>CM077014.1:0-10000000 GCA_039090855.1 Macrothele yani
AAGCCGGGGTTCGAACCCTGACCCCTTTCAAACGAACGAGCTCGTTATATTCAATATATACATGCCCAACTTCAGTTATCTATTAAAATAAACAAAACTGGCCACTAGATTTCAACAGAGGTGAATAATTTTCACTAAGAAACGCTCCTCCCAGTTAAAAAAGCATCTAATGCATTTCAACGGACCTAGAGATTAATATTGAGCATGAAAATGGGTTCAGTTAATACCGCTTTTAGATGCATTTTAAACGAACGCTTAGAGTCTTTTTTTTTCCCATTGGAAGTTTTACGACCACCCAGAGCAACTCAATGGGCTATAAACAATCGCCCGTCCCTAATTTAGGCCCACTGGTTCCAGGAAATGGACAGAGCCAGGGCTGTAAGGTAAACACAACATCCGGGGAAAGCCGGGGTTCGAACCTGGACCCCTTTCAAACGAACGAGCTCGTTATATTCAATATATACATGCCCAACTTCAGTTATCTATTAAAATAAACAAAACTGGCCACTAGATTTCAACAGAGGTGAATAATTTTCACTAAGAAACGCTCCTCCCAGTTAAAAAAGCATCTAATGCATTTCAACGGACCTAGAGATTAATATTGAGCATGAAAATGGGTTCAGTTAATACCGCTTTTAGATGCATTTTAAACGAACGCTTAGAGTCTTTTTTTTTTCCCATTGGAAGTTTTACGACCACCCAGAGCAACTCAATGGGCTATAAACAATCGCCCGTCCCTAATTTAGGCCCACTGGTTCCAGGAAATGGACAGAGCCAGGGCTGTAAGGTAAACACAACATCCGGGGAAAGCCGGGGTTCGAACCTGGACCCCTTTCAAACGAACGAGCTCGTTATATTCAATATATACATGCCCAACTTCAGTTATCTATTAAAATAAACAAAACTGGCCACTAGATTTCAACAGAGGTGAATAATTTTCACTAAGAAACGCTCCTCCCAGTTAAAAAAGCATCTAATGCATTTCAACGGACCTAGAGATTAATATTGAGCATGAAAATGGGTTCAGTTAATACCGCTTTTAGATGCATTTTAAACGAACGCTTAGAGTCTTTTTTTTTTTCCCATTGGAAGTTTTACGACCACCCAGAGCAACTCAATGGGCTATAAACAATCGCCCGTCCCTAATTTAGGCCCACTGGTTCCAGGAAATGGACAGAGCCAGGGCTGTAAGGTAAACACAACATCCGGGGAAAGCCGGGGTTCGAACCTGGACCCCTTTCAAACGAACGAGCTCGTTATATTCAATATATACATGCCCAACTTCAGTTATCTATTAAAATAAACAAAACTGGCCACTAGATTTCAACAGAGGTGAATAATTTTCACTAAGAAACGCTCCTCCCAGTTAAAAAAGCATCTAATGCATTTCAACGGACCTAGAGATTAATATTGAGCATGAAAATGGGTTCAGTTAATACCGCTTTTAGATGCATTTTAAACGAACGCTTAGAGTCTTTTTTTTCCCATTGGAAGTTTTACGACCACCCAGAGCAACTCAATGGGCTATAAACAATCGCCCGTCCCTAATTTAGGCCCACTGGTTCCAGGAAATGGACAGAGCCAGGGCTGTAAGGTAAACACAACATCCGGGGAAAGCCGGGGTTCGAACCTGGACCCCTTTCAAACGAACGAGCTCGTTATATTCAATATATACATGCCCAACTTCAGTTATCTATTAAAATAAACAAAACTGGCCACTAGATTTCAACAGAGGTGAATAATTTTCACTAAGAAACGCTCCTCCCAGTTAAAAAAGCATCTAATGCATTTCAACGGACCTAGAGATTAATATTGAGCATGAAAATGGGTTCAGTTAATACCGCTTTTAGATGCATTTTAAACGAACGCTTAGAGTCTTTTTTTTCCCATTGGAAGTTTTACGACCACCCAGAGCAACTCAATGGGCTATAAACAATCGCCCGTCCCTAATTTAGGCCCACTGGTTCCAGGAAATGGACAGAGCCAGGGCTGTAAGGTAAACACAACATCCGGGGAAAGCCGGGGTTCGAACCTGGACCCCTTTCAAACGAACGAGCTCGTTATATTCAATATATACATGCCCAACTTCAGTTATCTATTAAAATAAACAAAACTGGCCACTAGATTTCAACAGAGGTGAATAATTTTCACTAAGAAACGCTCCTCCCAGTTAAAAAAGCATCTAATGCATTTCAACGGACCTAGAGATTAATATTGAGCATGAAAATGGGTTCAGTTAATACCGCTTTTAGATGCATTTTAAACGAACGCTTAGAGTCTTTTTTTTTTTCCCATTGGAAGTTTTACGACCACCCAGAGCAACTCAATGGGCTATAAACAATCGCCCGTCCCTAATTTAGGCCCACTGGTTCCAGGAAATGGACAGAGCCAGGGCTGTAAGGTAAACACAACATCCGGGGAAAGCCGGGGTTCGAACCTGGACCCCTTTCAAACGAACGAGCTCGTTATATTCAATATATACATGCCCAACTTCAGTTATCTATTAAAATAAACAAAACTGGCCACTAGATTTCAACAGAGGTGAATAATTTTCACTAAGAAACGCTCCTCCCAGTTAAAAAAGCATCTAATGCATTTCAACGGACCTAGAGATTAATATTGAGCATGAAAATGGGTTCAGTTAATACCGCTTTTAGATGCATTTTAAACGAACGCTTAGAGTCTTTTTTTTCCCATTGGAAGTTTTACGACCACCCAGAGCAACTCAATGGGCTATAAACAATCGCCCGTCCCTAATTTAGGCCCACTGGTTCCAGGAAATGGACAGAGCCAGGGCTGTAAGGTAAACACAACATCCGGGGAAAGCCGGGGTTCGAACCTGGACCCCTTTCAAACGAACGAGCTCGTTATATTCAATATATACATGCCCAACTTCAGTTATCTATTAAAATAAACAAAACTGGCCACTAGATTTCAACAGAGGTGAATAATTTTCACTAAGAAACGCTCCTCCCAGTTAAAAAAGCATCTAATGCATTTCAACGGACCTAGAGATTAATATTGAGCATGAAAATGGGTTCAGTTAATACCGCTTTTAGATGCATTTTAAACGAACGCTTAGAGTCTTTTTTTTCCCATTGGAAGTTTTACGACCACCCAGAGCAACTCAATGGGCTATAAACAATCGCCCGTCCCTAATTTAGGCCCACTGGTTCCAGGAAATGGACAGAGCCAGGGCTGTAAGGTAAACACAACATCCGGGGAAAGCCGGGGTTCGAACCTGGACCCCTTTCAAACGAACGAGCTCGTTATATTCAATATATACATGCCCAACTTCAGTTATCTATTAAAATAAACAAAACTGGCCACTAGATTTCAACAGAGGTGAATAATTTTCACTAAGAAACGCTCCTCCCAGTTAAAAAAGCATCTAATGCATTTCAACGGACCTAGAGATTAATATTGAGCATGAAAATGGGTTCAGTTAATACCGCTTTTAGATGCATTTTAAACGAACGCTTAGAGTCTTTTTTTTTTCCCATTGGAAGTTTTACGACCACCCAGAGCAACTCAATGGGCTATAAACAATCGCCCGTCCCTAATTTAGGCCCACTGGTTCCAGGAAATGGACAGAGCCAGGGCTGTAAGGTAAACACAACATCCGGGGAAAGCCGGGGTTCGAACCTGGACCCCTTTCAAACGAACGAGCTCGTTATATTCAATATATACATGCCCAACTTCAGTTATCTATTAAAATAAACAAAACTGGCCACTAGATTTCAACAGAGGTGAATAATTTTCACTAAGAAACGCTCCTCCCAGTTAAAAAAGCATCTAATGCATTTCAACGGACCTAGAGATTAATATTGAGCATGAAAATGGGTTCAGTTAATACCGCTTTTAGATGCATTTTAAACGAACGCTTAGAGTCTTTTTTTTCCCATTGGAAGTTTTACGACCACCCAGAGCAACTCAATGGGCTATAAACAATCGCCCGTCCCTAATTTAGGCCCACTGGTTCCAGGAAATGGACAGAGCCAGGGCTGTAAGGTAAACACAACATCCGGGGAAAGCCGGGGTTCGAACCTGGACCCCTTTCAAACGAACGAGCTCGTTATATTCAATATATACATGCCCAACTTCAGTTATCTATTAAAATAAACAAAACTGGCCACTAGATTTCAACAGAGGTGAATAATTTTCACTAAGAAACGCTCCTCCCAGTTAAAAAAGCATCTAATGCATTTCAACGGACCTAGAGATTAATATTGAGCATGAAAATGGGTTCAGTTAATACCGCTTTTAGATGCATTTTAAACGAACGCTTAGAGTCTTTTTTTTCCCATTGGAAGTTTTACGACCACCCAGAGCAACTCAATGGGCTATAAACAATCGCCCGTCCCTAATTTAGGCCCACTGGTTCCAGGAAATGGACAGAGCCAGGGCTGTAAGGTAAACACAACATCCGGGGAAAGCCGGGGTTCGAACCTGGACCCCTTTCAAACGAACGAGCTCGTTATATTCAATATATACATGCCCAACTTCAGTTATCTATTAAAATAAACAAAACTGGCCACTAGATTTCAACAGAGGTGAATAATTTTCACTAAGAAACGCTCCTCCCAGTTAAAAAAGCATCTAATGCATTTCAACGGACCTAGAGATTAATATTGAGCATGAAAATGGGTTCAGTTAATACCGCTTTTAGATGCATTTTAAACGAACGCTTAGAGTCTTTTTTTTTTTTCCCATTGGAAGTTTTACGACCACCCAGAGCAACTCAATGGGCTATAAACAATCGCCCGTCCCTAATTTAGGCCCACTGGTTCCAGGAAATGGACAGAGCCAGGGCTGTAAGGTAAACACAACATCCGGGGAAAGCCGGGGTTCGAACCTGGACCCCTTTCAAACGAACGAGCTCGTTATATTCAATATATACATGCCCAACTTCAGTTATCTATTAAAATAAACAAAACTGGCCACTAGATTTCAACAGAGGTGAATAATTTTCACTAAGAAACGCTCCTCCCAGTTAAAAAAGCATCTAATGCATTTCAACGGACCTAGAGATTAATATTGAGCATGAAAATGGGTTCAGTTAATACCGCTTTTAGATGCATTTTAAACGAACGCTTAGAGTCTTTTTTTTCCCATTGGAAGTTTTACGACCACCCAGAGCAACTCAATGGGCTATAAACAATCGCCCGTCCCTAATTTAGGCCCACTGGTTCCAGGAAATGGACAGAGCCAGGGCTGTAAGGTAAACACAACATCCGGGGAAAGCCGGGGTTCGAACCTGGACCCCTTTCAAACGAACGAGCTCGTTATATTCAATATATACATGCCCAACTTCAGTTATCTATTAAAATAAACAAAACTGGCCACTAGATTTCAACAGAGGTGAATAATTTTCACTAAGAAACGCTCCTCCCAGTTAAAAAAGCATCTAATGCATTTCAACGGACCTAGAGATTAATATTGAGCATGAAAATGGGTTCAGTTAATACCGCTTTTAGATGCATTTTAAACGAACGCTTAGAGTCTTTTTTTTCCCATTGGAAGTTTTACGACCACCCAGAGCAACTCAATGGGCTATAAACAATCGCCCGTCCCTAATTTAGGCCCACTGGTTCCAGGAAATGGACAGAGCCAGGGCTGTAAGGTAAACACAACATCCGGGGAAAGCCGGGGTTCGAACCTGGACCCCTTTCAAACGAACGAGCTCGTTATATTCAATATATACATGCCCAACTTCAGTTATCTATTAAAATAAACAAAACTGGCCACTAGATTTCAACAGAGGTGAATAATTTTCACTAAGAAACGCTCCTCCCAGTTAAAAAAGCATCTAATGCATTTCAACGGACCTAGAGATTAATATTGAGCATGAAAATGGGTTCAGTTAATACCGCTTTTAGATGCATTTTAAACGAACGCTTAGAGTCTTTTTTTTCCCATTGGAAGTTTTACGACCACCCAGAGCAACTCAATGGGCTATAAACAATCGCCCGTCCCTAATTTAGGCCCACTGGTTCCAGGAAATGGACAGAGCCAGGGCTGTAAGGTAAACACAACATCCGGGGAAAGCCGGGGTTCGAACCTGGACCCCTTTCAAACGAACGAGCTCGTTATATTCAATATATACATGCCCAACTTCAGTTATCTATTAAAATAAACAAAACTGGCCACTAGATTTCAACAGAGGTGAATAATTTTCACTAAGAAACGCTCCTCCCAGTTAAAAAAGCATCTAATGCATTTCAACGGACCTAGAGATTAATATTGAGCATGAAAATGGGTTCAGTTAATACCGCTTTTAGATGCATTTTAAACGAACGCTTAGAGTCTTTTTTTCCCATTGGAAGTTTTACGACCACCCAGAGCAACTCAATGGGCTATAAACAATCGCCCGTCCCTAATTTAGGCCCACTGGTTCCAGGAAATGGACAGAGCCAGGGCTGTAAGGTAAACACAACATCCGGGGAAAGCCGGGGTTCGAACCTGGACCCCTTTCAAACGAACGAGCTCGTTATATTCAATATATACATGCCCAACTTCAGTTATCTATTAAAATAAACAAAACTGGCCACTAGATTTCAACAGAGGTGAATAATTTTCACTAAGAAACGCTCCTCCCAGTTAAAAAAGCATCTAATGCATTTCAACGGACCTAGAGATTAATATTGAGCATGAAAATGGGTTCAGTTAATACCGCTTTTAGATGCATTTTAAACGAACGCTTAGAGTCTTTTTTTTCCCATTGGAAGTTTTACGACCACCCAGAGCAACTCAATGGGCTATAAACAATCGCCCGTCCCTAATTTAGGCCCACTGGTTCCAGGAAATGGACAGAGCCAGGGCTGTAAGGTAAACACAACATCCGGGGAAAGCCGGGGTTCGAACCTGGACCCCTTTCAAACGAACGAGCTCGTTATATTCAATATATACATGCCCAACTTCAGTTATCTATTAAAATAAACAAAACTGGCCACTAGATTTCAACAGAGGTGAATAATTTTCACTAAGAAACGCTCCTCCCAGTTAAAAAAGCATCTAATGCATTTCAACGGACCTAGAGATTAATATTGAGCATGAAAATGGGTTCAGTTAATACCGCTTTTAGATGCATTTTAAACGAACGCTTAGAGTCTTTTTTTTCCCATTGGAAGTTTTACGACCACCCAGAGCAACTCAATGGGCTATAAACAATCGCCCGTCCCTAATTTAGGCCCACTGGTTCCAGGAAATGGACAGAGCCAGGGCTGTAAGGTAAACACAACATCCGGGGAAAGCCGGGGTTCGAACCTGGACCCCTTTCAAACGAACGAGCTCGTTATATTCAATATATACATGCCCAACTTCAGTTATCTATTAAAATAAACAAAACTGGCCACTAGATTTCAACAGAGGTGAATAATTTTCACTAAGAAACGCTCCTCCCAGTTAAAAAAGCATCTAATGCATTTCAACGGACCTAGAGATTAATATTGAGCATGAAAATGGGTTCAGTTAATACCGCTTTTAGATGCATTTTAAACGAACGCTTAGAGTCTTTTTTTTCCCATTGGAAGTTTTACGACCACCCAGAGCAACTCAATGGGCTATAAACAATCGCCCGTCCCTAATTTAGGCCCACTGGTTCCAGGAAATGGACAGAGCCAGGGCTGTAAGGTAAACACAACATCCGGGGAAAGCCGGGGTTCGAACCTGGACCCCTTTCAAACGAACGAGCTCGTTATATTCAATATATACATGCCCAACTTCAGTTATCTATTAAAATAAACAAAACTGGCCACTAGATTTCAACAGAGGTGAATAATTTTCACTAAGAAACGCTCCTCCCAGTTAAAAAAGCATCTAATGCATTTCAACGGACCTAGAGATTAATATTGAGCATGAAAATGGGTTCAGTTAATACCGCTTTTAGATGCATTTTAAACGAACGCTTAGAGTCTTTTT
Organism: Macrothele yani; assembly: GCA_039090855.1. Classification (NCBI taxonomy): domain Eukaryota; kingdom Metazoa; phylum Arthropoda; class Arachnida; order Araneae; family Macrothelidae; genus Macrothele; species Macrothele yani. The sequence continues at coordinate 7,921 of CM077014.1, forward strand.
TTTCCCATTGGAAGTTTTACGACCACCCAGAGCAACTCAATGGGCTATAAACAATCGCCCGTCCCTAATTTAGGCCCACTGGTTCCAGGAAATGGACAGAGCCAGGGCTGTAAGGTAAACACAACATCCGGGGAAAGCCGGGGTTCGAACCTGGACCCCTTTCAAACGAACGAGCTCGTTATATTCAATATATACATGCCCAACTTCAGTTATCTATTAAAATAAACAAAACTGGCCACTAGATTTCAACAGAGGTGAATAATTTTCACTAAGAAACGCTCCTCCCAGTTAAAAAAGCATCTAATGCATTTCAACGGACCTAGAGATTAATATTGAGCATGAAAATGGGTTCAGTTAATACCGCTTTTAGATGCATTTTAAACGAACGCTTAGAGTCTTTTTTTTCCCATTGGAAGTTTTACGACCACCCAGAGCAACTCAATGGGCTATAAACAATCGCCCGTCCCTAATTTAGGCCCACTGGTTCCAGGAAATGGACAGAGCCAGGGCTGTAAGGTAAACACAACATCCGGGGAAAGCCGGGGTTCGAACCTGGACCCCTTTCAAACGAACGAGCTCGTTATATTCAATATATACATGCCCAACTTCAGTTATCTATTAAAATAAACAAAACTGGCCACTAGATTTCAACAGAGGTGAATAATTTTCACTAAGAAACGCTCCTCCCAGTTAAAAAAGCATCTAATGCATTTCAACGGACCTAGAGATTAATATTGAGCATGAAAATGGGTTCAGTTAATACCGCTTTTAGATGCATTTTAAACGAACGCTTAGAGTCTTTTTTTTCCCATTGGAAGTTTTACGACCACCCAGAGCAACTCAATGGGCTATAAACAATCGCCCGTCCCTAATTTAGGCCCACTGGTTCCAGGAAATGGACAGAGCCAGGGCTGTAAGGTAAACACAACATCCGGGGAAAGCCGGGGTTCGAACCTGGACCCCTTTCAAACGAACGAGCTCGTTATATTCAATATATACATGCCCAACTTCAGTTATCTATTAAAATAAACAAAACTGGCCACTAGATTTCAACAGAGGTGAATAATTTTCACTAAGAAACGCTCCTCCCAGTTAAAAAAGCATCTAATGCATTTCAACGGACCTAGAGATTAATATTGAGCATGAAAATGGGTTCAGTTAATACCGCTTTTAGATGCATTTTAAACGAACGCTTAGAGTCTTTTTTTTCCCATTGGAAGTTTTACGACCACCCAGAGCAACTCAATGGGCTATAAACAATCGCCCGTCCCTAATTTAGGCCCACTGGTTCCAGGAAATGGACAGAGCCAGGGCTGTAAGGTAAACACAACATCCGGGGAAAGCCGGGGTTCGAACCTGGACCCCTTTCAAACGAACGAGCTCGTTATATTCAATATATACATGCCCAACTTCAGTTATCTATTAAAATAAACAAAACTGGCCACTAGATTTCAACAGAGGTGAATAATTTTCACTAAGAAACGCTCCTCCCAGTTAAAAAAGCATCTAATGCATTTCAACGGACCTAGAGATTAATATTGAGCATGAAAATGGGTTCAGTTAATACCGCTTTTAGATGCATTTTAAACGAACGCTTAGAGTCTTTTTTTTCCCATTGGAAGTTTTACGACCACCCAGAGCAACTCAATGGGCTATAAACAATCGCCCGTCCCTAATTTAGGCCCACTGGTTCCAGGAAATGGACAGAGCCAGGGCTGTAAGGTAAACACAACATCCGGGGAAAGCCGGGGTTCGAACCTGGACCCCTTTCAAACGAACGAGCTCGTTATATTCAATATATACATGCCCAACTTCAGTTATCTATTAAAATAAACAAAACTGGCCACTAGATTTCAACAGAGGTGAATAATTTTCACTAAGAAACGCTCCTCCCAGTTAAAAAAGCATCTAATGCATTTCAACGGACCTAGAGATTAATATTGAGCATGAAAATGGGTTCAGTTAATACCGCTTTTAGATGCATTTTAAACGAACGCTTAGAGTCTTTTTTTTCCCATTGGAAGTTTTACGACCACCCAGAGCAACTCAATGGGCTATAAACAATCGCCCGTCCCTAATTTAGGCCCACTGGTTCCAGGAAATGGACAGAGCCAGGGCTGTAAGGTAAACACAACATCCGGGGAAAGCCGGGGTTCGAACCTGGACCCCTTTCAAACGAACGAGCTCGTTATATTCAATATATACATGCCCAACTTCAGTTATCTATTAAAATAAACAAAACTGGCCACTAGATTTCAACAGAGGTGAATAATTTTCACTAAGAAACGCTCCTCCCAGTTAAAAAAGCATCTAATGCATTTCAACGGACCTAGAGATTAATATTGAGCATGAAAATGGGTTCAGTTAATACCGCTTTTAGATGCATTTTAAACGAACGCTTAGAGTCTTTTTTTTCCCATTGGAAGTTTTACGACCACCCAGAGCAACTCAATGGGCTATAAACAATCGCCCGTCCCTAATTTAGGCCCACTGGTTCCAGGAAATGGACAGAGCCAGGGCTGTAAGGTAAACACAACATCCGGGGAAAGCCGGGGTTCGAACCTGGACCCCTTTCAAACGAACGAGCTCGTTATATTCAATATATACATGCCCAACTTCAGTTATCTATTAAAATAAACAAAACTGGCCACTAGATTTCAACAGAGGTGAATAATTTTCACTAAGAAACGCTCCTCCCAGTTAAAAAAGCATCTAATGCATTTCAACGGACCTAGAGATTAATATTGAGCATGAAAATGGGTTCAGTTAATACCGCTTTTAGATGCATTTTAAACGAACGCTTAGAGTCTTTTTTTTCCCATTGGAAGTTTTACGACCACCCAGAGCAACTCAATGGGCTATAAACAATCGCCCGTCCCTAATTTAGGCCCACTGGTTCCAGGAAATGGACAGAGCCAGGGCTGTAAGGTAAACACAACATCCGGGGAAAGCCGGGGTTCGAACCTGGACCCCTTTCAAACGAACGAGCTCGTTATATTCAATATATACATGCCCAACTTCAGTTATCTATTAAAATAAACAAAACTGGCCACTAGATTTCAACAGAGGTGAATAATTTTCACTAAGAAACGCTCCTCCCAGTTAAAAAAGCATCTAATGCATTTCAACGGACCTAGAGATTAATATTGAGCATGAAAATGGGTTCAGTTAATACCGCTTTTAGATGCATTTTAAACGAACGCTTAGAGTCTTTTTTTTCCCATTGGAAGTTTTACGACCACCCAGAGCAACTCAATGGGCTATAAACAATCGCCCGTCCCTAATTTAGGCCCACTGGTTCCAGGAAATGGACAGAGCCAGGGCTGTAAGGTAAACACAACATCCGGGGAAAGCCGGGGTTCGAACCTGGACCCCTTTCAAACGAACGAGCTCGTTATATTCAATATATACATGCCCAACTTCAGTTATCTATTAAAATAAACAAAACTGGCCACTAGATTTCAACAGAGGTGAATAATTTTCACTAAGAAACGCTCCTCCCAGTTAAAAAAGCATCTAATGCATTTCAACGGACCTAGAGATTAATATTGAGCATGAAAATGGGTTCAGTTAATACCGCTTTTAGATGCATTTTAAACGAACGCTTAGAGTCTTTTTTTTCCCATTGGAAGTTTTACGACCACCCAGAGCAACTCAATGGGCTATAAACAATCGCCCGTCCCTAATTTAGGCCCACTGGTTCCAGGAAATGGACAGAGCCAGGGCTGTAAGGTAAACACAACATCCGGGGAAAGCCGGGGTTCGAACCTGGACCCCTTTCAAACGAACGAGCTCGTTATATTCAATATATACATGCCCAACTTCAGTTATCTATTAAAATAAACAAAACTGGCCACTAGATTTCAACAGAGGTGAATAATTTTCACTAAGAAACGCTCCTCCCAGTTAAAAAAGCATCTAATGCATTTCAACGGACCTAGAGATTAATATTGAGCATGAAAATGGGTTCAGTTAATACCGCTTTTAGATGCATTTTAAACGAACGCTTAGAGTCTTTTTTTTCCCATTGGAAGTTTTACGACCACCCAGAGCAACTCAATGGGCTATAAACAATCGCCCGTCCCTAATTTAGGCCCACTGGTTCCAGGAAATGGACAGAGCCAGGGCTGTAAGGTAAACACAACATCCGGGGAAAGCCGGGGTTCGAACCTGGACCCCTTTCAAACGAACGAGCTCGTTATATTCAATATATACATGCCCAACTTCAGTTATCTATTAAAATAAACAAAACTGGCCACTAGATTTCAACAGAGGTGAATAATTTTCACTAAGAAACGCTCCTCCCAGTTAAAAAAGCATCTAATGCATTTCAACGGACCTAGAGATTAATATTGAGCATGAAAATGGGTTCAGTTAATACCGCTTTTAGATGCATTTTAAACGAACGCTTAGAGTCTTTTTTTTCCCATTGGAAGTTTTACGACCACCCAGAGCAACTCAATGGGCTATAAACAATCGCCCGTCCCTAATTTAGGCCCACTGGTTCCAGGAAATGGACAGAGCCAGGGCTGTAAGGTAAACACAACATCCGGGGAAAGCCGGGGTTCGAACCTGGACCCCTTTCAAACGAACGAGCTCGTTATATTCAATATATACATGCCCAACTTCAGTTATCTATTAAAATAAACAAAACTGGCCACTAGATTTCAACAGAGGTGAATAATTTTCACTAAGAAACGCTCCTCCCAGTTAAAAAAGCATCTAATGCATTTCAACGGACCTAGAGATTAATATTGAGCATGAAAATGGGTTCAGTTAATACCGCTTTTAGATGCATTTTAAACGAACGCTTAGAGTCTTTTTTTTCCCATTGGAAGTTTTACGACCACCCAGAGCAACTCAATGGGCTATAAACAATCGCCCGTCCCTAATTTAGGCCCACTGGTTCCAGGAAATGGACAGAGCCAGGGCTGTAAGGTAAACACAACATCCGGGGAAAGCCGGGGTTCGAACCTGGACCCCTTTCAAACGAACGAGCTCGTTATATTCAATATATACATGCCCAACTTCAGTTATCTATTAAAATAAACAAAACTGGCCACTAGATTTCAACAGAGGTGAATAATTTTCACTAAGAAACGCTCCTCCCAGTTAAAAAAGCATCTAATGCATTTCAACGGACCTAGAGATTAATATTGAGCATGAAAATGGGTTCAGTTAATACCGCTTTTAGATGCATTTTAAACGAACGCTTAGAGTCTTTTTTTTCCCATTGGAAGTTTTACGACCACCCAGAGCAACTCAATGGGCTATAAACAATCGCCCGTCCCTAATTTAGGCCCACTGGTTCCAGGAAATGGACAGAGCCAGGGCTGTAAGGTAAACACAACATCCGGGGAAAGCCGGGGTTCGAACCTGGACCCCTTTCAAACGAACGAGCTCGTTATATTCAATATATACATGCCCAACTTCAGTTATCTATTAAAATAAACAAAACTGGCCACTAGATTTCAACAGAGGTGAATAATTTTCACTAAGAAACGCTCCTCCCAGTTAAAAAAGCATCTAATGCATTTCAACGGACCTAGAGATTAATATTGAGCATGAAAATGGGTTCAGTTAATACCGCTTTTAGATGCATTTTAAACGAACGCTTAGAGTCTTTTTTTTCCCATTGGAAGTTTTACGACCACCCAGAGCAACTCAATGGGCTATAAACAATCGCCCGTCCCTAATTTAGGCCCACTGGTTCCAGGAAATGGACAGAGCCAGGGCTGTAAGGTAAACACAACATCCGGGGAAAGCCGGGGTTCGAACCTGGACCCCTTTCAAACGAACGAGCTCGTTATATTCAATATATACATGCCCAACTTCAGTTATCTATTAAAATAAACAAAACTGGCCACTAGATTTCAACAGAGGTGAATAATTTTCACTAAGAAACGCTCCTCCCAGTTAAAAAAGCATCTAATGCATTTCAACGGACCTAGAGATTAATATTGAGCATGAAAATGGGTTCAGTTAATACCGCTTTTAGATGCATTTTAAACGAACGCTTAGAGTCTTTTTTTTTTTTCCCATTGGAAGTTTTACGACCACCCAGAGCAACTCAATGGGCTATAAACAATCGCCCGTCCCTAATTTAGGCCCACTGGTTCCAGGAAATGGACAGAGCCAGGGCTGTAAGGTAAACACAACATCCGGGGAAAGCCGGGGTTCGAACCTGGACCCCTTTCAAACGAACGAGCTCGTTATATTCAATATATACATGCCCAACTTCAGTTATCTATTAAAATAAACAAAACTGGCCACTAGATTTCAACAGAGGTGAATAATTTTCACTAAGAAACGCTCCTCCCAGTTAAAAAAGCATCTAATGCATTTCAACGGACCTAGAGATTAATATTGAGCATGAAAATGGGTTCAGTTAATACCGCTTTTAGATGCATTTTAAACGAACGCTTAGAGTCTTTTTTTTCCCATTGGAAGTTTTACGACCACCCAGAGCAACTCAATGGGCTATAAACAATCGCCCGTCCCTAATTTAGGCCCACTGGTTCCAGGAAATGGACAGAGCCAGGGCTGTAAGGTAAACACAACATCCGGGGAAAGCCGGGGTTCGAACCTGGACCCCTTTCAAACGAACGAGCTCGTTATATTCAATATATACATGCCCAACTTCAGTTATCTATTAAAATAAACAAAACTGGCCACTAGATTTCAACAGAGGTGAATAATTTTCACTAAGAAACGCTCCTCCCAGTTAAAAAAGCATCTAATGCATTTCAACGGACCTAGAGATTAATATTGAGCATGAAAATGGGTTCAGTTAATACCGCTTTTAGATGCATTTTAAACGAACGCTTAGAGTCTTTTTTTTCCCATTGGAAGTTTTACGACCACCCAGAGCAACTCAATGGGCTATAAACAATCGCCCGTCCCTAATTTAGGCCCACTGGTTCCAGGAAATGGACAGAGCCAGGGCTGTAAGGTAAACACAACATCCGGGGAAAGCCGGGGTTCGAACCTGGACCCCTTTCAAACGAACGAGCTCGTTATATTCAATATATACATGCCCAACTTCAGTTATCTATTAAAATAAACAAAACTGGCCACTAGATTTCAACAGAGGTGAATAATTTTCACTAAGAAACGCTCCTCCCAGTTAAAAAAGCATCTAATGCATTTCAACGGACCTAGAGATTAATATTGAGCATGAAAATGGGTTCAGTTAATACCGCTTTTAGATGCATTTTAAACGAACGCTTAGAGTCTTTTTTTTCCCATTGGAAGTTTTACGACCACCCAGAGCAACTCAATGGGCTATAAACAATCGCCCGTCCCTAATTTAGGCCCACTGGTTCCAGGAAATGGACAGAGCCAGGGCTGTAAGGTAAACACAACATCCGGGGAAAGCCGGGGTTCGAACCTGGACCCCTTTCAAACGAACGAGCTCGTTATATTCAATATATACATGCCCAACTTCAGTTATCTATTAAAATAAACAAAACTGGCCACTAGATTTCAACAGAGGTGAATAATTTTCACTAAGAAACGCTCCTCCCAGTTAAAAAAGCATCTAATGCATTTCAACGGACCTAGAGATTAATATTGAGCATGAAAATGGGTTCAGTTAATACCGCTTTTAGATGCATTTTAAACGAACGCTTAGAGTCTTTTTTTTCCCATTGGAAGTTTTACGACCACCCAGAGCAACTCAATGGGCTATAAACAATCGCCCGTCCCTAATTTAGGCCCACTGGTTCCAGGAAATGGACAGAGCCAGGGCTGTAAGGTAAACACAACATCCGGGGAAAGCCGGGGTTCGAACCTGGACCCCTTTCAAACGAACGAGCTCGTTATATTCAATATATACATGCCCAACTTCAGTTATCTATTAAAATAAACAAAACTGGCCACTAGATTTCAACAGAGGTGAATAATTTTCACTAAGAAACGCTCCTCCCAGTTAAAAAAGCATCTAATGCATTTCAACGGACCTAGAGATTAATATTGAGCATGAAAATGGGTTCAGTTAATACCGCTTTTAGATGCATTTTAAACGAACGCTTAGAGTCTTTTTTTTCCCATTGGAAGTTTTACGACCACCCAGAGCAACTCAATGGGCTATAAACAATCGCCCGTCCCTAATTTAGGCCCACTGGTTCCAGGAAATGGACAGAGCCAGGGCTGTAAGGTAAACACAACATCCGGGGAAAGCCGGGGTTCGAACCTGGACCCCTTTCAAACGAACGAGCTCGTTATATTCAATATATACATGCCCAACTTCAGTTATCTATTAAAATAAACAAAACTGGCCACTAGATTTCAACAGAGGTGAATAATTTTCACTAAGAAACGCTCCTCCCAGTTAAAAAAGCATCTAATGCATTTCAACGGACCTAGAGATTAATATTGAGCATGAAAATGGGTTCAGTTAATACCGCTTTTAGATGCATTTTAAACGAACGCTTAGAGTCTTTTTTTTCCCATTGGAAGTTTTACGACCACCCAGAGCAACTCAATGGGCTATAAACAATCGCCCGTCCCTAATTTAGGCCCACTGGTTCCAGGAAATGGACAGAGCCAGGGCTGTAAGGTAAACACAACATCCGGGGAAAGCCGGGGTTCGAACCTGGACCCCTTTCAAACGAACGAGCTCGTTATATTCAATATATACATGCCCAACTTCAGTTATCTATTAAAATAAACAAAACTGGCCACTAGATTTCAACAGAGGTGAATAATTTTCACTAAGAAACGCTCCTCCCAGTTAAAAAAGCATCTAATGCATTTCAACGGACCTAGAGATTAATATTGAGCATGAAAATGGGTTCAGTTAATACCGCTTTTAGATGCATTTTAAACGAACGCTTAGAGTCTTTTTTTTTTTCCCATTGGAAGTTTTACGACCACCCAGAGCAACTCAATGGGCTATAAACAATCGCCCGTCCCTAATTTAGGCCCACTGGTTCCAGGAAATGGACAGAGCCAGGGCTGTAAGGTAAACACAACATCCGGGGAAAGCCGGGGTTCGAACCTGGACCCCTTTCAAACGAACGAGCTCGTTATATTCAATATATACATGCCCAACTTCAGTTATCTATTAAAATAAACAAAACTGGCCACTAGATTTCAACAGAGGTGAATAATTTTCACTAAGAAACGCTCCTCCCAGTTAAAAAAGCATCTAATGCATTTCAACGGACCTAGAGATTAATATTGAGCATGAAAATGGGTTCAGTTAATACCGCTTTTAGATGCATTTTAAACGAACGCTTAGAGTCTTTTTTTTTTTCCCATTGGAAGTTTTACGACCACCCAGAGCAACTCAATGGGCTATAAACAATCGCCCGTCCCTAATTTAGGCCCACTGGTTCCAGGAAATGGACAGAGCCAGGGCTGTAAGGTAAACACAACATCCGGGGAAAGCCGGGGTTCGAACCTGGACCCCTTTCAAACGAACGAGCTCGTTATATTCAATATATACATGCCCAACTTCAGTTATCTATTAAAATAAACAAAACTGGCCACTAGATTTCAACAGAGGTGAATAATTTTCACTAAGAAACGCTCCTCCCAGTTAAAAAAGCATCTAATGCATTTCAACGGACCTAGAGATTAATATTGAGCATGAAAATGGGTTCAGTTAATACCGCTTTTAGATGCATTTTAAACGAACGCTTAGAGTCTTTTTTTTCCCATTGGAAGTTTTACGACCACCCAGAGCAACTCAATGGGCTATAAACAATCGCCCGTCCCTAATTTAGGCCCACTGGTTCCAGGAAATGGACAGAGCCAGGGCTGTAAGGTAAACACAACATCCGGGGAAAGCCGGGGTTCGAACCTGGACCCCTTTCAAACGAACGAGCTCGTTATATTCAATATATACATGCCCAACTTCAGTTATCTATTAAAATAAACAAAACTGGCCACTAGATTTCAACAGAGGTGAATAATTTTCACTAAGAAACGCTCCTCCCAGTTAAAAAAGCATCTAATGCATTTCAACGGACCTAGAGATTAATATTGAGCATGAAAATGGGTTCAGTTAATACCGCTTTTAGATGCATTTTAAACGAACGCTTAGAGTCTTTTTTTTCCCATTGGAAGTTTTACGACCACCCAGAGCAACTCAATGGGCTATAAACAATCGCCCGTCCCTAATTTAGGCCCACTGGTTCCAGGAAATGGACAGAGCCAGGGCTGTAAGGTAAACACAACATCCGGGGAAAGCCGGGGTTCGAACCTGGACCCCTTTCAAACGAACGAGCTCGTTATATTCAATATATACATGCCCAACTTCAGTTATCTATTAAAATAAACAAAACTGGCCACTAGATTTCAACAGAGGTGAATAATTTTCACTAAGAAACGCTCCTCCCAGTTAAAAAAGCATCTAATGCATTTCAACGGACCTAGAGATTAATATTGAGCATGAAAATGGGTTCAGTTAATACCGCTTTTAGATGCATTTTAAACGAACGCTTAGAGTCTTTTTTTTCCCATTGGAAGTTTTACGACCACCCAGAGCAACTCAATGGGCTATAAACAATCGCCCGTCCCTAATTTAGGCCCACTGGTTCCAGGAAATGGACAGAGCCAGGGCTGTAAGGTAAACACAACATCCGGGGAAAGCCGGGGTTCGAACCTGGACCCCTTTCAAACGAACGAGCTCGTTATATTCAATATATACATGCCCAACTTCAGTTATCTATTAAAATAAACAAAACTGGCCACTAGATTTCAACAGAGGTGAATAATTTTCACTAAGAAACGCTCCTCCCAGTTAAAAAAGCATCTAATGCATTTCAACGGACCTAGAGATTAATATTGAGCATGAAAATGGGTTCAGTTAATACCGCTTTTAGATGCATTTTAAACGAACGCTTAGAGTCTTTTTTTTCCCATTGGAAGTTTTACGACCACCCAGAGCAACTCAATGGGCTATAAACAATCGCCCGTCCCTAATTTAGGCCCACTGGTTCCAGGAAATGGACAGAGCCAGGGCTGTAAGGTAAACACAACATCCGGGGAAAGCCGGGGTTCGAACCTGGACCCCTTTCAAACGAACGAGCTCGTTATATTCAATATATACATGCCCAACTTCAGTTATCTATTAAAATAAACAAAACTGGCCACTAGATTTCAACAGAGGTGAATAATTTTCACTAAGAAACGCTCCTCCCAGTTAAAAAAGCATCTAATGCATTTCAACGGACCTAGAGATTAATATTGAGCATGAAAATGGGTTCAGTTAATACCGCTTTTAGATGCATTTTAAACGAACGCTTAGAGTCTTTTTTTTCCCATTGGAAGTTTTACGACCACCCAGAGCAACTCAATGGGCTATAAACAATCGCCCGTCCCTAATTTAGGCCCACTGGTTCCAGGAAATGGACAGAGCCAGGGCTGTAAGGTAAACACAACATCCGGGGAAAGCCGGGGTTCGAACCTGGACCCCTTTCAAACGAACGAGCTCGTTATATTCAATATATACATGCCCAACTTCAGTTATCTATTAAAATAAACAAAACTGGCCACTAGATTTCAACAGAGGTGAATAATTTTCACTAAGAAACGCTCCTCCCAGTTAAAAAAGCATCTAATGCATTTCAACGGACCTAGAGATTAATATTGAGCATGAAAATGGGTTCAGTTAATACCGCTTTTAGATGCATTTTAAACGAACGCTTAGAGTCTTTTTTTTCCCATTGGAAGTTTTACGACCACCCAGAGCAACTCAATGGGCTATAAACAATCGCCCGTCCCTAATTTAGGCCCACTGGTTCCAGGAAATGGACAGAGCCAGGGCTGTAAGGTAAACACAACATCCGGGGAAAGCCGGGGTTCGAACCTGGACCCCTTTCAAACGAACGAGCTCGTTATATTCAATATATACATGCCCAACTTCAGTTATCTATTAAAATAAACAAAACTGGCCACTAGATTTCAACAGAGGTGAATAATTTTCACTAAGAAACGCTCCTCCCAGTTAAAAAAGCATCTAATGCATTTCAACGGACCTAGAGATTAATATTGAGCATGAAAATGGGTTCAGTTAATACCGCTTTTAGATGCATTTTAAACGAACGCTTAGAGTCTTTTTTTTCCCATTGGAAGTTTTACGACCACCCAGAGCAACTCAATGGGCTATAAACAATCGCCCGTCCCTAATTTAGGCCCACTGGTTCCAGGAAATGGACAGAGCCAGGGCTGTAAGGTAAACACAACATCCGGGGAAAGCCGGGGTTCGAACCTGGACCCCTTTCAAACGAACGAGCTCGTTATATTCAATATATACATGCCCAACTTCAGTTATCTATTAAAATAAACAAAACTGGCCACTAGATTTCAACAGAGGTGAATAATTTTCACTAAGAAACGCTCCTCCCAGTTAAAAAAGCATCTAATGCATTTCAACGGACCTAGAGATTAATATTGAGCATGAAAATGGGTTCAGTTAATACCGCTTTTAGATGCATTTTAAACGAACGCTTAGAGTCTTTTTTTTCCCATTGGAAGTTTTACGACCACCCAGAGCAACTCAATGGGCTATAAACAATCGCCCGTCCCTAATTTAGGCCCACTGGTTCCAGGAAATGGACAGAGCCAGGGCTGTAAGGTAAACACAACATCCGGGGAAAGCCGGGGTTCGAACCTGGACCCCTTTCAAACGAACGAGCTCGTTATATTCAATATATACATGCCCAACTTCAGTTATCTATTAAAATAAACAAAACTGGCCACTAGATTTCAACAGAGGTGAATAATTTTCACTAAGAAACGCTCCTCCCAGTTAAAAAAGCATCTAATGCATTTCAACGGACCTAGAGATTAATATTGAGCATGAAAATGGGTTCAGTTAATACCGCTTTTAGATGCATTTTAAACGAACGCTTAGAGTCTTTTTTTTTCCCATTGGAAGTTTTACGACCACCCAGAGCAACTCAATGGGCTATAAACAATCGCCCGTCCCTAATTTAGGCCCACTGGTTCCAGGAAATGGACAGAGCCAGGGCTGTAAGGTAAACACAACATCCGGGGAAAGCCGGGGTTCGAACCTGGACCCCTTTCAAACGAACGAGCTCGTTATATTCAATATATACATGCCCAACTTCAGTTATCTATTAAAATAAACAAAACTGGCCACTAGATTTCAACAGAGGTGAATAATTTTCACTAAGAAACGCTCCTCCCAGTTAAAAAAGCATCTAATGCATTTCAACGGACCTAGAGATTAATATTGAGCATGAAAATGGGTTCAGTTAATACCGCTTTTAGATGCATTTTAAACGAACGCTTAGAGTCTTTTTTTTTTTTCCCATTGGAAGTTTTACGACCACCCAGAGCAACTCAATGGGCTATAAACAATCGCCCGTCCCTAATTTAGGCCCACTGGTTCCAGGAAATGGACAGAGCCAGGGCTGTAAGGTAAACACAACATCCGGGGAAAGCCGGGGTTCGAACCTGGACCCCTTTCAAACGAACGAGCTCGTTATATTCAATATATACATGCCCAACTTCAGTTATCTATTAAAATAAACAAAACTGGCCACTAGATTTCAACAGAGGTGAATAATTTTCACTAAGAAACGCTCCTCCCAGTTAAAAAAGCATCTAATGCATTTCAACGGACCTAGAGATTAATATTGAGCATGAAAATGGGTTCAGTTAATACCGCTTTTAGATGCATTTTAAACGAACGCTTAGAGTCTTTTTTTTCCCATTGGAAGTTTTACGACCACCCAGAGCAACTCAATGGGCTATAAACAATCGCCCGTCCCTAATTTAGGCCCACTGGTTCCAGGAAATGGACAGAGCCAGGGCTGTAAGGTAAACACAACATCCGGGGAAAGCCGGGGTTCGAACCTGGACCCCTTTCAAACGAACGAGCTCGTTATATTCAATATATACATGCCCAACTTCAGTTATCTATTAAAATAAACAAAACTGGCCACTAGATTTCAACAGAGGTGAATAATTTTCACTAAGAAACGCTCCTCCCAGTTAAAAAAGCATCTAATGCATTTCAACGGACCTAGAGATTAATATTGAGCATGAAAATGGGTTCAGTTAATACCGCTTTTAGATGCATTTTAAACGAACGCTTAGAGTCTTTTTTTTCCCATTGGAAGTTTTACGACCACCCAGAGCAACTCAATGGGCTATAAACAATCGCCCGTCCCTAATTTAGGCCCACTGGTTCCAGGAAATGGACAGAGCCAGGGCTGTAAGGTAAACACAACATCCGGGGAAAGCCGGGGTTCGAACCTGGACCCCTTTCAAACGAACGAGCTCGTTATATTCAATATATACATGCCCAACTTCAGTTATCTATTAAAATAAACAAAACTGGCCACTAGATTTCAACAGAGGTGAATAATTTTCACTAAGAAACGCTCCTCCCAGTTAAAAAAGCATCTAATGCATTTCAACGGACCTAGAGATTAATATTGAGCATGAAAATGGGTTCAGTTAATACCGCTTTTAGATGCATTTTAAACGAACGCTTAGAGTCTTTTTTTTCCCATTGGAAGTTTTACGACCACCCAGAGCAACTCAATGGGCTATAAACAATCGCCCGTCCCTAATTTAGGCCCACTGGTTCCAGGAAATGGACAGAGCCAGGGCTGTAAGGTAAACACAACATCCGGGGAAAGCCGGGGTTCGAACCTGGACCCCTTTCAAACGAACGAGCTCGTTATATTCAATATATACATGCCCAACTTCAGTTATCTATTAAAATAAACAAAACTGGCCACTAGATTTCAACAGAGGTGAATAATTTTCACTAAGAAACGCTCCTCCCAGTTAAAAAAGCATCTAATGCATTTCAACGGACCTAGAGATTAATATTGAGCATGAAAATGGGTTCAGTTAATACCGCTTTTAGATGCATTTTAAACGAACGCTTAGAGTCTTTTTTTTCCCATTGGAAGTTTTACGACCACCCAGAGCAACTCAATGGGCTATAAACAATCGCCCGTCCCTAATTTAGGCCCACTGGTTCCAGGAAATGGACAGAGCCAGGGCTGTAAGGTAAACACAACATCCGGGGAAAGCCGGGGTTCGAACCTGGACCCCTTTCAAACGAACGAGCTCGTTATATTCAATATATACATGCCCAACTTCAGTTATCTATTAAAATAAACAAAACTGGCCACTAGATTTCAACAGAGGTGAATAATTTTCACTAAGAAACGCTCCTCCCAGTTAAAAAAGCATCTAATGCATTTCAACGGACCTAGAGATTAATATTGAGCATGAAAATGGGTTCAGTTAATACCGCTTTTAGATGCATTTTAAACGAACGCTTAGAGTCTTTTTTTTCCCATTGGAAGTTTTACGACCACCCAGAGCAACTCAATGGGCTATAAACAATCGCCCGTCCCTAATTTAGGCCCACTGGTTCCAGGAAATGGACAGAGCCAGGGCTGTAAGGTAAACACAACATCCGGGGAAAGCCGGGGTTCGAACCTGGACCCCTTTCAAACGAACGAGCTCGTTATATTCAATATATACATGCCCAACTTCAGTTATCTATTAAAATAAACAAAACTGGCCACTAGATTTCAACAGAGGTGAATAATTTTCACTAAGAAACGCTCCTCCCAGTTAAAAAAGCATCTAATGCATTTCAACGGACCTAGAGATTAATATTGAGCATGAAAATGGGTTCAGTTAATACCGCTTTTAGATGCATTTTAAACGAACGCTTAGAGTCTTTTTTTTCCCATTGGAAGTTTTACGACCACCCAGAGCAACTCAATGGGCTATAAACAATCGCCCGTCCCTAATTTAGGCCCACTGGTTCCAGGAAATGGACAGAGCCAGGGCTGTAAGGTAAACACAACATCCGGGGAAAGCCGGGGTTCGAACCTGGACCCCTTTCAAACGAACGAGCTCGTTATATTCAATATATACATGCCCAACTTCAGTTATCTATTAAAATAAACAAAACTGGCCACTAGATTTCAACAGAGGTGAATAATTTTCACTAAGAAACGCTCCTCCCAGTTAAAAAAGCATCTAATGCATTTCAACGGACCTAGAGATTAATATTGAGCATGAAAATGGGTTCAGTTAATACCGCTTTTAGATGCATTTTAAACGAACGCTTAGAGTCTTTTTTTTTTTCCCATTGGAAGTTTTACGACCACCCAGAGCAACTCAATGGGCTATAAACAATCGCCCGTCCCTAATTTAGGCCCACTGGTTCCAGGAAATGGACAGAGCCAGGGCTGTAAGGTAAACACAACATCCGGGGAAAGCCGGGGTTCGAACCTGGACCCCTTTCAAACGAACGAGCTCGTTATATTCAATATATACATGCCCAACTTCAGTTATCTATTAAAATAAACAAAACTGGCCACTAGATTTCAACAGAGGTGAATAATTTTCACTAAGAAACGCTCCTCCCAGTTAAAAAAGCATCTAATGCATTTCAACGGACCTAGAGATTAATATTGAGCATGAAAATGGGTTCAGTTAATACCGCTTTTAGATGCATTTTAAACGAACGCTTAGAGTCTTTTTTTTCCCATTGGAAGTTTTACGACCACCCAGAGCAACTCAATGGGCTATAAACAATCGCCCGTCCCTAATTTAGGCCCACTGGTTCCAGGAAATGGACAGAGCCAGGGCTGTAAGGTAAACACAACATCCGGGGAAAGCCGGGGTTCGAACCTGGACCCCTTTCAAACGAACGAGCTCGTTATATTCAATATATACATGCCCAACTTCAGTTATCTATTAAAATAAACAAAACTGGCCACTAGATTTCAACAGAGGTGAATAATTTTCACTAAGAAACGCTCCTCCCAGTTAAAAAAGCATCTAATGCATTTCAACGGACCTAGAGATTAATATTGAGCATGAAAATGGGTTCAGTTAATACCGCTTTTAGATGCATTTTAAACGAACGCTTAGAGTCTTTTTTTTCCCATTGGAAGTTTTACGACCACCCAGAGCAACTCAATGGGCTATAAACAATCGCCCGTCCCTAATTTAGGCCCACTGGTTCCAGGAAATGGACAGAGCCAGGGCTGTAAGGTAAACACAACATCCGGGGAAAGCCGGGGTTCGAACCTGGACCCCTTTCAAACGAACGAGCTCGTTATATTCAATATATACATGCCCAACTTCAGTTATCTATTAAAATAAACAAAACTGGCCACTAGATTTCAACAGAGGTGAATAATTTTCACTAAGAAACGCTCCTCCCAGTTAAAAAAGCATCTAATGCATTTCAACGGACCTAGAGATTAATATTGAGCATGAAAATGGGTTCAGTTAATACCGCTTTTAGATGCATTTTAAACGAACGCTTAGAGTCTTTTTTTTTTTTCCCATTGGAAGTTTTACGACCACCCAGAGCAACTCAATGGGCTATAAACAATCGCCCGTCCCTAATTTAGGCCCACTGGTTCCAGGAAATGGACAGAGCCAGGGCTGTAAGGTAAACACAACATCCGGGGAAAGCCGGGGTTCGAACCTGGACCCCTTTCAAACGAACGAGCTCGTTATATTCAATATATACATGCCCAACTTCAGTTATCTATTAAAATAAACAAAACTGGCCACTAGATTTCAACAGAGGTGAATAATTTTCACTAAGAAACGCTCCTCCCAGTTAAAAAAGCATCTAATGCATTTCAACGGACCTAGAGATTAATATTGAGCATGAAAATGGGTTCAGTTAATACCGCTTTTAGATGCATTTTAAACGAACGCTTAGAGTCTTTTTTTTCCCATTGGAAGTTTTACGACCACCCAGAGCAACTCAATGGGCTATAAACAATCGCCCGTCCCTAATTTAGGCCCACTGGTTCCAGGAAATGGACAGAGCCAGGGCTGTAAGGTAAACACAACATCCGGGGAAAGCCGGGGTTCGAACCTGGACCCCTTTCAAACGAACGAGCTCGTTATATTCAATATATACATGCCCAACTTCAGTTATCTATTAAAATAAACAAAACTGGCCACTAGATTTCAACAGAGGTGAATAATTTTCACTAAGAAACGCTCCTCCCAGTTAAAAAAGCATCTAATGCATTTCAACGGACCTAGAGATTAATATTGAGCATGAAAATGGGTTCAGTTAATACCGCTTTTAGATGCATTTTAAACGAACGCTTAGAGTCTTTTTTTTCCCATTGGAAGTTTTACGACCACCCAGAGCAACTCAATGGGCTATAAACAATCGCCCGTCCCTAATTTAGGCCCACTGGTTCCAGGAAATGGACAGAGCCAGGGCTGTAAGGTAAACACAACATCCGGGGAAAGCCGGGGTTCGAACCTGGACCCCTTTCAAACGAACGAGCTCGTTATATTCAATATATACATGCCCAACTTCAGTTATCTATTAAAATAAACAAAACTGGCCACTAGATTTCAACAGAGGTGAATAATTTTCACTAAGAAACGCTCCTCCCAGTTAAAAAAGCATCTAATGCATTTCAACGGACCTAGAGATTAATATTGAGCATGAAAATGGGTTCAGTTAATACCGCTTTTAGATGCATTTTAAACGAACGCTTAGAGTCTTTTTTTTCCCATTGGAAGTTTTACGACCACCCAGAGCAACTCAATGGGCTATAAACAATCGCCCGTCCCTAATTTAGGCCCACTGGTTCCAGGAAATGGACAGAGCCAGGGCTGTAAGGTAAACACAACATCCGGGGAAAGCCGGGGTTCGAACCTGGACCCCTTTCAAACGAACGAGCTCGTTATATTCAATATATACATGCCCAACTTCAGTTATCTATTAAAATAAACAAAACTGGCCACTAGATTTCAACAGAGGTGAATAATTTTCACTAAGAAACGCTCCTCCCAGTTAAAAAAGCATCTAATGCATTTCAACGGACCTAGAGATTAATATTGAGCATGAAAATGGGTTCAGTTAATACCGCTTTTAGATGCATTTTAAACGAACGCTTAGAGTCTTTTTTTTTTCCCATTGGAAGTTTTACGACCACCCAGAGCAACTCAATGGGCTATAAACAATCGCCCGTCCCTAATTTAGGCCCACTGGTTCCAGGAAATGGACAGAGCCAGGGCTGTAAGGTAAACACAACATCCGGGGAAAGCCGGGGTTCGAACCTGGACCCCTTTCAAACGAACGAGCTCGTTATATTCAATATATACATGCCCAACTTCAGTTATCTATTAAAATAAACAAAACTGGCCACTAGATTTCAACAGAGGTGAATAATTTTCACTAAGAAACGCTCCTCCCAGTTAAAAAAGCATCTAATGCATTTCAACGGACCTAGAGATTAATATTGAGCATGAAAATGGGTTCAGTTAATACCGCTTTTAGATGCATTTTAAACGAACGCTTAGAGTCTTTTTTTTCCCATTGGAAGTTTTACGACCACCCAGAGCAACTCAATGGGCTATAAACAATCGCCCGTCCCTAATTTAGGCCCACTGGTTCCAGGAAATGGACAGAGCCAGGGCTGTAAGGTAAACACAACATCCGGGGAAAGCCGGGGTTCGAACCTGGACCCCTTTCAAACGAACGAGCTCGTTATATTCAATATATACATGCCCAACTTCAGTTATCTATTAAAATAAACAAAACTGGCCACTAGATTTCAACAGAGGTGAATAATTTTCACTAAGAAACGCTCCTCCCAGTTAAAAAAGCATCTAATGCATTTCAACGGACCTAGAGATTAATATTGAGCATGAAAATGGGTTCAGTTAATACCGCTTTTAGATGCATTTTAAACGAACGCTTAGAGTCTTTTTTTTCCCATTGGAAGTTTTACGACCACCCAGAGCAACTCAATGGGCTATAAACAATCGCCCGTCCCTAATTTAGGCCCACTGGTTCCAGGAAATGGACAGAGCCAGGGCTGTAAGGTAAACACAACATCCGGGGAAAGCCGGGGTTCGAACCTGGACCCCTTTCAAACGAACGAGCTCGTTATATTCAATATATACATGCCCAACTTCAGTTATCTATTAAAATAAACAAAACTGGCCACTAGATTTCAACAGAGGTGAATAATTTTCACTAAGAAACGCTCCTCCCAGTTAAAAAAGCATCTAATGCATTTCAACGGACCTAGAGATTAATATTGAGCATGAAAATGGGTTCAGTTAATACCGCTTTTAGATGCATTTTAAACGAACGCTTAGAGTCTTTTTTTTCCCATTGGAAGTTTTACGACCACCCAGAGCAACTCAATGGGCTATAAACAATCGCCCGTCCCTAATTTAGGCCCACTGGTTCCAGGAAATGGACAGAGCCAGGGCTGTAAGGTAAACACAACATCCGGGGAAAGCCGGGGTTCGAACCTGGACCCCTTTCAAACGAACGAGCTCGTTATATTCAATATATACATGCCCAACTTCAGTTATCTATTAAAATAAACAAAACTGGCCACTAGATTTCAACAGAGGTGAATAATTTTCACTAAGAAACGCTCCTCCCAGTTAAAAAAGCATCTAATGCATTTCAACGGACCTAGAGATTAATATTGAGCATGAAAATGGGTTCAGTTAATACCGCTTTTAGATGCATTTTAAACGAACGCTTAGAGTCTTTTTTTTTTTCCCATTGGAAGTTTTACGACCACCCAGAGCAACTCAATGGGCTATAAACAATCGCCCGTCCCTAATTTAGGCCCACTGGTTCCAGGAAATGGACAGAGCCAGGGCTGTAAGGTAAACACAACATCCGGGGAAAGCCGGGGTTCGAACCTGGACCCCTTTCAAACGAACGAGCTCGTTATATTCAATATATACATGCCCAACTTCAGTTATCTATTAAAATAAACAAAACTGGCCACTAGATTTCAACAGAGGTGAATAATTTTCACTAAGAAACGCTCCTCCCAGTTAAAAAAGCATCTAATGCATTTCAACGGACCTAGAGATTAATATTGAGCATGAAAATGGGTTCAGTTAATACCGCTTTTAGATGCATTTTAAACGAACGCTTAGAGTCTTTTTTTTCCCATTGGAAGTTTTACGACCACCCAGAGCAACTCAATGGGCTATAAACAATCGCCCGTCCCTAATTTAGGCCCACTGGTTCCAGGAAATGGACAGAGCCAGGGCTGTAAGGTAAACACAACATCCGGGGAAAGCCGGGGTTCGAACCTGGACCCCTTTCAAACGAACGAGCTCGTTATATTCAATATATACATGCCCAACTTCAGTTATCTATTAAAATAAACAAAACTGGCCACTAGATTTCAACAGAGGTGAATAATTTTCACTAAGAAACGCTCCTCCCAGTTAAAAAAGCATCTAATGCATTTCAACGGACCTAGAGATTAATATTGAGCATGAAAATGGGTTCAGTTAATACCGCTTTTAGATGCATTTTAAACGAACGCTTAGAGTCTTTTTTTTCCCATTGGAAGTTTTACGACCACCCAGAGCAACTCAATGGGCTATAAACAATCGCCCGTCCCTAATTTAGGCCCACTGGTTCCAGGAAATGGACAGAGCCAGGGCTGTAAGGTAAACACAACATCCGGGGAAAGCCGGGGTTCGAACCTGGACCCCTTTCAAACGAACGAGCTCGTTATATTCAATATATACATGCCCAACTTCAGTTATCTATTAAAATAAACAAAACTGGCCACTAGATTTCAACAGAGGTGAATAATTTTCACTAAGAAACGCTCCTCCCAGTTAAAAAAGCATCTAATGCATTTCAACGGACCTAGAGATTAATATTGAGCATGAAAATGGGTTCAGTTAATACCGCTTTTAGATGCATTTTAAACGAACGCTTAGAGTCTTTTTTTTCCCATTGGAAGTTTTACGACCACCCAGAGCAACTCAATGGGCTATAAACAATCGCCCGTCCCTAATTTAGGCCCACTGGTTCCAGGAAATGGACAGAGCCAGGGCTGTAAGGTAAACACAACATCCGGGGAAAGCCGGGGTTCGAACCTGGACCCCTTTCAAACGAACGAGCTCGTTATATTCAATATATACATGCCCAACTTCAGTTATCTATTAAAATAAACAAAACTGGCCACTAGATTTCAACAGAGGTGAATAATTTTCACTAAGAAACGCTCCTCCCAGTTAAAAAAGCATCTAATGCATTTCAACGGACCTAGAGATTAATATTGAGCATGAAAATGGGTTCAGTTAATACCGCTTTTAGATGCATTTTAAACGAACGCTTAGAGTCTTTTTTTTCCCATTGGAAGTTTTACGACCACCCAGAGCAACTCAATGGGCTATAAACAATCGCCCGTCCCTAATTTAGGCCCACTGGTTCCAGGAAATGGACAGAGCCAGGGCTGTAAGGTAAACACAACATCCGGGGAAAGCCGGGGTTCGAACCTGGACCCCTTTCAAACGAACGAGCTCGTTATATTCAATATATACATGCCCAACTTCAGTTATCTATTAAAATAAACAAAACTGGCCACTAGATTTCAACAGAGGTGAATAATTTTCACTAAGAAACGCTCCTCCCAGTTAAAAAAGCATCTAATGCATTTCAACGGACCTAGAGATTAATATTGAGCATGAAAATGGGTTCAGTTAATACCGCTTTTAGATGCATTTTAAACGAACGCTTAGAGTCTTTTTTTTCCCATTGGAAGTTTTACGACCACCCAGAGCAACTCAATGGGCTATAAACAATCGCCCGTCCCTAATTTAGGCCCACTGGTTCCAGGAAATGGACAGAGCCAGGGCTGTAAGGTAAACACAACATCCGGGGAAAGCCGGGGTTCGAACCTGGACCCCTTTCAAACGAACGAGCTCGTTATATTCAATATATACATGCCCAACTTCAGTTATCTATTAAAATAAACAAAACTGGCCACTAGATTTCAACAGAGGTGAATAATTTTCACTAAGAAACGCTCCTCCCAGTTAAAAAAGCATCTAATGCATTTCAACGGACCTAGAGATTAATATTGAGCATGAAAATGGGTTCAGTTAATACCGCTTTTAGATGCATTTTAAACGAACGCTTAGAGTCTTTTTTTTCCCATTGGAAGTTTTACGACCACCCAGAGCAACTCAATGGGCTATAAACAATCGCCCGTCCCTAATTTAGGCCCACTGGTTCCAGGAAATGGACAGAGCCAGGGCTGTAAGGTAAACACAACATCCGGGGAAAGCCGGGGTTCGAACCTGGACCCCTTTCAAACGAACGAGCTCGTTATATTCAATATATACATGCCCAACTTCAGTTATCTATTAAAATAAACAAAACTGGCCACTAGATTTCAACAGAGGTGAATAATTTTCACTAAGAAACGCTCCTCCCAGTTAAAAAAGCATCTAATGCATTTCAACGGACCTAGAGATTAATATTGAGCATGAAAATGGGTTCAGTTAATACCGCTTTTAGATGCATTTTAAACGAACGCTTAGAGTCTTTTTTTTCCCATTGGAAGTTTTACGACCACCCAGAGCAACTCAATGGGCTATAAACAATCGCCCGTCCCTAATTTAGGCCCACTGGTTCCAGGAAATGGACAGAGCCAGGGCTGTAAGGTAAACACAACATCCGGGGAAAGCCGGGGTTCGAACCTGGACCCCTTTCAAACGAACGAGCTCGTTATATTCAATATATACATGCCCAACTTCAGTTATCTATTAAAATAAACAAAACTGGCCACTAGATTTCAACAGAGGTGAATAATTTTCACTAAGAAACGCTCCTCCCAGTTAAAAAAGCATCTAATGCATTTCAACGGACCTAGAGATTAATATTGAGCATGAAAATGGGTTCAGTTAATACCGCTTTTAGATGCATTTTAAACGAACGCTTAGAGTCTTTTTTTTCCCATTGGAAGTTTTACGACCACCCAGAGCAACTCAATGGGCTATAAACAATCGCCCGTCCCTAATTTAGGCCCACTGGTTCCAGGAAATGGACAGAGCCAGGGCTGTAAGGTAAACACAACATCCGGGGAAAGCCGGGGTTCGAACCTGGACCCCTTTCAAACGAACGAGCTCGTTATATTCAATATATACATGCCCAACTTCAGTTATCTATTAAAATAAACAAAACTGGCCACTAGATTTCAACAGAGGTGAATAATTTTCACTAAGAAACGCTCCTCCCAGTTAAAAAAGCATCTAATGCATTTCAACGGACCTAGAGATTAATATTGAGCATGAAAATGGGTTCAGTTAATACCGCTTTTAGATGCATTTTAAACGAACGCTTAGAGTCTTTTTTTTCCCATTGGAAGTTTTACGACCACCCAGAGCAACTCAATGGGCTATAAACAATCGCCCGTCCCTAATTTAGGCCCACTGGTTCCAGGAAATGGACAGAGCCAGGGCTGTAAGGTAAACACAACATCCGGGGAAAGCCGGGGTTCGAACCTGGACCCCTTTCAAACGAACGAGCTCGTTATATTCAATATATACATGCCCAACTTCAGTTATCTATTAAAATAAACAAAACTGGCCACTAGATTTCAACAGAGGTGAATAATTTTCACTAAGAAACGCTCCTCCCAGTTAAAAAAGCATCTAATGCATTTCAACGGACCTAGAGATTAATATTGAGCATGAAAATGGGTTCAGTTAATACCGCTTTTAGATGCATTTTAAACGAACGCTTAGAGTCTTTTTTTTCCCATTGGAAGTTTTACGACCACCCAGAGCAACTCAATGGGCTATAAACAATCGCCCGTCCCTAATTTAGGCCCACTGGTTCCAGGAAATGGACAGAGCCAGGGCTGTAAGGTAAACACAACATCCGGGGAAAGCCGGGGTTCGAACCTGGACCCCTTTCAAACGAACGAGCTCGTTATATTCAATATATACATGCCCAACTTCAGTTATCTATTAAAATAAACAAAACTGGCCACTAGATTTCAACAGAGGTGAATAATTTTCACTAAGAAACGCTCCTCCCAGTTAAAAAAGCATCTAATGCATTTCAACGGACCTAGAGATTAATATTGAGCATGAAAATGGGTTCAGTTAATACCGCTTTTAGATGCATTTTAAACGAACGCTTAGAGTCTTTTTTTTCCCATTGGAAGTTTTACGACCACCCAGAGCAACTCAATGGGCTATAAACAATCGCCCGTCCCTAATTTAGGCCCACTGGTTCCAGGAAATGGACAGAGCCAGGGCTGTAAGGTAAACACAACATCCGGGGAAAGCCGGGGTTCGAACCTGGACCCCTTTCAAACGAACGAGCTCGTTATATTCAATATATACATGCCCAACTTCAGTTATCTATTAAAATAAACAAAACTGGCCACTAGATTTCAACAGAGGTGAATAATTTTCACTAAGAAACGCTCCTCCCAGTTAAAAAAGCATCTAATGCATTTCAACGGACCTAGAGATTAATATTGAGCATGAAAATGGGTTCAGTTAATACCGCTTTTAGATGCATTTTAAACGAACGCTTAGAGTCTTTTTTTTTTTCCCATTGGAAGTTTTACGACCACCCAGAGCAACTCAATGGGCTATAAACAATCGCCCGTCCCTAATTTAGGCCCACTGGTTCCAGGAAATGGACAGAGCCAGGGCTGTAAGGTAAACACAACATCCGGGGAAAGCCGGGGTTCGAACCTGGACCCCTTTCAAACGAACGAGCTCGTTATATTCAATATATACATGCCCAACTTCAGTTATCTATTAAAATAAACAAAACTGGCCACTAGATTTCAACAGAGGTGAATAATTTTCACTAAGAAACGCTCCTCCCAGTTAAAAAAGCATCTAATGCATTTCAACGGACCTAGAGATTAATATTGAGCATGAAAATGGGTTCAGTTAATACCGCTTTTAGATGCATTTTAAACGAACGCTTAGAGTCTTTTTTTTCCCATTGGAAGTTTTACGACCACCCAGAGCAACTCAATGGGCTATAAACAATCGCCCGTCCCTAATTTAGGCCCACTGGTTCCAGGAAATGGACAGAGCCAGGGCTGTAAGGTAAACACAACATCCGGGGAAAGCCGGGGTTCGAACCTGGACCCCTTTCAAACGAACGAGCTCGTTATATTCAATATATACATGCCCAACTTCAGTTATCTATTAAAATAAACAAAACTGGCCACTAGATTTCAACAGAGGTGAATAATTTTCACTAAGAAACGCTCCTCCCAGTTAAAAAAGCATCTAATGCATTTCAACGGACCTAGAGATTAATATTGAGCATGAAAATGGGTTCAGTTAATACCGCTTTTAGATGCATTTTAAACGAACGCTTAGAGTCTTTTTTTTCCCATTGGAAGTTTTACGACCACCCAGAGCAACTCAATGGGCTATAAACAATCGCCCGTCCCTAATTTAGGCCCACTGGTTCCAGGAAATGGACAGAGCCAGGGCTGTAAGGTAAACACAACATCCGGGGAAAGCCGGGGTTCGAACCTGGACCCCTTTCAAACGAACGAGCTCGTTATATTCAATATATACATGCCCAACTTCAGTTATCTATTAAAATAAACAAAACTGGCCACTAGATTTCAACAGAGGTGAATAATTTTCACTAAGAAACGCTCCTCCCAGTTAAAAAAGCATCTAATGCATTTCAACGGACCTAGAGATTAATATTGAGCATGAAAATGGGTTCAGTTAATACCGCTTTTAGATGCATTTTAAACGAACGCTTAGAGTCTTTTTTTTCCCATTGGAAGTTTTACGACCACCCAGAGCAACTCAATGGGCTATAAACAATCGCCCGTCCCTAATTTAGGCCCACTGGTTCCAGGAAATGGACAGAGCCAGGGCTGTAAGGTAAACACAACATCCGGGGAAAGCCGGGGTTCGAACCTGGACCCCTTTCAAACGAACGAGCTCGTTATATTCAATATATACATGCCCAACTTCAGTTATCTATTAAAATAAACAAAACTGGCCACTAGATTTCAACAGAGGTGAATAATTTTCACTAAGAAACGCTCCTCCCAGTTAAAAAAGCATCTAATGCATTTCAACGGACCTAGAGATTAATATTGAGCATGAAAATGGGTTCAGTTAATACCGCTTTTAGATGCATTTTAAACGAACGCTTAGAGTCTTTTTTTTCCCATTGGAAGTTTTACGACCACCCAGAGCAACTCAATGGGCTATAAACAATCGCCCGTCCCTAATTTAGGCCCACTGGTTCCAGGAAATGGACAGAGCCAGGGCTGTAAGGTAAACACAACATCCGGGGAAAGCCGGGGTTCGAACCTGGACCCCTTTCAAACGAACGAGCTCGTTATATTCAATATATACATGCCCAACTTCAGTTATCTATTAAAATAAACAAAACTGGCCACTAGATTTCAACAGAGGTGAATAATTTTCACTAAGAAACGCTCCTCCCAGTTAAAAAAGCATCTAATGCATTTCAACGGACCTAGAGATTAATATTGAGCATGAAAATGGGTTCAGTTAATACCGCTTTTAGATGCATTTTAAACGAACGCTTAGAGTCTTTTTTTTCCCATTGGAAGTTTTACGACCACCCAGAGCAACTCAATGGGCTATAAACAATCGCCCGTCCCTAATTTAGGCCCACTGGTTCCAGGAAATGGACAGAGCCAGGGCTGTAAGGTAAACACAACATCCGGGGAAAGCCGGGGTTCGAACCTGGACCCCTTTCAAACGAACGAGCTCGTTATATTCAATATATACATGCCCAACTTCAGTTATCTATTAAAATAAACAAAACTGGCCACTAGATTTCAACAGAGGTGAATAATTTTCACTAAGAAACGCTCCTCCCAGTTAAAAAAGCATCTAATGCATTTCAACGGACCTAGAGATTAATATTGAGCATGAAAATGGGTTCAGTTAATACCGCTTTTAGATGCATTTTAAACGAACGCTTAGAGTCTTTTTTTTTTTTCCCATTGGAAGTTTTACGACCACCCAGAGCAACTCAATGGGCTATAAACAATCGCCCGTCCCTAATTTAGGCCCACTGGTTCCAGGAAATGGACAGAGCCAGGGCTGTAAGGTAAACACAACATCCGGGGAAAGCCGGGGTTCGAACCTGGACCCCTTTCAAACGAACGAGCTCGTTATATTCAATATATACATGCCCAACTTCAGTTATCTATTAAAATAAACAAAACTGGCCACTAGATTTCAACAGAGGTGAATAATTTTCACTAAGAAACGCTCCTCCCAGTTAAAAAAGCATCTAATGCATTTCAACGGACCTAGAGATTAATATTGAGCATGAAAATGGGTTCAGTTAATACCGCTTTTAGATGCATTTTAAACGAACGCTTAGAGTCTTTTTTTTTTTTCCCATTGGAAGTTTTACGACCACCCAGAGCAACTCAATGGGCTATAAACAATCGCCCGTCCCTAATTTAGGCCCACTGGTTCCAGGAAATGGACAGAGCCAGGGCTGTAAGGTAAACACAACATCCGGGGAAAGCCGGGGTTCGAACCTGGACCCCTTTCAAACGAACGAGCTCGTTATATTCAATATATACATGCCCAACTTCAGTTATCTATTAAAATAAACAAAACTGGCCACTAGATTTCAACAGAGGTGAATAATTTTCACTAAGAAACGCTCCTCCCAGTTAAAAAAGCATCTAATGCATTTCAACGGACCTAGAGATTAATATTGAGCATGAAAATGGGTTCAGTTAATACCGCTTTTAGATGCATTTTAAACGAACGCTTAGAGTCTTTTTTTTCCCATTGGAAGTTTTACGACCACCCAGAGCAACTCAATGGGCTATAAACAATCGCCCGTCCCTAATTTAGGCCCACTGGTTCCAGGAAATGGACAGAGCCAGGGCTGTAAGGTAAACACAACATCCGGGGAAAGCCGGGGTTCGAACCTGGACCCCTTTCAAACGAACGAGCTCGTTATATTCAATATATACATGCCCAACTTCAGTTATCTATTAAAATAAACAAAACTGGCCACTAGATTTCAACAGAGGTGAATAATTTTCACTAAGAAACGCTCCTCCCAGTTAAAAAAGCATCTAATGCATTTCAACGGACCTAGAGATTAATATTGAGCATGAAAATGGGTTCAGTTAATACCGCTTTTAGATGCATTTTAAACGAACGCTTAGAGTCTTTTTTTTTTTTCCCATTGGAAGTTTTACGACCACCCAGAGCAACTCAATGGGCTATAAACAATCGCCCGTCCCTAATTTAGGCCCACTGGTTCCAGGAAATGGACAGAGCCAGGGCTGTAAGGTAAACACAACATCCGGGGAAAGCCGGGGTTCGAACCTGGACCCCTTTCAAACGAACGAGCTCGTTATATTCAATATATACATGCCCAACTTCAGTTATCTATTAAAATAAACAAAACTGGCCACTAGATTTCAACAGAGGTGAATAATTTTCACTAAGAAACGCTCCTCCCAGTTAAAAAAGCATCTAATGCATTTCAACGGACCTAGAGATTAATATTGAGCATGAAAATGGGTTCAGTTAATACCGCTTTTAGATGCATTTTAAACGAACGCTTAGAGTCTTTTTTTTCCCATTGGAAGTTTTACGACCACCCAGAGCAACTCAATGGGCTATAAACAATCGCCCGTCCCTAATTTAGGCCCACTGGTTCCAGGAAATGGACAGAGCCAGGGCTGTAAGGTAAACACAACATCCGGGGAAAGCCGGGGTTCGAACCTGGACCCCTTTCAAACGAACGAGCTCGTTATATTCAATATATACATGCCCAACTTCAGTTATCTATTAAAATAAACAAAACTGGCCACTAGATTTCAACAGAGGTGAATAATTTTCACTAAGAAACGCTCCTCCCAGTTAAAAAAGCATCTAATGCATTTCAACGGACCTAGAGATTAATATTGAGCATGAAAATGGGTTCAGTTAATACCGCTTTTAGATGCATTTTAAACGAACGCTTAGAGTCTTTTTTTTTCCCATTGGAAGTTTTACGACCACCCAGAGCAACTCAATGGGCTATAAACAATCGCCCGTCCCTAATTTAGGCCCACTGGTTCCAGGAAATGGACAGAGCCAGGGCTGTAAGGTAAACACAACATCCGGGGAAAGCCGGGGTTCGAACCTGGACCCCTTTCAAACGAACGAGCTCGTTATATTCAATATATACATGCCCAACTTCAGTTATCTATTAAAATAAACAAAACTGGCCACTAGATTTCAACAGAGGTGAATAATTTTCACTAAGAAACGCTCCTCCCAGTTAAAAAAGCATCTAATGCATTTCAACGGACCTAGAGATTAATATTGAGCATGAAAATGGGTTCAGTTAATACCGCTTTTAGATGCATTTTAAACGAACGCTTAGAGTCTTTTTTTTCCCATTGGAAGTTTTACGACCACCCAGAGCAACTCAATGGGCTATAAACAATCGCCCGTCCCTAATTTAGGCCCACTGGTTCCAGGAAATGGACAGAGCCAGGGCTGTAAGGTAAACACAACATCCGGGGAAAGCCGGGGTTCGAACCTGGACCCCTTTCAAACGAACGAGCTCGTTATATTCAATATATACATGCCCAACTTCAGTTATCTATTAAAATAAACAAAACTGGCCACTAGATTTCAACAGAGGTGAATAATTTTCACTAAGAAACGCTCCTCCCAGTTAAAAAAGCATCTAATGCATTTCAACGGACCTAGAGATTAATATTGAGCATGAAAATGGGTTCAGTTAATACCGCTTTTAGATGCATTTTAAACGAACGCTTAGAGTCTTTTTTTTTTTTCCCATTGGAAGTTTTACGACCACCCAGAGCAACTCAATGGGCTATAAACAATCGCCCGTCCCTAATTTAGGCCCACTGGTTCCAGGAAATGGACAGAGCCAGGGCTGTAAGGTAAACACAACATCCGGGGAAAGCCGGGGTTCGAACCTGGACCCCTTTCAAACGAACGAGCTCGTTATATTCAATATATACATGCCCAACTTCAGTTATCTATTAAAATAAACAAAACTGGCCACTAGATTTCAACAGAGGTGAATAATTTTCACTAAGAAACGCTCCTCCCAGTTAAAAAAGCATCTAATGCATTTCAACGGACCTAGAGATTAATATTGAGCATGAAAATGGGTTCAGTTAATACCGCTTTTAGATGCATTTTAAACGAACGCTTAGAGTCTTTTTTTTCCCATTGGAAGTTTTACGACCACCCAGAGCAACTCAATGGGCTATAAACAATCGCCCGTCCCTAATTTAGGCCCACTGGTTCCAGGAAATGGACAGAGCCAGGGCTGTAAGGTAAACACAACATCCGGGGAAAGCCGGGGTTCGAACCTGGACCCCTTTCAAACGAACGAGCTCGTTATATTCAATATATACATGCCCAACTTCAGTTATCTATTAAAATAAACAAAACTGGCCACTAGATTTCAACAGAGGTGAATAATTTTCACTAAGAAACGCTCCTCCCAGTTAAAAAAGCATCTAATGCATTTCAACGGACCTAGAGATTAATATTGAGCATGAAAATGGGTTCAGTTAATACCGCTTTTAGATGCATTTTAAACGAACGCTTAGAGTCTTTTTTTTCCCATTGGAAGTTTTACGACCACCCAGAGCAACTCAATGGGCTATAAACAATCGCCCGTCCCTAATTTAGGCCCACTGGTTCCAGGAAATGGACAGAGCCAGGGCTGTAAGGTAAACACAACATCCGGGGAAAGCCGGGGTTCGAACCTGGACCCCTTTCAAACGAACGAGCTCGTTATATTCAATATATACATGCCCAACTTCAGTTATCTATTAAAATAAACAAAACTGGCCACTAGATTTCAACAGAGGTGAATAATTTTCACTAAGAAACGCTCCTCCCAGTTAAAAAAGCATCTAATGCATTTCAACGGACCTAGAGATTAATATTGAGCATGAAAATGGGTTCAGTTAATACCGCTTTTAGATGCATTTTAAACGAACGCTTAGAGTCTTTTTTTTTTTCCCATTGGAAGTTTTACGACCACCCAGAGCAACTCAATGGGCTATAAACAATCGCCCGTCCCTAATTTAGGCCCACTGGTTCCAGGAAATGGACAGAGCCAGGGCTGTAAGGTAAACACAACATCCGGGGAAAGCCGGGGTTCGAACCTGGACCCCTTTCAAACGAACGAGCTCGTTATATTCAATATATACATGCCCAACTTCAGTTATCTATTAAAATAAACAAAACTGGCCACTAGATTTCAACAGAGGTGAATAATTTTCACTAAGAAACGCTCCTCCCAGTTAAAAAAGCATCTAATGCATTTCAACGGACCTAGAGATTAATATTGAGCATGAAAATGGGTTCAGTTAATACCGCTTTTAGATGCATTTTAAACGAACGCTTAGAGTCTTTTTTTTCCCATTGGAAGTTTTACGACCACCCAGAGCAACTCAATGGGCTATAAACAATCGCCCGTCCCTAATTTAGGCCCACTGGTTCCAGGAAATGGACAGAGCCAGGGCTGTAAGGTAAACACAACATCCGGGGAAAGCCGGGGTTCGAACCTGGACCCCTTTCAAACGAACGAGCTCGTTATATTCAATATATACATGCCCAACTTCAGTTATCTATTAAAATAAACAAAACTGGCCACTAGATTTCAACAGAGGTGAATAATTTTCACTAAGAAACGCTCCTCCCAGTTAAAAAAGCATCTAATGCATTTCAACGGACCTAGAGATTAATATTGAGCATGAAAATGGGTTCAGTTAATACCGCTTTTAGATGCATTTTAAACGA
The DNA here is from genome assembly GCA_039090855.1 of Macrothele yani. Classification (NCBI taxonomy): domain Eukaryota; kingdom Metazoa; phylum Arthropoda; class Arachnida; order Araneae; family Macrothelidae; genus Macrothele; species Macrothele yani. Next base: position 40,516 of record CM077014.1, read on the forward strand.
ACGCTTAGAGTCTTTTTTTTTTCCCATTGGAAGTTTTACGACCACCCAGAGCAACTCAATGGGCTATAAACAATCGCCCGTCCCTAATTTAGGCCCACTGGTTCCAGGAAATGGACAGAGCCAGGGCTGTAAGGTAAACACAACATCCGGGGAAAGCCGGGGTTCGAACCTGGACCCCTTTCAAACGAACGAGCTCGTTATATTCAATATATACATGCCCAACTTCAGTTATCTATTAAAATAAACAAAACTGGCCACTAGATTTCAACAGAGGTGAATAATTTTCACTAAGAAACGCTCCTCCCAGTTAAAAAAGCATCTAATGCATTTCAACGGACCTAGAGATTAATATTGAGCATGAAAATGGGTTCAGTTAATACCGCTTTTAGATGCATTTTAAACGAACGCTTAGAGTCTTTTTTTTTTTCCCATTGGAAGTTTTACGACCACCCAGAGCAACTCAATGGGCTATAAACAATCGCCCGTCCCTAATTTAGGCCCACTGGTTCCAGGAAATGGACAGAGCCAGGGCTGTAAGGTAAACACAACATCCGGGGAAAGCCGGGGTTCGAACCTGGACCCCTTTCAAACGAACGAGCTCGTTATATTCAATATATACATGCCCAACTTCAGTTATCTATTAAAATAAACAAAACTGGCCACTAGATTTCAACAGAGGTGAATAATTTTCACTAAGAAACGCTCCTCCCAGTTAAAAAAGCATCTAATGCATTTCAACGGACCTAGAGATTAATATTGAGCATGAAAATGGGTTCAGTTAATACCGCTTTTAGATGCATTTTAAACGAACGCTTAGAGTCTTTTTTTTTCCCATTGGAAGTTTTACGACCACCCAGAGCAACTCAATGGGCTATAAACAATCGCCCGTCCCTAATTTAGGCCCACTGGTTCCAGGAAATGGACAGAGCCAGGGCTGTAAGGTAAACACAACATCCGGGGAAAGCCGGGGTTCGAACCTGGACCCCTTTCAAACGAACGAGCTCGTTATATTCAATATATACATGCCCAACTTCAGTTATCTATTAAAATAAACAAAACTGGCCACTAGATTTCAACAGAGGTGAATAATTTTCACTAAGAAACGCTCCTCCCAGTTAAAAAAGCATCTAATGCATTTCAACGGACCTAGAGATTAATATTGAGCATGAAAATGGGTTCAGTTAATACCGCTTTTAGATGCATTTTAAACGAACGCTTAGAGTCTTTTTTTTTTTTCCCATTGGAAGTTTTACGACCACCCAGAGCAACTCAATGGGCTATAAACAATCGCCCGTCCCTAATTTAGGCCCACTGGTTCCAGGAAATGGACAGAGCCAGGGCTGTAAGGTAAACACAACATCCGGGGAAAGCCGGGGTTCGAACCTGGACCCCTTTCAAACGAACGAGCTCGTTATATTCAATATATACATGCCCAACTTCAGTTATCTATTAAAATAAACAAAACTGGCCACTAGATTTCAACAGAGGTGAATAATTTTCACTAAGAAACGCTCCTCCCAGTTAAAAAAGCATCTAATGCATTTCAACGGACCTAGAGATTAATATTGAGCATGAAAATGGGTTCAGTTAATACCGCTTTTAGATGCATTTTAAACGAACGCTTAGAGTCTTTTTTTTTTTTCCCATTGGAAGTTTTACGACCACCCAGAGCAACTCAATGGGCTATAAACAATCGCCCGTCCCTAATTTAGGCCCACTGGTTCCAGGAAATGGACAGAGCCAGGGCTGTAAGGTAAACACAACATCCGGGGAAAGCCGGGGTTCGAACCTGGACCCCTTTCAAACGAACGAGCTCGTTATATTCAATATATACATGCCCAACTTCAGTTATCTATTAAAATAAACAAAACTGGCCACTAGATTTCAACAGAGGTGAATAATTTTCACTAAGAAACGCTCCTCCCAGTTAAAAAAGCATCTAATGCATTTCAACGGACCTAGAGATTAATATTGAGCATGAAAATGGGTTCAGTTAATACCGCTTTTAGATGCATTTTAAACGAACGCTTAGAGTCTTTTTTTTCCCATTGGAAGTTTTACGACCACCCAGAGCAACTCAATGGGCTATAAACAATCGCCCGTCCCTAATTTAGGCCCACTGGTTCCAGGAAATGGACAGAGCCAGGGCTGTAAGGTAAACACAACATCCGGGGAAAGCCGGGGTTCGAACCTGGACCCCTTTCAAACGAACGAGCTCGTTATATTCAATATATACATGCCCAACTTCAGTTATCTATTAAAATAAACAAAACTGGCCACTAGATTTCAACAGAGGTGAATAATTTTCACTAAGAAACGCTCCTCCCAGTTAAAAAAGCATCTAATGCATTTCAACGGACCTAGAGATTAATATTGAGCATGAAAATGGGTTCAGTTAATACCGCTTTTAGATGCATTTTAAACGAACGCTTAGAGTCTTTTTTTTTTTTCCCATTGGAAGTTTTACGACCACCCAGAGCAACTCAATGGGCTATAAACAATCGCCCGTCCCTAATTTAGGCCCACTGGTTCCAGGAAATGGACAGAGCCAGGGCTGTAAGGTAAACACAACATCCGGGGAAAGCCGGGGTTCGAACCTGGACCCCTTTCAAACGAACGAGCTCGTTATATTCAATATATACATGCCCAACTTCAGTTATCTATTAAAATAAACAAAACTGGCCACTAGATTTCAACAGAGGTGAATAATTTTCACTAAGAAACGCTCCTCCCAGTTAAAAAAGCATCTAATGCATTTCAACGGACCTAGAGATTAATATTGAGCATGAAAATGGGTTCAGTTAATACCGCTTTTAGATGCATTTTAAACGAACGCTTAGCGTGTTGTTTATTATTATTTTGATTGGAAGCGAAAACAGGAGCAGCTGTTAAAAAAAGAGAAACCCAAAAACTTGGGACAATCTGTCTGTGTTTCTAATAGAGTAGAGCCTCGGGGAGAGGCAAAAGGTTGTGCTGGTACCTAATTGGAACGGGCGTTTGCTTCGACCTGGACAGCAGCCAACATTGGTACGAATGCGCGAAGTTCCCTTTTGGAGGAGCGTGTAGGAGTCCGTCAACACTGGGATGTGCAAGCTGTTCGGAAGGTGAAGAAAGCCGGAAGTCTCATGCAGTGTAGCGTGTAGGAGTCCGTCAACACTGGGATGTGCAAGCTGTTCGGAAGGTGAAGAAAGCCGGAAGTCTCTTGCAGTGTAGAGGGGCGCTCACAAAACGTGTGTGGGTACTGGTGTGGTGCTGAGGGGAGCGATCCAGAGGCCGTTTCGGCGGTTTTTCGCCGGGTGGGTCCGTCCGTCCGCCGATTCCCTCCCCGCGGTCGCCGTTTTCTCTCTCGGGGTCGGGGCGAGTGCCCCCATCTCCAGGGGCGGGCGCGTGCGTAGCACGCGCCCGCCATAGTCTCCTGCCCTGGGCCCTCGCCCCGACCCCGAGAGAGAAAACGGCGACCGCGGGGAGGGAATCGGCGGACGGACGGACCCACCCGGCGAAAAACCGCCGAAACGGCCTCTGGATCGCTCCCCTCAGCACCACACCAGTATCCTACTGAAACCGTTATACCAAATTTGGACGTTTTTTCGCCGTAGAGGGAAAAAATAAACAGGGGGGAGAAAATTGAACGGCGCTGGGGAAGGGGGAAAATTAGGGGTGGGGGAGAAGGGAAAAAAAATTGGGCGCGGGGAAAGGGAAAAATTGGGCGCGGGGAAGGGGAGAAAAAATTGGGCGCGGGGAAGGGGAGAAAAAATTGGGCGCGGGGGAAGGGGAGAAAAAAAAGTGGACGCGGGGAAAGGGAAAAATTGGGCGCGGGGAAAGGGGAGAAAAAAAATTAGGCGCGGAGAAAGGGGCGAAAAAAAATTAGGCGCGGGGAAAGGGGGAGAAAAAATTGGGCTCGGGGAAGGGGAGAAAAAATTGGGCGCGGGGAAGGGGAGAAAAAATTGTGGGGGGAGGGGAGAAAAAAATGTGCGGGGGGAGGGGAGGAAAAATGTGCGGGGGAAGGGGAGAAAAATTGTTCGGGGGGGAAGGGGAGAAAAAAAAGTGGGCGCGGGGAAAAGGAGAAAAAAAGTGGACGCGGGGGAAGGGGAGAAAAAGTAGACGCGGGGGAAGGGGAGAAAAAAGTAGACGCGGGGAAAGGGAAAAATTAGGTGCGGGGGAAGGGGAGAAAAAGTGGGCGCGGGGGAAGGGGAGAAAAAATTGGGGCGCGGGGGAAATTCGTGGGGGGGACTGGAGGGGCGAAAAATTCGCAAATCTACGCGCAAGTGCCAAAACATCAGCGGGGAAGCAGGAAAAAAAGGGGGGGGGTAAATTCGCTTTCGGACAGGGAAAAAAGTGGACGCGGAGGAAGGGGAGAAAAATTGGGGCGCGGGGGAAATTCGTGGGGGGAATGGAGGGGCGAAAAATTCGCAAATCTACGCGCAAGTGCCAAAACATCAGCGGGGAAGCAGGGAAAAAAAAGGGGGGGGGGTAAATTCGCCTTCGGACAGAAAAAAACGGGGGGGGGGGCGGAGATTCCTGGGCACAGTGGAAGGAGAAACCTAATGGGCGGGCCTTTCGCACTCTGGCATGGGAAGAATTGTGGTGGAAGAATGGAAGAAAACAAAAGTACGGACATTTTCAAAAGAACTCGGCAAGGAAATTTCCGGCCAGCAGGGTAACGTAATTACCAGCAAAATTATTCCAAAGGGCAAGTCGTAGTGCACTGCTGGAAATCTCCAAATTCCAGCAATGTCATTTTTCCCTTGGAAGGAGCACTAAGTATGCCCCAACTTTGGAACGATGCCTCTGGACCGAGTATGTGGTAAATGGCGAGCTTGAAAAGCACAGTATATGGAAACAACCGGGGAAATTGTCGACAAATCTCCAGGGAGAGAAGTTTCTAGCGGTGGTGGGGGAACCCTATTGACTCTTAGGTGCTCTGTATTATCTTCATGATTATCGAAACCAGGAAGCTTATAAACTTGCGTGTTTTTGAAAAAAAAAAAAAAAGATCACTTACCTTTTCACATTTCAAAATACATTTTACAAACAGTTATAAAAATTCAAAACAGTTATTTCATCAATTTCATTATTTTAGTTGGCCTTTCCAAATCAGTGAAACAGACAGACTGTCACTTTTTTCGCAGTGTTCTAAACTTTGGTACATGAGAGTATGGGCAAGATTTCAAAAGTATGAATTGGTTCCAAGTCCGTTTCAATTCAGGCATTTTTTCAAAAAGTGCGTTGGGTAACTCTCAGGAGTTTTCTTGGAAAAAGATGTTGCTTGGAAGTTGCAGTCATACAAGAACGGGGGGGGGCCTTATAGGAATTGATAACTCTTGAAATTTTAAACCTACAGCTGAGATTTTAACTTGGTAGGAAGCACAGTGTGGTGGCTTTAATGTACAGAATTACTTTTCATGTTACTGGGTCTCATGTTTATGTAAAGAAAAAAGCAAAGTGTGAAAATATACAAAAAATGCAATGATCTCTTTAAAGGAAAACAGAAAATTGTTGCACTTTGAAAATTCAAGTGCAGGTGGCTCCTCTCTGCTCATGTTTGTTATAAAAATGCTTTGTCTGCATTCTACTTTTACAATGATAAATATCCAAATATTGAAAGAAATGACATCACATTTAAAAAATTCATATTTAAAAGAGGGCAAATTTTTTAAATCTGAAAATTTGACAGTTCAGTCATTATATGCCAGTACACGATGAAGCAAAATAATAATTATTATATAAAAAAGGTAGTTTTCCAGTTGTAAAATTTTTATACTCAGCCTAACAATGTACATTTCACATGGTAAATTTTGAGCAATAGCTCAAGAAAAGTGTAATATAAAAAAAATATAGAATATTTGGAGAAATACAGGCTTGGTGCAACCACGAAAGAGAAGATATGTGCATTAGGAAAATGGCAAGAGTTGTCATGGTTAAAGTGCAAATCACTCAGAGTGCGAATGGGCTGGACACATTTGCACAAAGACAGGCCACTATTTGGACAACTGAAATACCCTTTCGATAACAAGGGGAAGGAGATTATTCAGAAATGAGTGGATGAAATTTGAAAGTATGAAGGTAGAAAGTTGTGGAAAAGACGTGGGGGAAACCTTCATGCAGCAGTGAATTTCTCATGGTCGGCGATAATGTGTAATAGAAGCATCAGGAATAATATATGAAACTCACAAATTTAGGGAATTACATATCACTTTATCAATACGTCCACGATTTCCCCAAAAGGGAGTTGATACAGGACTATTCTGAACCCATCAGTGGCATATAATCTTTCACAGCCAACAACCAGACGTGCCAAAGGTATCTGTCACTGAAAACATTTGGTAGTCATATAAATCTATCTGATAGGCCAGAAGGATTCATAAATTTAACTATTTTAATGAGACTTACTGTTTGCTCAATCCACCAAATTTCTTTATCAACACATGTAGCAAAAAAAAAAAAAAAACCTCTTTGTAAATTGCTACTCCATTTTTAGTTACAGCGCAAGTTGAGTCAACACGTCTAACAGTTTGCTTACTGCCCTTACTATGCAAAGAGAGAAACCACATGTGTGCACATGAATTTCCAAGGTGAAACTGTATAATTTTCCAAAAAAAAAATTAATTAAAAATTGCACCCCAATTGATTTGCTTGCAAATAAATTGAACAGCACAATACCAGTCTGTAAACAGACCTACACACCAAACAGATGTTTATTCAAACCATGATTTCAGTTAATTTTTGCAGTTTTCTGTAAAGGTGTGCAGCAGGCCCATAAAGATATCTAGGCGTGCTAGAAACTAAATGAACGGTGGTTTGGGTGAGTAATGTCATACAGAACAAGTAAGTCAAGAAAAAACTCCCAACGCCAACAGACAAAATACAACAACTGAACAAAATCTCGGTGAAAAGACAAAAACTTGTAAAAACTAGAGCACAGGATTTAAGTCAGGCATGTTGAAGTAATAGGTTGTGCCACCCTTACTTGTCATGAAATAGCATATAGTAAATGATAAAATACATCATACTTTTGCTGTAATTATGTCAAGGATTATAAATTACTTTTAGAATGGTTGGTAGCGCTATACAACAACGATATAGATAATTGTGTGGTCTTCTTGCGCCAGAAATTGGACTTACGAAATTTGGTGAGTTATTTATTAGCATATGTTGACATACGCAATTAATTATAATTAAATTCTATGATTTGGAATTTCTGAAGACCAAACCATCTGGAATATAATTAACTCTGCCATCTATTTTATTGTGTTTGTTCGTTATGACAGACTTAGGGCATTAAAATTGAACTTACAGATTTCCACATCTTGGTGGAGTGCTGCCATCTATCTTTGATTTGAGAAGGCTGAAGTATTAATTTGGTTTTGAGGTCACATGTATTATAATTTACTTGTTGTATCAAGTTTGATATCGGTTTATATAGAATGGGGACTCGGAAAACTGACGCTCATTCAAATGTATCTAGGACGAGTACACCACCCGCTGGAGGTGTATCTGATCTTAATATGGATGTACTATTGAAAGCATTGAGTGACATTAATTTAAAAGTCCAGGAATCAAATGTTGAGATCAGACAGGAATTGAAGAAATCACTGGATGAAATAAATATTAAGCTTGAGTCAATCCCTGATCTTGAGAAGGAATTGGAAGAGTATAAAAAAACTATTGAACTAGTATCTACTACATATAATGAGATTGCTAGACAATGTGAGTCACTCCTTAATGAAAACAAAAATTTAAGAACAACCCAGATCAACAGGCTCATATAAAACATCTCCAAATACAGAAATTAAAAAGTGATATTAACGAAATCAACCAATATCATCGCAATAAAAATTTAGAACTACATGGTCTGGATTTGACATTGATTCACAATGAGAATGAACTTAGAAACCATATTGATAAAATTGCAGATGCATTTGGTGTTCTTAATTATCATCAAGATGATGTGGATATTATTCATCCACTTAAAGTGAACTCATATCTAAAACCAAATGTAGCAGTAATTGTACAATTCAAGACTAGAACAGCTAGAGATAGATGGTTACTCAGGAAAAAAAATAACTGTTTTGAATTTAGATCTTGATGAAACTTTAGCATCATCCAAAATATACATTAATGAAAATTTAATACCTGATTATAAACACTTATACTGGCAGGCTAGAAGACTATTACATCAAGAGAAAATTAAGTATGCATGGGTAAGTAATGGGAAAGTTTTTGTGAAAGGTGGTGAATCTGACCCAAAAAGGAAGATACTCATACTGAAAGACCTATATGACTATGGTCTGGTTCTGTGATTTTGACTGTCTCCCTGGACTGACACAAGATTATTAATCATTTCTATATCAGATTAATTAATTCTGATTCGTCTATCTATTGAGGTTTTTCACTCTTATTGGTGAGAGAGAAGGGGGTATATCATTTTTTTTTAATCATATAAGATTATTGTGAATTAATAAGATTGGAATTTGGGAGTGTTTACACTGCTGTGACTTCATGTTTTAATAGTGATAATATACGTATACAAATGTAATGGTTGATAGTGATTACTTTGTGAATTGTTTAATACCTTGAGATTTTTCACTTACCTATGGTTTGATTGGTTAACTAATATGTTATTTGAATAAAGCTCATGTTGAGAAATGGCTTCCTAGTTTCTTAATTCAATTATTAATCTAAAGCAAATATTATGGGAATTTTACTAGGAAATTTTTTCATTAATAGCAAATTTTCGGAGAAAACTCTTCTCCTTCTTCAGGCTGTCTTGTTGTTGTCACTTTTTCCTGTCACTATCACGGTTACGGTTAACCTTGACTTTTTAGGTTATTTTTCAACAAATCCTGCCAGATGTTAGGCAGGGGAAATCCTTTGCAGTCATTGATGATGGAATTTTGATTTTTCTCAATCTCTATTCCTTCTTTCAGCTTTCTTTTTTGAAAATTGCTTTGGAAACTAATGACTTTAAGGGAATTCCAATCCATGCTGTGCCCAGTTTCTCTAACATGCCTATCTAATCCAGTCTTGTTGGAGCAATTTTTTATAGCTGCTTTAGCTCCAAGTTTAGAGAACACAGTTAAAAAAAAAAAAATAAAAAAATAAAAAAAAATTGTTTTCCCTAAAATAGTGCAAAGAGAAGAAGATATTTTAAAAATGCAAGGAGTAGTCTATGAAGTAAATTGTAGATGTGGACTATCTTACATAGGTGAAACAGGTCGCAGACTAGAAACTCGTATAGCTGAGCATAAAGCAGCTATAAAAAATTGCTCCAACAAGACTGGATTAGATAGGCATGTTAGAGAAACTGGGCACAGCATGGATTGGAATTCCCTTAAAGTCATTAGTTTCCAAAGCAATTTTCAAAAAGAAAGCTGAAAGAAGGAATAGAGATTGATGATGGAATTTTGATTTTTCTCAATGACTGCAAAGGATTTTCCCTGCCTAACATCTGGCAGGATTTGTTGAAAAATAACCTAAACCGTCAAGGTTAACCGTAACCGCGGATAGTGACAGGAAAAAGTGACAACAACAAGACAGCCTGAAGAAGGAGAAGAGTTTTCTCCGAAAATTTGCTATTAATGAAAAAATTTCCTAGTAAAATTCCCATAATATTTGCTTTAGATTAGTAATTAATACGTTATGTTAATTTAGTTCTTTGGATTATGATGGAGGGTGTCGAGATTAATTTATGTGTAAACTACACTTTGAATTTTTTTTTCTTACGGGTGTTTTGGTAGTTGGTTTCATTTTTTACAGTTTTGTTTATCATGCGTAATACTATGCTTACCACTGTGATGTAATAGAAATAGAAATTTTACCTCTTTATTTTTGGAACTGATTGTTTAACTTTATATTCTTTTCATTTTCTTTTCTGAGTTGGTGGTGGTGTTGTTATCTATATTAGTTTTGGAGAGCTTAATGTGACCTGAATTTGGATTTCGGTCTCTGTCTTATTAATTTTGATTCTATTTTATTGTTTTAGAAAAAAAAAAAAGGAAGGAAAGAATAGAAATGGGGAAAAAGGGTATAGAACAAAGGTGGAAAAATGATGTGAAGGGAAAAATAGGGGAGGGAAAGTGGAATGAGTGAGAAAAGGGGAAAGCTCTTATGAATAGGTATTCCATAGGGGCATTTTATTCATAATACATGATTCATAAGATGATTATATTTTGCAAATTTGCTGTTTATCTCTTGCCTAATAGGTATTCATTAGTCATCAGTTTTTGCCTTCTGTATATTTCGGCTTATCATGTTCAATGTCATGTACTACCAATTGTGATTTGATTGTAAATTTTCTTTCTTCTACAAGGCTAGACGGTGATTGATTTGTTTATCTTCTGTTTATTATATTTCTATGTTTGGTGATTTATCATTTTGTAATTACATGTTAAATTTTTGTCTGGCTTAGTGAATTGGACACCCGTTTACTAAAAAGTGGTTTGCATTTTATGAGATACCTTGTTTCCTTAAATTTCATAATCTTACTCCCTATATTTTTAATAATGATGAGATGGTGTGTAGTAGGATGTGGCTAGATACTGGGATGTATAATTTTAATAAAATGTGGCAAGGGGTGGCAATTTGTCTTTTGTTTTTGAATTAGGTTAATTCAAATAAGTATTTTAATTTTTTATATAGTATATTATAAATTGTACTTGGATGTTCTGTTAATTGATGTTTGGTCTTCATATGTGGGCATGTGATTGTTAATAATAATGAGTGACATATATACACTACAGCAAGTTTCTAATCTGTTGTTTGGTGACTTTAACCATGCCTTGAAATTAATTCATATAAATGCCAGATCTCTTATGTCTAAGGTTACTCTTGTTGAGGCATTGATTCAGGCGACCGGATCAGAGATTGACATACTCTGTTTAACTGAGACATGGTTTCCGACTTAAACTTATAGTATTGATATACCTGGTTATAAAATATTTTTCCATAATAGAATTAAAACAAAGGGAGGTGGAGTGGCAATTTATATAAATACTATTCACCAAAATTATTCTTTGATAACAGATTTAACTGTTATTGACCCTTATATAGAAATTTTGACAATTGAAAATGAATATTATATTGGCGAGCGGTCGTAGTGAGCGATAGGTTTGCCTCCTCGGGGCGCTCCGTGGTAACAATGGCACACATAACAGCAACTAGGGCCTCTGTGAATCTTGGAGAGGTGCACAAGCTAGTTCCGTGTGACATTGGCAAAAGACCCCAACTCACTGGGTTTTGTTCCAGAATCCTTAGGTTGAATGACCAACTGGAACCCTCAGCGGTGGGCTATAATCCCCCACACTGATGTACTTACCTGATTAAAAAGACCAAAAGAAATATTAAGAATGACTCAAGTGTGGGATATGATGGACCTACCATACTTGAGAAGGACGGTCCACCACGGAATCGACCTGGACTTTCTAAACGGTGTATGAGAAAGCGATCTCAGCTGAGTGAATGAAAGATTGGTGTATGGAATACTAGAGATATAAATGGCTAAATAAGTGGTGATTGAGGAGATGAATAAGTATAGACTGGATGTGCTGTGTGCAAGTGAAACCAAAAAGAAGGAAATTGGGGTAGAAGTGAATGGCACGGTGAGTGTGTGGTCTGGAGTATTGGATAATATGAGAGGACAGGCTGGTGTAGGTGTGATTTTAAGTGAAAAGATGAAGAACAACTTGATTCACTATAGTTGCATAAGTGAGAGAATTCTCTGGATTCGTTTGAAAGTGAAACTTCAGAGAATAGTAATTGTTGTAGTGTATGCTCCTTGTGACTCGGAACCTTCTGATAAGAAAAGATTTCTGGAATGAGCTAAAAGCTGTTTTGAGCCAGTTTGGTGCTAAAAAAGTTATAATAGCAGGGAATTTCAATGCTAGAGTAGGTGTGCAGAATGCAATTTCTGACAATGTTCTGGGTAAGTTTAATGATCCTTGTGTGAATGATAATGGTTAAAGATTAATTGAACTCTGCATTGAGAATGGTTTGTGTGTATCTAATACATTTTTCAACCACAAGTATATACACACATATACTTGAGAAAATCGTACTCTTGGTCAAAAGAGTGTGATAGATTTTGTTGTTTACGATCAGCATTTGAAACACTTAGTTGTTGACACCCATGTGATGAGAGGTGCGGATGCTGGTTCTGATCATTACTTGGTAGTGTCACGAGTGAAACTTAATGTTGGTTGGAGGAAAAGGAATAGGAAGAGGCCCAGGATAGAAAAAATGAAGGTTGATAGGCTCCTTGAAGATCATCAGCGGTATTCTGACTTACTCAGAGAACGACTGAAGGATCTGAAATCTTGTGAGAGGGATGTAGAAAAGAAGTGGGAATGTTTTAAGAACTTTGTTGTTACTGCTGCTAAAGAGGTCTGTGGCACCACAATAGTGGGTAACAATAGAGGTGATGCTTGGTGGAATAGTGAGATTGATGAGGCAGTAAAGAGAAAGAAGGAAGCCTATTTGGGGATGTTGCAAGGTAGAGTCTCTGTGGATGAATATCGCTGTAAGAAGCGTGAAGCTGCTAAGCTGGTTCACCACAGTAAGGCAAAAGATAGGAAAGAGAAAGTGGAAAGGCATGAACTGGCTTTTTGGAAAGATAGAAAGTCCTTCCAGAAGTACACGAGACTCAGGAAAAATAGGGGAAACAAAGTTGTAAGTTGTGTGAAGAATGAGATTGGGGAAATGATATGGGAGCCCAATGAGTTAAGTGACAGATGGGGTGAATACTTCTGTGAGTTATTAGATCAGGAGAGCAAAAATGATTCTGAGACAGATGCAGATGATGTCAGAATGAGGGATGAAAGCACAGGAGGGATCTCAAGAGAAGAAGTGTGTAAAGCTCTAAAATCTCTTCAGAATGGTAAGGCTCCAGGAGTTGATGGCATAACTGCAGAGATGTTGAAGTATGGTGGTGACTCTATAATTGACTGGTTAACTGAAATTTGCCAGTTGTGCTGGGAGTTAGGAATGGTCCCTCGGGATTGGAAGGATGCTATCATTGTTCCCTTGTATAAGGGAAAAGGTGATCAGACTGAATGCAAGAACTGAGTGTGCCAGGGAAAGTGTTTGGTAAGGTTGTTATTGAAAAAGTACGGGGTCTTACATCATTGAAAGTGTGGGATGTTCAGAGTGGTTTTATGCCTGATAAAGGCTGCACTAACCAGATTTTTGCATTACGCATGATGATTGAAAAGTATCTGGCTGTTGGGAAGAAAGTTCTTATTGCCTTCATAGATTTAGAGAAAGCTTACGACCGAGTGAATAGGACACTTTTGTGGAAGGTATTGAATGAATATGGTGTTACTGGGAATCTACTTAATAGTGTAAAAGCCATGTATGCTGGTAGTAGAGCTTGTGTACGAGTGAATGGTGTTTTATCAAAATGGTTTTCCATTGGTGCAGGAGTTAGACAAGGTTGTGTAATGTCACCATGGCTGTTTAATATATTTATGGACGTTTATGGACGCATGTATGCGTGAGGCCAAAATAGATAATAGTGGTTTATGTCTTGGTGATATCTGTGTGTGCAGATTGCTGTATGCTGATGACACTGTCCTGTTGGCAGAGAGCAAAAGTGAGTTGCAGAGTATGTTGACTAGGATGCACGAAATTTAAACTGAGTATAAATAAGGGAAAAACCAAAGTTATGGTGTTTGAGAGAGGAATGGGTAGCACTGAATGTAATGTAAGTATAAATGGCACTGTGATTGACCAGGTGAGTGAGTTTGTGTATTTAGGAAGCATGTTTGACAGAGAGAACAAGTTGGATGGTGAAATCAGTAGGAGAGTGAATTCTTCTTTGAAAGTCATAGCTGCTCTGGGAGGTTTTCACAGGAATTATGGGTTCTCTAGAGAGTCCCGCATGGCTGTGTATGAAACAGTAATTGTTCCTACTCTGATGTATGGCAGTGAAACCTGGGTACTGCAGAAGAAACATAGGAGTCGTTTGTGTGCTGGAGAAATGCGTTAATTCCGTGGGGTTTGTGGCAAGACACGATTTGATTGTGTGAGGAATGAAGATGTATTGCAGTTGTGTGATGTAAAGCAAAATGTTGTTAGCAAGGTGGAGACCAATATGCTTCGGTGGTTTGGCCATGTTGAAAGAATAAGTGATGAAATGCTTACTAAGAAAATATTTTCAGCCCAAGTGGCAGGAAGGAAAGGCAGAGGAAGGCCAAGGAAGACATGGGTGGATCAGATTCAGGAGTGTCTGCATGAGAAAAAGATTATGAGTATGAAGTATAAAAGATCTTGTGTATGGCGTGTAATGGATATCAGTGAAGCACGAGTTGTATGTCAAGATCGCTGTAAATGGCGAAGTTTGATACGACAACAATAAGTAAAAATATCTGGAAGTTTTATTTCATTTTGGAGCTAACCTCTGAATCTCAGAGAACAGCTTAGTGATATGTATGAAAATGAATATTATATAATAATGGTTTGTTATCACCCTCCGAGTTCTAACTTATCCTTATTTATTAATAAACTATTTGAAATTGTTAATTATATCAACTTGACAGGTACAAGGGGTTTTTTGTTGGGAGACCTCAATATTGATATTTCCCAAAATAACTTACAAACTCAACAATTTATTCAATTGCTAAATACTGTCGGGTTTAGCAATACAATTACATCTCCAATGAGATTAACACCAGTAACTGAATCTACCATTGACCTATCTCTTACGAATGCTCCTTTAGAGTTGACTCTTTCAGGAGTTATAATTTATGATATTAGTGACCATCTACCAATTTTTACATTTTACAAACATACATATGCTTTAAATAAAAAAAAAATTAATATAACAACTCGATTAATAAACAATAATACGTTAAATAAATTCTATAATCTATTACAACATATAAAATGCAAAAATGTTTTACAGTTGACTGATCCAAATCTTTTATATGGCAGCTTTGCACAGGTGCTAAATGAATTATACATCCAAGCCTTTCCAATTTTTCTTAACAAGAAGAAAGCTAAAAAGCAACGTAAACCATGGCTCACTAGACATCTATTAAACAGAATTAATAAAAATAATTGATTATACTCGAAATTTATAAAAAGTAAACTACATACTGATTTTCAAATATTTAAAACATATAGAAATAAATTAAATTCTGATATTAAGAAATTTAAAAGAGAATATTATACTAATATCTTTTCTCAAAACGATTTTAAATTAACTTGGAAACATTTAAACAGATTACTGGGTAAATCTTCAGGTTCAATTACACCACAATACCTAACTAATTTAACCAAAATAATTAAATCCAAACAAGATATAGTCAATGAAGTCAATAATAACTTTATATTAGCTCCGCAAATTCTTAAACAACAAGTTTTACTTACAAATTCTCAATATCATCAGTACTTTCAGAATGCACACCAATCAAACACGTTTCACTTGCATAAAATTACACGATCTGGACTTTTACACTTGTTGCAAATTAATGTTAATACTGGACCTGGATATGATGAAATTTCACCATTGGTTATCAAACATGTGGCTCATATTATTGCGGAGCCACTTTTGTTGATTTATAATTCTATATTTACTACAGGCATATTTCCAGATGCTTTAAAAATAACTAAAATTACTCCCAAATACAAGAAAGGTTTGGTAAACGAAGCAAATAATTGTCGGCCTATTGCAAATTTGACTATTTTTGCTAAATTGCTAGAAAAATTAATTTACATTAGATTACTTTCCTTTTTACAAAAATACAACATATTTAACAAAAATCAATTTGGCTTTTTGCCAAATAAATCAACAGAGCTTGCAATTTCATTTACACATAATTTAATCCAGCAAAATGCTATAAAAAATCAATCAACAATTGCAATTTTCTTAGATTTATCTAAGGCTTTTGATACGCTAAACCATGATATTCTACTAACCAAATTATTATTTTATTGGAATTAGGGGTTCTACATATAATTTATTCAAAAGTTTTTATCAGCTAGAAAGCAATATACTGTGATTGGTATGACACGGTCCTAAATGGGAGGTGTGATTTCTGGAGTGCCGCAAGGTTCGGTCCTTGGTCCTATATTATTTAATTTGTATATTAATGATCTCTTTACAGTGGTAAAAGATAATGATTTAATTTTATTTGCTGATGATGCAACAATCTTATTAAAGGGTAATAATACTTTAGATCTTACATCCAGAATAAATGCACAACTTGTGTTGGTGACAAATTGGTTAAACAGCAAAGAAATGATAAATAATGTAAACAAGACCAAGGCTATGATCTTTTCAAAACTACAAATACTACAATCTATGCGTGACGTGGTGGTCTTGAATGGAGCCAAAATTGATTTTGTGAATAGTCATTCTTACTTGGGAGTAATGATTCGAAGTGATTTGAAATGGAATATGCATATTGACAATCTGACTAATATATTATCTAGAAACATTGGGGTAGTTAGTAAGATTATGACAAATTTGTCGCCTAAAATAATGATATTGTTATACCACACACTAATACAAACACATATAAATTACTGTATACTGACATGGGGGTAAACAACACAATATAACTTAAAAAAAATACAGGTATTACAGAATAGATATATAAGATTAATAGACCTAAAAACTCTTAATTATTCTATACCTAATTTTACTTTCAGGTCAGAAGTAAATCCCAATAAATATAATATACTTACAATAAAACAATTATTTGACTATAATCTTGGTAAAATAATGTTCAGAAGAATTAAAAATGATTTATACCATCACTTAATATCATTAAATATTCGTACTCATACTTATGAAACCAGGAATCGATCAACACTCATACCTAATTTTCCTCGAACAGAAACAATTAAAATGAATATTAATTATTCGGGTCCAAAACTTTGGAACTCCTTGCCTTATGACATAAAATATATAAACAATTTTGACCTATTTAAAAAAATTCAAGTATCACCTTATTAACAAGTCTCTCAATTAGTGCTGAGTTGACCTGATCTGGTCGCTGGATTGATTTCACGGCTTATGAATAGACCTTACATCTGTATACACTTATGTATTTATTTAATCTTTCAGTTATATTCAATGGGCCTTTGACTTGTCTTTTGTATTGTTATTTGTTGTTTGTGTCCTTTTTTTTTTTTTTTTTTTTTTGTAGTACTAGGAGTGGGAGGGCTATGTCAGGCCTTATGGCCTTTTCTCTCCTCCTCCTGGTTGCTACATTTTTTGTAATTGATTACCTATATTGTTTGTATTTTGAATTGTAATATGTGACAACTGAAAAATGAATAAATGAAAATGAATTTGCTAGCAAATGAGTTGAACACCACAACACCAGTCTGAAAACAGACCTACACACCAAAAAGATTTTCATTACAACCATAATTTCAGTTCATTTTTGCAGTCTTCTCTGAATGTGTGATGCCGCTTCATATAGATATCTAGGCTTGCTAGGAACTAAATTAACTGTGGTTTGGGAGAGTAATGTCATACAGAACAAACTAGTCCAGTAAAAACTCCCAACACTGATCAGGGAAATGCTCTAAAAAGAGCAGTAACCAAGTGAGAAGCTAAAAGCTTGTTAACAGAGGACTTTAAGCAGAGATGTGCTCCAGCCCTCCCAAATAACCTAGGTGAGCCAAGGAAATGCATAGGGGAGAAAAAAATGTGAGCTGTAGTTTTACAATTTCAAGGGTTATTTATTCCTAAAAAGGGAAATTTACTACCATCAAAGCTTCACTGCAGTGCACCATTTTTAAAATGTCATAATTTGAAGGTCAGGTGATGCGTAACATCACAGCCTCTCCTTGACAAATGTCAACCCCGCCTTCTCGTGGTGCATCCTGTTCCCACTAAAGGGGCTCTGACGACCGCCAATAGCGGTATAACTATACCATCGGGATTAGAGGAAATTCTATCACACTCACCAACCCGCTTGGCCAGCGTGGTGAGTTATGGCCAAACCCCTCCAAAATGATTCCACAACTTAAATCTTGGCCCTCAGTCTCCGGCAGCTGGAATGTACCTGGCCAAGGCAGCGGCCAGTGCGACATGAAGGCAGAGGGTGCTAAGAATCCCCGGAGGACCGGACTAGGCTGCCATCTGATGCTGACCTTGGCTACATACAATGGACGCTCCCTATCTTCTGATTCAAGGCTTCTTGAATTGGAAGAGGAACTACAAAGGATCAACTGGGACATCGTGGGGCTAAGTGAGGTAAGGAGAAAAAGGAGAAGATCTCATCGAACTGAAAAGTGGACATCTCTTCTACTATCGTGGGACAGATACTGGCAGAACTAGTGGTGTTGGATTTATAATAAACAAGAAACTGAAGGATAAAGTTGTAGAAGTTGAAAGTTCCTCTGACAGAGCTGCACGACTTGTTATCCAACTCTCGAAAAGATACCAGGCTCAGATTATTCAAACTTATGCACCCACCACAAGTCATCCTGAAGAAGAAATTGAAGAATTTTATGAGGAAATTTGTCATCTAAATAATAAAGGTAAGCAGCACTTGAAAATAATTATGGGAGATTTCAATGCAAAAATAGGGCAACAGCAACAGAATGAAACTTCAGTAGGTAAATTCGGTCACGGCAACAGAAACCAGCGTGGAAATACTCTCGTTGAGTTTGCAGAGGCAGAAGGGTTTTTCATCTTGAACTCCTTCTTCAAGAAAAAGCCACACAGGAAATGGACATGGAGACATCCAAACGGGACGACAAGTGAAATTGATTTTATTATGTGTAACAAAAAATTCGTCATAGAAGACTGCAGTGTGCTAAACAAGTTCAACACAGGTAGTGACCATAGATTGGTGAGATGTAAGATGCACCTCAACACTAAACTTGAACGTGGCAAGCTCATAAGACAAACAAAATCTATTGACATAACCAACCTTAAAAAACACCATAATACCTTCAAGTTGGAACTGAAGAACAGGTTCTCTGCTTTAGAAGGCCTAACATCAGAAGAAGTGGACATCTCTGAAGTAAACAGAAAAGTAACCAAAGCTCTTATGGAAACAGCAACAAAATTAGCTGGGTCTAAGAACAAGTTGCATGTAAACAAATTATCAGGAAAAACGAAAATGTTGATGCAAAAAAGAAGAGAGATGAGGACAACTAAAGAAGATGTGACTTCCAAAGTGGAATATATAGAGCTATGCAAGACAGTAAGAAAAAGTATCACTGAAGACGTAAGAAAATTCAACTGTGAACTAGTGAGGAAAGCAATTGAAAACAACCAAAGCCTAAAGATAGCAAAGGGACATCTCAGTAAGGGAAGAAAACAGATTATGGCACTGAGAAAAGAAGATGGTTCTGTAACAAGAAATAGAGGCGAAATTTTGACAAGAGTGAAAGATTTCTACTCCAAATTATATGAAAGGGATGATACATGCACTCCAGACATCATGAAAGATACCAGTACCAGAGTTCCTCCAGTCCTTCCAGCAGAAGTTGCACATGCAATCAAGAACATGAAGCGAGGGAAAAGCTCCAGGAGAAGATGGAATTACTGTAGACATCATACAAGAAGCAAGTGGAGAAATCGAAACAGTACTCGCCCAAATTTTCACTCGATGCCTTAATGAAGGAAAGATTCCTGAGGCTTGGAACACCGCTACAATGATCCTGCTACATAAGAAAGGTGACATTGAGGATCTCGGAAACTACAGACCTATCAGCCTCCTATCAGTAGTTTATAAAATCTTCACTAAAGTTCTTTCACACCGCTTGAAGGTAACACTGGACATGGCTCAACCGAGAGAACAAGCTGGATTCAGGAGTGGCTACAGCACAATAGATCATATCCACGTGCTGAGAGAACTAATTGAAAGAGCGAGGGAATATGAACTTCCATTGTGCATGGCTTTTATCGATTATGAAAAAGCCTTTGATTCGGTGAAACCATCAGCAGTTACAATGGCTCTGAAAACCTGCGGTATTGAAGATGCATACATTAATATTATTAATAACATCTATGAAAATGCAAGTGCAAAGATTCGGCTGTTTGAAAATACAACACACGTAAAAATTGGAAAGGGAGTGAGACAAGGTGACACCATATCTCCGAAGCTCTTTAATGCCACATTGGAGGGTGTTTTTCAGTCGCTGAGCTGGGAAAACAAGGGGATAAAGATTAATGGAGATTATCTAACCCACCTTCGTTTTGCTGATGATGTAGTCATTTTTGCAACTACCCCATCAGAGCTGCAGAGTATGATCCAGGAACTTGCTGACAAGAGTAAAGAAGTGGGATTAAAAATGAACTTTCAGAAGACAAAAGTGATGTTCAATGCTTTTACAAGAAATGAAGATTTATCGATTGATGGAGAAAAGCTGGAGATAACAGACACGTACGTTTATCTTGGACAGCAGATATCAAGTGAGGGTCACATTGGTGAAGAAATTAATCGGCGTACAAAACTTGCCTGGAGAGCTTTTGGAAGAAACAGCATAATTTTCAAGAGCAATATGCCATTATGTCTTAAAAGAAAAGTGTTTGATCAATGCATCCTTCCAGTGCTTACATATGGTGCAGAGACGTGGACCTTAACTAAAAGAGACATACAAAGGCTGCAGACAACTCAAAGAAGCATGGAGAGGTGCATACTTGGTGTAACCAGGAGAGATAAGAAGAGGAACTGCGTGGATCCGAAAAATGACAAGAGTGGAAGACATCATGATCAGAGTTAAATCCCTGAAATGGCAATGGGCTGGACATACTGCCAGAAGGACAGATCATCGATGGACAGCCAGAAATTTTAGATTGGATTCCAAGGGACAGGAAAAGACCCAGAAAGAAGACCACATGGGAGATGGGTGGATGAAATTCGAAAGTATGCAGGGGTGACATGGAGGAGACTGGCACAAGACAGACCGTTGTGGAGGAAACTTGGGGAGACCTTCGTCCAGCAGTGGATTGATAATGGTTGACAATGATGATGATGATGATATATATATATATATATAATTTTTCCCCCCAGGAATAAAAATATTTTCTGTTATCGTATGACTACAGATTTTTTCAAAGATATGCTTATATACGTGTAATTTCCTTGAAGATTTCTGAGGGATGCCTTACAGGTCTCCACCCGATTTGAAATGGAGCAGGCCTGTTCCTCTGCATAAGGAAAATTCAGACTCAATGGAAGAACTGTCGTACTCTCTGTCTGCTGAGTGTGCCAGGGAAAGGTCATCATTGTCAACAAGGTTGTGGGATGTACCAAGTGGTCTTGTGCCTCAGAAGGGCTGCAGTACCTAGATTTTGTATTACGTACGATGATGAAAAAGTATCTATCTGTCTGTTGGTCAAAAGGTTTGTGCTGTCCTCCTAGATTTAGAGAAAGCATGTGAACCTGGAAGGTCTTGAATAACGGAGGTATAACAACTGGGAATATATTTCATAGTGCAAATTTAAAGTCAGTCATAAAAGTTAATATGTGTGCGCACACCCTTCTCTTCAATATGTAACTATATAACAAGACAATGAGCATCTGGGAGACCTCGCATGTTACGAACCTTCTGTTTTACAAGTGCAACAACACTGAAAAATACTAAATGATTAAAACAAAATAAATTCACAAGTCTTGATGCCTGTCAAAATTTCAATTTTCTCTAATTATGGTCTCATTTGCTTGATTTTCAATTGAGACACGTGGTTTCGGGTGCTGGATACAAATTTTGAAGCTAAAGTTAACATTTTGCAGTTTGAAGCCCCCTTAAAAATTGAATCCCTTCCTAGACAAATTTAATAAGCACCATCATGGGTAAAAGGAGGCTCACCTGCTAATCAGGTTTTTATAAAAATTTGGCCACTCAGTGTATATAAAATATAAATGATGATATGTGCATTAAGATGTATAAAACTTGGTGGGAGTGCTTTTGGAAGAAACACTACAATTTTCAAGGGCAATTCACCATTTATGTCCTAAAAGAAAAGTGTTTAATCAATGCAAGCTTCCACTTGTTACTTGTGGATCAGAGACATGGACTTTATAATTAAGAAAGATATTCAGAGGCACAGACAATTCAAAGAAGCGTGGAGAAGATGCACGCTTGGCATACCCGGGAAAGAGAGCAGGAGGAATACATGGAATAGAGAAATGACACCAGTTGATGACATCGTGATCAAAGTCAAGACCCTCCAGTGGCATCGGCATGGACAAACTGCTTGAACTGATCACAAACCAAAACAGCTGAAGTACCAGATTGGATACCAAGGAAGATGAAAAGAAACACAAGAGGACAGCCATGGGACATGGGTGGATGACATTGGAAAACGTGCAGGAGCAACTTCAAGAGACTCGGTCAAAATAGACAGCTATGCAAAAGACTTGGGAAGACCTTCCTCCAGCAGTGGAATGGAAATAGTTAATGATACATTACAGGACAGGAACACAGCATTTTGTGGTGTAAAAACCAAAACAACTGAAATAAAACATTGGGTACCAAGGGACATGAAAGGACCCAGCAGAACACTGCATAGGAGATGGGTGGATGCAATTGGAATGTGTGCAGGAGTTAGTGTTCTCCCTAGAGCCTTTTTACTGGGTGGCCCGCCCAGCTAATTTTTTCTGCCGCCCAGCTGCGGATGCAATTATGGGAAGAGGGAAAAGTCCCCAGCAACACTCAGCGATTTTTTTTTTTCACCTCACGATAGTGGCTGTTAGCGCTACTTTTCTTCCTCTGCTGTTCAAGATCCAAATGTAAGAAGACAAAGTGTTAAACAAAGTGTAGCTTACTCCCTTCCCAAATGCAGTAAAACAAAGCCGGAGGGAAAAGTGGGTGCTGTCAATGCGCGGGGGGGGGGAGATAAACCAGGTGCGGGAAGTCCCTTTCCCGCGTGAAAGACAGGAGATTATTATCTCAACATCTCCCCCCCTCTCTTTTGGTCCCATTTGTTCAAGCCTGCGTGACTCGTAAAGCAGATAGTGAGAATCAGGGTATGCATATGGTCATGTGATCAGTTGCTGCTGTTCACGTGCATTTTTGGAGACTGCTACTGAAATCAAAGATTTCTAGATCACAAGTGCTTTAAAAAAAGTTAGGAATTTTAATCTGGTATAATATTTTGAAGGAATTATTATACATGTATCTGAGTGATTTGATAGTACTTAATTTTGATTCCGTTTGCTTTTTGATTTCTGTGACAAACGAAACTGCATCTTTTTCTAAAAAATGCATGTGGATGGAACGGACAGACCCGTGAAGTTCGAAAACCTTAAAAATGTCTGGATGCCATAAACTGAAAAATTTATGTACTGTAGTTACGAAAAGTTTGCATGATTCTTCAGAATAGCAAATAAACGCATCTTCAACCTGCGGTTTTAAACTGTTAAAAACTGTCATTTGTTTTAAACTGTTTGAAAGTATCAGAAAAAAAAATGTCCAAGTTTCTAAATAAAAAGATTATCGAGATTATCAAAGCTAAAATATTCTTTTTGATTTTGTTAAAATCTATTCACTACTTTTGAAATTATTAAAACATTAAGTTGTAATAGCGGAACGGAATAAATTTTTAAAAAATGCGTAACTTTTAAAGTTTTCAACAGATTTTGATGAAATTTAAATCTGAACGTTATTTTAATATGTATTGGTCTCCGTAAAAATTGCATGCCGATATTTTAAAAATTAGAGAAATTTTACTTTAGAAAATTTTATCCCAGTCCTATTGCTGGGGTAAGATCGAGCACTTGCCTGAACCACGGAAGTCGCGTGATTCATTGACAGACAGAACTGATCGCCCCGTTGGCTTTTGAACTTCCAGGCTATGACTGACCCCTTCTTTGTAACAAAATGCCTCCACTGTATAAGTAAAAGATGTTTTTTTCTCCCCCAAAGAGATATCCAAGCTGTTTAAAACTTTGACGCAATTACCTGTCACTGAAAAATATGGACAAGTAGTAGAGTAAGATTTTCATTGTGCCGCAGAACTTTGAAATGCCAAAAATGCAACAATTGCACAAACTAGTGAAGCCCTTTTATGAATATATATTATTATAAAATGTACCTAAATAATGGCATAAAATAATCATCACACGTTCTAAATAGACATTTATCTGGTTCATTTCTCTGAACTGTGTTATTCAATTTGTGCTTTTTATGTGATGCTTTTTAAAATTGCATATGGGGGAGAGGAAAAATACCGTGATTAATGGCATACAACGAACAGGTAAAAACTGATGCCCAGAAAAAAAGTGCAAACATTTCATGTAATATATTATGAAGATCACCTTACCCCCTAACCAAGTCAAAATGATTCAGGCAGGTACTACAAGCTACGGAGTTGGGTTTCAAAATGTTGCGCCTAGAGCAATCCCACAGAATCAATCGCCACTTCCTGAATTCTGCGCCTGTATTATAAATGCGCTTACCGTGAGCCATATTCGGAATATTGCGGCAAAAATCATTGTTGTTTTTCCTGCATGTCTATAAAATTCCTTGAGAATTTTATTTCGGAATTATTGAGGAGCTCGGTGTAATTTCTCAAACTTGTTGCAGTGCCATTGGCCATGTTGAATTTAGGAAAATATTCTGAATCCCATAACCCTGTGCGCAGAGGTTAAGTTATGGTTGCTATTTTCACAAAATGCGACGAGTTAATCCAAAATGCAAGAGAAAAATTAGTGTCTCTAGCAAAATGGCGCCAGCCATTTAAATATCAACGCATCAGCAGATTCTGCTACAGCTTTTCTATTTATGCGAAAACAAAAATTTCTGAAATTCTGGCAGCGATTTGCGCTCTGCTAATGTTATTTTTTTAATCCTTAAAGTATGTTCCTACAGTATCTGTTTGCTTAATCACTCCCTCCCCTCCTCCACACACTCTAGAGCACCCCCATAAAGGATGGGTGGATGTAAGATTATAGAGGCCACAGGGATTAGACTCCTTCACCCTATTCAAAGCTTAAACCAGAGTCAGCATTGACGTCTGTGGCATTTCACCAAGGCCATCAACAGTAGTTTTCCACTGACGTCCAAAGCATTATTGGTGTGAATAATTCAGTTGGTGTTATGATTTTACGAGAGATAAAAGTGGCTAACTTTAGCATTTTGGCTACAACTTCTTTCCCCATTTTAGCAGTTTTGCTACAGCATTTTTTGAGCCAGCTGCAAGAATGTTAATCTATTCTTGCTCTCACAATGCTCATCAGGCACTCCTAGATTAAGAAAGAGATGAGTGTGGAAGAGGGGGGGGGTATCTATTCAAAGAAGTAAGCAGGAGGTAGGGACTTAATCTCTATTGATGAATCATATTTGTCTGACTAAGGCTGAGACGTTGGTGACAAGTTCAGTCATTTTTTAACAGAGGAATGTAGAGAAGTCACCTGAGTGATCATTGTCATTGTGACTATGGTGAACTACACAAGGCAGTAAACCGTAGTAGCAAATAAGGAAGTTATCAGTTCTGTGTTACATTTGTCCAGTGAATATAAAAATGGAAAAAACACTACTTTGCTACTTTTCTAAGTCCTCTAAAAGTTCCACTGAAAGAAAACATCCCTCAGCCAGTGAACAGTTGAATTATTCTTCTGTTTCAGGAAGTGCTGAAAAAACTGAACAATTTCCAACTCAAGGTCAGCAGGTGAGTACTGTTAATTCCAAGCACCGTTCTAGTGGCATTAACAAAGAATGGTTTCAGAAGTACAAATGGTTAACTGTGACTGAAGATGGAATGTTATGCACCGTATTGCCTGAAATATGCTACAAAAACTGCTAATCGAGAATTAACATGGGTGGATACTCCTTGTGCTCGACTGAGGAAAGAAAGCCTTTCAAATCATGAAAAAAGTAAGATGCACTCTGATGCCTGCTCACGTTCTTCATCTGCTGCTTTACTGGAAAATACTGGAGTTGGAGAGATCGAAAGATCTGTTTCAGCTTTAAATAATTTGCCAGCTTTAAATAATTTGCAACGTGATGCTTTTTAGGTGCATTGAAAAGTGTATATTGGCTTGCCAAAAATGAATTGCCTCATACAACTTTATATGAAAAATTATTAGAGCACTGCAAATTGATGGGATGCACTTACTTGAGTAATTTGAAAGTGGCAGAAAATGCTAATTACACTTCCGAGAGAATTGTTCAAGAGCTCTTAGAGGTGCTAGCTTCAGAAATTCGCTCTAATATAGTAAGCGAGTTAGCCAAAAGTCAGTTTTTTAGTGTGCTGTGTGATGAGACAACTGATATTTCAGTTGTAAAGCAGTTAATAATTTATACAAAATTTGTGTCCACAAAAACAAAAGAAGTTAAAGTTGCTTTCCTGACCACTAAAAGCATAAATGATGGAAAAGCTACAACAATTGCAAAGAATTTAACTGAAACATTAGGTGAATTAAATTTACAGCTTGAAAAACTGGTAGATTTGGGATCTGATGGTGCCACAGTGATGATTGGCAAGAATAATGGTGTTGCAAAATTGCTGAAGGATGCAACTCAAAATCTTTTAATTAATTGCCATTGTGTAAAACACTGTCTAGCTTTAGCTAGTGCCCAGGCTGAACAAGAAGTTAAGTATTTAGTAAAATTCAATGACATTCTGCGGCAGTTATTTTTTTCTTTCAAAATTCTGGTGTTCAAATGGCTGGATTGCACCAAATACAAGACATTTTCAACATACCTCAGATGAAACTGAAAATGGCCAGTGATACTAGATGGCTTTCTCATGAAGCTGCTGTTCAGTCACTTCGTAAAACACTAATGAGTGTTGTGGCTGCACTGGAGAGAGAAGCCATTGAACGAAATGATGTCACTGCAGAAGGTTTAAGTAAATTTATTAAAACATACTCATTTCTTGCTACATTAATGATGATGTGTGATATACTGCCAATTTTGAGCAACCTATCTAGATCGTGGTTACGGCAAGATACAGACTTAACCACTGTTAAATCAATATTAGAGGCAACCAAATCTAAAATAATTTTACTGAAATCTGACCCAGGAGAAAATTTCAGAAATCTACCCTTGATATTGGAAAATGAGTGGATGGGCCTGGCTGTTAAAGTAGATGCGGAAAGTGCAGAGCTGTACAAGAAAAATGTTTATGATAAATATCTGGATGTGATACAAATTCATTTAGAAGGCAGATTCCCAGATATGCCAATAATGTCAGCATTTTCTATCATATTTAACCCCGTTGCTGTAAAAGAAACATCACCAGAGAGGGTTATAGTGAGCTATGCGAAGAGTTACTGTATTTATTCACTACTCAAAAAATGGAAATCCCCCACCTCTTGATTATACTGCCACAAAAGCAGAATGGAGTGTGGCCTCAGTGATGATCATAAGTGACTCATATAAAGATATGTCAACAAGAAACTGTCTCAAAAAACTATCAACAAATCATGAACTTAGAGAATCGTTCCCTAATTTATCCAAATTAGCAACAATTTGTCTCTCTTTACCAATGTCAACTGCAGAATGTGAAAGGGGATTCTCTGCTTTGAAAAGAATTAAAACTTGCCTACGAAACAGAATGAGCCAGAAAACTCTAAACAATTTATTGATGACAGCATTAGAAGGTCCTGATCCTTCAACTTTCGATTATGATCGAGCTGCTGATAACTGGGCAGGGAAGAAAAAAAGAAAAATACATATCTGAATACTCTGGTTATACATGTACATCACACGTGCAATTAAGAATAATGTAAACTTTGGCTGGCACCTTAAATAACAGTTTCCATTTTTAACTCTGCAGGCAAGAAAAAAAATATTGTTTTATTGCTAATTCAGTAAAATTTCAAAAATTGAATAAGTTATGATTTCCTTTATGAGTATTTTCTTTATTGTGCTCCATATTAAGTGCACATAATTGTAAGAGTGGAAAACTTATTCCCACATACACCATAAATACTGATGAAGACTGGCTGAAATATGCATCAAAATTTCATTTATTAGTAAGTACCTATTTTTTTTATCATTTATGTACAATATTCTAATATTTATCATGTTAGTTACCTTAATGCCTACCACACTGCTATAAAGATGTTTAATAAGTATAATAATATTAAATAAAAAAAAATTTATCTTCGTCTGTGGTGGGTGGGGTGGGGGTGGGGTCATTAAAAGTGCCATCCAGCTAAAATTTCTTGCCACCCAGCTGTGAAAAAATCTAGGGAGAACACTAAGGAGTAATTTGAAAGAGACTGCATCAGGATCTATGGGAAAGAATTGGGGAGACCTTCCTCCAGCAGTGGATTGAAAATGGTTTAGGATATACACAACAGGAACACAGTATTTTGTGGCAAAACTGAAATGCAATATAGGCTACCAAGGAACACGAAAAGACACAGAAGAAAACTGCATGGGAGATGGGTGGATGAAATTGAAAAATGTGCAGGAGCAATTTGCAAGAGACTGGGTCAAGATCTGTGGAAAAGACTTAGGGAGACCTTCTTCTAGCATTGGATTGTAAATGGTTAATGATGTACATAACAGAAGCACAGCAATTTGTGGTATAAAAATGCCTAGTTAGACCTGTTCCATCACATGTGGATGAGAAAGATACGTGCATTCAAAACTTTCCTTATCTGCATGTGACTCTGTTCATTAATGGGTTAAAATGCAGACAGTTAAACTTGTAACATGCCAAAGCAGGTAGACAAGTCTAATGTAATATTCATGTCACTTGACCATCCCAATATATTAAAAAAAATAATAATAAATAAAAACTCAGAAACACATGCACCAGTGCTGTACTGCAATCATTAAAAAAAAAGCCATGTTTTTCTTGGGAAGGCATGGATGAAATGATTTCTGTAACTTTCTGCCCATTCAAAATATCAGAGTAAAAAAGTAAAAACACGGGAATTCCTGGAAGATTTTAAAGAGACCAGATTCCGGTGGACTCCTGGTCAACGGATGTTCTCTCTCTGGAAATTACTGTTTCAAACACAGATTTTGCACGAGGCAATTGGAAGGGCTCTTTCCCGTCCAAAATCCTTACAGAATTTCAAGATCCATAGGGCTTAAGTTTGGAATCACTGAGAATGGAATATGGTTCTTCCTAATGGCGGAAGATATTTTTGACTTGCAAATTTACCACTTGCTTTTTTTTTTTTTTTTTTTTTATACCAGACAACATTGCATGATGAATTTTAGGCTGACAGTCTTAAAAATATCTAAACTAGTCCATAGCAAACCAACCCTGCCCTCAAACACAGTGTGCTTTCCACCGACGGAGCTGTCAAATCCGAATCTTTACACCACAGTTTCCTAGAAATATGCCCATTCCTTGATTCTGTAATAACTGCACCACGTTCGATGGGTCTGCTGAAACCGGCGTCTCTGTCCTTACCACCTAATATTCCTAATATCTCTCTCCACGGTGCCATTTTTTACTTGCTGGCTAGACTACTTACCTCAGTTACATGTGGTGCCACTGTCCTTTACTTACCTTTTTCCTGCCTAAAATGTATGCTTTATTCACCTTACCTCTTTCGTATCTATTGACTGCTCACTTACTGCGTAAATTCCTTGAATTCAGAAGAGGCACTACAAACTATGATAACATCGCATATGACACCTGATTCTTTGGAAAGCGCACTGCGTCTTATATAACAACCATCCTAACATTTTTCATTCCAACTGTGTCTTTGGAGTAAATGCCCTGAAATATATCATGCAATGTGCCCATCCTATTTGCACAGAAAAGTTTGTCAGAAATCATCATAGAGAAGCTATTCCATTCCCAATACTAAGTGCAAAATGGGTTACACCAGGCAAAATATTTGCCCTCATTTTGGGCAATGTGTTTGTCCTTTTTAACTACCAAGGAACATTCTTTTTTCTTTTATTTTAAGATTTTCCAGCTTCTGGCAGATCCACT
This sequence comes from Macrothele yani, assembly GCA_039090855.1. Classification (NCBI taxonomy): domain Eukaryota; kingdom Metazoa; phylum Arthropoda; class Arachnida; order Araneae; family Macrothelidae; genus Macrothele; species Macrothele yani. Next base: position 70,337 of record CM077014.1, read on the forward strand.
TGACCTGTCGGTGCTGCTGCTTCGGTGACATAAAACAAAGATCTGCAGTGTCAAAGCCTAATAATTAACAGTTTTTTCTCTCTTTCTAGGAGGTGGGGAGTGGACAGCTTTTTCATATATTCTCATTAAGGGAACAGCATTCACGCTGATCGACCTTACCAGCATGACTGGGGACAAAAGAACAATCAACTAGAGAGGTGACCTGAATGAATGCTTAGCAAACAGTATGTCTTAAAAGAGAAGGGTTTAATCAACGCATCCCTCCAGTCCTGATGTATGCAGCAGAGACATGGACCTTAACTGAAAAAGACACACAAAGGCTGCAGACATCTGAAGAAAGCACGGGGAGATGCAAGCTTGGTGGGACCAGGAGAGATGAGAAAAGGAAACTCATGGATCCGGAAAACAGCAAGAGTGGAATCCCTGAAATTGCAAGGCGTTGGACATGTTGCTAGAAGAACGGACCACTGAAATTTTAGACTGGATACCAAGGGACAGGAAAAGACCATGTGGGAGATGGGTGGATGAAATACGAAAGCAGGCTGCAGGGACATGGAGTAGACTGGCTCAAGACAAATTATTGTGGAACAAACTTGGGGAGACCTTCATCCAGCAGTGGACAGTAATAGTTGACAATGATGACATAAAAATATATATAATACACACACATACAATGCTTGAAAACTAACATGTCCTAGATGCCCAGAGCAAGTAAAATATTGGCCTGTGCAGGTAAATAAAAAATTTGGTTACCCGGTTCATGCAAGTAAATTTAAAAATAAAGTTTGGAATAGAATTTTTCAGTACAAGACAGTCTTCTCATTTTGCTGCTAGTCACCGCAAGTTGTATCATTATTTTGGAGTACCAAGGACAGAAGAATATTACTTCTTTAATTGTAATATGCTGTAGGTCCAGAAATTGGAACCACGTGTAGTTTCGCCTAAATGTTTATGGTCAGCTGCGGGATGTGTGCTTCTAATAGCCTCTAGTGTTGAGTGACAAAGGGCAAAAACTTGAATAAAACAAGCATGGCAGAATCACTAAATTTCTCAAATACCAATTTCATCATCATGCCAATTATCATCATCTTAAAACTTGAGATATACACTTTTGTGCATTGAATATTTTGAACACAGTCTCAGGGAAATGTAAAACATGTACAAAAGTTCAAATTTTTTTGACTTAAAAAAAAACCAACAGAATAATGCAGGGTTATGATTTGTTGTCTTGTGAGAAAAACTTTTCTCTGTGGGCATCTAGCTTTTACTACCTGGGCAGGTAAAAAATTTCTACAACAATATTGACAAAATTTCCCTTGTAATCCTAATACTTGAAAAATTTTTTTAACTGTGTACTTCTCCCTATTTTTCTTATTTCATTAATTTCTCTTAGTTGAGGAAAAAACCATACACTCCTTGGAATTCCGTTGTGACAAATAGCCACTGTGGTGACCAAAGGAATAAAAATAATACACAGAAGCTTTGTGTACTCGGGGAGAAAAAAAAATTATGAAAATTATATAAAACAAGTAACACTGCATAATATCACATATTATAAACAACAAGAGATCTCACTTTGTCTTTTTCTGTAAAGAACTGAGCAGACATCACTGGATTTACACCAATAAAGTAATTCTGGTAAATGTTAAAAAAAAAAAAAAAGCCAGCCTTCCAATTATTTGTCCTTCAAGAGGTAGAACACTAAACGAATATTAATGGAGTCTTTTTCTTTTGCTCCTGTGATGATAGGTGTCCACAGATGCCATGTATACAAAGTTGATGGACACATGGAATAGAACTATTTGAAGTGCTGATACACGCAAAAAAATAAAAGTGTGTTTACTGAATTTGATGATTGCAGAAATCATAATTGTTTCAATAAAAACAACTTCTCAGTCATTTCAGTGCTTGTAACTCAACATGTACCACAGATTCTTAAAAGATAAGATATTTTTTTCACTTCCTTAAGTTTGATCACTTAAGGTTCTGGGATGGATCTGTATGACTCAAAGATTTCATTAAACAATACACCTGCATACATTTAAGGCACTGTTTTCTTGTGCTTACACAGTCTGTGTGCATTTGCTTTACGTTGAAAAATGGCTTAATACACATTGTTTCTTTTCTCTCTATAAATACATACACACACATACGATCTTTCTTTTAACACGTAGGAACTAAGATTGTTATGACCTGCTTCTTAAATGCTACAACAAAACCTCTATGCCAGGGAAAACTGTTTCATTCATATTCACATTCATACAGTTAACTCTGAATCTCATTTACAAACACAAACATTTTCAGTGCACCCCCCCCCCCCCCCCATCACATGTAATCATTGTGCTTAAGACTACAGAAACATTTTTGGTTCCTACAGTGGAAAAATAGTTCCCTTAAATGCACTGTTTTTGCAATGGATGTAATTACCCCAAGGGTGGAGCTGCAGTCTTGTATAGGGCGAAAAGACCAAATGATCAAAAAATAATTCACAGCTATGAGCACCCCACAGTACTTGAACAGCTGAATGAAACTTGAGTTGCAAAAAGAAATTGCCTTCACTTCCCCAGCATTTTGATCTTGTTTGGGTGTCTAATAGCACTTCTTTTAAAGACAAATGTCACAATTTCATAACAGGAAGTGAGGACAAAGAAAAAAATCCCTGAAAGGCATCATCGTTCATTCATTGGGTGGCTACTTCACAAACGTGCACGAGCAAAGGGCACAAGTTTTGAAACATGAAATAATTCCTTCCACATGACAACATACAGTACATGCAACACTGTGTTTCTAAGCATGAGAATAATGGGATCTTGGACACCTTGAAGTAAAGTGGTAACAACACCCTGCCCAGACTACTTCTAAGCAAGACCTTTAAGAATCTACAATTATCTTTGTCAACAGAAACAATTTACATAAAAAAAATAGTGTATTCCACAAAAGCAAAACACGCTTAGCACAGTTTTATAACATGAAATTATTTTAACAAGCAATTACCTTAAAATACACTCCTTTTAAATTCATTTCAACAGACAAATTCAGATTTGCAACTGCTCCCCCCCCTGATGGTGCAGTTGTCTAAGCTCTGGCTTACGACAATTCGTCTGTGAGGGGTCTGGGTTCGAATCCCAGTGAGGCATGGTTAAACCTTTAATAATAAAAAAAAATAGACCTGCAAACCTTTTATGGAATCTAGCAAGAATTGTAACACCCTGTCCACTGCTGAAATACCATTCACTAGAAAACTAAATGTACTGTGAACTTAGAAATAAATAAATATATATCATCATCATCATCATCATCATTGTCAACCATTATCAATCCACTGCTGGACGAAGGTCTCCCCAAGTTTCCTCCACAACGGTCTGTCTTGTGCCAGTCTCCTCCATGTCACCCCTGCATACTTTCGAATTTCATCCACCCATCTCCCATGTGGTCTTCTTCTGGGTCTTTTCCTGTCCCTTGGAATCCAATCTAAAATTTCGGCTGTCCATCGATGATCTGTCCTTCTGGCAGTATGTCCAGCCCACTGCCATTTCAGGGATTTAACTCTGATCATGATGTCTTCCACTCTCGTCATTTTTCGGATCCACGAGTTCCTCTTCTTATCTCTCCTGGTTACACCAAGTATGCACCTCTCCATGCCTCTTTGAGTTGTCTGCAGCCTCTGTATGTCTCTTTTAATATATATATTTAACTTTCATTGGAAATTCTAAATAGCAAAACAAGGAAGATAACATTTTAAAACCATCAAAAGTCAGGTGTTTCCACAAGGAATGTTTCATATTTTCCACACATTGGGAAGGGGGCAGCATTTTCAGAAATTACCAGACAAACTAATGTAAAAAGCATTTAAAGTCACAGAAAGCATTTAATGCCTCTGAAGGAAATTCTAATTTAATCAGTCAATAAACTCGCAAATCTCATAGCACAGGACAAGATCAAGATTCGTTTTTTTAACTGGTACTGACCCAATCTGTGCACACAAAATTTCCTTTTATTACAAAGTTTTCAATAGAACAAGAGTACATTGTCCTTGGACGGTTATTGCTCCATAAATATTTTGCATTCATGTTTTGATACTACGAAACAAGACTAAATCTTTATGTGCGTTTTCAATCTAAAAAAATCTAATATTGTTTGAAAAGCGCCTCTGAAAGGCAGCTCAAAATGCACAGGTCATTCCTAATGATAACAAACAAAGAATTTTGTTTAATTTCAGTAGAACTGGAATTTTGCCTCCGGGGGACAAGTACAGCGGGAACTAAACCCTCGGTTGACAAAGCGATAGAACGATACAAAAGAAAATTATTTTCGACTCTTATTTTTAGAGTTGTGTACCCATGAAATACATAAAATAATCGTACTTACGTTATACTTGAACGCTGTGTAATCGCACTTCCATAATTGGTTGGTTTGCAGTATCGCAAGTAAAGATTATGTTGGAACAAGCCGTTTATGATTCGACATCTGAAATACGTCCTCCTACTCGCGCAGTATCCAAACTTCCAACTGAGAATGGAAGACCCCGTAGAAGGCGCTTTCGGAACACAACCGAAACTAAAATTAGCCAATGAGCTTCGAGAAAATTTCAAATGCGAAAGTTTGTAACAGAACTGGACTTGACTTCGACTTCTTCGCACTGAGCGCTTGCTTGCGTTTCATTTCTGAACGTCTTTCGGTAGCACGAAATTCTATTAGTTGCTAGTTGCAGAAGAATGCCACTTTAACGACGTGTGTCGGTCTTACTTTCCCGAAGCCACAGAGCAAGAATTTTTCTTGTTTGATTTTGGGTGATGAACGCGCACAACAAGTAGCTAGTTATCGCCTTCCCCACTGTAGGGACGCTGGTTCCAGGGAAGAGAGCGAGTTGAACAAACGAACCACCCATGCCTCATTCCGGAATCAAACACGGGCCTATCTCTGAAATATGGACAAAAGATCGGTGCCTCAAACCGCTCGTTTGAAAACTAAAGAAATAGAGACACTGACAGTAGCCGAAAGCTGCCTTCCTGACAAAACGTGACAGTTCCGCCTGGAAACAACTGCTGTCCCGGTGGCTAAATGACCATGAGTGGGAGAAGGGTCCGAGTTCGAATCCTGGTGAGGTATGGATGTAGTGTTTGACTTACGGCACTTGCTGTCTCCCTTCCCTGGAGTCAGTGGCCCTAAATTACTGACGGGCGACTGCTTATAGCTCATTGAGTTGCTCACGGTGGTCGTTAAACCTCTAATAAAAAAATCCTTTTACGCAATACGTTATAGTTATTGACCTCCAAATCTATGAAGAAAGGATTTTTTCCTTGTTTTATATGGGTGTTAACAACCACCAAGAACAACTTGTGTTGGTATAAAATAGGCGCCAATCCCTAATGTAGGGACACATTTTCTAGTTAAGGCAAGAGTTGGACAACACGTACGAAACGCATATGTCGAAACCAATGTATAACACGTTTCCGACACCAAAAAAAACAACAACAAAAAAACAACGGCGATTCCATTGCTTCAGAACAAGTTCAGCAATCGCAAGAGAAGATTCCTATAGCGACACTGCTTCCTTTGAAAATTTAACAGGGAGTCCGGATCAAATCCTTTCACAGAAAATGATTGCGAATGAAAGACCTTCCATGCACGTCAGGAATCTACTGAACGACACCAGCTTATAAAACAAGTGCAGGAGGAAAAAATCGAAAATCGTTCACTCAATAACTTCGCCAGGAAAAGCCATCGTATTCCCTTACAGTACATCCACGGAGATTCCAGAAGCATCTGAAGCAGGGGCGGCTCCTGCTATGGGGCTGTAGCCCCCCCCTCTACCCAAAGCAGTTTTATTTTCATGCCGTACCGAGAGAGATAAATTTTCTGAACTCAACTGGAAGTTTTCCTTGCATAACACCACTGGGAGCGTAAGGAACGTTGGCGGACTGCGCAAGACTGCGCTGCTTGCAGCCCTGACGCAAAGAGGATAGAAATAAGGGGAGGGAGAATGTGCTCCCACCGGTGAAGCCAAGTGAGTTGCACTAACGTGACCACAGAGAATGGAGAGACAGAGTGTGCACAAGCCAGAGTTAAGGAAATTGGTGGACGGGGAAAAAGAACGACAGCAGAGCACCGTTGGCGCTTTATGGAACTAAACCCCACGTGCTCTCTGACGTAACGTCCCTACTGTTTTTTTTTTTTTTTTTTTGATTGGAGGTTTAACGACCACCGTGAGCAACTCAATGGGCTATAAGCAGTCGCCCGTCCCTAATTTAGGGTCACTGGTTCCAGGGAAGGGAGAGAGCCAGTGCCGTAAGACAAACACAACATCCATGCCTGACCGGGATTCGAACCCGGACCCCTTACGGACGAATGATCAGAGGCCAGCGCCTTAGACCACTGCGCCACTGGGGCGGCCGTCCCTACTGTAACGCTCATCATTCAAAATTGGTTACTTTGCTTGTTATTACTACCGTTACCACTGTGTGATTCTGTGATTTTAACAACGCTTTTCGTTATTTCGTAGAAGTTATTTTCGGCGGATAATTATTTCATCTTTTATATGTAGGAAATCTTTGTTGCCGCCCCGGTGGCGCAGTGGTCTAAGGCGTTGGCCTCTGATCATTCGTCCGAAGGGGTCCGGTTCGAATCCCGGTGAGGCATGGATGTTGTGTTTGTCTTACGGCACTGGCTCTCTCCCTTCCCTGGAACCAGTGACCCTAAATTAGGGACGGGCGACTGCTTATAGCCCATTGAGTTGCTCACGGTGGTCGTTAAACCTCCAATAAAAAAAAAAAAAAAAAAAAAAAAAATCTTTGTCTATTTTTTAACTGCTAAAAATCGATATAAGTAAAATTTATATCAGAGTAGAGCCCTTACTGTATTTTGTTTTTCTTAATTCCATTTGATCCTTCGTTGCAACTGAATAGCGTAAAAAGCTATTTTAAGTGGAATATTATTTCATCTTTTATATATAGCTAACTTTTGTATATTTTTTAACTTTTAAAATCGATGTAAATAAATTTCTGTGGTTGAACTGTATTTTCCAGTTTCTGCATTATACAACAGTGCTCACTTTATTCCACTCGTGTTTTCCCTTGGCTGAATTTCTTTTTGTTCTTTCCTTTTTATTGTGTTCCTCTGAATTGTATCTATTTTAAAATATCCTTTTTCTTCTATTTTTTGCATACTTCAAATTTTCTAAAAAGAATTAGTTTCTAGATCTCAATGGCACCTAAAAAGAATGCATTTTGCACCACAAATTGTGTGGTGTGTGGACAGACAAGACCCCACATCAAGCTGCACAAATTTCCTTCCCAAAGTGAGAGGTAAGTTATGAGCAGATATGGAATAATCATTAATTACACTTAATTATTTTTGCGATGTTTCTTGCTATGTATGTATGTACGCATACAATGGTTAATAAAATTTAGACCCAAAATCCTACGTAGTAAAACTATACTGGTACCTAGCTGCATTGGTGTTTTATGTAAAGTCAATGTGTATGCTTTTTCCATTAATTCAGCTTAAGTACTATTTCCAAAAGGCTGTTACTAGGGCATTTTTTGCAGTTCTGACCACATGTGATGAAGAAATGTACTGCTTGAATAAATACATTGCATAATAATTTTCTAAAAATGGGGGACAAAGATATAAGTGTAAGGAGGTACAGTATTTACAAATCTTACCTAGTTTTTTGGTTGTTGAACTTGAAAATGCGCTCACACACGTACTAAGTATTTTTTCACTCTGTGGCCAAAACACTTTTGGTACACAAATTCAATGTGTTCTATCATTAATCAATTATATATATTTATTTAGTTCATACATTTGTGTACCATATGTCGGGCTGGTTTATGTATATATATTTTGTGTGTGTGTGGATTTTTAATGTCGGGACATCCTTGTGTTCCACCTTACTTTTTGGAAAATAGGTAGCGGTCTGATACTATGGTTTTCATGTTGTTGTTGAGGGGGCTAGTGGAGGAGAGTTGTAAGGATGATATGTTTGCTTTCGATTTGTGATTAGTAAGCTTCATGTTTCATTTCAGCTTGGTCTGCTGTGAATGGTGCGATTATCAGTCAACGCTTACAGCTTTCCTGTTTCTGACAGTTCGTAAGTGCTAGATGTTTTCATATGTCGTCATTCAACTCCTGTTTTTTATTGGAATAATGATTTTTTGCTGGATGTTCTTTTCGATTTTGTTTCGTATATATTCGCTTGGTGAAATAATTATGTTTTTTTTTTTTTTTTTTTTTTTTTTTTGCCACGGCTCATTGTTGGAATATGTTTTATTTAACAGTCATTCAAGTTTCCGGAACAATTTCGGTAGTTCAGGAAGGCAGTTTTTCAAATTCATCTACCCTTCCTCCCAGGTATGTATTAAAACTGCGTTTTTACAGGTAGATGGTTTCCGTTTTTTTTTTCTGGCAGTTACTTTTAATAAAATTAAGTTAGTAGGTGTCATATATTATATGTTTGCCTGTTGCCACTTCTCTTAGCATTTGGCTCCCTTGTGATACTTTTTATTGGCCCCAAAGGCATGCAGCAATGTTCCAAATTACAATTTCGGGGTATTGTTTTTCTGTAGCTTCGTAGGACTTTTGGGAACCAAATTATGTTCTATCGTTTTTATGGAAGTGTGCGGTAATGATATCTGTTGGTCTGTTAAACCTGAGTCACTTCATTTTTTAATATTGGAACTACTTACCATTCTGCTTCCTTTATTAGCACTTAGGGCGGCTTGATACACAGCATTTGGTAGTTGGTTACTTCGTCGACCATTCACCAAAATGGCATCCGGGGTAGTGGTCTACCTTCAGGTCCCCACCATTGGGAATTCCAATTTTTATTTTGCATGTGTATTTCATTGCCAGAGACATATTTTCAAAGAGTTTAGAAAGGGGTGGGCCCTTTTGTTTTGTTTTTAATGAATTTATAGAACTATTTTACCTCTTGCCCTATTCCTTTGGATACGTAGTAGCACGATACACTGACTTTCGTACGTCTGTGAGGTCGTAGTTGAATGAAGCTGCTGTTTACCTTTCCTCTCAGGGAGTCAGTTCAGATGCTGGTCGTATTTTAGTCTACTGGACTGCCCAATGGAAAGATATTGTGCAGTTCTATGAATTAAAAAAAACGAGTACATCGGCTAGCTTATAAATTGTCAGATCAACATGTGTATCCTGCTAGTATGAAAAAGATGAAAGTGAAGTTGGCTGCGCAAGTATTTAGTCACTCAGTGGCAGCTGGGATAGAGATTTATCATGTCACTAATCAAATGAGTGGGAGTTCTTTCGGTACATCTGTGTTTCTCGGGAAAATGAATGTCTTGTTTGACAGTGTGAACAGCACCAAATTGTACAGCTGTAAGGAAATGGGAGGTGCTGTCACAGAGACCTCTGGACACGAGACCTATTGGCAAGAACAAATCAAGTGGATACATAGTTGGAAATTATGTCCAGTTGGAAATAGGCCCATCAGAGTGCCCAGCATTAAAGGGTGGGCCATTACTCTTAGTGCTCTCATTCAGCTATGGCAACAACTTAAAAAATGTGGAGTAAATTTCTTACTTACCAATCGATTAAACCAAGATTGCCTAGAAAATACATTTTCATCTGTTCGCCGGCGTTCTGGATTTCTATTCAATCCCAATTGTGCACAATTTCAAAGGGCTATTAGAAGCATTATGGTGCACTGCATTATGAAAACAGGCAATTCTTCAAATTGTGAAAATGATGATGATGAAATTCTTGTAGATATGTCTACGAGTCCAGCCATTGGTGTGCACTTACTCACACCAACAAGCCACACAGACCATTCTTATGCTATGTCCATTATTGAAGCAAAACCTAAAGCAAAGCTAAATACAGTTGCAGTCATGGATATTATTGAGGAAAATGTTGTTGTTTATATTGCTGGTTATTTGGGTTGGAGGCTTGTACAGTAAATGGATAACTGCACAGAATGCACTAAACTGTTAATCAGAACTGATAAATTAATAGAAAAAACACATTGATGCTCTATTTCAAGGAATAGGAGCATGTTGCAAATGGTTTAAAGTGGCCAACAGATGAATTAATTGAAAGCATGAAGTTACTGACACAGTGTTTCCATAATACATATGAAGATATAATGTATAAACCAGACATTGGAAAAAAATTATATGACACATTAGATAGCATTTCACCCGGTCCACTGCAATTTATGGTCAACCATCTTCATTACAAAAGAGCTAAGCATTTGCTATTATCATTGTATATCAGAATGATGATTAATCATATGGTAAGACGTTTCAATGATACTTTATTGGAGGAAACTGTTACACAAATTGTAAAAAAAGCAGCTGAGTGGTAAGTGAATGTTGGCTACAAGTGCTTAAACTAGAGTTCTGTATTCATAAGACATTTGAACGCCCTATATTAACCTTCATATCCCAAAGGTGTTGTGCACGGAGGAATTTTCAGAGGAGCAAACCTCTATAAAATAACCCGGGCTCAGCTGGCTCCGGCTGTCAGTACCTTGTTAGGGCCCCTACCTAGGGTTACAGGGGAAAAGGAACAGGATTCAGTCCTCTTGGGGACAAAACAAACGAGTATAGTTAAGCTAAATGTTGAGTTGTATCAACACTGATAAACACCTCGTGAAGTAAAGGAGATGCCACAAGTTGTCTATCTGTAGTAGATTTTTGAGGTGCGAATACAATGGTTTCCACCCATTTTTCTACTTCTGATGGAATTAATTACATCGTTCAAGAATTCAACACACCTAAAGGGGGAAAAAACTACCTCAGGACATCTGAACTGCTGGTATGGAATACAAGATCAGAAAGAGGTAGGTGATTATATATAATTTATAACTACTAAACTTAGTGTTAATATAGAATAAAAATACCAACGTTTCTCACAATGAAATGTTTATTTTACATCGACTATAGTTAGTTTCGCAGAGCATTTATTCTATACAGGTAGGTGATTGTTGTTTTTGACTGTCAAAAATTTAACTAATAACGAAGTTCAGTGGATAATATTATCATACAAAGTTCGTGTACTTCAGATAGGTTTTCTGGATAAAAAATTTCATTTTACGGTTAATTTTTTTTAATATATAGTTTGAAACGGGCAGATGTTTACATATGTTTGATTCATGATACAATTATGTCAGTTTGTTACTTTTTATTTGCCATTGCTTTGATATTTTTCCGTTGTTTATTTTCAAATTCCGGCAGTAGTATGTTGCGTTGACGAAGGTCTGCATTTTGAGAACGAAAGCTGCTACAGATTTATTAATTTCTTTTAAGTCAGAGTTAGTACTTTATTTCTCAGTATAATTCCCGACTGCAAAGTCCTGTTCTTACGATTAAGAATATACGCCTATTTCCGTTACACCTACCGCAAAATTCCTCGGTGAATCACGCTACAGTGAACCTAACCAACTCGGGAAGTAAGGAAAATGGCGGCTCTCGCAGGGAAAGAAAGTCGTGAGAGACATTTGTAAACAAGCGGGAGGAGCGTAGTTGTGACGTCACTTTTAGTTCTTATTAACAGGCCGTGGGGCCGCCAACGTCTATGTGAGTTTAACATTATGCTGTTGCCATCGGACAAAGTGGAGAATTTCCTTTACGATCTTCTAGAGTGTACACTCTGTACCTCTCTTCTCTGTGAGCGGTGACCGCCATGTTACCAGGAGGGTCCCGCTTGAGCTGCGCAGTATCAGACGCGATTAATTTGAAGCGGCGCATGACGTAAGCGTGGACGCTTAGTCTTTCGGCTTCCCGCATCACTGTTTGTTTACAATTGGTGTGATGGAGTTTCCGCTATGAACGTAATTGATGTGCAACTGTTTGAAGTTTGTATCTCAAGTTTGATGTTTATGTTGTGTTTATTTTTATACTTATTTACCACTGAGATTCATTGTTTGAGTATTTCGTAAGAAACGCAATAATGCCGGGTTGTGCAGTGGCCTGTTTTAGTACGTGCAATAGGAAAACCAAGAACACTGACATAGATTGAGTTCGTCATAATCAAGATTAGGAACTAAGTTTTATGTTCCTGAAAAGTCTATATCGGTATTAAATAAGTCCAAAAACGAAAGCGAAGCAAGATGTTATATTGCCGTCTCCGGTTGTAGGATATCTTAATATACTTACACACCAAATTGTAGTCTAAGGTCCAGTTGACACCTAAAATTATATATAATTTATGACTACAAAACTTGTGGTTTTGAGATAAAATAAAAATACCAACGTTTACCACAATCAAAGGTTTATCATATATCGACTATAGTTTCGCAGAGCTATTGGCTCGGCATCATCAGGACGAATGGAGCGTAAACATTCAAATCATTGTGAAATTTTATTTTATCAAGAATGCTGACATTATGCACCATGTATTTCCCAAGGATTTATCACTTCAAAAATTGTCAGGATTCCTTCAAAGTTTCTAATGCAAGAGTGTGTTCCCAACATTTCACACATGTCACGAGCTTGACTTAAAGGCAGAGTTACTTCGGGTGACTAGCAGAAAAGTGTTGAAACCTGATGCTGTACGTACATTAAACATTCCCACAAGCAATAATACTAGTATTAATAAGGTAAGTACGAGAACCAATATTGACAACTTAGGATCTGAGACTAGCAACTCCAACTGCACTTAGATGTCTGTCATGACCGTAGAATTTGGAAGCGTGCATTGGAAACCCTTGTTAATCTATCTCCAAACAAGAGGAATATTGAATATTGGGGGGAGGGGGATATTACACTACAAGACTCTGCAGATATTCAGGTAACACCTTCTATTCCCCCTTTTTTTTTTTTTATTAGGAAAATGCGTCAAAGGAATGGTGTCATGGAATATTCTGCCATCAGAAAGCTAAGTTTTTACTTATTTTAATTTTTCCTTGTTTGTATGAATGCATGCAAATATTTGCAATGTTTCTGATGGCTTTTATATATGCTTGTGTGAGAAAGAAAAGTTTTATTTAAATACATCTGTCATGGGAACATTGTTTTAAAGATCAAATCTGGAACGGAAAAGTTGTAGAATTAAATTAACACAGTATTAGTGGTAAGGAATATACCAACCTATTTGCTAGCCATTAATATAAACAAATTAAATACACACACCACACACATATACGAGTATAAATATATCGTAATCATTGTCAACCATTATCAATCCACTGCTGGACGAAGGTCTCCCCAAGTTTCTTCCACAACGGTCTGTCTTGTGCCAGTCTCCTCCATGTTACTCCCGCATACTTTCGAATTTCATCCACCCATCTCCCATGTGGTCTTCTTTTGGATCTTTTCCTGTCCCTTGGAATCCAATCTAAAATTTCGGCTGCCCATCGATGGTCTGTCCTTCTGGCCATATGTCCAGCTCATTGCCATTTCAGGGATTTTACTCTGATCGTGATGTCTTCCACTCTTGTCATTTTTCTGATCAACGAGTTCCTCTTCTTATCTCTCCTGGTTGCACCAAGCATGCACCTCTCCATGCTGATTTGAGTTGTCTGCAGCCTTTGTATGTCTCTTTTAGTTAAGGTCCACGCCTCTGCACCATACGTAAGCACTGGTAGGATGCATTGATCAAGCACTTTTTTTAAGACATAATGGCATATTGCTCTTGAAAATTATACTGTTTCTTCCAAAAGCTCTCTAGGCAAGTTTTATTAGCCAATTAATTTCTTCATTAATGTGACCCTCACTTGATATCTGCTGTCCAAGATGAACGTAGGTATCAGTTATCTCCAGCTATTCTCCATCTACCGATAAATCTTCATTTCTTGTAAAAGCATTGTACATCACTTTTGTCTTCTGAAAGTTCATTTTTAATCCCACTTCTTTACTCTTGTCAGCAAGTTCCTGGATCATACTCTGCAGCTCTGATGGGGTACTTGCAAAAATGACTAAGTCATCAGCAAAACGAAGGTGATATATATATATAAGAGGAAAAAAAGATGTAAAATTTAATTAAAAAAAATGAAAAATTGAAAAGATGAAACATTTTAATTTTCACCATTCCTCATTCCTTCATGGTGCATATATATATATATATATATATATATATATATATATATTAAATATATATATATATATATATATATATATATATATATATATATAGAACAAGTTGCATGTGAACAAATTATCAGGAAAAACCAAAATGTTGATGCAAAAAAGAAGAGAGATGAGGACAACTAAAGAAGATGTGACTTCCAAAGTGGAATATATAGAGCTATGCAAGACAGTAAGAAAAAGTATCACTGAAGACGTAAGGAAATTCAACTGTGAACTAGTGAGGAAAGCAATTGAAAACAACCAAAGCCTAAAGATAGCAAAGGGACATCTCAGTAAGGGAAGAAAACAGATTATGGCACTGAGAAAAGAAGATGGTTCTGTAACAAGAAATAGAGGCGAAATTTTGACAAGAGTGAAAGATTTCTACTCCAAATTATATGAAAGGGATGATATATGCACTCCAGACATCATGAAAGATACCAGTACCAGAGTTCCTCCAGTCCTTCCAGCAGAAGTTGCACATGCAATCAAGAACATGAAGCGAGGAAAAGCTCCAGGAGAAGATGGAATTACTGTAGACATCATACAAGAAGCAAGTGGAGAAATCGAAACAGTACTCGCCCAAATTTTCACTCGATGCCTTAATGAAGGAAAGATTCCTGAGGATTGGAACACCGCTACAATGATCCTGCTACATAAGAAAGGTGACATTGAGGATCTCGGAAACTACAGACCTATCAGCCTCCTATCAGTAGTTTATAAAATCTTCACTAAAGTTCTTTCACACCGCTTGAAGGTAACACTGGACATGGCTCAACCGAGAGAACAAGCTGGATTCAGGAGTGGCTACAGCACAATAGATCATATCCACGTGCTGAGAGAACTAATTGAAAGAGCGAGGGAATATGAACTTCCATTGTGCATGGCTTTTATCGATTATGAAAAAGCCTTTGATTCGGTGAAACCATCAGCAGTTACAATGGCTCTGAAAACCTGCGGTATTGAAGATGCATACATTAATATTATTAATAACATCTATGAAAATGCAAGTGCAAAGATTAGGCTGTTTGAAAATACAACATACGTAAAAATTGGAAAGGGAGTGAGACAAGGTGACACCATATCTCCGAAGCTCTTTAATGCCACATTGGAGGGTGTTTTTCAGTCACTGAGCTGGGAAAACAAGGGGATAAAGATTAATGGAGATTATCTAACCCACCTTCGTTTTGCTGATGACGTAGTCATTTTTGCAACTACCCCATCAGAGCTGCAGAGTATGATCCAGGAACTTGCTGACAAGAGTAAAGAAGTGGGATTAAAAATGAACTTTCAGAAGACAAAAGTGATGCTCAATGCTTTTACAAGAAATGAAGATTTATCGATTGATGGAGAAAAGCTGGAGATAACAGACACGTACGTTTATCTTGGACAGCAGATATCAAGTGAGGGTCACATTGATGAAGAAATTAATCGGCGTACAAAACTTGCCTGGAGAGCTTTTGGAAGAAACAGCATAATTTTCAAGAACAATATGCCATTATGTCTTAAAAGAAAAGTGTTTGATCAATGCATCCTTCCAGTGCTTACGTATGGTGCGGAGACGTGGACCTTAACTAAAAGAGACATACAAAGGCTGCAGACAACTCAAAGAAGCATGGAGAGGTGCATGCTTGGTGTAACCAGGAGAGATAAGAAGAGGAACTCGTGGATCCGAAAAATGACAAGAGTGGAAGACGTCATGATCAGAGTTAAATCCCTGAAATGGCAATGGGCTGGACATACTGCCAGAAGGACAGATCATCGATGGACAGCTGAAATTTTAGATTGGATTCCAAGGGACAGGAAAAGACCCAGAAGAAGACCACATGGGAGATGGGTGGATGAAATTCGAAAGTATGCAGGGGTGACATGGAGGAGACTGGCACAAGACAGACCGTTGTGGAGGAAACTTGGGGAGACCTTCGTCCAGCAGTGGATTGATAATGGTTGACAATGATGATGATGATGATGATATATTAAATATATATATATATATATTTAAGGTTGGTTATGTCAATAGATTTTGTTTGTCTTATGAGCTTGCCACTTTCAAGTTTAGTGTAAGATGCACCTCAACACTAAACTTGAACGTGGCAAGCTCATAAGACAAACAAAATCTATTGACATAACCAACCTTAAAAAACACCATAATACCTTCAAGTTGGAACTGAAGAACAGGTTCTCTGCTTTAGAAGGCCTAACATCGGAAGAAGTGGACATCTCTGAAGTTAACAGAAAAGTAACCAAAGCTCTTATGGAAACAGCAACAAAATTAGCTGGGTCTAAGAACAAGTTGCATGTAAATAAATTATCAGGAAAAACGAAAATGTTGATGCAAAAAAGAAGAGAGATGAGGACAACTAAAGAAGATGTGACTTCCAAAGTGGAATATATAGAGCTATGCAAGACAGTAAGAAAAAGTATCACTGAAGACGTAAGAAAATTCAACTGTGAACTAGTGAGGAAAGCAATTGAAAACAACCAAAGCCTAAAGATAGCAAAGGGACATCTCAGTAAGGGAAGAAAACAGATTATGGCACTGAGAAAAGAAGATGGTTCTGTAACAAGAAATAGAGGCGAAATTTTGACAAGAGTGAAAGATTTCTACTCCAAATTATATGAAAGGGATGATACATGCACTCCAGACATCATGAAAGATACCAGTACCAGAGTTCCTCCAGTCCTTCCAGCAGAAGTTGCACATGCGATCAAGAACATGAAGCGGGGAAAAGCTCCAGGAGAAGATGGAATTACTGTAGACATCACACAAGAAGCAAGTGGAGAAATCGAAACAGTGCTCGCCCAAATTTTCACTCGATGCCTTAATGAAGGAAAGATTCCTGAGGATTGGAACACCGCTACAATGATCCTGCTACATAAGAAAGGTGACATTGAGGATCTCGGAAACTACAGACCTATCAGCCTCCTATCAGTAGTTTATAAAATCTTCACAAAAGTTCTTTCACACCGCTTGAAGGTAACACTGGACATGGCTCAACCGAGAGAACAAGCTGGATTCAGGAGTGGCTACAGCACAATAGATCATATCCACGTGCTGAGAGAACTAATTGAAAGAGCGAGGGAATATGAACTTCCATTGTGCATGGCTTTTATCGATTATGAAAAAGCCTTTGATTCGGTGAAACCATCAGCAGTTACAATGGCTCTGAAAACCTGCGGTATTGAAGATGCATACATTAATATTATTAATAACATCTACGAAAATGCAAGTGCAAAGATTAGGCTGTTTGAAAATACAACACACATAAAAATTGGAAAGGGAGTGAGACAAGGTGACACCATATCTCCAAAGCTCTTTAATGCCACATTGGAGGGTGTTTTTCAGTCGCTGAGCTGGGAAAACAAGGGGATAAAGATTAATGGAGATTATCTAACCCACCTACGTTTTGCTGATGACGTAGTCATTTTTGCAACTACCCCATCAGAGCTGCAGAGTATGATCCAGGAACTTGCTGACAAGAGTAAAGAAGTGGGATTAAAAATGAACTTTCAGAAGACAAAAGTGATGTTCAATGCTTTTACAAGAAATGAAGATTTATCGATTGATGGAGAAAAGCTGGAGATAACAGTACGTTTATCTTGGACAGCAGATATCAAGTGAGGGTCACATTGATGAAGAAATTAATCGGCGTACAAAACTTGCCTGGAGAGCTTTTGGAAGAAACAGCATAATTTTCAAGAGCAATATGCCATTATGTCTTAAAAGAAAAGTGTTTGATCAATCATCCTTCCAGTGCTTACGTATGGTGCAGAGACGTGGACCTTAACTAAAAGAGATATACAAAGGCTGCAGACAACTCAAAGAGGCATGGAGAGGTGCATACTTGGTGTAACCAGGAGAGATAAGAAGAGGAACTCGTGGATCCGAAAAATGACAAGAGTGGAAGACATCATGATCAGAGTTAAATCCCTGAAATGGCAATGGGCTGGACATACTGCCAGAAGGACAGATCATCGATGGACAGCCGAAATTTTAGATTGGATTCCAAGGGACAGGAAAAGACCCAGAAGAAGACCACATGGGAGATGGGTGGATGAAATTCGAAAGTATGCAGGGGTGACATGGAGGAGACTGGCGCAAGACAGACCGTTGTGGAGGAAACTTGGGGAGACCTTCGTCCAGCAGTGGATTGATAATGGTTGACAATGATGATGATGATGATATATATATATATAGAGAGAGAGAGAGATAGATAGATAGGTAGGAATATTTTTCAAGATGTCATGTTTTTAAGTATTCCATACTTCATGGTGTGTGTGTGCAAATAATTTTAAAAAGAAAAAACCTAAAAAAAATATATATATATATATAGAAGAATATCAGAACCAAGTCACCAAGCTATATTGTCCCTTTGATGAGGGCAAAAACTAAAAAACAGTAACCCATAAAATTTTGAGTTCATAAAAGAAGACATGTACAAATTTGTAATGTAAAACATGTTGAGAATAATCACATAGCTTCTTCAAGGTCAAACAGAAATGCTACCTCTCTCATTTCTACAAAGACCTGAAAGTGGGTTTCTGCTATATTATTATACATCTGCTTAAGTGCACTAAAAACAAATTTTGTAAGTTAATAAAATGCTTGAACATTAAATTCTACTAAACCTGTTAACTACTAAAACAACCAGCTAGACATATGCTGGTAGAAAAGGTTTAAAGTGAAAACCACATTCTTAAACTTTGAGCAAAATAAGCTTAATAAACATTACAGGAAAAAAATAATTTTGAAAAAAAAGGCATATAATAACACTTAACTCTCTCTTTGTATCTTGGTTTTCTTGCGCTTAAATTTATTTTTAGCCTGCTTATGTGTTATATACATACACATCATGAAGGAATGTTGAAAAATCTTTCAAGAGTGAATGTATGAAGAGAGACAGAATAGTTTTCGTGTTGTTCCTAGTATGGAAGTGATTGATATAGCTGCGGAACAGTGGAGGACTAAGCCTTTTGAAGGAATAAACGTGTATTTGTGGAGCACATTGATGCATCCGGTTTGTATCGTGATCGTCATTTCGTGCTGTCTCGATTTTTTTCCCCTTCCTATCGAAACAGTGGAGGATTAAGTCTTTTGAAAGAATACAAGAATAAACCTATGTATTTCTGGGCCGTATTGCATGGGGTCCACAGTCGAAATTTTTATATGATGTTTGTATATGCCATTCGTAGTTACAATTTCTGTCTGCCCCTTCGTGAAAACTAAACAATCGCCACCCTGTTTGTGGTCAAAGGTATCGGAAGGTAAAAATAATGTTTTGAATTGGGTGTTTTCAACCAGAAGTAAAAAAAAAATTGACAGCACTGGCAGTCCTTTATGAACTGGAGATTGGCTAATGTTATAGAAAATCGTTAGTAACAGGTATTGGTAGAACTAGACGAAACCCGTCGGAATCGATGGGATAGTTTTTTTGTTTTTGAAAAGAATGAACTTATATGAAACAACAAATGTGAACTTTATTTGATTTACAAATTCATTCAACCAATTCAGTACAGACAATTAACCCTGGTTCGTGATTTTTTCTTTTTGAAAATAAACTAATGTGAAACAACAAATGCAAACTTTATTTGATTGACAAATTCATTCAACCAATTCAGTTGAGACAATAGCCCAGGTTCGTGATTTTTTTTTGTGACTGAAGATTTAAGGACCACCACCATGAGCAACTCGATGGGCTATAAGCAGTCGACCGTCCCTAATTTAGGGTCACTGGTTCCAGGGAAGGGAGAGAGCCAGTGCCGTAAAACAAACACAACGTCCATGCCTCACCGGGATTCAAACCCGGTAGACTAAATCTGTTAAATTCGAGGATTAGTTTTTTTTTAAAGAATAAACTCAAATGATACGTTTATTTACATAATGGGAAACGTCTTACCTACGTGAATAAACTGGATCAAATGAATGTTAAATTGTATGTATACATCACACGGCACAATGCAATCAGGTATTCGCTGTTCCGTTAAGAACTTTCATACAAATTCCTGCTAGCATTGTTTTGCATAACGGTTTGCTGAGAATAGAGACTTTGGACTATCTCAGTCCCTCCATGCCTCTGCCTTCAACAGCGTGTGAGCCACCGCAGGTGATCAGATGTGAACTGCAGGCTTCTCCCATAGATTTTACGTGGGAAATTTGCCACCCCACAACACCCGGACCGTTGCCCCAATCTCATTTTTCTCTTCGACTGGCACATCTACATGGTAAGACCTTCTGATACCTCAACCATATTTTTACGTTCAGCCGTTCCATTACAACTGGTTTTACAGTAAAAAACCTTATATAATTAATATATAGATGATTCAACAACACCCATCCCCCTTCTAGAATTCAGAGTTTTGTTGCTATCCTGCAGAGCTGGTGTGACATCGGGCCTCACAGGTCAATGTTACCGGGATATCCTGGATGACCATTTGCTCCCATTTGTGCGTCTTCAACATCCCGCAGAGGACCTCATCCTGCAACAAGACAATGCACCGTACAATCGCTCCCGAATTGTATCCGAATGGTTGGGTGAACAGTCCACCGAGGTGACCTCACTTCCTTGGCCAGCTAGATCACCTGACCTCAATCCCATCGAGCACATCTGGGATGCCATCGAGAGTGATGTTCGAGGCTCTGATCCCCCTCCATGAAGAAATCTTCGTGAACTGTGGGAACTTGTTCAGGGGTCGTAGATCCGTTTGGCTTCCCAACGCTTACGGTATCTTGTCGAGTCCATGTCGAAACGAATCGCCGCCGCCATCAGGGTGAAAGGTGGTGCTACACGTTACTAGACAGGTATCTCTAATTCAATTGCTCTTCAGTGTATATACAGAGAGAGAGCTTTTAAAAGTGGTCATGAAATTGCATTTCCCAAATTTGGTAAGACACCTTGTAAATCATAAACAAGCCTCTGGTAATGTATACATAGGATAATGATGTGTGCAAAGCCATAATTATCTCAAACATGAACGATGTGATTAATAAGTCTCATTTAAAATAAAAGCGCTATATAGCGGCTAAAGATATCCGAGAGAATAATCTGCAGCATACCAGGCATCCCATTTCAGTCAACGTAAACAATCCCCAGACGAGAATGCCACCCTTACCAGCTTGAAGAGTACTCTGCTGGCAAGAAGGATCCATCGCTTCATGTGGTTTGCGCCGTACTCGTATCCTGCCATCCGCATGTACCAACGTGAATCTCGACTCATCAGTCCAGGCAACATTTTCCCACATGTCTAGGGTCCACTAGCAATGTTCCCGTGCCTATGCTAATCTTTGCACCCTGTGATGTGTAGTCAGCAGCGGTACCCTCGTGGGACGATGGCTTCTGTACCCCATAGCGAGGAGATGGTTCTGGATGGTGTGGCTGCTTACACGTTTTTGTGCACCAGCGTCAAATTGCCTAGTGATTTCTTGCACTGTGGCCCGTCTATCTGCTGTTACAATGCGAGCTAGCTGACGATGACCCTGCTCATCCACAAGCTGTTGTCCACGGCAGTTGGCCCTTGCAGGGATAGTTTTACCGGATTTGAAGTACTCACTGTGCACCCGTGACACAGTGGCTCGTGAAAATCCCAGTGCCTGCATGACTTCCAAAATGGAGTGACCCATTCGTTAGGCATCGACAATTTGCCCACGATCAAATGCGCTTAGATCCTTTGCTTTACCCATACTGCGTCCGACTGTTACTGATTCCCATTGCATCACTCCTTATATTGTCAGATCGCTGCATACGTCATATCGTTTCCGTTTACAGGGCCGCCCACAGCGCCACATTTGCATAATGGCCGCCCCGGTGGCGCAGTGGTCTAAGCGATGGCCTCTGATCATTCGTCCGAACGGGGTCCGGGTTCGAATCCCGGTGAGGCATGGATGTTGTGCTTGTCTTACGGCACTGGCTCTCTCCCTTCCTTGGAACCACTGACCCTAAATTAGGGACGGGTGACTGTTTATAGCCCATTGAGTTGCTCACGGTGGTCGTTAAAAATTCAATAATAAAAAAAATGTGCATAATGCCAGCTGTCTCTAATTCAATTGCTCTTCAGTGTATATATATCCCTATCTGAGGCAATGGTATGCATGTGCTCATGCTGTTACAGAAGGGAAAGCCACCCCTGCTAGTAAAAAAAAACAGACTCATTATACTTTGACCATGCTTAAAGTAAGGCATAGTCGAAGGATATGTAATGAAATTGTGTAGCACTATTGCACTACATGCTTTCATTACAATCTTTCTTTAGCATTTATATGTGAAAAATGTTATGACTTCCTAAGGAACGTAATTTTAAATTGCTAAATTGATCTTGAAATTTTGTACATATACACTGAATTATGACCATAGGTCATCCTTTCGCCCTCAGTACAGCAGCTATCCGACATGGCATCAATTCAATAACATGTTGGAAGCAGTTGGGAGGTATGGCTAACAAAAGTGGGTGTAATGCAGTCTTTTAATGCTGTTACAGAGGTATAATCGGTGTATTGAGATGCCTGAAAAGCCGTTCTATAATGCCCCTCAAGTGTTCTATGGGATTGATATTGGTGGAGTTTGAAGACCAATTTATATGCTGGAAGTCTGAACCAGTGTTTAAGCTAAGGTCACTATTTCCGCGAAATGCGATGAGTTAATCTAAAATGCGAGAAAAAAATGAGTGTCTGTCGCAAAATTGTACCCGCTGTTTAAATATTAACCCAACAGCAAATTCTACTCCTGCTATTCTGTTTTTATTGAAACTACTTTTCGAAATTCCGGCAAAGATTTGTGCTCCGCTGTTATTTTCTTAATCCTTAAGGTATAATAGGTTCCTACCGTGTCTCTACAGCACCTGTTGAATCACTCCCCACAGCCTACATACACTCTAGAGCGCTCTATAAAGGGTGAAGTAGGCTGGCAGGCTAAGATAGAGGCTAGAGGGATTAGACCCCTTCCCCCATTCAAGTTAACTGCGATGTCTATAGCTTCATTCCCACCCCCAAGGCCATTAATAACCCCTGCATTTGTGACCGGAGTGACCTTTCAAACTTCTACAGAGAAAGAACACATATTAGGAAAGATAAGTGCAAACTAGGGGTTACTCTTGCCACTCAAGTTGCCGTCCATCATACAACGTGCCGCATTTCAATGGATAACTTCATTATTAAGAAACGCAAATATTGTGAAGGCAGTGCCGATAAAAACAACTGAAAAAGAATGTGAGTTTAAAAAAAAAAAGTGAAACTGCTACTGAATCTAATATACCTTCGAGCAACTTATGTGAAAATTGTGCTCCCTTTACAAATGGGTGCAAGTTAACTGGAGGGATAAAAATAACGTATTTGAACTGCGAACTGTGTGTTGCAGCAAGAAAAAGCAATGTCCTGCCAAGTAATAAAGTAAGTGAAAATTCCCAACTTCCAGTTATTTTCATATATTTGTTTTTGCGCATGGCTGCTAACTAATAAAAAAATTCCTAGGCGGAAGGAGTTCGATTGAAGCATCAAACATTTAGGGCGATTAAAACATCAATCAATTTAGGTTGATCGAAACATCAAAACAATAATATGTGTCAACTTTCCATCGTGCATGACAGAGATAACATAACGCGTATGCGTAACCACAGAAAAAAAAAAAAAAGTTTTTAATTTCAGTTGTTGCCGAAACCACGGCTTCCCAGCTGGAGAAAAAACCTCAGGAAATAGTTGCTTGTAAACAAAGGGCACGCTCTCCACCTTAAGATTCTGGAAGTGGAAACACACACAAGACTGAAATAAGAAAATTTAAATAAAGAAAGAATCCCGGCGGTCTCGATCCCCAGAAAATGTAAACACACACAAGTCTGTCATCAGACAAGTAAAGTTTCACCACGTGGTTTGTCATCACATATTTTACAAGCTAGAAGGGGATGGATTACAAGGAGGGGGGGGGGTGTTTACCAAAAACGGTTGTCAAGTCTAATTAAAAATTGCAAGGGGTAGGAGGTCATTTTCTTTGTTTTGGTTCTTTTTCTGACAGTACTGAAAAAGTTAATGCTATATTTTTTAAATATTTATTTTTATCTATTGTAATTAATTTTGAGTGTTAGCAATTTAAAAATTCCCTATTCGAAAAATATTTAACACTGCTAAGTTAACGATTCAAAACAGACAGTTCTGTCTTCTGCAAAAATAGCATGAATTCCATGAAAGCTCAAGGACCAATTGCGAAACAAGTTCCTTGCCCGCGATCGGCAGAAAGGACATGGAAGAGGTAGGAGCATGGGCAGGGAGGTCCCAGAGCAAAACAACGAGGAAGCACATTCAAAATCACACGTCCGGTGAAGTAGCCGTTACCCTCCGTACTTTTGCCGAGCCCCCTTCTATAAGTGAGGAAGTGCGAACGCAGAGGAATGTTTTCACCACAAGCTTCTTTTTTTTTAATATTTGCTAGTACCTGTAAATTAATGTGTGAAGCACACATACACTCACACTACAATAATTCTAGGACTAATACTATTTTCATAGCACGTTTTTTTGTTTTGCCGATTCGCAAAATGAACCACGTGTACTTCGTCTCTGATATTAAAAAATAAATATGTAGAAGGCTCAAATGGTAATATTTTATTTTAGTGTAATTGAAATAATAGTTGGTTTGAGGAATATACTGTTGCTATTAATAAAAATTTAAATTTAACTTGTTTTAGAAATACTTGGATTGAGTAGGGTTATTGATGCTGAAAGACGTTTTTTTTTTATTTATTTACACTCATATACCTTTTTTCATATAATTATATTACTAATTTTTTACGCTTTCCAACCGTAGGTTGAAGAAGCGTATATGCTCCAGCTTTGTCCGTCTGCACAATGACTCACATAAAAATGGTTCGATTTTGATGAAATTATAGTATGTGGTAGGGGACCACCTGGGGACGAACCCTATTGAAAATGGACTAAATGGGGTCAAAGGTCAGGACATAGGAGCGGGATCCATTCCATTTCCCTTATGTGTCAAAACTTACGTAAAAATGCTTCGATTGTGACAACACTTTAGTATGTTGTTCTGGAAGTACACTGAACCGATTTTGTTGAATATAATCGAAATGGGGTCAAAAGGTCAGGACACGGGAGCCAGATACATTTCACAGCCATTAGCCTCATAACTTGACTAAAAATGTCTCTATTGTGACAAAACTTTAGTATGTTGTTCTGGAGGTATACTGAACCAATTATGTTTATTATCATCAAAATGGGGTCAAAGGTCAGGACACAGGAGCGAGATGTATTCCACAGCCATTATCCTCATAACGTCGGTAATAACTTGAGTAATGATTTCTGGTATGTTGGAAAGCGTATCATAATCAATGCATTGCATGACTTTACTAACTTGTTTATTAAAGTTTAACTTAAAATATGGGTAGATGGGGTACACAATAAGTTCAATCGCGAAAGCAGCTTATAATGTCATAACCCGGGTTTCCAGTGCGTCTCTTTTTTTTTTTTTTTTTTTTTGATCGGAGGTTTAACGACCACCGTGAGCAACTCAATGGGCTATAAGCAGTCGCCCGTCCCTAATTTAGGGTCACTGGTTCCA
Source organism: Macrothele yani (assembly GCA_039090855.1). Classification (NCBI taxonomy): domain Eukaryota; kingdom Metazoa; phylum Arthropoda; class Arachnida; order Araneae; family Macrothelidae; genus Macrothele; species Macrothele yani. The sequence goes on from CM077014.1 coordinate 95,925, forward strand.
GGGAAGGGAGAGAGCCAGTGCCGTAAGACAAACACAACATCCATGCCTCACCGGGATTCGAACCCAGACCCTTTACAGACGAACGATCAGAGGCCAGCGCCTTAGACCACTGCGCCACCGGGGCGGCTCAGTGCGTCTCTTGACAGCAATTAAATTTTTATTAATAGTAACAGTACTGGCATTTTCCATTAAATTTTTATTAACAGTAACAGTATTGGCATTTTACTTATTCAATTCATACTGGTCATTAATCAAATCATTCATGTAAAGACAATGTTGTTCACAAAATCAAATTTCAGATTTGGATTTAATGCTTATTTAATCATGGTTTTAGAAAAAAGTCCTTATCCTGTTAGGAGCTGTATATCAATTTACACTGTCCAATACAGTTTTGTTTTAAATATGTTATTATTTTCCAAGCTAATTAGTTTTCCACTGCTGTCCAAGGCATTGTTGGAGTGAACAGTTCATTTGATATTACAATTTTTTGAGTGACAAAAGGGGCTAACTTTCTTTAGCATTTTGCTACAAGTTTTTTCCCCATTTTAGCATTTTTGCTACAGCATTTTTTGAGCTAGCTTAAACCCTGGTCTGAACTGTGCTGCCCAAACCATCCCTGTAAAGCATTGTACCTGTGACTTGGCGCCTTGTCATCTTGGAAGGCAATGTCACCATTTGGGAAAAAGTGCAAGATTGCTGGGTGTACAGAGTCAGCAAGCAATTCACGACAGTAGGCACAAGTCACATGTTGTTCCACATGCACCAGGGGTCCAAGTTTCTGCCAGGTAAACACGTCCCATACCATAACAACTAACACTGTCGATACCAGGCAGGATTGATCAACCACCTCATGTTGTTTCTGATCTGCTGCATAGATCCATGCCCAAAATTCTTTTCGAGTTTTTGGAAAAGTGAAATATTCAGGGGATAAAAAAACTGTGGTTAAATTTTATTTACACTTAACTCCTTATAACTTCCTATAAGATGAGCAAGTCAATGAAAAAGTGAAGCCAATTTTTTCCCCCCTTCTTTCATGTTTTTTGTTGTGTTCCGTGTTGCAAAAACATTCAGGTTATTTTGAGGATTACCCGGAATGTGTGGGATAATATGGTTTGATAGTGTTTTTTCTCTCTCTCTCTCTCTCTGTCTGCTTTGGTCCACAGCAGAAGAGGGAAAAATAAATTCAACGTAAATATTATTTGGGTAATGAGAGTGCATTTTATTTGATATTTAGCACTTATGCAATGTAATCTGTAATAATTAATAATAGCGGTACTTTAGTGCAACTTGAATATAATGTTAATACGTATTGCAAATATATTTATTTCATGTTAATGTGAGCTTCAATCGCCATCAAACAAAATGGCACTCGTCAGTTAAGTTTCAGGTATGAATGCATTTCTTTTCTTCTGTGGTGTACAATAATAATTTTAATTGTTTTTTGTGCTGAGGCTGTTAGGAGAATTAAAATGTGATGTGTGGTCCGTCATGAAGTAATGTATTAAGCCTGCGGTTGGCCGGCAGATATACATACGTTCGTAGATTTCTGTGCCCAAAGCGATGACGATGCAATAATACATTCATCTGAAACCTGTTAAAAAGCGGCGAGAACGCATATGTGCACATCTTAACGACGACAAATACTACAGAAAGACAGGACGCTTTTAGGGGAGTCTCCTGTTATTCATGTGACAAAATTTCGCATTGCCTCTTCCAAATCCCCTGTCACCTGAAGGGTTAATTGAAGTTGTACATTATTTTTTTTGTTCCCCTTTGTGTATACTGAACCGGTTCTGTTGAATATAATCGAAATAGGATCAAAGGTCAGGGCACAGTGCCGAGATTTATTCCACAGCCATTATCCTCATAACTTGAGTGATAACTTGAGTATGATTTCTGGTATGTTGGAAAGTGTGTTATAATAAATGCATTGCACGATTTTACTAACTTGTTTATTCTGCTAAAGGAAGAGTCGTGAAATCAAACATCAATACAACCTTGTCCTAAAAAATGTAGAAGACATGTCACAAGAACTTGAAAAAAAAATTCATTCGTACTGTTAATCTTACACAGAAAACAGTACTGCTGTGGGTCGAAGGTCACTCTGAAAATTTTGTAACATGAAAATAGTATTACTCTAAACGCTGGCAACAATGCAAAGCAAACTTAAATTCCTTTATTTGGAAACATTTAATTCATATATTTTCTCATAATGAGAATATATGAATGAATTGTATTTAATAACTAAATTTAAACGGCTAATGTTTCAAAAATTTTATTTTATTTTATTTTACTTTATTTTATTTATTTATTTATTTGCTTCTTTTTTTTTTTTTTTTTTTTGGATCTGATACACGATATTGGAAGTCCCGATCTGACAGAGCTTTACTGAAAATTTCATGAAGTTCAACGAAAGGGCGGGAATATGATGTGAGTGCCAGTGTAAGCTATGGTACCATGTGATATGTGCCCAGCTGACTGATAGTCAATATAAAAGTAATATGTAAGATCGGAAACATAATGCTGATACAAGGAACGCTCCAGAGATGGAAATAGCTACAAGCCTAGAGTAAGTCAGGAAAAACACCGAAATAGAAGAATCGCTATTGAAGCTAGAGCTGGAAATGAGAAAAAAATTGAGAAGCACATCAACAATTCAAATTTAATAAGAAATGCAACAAATGCAGTGTATTCCGTTGCGTTGCACAAAAATAAAATGTACTCTGAAATAGTGAGGGGTGTTGGAAATAGTTAATTTCAGCAGTGCTTCACAGCCCGCTCAAAAAAAGAAAAAAAAACATTCACAATCATGCAAAGCAGCGACGTTGACGTATCACGTCATCAAGTCGCTATAAAGAGCCGTCTACGGATACAGGGGCAGTTTACACGGGAGTGCAACCAGGAGTACATCTCGGTGTATGACCTGTGGAGTACGACCAAGAGGGTCTGAGTCAGATGTCGACAAAGTCTGAGGTGCTACACATACTAATCGTTTAGACACATAGCAAAAAGGTGTAAGAGTGAAACCGAGCACTGTTCTAAATGCTCAGAAATCCACAACAGTAAAAATTGAGGAGCAGAAGGATGCATAAATTGAATTAGATCTAACAAGGAATGCAGCCTAGGATATAAAAACACTCAGCTTCTACTGCACTAGTAAAAAACTGCCCCTACCACATCAGTATCCTCTTCCTGCCTACTGATGTAAGCAGGAATAGGAATCAAAGACAGAAAACTAGCAATCATCTAATCCGATCAGCCTAAAAATAGGGTGTCTCAATATTGTAGAAGATGAAAACAGCGGAAACACATGGTTGCATTAATTAATACCATTCAGTATGAAATGTCTATAGTCAAACTGTAAGTGTATTTGAAATAGTCCCCCTTCCCCCTTTATCACCCTTTCATCAGAAGGAAATTCCACCCATTGGGGTCAAGTGGAATAGGGTGCAGCTAAGAGCTATGGCCATGTGTTTCTTGTTGCTAACATTGCCTGTAAGCTGAATTCCTCCAACAGTCAAAAGTGTCCATGGCATTATTACTTGGTCAAGCTGGGAAACATAATTTAATTCTTGCTGCCCGGAGGAGGTGTGATAATGGATGAAATACTGACTTTGACCATAGATTCATGTTTCTGCATGGGCAGGGGTTTGCTGTTAAGAGTACACTAAATTTATACATATCAATGTTGAAACCATTTTGCCGTTGCAGAAATTCAGGAGTATAGACTTGCGTGGGGGAGGGGGAGGCAAGCAAGGCACAGAAACTGCCCCTCCCCGTGTTTCTCGGAAGAGCATCATGTCCTCAAGAGATGCTGACCAACACGTTAAGCTTTTATCAGCAGACCCTAGAAACAATCTCAGCAAAAGACTGCACACACACAGCATGCACTCATCCAAAAGACTACAAAACTGTCCTACCAGAGCATGCACTCATCCAAAAGACTACAAAACTTTAGATGTTCACCCGCTCTCCATAGAACAGCCTAGTCTGCCTTATTGTTAAAGCCCCCTAGAGGGTTAGAACAGTGTTGCGAGCTGTAAGCATCACATCATTTGCCCGCAGAGGATTTCTGTTGTTCAACAGACCACGCGTCTAGCATCAAATCAGCCTTCTACATACAATTTTGGTGCTCCAACACATCTTAAAGGGCACAGTGGAAACACAGGCAGATGGCTGATTCAGTGTGTTTGCATCACTTGTTTATACACACCAACAGCAAAATGTGCATCTGGTAGGTAATTCCTCTGTTGCAGAGTATATTTGTCTTAAAATTTTACAAAAAAAGAACACGATATCAATGTAGAGAAACAAAAGATCTGAAGAAAAGGAACATCTAAACACTGGCAGATGGCCATTTCAGTGTCTTGCCTCACTTGTTTAGATGCCCAACACCACCAAAATTGTTACTGACAGAGGAGCAATACAGAACCATGATGCTAGTGTAAAAGAAAAACAATCTGTAAAAAAAAAAAATACAGATGTGGACACCCAAAGTCAGAAATCAGCTCTCTAGAAATCATGGTTGACAGCATTTCACTGTGTGCTCTGCCTGTAGAGAGGTAACACGTTCTAATAATTCTGTATAACAAGTAAATAAGGAGAAAGAAATGCATCAGTTAGAAGGTATGGGCCCCAGAGATACAGGTTTTTGTACTCATAGTTTGGATAAAAATCCAAAGAAACATGGTGAAAGAACTCACCATAGCACTTTCCATGTAAGCACACTTGTTTTTGATGCTAAACAACCCAAAAATTGCTTCTAACTAGTGGGGCACGAGCTGAAAGCCTCAGCATACAAAAACCTCCGTGTCTCTGTCAACATCCTCTAGATCATCCTAGGGTCGAATCTTCTTTCCTATGGCAGAAGCTCATATATTCCCTCGGTACCTAGAAAGTACTGAACATTTGATGAGCGACATTGCCTCTTCTCCATAAACAGCCAACACTTCACGATGGATTTCAACTCATAAAAAAAAAACACTTTTCCACGAACTTCCGAACTTGAATAACACTCCAGCTGCTGTGCCATAACAAACTCCTGTTAACTAATAAACTACGCAACACAATTGTGCCACACTCCTTCCATGAGCAGATGACAAAACGTGTGGTCACTCTACAGCCATGTTGTATCCATTTTTGAGAGTCACTGCTATGTGAAACCTATTTTCTGATATACCCTCGTAGCTAATTTGTTATCTTTTTCCTTGTATAACTGAATATATGAGTGAATCCCCATTACAACATGATAGTTCTTTTGATACATTTTTCAACAGCTTACAATGTCATTAGCTTATATCATTTTACACTTCAATATAATCTCTTGTACCTAACACTTTGGTATTTTTTTACAGCTTTGTTGTTTTTTTGTTTTGTTTTAATTTCTGAAACCTTTGGGTATTCTGGTTTTTGTATATCCATGCACCCCACCCTCTCTTTTTTTGTTTTTCCATTAGAACAGTTAAAAGGACTAAACTTTTTGAGAGGACAAACACATGTACTTATTGTGGAACACACTGCATGTTTGAAAGCATTTTCCTGCAGCTAATGAGAGATGTCACCTGGAGATGACATTGACTATTTGAGATAGGTGTTTCATAGTAGATTTATATAAAAAATGTCCACTAAAACACTTCTTTCTGATGGTCTCAGTTACAGCAGTAAACAGATCTGAAGTTCACGCTACAGATATTGTGGGTAAGTTTCTTTTCTGGTAATATTTTAAATTACATTTGTGTAGGCATCAACTTGTCTGAATTTTTTCTTCACATTGTAATTAGCTCATTTATTCTCTTTTGTCTTGTGCAACTGAACCCCCATCACCACATGGTAGCTTTGATATATTTTTACACAGATTACGATAGCATGAAATGCAGCTCACTTTCAGGCTTTTCAATGACAGAAATGGGGAAAAAATTGGACTCAGCTGAGAAAAATATAACAGCATAAAATTTATTTATGAATGAATTATAATGTTAAATGCTGAAACTTACTCATTATCAAACTGTTGCTACTCACTGGCAAAAAAGTTAAGTTTTAAAATGAGTGCGCCTGGAGACCAAACGGTGGAGCAGGTGAAGTTCACAGAGCAGTATATAAACAACCAGACCAGCTTTCGGTTAGTAGAGTGTTAAAGAGTCAGAATGGGAAAATCTGCTGATTTATAGGAGTTTGATAAAGGACAAATTGTGATGGCACAATGTGGCTTATGGATTGTTCACGTGCCACTGTGGTGAGTAGGTATCGAAAGTGGTGCACAGATGGCCAAATGATGAATCGTCGTCTGCACTTCACTGATGCCAGAGGGGAGCGGAGACTTGTCGCACATTGTTCACAGCAACCACAGTTCAACAAATTGCACACATATATACAACAGTGGTGATCAGGACAATGTGTCACAGCACACCGTTCACTGCAGACTTGTGCGCATGGGCCTATGTAGCCGAAGAGCTAGCTGGGTTCCCATACTCACTGCATGAAATGTGCCAAGATTGAGATTGGACCATGGACGATTGGAAGAAAGTGGCCTGGTCTGGCGAATCAAGATTCCTGGTGCATCATGTAGACAGCCAAGCATGGATACGCCAATTACCAAATGAGGCTATGGCACCTAGATGCACTGTTAGGCAGAAACAGGCTGGCGGTGGCGCTAGCTGTGGCCGATGTTTTTTGGGACACTTCTCACTTGCAGAATCTTTTTCAGAAGTCTGCAACACAGAAAGAAACACTTAACTGTCTGCAAGGTAAAGGGATACCTAAACGTTAGTTTTGCCATAAAATTTATTGTTCTGCACTGAGTCAATTTGAGATATTGATAATAGTGCACATTCATATTTAGTTGCAATAGTCAAACTTGCTTTTTCCTGATAAAAATGCAGAAGAAACAAAGTATTTTAATACATTCAGAACTTAAATATCATTCTTTAAATGCTTTTGGAATTTTAAAAATAATGGACAAAAAGTATAAGGAATTATTTGAAATCCATATTTTTAATTTGCATTTAGTTAAATGATCGAACTCTAACTCCCTCTCTTCGAAGGATGTTTTTCCCGATAGACATTGTTCTTACTATTCCTGCAGCAATTACAGTATGTTGTACTAGGGACCTCACCAGGTGATTGTGTGAGAAGGTAAGGATCATGTCAACTTCAGAAATACCAGAAATATTGCCACATTTAACTTGATTTGTAAAACAGGGGTCCATATAAGATTTTTTCTTTGAAATCCAGTTTGTGCATTGACCACAGTTTGAAGAAAAATTTGGTGAATTTGTGAAAACGTGATGGGGAATCATCATTATATTCATTGATATAATTGTTGAAATCCCATAAAACTGAAGTGAGCAAAACAGCAATGGTTCTTGTAAAGCAAAAAACTTTTCACCTCGTCAATCTGAAAGATCATTGAAAGACAGTTGCGACAGTCGGCTTTCGGAATACCACATAATATATATAGCCTTGGAAACGAAGCAGGGGACTTAAAAATTTGTGATCATATGGTTTTAGTAAAAAAAATATCTGAGTAAAGCTATCTGGAAGTAAAAAAATAGATAAAATACTGTAAAAGGAAAGGCGACCGTTAACTTCCAAAATGCCGCATGGCTACGGAAACTGAAATGAATGTTGCAAACACTTCACAAATATGGATTTTGTAAACAAACAAACAAAAACCCAGCAATAATCTAACTGGAACAAAGCTATCTGGGTGCCAAAAATGACAGAAGTGCGCACGGCCACCAGAATGCCTCACAATGCGACCATACAAAACGGAACGAGGGCGATATAAATGTGTAAAAACATAATTTTTGAAAAAGGAAAAAAAGAGCACCTTATCAATCAATCTAACTGAAGTAAAGCTATCTTGGAAGCAAACAGTAAAAAAATTAAGTTGAGACGTCAACTTACGGAATGCCGACATATTCTGTTAACTTGCAGCCAGCATTTCTTCGTTTCTGTGACCGCCCAAATGGAGAAAACGCTTTGAAAATATGGCTCTTGTAAAAAAAACCTTCATCTAACTTTCAGTTAGATAAAAGTTTCAGTTAGATATCTAACTTTCAGTTAGATAAAAGTCCATGCCAAAAATAGAAAAAAAAAAAAGAAAAATTGTGCCCATTACTTTCCGAAATGCCACATCAAACGTGCATGGTGTGTTAAAAGTGCACAAAAACAGCACTTTTTAAATTTAAAGCTGAAAAAAAAAAAACAATTATATCAAGTTGAAGTTATCTGTGCGAAAATATCGAAGAATTAAAGCTAAAATAAAATGGGGGAGGGTGGAAAACAGTTGCCTCCACGATCGATAATAGCTTCACGTCTGGAACGGGAGCCGTTACAAAAGGTGTGAAAATTTCTCTTCCTTTGTTTTAAAAAATCTTAAAAACAATGTTAAGAAAATAGAAAAACACTCTGCACACCTTTACAAGAATCTGCAATGGGTGTTTCCGTATTTCTCCTCTCAGGGGACATTTTAGTCCCCGTTATCCCAATCCCTACAGCGTCAGGTATCTGAACATCATTGCATACCAAGTTCACCCATTCATGGCAACTGTGTTCCCTGCTGGTGATGGCTATTACCAACAGGATAATGCATCATACCACACTGCCAGAATCATCAAGGAAGGAGTGGTTTGAGGAACATGCTGGTGACTTTCTGTTAATGCCCTGGTGTCCAAATTCACCTGTCACGAACCCACTCGAACATTTGTGGTTCGAATTGGAAAACGGGGGTTTCTGCTAAATCACCACCACCCTGAAATCTACAGGAACCAGAGGTACCAGGATACCTATTGCCACCTCATCAAATTGTGATGCCTTGCCGAGTGACTGCTGTTTTGCGGGCTAAAGGGGGTCCTACAGCTTATTAGGTACATGACCATAATGTAATGACTCATCGGTGCATTTAGTTTGTATACCAACATACACACTGCAGTGTATAATTATGATTGCAAAGTCTGAGAAATGTAAGCAGCATCTTTATTTCTCTGTATAAACTTGCACATGCAGAATTAAAGGAATTAGTTATGTCTCACTGACATAAAAAATTTTTTAAAATAAACTTTGCATGCTGAATACTTGTTTTTTTCCATCCTGGAACATGTATCTTTAAAATGTCACTAATAACAATGATTCTACTTAATGTGAAGTGCTAACCAAGATAACAATAGAGTAAGATAATTTCAATAAATAATTTTTAGAACATTTCAGATTCCAATGAGAACAAAAGTACATTAGGATTGAATGTGCATCAATGTGTGTGAAATGGCTAGATTCGTTTTTTACCTTCAACCAGAAATGAGGTGGTTAGAATTCACGATTTCAAATTCCATCACATTTATGGTATTGGGTGCAGGTACCACATTTCCATGGGCTTTTTTTATTAGTTTTACATATTTATTTAGTGTGTAATATCTTGAAGTGGTGGCCGAAAAGGGGTAAACAGAAAATTTAAAGCAAAAAGGAAATTTTGTCTAAAACAAAAAGAAAAATGAGAATAACATTTTATTTTTTTAAAAATCTACAAGCAAAAGCTGTGAAATCTGCTAATAACCTGTAAACTATCTGTGTACAACGTACGTCTGTATTCTGCAATTCTGATAATGACAGAAATGCTTCAAAACTGAATGTTAAATCCATGATATAGGAATGCACCGCAAATTGAATTTTTAAAATTATTTATTCATTCTTTTTTTTTTTTTTTTTTTTTGATTGGAGGTTTAACGACCACCGTGAGCAACTCAATGGGCTATAAGCAGTCGCCCGTCCCTAATTTAGGGTCACTGGTTCCAGGAAAGGGAGAGAACCAGTGCCGTAAGACAAACACAACATCCATGCCTCACCGGGATTCGAACCCGGACCCCGTTCGGACGAATGATCAGAGGCCATCGCTTAGACCACTGCGCCACCGGGGCGGCATATTTATTCATTCTTAAGGCAGGGATACAGTACATATGCAATCAAAATAAAGGGAAGAATAAAATAAAAACTGACATGCTGATATTGGTTTGCAATACATATGGTTATTACAGTAGGCACTTCTCAAAACTAATAATACACAGTACACAACAAAAAAACTGCTGGTGCTCAACACAGACAGGAAATACAATGGCAGCAATTGTTAGCACTCTACGAACGATGATTGTTGCGAATGTCTGAAATGGAAATGTGTCCCACATTTTTTTATCCCCACAGTTTGGGATTATTTCAGGAACTTTTGAACCTACATTTTGATCTTTTACAAACAGCTGGGCTACTGATGGACAAATTAAATGTAGGTCATTAAACAAGAATTCATGATTTTGCTTTAGTTTCACCTGTGCACATGCTACTATACACAGACACACACAAATGAAATTCATACAAGTTGCAGAAATCAACAAACATCTTTGAAACCAAAATAATACATGAAAAGTGGCAGAAATTGCCAGTAGTATGTTATAATAAGTTTGCAAACTAGTGGTGGAAAACATCTCCGCCTTCTATACCGTTTTATTTAGCCTACATCTACAAATATTTCCATACATCAGAGACTTATTTACCAAGCTAGTGTTATAAGAGCATTAAGTCTTGTAAATACAAAGTTTTCTGTGCAAAAAAAAATAGTACTAACTCATCAAGTCTTACAAGTTGATGACCATATGCATGAAGAACTCTGATATATCATGTGTATAGATGTGCACCAATTTCTTTACACAACAGGAATGAGGTGCTTCTTCCTATGCAGAATTTGTACATTGAAGTGAAGTACATGATCTTAAGATTTGCTTTAGAAAATAACGAGTTTCACAAGAGTTATGCCAGGGGAAAAAAATTAAACATGTAACATGGTTAACTGCAACATTGGTAGCTATTTCATAAATATACAGTTCACAAAATAGAAACAGTTTTTTTTTTTTCATCTATCCAATAGATTATTAAAGGATTTGTTTTTCAATATTTTTGCTTGACGGATCTTTTGTAAAAGTTTAGGTCCATTACAAAACTAATGTAATAGTTCCGTGCAGCTGATTAAAATACTCAGCTATTAATACACTGGCGGAAAGTGAAAAAAGAACACCAAGAAGGAGACGTCCGATACCAACGAAATTTATACAGCATAATAACGGAATACAGAGGATAACGTGATCAAAACATTATGGCAAAATACAGCTGTATTTGCTGGTAAACTGAAAAATAACATTTCCATGTAACGTGGTTAGTACGAGGTTGAACCGCCATGAACTGCGTCACACTGTGCAATTCTGGCATGGAGTCTGTCGTACAGATGTTGGATGTAAGTTTGGGGTATTGAGTTCCAATCATCCTCAACCTGGAGGCGTAAATCGGGGATGGTCGTGGAGACCGGATAAGTCGTTGTCCCATAAAATCTTACACGTGCTCAATGGGGGACAAATCTGGTGAACATGCAGGCCATAGAAGTTGTCTCACGCCCTGAAGTGCATGTTGCATTGCACGTGCCGTGTGTGGGAGTGTGTTATCTTGCTGGAAAACACCACCATGGACCGACCTTACAAATGGCACAACAACGGGCTGAATGATGTTGTTGATGTAGGAGGTGCTGTTTAACGTACCCGGTACAAACACTAGTTGTGTACGGGAGTGATAACTGATCGCTCCCCACACCAGGAGACCAGGTGTAGGAAACTGTGTGTTGCTGGCGGATGCAAGAAGAGTGGAGACGCTTTTCTGTGCATCTGCGAACATGCATACGGCCATCGGAGGCTCCCAAGCAGAATCTGCTTTCATCGCTGAACACGACAGATGGCCATTGCGTTCTCCAGTACAGACGTTGGCGACACCACTGCAGCTGTTCCTGATGGTGGGCTGGAGTCATAGGTACACATGCCAGAGGCACACGTGCACGTAGTCCTGCATCCAGTAGACGGTTGCAGATTGTTCGCACAGTCAGCTCAGGTGAAACGGCAGCTCCGATTTGCGTCGCAGTGGATGTTCTGCTTCACAACGCCGCTCTTCTTACGCGTCAATGGGTCCGCTCATCAGTCCGTCTATGGCTCCCGGTTCTACGTCTTCTCGTGTGGGAATGTTCCTCGAACCATCTACACCACCATCGTACCACCACCGATACTTCCCGTCCAATTCGCTCTGCGATACGACCACCCGGCCTTACGGAGTCTGACCAGACGACCTCGCTCAAAGTCCGATAACTGCTGTGAAATCGTACACGTCTTCCATGTCCAGGCATTGCAGCTTCTTTAGGGTCTTCGCACGTGTCCATACGCCGACAACTGATTACATTCACTTCGCCGTACTCCTTAAATACCACCGACGATAATTTGCATATTATGCCGTGCTGTGGCGTAAGCGCCCACCGGTTATTCCCGAAATTAACAGCACACCTACGTAAACTCGACCCCATTAACATATGAAAATTTCATGATCGTCCGCCAATTCCTTCTTGGTGTTCTTTTTTCACTTTCTGCCAGTGTATATATGTACATAATTGAATGTTTATTTGTATGTCTGCCATACAAATCTATAGTTTTCAATTTAGAACCACCAAATTTGGTATGCCATCTCATGGTATTCTTAGTTAGACCGTAAATGGTTTTTGGAAGGGATCAGGGTCAAGGGGCTCGCTCCCTTACAAAATTTTCATAAAAATTTCCATTTTTAATTTTTAAGAACTGCAACACAATTCAGCACTCCAACACCAAATCTACAGTCTAAGTTAGAGACCGTAGATAACAATAAATTGTAGAAATATCCATTTAATGGTGTATTAAAAACGCAAATGAATAAACATTAGCTTTCACCATTAACAGACAGCTTCATTAGGAACAAATACCATCTAATGTAAATAGAGAATTCCAGATATTTGAAATTCAAAATGGTAAACAAAAGGATGAGCAGTGCCAATGTCAAGTCACATGCACACAACATGACATAGGTATATTGCATTCCGTTGTCGCAGGATTCTCAGAAGCACATGGCAAATGCACGGCAGCTCTACGGATGTCTCCTCGAAGGGTAAGTATTTCCATTCCTTTCTTTTTTGTTGCATAAAAGTCAATTAACTTAATAATAAAAAAATACATATATGAAATATTACTGCATCAGCCAGTCATTAGCACTGGCTGGCATTAATGTGGAGGAACTCTGCTTTTCACATGAACAATTCTACGTCGCCTGCTCAAGGGTTGACAAACCTAAAAATCTATATTTTTGCTCCTAATGGAAAATCCAAAAATATTGTTCATCAAAAAGTAATAACCTAAGTCAATTAAAATAAATTTATTGGAAAATTACAGAAATATCTTTTTCATCCATTAACTTTTACTTGCTGATTCCATGAACAGTAATATTTACCCTGGAAATAACGGGTATTCCTGCTACTAGAACAATAAAATACATAATCAAGTCAAAATAAATAAACACAAAATGTTAAATCATATATGCTAAATTAAATTCATCAAATTTAACTTCTACTGAAACAACAAATAAAATTAACCTACCAAATATTTAAAGACATTTTCTGAGTAAACTACAGTAGTTTACTTAACAAAGGAGGTCTTAGCCATTTAATTTAATACAAAATAAGCAATATCATTTAACTATGGACAAAATATAAGATAACCTGAGATCAACTGAATTAACTTAGTAGAAATATAACACATGCCACCCTCAACACATCGTTAAAATTTTAATTTTAAAAACAGAATAAACACATAACCTGACATGAATATGAGACCATTTTAGTTTGCTTCTTTTCTTAGAAGAAACCAAAGGCAGTGCATATATTCTACAATATATTTGCCTGCCCCTTTTCCTTTATCGCATCACTATCATTATTTTTGACAGGACTCAGAAAATTTGCATTCAGACAACGAAACCTTTTAGCGATACGATTGATTGTGTCATTTGTTTTGGAAATTTAAATGCAAAATTTGTAGGCATTGTTTGTAAAGTGCTTACATGTTCCTTTTCTTAAATCTTTTGTTTCTCTACATTGATATCATGGTTTTTTGTAAAATTTTAAGACAAATATACTCAGTAACAAAGGAATTACCTACCAGATGCACATTTTGCTGTTGGTGGGTATAAACAAGTGCGGCAACCACACTGAAACAGCCACCTGCCTGTGTTTCCACTGTGCCCGTTAGGATGTGTTGGAGCACCAAAATTGTATGTAGAAGGCTGATTTCATGCTAGACGTGTGGTCTGTTGAACAACAGAAATCCTCTGTGGGCAAAGGATGTGATGCTTACAGCTCGCAACACTGTTCTAACCCTCTAGGGAGCTTTAACATAGAGCAGACAAGGCTTCATGCTATGCTCTTCCGAGAAACACAGGGGGGGTGCCATGCTTACCTCCCCCTCCTAAACGCAGGTCCATAATGCTGAGATTTCTGCAACGGCAAAATGGTTTCAACATTGGTATGTATAAATTTAGTGTACTCTACCAAACACATGGCCATAGCTCTTAGCTGCACCCTTTTCCACTTGACCCAAATGGGTGGAATTTCCTTCTGATGAAAGGGCGATAAAGGGAGGGGCTATTCCAAATACACTTACACAAAGGAGAACAAAAAAAAATACTGTACAACTTCAACAATCAATGCATTACTTCATGACCGACCACACATCATATTTTAATTCTTCTAACAGCCTTGGCAAAAATAATAATAAAAAAAAAAAATATTATTGTACACCACAGAAGAAAAGAAATGCATTCCTACCTGAAACTCAACTGACGACTATCATTTTGTTTGATGGCGATCGAAGCTCACATTAACATGAAATAAATATATTTGCAATATGTATTAACATTAAATTCAAGTTGCACTAAAGTACAGCTATTATTACAGTTTAGATATCATAAATGCTAAATATCAAATAAAACGTGCTCTCATTACCCAAATAATATTTACACTGAATTTATTTTTCCTTTTCTGCTGTGGACCAAAGCAGAGAGAGAGAGAGAGAGAGAGAGAGAGAGAGAGAGAGAGAGAGAGAGGGGGAGAGGGAGAGAGAGAGAAACACTATCAAACTATACTATCCCACACATTCCGGGTACTCCTCAAAATAACCTCAATGCATTTGCAACACGGAACACAACAAAAAACATGGAAGAAGGTGGAAAAAAATTAGCTTCACATATATTGAATATCTTCAATTATTTGAAAAATCTTAGCTATCGCTTTTGACTCGTTATATTCTGGACGTCGGAAGTTGAGAAATTCCTTCCATTTGAGACATGATATTACTATAAAATAGAATAAAAAAGGCTCTACTCACAATGTTTTTTTGGTGGTCCTCTTTATTTTGTTTTCAATTTTCGACATTAAAACATCATGGTTCATGCCTAAAAAGTGATTATGACTTGTCATAATTACCTTTTGGGACGTGTTTACCTGGCAGAAACTTGGACCCCTGGTGCATGTGGAACAACATGTGACTTGTGCCTACTGTCGTGAATTGTTTGCCGACTCTGTACACCCAGCAATCTTGCACTTTTTCCCGAATGGCGACAATGTCTTCCAAGATGACAATGCGCCAAGCCACTGGTACAATGCTGTACAGGAATGGTTTGGGCAGCACAGTTCAGACTTCCAGCATATAAACTGGTCTTCAAACTCCAACAGTATCAATCCCATAAAACACTTGTGCAGCATTACAGAACAGCATTTCAGGCATCTCAGCACACCAATTATACCTCCGTAACAGCATTACACCCACTTTTGTTAGCCATACCTCCCAACTGCTTCCGACATGTTATTGAATTGATGCCATATCAGATAGCTGCCTTACTGAGGGCGAAAGGATGACCTATAGTCATAATTCAGTGATCATTCAGTGTATATGTACAAAATTTTGAGAACAATTTTAAATTATGTTCCTTAGGAAGTCATGACATTTTCCAGGTATAAATGCTAAAGAAAGATTGAAATAAAAGCATGTATTGCAACAGCTAAGATACCTTTTATGCAAGTCATAATCACCTTTTAGGCATGAACCATGATATTTTAATGTCAAAAATTGAAAACAATAAAAAGAAGAGGACCACCAAACAGGGCGCGATTTCACCGATTAGCAACTAGCAAATAGCTAGTGAAAAATCAAATTTGCTAGTGAAAAAAATCGCAGTAGCAAATATTGCTAGTAAGGTAATTTCTTTATTTAAAGTAACCAAAAATCATTATTAATCCACGAAGTTTACATAACAGTTCCTATTATCACTTGTTAAAACAGCGATTCTCTTTCGCCAATTTCCTTTCGACACTTAATTACCCATCCTCTCCATATCTTTCATCCCTTCCAGTGGAAACTGTCGTAGAACGGCCCTGCGTAGAAGCGCATTGAAACTCCTCTCCATCGTGCCCTCATTGGTCTATTACAGAAACTGAACGTGACGTCGGCAATGGTTGCTGTGGCAACCCAGAGCTCTGGGATGGATCGGTTGTTTGACCACCTGCTCTGCCACCCTCCCTTCTTTTGCCCCACGAACTTTGTCCTCAACTCCTGTCGTACCCTAAGCCAAGCGATCGCCTACTTCCACAAGTCTTGATAGTCGTGCATACATCAAATACTGCGCTTTAATGATCAGTGATGAATAAGCAAGAATAATTCCACTTATTCGGATGGTAGACAAAGCCGAAAGAAGCAAACCAAAATGTTACTGGAAAATAGCCTGCCAACACTGGCAAAAGTCTTATCCATATTAATTAGCCTTATTGCGTGGCATAGATTGTGCTTTTTTACGAAACGTGTTCGTGGAGGGGGTAAACGATTACGGAAGAAACTTTTGCTTCGTCTGACTTCTGGTTTTGGAAATTTTCCTTGTATTTTCAAGCTGAAATACAAATATTTATCCAGTAAAATGTTAATGAGCATGACAGAGGCAACATCGTGAGAAAAAAATAAATTATGATTACAGAAAAATCCGAATTCTGTCGACCTATCGTTTCCTAGTTTCGTAAAGACGGAATTCCAATAATAACGAAAAAAGCCGGAATTTCTTGAATTCGCAGAAGAATCTCATGCCTGAAGATTATAGAAAATTTTTGCAGCAGCCAACTTCCGTTTTTGCAAATTGTTCTCCAGTTTCAAGCTAAAATGCAAACATTTATGCAATAAAACGATATTTAACATGAAAAGCGGACACAAAGACAACATTGGGAGAAAAATTTGCGATTACGGCAAAATTTTCTTACTCCGTTTCATTACTGTGTTCGAAAGTTTTGAAGCACGAAATTTCGTCTCCAGATGGAAAACGACCCCCTTCCCCTTCTCCCAAATATCGATCTTCAGAATAATCTAACTGATGACAAAAAAAAAAAAAAAAAAAAAACCGGGATTCCGCGAATCCCTGTAAGAATCTCATGTATATCATAAAAATAATAGCAAATTGAAAATTTGTAGAATCCGTAGTTTTGATAGTGTGTTCCGTAGTCAGACAACTAATTCCGTAGAAACTATGGCATTGTGTGGTAGTTGGCAGATATGAAGTGTGTATGAAGTGTATAGAAGTTTAGCAGAAATTTGTGCGATACTTCCACTTAGTACTGCATGTTGTGAGGTGGGATTCAGTTTTTTAAAAATAATACAAGGGGATTGGAGGAACAATTTGTCTGTTGAAACTTTAAATGCTCTGATGACAATTGAAATAGAAGGGCCACAAGAAGAGATTTTTAATCCACGGTCAGCAGTTATAAAGTGGAATGATGACAAAGTCAGACACCCTGAGCGTAAACCATATGGGAAGAAATCTGAATTAGAATGTCAGTGAAATATATTCATGTGGTATGAGAATTTGTTAGAAATTAATAATAAAGATAGTCACTAAACGTATCTAAGATTCTATTCATTATTCAAAAAGGTAAGTCAAAATATTTATACACATATTTAAATTTCTGTGTAACTTTATTAGAAAATAAGTTACGATGTGATTTAGTTTTACTTGCTAGTCATGCAAATGTTTTGCTAGCAAACTATTTGGTCACTAGCAAAATTTGCTAGTGAGCAAAAAAGATGAAATCTTGCCCTGCCACCAAAAAAACATTGTGAGTAGAGCTTTTTTTATTCTATTTTATAGTAATATCATGTCTCAAATGCAAGGAATTTCTCAACTTCCGACGTTCAGAATATAACGTGGCAAAAGCGACAGCTAAGATTTTTCAAATAATTGAAGATATTCAATATATTTATAAGCACACGTTTTAATTTAAATTTGTTTCCCATCATAAGAAATAAATTATATAATTAGCTTCACTTTTTCATTGCCTTGCTCATCTTATAGGAAGTTATAAGGAGTTAAGTGTAAATAAAATTTAACCACAGTTTTTTTATCCCCTGAATATTTAACTTTTCCAAAAACTCTAAAAGACTTTTGGGCGTGGATCTATACAACAGATCAGAAACAACATGAGCTGGTTGATCAATCCTATCTGGTATCAACAGTGCCTGTGGTGGCAGTTATGGTATGGGACGTGTTTACCTGGCAGAAACTTGGACCCCTGGTGCATGTGACTTGTGCCTACTGTCGTGAATTGTTTGCCGACTCTGTACACCCAGCAATCTTGCACTTTTTCCCGAATGGCGACAATGTCTTCCAAGATGACAATGCGCCAAGCCACTGGTATAATGCTGTACAGGAATGGTTTGGGCAGCACAGTTCAGACTTCCAGCATATAAACTGGTCTTCAAACTCCAACAGTATCAATCCCATAAAACACTTGTGCAGCATTACAGAACAGCATTTCAGGCATCTCAGCACACCAATTATACCTCTGTAACAGCATTACACCCACTTTTGTTAGCCATACCTCCCAACTGCTTCAGACATGTTATTGAATTGATGCCACGTCAGATAGCTGCTTTACTGAGGGCGAAAGGATGACCTATAGTCATAATTCAGTGATCATTCAGTGTATATGTACAAAATTTTGAGAACAATGTTAAATTATGTTCCTTAGGAAGTCATGACATTTTCCAGGTATAAATGCTATAAATGCTAAAGAAAGATTGAAATAAAAGCATGTATTGCAATAGTGCTACACGATTTCATTACATATCCTTCGACTAAGCCTTACTTTGGGCATAGTCAAAGTATAATGAGTCAGTTTTTTGCTACTAGCAGGGGTGGCTTTCCCTTCTGTAACATGAGCACACGCATACTGCTGCCTCAGACAGGGATATATATAGTGTATATACAGAGAGAGAGCTTTTAAAAGTGGTCATGAAATTGCATTTCCCAAATCTGGTTGACACCTTGTAAATCGTAAACAAGTTTTTGGTAATGTATACATAGGATAATGATGTGTGCAAGGCCATAATAATCTCAAACATGAACGATGTGATTAATAAGTCTCATAGAAAATGAAAGCGCTACATAGCGGCTAAAGATATACGAGAGAACAATCAGCAGCTCTACAGGACAGCAACAAAACCGAAGTCTAGGGGGAGGGGGGAGGGTTGAACCATCTATATATGAATTCTATAAGGTTTTTTACTGGTAAGGCTAGTTGTGAGAGAATGGCTGAACGTAAACATATGGTTGAGGTATCAAAATGAAGGTCTTGCCATGTAGATGTGCCAGTTGTAGAGAAAAATGAGATTGGGGCAACGGTTCAGGCGTTGCGAGGTGGCAAATTTCCCATGTCAAGTCTATGGTAGAAGTGTGCGGTTCACATCTGATCACCTGCGGTTGACTGGAGGGACTTTTTTTTTTTTTTTTTTTTTTTTGGTTGGAGGTTTAACGACCACCGTGAGCAACTCAATGGGCTATAAGCAGTCGCCCGTCCCTAATTTAGGGTCACTGGTTCCAGGGAAGGGAGAGAACCAGTGCCGTAAGACAAACACAACATCCATGCCTCACCGGGATTCGGACCCGGACCCCTTACGGACGAATGATCAAAGACCAGCGACTTAGACCACTGCGCCACCGGGGCGGCCCAAAGTCTCTCTTCTCAGCGACCCTTGTGCAAAACAACGCTAGTAAGAATTTGTATGAAAGTTCTTGTTGGAACAGCGAACACTCGAAGACCTGATTGCATTGTGCCATTGGGCTGTGTGATGTATACATACAATTTAACATCCATATGATCCAGTTTATTCACATAGGTAAGACATTTCCCATTATGTAAATAAATGTTTCATTCGGGTTTATTCTTTAAAAAAAAAACTAATCGTTGATTTCAACGGGTTTTGTCTACCGGGTTCAAATCTTAGTGAGGCATGGACGTTGTGTTTGTCTTACGGCACTGGCTCTCTCTCTTTCCAGGAACCAGTGACCCTACATAAGGGATAGGTTTCATATGAGTTCATTCCTTCAAAAAAAAATTATCGTCGATTTTGTGTACCGGGTTGGAATCCCAGAGAGGCATGGGCGTTGTTTGTTTTACGGCACTGAATCTCTCCTCTCCCTGGAACCAGCGACTCTACGTTAGGGAGGGGTTGCACGAGTTTATTCTTTATAAAAAAATAAAATAATAATAGTCAATTCCGATGGGTTTCGTCTACCGGGTTCGAATCCCAGTGACACATGGATGTTTTTGTTTTATGGAACTGACCCTAAATTAGGGACGGGCAACTGCTTATAGCCCAAGCGTTGGCTTACGATCATTCATTCTTGAAGGGTCCGGGTTCAAATCCCGGTGAGGCATGGATGTTGTTTGCCTTACTGCACTGCCTCTCCCTTCCCTGGAACCAGAACCAGTGACTCATTGAGTTGAGTTATGGTGGTCCTTAAATCTTCAGTCACACACACACACACACACACACAAAAAGTCAGGAACCTGGACTATTGTCTATACTGAATAAGTTGAATGAAGTTGTAAATCAAATAAAGTTCACATTTGTAGTTTCATACGAGTTCATTCTTTTCAAAAAAAAAAAAAAAAAAAAAAAAACTAACCGTCCATTCCGACGGGTTTCGTCTAGTTTTACCAATACCTGTTACTAACGTTTTTGTATAACATTAGCCTATCTCCAGAAGTTCATAAAAGACTGACAGTGCGGTCAAAGTTTTTTATTTCTGGTTAAAAACACCCAATTCAAAACATTATTTTTACCTTCCGATACCTTTGACCACAAACAGGGTGGCGATTGTTTAGTTTTCAGGAGGGGGCAAACAGAAATTGTAACTACGAATGGCATATACAAACATCAAATAAAAATTTCGACTGTGGACCCCATGCAATGCGGTCCAGAAATACATAGGTTTATTCTTTCAAAAGGCTTAATCCTCCACTGTTTGGATGACAATGGGAAGGAAAAAAAAAATCGAGACAGCACGAAATGACGATCACGATACAAACCGAATGCATCAATGTGGTCCACAAATACATGTTTATTCCTTCAAAAGGTTTAGTCCTCCACTGTTCCGAAGTGAAGGCAAAAAAGAAATGTGATTGTGTATTCTGCAGATCAAAAAAAGCACGAGATAAAAATATACCTCTTCGAATCGAAGCAGCCATGATTGTTCCCATATCAAACATCAACAGAATGACCGCGGTCTCCAATTGGTGGGTGCCATCTCGGTGTCGTGACGGCACCCACCAAAGAGATAACGGAATGCGTGTTCATGAGCTGATCATATCTCTCTCGGCAGACGCTAGTATTACATGATACATCCCTACTTTCGAGAACGAGAGTACTCTGGTTCCTCGCCTCAGTTGTTTCCAATCAAATCGTCTCCCTCTCTGAACAGCCAATCACAGCCTTGCGTGGAACCCGTATAAGATTGCCGTGGTGCATTTTCTTGACATGCAGCAGGGGAAGAGTTGGCGACAGCGCCTCCTCTTATTCCTACCTCCACGGTTTATTCCTCTCCCAATCCTACTCGGATTTCCTGTTCCTGTAATTTAGGAACGGGTGCTACATTTACGATACACAGTTGCCATTTGCTAGAATTGTCCATAGATGGCAGCATAGCGAGCGATTAACAACGAGTAATTTTAAGTTCACGACTTTATGACACTAACCCGACATGAATGGGGTGCAGATTTTCTACAACTATGAAATAAAAAATGAGAAACGCGATATTGAATCAGCGGTATTCCTTCAAATATATCAAACCTGTTCTGATGGTCGTTGCTTTAAAACACAAACCAGAATCATTTTTTTATTTTCCGACCTAGGACTTACCAGTTCAAAAACAATAAAATTTCCTGGTCCCTACAAATCTTTTCCAAAAAAACTTGTTCGATTCCCCAATGTACAGTAAAAGAACACCTGCAAACTGCGCAAAAAAAAAAAAAAAAAAAAAAAAGCGGTGTGGAAAGAACTTACGGGCTCCCTAGAGAAAAAATTCATACTAAAAAAAATGGAGCTATCACGAAAAAGTGAGTGCTGAAGTGCTGCCATCTATCAGCCGATCTGTAGTCACTGTATCATGTAAAGTGGGTATCAACATTGGGGGTAAGATGATGCCAAAGAGGTTATTAGAAATCGGGGAGAAAGCACTCTCCGTTGGCTAATGCAATACAAGTGAAGCCAGCGAAACGTCACGGCAGCCATCTTAAGATTGATCCATGTTTGTGACGTCATACTTTCTCTCCTTATTTCAACCTCGTGGATAATGCACAAAAATCAATGTTTTTTGTTTTGTTTTTTAACCACGGGTATTGAACACACGACGTTTAATTGTGCATTCACGGACGCCAGCTAATTATTTCTCATATAATTTAATGTCCCTTGTTGTTGCCATACAAGCTGAAATTTTTTTTTTTCAAATTCACAGATTAATTTCTTCATTATGTGTAATAATACCTTACAAACTTCTTTTTCGTTTGGGATTTCAACGACCGCCGTGACCAACTCAATAAGCTCTAATTTAGGGCCACTGGTTCCAGGGAAGGGAGAAAGCCAGCGCCGTAAGACAAACACAACATCCATGCCTCATCAGGGATTCGAACCCAAACCCATTTCGGACGAATGATCAGAAGCCATCGTTTAGACCATTGCGCCACCGGGGTGGATGTTCGTGGCCTAAGTGCGTGTGTAAAATGAGTTAGCCAACATGTCGTGTAACGGGGTTATTCTAATTAGCTAATTCATGTTTTCCTTCGGGTTTAAGGGACCACTACGAGCAACTCGTAGAGCTATAAGCAGTCGCGCGTTCCTTATTTAGAGCCACTGATTCCAGAGAAGGGAGAGAGTCATTGCTGTGAGACAAGGTCCATACTGCACCGGAATGCGAAAAAGGACCCATCTCGGATAAATGACAGAAGTCAGCACTTAGACCGTTGTGTCAACCATATCAAATACCCACGCTGCTCAAGAGGAAAGAATGATAAACGGAAACGTATATATACACATGGTGATGTATGTAAAACAATGTCATGAAAATTGATTGCGAACATGCACGTTTCGCTACTCTGAAGACAATACCGATATTAACTTTTGTTGAAGATAAACCGGAAGATACAAACAAAGGTTATTTAAAGACGGTTAGGTTGGTTTTTACGGAGGAATAGCTGCCATTGGCTGATGGTCGTGACGTAACGATCGAGCGCGATGCTCCCAAAGATGGCGTATCGACGAAAATTCGTAACTCGCTATCACCCGTCACCTCCGCCAGTGTACGCTCACGTACCAAAGTAGGTTTTGCAATATGCAAAATATTTTAAGGCAGTTATAATTTCATTTTGCTTATGCTCAGTAATTTCCCACCACAAACACACACATTAAAAGCATATTCGTTGTAGATTTTAGATACAGCGACACTGATTTAGCTAATACAAAGCGAGGCCTACAATACTGTCCAAATGCTGAATAGATACATGGATTATTAGCATGTTTAATACATTTCAAACAAAGTTTAAAGTTCAGATTGAAATAATTAAATTGTATATAAAATTAAGTGGTAAAAGTGTATGATACTGCTTTGTAAACAAACTGCGAGGAAAGGAAAATATAGATCCCACAGAGACAGTTTTAACAAGCCTCCGACAAAAACAAAAGAAAAATCACTCATTGTTAAATACTTTGCCACATTACATGGTGTATCAGTGTTATAGGATTTAGCGACTCTGTCTTTTGCGATACAAAATGAAAAAGCGCCCCGGTGGCGCAATGGTCTAAGCGATGACCTCTGATCATTCGTCCGAAATGGGTCCGGGTTCGAATCCTGGTGATGCATGGATGTTGTGCTTGTCTTACGGCATTGGCTCTCTCCCTTACCTGGAACCAGTGACCCTAAATTAGGGACGGGTGACTCCTTATAGCCCATTGAGTTGCTCACGGTGGTCGTTAAATCTCCAATCAAAAAAAATAAAAATAAAAAACGTTGTGCCCGATCTGAGTGTATCTTTCCGCTTTGTTTACACGCAACCTGATCACAACCAACGTGAAGGCGTGAAGGAAAGTAGTTCATGATAAATTTTAAGCATTCCTGTTTTAGGATGTTTTGTACTTTTGTTTTGGAAGGCATAAATTTTACGCGTTAGTTTCTTAGAATTTGTTACAATAGACGCCTTAGTGAGCCGAGATTTTGCAATAGCTTCGCTCAAAATTTATCAACTCCACCCGACTTATCGGTTACCGTTGGCGGCTTGTTCTAGTAATATTCTATAATTAACTTTCAGTCATTTTGCTACTTTTGAGGCTTACTAATTTCGAACTTTCTTTCGATGTTGATCTACTGTCCTCTTTGCTTTGGTAGTAATATTAAGGCAGCGCATCCTTAAGATTGTTCTCCTAATGTACACTTTTATAAGTTTCTCGTGTGCTTCAGGATATTTTTCAGCCAGTAACTTACAAAAAGATTTCATTACATGGGGTGTTTCTGGTAGCTGGTCTGGTAGTCTTTTTCGTGGCCTTTCTCAGCGAAATGTTCAGAGCATACAGTTGCATTTGAAAAATTTATTTTATCTAATCTTCTGCATTTGATGAGCCATTCCTTTCTCTTGGTATATGATCTTTAAGAAAACTGCGGAAAATAATTCCTTTCCCTTTCGTGTTCTGATTTCTATTTTTGCATATGGTCACTGCACAATTTGGCATTATGGCGTTAGAAATATGCCAAGAATATCCAACACAAGAAGGCACAATACACACACCTTGCTTGATGATAGTAATATAACTAGAATAACTCAAATAATATAACTATAGAATAATTATATTAATATAACTAGAATTGCTAAATTAATATAACAATTATAACTAAAATATAACAAGAATAACTAGATAAACATAACAAGAATAACTAAGTTAATACAACTCCTTGAATACAATTGACCTCAATAAACACGACACGAGTGCAAGAAAGCGGGAGATTGGAGCCGAGGCATGTTTACATCTGCCATCTGCGGTTTAATCGCGCTCGATGATGACGACATGCTCAAATCACCGATATTTTTTAGAGCCACGCATCGCTGTTATGGCCACCCCTGATGCAAACGAGGATTGCCTTAAAAAGACATGCGTGCGAGTCTATTCTCATCTGGTGACTCAATTTCGCATTCGGCGGAATTGAAACAATACGGGGTTCGGAGGAATCTTAATGTGTTCCCAAAGATGAAAATTTGCACATCGATAAAACTAACTTTAAGTTATAGCACGGGATACTTAATACTTTTTTTTTGATTGGAGGTTTAACGACCACCGTGAGCAACTCAATGGGCTATAAGCAGTCTCCCGTCCCTAATTTAGTGTCACTGGTTCCAAGGAAGGGAGAGAGCCAGTGCCGTAAGACAAACACAACATCCATGCCTGACCGGGATTCGAACCCGGACCCCTTACGGACGAATGATCAGAGGCCAGAGCCTTAGACCACTGCGCCATACTTAATACTTGCTAAAATACAACCATAATTAAGCAATCCAACATTTGTTAGTCTACTGACGTCATCAACGTACAAGTCGCGCCGTCTATTAAGAGGTTTGGACATTACTCAAAGAAAAATTATTGATTTTTATTATAATTATGTTTTAGCAAGTATTAAGTATCCCATGCTGTAACTTAAAATTAATTTTATCGATGTGCAAATTTTCATCCTTGGGAATACATTAATTGCGAAGAAAATATGTAAAGAAAATTTACCATTGGAAATATAAGGCAGAGATTTGAGGTGGAACCACCTAAGGCAGTATTGCAGAACAAATACACGTGTACTGATATATTTCACCTAATTTTTAAGAAATTGAATGGTTCTGATAAATTACCATATCTTACCACAGATGGAGCATACATACGTACACGGCACACTGATCACACGAGAGTTCTTCAATGTGTTGGTTTATAGAAAAATGCTTCAACATCTTTAAACAGACATTTTAAAGACAAACTTAAACTCCTGAACACGGTGTATGATAGTCAGGTGATACTGTAGTTCACATGTCTTTTAGTATATCATATCAATTGATTGTGAAATTTTACCGAAATAATTCTTTTCAGAGCATTTTAAAGGAAGTGATGAAGTCAAATGGTATAACACTGTCTGGCAATGTTTCATCACCATTGAAAAGTGAAAGGATATTTCAGGAACTCAAAACCATTCTCCAAAATGCGATAGTTGCGTATTTGAAAGAAACAGCAAAATTAAAGTCTTCAGAATTTTCTGAAGTTTCTTCTGACAACGAATATTTCTGCGCAGCCCTTTTGGGAATAGAATTTAATAAACTAGTAGAAGATTATGTGGAATTTCTAGAAAGAAGAAACTTGATGTCGTCTGTAACCGATGATTTTCTACAAACAGTAAATTTAGAAAACATTTTCAGCACCATCAAGGATGAAATTCGTGAAAGTGACTTTGAATAAAAAATCGTATGTAAGGCATCTACACAAAAGAAAGAAAACACCCAAAGGCCCCTTTTCAGGGCGACCAATTTTATCAAAAAGGAATACCATAAAATCGTACATGTGTGTGTGATTTGATATGGAGCAATTTTATGTATTGGGAAGATTTCTATCTTGTTTCATTAGTTTACTAACCCATTGGTAAGATCGGAGATAGTGAATTCGGAGACATATGTACTCAACTACAATTTAGTTCACAGACGTTGTTAACTTAAATGAATTCCTACCAAAAACAATCATCGAGAACTCTCATCTATGTTTGACGCAGTAATTGTGAACTCCCACTCAATCTTTCCACAACGTCAAGCATAATTTTAAAAGGTTACCCTAATAAGAGAAATACTGTTTGTGGTTGGAATCATCATAACTCATAAAGTTTTTACAATTTATACCGTTTTTCTGCAACACCCGAATGACGTATAAACCCCAATGTATATTCAAAGGTGACGAAACATGACATTTTGTTTTTAGTGCTTCGATAATCTTTATGTTTGGTAGCAGTTATTACTTCTTATGTGAATGTGATATCTTTTTTATCCCGTTTCCACATCGCCCAGGAGGTAGGAATCTGAATGCGTTTTGCGTTTTTTTAAGTGGTTTTCCGACGGAGACCTAATCCACTGTCCCTCAGTCATCACCAATCGTTTTCGTACAGCGCTTTTACGGAATTCATTAAATCCCGTATCTTGATATTTCTGACGAAATTTCATCTATGGTACTGGCCAGGTTTTCATACAGCTGAACAAAGGTTTTTGCTAGAGTCTTAGGATCTAACGTGGAAACTGCATCGTAAAAATGCCTTGCAGATTTTACAGAGTTTGTGGTAGCAAAACATGTATGTCCTAATTGATTATTCGGCTGATCATCGTATGGCAGAGTGCATTCCAAACAGTAGAACAACTGACCAATGTTAATTGCAATTATGGTGCGAACTGCTGAGGAAACTATGGTGTCCAAATCTTTACCATTAGCACATTCTTCCTGAGAAATGCCTTCTGCGGAGAGTTGTAATACAGTGTTTTGGAATACTGGTCCGAATTGTAAAATACAAACACTGTTCCACACATTTTCAATTTCATCACGTAATCGCTTAAACTGGTTTGCATTTAGTCTCACTACTGATGATGTCAAGTGATAAACATCATCTCTGTCGGTGAACAAGCGTTGAAGTGTCCACACTTTCCCATCAGGTGATAAAGACACAAACAGTTCGGACCCAAACGCATAAGCTTTAGTTTTACTGTAAAATTTACTCATAGAATCCATTAATCTTTGAAATGCTAGAGGCGAGAAGGTTATTCCATATTTAGTGGGATGGAAATAATTTGTATCCCACAAATAACTTCTCAGATGGATTCTGACGACCTTCGTGAAATCGCTGACTGTAATGAATTTTGTTCCTCCTAAACGGTAGTGGTGGGAAGGCATGTTGATCAATGAAAATCCGTTAGTGTTGTTGTCTTCTGATTGTAATAAAACAACATCCGGTTCTGACAGCTGACTTCCTGAGAAAGAATCGGGTGGTGAATCCAAGGCAGGCTCGTAATGCGGAGACGCCAAAATAGTTTATGGCCGACTTGAATTTGCAGAACGATTATTTTGTAAATCAAAAAATCTGCTAGCAATGATTGACTTAGTGACGAATCATTCATAGACCCAGGAAAAGAATTTGGTGAACTATTCGATAAACACATACTTTTGTGAGAACTTGGCGAATTAGCACCTCGCTTCATAGTGACTGAAGCTTGAATAAGAGACAAACTACAATACAAGTAGCAAACGGAGCACTTCACATGAGATCGTTCGCTAAACAACTATGCGATGTGAGATTGATACCAGCAGCTGCCAGGTTCACAATTTCAGATCTGCAGGTTCCTGAGTGGTTAGCTCTTTTTTCATTGTTTAATGTCTCTGTAACATGTTTTTCGGGACGCATGCTTCTCACTTCACTAGTCAAGGTCGATGGGGAAACAAAGGGTTCAAGGGATTAACTCAGTAAATTTGTTGTGTTATTACACGTACAAGAAGACATAACCCCGCTTTAAATCGGGGTGGCTGCACGGATGAACAAAGGAACAGACATACCACATATCTCCGGGACTTATCTAGGGTATTAAAAAAATCCTTTGCCCCCTCCAACATGTGTTTGAGGTTTCGAGACGAAACATGCTTGTCACTTCACTAGTCAAGGTCAGCTGGGGAAACGGGTTCAAGGAATTAACTCAGTAAATGTACTGTGTTGTTAGTACACGTGCAAGAAGATCGGACCCCACCTGAAATAGATAATGAACAAAGGAATAGACATACCACATATCTCAAGGACTAATCTAGGGGATTAAAAAAATCCTTTGCCCCCTCCCATATGTGTTTGAGGTTTGGAGACGAAACATGCTGGTCACTTCACTAGTCAAGGTCAGTTGGGGAAACGGGTTCAAGGGATTAACTCAGTAAATGTGTTGTGCTGTTAGTACACGTGTAAGAAGACCGGACCCCACCTTCACTAATACAAGGACGTGTAACGTTTGTTTCTCTTGTATGTTTTTGAGAACATTCTGTCGTGCCTGTTCAACGAATCCATAGTTTTTAGCGGTCAAACGAACTTTGTGCTGATCAGATGTTTGAAGCAGTATAACGTTCGTTCATTCAAAATTTAGGAATAACTATGGATGACAAATGTGAAGAGGTAAGGACTTTTCTAATTATGTTTCTTCATGTATAATTTCAATGATCGAAACAATCCCGATCGAGAAAACTTTTGAAAGATTTTGTTTAGGTTTAGTTTATGGAAGGGATATACTTTCCTTATACGTTATTTTCAAGTTGATCTATGTACTAATAATATTTTTAAACTATAAGGAATTTTCTTAAGAAACACCTGGGGTAGAGAATATATTAATAAATAAAATATATATTAACGGAGTCCACATTTTATTTTCTAAAGAGCTTCATAGACATAATGATTGAGTACATGAATTATGACATAGACATAGTGACTAATAAAATAATAACTGACTAATTAGTTTCATGGAAATACTTTACTTTTCTACTAGAGGCGAATATTTGTTAATCATCTTCCAGGTAGAGATAAGACTAATTATTTTTAAGGCATATGATTGTATTTTTTTGACATGTGATTCCTCCAGTAACAGTGTGCAGTATTAGAGCTTTGAAATTTATTCGTGTATACACACACGTAGTTTATCAACACTTTTCAATGGATATAAATTATATTACTTTTATTCATTTAAAAGACGTTATGATGAATTATTAATTTCTTGCTACATAGTGTGTTCCCGATGATTCCGTTCCAACTGTTAATAATTTGGGGTTAATTTTTAACGCATCATAGGTTTCAGTTAGGCATAAAGAATTTTTTCTTTCATGCGCAAAGTTTTTGATATTACTAATGAAGGGATTACTTGTTCAAAGATTACAGAAAATATTTATTTGTTAAAACAAAATTTAAGGATGAGAGGGGGTGTACTTAATAAAATACTTATTTCGATTTTTTTTTGTTTCACAGATATCTGATCCACAATGGGAAGAAGATCCTATTTTGATCGGAAATCTAGATTTCGTGGATCACTTTGGGGAATTTCTCACTTCCCAAGGCCTTTCAGAGAATTTTATTCTTGATGCATCGCTTGAAAATTTTTAACGCTCTCCTACAAGTTGGAAATTCTAATGCTCAATCACAAGCTGAAAATCCTAGTGCTCAATCACAAGTTGAAAATTCTAATGCTCAGCCACAAATTGAAAACACTGTTCCAACAAGTCAAGAATGTGGCCAAACATTTACAAAAACTTTCAACCTAAGGCGACATATGCTAAGGCATCGCGGGGCGAGACCCTTCCATTGTGATTTATGCGATAAATCATTCTATCAAAAAACACATCTACTAGCTTATATCCGTACTAAGTATTCTTCAGAAAATGCACGTCTTGTACATTCTTCACAACAAGCGGGGACTTCACATGGAAATATTGAACACAAAAGAAAGATTCCACCGAAGTCTGGTCCACTTCCAAAAAGAATTAGGCCACAGCAACAACAATGTGAAATGCGAGTTCTACACAAACCAGAGGCGGATTTATAGGGGGGCAAAAGGGGCAATTGCCCCGGGCCCACCAGTCGAAGGGAAAATGAAATAATTAAAAGATCACTTTTACGAAAAATGTAATA
The DNA here is from genome assembly GCA_039090855.1 of Macrothele yani. Taxonomy (NCBI): domain Eukaryota; kingdom Metazoa; phylum Arthropoda; class Arachnida; order Araneae; family Macrothelidae; genus Macrothele; species Macrothele yani. The sequence continues at coordinate 126,864 of CM077014.1, forward strand.
ATTAAAAGATAATTTATTTTATGAAAATAAAAAAATGAATTGTGACAAACAAGTTTTAACAATGACCTACTTTTTAATTCTAGTTACTAATGCAGTTATCAACACGAAATTTATTATTCAGCCCAGCTTTTTTATGTATTCATGTAATCATTAGGCTTTGGAAAAAATTGGGGAACCGAATGTGGGAGTTCCCATCGCACTTTTTTGATTTTGCTGAGCAGCTTCGCATCTCAGTTTATGTATGAGAAAGTCCAGTGAAGGCCACTACAGATTATTTTACGCTCGTAGAATAGTAATCCATATGTTTCAGCTATTATACCATTTTAAAACTTACGTACCGCCCCAGTGGCGCAGTGGTCTAAGCGAAGGCTTCTGATCATTCGTCCGAGATGGGTCTGGGTTCGAATCCCGGTAAGGCATGGATGTTGTGTTTGTCTTACGTCACTGGCTCTCAGCCTTCCCTGGAGACAGTGGTCCTAAATTAGGGACGGGCGACTGCTTATAGCCCGCTGAGTTGCTCACGGTGGTCGTTAAACCTCGAATAAAAAAAATACTTACAGGAGGTGCCGTGCGAGGGCGAAGCTGAGCTATGTGACAAATTGAACTACCAGGTCTGCTGCTTTTGAGAGGTGACCTCGAAATGGTTTCGGCTACCTGCCACTAGAACGAGGAGAAGTTGTTCGTGTATGTGTGTATTAGTATCAAGTCAAACGAATCAAATATTGTGTTTGTTTTCTGTATAAATGTAAATAAAGGTTATTGTTTGTGAAGAGAGGAGCGCCTGTGTTTATCTCCAAGGGCATCACACCAATACTTTGAATTGGTGGCAACGCGGCCGCTGTGCAGTAGATCGTAAATTAGTTCCTCCTGTTGACATTCTTTCGAAGTAGTTGTTGTTTGGTCCTGCCATGTTGTTTTGGTGTTTGCTCCCGCCATGTTGTTTTTTCTTTATACGAAAGTTATACACCTTTTTTTTTTGCGTCAACACGGAGATGGGCAATTCTAATGAATTCTTTGAAAGGAAATAAAATAGCACTAACGGTTAAATCCCTGTCAGGCAGGTGCAGAGACGTGTACCTTAACTAAAGAGACATACAAAGGCTGCAGACAACTGTCTGCAGCCTTTGTATGTCTCTTTTAGTTAAGGTCCACGTCTCTGCACCATACGTAAGCACTGGAAGGATGCATTGATCAAACACTTTTCTTTTAAGACATAATGGCATATTGCTCTTGAAAATTATGCTGTTTCTTCCAAAAGCTCTCCAGGCAAGTTTTGTACGCCGATTAATTTCTTCATCAATGTGACCCTCACTTGATATCTGCTGTCCAAGATAAACATACGTATCTGTTATCTCCAGTTTTTCTCCATCAATCGATAAATCTTCATTTCTTGTAAAAGCATTGTACATCACTTTTGTCTCCTGGAAGCTCATTTTTAACCCCACTTCTTTACTCTTTTCAGCAAGTTCCTGGATCATACTCTGCAGCTCTGATGGGGCAGTTGCAAAAATGACTACGTTATCAGCAAAACGAAGATGAGTTAGATAATGTCCATTAATCTTTATCCCTTTTGTTTTCCCAGTTCAGTGATTGAAAGACATTTTCCAATGTAGCATTAAAGTGATTGGGAGATATGGTGTCAACTTGTCTCACTCCCTTTCCAATTTTTATGTGTGCTGTATTCTCAAACAGCCGAATCTTTGAACTTGCATTTTCATACATGTTTTTAATAATACATTGGTGTGCAAAAATTAAGGACGAAGAGGAGAAATTAGCATAACAGCGGAACGAGCAGGCAGAACGGACCGAAAGACCACTCAGGAGATTGACAAGGGTCCGCTACGGTAGGGCATGCGCATATATGCAGCATGACGTAGGGGAGAGAAGGTGTCGGAAGGGTATAAAGCACACGGGCAATGTACGCTCAGCAATTCGGTGAAAGCTATTGCACGGTGTACATCGGTTTGAACGACGTCGAGTTGCTGCCATCGTGTGATATGGCCAACAGGAAATCCAGTAGACGACATCTGGATGACTTTACCCGAGGTCGCGTCATTGGGAAGTTGGAAGAAGGTCGAAGTGTGAGTAGTGTGGCCGAGGAGTTCGAGATCGCTCACAGATCGTTTCACGAGCTTGGAGAGCATTTCAAACGACAGGAACAGCAGTCCGAGAGTTTAGCAGTGGTCGTCCACGAGCAACCATGGCGGCGGACGACCGGTATATTGTCCTACAGGCAAGAAGAGACAGACGACAGACAGCGGGAGGAATCGCAAGGCACATGCAACAGACAACTGGACGTCCGTTATCGCGTTTTACCGTGGCCATGAGGCTGTACAAAGGTGGTCTATTTGCACGACAGCCAGTACGGTGTGGGCCATTAACGCCTGCTCGTCGGAGACCGCGGTTTCTGAGGTCACAAGAACTGGACACATCAGCAATGGGGTCGAGTTCTCTTTACGGATGAGAGCCGATTTAGTCTGACGAGTGATTCTGGACGTATACACATCTGGAGAGAGTAGGGAACACGCAATCACACCTCCAATATCACTGAAAGTGACCGGTTTGGTGGTGGCCGTGTTCTCGAATGGGGCGGTATCATGCTTGATAGCCGTACTGACCTCCACGTCTTCCAAGGAGGTTCAGTCACTGTTGTCCGCTATTGTACCGAGGTTCTCCTGCCTCACGTGCGTCTGTTTAGAGGTGCTGTGGGTCCTGAGTTCTTTTTTTAATTGGAGGTTTAACGACCACCGTGAGCAACTCAATGGGCTATAAGCAGTCGCCCGTCCCTAATTTAGGGTCACTGGTTCCAGGGAAGGGAGAGAGCCAGTGCGGTAAGACAAACACAACATCCATGCCTCACCGGTATTCGAACCCGGACCCCTTACGGACGAATGATCAGAGGTCAGCGCCTTAGACCACCGCGCAGGTCCTGAGTTCCTCTTCATGGACGACAACGCTACACCTCATCGTACAGTGGCTGTTGGAGAGTGAAGATATTCAACGCATGGATTGGCCCGCAAGGTCCCCGGACCTCAATCCAATCGAACACGTGTGGGACCTTCTCGGGAGACGCTTGGAAGCACGTCACCAGCCGCCAGCAACAATTCCGCAGCTGCGATTGGCGCTACAAGAGGAATGGGCCGCGATGCCTCAACAGCTCCTTTACAACCTCGTCCTCAGCATGGACAGACGTAAATCCTGCAACGCAGTCAGAGGTGATTATATCTCCTACTAAAGTTTGAATTTTACTTGGCTGCCGCCTGTCACATGGACGTTTCTGTTTTTTGTCCAGTTGTGCTCGAAGCTATCTTTTCAATAAAGTGCCTTTGCATCCTTTGAATTCCTTGTTTGGACGGTTTTGCTTACTTGTCCCATATTCTTACATCTTGGGGTCCTTATGGTATGATTTGAGTCGATGTGGAGCACTTCTGCACGACGTTACATTCGAAAAACCGCCTCGTTTTTAATTTTTACACGCCAGTGCATTAATGTATGCATCTGCAGGATTTCAAAGCCTTTGTAACTGCTGATGGTTTCACTGAATCAAAGGCCTTTTCATAATCGATAAAAGCCATGCACAAGGGAAGTTCATATTCCCTCGCTCTTTCAATTAGTTCTCTCAGTACGTGGATATGGTCTATATTGCTGTAGCCACTGCTGAATCCAGCTTGTTCTCTCGGTTGAGCCATATCCAGTGTTACCTTCAAGCGGTGTGAAAGAACTTTAGTGAAGATTTTGTAAACCACTGATAGGAGGCTGATAGGTCTGTACTTCCTGAGATCCTCAATCTCACCTTTTTTATGTAGCAGGATCATTGTAGCGTTGTTCCAATCCTCAGGAATATTCCCTTAATTAAGGCATCGAGTGAAAACTTGGGCGAGTACTGTTTCAATTTCTGCACTTGCTTTTTGTATGATATCTACAGTAATTCCATCTTCTCCTGGGGCTCTTCCCCGCTTCATGTTCTCTATTGCATGTGCAACTTCTGCTGGGAGGACTGGAAGAACTCTGGTACTGGTACCTTTCGTGATGTCTGGAGTACATGTATCATCCCTTTCATATAATTTGGAGTAGACATCTTTCACTCTTGTCAAAATTTCGCCTCTATTTCTTGTTACAGAACCATCTTTTTTCTCAGTGCCATAATCTGTTTTCTTCCTTTACTGAGATGTCCCTTTGCTATCTTTAGGCTTTGGTTGTTTTCAATTGATTTCCTCACTAGTTCGCAGTTAAATTTCCTTACGTCTTCAGTGATACCTTTTCTTACTGTCTTGCATGGTTCTGTATATTCGACTTTGGAAGTCTCATCTTCCTTAGTTGTCCTCATCTCTCTTCTTTTTTGCATCAACATTTTGGTTTTTCCTGATAATTTGTTCACCTGTAACTTGTTCTTAGACTCAGCTAATTTTGTTGCTGTTTCCATAAGAGCTTTGGTTACTTTTCTGTTAACTTCAGAGATGTCCACTTCTTCTGATGTTTGACCTTCTAGAATAGAGAATCTGTTCTTCACTTCTAATTTGAAGGTATTATGATGCTTTTTAAGGTTGGTCAAGTTAATACACTTTGTTAGTTTAGCTTGCCATGCTCGAGTTTTGCATTGAGGTGCATCTTACGTTTCACCATTCTATGGTCCCTACCTGTGTTGAACTTGTTCAGCACATTGCAGTCTTCCATGACAAATTTCTTGTTACACATAATAAAATCAATTTCACTCGCCCATCAATTGGGATGCCTCCATATCCATTTCCTTTGCATCTTTTTCTTGAAAAAGGAGTTCATGATGAAAAACCCTTCTGCCTCTGCAAACTCTACGAGAGTATTTCCACGCTGATTTCTGTTGCCGTGACCGAATTTACCTACTGAAGTTGCATTCTGTTGCCGTTGCCCTATTATTGCATTGAAATCTCCCATAATTATCTTCAAGTGCTGCTTGCCTTTTTTTATTTAGATTCCGAATTTCCTCGTAAAATTCTTCAATTTCTTCTTCAGCATGACTTGTGGTGGGTGCATAAGTTTGAATAATCTGAGCCTGGTATCTTCTCGAGAGTTGGATAACGAGTCGTGCAGCTCTGTCAGAGGAACTTTCAACTTCTACAACTTTATCCTTCAGTTTCTTGTTTATTATAAATCCAACACCACTAGTTCTGACAATATCTGTCCCACGATAGTAGAAGAGATGTCCACTTTTCAGTTCAATGAGATCTTATCCTTTTCTCCTTACCTCACTTAGTCCGACGATGTCCCACTTGATCCTTTGTAGTTCCTCTTCCAATTCAAGAAGCCTTGAATCAGAAGACAGGAGCTTCCATTGTAAGTAGCCAAGGTCAGGATCAAATGGTAGCCTAGTCCGGACCTTCGGTGACTCTTAGCACCCTCTGCCTTCATGTCGCACTGGCCGCTGCCTTGGCCTGGTACATTCCAGCTCCCGGAGACTGAGGGCCAAGATTTAAGTTGTGGAGTCATTTTGGAGGGGTTTGGCCATAACTCACCACGCTAGCCAAGCGGGTTGTATATATATATATCATCATTCATCATTCTCAACCATTATCAATCCACTGCTGCTGGATTAAGGTCTCCCCAAGTTTCTTCCACAACTGTCTGTCTTGAGCCTGTCTCCTCCATGTTACTCCGGCACGATTTCGAATTTCATCCATCCATCTCCCATGTGGTCTTCTTTTGGTCTTTTTCTGTCCCTTGGAATCCAGTCTAAAATGTTGGTTGTCCATCAGTGGTCTGTTCTTCTGGCAACATGTCCACCGCATTGCCATTTCAGGGATTTTACTCTGATAATGATGTCTTCCGCTCTTGTCAGTTTCCTTATCAACGAGTTCCTCTTCTTTTTTCCGGGTTACACCAAGCTTACATCTCTCCATGATTCTTTGAGTTGTCTGCAGCCATTGTCTTTTTAGTCAACACACTGTCATTCGCCTTTATTGGAGGTGAAACACAGCCGCGATCAGAGGTTGTAAGCTCTCCCCGGACTTCTTATGTTACGTTTGTACGAACGATATTAGAAGTCAAGCACAAAATTACCACAGGGACAAGTTTTCCAATTGCATATCAGCTTATTTCAGAATATCTATGGGAGACCAAGATAAGGTTTGGGCCCCGCATTTTTGGTGTGGTAGTTGCAGGTCTACTTTGGAAGGTTGGCTTCTTGGTGCAAGGAAAGCATGCCATTTGCCATTCCTCGAATTTGGAAGGAACCAAAGAGTCATCATGATGACCGTTTCTTTTGTATTTTGGATATTTCCAAGTACAAGAAGGCCAGAATGCCACTACATAAGAAAACATACCATCAGCTTTCCATTCCACAACCACCAAAAAGTGTGGAGATAGTAAAGGAAGATGACCAGTCTGGTGGTGATTGTGAGGACGACAAATATATGGACTTCCAAGGTGCATCTTGCAGTTCTCAGCAAAATTTTCCAAAACAGCAGGAACTAGATGATTTAATAAGATACTTGGGGCTAACAAAATCAAATGCAGAAATTTTGACTTCCCGTTCGAAAGAGTGGAACTTATTGGATCCCAACTGCAAATTGACCATGTACAGAAAAAGACATGAAACATATGCACAATATTATGTTGTGACTGATGCTCTTTGCCATCGCTTCAATATGAATGGGCTTTTTGAGAACATTGGCATTCCTCACATACCTGAAGAATGGAGAATTTTTATAGACACCTCGGTTAGAAGTCTGAAGACAGTGCTATTATGCAATGGAAATATACAGTATACCCTTCAGTTCCTGTAGCACACTCCATGTACATGAAAGAAGACTATACCAATGTCAAGCTTTTAGAAAAAAACAAATATTATGAATACAGTTGGGGTGTCTGTGCTGATTTTAAGATGACTCGGTTCCTTTTGGGCCTGCAACCTTCTTTGCTTGTGGGACAGCAGAGCAGTCAGCGAGCATTACAAAACAAAAGAATGGCTTCTGAGAGTTAATTGCAAGCTAGCGCACAGAATATCATACACAACGCCCTGGTTCCAGTACAGAACATCTTATTACCCTCGTTGCATATCAAGTTGGACTGGCGAAGCAATTTGTGAAAGCATTAGATCCTGATGGACAGACATTCAAGTTCATTCGCCCAGTGTTCAAATCTCTCGGATGCCAAAGTAAAAGGTTATACATTTGTGGGGCCACCAGATAAAGGAAATGCTGACCACAGAAAAATTAGAAAGCAAAATAACTGATGTTGAAAAGGGTGCCTGACAGTCATTCTGTCTTGTTGTGACTGAATTTCTTGGGAATAGGAAGAGCACCAACTACAAGCAGCCTGTGGAAGATTCAGGAGACAATTTTGGAAAATGGGGTGTCGAATGTCAGTGAAATTTCATTACTTGCACTAACATCTCGATTTTTTCAGAGACAATTTGGGAGCAGTGGGTGTTGAATGTGGTGAGAGGTTTCACCAAGACATGCAAAATATGGAAAATAGATATCAAGGAAGATGAGATGAAGCCGTGATGGGAGATTACATCTCGAATTTGGTGCGCCATGCTAGTAGTGTTCAAAGAGACAAATGCAATTCAAAGTTTCTTTTTAGGACAAATATACTTTTTGTCTCTAATTGTTTCAATTCGCGCTGTGTATTGATAATATTCATGATTTGTACGGTATTTAATCCCCTGTCCTATTATCTAATGCAGCGGTTCCCATTTGGTGGTTTGCGAAGGTGTTTCAAGTTGTTCGCGGTAAAAATTCTGTAATGGCGTCTCCATAAATTACAATAAAAGTATTTTTTAAACCGCAAGTAAGTTGAAGTGCATTAACTGTTTAATTATTTTTTGTAGATGTTTGAGACACGCGTTGTTACATAGCCAGCATGAATGACAGGTGATCGGAGCTGTATTACATTTCAAAAATATCGAAGTGCGATGGACACCAGCAGCTACAGAAAGACTACTCCGTGACATAACAAGGTCACGGAATAGTTCGTTCTACCTGACTCTGACGTAGGAAGAAAACGGTTAGTTTTTGGCTTCTGGGATAACCTTGCAGAGCGCACAAGTGCTGCTGTTGTTCACCGGAACTCTCAGAGCATCAAAAGTCCGTGCATTATTAAGGTAGCATTGGGGTAATACGAGTTTGTGAAAACTTTGAACTTCAAGGTGGAAATACCTGCCATTAGAAATTTTTTGCTGTGAAATCATGGATCACTGGTTGAAGGCTGGTACCATAGTAAAACGTGGTAATGAGTAGCAAAAAGAAATTAAATTCGTTCTTCAAATGTGTCACAATATGATATGAAATCCCATAAAACGCATTCAAGTGACAAAAAATCTGAAACAGTGTTTAAAGATGTTCAAGATATTGGCATTACATCTAATACTAAAAAAAAAAACGAAATATGGGGAAGATTATACTAAATTTGGCTTTTCGTCTAATGAAGGTGAGGACTACAAGAGGTATAGGATGACGTAAGTCAAAGTGCAATATTTGAGTAGGAATTACCATTTACTTACTAAAGGAAAGCGTTTAGTCTGTACGTTCTACCAATATCGGTTTATGTATCAGATACAGGATCTCTGACAGAGAAAGGCACTAAATATTGTTTCATTGTCGCTAGGCCTAGGCTTTTTTGCACTTTTTATTCTACGGATGGCATTTCATAACGTTCACGTATCAAGTCAAGGTAATAGTATTGCGCTTTTTCACAGGCACTAAATAATATTTCATAGGCCCTAGGTCTAGGCCTTTTTTACAGTATTTAGTCTACAGATGTCCGATGCCTACGGCTAATGAAATAATATTTAGTGCCTGATTAAAAGCGCAATATTATTAGCTTGAGTTGATATGCAAATATTATGAATATGCCATCCGTAGAATAAAAATGGTAAAAAGAGCCAAGGTTCAGGCCTAGGGCCTATGAAATAATATTTAGTGCTTGAGCAAAAGCGCACTATTATTACCTTTTCTTGATACGTAAACGTCATAAAATATGACATGCGTACAATAAAAACTGTAAAAACGGCCTAGGGCCTATGAAATAATATTTAGTGCCTAAGGAAAAGCGCAGTATTAATAACTTGAGTTGATATGTAAAGGTTATGAATATGACATCCGTAGAATAAAAACTGTGAAAAAGGCCTAAGCCTAGGGACTGTAATATTAATATTTCGTGCCTCAGTAAAAGCACAATACTATTATATTACGTTGATAGGTAAACATTATGAATATGACATAGGCAAAAAACAAAACTGTCAAAACGGCCTACGCATGAGGTATAGTAATTAATATTTAGTATTTAAGTAAGTAAAATGGAATACTAATAACTCGACATCGTATGTAAATATTTAGTGCCAAAGTAAAAATGCAGCGTTATTAAAAAAATCCCACCTTATAGTCTTTTTCCGAACATAGCGTGAGTCATGCTGTAGTGATTGACATCGTACACACAAAAAGAGTTAAAACGCTTTTCAAAGTTCAGTTTTCGTTTAGCTTTAAATAACATTTAAAATCGATACATTTTATTCGAACAAACTTAGACAGGAAAAAAAATCGCATGCAAGCAATGTCTGCTGAAGTTTTCTTCTGCCTATAACGAAAATTCCATCGAAAAAGAAAATTTCCACGGTATTCCACTCATTCTGAGGACGAAATGCATGTGGACGAAGTGAACGGTGGACGAAATGAACATTGGACTAAGTGTACAGCGGACGAAGTGTACAGCGGACGAAGTGAACAGCGGACAAAGTGAACGTTGGACGAAATGAACTGGACGAAGTGAGCGTGGACGAAATGAACACGGACAAAGTGATCCGTCACCCAGCCAAACCATGCTTATGTGCTGCCCCTAGCGGTGAACGACGGAACTTTATTAATTTTTATTTCGAGCGATGGCAACATCAGAGTGGTGGGTGGGAAGGAAGATGCATAGGTGTTGGATATGTCGATGCGTATGTGCTGCACATAGCGGTGAACGATGGAACTATTATTTTTATTCCGAGAGATGGCAACATCGGAGTGGGTGCACAAATGTGTGGGTGATAGAAGAGGATGTCAACAACCAAACCATGCTTATGTGCTGCCCCTAGCGGTGAACGACGGAACTTTATTAATTTTTATTTCGAGCGAGGACAACATATTTTTATTTCGAGCGATCGCAATATCAGAATGGATGGACGGGAAAGAGGATGCATAGGTGTTGAATATGTCGATGCTTATGTGCTGCCTCTAGTGGTGAACGGTGGAACTGCATTAATTTTTATTCCAAGCGATGAAAACATAATTTTGTTCCGAGCGATGGCATCAGAGTGGATGGGTGGGAAGGGCGATGCATAGCAGTTGGATATGTCGATGCTTATATGCTGCCGCTAGCGGTGAACGATGAAACTGCATTAGTTTTTATTCCGAGCGATGGTAACATCAGAGTGGATGGGTGGGAAGGGGGGTGCATAGGTGTTGGATTTGTCAATGCCTATGTGCTACCCTTAGCGGTGAACAATGGAAGTCTATTATTTTTATTCCGAGGGATGGCAACATCGGGGTGGATGTTCAGATGGGTTGGTGATAGAACGGGATGACAAAAACCAAACGATGCGTATGGAAGAAACTGGAATTTTCAAGAGCATTGTGTTTAAAAATTTTAGGAATCAGCTATTTCTTTTTATGCGACAAAGATCATGTTTCAATAGGCAGTGCCATTAGATAAAGAAGTCAATTTATTGTCACTTAATTTGCAGAAGTAATAGTTGTAATTGGTAATATAAATTTATTGTTTTCTGTCACCTGACAATAAACAACCCAGAATTCTATCCCAAAGTACAGGATCGGCCCTGGTTATGTTAGCCCGTGGTGTAGGCATTTGCCCCTGATTACCGCCCGTTCATTTTTTATGTATGTGCTTTTATTTCTCAGAAGTTTTTACTCTTCTGCCTTATTTGTTTACTGGTGATGGAAGATGGTTGCAATTTAAGGCCTTGTCGGTTACACGGTTTCATTCTTGTTGATGTTTAGTCAAAATGGTGATAACGTTGAGGCCTGAATAGGATATAAACGCAGCCAGGGCTTGTTTCGAATTCAAATTTTCACTAATTCACGCTTTTTGTTTCACTTTCTGAGGGTTTTATTTCAATTTGTTTGCAGAGTGACAAAGTCATGACACTGGCTGTAAGTTGTTCGATATAGTTCAAAGATGGCATTAGTGATCTTTATTTGACATTGAAGTTCACGATAAAAGCTAAAGGTCCATTTATATATATATATATATGTATGTTCTTCTCTTGTGAGGAGAAAAGTTTTTGTAACACAAGAGGTAAGCTCTCTTCCTTGTTTTTGGGTTCTAGGTTTTATAAGCTCAATGTTTGTACTTCATGTACCTTTTCTCTGTCGATTTTTAGCTTTTCAACTTTTAGGCATTGGTTTGTCTGTTAACATTTTTTGCGGGTTTTAACTCTTTCTTTTCTTTGTAACTTTGAGCGTCTTTTGGGGTACCTAGGAACAGAAGATGGCTTAGCTTGTTCCTTTTCTATGCGCTGTCTATGCGCTGTTTTTTCAAAGTAGTTAAGTTCTTAATAACTAATTAATTATGCACTTAAAGCACTGCTGAAATACTTTGTACATATTGCAACTAACTGTTTAAGGTATATAACTTTCACAAAGTTTTCTTTAGTTAATTATTATCTTTAACTTATTCTCGTTTTCGTGTTGTCATAAGTTGTAGAGTAGGGGGTTTTAGACTCAAGTTTTCTTTCAAAAATCTGTTCGTTATAAATTAACATTTCCTTTTTTAATTGCAATGTAAAATTTGGATTTCTTTTGCATTGTTTTTCAGGTTTAAATTCTCTCTCAAACGAACTTGGAATTTCGTTATGGCTGAAAATCATTTCTAATTATTATGTCACTCTCACAGCTTGAGTTCTCTTTAATCTTCTTCTCTCTGTTTAATAGTAACAGATGAAGAGTATGGGTCGGGCCAGGAAGGTTAATGGATGCAAGCGAAATTGTTAACTAGTGCTAGGGCATGCAACTCTAAGGAGGACATGACTTATATATACATATTTTTAAACTATTTTAGGTGGGAATGTTACTTGCATCTATGGCCTTGCAGAAACCCATTTCCAACTAGGTCTTTGTGGAAGTGAGAAAATGCAGAGTTTTTGCTGGTCCTTGATAAAGCCAAGGCTCAGTATTCTCGACACCTTCTACATTCAGTTGTTTTATTTTATTTTTTTATCTTTTTTTCCTTTTGATCACACAGGTAGATACATAACCTTTTCTATGTTGTACTAGGTGTGAGTCAAAATTATATATGTATTTTTTTGCTTAGGTATCTTCTTTATAAAAAGTGCATATATATATACATATATACACTCACGGACAATGAAATTTGCGCATGAAGAACGAGGCATCGTATTGAACTGAAATTTTATGGACGCAATGATACACATGATGGTAAAAAGGAGCTGCAGGACAGTCACAGAGGGATCTGTGGCACGCAGTCCGGTCATCTTCAATACCGCGGCGATACATTCTGCAATACAGTCCGGCGTGGAGGCGAACAGACGCTTGATGTTATCCTACGGCAGACTAGCCGACACGTGTTGGATGGTGTGCTCCAAATCCCGGATAGTGCTGCACGGCGGCAGCTTGCGTTTCAACTGGTCCCACACATGCTCGATAGGGGACATGTCCTGGGGAGCGGGCCGGCCATGAAAGTGTCTTTAAATGACGCAGGCAGTCCTGAGAAATCCGAGTAGTGTGCGAGCGGGCATTATCCTGCTGGTATAGCGCACCTGGAATCCCGGCCAGGAATGTGAGTACATGAGGCCATAGGATCTCATCCACATACCGCTGGCCCGTCAATGATCCACGTACCACTACTAGAGCTGATCGGCTATCGTAGGCTATGGCTCCTCAGACCATGATGCCTGCACGGGGTAGGTGTGGTGCTCGATAGCGAGGTTGGGATTATGCCGTTCACCCGGGGACCTTCAGACTCGGACACGATGACCACCTGTCTCCAAATCGAAGCGGCACTCATCGCTAAACACCACACGTCAGTCTGTGGCGTTCCACGTCGCTCTGGCTTGGCACCACTGCATATGGAGCTCGCAATGTTCCGGTGTTAACGGCAGCACAAGTGAGTAGCGCTGGGATTGCAGATTCGTTTCTGCAAGGCACCCGGAAATGGTTTGTGGGCGCACAGAAGCTGCTATATCTGCCTGTATAGTGGACAGGGTTCACGTGGGATTCGTTCGTACGTGGCGCACGATCCGTCGATCTCTCTACCGGTGGTCCCCTTTGTCCATCTGAAGCCGCTCGGCAGTGTGGCAGTGCCTTCACATGTCCACTGCTCCCAACACAGCGGGACGGTATGGTCAGAACGATCTACGTGGCGGGCTAGACGGTGCGCCGACCACCCTGCTGCTTTCAGCCCGATGATCAGGCCTCTCTCACAGTCTGTAAGTTGCGTAAATAGACGTAGCTGGCATCCACCTGACATTCTTGTCACTCTGTGTTATTGCTTGCGTCGGCCAGTGCTTTTTGCTTTCATGGGGCATCTACTACACGCCGGTTTAAAAGCCTGCCGGTTCGTGCTTGCAGCGAAAGCACAGGTTGTGCGGTCATGCGCAGTCATATCAAACGTGGATCATTTGCACACCAGCACGTACTCTAGCTATTAATATTTGCAAAGTTTCGCGGTTGTAGGATGTTTTCTTCTCAGTGCGCAAACTTCATTGGCCGTGAGTGTATATATACATAACTTGCTGACAAGAGTAAAGAAGTGGGATTAAAAATGAACTTTCAGAAGACTGAAGTGATGTACAATCTTTTACAAGAAACGAAAATTTATCGGTTGAGAAATGCTTGAGACAACCGATTCCTACCTTTATCTTGGGCAGCAGATATTAAGTGAGGGTCACATTGATGAAAAAATTAATCGGCGCATAAAACTTGGATGGAGAGTTTTTGGAAGAAACAGTAGAATTTTAAAGAGCAGTATTCCATAATGTCTCAAAAGAAAAGTGTTTAATCAATGCATCCTGCCAGTGCTTACGTACGAAGCAGAGACATGGACCTTAACTAAAAAAGACATACAAATGCTGCATACAGCTGAAAGACGCACAGAGAGATGCATGCTTGGTGTAATCAGGAAAGATAAGAAGAGGAACTCGTGGATAAGGAAAATGACAGGAGTGGACGACATCATGACCAGAGTGAAATCACTGAAATGGCAATGGGTTGGACATGTTGCTAGAAGAACGGACCACCAATGGACAATCGGAATTTTAGATTGGATTCCGAGGGACAGGAAAAGACCCAGAAGAAAACCCCATGGGAGATGGATGGATGGAATTCGAAAGTATGCTGGTGTGACATGGAGGAGACAGGCCCAAGACAGACAATTGTGGAAGAAATTTGGGGAGACCTTTATCCAGCAGTGGATTGATAATGTTTGATGATGATGATGACATTTATATATATATATATACAAAACAAAAAAATGTGTCTCTATTCTACGCAGTAATTTTTTACAATGCGCACTAAAACTTTCGTATGAGTTTGGTTTGCCCCTCGAAGCTTTTAACGAATGGCTGGATTCTCTATTATGTGACATTCGTCATGAGCTGGACAAGTTCAAGAGCTCCGGTGTTTGTACCCGGCAGCCGCATAATTTTGCTTTGATTAATTCACAAATTTGTGAACTTCAAAACTTATTCACTGTTTCTCCAGTGGATAAGGCTGGTAATAATTTTGCCTTTTTTTGTAAACAATTCTATCAGGATCTCCTGATACAGGAGATGAATACTACAGATACTTACACTCCGGTCTCTCAAAATCATAAAGATATTGTTAAGAAAATAATCGCTCTGCATAAAAGGATAAAACTTAATGTGTCCAACTTAAACTTTCCTTTTATTTATGCCATCCCAAAGTTTCATAAGGAACCTGTTTCCTTCCGTTTTATTACTAGTGGACGCAACTGCTGTAACAGTAAAGCGGGTGGGTTGCTTCAGAGATACTTGTCCGTGGCTCTTCGCGGTTTGGGTTCGACCTGGATTATTGGGAGCAATAACAGAGTCTTGGAGACACTTGGCTCGGTGACTGTCACATCTGTGGATACTAACGATTTTAAAAACCTCTTCACCTCAATTTCATTGAAGAGTCTGTGGCAGGTAGCCCTAAATATACATACGAAGTTCGAGCCCGGGACTACAGAACAGTATTGGCATTTCCTACTGGATTTCTGTATCAATAACAATTTTGTTACCGTGAGCGATGGGCTCTACCTCCAAACTCGTGGTATACCGATGGGCAGTCGCATTTCTAGCAGTTTGGCTAATCTCTATCTACATTTTTTTGAGGATAGATATGTTGCCAATCATCCTTTACCTGGGAATGCTCTAAGATATGTTGATGACATTATTGTCATTAACATTCCGGACTTTTACGTTGCGCCGCTGACTTGTATCCTGACGACCTTACCCTAGAAAAAACCAACAGATCGTCTACTTGTGTTTGTTACCTCGATTTAGAGGTTCAGGTAGACGAGGAGGGAAGAGGTGTGGTGAATTTATTTGATAAAAGAAAATCTTTTGAGTTTGATATCATTCACTACACTCACTGGTCATCCAATATTTCAAAAGTTATACATCGTAATCTACTCATCTCCCAGTTTCATAGAATGGCTAAAATTTGCTCTACACAGCTCTTACTTGCAAAAAATCTGAAAGCTCTTTTTTCTAAATTGCAATTTAACAACTTTCCTAAAAATTTCTTAAGGCATCATTTTAACCATTTAATTTTGAACTTTAATTCTGTGTCCAAAAGTTTCAAATTACACATTGACATGCTTTACTAACCTAGGACCTAACAATTTTAAATATATAGGTAACATAAAGTGCTATTTGGTGGGTCCCTAATAGCTGAAGATCTTATTTACATACACAGTTTTGCATCTTGTCTACTCACACATTTTTGGCTTACCAGGTAGTTGTTTAACCGTGACCACCTTTTTTATCAGTGTATATATTTGGGTTCTTGTGGGTGCTCTGTTCAGTCTTGTTTGACTCTTTGTCATGGCGGTTTCTGTTCTGCCGGTAAGCTTTTAATTCTTCTTTTTTAAACTTGATTTTTGTAATTTTTTGTGCTTATTAGAATTTGGTTTTGTGGCCTAGGGAGCATGACCAACCGACAATTTTGGCTTGCCTTGTCACTTTGTTGGTACTAGAAAGGCCACTCCCACAGGTTGATGCTCTCCTGATGACGGCAACCTGTTCCGGTTTTTTACTTGTTTTGAAATTTTGTATTTTTGTTGTGTAATATTTTCATTCTATATATATATATAAAATACATAAATAACGCAGACACTACAAGCACAATAGAACTCAATTAACTATGAGACAACCACAAATAATACAAGGTCAGGCACCGGGTGCCAATCTTCAGGGGATGATGCACCCGACGACTGAGCTTCTGACAGGTTTCGGGTGCATTCTCCCCTGAAGATTGGCACCCAGTGGCTGACCTTGTAGTATTTGTGGTTGTCACATAGTTAATTGAGTTCTATTGTGCTTGTAGTGTCTGCGTTATTTATGTATTTTATTTCAGGTGACATTGACCCCTGCAACAGAGCGCGAGGTCATGGAATTCTATTTTTGCAATTTTATGTCTACTATGTTTATGTATATATATATATATATATATATATATATATATATAAACTTTATACCCTGTTTTTGATAAATGTCAACCCCGCCTTCTCGTGGTTCATTTTGTTCCCTCTAAAGGGCTGTGGCAACCGCTAAATAGCGGTATAACTGTACCACCGGGATTACAGGAAATACTATCCCACATTCACCAACATGCCTGGCCAGAGTAGTGAGTTATATCCAAATACCCCCAAAATGATTCCACAACATAAAACTTGGCCCTCAGTCTCCGGTAGCTGGAACGCACCTGGCCAAGGAAGCGGCCAGGGCGACATGAAGTCAGAAGGTGCTAAGAATCCCCGGAGGTTTGAACTAGGTTGCCATCTGATGCTGTCATTGGCTACTTACAATGGACGCTCCCTATCTTCTGATTCAAGGCTTCTTGAATTGGAAGAGGAACTACAAAGGATCAAGTGGGACATCGTTGGGCTAAGTGAGGTAAGGAGAAAAGAAGAAGATCTCATTGAACTGAAAAGTGGACATGTCTTCTACTATCGTTGAACTGATACTGGCAGAACTAGCGCTGCTGGATTCATAATAAACAAGAAACTGAAGGACAATGTTCTAAAAATTGAAAGTTCCTCGGACAGAGATGCCCAACTCGTTATCCAACTCTCAAAAAGATACCTGATTCAGATTACTCAAGTATATGCACCAACCACAAGTCATCCTGATGATGACATTGAAGAATTTTATGAGGAAAATCAGCTTCTAAGAAACAAAGGCAAGCAGCACTTGAAGATGATAATAAGGCAACAGCAGTAGAATGAAACTTCGGTAGGTAAATTCGGCCATGGAACAGAAACCAGCATGGAAATACTTTTGTAGAGTTTGCAGAGGAAGAAAGGTTTTTTTTTTTAAATCAAGAACTTCTTTTTGAAGAAAAAGCCACATAGGAAATGGACATGAAGGCACCCCAATGGGATGTCAAGTGAAATTGATTTTATTATGTATAACGAAGTAAATTTCTCCGTCATTTCTGTCCACGCCAAGATTCGAACCCGGATCCCCTCATTCCGGAACAAGTCACTCTACCAACTGAGCTACGCGGACGTTTTGTTTTGATTCCTATCAGCTTTTATGTCGTGTGCGTCCTTCTGGCAGGTACGTCACATCTCCTGGTACGTTACATCATCTCCCCCTTATTTTTTTCTTTTGTCGAAGTGCTGGAGAAGGGATTCTCTTATTTTTCCTATCTCGCGGTGTGGAAATAACATCACACCATTGCGAGATTTTGAACGGTCGGGTCATCCGGATAGTTCGGGCGCCATTATAACGAAGTAAATTTCTCCGTCATTTCTGTCCACGCCAGGATTCGAACCCGGATCCCCTCATTCCGGAATAAGTCACTCTACCAATTGAGCTACGCGGACGTTTTATTCTGATTCCTGTCTGCTTTTATGTCGTGTGCGTCCTTCTGGCAGGTACGTCACATCTCCTGGTACGTTACATATGTGCTACAAGAAATTTGCCATCGAATACTGCAGTGTGCTAAACAGATTCACCACAGGTAGCGACCATAGAATGGTGAGATGTAAAATACACCTCAACACTAAACTCGAACGAGGCAAGCTCATAAAACAAGAAACATGTACTGACATGACCAAACTTAAAATGCATCATAATACCTTTAAATTGGAAATCAAGAACCGATTGTCTGCCTTAGAAGGTCTAACATCAGAAGAAGTGGACATCTCTGAAATTAAGAGAAAACTAACCAAGGCTCTTATGGAAACTGCTACGAAAATTGGTGGTACTGAGAACATGCACCAGTGTAGTTTTCTGTTGCAAATATTTAAGGAAATGGTTGAAAATGGTACCAACACTTACCAAAAAGTGCAAATAAACACGAGTTAGTGCATTTTTCAACATTTTGACTATCTTTTTATGTTTATCTAATCTAAGTAATTTGTTACTGTTTCTGTCTTCTGGGAGATTTGATAGGAAGTATGTTTTTAGAGCTAAAAATAGCTCCAGATTACTCACAAACTGGAACGATGGAGAGCCACCGATTGCTGACATATGTAAGCATTGTAGCATTCTCTGCGTCCAAGTTTTCTAAAGAATTTTTCAAGTCTTCCCGTCGTGAAGGATACTTCCGGAACCAAGAATGTACATCTTCCAAAAACGTCAGTGACATTGCTGAGCTTTTCTAGTTTCAAACTTTGACCAAATCTATTGTGAATAATGTGGATATTGCCCGTTCCGATGTTAATTAATCCATTAGTTCTCAGGTCTTTTTACTCGCTTATTTAAAATTTCTAAAACAGACTTATTTACGTTGGGCACATCTGAACCTAACATTAGCATATACAGTTTAAGAAATTTTCATAATAGGCACATTAGCAAAATATATTGAACTTTTAAGTAATTAAAATATTATTTCAAATCTTCCCATTTATAAAATGCATCACTTAAAGTCTGCCACTCAGCATCACTTAAGTGGTCTTTGTAGCGCCAAACATTTCACATAAACACAGAGTCGGATTAAAACTATATTTGGCAATACTCCACCGAAAGACCCCACCATATTAAAACTATATTTGGTAATACCAATAACCAACTGTCAAGCAGAGCGTTCTTTTTCGAAAATGGCTACGGTAAAAAAATAACTTAATATCGACAATCCTTTTTTTTACGCTTTCCAACCGTAGGTTGTGCATCCCACGGCCTCATCTGACCACTGCGCCATTGCCATCATAGTCCATACTGCACCATTCAAACCCAGGATAATTCGCCCGTGGACATTTGATGATGCACTTCTCTCCGACCCGGCATTCTGCTCTTCGGTCCGGTCATTCCTGATTGACAGACGACCGCAGCTTCAATCTGCACTCTGCGGATTAAATTCTTGGTTGGAGATCAAGCAACAGCTCGTTCTGCATGTCCGAAACTACTCTTTCCAATTAAAGACACTCCAGAACATGCGCCTAGACTATGTTCGTTCAATGCTATCCATGCTCAGTCTCAGTGATCCTCTCTTCTCCTCCTTTCAAGAAGAGCTTCGATCTCTTCTCACTCCTCTGGCGCAACAAGCTCTCCGCCGACTTCGTTTGCAACACCTGACGCCGGATGCTCACAACTATGAGTTCCTGAAGTCGGTGGAAAATACCCGACGAGCTTCGTCCATACTTCATCACCTACGCCTTTCTTCTGGAGAGGTATCAGATGAGCCGATTGCGCTTTGTTCCCATGTTCGTCAGTACTTTTCCATGAAGTTCAGTGAACCTCCTCAACCATCCTCTGCAGCATTGGATTCTCTCCTTTCTAATCTACCTCAGGTCCCCCATCTCGCTTCTTCTCTTCTCCTTTCCCCCACGCCCTCTGAACTAAACACTACATTCTTTTCTCTGAATTCTAGTGCCGCTCCGGGTCCGGACGGCCTAACCTTTAGCTTTTATAAAACTTTTCTGCCTCTTCTTCTTCCGTTTCTCCTATCCGCTTTCTCTGCTGTCTTTACTTACTCTCCTCTCCCGAGGGGATTCACAAATGCATACGTTGTCCTTTTCCCCAAGAAAAGTGATCTCCTTGACTTGGTGAACTGGCGCCCAATTTCCCTACTGAATCTCGACTACAAACTTTATACCAAGTTTCTTTCACAACGACTAAATCCCATCCTCACTTACATCCTCTCCCCTAACCAGACTTACACAGTTCCCGGCCGTTCCCTATCTCACAACATCCATCTCCTGACTGATCTAATTCACCTTGCGCGCTCCCGCTCTGAACCCCTCGCCCTCCTCTCTTTAGACCAACAGTCCGCCTTTCATAATATTTCAAACACTTATCTCTCCGCCACACTTCTCCGATTTGGATTTCCATCTCCGTTTATTTCTCTCCTCACCTCCCTCTACCAGCACGCCAGTTTCCAGGTCAAGCTGCCCAACTTTCTTACAGCACCAATCCTCTTCCGCCGTGAAGTGAGGCAAGGCTGCCCACTCTCCGGTCAACTTTTCGCTATAGCCTTAGAACCTTTTCTCCGCTCCGTTCAACGCTCCTTTCAAGCCACCCTGCCGCCACTCATCGCCCGCACGAGACACTATGTCACCACTTCCGTGGCGTATGCAGACGACGTTACCTTCTGTATACGCCTGGATTCACAGTTCTCTTTGCTCCAAAGTCTTTTCGCCGATTACGCCTCCTGCTCCGGAGCTGCGATTAATACAACCAAAAGCACAGGCCTGTGGTGCGGCTCATGGGTTGACCGCTTGGATTCCCCATGGGGAGCGCACTGGTCTTCAGCCTCTCAACGTTTCCTTGGCGTACATCTTGGTGTCCCAGGTGTAACCTCCAGCACAACGTGGAATACCATCCAGCCACGTCTCCATCGGTCAACTGCGTTTTGGCGAAAAGCGCAGTTCTGCACCTCATATTTTCAACGTGCACGTCTTGCGCAAACCTATCTTCTCTCCATGTGCACACATTCCTGGCTTCCTACTAAATCCCCACTTCTTCGTCTCAATGATATCACTCGCTGCTTCACCTCAGTTATCTGGACCGGACACCACTGGCTCAGTGCCCCCAAGCTCAGCCTTCCTCCTGACCAAGGTGGCATTGGCCTAATTGATACACGACTGTACTATCAAGCTCTCCGGATTACTTCGTTCCTCCGTCTTCATACCTCACCTGTTGCCGACGCCGTTACCGCAAGGAATGTCATCACCTCTTCGAGCAACACTAATTTCACTTTCACTTCTTTCATTCTAATGGACCTCCGTACTACCACTCACTCTCGCCTTCCTCCTGCCTTACGGGAGACTCTTACCTTTCTCCGCTCTCTCCCGCTCACTCGATCCCCACCCGATTCCACCACTGAACTCCTTGCCGAACCCCTGTTCTTCTCCTCTCTTCTTCACCCCTTCATCTTTCATGTTTCGCCTATCCTTCTTAGACCTTGTAACCTCAGATTTGTCCTGGCGACCCTACGCCAGCCTCCCCCAACTGTTCTTCTTTCACCCTCCTCTCGCTCTGTCTATGACTCCCTACTCTCTACCATCATTGCTAAGTTTCATCATCTCGCAACTATCACCGGCCTGACCTTTGTTCCTTCCGCCTCCCTCCCCCTTCCTTTCTTTCTTTCAGTCGGCAGATCTACACTTCCACTCTCCTCTCTTTCAACCTCAGTTCTCTATCGGTTCCTTTTAAAATCCCACTCTCCTTCTCCCCTTCACATCCCTGATGTCTCCCAATCCTCTCTCACCGCTGTCTGGTCTGTCCCCCTTTCTCCTCTTTCAGCTCCCCTTGAAATAAACACTCACTGGCTTTTTCTCCACCGCCGTCTTCCCGTTCCATCCATCCTCCACCGCATGACCATTCTTGACTCACCTCTTTGCCCCTTCTGTGCTCAAGTAGCTGATGTTTCTCACATTTATCTACATTGTGTCATTCTCCTTCCACTACTCCATCTTGCATTTTCCATTGCTCAACGTTCAGCCACAACTGATCTTCCTTTCGATGCCTATAAGACACTCTTCCTGCAAGTCTCTCCGCCAGTCAAGCTTCCACCCATCTGCTCATATATTTTCATCCTGGTGAAACACGTCGTCTACGTATTTCATCAGCGCTGCCAAGATATCTCATCTCCTTATACCATCCACCAAGCTTCTGTGAAACTACTGTGCCACTTTCGGGAGCGTCTCCTCTCAAGACTTCGTCTAGAGAACCTTGTGGCCGTTGCCCAACAGAGAGAACAACATTTCCGTTCCACCTGGTCTCCGGCCGCTTCCTGGTTCGCCGGCATGCCAGCGACGTTGCAACTGACTGTCGGTAGTTTATCCTAGCTTTGTTGAACTTCAGTTCAACGTGCATGCTCACCATTGGTTTTCGGAATCTGTCTTCTAACAAATGTGAATATAATATGCACCATACTGTACAAATGTATATAGTCTTTCTTGTTTTTTCTCTTTGATTATCATTTTTTCTACCAGTACTAAGACATCGTTATTCTGTTTGTCTTAGGTTTCACATTGTCTACTTTGTCATTTACAGTTCTCCTTTTGTACAGTGCTTCATTATAATATTCTCGTTCTGTTATTTGTCAGCACTATAATATACTTATGCTTCGAGACGAAATGTTTCGACAATCTCTGTTATTGTTCTTGTGCAAAATGCCTGCACCTCTCACCACGAGGCTCTTTTGTGAATCAATACATCTTGCTGTATATAATGTACATAGAATTTTAGAGTTTGTATATTTTACCGTACAATATATGTATCAAGACGCCCATGTTCGCCTCCTGAACCCAACCTTGTTAATAAAATTGTGTTGAACTGAAGAAGCGTATATGCTCCGGCTTTGTCCGTCCGTCTGTCCGCACGATAACTGGCGTAAAAATGGGTCGATTTCGATGAAATTTTAGTATGTGGTAGGGGACGAACTCTATTGAAAATGGGACAAATAGGGTCAAAGGTCAGGACGTAGGAGCGGAATCATTCCATTGCCCTTATGCATCATAATTTGCGTAAAAATGGTTCGATTTCAATGAAAGTTTACTATGTGGTACAAGACCACCTAGGGACGAACCCTATTGAAAATGGGACAAATGGGGTCAAAGGTCACGACGTAGGTGTGGGATCATTCCATTACCCTTATGCGTCATAACTTGCGTAAATATGGTTCGATTTCAATGAAGGTTTACTATGTGGTAGGAGACCGCCTGGGGACGAACCGTATTCAAAATGGGTGAAGTGGGGTCAAAGGTCAGGGCATAAGATCGGGATGCATTCCATTGCCCTTATGCGTCATGACGTGCGTAAAAATGGTTCGATTTCGATGAAATTTCAGTATGTAGTAGGGGACCACTGGGGACGAACCCTATTGAAAATGGACGAAATGTGGTCAAAGGTCAGGACACAGGATTGCGATCCATTCCATTGTCCTTATCCCATATTATTAAGGTGTACGTCAAGTAATTTTGCTTCCTATATTTCCAATGGAAAAACTTTTGTACACATTTCCTTCACAATTAATGTGTTCCCAAGGATTAAAAATTCAACATCGATTAAAATAACTTCATATTATAACTTGAAAAACTTAATATCTTCTAAAACATAACCATAATTATATTAAAAATCAATAACTTTTCCTTTGGTGGTGTTGAAACCAGAGAAAAGATGGTGCGACCTGTACTTTGATGACGTCAATGGACAAAAAAATGTTCGATTGCATAATTACGGTTATGGTTTAGAAAATATTAAGTATTCCAAGTTATGAAATGAAGCTATTTTAATCGATGTTCAAATTTTCATCCTTGTGAACGCATTAATTGTCCAGAAAAAGATGACGCGACTTATATTTTCATGACATCAGTAGACACACAAATGTTGAATTACATAATTATGGTTATGTTTTAGAAAATATTAAGTATTGCAAGTTATAAAATGAAGATATTTTAATCGATGTTCAAATTTTCATATTTGGGAACGCATTAATTGTGAAGAAAATGTGTACAAAAGTTTTTCCATTGGAAGTATAGGAAGTAAAGTTACTTGACGTCCACCTTAAAGTAGCAATTCTTGTATGTATGTATGTACATTTTATTTTGAAAACGGCTCTAAGAATTTTGATGAAAGTCGTTAACCTACCGTTTTCTGGTATTAGAAATCGATTTAGCTTGATCTCGACTTTAGGAGAATTCGTTTAGTGATTTAAATAACCACCCCGAATTATAACGTTTTTAGTGATGGCGTTGTTCCATTAATGTTAACAATGCTTAGAAATCTTATGACGTCACAACTCGCGTTTGAGAATGTTGGCGCACGGTCACGCCATCTGCCTAATTACTTCACGCGTTGTGTGTGGATCCTATTACAGATTTATGACGTCACATTCTTGCGGCGGGCAGATGGGAATCGCGACCATCTGCCTCATTACGTCACGCGTTGTGTGCGTATCCCGTCAGCACGATAACTCGCGTAGCAACCGTTGGATTTCGATGAAATTTTAGTATCTGATAGGGGATCACCTGGGAAGGAACCCTATTTAAAGTGAACGAAATGGGGTCAAAGGTCAGTATATAGGAGAGGGATCCATTCCACTGCTATTATGCGCCATAACTAACGTAAAAAAGGTTCGATTTCGATGAAAGTTTAGTATGTGGTAGGGGACCATCTAGCGACAAACCTTATTGAAAATGGGAGAAATGGGGTTAAAGGTTAGGACACAGGAGCGGGATCTATTCCATAAACTTTATGCATCATAACTTACGTAAAAATGCTTCGATTGCGACAAAACTTTATCATGTTATTTCGGAGGTATACCGAGCCGGTTCTGTTGAATATCATCGAAATGGGGCAAAGGTTAGGGCACAGGACCGAGATTTATTCCACAGACATTATTCTCATAACTTGAGTGATAACTTGAGTTATGATTTGTGTAATGTTGGAAAGCGTATTATAATCAATGCATTGCATGATTTTACTAACTTGTTTTTCTTCCTATCATGTCATTAGAGATATTGCTAAGTAATTATGATGTTGTGCACTCCTTCACGAATCTCAAAGGAAGAAAAAAGACATTTTAAAGACAAACTTAAACTCCTGAACAATGTGTGAACTTCTGTTTTTGTGCATTCATTTCTAATTTTTGTTGTCTATACTTGATTCAATGTTTGTGTTTCTTTAGTAATAAATATTAAAAATGATAATTCATTGCATGTCTTCAAACACATAAGATGTATTTTACAAGGTGACAAGGCCTTACTTAACATATATATGAAGAACATTGGTATCTTACATATGTGTATAACATACATATCTTTCGTGTAGGGTATAGGACATAAGCAACTTACATTTTGCGGTTCCAAACATTTTAAGTAATATTAATAAACAATATGCAATTTTCAAAATGTTTTGATAGTTAGATATATTTGTAGAGATACGTAGCTAATACAGTATGAAGTAATTAACCTAGAATTCTTTTTATTCATACAAACTGTAATTTATATTAATTAACTATACTTTAACATACATACATACATATCACTAAGCTGTTCTCTGAGATTCAGAGGTTAGCTCCAAAAAGAAATACAAACTTCCAGATATTTTTACTTATTGTTGTCGTATCAAACTTCGCCATTTACAGCGATCTTGACACACAACTCGTAATTCTCCTACCCATTCCTCTCTCATTTTGCTTTACATCACACAACTGCAATACATCTACACGCCGTACACAATATCTTTTATACTTCATACTCATAATCTTTTTCTCATGCAGACACTCCTGAATCTGATCCACCCATGTCTTCCTTGGCCTTCCTCTGCTTTTCCTTCCTGCCACTTGGGCTGAAAAGATTTTCTTAGTAAGCATTTCATCACTCATTCTTTCAACATGGCAAAACCACCGAAGCATATTGGTCTCCGCCTTGCTAACAACATTTTGCTTTACATCACACAACTGCAATACATCTTCATTCCTCACACAATCAGATCGTGTCTTGCCACAAACCCCACGTAAGTAACGCATTTCTCCAGCACACAAACGACTCCTATGCTTCTTCTGCAGTACCCAGGTTTCACTGCCATACATCAGAGTAGGAACAATTACCGTTTCATACACAGCCATGCGGGACTCTCTAGAGAACCCATCGTTCCTGTGAAAACCTCCCAGAGCAGCTATGACTTTCAAAGAAGAATTCACTCGCCTACTGATTTCACCATCCAACTTGTTCTCTCCGTCAAACATGCTTCCTAAATACACAAACTCACTCACCTGGTCAATCACAATGCCATTTATACTTACATTACATTCAGTGCTACCCATTCCTCTCTCAAACACCATAACTTTGGTTTTTCCCTTATTTATACTCAGTTTGATTTCATGCAAACTTCGTGCATCCGAGCCAACACACTCTGCAACTACTTTTGCTCTCTGCCAACAGGACAGTATCATCAGCATACAGCAATCTGCACACACGGATATCACCAAGACATAAACCACTATTATCTATTTTGGCCTCACGCATGCATGCGTCCATAAATATATTAAACAGCCATGGTGACATTACACAACCTTGTCTAACTCCTGCACCAATGGAAAACCATTTTGAGAAAACACCATTCACACGTACACAAGCTCTACTACCAGCATACATGGCTTTTACACTATTAAGTAGATTCCCAGTAACACCATATTCATTCAATACCTTCCACAAAAGTATCCTATTCACTCGGTCGTAAGCTTTCTCTAAATCTATGAAGGCAGTAAAAACTCTTTTCCCAACAGCCAGATACTTTTCAATCATCATGCGTAATGCAAAAATCTGGTTAGCGCAGCCTTTACCAGGCATAAAACCACTCTGAACATCCCACACTTTCTCTGATGCAAGACCCCGTACTTTTTCAATAACAACCTTACCAAACACTTTCCCTGGCAAACTCAGTAGGCTAATACCACGAAAGTCCTTGCATTCAGCCTGATCACCTTTTCCCTTATACAAGGGAACAATGATAACATCCTTCCAATCCCGAGGGACCATTCCTAACTCCCAGCACAACTGGCAAATTTCAGTTAACCAGT
Source organism: Macrothele yani (assembly GCA_039090855.1). Classification (NCBI taxonomy): domain Eukaryota; kingdom Metazoa; phylum Arthropoda; class Arachnida; order Araneae; family Macrothelidae; genus Macrothele; species Macrothele yani. The sequence continues at coordinate 154,055 of CM077014.1, forward strand.
CAATTATAGAGTCACCACCATACTTCAACATCTCTGCAGTTATGCTATCAACTCCTGTAGCCTTACCATTCTGAAGAGATTTTAGAGCTTTACACACTTCTTCTCTTGAGATCCCACCTGTGCTTTCATCCCTCATTGTGACATCATCTGCATCTGTCTCAGAATCATTTTTGCTCTCCTGATCTAATAACTCACAGAAGTATTCACCCCATCTTCACTTAACTCATTGGGTTCCCATATCATTACCCCAATCTCATTCTTCACACAACTTACAACTTTGTTTCCCCTATTTTTCCTGAGTCTCATGTACTTCCAGAAGGACTTTCTATCTTTCCAAAAAGCCAGTTCATGCCTTTCCACTTTCTCCTTCCTATCTTTTGCCTTACTGTGGCGAACCAGCTTAGCAGCTTCACGCTTCTTACAGCGATATTCATCCACAGAAACTCTACCTTGCAACATCCCCAAATAGGCTTCCTTCTTTTTCTTTACTGCCTCATCAATCTCACTATTCCACCAAGCATCACCTCTATTGTTACCCACTATTGTGGTGCCACATACCTCTTTAGCAGCAGTGACAGCACAGTCCTTAAAACATTCCCACTTCTTTTCTACATTCCTCTCACAAGATTTCAGATCGTTCAGTCATTCTCTGAGTAAGTCAGAGTACCGCTGATGATCTTCAAGGAGCCTATCAACCTTTATTCTTCTGTATCCTGGGTCTCTTCCTATTCCTTTTCCTCCAACCAACATTAAGTTTCACTCGTGACACTACCAAGTAATGATCAGAACCAACATCCGCACTTCTCATCACACGGGTGTCAACAACTAAGTGTTTCAAACGCTGATCGTAAACAACAAAATCTATCACACTCTTTTGACCAAGAGTACGATTTTCCCAAGTATATGTGTGTATATACTTGTGGTTGAAAAATGTATTAGATACACACAAACCATTCTCAATGCAGAGTTCAATTAATCTTTCACCATTATCATTCACACAAGGATCATTAAACTTACCCAGAACATTGTCAGAAATTGCATTCTGCACACCTACTCTAGCATTGAAATCCTCTGCTATTATAACTTTTTCTTTGGCACCAAACTGGCTCAAAACAGCTTTTAGCTCATTCCAGAAATCTTCTTTCTTATCAGAAGGTTCCGAGTCACAGGGAGCATACACTACAACAATTACAATTCTCTGAAGTTTCACTTTCAAACGAATCCAGAGAATTCTCTCAGTTCTGCAACTATAGTGAATCAAGTTGTTCTTCATCTTTTCACTTAAAATCACACCTACACCAGCCTGTCCTCTCATATTATCCAATACTCCAGACCACACACTCACCGTGCCATTCACATCTTTTACCCCAATTTCCTTCTTTTTGGTTTCACTTACACACAGCACATCCAGTCTATATTTATTCATCTCCTCAATCACCTCACTCATCTTGCCATTTATACCTTTAGTATTCCATACACCAATCTTACATTCACTCAGCCGAGATCTCCTTCTCATACGCCGTTTAGAAAGTCCAGGTCGATTCCGTGGTGGACCGTCCTTCTCAAGTGTGGTAGGTCCATCATATCCCACCCTTGAGTCATTCTTAATATTTCTTTTTGTCTTTTTAATCTGGTAGGTACATCAGTGTGGGGGATTAGCCCACAGCTGAGGGTTCCAGTTGGTCATTCAACCTAAGGATTCTGGAACAAAACCCAGTGAGTTGGGGTCTTTTTGCCAATGTCACACGGAACTAGCTTGTGCACCTCTCCAAGATTCACAGAGGCCTAGTTGCTGTTGTGTGTGCCATTGTTACCACGGAGCGCCCCGAGGAGGCAAACCCATCGCTCACTACGACCGCCCGCACTATACTTTAACGCTATTACAAATTAAAAGTTGGTATATTCCACTCAGATAAATCTTACACACTACCATCGGGTCAGCTTAATATTTGACAGAAATTTTAAAATTCGCAAAAATGACTACAAACACTCTCCTGCGAAGTGATATCCGTTTTTGTTTTTGTTTTTTCTTGTGCTGTTTTATCATTATCTCTGGCAGCGCAATTTATAGCAGAACAGGCATTTACCATTTTATGTAAGGTCAGGTGATGCGTAACATCACAGCCTCTCCTTGACAAATGTCAACCCCGCCTTCTCGTGGTACATCCTGTTCCCACTAAAGGGGCTCTGACGACCGCCAATAGCGGTATAACTATACCATCGGGATTAGAGGAAATGCTATCCCACACTCACCAACCCGCTTGGCCAGCGTGGTGAGTTATGGCCAAACCCCTCCAAAATGACTCCACAACTTAAATCTTGGCCCTCAGTCTCCGGCAGCTGGAATGTACCTGGCCAAGGCAGCGGCCAGTGCGACATGAAGGCAGAGGGTGCTAAGAATCCCCGGAGGACCGGACTAGGCTGCCATCTGATGCTGACCTTGGCTACGTACAACGGACGCTCCCTATCTTCTGATTCAAGGCTTCTTGAATTGGAAGAGGAACTACAAAGGATCAAGTGGGACATCGTCGGGCTAAGTGAGGTAAGGAGAAAAGGAGAAGATCTCATTGAACTGAAAAGTGGACATCTCTTCTACTATCGTGGGACAGATACTGGCAGAACTAGTGGTGTTGGATTTATAATAAACAAGAAACTGAAGGATAAAGTTGTAGAAGTTGAAAGTTCCTCTGACAGAGCTGCACGACTCGTTATCCAACTCTCGAGAAGATACCAGGCTCAGATTATTCAAACTTATGCACCCACCACAAGTCATCCTGAAGAAGAAATTGAAGAATTTTATGAGGAAATTCGTGATCTAAATAATAAAGGTAAGCAGCACTTGAAGATAATTATGAGAGATTTCAATGCAAAAAATAGGGCAACGGCAACAGAATGAAACTTCAGTAGGTAAATTTGGTCACGGCAACAGAAACCAGCGTGGAAATACTCTCGTAGAGTTTGCAGAGGCAGAAGGGTTTTTCATCTTGAACTCCTTTTTCAAGAAAAAGCCACACAGGAAATGGACATGGAGACATCCAAATGGGATGACAAGTGAAATTGATTTTATTATGTGTAACAAAAAATTCGTCATAGAAGACTGCAGTGTGCTAAACAAGTTCAACACAGGCAGTGACCAATAGATTGGTGAGATGTAAGATGCACCTCAACACTAAACTCGAACGTAGCAAGCTCATAAGACAAACAAAATGTATTGACATAACCAACCTTAAAAAACACCATAATACCTTCAAATTGGAACTGAAGAACAGATTCTCTTCTTTAGAAGGCCTAACATCGGAAGAAGTGGATATTTCTGAAGTTAACAGAAAAAGTAACCATAGCTCTTATGGAAACAGCAACAAAATTAGCTGGGTCTAAGAACAAATTGCATGTGAACAAATTATCAGGAAAAACCAAAATGTTGATGCAAAAAAGAAGAGAGATGAGGACAACTAAAGAAGATGTGACTTCCAAAGTGGAATATATAGAGCTATGCAAGACAGTACGAAAAAGTATCACCGAAGACGTAAGGAAATTCAACTGTGAACTAGTAAGGAAAGCAATTGAAAACAACCAAAGCCTAAAGATAGCAAAGGGACATCTCAGTAAGGGAAGAAAACAGATTATGGCACTGAGAAAAGAAGATGGTTCTGTAACAAGAAATAGAGGCGAAATTTTGACAAGAGTGAAAGATTTCTACTCCAAACTATATGAAAGGGATGATACATGTACTCCAGACATCATGAAAGGTACCAGTACCAGAGTTCTTCCAGTCCTTCCAGCAGAAGTTGCACATGCAATCAAGAACATGAAGCGGGGAAAAGCTCCAGGAGAAGATGGAATTACTGTAGACATCATACAAGAAGCAAGTGGAGAAATCGAAACAGTACTCGCCCAAATTTTCACTGGATGCCTTAACGAAGGGAAAATTCCTGAGGATTGGAACAACGCTACAATGATCTTGCTACATAAAAAAGGTGACATTGAGGATCTCAGAAACTACAGACCTATCAGCCTCCTATCAGTGGTTTATAAAATCTTCACTAAAGTTCTTTCACACCGCTTTAAGGTGACACTGGACATGGCTCAACCGAGAGAACAAGCTGGATTCAGGAGTGGCTACAGCACAATAGATCATATCCACGTACTGAGAGAACTAATTGAAAGAGCGAGGGAATATGAACTTCCATTGTGCATGGCTTTTATCGATTATGAAAAAGCCTTTGATTCGGTGAAACCATCAGCAGTTGCAATGGCTCTGAAATCCTGCGGTATTGAAGATGCATACATTAATATTATATAATAACATCTATGAAAATGCAAGTGCAAAGATTCGGCTGTTTGAAAATACAACACACATAAAAATTGGAAAAGGAGTGAGACAAGGTGACACCATATCTCCGAAGCTCTTTAATGCCACATTGGAAAATGTCTTTCAATCACTGAACTGGGAAAACAAAGGGATAAAGATTAATGGAGATTATCTAACCCACCTTCGTTTTGCTGATGACATAGTCATTTTTGCAACTACCCCATCAGAGCTACAGAGTATGATCCAGGAACTTGCAACCAAGAGTAAAGAAGTGGGATTAAAAATGAACTTTCAGAAGACAAAAGTGATGTACAATGCTTTTACAAGAAATGAAGATTTATCGATTGATGGAGAAAAGCTGGAGATAACAGACACGTACGTTTATCTTGGACAGCAGATATCAAGTGAGGGTCACATTGGTGAAGAAATTAATCGGCGTAAAAAACTTGCCTGGAGAGCTTTTGGAAGAAACAGCATAATTTTCAAGAGCAATATGCCATTATGTCTTAAAAGAAAAGTGTTTGATCAATGCATCCTTCCAGTGCTTACGTATGGTGCAGAGACGTGGACCTTAGCTAAAAGAGACATACAAAGGCTGCAAACAACTCAAAGAAGCATGGAGAGGTGCATGCTTGGTGTAACCAGGAGAGATAAGAAGAGGAACACGTGGATCCGAAAAATGACAAGAGTGGAAGACATCATGATCAGAGTTAAATCCCTGAAATGGCAATGGGCTGGACATACTGCCAGAAGAACAGACCATCGATGGACAGCCGAAATTTTAGATTGGATTCCAAGGGACAGGAAAAGACCCAGAAGAAGACCACATGGAAGATGGGTGGATGAAATTCGAAAGTATGCGGGAGTGACATGGAGGAGACTGGCACAAGACAGACCGTTGTGGAGGAAACTTGGGGAGACCTTCGTCCAGCAGTGGATTGATAATGGTTGACAATGATGATGATGATGATGATGATATCTTGTAACATGCATAATCATAACTTATGCTACATCGTAAGAGTGTTACAGAAATAGCGGGCAGCCAAACTATTTTCTTATATGATATCTGTGAGTGGATCAAAGATTTTCTGTGCTGATTTCACTCGCTTCTTCGAGAAATTGTAACGTCAGATGGTTTCGAGCACCCGTTTGAAGGAGGGACGCTGTAATACAAGATCAACCCCTCCATTCAGCGCAGTAGAATACTTTTCCAACATTTTCTTTGACGGAACTCTTACGACATTCACGAGAAGGGAATTCATTAGCTTGAGGTTTTCAGGAAACGCAACAAAAGTTCCTAGATGTTGTACCACTATATCCTGGAAAAGAAGTCCAAACTGTAATTTTTAAATCTGTTCTAAAGTTGATCACACACAGCTCTCAGAGTTCAAGATTGGTCACTTGTTAATGACATTAACGACCAATTCAACATCAATGAATCATCAGACTGTAGGTGAAGTTGCTGGAAACGGTAATCGATTTCTCGAAAAGAAGGGAGCAGTTCATAAGCAACACTTTGTTGAATGCGGCGATTTCATTTCTTCTGCCGTAGATATAACAGTTGGCCATGAATTCCTTAAATGTCTGAGCAGATATAGAGACACCATACTGGGAAGGGTATAATCCCGAGTCTTTCATGGTATAACTTCGGATATGAACCCTAACAGTACCCGTGAAATCACTCACTTTTGCCACCTTATTTCCTGCCAATGAAACGGGGTGTTCGGATAGGTTTCCCAGAGATTTACCATGAGAAGTGGATGCAGCTACACTGCCGAAAAGTGAAAAAAGAACACCAAGAAGGAGACGTCTGATACCAACGAAATTTATACAGCATAATAACGGAATACAGAAGATAACGTGATCAAAACATTATGGCAAAATACAGATGTATTTGCTGGTAAACTGAAAAATAACATTTCCATGTAACATGGTTAGTACGAGGTTGAACTGCCATGAACTGCGTCACACTGCGCAATTCTGGCATGGAGTCTGTCGTACAGATGTTGGATGTAAGTTTGGGGTATTGAGTTCCAAGCATTCTCAACCTGGACGCGTAAATCGGGGATGGGCGTGGCTGGCCGTGGAGACCGGATAAGTCGTTGTCCCATAAAATCACACAGGTGCTCAATGGGGGACAAATCCGGTGAACGTGCAGGCCATGGAAGTTGTCTCACACCCTGAAGTGCATGTTGCGTTGCACGTGCCGTGTGTAGGCGTGCGTTATCTTGCTGGAAAACACCACGGTGGACCGACCTTACAAATGGCACAACAAAGTGCTGAATGATGTTGTTGATGCAGGAGGTGCTGTTTAACGTACCCGGTACAAACACTAATTGTGCACGGGAGTGATAGCTGATCGCTCCCCACACCAGGAGAACAGGTGTAGGCCCTGTGTGTCGCTGGCGGATGCAAGAAGGGTGGAGACGCTCCCCTGTTCGTCTGCGAACACGCATACGGCCATCGGAGGCTCCCAAGCAGAATCTGCTTTTATCGCTGAACACGACAGATCGCCATTGCGTTCTCCAGTACAGACGTTGGCGACACCACTGCAGCCGTTGCTGACGGTGGGAATGGAAGCAGAGGTACACATGCCAGAGGCACACGTGCACGTAGTCCTGCATCTAGTAGACGGTTGCGGATTGTTCGTACAGTCACCTCAGGTGCAACGGAAGCTCGGATTTGCGTCCCAGTGGATGTTCTGCTTGACAACGCCGCTCTTCTTATGCGTCGATCGGTCCGCTCATCAGTTCTTCTGTGACTCCCGGTTCCACGTCTCGTGTGGGAATGTTCCTCGGACCATCTACGCCACCATCGTACCACCACCGATACTTCTCGTCCAATTCGCTCCGCAATACGACGATACGACCACCCGGCCTCGCGGAGTCCGACTAGACGACCTCGCTCAAAGTCCGATAATTGCTGAAATCGTACACGTCTTCCATGTCCAGGCATTGCAGCTTCTTCAGGGTCTTCCCACGTGTCCGTACGCCTACGACTGATTACACTCACTTCGCCGTACTCCTTAAATACCACCGACGATAATTTGCATATTATGCCGTGCTGTGGCGTAAGCGCTCACCGGTTGGTCCCGAAATTAACATCACACCTACGTAAACTCGACCCTATTAACATATGTAAATTTCATGATTGTCCGCCAATTCCTTCTTGGTGTTCTTTTTTCACTTTCCGCCTGTGTAAATTGGTAGGAAAAGAAGTTACGTTGTTGTTCATTTCAGAAGCACTTCCTTTAATTTTAAAGATCGTAAGACAACGGCTACAATAAAGTCAACGCAAAGGAATCTGAACCAGAAGATGCAGCGACAGAAAATATCCGACGGCGCAGCGAAAAAGTTGTCTCTTCAAATGACAAAGTTCACCGCTAGGGGGAGAACATAAGCATCGTTTTGTTGTTGTCGTCCCTTTCTATCACCCACCCATTTGTGCACCCACCGTGATGCTGTCATCACTCGGAATAAAAAGTAATAAAGTAACGTCGTTCATCGCTAGGGGCAGCACATAAGCATCGACATATCCAACACCTATGCATCTCCCTTCCCACCCATGCACTCAGATGTTGCCATTGTTGCCTCGCTCGTAAGTGAGCGTGCACCTTTTTCCTATATTGGAAGTTGCGTGAGTAAATCAGAGTGAAAAAAAATTGGGTTTCAAAATAATCGAGTCAATGGAAGAGATTTTGCTAACCAGTGTAGGAAATATTAACTTTAAGAATTTAACCACTTCGCACTCCTCAAATACTCTATACTTTGTAATTCATAATTTTTTTTAGATTTTTGCTTGGATTTGCGCAGAGGTTTGCGATTATTGCCCCCGCCCCCCTTCTCTCCGAGTCAAGGGAACTTCCAGCCAGCCTGCGTGCCGTAACGTTAGACTGCAGGGTAGCTCTTTTCTTCCCCAGCGCGGGCGATTACAGTATTGAATAAGATAGTGTAACTGCACAGCGAAGAAGAATGGCGGGCAGACGTTTTATTGGAGTTTGGGCGCCATTCGTCTGGAGAATAGCTACTTCAAGTCTGGCAAGAAGAATAGTGTGGCGCCAGACTTGGCAAAAGGCATAGCATTTTTATGGTGGTGGATTTACAACCCGGAGAAATTTCGCTGGCAAAAATTCCTAGAATTCAGGGGTGGGTGCAAATTTGGACGGCGTGAAGAGTTAGCAAATAAGAGGATTTTCGAGAAGCTCAGAGCAAACCAGATCGAGTAATGCTAATTTCTCGACCGACCTTTAATTTGGTGGGAGTATCCGAGGTAGGAAAATTTGCGTAGCCTGAGTGAGATTGGAAGAGGGAGAAAGATGAGGAAAATAGCGTTGTGGAAAAGTTGAGAAAGGAGCACAGAGGGAGAAATCCAGAGGCATTAACGAAAAGTAAACTTAACGAGGAAGTCCAATTCCATCCTCGTTTTTTAGACGGAGATTCTGTTTTTTTTGGTGATGGAAAAAGTAAGGAAGACATGAACGGATAGCGTATCGTGGCGATGAAAAGCTGCCCAAGATGACCGGGTAGATGCTCTCAAGAAGGTAGGTTGCTGCCAGCGCTTAAACTATGCCAGTTAGAGACTATGGACAGTTAGAGACGATGGCGAAAGATTCTTCATGATGTCATGTTATACACCTCATAAGTGAAACCTGCCTGAGGAAATCTTGGAACTATCTAATCCAAATTCTCCGCCAGCCCTTGACGAAAGATATAATGTAGGACATCTCCGACCATAACGGTTTCCCTCTTATTTATTTATTTGTTTTGGTGTGAAGATCGAATGCAGTTCTAAATAGAGCATAGTAGAATGTAAAAGCAGTGCAAGGAAATTAAGCAAGTCCTTAATTAATTGTGCAGCAGTGAGGATCTAACAATAAGTAATGAGAGGGATAGAGGAAAATAATTTGATCAGAGCGGGCAGTTGTGTAGGTTTTATAATAAATTAAGTGAAGTAATAAATCATCCAAAATTTTTAGTAAAATATTAGATCAAAATAAACAATTAAATTTAAAACTTAAGGAAGACTAAAAATCGCAAAAGGGTCTGCGTACCTTTATAAGTGTGTTTAAAGATCACGCCTTTAGTCAGACAAATAAACTTTATTTTATGTCACGTTATATATGAGTCGGCAAATTTCATTTAAGTGTCCATCTTGTGATTTAATGACTTTAGTCATGAATGAGAATTGAGCGAGAGAGTGCGTGCTTGGTGAGTGATCATGGAAAAAGTATTCTTCTACTCAATGCCGAGTATTTTTCAGATCGATGCAGTTATCGAATAAAATAGTTAACCTAGGTAACCGAATTTCAAGGGAGTAAAATTTAAAAGAAAAGTTAGGCGATCATTTTAAATTCATTCAAAAACATTGCGGCACTCAGCGGACCCCGATACACGGAGAGTCGGCGGGGTTAAACATAACGCCCGTCCTCGAATACCGAGCCTGTGTCTTCTCTACTACTGGGAAGACATAGTTTTTGAAATTCGAGTGACCCCTTGTTATTCATAATTATTGCCAGTGCACACACCAGCAGGCACTGGATCACCATCTCTCGGAATAAAAATATATTGCAATCGCTCGGAATAAAAATTAATGAAGTTCCGTCGTTCACCGCTAGAGGCAGCACATAATCATCGACACATATGCATCCATAATCAACACATATGCATCCCCCTTCCCACCTATCCACTCAGACGTTGCCATCGGTCGGAATAAAAATATTTTGCCATTGGTCGGAATGAAAATATTTTACCATCAGTCGGAATAAAAATGGAAAAAGTTCCGTCGTTCACCGCTAGGGGCAGCACATAAGCATCGACATATTCAACACCTATGCATCCCCCTTGGAATCCATTCACTCAGATGTTGTCATCGCTCGGAATAAAAATTAATGGAGTTCCGTCGTTTACCGCTAAGAGCAGCACAAAAGAATCGTTTGGTTGTCATCCTATTCTATCACCCACTGGTTTGTGCATCCACTCTGATGTTGCTATCTCTCGGAATAAAAATAATAAAGTTCCATCGTTCACCGCTAGGGGCAGCACATAAACATCGACATATCCAACACCTATGCATCCCCTTTCCCACCCATCTACTCTGATGTTGCCATCGCTCTAAATAAAAATTAATAAAGTTCCGTCGTTCACCGCTAGAGTCAGCACATAAGCATGGTTTGGTTGTTACACCCCTTCTATCGCCCACTCATGTGTGCATTCACTCTAATGTTGCCATCTCTCGGAATAAAAATAATAAAGTTCCATCGTTCACCGCTAGGGGCAGCACATAAGCATCGACATATCCAACACCTATGCATCCCCCTTCCCACCATCCACTCTGATGTTGCCATCGCTCGAAATGAAAATATGTTGCCATTGCTCGAAATAAAAATTATAAAGTTCCGTCGTTCACCGCTAGTGGCAGCACATAAGCATGGCTTGGTTGTTGTCATCCTCTTCTATCACCCACCCATTTGTGCATCTACTCTGATGTTGCCATCGCTCGAAATAAAAATTAATAAAGTTCCGTCGTTCACTGCTAGGGGCAGCACATAAGCATGGTTTGGTTGTCGTCAACGAGATAGAAATACATAGAGTGCTTCTGTGATTGGTTCTCTGCTGAGGCAGCTGAAGCCAACGTGGGGAGATCCCGCCATCTTTGATGAGGTACAAATTCTGCGTGTGTCATATAGTCACCTCGGTTCTTTCAGCTGTTCGGCGATCGTGTTATGTTTAATTACAAACTTAAGGCTACAGTTTTGTGAATATTCACAATTAGCAGCACATTTTGGATAATTATATCAACAATAAAATGCCATTTACTCCACTTTTGGAAGATTAGCCCTATATTTCACAAGTAAGCATTTTTAAATAAGGTTGAGCTGTAAATGCTCAGTTAATCAAACACAGAAAATAAGACATCTAATCTGTGTAGCTGGTGATTAAACCAGCCGATAAACCATTTCAATATCTGTGTTATCTTAAGACTTTTTATTCCTTATATTTTGTAAACAGTCGTACTCAATGTGAACACTGAATCATGTTTATGGGAAGATGAGGTTAATTGTGAGTTACCAACTTTGAGGCTTTTTGGGAACAATTTTTACTTATGTAAGTGCCTTTTTTTTTTTTTTTACATGTACTGAATATGTCTTGCAAATGGCATTTGCATATATATTCTAGAATCTGTACAGTGTACATGCAACTTGTCTGACAAGACAACAAATATTTCAAAATCTTAGGAACCAGCAATTTCTTTTTATATGATAAAGTACCCATGGCTAATGCCCATTAGATAGCAAATACTGGTAAAGCAGTCAATTGATAGTTACTTAAATTGCAGAAGTAATAATTGTGATTGGTAATATAAATTTATTGTTTGCTGACACCTGTCAGGAAACAATCTAGTATTTTATCCGAAAGCACAGGGTCACCCAGCTTGTGTTCTAGGCATTTGTCTCTGATTAGTGATTAATCTGTAGTATTACTGCAACAAAGTGAGAGTGGGGAGCTTGAAAATTTCTTAACAGAATATTCCTTATTTGTGAATGTGCTAGTACAATGTGTATGGTCTTTTGGGTTGCAAAAATGCAGGCAATATTGATTTAAAACTGAAAATAGGAAACAGGGAGTACAATGGTACCTCAAAAATGCAAACAAAATAAAATATTTATGCAAACTGGCACAAACGATTATGAAATGACAATTTAAAAAAAATCATGGAATAATATAAAAGAAAGGGACTATCAACATTTTGTAATAACTACTTGCATTTGATTTTTGCGTGATAAGTGGTGTTTTTTCTTTTCCTTTTTTTTTTTTTTTTTTTGAAGAATGTGACCTCTGATTCATGATGAATGAACAGTCAGAATATCCATGTACAAACTGCCAGTTATTTCTTTTGCATTAACCACATGAGAGGTTAGTATTTAACAAATATCACTCACGTAAATCAATCTTTCTTTGAATTGAACAAGTTGTGCCTGTATTTCTCTAAAATACAAATCAGACATACTTATTGTATTTCCAGCAAGACTGCTGAAGGAACCCACAAAATAACAACACAAAACATAAACATTTGCTCGCCAAACTTTTTGCACACCATGAATGCAAATCAGTGGTTGTTAATTTCTCACTTCATATTAATAAGAGGCTGTGCCCTTAAAATTGAAAAAAAAAAAAACAAAAAAAAACTATGTGCAGTAAATCTTAACAATTGACAAAATGTGTAGAAATATAAGGTGAAAACTACAAAATTTCAGCTTTGGGACAACAAAAAACTAGGCTTCTTAAAAAAGTATAATATGAAAGTGCAAATTTTATTTGCACTTTCATATTTTCCTTTTTTGTAATATTAAATATTTAATATTGAAACAAAAAAAAGACAATTTTTTGTCCCATAAAAAAATTAAAGTCCATAATCTGAATTTTTTGGTCACTGAGCCCAGGGCTTGAAAAATATCAAAAATAATACATGCCCAGAGAAAATTTACCTGCCCAGGTATTAAAAGCAGGATGTGTAGAAAGATTTTTCTTTTGATACCAAAAATTATAAGTCTTTTTAGGTTGAAAAAGTACATAAAACTATTTTTAGCTACTCAGTACTGGTATTGCTAACTGTAAATACCATTTGGAGCCAAATATTGCCCCAATGTCTGTCTATACCTAGGTTACAGGGGAGTTACAGAAGTGATATATACATATATATCGCTGACCACAACATATATTAGGTCACTAAGTTTATTTAAACTGCACTTAAGAATAATTATTTTCAATTCTTTTTCTTACGGATAAACCTTGGAAGATAGTTAAATAAAACATAGCAAATAAACATACGTAGGTATATAAATAATTTTCATCAAAAAGAGGGTTAGCCTATTCCTGCTGTTAAATACATCAAAAAGTAAACTGACAGAATAAAAAATACAGGAAAAAGGTAAGTAATGTTTATACATAATTGTAACGTATACCAGGAGATGTGACGTACCTGCCAGCAGGACGCACACGACATAAAGGCAGATAGGAATCAGAATAAAACGTCCGCGTAGCTCAATTGGTAGAGCAACTTATTCCGGAATGAGGGGATCCGGGTTCGAATCCTGCCGTGGACAGAAATGATGGAGAAATTTACTTCGTTATATAATGTTTTATATATATATAGAGAGAGAGAGAAAGAAAGAGTGGGCGACATAATACCCAGGTATATATATATATACTGTATGTATGACCTTAACTAAAAAAGAAAAGCAGGATGTATAGAAAGATTTTTCTTTTGATACCAAAAAAATACATGTAAAGAATGTTTGAACTGGATTTCGAGGGACAGAAGAAGACCCAAGGGAGATGTATGGAGGAAATTCGAAAGCATGCCAGAATAATATGGAGGAGACAGGCAATTGTGGAAGAAACTTGGGGAGACCTTCATTCAGCTGTGGATTGATAATGGTATATATATCATCATTGTCAACCATATATATCATCATTAAACCATATATATATATGGATGACAATGATTATGCTATATATATATATATATATATATATATATATGGGATGTAAGGTCAGGTGATGCGTAACATCACAGCCTCTCCTTGACAAATGTCAACCCCGCCTTCTCGTGGTGCATCCTGTTCCCACTAAAGGGGCTCTGACGACCGCCAATAGCGGTATAACTATACCATCGGGATTAGAGGAAATTCTATCCCACACTCACCAACCCGCTTGGCCAGCGTGGTGAGTTATGGCCAAACCCCTCCAAAATGATTCCACAACTTAAATCTTGGCCCTCAGTCTCCGGCAGCTGGAATGTACCTGGCCAAGGCAGCGGCCAGTGCGACATGAAGGCAGAGGGTGCTAAGAATCCCCGGAGGACCGGACTAGGCTGCCATCTGATGCTGACCTTGGCTACGTACAATGGACGCTCCCAATCTTCTGATTCAAGGCTTCTTGAATTGGAAGAGGAACTACAAAGGATCAAGTGGGACATCGTGGGGCTAAGTGAGGTAAGGAGAAAAGGAGAAGATCTCATCGAACTGAAAAGTGGACATCTCTTCTACTATCGTGGGACAGATACTGGCAGAACTAGTGGTGTTGGATTTATAATAAACAAGAAACTGAAGGATAAAGTGGTAGAAGTTGAAAGTTCCTCTGACAGAGCTGCACGACTTGTTATCCAACTCTCAAAAAGATACCAGGCTCAGATTATTCAAACTTATGCACCCACCACAAGTCATCCTGAAGAAGAAATTGAAGAATTTTATGAGGAAATTTGTCATCTAAATAATAAAGGTAATCAGCACTTGAAAATAATTATGGGAGATTTCAATGCAAAAATAGGGCAACGGCAACAGAATGAAACTTCAGTAGGTAAATTCGGTCACGGCAACAGAAACCAGCGTGGAAATACTCTCGTTGAGTTTGCAGAGGCAGAAGGGTTTTTCATCTTGAACTCCTTCTTCAAGAAAAAGCCACACAGGAAATGGACATGGAGACATCCAAATGGGACGACAAGTGAAATTGATTTTATTATGTGTAACAAAAAATTCGTCATAGAAGACTGCAGTGTGTTAAACAAGTTCAACACAGGTAGTGACCATAGATTGGTGAGATGTAAGATGCACCTCAACACTAAACTTGAACGTGGCAAGCTCATAAGACAAACAAAATCTATTGACATAACCAACCTTAAAAAACACCATAATACCTTCAAGTTGGAACTGAAGAACAGGTTCTCTGCTTTAGAAGGCCTAACATCGGAAGAAGTGGACATCTCTGAAGTTAACAGAAAAGTAACCAAAGCTCTTATGGAAACAGCAACAAAATTAGCTGGGTCTAAGAACAAGTTGCATGTAAACAAATTATCAGGAAAAACGAAAATGTTGATGCAAAAGAAGAGAGATGACTACAACTAAAGAAGATGTGACTTCCAAAGTGGAATATATAGAGCTATGCAAGACAGTAAGAAAAAGTATCACTGAAGACGTAAGAAAATTCAACTGTGAACTAGTGAGGAAAGCAATTGAAAACAACCAAAGCCTAAAGATAGCAAAGGGACATCTCAGTAAGGGAAGAAAACAGATTATGGCACTGAGAAAAGAAGATGGTTCTGTAACAAGAAATAGAGGCGAAATTTTGACAAGAGTGAAAGATTTCTACTCCAAATTATATGAAAGGGATGATACATGCACTCCAGACATCATGAAAGATACCAGTACCAGAGTTCCTCCAGTCCTTCCAGCAGAAGTTGCACATGCAATCAAGAACATGAAGCGGGGAAAAGCTCCAGGAGAAGATGGAATTACTGTAGACATCATACAAGAAGCAAGTGGAGAAATCGAAACAGTACTCGCCCAAATTTTCACTCGATGCCTTAATGAAGGAAAGATTCCTGAGGATTGGAACACCGCTACAATGATCCTGCTACATAAGAAAGGTGACATTGAGGATCTTGGAAACTACAGACCTATCAGCCTCCTATCAGTAGTTTATAAAATCTTCACTAAAGTTCTTTCACACCGCTTGAAGGTAACACTGGACATGGCTCAACCGAGAGAACAAGCTGGATTCAGGAGTGGCTACAGCACAATAGATCATATCCACGTGCTGAGAGAACTAATTGAAAGAGCAAGGGAATATGAACTTCCATTGTGCATGGCTTTTATCGATTATGAAAAAGCCTTTGATTCGGTGAAACCATCAGCAGTTACAATGGCTCTGAAAACCTGCGGTATTGAAGATGCATACATTGATATTATTAATAACATCTATGAAAATGCAAGTGCAAAGATTAGGCTGTTTGAAAATACAACACACGTAAAAATTGGAAAGGGAGTGAGACAAGGTGACACCATATCTCCGAAGCTCTTTAATGCCACATTGGAGGGTGTTTTTCAGTCGCTGAGCTGGGAAAACAAAGGGATAAAGATTAATGGAGATTATCTAACCCACCTTCGTTTTGCTGATGACGTAGTCATTTTTGCAACTACCCCATCAGAGCTGCAGAGTATGATCCAGGAACTTGCTGGCAAGAGTAAAGAAGTGGGATTAAAAATGAACTTTCAGAAGACAAAAGTGATGTTCAATGCTTTTACAAGAAATGAAGATTTATCGATTGATGGAGAAAAGCTGGAGATAACAGACACATACATTTATCTTGGACAGCAGATATCAAGTGAGGGTCACATTGATGAAGAAATGAATCGGCGTACAAAACTTGCCTGGAGAGCTTTTGGAAGAAACAGCATAATTTTCAAGAGCAATATGCCATTATGTCTTAAAAGAAAAGTGTTTGATCAATGCATCCTTCCAGTGCTTACGTATGGTGCAGAGACGTGGACCTTAACTAAAAGAGACATACAAAGGCTGCAGACAACTCAAAGAAGCATGGAGAGGTGCATGCTTGGTGTAACCAGGAGAGATAAGAAGAGGAACACGTGGATCCGAAAAATGACAAGAGTGGAAGACATCATGATCAGAGTTAAATCCCTGAAATGGCAATGGGCTGGACATACTGCCAGAAGAACAGACCATCGATGGACAGCCGAAATTTTAGATTGGATTCCAAGGGACAGGAAAAGACCCAGAAGAAGACCAAATGGAAGATGGGTGGATGAAATTCGAAAGTATGCGGGAGTGACATGGAGGAGACTGGCACAAGACAGACCGTTGTGGAGGAAACTTGAGGAGACCTTCGTCCAGCAGTGGATTGATAATGGTTGACAATGATGATGATGATGATGATATATATATATATGGTTGACAATGATGATATATATATATATATATATATATATATATATCATCATCATTGACAACTATTATCATTACAATATATGCATACTGTATATAATCAATATATATATAATTATCATCATTGTCAACCATTATCAATCCACTACTGGATGAAGGTCTCCCCAAGTTTCTTCCGCAATTGTATGTCTTGAGCCTATCTCCTACATGCTAGACCCCATCTCCCATGGGGTCTTCTGGGGTTTTTTCGGTAACACCTAAGCTATGATTTAACTTCGGGGCTCCAGATGTCTTTCCCTGAAGAGTGGTTTGGGGTTCCTGAGTTGTTTTATTCTATGTCATTTGTGTTTAGAATCATGAAAGTGGGTTGCCTGTGGTTAATTCTATGTTTATTTCTACTACGCCTAATTCCTGCAGCAGGGCGCAGTGTTGATGTGGTCTAATTACTACAGGAATGTGCTTTACTTCTTTTTACTTATATATATATATCATCATCATCATTGTCAACCATTATCAATCCACTGCTGGACGAAGGTCTCCCCAAGTTTCCTCCACAACGGTCTGTCTTGTGCCAGTCTCCTCCATGTCACTCCCGCATACTTTCGAATTTCATCCACCCATCTTCCATGTGGTCTTCTTCTGGGTCTTTTCCTGTCCCTTGGAATCCAATCTAAAATTTCGGCTGTCCATCGATGGTCTGTTCTTCTGGCAGTATGTCCAGCCCATTGCCATTTCAGGGATTTAACTCTGATCATGATGTCTTCCACTCTTGTCATTTTTCGGATCCACGTGTTCCTCTTCTTATCTCTCCTGGTTACACCAAGCATGCACCTCTCCATGCTTCTTTGAGTTGTCTGCAGCCTTTGTATGTCTCTTTTAGCTAAGGTCCACGTCTCTGCACCATACGTAAGCACTGGAAGGATGCATTGATCAAACACTTTTCTTTTAAGACATAATGGCATATTGCTCTTGAAAATTATGCTGTTTCTTCCAAAAGCTCTCCAGGCAAGTTTTTTACGCCGATTAATTTCTTCACCAATGTGACCCTCACTTGATATCTGCTGTCCAAGATAAACGTACGTGTCTGTTATCTCCAGCTTTTCTCCATCAATCGATAAATCTTCATTTCTTGTAAAAGCATTGTACATCACTTTTGTCTTCTGAAAGTTCATTTTTAATCCCACTTCTTTACTCTTGGTTGCAAGTTCCTGGATCATACTCTGTAGCTCTGATGGGGTAGTTGCAAAAATGACTATGTCATCAGCAAAACGAAGGTGGGTTAGATAATCTCCATTAATCTTTATCCCTTTGTTTTCCCAGTTCAGTGATTGAAAGACATTTTCCAATGTGGCATTAAAGAGCTTCGGAGATATGGTGTCACCTTGTCTCACTCCTTTTCCAATTTTTATGTGTGTTGTATTTTCAAACAGCCGAATCTTTGCACTTGCATTTTCATAGATGTTATTAATAATATTAATGTATGCATCTTCAATACCGCAGGATATATATATAACATCAACCATTATCAATCCACTGCTGGATGAAGGCCTCCCGAAGTTGTTTCCACAATTGTCTGTCTTGATAGCCTGTCTCCTCCGTCACTCCTGTATGATTTCGAATTTCATCCATTCATCACCCATGGGGTTTTCTTCTGGGTCTTATATATATATATATATATAGAAAGAGAGAGAATTATATTGTGTGAAGTATTTAGTGTATGTGCTGGGAGATACCTTTATTATGGGCAAGTTGCCACAATTGCCATTCCTACCCACGAATAAGGCTTACAGATCTGTGTTGTCGAATATTATGGCTAACAAACAGATTAGAAACATGCCCAGTGCTAAGGACTTTTAATTTTTATTAAATAAAAACCAGTTAAGTAGTAGTTTTCTTCTGATTATATAAAAGAAGGGAAGTTGGTAAAAGTATTTTAATATTGATGCCTCTTGGCTGTGTAAACTCATTGTTTGTTTTCCGATTTTCTTCGAACTTTTTTTTTTTTTTTCATTTAAAGCTCTCATAAAATATTTGGCGTCTATGTATTTGGAGTGATAAGCTGTGGGATGATTCAGCATTCTCATGGTGATTAGCGACGAATATCTAAGAGTTTTACCGAAATTGCGGATTGACTGCAACTGTAGTTTTTGTTTTTTTCTTTCTTTTTTTTTTTTTCATTTACTCTATTACCGGTGACTTACATTTCATTGAAAATCTGTTCCAAAATTTTTTTGAAATGTCAAAAAATTATGGCATGAGATTTTATTCAACGAGAGCAAGCTGCCTGCATCCATTAAAATATAATTTTCTTTTTAAAACACTATTGCCGCCAACTAATAATAAAAAGCGTTATTTGATACGTTAAAGTTTTAGCCTCAGCCCCTAAGTGTTTATAACAAAATTTCTGAGTTATATCCGCATTTAACATCAAACCATATATTACGAAAACTCCCTTTCGTAACACGGAACGGAAATCGTTCTGTACCTCATCAAACATGGCTGCCACTTGTTTCCGGTGGCTTCACCCGTTCGCCGACATAAGCACTCTACGTACTTCTATCTCGTTGGTTGTTGTCATCCCCTTCTATCGCCCACCCATTTGTGCATCCACTTTGCTGTTGCCATCTCTCGGAATAAAAATAATAGAGTTGCATCGTTTACCGCTAGGTGGAGCACTAAGCATTGACATACCCAACACCTATTCATTCCCCTTCCCAACCATCCACTTTAATGTTGCCATCCCACGAAATAAAAATTTGTTGGCCACCCCGGTGGCGCAGTAGTCTAAGCGATGGCCTCTGATCATTCGTCCGAACGGGGTCCGGGTTCGAATCCCGGTGAGGCATGGATGTTGTGTTTGTCTTACGGCACTGGCTCTCTCCCTTCCCTGAAACCAGTGACCCTAAATTAGGGACGGGCGACTGCTTATAGCCCATTGAGAGTTGCTCACTGTGGTCGTTAAACCTCCAATCAAAAAAAAAAAAAAAATGTTGCCATCGCTCGAAATAAAAATTAATAAAGTTCCGTCGTTCACCGCTAGGAGCAGCACATCCATCGATTGGGTATTGTCATCCCCCTTCCCACCCACTCTGATGTTGCCATCGCTCGGAGCAAAGTTGCCCTACTTGCCGTACAATTATATTAGTCCATATAATTGTCGGTGTTTTGATTTGTCGGTGTTTTGATTTGTCGGTGTTTTGATTGTCGTTGTTTTGAACTGTCGGTGTTTTGATTGTCGGTGTTATGAATTGTCGGTCTTTTGATTGTCGGTGTTTCGACCTGTCGGCGTTTTGAACTGTCGGTGTTTCGACCTGTCGGCGTTTTGAACTGTCGGTGTTTTAATTGTCGGCGTTTTGAACTGTCGGTGTTTTAATTGTCGGTGTTTTGATTGTCGGTGGTTTAATTGTCGGCGTTTTGACCGGCACCCCATTTTCATCTAGGTGAGCTAGTAGTACAGACTTGTTGAGATGTTCTGTTATTCGTCATAGATCTCTGCCTCAGTATTATATGTCTCATGCTAGGGTTCATTCCTTCGAACTCTAGGACGGCTGTCCTGATTTCGTTGGCAACCGCTGATGGCACCCACTGGCTTTGTTTGGTCCGGTCTTCTGACTCTGTCTCAGTAGCGAGCAGCTCGCTGCTCGCTAATCTGTGGTCAATATCGTAGTTCTTTCTTGATGGCTTCCAGGACGGCAGATGGCATCATATTCTTCGCGACAGTGGTCCGTCTCTGATCCATTAATCGCTGTTCGCTGACTTGAATGTCTGGGTATTGCTGTTGCCATTTGTCATACAGTTTCTTCCTGTACAATGTCATCTCTGTCTCCATTTTAGTCACTTCGTAGTATGGTCGCATGATACAAGGTTAGTAGAAGAGAAGGTTGCTTCGATCCCTATATTTCCATGTAGTCACATTTTGGGTGGGGGAGTGACGTCAGTGACAGACCGGCTGTCAAGGTCAACGCCCAGCCATCCCTTCCAGAAAGAGCTATATCCTATGTAATTTCAATGTAATCTCACTTTGAGCTCCGGAGTTTTTTGTGTAGAAACATTTTTCAGAGTGACCTAGTAACATTCAACATTCATAGGTTCTGTTTTACGTGACTGACTATCAGTGATGCCAGGGATGAAATGTACTGCTGCAATTTGCAACAACATTTTGTCGAAAACTAAAAAAGATCCTGATAAAAAGAACGTAATGTACCAATATTTTCCAAAAGATCCAGAGCTCAGGAAAAAGTGGATTTATCTTTGTCGCAGAGATGGGAAATGGAATGCAGCATCCTATACTGTGTGTTCAGAACATTTTGAACCCGAAGATTATGAGCTGGATTTGAAATTCGAACTTTTAAATTTGCCGCCCAAAAGAAAATTAAAAAGCTTTGCTTTCTCTTAAAAAAATTTGCTGAAAAGTTCTCAGGTTATAAAATACGTGGATTACTGCAACAAAAATCACATTGAAAGATTTACTCAAAGAGAAACTAAAATATGATTTCTGATTTGTTACAAGTAAACCATTCAGATAACAGTTTTGAGAAGCAAAACGCAGTGGAATCTGATGGAGTTACAGAAATCAGAGGTATAGAATATGACGCATTAATGTGTAAATATAGGCAGTTGCTGATTAAAAATATTGCGTTACGCGAAAAGGTGTGCAGTTAACAAAAAGAAATAAGGGGTTCAGCTCTAAAAATATGCAGATTGAAATATGAAATTGTTGCAATGAGACGAAAAAATATTCGTAAAAAACATGTTGAACTTCAAGTTCGTTCAATACAACTCAAGTTGTTTACAAGAGGTCAAGTAAATATGCTTTTGAATAAAAAAAAAGATTATTTGGTCCAATGAGGATATATCGATCGCTTTGAATCTGCGATACCTGAGTAAGAGGTCATACATTTATTTACGAAGTGAACTGAATTATTCCTTGCCTGGATTATCAACTTTGCAGAAATGGGCGTCCAAGATTAATCCCCAACAAAGTACCATGATGGACGTACTAAAATTATGAAAACCGGGCATAATACAGAAAAACACCAATACCCAGACTGATGAATCACACACGAAAGAATTCATAGTTGAAAAAGTGCTGCGCCACGTTGGAGTCAAAAGTGATGAAAAAATATCCAAAGGTTTATAAATACGATGCTTATTCTATGCAAGCGACAACGATAATGTGTTAAATACACAACAAGGCCTAACCACAGTAACTGAAGGTGATGTGATGGCCGAGAGTATCTTGCTGGTTGGGTGGCCAAAAAATATAAAGAAAAATACCCACATCTGGGAGATTACACATAAAAAAATAACACTGTACATATTGAGGAATCATGACTACATCATCTGTCATTTGGAGGACTCGTTCAACCACCTCTTGAGTGGTCTAATACTGCTAAAACATTGGAATATGAATTTCTTAAACAAAACATAAATTACACTATAAGTAAAGAGCCTTATATCGTAAAAACGTTAACCGAGAAAGCATCTCTCTTGTTTAATGGATTTCCCATTGAGGCACTTAGGACATATGTTAAGTTGAGAATTATAATCAGGTTTAAATATTTGAATAAAAAGCTGCAGTCCATCCTAACTGTCAAAAGAAGTACCAGAAAGGAAGATGACATTCGCTCAAAGAAGAGAAAACCTATGAAAACACGTAGTAAATTAGAAAAAAAGCAAAAAAAAACAACAACAACAAACAAACTTAGACCTACCTATTTAGAAAGAACTTCTAGTTTTGCGAATTGGTGTGATTAAATCAATTATAAGTATATTAATTGGATTATAACTCATGTTCCTAAATCATGAAAAGCCAAAGAAACAGAACTGCAACTACAGTAAACGTAAGTACAAAATAATACACTTTATGCTTCAGTCGGAAATGTTCAATTTTTATAATGCATATGCATGTTTTTCCTTCTTTTTTCTAACCTTTCAAATGTCTTTAATCTAAAGCAGGTTATGGTTATGTCTTTTGTAAGGGTCCTAAACTTTTTCAAAATAAATAGGCTTTAAAAAAAAGAAAAAGAAAAAACTCAGTTGATTCCACACTGCGGACGGTCGGGCGAGACCTCGAGTCAAACCATTACCCCCTTATGTGATGGTCAAACCCCACGATGGGTCTGTCAGTGACGTCACGCACCTCTCCCTCTCCGCTCCAAGATTTTCCGCGATCGAGGCAACCTTCTCTTCTACTAACCTTGCGCATGATATACATGCTCATTTCTGAACTCTGTCTCATGCGTTGGCCTGCATTTTCGTCCGGCTTGGTCTTGGGCTTAGTAGCCCCCGAAGCACCTCCGGCCGATCGTTGACTATTTCTTGTGGTAGCCTTGAGAGGGGCAACGCCACTTGCTTCATTGCTTCCTTCTGGAGACTGTAACTTACTTGTCGAACGGGCCCCTTTACCTAAGGCTCGAACGCGAGTGACTTTATCCTGCGCCACACTTGATGCAATATGTGCGAATCTCTTTCTTAATCTCAGCCTGAAGGAGTTGAGATTTTTTAGTATGCAAGTTTCTTAACTAGTGGATATTGTATCTTCTTAACTGATGTTGTAAGCACTAGATGGCGTCACATTCCTGCAACTGTTTCGACACCTTTTTAGGAAGGTAATCTCAAGTCGAAATCCACGGCGGCTGACAATGGTTCTAGGTGGAATCGAAGGCGCGACCGCTTGGATGGTAGCAGCTTATGCTATCCACTAGGCCTTCCGTGACTACATATTGTGGCATTATTATTGTTATTATTATCGTGGCCATTATTATTTTTATTACTATAAGTGCAATAATAGAATGTATTAAGTATTTAATTGAGAAATATCCTTTGTGATTCGCAAAACCAGATTTGTGAAAAGTTTGTTCCAATGGCCATAAATGTGTTGGATCGAAGAGGAAAATTTTAGACCCTCTTTCTCCTTTGTGTAAAATGTATGTTTTTTTCTTTCTCTCACACCGCAAATTCACAGTAAATATCAATCTAAACTTTTTTCACCATTACACTTTTATGGATTTTTTTTCTCATGTTCAATAGCTATGGCACATACTGAGGGCATTATAGTTTATTCGTATGGAAATTGGTAATACGGAAATTATAAACAGTTGATAATCAAAATAAAAAAATAAATATACTGAAAAGCTAAAATCTGTTTCTAAACAATACACAAGATGCATTTCGAAACATTAAAAGATTTTTGAAAAACTTTTGATTTCTCATAGTGACTGACATCGTACCACACAAAAGAGTTAAAAAGCTCTTCAAAGTTCAGTTCCGCGTTTTACTTGAAATAACGTTTAATATAGTTATATTTTAAACGAGAAACTTAAACAGGAAGAAAATCTCATGCAAGCAATGTCCGCTGACATTTTTTCTTCCTGCCTAGTAACAAAAAATCCACCAAAAACAGAAAATTTTCAAGGTATTCCATTCATTCTGAGGACGAAATGAATGTGGACAAAGAGAACCGTTGACAAAATGTGCTGCACGAAATGAACACGGAAAAAGTGAAAGGGAACCCATCGAGGTGAGGCTGGTTTGAAGGCCAATGAAACCCAACACGTTATTAGCAAGGTATTCGCAACGATTTGCTACTTCAGTGTATATCACTGACCAACGCTATCGTAATGAATTCTATGTTAAAAGTCATCTTAACATCAACTCTATACTTCTCTGTTACCCATTGGTTTCAGTTCTGCGTTAATTTAAAACTTTCGCACTTACAGAACCGTTGCGAAAATATTTGGACTTAAAACTTGTGCGTTTTTGACTTGAATTAGCAAAACGCTTGCGTTCTTTTTGCCTGCAGCGGATTTAAAACCAAAGAGTATATGGCAGTTGGTGAAAATTATTATATAATAATACTACATAAACTTAAAATACTTGCAAATGCTGTGCAAGTATTTTAAATAGCATTATTTACAAAGAGAATACCGAACAGAGAATTTAAATGAAAGCAATTTTTAGGTTGGGCAAAGTTCTTCGAGGGAAGTCTCATTCTGTTTCAAGTCGCTATACTTACTTGCCTGAGTGTGCCTGAAAAACGCCGGTTACGTGCTTTCTTTGCGATGCTGTTTTTATATTTGTTCTTCTAAAACGCCTACCACAGTGACTTTCAGTCAGGGTTGAATGCAATTCTGGGGCCACAACACTCTGAAAGGGAGTAGTGCTTGCCGGGATGCGGGAGGGAGGGTACCCTCCAGCTGTGCCACGCTCTCTTGAATGATTCATACCTTCGTCGATCCTGCTGACAATGACTTCAGCGGCATCTTGCCTTTAGCAACGTCCCAGCTGCTGCGACATTAGCATTTCTCCTCCGTCCACCCGAAGAAATCCTCTTCTCCACTTTCCTACACTCATTGATGTTGTTGCTCTGCCTCTTACAACACTTTTGCTCTTCCACATCACATCTCCATCCTTACGAATGACGATTTTCTTCCCTGTTCCTTTGTCGTTTCGACTTAGTGTAATGCATCTGCGGCTTAGTTTTTGATTTTTTATTCAAGAAAAAATCGCGTGCATATTTTGAAACATGCTCTTATTAGCTGCGCAAACATGTTCACAGAAGCCTGTGATTTTCTCTGAGCTTTGAACATGTTTGCGCAGCTGTTTAGAACGCCAAGATATTTTTTAAAAAACAGAAATATGTTTAGTTTCATGTTCGAAAAGACAATTGAGAGGAACATGTTATTTAAATTTTTTAAGCATTTTTGCGCTTGCATGTATCTCAGTTATCTGCTTCTGTGTTATCTCACGACAACAGGTTTTTATTTCTGTAGAAATAGTTATGCTCTTACCACTAAGTATTTTAGCATATTCGTTTTTCCTTTTTGTAGCGAAGAAAATTAGTGCGGTCTTTCCATTGATTCTAAAACTTTTAAACGCCTTTCGTTCAAATTGGCGATGAGTGAGGTCCTTTTTGGTACTCAAGCAGCATTCTAAGGCAATGACAGCAAGAGTTACTTTATTATCTTGGCCTTTCCAACGAACACTCTTGCGAGGCAGTGGTTATGCTTTTACGTTTTATAATGAATAAACGTCCTCCGCTGGACGTGTAGTGCAGGGAAGTTTACGTTAAGTCACGTTAGGGTTATTGGAAGGTTACTTGACGTAGCTAAAGTGTACCTAATCTTCAAAGTGCTAGAGTTTGTTTAGGTAATACTCGCACGTGCAATAATTTCATTGAATATAGAACTTCGTTTTACTCAGCGTTCCTCATTATTTTGAATATCAGTACTATAACTTCGGTTTTAGTACATTAGTACCTTGAAGGCTCCTTATTAGAGCGGTAAACACAATATACCCTGGACTTAACGGAGACACTTAATGAAAGAGACTTAACGGCCAGACAGAGGTCTGACAATAATATGAACTGAGAAAACGTACTCACTTTAAACCTTTTATTGGAGAACTCCTGGTATTATCAAACACACTCTCAACAAATCACACTACTACTGAATATCCGAACTTTCGTAGAATCGCATAACAATAATTAAGAAGAACCTATCACATAAAACGAAGCTCTCTTGGTATAGTTGAGCGCGCCTATATATACTGCATACCACCACGCCATGACTTACACTCGTTGCCACATATCATTCAGAGGGAGAAATAACATCTCGTTAAGTGAGAAGATAATTTGCATAGGAAAATAAAATCACTATTTTGATTTCATATTACTAGGAATCACTTTTTTGATTTCATATTACTTCCTCATATTATCGTTGATTACAAACCAACTGTATCAGCAGCGAAGATTGCCTGTAGCTGCCTAACAGTAACAATTTTCACTATTTTACCCCTAACACACACATATATATATATATATATATATATATATATATATATATATATATATATATATATATATATATATATATATATATATATATATATATATATATAAAATTGGATTAGTAGACGGACATAGAAGATATATATATATATATAAACCCCACATATATACACAAAAAGAATGCGTAGGCCCACACGAAAAAAAAAAAAATTCTGACACGCCATCTGGTCGTGCAGGAAAAACAACATAATGAGAAAACAACCTGTCCACGAGAACTTACTTATCTCGAGGACGCATAAAAAACCCTAGTACGATAACGTTTTCCAGGCCTAATCGGACTGGTAAATTCAGGTGGCGTCGATCTTTTCTGAGACTTGAATGGATCTGGAACATCTGTAGTCTGTCGGTCAAGAAATCCCTGCGGCTGACAGGAATGGTCAGGAACGGCTGAAGTCCGTCGGTCAGGAACTGCTGAAGTCTGTCGGTCAGGAAATCCCTGCGTCTGACAGGAACGGTCAGGAACGGCTGAAGTCTGTCGGTCAGGAAATCCCTGCGTCTGACAGGAACGGTCAGGAACGGCTGAAGTCTGTCGGTCAGGAAATCCCTGCGTCTGACAGGAACGGGCTCCCCCAGGCTTTCGATATATTGTCAATTCGTGCTGGGGTTCCCGTGTTGTCCTTCAAGCATTCTTTTGAAGGGACGTGGCTCCGGCCACATCGCTTGTTTTCTCTTTCTACCTCTTGGCATGACAGTAGAAGCAGGCATCGGCCCTCTTTGCCCTGAGCGTAAGTTCCAGGGGCGAAACCCGGGCGGATGCAAGGATCTCTGCCTTCGTCGCTGTTGCGGCGAAGCAGATTGGGGAGACAAGTTGCGTTTTCGACCAGCTTTTGGTGTTGCTGGACGGTTTGTAATTTGTGTCTGACGTTTAGAAATCGTCAAACTATTGTCTATATCTGATAAATCAGAAATATTTGATGACTCTGAGTCGCTGCTGTAAGTTAGTGGTCGTGCAGGGCGATGTTTATTTCTGCCTATAGGAATACTCTCTGACGAGGTATTCACGGAAGTAGGAGCTTGTGTTGGTGCAGAGTTATTAGGGAATGGTGCAGCAATAGTCTCGGCAATGGTTGGAGGGAAGGGAATGATACTAGAATTTGAAGAACTTGATTCGAGCCTTCGTCTTATGGTAGAATCAGGTTGCGTTCTTGGAAAACAGTCTTGTTGAGGGGAGGGTGAAGAAAAAATCACTGGAGATTCTTCAAAAAGGTTTGTCGGTTCGTCCAAAATTTCTGGAGGTTGATCGTGTGATATAGACTCTTGAGTCTGTGGAACAGAAGGTTGAGTAGGGTTGATTATATAATCTATATTTCGTTCATGATACTTGCGACACTGAGCAACATGTACGTATTGAAATTGATTGTCAGGTTTTTCAAAGATAATGTTATTTTCAAACACATTTGCCACCCGATATGGACCTTCGTAGCTGGGTGCAAATTTCTTTACTAAAGTATGAGAAACAGAAGACTGGAAGTGTGTCTCCACGAGAGTTAGATCTCCAACGACAAGATCTGTTTCCCTACGCCTAGTATTATAGTATCTTGCTTGAGCCGCTTGTGCTCCTATCATTGCAACACGAGCTTTCTCTGCCATGATTCGTACTGATTGCGGAGTTGGTCGCTGGTTTAGTTCGTCGATAATCCCCGTTAAATTTTCAAAAGGGGTCTTAATATTTCGACCCAAAAAAGTTCTGCGGGAGTAAATTTAGTAGATTCGTGAACAGACGAGCGGAGCGCGAACGAAAAAGCTCAAGATGTTCGTCCCACCGCTCGTGATGATCCATGACAAATGTAGCAATCATTTTCACTAGCGTGCGGTTTACTCGTTCCGCGGGATTACTCTGGGGATGATATGGGGAAATGAATTTATGCTTTATGTGTAGTCTCGCACACATTCTTTCAAAATGTCAGAAATAAATTGGGGACCATTATCCGAAACTACTTTATTAGGTGCACCATATCTAGAGAATACTTCATTAATTAATACATTACAAATAACTTCCGCCGTAGCGGCTTTAATGGGAAAAACTTCGACCCATTTAGAGAAATTATCAGTTAATACTAAAACGTAACGAGCTTTGTTTTTAACAGATAAAGGATAAGGTCCCAATAAATCTATTGAAATAATGTCAAAAACATGAGAACTTGAACTAGATTTCAAGTGACCGGCCGGTCTTACATTCACGGTAATTATAAATCTGACACAAGTGACATGATTGAACGTATGCGAGCACACTTTGGTACATGCCAGGCCAAAAGGCAACATCCCGCAATTTACAGCGGGTCTTGCGAATACCTAAATGGCCTGCAATAGGTTTGTAATGAAATTCGTTTAAAAGGGCCATTCTAAGGGTTCGCGGAATACATGGGCGAAACTCTGCCCTAGTAGTCCTAGATTTCGTATAGTAAAGAAGACCCTCTATGACTTCAAAATGCTGTGACCTCCCAGCCAGAGAAGGGACAATTTGTAGTGGTGAACCCGCAAACAAAAAATTACAGATATCCCCAAAATCTGGATCATTTACTAATTCTGCCATTATCTGCTCTCTTGATGTTATATCAGCTATTAAAAGTAAAGGCTGACATCCAGGAGTAGTTTCTGTGGGAACCCCACTAATCGGGACGCGAGACAATGCATCCGGTAATTGATTCTTATGACCTGGCTGGTACGAAATTTTGATATTGCTCTCTTGTAACTTCAGAGCCCACTTCATAAGTCTTTGAGAGAGGTGCTTAGCAGAATTCAAATACTGAAGGGCAGAATGATCCGTAATTATATTAACTGTCAATTCGTTGAGATAACATTGAAATTTGTCAAGAGCATACACTACAGCAAGACATTCGCGTTCCGTAGCTGAATAATTGCCTTCAGCTTTGGCTAAAGTACGGGACGCAAAAGCTATTGGATGCCCAGCTTGTGACAAAACGCAACCAAGACCAACTCCGGACGCGTCAGTGTAAATATCAAATTCCTTAGTATGATCTGGGAAAGCTAATACAGGAGGCTGAGTCAACGCAGACTTTAGTGCTTCAAACGCAGCGTTAGCCTCAGGTGTCCAAACAAACTTCTTGTATTTACGTTTCAAAGCATACAATGGCTCACAGACTGTAGCATAAGCGGGGACGAACTGCTGATACCATCCGGTCATTCCCAGAAAGCGTGATAGTTCTTTGGCTGTGTTTGGCTGTGGAAAGTCAACAATAGGCCTGATTTTTCATCATCCGTAAATAAGCCGTGGGGAGTGATTTTCAACCCCAGATATACAATCTCGTCCCTCGCTATCTGGCATTTACTAGGTTTTAACGTCAAGCCAGCATTGTATATGAGTTGGAACACCTGTTTGAGCAGAGAAAGGTGCTCGTCAAAAGTCTCGGATGCAATAATAATGTCATCCAAATATACATGCACATGGGGACCTAGAACAGGTCTGAGAACCGTATCCATAAACTTTTGGAAAGTAGCAGGTGCAGAGGCTAGTCCAAAGGGCATACGCAGGTATTCATAAGCCCCAAAAGGAGTCACAAAGCCTGTTTTATCGACGGAGTCTGGATGTACCGCAACCTGCCAATATCCACTCGCCAAATCCAAGGTTGACATCCATTTAGTTGACGATAGGTCATGCAAAATATGCGACATGACAGGTAGTGGATAATTTATCGTTTTCGTGACTTGGTTTAGCTTGCGGAAATCTGTCACGAAACGAAATTCGTTGTGTTGTTTCTTTGGAACAAGAAAAGCAGGTGCGGCCCAGGCGCTTGTTGATTCCCTTATTATGCCCTGTTGAATCATCTCGGAAATTTGACGTTGCATTTCCTGTTTTTTATGGGGAGCACAAGGGTAAGGTTTCGTCGCTATCGGTTTCGAACCATCAGTGTCAATGGCGGGATAAACCACCTGTGTGAAACCAGGTTGGTCGGAAAATAAACCAGGTATTTCACGCAAAAGTAGAGAAAGCTGGTTTCGTTGCCTCTCATTCAGTTGGTTACTCAGTAACAAACTCGTTATGTCTATAGGATCTGTAGGAATCACTTCGACAGGTTCCGGAAAGGAAATAACATGTTGTACGAAATTCAGGGTAACTTGAAAAGTATTGATAAAATCCATGCCCTTTAGACATTTAACAGGTAGGTCGTCTATGAGCAGGAAAGAATGCATGAAACGAGCCTTTCCCAGCCCTAGAGATAATGTGACAGTTCCTGTGATACTGAATATTTCGTTATTTGCACCTCGCAAATACTGCGTCGCAGGCTGGACGTGGATTGCAGGAAAAGTTTCAGTGAAAAACCTCGTATTTAGGGCTGGTATTTCAGAACCAGTGTCGAACTTTGTCTCGACAATAATATCTTCAATTGTCAATAACACATCAGCCAACTGAAGAGTTGGGACAGTCAATAATACTATTTTAGGGTCAGAATTCTTGGTAGCAGGAAGCAGTACCGACTCCTTGGTCTACTTCCTTTGGAAGTTTAAAGGATTCCTGGTTGTATTATCATGCGGTCTGAAACCTCGGCCCTGCCAGGTATCGGGAAAGGTTTCACGCTTAGGAAAACTTTGTGAAAACTGCTGCGGGAACTCCGCATGTCTGTTGAAATTTCCATCGCTATTACTTCCTCCCTCAGCACGGGCAGAAAAATCATTATTGCCCTTAGCATAAAAATGTTCCGAATTCTGCGGATTGGAACAGGGTCGAGCATACTGTGAAATTTGTACTGTACCCCGAAAATTGTTTAGAAACTAGCGGTTGGTGTACCACTCTTCTATGCGGTGAGACGTATGATGCTTGGACTTGCACCTGTGTAAGCTCGCGTTGAAAGTCATTAGGCCTATTACGCCGCTGAGGATTTTCGTGATAAGCCTCCCGGGGTACCCGGGCATGTTGAGTTGGACCATGTTTGCAGTGTCGTCCTCATACGTTCGTATGAGGCGAAGGCATTCATGAATTGTAGCAGGGTGTCGGACCTCAAGAAAATCCTGTAGAAATGGATCGAGCTGTTGCAATAGGGTGTCCAACATGTCGAAATGACTGGCATGTGGATCCCATATTTTATACAAGCGTGTTGTTTCTAAAGCAAACGCAACAGGGCTATCGTTGGGTCCTTGGTTACGAGAAAAAAGTTGTTGTGCAAGGCCAGCTCGACTGAGGCCGGAAGGAAAGACGTCCAAAAATTCCGCTCGGAAATTCTCATAACGAGAATCCGGGTTCGATACTCTCCACTGCCGATACCAGGTCTTAGCGGTGTCTTTCAAGCAAGTGCCTGCTATTTTCACTTTGCAATCTTGAGAAATATTGTATAAGTCGAAATGATCCTCCAAATCCTCGAGAAATTTCAATGACCCCTCCAAACCATTGAAAGTAATTGTTCCCTCATGCGGCACGAAATGTGCAAGCATTTTGCTTCTGTGAGAGGATTGAAATACCTCAGGTACGACCCGCGACTCAGAGTGATATGAAGCTGGTGAATGACGAAATTGTGAGGAATGCCTGGGTACTTGTAAATCATTGACATCAAAGTTAGACCGACAGGTTTCTTGCAGATTGTCGAAAATAACACCACCACCACCGAAACTTGATTTAATTTGAAATAGTGAAGTTGTCTCAGGTAAAGAAGACATAGTTAATAGGTGTCAGTACCTCGTGTTCAAGAAATGTTCGGGCGCCAATTATAATGAATAAACGTCCTCCGCTGGACGTGTAGTGCAGGGAAGTTTACGTTAAGTCACGTTAGGGTTATTGGAAGGTTACTTGACGTAGCTAAAGTGTACCTAATCTTCAAAGTGCTAGAGTTTGTTTAGGTAATACTCGCACGTGCAATAATTTCATTGAATATAGAACTTCGTTTTACTCAGCGTTCCTCATTATTTTGAATATCAGTACTATAACTTCGGTTTTAGTACATTAGTACCTTGAAGGCTCCTTATTAGAGCGGTAAACACAATATACCCTGGACTTAACGGAGACACTTAATGAAAGAGACTTAACGGCCAGACAGAGGTCTGACAATAATATGAACTGAGAAAACGTACTCACTTTAAACCTTTTATTGGAGAACTCCTGGTATTATCAAACACACTCTTAACAAATCACACTACTACTGAATATCCGAACTTTCGTAGAATCGCATAACAATAATTAAGAAGAACCTATCACATAAAACGAAGCTCTCTTGGTGTAGTTGAGCGCGCCTATATATACTGCATACCACCACGTCATGACTTACACTCGTTGCCACATATCATTCAGCGGGAGAAATAACATCTCGTTAAGTGAGAAGATAATTTGCATAGGAAAATAAAATAACAAAAGATAGTAAAATCAAAAGGAAACTGAATCTAGAGTATACGTTACAGTTTGGCTACACGGATCCTGAAGAACAATTTTTTTTCAGTATGATTTCGGATCGCATGCCATTCTATTTGAAAGTATCTAAATTTTCAGTTTCCGCACACTGTTTGCCACAATTCGTTTCTAAAGTCAGATTATATTAACATACCCTTCTTCCTCATACATCCTTTTTGTTTTAGAATCTTGTTCTACATCCTTAGAACAAGATTCGAATAGTGTGTTATGAAAGTACGATAAAGGATGTTCAAAAATAATGTGACTGCTCGTCTGTTGAATTTTCTTCCCAAATGTCGGAAGGCGGAAAGCGATCCTGGCAGCGATAGCACAAACAGACAACAACGGCAATGAATGCAGATTACTATCGTCCACTCAAGACAAATCCATACGGAGGTGGTGTCATAAAATGGCTACTGCGAGCTCGCGGTGAAAAAAAGAAAAGAAAGGAGTTTCTCTTATATACTAAATGAATACTAAACATCTTATTTTGAATCTGGACTTTGAATTTTCTCCAGCACATTCATTCTTGTTAAAAATAACTATTATGTGTAACTGTGTAAGATATGTATTATGTTTCAAGTGTTACCCACATTTAATTAATCAATTACAAGTTTGAAGCTGTCACTGCACGATATTACACATGTTAGAGAACCAAATCTTCACAAGGATTAAAAGATTTAATATGATAAAAATACAAGTTAAAAAACTGTACTAGATCTTTCGTGTAGGCTAGCTACACATCATCAGGTACGAAATAAAGGGTAAACACAGGCCAGCAATCCAATATATAAGTTCATGACGCAGTGAAGTAACTAAAGCGCAGTCTCATGGGGTTCATGAATGAGTGACGCTCTTCCATAAGTTGAATTAAGAAAGTCTTTACTCACCAATGACAGGGGGTAAGGGTTGTTGATGACATCTAGACTCATCCTGTTGTATAAGACGACTTTCTTGATTCTTATTGTGGAAGTGCGTTACTTATTCATGAACCCCATGAGACTGCGCTTTAGTTACTTCACTGCGTCATGAACTTATATATTGGATTGCTGGCCTGTGTTTACCCTTTATTTCGTACCTGATGATGTGTAGCTAGCCTACACGAAAGATCTAGTACAGTTTTTTAACTTGTATTTTTATCATATTAAATATTTTAATCCTTGTGAAGAGTTAGTTCTCTAACATGTGTAATATCGTGCAGTGACAGCTTCAAACTTGTAATTGATGCACTTCGGTACGAAATATTTTCTAGTGGTTACCCACATTTGTCTAATTAAACTGGCCATTTTCCTCATTCTGATTATTCCCCACTGTTTCCTTTAGTTTCATTTGTCGATTCATTTTTCACCTTTAGTTTTCTTTTTGCGAGGTAAATGCGTTTTATCTTTAACATAGTTTTAACACTTTTGAGAAAAAAAGAGGACGTGCTACACGTTTTCTGCCGCTGTGCCATTGTAGCGGCAAGCACGCGGTGCCGGTAAGAAACCAACCTGAACAAATATCCCGTGACTTCGTAAGGCGTCACGCGGCACCACGGATGAGCTTTTATGCATTTGGATGAACCTAGCCGTGTGTTCGCATCTCATAGCTTTGCATGACTTACCTATTTTTAAATACGAAAAAAAATTATCCATAATTGATATTCGTAATTATAACCTTCAGTAACTCCAGAGATAAACACGTCTACATCCATATGCATTGCTTTTCCTAACTAATATATTTTAAAAATCTTCAGTCGCAAAAGGATTGAAAAAAAACAACAACAAAAAAAAAAAAAAAAAACGATCGGTTCAATACCTGTCATGTTAATTTTCAGTCCTAGCACATCAGTGAACAGAATTATTCTCATGATGTCGGGAACATCAGACCAATGTGTAGTCAAAATCTATTGAAGCGAAGTATGAGGCAGAACGTCGCATTCTTCATTTCCACTTTCACTGCTGGCCGTACGATAGCTAGTGAAATAATACATTTCTGTATTCATAGGCGTAACCACTGGGGGGGGGTCAAGACCCCTCAGATATAGGAGTCGGGGATCCCCAATATAAAGGACCCTCCAATTTTTTCGGGAATATAATGCGCGTTCTTATGATTTGAACCAACTAAATTTAATAATATAAGATTGTAATTTTTCGTAGAATGCAAACACGTGTATAATGTGTACTTAATAAAACAGGGATATCGATTCCTAATAAGCAAAGCCAGTTCTACAACTTTATAATTTACATTTCTACCCTATCTACCATAGTTTTACAGTTGTGTTCGTTAAGTTCCACAATTCGCCAACAGAGGCGCTTATGTCGTGCCCGTTAGATCGCGCCTCAGCAACTACTGTGCGCGCGTGTGTGTAGGGGAGGAGGTCCCAAACTCTATCTTACACAGTATGTATGTAGGGTGTCTGCTTGGTCAAACGGATTGACTACATGTAACGACAATTCTACGTCACAGATGAGATGACGCACGTGCAGAGCACTGTCTAGCGAGCGTGCGTGTAGAACAGAGAAGTTCGTTGGGAGCCGAAGGAAGAAGGTGGTTGATGGCAGTTGTCCGTTATGGAATGTTTACATTTTTAAGTTGTTAATTATCGTCTTATTTTATTTGTGCTGTGTTCTCCTAATGAAGACGTTATGAATATGATTGCTGATTGAATCAGTAGTGCAGCATTGATTTCCCCTAGACGCAACGAGTTACTACAAGAAAAAGGATTTGAATCCGAGGAGAAATGAAAAGTGCTTCTGAGACGGCCATGTTGTAGTGTGTCGCCCTGACACGTATGAAGTTCTAAGCAGCCATGTTATTCTACGCCGCCCTGCCACGTACGGATTTGTTCCTATCTTTTGTGCTTTTTTTGAAGAGTCATCTTGATTTGAAATGTTGTTCTGTGTCCCCCTGGCAGGTATGAATTCGTCCTTTTTGTTCTGAGGAGTCACCCAGGCTCGACGGTTATAGTGAGCGTCCTGCTCGAGTGTAAATATTCGACAGTGTTACAGAGTGTCACCCTGGCACACGTGAATCCGTCTCCATATTCTGAAGTACTACCTAGGTTCGACGGTTATAACGAGCGTTCTGCTAGAGTGCTAATATAATATTTTAGCGGGGCAATCTCGCCCGGAACATTAGAGTTGTGCGTGGATATTTTCAATCTTCGTTCAAGACCTCCGGTGATTTGTAAAATTAGTACATAACTAAGAATGGCGTATTTAGCAAAAAGTCTTAAAGAAGACTTAAAAATACTTGCTTACGAATTGGGGTTAGAAACGCCCACAGATTGTAGAATTATAGATTTCAAGAGAGTCATTCTTGAAAGTAAAAATTATAATGAAGAGTTTTTCAGGGAAATGTTGAGCACGATCATAAATGCAAGGAAAGATGCCATTGAAGAAAGATGGAGAGAAGAAATGG
The DNA here is from genome assembly GCA_039090855.1 of Macrothele yani. Classification (NCBI taxonomy): domain Eukaryota; kingdom Metazoa; phylum Arthropoda; class Arachnida; order Araneae; family Macrothelidae; genus Macrothele; species Macrothele yani. The sequence goes on from CM077014.1 coordinate 190,693, forward strand.
GACTTGAACTTGTGAAAATAAGAGTCGAGGCTAAATCTAGACAAGATGAGAGTGTTCAGGTTGAAAATATCAGAACTCCAAGTAAAGAGTTTAGAAACTTATTCAGAAATTTAATATGGGAGGCGGTATAAGCCTTTACCTAGTGCTTTTTGAACGGCAAGTCCGTCGTGTGTCGTTACCGCAAGACGAATGGGTCACTCATCTTTTGGGACTTCTCCCCCATGAAATAAATCAGCTGATTGCTCGTGAGCCAGAGGAAAAAGTCGAGAGTTATGACCATGTGAAAGAGTTGTTACTAAAGAGGTTCAAATTAACTCCTGAAAAGTTTCATCAGTTGTTTGCTTCTGCATCAGAAGAAACAGACTGGTACCTGGCGAGACTTTTATCATGAAATGTTTACGTATTTTGATGGTTGGATTTCGGCCTTAAAAATAACAACTTTTGAACAATAAAGAGATTTGATCATCATTGATCAAATTAAAAAACGAACTCCAATGGATTTTAGAGAATATAATTTGGATGAATGGATCAACATTGTTTCTCCCGTAGAATTATCCGAAAAGCTTGATGATTTTGAAAGTGTTAAAAGGCCCGCGAAAACAGCAATTGGTGTCGAGCATGAACGACCAAAGTTCCCAAGGCCGCCTTTCATGGTTTTCCAGAGATGTTCAACAAAAACAAAGTTGTTGGAAAAGGGATGTCTGGAGGCAGACAGGCTCAGAAGTTCCAGAGACGAGGTCCAAAAAGATGCTTTGAGTGTGGAATCACCAGGCATTTGAGGTCTCAATGCCTTGAACTCACCAGAAAGGACAGCGATCCGTCAGCGAAACGAGACAGTGAGAAGGAGAAGGCATTGGACGCATACATCACACGAGCGCGTAACGAGAGTGTGAATGAGAAGGTTCGAACCGAAGAGATGACATTGAATAATTTGACTGCTGTTTCACTTATCGACACAATTAGTTCATTATCCCTTCTACGTGAAAATGTATATAGACAAGTTGCTGGTCTTCCGAAGCTGGCGAATAAACACTTCCTCTTATCCGGAATTGGAGCGTCGCAGGTTTACACTAAGGGATCTTTTGAGCGGAAGGTCGCCATAGATGGACATCATTTTTTACTTACGTGGCATGTTGTGCTCCCTCCGCAGCTAAGTTTTCAGGCGGTAATTGGTGCCGACATTCTGGACCAAGCTTCGATAAATTTCAGCAAATGTGACACTGAATTTTGTAAGTACGAGGCGAAGACGTGTCTCATACAGATATCCAAATTGACCCAAGAGAAGGAAATCGAAATGAGTCACTTTCGTGACACACAGGTGAAACAGAAAAGACCAGATATACCATATATACCATTTTATGTCCCTCGAGCTAGAAAGCTACAAGAGGAGACATCTGAAACTCAATGTGCAAACAAACACACATCTCCAGGAAGGCAGAAGGTGAGAAAGTGGAATAAACGGGCATTGGAAGTTAAAGATAAAGGAAAACGTGAAGTTTTTTTGGAAGTCATTCACAAAGCAAATCTTGAAAATGAGTCAAAGGATTGTTCAACGGAGTTTTCTGTGTTCAAAAAAACTGTGGTGAAAAATTATTTGCCTTTAGGAAAGACATCATGTAAAATTCAAAGCAATTTTGTCAGTAGTGGAGAGAACATGCATCTCAAAATTCATATGACACCACATACAGCATCAGATACTTTATTGGAGAAACGTTTCACTCCAGTTGATAGTAATGTCATACTACCTACCCACAATTTAGTAGAGTTTGGTGATACTTCAAATAGTTCACATGTAGAACAAAATTCTAAAATCCATGACGATATACCATTAGAAAGTATGAAAAATTCCACAATTAATAACTCAGTTTCAGGTAATTTTAATATAGAAGTAGGTGATTTAGATTACATAAGTAAAAGAAATCATGGTGTAAGTAATTTAAGTATGGAATCAACAGTGCCTTCAGTTAGTGAAGTCATAAGTGAAGAAAATGCTTCAAACATATCTGAAGGAATAATTATGGTTACTGTTAATGACCAAAATAAGACTTTAACCTCTGTAGTTTGTGAACCTCAGGAAAACACCCTGCCACAGTCAGTGAGTAAAAGTCTGAGAACCAAAAATGAGGCAGTAGATGTGGAAAGTGGTTTAAAGAAAACAAATGAAAGTGGTGCACGCAATTTAGTTTTAGTTGATATTAATGATAAAAACCCGAGTTGTGATTCTGCTTGTAGTTTGGAGACATCATCTTCAATAATCGATGCTTCACAGTTGGAAAATAGCACTTCGGAAGTAAACAGTACTATAGATAATCTCTCATGCAGTACTGACCGTTCTGAGATGAATTTATCAGCAGAGACAATTGGAGCTCATCACTCTGTATCAGAACGTGCTGCTAATGTTTTAAATTGTGAATTAAGTGTTCAAAATAGTGTGAGTAAATCCGATCAGGAGCACAGTTCTTGCAAACAGAATGAAATAGAAAGTAATAAATCCACGAATGCTTCTACGAGTGATGTGGATTTAGCTAACATAGCAGGAAATATAAAAACATCAAGTGAACCTAATATTCCAGGCTGTCTAACAGATTTACCTCCATCATCTAGTGTCACTATACTTCCACAGATTGAAGAAGAGCATTCAGAATCTTTAGCTGAAGTGGTGAAAGTGGTTGAAGAAAAACCTAAGGGGAATCCCGAAGAATTGCATGCAAGAGTTCATGCCGGTACTGACCAAGTTGATTCTGGAGGATGCGACGAGATGGTTCAGACATGTGGATGATCAGATCTGATCACATGTAGAGGAATATAGGAAGGGAGTGTCTGACCCCAGGTCTTAAACAACCCTTAAAAATACGAAGCTAGGAGATTTGGGCTAGAGTGCCCGATAGGAAAGTGACACGGAAGCGAAGTAGAAAGGGGAACGAAGACGCCCGTATTTATTACCGGGAGGCCAGTACCAGGGGTCCGACGGCTTAACGTGCCCATCCGACGCACGGCGGATATTTAGTGGATTGAGCGTTCGTACCTGCCTGGGATCGAACCTGAGGTCCTTTCCGTGGCAGTCACGAACGTTACCCACTAGGCAACCCGCGGTTTAGACATGTGGATGAATTACAGAGAGTTCTCAATAGTGCGACGAGTCGTAGTACAAGGTGGACACGATTTGAACTTTTGACTGGTGTCAAAATGAGGAAAAGATGATAGAACAGTTTCAAGACCAAAGAATTTTTATCAGGCGAGAGGAAAAGAAGAAGAAGACTTACACCAAGAAAAGGAAGAAGGCACCCAAATATAAAATTGGTGACTTAGTAGCCATCCAAAGAACTCAATTCGGCGCTGGTCTGAAGTTAAGACCCAAGTTTCTCGGTCCATGTAAGGTGACCAGAGTAAATCCCAGAGACAGATATGAGGTTGAAAGGGTCGGTGATCATTCAGTTCTATTACGACCACCACCTCCGCTGATCTAATGAAAACCTTTTATAAAGGTGTAACAGTTTAATGTTGTGATTTTTTTTTATATTACGAAATGTTTTCATTATTCATAATGCATTCCTGTGCACTTGTTCAATCCTTTTTATTGAATTTATATTTTGTGCAATGCTTCTTTTTGTAATGTGAAATCATGCAATAAGGCATGGTATGGTTTGTATTTTTGTACTGTGTAATATGTTTGTTTTATTTTAATTTCTCATCATACATGTCCCTGGGGGCAGTGGACAGGATGACCGAGTTTGTAGGATGTCTGCTTGTTCAAACAGACTGAATACATGTAACGACAATTCTACGTCATAGATGAGACGACGCACGTACAGAGAACCGTCCGTCTAGCGAGCGCTTCACAGATAAGATGACGCACGTGCAGAGCCCTGTCTAGCGAGCGTGCGTGTAGAACAGAGCAAAAGTTCATTGGGAGCAGAAGGAAGAAGGTGGTTGATGGCAGTTGTCCGTTATGGAATGTTTACATTTTAAGTTGCTAATTATCGTCTTATTTTATTTGTGTTATGTGTTCTTCTAATAAAGACGTTATGAATATGATGGCTGACTGAATCAGAAGTGCAGCGATTTCCCCTAGACGCAACGAGTTACTATATGTATATAATATGTATTCATATAATGTGTGTATGTGTGATCGGTTACGCCACTATCTGCATTTGATGACAAATTATTTGGATATCATTTCCTATTTCCACGGAGGATGTGCCCGCCGAGGAACTTTTCGTTTAGAGGGACCGGCGATGGCCTGTCCGAATATGTCCATTGTTTCCACAAAACTAAGTATTGAAGTCAATATGGGTTTCCTTGAAATCCCTTTAGTCTCCTCAATAGCCCAACGTGATAAGGTTGTCACCATTTCATACAGGACTCACCCGACTCAGCCTCTCTCTCAAGGGGAAACTTGTGTGCAACCCCTCCCTTCCGCTTCCCGGAACAAACAGAGGTAAAACAATGCCTAAGGAACTTTCTAAGGCACATTTCAACGATCACACATATGCCAAAAAAAAAAAAAAAAAAATCTTTGCCAAAATTATTGCCTGGGCTCTGGCGGCCCGGGCCGTTCAGCCGCCACTGCCCTCCATTTTGGGTGGCGCTAATGTTGTACATGCTTGTAATTCTCAATCTTTTACATACTATTTTGATTAATAGATGTCGCAAGGTGCACATCGCACTGTAGAGACTGTGTATGACGTAAGAGAATTACTTCCAGATTCGCCTCCGTAGAGAGAAGTTGTCATGAATTGTGTAGCGAAGATCTCGTCGTGTCTACGTGCTATTTTTTATGTAATAAATGTTGTGTTTTAAAATGTTAATGTGATAAGTCATTTAAGGTGGAGTAGTGCTTTTTGGATATATCGTAGCAATCAAGATAAAAACAGGAAATCAAAAATAATACAATTTAATCAACCGAACCATCCCTCCAACCTACCACTGCCAACCAACTGATAAGCTGGTAGAAATTGAATTGATATTGCTGCGTTTGCCGACGAAAAACACAAAAAAACTCGTAGTGCAAGCTGGGATATCGCAAAGTAGAGTGTGCAGAGCTGCAAAAAGGTTACACCTTCGCCCATGTAAAGTTCACGCAGTCCAGGAATTAAGGCCTCCTGATCAAGGAAAACGATTGGAGTTCTGTTGATGGATGCGATCGTTCGTGGAGGAACATGGAATACGCGTTTGGATCAGATGATTTTTAGCGATGAGGCATGGTTCCATCGAAGTGGATATATGAACAACCGAAACAGTAGAATTTCGTCGAGTGATAACCCACATGTTATCCGTGAACTGCCACTGCATTCGGACAAAATTGGCGTGTGGTGAAAAAATGTGTTGGTGTACGTTATCTCGTCTTCGGATTGTAGACCCTATTTTTTCGATACCACCGTGAACAGTGACATGCATACAGACATCGTTACACAGTTCATTTCATTGCTGGAAGTGGATGAACGTGACTGATGGTTCCAACAGGACACTGCGACCTGCCACACATCAACCAGCGCATGCAGTTTTTAACTGCTTTTTTCGGGGAACGCCTCTTTTCCAAGGGATTGTGGCGACTTCGTTCTCCAGATTTGTCAGCCCCTGATTACTTCCTTTCGAGGTATCTGAAAAATGAGGTTTACAGAGATAATCCGCACACGATCGCTTAGCTGAAAAGTAACACCACAACAGCGATCTCACAAATAAATACCGACATGTTTCCCAGAGTCTCAAGAAATCTGGTAAAAAGCGCACGCCTCTGCATTCGCGAACGAGGATGTCATTTTCAACATTTATTGTTGCCTCTGCATTCGTGAACGAGGATGTCATTTTCCAACATTTATTGTTGCCTCTGCATTCGCGAACGAGGATGTCATTTTCCAACATTTATTGTTGCCTCTGCATTCGCGAACGAGGATGTCATTTTCAACATTTATTGTTGCCTCTGCATTCGTGAACGATGATGTCATTTTCAACATTTATTGTTGCCTCTGCATTCGTGAACGAGGATGTCATTTTCAACATTTATTGTTGCCTCTGCATTCGTGAACGAGGATGTCATTTTCAACATTTATTGTTGCCTCTGCATTCGCGAACGATAATGTCATTTTCCAACATTTATTGTTGCCTCTGCATTCGCGAACGATGATGTCATTTTCAACATTTATTGTTGCCTCTGCATTCGTGAACGAGGATGTCATTTTCAACATTTATTGTTGCCTCTGCATTCGCGAACGATAATGTCATTTCCAACATTTATTGTTGCCTCTGCATTCGCGAACGAGGATGTCATTTTCAACATTTATTGTTGCCTCTGCATTCGCGAACGATAATGTCATTTCCAACATTTATTGTTGCCTCTGCATTCGCGAACGAGGATGTCATTTTCAACATTTATTGTTGCCTCTGCATTCGCGAACGAGGATGTCATTTTCCAACATTTATTGTTGCCTCTGCATTCGTGAACGAGGATGTCATTTTCAACATTTATTGTTGCCTCTGCATTCGTGAACGAGGATGTCATTTTCAACATTTATTGTTGCCTCTGCATTCGTGAACGAGGATGTCATTTTCAACATTTATTGTTGCCTCTGCATTCGCGAACGAGGATGTCATTTTCAACATTTATTGTTGCCTCTGCATTCGCGAACGAGGATGTCATTTTCAACATTTATTGTACGCTCGTAACAACCACAGTGGTTTTCCTGCTAAAAATAAGTAGGTACCATTTCAACTCATATCTGTCAAAAATTACTTTTTCATTAAATGTCTCATACTGTTGAAACATTTACGTTTGCCTTTTGATGTGCGCGACTTTTGTCTAAACTTGTAGTTTATTTCATTTTATTTGCTTCTAAAAATCCAATTGAAATATAACTTTTTCTTTCGTTCTACACTTTATACAACGGAGGCTATTTTCCGTTCGGTTTCTTCCTCAAATAAAGTATAGTTTTCTGGTTGGAAGCGTAAACGTATTTTGCATTTCTCCCAATAAATCTTCTTCTAAAAGTTTGAAAAATTATTTTGCGCCGGATAGAGTTTGTAGATTATGTCTTGTACAAAATTTAAAAAAATTCGTAACTCACAATTTTGATACGAATGAGTGTAAGAACGTATTGCTTTTTTCAATACATTTGACGCAGTATCTGCTCTCATAAAAACTCGATTGAAAAAAAAAATATTTCGGTCAAGTACCTCTCACAACGGAAAACAATTTGTACATGTTTGCAGCTTAAAATAATACACAGATTTTCCCCAGACATGTTGAAAACTGACACATTGTTTTTCCTATCACATTCTCCAGTATTTTATTACTGCCGAAAATCTTTTGCACATGTTTGCTCCATCGAATAGGGAATTTCTCATTTTTGATCATTAGAAGCGGAGATATCGTTCAAGCGAAAGAACAGATGAAGCGGAAGAACAGACATCAATAATCTTACCTGTATCTCTCAATAAATCATAAACAGAATTGCTTCCATCCAATCGTAAGAAGGGGAGATATGTTTTCTGCGGACAGACGGTTGGACGTATGGATAGACAGAGATAATCTTGTACGCATACCTGGCTGTGTCTAATGGTCACAGACCGAATTTCTTCCGTAGCCGTTAGAAGCAGAAATACACACTCATGCTCAGAAATTAAGTATAATTGTGAATCACAGGAATGCTGTACTGTACAAAGTGATTCGTCATGGAAACTACACCATCCCTCTTCCGAAATGAAATGAGTCCATGTGTTGCTCCAGCAGACTGATGGCGGCACTAGGAACACGACATACGTCACGTAGCACGCGGCGAATTACAAAAAGAAGCCAGAGCGGCAGAATAGAGCAGGTGTTGTGCGTTTCGGAGGTGCAATAGTGTAGTACACCACATGAATACGGCTGAGTGAACCCATATTAATGATGTTACGCGGTGCAGAATCATGAGTCGACTCGAAGCTTGCCAAACTCAGATGGCAGTGTCCCAGGAGATGCGTGTCCCACAAAGTGTCATTTTCAGACTCTGGTGGAGGTTACCACATGAAGAAAATTTGTCAAGGAATGGTAGCTTCTTCAACGATCACTGAACAACACGACAGTAGACGAATTACTTCGTTCTCTACGTCCTAGTCCTTAAATACGCGCTGCGTGTATTTGCATGTTGTCGTCCGCAGTGACGTCATTATTTCATCCAATGATATTCCAACTTGGATCACAGTTTCTGCTGTCCTTAACAATTAACATATTATAATGTGACGTTCCTACCGGCATTCTTTCTGGGTATTCATTTTTCGCTTTCCGGCAGTGTAGTTAAACGGTCTTATCAGAAATTTGGTTTCATTATCACTCATTCGCAATCTACTTCTGGATGAAGGTCTCCAAGCCTTCCACAATTCTCTGCTTTGAGGAATTTTCTTTCATGTCACTCCGGGATGCTTTGAAATTTCATCCTCACATCTCCCACGTGTTCTTTTTCTGTCCCTTGGTATATGGCCTAGTATTTCAGTCGTCCAAAGGTCGTCAGTTTTTCTAGCGATATGTCCAGCTCATTGCCATTTGAGAGTCTATACTTTGCTAATGATCTCATCAAATCTTGTCATCAGCTTCTTTTTCGATTAGTTCCTTTGCCTATCTCTCTTGGTGGCACTAAATATGCTTCTCTACATGCTTCTCTGAGTTGGCAGCAGGCTCTGTATGTTTATTTTTAGTTAAGGTCCGTGTCCCTGATCTGTAAGTAAGAACTGGAAAGATGCAATGATTAAACACTTTCCTTACAAATTGTACTGTTTCTTCCAAATGCACTCCCGCCAAGTTTTATACGCCTATTAGGCTCTTCATTGATGTGGCCCTTTGCTTCATATCTGTTCTCCAAGATAGATGTAGGCACCAGTAATTTCTGAATTTGTCCCACCAACATCTAAATCTTCAGTTCTTGTGAAAGCATTGTACATAGATTTTATGTTGTGTAAGTTCACATTTAATCCCACTTCTTTACTCTCGTCAGAAAGTTCTTGGATCATGCTCTGCAGCTGTGAGGGGATATTTGAAAAAAAAAATGACTATGTCGTCAGCAAAACGGTGGTGAGTTAAATGATTTGCATCAATCTTTATTCCCTTACCTTCCCAGTTCAATGGTTGAAAGACATACTGCAGTGCGGCACTGAAGAGCTTGGGGAATATGCTGTAGCTTTGTCTCACTCCTTTTCCAAATTTCATACGTATTGTTTCCTCGAACAGTGGAACTTTTGCGATTGCATTTTCATAGATGTTATTAATAATAATTATATATACATATTCAATACCTCAGGATCTCAAAACCATTATAACTGCTGATAATTTCACGGAATCAAAATATTTTTTGTAATCAATAAAAGCCATACGTAGCCGAAATTCATACTCCTCGCTCTTTAAATTAGTACATGGATACGATCTGTATTATTCTAAGTTGGATTTATATGCGTATAAATCTCCTTAATAGTTCATTTTCTCCGTACAGAATGGATTTCGCTAAAATGTTATTATAAATTTTGTGCACAAAAGCTTTGTAATTATGTTTCTGTGTTAGCTTTTAGATTGTTGATATGATAAAGAAAAGGCTGTCTTTTCCCACCCCCTTATCTGTATTGTAGTCTTATAGTTAGATTTGCTAATGCTTTGTGACATTTTTTTAGACTAAGTCTTAGATTTTTCAAAACATTAGTACTACAGTATTAACTGAATTTCTCTTTGTTAGTAACTTTTCGCAAGTAAAATATTCTGCATATTACGGACAATCGTTTTATCAACCGAAATCAATTTCACACATGTAGATTGAGAACTTTAACAACGCGACTCTTTGTTGTCCAATTTTAGACTAGGTTTAACTTGTCTTAGTACAGAAATTGAATTAGAAGTGCTTACTTTTTATGCCCGGTTTGATTACAAAGTGTTATTGTAAGAATTTTGTTCTGTATATATTGAGGCAAAATTTCGATCATGTAATAGTACAAAAAACAACAACAAAAAACAACCCTATTTTCATTCATGCATTTTGGAGAGACAATTTGGTTGTGAAATTGTGGAGATATAGGTGGTTGAACATATTGATGCGAAAATTGGGTCTAAATTAGTAACTATTAAAAAGGGGGACGGTCTTAATAGGCGTGGTTAAATTATGTTGATAATTAAATTAAATATTTGGCCTATTGCAAATTAATTGGAAAACTAACTTATTTTAATTAGGGAAGTCTTGTTATTCTCTTTGTCTGGGTGGAAACAAAGGAATTAGTGGATCATCTCTGGGGGTCTGTGAGCATCATGGGACCACACCAGACGGCAATTGAGAAGCACTTCAGACTCCCATAAAGACGATTTCAAGTGTGCCATTAATGCCAAAAATCGGTAGGGAACGAGGAAAATTATGATTATGAGGGGCAAGAGGTAACGACGCTTCGTGGGAGAGGCACGAGAGAAATCTCCAAGTGTCGAGTGACAAGAAACAGATGAGGCCCACGTGACAGGGAATGGCAAAAAGTAGGAAAAGAAAGACAGTGGTGATCTCGGTACGTTGGCAGGAGGACAGACGGAAAAACACACCCAGGAATCATCTCGGAACGCAGTTGTAAGCCGGCCCGAGAGATTGCTATGGAGAGAGTACGCTATGCGGCCTTACGCAGTAGTCAGACGTAATGAGCCTGCTAGGTACGAAACCTGAAGTCCGACGCTTATCTAAGATTGCCACGGTACTTCTGGCGCAGCGGTAAGCCACCTAGTACGATGAAAAAGGGAGAGCTTAACAATAATTAGGCGGCTGGGTAAGACCACCAAAAATGCCAAATTGAGAAAGCATACTTAAAACGAATCATTAACTAACTACACTGCCAGCAAACCACCCTCTCGAAAACACCCCTTCTCCGACGAGGAAGAGTAGAGGTCGCCGACCTCTGGGAAAGCGTCAACGGGTCCTCGCTCCCAGCAAACGACGCATCTCTATCCACGGGGTAAAAGAGAGCTACCCTTGACCATTCTACTGCCCCCGGTCTGCTGTGCGAAGAGGAGTCAGCGCTGGGTGTTACTTTTCCCCCTACCAAGAGCGGTCGGGGAAAACACGGAGGAATTCTCTCTCTGCTGAATCGAAAGAAAGAGTGGAAAAGCAACAAATTAGTGAAGACCTTCTGTGACAAACAGGTGAAAAACCATCCCCTACTACTACTAATACAGAGGGCGCGCGCGTGTGTGTGTGTAAGTGATACCGAAAGAGTGTATTAAATGGATTGTCCAACATCGTCCAGCTATTCGTAAGTACTGACTTTTGATTATCAGCTTGCATAGCTCATTTTGGAAATGGGGTTGTAACCCGTTCTCTAAGGCCTAGACTGCCACCTGAACTTATTAGCCGTACACTGGTTATCCAGAAATTTAAATATTCCCGTTATGATGAACTGAAATACTTTCAAGTGATAATTACAAATGAGTAAGGACTGAATTAGGAGGGAAATCCCTCCCATTTCTTTTTATGTATGCGTACCGAATGTACGGAATTTACATCCTAGCAGACCGTATGTTCCGTTAATTAAATAGATTGGTGTTAACTGATTATTTGCGCTCTGTTCTTTTAGGCACTGGTGTATTACTTCCCTGTGTTTCAGCAAGCAACACGTTCTCGCCCATTTATACCAGCTCCCGAATTAAAAGAACCTTCACGTCTCGTTTTTGTATCAATTTGTTGGTCAACGGTGGGATATAACAACCCACGACCACGACGACGAGAAATCGTTTCAATGGTGGTCAACGGTGGGATATAACAACCCACGACCACGATTGAAATTTGTATCAAATGCTGGCGAGCGGTGGGATGATTAATCCAGCTCGGCCCGGTATTGTATCAAATGGCGATGTCGAGAAATTCGTATCAATATAATAATGCAGTCTCTGTGTGTTATCTACTGATTTTCGACACTTGGGCAAAAGTCTTCATTTCTGGTTTCTGTTATCCACTTTGGAAAGTTTTATTAGCGCTGACGTGATCTTGAACAGCATAAAAAGCACTTTCGGTTTTGTTTACAATTTACAAAGATCGACGTTATCGCTTTGAACTTCTGCAATCATCTTCTGAACAATTAAATGAACATTGAATCCTAACGTCTCGGTTTATTTTGTGTACAGCATTTCTTCTACTTATTGTTTTCGCTCTTTTTCATTCTTTCGAATTTCATTTCATTTTGAAAAAGATGAGTTTGCAGGAGGAGTTTGCCACTTGCTTTACGAAGGAAGGAAGAAGGAAAAGAAGAAAATTGAAGCAAGTACCGATGAAAATATTTTATTATCCAGAAAAAGTCATATATATTAAACAATTTTTCTTTTTCCTCGCCCATATCCCTTTTAGGTCCATTTTAAATTTATACTTTCCGAAGGCAATGATAAATTTTGTTATCAGTGTTACTGAATATGATACAATACTGACATTTTCACTTCAGTAATACATTTTTTTGATGGTCACGGAAATTTACCATGTGCGAGGGGAAGAGTTGTTTTTTCCCATTGTTCCTCTTTTTCACTTAGAACTACATCTTTCTCCGCGCTGCGTAGGGGGTAACATCGGGAGCCCAGATGCAACATTTATAGAGTCCCATTTATAACAGAACACGTTTCAATCCTCCACCCTTTAACGCTTAGATACAGTAGTGTTAGAAAGTTAAGTTAAATTTCTCGTGATTTTGTTTCGCCGCACGCCGTTCTAAAGTTGATTAAGAAAATAAATAATGACAACGATGACCTCAGCCCCGCATTCCGTAGCTGACGGTTAGAGCTAATGGACGTATGTGATAAATCAAAATAAAGTGGATTTAAAATTTATTTATTTTTTGAGAAAAAAAAAATTGGTAACGAATATTTAGAAATGCCGCGAAAATCCAGGAAAAATTATTATAAGAACCGACGAAAGTTGAAGAAATAGCTACAGGAGAACGAGAGGAATCCAAAAAGACCCGCTAAGTCATCAACCGAAAGGTCACGGGAATGTTGGGAGCGTCAAACATCCGCGCGCCAGTATACGTTTCACCCGAGTTTGACTCTAGAGCCACAACCTTCCACTTCAGCTGCACAAATGGAGTCTGAACAGCAAGAACAGATGGAGACTGATGCCATCGATCCAAATTTTAAAATTTTAACACTGAGCATGGAATACCAATGTACATCGTCAGTCTTCATAACTTCGCTGGATAATAAATGTATCGTGTCTCAAACCTTTACACTGCCGATGCATTCTGAATCTAGACAACAAGAGCAACAACAAGAAGAGCACATTAGGCCCGAGACGTATCGCGAAATTAATAACAAGGCAACTAAAGAGTTTGAAATCCTGTTTCTGAAGAACGATTTCTTCAGAAAAAATTTCAGCAATAACTACTGATAACGTTGATACTACACCTTCTACTTCAACTAGCATTAATTTATAGTCAGCATAAGTTACTATGAATTGTATATAGTATAAGTTTTTTTTTGTAGGTAAATAAAGTAAAACATTTCTTTCGTTTTATTTCTTAAAACTTCTATAACTGAAAAAATCAAAGGGGCACGGTAGCAACTATGCCGCAACCTACAAGGTAGGGCTACGTCAAATGTCCTTCACTATATATATTAAGGACGTAGAACTAGTGAGATAGTGCCATGAAATAGTAACAGTTGACGCAGTTCTACGTTGTAGGTTGCGGCACAGTTCCTACTGTGCCCTTTTGATTTTTCCTTTTAAGGAGAAAGAAAACTGCCTAAAGCTACTGTGACGGCAAGTCTATTTTCTTAAAGAATTTCGACTGTTTTTAACTATTGCATCAATGGACACAGCCAACAGCTTTTATGTTCTGTTTTTTGGTTCACTGAATTTCTAAGAAGCAGGATTTTGTCGTTTGCTCAACAGTCTCTAGTAAATTGATAACAAGGAACGGTACACCAATTAAGTAGTAAATAGTAACACTGTACTAGTGATCCGATTTATTGCCGTAGAAAGTAGACACATTAGCGTTTCCAAGCTTTCCCACATCAACCAGATGGCTTTTTCAAGGAAGTTAGACAGAAACTACAACTGAAAAGTAGAACGCATTAACAATTTTAACGCGGGGACTTGACTTGGCAACGATAGATGCGACGTTATATTCATTTAAAGATGACGCATCACGTTGGTTGCACGCGCGGTATCCTGGTAGGCAGAAGGCTTTACTTGAAGAATTGGTTCCAAATTCGTGGCAACTCGAATGAGGCGCAATCATTGCAAGTATCGCTGTTGGTAATGATTCCCAAGGTTTCCCGAATGGCTGTACCTTTAAGGGTAGAGTAGGTAGCTAATTTCTTTATATTGTCCCACATAAGAGTAGTGGACTTGAATTTCACTTCTCTGGATAGAGCCGTGGCTACTTTACCGTATTTTGTGTCTCTTGTATGTTCGTTGACTCTGATTCCAACCGAACGCTTGGTCGTTCAAATGTAGTAACGTTTAGAGCCGTCCGGATACTGTAGGGGGATCGCGTAAACACCTGCGTCGCAGGAGAGAGGTGGATTTTCACTACTTCCCTTTAGCATAGTATATACAGATGCAGGAGACCTGATGCCGACGCCGTAGTTCATCTTTTTCAGGGCGTTTTAGAGTTTGTAAGACACATTCGGTATGTAGGGAATTGAGCCTAAATAACGTATCTGCGGCACAGGAAGATTAGAATGTTTGACCCTGCCTTTTTGGATAAAGTTACGTATCTGATTCAACGAATATCCTGCATCAGTGGCTAACTTGATGACGCTTTTAATTTTATGTTGTCTAGAATGGGTATCGGAGGAAACGGCGAAGGCTCTTCGAATTCGAAAACGGAAGATAGCTGTTTTGTATTCTGCCGGACAGAAAGAGCTGCGGAGCATCAGGTTGGGCACGGACGTGGGTTTGTAATAGACTTGTGTACCGAGGCGGTTGTTAGGCGATTTATCAGGTCTCCTGCATCTTTATATACTATGCTAAAGGGAAGTAGTGAAAAAACCACCTCTCTACTGCGAAGCAAGAGTTTACGTGACCCCCCTACAGCATCCGGAGGGCTCTAAACGTTACTACATTGGAATGACCAAGCGTTCGTTTGGAATCAGAGTCAACGAACATACAAGAGATACAAAATACGGTAAAGTAGCCACGACTCAATCCAAAGAAGTGAAATTCAAGTCCGCTACTCCTATGTGGGACGATATAAAGAAATTAGCTACCTACTCCACCCCTAAAGCAACAGCCATTCGGGAAACCTTGGAAATCATTACCAACAGCGATACTTGCAATGATTGCGCCTCATTCCAGTTGCCATGAATTTGGAACCAATTCTTCAAGTAAAGCCTTCTGCCTACCAGGACACCGCGCGTGCAAGCAACGTGATGAGTAATCTTTAAATGCATATAACGTCGTATCTATTGTTGTCAAGTCAAGTCTCCGCGTTCAAATTGTTAGTGCGTTCTATTTTTCAGTTGAAGTTTCTGTCTAACTTTCATGAAAAAGCCATCTGTTTGATGTGCGAAAGCTTGGAAACGCTAATGTGTCTACTTTCTACGCCAATAAATCGGATCACTAGTAGAGTATTACTATTTACTAGTCTCTTGTAAGATGCATTTTTGCTTCTCCAACTGATCTTTCTGCATTTTTTGACTTCTCTCTAATAATAATAATAATAATAATAATAATAGACAATCTGATGATAACAACTGATATGATTACACAGCAAGTAAAGAATGCGAAAGCCTGGAGCGCACCTGGGCCAGATGAATTGCACGGATTTTGGTTAAAGTATCTTACAAGTCTTCATCAACGAATAGCTATGTAATTCAACATAATGTTACAGAATTCTGCCACAGAAGATTGGATGACAACAGGTCGCACATTCCTTATAACAAAAGATCCAGAAAAAGGCAATGAACCTACTAACTATCGTCCAATTACATGCCTCCCAACAACATTCAAACTTTTCACAAGAGTACTAGCAAGATCAATGTATGACTACTTATGGGGAAACAGTTTGTACCCAATAGAACAGAAGGAGAACTTCAAAAGGTCAAGAGGCACAAAAGACCAGCTGCTAATTGACAAAATGGTACTAAAAAACTCCAAAAGAAGAAAAATGAATTTGAATATGGCATGGATAGGTTATAAAAAGGCCTTTGACTCATTGCCCCACAGCTGGATTAACACTTGTTTAGAACTATTTGGAGTTAGCAAGAACATCTGCCGATTCCTCAAAGGAAACATGAAAAACTGGAAAACAGTGTTACATGCATATGGTGAAGAACTCGGCGAAGTTAATATCAAGAGAGGCATATTTCAAGGGGATTCTTTGTCGCCTTTATTGTTTAATATCTCTTTAATTCCATTGTCAATGATTTTGAACAAAACAAAAATGGTCTACCACATTTCGGACCAACATGGGAAAATAAACCATCTGCTGTACATGGATGACCTTAAATTGTATGCAAAAAATTCCGCCGGACTTAAAACATTGCTGCATACAGTGCAAATATTTAGTGATGATATACAGATGGAATTTGAACTGGAAAAATGTGCAGTACTATCAATGCGCCGGGGAAAAGTCCAGAATATAGATGGAATAGAGCTAGAAAATGGTAATATAATGAAATCATTGTCAGATAATGAAAATTATAAATATCTTAGAATTCGTAAATCAGACAACATCTTACATACAAAAGTCAAAGGTCTGACTCAGAGTGAGTATATCAATAGAGTAAAAAATATTGAAATCAAAACTAAATGGTGGAAATACAATCAAAGCCATAAATACATGGGCCATTCCAGTAATTAGATACCCAGCTGGAATAATTGATTGGACCCAAAGTGAATAGAGATCGGAAAACTCGAAAGTTATTGAACATGCATCATGCACTCCATCCAAAAAGTGATGTTGACATATTGTATTTACCTCGGAAGATTGGAAGGCAGAGGGCTACTACAAGTACAACAGGTAGTAGAGGAAGAAAAAAGAAGCCTGAATGATTACGTCAACAGAAGCAGAGAAAAGCTACTTCCGGCAGTGAATAATGAAAATATCTTAAAAATAACAGAAAACAAGGCTGAATACAAGAGGAAACAGTTTGAAAGCAGATTAGACGGCTGAAAGAACAAGCCACTGCATGGACAATTTCTAAAGAATATTGATGGGAAAAGTGACAATAACTTGACTTGGGCATGGCTGAAATCAGGTTCCATCAAGAAAGAAACAGAAGGTCTGATTTTTGCTGCACAAAAACAGGCATTGCAAACAAATGTTTTGAAGGCTAAAATCCAGAAAGTCAGTGATAATCCAAAGTGTCAACTTTGTCACGAAAAAGAAGAAACTGCTTCTCATCTAATATGTGAATGTAGCAAAATTACACAGACAGATTACAAAGTTAGACATGACAGCGTTGCACAATTAATTCATTGGTCATTATGCAGAAAGCACAATCTGCCAGCATGGAAAAACTTATGGGAACACAAGGCTGAGAAAGTCATAGAAAATAATGAAGTCAAGATCTTGTGGGATTTCAGAATTCAAACCGATCGACACATAGAACATAATACACCAGACATAACAGTCATAGAAAATCGGAAAGTCGGTTAATTGATATAGTGATTCCTGGAAATGCCAGAGTCAATAAAAAAGAACTGGAAAAAAATGATTAAATATAGAGACCTGGCCATAGAAGTTACCCGGTTATGGACTAAACACACAACGGTAGTCCCCATTGTCATCGGGGCACTTGGAACAATGTCAAAAAATTTTATGAATCATTTTGAAAAATTGCAGCTTTCTGATATTCCACCTTCAGAACTACAGAAGACAGCTTTACTTGGGACATCATATATTTTACGCCGATTTTTGACTGATACCTAGGTATCCGGTGGAAACTCGTATCAGTTCAACAATACCAGTCAATGATAATTTGCTGTTTATTTTGTTTGTCAGAGGCTGTGATTCGTATATTTCGAATAAAGAAAAAAATAATAATAGCAATAATAATAATAATAGCAATACTAATTAGGATAAATACCGTCCTCACACGATTTTAATGATATTAAAATATGAAACATATATACAATTAAAATACTCTAAAACACACTAGCACTTTCAGAGCGATAGTCGCCCCATCATCAGGTGTGATCGGATCTCCCAAACCGTTCAGTATAAATATCTGTAGTGCGCCATAACAGCAATCGACGTAACAGAATCTTGCGATACACGCGCCATCTGTCCCGGCGGTTAAACCACGATCAGAGCGACACCACATCACATATCGAAGACATGATTATAACTGCAATATTATGTATTAAAGTCTAAAAAAGGAAGATAGTTCTGAAGATTGTCGAACACTTGTAGACAAAAGACGTCTCCAAATATCAGGTAGATCCCATGGGCAATTATCATTACAGCAACTTCCTTTGAACGCGGAAATGAGCAAACTCTCAGTCACCAGTAGCATGTGTGTAGAGGCTGGTGCTATCAAAACTTTGGCATTGTCCCAATCAGGGATTAAATTTTCTGAATCAATACATTTGGTAAGGGCTGTACAGATATGTCTTGCTTTTAAACTATATTTATGTTCCTGCAGCCCGCGGCACAGTTTCTGACGAGTGGAGCCTATGTAATAGTTAATACTCTCATGTGAGTCATTGTCCAATAGTGGGATGCAATAAACACCCCACCTCTGTGAATCATTAATTCCTGGGCTGTCTTTCCTCAAAACAGACGACAGGTTGTTAACTCCCACGCCAAAATGTAGCCGGTATCTAGAGCAAATTTTATACATTAAGGCAGTAAAACCAGGTAGGAAATCCATTTTTCCAACAAACTTTTTAATAACATGTCGATCACCGACCAAAGTTGAGAGAGGTCGACGGGATGCATAAACTCGACGAAAATTTTTACAAACAATCTGTTGAGGACAGACGAAGGAGTGGGCTAAATTAAAAATGTAATTGATTTCCTGATTAAAGAAAAACCTAGTGGAAGAATGTGTAAAAGCTCTATGAAACAAAGAGTAAAGCGCAACAACTTTATGTTGCATAGGATGAAAGGAGGCAAATGGGATTAAGCAACCCGGGCCAGAAGGCTTACGATAGACCGAAAATGATAAGTGATTCGAAATTGGGTGCCTGTGAATACAAAAATCTAGAAAAGGGATTTCACAGTTAGACTCAAGTTGTACCGTGAGCTTGATAGTGGGATACTTTGAAGAAAGTACGTTGGCGAAACAAAATAAATCATCTTGGGAGTGAGGCCACACAAGATATCGTCAACGTACCTTAAAAATAACAGCGGAGGAAGGGGAAATTCACTAATAACTCTGTTCTCAAGATCCTGCATCAGGATCTCAGCGAGAACTGCTGAAAGAGGGGAACCTTCAAGTTGCTGATAAATGCAGCTTTGGAATTTAAAAAACGAATGTTGCTTAACAAATCGCAAAGCATTCACAATTGCCAAAATTTCGAGGGGGGGGGGTACGTGGGTATCAGCAAGTTTAGCCTCGATAATTTGATGTGTAGCCTCTATGGGTACATTAGGGTACAACGCTACAACATCTAAAGACGCCAAAATGAGAGGCCCTGGGTGTGGCTGAAGTACCCTAAGATTATCTAAAGCCTCAACGGGACTCTTAAACGAGTAAGGTGAACTCTCGGTAAGTTTGGCAAGATAATTGGCCTCGGCTTTTTCTAAAGGTCTGGGGGGGGGGGGGGGGGCTAACATAGCCTGATACCAGAGAATTTGATTCTCGACCTTAAGATATTCAGTTGTGCCCAACGATCTTTTCGATCTATATGCTAAAAATTGGTGAGAGAATCCACTCACATATCGTTCTTGGTTAATTGCAAAGAATTGGGCGTAATTCCAAAGCATCTGCGTATCAACTCTATTGCCTACTCTCGCCGGGATGAATGTATTTTGCGCAATGCTGAGGTAAAGAGACTATCTCAGGCCATTAGAGACAAACGAGGTTTCATTGACTACCTTCAACGAAAATGTTACTCTTCATATTCGTTCCTTGTTGACAAGGAGCATGCTATTATTGTAAACCATGAAATGACTATTACTATGGCTATTTTGGAACATAATGTGGAGTCTCTTATCAAAGTGCACATTGGTAAATTAAGAAATCTAGTAGATTATGAGGTTGACAGTCGGGATGAAGATTTGTTTGCTAGCCCAGCAACTTCTTACGTTAACCTCAGTAGTCACTTATTAAATCCTGTGCAAGCCCATGCTCTTCAGCGAGGTTCCAGGTTCGCTTTCCCGGTTCTGAAAGGTAATGCTTTTTCTAATATCCCTCAAGTTGAATCAATTGCTAAATGGCTCCCTGAAACAGACCATGAGTTCATCCGTGTTAAGTTGGCACGTTATCTTGGCAGCTCAAACCTTCCTATCTCTAGCGTACGTTCTGATTTTGCTCAAACCTTCCCTCCTAGCGTACGCTCTGATTTTGCCGAGGAAAGGCTACGACTTGCTTTGCTTAGGAGAGATACGCAGATCTCTATTGTGTTGCCTGATAAATCTTCGCAGTTGATTATTGTAAACAGCAGTTTTTATTTTCAAGGTATGAATAAAGTAATTGATACTATCTTGCACAGGGTGTTACCTGCAGATCCAACGAGGTCCACAGTTTCTGCTTTAGGTAGGTTAAAGAAAGCTCGTGAATTTCCCGAGGGCTTTGCGTCTGCGTTTATTCCACCACCAAGTTACCGTGTGTTTGATATGTTTGGTCGCATTAAATTGCATAAGGAGGGGTACCCGTTTCGTCCTCTGGTATCGGGCTATGTTAGCCCCCCCAGACCTTTAGAAAAGGCCGAGGCCAATTATCTTGCCAAACTTAACGGGAGTTCACTTTACTCGATTAAGAGTCCCGTTGAGGCTTAAGATAGGCTTAGGGTACTTCAGCCACACCCAGGGCCTCTCATTTTGGCGTCTTTAGATGTTGTAGCGTTGTACCATAATGCACCCATAGAGGCTACACATCAAACTATCGAGGCTAAACTTGCTGATATCCACGTCCCCCCCCTCGAAATTTTGGCAATTGTGAATGCTTTGCGATTTGTTAAGCAACATTCGTTTTTTAAATTCCAAAGCTGCATTTATCAGCAACTTGAAGGTTCCCCTCTTTCAGCAGTTCTCGCTGAGATCCTGATGCAGGATCTTGAGAACAGAGTTATTAGTGAATTTCCCCTTCCTCCGCTGTTATTTTTAAGGTACGTTGACGATATCTTGTGTGGCCTCACTCCCAAGATGATTTATTTTGTTTCGCCAACGTACTTTCTTCAAAGTATCCCACTATCAAGCTCACGGTACAAATTGAGTCTAACTGTGAAATCCCTTTTCTAGATTTTTGTATTCACAGGCACCCAATTTCGAATCACTTATCATTTTCGGTCTATCGTAAGCCTTCTGCTCCGGGTTGCTTAATCCCATTTGCCTCCTTTCATCCTATGCAACATAAAGTTGTTGCGCTTTACTCTTTGTTTCATAGAGCATTTACACATTCTTCCACTAGGTTTTTCTTTAATCAGGGGAAATCAATTACATTTTTAATTTAGCCCACTCCTTCGTCTGTCCTCAACAGATTGTTTGTAAAAATTTTCGTCGAGTTTATGCATCCCGTCGACCTCTCTCAACTTTGGTCGGTGATCGACATGTTATTAAAACGTTTGTTGGAAAAATGGATTTCCTACCTGGTTTTACTGCCTTAATGTATAAAATTTGCTCTAGATACCGGCTACATTTTGGCGTGGGAGTTTTTTTTTTTTTTTTTTTTGGATTTTTAACGACCACCGTGAGCAACTCAATGGGCTATAAGCAGTCGCCCGTCCCTAATTTGGGGTCACTGGTTCCAGGGAAGGGAGAGAGCCAGTGCCGTAAGACAAACACAACATCCATGCCTGACCGGGATTCGAACCCGGACCCCTTACGGACGAATGATCAGAGGCAAACGCCTTAGACCACTGCGCCACCGGGGCGGCGGCGTGGGAGTTAAGAACCTGTCATCTGTTTTGAGGAAAGACCGCCCAGGAATTAATTATTCACAGAGGTCGGGTGTTTATTGCATCCCACTATTGGACAATGACTCGCATGAGAGTATTAACTATTACATAGGCTCCACTCGTCAGAAACTGTGCCGCGGGCTGCAGGAACATAAATATAGTTTTAAAGCAAGCCATATCTGTACAGCCCTTATCAAGTGCATTGATTCAGAAGATTTAATCCCTGATTGGGACAATGTCAAAATTTTGATAACCCCAGCCTCTACACACATGCTACTGGTGACTGAGAGTTTGCTCATTTCGGCGTTCAAAGGAAGTTGCTGTAATGATAATTGTCCATGGGATCTACCTGATATTTGGAGACGTCTTTTGTCTACAAGTGTTCGACAATCTTCAGAACTATCTTCCTTTTTTAGACTTTAATACATAATATTGCAGTTATAATCATGTCTTCGATTTGTGACGTGGTTTCGCTCTGATCGTGGTTTAACCGCCGGGGCTGCTCCGGTGGCGCAGTGGTCTAAGCGATGGCCTCTGATCATTCGTCTGAAAGGAGTCCGGGTTCGAATTCCGGTGAGGCATGGATGTTGTGTTTGTCTTACGGCACTGGCTCTCTCCCTTCCCTGGAACCAGTGACCCTAAATTAGGTACGGACGACTGCTTATAGCCCATTGAGTTGCTCACGGTGGTTGTTAAACCTCCAATGAAAAAACAAAAAAATTAACCGCCGGGACAGATGGCGCGTGTATCGCAAGATTCTGTTACGTCGATTGCTGTTATGGCGCACTACAGATATTTATACTAAACGGTTTGGGAGATCCGATCACACCTGATGATGGGGCGACTATCGCTCTGAAAGTGCTAGTGTGTTTTAGAGTATTTTAATTGTATATATGTTTCATATTTTAATATCATTAAAATCGTGTGAAGACAGTATTCATCCTAATGGTTCATGTGCACGAATGTTTTTTTCTGCATTTAAGCAATAATAATAATAATAATAATAATAATAATAATAATACTTTTTGCAGTCACAGATAACAATAATGATAATCAAAGCCATAAATACATGGGCCATTCCAGTAAACAGATACCCAGCTGGAATAATCGATTGGACGCAAAGTGAATTAGAAATATTGGATCAGAAAACTCGAAAGTTATTGAACATGCATCATACACTCCTTCCCCAAAGTGATGTTGACCAATTATATTTACCTCGGAAAATTGGAGGCAGAGAACTGCTACAAGTACAACAGGTAGTAGAGGAAGAAAAAAGAAGCCTGAATTATTACGTCAACAGAAGCAGAGAAAAGCTACTTCCGGCAGTGAAAAATGAAAATATATTGAAAGTAACAGAAAGCAAGGTTGAATACAGGAGAAAGCAGTTTAAAAACAAATTAGATGGCTGGAAGAACAAGCCACTGCATGGACAATTTCTAAAGAATATTGAAGGAAAAAGTGATAACAATTTGACTTCTGCATGGCTGAAATCGGGTTCCATCAAGAAAGAAAGAGAAGGTCGGATTTTTGTGCAACAAAAATAGGCATTGCAAACAAATGTTATGAAGGCTAAAATCCAGAAAGTCAGTGATAATCCAAAGTGTCGACTTTGTCAAGAAAAAGATGATACTGTGTCTCATCCTATATGTGAATGTAGCAAAATTGCACAGACAGATTACAAAGCTAGACACGACAGGGTTGCAAATTTAATTCACTGGTCATTATGCAGAAAGCACAATCTGCTAGCATCGAAAAACTCATGGGAACATCAGGCTGAGAAAGTCGTAATGATCAAATCAAGATTTTGTGGAATTTTCGAATTCAAACCGATCGGCAACTAGAACATAATACACCAAACATTACAGTCATAAAAAATCGGCAAGTTTGGATAATTGATATAGCGATTCCTGTAGATGCCAGAGTCGATGAAAAAGAACTGGAAAAAATGAATAAATACAAAGACCTGGCCATAGAAGTTACCCGATTATGGACTATACACACAACGGGTAGTCCCCATTATCATCGGGGCACTTGGAACAATGTCGGAACAGTTGCAGGAATCTGGCGCCATCTAGTGCTTACAACATCAGTTAAGAAGATACAATATCCACTAGTTAAGAAACCTGCGCACTGAAAAATCTCAACTCCATCAGAATTATACTAAGAAAGAGTATTAGCACATATTGCATCAAGTGTGGCGCTGGATAAATTCACTCGCGTTCGAGCCTTAGGTGGAGGGGCCGGTTCAACAAGTAAGTTACAGTCTCCAGAGGGAAGCAATGAAACAATTGGTGTTGTTCCTCTCAAGGCTACCACAAGAAATAGTCAACGATCGGCCGGAAATGCCTCCAGGGCTATTAATCCCAAGACCAAGCCGGACCGAAGTGCAAGCCAACGCATGAGATGGAGTCCTGAAGTAAACGTGTGCATCATGCTGCGAACATATTGCGAAGTGACTAAAATGGAGACAGAGATGACAATGTACAGGAAGAGACTGTATGACAAATGGCAACAGCAATACCCAGACATTCAAGCCAGCTAACAGCGACTAGCGGATCAGAGACGGATCAATGTCGCGAAGAATATACCACCTGCCATCCTGGAAGCTATCAAGCAAGAACTAGGATATCGACCACAGAGTAGCGAACAGCTCGATGCATTAGGGAATGCAATGTCTGATGACAAATATGAGACAGAGTCAGAAGACTGGACCGAAAAAAGCCAGCGGGTGCCCTCAGCTGTTGCCAACGAATTCAGGACAGCTGTCCAAGAGTTCGAAGGGATGGACCCTACCATGAGACAAAAAATAGCGAGGTAAAGACCTAAAAGATATCATTGGCAAATAACAGAACATTTAATCAAATTTGTGCTACCAGTCTACTATATGAAAATGGCACCACATTAGAATCTATCCACGCCGCTGTATACTGTGTCGCAGTTGCCGCCACAAGACTAAACGGGAAAATAACAATCCATCAGGAGGAATAAAGAACCAAGAAACCTATCCTACCAGCACGGCAAAGAAGACTGCAGAGCCGAGTTGATTAATTCCGGAAGAAAATCGACCAATTCACACAGTACATAAAGGGAAATAGGTCCAAGAAACTGGTAGGAAAAGTAAAGCTCATCCTGAAAAGTGCCAAAGTCCACAACAGGTTCTAAGAAAACCAGCAAATGGAAGAATACTTAGACACGTTAAAACAAATTCTACTAATTATCAGCAAGAAACTAAGACAATACAAAGAGAACACACAGCGACATCTGGACAATAACACATTCGAAAACAACGAGAAAAGTTTCTATCGTCAGATTACTAAGAAAGGCATCAAAGGCGAAGGACCAGCAGAATGTAAAGTGGTAGAAAAATTCTGGAGTAACCTCTGGGCAGGGAATACGAACCACAACAGCAAAGCCTCTTGGCTACAGCGAGAAAAAAGGAGAGCGAGCTAATATCAAGAAATGGCCGATTGGAAGATCACAGCAGATGAACTTCAGCAAGCCATAGCTAACACAATGAGCTGGAAAACTCCAGGTGTCGATAACATTTACAACTACTGGTAGAAGAAGTTCACCTGTACATACAAACATCTGGAAGATCAACTGACCAACATGATTCAAAACCCAGCCCTAATCCCTGATTTCCTCACCCAGGGAGTAACTATACTAAAGGCTAAGGATGAGTACACAAGAATTCTAGACAACTATCGACCAATTGCGTGTCTACCTACGATGTGTAAGGTCCTAACAGCGTGCATCGCCAATAAGATAATGAGGCACATAGAAGGACAAGCACTTACATATGGCAGAACAGCAAAAGGGATACCAACTGGATTGTAGAGGGTGCAAGGAACAGCTTACCATCTACGCTGCTGTAATGGAACAAGCTTACAAGATGCACCGCAACATGTACACAACATATATCGATTACCATAAAGCCTACGATTCCGTACCCCACAGCTGGCTGATAGAGGTCCTTGAGATCTACAGAGTAAGTCCTGTAGTCATCAAATTCTTTAAGGCAGCCATGACAGGATGGAAGACGACAATCAAAGTCAAAACGACCAAGATCATCCACAAAAGGAGAGGCATCTACCAGGGAGATTCACTTAGCCCACTATGGTTCTGTCTAGCACTCAACCTGCTGTCAACCATGCTCAACGAAAGCAAGTACGGGTTTACCATCAAGTGCGACAAAACCGACAAGTACAAGCTCTCCCACCTCATGTACAATTGCACATGGATAACATCAAGCTGTACGCATCGTCGCTCCAGCAGCCAATCCGGATCACCGAGGGTTTCGGCAATGACATCGGGATGGAATTCGACCTAGAGAAATGCAATACAGAAGGTATGAACAACGGAAAGCACGATGCACGAAAATACCAATCGAAGACCGGAGAACTGATCGCAGCTATGGAGGAAGGAGAAGCCTATAAGTACCTTGGTATGCTTCAGGCACAACACCTAGAACACAAAGAATTCAAATACATTCTAGCCGCCAAATACAACCAAAGGCTGAGGTGACTAATGAAGACAAAGCTCAACGCTCGAAACATCATTGAGGCTATCAATACATACGTAGTTCCAGTCCTCACGTATTCCTTCGGAATCATCAAGTGGACCACAACAGAGCTTGAGGAAATAATGCGCAATACGAGGAGAACCCTCACTAAACATCGCCAGCACCACCCTAAGTCAGCAGTAGAAAGGCTGACCATTGGACGGGCAGAAGGAGGACGGAGAATGATTGATCTCCTGGAACACCGAGACAAAGAAATCAGCAGACTCAGAAATTACTTCCATCAGAACAAGAGGCCCCTTCACCAAGCGATAAACCAGAGTGACAAGAAGTACACAGCCCTAGACCTCCCTATTCAGAACATCGAGATTAGAACAAGGAAGCCAAAAGAAGAAGCTTGGGGCAAGAACATTTTACACGGAAGGCACTACAGCGATCTTCAATCCGACCATAGACTGCTTCGAATGCATGGATAAAAAACGGATCATTCTTCCTCGAGACCGAAGAATTCCTGATGGCTATACAAGATCAAGTTGTAAACACCAGAAACTATGGGAATCATATCCTGAAGGACACGTCAGTGGAAAGCGACACATGTCGGCAATGCCACCAAGCGCCATAGATAGCATATCACAACAAGGTGCAGAGTCCTCACACAAATAGAGTACACGAATAGGCAGAATCAAGTCGGCAAGATCCTACATCAGAAAGTGGCAAGAAAACACCACCTAATTGCAATTGAGCCTGTCCCCTACTTCAAGTATGAGCCAACAACTCTTCTAGAGAACAACACCCACAAGATTGGGTAATGGCCTTATCTGTTCTGATCGACCTGTCCCAGTACATCTGGAACAGATCGATCAGAAAAGATAAGGTCATTCCCCCACAATCGGCCCGACATCGTCCTGATCGACAATCAGAAGAAATCAACATACCTCATTGACACAGCCTTGCCCAACACGTGCAACATCCAGAAGACGCACGTAGAGCAGCTGTCCAAGTATAACGACCTACGGTACGAAGTCAAGGAAATGTGGCATATGGAGAACCTCCCCATCGTTCCCATAGTAGTATTAGCCACAGGAGTTGTACCTAAGATCATTCACAGGTCTATACCAACACTAGACTTTCAACCTAACACCTTCGTGGAACTACAGAAGGCAGCTATTCTGAATACTTGTAGGATAGTAAGGGAATTTCTGGACAACTGAGAGAAAGAAATACCACTTCCCAGACTTGGTACGTCGTCGTGCCCGTCCCGGAAGGAGGAGAGAACCCTCAGGAAGGGGTGGAATCAATTTCTTTATTTTATAATAATAACTTTGATGTTTTTTGCGCTGTGGAGCTGTTCAAAAATACTTTTAATATTCTTTTTTTACCTAATTGTATTTTATACATTTTAAAGAACCCATAGTGACTTGTTTCTTAGAAGGGTGGGATTTGGGGAAAAGCTGAGTGCTTTCTAGTCTCATCTTCTCTAGCTCGTATAAGTTTACACTGAACATATGAAGATGACAAATGACCGAAAAACTTCAACGAAATAAAAATTCCAGTGAAGTACGTTATGTCCTTAAGCAAGAGAACAATGCGAATCACTACCCGCAAAGGAAGAACGAACTGCAACACACTAGCAAGTGCGAAGTGAAGCCTGCAATTAAAACTTAATATAAATATCTGCTAGTTGTTAGGTTTACTTCCTGCTTATGAAATTAGAAATCCATGCGAACTAAACATTTGTAGTCCTGATTGTCACTGCGCCTTGCGCTGGAACAAATGTTAATTCTGGACCACGGATGGAGTTTTTATTTTAGATAAAAAGAATAGCAAAGGTATACAGTGCTTAAACTGCTGATAATTTTTTTATTTAATTGTTTGGGAGATTTCATTGAGGTGTGGAAAGCACGTGAGACGTGATTATCCCTGGTTTCGGGGTTCTGTTCTTGCTGATACTACAAGTGGCGGACTGGTGACCCATAAACGGCTCTGGAAGCGGGGTTTTTTTTGCTGCCCACTGCTTCCACTGCTTGGGGAGATGCATCGAGGTATCGCAATCCTAAAATTAATAGTATGCCACTATATTATTCTCTGTTCAAACGCCTTTTCAAAACAAGTCTACGAATTGCTGCAGCGTTTATGTTCAAGCAATAATTTTTAACAACATTTTGCTCATTTTTTCTGAAATACATTATTGCATATCCCTAGTTCAGTACAATATGTGTATTAAAAACAACAACATTATTTTCGTTGCTGAAGCCATGGACTTAATTGGTACTTTCTATAAGAGAAATAGCCGAAGCTTCATTTTGCTATTTGGAATTGTATTGCGATAAAAGAATTCAGGATTGTAACGTTTTCTTTTATTCTAGAAGAAAATTCCAGCTGGACCAAAATTAATTCAAGACTTACCTCTTCTTGGTTACTTAGTCCAAGGACTGGTTGTTCAGTAGATGTACTCGGTCTCTCCATTCCTCTCTATTCTCCGCCGTTCTCTTCAAGTCATAGTATGTCCTAGTATTGGTGTCTTGGAGTAACTGTGCCACAAAACATTTCCTTGGCCGTCCTCTTCTTCTCTTGCCTTGAATTTTCCCTTCCAAAACTTTCGGAATCGGGATCCATGGCGCAATGTATGTCCCATCCATAACATTCTTCTTCTTTTTAACATGTTGATCAGACTCCTGGGTTCTTCCACTCTCTCCAGGACCTCTTCATTAGTCTCTCTATCGAGCCATCTTATTCTCTCCATTCTTCTATAGCTCCAAATCTCAAATGCCTCCAGCCTTTTCACTTCCCTCTTGGTCAATGTCCATGCCTCAGAACCGTAGAGAGCTACTGGCGAAACATATGCATTTAAAATTCTCTTCCTCAGTTTTAGATCTATATTTTCGACTGTCAGTAGTCTTTGATAATCTCGAAAAGACGTGTTTTCCACCCCAGTCTCATTCTAATTTCCTTTTCCCATCTCGCATTTCAGTAATAATTTGACCCAAATAGCGAAATGATTTAACTTGTTCGATAAATTGTCCTTCAATTTTAGAGAAAGCATATTTTGAAACCTACCTATTACCATTAGTTTAATATTATTTTTATTTATCTTCATTCCATAGATATTCGCATTTTTGTGTATTTTTGACATCATGCGCTGTAATGATCTGGCCGATTCTGAAACTATTGCTTGGTCATAAGCAAACTTAATGGCCTTAATTCTCTCTCCATTAACCGAAACTACTTCACTTGCGCTCCTCAAAGCCTGATCCATCATACCTTCGGCATAAATACCCAACAGACCAGGAGACAACAAGCATACCTGCCTTTCACCTTTATTCATTATGACTGGATCAGTCATTCCCTCTTAAATTGAAATCAATGCTTCTTCATTTGCGCAGAGATTTTTGATAAGCTGAATACTGTTATCATCCATGCCGAGTCTCTCTAGGATTGGAAAAAGTTTTGTCCAAGACACTCTGTCGAAGGCCTTCTCGTAATGAATGAAACATTTGTAGAGGTAGCGCCTCCTGTCGATCATTCTTTCAGTTAAGAATCTCAGGGTGCCAATCTCATCCCTAGTACCCTTTCCTCTTCTAAATCCAAATTAGTACTCTCCCAACGCCTCTTCCACCTACCCAACGCCTCTTCAGACTTACCTATCATAAACTAATTAATTACATAAAAAATCTTTAAAAGTTATGAACATTTTTAAAATTTTAGAGGAAATTTATGAAGTGGGAAAAATTAAAGAGTGCCGATATTGTTATTTATTGAATTTCTTTGAATTGAAGAAAGCATTCTTACTGTAGCTGAAAGACATTTCAAAACTGCAGCTCAAGAATACGTGCAATCAAAAGACCCAGAAAGGTAGTAAATCAGGTGCAGAGCTCGCATAAAAACAGAAAAACAGAAATTTTACCGCAGATCAAGCTTAATGTATTAACTCTTACAGTAAAATTTGACTTCCATGCCTGAGCTGTAAGGAATACATTCTTGTGATCACAAAAAGAAAATTTAATAATTTTATCGATTTCATTCTGTTGTATTGATAGATGCTACTTCCTTGTTAAGTGTGAAAGAACATATTGAGAAGTTGGCGCACACCGAGCCGCCGGGTTACCGGGAGAATTCTCGGTGGGTCGCTATATTCTGTGCCTGTAGGCCTTATGTTAACTCAAGGAAAAAAAAGGAAATATATAATTGCACTTCAATATTTTTGCAGAAGAAAAGCAGGTAATACCAAAACGACAAAGTTTGTCTACCGCCTGGACGGCTTCGAAAAACAAGATACTTACGTAGCAAATGTTCTCATCAGCGTAACCCTGTTTTGGTACAAATCTTCCTCAAATTTCTTATGTTTTTTGTACCTCTTCCTCGAATTTTTTATTTTAGCCCTGTCCTTTTGGTCTGATATCGTCTACCTGATTTCTAATTTTAGCTCCGTCCATTTGGCGGGATATAGTCCGCTTTTGCCAATCGCATTTGAATAATGTAATCTGGGATAAGAACTCGAAATTCATTGTTTACCTTGAATGGAATACAAAATTACACATTAAATACAAATTTTGAAGATGATAATCCGTTTTTTGGTGTAAATATGACAAGGATGGTAAATGAGATAATATCCGAAAACTTGAAAAGCAGGTAATACCAAGAAACGCAATCACAGGATAGGATTCTTAACCTCCAGATTCGCTAAACATGAACGCCGGTTGCTTCGACTAGCGAATCCTGTGATGGTTATATTCAAATTAATTGGAAACTTGAGACTTGTCGTTCTGGGTGGTGTAGTGGTGAGAATACCCGGGCGCTCTCTGGGAGGAGCGGATTCGATTTCCGCTCTAGAACGACGAAATGTTTAAGTTTTCGGATATTATTTGACATACCATCCTTGTCATATTTACACCAAAAAACGGATTGTCATCTTCAAAATTTCATTGTTTACGTTAATTCATTGTGGATCACGTTCGTAAAATTTTTGGGTTGCTACTTTTTATATATACATGCTTTTTCTTTTCTCATACGAGATCTGCATCTAATTCAGTATTCTTTGAGTTTTCCAGTTACACGAATTCTTGAATTGCAGTTCTGCGAAGACTGTTTCAGCTACAGCAAGAAATACTTTTTCCAGTGTTATGTAATTGAACAAAAATTAATTTTGGCATTCTTTAGGCTTTATAAATTTGCATTGAAATTCTGCGCATTTCGAGCTTTCTCAGGAGATTTTTCTGCTATTATTTTATTATTACAGGTATGTTTTGAAAAAAAGAAATTAATTTCTGGCACATTTGCAGTTCGTTCTCACTAAAACAGAAGAAAGTGTTACAAGTTCTGATTTCAGTTATCGCAATAAAATTCAAAAGAATGGTATGAAGTCTTCTACAGTCGCTCTTAGAACTTTTGTTACTTCTCAGCAACGGAAGTAATGTTTTTCTTACATTAAATTTTACTTAAGAGCTGCGGTGTGTCCAGCAAAATAGGTAAAATGTTGAATATTATTGTCTCAATACAAAAAAAAATACCTTGATGATTCGTAGACTGGTGTTGAAAAGATGTTTAAACAGTAAACGGTGATGCTGACATAACGCATTGGGAGGGGGTGGTGGTGATGGCATACCTTGATAATTTTTCCCAAAAGGTGACCTCTCAAAATCAACTCAACTTCCAGGGCCGTCTATATGGGTCACCAGTCCATCATTGTTGAGAAACGTGTTTCTACACTATAGATGTCTATATTTCTCTCATTGTGTACACTATTCAAAATCTCGGTCTCGCAACTCATCAGAAAAAAATGTTCCAGCTTATTTTGAGACAAAGTACTTTTGTTTTCTGTTTAGCTTGCTTGAGCTTCTTACAAGCAACTTCAGTCACTAACAGGAAAGAAGTCAACTGATACGTTTGGTATATAGTTCTGTAAGATAAGCTACACTATGTAGAAAAAAAGTGATTGGACACCCTCACGCAGGGGCAATGGCGTGTTCCCGCCGCAGACCTGTGGTCGATAAGGTATAAAAACGGCAACGGCAGTACGCTCAGATTTATTGCTTATAAAATGGCTAGCCAGAGAGAGAGAGAGAGAGAGAGAGTTCTCCTAGTCTGGAAAGGACGTTATAATAGGCTGCTCAATTGGAGGTATGAGCATAAGAAGCATTCCTGGTGTCCGAAAGGTCGTTAAATAGACTGTCGCCTTTGTCATCAACAAGTGGAAGAAGATATGACATTACAGGAATTAACCTCGCTCTGGAAGACCCACGAAACTGGAACCCAGGGACCGGATTTCAAATAAATGGACAGAGGAAACTCCTCCGAAAGCTGTGTGAGATTTTCGGGTACAACAATCGTGAAAAGTATGCTGCTAGATTTGTTGTGGTTGAGTGTGTCATAGTAACAATAAGGTCTGTCCTGGAGCATAACATAATTCTCGTCGTTTTGTAAAAGGATTCACCGATTCAAAATTTTACTCGGCATTCTGGCTATCGGCTCAGAATTTTAGCGAGACTAAGAACCTGCAATCATGCCACACACAGTGTCAAATTTTTGTCAGTACTGCTGTAACAAAATGTGTGGTACCTATTCAGGTAAAGTGTTGGTGCAAAGAAAGTACAACAGCAATGATGCGCTGCTTCTAATTTTTTGTTATCTGGCTTTGTTGCATGTATCGTAAGTATTACTGAATATAGATATAGTTCCGCATAGAAATTCTACTACAAAAAAGGCCATAAAATCTGGAAAAAAAATATACAGATTCAAAATTAACTATTATCGGAAGGATCATTTTATATCTACGTTATCAACTATCAAAAGTTAGGGCATTTTTCATGTGTGATTTCAGTTTTTCCTGGTTCAATGGTTCGAGCAATATCTTAAACTTTATTCCATATTGATTTCATGAAAATGAATCAAGTTGTAGTGTAAACGTAAAGGCGCACCATCGCTCGAGCTTTTTAATCTTCTTTAATTCTAAGTTTTAGTACGCTTTTTTTCATATCAGGAGAGAGAGAGAGAGAGAGAGAGAGAGAGAGAGAGAGAGAGAGAGAGAGAGAGAGAGGGGGGGGGAAAGATCGACAGTGGAAAACGAAAACAAGTAAGCTGTTGTTAAGCGATCCAAACTCTTAATGACCTATCGTAAAATAAGTTTTAAACGTCCAGGTCTCTTGATGAGTACCGTAAGTACCGATTTTGTAGAAATGAGCCGTTTGCCATCCTAGCGAAATGGATTTTTGAGTGTCTCGTCTTTCCGTGTGAGAGAAGAGAAGTAGAACAGACAGCGGAGAAATAAAGAAGAGCTAAGAAGGAAATGATTCGAGCAACATCCGATTCCTGTGAGTAATGAGTCATCAAAGCATTGGTTTCACTCAGGTCGGGCGGTCTTTGATGAGTGCGAGGGACGCCGCCGGGCGGCACGTGTTCGCTGTCGGTCGCGGACGCCATTATTGCGTCGCCGCTGTCACCTGCAGATGACACCTTGAAGGAGAACGAAGGAGAGAGTAGCTGACTCAGTATAAGCTCGCTTTCCCGGCTCGGTCAGGAACACTGGCTGACGGCGGCAATCATCCCCTTTTTGGAGAGCCTGGCCCAGAAACGCACACATCGATTTCTCCAACCTTCCTTTTTTTCAGGATGTTTTCTAACTGAGAAAGATTTACATTCAAAATTTAAGCGTTTTAACTTTGCTATGCTGTGAGCCTCTGGCAAAGCAACCCCACAATCAGCGAAAGAGGATTTTGATTTGTTACTTAAATTTTCAGCAATATTGTTTTCGAATTTCTCTAAGGAATTTAGTGCTCAGTATAGTTAAAAAGCAGGAAATGAACCAGCATGTATTCTTGTACGTTCTGCATGCACAGTCCGCCTCCCAATAACAGGATCACCCCTCTCCGTTATCTGGCTGGGAATAAAAGTTTATTGTTTAGGTAACTTCCTTATTCATTACCAAACCTCATCTGTACAGAAAAAATGACACGCAAATGCCAGCACAAAGGCAGCCTGTAGTTAGACCGAAAGAAAAATAGGGAGGATATTATTACCATGACCCCAATTGTACGGTGGTCGCGGAATACTTATTACTCGTCTAATTGGATAAACAGTGAGGTTGCGTTCCCATGAATGTAAAGAACCCAATCTCAAAGTTTACGGACGTCGCGTTGTGTTTCATATGGGCTCGTTACGAGGTATTCGTAAAAAATTCATATGCCGCAAATTGTGAATTTAGAGGAATATACACAGCCTATAAAGTTAGCTACACCAGGTTAAGTAATTAACAATGTTTATTAATAGAAAAAGTATATATAAACAATTACATCCTTTAGGTGGAGGCCAAATAAAAGTTACGTTAAATTAAAAGATATTGGAATTAGCCATGTTTACTGGTCAACTGCTGCGTACGCCTGTCACACCCTTGAGCTTAACTTTAAAGTAACTCCCTTAATCTATTTCGCGGAGGCATAGCGACCATGCATATGTATATATCTAGTTAACATGGGAACTGGAGTTGGGGAAAATAACGTCATCTTACCTTCCTGTCGTTGGTGTGGTCGCTCGTTGAAGCCCCACGCTGGTAGATGAAAACCTGCGTGGATGTTGACCGCGTGGTTGGTTCGCTGTATATCTTGTCTGCCTCGCTGGGACCGCGTAATATGTCCGTTTCCTAACTAAGCCTCATCCGTCTCATCCTCGACTATCTCTGAAAATTGTACTTCGACTACCATCTCTAGATAATCATCTCGAATTTCGACGAATCTGCTACGCATTTTTCTCTATCTGATAACGATACGAATTTTTTCATATGATCACCCCATCTTCTCTCGTGTCTGTGTATATATTTCCGTCCCTTTAATTTTCCACGTGATAGGGGCGTGCCTACAGCCTTCTACGTACTCTTCGCCTGGGGTCCGGATTGGTCAGCTGATCTGACCAGTGCTCGGGCTTAGTGGCTATTGGTTAAACCTCTGGTCCAGTTGGCTACCTTTTCGCGGCAGCTGGCCTGTTGTGCAGGTGGTACTTTTTGTAAATTCCATACGGCCTATTTTACGCTCAGATGAATAGCGAGGAATTTAAAGGGGCTTTCCGCTGCCAGAGTTACGACTTTTCTGTGACACCGCGATGTACTTTACGACTTTCGCTGGTGCCTCTCTCATCAAGGAGATGGTCGTAAACCGCAACTGGCCTATATCTGACCGCGTTCCGGATTCTTGCCTGTGCCTTCTGAAATACCGGGATGTATTGTCCCACCAGCAACGCTAGCACTGGGGACATTTCTTAAATTTTGCGAATGCCATGCTTTTCCTCACAAGAGTGAAAAGAAGGTGAATTCCTTTGGTCATTCTTCACGGGTGTCCGGCAAACCGATTTGACCACCTGGGTTTTCTGCTTCCGTGGGGAAAAGGATGTTTATGAGGCAGGAAGGGAGCAAAGGAAAAATAATTTAAATTAAGTAAAAAAATTATTTAGGTAAATTACTCCTGGTCTTTAAATTTTAATTAGGCCGCAAACAATGTGACCTGAACTACGAAGTAGTTCCGCGGTAACAATATGGTAAAGAGAAAAGAAAGCTTGAGAGAAAGACTTGCGCAAGTAGAAATAACCATCATTTAATAAAAGAGATGCCGATGAAATATTTAAAAGACAGAGACTTCTATATGAAGAATAATTTGTGGGGAGCGAGATGAAAGAGATAATGAAGGTAATACAGATTGAGGAACAGAAAAGCAGAATAATGAAAAATACGTGCAAACAGAGGTGTACGAAAAAACAGAATGACAGGGGAAAGAGTCTTGATAAGTGTATTCATAGGTAAAGTTATGCAGAGGATGAATAGAGGGAACAAAATGCGAATGCTGTGAATCTATCGGAGGGAATCCTTAGGAGAAATTGAGCATCAGCAGTGCTAAAAATATCATGCAAATAAAAATTGGATATGTTATTGTATTGCATCTTCTCCAATAATTTCAGTTATTAAGAAAAGGGCAAGATTTATTTGGAATTAGAGAAACAACGCGGTGATATTTTTATCTTTTTTTGAGACATATATGCCAGGTAACATCACCAAAAAGAGGGTGATGAGAATACTTCGTGTGATAATATTTATCACTGGTGGATACTTGGGGCAGGTGTTGTTGAATTCGTGGAATATGCTAAGATATAAATAATCTGTATTCAAGGAACAAGATGTATATATAGGGAAGAAGGCTGGGAGTATGGTGCTGGGTGCAAGATGTTTTGTAATTCAGCCGTCGCTCAAGAAGGAATTGGGCTTGAAACAGTACTGTCAAGTGATGTGAAAAAAAAACGTATTAAAAGTAAAAATATGTGTTTAATTAATTTTCATTAATCAAGCACATATTTAAACTGAAAGAAGTGCAGAAGCAGTACATATATTTTCGGCTTTGCGCAAGAAATTTATGGTCATCAAGATAAAAAGTTTTATGAAAGCTTATGGAAGAGATATTGCCACAAGAAGTTGCAGAAAGTTAGTGGGCAATTATTGAAGTAGATCTTCGATGAATAGTCAAAGAGATGAAATTTATAGAAGGGCCAAGGAGGAATTGGATTTAGAGTGGTAACAATCAGGATTGTGACGTAATATTAAAAGTGGATGAAATACCGTACCATTTATGAGAGTATTATCGCTGTATAACGGTACAGTACAATAAACTTCATTGGAAAAACTGTAAACTGATTCCAAGCTAAAAGATTATGTGACAACAACAAGTGCTTGTTGAGGACTTTTATGTGATAAAAAAGAAAGAAAAAAAGCAGGAGATAACAGGGAAGGAGAAGAACTTATCGTAAAGACGAAGCCAATATCAGCTGGTGGGAACTGAAGAAGGAATGTACTCAGAGATAGGTATTCCAAGAACCGTGAATGAAGGAGTCAGAATGTTTAAAAAAATGATGCAATCAAAATATTAAGATGCTAAATAAACTTCAAGGAAATATGTTTTCGGAATAACCCTGAAAAATCACAGAAAAAGCAAGTGAAAAAAGTCTTGATGGTAGAATGAAAAAATTCAAAAGAAGAAAATAAGGAATAAAAGAATATTGCAAGAGGATGTAGACTGAATCATAAAGTAATCAGGATTGAGAAGTCTGTCAAATTGCGAGGAAGCATCTGAAAGGGCCGCAGAAACTTTAAGAACCCAGTATCTGAATGAAATCTAAGAAGAATTGCTTACAAGAGAGAGAGAGAGAGAGGCGAAAAAAGATATCATAACATGCAAAAGCAAGAAATAAAAGAAAGTAAGACATTATTGACTTTAAACAGATAAGAACTAAATGGGACATGATATAAGAATTAAAAGCTAGGATTACTTTGAAGAATCCTGAAACCAAGAGCTGATTGTTGTAGAAACGGGAAGTAAAGTGCTATGTGCCTTTAAGAAAGTTAGAAAAAATAGAAAGGCTTGTGGGCCATAGCCTGGAAGTTTTTGAGACCACCATATTTGGAAGATTTAGTGAAAGATGTGCGAGCATAAAATTATTTCGGAAGAACATAGAAGCGGCGTATTGATACCAATTTGTAGAAAACAAAGTGAGGTTCAGGATTGCAACAACTACATAGATGTGCAAAACACTTAAGGACGAACCAAGTTTTGACCTGTAGCGTCACATAGGAGCGTCCTGGATATGTAAATTTCAAACCACAGGAACTCCATTACTTACTGAAATGATGACGGAAACAACACCGACACAACTGCAGATACTGAAGGATATAGTGGAACTTTATTAAGAATTGGTTACATAGCACTGGGTGTTATGAAACAGATGCATCACTGCAAAGATGGTACAAAGGGAAGAGAAGGTCATCAGTAGGGGATATCTCAGTATTTGTCATTTTCTTGTAGGACTTCCGTCCACAGTGAGTAGAGTTTAGGTCCCAGCCACCTACAGCGAAGCCGCCTTTTGGGCAGGACACAGAAACGGAAGGAATGAGAGCAAGTCTAGCGACTTTGACAGAACAGTTTGTAGTGAGATTAGAGTACAGTAGATGGCGCAGCCGTACAAGTACGAAATTGCACATAGATGGGTGAGAGAATTTCAGGGGGGGGGGCATAGGAAAGGATACCCATTTAACCAGTGGGTCTAGCCTGGGGGCCGTCACTTAACGTGCTCGTCCGATGCACTACGATATTCAGCGATTGTTAGCAAATCACACCATCTCTGAAAGATCAGCCCAGGCTCGAACCTGGGGACCTTGCATCGAAAGTCTGAACTGCTAACCACTAAGCCATCCGCGGCTCATTCAGTAGGGGATACTGTGACCCAGGGATTTATATACACACCCCCAACACTTCCCCAACACACCCTCAAATTTCTTCAGCACCCTCTGTAAAATATATCAACACTTTCCCATTTCGGAGGGTGTAACAAACAAAGATACACACCCATCCACGTACACATATGATGGTGATGTTTTGTCACATCCCATCCGAAAGAAATCGAAGCTACATGATCGACAAGTTCATACATAGAAAGAAACGATCACAAGAGGAAGACACAGACATAGTGTGAATTTTTTAAACATTATTTACTTTTGATTGTCATTAAGTATAATGCCGGACAAAAAGCGCAGTCCCAAATGCGAGGACAAATCAGCTTTTTAACCAGCTCGCACTTGCCCTCGCATCATTTGGTTGAGTGTGAGTGGTATCATAATCCTTAACAAAGTAGGTTGGAAAACGAAATTACTGTGGGAAGCCAACACTTTGGGGTTATTCGAAAGCCCAGGCAAAGGCCTTTTTTTTGCTTTTTATTTGATGTTCCATTCGTTGATGTGTGCAGTAGCGCAGTCAGGAATGGATCAAACAGGTCAAAGACATTTTTAAAGCTGAAATATTAGGATAACTGTCTACTTTCACAAACAAATGAAGCTATGAAATGCTTGACACTGTTATTAAAATAATCATTCACAAATATTTTTATGAAATGTCCTGAATGTTTACTTTCCATTCATATACTTTGTTTACATGAAAAAGCAATACACTGAAGAGCAATTGAATTAGAGACAGCTGGCGTTATGCAAATGTGGTGCTGTGGGTGGCCCTGTAAACGAAAACGACATGACGTATGCAGCGTTTCGACAATGTAAGGAGTGATGCGACGGGAATCAGTAAGAGTCGGACGCATTATGGGTAAGACGAATGATCTAAGCGCATTTGATCGTGGGAAAATTGTCGGGGCCGACGAATGGGTCACTCCATCTCGGAAGTCGTGCAGGCACTGGGATTTTCACGAGCCACTGTGTCACGGGTGCACCGTGAGTACATCGAATCCGGTAAAACCATCCTTGCATGGTCCAACTGCCGTGGACAACAGCGTGTGGATGAGCGGGGTCATCGTCGGCTAGCACGCATTGTAACAGCGGATAGACGAGCCACAGTGCATGAAATCACTCGACAATTTAACGCTGGTGCACAAAAACGTGTAAGCGACACCATCTAGAACCATCTCCTCGCTATGGGGTACAAAAGCCATCGTCCCACGAGGGTAATGCTGCTGACCGCAGCAGCACAGGGTGCAAAGATTAGCATGGGCGCGGGAACATCGCCACTGGACCGTAGACATGTGGAAAAATGTTGCCTAGACTAATGAGTCGAGATTAACTTTGGTACATGCGGATGGCAGGTTACAAGTACGGCGCAAACCACATGAAGCGATGGATCCTTCTTGCCAGCAGGGTTCAACAGGCTTCAAGCTGGTGGGGGTGGCATTCTCGTCTGGAGACTGTTTACGTAGACTGAAATGGGACCCCTGGTACGTGTGACATCGTCCCTCACAGGTCAACGTTACCGGGATATCCTGAACGACCATTTGCTCCCGTTTGTGCGTCTTCAACATCCTATTGGGGACCTCATCCTGCAACAAGACAATGCACCGCGCCATCGCTCCCGAATTGTATCCGAATGGTTGGATGAACACTCCACCGACGTGACCTCGCTCCCTTGGCCAGCTAGGTCACCTTACCTGAATCCCATCGAGCACATCTGGGATGTCATAGAAAAAGATGTTCGAGGCTCTGACCCCCTCCATCAAATCTTCGTGAACTGTGGGAGCTTGTTCAGGGGTCGTGGATCCGTATGGCTTCCCATTGTTTCCGGTGTCTTGCCGAGTCCATGCCGAGACGAATCGCCGCCGTCATCAGGACGAAAGGTGGTGCTACACGTTACTAGACAGGTATCTCTAATTCAATTGCTCTTCAGTGTATAAGGGTGATTTTTTTCTCGCGGAGTCTGTCTGTGTTCCTATACCTTTGTAACACAATATCTCTTTAATGACTTGGGTTACAAATTGTCAAATTCGGCATTTTGGACATATTAGCAAAAAATAATAATTTCGTCTATCAAAAAAAACAATATTCGTTAAATGATGTTCGATTTAAGAAGAAAGCTCCCGAGAAAAGTTTTTGATCTGCTCTCTCAGAAATGGCTTTAGTGACAAATCCAGAATTTAGAACCTTCTATAAGCACCCCGTATGATTTGAATGAAATCTGCCAAGAGTGTTTGATTTAAATAGAAATCAGTCAAGAACTTTTTCAATGCAATATCTTTTCAATGGCTTCAGTTAGAAACTCGAAATTTGGCATTTGAGACTTAGCAAAAGAAAATTGTTTTACAAAGTTTGAAAGAAAGGAGAAAATCGGATTCGTTTTGAAAAGAAATGAGCCAAGGAATTTTCTGATACAATATCTAGGAAAGATACAAGATGAAAAGTTTCAACTAGTAAGTTGGTATTACATTCTGAACTAATAACTCCGTCGAAATTGGTAAAACAGCGTTGGATATAAAGATAAATCAATCAAACATAAATTTTGTAAATCTCAAAGAGCTGGAGTTATGAAAGCAAAACTTTATATTTAGGACCTTCTACCAGGGTGCAACATAACGTAATACAGCAGTTGTTCCTTTTCTTGTGCTCACGGATCTGCCACAACAAGCGCCTAATGAAAGAAAGAGTCCATCAGATGCAGATAATCCATCAAAATGTATGGGACCAGATACTGTATAATGATGACGAGTTTCACTGACAAACGAAAGAAAGCATCTTAGTACTTGAAATATCCTTGGATTGAATGTAC
This sequence comes from Macrothele yani, assembly GCA_039090855.1. NCBI lineage: Eukaryota > Metazoa > Arthropoda > Arachnida > Araneae > Macrothelidae > Macrothele > Macrothele yani. Next base: position 232,245 of record CM077014.1, read on the forward strand.
ATCTCAAGGATACAAATGCAGTATTTGTTGCAGATTTGGTAAAATGAAAGCTGGATCATGGGTGACCGAGTTAGTCCAGCTATCTGCTTCAAAGGAATTAGGGGGAAAGGCTTTATAATGGCCTTGGCTGCATCTAACACAAAACGGTAGGGTGTAAATGTTAAAAAAATGGAATCTATGCAGTCCAATAAACACATGGAAAAAGACTGTAACTCAACTAAGGATCTGCTAAAACTTGCGTACTACTTATTTTGTTCGGAAATACCGCACACGATATCGAACTGGCCTAATCTACACTGCTGGCCACCCAAAATGCAACTCCAAGAAGGAAGCATCCGATTGGCCTGAAATTCGCAGCATGCGTCGCCCGCGAGAAGACGTGCTAACGATTAGCATTGCAGGGCATATGCAAATCATGTGAGCCCGGCACACCACCGAGAAGCACTATAAGAAAGGTGCACAGAAGGCGGAGTGTAAGTAGTGGAAATGTGTTGTGCTGCCGGACCTGTGCGTGGGAAGCTCCCTGATGCCTCGTCGCAGAATACGCCTGTCATTCCAGCACATTTCGGTGTTTGACAGAAGACAAATAGTGGCTAATCGCGACAGCGGTTTATCGTACCGAGACATCGGCGTCCGTGTGGGACGACATCCAGCCACAATGAGGCGAGTATGGATTCGATGGGTGCAGGAGGGACAGACGGACCAACGTGAGCGATTGCTGCAGCCGCGGCACACCACCGAACGAGAGGACCGGCATGTTGTGCGGCGGGCATTGACGGCTCGCACCACCACATCACGAACGTTAGCGCAGGAATTAGGGTGTGTTGCGCAACAACCTGTGTCAGCACGTACCGTTCGACATCGTCTGCAGGAGCGGGGACTTGTTGCACGGCGCCCATTGCTTCGATTACCATTGACGTTACACCACCGGCGAGTGCGGCGGCAGTGGGCCATTGAACGCAGCACCTGGACTACGGAATGACACGATATTTTCTTCTCCGACGAATCTCGCTTCTGCCTGCAACACCACGATGGTCGGATCCGCATGTGGCGGCACCGCGGCGGGAACTGTATGACGCCTGCACTATGCATCGCCATACCGGTCCGTCGCCTGCCGTTATGGTTTGGGGCGCAATTGAATATGATACCCTCACCCCTCTGGTACGCGTCGGTGGTACAGTCAACAGCCACCGCTACATCTCAGACGTTTTGGAACCTGTAGTCCTCCCTTACCTGCAGGACCTGCCAGCGGCCACTTTTCAACAGGACAATGCGCGCCCGCACGTGGTACGCATCGTGCAACAATTTTTTGCGGCCCACCAGGTGTCACTGCTGCCGTGGCCCGCCTGTTCTCCAGATATGTCGCCCATCAAACACGTCTAGTCGCTGATCGGCAACCGAGTGGCCCGGCAAGCACCACCCGCGGCTACGCCTGATGAAGTGTGGCAACGTGTGGAAGCAGCCTGGACCGTCATACCCCAAGCCGACATCCAAAGCCTCCTTTGTTCGATACCGCTGCGCGTAGCGGCCGTTATTGCCAGCAATGGAGGCCACACGAACCATTGATGCCTTCGTGTTCCGCAAGTCGCACGGGCCTGTAAGCTCAATCGTTTTATCTTTGTATCTGTTGTTATGTGTCCAGTAAATCTGACTTTGCTATCTCGTGTCCTTCTTGGTGTTGCATTTTGGGTGGCCAGAAGTGTAGTTGCGATGGCTGCTTTTGTGGATGGATCTGGTAATCTGGCTAATTGAATTAAAAATGATCCACAGAATACTCACACTTATCATCCACTGTCATATCAGATTTCTTAGAAGCATTTCGTGAAGCTGTTACAGGAGCAATTGCTGAACGGCTGAAAGGTATTGCATCATATTCAGTCATGGCTGATGAATGCACAGACATCAGTGGTCGTGAAGTGTTTAGCATTTGTGTTTGTCATATCGTTGCTGAGGGGGAAGATAAAAAATTCAAGTTTGAAGAAACCTTTTTATCTGCAGTTAACCCACAGTCAACAAAAGCAGAGCATATTACAGATGTATTACTGAGCTAAGAAAATCAGGTTTGAATCCAGCGAACAACTCTGCAGTATCATTTGATGACGGTGCCAATTTCAGCGGAAATGTGAGTGGCGTCCAGGCGAGGCTGAAAGAGCATGCACCAAATTTATTATTTGTACACTGCCGAAGCCATCTTTCGCAACTCGTTCTTGCTCACAGCTACAGACAAAGTTCTCATATCAAGAGAGTGCGGAGCGCGCTTAATAAGCTGTACAGCACATTCAGAGTAAGACACAAAAGGTTGTCAATTTTGCACACGGCAGAAATGGTGGTCAATAGCATGTCTCATAAACTTGTTCAACCATGGGAAACGAGATGGTTGTCACATGAAGGCAGTGTTACAGTAGTCGTACAGCATTATGCTTCTATGTATATGTATAGCCTTAGAAAATATCTACATTGAGGCTGGTGACTATTCGTCTGATGCAGGGGGACTTTTGCTTCTGTTTCGAAAGAAATCGAGGATTTGAGTCCTTGTGCTACTTTCTACTCTTTTAGCATCACTAGTTCGTTTCAGTAAATCCTTGCAGTCATCCCAAGAAAACTTAACGGAGGCGATGGTACTGATAAATTTGGTGCAAAACCGCATCAAGGATATTGAAATCAATGTTTTCATGTTAGAAGCAATGGAAGTTTACAAAAAGGCTCAGAAACATGATGGAAGATAACGACATGACTGATAAGGATTTGTTGAAGTTGGCAACACTGCCTGACAGAGAAAATGCCACACCACGATGACGTGAATGCAGCGCCATGCAAATTGCAGGGTGGGTGAACACGTACATGTTTTGCAAATTATTGCATTTGCAGATCAACCGCACGAACGCCGCGCGGGATATAAGCGGACAACCAGCCCGTGAGGCTATCAGTCGAGTCGTTGTCACGTCCGCGAAAACCGAGTGGTTCTGCTGTAACCGTGTCTGGAGAATGAACAAAGGGTGCTAATTCCTTTAAGACGTCGTCGTACGCGATTTCATCAAACGGATGAGTTCACGAGAGATGTCAACGTAGACACTCGTACCGCCAGATGGTCCTTGCGTCATATTGCGGAAGAAACTCAACGTGATGCCACAACCATCGGTCGCATTTGGAAACAGTGGTTCTAGGAAGGATCTGTACAACGTCGTAGGGGCTGGAGCACGAAGACTGACGTCCGAGCGCACCGATCGTCTCATCTGATGTCATGCCGCAGCGGACTCACATGCCTCAACGGGCGCCATTTTGCGGAGTGTACGGGGAGCCTTGGATACTCCGATATCGACGCGGACAGTGTTGCGCTGATTGGCTGTGTCTGGTTTGCTGTCCATCCGTCTGTTGTGAAGGCTACCCTTAACAGTGAGCCATCGTCATCACCGCTTGGCGTGGAGTCGCTCCAGAGCTGCGCGGGGTGCCGAATGGAACAGTGTGGTGTTCAGCGACGAATCGCGGTTCTGTCTCGCCACGGATGATCGCTGTGTGAGAGTCTGGAGGAGATGTGGCCAATGGGCGGATTCCTCCGCCATTGTGAAACGCCACACGGCCCGGCGACAGGGAATCATGGTGTGGGGCGCTATCAGCGCCAATAGCCGCTCACCACTGGTATGCATTACGGGGACATTGTCGGCACGCCGCTATATTGACGAGATACTAAGGTCCATGGCACTACCGTATCTGTAGGGCATCTCAAAGTCCTTTTCAACAGGATAACGACAGGCCGCATACCGCTTGGATCAGCCTGAATGCTTTACATGGTGTGCGAATGCTTTCGTGGCTGATCCCCGACCTCTCGCCCATCGAGCATCTGTGAGACACGATTGGACGACGTCGGTTGAGTATCCTCCCCCCCGCAAACTGAAAATGAACTGTAGATCCGGATAAACAACACATGGTTCATGGTACTACCCAAGGACTCTATTTGGACTCTCATTGCCTCGATGCCACGTTGGATATTGCCCAAAATGTGGACCACACTACTTATTGATCATCCTGTATATTCGGCCACAGGAGCCTAGTCTGTATGTGACAATTAAACCATTTGTTCAGGACCTACTTGGTTATCTGTGTGTGCAGTTTGGTCTGTTTTCGAGCATTCCGTCATGGTGTGGCAGTTTCTCTGTCAGGCACTTTCTGTCTTGTGAGACACACAAAAAAACTGACAAGGCACCAAAGGGTAAGGGTTTTTACTACTTTATATAAATGCGAAAGTTTCTTTTTAAATATTTAGGTAATATCGAATGTTTGTTATGATAAAGTACAGTGGTCAGTAGCAGTTACATGAATCCTCAGCTTCACATTCAATATTTTCTACCATAATGCAATAATTTTACATTTTTTGAAAATTCGAAGTCTATGTATGCCATCAGTTCCCTTCAGAAAACCGCGAGAGCGAGGAATTACCAGGGCGCTCATGGTCATACCCTGTGAGGGTTAACCGATGCTTGACTATCACCTATTTTATAAACTTCGCTTCTCATTCTGATCAATCTTGGGAGATGTTTTGGCTCTCGCACTCCTCGCTTCTGTTTCCAGACAGGGGATATAAATCCTCCCACTATGGAATGTGGTACCCCTTATTAGCGGGCAATTTAAAAAAATATATATATGTATATAGCAGTCAAATGTTTCTTTTTTAATTTTGTTGTTTAAGTCAGTCACTGCAACCATAAAACATATGTACGTATCTCTTCTGCTACAAATTTTGCAATTATACTTTTGAATCATATCAGCATGCACAAGATTTTTGAAAATATCACTGTCTACTGTTTCAGCAACCCATATTAATAAAAAATAAATAAATAACCATGTGAAGCTTTGGTAAAGGGTTTTCACTGGTAACCATTCGTAACTATAATATATCAACAGTAGTCACTTTTGAAGTGTTCACCAGTTTTTATCCTAGTTCAAAAAACAAATACGTATTTCACTACAAAAATGTTTAGACTCGGAAAAATTTGCTTTCACGCAACACTCTCCCAAACATTTTCAGCACTCCCCAATTTGAAATTCCTGGATAAACCCTTGCTGTCACCCCCTAAAGTAGATCCATGATTTCCACCGTCTGTCCATACTTCGCACTAGGTTGCTGATGAGTTCTTGCGATAACATCGCCCCATACTTCGTCAGCGCCGTCTTTAGCTTTTGGATAGCTTCCAGTGTGTGTTGACGTGCCGCAACGCGTCTCTCCAGAGCTTCCCACACGTGTTTTGTGGGATTTAGGTCGGAAGAAAGTGCTGGCCAACCCATACGCTGAATGTCTTCACTTTCCAACAAATTTTATACAGCCACCGTGCGATAGAGTCTGGCGTTATCATCCATTAACACGAACTGTGGTCCAATGGCACCTCGGAACAGAAGAACATGGGGAAGGATTACTTCATTAGAGTAGTGCGCACCGGTTTCAGTACCTCCTCCCAGTATCTGGAGTTCGGTACGTTCATCGATCAGAATACCTTCCCATACGGAATCACCGCGGCTGCCATATCTATCCCTGTCGTTGATGTTTTCAGGGCTATACTGAGCGCCTACCACACGCCAGATTAGCTGACGTCCAGAACCGCTAGAGATAATGCATCTACTCTCATCAGTAAAGAGTACCGCACGCCACTGTTCTGCTCTTCAGTCCTTATGTTCTCTGGACCTATGTAAACGGTGTCTACGGTGAGCAGTTGTTAATGGAACACAGCGTACTGGTAGGTTAACTGATGACTGCACCTGCTCTGTCCAAATGCGGAATTCGCAGGGATAAGTCGAACTTTCTCAATAGTAAGTAGGTGACTGCGTTGCGCGAACAATCATGTCAGGTTCCAGGTTCCAGTGGTCTTTTACCCGGACAGAATCGGTCCAGGGACCGGCATGGGTCTGCAGCCTCCACGGGACCGGCATGGGTCTGCGGCCTCCACGGGACCGGCACTTCTCAACCTTCGACCATAACCCGCGCGTGCGACGTGCTAATGGGAGGGGGCACTAAATTTCGCGTCTGGCTGAAAGATTCATTCGCCAACGCGAGGTTTTTGGGACAAAGTCCTTTATCGGTATCTCAGAAAAAAGTTGGTACATGCACATTTATACTGAGGGTCTCATTTAGCTGGAAATCAATCCTTTATTTCATGAGCTCTCTCACAAAGATAAAACAGCAAAATATTTCACGAAAAGTGTACTGGTAAGACTATTTGATTACCGTCACCTGCACCGTCCCACAGCGGACTTCGCAGGGATAGATTGAACTCTCTCGAAAAATTGCAGTGAAAGCTTTGCGAGAGCAATTCTATTAGGATACAGCCGTCTTCGTCTCGGGCAGGATCGGTCCAGAGACCAACAGAGATTTGCCGCCCCCTCAGGACCTACACTTCCCGCCCCTTCACCATAGCCCGTATGAGTGAAGCGCTAATGGGCAGGCTTTAATTTTGCTTCTGGCTGGGAGATTTATTCCCAGCGCGAATGTGTATGGGGCCGCAGCCCTTTATTGATTCCTGGCTAAAATACAAACACGCATATACATGCACTAGAGATCCCGTGCGATGAGGAAAAAAACTCCTTCATTTTCACGAGCCCCCTCACAAAGATAAAAAAAAATGAAAAATTATTTGCAAAGTATTTACACCGCAGCTCTTGGACCTCGTGCTGTGGAAACGACCTCTCGGGCTATGTCGTTTTTACATCTCTTCATGTTTTCTGTCTTCTATCTTCATCCTTCTTGCATGATTTCTTCCTGCCTCGCGACGAACTCTTTGACCAGCTTGGAGAGTTCCTGTCGCGTCTTGAAGAGCGCGAACAGGACCGAGAGGTCCTTCTTCTTTCCCATGCATATGGCGAGGGCTTTTCTCCTACCTGAAAGAGAGACGCAATCTAGAATTATGTGTGCAACACTCGTGGTCTGGGCACCTCAACCGCACACACGTTCCCGTACCGCAAAACGTCAAAAGTACTCTGGCGATACGTCATGGCCGGTGAGTACCTGGTATAGGAACCCAACACTCTCGATATGCCTAACTGAAACTTGGAGAAAGATACGGTGTGTCCTTCTATCGGTATCCCCCTCGTCCCACCTATGTTGCCACTCCACCATCGTGGCTTTTTTCAGCTGTATCCGCACGCTTTGCAGCGACGTCCGCAGCTGAAAATCTACTGCCCCTTTCCCAGCTGCTTTCTTCGCTAGCTGGTCCGCATGCTCGTTTCCAGTGGTTCCGACATGGTTTCGGATCAAGTGGAAAGAAACCACAGTGTTGCCAGTATTCCCTAGCCGAGAATGGATTTCTCTGACTAGAGGACAACATTCTTGGCAACTCACATTTTCTCTCTGCCAACAGGACTGTGTCATCAGCATACAGCAATCTGCACACACGGATATTACCAAAACATAAACCAGTATTATACATTTTGGCATCACGCCTGCATGCATCGATGAATATATTAAACAGACAGGGTGACATTATACAACCTTGTCTGAGTCCTGCACCAATACAAAATCATTTTGATAAAATAAAACACCATTCACCAGAGTTTCAGTAATAATAATAATAATCCTAACGCAGCTATGATTTTCACTGAACTTTGAAATCTTTAAAATAAAGACATGAAAGAAATACGGGATCACGCCATACAATACAAATCCCGAAGATGACAAAATCGGATTGTCATCTTCGGGATTTAAAATAAAGAACTGGAAAAAACGACTAAGTATAGAGACACCTGGCCATAAAAGTTACCCGATTATGGACTAAACACACAACAGTAGTTCCCATTATCATCGGGGCACTTGGAAGAATGTCAAAAATATTTCTTACTGTTCTTTAATTATTATAAAATTTTCCTCCGACGGTAATCTTTTACGACGCGGCATTTCATTAGGAAATTAAGTCGTCTCTATATATATATGTCCCCCCACTCTAACATTCACTAAAATGACACGACGGCGTTGTCTTTAACTAACTGGTACCACGAGAAACTGTGCACATGTTGCTCCTGCACATGCGCAGTCCCGTTGCTTCCACGTCGTGTTGGGGTTGTTTCTGTTGTCCACTATGGGCCACTCGTGGCGCTTGCTTGGAGGCCAGTAATTCACTGCGATGCTGCAGGCCATCAAAGGCTGTCAACTAATGGCGTTGCCACCAACATATCGCTACCGTACCATGAGCGGCAGATTTCAGCCAGCAGTGACCTATCACTGCCAGCTGGTGGCCAGCAGTTTTCCAACACTAGTGCTTTTGTTGGGTAGATATATTTTAGTTATAACTGATAACTTTTCGAAATGGGTTGAAACTTCCCACTTAAACCCGCTATTACGGACCCTGCATGTAGCTATCAGAGGCTAGTGCTTAGACCAATGTCCCGCCAGGGCTTTCTTTTTTTTTTCGATTAGTGATGCGCTCGATGAACGTACCTCTACCTGATGTACTTCGAAAGTTTTACTGTCCGGCATGACAAGAACTCTGTTTTATCTTTCATTTTCATAATGTATGGATCAACGTTTGATTAAACGAAGATGGAACATTGTTTCTCTCGGCACATGTAAAGAATCTCCATGAACTCCATTGAGTGTAATTAATGAAACGCCGTTAACAAACCCTAACCGACGTTATTGTATTGCACAAAAATCTCCTAATATAATTCAAAATTCAAGTTAAAAAATATAATAGATGTTAACGATAACTTAAAAAGGCAGCAAAAATAAACACCTGGTGTTAAAAGCAATCAGTTTTTATTATATAGGAAGTAGTAGTTCTGTTAAAAGTTTTAGAACAAATTTCAACACAAAGGAAAATGTGAGCAAGAATTCCACATATGTATATTACCAAATATTACCTACTATACAATCACCTGCGATCAGCTACATCTTGACAGGCTTTGTGGTCCGAAACGCAGTTCTCTTTAAGCTTAAGAATTAAATAAATTAGGGAAATACTTTTTCAAAAATTCCTAAGCTAATTTAATAGTTTATTAATCAGATATTTAGTGAAGCTAACGGACGGCCGAGAGACTTGTTTAATGATCCTCGTATTTATCTATTGGGTTATAACAGCTTTTAATTTCGATAATTTTACTTTACTGCGTAAAGTCTTGCATTTTTTCCAGTTTTTATTTTTGATAAAAGTAAAGACAATTTTTTTATCATAAATTTGTTTTTATGGAATTCAAACCCCTCGCAATGTCTGTAAAGATCAGTTATTTTGAAGGAAAAACATGAATTTTTTGTACATTGCTTTCGAACATTTTCATCGCCTTTCGCCTATGAATTCTTAACTAACGGCGTTTCGAAAAAAATGAATACAGTGAAAATGGAAGTGAGGTAAACAGTGCCCTTTGATAAACAGTTTACTTAACACATAATCTACTCTTGCCATACGCAATGTTGTAAGAAGAGAAACAGCAGTGGAATACCCAGAATATAGTTTTCGTTCAGCTGAACGTGCGGGATATGTAAACTTTTTTTAAATCAAAAGTGTTTACGGAAAAACAATACAAACAAATTTTGTTTTAACAGTAATAATAGTACTCAAGAAACTATTTTAATTTTCGTTTATTGCTGAACACGGGGATATTTTGTGGTTTTAATAAGAGCGCGAAGTAATATAGCTTACTTAATACTACGACTAAAAATCACAGAAAGTTAATAATGATGATTGAAAGGAAAGAACAGTTTTTATCATTAATGACTCCGAGAGTTTGAACTGGTTTTTTTTTTTTGGTACTTACTGAGAAACTTTATAATCTTATTGTTTTTACGTAAAAAGTGGGAAACAGGGAGGCGAAAATTCAGGCGTGGGTTATTTCAACCACACTTATCGTGCACAGCTTTTGCTCTGGCCGCAGCTTCCTAAAGGAACAGTGTGTCGGGTGGAAACTTCCAGTTGTACCGATGGTCGAATGATCAGAGGTGTAGCTTGCTTTCTAGTCGTCCAAGATGGGTTAGGGTTTAAGTCCCGGACGAGGTGATATATTCACTGATGCATCCGTCCTTTGTCCCACGGCGCTGACACTGACCCCTCCCCCTTCCTGAAAGCAGGGGCCTCAAATGAAGGAAGGCCGACTGCTTATTCAGTTTGGAGTTGCTCCCAGTGGTCGTTAACACTGGAAACAAAACAAGAATCGCAAGAAAAGCAACTTCCACCTACATCAGATAATTGTTTTCTGTTATTCAATATGATATCCGCTTGAAGCGTTTAAAGGAACTTAGGATGAATGGGCGAAAACAAGCCCCGATTCTGCTGTATTGCAATCTGTAGGCGTTTTAACAATGTACGACTAGATTAAAGTTAGAAATTTCGGAAAATGGAATGCTTGAATTAAAAACACTTAACCAAGGCTGCATGTTACTCTTCATAAAGAGCACAGAGTAAATGCTAGCTAGGAGCTGCCAATAAAAAATCCATTGCTGAAAAGGATTTTAAAATTTCAACAGCAGAATACCAGGGCTGTTCTTTCGTTTATATGTTGTGCGAGTAGAGAGAAGAAAGTTTTTCTTGCTTGAGCGGACTCGTGTAGAAGAAAAATGTCTCAGAAATTGTTGGAAGCAGTTACATCTCAAAACTGTTTTCATGAGATGTGTGGATTTATAGTAGTAGTAATAATAACAATTCAAAAGTGTTGTTTATAAGAAAAATAAAATTTGTGACTGCGCTAGAAAGCGAATCACTGAATTGGCATAGAGCATGTGTGCTTCTTATCTGTAGGCTCACTTAAAAGCAAGTTTCAAGACTCTTGCTGTCTAGGACAAATGCGTAATGCATTCGACAATGACCCGGTTGAGTCATGCTAAAGAATTTTCTGCCTCCGACCGCAGAAAATTTAGTCCACCTGCTTCGTTTCAATATGCGATGGCGGTAGCGGGGAAAAAAGAATAATAATCGAAAGGTTCACTTCAAAAACGTGCATTTCAACGAAGAACATTCAATAAGGAACGGAAATCGGTCTGCTTGCGATGAAGGGAATTTGATTTCACTCGGAATAAATGCGGCAGCCGCAGACCGGCAATCATCTGTGAACGAGAAACCGTTTAAGTATCCTTCTTTTTGCCCCCTGTCTTTATGACGGGAACGGACGCTTCGCAGCAGTTGACCAACAGCCGGCTGAGGGAAAAAATCTATCGACAACATTAGCCTACCAATTCCACACTAGCCCTTTTGGCAATTTATTTGAAAAGCAATTGAAAACGGAACCTAGCGACGTGTACTTCCACATTGACCCTGTCGGACCCTACATAGAGTCCAGACTTCTCAGAACCGATGGACAGTGGAGTATAGGAATTTGATGGATGTCTTTGAAGAAACAAGAAGGATACGTTGGGAATAAAGACGAGAGAGGACGGGTGGGACGAAGGTGGAGGAGGAGGTAAGATGGAAATGGCTGTCACAGAAAGTATGTGCCCTCAGTGGACACAGTGGGTCACTTGCTTCGCGAGGTAATCACGGAAGCAAATTTAGTGTTCAAAAAGGAAGAAAAATGACGAATCCTGTTTTCTTTATTTGAGATTTTTTTCCTTCTTATTTTCTTCGAAATTCCATTGGACACAACACAAAGTAAATGCGTCATTTGTTATAACCGAATTTCTCCAAACATATGAAATAAATATTGGTCACGAAGGGATTTCGATTTTTGATCCTATTGAAATTTGAACTTTTTAATGTCTGTAGATTTTTTGATTGAATGCCATGTAAAGTTTCAATAAGGCTCGTTTTTTTATCAATAAAAATATTAATAAAGAAATAAAAAAGTTACAAAAAAGGAAAGATGCGGTGTTCTGCTAAAGTTTTCCTTGAAGATTTAGAATCAGTGACAGCGCGAAGGAATTAGTTTTAAAATTGAAGGAGAAATGCTGAAAGTTCTATATTTCTGTAAAGCGAACAGTTATGTTGTGGTTATTTCTCTCTTTCTATTTCTCTGCTACTGTATTTGTGCTGTGTACTTGAAAATTTATATGAGCTGAGTCTATCTGAAATAAAAATATTTTGAGTGTATAAACTAGGGCAACTTAAACTACATCATTTGCAAAATTCGATTGTCATTCGTACATCAAAGAGAAGATAAAATTTCGGTTTTTTGATTGGATTCGTTTCAACGGTCAGGGTGCATCCATTTATAAGACAAGACGAGGTCATTTTCTATAGATTCAATCAGATAGCATTGATACTATTCACAAAGTTACTGATAAATTCGTTTTCTATTTGGCTGTTAAGTGTTTGATTCACAATAAACAGAGTGATCGAATTAACGAAGATATTGTTGCTACACCCCGGAGCGCCAGATTATCGAATAAAAATAAACTTTAAGAATTTAGATGTCATGATGTCAGGCAATGGCTGACGACCCGGAGGTAGACATTAGAATTACAAATAATTACTTGTGATCTCTTTTCGTCGCCGAAATCTTATGTACAGGTGAAAAGAATTTAGCCTGCAATTTCGCCAATTAAAACTAAGAAATTCTGACACTCATTAATTATTCATGCAACTTCAGGACTGGCACGGGACAACAGACATTTAATCAATTTACAATAAAACATGAAGATAATGATGAAGACGTCAATATACAGAGGATTGTGAAGGAGGGGCGTCAAGTAGACTCGCCCCTTTCGGATAGCTCTGAGGCTGAATTTATCATTAAACTTCAATGATTACTCATTGGCCTATACAGTCCGACTTTAAAAACAGTTCTCAGCCGACGAAAGTCTATTGGCTGACCGGAGCCAATTATTTCACAACTGGCATGCATACATAAATTCAGTACTTACAGATATGAAGTTTCCTCGGGTATCCATATATAGTGCACTTACTTTGTTCTATGCACTCACTAACATCTTATGTGTTTTCGAAGCGTACCTGTGTGACGACACGCCCATTTCCGAGCACTCACTATAACCAATGGAGAGGGAGTCGAACCCCATCTCCCACTTTCTCTCGTGCACAGCATTCACCTACATGAAATCAGGGAAACATTTATTGCCACCAATGTCGTGGTTGAACGAAGCCGCTGACGTGATAGAAGGATCCGTTCGTCTGCTCGTCCCAGCTGACCCGTCCTTCTGTCCAAAAGTGATTCGCATACATCACGGGTCGTGCATCTCAGTCACTCCGGGCTGCTGCTGGCTTTCTCTTACGTGCAGTGAATCTAGCACCAGTGAAAAAAAGGTATCTTCCTCCGTCCTATTTCCTCGCGGTAACACCAACCGCTCCGCCGCTCTTTGGTTAGCTGGCCGGTATCTTTGGACAGAAGCTTTTCTTCCGCTGTCCGTTTCCCGAGCCTAGTTCCGCTTGTTCACATCGTCAACAAATTTCTTGCTCTGTCGTTAGGGGTCTGTTTAAACTCTCCTGTCAGTCTGATTGTTTCCTAAAAACATTCGGTACGGTGAAGTGGTAAGAAATGCACGTTTCTGCATTCGGAATATGTGGGCAAAATCATAACTTAACTAACCCTTCTTTGTCCTGCCAAGTTTCGGATAAGTAAACGCCATAACTTTCCGATCTGGTGACACTCTTCCCAAACATCTTGCACTTAAACGACAACCCAATTTGACCGCCGCGCGTAGGGGGCGACGCATCGCGTTTCCCACACCAAGCTAAGATTTCTCCCTTCCAAGAAAAGAAACCCTTATCTCTTCTCCTCTTTTGCAATGCGGGAAACCACTAGCTGTTAATTTTCAACCAATAATAATTAATGCTGTTCCCGCCTCTTGCAAAACCTGCTAATCGACTTCATTACCGTACCCCAAAGTCGTAACAATATTAAAATAGCAGCAGGATCATTGTACATTATTTCGAATATCTTATTCAGAAGACACTAACCGCATGCGCACACGAAACTTTTCACTGCTCTGAAACAAGCGAAAGTAGTTACTCAAAATATGAATGCAATAACTTTAAGTACACTCTTGAATACCCGAAAGGTTTGTTTATTTAAAAAATCCTGAAGTAAGGGCCACAAGAGTACAAAGAGTGACGTAAGGTATATACGAAAAAAGATGGACTCGGGACGTGTGGGTACTAACCTCAAATCAACCGGAAAAGCCAGCTTACCCCTGAGGTTATACTCGAAAGGAATTCCGTCAACATTTGCTAATTGTATAAATGATGGGACATGCGCCAAATTATGCTGTCGCCGTACATGCATGCATAGATGTACAGCGCTGAGTTTTCCCTTACACCGTTGAAGAACTGAAATGCTAGATTGGATACTAAGGGACAAGAAAAGACCAGGAAGAGGGCCACATGGGAGATAGATGGATCAAATTAGAAAGCACGCTGAAGTGACTTGGAAGAGACCAGCTCAACAAGGGAAGTTGTGGAAAAGACTTGGGGAGATTTTCATTCAACAGTGGATTGATAATGGTTGTTGATGCTGACGACGATGATACACTGTATAAACAAAAGTATTTGGACGCCTAGTTCAAACAGACACAAGCGCATTTTGTTAGCTGAAATTAACTCACAGTCGGCCTACCTTTAATCGTTACGACTGCAGCGACACTTCTAGACATGCTTTCCACGAGATGCCGGCAGGTTTGTACCGTAGTTTTTCTTCATTCTTCGTTCAATGCTTCTGCCGGAGATGCTTTACATGTAAGTTTTACTGTCTGGGATCGGATTCGGCGCTCCAGTTCGTTCAACAGATGTTCTATAGGATTTATATGGTAACTTTGAGCCGGACAATCCAACACTTGGACGTCTCGCCACTGAAACTAAGCCTGAACAGACCTGACAGTGTGGCAAGGCGCTCAATCTTGCTGAAACAGACAGGGACGGGGTCTGTGTCGATGTACTACTACAGCTAAGGTCGTGCGAAATTGTTCAAAATATCTTCGTTCCTGGCCTCTTTTAGGCTGGTAAGCACCACAGCCAGAGGAATGAGTCTTTCCCAGCGGAATCAGTCCCACACCATCATAGATCCATTCCAAACTTTTATGTATGGGCAATTCAATCTGCCTGAAGACGTTCCCTGGGCAATAGCCATATGAAATATTTCCATCCAAAATAAAGAGTGAATAAGGGGATTTTTCACTCCACACGACCCTCTTCCACTCTTCTGTTGCCCACGAACGGCGAGCAAAGCGCCACTTCATCTGTCATCTGGCATCGTCTGGAATGATGTAGGGTTTGAGCGCAGCTGCCCTAGCAGGGTAACTGTGGGCATGCAGTTCCCTGAAAATAGCTGTTCCAGTAGGTTGCGCGACATCGCTGGCCAGGTATGTGGCAGAGGACGTGCGCGTCGCGTTCATATTCCGCAGTTAGCGCTTCGTTTGGCACGATCACTCAGTTTGTGCTGCGTCCCAAAGCACGGCTTCGTGTATTGGTACCATCTACTCTGAAGTGCCAGAAAAACTGGTACAGACGAGCTCATGCAAAATACATAGCAACGTCACATATGCACGTACTAGATTGCGTCCGCCAGTGCGTATATAAAGTGATAGACATCCTTTCCAGCTGTCAGAGCTGTTTTCGGCATGAGAATGACAAGTAATAATGATTTAAGCGATTTTCAACGCGGTGTCATAGTTGGCGCTCGTGAGATGGGCCATAGTATTTCGGAGGTAGAAACGAAGTTCGGATTTTCACGGACAAGCATTGCAAGGGTGTACCGTGACTACAAGAATTCAAGCAAAACCTCCAACCTACGATACCGGTCTGGTCGTAAAAAGACATTGGGTGAATGTGACCATCGTCGGCTGTCAAGAATCGTTTCACGCGATAGGCGTGCAACACTCTCGCAGGTATAATCGGAATTCAATGCTGGAATCTCAGAAAGCATCAGCGTCCGTACTGTGCAACGTACCCTGCACGATATGGGCTTTGGGAGCCGACGCCCAACTCGAGTCTCCTTGATGGGTGCACGACGCAAAGCTATGCGCACCACTTGGGCACGGCAACACCGGCATTGGACACTTGATAACTGGAAACAAGTAGCCTGGTCTGACGAGTCGCGTTTCCAACTGTATCGGGCAGATGGAAGGATTCGTGTGTGGCGCAAACTCCATGAAGCCATAGATCCCGCCTGCCAACAGAGAACTGTACCGGCTGGTGGGGGGTTCGTAATGGTATGTGGTGTGTTTAGCTGGACTTCACTGGGATCCTGGTACGTCTACAAACGTCTGTGACCGGCCAACGCTATGTGCGCATCCTTTCTGACGAGGTACACCCGTTCATACCCTGCATTTATGCTGATGGGTTGGGCCTGTTTAAACAGAACAATGCACCTCCACACAAGTGTCGGGACGCCAGAGGAGCATTCATCTAAGTTTGGGGTGTTTTCCATTCCCACCCAAGTCCCCAGATTTGAACGTGATAGAACACATTTGGGATGCCATGCAACGCGCTATCGAACACAGGAATCCGAGACCTCGGAATACACCCGAATTGTGGAACGCTCTGCAGGAAGTATGGTATGCATTGCCTACATCATTTTTACAGAAGCTAGTGGAGTCCATGCCCCGTCGTATTTCTGCAGTCTTGCGCTCCCGTGGGGGACATACCAAGTATTAGACTGGTGTACCAGTTTTTCTGGCACTTCAGTGTATTTTCCATCGGTGAAGAACATCAGCGACAGTGGAACTTGAGAGTCTGAGAAGAGTGGAAATGCTACGCACTGACTGTCCACTCAGGTGGCATCAGACCACCATGCTGCTTTCAAAGTCTATCATAGTCACTTCCAATGTTGTCTGTGCCAATGATCCAGATCTTGACAACAAGAATAAAGAAGTAGGAGTAAAGATGAACATTTAGAAAACAAAATATAATTATACAATGCTTTTAGAAGAGCTGAAGAATTAAAGATTGATAGGGGAAATTTAGAACGAATTGATGCTTATAGATCTATCTTGGGCAACAGATATCAAGCAAGGTCCACATCGAAGAAAAATTAATAGGCATATTAAACTTGGCTGGAGTGATTTGGAAGAAATAATTTCCAATTTTCAAAGATCAATTTATTACCATATCTTAAAAGTGTTGAATCAGTGCATGCTTCCAGTTCTTATGAATCAGAGATATGGTTCTCACTACTATAAAAAAGACATTCCGAGGCTGCGGACAACTCACAGAATCATGGGGAGATGCATGCTTGGTGTAACTGAAACAGACAAGAAGAGGAACCCTTGGATCAGGAAAATGAAAAGAGTTGATGACACCATGATCAAAGTAAAGGCCCTCAAGCGGAAAGGTGCTGGATATATTGCTAGAACTGACCAGCGTTGGACAACTGAAATACCAGACTGGTATCCAATGGACAGTAAAAGATCCAAAAGATCACGTGGGAAACGAGAGGCTGAAATACAAAGCATGCTGCAATGATATGGAAGAGAATTGCTCAAGCCAGGGAGTTGTGGAAGAGAATTCATTCAATATTAGATTGAAAATGGCTGATCGTGATAAATATATTTCGTTCCAAAATTGTTATAAATGGAGAGAACATTTGGTTTATTTTCTGCTTTACATTGCAGTCAGTAGTTTTTGTTTAAAGAGCCAAACGATATATTTCAGGGGAAACCTAGCGCTATACATGTATGTATGCGTGTATGGAGACCCCATAACTTGGCACATATCCCATTATTTATACAGTCATCAAATTCTGACGTTTTTTTAAGTATAACTGCAAAATACGCGGGAAAAAACAAACAAATGGTCGGCTAGAACGGCCCCACGCCCTGAACCAACTTTTGTTTTTCATACATATCTTTAATAGATATCAAGTGAGGGCGCATTGAAAAAGAAATTAATAGGCGATTGAAACTTGGCAGGAGAGCATTCGGAAGAAACAGTTAAATAGCAGCTGGCAAGTCAAAGAAGCATGAAGAGGTGCATGCTTGGTATAACCAAGAAAGATAGGAAAAGAAACTCATGGATCAGGAAAATGAAAAGAGTCGATGGCACCGTGATCAAGGTAAACATCCTCAAGCCTATTGAGGCTTGAGGATCTTTACCTTGCGCAAAAAACTGACTATCTTTGATTGCGAGATAAACTGACTATCTTTAAGTGTGAGACAAGCTGACTATCTTTGAATGTGAGACAAACTGACTATCTTTGAGCAACTGAAATGCAAGATTGAATACCAAGTGACAGGAAAAGAACCAGAAGCAGGACGTGAGAGATGGGTGGAGGAAATCCAATAGCATGCCGGAATGACATGGAAGAGGATTGCTCGAGGAGGAGAATATTATGGAAGAAACTTTGGGAGACCTTCATCCAGCAGTGGGATGAGAATGGTTGATGAGGGAGACATTCGTCCAGCAGTGGATTGAGAATCGAGTAAATTTTTGTGGTTTCTACGGTACTCTTGGCTTTCCTGGACCCTTCCTTATATCAATATAAACTGTGTGTGGACGGATATTTTTTTGTCAAGGGCTTCGCCATTCACGCTATCAGTCAATCAAAAATTAACTCGAAATTTTTTCCCGATGGCAGATGCATTTCGTTCACCATTCTGTGCTTTGGGTATATTTGTGGATAAATGAAATTCATTTTGGGTGTAAGCAGACACTCCGGAACGAAATCAGGTTCTTTTCCGAGCGAGTTAAGCTTTGGCAGCTGGTTTTATGTGCCCCAGTAAAATTTTTGCTCTTTAGAGAATTGGTTACATGAACAAAATGGTCGCATTGGGTATGGGACTTCTCCATATGTATGTTCTCTGTACCATATACTGTATTATTAAGACAGGAGGTTAGTCTTGTCAAGCAGACTTGAAGAAGAAGCTTTACTTCCTCCCCCCCCTCTCTGAGTGGGCGGGAAGTAATGGAGGTGGGTTTGCTTGTATTATTAGCTGTAGGATAAAATCTTAAGGCTTAAAAAACGTCGTATTTATGCGTATAAACAGGAACGTCATAAAATGAACACTCAAAAAATCAGTAATTACTGGACAACAGCCGAAATGCATCTGAGACATAAGTAGTTATTTTCAACTAATTTGGACATGCTAATCCCGAATATGGACTTTGAAATGGAGAATTAGCTCTAGTTTTCAAGATACGGGGTGGGGTGTTGGTCAGTAGAAATGGATAGTTTGCACCGGAAGTCCGATATGTCGAACGCGGGATTTCTCATGAGACGGTAACATTGATTGCCAATTGGATGACGCAATCTGTAGCAGGCATTGCAGCCACATTTCCTTCTTATCATCATTTGTGTTGTGGACTCTGTGATTGCAGCAGATGGGTGGCTCAGGATGCCTCTTGAACGTGTGAAAAGTGCGGATAATTTTTGTTATATTGGTGAACAAATTACTTCGGTATCACAAAGGCGGCCCATTACACATATGACAAAGGAAGCTTACAGCCATTATTCTGGTTGTGAGGTCGGTGACCAGGACCAGTATTGGGCCCCGCATATACGTTGTCACTCCTGTGCAACAAATCTGCACGGCTGGCTGTACCGAAAAGGACCATCGATGCATTTTGCAGTTCCAATGATATGGAAGAAATCGACAAACCGTCTTAATGATTGCTACTTTTGCATGACTCCTCCAATTGGACATGGTATTTCTAAGAAAAAGCGGCATTTGACCTATCCGAATATTCCCTCTGCTATACGCCCAGTGCCTCATGGAGAAGAACTTCCTGTTCCGGACCCACCAGATCTCTAGAATATAGATGATAAAGAAGAATGTAAGGCCAGTGCATAAATAGTAGGGGTAGGGTTTTTTCGGCGAATGCTTAGTTTTTAGGCGGTGGCAACACTTTGGGTCGCGTGGTAAGACGACATTGTCAGTATCTGGAAGGGACGCCACATGTGGGCGTGGTCCTTTTTTTCCTACATGACGTCACCTACCGCGTGGTTCTCGTCGAAGCAACTTTCAATTCTGAGATTATCTTTTTTGTCCGCCAATTTTGTATTTTGAAACAATCGAATACATATATTTTCGAAAATAAAAACCAATGAGACGGTTTGGGCGGATTCGAACCTGAGCCGTTCACGTGGTAGTCAAATGCTTTACCGTTTCGGCTACCGAGACGTTGGTTGGAGTGGTCAAGGGGAATAAAGAGACGTGTTTCGCGTAATGGGGGTAGACTGCCTGAGGGACTTTCTGTAGGCCGTCTTACGTACGATTGAATACAGGGAGGAGAACGTATGAGTCATGTAAACATGCCGGTACATGATTTTCACAACCACGCACGTGTTTCACTACAATGAAGGGGGATGATTGCGGCGCCATCTGTTGGTCGTTTTAGGAATGAGCACATGGGGTGGGCGTATGAATCACGTTAAATAGCATGTATATGTTCTGCACATGAACGAACTTGCATTGTGATCTTGCTCTCTTTTAATTGGCTATTTTATGAAGTAGAAGGAAGGTTCTCTTGTCTTATTGGTTGACGAGAGCACTCGATAGGAACATGAACTCGATATTCTTCACTTCCGTGTCGGATCCTTAGTGTTTAGGACGTCTCTCTCTCTCTTTCTGCTGTAGGTGACTTGGCTGGTTATCTCCTAATCAGGCTGTTGTGTCTATCCATTATGAAGCGTAGTAACGACGACATTTCTGGAAAGATGAATTCTGCAGAAAGTTCTACTTCTCCTTCAAACAAAAGCTCCTCCAAGGGTTTCACCTTGAGTAACATACCTAATCATCATTTTCATCTGGGTACTGATGTGTTTGCTGTTGTTACCGATTTTAAGGACTGTGTCAAAGTGCATCTTCGTGTGTAAAAATGCGATGACTTACATTTTTACCCGACTACACGGGGACTGGTGATGACGACGTATCTGTGGGAACACTTCGTCGAAACGATGCGGTTCATCAATCCGGCTGACTCACACCAGACTCACTGCATTGCCAAGCAACTGTTTCTCACAACTCACAAAGAAAACGACGTGAATCACCCGCATATTCAAAGCAGTGGTGTGAACAATGGATTCTTATCAGTATATCGTAACCGCATATCTCTTACTGAAAACCAATGGGAAAAACTTAATGAATATAGTGGTGAGATTAGCACCAGTATTCACCAACTAATGTTTGGATCGTCCTTTCAGACGATCGTTTTCTGCGAGGCTGAAAAAACTGGACATAGCAGTGTTGATTCCGTAGATGGCGAATTTGTGTTAAAAAAGACGCTGAGGCTTGTGTTAAAAAAGAACATTGCCTCAACCATCGATGGACTGATCGACTGTCTTATGTGCAAAATTGAAGATCGCTATGGATTAGGACATGCCTGTGAATTTTCAACTCGTAAAGGTAAAATGCATGCATTGTTCAATAAAGCCGTAGCCAAGTTGGATCTAAAATGGATTGCCCATGAATTTCTGAACGACTCATTTTTCATGTCGAAAAACCCTTATTTGAATTTTTTTAATCACTTAAATATTTGCGATGTATTAGAAAATGCTAAAAATCTGTACATTTTGGAAGACCCCATGTATCAATAAAATCACATGTAAGTACCCACTTGTGTCATTTGTGCTGTGTGTGCTTTACTGTAAGCATGAGTTTTACTGTTTCCGTTGAAAGTATTGAAATCAGTTGTTGTAATGGAGGATCACGACCTCTTGAAAAAGACTTATCTAGATCCAGGACACCCCAGAAGTTTCGGTGGAGTAAATGCTTTGTACCGTGCTGTAAACGGAAAAATAAAGAAAACAGAGATCGAAGAATGCTGAGAGGGGAGAAACCTTACACCCTTCATAAACCTGAGAGAACATATTTTCAGAGAAATCGAGTCATTGTGGAGGGAATCGATGAACAGTGGCAGGCTGATTTAGTTGACTTGACCAATCTGAAACAACATAATAACGGATATAGATATTTATTAACATGCATTGACGTATTTTCAAAATATGCATGGTGTGTTCCTATGATGCAAAAGACTGGGTCATCCATGATCAAAGTGTTCCCGAAAACATTTAAAGAACGCAAATCGTTAAACCTGCAAACTGACCAATGTTCTGAATTTAAAAATCTAGAATTTCAGAATTCCTTGAAGCAAAACGACGTCCATTTCTTTACTACCAGTAATGAGACAAAAGCGAGTGTAATAGAAAGGTTTAATCGAACTCTAAAAACAAAAATGTGGAAGTACTTTACAAGTCGAAACACGTACACATATATTAACATCTTACAGAAATTGATGAATAGTTACAATGCAACGTATCATCGAAGTATTAAGATGGAACCAGTGAATGTCAATCTAGAAAACCAAAAGGTTGTGTGGAATAACTTATATGGCGACATAACTGAAACTCAGCCAGTTTATAAATTCGATATAGGTGATAATGTAAGGTTATCTAAAACCAAATTACAGTTCGAAAATGGGTGTGAAACGAATTGGTCAGAGGAGGTATTTAATGTTTCCCGGCGCATCGCTAGATCACATCCAGTGTATAAAGTTAAAGATTTACACGGAGAAGATATTGTTGGTACCTTCTACGTCCAAGAATTGCAAAAAGTTAAGAAAAATGAACACTACCCAATTGAAATGGTTCTGAAGAAACATAAACGGAAAGACAAATATAATATTTTGTTAAATTTGGAGGCTACCCGGATAAGTTTAATTCATGGATACCATCGAACGATTTAGTGAGCATATAAAAGTTCAGGTACTCACCTCAGGCGTTCAGTATGAAAGATGAGTTTCTATTTAACGTTACCCAGCGACAGCTCCCTCGGTTAATTTTCTGACAATAAAATATCCCATTTCATTACTCGTCTTCCTTCACCGATCGAACTGAATGGAGACTGGGAAGTGGGATTCGTCTTCCTTCACCGATCGAACTGAATGGAGACTGGGAAGTGGGACTCGTCTTCCTTCACCGATCAAACTGAATGGAGACTGGGAAGTGGGACTCGTCGAACTCATCTACCCCCATTCTTGGTTCGGTGTGAATGTTAACTCGAATTCCTTTGCTTACGATGTTGTTTCAGGTCAGTTGAAAGAGGAAAAAATTCCTGCAGGATATTATGATTCTGTGAGCGACGTAACGAAAGCCATGTCTCATCACTGGACGAAAACAATTACCATGTATTACAATAAAACAACGAGACGTGTCAAAACAGCTTTAATGAATGGTACTAAACTGGAGTTATACCCGAGATTGCTGAAATTCTAGGTTTCCAACCCGGATTATATTCAGCAACCGAAGGGAGTGATCTCACGATTCATGGAAATTTTGTAGCCAACCTCAACTCGTCGCTTTCCTTATTATACGTATACAGCGATATTGTAGAACCTCAGTCTGTGCGAGACATGTAGGCACCTCTCCTTCGTATTGTTAAATTGACCGGAGAAGATGGAAACATGGCAAGCGCTTTGTACGACCGCCCATATTATTTGCCTCTCGCAAGAAAAAGTTTCCAAACCATCGAAATCGTTATAAGGAATCACACAGGCCAATTACAGCCATTTGAACGCGGGAGAGCGATCGTGAAACTTCATTTTCGTCTCAAGCATCTGTGATCATGTACGAGTGGTACCATTGTTGTACGAAATCCTTCGAGGTTTATTACGTAACTCAAACTGGAAAAGGTTTATCTTACTACCAAGGTGTACCGCTACATAAAGGTTACGGACTTGGAGGATTGTTCAGGTCGTAATTTAGAGCTGCTGTGCCGTTATTCAAGCAAGGCGCTAAAACTCATGGAAAACAAGTTCTACGCGCGGGTGTGGATCTCGCCAATGACATAATCCAAGGCAAGGACGTGAAGACAGCAGCCAAACAACGAGCTAAAGAATCAGGACAACTACTCACCAACGAAGCCGCTAACAAGGTGAAGAAAATGCTGGGTGGAAGCGTTAAAATTAAGAGAAAGACGAAGAAACACATCATTTCTTCAAAGAAAGCCAAGAGGGCAACGCATGACATTTTTGATCTCTAAACCATGGCTCTCATTCACAGTCATTCATCCGTATGTTTAAAGTCGGAACTGCATTTATTTGCTTTACCGCCTACGCAAACGAGCATAGAAAAAGGACAATGGGTTGAATACCATCCTTTAGCCAACATTAGGGATGGAGGCCCTTTCGAATTCAATATTTCTGGGAGTGGTGAAGAATACATGGACTTATCTTCGTCTCAGCTATACGTGAAGGTAAAAATCGTGAAATCCAACAAATTCCGTTCTGCCCGACAAAGAGCCTGTTGGTCCGATCAACTGCTTCCTTCATTCTCTGTTTTCTTAAGTCGATGTCAGTTTAAACGAAAGAGTGATTTCGTTGTCAAGCAACACGTATCCGTACAGAGCTTATATTGAAGCTCTACTGAATTATGGAGAAGAAGCAAAGAAAACCTACTTGTCCCGCGAATGTTGTTATACGGATACGGCTGGGCATCTGAACGAATTAACCCCAAGAGTGCTGCAACGAATGAAGGATTAATCAACGCTACGAACTCATAAAAGACAGAAAGACGTTGGACATGATTGGAACCTTGCACTGTGACTTATTTTATCAAAACAAACTGTTACTGAATTTGGTGGACGTGAAAATCAAACTGATTTGAAGCAAACCTGATTTCGGCCTCGTTTCGTCTTCTGAGTCACCCAGTTATACAGTCATGATTGAACATGCTTCAATTTTTGTGAGGAAAGTAAAAGTCAGTCCAGGTGTTTCGATCGGTCATGCCAAAGCTTTAGAAAAATCTACTGCCAAGTACCCCATTGATCGTGTGTTATGCAAAGTGTATTCTGGCCGCCCCGGTGGCGCAGTGGTCTAAGGCGTTGGCCTCTGATCATTCGTCCGTAAGGGGTCCGGGTTCGAATCCCGGTCAGGCATGGATGTTGTGTTTGTCTTACGGCACTGTCTCTCTCCCTTGCCTGGAACCAGTGACCCTAAATTAGGGACGGGCGACTGCTTATAGCCCATTGAGTTGCTCACGGTGGTCGTTAAACCTCCAATAAAAAAAAAAAGTGTATTCCGCCTCTCAAGGAAGCATGTCCTTCGTACAAAACAACGTATTCCTTGGACAAATGCCAAAGAGATTGGTCATCGGCTGTGTCGACAACGATGTCTTTAATGGTACATATGAGTCAAACCCCTTCGAGTTCAAGCATTACGACGTCAACTTTATCGCCGTGTACTCGACGGTCAACCCGTTCCCCATAAACGCTAGAACCCAACTTCGAAACGGGAAATACAGTTCGTTCTTACCATAGCCTATTTCAAGGGACCGAGAAATTGGGGCAAGACAGGAATTTTCATCGACCGTGAAGAATTTTCCAATGGTTACACGCTGTATGCTTTTGATCTTAGTCCCGATTTATGTGATGGTGGACATATGAACTTGATCCAGCAAGAAAATTTGAGAGTGGAGATCAAATTTAGAAAAACTTTGTCAAAAACCATTGCTGTGTTGATCTATGTCGAGTTCCAGAATATTATCGGAATTTCCAAGTCCAGAAGCATTATTTGTGATTTTGCTAATTAAAAGGAATGAACAGTGTGCAAATAACGAGGATTCTAAAGCAAGATCAGGTGAGGCGTCGTTCCTTCGTCGGTGTGTTTTCCTGAAACCGACTTCCTAAGAGAATTTCATAGTTCCCAGCCGGCCTCATTGTGAATACCGATCAGTATGGGAGTCCCGGGAAACACTGGCTGGCCGTGTTTATGCCAAACCCGATAACTGTGGAATTTTTCGATTCCTATGGACACCCCCCAGAAAATTTTGACGGACCTATTTTCCGATTCGTTTCCAAGTTTATCTATGTGAATTTCAATGATGTACCTCTCCAAAATTCGTTTACGGCCGTGTGTGGCCAATTTTGTATGTTTTACTTATATTCCAGATGTCGCGGAAAAAGCTTATATTCCATTGTGAAAATTTTTAATTATAAAAGTGAAACAAACGATGTACGTGTTTACCTTTTTGTTAAAAAAATTTGCAATTGTATCAAAATTTTGAATATGAATAATAAAAATTGATTTATCACTATTTTATGCGTCATGTCTTTAAATTGTGTCGACTCCTGTTATTCCATTTAGTTGTCAATATGGAAGTGCTTAAGCTGCATCATCCTTTCACAGCTATGATAGCGGGTCCCACGGGTTGTGGAAAAACTCACTTTGTGAAACGTTTACTTCAACATCAAGTGGAAGTCATCTACCCATCCCCGCAACACGTGGTTTGGTTCTACGGCGTTCATCAAACATTATATGATGAAATACCTAACGTTACTTTTTTCCACGGAATCCCTACAAATTTCAAGGATTAATTGAAAGGAAACACGCTTTTCATTATAGATGATTTGATGGCAGAATGTGGGAATGATAAAAAGCTAACCCATTTATTTACAAGGGGTAGTCATCACTATAATGTATCCGTTATTTTTATTACCCAAAATGTTTTCCATAAAGGCGAAGAAATGAGAGAAATTTCCCTTAATGCTCATTATTTGTTTTTGTTTAAGTCACGTAGAGATGTGAATCAAATCACTCATTTAGGAAAACAGTTGTACCCTAAAAAAGTGAAATTTTTTCAAGAGGTGTATCTGGATGCTACGAAATTTCCGTTAAGCTACTTAATGATAAACCTCAAACCGAACATCCCGGAAGAAATGCGCTTGCGCACCAATATACTGCCGGGAGAAACTCAATATGTTTATCAACCACGGCATTAGCACCTCATTTACCATGAAGACGGTCGTTGTCAACGTAGAAAGATTTCTCCTTCACAATAGAGAATTCGTAGTGAAAGAGCTCGCTGCATGTTGTTTGCAGACGGGGGAAATGTCTCATGTTTCCCCTTTGCCATCGTTCCCCTTCTACGAACTGCATCCAAGGGAAAAAGCTCAGTGCCTTTGGACGGCTAGAAATATACATCACATTCCATGCGCTAGCGGAAACGAAGTGTACAATGTCTTTTTAAAGTTTTTCCGCTCCTTCTGTACTGAAATTGATATTTTCTGTACCAAAGGACCTAAAAAATGCAAATACTTGGAAAAGTTAACAGGTATAATCTCTTACGAGTCGGACGCTCTGTGTTAGTTATCCTAATGGGGTATACCTCTTTGATGTTCAAGTGCGGTGACAAATTCATCATCGAATTGATAAAAACCATTGTGCACTCCATAAAGCAGTCACATACGCGGAGTGGTTAAAAGCTTAGGTGTGTTAAAAAGTTCGTTATTCTTCGCCATGGTATTATCGGAGCAACACATTCAGCAGCTGCGTCTGATTAAGATTTGTCCTAAAAACACTTGAAAGATTTTTTAAGTAAACTGTCAACCAGTGGAATCAAAGCCATATGTGAATGTGCTTTGAACATTTTAAAAGGCAATGTTCCCCTTTCACCTCATCAGAGGGGAAAATTGCGTGGACATAAACACACGCTACGGAAGTTAGCTGATAAAAAAGTTCCCTTGTTCAAGAAAAGAAGAATTTTGGTTCAGAAAGGTGGTTTCTTAGGTGTGCTAGTACCTGCAGCTCTGAGTGTTTAAAACAACTCTGTTAAACAAATAAGATGGAATACGCCAGGAAATTGGCGTTCGTCCCGGAGGAGAGAGTTTCAAGACATGTGCCTACGAACGAAGTTTTATCTGACCTCGATAAAGAAATGAAGAAAATGTTACTGAGTAAAGAACTTGTCGATGTTAAAATTAAGTTATATAATCAAGTGCTTAATAAAAGAATTCAAGTGCCCCTCTTAATTCCGTCTATGACAAACTCTTCAACGAAAGATCATTCATTTGAAGAACTCTTGGATGTATCGGCTGATGTAAGGGGACCTCCTGAAAAATTTTAAACTGATGTTTCACCAAAAAAAGATAGTGATGTTGAAGATCTGGTTTTACAGACTGTACTTAAAAATTTAAGAAGATATGCTCATAATATTTTAGACGTTTTAAAAAAAAATTCAAAAATTATTTCATGGACTAGTAGAGAATTCGTGTATAAAGACAAAGTTCTCCGCAACTCAAATATTGTTGTTCTCGTGGACAATTTACTGAGAAATAAACAATTACAAAGACCCATTCCTGCAGCTCTTGAATTCACCACAAAATATGAAAAAATAAACATTTTCTTGTTAAAAAAGAAAATTTGCAAGTTGGTCAATCTCTGTCTAAACCAAAAAAAAAAAATGTATTCAGTGGAATTCCTATTAAATAAAGCATGTTTCAAACTAAAATTCAGTATCATGTAAATTAATTCTAGAGAAAAAAACACAACACATGAAGAGAAAATAAACATTATTTATTCTGATTTAAATAATTGCATAAAGTATATTCATTTAATATCCATATGGGTATGTTATAAAATCATTTTTATGACCCTTTTGTCATATACTAATCAGTATTTTTTCTTTTCAAGAACTGTCAAAATTTTTCGTTTTTTAGCATCTCGTATAATTTTTGTATTGTGCAACACTACACAGCTACCTTCTTCCTCATTTTCTATAGTGGACCAATCATCCGGTTCACAAATGTTCTTATAGTATCGAAGTTGAGAAACAAAGATGACTTGTAATTGAGAGATAATCCACGAATTTTACACACAGTGTTCCCTCCACTGGTATGTTAAGCATAATTTTTAGGGCTTCCTGAAAGTTGAAAAAAAAAAAAAAAAGACAATGAGGAAACTTTATCAAATGAACAAAAAATTGCACATGCTTAAAAAGTCTTCATTCATTCCCTCTGTATCTCTCTCTCACGCACACATTCGAAAAATTAACAACAGAAAATATACGTGCTTGTAAACGAACCACACACACACACACAAAATATATATGGCTGTAAAAACAATGAAAGTAAAAACTACGTGAGAGGAAATACTAACCAGATACAAAAGTGCTGATGGTTTCGCCTCCTAGTTCATCTGTGAAATCTCCCAGGTGGGACCAGTCGGCGGATCATTCAATTCATCAGAAGCGTATATTATGGAGTCAGTGTCGTAATACAGCACGGCTTCACCTAGTTTTTCTAACCATGAATAAAGCTTCAGACGGGCATGAGCTGTTGTAAAAGCTGCAACGGAGATGTTGGTCTTGTCTGTCTGTGGGGAAAAGGCTGTTTTATAAAATCAGTGTAGAGCTGCAACTTCTTTTGTCGGTAAATTCATGTCCTTTACCTGGAAAAAAAAAAAGGGGGAAAAGTGAAACGGAAATTAGTGAAAAAGCATTAATATTCTTCAATGGCCAGAGATATTCACTACAATGCGTTGTTATGAAAACGAATTCGTAAAATAATAGCACTTACCTCTATGGACTCATCCAATAACATTTTGTTGAACTCTTTCAATTCTGCAAAGTAGGACAGCTGAGGCTTGTTTTCCTGCATCCCCCGTCGCCCCAGAAACTATTGAGACATAACTTAGCCTCCTGTCTCTTCTCAGGGTTGAAGCTGATGTTAGATGTATCCAGTGTGTGTGTGTGTGTGTTGGGGGGGCAACACTTTGGCACTTTGGGTCACGCGGTAAGACGACATCGTCAGAATCTGGAAGGGATGCCACATGTGGGCGTGGTCCTTTTTTCCCTGCATGACGTCACCTACCGCGTGGTTCTAGTCGAAGCAACTTTTCAATTATGAGATTATCTTTTTTTTTGTCCGCCAATTTTGTAGTTTGAAACAATCGAATACATAAGTTTTCGAAAAAAACAACGGGACGGTTTGGAGAATTGTTTCAAAATACAAAATTGGCGGGCAAAAAAAAGAAAATCTCAGAATTGAAAGTTGCTTCGCCGAGAACCACGCGGTAGGTGACGTCATGCAGGAAAAATGGGCCACGCCCACATGTGCCGTCCTTTCCAGATGCTGACGATGTCGTCTTACCACGTGACCCAAAGTGTTGCCACCACCTAAAAACTAAGCATGCGCCGTAACCCTCCCCTTCCCCCTACTACTTGAATATCCGTCACCTGTGAAAGCATCTGCATCAAGAGATCCAGTTTTCGTGCCTATTGAAGAGTTTGCACGGCCACATAAAATAACCCAGAGTGAATTGTTTGATCTAGTGAGAGATCTGGAATGGGCAAAGAAAATAAGGCAGAGCTGTTGGGGTCCAAACTATAGCAATGGAATCTTCTAGAAGAGAATGCGTCTGTCTTTCGTGCTTGGCAAAAAGATCTGCTTCCATTTTTCAAAATGACAGATAACATTATTGCTTGCGTTGATATAGTGGGTCTGATGGCAACGCTAAAAATCGACTACAGAGACTACGATTGGAAGCTGTTCATTGATTCGTCCAAGTTGAGCTTAAAAGCTGTGCTTCTCCATAATGGTAACGTTTTACTATCTGTTCCATTCGGGTATGCAGTCCATATGAAAGAAACGTACAACACAAAACAACTGTTACACACCATCAATTATGACAAATGGCAGATTTGTAGTGACATGAAGGTCATTGCATCTTGATGGGGCTACAGAAGGGTTACACGAATTTTTACTGTTTCCTCTCTCTCTGGGACAGCCGCACCAGGACTTCCCACTACAAGAAACAGGATTGACCCCCATGACAATGACTTGAACCGGGGAAAAAGAATGTACTTTACGAGCCACTTGTAGAATCCAGAAAGATTTTGTTACCTACTCTGAACATCAAACTTGGACTAATGAAGAATTTTGTGAAGGCCGTGTATCTAAATGAAGTAGGATTTTTGTACCTTCGTGATAAATTTCCAAGACTTAGTGAGTCCAAAATCACAGAAGGTGTATTTGTCGGTCCACAGATACGTCACCTCGTCCGAGATAAGTGTTTTGATGATATACTCACAGATGATGAAAAGCTAGCTTGGAATGCGTTCCAGCAAGTGGTCATAAACTTTCTAGGAAACAATCAAGCTGACAATTACCACGAGCTTGTTAAAACCCTCTTGCCGTGCTATGAGAAACTAGGGTGCAACATGTCAATGAAATTACACTTTTTACACTCTCACCTGGATTTCTTCCCGGCTAACTGTTGTGCTTTCAGTGACGAGCACAGGGAACTGGTTTATCAGTACATTACAACCCTCGTAAAAGGTACCAAGGGAAATGGAATGCAGCAATGTTAGCAGGCTATTGTTGGACCTTTGTGAGAGATGTCCCAAAAACTCATTATAAGCGACAGGAAAGGCGTTGACGCTGTGAATCATTTACTCTATAAGGATTATCATAGGTATGTGCACTGAGGTGTCAAGAAAAAGAAAAATCTGGGAAGAGCGCTACCATTTCCATTACATGCAACCACACCCATACGATAAAGGGTATCATCCTCAAACCACGTATATATAGAGAGGCAGATATTTCCGCAATCTCAAGTAGTAACATTCGCAGTTAAGATAGCAGCTTATCAGGATTTAAGCTATTTAGAACGTGGTATGATTGTCGGCACCCTGGAGATGGGTCACTCCGTCTCGGAAATTACCACGAAATGTGGATTTACACGGTCAATAATTTCAAGGATGTACTTGGATTACACAAACTCAGGGGAGAATCCAGTGTGTGATACTGATCTGAACGTAGAAAACCCCTGGACGATCGCTGACAGCGGCGTCTGGCACGCATCGTAACATCCGCCCGGCGAGCAACATTGCCGCAAATCACAGCGAAATGCAATGCAATGCAGGGCAAGTAGTAGCATCTGCGTTCGGACAGTGCAACGTTCCCTGTGTTCTATGGAGTTCCGGAGCCGACGACACAAAGCTGTATGACCCACCTGGACTCGGGAACACCGCCATTGGATGCAAGATAACGGGAAACGTGTATCCTGATCCGAAGAATCACGGAACCAACTGTTTTGGAAAGATGGACAACTCCGAGTGTAGCCACAACCCTACGAGGCAAAGGATCCCGCATGCCTTCAAGGGAGAGTGCAGGCCGGTGTGGCTCTGTTATGGTGTGGAGTGTTTTCAGCTAGCATGCATTAGGACCGCCTCATATGTCTGCAGATCACTCGGATTGGCGGAGGCTACGTAACCATCCTTGGGAATCATTTTCACCCGTTTATGTCATGTAACCACTCTGACGGGTGCGACTTGTTTCAACGAGACAATGCGCCACAGCACACGTCCACAGTCGTCCGATTTTGGCTGGAGAATCATTCAACGGCGTTCAGAAACCTGACTTCGCTCCCTCGATTCCCCCCAAAGTTAATCGACACCGAACACATTCTGGATGCTGTTCAATGTGTCGTTAATGCCAGGAATCCTCCACCGGCGAATATTACGGAATTGTTGAACGCTCTTCAAGAAGCATGATGTACACTGTCTCCACAGTACCACATAGAACTCGTGGAGTCCATGCCTCGTCGCCCTGCTGCGCTCATCCGATCGCGAGAAAGACCAACGCGGTATTAGAGAGGTATCCCAGATTTATTTGGCACTTCAGTGTATATACAAATGTGTAAAACTTGTAAATACATACTGTACATATCACTGCTCTGAGATTCAGAGGTTAGCTCTACAAAGAAATACAAACTACCAGATAAATTTTTAACTAATCATTTACTTACTGTTGCCGTATCAAACTTCTCCATTTACACCGATCTTGACACACAACTCGTATTTCACTGACATCCATCATACGACGTACACAAGACCTTCTATACTTCATACTCATAATCTTTTTCTCATGCAGACACTCCTGAAGCTGATCCTCCCATAACTTCCTTGGCCTTCTTCTGCCATTCCTTCCTGCCATGTGGGTTGAAAATATTTCTTAGTAAGCATCTCATCACTCATGGTTTCAACATGGCCAAACCACCGAAGCATATTAGTTTCCACATTGCTAACAACATTTTGCTTCACATCACACAACTGTAACACATCTGCATTCCTCACACGATCGGAACGTATCTTGCCACAAACCCCCGTAAGTAACTCATTTCTCCAGCACATGAAAGACTCCTATGTTTCTTCTGTAGTACCAAGCTTTCACTGCCATACATCAGAGTAGGAACAATCGCACTTTCATGCACAGCCATGAGGGACTCTTGAGAGCCCATCATTCGTATGAAAACCTCCCAAAGCAGCTATGACTTTCAATGAGGAATTCATTCGCCTACTAATTTCACCATCCAATTTGTTTTTTCTGTCAAACATGCTTTCTAAATACACAAAGTCATTCACCTGATCAATCACTGTGCCATTTAGACTTACATTACATTCAGTGCTAACAGTTACTCGCTCAAAAACCATAATTTTGGTTTTTCGCTGATTTATACTCAGTTTGAATTTCATGCAAACTTTGAACATCCTGGACAACATACTTTGCATCACACTTTTGCTCTCTTCCAACCTGGACTGTGATGTGTCTTCAGTATACAGCAAACTGCACACACGGATATTACCAAGACATAAACCAGTATTGCCTGCCTTGGCATCACGCATGCACGCATCCATAAATATATTGAACAGCTATGGTGATATTACACATATCTGTCTGACAACTGCTCCAATAGAAAATCATTTCAATACAACATCTGTAAAGTATATTCTATTTTAACTTTCCTTTTGAGTTTCATTTTCTATGTAAATTTAAGTTCGTTCCGTTAGACATTCTCAAACTTTAAAGTTATGTCTTTTCCATCAAACAAGAATAACGTTGGCAACAATCTGAGGTCGGAACGAAAGTGACGTATGCATGGTGATAAGAACGAGAAGGTACATACACTGGCGGAAAGTGAAAAAAACACCAAGAAGGAATTGGCGGACGATCATGAAATTTACATATGTTAATGGGGTCGAGTTTACGTAGGTGTAATGTTAATTTCGGGACCAACCGGTGAGCGCTTACGCCACAGCACGGCATAATATGCAAATTATCGTCGGTGGTATTTAAGGAGTATGGCGAAGTGAATGTAATCAGTCGTTGGCGTACGGAAATGTGCGAAGACCCTGAAGAAGCTGCAATGCTTGGACATGGAAGACGTGTACGATTTCAGCAGTTATCGGACTTTGAGCGAGGTCGTCTAGTCGGACTCCGCGAGGCCGGGTGGTCGTATCATCGTATTGCGGAGCGAATTGGACGGGAAGTATCGGTGGTGGTACGATGGTGGCGTAGATGGTCCGAGGAACATTCCCACACGAGAAGACGTGGAACCGGGAGTCACAGACGGACTGATGAGCGGACCGATCGACGCATAAGAAGAGCGGCGTTGTCAAGCAGAACATCCACTGCGACGTAAATCCGAGCTGCCGTTGCACCTGAGGTGACTGTGCGAACAATCCTCAAACGTCTACTGGATGCAGGACTACGTGCGCGTGTGCCTCTGGCATGTGTACCTCTGCTTCCATCCCACCGTCAGAAACGGCTGCAGTGGTGTCGCCAACGTCTGCACTGGAGAACGCAATGTCGATCTGTCGTGTTCAGCGATAAAAGCAGATTCTGCTTGGGAGCCTCTGATGGCCGTATGCGTGTTTGCAGACGCACAGGGGAGCGTCTCCACCCTTCTTGCATCCGCCAGCGACACACAGGGCCTACAGCTGGTCTCCTGGTGTGGGGAGCGAACAGCTATCACTCCCGTACACAGCTAGTGTTTGTACCGGGTACGTTAAACAGCACCTCCTACATCAACAACATCATTCAGCCCGTTGTTGTGCCATTTGTAAGGTCGGTCCATCGTGGTGTTTTCCAGCAAGATAACGCACGTCCACACATGGCACGTGCAACGCAACATGCACTTCAGGGTGTGAGATAACTTCCATGGCCTGCACGTTCACCGGATTTGTCCCCCATTGAGCACCTGTGGGATTTTATGGAGCAACGACTTATCCGGTCTCCACGGCCAGCCACGACCATCCCCGATTTACACGTCCAGGATGAGGATACTTGGAACTCAATACCCTAAACTTACATCCAACATCTGTACGACGGACTCCATGCCAGAATTGCACAGTGTGACGCAGTTCATGGCGGTTCAATCTCGTACTAACCATGTTACATGGAAATGTTATTTTTCAGTTTACCAGCAAATGCCGCTGTATTTTTCCGTAATGTTTTGATCACGTTATCCTCTGTATTCCGTTATTATGCTGTATAAATTTCATTGGTATCAGACGTCTCCTTCTTGGTGTTCTTTTTTCACTTTCCGGCAGTGTATATTTTGCGACGCAGTTGTTTTGGGTGTGGTAATGTTACATCGTTGCTGAGTTTGATTGTACGACAGCTAATTAACGTATGTGAAGTTGCGTGTGTACCTCGGCGTGATACGTTTGTGATGTTTAAAGTTGCTGGTCCAATAAAAAGTTTACGTAAGTGAATTGGCTTTCTGTATATGTTTCGTCTGGCCCTAAAAGCCTTAATTTAAAGTGAGCTATCCGGTACAATTAGTGCATCACATTTGCTTTTAATTTAACATCTATTCAGCCGGACATTTGGAACCTTAATATAACAAATCTTTTTTTTTTTCTTTTGATTCGAGGTTTGATGACCACCATGAGCAACTCAATGGGCTATAAGAAGTCGACAGTCCCTAATTTAGGGCCACTGGTTCCAGTTAAGGGACAGAGCCAGTACCATAAGACTAACACAAAATCCATGCCTCACAGGGATTCGAACCCGGTGAGGCATGGATGATCAGAAGTTATCGCTTAGACCACTGCGACACCGGGACGGCTAACAAATCTTACATAACGGAAAAAGTGTTACGTTATACACCATTTACTCGTACACGTGCTCTAATGCCGGCATACATGGCTTTCACACTATTCAGTACACTCTCAGTGACACCATATTTATCCAGTACCTTCCACAGAAGAGTCCTATTTACTCGGTCGTAAGCTTTCTCTAGGTCGATGAAGGAAGCAAAAACTTTCTTACCAACAGACAGATACTTTTCAATCATCATGAGTAATGCAAAAATTTGGTTGGTGCAGCCTATAATACGCATGAAACCGCTCTGAACATCCCACACTTTCTTTCATGTAAGACTTCGTACTTTTTCAATAATGACCTTACTAAACGCTTTCCTTGGCACACTCAGTAGGCTAATACCACGGTACTTCTTGCAGTCAGTTTGATCACCTTTTCCCTTATACAAGGGAATAATGAGAGCATCCTTTCAATACCAAGGGACCATTCCTAACTCCCAGCACATTGTGACATCATCTGCTTCTGCCTCAGAACCACCTTTGCTTTCTTGATCTAATACCTGACAGAAGTATCGAACCCATCTTTCACTTCAATCATTGGGCTCCCATATCATTTCTCCGGTCTTATTCTTCACACAACTCACAACTTTGTTTCCCATATTTGTCCCGAGTCTCATGTACTTCCAAAAAGTTTCTCCGTCTTTTCAAAAAGCCAATTCAAGCCTTTCCACCTTGTCCTTCCTATCTTTTGATTTACTGTGGCGAACCAGCTTAGCTGCTTCACGCTTCTTACAGCGATATTCATCCACAGAAACTCTATCTTGCAACATCCCCAAATAGGCTTTCTTCTTTCTCTTTACTGCTTCTTCAATCTCACTATTCCACCAAGTATCACCTCCATTGTTAATCACTATTGTGGTGCCATAGACCTCTACAGCATCAGTGACAAAACAGTTATTAAAACATTCTCACTTCTTTTCTACATCCGTCTCACAGGACTTCAGCTCCTTCAGTCGTTCTCTGAGTAAGTTAGAGTAACGCTGATGATCTTAACGGAGCCTTTCAACCTTTATTCTCTTCATTCTAGGCCTCTTCCTATTCCTTTTTCTCCAGCCAACATTCAGTTTCACTCGTGACACAACGAAGTAATGAACAGAGCCAACATCTGCACCTCTCATCACACGAGTGTCACAACTAAGTGCTTCAGACAAAGATCGTAAACAACAAAATCAATAACACTCTTTTGACCAAGAGTATGATTTTCCCAACTATATGTGTGGATATACTTATGGTTAAAAAACGTATTAGATACACACAAACAAAGCAGAGTTCAGTTAATCTATATGCAGAGTTCAGTTAATCTTTCACCATTATCATTCACACAAGGATCATTAAACTTACCAAGAATATTAACAAAAATCGCATTCTGCTCACCTAATCTAGCATTGAGATCCCCTGCTGTTATAACTTTCTCTTTAGCACCAAATTGGCTCAAAACAGCTTTCAACTCATTCCAGAAATCTTCATTCCTGTCAGAAGGGTCCTAGTCACAAAGAGCATATACTTCAGCAATTACTATTCTCTGAAGTTTCACTTTCAAATGAATCCAAAGAATTCTCTCACTTATGCAGCTATAGTGAATCAAGTTGTTCTTCATCTTTTCACTTAAAATCACACCAACACCAGCCTGTCCTCTCACATTATCCAATACTCCGGACCACAAACACACTGTTCCATTCACTTCTTCTATCCCAATTTCCTTTTTTTGATTTCACTTGCACACAACACATCCAGTCTGTACTTATTCATTCTTTCAATCACCTCATTTATCTTGCCATTTATACCTCTAGTATTCCCTTTTGAGATCTCTTTCTCATTCGCCTTTTTCCATTTCAGTATTGTTTCCGTGGTGGACCATCCTTCTCAAGTGTGGTAGGTTCACTAAGTCCCACACTAGAGTCCGGAGCATTGTATTCTTGTGTCTTTTTAATCAGGTAAGAATACCAGTGTGGAGGAGTAGCCCACAGCTGACGTTTCCAGT
Source organism: Macrothele yani (assembly GCA_039090855.1). Taxonomy (NCBI): domain Eukaryota; kingdom Metazoa; phylum Arthropoda; class Arachnida; order Araneae; family Macrothelidae; genus Macrothele; species Macrothele yani. The sequence continues at coordinate 269,731 of CM077014.1, forward strand.
TGGTCATCCAACCTAAGGATTCTAGAACAAAACCCAGTGAGGTGGGGTATTTTCGCCAGTGTCACACAGAACTAGCTGGTACCTCACCAAGATTCACAGAGGCCCTTGTTGCTGTTCTGTGTGCCATTGTTGCCCATGGAGCACTTCGAGGCGGCAAGCCTTTTTTTTTTAAATAATCTCACTAAAACCACTAAGTCTCTTACTAAAACCGCCCACTATAAAACTTACGTTACAGATATTTAAAAAAAACTAGAGCTAACCTGGTGTTTTAATGGCCTTTTTCGTATTCAACAGCGCAAACAACATAACGGTAATTTGGTTTAATCTCAGATACACGCAAAAGTCAAAATTTGTTGTCCAGTGTATTCTTGTGTTATGTCGAAGTAAAAGTCCAACATCTGTTTACCTTGCAAGATGAGTCATTTCGTGCAGAAAGATGTATTTTAAAAACTTAAGATCGTTTTTAAAACGCGCATTTTAAGTCTGTGGTGAGAAATTGAACTGGTAAAGCTGAAACATCTCATTTGATCCTCTCAAGATTCTGTTTAGCATGTGAGGAACAACGATTGTGCCTACAGAAGTAAAATAAAAGAAAGAAAAGTGGGATAGAGGAGGTGAACCACACCTCACCACATCTGGAACTAACCTGCCAGAAGCTAGTGAGTTCACTAATAATCAGCGACAGAATATTAATTTCACATACTTTCTATTTGCACTTATCTTTTCACTTTAAGTTAAGTGAGTTTCTGACTTTTTTTTCTGTTATTGCTATGATCTCAGCTCCATTATTTTAAAATCTAATGGTCATGACCAATCAGGCCGATTAATTAAAAGCTAATTAATTTGCGGGTTCTGATTAGATTTCGGAGCAAGGAAAACGATGTTCCCAAGTAAGACGATTTACCACCCAAACAAGCCCTATTCCACTCCCTTCAATTACATAAGCATCACTCTTTTCAAAGCACATTGTCCACTCATTGTCCAGCATTAGTGGCAAGTAGAATATTCACTAACCTTTCTTGTTTTAAATTTCTTGTATTCGGAGGAAAAACGAGAACTGTAAATCTTATTTAGTAAATTTTTATTTGTATTATCTATTTCATAAACGCAAAAAAAAAAAAAGAAAAAAAAATGCTGTCTCGATTCTCTGAAAGTAGAAATAAACCGCGTTGTGTTTTTTTCTGATTTGGGAACATCAAATGCTTACATGAATTGAATAAAATTTTTTTGTCCCGACATGTTGATAATTTCGGTGTAGGCTGTCTGTTTTGTGATCATCTTATAACTGCACTTCATTCGCACATTCCTTTGTCTGTATTTTTCTTTGATGGTTTGTGCCTCTTGGGTAATTACATATATCAACATCATCATTGTCAACCTTTATCAATTCACTGCTGGACGAAGGTCTCTCCAAGCCTCTTCCACAAAGGTCTGTCTTGTGCTAGTCTCCTCCATGGTACTCCCGCATACTTTTGAATTTCATCCACCCATCTCCCATGTGGTCTTCTTCTGGGTCTTTTCCTGTCCCTTGGAATCTAATCTAAAATTTCGGCTGTCCATCGATGGTCTGTCCCTCTGGCAGTACGTCCAGCCCATTGCCATTTCAGGGATTTTACTCTGTTCATGATGTCTTCCACCCTTGTCATTTTTCTGAACCACGAGTTCCTCTTCTTATCTCTCCTGGTTACACCAAGCATGTACCTCTCCATGCTTCTTTGAGTTGTCTGCAGCCTTTGTATGCCTCTTTTAGTTAAGGTCCAGGTCTCCGCACCATACGTAAGCACTGGAAGGATGCATTGATCAAACACTTTTCCTTTAAGACATAAGGACATATTGCGCTTGAAAATTATGCTGTTTCTTCCAAAAGCTCTCCAGGCAAGTTTTATACGCCGATTAATTTCTTTATCAATGTGACCTTCAGAATTTGATATCTGCTGTCCGAGATACGCATGTGTTATCTATAGAATTTCTCCATCAATCGATAAATCTTCATTTCTTGTAAAAGTATTGTACACCACTTTTGTCTTCTGAAAGTTCATTTTTAATCCCACTTTTTTACTTTTGTCAGCAAGTTCCTGGATCATGTTGTGCTGCTCTGAAGAGGTAGTTTCCAAAATGACTACGTCATCAGCAAAACGAAGGTGAGTTAGATAATCTCTATTAACCTTTATCCCTTTGTTTTCCCAGTTCAGTGATTGAAAGACATTTTCCAATGTAGCATTAAAGAGCTTGGGAAATACGGTTTCACCTTGTCTCATTCCCTTTCCAATTTTTATGTGTACTGTATCCTCAAATATACGAACCTTTGCACTTGCATTTTCATAGATGTTATTAATAATACTATTGTATTCAACTTCAATACCGCAGGATTTCAAAGCCATTGTTACTGCTGATGGTTTCACGGAATCGAAGGCCTTTTCATAATCAATAAAAGCCATGCATAATGGGAGTTCATATTCTCTTGTTTTTTCAATTAGTTCTCTCAGTACGTGGATATGATCTATAGTGCTGTAGCCACTTCTGAATCCAGCTTTTTCTCTTGGTTGAGTCATGTCCAGTGTTACTTTCAAGCGTTGTGAAAGAACTTTAGTGAAGATTTTAAAAAACCACTGATAGGAGGCTGATAGGTCTGTAGTTCCTGAGATCCCCAATGTCGCCTTTTTTATGTAGCAGGATCATTGTAGCATTGTTCCAATCCTCAGTAATCTTCCCTTCATTAAGGCATCGAGTGAAAACTTAGGCGAGTACTGTTTCGATTTCTCCACTTGCTTCTTGTACAGTATGATGTCTACAGTAATTTCATCTTCTCCTGGAGCTTTTCCCCGCTTCATGTTCTTGATTGCATGTGCAACTTCTGCTGGGAGGACTGGAAGAACTCTGGTACTGGTACCTTTCATGATGTCTGGAGTACATGTATCATTCTTTTTATATAATTTGGAGTAGAAATCTTTCACTCTATTTCTAAATTTCGCCTCTATTTCTTGGTACAGAATCATCTTTTCAGTGCCATAATTTGTTTTCTTCTCTTACTGAGATGTCCCTTTGCTCTCTTTAGGCTTTGGTTGTTTTGAATTGCTTTCCTCACTAGTTCACAGTTGAATTTCCTTACATCTTCAGTTATACTTTTTCGTACTGTCTTGCATAGCTCAATATATTCCACTTTGGAAGTCGCATCTTCTTTAGTTGTCCTCATCTCTCTTCTTTTTTGCATCAACATTTTGGCTTTTCCTGATAATTTGTTCACATGCAACTTGTTCTTAGACCCAGCTAATTTTGTTGCTGTTTCCATAAGAGCTTTGGTTACTTTTCTGTTAACTTCAGAGATGTACACTTCTTCCGACGTTAGACCTTCTAGAATAGAGATTCTGTTCCTTAGTTCCAATTTGAAGGTATTACGATGCTTTTTAAGGCGGGTCATGTCCATACACTTTGTTTGTTTAATGAACTTGCCACGCCCTAGTTTGTCATTGAGGTGCATCTTACATCTTACCATTCTATGGTCACTACCAGAGAAAGTCAAGTTTATTGTGTTGCGCATTTACTCGAGTACAAAACTATAAACAGCCACTAACTTTCACCCGCTGAACTTGGTGATTCCTCAATTTATCCATTAACAAGTCTTTTAAGGCGATTGTATGCTATGGTCATATTGATAATGTTCGATGACAAGTCAGGTTAATGATGTTGCACTTATTAAAGACTTAAAAAGGTGTAGAGGCTAGTAATTATTATTTGAAGTCTAAGTAAAAGCTCATTTTTAACTTGACTTGTCATGAAATCCTTATGAATATGGCATTTATTTTATTTTGTACATTTTACAAAGCGTATGCATTTTGTTTTGTTTTGGCATTTGTTTTATTTTGTGTTGTACTTGTTACATAGCGTTTCGCATTTTTGTAATGCTTGTGACTTGTGATTGCATTTTGAATTTTTATTTGTTTCACATTTTGGATTACTTTTTGACATTTTATGATTTTGACATGCTATTTTGAAAATTTTGTCTTTTTTAATTTTGCGTTGTGTTTTACATTCTTGCATCTTCGGCGGAATTACATTCTTGAAAAATTCAAATACAAATTAGTAAAAGGTATAATTCAATTAGTGAGAAATACCAGCACATTTTAGTAAAGGGTAGAATTATATGAAATTCCTCTTAAAAAGTCCAGCATGTTAACATTGTCTCTGCGCGCCAAAGAAGTTCGAATTCCTTTTTATCTTACCAGCGTTTCTCTTCTGGGTGGATTTGTTGGAATCTGTGCTATCAATCTTTCGATTTTAGCCATAGTTGTTCTCTGCTCTTTCGCAATTTCACTGATTATTTCGTATAGTCACAGTTTTTTCTCTCCCAGAATTGTATTCCAGCGTCTGTCTAATCTTTCAAGTTCGTTTTGTGTTCTGGGAAAGCCAAATAAATTTTTTTCACTTACTGACCAAATTGTTGGCGGGAACAGCGAGAACCATCAAATTCGGTATCATGAAACTCTAACTTAGACGCTAGACGGATTTTGGAAGGGGTCGGAGACCCCCCCTCATAAAAAATTTCGTAAAATCTACAGTTTACAATTCATAACCACCAAATTTGGTATACTATCTCATGGTACTCTAACTTCGACAGTAGACCGTTTTTGGAACGGGTCAAGGCCCGGGGGTCAGAGCCCCCACATACAAAATTTTCTTAAAAACTACAGTTTTCAATTCAGAACCACCAAATCTGGTATACTATCTCATGGTACTCTAACTTAGACGCTAGACGGCTTTTGGAAGTGGTTGGAGCCCGGGGGTAAGAGCCCCCCATAAAAATGCCGCGTAAAATTTCTCTCTTATAATAAGTATTTGCGTCAAATCTACAGTTTTCAATTTAGAACCACCAAATTTGGTATACTATCTCATGATACTCTAACTTAGACGGTAGACCGTTTTTGGAACAGGTCAAGGCCCGGGGGTCAAAGCCCCTCACCCCCCCCCCCCCCCCCATAATTTTTTTTGTAAAATCTACAGTTTTCAATTAAGAACCATTAAGTATGGTATCATGAAACTCAAACTTAGACGCTAGACGGTTTTTGGAAGGGGTTGGAGCCCGGGGGTGAGAGGTCCGCCCCCGTCATAAAAATTTCGTAAAATCTACAGTTTTCAATTTAGAACCACCAAATCTGGTATACTATCTTATGGTACTCTAACTTATACGCTAGACGGTTTTTGAAAGGTGTTGCAGCCCGGGGGGGGGGGGCTTCATAAAAAAATCGCAAAATCTAGTTTTCAATTTAGAACCACCAAATTTGGTATACTATCTCATGGTACTCTAACTAAGACGGTCGACGGTCTTTGGAACGGGTCAAGGCCCGGGGGTCGGAGCCTTTCCCCGCCACATACATACAAAATTTTCGTAAAATCTAGTTTTTATTTCAGAACCATCAAATTTGGTATCATGAAACTCTAACTTAGACGCTAGACGGTTTTTGGAAGGGGTTGGAGCCCTAGGGGTCAGTGCACCCATCATAAAAATTTCGTAAAATCTACAGTTTTTAATTTAGAGCCGCCAAATTTGGTATACTATCTCATAGTACTCTAACTTAGACGGTAGACCGGCCCGGGGGGTCAGAGCCCCCCGCATAAAAAATGTCGTAAAGTCTACAGTTTTCAATTTAGACCACCAAATTTGGTATACTATCTCATGGTACTCTAACTTAGACGGTAGACCGTTTTTGGATCGGGTCAAGGCCAGGGGGTCAGATCCCCCGTAATTTTTTTCGTAAAATGTATAGTTTTCAATTCAGAACCATCAAATATGATATCATGAAACTCTAACTTAGACGCCAGACGGTTTTTGGAAGGCGTTGAAGCCCCCGCCCCCCATAAAAATTTCGTAAAAATCTACAGTTTTCAATTTAAAATTACCAGATTCGGTATACTATCTCATGTATTCTAACTTCGACGGTAGACCGCTTTTCGAACGGGTCAAGGCCCGGGGGGTCAGAGCTCCCCACATACAAAATTTTCTGAAAAACTACAGTTTTCAATTCAGAACCACCAGATCTGGTATATACTATCTCATGGTACTCTAACTTAGACGCTAGACGATTTTGGAAGGGGTTGCAAATTTTTTTGTGAAGGGTGGTAAGGACCCCTTTCATAAAAAAATCGCAAAATCTAGTTTTCAATTTAGAATCACCAAATTTAGTATACTATCTCATGGTACTTTAACTTAGACGGTCGACGGGTTTCGGGACGGGTCAAGGCCCAGGGGTCAGAGCCCACCCCCGCACACACACAGACATACAACATTTTATTAAAAACTACAGTTTTCAATTCAGAACCACCAAATTTGGTATCATGAAACTCTAACTTAGACGCTAGACGGTTTTTGGAAATGGTTGGAACACGGGGGTGAGAGACCTCCTCATAAAAATTTCGTAAAATCTACGGTTTTCAATTTAGAACAACCAGATTTGGTATACAACTCATGGTTATCTAACTTAGACGGTAGACGGTTTTTGGAAGGGGTCGGGGCCCGGGTCAAGGGAGCCCCATGCAAAATTTTCGCAAAATGTTCCGTTTTTTACTCTTAAGAATACCCTTCTACGTTCTAAGGCGCTCTTTGCCCCTTTGAGGGCCTTGCACCATAAACCATCAACCAGCCAACTAACCAACTTACGGTCTAAGTTAGGGACTGTAGATAACAATAAAGTGCAAAAATATGCGTTTAATGGTGTATTAAAAACACAAATCAATATAGTTTAGCTTTCACTACCAACGAGCGGCTTATCAGAAAGAAATATAATGTAATGTAAATACAGAGTTCCAGATATTCAAAATTCAAAACGGTAAGAAAAAGATGATCAATGCCAATGTGAAGTCGTACGCATGCGACATCACATAGGTACATTGCATTTCTGTGTCGCGGGATTCACGGAAGCACACGCCAGATGTACGGCAGTTCTATAGATGTCTCCTAGAAGTTAAGTATTCCCATTCCTTTTTCTTTCTTTTTTGTTTCGCAAAATTACATTAACTAAATCAAAAAATTTAAAATAAGTTTACTGGAAAATTACAGGAATATCTTTTTCATTCATTAACTTTCACCCGCTGAACTTGGTGATTCCACAAATAGTAATATGTACCTGGCAAATAACTGGTATCCCTGCTAGTACAAATTATATTAATGATTTATTTGCGTCCAGTTCAATCTAGTATGTCCATAAGAGCGTTTGGGGCCGTATGAAAAATACATTTCAACGTGTGCCGCTACGGCGGCGGAGTGATCTAGGCGCTGGCTTCTGACCACTTGTCGAGAAGGATCCTGGTTCAAATCCCGGTGAATCATGGACGTTGTGATTGACTTCTGGCACTGGCTGTCCCCTTCCCAGGAACCAGTGGCCCCAAATTGGGAACGTCCGACTGCTTATAACCCACTGAATTGATCACGGTGGTCGTTAAACCCCAACAACAAAAAAAAAGATTGCTGCGTGTCCATTGCTATTTGTTATGGACCGTACAAAAAGTATGTTTTTGATATCAACGTGTCCACTTCCATGTAGGCTGGCCATAAAATGTTAGGGGACCGTACAAAATTGCACTTTTGTTTTCACCTTGTCAGCGCTTCGGTATATGGTTGAAGTATACGTATATATAGTTGGGCCATTTCAGCACGTAGTTTGGTTTATATAGAAAATAAAGATAATGTTGCATTTTTACTCAGCTACAACACATTAATCCCAAAGGCTATTTGTTGAAATCTTTAATCCGCCGTGCTTATATTCACAACGTTAACATAACATGTCAAGTTATTAATGTTGCAGCTTTACCCTGTCACAAAACTTTAGTTACAAGACCTTAGGCGTAAACCTTTTTTTAGGAATTTTTAGTCCGACGTATTCATAAGGTTTCGATAACATGCCAAGGTTATGGTACTGCGTTTTGACTGAGGCACAAAAATTAATAAACAGGCCTTAAACCTTTTTATGAGTTTTCAATCAACCGTGATCATATACATAAAATTTTCAGAGAAAGTCAAGTTTACTGTGTTGCGCATTTACTCGAGTACAAAACTATAAACAGCCGTTAACTTTCAACCGCTGAACTTGGTGATTCCTCAATTCATCCATTAACAAGTCTTTTAAGTGATTGTATGCTATGGTCATATTGATAATGTTCGATGACAAGTCAGGTTAATGATGTTGCACTTATTAAAGACTTAAAAAGGTGTAGAGGCTAGTAATTATTATTTGAAGTCTAAGTAAAAGCTCATTTTTAACTTAACTTGTCATGAAATCCTTATGAATATGGCATTTATTTTATTTTGTACATTTTACAAAGCGTATGCATTTTTTTTTGTTTTGGCATTTGTTTTATTTTGTGTTGTACTTGTTACATAGCGTTTCGCATTTTTGTAATGCTTGTGACTTGTGATTGCATTTTGAATTTTTATTTGTTTCACATTTTGGATTACTTTTTGACATTTTATGATTTTGACATGCTATTTTGAAAATTTTGTCTTTTTTAATTTTGCGTTGTGTTTTACATTCTTGCATCTTCGGCGGAATTACATTCTTGAAAAATTCAAATACAAGTTAGTAAAAGGTATAATTCAATTAGTGAGAAATACCAGCACATTTTAGTAAAGGGTAGAATTATATGAAATTCCTTTTAAAAAGTCCAGCATGTTAACATTGTCTCTGTGCGCCAAAGAAGTTCGAATTCCTTTTTATCTTGCCAGCGTTTCTCTTCTGGGTGGATTTGTTGGAATCTGTGCTATCAATCTTTCGATTTTAGCCATAGTTGTTCTCTGCTCTTTCGCAATTTCACTGATTATTTCGTATAGTCACAGTTTTTTCTCTCCCAGAATTGTATTCCAGCGTCTGTCTAATCTTTCAAGTTCGTTTTGTGTTCTGGGAAAGCCAAATAAATTTTTTTCACTTACTGACCAAATTCTTGGCGGGAACAGCGGAGGGCTTCTGCTTGGATTGTTTCTTCTGCTTTCACGAAAATTTTCTAAGAACATAATTTCCCTCAAACCACTGAACTACAGAATCTGCATATTCTAGTAAAATTGATTTCACTTCTTCAAAAGCAGCTGGAATTTCATCAGATGAAAAAAATGCGAGTGCTTGCAAATGTCTGACTTTGAGAGCAAACTCACTGTTTTCCCTATATTCCAAGGCTATGCCAGAGGATGGATATTCCTCAGCACATTTTTTTCCGAGATGAAACCAACAACATTTGTGTATGCTGCTTTCAAATTCCTTTTTAGCAGCATTATAACGGTAGCTATTTCAAAATCTGGTATTATGCGTATATTGTGGTGCAAGCTGAATATCATAGTCCGATGCATAGTCTTGTAAATCCTACAAAAGTACTGTATAATAGTATTATATTCTTTATACTTGCTGGAAAGTAACCCATAAACTAGTGGGACAAGTCTGTGCATCTCTGGATTCGTTTCAACCATAGCATGAATGGTACATAATTGCCTAAAAATGGTTGGGCAAGTTTCAAATGTCCCATCCATAATCTAGAGGGGTGCTTCTTTAAGCTTTCGTAAATTATTCTCTGTTAAAAATAAAATAATTCTTTGATGTCCAAATGCGCTATCTCTGCCAAGAAATTTTGCACCATCTCCTCCTGTAAATTTATTGAGGCATCGATCCGTTCTGAAGTCTTAGTCTCCGCAGGCATGTCTTCTCTCCCCGCACGGGGATAACTGGTTTTCCAGTTATTTGGGGAGCGGCGCCCCCACGGCCCTAGCTGACCTTGTGACTGGTCAACATCTGATGTCATGCCACCGCTTGTTTTTTATTTTGGTGCTGATGGTGTATGCAGGGACGGCTGTTCATCCAGCTGTTGAGGAGTCGCGGCCCCACGATCCCGAGCTGGTCTTGTGTCTCGCTTTTTCGTTTTTATTAATTTTCTCCACTGGCTAGTTGCCCGTGTTGTATACTTTACTTAATCGCTACCACGTTATGTACTAACACCCCGGTCTTGTGGTTTTGTTACCCTCCACCACTAACTGTTTAATATTAACCGCTCAGTTCGTAGGTTGCTGAGATTCCGTTTAGGTTCCCTTCCAGGGTTTTGTCTTCCTTGGATTACTTTTTTCCTTTTAGCTGGTTTGGGTGCTAGACCTACCTGCATGTTTGCCGCGTGCGGAGACCCGTGAGGCGGAAATGGGATGTCTGGCGGCTGAGGTCGCAGGAGACCGGTTAAGTGCCTCCTGTGTACCAACACTCCTCTTCGACCCCGGCTTCGCTGTAAACGGGAGGCTAGAGACTAACCCACCTCTAGTCAGAAGTCTTGTACCAAGTTGTGTACAGGGCTTTAGCGGCTTTTTTGTCGTATAGCACGGCAGGGTAAGCCCAGGGGCTGTGGGATCATGCCAAAGGCGTTGGCATGACGGTACCCGGAGGCCGAAGTGTCCGCCGAGTGCGTGTGATCACAGCCAACGGACTATATCTACAACGTATAAGCTCCAGAACTGTGTCCAGCGTCATTTTCTTGACTTGCAGACCTCCAGTTCTCCCTCGTAGTGCTCGGTGGTGGGTGGAGTAGTTTGCAGACGAATCCTCTTCCTTTTTTCCATGGGTAAAAACAAAAAGAAAAACTCCAAATTTAAGTCGCCTGAGAAAATGATTATTGACAATGACTCTCCTTCGTCTTCTCAACCTACCAAGTCTCATAACCTTAAACGATCTTTAGACCTTGACCTGGACCAAGAATGTGGAGCCTCTTCTTCGGCAGCTGTTCCAGTCGCTCCGAAGCGTCGTCTCCCCTCGTTTGCTGTGACTACGCATGCTACAAACTTAGTTGTGGAATCCATCGATCCGAATGAGAGACTGTCTACCAAATCTCCCTTTTTCATTTGTAAAGCTTTGGACGCTGCGGTTGGCCCCTTGAGGTCTGTGAAGAAGCTTCGCTCTGGGGACCTGCTTGTCCAAACTTGCAGTGTTTCTCAGAGTAACACTTTTCTGCACCTCACTAGTCTTCAAGGCATTCCTGTCAAAGTGACACCTCACCCGTTTCTTAACACCTCTCGGGGTGTTATTTCAGAGTTTGATCTCTTGCCATGCAGTGAAGAAGAATTGGTGACTGAACTTGCAGATCAAGGTGTTATTGCTGCACGTCGTATGATGTTTCGGCGCGATGGTTCTTTGATTAAGTCTAAAAATGTGATCTTGACTTTTAACTCCCCGAAAGTTCCAACCAAAATCAAGGCTGGCTACTTGGTCTGTGGAGTTCGCCCGTACATTCCCAGTCCTCTGCGCTGTTTCAGGTGCCAGAGGTACGGGCATTCACAACGTTTCTGTAAGAGTTTCGCTCGTTGCGCTAATTGTGGCTCCAGTGAACATGACGGGGAAGGTTGCACTTCTGCGGCCTGCTGTGTTAACTGTGGTGAGGCCCATGCAGCTTACTCCCGCAACTGTATGAAATGGAAGGACGAGATGGCGATCCAGCGCCTCAAAACCCTGGAAGGCCTCTCGTACCCTGCTGCAAAGGCCAAGTTGGGTATACCCACCAATCGACAGCGTACTTTTGCCGCAGTAGTTTAGTCTCTGCCACAACCCGTGCAGCCCTTTGTTCCGCGCCCTGTAGCTCTCGCAGCACTTGCCAAGCGATCTACAGCTGAACAAGCGACACAGGTGGATTTCCCCGAGCTCCAGATAGCTGAGTCTGCGCCTTCTCTTTTCGAAGACGACCGACTCTTTCAGTTCCCAGCAGAAAGCCTGCACGTGCGGAAGACCCGGCCCTCAATCCGCAAAGGTGTGCAGTGTCCATCCAACTGTCGCGGTCCGCCTGACCAACATTGCAACTGTCTCGGACTCAGCGAGGTCCCCACCCTCAACGAACATTATAGAGGAACATAGGGGGGAGGAGAGTGACAGTTCGTCCCCAGCCTCAACCAACATTGCAGAGGAACATGGGGGGGAGGAGAGTGACAGTTCGTCCCCGCCCTCGGCCAGCATTGCAGAGGAGTGCGGGGGGAGGAGAGTGACGGTTCGTCCCCCTCCTGTGACTCATCCTTTGTGTAGTTGTGTTGAATGAAAAACAAATTATAATAATTACAATAGTAAGTTAATAAATTTTTATATAAACCCAATTAACTAACTTGTCTTCACGGCTTTCATCATCCTTTTTTCCAACTTTTACCAAGTCTGTCTGCTCTTAATCATTTTCCACGCTTTTAAAAATCTGTAGCTGATAGTTCTTTGTCTGGCGCTCTTTGGCCAAACCGGCCCCTTGCGCCACTAAAATCAACCCACCAACCAACCAACCTCAGTTTTACTTAATCGGCTTGTTTCTCACCATTGTACCATGTTTTTCATACTGTTTGTTTCTTTGTCTTTTTTGGCCCTTCCTTCGTACTCATGGTTCGGTTTTACTTGGTCAGCCAGATTTTGCGATTTATGCCCCGTTTTTTAATTTTGTCTGTTTGTCTTGTGTCTGGCGCTCTTTGGCCAACCATGGCTCTTGCGCCAATAAAATCTAATAACCAACCAACCAGCATGTCTTCTCTTCGTATTCGTTTTACAACTTGCCTTAGTGCATCCATATTAGGCATGTAAACTGCATTTACTGTAGCCATTGACGTTGTCACGGTTTGAATAATTTGTGCAGGGACTTCGTCCGTATTTCTCGCTCGTTCTTTCATTTGCGCTCTTGCAACAGCAACATCACTTTTCTCCGGTCTTGGAGCATGATTATGTGGTTTCTCAATGCGCATCCTGTGTTCATCTCCAATAAGAATAGTACTAGCAAAGCCAGTACAATTTCCATACATTCTTTCAATACAGTGACAATACCGTAAATAACCTCGCACTCTGTTATGGCAAAATAAATACCTTTTCCATTTCAGCAAATCATTTTCTTTTTGTGAGTTAACTATTTATGTTGCATTCTTCATCTGCATATAGCCTTCGGAAAACAATGTACTTTCTCTTCCAAAGTATTTAGAATGATATATTTCCACTATTATCACTTGACAACGCATAACAAAGGTTTCAACAAGCACGTTCTCTGTTCTCCAATCAACTACGAACTGATGAGCAACCATTCAATAAAACACTCAGAATACAGACACTCACGTGAAGCTTGTTCCTCCAGTTAGGGTTTAAGCGAAGTTCAAGATTTTCGTACCTGCGGTCAGAAGAAGTGGTTAATTTTAAGGATCGGCATCTTATCTTTTGTTTTTCCAAAACGCAGAGGTACATGTATTTTACAGCTGGGACGCTCCAGGCGGGGGATCAACAGATGCGAAGAACCCGGGAGCCAGGTTCCGGAGGCGGCAGCAGGCGCGGACTGGGCAGCTGTACTCTGGACCGGTAGGCGTCATTCTAATTCTCAAAAATAAATTCAAATTTTTTCTGTGCTGCACCATGCGTATGAAAGAAAATTGTTATACTGAAAAGACAATTTGTTTACCCCGTACCGTATTAAACGAAACCTACGTCCCTACATGCCAAATGATCTGTAAGCCAAACACAGTTTTTCATGCAACACCTTCCCCCGACTTTCTAAGTTCAGATCTGTCTCGTTCGACTTATTTCCTGTACCGCCCCTCTCTTTCGCTAATTGCAGTTAATTGCCGTGAAATTGGTGTTTTACGTTGGGGTGTATTGCCGTGTGTCCTGAAGACTATACTGAAAGCGGTGAACCCCAGGGGAAAAGTATTCCATCAAAAGCAACAGAAAAACCAATGCGAGAGCAAAACTTTGTTCGTTGGCATTACATTCAAGCAATTTAGGTGAAGTAGGAAGGGTGCTTTTCTACTACGACACCAGAAGATTGTCGCGAATGCTCAGGCAATTACGATACAGATGTGTCCTTAAGACTTCTCTTTCAAGACGTCCAAAGGCCGGCAATAGTTGATGGGGAGGGATACAGTGCGGATGATCTTTTTGTTGCAGTTAGAAATTCCTAAGCTCATTCTTCCTTAAAACTTTGCGTAGTTACCAGTAAATACTGTCTCATGCCTCAACCATTGCACAGATTTGTTGTTTTTGTTTTCATTCTTTGAGTTAACAGCGGGAAAATATCTGAACTGCGTTGTTTCAGTTGGAAATATTTTTTTTACTTCAGCAACAGGGCTTCACGTATAATTGCAAAATACTTCGAAAGAATAAACATAATTTACATAAAGAGTTTGCATGAGAAAATAGATTAATAATAAGGAAAATATTCTAAAACCAAAAAAAGAAATTGCGGAGCCGAAAAAGGCAGGTAGAGGAAACAAAAGGCTCTGAGAAAAAGTTCATATTTAAAGAAACCTGTAGTCGCTTAATGAGTAAGTGGTATAAATCAATACAAAATCATGTGCTGTATTTGAAAAAAAAATTATAAGCAAGTAGGCACCGTAACTGTCCACAGTTTCCCCTTTTCATCCTGTCGACATTACAACCACCACAGAAAAGAAAATAACAAAAACATAACAAAAACATCAATACAAAGTAAAATGCCCAAAACATAAAAACAAGTAACCACACAAAATGAAATGCCCAAAACATAAAAACAAGTAACCACACAAAATGAAATGCCCAAAACATTAAAAAAACTGCAACCACACAAAACAAAATACCCAAAACATGGTAAGAAATTCTGTTGAAAGCACAATGAAGGTAAACGATAGTACAAATATATGTTTTTAAAACTTAATGCAAGTGTTAAAACTGAAATAAAAAGAAAGAAAAAAGAAATATTCCAAATTTCATTGTTACTTTAGATATTTTGACCTGTTGGCATTTCGTAAATTGTACTTGCACTCGGTCAAAAAATATTACTTACAAGAACTCTTTAGTAACTTTTAATCGCTGTGGTCGTATTTATAAGGTTTGCATAACAAATCAAGTTAATATCGTTGCGCTTTCACTTAGGCACCAAATACTAATTATTGGCCGCTAGGCCTAGGCCTTTTAAATAATTTTTGATAAGCGTAACACTCTTAAATTGATTTGTCATGCAAACCTCATATGATCCCAGCATTATAAAAATTACTATAAATGCATATGCCTAGGTCTCGGACGCATCTATTAATGCTTTGTGCTCGAGTAACATTTAAACAGAATTTATTTTATTTTCTATGAAAACTAAATAAATATCAGCTCGGAGGACTGAAAACTACCAAAAAGCCCTTGGCCTAGGGCTTTTTGGTAGTTTTCAGTCCTCCGAGCTGAAAACTACCAAGAAAACTACCTTTTTGGTAGTTTTCAGTCCTCTGCTTAATAGTTCCAACCTCAGAAAAGCGCATTGCTAAAATCTTGGACTTCTATGAAAACCTTATGAAAATTAGCACGGCAGACTGAAAATTGCTAAACAGGCCCAGTCCTAGGGCTTTCTAATTATTGTTTTGTACCTGACTAAAAGTGTAACATTATCTTTAGTTCTTACTAGCAGGGGTACCCGGTATTTCCCAGGTAAATATTACTATTTCTAAAATCACCAAGTTCAGCGGGTGAAAGTTAATGAATGAAAAAGCTATTTCCGTAAATTTCCAGTAAACTTATTTTAAATTTTTTGATTTAGTTAATTTAATTATACGAAGCAAAAAAGAATACACATTATTTACATTACATTGTATTTCTGCCTGATAAGGCAACCGTTGCTGGTGAAAGCTAAAGTTTATTAATTTGTGTTTTTAATACACCATGAATCGGATATTTTTTCACTGTATTGTTATCTACGGCCTCTAACCTAGACCGTAGGTGGTGTAATGGAGTGCTGTATTGGGATGCAGTTCTTAAGAGTAAAAATTGTAATTTTTACGAAAATTTTGAATGGGCTCCTTTCACACCGGGCACCGACCCTTTCCGTCTGCGGTCTAAGTTACAATACAATGAGGTAGTGTACCAAATTTGGTCGTTCTAAATTCGAAACTGTAGGTTTTACAAAAATTGGCTTGGAGGGGCACTGACCCCCTGGCTCCAACCGTTTCCCAAAACCGTCTGCATTCTCAAGTTAGAGCACCATGACATAGTATACCAAATTTGGTGGTTCTAAACTGAAAACTGTAGATTTTTCGAAATTTTTTATGGGGAGCGGCTCTGACCCCGTGCCTGACCCATTCCCAAAACCGTCTACAGTCTAAGTTAGAGTACCATGAGATAGTATACCAAATTTGGTGGTTCCAAATTGAAAACTGTAGATTTTACGAAAATTTTGTATGGGGAGGGACTCTAAACCCCGGGCCCCTACCCGTTCCGAAAATCATCTACCGTCTAAGTTAGAGTACCATGATATAGTATACCAAATTTGGTGGTTCTAAATTGAAAACTGTAGATTTCAAGAAACTCTTTATGGAGGGGGGGGGAGGGGTCTGAACCCTGGGCTCCGAACCCCGGGCTCCGACCCTTTCCAAAAAACCATCTACCGTCTAAGTTAGAGTACCATGAGATAGTATACCAAATTTAGTGGTTCTAAATTGAAAACTGTAGATTTCAAGAAATTTTTAGGGGGGGGGGGTCTGAACCCCGGGGTCCGACCCTTTCCAAAAAACCATCTACAGTCTAAGTTAGAATACCATGAGATAGTGTACCAAATTTGGTGGTTCTAAATTGAAAACTCTAGTTTTTTCGAAAAAAAATTATGGGGGGGGGGCTCTTACACCGTCCTCGACCCGTTCACAAAACCGTCTACTGTCTAAGTTAGAATACCATAAGATAGTATACCAAATTTGGTGGTTCTAAGTTGAAAACGGTATATTTTACGAAAATTCTGTGGGGGGAGGGGGGCTCTTACCGCCCGGGCCCCGATCCGTTCGAAAAACCGTCTCCCGTCTAAGTTACAGTTTCATGATACCAAATTTGGTGGTTCTAATGTGAAAACTATAGATTTTACGAAAACTCTGTATGTGGGGGCTCTTACCCCCGCGCCTTGACTTATTCCAAAAACCGTCTACCGTCTAAGTTAGAGTACCATGAGATAGTATACCAAATTTGGTGGTTCTAAATTGAAAACTGTAGATTTTACGAACATTTTGTCGGGGAGGGGATTCTAACCCCCGTGCCCCGACGCGTTCTGAAAACCGTTTAACGTCTAAGTTAGAGTACCAAGTTATAGTATACCAAATTTGGTGGTTCTAAATTGAAAACTGTAGATTTCAGGAATTTTTTTATGGGGGGGGGGAGGGATCTGAACCCCGGGCTCCGACCCTTAACAAAAAACCGTCTACAGTCTAAGTTAGAACACCATGAGATAGTATACCAAATTTGGTGGTTCTGAATTGAAAACGGTATATTTTACGAAAATTTTGTACGAGGAGGGGGGCTCTAACCCCCGGGCCCCGATCCGTTCCAAAAACCGTCTACCGTCAAAATTAGAGTGCCATGATATAGTATACCGAATTTGGTGGTTCTAAATTGAAAACTAGATTTTACGAAATTTCGTATAGGGGGGGGGGAATCTGAATCCCGGGCTCCGACCCTTTCCAAAAAGCGTCTACAGTCTAAGTTAGAATACCATGAGATAGTATTCCAAATTTGGTGGTTCTAAATTGAAAACTGTAGATTTTACGAAAATTTAAAATTTTGTACGGGGGGGGGGGAGAGTTGCTCCGAGCCCCGACACGTTCCAAAAACCGTCTCCCGCTAAGTTAGAGTTTCATGACACAAAATTTGGTGGTTCTGAATTGAAAAATATAGATTTTAAGAAAATTTTGTATGGGGGGTGGGTCTTACCCCCGGGCCTTGACCCGTTTCAAAAACCTTCTACCGTCTAAGTTAGAGTACCATGAGATAGTATACAAAATTTGGTGGTTCTAAATTGAAAACTAAAGATTTTACGAAAGTCTGGGGGTAACCCCCCCCTTGCCCCGACCCGTTCTGAAAACCGTCTAAGTTAGAGTACCATGATATAGTATACCAAATTTGGTAGTTCTAAATTGAAAACTCTAGTTTTTACGAAAAAATTTATGGGGGGCTCTGACCCCGTGCCCTACCCGTTCCAAAAACCGTCTACCGTCTAAGTTACAGTACCATGAGATAGTATACCAAATTTGGTGGTTCTAAAATGAAAACTAGTTTTTACGAAAAAATTTTATGGGGGGGGGGCTCTGACCAACCGGGCCTCTGACCCGTTCCAAAAACCGTCTACCGTCTAAGTTAGAGTACCATGAGATAATATACAAAATTTGGTAGTTCTAAATTGAAAACTAGATTTTACGGCAATTCTGTAGGGGGCTCTGATAACCCCCCCCCCGTCTCCAACCGCTTCCAAAAACCGTCTACAGTCTAAGTTAGAATACCACGAGATAGTATACCAGATTTGGTGGTTCTGAATTGAAAACTGTAGATTTTACGAAAATTTTGTATATGGGGGGCTCTGACCAACCGGGCCCTGCCCCGTTCCAAAAACCGTCTACCGTATAATATTTTTAGTGCCAAAGAAAAACGTAATATTCCTATCCTGTCTGCGCGTCCAAACTTTATAAATTTGATCAGGGAGCATGACGTTCGAAATCGTACGTTTATCTGCATTCGTTTTGCATGTAACCAAAATCTGTAAACGCGACGAATTGACGTAGTGGACGAATTTGTCCGCGACGAATTGACGCTCGACGTATCGTCGTGATCGACAAATTGACGCCCGACGAATTGACGCAGGCGACGAATTGACGTAGTCGACGAATTGACGCAGGCGACGAATTGACGTAGTCGACGAATTGACGCACGCGACGAATTGACGTGACATCCTTTCGAGATGCTCGATATGATCCCATCCTCAGGTGTACACGAATAAAATAATAAAATAACAAAAGAAAACACACTTCACACAGTCATAGTTAAAAGTTTCCGGAAGCCGATGTGTAGGACGCAGTCGTAAGTCCATTTTGTAGACTGGCGTTCTCGATAAAGTTCCTACAGGCACTGGTGGCTGGGTGTGTCGGGTTGATTAATGATTAGTCTCTCAGTCCGTATGGCTGTTGCCATCTCTATGGAAATTGTTAGTTGGTTACTCTTGAAGTTTTCGACACGTATACCCAACCAACAAGGATTACTTGTTTAACCCTAATTTTGACTACAATTGACCTCTTTCTTGTAATGCCTACGAGTACCTTTTAATATTACATTGAATTTAGCACACATAACGTAACTACTGACGTAAAGACTAAGTTACAGAGAAAAGACAATTACGTTATATGTCAAAAAATAAAACAAAAAATATATATATATTTACCTAAAAAAACTACAAGGAAACCCTAACGAGAAACAACATTTGAAATTCTAATGCCAAAGGCTGCAAAAAATAAAGATCAAACCATAATGCAGAAACAAGCAAAACCCGAAGAAAAAAATAAAAAAATAATGAAGAGGAAAAATAAAACAAATAAAAACCAAGAACAAACCAGAGACAAAACAAAACAAACCACAAGTGTCCGGAGCAAGCAAAGCCGAAAAGAACCAAAAAATAAAAATAAAAAATGCGAACCAGAAGAATACAGAGATGTAGACCAATGACGGATTCCTTTATGGCTTCCTTAGGGGCAAGCATGAAGAAAATCACTCACTTTTCTACAAAGACCAGAAACGTGTGGGTTTCTGCTAAACCTAGTTTGCTTTATGGACTAATAAAATTTAAGATTAGATTCAACTGATGTTAAAGCCGACAAAACTCCCCAAAACAGCAAACTAGATCACCATGCCCAACTCACACACACACACAAAATAACTATTCCAAGAGAATTTTAGTAAACAACACATAAGTAGGGTAACAAACATTCCAATTTTTACCAAACAAATGAAGCAATTAACGTACTGAAGAAAGGTGAAAACCTTATCCTAATGAAAAGGAATGCATATGCAAATTTATGTCCAGAAACTTTGAAATACTGAAAAAATACTTTTAAAAAAATGAAAACATTAGTTAATTGTGCCTGATTAATAAAACGTGAACTCACACACTTCCTATTAACCAGCTCAACAGAATTTTAACAAACAACACTTTTGAAGGGGTACAAACACCCCAAAATTTACATAACGAATAAAAAAATTACTGAAAATAGGTGAAGAGCTTGTCCAAACTAAAAGGTATACATATGCAGTAACATTTGTCCTGAAAATTAGAGACACTGAAAAATTATAATTTTAATTAAAACACTAGCAAATTGTGCATGAGTATTAAGTCACTGTGGTAATATGAGTGATTAAATCCAAAGAACCAAGTTGCTAAACTCAGAGATGTAAAAGATAAGCTCAAATGCCCAACACAATTTTTTTTTTCCAAAAGTAGTTACGCTTTGGGCACATCTAGAAATAACGAAAATGCACCCCACTTCTGAAAAAGTATAGAACAACCAAAAAATAAGAAAATGTATAACATGTAATACAGACTGTTGCTAGCATGAGGTAACTATTTGCAAAATATTGTTTCAATCAGTCAATTACCATCAGGAAGGCTCTAAGCCTAATGCATTGTACCTGTAACAGTAACTCTGGTACTGAAACAAAGGAACCCAAAACGCCGACCATTTATCGAACGAAAAAATTATAAGCACAGCTTATACTAAAACTGAACATCTAAAGAGGCTGTTGAAGAACCCAAATAAAGAAAAATTAAAAATAACAGATGCAAAACAAAATTACAACTTACTTAACTATTGCTGCAGCAGGAGCTATTAGTACATGACTACCCAACAGGGCAGCTAAAACAACAAGAAAGGGCGTTCCCGTCGCAGGGCCTATATGTCGGAATGCCCTTTCTTGTCGAGCAGTTTGAGGAGTTCGAGAAGTGCCGCATCGTCGGGCTCCGGGAAGCGGGATGATCTTATCGCCGTATTGCGCGCCTTACCGGTCGTGCGGATATCGCCATAGCACGCTGTCGGCGGCAGTGGATAGAACGAGACATGCAGCAGCGACAGGAAGGGTCTGGGAGACCTAGACGAACCATGGAGAGAGAGGACTGAATGGTTTTCCGACATGCGCGGAGTGACCCAACAGCCACGACTGCGGATATACAGCGAGCAGTGGGGCCCTCCATACATCGTCTGATCACCCACTGTGGATCTAAAATAATATATTTCTGAGTGGCAAATGTCTTTAACTCTTCAAAGAATGAGAAGTAACTGGTGTGCGATTTGCTAGTCATCAGAGCGTAAACTAACAGCAAAACTCTACAGTTGTTCACAGGACCCACGGGACCGTGAATGGAATACAGCTGTTTAAAAATATTGGGCACTGTTTTAAAAGTCCCATCCATCACCCAAAATGCAGCTTCACTCAACATTTTGAGGTTAGCTTCTGTTGAAAAAACTAAAATTTTTTCATTCCTCTCATAGAAGTCTTTTAATAGGAATAATTCCCCGTCCTCTGTGTATTTTAAGAACTCAGGTATATTTAGTATTTCCACAATTGCAGGTTCAGGTGGCATTTCAACCCTCCTAGTTCTTTTTATCAATTTCCTCTGTGCTTCTTTCGACGGCATGCTCTGATGAGCCACAAGAGACATTTCGGAGGCTACACCCTGTATAATTCGCAGGGGTAAATCATTGGTCTTTCTGGCTTTTTCTTTGACGTCCACATTCTCCTGGGCTACTTTAGATCGAGCACTTTCAGTAGCATGGTTATGCTCGGACGCACTTATAAGATAATGTTCTTCACCTGCAAGTGATGTAATTGCTCTACTTCTGCAGCCATTACTCTTCTGATCGCATATCCAGTAAAATTTATTACACCGTTGTCTTTGTTTAAGGAAAAGAAATCCATTTAAACTCAGTTTTTCCCTCCCTTTTGCGAATCGACAAAAGTACATAGTTCGGACATGGTTGTGCTTGGAACTTCTTAAAAACCTCTGTTACTTATGGAACTGAGAAACAGACTGTTTACAAAACGACTAGTGCTCTTAGATCACGTGATTTTTCCCCGCTCCGAGGATTGGGGTTCGGTCCAAGGTTAATGAATTCAATAACCTGCTCCCCTCTCACCTTTCCGTAGGAGTGTAAGTAAAGGAAGGTCATTAGATAGGTGGGAGGCAGCTCTGGGTGGGAGGTAATAGCTTTCATTGAAAGATAATTTTTCGGCCACAATTTGTTGCTTATCTCTATCATACATCTCAACAAAGCGCATTGTGAGGCTGGGAGAAACTGGGTTTCTCCCAGGGGTTTCTCCTGTGGTTAACACTTGCAGTACCCCGCAGCACCCTGGGTGTTGTACGTGGGCAGTGATGTCTTTGGGGTGTTTCCTGCTAGTCCTTGGCTGAAGGGAAATATCTTATTCTTTCTTCAATACATTGTCTGCTTATCTTTTTTATTACATCCCTGAGCTTTCGTAAAGGTGGCGACAGACCAGGGCTATAGAAAAAGAAGGGCTGGATCATTCCTTTGTTACAAGATTAGTATTCTAAGCTTCTGCAAAGAACGGTTCATGGGGGCTGTGACGGTCATAGCGAGAACCACAGACGTGCCAATCAGCCAAATTCCAAGGGTAGGCAAGAATCCCAAATAAAATTTTACGTTTCATAAATTAATAACAGAGACATGGCAAAAGCTAAAAAACGTTTTATTCTGAAAAATGGAAATGCTACGTGGCACGTTGATTTTTTTGTAAAAATTTAATTCATTATATAATTCAATAGAAAACGACTTAAAATCAGAGCAAAATGATTTATTCTTTTGTTCACTAACGGATACTACGGGCAAAGGACTAACATTTTATTTTCAAATTTTTTTTTAATTTTGAAGATTTCAGCTTTCATGATATACGTGGCCAGGTCCAATATGAAGGAATAAATGGGGGCTAGTATGAAGGAAAAACACAATGGACTTCAAAAAAAATTTTTTGGACCAATCACTTAGGCATTTTATGTACGTTTAAAAGCATTAACATGTCTTGCCATATAAACGTTATGAACATGAGTAAAGGTGATTAAGAATTGTTGAAACAGCCCAGGTCCCCACGATTAAAAAACACGAAATTAAAAACATAACTTATGTAGTTGAGAAAAATCTGCAAAACCGAGGTAATTTATATCTCAAACTAGTGGGGGTACTCGGTATTTCCCGGATAAAAAACACCAAGCTCACCTGGTGAAAGTTAATAAATTAAAAAGGTATTCCTGTAATTTTCCAGCAAATTTATTTTAATTCATTTAGGTTATGGCTTTTTGATAAACTCTACTTTTAGTTTATCGATTGGGAGCAAAAACGTAAAGATTTTTAGGATTGCCAACCCCTGAGCACGCAACGTTAAGTTGTCCGTGTAAAAAGCAGGGTCCTTCCAAATTAATGCCCGCCAATGCCAGTGACTGGCTGATGCAGTAATATTTCTGCAAAAAAAAAAATAAATAAAAAATAAAAAAAAATAGTAGCCGGGAGGTTTCAAAATCGCTTTATTCTAATTTATCATAAGAAAACATAAGAGGGAGACGTACAGTATTGGGCGTCTCACTGGGAAATAATACAAAACTGTTAAAAACATGATGGTATATACACTGCAATGACAATGGGGATGAATAACAAATGCTGCAAGCAAAGCTTATTGAATAAAAATTGCAGAAGTGACAGAGAGAAACACATCGTGTCACATGACATTGGCTGGGCATGATTTACAGGATAACACAGGCGAAACAATAGTACACAATTAGAAAAAGAAGAGCACAAACACCGCCGTGAAGGGAAAACATTACATACATGAGATAAAAACACAGCGTGCACAATTGTGCAAGTTATTTAACGAGGGCACCAAAGCAACATAATACAGGCGGGGTGAAAGTAAGTAATGTACACGAGTAAGCATGAAAATACACTGAGATGGCATTAGCATTCACAATTCAACGGTAGTGTGGATTGCACGAGTCGTAGAGTAGAGGAGGGCCACCAGGGTGCGGGAGTGGAAATATTTACCTTCGAAAAGACATCTATAAAACAGCCGTGCATCTGGCGTGCGCTTCTGAGAATCCAGCGACACTGAAATGCAATGTACCTATGACACGTCGAGTGCATGCGACTTGACATTGGCATTGACGATCTTTTTGTTTACCGTTTTGAATTTTGAATATCTGGAACTCTCTATTTATATTACATTGTATTTCTGCCTGATGAAGCTGTCCGTTGGTGATGAAAACTACGTTTATTCATTTGTGTTTCTAATACACCATTAAATGGATATTTTCTTACTTTATTGTTATCTACGGTCTCCAACTTAGACCGTACATCGGATATTGGAGTGCTAAATTGCGTTGAAGTTCTTAAAAGTACAAAATGGAACTTTTTACAAAAATTTTGTATGGTCCCCCTTCACGCCGGTCCCGACCCCTTCCAAAAACCATCTACGATCTAACTCAGAGTAACATGATATAGTATACCAAATTCGGTGGTTCTAAACTGAAAACTGTAGATTTTACGGAAAATTTTGGGTGGGCGCCACGTGACCCCGGGCTCCGACAAATACAAGGCTCCAACCCCTTCCCAAAACCGCCTACTGTGTAAGTTAAGCACCATGAGATAGTATATAAAATTTGGCGGTTCTAAATTGAAAACTGTAGAATTTACGGAAATTTTGTATGGGCCCCCTTGACAACAGGCCCCGACAACCCCTTCCCAAAACCGTCCACGGGCTAACTCGGAGTACCATGAGAGAACCAAATTTGGTGGTTCTAAATTGAAAACTGTAGATTATACGAAAATTTTGTATGGGGCCCCCTTGACCCCGGGCCCCGACCACTTCCGAAAACGGTCTACGTTTTAACTTTGAGCATCATGAGATAGTATACCAAATTTGGTGGTTCTAAATTGAAAACTGTAGATTTTACGAAAATTTTGTATGGGACTCCCTTGACCCCGGGCCCCGACCACTTCCAAAAACGGTCTACGGTTTAACTTTGAGCACCATGAGATAGTATACCAAATTTGGCGGTTCTAAATTGAAAACTGTAGATTTTACGAAAATTTTGTGTGGGACCCCTTTGACTCCGGGCCCCGATCCCTTCCAAAAAGGATTTACGGTCTAACTTAGAGTACCATGAGGTAGTATATCAAATTTGGTGGTTTTAAATTGAAAACTGTAGAATTTACGAAAATTTTGCATGGGGCCCTCTTGACCTCGGGCCCCGACCACTTCCCAAAACGGTCAACGGTTTAACTTTGAGCACCATGAGATAGTATACCAAATTTGGTGGTTCTAAATTGGAAACTGTAGATTTTACGAAAATTTTGTATGGGCCCATTTTACCCCGAGCCCCGGCCCTTCCAAAAACTGTCTACGGTCTAACTTAGAGCACCACGACATATTATGCCAAATTTGGTGGTTCTAAATTGAAAACTGTAGGTTTTACGAAAATTTTGTATGGGGCCGTCTTGATCCCGGGCCCCGACCACTTCCCAAAACGGTCAACGGTTTAACTTTGAGCACCATGAGATAGTATACCAAATTTGGTGGTTCTAAATTGGAAACTGTAGATTTTACGAAAATTTTGTATGGGCCCATTTTACCCCGAGCCCCGGCCCCTTCCAAAAACTGTCTACGGTCTAACTTAGAGCACCACGACATATTATGCCAAATTTGGTGGTTCTAAATTGAAAACTGTAGGTTTTACGAAAATTTTGTATGGGGCCGTCTTGATCCCGGGCCCCGACCACTTCCCAAAACGGTCAACGGTTTAACTTTGAGCACCATGAGAAAGTATACCAAATTTGGTGATTCTAAATGGAAAACTGTAAATTTTACGAAAGTTTTGTATACCCCCTCCTTGACCCCGGGCCCCGATCCATTCCAAAAAGGGTTTACGGTCTAACTTAGAGTACCATGAGGTAATATACCAAATTTGGTGGTTCTAAAATGAAAACTGTAGATTTTGCGAAAATTTGTATTGGAGCCGCCTTGACTCCGGGCCCCGATCCTTTCCAAAAAGGGTTTACCGTCTAACTTAGAGTACCATGAGGTAGTATACCAATTTTGGTGGTTCTAAATTGAAAACTGTCGATTTGTATAGCGGACATACAAACAAACAATCAATTTTACATATACAGGAAAAAGTGAAATTTTTATATAGCTCCTTACCGCAGTTTTAACAAAGGAAATTTTGCATTGGTACTGCAGCGCCGACTATTGTCAAAGAAGTACGGTAGAAGGCTTGAAGTTTAAAACTGGGTTAATGTGAGAAAGTAAAATGCTGACAGTTTGTCGGTGTTTTGTCCTGTCGGTGTTTTGCCCTGTCGGTGTTTTGTCCTGTCGGTGTTTTGGGTGTCGGTGTTTCGGGTGTCGGTGTTTTGGGTGTCGGTGTTTCGGGTGTCGGTGTTTTGGGTGTCGGTGTTTCGGGTGTCGGTGTTTTGGGTGTCGGTGTTTCGGGTGTCGGTGTTTTGGGTGTCGGTGTTTCGGGTGTCGGTGTTTTGGGTGTCGGTGTATTGACCGGCACCCCTATTGGCAGACGGCTGCACGACGTAGGACTACACGCACGCAGACCGTTACGACGACTGCCCTTAACACCATTCCATCGTCGCCAAAGACTGCAATGGTGTCGTGCCAGACTGTCATTTAAGTCTAATTTAAAGTTCATTCAGTCAGATAATCTGGCACAAGAAGACGCCTGAAATGCTAAAATGAAGCGCATTATAGTTAATTACAAACAATATTTTTTTCTCTACATAGTTATTTGTCATTTATTTTATTTTTGTAAGCGCTGCGTTATTATATACAACACAGAGATACTGTATGAATTTCCAACTCAATTATCTTTATAAAAGTAACAAAAACATGGAAAATTTATTTTTAGGTATTTTTACCAATTTTAAAAATACCAACAAATTGTTTCTTCAAATGATTTCTGAGTGAAAATCTTGTATTCAGTACTTTAAAGAATCCTATGTACTCTTGGAAAATTGTGTAATTCCTGAAAATTAAAAGTTTATTGTTGCGGTTATAGGTACATGGCAGAGGATAGAAATATTTGGAAAATTAATATCAAAATTTGAAATCTAAATTCAACTCAATTTTTGCCACCCGAATGTTAGCCCAATAGAGACTTAGTTGCTTACTATTTTTTTCAAAGTCAAAGAAAATGTTTTTTTTTTGTAAATCATTTCGTTGGATGAATTCATCTGCAACTTAGTCTTGTATGATGCTTGAGGTCAGTTCACGAGGTGTGTGTGCAGAATGGCAATGTCATTAAGTCGGGTTTGTACTATGATCAATCTGGTATACGATTTAACACGTCGAAAGCTTGAAAATGATCTCTGCGCTGCACAGGTCGACACTGGTATAGTTAAAATTATACGAGTAAATTTCACGAACTCCTGTAGCATATCAGCTAGTAATAAGTCTTTTTTAAAGACATTCACAACGCTGTCAAAATCAGTGACGATCAGATTTCGCGATCGCAAAATGTCAAAGAACATAGATCTATGCAATAACAGTCTTTCCCTATCTATGACGTCTGCATAAAATTTAATTACCTCTTTATCTTCTTCATTTGTGAATTGTCCAATGACACATTTTTCTATTAATTGAAGAAGTTTAACTGAAGTAGTACCCATTCGGGAAACCAAGAAGGATGAAATATTGTCCAGCATTTCATAAAATACTTTTTTTGAGAATTAAACCGAAATCAATTGGCTTCATCATCTATTCTTCGCGGAACTCGTCGCTGTCGAAGAAGCTGCGTCTCATCTAATTACAAAGCAACTGCCTTATCCAACATTGTTTTCCGAAAAATCTGCAAAATATTCTTCTTGTCAGAAGTTTTGAATTATAGTGTTAAAGAATCAAAAATAGCAATTTGCTTTCTGAAATGAGTGATATTTTTTGAGGAATTGCATTCGCAGCATCAACATGGCTAAACATCTTAACAAGAACATTTAGATGAAAAAAGAAATCAAATGACATTATATTTAGAAAGAAGCCATTCGTTTTTGCTCAAGTATCGTTTTTCTGCGTTGCAGCAGTTTCGTTCATAAATTGTATAAAACTAGAATAATTAGAAACGATAGAGTTCATCGAAACAAATCTTGTAGTCCATCTAGTTGGGCAGAATGAACGAAAGTTTCTTTCTTTCTTATTTTCTTTTTGGAAATGAGAGAAAAATGACAGTCTTTTTGGTGAATTTTTCACAAAGATATTATCTCCCGAGCGATGTTCAATGAATTTCGGCAGCCTTCTTGGAGTTGAACACTTTCTTGCACAACTAAATTTAGACTGTGTGCCAAACAATTAACATCAATTGCTGGGATTCCATCTCTAAAATCTTAGCACGAACTCCATTTATTGCTCCAGACATGTTTGCCGCTCCTTCATATCATTGGCCGCGACAATATGCTAAAGTTATATTAAATCTTTGAAACACGACCAGAATAATTTTCACAAGCATGCTAGATGAAGTAGTCGATGTCTCGTAACCTCTCTTCCCAAAATATCCTCAACAGTAAAGCTGTCAGATACTATGCGAATGCAAAACGACACTTGCTCATGGATTGCAATGTCACTTCTTTCGTCGACATTAATGGAAAAGTATTGGGTTGGTGCGAATGAAATGTTCGGCAAAGAACCAACACATGGACGACGAGAGCGGAAAAGTAGGACAACTTACCTGGGCAAAATAATCCCCCTTGGCATCGACACACACAGTAGTTGCCACCTGTCCGGCAAGGCCATGATCCCGGAACGAAAAAAGTCTTGTGGCTGGGACCCGAAGAAGTCATCAACTGCACGTTGAACCTCGTTGTCTGTCGTGAACTGTTTCCTGGACAGGAAGTGATCCAGGCGACGAAACAGATGATAGTCTGTCGGAGACAAGTCCGGGAAATAGGCACAATGAGGCAGTGTTTCATAGTACAAGGTACTTAGTGTCAGCGTCGTTCGTTGTGCGACATGAGGGTGGACGTTGTCCTGGAGCAGAATAACATGCATGTCTGTTGACCAAAGCCGGTTGTTTCTGTAGCAATTTCCGGTGCATCTGGTGTAATTCGGCACAATAACGTTTTGCAGTGATGTTCGGCCTCTTGCCAAGAAACTCCTATGAATTATCCCGGACGTAGGCCACCAGACAAGGAATGTCATCTTCTTGTTGTGTAGGAGTGACTTAGGATGCCATTCAGCCGGCTGTGCCTTGCTTAACCATTGTGCAGATCGTTTCCGATTATCATAAAAGACTCACTTCTCGTTGCAGGTGCCGATTCGAGGCAGAAGATGTCCATGTTTATTCCTGGCAAGCATCGACGTGCAGACCTCCAAACGCCTAGTCTTGTTGGCAGTTGTCAACTCATGCGGTAGCCACATGTCCAGCTTTTTGACCTTACTCAGGGCAGCCAGACGCCGAATAACTGTCGTGTGGTGGACACCTACCTCTGCCGCTATCTCACGACAAGTTTTTCGGAGGTTCACTTCAACCACATGTAACAGAACGTCGTCAGAAACAGCAACAGCTCGGTGACCACGTGCTTCGTTTTGCAGGTCTGTATCTCCGCTTCGGAACTTCACAAACCATCGCCGAATGGTTCGTTCGTTGGCTGTGTTCTCTCAAAACGCTTTGGTAACTTTTCGAGTGGCAATTTCTGCAGAATGGCCCAGTTTAAATTCATACAAGAAAATGACTCTCAAATCAGGCGCCTGCATGTTTCCTTTGCAAGCTACGTTACGTCCAAACAAACCACGCCTGAACCTTGTTCTACACACACGTGCTAGCTATTTAAAGTAACTCTGTGACGATATACTCGCAGTACCTGTGGGTGGTTCCATTCCGCTGTGGTGGGGTGCTGTCTCCTCTGCTCGTTCGCGCCGGAGATTTCATTCGCACCACCCAATACCTTGTCAGATGCACTTCAGCAGTAAGCTGTCTTAGTATCACATGGCTCATTATTTTTAAGAGTTCATTTCCAATTTCATGAGACATCCACCTGTAGGAATCTGTACTTAGCCATCGATCTAATTCTAGAAAATAAGCTGCTCTCAGTTTATGCAAATTAATAAAGTTGCTCGTTTCATCACTATGGCCGCGAATAGCCAAGCCTTGGATAGCTAAAAATTTCAATGAAGAAATCATTTTTAGTAGAGCTGATGTTGCCATCTGCATCTCCCTTTCCTTCACTACAGAAAGCTGAGTAGGAACATTAATATGATTGTGAGCATATAGGTTCAATTTAGGCACTGATTCTTTGGGAGTTTTTGAAAGTTCATACGTCCGAAATCTTTCAAAAGATTTATTCCATGACTTTAATCCTCGTGAAATCAGAGACAAATCCGTCTTCGTTGAAAACGTAAGTTTTTTAATAAAAGCTTGCTGACACAGACTGCGAAAAACAACACCATTTTCACTGTCATATGAAATCCAAGTAAATGTTGATTTCCATGCCTCTTTATAGCCGCGCCCGTGAATTTCTTTGCATGTCGTTTTCTTACCAAGTTTGGAATTGGTGCGACACTCACACTTTCAATATCATTTTCTCCGCTTTCGTTTGTCATCGAGCAGAAGAAACAACCAACTGTTTCTCCGGTATTTCTTCTGCTGCTGCTGGGCATTGTACTTTGGTCGTTTTGATCACACATTTATTCATATTAGACAAAACATCAATATCGGGTAACCCCACGCCCACAGAGATCACACACGATAATGACGATATGTTCGAAAACTCAGCAGCGAAATTTCTCTGCCGTTGAACAACATGGGAAAATCCAAGTAGTAAACTCTCGTGGGTCAGATTTCCATAGCCGCCAACTTTTGGGAGTGGCATGTGTGTGATACTGATGACAGAATGGTTTAAAAGTCGCGTCGTGGAAACATTTTGGGCAATCAGAAGGCGAGGTAGGCTGATCCCCTAGAAGGGTCTTAGAAAACTATACCCCGGTAGTTTTACGTTTGCTGCCGAAATACTGAGATGTGGTCAGCCCCCATCCCTTCTCCATCTCCTTTTAACAAGAAGTTGGCTGAAATAAAAGCCAGTTTTATCTAGGCGGTTCAGGTTCATGGGCGCTTGCGACGAAGAACAAAGTAAAAAGTAAAGCAAGGGTGGGTTCCTGGTATGGAGGTTAAAAAGAGAGGAGATGGAATCAGCCACACGCCTGTGTTTTCCATGGGCTTCACTTTGTATCAGCTTGCATGCCTAGTATGCCCAACTTGAGCTGCTTCTGTACTTTTCTATGGGGAAATCGTCGACTTTGAAGAAGTTTTAGAGGTACTTGTGCAGCATATGCAGTCAGGAAAAAATGAGATTGAAATATACATGCACATATCCAAAAATTTGCAAAATATTACAGAAATACTGGTTAGTAATTTCTAAAAAAATTAAACAAAATTATGCTTCTTAGAGCGGAAGTGCATATTGCGCATTAGCCAATCACGGCTGTGCTAAAGCTGTGGGAGCGTTGTTGACCATCAGGGATGCTGCAGAGAGTAAGAGACGGCCGCTATCAACCTGTACTCCAGCGCAGATCTTCAGCGGTCTTTAGGAAGTGACGTCACGTCACTAACCCCCCCCCCCCTCCAGAGGGCGCAAGAAACCAGATGATCAGATTTGGCTTCACCAGCGGCGGCTGATGCTATCTCTTCTCTCTTCTAACCTTCTTGGTACCCGGCTGTCCGAAGATAGGTTGGGTCAACTGACTGTAAAACATATTTCTACCTTTATCACTATGACTTCAAATGTGTTCCCGTCTCCTTATGCAGAGCTAGAGACTAGACTTTTGTATTTTGTGGGAACCCAGGCAAACCGAAAATTTTCCTTTTACGAGGGTTGTACCGAAAGTAATGCAAAAGTGGGCATAACGTTTCTACTAGCTGACAGAGGTCGTTCAAATTGCACATGTTGGTAGAAAAACTCTTCCTCCATAGTAACCCTTCTTCTTAATTGCAGTTAAATAATGGATTCCAAGCAGAAACAACGTGCTGTCATTGAGTTTTTGACGAAGGAGGGTGCAGGCTGTCCGAAATCCACAGAAGGCCACATAATGTCTAGGAGATGACACCATTGACACGAACAATCTGCACAGATGGATGAAGAAGTTTTAAAAAGGGGAAATTAGCAGTGAAGACACATCACGCAGTGGAAGACCATCATCTGCGACCACTGATCCGAATCTTCAGCGAGTGGATGAATTGATTCGCGCGAAGAGACTAATCACAATCCCATTTTCTGTATGGCACTGTAACCACAGTCCAGTTGTGCTTGCTGCACAAGTGGACTGTGTTTACAATGCCATACAGAAAATGGTGGAAGATTTAGGGTATCGGAAAGGTGTGCAAAGTGGGTACCTCGACAGTTGACACCTGATTTGCTGAAAGCGTTTGAATCCAATGAAGACGCGTTTTTTCCCGATCTGGTGAGAGGGGATGAAACGTGGGCGTATCTTTACGATCCAAAAACGAAGAATCAATTCATGGAATGGCGTCACACCTCTTCACCAAGACCTAAGAAGTTCAAGAGCCAGCGATCAGCACAGAAAGTCATGATTACTGTTTTTGAGATGACAGGGATGTCATTCTCCTTGATTTTCTAGAACGTGGCTATACCGTGGTCAGCGAGCGGTACTTTGAGGTGCTCCAGAAGCTTAGAGAAGCCATAACCTTCCACCTGTTCGCTCCAATGAAGGACAGTCTCCGGGGACAACGATTTGATGACAATGACGAGGTAAAAGTGGCTGTGAAGAAGTGGGTACAACAGTCCCCATCTGAAGTTTTCCAAAGAGGATTCGAGAGTTGGGTTCAACGAAGACGCAAATGCATCGCTTGTGATGGAGATTACGTTGAGTAGTACCTTTGTATAGAGAAATAGTTACTCTACCTACATGTGCAATTTGAACGACCTGTGTCATTTAATAAAAAAGTTATGCTCACTTTTGCATTACTTTCGGTACAACCCGCATATAAAGGAGGCAGTTTCAAATGCTCTTAAACAACGATTCTTGAGGTTTTGTCCGTCGCATCAAATTTGTTGAGCGCGAACAAACATTAATTCTTTTTGAATCAAAATAAACAGTCTGAGGGTTAAATTTCTATACACACTTTCTACACACTGAAGAGCAATTGAATTAGAGATACCTGTCTAGTAACGTGTAGCACCACCTTTCGCCCTGATGACGGCGGTGATTCGTCTTGGCATGGGCTCGACAAGACACCGGAAGCGTTGGGAAGCCATAGGGATTCACGACCCCTGAACAAGCTCCCACAGTTCACGAAGATTTGATGGAGGGGGGGGGGGTCAGAGCCTCGAACATCTCTCTCGATGGCATCCCAGAGGTGCTAGATGGGATTGAGGTCAGGTGACCTAGCTGGTCAAGGAAGCGAGGTCACGTCGGTGGAGTGTTCATCCAACCCTTCGGATACAATTCGGGAGCGATGGCACGGTGAAGGATGAGGTCCCCAGTCAGATGTTGAAGACGCAAAAACGGGAGCAAATGGTCGTCCAGGATATCCCGGTAACGTTGACCTGTGAGGGACGATGTCACACGTACCAGGGGTCCCATTTCAGTCCACCACATAAACAGTCCCCAGACGAGAATGCCACCCCTCACCAGCTTGAAGAGTACCCGGCTGGCAAGAAGGATCCATCGCTTCATGTGGTTTGCGCCGTACTCGTATCCTGCCATCCGCATGTACCAACGTGAATGTCGGCTCATTAGTCCAGGCAACATTTTCCCACATGTCTAGGGTCCAGTGGCGATGTTCCCGCGCCCATGCTAATCTTTTCACCCTGTGATGTGCGGCCAGCAGCAGTACCCTCGTGGGACGGTGGCTTCTGCACCCCATAGCGAGGAGATGGTTCTGGATGGTGTGGCTGCTTACACGTTTTTGTCCACCAGCGTTAAATTGCCGAGTGATTTCTTGCATTGTGGCCCGTCTATCCGCTGTTACAATGCGAGCTAGCCGACGATGACCCCGCTCATCCACACACTGTTGTCCACGGTAGTTGGCCCTTGCAGGGATGGTTTTACCGGATCTGAAGTACTCACTGTGCACCCATGACACAGTGGCTCGTGAAAATCCCAGTGCCTGCACGACTTCCGAGATGGAGTGACCCATTCGTCGGGCGCCGACAATTTTCCCACAATCAAATGCGCTTAGATCCTTCGTTTTACTCATACTGCGTCCGACTCTTACTGATTCCCGTCGCATCACTCCTTATATTGTCGGATCGCTGCATACGTCATGTCGTTTCCGTTTACAGGACCGCACACAGCGCCACATTTGCATAACGCCAGCTGTCTCTAATTCAATTGTTCTTCAGTGTATATAGTAAACGGGGAATGAATAATGAAAAATTTGAAGGATTGATAACGAAAAACAAAATTTATGCATATATGCTTATGTGCATTTTCCCCACGACTTACGCGCAAGGAACCCACAACAAAATCATTGGGGTTTCAAAAAGTGTCTCGAATCCACGAAGTCGGGGCCTATGGTACTAATACACTTTTTGTTCAAATGTATACTTTGTTTAGATTAGGGTTTCTCTACGAGTTTGATATTTATGAAGTTATCTTCGGTTTCACAAATTGAAAGTGGAGTTCTCTTAGCACGCTGATTCTTCTGATTTTGTTTTACTATTTTCAACTTCTTGTATTCAGTTCTTTTGTGCTAAAGGCTCATACAAATTTTCTTTTTTCAATTTGCTACCAGATTCGCTTTTTCTTTAGTTTCTTGAAATTTAACGATTTACCCAATGTCTTCAATTCCTGGGCTTTTTTTTTTTTTGTTCTTTTTTTTTTTGTACGTACAATGAAATTTTTTTCTATTTCTGAACAACATGCCATTTTTTCACTGATAAAACATGCATTTAGAGGAGTGCCGTATCATCATCATTATTAACCCGTTGCTGAATGAAGATCTTCCCAAATTTCTTCCACAACTTTTTGTTTTGAGCCAAGCTCTTCCATGTCGCTCCGACAAGCTTTCGAATTTCAACCACCTGCCACACGATCTTCCTCTGTGTCTTTATCTGTTCCCAGGAATCCAGTCAAATATTTCAGTTGTTCAACGGTGGTCAATTCTAGAAATACGCCCAGCCCGTTTCCGTTTCAAGGATTTTCTTCGATCATGATGTTTTCCACACTTATGATTTTCCTAATTAATGAGGTCCTCTTCCTACATTTCGTGGTTGCACGAATCATTGATGTACATTTGCTTTTTTCAGTAGTCTGCGGCCTTTGTGTGCCTTTTTTTAGTTAAAGTCCATATCTCTGATCCATAAGTAAAAACTGGAAAGATGCATTTGATTAAATACTCTTCTCTTAAAACATAATAATAAATTGCTCATGAAAATTATATTGTTCCTTCCAAGTGTTCCTAAGCCAAGCTTTATACGCCAAATAATTTCTTCTTCAGTGTGACTCTTGCTGGAAATCTTTTGTCGAAAGTAAATGTAGGCATCGGTTACTTCTAGAATTGCTCCATCAATCGCTAAATCTTCAGTTCTTGTATCAATTTTGTTTTCTATATGTTCATGTTCAATCCCATTTCTTTACTCTTGTCAGAAAGTTCCTGGACAATACTCCCCAGTGATGGGGGTAGAAGGTGGGGGAGGTTCTTGCAAAAAATAACTACGTAGTCACCAAAACTGAGGTGGGTTTAATAAATTTTCAGTAACCTTTATCTCCTTGTCTTCCCGGTTAAATGATTGAAAAAACTTCTACAATGTGGCATTGAAGAGCTTGGCAGATATGGTGTCATCATGTCTCATTCCCTTTCGTATATTTACATCATGTATTTCTATTTTTCAGTTTTTTGATTTATACGCTTTACGAATAGCAAAGAAACTTTCTGTAATTTCAAACCACCCAACAGCCACTCGCTGTTTTAATCCGTTATGTACTATCGTAATACATGCTATGAACAAAATGTTTTGTTCATCGTGTAACCAGGTGAACCTTTGTAGTGACATTTCGCAAAGATCATATCTTTCACGGGGGCAGTCTTTGCATAGTTTGCCTACGAATTTCCGTAATTTTTGGAGCACACGATTTTCTTCCATCTTTGAAATATGATGATTCTCACGAAATATAAAGATAAAAAGAGTCGCTAGTCCCTAATTTAGGGCCATTGGCTTTAGGGAAGGCAGAGATCCAGCATTGTAAGAACAAACAGAACAGCGGTGTCTTAAAGCGCACTAGATCATTAGGTCACCGGGCATCATATCCTAATAATAATGTTTTTTCCAAAAACCTGCAGCTAGAGAAATGATATTCATGAAATGCAACAATAGTAAAAAGACACGTTCTTACGAAAACAAATTGTGTGATATTTAGTTGTATCCCAAAATGGACATTCCTCTCACATCAGGTTTGTTAATGTTTCGTTCTTTGTGAAATGTCCAGCTAAGTACGTAAAAGTTCACAACAGCTTTATTTACTCCCCATCTGAATTTCAGCACTCAGAGTTTATCTCTTCTATGTGCATCTCTTTCTAGGAATGCTGAAAAATCATGCAGAATCAAAGAAACATTTTGAAATCCCACCTGTACAGATAAGATACATTTTTTATTTTATTTTGCCAGATGTTGATATATTTAAATCTCTACTATTAATTTAAAGGCGTATCCAGTGACTGCGAACGAGTCCAGCTGTCACAATTCTGCACTTTTCATCTTGGAACACTGTAATATACACCATCGAGTCGCATTATTGGGACCACCAGCTAATATTCAGAGCAACCGCCGTGTGCAGCGCGGACAGCAGCTAGACGGGCTGGGAGTAATTCAGTAAGGTGCTGGAAGGTGTTCACAGGTATGTGGAACCATGCTGACTGCAGTGCATCTGACAGCTGCTGGAGGGTGCGTGGTAGAGGATCCATAGAGCGAACAACACTATCGAGGTGGTCCCACAGATGCTCAATTGGGTTTAAGTCTGGGGAATTAGGAGGCCAGGGAAGTACTTTGAAGTTTTCATCGTGCTCTTCCAACCACTCTCGGACATTTCTAGCTGTGTGACACGTCGTATTGTAGTGCTAGAAGATCCCATCCGCCACACGGAAGATAATCAGCATGTATGGGTGTACGTGATCTGCAAGGATGGATTCATAACGAATTCGGTCCATAGTGCCTTCCACAGGTATGAGTGGACCCAGAAAATGCCTCGAAAACATTTCCAGACCATAACGCTGCCCCCACCAGCTTGTGTTCTTCCAGCAATGGTTGAAGAGTGTTTGTTCTCCGATGTTTCCCGCCTTATACACCAACGTCCATCCGTTCTATGAAGCAGAAACGTGACTCATCGGAGAAGGCAATCCTTTGCCAATCAGCGGAGGTCCAACTCCAATACTGCCGTGCTAATGTAAGCCTTTTCTGCCGTGGAACCTTCGTTAGCATAGGTTCAGTGACCATCCGTCTGCATCGGAGCCCCATACCCAGGAAGCTTCGAATTGTCGTTTTAGACACACTTCTGGTAGCCCTCTGGTTCATTCGGCTAGGGAGTTGCTCCGCAGTAGCGTGTCGATCGGTTCTCACGCACCTTCGAAGCCGACGTTCACCTCTCATCAATGCATGTGGTTCTCCACAATTCCCGTATAGCTTCTTTGCAATGGTGCCATTTCTCCAATCACGTTGCACTTTACCAACAGCAGCACGCGAACAGTTCACAAACTGCGCTGTTTCAGAAATACTGCCAGCCTTGGCCCGAAAGTCGATAATCATCCCTTTTTGCAAATCTGATAAATCGCTCCTTTTATGCACGACAGCAACGAGTGATATGTTTTCAGATTGCCTACGGCACACCTTATATACCCGCCAAGCCAGTTCACGACACGTGCCTTCTTTCATTGGCTACGCGCTGTTGACGTCAAAAGTAGGAGGTGGTCACAATAATGTGACTCGACTGTGTATATGGTGTATTCGGCCTTCAAATGATGGAAACAAAGGTAACACCTGGTCATTTGGAATATGAATTTAGCCTACCTGATTTAAACTGGTTGATATTTTAGTTAGTTTGAGGTCTACAGCCATTGCAACTGGGTTACTTTTTTTTTTTTTTTTTTGATTTAAGGTTTAACGACCACCGTGAGCAACTCAATGGGCTATAAGCAGTCGCCCGTCCCTAATTTAGGGTCACTGGTTCCAGGGAAGGAGAGAGCCAGTGCCGTAAGACAAACACAACATCCATGCCTCACCGGGATTCGAACCCGGACCCCTTTCGGACGAATGATCAGAAGACATCGCTCAGACCACTGCGCCACCGGAGCGGCCTGGGTTACTTGATGTGCAACTGTTAATATGGGTCTTCTTCGAGGTACTCTGCTCCAAATATCCATGGAATACAGTTCTGTACGCATTGCTTTTTCGGAAATGCACTGTAGAAATTCCTGCAGAGTTTGAAATCCATTTGCAGCAGGTAGGTGTGATGCTTTCTGTCTGTCTACGATTAGTGGTCGAATTGGATGAGCACCACTTTTTATAAAGTTATCGGATTGTTCGTTTCTAAACACTAGCAAATTCGGTTACTGCGTTAATAGCATGCTCGTTGGCCCTACTAAATGCAATAACACCTTTTGCCAGTCAGTCACGCCTTTCTTCTGACCCATGAGTGACATCAGGAACAAGGCGTAATCGAAACTCCTGTACGAATAACGATTCTACATAGCAAATGTCAGTTCATATGTCAATATATTATACTACATTTCTTCAAACGCGACATTTACTGGTATGTCAAGGCATTGTCAGGCCCCAACCCTGTGGCGCAGTTATGCAAGATATGGTTTCTGAGCGTTCGTCCGAGATGGGTCCCGATGAGGCTTGAGTAATGTGTTTGTCTTATTGTCCTAGTTTTCTCCCTACCCTGGAGCGAGTGGCCCAAATTGGGGATGGGAGACTGCTTATAGCCATTAGAGTTGACCACAGTGGTCGTTAAACCCTGAAACAATGTTACAAAGAATGCTAGCATCATTGTCTATGGTGATAGTAACTAATTATTTATCGGGTGTGCTTATGTGTCCCGTACACTGTTCACATTATTTTAATGAATCTAAACGACTATACTGAAATTGAACTGCAACGATCCATTTTTCGCTGGAATAAGGACAATGTCATAGTCTTGAACCATATCAAAGTACAGTTTCTTGAGGTAAGCTACAAAGGGAATGAACATTTTTCTCCTGTTTCCAAGTCAGGTAACCTTAGACACGAAGCAATTCGTTTGTGGTCTAGGTTTGAATATTTTCTTGAAATAGTTTTTCAATAGCCACATTTCTTACACAGTTAAATCTTAAAATTCGTTGAATTTCTCTTTCGAGACAAAAGACACTTTTCGTTATTATAAGTCGCAAGTTTTTCCTTGGAGTTATTGTTATACGGTTCTTGTAGTAACGACCCCAATTCAAACTTTATTGTATCGTAAGGTTGTACTAAAAACCTAGAAATATGTTGTAGGTTGTGCATAAACTGTTCTGATTCACAACTCCACATTCCCTCAGTACATATCCTACGTGCAGTAATGTTATCTCGGCGTATCTTTAATAAGTTTTATCTCAGGCATGCTGTCAAGAGATATCACCCCTTGTTCCAGTAGCTGCAGTTTTCTGTTCCGCTTCAAGGACTCTCAATACTCTCCTTGTGTAGATTTCATTTAGTGACACACTAATCAGTTTTCTAGCTCATTCGTTTCTTATTCATCAAATTCTTTACTTGATCACATCCTCGTAGAAATCTACGACCATTTAAATCAGGGAAAATGAGCCATTTTTAAGCAGTTTCAGATTTTAAAACAGGAAAACAAACTTAAGCGTAATACACTGCCGGACAATTGCTAAGGACGGATGACAATAGCAACGATAGCAACCATAAAATGGAAGGCAGGAAAATGTGGAAATTAGCATAAGTGCGGGATATAGTAAGACGTGTTGTGCGTATGCAAATTTTGGATTGCCGAACTTATTCGTGACGTCATAGCGCTGATAAGAGATATAAAGGATTTGACGCCTATTGACCGTTGTTGTTCAAACTCAAAGTTGAAAGGGAAAGAATCAATTGACGAACTTGCAATTTTCAGTATGTCTTCCCGACATCACTTAGATGATTTTACGCGTAGCCGTATTATTGGCAAGATTGAAGAAGGGCGAAAAATAACGGATGTTGCCAGGGAGTTCGACGTCAGCCACAGTGTTGTTTCAAGGCTTTGGAAATCATTTCAAACAAATGGAGAGTGTAGCAAACGTCACGGGAGAGGTCGTGTTCGCAGTACGACACCTGTAGAAGATCGGTACATATCAACAAAAAGACACCTGTAGAAGATCGGTGCTATCAACAAAAAGACACCGGCGCAGCGCAGCTAGTGAGGTAGCAAATCAGTTTATGGCTGTTACTGGCAAGCGGATCTCCCGAAAATCTGTCGCCAGACGTTTGCATGAAGGAGGACTATACGCCCGCCGTCCTGTTGTGTGCATCCCATTGTCCAGACGTCACCGTACCGCCCGTTTGCAATGGTGCCATCAACATCGCAATTGGACTGATATCGACTGGTCTGCTGTCCTCTTCTCAGATGAGAATAGATACAGTATATCGTCTGATTGTCGACGACAACTGATCTGGCGTGATAGTGGTACTGCATATTGTCCAGCAAACATACAGGGAAGGGACCGATATCCGACATATAGTGTCATGGTATGGGCTGGCATCATGATCAATGGCCGTACGTCCCTCTATGTGCTTCCAACTGGGACTATGACTGGCCAACGATACATTAATGATGTTCTACAACCTCATGTTCGCATGTTCCGTGGTGCTGTCGGTGATAGATTCATTTTCATGGACGAGAACGCAACATGTTATCGAACAGTCGCTGCCCAGGAGTTTCTTGAGAGCGAGGACATTCAACGTCTCGTATGGCCAGCACGTTCTTCAGATCTGAATCCCATTGAAAATGTGTGGGATGCTTTGGGGAGGAGTCTGGCTGGTCGCCAATGCCCTCCAATAAACAAGGACACCCTCATCCGTGCACTGACAGAGGAATGGGATAAATTACCCCAACAGCTGCTTCATAATGTTGTGCAAAGCATGACACGACGTGTGGAATCTTGCATCGCCCTCCATGGTGGCCATATCCCGTATTGACATCTTACGCCGGAACGCCTGCGGACGGTAATTGCATTTTTTTCACGTTTACGTATTCTGCACAAAATGGTATGTTTGTCCCTTGAACACGTTCCAAAGCCTTCTGGATTTCAGAGCACAATAAAGTGTCTTTCTTGTAA
Source organism: Macrothele yani (assembly GCA_039090855.1). NCBI lineage: Eukaryota > Metazoa > Arthropoda > Arachnida > Araneae > Macrothelidae > Macrothele > Macrothele yani. The sequence continues at coordinate 310,798 of CM077014.1, forward strand.
TGTCCTGGCATTCTGACATTATTTTATTTCACTTGGCATCCAACCACACTTACTTTTTTATGCGCTATGTAGCCGTTTATGATCCGTCCTTAGCAATTGTCCAGCAGTGTACTACATATGAAACAGAGATTTTGCTTTTCATAATCATTTCTCCAAACAAAAATGAAGAAAACGTTCGCCGAATAACGTTATAAATCACTTGACAAGGAGCCAGCTGTCGACTTAATTATTTTTGTTAGCTCTCGTAAGTTAATGTGACCGTGTTCAGTATTCTTAACTTTTGGTAGTTCAGTTCCGGATTATTTGTAAACTTTTGTAATAAACATTCGCTCTCAGTTTTGATATAGTAACAATACATATAATGACATTGTTCACTTTTTTTATTGTAGGTTTGTACAAATATATAAGATTTATGATAGGTCATGTGATTATATTCATGTTTTTTCACGTCTGCAAAGAGCAAGTTGTTGTTCTCAGACACGAAACACATACCGTTCAAATTTGGATTCGTCCAGCCAATATCGATAACAGTATGGCTGTATTACCGTTTTGAAGTTATTTAATTTAGGTAGAGGGGAAAATAAAATCGTGGAGAACACTAAGAGTAATTTCTTATACATTGTCAAACTTTTGCTTGAATAATGTACGAAATTTCTAGGTTTTCAGTACTAAATTAGGATACAATTTAATGGAAACAAAATTATCTTAAAAACCACACAAACTGACACGAGACTAAAGAAAAATTATGTACAATTTTATTGATACAATTTCGTCACGATTATTATGACGAAGTACTTCAAAACACTATACAACTGGAGGCAATAAAGTAGAACAAATAAAGCTTTCTGTTTCATATACATAATTTATTGTTGTAGGAACTGTTTCAATGGCTGTCATAAAAATAATCATCTTATGTTTTGATAATTTATTTTCAACACATTTGTGACATTTCTTTTGAAAAAAAGAGGTAAGGGTAGAATTGCCGCCTATGATGTTTAGGAGTTTCTAGAAGTGACAAAATAATGTATTATATCATATTGTGCTTCCGCTTATCAGACTCATTATATACACTGCTGGCCACTCAAAATGCAACACCAAGAAGGAAGCATCCGATTGGACTGAAATTCGCAGCCTGCGTCGCCCACGAGAGGACATGCAAACGATTAGCATTGCAGGGCATATGCAAATCATGTGCGCCCGGCACGCCACCGAGAAGCACTATAAGAAGGGTGCACAGAAGGCGGGGTTTAAGTAGTGGAAGTGTGTTGTGCTGCATGACCTGTGCGTGGGAAGCTTCCTGATGCCTCGTCGCAGAATACGGCAGTCATTCCAGCACGTTTCGGAGTTCGACAGAGAACGAATAGTGGCTTATCGCGACAGCGGTTTATCGTACCGAGACATCGGCGCCCGTGTGGGACGACATCCAGCCACAGTGAGGCGAGTATGGATTCAGTGGGTGCAGGAGGGACGGACGGACGGACCGACGTGAGCGACTGCCGCGGCCGCGGCACACCATCGAACGAGAGGACCGGTATGTTGTGCGGCAATCATTGACGGCTCCCACCACCACATCACGAACGTTAGCGCAGGAATTAGGGTGTGTTGCGCAACAACCTGTGTCAGCACGTACCGTTCGACGTCGTCTTCAGGAGCGGGGACTTGTCGCACGACGCCCATTGCTCCGATTACCATTGACGTTACACCACCGGCGAGTGCGGCGGTAGTGGGCCGGTGAACACCGCACCTGGACTACCGAATGGGACGACATTGTCTTCTCCGACGAATCCCGCTTCTGCCTGCAACACCACGATAGTCGGATCCGCGTGTGGCGGCACCGCGGCGAGAGACTGTATGACGCCTGCATTATGCATCGCCATACCGGCCCGTCGCCTGGCGTTATGGTTTGGGGCGCAATTGGATATGACACCCGCACCCCTCTGGTACGCATCGCCGCTACACTCCACAGCCACTGCTACATCTCAGACGTTTTGGAGCCTGTAGTCCACCCTTACCTGCAGGACCTGCCAGCTGCCACGTTTCAACAGGGCAATGCGCGCCCGCACGTGGCACGCATCGTGCAACAATTCTTGGTGTCACTGCTGCCGTGGCCCGCCTGTTCTCCCGATATGTCGCCCATCGAACACGTCTGGTCGCTGATCGGCAACCGAGTGTCCCGGCAAGCACCACCCGCGGCTACGCCTGATAAACTGTGGGAACGTGTGGAAGCAGCCTGGGCCGACATACCCCAAGCCGACATCCAAAGCCTCTTTCGTTCGATGCCGCGGCGTGTAGCGGCCGTTATTGCCAGCCATGGGGGCCACACGAATTATTGATGCCTGTGTGTTCCGCAAGTCACACGCGCCTGTAAGCTCAATCGTTTCATCTTTGTATCTGTTGCTATGTGTCCAGTAAATCTGGCTTCGCTATCTCGTGTCCTTCTTGGTGTTGCATTTTGGGTGGCCAGCAGTGTATATACGTTTTAACTAATAATGCAAACAATAATATCGAAAAAAAAATCCGTCTTTTTTGTTTATATAGCTCATCTTTCTCTTCGGAGCTTTTAGGTGATTGACATAGTCATCCAAATACCAAGAAAATAAAGGGCCAGAAATAGTACGGGGCAATATTTGTAACCTAAAGAAATTACGAAACAACTCTTCCATTACTGGAAACGAGAACAGCACGTATATAGATATTCCTGCAGTTCAAACTATTGTTTTTCTGAAATTAAATAAATTATTTAATTTTAGAGATTAAATGATTCATCAAATTTTTATTAAACCGCGAAACATATCATGCAGTTCATACCGTGATTCCCTTTTTTTCGGTCTTACTTTTCCTCCTTAATTTATTTTATTTTCGGATCTGTCTCATTTGCCTTGAAACATTTTGTTTGTGAATGTTTCCCATCCTTACAGTTGCCTGATCAACATATTTGGGATTCTTCCCATCTTTGCTTCTATTCCATGCTTTACATTAGAATATTTCTCACTTTTACTCTTACGGATGCATTTTATTTTTTTTTGTGCACAGTTTCAGTCTTTATTTCTGTTTGATGAATTTTACTTCTGAATACTTTTTTTTCTTACCGTTCGTTTTCACATAATTTGGTTTAAGACCTTTCTCCTCTTTATTCCTGGGCAGTAATTGCTTTTACATTGTTTATGTTCGCCTCCATACGTGTTGCTTTAAAATGCTTCTTATCGTCCTTGATACACGTTTTTCTACATTTCTTTCTTCTTCCTCTTTGAACAAAATTTTATGCGTCATTCTTGAACAAAGTCCATGCCAGTTTTTTATGTATCGTTCCAAGTTTAGTATATGCGCTGCCGAAGCAAGTCTGCAATTCCATTCTCAGTTTTCGCGTCCTATTAACACATTTTCTGAGGCAGTGAGAAGCTAAATATGTCTCAAGTGTCATTGTCTTTTTAATAGATTTTCATGAAGCACATTCTTTGCCTGCCTTTATTTTTCACACACGTATGTCTTTCTAACGAAGGATGAATGTTTCTTGATTTACGCATACCGCTCCAGTCTCTAAATTAATGCTTTTCATAGAAGCCCCTGAAAATTTTTAAATTTTGCTAAAATATAAACACCGAGGAGCCAAAACTTTGTGACCAGTGTGTCTTTATGCAAATCGAAGCAACCGCAGGTGTACGAAGACGCCTGTGAAGATCATGAAACAATATAAATAACACCTGATACTGGACTCCGTTAATTAGTGTTATTTTTGTTCTTCAAATGGGAAAGGCAGAAACTTACTTAAGATAATTTGACAAGGGCTAAATCGTAATGGCCGGACCACAGAGTTGGAGCACTTCCGAGACGGCAAGGCATGTGGGATGCTCTTGGTCATCCGTGATTAATACTTCAAAAGTTGTTCGAGGAAGAAAAAACCACGAATCACCGGAAGGTGTGGGCCCACCACGGCTCATCGATGCTAGAGGTGAGCAAAGGCTTTCCCTTATGGTAAGAGCCAACAGAAGGGATACTGTGGCAAGGTGTGGCCCGACCACGGCTCATCGATGCTAGAGGTGAGCAAAGGCTTCCCCCTATAGTAAGAGCCAAAAGAAGGGATACTGTGGCAAGGTGTGGGCCCACCACGGCTCATCGATGCCAGAGGTAAGCGAAGGCTTTCCCCTATGGTAAGAGCCAACAGAAGGGATACTATGGCAAGGTGTGGGCCGACCACGGCTCATCGATGCTAGAGGTGAGCGAAGGCTTTCCCCTATGGTAACAGCCAACAGAAGGGATACTGTGGCAAGGTGTGGCCCGACCACTGCTCATCGATGCTAGAGGTGAGCAAAGGCTTCCCCCTATAGTAAGAGCCAAAAGAAGGGATACTGTGGCAAGGTGTGGGCCCACCACGGCTCATCGATGCTAGAGGTAAGCGAAGGCTTTCCCCTATGGTAAGAGCCAACAGAAGGGATACTGTGGCAAGGTGTGGGCCGACCATGGCTCATCGATGCTAGAGGTGAGCGAAGGCTTCCCCCTATGGTAAGAGCCAACAGAAGGGATACTGTGGCAAGGTGTGGGCCGACCACGGCTCATCGATACTAGAGGTGAGCGAAGGCTTTCCCCTATGGTAACAGCCAACAGAAGGGAAACTGTAGCAAGGTGTGGGCCGACCACGGCTCGTCGATGCTACAGGTGAGCAAAGGCTTCCCCCTATGGTAAGAGCCAACAGAAGGGATACTGTGGCAAGGTGTGGGTCGACCACGGCTCATCGATACTAGAGGTGAGCGAAGGCTTTCCCCTATGGTAACAGCCAACAGAAGGGATACTGTAACAAGGTGTGGGCCGACCACGGCTCGTTGATGCTAGAGGTGAGCAAAGGCTTCCCTCTATGGTAAGAGACAACAGAAGGGATACTGTGGCAAGGTGTGGGTCGACCACGGTTCTTCGATGCTAGAGGTGAACGAAGGCTTCCCCCTATGGTAAGAGCCAACAGAAGGGATACTGTGGCGCAACTTGCTAGTAATTTGAATGCTGGTGATGGGAGTAATGTGTCACAACACACTGTACATCGAACCCCGACGGAAATAGAGCGGAGTAGCCAAACGCCACTCCGAGTGCCCACGCTAGCCTAGCCTTGGTTTGCCGTCAAAGTGCCTACGATAGGCACGCAGGCATCGGAACTGTAGCTTTAAAAATTTGAAGAAAGCGTCTGGTTCGATGGGCTCGTTCCTGTTGCACCATGTGGACAGCGGGCGAGGAACGCTTGCGCTTGGGCGCCCATAGCTTTGTTTCTAGGAGGGGCAACAACAAATGTTAATATGAATAACATTCAGAAACACCATATGCAAATTTCCATTGTGCCTTCTTGTTATCTAACCCTTATTATATGACATTCTCAACATATAAATTTAATTGGAAATTGAATTTATGTGTTGAAATTTCTCGGAAAATCTTCGGAAGATGGGTAAATGAAAATGGTTCCCTATCACTTCGTCCGTGTTCATTTCGTCCACGCTCACTTTCTCCAGTTCATTTCGTCCAACGTTCACTTTGTTCACTTTCATTTCGTCCTCAGAATAAATGGAATACCATGGAAATTTTTTGTTTTCATGGAAGTTTTGTTATAGGTAGAAGAAAAGGTCAGTGGATATTGCTTGCAAGCGATTTTTTTCCTAAGTTTCTCGATTAAAATATAACGATTTCAAATGTTATTTAAAGTAAAACAAGGAACTTAACTTTGAAGAGCTTTTTATCTCTTTTGTGTGGTACGATGTCAATCACTACAGCATGACTCACGTTATGTTCGGAAAAGGACTTTAAGGTGGGATTTTTTAATAACACTGCGCTTTTACTTAGGCACTAAATATTTACATAAGATGCCAAGTTACTCATATTTCTCTTTTACTTACTTAGGCACTAAATACTAATTACTATGCCTCATGTGTAGGCTTTTTGACAGTTTTTATTCTGCCGATGTCATATTCAAAACGTTTACGTATCCACTCAAGGTAATAACAATATTTGCTTTTACTGAGGCACGAAATATTAATTCATAATCCCTGACAGATATTTACAAGATTAAAAACCCATTAGTACTTTCGGGTCGACAATCGACAGGTCTTCAGATGGAGGAGAACCGCTGCTGCACATGTGCTCCCATATATATGTCCGAGTATGATGACGCACAAGGTATGGAATAGCGTCGCAAGGGTGCCACTGTTGCCATCATTTCAATGCTAAATCACGAATCAGATGATGTCCATGTGGAAATATGATAAACAGGGTGCAAAATATTTATATTTGTTATAACTTACATATTTAACAAGAAATGTTATGTAAGTTCGTGGCTGTAATGAGTATCTTCCAAATTCTGTGTAATTCAATTGGGGAATTATTCTTACAGCATCAGTCCCCGAAGGCCTCGATGCATAAACTTTCAGTTATATGCAACGAGTATACAGAGGTGGGTGTATGTAGCGCGAGCGCTGTGTTGCTATGATTAACGTGAATGTCATATTTATGTTCCTGCATTCGAGTTTCAAGGCTACGTTTTGTAGAACCTACATAGTTGCTTACTTGTTCACCATTGGAGACATCTACTATTAGTATATTATATACGCCCCATTTACACAAATTATCAGGTGGTTCCCCATCTTTTTTGATAAGTGAAAATAGATTTCTGGATCTAATGACAAAATGAGTATCATATTTCATACATGCGCGTGTCAGAACGTTAGTAATGCTTGGGTACTGTTCTATTGTACCAACAAAATGCTTTGCTGGTTCTTGCTCTTTTGTCAAACATGTAGATCTATCGTTTAAGATTCTTCGATAGATTCGGTTGATCATATATTTGGGATAACCATGTTTGGCGACTCAATCAAAAATGAAATTTATTTCAAGTTTTAGAAAGCTGTTAGCAGATGAGTGCGAGTAGGCTCTGTTGATTACAAAGTTGATAGCGGATAGCTTATGTGGTAATGGATGTGAAGAGTTAAAAGGGATTAAACTACTGCCGGCAGTGGGTTTTCGTTATACAGAGTAAGAAAGGTTGCATGTTACTGGGTTACGGGTGACTTGAAAGTCCAAGAATGGTAGAGAGTAGTTTGATTCAGTTTCTATCGTGAGCCCGATAGTGGGAAAAACAGATGAAAGCGCGTCGGTGAACTTAGCTAAATCCCCCTGTGTATGAAGCCAAAATACAAGGATATCTTCGACGTACCTAATATACATACTAGGGGAAGGGGAAACTCATTGAGAACTTTGTTCTCAATGTGTTGAAGCAGAATTTTTGCAAGTACAGCTGAAAGTGGTGAACCCATGGGTGAGCCCTCCACTTGCTTGCAAATTCGATTATCGAATTTAAAGTATGAACGCTGCTTAACAAATCTAAGAGCGTTCATAATGGTTGAAATTTCAGATGTGGGGACTTGGGACTCAGCAAGTTTGACTTCTATAATGAGGTGGGTGGCGTCCACTGGTACATTAGGGTAAAATGAAACAACATCTAGGGAGGCAAGGGTGAAAGGTTTAGAATGTGGCTGAAACATTCTAACCTTTTTAATTGCTACAGTAGAACTTTTCACAGAATAAGGGGAGTTTCCAGCAAAATTTGCTAAATACTGAGCAAGAGCTTTTTCAAGGGGTCTAGTCGGGTAAACATAACTCGCGACTAGGGGCATAATAGGATGCCCCTCCTTATGCAGTTTCAGACGCCCAAAGATATCGGGCACACGACAGCCGGGTGGGGGGTTGAAGGCCTTTGAGAAATTATCTGGAAATGTGTGAGCTTTTTTGAATCTGTTAAGTGCTGACACTAAGGAAGCAAAGTATTTTTCCTTGATGTTTGACTGCACTCCCGACGTAAGCCATCAGGAGCAGATGTCTCATATTATAAGGTACATACGGGTTGATGAGAATGGTCCAGAAGTTGTTGAGAGCTTCATTGATTTCTTCACTGTGACAGATAAAACTGGTTCAGGCCTGTCAGAAGCCATCATAGATAAAGTGAAAAGGGATGGGTTGGATATCAGCAACTGCATGGGCTAGTCGTATGATAATAGTGCTAATATGGCTGGAAAGAGCAAGGGTGTTCAGAAACGTATCTTGGATAAGAATCCCTTAGCCTTTTTTATACCATGTGCAGCTCATTCACTCAATTTAGTGGGTTTTCACGCTGCTTGTGTGGTGGTAGAGACAAAAACATACTTCGGTACACTTCACCGCCTCTATTTATTCTTTGCTGCATCAACTTCAAATTGGGAAGTTCTTCAGGTTCATGTGATAACCACACTGAAATCGCAGACACAAACCAGATGGTCAGCCAAAATTGAAGCTGTGCGAGTTGTTTTTTTCCAACTGGAAAAAGTCATGAAGGCCTTAGATGAACTTAAGAACTACAGTGACTCAAACTTGGAAACGAAAGATGGGGCCAAAAATCTTTTGAAAGACCTATCAACATATGAATTTATTGTGATGACCTGTTTCTGGTTCAAAGTTTTGAGTCATATTCACCGGGTCAACAAACTTCTTCAAACAGAGGATATAACAATTGATATGTCTGCAAAGCACATCCGTGGACTCATCAAACTTCTGGAATCGTCTCGAGATACTTGTGCAAATGATGCAATCACTAAAGCCAGAGAAAAGGCAGAGGAACTTGCGTTGAGCCCCAATTTCCGTAAAGTTCGAATGAGGAAAAGGAAGGCATTTTTGGATGAAGAAAATGAAGAGGTTCAAATGTCTACAGAAAAAAAAAATTCAAGATCATTCTTTTGGAAGTAATGGACAGGGTGTTTTCAGAACTGAGAAGGAGATTTGAGGCAATCGAGGAACTAGATAAAAAATTTAGCTTCCTTCATGGCTCCAAGTTCCAGTCACTTTCTGCTGAAGAACTGAGGTCGAAGGCAGCTCAGCTTGTAGAAACGTATTCAGATAATATCTGTAAAACTGAGCTTGAACTAGAAGTAGAGAGCTTTAAGCATCACGCTCTGAGTCTGGACAGTAATTTGAAAACTGCATCTCCTAAAGCTCTCCTAAATTTCATTTTCAAATGAAGACTTGAAGATGCGTACCCAAACATTTCAACAGCACTTAAGATTTTGTTGACACTTCCAGTGACTGTTGCATCAAACAAACGAAGTTTCAGCAAACTAAAGCTGATTAAAACGTACGTACGGAACACTATGAGACAGGAACGTCTCTCAAACCTAAGTATAATTAACATTGAACACAAAGTGGCATCACAAATATCATATGATGAAATCATTAAAACCTTTGCAGCCAAGAAAGCTCGCAAGATAAAGTTATAGGAATTTTTTTGCAATCATTTTTGTACACTTTTAGTAGAATGTTTTGTGTTCACACCATAAGTGCAATTAAATAATACCTTCATTTTGATAATCTAGTACAAGGCCTCCTGTATACACTTTTTTAAATATTTTTTTGTTCAAACCATAACTGTAAATAAATAATACCTTAATTTTGAAAATCTGGTAAAAAGCCTCGTGTGGAGAGGGCGGAGGGGCGCCAGTCTGAGGTTTTGCCCCACCAAAGAAAAGTTCTAGTTCCGGCACTGCATAAGCTATCCGCTATCAACTTTTTAATCAAAAGAGCCTTCTCGCACTCATCTGCTAACAGCTTGCTTAAACTTGAAATAGATTTCATTTTTGATTTAGCCGCCAAACATGGTTATCCCAAATATATGATCAACCGAATCTATCGAAGAATCTTAAACGATAGATCTACATGTTTGACCAAAGAACAAAAACCAGCAAAACGTTTTGTTGGTACAATACTGCAGTACCCAAGCATTACTAATGTTCCGACACGCGCATGTATGAAATATGATACTCATTTTGGCATTAGATCCAGAAATCTATTTTCTCTTATCAAAAAAGATAGGGAACCACCTGATAATTTGTTTAAATGGGGCGTATATAATATACCAATAACAGATGTCTCCAATGGTGAACAAGTAAGCAACTATGTAGGTTCTACAAAACGTAGCCTTGAAACTCGAATGCAGGAACATAAATATGACATTCGCGTTAATCATAGTAACACAGCACTCACCAGATATGTGGCACAAGGAATTGTCCAACCGGATTGCAAAAACATTAAGTTGCTACATACACCCGCCTCTGTATACCGTTGCATATAACTGAAAGTTTATGCATCGAGGCCTTCGGGGACTGATGCTGTAAGAATAATTCTCCAATTGAATTACACAGAATTTGGAAGAGACTGATTACAGCCATGAACTTACATAACATTTCTTGTTAAATATGTAAGTTATAACAAATATATATATTTTGCACCCTGTTTATCATATTTCCACATGGGCATCATCTGATTCGTGATTTAGCATTGAAATGATGGCAACAGTGACACCCTTGCGACGCTATTCCATACCATGTACGTCATCACACTCGGACATATATATGGGAGCACATGTGCAGCAGCGGTTCTCCTCCATCTGAAGACGGGTCGATTGTCGACCCGAAAGTACTAATGGGTTTTTAATCTTGTAAATATCTGTCGTTTTTTAAATTATACATATCGTGCAAAGACGGTGTAAATTCTTTAATGTTTATTTATCAACTCAAGGTAATAATATTGCACTTTTATTTAGGCACTAAATATTATTTCATATGCCCTACTAGGCCGTGGCCTTTTTCACAGTTTTTATTCTAATCACGTCATATTCATAACATTTACATATGAAATCAAGGCAATCATACTGCGCATTTGCTCAGGCACTAAATATAATTTAATAGGCCCTAGGCCTAGCATTTTTTCTCAGTTTTTATTATAATCATGTGATATTCGTAACGTTTACGTATCAACTCAAGTTGATTATACTGAGCTTTTACTTTGGCACTAAATATTATTTCATAGGCCACAGGCCTAGGCCTTTTACACAGTATTCCACGGATGTCATATTCATAACGTTTACATATGAAATTAGGGTAATAATATTGCGATTTAGCTCAGTCATTAAGTATTATTTCATAGGCATGAGGCGTAAGCTTTTTTTACATTGTTTATTCTACGGATGTCATATTCATAATGTTTACGTATCACGTCATGGTAATAATATTGCGCTTTTACTTAGGCACTAAATAGACTTTCTACCAACAAGTAATTGGACACCCCTGCTATCGACGATATCTGCGGTCCTGATACACGTCACGGCCGCAGCCGTTAAATATCGTGTGGGAAACAACAGCGCAACCAGTCGTATGCAAGATGCCACGCAGTTCGGAGCTCTCTGATTTCGAGAAAGGTGTGATCGTCGGGCATCACAGAAATGACCGATCCATACGTGACATAACCAGCTAGTTGAAGTACCCAAAATCGACAGTAGCCTACGTGATTGGCAAGTGGAAGATGAGAGGTGACTGTCGGAATGTTCCCCGACCCGGCAGACCCACAAAACTGGGAGTTAGAGACCGACGGGTGCTGGCCAGAGAAATTCGGAAGAACCGCACCGAATCGATGGGCCACATCTGCGAGGAGTTTCAACAGGAATCCGGGAGTGTTCTTTCGATGAATACCATCCGTAAGGAAGCCCGTCTGCTCGGTTATCATGGACGTGCTGCCACTCACAAGCCTTTGATCACCAAGTCCAATAGTGCTGCTCGGCTAACGTGGTGCAAAGAACGTAGACAGTGGACCGTTGAACAGTGGAAACAGGTTCTCTGGAGCGACGAATCGAGGTTCATTCACCCTCTACCGGTCGGATGGCAAGGTCTGGGTTTGGCGTCTGCCTGGAGAACACCTCCTGCCGGAATGTATTGTGCCAACTGAGAAGTTCGGCGGCGGTGGAATTATGCTATGTGGGTGTTTCTCCTGGTATGGCACGGCACCCTTGGTCGCAATTCCTGGTAGACTCAACGCCGAGACCTACTGCACCAATTTGGATGACCATGCGCTTCCTACGTTGTGACAGTTTTACGGGGTGGACCCATGTTACTTTCAGGATGACAATGCCACCTGTCATGTTGCGAGGTCCACCATGGCTTGGTATGGTGACAATGGGGTTAATCGAATGGACAGGCCTGCGCAGAGCCCGGACCTTAACTTTATCGAGCACCTCTGGGACGAGTTGGAGCGTCGACTTAAGGTGTGCCCCCACCGTCCGAAATCGGTGAAAGAACTGACCTGTCTTCTCCAAGCCGAGTGGAAGAAAATACCGCTAGCCGTCGTACAACGCCGGGTTGAGAGTATGCCCCGGAGGGTCGCAGCTGTAATCGCCGCTCGTGGAGGCTCCACCAACTATTGAAGGTGAATAAACTTCGTTTTCCTTTGCTATCACAGGTGTCCAATTTCTTGTTGGTAGATAGTGTATTATTTAATAGGTCCCTCGCCTAGGCCTTTTTTACAGTATTTTTGTACGGGTCACATTCATAACCTTTACCTATGAACTCAAGGTAATAATATTGCGCTTTTACTTAGGCACTAAATATTTCATATGCCCGAGGCCCCTTTTCACAGTTTATTCCAACCACGTCATATTCGTAACGTTTGCGTATCAAGTCAAGGTAATAATATTACGCTTTTGCTCAGGCACTAAATATTATTTCATATGCCCAAGGCCCAGGCCTTTTTCACATTTTTTTTCTATCCATGTGATATTCGTAACGTTTACATATCAACTCTAGTTAATAATACTGCGCTTTTACTTAGGCATTAAATATTATTCCGTAGGCCCTAGACCTTGGCCTTGGTTTTTTTTACAGTTATTATTCTGCGGAAGTAATATTCATAACGTTTAGATATCAAGTTTAGGTATCAATGTTGCGCTTTTACTTAGGAACTAAACAATAATTATTAAGCGGCTATATCTTTTCTCATATCTTTGGGTAAAAAAAGTACGTAAATTAAAAACCTTGTAGAGTAATGTATCTCGTTTTTTCTGGTTTTTTTTTTTTTTTGTAATCGTCTTTTAGCACGTTTTTTTTTAAAAAAGAGATCGTGCTTATGCTATCACTTTGTGGAACACTACTGGTTTCTACTTGAGAAATTTTGTGGTTCACAGTTCTGTCACTGGGTGGTGCTAATGTACTTCTGTTTGGAGCCGTATATTCGCTTCAAAAGTCCTATTGAGAATTTTTAATTTTTTACTGTATGCCATTCGCTACAATAGAGATGTGGAGCATCACCCTCTCTAATGAAATTCACGGAGTATTTAGAACTGCGCACCGGAGAACTGACCACATTGTAATTTCAGTGCCACAAAGTTGTTATGAATAAACAAATATCGTGTGGCTATATTTCCCACTATTTGAGCAACTATTGTTCACAAAACATTTTTTTAAATATTTCATTTTAAATAAGAAATTTAGACATTTACATGATTTTCGGCCCAAAGACAAAGCGGAGAACTGGTACCGGAGAACTGACCCCCGGAGAAGTGAAGTGACCACCCGGAGAGCTTGCCACAAAAATTTTAAGGGGCCCTATAAAAATTTCGTTTTCGACTGCTTCGTGGCCACGTCCCCAGAGGTTGGTTATCTGGATCACATGAAGTTTCCGTAATTTCGTATTTTCTTTGCGATATTTAATGTAATTCTTTATAAACAATGCTTATAATCTACAACTCAACAAATTCTCTGCTGGCATGTGCAAATGCAGAAAACCTGTCCATGTGGAGATGAAAGGGGTGGGGTGGGGGTGGGAGCGGTTACTAACTGGAGAATAAACCTGCGCGGATTTGCATACCCATTGGGAGTCAAAAAATCGGAATGTGCGCGAAAACAGGCGACCTGCCCCCAAAGTACTCTTGGTTCGTTTCTCTTTGACTGTGGTTCTGTGACCTTGTAGTGCCTCTGCCTCGCATTGCCCAAGGCTGCTAATTAGAGGAACTTTTCCTTTGCTGTACGGCAGGATGTGCTCAGAAACGCCTGTACAGAGATAAATTCCATAACACATTTTTCAAAATTCGGGTACGGACAACTGGCTCCTGGAAACTGGTCACGCGGACAACAAGGCACCTGCAATTTGGGTATGAGGAAAGAATTCCCACAGGAAAAAATATGTGATGTGTTCTTATGTCCGTTAGACACATGAGGTCTTTCTTGATTTCATGAAAATTTCAACTAAACGATGGACAAAACTAATTAGAACACTTCCTCAGGTCAACCGTATAAAGTTTTCTTGCATTATAAGGCCATCGTAGTTGGTTTCCAAAAATGGCGGAAGAAGTTCATTGTTTGAGTGAATACGTGCTTGGCTCTTCCAAGAAGATTAACTACGCTTAAGGCAAAGAATCTCCTCTCCAGTATTCCTTTCACACGGAATTAGGGAGTGGCGCATTACAGGGGAAGCACCTTTAACAAAGTTCCCTAACTAAAAAAGCCCCCTAACGTAACAAGTCAAGCACATGTTAAAATAAAAAGAACTCACAAACAAGGTATCGAATAGGCTAAGTATTGGTGTGAGGGTGCACGAGAATAATAAGACTGTACCTAGAAAGGTAATTTGAAAACGTTTATTCATAAACATTTTCTAAATATATTTCTGTAATTTTTATTCTACCGATCTCATATTCATGAAGTTTACATAACAAGTCAAGTTAATAGCTTTGTGCTTTTAAGTGGGCATTAAATATTAATTACTTGGTCATAGACCTAGGCCCTTTTAACACATTTTATTTTACTGATGTCATATCTATAACGTTTACATAACAAGTAAAGTTAGTAACATTGCGCTTTTACTTACGCACCAAACATTAATTAACTGGCCTTAAGCCTAGGCGGTTTAACACTTTTTAATCCGCCGATCTCATATTCATAACGTTTACATGACATAAAAATTTAGTAATGTTGCGCTTGTACTTAGGCACTAAATATTAATTCATAGGCCTTAGGCCTAGGACCTTTTAACTGTGTTTGTTATACTGATGTCCTAGGCCTAGTAATTAATATTTTATGCCTAAGTAATAGATCAATATTAATAACTTGACATGTTATGCAAATGCTATGAATATTTAGTGTAATGGATCAAAAATTCCGTTAAAAAGGCCTAGAATTTACTAATTAATGTTTGGAGCCAAAGTAAAGGTGCAACATTAATAACTTGACTTTATATGTAAGCGTTATGAATACAACATGGTTAGAATAAAAACTGTGAAAAAGGCCTAGGCCTAGGGCCTATAAAATAATATTTAGTGCATGAGCAAAAGCGCAATATTATTACCTTAATTTGATATGAAAATGTTATTAATTGACGTATTTAGAATGAAAACAGTAAAAAAAGGGCTAGGCCTAGAGCCTATGAAATGATATTTAGCGCCTGAGCAAAACCGCAATATTATTACCTTAATTTGATGTGAAAATGTTAGGAATGTGACGTACAATGAAAACAGTGAAAAAGGCCTAAGCCTAGGCCAAATAATATTTAGTGATTGAGCAAAAGCGTGATATTATTACCTTGACTTGATACGAAAACATTATGAATACGACATCCGTAGAATAAATATTGTAAAAAAGGCCTAGGCCTAGGCCTAGGGATTATGAAATAGTATTTACTGCCTGAGCAAATGCGCAGTATTATTACCTTGATTTCATATATAAATGTTATGAATATGACGTCATTAGAATAAAAACTGTGAAAAAGGCCACGGCCTTGGGCATATGAAATAATATATAGTGCCTAAATGAAAGCGCAATATTATTACCTTGAGTTGATAAGTAAACGTTATGAATATGAGATCCGTAGAATAAAAACTGTTGAAACGGCCTAAGCCTAGGGATTATGAATTAATATTTCGTGCCTCAGTAAAAGCACAATATTGTTATTACCTTGAGTGGATACGTAAACGTTTTGAATATGACATCGGCAGAATAAAAACTGTCAAAAGGCCTACACATGAGGCATAGTAATTAGTATTTAGTGCCTAAGTAAGTAAAAGAGAAATATGAGTAACTTGGCATCTTATGTAAATATTTAGTGCCTAAGTAAAAGCGCAGTGTTATTAAAAAATCCCACCAAAGTCCTTTCCCGAACATAGCGTGAGTCATGCTGTAGTGATTGACATCGTACCACACAAAAGAGATAAAAAGCTCTTCAAAGTTAAGTTCCTTGTTTTACTTTAAATAACATTTAAAATCGTTATATTTTAATCGAGAAACTCAGACAGGAAAAAAATCGCTTGCAAGCAATATCCACTGACCTTTTCTTCTACCTATAACAAAAACTCCATGAAAACAAAAAATTTCCACGGTATTCCATTTATTCTAAAGACGAAATGAACGTGGACAAAGTGAACGGTGGACGAAATAAACAGTGGACGAAGTGAACACTGATCTAAGTGAACAGCGGACGAAGTGAACAGTGGACAAAGTGAACGTTGGGCGAAATGAACACGGACAAAATGATCCGTCACCAATGAAAATAGGCGGCATGTTTGGATAATACGGAAATTTCTTTGTGGTTCTTTTGATCGATTTGGCTACTTAAGTTACATGCGCCACGAAAACCAAGATATCATTCAAATAAGTCATCGATAAATGAAAAAAGTACCCTCAAGGCAAATTTCTGAGAAAATTTGCGAGAGATCTTTGCCCACCAGCGAACAGCTGCTGTATAGCGATGGCAAATTTTTAGTTTCTTCCTCTTTAATACTTTTCCATACCGTAAGTATGTACGTTGTTCTCCGACATGCAATGGGGAATTTCATTATTACTTTCTACTGTAAATTCCCAATGTTTTCCCTATTTTTACTGTATACACATGCATCCAGAAGTTCTACAGAAAAATTAACAATTATAATTAGTGTTATCCGAAAATCTCTGTAATACCTTTCAAGAACAGCTGGGCATAGTCCGAAATCCAGGGGAGGGCAGATGATCATATGTACAGAATTTTAGGAAGGGAGTGTCTGACCCCAGGTCTTAAACAACCCTTAGAAATAGGAAGCTAGGAGATTTGGGCTAGAGTGCCCGATAGGAAAGTGACATGGAAGCGAAGTAGAAAGGGGGAGGAAGACGCCCTTATTTATAACCGGGGGCCAGTACAGGGGGGGGCAGATGCTCCCTCTTACCCCCTTATATGGGCGTCCATGCGTGAAACAAGCCGGTGGGGGAAGTGTAATGCTTTGGGAAAGGTTTTGCTGGTAAATCCTGGGTTCAATCATTAATGTACAGGAAACTATGACCTCTACCTCCTACTTAAACACCATTGCAGACCAGGTACATCTTTTCATGGCCACGGTCCCCCCCCTCTAGTGGTGTTTTCTTTCCGCAGATAATGCGCCATTCTACACTGCCAGAATTTTTCGAGGACGGATCGCGGAACACGAGGAAGACTTCCAGGTATTGCCATGGCCTCAGAAATCCCCAGACATTAATCCAATTGCGCATCTGTGGTTTGTGTTGGAACAGCAAATCCGATCTGCTGCGGCTCAACCACGTAACTTACAAAAATTAAGGTCTTTCCACCTAAAACCTCTGCTCTATGTTTTCAATGGTAAAATTTCTGTAGACTATTCAAAGCAAACAGAATATAAATTCTGAATTTGCTTGTACCACTTACTGGTCATCCATAAAACATCTCTCTGAAAACTTGAAAATTTCATCGCCCTTGGGAGGGAGATCCCATGATTACCCATGTGTTATGAGAAATATTTCTTCTTTCATTGATTACTTCTGTAGACATTTTCTTCGCAATTAATGCATTCCCAAGAATTAAAATTTGCGCTTCGATAAAAATAACTGTAAATTATAGCACGACATACTTAATATTTGCTAAAACTTAACCGTAATTATGTTAAAAAATCAGCACTTTTTCCTTGGGTAATGTTGCGTGTAAGACAAGGATGATCTATGTCACCAACACTCTTCAATATTTTTGCAGAAGATATGATAAAAGAAGCATTTGTTGAAGAGAAAAGAGGAATCACTATAGGAGGAAGAACAATACAAAGTATTAGATTTGCAGATGACCAAGTAATATTAGCTAATACTGAAAATGAACTACAGCATCTAATGCAAAAAGTTGAAAGTGTATGCAAAAAATATGATACGCAAATTAACACAAAGAAAACAAAAGCGATGAGAGTCTCCAGGAAACCAGGAAATATTGAGGTGATGATGAATGGAGAAAATGTAGAGAAAGTGACACTATACAGATACCTTGGTAGTATAATCCGAAAAAATGAAAAATGTGACATGGAAACAGAGAAAGAATTAGTAAAGAAAAAAAGGAATTTTGTAACAAGAAAAATGTGTTTATTAATAAAATGAATAAAAATGTAAAGAAAATGTTTATAAGTGCTATACTTATTTATTTATCCATTTATTTATGCTGTTATTTAACATAAGAATATTACTGTAAGTTACGCATACAAAGGCTATTAAACAGCAAAGAAAACAAGGGAAAATGCCGCTTAGGAATCTTGACATAGCCCTTAGTTTCTTCAAAAGTATAAGGCAAGTGAGTTTGGCCTTATCATGAATTATTTTTAGTAAGCAATTAGTATTATTTTTGGATTCAATTAAAGAAGATTTCCTTCATTTTTGCACTCAGTAGGAATTTTTAAGTGTTTTGTTAAAGAAATTTTGGTTATTAATATTTGTTAAATCCAATGAATTCAATAATCTGGGCCAGCATAGTTTAAACTTTGTTTTAGTAGCTCAGTTTTAGGCTGTATTGGGCGTAGCGGTAATCTATTTCTTCTTTAATAGTTGTATCTATTGCAATTAATTTCAATTAAATCTTTACGCAAATTATTCTTAAATCTCTGAAACATAATTTTGCCAAGGTTATAATAGAAAAGTTGATGTATTGTTAGTATTCGGCAATCATTCGGGTGAACTGGAGGATGTAGATGTGGATATACATTGTGTAGTCATAGTAGTACTTCGTTTTGAACGTAGGTCTATTAATCTAATATATATATTTTGTAATACTTGTAATTTATTTAAATTTATTTTAGTTGTTTGACCTCAAGGTAAAAAGCATAATTAATGTGCAATACATGAGCATTAGTGTTTTAACTGAAAGAGTTGTTAATATTGTATTAATGAGGCCAATATTTCTACATAATCTATTCTAAAGAATTTCTATATGTTTAGCCCATCGTACGTCAAGAGTAAGATTCACTCCCAAATAATTAAAATGTGGTACTATATCAATTATTTTTTTCCTAATAATAAATTTATAGTATGGCCCCATTCAGATCTCTGTCTGGAGAAGACTATAGCTTTAGTTTTAGAAATGTTAATTATCAGTTCTTTAGTAGTTAGCCAATTTGAGTATAGCTGTAAGTGATTGTTAGCTTTAGTAATAATGTCATTTATATTGTGTCCCCTAAAAAGTAACGTTGAGCCGTCTTGGAGTATAACTTTATATATGGCGGAAACGTAGACAGTTGGAAAGAAGGAAGTTAAAATGTTGGAGGCATTTGAAATGTGGTTATGGAGAAGAATGGAGAAAATACAGCGGATTGAAAAAATTACCAATGATGAAGTATTGCAAAAAGTTGAAGAAGAAAGGAATTTACTAAAGACCATAAGAAAAAGAAGATATAACTGGATAGGACATGTGTTAAGACGAGACAGCCTATTGAAAAGAATGATAGAAAGGAAAATTGAAGAAAAACGACCAAGAGGAAGGAGACGGCTAATGATGCTTGATGATATAATGGGCACAAGAGGCTATTAAGAAATGAAGGAGGAAGCAAGGGATAGAAGAAACCTTAGTAAAAGAGCAACAAATATTGAAGACTCGTGCGACATTAATCACTGAAACGATGAAAGTTTTCCGTCTTTAGCACGATTTAATGATTAAAAGATGAGAAATATCTACAATTGAAACCATGAGCACTTTCGAGGCAGCGGCTGCCTCTTCTTCAGATGTAATAAATAGATACACATTTAATCTATATATAATATAGATCATTGCATTGTGGGAAGCATGGTAAGTTATTAGCCAATAGTAATCTACATGCGCCAAAATGTTGCGTATACTGTTGGCCCAGTGGTCTGAGAAGAAAACATGGAAATATAATATAGAAATAAATGGTGTAGGGTGGGGGTGAACATTCAATTTCAAGTTGATATTACAATTTATATTTTACTGTTTTAATAAGGGATTTCCAAACGTTATGTAACTCATAGGAGGCATGTTCATAAAAAATTTTTGCTCACCGGAAGCCTCTATATACACACTTTCTGCAATTAAAAGGTCACCAGGTTTACTAGGAGTATTAGTTATTCTTACATTACTTCAGTCGGGATTAAGATAGAACAATTAATACTCCTAGTAAACCTGGTGACTGTTTGTGCACTGACATCACCAATGCACAGGTCGCGTCATCTATTAGCAGGTCTTAGTATTATCCAAGGAAAAATGGTCGATTTTTTTATACAATTATGGTTAAGTGTTAGCAAATATTAAGTACGCCATGCTATAATTTAAATTTAGTTATTATCGATGTGCAGATTTTCATCCTTGGGAATACATTAATAGCGAGAAAAATATGTACAGAATTTTTTATCATTGGAAACATATGGCGGAGTTTTTTTTGATTGGAGGTTTAACGACCACCGTGAGCAACTCAATGGGCTATAAGCAGTCGCCCGTCCCTAATGTAGGGTCACTGGTTCCAGGGAAGGAGAGAGCCAGTGCCGTAAGACAAACACAACATCCATGCCTCACCGGGATTCGAACCCGGACCCCGTTCGGACGAATGATCAGAGGCCAGCGCCTTAGACCACTGCGCCACCGGGGCGGCCAGAGTTTTTAGATGGAACCATTTTAAAAGATCTGCTGGTAACGTGTTTGATAAGATCTGCTGGTAACCATTTTAAAAGATCTGCTTTTAACGTGTTTGATAAGATCTGCTGGTAACGTGTTTGAAAAGATCTGCTGGTAACCATTTTAAAAGATCAGCTGGTAACGTGTTTGAAAAGATCTGCTGGTAACAATTTTAAAAGATCTGCTGGTAACGTGTTTGAAAAGATCTGCTGGTAACCATTTTAAAAGATCTGCTGGTAACCATTTTAAAAGATCTGCTGGTAACCATTTTAAAAGATCTGCTGGTAACCATTTTAAAAGATCTGCTGGTAACCATTTTAAAAGATCTGCTGGTCACGTGTTGCACCAGATTCCACAAGACGCCATTAGAAATCGTGTAGCGTCTATGCCTCGACGGGTAAGAACTATTTTACCAGCACGTGGAGGACCAACATCATATTAGGCAGGTGGTCAAAACGACCTGGCTCTTCGGTGTATGGTAAATAATGTGCTAAATTTAAATAGAACAAAAGCTCGTTTAATCTCTGTGAAGCAAAACATATCTAAATCTTTTTATCACAGGCGCTCGGATTCTAAGAATTTGATCACGCTCAGTTTTTTTAAGTTTGCATTCTTTATTCACGAATAAAGTTCCTTGAAGTGTTTTTATGGAGAAACAATCGTGAATCTGTGCATTCACTGAATATACAGTATTTAAAATATATAATTCCTTCGAAACGAGAGCTTGGTAAGCTTCCCTTATTGCTCTGAGCACGGAATAAGGAGGTAGTGATGAAGAAATAACAGGTGTCGCAGTACTGAATGTAGTATGTAACTCATTGAATGTCGATTGTAGTCCTGAGTAAGAATGAGAAACTAAAAAGCAGGAGAGATACATAATGCTGATTGCCAGCAAGCCATTTACACATCGATAGTAAGGTCAGCCTTTATAATTAACATATTGCATTTCGAAATTACGAGCAACGCGCCCTTTAGAGGAACTGTTAATAGAAATGAATAGACTACAAGCAGACACTTTCGCACCGATAATTGAATTACGTGTTCATTTTTTTTATTGAAAGTTTAACGACCGCCATAAGCAACTCAATGGGATATAAGCAGTCGCCCGTTGGGACGTGTCTGCACCGCCGGGCGCACATGAGATAAGGGCAGATAGAAGCGAGAGCCTTCGTCCGCGTAGCTCAGTTGGGAGAGCGACTTATTCCGGAGTGAGGGAACCCAGATTCGATGCCCGGCGTGGACAAAACTGACGGAGAAATTTACTTCGTTATACCGTCCTTAATTTAGGACCACTGGCTTCAGGGAAGGGAGAGATCCAGTGCTGTAAGAATAGCACAACATCCATGCCTAACGGGATTCAAACCGGACCCTTCTCGGACGAATGGTTATGAGACAGCGCTTAGACCTCTGCACCACCGGCGGCGGTGTGTTCATTTCGAACGTCTGAGTAATATTGCTTGTGATTTTCTCAGCAATAGGTGGCTTCGTAAAAGAGCTGTACTGCCTCTCACGATTGATTACGCAAATACCGTCAAAACAAGGATTTTGTTTTAGTTTAGGCGATGCGTTTAAATTGACAAACTGTAGACTCCGTGGCTAATGCCAGAGAGGCTGTAAATCCCTCTGTGTATTTGCTTAATTATATGGAACCACCAGAAGTGCATCACTGCACCCAGAAAGTTAGTGAGACGTCTGCATCCTGGAGCTGGTTGCAATAGAACACGCCTGACTGCCTAATGAATCTCGTTTCCTATATTATTATTAAAGCCCGAATCATGGATGGGCAAGCAACTCTGCTCGACCGAGTGTCTTGATATCACAGAATCATAGTTAACATTGCGCGTCCTGTAGCGTTATTGTGAAACGTATTTGAAGTGTCTCTTCATCGCACGTGCAAATCGCACTGAACACCAGTTCGTACATGTGTGTAGCCGCTAATTATAGTATTGCTAGTGTAACTGCAGTAGAAGAGGTCGTGCTCCTCAACTTAGTAAAAATATTTTTATTTTTTCAAAATCACAAACTGAGATTTAGTTTTCCGAAAATTTTATAAGTTGTAAAAGACGGTGCCGAACATCTTAATGAATCGCTGACAGTTCTTTTCATGTGAATGTGCCCTCTTGTTCCCGAAGCATTTTGCATACTCGCAATATTTCGTTCAACAAAGATTTTAGGGACCACGTATCGCAGCAAAACGATTAATATTAACAGAGCGAGCAACGATATTTTTATGAGCATAATACATGTGCATGATAGGCAAATACTATATTTTCACAGAGTAACTAGGAAGAGAGTTGCAAAGTCTCTCGGCGCTAGGACTAGTGGTACAAGGTATATATGTGCCACAACTGAAACAAAAATGAAAAGTTAGCTTTTTTGAAAAACTAAGAAGAAATAAACTTTGTGGCTGTAACATCGCAAAATTGTTGGATCCTCCTCAAGCAAGAAACAATGAAGGAGACAAACTTGTCTAATGGGATGCAAATTGTAATTATTTGCTCAATCATTAATCTTAACAGAAAATTTTCAGGGTAAGTAAGTCATCCCGATTTTTGACATGCATTTGAATAATTTCTGTTTGATTTGACTTCATCCCGAATAGATCCATTTAAAGCTCTTGGTGTAATGGTTTTGGCATTCCAAGAAGGAAAAAGCAGAACATGATGTGCATGAGCGATTTATGAGAACAAGTTTTTCAAAACCAAACCTGTAAAAACGTTTAGAAGTTTCTGAAAAAACTTCTTTTAACTAGCGCTTTTATTTGCAATGCGAGATTCATTCTTTTTATTTGTGTTCATTCTACACATACTTGTTTCTGATAGATAGATTTCTGCACTGAACGTGTTTCGAATATATTGATTTCTGAACTGAATTGTTCCTGGGAGAATGATTTCTGAACTGAAAATGCATTTTCGTGAAGTTTCTAGAGCAGAGCAAATACTGTATTTCACAACGGACATTATTACTGTTTATATCATAGGCGCCAACTATATACGGGCATGCTCGGTTTCTAAAGCATGTTCCTTCAGAAATCAAGACAGGCTCGGTATGCCCAGATTTCTGCGAGGTTAACCTAAATTGTCTTTCGGCAACTATTCTTATATTATAATTGGAACTTATGGAATAAGATGTTTCTATCCGTTAATATCAGCCAAAGATTTAAAAAATAAAAAATAATATGTTCCATACACATTTTTGAAATGGTGTGTGTTGAGAATATTTTTACTCTAAATGCATTCTGTAATATGTTATATGACTTATAATTACATGCTGAATTCAACATAACAAACATTTTAAAAATCTACTGGGAAATGAAACAATCATTCAGAAAAATGTGAAGGAAACACGAACTTTTCTCACTGGTAATATATTAAATTTACTCACAAACATTAGTATTCAGTGAAAAGCAGGCACTATTTCAAATGTTTACTACCAGATATCGATTAAAATTAATGCATTTTTATTTATGTTCTTATTCACTTTAAAGAAAATTAATGCATAAACGCCCTTGTGTGTTCTTGTTCTTTTTTTTTAGCATGCCCTGAGACTTAAAAAACTCTACGCCCTTATGGTTAATATATAATATTATTATTACTGAAACTTTTTGTTATTATAACTGAAAGATTTTCTTTACTGACTATTATTAATAGCCAGTAAGTCAGTAATTTTACTACTGAAACTTTTTGTTCAATATTTTCATCAATATTGTTGAAACATCAAATTATTTTATAAGACAGCTCTTAATGGCCCTTTATTATAGGATCTTTTCATCTCTGAAAATAATAAAAGTAATAAACATCAGCTGTAACTTCATTATGGGAATAATATATTCTATAGCTTGAAATACATTAGAAATAAGCTACGCAGAGTCACAGAAAATCCTTGTCGGACAGGCAGAAAGATGAATTTCGTCGAGTTTGCTTTTACGTTTGCTGATGAAGTGTTCTAAATGCATCTTATTTGCGTATTAAAATGCTGAGCTTTTAAAAGACAGACGACCATAGAAACTCGCGTTAGCAGTTGATCAAATTCTTCGTCTAATTTGGAAGAGATAAAGGCTGGACCTTGACGCATATCTTTCTGCTGTAACTCTTGTCCTTATTAATTAGAGAGGAATTGGTAGGGGCGACTGATGATTGATATCGTGCAAAGAATACAAAAGTGGTTGGGCAAAGCAAAAGATATAAAAGTGGTCGGGAATTAAACTGTAGTATGAGGGCCGCGGGTTGCCTAGTGGGCAACGTTCGTGACTGCCACGGAAAGGGCCTCAGGTTCGATCCACTAAATATCCGCCGTGCGTCGGATGGGCACGTTAAGCCGTCGGACCCCGAGTACTGGCCCCCTGGTAATAAATAAGGGCGTCTTCCTCCCCCTTTCTACTTCGCTTCCGTGTCACTTTCCTATCGGGCGCTCTAGCCCAAATCTCCTAGTTTCCTATTTCTAATGGGTTGTTTAAGACCTGGGGGTCAGACACTCCCTTCCTAAAATCCTCTCCATATGATCATGATCACTGTAGTAGGAATCACTAGGACGGGCAAAAAGAAACGCAGGTCGAGCGTCCCCCTTGCTGACTACAAGCCTGAAAAGAAGCTGGTAAAGCTTTACAAGTTTTGTTTCCAAATATGATCCATCTCACGTGTTTGGCTTATGAATTACGCAGAGTTTCAAGAGAAGTGAAGATATTATTTCTTGACGTTGAGGGATTGGTATCAAGTGGGAAGGGAAGAAATTTTCTTAAAAGTCCCTCTCAGATTCAATTTTTTAAGGAAATGTCTCTTGAATTAAATCTGCCACCATAGACAGTTTTAACGAGGTAGGGGACATAGATTTTTGCTGCAGTTTGTTATGCCTCGCACATGGGACGAATTTCAGATATAATGAACGCCTTTTCTGATGAGGATTCTTCTATGAACGTTAGAGCCAAAAACTCTCAAAGAAATCAACTATCATCAGTGAACTAGTATTTATTAATATTTCTTTTTCCCAAACTTCCGGCAGCTATATCTACTCTGGAAAAATGGGATGAAACTTTAGTAAATTAAATTCTTTCAAAATGATAGAAGACATAAAAAAAGACACTGAAAACATACCTGACGTACAGAGACAAGCTATGCAAAAAAAAAAAAAAAAGTATTCCAAGGTGCTCATATGGCAATGCTGGTTTGGAAAAATTGAAAAAATTCTTTAAAAAGGAAATATTAATTTTAAAAGCATGTCTACCACTTACATTGCGTACTTTAAATACACACCGATAACCTCTGTGAATGGTGAAAGGACTTTTTCTATATATAAGCACTTTTCCACTGACAAAAGGCATGCTTTTCTTTCGGAAACAAAAAGCAACATAAAACATTTCGTTATCCCGTGTAACCAGAAAATATTCAATAGTAAATGTATATACATCTATATCATGTTTTTTGTTCGATGGTTTAGCGACCACCGTGAGCAACTCAGTGCGTGTGCAACTCAAGCACTGAGTTGCCTGCTCACGAGAGAGCCAGTAACGCAAGACAAACACAGCATTCATGCCTCACCGGTATTCGAACCCGGACCCATCTCGGACGAATGGTCAGAAGCCAGCACTTAGACTACTCCGCCACCGGGGTGTCATCGGGATTCGAACCCGGATTCCATCTCGGGCGAATGATCAGAAGCCCGAGCCACCTGGAGGCCATCTACATCCTACAAATACACGAATCCTACTGTTAAACTTTCAAGTACGTAAGTTCAATGCGTAATTCTTCTATTTTAGAGCATATTTCTTGATTTTTAGTACATAAATGCTTGCTTATTTTAAAGATTTTTAATGCTTAAACACCCGAGCATTACTTACAGTAGCGAACAAAAGTATTTGGCGAAACACTTTTTCGACCATAATTTTTTTCTGCTGGACCAAATCGGGTCATTTTGGTGTTGATTCGTGGGTTACAATGCCGCGTAGTTTGTATTTTGCTCATAGCGAATTTGTCGTTCGAAATGGGCCATATTCAAGAGTCGCTAATTATTACCCATTTGTTTGCTGCATGTATTAATGTTTTTCTTGTGATTTTTGTGGGTTTTGTGATGTGTAGTGTGATAACAAGTCAATCTTAGGTTTTCAGAAATTTGTAAAAAGGCGGAGATCCCTGTTGAAGCTCACCAGGCGGCCCTGAACATGATGGAATCAGGAATGCGCGTCACCGACATTGCGAGGGCCCTGGAGATCCGACACCAGTCCATTTCAGCTATCCTACAACGTTATAAGAAGACTGGGACCGTCGAGAACAGTCCGCGATGTGGTAGGCCTCGTTCCACTACGTTGCGTCAGGATAGGCGCATCCTCCGTCGATCTCGTGCTGATCCCACCTTGGCTGCTGTGGACATCGCCACCGAATTCCCCGACAGCGACGACCTGAACGTCAGCCGAATGACCATTTCCCTTCGTCTCATTGCTGGTGGATTGAATGGAAGAAGCCCCGCCAAGAAACCACTCATCGGAGTCAAGAATCGACGAGCCAGAGTCGCGTTCGCGTGCCGTCATCGACACTGGACCGCGGCGGACTGGGGTAAGGTGCTTTTCACCGACGAGAGCAAGTTCAACTTGTTCGGAAGTGATGGCATCCGATACGTACGACGTCCGTGTGGCCCGAGATTTAACCCCCAGTTCATTCAGCCGACTGTCAAGTACGGAGGAGGATCGCTCATGGTTTACGGCGCCTTCTCTCGCAATAGAATGGGCCCCATCGTCAAGTTTGACGGAATAATGACCGGCCAGAGCTACACGAACATGCTCATCAACGATGTCTTCCCATGGGCAAACCAGAACGTGTCACCCGGATGTATAACGAAGTAAATTTCTCCGTCATTTTTGTCCACGCCAGCGCTCGAACCCGGGTTCCCTCATTCCGGAATAAGTCACTCTACCAATTGAGCTACGCGGACGTTCGTTATCGCTGCTATCTGCCATTATGCCGTGCGCGTCCTGCTGGGCAGGCACGTCACCCCCTCCCGAAAGAGGGACGGGGGCATGGCCCACGGGTCAGCCGTGACCATGAATCGTCGTAGGCAGCATCGACTGAAGAACGTACACTTGAGAACTCCCAGTCATTCTGGTGTGTGGAATTCAAAGTCACACATATTTATTTTTCGAAGCACTGAAGAAGGGATTCTCTTAATTTTTCCTCTCTCGCCGTGTGGAAAGAACATCACACCATTGCGAGATCTTGAACGTCCGGGTCACCCGGGAAGTTCGGGCGCCATTATAACGAAGTAAATTTCTCCGTCATTTTTGTCCACGACGGGGCTGGAACCCGGGAGCCCTCATTCTGGAATAAGTCACTCTACCAATTGAGCTACGCGGACGTTCGTTATCGCTGCTATCTGCCTTTATGTCGTGTGCGTCTTGCTGGGCAGGCACGTCACAGATGGATCATGCAGCAAGACAACGACCCGAAGCACACCTCCAGAGTAGCGAAGGCAGCGTTCCAGCAGCAACAGGTCACACTTCTAGACTGGCCAATCCAATCTCCAGACCTCAACCTTATCGAGCACATGTGGGAGGAGCTGGAGAAACGATGCGCGAAGAAAACCTGCCGGAATAGGGCCCAGAAATTCGACCAGCAGTCTGCATAATGGGCGCGAATTCCGCAGGTCACCGTCGAGAAGCTAGTGGACTCGATGCCGGCACGGCAGCTGTTATTAAGTCTCGTGGTTATCCCACTAAGTATTAGTTATTGTTTTGTCGTTTTCTCGTACTTGTTTTCTGTTATCCTTGCATTAAATGAATGTGATACACACCTACTTTGTTGGTCAATTTGTATGATCTTTGCGATTAAGCTCGGTACCTGATCTGTGTTAAGGTTTCCGATCCATCTGCATATCGGTCATGTTTACAACTGAATAACACATATCATATCCCAAAAATGACCCGATTTGGTCCAGCAGAAAAAATATTATGGTAGAAAAAGCGTTTCGCCAAATACTTTTGTTCGCTACTGTATAAGTCTCCACTTCAGGACCGGTGGCTTAACCTTACTTCGAAACAACGGCCGGTGTTTGGCGTCACCGGGACACCCATCGGAAGGTTCTCCGTACCCAGGTCTTTTGCATGAACTACTAAGCCACCCACAGTCTTATCCTTACTGGATTCGGATCTTCGGACAGTCTAAAATAAAATCAAAGCATATAACGTCTCTTTTCTGTAAATTCCGTAGAAATGACATCTCGTCAAACAGTGTTAAATGAGTCAGTGTCAGTGGCGGCCTCATGCACGAGCAGACCGGGAAACCTCCCTGGGCCCCGCACCGCTGCCAATCAATTAGTAGTTTTTGCCTGGCGTCACCTAAATTATTGTAGTTGTAGTTCACGATCATAACAAGTAATGACCAATTTTAATAACATTAGAAAAGAAAAAAACAACAACGAGCGATTGGTTTATGATCAGAGTAAGCAACATGTGATTTTTACACACACACACACACATATATACATTGCTGGCCACCCAAAATGCAACACAAAGGAAGGGAGCATCCGATTGGCCTGAAATTCGCAGCATGCGTTACCGGCGAGAGGACATGCAAACGATTAGCATTGCAGAGCATATGCAAATTATGTGCACCCGGCACGCCACCGAGAAACACTATAAGAAGGGTGCACAGCAGGCAGGGTGTAAGTAGTGGAAGTGTGTTGTGCTGCCGGACCTGTTCGTGGGATGCTTCCTGATGCCTCGTCGCAGAATACAGCAGTAATTCCAGCACGTTTCGGAGTTCGACAGAGGACGAATAGTGGCTTATCGCGACAGCGGGTTATCGTACCGAGACATCGGCGCCCGTGCGGGACGACATCCAGCCATAGTGAGGCAACTATGAATTCGGTTTGTGCAGGAGGGACGGACGGACCGACGCGAGCGATTGCCGCAGCCGTGGCACACCACCGAACGAGAGGACCGGCATGTTGTGCGGCGGGCATTGACAGATCACACCGCCACATCACGAACGTTAGCGCAGGAATTAGGGTGTGTTGCGCAACAACCTGTGTCAGCACGTACCGTTCGACGTCGTCTGCAGGAGCGGGGACTTGTCGCACGACGCCCATTGCTCCGATTACCATTGACGTTACACCACCGGCGAGTGCGGCGGCAGTTGGCCGTTGAACGCCGCACCTGGACTACGGAATGGCACGACATTGTCTTCTACGACGAATCCCGCTTCTGCCTGCAACACCACGATGGTCGGATCCGCGTGTGGCGGTACCGCGGTGAGAGACTGTATGACGCCTGCATTATGCATCGACATACCGGTCCATCAACTGGCATTATGGTTTGGGGCGCAATTGGATATGACACCCGCACCCCTCTGGTACGCATCGCCGCTACACTCAACAGCCACTGCTACATCTCAGACGTTTTGGAGCCTGTAGTCCACCCTTACCTGCAGGACCTGCCAGCGGCCACGTTTCAACAGAACAATGCGCGCACGCACATAGCACGCATCGTGCAACAATTCTTCACGGCCCACCAGGTTTCACTGCTACCGTGGCCCGCCTGTTCTCCCGATATGTCGCCCATCGAACACGTCTGGTCGCTGATCGGCAACCGACTGGCCCGGCAAGCACGACCCGCGGCTACGCCTGATGAACTGTGGCAACGTGTGGAAGCAGCCTGGACCGTCATACACCCTAAGCCCATATCCAAAGCCTCTTTTGTTCGATGCCGCGGCGTGCAGCGGCTGTTATTGTTAGCCATGGGGGCCACACGAACTATTGATGTCTGCGTGTTCCGCAAGTCGGACGGGCCTGTAAGCTCAATCGTTTCATCTTTGTATTTGTTGTTATGTGTCCAGTAAATCTGGCTTTCCAATCTCGTGTCCTTCTTGGTGTAGCATTTTGGGTGGCCAGCGGTGTATATAAAAGGTGTTATTGCGATTGCAAAGGGCCCCGTGAAAAGCCATCTCCCGGGGCCGCCACTGGTCAGTGTGACGACACTAGGAAGTTTGGGAACTAAGAAACTTACATCAATGGCAAATAATCAAAGAGCCACTGTCAGAGGCCTTATAAGGATGATGACCAGCGGTTTTGGAAGGCATTTTGATGAACATGGAAAACACTGTTTCAAAAATTATGGACCTTCGACTGGGCATTTCTGTTGATTGGAGGTCATGTTCATTTTTTTTCAAGGCGTGTGTACATCCTATACCATGTCCTACAACAAAAGATCCTTAATCTGCACGTCTCACAATTCGTTATGGCTTTATCTGAATCATGAGATCAAACTAAGAACAGAGGCAGTTATTGTGCTAATAGCTTTCTCAGCTCCTGAAGTTCTCTTTCATGCGATTATTAAAACATATTTATAAGTTTCCGATTTATATTTCCCAGGAATTACCCCTGTGTAATAGTAGTACATAAATAATATTTTGAAAATTTAAACATGATCGTATTCGCGAATTACGGAGGCAGGCCCTCGTGTATTATCATTACCAATAGAGCAACATGTAACGAAGTTTGGAAAGTGAATTAGATAAAAATTGCTTTAACCGATACATTCCCTTCGTATTTATGTAAACGGATTCCCTGTAAAAACAAGCTTCTTCATAAAAAATGACAAATTTCATTGTCAGACTCTCGAAAAAGGTACATTATATCTACTGGATGTCGTATTTAGGCATAAACAGTTCTACGCAGCAGTTTCGAGAAGTAGGCGATTTGAGTTAGTTACGGTAACGATTCCGTACCACGGTCAACAAAACAGCTTATTAATGAAAGGAAAACGATATTAAAAAGTAAAGTAAATAGAAAAAATTAATAACCATGTAACGTACCAGGAGATGTGACGTACCTGCCAGAAGGACGCACACGACATAAAGGCAGATAGGAATCCGAATAAAAAGTCCGCGTAGCTCAATTGGTAGAGTGACTTATTCCGGAATGAGGGGATCCGGGTTCGAATCCCGGCGTAGACCAAAATGACGGAGAAATTTACTTCGTTATAACCACTATGTGTTAAAGAAAGGGGACAAATTTTTGACGACCGATAACAGTAGCCCTAAACAGTTGTATTTTGGTTCAGGTTGTTATCTTTATGCAAACCACCAAACAAGTTTTAACTGACTCGCTTTGCTCGAATGAAATCTTATTTCATATAGCTCCGTTTGTTTTTTGTGAAAATTACTTCCAGTCCGACGAAAAAACTTACATAATAATGTACAGATATTTGCTGTCACTCACTTCTAATTTCCTTTGTTGTGGACCTTCATACGTAAATTCGTTCGCTGTTTTGCTTACAGAAGCACTGAGGTACTGCATCCATATTGGAAAATAGGAGCCTACTAGAAAATTTCTTTTGAAATAAAAATATAAATTATTTATTTGGAATTGGTTCGTACAACCTAACTAATTTTGTGGGCAAGAAAAAGACAATATTTCTCGCGTAAAATAATTTATCTCAGATAAACAAGCTCCAAAGCCAGATTTCTGTGTCTCAGATTTCGAGAATTTTAAAATGTTTAGGAATGAAAGGGGTCGAAGGGATTTACGATCTCTTCAAGCAAAACTCAGAGAGAAATGTGCTCTTAACAGTGCTGATGTTGCAGAGGTGAAGTCATAAAACAAACTGCGGAGGATCGAATTCTAAAATATGAAAGAAAACATTAATATTTTACACTCCACTCGTTTGTTTCAGCTGCACCGCAGTGAAACTATAAACATCAGGTTATTTTCATATGTGTTATTTGTTGTAAAGGCATTGCACTCCGTTTTTACGATTAACATGCACTTTTGTCACAACTGATGCAAGGGCTGATCTTCATTCTAATCATCCGATTAGTAAAATCTTTTGTATCTATGCATTACTCGGTGATTTGTGCAAACGAAACTTGTAGCTATTACATAAAATGGTGCTTTAATGCCATGTTGATTGTCGTTCGTTGGGAGATAATGTTAGAAATGCCATGGTAAGAGAACTGGCAAAATAAATCCTTCTTGAAAATAATTAAATTCTTGAAATATTTGAAAACTTCTGTGTGAAATATCTACGTTCTTTTTTTGCACATTAATTTTTCACCTTACTGAGAAGAGTTCTCTTTCTTTTTATTTCTTTTCCAACTGAAAATTCAATTGACTAAATGATTAGGCATTTCCTTGCAATTTTCAGAGAACAGTAGGCGGCGAGAGCAGCCAAATATTCAAGCATCCTTGATAGAACAACAACTATGCGTACGCTCCCCTGGGAAGACGAGATTAGGTTATGTACATATGTGGAAGACATTTTTAAATTGCGGAAGACATGATTGGGTCTTACATGTTATAGAATAGTTCCATTGGCACGTGAGTAATAGAGATTTTTTGCACAAAGCCTTGAACTCTTCTCAAAGAACTTTGAGTTCCACCTCTTCATCCGAAGAATTTCCAATGTCCAGATCCGTGGCTTTGCAGCAGGACCTTCCGAGACACTGGGAATTTCGGATGCCGACATCCGAAGGACCTTTAACTCTTAGAACAACGTCGCTGAGATCAGGGTTGGGATTATTTTTAGTCGGCAAAGTTTGTTCTCTGCTTCCTCCTGAAGACAGGAGTTCTCTCTCTTTTGAATTTCTCCACTTCATGCGGCGGTTTTGAAACCAGATTTTTACCTACAAAATAAAGAAAAAGTATAATAAATATACATTCTGTAACAATAGTAACTTTACAACTGCAAGCTTTTTGTCAATAATTAAAAAGGATGTATTCAATTCTCCTGGCATAGTAAAGGTGTTCGGAAAGTCAACCAGAAGACAAGGTCTTCAACTTGACTTTTTTACTTTTTTACATCAGATACATAGACAACAAATAAGGATATTGAATAAATTATTCTTTTATAGGTATTGTTACGATTTTGGGGTACGGTAATGAATTCGATTAGCAGGTTTTGCAAGAGGCGGAAACAGCATTAATTATTGGTTGCAAATTAACAGCTAGTGGTTTTCCGCATTGCAAAAGAGGAGAAGAGATAAGGGTTTCTTTTCTTGGAAGCGAGAAATCTTAGCCTTGTGTGGGGAACGCAATACGTCGCCCCCTAAGCGCGCGGCGGTCGAGTCGGGTGGCCATTAGAGTGTCAACAGATCAGGAAAGTTATGGCGTTTGCTAATCCGAACCATGGCAGGACAAAGAAGTGTTAGTTAAGTTATGTGTTGTCCGTACTTATCGGGGAGTGGACCCACCACATATTCCGAATGCAGAAGCATGTATTTCTTACCACTTCACCGCGCCGAATGCTTTCAGGCTGACAAGAGAGTTAAAACAGACCCCTACAGAAGGAGAGCAAGGAATCTGTTAACGATGTGGGCAAGCGAAAAAGAGTAGTCTGAAAGAAGCTCGTGAAGGGACTGGACTCGGATACAGCAGGACCAAAGGAGATCCTGCGGCACGCTACCTTTACGGGGATAGAAAAGATTCTGTCCGAAGATGCCAGCCAGCTATACAAAGAGCGGCCGAGCTGTTGATATTATCGCGAGGAAATAGGAAGGAGGACGATACCTCTTTACCTGGTGCTAGATTGCACGTAAGAAAGAGAAAGCCAACAGCATCCCGGAGGTCACACGATGTGATGGAATTGCGGCCCCGAATGACTGAGATGCACGACCGGTGATGTATGCGAATCACCTTTGGACAGACAGACGGATCAGCTGGGACGAGCAGACGAACGGATCCTTTTATCATGTCAGCGGCTTCGTTCTACCACGACATTGGTGCGCATAAATGCGTCCCTGATTTCATGCAGGTGAATGCCGTGCACGAGAGGAAGTGGGAGATGGGGTTCGACTCCCCTCTCCATTGGTTATAGTGCGCGCTCTGAAATGGGCGTGTCATCACACAGGTACGCTTCGAAAACACATAAAATGCTAGTGAGTGCATAACAAAGTGAGTGCACTAAACATGGATACCCGAGGAAACTGCATATCTGTAAGTACGGAATTTATGTATGCATGCCAGTTGTGAAATAATTTGCTCCGGTCAGCCAATAGACTTTCGCCGGCTTAGAACTGTTCTTAAAGTCGGACTGTATAGGCGAACAAATAATCGTTGACTTTAATGATAAATTCAGCCTCAGAGCTATCCCGAAACGGGCGAGTTTATTTGACGCCCCTCCTTCACCATCCTCTGTATACATACGTCTTCATCATTATCTTCATATTTTATTGTTAATTGATTAAAAGTCTGTTGTCTCGTGCCAGTCCTGAAGTCGCATGAATAATTAATGAGTGTCAGAATTTCTTAGTTTTGATTGGCTAAATTGCAGGCTAAATTCTTTTCACCAGTACATTAAATTTCGGCGATAAAAAGAGCTCACAAGTAATTATTCGTAATTTTAATGTCTACCTCCGGGACGTCAGCCATTGCCTGACATCCTGACATCTAAATTCTTAAAGCTTATTTTTATTCGATAATCTGGCGTCCCGGGGTGTAGCAACAATTGGTGTATAGAAGTGGGATATCGCTAGGCGTGTGTTACATAAATTGATGGCTAACATTTGGATATCGCTAGGCTTATTCAAAATTAATTTGGTAGCATTGGCGATAGAGATTTTAGGTGAAAGAATTTTTTGTTTGGTATCAAAATTCATGAGCTGAAATTCCTGACACTGTATTCTAACTGCAGTAGAAGAGAAAAAAAAAGGATAATGGCAGAACTTACAGAATCAGAAGTTGAAGAACTAAAGGTCATGCTGAGCGAATTGCGTGATGCCATTGATGCCACGGGCAAAGTAATTTCGGCTATGAAACTGGACTTGGCACCTCAGACGGAGAGACAGACAGAAAATGTTGAAGTGTCACAAGAGGTACAGAAGTTTGAATTCTCTACAGAGATATTGCAGCCCAGAGAAGAAGCAAATTCCGAGTTCAGTGTAGTTAATGAGCATGCCAATGATACTGAAGTTAAATTGAATGCTGAAATTCACGATGCATGTCACACTGTGCGTGAAGAATTTGCGGTGCAGGGATCCATAGTGAAAAGAGAATTCACTGAAGATAAGAATTTGGAAGGGAATGAGAATTCGACCTTAGCGACGGGCGTAGGGCTAGAATCTGGATTGGGTGGTCCACAGAGTAATGGGAAAGTTATCTGTGAAGGAGTTTCTGAACTCAGCTGTGTATAAACCATCCCGAGTATAAAGGGGGATAATAGGAAAACAGTTATAATTGAAGGTATGCTCCCCGTATTGAAGAATTCTACCTGTGAAGATGAGATGGGTGGTAGTAGCGACTACCGCGGAGCCCCAACCGATGAAAGTGACTTTTGGGAGAGGGGTAGACGAAAAAAGCAAAAGGAAAATTCAGTTGGCCGTTTTTCTTGTCGCGTTGGTGTCAGTAAACACATCGAGGGAGATGCAACAGGAGAAGGGTTCGATCAGTTCATGCGATGGAACGTGAAGAGGGTCCGTCCGAAGAAATGTTTCAAACGAAGAAACTGATGACTGATAAAAATGTGTTATCATTCGGAACTGATGCGGACCGGGAAAGGGATTACAATTTTGGAATATCAAATTGCATCGGACGAAGCGTTGTGTGTTAAGCTTCGTGCGTAAATATTTTTTTTTCAATATTTGTGAATTGTATTTTGTTTGCTGTTGTAGGCAAGTATCTCAAGTATGTCACGGAGCGTATAGGCAAAGGGTTAAATTCGGAAAAGATGGCGCACGGGCTGGGATTATATTTTTTCAGGAAATAATCCGGGTAGCACTAGGAGATGTACTGAATCAGAATGTGTTGTAAGCCTAATGTGTGTGAGTTATATAAACAGGAAATGGGTCAGCGTAACCCGAAGTGTATTGCGAAGTATGTGAAGGCATAGCGTTTATAGCGAGTTATGGTTTCGGCTTTTTCGAAGCAACAGGTGTTCGTTTCTGAGCTGTGGTGTTAACCACTCTCGACGTGCTGCTCACACGCCGACTGTGGAATGCTCGGACGAAAGAAATTTCCATGCGCTGGAAATGGCTCGTGTGTATTACTGATCGACATCAACCTATCCTACCAATTTTGGATTGGTTAAGACTTTTCTCCGTGTCGGAATGGTGGACGCTTGGACCTGCAGCAAGGAAATTCTGTACACGGATGTATGAGGTAGAGGTTTCCCTCGTGAGCGTGGTACAGTGGCTTGGTCAGAAGGAGACAGCTGTTCTCGGTAAGCTGTCGAAATTTCGATGCGAGCGAAGTTAAAGGTTATCGATGCCGTATCTACTGCACTACTAAATCTTGTTCAGCCGTAGACGTTGCGCCTGAAACGTACCTAGCAATGTGTTTGTTGTGCATGGATGTTCACTCGGTTTTCAGGGAGTGAGTCCTGTGTGAATTTTGGATGTCGGAAGCATCCTGGTATTAGGCTGTTAAGGAAATTGGGTGGATTTCTTTGGGTTGGCGATGTGGTTTGCTAGATGTTGGTAATGTGGCTGTCGCGCCAGTGGTTCAGTGTGGGTACTGTGGAGACCCGAATGTTTGAATTTTTTCCTGAATGCTCTGGAAGAGAGGGCGTTGAGATGAGGAATCCCAAGAAAATAGGAAAGCGTTTCTTTTGCTATGACGTGATATGAACTTGGCCTAGTGTGGTATTTGCTTTCAGTGTTTCTTGTATAGTGCTGGTGTAGTGCTTGTATAGTGTTCGTGTAGTGCTTGTATAGTGCTGTGTTCTACGGTGTGCTACCACTTCAACGTTATTTGGAGGTGGACGTTGTGAATAGATCTTGGTGGCCTTGGAAAGAATTTAGGAAGGCGTCCCCCAAATTGCGAAAAGAATTGGGGAGGAGCCGCATGTGCCCAAAGTGAAAGTGATAACATGCTGTGAGGAATAAAATGAAGGGATTGGTCAAGCCGTGTGGATTGAATTAACAGGCTCCACCCTTTCAGAAGGTAGCATCCAATGGTTGGCACCTGAGTGGTCAGAGGTAGACCTATAGGCCGAATAGGGACATTCGCTTGTTTCGTTGGGGGCAGTGTTACGACTTTGGAGTACGGTAATTAATTCGATTAGCAGGTTTTGCAAGAGGCGGGAACAGCATTAATTATTGGGTGAAAATTAACAGCTAGTGGTTTTCCGCATTGCAAAAGAGGAGAAGAGATAAGGGTTTCTTTTCTTGGAAGCGAGAAATCTTAGCCTTGTGTGGGGAACGCGATGCGTCGCCCCCTAAGCGCGCGGCGGTCGAGTCGGGTGGCCGTTAGAGTGTCAACAGATCAGAAAAGTTATGGCGTTTGCTAATCCGAACCTTGGCAGGACAAAGAAGTGTTAGTTAGGTTATGTGTTGTCCATACTTATCGGGGAGTGGACCCACCACATATTCCGAATGCAGAAGCATGTATTTCTTACCACTTCACCGCGCCGAATGCTTTCAGGCTGACAAGAGAGTTAAAACAGACCCCTAAAGAAGGAGAGCAAGGAATCTGTTAACGATGTGGACAAGCAAAAAAGAGTAGTCTGAAAGAAGCTCGTGAAGGGACTGGACTCGGATACAGCAGGACCAGAGGAGATCCTGCGGCGCGGTACTTTTACGGGGATAGAAAAGATTCTGTCCGCAAAGAGCGGCCGAGCTGTTGATAACCGCGAGGAAATAGGAGGGAGGACGATACCGCTTTTCCTGGTGCTAGATTGCACGTAAGAGAAAGCCAGCAGCATCCCGGAGGTCACACGATGTGATGGAATTGCGGCCCCGAATGACTGAGATGCACGACCGGTGATGTATGCGAATCACCTTTGGACAGACAGACGGATCAGCTGGGACGAGCAGATGAACGGATCCTTCTATCACGTCAGCGGCTTCGTTCCACCACGAAATTGGTGCGCATAAATGCGTCTCTAATTTCATGCAGGTGAATGCCGTGCACGAGAGAAAGTGGGAGATGGGGTTCGACTCCCCTCTCCATTGGTTATAGTGCGCGCTCTGAAATGGGCGTGTCATCACACAGGTACGCTTTGAAAACACATAAAATGTTAGTGAGTGCACTAAACATGGATACCCGAGGAAACTGCATATCTGTAAGTACGGAATTTATGTATGCATGCCAGTTGTGAAATAATTGGCTTCGGTCAGCCAATAGACTTTCGTTGGCAGTAGAAGAAAAGGGGTCATTCTAGACCAGGGGCAGCAGTCCATAGACTTAACATTGGCTGCCCACGAGGCTGCCCCAGCTGTCTACTTGTCAGATTTTTTGTCACGTGATCGTCATCATGATGTGCTGCCCCCTAGCGGTGCTTCTTGGAACTTTATTATTTCGATGGATCTTTGATTTTGGGGGATGGCAATGACCGAGTGGGGAAGGGCGCTGCGTAGGTGTTAGATATGATGGTGCTTCTTGGAACTTTATTTTTTCGATGGATCTTTGATTTTGAGGGATGGCAACGACAGAGTGGAGTCCGTTGGGATTTTTTGTATTTATTCCTGTGGTTTTCATGCGGGATTTTTCCCCCCTCTTCGATGTTATTTTTCTCCGGAGGAAATTTTTACGTAACAATGCTGGGGAATTTTCTTTCCAAGGGAATAAAAATCCTCCGATGGTCTTAACGAGGTTCTAACTCACGATGATTTGGTTTCAAAAAATGGTCGGGCGGTCAAATGGTTTTCGTGTATTCACTCTATTTAAAAAAACTTAAACAAATACGTGGACTGACAACAAAGAGCGGCACGCGACGTCAATTCATACCGGGGCTAGTAGTCGGAGATACACGTATTTGTTTAATTTTTTTTTCGAGTGATTTAATGGACTTCGTTAAATTTTGGGTGGAATGGATGAAGAAATGGGAAATCTTTCGCTCCTCCAATATTTTTCCTGTAATTTTTTTTATATAAAACTTATATTTTTTATGTTTTCGGGAATCCTGCCTATGCATTATTTTTTTAATTCTTATATTTTTCCTCTCTCCAATTTTAATCAATGTCGTTTGGAACCGTTGCCCCCTTCATGAGAGCGATTCCGGACTCAAAGGAATGCATAAGTCGAGATTTCCACCATGTATTGGATTTCACTCAGGAAAAAGTGGGTCAGGATGGTGAAACTTTGAAATTTGAAATTTCTCTGTGTGGAGAACATTGGACTAAAGTGGATTATAAGTAATCTTCTATGTTAAGAGTCATATAACAGACGTTTCTTCATTCCATTTCGTTTTCCGCTTTAATTAAGAAAGCAGTGGGAAAATATAATTTGACTTTGGAAGCATTACAAACATCAAAAGAAGAATTTCTGTGGAATGATGGCTCTTTTCTGCTTGAAGAAACTCTCGGGGACACAATGTTTGACATGGCGGACATGAACGGATTGGAATTCTCCTACGACGACAATCAAATAAACATGACCAAAATTATTTTACAACTGGATTTTGAGAAAATAGCTGAACAGTATCTGAAAGAACTCCCTCGGAATCGAAATACTAAAGTAGACGAAGCATTTCTGGACTCAGTTGACCTAAGTCATTACGTTGGAGAAATTTTAAGAAAAAAGGGAATATTGAAATCGTACACTATGTTTTCTTTATGTGAAGAACAAAGTATTTCATAGCTCACTCGTTTTTCAAAAAACCAGCATTAAATCCAAGATGAATTCTTTGAAGATGTCAGATTAAATTTTATCGCTTTCCGTATACCTCTCGTTTTAGGGGAAATTCAGCCTTGAAGAATATCTTTATGCTTATTATGTACTTTCTGCCGAATATATTTTAGTTTTATTCTCTCAAGATATGAAAATTAATTATAATGAAATCCTTTCGTTTTTCTCTCGCTAAGAATTTACCTTAAAATAAGCCCTGAGCTCCAGTTCGCATTGTCTGATTAGAGTCAATAGCGTTTCGTCACGAAATGACAAGATAAGGATATAGTCACCGTGAAGTTACTGTTTTGAAACGTCTGAAGTGCTGACGCATGGTGGCGCACCAGCACGTGCGGTGATAAGGGTCATGCATTGGTTACAGTATGCAAAGGAAACGCTGAGTGAATTTTAGTTCTGTTCTAAGTTTGAATAAAGTAAGACGTCTTCAAGTCTTTCAAATTCTTTTTCCGTCAGCACGCTAACGTTTTTTTCACGTTTAATCATTGAGAAAGAAGCAGTATGAATCTTCCAGACGTTTCTGTTTCTTACGCTAAGAAGCAGTGTGTCGGTTCCCCAGCTGTTCAAATGCTTTGATTCCATCTGAAAATTGTGATGAGTTTTCTTTCGTCCCCACTTGTGTTCTGGAGGTTCAACCTGAGAAAAGCTGTCCCATTGGATTCAGGCTGGAATCAATTCCAGAACATTATTTTCATTTAGGAAGAAATCTTTTTATGACTGTTTCCGTATTTTCTTCTGTAATCAAAGTTCATGTTAGGGAATTCAAGTGGACTGGAGAATTGCTAATGCAGTTTTTTTAATTTTTTAATTGGCAAGTGAGGTGAGTTTGTGAATATTTATTATTTATTGAAATATTAAGCGCAAATATTTTTTAATTTTAAGGCATACATTTAAAGAGTCATTTTTTTAAATTAAATTTTAAGTGAAATTATTGTTTTATTGAAATAAGACAAAAATTTAAGCTTTCAAGAATTTTATTAGTAAAAGAAATTTCTTTTTTGAAATGCTTAAAACAGTAACAGAATGAATGCAATTGTTTTAATGGGGAACTAGTGCTTTTTTGCTAGACTTTTCTTAAAGATACTTGAGTATTGTTATTGGAAATGGGCCTGATGTTTTCAATTAGGTGACCAATCCGGGGGATTTCCGGTTGGTCTGAGAGCAATGCTTTACAGTATTGAGCCGAAACCAGAGTACACGGCTTATTTTCGGGGAGTTTGAAATGTTTCAAACTGACTCGCTTTATTCTTTGAATTGAAAAGAAGAAGCGCTCTCACTGAAGACTCCCTAGCCTGGAAAAACTAAACAGTCTGTATTTCATAAAAATTTCTTTCCTTAGACATTTTAGCACATCCATTTTCAACCTCATGTATTTTCAACTTTCAGGAACTTGCTGTGACTGTTTTTACTGCATTCTATTTTCTACCTGATTTGTTTTCAACTTTTTCGAAAACGATCTTCAACAGATTTTTACTCTTTTCGAAACAGTCTTTTTATGCATGCTAGTTTTCCCATGTTATTCTATGGGAATTTCCCTGCTTTTAGTGAAACGTGTTTCATCAAAACCGCCCCTAAGAAAAAATGAAGTGTTCCATTTTTAACCCTAGGAAAGAATGAACTTTTCCGAAACGAACCTCATCTATTTTCAACTTTTCCTAAAACGATCTTTGCAGACATCTTTCAATCAAAATTTAAACCCTTCTCAATATGAACTTATAGAAAATGAATACATTTAAAAAAAAAGAGAGAAAAAAACAACCCAAACGAATGATACTTTATGAAAAATAGATTACGAAAAGAAGTTTTAAGTTACATAGGGAAAAACAAGAAACGAAAGAAAAAATGAAGTAGAAAAAGAATAAAGTTTACATGACGAAATACAGAATTTGATGCGAAAAGAGCCACTTAATGCTTTGAATAGGGGGACCTTGTTTCAGTAAAAAATTTCTTATTCTTATGATTTCTTTAAGAAAACTGACATTTTCAGTAAATTTATGCTTTCCTATGAAAGTTTTTCTCAATGAACTCCCTTAAGTTAGTCTCAAGTCTTTGAAGTGAATGGGAAGAAAAATAACATGTCTATGTGTTATGAGAAAATGTAGGAATTTCCTTAAGACAGTG
Source organism: Macrothele yani (assembly GCA_039090855.1). Lineage (NCBI taxonomy): Eukaryota > Metazoa > Arthropoda > Arachnida > Araneae > Macrothelidae > Macrothele > Macrothele yani. Next base: position 353,182 of record CM077014.1, read on the forward strand.
AGAAGTGAATTGAACATCAAGCAGTTGTAAGATGTTTTACTATCGTAATATGTACATACATTTTGAGAAAATGTCTTCTGAAGATAGAGGGGAAAATATATGAATATTAAAAAACAACAGTTCCTTAGATTTACAAATAGAGTATTTGAAGTAGAAAGAGGGATGGACTGCTTTGAATAGGAATTTCTTGTTTCAGTGAAGGGATTCTTATTCTGGAATTTTTTAAAAGAGAAACTATCATTTTCAAAAAATTCCTGGGGGAGTCGAACTTGGTTATTTAACAAAATTCTTGGATACATAGGAATTTGAAGAAAGTTTATGGAGCGACATTTCTGTTCAAAAGTAAATTCGAGTGGAAAAATAAGAGCAATTAAATCGATAGGAAAAGATTGATAAGTTGAATCAGAAAAAAAAAACTAAGAAAAAAAAAGAAGTTTCATAAAAATAAACCAAAGTTTGAAGAATCATACAACACTGAGCAGAAGGAAAAACATAATAAGTAAAATAAGGGGAATACGATATTTTCACTATGGGAGTTTGGAAACAACTGCTTTTCTGACGAATTAGTAAAACGTACAAAAATGTTTAGATTAAGTACGGACTTAGTCGCTATGTCTCCAGAATGAAAGCTTTTTCTGCTGAGACAATGAATAAAAAATCCGATAATGAAAACCTAATTAAAACGAAAGAAATGGTCAATGAAAGTAAACGTCTAAAGATAAAATGGCCTATTCTTCGTACGTCAAAAGTTAATGGGTTCCGATATTTTAGGCGAGGGAAGAACTCTTGATTCGCCTATTCTCGACTGGCCTACAACTTTCACCTCCTAAAGGGGAGTGATTCACCTTGAAAAAATTTCTTGATTCGCCTTTTCTTGATTGACCTATTCTTCGTACGTCGAAAGTTAATGGGTGCCGCCATTTTAATCGAGGAAAGAATTCTTGATTCGCCTATTCTTGTCTGGCGTACAACTTTCATCTGATAGAGGGGAGGGATTCACCTGGAGCAAACTTCTTGATTCGCCTGCGTGGAAAGTTAATCGGTCGAGAAAATGTTATTACATTATTTCGCTTAAGCTTTGACGGAGTGATTTGAAAAAAAAGATACATCTTTACCTCTCGTGAATTTTTTTTTATCGAAACACTAAATCTGTCGAATAACAATTTTTCCCGTGAAAAAAAAAAAGCTAGTTTTATTCCTAGGGTTTGAAACTAGTTCTATTTCTTTAACCAAAAAAAAAAAAAGCTGAGTAGAAAACAAAATTGTGCAAAACATCTATAATTAAAAAAAAAAAGGGGGGGGGAGTGGATGCTATTACATTATTTCGCATAAGCTTTGACGCATTGATTTAAAAAAAGATTCATCTTTACCTTCCGCGGGGTTGTTTTTTTTTTAATCAAAACACTAAATCTTTCGTGCGTTAATGTAGGAGATATCAAATGCTGAGTGAAAAGTAAAAAACAAAAAAGACCATGACGTAATTGTTTACCTCTTCTGTTCAAAGGCCAATAGTACAGAACTATCTGGGAAAGAAGCTAGTGAAGTTGTTGCTCTACATCTTTAATATTATCTGAGCCTAATGTGCCAGCTGCTTGCCCAGCTCTAATTCGGAGAGTGGGTAGATAGCTAAAATTTCTGTGACACTCATAACATAATTTAGAAGTCACTAAAAAGCTGATGTATGGCAGCTACAGTTTAATTTATGGCGACTTAAATGATTTTTACCACTTCATGTTGAGTCAAAAGAGCCGCACCGTGTACAAAGGGGAGTCCAACGCTAACGATTTTTTACTATCATGATGCTAGTAGGTTCTCAGTAACCCGAGGGGAATATAATATTGTAACTGATATATCATCAAATTCTTACAAATATTATTTCCTATGTACACATACCAAATATTATGCTTACCACTTAAAACCTACAAATAAGACCTTATAAGCTTATATCCTTTGTAAGCTGCTCAGAATCAATATATTGGGACTAATTCTGTCTCATTTTATTTTTTATAGTCTCATTTTATTTTTAAATTATATACATATTTAATGTGTCGAACTTAAAATGTATAGCTTCTAATTTGCAAAAGTACTCTTTAGCTTAGGTGCCTCGCATGTAAGCATTAGGGCATAACGTGCTGCCTTTTATTTTCATCTGTGGTTTCAAAAATGCACTCCTAGTGTTACTGCTGGAAAATGGTACCGAGTGGAGAGTTCCTCCATATCCTGCTTTCGTTTGTAACAATTTTGTTTTCTTACAAACGGATAGGGAACTTTCCAACATGGGGAATTTTTATGACCAGAAATTTCTGCTGCTCGGATTTACACATGTGAACATTCAATAGCAACAAAATCAGACCCTTTTCGGAAGTGGCTCATGTCCGGTGGACTCATGTCGCAGTCGGTCAATGAAGTTGGGCTCGTGTCCGGACCCCTGGTCCGATGGGGTTATGTACACTCTTCGTTTTTGGCCGAAAAGTTCTAGCTACGATATGATGGCGAATAAAAATCTGTATTTGATTACTGATGTACATCCTGTTTAATTTTTTGAAGAAACTTCTGATATATTACAATATGTTTTTGTCCGTAATGTAAAAAAGCTTATCCTTTACCATTATAACAAATCTGTTTCTACGGTTTTGAAGTTAAGCAAACATTAAGAGTGAACACAAGGAATCCCATTAAAAAGTGTCAATCACAAGCTGTTAGCTTGGAGTACAAAGCAAACACCGATATTAAGAAAGAAAGAAACATTGCTTAAAATATATAAATGCCCGCAAATAAATTAAATAAAACGTTTTACTGAAATAATGTTATTAGTGTAGACAACGTATGTAAGAACTGGAATTTCAAACTAAACATATTTAAAACTTTATGGCATACCAACATCTTTGGTTGCGTAAAACCAGTTTTCCCAATTGGAAACATGCGCGTGTTAACACATATACGACCATCTCTTATAAAGGAACAACTTTTATATTAGGACCTTTTTTCCGGCCTTTACATTTTGATGTACCGAAAAAACATTAAAAAAAAAACATTTGTTGTACTTGGTAATAAATTTATCTACAATTTGGGGACTCAAAAGAAAAGGCTTGACTGGCCAAGAACATGCAAAACTTTCTGCAAATTAAACCAGTTAAACGCTTAACTGGTTTGGGGCTGTGCCCCAAATAAAGGATAAAAGAGTGAGTGTAACTCCATATGTTCATATGAAAAATAAGGCTATAAAATTTAAAATACACGCTAATGTTGCTGTCAGTTTAACTGTAACAAATACACATATTAAATGTACTATCTTCTCATGCTGCCCTCCGTACCTAGAAGTCCTTAAACATGTTCAGAAGATAAAAAGAAATTACATATTTTTTTAAACCGGGGATAAAGCACGAAAGAGTGCACTTTGGAAAAAAAAAACTATACATATAGTAATAATTTTTTTTTATGATAACGCCAATTTTGAGCCGACGCGGTAGACTTCTGTACAACCGCCGTAGTATGGCGGTTGTACAGAAGTCTACCGCGATTTGACGAAAATGCATCATTCAAGGGGAAAACGTGTACTTCCTCCAACACCATATGGATCACACACTTTCTTCATAACTTCTTTATCATGTTACATAGCCCAATTCAAATCATGAGAAGAGCTAGATAGAAAATGTTTTTCAAACATTTAATATTACAATAAAAAGTATTACATGTACACAAATTTCAGGGGGATGGGCACCTACGTCACTGGTCGCACTGAATATTCTGGGTCTACACACGATAGAGCAATTCTACCAGTATAATTACGAAGTTTTGATATAAAACTATTTTTGTTATTTATTATTGCTATGTGAGATGCATTTAGAAGTTGACCTAAATTAATTAACACACGATTTACAAATTTCTCCATCACAAATTTACCAACGGGTATCCAAAGTTCAGTTATCAAAATTAGTGTAAAAGGCTTTTCAAAGAAGTTCAACAGGTTTACTCTTGTATAATGATTTCCGTATAACTCAAGTACGTACCAAGTATTTTAATTTTTATTTTCACATTAAGTGGGGTAGACACTAATATTACAAATTTAAAAAAAATCGCTAAAAATATTGGCAAGTACTATCCTGCCTCACACGTACCCGTTTTTATTTTATTTTATTTTGTTTTATTTGTATTTTTTTTTGTTATGTTTAAATGTGCTGTGACGTGATTAAATAAAATATGAGACGAAACACTACACTGTGGGCTCTTGGGCGTCGGCGTTTGTTAGTGATAGAGATCTGTAAGCGGGAAATTTTCAGGAACCGGGCCACCCTGCCCCTTTGTGGCAGCAAAGAAGCAGGATGGCCCCTATGCCTCCCATGTAAATATTTAATAACAAGTAGCCTCTCCAATTAGCCATATTAGCCATTCTTTTACCCTTCAACGGAGATACTATCCATGAAAAATCAATTTCAAAGCTCTTTAAATATGTGGTAGTTGTGTATGACTTTTTGAATCTCGTAATATATGTAGTAATAACAAAATATTACCATGGTCGTCCTAAGGGGTAGGCCAACGGGGCGAGTGGAGTCCCCCAAGAGAGTCTAATGTATAATGTATTCATTGCACAAATAATTAAAAGAACGGCGAACAGTTTCTTTCTTTCTTTCTTTCTTCGTCTTGCTATTATTTTTATTTCGTCAAACCTTGTCGTAGTTTCGGTTTGGGGAATTTTTTTCTTTTCTTCTGTGACAAAACAAAAGAAAATTGTTACCTTTTCGTGCCCCACACTGCATTATGGTTGTTAGTTCTATTACCATTACATATATGTATTTATGCCTTTAAAATGAATATGAAACTGCGGTTGCCGGTAACCCGCCGCACAGGAAAACTGCCACATGTTTTTTATTAAGGAGCCGGGCACAAATTGCTGTTCCTCCGAGGAGCACTTTGAATGTGTGGCAGTTTTCCATGTTTCCCAATTATGTGTGGTAGTTTTCCAAGGTGCCTAACGACAGGAAGGAGCTCTTTCGTTTGCCTGAATTTTCATGCCGGATCATACGAGTTTAGGGCAACTGGCCACAAAACTTCAAGGGAGTGTGCAGGGGGGGGGGCATAAATATTACCGTTTCTTGGCCTATATTAAGAAATGAATTGGGAACTCCATACAAATTTCGAGAAAACGTTCTATGTAAGTCAAGTGAAAACTGTACTTTAATTCGAAGATACACATTGCCGTGACTTAGTACATTTCTTAAAACTACAGTGTTCGACGAAACAACGGAATTACAGCATGACTCATGGTGTGTTAAAAAAAGACGATAAGGTGGGATTTTTTAATAACGCTGCACTTTCTTTTACTTAGGAATATTTACATAACATGTCAAGTTTGTAATATTTTTTTTACTTAATTGATTCATAGGCCTTATTTATACCTAGGCCTTTTTAACACCTTTTAATCCGCCGATTTCATATTCATAAATGTAGTTTTAAGAAATGTACTAAGTTACGGCAATGTATATCTTCAAATTAAAGTACAGTTCTAGCTTGGCTTACATAGAACGTTTTCTCCAAATTTGTTTAGAGTTTCCAATTCAATTCATAATATAGGTCAGGAACGGGAGTCTCTTTACTCCCATCCTTAACTTTTGTGACCAGTTGTCCTAAACTCGTATGAACCGGCATGGAAATTCAGACAAACAAAAGAGTTCCTTCATGTCTTTAGGCACTTGGTAAACTTCCACACATAATTCGGAAACTTGGAAAACTGCCCCACTGGAAAACTGTCACACATTCAAAGTGTTCCTTGAAGGAACAGCAATTTGTGCCCTGGCCCCTTAATGAAAAACATGTGGCTGTTTTCCAGTGTGTGGCAGTTTTCCAAGTTGCTTAAAGATCTGTGGTAGTTTTCCTGTGTGGTGGTTTACAGTGAACCTGAAATTGCCCATAAACAGTTATATTCCAACCTTAATCCATTTTCTATTAAAAAGTTTTATAGAATTAGTTTTACGTAGGCAGTTAGTATTCCATAAATATGTAAATATGTGCATGAAAAACGGTAACAGTGAAATAAAAATCATGCAGAAAACGATTTTTATTGTAGTAATATAAAACAGTCACAATAACAATTTATATCCTGCAGCTATTTGATGAAAATTTTGAACAGAAGTGAAAATGTTTCCTCGTAGTCTGGTGTTTTGCTAAAGGCCAACACACCCTAGTGAAACAGTTTTACAGCATCGTTGCTTTTGACTGAATTCTACTAGCTAATTTGAAAGCGCGATATGATAAACAAAATAAAAATAAAAAAAAATTAAAAAAAATGTGTTCTTTACATAGATTTTTGGAAATATACATTTTTACTCCTGTGCTGTATTTTCATCAAGTTGCCCATAAACACTTGAAACAACTAACTATATGTACTGGTATATACACACAAGTGAAAAGTCAGATCACTTATAAAAATGCATTGCAAAGGAGAATATCTATGTTAGTCATATATGTATTACCTCAAACATATTTGTAATATGTGGAAAATAATAATGAAAACCAAATTCTATAGTCATGCGCTTCCGAATACCTTTCTGTTTCTTTCGTTCTAAATATTGAGTACATAGCCAGGATGTGTGTTTGGGGTCATTGTCTTGTTGGAAAACTAATCCTTGTCCAATCCGGCCATATCTAGACAGTGGCGGCTCGTGGTTGGAAAAATAGGTGAAGAGGTACAAGAGCAGTATGAAAAGATATCTACAATCTACAATGAAAATCCCTTAATGAGGGCTTACCTATTTTTTGTATATTAAATCAATTTTTCTTCCTTTTAAAGCTGCAAATTTGTCGATTATGTCGTCATAAGATAGTTAGATGGTTGTTTCTTCGTGAGCATCAATAAAATGTCTTCCTGAATATAAATATTTGCCAAAGTAACAAGTCTATCTTGGGAACAAGTGTTTCTTGAGCAAGTTTGTATTCTTTTAAGAAAACTTCTTTCCACTGGTACACTTGTAGATGGAATTGTTAAAATGAGGAAAATCAATTTATAATCTTCTGTAAAAATGTCTTTGTCTCCGTGAAACACTCGAAGGAGTTCTTGAGTCAATATATTCCTTAATTTTTCATCGGCATATACAAGACTCAGTTCATTTTTAAGGCGCTGGTGTTTAGTAAATATGTTTCTGTAAAAATGTAGATTTTCAAGAGCGCGAGAAGGAAAGCATGCATTAAATTATTCGAATTTGGTTGTGTCAGCAAGTCAGACAAATTGAAGTTTCTTGCAGTCTTGAAATCTTATATCTATTTCCACAAGAATGTGGTCCAAATTTCAATATACAATTGTTTATAATTTTGAAGAAATGTTTCCTGTGTAAGAGCAGCATATTCCCGTGCTTATTTGTGTGATTATGCTAGCTTTTCCAAATTGTGTTTCAAATACCTCATCGTTCCTTTTATGGCTCAAAATTTCACGAGGTTTTTTTTTTAATTTGAGTTACACAGTAGTTTATGTTTAGTTATTTTTTATTCAAAAGTTTGAATAATAGGTCGGTGGAGACAAAAATGTAAATTCGAAAGTGTTCATATCATTCAAAAACCCCTTGGCAAGATGAATTTTTGTTTTGTTTGATTGTTCGCTATTCGTCAGAAATCCGAACACTTCCTTCAATTTATCCCAATCTTCAATAACTACACTTACTGATTTCGAAGTGGAGGACCATCGAGTGTCTGTTATGGTTGGTCTGCGTCTTGCGGTTGTTGATGTAAGTGTATAAGACCGCTTCGCAGAATGGTGAACAAACGAAGCAATTCCACTGAGGCTTGCAAAACGTATTCGATTTAGAAAAACTCGGGTGTAATACAAGATTCAAACGATGAACTAAGCAATGAACAAAAACAGCTCGATAAGCTTTATCCTTGACTTTTTTTTCTGTAGCCCATTTAAGTGTCCAGACATTATACTTGCTCCATCGTAACATTGTCCTATTTATTTGTGTTGGTAATCAGACTGTTCCAAAATTTTTGTCTTGCCTTTTGTATAAAGCTCCTGACGTTCTAACTGCATTCACATCATGGAAACTCAAACATCCCTCAACCAATACACCTTCCGAATCAACAATAGCAAATTATTTAATTTTTGACGTGATTGTTTATACAGTATATTCAGAAATACATTCAATTAATTCATTTTGAATAGTTTTTTATCCTTTCGTATTGATTTTCAATTTCTAAAGAACTTCTTCATATCAACAATGAAAGTAATTCAATGAAATTTCTACGATTTATCGAGCCCATGCTTTCGTCATGGCCATGGAATGCTAGTTCTTGTTTGCTCAAATACAGTATAGACTAATACTGCATCAATAACTGCCTACAGGAAGTCTATTTAAACGAACGTTTTCGTTAAAATGCGTTTTCAAAAGCCTAGCATTCTTTCTCAGGGCATCGGCAATGGTGTTTTGAATTTTTCAAAATTCCTTAACATTAATCCGCATTTCAGGTGTTCGCTAGAATCACAATATTTATGAAGTGACCGTGTTACACTTAATAAATCTGAGAATCCGTCTTTATTCCACGCCGAATGCGTATTACTAAAAAGTAAGCAGTGCCAAACGAAAAAAAAAATTAACACAGAAATGCTGCAAATCCATTTATATTCAGTAAACCAACAATTTTTAAAATTAATATTGTTAGATTTACAGCTCTTCTTGATTTCGTTCTTGGCAACAATTGGCAGTGAATCCGTTGGTCGTCCTTGAAGCAAAATGTCTCTTTTATCTTCATCTTTCCACAGAGTAAATGGAGTTTGCAATAAATTACAAACAATGTCGTCCACAGGATGCATACTAAAAACTATCACTATCAGTTAAATTGTACACAAACCTAAAATATCAGTTAAAGCTTTAAACAAATAATCACAAAGCACGAAAGAACAAATTCCTTTCGGAAAATAATGTATCACAGCACCACAAGGAAAAAGCCCTAGTAGATTGCAAGGTACCCTGGTAGTCAACCCGCTCCACCGTGATCTCTGACGACTTTACGCTCAAAAACTGAGAGATGCAGAGCTAAGGCGCCGAAGCTGAAACACTGCACTTGAGCGAGCAGATTGGGGAGGGTGACGTCACGGTTACCATGACAACTCGGCCGAAAACTGCAGACTTCCAAGCATTCTCATTTCGGCTCTTCACTTGCACTGTTTTGCGTATAAGGATTTGTTTTCCGTATTGAGAGCGCCATGTGAATTAATATCTATTCAAATTTTTGAGTATTTTGGAACTGAATAAAGGCAAACAAGAATATATTATAAAAAAATACTGAATAAAGTTTATTTTGAGTAAAATAGGTGAAGAGGCACTTCACCTACTTCACCTGAAAAGCCGCCACTGTATCTAGATGGTATTGCAGGCCTCCGAAGAATGCTGTGATATTTGTCTCTCGTCACGATACTTTTGATTTGAAAGAAATCTTCGAATGCCGTACCACCAAAACACACCCCAAATCATAATGCTTCTACCACCGTGTTTGACAGTTTGCACGACACAGTGCTGATTTAACCTTTCAAACTTTTTTCCGGCGTGCGTATACACTCAGAATTTAGCCGAAAAGTTGGCACTTAGACTCATCTGTCCAAAGTACTACCTTCCATTCTTCAAAGATCAGATGTGCTTAACCGCCTTTTTAGCACGTCTTTTGTAAAAAAAGATCGTGCTTATGTTACCGGTTTGTCCGTCAATCCGTCGTCCGTCCGTCTGTACCCACGATATCTCTTCAACTATTAGTCAGATTTGAAAAATTCTTTTTGCATTGGGAAGCTCGAAATATGCAAATGATGATCCTTCATTTCGTTTTTTTTACGATGTACAATTTCGCCACTAGAGGGCGTAAATGCAGATGATGTCGAATTCAAAAACACATTTTATTCCACATATTTGCTTCTAAACATCCGATTGAAAAAATTATTTTATCTTTCGATTCCATTTATGTCGAAGACTATTTTAGATATAATAACTTTTTCAAATTACGCATAGATTTTCCGCTAGGCGGCGTAAAAGTAAATTACATTTTTACCTATAACTCTTCTTCTAAAACTCCGATTTGAAAAATGTTTTCTTCAGCGGATACACCTCTTTGTGGAAAATCTTTTGCATATAATTTAAAAATTTTGGTAAAGAATACTTTGGCCACCAGGGGGCGTAAGTGTTAATTTTTGCTTCTGATGTATTTGCCATAAAATCCGAGCTTCTGAAGTATCGATTGAAAAACTTCTTTCGTGGACTGATGCCACTCACATCGATAAACCTTTTCGGAATATTTTCTTCTTAAATTATTCCACAGTTTCTCCGCCAGGGGGCGTAGATGTATGTCTTATTTTTGTCAATATCTCTACTTCTAGGAGTCCGATTTGAAAAAAATCTTCTTTATGGATAGTTTTTCGGTGTGACATGTTTTTCATATAATTTCAAAATTTTCAAGTAATTCATAGACTTTCCGCTAGTGGGCGTAGAGGTAAATTGCGTTTCCCTCTGTATCTCTGCTCCTAAATCTCCGATTTGAAAAATTCTTTCTGCACCGGATAGAGCTCCTGATGGGAAATCGTTTGTACATAATTTCTAATTTTTGTAAAAAATCGCTTGGCCACCAGGTGGCGTAAGTCTTAATTTCAGCTTCTGACGTATTTGCAGAAAATATGAGCTTCTGAATTCTCGATTGAAAAAAAAGGTCGTTTGTAGACCGATACTACTCATGTCGACAAACCTTTTAGAAACGTTTTCTTCTTAAAATAATGCATGGTTTCTACGCCGTTGGGCGTAGATGTATATCTTATTTTTGTCAATATCTCTACTTCTAGGAGTCCGATTTGAAAAATTCTTTCTTTGTTGGATAGTGTTTCCGATGCGAAATGGTTTTCCTATAAATTCAAAATTTTCATGTAAATCCTTGACTTTTCGCTAGGGGGCACAAAGGTAAATTGCGTTTTCTGCGTTATTTTTGCTTCTAAAACTCCAATTTCAAAAATTCTTCCTGTGTCGCATACAAGACCTGATGGAAAATGTATTTCACATAATTTCTAATGTTTGATAAAGAATGGTTTGGCCAGCAGGGGGCATAAGTGTTAATTTCTGCTTCTGATGTATTTGTAGCAAAATCTGGGCTCCTGAAAACTCGGCTAAATTTTTGTTTCTTGGACCGATACCGCTCATATGGAAAAACCTTTAGAGAACACTTTCTTCCTAAAATAATGCATGGCTTTCCCACCAGGGGACCTAAAGTCACATCTTATTTTTGTCGATATCTCTGTTTCTAAGAGTCCGATTTGAAAAATTCTCTCGGTGTTGGAGAGCGCTTCCGGTGCGAAATGTTTCTCATATAAATTCATGTTTTTCTTAACGCACAAGTCTGCAACCAGAGGGCGTAAGCTCACGATTCCGTTTACAGCAATATCTGAGGGATTAAAAACCCGATTGAAAAACTTCTTTCTTCCGTCAGATACTATTGTTTTCCATACCGGTTCCATTGACTTCGAATAGCTTCGATAAATTTAATTTGCGTCCGAACGGATTCAAAAGACGTGCTTATTATACCAGAAAATTCGGTGTCATCTTCTTGTTTATTCTGAGGCTGAAGTAAAGGTTTCTTGGCCACCACTCGGCTGTTTCAACCAGCTGAACGTAAACGTCGTTTAACCGTAGTTCATGACACTTGTTCCGACTGGTAGCTATTCACCAAGGACAAAATATCGGTGCTGTTAACAGTCCGTCACGCTCGCTTATAACTGTAATGCATTTATCAGTCTGCACGGAGCGGTTTTTTTTTTTTTATCGAAGTTACACCAAATTTTCCTCTGTCGTTTCAAAGTACGTTGTATGCACTCCGGTTTTTGACACATGCAATATTTTCGATTTTTTTAAATTTTAACCATGAATTTATTCTTTTCTCCGTGAGTATTAAAAGTTTGGATATAGAAACTAACCATTTCTGTTATATAAATTTTCAAATTTTAAAGTTTTATGTGTGGTATCAGACTTTCGGTCTGTAGATTACACACACACACCCTTCCCCACCACTCACTATAGTTTCTCTCGATTTTGATTGGACGACACATTTAATACCATGCTCACGCTGACGACTACCTGTAAGGACTACCTTATGTTTGTTTTTTTTATTTTTTTTTTGGTCATCATTTGATATCTCCTACAAATAACGCACGAAAGATTTAGTGATTTAGTGTTTTGATTAAAAAAACAACAACCAAGGGAGGTAAAGATGAATCTTTTTTTTAAATCAATGCGTCAAAGCTTATGCGAAATAATGTAATAGCATCCACCCTCCGGTTTTTTAAATTATAAATATTTTGCACAATTTTGTTTTTTACTTGGCTTTTTTTTCGATTAAAGAAATAAAACTAGTTTCGAACCCTAGGGATAAAACTAGCTTTTTTTTCACGGGAAAAATTGTTATTCGACATATTTAGTGTTTCGATAAAAACAAAATTCACGAGAGGTAAAGATGTATCTTTTTTTTCAAATCACTCCGTCAAAGCTTAAGCGAAATAATGTAATAGCATTTTCTCGCCACATTAACTTTCGACGTAGGCGAAACAAGAAGTTTGCTCCAGGTGAATCCCTCCCTTCTAGCATGTGAGAGTTGTAGGCCAGGCAAGAATAGGCGAATCAAGAATTATTCCCTCGCCTAAAATGGCGGAACCGATTAACTTTCGACGTACCAAAAACAGGCCAATCAAGAATAGGCGAATGCGGCAGACACGGGTTTCTGGCTAGTCGTCCGCATTGCGTCGGGTTCGAGCCCCTAATGTGGCAAGGGTGGTGAGCCTGCTCTTACGGCGCACTAATGCTCTTCCTTTCCTAGAACTAGTGGTTCTAAATTAGTCACAGGTGACAGGTTATGGCCCTTTGAGTTTCTCATAGTAGCCGTCACACCCCGAAAGAAAGAAAAAAAAAACGGTATTAAAAAAGCAAATTTGTTTTCTCCAGATTAGACACAGTAGTATCTTCTTCATTAGAGGTAAGCTCTTTGCTTCGGTTTTGCTGAAATAAGTGTGCTTTGCATCTGAGGTTCTTGCAGCTGAAGAGCTGGATTAATTCTAAATAACTCCAAAAATTTTGAACTTCATTTCTCTCCTGGATAAATCATGTGATGCTGAGCATATTCTGAAACCCAAAGATGGCTGCTCTATAAAATTGGACAAGTTGGCAGTTACGCCCCAGGTTCGATTCTGGGCTGATCTTGCGGAGGTGGTGTGATTTGCTAACAATCACTGAATACTCGCCGTGCATCGGACGAGCACGTTAAGTGACGGCCCCCAGGCTGGACCCACTGGTTAAATGGGTATCCTTTCCTATCCCCCCCCCCTGAAATTCTCTCACCCCTCTATGTGCAACATCGTATTTGTACGGTGGCGCCATCTACTGTACTCTAATCTCACTACAAACTGTTCTGTCAAAGCCGCTAGACTTGCTCTCATTCCTTCCGTTTCTGTGTCCTGCCCAAAAGGCGAACTCGCTGTAGGTGGCTGGCACCTAAACTCTACTTACTGTGGACGGAAGTCCTACAAGAAAATGACAAATACTGTGAGTTACGTCACAAAAGAGGATTTGTTTCGAATCCTCCCCGATATTTTTCGAAATAAAAACTTCTCAGTGGAGAAGCAGGTAGCTGCGGCATCAGGCATTCATTTGTTATTATTATTATTATTATTATTATTATTATGAGCGCAAGAAGGCCTTTTCTTTTTTTAGCCACTCTTTTAGGGAGTCATTGTCAGTATAAGTTAGGAAGACTAGGCTTTTCATCGTTTCGGGAAATCCATCACAACAAAAGTTTTACATTATTTCACCTTCGTTTCCAAATCCTACCATCGCCAATAATTAGTTGTACTTGTTATATCAGCTGATTTATCGATTTCGAGAGAAGAGTTCGTATTCTTTTAGTATTTCAGACAAGACATTTTCCGTTGTGTGTGGAATGCCATTCACACGCTTACTAATAATAGATTATTTAAAAAAGTAATTAATAATTCTATTAGAAAATAGGTCAATTTCACTTTCAGCCTTTTCGCTATTATTTTAGGAGACGGCAACTGTTAGGCTTTACATAATACCGTAGTATGACTCTTTCCTTTTCGTTCAACAATCTCAGATGCTAAATAATTTGCTATTTAACCCCTTTTACTTATAATTACTTTCCTCTCAAAAACTTTACGTTCTTTACTTTGTGAATAAAAAAAGTTGCTGAAAGTAATTGTTTTTTCGGAGTATAACGACCACTGTGACCATCTAAATCTATAACCAGTCGCCTGGAGGGGAGAAAGACAGTAAGTCTAGGTCCAGCCATTGGCCTGTTCGAAGATCGGCGTACAGATCATTTCTGTTTTGGGATGCTTTCTAGGACAGCAAAGGACAAATTCTGGCTTGGCCACGTGGACTTCTTCACGTCAGTTTTTTTTCCAACTTGGCCTCCAAGGTACAGTATGGTGGCTACACTCATTTTTCCAGAAATCTGGCTTTATCTCAAAAATTACTGATATTTGGGAGACCATTGTTAATACAATATTGTTCCCAAGAGTATATTCTAAACAATTTTATTATCATAACTGTTTCCGTAAAGTTAACCGTTTTCATAAAAAATGAGCCTTTTCATTGAAAACCTGCAAATCTGTGGTTTACTTAATAACACTGCCTGATCTACAAAACAAATGAACACGTTTGCAGATACCACTATCGTATAAAAATAAGTTTAAATTTTAGTTTAGAGTATTTTAACAATCTCACTTCCACACTCAGAGAATTTGGACCATAAAATCATGCTAGTAAGGCATTTACAAACTGAGTCCTGCGTACATTTCTTGCCCTTGCATGAAATTTACATGTCTTTAAGCAGTTTTTCGTCAGTGATACAAGGGAAACTTCACTATCATTTTCTGTGAAGATATATGGAGATGGATTGTTTTAGTGATTTTTTTAGTGAGACTCAGTAGTAATTGAAAAAATCAAGTACACTGCTCATCAAAAGTTAAGCACGGATCACACAAATCATCATAACTCCAAAACTACGGAACAAACTTATTCAAATTTAACACGGTCAGATATACAAGTCTTAGGTAGATATCATACAAATATTAGGAAACTTGATTACATATAACCTAAACAAACACACTGATGAAAGAAGGAACCCAAAAAACCTGGAATAAGAAAAACGTGGTATGAACACCAAATCACGTTCATACCCTCAACACGGTAACCCAAGAGTGAGATGGCAACAATTGCCATTCACACACAAGAGCAGTTTGAAGGTCACTGAGAGTTTGGGGAGGGAGTATGAGTGCCGAAACACATTTCCAGAGATCATTCCATAGATGCTGTATGGGATTCAGGTCCGGAGAGTATGCATGTCATTCCATTCGTTGAATTCCTTCGTCATCAAGATATTGGTCGACAGTCTGGCTCTGTGTGTAGGAGCGTTAGCGTCCATTAAAATGAAATCCTGTCCAATGGCACCAGCATAAGGCTTAACATAGTGGTCCAGGATCTCATCCCGATACCTTTGAACTGTAACGGTACCTCCAGGAAACACATGTAGGTCGGTGCGCCCCCTCCAGATCAATAAACGCCTGCTGTCAGATTCCAGGGAAAACCTAGATTCACCTGCGAAAAGGACATGGGCCCATTGTTCTCGGGTCCAGCTTACAAGCTCTTTACACCACCTCAGGCGAGCCTGACCATGTCTGGAGGTTAACGGTACACATACGGCTTGTTGCCTGGCATAGAGCCCGGCCTTGTAGAGCCCCCAGGAAACAGTTGAGAGCGATATCTGCCTGCCGGTGGATGCCATGAGGTCAGAACGCAGAGATGATGCAAATGCTCGACGGTTCGTTTTGGCTAAGAGCTTGATTAGTGGTCCTCCTGTGGTGTTGTACTCCTCGAACGACCTGAAACAAGTGTCTGACAAAGGTTTTACTTATTTGGAATCGTCTCCACAGCCTTGAGATGACAGAATGGTGGACATTAAAGAATTTGGCACTTCGGCGACTTTTTGCCCAGCTTCCATCCGTCCGAGAGTTCTCTATCTTTTTGAGTTATCCAAACGTCTTCTTCGGGACATGTTCAACAAATTGGGCATTCGGAAATTCTGCCCGTGAGCAGTAATAACAAATTATGACCATTAGCAAAATACGCTTTTTCTGCCGTGTTCGGCATCTAAGGGTACATGTGGCATTATTTTCGAGTGAATATTAAGCATTTACATTACAAAATATGTCTCTTTAGCAATTTCCATTCAGATTGCTTTGTACTTGTTTTTATTTTATTCGCATTTTTGTGATCTGTGTTTAACTTTTGTCGAGCAGTGTATAACGGCAACAGCAGTTCCAAATTCAAAATCCGTTTGCAGATATTTTAATCTTTAAAACACTCAGCATACTTCTTTGAATAATTCTTTTTGAAGAACTGCTACCACTGCAAAAGCGCACAATGATGTCTACTACAAGAGATTAACCCAACGTATTCTCCCACACATCTTCATATAATGCGAGGCTACCTTCGCAGCGTTCTATGATACCACATTTTCGGTGATTTTCCAGCCCTAAATCCATTTGAGTGTCGCTTCACAGAAGATGGTCAAGTTTGATTTGTATCACTGACAAAAAACTGCCAAAGACTTCCTAGTTTCATGAAAATGCAATACGGCATTGCGAACGGGACTCAGTTCGCAAATGCTGTGCTAGCATAATTTATGCTCCAAATTCTGTGACTATAAAAGAAGTGATGGTTGTCAAAATGCACTAAGTTAAAATTTAAGCTTATACTTGTATGCGATAGTGGCATCTGAATAAAACTTGTTCATTTGTTATGTAGATCGATCAGTGTTAATGAGTAAACCACAAATTTGCAGGTTTCTCAACGTAAATTCTCATTTCTTTTTGTGAAAACAGTTAACTTTAGGTGAACAGTTATAATCACTAAAATTGTTCAGAATAATTTTAGGAACAATATTGTAATAATAATCGGCTGCCTCGGTGGGGTAGTGGTCTAAGCGCTGGCTTCTGACCATTCGCCTGAGATGGGGCCGGTGAGGCATGGATGTTGTGTTTATTTAACGACACCTGCTTTCTCTCTCTCTTCTCTGAAACAAGTGTCCCTAAATGAGGGACGGGCGACTGCTAATAGCCCATCGAGTTGCTTACGGTTGTTGTTAAACCTCCAAAGATAAAGAAAAAAATCTTGTAATTAAAGTAAGTAGTTTTTGAAATAAAGCCAGATTTCTGGATAAGTGGTACAGCCAGTGTACTGCACCTTGGCGGCCATGTTGGGAAAAAATTGACGGGAACAAGATCATAGGACCAAGCAAGAATTTTTCCTTTACTGTCCTAGAACACATCTCAAAAGAGAAATGCTTTAT
The DNA here is from genome assembly GCA_039090855.1 of Macrothele yani. Lineage (NCBI taxonomy): Eukaryota > Metazoa > Arthropoda > Arachnida > Araneae > Macrothelidae > Macrothele > Macrothele yani. The sequence continues at coordinate 370,552 of CM077014.1, forward strand.
ACGCAGATCTTCCAATAGGCCTATGGCTGGCCCTTGGACTAAGTGCAGTAGTAGGGTAAACAAATCACCCAGGTTTCTTTCGGGAGTCGGATGTAGTATGTTGGAAAATACTCTAAAATGAAGTATTTCGAAGATACTAGCGGGAAGCACTCTGACGATTAGCTAGAAATCCACACCCCTGAACACTCAGCCACTGGGGCGGCATGAAAGTAATCAGCTATTTTATTTGACAAGTTTCAATGGATAATAGTTAAATGTCAACTTAACTAGGCCGTTTTCAGTTATTTCCCTCACCGAATGCGCAATGAAATGGTACTCATTTCGTCTCCAGTCTATCTACAATTCATGACCAAGTACACTATGTGAACAAAAGCGATTGGATACTGTAAGTAAATAGAAAAACAGTATGCATTTTATTTTCATTAGTAGCGGGTAGATCCTCCATTTGCAGAGATTACTGCAGCCACCCGTCTAGGTAAATTGTCCATACGTCCTTGGAGCACGGAGAGCGGGATGTTCTTCTCTTTCTCCTTGAGTACATTGACCAACTCCGTCAGTGACAGAGGTCGTGTTAGTCTAGACAGCACCCGTCGTTCAAGTTCATCCCATAGGTGTTCAGTGGGATTGAGGTCAGGGCTCTGAGCAGGCCAGTCCTCCGCGAGACCTGATTTTCTCTTATCACTCCATTGTAGCCCAGGAAACATGACAAATGCCTATGTCGTCCTGGAATAAACAATCGTCGTGTCCATAGAACTGCCACAACATTGTGAGCATTGAGTAATCCAGAATATCTTTATACAGCACAGAGTTGATGTTGCCACGAACAACAACCAGTGTACCCACACCGCACCAGTTGAAACTGCCCCATATCATAACTCTACCGTCTCCATGCTTCACAGTTGGCACTGTACACTCCGGGGAAGCAGACGTTCTCCAGATAACTGCCAAACCCAGACGCGTGCACCCGATCAGAATAATGTGAAGCGGGACTCGTCGCTCCATAATACCTACCAACATTGCTCCAATATCCAGTTCTTGTGTTACTGACACCATCGTAGCCGCGTGACTTTATTGCTGTCATTGTGATGAGAGGTTTGTGGGCGCCTGCTCGGCCATGATACCCGAGTGCATGGGCCTCTCTTCGAAGCGTCTTGGTGGAGACCATAACGTCTGTGGCCATCTGACACTCATATGCTATGACGTGCATTTGGTCGTGACCTGATTTTCAGTATTTTCCCCTGCAGCACCATCCGGTCCCTGGGTTGCAGTTTTGTGGGTTTTTCAGAGCGAGGTGAATTCCTGCAATGTCCCGTCTTCTTTCACTTGTTGATGACAAAGGCCACAGTCGATGTAGTGACCTGTTTGACATCAGCAATGCTTCTTATGCTTATACGACGTACATCCAATTGAGCAGACTATTATAACGTCCTTTTCAAAATCGGCGAGTTCTCACCTGCTAGTCATTTTGTCAGTGATTGATATGAGCGTACTCCCATTGCCTTTTTATACGTTATCGACCATGTATCAGCTGCGGAAGCACACCATTGCACCTGCGTGCTGGTGTCTAATTACTTTTGTCTACATAGTGTCGCTGTCATTATATAGGCGATGTTTTTTCAATATCAGACACTGCTTTCCGCTTTCTTCGTTCATGGCTGTGATAATTTGATTCATTTCCAATGAGCTGTTCTTCATTGAGACGCCTCCTTTTCACATACAGGGTATCCATAATTAAAGTTCACGTTTCAAAAGGTGCTGCAGGTGGTGGTACTATTGCTTGGAATGACTTCAAATTTAACATAAGGACGGCTGAGGCTATGGGATTTTGTTTGACCGAAAACCAAAATTAGTTCCAAAACTCGCGTTCATGGGGGATAAGTGGCGCTTATTACAGCAATCTTGCGCCGGAATGTGATGCAAGCGTATTCTATAATGTGGAGCAACGTGGTGCCATAACTTATATTGTTGGGTTTTGTTTGCACCATAGAATGGTGTATGGTTTCTCAGAAAGTGGTGTAGCTGGTGAAGTACGACATTTTAGTGCAACCTGCAACAATGTTTTTAACAATGTACGTACAAAACATTGTACTTTCGTATTTTACAGAAAAACCCTATGCAAATCCTGTCAGTGCTGTCGATTCCTCTTACCAGGGAAACTATCGGACTTCCCGACGGCAATCATCACGGAACGTTATGTGGTGGACAAGCATGACACCAAAGTAACAGGTGTGAAGTACGGCATTTCGCATTCACCCGCAAATTCCTAGAACATGGCTTATAAAAGTAGGACGCCCTCGGACAATGTATGTAGCCATAAAGTGTCAAACAACATTTACCTGTTAGATATGAGGCACCTAAATGTCGAGAGAGAGACCACGTACAACACCATTAAGTTGCAAATGTCATATACTCGTGCATACCTCACTCACGTCATGGTAATGTGTGGAGAGAAGGCAGTGCTTCAAGCAAAGGTGAATCTCGCACCACGAGTAGATAACGACGGCATTGGTAATGTGGTGCACACAACTGGCTGTATATCAAGAATACAACTTGAAAATGAAGATCCTGTCATGCAGGTTTCATTTCATTTCATTTCATTTATTTATTCTTTCAGTTATCACTACAGCAACTAGGAAAAGGAGGGAAAAGGCCGCGAGGCCTGATATAGCCCTCCTCTCCCTAGAATACAAAAAACATAAAGCCCAGTAGAGAAGACAAGCCAACACATATGTGGTAGGTTAGTTTGTGAATATACACGTACTGGCTCACAACCAACACATATATCAATATGTTCCATCATCAATAGCCTTCATTATATCTAAATAAGCAAGTATCATATACACTTCACTATGTAATCACATATATATTTATAAATAAACAACAAATGACGTTTGCACCTCTCTTTATAATCATACCAACCCACATTTCTTCCATTCAATCGAAATTGCCTATTGTTTACTAATTATTTCATAAGATGTGCCTTCAGTTTTATTTTAAATAAGGTAAAATTATTAATTGATGTTAGTTCTTGGGGAAATGAGTTCCAAAATTGGGCCAGAATAATTTATATTCATGAAAGAAATACGGGATTACGCCATATAATACAAATTTTGAAGATGACAATCCGATTTTTGGCGTAAATGTGACAAGGATGGTAAGTCAGATAATATGCGAAAACTTGAAAATTTTCATCGTCCTGGAGCTGGACTCGAACCCGCGTCTGACTTACCATCCTTGTCACATTTACGCCAAAAATCGGATTGTCATCTTCAAAATTTGTATTATATGGCGTAATCCCGTATTTCTTTCATGATTTATCTGCTTCTCCGGGCAATCACGGGATAGGATTGTTAACCTCCAGATTCGCTAAACATGAATGCCGGTTGCTTCGACTAGCGAATCCTGTGATGGTTAAATTCAAATTGATCGGAAACTTGAAACTTGGTCGTTCTGGGTGGTGTAGTGGTTAGCATACCTAGGCGTTTTCTGGGAGACGCGGGTTCGAGTCCAGCTCCAGGACGATGAAAATTTTCAAGTTTTCGCATATTATCTGACTTACCATCCTTGTCACATTTACGCCAAAAATCGGATTGTCATCTTCAAAATTTGTATAATTTATATTCATTTTAAGTTCCTCAGTTTTTGGGAACATTGGAATTAGTAGTGATCTATTCCTAGTATTGTGGTAATGAGTATGCATATTCAGTGTTATTATATCATTGTGTATACCATTTTTAATTCTTTTATACATTATTTTTCCCAAGTTATAATCATATAATTGCTTTATCGTTAAAATATTATATATACTAGGGTTCACTTTTGACCGAATATATGAGATTTGTTGAAAATTATTTGATGTTTTAAGGTCTATTAGTCTTATGAATATATTTTCCAGTACCTGTAGTTTATTAATATTATATTGTGTGGTTTGTCCCCAGGTTAAAATGCAATAATTAATATGTGTTTGAATTAGGTTGACGCCATGGACCTCATCAAAACTCATGTACCCTTCCATGCGTCGTGCAAACAGTTTGTATTGTCGAAAGAAATACACATCAAGGTGCTCGCAGTATTTGGTCGCTTTTGGTGGTATGATTTTTGTGTCCAAATTGACGTCCCTGTCACCGAAGGCTTTGGCTGGCAAACTTGTGTCGGTTTGACCGGACCACGAATCAGTAAGAGAAGGCAAGGTCCTGTTAGCTCTGGTTCCAGTACTTTACGCATCCAGGACAGAACGAGAGCTGTGGACATCTTTCTACTGGTGCTGCAGTCACATTCTATATTTGGAGGTTGGTTACGTCGTATTGTTTTGGAAACACGTTTGCCAAACTTACCACCCGCTTCCTGAAAGCAGATGTATAGTTTCTTTGCAAGGCGTCCTGACATGGACATAAGCACCTGAATGGCATAGGAGTGGGTAGTCGATGCAACGGATTGCACAACAGCTTCAGTTGTCTTCTCCCCAGTCAGTGATAGCGTCCTGTTTGACGTGAGTTCGTATTCAAATCGAGTTTGGTCTCTATTGAACACCATGTCGGCATCAATTGCATTGGCAGTAATGTAGTCCGTAACATCTCGTACAAACTCCAATGCGCTGTTCCTTACGGCCGTGTCAAGGGTAACATCCCGCCTGGAAACGAATCTCGGGATCTTGCGTGATGATACGAGTATTTTATCGAGGCGTTTGAATTTGTGCAAAAAATATATACTGGCTTTAAAATTGGGGATACCCATTGCGTTAGCTGCTTCCTTCGCCTACGTCGTTCAATGCCAGTAGTGAATTGAGAATCCCATGTTACGCGCATTTTGGAATTTGGTGTACATATGCTGGCGAATGCGTGCAGTTTTGTGTTCCATCGTACCACCACTCTCAACAGCCATTACTATTTGCCGCCCTTTTTCTGTTAATATCTTGTATTAACGGGCAGTTGCTGCAACGGTTTTCTTTGCGACCTTCACATTATCATAGACACTGTACATGGTTTGTCCGAAAAACTGTTCGTGAATGCTTTTCCGTTTCACTTAGGGGGGTACAACGAAGTAAATTTCTCTGTAATTTTGGTCCACGCCGGGCATCGAACCCGGGTCCCCTCATTCCGGAATAAGTCGCTCTCCCAACTGAGCTACAAAGACGTATACTCTCGCTGCTATCTGCCTTTATCTTATGTGCGTCCTGCGGTGCAAGCACGTCATAGGGGTGATGGTTCATACGAATTCGAACTGCTTGGCACGTTGTGTGCTGGAGTACCCGGTGTATCACTATGTGGAGATAACGTGTTCGACGTTTCATCACTATCACGCCACAATGTCTGTCCTTCAAATATGCCAGCGCCTCCAATGATATGTTGCTCCGAAATGCTATACAACTGCCTTGCAATTCGCCTGTCGATGTACGTTGGAGCCGTGTCGTCCGCTTGGTATTTCTTCGTCATCTCGTTCACCAGTATCTGTACTACAGCATGAGGGTTACAAGCCATTTCCTTAAAACACACAACACAATATTTGTATGCGTACGAACAGGCCCGTGCGCTGTCTTATACTACTCACGTTTAACAGTCACTGAGGTACACAACGCAAGACACCTTCTTCCAGGCATGCGCAGCTTCACCCAATCATATCACATCCACATTTACATGTTGTTTGACACTTTTTGGCTGCATACATTACAGGCGGGTGTGCCACTTTTATAAGCCATGTTCTAGGGGTTGCGGGCGATTGCGAAATGCCGTACTTCACACCTGTTACTTTGGTGGCATGCTTGTCCACCACAGAACGTTCCGTGACGATTGTCGTCGGGAGGTCCGATAGTTTCCCTTGTTGTCTTTCATGGATAACGTTGGCTTTCCTACGCAGATGTTTACTAACTGGGAACCACCATGTGACACGGAAATATACAAAGTTACTTTTGGCTTCGAGGATGAGGTATGCGGTGGTAAAAGTTTATTTGTTAAGTGCCTACTAATGGAAAGATATTCGCCTACTGTGACGTATATTCTAGATTAACTTTCCTTTTTTAGTTTCTTTCCCTATGTAAATCTTGAGTTTATTATCAGTATTCTTCACGCTTAACGAAATATCTTTTCCCTCAAATGAATACGTTTGGCAACACAATTGAGGTTGAATGCACATGACGTATGCCTGATCTTGATAAGAGCAAGATATAAAAACGACGACTGATCTATTGCTTGAGAGCGTTGTAAGAGAGCGATTATTACGAGCGTTGGATTGTAAACTGATTATTATTAATAGGAGTGTTGTGATAATGTGTGGTGTGTGGAGTACATTGTGATGTTATCGTTCAGTTATGGAGGTGCTACTACAGCCTGAATAAAGCTATGAATTCCGTAAGTTAACTTCTGTTATTTACATGTTAAGGTTTCTTTCATTTAGGAACTACTTCTTAGTATATTGATGTGTTAAAACAGCGTAGAAGTCGAAAAGACTTTTTTGCTACACTACTGAATATTGTGAAATTGTATTAATTTTTGGGGAGTGTCGACGAAACGTTCGAGCTGCTAGATTATTATACACTGAGTGCTTCTCTGATTTTCTGTGTCCAAATTTTTCTACCATAAGACGTGTTGCTTAGCACCTAAGAACGACAGGCACTGTGACTCCTAGACCACGCACTGGAAGAACCGCGAGAATCTAGTGTGCTGCTGCGTGATGAAGACGCTGTCGTTCATGTCCTTTTGAATCCACAGACCAGCACCAGAGAAATGAGCTTGACATATGGCCTTCCGAATGTTTGAATTTGGAGAATTTTTAATCATCATGTTTTGAACGCCATTTGCAGTAAGCTTTATAGGAAGCTGATAAGGAGCAATGGCTGGATTGGTGCAATTTCATTCCAGTAAAAACTGATGCCCAACCTTTTTTATTAGTGCACGACTGTTGTGGACGGTTGAGGCTGCTTCTCTCGTGAGGATGTAAAAACCAAACACAATTCTACTTTCCGGGTGCTAGATAATCCTAGAGAGACAAGAGATGCTTATCATCAAAGAAAGTGGTCTCTTAGAATATGGTGTGGAATATGAGAAATGCCCAACTGTTGGGCCTGTATCATTTGAAGGAATGCTTACTGCAGGATGTTATCGTATCTGAAGGAAGTACACTGCCGTGCAAAACTTAAGAACGGACACTGGTGCCGCAGATAGCCGCACAGTGAAACACAAAAGCTTAGGGCGATTTGCATAACGCAAGGGGATCAGTAGAAAGACGATGCGTATACAAATTTCCAAAATGCGATGTCGCAGGTCACACGACAGCGCTGAAATGGATATAAGGAGCATCTCGCAGCAAGGCTGGAAACGGAAAGCTAAAGTGTGCGGCGTTGCAAAGAGGTTCGAGTGGTTTGTTAGTGTGTCGCAGACGAGAAAATGTTCACGCGGAGACATTTAGATGACTTTATACGTGATCGAATAATGGGAAAGATGGAGGAGGGGCAAATCGTAACGAGTGTCGCCGATGAGTTCGGCGTCACCCATAGCATTGTTTCACGTGCGTGGAAGACCTTCCAAACGATAGGAACAGCTGTTAGAAAGATCGGTGGTGGTCGGCCACGGGAAACAACAGCAAGAGATGACCAATATATGGTCGCACAGGCCAAACGTAATCGACGCGAGACAGCGGGCAATATCACGAAGCAACTGCAGATGACCACAGGACGTGCCGTTTCGCAGTTCACCGTTGCCAGACGTTTACATAAAGGTAGACTATTTGCCCGACGACCTGAACGTTGCATCCCATTAAAGCCTCATCATCTGAGACATTGATTACAATGGTGTAAGAACCACAAGGATTGGACCATAGAGTAATGCGGTACGGTACTCTTCTCGGACGAAAGTCGTTTCAGTACCACGAGCGTTTCTGGTCGTCAGCTGATCTGTAGAGAGGTGAGAACACGTTATCGGCCGGCTAACATTACCGAAAGAGATTGGTATGGCGGTATTGGTGTGATCGTCTGGGGAGGAATTATCCTTAATGGTCGTACTCAGCTCCACATTTTCGAAGGAGGTTCCGTAACCGCAAACTGCTACTGCGATGGGGTGCTCCTTCCCCATGTACGTGTATTCCGAGGTGCCATTGGTTCCGAGTTCGTGTTTATGGACGATTACGCGAGACCCCATAGCACACGTGCAATAGATGAGCTGTTGGAAAGTGAGGATATCACTCGTATGGATTGGCCTGCGTACTCCCCTGATCTAAATCCCATAGAACATGTGTGGGACGCTCTGGGGGGACGTCTTGTGCATGCTCACATCCGCTGGAAAATGTCCATCAGTTGAAACCTGCACTACGAGAGGAATGGACAAAGTTGCCCGAAGAACTCATCGACAGCCCTGTGTTAAGTATGGCCAGACGCTGCAACGCAGCCATTGCTGTTAGGGGACATCATATTCCTTACTGACGACCACCTCTTTGCTGCATTCCATCTGTGGAAACTATGGATTTGTACCATGGTGTGTACTGCTTTACGGTCATTTCTTAGTAGTAAAGTCCCAGTGTCAACTTTTGTATTCATTTTTGCACATGTGTTTGTTCATTCCCCGTTTGGTCTCTGTGGTATGATATTCATCTATCCAGGTTTCTTCATTGCGAAGCTACGGCGAAGAAACTGAACGGTCCATAAGTTTACGCCAGTGTACTTTCTCGTTTTTTTCGATGATCTTCTCATGTGCTTTCAAAGTGATGGAGCTCCAGCACGTCAAGTATTGCCTACCAGAGATTTTTCTCAAACGAACATTCAAGGAGAAGATTAAATGATATAGTGGAAGGGCAGGGGCCTACCACTAATGGATTTTTATTTTGGTTCTATGAAAAGTCTATGTTTTGCACTCACCACATCATGGTAGCAATGATCGGAAACAAAAAGTTATCGATGTCTGTAAAAGTATTTCTTCGAGTCAGTTGCCCGAAACCGTATTATATATTATAAAGAGGCTAAAAAAAGAAAACGTTTTCAAAAATACTTTTTAAGGGCCTCGCGCCCCAAAACTTACAAAAAAAAAATAATAAAAAAAAATTATACCGAAAATGATTTTGCTTTTGCTTTCAAAACTGCGGGGCCCGCAGTTTAGGAAACAAGAAAAAAACAGCAGTTTTGTAAACAGTTTAGAATACAGGAAGCAGTTTGGTTACATTTATGGCTGAACCGTAGGAGCTACCGAAAGACCCGGTTGCCTCTACGGTCCAGACAGCCCTGGTCAGAAGAACTGGGTGTTTCTAAGTTTACCATCGCTGAGCACTTGCACAAAATCGGAAAGGCTTACAAACGATTCTGTGAGGTGCCTCATGAGCTCATCCCAACGCAAGCCCAACGACTTGTCGAGGTATGTAAAGTATTGCTCAGAAATCCACGCGATACTCGATTTATCAAACGAATAGTTACTGGGGGTGAAAAGTAGGCATACCTGTGTAATCCAGATTCTTCACAACAGTGGTTGAATAGAGATGCCAGCTTTACCTACCCCGAAATGCGGACGTTTTGAGAAAAAGTTCATACTGTGTGTCCGGTGGAATTAGGAAGGTGTAATCCACTTAGAGCTAATTCCGAATGGTCAGTCTATCAATGCGGGACTGCATTCTCAGCAACTGTATAGGATGTATGACAAACTTCAGCGGAAGTATCCTGTCTTAATCAACCAATAGCGAGCTCTGCTGCAATAAGACAATACCGCTTATTGGATCCAAGTTTAACTTCAAAAACTGCATGGAATCCAGCTGCTGCCTCATCGAGCATACAGACTCGACCTTGCTCCTTTCCGACTACCACTTGTTTCGGCCGATGACGCATTTTCTCCGGGTCAAGCAGTTGACTACTTTGGACGATGTCGAACGTGAGTGCTAAGAGTTCTTTGCCTCTAAATCGGAAACTTGGCACCATGAAGGAAATGAATAGCTGGCAAATAGATATGTTCAAAATATTAAACATGATGGCAGATACTTTGAAATTTAGCTTGGATTCTTCAGAGGTTCTGGGTAAATGAAACTGTTGTATCAAAATCGCCCCCCCGAACACCTAAAAAAACCAAAAAAAAAACAAAACAAAAAAAACCCCTAAATTTGCGGTGTAGAAGGATTTTTACGCAAAGCTTTGGGTGGGTTCACAGCTTCTTGTTGAAAACTGAGCAAATTTTGAAAGAATTGTTGCTGTGACGGTTGCGTTTAGGATCATAACTTCTCCCTCAGAAATCGTCTCAGATCACTCCCCCTTCCACCAGAGCTCAGAAAAAGGTAGAAACAGCTCAGGGTTGCTGAAAAAAACCCCCAAACTTTTCCTTGAAAGTATGCTGTAGTGGTTTAGTTATACTTGATATTAATTAATGTTTAATCTTCTTAATAACTTTTAATGAAATGAAAAAAAAAACTTTCCTAAACTTTTTTTTGCTGAAATGAAACCCCAAACGTTTCCTTGAAAGTATGCTGTAGTGGTACAGGGATACTTGATATTAATTAATGTTTAATCTTCTTAATAACTTTTAATGAAATAGGTTATTGGATAATGATGTTAATTTTAATAATGTTTTAAAAGCTGTAAATATGTGAGAACCTTTCTAAGAGTTCGTATAAGGGGACGCCCAAATGAAACTGAGACTGCCGATTTTTTGCCGCAAAAGTTTATAGGTTGGAATATATCAACATAGAGGAAATAAGAGTGATATATGGGCTACATACCCGCTACACATAGTCGCCTTGTCGGTTCAATCAAGTGTCCCAGCGCGGTACGAGATTGTGGATACCCTGAACAAAGAACGCCCGTGGTTGGCTGTGGAACCAGTATTCAACGGCATCCCGGACCTCAGCGTTGTTAGCGAACCGCGACCTTTGAGAGCCTTTTTCAGTGGCCCGAAGATGCAGTAGTCGCAGGGCGACAGGTCTGGGCTATATAGAAAAATGGTCGAGGACCTACGACCATCAGCTACGCAGCAAATCTTGGCACGCTGTCGCCACATGCGGGTTTGCGTTGTCGTGCAGCAGAATAACCCCATTTGACAACATACCTGGTCGCTTACGCTGGATAGCCGTTTTGAGGTTTCGTAACGTATCGCAGTATGTGGTTGCCTTGACCGTACTGCCTGCGTCCAGCCAATCCAACAGCAATAAGCAATACTCATCGAAGAAAACCGTGAGCATCACTTTTCCAGCTCTTTAGGAGGATTGAGCTTTTTTGGGCGTGGAGAGTTGGGATGCTGCCATTCCATACTCATCCGTTTTGTGGACGGATCAAAGTGGTGGCACCAAGCTCAATCTGCGGATATAATCTTGGAAAGGAACTGTCCCCCCTCTGCGTGGTAACGATGCAGATGCCGCAGGCAAGCACCCATTCGCCCAGTCTTCTGCTCCTCCTGGAGATGCTTGGGGACCCACTGTGCGCAAAGTTGCTGTATCCCAATTGGCGATGGAGAATTGTGTTAACAGTTCCTTTACTCACGGACAATGTTGCCGCAAGCTCCCGGGTGATGGTTCGGCGATTCTTCTTCACAAGGTTGTCCACGGCAGCAATCGATTCCATGGTGATGGCCAAGAGTGCTTGCCCAGGTCTTGGCACGTTCTTCGTGCTCACACGTCCTTTACGATATTCACTACAAAAGCGGATCACAGTCCCATGCACATCCTTCATACGACGATAAATTTCGGCTCCACTAACACCTTGGTCACGGCGCAAACTGTGACTGCTACTCAAAAGTAACAGTGATTTTTAACCGTGATTGGAATTACAGTTTAGAGCCTGTTCTTTCACTTCTGTCACAGGAACGTAATAGCAGAATCAGCTAAAGTTACAACGGGAGTGTAAGTGTGCTGTCATACATATAATTGGGTATGTGTCTCGGCCGTATATATAATATTAGTTGAGACAGACTACAAAATTATGAATTTGTTAATTTTCTGATTCAGAAGATGATACGGATACAGCACACATAAAGTTGTATGACAAAAATTTCGGTCCTTATATGTACCCCGTTGTAATAAGTCAGAATATCAGATTATGCAAAGTGGTTAATACCGGATGATTTTTTGCCGGTGATGAGGATGTTGCGATGGGCAAAGAAATAATTAAAATCAAGTAACACATTTTGTAAGTAAAGGGCGACTTTAGTTTGAGCAACTCATTACGTCAAAGGGTAATCAAGGTTGTCAATGCACGATCAGATACGTCTTAATATAAAGCACAAACACCACACCTCCCAATCACTATCTAAAAGCGTAGGTTAAAAAACGTCTTTATTTACAATTAAAAGGGTGAGTTTAAAAACATCAGGCTAAGGAGTGAAATCCTTATGAGGCGGTACATGACTTATATAGTAACAGAGATGAGCACAAAATTACAAATATGTAAATGAGATGAGTAAAATATATTAAATGTCAATCACTACAAACTATTTACAAAATTACATAAATTATTTTGAGGGTTCCTCGCTTGGATATTCCAACATGAGATCTCTCTAGGCACTAGGAACATAAGCAGGTATATCCTTATTGCAGCACTTAATTCCAATTTTATAATGTGAAGACTCTCAGTAAACAACATAGAACTTTTTGTCGAGGTTGTTGATAGAAAGTTTGCTTTGTCCGAATCCGGTTTTAGGTCTCCCTCAATGACAGTTCTTGACAAAGTTGAAGAGGGAGACAGTTCTTGACAAAGTCGAAGAGGGAGACCTAAAACCCAATTGGGACAATGCAAACTTGCTATCAACAGCCTCGCCAAAAAGTTCTATGTTAAGAGTCTTCACATTGTAAAACTGGGACCTAAGTGCTGCAATGAGGATATATCTGCTTACGTTCTTAGTGCCTGGAGAGATCTCATGTTGGAATATCCAAGCGAGGAACCCTCAAAATAATTTATGTAATTTTGTAAATAGTTTGTAGTGATTGACATTTAATATATTTTACTCATCTCATTTACATATTTGTAATCTTGTACTCAGCTCTGTTACTTTATAAGTCATGTACCGCCTCATTGTGATTTCACTCCTTAGCCTGATGATGCGACCATAGTGGTTCGCGAAAGTGCTCGCTAGAGCTCTTAAACTCACCCTTTTAATTGTAAATAAAGACGTTTTTTAACCTACGCTTTTAGATAGTGATTGGGAAGTGTGGTGTTTGTGCTCTATATTAAGATGCATCTGATCGTGCTTTGACAGCATTGATTACCCTTTGACTTGTTGCACGAAAGTACAACCTCTGGTTTTTAAACTCGTTACGTCCCTATGGTCGGGATTTCCCTGAAGGTTCATTTAATACCTTGCATATTATATAGATGCATTGCCACATTGGTACAAGTTCAACTTGGCAGTTAATAATTAACATTTGAATTGTGGACCGCGCCTCAGTGCCGAGTTGAAAAATAATAAAATAAATCATATTCCAGGAGACTTACAGCAGTGTGAGCGTCAAAATAGAAAAAAATGTGTTTTTAGATTTTTTATTTAGATATCTAGCACACAATCATATGTTTATTTTACAGATTTCTAGTACAATTCTAGAACAAATTTTAAAATTTAATTCAGTTTCGGAAGGCATCCTTCCCCCTCCTCCGAAAAAACCCCAAGAAAAACTTAAGTTTGAATACAACAGTGTACTGGTAATCTAAGAAGTTTTAGTTTAATTCGTCGATAGTTTTTTTAGTGAATCTATCGGTAGTTTTAGTTTAACCGTCGGATGATTCGAAACAATATTCTTTTTTTTTCTTAACGATGAGGCATTTCGATCTCCTGTGACGCAGCTCACGCACCCAAGAATGAAGTAACAGCGAATTCACAAATTCAACTGCCAAACAAGTAGCAACACTGTGAAAAAATATCTCGAACAGCTGGTAGTAGGAGTACAAATCACAACAGCAGATAGCGAGTAACAGGAGCAGAATTCAATTGGTAACAGTTATTAAGGCGCTATGACACGTACATCACGAAGAGCATACAATGAAGCAGTGACAGAGTGGGGAACGTACACTGAAGAGCAATTGAATTAGAGATACCTGTCTAGTTACGTGTAGCACCACCTTTCGCCCTGATGACGGCGGCGATTCGTCTCAGCATGGACTCGACAAGACACCGAAAGCGTTGGGAAGACATACGGATCCACGACCCATGAACAAGCTCCCACAGTTCACGAAGATTTGATGGAGGGGGGTTCAGAGCCTCGAACATCTCTCTCGATGGCATCCCAGATGTGCTAGGTGGGATTGAGGTCAAGTGACCTAGCTGGTCAAGGAAGCGAGGTCACGTCGGTGGAGTGTTCACCCAACCATTCGAATACAATTCGGGAGCGATGGCACGGTGTATTGTTTTGTTGCAGGATGAGGTCCCCAGTGGGATGTTGAAGACGCACAAACGGGAGCAAATGGTCGTCCAGGATATCCCGGTAACGTTGACCTGTGAGGGACGATGTCACACGTACCAGGGGTCCCATTTCAGTCTACGTAAACAGTCCCCAGACGAGAATGCCACCCCCACCAGCTTGAAGCCTGTTGAACCCTCCTGGCAAGAAGGATCCATCGCTTCATGTGGTTTGCGCCGTACTTGTAACCTGCCATCCGCATGTACCAAAGTGAATCTCGACTCATTAGTCCAGGCAACATTTTTCCACATGTCTACGGTCCAGTGGCGATGTTCCCGCGTCCATGCTAATCTTTGCACCCTGTGATGTGCGGTCAGCAGCGGTACCCTCGTGGGACGATGGCTTCTGTACCCCATAGCGAGGAGATGGTTCTGGATGGTGTGGCTGCTTACACGTTTTTGTCCACCAGCGTTAAATTGCCGAGTGATTTCTTGCAATGCGGCCCGTCTATCCGCTGTTACAATGCGAGCTAACCGACGATGACCCCGCTCATGCACACGCTGTTGTACAGGGCAGTTGGCCCTTGCAGGGATGGTTTTACCGGATTCGATGTACTCACGGTACACCCGTGACACAGTGGCTCGTGAAAATCCCAGTGTCTGGACGACTTCCGAAATGGAGTGACCCATTCGTCGGGCCCCGACAATTTGCCCACGATCAAATGCGCTTAGATCTTTCGTCTTACCATAACGCGTTCGACTCTTACTGATTCCAGTCGCATCACTCCTTATATTGTCGGATCGCTGCATACGTCATGTCGTTTCCGTTTACAGCGCCGCCCACAGCGCCACATTTGCATAACGCCAGCTGTCTCTGATTCAATTGTTCTTCAGTGTATATGCTGTTGGCTGTTACAATCACTGTTACTTAAGGCTTTCAGTAGCAGGCGCTACCTGTGATTTTTCGATAACTGTGATCAAATCACAGGTAGTGAAATATCGCTCATCTCTATATTACACGAGTCTCACTTTCATTTGGGTGACCCTTATACATTTCTTTGTTTCATAGGATGAGCCAATATGTCTGCTTAATTAGCTCTGATGTCGGACGAAACCTTTTGGGAGGTATAAAAGGGATTTCGTCCGACATCAGAGCTAACTGCGCCTTTATATACAAGTTTTTCGCTTTGTTTCAGAGTTGAACGACTACCATGAGTAACTCTAACGATCATCTGTCACAACTGCTTCTAGGGAAGGGATAGAAGTAGCGCCATCAGACAAACATACTACCCGTACCTCATCCGAGACTCGAATCTCGGCAGAATGGTCAGATGCCAGCACCTCAGACCACTCGACCAACGGGGTGGTCAACATTATATTGTTCGTCGGAGTTATACAGCAGCCGTGTGACAACTTACCTTGAGATGGCACACACCTATTGTGCCCTTGAGATATCCTATAATGGGATGATGCAAAATGTGTGGATGATTCTACGGCAGAAATTTCTGGAAGCGGCTCAAAATTCTGACTCGCCACTAGAACAATGACTACTTTTTATTTACAAGCAAAACTGACTGTTCACTTAAAACTCGGTTTTTAGTAAGAGGAATTGACTGATTTTATATAATTTGAGGACAATACGAGTATGTTAAGTACTGTAATTTTCGGTTTTCGGATTAAATGCTTGTTTAACGAATAAATCTTTTGGCAACGTCTCAGTGCAATATATTCCTTATTCCTTTTTATTTCCTGATGTTCATTTATTATGCTAATACAAACTTTCTTTCAAAAGCCAATTCATCTTGTAACAGAAATAGAAGCTTAGCCAACAGTTATACAGCTAAAGGAATTCCAAATAAATTTTTCTTACATTTTTTGTTTTTTGTAAAATGCTCCCTGAGAAATACATGTTTCTTTCTCCTCTCTTCTTCTCTTCCTGTTTTTCTTTTATTCGGAGAAGTCACCGAAGTGGGAGTATGGTCATCTACATACATGCTGATAGTGACGCTAGATCTACGAAGCGCATTAACGGTGACTGCCAAGCGCTGAATTCCTGAGCCAGAACTTCACCCACTGAATTGCTTGAATATAAATGACGTCACAGCTGCGACCAATCGCCGACGTTGTCTCGAGTACGCGTATTGATTGGCTGCTTTCGGCGGGAGATGTCAGCTGCAGGCTCGCCTTCAACATAATGTTCAATTAGCATCTCCCGTCTGCAGCATCAATGGGTAGAGATTAGAAACTGCAGCCAAGAAAGAACTATGATAAATACTAGAATTTTCCGGAAACATAAAACGTGTGAAAATGCGCAAGACCAAAAATATAAAGTGCATTTGAAGAAAGAGGTTTCTCTGGTTTGCTTTGATGTTCAACTGCGGCAATCATTTCTTAGAAATTTTACGCAACTGTACACCTGGTGGTTCGAAACCCGGAGACTGAATGAAGAACGAGCAAAACCATTTACAAGATAAGATGCCTTCATGTTTTTTTCCAGTGCTAAGGAATGGAATGTGTACCTGATACTGATTGAAGAAGAATTGTTTCTTTTAATAATTACCTTTTTTTTTTCAATATTAGTTTTAATTTTTCAGATTCCTGTAATTACCAATGTTTCGTTAGAAATCTTTTGAAAAAGAAAACAAAAGCCAGTGCAGTGTTTTAAAACTTACATCCACTGCTCAATTCATTAAGCTTTATTTATATCTTTAAAAAAAAAAGGAAAGTGAGTGGAGTATCATTACGTCCGTCCATTTGTCCGCCTGTGAACATCACACCATTGCACCTAGTAGTCCAGTTTCAAAAATTACTTTTCCTTTGGTAGGCTTTGACTGTGACAACTATGATCTATGCATTTTCGCCTTTTTCCAATACATAACTTGGCCGCGAAGATTGTAAACGATACGCTATTCAACTCAAAAATATTTCATTTCTTATCATTACTTCTAAAAATTCGATTGAAACAATTTTTTTGTTTCAATGCCAATTACGCCGAGGACCATTTTGCGCACAGTTTTTGCTTCAGATAGCGCACAGTTTTTCAGCCACAGAGCCTCCATATCTTTTCTTCTAAAAGTTCTATTTGAAAAGAAAATTATTTTTGCGTCGGATACTGCGCATAGTGGAGAATATTTTACAAATAATTTATAATTTCCAATAATGTACATTTTTGGGGCATAAGCACATCTTTTTGTTTACAATATATTTGCAGCCATATCAATGATTTGAAAAACTGGATTGAAAAACAAAATTTTTTTGGTCACATAACACTCATTACGGAAAATGCTTTATGCTTGCTTCCTGTTCAAAATAATGTACAATTATCCGGTTTGGAGGCACAAATGCGTATTTTATTCTTCTCGTTATCCCTTTTTTCTAAAAGTCCGACTTGAAAAATTCTTTTTTCTTTGGTTACCATTTACAGGGAGAATAATTTTCATATTATTTTGAATTTATCATCATGCACATGCAGTTCTATCGCTAGATGATGTAAGTGTGCATTTCTGTGCATCTCCGCTTCTGTACTGTACACCAGTTTTTATGATAAAGATTAACAACATTATTTACTATAAATAATGCAATTTTTCACCTAGAGGTAATTTTCTTGATATTATTACCAGGACGGCTGAACTACTTAAGCGTCCGGAACCAAAAGAACTCCTGACACCATTTATTTCATCGGATGTAAATCCGGACTGGGAACGTATCTCTGATTTAGAGCATCGCTCCTTATTTCAGGCAATCCCGCAGCCAACTCTCAACATGCACAAAAGGGATGCAAAATCAATTTACAGAGTTTATTTACAAAGCTGGTGGCGATTTTTCTAACATGGCTATTTACAGGGATAAAGGGTCTTACATGCGCCCATCAGCTATCGAAGTTTTTCTTGCCCAAGAATAAGAGTTATAATGAATATAGCTTTCACTAAGCTAATTATAATTAATATAACGCTTCTGCTACTGAATTATATATTTATAATGAATTCAGCTTCTTCTAAGCTAATGCTTCTTCTAATGCTTGTTGTGTTATTAATTATATCATGAATAAACTTTCCTGCTAGTAGTGTAGTAATAATAATGAACAAGCTTTTTAACTGCTAGTAATGTTGTAGTAGTAATTAAGATGAATAAAGTCTTATGCTGGTTGTTAATAATAATCAACTAATGAAATAAACCTAACAGCCAGACAGAGATCTGACAAAACTATGAACTGAGAAAGACGTACTTACGATGACAATCTTTTATTTGGTAAACTTCTGGCTCTCACATAAACGAAGATCTCTTTATACAACAACAGCTTTCTGACACATAAACCACAGCTCACTTCGTACAACAACAGCTCACTCTACGCACATCAACAAAAAGCTCTCTTCCACATAAACAAAAAGCTCTCTTCCACATAAACAAACGCTCTCTCTATACAACAACAAACGCTCTCTCTATACAACAACAAACGCTCTCCCTACGCATCGTTGAACGCGCCTATTTATACTGGCTACCACCACGTCATGACTTACACTCATTGCCAGATCTCATTCAGCGGGAGAAATAACATCTCGTTCAGTAAGAAGATAATTTACATAGTAAAATAAAATAACCAGAGATAGTAAAAATCAAAAGGAAAGTGAATCTAGAGTATACGTTACAGAGTACGTGAAAGTCTTACTTACATTCGACTGTCCTTCAAGGGAGGGGGAGTGGA
Organism: Macrothele yani; assembly: GCA_039090855.1. Classification (NCBI taxonomy): domain Eukaryota; kingdom Metazoa; phylum Arthropoda; class Arachnida; order Araneae; family Macrothelidae; genus Macrothele; species Macrothele yani. Next base: position 389,533 of record CM077014.1, read on the forward strand.
GATATCCAAATGAAGGAAATGAATTAATGACACATAATCCAAAGAATGACCATAGCGTAGCAATCCACAGCGTCCGTATAAGCTCTGTTTCGTAATCACATAGGTAGTGAAGTTTTCTTTGCTGGGGGATGGTACTTACATATGCTGTCCGCACAGCGATAGAGCATGGACGGGGTTTCTTTCTTTCTTTCTCGGCGCCCGAGCACCGTCCCAAACCAAGAAGTCTAAATTGTTCGGGAGATCGTCAACTGCCTCAGTTTCTTCAGAGAGTTCTCAAAGCTAATTTTTTTTCTCATCATAAATCTTTGATGGTGCGGTCTTTGTTTCTCATCCTTGGTCGAGGTACGACAGACAGACAGTATCGCACTTTTTTGCACTTCCCTTTTAGTCTAAAGTGCCGGCGTGTTTACTAATCTTGTAAATACCGGTTAATACATGCACTGACCTTTCGAGACATGCTTTCGACAAGGTTTTGGAACACAGCGATAGGTATGCGCTTCCATTTAGTACATAATGCTGCCGCTAACTGTTGCTTAGTAGTAGGCCTTGGTTATAAACTTCTTATGCGGCGCTCTAATTCATACCATAGGTGCTCTATAGGATTCAGATCGAGCATCTGTGCTGGCCAGTCCACACACGATACGGAATTATCGTCAAACCACGCCGTAACAGTCCTTGCTTTATGGCTCGGTGCATTATCCTGCTGGTACCAACAAGGCTCGGTTCCATAGTATTGCCACAGAGTTGGTAGGGCATAATTGCCCAGAATATCCAGGTAGACGTGCTGGTTAACAGGTTTGTCCACGATAACCAACGTGCCGGTACCATACCACGAAAAACACCCCCACACGAGTACAATGCCAGCTCCAAACTTGACCATAGGAACAGTACACTGCGGTAAATAGCTTTCACCCCGGCTGCCGCCATACCCGCACATGGCCATCAGACTGATGGATCGTGTATCTGGATTCATCTGTCCATAGGACCCGTTTCCATTGATCTACGGTCCACGATAAATGTTCTTTACACTATGCTAAACGACGAGTAGCATTCCAAGTGGAGATGAAAATGTCATGAGCAGCCGCACGACCACGGTTAGGTCGATTAGCTGTAAGGACTCTCCTGAGGCTTCGACGTCCTCTATCACTGATTTTCTATGGTCTGCCGCTACGTTTTCCTGCTTCATGCTAAGAAGATTTACACACATAGATCATAAAAAATGATTTGTTTTTGTGAGTAAGCGGTTCAGGAGGTGATATGCACAGCAGAATCATTCACTGCAGTAAAATCAGAACATGCGATTGCCTCTTAAATGTTACACCCAGAAAGTGCCGGATGCAATTCAGCTAATACAAAATATTTTCAAAACAGCTACTGTTACCTGGGAATCCTTCAGTCCTAGCTTCTCTGCGAGTTTCTTCCTGTCCGGCTTGCTAATGTATTTCTGCATTTGGAACCTCTTTTCGAGTCCTTGTCTTTGAGCATCAGAAAAGACCGCCCTCCTCATCATACCTCTTCTTGGCTTTCCCCTGGCAGCCACAGCAGCGGACCACGGAAACGCTGGCGCGGAAGCCAACGGTAGTGGAAGACCTTGTCCCAGAACACCGCCGCCGAGGCTCTGTAGTGTGTGAGCATGTGGGGATGACGTCTGGCATAATAAGCCATTGGAATCTGTTCGTTAACAGAAAAAAAATTATATTTTCACTGCATTTTTAATATCACTGTCAATGAGAACAGACACATGCGTACAAAGACAAAATATCGTCGAGAAATACACGGATTTTCGGACACAAGAGAAGGCATTGAAGGAGTAAAGGAGTTTTTATTGCTTCCGGGTGACGTTCCACTGTGTATTAACAAGCACTAAGCAACTACGTAACTAGAACGCAAATGAAGGTCTGAGGGCTGTTTTCTGGATCATCTTTTTACCAGGAAACGTTCTTTGTACATAAGCTGAAGATCCAGAATTCGCCGGCTTAAGGTTTTGAGTGCCAGAACTCTGATTTAGCACAACAAGATGACTTTAAAAATTCAAGACTTCTGTTAGATATAAAATTCATTTTAATCTTTATATTAGCCATATCATCTTAAAAAAATTATCCCTTGCAACAAAGTTCCGTAAGTACTCACGAAGAGCTTATAGCGTATTGAATCCATTCATTTAGTGCGGGGTGGGGGTGAGGCTTTTTCAAGGCAATGGTATACATTAAATGCAGGGAATTAGAGCACGTAAGGAACAAAGATGATTTTTTGAAAATAACAGAGTTGGCATCACGAGCAGTATTACGTGAATTTTTATCATGCAATTATAGGGTGCACCGCGATGTGTTTTAATCTTTTAATAACGCATGCCAAACCATTAGTAGTTCGATAGAGACCATATCATTGCATGCTAGTTTGCTGGAAAGGATTTCGACTGTTTTCCGGATGGCAATCTTTTTAAAGTTTGTGTAAGGGCAATTCTAATACTATTCCATACAGGAGCGACTGAGCAATACATGACTTCTCTGGCGAGGGCTGTATTTTGCACGTCTTGGTTGAAATTTCGCACGTGTTCCTTACATCTAGTATCCAAGGATCGGTTTGTCATTCCGATATATATCTTTTCTGTGTTGTTAGGATACACCAACGGTACAACGTACGCACCCGCCTTTTCTTTCTCACGCTGTCTCTCCTTGCAGCATGAAATAATATTCCCTCCATTAAATGTCTAACATTGCCTTGAAAAAGCCTCCCAGTGGAGAGGCAAAACTTAGCGAATCTTTGTGTGTATTACACCACTGAATAAACGGATTAACTACGCTGTAAGCGCTTCTTGAGTATTCACGGTCTAGTGTACTTTGAAATAAAGTACCGTAAGCTTCTCCTTCAAAATCAGATTTTTTTCAATATTGTTACGATCCACCCCCGCCATTAATTAGGGAATTAATGGGCGTGGTGGATGTGTGAAATTAATTAAGTATTAATTATGTTAGAGGCTTGATTGGAGTTTAAAAGTGTAAACAGCAGAGAAAGTTTTATCTGGGGGTTTGGAAAGGAAAGAGGCGAAGAATTATCCCTGTGGCTGGGTGGTCTCAGAATAGCTCTGTTAGGTCATAAATCGAAGGTTGCAGCTGACGGGCAGCCTAAGCAACACGGAAAGGGAAAGAGGTACGTATCGAAGAGGGACACTTGGTAAATGAATGAAGATTGGGGGACAAAAGGTTTAGCGAATAATCGTAAATTCGTCGATTGTTTGGGGCATTTTCGAGAACAATTGCTTTCAGTGTGGTCCGTGCAGAAAAATAAGATTTCGCACTTAGCGTGAAAATAAGGAAGAAAGTATAGTTGTCTGTACGTTCTCCGATGTGAAAGGCTGGGCTGGATGCCTTGGATCTGCTATATGAATTGGACGATGAAGAGCGAAACTCCCTGCATTTGGTAAGAAATGGAGACGACAACTCGAGGCAGCTAGGTATGCTAGTTTGCCATAAAGACAGCTGAATGCTTAAATCCGCGTGATAAAGCAGCAATTTCTAGGCTGGGAGCCTAATAGAAATTAGCGACTGGTTGGCCCAATGAAAGCAAAGTTACAGAAGAATTAAGAAGTCTGCGAGTGGACAGTGGTCATTCCAATGAGAAGCGAAGCTCGGGTTTGAGTCCAACTACGGCAGTGTGCAATCACCATCTCTCCCTGATCTGGTCCGGTGGGGTGAAGTGGAATAAGTCTCATTCCTGTGCCCTGACCTTTGATCCCATTTCGATGTTATTCGACAGAACTGGTTTAGTATACCTTCGGAACAACATACTAAAGTTTTGTCGCAATAGAAGCATTTTTAGTCAAGGTATGAGGATATTGGCTGTGGAATAAATCCCACTCCTGTGTCCTGAGCTTAGACCTCATTTCGATGCTATTCAACAGGACCTGTTCAGTATACTTTCAGAACAACATGGCAAAGTTTTGTCGCAATCGAAGCATTTTTACATAAGTTATGACGCATAAGTGCAATGGAATGGATCTCACTCCTATGTCCTGACTTTTGACCCCCATTTCGCCCATTTTCAATAGGGTTCGTCCCCAGTGGTCCTGTAACAGTGGCTTCCATAATTATCAGAAGTGAAGTTCAGTAGCCATTTTTAGATATGTTGAATTGTAATCATTTTCTTTCATTTCCCGCCGTTTTGATGAGCTGGGCAACGAACAGGCAAAGTACTTCTTTTCCCACGCGTCGCAGCAGAGGGGGTGTTAGATTTATAGTTTCGTCGATGTGAGAAGAATGAAACTGGACATTATTGCTTTTCCGCTGTCCCGAGCAAAGCGATATAGTAAGAAGAGGGAGCAACGAAGCAATTAAAGAATCTTGCCTTTTCAGAGAGAAGGTATTTCTAAGGTGTGGCCACGCTTTCTGGGAATGAGGAGGGTCTTCACTCTTCGGACGAGGGGACAGTTTTTTTTTGAGGGGGTTGCTCTCCGAGCAAGAGAACAAGAGACTCGGCTGGCAGGAATCTGGGAAGAAGGAGGATTTTTAGCGAGGTGCAAAGGCCTCGCGGGTTCGTCGAAACGGATGAAGTAGGAGGAATGAGACCGGCCGGGATAAAGATATGGGGAATTCGGCGTGCTGACGATTAGAGCGAGAAGGACACCGACGTGTTAACATAATAAGGAAAGAGTGAAAATGACGGAGAGAGGAAATAAGCAATGAGGTTGATGATAATATACAAAAGGAATAGGGACAAGGCTTAAAGACATTCCCCGCAACATCTGAATAAAAGTCTTCCTTACTACAAAAATTCAGCTTCAGTCGATTCTTTTTTATATACTTGGTATTTTATTTATCTTCTCCAGTCGGGAGAATTACGGGTTAAACCCCCGATACAAAACTTAATGCAAAGGAAGCATCAAACGAACCCTCCACACAGGGCGCTGTAATAGAACTCAGCACCAAGCCCTGTAACAGTTCCTTACCACATACTAAAATTTAATTGAAATCGAACCATTTTTACGCGAGTTATCGTGCGGACGGACAGACAGACAGACAAAGCTGGAGCATATACGCTTCTTCAACCTACGGTTGGAAAGCGTAAAAAAGGCAATGCAGCGTTTTTTTTTTACCGGGATTGATGTTATTGATGATAGACGTGCTGTTATACTGCGATTGGATGTTAAATCACTGATACTGTATTAAGTACGTCAATAAACCGGATGTGAGTGTGGAGTACAAACCATGCAACAAAATAAACGTATTTGTAAGTACTACAATTGACCTCTTTCTTGTAATGCGTATGAGCACCTTCTGATATTACATAACCTAATTACTGACGTAAGGACTAACTTACAGCTGAAAGACAAATTACGTTTTAAGGTTTGAAAGTGGCGGGTGTGAAAGTGTGTCTAATTCGCATTTACAGCTTGAAGTTAAATTTCAGATTCTTTATTTTTTTGGCATATTTTGAGGTATGAAACTTGTCATGCCATCATGTTCTCTCTATTGTTGTTACCGTTTGTCCACCCGTCTTGATGTCATATAACTGCGAGCATAAATCATACTGGGAAAATCTATTAAAATCTAGAAGGGTATATGATTTTCCATTTACCTGCCTCCCTAATCCTCTGTGAAAACGATATCGCTGTTTGTGAAAATAAATATTTTGTTCTTTGTCAGTTATGTACAATCATATGCATAGTATTCTAGATATGTCTGCTTTTAGCGCCCATATGTCTACAATATATCTCAGGAGGAAAGACATATTCGCTCCTAAAAGCAGGCAAGATAAATTCTTATGTAACGAATAAAAGCATTATCCAGGGGAAATTGTTTCACTTCTGTATGTGTTTCGGGTTTTCCGCCTGTTTGTCTGCGAAACCTGACTGAAAAAAATCTTATTTTATTTGAAAAAAGAACTTTTGATATCTGTATTGTCTGTCAGCGAAAATGGTATTTATGCTTGTAGGTGCACATATCAATTTCTCCACGTTTCACAATCTAAGAAGTGTTAATTTCAGTAGCCTAAAGTTAGTTCTCGCTAACCTCCATCTACATAACATTAGTTTTGAAACTCCTACGAATGTTACAATGAATCGCAAAGGAATGGTGATAAAAAAGAAATTCGTTGTCAGCGGAAGAAGCCAATTATAAACAGTTCACGATAGTTCAGATTTAGAACATGCACCACATCTTGAAGAGCGAGCTGAATCTAGGTGTTGGGGTAATTCGAAAACCTCGTGACTTCGATTAGCTTCTGTTGAGCCAAAATAGAGGGAATTGAAACTGGTGACGCAAGACGGGATCAATCTCTATACATTATGTATATCTAGATATTAAAGAGAATTTAGGTCAGCACGAAATAATGGATAAGCCTCGTGATATACAGAGTAGTTCTTGAGAAAGCATAAAACAATTTGCAGATGATAGTCCAAATATAACTTATTGTGATGTTTGCCGGCTTGTTGAATATCCAAAGCGATTTCAGTTTAGGTAGGGTATGCAATCTTCTGTTTGAAGTCGATTGTGTTAAAACGATCAGACTGAAAGAGTAAGAGAGCTGTTTCTTGGTTATATCTCAGCAAAAACACAAGTGTTGGTAAACTGCTGGCCACCAGGTGGCAGTGATGGATCACTGCTAGCTGAAATATAACGGTCACGGCACGGTAGTGGTCCGTTGGTGGCAGCGTCATCAGTTGGCAGCCATTGATGGCGCTGCAGCATCACCGTGAATTACGGGCCTCCAAGCAAATGCCACTGATGGCCCGTAGCGGGCAACCAAAGCAACCCAACACGAGGTGGAAGCAACGGGACTGCGCATACGCAGAAGCAACGCGTGTTGTGTCTATAGTGGTACCAGTTAGATGAAGACGACGTTATCGCCACTGTGTTATTTTAGTAGATGCTAAGAAAAAAAAAGCCATATGTAGAAAGGCGAATTAATTTCCTAACGAAATGCCACGTCGACGAAGATTACCGTTGGAAGAAAATTATGTAGATAATTATAAATGAACTGTAAGAAATAGACAATTACGTTCATGTATTTATAGAAACTCATTTCGTAGCAAAATTCCTGTACTAACACACAAATAATCGAGAATACGGACAGGCATGAAACACACCCACTCCATTCCCATGAATAACAAGAAATAATTTCTGTGCAATCTTTCGTTTTAACAAACACATGCATAACTAAAAATAATTTCTGTGTAATCTTTCGTTTTAACGTACACATGCATAACTAAAAATAATTTCTGTGTAATCTTTCGTTTTAACGTACACATGCATAACTAAAAATAATTTCTGTGTAATCTTTCGTTTTAACGTACACATGCATAACTAAAAATAATTTCTGTGTAATCTTTCGTTTTAACATAATCTTTCGTTTCAAACAAAAGTCCCGGAAAGACATTAAAAAATCGTTATTTTGGAAAAAAATAAGAATTATACGTGTGCAAAATTCATCAAATATTTGAAAACAAAAGCAACGCTACGTGGATATAATGTACTCATCCATGGGTTGAAAACACAAGATTGGAGGAATTCGCTGCTAAAAATAACGACAAGTGAAAAAAATATATTTCCTCTTTAGAACAAATGTAGCTTCGGACCATGGAAAGAAAAGATACGGCGTTAAAAATGTAACGGAATGTGAAAGTTACCTATTCTTCTAGATGACATGAACGGGTAAATAGTATATTAATTAAACAATCGCCTTTCAAGACCACAAAGACAGCACAAAACTTTTTAAAGCGTCTTTAAGTTGGCACACTCGTTGAAAATGAGTGAAGTTCGCTTAAGGTAAATAAAAACAATCGTTACGTTGAAAAAATAAATTTATGAATTATATGAAACGGACATTTATGAAAAATGCCTCGCAATATTGTAAAATAAAAAGGAGAACCTTTTGTTTCTCATCGCACAGGAAAGAGACGCAAAGGCTCGTACATGGCAAACCAGTGTAGTGGCTAAAGACTCCACTTCGGATTCGATGCCAGCCAGATCCAAACGGGTGTTTTTCAGGACCTGATGCGAAAATCTCCCCAATAAGGGGCCGTCATAAAGTTTCGTTACGGAATAAAAAAGTAGTTAGCCTTTGTGAAACTGCTGTTATCTTTTTTATGGCTACTACTGGGAAATTGGCGGACAAGATTCGGCAAGCCATCAGTTACGTTACGTGATTGCCGGCTGCCACTGCCGGGAAACTGGCGGACCACATTAGCCATCATTTATGGCACGTGATTGCATGACCGCTTATGGTTGCTTGTGGCAGCCACTGACTGTGATAGATAACTGATGGTCCTGTTCTGGCGTATGACAACTGATGGGGGTGCCAAATGCTGGCCAGCTGCTGGCTTGAACTACTGGCCCATGTGGTGGAAGCTAGGATATTTTATTGACGGTTTGGCAGCGGCAAGATGGTGCTGGGCCACTGCCGGCTGGCAGCGCTGGTATGAGTGCTGCCCCTGCAACACTGTTTTTGCTGCGATAAATCATAAAATAGAATTTGATATAAATCCAAACGATTGGCTCAGAACACAAGAAAAGGTTTCAGGATCATAATCGATACCTATTTTAAATTTGCGGAAAGTCCTTACCTGAAAGGAATAGGGCAGTACAATGAATAAGAAATCTATTTTACAGAATTTCTCACTCTCTGGAAGATTATCAATGAAGTTAAAGGAAACAGAGGTCCAGAGCAGATCCTACAGAGATCATATTTTTTGAAATCGCAGTAGAGAGCAGAAGTGTTTCTTTTTTTGTTTTTTTTTTTACCCAAACATTTCTGTTCTTAGCTTCAGTGAAATTTCAGCTCCCTTATTATGTGAAATGTGAAATTCACTCAAATTTGCCTGTGGTGAGACTCGAAACCACATCCTTCTGCACCGGAGCCGAATGCTTTCCCAATTAAGTTACGCCAGCAAGGTCTTATCTCTGCTACTTGCCGTTTTGACATGTGCGTCACCTTTGTAGTACGTCCCATATATCCCCCACCCTTGAGGAAGGTGGGGGCACGAAATCGCAGGTTTCGGGTTCGCCGTAAACCATGCTTGAAATAACCCTCTGAAGAAGAAGGGATTCTCACTAATTCCAGACGATGTGTAGAAGAAGCATCACACATTTTTTGAAGCGAAGAAAGAATTCTTTTTAATTCCGGACTATGTGTGGAATGAATATCACACATTTTTTGAAAAACCTAACGGTCAGTAGATCCACTTTTACATCTGGGCGCCAATGCGAAATTCACTCAAATTTTCCGGTCGAGGAACACGAAACCACATCCTTCTGCTCCGGAGCCGCATGCTTTCCCAATTAAGCTACGCTGGCAACTTGCCGTCTTGACATGTGAGTCACCTCTGTGGTACCTCACAATCAACAGAACAAATTAGTCTTTTCAGAAAGACGGTAAATAGTACCCTTTCAAAGACACATTTGATATCTAAGAAGACTTCTTCGGTAATTTTTACTGTAGTGAATTGAAATTCTCGGCGTTTCAGAGAAATTAATGAGATCTGGTTTTGTTGAGCTACGCAGCATTCTCTCTCCATAGCTAAGTCCCGTGCATTCCAAGTTTCGTTTCATCCGAAGCGATGCGTATCACTCCGCCTGCCTCTCATTTGTTTGTATATAGTTGAAGTACATAATTACTGTTTGCATGCGTGCTTTCAAAGCGTTTGCTTTTGTTCATTTGAAGTTACATAATAACATTTTTAATATAACATGTTCGAAATATTCAAAGCATCTGGTTAGACAGATGGAAAAAAATGTAAGCTGCCCCAGTAACCAAGTGATCTAAAGCGCTGGCCGCCGTGGTTTATTTGTCCAACTCGGACAGGCTTGACCGAGTCCGAGTTGGACAAATAAGTTAATTAAGGACGGGCGACTGCCTATAGCCAATTGAGTTGCTCGCGGTGGTCGTCAACGCTTTCTCCCCAAAAGAAAAGGTGTGCTATTTGACAACTGAAAAATAATAATACACTGGCGGAAAGTGAAAAAAGAACACCAAGAAGGAGACGTCTGATACCAAAGAAATTTATACAGCATAGTAACGGAATACAGAGGATAACGTGATCACAACATTATGGCAAAATACAGCTGTATTTGCTGGTAAACTGAAAAGTAACATTTCCATGTAACATAGTTAGTACGTGGTTGAACCGCTATGAACTGCGTCACACTGTCAATTCTGGCATGGAGTCTGTCGTACAGATGTTGGATGTAAGTTTGGGGTATTGAGTTCCAAGCATCCTCAACCTGGACGCGTAAATCGGGGATGGTCGTGGCTGGCCGTGGAGACCGGATAAGTCGTTGTCCCATAAAATCCCCCAAGTGCTCAATGGGGGACAAATACGGTGAACGTGCAGGCCATGAAAGTTGTCTCACGCCCTGAAGTGCATGTTGCGTTGCACGTGCCGTGTGTGGGCATGCGTTATCTTGCTGGAAAACACCGCGATGGGCCGACCTTACAAATGGCACAACAACGAGATGAATGATGTTAAATGCTAAAAGTCTATCGTACGAAAGGTCACTAAAGTAATTCACCGATGCTGTCACACGTACGGTCATTCACAAACATAATTTTCAAATTGTAGGTCAAGATTAAAAACACTTTATTTACAATTAAAAACTAATATATTTTTTTTTTACCCCCCCCCGAACATAAAGCTTTACGCTTCTTAATAAGACGTGCCTTCACCCATTTTTCGACAAGTAAAACTCGACGTGATGAACTTTCTAGAGTTCAAAATTTGGCCTTATTGTTTGGGTTCTCTGTCAACCTCTTCCAAGGACTATTACAACATTTTCAAAGACTGAGATTCACGACTTTGTCCACAAAGAAAAAACCTACTGAGTACATCAGCAAAGTTGATTTCATTCCACCTCTTGTGTCTATCTTAAGAAAAGCCTGTTACAAACACAATCTAACGTTTGGAGTGTCCACCAGAAACATTTTTTCCATGATAAGAAATGATAGAGATAGAGTCCCAGCACTTAACAAACCAGGCATCTATTGCATACCATTAATTCATGAGGATTCAGATACTGCAGTTAAATATTATATAGGTTCTACCCTAAGAACCGTTAATGTCAGAATGGGTGAACATAAATACGCTCTTCGTTCTGGAACGGTTTCCACAGCTTTCACTCAAGCTGTTAACCAGGGAGGTTACTCCCCAGATTGGAAAAATGTTAGGGTACTTAACTCAAGTGTTAATAAACGTACTGTCTTCCTTACGGAAAGCCTCTTCATTCTTGCATATGGGGAAACATGCTGTAACATTGAACTCTCGACATTTGTTCCAAGACAGTGGAGAAAGATGGTTTCCCCCTCCTCACACAACTCTGAAGAAGACTTTATAGGATAAGATATTTAGACTTGATATTTTGGACTTTAACGATTTGTTGATGGCATCACCGGTGATTGAGAAAACCGAGTGAATTGTGGGTCGTGTTTAACAGTATATAATGTCTTCTCCTGTGTTTCGTGGCGCTTGAGACTGATGATGGGTGCTATGTTCAGCCCCGAAAGATCTCGCGTGTAAATATTAGTTTTTAATTGTAAATAAAGTGTTTTTAATCTTGACCTACAATTTGAAAATTATGTTTGTGAATGACCGTACGTGTGACAGCATCGGTGAATTACTTTAATGAATGATGTTGTTGATGAAGAAGGTGCTGTTTAACGTACCCGGTACAAAGACTAGTTGTGTACGGGAGTGATAGCTGATCGCTCCCCACACCAGGAGACCAGCTGTAGGCCCTGTGTGTCGCTGGCGGATGCAAGAAGGGTGGAGACGCTCCCCTGTGCGTCTGCGAACACGCATACGGCCATCAGAGGCTCCCAAGCAGAATCTGCTTTGCAGCCGTTCTTGACGGTGGGCTGGAGTCATAGGTAAACATGCCAGAGGCACACGCGCACGTAGTCCTGCATCCAGTAGACGGTTGCGGATTGTTCGCACAGTCACCTCAGGTGCAACAGCAGCTCGGATTTGCATCGCAGTGGATGTTCTGCTTGACAACGCCGCTCTTCTTATGCGTCGATCGGTCAGCTCATCAGTCCGTCTGTGACTCCCGGTTCCACGTCTTTTCGTGTGGGAATGTTCCTCGGACCATCTGCGCCACCATCGTACCACCACCGATACTTCCCGTACAATTCGCTCCGCAATACGACGATACGACCACCCAGCCTCGCGGAGTCCGACTAGACGACCTCGCTCAAAGTCCGATAATTGCTGAAATCGTACACGTCTTCCATGTCCAGGCATTGCAGCTTCTTCAGGGTCTTCGCACGTGTCCGTAAGCCGACGACTGATTACATTCACTTCGCCATACTCCTTAAATACCACCGACGATAATTTGCATATTATGCCGTGCTGTGGCGTAAGCGCTCACCGGTTGGTTCCTAAATTAACATCACACCTACGTAAACTCGACCCCATTAACATATGTAAATTTCATGATCGTCCGCCAATTCCTTCTTGGTGTTCTTTTTTCACTTTCCGGCAGTGTATATACTGTATGTATATAAACATCCAGAGTGAGAGTTGATCACGGGAAAGACGAATAGTGAGAGAAGTCGATGGTGGAAACACTCAAATAGTGGATGAGTGAATAATTCACTGTGCTTAAAACTCAGACATTTCACTCGCTGATTATCACTTCTTCCGGCTCTGGAATATTTCATAGCGGAGAAAACCTTTCCAAAAGAACAAGCTGTGTGTCAGACTGTTGCCACCTTCTTTGCCTCACAGGCTCCGAAGTTTCATCGCCGTGAGATCCACACCTCGTTACCGTTGTCAGAAGTGTTTTGACGCAGAGAGCAAGTACTTTAATCAGGCGGGTGGGTGCTTTCTATTTTGTGAGAGTTTTCAGGTGGCACTCTCATTTGTGTGTCGGACATTTCATCTGCACCAATTCAATACCTAAATTTCATTTTCTCATTCTCATTGGTTAGAAAGAAGGAATTAGCGGAAAATTAAAGTAATCAGCGGAATGATTGATAAAGACATTAGACGCTTGTAGAACTATAGAACTACGAGAAATTTTGTATGTAAAGACTAAACTACACTGGCGGAAAGTGAAAAAAGAACACCAAGAAGGAGACGTCTGATACCAACGAAATTTATACAGCATAATAACGGAATACAGAGGATAACGTGATCAAAACTTTATGGCAAAATACAGCTGTATTTGCTGGTAAACTGAAAAATAATATTTCCATATAACATGGTTAGTACGAGGTTGAACCGCCATGAACTGCGTAACACTGTGCAATTCTGGCATGGAGTCTGTCGTACAGATGTTGGATGTAAGTTTGGGGTATTGAGTTCCAAGCATCCTCAACCTGGACGCGTAAATCGGGGATGGTCGTGGCTGGCCGTGGAGACCGGATAAGTCGTTGTCCCATAAAATCCCCCACGTGCTCAATGGGTGACAAATCCGGTGAACGTGCAGGCCATGGAAGTTGTCTCACACCCTGAAGTGCATGTTGCGTTGCACGTGCCGTGAGTGGGCATGCGTTATCTTGCTGGAAAACACCGCTATGGACCGACCTTACAAATGGCACAACAACGAGCTGAATGATGTTGTTGATGTAGGAGGTGCTATTTAACGTACCCGGTACAAAGACTAGTTGTGTACGGGAGTGATAGCTGATCGCTCCCCACACCAGGAGACCAGGTGTAGGTCCTGTGTGTCGCTGAAGGGTGCAAGAAGGGGGAGACGCTCCCCTGTGCGTCTGCGAACACGCATACGGCCATCAGAGGCTCCCAAGCAGAATCTGCTTTCATCGCTGAACACGACAGATCGCCATTGCGTTCTCCAGTGCAGACGTTGGCAACACCACTGCAGCCGTTCTTGACGGTGGGCTGGAGTCAGAGGTACACATGCCAGAGGGACACGTGCACGTAGTCTTGCATCCAGTAGACGGTTGCGGATTGTTCGCACAGTCACCTCAGGTGCAACAGCAGCTCGGATTTGCGTTGCAGTGGATGTTCTGCTTGACAACGCCGCTCTTCTTATGCGTCTATCGGTCCGCTCATCAGTCCGTCTGTGACTCCCGGTTCCACGTCTTCTCGTGTGGGAATGTTCCTCGGACCATCTACGCCACCATAGTACCACCACTGATACTTCCCGTCCAATTCGCTCCGCAATACGACGATACGACCACCCGGCCTCTCGGAGTCCGAATAGACGACCTCGCTCAAAGTCCGATAACTGCTGAAATCGTACACGTCTTCCGTGTCCAGGCATTGCAGCTTCTTCAGAGTCTTTGCACATGTCCGTACGCCGACGACTGATTACATTAACTTTGCCGTACTCCTTAAATACCACTGACGATAATTTGCATATTATGCCGTGCCGTGGCGTGAGCGCTCACCGGTTGGTCCCGAAAGTTACATCACACCTACGTAAACTCGACCCCATTAACAGATGTAAATTTCATGATCGTCCGCCAATTCCTTCTTGGTGTTTTTTCACTTACCGCCAGTGTATTTCTTTTTGCCTGCTGCTGCCGTAATAAACTAAAACTGATAGTTTTCATCATGCCTGTTTTGTGTTAGTGTAATTCGGCGTAGTTATTTGCGGTTTTAAGAATAAATCTGTAGATCGTACCAGAGTGTATCCTTAGGATTCAGTGTTTTGCTCTGTATGTGTTAGCCTGTTCCACCGATTAATTTATGTTATTCCAGGCTCACTAAAAAGTGCATGCCGTAAGTCACACAAAGCAAAAGTCTCCGGCGAACAAAACTTACGCGGTTAAATGCAATTGACATACAAGCATAAGCTCGGGGTGCGTCCAGGTTAAAAGTCGCTACCGGAACTACTAGTTACTAAATAATTTGAATGAATGCTCGTTGGGACTTCCTGAATTGCGTAGCAGTACATTTGGATTCAGTGTCATTTTATGTCGGCTGTATTTAGCGCAAATTTAAGTTGCAGAGTATGTTGTCCCAGATGTACGAAGTTTGCATGAAATTCAAACCGAGTATAAATAAGGGAAAAACCAAAATTATGGTTTTTGAGCGAAGAGGTGTTAGTACTGAATGTAATGTAAGTCTAAATAGCACAGTGATTGACTAGGTGAATGAGTTTATGTATTTAGGAAGCATGTTTGACAGAGAGAACAAATTGGATGGTGAAGTTAGTAGGCAAGTGAATTCTTCGTTGAAAGTCATAGCTGCTTTGGGAGGATTTCACATGAATGATGGGTTCTCAAGAGAGTCCCGAATGGCTGTGTATAAAAGTGTAATTGTTCCTACTCTGATGTATGACAGTGAAACCTGGGTACTACAGAAGGAACATAGGAGTCGTTTGTGTGCTGGAGAAGTGCGTTACTTATGGGGGTTTGTGGCAAGACACGGTCTGATCGTGTGAGGAATGAAGATGTGTTACAGTTGTGTACTGTAAAGCAAAATGTTGTTAGCAAGGTGGAGAGTAATATGCTTCGGTGATTTAGCCATGTTGAAAGAATGAGTGATAAGACGCTTACGAAGAAATTTTCTTTACCCTACGTGGGAGGAATGAAAGGCAGAGGAAGGCCAAGGAAGCCATGGGAGGATCAGATTCATGAGTGTCTGCATGGGAAAAAGATAATGAGTATAAAGTATAGAAGGTCTTGTGCACGTCGTGGGATGGATGTCAGTGAAGCCCGAGTTGTGTGCCAAGATCGGTGTAAATGGAGAAGTTTGATACGGCAACAGCAAGTTAATAATCAGTTAAAAATTTATCTGGTAGTTTGTACTTCTTTATGGAGCTAACCTCTGAATCTCAGAGAACAGCTTAGTGATATATATTGTATGTATTTAGGGCAAAATGAAATCCAGTTTCATTTTCAGTATGAAAGAAAAAAGAAAGTGCAAACGCTATTTATTACATTTCCACGGGAGGCTTTTATTGGACATTTATATCATTTTTGCCGGATTAATATAACACACGAAAATAAATAAATGGCAAAAACACAGCGATTGTCTGTGTTCCATATTTTAACAGACGTGTTCTAAGTTTTAGTCATATTTTTCAAGGACTATAATGGCATCCAGTGTTAGTCAGAGGGTTAAGGAAGACGTGTCTTTCCTAAATTGTTAGCAAATCTTATTCACTTAGAAAATATAAATTTTGATATTTCAAAATTACTGGGTATTTTAAGCACCCAGATGAACAAACTTATCGTTCTACCATTCGATTTCTCAAGTTTGTGAGCTTATGATCATAAATCAGCTTTGAGGTCTCGAGCGCTAGAATGTCCTCTCGTGTTCGAAAGTTCAGATTAAAATTAATAACGGGAATAAATCAAAAATCATTTAATTGATCCGAAGTAAAAAACAGGGAAAGATGTGGTAAGATTAATTCCACACATAGACAGTTGTGGCGGATGCATACTGTTAGTGTGAAGTGGTATAACTGAAAATACGATGAATAATAAGAAGTACAGTACAGAATCAAATTTAGAAATAATTCGTCTAAAAGAAGTTTATGACATCTTACTTTAATATAGCATGTGGAGTGAGACAGTACAGAATTCTTGAGGCAGTGGCATTCATTCCTGATGCAAGATAGACTCCAGCTTTCTGAGATATTTCAAAAAGGAGTTTGTTACTGGCTTTTCATCTCGCTAGGAAATACCAAAACGTTTTATAGAAAACAGATGCAAAACTTATGCTGGCCAAAACTGCGATGTAGGCAGGTCTCTCTCTATAACTAGTGATCCACTAGGCTAACTCGGTAGGGACAAGATTTACTCATATGACACACATATTAACAGGAAGTCAATACCTACTCTTGCTTCAAACAGGCGAAACTGAGTTTCGAGAGCGTTTCACTCGCTCTCGACCCCTGATTTTCACTTATAACTTGCAGACTAATGGACGCATTTCAGTGAAATTTGACACGGACTTACCTTGGGGTATGAGAAGCATGGTCAGCGAACTGCCGAGGATATTGAATACGCAACCGACCTTCACTTCACACAGGCGCGACACACGGGCAGCGAGCCACTCTCTAGACCGTGTGTCGCGCATGCGCGAGGTGAAGGCCGATTGCGTGCGTGTTCGCTGTCCTCGGCAGTTGGTGTGACGCATCTGACTGTGCTGTTGTTACGAGATTGTCAACAGTCATCGTGCCTTTGTGTTACGAGCAATTACAGTATGAACCGGTACACAGTGGAACAGCGCGTGTTTAATGCCTGCACGTACTGGAAAACTGTGTCGATAAAGGGGTGCCAAAGACAATTTATTGCGCAGTATGTGGGTCGGAAACCACCTGAAAAATCCTCCATTCAGCATCTGGTGAAGAAACTGGAAACCATGGGAACATTGTTGGATGTCCATGAAGGAGGACGTCCGAAACTCTAGAAGCCAAGGTGCAGGAAGTGAAAAACAGATTGCTGGCCTCCCCACAGAAGTCCTTAAGTAAACTGTCGCAGGAGATGGGGTTTCCACAAGCACATGTAAACGAGCTGCAAAAAAAGCACAGCTGCATGTATATCGAGCTACTGCTGTGCAAGAATTGAAGTCGCCCCGGTGGCGCAGTGGCCTAAGCGATGGCTTCTGATCATTCGTTCGAGAAGGGTCCGGGTTCGAATCCCGGTGTGGCATGGATGTTGTGTTTGTCTTACGGCACTGGCTCTCTCCCTTTCCTGGAGTCAGTGGCCCTAAATTAGGGACGGGCAACTGCTTATAGCCCATTGAGTTGTTCACGGTGGCCGTTAAACCTCCAATCAAACAAACAAAACAAACAAGAATTGAAACCTCCCGACGAACAGAAGTTACTGAATTACTGTCATTGGTTCCAGCAGTTTGTCAATGCACATCAGGGAATACTGGACTACACGTGGCTCCACCTAAGTGGGCACGTCAATTTCCAGAACAGCCGTATTTGGGCTAGTGAGAATCCTAACACCGTGCATGAGGCACCTCTTCATGATCAAAAAATTGGGGTGCGGTGTGCTCTGTCGCTGCTCCGCATTATTGGCCCAATCTTCTTCCATGCAACGGTGGATACCGCAGTCTACATGGAAATATTCCATAAGTTCGTGAATCAGTTGGACGACGTGAAGCTCCGTACTGGATATTTTCAGCAGGATGGTGCCACCTGTCACACCTCCAATGTCAGCCCGGCTGAAATTGTTTCCTTCTTTGAAGATCGTTTCACTTCTAAGGGACTTTGGCCAGCAAGGTCTCCTAATCTCACCCCACCGGATTTATTCCTACGGAGCATGCTGAAAGGGAAAGTGTATCGCAACAAGCCGTGGACTCTCATGGAACTGCTGGAAAACATTCGGGGAAATTGAGGCTGTGACTCCCGATATGTTGGTGAATACTTTTCGTAACATGGAAAGGTATGTTCAGACATGTATTGATGCTAATAACGACCACTTTCAACACTTGCTCTGAGATCATCATGATTCTTATACACCAAGGTAGGTCCATGTCAAATTTCGCTGAATTACGTCCATTAGTTTGCAAATTATAAGAGAAATTCAGGTGCCAAGAGCAAGTGAAACACTCTGTAGATAACTTACAACTCTTACCGTACTCCAGAAAACGCACAGAATTCTGTGTAGCTATTGACAGTCATACGGCACCATGCTAGCAAGCCACGTCTTTATAATGGTCCATTTTGCAGCAGTGCCAAAAATTTAAAATCTACTTCTCCTTTCTTTGAAGATGGAGAAATGGCTTCAGACTAGCTAGAGAGTGAATGGTGATTTATCCATGCATAGAACAGTAGAACATTGTTCAGCGTTCCAAGTAAAATTTCAACTCCGTTTGCAGGATCGAGGGAACACACACACACACAGCTTGTGGCTTTGTGCAAAGACCTTCTTTTGAAGCCACTTGTGCTCGTTATGTATGTGCATTGCACCTTCTGTGTATGATTCACAGCAACTTGCTCTGCTCTACAGGATATGTAGAATCAATACACAAGTTAGAAGAAAAAGTTCTTCAATACAGAAAAAAAAAAAAGATCT
This sequence comes from Macrothele yani, assembly GCA_039090855.1. NCBI lineage: Eukaryota > Metazoa > Arthropoda > Arachnida > Araneae > Macrothelidae > Macrothele > Macrothele yani. Next base: position 408,469 of record CM077014.1, read on the forward strand.
GGATTGTTCGAAATTAGTTCAACTGCATGCTGATCGTACTGTAACTCACATTAAAATGTAGATCTACTTCTGCCTCATTGGGGCGTGGCTACATTACCTCCGCTGCTCTCTATCTGAAACTATCATTTCCTTGCGTATGAAGACATGCTTTGACAATTCTTAATTCATGAAGATAGAGTTCCGTTTGCTTTAGTAATTACGAGAACTAGGTGGATATGTCTGTATTTTCAAGAACGCCAACAGAAAAAAACATCAGGCAATGCATAACACTGAAAATATCCACTCGTTGCTTTGTTGCCAAATAAACATGCCTTTTTTACAGGGATTATTTTTATAACTTTTTTGAACGAAATTTAGAACATGATACGTTCTGCTAATGTTGGAAAATACCTTCTGAGCTCCATTCCGAAAAATATCTTTAGAAAAGAAAATATTTTTCGTCATTTTTGTAGTATAAATTTTCAAAGAACTTTTTCTTTCGGATTTTAACGACCACCATGTGCAACTCCGAGGGCTAAAACAGTCACTTGTCCCAGGGTAGCGACAGGGCAGAGCGATCGGACAAGCACAATATCCATGCTTTATCCGGGACTCGAACCCGGACCAATCTCGGACGAATCTTTAGAGCCCAGAGCCTGAAACCACTCGGCCACCGGGCCAGCTCAGAGGGAATTGAAATTATCCCTGCAGAAAGAATAGCAGTATTTCTTTAATTCATGATTTAATAAAATCAAAGAGTTCGTCCTTGTGTTAAGTACGCTTATTATTAATTCACGTCATAAAAATTGCTTCCCCAGTGCAGCACAAGGCGAGAAAAAGACTTTTTCTTCAACATGTTTTAAAATGTCTTGCGTATTGGGCTGTTCTGTGACAAGTGAGCAGAAAAACCTAGAGAAAAAGTGCATATGAAATAAAAGGTACCGCAACGCAATGGAATTGCTGCTCCTTATTTAAATCATTTCACATTAGCTGAGCGATAACGTTAATTCGCCAGCAGTCTACGCGTGTTCCTCCTGCTAGTCTTAGAACAGCTGATTCGCGCATTAGCGCATAATTATTATTCGCTCTACCATTACAATGATTATCTGCTCGTAATGATGTTGCCTGTATGTAATGCTCCATTACGTTACACCACCGCACTCTCTCCGTGCAAACGGTTGATCGGCTTTTAATTACCCTCCAGCTGAGGTCGGAAGGAGCGTAATTTGCATGATCAATTATCGGCTCGCAGAGCCTCCTGGTGGCCGCCATGCGCTGACACCATCTGTCGAGCTCCGTCCGCGGTTTGTGAAAACTCTGCTGTGGTTTGCGGTTAGGCGCTGCGGTGGCGTTCGATTCATAAAGACAATCAATGCAGTGCACACACTACCGAAGACACAGGCGGAAAAAGAGCAATAAATGAGCCAAAGCAGAAAAAAATAAAAGAACAGAGAAACTGAAGCCCGTCTTTTTATTTGAGAGGCGCAGTTTTTTTGGGGGTAATTTTCAACGTGTCAAACAACAGATTGAGGATGTCAGCCTGTATCTTTATCACTATTACGAAAGCTAAAAAAAGTTAATGAACATAAAATTAAAATGCTATTGGCACCTGTTTAAACGAGACAGGTGAGTTCAGCAGATTGTTAATGTACTGAGAAGCTCATGGGAAGTTCTTAATTATTTCAGGAAAAAAATCTATTTCACGCAAATTCTCGAGAAAGTTCAAACTTGCAACCACAACGCGGGACATATTTTTCTGAGGAAATTTTCAAGAAGTTGCAGTTAAGTTAACCGACAAACTATACGGTTAATCACTGCAACTCTGCTATTTTGAAAATTATCGAACAGTTTAATTCTTTACATGAAGATAGGAATAAAGGCATACAAGGAGATACATAAAGCGAATAACTGCGCCTCAAAAGGGTACTACAAAAAGCAGAGGCGCCGCTCCCGTTTTCGAAGACATGTTAATTACTACGCATCTTTTAGGTTGCTACAAAAACGGTGAGACTCAAAATCACAACTGACATGAAACAATATTTTATACAAATTAAGAGTTTTTTTTTCTTTTTTTCAATGTCATGTCGCATTTTTATAACGTCTGTGAATTACGTCTAAAATATAAATTAACACAAATCGTTTCTTAGATCATACCATTTTCTAGCCGCTCCATTTCTTTCAAACATTCTGTTGCTTAAGGTCTCTAATATCTGAAAACAACTAGTTCACAGCACCTGTGAGATGGCCATTTCATATATCGTACATGCAGGCGAACTACTACTAATAGGGCAAAACTTTTTTATTTTAACCTGGAGCCGTGAACACGCAAGGTAGGCTTCTGAACAGCGGGCTAATGTGTTCTCTGATGAGTCAGGTTTCAGCTCGACACCAGTTTTCGGTCGCAGCGAAATATGGAAGGAACGTAGAATTAGAAATTACCACAGCAGTATCACGAAAAGTGATGCCTATGATGGCGTAGTATGTTAGTGTGGCGAGAAATAATCATCAACTTCCTCTTCATGCGCTCGATCGCGGTCTAGTAAACGGCGAGACCTACCGAACAGATGTTCTTGAAATTCATGTGGGGCTTTTTACGGACACTCTTAGCCCCGATTTCCTGTTTATGGACGACAATGTCAATCCTCACATATGTTACTCAGTTAAGGGACATCTAGAACACTGGAAATCTAACGATGGGATGACACGCACGGTCACCAGAGACGTAAATACCATCGAGCACGTGTGGAATGCCTTGGGAGACGAAACTGTGGTTGTACATTTGCAAGTCTTCAACCACAACCGTAAACCCTCCGCGAGCTCAAAGTGGTTCCTGAGAAGCAATGGAATTTATTGTCGCAATCTCTTTAGGAAACTCTCATTTCCAACATGAAAAGCCAATGTCAGACCTGTATAGCCGCCAGAGGAGATCGTACACCATATAGACTTCGTTTGAGGTTTATACTGGACCAACTGAAGTCATGTGATGATACGTACATGTTGTAAATAAATTTTTGAAGTTACGATACTTTCGCAATTTAAGGTGACTACACCGGTGTGCAAAAATTAAGGATGAAGAGGAGAAATTAGCATAACAGCGGCACGAGCAGGCAGAACGTACCGAAAGACCACTCAGGAGATAGACTAGGATCGTGTACGGTAGGGCATGCGCATATATGCAGCATGACGTAGGGGGGTGTCGGAAGGGTATAAAGCACACGGGCGGTGTACGCTCAGCAATTCGGTGAAAGCTATTGTTGCACGGTGTACATCGGTTTGAACGACGTCGAGTTGCTGCCACCGTGTGATATGGCCAACAGGCAATCAAGTAGACGACATATGGATGACTTTACCCGAGGTAGCGTCATTGAGAATATGGAAGAAGGTCGAAGTGTGACTAGTGTGACCGAGGACTTCGGGATCGCTCACATCATCGTTTCACGAGCTTGGAGAGCATTTCAAACGACAGGAACAGCTGTCCGAGGGTTTAGCAGTGGTCGTTCACGAGTAACCACGGTGGCGGACCACCGGTATATCGTCCTAAAGGCGAGAAGAGACAGACGGCAGAGAGCGGGAGAAATCGCAAAGCACATGCAACAGACAACTGGACGTCCGTTATCGCGTTTTACCGTGGCCAAGAGGCTGCACAAAGCTGGTCTATTTGCACGACGACCAGTACGGTGTGTGCCATTAACGCCTGCTCATTGGAGATGGCGGTTTCTGTGGTGCCAGGAACACAAGAACTGGACACATCAGCAATGGGGTCGAGTTCTCTTTACGGATGAGAGCCGATTTAGAGTGACGAGCGATTCTGGACGTATACACATCTGGAGAGATCAGGGAACACACAATCACACCTCCAACATCAACGAAAGGGACCGGTTTGGAGGTGACGGAGTTCTCGTTTGGGGCAGTATCATTCTTGGTAGCCGTACTGACCTCCACATCTTCCAAGGAGGTTCGGTCACTGGTGTCCGCTGTTGTACCGAGGTTTTCCTGCCTCACGTGCGTCTGTTTAGAGGTGCTGTGGGTCCTGAGTTCCTCTTCATGGACGACAACGCTACACCTCATCGTGCAGTGGCTGTCGCAGAGCTATTGGAGAGTGAAGATATTCAACGCATGGATTGGCCCGCAAGGTCCCCGGATTTAAATCCAATCGAACACGCGTGGGACCTTCTCGGGAGACGCCTGGCAGCACGTGACCAGCCGCCAGCAACGATTCCGCAGCTGCAATTGGCGCTACAAGAAGAATGGGCCGCGATGCCTCAACAGCTCCTTGACAACCTCTTCCTCAGCATGGACAGACGTTGTAAATCCTGCAACGCAATCAGGGGTGATCATATCCCCTACTAAAGTGTTAACAAGTTCGTTCTTATCTTTATTATTCTAGTTGTTAACTTGCAATTGCTAATAACTCCGTAGTGGTTGATGATAACAGTAATTAACACGTAATAACCAAATGATAATAATTGTATGCAAATAATTCTTGCGATTCGTAAATATGTCTAAGAAACTTTTTATTCTTTTCTTCATTTAATTCGCTGCAAAGGTTGTCCGTTAAGCTGTGCTATATTTCCTAACTGTCCCGCTTTCGATCATCTCTCGCGCTGTCGTCAAATCCCCTGACCTCCCGGTCCACCTAAGACCTTCCTCGCCTTGCCTGGGGCAATTATCTTGTCGAACTTTTCGTGACCGCTCGCTACATAAACCTATAGGCCACTGTCCCTCGCCTCCTTCCCTTGTATCCAAAAATGCCCTTAAGCATATCCTAAAATTCCCCGTGAGAGGGAACCTCGCCGCTTTCGGCAAATCTTAAGCCTCAAAGTAAAATGTGAGGGGCTAGTGCATTAGTCGGCACCATTGAAATTGAAACCCGAAAAGCATAAAAAGAGGCGCGATAGAGCTAATGTCCATTCAACATACAAAGTGCAAATACTACGCATAGAAAAAAGTCGTCTTAGTAAATAACCGTGCATCCCGTGTCTAATGGAGAACTGACTGTGAGAAATTTCTCTCACGCTTTGTGAAGACAAAGGAAGTGGAGCACGAGATGGAATGAAAGTTGCATTTTGAGATTTTATAAGAAATCCTACAGCCTGGTATAAAATCTCTGTAACAATACTTCCCCCTTGCGAAAAAATGAAATGAATGAAATTCGTTGCATATTTTAGCTCAAAGTCTAACTCCTGCCCGTATTCGATCCGATGCTAAAGCTGAGCTTAGGACAACCTTGTGAATTATACATAAACTCAATTAATGTGCATTACATAGCTCGATTTTACCTACATGCGGAGGTTTAACAACACAAGATATTTTCGAAGTTTGCAAATTCATGTCTTTCATATTTACATTGCAGAGATACTTCAGGCCAATTCCTTAATGACAACTGCATTAAACATTACTTGATACGTAAATGAAATAGATCATATGAACAAATGGTTTAGCAAATCGTTTTCAGTAATAAGAAAGGTGTACTAGCCGTTGATGGGTTCCGGAAAAATTTCCAGCATTACACATATGCAAATTGAACTATTCGTTACAATTAAAATATTATGAGATAACACTTTTCCACAAATTGTTATACACTTCCTATTCAACTCGATGCCTCTGTATTTTTAAACAAAGCTTATTTAAAGAAATAATGCGATGTGCTCATCTCCTTTTGTAAAAATGTGCGTCTGACATAGTTTATCAAAACGTTCGCATAAATGCATAAATTTTCTGCTGTTTGCTGAGAAACAAGAGTTTGTTTTCAGCTTTTATGAGCATTATATTTTGCGTGGAATTCACAATAGAAATTAATATAGTAGCACCTGTGTGAAATCGAAGATGACGTTTCATCTGCATGAATTTTTTTTATTTTATTTTTTTGCGTTATGCACATACACATATGATAGGATAAAAATATATTCAGAGTCCGTTTCCGTTCCCGTAATGTTCGTGTTAGCAAATTTCACCTGTGTGAATGATTGGCTTGGCGTTATTGCGGTTTGTATTTGACTTTCTTCGTGTTTCACATCATGAACTGTGCGAATTTAAGGGAAGTTGCATCTTGCGGGGTTTGGTAATCTGGGCTTATTTGAGTTGTAGGGAAATGGGATTGCATAGATGATCTGTGATTTCTGTTACGAGTTTCACAGTTCAGTTCATCTAAGAGTGATTTTTTGCTTTTCACATTAGGAATAATTTCATTTACAGTTTGGGGTTTAACTGATGATTCATTTTTAACACTTTTCAGTAGATTGGAATTTTCTGTCAGGTATTGTTCACTAGAGAATTCATCTTTCATGCAGTCACCTTCAGCTTTGTACTGATTTTTCTTAGAAAGATCAGGGATGATTTCTGTAGGGTTCACATTAATTATCCTAGAAATACTTGTAGGAACTTTGTCATTTTCCTTCGAATCCTTAGAGTCATTATTCTCATCATCAGAAGTATTTTGAGTTTCATGAGTGACAGTGGGCTGATTTTCTTCAGGAATGACAGTTTCAGGCAAACTAATTTTGCTATCAATTTCTGTCGCTAGTGGTTCATTAGTAATAAACGCAGATAAACTATTAACGATTGGAAGAACACTTGTGTTTGTAGTTTCAGAATTTTCACTAGAATGTGCTCTCTTCTTCCAGGCATATACTTCGCGCTTCTGCCTCGTTACATGGCGGGCTTCGCAGAGGGCCATTTTCATATGCGCTGAAATAAGGGGAGGGAGAAGTTGTATCCATCACGACGAAATTCAGGCCCAGGAACGCCGTCGGTCTTAGTTTAAATCCTGCTGGCTTCTAAAGTTGGCTGATCGCTCCGGTTGCCGCGCCTCTATTCTAAGTCGCTGCTCTTGCGAGTACGGGGGATATGAAATTGGATTAGGGATGACTTCATAGTGTTGGATGTGATTAGGCCTGGTTTTATGATGCTCATAACGCCTGGTTTCATAACGATCGGGATACGATTTCTCTGGGCAATCACGCGGGACGTGCCGAAAGGAGCCACCGGTTAAACATTCTTTGTTGGCTTTATATCTGTTTCTTCGGTTATCGGACCAGTAGCGATCCGTCGGTTCTGAAATTCTATCATACTGGCCTATATTTTGCCTTGTTTTCCGAAGTTGCAAATCCTTTATTTCCTCCGACAAGATTCTAATGCTTTCGTCCCTTTCGTCAATTTTTCTCAAATTTTTTTCGAATAATACATCTTTCCTGGAAACTGGCTGGGGTGACGTGTAATAAGATTCAGCTACTGGAATGGGTTGTGCTGCAGATTTGGTATAATTCTCTTCGCTAATATCTCTAGTAACTGCTGTTGTATAATCCTAGGGATTCAAAGATAATACCCATCTCCTAAGATCTGGTCTCAAACCTTGTAAGAATAGGCTTAATTTAGTTTCATCTTTGAAATGCCGCAATTGCGGTGAATCAACCGGAGTAACCTTTCAGTAACTATCAGCAAGAGCACTGAGTCTCGCTGCATATTCCTTAACTGTTTCATCTTCTCTTTGAAAAGAGTTAGAGAGTGCCGATAGACGCATAGCTAAAGGCTCTTCATAGTCAAAACGCTCTGTTAGTGTTGCTTTAAATGTGTCGTAGTTGCTTGTCGTACGCAACATGGGATTTGAACATAAAAAACCCAGCTGCGGCTCCTTGCAATTTCGTCCGCTCAATAATTATTTTCTCGATATCTTTCCATCCTGCTAAATTTCCTATGTCCTCGATGGTTTGGAAAAAGTAATTAATTTTAAGACTTTTGTCTGTAGGATTGTAGTTAGGTGTCAGAGATGCAGCACCTGCAGTGAGGGCTGGGATACTATATGTATTCGGTCCGAGTCCTGGATCTGTTTCGTTTTCCATGTCAAAATGATGTGTCAACACTTGAGAAAAATAAAAAAGGAAAGGAAAGTACTTACATTTGGTTTCCTGCAACAAACCTCGATGAGTAATTAATTAAGTAGTTTTCCATAGTCCTTTGAAGCACAAGTAGAAGTTCATATCAAGCACGGATCTCAAACCTGTATGAAAAAGGTCCCGTTCGCTGGTTGGCAATAATCTGCGGTAGAGTCTCCGAGTCGTCACTTAATTCAAAGCGTTAGGGTAAACCGAGTTGGGCGCCAATTGTTAACAAGTTTGTTCTTATCTTTATTATTCTAGTTGTTAACTTGTAATTGCTAATAACTCCGTAGTGGTTGATGATGACAGTAATTAACACGTAAAAACCAAATGATAATAATTGTATGCAAATAATTCTTGCGATTTGTAAATATGTCTAAAAAACTTTTATTCTTTTCTTCATTTAATTCGCTGCAAAGGTTGTCCGTTAAGCTGTGCTATATTTCCTAACTCTCCCGCTTTCGATAATCTCTCACGCTGTCGTCAAATCCCCTGACCTCCCGGTCCGCTTAAAACCTTCCCCGCCTCGCCTGGGGCAAATACCTCGTCGTACTTTTCGTGATCGCTCGCTACCTAAACCTAGAGACCACTGTCCCTCGCCTCCTTCCCTTGTCTCAACAAAAATGCCGTTAAGCATATCGTAAAATTCCCCGTGAGAAGGAACCACACAGCTTTCGGTAAATCTTAAGCCTCAAAGTAAAATGTGAGGGCTACTAAATTAATCGGCACCATTGAAATTGAAACCCGAAAAGCATAAAAAGAGGCGCGATAGAGCTAATGTCCATTCAACATACAAAGTGCAAATACTACGCATAGACAAAAGTCGTCTTAGTAAATAACCGTGCATCCGGTGTCTAATGGAGAACTGACTCTGATAAATTTCTCTCACGCTTTGTGAAGACAAAGGAAGTTGAGCACGAGATAGAATAAAAGTTTGCATTTTGAAATTTTATATGAAATCTTACAGCCTGGTATAAAATCTCTGTAACAAAAGACTGGATTTTTCTTGACAGCTTCCTGTCACATGGACATTTCTGTCTTCTGTCCAGTTGTGCTCGAAGCTACCTTTTCAATAAAGTGCCTTTGTATCCTTTGGAGCCCTTGTTTGGACAGTTTTGCTCACTTGTCCCATATTCTTACATCCTGAGGATCTTATGGTATGATTTGAGTCGATGTGGAACACTTCTGCACGACGTTACATTCGAAAAACCGTCTCGTCCTTAATTTTTGCACGCCAGTGTAGTAGCCTTCGCAGTTCAGATGGCAGCTTCTCAGAATTTAAATGATTTCGAACGTGGCATTATGATAGTCGGCGCATGGGAGATGGCTCACCCCATCTCGGAAATTACCATGACATGTGGCCAACAATTTTATGGGTGTGCCTGGACTACACAAACTCATGGATAAAATCCAGAGGCTGAGCCAGGTGTTGCCGTAGGAAGGCCCTGGATGACCATAAACATCAGCGTCTGGCGCGCAGGGTAACATCCGCATGGCGTGCAACATTGCCTCAAATCACAGCGCAATACAATGCTGTGGTCAGTAGTAGAATTTCATGGGTGTCTGTGGTCGTTCGCCAGATTTAAATGACACCGAACCCATTCCGGATGCTGTTCAATGCCAGGAATCCTCCACCGGTGAATATCAGGGAATTGTGGGACACTCTTCAGGAAGCACGGTGTGCACTGTCTCCACAGTACTACAAAGAGCTCGTGAAGTCTGTGCCCCGTCGCGTTGCTGCCGTTATCCGATCGCGAGGAGGACCAACGCTGTATTACAGAGGTATCCCAGTTTTATTGGGACTTCTGTGTATATATGCGAATCATACTATAGGGGATGAAGTGGGAGCTTTTTTTTTCTTTACCTTCAATGAATCGCGTGGGAAAGACTAATTTTGCCACCTTTTTTTATGTTCGTTACTAAGCTGATATTTACACATAGCTTCTGATAAAGAAATAAACAAAATATTTCAGCACGTTGAAAAATATTTACGCTTTCATATTTAATTACACACTTACGTTTATGCGTATTACAAATACAACGCCATACTGAGTGATGTATTTTTGTATTGAAATGCCAATATACTAAAAGATATCCATGGCCATCTATACTAATGAAAGAGAATGCGAATACTTTTCCTATGAAAAACTTGATTCATTAGAAAATCGTGGCAGACGCTTCAAAAGTTGACAGATGATTTTTTCATTGTTATTCGAGGTGTCGTGAGCAGTTCAAAGCGAAATTCCAAAAGTGGGCTTTCTACGAGTAAAAATACTTACAGTACTATGTTTTTCAACGGAAACCTGGAGGTTGTGTACGAGGAAGGTGAAAAGCATGCGTGACCTTCAATGTGCGTGTGCTATCATTGGTGCCGGCATTAAAACGTTTCTGTCAGGTGTGCATCACGAGAGACAAAACAACTTCCCTTACTTAGTCATTGTTCTTCAAGCGGTGGTCACGCTTTTGGGTGGCGACGACTCTACGTCACTTTCGATGCATGCAGTGAGCGCTTTGTTACCGGTCTTGCACTGGGTAAATTAATTTACCAGCACTTCATAAAGGATTGTATAGGGTGTTTGTGTCATACTCATTTTCAAAACATTCCTCCCGATAGAAGAAGTTCACGGCCACAGCCAGAACTATGGCAACAGAAGAAGAGAAAAGACACAGAAAATAAACATTTTAGTACCTAATGGAAAGACGATTGAAGTGCTTTATAAAGAGGTGTAATGAACTTATAATTTTTTTTTTCCGCATTCAGATGTTCCAAAATTATTATTGCTGCATTGCTAACAAAATTTACATACATAAAGTGCATAAAAATGAAAGTTTTTTTGTGGTTAGTGGGCTCAGAAGAGAAATTCACAGCATAATCATTCACTGCAGTAAAAATCAGAGTATACAAATTGGACACAAATTTTACCCGGTTGGTGACGGACACAGTTCAGTTAGTTTTAAAATAACAGATTAATTCACCTTAAGACAGAAAGAAATTATTGTATTCTGAAGAAATGTAAATACACTGCTGGCCACCCAAAATGCAACATCAAGAAGGACACGAGATAGCAAAGGCAGATTTACTGGACACATAACAACAGACACAAAGATGAAACGATTGAGCTTACAGGCCCGTGCGACTTGCGGAACACGCAGACATCAATAGTTCGTGTGGCCCCATGGCTGGCAATAACGGCCGCTACACGCCGCGGCATCGAACGAAAGAAGCTTTGGATGTGGGCTTGGTGTATGTCGGTTCAGGCTGCTTCCACACGTTGCTACAGTTCATCAGGCGAAGGCGCGGGTGGTACTTGCCGGGCCACTCGGTTGCCGATCAGTGACCAGACGTGTCCGATGGGCGACATATCGGGAGAACATGCAGGCCACGGCAGCAGTGAGACCCAGTGGGCCGTGAAGAATTGTTGCACGATGCGTGCCACGTGCGCGCGCGCGTTGTACTGTTAAAACGTGGCCACTGGCAGGTCCTGCAGGTAAGGGAGGACTACAGGCTCCAAAACGTCGGAGATGTATAGCGGTGGCTGTTGAGTGTACCGGCGATGAGTACCAGAGGGGTGCGGGTGTCATATCCAATTGCACCCCAAACCATAACGCCAGGCGACGGACCGGTATGGCGATGCATAATGCAGGCGTTATACAGTCTCTCGCCGCGGTGCCGCCACACGCGGTTCCGACTATCGTGGTGTTGCAGGCAGAAGCGGGATTCATCGGAGAAGACAATGTCGTGCCATTCCGTAGTCCAGGTGCGGTGTTCAACGGCCCACTGCCGCCGCACTCGCCGGTGGTGTAACGTCAAGGGTATTCGGAGCAATGGGCGCCGTGCGACAAGTCTCCGCTCCTGCAGACGACGTCGAACGGTATGTGCTGACACAGGTTGTTGCGCAACACACCCAAATTCCTGCGCTAACGTTCGTGATGTGTCGGTGTGAGCCTTCCATGCCCGCCGCATAACATCCCGGTCCTCTCGTTCGGTGGTGTGCCACGGCTGCGGCAATCGCTCACGTTGGTCCATCCGTCCCACCTGCACCCACAGAATCCATACTCGCCTTGCTGTGGCTGGATGTCGTCCCACACGGGTGCCGATGTCTCGGTACGATACACCGCTGTCGCGATAAGCCTTTATTCGTCCTCTGTCGAGCTCCAAAACGTGCTGGAATGACTGCCGTATTCTGCGACGAGGCATCAGGAAGCTTCCCACACACAGGTCCGGCAGCACAACACACTTCCACTACTTACACCACGCCTTCTGTGCACCCTTCTTATGGTGCTTCTCGATGTCGTGCCGGGCGCACATGATTTGCATATGCCCTGCAATGCTAATCGTTTGCATGTCCTCTCGCGGGCGACTCATGCTGCGAATTTTAGGCCAATCGGATGCTTCGTTCTTGGTGTTGCATTTTGGGTGGCCAGCCGTGTAGGAAGAAACCAAAAAGAACAGAAAGATAAAGCAGATGAATAAGGTGTTTAATAGCACAGCGGTGCCATTCACTGAAGAATAATTTCGCAGCATTAGTGAAAGAAGGATGGGGGACTTTCTTGCAATGATGCTGCGAAATTCTTCTTTAGTGAACGGCACTGCTTTGTTATTAAACTCTTGATTGTAGTGACGTTATTTTTCTGCTTTACTATGTATTTTTTTCTTTTGTTTTGTTATCCAAGCAAAGGATTATGATTTATAATGTGTATGTCCTTTACCTTCTTTCAAAATAGACATATCTGCTCTTCCTGATTGTGATACGTCCTTCGAGGGAGAGGTACTTCACCGTCGTTAGTCATTGTGCGAAAATCTGAGGAGCAAAGTAGGTCGCGTGCGAGTCAGCCAGCCGTCGCTGCCTGAATGTTCAGGAAAAGCACCCACTAGGTCTTTGTATGCACACTTATTTAGATTTTAAGCACTAAAACCTCGCTATGTGTGATATCTTTTGACAAATATCCATTAGATTTATTTTCTTTCCATCGTCTGTATTTGGTACCATCTATGATTATGGATCTAACAGTTCCAGAAATAAGGTCTACATCCAGTGTTCTCTTCATACGGGACGTACGTTACAGAGGATGAACACCCTGCAGCAGCTATTCGGACTCGCTACAAATTTCTCTGTACACATCAGGGGATATGCTTTAACTCAGGTTGCCACCGCCGTAGAATCGGTTACATGTAGCCTTTAATTCCCCCTTAGAATACAATCAGAGTGAAATATTTGCTCAGGCTGGTTGCACTAAATTAATGGGATATCCCCAGTTTAAAAATAAAAAAAGAGTAATTTGTACTCAGTGACGCTCGGCACTTCGTTCACGCTTTACGACAGTCTATTCGTAAAATAAGTTATATATATGTTTCAAAGACAGAAAACAAATAATAACAGGAATATCCTATAACGTAGAACTATATATCAAAGCGCATAATAAATCAAATACACGTTGGAAATCCGCAAAAGCTGCAGAGACAAAAGAAATGCCCTTTTTCCCGCTTATGACGCAACTATATGCTGCGCAGGAAATTATCCACAACTGTCCTGCGCAACATATTTGTGCAAAAGTATTGGTCTGAAGCTCCTCAAGGGATTGGTGATTTTATTCAGAGGTCTTAAGGGCAAAGTTTCTTGAGCTGTGCGTCTTATATTTTTGGAAAATAAAAATTGGCTTATGTCGAATTACACGTTTTAAATGTACTTCTAATCTCTTTTAATTATACTTCGCTTTTAAAGGCAGAAGACTTCTTTTTAAACATGATGGAGGAAAAAAACCCTCGTAAAATAATACGTTTTAAAAAGCGGCTTTCTTTTTTCTTCTTTACGGCTGCGATTTTTATTTCCAACTTCAGTTGCAATTTTCAGAAATAAACATGTTTTGATTATATTTGCGGGGACACAATTTTTTTTCAAGGTATTTTGATGACACCACTAGTTCATGGCGTTATTGGCTTATCGAGCTTTAGTTTCAGTTATTCTTTCCTTGATCTTCTTGTGTGAAATCAGTTCTTTGTTTGAATTTCATTAGATAAATGCAGTTTCAGCTAAAATCTGCGTAATTCATGAGATCTGTATGATGGAGCAGCGACTTAAAACAAACGTGCGTTGAGAAGCTGCAATATTTCGGTTGAGGAGAAAAGCACCAAAGAAATGTCAGAACTTTTCGGAAAAAAGACCGTAGGTATGGAATGCAGGCGTTTGAAGAAAAAACTGAAATGTAAAGGTAAATCTGAAGACTTTTTACGAAAAAATCAAATGAATCGGAAAAAGAGAAAATACTTGAAACTTCAACAAGTGCGTGGTAGAAGAGTCTTGTAGAATAACTTCATTCGTAGCCAAATCAGCTGAGGCTCACGCAATGCAGAACAGATCCTGCCATCCTCAAAGGAACTTCTTAATGGGTAGCAAAAATATGGTTAAACCATTTAATGTAACGGACTTGAGAAGCAGCAATATTTCTGTTCAGGAGGAAAATTTTGATAAAACAGAGGAAAAAAGTCTAATACCTCCACCCCCCACCCCCTTCAGAAAAAAGAAATAATAATCAAAGTCCCCATAAATATTTTCCAAAAAATAACTTCTTAAAAAACGGCGGGCTCAAGAAGGCGTTAGCGTAAACCTTCTCTCTACGCCAGGAAGATAAAAATTAGAGGGTGAGCACAGAAGTCTCAAATAAATAAAAGATAAAAGCCCAACAAAAACGCAAACAGAAAATTACTAGAAGCCTAACTATAATTTCAACCTAACTAATTTAGCAGGGAAGAAAAAGTATCACAAAAAAGAAAAACCAAATCCCAGACATGGCACCCTCCCTCTCTCCCGAAAAAGCATCAAGGAAGGCTTGCGATGATTCGACCTGGTTTATTTTGTGTTGAAATGGGTTATGTCTTGTTCTTCGTGCTTAAGACAGCAATATGGTCTACTGGTAAATCTTAATTAGCACGACAAAAACTTCCACTCATCGAGGCTAACGTCGTTGCTTACTGCAAGATAGGAGTTATTTTCAATTTGTGGAATGCAGCATCCGTTCATCCTCATCATCAGATGAAGACCTCATCCTACTAGCACCTCTAGGTATGTCTCGCCTGGAAGTCCTGGGCACAGAGGACTTAGATGTAGACGCTTGTGTGCAGGAAGCCTTGGAGAAATTGCGCTCCCACACAGCGTGATCAAATTTGTGTATCACAATGGGGGACCCAAGGAACTCAGAAATTTATGGGGTTTGGAGAGTTGTGCATTACAACATAATGAACCCACAAAACCCCGATTCATGGGGTACCTCATCCTAAAGGCCCGGATACCAAGGATACCCATTCAGTGTCTTGAGAGAATTAAGACACTTACCATTTGTTACAACAGAGGGGAGGCATTTTACAATATATTTAGAAGTATCTTACAGAGGATGATTTACCAGCTTGATTTGTAGGTCCCACAGAACGAGAAACTGGAGGAGATTTGACGGCAGCATTTGAGGGAGCTGAAGGTTGAGAAGATGGCTTCTTTCTCTTTAACATAGGTCTGTCAGAAGAGTGTCGTCCCACTTCCGTACGTGTCATTTCCATACAAATGAATATTTGTCCCTTTTCGGTACACATCTAGATTATTTAGTGCAATCTAGATCATGTCCCTGCTGTTATTCAGGAAACCATCATGCAGCTGGGGTGGGAGATTCACCCTCACTCGGCTTACTTCCCAGACTTCGCTCCGTTGGACTTCCACTTGTTTTGCTCGATGCAACACTTCTAGGCTGGCGGCCACCGGTTCGCCAAACTTGAGGATTTCCTGCACTGTAAAATTTTTCTGAAATTCAAGAGCCACTGTCCGTGATTCCTTTTGTGAATTACTGAAGCATATTTCTGTTACAACTTTTTCCGTGAAATGACGGAAAGAAACCTGAATTTCATGGATTTTCCGTGCGCTACAAAAAATCTGAATTTTCAGAAACCTTTCCGCAATTTCTTTCTTATATTGATGGTAAATTACAGTTTTCAAGACGTGTTAACGAAAAATTCTGAATGTTCAGAAACCTTTCCGTAATTTCTTTCGTTTATTAACGGAAAAATTCAGTTCTCACTTTTTCCTTTTCCATATGACGAAAAATTTACTGCGATAGACGAGATTCACGGGAATACTTGGGGGTTTGATTAACTGTTAAATTTCAATAGTCTGTCGAAGGATTTGATTCTGAAGTTCTGTAGCCAGATAACCCGACTCGCACACTCGAGACAGCGTTGGCTTCATTTCTAAAACCTCTCACCTCAAATTCCTCTGTATCCATTAAAAGTTCCATGTAAGCTATATCTCGTATCAAAACCTTTGACTCTGGGGGAACTGAGTTCATAATAGCTTTGCTGGATGTAGTGTCACTATTTCCAAGTGTACCACTCACCACCGTTCACTCAATTATCGAGGACAAATTACAAGAAGACAATTCCATCTCCCCACCTGAAGTTAATGCAATCATCTCTGCTCTCAAACTTGTAGCAAAGAGAACTTACTTTAGATTTGATGGCAAGTTCTATCATCAAAAGGAAGGGGCACCAATGGTCCCCCCTCTCCCCCGTTTTAGCTGAGATTCTCTTGCAATATCTAGAAAATAAGGTCATGTTGGACTTCCCTTATCAACCGTCACTGTTGATTAGGTACGTAGATGACATGTTGGTTTTTTGGCCCCATTCTTTACCTTTACTGGACGAATGTGTAGATTGTCTTTCTACCCAGTTCCCAACTATAAAGTTTACAAAAGACCTTGAAAAAGAGGAAAAATTGCCTTTTCTAGACATTTTACTTTCTCGAGATTTGAATTCCAATAAAATCAAACATTGTGTTTTCCGTAAACCGACGTTCATACCTTGCATGATCCCATTCACTTCTTCTCACCCTCCCGACCATAAAGCTTCAGCTCTACGTTTCCTAATAAGACGTGCCTTCACCCATTCCTCGACAAGTAGAACTCGACGTGATGAACTTTCTAGAGTTCAAAACTTGGTCTTATTGTTTGGGTTCTCTGTCAACTTCTTTCAAGGACTTTTACAACAATTTCAAAGACTGAGATTCACGACTTTGTCCACTGAGAGAAAACGTACTAAGTACATAGGCAAAGTTGATTTCATTCAACCTCTTGTGTCAGCCTTAAGAAAAGCCTGTCACAAACACAATCTAACGTTTGGAGTGTCCGCAAGAAACCTCTTTTCCTTAATAAGAAATGATAGAGATAGAGTCCCAGCTCTTAACAAATCAGGCGTCTACTGCATACCATTAATTCATGAAGACTCAGACAGTGCAGATAAATACTATATAGGTTCTACTCTAAGAACCGTCAATGTCAGAATGGGTGAACATAAATACGCTCTTCGTTCTGGAACAGTTTCCACAGCTTTCACCAATGCTGCTAACCAGGGAGGTTACTCCCCAGATTGGACAAATGTTAGTGTACTTAACTCAAATGTTAATAAACGTACTGTCTTCCTTACAGAAAGCCTCGTCATTATTGCATATGGGAAAACATGCTGTAACATTGAACTCCCGACATTTGTTCCAAAACAGTGGAGAAGGATGCTTGCCCCCTCTGTACACAACTCTGAAAAAGAGGAATATATCTGATAAGAAATTAAGACTTGATTTTTGGACTTTGACGATTTGTTGATGGCATCACCGGTGATTGAGAAGACCGAGTGAATTGTGGGTCGTGTTGACAATATATAATGTCTGCTCTTGTGTTTCGTGGCGCTTGGAGCCTGATGATGGGTGATATGTTCAGCACCGAAAGATCTCGCGTGTAAATAATGTTTTAATTGTAAATAAAGTGTTTTAATCTTGACTTGCAATTTGGAAATTATGTTTGTGAATGACCGTATGTGCGACAGCATCGGTGAATATTTCATAGAGATCAGATATTGTGGATAGTATATCGCATGCATTTTGATTATTGTGGCACAAGATATTTCTTCGCCACTTTCCCATTTTGTGCACCAGCTGTTATATATTGTGTTACCGTAAGAAACCGGGTACTTCATTTATTGTACAGGTGGTTGTACGATGTCTACGTATCAGTCTGTTGTGTCCTTATGACAAAAGCTATACAGCTATCAAGAGTAAATTTTATATTTAGAAGTTTTGTGAAGTAATATTATAAAACAATACATTGCATCTTCTCTTGAAGATTATTGAAAGTTATTGTCAGTTGAAAAAATATTTCAAACTCCAAATTATTCTGTTGCTTCGAAAAATCACGATGAAAAAATTACGTAATTTGTAGTAAGACCTCCTACTGAAAAAAAAATTATTACAAACGTATTGCTGTACCCGTGGCCAAGCTATTATTTAATATCACGGCTCATATTGATTTTTATAGCGACCACTTACTATTTGACCTCTGCCGCAAGTTTTTGTAGGGTACCAATCTCAGCGGCAGGAATACATTTGAATACACTATTATAAGACGTTGTTCTGGACGCGAAGACTAAATGTTAGGGCAAACACTTAAACAAATAGGTTTGACAACATCCACAAAAAGAGATAGACTAAAAGATTACTTTCTGCACAGTACAAAACAATTTAATGAAGGATAAATGGCACAAATATTCTTGACTATTAAATGGTAGCTATTGTGAATTTGATTGGTCCTTTTGACCGATATTTAAATGTGACAATCAGCTTCCATGTCTGATTCTGAGTTCTTATATTATAATTAATTGTTCAGATCAATTTAGAATGCATAAATTCGGTATTTCTCGCAGAAATAGTTCCTCACTAATTATCCATTTTCCTTGAAACATAAATAAATGGGTTGTACTTACAAGTTCTTCCTTTGGTGAATTAATCCAATTAAGATCACACTAACGCGCGTTAATATTCCTCTGTGGGAATCACGCTGGTAGGTTTCTTAACCGGAGAGTTTCTCCCCGTACTCACACACACACAGAGGCGTAAATAGGTATTTCTGCGACAGAGAAAACCCGTAAAATATTGCGCCTCCATCTATCTTTCAATCACAAACACTCAAATATCCACATAAATATACACTGCTCAACAAAACAGGATTAATATCACATCTGTGGGAGACACAATCAAACTGACTATTTGGACGGCTTTTTCCAACTTCTTTGGAATTCGGACCTTCGGTCCCACATAGAACAGAGAGAATGAAGCTGCTCAGTCTCAGTAGTGATGGAATAGCCCCCAGAGAATCTTCAACAGTGCGGACGACATCTTTATCTTGCAACACACGTACAACCGCGCCTTCATCTCTGAATGTGAGCAGCTGACATCCCTTGACATTTTGAAGAAGAAATGCGTGTATTTTAGGTAACCGAAGATACCGAATTGGCGAAAGGTATTACAAGCAAATTCCGTAAATGGACAAATGACAAAGTAAAGTGCGAGAAAACTGTATCAGAAACTGGTGCAAAAGTTTTAATTCCAATTTTAATCAGTTTGTAAGTGATTTTTGCGCCCTCTCTTGAGCTGCGTCTGGGGCAGCCAGGTGGGTGCCCAGCCCTAGTTACGCCTTTCTACATATACACGCACCCGCGCGCGCGCGCGCACTCGTACACGCACGCACACAGACAGACACACAAGAGTCCCGTTGTGGGTAGGAGTTGAGCGCTCTCCACAGCCCCTCTCTCTTGCTCTGTCCGCCTTGAGTGGGGGTGAATGAACAAACCCTGCTGGACACATTTCGTGGTTCTTCGGTTTGGAATCTTTCGCACATGCGCTAGCTACTTCTTGTCAACACGCCTCCGGAGATTTCTTCCTGAAGATCTTTATCGTACCTGAACGTACCTCATTTGCCTTTCTTCACAAGCACTGTACCTTATCGCTCTCGATTTCTTAACGAGTTGCTTAGACCGTTGTCAGAAATACAGGGGAATCGCTTCTTTCTTCTGGAGTGTATTGACTCTCTTTTCTTAGATTTTATTTCCACAGACCCCAACAAGCAACTGAAGTTTCTTCCTTCTTATTTATCTCACATTCTGTCATGTTCGGGCTACACACAGAGACCACATTGCTATTTGACATTACACTTAAATAGGGGATTTAATTTATAGTTATTCGCTAACCTTTTCTCCCTTTTCCATTTAACCCTGTAACTGGCTTGTAATGTTATGCTTCGCGCCGCCCCAAGATGTTTAGTCTATCTGCCCCGAACAGTACCTCATTATGGCGATTTACGACTTAAAAGCATTAGTAGATCAGACCACACAAACCGCACGAGATGCCTTCCTATTTCTCCCTCTTTCCATGAACAAAACTTCCTCTGCTCTTTTCATTTTCGACCCAGACAAAGACTCAAAATTAATTAATGCTTAATTAATTCGACCTTCCACCACGCCTATTTATTAATTCCAGAATAAATAGGAAGGGGGGGGGGGGTTGGTCTATCCTAACAGTATTTAAAAAAATAATAAGCTCCAATGAAGATAACTAAATCACTCGCATTAATGCAAAAAAATCATCATCACGTAATTATTTTTTTCTTAAACGTGAGTCTGATACTGTGACTTTTTGGCTTAGTGGTTAAGACGCGTGGTTTCAGCCTACACGACTTGGGCTCGATCACCGGCGCAATAGGATTCGCTAGCGTAAGGGTTGAAATATTTAGGGTCTTCGGTTTTGCGAAATTTCTGCCTAAATGCGAAAAAACTCGAAACGAACTTTTCTGAAATAAACGGAACTACTGACTACGGAAAATCTGTGAAAATGCGGAAGTTAAAAAATAACGGGAACTTTAAAAACAGAAATTCCGTAAAGAGACGGACACTTACCGGCAACTTCGCTGCATGCTATTTTCAGAATCTTTCCGTGAATTCACATAATTTATCTTTTACATTGTAACATGCACCGAAACCGGCGTCGTTCTTTCATGATGGCCTTCGCCAGTTACCGAACAGATGGCGCAACGTTATAACTCATGGGGCACGTAATTCGATAATGATTAAATGCGACCTGCTAGTGTAATCACATCTATTCTACCACAAAACTCTGGAAACTTATGCGTTGACCTAATGAGCTGCATATTTTCATTAATTTTTTCATTATAAATTTTAATTTAATTTATTTTAACTTACGCGAATAATTTTGGAAAAAAATTCATAAAAAGGTACTTTAAAGAAAATGAATTCATAAGAAGAAAATATGATACAAAAATACGATAGAAATGATTTAGAACCTCCTCTGTTCTTTTTTTTTTTTATTCGGCTATTCTAACAATAGTCTTATTTTTTCCTTTATATTTGTGTCTAAGCAATAAGTTACATGCAAACGTGTTTGACGAATTGAATGAAACAGCATTATGTTAGAAGCCTTTCACACTTAGAGTTTCATTTCTGTTTTACCAAAGCAAAATATATATATATATATATATATATATATATTTAAGTATGCAGGGGTGACATGGAGGAGACTGGCACAAGACAGACCGTTGTGGAGGAAACTTGGGGAGACCTTCGTCCAGCAGTGGATTGATAATGGTTGACAATGATGATGATATATGAAGAGAGGTTTGATAGCTTATAGAAATAAATGTGCTTGATATTTAAAAGAAAAATTCAGTCATTTTATATTTCCAAATTTAAAAAAATCCATCTGAAAATGGAGTGAAGATTAATTTAATCACATCACATCATACTCTTTAAAACAAGGAAAAGCACAATAATAATTGCCAAGTAAAAATTACAGGTAATACTTTGTAATTGTATATAAAAGCTTGCCTACTTCTACTGAAAAGAGTGAAGCAAAAGCTATCTTGTTCAACTTGATTTCTTGCTACAGTGTTCCATCACAAATCACAAATTATCACAACCGACATTTCTAATCATGCTTCTTCAGTTTTGCATCTCACCTCTCAAGTAAGCCTTTCAAAGACATGAACTACAACATCACACCCTTTAGTCGCGATACCCTGATACATATCACTCCCACACTACGGAAACATAGCACGCAAAATTTATTGAAACTGTCTTCGTGTTGACAGATAACTCCAGTGAACAGAATTCTTCAAGTAATGGTTACAAGTTTTTTCAAACTGATTTTAACATTCATATTGCGTCACGTCGCGCTAAACCCAACAGGGCTCTCTGATATGACAGTTACCGAAACTTTGATACAACCTTCATTGTTCCAGGAGTTTGTTCAGTTCATCACTTCTTAATATTATTCATTTCGAGTTTGCATTATGCATATTTCGAGCCGCTTGGTTGCATTTGAATCCATGATGAGTATTTTCGGTTCAATACCTGGAACATTTCTTTGGCTTATGAAATTCTTCATACAGAAAGATCTAAGCTCCTGTATTCATGTCTTCATGTGGCATAACGTAGTTTTTTCAAAATCCCATCAACCGCCTTCCCGTGGTCTTTTCAAAGTTCTGAGCAGATATCTTCGACACTTTGACATTCTTGTCAAAGAAACAGAAACAGTGATCTCTATCGACCTACCGAAGGCAGTCTTCGCCTCACTGACAGCATCCACTGTATGCTTGCATCTCCTTCTCTTGGTCTTGACTCAAGCAGTAAGCATTGCACTTGCGCGCAAGATTCATAAAACGAAGGAAAAGGCCCTTTTAAGGGTCAGACCCTTTGTTTAGGAAGGAACTATCCTTTCTCCTACTACAACTGAAATTACAAGACCCACTGCTCTTAGCAAGATTCTTTCTCTTAATTTCTTTTGCCGATTAGACCTTCTAAAAAACAAGCTTCTCTTCTAGTCTGTGAAGAGGCTTCTGTTCGTCTTCCTTGTAGCTAGTTCTACTTGGCTGGAGTTGCAAACTTTTCAAGTCCCAAAACTCAGAAAACTTCCCCTTCCACTGCGTTGGGAACTTAAGTGAGAGAAGTGGGTGTTAGAAAATTTCACTGAGAGAGGGCCACAGATAGACTTATGGTTAGCACGTCTTCCTGCCAAAGAAAGGTCTCAGGATCGATCCAGGTAGGCCAGATGTGTTGAACCATAAAATATCTGCGGTGTATCAAATGTGCACGTTAAGCCATCGGACCCGGGTACTGGACACCCCTCCGTTAAAAATAAGGGCGTCTGTTCCTTCCTCCACCCCTTTCTCTCTCCCCACTACTTGTGAGTACTTCGACGTTGTGTGTTGTCAGTAGCGTTAGCGACGCACACTAGTAGCTAGGCATTCTGACTTCTCTGTGTCTACCTACTTTCCTATCTTGAGCCTCTAGGTTCTGTCTAATGTCTCAGGACATTCTATTCCCATTTCTAAAATCTCTATTTCCACATTCCTCAAAAGAGAACAATAGGAACGAAGGGACTAAACCTTGATAGGGACAAAGAATCGAATCAATGACCCTCCAATATTACTTCTGATACCTACAACAACAATTGTCCCTATTCTAGTTCTAACAGCGATAAAAACCTCAATTTTGTAGTTTGAACACCTCAAAGGTAATTTTTGTCTAAAATGCCCTTTCTTTGTAATACAACTATTACATATGGTAGGAGATTACATTTTTCTGATTGCCTAATCACGCTTCGTTGACTTGTGAAAGGAATATCGTACTACACTCACGAAACAAGTGAGGTCAGCTCATAAAAAACAAAGACATTGTCGGGTTTCAGGATTCAATAAACTAGAACTAAAACAAGAAAATAGCAAAGGAAGACTTAGAGTTTGTGCCCGATAAAAGGTTTTTATTCATTTCACCTTGGATCGTACACCACGTAGTTTGATTCGCAGACAGTTCCCAAAAGTAGTCGGGATTTTATCACAAGATACTATTTACATCTCACAAACGTACCAGAAAATATGCAGATAACATTTAACTAACTCCAAAAACAATCATGAAGTTTAACGACAAAAATGACAATTATCTTATGACATCGAACGCGTTAATAACTTGCAGATCTCCGACCACTAACACACACGTTCAGATAAACAGCCATGCTTACATTCAAGTCTGCTTGACTTGACTAACTGCCAGAGTGACCTAAAGAAATAAACTCCTGAAAGTTTCGACGATCGTTTAATGCAGAAAAAACATGAAAAAGGGTAAATAAAATTTCCACAAGAGAAAGTAAATAAAAATGGAAAGTCTAATAGGCTGCATACGCCACAACATCTTGTTATAGCCGCTGTCTCATGCAATATTTGCAGTCTCATGGTCAAACAGTTTTGTTAGATTACGGAATAAAGGTTTTCACTGCATTGATTTATTTAATATATCATGTAATTTCAAGTTTTGCATTCACTCATGTATTTGCTAAGCAATTAAAAAATGTTATTTATACTATTTTTCATTTTGCACAACTTCACCGAATGTTTTCTTTGTCTTGAAACCGAAAGTGTGATCCTCGTCTTTACTGGAGTCTCATCACACAGGCATAGTATGTAATGTAAATATTCCTTATTTGAAATTTAAAATTTCGCAGTGCCTAACAATTAGCACTTAGAGCATACTCGGATAAACAAACAAATTTATCGCATTGCCGTCAGTTTTATTTAAATCGGAAAACACGTCCACAAGGTGCTTCTGTTATTTAAGCAAATGTGATTAAAACGGAAGAGGCCAGATGGTCCCTGTACCATTCCACTTCCACAGTGCTTTGCGTAGTACCGGTTCTCGAAAGCTGGGTTCTGGGATTTCTGTTCTTTGTGCGCACATCAAATTTCTATTTAACTTAACATTTGAAAGGTTTCAGACGATTTAAAACAAAATTGAAGTGGCGTCGATTATTTCGCTCGAAATAGCGAGACATCCTTGAAATCAAAAATAGCCGAAAGTGGAAAGTGAGAATTTATTTACCGAACATTCAGAACGCAGTGGGTGTCCTCTGCCGAAAGTGGAAACTTTGTGTTTTAGTGTTTTTCTTAAGTTTCCTTTCTCAAATTAAATACCGTACATAATAAGAACTGACTTCGTGAAACTGTAAAAGAATAAATATTTATCATAAAAAAAGTGCTTGTGCAAAGAACAGAGTGTTTTAGAAGAACAAAGGGACTACTGAAAAGCTCTTAAAATCGCCAGTTTATTAGTGATATAAGTGGAAAACATGAGAAACTTATGGAGAACTTTTTGCTGGGAGAGATTAGAGCCGAAAAAAGGTTCTTGTGTAGTTTTCTCTGCTTTGCGACACGTTGAACTCAAAATGGTGAATGAAGTGGGCAGAACATAAAGGAGTGATTTTTGGTGAACGCTTTATCCCTTCCATCAAGCAGTGAGTGCGTCTGGTATTATTGCGAATGACAGAGAGGCACGTATGTGTTGCTATGCACTAAGTAGATCTTAAGTATTAAAAGGCTAAGATAGCTTTTATTAACGACGTAATGACACTCAGGTGCATTCGTATTAATAAAGTTTTGTTTATATGAGGCCACTTAAGGAACAGTCCAATTGATGTAAGTCTCCGCGGCGAGCTGCTGTTATGTGATAGCGCATTATTTGCCGCCATTAAATGGCCTTTGGTGTCGAGAACTGACGCCCGCCGCTGCGAGCTATGCCTGCTTGCTATCTTTGCCTTCCCCCTAGATGGAGCCTTGAAGCTCTTGACCCTCGGTAATTCCGGCGCTACTTTCATCACTGCACAAAGAACGCCGTTTTAAAAACTATTAAACCACTTTACAAAGACAAAAACAAAAATTCTTTTTTAAGTCAGATTTCTCTCGCACTGCTGCCGCCGCAATGAAGTGGTACCACCACAAAAATAAGGATTCAAAATCCAGTAAACTTAGCTGCTGTTCTTCAGTGTTATTACGAGGGTTTCACAATATTGTGAGGCCATAGCACATTTTTACAACTGTAAGATTTAAGTTTACTGTCATGATGTTAAAATGCACAGGTAGTTAGTGACACAGCCTCGCACAAGATTATATTAATTCTGCTATAGTGCTGCTCGCTAGGAGGAAATATAGGGACCCTGACAGAAAGCTTTTTTAAACTCTTCATTGAGACTAGATTTCATAGACCAGCTGAATCAACCCTCTGAAAATTACTTTTCACATAAAGAAAAAATGGCATTTAACACATGTTATCAGCATCCCACATATTTTTAAATTCGTAGTCTCATATTTCGGAGAATGATTTTTCCGTTTCCTCAGATGATTTCTTCAGGTAGCAAGTTCCAACATTTTTTTCCTTTCTATACTTCCTTTCCCACCCGCGTTTATCTAAGATTTTTTTTCCATGTTCAGTGACCGTTTCGAAAGTTCCCGTGCCTCATCAGTCGTCAGATATTTCTTGGTTGCTGCACACACACACACACACACACACACACACACACACACACACACACGCACACAAGGATTACTGAATTATGATCAACCCTATCAAAAGTGGATGCGGTCCGTTGATCACGGGATTTTCTAGAGGGCGCAATTAGTCGACCACCGTAGCATATAAAAGGTGTGAGTGAAGCAGTAGGTAGTAAAGCTCAGAGCGTGATGAGCAAACGGAAGGATTTGTCGGACTTTGAGGAAGGACGGATTATGGGAGCTCGGAGTGCGAATGTTTCGAATTCGCGAACGTCTAAACTGGTGGCTTATTCGCAAGCCGCTATAGTTAAAGTGCATCAAGACTGGTGGGAAAATGGCCAGACAACGAACAACCCGGAGGCCAAACTGCACAGGACAGCGAAAGGTTGATGTGAGAGGTGAGCGCCGTGTCCGAGGACTCGTACAGGTCAACAGACTCTTCAACAGTTGACTACCTAATAAAACGGAGGTCAACAGACTCTTCAACAGTTGACTACCTAATAAAACGGAGGTCAACCCGGAACAGTATCTTTGATGACCATGCGTAGCAGCACGCTTGCACGTATGGACTATAACAGCAGACGTCCCAGACGACATCTTCTCCTAACCCCGGTTCTTCGTCGTAAAAGATTCGCCTGGTGCAAAGATCATGCAAGTTGGATGTCGGATGTCGGATGACTGGGTAAAGTGTGCTGGTCTGAGCGAGTCGCATTTTTTACTCCATTTCGTTGATGCTCGTGTACGTAAACAACATTAGGCACTGGATCCATACTGCATGATCTACACAATGGTTCCATCCTGCATGATCTACACAATGGTTCTATCCTGCAGGATCTACACAATGGTTCCATCCTGCATGATCTACACAATGGTTCCATCCTGCATGATCTACACAATGCAAGTCGGTGGAGGCAGTTGTATGGTGTGGGCATGTTTACGTGGCACGATTCATCCTGCATGATCTACACAATGGTTCCATCCTGCATGATCTACACAATGCAAGTCGGTGGAGGCGGTTGTATGGTGTTGGCATGTTTACGTGGCAGGATCCATCCTGCATGATCTACACAATGCAAGTCGGTGGAGGCGGTTGTATGGTGCGGGCATGTTTATGTGGCAGGATCCATCCTGCATGATCTACACAATGGTTCCATCCTCCATGATCTATACACTGCAAGTCGGTGGAGGCGGTTGTATGGTGTGGGCATGTTTACGTGGCAGGAACTTGTACCCCTGGTGCATATGGAACAACGTATGACTGGTGCCAACTATCTCAATTTTTTGCTGACTCTGTCCACCCAGCAATGTTGCACTTTTTCCCGAATGGCAACGATGTCTTCCAAGATAACAATGCGCCAAGCCACAGGTCCAATGTTGTACAGGAATGGTTTGAGGAACACAGTTCAGACTTCCAGCATGTCGACTGGCCTCCTAAATCCCCCGATATTAATCCCATAGAGCACTTGTGGGACCCTCTGGTTGGTTGGTTGGTAAATAAATTTTTGTGGCGCAAGGGCCATAGTTGGCCAAAGAGCGCCAAACACAAGACACACAAAAAGAAAACAAAAGTACAGAAAACCGTACACAAAGGTTTAAAACAGACTGATGGTCTAAAAGTGAAAGATGTTCATGAGCAGAGTAAAACTAGATTTGATGAAAAAGATCGACCGCAAAAAAGACAATGAAACAAACAGTATGAAAAACATGGTACAATGGTGAGAAACAAGCCGATTAAGTAAAACAGGAATGAGAATGATAAAACACATCACGAAATCGAACACAACTACACATAGGATGAGTCACCAGGAGGGGGTCGAACTGTCACTCTCCTCCCCCCCACGCTCCTCTGCAATGCTGGCCGAGGGCGGGGATGAACTGTCACTCTCCTCCCCCTCATGTTCCTCTGCAATGTTGGTTGAGGCTGGGGACGAACTGTCACTCTCCTCCCCTATGTTCCTCTATAATTTTGGTTGAGGGTGGGGACCTCGCTGAGTCTGAGACAGTTGCAATGGTGGTCAGTTGGACCGCGACAGT
This sequence comes from Macrothele yani, assembly GCA_039090855.1. Lineage (NCBI taxonomy): Eukaryota > Metazoa > Arthropoda > Arachnida > Araneae > Macrothelidae > Macrothele > Macrothele yani. Next base: position 436,545 of record CM077014.1, read on the forward strand.
TGGATGGACACTGCACACCTTTGCGGATTTAGGGCCGGGTATTCCACACGTGCAGGCTTTCTGCTGGGAACTGGAAGAGTCGGCCGTCTTCAAAAGAGAAGGCGCAGACTCAGCTATTCGAAAAAGCTGGAGCTCGGGGAAATCCACCTGTGCCGCTTGTTCAGCTGTAGATCGCTTGGCAAGTGCGGCGAGAGCTACAGGGCGCGGAACAAAGGGCTGCACGGGTTGTGGCAGAGACTGAACTACTGCGGCAAAAGTACGCTGTCGGTTGGTGGGTATACCCAACTTGGACTTGGCAGCAGGGTGCGAGAGGCCTTCCAGGGTCTTGAGGCGCTGGATCGCTATCTCGTCCTTCCATTTCATGCAGTTGCGGGAGTAATACAGTTGCGCAACGAGCGGAACTCTTACAGAAACGTTGTGAATGCCCGTACCTCTGGCACCTGGAAACAGCGCAGAGGACTGGGAATGTACGGGCGAACTCCACAGACCAAGTAGCCAGCCTTGATTTCGGTCGGAACTTTAGGGGAGTTAAAAGTCAAGATGACATTTTTAGACTTAATCAAAGAACCATCGCGCCGGAACATCATACGACGTGCAGCAATAACACCTTGATCTGCAAGTTCAGTCACCAATTCGTCTTCACTGCATGGCAAGAGATCAAACTCCGAAATAACACCCCGAGAGGTGTTAAGAAACGGGTGAGGTGTCACTTTGACAGGAATGCCTTGAAGACTGCAAGTTTGGACAAGCAGGTCCCCAGAGCGAAGCTTCCTCACAGATTTCAAGGGACCAACCGCAGCGTCCAAAGCTTTAGAAATTGAAAAGGGAGATCTGGTGGACAGTCTCTCATTCGGATCGATGGATTCTACAACTAAGTGTGTAGCATGCGTAGTCACAGCAATCGAGGGGAGACGACGCTTCGGAGCGACTGGTACAGCTGACGAAGAAGAGGTTCCACATTCTTGGTCCAGGTCATGGTCTAAAGATCGTTTAAAGGTATGAGACTTGGTAGGTTGAGAAGACGAAGGAGAGTCGTTGGCAACTATCATTTTCTCAGGTGACTTAAATTTGGAGTTTTTGTTTTTGGGTTTACCCATCGAAAAAAGAAGGAAGATTCGTCTGCAGACTACTCCACCCACCACCGATCCCTACAAGGGAGAACTGGAGGTCTGCAAGCCAAGAAAATGACGCTAGACACAGTTCTGGAGCTTATACGTTGCAGATATAGTCCGTTGGCTGTGATCACACGCACTCGGCGGACACTTCGGCCTCCGGGTACCGTCATGCCAACGCCTTTGGCATGATCCCACAGCCCCCGGGCTTACCCTGCCGTGCTATACGACAAAGCCGCTAAAGCCCTGTACACAACTTGGTACAAGACTTCTGACTAGAGGTGGGTTAGTCTCTAGCCTCCCGTTTACAGCGAAGCCGGGGTCGAAGAGGAGTGTTGGTACACAGGAGGCACTTATCCGGTCTCCTGCGACCTCAGCCGCCAGACATCCCATTTCCGCCTCACGGGTCTCCGCACGCGGCAAACATGCAGGTAGGTCTAGCACCCAAACCAGCTAAAAGGAAAAAAGTAATCCAAGGAAGACAAAACCCTGGAAGGGAACCTAAACGGAATCTCAGCAACCTACGAACTGAGCGGTTAATATTAAACAGTTAGTGGTGGAGGGTAACAAAACCACAAGACCGGGGTGTTAGTACATAACGTGGTAGCGATTAAGTAAAGTATACAACACGGGCAACTAGCCAGTGGAGAAAATAAATAAAAACGAAAAAGCGAGACACAAGACCAGCTCGGGATCGTGGGGCCGCGACTCCCCAACAGCTGGATGAACAGCCGTCCCTGCAAACTCCAACAGCACCGAAATAAAAACAAGCGGTGGCATGACATCAGATGTTGACCAGTCACAAGGTCAGCTCGGGCCGTGAGGGCGCCGCTCCCCAAATAACTGGAAAACCAGTTATCCCCGTGCGGGGGGGACCCTCTGGAACGGCATGTCAGGCGTCTGGATACACCAATCACCTCCATACCTGCATTGAAAGCTGCTTTACACACAGCTTGGTTGGCCATACATCCTGACTGCTTACGGCATCTTATAAAATCGATGCTACGAGAAGATATCGTCATCATCATCATTGTCAACCATTATCAATCCACTGCTGAATGAAGGTCTCCCCAAGTTTCCTCCACAACGTTCTGTCTTGTGCCAGTCTATATATATATATATATATCATCATCATTGTCAACCATTATCAATCCACTGCTGGACGAAGGTCTCCCCAAGTTTCCTCCACAACGGTCTGTCTTGTACCAGTCTCCTCCATGTCACTCCTGCATACTTTTGAATTTCATCTACCCATCTCCCATGCGGTCTTCTTCTGGGTCTTTTCCTGTCCCTTGGAATCAAATCTAAAATTTCGGCTGTCCATCGATGGTCTGTCTTAATGGCAGTATGCCCAGCCCATTGCCATTTCAGGGATTTACCTCTGATCATGATGTCTTCCACTCTTGTCGTTTTTCGGATTAACGAGTTCCTCTTCTTATCTCTCCTGGTTACACCAATCATGCACTTCTCCATGCTTCTTTGAGTTGTCTGCAGCCTTTGTATGTCTATTTTAGTTAAGGTCCACGTCTCTGCACCATACGTAAGCACTGGAAGGATGCATTATTCAAACACTTTCCTTTTAAGACATAATGGCACATTGCTCTTGAAAATTATGTTGTTTCTTCCAAAAGCTCTCCAGGCAAGTTTTGTACGCCGATTAATTTCTTCATCAATGTGACCCTCACTTGATATCTGCTGTCCAAGATAAATGTACGTGTCTGTTATCTCCAGCTTTTCTCTATCAATCGATAAATCTTCATTTCGTGTAAAAGCATTGAACATCACTTTTGTCTTCTGAAAGTTCATTTTTAATCCCACTTCTTTACTCTTGTCAGCAAGTTCTTGGATCATACTCTGCAGCTCTGATGGGGTAGTTGCAAAAATGACTATGTCATCAGTAAAACGAAGGTGGGTTAGATAATCTCCATTAATCTTTAATCCCTTTGTTTTCCCAGTTCAGTGATTGAAAGACATTTTCCAATGTGGCGTTAAAGAGCTTCGGAGATATGGTGTCACCTTGTCTCACTCCCTTTCCAATTTTTATGTGTGTTGTATTTTCAAACAGCCAAATCTTTGCACTTGCATTTTCATAGATGTTATTAATAATATTAATGTATGCATCTTCAATACCGCAGGATTTCAGAGCCATTGTAACTGCTGATGGTTTCACTGAATCAAAGTCTTTTTCATAATCGATAAAAGCCATGCACAATGGAAGTTCATATTCCCTCACTCTTTCAATTAGTTCTCTCAGTACGTGGATATGATCTCTTGTGCTGTAGCCACTCCTGAATCCAGCTTGTTCTCTCGGTTGAGCCATGTCCAGTGTCACCTTCAAGCGGTGTGAAAGAACTTTAGTGAAGATTTTATAAACCACCGATAGGAGGCTGATAGGTCTGTAGTTCCCGAGATTCTTAATGTCACCTTTTTCATGTAGCAGAATCATTATAGCGTTGTTCCAATCCTCAGGAATCTTCCCTTCATTAAGACATCGAGTGAAAAGTTGGGCGAGTACTGTTTCGATTTCTCCACTTGCTTCTTGTATGATGTCTACAGTAATTCCATCTTTTCCTGGAGCTTTTCCCGCTTAATGTTCTTGATTGCATGTGCAACTTCTGCTGGGAGGACTGGAAGAACTCTGGAACTGGTACCTTCCATGATGTCTGGAGTACATGCATCATCCCTTTCATATAACGTGGAGTAGAAATCTTTCACTCTTGTCGAAATTTCGCCTCTATTTCTTGTTACAGAACCATCTTCTTTTCTCAGTGCCATAATCTGTTTTCTTCTCTTACTGAGATGTCCTTTTGCTGTCTTTAGGTTTTGGTTGTTTTCAATTGCTTTCCTCACTAGTTCACAGTTGAATTTCTTTACGTCTTCAGTGATACTTTTTTGTACTGTCTTGCATAGCTCTATGTATTCCACTTTGGAAGTCACATCTTCTTTAGTTGTCCTCATCTCTCTTCTTTTTTGCATCAACATTTTGGTTTTTCCTGATAATTTGTTCACATGCAACTTGTTCTTAGACCCAGCTAATTTTGTTGCTGTTTCCATAAGAGCTTTGGTTACTTTTCTGTTAACTTTAGAAATATCCACTTCTTCCGATGTTAAGCTTTCTAAAGCAGAGAATCTGTTCTTCAGTTCCAACTTGAAGGTATTATGGTGTTTTGTAAGGTTTGTTATGTCAATATATTTTGTTTGTCTTGTGAGCTTGCCACGTTCGAGTTTAGTGTTGAGGTGCATCTTACATCTCACCAATCTATGGTCACTACCTGTGTTGAGCTTGTTTAGCATATTGCAGTCTTCTATGACGAATTTTCTGTTACACATAATAAAATCAATTTCACTTGTCGTCCCGTTTGGATATCTCCATGTCCATTTCCTGTGCGGCCGTTTCTTGAAATAGGAGTTCAAGATGAAAAACCCTTTTGCCTCTGCAAGCTCAACGAGAGTATTTCCACGCTGGTTTCTGTTGCCATGACCGAATTTACCTATTGAAGTTTCATTCTGTTGCCGTTGCCCTATTTTTGCCTTGAAATCTCTCATAATTATCTTCAAGTGCTGCTTACCTTTATTATTTAGATGACGAATTTCCTCATAAAATTCTTCAATTTCTTCTTCAGGATGACTTGTGGTGGGTGCATAAGTTTGAATAATCTGAGCCTGGTATCTTCTCGAGAGTTGGATAACGAGTCGTGGAGCTCTGTCAGAGGTACTTTCAGCTTCTACAACTTTATCTTTCAGTTTCTTGTTTATTATAAATCCAACACCACTAGTTCTGCCAGTATCTGTCCACGATAGTAGAAGAGATGTCCACTTTTCAGTTCAATGAGATCTTGTCCTTTTCTCCTTACCTCACTTAGCCCGACGATGTCCCACTTGATCCTTTGTAGTTTCTCTTCCAATTCAAGAAGCCTTGAATCAGAAGATACTGAGCGTCCATTATACGTAGCCAAGGTCAGCATCAGATGGCAGCCTTGTGCGGTCCTCCGGGGATTCTTAGCACCCTCTGCCTTCATGTCGCACTGGCCGCTGCCTTGACCAGGTACATTCCAGGTGCCGGAGACTAAGGGCCAAGATTTAAGTTGTGGAGTCATTTTGGAGGGGTTTGGCCATAACTCACCACGCTGGCCAAGCGGGTTGGTGAGTGTGGGATAGCATTTCCTCTAATCCCAATGGTATAGTTATACCGCTATTGGCGGTCGTCAGAGCCCCTTTAGTGGGAACAGGATGCACCACGAGAAGGCGGGGTTGACATTTGTCAAGGTGAGGCTGTGATGTTACGCATCACCTGACTTTACATCCCTATATATATATATATATATATATATATATATATAAGAAATGAAGATTTATCGATTGATGGAAAAAAGCTGGAGATAACAGACACGTTCGTTTATCTTGGACAGCAGATATCAAGTGAGGGTCACATTGATGAAGAAATTAATCGGCGTACAAAACTTGCCTGGAGAGCTTTTGGAAGAAACAGCATAATTTTCAAGAGCAATATGCCATTATGTCTTAAAAGAAAAGTGTTTGATCAATGCATCCTTCCAGTGCTTACGTATGGTGCAGAGACGTGGACCTTAACTAAAAGAGACATACAAAGGCTCCAGACAACTCAAAGAAGCATGGAGAGGTGCATGCTTGGGGTAACCAGGAGAGATAAGAAGAGGAACTCGTGGATCCGAAAAATTACAAGAGTGGAAGACATCATGATCAGAGTTAAATCCCTGAAATGGCAATGGGCTGGACATACTACCAGAAGGACAGATCATCGATGGACAGCCGAAATTTTAGATTGGATTCCAAGGGACAAGAAAAGACCCAGAAGAAGACCACATGGGAGATGGGTGGATGAAATTCGAAAGTATGCAGGGGTGACATGGAGGAGACTGGCACAAGACAGACCGTTGTGGAGGAAACTTGGGGAGACCTTCGTCCAGCAGTGGATTGATAATGGTTGACAATGATGATGATGATATATATATATATATATATATATATATATATATTGATTGTGGGTAAAATTGTGTTTATATACATGCATACATACATACATACATACATAAATACAGCAAAAGCTTTTTTTATAAATTCTGGGCATGCAAATCATGCCCAGAATTTCCAAAATGCCTGAGTAATAACACTTTTCGGAGCCATATTAAGCAAGGGTGCAGACATTTAGCCAAATTATCGTTACCTATACATTGTACCTTCCGCCGAACCTTTTGTCTGTAACGTACATGTATTACCCTAATTTCAAAGCGTTGTTTTTTAATTTCATTCAAAATTATCTATGCTTGTGCACGTCAACGCTTAAATTTTATATAAATATAAAATTTAATTTACGTTTTCAAACGTCGGAAAAAATTCCAATGGAATGCATACTACGACGTGCTTATACTGAAAATTACTGAACAGATTTTGATCTAGTTTTGTTTTATCGCTATTATCAAACATATGCAAATATGATGCGAGATTTTTAACTTTCACATTGGTTTGGACAAACGTATGAAACAAGATATCTGTAGTTTGGACGCACATACGAGGAAAGAATTCTGTAGCACGCTGAAGGTACGTATAAAAGAGCATATCTGTGAGGAGCCGCCCCGGTGGCGCAGTGGTCTAAGGCGTTGGCCTCTGATCATTCGTCGGAAGGGGTCCGGGTTCGAATCCCGGTGAGGCATGGATGTTGTGTTTGTCTTACGGCACTGGCTCTCTCCCTTCCCTGGAACCAGTGACTCTAAATTAGGGACGGGCGACTGCTTATAGCCCATTGAGTTGCTCACGGTGGTCGTTAAATCTCAAAAAAAAAAAAAAAAAAAAAAAAAAATATCTGTGAGGAATATTCATGTCAGTTTGGGACATAAAAATTGCAAAAAACATTTTATTAGATGGATGAAGCGAAGTCGAATGAACGAGTCATCTCATGTATCTTAGTTGTATTTTCACTCTGAACGCCACATATGAACCCTGAAGTTCGTCCGTCCGTTTTGGCAGTTAGTGGCAGCTAGTCGCACTGTAAATAAAAGGTGATACTTTTAGTGTGAAGAGAGACGACAATGATATATATAGTCTTGCAAAAATAATGTTATCAGCTATTGTACAAAGAGCTGGTATAACCTGCTGAGAGATAAAGTTACGATTGTGAATAGCTAAGATTACACAACAGTTCAAGGTGCTAATACGGCATGGTAAAGTGTCTTGTGTGACAAGTGGACTTACTACAGAGCTACAACAGTGGACTTATAAAGCTACAACAGGACGAAAAGCTGTAAGTAATTTAATGACACTCTTGAACCCTGCCCGTTGGTGTTTCCTTCCATTCTTTCAAGTACAATAGTTCTTTTTTAAATTTTTTGGAGGACGTGTTTAATGACATTAAAAGGTTAGTGATTCCGGGGAAGGGAGAGATCTAGTGCCGTAAGACAAACACAGCATCTATGCCTCACCGAGATTGGAACCCAGACTTATCTCAGACGAATAATCCGAAACCAGGGTTGCAATATATCAGAGTTAAGTGACTGTTTGACAAAAAGCAAAACAGCAAAAAACAACTTCAAAACTTTAATGAGTTTTAAAGTAGTTTTTGGTATTCACTTTCAAATGCTGTTATGATTGCGCAAACAATAGTCGCTGAACGGGATTTCGAATATGACGTTAATATGATTTTCCCGTTGAGGTATGCATATTCAGGTTTTACACACATACCGTGTCAGTTGGTTTCGTTGTCCATTTAAATAAAAAATCCAAAAATGTCTTCCCCTCTCTCTCCAATGCCGAACAAAAAGTTTCAAACTGAAATATACATGTGTTTACGAATTTTTGTAATTTTCGAGTCAGCATGTTATCATATTCAGTTTCTTTTTTGCAGCCTAATATTACCCTTTTTAATTTCTTGCTTTCGGGAAATATCATTAAAAACGCAAAATAATAAATAAATACACCTCTGTTGCTACTCAAGGAAACGGTATTTGAAATATATCTTTCCTGACGTCACTACGCAATAGTCTGTACGCATGCATCACTCGTACTTTAATAGTGTACTTTAAGTCGCAATGGAGCAGAATATATCGCTTCTTTAAATGAAATATTTATAATTCATTCCCGTGATTCTGAGCCTCCTGGCATTCACGGGAATGAATTCTAAACCTCCAGATTCGCTATATATGAATGCCAGTTGCTTCAACTAGAGAATCCTGTGATGGTTATATTCAAATTAATTGGAAACTTGAAACTTGGTCGTTCTGGAGGGCGCAGCGGTTAGCATACTCGGGCGCCATTCGGGAGACACGGCTTCGGTTCCTGCTCCAGAAAGACGAAATTTTTAAGTTTCCGGATATTATCTGACTTAACGTCCATGTCATATTTACACCAATAAACGCATTCACATCTCCCAAATTTGTATATCACTTCATTTTTTTTTCTTTTTCTTTGCTTGAGCCCTTACTCTCAGCCTGCTCGTTCATTGCCCATCGTGTTCTGTTACCTGGTCGATCCGAAAATTAAGAGGTACAGAAATTTGAATAAGTGGAAGGATGGGATGAGGGAATTTGAGGTTTACCAGTTACATTTTTCCGTGTCATGTTAGGAAGGGCTGGAGGAGCATTAATAAAAGCTCTGGATATCCTAACCATCAAAAAAGGAGACTGGAAAGATCAAATTTATCTTACGGGGTTCAACTAAATACGGGAGCATTTAGCTTTTACCTCCCATAGAGTAACCGCCATGACTGAACGCCAAACAGAAGATGTGAAAGAAAGAGAGAAATAGTAGACGAATTAAAAGCAAGGACTCGGCTAGTTCCTGCTCTTCGACTTCGTATGCCATTAACAAGTAATTGGACATAATGATGCTCCAAAAAATTTCCTTCTTTGAGTTGGAAAGCTCCTGGTGATTCATGCACTGAGTCATAACCCTGTCTTGTTGGGACAACATTTAAATTTTTGGTATAAAAAGAAGGATTCGTAAAAGTAAAAAAAAAAAATGTCACGAAAATGCAGTTGTCACAAAAGACATATTTGTTTGGATTAGCATAAATGAAGAAAATAACCTTTGAAGCCATTTTCTCGAGGCATATTGTTACGACCCACCCCCGCCATTAATTTAGTAATTAATAGGCGTGATGGATGTATGAAATTAATTAAGTATTAATTATGTTCGAGGCTTGATTGGAGTTTAAAAGTTTAAACCGCAGAGAAAGTTTTATCGGGGGATAGGACAGAAAGGAGGCGAAGCATTCGCTCTGGCTGGGTGGTCTAGAATTCCTACCGCGCTGTTAGGTCATAAATATCAGGGCGCAGCTGACGGCTAGTCTAAACAGGGAAAGAGGTATACATTTCGAAGAGGGACCACTTGAGTAGAAATGAATGAAGATGGGGGACAAAAGCTTTAGCGAATAATCGTAAATTCGTCGATTGTTTGGGGCATTTTCGAGAACAATTGCTTTCTGTGTGGTCCATGCAGAAAAAAGATTTCGCACTTAGCGTGGAAATAAGGAAGAAAGTTTAGTTGTCTGTACGCTCTCCAATGTGAAAGGCTGGGCTGGATGCCTTGGATCTGCTATATGAATTGGGCAATGAAGAGTGAATCTCCCTTTATTTGGTAAGAAACGGAGGACAACTCGAGGCAGCTGGATATGCCAGATTTGCCATAAAGACAGCAGAATTCCTAAATCCGCGTGATAAAGCAGCAATTTCTGGGCTGGAGCCTAATGGAAATTAACGACTGGTTGGCCCAATGAAAGCAAAGTTACAGAGGAATCAAGAATTCTGCGAGTGGACAGTGGTCATTCCAATGATAAGCGAAGCTCGGGTTGGAATGCCAACCACTGCAGTGTGGAATCGTCATCCCCATTCATCCCCTACTATTGGAGGAAGTGAAGAGTCGCACTTATCTTATGAGGCAAAGCGATGCTCCCTCAACAAACGCCTGGATGCGTGTGTGTGTGTATAAGTACGATAGCGCCAGGGAACGCAGCACCTGCAATGAAATCTTCCAGGAAAAAAAAGGAGGTGTGTAGTGTATTACTTTACTGGTGCAATCACAATTTGGATTTATGCTTGACAGCATCCATGTAAGTGGAAACATTTTTTTTTCTGATATATTGCAAGAACTGAACTGAGAAATAGTAAGACTGAACTGTGGAATTCAAGTCCATTAAAACTATCTCGCGGGAACTGATTTAGGTCAAAGTTGACCCAATACTAATGTTCAGGAGACAGCTAAATTTTTTTCATAGGTGTGCCATTGTTATGTTTTCATAGCCAATTAAATATTTGTTTAGGAAATCAGCGCAGTCATAGAACACATTATTTATGTGTACGCAGGTGATTGGTTCAAATTGTTTAAGTGTATGCCCATATAATGCAGTTTTCCCGCCAAGAACTACGTCGAAGGAGATCAGTGAAGAAATATACTAATTGCTCGGCTACGGTTGTTAAATTGATTGACAGCGGTGGGATAATGACCCACAGTCGTAACATTTTGGTGCCAGCGGTGGCATCAATATGATGATCATAAAATGTTTTTGTCATCTGTCGAATCTTTCTTTTGCAGCAAACGAAGTAAAGTGTATTGCGAGATGTGAGATGGAAAAGTAGAAAAATAAAATAAAAATTATTTATAATTTATTTCCCAAAGCGTATGTTAATCACATAAAAGTCTTAGTAATAAAAGTGTTATCCGTTTGACACAGAAGAGCTGTTATGCATTTATCATCCATATAACGCCGCCATCAGAAAACTCCTGGCATCCTGCGAAAAAAAACAAAAAACGAACAGTTCTACTTCTCTCTCTCTCTCTCTCTCTCTCTCTCTCTATCTCTCTCTCTCTAATCATTGCAGATTAGATTTTCTGCTTTAGTACACTGTAATTTCAAAATTTTTCCTTCCAACCTGCAAAATTTTCTGCATCAGGAAAGTGCAGTTTTCAACTTTCTCGCTGGAACCCAAGATAGCTCAATTTCTTTTCCGAGATGACAATAATTTTGAGACTTCTAAAGTGTCTACTAAGTCTACCATAACTGATAAAATTTCAAAAAAAAAAAAAAAAGACACTGAATCTGTGTATAACAACCTTCTAGGTTTGAAAGCTCTATCTAGACTGATGTTTATTTTTTATTTTAAGAAACACGAAGCCGATCGTTTTAACTGATAATAACTTAGGACAATAGGACAAGACAAAATATTTCGTATAACGTTAAACAAATTTCTGATTCAACAAGAGTGCTTTGGAACAGACATTCAGAAGCACACAGACTGCTAACATATCGCATCACATGATTCAACATTCAGGCTCCAAAGACTCCCTTTTGTTATCGTGCAAACTTGCAAGCAATACGGAAACCTCTTCACAACAGTCTTAAAATGTTTCAAGTAATGAAGAAATTTCCCGATGGCAGATTTACAAGAGACGTGGCAGTAAAATAGAAAAGCGAATTCACTTCATCATTATTTCTGAAAGTCAACAGTCTGCAGGCCTTCACGATGAGCTATCGTTTGTTAATCAGGAGCAGTGGAGTTGGTTCACACCACATGCACCTGCTCCGCGTAACTCGGCAAATTTCCGATTTTTCTTTTTCCTTTTTTAAGGTTTCGACGACTCCTATGAACAGCTTAGACCACAAGATGTCACCGTCCCTCATTTAGTGTTACTGATTTCAGGGAAACGGTAGAAAGAACAAGCATTGTAGCACAATGACAATGCCTCAACCGGTACCCAAACCAGTGGCGGCTCGTGGTTGGAAAAATAGGTGAAGAGGTACAAGAGCAGTGTGAAAAGATATACATTGTCTACAATGAAAATCCCTTAATGAGGACTTACTTATTTTTTGTATATTAAATCATTTTTTCTTCCTTTTAAAGCTGCAAATTTGTCGATTATGTCGTCATAAGATGGTTAGATGGTTGTTTCTTCGTGAGCATCAATAAAATGTCTTCCTGCATAGAAATATTTGCCAGAGAAGCAAGTCTATCTTGGGAACTAGTGTTTCTTGAGCAAGTTTGTATTCTTTTAAGAAAACTTCTTTCCACTGTCACACTTGTACACGGAATTGTTAAACTGAGGAAAGCCAATTTATAATCTTCTGTAAAAATGTCTTTGTCTCCGTGAAACACTCGAAGGAGTTCTTGAGTCAATACATTAATTAATTTTTCATCGACATATACAAGACTCAGTTCATTTTTAAGGCGCTGGTGTTTAGTAAATACGTTTCCGTAAAAATGTAGATTTTCAAGAGCGCGAGTGGGAAAGCATGCATTAAATTATACGAATTTGGTTATGTTAGCATGTCAGACAAATTGAAGTTTCTTACAGTTTTGAAATCTTATATCCATTTACATAAAAATGTGGTCCAAAATTTCAAAATACAATTGTTTTATAATTTTGAAAAAAAATTTTCCTGTGTAAGAGCAGCATATTCCCGAGCTTATTTCTGTGATTTTGCTTGCTTTTCCAAACTGTGTTTCAAATAACTCATCGTTCCTTTTATGGCTCAAAATTTCACGAAGTTCTTTTTTTTTTAAATTTGAGTTACACAGTAGTTTATGTTTAGTTATTTTTTCTTCAAAAGTTCGAATAATAGATCAGTGGAGCCAAAAATGTAAATTCGAAAGTGTTCATGTCATTCAAAAACCCCTTGGCAAGATGAATTGATTTTTTGTCTGATTATTCGCTATTCGTCAGAAATTCGAACACTTCCTTCAGTTTATCCCAATCTTCAACAACTACACTTACTAATTTCGAAGTGGAGGACCATCGAGTTTCTGTTATGGTTGGTCTGCATCTTGCGGTTGTTGATATAAGTGTATAAGACCGCTGCGCAGAATGGTGAACAAACGAAGCAATTCCACTGAGGCTTGCAAAAAGTATTTGACACTTAGAAATTTTAGAAAAACTCTGGTGTAATACAAAATTCAAACGATGAACTAAGCATTGAACAAAAACATCTTGAGAAGCTTTATCCTTGACATTTTTTCTGTAGCCCATTTAAGTGTCCAGACATTATACTTGCCCCCATCGTAACATTGTCCTATTTATTTGTGTTGGTTCAAATAAAATTGAACCTGTTCCAAACATTTTGACTGTTCCAAAATTTTGTCTAGCATTTTGTATAAAGCTCCTGACGTTCTATCTTCATTCACATCATGGAAACCCAAACATCCCTCAACCAATACACCTTCCGAATCAACAATAAAAAATTATTTAATTTTTGACGTGATCGTTTATATATTCAGAAATACATTCAATTAATTCCTTTTGAATATTTTTTTATCCTTTCGTATTGATTTTCAACTTCTAAAGAACTTTTTCATATCAACAATGAAAGTAATTCAATAAAATTTCCACGGTTTATCGAGCCCATGCTTTCGTCATGGCCATGGAATGCTAGTTCTTGTTTGCTCAAACACAGTATAGACTAATGTAACGTATACTCTATATTCACTTTCCTTTTGATTTTACTATCTCTGGTTATTTTATTTTACTATGTAAATTATCTTCCTACTGAACGAAATATTATTTCACCCGCTGAATGAGATCTGGCAATGAGTGTAAGTCATGACGTGGTGGTAGCTAGTATATAGGCGCGTTCATCGAGACTTGTGTTGGTGTTGGTTGGTGTGTTGGCGTTGCGAGGTGTTGTTATGAGAGAGTGTGTACAATAAGAGGAAAGTTTATTCATTATTATGTACAAGATATATGAGTGCCTTAGTTGACCAAGAGTCTTGGAAATAAACAAGTTTTCAGTAAGTTCAGTCTTTCTCAATTCATAGTTTTTGTCAGACCTCTGTCTGGCTGTTAGGTTTTTGACTTTTATTACGTAATATAAATAACCAGCGTTGAGACTTTGTTTAAGTTCGTAATTAACTAGTAACAACACCCTTTTGGGAATTCATTATTTTGAAGCTTAGTGCAAGTATATCATTAGCTAGCTGGTAAGAAGAGAATCATTCATAATAATTAGCTTAGCGGAAAGCAAATAAAGCTAATTCATTATAATTGGCGCCCGAACTTTTCTCGAACACGAGATCCTGACTATTATTATCCATGTCTTCCTTACCTGAGGCAACTTCAAATTTCCACCATCCGGCAAGTCTCGAGGGTAATGGTGTTTTTTTGGACAATTTGCACGAAGCCTGTGGCTCTGACTTTGATATGAATGATCTACACGTACCAGGCATTCTTCACCATTTCGTAATGCACCAGCTTCTTATCACTCTGAGTCGCGGGTCGTACCTGAGGGAATTCAATCCTCTCAGCGAAGCAGAATGCTTGCTCATTTCGTGCCGCATGCAGGAACAATTTATTTTAATGGTTTGGAGGGGTCTTTAAAGTTCCTCGAAGATCTGGAAGATCATTTTGATCTCTATAATATTCCGGAAGACTGCAAGGTCCAAATTGCCGGGACTTGCTTGAGGGATACCGCCAAGACCTGGTATCGGCAGTGGCGAGGGTCGAACCCGGATTCTCATTATGAGAATTTCCGTGCAGAATTCTTGGAGGTCTTTCCTTTCGGCCTCAGTCGAGCTAGCCTTGCTCAACAGCTTTTTCGCGTCAACAAGGTCCCAATGATAGCCCTGTTGCATTTGCGTTGGAAACTACACGCCTATATAATTCTATGGGATCCACATGCCAATCATGTTGACATGTTGGATACCCTCGTGCAGCAGCTCGACCCATTCTTACAAGATTTTCTTGAGGTTCGACACCCTGCCACTATTCATGAATGCCTTCGCCTCATACGCACGTATGAAGAGCGACATGGCAAACATGGTTCGACTCATACTGCTCGGGCTTCCCGCGAGGCTTATTACGAAAACCCTCAGCGGCATAATAGACAAAACTTTCAGCGCGAGCATACACAAGTGCCCACCCAAGCTTCATACGTTCCACCACACAGAAGAGTGGCGAACCAACAGCGAGTTTCTGAACAAGCTTCGGGATATCGTCATAATGCACAGTATGCTCGACCCCGTTTCACTCAGCAGCATTCGGAGCGTTCTCATGCCCAGGGCAATGATAATTTTTCTGCCCGCGCTGAGGGCAGACGTAACGAATATGAAAATGTCAACAGACACGCGGAGTTCCCGACGCAGGGTTCACGCAGTTTTCCTTATCGTGAAAATTTTCCCGATACCCGGCAGGGTCGAGGTTTCCGACCACATGATAACCCCACCAGAATTCCTTTAAACTTCCACAGGAAGTAGACGAAGGAGTCGGTCCTGCTTCCTGATACCAAACATTCTGACCCTAAAACAGTATTAGTGACTGTTCAAACTCCTCAGTTGCCTGATGTATTCTTGACACTTGAAGACATTATTGTCGAGACAAAGTTCGACACTGGGTCTGAGATATCAGCCCTAAATACAAAGTTTTGCAATGACGTTTTCTGCAATACACGTTCAGCCTGCAACGCAGTATTTGCGAGGTGCAAATAATGAAATCTTCAGTATCGCAGGAACTGTCACATTATCTTTAGGGCTGAGAAAAGCCCGTTTTACACATTCTTTCCTGCTTATAAACGAGCTACCCGTGAAATGTCTCATGGGTATGGACTTTATTAACAAGTTTCAAATAACTTTGAATTTTGTACAACATGTGATTTCCTTTCCGGAACCTATCGAAATGATTCCGACGGTTCCTGTAGATATTACGAGTTTATTGTTGAGTGACCAATTGAATGAGGGGCAACGAGACCAGCTTTCTCTCCTTTTACAGGAAAGCCCTGGTTTATTTTCGGATCAACCTGGTTTCACACAGGTGGTTTATCATGTTATTGACACTGATGGTTCGAAACCCATTGCGACGAAACCTTACCCTTGTGCTCCACATAAAAAACAGGAAATGCAACGTCAAATTGCGGAAATGATTAAGCAGGGCATAATCAGGGAATCAACAAGCGCCTGGGCGGCCCCTGCCTTCTTGGTTCCAAAGAAACAACCAAATGAATTTCGTTTCGTGACAGATTTTCGCAAGCTCAACCAAGTCACAAAAACAATCAATTATCCCCTACCTGTCATGTCACATATTTTAAATGACTTGTCGTCAACCAAATGGATGTCAACTTTGGATTTGGCGAGTGGATATTGGCAGGTGGCAGTACATCCGGACTCGGTCGATAAAACAGGCTTTGTGACTCCTTTTGGGGCCTATGAATATTTACGTATGCCTTTTGGTTTAGCTTCCGCACCTGCTACTTTCCAAAAGCTTATGGACACGGTTCTCAGACCTGTCCTGGGTCCCCATGTGCATGTCTATTTGGATGATATTATTATCACATCAGAGACTTTTGACGAGCACCTTTCTCTGCTCAAACAGGTGTTCCAACTTATATACAATGCTGGCTTGACGTTAAAACCTAGTAAATGCCAGATAGCGAGGGACGAGATTGTATATCTGGGGTTGAAAATCACTCCCCACGGCTTATTCACTGATAATGAAAAAATTAGGCCTATTGTTGACTTTCCTCGGCCTAAAACAGCAAAAGAACTATCCCGCTTTCTGGGAATGACCGGATGGTATCAGCAGTTCGTCCCCGCTTATGCTACAATATGTGAGCCATTGTATGCTTTAAAGCGTAAATACAAGAAGTTTATTTGGACACCTGAGGCTAACGCTGCATTCGAAACACTGAAGTCTGCATTGACTCAGCCTCCGGTGTTGGCTTTCCCGGATCATACTAAAGAATTTGATATTTATACTGATGCATCCGGAGTTGGTCTTGGTTGCGTTTTGTCACAAGCCGGGCATCCAATAGCTTTTGCGTCTCGTACTTTAGCCAAAGCTGAACGCAATTATTCAGCTACGGAACGTGAATGTCTTGCTGTTGTGTATGCACTGAATAAATTTCAATGTTATCTTAACGAATTGACAGTTAACATAATTACGGATCATTCTGCCCTTCAGTATTTGAAATCTGCTAAGCACCTATCTCAAAGACTTATGAAGTGGGCTCTGAAGTTACAAGAGAGCAATATCAAAATTTCGTATCAGCCAGGTAATAAGAATCAATTACCGGACGCATTATCTCGCGTTCCGATTAGTGGGGTCCCCACCGAAACTACTCCTGGATGTCAGCCTTTACTTCTGATAGCTGATATCACATCCAGAGAGCAGATAATGGCAGAATTAATAAATGATCCAGATTTTGGGGATATTTACAATTTTTTGCTTGCGGGTTCGCCCCTACCAAGTGATCCTTCTCTGGCTGGAAGGTCACAACATTTTGAAGTAATAGAGGGTCTTCTTTATTATACAAAGTCTCGGACTACTAGGGCAGAGTTTCGCCCATGTATTTCGCGAACCCTTAGAATGGCTCTTTTAAATGAATTTCATGACAAACCTCTTGCAGGCCATTTAGGTATTCGCAAGACCCGTTGTAAATTGCGGGATGTTGCCTATTGGCCTGGCATGTACCAAAGTGTGCTCGCATACGTTCAATCATGTCACTTGTGTCAGATTAATAATTATCGTAATGTAAGACCGGCCGGTCACTTGAAATCTAGTTCAAGTTCTCATGTGTTTGATATTATTTCCATAGATTTATTGGGACCTTATCCATTATCTGTTAAAAATAAAGCTCGTTATGTTTTAGTACTAACTGATAATTTTTCTAAATGGGTTGAAGTTTTTCCCATTAAAGCCGCTACGGCTGAGGTTATTTGTAATGTCTTAGTTAATGAAGTATTTTCTAGATATGGTGCACCTAATAAAGTAGTTTCGGATAATGGTCCTCAATTTATTTCTGACATTTTTTGAAAGAATGTGTGCGAGATTACACATTAAACATAAATTCATTTCCCCATATCATCCCCAGAGTAATCCTGCGGAACGTGTTAACCGAACGTTAGTGAAAATGATTGCGACTTTTGTAATGGACCATCATGAAAGATGGGATGACGATTTAGAACTTTTTGCGTTCGCCCTCCGCTCGTCTGTCCACGAGTCTACTAAAATTACTCCTGCAGAACTTTTTCTGGGTCGCAAAATTAAAACCCCTTTTGAAAATTTAACCGGGATTATCGACGAATTAAACCAGCGACCAACTCCGCAATCAGTACACATTATGGCAGAAAAAGCTCGTGTTGCAATGCTAGGAGCACAAGCGGCTCAAGCACGATATTATAATTCTAGGCGTAGGGAACCAGATCTTGTCGTTGGAGATCTCACTCTCGTGGAAACGCACTTCCAGTCTTCTGTTTCGCATACTTTAGTGAAGAAATTTGCACCCAGCTACGAAGGTCCATATCGGGTGGCAAATGTCTTTGAAAATAATATTGTTCTGGAGAAACCGAACAACCATTTTCAATATGTACATGTTGATCAATGTCGCAAGTATCACGAACGGAATATCGATTTCATTATCAATCCTACTCGACCTTTTGCTCCACAGACTCAAGAATCTATATCTCATGTTCAACCGCCAGAAATTTTGGACGAACCACCAAAACATTTTTGACGAATCACCAGTGATTTTTCCTTCACCCTCCCCCTCCAGACGAGTTTCTACACACGCAACCTGATTCTCCCATGAGACCAAGGCTCGAATCGAGTTCGTCGAATACTAGTATCGTTCCTTTCCCTCCAACCATTGCCAAGACTATCGCTGCGCCGTTTCCGGCTAACTCTGCACCAACGCGGGATACTTCTTCTTTGAATACCTCGTCGGAAAGTATTCCTATAGGCAAATCTAAACATCGCCCTGCACAACCGCTGAATTACAGCAGCGACTCAGAGGCGTCGGACATTTCTAACTTATCAGTTATGAATCCTACTTTTAATATTCCACACCGTCCAGCACCACCAAAAGCTGGGCGCAAACGTGACTTGTCTCCCCAATCTGCTTCGCCGCAACAGCGACGAAGGCAGAAATCTTTGCATCCACCCGGGTTTCGCCCCTGGAACCTACGTTCAGGGCAAACAGGGCCGATGCCTGCTGCTACTGTCATGCCCCGTGGGCGTAAACGAAAGCAGGCGATGTGGCCGGAGACACGTCCGTCTAAAAAGATACTGGAAGGACACAACGGGCCCCAGCACAAAGGGACTTCATATCCAAAGCCTGGGGGAGCCCATTCCTATCAGCCGCAAGGATTTCCAGACCGCCAGACTCCTGACCGTTCTTCTCAGCCGCAGGGATTTCTGGAGCCACAGACTTCAGCCGTTTCGGACCGAAGGATTTCCACCATTCCTGACCGTTCCTGTCAGCCGCTGGGATTTCCTGACCGACAGCAGACCGATGTTCCAGTTCCATTACCGTCCCGGAAGAGATCCAAGCCACCTGATTTTACCAGTCCCATTAGGCCTGGAAAACGTTATCGCACTAGAGTGTTTTATGCGTCCTCGAGATAAGTAAGTTCTCGTGGACAGGTTCTTTTCTCAGTTTGTTGTTTTTCCTGCACGACCAGTTGGCGTGTCAGAATTTCTTTTTCGTGTGGGCCTATGCATTCTTTTTTGTGTATATATGTGTGTTTTTTATATTTCTTCTATGTCCATCTACTAATCCACTTTTTTATATATCTATGTGCTTAGGGGTAAAATAATAAAATTGTTACTGTTAGGCAGCTCCAGGTAAATTTCGCTGCTGATACAGTTGGTATGTATTTCAACGACTAAGGCGAACGTAATTTGAAATGAAAATAATAAAATTGTTACTGTTAGGCAGCTTCAGGCAATCTTCGCTGCTGATACAGTTGGTATGTATTTCAACGAATGAGGCGAACGTAATTTGAAATGAAAATAATAAAATTGTTACTGTTAGGCAGCTTCAGGCAATCTTCGCTGCTGATACAGTTGGTATGTATTTCAACGAATGCGGCGAACGTAATTTGAAATGAAAATAATAAAATTGTTACTGTTAGGCAGCTTCAGGCAATCTTCGCTGCTGATACAGTTGGTATGTATTTCAACGAATGAGGCGAACGTAATTTGAAATGAAAATAATAAAATTGTTACTGTTAGGCAGCTTCAGGCAATCTTCGCTGCTGATACAGTTGGTATGTATTTCAACGAATGCGGCGAACGTAATTTGAAATGAAAATAATAAAATTGTTACTGTTAGGCAGCTTCAGGCAATCTTCGCTGCTGATACAGTTGGTATGTATTCACCGAATAATGAGCACGTCATTTGAAATTAAAAAAGTGATTCCTGCTAGGCAGAATAAAAGGAAAGTATGCCGATGCAGGTTTGGTTTGTTCTACACTACAAATTTCACAGTCGAATACAGATTCGTAAATTGTCATGCCAAGTTGATAATGTAAATACGGCTACCACCAAACAAATCAAAAAAGAGGTCGAGAAACGTCAATCACCGAAATGTAAGACTTACACTCCAAAATTGATAGGTTTTTCGGACATAAAAAAAGAAAAGAAAAAAGAAAAGAAAAAAAAAAGAAAAATTAAGGGGGAGATGATGTAACGTATACTCTATATTCACTTTCCTTTTTGATTTTACTATCTCTGGTTATTTTATTTTACTATGTAAATTATCTTCCTACTGAACGAAATATTATTTCACCCGCTGAATGAGATCTGGCAATGAGTGTAAGTCATGACGTGGTGGTAGCTAATATATAGGCGCGTTCATCGAGACTTGTGTTGGTGTTGGTTGGTGTGTTGGCGTTGCGAGGTGTTGTTATGAGAGAGTGTGTACAATAAGAGGAAAGTTTATTCATTATTATGTACAAGATATATGAGTGCCTTAGTTGACCAAGAGTCTTGGAAATAAACAAGTTTTCAGTAAGTTCAGTCTTTCTCAATTCATAGTTTTTGTCAGACCTCTGTCTGGCTGTTAGGTTTTTGACTTTTATTACGTAATATAAATAACCAGCGTTGAGACTTTGTTTAAGTTCGTAATTAACTAGTAACAACACCCTTTTGGGAAATTCATTATTTTGAAGCTTAGTGCAAGTATATCATTAGCTAGCTGGTAAGAAGAGAATCATTCATAATAATTAGCTTAGCGGAAAGCAAATAAAGCTAATTCATTATACTAATACTGCATCAATCACTGCCTACAGTAAAAGTCTATTTAAACGAACGTTTTCGTTAAAATGCGTTTTCAACAGCATAGCATTCTTCCTCAGGGCATCGGCAATGGTGTTTTGAATTTTTTCAAAATTCCTTAACATTAATCCGCATTTCAGGTGTTCGCTAGAATTACGATGTTTATGAAGTGACCGTGTTACGCTTAATAAATCTGAGAATCCGTCTTTATTCCACGCCGAATGTTTATTACTAAAAAGTAAGCAGTGCCAAACGAAAAAAAAAATTAACACAGAAATGCTGCAAATCCATTTATATTCAGTAAACCAACAATTTTTAAAATTAATATTGTTAGATTTACAGCTCTTCTTGATTTCGTTCTTGGCAACAATTGGCAGTGAATCCGTTGGTCGTCCTTGAAGCAAAATGTCTCTTTTATCTTCATCTTTCCACAGAGTAAATGGAGTTTGCAATAAATTACAAACAATGTCGTCCACAGGATGCATACTAAAAACTATCACTATCAGTTAAATTGTACACAAACCTAAATATCAGTTAAAGCTTTAAACAAATAATCACAAAGCACGAAAGAACAAATTCCTTTCGGAAAATAATGTACCACAGCACCACAAGGAAAAAGCCCGAGCAGATTGCATGGTACCGTGGTAGTCCGCCCACTCCACCGTGATCTCTCACGAATTTACGTTCAAAAACTGAAAGATGCAGAGGTAAGGCGAGTTAAGCTGAAACACTTCACTTGAGCGAGCAGATTGGGAGGTTGACGTCACGGTTACCATGGCAACTCGGCGGAAAACTGCAGACTTCCAAGCATTCTCATTTTGGCTCTTCACTTGCACTGTTTTGCGTATAAGGATTTGTTTTCCGTATTGAGAGCGCCATGTGAATTAATATCTATTCAAAATTTTGAGTATTTTGGAACTGAATAAAGGTAAAAAAAAGAATATATTATATAAAAATACTGAATAAAACTTTATTTTGAGTAAACTCTTCACCTACTTCACCTGAAAAGCCGCGACTGACCCAAACCTGGTCCAACTCGGGCCACAAGCTCGCACCTCTGACCTGTCGACCACCAAGACGGCAAGTCCTTTGAGCCAATCGCAAACTTTTGTGTCTCTAAAGATCTCCATTCGTTATGATGGTTGAGTTGCGGGAAGGTAGTTCAATTCATTGGTGCGACACGAAAAAGTTGTATTTTAATTGCTTGAAATGTACTTTTGTTTGTTGTATGAAGAAAAATTATCTACTGTACTATTAAGGAAGCTCATAGCTTTGCTTCCAGAGGTCTCAAACGAAAATCATAAGTGCAAGTACAGTAACCCATGTGAACATTTTTGTTCCACTCCTTTTGTTACATCCACTCGTTTTTACCACACACGCAAATAGACCAGAACAGTTTAATTGAATACCAAAATATCCAGAAGCGATAAAAAAAAAAAAAAAAAGGTGGATTAAGCATCATGTTTGAACGATAAAGAAATTTCTTAACGTTTTACTGTATGGTTTTACTTTCGAGCTTTACACCTCTTAGCAACTTTTGTTGCTTGTGCCACAACATTTCCCAGAGATACATCAGTCTGCGAACAATATGCAGAAAATGCATTCAAGTGAGAGTTCGGGAAAAACCTGAGAGCCCTTTACCCATCACTGAATGCAGTAAAAATTGCTACCGTGAATGATGATATATTTTGTTATATGCATTATTCAGTTATTTGCTCTTCATATCCTTTTTCCATACTGCACACACATATACACTGTTAACATGTAGTGAACATTTTCAGTATTACTTGCTACGGAAACCTCCACTGTGTCCACTCTGTCATCAAGTCCTTTCTACTACATGAACTCACAAAGATATATTGTAGAAAAAAGTAATTGTGATGAATGTCATCCAGAAAATCTTCATAGATCCGCAGGAATTGAAATGGCATATTCATATTTCTAAGGAAGCGCAAGACGATACAGGAGCTTATAACTTTATGTTTGACTGGGCATCAAAATCAAATCACATCAATAAAGACCTAAAAGTCATTCAAATGTATCCTTCATTTTTACTATCCAGTCAACGTGTTACGAACTTTGGGTGCGGTAATTAATTCGATTAGCTGGTTTTGCAAGAGACGGGCACGGCGTTAATTGTTGGTTGAAAAACTAACAGCTAGTGCTTTACCCCATTGCGAAAGAAAAAAAAAAGATAAGAACTCCTTTTCTCGAGAGGGTGAAATGCGAAAGGAAACATGGGTCGTTCGGCGTGGGGGAACACAATGCGTAGCCCCACGGCGTCGGTCGACTAAGTGGGAAGTCCGTGCAAGTGTGAGATCGTTTGATGTTTGGTAAGCAATTAGTGTCACCAGATCGGGAAAGTTATGACGTTCTCTAATCCTAATCTTGGTGGGACAAAGAAGTGACAGTTGCCTACTTGCCCGTAAGCTAACTCCCACATATTCCGAACGCAGAGACATGCATTTCTCAACATCTTTATCTTGCCGAAAGCTTTTAGGAAGCAATAAAATTTACAAGATAGTTAAGGCAGATACCCTAGAAGCACAGCAAGGAATTTGTTGGCGAAAGGCGAATGATAAAAAAATATTAGTCTTGAACAAGCTCGTGGAGAGAGCTGGACTCGGATAGTGGGACCACGGGAGGTCCCGCGGCGTGGTATTTTGCGGGAGTAGAAACGATTCTGTCCGGAGAAGTCGGCCAGCTGAGCGAAGAGCCGGAGGAACAGTTGATGTTACCATGAGGAAATGATAATTATAGATGCCCTTTCCTGCTAAATGGTTGCACGTACGGCTGGAGAGATACAAAGTAATTCATCTCCGAAAAGCTCTAGCTGTTAGGCGGCTACGGATATTGCAGCAGTGGTAACATGAAATTCTGGCCAGTAATGAATCTGGTTGATACCAGGATATCGAAGTGGAGCAACAGAGTAATTTAGAGAGATAATTCAATTGCAGCCCCGAGTGGCTGAGATGGACGACCTGTGATGTAAAGCCAATCACCTTTATCCGTTCGGAGCTGGGACGAACAGACTGAGGATCCTGCTATCACGTCAACGACGTCGTTCGACCTCGACAATAGTGCGCATGGATGCGTACGTGGCTTCATACAGGTGAATGCAGTGCACGAGAGTAAGAGGGAGATGGGGTTCGACTCCTCTCTCCATCGGTCATAATGCGCGTTCTGAAATGGGTGTGCCATCATACAGGTGTTCTTCATAGCAAACATAAAACGAGTGCATCGAATGCGGATACCTAACAGGAAAAAGCTGCAAATCTGTAAATACCGTACTTTTTTATGTATGCCAGTTGTGAGTAAATTGGCTCCGGTCAGCCAATGAACTTTCGTCGGTTGAGAACTGTTTAAAGCCGGATAGACAGTATATGTCAACGAATAATCGCTGAACTTAAACGATAAATTCAGCCTATGAGCAATCCCAAAAAGGGGTGAGTCTATTTGACACTCCCCCTTCTTCCTCTGTACGTAGATGTCTTCATCATTATCATTATCTGTTTTATTTTAATTTATTAAATTTGTGTTGTCTCGTGCCAGTCCTGAAGTTGCATGAATAATTTATGAGTGTCAGAAGAATTTCTTGGTTTTAATTGGCTAAATTGTTTTCACCAATACATAAGATTTCGTCTGTAAAGAGTTCGCAATTATTTATTCGAAATTCTAATGTTTACATCCGGGTCGTCAGTCAACGCCTGACATCCTGACATCTAAATTCATAGAGCTATTTTATCCAACAGTCTAGCACTCGGGGCGTAACAAAGGTAATTACTTTCTACGTATTTGCGTTCCATTATGCGGAACTATGGGAATTTTCGTAAAATCAACACTCTGAAGAAGCTCTACTCCGCACTAATGTAAGATCTCGTTTAGAGTAAGCATTATTTGTGAGGAATTCCTGGCATACTGTGTTCATGTGAAGCTAATTGGAAATATCCGAACAGTTTCGTGAGATATCTATACTTCGAGAGTAATGGCAAATACATAAGAATTATTTCGACCACTTAAAAAAATCTTGACAATGATATATAAACGGGACGGGATGTCGTTTCAAACTAAAGTTCTTATACGAGGTCATTAACAATGGTAAGAACGCCACCAGTATTTGTTTTCTTGTTTGGACTCAGAGAGCATCTCGTTACTTTTAGGTCCTATGCTCTTATTGAACCCTGTTACAAATTCCTTTGAAATAAGTCTTGTTTCTCGTGTATTAATATTGCCAAATTTCGTTTTACCATTTATGGAAAACGACTGAATCTGTTAACACACGTGTCGAGTGCTGATTTTTACGTGCATCGGTACTGGAAAAATTTCGTTTAACGTTGATTAACGGGCAATAATATTATGAATAGGGGCTGAGTCATAATTTTCCGGGTGAGTGTCGAGCTTCTGGCTGCAAGCCGTTGCTTGTAGAAATACAGGGTAAGTCATAATGGTCTCCTGGATTTTGGCGAACCAAAGCACCGTAACGGTAGGGCATACAGAAACACAGTGCATGGTTATGGAAAGTCTCAAGTTTTGTATGCGCACACACCAGGGAATCCGCTCGTTCTTGGCCGGTAGGGATTTTGGCGAACCAAAGCACCGTAACAGTAGGGCATACGGAAACACAATGCATGGTTATGGAAAGTCTCCAAGTTTTGTATGCGCACACACCAGGGAATCCGCTCGTTCTTGGCTGGTTGGGGATTTTGGCGAACCAAAGCACCGTAACAGTAGGGCATACGGAAACACAATGCATGGTTATGGAAAGTCTCCAAGTTTTGTATGCGCACACACCAGGGAATCCGCTCGTTCTTGGCTGGTGGGGATTTTGGCGAACCAAAGCATTGTAACGGTAGGGCATACGGAAACACAATGCATGATTATGGAAAGTCTCCAAGTTTTGTATGCGCGCACACCAGGGAATCCGCTCGTTCTTGGCCAGTAGGGGATTTTGGCGAACCAAAGCACCGTAACAGTAGGGCATACGGAAACACAATGCATGGTTATGGAAAGTCTCCAAGTTTTTTAAGCGCACACACCAGAATCCGCTCGTTCTTGGCCGGTAGGGGATTTTGGCTAACAAAAGCACCGTAACGATAGGGCATACGGAAACACAATGCATGGTTATGTAAAGTCTCCAAGTTTTGTATGCGCACACACCAGGGAATCCGCTCCTTCTTGGCCGGTAGGTAGAGTTCCCGTCAGTCAGGATGGCGTCAGGCGCAGTGAAGGCTTACTGCGTTTCGGAGTACGCGAAAACCGAGTCCATTGTCGCGGTTCAACGGCACTTTTCTGCTCGATTCGGAAAGAATGCATCGACAGATAAAACAATACGCCAGTAGTATGATAAATTCCGAAATACCAGATGCCTGTGCTCAAGTAAAAGTACGGGCCGACCAGATTCGTCGCAGGAAATAGTCGACCGAGTGAGTGAGGCCTTTCAACGCAGTCCCCACAAGTTGACAAGGCGTGCCAGTGAGCAGCTAGAAATCGCACATAAAACAATATGGCGTATCTCGCGTATGTGTCTCCGTGTGAAGCTATATAGACTACAGTTAGTGCAAGCTGTGATACAAGATGATCACAATCGCTGGTACCAATTTAGCATCGACATGCAGAAGTACATGGGGACAGACGGTTTCATCAAGAGACTCGTGTTCAGCGACGAAGTCACATTCCACTTGTCTGGTTAAATTAACCGACATAACGTGCAGATATGGGGACTGCATTATCCACATGCCACCGTGGAACATCTCCGTAACTCTCAAAATGAAACTGTGTTCTGCGCCATATCACGCTACAAAGTTTATGTCCCATTTTTATTTGCCGAAGCAACCATCAACGGCAGCATCTTTCTCGATATGCTTCAGTTGTGACTGATGCCACAACTTCAAGACGATAATTTGACTTTATTATCCAACCAGATGGGTTCACCCCACTTTCAAAGGGGTGTTTGCTTATCTCAGTGAGAAGTTACCCAACAGGTGGATTGGCCCGTGCAACTGCCGACGACCGACCACATCTTGCATGGCCGCCTCGATCACCGGATTTACAGCCGTGTGATTTCTTCCTCTGGATAACGTTAAGAACCAGGTGTTAGGGCAGCCCCTACCCCGAGATTTAATGGAATTAACAACGCATTACCACGGCTATCGCTCAGGTGGGACCAGACATCGCTGGTGAGAGTGTGGGCCGAACTGGATTACACGATAGATATTTGCCGTGTCACGAAGGGCCGACACATCCAGCATTTGTAAGATCTGTAACAAACTTTGACTATTTCTCTTTCCACTACCATTAACTATAGGTTACCTTATCCCTTTCCGTTATGATGTAGTGATACCCTAAAATCCCGATGACCTAATGACTCATCCTGTACATGGAAATTTTAAACAGCAAAATGAAAAACTGAAATCATTTGTCGTTCACATGTAATTAATCCTGTCATCTGCTCAACTCATTGAAGGGTATAGACATTTTTGCGCTGAATGGAAAGAATTTCTAAATCTGCTTTTATCTTGTTGCACAGTTTAAATTTGCTGCTCGTATATTATATTTGAATATTTATTTTGCACATTTCTCCCTTTTTAGCACGTTTTTTGTAAAAAAAAAAAAAAAAAAAGGAAATGGGGGATCGTGCTTATATTTAGTCCGTCTGTCCGCGGTTAGTCGGTTAGTCCGTCCGTTCGTCCGCCCGTTTTTGGACACCATATCTCTGAAATTATTAGTCCGATTTGAAAAGTTCTTTTTGTACTGGGAAGCTTGAAATGTGCGAACGAATGATTCCTGTATTCAAATTTTTGTCCGATGCACAACTTCACCGCTAGAGGGTGTAAATGTAGATGATATCGAATTCAAAATACATTTTATTGCATATACAGTATTTGCTTCTAAATATTCGATTGAAAAAAATATTTCTTCCTTTCGATGCCATTTATAACGAAGACTATTTTAGGCACAGTTTCGTTTTCAAGTAATGCATAGATTTTCCGCTAGGGGGCGTAAAGGCAGAATGCGTTTCCCCCGATATCTCTGCTTCTAAAAGTGCGATTTAAAAAATTCTTCCAGTATCGGAAACAGCTCCTCACGTTAAGTGTTTTGAATGTAATTTCTAATTTTTGGTAAAAAATGGTTTGGCCACCAGGGGACGTAATCTTCATTTCTGCTTCTGATGTATTTGCAGAAAAATATTAGCTCCTGAAAACTCGATTAAAAAATTCTTTCGTGGACCATTATCGTTCACCACGGAAAATCTTTTGAGAATACCTCCTGTTTAAAATAGTGCACACGTTTCCTGCAAGGGGGCGTAGTTGAATATCTTATTTTTATCGATTTCTCTGCTTCTAAAAGTCCGATTTGAAAAAATCTTCCTTTGTTGTAGAGCGTTTCCGGCGCCAAACGTTTCGCTTATAGTTTCAGAATTTTCAGATAATGTATAGAATTCCCACTAGGGGGCATAAAGGTAAGTTGCGTTATCCCCGATATCTCTGTTCCTAAAACTCCGATTTGAAAAATTCTTCCTGCATCGGATACAGCTCCTGATGAGAAATGTTCTGCATATAATTTCTAATTTTTGGTAAAGAATAGTTTGGCCGCCAGAGGGCGTAAGGGTCTATTTCTGCTTCTGATGTATTTGCAGCAAAGTCTGAGCTTCTGAAACTCGATTGAAAAAATTATTTCGTGGACCGATAGCCCTCCTCTCGAAAAACCTTTTGAGAATACCTCGTGCTTAAAATAGCGCAGTTTTCCCTCAAGGAGGCGTAGATATATATCTGATTTTTGTTGATATCTCTGCTTCTGAGTGTCAGATTTGAAAAAAAATATTTCTTTGTTAGAGAGCGTTTCCGGTGCGAAATGTTTCTGATATATTTCAAAATTCTCAAGCAATCCATAGATTTTCCGCTAGGGACGTACCTCTGCTTCTAAAACTCCGATTGAAAAATTCTTCCTGAATCGGATACAGCTCCTTAGGAGAAATGTTTTCCATATAATTTCTAATTTTTGATAAATAATGGTTTGATCACCAGGGAGCGTAAGTGTTTATTTCTGCTTCCGGTGTATTTGCTGAAAAATCTAAGTTCCTGAAAACTCGATTGAAAATTTTTTTTAGTGAACTCATACCGCTCACCTTGGAAAATATTTTCAGAATACTTTGTTTTTAAAATAGTGTATAGTTTTCCCACCAGGGGCGTAGATGTACGCGTTATTTTTGTCGATATCTCTACTTCTAAGAGTCAGATTAGAAAAATTCTTTCTTTGTTGGAGAACGTTTCAACTTCGAAATGTTTCTCGTATAATTTAAAAATTTCCTTAACGCACAAATTTGCCACTAGAGGGCGTAAGTTCACGTTTCCGCTTACAGCAATATCTGCGAGACTAAAAACCCAACTGAAAAAAATATTTTTCGGTAAGATACTATTGGCTATAAAAACTGTTTATATGTATTTCCCTCTCCAAAATAATGCACACTTTCGCCGTTATGGGGCGCAAATTTTTAATCTGTTTCTCTCAATACCTCCGCTTCTACATGTGCGATTTAAAAAAAATTCAACACCGGATGTCATTTACCTTGTGAAACACTTTAGTTTAGTATTTGAGGAGTTTTATTGTTCAGGGTTCTATCGCTGGTGGCGTTTTGTGTACTTTTGTTTCCAGCTGCGTCACCGCTTCTAAAACCTTATTGAAAATTTTATTTTTTACCGCATGCCATTCGCTACAATAGTGATGTGTAGCATTATTCTCTTTAAAAAATGCACAGATTTCCTGCTAGTGCCGTAAAAGTCAAAACTTTTTTCTCGTTATCTCTTCTTCCGGGAGACGTATTTGGAAACATTTTTTTTAACACAACTTTTTCCATGAAGAACATTTTTCACCTATTTTCAACTTTCCAGTAATGCAAAATTATTCCGCTAGAAGGCGTAGAATTATATCGAGTTTCCTTCAATATTTCTTTTTTTAACTGTTTGATTTGAAGATTTGTTTTTTCCCGATACCTTCCTTCTTCTATGAGGAATTTTTAGTGAGTCATATGTTAATTATCGCATTATACTTTTTAACCTATGGTGGAAGTAAGTAGCTGTTCCTATTTCTGGATGTTTAACCGTTTGCAAAAATCCGATTGATTTTTTTTCTAACAGGCTGCTTGATTTTAATAAATTTGAAAAAATTAATTCGCGTCAGGAAGGATTCAAAAGACATGCTCATTACAACCCAAAATTCGGTTTCATTTTTCTTGTTCCAATTGGTATCATTGCCCCATTTCTATAACTGCATTACGGAGAGTGAAAGAGTTGAAATATCTAGATATGACCCTCAATCAGAGAGAGAGAGAGAGAGAGAGATAAGTAACATGCTGTCGAACAATTAGTCCTATTCGCGGCGTTATGTTACTTTTGTCTACCAGGGGCTCCCTGACGCGTTTCGTGCTAGTCATGAGTACAACCACTCCTGCAAATAAGCTCTAGCCGAACTTAGTCACACTCGTAGTTTTCAGTGAGTACAAAATTGGAAGAGTTGTGTTTCTCACAGTTTACTGCGCGACTTGAATCATGTCGATATAAGAGAAGGAGAAAGATACCAACCTGTTAGATATGGTGATCTGCAGCTGAGATGTAGGTGCGGTTGCTGGGGGCGAAACTGCCGTGGAAGGTTCTTGGTGAGCAGAGTGGAATAATTCAAATGTGGAAGACTAGATTGCAAATATTGCCCTGAAAGAAAAATATTCAGAAAACATAAAGCACCTTTCATAAAACAAGAGCACACTTAAAAGAATTTTAGAACCGTTAATCATACTTAATGCGGCTGTGCAAAGGTGAGGAAGAATTTTCACCTGAAGCTACGGGGAAAGAATTTTGCACAGACAAATTTCATAACCTAATATTTTGACTGAAATAAAACAAAGACCAAGTAAATCAAGCATTCCATTAACCTGCCTTTCGATAAGTCTCAAGCCACATAGTTTTAGTGAAATAAACTGCTTATTTTTGTTATTGTTACAAAGGGCTCGAATTTCATATTTTTCAAGTGAGTGACTCTATGGAACGAACCAACAAAATGATGTGACAGCTCTCGCTGGATCGCAACTATGTTAAGAAAGAGATAGAAAGGTGAGAGGTCGTTACAATCACATTACAGAATTTCAAGATGTTATAGGCTAACTCGTCCGTACCTTTTGGAAAGCATATCTGGTGAGCTAAATATCACAAGCACATCGGAGAAACCCCTTATAATGTTCTTAATTAATTACGTATGGCTATGTGCGGAAAGTCAGTTCTCCTAGAACATTATATTACGGGAATATCAAAACTGCGTTAACTGAAGCATGCCGTAGCTTTTACATAATGCTTCCGGATAGTTAAAAGACAAATATGTCTTAACTAAAACACTAATTGGTTTGAACGGCCAGTAAATAACAAGTCTGAACTCACTAACGTTAACGTCTTTCTTTCATCAATACTGGTCACTTTAAAGGTTGGCACACTTAGCCATATCACTCTTAGCGTGAAACACTCTTCAAGTATAGCAAACTTGATAAAGCGTTTGATGTTTCAATCTCAAAGCAATACAAACATCAAATTCTAACAAACGCGAGCCTCAAAATATCAAACCTGAAAACAGCAGGGTACATCCGAAAAGAAACAGCACTCTGACGGATATCAGTTAGAAAGGCAGTCAGCTCGAAAACCAATTAGAACACCCCAAACATACATTGTATTACGTGTACAAATAAGTTTTAAAATGTTTTAAGACAACGCAACATTGTAATTTGAGAGAAAACAATAATACCTTTACGAATCAAAATATGCGCCGTCATTATCTATCACTTTCCGCCATCGGTCGAGCAGCTGACGGATTCCAGCCATGAAGAATACTTCGTCGTGTGACGCGATGAAGTCGTCAACCCATTTTTGCACTTTGTCACATGTCCGGAACCGTACAGCAGACAAATCATATTGCATCGATCGGAACAAATGTAAGTCTGAAGGGGCTATGTCGGGAATATATGCCGGGTGCTCCAAAACTTCCCAGCGATGCGCCAATAACGTTTCCTTGGCCGATTTCGCGACATGCGGCCTAGCGTTGTCATGCAGTAATTTCACTGGACTCAATCCTTTGCCTGTGAATGGACGTTTCCGACAGATTTTCTGGTTCAATCGCAGCAATTGTTGCTTGTAGAGATCAGCAATAACAGTTTGACCTTGTTCCAATAGTTCATAATAGAGCACAACTTTCATATCCCTCTAGATGCACAGCAGAACTTTCTTGCAGTGAATTTTGCGTTTCGGTGTCGAAGTCGTTGCTTCACCGGGCCTGTCCAGAGTTTTTTGCGTTTGAGATTGTCGTATCATATCCACTTTTCATCACCCGTAACGATTTTCCACAGAAAATACTTTCTGTGTTTTGTACACCTAATAAAACAACCTTCTTATTTCTGTTAAATTCACACGTTATTCTATGCTAAAGGGCTGTTCACTGAATTATGTTTCAGTGCTTTGTGTGAAGGGTTCGTTGGACCTTCGCTTTTTTATTTACCCCGATGATGAAACAGATGAATAAAATATTCGTTAAACTTATTAGTCGTTCCTTGCAGTGAAGAATATATTTATTCTGTGAAGTTCTGGGGAAGGTCTTTCAAGCATTGTCCTGGGATTTCAATTGCGTTATTATTAACTCGAGGATTCGCTTTTGCTTATTACTACTCAGATACGCTTTTCTTCCGTTATCTCCTGCTAAGTTTTTTTGTCTGACTTTTCTTTCCATTCTGCTCTGAGGACAGCACTAATTCCTCCGTCCGCTATATTTTTTCTTCCGAGGAAAAATCCTCGCACAAGCTCTCTCTATCTCTCAGTCTGGATCCGAATCCCATCTTTTATTCGTTTCTCACTTCTGCCAGTGCCGACATTTTACATCCCAGTTCAGCTATTCGCAGAAGGCGTGCGAGTTAACTTTTAACTGCCTTCTCTCGCAGCCTCCTCTGATATGTCAGCAAATTTTCGACCGTGAAAACTCTCCCAGTAACATGTGAGAATTTCTTGATGCATCCCACAAAGATCATTGTCCTCTTACCCCTTCGCAGAAAACTGAAGTCATAAAATCCAACTCCGCTGCTTTTTCGTACGGGACAGCTAAGAAGCGAAAGAATGTATCCTGCCGCTTCACGCAGCTGTACGTAAAAGGGACCGTTCCAAATAACCACTAAGAAAAGGGAAGATGATTCAAACTCATCACACTAAAAATGGTTATTAAAGTTTACACATGTTAAACCAACAATCCCCTGGTTACATAATGTTTCGAATACAGCAGTAGATCTTAATTCACCAGTTTGTTTTAATAAAATCGTAAGTACATACTGGTTCATCTTCTTAAAAGAAATCACAGTCGCTCGTGTTGTTTTGCATTGAGCAGACCTCGACGTATCTCGTCTCCAGAGAGATTTCTGCGGTCTATATATGGTCACAAGATCAGGCTTGAGTTAGGTCTGTAAGCCACGTCTGTAAACTGCGATATCAAAGTTAGATTAATGACAGTGTTTGCGGCATAATGAATAAGATTACAGCGGTCATGAAAAAACAAAAGAATTAAAGTTTACACTGTTGAATTCATTCAGGAACGTTAGGACATCACTCATGAAGACAGCTTGCCGACACTGGCAACATATTTTTAGCGCATTACAATTCTAAAGCCTTTTTATTGTTCATGAAATCTCAGTTTCAAATTGCTTTTTTATCTTTTTGAAATGGGAATCGAATCGAACAAATTATATATTTTATGTGAAGAACGAACATAAATACAAAGGTGAAAGATTAACTGTTTTGTAAAACATGCATATATATTAAAGCAAAAACAAAAAAAAAAACCCGTAAAGAATCCAGTAAATTTACTCATGTTTCAGATGAAAAAGTCATACGAAAAGTAAAACAAAAATAGCGATGAAAAAAAGAAAAGGAAGAAATGCTGAGCAGTAATAAAAATAAACTTGGCTGATGCTTAGTCCGTAAAGAGATAATTACCAGTTTAGCTGAAGGTGCTGGGAAAGATATCCCTTCCAAAGCATTATCATTTAATTATAGAGAACAGAGGATCGGGATTTATCGGCAGTGCTCTTCAATGAGCCGCCAACGGCAGCACATGATTACGCTTTCCGCTCACGTCACGCTCCTTTGCTGATAGGGGACCTCTTGACTCCCAACAACTCTGCAATCGAGAGCTCAAATACCCCACTGTGGATACATTTTTTTCTCTTTTTCTTTTTTATGCAGCGCTACTTTCTGTATTAGATCGAGACCTTATTAGCACTCGGAAATCAATGCTTTGTATGGGCCGTCAAGTGGTTTGATCGATTTTTAAGAAGGTCTTTCGCTGCGATTATTGTGTTGCTTATATGGTGCAATACTTCATCTCTTTACTTTTCCTAACACGATCGTGAGACACGAATCCGTAGCATGTGGCAAATATTAAATATCTTTAGTCCGCGTACCGAATTTTTGTTTTTTTTTTGTTTTTTTTGGCAGCTGTTATTTTGCACTTTATTATATACGCCACATTTATTACTTGAAGTTGTAGTCTTGGTTGGATTCGGCTGAAGTTCTTAAGCTATGAATTTTAAATATATTTTTAAAAGGAGAAAAGAAAAACATTTATTGTTAAGTGCAATTATTTGAAAAGAGGAATGGGAAACCTTCATTTCTTTCCTCTTAAATGTGCTTCTGGTTTTACTTACTGTTCCAACGACATCACTGAGGACACATACACAAAAAAGGAATTTTTATAATGAAGAATTATGGGCTTAATGATTCTCAATTGGTTATATGAACCACTCGCATTGCAGAGTATTTTTTCTGTCAGTTTCTGAGGGCAAATGAAAGAAAAGTAACTAAGCATTAGCAACATACATTCAACGCCGCAAAGGTCCGAAAGGTTTGGGTGCGTATGGTGTATACAAAACAGGCCCCAAACTAAAATCTAGCGGCAACTTCAAAAAATTTTAATTTTTTTATTACATAATCGTTTATTAGATGACAGACGTGATTGGATGAGATTACGACCATTTCCGTTGCAAATACCACTGGGTTTATTTTCTTAGCAGCTTGGCGTAAAAATTAACATTGAACAAGAAACTACCCAAAATGCTATAACTATACTAGTAATCCATCAGGTTGATGTGCAAAAACTTGAAACTTTGATTTATTTTCTACGCCAATGAATTCCGATTACTGTATAGCTATACTATTTTGAGTATAGTTGTGTACTGGTTATTAATTTCAATAAACTATTTGTTATAGCACCCAACTGATCAAGAAGGAGCATTGATTACATTCAGTTTTTACGCACACCATTTATTTTTGTTTCGATGATGTAAGCATTAGTCCATCAGAAAACTCTGAACTGTTGTAAAATATCATGCACCATTGCTTACAAAAAGTAGAT
The DNA here is from genome assembly GCA_039090855.1 of Macrothele yani. Lineage (NCBI taxonomy): Eukaryota > Metazoa > Arthropoda > Arachnida > Araneae > Macrothelidae > Macrothele > Macrothele yani. Next base: position 472,086 of record CM077014.1, read on the forward strand.
CAAATGCTGATACGGTACGCGCTGTCTAAAAATGGCCGCTCGTTTTATTCACGTTGTTCATTTAACTGTTGTCATGGTATCGCTACGTCTCCATATTAAAACTGGAAAAATACGTTTGCATTGAATTGCTGTGACCAAGACTATCCTTATATTTTCCAAATTTCCTGATGTACAAATTTACCACTACGAGGCTCTGTATCCATCAATGTAAGCATCACAACAAAAAATTGTTTGCCACTTCCAAGGCTGATTCACAGGTCATATCCAAAGGGGCTATGGGTAGGCGGTCAGGAACAGAAAAATTCCAATTTTCTACCGACAATGGAAACCATATGAACTATGATTCACCATCAGTTATGTTCGACTGTCTCCATGACCGTGGCTAATTACTACTAGGTACTCTCAGAGGACCACAGTCGGCGTAAAAGCAAACTTTGTATAAGAACTCTCTGAAATAAGCATAATTTCTCAATACCCACATAAAGTGATGGCCTACCTTTCACGGATGATAGCACAGGTGCATAACATCCCCTAGACTTGTTTAAATAGCATAGTATATATCTTTATCGAGGGTGACTTCACATTTCTTTGTTGACATTATGATGCAGGAAGAACCTCCATTCTTTCGTATATATTTTCACGTTTTAAATAACTATCACCTTGTATTTGTGGGTGCCATGATTCATTGTTTTCTTTTTTTGTTTTGTTTACCATTAAATAACTTTTGAACTCTTACGACTTACCACAGGAACGAATGGTTTGATTTCAGCTTCTAAAGACGTTTTATCACAACAACGTTTGGCACTACATCAAACACAAGTTCAATTCATCCTGGAGTGAAGTTTGACATTCACGAAAGTGCACTCAAATAAGCATTGAAACTTCTTGCTGTGACGAAAAGAACAATTCACCTGATTAATAACACATGGAATTGCTCTTTTCTGAGTAAGCAGTGCTATCTTTTAGGGATGTACCCTGGAGATCGATCTCAAAAGTTGTATTGTACCTCTTCCAAAAGGCAGGGTTGCATAAACCCCATTTTGTATCCAGTCATTGCGATTCCTTCATTTCTTCCACATCGAAATTTGGTTGGAATTTCTTACCACTTTTCAAAAAAGAACAACGAAAAAAAAAAGGGGGAAGAGGCGGGGGAGAAAACAAACGTACTAGTGTTGAACTGTTCCACAATTTTGAAAAAGAAAAAAGTTATTATTATCTTGAACAGTATCCAAAGTTTTGCCTTTCGCGAGCAATACTCCCTAAAGGAAAAAGAAATAAGCTATTAGCCTCTCTCTATACATGTTTTGGGATTGTGTGCCGATTTCTAGCAGAGAGTTCCTCAAATTGTACGAAATTCCACGCATTTGTTCGCTAAAGATCTAAACTGTAACACTTTCAGAAAAATGGAAATTTAGCCCTCCCCCCCCATACAAAATATATCTCGTTTTATTTCTAAGAACACTTTTAAACGTTCACGCGGATATCGATTTTTGTAATAGTAGATTTGTCGACTTTTTTATTAACCTGTGAAGCCTTGTTACTCATCAGACACTGATTCCATGTATGGGCGCCCACATAGCGGGTGCAAGAGGGGCATTTGCCCTCTCATGTATTTCGGACCACGCCCTTTCTGTTCTTGGAAGATACTACAGAGATTTTCGGATAACACTAATTATAACTATTAATTTTTATGTAGAACTTCTGGATGCGTGTGTATAGAGTAAAAATAGGGAAAGCATTTAGAATTTACAGTAGAACGTAATAACCAAGTTCCCCATTGCATGTCGGAGAACAACGTCCATACGTACCGTATGGAAAAGTACTCAAAAGGAAGAAATGAAAAAAAATGATCATTCCTACAGCAGCGATTCGCTGCTCGGCAAAGATCACTCGCAAATTTTCCCAGAAATTTGCCTTGAGGGTATCTTTTCATTTTTCGATGAACATTAGAGTGATATATGGGGTTTCGTGGCCCATGTAACATAAGTAGCCAAATCAATCAAAAGAACCACAAAGAAATTTCCGTATTGTCCAAGCACGCTGCCTAATTTCATTTAACCATCTTCCGAAAATTTTCCCACAAATTCTCAACACGTAAATTCAATTTCGAATTAAATTTATATGTTGAGAGTGTCATATAATAAGGGTTATACTTGTATAACAAGAAGGCACAATGGAAATTTGCATATTGTGTTTGTCAGTGTTATTCATATTAAAATTTCTTGTTGCTTCCTCCTAGAAACAGAGCTATGGGCGCCCATGTTTCCATATAATATAAAACCATTTTTAAACTTCGGACATTCAAAGGCTGTGATCACTTGGTAATCGAAAAATCTATAGCATGGACTTCTGGAGACTTATTTACCAGCCCACAGTTCGAGAAACACCTAAGACATCGGCTTTGTGTTCATTCTTACAACACTGATTCTCTCCCCTGTCTGGAACAAGTTGCACAAAATTAGGGAGAAAACTCCATCCAATCATAGATGATCATGGGGTTCGGTTAACTAAAAAAGTGTTGAAATACACGTATTACTCTCATCTAATGCAAATTTCCCTTTACGACAGATCGAACCCTGCCGCAGTGGCGAAATTTGAAGATTCCCCAAAGCAACAGTGTAGCTTCACAGGAGTATTTGTAAAGAGTCAACTCATTTGAAAGGGTAAAATGAGCAAGGCTGACGGAAACGCAAAAATAAATAAATGAGTAAATAACTAAAATAAAATAAACTGTAATGGCCAGCACCCGCTTTAGGAAAAAGAACACCAGAGCTGTCTGTAATCACTGTTAACTTATAGAAGAGCGACAGCTAATTGTGAATCCGTAGAACATACAAGACTCCGAGTTCATCTTCAAGACGAGCAAAATCTTTCGTGCGATTAGTAGAAAAATAATTAGACCGGAAATCATTTCATTGAATTTCGCCAAACTGCATTAAATTGCTTTTATATAAAAATAAATATTCCATAACAAAACATTTTAAAATTATTGTTTTCATTCAACTAACCAAGCGGGTTTTTATTTGCTCCATGACTTTTTGTTCTCTGAAAATGTAGATGAAAACAGCTATTTAACACTGCTGAAGCAGACTGCAACTAATGTTTTGCTATTCCTGGCCGATTAGCTTTGTCTTTTAATAAGAGACATTTCTGAAGTTTGCGTGGATGAAGAATTTATGCAAACTTCAGAACTACCTCTTACTATTGAATTGCCTTTCGTTCTCTTTATGCAAAGACTTTCCATCGGTAAAAGTTGCGTTTCGTGTAAGATGAGATCAGAATTTTCGGAAAGTCGACTATTTAAATCAGAGAGGAAAAGCAATTATTTTTTTACTTTAAGTAACATCAATACACTTCAGTGACTGACAGTTACTTTTAAAATGTTAAATGCTTTTTAAAAAAGTACAACTGTAAATGTATAACTACATTCCATGTAATGCATTATTGAATGATTTAAAAAGAAAGCTGCTGAACTGCAGAGTGTATCTTGCTGAGTCTCGAAAGTCCAAGAACCATCGGTTCAGATAACCTCCGCAATTCTTTATTCAGTGAATAAAAAAAACTGTTGAGTCAGGATGAATTTAAAAAGATATACCGTGAAAATGGACAAATCCTGCAAGAACACTAAGAAAGTGAAGCAATGTTACTTAGTGTATTTCTCAAACTTCATAGCAAGAGAGCATACAACTTTAAATGCTATTGCATGGCACTATGGAAGACATGTCTGAATGAGCTTCTTTTTCCATCGGTACTGATGAAAAACAAATGCTACAACACTATACATCTTCTATTATTCGTTACAGTAATCACAATGGATTTCACTGTTCTCGAAAAGCTGTTTCAAAGTATATGTCATCTTTACACGAAAAAAAAGGGCAGCAGTACTTCTGAAACGATAAATGGGAAGTGGAAAAATTTGGTGCCGTCCCAGTGTGACAGTGGTTTAAGCGCCTGTTTCTGATTATTCGTCCGAGATGGGTTTGGGTTCGAATCCCGGTGAAGCATGGATGTAGTGTTCGTCTTACTGCACTCGTTCTCTCCCTTCCCTTGAGCTAGTAGATCTAACTTAGGGACAGGCGACTGCTTACGGCCCATCGAGCTGCTCAAGGTGATCTTTAACCACCCCCTAACCCCAAGTAAAAAAAAAAAAGAATTTGGGGGTTTTAGGAAACGTCTGCATATTTTCTGCGTTTCGGAAAGCAACTGTGGGCTATAACTGTGTTGAGCAGAACAAAAGTGACGTACGCGTGTAATTTTCAATAAGATGTCTGGCGTGGAAGATCCTGAAAGCTCTCATGTCCCAGTTGCAAAAATTACGAATATGTTTAGAAGTGAAAACCGATTTTTAAGTCAGCGGATTTTTTCATCATTTAAAAAGAAATAGACTTAAGGCAGATGTATTTCGTCATACTGACTTTAGGTGGCTAAGCGATGAAAAGTGCAAGTTCTCGTATTTCGTTTTTTTATTTATTTAACTTCCAAGCCAAATTTTGAATTTTCAAATACGAAATTCGTAAATGATCCTGTGCTTCTGAAGAATGCTATCCAACACATGAATATTTAAAAACCTGCAATTGGAAAGAAAGAAACCGACAATACATCATTGGAATTGGACGATTTCGAAAATGTTTTATATTTTTGAAACATTGTAAAGCAAAGCGACTTTTCCGCTTGCTCGAACTGCAAAAAACTTGCAAAAAAAGAAAAACAATTCCTAATTTGAATATTTTATTTGAGATAATCATTCACAACCTTTGCTTGTTGTGAGTTGCGTTCATTCGTTTTCCTGTTGCCATTGCACAAAAGAAGAAAGTTCTCGATTTGAATATAAAAGTTAAAGTTATTGAAATGCACGAAAAAAAAAAAAAACGCTTCCACACAAGGTGTTTTTAGATGAATAATAAACAAGAAGCACAAGTACACCAAAATTGATAAACGCTGGTGCAAAAATCCGTTATCTTTACAAACAAACAAACTGAAAGCTTAACACTTCAGAATATCTATCCATAGGGAGTGGTGAATTAAATTCACTATAGAACTTCTAAAGTCTTCACAGCTCTCGTTGAAAGCTGGGAAGACTTTCGACTTTGCATCCAGTAAAGAGAGCAATGTGGTTACATTACCTAAACCTTAGTCGTCCTACGTGCTTAAGGAGAAGTCAAACAGTGTATGTACTGCAGTCTGTGTTTGTGAAAACAATCCCAAAACAATCTCTTTCTGTTCAATTATGTTATCTTCAAGCTCAATCAAATTTGTTCCGTGTGAATTCATAATTTCACTTTATCATCTAATGTTTTGTATTCAACTAAAGTACTTGACGACACGAGAACATCTGGGAACTTTCCGTTTATACAAGGTTCATTTACTTTCTTGCCGTTTCCGTTTCCCTGTTATATGCAGGCAGGTTCCGTTGTAGACAGATTAAATAGTACGTAATTTTCTTCATTTCAGGACGGAAAAAAAAAAAGTCCGTTTTGGGCAGGTTTCCGTTCTACGCAGGTTCCGCCTCAAACAGGTTTTACTGTATGATACTCTCGCAATGTTTGGTACCGGTGTTATCCGGTGAAATGTAGAAGGTTTCGATATCAATAGCGTTGTTTTCATTTCATTTCTTTTTTGTTTCATCTCAGTTTTTTTTTTCAGATAGATAAAACCAAAACACAATTTGAAACATTAGTATGAGAGGCACATTGCAAACAATCAAGGTAATACAAACACCATGCAAAAGACAAACTACAGAAAACACTACTATAAAAAATAACAGACAATAAGGATACATCGCAGTAAAAGAATAGTCATCACTAAAAGCCAGCAATAAAAAAAACTCAGATGAACAACAGCAAAATGGGGTCACATAGTTCAGATAAAAAGTGTAACCCAGTAGTATCCTGTACGTCAAACCAGTCATCATTCCGTGACCACACCTCAAAGAACCGTGGAACAGAAGTTGTGAGCTGGCATACTTATACTGCACCTGCAGTTTAACGACAATCGTGAGTAACTCTTAGGTCTGTAAGCAATCTCCCATCCCTAATTTAGGGCCATTGATTACAGGGAAAGGAGAGAGCCAGAGCTGTAAGGCAAGCACACTACATATGTCTCATCCAGGACTCGAAGTCGTTCACACTCGGACGAAGGGACAGAAGCCAGGGCTTAGACTACTGCGACAAAAATAGCTCAAAACATTTTGAAAGGGAAAAAGTGGTCGGAACTGCTCACATCGGCTCAATGCCGAGGCGCCTGAAGACACCCGGCAGTTACATGCTATTTGTGTCTGATTCTGAAGAATTTCAAAAAGCTCATATCGGCTCAATGCCGAGAAGCCTGAAGAAACCCGGCAGTTACATGCTATTTGTGTCTGATTCTGAAGAATTTCAAAAAGCTCATATCGGCTCAATGCCGAGAAGCCTGAAGACACCCGGCAGTTACATGCTATTTGTGTCTGATTCTGAAGAATTTCAAAAAGCTCACATCGGCTCAATGCGGAGAAGCCTGAAGACACCCGGCAGTTACATGCTATTTGTGTCTGATTCTGAAGAATTTCAAAAAAGCTGGCTGATCTTAGTTCTGTAAAGAAATAAATTAGTATGATACTAGAGCAACCGTTTTAATTACAACTTGAAAGCTTGTGTTTTAGACACAAAAGAGCAATAATTTTAATTTTACGAAAATTATCTGTAGATTTCAAAGAATTTGACTTATTAAGATGCCCAGAAAACCTAATTAATAATATGGAAATTAAAACATTTCAGTAATTGAAAGCTAACAGATATTTGCAAAAGGGTCTGAAAGATATTTTTTGCGAGAGGATCCGAGTTTTTTCGGTGCGCGGCAGGTACTAAACTTTTCTCGTTAAACAACCTCCTACTAAAATTTTCATGCAATTCATCGTGTTGCCAATGAAGTTAAAAAGTTGCCCATCATACGAACGTATTTCATTTCTTTTCTTTCTCTTTTTTCTTATTCTATTTAAAAGAAGTCAACGACAGACGTGTTTATCTCTTTGGGTTTTGCAGGCAAAGATTATTCTCGTACAAACATCTCTTGAAACAACGAAATGGCTAATAGTTATGTGAGAGTATATCCATGCGGGGATGCATATGCTTGCGTGTCAGTGATGGTTCCTTCTTTAGGACCACTGATTTTGAGTTGGTGATTTTTTCAATAAGATTCAACAGAAACAAGACAAAAGTTATTTATGAAATCAAAAGCACAGACTTTCCTGGTAGGAGTGTAAACTGAAGATAGATTTGTTCGAAATCTGCACAGTGCACACATTGTATTTTTACGATAATACTGAAAAATTACTTGTTCTCGAGGATTTAATATTCAGTTGTAGGTCCCTTTGCAATCATCTTACCGTCAGCTAAAAAGAAAAAGTTTACAATGCCAGCAAGGGAACATCGGAAATGGTAATTATGATAAGTGACCGTTCGAAAAGCTTTTCTACAAGCAATTGAGCATTATACGTTACAGAATCTCTTTCACCTAAGAGCTGTTTTTATTGCAGTCTTTCTAACCATGCCTTTAGCAAACAGTAACACGCTGATCGAAAGCGATTCTAGATTACGTTATTATTTTACAGCTCTTGCGACACCGAATGAAGTTTTTTTCAAAATGAGGGATAACTATACAAGAAATCCGAGTAGTCGGACACAGAAGATTTGGAGAAGAAAGAAACAGAGGACGAGTCCTTTTGAGTCTCCTCTACTCGAAACGCGCATGGGAATGAGATGATGCAGGGGAAATAGGGAAATATGTATAAAAGGCGACGATTACGAAAGAGGAAGAGTAGGGAGATAAATGAAAACGTAAACAAATAACTAATGTAATTCCAGGATAAACCGATTTCATCATCAAAATAAGCTTAGCTAATAATACACAGTAGAGAAAAATCGTAAGTGCGTTTACTGATTTTTAGGATTATACAAGTTGCAATACAAATCGAACCCAAAGCGGGAGAGGAAAGTTCCACAAACGGCATGTTAGAATAAAATAGCGATGTTTATTCACAATCAAATATTCATTTTAATGTCTGCTGTAGTTTCGCAGAGCATTTGGTTCGTCAGGACAAATCAATTTGGCCTCTGTTGAAGCCGAGCCAAACGCTCTGGGAAACATATTAAATAAATATTAAATTGTGAATAAACATTGCTATTTCATTCTGTCTCAACGTCACAAGTTTTGTAATAATAAAATATATTAACAGTATATTATTAATAACACTTTCCCTAATATTGAATACAATTTGGTAGAACGATTAACTGTTTACACTCAATACAGTTTAAATAGGTTTAAGTGGCTGTTCCATGTCATTTCAGGAGCAGAATTAAACACCGCGCTCTATATGAACAAATGATAAATTAGAAAAAGAAACATTTAAAAAATGCTAATTTATTTTTAATATTTCATTATTTATACTGAATACGCCGTATTTTTAGATTCCTCACTTATGCACATTCAATTTTTATTTGTGTCTTTACGTCCTTCTTCAAGAGTTCGTAATGAAAAACGTACTTTTCAAGTAGGGCATAACTAAGAACATAATTATGTTAATTTTCAAGAGCGTTATGGCCTACATTTCAGTGCAATTGGATATAGAAACCAATTTTTTTTCATCCACAGATATTAATATACGGGTGCATGTTGCAACAAATTCCATTCATATCTGTTCAGAGCGACACAATGCACCGACAAACACACATCGTTTGTGACGTATACTGTAATTTAATTTTCAATTTTTGGTTCCTGTTTTCTGACGTAAATTTTGGTTCATTCTCCTTATGCATTTTCTGAACTTAACACTACATTATCTCTCTCGTTGAATTTTTTTGTGGAAACCTGACTTGAGGTCAAAAGTTGAATGACGTATGTTAACAAGACAGATAAGACTGATGTTTATGAAAGTATAGGAACTCTCATTAGAAGTCGGCTAGATTGTGAGATCATTGTAATTGCGTTGGAGGGAGATGTTAAGAGAGCTTAGCCTACCTGTTAATGATTAATTCTTTCACGCTGAATATTGCGCTTCGTTGATATTTAAGCCTTAAATTGTCGAAAAAGACTTGAGAAGTATTAATAAAAGACTTGAGAAGTATTCTGTATGTGGAGAGTCTGTTGCATTTCGCTGTCGACATACTAGATGATAACATACGAAATGAATTCTGTTCTGTTGTACTGACTTGAATACCTGTCGAAACCAATGAAGGGTTGAGACAGTAAGTAGACTTGGCTTTTCTGACAGTTATGCTATTTAATACCTAAGCTTGCTTAAGTGTTCATTTCAGCTATCCGGAGCACGACTTAGCTCTACGAAACGTTTCAGTACGAAGTGTATTTACATTAAATGTCTATGTTACATCAGAACGCTAGTGTTCTAATGTAACATAGACATTTAATTAATATCTGCAACCTAATACACTAATTACGTGTTGTTTATAAGAGGACTAGATAAGAACCCGCCAATAATGACGGGGGAAAATAAAATTTATGATACAGAAATTATTGACATTTATTTATTCAGTTTTTGAGTTCCACGTCAATAGATGGCGACGTTGGCTCACAGCTTTCTGAAAATTTCCCGAGCAGTCGGTGATGGAATTTGATACGACGGGCTGTCTGTTTGTTACGTGTTTTGTAAAATCTTTAGTCCCTATTTCGTCAACACTTCCTTGTACACAACATTTTTCGTTTACACTGACTGCGAACCCTGTATCAATTTCCCCTGTTTTTTTCCGTGAACTATTTTTATCTTGACGTCGTCAGATCGTCGTACTCTTGACGATGCCACATACAGATGACTAAACACCGGTTCAGGTAGTGAACCAAAATTCCTGATATAAAGCTTCTCGTAGCTGCCTCGGTGGCTCAGTGGTATAAGCGATGGCCTCTGATCACTCGTCCGAAAGGGGTCCGGGTTCGAATCCCAGTGAGGCATGGATGTTATTTTGTTTTACGGCACTGGCTCTCTCTCTTCCCTGGAACCAGTGACCCTAAATTAGGGACGGGCGACTGCCCAACTGAGTTGCTCACGGTGGTCATTAAACTTTCAACATAAAAAAAAAAAGTTTTCGTATCTCTAGAGTTGACTGTGTGAAGTAACGCATGTCTGACGTCTGACGCCACGTGAGAATGATTTGGATTAGATGACGTCACACCAGCACCTGTGTTCTTTGTTGCTATGACAACAAAACAAAGTGGTATACGCGTGGACTGTGCGCGTGTAGGCGATGACGTCACCTACAGGAAAACAAGAAAAACTAAGCGTGAGGCCACAAACATTTGTTTCTTGGTCGTTGCCATGACGACTTAAAAAGTGGCACGGAGGAGGAGGAGGGCTCTAGCAGATTATATATTAGGATGTACGCAGTGTACAAATCAGCGTGGTGTTAGAAATTTGGCGACAATTATCTGCAGTAGTCACACATACACTATATTGACAAAAGTCACCGGGCACCTAGAAGAGCAGCACAACATAGCATTTGTTGACATACACTAGTACGGTATCGATCCTCCTTTGGCTTAAATGCATGCACTGACCCTTCGAGACATGCTTTCGACAAGGTTTTGGAACACAGCTACAGGTATGCGCTTCCATTCAGTACACAATACTGCATCTAACTGTTGCTTAGTGGTAGGCCTTGGTTCCAAACTTCTTATGTTGTGCTTTAATTCATCCCATAGGTGCTGTATGGGATTAAGATCAGGCCGCTGTGCTGGCCAGTCCACACACGATACGGAATTATCGTCAAACCACGCCGTAACAGTCCTCGCTTTATGGCTCGGTGCATTATCTTGTTGTTACCAACAAGGCTCGGTTCCATAGTATTGCCACAGAGTTGATAGGGCGTAATTGTCCAGAATATCGAGGTAGACTTGTTGGTTAGCAGGTTTGTCCACGATAACCAATGGGCCGGGACCATACCACGAAAACCACCCCCACAGGAGTACAATGCCAACTCCAAACTTGACCAAAGGAACAGTACACTGTGGTAAATAGCGTTCCCCCGGCTACCGCCATACCCACATACGGTCATCATACTAATGAATCGTGTATCTGGATTCATCAGTCCATAGGACCCGTTTCCATTGATCTACGGTCCACGACAAATATTCTTTACACCATGCTAAACGACGAGTAGCATTTCGGGTGGAGATGAAAGGCTTATGAGAAGCCGTACTACCACGGTAACCCATGGAATGAAGTTCTCTGCGAATGGTACGTGCACATACCCAGGTTTCAGCAGTGTTACTCGCCTGTACACTGAGGTCTTGTGCAGTACTCTGCCGATTAGTCGCAACGACTCTCCTGAGACTTCGGCGACTTATATCACTGATTTTCTTTGGTCTGCCGGTACGTTTTGCTGATTTAAGCATGCCATGTGTGTTCCACTTATTCAGTACATCCAAAACAATTGACTTGGGTATGTTTAAACGCCTCTCGGTTTCTCTTATGGACAACCCACTAATATAACACCCCAACAATCTTTCCTTTCTCAAAGTCAGTTCTCTGCCGCCGCGACATTTTCACTCAACCTCACAGTGCGATATGATCGCGGTCAGCTGCAGGCTTGGCTTGTCTTTATACCTTTTGCAGCTGTACCGCGCATTTTAGCAACGCAGCGGTTCCGTTAATTTGCTTTTGAAAGGGTGCCCGGCGACTTTTGTCAGTATAGTGTACATCAGATGCATTCATCGATCGATGAAAGCGTTCGATGTGTGTGACTTTATCGGTGAATTCTTCTTGAAGTTCGGTAATTTTATCCGTTGCACAGATAAAGTGAACGAAATTCGTGAAGATGCTTCTTAGAGAGATTCTCCAGAAGAAATACCATTGCTCATACTGTACAAACTCGATATATTCTCGGAATGACTGAGTGAGTAACTTAACCGACGCAGCTAATATTCAGTAACTCAGCTTGCGATAGATGTTTAACTATTCCTGCTGCTTCTTTTATTCATTGAAACATCTAGTGCTTCAACAATGAAAAGATGAAATATTTTCGCTATAAATTCGTAATGTTTTAAACATTCTTAGATTTTAAGCTTCCTGTGATTATCAATAATGCAAGAATTTAATTTGCGATGCTGCCAAAATAAGGAGGAAAAATTCAAATAACGCAAAATATAAATCAAAAAGTGTTTTATTACTTGTCTTCCCCAAAATAGAACACGAGAGACTGAATATACGTAGGTCAATCAAAACGTAAGTTCCACTTAGCGCCATCTGGAGTAGGATTGCTGTCAGACTGTGTGTGCTTAGGAGCGAGTACGTCCGAGATGCCGACGGACAGTGCGTAAGGCGTGTGCATGAGGGAGTTCGTAATGTCACATCAACTGGATTCTTAATCCAAATTGGAAGTGCGAGGAATCGTTCAATTTTTTGGGAGATAAGCGCCTAAATTGCATCGAAATCCATCGTGAAGTTTGTGCTGTATACCGGGAAAATGCCATGTCCCGCCCGGCGATTTTAAAAGGGTGCCAATAATTTGAAAAGGGTCACACAGATTTGACGGACGTATACCGCGAAGGCAGACCATCAATATCTAGCACTTCGGAGCATGTTGCCACCGTTAAAGACATGATACGAGATAATAAGCGTATCAAAATCAAGGAAATTGCCAGTAAGTTAGACGTTTCGTATGGAACTGTGCATTTCATCATTCACGAGCAGCTAGGATTCCGGAAATTGTGTGGGAGATGGGTGCCACTTTTACTCATCGTCTTCGGCTCTTCTGCTGAGGGTCACAATATTTTTTGCGTCGAATCATCACAGACGACGAAACGTGGTTTGACCATTTCACCCCTGAAACCAAACGATCGTCCATGGAATGGAAGCATTGCACCTCTCCAACAAGGAAGAAGTGCAAAGTCCAACCGTCTGCGGGAAAGGTCATGGCGACTGTTTTCTTTGACTGTGCAGGTGTTATTTACACAGAATTTCTACCAAAAGGGACTATCAATGCTGACTCATGTTGCCAAACACTACGAAATTTGCGAAATGCAATTAAGGACAGACACTGGGGTAAGTTGAGAGAAGGTATCATTCTGCTGCACGACAACGGCACACCCAACACAGCACGGAAAATAAAGGAATTTCTGTAATCATTTAAGCGGTAGGTGTGGCAACGTCCACCGTACAGCACCGATTTATCCCCGTGCGACTACCATTTGTTCGGTAAAATGAAACAAGACCTAAGTGGACAACGATTCCAAACCGATGAGGCTGTGAAAACTACGGTTCTTAACTGGGTGCACCAAACTGGACGAGACTTTTTCTGTGCAGGTATGGAAAAGTTAATCACACGTTCCGATAAATGTTGACAGCCCTTTGGCGACTATGTAGAAAACTGAATAAATGTTGTACCTTTAAACCAACATATATCCCCTGAGTGTATCTCTTTATTTTTTTATTTTTTTTTATTCAACAGTGTAATTAAACTTTTTATCCGCACTCGTAATTGTTATAATATTGATACAAGCTTTGTAAATACTTGATAAACTCGTCTGCTGTTATGATATTTAGTTCTGTGATATTCTTCTGGATGCTATAAACTCTAGAAATTGTCGTCCTTCTTATTTTCAACTTGGAAAACAGAACAATTTTGCTGTAGTCAAGTAAGAAGAATAAGGGAGGTGGTTGAATATTGAAACCTGTTTCTGAGTCAGACACGTCTGCACGTTGATCGCTCGGTGAGAAGGCAGAGAGATCAACGTGCAGACGTGACTTATCATGAAAACAGACGTCAACCAAGCTGTTCCATATCAGGACGGAAGGGCTTGGTTCTAGCCAACAAACATTTCTGTGTATCTAAGATGTAATCGTTGGTTACACTCCTTCTTTCTGAAACAAATTCTTCATGGATTATATACTTATGTGATCGAAGAACGCGATCAACATAGTTTTAATATGCGATTTTCTGGCAACGAACCATTTGTTTTTTGTCCCAATAAGCTTAGTGATTGTAATTCTGAGCCTTGTTTTTTAGTTTCAGAACCATACTTGAAACATCAGCTCTCGTTTCCAGTTATAACGATATTTTGAAAACTAATTTCGTTATCACTTCAGGAGACATACTCTTAGAAAAAAGTCTTTGTAGGCATCCAATCGTCTGAGTTTTTCCCCATCACTAACAAAATAGCGTAGAGCAAACTTTGCGCCCATTATTCTTTTTTCCAAGTCTATGGTAATGTAGACCATATTGATCTTTATTCACATTGACTGACTTGCTAAAATTCTGAATATTAATCAGTATTCTTGTGTTAGTAAACTGTGTGCTTTATTCTCAAATTCGTGCCTGGCGGTCGTTTTCAGCAGAGCACTTGGAACATTGTCTGCTACATCCTCCATTTCCTCTTTAAAACGCTTAAACCTTCGAAACGTTTGTGCCCGAGAGAGGGCTTCGCCCTCATAAGCTGTTCGTAACATTTTTTAAGTTTCAGTAGAACGTTATGCAGAACCTAATATTGATCTGTTCTTTATTTTCTGACAGCGACGTTGCTAAACTATATGCACGAGGAATGTGATTGAGAAACAAAATTAGCTTAAAGCTAACCAGTCTGGAGTGGCGGAAGTGCTAAAATTTCGCACTTGGGTGACTCTCTAGTGCCCTCTCCAGGACACATACTATACTTCCCTTAGACGTAATATTTTAAATTCAGCTTACATTACTTTCTTGCCTATAGTGTACAGTTCTGACAACACTCTACGTGGCGAAACGCCGCGTGTTTTGCTAAGCAGTTGTGACGTACCTGCCAGAAGGACGCACACAACATAAAGGCAGATAGGAATCAGAATAAAATGTCCGCGTAGCTCAACTGGTAGAGTGACTTATTCCGGAATGAGGGGATCCGGGTTCGAGCCCCGGCGCGGATAAAAATGACGGAGAAATTTACTTCGTTATAATGGCGCCCGAACTATCCGGATGACCCGACCGTTCAAAATCTCGCAATGGTGTGATGTTATTTCCACACCGCGAGATAGGAAAAATCAGAGAATTCCTTCTCCAGCGCTTCGAAAAATAAAAATGTATGATGTTGCATTCCACACAGCAGATTGACTGGGAGTTCTCAAGTACACGTTCTACAGTGGATGGCTGCCTGCAACGATTCATGGTGACGGCTGACCCGTGGGCCATGCCCCCGGCCCTCTTTCGGGGGGGAGATGTGACGTACCTGCCAGAAGGACGCACACGACATAAAGGCAGATAGGAATCAGAATAAAATGTCCGCGTAGCTCAACTGGTAGAGTGACTTATTCCGGAATGAGGGGATCCGGGTTCGAGCCCCGGCGTGGATAAAAATGACGGAGAAATTTACTTCGTTATAATGGCGCCCGAACTATCCGGATGACCCGACCGTTCAAAATCTCGCAATGGTGTGATGTTATTTCCACACCGCGAGATAGGAAAAATAAGAGCAGCACTTCGAAAAAATAAGGGGAGATGATGTAACGTACCAGGAGATGTGACGTACCTGCCAGAAGGACGCACACGACATAAAAGCAGATAGGAATCAGAATAAAATGTCCGCGTAGCTCAATTGGTAGAGCAACTTATTCCGGAATGAGGGGACCCGGGTTCGAATCCTGGCGCGGATAAAAATGACGGAGAAATTCACTTCGTTATACAGTTCTCTATTTAAAATTACATTAACAAATCATTTGTATGAAATCATTAAACATAGAAAGGTTGCACAACAATAATATTCAACCTATATGGTTTATGAGTAATAATGACACAGAACGATTCCATTAAACTGATCCTCCTAAGTATTAAGGGCAAAAGAGCAGCTGCTGAGTTGCCCATAGTTAAGAAATACAGATAATTCATTAATCTGGTTCAGCTCTGTATTAACTTCTGTGAATGTTTAAGAAGCAAATAAAATCTTGGCTAAAATTGCAAGATTTACTCATCTGCTGATCCATAACAAGATTGGGAACGAACATCTTCACATTATATTGCGTTTCCGGGTAAAATAAGAATGAGATGCCAGATAAATGACCCTGATTGGAAAGAAATAAGGCAAAACACAGAAGTTATAAATAGAAAATTTTGTTTCCACAGGAATTTTAGAGTGTTTACCGTTATTATCACGGTTTTTTCCTTACTTTTCTAGGTGTATCAAGGAGGTAAACATTTGTAGCTAGGAAGGACCGAGGAATTAAATTTGTAAACTAAACTGATTACAGCACGATTTAGTGATTCTAGATAAATTCAAAATCAGGAAAACGTACAAATGCGTATGCCCATGTCAGTGATTGAGACTTTCCCCTCTGTTGATTTTAGTTAAATGTGAAAATAAAAAACAACAACCCTGGATTACAGGGGAAAAGCAGATTTTTTATTTTTCCAAAATAAAACGGAATTAAGATTTGCACATTTCGTTCAGAAAGGAAATACCACGCTTCTCAGTGCTGATAAGGAAGATCAGCCACCCTGATACTTGCGTCATCCTTTCAAACCTAAACCTCGGAAATCGGACGACCCGACAAAACAAGAGGTAGAAGAGGTAGGGAAGAGTTTTTTTTTTTTTTTTGGAGGGAAGTTTTCCTCAAATAATTTTGCTTAAGAACGTAAGGGACTGAGGACAAAACAGTTTTAAGAAGACATTTATTACAAAGTTTATTAAACTACTAATTTTCATTTAGAGGATTTACATCACAGTTTTTTGAAAAAGTCCTGGGGGATTATGGTTAACATACTTGGGCGCTCCGGGAGACGCGGATTCGATTCCCGCTCCAGGACGATGAAATTTTCAATTTTTCGGATATTATCTGACTTACCATCCATGTCATATTTACACCAAAAAGCGGATTCGCTTCTTCAAAATTTGTAAGTCCTGGAGGATTTGGTTGTTGCAAAAATTACTTTCACTAAGACATGACTGAAAGGAGATAAATGGCGGAAAATAATAGAAATGTTACACTCTAGCGTGTAGCCCAGATCAGCTCCGCTCAGCCGCGGTAATTGCGCCGTAACTCGGGGAGTAGGATTCACCGGGGTTTGTCTTATGATGTTTCTCGGAACCGTTTTGTGGAAGCAAAAATTTTGTGCAGATGTATTTGAATAATGTCCAATTAAATGGGAATTGTTCATTCTATTTGAATACAAGGTCTCCTTCCAATTAAAAAATAAATAAAATGCGTGTTGCGAGTAATCGAATTTTTTGTTGATTTCAAGGCTGTCGATAATTTAAACTGAAAATAAAACACATACAGTAATGAATAATGAAAGAGAGAATTTGTAATTATTTTTTGGTTGTGAATAATGGAGAAAAAACAAAAATAAGGGAGGGTGCGTAAAAGGTTTTCTCAAGGAAAGATTCTGTATTTCTTGAATCATATAATTATCCAAATAACTGTGATGACAGAGCTAAACATCTCTATCTTACTTCTGAATCATATTTCTTCTGGTCAATTGGAGGATTTGAGGCGCCGGGGAGAGCTTAGAAAAATGGGGAGGGTCTTTTCTGGAATGATGTAAATCCAAGAAGGAAAGCTGATATCTTTTTAGTTTCAGAAGAATCAGTCTTAAGTTGGTCCATTCTTCTACGACTTCAAACAGAATAAAAACAAATAGATATTGCATACCCTTGAGTTTTACACGGTTACACACCCCATCCTTGTGTTGATTTATGTACTTTTCCTGCGAACGAAGTGTATTTTAGCGACGATTCGTATTTAGAGCATTTTACGGGTAGCATTACTGTTCCTCATTCCTCGGTTAACGGAAGAACGCAAGAACTTTAAGCAAAATCAAGTCTTGTGACATGCCGGATGGAAAACCTTTCGTTGCCGAACACAGAGATGAAAGAATTTCTCAAATTTGTGCAAGACAAATTTTGATTCTCAGTGTGTAATACGCAGGCCACATATTAAGTTATTGGACAAATGTAAACCTTCTGCAGTTCTTTTTCAAAAGAATCATCTTTAATCTACTCAAACTTGTACAATGAAACCAGCACGTAATGAAGAGATATGTACTTCCTGGTACATTTGAAATCAAGCAAATTTTTTCCTTTCTTTTTTTCTCCGTTGTAACATATACTTTAATTTAAATTTCCTTTGGGGCTTCTGTGCAGTTATGTAAATTTTGGTTTATTCTCCTTAAGCATTTTTTAATCTTAATGCTACATTTTCTCTCTCGGTGAATGTTGTTTTGGCAATCTGACTTTAGGTCAAAAGTGAATAACGTTGTGAAAGAGAGTTAAAAGGCTGTTTACGATTGTACCAGAGACAGATTGGAGAAAGATTAAGAGAAAGATCGGATTGCGTTGATATTATAAGATTAGAGTTGAATTTTGTACAAACTGGTTGAATCTATTACGTTGAATGCCATGCTTACTTTATCATCGAAGTCTCAAGTTACATATTATCGAGTTAGTGAGACTTAGTTATTATTTTTGTGTTACGAACATACGCTGTATTCAGATATTGAAACGATAGTTGGATTAACTACAAATTAAAATTATGTTCTGTGATGTTGTATTGATCCAAGAGTGCCTACCAAGGACCAATAAACAGCTCTTGACATTGTAAATAGACTTCTACTTTCGCCTAGCAGTAAAATGCCATTCAGAGTTTAATTAGCTTTATGTTGTTTAATTAAGCTTTCTGGAGACAAAATTAAGCCTTCCAGTGAAGTTATGTTAGGGTTTAGTTGTAGCATAAGCAAATAATAATATCCGCAGTTCATTTTACACTAAAACCCTACACCGTTTAATATCCCGAACAAACAAAGTACCTCGGTGTGTTGCAGTTTCTTTTTTACAGTCTGAAATACTGAGTTTCAACTATTATTTCTTTTATCTTCCTGCTTTTTGTTTTCTAAAGAAAAAGCACTTCACGGAAAGATAGATAGTATCAGTCTGTTTCTTATATTCGAATCAGTACAGTACAATACAGTTCACCTGTGTATTAGTCATTCCACTAACACACAGAATGAAAGAAGAAACGAAGGTCGTCACACTTAAAGGGGTGAAGATAGTTGGTAATTGAGATTTATTTTTCATTCGCTCTTCAGCTTTCTGTAGAAATTATTGCCCTTTTGCAAAGTGGAAAATACGTAGAGAGAAATAGAATTTCTTAAGAATCAAGAACAATTTGAGAAATTTCTAAAATTTCTTTTTATAATTAAACTTTGTCGATTTACGGATTTTACAGTAATGCCCAAGTACCGTAGTGGCATGCGCTGTCAAAGAGCATCAAACACAATAATAACACGAGTGGTAAAAGAACATCCCACCCGCAAACACACTGGCAAAAGTAGAAACGCGTAGAAAGTCGTGGACGTGCGCACGAACAGACAAGCCCTGAATGCAAGAGAGAGAGAGAGAGAGAGAGAGAGAGAGATCTCCTATCCAAACCAGCTGGAAAACCAGTTAATTCCGTTAGGCTTTATAATGCCGTGAGTGATTTGATTTTGTTAAGTGCACTGCCGACTCAAAAGGAAATGTTCGTGCTCTGAAACAACCACCGGGATTTTCTCTACATCGTTGTCGTATAGGCTGCGGCCGCCAATACAGATCCTCTTCAATTCCCTGCGACACATTCTTTATAGAAACTGTTGTTATTTTCCCATCATTTCCAAAGGGTATTGCCCTAGATTACGAGTGGCGCTGTGAAAGTTCTAAGCCTAACATACCCTTACCTTGTATTCCTGCAGTATGTAGTCCATTGAACTTACAATAATATATAATTTATGACTACAAAATTTGTGGTAGTAAGACAGAATAATAAGAGTAACGTTTCTCACAATACTTATACATCGACTATAGTTTCGCAGAGCGTTTGGCTCGGCATCATCAAGACGAATGGAGCGTAGGTCTAAATTTAAATCATTCTGACATCATCAAAGTTCTGACAGTCACGGATTTTCGTGAGTTGTTTCCACGCGCCTGAAAAAAACGGAGTCGAAGTCTTGTAGTTGACAAGCCGTAAAGATTTCCGGTACATGTGGAAAGCTTCAAATATATTAAGCTTGATAGTCGAATCAGGCTTATCAATAAGCGTAGCGTTTCCCTATAGACGACTTCTTCAGTTCATAGTTCCGTACGTAAGTCTCCTGTTCCTTCACACGGAAATTTAAAGCCCTGCCGGTCTGTCCTATATATGAAAGTCCACATTCACAAGGCATCTGATAAATTCCCCAGGAACTTATGTCTTCGACGTAGTCTTTTGATCCGTAAAAATTCATCTTGTTTATGGGTTTGAAAATAACTTTGAAATTAAAACTGTTGATAATTTTTGAAATTCCGAAGCAAATCTGAGGAGCTGTGACGTACTACAAAGGTGCAAACATGGGTCAAGACGACAAATCTGCAGCGATACATTCTGTCCGCGTAGCTCAACTGGGAGAGCGACTTACTACGGAGTGAGGGGACGTGACTCCGACGTCCGTCGCGGACAAACTTGTGTTTTCACAGAGCAAATGTGATAACCGTCCAGTTGTTTCGTATTGGGAGGTCTATTGGCTTGAACGAGTAGACAGGCTTCGGTTTCCTAAATTTTTGGACAGCTTTGTCTATAACAGAAGGGCTATATCCTGTGTGTATTGCAATTCGTTCAAGAAAATCAAGCTCTTTCTGTAAGTAATCCTCAGTTGAGCATATACACTGACGGGAAAAAAAATCGCAACACCACGAAAAAATAGTTGTAGAGGAATGAAATGGCGGCAATACATTTGTATAGGTAACATATTTAATCGATTAAGGTTTCAAGATCACAACTTAATGTAAGCGCGAGAAGAGCCATTTTAAATGTGAAATGCTGGTACATTAATAACTGGTGTAACCGCCAGAATGTTGAATGCAAGCACGCAAACGTCCATGCATTGTGTCGTACAGGTGCTGGATGTCAGTTTGTGGGATGGAGTTCCATGCCTGTTGCACTTAGTCGGTCAATACAGGGACGGTTAATGCTGGTTGGGGGTGACGCTGGAGTTGTCGTCCAATGATGTCCCATACGTGCTCGATTGGTGAAAGATCTGGTGATCTAGCAGGCCACGGCAACATGTCGATACTCTATAGAGCATGTTGGGTTACAACAGCGGTATGCGGGCGAGCGTTATCCTGTTGGAAAACACCCTCTGGAATGCTGTTCATGAATGGCAGCACAACAGGTTGAATCACCAGACCGAAGTACAACTGTGCCGTCGGGGTGCGTGGGATAACCACGAGAGTGCTCCTGCTGTCATAGGAAATTGCTCCCCAGACCATAACTCCAGGTGTAGGTCCAGTGTGTCTCGGCCGCAGACAGGTTGGTTGAAGGCGCTCACCTGGCTTCCTTCTAACCAACACACGGCCATCACTGACACCCAGGCCGAACCGGCTTTCATCAAAAAACACAACAGATCTCCACTCCGTCCTCCAATGAGCTCTATCTTGACACCACTGACGCGCAAACGGCAGTGGTTTGGAGTAAGTGGAATGCACGCTACAGGGCGTCTGGCTCGGAGCTGTCCTTCTAGTAACCGATTTGTAACAGTTCGTTGTGTCACTGTGGTGGCAACTGCAGCTCGAATTGCTGCCGCAGACGCGGTACGATGCGCCACGGCGGTCTTCCCTCTCAGTAGTGCCACGTGGCCGTCCGCAACCCGGTCTTCTTGAGGCAGTACCTTCCCTTGACCACCGTTGCCAAAAATCATACACAGTGGCTACATTCCTGCCAAGTCGTTCTGCAATATTGCGGAAAGAAAATCTACCTTCTCGTAGCCCTATTACACGACCTCGTTCAAACTCCGTGAGCTGTTGATAATGGCTTCTTCGTCTTCTTAAAGGCATTCTTGACTAACATCAACACACTACGTCGAATCTCAACGATAACTAACGCTCACGAACGTTACAGCGCGTATTTACAGCAAACCTGCTTTGCATGTTCCGAGGGGCGCTACTAGCGCCACACGTATGCGCCGAGCGCGAAATTTGCATACACGTCATCTTACAGATGTACTCTCACCGCCTACCAACTGTCGTTTATCTAACACAACCCCTTCTTGGTGTTGGGATTTTTTTTCCGTCAGTGTATGTATTACACGATATACGTATGTGTAGAAGGCAGAGATCTTTTGTTTCCATGGGTAATTTGATTTTGCATGTGATGGTATGGAAACAGCAAATGGTTCTCGATAAACTGCTGTATAAAAGATCCTTCAGAGCGTGATACAAGGACATCAAGGAATAGTAAGCAGCCATTATTTTCAGTCTCACACGCGAACTGTATATGAGGATCAACTGAATTGAGAAGTTCAACTAATTTAGGTATTTCCGAATTCATGCCATTCCAGAGAACAAAAGTGTCATCTACATATGAAATCCACAGGTCGAATGTAACAAGCTGAAAGTGTTTGTCCTCAAAGTGACGCATGTAGACTTCGCATAAAATAGGTGACAGTGGGCTACCAATTGCAAAGCCTTTCGTCTGTTGGAAAAATCTTCCACGAAAAAGGAAACAGTTTTGTCTGATACAAATTTTCACTAGCCTCAAAATTTCTTCTACTTCCGGTTGGCTGAATTGATGTTCAGTGAGTCTTGCTTTCAATGATTCGAGGACTCCATTCAGTGCGATACTTGTGAACATGGGTTTCACATCGAAGGATAACATGAACTCTTGATATCCTTGTGCCACGCTCTGAAGGATCTTTTAGTACAATAGTTTGTTGAAAACCATTTGCTGTTTCCTTACCACGACATGCAAAATCAAATCACCCCTGGAAGCAAAAGATCTCTGCCTTCAACATATACGTATATCGTGCAATACATATATGCTCAACTGAGGACTCCTTACAGAAAGAGCTTAATTTTCTTAAACGAATTGAAGTACACAAAAGATATAGCCCTTCCGTTACAGACAAAGCTGTCCAAAAATTTAGGAAACCGAAGCCTGTCTGTTCATGCACGCCAATAGACCTCCCAATACGAAACAATTGGGCGGTTAACCCGTTTGCTCCTCAGATTTGCTTCGTAATTTCAAAAATTCTCAAAAGTTTTAATTTCAAAGTTATTTTCAAACCCATAAACAAGATAAATTTTTACGGATCAAAAGACTACGTCGAAGACAAATTCCTGGGAAATTTATCAGATACCTTGTGAATGTGGACTTTCATATATAGGACAGATCCGCAGGGCTTTAAATTTCCGTGAAAAGGAACACAAGACTTACGTTCGATACTATGAACTGAAGGAGCCAGCAATAGCCCAACATTGTCAAGAAAATAACCATAAATTCTGTTCGGAAACGCTATGGTTTTTGATAAACCTAATTCGACTATGAAGCTTAATATATTAGATGCTTTCCACATACCGGAACTCTTCACGGCTTGTCAACTGCATTTCTTTCAAGCGCGGGGAAACAACTCAGCAATATCCGTGACTGTCACAGCTTTGATGATGTTACAATGATTTAAATGTTTACGCTCCATTCGTCTTGATGATGCAGAGCCAAACGCTCTGAGAAACTATAGTCGTTATATAATAAGCATTTTATTGTGAGAAACATTGCTATTTTTATTCTACGTTAAAGTAATTTCATTGCACTTACCGGATCTGTTACAGCTGTGTTACACGTTAGGCATAGTTTTCATTTGACTTGAAAAATCCACCCCTTTCCGAGGCTTTCTGAAGTTTTCATCATTACCGAAATGTGTTCAACGGTTTAACAGATCATGAAAAGATCCAGAAAGGAATAGTATTGTGTACGATCTCCGCAGACTTAAACTCGAGCCTTGGGAATATTACCGGTTAACTCGACTCCTTTTTTCGCTAGAAGATAACTTTCTAACGAAAAAAGGAACTTCGCTACAAATTTATTTTCATGTGATTTATCCATCATTGTTTCTAATGTTTTATTAAAATGACCTGTTTCCTTTTTCTTTACCGCTTAACAGAATTTGAACTTCGAATTCATACGCGGTATCAGTAGTATATTGTCAGACTCTCGACTAATGCGTTATAAAAAAACCTTCATAGATTTTAAATGATTTACCATTTGAAAAATTTCATTATCATTGCGTTTTGCTGTTAAAAAAGAAAACTGCAATGTCATTTCATAAGTTCATCAGTTTTTTTCTTGTTTCTGAGTTCAACAACGACTTGTGACGTACAACAGAGGTGTAGCACGTGTCAAGAAGAAAACTCTGCAGCGATACATTCCGTCGGTGTAGCTTAGTCGGTTCGAGCAATCCACTCAGGAGCGAGGGGACGCAGTTTCGATCTGCGTCACCGAAAAATTCCTGTTTCCACATTGGCGCCGGAAAGTAATAATGGATGTGCTGGCCATTGGGTTCTTTCTAAAAATGTGTGGTTTTCCTTCCACACATCGGCTAAGATTAATAAACGGTTTCTTCTTAGCTTCAAAAAGAAAAGAAGAAGAAAAAGGAAAAAAAAAAAAAAGAAAGAAAGAAAGGAAAAAATAAGAGAGAGATGATGTGACGTGTAACAGAGGTCAAGATGACAAATCTGCAGCGATACATTCCTCGGTGTAGCTTAGTTGGTTAAGGCAACTCACTCCGGAGCGAGGAGACGCAGATTCGATCATCGTCACCGACAAATTCCTGCTTTCACGTCTCTAATTTGGGGCCATTGGTTCCAGGGAAGGGAAAGAGCCAGCGTCTTAAGACAAACACACCGCCAAAGCCTCATTCTGGACTCCAACCCTGGCCTGGCGGGTACGACTAGCCAGAAACCTATGATACAGTTTCCAGTAGTGGTGCCATCCAAAATCTTCAGTAGTGCCACTGGGCGTAAATAAATGGTAGTCGTTCTCATTCTTCAGTTTTATTTGATCAGCCATATTTTAAGCTTCATCGCACGTTTTTAATACTGTTTGTTTGTCTGTCTGTCTTGTAGTTTTTACCGTATTCATTTCCATCTTTCACTTTTACCGCTTCATCCTGTTTTTAGCCTTGTGTACTTATTTTATTGATTTTGTTCTCTTTTGATGTCCTTTGTTTGGCGCTCTTTGGCCAACCATGGCCCTTGCGCCAATAAAATCAATGAACCAACCAACCAACCAACCACTGGGCGATTTGCTGAATTCTTCACCCAGTATACTGCTTGCAAATTGTAATGTCATTAATTTTGCAAGTGAAATACTATTTCTGCATTACAGTACTTTTACAGTCATTTGCTAAAGTTTAAGGCCACCTGTTGATATTAAGAGATTTATGCCTATTGCGTCAGCTACTGTTGTATTACTCAACTTCCTGTCGGTGTTGCATCAGGGTACAAATAGTGACTTTACATCACGAAGGATCTCCGTACGTGACATAAGCAGAAATATGAATGTGATCAAGACTGCTATTCTTAATACGATAATGAAATATCAAGATACAGGTGATTTTGGCGACGGAAAGAGAAGTGGACGTCCAAGGAAAACAACCCCACGTGATGACAATACCACAATGCGAATAACTATGTATTCTCCGAGGAATTCGGGCAAGAGAATCAAGGCCTTTTTACATTCAAAAAGGTCTGATATTAGTATACAGCACTGTTCGCCGACGTCTTAGCAAAGATTTTGGATTAAAAGTCTTATAAACCTGCACATAAACCTACACTAACGTCTGTCATGAAAAAGAAAAGACTCCAGTTTGCGAAGCGTCATAAATCGTGGACTGCTGAAAATTGAAGCCATGTTCTTTTTTCTGATGAACCAATTGTGCGTCAATTTGTATCACGTGAAGCACATGTTCGACGACCAAAAGGCAAAGGTTTCGATGAAAAATACACCGTTAGCACCGTGAAACATCCGCCTAGTCAGATGACATGGGGTGGTCTGTCAGCATCCGGTGCTGCTTCATTATCCATTTTGCCGACAAGCACTACCATGGCTGGTCTTACGTGAGAAGCTGTTAACTTATATGCAAGTGCACAGATGGACAATCTTTATGCATGATGGTGCTCCATACCACAGATCAAAGACAGTAAAGGACTACCTGCAAAAAGAAAAACATAACCGTACTTGACCGGCCCGGTAATAGTCCCGACCTTAACCCCATCGAAAATTTGTGGGCCGTTTTAAAAGATAAGGTGGCAGAAAAACAGCCATCAAGTTACCAAGCTTTGATTAACACGATATAGTGCTTATGGTGCAAAGACGTTTCAAGTGACTACTGCAAATATCTCATTGAGAGTATGCTACATCGTATTCTGTCCGTTATAAAAAACAAAGGTGACCACACAAAGTACTGATTTTGGTCTTTTGTGTTCTAAAGAATGTAAGTATTTATCTGTGGTGTCATTTTTCTAAATATCTCTAACTAGTAATTAGTTGTTTCTTTGAAAATCTTAATTTTTCAATAAATTGACAGGTGGTCCTCAACTTTTGCAAATGACTGTATTAAAGAGAACTGGGTGACACCGAATGGGGCATGGTAACATTGCCAAATACAAGTACTGCAACATCGCCGCGCTTCCGTAGATATTATTATGCCATGGGATGACATCTGCACTGTAGGATTGTAATAGTTTCTTTTGCAACAGGGTTAAGGAAAAGTATGCTGCACAGAACAGACCTCCTTCTTCGTTGTCATACTTTACTCAAACAACTACTCCCTGATGAAGTACCTTTTCTGCAAAGACGATTACGAAAGGTAAATTCATGTTGAACAGTATTATGAACAATTTTTTTTTTCATGTTTTAAAATGTGAAACTTCTGAGAGTAATTCATTTACTGTAGGTTTAAATAGCTCAGAACTGGTGGAAAAGGCTGACATCTTTCAAGAACAATATCCATGATAGCAGCGGTAAAAAATGTTCAAAGCTGCCAATGTCCTCCCCTGGGTAAACGAATAAAAATGAATCATTGAGTACCAGGTGGTTAATCAGGCGAATTTCTGCTTTTCGCACACATTTAACAGAGTTTTGTGTTGATTCGAGAGTACTGAAAAATTGGAACAATGTTCCTGGGTTGGGTGAGTTGATTTGCTCAGCTACAAAACCATTCATAGGAAGGGCTTCTTTTAGACAGATAAAGAAATTTTGGATTTCAAAGCATATTTAGATATGAAAAAAAATGGGTAATTCTATGACATGCTGGAGGAAATATTCAGGCTCAAGACAAACAGAGAGCATTAGTGCATGTGACATGCCTGCACCGCAGAACGCACATGAGATAAAGGCAGATAGCAGCGAGAGCGTACGTCCGCGTAGCTCAGTTGGGAGAGCGACTTATTCCGGAATGAGGGAACCCGGGTTCGATGCCCGGCGTGGACCAAAATGACGGAGAAATTTACTTCGTTATATGCACCCTAACACCGAAACAGGAAGATTACAGCATTCTGTTGCTGACGTTCAGAAGAACTCAGCTTTTCAAGAACTGCTCTGAATTAACTATCAATACCAAATTATAGGCATAAGTAATATCAAATACGGCGATCTTTTTAACGGAAGGAACTTTGTTTAGATATCAGTGATTGAAAATGTAAGCACTGCATATACAACACCAACATTAAAAAATTATCTATTTATTTAGAAAGACAAAAGAGAGCAGTGGAAGTGAAGAAAAAAATGCTATGGCATCTAAAAAACTAATGCTTCAGATCCATTTTACTTTGAGCAGAATTTCCCTTCCTTTTATTGTTACATGTCACTTGTAACAAACAGAAGAATAAAACAGCTCTGGTGTAATGATAACAAAAATATGCTGTGTCGCATAACACTTAAACTATGCTACGCCAGAAGTTTGATTGACAAAGGAAGCGTCAGTGATTTTGAAAATAACTTTTTTTTTATTGTTGAGGAACGGCACGATAAGAAAGCTGCGTTGTGTATGTGTGTCTGTGCGTAAATCCGGCGAAATCGGTCTAAAGTGCCCAGAATTGGTGCTTATTTATCAGACTACATAATGTACGGAAACATGGAACACAAACATACCCATAGATACATTTTTTAAATAGTTTTCAATGAAACAGGAAACGTTTTGTGAACATGCAAGCATGTGATTTGAATTAATTACAACAATAACACATCACCTCGCTGCTGTCAAAAACAAATTTACTCTCAGTAGAACAAGAATCGAATCTCTTTCGGTTTCTACATTTTAATATTTTATAAAGAACTGAAGTTAAATTTTGGTGCTAGATAGATTCGATCAAAGCCTATTTCACTTCAATAAACATTTTCCTAAGTTGTTAATTTTCAACTACTCTTCTGGAACTGCTAAAATATATAAAAGTTATTGATCCTTGCCTGTGCTTTAACTAGGTCATAAGTAATATACACCGAAGAGCCAAAACGAAATGACCAGCGCACATTTATGCAAATCGTAGCAGCTGCAGGTAAACGACTGCGCGTGTGAAAATCATGAAATGGTATAAATAACAACTAATACTGAGCTCCGTTAATTAGCGTGATTCTTGTTCTTCAGATGGGAAAGGCAGGAACATATTTTAGCTGATTTGACAAAGGCTAAATCATAATGGCCAGACGACTAGGTCAGAGCATTTCCGAGACGGCAAGGATTGTGGGGGTGGAGAACTCAGGGTCAGCCCTGGTTAGTACCTTCAAAAAAGTTGTCTGGGGTGGGAAAAACCATAAACCTCGTGGACAGGTTGTGGGCCGACAACGGCTCATGGATGCCAGAGATAAGCGAAGGCTATCCCGTATGGTACAAGAAAACAGAAGGAGCACTGTGAAACAACTCTCCGGTAATTCGAATGCTGGTGACGAAGGTGATGTGTCACAACACAATGTAAGTACAAGGTGTTCGGAAATGATGTATGCAATTTCAAAGTTGATTAGTACAAAAAGTATTTGCGATACGAATGTTTTACCTTTTGTCTACGTTTAAGCAAGTTCTGAAGTTTTATTTTTCCTTTGATAGGTGATGCTGGGTGACTGGTAGCGCAGTGTGACAAAACATAGCAAAAATGGCGACGCCAAAGGGAAAAAGCTGCTTGCGTGATGTGGTTTGCGGAGTCCAAATCGCTGACCCAAGTCCAGAGAAATTTCAGGAGGGAGTACAAGAGGAAACCACTAACACGGAGGAGTATCCAGCAGTGGGTTGACAAATTCAAAGCTACCGGTAGTGTGGTGAAAGGGACGAGCAGCGGCAGACCATCTGTGTCGGAAGAATCCGTGGTGGCTGTGCGTCAGGCGTACCAACGGAACTCATCGACGTCCATTCGTTTAGCTAGTCGCGAACTAGGGATACCTGCCACAACAGTTCACACAGTGCTACACAAACGCCTTCGTTTTTGCGTTTACGAAATGCAGCTGGTGTAAAGGGTGAAGCCCAATGACAAAGCGTGTTATGCAGCGTTTGCCGTACAAATGCTTCATCGCATTGATAGCTACCCCACATTCCTGTCAAGAATCTGTTTCAGTGATAAGTCAACATTTCATGTGTCAGGTACCGTCAACAAGCTTAGTTGCCGAATTTGGGGTTCGAAAAATCCCCGTGCTGTCCTGGAACACACAAGACACAGCCCCCAAAGATAATGTTTGGTGCGGCATTATGCAAGACAGAGTGATTGGACCAGTCTTGTTTGCTGAACCAATCATAGCCGCCCCGGTGGCGCAGTGGTCTAAGGCGCTGGCCTCTGATCATTCGTCCATAAGGGGTCCGGGTTCGAATCCCGGTGAGGCATGGATGTTGTGTTTGTCTTTCGGCACTGGCTCTCTCCCTTCCCTGGAACCAGTGACCCTAAATTAGGGACGGGCGACTGCTTATAGCCCATTGAGTTGCTCACGGTGGTCGTTAAACCTTCAATCAAAAAAAACAAAAAAAAAACAATCATAACTCGAGGAACATACTTGGACATGTTACAACTGTTCATCATTCCGCAACTGCAGGAGATTACAGATGTAATTTTCCAGCAAGATGGGACTCCCCTCATTGGTTATCAGACGTTCGTGCAAGCTTGGATCAGCACTTTCCTGGTTGGTGGATTGGACGCGAAGGTCCAATGACATGGCCTTCCCGTTCGCCAGATATAATCCCCTGTGGTTTTTGTTTATGGGGGTTCCTTAAAGACATTGTCTACCGGACAAAGGTTGCCTCCCTCGGTGGCCTGAAGGCGTGCATCACCGCTGCCTTCCTCCACGTCATCCCAGGCATTTTGCACCATGCTTGGTCCGAAATCGAATACTGCCTCGACATCCTGCGCGCTATGAATGGAGCACATATGGAAGTGTATTGATTGTACAGCTATAAACTTTAGAACTTGCTTAGTCTTGGACAAAACGTAAAACATTCGTATCGCAAAAACTTTCTGTACTATTCAACTTTGAAATTGTATACATCATTTCCGAATACACTGCATATCGAACCCTGCTAAAAACGGGGCTGCGCAGCCGCAGGCCTCTCCGAGTGCCCATGCTAACCTCGTTTCACCGTCGAAAAGTCTACAATGGGCACAAGAACATCAAAACTGGACTGCGCGTGACTGGAAGAAGGTCGTCTGGTCAGATGAATCTCGTTTCCTGTTCCACCATGTTGACAGCCAGGTAAGTGTGCTTCGTTTACCTGAGGCAATGTTGACACCAGGATTTACCGTGGGAACGAAAACAAGCGGTGGGAAAGTGTAATCCTCTGGGCAATGTTTTGAGATACCCTAGTCCCAGTCATTGATGTGCAGGGAACTATGACGTCTACCATGTACGTAAACATCATTGCAGACCATGTGCATTCTTTCATGGCAACGACATCCTCCTCTAGTAATGCCTTCTTTCAACAGGATAATGCGCCATGCCACGTTGTCCGGATTGTTCGAGAATGGTTCGGGAAACACGAGGAAGACTTCCAGGTATTATTACTCTGGCCTCCGAATTACCCAGACATCAATTCAATCGAACATCTGTGGTTTGCATTGAAATAGCAAATCCGATCAGCGGCAGCTCAAACACTTAACTTACAAAAGTTAAAGGACCTGTTGGTAACGCTTAACTTACAAGAGTTAAAGGACCTGTTGGTAACACTTAACTTACAAGAGTTAAAGGATCTGTTGGTAACGCTTAACTTACAAGAGTTGAAGGACCTGTTGGTAACGCTTAACTTAAATGAGTTAAAGGACCTGTTGGTAACGCTTAACTTACAAGAGTTAAAGGACCTGTTGGTAACGCTTAACTTACAAGGACCTACAAATTTTGAAGATGACAATCCGATTTTTGGCGTAAATGTGACAAGGATGGTAAGTCAGATAATATCCGAAAACTTGAAAATTTTCATCGTCCTGGAGCAGGACTCGAACCCGCGTCTCCCAGAAAACGCCCGGGTATGCTAACCACTACACCACCCAGAACGACCAAGTTTCAAGTTTCCGATCAATTTGAATAAAACCATCACAGGATTCGCTAGTCGAAGCAACCGGCATTCATGTTTAGCGAATCTGGAGGTTAAGAATCTTATCCCGTGTTTGCCCGGAGAAGCAGATAAATCATGAAAAAAATACGGGATTACGCCATATAATACAAATTTTGAAGATGACAATCCGATTTTTGGCGTAAATGTGACAAGGATGGTAAGTCAGATAATATCCGAAAACTTTAAAATTTTCATCGTCCTGGAGCAGGACTCGAACCCGCGTCTCCCAGAAAACGCCCGGGTATGCTAACCACTACACCACCCAGAACGACCAAGTTTCAAGTTTCCGATCAATTTGAATAAAACCATCACAGGATTCGCTAGTCGAAGCAACCGGCATTCATGTTTAGCGAATCTGGAGGTTAAGAATCTTATCCCGTGTTTGCCCGGAGAAGCAGATAAATCATGAAAAAAATACGGGATTACGCCATATAATACAAATTTTGAAGATGACAATCTGATTTTTGGCGTAAATGTGACAAGGATGGTAAGTCAGACAATATCCGAAAACTTGAAATTTTTCATCGTCCTGGAGCGGGACTCGAATCCGCGTCTCCCAGAAAACGCCCGGGTTTTCTTTCATAGTTAAAGGGCCTGTTGGTAACGCTTAACTTACAAGAGTTAAAGCGCCTGTTGGTAACGCTTAACTTACAAGAGTTAAAGCGCCTGTTGGTAACGCGTTGGTACCAGATACCTCAAGATACTTTAGAAATCTTGTAGCGTCGATGCCTTTTCGGGTAAGAGCTGTTTTGGAGGCACGTGACGGATCAACAATATATTAGGCAAGTGGTCATAATGCTTTGGCTCTTCGGTGTACATAGTACCAATATTTCGTCAAGCACGATCGCTTGAGTGGCTCGCGATTGAATGCAGGTTTGTACTTTTTGTCTTACAGTCCGATGTAGTGAAGTATATTATTTTCGCACATTTATTTGAACTTCAGCAGACAGCTTTTGAACTAGAATAGAAATATTCTTTGAAAGGCTGTAAGAATGAATTTGTGATCACCATATTTAAAATATAGAAAGAAACCTAGTGAAAAATGAATGACACTGGATTTACTTTTTTGTATGAGTGTTTTATGTAACTGAGAAGCGACAGATCTGCTTTTCAAGCGGTAACTGTGAGGTGAAAAACAAACACTGCTACTGTACCTTCTGAAGATTCACCAACCAAATTCGAGGAGATTGGGCAAGTGCTTTTCATATGTTGTCCTCGTACACACCATTTGTGATGTCTATGCAAACCAATCGGAGTAGCGCATTGCAAAGCCTAACCTGCAGAATGCACCCTTATGTTTTATAACCGAATGCGTTCTAAGAACAAACGGGCACAAAACAGCACAGGAATCTACGATGATAGAGCAATGTGATCATCTTTCATGAAACACGGCTCTCCCAATGCAGTTTGCTGTTCATTTTGATATTCGAACCAGGTTACGCTAGAAAAAAAACTGCTTCGAATACGCTTCGGATAATAATACAGTCGAGAAATGTGGGATTAAGAAACTGGCTAAGCTTTTATGATCGCAATACTTCCTTTGTTTGGATAAAATATGCATTCATGGATGCTCCTTGAATGAGTTTCTTTCAGTACAGTGAAGTAGTTTCACCGGAGCGGTCATATCAGTGCGGGCAACGTCCATCACAGTATTACGGAAACTCATTAATACCCCAGCAGCCTATGATAGATCGTGTGTATGTGTAAGGAAAAGTGCGCAAATCTGTCAAAACGTTTTTGACTTCCAGTTAAAATACGATCGACTTTTTACTTGATGCAGTACACCTTTACTCCGTGCCGGGTTTTTTTTTGTCAGTGAAAAGAAAGATATTTGCCACCACGTGTTGCCTCCGAGTTGAAATACGATCCTTTAACTTGATGCAATACACCTGTCCTCTGTACCGTTTTTTTAGTCTGTGAAAATATATTTGGAAAATTATTTAACATAGTTTGACTATCATTAAGAGCCACCCAACTATAATTTAGGGTGACTAACTCCAAGGAAGGCAAACAAAACAAAAGCAATTTCGGAGCCATTACAAACAATAGCCATGTCTCCCTCGGAAATGGAAACCGTGTCCACATTTGGAGAACATAGCCACCGGACGACACTTCTAGAATTTGAAGAAAACATTTTCATGCTGTTAATAGCCGATCATTTATACTTGTCAACTTGAAAATTTCTGTCTGGTGTACTCAAGAATTCACAGAGGTGTGAGTGTCTGCACGAGGCTTCAAATTTATCTTTCTGAGTTTCTGTATGGAGACTTCCTCTGAACGCAATAGCAACAAACCGCAGTTTCCATCCGCAAGTATCATTAGAATAGCATTGCTATTTAGATCACTCAAAACGAATCATTCACCCGCCTGTGAAAAATAAAAAAAGATAATTAAATCCTTCTGTACATACCGGAGGAGTAAAGGTCCCTGTGGTCCCGAAAGCTTGTGGTCACGAACTTATCTTTGGAAGTCTCTGAAAGAATGGCGCTGACACCAAACTTGAGGTATGGCACATCGTCTTCTGTCGCCTTCTTGAGGACCATTTGCTCTGTCGAGTCGTCAGTCGGGGTCACGCACGGTGGATGCTGCTGCTGCTGCCGGTGGGCAGCGATGGGGATCGGGCGCGCCACCATCGTCCGATCCCTGAGCAAGTTATCGACGAGGAAGGCCGTGCTACATCCGCTGCCGATGCTCGTCGGGGACTGCCGGTGGGGGACGACGGGAGAAATGCCGCCGGTACAATCGCGGCACTCTCCGTAGCCAATGCGCTGGGATACATGGCGGGCTCCTAAACCACCTCACCGGCCATGCCTTAACTTAGGCCTAACTCTTCTGGAGAATCCACCCATGAATTAAACAAAACGTGGGGGCAGCCGCGAAATGATTGCGTAATGTGCGCACTCTGCGACCAATAAGTCGATGATCTGCGTCGCTTATGAGCCATGGACATGAATGTAAGATGCTCTCACGCCCATTGGCTGGCATTGGGCGAATGGAAGAATACCTGCTTGTTCTGTTGTCAGCTTTGAAATGAGAAAACGACCTTTCAACGGAGAAAGAACAGACAACAAAAAGTATGCTACATTTTATCCGTTTTTTTTTAATAAATTTTCAATCGTAAGGGCTTAAGCTGTGACATTCATCACCGCGTGATAGATTTCTGCTCATTCATTGTTTGTAGTTATTCTGACAATGAAAAAAGTTGGTTTTGGCTCGTCCGCTCATCACCATCAACAGTGTCATCATTATTTTGTTCCGAAACACGGCTTTTGCATCTCTAGCAGCGGTGCTTTATAAAAAGTTCCAGTCAAACCAAATGATCCCTTGTTCTATTGCAGCACCATATTTTTTTTATAAAAAATTAAACAAAATTGCACACAATTTTGTTTAAAAAATTAAACAAAATTGCACACAAATAATTCCAGGGCGTATACGCCCCTTTATACATATTGCATTCCACATTTAATTTCAGCCTTATAACCCAAACGGTTTGCTGGTGATAATGATAATAGCGTAAAAAATGTGATAACATTTGATTGGGTCGATTTAAATTTCTTACCCTAGAAAGCAATTTCTGTGTAGCATGGGTACGTGTAATTCACACGCACATACACACTCGCCTACATTCACACACGTTATTTGTGATGCACTACAGAGGTGGTGCTCATGTCAAAACGGCAAGTAGCAGTGATAATCCCTACCCGGCGTAACTTAATTGGGAAAGCATTCGGCTCCGGAGCAGAAGGATGTGGCTTTGATCTCCACCACTGGCCGAGAGAGGGTTTTAATTTCACATTGTAAAATAAATTGCATATATATGCACTCGTATGCTGTAATAAGAAGCAAGCGCAGAAAAAACACAAAAGAAGATTTCTTGGACAAACTCAAGCGGGAGTGTCGGACAATTTTTGGTCTCACTTTATCGATTTTTTTTTTATTGAAGGTTTAGCGACCACCGTGAACAACTCGATGGGCCTGCCCTAATTTAGGGCTGCTGGTTCCAGGGAAGGGAAAGAGCCAGTTCGTAAGACAAACACAACATCCATGCCTTACCGGGATTCGAACCCGAACCCTTCACGGACAAATGATCATAAGCTAGCGCTTAGACCACTACGCCACCGAGGCGGCTCACTTCATCGATTTAAGGTTTACTTTATCGAGTTTTCCAAACATCAAAAGCCGTGCCGATTGCAAGGTGGTCAAAGACGCGAGTTTCTGGAAAGCTGTCAGAGTTAGACCACGGTTCGAGTTCCGGAAGATGCACGTGCGGTGCGCGTTTGTTTTATGGCTGTGTAATTGTCCCTTCCGTGCAAGAAGTCGCCGAAAATTAAAGATCGACGACTCCTTATGGACTTACATACTCATGAGGGTCTTTAAATCCCTGAAGCAAATGTAGAAGGGGTGCCTCACAGCACAGGCATGGCGACAGGGTGGGGGGTGGGGGGGAGAGAAGAGAAAGGTAGTGTTGCCCAGACGCCTTTCTATGGTGTCCCCGAAAAGGTAGGAATCATGTTGCTGCTAAAGTTAACAAGTTAGTAAAATCATGCAATGCATTAATTATGATACGCTTTCCAACATACTAGAAATCATTACTCAAGTTATGAGGAAAATGGCTGTGGAATAAATCTCACTCCTGTGCCCTGACCTTTCATCCCATTTCGATGATATTCAACAGAACTGGTTCAGTATACCTCCGAAATAACATGATAAAGTTTTGTCGCAATCGAAGCAATTTTACGTAAGTTATGATGCATAAGGGCTATGGAATAGATCCCGCTTCTGTGTCCTAACCTTTGACACATTTCGCCCATTTTCAATAGGATTCGTCCCCAGACAGGTCCTTACAACATACTAACATTTCATCCAAATCGAAAAGTTTTTACATAAGTTATGACGCATAATGGCGATGGAAGTGATTCCGCTCCTATGTCCTGACCTTTGGCCCCCATTTCTCCAATTTTCAATAGGGTTTGTCCCCAGGTGATCCCCTACCACATACTAAAATTTAATCGAAATCGAACTTTTTTTACGTTAGTTATGGCGCATACGAGCAGTGGAATGGATCCCGATCTTATGTCCTGACCTTTGACTCCATTTCGTTCACTTTCAATAGGGTTCCTTCCCAGGTGTTCCCCTACCACATACTAAAATTTCATCGAAATCGAACGATTTTTACGCAAGTTATCGTGCGGACGAACATACGCACACAACGCGTGACATAAGGAGGCAGATGAGAATCGCGACCATCTGCTGGGAAAACTGTGACGTCATAAAACTTTAATAGGATCCGCACACAACGCGTGACGTAATGAGATAGATGGCGTGACAGCGCGCTAACATCTAATCGGACGACACCATGACATTACACTAAAAACGTGGTAATTCGGGGTGGTTATTAACCCACTAAGCGAATTTTCCTAAAGTCGAGATCAAGCTAAAACGATTTCTATTACCAGAAAACGGTAGGTTAACGATTTTCATCAAAATCATTAGAGCCGTTTTCAAAATAAAATTTACATACATACAAGAATTGCTCCTTTAAGGTGAACGTCAAGTAATTTTGCTTCCTGTAGTTCGAATGGAAAAATTTCTGTACATATTTTCTTCCCAAATAATGCGTTCCCAAGGATGAAAATTTGAACATCGATTAAAAAATCTTCATTTTATAACTTGCAATACTTAATATTTTCTAAAACATTACCATAATTATGCAATCCAACATTTGTTTGTCTACTGACGTCATCAAAGTACAGGTCGCGCCATCATTTTTTCTGGTTTCAACACCACCAAAGGAAAAGTTATTGATTTTTAATATAATTATGGTTATGTTTTAGAAAATGTTAAGTATTCCAAGTGATAATAAGAAGTTATTTTAATCGATGTTAAAATTTTCATCCTTGGGGACACATTAATTGTGAAGGAAATGTGTACGAAAGTTTTTCCATTGGAAGTATAGGAAGCAAAATTACTTGACGTCCACCTTAATAATATGGGATAAGGGCGATGGAATGGATCGCAATTCGTCCATTTTCAATAGGGTTCGTCCCCAGGTGGTCCTCTACCACGTACTGAAATTTCGTCGAAATCGAACCATTTTTGCACACGTTATGGTGCATAAAGGCAATTGAATGCATCCCGCTCTTATGTCCTGACCTTTGACCCCAATTCACCCATTTTGAATACAGTTCGTCTCCAGGCGGTCCCTTACCACATATTCAAATTTCATTGAAATCGAACCCTATTTACGCAAGTAATGACGTATAAGGGCAATGGAATTGATCCAGCTCCTACGTCGTGACCTGTGACCCCATTTGGCCCATTTTCAATAGGGTTCGTCCCCGGGTGGTCCCCTACCACATACTAAAATTTCATCGAAATTGAACCATTTTTACGCCAGTTATCGTGCGGACAGACGGCCAAAGCTGGAGCATATACGCTTCTTCAAACTACGGTTGGAAAGCGTAAAAAATGCGCCACGTCAAGTACTTTTATTGCATGAAAACAAACACTTTTCACTTGTAGAAAATTTCCTCGGAACAGAATGTTTACCTCTTTTTTTTTATGTGTGTTTCGGAGTTTAACGACCGCTCTGAGCGATTCGAAAGACTATAACGCACGGCAGTTTCCCGTCCGTTATGATGGGCCATAGGTTTCAGGGAAGGGAAAAAGCCAGCGGCAAATAAAAACAAATGCACCACACATTCCTCACCCGGAACTCATCCAGGCTTATATCGAACGAACAGTTGGATGCCAGCGATAAATTTTCTTTGTTTTTAATTTGTCTTTTTGTTAGGAGATATGCATTTTTGGTGTTCCTTCATTCGACTTGGCACTGATTCATAGCTTATTGATTTTTTTCGTTATCTAATCTAGGCAAAAGTTCGTGTTTTCAAGCGTATTATCATATGAAAATAAATTTGCTTTGAAAAAACTATCATTATATGTTGAATACATAAACAGCACAAACATTTCTTCGGTAGGTGCTTATCGACACTCAGGTCACTTCCTAGAATCAATTTATCAATCAATGAAGAAAGAAATATTCTTCATAATAAAAGGGGAATCGATAGAATATTCAAAGCAAACAGATTATAAATTTTGAATTTGCAGAAAACTCATAAAAAGACAAAAATTAAATATCTAGCTATTATGTATTAGCATACTCGAACGGATATCGGGAGATGCGAGTTCGATTTCCGCTCCAGGGCGATGAAATTTTCAAGTTTTCTGAGATGCCAGAATGTGCTACATGGATGACCAGTAAGAGTTACAAGCAAATTCAGAATTTATATTTTGTTTTCTTTGAAAACTTTATCTATCGTCTGTGTTGTAATTTTTCAAG
This sequence comes from Macrothele yani, assembly GCA_039090855.1. Classification (NCBI taxonomy): domain Eukaryota; kingdom Metazoa; phylum Arthropoda; class Arachnida; order Araneae; family Macrothelidae; genus Macrothele; species Macrothele yani. The sequence continues at coordinate 510,729 of CM077014.1, forward strand.
GGGCAAAAATTATATATCTTGTCCCCGGACATCAATAACCTTCGCTACGCCACTGCCTCACACTTTCTTTACGTCATTATTTTTTTTATAGCATTAGTTCAGACTTCCGACTAAGCTGGTTCATCATGCCGAGAAGCTTCTTACAGGAACCTGGGAACTGTAAGTCTATTGCAACTGCAATCACCAAGGGTCATTTGCATATCAAAGTAATGTTCTAGGTCATAGGGTATACTCACAGATTTTGTTAGAGAGCTTCCTTGTCACTAAATGATCCAGATAAAAATAATCATGAACTGATAAATAACGAAGTTCTGAAGTACACAGTATGATTAAATTTCAAATAGAAATGCTTGAATGAAAGCCATCGCTTACTCCAACACCAATTTTATTCCTTGAAGATAGATAGAACACTCATAAAAAGACAAAAATTAAATATCTAGCTATCATACACATTTTGAAGATGACAATCCGATTTTTGGCGTAAATGTGAGAAGGATGGCAGGTCAGATAATATCCGAAAACTTGAAAATTTTCATCGTCCTGAAACGGGGCTCGAACCCGCGCCTCCCAGAAAACGCCCGGGTATGCTAACCACTAAACCACTCAGAACGACCAAGTTTCAAGTTTCCGATCAATTTGAATATAACCATCACAGGATTCGCTAGTCGAAGCAACCGGCATTCATGTATAGCGAATCTGGAGGTTAAGAATATTATCCCGTGTTTGCCCGGAGAAGCAGATAAATCATGCAAGAAATACGGGATTACGCCATATAATACAAATTTTGAAGATGACAATCCGATTTTTGGCGTAAATGTGACAAGGATGGTAAGTCAGATAATATCCGAAAACTTGAAAATTTTCATCGTCCTGAAGCGGGACTCGAACCCGCGTCTCCCAGAAAACGCCCGGGTATGCTAACCACTACACCACCCAGAACGACCAAGTTTGAAGTTTCCGATCAATTTGAATATAATCATCACATGATTTATATCTGCTTCTCCGGGCAAACACGGGATAAGATTCTTAACCTCCAGATTCGCTAAACATGAATGCCGGTTGCTTCGACTAGCGAATCCTGTGATGGCTATATTCAAATTGATCGGAAACTTGAAACTTGGTCGTTCTGGGTGGTGTAGTGGTTAGCATACCCGGGCGTTTTCTGGGAGATGCGGGTTCGATTCCCGCTTCAGGACGATGAAAATTTTAAAGTTTTCGGATATTATCTGACTTACCATCCTTGTCACATTTACGCCAAAAATCGGATTGTCATCTTCAAAATTTTTGTATTATATGGCGTAATCCCGTATTTCATGATCTAGCTATTATGTTTGCAGCATACTGTATTGATAAAGCGATGGGTCACATCAGTTGACTTTCAATAATATACTAGTAAAATGTGAGTCACTACCATGGCTGCAGCAAAAGAGGTGAGATTTTGTTTGTTTGTTTATTGTTCCGAGATGTAAGGACTCAATCAACATCTAACTCTACAAAAAGTTTGCGGTCCCCAGTTTAAGGCCACTGTTTCCTGATAATGGACATGGATAGCGCCCATGAAACACACTGCCCATATCGAATTTGAGACTCAGACCCGGGTCCATTTTAGACGATTAGCTGGAACATCGCTCCTATCAACATGTCCATGCATACAGTGGGTTTTTTTTCAGAAAAAGAGAATTGTCGTAATAAAAGCTGCCGGTAAGCTGTACCATTGGACTCCTACACACATATACAAAGCATTGTATATATAACGCCATGTGTGTGTGAGGACCATGTCATGTGAAACACGTGACTAGGTGTAGATGTGTGAAAACCACAGCTAACATTCTTGTTACAGGGCTTGGTGCTGAGTTATATTACAGACCCCTGTGTGAAGGGTTCGTTTGATGCTTTGCTTCCGGAGAGTTTTGTTTCTGGATCTTAACCCGTATTTTACTCGACTTAAGCAGATAAATAAAATATAAAAAAATCGACTAAAGTTAAGCTTTGCTCTTGCAGTGAGGAAGATGTTTATTTAAATGTCATGCGGAATGTCTCCAAGCATTGTCCATCATTTTCATTCTTTCATTATCTTATTAATACGTCGAATCTCCTTCTCTCGCCTGGTCATTATTCCCTCTCTCTAATCATCAGTCCCATTGCTCACTACTTATTTCCGTTCACGCCGACCAGCCAGCTATTCGCACCTCGCTTCTCCTCAACGTACCACCGAACTCCCTGCAATCGAGTGTCACTTCCTCTTGCTGAGAAAACCTCCCCAAAAAGTGTCCCCTACCGAAGAGGGAAATCCACGCTCTCCAAGAAAGCGCGGACACTCCTTAAAAATACCTTCTCTCTGAAGACGCGGAAGCTCTTTAATTGGCTTTGCTGTCCCCTCTCACACATCCACGAAACCAAACATCTAACACCCCCTCAAAGAGATGTGTGAGAAAAAGAGTACTTTAACCGTGGCCCTGCTCATCAAAATGGCGGGAATTGGAGGGAAATGATTGCAATCCACTATCCTTAAAATGGTTACTGAACTTCACTTCTGACAAATATGGATGCCCAGGTTACATTCTACCTCTTCTTCTTTCCGCACAGCTACACCTAGTCACGTCTTTCACATGACAAACCGCAACTTCCATTCGACTGTCTTATCTGCATTCTTGCGTTTGCCGCCCCGGTGGCGCAGTGGTCTAAGGCGCTGGCCTATGATCATTCGTCCGTAAGTCCGGGTTCGAATCCCGTCAGGCATGGATGTTGTGTTTGTCTTACGGCACTGGCTCTCTCCCTTCCCTGGAACCAGTGACCCTAAATTAGGGACGGGCGACTGCTTATGGCCCATTGAGTTGCTCACGGTGGTCGTTAAACCTCCAATCAAAAAAAAAAAAAAAAAAAAAAATTCTTGCGTTTGTCCTATTCTGGTTTTAACTTTCCTGTTTGTTATCGCATGGCTTGGGGAGAACTGTTTCTGGCTTTTGGTGGATTCCAGTCATTGTAAACATTTGAAAAGTCATGTATTCTGAGTGCTAGTGTTCCCTGACAATTTTTTTTTTTTTTTTTTTTTAATTTGAGGTTTAACGACCGCCGTGAGCAACTCAATGGGCTGTAAGCAGTCGCCCGTCCCTAATTTAGGGTCACTGGTTCCAGGGAAGGGAGAGAGCCAGTGCCGTAAGACAAACACAACATCCATGCCTGACCGGGATTCGAACCCAGACCCCTTACGGACGAATGATCAGAGGCCAACGCCTTAGACCACTGCGCCACCGGGGCGGCTGACAATTTTAGCACTCTTGTTCCTGGTTCTCTGGTGTCCGGCGTTTCTGACTTTGCGTTTTACAACTACTACTTACTGGAGGTTGGCTTTTTGAACTTTCTTATGGACCGCGGGTGGCCTAGTGGGCAACGTTCGTGACTGTCGCGGAAAGGACCTCAGGTTCGATCCCAGGCAGGTACGAACGCTCGATCCACTAAATATCCGCCGTGCGTCGGATGGGCACGTTAAGCCGATGGACCCCGGGTACTGGCCCCCGGTAATAAATAAGGGCGTCTTCCTCCCCTTTCTACTTCGCTTCCGTGTCACTTTCCTATCGGGCACTCTAGCCCAAATCTCCTAGTTTCCTATTTCTAAGGGCTGTTTAAGACCTGGGGTCAGACACTCCCTTCCTAAAATCCTCTACATATGATCATGAACTTTCTTACCTTTTGGGTTCTGTTGGTGATTATTGCAATTTTTGACTTTGTATGGTATATGCTACGTATTGTGCCATGCTCGATGGGTTCTTCTGTTCTTTTTTTTTCTTTCATATATTTTTTCTACAGTAATATATGTTCTCTACTGATTATTAGTCTCATATTTATTCTTCAGTTTATATATACATATATACACTATATTGTTGATGGAGAAAAGCTGGAGATAACAGATTCATACGTTTATCTTGGACAGCAGATATCAAGTGAGAGTCACATTGATGAAGAAATTAATCGGCGTATAAAACTTACCCGGAGTGTTTTTGGAAGAAACAGCATAATTTTCAAGAGCAATATGTCATTATGTCTTAAAAGAAAAGTGTTTGTTCAATGCATCCTTCCAGTGCTTACGTATGGTACAGAGACGTGTACCTTAACTAAAAGAGACATACAAAGGCTGCAGACAACTCAAAGCAGCATGGAGAGGTGCATGCTTGGTGTAACCAGGAGAGAAAAGAAGAGGAACTCATGGATCAGAAAAGTGACAAGAGTGGAAGACATTATGATCAGAGTAAAATCTCTGAAATGGCAATGGGCTGGATATACTGCCTGAAGGGCAGACGATCGATGGACAGTCGAAATTTTAGATTGGATTCCAGGGGACAGGAAAAGACCTAAAATAATACCACATGGAAGATGGTTGGATGAAATTCGAAAGTATGCGGGAGTAACATTAAGGAGAGTGGTGCAAGACAGACCGTTGTGGAAGAGGCTTGGAGAGACCTTCGTCCAGCAGTGGATTGATAATAATGGTTGACAATGATGATGATGATGAAGACACTATATTGACAAAAGTCACCAGACACCCCTTCAAAAGCAAATGAACGGATCCGCTGCATTGTTAAGAGTCGCGGTACAGCTGCAAACAGTATAAAAACAAGCTCTGCAGCTGACCGCGATCATATCGCACTGTGAGGTTGAGTGAAAATGTGGCGGCAAAAGAGAACTGACTTTGAGAAAGGAAAGATTGTTGGATGTTATATTAGTTGGCTGTCCATAAGAGAAACCGAGAGGCGTTTAAACATACCCGTCAACTATTTTGGGTATACTGAACAAGTGGAAGACACGTGGCGTGCCTGAGGCAGCAAAACGTACCGGCAGACCAAAGAAATTCAGTGATAGAAGACGTCGAAGTCTCAGGAGAGTCGTTATAGCTAATCGACAGGAGTACTGCACAAGACCTCAGTGTACAGGTGAGTAACACTGTTGGAACCTCGGTATGTACACGTACCATTCGCAGAAAACGTAATTCCATGGGTTACCGTGGTCGTGCAGCTGCTCATAAGCCTTTCGTCTCCACTCGGAATGCTATTCGTCGTTTAGCATGGTGTAAAGGACATTTATCGTGGACCGTAGATCAATGGAAACGGGTCCTATGAACTGATGAATCCAGATACACAATCCATTAGTCTGATGGCCGTATGTGGGTATGGTGGCAGCCGGTGGAACGCTATTTACCACAGTGTACTGTTCCTACGGTCAAGTTTGGAGCTGGCATTGTACTCGTGTGGGGGTGGTTTTCGTGGTATGGTCCCGGCCCATTGGTTATCGTGAACAAAACTGTTAACTAGCATGTCTACCTCGATATTCTGAACAATTATGCCCTACCATTTCTGTGGCAATACTATTAAGCCCAGCCTTGTGGTGCCAGCAGGATAATGCCCTGAGCCATAAAGCAAGGAATGTTACGGCGTGGTTTGACGATAATTCCGTATCGTGTGGGAACTGGCCAACACATAGCCCTGATCTTAATCCCAAAGAGCAGCTATGGGATGAATTAGAGCGCCGCATAAGAAGTTTGGAACCAAGGTCTTTACTAAGCAACAGTTAACAGCAGAATTATGTACTGAATGGAAGCGCATACCTATCGCTGTGTTCCAAAACTTTGTCGAAAGCATGTCTCAAAGGGTCAGTGTGCATGCATTAAGGCCAAAGGTGGACCGACACCGTGCTAAAGTATGTCAATGAATGCTATGTTCTGTCAGTATATATACTTACATCTTACCATCCAGCAGTGGACTGATAATGTTTGATAATGATGATGATATATATATATATATATATACACTGTTGGATGAAGGTCTCCCCAAGTTTCTTCCACAACAGTTTGCCTTGAGCCTGTCTTCCCTATGTTACTCCTGCATGTTTTTAAAATTTTATCTATCCATCTTCCATATGGTCTTCTTCTGGGTCTTTCTAAGTCCCTGTGAATCCAGTCTAAAATTTCAGTTGTCCATTTCTGGTCCGTTCTTCCGGCAATATGTCCAGCTTATTGCCATTTCAGGGATTTTACTCTGATCATGATGTCTTCCACTCTTGTCATTTTTCTGATTCACAAGTTCCTCTTCTTATCTCTTCTGGTTACACCAAGCATTCACCTCTTCATGCTTCTTTCAGTTGTCTGCAGTCTTTGTATGTCTTTTTTAGTTACGGTCCATGTCTCTGCACAATACGTAAGCCCTCGAAGGATGCATTGATCAAACACTTTTCTTTTAAGACATAATGGCACATTGCTCTTGAAAATTATACTGTTTCTTCCAAAAGCTCTCCATCCAAGTTTTATACGCCAATTAATTTCTTCATCAATGTGACCCTCACTTGTTATCTGCTGCCCAAGGTAAATGAACGTATCGGTTATCCTCAGCTTTTCCCCATCAATCGATAAATCTTCATTTCTTGTAAAAGCATTGTACATCACTTTTGTTTTCTGAAAGTTCATTTTTAATCCCACTTCTTTATTCTTGTCATCAAGTTCCTGGATCATACTCTGCAACTCTGATGGGGTAGTTGAAAAAATGACTAAGTCATCAGCAAAACGAAGGTGAGTTAGGTAATCTCAATTAATCTTTATCACTTTGTTTTCTCAGTTCAGTGATAGAAAGACATTTTGCAAAGTGGCATTAAAGAGTTTGGGAGATATAGTGTCACCTTGTCACACTTCCTTTCGAATTTTTATTGGTGCTGTATCGTCAAACAGCAGCGACTTTGCACTTGCATTTTCATAGATGTTATTAATAATGCTAATGTTCAATGCGGCAGGATTTCAAAGCCATGGTAACTGCTAATGGTTTCACAGGATCAAAGGCTTTTTCATAATCAATAAAAGCCATACACAATAGGAGTTCATACTCCCTCGTTCTTTCAGTTAGATCTCTCAGTACATGAATATGATCTATAGTGCTGTAGCCAGTGCTGAATCCAGCTTGTTTTCTCGATTGAGACATGTCCAATGTTACTTTCAAGCAGAGCACATTTAAGGAGACAGGGGGCAAGGGGCCGGACAGAGTTTTGTAACCCCAGTATTAGTGGCACTACTGGGATATCAGTATGGGTGGATGCATTAAAATACCCGGGAGAAAACATTCCCAAAATATGATGAGGAAGCCGTAAAAATATCCCCGCCGCATTGAAGTGTGTGTCCCATGATTCATGGACGAAACAGTGGTAGCAAAAAAATGAAAAAATGCATGATTGAAAAATGGATACCAGTTCAGTTCTACTTTAATCCTTCTCCCTTCCCCCAGGGCTGGGTTCAGCTTGTTGAAATTATATCGTAGTAATGGGCAAATTCATGGTGTCACGCCAATTCGTCACAGCCTCAGTTCTTCGCGTGAAAATTCATCGATCGTTAATTCGTCGCAGTTATCAATTCACCGCATGCTCAATTCGTCGTGGGTAAATTCATCGCGAGTAAATTCGTCGACTACTCAATTTGTCATGGACGAATTCTTGGTATTTCGACCCCTCACTGAAATACTTTGGAGTTTGTAAGGGATCTTTGAGCTCTTCAACTTGAACAAGTCCTTTGGGAGGTTGGTTGGAGGGCTGTGCTGCCGTTACGATTTTGAATGTTGTGTAACTTGTGGATCTTTCATGTTCTATGGGACATGTATTTTCCTTTACCGAACCCCGGTGAAGTCTTTTTGAAGGATCCAGTGGTTCACGAGGGTGGGGGCCCCTGTTCCTCGTTTGTTCTTGCAGTATTAATTCTTGTACATTGCATTGATTTATTCTTAGTGTACTTTACATTGTTCTGTAGGTCCGTGGCATCTTGGCAGACCTCGTGCCTTCGGGGCCCTCGGGGACTGCAGGACGAAGATTTGTATGAGCCCAACGAAAGTGATTTGTTTGCATTTTTCGTGTTTACTGTTGTATCGAGTAGCAGACTCTACTTGTCCTTCTTCTCAGACCCTTGGTGAATTCTGTAAGAGGGATCTGAGGTGCTAGGGGTGGGGGTGGGGGTAGGGGCTCTACTCCAACTTCCTTAATTTTATATTCTGGACGGCTAGAATCGTTCAGTGTATCCGGGATGTTCCCCCTGAAGCATCCGCGAGATCCGCGAGCTTTGGGGGGGCTTCCCTACCTAAATGTCAAAATGGACGTAGAGCTGTAAACATTGGTACTATGCTTTATATAATGATTCTGTACACGACCATGAATTTTCAGGAATGTGGAGGAATTCATCCCCTAGGTTTCTAAGAGTGAAGACAAGGAGTTCAAGGCTAGTTATTTGCTCCCAATTTCCATGCTTCATGTTGTGTTGAGTCTGCCACTCAACAGAAGATGAAACATGGCAATTGCGAGTAAATCACTTACCTTGAACACCTTGTTTACGCTCTTAGAAACATGGGGGGGGGGGAGTAAATTCACCCCGTCCTTCTGAAAGTTCGTGGTCGTGTACAGAATCATTACACAAAGCATGGTACCAATGTTTACAGATCTACATCCATTTTAACACTTTCTGGGGAAGCCTCCCAAAAGGTCGCGGACTTCACGGACGCTTCAGGGGGAACATCCTGGATACACTGACTGACTCTAGCGGTCCAGAATATAAAATTACCGAAGTTGACGTTAGAGCACCCCAACCCAAGCACATCGGGTGAGGTGCCATTCACCTGGAGAACAATGTAAAGTACACTAAGCATAAATCAATGCAATATACAAGAGTAAAAATTTAATACTGCAAGAGCAACCGAGGGACACGGGCCCCCACCCTCGTGAACCACTGGATTCCTCAAAAAGACTTCACCGGGGCTCGGGGAAGGAAGATACATGTCACATGGAACATGAAAGATCCACAAGTTATACAACATTCAAAATCGTAACGGCAGCACAGCCTCCCAACGAACCTCCCAAAGGACTTGTTCAAGTTGGGGAACTCAAATACCTCTTACAAACTCCAAAGTATTTCAGTGAGGGGGGTCAAAATACGACGAATTCGTCCATAAAAAATTGAGTAGTCGACGAATTTGCTCGTGATGAGCCTGAGATGAATTGGTAACTGCGACAAATTTTCACGCGATGAACTGAGTCGGCGACGAATTGGTCAAAACGAATTGACGTAGGATCCAAAATGATATGATCCAAGGATCATGATTCAAACGAATTCTTAGTGTATGAAAATTTCCCTCAATTACAGATGTGTGCAAAAAAACTTCTGTAATGCTTTTGAAAGATTTGAGGATGAACTTGGGGAGACTATTTTTTTGCGGAATCCTCCTAAAACACCGGAAAAAAATAGAAATTTTCCCCCAAGGCATTCTTGCTGTGCTACATGCAAAAAAAAAAAAAAATGAAAAAAAATGTACAACTCTTTCAATTTTTCAAGCATCCTGCATAATTCTGGTGCTCCTTGAAAACGCGGGGCCAGGGGCTGCAGCCCCTTTCCCCTTTTAAATGGACTCTGCCTTCAAGCGATGTGCATGAAATTTTGTGAAGATTTTAAAAACCTCTGAAAGGACGCTGATTGGCCTGCAGTTCCTGAGATCTTCAATGTCACCTTTTTCATGTAGCAGGATCATTGTAGCATTGTTACAATCCTCAGGAATCTTTCCTTCATTGAGACACATAGTGAAAACTTGGGTGAGTCTAGTTTCAATTTCTCCATTTGCTTCTTGTATGATGTCCACGGTAATTCCATTTTCTCCTAGAGCTCTTTCCCGTTTCATGTTCTTAATTCCAGTTGCAACTTCTCCCGAGAGGACAGAAGGAACTTTGGTGCTGGTACCATTGTTTACGCTTTTCAACCGTAGGCTGAAAAAGCGTATATGCTCCAGCTTTGTTCGTCTGTCTGTCTGTCTGCCTGTCCGCACGATAACTAGCGTAAAAATGGTTTGATTTCGATGAAATTTTAGTATGGAAATGGACCTTATTGAAACTGGGCGAAATTGAGTCAAAGGTCAGGACATAGGAGCAGGATCCATTCCATCGCCCTTATGCGTCATAACTTACGTAAAAATGCTTCGGTTGCGCAAAACTGTCGTTGGACGTGCCCTCTCGAGCTCCTCAATTTTCGCTCATTTTGCTCGGTCACAGAACCCATTGCTCCCGACTCCTGTGTTCCATGTGTGTATAAGGGTATGTGCTACCTTTCCTGCTACTTTTCCGAGTCGGAAAGTACATATTTACTTCGAATTTTATCATATTATTACCTGCCGACTACACCTTACTGCGTTTCTGAAGTGTGCGCCCAAGTACATGTTCCAGTGCCTGCTGTTCCTTTCCTGCATACCCTGTTCAAGTAATCGGCTGCCAGCAATCTTCCCAGCTACTTTTCAGCACCATTAAGTGAATTTTATACCGATATTCCTTCAAGTTTCATCTCGGTGGGTATGTTAACATCTGCCTATCGTGGCTTGCCTTGACTTCCTCCTGTCGTCTCACCAGCATTCTATTCAGTTGCCTTCAGTGCTTATCTTCCTGTTATCTACACACCTTCCCGTTTACGACACTCTCTGATAGTGGTCCTTGGGTGACGTCATCGTTACCGTGCTCCATCTGTCTCCAACCGTTCTTCCAGTGACGTCATTACCTCGCGTCTTTCCATCGTCCGCCTTATTTACGTGCATTTTGCCATCTCCATCGACTTACGCTCTCGAGATTGTGCTGCTTTGCTTCCCAGTTTCTGATTTCCAGTATGTCTACTGCTTTTCTTCGACCACTGACGCCTCCTCCGGATGTATTACTTGACAGTTCACCTCCTCTCTCTTCGCCCGCAGTCACTGCCTTGGGCTTCCGGTTTTCTCGTACCGGCTCCTTTTTAACAGCTCATTTATTAGAGTCCTCGTCACCGGCGAAGCCTTTCTTCGCTTCTTTAGCTCTCGGAGTAAAATATTCCGCGCTTCCACATACTAAACTTACAGCTTACACTTCAGCACTCCATCAGATTGTTCCACCTGATGCCATCACGCACATCACTCGAAAGCCTCGCTCGGTGTTGGTTTATTTTTCTAATCCCGCTCAAGTTGAGTTGGTTCTTTCTTCTCCAATTTCAGTCGGCGAACAAAGTTTGTTCGCAATTCCTTTTGCTCATTAGTCTGCTCTCGTTAGTTTTTTCTCCAGTTCCTCCTGAACTTTCCAACGATTTACTGCATGCTCTTTACTTTCTCAACGTGGTTTAGTTATTGGCCCTATTAAGACTTTGCCTGCTGCTTCAGACGATCAAGGAAATCGTCTGTATTATAGTTTTCGACGTCAAGCTGTAGTCGTTTTTCCTGACTAACAATCCATTGTTTCCTGTCCGACAGCTTTCCAACCTATCTGCGGTCCACGGTCAATGTGTTTACCGCCTATCATTGTTTTTCTTGCAAATTGCCCGGTCACCATAGTTCTTTTTGTCCAACTCGGAATTTTTCGACTTCCATTCGCCTTTCTGGCTTGCCAGAGTCGTGTGACTTTTCTTTATCACCCACATCTTTGTCGACTTTTCCTTATACATATTCGCAGCTTCCTGTTTCGAGTGGTTTGTTCCCGGCCCCTGATTCTTCTGCTTCACGTATTTCTTCGGAGAATATCTTTCTTGATCATCTACTACCGACAGCTCTCCTGGATATTCTCCCTTCTGTTTCTTCTACACCACTTTTCACGCCTCCATCGAGCCTGTCTTCTGCCCGGATCTTGTTGATATGCCCTCAGTCACCCTCTCCGCCTTCATCTTCTGCTCCTGTCGGTCCATTGTCTCCATGTTCGACTGCGGTCTCTACCTCTATGGTTTCCGCTCTTTGTCTCCACGGAGCCAGCGTCTACCAGTTGCTTTATACCTCCTGCTTCCTCACCGCTCCAGTGCAACGTATCTGTTTCTGTGCCTCCAGATTCTACGTCTTCTCATTTTCCTTTACCGACGGCTGATGTTGCTTCGTCTCCTGCTCGTCTCCCCCAGTCCTCACTCCTAGATGTTCCTGTTACAACTTCATGTTCAATATTGTGCTCCCTTCAAGCAAGTCTATCTTCTACAGGGCCCTCCACTGACAGCCCTGTAGTGTCTTCTGGGTTGCACTTGTCTTCTGTTGATGTCTCCATTCTGCCTTTTTCTCTAGACACTTCTGCTTCGCCAACTCCTGAGTCGCCGGACGAAGATCCTACTCTGCCTCTTATCAGCTCTCATGTCGATCGTTTCTGTGAGTTCTTGACTCCTAGCAACTCTTGTCATGTCCATTGAACCTGCATCCTCCTACTCACAGTGTGCTCATTTGCCTTCTGACGTGTCATCTTTCTCTACAGCCATTCCTGTCGTCCTTCCATCAGCTTCAGCCACTGTTCCTGCCTCATCAATTGTTCCTGATAGTGCTCCTTCACCTGTGCTTCATCATGCTCCATTGTTGCCTTCCTCGACTTCTGCTGATGGTACTTCCCTTACTTGTACATCTTCTACGGCTCACCGTTCCCGACGGCGGCGTAAGCCTCTTGCTTCAGATCCTCCTTCACAACAAGACTTTGCTTCTTATGGTGATTATTGCCGCTTTTATGAGCGTTGGGTGAAACGTGCTATGTATAAATAACCAGACTTCTCCTTCCCGTATCCGCTAACACCAGTTCCTTATTATTCCAGTATCTTCCAGAGTGTGAGCCCTTAGACACCTGCTTGACTTTTGCTATGCTTCATGTCCCTTGTATTTCATGTTCCTCATAATATCTCTCTGTTTGAGATAGTGACCTGCGCGCCCATAGTTCTTCTTCTTATGTTTTCTTCTCCTAAATGCCTCAAGTGCAAGCCTGTGATTTTGTCCACGTCTTTTTGGCCGTTTTGCCCATGTTATATATCTCCGTTTTATTGTACACCATTAGTTGTCTAATAAAGCGATATTGAACGACAAAACTTTATCATGCTGTTTTGGAGGTATACTGAACCGGTTCTGTTGAATATAATCAAAATGAGGTCAGAGGTCAGGGCCCAGGAGCAAGATTTATTCCACAGCCATTATCCTCATAACTTGACTAAAAATGCTTCTATTGCGACAAACTTTAGTATGTTGTTCCGGAGGTATACTGAACGAATCAATAGAATAGTCAGGGTAGGGAGGAGAGTTTGTCTGCGCGCGATTTCTGGTATGTTGGAAAGCGTATCATAATTAATCAATGCATTGCATGATTTTACTAACTTGTTAATGACTGGAATAGGTGTATCATATCTTTCATATAGTTTGTGTTTATATATCTTTCGCTCTTGTCAAAATTTCACCTCTATTTTTTGTTACTCTACCATCTTCTTTTCTCAGTGCTAAAGTCTGTTTTCTTCCCTTACTGAGATGCCCCTTTGCTTTCTTCAGGCTTTGGTTATTTTCAATTGCTTTTCTCACTAGTTCACAATTGAATTTTCTTATGCCTTCAGTGATACTTTTCCTAACAGTCTTGCATAGCTCTATATATTCCACTCTGGAAGTTGAATTTTATTTATTTGTCCTCATTTCCCTTCTCTTTTGCATCAGCATTTTTGTTTTTCCTGATATTTTTTTCTACATGTGCAACTTGTTTTTAGTGCCACCTATTTTCGTTGCTGTTTCCATAAGAGTTTTGGTTATTTCTCTGTTAACTTCAAAAATGTCCTTTTCTTCTGATGTTAGACCTTCTGGAGCAGAGAATCGGTTCCTCAGTTCCAACTTGAAGGTATTATGATGAGTTTTAAGGCCGGTTGTGTCAATACATTCTGTCTGATATATACAGTTGAGTCTCTATTTAACAAAGTCCCATCGTTCGGCTTAAAAACTTCGGTATAAAGAAAATTCGTTAAATAGAAATGAACTTAAATTGTAAAAACTTAATCAAATAAAATGAAAAATGTCGTAAAATGTAGTTGAATTTGGACAGTAAATTGAGCTTTTGAGTAGAAACTCTTCGTTAATGACTTTTAATACTTTTTTTCACATATATTCGTAGAAGAAGAATACAATGTCTGAATAAAAAATTAACGAAGAGAAAGAAGCAAAGACTGTAAAGCTTACCTATCTTTTTCATTATCTTAATAATATACATGTACGTACTTATTTTAAATTGTAAAGAATTCCCGTAAGTTTTGTGACGTACTACATAGGTCAAAACATGTGTCAGACGACTAATCTGCAGCGAGACATTCTGTCCGCGTAGCTCAGTTGGGAGAGCGACTTACTCCGGATTGAGGGGACACGGATTCGACGTCCGTCGCGGACAAACTTGTGTTTTCACATTGGCGCCCGATTGTGGAAAATGGATCCACTGGCCATTGGGTTCTTTGAAAAATGTGTGATGTTTGTCCACATATTGTTTGGAATTAATGAAAAATTCCTACTTCGCAAAAAAAAAAAAAAAAATAAGAGGGAGATGATGTGACGTACTACAAAGGTCAAAACATGTGTCCAGACGACAAATCTGCAGCGAGACATTCTGCCCGCGTAGCTCAGTTGGGAGAGCGACGTCTCTGGATCCAGCGTGAGGAGACACGGACAAACTTGTGTATTCATAGTCTGCTCTGTACAAATTTCCTGTACAAAGTGTTTTGTTCATAACAAGTTTAACATTTATGTAAACATCGAAACAACCCGTTGTTTAAACAAATGTTTTTGCCGCCCCGGTGGCGCAGTGGTCTAAGCGATGGCCTCTGATCATTCGTCCGAACGGGGTCCGGGTTCGAATCCCGGTCAGGCATGGATGTTGTGTTTGTCTTACGGCACTGGCTCTCTCCCTTCCCTGGAACTAGTGACCCTAAATTAGGGACGGGCGACTGCTTATAGCCCAATGAGTTGCTCACGGTGGTCGTTAAAACTCCAATCAAAAAAAAAAAAAAATGTTTCATTTCTATGTTTACAACACTTTCTTCAAACTGCAATCCTAGGTCTAATCGTATCGAATGCTTTTAGCACTTCTTCATGTGAAGGTTTTTGATAGCCTCTTCATCATCAACTTCATTTATTATTGTTTCTTCACTACATTTTATAACACTTTCCAAAATGTCATTATTTGTAGGATAATAGAGATCACAACCTTTTCATCAACGTTGAGAAAATTTGAAAGCTCTGCACTTTCTTCAACTCTTCTTTTGTCTTTCAGCTGCTGCCATTTTAATGCTTTATAGCCACAACTTTCTTCTTTATCCTTGATCAACATCATCTAAAAGTTTCACTTTATCCGCAAGAGACAGGCGGGTTTTTTTTCGACGTTTAGAGCGAACAACACAGGAGAGTCAAGAGTGTACTGATTGAAAGAGAATGAATACGTAACTTCTACAGAGTGAGGTCCAACCCAGTTACAACCAGGTTTTCCCTGTGAAATGCAGATTTTACGATGGGCTTTCTATAAAGATTTGGAAAAACAGCTGCTTCGTAAAGTCTCCATGGATACGACTCCACTCGTGGCATCCACCTTTCAACAACATTTCGTGTCCTTTACAGAACCAAAAGTTATATATATATATATATATATATATATACATAGGTACAGACCTCAAATTAAAATCGGGGCCCCCTCCCCCGAACTTTGGAACTGTTTGCTGCATTTCGACAAGTATCGCGCCTTTGAAATACCACGTGATACGAAGAAAGATGCTAATTAAGCTACTTAACATGGACTCAGCTCTCTATCTCCGAATGTTTCCGTATAATAGGTTTGTTATTTTATGCGCACTATATTTAGCACATAGAAAAACACATAATCTTAAATGTCGTCCAAATCATAAGATCGATAGCGAAGATATTTGCAAACAAAATTAGAGGGAGCACCCATACAGTATATCTCCAGTCATTTGCAAAAGTTTAAGACCAGCTCTTTGTATTAGATCTCTGCCGATTGCGTCAGCTACTGTCTTGTCTGTATTACTGAACTTCCTGTCGGTGTCGCATCATCATACAGCGGCAGCTATTGATAGAATTGGGGTATGCGTGCAGGCGTTAGTTTGCTTCTGATTCTCTTGCTAAGCGGAATAGTACGTATTTTCTATATAGCGAAAAATGGTCAAAAACGCGCCATTAAGTGCTACTCAGAGGGCACAAATAGTGACTTTATGTCATGAAGGATACTCCGAATGTGACATAAGCAGAAAAGTAAATGGGAGCAAAACTGCTATCCATAATACGATCATGAAATTTATAGATATAGGTGAATTTAGCGACGGAAAGAGAAGGGACGTCCAAGGAAAATAACCCCACGTGATGACAATACCATAAAGCAAAATTTATGCGTTCTCCGAGGAGTTTGTGCAAGAAAAGTAAGGCCTTTCTACATTCGAAAGGGTCTGATATTAGTATCAGCACGGTTTTCCGACGTCTTAGCAAATATTTTGGATTAAAGTCTTATAAACCTGCACATAAACCTACACTAACCTCTGTCGTGGAAAAGAAGAGACTCCAGTTTGCGAAAGCGTCATCAATCATGAACTGCTGAAATCTTCCCCTGGATCATCTTCCCCTGGAGCTCTTCACTGCTTCAGTTTCTTAATGTCATGGCCAACTTTTGCCGGGAGAACTGCAGAAACTTTAGTACCTCCATATGTCCTTATGTCTGAAATAGATGTCTCCTCCATTTCATTTAGTTTTATGTAAAATTCTTTAACTTTCCTCAAAATGTCACCTCTGTTTCCTGTTCTTCTTACAATAGCATTTTTTGAGTGTCATAATCTGTTTTCCATTACAGAAATGTACCTTTACTTCCCTCAAAGTTTATGGGTTTTCATTTGTTTTCTACACTAGTTTAAAAATCGAATTTCTTCATCTCTTCAGAGATACTTTTCTCACTGTCTTGCAAAGTTCTGCATATTTCACTTGGGAAGTTACATTTTATTTATTCATTTTCATCTCCTTTATTTTTACAACCATACACATACGCAATCATATGCATATACCGGTACAGTATAATGCGTTAACGTTATTGATAATATCCATGAAAATGCTAGTGCAAAGGTCCTGCGTTAGAAGACACGGCACGTATGAAAAGTGAAAAAGGAGTGAAACAAAGGGGACAATATGTTTCCCAAGCTCCGAAATACCACATTGCCGAAACGTTTTGAATTATTGAACTGGAAATACAAGAGGATAAAAATTAATAAAGATTATTTATTACACCTTTCTTTTTGCTGATGACATAACCATTTTGGCAAGCACCACCATCAAAGTTGCTTAGTATGGTCCAAGTACTTGCTGATAAGAGTAAAGAAGTGGTATTATAAATGAACTCAGAAAAGAAAATTGATGTTCAATGCTTTCACAAGAATTGGAGATGTAGAAGTTGATTTGGCTAAGGTTGAAGCAACTGATGCTTACATCTACCTTAGACAACAGATATCAAGCAAAGTCCACATAGAAGAAGATATCAGTAGGAGTCTAAAACTTGAATGAAATAGGTTTGGAAGAAACAGTGCAATTTTCAAGAGAAATTTGTCGTTACATCTTAAGCATCCTTTCAAGTTTATTCATAGATCAGAGACAAGGACCTAACTAAAAACGTTATATACAGCGGTTGCGAACAACTCAAAGAAATGTAGAGGAATGCATGATTGGTGTAACCAAGAAAGACAGAAAGGAAACTCGTGGATCGGGAAAATTACAAGAGTCAATGGCATTATGATCAAAGTAAAAACCCTTTGAATGGTAATGGGCTGGACATATTGCTAGAACTGACCACACCGCTTGATAACTGAAATACTAGACTGGAATCCAAGGATAGGGCAAGCTTCAGAAAAAAGACCATATGTAGGACAGACAGATAAAATTCGAAAGCATGCCGGCAGTTACATGGGGAGAATTACTCAAGTGGGAGAGATTGTGTAAGAGTCTTGAGGAGCCTTCAACAGTAAATTGAGAATGGCTGATGATGATGATGGTAATGACTTGCATAATATTTTAGAGATACAGTATACAGAACTTTTCTGCTTACCTGACAAGACGAAATTTCAGTTCATTCATATGAGCCGGTATAGATGACGTATTAATTTTAGTTCTGTTCGTCAGTAATATGAAGGAGTGGGGTGCTCTGAGATTCATAGGGTGAAAACTCCAACGTTCTCAAGTCCACTGTTCACTTCGACTGATCTTTGTTTTTGTTTCCAGTGTCCTAAGAAACGACGACTTTTTTTTTTTTTTTTTGCTCCAGCAGTAACATCGCTTGCTGGTCTTTCATAACCATGCATGAGCGCTTGAAAATAATTTGGATTTTCATTTTGCAGTGTATTTTTTCCTTAGCATGTTTAACGTGCTCAGGAAAAACTAGGTATTTATTCTTCTTTACCCATTTTTTTCTTTAACCCCAGAAAGACCACATAGGAAACTTTCAGTTTATTTCTCATTTCTTAACGATTTATTTATAAATGAATGAACAAAAAGTTTGCTGCGAGCAATGTTAAATTACAGAACCACTATTTTCTGATGTATAGACCTGAAGCTGAACCAGTGTGCAAGGGAATTCACAAGTTTTATCTCTCAAAGGAATTTTCTGAAATGAAATATTCTCGGTCTACTTTTGGGAAATAAAAACCAAGAATGAAGAGGACTTGAGTTATCTTCCCCATACACTCTGAACATTACCAGACACTCGTTCAAAATCTTGATCAGTTTAACTGCAGATGTAATACTGTAACGGGTGCTTTTTCTGAAAGCTTACTTTTTCGTTCAAGTCGTTTTTAGAAGACATAGTTTTGCACCAACAAATTTTTGACTTAATTTGGATTTCGTAAAACTTAGTTTTCTCAAGGTTAGTTCCCTGAATTATCGAATTTGTTCATAGGAATATTTGTTGATCTATCAAACTTGTTGATATCAATTTCACGAAGGGAAGAAATAAATGCAGCAAGAGTTTTTGGAAAGGAGCAAATATTATGTAGCGCGACTTTTCGAATGGAAGAAGAATTATGAAGTACGATACTTCTCGAACAGAAGAAATTAGATAAAGTGATATTTTTTAATGGAAAGGATAACTAATTCTCGTTTTTCTAAATGGAAAAAAGTAAGTAAAATATATTTTTTCGAATAGAAGAATAAATTAAACGCGATTTTTTGAATGTAAGAAGCAACTTAGATGACAATTTTTCTAATCGGAAAACTAACTGAAGCGCCATTTTTGTTAGAAAAATATCTAGCAAAAAGTTGTTAAATTTTGTAAAATATCATTTTTTTGCACTGTTGCACTGACGAAATTCTAAGACATCAGTTAGTTTTTGTAAAAACATGAAATAAAAAAAAAAGTAAAAAATAATAAAATAGGAAAAAAATAATAAAATATAAGTAAAAAAATAATAAAATATAAGTAAAAAAATAATAAAATATAAGTAAAAAAATAATAAAATATAAGTAAAAAAATAATAAAATATAAGTAAAAAAATAATAAAATATAAGTAAAAAAATAATAGTTTTTGTAAAAAATAAAATCTGAAAGCGATGGAACTTCCATAAAAGGGCATGCCACTTGAGAATTCATAAGATGACAATTTGATATGTGATTAGTTTTTGTAATTGAACAAGCTTTTTGAAGAAAAAAATTACTGATGTCTTCAGTTTTTCAAATGAAAAACTGACTGTTCAGAGTGGGTTTTGATTTATTGTATTTCGTAAAGGGCCAACGTCGTCGAGTTTATTTATTAGATATGCTGAAATTTGAGAAGTTAATTTTTGAACATGGCCGGTTTCAAGAAGTTTATATTTGCCTTGAGCTAAAATTAGGAAGTTCACTTGCAACCAAGACACGAACTCATAGGACTGATTTTTAGTAAGTCACTAAATGATTTTCAAAGTAAAACAATTGGAAAACTTTCTGGACAGAGAAGTTTTGGAGACGAAGCTAGAATGAGTTATGTTGTATTCTGTCTTAAAAAATTACGAAAAAAAAATTAACTCTAACCTTAAAGTGAAAAACTTCTTCCTTATAAAAATTAAAGAAAAAAAAAAGATATACAAATAAATACTTCATGTGTGGTGGAAAATTAAACTTTCAACTAAAATGTATTCTCCACTCTGCAGGACGCAACTTAGTTTTCAAAATCTGAAAGGCGACTTCCTTCCTGCAGAAGACAAAATGTGTAAGATACAGAATTATTGCTTTTGACGATAACTGAGAAAAAATTGCAAAGTTAATGTTTAAATGGTAGCGCTGTATCTGTTTCCTTTCTAAAGAAAAATCTATTGTCAGCATCATGTCTTTAGAATTGACTGGTGCTGTGATACATTTCCTTTCTTTAACTGAAGTTGCATTACTTATATTTTATTCGAATTGTCCACACTGTGTATCGCGTTATTTCTATGATGCTCGTTAACTGATACAGGGCTTTCAAATGTACCTGAATTGAAAGCTTACTGAAAGTTTAGATTTAGGAGGGTTCTGGGTATATTATAATAAGAATTAATAAATCGTACGATGGGTGCTTGTAAAAATAAATCGCTGACGAACAGCAACTCTTCTATAATATCGATTCGAAAGAGTGGACTAATAGAAAACTACTTTCATCTCCGCGAAAAGGTGTCCCTTTTCTTGTCTATCTTTGTCTGATATACTTTAACTCATGACCAAAAAATTAAAAAAATCCGAGCCCGGAGTAACAAATACGGTCGTTAAAAGATCAGGAGTTTAAACAGCCGTAATTATAAAGATTCCATCGTTAAGAACTGGAAATAATTTTAAATCGAAAATATTTTTGTCACAATCACTCTGGTATGAAAGTTTTGCGACGATTTGCAGGTTAATGGACAGGGTTGTAATATAATTTCGCAGAAGTATTTTTAGGCAGTTTTCAGGAAGAGATAAAATAATAATACAAAGAGAGATAATGTAAAGAGGCAATGTAAAAGTTTGTCAAATAAATTTTCCTATAGAGGTCAACGGAAAAATTATTTCACGAATACATATAAATTGCTCAACAACGTGATCTAGGCAACTATTTAAGACTACTGTTCGTCAGTAATTGTCGGTAGTGTTGCTCATATTCGGGAAAACAAAGGATTTTTCTTTTTCCAATAAAGGGCTTAATATGTCCGCTCGCTAGTTGGAGCGACGATTTTGAAAACTATTAAAAAGTCTGAGTGCTTTCTCAAAAGATGAGATACCTAGGTCTTTAATCAGTGGAAAAATAACCCACATTGCTTGTCTCAGAGGCGTAACTATAGCGCCTCTGAGACACGAACGAGATCGCCGTCGTCTGAGAAGTCCTGTACACAGAAACAGGACTTCCTATGTGCAGAAATTGACCGAAGCATTCAGTGAAGTGTATTCCCGATCCACGTCTTAGCAAACTATGATCAGGGAATTAAAGAGGATCTGTACTGGCAGCCGCATGGCTATAAGGAAACCACTGATTTCTGCGAAGAACAGAGAAGTGTATCTACAGTGATGTCAGGAACACCGTAACTGGACACTAGAAGACTGGAGAAAAGTCATGTGGTCCGACGTATCGTGGTACACCTTGTTCGGTACCAATGGTGAGCAGAGAGTTTGGCTGGAGCCCCATGAAACAATGGACTCAGCTTTACTTGTAAACACGACTCATGGTTTTGGATGTGGTTTCATGGTGTGGGACACGATACAGGTCCCCTGATATTGCTGGAATGTCGCGTGCCCTCCCGGGATTATCTGAACTTTGTTGCTAATCAAGTCCATCCTGCAATGTTGACTTTTTTTCCATCAGATGACGGCTGTTTCGTGGAAGGCAATGCTATACTGTCCATCGTGCAAGGTGTCTTCAGCAGTGGTTCAGCGAGCATGACAGTCAGCATTGCATTGAGACAAAAATTTTCCGGGGGGGACGGGGGCAGTTAAAAATTTTGAGGGGCTGCAACTTGTTGGCTGATTATATACATATAATCACAATTTTGTTATTTATATATACATTAAAACATCTTAAAACTACAAACTGAGTACAAAAATTTTACTTTCTGATGCTCGTATATCGCAAATGAGAATTGCAAGAAATCTCCACATACAGGTGATTAAAAATGTAAAAATGTTATACCTTTGCTTTAATTCAGTAATGCACCAACGGATTTCTCCATAAGGTGATGTAAAATATCGAGGATGCTAGTAAGATGACGCTGGGCAGGAGAAATTGAAGTGGTAAAGATGTCCTCGCCTTACTATAAGCCTGTTCCTAATTATTAAGGAATCATTAAGTCTTATCTGAAAATATGGTGTAAACCATAAACCATTCCCTTACGACTTGGTTCATCCCCTTTAGATTATTTAGATCAGTACATAGTAGTGAAAGAAACTAACTAACCGTTTGGATGCCAGTTTGAAGTGCCTTGATTTTTTTTGTCACAGAGTGTAAAAATACTCGCTTTGATGTAAACCACCCACCGCCAGGGAGGGGGGACTGTTTTATGGGAACGATTTTTAATAATTTGCTGTTGTTAAAAATTAGGTAACAAATATTTTGTTGTATCGGGAGCACTAACGTCACGTTAGCTACACGAAAGCTTAACCGTATACATGGAAAGTCGGCATCCAAAAGACGGAAATAAAGCTGAATACCGGCTTCCAAAATATAATGATATATTGCAGAGCAAATATTTCTACTCTGTCGAACTAGATTTTTATTGCGGAAGTAGTTCGAGTTGTCAGTGTTTGAAAAATTGCCCCTTCAGCAACGACTCTTTAATATTTTATTGAAGGATGATAGAAATTTCAGACTGAAGTCCATTTGGATGTTCTTTTTTATTATTATAATATTTTCCCTCATTTTCTTAATATTTTAAATTAATACAAACGAAAAGAATTAGACAAAATATAAGGGGAGATCATCGCAAAACATACAGGCGGGGGGGGGCTTTAATGCATTTTCGAGGGGGCTAAGCACCCCCCAGAAAATGCCTGAATACATTACTGATGAGAGCGACCTCCACCATCTTCCATGGTCACCACAAAGCCCGGATCTGAACCCCATTCAGAAGGTATTGGACATGCTAAAAAACAGATCATGGAGTGCAATCTTTTTTCGTCAAATCTGGGCCAGTTAAAGGACTGTCTCGTGAACGCCTGGTATGCTGTATGCACTCCAACATTTTGTGGAATCTACGCCAAACTATATATGAGTTGTAATTCAGGCTAATGGAGGTTCAACTCGGTACTGAATAAAAGTTTCTAATTCAGTGGCCGGTATGTGTGTTACAAAACAAGATGCCTTTGATGGGATTCACAAGAAGTGAATTTCTCAGCACACCAAAGCCAGCATATCGTTTCTGTTTTATTAAGAGGAAAATGCACGAAGTTGTATAGCTTAAAGCTCAAGCTATTAAAGTTCTAGTTTCGTCGGTGTCATTATTAGTCCCACAATAAGATGAGGCCAATACTCCAGACCTTTCTTTTTCACTGTGTTCTGTCTTGTGAGTTATTTTCTTTGTGGTCCTTGTCATCGTCCAAGTTTCAACACTATGTATCATTGTAGGACTTCAAAACTTTGCATTTCAGCTTTAGCAGCAGGCTTCTATCACCTACAGGTATTACATCTCGTCTGCGTGAAATCTGCTGCCGACATTTCTTTTTCTATTTACATCTTTCCCCAATACTCACTAGAGGCATTGAAATCTTCCAAAACTTCTTCCTGGATATTAACAGCAACAGTTCGATTAGCCTCCTCACTGCAGCATGTGGTCTCTTTGGATCCATCAACCGTATTATGCAATTCCCCTCCTTTCTAATTTTTCCCCTCGCGCGCTTCTGTTTTCACCCTCACCATAGTGCAACGCATCATCGTCAAGTGATACGCTCCACTACGATGCTTCCCTTTATCAAACTGTTGCTGCATCCATAACGATGTTCAGTTATGGGCTGGATGTTGATTCTTGGTACAAAACGACTGTTTTACGCTAAATTTCTGTTTGCCCTACCCATGGCACACGTGCAGGAATTTTTGTACATATGCTTTCTCAAATGGACGTACTTTTCTGGTACGATTTTCTCTCCCAAACAGTTCCGGATTTCGTGCCTCGGTAGACATTCGTGTGCCTTCTCCATATCGTATCTATCAGGAGCTACGTGGATTCTTACTGTGTATTTCTCCATTAGTTATCTCAAGTAAAATACAGCATTCGTTGTACATCTCCTCGGCGTGAACAGAAATTGTTCTTGTGAATGTCTTTACTTCTTTTCTCAACCTGTTATTCAATATACCTTCAAACACCTTTGTTTTACGTCAAACTAATTTCGTTCAGAGAGTAATTGTAATAATCCTGAACACCTCCTTTTCCCTAGTGATTGAATGAAATGAAAACATTTTTCCATTCGAACCTGTTGGACATTTTATTCTTTTTTTGATTGGGGTTTAACAACTATCATGAGAAACCATGATGGGGCTTTAAGCAGTCACCCATCCTTAATTTAAGGCCACTGGTTTCAGAGAAAGGAGACAGCCAGGGCCGTAAGAAAATCACATCATCCGTGCCTTACCGGAATTCGAACCCGGACCCATCTCGGACGAATTATCAGAAGCCAGCACTTAGACCACTGCGTCACAGGGGCTGCCTAATAGGACTTCTTCCTCAAAAGATTTACTATTAAATCGAGTAAGATGCCAGTAGAATTTTCTACGAAAGTTTAAAACATTTCCACTTACGTGTTGTTTAGCATACAGCCTATGCAATTTTTCAAGGTTGTCAAGGCATTAAATACTTCTTTTGTGATCACTCCCATAACTGCTGCTCAGTTTGGCTGTTTCTCATGTCTTTTTAAGCTTCGATTCTCTCTCTCTCTCTCTCACACACACACACACACAGAGCTGAAGCTCGCTGGCATTGCACGGCATTTAAAAAGTTTTCTATCTAAAAAATTGTGCAAAATTTTTAAATCTCAAATTGGGAAAAACAAATAAAAAATCAGCACTATGTTCCTCGCGTTTAATTGCCTGCTTTGCTAGGAAACGAATTCGGGGCTTTGTGACGTACCACAGAGGTGAAGCACGTGTCAAGACGACAAATCTGCAGCGATGCATTTCGTCGGTGTAGTTTAGTCGGTTAAAACAACTGACTCTGCAGCGAGGAGGCTCAGGTTCGTTCTTCGCCACCGATAATTTGTGTTTTCACAGATTTTTAAATATCAAGTTTGGATAGAATCTTTCAAAATAAATTTGAGCCTTTCTATTCTGGAGACTTAATATAATACAATAATTTCCAGCTTGAACCATCGAGTCATTCCCTAGCAATATGATCGCAATGCATGATTCCCACCTCTTTTGAAAGAAACTTCCATTTACTTCCCTTCATTAAGTCATTCCTGCGCCATACATTCTCTTACAGGCGATATTCTCTCGGAAGTTTGCGGAAATATTGCATTAAACAAAGCACACGCATTGCTTTTCATCTATTTTCCCTTCCGCTGTCAGCTGCCTTTATTTTTGAAACTATCTTCACTCTCCCTCTCTCTCCCTCTCTCTCTCTCTCTGAAGCTAGAACAGAACATTGTATCTCTAAATTTACAACAAATTTTAATCGTTATAAAAACTTTTACGAAAATCGGCGTTTGTTAGTATAATTTTATAAATATAAATACATTAATTATCTACGATCTTGGCCATTTAGAAATGAAAAGTCTGTTGGGAGGGGATCGCTCTAGTCGCCATCCGTTGCATCCGCTAGTGTCATCTGATAACATCATTCCGTGTTTGTTTTTATTTTTCCTGATAAAATTAGTTGTTGCACTTCTGTCCTGCGAAGTTTTACACATTTTCTTTTCCACATCTACTGTGACAACTTCTTTACAAGCTAGATTTAGACATTTTTCTGTACCCTTTTTTTTATTTTCAGTTACTCCCTTGAATGTTTCATATATCACGTGAGTCAAATGAAAACCCTAAAAGTGCGATAAAAAATTCAAAATGCAGTGTCATTGTCCTGTAACTTAACAATAAAATATTTTCTTACAGGTAGCAGCACGGTGCAGACAAGCTTAGTGATGTCACAGTAGCAGTTTAAAGATGGCACATTTGAAACATGCACCAAAGAAGAGCAACGTTTTGTCATGCGTTTTTTAAGTAGTGAAGGTGTGAAACCTATTGAAATTCATCATCGAATGAAGTTGCATTACGGTGATGCATGTCTGTCACTCCAGCAAGTGTACGAATGGACTAGCACGTTCCGAAACGGCGTGAATTCTGTGACAGATTCTCCCCGCCCGGGTCAGGCACACAAAGTAGTGACACCAGAGTCCATTACGGCAGTTGATGGTATTGTGGATGGAAAATCGTCGAGTGACGGTGGATGAAATAGCCGCTCTTTTGAACATCAGTAATGGTTCAGTGCACCACATCATCCATGCTGTGCTCCAGTTCAACAAACTGTTTGCAAGGAAGGTGCAGACAGTTGTTTCAATTGCTGACTCCAGAATTGATACAACGACGAGTTCATGCATGTCAACAAATTTTGCGGAGCTTTGAAGCAGAAGATGGTGTCTTCCTGCAGAGAATTTTTACTGGAGATGAAATCTGGGTTTACCATCATCAGCCAGAACACAAGAGAGCGAGCGAGGAATGGAGCCATCTTTCCTCACCAACACCGAAGAAATTCCGCCCGTAGCCAACTGAAGGAAGGGTTATGTTGACTCTCTTTTGGGATGAAGGAGGCGCAATTTTGGAGCATTACATGCCCGGGGAAACATTGTAACCAGTGACACGTACGTAGATCTTATGAAGTATCATCTTTGACCTGCCATCAAATCCACGTGGACTTCTGAGTACTGGTATCATGTTGCAACATGACAACGCTTGGCCCCATAGTGCCCGTTCAACCATTGCAACCACACAAGACCTGCACTTCGAGTGTCTCCCATATCCGCCGTATTCAGCAGACCTTGTTCTGTAAATTGTGAGAAAAAAATTATTTAAGGTTTTGAGTTAACTCTCCCTTGTATTTTCAGTCTTGTACTTTCTTTGTTTCAGTCCACATCCTCTCAGGTTTTTATTTTTTCATACCTCTGACATACTCCTTCTTGGATCACACAAAGTCATGCGGAATCTCTTTAGAATCTATCGTTCGTCCTCGATCATGCTTCAAAATCTTTTAATAACCCTGTTTCTTACCTCTTGCCGTCTTAAAAGCTAACCTAAATTTCATTTCTTTCAACCTCTGCCAATTTATTCTTCCTCATGACCCGTTTTCTTCTTCCTCTCAGTTTCCTCTTTTATTTCCATCGTCATTAGAAGCACTCGATATTACGCTATAACTACTACTTTCGGATTTTTTTTTTCATTTTCGAACTTTCCTATCGGTATCGTTGATTTCAATGCTTAATCTTTCTTTAAATCATAGGTATTCCTTCTCCTTCTCGATACTTCACTCTCATATATAGTAAGTATCGCCTCTGCTTTTTAAAGAACGTATTGACTAGATCCATATTATATGCTATGGTGAAGTTTATTGTTGTCACCAACCTGATTTCCATTCATTCCTTCAACGTACATGTGTTTGATTTCTTTGGTTTAAATGTATGCATTCTAATGCAGTAGATACACTGAATAACCTGTCCTGGTCTAGTAATAGTCACACCTTCATTCGTGTGGAACAACTAGTTTTCTCAACAGTATGTTTTACAGGTGGAAGCATGGCTGTTCGTGGAAGTCATTAAACATTTAATTACTACTTGATCATAAATACCCCGTCTCTTAACAGGAAAGAATAGAAATTATCTCTCTGCACACACACACACACACACACACACACACACGCACACACAGAGGAGAAAAGGACCGAAGAAGAGCATGTGTCTATGAATGTGTGTGCGCGCGAGCACGTGCCGTGAAAATACTAAACACTTGATGTGGAAACATTTCTTTTCCTGGACTAAACATGAAAAAAAAATCATTGGAAATAAATATCTGTTTATATATTTTAGAATACGGAGTTTCTTCAAAGCATCGGTGGCCATTTATTTAGGCAATTGAGAAGACTGTGAAATATGCGCAGAACTATCACTTCCCACCCGTGGAAAAGGAATAGAAGGAAAGAAGCACCTCCAGGATTACTAATCAACTTTAGTGTTGATTTGAGTACCCTACTCCAAATGTAGGGAGACAACACTTCACGTCTGCGAGAACTACTGACTTAGAAAGCATCAAAAGCTGCTTAGAAGAAAAGAAAGCATATCACTCAAAACAGAAATCTTTTCTAGTTTTGAAGAAGAGTTTTCTATGAAAGAAATGTGGTCGTGCCTTGACAACGTAAACGATATATTTAGGCCAAATACAGCGAGAGAGATCGAGAAATGTTCTTCATCAGCAGGTTATCTGACTTAAAAACAGAAGAAGAATCTCGACCTCTTTTGGATTTTGCCATGATTAAACTTGAAGGAATTCATCAGAACAAAGTAAGTATAGCCTCAGCTTTGGAATTCAATAAGACAATGTTGTAGATCAATGTTGCAGATCACACATTAGACCATGGGAGCTATCTGATCCATAAGAGTGCTACCGTCAGTAAAACCGGAACGGAAGGCGCTTACATCCGAAATAAGGAGAACAGGCAAGAGAACAAAGGAACTGCAACATGTTAGAACAAGAAAGACGTCCCTGTAGTATCGTGTGTTGTGAGTACGTCTTTTGAATTGCAAGAGTGTGTGATAACATAAACAAGGATGTGCTAGTTAAGGATTTTTTCTATTGGAATTTTAGAAGAGTAGATACCGTTGCAAGTAGAAATCTATACTAACGCCCTCTAGTGACAGAACTTTTCTCATTAGGAAATGACAGAAAGTATACATTAAATGTTTCGCGTAGTTGTTGCCATGATACAGAAAAAGTATTTCTTCAAATACGACTTTTTGAAGCAGAGATAGCAAAGAAAGCAGACTGTAAATGTACATTCCTAGTGGGAAAACTGCAGTATTTGAAGTAGAAATTATGCAACATCTACGTCATGGTGAATGGCAAAAGAATTTTTCGAATTGGATTTTTGGGAGATGAGATGTAATCGCAAACAGAAATAATACTTAAGTTACCTTTACGGGCATAATCGCACAACATACGAAATCGGAAGATATATGCAAAATATTTCCCTTATTGAATAGCATCAAATAATAGTAATAAAACAATTGAGGTCAAACTTTGAGAAATAGACATCTCAAAGGAAACAGAACATGGGTTTACCTCCCCGAGGAAAAAACTGTGTATAACATTCAGTAGAAAGCATGCGTAAAATCAGGTTCCTGGTGAATAGTATTTGACTGAAAAAAATTTTCGATCGGATTTTGGAAGTACGTAGAAATAAATTCCTTGGCAAATGGAAATACGAGCCATGTGCGCATAGGTGTCCTAATGACAAAATTGTTCGTTATAAAATATGAAAATCATGGGTAAAACAATTAACGCAGTAGAATCTATGCGACGCTTTTAGAAGAAGAGATACAGAGAAAAATAAAATGTGCACTTACTTCCCTTTGCGAAAAATTATTGTTCCAATCAGCATTTCTTCGTGATTATCAATACATCCGCTACCCTAATTGGGTAGCGGAGTATGTCACCCATAACTCTGCTCGTTTATCTTTGTACTTTTAAAACACGTGATATCCAGTGACTCGTCGAAGTATATTGCACACTCATACCTTAATAGAGGTCTTCAACCTTTCAGGACCGAGGGCCACATCAATAAATTCGAAACTTCCACGGACCGCACGTCTACTGACACAGATAGAGAATCATAATATAGATGCCGCATTTTAGTTCATCTTGTCCTACACTTTTATTGCCAAAAGCACGTTCAGCAGCAATATGCTTTGTACTTCATGAAACCGAATAAATACAGTACTAGTTTACAATATTACAAATAAAATAAATTGACAATAAGGTACTCACATTACAGCAGAGATGGATGTTACTGCAATCTTAATGAGAAACTTGACATTGTTTTTGCTTGACTAAAGCTTCAACATTAGATGTAATGCACGTTGTCACGACTCACAAAGTGTCCTACAAATGTTAATATGTCAGACGTGTTCTTGTTTTTGACTGCGTGTTCTTCATTTGACTGAGCAACTGCTCACATATGTAGGTACTGCCAAAGATACAAGACATGAACAATGCATGATTACGTATTTCTGGATACTTTTTCGGACACAACATTTTGGAATCAAAGACAATTACCGTAGGAACTTCTAAAAACTTGCATTTCACTGCAGAGTCCCACTGAAGATCTGCGAACTCTATTTGTATATGAAGTGGAACACTTTTGATGTCAACCAAGAAGGGCGAGGAGAACATTGACACGGAAATTTCGTTCTCTCTGAAGTCAGAAAATCTGCTTTTTAATTCCTCTCTCTGATTTGAAAAACATTTTACATAATCGCCCGAGCTTCATATTATATTTTCATTCACCAACGCCGCTAATGTTGGAAACTGAATGCGGTTTTTATTTTGCAACTGACGTTCCCACGGAATTAGTTTTGTCTCAAAAGCTTTCACATAGTTATAAGGATTCTTTCCCAAGTAAACGGTAGTGCCGTTCATTAAGGTGACCAGTAATGTTGATCTTTCTTCAGTAATGTCGATAAGGAATGTAAAGTCACTTAATCACTTCTCATTCCGAATGGGTTTTCCTTTGGATTCCATGAATTGTTGAACTTCTTCCTTCAAACAAAAAAGGTACTAAAGCATCTTCCCGCGACTCGACAACGTATTTCCGCGTAATATGCGATGTCACTATGTTCAGCTTCCAAATAGCTCAAGAACTTTTGAGATTGCAGGTGGCCAGACATTTCGACAGGATAAAATTCACCAGTTTCACAATAGTCATCACATGCTCAAAGTTTGGGAAGGACTTCGCACACAAATTTTCTTTGTGGATGATGCAGTGGAAAGCCATCATCTTAGTACTGCCGCCCTCCTTCGCGTCAGATTTAATTAAAGTTGTCATTCCTCTCTTCTTTCCGGACAAAGCATGCACATCATCTGTGGTTATGACAAATATGCTACTCAAGTCTAACTCACACTTAGCCAAGATATCTCTTAATCTTGAATATAAATCTGAAGCACAGGTCTCGTCTTTATGAACAACTACACTAGCTAATTCCTCTGTAATCGTGAAGTTTCTATCAACGCCACGAGTGAAAATGGCTACTTGTGTAGTATCGGTTGCATCTGTGGAATCATCCATCGCTACAGAATAAAATACAAAATCCTTGTTCTTGGATTTGATATTGCTGAATACATTTGCTGTCAGATCCTCCACGCGCCTAATATTCGAAACAACTTGAGTCTATGACGGACAAAGCACGTCAATTACACACTGAAGACATTCTTTTCCAAAATCTCTGTCAAAAAAGGTTTTCTACATTTTTCAGTTTTTTCTTGTCATGCAGCTAACTAGAACGCAGTTTTCAGACAGTTTATTTACCTTGGAGAATAATGACAGCTGACAATTTAACTTGTCTTTTAATTCATTAACTTTTTTGCTCCGAAAATGCCCATCCAATCCAGAATATTTCGCACTATGCTTCGTATCATGATGCTTGTTGGTTTTGTATTATTTCATTACGGCAACGCTCTCATTGCAAATAAAACAAATTGCCTTATTCTTATGGTCAACAAAAATGTAATAGACGTCCACTTTTCTTGGAAAAAAAATCGCATAATGTCTCCAAAGTTCCTTTCCTTGCTATCACAGATCGCCTTTGTGCACGCATTCAAAGACCAAATGCGTCTGCTGACTGAAGTGTTTCATCCGGCTCAAGTCAGCTACTCGATATCCGCTTTTCGCCAGCCGGTCACGAGGTTTACATCCACCTGCTCCCTTCTTAACCTCAGGGGTACGCAAAAGTTCTCCTCCTAGCAACCGTTCTTCAAAATAGGATAGTGGCAACTTTTGGGAATTGAACGCATAGGCGGCAAAAAGAGAGCGGACACTAGGAAGCACTTTTTGCTTTTTCCAGACACTAGCAGCTGGTTTACGACTCCAACAGATGGTAATTATATTTTGTTAAATTACGTAACGCAAATTTTATGGTAAATTATATTTTGAAAATCACAAGATTACCCACACTAATATACTCTCTACCAACAAGTAATTGGACACCTGTGATAGCAAAGGAAAACAAAGTTTATTCACCTTCAATAGTTGGTGGAGCCTCACGAGCGGCGATTAGAGCTGCGACCCTCCGGGGCGTACTCTCAACCAGGCGTTGTACGACGGCTAGCGGTATTTTCTTCCACTCGGCTTGGAGAAGACAGGTCATTTCGTTCACCGATTTCGGACGGTGGGGGCACCCATTAAGTCGACGCTCTGACTCATCCCAGAGGTGCTCGATAAGGTTAAGATCCGGGCTCTGCGCAGGCCAGTCCACTCGATTAACCCCATTGTCACCATACCAAGCCATGGTAGACCTCGCAACATGACAGGTGGCATTGTCATCCTGAAAGCAACATGGGTCCACCCCGTAAAACTGCCACAACGTAGGAAGCGCATGGTCACCCAAATTGGTGCAGTAGGTCTCGGCGTTGAGTCTACCAGGAATGCGACCAAAGGTCCAGTGCCATACCAGGAGAAACACCCCCATAGCATAATTCCACCGCCGCCGAACTTCACAGTTGCCACAATACATTCCGACAGGAGGCGTTCTCCAGGCAGACGCCAAACCCAGACCCTGACATCCGAACTGTTGAGGGTGAACCTTGATTTGTCGCTCCAGAGAACCTGTTTCCACTGTTCAACGGTCCACTGTTGACGTTCTTTGCACCACGTTAGCCGAGCAGCGCTATTGGACTTTGTGATCAAAGGCTTGTGGGCGGCAGCATGTCCATGATAACCGAGCAGATGGGATTCCTTCCGGATGGTATTCATCGAAAGAACACTCCCGGATTCCTGTTGAAACTCCTCGCAGATGTGGCCCATCGAATTGGCGCGGTTCTTCCGAATTTCTCTGGCCAGCACCCGTCAGTCTCTAACTCCCAGTTTTGTGGGTCTGCCGGGTCGGGGCACAATCCGACAGTCACCTCTCATCTTCCAATTGCCAATCACATAGGCCACTGTCGATTTTGGGTACTTCAACTCGCTGGATATATCACGTATGGATCGGCCATTTCTGTGATACCCGACGATTACACCTTTCTCGAAATCAGAGAGCTCCGAACTGCGTGGCATCTTGCATGCGACTGGTTACGTTGTTATTTCCCACACGATATTTAACGGCGGCGGCGGTGTCGTGTATGCGGACCGCAGATATCGTTGATTGCAGGTGTGTCCAATTACTTGTTGATAGATAGTGTATATACGCATATGTTAGCAATCATTTTAATTTTTTTGAACCGCAACCTCCTCCCTCCCCTTCCTCATACAAATATTGCATTTATTCTCCATTGTGGACTTCGGCACATACAAATCTCACTCTCCCCTAACAAAATGTTGCGTTTGATAGAATGTTTGCCCAGCTAACGTGAAATGGCTCGGCAGGCAACTCATGGCCCGCAGGCCCGAGTTGAAGACTCTTAACGGGTCAACTACGCACGAGAATTGGAGAATGTCTGCAGCTAAAATAAAGTCAAGCACTGCTAACTCAGTCAGTTGATCACTGTCTCGCCTCTAGGGCACCAAAACACAGTTGTTGTTGTTTTTTTCGATTGGAGGTTTAACGACCACCGTGAGCAACTCAATGGGCTATAATCAGTCGCCCGTCCCTAATGTAGGGCCACTGGTTCCGGGAAAGGGAGAGAGCCAGTGCCGTACGTCAAACACAACATCCATGCCTCACCGGGATTCGAACCCAGACTCCTTTCGGACGAATGATCAGAAGCCATTGCTTAGACCACTGCGCCACCGGGGCGGCCACATAATTTACAATACTAAATGATCGCATTTGCTTAAAGCCTCAGGACTTTGTCTACCTATCTTACCGTTAGCTTTCATGAATCACCTAGCTATATTAGTGTACACATGCTGTATAGCATCTGTGTTACGTATATCGAATTATTAAGTTTCCTTTATGATTACTTTGTAAAAGTTGCGCCTCTAAAGATGGATACCATTTGTTTAAATTCCTACAAACGTTCTACGCTGCACTGCATCTTTCTTACAAAACTGATGCTTGACACACTGATTCCAGAAATATGTCCTCGTTGTATGCATATTGTAAATATTTGTAGTTTTGTTAACGCTATCCTGACTATAATTCTTGCAGCTGTTAATAAAAAACTTTTTCCAAGAAAAAAATAAAGAGTACAAGTATCATTAGTTTTATTTTGCTTACGTGACTTTCATTAACTTGAAAGAACTTTTATAAATGTATTACAAATGTTGATGTTAGCATCCTCGCAAGCGTCATTCGCGGCCGCGTGTGTGTGTGGGTGAAACCGTTTGTTTTATCGCTCCGAGAAGCAGAGATTGCAAGGCAAGCTCTGGATTTCAGGGTAAATTCAACTGGGGTGAAAGAAGCATCGTGATTGGCCAAAGATAAAGAAGCCAAAAACTGCTTACATTGTACATTGAACTTCTCCAAGTGCATGAGACCTTCTATCCCAGTTTCCGATAGTGAAAAGATATATTATGATTGTGTTGCAGCGCGGTATTCAAAATAACTTTAATGGTGTTGTCCACAGCGTGGAAATGTTTATGTTACAGAACATTGGTTTTTAATGAAGCGAAAAATCGTGTCAAGTACTTTACACTTCGGATTACAGTTATTTTACGTTTAATCATTATTTTAGGTGTATCTTTATTTTTCTGCTGCTAAAGAGGTCTGTGGCACCACAATAGTGGGTAACAATAGAGGTGATGCTTGGTGGAATAGTGAGATTGATGAGGCAGTAAAGAAAAAGAAGGAAGCCTATTTGGGGATGTTGCAAGGTAGAGTCTCTGTGGATGAATATCGCTGTAAGAAGCGTGAAGCTGCTAAGCTGGTTCGCCACAGTAAGGCAAAAGATAGGAAAGAGAAAGTGGAACGGCACGAACTGGCTTTTTGGAAAGATAGAAAGTCCTTCTGGAAGTACATGAGACTCAGGAAAAATAGGGGAAACACAGTTGTAAGTTGTGTGAAGAATGAGATTGGGGAAATGATTTGGGAGCCCAATGAGTTAAGTGACAGATGGGGCGAATACTTCTATGAGTTATTAGATCAGGAGAGCAGAAATGATTCTGAGACAGATGCAGATGATGTCACAATGAGGGATGAAAGCACAGGAGGGATCTCAAGAGAAGAAGTGTGTAAAGCTCTAAAATCTCTTCAGAATGGTAAGGCTCCAGGAGTTGATGGCATAACTGCGGAGATGTTGAAGTATAGTGGTGACTCTATAATTGACTGGTGACTAAAATTCGCCAGTTGTGCTGGGAGTTAGGAATGGTCCCTAGGGATTGGAAGGATGCTATCATTGTTCCCTTGTATAAGGGAAAAGGTGATCAGACTGAATGCAAGAACTATCGTGGTATTAGCCTACTGAGTGTGCCAGGGAAAGTGTTTGGTAAGGTTGTTATTGAAAAAGTACGGGGTCTTACATCAGAGAAAGTGTGGGATGATCAGAGTGGTTTTATGCCTAGTAAAGGCTGCATTAACCAGATTTTTGCATTACGCATGATAATTGAAAAGTATCTGGCTGTTGGAAAGAAAGTTTTTACTGCCTTCATAGATTTAGAGAAAGCTTATGACCGAGTCAATAGGACACTTTTGTGGAAGGTATTGAATGAATATGGTGTTACTGGGAATCTACTTAATAGTGTAAAAGCCATATATGCTGGTAGTAGAGCTTGTGTACGAGTGAATGGTGTTTTATCAAAATGGTTTTCCATTGGTGCAGTAGTTAGACAAGGTTGTGTAATGTCACCATGGCTGTTTAATATATTTATGGACGCATGCATGCGTGAGGCCAAAATGGATAATAGAGGCTTATGTCTTGGTGATATCCGTGTGTGCATATTGCTGTATGCTGATGACACTGTCCTGTTGGCAGAGAGCAAAAGTGAGTTGAAGAGTATGTTGACTCGGATGCACGAAGTTTGCATGAAATTCAAACTGAGTATAAATAAGGGAAAAACAAAAGTTATGGTGTTTGAGAGAGGAATGGGTAGCACTGAATGTAATGTAAGTATAAACAGCACTGTGATTGACCAGGTGAGTGAGTTTGTGTATTTAGGAAGCATGTTTGACAGAGAGAACAAGTTGGATGGTGAAATCAGTAGGCGAGTGAATTCTTCTTTGAAAGTCATAGCTGCTCTGGGAGGTTTTCACAGGAATGATGGGTTCTCTAGAGAGTCATACATGGCTGTGTATGAAACAGTAATTGTTCCTACTGTGATGTATGGCTGTGAAACCTGGGTACTGCAGAAGAAACATAGGAGTCGTTTGTGTGCTGGAGAAATGCGTTACTTACGTGGGGTTTGTGGCAAGACACGATCTGATTGTGTGAGGAATGAAGATGTATTGCAGTTGTGTGATGTAAAGCAAAATGTTGTTAGCAAGGTGAAGACCAATATGCTTCGGTGGTTTGGCCATGTTGAAAGAATGAGTGATGAAATGCTTACTAAGAAAATCTTTTCAGCCCAAGTGGCTGGAAGGAAAGGCAGAGGAAGGCCAAGGAAGACATGGGTGGATCAGATTCAGTAGTGTCTGCATGAGAAAAAGATTATGAGTATGAAGTATAAAAGATCTTGTGTACGGCGTGTAATGGATATCAGTGAAGCACGAGTTGTATGTCAAGATCGCTGTAAATGGCGAAGTTTGATACCACAACAATAAGTAAAAATATCTGGAAGTTTGTATTTCTTTTTGGAGCTAACCTCTGAATCTCAGAGAACCGCTTAGTGATATGTATGTATGTATGTATTTATTTTTCCGGTTGTCATATCAAATTCATAAATGAAAAATTCATGGAAAGTAACTGACATATGTATCATATCTGGAGCTTATTGATAACAGCCTCGATCCTTCCAAACACATAACAATTTTAACATTATACACTGCCGGACAATTGCTAAGGACGGATGACAATAGCAACGATAGCAACCATAAAATGGAAGGCAGGAAAATGTAAAAATTAGCATAAGTGCGGGAAACAGTAAGACGTGTTGTGCGTATGCAAATTTTGGATTGCCGAACTTGTTCGTGACGTCATAGCGCTGATAAGAGATATAAAGGATTTGACGCGTATTGACCGTTGTTGTTCAAACGCAAAGTTGAAAGGGAAAGAATGAATTGACGAACTTGCAATTTTCAGTATGTATTCCCGACATCACCTAGATGATTTTACTCGTGGCCGTATTATTGGCAAGATTGAAGAAGGGCGAAAAATAACAGATGTTGCCAGGAGTTCGACGTCAGCCACAGTGTTGTTTCAAGGCTTTGGAAATCATTTCAAACAAATGGAGAGTGTGGCAAACGTCACGGGGAGGTCGTGTTCGCAGTACGACACCTGCAGAAGATCGGTACATAGTGCTATCAACAAAAAGACACCGGCGCACCACAGCTAGTGAGGTAGCAAATCAGTTTATGGCTGCTACTGGCAAGCGTATCTCCCAAAAATCTGTCGCCAGACGTTTGCATGAAGGAGGACTATACGCCCGCCGTCCCGTTGTGTGCATCTCATTGTTCAGACGTCACCGTACCGCCCGTTTGCAATGGTGCCATCAACATCGCAATTGGACTGATAACGACTGGTCTGCTGTCCTCTTCTCAGATGAGCGTAGATACAGTCTATCGTCTGATTGTCGACGACAACTGATCTGGCGTTATAGTGGTACTGCATATTGTCCAGCAAACATACAGGAAAGGGACCGATAACCGACATGTAGTGTGATGGTATGGGCTGGCATCATGATCAATGGCCGTACGTCCCTATATGTGCTTCCAACTGGGACTATGACTGGCCAACGATACATTAATGATGTTCTGCTACCTCATGTTCGCATGTTCCGTGGTGCTGTCGGTGATAGATTCATTTTCATGGACGACAACGCAACATGTCATCGAACAGTCGCTGTCCAGGAGTGTCTTGAAAGCAAGGATATTCAACGCCTCGTATGGCCAGCACGTTCTCCAGATCTGAATCCCATTGAAAATGTGTGCGATGCTTTGAGGAGGAGTCTGGCTGGTCGCCAATGCCCTCCAATAAACAAGGACACCCTCATCTGTGCGCTGACAGAAGAATGGGATAAATTACCCCAACAGCTGCTTCATAATGTTGTGCAAAGCGTGACACGACGTGTGGAATCTTGCATCGCCCTCCATGGTGGCCATATCCCATATTGACATCTTACGCCGGAACGCCTGTGGACGGTAATTGCATTTTTTTCACGTTTACATATTCTGCACAAAATGGCCTGTTTGTCCCTTGAACACGTTCCAAAGCCTTCTGGATTTTAGAGCACAATAAATTGTCTTTCTTGTAATGTCCTGGCATTCTGACATTATTTTATTTCACTTGGCATCCAACCACACTTACTTTTTTATGCGCTATATAGCCATTTATGATCCGTCCTTAGCAATTGTCCAGCAGTGTATGTATGTCTTTTTGTAATATTAATTTACAATGTACTTGGCATTTACTCCTTTTAAAGGGATTTTTTGCTTCTCGGTGTGGCCAGAAGCAAAACATCACTTAACTGGAGTAAATCATTTCTCATTTGTATGAGCCTGTAATACAAACTCTAAATCGTTGTCTCTCTCTCTCTTTTTCGGGGTTGGCCATTGTGAGCAACTCCTAGGGCTATAAGCAGTCGCGCGTCCGTAATTTGGGGTCAATAGTACCAGGGAAGGGTCAGAGCCAGCAGCGTCAGACAAACACATCACACACAAACCTCGTTCAGGACTCGAATCCGGGCCCATTTCGGACGAATGGTCTGAGGCCAGCGCCTCAGACCACTAGGTGCAGGGGCGATTCTGCTTTTTCTAAGAAACGAGGCTGGTGCGTACTACGTGAGAAAAGGATGCGAAGTGTTCATAAGTCCTCTCTATCTACAGGTAATATGCCATTGGTGTGTTACAGTTGAGCTCAGGTGCCAGAAACTGATGTCCTCGCTGCTAAGACGAAGGACTACGCGAAACGTGCAGCAGAGGATAAAGTGTGAGGTACATTTCAAGTCCAGCTCTTAATAAAACAATTCATATGATAACGGAACTGTACAATATTTGCAGAACTCAATGAAATCATGATTAAAGGCTGATATTTTTAACAGTTTCATTCTATACCGCGAGATAATGAACTTTGGAATTTGATTTCAATGGTCAAGCATTGTGTACACTTTGAGCTTCATTCATACGTACGAACAAAATTCTTTCGCTGAAGGACGCTGTAGTATATTTTCTTTGACAAGACGAGGAACAGTAACACTACAAGTAAGTAATACAGTTCCTAGGAGACTTCGGCATATTACCCGTAGCTGCTGATGGTGGCAGGATTTACTTGCTGAGAATAAGGGAAAAGACACTTTGACCAATCAGCAAATCAGTATTACTTGATTTATGAATGCTTATTAAATGCGAATTTGTCCAGCGTGTGCTTTTTAAACATGGGATCGTGCTTCAAATACACTAAGCTTTACATTTACTTCATATCGGCATAGAAGTTATTACGAGAGCACATACGTCGCATATTTGTTTCAGTTGGCCCAAGGAGACCCAACGCCATCGTTCGCCATTATTTTACGACCTAAATTAAATGGAAATTTATGCACCAATTTCCCACAAGGGGCTTAGTAGTAATATTACCATGATCCAGTAAAAATGTTGCTTGCCTATGAAAATCGTCGATGCCTGTCGCCCTCAACACACAAAATACAAATGCTGCGTGTACGCATCCTACAACATAATGCCGGAACTTTACAATATAAAACTGTAGAAAAAGTGGCCTTACGTTATTAATAAAGCTATAAGATCTCATTAAGACGAAAAGAATGGCACATTATTTTGCTACGGTAATGTCACATGGCAGCAGTGATCCGACTGAATATTTGCTTCATGTTCTGATTCTGAAGTAAGACCAGTTGTTTTTGGAATTCCAAATAAATGCAAGCAGCTGATTGACTCAACTCCGGTGAAATACAATTCCGTAAATGAACACGCAGATTGTGTACCTCCTTATAAAGAAAAAGGCAAAACAGAGAAAGAAACAGAAAGAAAAAACGGAGGTAAAATGCCATCGTTCACTTTCATCCCTTACCAACGCCATTGGCAGTATTTTTTTTTTTTAATTTTTGCTCCTCTTTCACCTCTATTTTTACCTGTGCAGATAATTTTGTTGTAAATATAGCACAGCGAACAACTTGTCTGTTTCCATTCGTTTGGCTGGGAACTCTGCCCAGAGAGACTCAGATAAACATTTACCTAAATGTCCACATGCTTCAGGCAACATGGCATTAGTTGTGTTCCGCCGGAGTAAGATCCGTAAATTTCTCCATACTCTTGAAATCAGTACATCCCAGACAATGAGCTCTTGTTATTCTACAGTTTTTCGGGTGTATTGAACTAACATCTTTTAATATCTTCTATTTCAGCTTTTGTTTTCTACAAGATCCTCTATAACAGTTAAGAACTTGCAGGCATGCCGCCCATTCGAAGAAACTGGTGAGTCAACTTTAATACTACAATCTTTCGGATTTAGTTTGTTTGTTGGTGGCTGAGAACGTTTGTTTCTCAAAGCTTTGTTCTCACTCCTTTTCAAAGAAATTAATGAAAAAGTGTTAAAATAAGAAATGAACGTTGCATTTTTAGTAAAGTTGGAAAAACAGTGTTACAGATGCTTTCACAGTCATATGACAAGTTTATGAAAACTTAAAGGAAATATGGCCGTTGGGCCGGCTAAGATTCTTTCTTACATTATCAACAGGTACGGTGAGCTGCTTGTTCATATTTTGTAATTCAATTGTCAATACGGACATTTCACCCCAGATCCGAAAAAGGTGAAAGCTATTCCTGTTTTTTTTAAACGCAACCATGATTCTATTGAGTATAATCGTTCTACTTCTATCATCTCTATCTGTGAAAATCTCCGCGACTGATTTATTCGAAACTATACTGTATGATCCCTTCAAACGTGTCTTTAGTACTGCACGGCACAAATTTGTGAAGAAACGTTCAATAAAGGTTACCAACCCGATTCACATCTTTTATAATCTACTGACAGAGGATCACAAGTTGATGTGATTTACACCGATTTTGCTAAAGCTTTTGACAAGGTTCATCATGGCATCCAGTTCAAGAAATTAATCTGTCTTGATCTCAGTGAAAACCTGATATTCCTGTTTAAGTCTTATCTGGCGAACAGGTTCCTATCTGTTATGTATAGGTACAACTATATTGCCAAGTCTGGAATAACCCTAAGGTTCTATTAGGTGTGCAACTTAATTCTCGGCCACAGGCACGACACGTTGACAGCAAATTATAGCAAATCGAATATGTATCTAATCAGCGAAATAATCCCCGTCGTGTTGGATACATTTGCGCCATCGATCAGGAATCTGCCGAATGTCACTGCAGAAAAAAGAGGGCTGTTTCGAGTTGATAAAGTCATCAATACTTGTGTGGACCTCCTCGATAGAAGTGAAGTGCGTAGCACTCAGGTGATGTTGCAGGGATCAAAAGGAGGTGATAAATCAACGGGGCGAAGTCTGGAGAATACGCCGGGTGGGACAAAATTTCCCATCCCAAGTCAGTGATCGTGTTTAAAGTCGTTTTCGCGGTGTGAGAACGCGCGTTATCATGAGGCAACAGGACCGACCTTCTGACCTTGCCGGTGAATGGCCTTTTCGCCGCCATTTCGTGACTCACACGAATAAGTTGCACAATAACGCTCAGAATTTACCGTTGCACCAGGTGTAAGCAACTTACAGTGTACGACACCGAGCTGATCCCAACATATGTACAGCAACAACTTCCTGGCATGGATATTCGGTTTGGCGGTACTGGTGGTAGGCCTGGATAAACCCACGACTAGGCCTGGATAGACACACCTTGACCTGGATAAACCCACGATTTGCGCCACTTAGGATTATCGTAGAGGATCCACTTATCATCACAGGTCAAATTCTTGTGGAGAAAATCCTTCTTGAATCTGGAGAGCAAGGACATAGCAACATCGTAGCGCCTAGACTTGTTCGCAGCTGTGAGTTGGTAGGGCACCCAACGGCCCTCCTTGTGAATCCGTCCAAGCTTGTGCAAGCTCTTTGCAATGGCTTGCCGTGTTACTCCGAGTTCATGGGCGAGCTCTGACTGTGTGCGACGGGGATCCGCGTCCAACAGTGTTTCCAGTTCCTCATCGTCAACTTTCTGTGGCGGTCCCTAACGTTCTGCATCACGGAGATCGAAATTTCGCTGCTTAAACCGCTGGAACCACTTCTTACACGTACTGTAGGACACAGCATCCTCACCCAAAGCAGCAAAGATAATTTTCTGGGCTTCTGCGACTCTTTTTTTCAGCTGAAACGCGAACAGGAGGCAGTTCCTCAAATGTTGCTTCTCGTTCGACATTGCTTT
Source organism: Macrothele yani (assembly GCA_039090855.1). Classification (NCBI taxonomy): domain Eukaryota; kingdom Metazoa; phylum Arthropoda; class Arachnida; order Araneae; family Macrothelidae; genus Macrothele; species Macrothele yani. The sequence continues at coordinate 553,047 of CM077014.1, forward strand.
CACCGTCAACTTTCGTCCTTTCTGTCACTACAGCTGTGAGCGGTTACGGTTGCCTGGAAAGCTGTTGGATGGCGCTGCAATCAGCCATTATCGCACACAGGTATTTGCATTTGCCGACGTTCTATGATCGCTTGTTGTTAGGGGCCGAGATCTAAGTTGCACACCTAATAATTTAGTGCAACTTTCGTTCTCCATTTTCAGCAATAACCTTCTTTTTCATTGATGGTTTTTGTCTCTTGTTTGCTGATGATTTTAAGCTGTATCGCTGTGTGCAGACCTACGAAGATTATGTTGTCTTTCAAACTGATATTAACAGCCTGCTTCAGTGCTGTTCCCTTACTCATCTCCACCTCAAAATCTTCACATGCCACCCTCTTTCCTATTCGAGGAAAAGAAACCTATTCTTTTCATTTACAAATCTAGTGACTCTATTCCGAGCCGGAAAAACAATTTCCAAGACTTAGGAGTTACATTCGATTTAAATATCCAAAGAACTGTACGTTCTGACTCTTGCATTTGTCATTCGTCTTTCTTGGTATTTTACTAAATCTCCTTCACATTTTGAGACGCTCGTCAGGACTTCGTTAGAGTATGCTGTTATCATTTAAAGTCTTGGTCTACATACACAAAAAAATGATATTGAGAAAGTTCGAAACTTATTTCTACGATACCTTTTTTTACAAATCTACTGAAGCACACATGGCAGAAATTCCGACTGTTGACTTTCTGCTCTTTTTCAAGATGACATCTCTACGTTCAAGAAGGAAGCCACGCTAACTCATGTTTCTGTACGGTATCGTAAATGGGGAGATTAATGTCTCCGTACTTCTAAACCCAATAAATTATTGCGTGCCACATTCACTAAGGTAAAAGTGTGAAATATTTGCTGTGCCATTTTCCAGGACTGAAACTGAGAGAAATTTTCCGTTGCGCAAAATGTAAGGAATTCATAAGTCACTTGAAGACTGTCCATTTATTTTGTGACGCATGAGTCAAAACAACAACTTGCAGTGATTATCTTTGCCGACTAGTTCAGTTAAGAGAATATCCCGCTGCGGAGTAAGAAGACGTGATTTCGAACTCACCACGAGCAAAACGGGTTCGTTCGCTATAAATTTTTTTTAAGTTATGACTTATTTCGTAAAGCAGGTTTCGACAAGTTATGATACTTACTTTTGAAACACAAAATGTTGTAGCAATCTCTGTAATTACATTCACCATCTGTAAAAATGCGCTTATAAATAAATAAGTGAAAACTGAACAGTGTAGAGCATTGGCTTTAGAATGGGTTTCAAACGGAATAGAAGCAGAAAACGTGTACAGTTACAGTACTGCACGCCAGTATCATATAGAAAGCGTATCAAAGTGTGAGAATTGATCATCAGTTAAGAGTTTGGTACTGCTAGCAGAAGGTGAAAAGGGTACAGATACCTGTGCTTGATATTGAACAAGAATCTAAACAAGAAAGAAGTTTGTACCAAGAGTGCCTCCGAAAAATTTATTGCTTGCTAAGAAAATGCCGAAAACATCAGCCTTTCCACGTAGTTCTTTTGGTCGGATAATATGCTGGACAAAAAATAATAAAATACTGGAGTGGGGAGATTGACCGTAATTGGCTGACCTGGCTCTATACTAATTTATTATGAACCTGAAACATTTCTTTAGAGGATCTCATCACTTTAAAGTAGGGATGATATTCTACCCAATTTAACAGCAAGACTGAAAGGAGTTTTGAGAAAATGAAATTTCTCGTCGAGATGTGCGCGAAGAGTTACTCGTATTAATAATGAAAATGTCTCGTTGGTGGCCATTACCTTGATAGTTCAATTATCAAATCTGCAAGGTCGTACTAGCTTCTATGTGCGTGGGTGCATCTCTTTTATTTTATTTTATTTTTTTCATACAAAGAAATTCCATTTTACAGTTTTGCTGGATCTCATGTCTTCCTTAATCTGCCACCCTTGTCTCAGATAACACTTGTCACTACGATTTTTGTATCTCCATCTGTTATGTTATTCCGCCTATAACGTTAAAAAAATACACCAAGAACTGAATTTCTACTGACTTTTTAGAAAGCGATTCGAAGTCTAATTTTTGGCAATTTGCATTCTTGAAGGTCCGTACGATTACTTACACTTTTCCTTTCCTTGCCACAAAGATACGTGTACATCGTTACGGCAGTGACGAAATGACTCCCATGCTACTTTAGGGAAACGAAAGAGGTCCTCATTTGAAATAGTTTCGATATAAACTTCGGAAATGAGAGAAATAAATAACAAAGAACGTTCTCATGCTCTCGTTGTTGTATTTTTAACCGTTCTCATTAATTTAAGGAAAACGCCCAGAAGCTTTCCGCAACGTCGCCTTGCCTCACCTGCCGCGAATGCTCCTCGGGGAATGTAGATTGTTGCTGCTGCTGTTTTAATAAAGGGACTCGGAAGTTCCAATTTGGATAGGAGGAAGAAACGTACACAATTTCCTGTGCCACTGGCACCGTGATGCTTGCCTCCTCTTAATGCAAGGAGGAGACCCCTTTCTCCTGAGCTTCGTTGACGGAGGTCGGGTCATTAGAGCCGGGCGTAGATTACGGGACTTACGGCGTTATTATTCAGCGTTATTACACGCCGAATAACGGACTCTGCGTTTGCGGTGAAACACGAGGTCCCACAGCGAAGCCGGGGCTCCATTCATCAGCAGAGAGGGGGCAACGGTGTCACTGCCAGCTGACGACTGCAACGCCACTTGAGTGAGGGGAAAGCATGACCTCCCAACTTCTCTCGAAATGCGCATCCTGGAGTTCAAACCGAAGGCCTGCGTTGCTCTTTCTAAGTGCAGTTGGCGCGCCAGGGGCTGAAATGCAAGTGATGAGAAATTCAAACCTTTCAGAAGGAGATGATTCCGAGCATCGTCCACGGTCGTTATAGTCTTTCAATAACATTCATATGGCTATTACCATCTCAGTGTTTCGATTAAATTGCCTTAGTCATTTTGCAGTGAAATAAGTCATTCGTATTAGCATAGGTGCTGATAATAGATGGAAAATAAGTAATTGATTTCACACATAACACTGCAGATTATGGTAGCTTCTTGGACTGCATTCCAAAAATGCTGGCGTAAATTTCACCAGCGGGAAGGCTTACATGTATTCAAAACAAATTAGCATCTGAAACATGACTCCTGAAAAAAGCTGCGCTTCCTTTTTGTCAGGGCTGCTTTCGTGAAGCTTGAAAACTATGCTGCTATTTCATTTCGAGTACTATGACTTTCAATTTCTTATTTACCATTGAAACACAAAGACTAAGCATACGGAACTATACTCCTCCAAGGAAAAAATTCATTTGTAACTCGAATGGAAACTCAGAGAATACTGACGCAAGTACATCTTAATAATAAACTGATTTTATCGTGATATCTACCGTTTTGCTGGTGCTTCCGTTTTAGATTGATCCGAATTCACATTCTCTAAAACTTATAATAAATTGCGCCTGTGAATATTTACATTTTGGTAAAGTTGCAAAAATTCTAAAATTACATCTTGATTTACCATTATGTGTTATTCTTCTGAATGATTTTGAGTCGTGCAAGCAGTGTTTCGTTAAACTGCTACATTTTTCTTGTTTCTGCACAGAACCAAAGCACGATACCTTCCAATACTTTTTGCAACGTAATGCATCAACGAATGTACATCCTACCGTTCACGTGAGTTTGTTTCAAACTAGAAGGTAGTTTTAAACTAAGTAGCTTCGGAAAACTAAATAAGATCCATGAAGACCTATTTATTTATCCTTAACTTACAGATGATCATTTAAAAGCATTATGACAAAGTAAATTTCGCCATCATTTTTATGCCAGGGGCAGGATTCGAACCTGCAACCCCCGGCTCCGGGTGCTATCTACTATACTACACTGGCATGTGCTCTCAACGCTATCTGCCTTTATCTCATGTGCGTCCTGCGGGGCAGGCACGTCACCCCACCCCCTCCGAAAGAGGGCAGGGGGCACAGCCCACGGGTCAACCAGGACCACGTGTCGCTGCAGGCAGTCATCCCATGAAAAACGTGCATTTTAGATATCCCAGACAATTTTTTTATATGTGGAATGTAACTTCACAGTGATTTCTTTTTCGAAGCCCTGAAGAACGGATTCCCATTTTTCCTGTCTCGCGGTGTGGAAAGAACATCACACCATTGCGAGAAATTAAACAGCCGGGTCATCCTTGAAGTTCGGGCGCCAATATGACGAAGTAAATTTCTCTATCATTTTTATGTCAGGGGCGGGATTCGAAACCGCAGCTCTCGGCTCTGAAGCTCAGAGAGCTATCACCTATACTACTCTGGCATGTGCTTTCATTGCTATCTGCCTGTATCTCATGTATGTCCTGCGAGGCAGACACGTCACAGCACGTTGGCCTAAAAATTCTTCGAGAAGAATAATGAAGTGCAAAAGTTCCCAATAACTTTCAAAACAACACTTCAGTGCGCAAATGGGATACAAAATTATGGAAGAACAAGGTGAGGTTGTAGCAAGAATATTTTTTCTTGAGAATTTGATTACAACTGAAATTTTTTAATGGAACTGAGGGGAAAATCCTCCGGTGGGGTTGATATTTATGTGAACTCATTTGTAAGATAGGCTATTACTTCTTATAACATTACACCTTTTTTCACAAAATCAGATAAATTGCCTTCCAGATGGAGAATCGAACTGATAAACGACATGCTAAATTAGTAACTTAAGACGGATTTTGTTCAGTGATACCGTTCAGTTTAGCTCAGCTCAATTATATCAGCGTGCGCGCGTGTACCAAGCTGCTACAGAGGAAGTACTTTAAGCGTAGTATTAATGGAGTACTGATCCGACGGAGTTGCGAATCCTCTCGTCATGTTATTTTTTCCGAGACTGCCAAGAAAGCCCACTCTTTTTTACCAAGCATACCAATTTTTGTTATGTTGATTTCAAGGACATACTGGATTCTTCTGAGCAATTCCACAATTAGTAAATCATCACTCAAATTTTCTGTTAAAGATGTTTTTAAAAGGAAAATAAAAGAAAATGAAAGAGTTATTGTTAGCGAAAGTACTCAGCTGTCCAACACACAGACTGAAAAGCACAAGTTTCCCAAATAATACAAAGTCTGTTCATGTTTGGATACGAAGTATGGCTCCTAGAAATACTCAGTCTGGAGAACTGCTAACCACTTTGACTCAAGGCGAACACCTCAATATTGCCTAATACAAATTCTACATATGTCGAAAAGGTGGTGTTCGAATGAAGTAATTAATTTTTTCATGGAAACATGCAATGATTCCTTTATTCTTTATCAGCATTTGGAGGAACAAAGAAAAACAATAATTAATGTAGACATTTTACAAAATCTAATATGAGCAGCTGCTGGAAATAATGCAGACATTACAAAATACTCTTATTTGTATAAAGTAATAATCCTTCTCATTATTTGTTATAGGATCTTTTTGAGACGGTTAACGATCTCCATAAGAATATGAAACTATAAGGGAATAACAGTCTCAAAATCAAGGCTCCTGGTTTAAGGGAGGGGCGACAGAACCGGCCCCGTAAGACAAACACGACGCCCGTATCTCATTTTGGATTCGAATACTACCCAGCTCGGACAGTTAGCTAGAAGCCGGAGCCGAACAGGGCAACTTGCCACGACAGGATAATTTGACTGGCTTGCTCGATCTCTCAGAGTACGTCTGTGGAGGAAAACAAATCTTGTAATTATCATGTTTCAGTTAAAGACGATATGATGAGAGAGAGAGTGTGTGTGCAAATTTACATTTTTGTGGAGACTTCAAACACCGAACTTCGCTAAAGTATTTTCCTCACTCATTTTCACGAGAGGGATAGATTTGTTGCATCTAAAAACTGATGCATCTCAACAGCAAAGGTGAATGTGAAATTGAGCGATGTTATTCTGTTTAGTGTGTATTTCCATACTCGTTAAGTTGTTCTAGTGTCTCGGTCTGTTTTGAGTCCTGCGTGAGACACAGGTGTCCAAGCTTGCGTTTCTGTTTCCTTTTGCGCAATCAGTCTGAAGCTTTTTTATCTCAACGACTACAGTCTTGTGACGATTATATATAGATTAAGATAATACAACGTAGATGTCACAAATGTTTATTTTTTTATTTCTCAAGCCGACGATGGTTTCGCTGGGTATTGACCTAGCTTCATCAGGACGAATGACACGTAAATATTCAAATTGTATATGGCATCATAAATGGTGTTTACAGTCACGTGTTTTGGTTAGATGCTTCCACGCGTTTGATAGAAATGGCGTGGATGCCATGTCATTAACAAGTTGCGAAGACTTTTGATATATATGGAAAGCTTCCAAACTATCAAGTTCGGAGGTTGAATCTGGCTTGTCAATAAGTTTTGCTTCTTCAAAGAGAGATCTGTGGTCCTTTTCGTAACAGTGTTTAGCCATCGATGACTTCTTTAGGTCACAATTCCGAACGTAGGTCTTGTGCTCCTTCAATCGAAAACGCAAGGCTCTACGGGTCTGTCCTATACACGAAGCGCCACATTCACATGGAATTTGATAAATTCCCCACGAGGTTTTTGTCTTCAACACAGTCCTTTGATCCTAAAAATCTCATTTTGTTCATTGGTTTAAAAGTCACCTTAAAATGAAAGGTTTTGAGAATTTTTGTAATTTTGAAGGCAATGTCACGGGAAAATGGAATAATGGCAAAATTCTCTCGCAATGGGCGCATCACAGGAGTTAATGTGGAGATGAACTTCGGTTTCCGGAATTTTGTCAGAGTCTTGTCTATAATGGAAGGGTTGTATCCTCGCTGTACTGCAACACGTTTAAGGAAATAAAGTTCTTTTTCCAAACTGTCCTTATCTGAACACAAATGTATCGCGCGATATACGCAACTGTAAACGGCACTGAGTTTTTGTTGATAAGGGTGATTAGACTTGGCATGTGGAGGTGAAAAAATAGCGAAAGGCTTCCGATAAACTGTGGTTGCGAGAGATTGATTTGAACGAGTTACCAGGACGTCAAGGAATGGTAGGCATCCGTTATTTTCAGTTTGGTAGCTGAACTGAATGAGAGGATCAATGGAATTTATAAGTTTGACTAATTCCGGAATTTCAAAATGTTTTACCTTCCATAGAACAAAAGTATCTTCTACGTATCGTGTCCATAAGTCAAATTTCACAAGTTTGAAAAGTTTTTCTTCAAATCGACGCATGTAGATTTCACATAATATAGGTGACAGTGGGCTGCCCATGGCTATATAGACCTTCCGTCTGTTCATAAAACATTCCAAGGAAAGTAAATCTGTTCTCTTTTATGCAAATGTCCACAAGTCTTGTTATTTCCTCAACTTCAGGTTGGCTGTAATGATGCTCTACAAGACTTGATTTTAGAGATTCCAGAGCTCCTTTTACTGGAACATTGGTGAACATAGATACCACATCGAAGGATAGCATTAGTTGATCTACGTAGGGATGTAGTTTGAGTCGATTGGTAAACTCAATGGAATTTTTCACAGATGTTTCGTTTGGAGTGGCTAAGGTAGATAATTTTGAAGATAAGAACTTCGATAACTTATATGCTGCTGTGCCGATATTACTTACTATAGGTCAGAAAGGAATTGCAGATTTATGTATTTTAGGGAGAGCATAGAATCTCGTGCAACGGGCATAGAATCTCGTGCAACGGACGTTTAAGTTTGTTTTTTATATTTTGGCTCAGAGTTTCTGAGTTTTTGATCAATTTCTGTATTTCTTTCAATTGTTTATCTGAAGGAGCATTCTTTATTTCTTTGTAAGGTCCATCCGAAATAAGATTTTTGACTTTGTTATCGTAATGATTTTTGTCTAACACAACCACCTGATCGCCTTTGTCAGTTCTAGTAATGATTAAATTTGAATTTGAGCGCAATTCTTTAAGCGCATTAATTTCTTTGGTCGTTAAATTTGGTTTAGGTAGTGTAACGTGATTTACGGTTATCGTTTGGCTGATACAATGTCTAACTATTTCTTTTTCTTCGAAGTTGAGACTGGTTGTGTTAAACAAAAATCATTACGGTAACAAAGTCGAAAATCTTATTTCGGATGGACCTTACCAAGAAATAAAGAATGATCCTTCAGATAAACAATAAAATGATAGCAGGTAATAAGAATAAACAAGCTTATACTAATAGTAGTAATAACGGAATAGTGTATCCAGATAATGAAGTGTTTGTCAATTTGTCCGGCCATAGTCTCACTGAAATTGAGAAGAGGACTTTACGATATAATTCTAATTTTGCTATCTCAAGAAAGATACCGGTATCATACATAGTTGCTTCATTTGAGGAATCTCTAATACAAAGCAGTCTCAACTTTGAAGAAAAAGAAATAGTTAGACATTGTATCAGCCAAGTGATAACCGCAAATCTCGCTACATTACCTAAACCAAATTTAACGACCAAAGAAATTAATGCGCTTAAAGAATTGCGCTCAAATTCAAATTTAATCATTACTAGAGCTGACAAAGGAGGTCAGGTGGTTGGGTTAGACAAAAATCATTACGATAACAAAGTCAAAAATCTTATTTCGGATGGACCTTACAAAGAAATAAAGAATGCTCCTTCAGATAAACAATTGAAAGAAATACAGAAATTGATCAAAAACTCAGAAATTCTGAGCCAAAATATAAAAAACAAACTTAAACGCCCGTTGCACTAGATTCTATGCTCTTTTTTTTTTTTTTTTTTTGATTGGAGGTTTAACGACCACCGTGAGCAACTCAATGGGCTATAAGTAGGCGCCCGTCCCTAATTTAGGGTCACTGGTTCCAGGGAAGGGAGAGAGCCAGTGCCGTAAGACAAACACAACATCCATGCCTCACCGGGATTCGAACCCGGACCCCTTCCGGACGAATGATCAGAGGCCAGCGCCTTAGACCACTGAGCCACCGGGGCGGCATTCCATGCTCTCCCTAAAATACATAAATCTGCAATTTCCTTTCTGACCTATAGTAAGTAATATCGGCACAGCAGCATATAAGTTATCGAAGTTCTTATCTTCAAAATTATCTACCTTGGCCACTCCAAACGAAACACCTGTGAAAAATTCCATTGAGTTTACCAATCGACTCAAACTACATCCCTACGTAGATCAACTAATGCTATCCTTTGTTGTGGTATCTATGTTCACCAATGTTCCAGTAAAAGGAGCTCTGGAATCTCTAAAATCAAGTCTTGTAGAGCATCATTACAGCCAACCTGAAGTTGAGGAAATGACAAGACTTGTGGACATTTGCATAAAAGAGAACAGATTTACTTTCCTTGGAACGTTTCATGAACAGACGGAAGGTCTAGCCATGGGCAGCCCATTGTCACCTATATTATGTGAAATCTACATGCGTCGATTTGAAGAAAAACTTTTCAAACTGGTGAAATTTGACTTATGGATACGATACATAGACGATACTTTGGTTCTATGGAAGGTAAAATATTCTGAAATTCCGGAATTAGTCAAACTTATAAATTCCATTGATCCTCACTTTCAATTCAGCTACGAAACTGAAATTAACGAATGCCTACCATTCCTTGACGTCCTGGTAACTCGTTTAAATCAATCTCTCGCAACCACAGTTTATCGGAAGCCTTTCGCTATTTTTTCACCTCCACATGCCAAGTCTAATCACCCTTATCAACAAAAACTCAGTGCCTTTTACAGTTGCGTATATCGCGCGATACATATGTGTTCAGATAAGGACAGTTTGGAAAAAGAACTTTATTTCCTTAAACGTGTTGCAGTACAGCGAGGATACAACCCTTCCATTATAGACAAGACTCTGACAAAATTCCGGAAACCGAAGTTCATCTCCACGTTAACTCCTGTGATGCGCCAATTGCGATAGAATTTTGCCATTATTCCATTTTCCCGTGACATTGCCTTCAAAATTACAAAAATTCTCAAAACCTTTAATTTTAAGGTGATTTTTAAACCCATGAACAAAATGAGATTTTTAGGATCAAAGGACTGTGTTGAAGACAAAAACTCGTGGGCAATTTATCAAATTCCATGTGAATGTGGCGCTTCGTATATAGGACAGACCCGTAGAGCCTTGCGTTTTCGATTGAAGGAGCACAAGACCTACGTTCGGAATTGTGACCTAAAGAAGTCATCGATGGCTAAACACTGTTACGAAAAGGACCACAGATCTCTCTTTGAAGAAGCAAAACTTATTGACAAGCCAGATTCAACCTCCGAACTTGATAGTTTGGAAGCTTTCCATATATATCAAAAGTCTTTGCAACTTGTTAATGACATGGCATCCACGCCATTTCTATCAAACGCGTGGAAGCATCTAACCAAAACACGTGACTGTAAACACCATTTATGATGTCATATACAATTTGAATATTTACGTGTCATTCGTCCTGATATAGCTAGGTCAATACCCAGCGAAACCATGGTCGGCTTGAGAAATAAAAAAAATAAACATTTGTGACAACTAGGTTGTATTATCTTAATCTATACAGTCTGAAACTTGTTCAAAAGTAAACTGTGTTTTCACTTTGGATTTCAAATACTTTGATAATGTTATTCTATATAAATTTAGATATACACCCAATGGTTGAGTTGAATTTACGCGCTTTTAGAATCCATTTAGCGTTCGCTAGAAAAGTTTGATAAACTAAAGAGTTCATTTAGAGTTTTCGAAATTCTATTCCTCGTTACCCTGTTACGAACTGTTACACACTTTGAAACACATTCTTAGCTTAATAACTACACCAAAACAACTTTTAAAGAAGAGTGATTGAATTATTAACGATTCCAAACGGGAAGTACACAACGAAGAACGCCCTATACTCCTTTATCACGAATACGGTCTCTCTGGATATCTGCCAATTTGTTTGACTAAATAACTAAATAAAATAAAAAGTAAAATGAAAATGAAAAGTCGCTACTGTAAGGGGGATCCGAAGCGTTCAATATACAAGCCGTTTCTTGCGTATTTCTTCCTCCCTATTTTCTCTCAATTTCTTTCTTTTGAAGAAAAACCTAACACGACGCTTTCACTTCAGCGTAAAAAAGCTCGGGGTTAGTTCAGAGAATTTAGTAACTTTATATACAAGGTATATATCGTCATCAAATATTATCTATCCATTTCTGGATAAAGCTCTCCCCAAGTCTTTTCCAGAACTTTCTATCTTGACTGAGGTTCTATGTTTCCACGTTACTCCAGTATGCATGCAAATTTCTGCTACTCATCTACCACTTAGGTCTTTTTACTTACTTTGTCTTTATCCCTTTGTCATTCTTTTATCTTTATATTCATAGTCCCCAATCTAGTATTTTAGTTATATAATTGTGGATCAGATCTTCTAGAAATATGTTCAGCACATTGCCACTTGAGGATCTTCATGTTGATCATGATGTCTTCAGCTCCTATCATATCCCGAATTCACGAGTTCCTCTTCCTATCTTTCCTGGTTATACCAAAAATACATCTTTTCATGCTTTTATGGGTTGTTTGCAGCCTCTGAATATCTTTCTTAGTTGAAGTCTGTGTCGCTGTTCCATAAGTAAGAACTAGAAGAATGAAGTGATTAAGCACTTTCTTTTCAAGACGTAATGATAAATCTCGCTTGAAAATTTACTGTTCCTTTTGAAAACTCTCCAATCAAGTTTTACACACTAATTTCTTCTTCTGTGTTTCCCTTGCTTGATATCTGTTGTCCAAGGTAAATGTTGACATCGGTTACTTCTGTATTTTCCCCATAAAATACGGAATCTTTAGCTCTTGTAAAATCATCATCATCATCATCATTGTCAACCATTATCAATCCACTGCTGGACGAAATTCTCCCCAAGTTTCCTCCACAACGGTCTGTCTTGTGCCAGTCTCCTCCATGTCACCCCTGCATACCTTCGAATTTCATCCACCCATCTCCCCTGTGGTCTTCTTCTGGGTCTTTTCCTGTCCCTTGGAATCCAATCTAAAATTTCGGCTGTCCATCGATGATCTGTCCTTCTGGCAGTATGTCCAGCCCATTGCCATTTCAGGGATTTAACTCTGATCATGATGTCTTCCACTCTTGTCATTTTTCGGATCCACAAGTTCCTCTTCTTATCTCTCCTGGTTACACCAAGTATGCACCTCTCCATGCTGCTTTGAGTTGTCTGCAGCTTTTGTATGTCTCTTTTAGTTAAGGTCCACGTCTCTGCACCATACGTAAGCACTGGAAGGATGCATTGATCAAACACTTTTCTTTTAAGACATAATGGCATATTGCTCTTGAAAATTATGCTGTTTCTTCCAAAAGCTCTCCAGGCAAGTTTTGTACGCCGATTAATTTCTTCATCAATGTGACCCTCACTTGATATCTGCTGTCCAAGATAAACGTACGTGTCTGTTATCTCCAGCTTTTCTCCATCAATCGATAAATCTTCATTTCTTGTAAAAGCATTGAACATCACTTTTGTCTTCTGAAAGTTCATTTTTAATCCCACTTCTTTACTCTTGTCACCAAGTTCCTGGATCATGCTCTGCAGCTCTGATGGGCTAGTTGCAAAAATGACTACGTCATCAGCAAAACGAAGGTGGGTTAGATAATCTCCATTAATCTTTATCCCCTTGTTTTCCCAGCTCAGTGACTGAAAACCACCCTCCAATGTGGCATTAAAGAGCTTCGGAGATATGGTGTCACCTTGTCTCACTCCCTTTCCAATTTTTATGTGTGTTGTATTTTCAAACAGCCTAATCTTTCCACTTGCATTTTCATAGATGTTATTAATAATATTAATGTATGCATCTTCAATACCGCAGGTTTTCAGAGCCATTGTAACTGCTGATGGTTTCACCGAATCAAAGGCTTTTTCATAATCGATAAAAGCCATGCACAATGGAAGTTCATATTCCCTCGCTCTTTCAATTAGTTCTCTCAGCACATGGATATGATCTATTGTGCTGTAGCCACTCCTGAATCCAGCTTGTTCTCTCGGTTGAGCCATGTCCAGTGTTACCTTCAAACGGTGTGAAAGAACTTTAGTGAAGATTTTATAAACTACTGATAGGAGGCTGATAGGTCTGTAGTTTCCGAGATCCTCAATGTCACCTTTCTTATGTAGCAGGATCATTGTAGCGGTGTTCCAATCCTCAGGAATCTTTCCTTCATTAAGGCATCGAGTAAAAATTTGGGCGAGTACTGTTTCGATTTCTCCACTTGCTTCTTGTATGATGTCTACAGTAATTTCATCTTCTCCTGGAGCTTTTCCCCGCTTCATGTTCTTGATTGCATGTGCAACTTCTGCTGGAAGGACTGGAGGAACTCTGGTACTGGTATCTTTCATGATGTCTGGAGTGCATGTATCATTCCTTTCATATAATTTGGAGTAGAAATCTTTCACTCTTGTCAAAATTTCGCCTCTATTTCTTGTTACAGAACCATCTTCTTTTCTCAGTGCCATAATCTGTTTTCTTCCCTTACTGAGATGTCCCTTTGCTATCTTTAGGCTTTGGTTGTTTTCAATTGCTTTCCTCACTAGTTCACAGTTGAATTTCCTTACGTCTTCAGTGATACTTTTTCGTACTGTCTTGCATAGCTCTATATATTCCACTTTGGAAGTCACATCTTCTTTAGTTGTCCTCATCTCTCTTCTTTTTTGCATCAACATTTTCGTTTTTCCTGATAATTTATTTACATGCAATTTGTTCTTAGACCCAGCTAATTTTGTTGCTGTTTCCATAAGAGCTTTGGTTACTTTTCTGTTAACTTCAGAGATGTCCACTTCTTCCGGTGTTAGGCCTTCTAAAGCAGAGAACCTGTTCTTCAGTTCCAACTTGAAGATATTATGGTGTTTTTTAAGGTTGGTTATGTCAATAGATTTTGTTTCTCTTATGAGCTTGCCACGTTCAAGTTTAGTGTTGAGGTGCATCTTACATCTCACCAATCTATGGTCACTACCTGTGTTGAACTTGTTTAGCACACTGCAGTCTTCTATGACGAATTTTTTGTTACACATAATAAAATCAATTTCACTTGTCGTCCCATTTGGATGTCTCCATGTCCATTTCCTGTGTGGCTTTTTCTTGAAGAAGGAGTGCAAGATGAAAAACCCTTCTGCCTCTGCAAACTCAACGAGAGTATTTCCATTCTGGTTTCTGTTGCCGTGACCGAATTTACCTACTGAAGTTTCATTCTGTTGCCGTTGCCCTATTTTTGCATTGAAATCTCCCATAATTATCTTCAAGTGCTGCTTACCTTTATTATTTAGATGACAAATTTCCTCATAAAATTTTTCAATTTCTTCTTCAGGATGACTTGTGGTGGGTGCATAAGTTTGAATAATCTGAGCCTGGTATCTTTTCGAGAGTTGGATAACAAGCCGTGCAGCTCTGTCAGAGGAACTTTCAACTTCTACAACTTTATCCTTCAGTTTCTTGTTTATTATAAATCCAACACCACTAGTTCTGCCAGTATCTGTCCTACGATAGTAGAAGAGATGTCCACTTTTCAGTTCGATGAGATCTTCTCCTTTTCTCCTTACCTCACTTAGCCCCACGATGTCCCACTTGATCCTTTGTAGTTCCTCTTCCAATTCAAGAAGCCTTGAATCAGAAGATAGGGAGCGTCCATTGTACGTTGCCAAGGTCAGCATCAGATGGCAGCCTAGTCCGGTCCTCCGGGGATTCTTAGCACCCTCTGCCTTCATGTCGCACTGGCCGCTGCCTTGTCCATGTACATTCCAGCTGCCGGAGACTGAGGGCCAAGATTTAAGTTGTGGAGTCATTTTGGAGGGGTTTGGCCATAACTCACCACGCTGGCCAAGCGGGTTGGTGAGTGTGGGATAGAATTTCCTCTAATCCCGATGGTATAGTTATACCGCTATTGGCGGTCGTCAGAGCCCCTTTAGTAGGAACAGGATGCACCACGAGAAGGCGGGATTGACATTTGTCAAGGAGAGGCTGTGATGTTACGCATAACCTGACCTTACATCCCCTTGTAAAATATTGTACATTAACTTTGTTTCCTGGAAGTGCCCATTTGATACTACTTGTTTACTCTTATCAGAAAGTTCTTGGATAATACACTGCGACTCTGAGGGGGAACTTGCAAACTGACGATATCGTCAGCAAAATTAAGGTGGGTTAAACAATCTCCACTATTTATTATCTCTTTGTCTTCCCAATTTAATGATTGAAAGACATTCTGCAATGTGGCATTTGAAGAGTTTCATTGACATTCTGCAATGTGGCATTTGAAGAGTTTCATTGATATTCTGCAATGTGCACTGAAGACTTCCACCTTCTGAAGATGGAATTACCGTTGACATTATGCAATAAGCAAGTGGAGAAATAGAAACTACACTCGCCCATCTTTTCACTAAATGTCTCAATGAAGGGAATATTTTGGTTGATTGGAACAATGCTACAGCGATCCTACTACGTAAAGGAGATATACAATACCTCAAGAACTGCAGACCCATCAGCCTCTTATCAGTTGGGTATAAAATCTTCACTAAGGCAATATCACACCGTTTGAAGTAAATAGAGAACATGCTCAAGCAAGATAACAATCTGGATTCAGTAGTGGTTTCAGCACTATAGATGCGATATCCATTTACTTAGAGAACTAATTGAAAGAATGAATGAGTGTGAACTTCCATTATGTATGGCTTTTATTGATTATGAAAACGCTTTTGATTCCGTGAAACCATCAGCCATTATAAGGTGTTAGAAATCTTGCAGTACTGAATATGCCTACATGAATATTACTAATAACATCTATGATTTGGCTGCTGGGGGGACACAGCACTTACAAATATTGGAAAGGGAGTGAGACAAGATGACAACATATTTTTAAAACTTTTCAATGCCAAATTGCATAATGTTTTTCAATCATACAACTGGGAAGACAGAATAAAAATCAATGCAGATTATTTATCCCACTTTCGGTTTGCTGACGACATAATAATTTTTGCAAGTACCCACTCGGAACTGCGAAGCGTGGTGCAAGTACTTGCTGAAAAAAGTTGAAAAGTGGGATTCAAAATTAAATTACAGAAGACAAAATTGATGTAAAATACTTTTACAAGAACTGAAGACGTAAAGGTTGATATGGAAAATCTAAAGTAACCGATGCCTAAATTAACCTTGGGCAACAGATATCAACCCAGGGCCATATTGAAGAAGAACTTAATACACGTATGAAATTGGTTGGAGAGCATTTGGAAGAAACAGTAAATTTTTATGAGCAATTTACCATTAAAAGTAAAAGTGTTTGATCAATGCATCCTTCCAATTCTTACTTATGGATCAGAGACATGGACCTTAATTAAAAACGACATACAGAGGCTGCAAACTACTAAGTAAAGTACGGAGAAGTAGTACATGCTTGGCATAACCAGGAAAGATAGGAAGTGGAACTCATGGATCAGAAAAATGAAGACTGTTGTTTATATCATGAATGCCTTTCCCTTGCCCATCTCCAGTGTTGGGGATTTTGAAGTTTCGATTAGCACTCTACGGGACCTGGCCTCGAATTTGTATAGGTTTCCTAATACATATGGAACAGTTACGGATCCGGTTTGTAGAATGCATATCATTCAAGACCTCGCAGCCTACACCAATACTGCAGTTATTTCCTTTGATTTCTGCGCGTTCTTCACAAAATTCTGTTCAGTGGACTGAGTTTTCCGACCGTCTTATTCCAAGTGCCTGTCTGTGACGCTATATATTATATATATACACACACATGTATGTATGTATGTATGTATGTATGTATGTATGTATGTATGTAAAGTCTTACCTATTTTAAGAAAATTATTATAAAATGAATACACCACTTCCAGACATAAGATTTGTTGTGTGTTTGAAAGGTGAACATCTAATGTTTTTTATGATACAAATTAATACACTTCTATTTGTGCCCCATTAGTTGCACGGAGGATATCCAACTTGTACTCAATATCACCCCATGTCCGTTGTAATAAATCTATATCAACAGCAGCAATGGCGTTCACCATCTGGTCCTTCAGGTCCTTTAGAACACTCATCTTTGCTCTGTATATTCTTTCACAAATTCCCATTAAAAATCCAATGGAATTATGTCAGGTGAACGAGATGGCCACGGAATTCGGCCATCTCGGCAAATCCAGCATCCTGGCAACACAGTATCAATGTAGCTGTGAACAATTGTTCCCCAGTGGGGAGGAGCTCTGTCTTGTTGAAAAATGACATCTGGTTGTGACTTGCGGCACAGCAAACTTTTGCAGAATATCTAAGTAGACGTTTGCAATGATAAATTTCCCACGTAGAAAAAAAGGAACAATAATGCGGTTGGACAAAAGGCCACACCAAACATTAGCATTGTAGCTGTCACGAATATGAGTTTGCGAGACATATGAGTACGTCTATAACTGCTACTTATACGTGAAATGCCAACTCAGCATTAAAAACTACACGTTCAAAGTGTTCATTCAGATCTAGGCGATCCGTTAAGTTACACGCAAATTCGAGACGGTGTGGCTTACCGTTCTCCTCCAAATGTTTAATAATATGGTATTTGTATTAGTGGTTTATGGAAAATTCGTACCATTGTTGCGCTTGGCAATCCCAGTTGTGCAGTAACTTGTCGGGTTGACTTCCTCTGCTCTTGGAAAATGCTGTTTGTATTCGTTCCACGCCGTCTTCCTAAACACTGGGATGTCCACTTCTTAGCATGTTCAGCACACTTCCGGTTTCTAGAAATTTATCTTTCCAGTGCTTAAGCCTTTTAGCATCAAAGGGATTCCTGCCGAAACGTGTAGGAAAATGTCCTTGCACTTGAATTGCGGATTAAATTTTTAAAAACATGCCACACAAATCGTTTTCCCTACACATTCGCCGTTTCATCATACACGATATTAACAAAGGTCACCGGACACCTAGAAGAGAAACACAGCATAGCATTTATTGATATGCATTAGTATGGTGTACCTTTGGCCTTAATGCATGTACTGACCCTTCGAGACATGCTTTCGACAAGGTTTTGGAACACAGCGATAGGTATGCGCTTCCATTCAGTACATAATGCTGCCGCTAACTGTTGCTTAGTAGTAGACCTTGGTTCCAAACTTCTTATGCGTTGCTCTAATTCATCCCATAGGTGCTCTATGGGATTAAGATCAGGCCTCTGTGCTGGCCAGTCCACACACGATACGGAATTATCGTCAAACCACGCCATAACAGTCCTTGCTTTATGTCACGGTACATTATCCTGCTGGTACCAACAAGGATCAGTTCCATAGTATATTACCACAGAGTTGGGAGGGCATAATTGTTCAGAATACCGAGGCAGACGTGCTGATTAGCAGGTTTGTCCACAATAGCCAATAGGCCAGGACCATACCACGAAAATCACCACCACACGAGTACACTGCCAGCTCCAAACTTGACCGTAGGAAAAGTACACTGTGGTAAACAGCGTTCCCCCGGCTGCCGCCATACCCACATTCGACCATCAGACTGAGGGATAGTGTATCTGGATTCATCAGTCCATAGGGCCCGTTTATTGATCTACGGTCCACGATAAATGTCCTTTACACCATGCTAAACGACGAATAGCATTCCGAGTGGAGACGAAAGGCTTATGAGCAGCCGCACGACCATTGTAACCCATGGGATGAAGTTCTATGCGAATGGTAGGTGTACATACCGAGGTTTCAGCAGTGTTACTCACCTGAACAATGAGGTCTTGTGCAGTACTCTGCCGATTAGCCGTAACGATTCTCCTGAGACTTCGACGTCTTCTATCACTGATTTTCTTTGGCCTACCGGTACGCTTTGCTGATTCAGGCACACCGTGAGTCTTCCATTTGTTCAGTACATCCAAAAACAGTTGACTTGGGCATGTTTAAAGTGCTCTCAGTTTCTCCTATGGACAAACCACTAATATAACACCCAACAATCTATCCTTTCTCAAAGTCAGTTCTCTCCCGCCGCGACATTTTCACTGAACCTCACAGTGCGATATGATCGCGGTCAGCTGCAGGCTTGTTTTAGTACCGTTTGCAGCTGTACCGCGCATCTTAACAACGCAGCGTATCCGTTCATTTGTTTTTGTAGGGGTGTCTGGTGACTTTTGTCAATATAGAATATAAATATATACACGCAATGACAGACACAAAACTTCATATGTTTACCTTTCAAATGCTGCAAAGCTTATTATTGTAAGTGGTGCAGTTTTTTATTAATTTTTTAAACACAGTGCAAGATCTATGAACCTACCTGTATCAAACTAGGATAATATTATCGTTTAACTATGGATCACCATGTTTCTCATTGTTTAAATCTCAAATTAATGAGAGTTCAGTTCTATATCCATATATCAAGGGGAAGGTAAAACCGCCACTCAATCAAAATGAATGCATCCCGCAGCTTTCCCGAGACCATCAAATAAATCCGTTTCGCTAAAATTTCATGAAACACAGGAAAGTTATATAAATTGGAAATTCTTCTTGGTTACTCAGTCCGAGGACTGGCTGTTCAGTAAATGTACTCTGTCTCTCCATCTCTCTCGGTTCTCCGCCGCTCTCTTCAAGTCATAGTATGTCCTAGTATTAGTGTTTTGGAGTAGCTGAGCTACAAAACTATTCCTTGGCCGACCTCTTCCTCTCTTGCCTTGAATCTTTCTTTCCAAAACTTTAATAATTGGGCCTCCATGGCGAAATATGTGCCCCATCCATAACATTCTTCTTCTTTTTTACATGTTGGTCAGATTCCTGGGTCCTCCCACTCTCTCCAGGACCTCCTCAT
This sequence comes from Macrothele yani, assembly GCA_039090855.1. NCBI lineage: Eukaryota > Metazoa > Arthropoda > Arachnida > Araneae > Macrothelidae > Macrothele > Macrothele yani. The sequence continues at coordinate 572,818 of CM077014.1, forward strand.
TAGGCTTTCTATCAAGGCAACTTATTTTCTCCATTATTCTATAACTCCCCGTCTCAAATGCCTCCATCCCTTTCACTTCCTTCTTGGTCAATTTCCATGTCCCAGAGCCGTAGAGCTACTGGCCAAATAAATATATGACTTTAAATTCCCTTCCTTAGTTTTAGATCTGTATTTCTAGAAGTCAGTAATCTTTTATTCTCTCTAAAGGCCGTTTTTGCCATCCCCAGTCTCATTCTAAATTCTTTTTCACATCTCGCATCTTCAGTAATAATTTGACTCAAATAGCGAAATGACTTAACTTGTTAGATGAATTGTCCTTCAATTTTAAGGAATGCCTGTTCTGTGTTTTTATCTATTACAATTAGTTTTGCTTTATTTTTATTTATCTTTATTCCATAGATATTCGCATTTTTGTGTATTTTTGACATCATGCGCTGTAATGATTACGCTGATCCTGATACTATTGCCTGGTCATCAGCAAACTTGATGGCCTTAATTCTCTCTCCATTAACCCGTACTTCTTCATTGGCGCTCCTCAAGGCCTGTTCCATCATTATTGGAAATTAAATAAAGTTATACTTTATTATCCCATCAATTTCCAGATAGCTGTCATTCGACGGCGTGTGCAGAAATCTTCAGTGGAATTCATTTTAACGCAGCTTTGCAGAATTTAAGTTACACAGAACAGGACACACAACCATGTACTTGCCATTGTTCTGTTCTCCAAGTTCAAGCTCATGATATAAACAGAAAAATAAAAAGAACTTTTCTCCTTGAAGACCGTCACGAGAAACTAGTGTTAGGAGTCGTTCTTTTCAAATTTGAGGACACTGATTCCAGGGCCCGGAAGGCGCCAGTCTGGTAAAATACAACATCCATCTATGTGTTACTGGGATTTGAACCTAGGTGGAATGTTTTGTGATGTGCCTGCAGCGCAGGAAGCACATCAGATAAAGGCAGATTGCAGTGAGAGCACATGTCCGCGTAGCTCAGTTGGGAGAGAGACTTACTCCAGAGTGAGGGGGACCCGGATTCGATTCCCGGCGCGGACAAACTTGTACGTTAAAGTTTATCTCACAGAAATTTAAACTGTAAAAAGGAAATGATTATGATAATCCTACAATCCTATGTAATTATTTCGGTTTGCTAAATGCTGCTTACCTAATCAACGGTACCTTCAATCCTCTCCAGGAATTCGTTTTTAGCTTTGTTGCCATGGTATGAAGCTACACTGTAGAGCCATATTATTTGCCAATGCACGTAAAATGGTGGAAGAAAAGTATTTTACTTCCAGCGGTAAGATCATCCATAACATGTTGTTCGTGGAATATGGCTGTCTGAACACTACATAAATCAGTTTTTAATAACTTCTCTTTCAAGAGAATCAAGAGTCACTCAAATAACTTCAGAAAAGGTTGCTTACTATTCGTCCTTATTCAGCAACTTAATCCAATGGCACTTCAACAAGACGGAACTGCAACTCTTTTTCCAAAGTTAGTAAGCCCGGTGGTGCAGTGGTCTAAGCGATGGCCTCTGACCGTTCATCCGAAAGGGGTCCGGGTTCGAATCCCGGTGAGGCATGGATGTTGTGTTTGTCTTACGGCACTGGCTATCTCCCTTCCCTGGAACCAGTAACCCAAAATTAGGGACGGACGATTGCTTATAGCCCATTGAATTGCTCACGGTAGTCGTTAAACCTCCAATAATAATAATGAAAAAAAATGTTAGTAAAAAAATCCAACGAATGTAACAATTTGTTAAGAAAAACACAACACCAACACTAAAGTAGAGCACACAGTCGTCAAATAACTCAAGTTTCAATTTAACATACGTCTCTCAATAAGTATAATGACTTCCACCATCTCCGCAACACACAGCACTGCTGCTTCTCAAAACATCATTTATAGAGGAAGGACGAATCCTAAATTTTCTCGAATCCAAATCCTGAAAGGTTCCCGAATCCCTCGCATCTCCCGAATCTGGAATCTCACGAATCCTTCATATAAGAAGAATTATAAGAAAAAATGGAAAGAAAAGACTTCTACTTAAAATTAAAAGTTTTTAATTGAAGCAAAATTTCAAATCCGTGTTTAATGAAATTAAAGAATACAGTTTTCAAAAAATATACCCATACTTATTAAGAATATACAAATTTAATTTTTAATTTACATTTACTAAAGGGAGTACATAAATCTTGAGCCTTGATGTTCATTTCTACTTTCTGAACATAATTTGACAAAAAAGTATTTGAGTAACAATTCACATTTTTGACATTCTTCTTTAATAACAAAAGTTCCAAAACCTTTTTTAATCAAAGCAAGTGTAGAGGTGGGGAGGATTATTTCAAGAGTTAATGTAGTCAAACACTAAACGGGGAATACTAAGCAAAGACATCGCTCTTTCCACGTTTAGTAACGCACAGCAATCGAAAAATTGTTATTCGGCCGCCGCCGTGGAATAGCAATTTTTCGTTTGCTATGCGTTGCTAAACGTGGAAAGAGCGATATCCTTGTTCATTCAGCGACGCCACGTATTTGGAGGATTTTCACTGTGGAATACTAAACTGAGTAAATTCTTTCCAGAAAATTAAGAAAAATCAAAAATATGTTTGTTTTAAGAGTTAATAAAAGCACTAAACACTGAACTCTTTCAGGGCAATGTAAAAAAATCAGAAACCTTTAATGGAGATTTTTATTTAAAAACACTAGCATTGAAACTCGCTGTGGGTCTAGCCTACTTCATTTCTTATCAGCTATGACACCTGATGTGCTGAATAGTCTTTCTGACATTACTGTCGATGGTGGTGTGATTAAGAACATTTTAGAGAGTTTCTTCAAATTTTGGAAGCAACGAGCTATTTCAAATAACTGTGTACACACTGTAGACGATCTTCTTCGACTTTTTCTAATGTCAGAACTCGTCATGCTGACAAAAATTCGAACAAATATCGCTCTAGGACAAGCACCAAACGCCAAGTTTTTTAGGTTAAGATTCGGTTATAATAAAGACGAAAAAAGCGCGAAGATTCGAGTTTTCGAATCTCGAATCTTTTCAAGATTCGCGGGATTCGAATGTCCATCCCTAATTATTTATAGTATTCAGTTCTTATCTCAGACATCCACACGTCATTCGTTCCGACCACAGGGGTGTTGCCAACAATACTCTTGCTAGAGGGAAGATATCACGTTAAGTTTGAAAAATGGTAAGGAGAATGAACTCAAATTTACACAGAGAAAGAAACTAAAAATGAAAGTCAAATTAGAGTATACGTCAGAATGTCTAACTAAAAAGGTTGGAATTACACTTTGTTTGTTGAATAAAGAAACCCTGAGTTTTCAAGTGCAGCTCATTTCTCTATTACTGTGCTGTTACATCCCAGCATATAAATCATATCAGTAACCACGAACAATAAAACATTCACAACAATACGATTCAGTGTAAAAAAATCAGAAAGAAATTTATCCTAAACGTTTGTTTACAAAGGAATTCCCTAACAAATAGGCAAATATGTCCTTTTAATCCTTGAAATTCAAACACGATAATAACAAAAAGGGGGTAGAGAGAGGAGAATGCATGGGATTTTTCCTATCAGTAAGATAAGCTGGTTATTGCTAAAATATTTGTGTCCTTCTCAGTGGCGTTAGGTATTTATCGATTGTATATAGTGAACGAGAGGGTATTCCCACGTCCTCAATGCCATCTCTCGGAACAGATGCTGGAGACAGCGCACACTTCTCATTAGAGATATCGCGGTCGCCGTTCACAGCCATGAGTTCGGGGCCATGGATTCATACAGGAAAGAATAAGACTGGGAGTGAGTGGGCTTATTCGAGTGAGCCGTACACGATGAGAGCAATCTTTCACAATCTTAGCTGCAAAAAGTGAAGCGAAGGGGGAAAAATGTATTGGAATGGATTCTTCCTTTGTAATGTTTGATTGCTTCTTTTAATGAGATATTGTAAAATAATTAATGAAATAACTTTCCGTTTCGGTTATTTAAGATCTTATGCAATTGCCTTTTATTATTTGAAGAAAAATGACTGCTACCCGTTTTTGATTTAAAAGAGATTGCCGCCAATTTTTATAAAATGCGTTAAAGCAGTGTCTTCCAGTTCTTGACTTTGAAACTTCAGTTGCAATTCATCAGCATTTTCCTCTGAAATCAATAAATCAAGAATTGTGCAGTTTCATAAAGTTTACCAAAGAAAATAATGAAAAGAAAATAACAAAACCTAAACTTAATTAATGGGTATCGAAAGATTAACTACTTTATCTGGAAAGTGACACCAATTAATTCGAAAGCAATAAAGTTCTTTAATTACTATGAATAATAATGAAACAGAAATAAATAGGTATTTGTTTGTTTGCTTGGGGGTTGAACAACTACCGGGAAAAACTCGATGGGCTTTAAGCAGTCGCATGTCCTCCCTAAATTAAGGCCACTGGTTCCAGTGAAGGGAGAGAGTTAGTGTCATAAGTCAAGCACAAAATTCACTACTAACCAGTATTCGAACCCGGATCCATCTTGTACGAATGGTGAGAAGCCAGCACTTAGACCAATGCGCCGTCGGGGCGACAAATAAGAAATTGGTATTATTAACATTACTCTATAATAACAAGGATCATACCACTTCCAGTGGAAGCGCTAAATTTCTGGTGTAATGAGCATCTTTTGTCAAAAGAAAATGTGACAGTATAAAACGTAGTGATCGTCCAGACTTTTTTGGCATGTGAAATCTAATGACTAAGAGTTTACGTCAACTAAAAATGTGCTTATTACACAAATCGGTGTTCGATGGGAAAAACGAATTCGTCGATTGTTTTGAAGCGAAGATACGGTTGTAAACAGAGACACAAATGTACGCTCATAGTGGTAGAACTGAATATTACTTGAAGCAGAAAACATGAACCAATTATCCTTTACCGTAAATAATATACATACGCTGTTGTCCAAAGGTAAAGAATGATCAACAGAAAATGTTAAATTACAAAATCGAGAGGACACAATGCAACAGGTTATTTAGTACACATAGATACCTTAGAGACGAACTAAATGCGTAGTACAAAACACATAAAGATGATGAACCGGGAAAGTATACCAATTTTCCGAAATGATGAAATAGCAAGAATTTTTGCAGGTGTTTCTGATTTTGTACAACGGTCTAATAAGGCATGTGATGATCTCTTACGTTGATACAAGTGTCACAACGATGTCTCATGCTGTTGATAAAGGAAACAAGAAGACTCTGTGGCAGCAAATCCCACTCCTGACCAAGGGCAGATCGGAGTTAGTAAGACGTCTGATGACCTAATAGAGCTATACATGTGTGACACCGATGTCTCATGCTGTTGACAAGGGAAACAAGAAGACTCTGTGGCAGTAAATCCCACTCCTGTACAAGAGCCGATCGGAGTTAGTAAGACGTCTGATGACCTAATAGAGCTATACATGTGTGACACCGATGTCTCATGCTGTTGACAAGGGAAACAAGAAGACTCTGTGGCAGCAAATCCCACTCCTGACCAAGAGCAGATCGGAGTTAGTAAGGCGTTTGTTGACCTTTTAGAGCGATTCATGTGTGACACCGATGCCTCATGCTGTTGACAAGGGAAACACGAAGACTCTGTGGCAGTAAATCCCACTCCTGTACAAGAGCCGATCGGAGTTAGTAAGACGTCTGATGACCTAATAGAGCTATACATGTGTGACACCGATGTCTCATGCTGTTGACAAGGGAAACAAGAAGACTCTGTGGCAGCAAATCCCACTCCTGACCAAGAGCAGATCGGAGTTAGTAAGGCGTTTGTTGACCTTTTAGAGCGATTCATGTGTGACACCGATGCCTCATGCTGTTGACAAGGGAAACACGAAGACTCTGTGGCAGTAAATCCCACTCCTGTACAAGAGCCGATCGGAGTTAGTAAGACGTCTGATGACCTAATAGAGCTATACATGTGTGACACCGATGTCTCATGCTGTTGACAAGGGAAACAAGAAGACTCTGCGGCAGCAAATCCCACTCCTGACCAAGAGCAGATCGGAGTTAGTAAGGCGTTTGTTGACCTTTTAGAGCGATTCATGTGTGACACCGATGCCTCATGCTGTTGACAAGGGAAACACGAAGACTCTGTGGCAGTAAATCCCACTCCTGTACAAGAGCCGATCGGAGTTAGTAAGACGTCTGATGACCTAATAGAGCTATACATGTGTGACACCGATGTCTCATGCTGTTGACAAGGGAAACAAGAAGACTCTGTGGCAGCAAATCCCACTCCTGACCAAGAGCAGATCGGAGTTAGTAAGGCGTTTGTTGACCTTTTAGAGCGATTCATGTGTGACACCGATGCCTCATGCTGTTGACAAGGGAAACACGAAGACTCTGTGGCAGTAAATCCCACTCCTGTACAAGAGCCGATCGGAGTTAGTAAGACGTCTGATGACCTAATAGAGCTATACATGTGTGACACCGATGTCTCATGCTGTTGACAAGGGAAACAAGAAGACTCTGTGGCAGCAAATCCCACTCCTGACCAAGAGCAGATCGGAGTTAGTAAGGCGTTTGTTGACCTTTTAGAGCGATTCATGTGTGACACCGATGCCTCATGCTGTTGACAAGGGAAACAAGAAGACTCTGTGGCAGCAAATCACACTCCTGACCAAGAGCAGATCGGAGTTAGTAAGGCGTTTTGGTTGACCTTTTAGAGCGATTCATGTGTGACACCGATGCCTCATGCTGTTGACAAGGGAAACACGAAGACTCTGTGGCAGTAAATCCCACTCCTGTACAAGAGCCGATCGGAGTTAGTAAGACGTCTGATGACCTAATAGAGCTATACATGTGTGACACCGATGTCTCATGCTGTTGACAAGGGAAACAAGAATACTCTGTGGCAGCAAATCACACTCCTGAACAAGAGCAGATCGGAGTTAGTAACGAGTTTTGATTACCTTTTAGAGCGATAAATGTGTGACACCGATGTCTTCTGCTGTTGACAAGGGAAACAAGAAGACCCTATGGTGGAAAATCCCACTCCTGGCCAAGAGCAGATCGTAGTTAGTAACCCGTTTGGTGACCTTTTAGAGCCATACAAGTGTCAGACACATGTCTCATGCTGTTGACAAAGGAAACAAGAAGACCCTGTGGCAGCACATCCTACTCCTGACCAAGAGCAGATCGAAGTTAGTAAGGCGTTTGGTGACTTTATATAGCGATACATGTGTGACACCGATGTCTCATGCTGCTGACAAGGAAAAGAAGCAAGAGCGCTCTGTGGCAGCAAATCCCACTCCTGGACAAGAGCAGATCGGAGTTAGTAAGGAGTTTTGGTTGCTTTTTAGAGCGATACATGTGTGACACCAATGTCTCATGCTGCTGACACGAGAGGCAAGAGCGCCCTGTGGCAGCAAATCCCACTCCTGAACAAGAGAGATCTGAGTTAGTAAGGCGTATTATGACCTTTTAGAGCGATACATGTGTGACACCGATGCCTCATGCTGTTCACAAGGGAAACAAGAAGACTCTGTGGCAGCAAATCCCACTTCTCACCAAGAACAGATCGAAGTTAATAAGGCGTCTGGTGACCTTATCGAGCGACTCATGTGCGACACCGATGTCTCATGCTGTTGACAAAGGAAACAAGAAGAATCTGTGGCAGCAAATGTCACTCCTGAACAAGAGCAGATCCGTGTTAGTAAGGCGTATGATGACCTCTTACAGCGATACAAGTGACTAACAGATGTCTCATGCTGTTGACAAGAGAAACAAGAAGACTCTGTGGCAGCAAATCCCACTCCTGAGCAGGAGCGGATTGGATTTAATAAGGCGTTTAGGGACCTTTTAGAGCGATACATGTGTGACACCGATGTCTCATGCTGTTGACAAGGGAAACAAGAAGACCCTTGCAGAGCAAGTACCACTCATGAACAGGAGCGGATCGGAGTTAGTAAGGCGTTTGGTGACCTTTTAGAGCAATACAAGTGTCACACCGATGCCTCATGCTATTGACAAGGGAAACAAGAAAACCCTGTGGCAGCAAATATCACTCCTGAACAACAGCAGATCGGAGTTACTAAGGCGTATGGTGACCTCTTACAGCGATACAAGTATCACACCGATGTCTCATGCTGTTGGCAAAGGAAACAAGAAGACTCTGTGGCAGCAAATCCCACTCCTGACCAAGGGCAGATCGGAGTTAGTAAGACGTGTGGTGACCTTTTAGAGCGATTCATGTGTGACACCGATGCCTCATGCTGTTGACAAGGGAAACACGAAAACTCTGTGGCAAGAAATCCCACTCCTGTACAAGAGCCGATCGGAGTTAGTAAGACGTATGGTGATCTCTTACAGCGATACAAGTGTCACACCGATGTCTCATGCTGTTGGCAAAGGAAACAAGAAGACTCTGTGGCAGCAAATCCCACTCCTGACCAAGGGCAGATCGGAGTTAGTAAGACGTGTGGTGACCTTTTAGAGCGATTCATGTGTGACACCGATGTCTCATGCTGTTGACAAGGGAAACACGAAGACTCTGTGGCAATAAATCCCACTCCTGTACAAGAGCCGATCGGAGTTAGTAAGACGTATGGTGATCTCTTACAGCGATACAAGGGTCACACCGATGTCTCATGCTGTTGACAAAGGAAACAAGAAGACTCTGTGGCAGCGCAACCCACTCCTGACCAAGAGCAGATCGGAGTTAGTAAGGCGTTTGGTGACCTTATATAGCGATACATGTATGACACCGATGTCTCATGCTGTTGACAAGGAAAAGAAGAAGACTCTGTGGCAGCAAATCCCACTCCTGGACAAGAGCAGATCGGAGTTAGTAAGGAGTTTTGGTTGCTTTTTAGAGCGATACATGTGTGACACCGATGTCTCATGCTGTTGACAAGAGAAACAAGAGGGCCCTGTGGCAGCAAATCCCACTCCTGAACAAGAGAGATCGGAGTTAGTAAAACGCATAATGACCTTTTAGAGTGATACATGTGTGACACCGATGCCTCATGCTGTTCACAAAGGAAACAAGAAGACTGTGTGGCAGCAAATCCCACTCCTCACCAAAAACAGATCGGAGTTAGTAAGGCGTCTGGTGACCTTATAGAGCGACTCATGTGCGACACCGATGTCTCATGCTGTTGACAAAGGAAACAAGAAGAATCTGTGGCAGCAAACGCCACTCCTGAACAAGAGCAGATCCGTGTTAGTAAGGCGTATGATGACCTCTTACAGCGATACAAGTGACACACAGATGTCTCATGCTGTTGGCAAGAGAAACAAGAAGACTCTGTGGCAGCAAATCCCACTCCTGAGCAAGAGCGGATCGGAGTTAGTAAGGCGTTTGGGGACCTTTTAGAGCGATACATGTGTGACACCGATGTCTCATGCTGTTGACAAGGGAAACAAGAAGACCCTTGCAGAGCAAGTACCACTCATGAACAGGAGCGGATCGGAGTTAGTAAGGCGTTTGGTGACCTTTTAGAGCGATACAAGTGTCACACCGATGCCTCATGCTATTGACAAGGGAAGCAAGAAAACCCTATGTCAGCAAATATCACTCCTGAACAACAGCAGGTCGGAGTTAGTAAGGCGTATGGTGGCCTTTTACAGCGATACAAGTGTCACACCGATGTCTCATGCTGTTGACAAGGGAAACAAGAAGATTCTGTGGTAGCAAGTCCTGAAGAAGAGCAGATCGGAGTTAGTAAAGCGTACGGTGGCCTCTTACAGTGATACAAGTGTCACACAGATGTCTCATGCTGTTGACAAGGGAAACAAGAAGATTCTGTGGTAGCAAATCCTGAAGAAGAGCAGATCGGAGTTAGTAAAGCGTACGGTGACCTCTTACAGTGATACAAGTGTCACACAGATGTCTCATGCTGTTGACAAGGGAAACAAGAAGATTCTGTGGTAGCAAGTCCTGAAGAAGAGCAGATCGGAGTTAGTAAAACGTACGGTGACCTCTTACAGTGATACAAGTGTCACACAGATGTCTCATGCTGTTGACAAGGGAAATAAGAAGACTCTGTGGCAGAAAATCCCACTCGTGACCAAGAGCAAATTGGAGTTAGTAAGACGTGTGGTGACCTTTTAGTGCGATTCATGTGTGTCACCGATGTCTCATGCTGTTGGCAAGGGAAACAAGAAGACTCTGTGGCAGAAAATTCTACTCCTGAACAAGAGCAGATCGGGGTTAGTATGGCTTATGGTGAACTTTTGCAGCGAAACAAGTGTCACACCGATGTGTCATGCTGTTTACAAGGGAAAGAAGAAGACTCTGTGGTAGCAAATCCTGAACAAGAGCAGATCGGAGTTATCAAGGCGTATGATGACCTCTTAGAGCGATACAAGTGTGACACCGGTGTCTCATGCTGTTGGCAAGGGAAGCAAGAAGACTCTGTGGCAGCAAATTCCACTCCTGAACAAGAGCAGATCGGGGTTAGTATGGCTTATGGTGAACTTTTGCAGCGAAACAAGTGTCAAACCGATGTGTCATGCTGTTTACAAGGGAAACAAGAAGACTCTGTGGTAGCAAATCCTGAACAAGAGCAGATCGGAGTTATCAAGCCGTATGATGACCTCTTAGAGCGATACAAGTGTGACACCGGTGTCTCATGCTGTTGGCAAGGGAAGCAAGAAGACTCTGTGGCAGCAAATTCCACTCCTGAACAAGAGCAGATCGGGGTTAGTATGGCTTATGGTGAACTTTTGCAGCGAAACAAGTGTCAAACCGATGTGTCATGCTGTTTACAAGGGAAACAAGAAGACTCTGTGGTAGCAAATCCTGAACAAGAGCAGATCGGAGTTATCAAGGCGTATGATGACCTCTTAGAGCGATACAAGTGTCACACCGGTGTCTCATGCTGTTGGCAAGGGAAGCAAGAAGACTCTGTGGCAGCAAATTCCACTCCTGAACAAGAGCAGATCGGGGTTAGTATGGCTTATGGTGAACTTTTGCAGCGAAACAAGTGTCAAACCGATGTGTCATGCTGTTTACAAGGGAAACAAGAAGACTCTGTGGTAGCAAATCCTGAACAAGAGCAGATCGGAGTTATCAAGGCGTATGATGACCTCTTAGAGCGATACAAGTGTCACACCGGTGTCTCATGCTGTTGGCAAGGGAAGCAAGAAGACTCTGTGGCAGCAAATTCCACTCCTGAACAAGAGCAGATCGGGGTTAGTATGGCTTATGGTGAACTTTTGCAGCGAAACAAGTGTCAAACCGATGTGTCATGCTGTTTACAAGGGAAACAAGAAGACTCTGTGGTAGCAAATCCTGAAAAACAGCAGATCGGAGTTATTAAGGCGTATGGTGAGCTCTTCCAGCGATACAAATGTCACACCGATATCTCATGCTGTTGACGAGGGAAACAAGAAGACTCTGTGGCAGGAACTCCCACTCCCGAATAAGAGCAGATCGGAGTACCTCGAGATTTCTGGCAGGAGGGTAATGTCTTTTAATTCGTCCCTCTAATGCATCCCACACCTGCTCTATTGGGTCGAGATCTGGGAAATGCGCTGAAATGGTGTACGGTGGATATCCGTACTTTCCAGATAATCATCGACAATAGCAGTTATATGAAGTCTCACGTTATCGTCCATGAACAAGAAATCTGGACCAACAGCTCCGTGCAAACGCCACACGCAGAGATCAAGGATTTTATCTTTATATCTTCGACATGTTAAAGTTCCACCGGAATAGATATGGAGCTGTGTGCACCCGTTGGACATAATGACACCCCGGATAAGTACACCATGGAATCAGAAGACCCACCAGAGTGCTTTTGTCAAAACCACGGCGTCGGACACAGCGCCTCACCTGGAATCGTGAACACGGTATTTGGACCCTGGATGACTGGCAACTTCTGGCGTGTTCCGATGAGTTACCCTACCAGTTGTTATGAGGTAGGGTTCGTATGTGTCACAGACCCCATGGGTCCATGGACCCAATCTGTCAACAAAGCACTCTACAAGCTGGTGGTGGTTCCATACATGTGTGAGTGTCCTTACGTGGCAGGGTTTGGATCCTCTCGTCCTCGTAAACACGTCATTAACCGGTAATCGCTTTGTTGCTCTGCTGGGTGACTATTTGCAACCCTTCACGGACTTCATGTACCCCAACAGCGATGGGATTTTCCAGGCGGGAAATGTACCATGTCATCGGGCGCAAGTTGTCCAAAATCGGTTCGAGGAGCATTCTGGACCGTCGTAACGAATGGTATCGCAGCCACGTTCGCCCGACATAAACCCAATAGAGCACTTATGCGACTTGGAGGAAAGGTGCATTTGCACCCAAGATCCTGCACCTACAAATACCAGGGAACTGTGTGCTGCTGTTCAGACAGCATAGCTCAACATAGTCCAAGTAACAGTAGATACGTTTTTTGTGTTGTAAGTGATACTCATAAAGATGAAGATTCTGTCACACAAAACACGGTAATCAACTTGAACAACAACCACGTTTGACCAAATGACGAAACATTGAGTTGACACATTTAATCTCATTTTAAAAGATATGTACAAGTTTAAAAGCATACGATAGTTAAAACGCGAGATCATTCGATCGAACTAGTGATCTTCATCAGGCTACACATACAATGGCACAAGGTGTAACGTACCAGGAGATGTGACGTACCTGCCCGAAGGACGCACACGACATAAAGGCAGATAGGAATCAGAATAAAATGTCCGCGTAGCTTAATTGGTAGAGCAACTTATTCCGGAATAAGTGGACCCGGGTTCGAACCCCAGCGCGGATAAAAATGACGGAGAAATTTACTTCGTTATAATGGCGCCCAAACTATCCGGATGACCCGACCGTTCAAAATCTTGCATTGGTGTGATGTTATTTCCACACCGCGAGATAGGAAAAATAAGAGAATCCTTTCTCCAGCACTTCGAAAAATAAAAAAAAATAAGGGGGAGATGATGTAACGTACCAGGAGATGTGACGTACCTGCCCGAAGGACGCACACGACATAAAGGCAGATAGGAATCAGAATAAAATATCCGCGTAGCTTAATTGGTAGAGCAACTTATTCCGGAATAAGTGGACCCGGGTTCGAACCCCGGCGCGGATAAAAATGACGGAGAAATTTACTTCGTTATAAAGGCTCAAACGACATGCAACATATATACGATGCTCACAAAGTTTGTTGAGAAACGGTGAGGCAAAACGAGTAAATACAGTGGGTAACCTAAATCAAGATGATAACAGATAAGTGATAACGATCCCACTATAGTTATTATTTTCACTATGTTCCATTACAGTAGTCCATACACGTGGAAGGAGAGATGTTATGTCATCATTAAAACAAATTCCTCTGTAATGGTGAATATACACTGAGTGGCCACTTTATAATGACGACTTTCTCAGTACTTCGTTGGGCCATCTTTTGCCTTTAATATTGCGTCGATTCTTCGTGGCATGGACTCCACGAGATGTTGATAGGTGGTTTGTGGAATCTGAGACCATGATTGATGAGTAGCACTTTCCAGGAATGTGAGATTGCAGGGTTGTGGATCAAGCTGTCTGATGGCTCGTTCAACTTCATCCCACAAATTCTCAATGGGGTTGAGATCTGGAGATTGTGGGGGCCACCTAAGCAAAGTAAACTCACCGGCATGTTCTTGAAAACAATCCTGTACAATACAAGCACTATGACAGGACGCATTATCTTGTTGAAAGTAGCAATCGCCAGTGGGATAAACCATTAACATGACAGGATGCACTTGGTCCGCAACGATGTTTAGATATGATGGGCCACTCGTTGGTCAATACGAATTAAAGGGCCCAAAGCATGCCAGGAAAACTTTACCCAAACCATAACGTTGCCTTCACCAGCTTGAAGGGTTGTAGCAATGCCTTTGGGGTCCATGCTTTCGTGCTGTTTCTGCCAAATCTTCACTCGGCCATCGGCATGGTGCAACTGAAAACGTTATTCATCGGACCACATAATTTGTTTCCAATTATCGACTGTCCAATCTTTGTGCTCCTGTGCGAACTGGAGACGTTTTCTCTTGTTAACTGCAGACAGAAAAGGTGTTCGAACAGGCCTTCGGCTGCCATATCCCATCCGATGGAGTGTACGGCGAACAGTGCGTGCAGAGATCATTTGAGGGGATCCTTGATTAAGATGGTCTGTAATTTGCTGCACTGTTGCCCTTCTGTTGTCTGTTATTAGTCTGGGCACTCTCCGTTCTGCCCGAGCAGTCACTAGTCGATGGCGACCACACGTTGCACGTAGATACCCAGATTTTTGGCTGGCAGTCCAGTCTGTAAACAGTTTAACAACAGCTGCTCTGGAACATTTCACGAATGCGGCGGTTTCGGTGATACTCGCTCCATGGCTCCGAGATCCTACAATCATCCCACGTTGAAAGTCCGTCAAATCGCATTTTTTACCCATCTCGTCACCCAAAAATCACTCCTACTACTGTCGCAAGCACTAAGCTTTCCCTTTTTATACCAGCCACGCCCTCTGGCGGCAACAGTGTGCAGCCATAGCTCATTTGCTTAAAACTATCATGTGGTCATAATAAAGTGGCCACTCAATGTATATGACGCATGTCGTTTGAGCCTTGTACCATTGTATGTGTAGCCTGATGAAGATCACTAGTGTGATCGATAGATCTCGCATTTTAACTATTGTATGCTTTTAAACTTGTACATATCTTTTAAAATGAGGTTAAATGTGTAAACTCAATGTTTTATCATTCGTTCAAACGTGGTTTTTGTTCAAGTTGATTATCGTGTTTTATGACAGAACCTTCATCTTTATGAGTATGGCTCAATATCTCTCCAGAAATCTTCCGGCCAATTCTGTAATCGATGCCACGTCGAGTTGCTGAATTTCGCCCGGCTAGAGGAGATCCTGCACGATATTAGGTACGTATCCCATGACTTTTGGCACTTCAGTGTAATACACCAAATGATCATTGAACTATGACGACCACTGTCAAAAGTGGATGAGGCCCGTTAGCCGTCATCAAAAGAGAAAAGCCTGTCGATATCTTCAGTAGTTCCATGCGATAAGTCTGCAGAAGGGCTGTGGGAATGAGTACTGTCAGCATGTGACTCCTCTAAGAAGAGAAGAAGGTAACGTCATGATAGGTTGGAAATGTTCTATAAGCATCTGTATCACTTCCACTGTCGTCTTGAAAATCAGATTCTTTGACTGAGTTCCCAGAGGACGCTTCATTTTGATATTTAGTATGATAAGGTGGATATGCAACTCTAGTATGAAGTCATCATCAGGATCATCTGTTTCATCAAAATCTTCGTCATTACACTAGTTGCAGAAAGTGAGTTGTGAAGTATTGGGTCTACAATTTGTCAGTGTCACTTCTGTTCCAGGTTTCTTGCTCATGGCATTTTAATTTTATGAATATTTATTGAAGAATCTGAGACATATTCGATAAAGAGTTTATTAGCTTTGAAGTCTGCCGCCAGGTTTGCTATTTTTTCATGTTCATCGTGTGATAGGTTAAATACTTCCAACAAAATTATTCCTATTGCGGTTTGCGTTAACAAGTGAGCTCGAAGGGCTCTTGTATATTGATTTACTGTAATAAATTTGGCCGTTGAGTTTGATGCCTAGATAAGATTCCATAATTCCTGTAATTCTTTGATCACCACAACATATTTGATTCATCCTAGAAAAAACGCTCCAATTGAAAGTCTCCTAGCAGTATTACAAGATTTGAAAAATCAGAGTCACTGCCTGACTAATTCTATAATAAGATTTCTTGTGCCTTTACATGTAAGTGTTGATCAAACGTGATGAAACAAATGCTTTGATCAACTTTCCAACATTCTTGCACGGCAAAATGCAGAACACTTTTGACGGTGTCATTGCTGTCTGCCTTCAAATAAAGAAATGACAGGAAGAAAGTTTTGGCAGTATCATATTGTGTTGACTTAACTGGGTGGTCTGGATTGACTTCCATAAATTCAGACCACCCAGAAAAGTTTGTTGCACTTAGAACTCTTTTACTCAACAAAAGCGGCTCTGTAGACTTAATTAAACACTTGTCGTCTGAAAGAGTTCGCAACTCGGATAGATCTCTAATTTCGATTTTTGCAAACCAAAATCTCTTCTCCCGTGAAATGTTTCCTTAGCATTTAACTTTTGAAGGGGTACACGCAAAGCGTTTTGATGGTAACACAGGTACTCTCTCAACAGGTTCTACTTCTGTTACAAATTTGGAGGGTGTAACACACCTGATACCACCCATCGAGCGGAATGTGTGGCCATCCATAGTAAGGACCTCAAAATACGCATTGTCAAAGACAAATTGGGAAAAAACATGTGATAAATACGTTTTTTTTTTTTTTTTTTGCTGTTAGTGACGACGACTGATTCTTCATACATCTTGACGTTGCCGTGCAATATACTGAAACCAAGACGTGATGACAAGTCTACAAGCAACGAATTAAACAATATTGGTAGTTAAACAATCCAATCCCTTAAACAATCTTGGTAAAACACCACAGATTCTAGATTACACCAGAATACACCAATCATCTTTCCTTTCACGAGACTTTTTTTTAAAGTTAAAGGGTAGCACCATATTAATTTCTCTTCTCCTTTTTGCATTTAGTGATTTCTGAAGTTGTAATTAAACTTTTTCGTAAAATGGTTGTGAAGAACTAGAAAAACGGTCATTGAGCATCTCACTAGAAAAGATCAGTTTTCGTAAATTTAGCACATACAACACACAGATACTACTAGGGTTCAAACTACACTACTGGCCACCCAAAATGCAACACCAAGAAGGAAGCATCCGATTGGTCTGAAATTCGCAGTCATGCGTGCCCGCGAGAGGACATGCAAACAATTAGCATTTCAGGGCATATGCAAATGATGCGCGCCCGGCACGCCACCGAGAAGCACTATAAGAAGAGTGCACAGAAGGGGATATAAGTAGTGGAAGTGTGTTGTGCTGCCGGTCCTGTGCGTGGGAAGCTTCCTGATGCCTCGTCGCAGAATACGGCAGTCATTCCAGCACGTTTCGGAGTTCGACAGAGGACGAATAGTGACTTATCGCGACAGCGGTTTATCGTACCGAGACATCGGCGCCCGTGTGGGACGACATCCAGCCACAGTGAGGTAAGTATGGATTCGGTGGGTGCAGGAGGGACTGACGGACCGACGTGAGCGATTGCCGTAGCCACAGCACACCACCGAACAAGAGGACCGGCATGTTGTGCGGCGGGCATTGTCGGCTCGCACCGCCACATCACGAACGTTAGCGCAGGAATTAGGGTGTGTTGTGCAACAACCTGTGTCAGCACGTACCGTTCGACGTTGTCTGCAGGAGCGGGGACATGTTGCATGGTGCCCATTGCTCCGATTACCATTGACGTTACACCACCGGCGAGTGCGTCGGCAATGGGCCGTTGAACGCCGCACCTGGACTACGGAATGGCACGACATTGTCTTCTCCGACGAATCCCACTTCTGCCTACAACACTACGATGGTCGGATCCGAGTGTGGCGGTACCGCGGCAAGAGACTGTATGACGCCTGCATTATGCATCGCCATGCCGGTCTGTCGCCTGGCGTTATGGTTTGGGACGAAATTGGATATGACACCCGCACCCCACTGGTACGCATCGCTGGTACACTCAACAGCCACCGCTACATCTCCGACGTTTTGGAACCTGTAGTCCTCCCTTACCTGCAGGACCTGCCAGCGGCCACGTTTCAACAGGACAATGCACGCCCGCACGTGGCACGCATCGTGCAACAATTCTTCACGGCTCACCAGGTGTCACTGCCGCCGTGGCTCGCCTGTTCTCCCGATATGTCGCCCATCGAACACGTCTGGTCGCTGATCGGCAACCGAGTGGCCCGGCAAGCACCACCCGCGGCTACCCCTGTTGAACTGTGGCAACGTGTGGAAGCAGCCTGGACCGACATACCGCTAGCCCACATACAAGGCCTCTTTCGTTCGACGCCCCGGCGTGTAGCGGCCGTTATTGCCAACCATGGGGGCCACACGAACTATTGATGTCTGCGTGTTCCGCAAGTCGCACGGGCCTGTAAGCTCAATCGTTTCATCTTTGTATCTGTTGTTTTGTGTCCAGTAAATATGGCTTTGCTATCTCGTGTCCTTCTTGGTGTTGCATTTTGGGTGGCCAGTAGTGTATAAAAAGAAAATTCTCTTTTTGATGTCAGTAAAACTCTTCTAAAGTGATTCTGAATGGAATGTAAAAGAATTTAGAAGAAGCTCTGAAAAAAAAGCCGCAAGATTCGAAAAAAGAAGTAAGACTAGTGATCAAATTGTGTAATTTAGCTTACATAACCGTAGCGCTTCGTGTCGTCTGGGTTGACTCGTAAATCCGCTTAGTTAGAAAAGTGGACAGATGCACCTTACTTTAAAAAATGAAAATATTATTTTTATTTTACTGGTTATTCGTTTTGTACCAGAGTTTAATGTTTTTGCGTACTGTGTATAACATGACAGTAATGAAAAACAAACGTATAGACAGCGGATTTTCACCGAGAATAACTGAATTAATCAGACTAAGGTGCCGTGATCAGGAGACAACTGTAAAAACAATTGTGCGTGAAAATATATAATAGTTCAAAACTAGAACAGAATTCGTCATGGATACATTTCGTCTTCAGTTTATATCCTATGATGCTTCATATTTAGATAAAGAAAAACAATAAGGATTAGGTAGGTTGACCGCATTAACTTGTAATTCCAAAACAGAGAAAAAACATTGAGCAGAAACTATGTAAAAAGTGAAGGTGGAATTTTAAAATAGTAAAATCAGAACTATGACGACTGGAGGGATAGCAGGTTCTATGAACAATTCGAATAATTGAGCAGGGCGTTTGGAGGTACTGACAATTTAAATAAAGAACCAGTAAAACAGGTAGCCCTCGATGACAAGAAAAGATAGGCATTTGAAGAAATCTTTTTTGTTTATTTGACAAAATTGTGAAAGACATAACTCTTCTCATCACATGAGTGATAATTTCTATTCATCATCATCATCATCATTGTCAACCATTATCAATCCACTGCTGGACGAAGGTCTCCCCAAGTTTCCTCCACAACGGTCTGTCTTGTGCCAGTCTCCTCCATGTCACCCCTGCATACTTTCGAATTTCATCCACCCATCTCCCATGTGGTCTTCTTCTGGGTCTTTTCCTGTCCCTTGGAATCCAATCTAAAATTTCGGCTGTCCATCGATGATCTGTCCTGCTGGCAGTATGTCCAGCCCATTGCCATTTCAGGGATTTAACTCTGATCATGATGCCTTCCACTCTTGTCATTTTTCGGATCCATGAGTTCCTCTTCTTATCTCTCCTGGTTACACCAAGCATGCACCTCTCCATGCCTCTTTGAGTTGTCTACAGCCTTTGTATGTCTCTTTTAGTTAAGGTCCACGTCTCTGCACCATACGTAAGCACTGGAAGGATGCATTGATCAAACACTTTTCTTTTAAGACATAATGGCATATTGCTCTTGAAAATTATGCTGTTTCTTCCAAAAGCTCTCCAGGCAAGTTTTTTACGCCGATTAATTTCTTCACCAATGTGACCCTCACTTGATATCTGCTGTCCAAGATAAACGTACGTGTCTGTTATCTCCAGCTTTTCTCCATCAATCGATAAATCTTCATTTCTTGTAAAAGCATTGAACATCACTTTTGTCTTCTGAAAGTTCATTTTTAATCCCACTTCTTTACTCTTGTCAGCAAGTTCCTGGATCATACTCTGCAGCTCTGATGAGGTAGTTGCAAAATGACTACGTCCTCAGCAAAACGAAGGTGAGTTAGATAATCTCCATTAATCTTTATCCCCTTGTTTTCCCAGCTCAGCGACTGAAAAATACCCTCCAATGTGGCATTAAAGAGCTTCGGAGATATGGTGTCACCTTGTCTCACTCCCTTTCCAATTTTTACGTGTGTTGTATTTTCAAACAGCCGAATCTTTGCACTTGCATTTTCATAGATGTTATTAATAATATTAATGTATGCATCTTCAATACCGCAGGTTTTCAGAGCCATTGTAACTGCTGATGGTTTCACCGAATCAAAGGTTTTTTCATAATCGATAAAAGCCATGCACAATGGAAGTTCATATTCCTCGCTCTTTCAATTAGTTCTCTCAGCACGTGGATATGATCTATTGTGCTGTAGCCACTCCTGAATCCAGCTTGTTCTCTCGGTTGAGCCATGTCCAGTGTTACCTTAAAGCGGTGTGAAAGAACTTTAGTGAAGATTTTATAAACTACTGATAGGAGGCTGATAGGTCTGTAGTTTCCGAGATCCTCAATGTCACCTTTCTTATGTAGCAGGATCATTGTAGCAGTGTTACAATCCTCAGGAATCTTTCCTTCATTAAGGCATCGAGTGAAAATTTGGGCGAGTACTGTTTCAATTTCTCCACTTGCTTCTTGTATGATGTCTACAGTAATTCCATCTTTTCCTGAAGCTTTTCCTCGCTTCATGTTCTTGATTGCATGTGCAACTTCTGCTGGAAGGACTGGATGAACTCTGGTACTGGTATCTTTCATGATGTCTGGAGTGCATATATCATCCCTTTTCATATAATTTGGAGTAGAAATCTTTCACTCTTGTCAAAATTTCGCCTCTATTTCTTGTTACAGAACCATCTTCTTTTCTCAGTGCCATAATCTGTTTTCTTCCCTTACTGAGATGTCCCTTTGCTATCTTTAGGCTTTGGTTGTTTTCAATTGCTTTCCTCACTAGTTCACAGTTGAATTTCCTTACGTCTTCAGTGATACTTTTTCGTACTGTCTTGCATAGCTCTATATATTCCACTTTGGAAGTCACATCTTCTTTAGTTGTCCTCATCTCTCTTCTTTTTTGCATCAACATTTTGGTTTTTCCTGATAATTTGTTCACATGCAACTTGTTCTTAGACCCAGCTAATTTTGTTGCTGTTTCCATAAGAGCTTTGGTTACTTTTCTGTTAACTTCAGAGATGTCCACTTCTTCCGATGTTAGGCCTTCTAAAGCAGAGAACCTGTTCTTCAGTTCTAACTTGAAGGTATTATGGTGTTTTTTAAGGTTGGTTATGTCAATAGATTTTGTTTGTCTTATGAGCTTGCCACGTTCAAGTTTAGTGTTGAGGTGCATCTTACATCTCACCAATCTATGGTCACTACCTGTGTTGAACTTGTTTAGCACACTGCAGTCTTCTATGACGAATTTTTTGTTACACATAATAAAATCAATTTCACTTGTCGTCCCATTTGGATGTCTCCATGTCCATTTCCTGTGTGGCTTTTTCTTGAAGAAGGAGTTCAAGATGAAAACCCTTCTGCCTCTGCAAACTCAACGAGAGTATTTCCACACTGGTTTCTTTTGCCATGACCGAATTTACCTACTGAAGTTTCATTCTGTTGCCGTTGCCCTATTTTTGCATTGAAATCTCCCATAATTATTTTCAAGTGCTGCTTACCTTTATTATTTAGATGACGAATTTCCTCATAAAATTCTTCAATTTCTTCTTCAGGATGACTTGTGGTGGGTGCATAAGTTTGAATAATCTGAGCCTGGTATCTTTTCGAGAGTTGGATAACGAGTCGTGCAGCTCTGTCAGAGGAACTTTCCACTTCTACAACTTTATCCTTCAGTTTCTTGTTTATTATAAATCCAACACCACTAGTTCTGCCAGTATCTGTCCCACGATAGTAGAAGAGATGTCCACTTTTCAGTTCAATGAGATCTTCTCCTTTTCTCCTTACCTCACTTAGCCCCACGATGTCCCACTTGATCCTTTGTAGTTCCTCTTCCAATTCAAGAAGCCTTGAATCAGAAGATAGGGAGCGTCCATTGTAAGTAGCCAAGGTCAGCATCAGATGGCAGCCTAGTCCGGTCCTCCGGGGATTCTTAGCATCCTCTGCCTTCATGTCGCACTGGCCGCTGCCTTGGCCAGGTACATTCCAGCTGCCGGAGACTGAGGGCCAAGATTTAAGTTGTGGAATCATTTTGGAGGGGTTTGGCCAACATAACTCACCACGCTGGCCAAGCGGGTTGGTGAGTGTGGGATAGAATTTCCTCTAATCCCGATGGTATTGTTATACCGCTATGGGCGGTCGTCAGAGCCCCTTTAGTGGGAACAGGATGCACCACGAGAAGGCGGGGTTGACATTTGTCAAGGAGAGGCTGTGATGTTACGCATCACCTGACCTTACTGAAGAATATATTAAACACGAAACATGAATTTTTGGGGATGAATTCCAAGATAAAGACACATAAACGAAATTTGATGCTGTCAAGAATTGTTGTGAGTTAATCTTCTTTCTGGAGCGGAACAAAAATGCGGACATGTTGGAGAAAACTGATCCCATTTTCCTTATTAGTGTCCTTCTTTATATGCATCAAAGGATTCAAACCTTTTTCTTTTTCTAAGTTAGGCAATCCTTTGACATGAAATTTGGTGCTCTCCTGTATTTGATATTCTGAATATAATCCTCCAATTTGTTTTGCATTTCTAAATTTGCCTGAAGGACAGAAGAAAACCGTGTTTTATCTTTCGACGTAAACAATATTTTAATCTAAACAGCCTTTGATAATATATTAGACGTAATATATTATCAAAGGCTAAGTTTACTCAGTCCTGGAATATTGTGCTCACATTTGAGGGAGTGTGTCGAAATAAATTCATCCCTTAGAATTCTTGAAGCTGGGAAGGAAAGGACAGTCAGTTCGTCTGTTTAACAAAACTATCACTTACCGATTCCCTTCGACCCTTTCCCATGAGTCATGCAGTGAAAGGTCAATGTACCTCTGCGGGTTGTTCTCGTGGGTGTTGCTCTCAAGAACTATCAACCCTTGTTCCACCTACTGCACTTCCTTCTTGCTCTACAAAAGATAAAAATCACCCCAGCGCTCAGTCTCTAGCTCAATAAGGGCTGAATGTCTTTATCAAGCTCAATAAGGGCTGAATGTCTTTATCAAGTTCAATAAGAGCTGAATGTCTTTATCAAGCTCAATAAGGGCTGAATGTCTTTATCAAGTTCAATAAGGGCTGAATGTCCTTATCAAGTTCAATAAGGGCTGAATGTCTTTATCATGCTCAATAAGGGCTGAATGTCTTTATCAAGTTCAATAAGGGCTGAATGTCTTTATCAAGCTCAATAAGGGCTAAATGTCTTTATCAAGCTCAATAAGGGCTGAATGTCTTTATCAAGTTTAATAAGGGCTGAATGTCTTTATCAAGCTCAATAAGGGCTGAATGTCTTTATCAAGCTCAATAAAGGCTGAATGTCTTTATCAAGTTCAATAAGGGCTGAATGTCTTTATCAAGCTCAATAAGGGCTGAATGTCTTTATCAAGTTCAATAAGGGCTGAATGTCTTTTTCAAGTTCAATAAGGGCTGAATGTCTTTATCAAGCTCAATAAGGGTGAATGTCTTCATCAACTCCAGTGCCGCTCCGGTGGTGCAGTGGTATAAACTCTGCTTTCTGATCACTCGTCTGAGATGGGTTCTATTTCCGGTTAGGTATGAATGTTGTGTTTGTCTTACGGAACCGGCTTTCTTCCTTACCGGGAACCGGTGGCCCTAAATTAGGGACGGGCGAGTCCTTATAGCCTATCTAGTTGCTCACGGTGCTTGTTAAACCCTCATAAAAAATCCAAATCTTTGACATTCCTTACTTGGCAACATTTTCCTGAACATCAGAACCTTCAGTTTTAAGGCAGCGAAAGTGATTTTGAATGCTTTCAGGTTTTAATCAACGGAAACAAAACGAATCCCGATGCTACGCGTTATTGGATCACCATTCACGATTAACTACCCATAAAACTCATCAATAAGCTCAAACTGTCAAGGGATTTGTTTTGGTGTAAAATATTCCACACAGAACTAGAAAACCAATAAAGGACTGTCATTCGCAAAAGTCAGAGGCCTGAAGTGGTGCACATTTGCACATAATTCAGCTCAAAATTCAGAAACTACCAGTTTGTGTGAGGCAAGATCCACTGTGCTCCAGAAATTTAACATTTAGTTTTACACGATTCTCAAACTGATATCTTTAATACGATTATATTCTGTTGAATATGCGTACTATGACAAAACTAATTCGAGTTAGTCTTCCTATGTCATTAGAGGTGTGGCCTTCTGGTTAGTCGCAGGCTTGAGTCCGGAATGAGCTATGGGCCGCATGTTTGCCCAGCGGCGCTACTTTTGTCCCTTTTTAGAAGCCGTGACCATAAATCAGACACCTTTATTAACCCAAAAATAAGGCCACAAACTTTCCCTATGTTCATATAATTTTGCTGCCCTCCTCTGCTGTTTTTGGCAGGTCTTAATGCTCGTAGCAGATCTTCTCCCCATAAATGTAGGGCACCGAAAATGTTATGGGGTATTCCAAACGTTTATTAGGCATTCTTTTGCCTTCAAAGCAGACTCTTTAGAATTTCTAAACACATTGCCCTTTGCATTGTATGCTTATGTACAATGTAATAGAAAACAAAAGGTGTGCGCGGTGAGATAACAAGGGTACGCAGGCAAATGAATTCGTTCGCACACGGTTTTTTTTAAAGGATGAATTCAGCGAGGAAAGTGTCGATTAAAAACTGAATTTACACGTAAAGTTTTAAGCGAATAAAGTTTCCTGAAATGAATGAACATAAAACGTCTGCACTTAAAAAATCAACCTAATTGTATGATATAAAGCTACTGAATACTACTTCTTCTTGTATTTCTGTCTTTCCTTCTGCCTTGGCAGTCTGCAAGAAGTTACATGTAGCTACAAAAATTATCCCTAATGGATTTTGAGGAAGAAATTGCATCTGTTCATCAATTTCATCGCCCATTCAGCGATAATATTCGAATTTATGCTAATGGCCCCACGCGAGTAAGAGTTTAATGGCTGTTATTATGTCGACAGATGGCGTCATTTGCTGCCCATAGGACGTCGGCGATAATCTTTGTTATTCAAGGATAAAGACGAGGTTACTTAATATTTACATAGACACTCCAAAGAAACAATAATAATTTAGAGATTAGCTGGCATAAAGTGAAATTTTTGCGAATCTGAAAAGACGAAAGAAAAGAAAAAGCCCAACATCTTTCTTTAAGCGACGTAGCTGCAGCTCACTTAGCAGATGAAGGTGAATCTGATTTGATATGAAAATTGGAAATCCTCTGCAAACATAATGGCCTTACTCGGAAAAGTTAATAAAAACAGCAAAAGCTTGGCCTGTCTTCACCATACGGTTAGACAATAATGACATCAATATTCATTGTGCGTTCCTCACCATGATTTGTTCAGAGTAAAATCAGCATAAATGTATTTATGTAATCTCTTCTTACATTGCATATTAAGTCTTTTATTACTTAAAAAAACAGTATTTGCAAATCTTGTTCATTCAGAGACAGAAATTTAGCCATTGACGTAATTAGAGAATTTGTAAAAATATTTTCAAAATGTATTTAAAAGGTTTGGCATTTGGACACTCTATGTGTATTTCAGCGATTTCTTTATATTTTCCATTAAAGCTTTCTTGATATTTGATGATGTCTTCCGTATATACACATGGGTCAAAATTGTGATTCTTTGAGGATTCTGAATAAATCGTACGGCCACCATTTCCAGCGTTTCATTCTGTCAGCAACAATAAAACAATTACATTATTCAGATCAACCTACAGCGAGTTGAAAAGCGTATGATTACAGTTCGAGAAGTGTAGGCATCACATATCTAAGTGTTGCCTGTAATTTTTCACATGCCATCAGACTTGACGAACCTCTTCTTGCGGCAGTAAGACAAAATTTAACTAAATTTTGTCTTACGTTTAACAAAATTTAAATGTTCTTGAATTAGTAAAACGTCGTTCCTAAAAGTTTCCCTTAAGAAAGGTATTATACATTTTTTTTCACATTTTTAGATATTTAATTCATTCATACTTTAACTCTTGTTTTTATTTTCCTTCTAAGAGCGTCAAACACATGATCTGTGAAATGGCCGTCATGATCTTCAGGTGCATACGTGCTTTATAGATTACGGTAAATATCAATTTTTACCATATGAACAGCAGCATCAAAAGCGCAATGTTTTCAGAAAAGTTTTCATGCATTTCACTTTAAAAAATCTTATGCTTTCCCATTGCACACCTAATGTAATAGCAATAAATAAAATTATGAAATTGTAGTTGATTGATAGATCAGCTAAATGTTTATGATGCATGGTCAAAATTGGCCAAGTCCAGTATACTGTCAAACGATACAGTAAATCGCAGTGATGTAAGAATTTTCATTAATGCTGTTTCAATAAACAATAATAAAAATCTAACAAATAGAGACAAAAAATATAGTCTCATAAATACGATCACAGTCACGAAGCCAAACGCCGATAATTGTGAGCAACAATGTCAAAAGACAAAAACAACTACAATGTAGTGCATAATAACAGCTATATGAAATCTAGCAATAAAGACGCATCACTCAAGGAAGCAAAAACAGCCTTAAACGAAGGACTGAACTTCTAAAGGTTGATGCAAAGTCAATACAGTATATCAACAGTTAAAACTGGATGATTAAAAAAACGGAAACAAAATAATCAGTCTCTTCGGTGGCCGAGTGGTCTGATGCGCTGACTTCTGATCATTTGTTCGAGATGGTCCCGAGTTCGATTCCATGATGAGGCGGCATGGGGGATGTATTTGTTCGATGGCGCTTGCTCTCTTCCTTCTTTGGAGCCAGTGACCTTAATTAGGAACGAGTGACGGCTTATAGGGGGTGTTAACCCCTGAGACAAAAACAAAAAGTAATAAATAGTAACAGAAACAAGCAAAGAAATCACGGCGAAAAGTTAGTGGCACACTGTAGGTGTCACATATAATGAAACTAAAGGAAACTAAAATAATGTTTCAGTTTATGTGACCGATTGCCGCGATACAGGTAGAGTAACGACGAGTAAGACGACAATGCCCGGGGAAGAGTGATGCAATCACAATTTCCTTCGTTCATCGCGATGACCTCTTTCTTTCTGTTTCTAACGACCCCCATAAGCATCTAACACTAACAGGAGTCGCCCGTATCTAATTTCAGAGATGCTGGTTCTGGAAAAAGGGGGGAAACCCGCGGGGAAAAACAATTTTCTTGTATTGTCCCGGGATATAGGGCCAAGACAAACAGTACGAGAAGTCAAAATTTCGCGCCCTAGATCTCTCGACTAGTGAGCAACACTCGGTCACTGGCTTTCGGGGTAGGATGAAAGAATTAATTTGCGACGAAAACGGTGTCCTCACAAGATTAATGCTAAGATAAAAGCTTAAAATGTACTACAGAATAAATGAGTTCGCTTGAGTAGTTAGCTAAGAAAAAAAGTCGAACGTGTTGTCATCAGCGAAAATCTTATCCACCGTAGGCACTGAGCAAAATATTTTTTTGTGAAATACTGATGAGAAATCTGTCATCACCATCATTTTCGTCCATTGCAGATAATTTAACCTATGCGGGGTGGAAAGGAAGTTACTGAGCAAAGCACATGATACCTTATGCTACATAGATTTCACGTTTCTTTCTGATGACACTTCATAAGCTAGCAGTGAGAACTAAGTATATTTGAATACGTAAAATTAACGGCCTGATTTCAATCAAAGACGGGAGCAGAAAACGAAATCCGGCCATGAAAAGGCGAGTTCTCGTACAGCTCTTTTGCCAAACATACGGCAGTGCAGAAGTATCCAATAATCTTGTTCTCACTTGTTGCGATTGACCTCCCCTTCGTATGACTTCTGTCTACGTTTCTGTACTCTGGCGCAACTGATGATGAAGCCGTTATGTTTATGCTACCAGGATTAAATAGCAAAAGATTCATATTTAAAGAAAACTACTCTTCCGTGATGTTATCCCAAAAAACGTTTTTTGAGTTTCTGTTCTGTTGTCTGGAGATCTGATACATGCGATGAGAATAAAAAGCGGTTAAGCGACATAGGAAACTGTGAAGCACTCGCACATCTGTCTCTGTAATACTAAAATTCATGTATGTATGAAACTTTCGAGTTTTAAGAAAAGGAACGTCCTGAAATCTCCAATTTTTTTATTATATCTTTGCAAATGCAGATCTGATAAAAAACATATTTTTGAATTGGAAAGCGTGAATTGTGAGAAAAAGGATTCAAACCACTTGATATTTTTTCTATCAATAACCTTGATGATCGGGCCATGAATACAGATACTATTGAGCTCAAAATGTGCGTTATTCCACATCATTGTTTCTAAAAATCCGACCGAACAAATTCTCTGAATACCGTTTTCCGTGCCCTATCTACTTCAACTAACACACAGGAAAGGGAGAAAGTGAGCACCGTAAGACAAATACAAAATCCATGCCTCACCGGTATTCGATCCCAGATCCTTCTCGTACGAGTGGTCAGACGCCAGCAATTAGACCACTGCTCCCCCGGGGCGTCACATCAAAGGTTTGCGGCAATGGTGTTAACAAACCATTCACCACTTATTAAGCTTGAGAATGAGCGCTTGTGTGATATTTATCTTTTGTAGGGCAAGAAGAAAGTGCAGTTGCTAGTCGAATATCATCGTCATCATCATCAACCATTTCCCTGCTAGATGAAGATTTACCCAAATCTCCTCCATGACTTTTTGTCTTGAGTCAGTCTCTTCCAAGTCATTACAGCATGCTTTCAAATTTTATCCACCCATCTATCGCGTGTTCGTGGTCTTCTGGATCTTTTCCTGTACAGTCTAACATTTTAATTGACCAACAGCGGTCAGTTGTTTGAATATACAGTCCATGGTCACTTGTGGATCTTTACTTTGATCATGATATTAACTCATGTCATTTTCCAAATCCATGTATTCATCTTCTTATCATTCCTAGTTACACTAAGCATGTATCACTCCATGCTTCATTCAGTTGTTCGCAGCCTCTGAATGGCTTTTTTTAGTTAAAGTCAATATCTCTGATCTGTAAGTAAGAACTGGAATTATTTTAGCACGTTTATTTTAAGACATAACGCTAAATTGCCTTAAGAGTTGTACTGTTTCTTCCAGAAGCTCTCCAACCAAGTTTTATATGCTTATTTATTTACTCTTAAACATGGCCCTCGGTTGATATCTGTTGCCCAATGTAAATGCAAGCATCGGTTATTCCTGAATTTGCCTCATCAATTGCTAAATCTTCAGTTCTTGTAAAAGTATTGTACATTCATGTGTTTTAGGCAAGTTTATTTTAAACCCACATCTTTGCTCTTGTCAGCAAGTTCCTGGTTTATCCACTGAGTGGGTACTTGCAAAACTGACTAGTAACGGACAGATGAAATGCTCTTTGTATGAGAGTAACGTGTTATGTCTATAACGTGTATATATCATCATCATCATCATCATTGTCAACCATTATCAATCCACTGCTGGACGAAGGTCTCCCCAAGTTTCCTCCACAACGGTCTGTCTTGTGCCAGTCTCCTCCATGTCACGCCTGCATACTTTCGAATTTCATCCACCCATCTCCCATGTGGTCTTCTTCTGG
Organism: Macrothele yani; assembly: GCA_039090855.1. NCBI lineage: Eukaryota > Metazoa > Arthropoda > Arachnida > Araneae > Macrothelidae > Macrothele > Macrothele yani. The sequence continues at coordinate 602,307 of CM077014.1, forward strand.
GTCTTTTCCTGTCCCTTGGAATCCAATCTAAAATTTCGGCTGTCCATCGATGATCTGTCCTTCTGGCAGTATGTCCAGCCCATTGCCATTTCAGGGATTTAACTCTGATCATGATGTCTTCCACTCTTGTCATTTTTCGGATCCACGAGTTCCTCTTCTTATCTCTCCTGGTTACACCAAGCATGCACCTCTCCATGCTTCTTTGAGTTGTCTGCAGCCTTTGTATGTCTCTTTTAGTTAAGGTCCACGTCTCTGCACCATACGTAAGCACTGGAAGGATGCATTGATCAAACACTTTTCTTTTAAGACATAATGGCATATTGCTCTTGAAAATTATGCTGTTTCTTCCAAAAGCTCTCCAGGCAAGTTTTGTACGCCGATTAATTTCTTCATCAATGTGACCCTCACTTGATATCTGCTGTCCAAGATAAACGTACGTGTCTGTTATCTCAAGCTTTTCTCCATCAATCGATAAATCTTCATTTCTTGTGAAAGCATTGAACATCACTTTTGTCTTCTGAAAGTTCATTTTTAATCCCACTTCTTTACTCTTGTCAGCAAGTTCCTGGATCATACTCTGCAGCTCTGATGGGGTAGTTGCAAAAATGACTACGTCATCAGCAAAACGAAGGTGGGTTAGATAATCTCCATTAATCTTTATCCCCTTGTTTTCCCAGCTCAGCGACTGAAAAACACCCTCCAATGTGGCATTAAAGAGCTTCGGAGATATGGTGTCACCTTGTCTCACTCCCTTTCCAATTTTTACGTGTGTTGTATTTTCAAACAGCCTAATCTTTGCACTTGCATTTTCATAGATGTTATTAATAATATTAATGTATGCATCTTCAATACCGCAGGTTTTCAGAGCCATTGTAACTGCTGATGGTTTCACCGAATCAAAGGCTTTTTCATAATCGATAAAAGCCATGCACAATGGAAGTTCATATTCCCTCGCTCTTTCAATTAGTTCTCTCAGCACGTGGATATGATCTATTGTGCTGTAGCCACTCCTGAATCCAGCTTGTTCTCTCGGTTGAGCCATGTCCAGTGTTACCTTCAAGCGGTGTGAAAGAACTTTAGTGAAGATTTTATAAACTACTGATAGGAGGCTGATAGGTCTGTAGTTTCCGAGATCCTCAATGTCACCTTTCTTATGTAGCAGGATCATTGTAGCGGTGTTCCAATCCTCAGGAATCTTTCCTTCATTAAGGCATCGAGTGAAAATTTGGGCGAGTACTGTTTCGATTTCTCCACTTGCTTCTTGTATGATGTCTACAGTAATTCCATCTTCTCCTGGAGCTTTTCCTCGCTTCATGTTCTTGATTGCATGTGCAACTTCTGCTGGAAGGACTGGAGGAACTCTGGTACTGGTATCTTTCATGATGTCTGGAGTGCATATATCATCCCTTTCATATAATTTGGAGTAGAAATCTTTCACTCTTGTCAAAATTTCGCCTCTATTTCTTGTTACAGAACCATCTTCTTTTCTCAGTGCCATAATCTGTTTTCTTCCCTTACTGAGATGTCCCTTTGCTATCTTTAGGCTTTGGTTGTTTTCAATTGTTTTCCTCACTAGTTCACAGTTGAATTTCCTTACGTCTTCAGTGATACTTTTTCTTACTGTCTTGCATAGCTCTATATATTCCACTTTGGAAGTCACATTTTCTTTAGTTGTCCTCATCTCTCTTCTTTTTTGCATCAACATTTTGGTTTTTCCTGATAATTTGTTCACATGCAACTTGTTCTTAGACCCAGCTAATTTTGTTGCTGTTTCCATAAGAGCTTTGGTTACTTTTCTGTTAACTTCAGAGATGTCCACTTCTTCCGATGTTAGGCCTTCTAAAGCAGAGAACCTGTTCTTCAGTTCTAACTTGAAGGTATTATGGTGTTTTTTAAGGTTGGTTATGTCAATAGATTTTGTTTGTCTTATGAGCTTGCCACGTTCAAGTTTAGTGTTGAGGTGCATCTTACATCTCACCAATCTATGGTCACTACCTGTGTTGAACTTGTTTAGCACACTGCAGTCTTCTATGACGAATTTTTTGTTACACATAATAAAATCAATTTCACTTGTCGTCCCATTTGGATGTCTCCATGTCCATTTCCTGTGTGGCTTTTTCTTGAAGAAGGAGTTCAAGATGAAAAACCCTTCTGCCTCTGCAAACTCAACGAGAGTATTTCCACGCTGGTTTCTGTTGCCATGACCGAATTTACCTACTGAAGTTTCATTCTGTTGCCGTTGCCCTATTTTTGCATTGAAATCCCCCATAATTATTTTCAAGTGCTGCTTACCTTTATTATTTAGATGACAAATTTCCTCATAAAATTCTTCAATTTCTTCTTCAGGATGACTTGTGGTGGGTGCATAAGTTTGAATAATCTGAGCCTGGTATCTTTTCGAGAGTTGGATAACAAGTCGTGCAGCTCTGTCAGAGGAACTTTCCACTTCTACAACTTTATCCTTCAGTTTCTTGTTTATTATAAATCCAACACCACTAGTTCTGCCAGTATCTGTCCCACGATAGTAGAAGAGATGTCCACTTTTCAGTTCGATGAGATCTTCTCCTTTTCTCCTTACCTCACTTAGCCCCACGATGTCCCACTTGATCCTTTGTAGTTCCTCTTCCAATTCAAGAAGCCTTGAATCAGAAGATAGGGAGCGTCCATTGTAAGTAGCCAAGGTCAGCATCAGATGGCAGCCTAGTCCGGTCCTCCGGGGATTCTTAGCACCCTCCCAATTTCCCAATTTTTATGTGTGTTGTATTACCAAATAGCAGAATCTTTGCACTTGCATTTTCATAGATGTTATTAATAATATTAATGTATGCATCTTCAATACCGCAGGATTTCAGAGCCATTGCAACTGCTGATGGTTTCACCGAATCAAAGGCTTTTTCATAATCGATAAAAGCCATGCTCTTTAATGCTACATTATAAAATGTCTTTCAATCACTGAACTGGGAAAACAAAGGGATAAAGATTAATGGAGATCATCTAACCCACCTTCGTTTTGCTGATGACATAGTCATTTTTGCAACTACCCCATCGGAGCTACAGAGTATGATGCAGGAACTTGCTGACAAAAGTAAAGAAGTGGGATTAAAAATGAACTTTCAGAAGACAAAAGTGATGTTCAATGCTTTTACAAGAAATGAAGATTTATCGATTGATGGAGAAAAGCTGGAGATAACAGACACGTACGTTTATCTTGGACAGCAGATATCAAGTGAGGGTCACATTAGTGAAGAAATTAATCGGCGTACAAAACTTGCCTGGAGAGCTTTTGGAAGAAACAGCATAATTTTCAAGAGCAATATGCCATTATGTCTTAAAAGAAAAGTGTTTGATCAATGCATCCTTCCAGTTCTTACGTATGGTGCAGAGACGTGGACCTTAGCTAAAAGAGACATACAAAGGCTGCAGACAACTCAAAGAAGCATGGAGAGGTGCATGCTTGGTGTAACCAGGAGAGATAAGAAGAGGAACACGTGGATCCGAAAAATGACAAGAGTGGAAGACATCATGATCAGAGTTAAATCCCTGAAATGGCAATGGGCTGGACATACTGCCAGAAGAACAGACCATCGATGGACAGCCGAAATTTTAGATTGGATTCCAAGGGACAGGAAAAGACCCAGAAGAAGACCACATGGAAGATGGGTGGATGAAATTCGAAAGTATGCGGGAGTCACCTGGAGGAGACTGGCACAAGACAGACCGTTGTGGAGGAAACTTGGGGAGACCTTCGTCCAGCAGTGGATTGATAATGGTTGATAATGATGATGATGATGATGATATAACGTGTTATGTCTATAACGTGTATATATATATAACGTGTTATGTCTATAACGTGTATATATATATATATATGTATATAAGCGTTTGATGTTAAGAATTATTTTGATGAATTGTGGCCTGAGATAATCGACTACAAGTGTATCGGATACTAAAACTTCTGTCTCACTTCGCAGAAAATAAATGACCAGTTGATTTCAGCCTGGCCGTTTATTCACTTAGCTGTCTCCAGTGTGATTTATGTTAAAAAAGTTCAGTTAAGGCAGCAGTTTCAACTAAAACCATTATCAGCAACTGAAAACGCTACACTTCCTATGCCGAAAGACTGCATCAGAGTCCGATGTAAAGCAATGGTGCATTTGCTCTGTTTTTTTTTTTTTTTTTTTGACTTCCTTCTGCAAATAAATCTAAATAACAAGTTAGGGACTCCTAAATTTGTATTTCGGTCAACTGGGCCTGCAACCATTTAAATACACTCAGCGTTGAATATCCTTAGAAATATTATTTCTCTTTTTTCATCTCAATATCTCCCTGCTGCACGCAAGACAAATGCGGTAAAAATGAGAGTACAATCTAGTCTGAGACATTTAAATCTATCCAGATAATCTTGGCAATTATACCTACCGCTAACAATGATTTAAAAGAGCGCATTTCAGCTAAACATTTATGCATGCTTTAGTGTTGCTAATGAAGTTTCCAAAGAGAACTCATGCATATTCAAGACATATTCTTGCTTTTTCTAGTGCCGGAGATATTAGACTAAAACAACTGATATGAAATGCAAAGCAGTTCAGTACAAGTGCTGGAGGTCAAATATTTTGTCTAGTTCCCAATTCTTCCTATGCATTTAAAACAAGTGTTGACCTTCTCAACTGGGCAATTAATGTCATATCAATTCCTCCCTCATGTACTGCAAGTCCTTCGTTGTTGTAGAAAATCTCAGGGTCCCGGGGCGGCATCTTTATGCCCGGAGATTTGGGAAGGCATTTTTTGATTTTTTTATTATTTCTTGCAGCAACCCGGATGATTGTTACCTACAACTTTTACATCCTGTACTTACTTGATTGAGACGTTTCACACCCTGTGAGCTCCTCCCAACTCCTCAGCTGCTCCGATTGATTCATTGATCATGTTAATCGCGGAAACGTGTAATGAATTATTTAGTCCTTTTTATGGAGAAAGGCCGCGGGCTTCTGCTTTTGGATACAATGCTGGTGATCAATCGGTTACCGTGTGAAAGGGGGATGTTTCTTCTTTCATTAATAAATGCCGAACAGCAGCATTTCCTGCTGAAGCTTTATAAAATTTATTCTTTGGTGAAGGAAGAATTAGAAAACTCGAATGGATTCCTATTTCTGCCGCACAATTTCTTTTCAAATTGTAGCGTAAATATGAAATTTATCAATCATTGCTTTCAATTTAATTTTTACTTGCCGGTGCGAGCAATACGATGAAGCTAACTCGTTGGAAATTGTGCTTACTGAGAAACAACGCTATATAACATAAATGTGAATTCTATGAGACCCAGAAAGAATTTACCTTTTAAAGGATGTTATGTAGAATCACAATTATTTTTTTCTGAACATAAATTTTATAATTACCGAATTTTCCATTTCGATGTAATCAACATTAATGGGCCAGTAAACATGAAACAAAAGTGCAATACCCTCAGTTGGTTTCTAATGATTCCGACTCTCTCAATTTCCATGCGAATAACACCAAAAAATGCACTTTAGTTGATAAAACCAGTCAGTATTTGCTAATATTAATATGATATATCCCTGACTTACTAGCTCTGCAGCAACCTTTTTGTTCCTAGTTTACTTAGTCATTAATATTCACTGCAGCTACCTGAGGTGCAAGTCTGAGGAAACACTGAAACAAAAACTATTTTCGAAGAACATTATTCTGTTTTAAAAGTCGTACAATGCATGAAATACAGAAGCACTTATTCATCAAAAAAGTATCTTTTCTGGTATTCTACATATTTTTCCGAAAGTTAGAATAAAAATATAAAACTTTAAACTTTAAAATATGAAAGTTTATTAAACTTTCATATTTTAAAGTTTATTAAAGAACTCATCTGGAGAGTGGAACTCAGAAAATTTCATGGTTTTAGGAAAATATTTAAGGATTTTACATTTCTTTCTTTTCGGAAGTCAAAATAGTTCTTTACTGTTGAGTGATTAGTCGTACAAAATATCACGAAGAATTAATTCAAGGTTAGCTGGATGCCAGAAAACGATTATTTGTCAGTTAATAGTACCCCCCCCCCCTCCACCAAAAAATCTTTCATGGTTTCCTAGTTATTACAACAGATGATTTCTTCATGGTTGGCTATTTTGTAGAACAAAAGAATTTTCCATATTTTGATGGTTAGCGGCCTCAAGAATTTTTTGTGGTTTGTTGCTTAGCAGAACGAAAGAATTACTCACAATTGCTTGCTAATATAAAAGAATTCTTCATGATTGTTTGGTAAATATTTCCGTTCGTCCTTGTTCTGCTTTTTGATCTGAACATGGCAAACAACGTTCGCACAAGGTCCATGCACATTAAATAAATAATAAACACCAATCACATTCATAATCTGTTAAACTTACAGGAGAAAAAAATCTTCTACAGCGAGAAATACTCTATAGACAGGTTTTGCCTTCGAGAAAACTTATAGGAAGACTTGAGCAATGTTGTAGCGGCATTCTCTCTATCGTATCTGACATAAACGCCAGTACCGGGCGCTTGGAACTTTGTCACCCCGATAAAATAAGTGGAGATATTGCTCTAACAATATGCATTTGCAAAAGAAAGAACTACGGCTACTCAAATATGCGAATTTACCTCTTGAGACGTGAGTGATAAGAGAAAGAAAGGTGTTTTTCATAATTAACGCTTGACCAAAGCACATTCATTCAGTGTTAGGCACAGGAAAAGAACATTCTGGAGCACCCTTTTCATCATGACCCAAATCGATGAATGAACCTCTGACTAAAAGTCTGCACAAGCTTAGACCGTCTCGTGAAGCCCGAATACGACCGGGACTGGCGTTCTTTTGCATCAGTTAAAAGAAAAAATTCCGAGTGGCTGGGTTTAGGCTAGATTTAAAACGAAAACGTGTTGGATGGCAAAATGGAGACTGCCTTTATGACATAGTTAGTTTTTCCTTATATAAACACAGCTCGAAATGGAAATTTTGAACCGTCGGTATGTTCATATTTAGCTAAAACTCATCCTGAAAAAATACGTTCTCAAGAGAATCTCCAAAACCGAAAAAGTAGAAAAAAATCCTTGGAAGAAAAACTCCTTTCTATGAAAATGTAATCGACCATTCCGTGGAATACTATTGCATCATAAGTCAGAAACGATGGCAGTCGATTTCAGTTGGTTGGTTTGTGGATTCAGCGGGTACTGCTACACCGAGGAATGAGGCTAGATTTTGTTTATAGCGAGTAGTCTACACACCGGGACCAACGGATTACCGAGACTTCCGAACCTCGGCTATCATTAGTGATTTAACTAGACTTGAACACAAAATTTTAAGATCCCTTCCAACAGGGACTTTCATGAAGTAGCAAGTGGAATATTCATTCTTCGAAATCAGAATGTATGTTAATTATTAAAAAAATAGCAATCTTACCACCGCAAAAAAAAAATCAGAAAGGGGAAAAAGTTTATACTCATTGCTGCAAAACTAAAATTTGAGTTTAATCTATTACTCCAAATTCTTCATTCTATTAAGAAGCTCTTCAAATTGAATATATTAAATTAATTATAAAATATAAATTACAGGCATCTTTAGTGGGATGATCTGGGGCTTGGGCAAAATGTGATCATGCGCTATGGGTAGCTTCATTTCCATCCTCTGAAGGACTGAACTTATGGCTCGTGTGTATACCAACCCTTTACAGTTCCTACACAGCTGTTTCTTAAGGTCATGAAGCACATAAGGTTTCTATGTTTAAGAATGAATGCTCGTAAGTGAGGGACAAAAAAAACATGTGCTGTTCCCAGTGCTGGTACGTAAATTCCGGTTACAAAAAGTGCCGGTATGAAATATTAGGAAAACAGAAGTACCAGTATGCCGTACAGACGTATATAGGCCCATTTCGAGCATTGCTTATTATACATTTAGTTTTTTAAAAATTGCAATACTAGGAAAGAATGCACGAAAATGTATGCAAATTAGCAAACAGTTAAGTACGTAAAAGTTAAGCAAATGATAAAAGAATAGAACCAATCGATACGGAATTAACGCTTTTATTGCCTGAACTGAACTTGCATGATTATGACGTAGAGTTTCTTTCATTTGCAATGCATTCGGCAGTGTGGTCAGGCATTGAGTCATATACAGCAGTACCGCAGGAGGATGTTGTACATCCTCCTGCGGTACTGCTGACCAAGTGGATTTGGACCTGTTGTCGCAGGGAAACCACATTTTCAGTTGGTTGCCCTGAAAATGTGGTTGCCTTACGAACACGTTTTCAGGGCAACCACATTTTCAGGGAATGATTGTGAAGCTGACGTCCGATTATGTCCCATACATGTTCAATTGGGACAGTCCAGTGATCGGGATCTAGAACGAGATTCACATATCGCTAAGCTGTCAAAATGCCATCTAGAAAAACTAGAGTGGAACAGCTGCCATAATTGATCGCTCCCCAGATCGTGACCCCAAGCATTTGAGCTGTGTTGGGACGAACAGTAACACGTGGATTCTTACGCTCTCCGCTGCGTAGCTACACATGCATGGGCGATCAACTAATCCCAAACAGAAGCGAGATTCGTCCGTAAAAAACACATGTAGCCATTCTGTTATTGAGGACGACGTTCACGACATCACTGTAGACGATGTCTACCATGCTCGAGAGGTAGACGACGAATCGGACGTCATGCATGAAGTCCACCTTCTGCTAATCATCGGCAAATGATTGGCGAACAATTAGAGCGACTTGGAACACCACGTACATCCTATCACATCCGAGCAGGCTAGCTGTAGGACTAGAAATCGTTTGTCGTCAGATCTCCCATGTTGACTTCATTATCGGTCTTCCTAATCCATGCTACCGGCCACGAGATTCTTGTCTGATGTACCGCTGCCTAAATCGATGCACCGTTGAGCAGTTGCGATCCAATTCTTCAGCAATACGCCACAGGGACTATCCAGCTCGTAGAAAAGCAACGATTTGCCCTCTTTCAAAGTCATTCAACTGACTCTAGGTTTGTCGCTTTTGTCCCCTGGGCATTTGCTACACTGTACTGGCCTTTAATTTACTCGCGCAGACCAAAGTAAATATTAACACAAATATAGTCGCTTCAACTCTGGTGACTAGGACAGATGTCCAGCCGTTTTTATTGGCCGATAGTGACGAGCGATTGGTCCTGATTTTTAATTATTTGCATATCTCTGAAGTATCTGTCTGCCACTTACACACAGTTTCGTGTATTCCTTCCTAGTATAGCAATATTTTTGAAAATGAGTGTATTATCTCTCTATTCAAAGAAGAAAATAAAATGAAACCACATTTGAATTCGTAAGAGAAAAAAATCACATTTAATTTACGTTAAAAAGTTGGGTTGTTGAAATTCATGCATGCACTGGGTGGCTCAAAAGCCCGTTTAAATTTCATAACTACATAACAAAAGAAAAAAATTTATATATTACAGTGCGGTTTGCACGAAAAGCATCAGTCAGTAGGGAAATTTTGTTTGGCAGCGGAAAAATTTTTAATTCCAAAAAATGCAATACATGAACCTGGAAAAGCATGAAAGATAACACTGGCGTAAAGTGAAAAAAGAACATCAAGAAGAAATTGGCGGACGATCATGAAATTTACATATGTTAATGGGGTCGAGTCTACGTAGGGGTGATGTTAATTTAGGAACCAACCGGTGAGCGCTTACGCCACAGCACGGCATAATATGCAAATTATCGTCGGTGGTATTTAAGGAGTACGGCGAAGTGAATGTAATCGGTCGTCGGCGTACGGACAAGGGGGAAGACCCTGAAGAAGCTGCAATGCCTGGACATGGAAGACGTGTACGATTTCAGCAATTATCGGACTTTGAGCGAGATCGTCTAGTCGGACTCCGCGAGGCCGGGTGGTCGTATCGTCGTATTGCGGAGCGAATTAGACGGAAAGTATCGGTGGTGGTACGATGGTGGCTTAGATGGTCTGAGGAACATTCCCACACGAAAAGACGTGGAACCGGGAGTCACAGACGGACTGATGAGCGGACCGATCGACGCTTAAGAAGAGCGACGTTGTCAAGCTGAACATCCACTGCAACGCAGCAAATCCGAGCTGCCGTTGCACCTGAGGTGACAGTGTGAACAATCCGCAACCGTCTACTGGATGCAGGCCTACGTGCACGTGTGCCTCTGGCATGTGTACCTCTGACTCCAGCCCACCGTCAGGAACGGCTGCAGCGGTGTCGCCAACGTCTGCACTGGAGAACGCAATGGCGATCTGTCGTGTTCAGCGATGAAAGCAGATTCTGCTTGGGAGCCTCCGATGGCCGTATGCGTGTTTGCAGACGCACAGGGGAGCGTCTCCACCCTTCTTGCATCGCCAGCGACACACAGGGCCTACACCTGGTCTCCTGGTCTGGGGAGCGATCAGCTATCACTCCCGTACACAACTAGTGTTTGTACCGGGTACGTTAAACAGCACCTCCTACATCAACAACATCATTCAGCCCGTTGTTGTGCTAGCCACGACCATCCCCGATCTACGCGTCCAGGTTGAGGATGCTTGGAACTCAATACCCCAAACTTACATCCAACATCTGTACGACAGACTCCATGCCAGAATTGCACAGTGTGACGCAGTTCATGGCGGTTCAACCTCGTACTAACCATGTTACATGGAAATTTTATTTTTCAGTTTACCAGCAAATGCAGCTGTATTTTGCCATAATGTTTTAATCACGTTATCCTCTGTATTCCGTTATTATGCTGTATAAATTTCGTTGGTATCAGACGTCTCCTTCTTGGTGTTCTTTTTTCACTTTCCGCCAGTGTATAACTGTGATGCCTTTAAAAGAAATAAGTGAGAAACTGTAGCTTAATCGTCTGTACATTGCCTTCATCCCTATCGCTATTGAAAACGGTGTTCAAGAGATGTGTTGATACGATGCTAACTTTCCTGGATAGAGCCTTGTTGGTGCAGCTTTTTTATGGAAGCAGAGAATCGGAAACAGAAGCTTTGCTAAAGTTCTGAACACAGAAAGGACTAAAAAAGGGCCAAGGTCCTATCATCTGTGACGATTTGCAATGTTTGGTGAGGCGATTTGAGCAAACTGGAAGTTTGATGGATACCTTCCTTTCTACAGTGACCCTGGTGGTCCCTCCGACCCGGAAAATTAGAGTTAATAGATATCCGTTCGAACGCTGTGGCATCTGAAATAGACGAACTGGCATCTCAAAAGACAAGTGGAACGAACAGTGCTCGTGAAGCTGCAATATGTTTGGGCATACCGAGAGCATCAGTAAATCGTTCCTTTCACGGTGGGTTAAATCTGTACCCATACAAACAGCAAACTTTACACCAGCTGTTACCGATGGATACCACACAGCTGGAGGAATTTACCAAATGGGTTATGGCGAAGATCACTGAGAATCCCCAGTGGTTGTTAAATGCGTTGTGGACTGATGAAACTCATTTTTCGTTACATAGGTTTGCCAGTACGCATAATTTCTGAATATGAGCAGAGGTTAATCCACATGCGTACACAGAAGAACCACTGCATTCACCGTGAGTTACATTGTGATGTGCATTCATTGTATCCGTCATGCTTGGGCTTTTTTTGTTTTGTTTGAGGAACCGTGCTTCAGAGACGGCTGGATGACTTGCTCAGCAAATGCAGAACTGTACTTGAAACTGCTGCTTGAAAACGTAATGCCATGTTTGCAAGAACAAAATCTGCTGCACACAGTCACGTTTATACAGGATGGTGCACCAGCCCACGTCGCATCTCCAGTAAGGAAATTTCTTGTCACCACATTTGGTACAGAAATACAATAGTAATTAGCAGGCATTGCAATATCCCGTGGCCACCTCGGTTTCTAAATCTAACACCCGTAGATTTCTGGTTGTGGGCTATTTGAAGTCCCAAATGTACCTGACAAGATCTTCCACACTGCTATAACTTAAGGAAGCCATTCGCTGCGAAGTCTGTTGAATTCACTCGGACGTACTACAGTACATTCGGCCGATCCTAGAGTTACCATAGGCTTGAATGCTACAGTATCATATGGTGGAAGACATGTTGAACAATTGCCTACTTGATAGTGTCACCAAATTAATGCAACTCGTGTATTTTTATTGATTATCACTGTAGTTACAAACTTTTACCTGTTAGCGCCCTCTATCGGTGATTATTAGAACTAGAAAATTTTCGTTGCCGAACCCAAATCTCCCTACTAGTTAATGCTTTTCGTCTAAATCACTGTAATACACGCATTTTTTTTTGTTATAAAGTTTAGAAATTTAAACGGACTTTTGAGCTATCCGGAATTTCAATAGAAATTCCATTTAGATTTTTCAATTGAAACGTTGCCGACTTACCATCTTTCTTCTCCCCATCACCACCACCCATAGTCCTGTTTCCATTCAGTAGAAAAACTGACTTCTGAAACGCTGAAATGAAATTTTGTTTTCACTGTTCGATTGTTTCTGTTGACTTTTACCCTTAAAAAGGCCGAAGATCACAGATTGATACGGAAGTCCTCGAAGTGCAACACGAACCGACCACAGTGATTAATTATTATTATTATTGAAAACAATAGGCCAGATTATAAGTTACACTGCTGGCCACCCAAAATGCAACACCAAGAAGGAAGCATCCGATTGGCCTGATATTCGCAGCATGCGTCGCCCGCGAGAGCACATGCAAACGATTAGCATTGCAGGGCATGTGCAAATCATGTGCGCCCGGCACGCCACTGAGAAGCACTATAAGAAGGGTGCACAGAAGGCGGGGTGTAAGTAGTGAAAGTGTGTTGTGCTGCCGGACCGGTGCGTGGGAAGCTTCCTGATGCCTCGTCGCAGAATATGGCAGTCATTCCAGCACGTTTCGGAGTTAGACAGAGGACGAATAGTGGCTTATCGCGACAGCGGTTTATAGTACCGAGACATCGGCGCCCGCGTGGGACGACATCCAGCCACAGTGAGGCGAGTATCGATTCGATGGGTGCAGGAGGGACGGACGGACCGACGTGAGCGATTACCGCATCCACGGCACACCACCGAACGAGAAAACCGGCATGTTGAGCGACGGGCATTGACGGCTCACACCTCCACATCACGAACGTTAGCGCAGGAATTAGGGTGTGCTGCGCAACAACATGTGTCAGCACCTACCATTCGGCGTCGTCTGCAGAAGTGGGGACTGGTCGGACGGCGCCCATTGCTCCGATTACCATTGACGTTACATCACCGGCGAGTGCGCCGGCAGTGGGCCATTGAGCGCCGCACCTGGACTACGGAATGGCACGACATTGTCTTCTCCGACGAATCCCGCTTCTGCCTGCAACACCACGATGATCGGATCCGCGTGTGGCGGCACCGCGGCGAGAGACTGTGTGACGCCTGCATTATGCATCGCCATACCGGTCCGTCACCTGGCGTTATGGTTTGGAGCGTAATTGGATATGACACCCGCACCGTTATGGTTTGGAGCGTAATTGGAAATGACACCCGCACCCCACTGGTACGCATCGCCGGTACACTCAACAGCCACCGCTACGTCTCCGACGTTTTGGAACCTGTAGTCCTCCCTTACCTGCAGGACCTGCCAGCGGCCACGTTTGAACAAGACAATGCGCGCCCGCACGTGGCACGCATCGTGCAACAATTCTTCATGGCTCACTAGGTCTCACTGCTTCCGTGGCCCGCCTGTTCTCCCGATATGTCGCCCATCGAACTCGTCTGTTCGCTAATCGGCAACCGAGTGGCCCGGCAAGCACCACCCGCGGCTACGCTTGATGAGCTGTGGCTACGTGTGGAAGCAGCCTGGACCGACATACCCCAAGCCCACATCCAAAGCCTCTTTCGTTCGATGCCGCGGCGTGTAGCGGCCGTTATTGCCAGCCATGGGGGCCGCACGAACTATTGATGTCTGCGTGTTCTGCAAGTCACACGGGCCTGTAAGCTCAAACGTTTCATCTTTGTATCTGTTGCTATCTCGTGTCATTTTTGGTGTTGCATTTTGGGTGGCCAGCAGTGTAGAATTATTTAACGAGCTGAGCAATAAGTCAAAAGTCTTAGGACGGGCTCCAATTTAATAAATCTGTAACGAAAGGGGCTTCCTAACTTAAGGCTAGTGCCGACTTCTACCTCTGACAGTAATTGCTAGGGATAAGGCCCAGTCTACCTAAATGTGAGTAATACTGCGACAGAGTAGTGTGGTAATGTACCAGGTTTTGTTTTTTCCTCCTTGAAAAATGGCGAGATGAATCCTGAAACTCTAATGTTTTCGGAAGGTAAAAGTTCGTCCTCCATTCTACATGTTTTTCCGTTCGACGCTAAAGGTATGTACTTGGAATTTTCCTTCGATCTGTGTTTCCGTTAACATCTCAGGATTTTTTGTATGGCAAGCGAACCTTGTCTTCAAACTTGATATGATTAAAAGAATCTACAATCTAATTTGTGTAGCTTTGATTCACGAAAATTAAGTGGAGATATACCAGATTTTTATATTCAACTGTTTTTCTGACAATAGTTATTTTTTTTATCACATGCTCTTTACTACAAGAATGCATTCTTCTGTTTTACTATAAGAATTGTCAGCGTTGTCTCCAAATTAGTGTTGTCAACATCCGTAGTTCTGACAGCAGAAAATTAGAAATGCTATAAAACCAAACTCCGGACTGAAACATGAGCATTCGGATATCCGGATTTTAAATGTTTCAGCATTCAAAAATTCGAATATCCGGATATTCGACGAAATAAATTCGGGTTTCGAATCGGATGTTTGGGTGATCTGTTTCCCATTACTACTTTATTATTAACTTTTGTGACTTATTTTGCTCTACCCTTTATTTCATTTGTTCTTCATTTTAGCTTTATTTCTTTTTATTTTTCTTCCTTTTTTTGTTTTTGTTTCTCTTATTTTTTATTTATTTTGTTGTTCTCCTTATGCAGCTTTTTATCACGCCTGCATCTGTTTTAGAGCTTGTATGCGATTCTTTGAGGCTTTCAGCGTCCGCTCGCAAAACGAAAATAATTATCCGTTTTTTTGGCGTAAGGAAATAAACGTGCATTTTTCAAGCTTTCGCTCATCGACGGATGGCTTTTTCAAGGTTAATAGCATAGAGCAAACTGAAATAGTACAGCATGACATTTTAAATAGGAGTACGATTAAGCGAGGCAAAGAATGATTAAACACACAACGTGTTCTAAATTTTAAGTCACGATATGTGTTGGTTGGACACATGGCGATCAGAACAACAGCTCATTAGCCTATCTAGATGTACCGAGAACTAAATTGCCGGACAACCGCCTCCGCTCTCAAGTACATTAGAAACACCACGTCAGTCCCTACCCCGACTCGATGATTAGCAACTCATTTTATCCATCTGAACGTATTTCAGCGTTTTTCAGATCACGAGCTCAAAGAGCTTTTACTGTCAGCTCTGATGTATCTGCCAGGCAATCCAAAGTGGATAAAATAATAAATCCAGCCACTGAAGCAGGGTACTCCTGCAGACATATGCTTAGCATCATCAAAAAGACAAAAGACATGCTACGCCGAATATGCAGAAATCCATCTACCCAAATCCAGTTCCTGGAATCAATACCCTACATTCCAGAAGTTTCTTACATCTTCAAAAACACCCTAAGGAAGGTAGGAACATTCTTATATCAGCATACTTACAAGATGCTAAGACAAACCTGCAATCACCAATGTGAAGCTGGTGTTAGTGTCACACCGGTATCATACCCTAACGGCACTCATATTACATAGGAATGACTAAACGCTCATTCGGGACCAGAATCAGCAAACAGAAAATAGAAAAAAAAATTTAACTTAAAAAAAAAAATTAAAAGAATTAGCCCTCTACTCTAACCTGAACCTAACAGTATTCCGAGAAACTCTGGAAATCATAACTAGCCGTAACGCGTGCAACGACAGCGTTTCCCTGGAGTTGCCAAAAATTTGGATCCAATGCCTAAACGATTCTTCCCTTCCAAATCGCCACGTGCCCACCCAAGAAATCACGTGACTTCAAATGTAGAACACACTGTGTATTTAATCATTCTTTATTTGTTTTGTTTAATCATATTCATGTTTAAATTGTAACGTTCTGGTATTTCAGTTTGTTCTATGCTGTTAGCCTTGAAAAAGCCATCCGACGATGAGCGAAAGCTTGGAAAAATGTACGTTTAATTCCTTACGCCAATAAACGGTAAGTTATTTTATTTTATATATTTGGTGTATCAACAGTCTGTTGTGTAAATAAGAAGTACCTTTCATTAGAAATCGACAATGAAAGCATCACTTTCCTCCCCTCCATCCACTGGGGCTTTCACCTGGTACGTTTACCCTCAATGTAGCATGAATAGTGGGAAGGAATTAAACCCTCAGTTTTATTATTTCTTTCAGCTTGTTTTTGCTTTTGAACTTTAGGTACCGATAAAACTAATCGTCATAAATTTTAAGTACCGAGTTGGGGAATCCGGCCTCATTCAGTACATCCCTGATTTAGCTTCTATGGAAGTTCAAGAAACTAATGTGTATACTTAGCCCTGCAATATTAGCACAATGCACATTCGTATAAATCATTAAATATAAGACATCGAAGTATTCTAATATTCCTAATACGACAACTCAAAGTTTGTTCTTTCTAAATTTTGATCTCTTCTCTCAGTAAAGGTAAACAAATCTAAATTAACCGCTGATTTACAATGGTAAATTAGGATTGCTTTAAGAGCTGTCGTTCTGAGAAGAAAAATTCCGTCACCCATGGAATTTGAACTCAAGTTTCATTCTTTTAATATAACTCATATAGTTCCATCCACAATAGAAAAATATGTTGTCCCCTCTTAGAGGAATAGAAAATTGTCTGTGCAAGAGAAATACAGCAATACTCTGAGATGCTTTTGATTCTGAATTAGAACTAAGATGGTTTGACTCAGCACGGCAATTTTCCCAAATTCGGTCAACTGGTTTTACTTATTCTATGGAATAAATAAAACAAATATATTTACCATCCTTTAACTGGCGCAATACATATACACAAGAGATAAATCATTTTGGATAGTCAATGGTTCCACAAACTTCAAGTCATCGTCCGTTGCGGTTGATGGCCAACTCCAGCGTTAGGTATCAAATCATGGGAGCTTATAGAATGAAACGAATAGTAGCGAATTTCGCTTACAAATATGACAAAGGTGCATCCCTAACATCATTTTCCACTGACATTGTGCTCATATACATAGCCGATGTTTTTACTGCTTTTTTTTTCATATCTGGTAAAGTGCAACATCCTTGAGGAAGAAGATTGTGATAGACTGATTTCGTCTTCTTCAGAATACATCTCCCTTTTCACCGCTGTCCCTCTCGTAGATAACAGACCGACAGGCATGATGGGCTTGAAAACGCTCTGTTTCATTTACGTATGTAACTCTTAACAAGTGAACGGGATCACACTAATTGTGTGGGTAAGGGAAGAAATCTTCCGATTTTGTCATTCGGTACTAAAAAAAATATATTTTCTCTTTTTGATTTGAAATCCGAACATTATTTCAATCTTAAAACAACTCTTTTCATGCGATTTGAATTCAAGAAGAGTATTTCCCACAACTATTTTATTCACGCAAGGACTGTGAAAAATATTTAAAATTAGGACGAAGTTTCTTGTTACCAGAGCTGAAAGGTATCTAAAAGAACGGGCTCAGTATCAGCTGCGCCACCTGCTGATGCTACAGCGTACCAATGTCCTGAACTACGTGCAGTCTGTCCAACTGAAGAATCGCTGATTTAATAAATTTCTTCTGCATCAAGGTATGAAATCGCTTCTATGGAATAATGAACGCAAGATGTGACATTCTTCCCGACTTCCCATTAAGGCTCATCAGGAGGCTACTTGACTAACCATTCGCTATCGCACGGTCGTTTCGATAAGAGTCTAGTGCTTATGCAAAATAATTCTGGCTATATCTCTTAAATCCCCGCTTAAAACACCCAGAATAAAATGGCATATTCAGAAACAAATGAATAATGAGCAATCAAGATGTTCTTTGTTCTAACTTAACTTTCACACTATTTTTTTATTTGAATCGTACATAGTGAACGATCCATGCTATAAGTGTAAGGAATCATTGCTGAAAGATAACTATGTCTGGATGCATTAAATCTAAGGGGCGTAGATACATTAAACCCGCGTTCGTTTACTCCAAGAAGAAAACGACTTTACCCCCAGAAACATGAAAAATCGATCAGACCAATGATGTTTCTTTAGTTGGGAGGGTTAGCGATCGAGTATGAAAATTGGTTTATTTATTATGGCATGAAACTTTGAAGTCTGAAGAAGGTTTGTGGCGGACTTGACCGGGCTTGCCGAGGACTACACAATCCACAAACTGCGGTCATCTATCTCTGGTCACATGGAGTGTTTGATGGGATATCTGATAAATATTTTATTTCTCGTTTGTTACCACATGTAAAGTGTAGAACCCTCGAAGAGGATCCCGTTCACCATATATAATTAATCCGTACCTCGTGGTTTCATTCATTCGTGACCTTGGATCCACTGAATGAGAACACGAGGTGCTTTTTGTACTGTTGTTTTTGCCCCAGCACATCAAGAACAACAATACGAAAAACATACAATACGTTGTTTACTTTTCAACAGCTTCCATTTTTGTGGCGACTAAATTTTTAGATTCTTTGTAAGGAATAAGGCGCCCCATTCTGTGTTTGACCTAAATTATTTTTGAAATAAACTTAAAACTGATTTACCATCTTTTCCATTGCTGAGATTTTTCTTCAGCTTTATTTTTACGGCAGATTTTGTAGGTGATGCATAGCTTTAACAAGCATTTCTTGTAAACACATGTCTTAAATCTCTGTAGCTGTGACCAAACTAGAAGTTCTTTGACAATTAACACGCTCTTCTTTATTTTACACTAGCGAAGATACCCAGCGTTTCCCGGGATAGACATAAAGTTTGTTTTCAAGTAACAATGTAAATCGCACTATAAAAAAAATCCTACCATGATGAACAACGCTTAAGTCGGTTCTTACGCTGTTCCAAGGTCTCTGCCTTCCTAGATACACTGGCTCTTTCCCACTGATCCATAAGTCTTCGATCACGTTGTTCGGTTGTCTCACTCTCTCGAAGTAATTTTACTTTCTTTGCTTTCGGCTGAAATTGTCCGATGGGTTTGCGCGTTTTTGGAGGCATTTCACCACACTTGATGAAAGTTTATTATAAACATCACAATCTATAATGGCCGTTCTGATCCCTAAAAACTCGAAATAGCAAACATGAACAATAATGCACTTCCTGTACTCCGCATTCAGCTTTCTAGAGTGTATATATACAACCTGATCACACCCAACGTGAAAGAAAATAGTTCACGATCATATACGGATTTTTTTTTTACTTATCTAGAAAACTAAACCGATTCGGATATTCTTTCACCGTTGGGAAGCTTTCCGGAGGACATAGGCTATTTCGTTTATTTGTTATAATGTTTTATTATTTTTTATTATTTTGGCTGTACTACCGAATAACATCGCTTTCAAGTAGTTTCCAAGTTCCCATGTATCATTCCGCTTTGTTTACCTACAATCTGATCACACCCAACGTGAAAGAAAGTAGTTCACGATAATATACGGAATTTTTTTTACTAATCTCGAAAACTTAACCCATTCGGATAATTCTTTCACCCTTGGGAAGCTTACTTCTTTCCGGTGGACATAGGCTATTTCTTTTATCTATACTAATACCAATACTAATCTTGTATTTAAATTATATGTATGAAGAAGACCGTCTGTTTTAACTTCAACTTAACCTTGATGCTATTTGAGAGGACCACGCCTCTTGGTGGGAATCTGTAGCTCCACCCATATTTCAGACTCCTGCGCAAATTGTTGGAAGTGTAATGAAACCTAATCCTTACAAAGAAAATGCCATAGTAACATAAACAAAAAAATACTTAGGACAATATGTTCCGCCGGTGCATTGTATTTTCAAAAATCGGACACATCCCCGTATGCCTTAACCGCGGAAGCTTGCGAGGAGTGAGGCGTAACCTGACGACCGTTGCTCTGACACGCGTAGTAATACCGCAGCAGCCGACTTGCACCCAGTCTATAGAGGGCCCCGTAAAAGAACATTTGTCCCCCTTACGGATGGAATTTTTAAAAATCGTCCCACCTGTATTTTAATCTAGGTGATGAAGAGTATGTATGCCAATTTTGGTGCAAATCCATTAAAGCGTTTAGGAACGCATGCGGAACAAACATACAAACGTTCCTTTATATATTCTATATACACTATCTATCAACAAGTAATTTGACACCCCTGCAATCGCCGATATCTGCGGTCCTGATACACGTCACGGCCGCCGCCGTTAAATATCGTGTGGGAAACAACAACGCAACCAGTCGCATGCAAGATGCCACGCAGTTCGGAGCTCATTGATTTCGAGAAAGGTGTTATCGCCGGGTATCACAGAAATGGCCGATCCATACGTGACATATCCAGCGAGTTGAAGTACCCAAAATCGACAGTGGCCTACGTGATTGGCAAGTGGAAGATGAGAGGTGACTGTCGGATTGTGCCCCGACCTGGCAGACCCACAAAACTGGGAGTTAGAGACTGACGGGTGCTGACCAGAGAAATTCGGAAGAACCGCACCAAATCGATGGGCCACATCCGCGAGGAGCTTTAACAGGAATCCGGGAGTGTTCTTTCGATGAAAACCATCCGGAAGGAATCCCATCTGCTCGGTTATCATGGACGTGCTGCCTCTCACAAGCCTTTGATCACCAAGTCTAATAGCGCTGCTCGGCCAACGTGGTGCAAAGAACGTCGACAGTGGACCGTTGAACAGTGGAAACAGGTTCTCTGGAGCGACGAATCAAGGTTCACCCTCTACCGGCAGGGTCTGGGTTTGGCGTCTGCCTGGAGAACGCCTCCTGCCGGAATGTATTGTGCCAACTGTGAAGTTCGGCGGCGGTGGAATTATGCTATGGGGGTGTTTCTCCTGGTGTGGCACGGGACCCTTGGTCGCAATTCCTGGTAGACTCAACGCCGAGACCTACTGCATCATTTTGGATGACCATGCGCTTCCTACGTTACGGCAGTTTTACGGGGTGGACCCATATTACTTTCAGGATGAGAATGCCACGTGTCATGTTGCGAGGTCCACCATGGCTTGGTATGGTGATAATGGGGTTAATCGAATGGACTGGCCTGCGCAGAGCTCGGACCTTAACCCTGCCGAGCACCTCTGGGACGAGTTGGAGCGTCGACTTAAGGGGTGCCCCCACCGTCCGAAATCGGTGAAGGAACTGACCTGTCTTCTCCAATCCGAGTGGAAGAAAATACCGCTAGCCGTCGTACGACGCCTGGTTGAGAGTATGCCCCAGAGGGTCGCAGCTGCAATCGCCGCTCGTGGAGGCTCCACCAACTATTGAAGGTGAATAAACTTCGTTTTCCTTTGCTATCACAGGTGTCCAATTACTTGTTGGTAGATAGTGTATATAAAAATGGATGTGTGTGTGTGTGTGTGTGTGTGAGTGTGTGTGTGTGTGTTTCAGCCTAACTCTGAAACGCCAGAAGCAATTTCAACCAAACTTGGTACACATATGACTTACTATCTGGAAAAAAATACTGTGGGGGTAAGACACCCCTAGCACCTCTAGGGGTGGGGTGGGAAGGGGTGATATGCAAAAATAATCGAAAACGACCAATATTAGTGTCAATTTCATAGTGATTGTTGTTGAATCCATAGTTTTCGGGGTCGCTGAGATGAATAGTGACACTCCTGATGCCGTTTAAGCCCGAGTTCAGCCCTCATCAGCACGAGGGGTGAGAAAGGGGTGAAAAAAAAGGACCGAGATTAGTGTCAAATCCATAGTTTTCGGTATCGCTAAGCTGATTGGTGACAGTTCCGATGACATTTAAGCCCAAGTTCAGTCGAATAGAATGTAGAACCTTCTGGAAATTTTTAGAAGCGAAAAGAACTCTGTAGAACCTTCTAGAAGATTGTGGAAACGAATAAAACTCGATGTCGTTAACCTTCTGGAAATTTGTAGAAATGAAAAGAACTCTGTAGAACCTTCTAGAAGGTTGTGGAAAGGAATAGAACTTTGTAGAACCTTCTGGAAATTTTTAGAAATCATTATGCCCCGGTCTTGGACTCATGATGTTCGAGAAAATTCCAACACCCACTCGAATCTTAGATGGTCGTATTTAAGGGAATCTAACTCTGCAAGTCTTCCAGTTTATCATCTTTTAGTTCATTTCGCTCTTTCAGTTGATTGTATAAGTGTTTCCTACTTTATTTGACAGTGATAGTGTGCATTTTGAATTCAAGTTCTGTGAAGAGTTTTATATTTCTACACGGATGTAAGTACTTCATAATTTTAAATTTTAAATTTGTTTTTTCCTTATGTTTATATTAGCTTTTTATTGTATTCTATAATAGATTTCATTGCTGTAACAATGCCTCCAAGTGAACGTAAGGCGATTGGCCAAGTGCAATCAAAAGCTAGAAAATGAAACAACAGCGTAGACAGGAAACTCCCGAGGAGAGGAATAGAAGACTTCCGACGCTGCGCGAGAGAGCTGCTACATCTAGAGCTTCAGAGACAGTACGGCAGCGTGAGGCCCGACTACAGGATATGAAAGAGAGAGCTACTGCATCTACAGCTTCAGAGACAGTACAGCAGCGTGAGGCCCGACTACAGGATAAGAGAGATAGAGCTACTACATCTAGAGCTTCATAGACAGTACAACAGCGTGAGACCCGAGTACAGGAAATGAGAGATAGAGCCAGACGATCACGGACTGCGCAACATTTTAGCTTAAGATTGGAAGGATTCCACTATGAACCACATAAAAACTACTCGCAGCATGCAAGTGTTACCATCGGAAATATGGAAATGGTTTGTAGTTACTGTCAAGCCAAAAAGTTTAAATCAGAGTCCCCTGGTATTTGCTGCAAAAATGGGAAAGTGAAACTCTGCCAACTGGAACCACCACCTCCACCACAAGAACTTTTGACTTACACATAAGCAGATACGTCAGAGTCAAAGCATTTTCTTAGCAACATGAGAAAATACAACTCATGTTTCCAAATGACATCGTTCGGCGCAACATCAGTTGTTGAACAGCCCGGACTTCCATCGACATTCACGGTGCAAGGGCAGATTTATCATAAGGCGGGATCGTTGCTTCCGCTGCCATATCAACCACCAAAATTTCTACAACTGTATTTTATTGGAAACGAAGAAATGGAAACTGACCAGAGGTGCACCTATATCTCAGGAACAGTACGTCATAGTGTGTTAAACTTACAAAGGATGTTTCATAAGCACAATGATCTTATTAAAACGTTTAAAACAGCATTGTAACGTATGCCAACGGATGAATATAAAGTAGTCATAAGAGCAGACCGAAGAGCAGCAGGCGAACACGAGCCGCGCTTCGATGCTCTTCTGGTAGATGAAGTCGCGGTGGTTATATCAGGCGATGAGTTTGATCAACGGGATATGGTAATTCAATGACGAGGCGAATCTTTGTAGCCTCATTTCAGAAACACATCGATCTTATGATGGTCTACAGTACCCAGTGATATTCCGCTGTGGTGAAGATGGATATCATTTTAATCTGAGGCAGGTCAACCTAACAACAGGTGAAACAACCAGCAAGAAAGTTTCAGCGATAGATTTCTATGCATGCAGACGAATGGTTCGAGAAACTGAACAGAACCACATCTTAAACTCCAGACAATTGTTTCATCAATTTACAGTTGATATGTATGAACAAATCAAGAGTGAGCGTCTTCTTTACATTCGTCTAAATCAACGTAAACTGAGAGTTGAAGAATATATTCACCTGAGAAATGCTGTGGCAAATGACGGGAACGTTGAAAACCTCGGTGCATTAGTCATACTACTAGATACATTTACATTTACGGCAGTCCCAGACACATGCACGAATACACGCAAGATGCTATGACATACGGGAGACCAGACTTATTTATCACCTTCACCTGCAATCCGACTTGGACCGATATCAAGGAGATGCTTACCAATGGTCAATTACCCAGTGAGCCGCCCCGGTGGCGCAGTGGTCTAAGGCGTTGGCCTCTGATCATTCGTCAGTAAGGGGTCCGGGTTCGAATCCCGGTCAGGCATGGATGTTGTGTTTGTCTTACGGCACTGGCTCTCTCCCTTCCCTGGAACCAGTGACCCTAAATTAGGGACGGGCGACTGCTTATAGCCCATTGAGTTGCTCACGGTGGTCGTTAAACCTCCAATCAAAAAAAAAAAAAAAAAAAAAATTACCCAGTGAGCGCCACGACTTGATTGCGAGAGTATTTAAACAGAAGCAGTTGAAAATAATTGACGTTATAACGAAGGGTCATGTCTTTGGAGTGCCAAGATGCTGGATGTACACGATTGAATGGCAAAAGCGAGGACTGCCACACTCACACAATTTAATCTGATTGGCAGGACAAAATTCAGCTCACACAAATCGATGACGTTATATCTGCTGAGTTGCCTGACCCAACACAAGATCCTGAACTTTTCGCAGTGGTAACGAAAAACACGATCCACGGACCATGCGGAATTCTCAATCCCAACTCTCAGTGTATGAAGGACGGAAGGTGTACCAAGAAATACTCAAGAAAATTGATTAAAGAGACACAAGCCGGAAATGACGGTTATCCTCTATATAGACGGCGAGCTCCAGAAGATGGAGGGTTCATGGCGAAACTAAAGATACGCAGTAACACAGAAATAGAAATCGACAATAGCTGGGTTGTGCCATTTTCGCCGCTGCTGTCAAAAATGTTTCAGGCACACATCAACGTGGAGTACTATAACAGTGTGAAATCTATCAAATATGTGTGCAAATATGTTAACAAAGGTAGTGATATGGCTGTTCTCGGCATAAGCAACGAGAGAACAAACGATGAAGTTATGCGGTATCAGTTGGTAAGGTACATTAGTCGCAACGAGGCAGTTGGGCAAATCCTAGGATTTCTGATTCACGAAAGACACCCTAGTGTTGTTCAGCTCAGCGTCCATTTCGAAAATGGTCAGAGAGTTAATTTCAGAACAGAGAGCGCCCCTACAGTGGTTGATCAGCCACCAAACACGACCTTAACAGCACTTTTTCAACTGTAACAGCAGAATCCTTTAGCAAGGACTTTGTTGTATCCTGAGATACCTCGATATTACACATGGAATGCATTGAGGAAAGATTTCTGTAGAAGAAAAGTTGGCCAGCCCGTCCCTGGACATGATGCAGTCGCGAGTGACGGCTTGGGTCGAGTGTACACAGTTCACCCCAATAACGCCGAATGATATTTCCTTAGGATACTTCTTCACTCAGTTCGAGGGCCAACATTTTTCGCGGAGCTAAGAACAGTAAACGGCAAAGTACGCCAGACATTTATAGAGGCCTGTCAGAAGCTGGGTTTACTGGAAGGAGACCAGCACTGAGATGACACATTGCGAGAAGCCGAATTGATCTCCCTCCCAGAGCAAATCAGAAACCTGTTTGCTATAATATTGACTACATGCAGTCTATCGAATCCAAACACTTTGTGGGGAAAATATAAGGAGGCCCTAAGTGAGGATATACTCGCCAAAGTTCAGAGAGAAAATCCGACATTAGAAATAACGTTTGGTCCGGACATTTTCAACAAGGCTTTGATTATTCTTGAGGACAAATGTGTGGCCATGATCAATAAAACATTACTGCAACTCGGCCTGCCTGCACCAGTACGAGACCGACAAGACGTACTTCACGCATATTACATACTAGAAAAGAACTACAACGTCGAAGAGCTGAGTGCATACGTCGCGGACAAGATGCCACTTCTAAATCAAGATCAGAAAAAAGAATACCAAATTATCATGGATCAGGTAGCGAAACAACAAGGTGGTATCATTTTTTTATGCTTCAGGGGGCACAGGGAAAACTTTTTAACTAATATAATTCTGGTCGAAATCAGGGCTCAGGGAGAAGTTGCTCTTGCCATCGCCTCTTCAGGAATTGCGGCATCGTTAATGGAAGGAGGGAGGACAGCCCATTCCGCACTTAAGTTGCCACTTGACATGGCCAGGCAGGAAAATCCTACCTGCAACATAAGCAAGGCAAGTGGTCGGGCGCAGGTGCTCAAGACATGTAAATTAATCGTATTGGGTGAATGTACCATGGCTCACAAGAAAGCTCTCGAGGCCTTTGACGTTACTCTGAGAGATCTGAGAGGAAACGACAACCTGTTCGTCAAACTCTGCCCGTCATCCCAAAGTCAACACCGGCCGATGAGATCCACGCATGTTTAAAACATTCATTTTTGTGGAGATATGTGCGAAAGATAACTTTAAAGCAAAACATGAGAGTACATCTGTATGATGACAGTGCTCAAATTTTCTCAAACAAACTACTGGAGATCGGAGAAGGTAGATTAGCAGTCGAATCTTCTGGCAAGATAAAATTGCCATCCGATTTTTGTAATCTGGTGTCGTCCGTCGCAGAGCTAATAGATGCAGTCTATCCGGCTGTTTTCCAAAACTATCACAATTTGTACTGGTTGCGAGAGAGGATTATTCATTCTGCTAAAAATGAAGACGTCCACGAAATAAACAATCAAATACTTGCCATGTTACCAGGCGTTGTCACTGAATACAAGTCTATCGATACCGTAGTAAATGCCGATGAGGTCTTCAATTTCCCACCAGAGTCCTAAACTCACTTGATCCGGCTGGATTACCACCACATCATCTTTTACTTAAAGCGGGATCTCCAATTATTTTACTACGAAACCTCGACCCGCCAAAACTTTGCAACGGCACAAGGCTGTGTGTAAAGAAGATGCTGGGCAATGTAATTCAAGCTACTATTTTATCAGGAAAGGGAGTGGGTGAAACAGTTTTTATCCCACGGATATCACTCATTCCGACGGATCTCCCTTTTAACTTTAAGATATTGCAATTTCCAGTGAGACTTGCGTTCTCGATCACGATCAACAAGTCACAGGGGCAGTCTATTAAGTAGTGCAGAGTGGATTTGAGATTGCCATGTTTTTCCCATGGACAACTTTATGTTCCTTGCTCAAGGGTGGGTTTACCAAAGAATTTATTTATTCTTGCTCCTGGAGGTGAAACCAAAAATGTTGTTTATAACCAAGTTTTGTGTTAAATTAATATTATAGTGAATTTGTAAAAGATTTTACTTTATAATTTGTATACTTTACTTATACTTTTAAAAACCTGTAAATAAAATTACTTTGATTTTACCTTATAGATAGAATTCATTCCTTTTCCTGTCTAATAGAAGATTGGGATAAATAAATACCCTGGCAACGCCGGGTAATCAGCTGAGAGATAAGGCTAGATCAATGGCAGAACGATACCTGAATTAAAGGATGAACAATGCAATGTTTTAAGCATTCATTAACTTTTGCAGTGAGGGGAGGTGCTTTCAATCGGCATTTTTACTTAATAAAACAACGGCGGAAGTTTTTTCTTTTGCTTCTGTTAAAATGTGTAGAACTTCTCACTGTTCTTCAAGAAACATTATTCTGACAATCAGGAAATATTCAAAGGGAAATCATATTTTCTCCATTAAAATTACCTTACTAAATGAAAATTAATTGACCAAATGATTAGTGAAGTGTCTTGAAAATATTCCTGGGCGAAGTTGTTACCCAATGCTCTCCTTTGTTCGCCATGCATTGTTCCGCTGATTTACTGAACTACGATAAGAACGAGGTACGTTCTGAAATTGAAAGTAAAGCGAAATAAAAATTATCAACAAGTAAAGCATGTCTATTAATTGTAAGAACTGATCTACTACGCGTATTTTATGTGACCTATAACTCTCAAGACCTCCCTTTTCAGCTTCTGTGTTCTAACGTAAATTTACCGTGAATTCTTCTGGTTGAACGTTTTCTTACTGAACCCACACATTTTCTTCTCGGAAGAGCTTTTTCAATTTGGCAACACTGACAGTGAGTCAGCACTATGTAAAATGATTAGATTGAATGCATACGTTACGCAGAGTTAGGCAGAATGCAGAGTTAGGCAGAATGCAGAGTTAGGCATATTACACATAGAGTTGGTTGGTTGTTAAAAGTTTAATGGCGCAAAGGTCTCAATAGGCCAAAGAACGCAAAGTCCCACGATTTACAACAGTAACATGCAGAGAGTTGAGCGAGATAGAATTGATGGGATACATGAGAACGCCTTCTCTCACGAAATACATTTTCAGTACTAAACTCTGTTTTCCATCTTGCTTCCTCCAGTGACTGCAACATATATTTGATGCACGCTTGATGAATTAAACGAACGTGTTATTTACTCGCAAAACGACTGTATGCTCAATAGACAAAATATTAGAGATAGGGATGATGAGCAGTCGACATGTGCATCCCCGCACAGCGGGGAACTGAACGAAACCGAACGCAGGCAATAAAAAAGTGGACAGCAGGACTTATCACCAGTGTATCGCAATCGACAAACGTGGTGATCTGAGCGACTTTGATCGTGGACGTATTGTCAGCGCAAAACAGATGTGTCATTTATCGCCCAAGAGGTAAGAACCTTAGGGTTCCCGAGGGCAAACGTATCAAAGATGTTCCGTGAGTAAACCTTCGGTGGACGTACCAGCGCCCAGAGAGCCTGGATAGAATATGTCGCGGGGTCGACATAGTCTATCCAGGCTCGTACACACCAACTGATTGGCAACGACGGCGCCAACCACATCCAGGTTAAATGTCGCAGGCCCAAGTAGCGTCAAAGACTGAACAGTATGACGCACTCTACATACCCTGGGCTACGGGGGTTGATGCCATACTCGTGTCTCACTGTTGATTACTCGTCATTGGACATTACGCTTCGTCTGGTGCCAGGAACATCAAAACTAGACCTTTGCAGAGTGATGAATCCCTTTTTCATCTGTACCGAGCTGACGGGAGGGTGCTTGTGTGGCGTCGACGGCATGAGGCCATGGCCTTGTCATTCCAAGTCGACTCTGTTCAATGCGGTGGTGCCTCTGTAATGGTTTAGAGAGCCTTTTCATGGGACACGTTAGGTCCCTTAGCCTGTCTGGAGAGGTCATTAATCCACCAGCATGTGATGGTTGACCACCTACACGCTTTCATGTCCTTCGCACATCCTGAGGCCGGTGGTCTATTTCATCAAGACAATGTGACGCCTCACCGGACCGCAACCACCCAGACATGGCTCGAAGAACACTTATCTGAATATGAAACAATCCAGTGCCCCCCCCCCCCTCAATATCCCCGAATTTCAACCCCGTGGAAGCTCTCTGTGTTGCCATGGAGAGGAACATCAAATCCATGGATCCTGGGCCGACGTCTAGGGTGGAGTTGTGGACAGTGCTGCGAAAATCATGGCTGGCATTACCTGTTCTTAAGTCGTCGTCTTGATTCTTTCCCTGACCATTAAGTTCTAATTCTGACAGGTGTGATATATGTTTACAAAGTTCTACGAACATGAGCAGAGACGCATATGAAAGTACGTTAAGCATTAAACTTACATCTATTTTCAAACCGTAATCCCCACAGTTGGATTGCCTCCTATGAAAGAAACCAACAAAGTTTGCTGCTGTTAAAAACGAACATGATAACATATTGCTACTGTATCAGCAATTTCTACTGGAACTGAAAGATAGTTTCCATTAACAGAGTGAGACAGCCTTGAGGATCTAATATGTTTTCTTGACAATTTGGACATAAAAAGTAGTCAAGAAGAACGAGTGATCACTAACAACTCATTCTGATTCCTGATTGAATCGGCCAGAAGTATCACATCTAAATATCTTTCCTGAAATTTTGCAGGATCAAAGAACAAAAACACCACAAAGAAATATATACATGTACTTATACAAGGTGTACAGTGAAAAATATTAAAGGATTTACAACCCAATCATGCATATATATATTTCTTAAAGGGAAATTTATTTCCCATCCATCCAACAGAAAAAATAATTAGTATGTACTTACCTTTTCTTAACGAATCTGTTTATGGACTTGTGTCACCCTTCTCGTAATAGATGAACTCTCATTCTGAAAATGAAAGTCGAAGATTTCGCAATGTAATGTCTTGCGAGAGATGATATAGCATATATGTGTTAAGACTGCCAGCGTTGGCAGTTATATAGACACCCAACACTGACAGTCTTAACAAGTATTCTGCTAATAATTTTTTTCAGTCTTTTGGATGATATTTCCGACATTCACAGGAGTGCCTTCGGAGACTCAGATGCTTGAGATTTACTTCTCCAGAACATCGTTAAATGCATCTAACTCGTAGTTTTGGTTACTTCCGTTAACTACAGAGATGTTCCTTAGCAGCTGAACAGTTTCCCGGTAATAGTTCATGTAGCTTCCGTAGCAGATTGCTGAAAGGTATAATATGCCACCAAATGAAAACTTAAATTTCATTCATTCAGACAAAATATTGTTTGCAAACTTTTAAAACGACGTATGGCTTCATATTTCCATAGGAATCACTGTTTAACACTTCCCAGAATATGTTTTTAACAATAATTGTTCCTAAAGCCTTTGTTAAACAACTTAAAAGATCCATTTCATAAATATTTCTTAATCTGATGCATACAAATATTTTCTTTGTGAAGGAAAATATCACAGATGTATATCACCCAAACAAAGTCATAGTAATTGAAAAACACTTGCGATGAACCCAGGAGGAATAAGAACAGGAAGTTAATTAATAAATTAGTATTCATTTTAGTCAAAAGAAAAAAGGTAAGCACATTGTATAGATTTCTTATTGAGAGCGTTTAAATCATGAGACCTCCTGGCGTCAGCTCCAACGAAATTTATGGATTACCGTTGTATCAATGAAGTTAAGCACCTACAATAATATGTGCAGTAATGGAAGCCACAATCCACACTTGCACAATGTGGAAGAAAAAATCAACAGGTGCAAACTTCACCCTAATTATATTGTAGTGATGTTTCTGTAATGACAAAAATGAACACTGTCACAAATTCAGTTACGAACAATAAATTACGACTTTCATTTACGCTAATCAAGGAGATTCCATTTCCTTGATTAGTTTGTCCAAATGTGGTAAAAGTAATTTGAATGAGAGCAATTTGATTTAGGAAAGATAAGGGGATGACAGATGACATATTGTCCCTCAGACAGCTTTCTGTAAAGTTTCATAGCTGAACAAGGAATTGTCGATCTCGGACTTCGAAAAGACATTTGATAAATGTACTAGGAACAGGTTGGTTTTTGTGTTTAAAAAGCTACGAAGTAAAAAAGCTAGCTTCAAAATGTCAATAAAACACTTCACCTAAGAATCCTGCGACAGTCAGAATCAAGCCAAATACCAGTGAGAGACATGAAATCTATTGCTGGGTACAGCAGGGATGCTGTTTCCACTTCTGTGCTTAATTCCTATACGTAGATCAGCTGATAGAAAAAAATAATTAAGGGCTCTAATTTAAACCAAACAGCTTTTGTCGAAGCAGTTCGCTGTTGTTGTTTTTTTAATTTTAACGACCACCGTGAGCAACTTAATGGGCTATAAGCAGTCGCCCGTCCCTAATTTAGGGTCACTGGTTCCAGGGAAGGGAGAGAGCCAGTTCCGTAACACAAATACTCCATGCCTTCGAACCCGGACCCTTCACGAACGAATGATCATAAGCCAGCGCTCAGACCGCTGCGCCACCGGGGCGGTATCAGCTGTTTACAAAGCCTTCACTAAGGTACTGGCACATCGCTTGAAGAAAACACTGGACACAGCACAACCAAGAAAATAAGCTGGATTCAGGAGTGACTACAACATTAGAGATTGCACGGTTGTATCAAAATAATATGACCACTCCCGGAATCACAGTGTACCAGCCCAGGCACGTCACAGAGTGCACGTGACAAGGGCGACCACACGAAGATATAAACTGCCGGCCAGGACAGATGAGACATAGTGCGTTACGTGAGCACAATGGGCAGAGGTAGTGATTTGACGGACGTTTAAAAATGAATGATTATCGGCTACCGCACCAAGGATAGAAGCATCTCAGAAACAGCAGACCGTGGGCTGTTCGCGAGGTGCTGTAGTAAGGATGTACCAACAATGGACCGCTGGCACACCGAGTACCTCCCGACGTCATAATTGTGGAGACCCAAAGGCCATCAACCCCAGAGAAGAACGTCGCCTCCGACGACTGGTAAAGGGAAATCCGCGCGAATCAGTGCAGCAAATGACCACACAAATGAACGCTGGGGAACACTGGTATGCACCCCCGATAACAGTACAAAGAACGCTGTTGCGCATGAGTCTCCGGAATCGACGTTGCGTCAAGGCTCCCATAATAAGCCAGGTACATCGGCAACGACGCCTGAAGTTCGCATGGTACTACCGTCACTGGACAGTGGAAGAGTGGGAAAAGGTTGCCTTCTCCGACGAATCGAGGTTTCTATTCCGCAGAAGTGACGGACGATGACGGATACGGCGTCAGATACAAGAGAACTAAAACCCGGACACGCTTGTCGGTAAGTACAGGGCGGCAGTAGCAGTATGCATGTCTAGGGGATATTTTCCTGGTATGACTGGTACCGCTGGTATCACTGGATGTGTCCCTGAACGGTAGTGGCTTCTTGTCCATCCTCGGTGACCACATGCATCATTCCATGTTGGACGTTCAGCCTGGTGGTGATGGTGTCTACCAACAGAACACTGTACAGTGCCACGTCGCTAAGGAGGTGCGTGACTGGTTACAGGGATACGACAGTGATATTTCCCTTTTCCTTTGGCCGGCGAAATCGTCGTGCCTCAATCCTACAGAGCACTTGTAGGACTATTTGGATCTACAGGTTCGACGTCCGACCCACAACCACGTCATCTCCTGGACCTCCTTGCTCTGCTGCAGCCCGAATGGGTACGTGTGCCTCGGGAAACCTTCCAGGGCCTCATTGCGGCGTCCATGCTACGCCGTCTCACATCTGTCATCCGGGCCAAGGGTGGTTATTCCCATTATTAGGTAGGTGGTCATATTATTCTGGTACGACTGTGTATATTCAGGTAATGAGCGAACTAATTGAAAGAGCGGATGAATATGAAATATCACTATGTGTGGCTTTTATTGATTATGAAAATGCTTTTGATTCGGTGAAACCATCAGCAGTTATAAGATCTTTGAAATCTTGCTGTATTGAAGATGCATACGTTAATAATACTAAAACCATCTATGAAAATGCAAGTGCAAATTTTCGACATTTCAAGGAAACAGCACGTATAAAATTTAGAAATGGAATGAGACAGGGTGACATCATATCTTCCAAGCATTTCAACGCCAAATTACAGAATATCTTTAGTCATTGAACAGGGAAGACAAGAAGATGAGGATAAATGGAGATTATTTAACCCACCTTTCTTATGCTGATAACATAGTCATTTTTACAAGTACCCACTGAGATTGTTAGAGTATGATCTGGGAACTTGTTGGCAAGGGTAAAAAAATGGTATTAAAATGAGCTTACGGAAAGCAAAATTGATGTACAAGGTGTGATCAAAAAGTATCGGCACTGGATTTATTAAAAGAAAAGTACAAGATTTTCAGATTTAAAACTTAATCGCCTTCGAAGTAGTCCCCCTTCCGACGCCACACACTTAGCCTTGCGCTGTTTCCACTGGTCGAAGCATTTTTGAAGTCAGCTTCTGAAGTAGCGAACAGATGCTTTGTCGCATTCCGTTGTATCTCCTTAGTATCTTGAAATCATTTTGCTTTCAAGAGGTATTTCATTTTTGGGAAGAGAAAATAGTCACAGGGAGCGAGAACTGGAGAATAAGGTGGCAGTCGGACCTGTGCAATGCGGTGTATAACCGGAAACTACTTGACAAGTTGATATGCATGGCCAGGCGCATTGTCGTGGTGGAGTTGCCACTCGCCACTCTCATGCAATGCCGGCCTTTTGCGACAAACTACGTCTCTCAAACGCCGCAAAACTTGACAGTAGTACATCTTGTTGATTGTCTAGCTTGGTGGAGCGTATTCATGATTCACAATCCCCTCATGATTGAAAAGACAGTCAGCATCATCTTGACATTGCTGCAGATCTGTTGTACGTTTTTGGTTGTGGGAGAGTTTGGGGTCTTCTACTGTGAAGACTAGGCCCTAGTTTCGGGGACATACCCATAAATCCACGATTCATCACCAGTAACGATAGTTTTTAAAAAGTTTGGGGTCTTCTACTGTGAAGACTAGGCCCTAGTTTCGGGGACATACCCATAAATCCACGATTCATCACCAGTAACGATAGTTTTTAAAAAGTTTGGGGTCTTCTACTGTGAAGACTAGGCCCTAGTTTCGGGGGCATACCCATAAATCCACGATTCATCACCAGTTACGATAGTTTTTTAAAAGTTTGGAATCTTCTACTGTGAAGACTAGGCCCTAGTTTCGGGGCATACCCATAAATCCACGATTCATCACCAGTTACGATAGTTTTTAAAAAGTTTTCGTTTTCGACGCGCTCAAGCACATCACCAGCAGCTGTAAAAACAGCCTGTTTTATCTCAACTGAGAAAACATTTTGGCACAAATTTGGCTGAGACGCGTCTCATACCCAAATTGTCCGTAAGAATCAAATGAACTGAACCGAAACTAATGTTGAAGACTTCAGATAACTTCCGAATAGCGATTCGGCGATTTTCTCGCACAGCTGTATAAGAAGTTCGACATTGTTTTCACTTTCGCTGGTTGCGGGTCTCCCAGATTGTTCATCACTCTCAACACTTTCACGAGCACCTTTAAAACGTTTCTACACACACACGTAAGAAACACTCTCAACACTTTCACGAGCACCTTTAAAACGTTTCTACCACTCACGTAAGAAACACTCTCAACACTTTCACGAGCACCTTTAAAACGTTTCTACCACTCACGTAAAAAACATTCTGAACACTTTCACGAGCACCTTTAAAACGTTCCTACCAGTCACGTAAGAAACACTCTCAACACTTTCACGAGCACCTTTAAAACATTTCTACCACTTACGTAAGAAACACCCTCAACACTTTCACGAGCACCTTTAAAACGATTTTACCACTCACGTAAGAAACACTCTCAACACTTTCACGAGCACCTTTAAAACGTTTCTACTCACATACGTAGAAACACTCTCAACACTTTCACGAGCACCTTTAAAACGTTTACACCACTCACGTAAGAAACACTCTTAACACTATCACGAGCACCTTTAAAACGTTTCTACTCACACACGTAAGAAACACTCTCAACACTTTCACGAGCACCTTTAAAACGTTTCAGCCACTCACGTAAGAAACACTCTCAACACTTTCACGAGCACCTTTAAAACGCTTCTACCACTCATGTAAGAAACACTCTCAACACTTTCACGAGCACCTTTAAAACAATTCTACCACTCACGTAAGAAACACTCTCAACACTTTCACGAGGACCTTTAAAACGTTTCAACCACTCACGTAAGAAACACTCTCAACACTTTCACGAGCACCTTTAAAACGTTTCTACCACTCTCATAAAAGAAACACTCTCAACGCTTTCACGAGCACCTTTAAAACGCTTCTACCACTCACGTAAGAAACACTCTCAACACTTTCACGAGCACCTTTAAAACGCTTCTACCACTCACGTAAGAAACACTCTCAACACTTTCACGAGCACCTTTAAAACGTTTCAGCCACTCACGTAAGAAACACTCTCAAAAATTTCACGAGCACCTTTAAAACGTTTCTACCACTCACGTTAGAAGCACTCTCAACACTTTCACGAGCACCTTAAAAAACGTTTCTACTCACACACGTAAGAAACACTCTCAACACTTTCACAAGCACCTTTAAAACGTTTCTACCACTCACGTTAGAAACACTCTCAACGCTTTCACAAGCACCTTTAAAACGTTTCTACTCACACACGTAAGAAACACTCTCAACACTTTCACAAGCACTTTTAAAACGTTTCTACTCACATACGTAAGAAACACTCTCAACACTTTCAAGAGCACCTTTAAAACGTTTCTACCACTCACGTAAGAAACACTCTCAACACTTTCACGAGCACCTTTAAAACGTTTCTACCACTCACGTAAGAAACCCTCTCAACACTTTCACGAGCACCTTTAAAATGTTTCTGCTCACACACGTAAGAAACACTCTCAACACTTTCACAAGCACCTTTAAAACGTTTCTACTCACATACGTAAGAAACACTCTCAACACTTTCACGATCACCTTTAAAACGTTTCTACTACTCACGAAAGAAACACTCTCAAAACTTTCACGAGCACCTTTAAAACGTTTCTACTCACACACGTAAGAAACACTCTCAACACTTTCACGAGCACCTTTAAAACGTTTACACCACTCACGTAAGGAACACTCTCAACGCTTTCACGAGCACCTTTAAAACGTTTCTACCACTCACGTAAAAAACACTCTCAACACTTTCACGAGCACCTTTAAAACGTTTCTACCACTCACTTAAGAAACACTCTCAACACTTTCACGAGCACCTTTAAAACGTTTCTACTCACACACGTAAGAACAAAGACATGGCAAATGCGA
This sequence comes from Macrothele yani, assembly GCA_039090855.1. Taxonomy (NCBI): domain Eukaryota; kingdom Metazoa; phylum Arthropoda; class Arachnida; order Araneae; family Macrothelidae; genus Macrothele; species Macrothele yani. The sequence goes on from CM077014.1 coordinate 638,899, forward strand.
CGAACAGCTTCACACATATAAGAACAAAGACAACAAATGCGACGAACAGCTTCACACACGTAAGAACAAAGACAACAAATGCGATGAACAGCTTCACACACGTAAGAACAAAGCATTGCACTAAAAAACGGAGGACCAGAGGAGACGTGACTCACGGCACATGCGTAGTAAGTTCCAAGATCAACCTATGCCAAACCACTTACTTGTGTGTAGCTCGATTCCGAAGTAATGCAACCAGCCTGCATACTTTTCGATCCCACCTCGTACAATGCTTTTGCAAGAATTGATTTTAGCGATTGATGGGACAAATCTGGAAGTAACCGATGCCTGCACTTAACTTCGACAACACATATCAAACAAGAGTCACATCAAGGAAGAAACTAGAATGGGTATAAAGCTTGGCTGGAGAGCATTTCCGAGGGACAGGGCAATTTTGAAGAGCAATTTGCCATTATGTTTTAAAAGAACAGTATTTAATCAAGACTCCTCTTCAGTTCTTACTTATGAATCAGAGGCATGGACTTTAACTGAAAAAGACACTCACACGCTACTGACATCTCAAAGAAGCTTGGAGAGATACGTGCTTGGTGTAACCGGGAAGGGCAGAAAGAGGAACTCATACATCATGGAAATGACAATAGCGGGAAACAGCATGATCAAAGCAAAATCCTTAAAATGACAAATGGGCTGTGTGACGTACTGCAGAGGTGAAGCGCATGCCAAAACAACAAAGTTGCCTAAATTCCATCGGTGTTGCTTAATTGGGAAAACATTCGGCTCCTGAGCAGAAGGATGCAAGTTCGATTATCGCCACTGGCAAATTTGTGTCCACCAAAAAAGTCAAAAACTGCAGAGTCCCCATTCTTAATTTAGAACCACCAGCTCCACACGCAGATATGAAGCCCAACGCTTAGCGCAAACGCACCGAACATGCCCCCTCCGTGACATGATCCCGTGCTCAAATCCAAAGATTAGCCAAAAGTCCTCAGATATAACGATTTCTCCGCCTCTGGGCCCGTATAAGGTGTAAAAAGATCATGTCTATGATTAGATAAATTTGATTGTTTAATGTAGTTATATCTGCTTCTTGCTTCACGAGACGTTATTGTCGTCCACTGTAGGTTAGTGGTTTGGGGCACAGTCTTTTGACGACTTGTACTAAAGGCCGCGCTCGAACTCAGAGCAGGCTTTGATGTTGGTTTCATTTTTGCGATGTTGGTCTTTCACCTTTCCCGTGATCGTTCCTGGTTAAAGATAAAAGTTTTTAAGCCCTTAGACACCCTTAGGAATCATTACACTTCAATAACAGTATTTAAATATGCAACCATGCTTTGTACAAACACTGATACACTTTTCTTTTAGTTTAAGATACATATGTATATCCAAAAATCGCTTCGCTGTTATTCAGACTTAGTCCTTCCAGTGACAAAAAGAAAAAACAGAAAATCAAATACTCATGGCTCACATCGAATCCGATTTTTTTTATTGGAGGTTTAACGACCACCGACAGCAAAAGCAACTCAGTGGGCTATAAGCAGTCGCCCGTCCCTAATTTAAGGACACTGGTTCCAGGGAATGGGGAGAGCCAGGGCCGTAAGACAAACACAACATCCATTCCGCACGGGATTCGAACCCGGGCCCACCTCAGGCGAATGATCAGAAGTCATCGCTTAGACAACTGCGCCACCGGGCGGCAATCCGAATTCAATCTGTTGGTTCGAAAAATTAGAATCTTAAACGTTTCCTTCATACAAAGGTGTAAATTTTGCAAGTGATGCATAATTTTTTATTGTGCAAGTCGTCTTTGTGTTATCTGCAAAATTGATATGCAGTATTTATCTAAAATGAGTGTTTCATTATACAAAGGAACTTCCTGGACACACTCTGTGTGCCTAGGCTGAAAAGCCAATATGGGTGACTATGTGAAAATGAGATATGCACTACGGAAGAATGAAAAGCTGCTTTTATTCACACACACATACGCCGCCCCGGTGGCGCAGTGGTCTAAGGCGTTGGCCTCTGATCATTCGTCCGTAAGGGGTCCGGGTTCGAATCCCGGTCAGGCATGGATGTTGTGTTTGTCTTACGGCACTGGCTCTCTCCCTTCCCTGGAACCAGTGACCCTAAATTAGGGACGGGCGACTGCTTATAGCCCATTGAGTTGCTCACGGTGGTCGTTAAACCTCCAAACAAAACAAACAAAACAAAAAAAACAGAGAGAGAGAGAGAGAGAGAAAGAGAGAGAGAGAGAGAGACGGGGAAGGTGCAATCTTAGATCAGGGAATACACACTCAGGCTTGTAGTACTTACTATTAGTGTAAATCTTTTTTCCACTTCATCTTCCTACTCACTCAAACATCTTTCAACTGGTCCACCAGTTTGTTGATTGTTGATGACATCTGTGAAAACACTTTGTCCGCATCGAATCCGTGTCCCCTCACTCCGGAGTAAGTCGTTCTCCCAACTGAGCTACGTGAACAGAATGTCTCGCTGCATATTTGTCGTCTTGATACATGTTTTCACCTGTGTAGTACGTCACATAATCTCCCTCTTAATTTTTTTCTTTGAAGCGAAGTAGGAATTTTCCATTAATTCCAAATAATTTGTGGAACAAACATCACACATTTTCCGAAGAACCTGACGGCCAGTGGATCCCTTTTCCACAATCGGGCGCCAATGTGAAAACACAAGTTTTACCGTGTCCCTTAACTCCGGAGTATGTCGCTCTCCCAACTGAGCTACGCTGACAGAATATCTCGCTGCAGATATGTCGTCTTGACACATGTTTTTACCTCTGTAGTACGTCACACATCTTCGAAGAACTGGGTGATTTAGCTCTGTAAGAAATGCTCGACATCATCACGTGGTCGTAATCAGTTGTTCGCTAGATATTGTTTTATTCAGTATCCAGAAATGAGTCACATCAAGATCCTGAGATGAACAACACAAAATGCTTACAGTACGTTTATTGTTTGCATTCACATATGTGTATAGGCACACACTGTCACACATTGAGAAGATGACACTGTCGAAATATTGCTTTAGGTATTACTACAGTTTCTCAAAGTGGCTCACGACAAGGAGTTTTGTTTGTCAGTCTCTTTTTCCTTGAAGATTACGAAGAACATCACATCCCTAAAATTGACAAAAAGGAGCCCAATTGAAAATTGATTGTCTTGATTTCTGCTCTACTTCTTGGGGCAAGACTGGTACTACGCAATTGTTCGGCTCATTCCTGATATCCAGTGGTGATCTTCGAGATTCATCGTCTGAAACCGTCTTGTTCAAGAAAGCAGTGCCTTCCGTATGGCAACAAGTTAGCGCTGGGAAAACCTACTACATTTTTAAGGTTGATGTCTGCGAAATACTTGAGTGCCACCGCAGTCCCAAAGCACATCATGCGTTATCAAAAGTGACCACGCAGGAGAAGCAATGCTAACCTTATGACAGTTATTCAGCTCAGACGATTGCATATTTACCTACCTTCTAGTTAGGTGATTACTTCTCTGGTCGTTAAGTATTAATAACTTTGTGTAACTGTTTTTCAGTTCAGGACGCAACGACTCACTTCGTAAGATATCATGGAATCCATGAAGACAAATTAATTTTTACTTGAGAAAACTCTCTGGAAAGCAGAAGCCATCAATGAATCAATGCTGCAGTAAAATCGCTATTTCGAAACAGATCCCACTCTTGTGGGTGAGGTGCTATTGTGTACCCCGGTGGTGAAGTGGTTGGAGTCCCATGTGAGGCAAAGATGTTTTGCTTGTCTTGCGACGCAATCTCTCTCCCCTTCCTGCCGGTGTCCTCTAGTATGGGTGACTGCTTATAAGCTTAGATGATTACTGTGTCGCTAAACATCGAAAAAAATAAAATAGAAGCTACCGTCATATATTCTGACAAATCATTCAACCTCTGGTTATTTTGTTAGGTCTATTATGTCTACCCAAAAAGATTTTGCTGGTTTTATTCATTATTTTTCAGAAAGTCCCTTTTTAGCATCTCATTAAAATTTACAGGACGAATTTTTCGTTTCTATGAAGTTCTGGCATCGATTTTCTTTTATTTTGAAATGTGAATAATAGACATCTTTCAGTGATAATTTTTAAAACTGAATTTATTTAAGTATTATGCTGATCTTTGCATGTCAAAACACTGTATTGAATTTTTTTTCCCAGAATTATTTGATTCTTGACAACTGTGAGTTTTGAATTGGCTTCCTAATTTAACGGCTGCTAAGATTTTAACTATCAAAAACAATATTTGAAAACTTTATTCGTATTGTTGTTCTGCCATTTCCATACGTGCTCTCTTCATACTGGATTTTATTTAATTTGTGAAGAGTTCAGACATGTTGAAACCGAAACAATGTCCCCTAACTCTGCAATAGTGCAGCAATGGGAGAAATTCTTTGTGTTTCAGGGCTAAAGTATGCACTCAAATCAGCCGTAAAACTTCTAGGTGCTATGCAGATACACAATTTCGTCTGATTAGTAAACCAGCTCTTATTACACAGGCATCCAGTCTTTTATGCAATATTATGCTTTCTGCACACAAGAGCTCTCATCTCTCGGCACCTCTCCAAAAGTCTTCCGTTTCACTACAGAAACACACCTGCCAACCAATATTCGCAAAAATCCAGGAAACTCTAAAAAAATCCGAATTTTTCAAAAATTAAGAAAATATGAAACAAATTTAATTTATGACAGCACTTCCTAAATAACTAGACATTGCAACGACAAATCCTCACTTCGAGACTGTTTTTCTGATAAATGACGGTAACATACCTGTCAACCTTAAAAAAATTATTACCAATATTAGCAAAAATCTAGAAAAATATTTTAGGAAATCCAGAAGATATCTGAAAACTCAAAAAAATATATGAAGTAAAACTAATTTATCAGTGCATTCCAAGAATAAGTGTCAGTATTTGCCTACTACATTGACAAAGGCGGCGTGTGGTATAATATATCAGAGCAGTAATTTATTTCAAATCCGGAATTGGTTGTCTTATCAGCCATCGGTAAAAATGTGTCGAAACTTTTGGGGAGTACTTTGATTGAATACAATTCATTTTACATAAAATGCAGCATTTCAATTGTTTGTCCAAACATCCACAATTAGTTTTCCATCAACCAAATATGAGGGTTAAAGACAAAGTAAAAATTTCTGTGCTCTTAGTGTGCATTGAACTATGTGCTACACCAATTAGACGAAATAAAAAATGATGTTTTATCTTGGATAAGGTATGCCTTTTGGTAACAATTTCGCTTTTACTCTATTTCCAAAATCTCCATTAAGATATAGGTACAGGTGCGCTTAATGGAATCTGTTCCTAATGCACCCACTGAGGGCACTATTCCAGACCTTAGGAATACCTAAACTTGCAAAATGTAAAAAAGCATAAATGACGATCACATGCTGTATGCAGTAAAGCTTCATTTGCCTTTATCTGGGTATATAGAGGATTATTTCATGTCCAGTCCATACAGCATTCATATTAGAATATGAATGCAGCATTCATATTAGAATACGTGCAGGTGTTCAGTGAATAGAAACTGCTTTCCGGATTAAATTATGAGATGGCATCGGAAATATTTGTGACGACACGCTTAGTTATCACGTCTTCGTTCAGGTGATCAGTGCATGCAAACTGCATTCCTGATATAATTATGTGACGTTATCACCATAGCACCAACTGAAAAATAAATGTTTGTGACGTCAGGCATAGCTTTTCGTGTTTACGGGCAGGTGTTCCGTGAAAGGAAACTGCAAATTACTGTATATTAGCGTATGGCGTAACAACGGTATGACGTATCACTTTTCACTTTATTGTTGTAATGTTCATGAAACATACTTTCACATTTGGACATCACAAACAAAAAGACTTCCTGGTTATTAAAACATTATCTACATATCTTATTTTCCCCGTCATTATTGGCGGGCTTTCACCTAATATGTTCTCACTGAGCTAAGTTGCATTTTTTGTTTCTGTGATAGTTGCAGAAGATTTTTTATACATACTTCAACTGAACAAGGAAAAGATTAGTAATGAAGAAGCCGAATATTTACAATTTACTATATTTACAAATACACCATCCATAAATGTCAGCAGGAAAATTTAAAATTCAATCTTTTTGGGTACCTTCAAAGAATTATGTATTTGAACCGTATTTCTTGCTCATTCAATTTTTCAATATAACATGGCAGGACACTGGGCATTTTTGCTTTAATTGCCAATTAAGTTGCTCCAGAAAGTGTAAGAAGCGTAAAAGGCATGCTTGCCCTCCAAGTTCACTGCACAGGCAAAGATAAACAAGTGCTTGACAGCAGCTGCATTCATATTACCCCTCCCTTAGTAGCAAACATGAGAGGGGTTGGAATGTGTAACTGCAACACGTTGTAAAGCCAACCTAATATTTCGAAGATAGGAGAGAAGAAAATATGTCCTTACTGACTAAGATGAGTGAAGGAGGAAGGGGAGGAAAAGCTTCATGTAGTTTATGTGGGAGAATTTACCTGAATGAATGGGTTAAATAGCTTGGGGTGCTACACCCTACCTACATCAAAAAGAAGGAGGGAACGAGGAATATAACTGTAAAAACTGACAACACCGTGGAGGAATCACTTCATATACACTGGCGGAAAGTGAAAAAAGAACACCAAGAAGGAATTGGCGGACGATCATGAAATTTACATATGTTAATGGGGTCGAGTTTACGTAGGTGTGATGTTAATTTCGGGACCAACCGGTGAGCGCTTACGCCACAGCACGGCATAATATGCAAATTATCGTCGGTGTTATTTAAGGAGTACGGCGAAGTGAATGTAATCAGTCGTCGGCGTACGGACACGTGCAAAGACCCTGAAGGAGCTGCAATGCCTGGACATGGAAGACGTGTACGATTTCAGCAGTTATTGGACTTTGAGCGAGGTCGTCTAGTCGGACTCCACGAGGCCGGGTGGCGGTGTCGTCGTATTGCTGAGCGAATTGGACGGGAAGTATCGGTGGTGGTACGATGGTGGTGCAGGTGGTCCGAGGAACATTCCCACACGAGAAGACGTGGAATCGGGAGTCACAGACGGACTGATGAGCGGACCGATTGACGCATAAGAAGAGCGGCGTTGTCAAGCAGAACATCCACTGCGACGCAAATCTGAGCTGCCGTTGCACCTGAGGTGACTGTGCGAAGAATCCGCAACCGTCTACTGGATGCAGGTCTACGTGCACGTATGCCTCTGGCATGTGTACCTCTGACTCCAGCCCACCGTCAGGAACGGCTGCAGTGGTGTCGCCACCGTCTGCACTGGAGAACGCAATGGCGATCTGTCGTGTTCAGCGAAAAAAGCAGATTCTGTTTGGGAGCTTCCGATGGCCGTATGCGTGTTCGCAGACGCACAAGGGAGCGTCTCCACCCTTCTTGCATCCGCCAGCGACACACAGGGCCTGCACCTGGTCTCCTGGTGTGGGGAGCGATCAGCTATCACTCCCGTGCACAACTAGTGTTTGTACAGGGTACGTTAAACATCCCCTCCTACATCAACAACATCATTCAGCCCGTTGTTGTGCCATTTGTAAAGTCGGCCATTGTGGTGTTTTCCAGTAAGATAACGCACGCCCACACACGGCACGTGCAACGCAACATGCACTTCAGGGTGGGAGACAACTTCCGTGGCCTGCACGTTCACTGGATTTGTCCCCCATTGAGCACGTGTGGGATTTTATGGGACAACGACTTATCTGGTCTCCACGGCCAACCACGACCATCCCCAATTTACGCGTCCAGGTTGAGGATGCTTGGAACTCAATACCCCAAACTTACATCCAACATCTGTACGACAGACTCCATGCTAGAATTGCACAGTGTGACGCAGTTCATGGAGGTTCAACCTCGTACTAACCATGTTACATGGAAATATTATTTTTCAGTTTACCAGCAAATACAGCTGTAATTTGCCATAATGTTTTGATCACGTTATCCTCTGTATTCCGTTATTATGCTGTATAAATTTCGTTGGTATCAGACGTCTCCTTCTTGGTGTTCTTTTTTCACTTTCCGCCAGTGTATTTAATAAATTTTCTTAATCAATGGACATTTAACTTATCCTTGCAATCCCTCCTTGCTATACTCATTACTGGAGGCAGCATTTTTTTCTTTTCTTTTCTACAGCAAAATTACACTGTGCGTGGTAGAAACAGCGCCATTTCCGTTGCTCGTACAGTTATTTTCACTGCAGAGTAGGAAACTGCAATACCGCATTTTAAACTTGTATTCCGCTAAAAATGAATGTTTTCCTATCCCTAAGTCACTGTTTATTATATGAAGAATTAAAAGGCGTGAGCGTTTTTCTTTTCGTTTGATTTTTGATTGTATTTTTTTGATTGAGGCGTTAACGACCACCATGAGCAACTCGATAAGCTATAAACCCTTTCCTAATTTAGGGTCACTGGTTCCAGGGAAGGGAGAGAGCCAGTGTCGTAAGATAAATACAACATCCATGCCTCACCGGAATTCGAACCCGGACCCATCTCGGACGAATGATCAGAAGCCATCGCTTAGACCACTGAGCCACCGGGGCGGCTCTTTTCGTTTGAATAGAAAGTTCAAAATCGGAACTTCAACTGTCCATCGCCGTCTGTCGTGACACGTAATGTCGTTTTCTCTGCACAATAATTACATAGCAATGTTTCTGAACTTTAATTTCTTTAAAAACATGAGAAAATCTCTGCTCTGTGTTCTTTGATCTAGAAAGAGGTGACTAAGGAATGTATTTTAAGTGAAATTAATACCAAAAATTGGCACTACAGTCTACTGTGAATACCATTTTACGGGTCATGAGAATGGCGCCGATTTCATCGCGGGCAATTTGAGCAGTAAGTTTTAAACTAAATTTTGCTTTTAGAAAATAGGAGGTGGTAAAAATTCCAGCTCTGTTTATTGATACTGAAAAAGAGACTGTAAGCAACAGGAAAATACGCATTTCATTAAGAAAAATTCTTTTAAAAAATGCGAAGCCGCATTTTTCACGAAAAACTTAAGAAATAGGAGCGTTATCAGAAAACAATTAAAAATAAGAACACAATCAGGAAGAGACAAAAAAATAAAAAATAAAAATAAAAACAGAACTTTGTTAGAAAAATAACGCAGAAAATCCTGAAACATTTACCACCGCAATGGACATTTCCGCTGCTTCCACAAATTTCGGTCGGCGGTTGCTAGCTTTCGAAATGCGGCGAAAAAAATAAAAAACTTTTTTTTTGGCCGGAAAATGGAAGGCAGCAGCAAAATCTGGACAACCCTTGAAATTCCTAATATTGTTTACATTTCTCTGAACAGTGCAATTTTTACTTTTCTAACTAGGTGTTTTGGTTTTTGTTAAAAAAAAAAACAAAAAAAAAACGCAACTTGATCCCGTTTTGTTAGGGGTTTAACGATTATTGTGAGCATAAAAGGAGTCACCTGTTCCAATTTAAAGCAACTGATTCCCCGGAAGAGACCGAAACAGAGCCGTAGGGTAAACACACCACCCATGCGTGCCTCATCCAAGATTCGAACCCAAGTCCAACTCGGATGCTTGATCATAAAAAACTATGCACTATAAGTTCTGCCTTTCTCTCGAATTCTCAAAAGCAATACATTCCCTGCATCAGTTTTCTAAGATGTTTATTAATTTTCATAGGTTATTCAGTTCTAGCATTGTGCGTACTGACATTTTCTTTGCATATGGTTTTCTCGTCTAATATCTTGTTTTCCTATCTTCCATTTTAGAATGTTCCGTGACACTTATTCGAAAATTTTCTTTACGGCTCCTTCTGTTTTCTACTAAATTTTTAATGTTTTTTCATTCGGGTATTGGATTTCATTGCAAATATTTCTTCCTCAAATTGAAATGTCCTTAACCTGATTCATGCAAAGCCAAAATGAAGTGTAAAATTTCAACCTGCTGTTTGTCGTTCGTTCCAACCGCATTTATTTTTGTTACTCTTACAAAGTATAGCACATGTTTTCGTTTAACGTTTTGGTCGCAGCCACGTAGAAAAAATAGCTGAATACAGCAAAAACGACAACACTTTGCTGCATCAAAACTTGTAAAATAAAGAAATACGCGCAGAAGCTATTTGGAAATTTTGCGAAATACGTAGTAATCAGTGATGTAGAAGAAGCTCAGCGGGTCTTCGGGGCGCTAAGGCATTTTTCATGATTAGATGGGAAGAAAATATCTGGGTAAAGAAATTTCTTTAGATGATAAGGTGTATAAAAATAGGAAAAACTATGTTCTGTATGCAAACATACCCTTATCTAAATTGAATATTTATACTGCAGAAATGGCAGCCACGGTGGTATAGAGCGGTCTCAGGCAAAGACTTCTGAGCATTCGTCCGAGCCAGGTCAAAATTTTTTTCTTTGACTGGACGTTTAACGACCACCGTGAGCAACTCAATGGGCTATCAGAAGTCGCTCGTCCCTAATTTAGGGTCACTGGTTCCAGGGAAGGGAGAGAGCCAGTGCCGTAAGACAAACACAACATCCACGCCTCACCGGGTTTCAAACCAGGACCCTCTTCGGACGAATGATCAGAGGCCATCGCTTAGTTTCAATATTCGCTTTTATTCACTTAAAAGAATTATAACAGAACATCCCCAACCTCACACGCAGTGTGAGAGAAGGAGATTTTTGTTTTGTTTTGTTTGGAGGTTTAACGACCACCGTGAGCAACTCAATGGGCTATAAGCAGTCGCCCGTCCCTAATTTAGGGTCACTGGTTCCAGGGAAGGGAGAGAGCCAGTGCCGTAAGACAAACACAACATCCATGCCTGACCGGGATTCGAACCCGGACCCCTTACGGACGAATGATCAGAGGCCAACGCCTTAGACCACTGCGCCACCGGGGCGGCAAGAGAAGGAGAGAAATAAAACAAAATGTAGATATTTACAATGGAATGGTCATTGCACAAATGAGCTATGACAGGCATTGCATTATTTGCTGTAAACAGCAGCAGCTCTGGGATAATTGTTCATTGAAGTCTTGGAACATCACTGGAGCGAATCAATTTGTAGAAGTATTTTGCGCAGTTCTAGTGACATGGGAATCACTGGTGGCAGAGAGTCACTGTGAGCATGAAGAGAACTGTGTACAAAAGGTGACATCAGCAGGAAGCAAACACAATCCAGTTCCAGGAGGAAACATGGTGAGGGAACAGTAAAAAGAGAAAGTTCCGACGTAGGTTTAAGAGTATTAAAACAGCAGATGAACAGTCTGGGCACTAGAAAACCGAAACCAGGGACGACACGGCGACCATGTTTTAAAGAAGCAAGGTAACCGTGCCGTGTCATTCGCCAAGGAGTATTCCAGGATGGGTCCGGCTTTAACCCTGTTGCGGTAGTGTGCAACCAAGGAAGTAGAGAATGTGATAGGAATAGGATCATGTAACTGTAGCAGGTGAGAGAAAATAATATATTTAGCTAGGATAAATAAATACGAACAAACTGGTAAAATAGAGGAGAAACTTGTAGAACTGTGGCCGAGGAAACGATAATCTTCTAGGGTGAGATCACTGGTACAAGAAGGATGTGCAAGTTGAAACATACTGTGAAATAGTGGGAGCAGCGTCGGACACTAAACAAACATGTGTAAGACCTCTCCAACGACGTTACAAAAAGGACAGAGATCTGATGATACTATATTTCTCCGGAACAAAGTAGAAGGGACAGGCAGTCGATTGTGCAAAAACCTCCAGTGCACATTAAGTTCTGAGGAGAGGGCCGGTGAATGTTGGGCAGTAGACCAGACCGAGGTTAGTGCAAAAGAAGGAACAGAGGGGATAGGGCAAGGTGCCGCAGAAGAAGAACGGAGAAAACGGTACAGGGTGCGGGCGGGTGGAAAGGCTGTGGAGAGGGAGGAGGTCACCGGAAAAGGAAAGGAAGAACGGGAAAGGGAGAGAGGCAGAGGAAATGGAAAGGAGGCCAGAGGAATCGACTAGGAAAGGGAAAAGTGATTGAAGACCATATTTAAGTTGGAAGAAGTTATCAGAGAGTTCGGGCGAGGGTGGGAGGGTGTGGAAAAGGTCGGAAACGGGTTTCCATAAAAAATCGGGGAGGACCAGTTGGGAAACGGAAACTACAGCAGCGTGTCGCCATGCGGGGAAAAAGAAAAAGTTGGCAGTAGGAGGATGGAGGACGGAGGAGAAAAAAAGAGGCTCGGAAAGAAGATCAAGAGTGGAAGATATTTGAGGTGTTGACGAATGAACGGTAAAGAACGAAGGAACTGAACAGCTTCATGGTAGACTAGAGAAAAACGAGGGGGGATGACAGTGTGAATATCCATCTTGAGAAGAAGATGGACGGTGAGGCAGGGATTAAGGGGGGAAGTCAGAACATTAAGCAGAACAATGGAAGCGGAAGAGTCTGGTTGAACTGTCAAACGGAGGAAATTGAAAATTCTTACAGCTTTATAACATAAGGTAATCTCTGGCATATTGAGGCCACCACAAGTCGAAGGTAGAAATAATACTGAGGAAATAACCAATTAGTGGATGACCAAACAATGCTGAGCATTGCTGTTGTTGTTGAAGTTTGAACGTAGGCTGGTGGCGGTTGTGCAATCCAGGAATGATAAACTAACGAGAGGATGTGGGTGCCAGCAAGCCGTGCACGACTGTGGTAGGTCAAACAACACTTGAGCTTGGACCAGTAAGCAGCGGTGTGATGTAGTTTCCTGACGCGGGGTCTCCAGGTGGCAGCCGCTGCTGAGACCCGGCTGCCAATGTGCACCCCAAGTATCTTTTGACTGGTGGAAATCCAATGAGCGCCCCACGGGGCATCGGGGCGATGTCTCCAGGAGCCACACCACAAGACTGTACACTTTGAAAGGTTTAACGAAGCACCGGAAGCCGCAGCATACACTTGATACCATGCAAGAACAATTGTGAATTACCATTCATCTCGGATGATAACTGTGAGGTCATCGGCGTAGGCAGTAAGAACGATAGAATGGTGCCTGGTGCTATGCTGAATGGTGGAGAGGGGAGATTGTAAAAGCGAACGGATAGAGCAAAGAAAAGGCTCAAAGACTAGAGAGAAAAGTTGTCCGGAAAGAGGACATCCTTGACGGATGCCCTTACGAAACGGAATGGGGGCTGTAAGGAAGCAGGCCGTCCGGATATGGACAACTGAGTCCTGATACAAGGCAAGGAGGGCTGTGATGAAAACAGATGGGAAACCGAAGGCAGAGAGCACAGAGGCAAGCCACTGATGACTCGCGTTATCAAATGCCTGCCTCTGATCAAGATTGAGGAAGACTAAGGGTTCGGAGGAAAGGTGGGCAAGAGTCACGGAGGAGATTAATATTAGTATGAATGCTTCGGCCAGGGATGGTGTACGTTTGATCGGGATGTATGACGTTGGGAAGGACAGGATTCAATCGAAGAGAGAGTATTTTAGTATAAATCTTGTAGTCAACATTAAGGAAGGATATAGGACGCCAGTTATCTAACTCCGGCAGACACCCCTTCTTTGGAAGAAGAATGATGTGAGCTAGAGTAAAAGCGGGGGGAAGAACAGATAAGGAAAAGGCAGCTGTAAAGCAAGGCAATAGGAGAGGGTGTAGGAAAGAGGAAAACGTGTGAAAGAAATTAACTGTCAACCCGTCAGGACCAGGTGACGAGTGACAGTTAAGTAAGGCAAGTGACTGTACTATTTCTTCTGGGGTGATAGGCATAGAAAGAGATGCAACAAGATGAGACGGAATATGTGGTAAGGCACGAAGAATCGAATCAGAATGCGGAGAACTTGACTGGAACTGAGCAAAACGTGACTGGAAATATGTTCTAACACCGGAGCAAATGAGAGTGGAGTCATTAGTAACAGTTCCATCGGGTAACTTCAGATTACGGAGGTGATGAGCAGAACGTTTGTGGAATTCCAGTTGTTGAACCTGTTCACATAGATAGTCATTTGGCTGGAGATGAAGGAGCTTGAGGCGGCTAAGAGCTTGTTGGGAGACAGGAAGCAGCAAGGCACGAAGTTCAGCTTGGTAATGAGAAAACAGCGGAGAATCAAGATCTAGGGGAGAAAAATCGAGCGTGCAGCATCAATCTTCATAGAGGCGGTAGTACGTTTTTCGAGGGAATATTGTTTGGTATGAAGAAGAATCCGGTATTTGACATGTAACCAGTGTTGCAAGGGACAAGAAGCAAACGGGAGCGTATATAAGGCTTGTTGGAGCTGCGATTGGATGAAATTTACGTAAGTTGGATCAAGTAAAAGATCATCATCAAGGGTCCAAGTACGGTAGTATTACCGAGGAGATGGACCGGTGTGAAGACACATTACGACACAGGTGTGGTCGGAAGAAACTGTCGGTGTGTGAGAAAGGGAGATAACTGAAGGAAGAAGAATTGAAGAAACATAAAACCGGTCAAGTCCGGCAGTTGTAGGGGAGGAAGTGGAATAGGAGCGCCAGTTGTACGAACGAAGAAATGGGTGCAGGTGTCGAAAATAATCTTGGAGTTGTAGCTGGTTGTTGGCTGTAGAAAGTGCTCGGGTAAGAAAATACCTGGTATCCGTGGAACCGTCCGATCTGTCGAGGGATGGGTCAAGGGTGCAGTTAAAATCACCACCTAAGATGACAATATCAGTGGCAGGAAGACCTTGAACACAGGAAACAAAATGCACAAAAAGGCAGTCTGCATACTGTTGATTGCCAGAAACATAGATGTTGAAGATATGGTATCGGAAGTTGTGAAGTCGGAAGGACAGAAGCTGCAGGAGGTCACGATAAATCGGCTGACCGTGATATCAGTAATGAAAGGATCTAAGACGAAAATGGATGGCCACCGCAAGTCCTGCGTGAAGACTAAGTCGATGGACATAGTAGATTTGAAATGGCCAGGTTCGCCACCGGTGGTGGTGTTGGGATGACAGTTAGTCTCCTGTAGCAATAATATATCCGCATCGTGCGGTGTAATATCTTCAAACACTAACGCATTGGTAGGAGAGACGGAGCATCCCTTACAGTTGAAAGAAAGTAATTTTAACGTGAAAGAAGTTGTAGTGGTAGAATATTATTATCAGCACTTCTGTGAAGACTGTTCACACGTTTCTTTAAGTTAGATGTCCGCGCATTAGTGACTGTGTCAATTTTCTGCAAAAGAGCGAGTAGACTCTGAAATTGGGTGATAATAGTAGGAAGCTGAGCATTACGTGATTGAACGCAGTCTAGCTGCTTGAGAGGACGTGACGGTTGATTGAGTATGATGAGAGCAAGTTCAGACTGCGCCAGCGGCCCGTCTAATGCAGGAAGAGTTTCCAGATATTCTGCGAAAGCTTTTTGATCCAACAGTTTTGGAACAGCTGGGGACTTAAGAGATGTAGGAACTGCAGTTGGAGAGAAAGACTGTCGAATTGGCGAACGGGAACGAGGGCAGCGTGGAGAAGACGCCACCGGCGAGCTTGAACTCTGTCTCGTACTTTTCAACTTTGGAACGCCGGGAGAAGCTGGTGGGTGTAGGACAGTTAGATCTGACTCCACATTAGGGGATCTAAGGAAAGAAGATGAAGCAACACGACGGATGGGTTGCCATTCCTTTTCGGAGATCATGCCCTCCGAAGAATGTAGAGGTACCACAGCAGCAAGTGGGTCCAACGATGGAGAGGTGGCCAAAGTTCCCGTAATAGAGATCGAAGATTGAAGACTGCTGATGAATTATCATTTGCTGGGGGAGAAGCCTCTGGAACAACAGTAGCAGGGATCAAGGACGTCTGTGGAGCTGAACTTGGTGTGGCCAGAGAAACTGGTGTTGAGGGTAGGGTTTTGACTTCGGGCGGTATGGAAATAGGTGGCTTGGCAGATGCATGTGGACAAAGTGATTGGATGAGGCCATATGTCTTGCATTTAAAACAATGCAAGGCAGTAACGATATCGATCCGGAATATCTGCTTCCCTACAACCACAGTGAGGTCAGTAGGGAAGTCAGCAATGGTATCTTCAGTAAGGAACAGGATCCTTGCTTGGCGACGTACACTTAAGATGTTCCTGTCATCTGGGTCTGTTGGTGCGGAAGACAGAGTGTAAATGGAACCAACTACCTTTCCACAACGGGAAAGGGCCGCCATTAAGTAATGATCCTTGCTTTCTGGTGGTACGGGGTAGCACGTAACCGGTATGGGGCGCTGCGTGAGCGGGACTCTCAGTAAGGTATGATACCCAACATGCAGTCCGTCAGATAAGACGCGCTCCACAAACTCTGGCTTCGCAAAATAGATGAGAACAATCCTAGGTTTCCTCTCCATATGGGTGATCGTACCCTTAGGGAGGATTTGGCGAACGGCTAAGGAGTATTTCTTAAGGCTGGTGTCCGGAAGGGCATCAAAACATATGCCAAGTTTCCAGTGTGCGTAAAACCTCTTGCCCAGCAGCTGAAGTTTCCTGAATTTCGACGCGTAATTTCTTGTTGTCTCTAGTGACAATCATATCAAGAGGCATTGTACATGGATTCTTCGCTGTAGAGGAAGATGAACTGGTACCCTTCACAACGGAAGCATAAGGAAGAATTGCCGTAGGAATGGGCGGAGATGGGGAAGGTTGAGACGCAGTGCTCGCAGGAGAAATGAAGTACCGGAGGCAACGGATACTGAAGAAGTTAATGACGTCACTGTGGTGGGAAATGTCGGGAAATCAACATCCATAGAGTTGGAAGAAGAGGTGGTAACATCAGATAACGCAGCTTGGAAACCAGCTGCGTGTGGTAATGACGAAGACCGAACGTGCCAGGTGGGGGCGGAGCTTTGCTATCAAGCTTCAGACATGGCCTATCAGATGCGGTCACCGCCATTTGAAATGGCTGGCCTGCTAAACCCGACTCCTGGCCAAGCCAGGACGGAAAAAGAGTTCGTACAAGTAAAGTTTTACTAACAGGACGTCAAGGTCAGACTCAATCGACACAGGAGACGTTCACAATACAGGAGATACACAAAATTACGGCACACACACACAAAAGAACACTAATAAACTCAGGTCAAACACGGAGCACAGGTCAACACAACCTTTACAAAGCCATCGCTTAGACCACTACGCCACCGGGGCGGCCAGGTCCAAATGCGAGCCCCGCATGAGGCATGCGTGGCGTGATTGGTCGAAAGTGTCCCTTCCCTGGTACAAGTGACCCGAAATTAGGAACAGGCGACTGCTTATATCAACAGCAGTTGCTCATTGTAGTCGTTATACCTAGAAACAAACGAACATCAAATATTGTTTAGATTGAACGATACTGTCGGATCACGCAGTAGAATATCACACGAATCATAAGATTCTAGCACAAAGAGAATGTGAACTACTTTGTCTAGATGGCAATCAAAATAAATTTATAGATGATAGCTACTTCCTAGGGTGTTTTGATTGCAGTGAGTCTAGAGAAAAAATCTGCAGTGAACGATATTTGTACTAAACAACTTGCCATCGGCTATCGGCTCCCATAGGGGTAATCCCCTGAGATCACTCTCTGACTCCTCATAGGTAGCACATAAATTTCCTTCATCTGTCACATACTTAATCTTAAAAAACGACGAATTAATTATTGAGTTGATGTTACTATGTTAGTTGCGCAGATATTTCCTGTTCATATTTAAAATAATGCAGAATGACAAAGAGCTGTATTTAAATAAAAATTTTACATTTTTAATATATGACTCTCACGTTACATTCTTCCTTTTATTTAAAATTGCTCAGATTACGCAGTTTTAATATAAATTGATAAAAGTATTTAGTAATGAAATTAAAAATATACTAAAGAAAAAAAACGACGAATTAAATTTTGACAGTATTTTTCCCTGGTTGCTCCTTCCTAGTCCGTTCACAACTGAAGTACTCTTTATTTAGAACTACATCACTGGTAGTAATAGAGGAAACTTGAAGTCGTTTTGCACATTGCAAACAGCCTGACAACACCAAAAAAGTTAGGATAGTTTTATAAAGCTAAATGCGCAAACATAATGACTTTCTTACTGCGCAGTTTTGTGCATACGAAAACACATGATTCAAACGCCACAGTAAAGCGGGAAATTACGAGGTTTTGCGTAAAATGTTTTGTGCAGTATATTAAACATACATTTGTTTTTCAAACTCCTATTACTATCGATTTGTTGTATTAGGTGTGCAACTTAATTCTCGGCCACAGACACGACACGTTGACAGCAAATTATAGCAAATCGAATCCGTATCTAATCAGGGAAATAATCCCCGTCGTGTTCGATACATTTGAGCCATCGGTCAGGGAGCTGCCCAATGCCACTGCGGAAAAAAGAGGGCTGTCTCGTGTTGATAAAGTCATCAATACTTGTGTGGACCTCCTCGACAGAAGTGAAGTGCGTATCTTTCAGCAGATGTTGCAGTGAGCGAAAGAGGTGATAATCGGACGTGACGAAGTCTGGAGAATACGCCGGGTGGGACAAAATCTCCCATTACAGGTCGGTGATCGCGTTTAAAGTCGTTTTCGTCGTGTGAGGACGCGCGTTATCCTGAAGCAACAGGACCGACCTTCTGCCCTTGCCGGTGTATGACCATTTCGCCTCCATTGCGTCACTCACACGAATGAGTTGCTGACAATAACATTGACCGTTTCACCAGGTTTGAGCAACTCATAATGTACGACACCGCGCTGATTCCACCATATGCACAGCAACTACTTCCTGGCATGGGTATCCAGTTTGGTGGTACTGGTGGTAGGCTGACCTGGATAAACCCACGATATGCGCTGCTTAGGATTATCGTAGAGGATCCACTTCTCACCACAGGTCAAAATCTTGTGGAGGAAATCCTTCTTCTTGAATCTGGAGAGCAAGGACACAGCAACATCGTAGCGCCTAGACTTGTTCGCAGCTGTGAGTTGATGGGGCACCCAACGGCCCTCCTTGTGAATCCGTCCAAGCTTGTGCAGGTGCTTTGCATTGGCTTGCCGTGTTACTCCGAGTTTCTGGGTGAGCTCTGACTGCGCGCAACAGGGATCCGCGTCCAACAGTTGTTCCAGTTCCTGATCGTCAACTTTCTGTGGCTGTCCCGGACGTTCTGCATCACGGAGATCGAAATTTCCCTGCTTAAACCGCTGGAACCACTTCTTACACGTACTGTAGGATACAGCAGCCTCGTCCAAAGAAGCAAAGATCATTTGCTGGGCTTCCGCTGCACTTTTTTCAGCTGAAACGCGAACAGGAGGCAGTGCCTCAAATGTTGCTTCTTGAACGACATTGCTTTCACCGTCAACTTTCGTCCCTCCTGTCATTACAGCTGTGAGCGGTTACGGTTGCCTGAAAAGCTGTTGGATGGCGCTGAAATCAGCCATTATCGCACACAGCTATTTGCATTTGCCGACGTTCTATGATCGCTTGCGGTTAGGGGCCGAGAATTAAGTTGCACACCTAATATATTAGACTCTACATACTAACTGTCTATTCAACAACTTTCACTTGCAAAAGGTCTCTTGTAACTGTTGTAGCTCCTGTTATGGGATCAGGCTAAAGTATGACACTTCTTGTTAAGAGCTGTTTATCTTAAAAATTACAAAACTTACAAATAGTACAACAGAAAATTTTAAGAAATTTATGTGATTTGTAAACACTTTTGTTGCTTAATGACACATCATTGAAATGCACATTTAATAACTAACCGCACTGAAGCAAATGTGCGATAATATCAAACTACAAAGGCTAGTCAAATAAACACCTTAGAAATGTTTTCTGCGCTTGCATTTTACAGACAAGTACGTCATAGGTGTCATTTTTCAATATAATCCTTGTTGCATATCCTCTAGCGTTTCAGTGATGCCTGGATTCATCACAAAACAATTCAATTGAGTTACATTTCTACATGCATCGAAAACATTTTCGCAGATAACATCCCAAAATAGCCTAAATATATGGAAGAGATTCACCAGTGTTGGTCGAATATTTCCGCATTCTCACTAAGCACGAAAGAGATTGCTATGCCTACAGCCGGGGACAGTAGCTTTTCGATATTTTTCACTTCATAGATTTTCATTTGACTCGCTTTTGTACTACTCTAGAACAGCACTAAAATAAAAACCATATGTATAAATTTCGAGATACTTCATGTCAAAGTTATTCTTACTAGCTGAAGTTTACAAAAGCTAAGAAAAGATATTTCGTAATATCCTTACCTGTCCGTCAAAATGTAGAAAATTAGTTACGTTAAAAGAATTTCTCCTAGATAATTGCTCTCTCACGGATCTCTGTTTTGTAATTAACATCAACAGTCATTAGCTTGTCGCAGGAGTTCCTTTATAACAGATGATATCATAGCCGAACAATTGTTAAGACTGTCAGGTTTGGGGTTAATATAATACACCAAACACTGACAGTCTTAACAGATATTCTCTGGCAATGTAACAGAAGAGGCTTTCCACTCTTACATTTCTTGATCTAAATTTCGATCCCGTTTTGCATTGAAATTGCTTCAGACGAGTGGCTGCAATCTGGACTATCCAGGAATCTCTCTTTCCATGAACTAGTGAACGAGATTAGTCTGCCATACTTCCTGGAAATCTACCGAGTAACTCCATCAACATGCATCCACTGTTCCCCGGTAATTTCAGTGCACAAAGAACAGATCAGTAGTAGTTAGCAACTGTGCCTTTGACGGAAGCTGTGAAAGAAACACGATCATAAAGTGATTTCGGAAACTAACATTATAGCTCGTACTTCAATACTACAGAAACACTCCATTACGGAACATTGTAAGTACAAAATTTTCATTTTATCATCAAACACGAGATTTGTGTTTCCTTCCTTGCATACACCAGGCCAGAAGGACTTCTTGAGTGCTATTACGACCTTTCATTAGCGCAAACTCGCTGTGGTTGCGTTGCAAGGGATACATGCAACTTGAAGGACGAGAGGGGTTGGAGGCTAGACAAGCACATCTCAATGCCTCACACGGGATTCGAAACTAGGGTCAACTCCCACGATCATCCAGAACCTTGGGCCTCTGACCACTAGACAATAAAAAAATGATATTGGAAAATTTAAAAAAAATACTGCGTTGAAAGATTTCCAAATCAAGATTAAGACAGAATATAAAACACTTGCACCACATAGAATTACAATGAATATCTGTGATAAAGGCTTTATTTACACGGCAAGTAAAAAAACGGTTCGGATTTTCCAGAAAATAATGTTGCCAAAATTCACTCTTTGCAAAAAAACAAAGAAACCCGAAGCACACAGAAGGAATCATCCTATCGACTTGAAAATTGGCATGTGCAATGTAAATGATTTCAGTTACAAAGTAGTTGGGACATTTATTCGGATAAAACAGCTACACGAGTGGAACAACTGAGTACATCGTAGCGCCACCTCTGGCATGGATACAAGAGATTACTTGACGTGGCATAGACGCATAAAATTCACGGATATTGTCCTGAGATATAGCGTGGCAGTTGGTGTCCAAATTGCGGGCCAGTTCGCCGACATTCCGAGATGGGCGTAGGTGGCATCCCATCATGTCCCAAACATGTTCGATCGGTAAGAGATCGGGAGATAAGGCCGGCCATGGAAAGGTGTCGACATTATGAAAGCAGGGTTGGGAGAACCGTGCCGTGTGTGGCCGGACATTATCCTGTTGAAAAAATACTTGGTGATGCTGCGACAGGAATGGCAACACAGCAGCTCGTAAAAAGTCGTCGACGTACCATTGAGTCATGAGGGTGGAATGGAGGACTACAAAGGGTGTCTGGCTGTCGTAGGAAATGACTCCCCAGGCAGTCATTCCTGGTGTTCGAGCCGTGTGCCGTTTCATGTATGCTCAGGTGCAAGCTGTGACTCATCACTAAAAACAACACGACACCACCCACAATGATAGAGCTCGACACCACTGCAACAGGTACCGGCGATGCTCGCTGGCCAGTGGTAGGCGGCGAAGTGGCCTCCTCGAATGTAGTCAACGTGCTGCAAGTCGTCTGGTAACGGTCCAAGTAGCCACTTCCGTACCTGTAAACGACGCAAGATGTCCACGGAGAGTTGAGTGCGACGAATTCGGTTCTGTTCGTGCGGCTTTCACAATCGCATGATCCTCGCGTTCTGTCGTTGTCGTTGCCCTCGGACGTCCACTGCCCGTGTCTTGCTGGGTTGAGCCCTCCTTAACCCATTGGCGCCAACATCGTCCGATTGCCACGTCGCTCCGACCCAAATGCCTGGTGATACAGCAACTTGACCAACCGGCCTCTCTCAGCCCAATTATACGTCCGCTCTCAAACTCTCTCAACTGCTCGTAGTATGCACGGGTCCAGCGTCGAGGCATCCTCACTGTCCGCGGAGGTCAATGCAACCGTAATCCGCTATCACAATTGTCCTTGCGTGCGAGCTTTGCTCTTGATAAACCCTCCTCCATGCACGGTTCCCATGCGCTATGGCAAGCCACTATTTAGTTATTGTTCGTTTCTTTAATCATTTGCATATTCGGCCTGGAGGTAGTTGAATGCAGAGTTTCATCAGGATCCAAGAATTTCCACGAATGCTTCGGTTTTTTTTTTTTTTTTTTTTTGCAAAGACTGTAGCCTGTGAATGCCAAAAAATTCCTTTCTGAATTTCAAACCACATGGTAATTTCTTTGAGTTTATGTTAGCTAAACTACATCATATTGTACACAGTCGAAAAACACTTACAGCGTAGTAAAATCAGTTCATTCACTACCGTAAAAATATATAGCTTCGCCAAGCTTTCTCTCTCCAATGGGAGGTTTTTCCAAGGAAATAGGTAGACATAAAATGCAGGGAAAGAGAACACGTAAGAAACAAAGACGATTTTTTGAAAAATAACGCAGATGACATCACGATCGGTATTACGTGTAGCTTTTATCACGCAATGATATGACACGGTGCGTTGCGATGTGTTTCCATAATTTAATAACGTTTGCTAAACCATAAGACTGATACCTTTTTCAATGAAGCCTTATTTATTCTATGGTACGATAATTCATGTTGTAACGAAGATTTACCATGTTATGTACCAAACCCAAGGCGACAATACATTCGAACACTTAGACCACCTAAGAACACTTAACTTAACCTAAAGACTTTAAGATATAAAAAACTATTTATGTTTTACCACGTTGTTATTGCTACTTTGAGTTGCTATGGTAACTACACGTGACTAACCCTGTATGCATTATAGTCCCACTCACAGGAAATCTGAGCTCACTTGTTGGCTTGATAATGATCACTTGGGTGGACCGAAAGTGCCCGCGTTTTAACTTTTAACTTTTTAATGTGCTCTTAGCTGTACATAGATGTTTTTAATTTTGAATAAAAGTGTTTGTTCATTGACGACGGGTTTGTGCAGTCGTAGAGTATCTTTGTAATCGTGCTTAAGACAGATATTTATTGCGTCCTGGATACATACTGTGCACAAGTAAAATAATAAATTCCAGTTTGCCAAACCATTGGTAGTTGCATAGAGACCATATCATTGCATGCTAGTTTGCTGGAGAGAATTTCGACTGTTTCGCTGATGGCAGCTTGCGCGTACGGGGCAATTCTTCAAAAAGGCCGCCCCGGTGGCGCAGTGGTCTAAGGCGCTGGCCTCTGATCATTCGTCCGTAAAGGGTCCGGGTTCGAATCCCGGTGAGGCATGGATGTTGTGTTTGTCTTACGGCACTGGCTCTCTCCCTTCTCTGGAACCAGTGGACCTAAATTAGGGACGGGCGACTGCTTATAGCCCATTGAGTTGCTCACGGTGGTCGTTAAACCTCCAATCAAAAAAAAAAAAATCCTCTAATATTATTCCACATAGGAGCGGCCGAGTATTGCGTGACTTCTCTGGCAAGCGCTGTGTTCTGCATGTCCTAGTTGTCTCTTCACATCTATTATCTAAGGATCGCTTTGTCTTTCCGATATATACCTTTTTTGCATTGTTAGGGTATATACGTAAACACTAACAATGCATACCATTAGAATACTAATGGTATGCCGCCCCAGTGGCGCAGTGGTCTAAGCGATGGCTTCTGATCATTCGTCCGAAGGGGTCCGGGTTCGAATCCCGGTGAGAGGCATGGGTGTTGTGTTTGTCTTACGGCACTGGCTCTCTCCCTTCCCTGGAACCAGTGACCCTAAATTAGGGACGGGCGACTGCTTATAGCCCATTGAGTTGCTCACAGTGGTCGTTAAACCTCCAATCAAAAAAAAAAAAAAAAAAAATCCTCTAATATTATTCCACATAGGAGCGGCCGAGTATTGCGTGACTTCTCTGGCAAGCGCTGTGTTCTGCATGTCCTAGTTGTCTCTTCACATCTATTATCTAAGGATCGCTTTGTCTTTCCGATATATACCTTTTTTGCATTGTTAGAGTATATACGTAAACACTAACAATGCATACCATTAGAATACTAATGGTATGCCGCCCCAGTGGCGCAGTGGTCTAAGCGATGGCTTCTGATCATTCGTCCGAAGGGGTCCGGGTTCGAATCCCGGTGAGGCATGGGTGTTGTGTTTGTCTTACGGCACTGGCTCTCTCCCTTCCCTGGAACCAGTGACCCTAAATTAGGGACGGGCGACTGCTTATAGCCCATTGAGTTGCTCACGGTGGTCGTTAAACCTCCAATCAAAAAAAAAAAAAAAACTAATGGTATAGGGTACACACCCGCTTTTTCTTTCTCACACCATCTCTCCTTGCATTTTGATATTTTATGTGATAAAGGGGTCAGTGATTTCATTCCTACTGTGATGTTGTATTTACGTAATAAATTCTTAAACCAATATGCAAAGCCTGGAACGTTTTGATGAATCCTGCGTATCTCATTGTAGCGTACTTGTTGATTTTGTTATGACAGACATTATACCATTTTTTACATTTTTATGTATTTTATCTATGTCATCTTATATCCTGCTTTTGTACCTTTAGTATAAATATTCTCAATTTCTTTACTATTTAGGTACTCGAGTTTGCATACGTTATACACTCTACAGAATCACGTTCTAAACGCAGACAGTTTCTACTCTTTTGGACAATGTGAATCAAGAGAAACAAAGTTTGGTACTGCGGTTGAGTAAATTTCAAAATCAAAGCTGAATGTTTCATTTCTTTTGAGCGCGACGTCAAGATAATTTAGTGTGACATTCACTTCAAGCTCCATGGTGAACTTCATCGTACTGTGTAGGTTAATACAGACATTTAACGTGGACCAGGAACATCAAACAATGATCTTCGCTCTTTCCACGTTTATAAGTGAGTCACAGAAAAATTCTCATTGGCCGCCACCGGGAGTCGAACCCATTGTCTTAAGTTAACTGGAAGACCCTGGGTTCGACTCCCGGTGGCGGCCAACGAGAATTTTTCCGTGACTCACTTATAAACGTGGAAAGAGCGAAGATCATTGTTTGATATTGTGTAGGTTGTTCATCATGTGCATGAAATCATTTAATTCGTCTATTCTATGTTCCCATATGAATAACATACTGTCAGCTTAGCGGATCCATACTCTGCGTTTTTTAATGCAATTTGGAAAGATTAGGCCTTCTAGTGGTCTCAGTAGTGTTTCACAAAACATAAGGGAGAACCCACTGGTGCTTCCTTTGTTTGTTTGTAAATGCCTCCATTCAACTTGTGGGAGGGAAGGGGTTTTTTTTTCGACCACCGTGAGCAACTCGATGGCCATAAGCAGTCGCTCGTCCCTGATTTATAACCACTGGTTTCAGGGAAGGCAGCTAGTGCCGTAAAACAAACACACCATCCATGTCTTCCCGGTATTCGAACCCGGACCCATCTCGGACGAATAATCAGAAGCCAACGTTGAGACCACTGCGCCACTGGGGAGGCCCATCCAACTTGATATAGTTGTAGTTAGTCACTAAATTTCAGGCGCTGATAATTTTTCTTGTTTGGGTCGGTGTAAATTCACTGGAAAAAACGATTATTTCTTCAAGGTTTCCAAAATCCTCTGGAACTGGTATAGACGGATATAAAGGCACTATGTCAAAACTTACCATTATGCCTCTATCAAATATAGTCAATGTTCTTACGCGGTCCACAAAGTTTTTTGTTGATTTCATTAGGTTCGCATAGTTTTTTAAGCGTTCAGAGATTTAGGGATTTTTCTGATATATACGTAAGGAACTTGTTCTTTGCAACTATAGGTCTAAAGATAGATCCATGTTTGTGATTTTTTAATCGTCTAAAGTGAGGTGGAATTGTAGTGCCAGGAGAAAACTTTACTGACATTCTAACAGGTTTACAAAGATTTACCGGAACCCATTAGAATGATAAATCTTTGCAAACCTACGTATATATTAGAAAAATCACTAACTAAATGTTTCTCTACAAGTTTAAAAAAGTATGATAACGTAATAAAATCAGCAAAAAAATATGTAGGCCTGGGAAAAAGATGGACTATATCTAATAGAGACATAATGGGAAGTTTTGGCATAGTGTCTTTATATCCAGATGTCTATACCAATATCAGAGGCTGTTGGAAACCTTGAAGAAATATTCGTCACTTCCAATGAATTTACGCCGACCCAAATTAAGCAAATTATCAGCTCCTTAAATCTAATGACTAGCCACAACTATTTCAAGTTGGATACATCTATATAGAAACAAACAAAGACAGCACCAATGGGTTCGCCTTTATCTTCAGCCCTTGCGGAAGCAGTACTGAGACCACTAGAAGACCTCATCTTACCAAATTGTTTTAAGAAACACCGAGTATGGAACCGCTAAGCTGACAGTATATTATTCATATGGGAACATTGAATAGACGAATTAAATGATTTCATGTACATGGTGGACAGCGTACACAATACGATAAAGTTCACCATGGAGCTTGAAGTGAATGTGACACTAAATTATTTTGACGTCGCGCTCAAAAGAAATGAAACATTCAGCTTTGATTTTGACATTTACTCAACCGCAGTACGAAACCTTGTTTCTCTTGATTCACACTGTCCCAAAAAAGTAGAAGCAGTCTGCGTTTAGAACGCGGTTCTATAAAGCGTATAACGTATGCAAACTCCAGTACCGAAATAGTAAAGAAATTGAGAATATTTATACTAAAGGTACAAAAGCTGGATATAAGATGACATACACTGGCGGAAAGTGAAAAAAGAACACCAAGAAGGAGACGTCTGATACCAACGAAATTTATACAGCATAATAACGGAATACAGAGGATAACGTGATCAAAACATTATGGCAAAATACAGCTGTATTTGCTGGTAAACTGAAAAATAACATTTCCATGTAACATGGTTAGTACGAGGTTGAACCGCCATGAACTGCATCACACTGTGCAATTCTGGCATGGAGTCTGTCGTACAGATGTTGGATGTAAGTTTGGGGTATTGAGTTCCAAGCATCCTCAACCTAGTCGCGTAAATCGGGGATGGTCGTGGCTGGCCGTGGGGACCGGATAAGTCGTTGTCCCACAAAATCGCACACGTGCTCAATGGGAGACAAATCCGGTGAACGTGCAGGCCATGGAAGTTGTCTCACACCCTGAACTGCATGTTACGTTGCACGTACCGTGTGTGGGCGCGCGTTATCTTGCTGGAAATCACCACGATGGACCGACTTTACAAATGGCAAAACAACGGGCTAAATGATGTTGTTGATGTAGGAGGTGATGTTTAACGTATCCTGTACAAACACTAGTTGTGTACGGGAGTGATAGCTGATCGCTGCCCACACCAGGAGACCAGGTGTAGGCCCTGTGTGTCGCTGGCGGATGCAAGAAGGGTGGAGACGCTCCCTTGTGCGTCTGCGCACACGCATACGGCCATCGGAGGCTCTCAAGCAGAATCTGCTTTCATCGCTGAACACGACAGATCGCCATTGCGTTCTCCAGTTCAGACGTTGGCGACACCCCTGCAGCCGTTCCTGACGGTGGGCTGGAGTCAGAGGTACACATGCCAGAGGCACACGTGCACCTAGTCTTGCATCCAGTAGACGGTTGCGGATTGTTCGCACAGTCACCTCAGGTGCAACGGCAGCTCGGATTTGCGTCGCAGTGGATGTTCTGCTAGACAACGCCGCTCTTCTTATGCGTCGATCGGTCCGCTCATCAGTCCGTCTGTGACTCCCGGTTCCACGTCTTTTCGTGTGGGAATGTTCCTCGGACCATCTGCGCCACCATCGTACCACCACCGATACTTCCCGTACAATTCGCTCCGCAATACGACGATACGACCACCCAGCCTCGCGGAGTCCGACTAGACGACCTCGCTCAAAGTCCGATAATTGCTGAAATCGTACACGTCTTCCATGTCCAGGCATTGCAGCTTCTTCAGGGTCTTCGCACGTGTCCGTAAGCCGACGACTGATTACATTCACTTCGCCATACTCCTTAAATACCACCGACGATAATTTGCATATTATGCCGTGCTGTGGCGTAAGCGCTCACCGGTTGGTCCCGAAATTAACATCACACCTACGTAAACTCGACTCCATTAATATATGTAAGTTTCATGATCGTCCGGCAATTCCTTCTTGGTGTTCTTTTTTCACTTTCCGCCAGTGTAGATAGAATACATAGAAATGTAAAAAATGGTATAATGTCAGCGATAGCAAAATCAACTAGTACAATGACATACGCCGGATTTATCAAAACGTCCCAGGCTTTGCATATTGGTTTAAGAATTTATTACGTAAATACAACATCACAGTAGGAATGAAATCACCGACCCCTTTATTACATAAAATATCAAGATGCAAGGAGAGATAGTGGGAGAAAGAAAAAGTGGGTGTGTACGCTATACAGTTAGTTATACCCTAACAACGCAGAAAAGATATACATGGTCGAGTCACATTATTGTGACCACCAGCTAATATCCAGAGTAACCGCAGTGTGCAGCACGGACAGCAGCTAGACGTGTTGGGAGTGACTCAATAAGGTGCTGGAAGGTGTTCACAGGAATGTGGAGCCATGCTGACTGTAGTGCATCTGACAGCTGCTGGAGGGTGCGTGGTGGAGGATCCATAGAGCAAACAGCACGATCGAGGTGGTCCCACAGATGCTCAATTGGGTTTACATCTGGGGAATTAGGGGCCAGGGAAGTACTTTGAAGTATTTCATCGTGCTCTTTTAACCACTCTGGAACATTTCTAACTGTGTGAGACGTCGCATTGTCGTGCTGGAAGATCTCATCCGCCCCAGGGAAGACAATCAGCACGTATGGGTGTAAGTGGCCTGCGAGGATGGATTCATAACGAATTCGGTCCATAATGCCTTCCGAAGGTATGAGTGGACCGAGAGAATGCCACGAAAACATTCCCCAGACCATAACGCTGCCTCCACCAGCTTCTGTTATTCCAGCAATGGTTGAAGAGTGTTTGTTCTCCGATGTTTCTCGCCTTATACGCTAACGTCCATCCGTTCGATGAAGCAGAAAACGTGCAATCCTTTTCCAATCAGCGCAGGTCCAATTCCGATACTGCCGTGCAAATGTAAGCCTCTTCTGCCAATGCACCTTCGTTAGCATAGGTGCAGTGACCATCCATCTGCATAGGAGCCCCATACGCAGCAGAATTTGCTGAACTGTTATTTTAGACACACTTCTGGTAGCCTCCTGGTTCATTCGGCCAGTGAGTTGCGCCAGTGTAGCGTGTCGATCGGCCTTCACGCCCCTTTGAAACCGATGTTCACCTCTCTCATCAATGGCACGTGGTGATCCGCAATTTTCACGTCGCTTATTCGCCATGGTGTCATTTTTCCAGTCACGATACACTTTAACCAGAGCAGCACGCGAACAGTTCACAAACTGCGCTGTTTCAGACATACTGCTACCCTTGGCTCAAAAGCTGATCATCTTCCATTTTTGCAACTGATAAATCGCTTCTTTTATCCATGACAGCAACGAGTGATATGTTTTCAGATTGCCTACAGCATACTTTATATACCCTCCAAGCCAGCTCACAACACGTGCGTTCTTTCATTGGCTACGCGCTGTTGACGTCAAAAGTAGGAGGTGGTCACAATAATGTGACTCGACTGTGTATATCGGAATGACAAAGCGATCCTTAGACACTAGATGTTAAAAACACATGCGAAGTGTCAACCAGGACATGCAGAACACAGCGCTTGCCAGAGAAGTCATGCAGTACTCCGCCGTTCCTATGCGGAATAATATTAGAAGAATTGCCCCTTACGCGCAAACTGCCATCAGCGAAATAGTCGAAATCCTCTCCAAGAAACTAGCATGTAATGATATGGTCTATATGGAATTACTAATGGTTTGGCAAACGTTATTAAACTATGGAATCACATCGGTGCACATACCTTATCGTTGCGTGATAGAAAATAAAAGCAATACCGCTCATGATATCATCAGCGTTATTTTTGAAAAAATCCTGTTTGTTTTTCACTTGTTCTAATTCCCTGCATTTTACGTCTATATTGCCTTCAAAAAGCTTTCCAGTGGAGAGTGAAACTTGGCAAAACTGCATACGATTTACGCCAGTAAATAAATGGATTTTACTACGCTAAAAGTGTTTTTTATTGTTCTTAAAGAGCTATTAGACATGATCTTATGTACATTTGTGCTCTTTGATTTTAATTTTTCGTGTTTCTGCAGGCTGTCATTTCTGATCAGTCGTCAAAATTAGAATAGATTTAGTACATTGTCAATTAGAATGGATTAATATATAGTAAATTAGAACAAAATAATGCAAATTCAAGAATAAATCCAAAACGCGACGATTGATTGCAATATTTTCGGAGACATGTACCAGAGGAAACGCTAAGTCAACGTACCCAAGCAACATTTTGGTACCTCCTATGGAAATATGCAAGTGAAGACCGTATGTCATCGAGCTGGCTGGCACGCGACCTTGCTAAACGTTGCTCTGCGCGAGGTTCGGAAATTGAAACTTGAGATGGACTGTTGGTGGAAGAATTGCTCCGCACCACCGCTTAGAAGACTCGTCACGGTAGAGAGCGATCAGCAGATTAGAAGCAGGGCAATCGCAAGCTGAGGTAGCAAGATGGCTGAATGTGTCGAGACAAATGGTCTCCAATCCCTGGAGACAGTTCCTAGAAACCGGAATACTAATCAGAAGGGCGGGACAAGTTTTGCCATGAGCCACAACAAGTCAAGATGACAGGTATTTGTTTGTAACAGCTCGCCGCCATAGGGAGTTGACAGCCAGGCAAGTCTCGCAGGAGCTCTCTCTTGCTACGGGAATCGCGGTATCGAGGCAAGCACTTTACAGAAAACTCCACAAAAGAGGTCTGAATGCAAGAAGGCCAGTGGTCGAAACCTCACTCTCCGCGGCGCACAGAAGGTTCCGTCTGAATTGTGCCCGAAAATATCCCCCTGATCAATGGGCCTTTGTTCTCTTCAGTGACGATTGCGTACAGCATACACACGGATTTTTTCGACCTGTGTACATTTGAAGAAAGGCCGGAAGCTAAAATCTTCACTCCAACATTAGGGAAATTGACTGCTAGGGCTATTTTCAGGGGAACTGTGGGCCTCGCGTGTGTTTTTTTTTTTATGATAACGCCCATCTCCATAGGGCTCGTCTAGTCGACAAATACCTGGAGAGTGAGGATATTCGCAGGATGGAGTGGCCCGCGAGATATCCGGTCCTGAACCCAGTAGAGCGTATCTGGGATGCCCTGGGAAGAACAATTAAAAGCCGATCAACCCCCTTCCTCCAATCACACATACACACACACTCCCGAACTCTCCAAGTCTCCGACGTGCCTTGGTAGAGGAATACCACTTATAGGCCCAAACCCTCATTCACAAACTTTTAAACAGCATGTAGGCTCGTTGTGCGAGCTGTATCTCTATTCGGGGTAATCACATTCCCTACCTCTCCCTCGAAACCCGCGTCATTTGCTGCATCACTTTTGGACTGCCATTCTGTCATGCCTCCCCCTTATGAGGTGATGGCATTCCTTTTGTATTGTGTGTTGTTGCGTTATAGATATATGTTCGTACCAACTGTTGTAATGTTGGTGGAATGTGTCTGTATGTCTGTCTGAACACTACATAGATCAGTCTCACAACTTCACTTACAGTGAAACAGGAGTCATTCAAGAAACTTCAGAAACTGTTACTTATGACTGATCTTTATTCAGCTAAATGTCTTTTAGCACAACTCAGTCTTCAACAATATTAGTGAACTAATCCAATTTACTTGTGAGGGAACGTTTAACGAAAAAAAGCAAAACACCAACACTAAATATATAATACACAGACATCAAGAGATCACATCTTCAAGTAACTCAATTTCACAACTACTATTATATCGTCATACTACCAGCACCTCCACATACTGCTGCTGCTCAAACATTTTATATCGTACAGTTCTCATCTGACACATATAGTACATACGTCATACGTTCCGACCTCAAGGTGTTGCCAACCATACTCTTGCGAGAGAGAAGATATCACGTTAAGTTTGAAAAATGCTACGGAGAACGAACTCAAATTTGCATAGAGAAACAAAACTAAAAAGGAAAGTTAAATTAGAGTATACGTCACACTGTCATTAAACTCTGTAGTGTGAATTTCGCGTTATTCATGATTTTGGATTTGTCTTGTTAATTTTGAACACCAATGTACATATACGTTGTCAATCACACATATGTCGCGCTCTATTTGCATATACTAAAGACCTATCCAAACTATAAGAATAAAATTAAAAAACTCGAATTTGATCCTAATCACATCTTTGGATATCCGCATCGAACTTGATCTGAAGTTTTATTTGTATGTATGTATGTATCATAATGCTTGGTTAAAGTTATTATCATCATCAAACATTCTCAGTCCACTGCTGGATGAAGGTCTTTGCAAGTCTCTTCCACAACTTCCTGTCTTGAGCAATCCTCTTCCATGTCTCTCCCATATGCTTTAGAATTTTATGCATCCATCTCTAACGTAGTATCCAGTGTCTTTTCTTGTCCCTTGGTATTCAGTCTGGTATTCCAGTTGTCCAACGATGGTCAGTTCTTTTTGAAATATGTCCAGCTGATTACCACTTGAAGGTCTTTACTTTCTTCATGATGTCTTCTATTCTTGTCACTTCCCCAAGCAATGAGTTCTTTTCCCTGTCTTTCTTGGCTTTTGGGACACACATAGGTTAATTGGTTAATTGGGACACACATAGGGGCTCGAACACTTTGTCCCAATTAAGCGGTTGTTCCAAATATGTGAAGCTGTATCCCAAAGAGCTAATTTTGGGTGTTCTTCGATAATTGCCCAAAACAAACGGCCTCCCCGATTAACCGATAGCCCAATTAACCATAATCTACTGTACATATATACATATAAATCTTATAATCCATGGTTAATAAGATATCAGTAATTGTTGTTCTTTAATGCAAACTCTAAACCTTTCCAAGATTATTTTTAATCCATTTTCAAACTTCATTCTCAACACTTTGAAGTAGCTTCAATCGTGCCAAACGGAGCAAATTATATAAATTATCAGATCTAAGAAGAAATTGCACTTTGCGGAAAAATTACATTTGCCCTCCGAAGCTGCAGATGCAGCAGCACTTTAACGCTATCATAACATTGCAATACAAAGCTTCGCAAAAAGCAGCCCATTCAGGTAAATACCTAGAGAGAGAGAGAGAGCCTCATCATAATGAAAACTGGCTTCAAAAAACAATTATTCCGTAGCTTGGATGTTGTGACGTACCTGCCAGCAGGACGCACACGACATAAAGGCAGATAGGAATCAGAATAAAACGTCTGCGTAGCTCAGTTGGTAGAGCGACTTGTTCCGGAATAAGCGGCCTCGGGTTCGAATCCCGGCGTAGACCAAAAATGACGGAGAAATTTACTTCGTTATAATGGCGCCCGAACTATCCGGATGACCCGGCCGTTCAAAATCTCGCATTGGTGTGATGTTATTTCCACACCGCGAGACAGGAAAAATCAGAGAATTCCTTCTCCAGCGCTTCGAAAAATAAAAATGTGTGATGTTGCATTCCACACAGCAGATTGACTGGGAGTTCTCAAGTGCACGTTCTACAGTGGATGGCTGCCTGCAGCGATTCATGGTCACGGCTCACCCGTGGGCCATGCCCCCGGCCCTCTTTCGGGGGGGGGGAGATGTGACGTACCTGCCAGCAGGACGCACACGACATAAAGGCAGATAGGAATCAGAATAAAACGTCTGCGTAGCTCAGTTGGTAGAGCGACTTGTTCCGGAATAAGCGGCCTCGGGTTCGAATCCCGGTGTAGACCAAAAATGACGGTGAAATTTACTTCGTTATAATGTCTGAGTACTTTCTGACTTTTTATCAATCAGTTCCATAAAATCAGTGCTTGACACACAGTTGGATGATAGGCCAGTAACAACTCCTCGTAGTACTGTATTTCTTCTGCGACCATCCGAAGGGCTCTTACGTTCTGTGGAAACTTATGTCCTGAAAGCATCTTTGTCACCCAGCAAATGCACACTTTAGAATCTGTTCTAATCCACTACCACTCATTAGTGTCCCAACGCAACTGATAAAGGACATCAGCATATGCATGCCACCCAACCTTAGTAGGACATTATTGAGTAACGGACGGTCTACCCATGTAATCTGAATAGCAATCTTATAAAGTTAAGTTATTGATCAATTGTAAACACAGTCCATTTCTGACCTGCTGTTTCAGTTACTCTCATTGCCTCAATCAAAGCTGTCTTCATTGTGTCTGGTTCAGATGGCACCATGTCGATTAATAGAACAAATGCAACTTGCGTCTTTGCTTCCGGACACACTCCCCTTTCACGCGCACATTTTGTGTTCCAGCTACAGTACTCAATTCCTCCGTCAAGAACTTGCTTCAGGTAAGTAAAACCCATGGCTGCTGCTCTTTTACATTTCAGTTTAGTAACCACTGTCATGGCCAGGTCCTTAAGCCGAGGAAAGTCATTTTCTTTCAACATGTCCGCCACTTCCATTGGCATGTCAACAATCTTTTGTCCTCTAAAACGATGTACTTCAATATTTGGCAGTTTAACACGTGGCACATCTTCCCCTTCCCATTTAAGACGTCGAATTTTGCTGTGCTGCTGTGTTCTTTCGCAACTAACATTGACGTCCTTTTCTGTCACTAATGGCTAGTCTATGTGTTGACATGAGGTCATTCTGAGGGGAAATATCTGCATCAGAGTTGTCGGCTGTAACTTGAATGAGCCCGTTTGTAGCTGGTCCAACCATTCCATTTCCTTCATGAATGCTTGCAGTTGTAACAGCTGCGGAAGCGTCTTAACTCAGAGTATGCTCATATTATACCGGAATCATGAAAAAGGTTAATTAAAGTCTTTTGCTGATTCAATGCAACAGAAAAGAGCAACCTGTAATGTAGTTGGTTGATTTTTCACTATGCTGGTTGGTATCGAACCTATCATTGCTACAGGCATTGTTGAATCAAGCTTTGGCGATACTATCTGAAGTAGACAACACAGAGTCAGACTAACGTATTCTATAATAGAGTCCATGGACACTTTAGTTGTATAATGCCCTAGATCGAGGTTTATGGATCTCAACTTATCCCGGATTAGGAATGCCACTCTGGCGACTGCTGTCAAATCATTTTCAGTATTGTCATCATCGTCCACTGTCAGAGTTGTCGCAGCTGTTTCACGGAAAATCAGGATTGATGCAATTCCAGGAGATGAAAGAATGAGAAGGCCAGTCAATTTGTTAGACAAGGCTTGCATCAATTGCCGTCGTATTAACGTCCCTCCCAACTCCATATACCGTTTATGACACGTGATGCTACTCCACACAACTGACTTGCCCTTTTCCATTTCATGTACTAAAACTTGTAAAGCTTTGCCGTCTTCGCATGAATTAATTGAAGGATTGTTGGTGAAAAACTTTGAACAGCCATCTTTATGGTAACGACCGTCCGCTGCGTGGGAGGTCACTGATAGCACTGCTTACACGCAACATGACGTCTCTGCCCCACTGATCATTTCGTTGTACAGCATGGTTAAGTATGGCTGTTTTAAATGTAAGTTTCCCAACACGATCAGCGGTACGACAGAGATAAGCTTCTCTCCATCTGGATGGGTGTCTGTCGTCACGTTGTGTAGAACACTGCATTCCACAAAAGATGCAATACTCTTTAAATGTGAACGTGGCAGTACTTCTTACTCTTTTCTTTAGCTGTTGGCTTCCAGAGTCTCCGAACGCCTGCTGCCGTTTAAGATGACGATCAATCTGATGTTTGCTGCAGTACGTTAACAAGCAGTTCTGGTGACAACAGCAGGGTGTTTGTAAAGGGTTGCAAAGATAATCTTCGTAAATCTGGTGGTAATGAGTTATGCAAAGGGCTGCTAAGTAAACTTTCACAAATCAGATGGCAATAGATACTATATAAAGTTGCAAACAAAGTAGATTTTCACAAATTTGGTGGAAATCGTTGTAAAATTTTTTTCGCAGATCTGGAGGTAATTAGTACTGTCAGGTACTGGAAAGTCAATTTTCACGGGCAAGCTCTTTGCCTCCTTTCTTTTTGGTTCGGCTTTCTCTTTCTTCCTCCATTTTTTTACCTATTTAATGAGTCATAAGCAAAAGTATTTATATAACAACATCAAGTAGAAAAGTGAAATCCAATCTTTTGGGCTCCATTTTTATTTCGCTGATAAAACTTTGGGTAAATTCCCTTATAGAAGATTCGCCAGAAATGCTAAGGCGTGAACGATAGGAAGCTACTAAACTGCAGAGAACAGCTGCTTTTTAGCATGTGAAATTTTAATACTGGTATTTTTGTTGTACTAGCATTTTTGCAAAAGTACGCTTGATTTCATTTTTATCTATGAGGAAAATGGATTGCAAAAGATACTTTAACAATGAAAATCTGGTGAATAAACGAAATTTTTCGAGACGGAAAAGTGTACTATTGGGCCGAAATCGAAATGGTCGAAACCGCGAATGTTCGAAATATACGTATATGGAGTATTTCCCCTCGAAATATGAAACTCATGAAGTTCGTCATTTCTACATGGATGATTATTTTAATCAATGCATTTTCTTTAAATTTCAGATATAATGAACTACCCCCTTCACCGCAAAGAAATGGAAGAAATTTCGGATATGTGTCTCCACAGTATGAAATCTTTTATTTGCACAGAAAAGTTCTGTTTAACCAGCCGAAACTTCGCAAAAAAGCATGAAGGGATTGGAATAATAAATTTACAAATTGCAATGTAATGCTGATACATATAAGGTTAGAATTTCAAACTGTCATAAGGAAATCAGCCGAATTTTAACTATTAAAGCACTCTGCTTTTACGAAAACAAATTATGTTTTAATGCTGTGTTTAACTCTGCCTGTTACTGCCACAACAGCTAAAAGAACATTTTCAAAATACAAATAGGAATTTTTTTTTTTATGAAATTCAAAAAAGTCACGACCTTCTCTGAGCCTTTACTGCCATCAAAACGAGCGAAAAAGGGCTTAATGATTAAGCATTTTAATTGAAAATTTTGTCAACATGACATGGGGAAAGAAAAGCGAAAACAAATGGTGAATGCTGTTTTATTTTGTTTTGCACTTCAGGTACCTTAAACCTAAAGCAAAAGAAAAAAATAATTTTAATGCTTAGTTTGTTAGCCACTAATTAACAAATATTTTTCTAGTATTATTCTTTTTCCGGTTCTAATTTGCATTTTAATACATTATTATGTTATTGAAGGCACTACAATAACACACTATAGTATTTTAAATTACCGAAAGGAGACATATCGCAACATGGGATGCATCCTGAAATGTCGACTTGCATCACTGAAAGGTATACCAAAATTAACATCAAACATGATTACTGGATATCATTACATTTACAAGATAACGATCAAAATGCTACACATCATTGCATTTCCTCGATAAAGAACAAAAAATGCCTTCAGCTGACGTTATTTCTTGCACATCACTCACTTTACCCTGCTGATAATAGGCGATTTTTTCGTTTCATGGTTTAACGACCAATGTAAGCAATTGTCACCTAATTTACGGCTATAGGCTCCAGGGAAGGGAAACAACCAGTGCCGTAAAACAACCGCACAACTCACGTTTCATCCCATTCGGCGCTCGAGCCGGGCACAACTCCGACTACTGACCAGAAACCTAAACCTTTGACCACTGAACTACCTGGGCGACTTAGGAGATATTAGATGGATTAGTAAATTTGGTTGTAACATATACAAAGAGTGGCACTTCCTTTGATACACCGTCACATAAGGTCAATAGAAAGGATGACTCAAAGGTAGAGTAATTTAAGGAAATCCCTGCCGCATGTAAAACCGCATTCTAGAGAAATGCTGAAACAAACAAAACCTACCTGCAGCACACTGAAATTTATAATAACTTATTTAGCACATTTGAGGAATACGGGAATACACAGTATATATTTTAACTCAGATTTTGCTTCACCAATTCTAAATTTGACTAAAACAGAAGAAACACACCAAAATAACTGTCTGCACGATTTCTACTCATTTTAAGCTTAGTGGATAATATTTTTTAAAACTTTCTGTGCGAAACCAAAGGAGGGGGAGAGGGAAAGATGCACCTGCTCTGAAGAAATTGATTTTAAGGTTTTGAGCTCCCATATTCTTGCAATTTGATAAATAACTGCTGCCATATTTCGATCTTTGGAGAAGTTATATTAATTTTATCTTTTCTTGAGTGCACACAACGCGAAAGTGTTACTCAAAATGTTGCACTTCAGTGTTCTTTTTCAAAGATATACATAACGCGAAGAGCAAGCTACCTGGTAAAAAGACGGCTACGTGATCGAAGCACATTAATGGGCACACCCATATGAGTACTCTAACTACACGTTGTACACATCGGATGAAAAACTACTGCATAAAGATATACAGCTTCATAAGAACTACATATAAATTTCTAGTAGCTCCTGGGGCCTGTGTTACAACAGCTTCAGATATCTGACATTTTCACTTCCTGAAACATAACATAACGTCTGTTGAAACATTCACATAAGATGCAGTTGCTTCGCAAGCTTTGTGGTGCTGCAGTTTGGTTTGATATTGGAAAGGAAGCTGAGACAGGGCCATATTTTATGTCCTTATCTGTTCAGTACGAGCTGAAGACTACATCAGGAGGGTAGTAAGAGATGATGAAAGTAGTGCTGAAATATGTGGAAGAAAAACAGCCCCACATATACTGATGACATTGACTGCATTTGCGATTATTAAACAGTACAAATGAAAAAGATTTGTTTGTAAAGTTAAGGAAAACCCAAGTCATTATAACTGGAGAGATAAAACATTCTCATAAAATCAACATGATAGAAATATGAGGACACTGAATAGAATGAATCCTTTGAATTAAGGAAGCCAAAAGTAGAGATTTCGCAGTTGGCAAGGTAATTTACATTGACTCATTGCTGCTTTAGCGAGGAAAAAAATCTTTTACCAACAAAGCTGAGGGTTTCAGGCTCAAAAGCTCTTATTGTTCTGGTTGCATCTTATGACCTTAGAGAAAGTTAGTGTATTTTGAAGAAATTGGAAAGGGCTAAAATTCTTCAGAAAATCAACAGAAAAAAACTTGCACATTTCGATCACTATGCGAGAAGTAAGGGTACTTTGCTTTTCTTAAAATAATGCTGTAAATAAAACGGTGAACAAAAGTTGCAAACGCAAGTCTGGATTGAAGAATTATAATATTGAGTTTGACCTTCTGATTTCATACGCAGAGTACAAAATCGAAATAGTTGGAAACGTTTTACAATAGACGCAACAGCTGTTCATCTGTTTAAAGAGCTACGTGACAGAAGTGGCAGATAATGTCCTTTCAATGAGCTACAAGTCGTGCTATGAACGACGCAACGAACTGCTGGTTCTCCTTCATTTTGTCACCGTCAGACACGAAGTAAAACTGAAACCGGAACAAAGTGATAACTGTAACTTGCGACTGCGTTGTTGAACTGAAAACTTTACCGCACGACCAAAAAGATGACTTATCTTGTTTTTGGTTTTCATTTAGTTTAATGCCATTGGCGTACTCAAAAGCACGGCTGCCAAGGTCACTAGCCAAATTCTCCCAAATCGCTGGAAGGCTCCGTGACGTCAGAATTACGGTCACCGTTACCCGATCCGATGCACTTCTTCGACGAGGAGCCCCAGAGGAGAACTTTCGTTTTGCGAGAACAGGCAGATAACTTACATAAATTGTCAGATATTGACGAGAATAGGTACTTTTCTCCTTTTCTTATCTTTTTTTATTGTTTTTCATCACTCTCAGTTAACCTACAAAGGAAATTCTACAATGAAACAATGCAAATTCTCTACATCAGTACACTTCTTTTTTTTCAGTGAACTCCAAATAAAATGTTTATCAGAGGAAAATACCCGCACATAATATTTTGCTAAAGATTTTTCTGAATTACCATTTAATTCATTCATTCATAAAGAAAACACACTTTTTAAACTACTACTTGTGGAAATCGACGATTTAGATCATTCCTCAATTCACCGAGCTTTTCATATTATGCAAAAAATGACTCTATGTGTTTCAATTGGTTCCTTATTTTCTAGCACTAGTAGCTGAAAGATAAAAACAATTCAAATTTTCGCGTTGGTATCATAAATATATTATTTGAATGTTAACTTAAATTCAAGTCCCAAAGGCGGCTTCCAGTTAAAGATATTGTTATTCAAGTTCCTTCGCCAGCATCCAAAATTAGTTTATCGAACGGTCGAAAGTGCAGAACTATTTGTATTTTCAGAAAGACGATACTTTCAGACTGGAAAGTGTTATGGGAAGCAGTGTGGAGCATAATGTGTTCCTGCAAGGAATCCGCGGATATATCATTAAAAAAAAAGAAATAATTAAATAACGAAACTACTCGAAAGATATCTTCAGTGCTGATAAAGACATTATCGTTAACTTAGACAAACGATGTCCTTTCAAGGAAGCCACTGGTTTTCTAAAGAAGAAGCAGACTAAGATCACATTAAAATGGCAGAACACGTTAATTTTTATTTTCCCCTCTTCTGCTCGGGAAATTACATACTGTGAATTCGTTTTAGTATTACAAAGTAACAGTCAATAATGAAAAGAAGGAACTTTGATTCTAAAAACTGTTAGCACACTGCACACATCCCTACTGAAAGATTTATCATTTTAAGCAATTAATTAAGATAAACATTTTTCTTTTTGCCTTTAACGAAAAATAAAGTGTTTAGTCAAATGAATTTTGCTGTATAGATGTAGTACGGCTAACTTCTGATTTGCTTATTTTTACAGAAGTGTTGCTTTTGAAAGTAAAGAATAAATTCTTCAAAACACAAAATTAATTACAACATGGGCCTTTAAAGGCGAATGAACGTGCTTGTGGAGCTGTATGTTTAATTTCCGTACTTCTTTTTTTGATAAAATAAGACGTGGCAGTGTTTCGAAAGAGGAATGTGAGCACAAATGCTAATATGTAATACTAGTGTGTGTGTGTGTGTGTGCACGTGATTTTGGGTGGTTGTCCATCATGTTAGCTATACTTCTTGTGTGACTGAGTGATATTTCCCATTTTCCATTTTTACAAATTTCTCACACGGGGATGTGCCTGGTCTTCAGCTTATTAGTGGCATCTATACATAGTTGAGTTAAAAAAACCGGTTGTCTTAAATTTTAAGAGACTTTAAGTTTAGTAGATATTCAAGAACCATATGCCGAAGAGTCCAAACATTATGGCGACCGCGTCTTTATGGAAATCGAAGCAACTGTAGGTAAACGACGGCGCACGTGACGTGTAGATCATGAAATGGTATAAATACCACCCGATACTGAGCTCTGTTAATCAGTGTTATTCTTGTTCTTCAGATGGAAAAGGCAGCTGACTTAAGTAAGTTTGACAAGGGCCAAATTGTAATGGCCAGACTACTGGTTCAGAGGATTTCCGAGACAGCGAGGTTTGTGGGGTGCTCACCGTCAGCCGCGGTTGGTACCTTCAAAAAGTTGTCCGGGGAGAAAAACCCGTACCACTGATAAGGTGTGGGCCGACCACGGCTCATCGATGCTAGAAGTGAGAGAAGTATACCGTACAGTACGAGCCAACAGAAGAAATACCGTAGCGAAACTCGCCGATAATTTGAATTGACGAGAGTAATGTGCCACAACACACAGTAAACCGAACCCTGCGGAAAACGCGGCTGGGTAGCTGAAGACCTCTCCGAGTGCCCATTCGAACCACGGTTCACCTTTGAAAGAACTTACAATGGGCATGTGAGCATCAAAACCGGGCCTTTAGTCACTGGAAGAAGGTCGTCTGGTCCGATGAATTTCGTTTCCTGCTGCACCATGGGGACTTCATTTACCTGGGGATACACCGTGGGACGAAAACAAGCCGGTGGCGAAAGTGCAATGCTTTAGGTAATGTTCGGCTAGGAAATCCTGGGTCCAGTCGTTCATGAGCACGAAATTATGATGTCTGCCGCTTACCTGAATATTATTGAAGGCCAAGTACATCCTTTCATGGCAGTGGCATTCCCCTCCAGTAATGCCTTCTATCAGTTTCCTTTCTTTCATGCGCCATGCCACACTGCCCAGATTGTTCGAGAATGGTCGCAGAACATGAAGAAGACTTACAGGTATTGCCTGGCCACCAAATTCCCCACACATCAATCCAATCAAACACATGTGGTTTCTGTTAGAACAGCAAATCCGACTTTCGGCGGCTCAACCACGCAACTTACAAAAGTTTAATGATATGCTGGTAAGGTAAGGTATCACAAGACACCATAAGATACCACAAGACACCTTTAGAAATCTTGCAGCGTCCATGCCTCGTTGAGTAACATGTGTTTTGGTGGCACGTTGAGGATTAACACCATATTAGGCAGATGGTCATGTTGTGGCTTCTCGGTGGATGACGCTTATTTTTGGCTCTGCGGTGTATGATGCTTATTTCTGATTTTCTCTGCCTTGCTCTGATAGAAAAAGCGCTTCTTTAGTGCTTCCCATGAAGATGGTGTACCCCAAAATTGCTTCGGTTAAGTTGCAAAGGTGTTTGTTTGTCAACTTATCTGCGTTTTTCTTAAGAGCTGTGCAATCATGTTGGAACATTCTAAGGCTACTACAAAAATGCTATCCTTTAAAAACTGCATGCTTTATATTCAAAAGCCATCGCGGTAGCTCATCAAACAATAATACAAATCTGGTCTTTCTAAGTATGAAATTCTGACTTCAAATTTTTCATTCACTTGATTCCTAAAACGAATATTCTTCCTCGAGGCCATCATGTCAATTTTTCCAAGGAAATTTCTAGCAAGACAACATATTTTTTAAAATCAAACCGCGGT
Organism: Macrothele yani; assembly: GCA_039090855.1. Taxonomy (NCBI): domain Eukaryota; kingdom Metazoa; phylum Arthropoda; class Arachnida; order Araneae; family Macrothelidae; genus Macrothele; species Macrothele yani. The sequence continues at coordinate 682,177 of CM077014.1, forward strand.
TTATTAACCCGTACTGATTCCTGTTTATGAAAGTAAGCTGTAGAGTTTCAAAGAAATATTTCATTTCAAAGTTTTTTAGAGGAAACGATAAAACCAAAAGGTCAGTTCTTTCAAATGAATTTCGTCATGCAGCATCGAAGAGAAATGCTGCTTAAGAACTGAGAACAACTGTCTATAACTGCCTAACACGAAAGAGAACTGTTGAAAGTTTTGGTATTCCGCAGTCTCATTTTATGGTGCAAGTTTTGCACTGATAAAAGCGTTAGCAACTCAGACAGAGCCGGCTGGACCATAGGGGCAACTGGGGAGGTCACCCCAACCCGCGTCATCCGGGGCTTCACAATTTGGAAAATAAAAACAAAATCACTGTTGCTAGAATGTTCTATTTTTAGTGACATTTTTTATGTTTTAGGGTACGAGATCCTCACAAAATATATATATTTTTAAATGTTTTTCTTTAGTTTGTAATCCCCTCCCTCACTTGCAAACAAGTTACCGCCCTTCGTTGTACAGACACTGAGATTTGCAGATTTCAAATTATTATTATAACCATTTTAAACTTTTCCACATTCATGAAATAGCAAATTAAATTTCACCATTTTGTGATTCCGTTCAAGAATTTGTGTGTAAACCAGACACATTTAAAAAAATGAAAAGAACAATATTAAAGTTATTTTTGTGCTATATATGGAGGACAATTGTTCAGCGACTTTAAATAATAGTACCGGAAATTAAAAAAAAAGGTTTCATACATGAGCGCGTATAAAAGGTAAGAAAGGTCACTTATTCGTCAGTTATTCCACCTTGCATCAAAAATCAGTCACTAAGACATATACCAGGAAATAAAATATAAAAAAGAATGTACTTAAGAGGGATCCTTATTATTCGATACTCAAAAATGTTTGCTATGCAAAAATGTTCGCTACTCAGATTACTTAAAGTTATCTTTCTTTCATTTTGCGAGAAAGTTTTTATAGAAACCATCAGTACAACTTAAACTAATTGTACCTGTAAAAACACAGTGAACTAACTGCATTATGTTTTTTGGCACGAGGAGGAAAAATTGTTCCAAGGTAGGGAACGTCACCAGGCGTCTTCAGTGGGACCAGTGGCATTGTTGATAGTGTAAGCTAGCAGCATTAAGCTGTCTTTTCGTTAGTATGGCTTATATATTCTATAAATGTGACTTCGTCTTTTCTGTCTGGTATCGTAGAACACACGCCCACGTGTCACTGGGATTTCGATCTAGCTCTCTAGGAGCAGAAAGGAAGAGTCCAAAACCACTCGATCCTAACGAAAGAGCAACAGCCATTAAACATGGATTACTGTAAAGTCAGCCGCAAAAATCCAGACAGTGATGTTCTGAAAATTAGTTTAAGCTTGAATAAAAGAACCCAGTCGTATAAAATAGCTACTTATGGTGGCACGTAAATTGTGTAGCGCAACTTAAAAATGAAACTATTTTTTTCCATGGTTGCAACTTTTATTACAAAACTGAAAAGGAAAATATGCTTCAAATGATTAGGAGCTCAAGGTAATTCGATCAAACAGTTTGCCAAGTTTTGCATATCTGCATGCATTTATCGTATTTCTTTAATCGATTAGTACAAATTCGTATTAATCATAAGCCTGATTCGCGTGATAGGAAGTTGTAACAGTTCGTAAGCCCAGGTGGGAAGGAAAGAATATGTATAACGAAGTACATTTCTCCGTCATTTTTGGTCTACGCCGGGATTCGAACCCTAGGCCGCTTATTCCGGAACAAGTCGCTCTACCAACTGAGCTACGCAGACGTTTATTCTGATTCCTATCTGCCTTTATGTCGTGTGCGTCCTGCTGGCAGGTACGTCACATCCCCCCGAAAGAGGGCCGGGGGCATGGCCCACGGGTCAGCCGTGACCATGAATCGTTGCAGGCAGCCATCCACTGTAGAACGTGCACTTGAGAACTCCCAGTCAATCTGCTGTGTGGAATGCAACATCACACATTTTTTTATTTTTCGAAGCGCTGGAGAAGGAATTCTCTGATTTTTCCTGTCTCGCGGTGTGGAAATAACATCACACCAATGCGAGATCTTGAACGGCCGGGTCATCCGAATAGTTCGGGCGCCATTATAACGAAGTACATTTCTTCGTCATTTTTGGTCTACGCCGGGATTCGAACCCGAGGCCGCTTATTCCGGAACAAGTCGCTCTACCAACTGAGCTACGCAGACGCTTATTCTGATTCCTATCTGCCTTTATGTCGTGTGCGTCCTGCTGGCAGGTACGTCACATAGGGTCTATACGGTAGCAATTACTTTATGAATCACTTCCCACTTGGGGCTGCCCATGTGGCGCAGTGGTCTCAGTGCTGGCTTCTGACCATTTGTCCAAGATGGGTCCGAGTTCGAATCCCGGTGAGACATGGATGTTGTGCTTGTCTTACGGCACTAGTTCTCTTCCTTCCCTGGAACCGGTGACCCTAAATTAGGGACGGGTGACTTCTTGTAGCCCATCGAGTTGCTCGCATTAAACCTCCAAACAAAAACAACAACAAAAAACCAAGCAAAAAAAAAAAAAACACGTGGGTTATATAAAATAATTTCAAAGACTGTTAATTATGTATCGCAACTCCAGTGGGGGCTAGAAAAATGGGAATTTACTCAGGATGGCAGAAAGATCTGTAGAACGGCATTTACTAGGAAAAGAATATACGTATCTGGACTCGCGATAGCAAAGGATATGATTCACACACATCTGACGACTGGCAGTTTGTATTCCAGAAAATGGATCGGAAATCTCTTCTCAAAGCAAACCTTGACGATGGCAGATTACGGTGGGCAAGACAGCATATGTTGTATAACGACTGTCAGCTTCCAGTGACATTCAATTATACTTTAAAGTGGAACTTGGATGAATCAGATATCCGGGCATATTATAAAACTAGGGTGATCTCCAGCCTCTCTTACTTTTCTTTTTTAGCTCACCCTTTAGGACATCAAAAGAGTTCAAGCATTTAGAACACATACCGAATACAAAGATTTGAGATTTCAACAAACTTATACGTGCAAGTTTTACTGGTAATACCTTTCTTATAATGGATAAATCATATTACTTAACTCAGGTTACAAATCGAAACTAAGAAACAACCTCATCAGACCTCTGCTTAGCACACCAGCTTTCAACGTGGCCGCCATCACTGTTACTGAAATCCCCACCCTCCCCTGCTTAGCAAGAAGTCGACTGTTCAGTTATGATAGGTAATCTTTGGATTTAACCGTCAAGGCAGGCTGACGTTTGTAAGTGGTAGATAAAAGTGAATAAATAGTGTCTATCAATATATCTCAGAGCGTAATATACTGCCTTTGCTGAATTGCTTGTGGACTCGCAGCAGATCTTTCAGAAGTACTATGCATCTTTCTGCATGCACTTTGAGTTCCATGAAAGCTAGGTTAAATCAGTTTAGCATGATTACGTCACTTACGGCCTACGTATTGTTTGTATTTAATCCCACTGAAAACCTTTAGGATCTTTTCGATCAGTTAGTTACGGATCAGAGACGGTGATTGTTTTTCTTTAAATCAAAAATAAGACAATAAAAAGCCGAAAACACTGCAAACTACAGCTACATCCACAGGAAATTATGTTTTTGAACTTATTAAAAAGGTATCTATGAATAACATAGTAAATCACTTTTACGTGTCTTGACACTTTTCACGTTTCGTATATAAAAGTGGTGCTTAAGTTTTTAAGACAGTTTTTTTTTCGTTTGTTTATTCTTGAAAAATTTACTTACGACGCACTATTAGTTTCCCAGTCGCGTTGTAGGTTGGACATTCAGTTCTAAAATTTCATTTAAATTTATGTATCATATGTTTTTTCTTCCACGCTTTACGCAAATTTATCTTCAGTGTTTAAACGTTTGGCATTTTGTTGCTGGCTTCAACACCTGTGAATATTGCAGCAATTTTCAAAAATGGAATTCGCCTTTTTAGCTTCAAATAAAATAAAATATTTTAAGGCCCATTCCATTTCAATTCAGCAATTTTTCAAAACGTGTGTCAGGTGACCTTCAGGAATTTTCAGAAAAAAATATATTTGAAAGCACTAGTCATATAATAACAAAAAATATAGGAATTCTACTTTTAAGAAAATATTTCACACTCAAATTATAACGTTTTTAAAATGGTGTGCTACAGTTAAGCCTTTGAACCAGAAGCAAATTTCTAATTTATAGGAAACAATACAGCAGAAAGAAATTTCCGAATTTGGAAATTAATAACTCTTGAAATTTTAAAGCTACAGCTCAGATTTTTTCCCAGTGGGAAACATAATATGAGGGATTTAATATGCACAATTACTTTTAATGTGGCTGTGCCTCGTCTTTATGTAAAAAATAGCGAAATGTAAAACATTCAAAAAATGCAATTTTTTTTCAAAATTATGCAATTGTTTTATCTTAGAAATTCTTGTAGAGGTGGTTCCCCTCTTTTCTCATGTTTGCTAAAAAACATGCTTTGCCTGCTTTCAATTTCACCTTTTTTTTTTATTGGAGGTTTAACGACCACCGTGAGCAACTCAATGGGCTACAAGCAGTCGCCTGTCCTTAATTTAGGGTCACTTGTTCCAGGGAAGGGAGAGAGCCAGTGTCGTAAGACAAGCACAACATCCATGCCTAACCGGGATTCAAACCCGAACCCATCTCGGACGAATGATCAGAGGCCATCGCTTAGCCCACTGCGCCACCGGGGTGGCATTTTTACTTTTGCAAAGATAAACATCAAGATATTGAAAGAACGAAAGATTTAAAAGATTTAAGAAAAAGTGTCAAATTTAAAAAATAATAATATTTAAAAAAGGCCATGTTTTAAAATTCTGAAAATTTGGTAGATGATATTCATTGTATACTAGTATAAGATAAAACAATAAAAAAGGCAATATTTCAGTTGTACATTTTTTTATATTCAGACTAACATGGTACATTTCATATGAAAACTTTTCCTAGTGAAGAAAGATATGGTCTAAGAAGAAAGGTACGAAGAGGAATACATGGATTAGAGAAATGATATACTGATGTACAATGTTTTTTTAAGAAATGAAGATTTTGCGACTGATGGGGAAAAGCTCGAGGTAACCGACACCGTCATTTACCTTGGACAACAGATATCGAGCAAGGGTCACACTGAGGAGGAAACTAATCGGCGTATAAAACTTGCTTGGACAGCTTTTAGAAGAAATGGTACAATTATGCCATTATGTCTCAAAAGAAAAGTGTTTAATCAACTCATCCTTCCAGTTCTTACATATGGAGCAGAGACATGAACCTTAACTAAAGATGACATAAAAAGGCTGCAACAACTGAAGGAAGCATGGAAAGATGCATGCTTATTGTAATTAGGAAAGATAAGAAGAGGAACTCGAGGATAAGGAAAATGACAAGAGTGGAAGACATCATGATCGGAGTAAAATCCCTGAAATGGCAGTAAGCTGGACATGTTTCCACAAGAACGGGCCATCGATGGAAACCAAAATTTTAGACTGGATTCCAAGGGACAGGAAACGACCCAGAAGAACACCACACGGGAGATGGGTGGATGAAATTCGAAAGCATGCCAGAGTAACATGGAGGAGACAGGCTCAAGACAGACAGTTGTGGAAGAAACTTGGGGAGAGCTTCATCTAGCAGTGGATTGATAATGGGTGGCAACGATGATGATGATATATACGTATATACAGTGCATATAAATGTATATACAATGTATATAAATGTACATACAGAGAGAGAGAGAGAGAGAGAGAGAGAGAGAGAGAGAGAGAGAGAGAGAGAAATACATGCTTGGTGTGTAACAGGAAAGATACGAGGAGGAATATATGGATTAGAAAAATGAAAAAAGTTAATAACATCGTGATTAAAGTGTAGTCCCCCCCCCCAAGTGGCAATGGGCTTTGACACACTGCTAGAAGAACCGACCTCCACTGGACAACTGAACTATTAGACTGGAAACTAAACTATAGAACAGGAAAAGACCCAGAAGACTGCATGGGCGGGGGAGGGGGAGAAATTCGAAAGTATGCTGGAATGACAGGCTCAGGATTGAAAGTTATGGAAACGCCTTACGGAGATCTTTATCCAGCAGTGATTGATTAATAATTGATGATGATTTTGCGTAACATAATAATCAGAAAAATTATATGAAACACTCAAAATTAAGGAATTGTGTGTCACTTATCAATATTTCAATGACTTTCCCCCTAAGAAGGAGTTTATGCAAGACTGTTCTGAAGCATCAGTGACATATAATCTTCCAGATGTGACAATTAGAAATGGGGAAGGCATTATTACCAAGATCCCGGTAAGATGCTTGGTCGAGGAATACTTACAATATCGTCTAGAATCTAGATGGATCAGCAGTTAGGTTGAGTCTCATAAATTTAAGGAACTCAATCTCAAGGTTTACTGACTTCGCGTTATGGTTTCATATGGATTCCCCGTCTTTTTCAAGTCTCTTTCTGTCAGACTTCAAAACAGCAACTGAACTTTCTTTCTCGTTTGGTTTCACGCCCAAATGCGCCAATCTTGTTGTTCTGCTCGGACCACACAAAAAGAGAGCAATTGTATTCGAACATGATCTAAACAGTCGACGAATTTACGATTATTCGTTCAACCTCTTGTCCCCAATCTTCATTCATTTCTACAAGTGGCCCGCTTCGAAACGTACCTCTTTCCCTGTTTAGACTGGTCGTCAGCGGCAACCTGCGATTTATGACCTCACAGCGCTAACTCAGACCACCCAGCCCGAGGGAGAATTCTTCGCCTCCTTTCTGTCCTATCCCCAGATAAAACTTTCTCTGCTGTTTACACTTCTGAACTCCAATAAAACCTCGAACATAATTAATACTTAATTAATTTCACACATCCACCACGCCTATTAATTCCATAATTAACGCCCGGGGGGGGTCGTAACACAACCTTTTAGTGAAGGCCAAATTAAAGTTAACGCTTAAGTAAAAGAATAAAATTACCCATGCTTACTGGTCCACGCTGCTTAGGCCTGTTACGCCCCTGAGCTTAAAGTTAATATAATTTCTCCCATTTGCCTACGAGGAGGAATAGCGACCGTGCATATGTATATACGTATAAATGTAAAAACTTTGGAACTGGACGTGGGGAGGGGATATCATCCTACCTTACGTCCGGTGAAGACTGGTAAAACAATGTCTCCCGAAATACGAAGTATTTCCACGGCAACAGTACCATCGACAACATTTTGTCATTTTGGTACATCACAGATACGTCATCATGTAAAGATCATCTAAAGCTACTGTACTTGATGGGCCATCAGGATTCATAAATTTAATTTTTATATTTTTGTTTTCAAATGAAACTTTTACTATTTGCCTAATCCACAAGTTTTGTCTCAATAAATGCATAAAACAAAATAATCTCCTGCTAAGGTACTAATTCCTACTTTATTCTTAGTTTTAGGGCAAGATAGAATCCACACCTCTACAAGTTCATGATTTACTGTCCTTTCTATTTCTGCTGTTTTATCAGCAATCTACACACATAAAGACCTGATTCCCAGACATGGTTTTATGTGCTTGGTTTATTCCCAGACATGGTTTTATTTCTAGACATGGTTTTATGTGCTTCCAACATTGACACAGTTTCTTTCTAATTTGTAGGAGAGAATGGCACAGAACAACTATGTATACAGGGTAACTTCTTAATGACGATGCTCAAAAGAGAAACACTGTTCTCTATGTTGTCAATACTTTTAAATTTAAAAGACTGTGTTGAAGTTTTCCAGTGCTTCACAAAACACCCTTCAGTAATATGTTTTTCCTAAGAATTGGCAATAAAAGGAAGTGGTTATTCAGTGAAAGTGGCTACTTTCAATGAACAACCACTTTTTTTTATTGCCAGTTATTTTAACTGACTTAACTGATATCTGCTTTTAATACGTACGTGCAGCAGCTCCATCAGAAATATTGGCTGTTTGTCTATATTAAATCTGATCACTGGATTTAATCTAGTCTTCAGTTTTACTGATGGAAAGCAGAGCACAGACAGAATTAAGTACTTTCTCATCCAAAACTAAGGAACTATATAAGAAAAACTTTTCCTTTGTAACGTGCTACACATACGAATATTGACCTCAGAGTTATATTTTTCCCTTGATATGTCTGGATTTCATTTTGCAGTATAAAAATAACAGCTTTCAGCAAAATCGGCTAAGTGCAAAATCAGTAGAAAACTAACACTTTTTCTTCTGAAATGCCACATCTCTGAATTTTATGAATGCAATAATGTGTGATTCTTTTAGCATCCACTTTTGTTCTTCAGAAAATGCATTTTGTAATGAGACAGGTTTTCTTAAGAGATAGTTACCATTTTTTTTTTCATTTCAACAATAATATTTTGAATTAAGACTACTGTTAACACAAAATAAACCTTTCAATCAATTATGAATTTTTTCACGCATTATTATTATTGACAATATTGGTTATTTCATGTCATGTTAGGCTGTGTATAAAAAGTTTACAACTGAAATACTACATTTTTTAATTGATTTATTTTATACTAGCATACAACGACTACCAAAATTTTCAGATTTTTTTTAAATGGCATTTTTTAATATTAAGTTTTGAAATTTGACTCTTTTTTTTAATCTTTCGTTCTTTCAATATTTGGATGCTCATCATTACAAAAGTAAAACTGAAATGCACGCAAAGCATTTTTTAACATACATGAGCAAAGAGGGGAACCTCCTGTACATGAATATTCAAGAAGAAACAATTGTATAATTTTCTACAAAAGAATTAGAAATTTCATTTTTTTATATTGTTACATTTTGCTGTGTTTTTACATAAACCACATTAAAAGATTAAGTGCATTTTGAATCCCTAACATTGTGCTTCCTTCAAGAAATAAATCAGCTGCTACTTTAAAATTTTAAAATTTCAAAAAAATATGAATTCCTAAAAATCAAAAATTTCCATTTGCTGCGAAGGCATCACTGCAGTGCACCATTTTGAAACCTTCATAATTTGCATACGATTTTTTTTTTCAGAAATAGAAGTGGTGTTTTCTGTTATCATATGAAAAGGGCTTTCAAATGCATTTTTTTTCGGGAAAATTCCTGAAGGTCATTCGTCAGGGCTCTGCCTGATTTGAAATGGAATTGGCCTAAAGCAGTTTTAAATACGTAGTAACTAAGATTCATTCCTGCACAAGTGGAATTATTAATCGAAAATTTGCCGCCCCGGTGGCGCAGTGGTCTAAGCGATGGCTTCCGATAATTCGCCCGAGATGGGTCCGGGTTCAAATCCCGGTGAGGCATGGATGTTGTGTTTGTCTTACGGCACTGGCTCTTCCTTCCCTGGAACCAATGGCTCTAAATTAGGGACGGGCGACTGCTTATAGTCCACTGAGTTGCTCACGGTGGTCGTTAAACCCCCAATCAAATAAAAAAATAATAAAAATCGCAAATTCGCTCAGAAAGAGCAAAATGCAGTGGTCTAACCGCTAGCTTATGACCATTCGTCCGAAATGGGTGCGGGTTCGAATCCCGGTGAGGCATGGTTGTTTTTCTTATCTTATACGGTACTGGCCGTCTCGGAACTTCCCTTTTGCCAGTGGCCGTAAATTAGGGATGGGCGACAGCTTGTACCCACTGAGTTTCTCACGGTGGTTGCTAAACCCCCAACCAAAAAAAGATAAAAAAAAATTCTTCAAAAACTTTGGTAAGTATTAATAACGATAAAGTGCCAATAACAGTGATAAAATAATTGTAATGACAAAATATTTAATAATATGATTTCAGTTTCCTACAAAAAAAAAAAAAAACTAGTTGAGAATGTTTAAATAACCCTTGCCCATCTGGTACTTTAACGCTGTAATATCTTTAAATTCTGGTTAAATTCAGTATGTTTTATGCCTGTTTTAGGACGAACAGGTTCGAAGTTTTCTGAGTTTATTCATTTGATTTAAACCCCTTGCAAATTTTCGATAAATTTCCTCTAAGTAGAACCAATTCATTTTCAGAAAGTTTTCCCAGCATCCATTCCAGCAGATTTCAACAGAATGTATTCCACTCTTGATTTCCTGTACAGAGTTACACGGGTGATGAGATTGTGTGTCAGGGGAACAGGAGAGGTTGAAAGGGAAATATATATACGCAAAAGTAACTGCAGTGATAAGCACAATTTCTATTTCAAGCTTAGGTAAGAGAACAAACAATAACTCGCCCTGCACCTATGAAACAAATAGTGTATTAACATGTACTGTGCATTAAAAAATAACACAGGGGAGATATTTGCTTGTAAATTAAACAGTATGTAGGCATTGTTATCGTTTTGTAACGTGTAAATGCAAAACAAATATAAATCCTGAAAGATTTATGTATGATCAAAAGCAATTAATACCGATGAAAATTTTCGAGATGGATGGAAAATCATGTCTGAAGTTAAATGATTTTATTACTACAGCATCAGGTTTGATAAATATTTATGTTACTAATCATCAGAATTTAATGAGATCAAAGTCGATCAATGCTTATTTCAATCCTGTGCTAATTTGATCTAGGAGGTATGTGGAACAGACAGAGCAGCACTAAAATTGACACGTAAAAGTAATTAAGTTCTACCTTTTTGGTTTATCTTAATTCCCTGCACAAAATTAACAAATACAACATGGCTCAGAGAAAAAGAGATAATTGACGATCAAACTCCTAACTGTTTGTCCGTCTGTATATCTTGTGCAGGTGTCAGAAGCAGAGCAGTCATTTGGGTTGAGACAGATGACTGACTTCTTGAGGATTCACCGAAAAGTTAAGAATGCATAGATGAAAGACGTTTAAAACGTTGCTGTGTGAACAGAAAGTGATACTCTAGTTCATGTAAATTTGCTCTCATTTGAATTAATCCGACAAACAAACGTGATGCGTAAGATGAACAGAGAAATTCGTTTTATAAGTGGCCCGTACCCATGTTTTAGACACTAACTGAAGTTAGAAATCTTTAGCAGAAAGAAGTGAGGCATAGTTTAGTACGTATCATATTCTATTGCGTACAAAAACTAAAATTTACCTATTTTTTGTAGCGCTTCACTTAAATTTTTACACTGTTGTACCTTTGTACGATAAGAGCAATACGCTGCATTAACATGATAAAACGTTTTCTCTCTCCTATACTTAAATGCAAACGGAATTCATATAGTAAACTCCTTACATTGTACGAAGATATATTACTAAAAATGTAAATGAGCTTGAATAGAAACGTTTCAAACTAATTTCCGTAGGATTTGATCTTGTTGAGTAATAAACACATTTGATTCCCATTCAAAAAGTATAACTTGAATAATACTTTGCATTGCTTACACTGTGGTAATATATATTACGAATGTAATTGATGTTATTTAGACAGAATAAAAATGGCATGGAATTTATTTCGCAGGTGAAAATCACTGTCAAATGTCATAATCCTTTTATAGGAAAAATCACAATAAAGTACTATAATCCACTTATAGAAAACCCACAATAAAGTGTCATAACCCTCTTAAAAATTACGTATGAAAAATAGAGAACTTTTCTTTTGTTTTTCTTTTATTTGAGGCATCTGTCAGATGTCTCCACCCCCAACAAGCTAGGTACCTTCTAAACCGTTTTTTTTCTCTCTATCTGCACGTTTCTCACACATCCTATGTTTAGCATTCAGCGACTTCATTGGGTCAGTGTCTTATTAAACTCGATAATCCATGTATCACTCACACTAATATTAAAAGCAACCGATATAAAGCTTACTTGCGAATTAAACATTAATCAACCCTCAACAGATCGTAGTTTACATGTTAATCTAAATGAAACTATACTTGCAAGTTTCCACCTTAGTAGTGGATTTAAACTGTCTACAATGCATGTCCAGGTTTAGTTCAGCTTCACAAGCTTGATTTAATTTTTTCTTCTGTTAAAACCTATTTGCTAACTACGTGCATGTTAAAATATAACCGTCAGTCAGTTAGACAGGCAGTTCTTCACTTGGACACCCAAATTCTTAATTCCATGGTGAATATCTTCTAAATATGTGGAGACAATGTAAATAGACAATGTCATCGCTCTTTCCACGTTTTTCTTCATATTTTCTTTCTATTTTCTTAATCCCATATCACCGATTGTTTTTAGTCTTTGCGTACTGAACCTAATGTTAAACAAAATCCTACCTTACCTCTAATAGGCCTACATCTCAGTTGTTTTGCACACACATAAGTCCCAACTACATTTTTCCAAATCACTAATAAAAAAAATGAAAAATAAATAACATCTTTGGTTTAGAGCCGCGAAAGCACGCATTTCAAGAAATCCGGAACGGTATCTTACACAGATTCTGGAATCGTGGTCTTATACCTGAGGAAATGTGAACTAAAACTCATGGAGACCTACATTCCGGAGCGCTCGTTCGCGAGAACGCGAACCAAAACTCAAACTGGCTGAACTGAGTTGAATCTAGAACTGCCTGAGCACGGAAGAGGAACTTTCAGTTTCTGTTGGGTTTCTCGCACTCAGAGATGCGACCAACCGAAAAACTAAACGTTCCTAAAAGCAGGATGATTGACAATACCTTTTGGCAGCTGTTTAAGGAGGTCATAGGCAGGACGCAAACAACGAAATCCGATTGTCGCTTTTTTTTTTTTTTTCGCCTTCAGCGTCACACATACAGCGTGCGTAATAAGTGAGAAGAAGCAGCGACGGCCTGCGCACTCATTTGTTCTGCGTTAGCGGGGATAATAATTCATCCTACCCCCACTAACCTCTACTCTTTATACTATCGAATTTAATTAATGATGGCAAGAGAACACAGGATATTTTTTTCTTTATTTCTGAGCTTAGTGAAACCGTAATGAATTTGCGGTTTTCCATTTTATACATCTTTCCGGATTAGCTCCATGTTACGTTTCTAAAATTTTCAAATTGTGAATGGCTGAATCGCCGATTTAGTTCCACTTGAAAGAAATAAAAGACTTTCTACGTTCGTTTTCAATTTATAGTTATTTTTTCCTTCTTGAAAAAAAAATATTAGGGTGCGCAAGCTTCGTATCGTAAAGGTTTTGTGCATTGTCGAAAACGAATAACAGCTGCTAACCCAAAGTCCTTGTTGATTAAATGAAGCCCATCTGCTGTGTTATGGACACAACTTTGCCCGCACATGTTTAAAAATACTGAAGGATTTGACACAAAATGCTGTATTAAATCAAATCCTAACGCTCTGATTTAAACACAGCTTTTCCAGCATGTTTTGTTTTAAATTGAAGCATTTAATTTAGTGAACTTAAGTCGAAATCCAATATTCTAATCAAACTATCTAACTATAACTTTTATGAGTTCGTATTAAAAAGGTCGAAATGAAAGCACTTCCCCAAACATAGTTAATTTAATAAAACTGCAATACTTTGACCTGTCCGAAATTTTTTCAACTCGTATTAATAAAGTGTTAACATTATAGCTTTGTCTGTCCCAACACAACAACGATATAATCTCTTTTAAGGTATTTTTGGAAAAATGATTTTTTCGATGGTGACAGATACAGCCATGCGAAAGATTTCGTAGTGGATCTTTTCTTCTGGAAATCGAATTGGCAACTTTTGTGTCTGCATGCACGCGCGCTTGTGTTTGATTTTGGAAAAAACAGCAACGTTTTTTCAGGATTCCTCCGCCGGTGTCTATTTCCCTTTTCTTCGTAGCTTTTCCTAAAGCAAAATATTTCTCTCAGGCAGAAGATTAATGTTAATCATAGTATTGTCTGTTTTAAGCAGGCAAATGGGAAAAAATTTCGTTTGCTTTAGAAGGAGGTCAGAATTGCCAATATATTCCAGTTATTTCAGGAACAGAATCGACTGGGTTGATCTTTGGAAGCATAAATATATTTTTGCTTTGACTGCGGTATCTGTTTTTCTTGTTTGGAATATTCAGGACATCCCACGCTGCTGAGTTGTCAGAGACGATAGTTTCTAACTGATCGTCCAAGCTGGTCCCAGGCTCGAACGCCGAGATAATCATGAGGGTTCTCCGCCCGTCCTTCTCCCAATGGCGTCTCCAAAGCAGATACCTTAAGAAATGCTTACGGTGGTCATTAAACTCCGAAACAAAAGAAAAATTAAAAGCACAGTGAGATTCGAAATGATTCTTGAATACGGCACAGCATTCTAAATTGAATCTGTTTCTCGCAAAAGACGAATGCGATGGAACTTAGGTCAGTGTTTTCTTTAAAACGGACCTCATCTACTACGTCAAGAATTTGATACGTATTTCGATCTCTGGAAGCGATTACACTTAACAAGTTTTTCTACGACACTATCATTAAACTGAGGTTTCGAGGGTGTCCATACTTCTGTTTTCTTTTCAGTTCTCACTAATTCAAAAGTTAATATTGGGAAATTAAGTTAAGTAATTACACGTTCTGTTGTTCTCTCTGCCTGCGACGTAGTCTGGATCTCATTTCGTGGGAGGTACGGTATCCTATCTCATATACTTAGAGTGTGTGTGCGTGTGTATGTGTAGGTACACGGTCGTATCAGAATAATAGGACCACCTATCTAAAAATATAAATAACCACCCATGGCCAGGAAGACAGCGGCGAGACGGCGTGGCATGGATGCAATAAAGCCGTCGAAAGTTGCCCGTGACACACGTTCCCATTCGGACTGCAGCAGAGCACGGAGGTCCTGGAGATGACGTGGTTGTGGTTTGGCACGTCGAACCTGTCGATCCAAATAGTCCCACAAGTGCTTTATGGGATTGAGGTCGGGCAATTTCGCCGGCCAAGGGAGAACAGAGACATCACTGTAGTGTTCCTGGAAGCAGTCACACACCCTCTTAGCGACATGGCACAGTCCTGTTGGTAGACACCATCACCACCAGAGCAAACGTCCAACATGAAGGGATGCATGTGGTCAGCGAGGATGGACAGGCAGCCACTGGCATTCAAGGACCCGTCCATTGGTACCAGCGGTTCCAGGTCATACCAGGAAAACATCCTCCAGACATGCACACTGCCAACGCCAGCGTATACTTGACTGACAAGTGATTCCGGGAGTTGGCTCTCGTGTGTCTGACTCCGTATCCACAACCGCCCGTCACTTCTGTGGAGTACAAACCTCGTTTCGTCGGAGGAGGCAACTTTTCCCACTCTTCCACTGTCCAATGATGGTAGTTACATGCAAACTGCAGGCGTCCTTGCCGATGGACCTAGGTTAACATGAGCACCTTGACACAGCGTCGACTCCGGAGATCCATGCGTGACAGGGTTCGCTCTACTTTTTCGGGGACACCTACCTGGGTTCCCCAGTGTTCATTTGTGTGGTGAATTGCTGCACTGTTGCGGGTCGATTGCCATTTATCAGTCGACGGAGGCGACGTTCTCCTCTGGGGTCGATGGCTTTTAGAGATCTACAATTATGACGTCGGTACGTACGCGGTGTGCCAGCGGTTCATTCTTGGTACAACCTTGTTACAGCACGTCGCGAACAGCCCACGAAGTCTGCTGTTTCTGAGATGCATCCGCCTTTGGTGCGGCAGTCGATGATCATTCCTTTTTGAACGTGACAGGCCGCTTATATTTCCGTGTGGTCAACCTTGTCACGTGCACTCTGTGACGTGCCTGGGCGAGTACATTGTGATTCCGGGGTGGTCATATTATTCTGATATGAATGTGTGTAATATACCTTAACAAGTAATAGATAGATAGATTGCACATTAACTGAAGTTACCAAAATAACTGATGTCCTGTATGTTTATTCTATACCTCATAGTAAGTCTGCGCTCAATGTTTTATTCTGTAGTTATAATTTGAGAACTTTCCATCATTATAAAATAATTTTATTGAAGAGCAAAAGGGTCACAGGTTGAATGCACAGATATTTCATCTAAGACTTCATCTGCGCTAAGAGGAACATTTGAGTTTCCTAAAAGAACAGTCAAACCATTCAGTCATTGCTGTCTGGTTTATTTTCTTAAAACGTACTTAACCTTCTTCATCATGGAAAGAACCAGTTATTTGATATTGAGACTGGAAGCTAACCCAAAAATTTTAATAGCTTGCGAATACTTGGGTAGAATTCCTGTTCACAGGCAGTAATAGCTGCAGTAAAGTTGATGGTATTAATTTTTCTGGTGTCTATTTCCATTTCCATTTCTCACACCACATAAGAAATTATTTTACTTAAAATAGTAAAACGTATACCAGTAATTCGATGGATTGGCGTAAAAATAGAAATAAATGTTTCCAAGCTTTAGCACATCAACCAGATGGCGTTTTTTAAGGAAGGTGGACAATTTTATATCCACCTTCCTTGGAAAAAAAGTCATCTGTTTGAAGTGCGAAAGCTTGGAAATATTTGCTTATACTTTTATCCCGCTAAACCAGATTACTAAGATACTTTTATTATTTTATGTATAATTGTTGCATAGTTCCTCGTTATTAATTCATTAATGTTTTTACTGTTGTAGGAATCACAGATTTTCAAAATGAAGCTCTAAGCCATGCAGTAAATAAATTAACTTTGTACGGCGATACTTTACTGTCCCTACTGCACAGAGCTCATTTTATTGTTACGAAGTCAAATTGGTTAGGGTATTCGCGCTGACTTTTACAAGATATTTTTAGCGTTTGTTGGAAAGCTTAGAGCTGAAACTCCCCAAAACGTGCCTTTGTAAGTCGTGCTACTCCTCGTTAAAAGGACATTGAACTGTTTTGTTTACAGCAGGCGAGAAGGAGGAATGCGTGCGACTGAGAGATATCCCTGCCACCTTCGAAAGAGCGTCGGGGATCAAGAGGTCACTGGAGAAGAGAAGCGAACGGCAGTGTGTAACTGGGACCTGGCGAAGAAGGGCTGTTCCGGGGAAGAAACGGAATGCAAGAGATGAATTTCTTCGACGCCGCTATACACTGATGCCCATCGATCTTTCTGGAAAAAAAGATGGAAAGAGAAAATTAAGCTCCCTCTAGATTTTTCAGCGGCCCTGTCTCCTCTGTCCGACGGCTGGACCCGTGTCTAGTCGCGGGAACCTGCATCTAACCGCCTCGTCGGCAAGCTGGTGCGTATACTGCGAAAGCAGTGTGTGTGTGTGTGTGTGTGTGTGCGAGCGTGCGCGCGTGCGCCATCTCAAATTTGGTTATTGCTGGCCGGTTCCATCACGAATTAATGCAACTCACGAAGTATACCTATCTGTAAATACTGTAAAACTTATTACTTTCGCATGCATCTAGCAGAACTGTGCCTAAGCAGAGCGGACTGCCATTTAAGGAGCGCAGATCTGAACTTGTGAACTGCTATTGCATTTATTGGGGCGCGTTCTCGCTCTCTTCGCTCCCAGAACTAGATGAGCGGTGTAAATAATTTGTAAATAGTTGTAAATAATTAAATGTGCCTGTGTTGTCCTAAGTCCTGAACTTGTCAGTGCTAGTCCCTTGATCTCTCTCAGGGACCCAAAGCTCGAAGATATCCCTCCAACCTGTTCTTGGTTTTTTAAAAGAGGGATGCGTATCCCAGGATCCCCAAAAGAAAGGGCCCACGTAACAGTATCCTTGCATGACTAGAGGGAGAGTGAGAGAGATGAGAAGTCAACATACATGAAAAATGCAATGATCAGAGTCAGAGAAAAGATGTTGAACGTGTATCATATAATTTATATTCAAATTCAGTAGCAATAACTGCAGCTAACTTGATTAGTCTTAGAAAATTATGGAAGAAAACAATGAACAAGCTGTATGCAATTATATCGTAAAATGTACGAAGTTTGAAATGACTGTATGAAAACAATAGAAAAAAATAATAATACTGCAAATGAAAAATTTCGGCAGGGTTCGGGCCCCAAAGACCGTCCCCTTGGCTTCGTCCCTACGTTCGGCTATTAATCGTATGCTTTTACAATACCGTGAAAAATGGTATAACGACGTCATTAAATCAATTCGAGTTTTTAACTGTGATTTTCTTGAACAGAAAAGTTGTTGATATTTTATGAGTGAAATAATTCTTTCCTTATATTATAAAGATTCTGTGAAACAAGAGTCGAGATTAACGCATACTGCCAAAAACTCGTCGATATCGGAGACAATCTTGGGCACGTATATTAGTCGTTGGAAGGAAAACAAATAAAAAATTTAAATTTCGTTGCACCTTCATAAATAACAAAGCACTCAACATCGCAGGTACTGTCGTTCTGAAAATTGGTGCAGCATAGTTCCCCTTATGTATTTCAATTTATTAGTGTATCCTAAAGTACAGTCTTTAAAGAAAATTTTGCTGTTTTATTTATATTAGGCCCACAACAGACAATTGTAGAAGAAATTTGGGGAGACCTTCATCCAGCAGTGGATTGATAATGGTTGTTGTTGATGATGATGATGATGATGTTGTTGCATTAGGCAATGATGCACGAATATGCAAATTTCTTTTGCCACTCTATATGGCGAGTGGCCCAATGCCCGGGTTTCTGACTAATCGTGCGAGCTGGGCCTAAGTTCGAATTGCGGCTAATAAGGCATGGAGAGTGTGTTTGTCTTACGGAGCTGACTCTTTCGAATCCTCACTGAGAGAAGAGCGATTGCTTTTGGCAGTAGATTCTCGAGAAAATGGTACTCGAAAAACAATTTTGGCCTTAGATTCTAGAGAAGGATGGTACTCGAAAAACAATTTTGGCCTTAGGTTCTAGAGAAGGATGTACTCGAAAAACAATTTTGGCCTTAGATTCTAGAGAAGGATGGTACTCGAAAAACAATGACATTAATGACATTCTGATTTATGGCTTTTTTTTTTTTTGCAGATGATTGGGAGTTGAGCCTAACTTTTAGATAAATGAAATGCATTACGACGCTGTTTTGGCTAGTTTTCAACAAACAAGCAAGTAACTCTTTATTTTAAGCATTTACACCACTGCAATGTGTTCTGATCTAACGTAGTCCTGATTGGAACGATACGCTGATATAACACCATGAATGTCATTGCACCTGAGCTGGTGTTACAAACCAAGTTCTGTTTGCGTTTGTTCATTGCACATCAGAATACACTCTTCTTTGTCAATTCATCCCTTAATCCCAGTTCAGATTTTAAGTAAGACAGATTTTTCCGCCTCGAAGTCCGGAAGGAACACTTCACCATTTGTAGCACTCGAGACTGAAAAGGTCGTCTGAATAGAAATCCCAGCTGTAAAATTTTGGCTATCCAAGTTTTAATGGGAAACTTCCAACTTCGCCCAAACAGTAGTAACTGATTTTTCAGTCTCATTGTAAGAAAAATCGGTTACTGCTGCGATCAGAGCTCTTCGATCTACAACTCTGAGTCTCTTAGAAAGGTAGAAAAAATAGAAACTAATATATAAGAAAAATCGGTTACTCGAAAGGTTCAAAGCTCTTTGAACTACAACTCTCTGAGTCTCTTAGAAAAGTAGAAAAAAATTGAAGGAATAGATGAGCGAACAGGATGCACTGATAAGCTGCTAAGAATCTGAATGATTTAAAAGTACAAAAATATTAGAGTCTGTAGGAGTATGCGGTTTCCCGTTAAGCGGTGAAGCTCTAAGTTTGCCTTACAAAATTGCCTGACTGTAGACCAAGCCACACCAGCAGCACCAGGACGTGGAAAAAGGGCAAAAAGGAAAGGGGGAACCTACAATAAAGAAATAAAGAAATAAAAGAGAACACCGCCAAAGAACTGCGCGAAAAACACCATTTCTTTCACCAATGGATCTGAACTGGGCCTTTCTTTCTTCTTTTTCTTTTTTTTTTTCGCCAACTTCGCTCGCCATATGCAAAAATGAATTTGCGGACATATTTAAGAGGCGCGGCCCTGGCTTCTGGGACACCAGGAGAATTTCCGCAGGTCGCCATGTACTGGGCCGGTAGGCGTTATGTTAACTCAAAAAAAAAAAAAAAAGGTGCATACATGGCGTCCATAATGTCTTGTTACCCCCCCCCCTGTAATAAGGAATGTAAGTGAGCTCTATGTATACCGCAGCTGTCGATCACGAAACGTTGCATTCTGGTCCAAGGAAAACCCACATTATGTCGAAGAATTGGAACATTATCCTCCGCATGTCATGATATGGGCTGCAATGAATACTTGACTTCTGTTTGGACCGTATTTCTTTGATGGTCCAGTGAATCAGACAACTTATCTGGACATGCTGCAAACCTGGTTTGTACCACAACTAGGAAATCTTGGCATTCTGAATGACGTATGGTTCCAACAGGATGGGGCACCCGCCCATTACGCAATCGCTGTTCGGGAATACCTTGGTGAGGTCTTTCGGGATCGTTGGATCGGCCGAGGTTCGGCAGTGCTGCCCGCTCCACTTGAATGGCCACCTCGAAGCCCCGATCTCTCAACGTATGATAATGCCCTTTGGGGTTTCATGAATGAGGTTCTACCAAACCACTGATGAACTTTAACATGCAGTGAGACGTATTTTCTCTAGTATTACCCCACAACTGCTTCAGAAAACGTCCCACAGAACATGGCGTAAAATTATTCTCTGTCATGAGAATGACGGAGCCCAAACGGATCCACTGGATGTTTAAGGATGCCTCAACATATAACTTAACATATACATCATACAACAGATACATAGCTCACTTAGATTTCTTATTACAGGGGGATGGGGGTAACAAGACATTGTGGACACCCCGTACAGTATATACGTGGGCTTTAAATTAATGAGCAACAATGCTTTGAAAATTGCGTATTGGATTGAAGAAAAAAGTACGACATCTTAATCTACATACCTTTATCAATTTTTCTACATAATCCCGTTTCTTTAGACACATTTGCCAATTTTAAGATGTCCTTGCGGAAGAACTCCGTTCCAGTTGCGTGAAGACACCAACCGACGTACTGTTTGCTGTATTGATTCCGTGCTCTTGAAGTGTTGACTGCGCATCTGGTCCATTAGGAATCCAAAAAGGTGATAGTCGGAGGGTGCCAGATGTGGACTGTAAGCAGAGTGAAGTAAAAGTTCCCATCCGAATTTCAGGATTTTTCTTCCGAGGTCAAAAGAGCAAAGTGGGGTCACGTGTCGTCCTGTTGGAGGATGACTTTCTTTCCCGGCCATTTATCACGCGATGCTCGGCGGAGATTTTCCAGTGTTTGGACATAGCGAGCTGCATTTACCGTTTGTCCCGGCTCTAAGAAATCAACTGGAATGCACTCATCTGCGTTCCAAAAGACAGTTCTCACAACCCTTGCAGCTGACGGAACTGTCTTAGGCTTCTTCTTGCTTGGTGAGTGGAGATGATGCACTTCCATATTCTGATGTTTTGTTTCACGTTTGAAATGGTGGAGCGAACTTTCGTCACCTGCCAAAATACTGTGAAAAAATCGGCCCCTTCATTTCGATACCGCTCCAGAAATTGTGACGAGTTGTTTTTGCGCTCGCCTTTAGGGTCTTGTGTCAATAACCGTGGGACCCAACGGGCATACATTTTCCGATATCCCAAGCTACTAATCATTTCCTGAACTGCTCTGTGCCGTATGCCCAGTTCGCTGCAATTTCCTTCACCGTTACATGTATGTCATGACGTATTAAGGCATCACCAATCCTTTCCTTGTGTTCCTCAGAGGTTGTTCGACGGCGACCGCTACGAGGCTAATAGTGAATGTCTGCGAAACAGTCTTTTAAATGTCCATTTGATGTTCTGGTCCACGTCAATTGTGTATTTATCATTGTTTTTAAAATGTTTCACCCACCTTCTCGCACTGCTGGTACCCATACATGCATATCCGTATGTACGCTGAAGCCAACGATCAATATTGGCAGCCGGAATTTCCTTTATCACGAGGAACTGAATCACAGCACGCTGACGATTCAGCTACGATGTATCACTGTCGGCCAACTTTTCTCGCATCTGTTTGATCCCATGACTGACGCTGGCGACGGCATTTGGTATTCATGGCCACAACGAGAGATGAAACCAACAGACCAAGAAGTACCATTCTCCTATTGTGCAATCTACCTGTATAATGTAGCTTTGCTCATTACTTTCACTATGACCTATTACGCATTTGTATTTCAGTATTCTTTAGAAGAAAACCAAGTTGTGCTAAAATAGCAAAGTCTGTTTACCACTTTGACGGATTTGGCTTTGCATTAGAGCTTTTTTGTTTGTTTGTAACAAACAAAAAAATCATACATAGCAAAATGTTCTTTTGAGCCAAACACTGTTTTTGGCACATCCCCTTCCTTTTTCTCGACTTTCAAATTTAAGCCTCGTCTCTTTCGGCTGATATCCACACCTCAATCCGTTTTTGCCAATTGCAGTTGAATAAAAATCAATACAATAACCTATAATCAAATGTGCTATCGATAGTATGTAATAGGAACTCGAAATTTCTGGTGTGCGTTAATGCATCGAGTTTAACACACAGCAAAATTTGGGGTTGCTGCTCTTTATGTGTATATGCTTTTTTTTTTAACGAAATCTATATCTGATTTACTACTTTTTGGCCTTACAGTTACAGGTATCCTTGAACTGCAGTTTTGGAAATTCTGTTTCAGCTAAAGCAAATATGCTTTTTAAATTTGAAAGTAATAAAATAAAAATTAAACTTAGCAATCTTTAATTTCTCTCACTCCATAAATTTTCACTGGAATTCTTGCAATTCTGGACATTTTCAATTTTTTCCCAGAGATTTTTTTTTCATAATTATTTTATTGATGATAAGTAAGTCTTGAAAAAAATATTTTTGGCACATTTGGATTTTCATTCTGACTAAAAGCAAAGCAACTATTCCAAATTCTGAATTCAGCTATAGCAGTAAATTCATAAGAATGGAATAAAGTCTTCTGTAGCACTCTTAGAGAAAGTAACTTGTGTATTGCTTCTTAGCAACGGAAGTAATTTTATTAGGGATCTGGGGTCCAAGAAAATTGTTAAAATGCTGTTATTGCCTCAACACACAAAAAAACAAAAAATCTGCAATGATTTGCAGACTTGCATTGAAAAGATGTTTAAACTGTAAACGGTGATGCTGACATGCCGTATTTTCAGTGATGGTTCCTTGATATTTTCCCCAGAAAGCGGGCCGCACAAAATCAGCTTCCAGGACCGTTTATGGATCACCAGTCCGCAACTGGTAACGACACCAGGAACATTCTAAGTTCTGGACTTACGGAAACTTGCTTTCTCTCTTTCTTTTTTAATTCCCTTTTGGAAAAAGTAATTTCGTTCCAATTGTCAGTTGGGTTACTAGCCAGGTTCTGATTGGGTTTTTCTTTGGAATCGTTTCCAGAATATGTTTCGGTCTCTTTAATTTCACTGGTCTTTATTATAAACTAGCAGTCCCCATGCCCGTTTTTCATTATATATCTCTCAACTCATTTCTTTAACATTTATTTCATCTTAGAGTTCAGCAACTCACTGCATATTTGTAGTTTGCTTTAAGTGCAGAGCAGAACCAGATGAAACTATTTTTTTGGGGGAGGGCAAAATTTTATTGTGGGCCCTAGAAAATACATCTCATATTTTAACAAAGTTTTTTACGTGAAAAATCTCATTTGCAAAGAACACATACGAAGATTATTATAAAGAAAAATAATTATCTCAAAGAAGTATTTTCTTTATTCTTAAGAAAAAGATCTTAATATCGGTTGAAAGTTCAGAGAATACAAAATGTCAAAATCTGCTATTTTCTTCTGGGAAAGAGGGAGTTGAGGTTGCATTGTGATACTTACAAAAACTTCTTCACAATATGATAAAAATATAACTTCAATTAATCCACGCAGCAAATATTATTGCATAGAGAATATAACAAGGCTTCCTCTAAAATCAATTCGTTTAAATAGTTTTTTCCCCTGATGCATGTTTTAGTGATTGGCTTTTGATGCAAGGTGGAGTAACTGAAAAATTAGGAACTTTCTTAACTTTTATAAGCGCGCGTCTCTGAAAATTGCCTTTTTTTAATTTCCAATGCTGTTTTTAAAGCCACTGAACATGGCCTCCATACACAGTATAGTCCAAAATCAACTTTGATATTGTTCATTTTATCTTGTTTTTCTAGTTTAAGTATCTAGTTTACACAGAAATTGCTCAATATATAAAAGTAGGGAACCACAAAATGATGAAATTTAATTTGCTATTTCATGAATGCGGAAAATTTTAAGGTGGTTATAATATTCATTTAAAATCTGCGAATGTCAACGTATGTACAACGAAGGGGGTAACCTATTTAAACGTGGGGTGATTGAGAACTTAAATAAAATAAAAAAAATACCTTTCTAAGGGCCTCGCGTTCAGTAAAAATATAAAGATTTCTACCCAAAATGCTTTTTTTTTTAATTTATTTCCTATACTGCAAGGCCCGATTCCAGCCGGCCCAGGGACAGAGTCCCAAATCATTTTGGGGAAAATACTATTCCTTATACCGCGGAATTATTTTCAAAACCATGTGATCTAAGGAGTTTTCAGTACGGGATGTATAATTTCGTCAAGTTGTTGTTTTAAGTAGCAACATATTTCCCCGTTTGAGTATTTTAGTATGTTAAATTTATAATTAAACCAAAGAATAATTAGTCTCCGGGATGAAATTTAAATTTAATATAGATTTACACTTTTCTGATCGAACTAGACCAGTGGCAAAAAGAACTAATCACAAGTACAGACGTATAGTCACACTGATGTACAAATAAGAACCGAACAACCTTTATGCCAATGTGATGAAGGGGAGGGTCGGTGATTATCCGTTCACGACAATAGTTCTGCATTTATAACTGTATTAACACTTGTTGGCTAAAGGGTACAGTTGTTCATTCACAAAAATAAACCTGCTGTTTGAAAAATCTGATGGACGAATGTGTTAACAGAGATATTTTCTAAGCATGAATAAACCTCGATTTTCGAGGTTTATTGTTTATTTTGTTGTGTCACTCTTAATAGCAAGAAATTGTTAAAAGGTTATTTTCTTCACTTTCTCAAGCGCAGATCGCTTAGAATAAATTAAGGAAATTTTCACACATTATTTGAAAATCAATTACCCGGCCTTCCCAATACATTGGTTCTGGAGTTCAGTTAATTGCCACCAGCGCATGAGATATCACTGTTGTATAATAGAACCATCTTAGACCAAACCTTCAGTAAAGATTCACTCGATGAAACTCTAATTCAAATTTGCTGCCACGGCCCGAACTGTATCATTTTGCTCTTTTGATTTATCTGGTCTTTCTAGTCAGCCCAGCGGTTGTGGCTCACTATACTTTTTAGATGTGATCAATCCCCCCTCCCCACACACACACCCTCCATGACCATCTAAGGCTATACCGGAGTCGCTCATCTCATATTCAAAGCAGGTAGTTCCAGGAAAAGAAGAGAGCAAGTACGAAAAGACAAACGCCATAGCCGTGTCTTACCCGTTATTCAAACCTAGGGCCACCAAAAGCACAAGAAATCTGAAAAATACATATCACTCATACAGAACCCAATCACTCATTCCCCTAAAAATGTACAAATAATCGTCTCTTGGATCAGTGACAAGCGTACTTTAAGAGGTAAAGATACTAATTACTTAAATGAGGAGCCCAACAAAATACAGTATATTGCTGTGACCAGGAAAGTTCCATAAGCACCATTCTTCAATACAAAATATGACAAAATTTGTACAGGAGGAAAAACAAGAGAAAGAAATTAAAGATGTCAAAATAATGTATACCAAAGAGGGCAAAAATATACAGCAATAGATACAAAAATACATATAAAAACAAAACAAAATAAAGTCATCGATACGCGCAGTACATACAAGCAAAAATACGTTTGAGAGTCAAATTCATACGGCCAAACCCGCAACGGTATAAGAACATACTAGATAATAATCCAGTCCCACCCCACCCCACCCCAACGTGTCAAAAGCATGAAATGAGAAGACAGCACGACAGGACTTTTAAATATTTACGAATTAAGACACACTTAAATATAGTTATACATTTACACAGTGAAACACATTTTAGTAGAACAACACTGGGCAAGACACACTTAAATATACTGTAGTTATACATTTACACAGACACACTTAAATATAGTTATACATTTACACAGTGAAACACATTTTAGTAGAACATACCACACAGATATTCAAAACAGGCGGACATGTTCCACAATAGGTGTCTCGCATTCAAATAAAGATTTTAGCTACCATAATTAATTTCAAAGTTTTTGCATATCTGAGGTCACTACGAAGTTTGCTGCTTCATGCATTGTGCTTGTTATACCATGACCCTAAATACCCTGAAACCACAGGGTGATCGGGGCGTTGAGTCATGTTATGATCCTAAATACTGTAATCCCTGTGGTTCTCAAGCCCTTTCCTAGAAGGACCTGTACAACAAAAATGTACTTATTTGTCATTTTTTTTTGAATGCCATGTCCGTTTTCAATCCTGCTTTCATGAACTACACATGGCATCAACTACATAAACCTTTTCAGAACCAAATTTTACCGAAGGAACAGGTTTGTGGTTTCGGTTGTCGTAACCTAACGCCAGGAACTTTTTATTGTATTCAACATCGCGATGTTACTTTCCTGAGCTATTAAATCTGAATCAAAAATAAATTACTTCAGATAGTTACCGATGTTCAAAGACCGTGACCTCAATGAACAACGATACTTGAACAAATTTGGAATTCTTTCGATAGTAAGACATGAAATGATCGTTACAATGCTTCGGCATCTACGTACAGAACGAGAAAAATTGCCGTTTATACGGTTTAAACAAGATAATAACAACAGTACGTGATCCTTAAAAAATTACAAAAAAAAGAAAAAAAAACGAGAGTACCTCTGGTACTCTTTGTAGATATTTTATGCCATGTGTCTCTCGCATGCCAAGATCTTTGTGGGTGTGAAATAAAACGGGTGATTCGAGAGTATACACTTATTTACGCACAACACATAGCATTTATTCGTGTCACTCACGACCACACTATACTCCAGTACATACGACGTGGAATTAAATCGTAAAAACAAACAATAAGGTTTACTAATTTCTGACATTGAGCAGTTCTCAGGTAGGTGGATTATTGAATATTATTATCGTAAAACCAATGAATTTCGACTGTTTATTTTTTCAAAAACAATATTTATTTTTATTATATATTATTGAGGTTTAGACGAACGTAAGAAACGACCCTGACACCGAGGAAATGTGATGCAGCTACGGAAGTCCATCTGCACATGTGCAGGCTAAACTCTGACCTCAAAATAGAAAGAAAAGCTGAATTGCAAGTGGGTTATGAGTGGCATACTCACTAACACACTTGTTTTTTCGGTGTGTTGTTCTTTTTTTCCAGTGTTTTTTTCAGCCGATATGCGCCGGTACGCCTACCGGTAAACTTTTTCAAGGAAGGCACTAAAACTTCTGAAAATTTAGCAAGGCTAGCTCTAAGCAGCAGAAAGTCAGCACGGCATGCAATCCAACGCCAACTGAGCCAATCAAATGGATTTGATTGTAACACCAACAAAAGCATCAATACACCTGAAGACTGGAAGTTCACTGATGTTCCTTAAGCTGGTCGGTCCTCCTCTGCGTGTGTTTCGACCCTTACCTAAATTCCTGGTTCCTGAAAGTAAACATCTAGCAACCGACCAACTGGCACTAAGAGCAAGGCATGAAAATGGCAATAATAACGCATTAACGGCTTTTGAGAATCTGCTTTGATGTAAGGTACTCATATTTGTTATTATTATTATTAACGTTTACATTGTACCGGTGAAAACAATGGAGCTGCGAAAGAAGATGAGATAACGAGTACCAGTAAACTTTATTTTAGAAAAAAAAAGCGCTAGAGGGGTATTGGGGTAGCTTTGCTTCTAGGATATCTACAGATGTTATCCATTATTTTAAAGCTCTCTTCAATAGTAGGTACCCCCCCCCCTCCAGAGTCGACAGGAAGCAAAATTTCACTACGACGAACCATTTTCATAGCATCAAAAATGGATTTTTGCAATGGCCTTTATCACATTCAGCATCAGGTTCTCTTAAATTGCGCACATTGCAATGAGATATTGTTACGTTTTTGTAAAATGTGATGAAATAATTTTTGGCGATAGTTTAGTAAAATATATTGTTGAGTAACAATGAAATTAACTATTGTTGCGTCACTTCACGAGACAGTATGTGGCACGTTCAAATTTCAGCATAGTTTTGGCTACTTTCGTTACCCATTTTCGCTATATCGAAATTATTCGCTTGGGATTTACTTTACTGCTATCGGGAAAGATGTATAGCACGAAAAATTATATAATAAAAAAAGAAAAAAAGTATGTTCGCATACTTGTACGCTAAATTCACGCTCTCAAGTCAGAGACTCCGCCACGTCACCACTGCATTTAAGCAAGTACTACTACGTTTTATTTACACTGGAGACTTCACGGTAGCATAAGAAAAATTGAAAGGAGAGAGTTTGAAATATATCATAAGTTACTTACGATCTTCCAGTAAGGAAACTGCCGCCGCCAATTGAAAAGGAGGAAGAAGCTGCCGCCGGATTTTGTTTCTCCACTGCCAGAGCTCCCGAGTGCTGCAAATCAATTTGCATTGTCCTCGAAACCGATCGTTTCATTTTTATTTTGTTACTTCAACGCAAACCTAAAACATCGTGCGTAAGTGACGATCTGCTGCTAATCTCTGTTCTGGTTTCCTTAAAATTAACCTTATCTACTGCGAAAGATTGTTCTACTGCTCTCACTTATCAGCTTGCAACATGCTGGCCAATAACCTTGATTTCCTGATATCGTAAGGTTTTACTTTCTAGTTCACGTTCATCATTCAGCACGAATTCCCCGAAACTGAGCAACTACAAAGAGAGACTATAAAATAAAAAGTGAAATTCGCTTCAGAGCTTTGTTCTAAAATAATTTTTTAGCTTTGTTTGATAAAAAGTTTTACTTCGAAAAGAAAGGATCAAAATAATACATAGCCTATTTCTCGTTGATTCGAAAACATTGTTCAGTCTTCATCAATCGATTCAAGTGGTTAATTGCGCAAGTTTTTGGAATCTGTTTGATTTTTAGATTATAATCTGGCATAATGGCTTAGAAAATTTGCAAATACCTGAAAAATACTTTTTTATGTTAATACTCGCTCAAGAATACATCTCAAGTTCTGAGACACAGTTCACCCTAATTCAGCGTTACTCTTTCCAGGAAAGTGAGAGAACCAGGACCTGAGAACATATACGTCATCCATACTTTACTCGTGATTTAAAACTAGATCAGCATCTTATCCACGATGCGCTGAGGTCACTCAAGTAATCAAGTATATATATGATACACATGATGACAAAAACAGAGCTGCAGGACAATTACACAGGGATCTTTAGCACGCAGTCCGCTCATCTTCAATAGCGCGTCGCACAGCCACATGCTGCGATACATACTGTAATACAGTCCGGCATGAAGGCGAACAGACGCCTGATGTTGTCCTGCGGCAAACTGGTCCACACGTGTTTGACGATGTGCTCCAAATTATGGATAACGCGGCACGGCGGCAGCCGGCGTTCCAACATGTCCCACACAAGCTCGATAGGGGACATATCCGTGCAGGGGACAGGTCATGGAAGTGTCTGGACATGATGTAGGCAGTCCTGGGCAACCTGAGCTGTGTGCGGGCGGGCATTACTCTGCTGGTATAGCGCATCTGGAATCCCGGCCAGAAATTCCCACACATGGGGCCGTAGGATCTCATCCACATGCCGCTGGCTCGTCAATGATCCACGTACCACTACTTAGAGCTGATCGGCTATGATAGGCAATGGCTGCCCAGACCATAATGTCTGAAGCGGGGGAGATGTGGCGCTCAATAGCGAGGTTGGGATTGTGCCGTCGACCCGGGGACCTCAACACCCGGACACGATGATCATTTGTCCCCAAAACGAAACGGCACTCATCGCTAAACCCCACACGTCGCCAGTCTGTGGCGTTCTGCGTCTTTCTGGCCTGGCCCCACTGCAAACGGAGCCGGCGATGTTCCGGTGTTAATGGCAGCACACGTAAGGGGCGCTGAGATGGCAGATTCGCTTCCGCGAGGCGTCTGGAAATGGTTCGTGGGCACACAGAGGAAACGTTACATCTGCCTATATAGTGGACCGGGTCCCCTTGGGATCCGTTTGTACTTAGCGCACGCTTCGTCGATCCTCTCTGTCGTTGGTCCTCCTGGTCCGTCCGGAGCCGCTCCGTCGTGTGGCAGTGCTTTCACGTGCCCACTGCTCCCAACACAGTCGTACGGTATGGTCAGAACGATCCACGTGACGGGCTATACGGCGCGCCTACCACGCTGCTGTTTTCAGCTCGATGATCGGGCCTCCCTTAAAGTCCGTAAGTTGCGTAAATCGACGACTCTGGCGTCTACCCGGCATTCTTGTCACTCTGTACTCTTGCTTGCGTCGGCCGGTTATTTTCGCTTTCATGGGGCATCGACTACACTTCGGTTTATAACGCTGCCGGTCCGTGCTTGCAGCACCAACACAGGGTGTGCGGTCATGCGCACTGGCACTAAACGTGGATCATTTGCATACCAGCGCGCACTCTAGCTATTTGCGAAGTTTCACTCTAGCTATTTGCGAAGTTTAACAGGACCTTCCTTCTACCCTTGCCGGTGTATGGTTTTTTCGCCTCCATTGCGTCACTCACACGAACGAGTTGCTGACAATAACGCTCATCATTGACCGTTTCACCAGGCTTGAGCAACTCATAGTGTACGACACCACGCTGATTCAACCACATGCACAGCAACAACTTCCTGGGATGGATATTCAGTTTGGCGGTACTGGTGGGAGGCTGAACTGGATAAACCCACGATTTGCGCCACTTAGGATTATGGTAGAGGATACACTTCTCATATCAGGTCAAAATCTTGTCGAAGAAATCCTTCTTCTTGAATCTGGAGAGCAAGGACACAGCAACATCGTAGCGCCTAGACTTGTTCGCAGCTGTGAGTTGATGGGGCACCCAACGGCCCTCCTTGTGAATCCGCCCAAGCTTCTGCAGGCGCTTTGCAATGGCTTGCCGTGTTACTCCGAGTTTCTGGGCGAGCTCTGACTGTGCGCAACAGGGATCCGCGTTCAACAGTTGTTCCAGTTCCTTATCGTCAACTTTCTGTGGATGTGTCGGACGTTCTGCATCACGGAGATCGAAATTTCCCTTCCTAAATCGCTGGAACACTTCTTACACCTACTGTAGGACACAGCAGCCTCACCCAAAACACCACAGATCATTTGCTGGGCTTCCGCGGCCCTTTTTTCAGTTGAAACGCGCACAGGAGGCAGTGCCTCAGATGTTGCTTCTCGAACGACATTGCTTTCACCGTCAACTTTCGACCCTTCTGTCACTACAGCTGTGAGCGGTTGCGGTTGCCTGAATGCCTGAAAAGTTGTTGGATGGCGCTACAATAAGCCATTAACGCACACAGCAATTTTCATTTGCCGACGTTCTGTGATCGCTTGCGGTTAGGAGCCGAGAATTAAGTTGCACACCTAATATATATATATATATATATATATATATATATATATATATATATATATATATCATCATCATCATCATCATCATTGTCAACCATTATCAATCCACTGCTGGATGAAGGTCTCCCCAAGTTTCCTCCACAACGGTCTGTCTTGTGCCAGTCTCCTCCATGTCACCCCTGCATACTTTCGAATTTCATCCACCCATCTCCCATGTGGTCTTCTTCTGGGTCTTTTCCTATCCCTTGGAATCCAATCTAAAATTTCGGCTGTCCATCGATGATCTGTCCTTCTGGCAGTATGTCCAGCCCATTGCCATTTCAGGGATTTAACTCTGATCATGATGTCTTCCACTCTTGTCATTTTTCGGATCCACGAGTTCCTCTTCTTATCTCTCCTGGTTACACCAAGTATGCACCTCTCCATGCTGCTTTGAGTTGTCTGCAGCCTTTGTATGTCTCTTTTAGTTAAGGTCCATGTCTCTGCACCATACGTAAGCACTGGAAGGATGCATTGATCAAACACTTTTCTTTTAAGACATAATGGCATATTGCTCTTGAAAATTATGCTGTTTCTTCCGAAAGCTCTCCAGGCAAGTTTTGTACGCCGATTAATTTCTTCATCAATGTGATCCTCACTTGATCATCATTCTCAATCTTTATCAATCCACTGCTGGATGAAGGTCTTCCCAAGCATCTTCGACAACGGTCCGTCTTGCGCTAGTTTCTTCCATGTCACACCCGCGAGCTTTCGAATTCAATCCACCCATCTCCCATGTGGTCTTCTTCTGGGTCTTTTCCCGTCCCTTGGAATCCAGTCTAGAACTTCTATTGATCATCGGTGGTCCGTTTTTCCGGCAACATGTCGAGCCCATTTCCACGTTTCTGCTCCGTACGTAAGCACTGCAAGGATGCATTGATTAAACACTTTTTTAAGTCATAATGTCATACTGCTCTTTAAAATTCTACTGTTTCTTCCAAAAGCTCTCCAACGAAGTTTCATACGTTGGTTAGTTTCTTCATCAATGTGACCATCACTTGATATCTGCTGTCCAAGGTAAATGTTGGTATCGGTTATCTCCAGCTTTTCTCCATCAATCGATAAATCTTCATTTCTTGTAAAAGCATTGAACATCAGTTTTGTCTTTTGAAAGTTCATTGTTAATCCCACTTCCTTAGTCTGGTCAGCAAGTTCCTAGATCATACT
The DNA here is from genome assembly GCA_039090855.1 of Macrothele yani. NCBI lineage: Eukaryota > Metazoa > Arthropoda > Arachnida > Araneae > Macrothelidae > Macrothele > Macrothele yani. Next base: position 714,857 of record CM077014.1, read on the forward strand.
TTGCAGTTCTGAAGAGGCGGTTCAAAAAATGACTACGTCATCAACAAAACGAAAGTGAATTAAATAATCTCCATTAATCTTTATCCCCTTGTTTTCCCAGTTCAATAATTCAAAGATATTTTGCAATGTGACATTAAAGAGTTTGGGGGGATATGTTGTCACACTGTCTCACAACGTTCCCAATTTTTATTGATGCTGTATCCTCAAATAACAGAATCTTTGCATTTGCTGTTTTATAGATCTTACTTATAATACTAATGTATGCATCTTCAATATCGCAGCATTTCAAAGCCATTGTAACTGCTGATGGCTTCACGGAATCAAAGGCCTTTTCATGATCGATCAATTCATACATAACGGCAGTTCATATTCCCTCGTTCTTTCAATTAGTTCTCTCAGTACATTGATAGGATATATAGTGCTGTAGCCACTCCTGAATCCAGCTTGTTCTCTCGATTGCCATGTCCAGTGTTACCTTCAAGCGGTGTGAAAGAACTTTAGTGAAGATTTTATAAACCACTGATAGGAGGCTGTATTTGCAGCAAAACATGAGCTTGTAAATTCTCGATTGAAAAAAACGTCGTTTGTAGACCGATAGTACTCCTGTCGACAAACCTTTTAGAAACATGTTTTTCTTAAAATAATGCATGGTTTCTACGCCAGGGGGCGTAGATGTATATTTTATTTTTGCCAATAACTCTACTTCAAGGAGTCCGATTTGAAAAATTCCTTCTTTGTTGGATAATGTCACCAGTGTGACATGTTTTTCATATAATTTCAAAATTTTCAAGTAATTCATAACTTTCCGCTAGGGGGCGTAAAGGTAAATGGCTTCCCCCTATATCTCTGCTTCTAAATCTCCGATTTGAAAAATTCTTTCTGCACAGGATACAGCTCCTGATGGAAAATCCTTTGCACATAATTTCAAATTTTTGTAAAAAATGGTTTGGTCACCAGGTGGCGTAAGTCTTAATTTTCGCTTCTGATGTATTTGCAGCAAAATATGAGCTTCTAAAATCTCGATTGAAAAAAAAGTCGTTTGTTGACCGATACTACTCATGTCGACATACCTTTTAGGAACATTTTCTTCTTGAAATAATGCATGGTTTTTACGCCAAGGGGCGTAGACGTATATCTTATTTTTGCCAATATCTCTACTTCAAGGAGTCCGATTTGAAAAATTCCTTCTTTGTTGAATAGTGTTTCCGATGTGAAATGTTTCTCCTATAAATTCAAAATTATCAAGTAAATCACAGACTTTCCGCTAGGGGGCACAAAGATAAATTGCGTTTTCTGCGTTATTTCTGCTTCTGAAACTCCGATTTGAAAAATTCTTCCTGTATCGCATACAAGACCTGATGGAAAATATTTTTCACATAATTTCTAATGTTTGGTAAAGAATGGTTTGGCCACCAGGGGGCATAAGTGTTAATTTCTGCTTCTGATGTATTTGTAGCAAAATCTGGGCCTCCTGAAAACTCGACTAATTTTTTTTTCTTGGACCGATACCGCTCATATGGAAAAATCTTTTGAGAATAATTTTCTTCCTAAAATAATGCATTGCTTTCCCGCCACGGGACGTAAAGTCACATCTTATTTTGTCGATATCTCTGTTTCTAAGAGTCCGATTTGAAAAATTCTTTCTGTGTTGGAGAGCCTTTCCGGTGAGAAATATTTCTCATATAAATTCATGTTTTTTCTTAACCCACAAGTCTACAACCAGAGGGTGTAAGCTCACGATTCCGTTTACAGCAATATCTGAGAGATTAAAAACCCTATTGAAAAACTTCTTTCTTCCGTCAGATATTATTGTTTTCCATACCGGTTCCATTGACTTTGAATAGCTTTGATAAATTTAATTTGCGTCAGCGGATTCAAAAGACGTGCTTATTACACCCGAAAATTCGCTGTTATCTTTCTTGTTTATTCTTTTTTTTAACCGGTTCTTTTTTTCTAACACTGTAAAAATCATTGCTCACATTGCGGACTTTAAATTATGCGCGGCTTTTTACTAGGAGGAACAAACGGATTCTCGTTTTCACTGATTCTTTAATACTAACACTCTGCTTTGAAATAGTTTTTCCTTTGTCAGAAAGAATTCAAAAAACTTGTTTATTTCAACTGAGAATGTGCCATGTATTTCGTGTTTTCATATGGCGTGCTAAGAAGACGTGCTTAGTTTATTAACGTGTCTGTTTTTCTGCACACCATGTGAATTAATCTATTCGTCCGATTTCAAAAAATCCTTTTAGAGTTGGAAAGCCTGAAATGTGCGAAAGATGATCCTTGCCTTTTGGTCTTTTCCCGATACATAACTTCGCTAATGGTGGCTAAAATGCAAATTCTATAGCAACCAAAATATATTTTATTCCATATCAGTGAATCTGAAAATCAGATTGAAACAATTCTGTTTTGTTTCGATACCCTTTAGAAGGAAGACTAGTTTTAATTTATTTCTTCTTTAAAAAATGCCCTCTTTCCTGCCTGGGAGGGTGTAAACATGCATATTACACTTGACGTTCTAAAATTTTCGTTTTAAAATTCGAACTTGCAAATTTTTTTTGCGTCTGACAGCTAGTACCAAAAAATGTTTTTCGTGTAACATCTAATTTTTCGTAACGAACAGGTTTGCTACTTGTGTGTTTGCTAGAGAGTGTTTCTGTTCCGATATATTTGTAGTAGTATCTGCGCTTGTAAAAACTTTTTTTCAGTTAGATACCGCTGCTTAGAACAAAAATAATTTGCGGATATTTTTTATTTTCTGCTCACAATAATGCACAGTAAATTTGCATTCTGTGTTCTCGATATCTCTCTTCCTTCCAACGATTCCATTTGAGAAGAAATTTCCTTTCCTTTTTTTTTTTTTTTTTTTTGTCGAACAGCGTTTTATAATGAGAAATAATTTGCATACGATTTCTAATTTTTCTTGCAAGAAAATTTCACCACAAAGGTCGTGAACGCGTGTTTCTGTTGGCAACGTATTTGCAACCTCGTGTTTGAGAGTCTAAAAAAAGCGACTGGAAAAAGGCCTTTTCGGTCAGTGCCGCTCATTACGAAAACGTTTATTGCTCATTTCCTGCCCAAAATAACACATCACTGAGGCTCCAGTGGGCACAAGTGTGATATCTATTTCTCCAGATATCTCTGCTTTTAAAACTCCCATTTTAAAGAATTCTTTCAATATTAGATACCATTAACTTCGTGGAATATTTTGTATGTGGTCTTAGAACTTTTTTATGGTGCAAAATTCTAACGCTAGGCGGGGTCAGCTCGTGTGTATTTTTTCAAGTACATTTCATCTTCTAGAAACCCTGTAAAAATTATTCTTCTGTGCTATTCTCTATGGAAAAGGTTACAAGAGAGAGAGAGAGAGAGAGAGAGAGAGAGAGAGAGAGAAAGAGAGAGAAACAGACAGATGGACAGACAGACAGAGACAGAGTAAGAGAGCCTTATCCCTTTGAAATAGTACACACCTAGGAAGGGTATATATAAAACCCTTTATCACACAGTTTTCTTCCTAGGAAGCGTATATATAAAACCTTTTTTTTTTTTATAAACCAGAGAGAGACAGAGTAAGAGAGCATCATCCCTTTGAAATAGTACACAGTTTTCTCCCTAGGAAGCGTATATATAAAACCTTTTATTTTGCTATATCTGTATTTAGAAGTAGTATTTGATAAATTCTTTGCCATCTCGCTATTTTTGAAATTAAGAATATTTTACGCATAATTTTTTTTATAACTCACAATTCTTCCGTCAGGGGGCATTAGCGGTTTTTTTGTTTAAAAACGCATCGCCCATTCTAAAAATGCTTTAGAAAAAATTATTGTTGGTAAAATGCCCTTCGCTATGAAGAATACTTTGTTCCCATTTGCGTCTTCAAATAATGCACTGCTTTACCGCTAGCGGTTGTAAAGTTATAACTACCTTTTCCTCCCAATCTCTTCCAATCGTTCGATTCAAGATATTGCTTCAGCATCGTATATTTTCCACTATGAGGAACATTTCTTGCACAATTTGCGGTTTTTCGTTAACAGATTTCTGCCGCTACTGGGTGTAAGTAGTTATTTCTATTTGTGGATGTTTTACGGATTGTAGAAATCAGGCAGATATTTTTTTAACTGGTTCCATTTACCATGAAGAATACTGCTCACATCGTGTATTTTAAATAACGCACAGTTTTTCCGCTTGGAGCGGAAATGAAGCAGTGCGTTATTATATATTATTTTATTTTATTTAAATTTTCTCTTTTTCACTTTTTTTTTCTAAGAATCTACATGAAACAATTCTTTTGTCGGAAAGGATTCAAAAGACACCGGAGCATTCGGTGTGATTTGCGTGTGTCTTGATTTTTCTAAATTTCTGAATGCTCATGGGAAAAAAGAAAGCAGAACATTTGCACTGTCTCATGATTTGAAAGTCAAGAAATGTTAATGAACATGTGCGGATACTTCATTTTTTAAGCAAAATTTACTTTGTTTTTATCAGCGATCTGACGAAAAAATTTAACTAAATGAAACTACGTTACACTCATGGAAATGGAGACCTCAACAACATTAAAGAGTATTCTGACCTCAACGGGGTTTAATGATACCGCAAAGAGCGATTATCGAAATAAACGGGAAATTTCTCGAGAATTTTTTCAGTGTTAAAAAATGGAACTGAGCGAAAAAAAAATCCAGACCTGTGTAGACTGAGAAGGCGCGAGTTCCGCCACTTCTAACCAGATTACGAGTAACTTCGAACCAAATTACGAGTTGTATTGTTTCTCACGTACCATCTGTCACCGTTTGTAATCATCTGCTGGAAACAAGACTGAAATTTCAAACCTCATTGAAATTTTAAGACTCTCACTCATCAGTGACGTCTTCAGTGGTGTCGTAAACGTGTTCATTGGAAGTTTTGTTCAGTGATGAGTACAGGCCGGTTTCTATGCACTAAAAATGCACTAAAAAAGGCAAATGTACATCCAAAATGCAAAGTATGCGCTTATATTTTTTATTCATTATTACGCTTGTAGTGGGTTATAGTCCTTAATTTTCATAATTTTTTCGCAGTATGAAGGGTGGTTTTTACATGCCGATCGATTTGACACTTTTTTATTCGCAAGCGATATTCTTTTAACAAATTGCATAATATGCAATTTTTTCATCAGTAGTTAAAGTTTTACTATAGTCGGAAATCCATGCTTTGATTAAAACTTTCTTATACTTGATTCAATTCTAGCCATTTTGGCCACTAACTCGTACTGTCAAAACTGTGTTTCCCAGAACATTCAATTACTCACTGATCAAAAGCGCACGTACTCAGAGATCTGTCATGTTGTTTTGATGCAACTAACATTTGGTATAATGCGATCATGAGGTTTAAAAATTAGTTCACAGAACTAAATGTCGCACGCTGTGTTTGTACGCAGCTCCGTATGATTAATTTCGTCTTAACTTTTGTAGGAATTGGAAGGGCATTTCAGTCAAAAGGGTCAAACAGTAAAGCAATTCTACCTGCAGAGGACATTTCTGATGACGCGTTTCTTGCTGCCTTGTGTGGAGAAAGGAAATTTTTTTTTTATTCGCTTCATTTAAGTGGATTGCCGATCATTTGATCTACTGTTCATCTTAGAAGTTCTTTGAGTTTGGACTATTGCTTGCCTTTTTGCCTTTTCAAGTCTCGGAAAACCTTTTTTTTTTTTTTCTTTTACTTTTTTTTTAAAACTTGTTCAGTAGGCGTACATTGAAAGATCAAATAAACTGTAAAATTATTTTGCTTGAAATATGCATTTTTACCTGTAATTTGTTGGTTTTATGCATGAATATGCAATAATGTCAAAAATGTCTAAAATGCGCAGTTGCATGCAATATGTAATTGTATATATTCCTGATTAGTGATGAGATCCGTCTCTGTCTCAGTGTGAGTAGTTAAAGAATGAGAGTGAGAATGCGCCCGGGAAGGAGAAACAGCAAAGTGCGAACGGAAAACAAAAAAAATCACAAACCCCGGTGTACTGCTATGGAAAAACCACTGAAAATTGGAGGAAAACAGCAAAATTATTCTCATGTTTGTAGAGGCCGTAATTTATTGAAAATGCCATGAATCCATTTTTTGCAAATGTTGTTAGTGCAATATTCCAGCAAGACGATGCCCTTCCTTAAACCTCAGACATAACAGACTAGCTTGGCAAGACGTGAATCTCCTGCCATGGTCAGATCTCAGATTTGACCTACACTTTCGAATTAGAACAGGCCTGAAATGATATTTTGCGACACCTCTTTGACCAAAGATGCGCCTGTGCCAGTGCTCGCATTTAAGAACGTAGGTCACATTCCAAACCAAAAATGTATGCAGCTTTTCTTGGTATCTGAAATAAAATTTGTTGTAGTCATTTGAAACTTGTATTACTTTTGACTTTCCCCACAGACTTTGATCAAAATCGGATCAGTCTTTCGTTATGTTCTGGTTTCCGCTCTAAATTCTATTGAAGGCAAATAAATAAAGGGTAAGAAAACTCATTGAAGGTAAAAGGTAGAAAAACCTTATTCAAAGAAAAAGAACTGAAGCGATTCGACACTTATTGAAAGTAAAAAGGAAAACTGAAACAAGTTAATACAATGCTGAAGTTTTTATTCATATTTCCATTTTCCGCGGAAGCAACTTGCGAGATTTTCATATTTTTGTACACTTTCAGACTTGAATAGTTCAATGTTCCAAAGTAAAACTGCTCACATTGTAGAACCACAGAGAGGAACATAATTAATCTTTCCTCTTAGCGCGATATCCTGGCGTTTGCAGGGCCGTAAAATAAGGTGGAATTTCCTGCTATATAGGGCTTTAGAGCAAAAGGGATAACTGAGGAATTGAGATCAGTCGGGAGTTTCTTCAAATATACTGTAAAAGACTTTTCTTCCTTTTTTCCCTGAAAATTCACGAAAGCTTTTACAAACGTCATAGCTTCGCCACGCATGTCACGTTGTTTAACTACACTAGTTAGCTTAATCTTTTGTCAGCATTGAGGTGAGATTTGACGGTTTGATATACCAATTAAAACTTTTTCTTCGCTAATTTCACTAAACTGATTTTCACTAAAAAATCGGGAAAGAAACCGAATTTATGCCTGTCTTGGAAAAGTATGGCTTTCTGTAGCTTAGACACGCAATTCAGGCAGAACTTAATCAGTTCGGAACTAAAAAGGAGAAAGTCCGTTGCTGTGGATAAAACCAAAGACTTTTCATACTGGAGGCTGCAAAAAGCACACAATGAACAGACATGGCACACTCTCCACCCAACTGCTCTAAGCCACTCTATAATGAATAAAATTCTCCGGCTGGACGTGTAGTGCAGGAAAGCTTACGTTGGGTCACGTTAGGGTTATTGGAAATGTTACTTGACGTAGCTAAAGTGTGCTTAATCTCCGAAGTGCTAGAGTTTGTTTAGGTAAGACACGCACGTGCAATAAATTCCAAGAATATGGAATTTATTTTTTACTCAGCGTTCCTCATTATCTTGAATATCAGTAATATAACTTCGGTTTTAGTACATTAGTACCTTGAAGGCTCCTTATTAGAGCGGTAAACACAATATACCTTGAACTTAACGTAAACACTCAATGAAATAGACTTAACGGCCAGACAGAGGTCTGACAATAAAATGAACTAAGAAAACGTACTCACTTTTAACCTTTTATTGGGGAAGCTCCTGGTATTACTCAAATACACACTCCAAAATAACACAACTACTGATAGCCCGAACTTTCGTACTATCGTAATATCGTAGAAAAGTAGGTAAATTGCATATCAATAATCAGGAAGAACCTATCACATATAAAACGAAGCTCTTTGGTATACTTGAGAGCGCCTATATATACTGCATACCACCACATCATGACTTACACTCGTTTCCACATATAATTCAGCGGGAGAAACAACATCTCGTTAAGTGGGAAGATAATTTGCATAGGAAAATAAAATAACAAGAGATAGTAAAATCAAAAGGAAACTGAATCTAGAGTATACGTTACAACTCCTAGTCCCATATTTACATAAAACCTGACTGGAAGTAAGTAGTTCTTTGAAAAATACCTGAAAGAGTAAATATACATGTGTAACTGTGCGTAAATGAACGTGGCAAGCTCATAAGACAAACAAAATGTATCGACATAACCAACCTTAAAAAACACCATAATACCTTCAAGTTGGAACTGAAGAACAGGTTCTCTGCTTTAGAAGGCCTAACATCAGAAGAAGTGGACATCTCTGAAGTTAACAGAAAAGTAACCAAAGCTCTTATGGAAACAGCAACAAAATTAGGTGGGTCTAAGAACAAGTTGCATGTAAACAAATTATCAGGAAAAACGAAAATGTTGATGCAAAAAGAAGAGAGATGAGGACAAATAAAGAAGATGTGACTTCCAAAGTGGAATATATAGAGCTATGCAAGACAGTAAGAAAAAGTATCACTGAAGACGTAAGAAAATTCAACTGTGAACTAGTGAGGAAAGCAATTGAAAACAACCAAAGCCTAAAGATAGCAAAGGGACATCTCAGTAAGGGAAGAAAACAGATTATGGCACTGAGAAAAGAAGATGGTTCTGTAACAAGAAATAGAGGCAAAATTTTGACAAGAGTGAAAGATTTCTACTCCAAATTATATGAAAGGGATGATACATGCACTCCAGACATCATGAAAGATACCAGTACCAGAGTTCCTCCAGTCCTTCCAGCAGAAGTTGCACATGCAATCAAGAACATGAAGCGGGGAAAAGCTCCAGGAGAAGATGGAATTACTGTAGACATCATACAAGAAGCAAGTGGAGAAATCGAAACAGTACTCGCCCAAATTTTCACTCGATGCCTTAATGAAGGAAAGATTCCTGAGGATTGGAACACCGCTACAATGATCCTGCTACATAAGAAAGGTGACATTGAGGATCTAGGAAACTACAGACCTATCAGCCTCCTATCAGTAGTTTATAAAATCTTCACTAAAGTTCTTTCACACCGTTTGAAGGTAACACTGGACATGGCTCAACCGAGAGAACAAGCTGGATTCAGGAGTGGCTACAGCACAATAGATCATATCCACGTGCTGAGAGAACTAATTGAAAGAGCGAGGGAATATGAACTTCCATTGTGCATGGCTTTTATCGATTATGAAAAAGCCTTTGATTCGGTGAAACCATCAGCAGTTACAATGGCTCTGAAAACCTGCGGTATTGAAGATGCATACATTAATATTATTAATAACATCTATGAAAATGCAAGTGCAAAGATTAGGCTGTTTGAAAATACAACACACGTAAAAATTGGAAAGGGAGTGAGACAAGGTGACACCATATCTCCGAAGCTCTTTAATGCCACATTGGAGGGTGTTTTTCAGTCGCTGAGCTGGGAAAACAAGGGGATAAAGATTAATGGAGATTATCTAACCCACCTTCGTTTTGCTGATGATGTAGTCATTTTTGCAACTACCCCATCAGAGCTGCAGAGTATGATCCAGGAACTTGCTGACAAGAGTAAAGAAGTGGGATTAAAAATGAACTTTCAGAAGACAAAAGTGATGTTCAATGCTTTTACAAGAAATGAAGATTTATCGATTGATGGAGAAAAGCTGGAGATAACAGACACGTACGTTTATCTTGGACAGCAGATATCAAGTGAGGGTCACATTGATGAAGAAATTAATCGGCGTACAAAACTTGCCTGGAGAGCTTTTGGAAGAAACAGCATAATTTTCAAGAGCAATATGCCATTATGTCTTAAAAGAAAAGTGTTTGATCAATGCATCCTTCCAGTGCTTACGTATGGTGCAGAGACGTGGACCTTAACTAAAAGAGACATACAAAGGCTGCAGACAACTCAAAGAAGCATGGAGAGGTGCATACTTGGTGTAACCAGGAGAGATAAGAAGAGGAACTCGTGGATCCGAAAAATGACAAGAGTGGAAGACATCATGATCAGAGTTAAATCCCTGAAATGGCAATGGGCTGGACATACTGCCAGAAGGACAGATCATCGATGGACAGCCGAAATTTTAGATTGGATTCCAAGGGACAGGAAAAGACCCAGAAGAAGACCACATGGGAGATGGGTGGATGAAATTCGAAAGTATGCAGGGGTGACATGGAGGAGACTGGCACAAGACAGACCGTTGTGGAGGAAACTTGGGGAGACCTTCGTCCAGCAGTGGATTGATAATGGTTGACAATGATGATGATGATGAACTGTGCGTGAAGCTGTAAAATAATACGAGGTACAAAATATTTCAAATGAGAGACACCAGAGAAAAAATTAATCTGTTTTCGCGTTTGGTAAAATTTTACCAATATTACTTTTTTTATGTTGTTATTTTGGGGTTTAATGACCTCTATCAGCTGCTCTTAGTGCTAAGAGCATTCGCTGGTCCCTAATTTGGAGCCACTAATTCCAAGGAAGGAAAAAGCCAGCCCCGTTAGAAAAAGTTCACTACTCATTCATGCCTCATCCGGGAGTCGATCCCAGTCACAGCTCGGACTTCTAGCCAGAATCTTAGGCTTCTCACCACTCGGCCACTAGGGCAGCATTGTTATTACTTAACCTTTTGAAAGTTAGTTCTCGTAGATAAATGTAGCTGTTCAAAATAATTGCATATTTTTACCGGAAGGTTATGTTTGATAGCTAATTGGTGCGGTGAAGCGTTTGTATGAAATGTTTCCACCGATACAGAGCCTAGAACGCGGAATCCTTTGACAAAGTGTAAATCAGAGAGACTTATCCACCTGAGCACCTTCTGTTAAAAGGCCTGTTAAAGATTCATTACAAGGCGAACGCGTGTAGAAGCCAGTTCGAACAGTGTTTCGTCTCAGTACGTAAAAGCCAGACGTAGGATAACCTTAGACTCGGTGCAGTGCAGTGAGACAGAATCAACCGGCGAATAAAGCACGCTGCTATTGACTGGTGCTAAAACACTCTGCCGTGAGATGGAAAAAGATGGGCTGAACGGTTAAGAGGATTATAAATACCAAGACAACTTCGTGATGTGAAATTTAATGCAAAGACGTTTGCCTTACTGAAGATTGGAATTAGAGTAGTAAAACAACTTAACTTTTAAGAAATATAAAAAAGTTAACTGATATTCTAAATCAGCCGTGGATTCGAGAAGTAATTGGAGATACAATGGGCACGTCATATGTCATGGAAAATGCTATGAGTGAATTTATTAAGCCTAAAGGGTAAGAACAGGTTTATTTTGTCACGACTGACAGTTATAAAATGAAATGGATATGCACTCGTAAGCGGATGAATCAAGAATTTCGCTTATAAAAAGCCGCGCAATGGTATGAGTGTTCAAGTGTTTGAAATATTGTTCTGTATCGTAGCATTGCTCGGAAAATTCGTTTCATGTGGTATGTCAAGTCTTCCATCTTCAACTGAGAATGTAAGCTGTAATAGTTCAAAAGGAATCACCTGCAACTATTTCGACTTAATGTTGTATGCATTAACATTATGCAACTGAAAATGTATACCGGATCTGAAACAAATTATCTGACTTCCACATTCAGTCCAATGCCCATGAGTTACAGTTTCAATTTTGGTGTGTCGGTTGGTGAGATGCCGACCGTTCAACGACTACTTCTTTTTAGTCAGAGCAAAATTCACGAACATTGCAATATAGGCATTCATATCATCAATCGATTTGCATCTTATTAAAAGCTGAAAGTGGAAATAAACTGCTGAGAGCAGAAATAAACTGTTGAGAGCTTTCATTGGACTGTCCTTACTAATCCATGCAATTTTAGTTTTTTAGCTGTTAGCTGCACACATTTCGCGGAGCTGATCTTTACAATAACATGCGATTTTAATTTTCGATAGCATGCTGTGAGAAAAGGAAATTGCAGGCAACCGAATAACAGAGAAGGAAAAAAACTGTTACTAATTCCAATACATAGTTAATGTAGGATAAAGAAATACATAGAAAAACGAATAAAATATTATTATTATTATCATTACCCAATATGAATACGTCCTCAGCAGCTAAAGTACCCGGGTAAAATGTTCCAGAAGTTCCTGAAACCTCATTTATCTGGGCCTCACCTGGTGGAAAATTTGCCGCTTTAGTCCCATAATGATCCACTTTCTCTCGGAACTGCTTTTCCTTGGTTGTAATGAAGGTAAGGCGCGATTAAGCTCATATATAAACACCAGAACGCCAGTTCTCTATCCTCCCTCCCGCCTCTTCCGCACCTGAAAGCCTAGGAAATAGATATAAATGCAGTGTAATGGAATACTTCTGCAAGATGGTGGGTGTAATGGGGCGAGAGACTCAGACGCCCAACAACCAATACACATTCCTCGTTGTTAATGGATTCAGGCGGCTAATATCTTTTCAGAACCCCCTTCTCACTGCTGGCTTTGCATAAAATAATCGCTCTACGCGGAATTTTTATTTAATTTTTCTTTGCCCTTTTTACAGAAAATTTTCCTTCGCTTGAGTCAAGACTTTGGGTGCATTTTGATGCGTGCGTCGATTTTACTTGTTGGTATGGGAAGGAATCGGTGAGAATTCCTACTGTTGGCTTCAGTTTTCATTTTGTTTTCCTTTCTTTCCCCGCATGCGATATACATAATTTTTTTTTCTTGCGGTTTAGCGTGAAAAATGGAAGAGTGAGGAAGTCGAGAAGGGTGATTTGAGAGGTTGCAGATTATTTCTCGCACTGGAAAAATGTTAAGCTTATTCAAACCACAACGCTCGGGCGGACTAAATCTTCCGCTTTGTGCAAAAGACAGATGAAGTTTCACAAAAGCAATCCTTTCTCAAGAAATCACCGAAAGCGCAATATGGCAACTAAAAAATGTTGCACTGAAATCATGATGAACTGGGAAATTCAGTATTTCTTAGGAAACAATAAAACGAAATAATAAAAAAAATTCTATATATTTTTTCTTTATGTGGTATGCTCAGCCATAGGGAGTCCTCACCAATGCATTCATTTTCATTCAAAGTGAAAAAATAGAAACAACAATTACGGAATTGTCTATGAGTTTAGCGCATTGCAAATTATCATAAAACCTTCTCTCGTCCTCTGCCAATAAGGAATGCTTTTTTCTATAAAAAAAATAGTTTTATACGTTCTGAACTAATGAGTGATTTTACGAATTCGAAGGGAGAGCATAAGTATTTTCACTCTCCTCTTTCCAGATTGAACGAATCCTATGAACATCTAAGCCTCTATGGTGCCGGCAATCCCTATTTTAGCGCCGCAAGCTCCATAAAAGGGTCGGTCAGTATTCCAGATTCGGAAGGACTTGCATAGAGCTACGTTTAGTCATGACCCAATCTCAGATCCAGCAGTGCAAGATCCCATGTCACTCGGTTTCCTTAGTAGTAGCGAACTGAACCTTCTCTTTCGTTCTTATTCGGTCTCGTGTTTCCCTATCTGCCTTTTAACATTTTTGATAAGTGTAGCGTACCTGTGTGCTACCGTAACTACAGCAGAAACTAACTTACAGCTACAGTTCTTGTATTTGTTTGCAATCAGGATTATTCGAAGAAGAAATACATATTCGCTGAAGAGCAATTGAATTAGAGATACCTGTCTAGTAACGTGTAGCACCACCTTTCGCCCTGATGAGGGAGGCGATTCGTCTCGGCATGAACTCGACAACACACCGGAAGGGTTGGGGAGCCATACGGATCCACGACCCCTGAACAAACTCGCACAGTTCACTAAGATTTGATGGAGTGGGGTCAGAGCTTTGAGCATCTCTCTCGATGGCATCCCAGACGTGCTCGATGGGATTGAGGGCAGGTGACCTAACTGGCCAAGGAAGCGAGGTCACGTCGGTGGAGTGTTCGTCCAACCATTCGGATACAATTCGGGAGCGATGGCACGGTGCATTGTCTTGTTGCAGGATGAGATCCCCAGTGAGATGTTGAAGACGAACAAACGGGAGCAAATGGTCGTCCAGGATATCCCGGTAACGTTGAACAGTGAGGGACGATGTCACACGTACCAGGGGTCCCATTTCAGGCCACGTAAACAGTCCCCAGACAAGAATGATACCCCCACCAGCTTGAAGATTACCCTGCCGGCGAAAAGGATCCATCGCTTCATGTGGTTTGCGCCATACTCGTATCCTGCCATCCGCATGTACCAACGTGAATCTCGACTCATCAGTCCAGGCAATATTTTACCATATGTCTAGGGTTCAGTGGCGATGTTCCCGCGCCCATGCTAATCTTTGCACCCTGTGATGTGCGGTCAGCAGCGGTACCCTCGTGGGGCGATGGCTTCTGTACCCCATAGCGAGGTGATGGTTCTGGATGGTGTGGCTGGTTACACGATTTTGTGTACCAGCGTTAAATTGCCGAGTGATTTCTTGCACTGTGGCCCGTCTATCCGCTGTTACAATGCGAGCTAGCCGACGATGACCCCGCTCATCCACACGGTGTAACGTATGCTCTAGATTCAGTTTCCTTTTGATTTTACTATCTCTTGTTATTTTATTTTCCTATGCAAATTATCTTCTCACTTAACGAGATGTTTTTTCTCCCGCTGAATTATATGTGGCAACGAGTGTAAGTCATGACGTGGTGGTATGCAGTATATATAGGCGCGCTCAACTATACCAAGCAGCTTCGTTTTATATGTGATAGGTTTTCCATTATTATTGATATGTGATTTATCTACGATCGTACGAAAGTTCGGGCTATCAGTAGTTGAGTTTTGTCGGAGTGTGTATTTAAGTAATACCAGGAGTTCCCCAATAAAAGGTTAAAAGTGTGTACGTTTTCTTAGTTCATTTTATTGTCAGACCTCTGTCTGGCCGTTAAGTCTATTTCATGGAGTGTCTACGTTAAGTCCAGGGTATATTGTGTTTACCGCTCTAATAAGGAGCCTTCAAGGTACTAATGTACTAAAACCGAAGTTATATTACTGATATTCAAGATAATGAGGAACGCTGAGTAAAAAGAAGATCCATATTCAATGAATTTATTGCACGTGCGTATCTTACCTAAACAAACTCTAGCACTTTGAAGATTAGGCACACTTTCGCTACGTCAAGTAACCTTCCAATAACCCTAACGTGATTTAACGTAAGCTTCCCTGCACGACCCGTCAAGTGGAGAACTTTATTCATTATAATTCCTCTTTCGGGGGGGGGGAGATGTGACGTACCTGCCATCAGGACGCACACGACATAAAGGCAGATAGGAATCAGAATAAACGTCCGCGTAGCTCAATTGGTAGAGTAACTTATTCCGGAATGAGGGGATCCGGGTTCGAATCCTGCGTGGACAGAAATGACGGAGAAATTTACTTCGTTATAATGGCGCCCGAACTATCCGGATGACCCGACCGTTCAAAATCTCGCAATGGTGTGATGTTATTTCCACACCGCGAGATAGGAAAAATCAGAGAATCCCATCTCCAGCTCTTCGAAAAATAAAAATGTGTGATGTTGCATTCCACACACCAGATTGACTGGGAGTTCTCAAGTGCACGTTCTACAGTGGATGGCTGCCTGCAACGATTCATGGACACGGCTGACCCGTGGGCCATGCCCCCGGCCCTCTTTCGGGGGGGGGGAGATGTGACGTACCTGCCAGCAGCACGCCCACGACATAAAGGCAGATAGGAATCAGAATAAACGTCCGGGTAGCTCAATTGGTAGAGCAACTTATTCCGGAATGAGGAGACCCGGGTTCGAATCCTGCGGCGCTTGCAGGGATTGTTTTACCGGATTCGATTCGATGTACTCGCGGTGCACCCGTGACACAGTGGCTCGTGAAAATCCCAGTGCCTGCACGACTTCCGAGATGGAGTGACCCATTTGTCGGGCTCCGACAATTTGGCCGCGATAAAATGCGCTTAGATTCTTCGTCTTACCAATACTGCGTCCGACTCTTACTGATTCCCGTCGCATCACTCCTTATATTGTCGGATCACTGCATACGTCATGTCG
The DNA here is from genome assembly GCA_039090855.1 of Macrothele yani. Lineage (NCBI taxonomy): Eukaryota > Metazoa > Arthropoda > Arachnida > Araneae > Macrothelidae > Macrothele > Macrothele yani. Next base: position 730,792 of record CM077014.1, read on the forward strand.
TTTCCGTTTACAGGGCCGCCCACGCGCCACATTTGCATAATGCCAGCTGTCTCTAATTCAATTGCTCTTCAGTGTATAATCGGTTTATGGCGTCTGACGTTTTCCCTTCCTGATCTCCATCCGTCTCTATCAAAGCACCTTTCTTCCATCAGGCCAATTTGACTAAGTGCTCTCTTCATTCAATCAGGCCATGTTCTTCTAGGTCAGGCACTATTTTTTCTTTCTCGCACTGGAAAAATGCTATGAAAAATGTTGATAAAGGGAAATTTTTTTTTTTTTTTTTTTTGATTGGAGGTTTAACGACCACCGTGAGCAACTCAATGGGCTATAAGCAGTCGCCCGTCCCTAATTTAGGGTCACTGGTTCCAGGGAAGAGAGAGAGCCAGTGCCGTAAGACAAACACAACATCCATGCCTGACCGGGATTCGAACCCGGACCCCTTACGGACGAATGATCAGAGGCCAGCGCCTTAGACCACTGCGCCACCGGGGCGGCTTAAATAAAGGGAAATAGAAAAAATGTTGATTTCGCACAGAAAACTCCAAGAAGAAATGGTTTCAAAAATGAAGCCTATTTATTGAAACAGCGAACTTTCGGAAAAACTGGGAACTAACAGAGAATTTTAAGATAAGCATGAATAAAGCTCCTGTTGATGCATTTATATATATATATTCTACACGAAAATATGTTACAAGCATTGTATGATATATGCTGTCTTCCGAAGTACAATTTAACGTACTGTTGGAAATGCATGCTCATATAATGCTCATGCTGTACAACTAGCATGTCATGGAACAGTAACTGTGAAGTAATGGACAGAATTCTTTGTGTTACAATCAACCAGTGGTGCTGTTGAGACATTTGCATCAGTGATGTTTACTTGATTTTCATGTGCTACAGAAAGCGCGCAGAATAGCAAACGTAAAACAATAACGTAAGAAAAAATTGATTGGAATGCAACTAGTGCTTTACATTGTATAACGAAGTAAATTTCTCCGTCATTTCTGTCCACGCCTGGATTCGAACCCGGATCCCCTCATTCCGGAATAAGTCACTCTACCAATTGAGCTACGCGGAATAGTAGTTCTGACTACTATCTGCCTTTATGTCGTGTGCGTCCTGCTGGCAGGTACGTCACAATTGCAATGAATTGATTCTGAGTCGGTTGCGAACTTAGAAAAAACATGTTACGATGGAAATGCATTGCCAAATCTTATGGGATTTTTACTACAAAAAATTAAATTAATATTTCAATTGACTTATATTAATATTTCAATAAATATTTCAAGCCATTTGCTTCCTTTTTTCAAAATTATTTTTAAAAGATATGTTTGAGGATTAGAATTTATCTTTTATTTTATTCCACTCATTTTTCATGCAGAATACTTTGTTGAATGAAGGATGGATTTCAAAAGAAAGGGCAGAGGGCATATTCGATGTGTGCATGTTTTCATTTTTCTTTTTTTCGCTGATCTATTAATTGGCTTTCACACTATGTGTTACACATAAATATCCTGTGAAACACTAGTTTGCACAGAACTTTCAACTGCGGCGGCTGAAAAACAATTTTTCGGTTGCTATGTGTTTCTGGAACGTGGAAAGAGCGATGTATTTATTTATTTACTGACTCCAGGTATTTGGAGGATTTTCACCTTGGATCTCGCCCTTTGGATTTAACTGAGCAGCGTGTTGTTGCTCCGCGATTTTCTTGTGATTTGGGTGTGTTATTGGACTCTTCGCTCCTTAATTTCACGTTCATCTTAAGTATAAAGGTATCGTCTTTCATTTTGCTTCGTTTCGAGCGCGGTGAGTGCCTATTTTGTTGTATTTCATCTTATTTACGTTTGGCCGAGCTGGCCAAGCTCGCTACTGGGCGCCGCCATTAAAGATGGCGACTTCCGGTAGGGATAGTGATAGCCCTAATCTCTCTTCCTTTTCTGATGCCCCAGATGGGGGCGTTGCCAATTTGCCTTCTCCAGCTACGTCACAACTCCCTGGCTTCCGCTATCGATGAAGACGCAATGGACATCACTGGAAATGCAGCCTCTTCTAGCACTGCCGAGCCCAACGTGTCATTACCTTCGTTTTCTTCTGTTGCAGCCTCCAAAGTCTCTCGTCCAGCATCCAAGAATAATTATGTTGGCGCTGAAAAGCTGAAATCTTTTATTTCCCAAGCTGGCAATAATATCGTGCTTAATATCCTAGCCAGCTCTCCAGCTGGCACAGCTTTTACTGAGATTCTTGCAAAAAGCGTCCATTTCGAAGCCCTTCCGGACACTCCTTTGCGAGTATATGCAGATGCCATTGCACAGCGGTTCCCATCTGAATCTATTCCGCAAATGTATCGTAGAGGACGACTTGTGGTTGTTTATCTGGCCACGGCTGAAATGGCGAAATCTCTCCTAACATCTGGCCTCACCATTGGTGATAGATATCTTTTGCAGAACCGGTGGGCCAAAGACCCATTAACGTTTCTTTCTACCCGGTCCCGTTGGAAGTGACAGATCTCATGCTGTATGCTGTCTTATCTTCGGTTGGTCGGGTAGTTGGAGGCATACAAACGCATCTTGCTGCCCGAAACGACCCATTACGTGATCCGCGACATGCGTCGATCCAAGGTGCTCGCCGTGTTGCGAGGGTCATATTTCCATCCCAAGAAGCAATCGAACGGCTTCCAACACACTTCACTGTTCGGTGCAAAGATCAGGTCAGGCAAATAAACTTCCTGACGGAATTCCATTGTACTCAATGTCACCAGGTTGGTCACTACTATAAGCAGTGTCCAGTTGCTCCACCAAGAACTGTTTCGCCCGTCTATCAAGATCCGACGCCTTCTCATCAAGATCCTAGTAGCGCTCCGTTACCGACGGTGGTTCCTGCGAACAACCTACCTTCGGTGGCAACCTCTACGCCAATTGTTGTCCCACCTTCTCTCTCCGAGGAACACTACCCAGTTTTACAATCTTCAACATCATTTCGTGTTCCTGCGTACCCTACAGCAGTTGCTGAGTCTGTTACGACTGACCAGTCTGATACCGAGACCTCGACCGCTGATGACACAGCCTATCAAAGCGTCAGCGACTAAGCGATGAGTGATGGGACGGAGGGCTATCTCCGGACCCGTCCTGACAAAAGAGATGCCAAACCTCCTCGCGGCTATACGAAACGACGGCGACAATCTGGCCACTCTACTCAAACCTCTCCGACTAAGGCTGCTGGATCACCTGCTTTGGGTCGCCCTGTCAAGTCTTCCAAGCCAGTTATCTACCTCCTGCCGCTTGAGGAATTTTCCGCGCGCCTACACATGAATGTGTTTCCGGACACTCCACTCCCTTATAACGAATTGCACGATTTTGCTTGTGCCAAGACTCTTCTTCCTAATTTACCCACCTATGTCAACCGATTTGAAGGTCGCTACCCAGCAGTTGAGAATCAACTGGCACAACTGTTAACTCTTTACAATACTATCAAGAGTCCATCTGCCGAGGATGCTGCCACTCAGAAGTGCATCCAACGGCGGTACAACAACTTCCGCTCCCATTTGGAAAAGATTGTCACTGCCACTAGAGACATGGCACTTTCACTGTGACTTCCTTGAATTGTCGCGGGTTCGCGACACCAGTGTTGAACTCACTCGTTTATGAGGACATTTCTGCCGCTGGTGGAGATGTTCTCCTTCTCCAGGAAATTCACTGCTCTGCTGACACTCCCACTCACCTATGGAGACGCTGGCCGTACATCTTTTACCACTCGTATCGTCTCTCGTGGTATGGTGGTATAGCTGTAGGTGTGCGCCAGCGGTTTTTGACTCAGCTGACTTCTATTTCTGTGACAAATTTACACCTTGATTTTCTTCAGTGTTTTACCTTTCGTGCGCATAATGTTACTTTTCATATCTTTAATGTATATATTCCCACTGATGAAATATATGTTGCTCATCTTTTTAGTAATATTCGTGCAGCGATTGCAGCGATTCCTCCCGGGGATTTTTTCGTTCTTGGGGGGGGGGGGATTTTAACTGCACGCTGCAGCCTTCTCTTGACAGAAATTCGTCTTTTGGCGAATACCGCATGAATTTAGTTTCACAGATGACTCAGCTCCTTGATGATTTTCATCTTGTCGATTCCTTCAGACGGCTAAATCCTGATTCCATTTCCTTTACGTGGTGTAATCCGCCGACGTTCGGTTCTTCGGCTCCTACGTATTTCACCATCGACGCATTCTTTCGAAGTTCTTTCGAAGATGGAATTCATGCGACGCACGTCATCTTCCATCAGACATCTCCGATTGCCTGATGGCACTGTTACTGGCAATACAACTCTCATCTGCTCTCATGTCCGTCACTTCTTTCAGGAGAAGTTCCGAGCGGTTGCGCAGGGTTCTTCTTTTCCTTCCTCCTCTTTTCTTTCTTCTCTCCCTCATGTCCCATCTTCTCTCTGCGCCCCTCTCATTGCTGATTTTTCTTTGCCTGAATTGAGAGAGGCTTTTGCCTCCCTCAATCTTCACTCTTCCCCGGGACCTGATGGCCTCCCGCTCTCGTTCTATCGGGCCTTTCTTCCGTCACTCCTGCCTTTTCTCTCTGCCGCTTTTTCGTGTGCTCTTCCTTCTCCTGCGCTTCCGCCGGAATTTACAGTTGCACATGTCATTCTCCTGCCGAAGAAGGGTGACCTTCTGGACTTGTCGAATTGGCGCCCCATCTCCATTCTCAACCTGGATTACAAATTCTTCACTAAACTCCTTTCTCGCCCCCTAAATTCTGTTCTTCCGTTCCTCATATCCCCCGACCAGACATATACCGTGCCTGGTCGTTCTATTTCTAACAATATCTCCTTTATTCATAACCTTTCCTTTCTTGCACTAAAACATTCCGAACCCCTAGCTTTGTTTAATCTTGACCAGAAATCCGCTTTTGATAACGTCTCTCCCACTTACCTTTCTGCCGTAGGTTTTCCTCCCACTTTTGTTTCTCTCATCCTTAGCCTCTACCGGGGCGCCCATTTGCACGTTCGGACGGCCACATTTTTGATGGCCCCGATTCCTTTTCGATCTGGCATCAGACAAGGTTGTCCATTATCAGGACAACTCTTTGCTCTCGCCTTTGAGCCCTTTTTGATTGCAAGTAGAGCGTCTCTCTTACCTGCGGTAGGACCGATTGTCTCTAGTACTCGGAACCACTGTTTTCTTGTCTCTGCTTACGCAGATGATGTTACCTTTTGTCTTCGCCGCGATGACCAATTTGATACTCTTCTTGCCACTTATGAACAGTATGCTGCTCTCTCTGGTGCTGCCCTGAATATTCAGAAAAGTGCTGGCCTGTGGTGTGGTTCTTGGAGAGGACGCACTGACTTACCGTGGGGAGCAGTGTGGTCCTCCTCGACCCAAAAATTTCTTGGAGCTCATTTTGGACACTCCTTTACCGCAAGCAACGTCACTTGGCAAGCTCTCCGCCCACGACTTCATCGCACGGCTGGTTTTTGGCGATTTACGTTTTCCTTTTCCTCTTACTTTCAACGTGCTCAAATTGTTCATCGATATCTTCTCTCACAATGCTTCTATCCCTGGTATTCCTGTGTGTTTAAATCGCATCATTTCTCTGCCATCAATAGTATTTTCACTTCAGTGATATGGTCATCTAGATATTGGATTTCTGCTACCACGCTTTCTCTGCCAACATCATTTGGTGGTCTTCATTTCCCGGATGTCAGAACATATTATCGAGCTCACCGAATCGTCTCCTTCATTCGTCTTCTCCTTTCGCCCTCCCCTGCACTTTCTTTTACCCTGAATACTCTTATTTCTCTTCATGATCCATCCTTCACTTTCCTCCTTTTTCTTCGGATGGATTCATCTCCTACTACTTCTAAACGACTCCCACCACTTCTTATCGACGCTCTAGCGGTATTTCATTCTCTCCCGCTACTCCGCGCCCCTCCCTCTACCACATTGGACCTGCTTGTAGAACCTCTTTTCTTTTCCACTCAGATTCATCCACCCGATCAACCATACTTTCTTTTCTCCCCTTGGTTCCGCTCAGGAATTCTCACTGTCGAAGCTTTATTAACTTCCGATTTGACCTGGAAACCCCTCTCTTCTCTTTTCCCTGACCATTCTTCCACCTTGGAAGAGGAGTATGACCTTCTTCGCTCCGCTCTCCGTACCCTCTTCCCACTTCTAGTTTCTGACACTGGCCTTGTTTCTGTCTCTGGACCGAGCCTCTCTCTTCCTTTCTTCCTTCCCTTTCGGGACTCTGTTGCTCCCATTTCTTCTTTTTCCACTGCCTCTATCTATGCGCTCCTCCGTGCGCCCCTCACTTCTCTGCATGGTCTTCCTGATGCTTCTCCTTCTCTTCTGCTGCCTATCTGATCTGCCTCTTTCTCTCCCCTTTCTACCCCGTTAGAGCGAAACATCCACTGGCTGTTTCTTCACCGCCGCCTTCCTGTTCCTTCTTCTCTCTTTCACATGTCTATTTCTTCTACTTCTCTCTGATGCTTTTGTGGTGTTGAAGGTGATGTTTCTCATGTCTATTGTCACTGTCCCGTTCTCCTTCCACTTTTCAATACTGCCTTTCGTCTTGTAGGCACCGTTTGCTCCAGAGACATCCCTTTTCAAGCGTACGAGTGGCTATTGCTGACTAAACATCCCCCGGCTATTTTGCCGGATGCCTGTGCCTATCTCTTCGTACTTGTCAAAACATGTCGTTTTTCTTTGTCATCAATCTCTCCGCTCTCCTGCTACCACACCTAGTATTCTCTCTGCTGGCGCGGCCTTACTGTCGATTTTTAGGAATCGCATCGTGTTTCGACTACGCCTGGAGAACTTTCGCTGCTTCCACCCCTCAATCTCAAGCCTCTTTCCGGTCTACCTGGGCGCAGGGGACCGGTTGGTTCGAAATCACTGGATCTTCCATTCATCTTTCTTTCTGATTTTTTTCCAGCTTCGAAGATCTGAATGCATCAGTTGAGATTTTGTGTTCTCTCTTATTGGTGCTTCGTCACAGCGTCTACTAAGTGTTTGTCATGTAACTGCTTATGATTTGTATTGTAGGGGTTTTCTGCAATTTTTGTGTAATTCGTGTGCATGTACCGTGTTGTTTTTGTTTCTTCGTTGCACCTGTCCTTACTACTTGTTCTTCACTCATGTGTCTGCTTTTGCTGCCTGTACCTTCATTGAGTTGCGCACCGTGTATTTGTTCTCTGGGAGCAATACGAGAGGTATTGCCCTGCGATACTTTGTTCTTTCTGTTTTTTCTTGCTGCATTGTGTTGTATCTTTTAATTTATACCTTATTTCTGTTTAGCATTTTCACATTCTTTGACGTCATGTATTTCTTGCTCGTCCCAAGTCATTGTTTTTTTTGGACCGATGCAATACTGCACGGCTTGCTGTTTGTATTTTGTGTATCCTTGTGTTTCACTTGGGGAGTTTGCCTAAGTTTCCATTATGTTCTGTAATACTTATCATGTTTTTGTCACATATCGTGTGGTCTCCTCGATTGTGGGAACTTCTGTACCTTTATCGTAGTATATGCTTTTGTTGTGTTTTACATGTTCCCTTCTTTTTGTGCACTGCGTTGTACAACTATATTCTTGTAAATGTATTTACCTGTTGTTTTGTGCTCTGCTCTCACTATGCACGTCATCACATGCTTTATTAATTAATCATTACTTTTGCTTGTGCATCATCTTCCTCAAGCATGTATTGTTCCTTATTAATGATTTTAACATTTTGTCGTCCTTAGTTGACTGCCGTATCACATTCACCTGTAATATTTCATCAGTATCGCTCATTGTTTTGATGTTTATTTTGCCATGTGTGGTACGCCTGTATTCCCTATGTTTTTGCCAATAAAGTATATTTTGAAATAACTGCTATAATATATATAGCCAGTGCCGTTAACGCCCACCTGATGGAGACGTCTCAGTAGCTGAGCCCATCTTACGGATTTATGATATCAGAAGCTGACTTAAAAATACACATAGCACCATGGATTGTTGGCCACCGTGATGTAAAGTTAACGCGCTCGGCTAGTTATCGAGAGTTCCGTGGTTCACTTCCACGGCGGCGGCTGAAAAACAATTTTTCGGTTGCTATGTGTTTCTGGAACGTGAAAAGAGCGATGTATTTATTTATTTACTGACGCCACGTATTTGAAGAACTTTCTCAATTGAAAAAGTTAGAGATCTACGACCAACTGATAAAACAACTCATTGTGTGGAATGGTGTTCTTGCAAAACATAAAAATTCGGTGTTCTTAACACAAAATTTTCAATATTATGAGATATATTAAGGTATGCAAAACTAAAACTTTTTCCCAAGAAAATTGATAATTATACGCTTTTCAATATTTTTTTTTGTTCCGGAACGTAAGCAAGGAATGTAAAAAAACTTGAAACTCGTCATTTTGAAAATAATTGCTTTGTTCATCAATATACAAACGTATTTTGCTTTAAAATATACTGTACTAAAACGTTGAGCTGTTGATATTATGCAAAGGAACAGAAATAAGTGAGATTATTTATTAAAGATACAAATGCTTGTCATAACTTTCAAGAAAAAAATAATTTTCACGTCCAAAGTAAACTTGGTGTTTCGACTTAATGTTGTTGTTTCGCGACAGAACTATCGAAATACAGAAAGGAAATTACAAATTAAAAGTGCTCTTTGTTCTGTCTGATGCAACAGGATTAAATTCAGGAAATTAAAAAAGTATAAGTGCAAACATTTCCCAGTGGAATTGTACTTAGCAACGCATTTACGTATATAAGCAACTTTCAAAGCGTTTTACTTAATTTGTTTGTAGCTAAAAATATATTTGCTTTCTTGAATTGTATTCCATTAATCTCACATTCTTTATGCGTATTATCTAGAACACGCTTTCGCCTCATTGCTATTCTCAGTTAAGAAGTTGGCACACAGAACAGACGGTTTTCAAAGAAGGAACAATTTTTCAATACGCTAGAAGTAAAACGGAATCTGAAAAAATGTTTTTAGTACGTCTTTTGCAAAAAAGATATTGCGTACGAAATGAAAGATAATCATTCGCACATTTCAAGCTTCGCAGTGCAAAACGAATTTTTGAAATCAGACTAATAGTTGCAGAGATATAGTGTCCACAGACGGACGGACGGACGGACAAACCGATAACATGTTATCATAATTAAATTCATGAAATTACCGATAACATGTTATCGGTTCGTCTGTCCGTCCGTCTGTGGACACCATATCTCTGCAACTATCAGTCCGATTTCTAAAATTCATTTTGCACTGGGAAGCTTGAAATGTGCGAATGATTATCTTTCATTTCGTTTTTGTTTATATGACGCACAATTTCGCCGCTAGAGCAGAGGCGGCGGAAAGGGAAGTTTGTTGACCGGGCCAAAAATTTCGAGTCGTGGTGCATCCCCCACCCTTCCCGCTTGCCGGAACAAACAGAAGAAAAACAATGCCTAAGGAGCTTTGTTAGGGATTAGGACCACCTGACCACTTACCTAGAGCAACTTTCTAAGGCACATCACTACAAAAAATTCCTTGGCTAAAATTAGGGCCCGGATGATTCCGCCGCCACTGTGCTAGAGGGCGTAGATGAAGATGCTGTCGAATTCAAAATACATTTTATTCCATATATTTGCTTCTAAACATTAGATTTAAAAAATCCCTTTACCTTTCGATTCCATTTATGTCGAAGACTATTTTAGGTATAGTTACTTTTTCAAGTTACTCATAGATTTTCCGCTAGGGGGCGTAAAGGTAAATTATGATTTTTCCAGATATCTCTGCTTCTAAAACTCTGATTTGAAAAATTCTTTCTGTATCGTATACAGCTCCTGATGGAAAATATTTTGCATATGATTTCTAATTTTTGGTGAAAATGGTTTGGCCACCAGGGGGCGTAAGTGCATATTTCTGTTTCTAATGCATTTGCAGAAAATTCTGAGCTCCCAAAAATCAGCTTGAAAAAAATCCTTCGTGGACCGATTCCGCTCATATCGAAAAACCTTTCGAGAAAACTTTCTTTTTAAAATAATGCATGCTTTTTCCGCCAGAGGGAGTAAATGCATAGCTTATTTTTGTCCATAACTCTGCTTCTAAGAGTCCGATTTGAAAAATTATTTCTTAGTTGGAGAGCGTTTCCACTGAAAAATGTTTCTCATATAATTTCAAATTTTTCTTAACGCAGAAGTCTGTCACCAGAGGGCGTAAGTTCACGTTTTCGTTCACAGCAATATCTTCGGGACTAAAAGCTTGTTCGAGAAACTTCTTTTTCTGTCAGATGCTACTAACTAAGCAAACTCTATGTTCATATTTTCTTCCTGAAATAATTCACAATTTCGCCGCTAGGGGCGCTAACGTTTAATTTGTTTTTCTCAATATCGCTGCTTCTACCTGTCAAATTTAAAAAATTCTTCCATCACCAGACCCCATTTACCTTGTAGAACACTTTAGGCTAGTATATGAGGAATTTTGTAGTTCACATTTCTGTCAGTAGAAAATGTTTGTGTACTTCAGTTTACAGCTGCATCTCATCTTCTAAAATCCCTATTGAGAAATTTCTGTTTTACTGCATGTCGTTCGGTACAACAGAGATGTGGAGCATTATCCTCTTTAAATAATGCAAAGATTTCCCGGTAGGTGCGTAAAAATCGAAAGTTTTTTTCGCTATTTCAGACGTATTTGAAAAGGTATTTTTCCTTAACATAGCTTTTTCTATGATGAATATTTTTCGTTTATTTTTCAACTTTCCACTATGCAAAATTCTTCCGCTAGCATCCGTAAACTTGTATCATGTTTCCTTTTCTATATTTCTTCTTTTAACTGTTCGATTTGAAAATCTCTTCTTCTCTGATACCTTCCTTGTGCTATGAGAAACTTTTTGTGCGCTATTTGTTAATTTTCGTAACATGCTTTTTAGCCGCTGGTAGAACTAAGTAGACGCTGTTTGTTTTTATTTGTGGATGTTTTATGGATTGTAAAAATAGGTTGATTGTTTTCCTAACCAGTTCCATTGACTTTGAATAGTTCTGATAAATTTAATTCGCGTCAGAATGGATTCAAAAGACGTGCTCATTACAACCGAAAATTGAGTCATTTCTTGTTTACTTTTTAATTCAATCGCAAACCAAATTTCCGTTAAGCACGGTAACCGCATTTCGTAGTTCCTTCAATTGCTTTTTAAATTAATAAATTAAAGAAGAAAACAAATTTCTTTCTGCAATTGATTTTTAAGCCTCTCATTAATGGGCATGTAATAAAATTTTGCCTTAGATGAACGCAGATAGATTTTCAAATAAATGGGATGCAATCTATAATTAAAATAAGGAATTGAGATAAGTCAATCAGCTTTAATAGATTTCATCAATCGGGTTTAATGAGAAACACAGAGAGAAATACTTGTATTATGGCTGCTTCACTGCACACTTTCTACAAAACGCAGAGATAAAATCAAAGTACTGAATAGAAAGTAAAACTGAAACTTTTAGAAAGTTTTAGGTTTTTCTCAGAACTTTCGATCACTCAATGAGATGAAAGCACATAGATTTTTTATATTCTAAATCCAGTTAAAAGCACATTTTGCAGGGTTATACACGTTTCTGCTTCTTCAGAGTTTTCCTCGCGTCTCTTTCTTTCTCCATTCTCGACAGCAAAACGATTACCGAAAGTTATAATTCTGACAACTTTCTGAATTTTCCTTCTCAATTTGACTTGTGCTGCATAGGATTTGTATGTTGGTTTAATTTCATTGTTTTCCATGACGAAAAACTGGAATACTTTTTTGCAAGAAGTTAACATACAGTGTATTTAACAAATCTTCTCCAAATCGGTGCACATCACTCGTCTGTCAAGAAAAAATAAATAAATAAAGATTGAAGTGTGATAAATAAATAAATAAAATGTGTGTGTATGTGTGTATGCGTAAGAAAGGCTTCGAAGCACAATAAAGATGTATGGATGCCCCTACCACTGCTATTTTTTTTATCTAAGAGGATCGCCTTAAATGCTGGCATTCTAACACATACAGGAAAGCTCTGCCAATATGATTCTTTTTTTATTTTACGACATAACCCCCGCCCCTACAACGCACTTCTCCCACAGATACTTTAGTGCCTTGACTTCAGTTGAGGAAATAAAACTTTTTTTTTTGTTCTTTTAACCACACAGCCACATCTGCGACCACCTCAGGGTGGAAGGAACATCAGTAACCGTGGATGTTTTCCTTCAGCTTGGGGAATAAATAAAAGCCCATTGGGTGAAGGTCTGGAAAACAGATTATGTGCTCAAGCAACTCAGATCATGTAATCTCTATCACAGACTTCTCAATCTAGGAGGTGTGACTCGGTGCCTTGTCTTGAAGGATCTTTGCTATTCTTGAAATAACTTTTTCCTGTTTTTGAAGGATGAAGATAACTATTTTCTGTTCTTGAAGGATGGAGGATGAAATTAAGTCTTTATTATTCTCCACACTGTCTTTCTTAATGGCTGCACAAAGTTAGGTCATGATGTTGGTGTAGTGTCAATAATTCCCTTTTCCAGATAGTCAGTCATGATGATGTCTTCTGCATCCTAAAACCCTGATACGATCATCATGCCGGCTAAGAAGCAACACGGAAATTCTCGGAATGATGAGAAGATGCATGCTTCCACATTAAACTTTGTTTTTCAGTCTCGGTTCAAAGATATTTTTTTTGTTCATTGGCTTAACAACCACCATGAGCAGCTCGTATGGCTATAGGCAGTAACAGGCTCAAAGTGATGAACCCATGTTTCAACCATTGTAACCATCCGGGACCCGAAATTCTTTGGATCCGTTAGAAGCATGTTCGAGTTGGTGATGTACATTCCTTTGCGGCATGTCATTTGCTCATCTGTCAAAATTCAGGGGACTCATCTTGCATTAACATGTTTCATCTTCAAAGTATTCGCCAGGACTGAAATGACCCAGTGCACTGAGAGTGAATAGAAGTAGGCACAAAACATAAACGGTGGGTGGATGTTGGATACGCACGCCTGCCCAATGACGCAGTGGTCTAAGCGCTGGCTTCTGACCATTCGTCCGAGATGGGCCTGGGTTTGCATCCCGGTGAGGCATGGATGTTGTGTTTGTCTTACGGCACAGGCTCTCTCCCTTCTCTGGAGGCAGTGACCCTAAATTAGGGACGGGCTTCTGCTTAAATCATCGGTTTGCTCACTGTGGTCGTTAAAATTCCAATAAAAAAATCGCAAGATAGTTTGCCTCTGGTTACGAGCGAATTCGGTGACATTTTTTGAGGCACATCAGTCCCCCGTCCCCCGCGCGAACTTGAAATCCGTTTACATTTATTTATGTATTTTTAATTCTGTAACAGCATTTTGTTCGCATTTGTCAACTCAGGTTGTACTTTCAGAATGTCACTAAATTTTTTTTTTTTTTTTTTGGCATGCTGTTGCCTTTCGTTTAAGTACAAAGAGACAAATGCGGTTATCTTCGATTCTATTTGAAATTTCAAGTTATTTGTTTTGCCCATTCTAAATTCCTTCGCTGATTCTGTTGCGCGTCCTCTTCTTTAAATCATTTTAAAGAATTACTGTTTTGTCTTAAATATTTTCAGTGCTTCTTTTTACACGTTATATTGAAAACGTGCAGCGAACAAACTTATTTAACGTCTAAACTGAAACAAAGGCACTTCGGCAAACAAAAAATCACAGGGCACTTTGGAAAACAAAAGTCATGTAGAAAAAGAAACAAAACGAAAGCAAAAATGAAAAGGAAAAGTAAATAAAAACGCGGCACATTGTCTGTCGCAAGTGTTAACGATGTATTGCTGATTTCATATCAGATCGTCGTCTGATTTGCCATTTTGTCATCGTGCCAAGTAGCCACGTGATCGCTTCCGCTCCGCACCCGCCAATGTTGTAGTGAACATGGGAGATGAACTGCCGACTAACGATGTGGTCGGACGAACTTGGGTTCGTGTTATTTAAGCTCTGTGCCTGTATCAATACACACGCGTTCGCATACACATACGTATTTGTTGTTATGAGCAATGGCGACGCCAGCCGCTCAGAACTGGTTGGGCTATTAGGGGGTGGCTAAGCATGAGAGGGAGAGGGGGCAGAAATTTTGGCAAAAAATTTCGTTCATGTGGATTTTACCGTACGCTGATAATATTAGCCAAGTAAAAAACGTTTTCAGGTGCATACCGTATGTAGGCTGCCCCGGTGGCGCAGTGGTCTAAGGCGCTGGCCTATGATCATTCGTCCGTAAGGGGTCCGGGTTCGTATCACGGTCAGGCATGGATGTTGTGTTTTGTCTTACGGCACTGGCTCTCTCCCTTCCCTGGAACCAGTGACCCTAAATTAGGGACGGGCGACTGCTTATAGCCCATTGAGTTGCTCACGGTGGTCGTTAAACCTCCAATAAAAAAAAAAAAAATACCGTACGTAGTATTTATTCAGCGTATGCAGTATGGGAACCATGGCTATGAAGCTCTATGGCAAATTACTACTTCTCCGCAATTTTAGCTTACTTAAGTTGTTTCTTTCTTTCTTTCTTTCTTTCCTTTTTTTTTGTTTGTTTCTGTTTATGAATATTAGTTTGTAACCTGACAAGGAATCTCTCTCTCGCTCATCGTTTTAAACTATAATTACAAAACTGTGTGAAAACTCAAGTTTGTCAGCGACGGCCATCGAACCTGTGCTCCCTCACTCTGGAGTAAGTCGCTCTCCCAACTGAGCTAGGCGGACAGAACGTCTCCCTGAAGATTTGTCATCTGACACATGCTTTCAACTCTGTAGAATGTACGTCACAAATGGTGTGTTTCTATCACTCTCTTAGAAAGAAATTCGCTCAGAGGACTCCCTCCATTTCGCAGAAGTAGGCTACAAACCCTAAATTTAACAAAAAATTCATTTTAGATAACAAAATTTCTGTTAATTCGAAAAATGCAGGTATGTTTATCCAAGTACTCTAAATCTTTGACGGCTACACCAGCCATATGTTCTAACAGCTTAAATATTTAGGGGGGGGGGGGGCGCCATCAGGTGGCCGCTAGCCCACCCAAAATTCTGGTGAGCCCCCGTAAGCCCCCCTTCCCCCACCAGCATTTTTTGGATAAATGAAGAAAACGTAGTACACATTACTATCGGAGCTGCATGTTCTTCTTTGGCAATGGGTGAAGGGGAGCATTATGCAATTATGTTCCTCCAACCACGACCCATGACTCAGACTGGCAACCTTACTCATATGTTGCGCTTCCGCTTTGGCACACAGAGGTCGAAGACCAGCCGGAAGTTCAAAGAACATCGCCAGTCCGATGCCGCAGCTGATGCGACACTGGGTTGAAAAGTTGAATAAGCATCACTCTGCCAATCCCATCACGTCCTAGCGCTCTCGCAGTCTATGACAAGCAGTGGGCGTTATCACGATCGTCGAAAACAACAGACAGTGATCGGCGTCAGTCACTACCTGACAGTGAGAGAAATTTCTCTTGGCTAGTTAGTAGTTACACTCGTTCTGGTGAAAAGTCTCATTTTTCCTGCTTGATTTATTTTTTGGCACGTATTGTGCCTGATACATGAAAGTGGGGTATTTCTTCCCAAACCAAACTTTGAAATAACATGTCCGCAAAACGACCAATCTATGATTTTTTGGAACAAGCGTTAATCAGAAGAAGAAAAGTAAATTAAGCGATAGTGTCTACAAAGCGGATAATGATTAGCAGACTGCTACAACTTCATCAACAGCGTGTGGTGAATCATTTGAGTCAACGAGGATTCTTTAAGTACTTGTAGTGGTTCAATGGAAATTTTTTATGAACGCAATGTTTGTGAAAATAAAACACTGGAAGGGCCACATGGTCGCAAGGCAAAAAATGTTGAACTCGGAGAGCTTGATATAGCAATTTCACTTTCGGATCAACCCAAACAGCGTATATTAAAACAGTTCCCACAAAAAATACGGTAAAGAACAAAGAAGCTTCCAGACATATTAGTATAACATTTTTCCATGGCTTGCATATAGTATAAAGAGAGATTCCGACTTTTGTTTTCCGTTTAGAACGTTTTCATCGGACGACGAAAAACATGAGGTCACCTTCGCTCAGCGAGGTTACAAAAATTGATAAAAAAGCTCTTGAAAAGGATTCGGCTTTAAAAAAAACACCAGAACAGCTTGACCCACAAAACTTACTTGGTGTCGTGGACCTCTTATAACAAAAGGAAATCAAGAAGCGCAGAGTCATCAGTTGCCGCACTTCGAAGTGCTGCATCTTCTGCGGGTCAAGGAAAAGCTTCGTTTAGGGTAAGCGATGGCGGATTTTGAAAATTCTTGACTTTAATTATGTATATCTATATATGAATCATGCCCGCCAATAGCGGTATAACTATACCATCGGGATTAGAGGAAATGCTATCCCACACTCACCAACCCACTTCGCCAGCGTGGTGAGTTATGGCCAAACCCCTCCAAAATGGCTCCACAACTTAAATCTTGGCCCTCAGTCTCCAGCAGCTGGAATGTACCTGGCCAAGGCAGCGGCCAGTGCGACATGAAGGCAGAGGGTGCTAAGAATCCCCGGAGGACCGGACTAGGCTGCCATCTGATGCTGACCTTGGCTACGTATAATGGACGCTCCCTATCTTCTGATTCAAGGCTTCTTGAATTGGAAGAGGAACTACAAAAGATCAAGTGGGACATCGTCGGGCTAAGTGAGGTAAGGAGAAAAGGAGAAGATCTCATTGAACTGAAAAGTGGACATCTCTTCTGCAATCGTGGGACAGATACTGGCAGAACTAGTGGTGTTGGATTTATAATAAACAAGAAACTGAAGGATAAAGTTGTAGAAGTTGAACGTTCCTCTGACAGAGCTGCACGACTCATTATCCAACTCTCGAGAAGATACCAGGCTCAGATTATTCAAACTTATGCAATCACCACAAGTCATCCTGAAGAAGAAATTGAAGAATTTTATGCGGAAATTCGTCATCTAAATAATAAAGACAAGCAGCACTTGAAGATAATTATGGGATATTTTAATGCAAAAATAGGGCAACTGCAACAGAATGAAATTTCAGTAGATAAATTCGGTCACGGCAACAGAAACCAGCGTGGAAATACTCTCGTAGAGTTTGCAGAGGCAGAAGGGTTTTTCATCATGAACTCCTCTTTTTCAAGAAAAAGCCGCAAAGGAAATGGACATGGAGATATCCAAATGGATGGACAAGTAAAATTGATTTTATTATGTGTAACAAGAAATTTGTCATGGCAGACTGCAGTGTGATGAACATGTTCAACACAGGTAGTGACCATGGAATGGTAAGATGTAAGATGCATCTAATACTAAACTCGAGCGTGGCAAGGTCATAAAACAAACAAAGAGTATTGACGTGACCAACCTTAAAAATCATCATAATACCATCAAATTAGAACTCAGGAACAGATTCTCTATCCTAGAAGGTGTAACATCAGAAGAAGTGGACATCTGTGGCATTAACATAAAAGTAACTAAAGCTCTTAAGGAAACAGCAACAAAATTAGCTGGGTCTAAAAACAAGTTGCATACGACTAAATTATAAGGAATAACCAAAATGTTGATGCAAAAAAGAAGAGAGATGAGGACAACTAAAGAAGATGTGACTTCCAAAGTGGAATATATAGAACTGTGCAATACTATACGAAAAAGTATCACTGAAGACGTAAGGAAATTCAACTGTGAACTAGTGAGGAAAGCGATTGAAAACAACCAAATGGTAAGATGTAAGATGAGATGCATCTTACATCTTACCATTCCATGGTCACTACCTGTGTTGAACTTGTTCAGAACGCTACAGTCTTCCATGGCAAATTTCTTGTTACACATATTAAAATCAATTTCACTTGTCCATCCATTTGGATGTCTCCATGTCTATTTCCTTTGCGGCTTTTTCTTGAAAAAGAGGAGTTCATGATAAAAAAACCCTTCTGCCTCTGCAAGCTAGCAAAGGGTCATCTCAGTAAGGGAAGAAAACAGATTATGGCACTGAGAAAAGAAGATGGTTCTGAAACAAGAAATAGAGGCGACATTTTGACAAGAGTGAAAAATTTCTACTCCAAATTATATGAAAGGGATGATACATGTACTGCAGACATCGTGAAAGGTTCCAGTACCAGAGTTCTTCCAGTCCTCCCAGCAGAAGTTGCACATGCAATCAAGAACATGAAGCAGGGAAAAGCTCCAGGAGAAGATGGAATTACTGTAGACATCATACAAGAAGCAAGTGGAGAAATCGAAACAGTACTTGCCCAAGTTTTCACTCGATGCCTTAATGAAGGGAAGATTTCTGAGGATTGGAACAACGCTACAATGATATTGATACATAAAAAAGGTGACATTGAGGATATCAGGAACTACAGACCTATCAGCCTCCTATCAGTGATTTATAAAATCTTCACTAAAGTTCTTTCACACCGTTTGAAGGTAACACTGGACATGGCTCAACCGAGAGAACAAGCTGGATTCAGGCGTGGCTACAGCACAATAGATCGTATCCACATACTGAGAGAACTAATTGAAAGAGCGAGGGAATATGAACTTCCATTATGCATGGCTTTTATCGATTATGAAAAAGTCTTTGATTCAGTGAAACCATCAGCAGTTACAATGGCTTTGAAATCCTGCGGTATTGAGGATGCATACATTAATATTATTAATAACATCTATGAAAATGCAAGTGCAAAGATTCGACTGTTTGAGAATACAGCACACATAAAAATTGGAAAGGGAGTGAGACAAGGTGGCACCATATCTCCCAAGCTCTTTAATGCCAATTGGAAAATGTCTTTCAATAACTGAACTGGGAAAACAAAGGGATGAAGATTAATGGAGATTATCTAACTCACCTTCATTTTGCTGATGACGTAGTCATTTTTGCAACTACCCCATCAGAGCTGCAGAGTATGATACAGGAACTTGCTGACAAGAGTAAAGACGTGGGATTAAAAATGAACTTTCGGAAGAAAAATGTTATGTACAATACTTTTACAAGAAGTGAAGATTTATCGATTGATGGAGAAATGCTGGAGATAACAGATGCGTACGTTTATCTCGGACAGCAGATATCAAGTGAGGGTCACGTTGATGAAGAAATTAATCGGCGTATAAAACTTGCCTGGAGAGCTTTTGGAAGAAACAGTATATTTTTCAAGAGCAATATGCCATTATGTCTTAAAAGAAAAGTGTTTGATCAATGCATATTTCCAGTGCTTACGTATGGTGCAGAGACGTGGACCTTAACTAAAAGAGACATACAAAGGCTGCAGACAACTCAAAACAGCATGGAGAGGTGCATGCTTGGTGTGACCAGGAGAGATAAGAAGAGGAACTCGTGGATCAGAAAAATGACAAGAGTGGAAGACATTATGATCAGAGTAAAATCCCTGAAATGGCAATGGGCTGGACATACTGCCAGAAGAACAGACCATCGATGGACAGTCGAAATTTTAGATTGGATTCCAAGGGACAGGAAAAGACCCAGAAGACCACATGGGAGATGGGTGGATTAAATTCGAAAGTATGCGGGAGTAACATGGAGGAGACTGGCACAAGACAGGCCGTTGTGGAAGATTCTTGGGGAGACCTTCGTCCAGCAGTGGATTGATAATGGTTGACAATGATGATGATGATATGAATCATAATTCGCGCGCCCCTCTTGAAAAATTTCTGGCGCCGTCCGTGGGGTGTGGGGGTTCAAAGAACAGTTGGTTGGGCTGAAGCCGACCCCAACTGACTTGTAACGTCGCCTGATTATAAGTGATATCCTAAATTTGGTTAATCGCAATATTATCTTAGTAGGTGCAAATACACTACAAAAGAGATACATCAAGTGTAGTTCGTACGTTATCGAGCTTAGGCGTAACAAGAAGAAAGAGGGAACAATTATTACACCTTCAGTATTTTCTCCTTTGACAGTATTTAAATTTTGGTTGCTAAGAAATGATTCATTTCTTAGAGAAAAAAAACTTCTCCCATGTATCTTCCTTAAATTAAAATGCGACGGAAATTCATTTAAGAACTGCCAAAAACGGACAGCAGTTTTTCTTTTCCTTTATAAAAAATAAACTTCTTAAATTGAAAAGTATTTACGAATTTGTTTTCTTTCTATAGAATATATGTTGGAATTTGTAGTTTTGCGGGTTATTCTTTGGCAAAATGTAATGTTATTATAGTGTAGTCTCCCTCCATAAATAAATAAGTTAAAAAATTATAAAAATAAAATCAAACATAAAGGAATGCCTTCAGAGTTGGGCTTATGTTAGTCAGCTAATGAGTCAGGGGTGTTTCTTCCGAAACCGTGAATTTTAATTTGTTTATGGTGTCATGTCAAAATCACCGTAGTAGGCCTACGAAGTAAAGTGCTTGGCATCGAAATGGGCAGAAGAAACACATAGAAATTGAAGGTCATAAAGGAATATCAAGTGTATCGTGATTG
Source organism: Macrothele yani (assembly GCA_039090855.1). Taxonomy (NCBI): domain Eukaryota; kingdom Metazoa; phylum Arthropoda; class Arachnida; order Araneae; family Macrothelidae; genus Macrothele; species Macrothele yani. The sequence continues at coordinate 751,230 of CM077014.1, forward strand.
AGAAATGGGCAGAAGAAACACTGAAATTGTAGGTCATAAAGGAATGTCAAGTGTATCGTGATTGAGAAATGGGCAGAAGAAACACTGAAATTGTAGGTCATAAAGGAATGTCAAGTGTATCGTGATTGAGAAATGGGCAGAAGAAACACACAAATTGTAGGTCATAAAGGAATGTCAAGTGTATCGTGATTGAGAAATGGGCAGAAGAAACACTGAAATTGTAGGTCATAAAGGAATGTCAAGTGTATCGTGATTGAGAAATGGGCAGAAGAAACACAGAAATTGTAGGTCACAAAGGAATGTCAAGTGTATCGTGATTGAGAAATGAGCAGAAGAAACACAGAATTTGTAGGTCATAAAGGAATGTCAAGTGTATCGTGATTGAGAAATGAGCAGAAGAAACACAGAAATTGTAGGTCATAAAGGAATGTCAAGTGTATCGTGATTGAGAAATGAGCAGAAGAAACACGCAAATTGTAGGTCATAAAGGAATGTCAAGTGTATCGTGATTGAGAAATGAGCAGAAGAAACACAGAATTTGTAGGTCATAAAGGAATGTCAAGTGTATCGTGATTGAGAAATGAGCAGAAGAAACACAGAAATTGTAGGTCATAAAGGAATGTCAAGTGTATCGTGATTGAGAAATGGGCAGAAGAAACACAGAAATTGTAGGTCATAAAGGAATGTCGGTGTGAAAATTATACAATCAGGTATAATGAACATGGGCGCCCAAAGCTTAGTTTTTAGGAGGGGGCAAAGTCAAACAGAAGTTGCAACTACGAATAACATATACAAGCGCCATATGCAAATTTCCACTGTGACTTCTTGATATCTAACCGTTTGTACCACAGATTCGGGACACAAATTTAGTTAGAAAACAGAAAACTCTTAAACTGCATGAAAGATGTGTTTAAATTAAATTTGAGAGCTTGTTGAGACAATAAGGATTTTATTTTTTTACTGTTCTTTTGAGTCTTGGGCTACTTGTGTCCCACGTGCCACGAAACCCCAGCGATCACTTAGTCGGTTATGAAGACAGACAAATTACCCACAAGATAAAATTTTCAAGGAAAGTTCGTATTCGTTCAGCACTAAATAGCTGCTGCAGAAGATATATTTTTAAAATTACAAGAATACTCGTGCAAAAATGATACCAATGATTCATGAAATTTGCCGTCTAAAGCACGATTTTTATAAAAAGAGAATTATATATACATTTTAAAAACCTATATATATACACATGAGCACTTTCGAGACAGCGGCTGCCTCATCATCAGATGGAATAAGAAAAACACAGTACATCAATATATATCATAGGCATGGTGCATTGTGGGTAAAAGGAAGCCAATGATTATCTACATGCGTCATATGAGTGCTTGTGCTGTTAACCCAATTCGGTTACAGAATAATTGTGGCATACAGACCAAAAAGGGGGTACTCGATAAATTTCAGTCCGTATTTAAAGTCACATTTATAAATTAAAGTTTGCTGAATTAATGAGGCGTTTCCATACATTATGTAGCTCATAAGGGATGTAGCCATTGCCACATTGTGTACCAGATGCCGCAATATACACACTTTCACCAATCATTAAATCACTAAGGCTATTGGGGGTATTGAGTATCCGTGCATTATTCCAGTTCAAAATTACTGATTTGTCCAAGGATGTACCACATATGCCTGCTTTGATACTATATTTGTGCTCCTTAATTCTCAGTCCAAGATTACGCCTGGTGGATCCTATGTAATTAGAGGATAGCTGACCTGCAGTTGCCTGCAGCAGTGGAATATTATAAATACTACTGTTTTAGTTTGCTGTTTTGTTCACGGTGTTTTCGAATCAATGAGAAGACGTTTCGTGATCGGGAGCCAAATTTCAAGTTATACGGTTTAGAAATTTGTGATAATGTTCTCGTTAATATAGGATGATACTGCATGGAGCCAATATATATGGTACTACGATTAGTGTCCGTTATCAGAGTAGTGGATAAGGCATTTTTAACTTTACTGTATATTTGACTAGTCAAATGTCTAGGGTATTCGTATTGCTGCGCCAATCTGAAAGATTTGAAATCTTGCGGTAAATTTCATGAATCATTGATATATTTTTAATTTTTGTACCTTTCATATTTTTCCGTGCTGTGCGTATGCACGTTGTGGTCTAAATTCATTACTACTTTCTGCTAAAAAAATCTGCTTTTTCTACTGGAAATTCCCAACGTTTTTCCCAATTTTATTGCGTATACACGCATCCAAAAGTTGAACAGAAAAATAGCATTAAAAATTGGGGTTATCATGAAAAATTCCGTAATATCTTCCAAGAACAGAAAGAGCGTGGTCAGATTTTCAGGGGAGGGCTCTTGCGATATGGGCACCCATGATAATGAATGATGCGAAGCAAAGAGAAAAATAATTAATTTTCACCCTCAACAGCGACAAACTTCGCAATGTGTGCGTGTCACGAGCCATTTCAAACACACAAACACAACGTCTTTATGGCGCCATCTAGTGAATATTTTCACCAATCGTGTAGTAACTTGCGAACATGCTAACATCAGCAACACATTACGTGAAATTTTAATGCACCAATTCAAAAGATCCAAATGTCGCTCCGATCACATTGCTTTCAGTTGCACTGCAGGATCAATTTCTTAGCAACTTGGGTCACTCAGTAATCCGAAGAGAAATTATTTATTTCACCCCAATATTCGCGTTCGGGTAATGTTGAGTTTCACTTTCGCATGTTAACACTACCCCGTCCCTATATTGCAATCTAATACGAAGAACAAAATTTATTTATGATATTAGATATTCACTTTCTTTTTAGCCCTTCTTTTGGAAAAAAACCCGTTATGTTATCAGTATTTTAATCCGTCTATGGACTATCTGTGCATATATTAGTTCGATTTAAAAAATCTGTTTTCACTGGAAGAATGCCTGAATTGTGAAAATGATGATTTCTGGTTTTTTATTTCTCCGATGCCTAATTTCACCACAAAGGGTGTAAACGCACAGGCTGCCGAATTCAAAGAATATTTTATTCCATATTATTGCTTCTAAATATTCGACTGAAACAATTCTTTCTGTCTTTCGATGCCGTTTTCAACGAAGATCATTTTGCTGGCCTATTCATCAAATAACGCAGTATTCCCTCTATGGCGTGAAAATGTATATTCCAGTTTCGCCGATACCTACTAGTCTTCGAAAAGTTCAATTTGAAAATTTCTATTTGTGTCTGATGGAGTTCGTGCTGAAGAATGTTTAGAATATTATTTCTACTTTTTTTGCAACACAGAGTTTGGACACAAGGGAGTGTAGAAGTATCTTTCGGTTTCCGATATTTCATCTGCAATATATGTGCTCCTTAAAACTCCATTGAATCAATTCTTTTTCGGTCAGATACCGCTTACGACAGAAAACATTCTAAGCGTATTTCTTGCGCAAAAATAATTCACAGGTTTCCTGTTACAGAATGTACGAGATGTATATAAAAAAATTGCTCATACATCTCTGCTTCTAGTTCTAACAGTCAAATTTGTACAGTTTTTCTTATGTTGAATAGAATTCGTGGTGAGGAATATTTAGCAATAATATCTTATTTGTCTTAGCGCATAATTTTTGCCACTAGAGAGCTAAAGTGCATATTCCTGTTTGCAACATATTGGCAGCCATCGAAAAATCCTGTTAAAAAAGTTCGTTTTCTATCAATTACCACGAAAGCGTTTTATGTGTATTTCCTGCCCAAAGCAATGCACAGTTCTGCAGCTAGGAGAGCTAATGCATATTCTATTTTTCCTCGATATACGTGCTTTTAAAAGTGCGGAAAGCTACATTCTTTTAACGTTAGATACCATTCACATCGTGGAACATTTTTCATGTACTCCTGGATTTTTTTGGATTCTTTATAATGAATGGGTCTGATTGAAAAATCTTTTTGATTCTGTATACCATTCGCTATAATCAAGATTACAATCCTCTAAAGTAATGCAAAGTTTCCTGGCAAGCGGGTGAAAAAATATATACAGGGTGTCCGAGAATTATTAGACACATTACAAAATTATATAAAACAAAACATTAAACAGATAGAAATAAACTGACTGTACTAACTTACAATGTAACTACACAAGTTAATAACTTTCGATGTGAGATCGCTTGATTGCTCGTAGTACGTACAAGCGATACTCGATTTCATGCCATGTATTTGCAAGCATCTGAGGAGTTATGGAATTAATAGCATCTGGGATACGCTGCTTCAGTTCCTGCAAATCAGTACAAGGCGTCTGATGGACACGATCCTTCACATAATCCCACATGAAATGATCCAATGGAGTTAGATCTGGAGAGCGGGGAGGCCACGGAATGGGACTGCCACGCCCAATCTATCTGTTGGGGAAATGCTCATTTAGGCACTTACGTACACACGTTGACCAATGCGGAGGCGTGCCGTCTTGTTGGAAAAGGACGTTGTCATATCTTTTGATCTGGGGTATAGCGATATTTTCTAGCATATTCAAGTAAATGTCACCATTCGTGGTTTTTCTGCAGAAGAAGAAAGGGCCAATCATTTCTCTTTTCCATAAAGCGCACCACGCATTAACATTTGGAGAATCACGTTCCAGTTCAATAGCAGCATGAGGCGGTTCACTCCCCCATATCCTACAGTTGTGACGATTCCAAATACCTGATACATGAAATGTGGATTCATCACTAAAAATTACAGTACTGAGAAAGTTCAACCGTCTCACCGCTGACGCTAGGCCTACCGGCTCCTCTACGATGTTCCACATTGCCAGTTTCTTTAAACTTTTTCATCCACCGCTTAATTGAATTCGTTGACGCAGCATTACAACCATATTCTAAACGGTACCGTCTTAGAACTTTAATGACAGACTTTTTTCCGCAAGCCATTACACACATCGCCTTCTGCTACGGATGACATGACTACTGATTGCGCATTTCTTATATATTCCTCATCGGCCACACCTAGTGCCATCTACCGGATTCTGGAAATAACAATTCTGCAAAACAAAAATATAGAAACCGTGTTAGTAATACGTGACATAGAAAAACAGACAATGCTCATAGTTTGATTTTTTTTTGTGCATAATTTTGTAGTGTGTCCAATAATTCTCGGACACCCTGTATATATCATCGTTATCATCATCATTGTCAACCGTTATCCATCCACTGCTGGATGAAGATCTCCCAAAGTTTCTTCCACAACGGTCTGTCTTGGGCCTGTCTCCTTCATGTCACCCCTGTATGCTTCCGAATTTCATTCACCCATCTCCCACGTGGTCTTCTGTTGGGCCTTTTCCTCTCCCTTGGAATCCATCGTAAAATTTCGGTTGTCCATCGGTGATCCGTTTTTCTGGAAAGTGTTCCAGTCCATTGCCATTTCAGGGGAATTTACTCTGATCATGATGTCTTCCACTCTTGTCATTTTCCTTAGCCATGAGTTCCTCTTCTTATCTATCCTGGTTACACCAAGCATGCATCTCTCCATGCTCTTTCAGTTGTCTGCAGTCTTTTTATGCCATTTTTAGTCAAGGGCTACATCTCTGTTCCATACGTAAGCACGGGAAGGATGCATTGATTGAACACTTTTCTTTTAAGACATAATGGCATATTGCTCTTAGAAATTACACTGTTTATTCCAAAAGATCTCCAACCAAGTTTTATACGTAGATCAATTTCTTTATCAATGTGCTGCCCAAAGTAAATGTAGGAATCGGTTATCTCCAGCTTTTCCCCATCAACTGATAAATCCTCATTTTTTGTAAAAGCACTGTACATCAGTTTTGTCTTCTTAAAGTTTATTTTTAATCCCACTTCTTTACTCTTGTCAGCAAGTTCCTGGGTCATACTCTGCAGCTCTGATGTCATCATGAATGAAACGAAGGTGAGTTTAATAATGAGCATTAATCTTCATCCCTTTAAATGATTGTAAGACATTTTGCAAAACGGCATTAAAGAGTTTTGGAGATATGGTGTCACTTTGTCTCACTCCCTTCCCATTTTTTAATGATGCTGTATCCTCAAATAGCCGAACCTTCGCACTTGCGTTTTCATAGATGTTATTAATAATGCTAATGTATACATCTTCAATACCGCAGGATTTCAAAGCCATTGTAACTTCTGATTGTTTCACGGAATCTAAGGCCTTTTCGTAATCGATAAGAGCCATGCATAATGGGTGTTTATATTCTCTTGTTCTTCCAATTAATTCTCTCAGACGTCTCAGTACATGGATATGATCTACAGTGCGGTAACCACTCCCGAATCTAGCTTGTTCTCTCGGTGCTTGTTCTCTCGGTTGAGCCATGTCCAGTGTTATCTTTTTTTTTTTTTTTTTTTTGATTGGAGGTTTAACGACCACCGTGAGCAACTCAATGGGCTATAAGCAGTCGCCCGTCCCTGATTTAGGGTCACTGGTTCCAGGGAAGGGAGAGAGCCAGTGCCATAAGACAAACACAACATCCATGCCTCACCGGGATTCGAACCCGGACCCCGTACGGACGAATGATCAGAGGCCAACGCTTTAGACCACTGCGCCACCGGGGCGGCCCAGTGTTATCTTCAAGCGATGTGAAAGAACTTTAGTGAAGGTTTTATAAACCACTGGTAAGAGGCTGATGGGCCTGTAGTTCCTGAGATCCTCAATGTCACTTTTTTAGCACGTCTTTTGTATGAAAAGATCGTGCTTATGTTATCGGTTGGTCCGTCCGTCCGTCCGTCCGTCTGTACCCACGATATCTCTGGGGCTATTAGGCCGATTTGAAAAATACTTTTTGCATTGGAAAGCTTAAAATATGAGAATGATGATCCTTTACTTCGCTTTTTTTACGATGTACAATTTCGCCGCTAGGGGGCGTAAATGCAGATGATGTCGAATTCAAAAATACGTTTTATTCCACATATTTGCTTCTAAACATCCGATTGAAAAAAATCTTTTATCTTTCGATTCCATTTATGTCGAAGAATATTTTAGATATAGTTACTTTTTCAAATTACGCACAGATTTTCCGCTAGGGGGCTTAAACGTAAATTACATTTTTCCCGATAACTCTTCCTCTAAAACTCCGATTTGAAAAATGTTTTCTTCAGCGGAAACACCTCCTGATGCAAAATCTTTTGCATATAATTTATAATTTTTGGTAGTAAATGCTTTGGCCACCAGGGGAGTAAGTGTTAATTTTTGCTTCTGATGTATTTGCCATAAAATTTGAGTTTCTAAAATATCGATTGAAAAAATTCTTTCGTGGACTGATGCCACTCACATCGATAAACCTTTTCGGAATATTTTTTTAAATATTCCACAGTTTCTCTGCCAGATGGCCTTGATGTATATGTTATTTTTGTCCATAACTCTACTTCTAGGAGTCCGATTTGAAAAATTTCTTCTTTCTTGGATAGTGTTTTTAGTATGACATGTTTTCCAAATAATTTCAAAATTTCAAGCAATTCATAGACTTTCCGCTAGGGGGCTTCGAGGTAAATTGCGTTTCCCCCTATATCTGTGCTTCTAAATCTCCGATTTGAAAAATTCTTTCGGCACAGAATATAGCTCTTGATGGGAAATCGTTTGCACATAATTTCTATGTTTTGGGGGAAAATGGGGTGGCCACCAGGGGCGTAAATCTTATTTCCGCTTCTGATGTATTTGCAGCAAAATATGAGCTTCTAAATTCTCGACTGAAAAAATTCGTCGTTTGTAGACCGATAGTACTTATGCCAACAAACCTTTTAGAAACATTTTCTTCTTAAAGTAATGCATGGTTTCTACGCCAGGGTGCGTAGATGTACATCTCATATTTGTCAATATCTCTACTTCTAGGAGTCCTATTTGAAAATTTTCTTCTTTGTTGGATAGTGTTTCCAGTGTGAAATGGTTTTCATATAATTTCAAAATTTTCTATTAATTCATAGACTTTGCACTAGGGGGCGTAAAGGTAATTGCTGTTTTCTGCGTTATTTCTGCTTCTAAAACTCCGATTTGAAAAATTCTTCCTGTATCGCATACAACATCGGATGGAAAATATTTTTCACGTAATTTCTAATGTTTTGTAAAGAATGGTTTGGCTACCACGGGGCATAAGTGTTAATTTCTGCTTCTGATGTATTTGCAGCAAAATATGGGCTCATGAAAACTTGTTTAATTTTTTTCCTTGGACCGATAGTGCTTATATGGAAAAACCTTTTGAGAATACTTTCTTCCTAAAATAATGCATGGTTTTTCCACCAGGGGACGTAAAGTCACATTTCATTTTTGTCGATATATCTCTTCCTAAGAGTCCGATTTGAAAAATGTTTTCTATGTTGGAGAGCGTTACCGGTGCGAAATGTTGCTCATATAAACTCATATTTTTCTTAACGCACAAGTCTGCAACCAGAGGGCATAACTTAACGATTCCGTTTACAGCAATATCTGAGGGATTAAAGACCCGAATGAAAAACTTCTTTCTTCCGTCAGATATTATTGTTTTCCATACCGGTTCCATTGTCTTTGAATAGCTTTGATAAATCTAATTTGCGTCAGGACGGATTCAAAGACGTGCTTATTACACCCGAAAATTCTGTGTCATCTTTCTTGTTGTTGCTGTTCCCATAAGAGCCTTGGTTAGTTTTTTGTTAACTTCATAGATGTTCACTTCCTCCGCTGTCAGGCTTTCTAGAGCAGAGAATCTGTTTATATATGTATATTAGGGGTTTTTTGTTAGCACGTCTTTTGTAAAAAAAGATCGTGCTTATGCTACCCGTTTGTCCGTCCGTCCGTCTGTACCCACGATATCTCTGCAACTATTTTTCCGATTTGAAAAATTATTTTTGCATTGGGAAACTTGAAATGTGCGAATGATGATCCCTTATTTCGGTTTTTTTTACGACTTACAATTTCGCCGTTAGAGGGCGTAAATGCAGATGATGTCGAATTAACAAAAAAACGTTTTATTCCACATATTTGCTTCTAAACATCCGATTGAACAAATTCTTTTATCTTTCGATTCCATTTATGTCGAAGAGTATTTTAGATGCAGTTACTTTTTCAAACTACGCATAGATTTTCCGCTAGGGGGCGTAAAAGTAAATTACATTTCCCCCTATAACTCTTCTTCTAAAACTCCGATTTGAAAACTTTTTTCTTTAGCGGATACAGCTCCTGATGGAAAATCGTTTGCATATAATTTCAAATTTTTGGTAAAGAATACTTTGGCCACTAGGAGGCGTAAGAATTAATTTTTGCTTTTGATGTATTTGCCATAAAATCTGAGCTTTTAAAATATCGATTGAAAAAACTCTTTTTTATACTGATGCCACTCTCATCGATAAACCTTTTCGAAATATTTTCTTCTTAAAATATCTCACAGGTTCTCCTCCAGGGGGCGTTGATGTATATCTTATTTTTGTCAATATCTCTATTTCTAGGAGTCCGATTTGAAAAATTTCTTCTTTGTTGGATAGTGTTTTCAGTGTGACATGTTTTTCATATAATTTCAAAATTTTCAAGTAATTCATAGACTTTCCGCTACGGTGCGTAGAGGTAAATTGCGTTTCCCCCTATATCTCTGCTTCTAAATCTCTGATTTTAAAATTTTTCTCTGCACCGGATACAGCTCCTGATGGGAAATCGTTTGCACATAATTTCTAATTTTTGTAAAAAAATGGTTTGGCCACCAGGGGCGTAAATCTTAATTTCCGCTTCTAATGTATTTGCAGCAAAATATGAGCTCCTAAATTCTCGATTGCAAAAAAAGTCGTTTGTTGACCGATACTAGTCATGTCGACAAACCTTTTAGGATTATTTTCTTCTTGAAATAATGCATGGTTTCTATGCCAGGGGCGTAGATGTACATCTTATTTTTGTCAATATATCTACTTCTAGGAGTACGATTTGAAAATTTCCTTCTTTAACGGAAGAATTGGGTAGACATACACCACTAATACTAATAAAAACGCTGAATTCCGTTTTATTGGTGTAATATTAGAAACACTAGTACAAAAACGCTAGCTTTCACCACCATAACTGGAACTCTGTTTTTTGTTTGCTTTAGTTTTTTCATTGGAATACTTCTACCTGAAGAAGCCACCCGTGGTGGTGAAAGCTAGCGTTTTTGAACTAGTGTTTCTAATATTACACCAATAAAACGGATTTCAGCGTTTTTATTAGTATTACTGGTGTATGTCTACCCAATTCTTCCGTTATTTACTGCCGTCTCCGGGCAATATGGGTAGCTTCAAAGAATTCCAACAATTACGAATTAAGCTGGAGGAGCAGCGATGTCACTTACAATTCTTGACCTGCAGTAAAGGCCTCTATTTCATTCCGAACTTTCTGTGCTTCAAATCTACCATTAACGTGCCGAGGTTCATGAGAAAAAAAAATCCCTTTTTCAACGCCAAACACTGTCGTTTACATTATCTCCACGTATTTGATATATATTAACCATTTCTATCGCCCTATGAATTTATCAGCTACAATTAAAATAGCTGTTGCGTTAAATGCCACCAGATGACGACATCTCAGTTGCTGAGACCATCAATACGCATTCGTGTAGTCAGATGCTGACTGATAAACCACGCATTGCGCTGAGAATTGTTGGCGCTGTAGCGTAAATTCGAACGCACTCGACTAGTTATCGAGAGTTCTGGGGTTCGATCCCAGCAGTGCCGGAATACAATTTTTCAGTCGCTATGCGTTGTTTAAAAAATAACGTGGAAAGAGTGATGACATCGTCCATTTACATTATCTCCACGTATTTGATATATATATATTAAACACTGTCGCACTTAATACAACTGAAAAGGAAACAAGTCATGTCGATGGAATTCCGCCTTTACAGCTGGCACTCGAACCTTGCGATGAACTCCATCCCCCTAGAGCTAGACGCTTCTCTCGGTCGATTAGACATGCTAGTCCAACGCCAAAGAAAATGTCTATCAGCCACCCACGATAAAAAGCTCTCCAGTTTGCGAGCTGAATGCAAGCCGTCCGCTCCTCCTTTCACGATACCAATAATCAACGTCTCAAGTAAGACTTTCTCCCAAAGAGATCTGAGCGTACTAGAGAAAGGTCCGAAATTTTGCCTTGCTTCACGTCCGCGCTTTCAAGATCTAGTTCCGGTCATAGAAAACCTACTTAGCAGAGTCCCGCTAGATCATTGAGACTCACTTAGATATCAATGCGTCAGCAAACTGAATCAGGCCCAGACGTTCTCCTCGACCGCTGCTAACAGAAATCCTGAGCACAAGGTGACCATCGCGCGGCTAAAGTGTGACCCTAGCGTGATCTATACCCTCACAGACAAATCTGGCCAGCTAGCAGTGATGAACAAGACGGACTATGATGAAGGGATCCTGGACTTCATCCAACAGTCGCAGTCAACACTCCAAACCAAATCCCCACTCAACCGTTGGATAGCGCAGGTTAAGATGATGGCGAAGAAAGCGGCGCTTCCGGACACCATCAGGAAAGCGGCCAGGATACCTCCAGGGCCAAAGATACCACCAATTTTTGCAAGGCTTAAGCATCATAAGCCGGACAACCCAATTCGACCAATCGTTTCAAGAAGGTGTGCTCCGTCCTTCCATCTCGAGAAGGAGCTAGCTACATTTTTGTCTCCTTTCCTGCCGCATTCAAGTGTGGTTCTGTTGTCGTCTCAGGACTTTATAGAAAGAATTAGAAGCCTAAAGGTAGTGCCTGCTCATATCTTAGGGAGTTTTGATATTATCTCACTGTACCCCCTCAATTCCTGTTAAAGAAGTTACAAACACCCTAAAACAAGCACTCACCGATTCATCGCTTTACACTGAAAATACTCTGATGGAGATATCCAAAGTCATTGACCTAGTTACAGATGCTAACTATTTTAGTTTCCAGAACCATACCTACAAGCAGACCAAAGGGGTCCCAATGGGCTCCGCCCTCTCTGCAGTACTGGCCGAAGCAATCCTACGACCCCTAGAAGCCCGGATACTCAGCGCACCTGGACCAACCCCATGTACATGGCTACGATACGCAGATGACGCTTTCTTCATCTGGGCAAACACCGAGGAGGAACTAAATCGGTTTTTTGCCACCATCAATTTGGAACACCCTGCCATAAAGTTCACTATGGAGCGAGAAACAGACGCATTTCTACCATTCCAGGATGTTTTGGTCAAGAAGTTTCCATCCAGGTACCTCAGATCTAGTGTCCACTACAAACCGACCTATGTTCCTAATGCCATACTGCCTTCCTCCACGCCGAGCTTGACACCGTAAGATCTTTAGCCTTTTCTGCAGGTGAATTGCGTTTTCTGTGTTATTTCTGCTTCTAAAGCTCCGATTTGAAAAATTCTTCCTGTATCGCATACAAGACCTGATGGAAATTATTTTTTACATAATTTCTAATGTTTGGTATAGAATGGTTTGGCCACCAGGGGGCATAAGTGTTAATTTCTGCTTCGGATGTGTTTGTAGCAAAATCTGGGATCCTAAAAACTCGACTAATTTTTTTTTCTTGGACCAATACCGCTCATATGAAAAACCTTTTGAGAAAACTTTCTTCCTAAAATAATGCATGGTTTTTCCACGAGGGGACGTAAAGTCACATCTTATTTTTGTCGACATCTCTGTTTCTAAGAGTCCGCTTTGAAAAATTATTTTAGTGTTGGAGAACGTTTCCGGTGCGAAATGCTTCTCATATGTTTTTCTTAACGCACAAGTCTGCAACCAGAGGGCGTAAGCTCACGATTCCGTTTACAGCATTATCAGGGGGATTAAAAAACCCGATTGCAAAACTTCTTTTTTCCGTCAGATACTATTGTTTTCCATACCGGTTCCATTGACTTTGAATAGCTTTGATAAATTTAATTTGCGTCAGAAGGGATTCAAAAGATGTGCTTATTACACCCGAAAATTCGGTGTCATCTTTCTTGTTTTTTAGTATCTCTGCTTCTAAGAGTCGTATTTGAAAAATGTCTTTCCCATCGCATAGTTTCTGCAATGAAACATTTATGAGCTTATTTTCTACTTTTTCATAGTTTGGAGTTCTACCACGAGGGCGCGTCTACGTATAATTGTATTTGAAGGAGTATCTCCGATTCCAAATTTTCCTTGGAAAATTTCTCTCCTGGCAGGATGCCATTTACTATGATGAATATTTTGAGCACATGTTCTCTTCAAATAACGCACCGCTTTGCCACTCGGTGTGTAGAATTTTATTACAGTTTCCTCCAGTTTCCTTCTTTTATTTGTTTTATTTGAAAACTACCTCTTGCTTGGGATATGTTCCGTTATGAGGAATATTCTCCACACAAATTGGGATCTTTCCTTACGGCGAGTTTGTGTCGCAAAGCTCTCTCTATTTGTGGATGTTTTACCGATTCTAGAAGTCTTTTTCTTTCTTTTTTTATTTTTATTTATATATTTATTTATTTATTTTTATTTTTTGTAACTGGTTTTATTTACTGCGAAGAACAATGCACACAGTGTGAATTTTAAACAACGCGCTAACTAGGAGGCGTAAGTTCATACCTTTTGTGGCGGATTTTTTCCTTTTCTAATTATCCGCTGTGAAGAATTCTTTTTTGTGTCAGAAAAGATTGAAAAGACATGTTTATTACAGCCGAGAATTTTGTTTTGCCTGTTTGGAAAAAAAGGTATGTGCTTATGATAGCACTCTACCCGTCTGTCCGTCTGTGGGCACCACAACTCCACGCATATTAATTCGATCTCAAAAATTAATTTTTCAATGCAAAAAAAACTGTGTGAACGACGATTCTGTTTCTAATGCATAACTTCGCTGCAACGGGACGCAAATGCAGTGCTATCGAAATCACAATACATTTATTCCACATTATTAATTCTAATAATTCGATTGAAACAATTCTTTCGTGCCTTCGATACCTTTTACCTTGAAGACCAATTTGCCTGCAGTTTCTTCTACAAATATAGTACACTTTTTCCGCTAGAAAACATAAACATATGTTGCATTTCCCCAGATATTTCTGCTTCTAAAAGTTCGATTTAAAAATTTCTTAAATTTTAAAAATTCAAAATTTAAAAAATGATGGATAGCGTTCATGGCAAGGAATCTTTGCATGTAATTTCTAATTTTTTCGTAAAACCACAATTTTTTCACAAGGGAATGTAATTGCATATTTCTGTTTGCAACATATTTGGACTCCTATCTATACGCTCCTAAAAAGGCTAATCGGAAATATTCTTTCTTGGTCAAACACTATTTACAACCGGAAATATTGGGATCATATTTCCTCTTCTAAATGTTCCCCAGCTTTTTCGCTAGGAGCGGAAACACATATCGTATTTCCAACCCAAACCCCCATCGACCGATACCTGCGCTTCTAGAAGTCCGATTTCAAATATTCTTTTCGCGACTAATAACGTTCATCGTGAAGAACATTTTGGTTTGCAACATATTTATAGCCGTAATCTACGAGCATGAAAAACCGAATGAAATAGAAAAAAATGGTCAGATACCATTTACTTAGGAAAATATTTTATTTGTATTTCTTGCCCAAAATAATTAACAATTTTTCCAGCTAGGAGTGTAGGCGCATTATATTACCTTTTTCACTATATCTCTACTTCAAAAAATCTTATTTTAAAAATTATTTTTTGCTGAAAATAGCATTCAATCAGCTGAACATTTTGCGCACATTTTTAACTTTCGTAAGGCACAGTTCTGACGTTAGGTGGCGTAAATATGCATATCTATCAGCAACTGTATCTTGGCTTTTAAACATCCGATTGAAAAAATCTTTTTGACCGTATGTCAGTCACTATAAAATTGCGAATATTATTTTCGGTTACGCAGCACCCGTTATAAAAGAGGAGTTAAGTATATTTTTTTACATTTTCGTTATCCGTATATTGTCGATAGGGAACACCACCATATAAATCCATTTGTTAGAGTTTTTCCGTTTCTAAAATTCTGATGGGAATGTTCATTTTTTTCTAGTAGGATACCCTTCAATATGAACACCCTGTACTCGTTTTAGTCTTCAAATAATAACACACCGGTTTTCCACTATGAGCATGAAGTAATATTCCGTTTACCTTCGTATCTCTGTTTCTAATTGTTCGACTTGAAAAATTGCTGTTGCTTTAGATATCTTCCGGTAAGTGGAAGATTTTGCTTAAAATTTGGGATTTTTCGTGAAGCTGATGCTAGTGGGCTTCATTGCGATTTCTATTTGCAAGTACTTTACCGATTTTATGAATCCTCTTGAAAAATATTTTGTAACTGATTCCGTTACAAAGAACAATGCGAGCATTTCGCATAGCTCCTGCAAAGAAGATTTTTGCACAGATTTTTTACTCTTTCATAATTCTAAGCTATGAAAATTTCGTCGATTTTCTACTTTTCTAAATTCCAGTTAGAAAAGTTCGTTTTCGTTTCGGAAAGGATTCAAAAGATGTGCTCATTATACGTCAGAATTCGGTTTAATTTTTGATGATCGGAAAAAAAAAAAACAGACTTGAGAGACGACATGAGTTCATGAAATTGGTACTGGAGGTTCATTCTCATCCAGTGATATTATTTAAAAGTAATTCCGTGAGAAGAGCTATCTTGTGACAAAATTTCTGTGCCCCTGCGTTGTTTGTCATCAACTTGATCTCCATTTTAAATTATTGGTTTCAGTCCTTTTCAGCATAATGTTTTTAGCAAGTGTGTGCGAAAGGAACGCAGACTTCAGAAGAAAATTTTTGAGCTTTTGAAATTCAAATTGGAAAAGTATTAAGTGTTATAACGAAGTAAATTTCTCCGTCATTTATGGTCTACGCCGGGATTCGAACCCGAGGCCGCTTATTCCGGAACAAGTCGCTCTACCAACTGGCAGACGATTATTCTGATTCCTATCTGCCTTTATGTCGTGTGCGTCCTGCTGGCAGGTACGTCACATCTCCCCCCCCCGAAAGAGGGCCGGGGGCATGGCCCACGGGTCAGCCGTGACCATGAATCGTTGCAGGCAGCCATCCACTGTAGAACGTGCACTTGAGAACTCCCAGTGAATCTGCTGTGTGGAATGCAACATCACACATTTTTATTTTTCGAAGCGCTGGAGAAGGAATTCTCTGATTTTTCCTGTCTCGCGGTGTGGAAATAACATCACACCAATGCGAAATTTTTGAACGGCCGGATCATCCGGATAGTTCGGGCGCCATTATAACGAAGTAAATTTCTCCGTCATTTTTGGTCTACGCCGGGATTCGAACCCGCTTATTCCGGAACAAGTCGCTCTACCAACTGAGCTACGCAGACGATTATTCTGATTCCTATCTGCCTTTATGTCGTGTGCGTCCTGCTGGCAGGTACGTCACAGTGTGTTTATCTGATTCTTCAAAATGAAACAAATCGAAAATGATGGCAGTTGCCAGTGAACAGAATTTGAAATCTGATATGTATGTTAACTTAAGAGTTAGTTTTACGAAAGGCAATGGCTTTGCATATCGTTTTTCATTCAATTAGTACTTCTCAAATTACTCTGATAGGGGTCGGCAAGCCAAAAATTTATTAAACACAGTAGAGAGCAGAAAATACATCGCACTTAAAAGGAAAGTTTTTGTTGTTCAATGGAATTCAATTGAATTTTTAATTTATTCACTGATTGATGTTGCTATGTTTGTATATGGTCCATTCAAGCCACAGCAGTCATCTTCATTTAGCATGCGTTTGCGGATTATTTACTCACATGGTTCTTAATCTCCCTTTTGCTGATGCCACGTAACAATGAGCACCATAGGTCTCTCTCGCCCTCTATCTCTTTTTTTTTTTTTCCTTTGCAATGAAAAGTTCATTTATACAGTAACATCTGTTACCAGTGAAATGCTAGTGCGTAAACATGATGAGTGTTTAATCCCAGACAACGATATATTTATTTTTTTCCCCTTCCCTTTTCTTTATGAAATCATCTGCTGCTACAACTATTTTGTTCCATGAAAAAAATGAATGTAGTAAAAAAAAAAAAAATAGTCTGAACCATTTGTCACGTTTTACAGAGCCTATCGAATCCGCCTAACCTTTATCGTCACTGCTCCGGCTAAAGCAGTTGTATTCTCTCGAAAGCAAGCACCCAAGAAAAATCGTTTTTCACAGATGAAAGGGTCCTGCCGCGTTTGTAACCCTGTTCACTCCTCTTCACTCCAAGTTTTGAGCGGAGCCACGACTAATAACAAATGTTTGATTTGACGGACGAGCACGGAGTGGAAAAAAAAAAAAAAAACCACTAGGCTCAGACTTCAGATACAGCATGAAGAACACTTCGTTATTATAATTTTTTTTGCTTTTCACTCATAGGATTATCTCAGAAAAAAATAACGCAGTAAAGAAATTATCTATCACCAGTTTTTCAAAACTAGCATGGTTTACAGCGAAAACAGATTAGATTGCGAAATCAGTAGGAGAGTGAACTCATCATAGAAAGACACAGCTGCCTTTATTTAGAAGTGAACTCATCATAGAAAGTCACAGCTGCCTTTAGAGG
Source organism: Macrothele yani (assembly GCA_039090855.1). Taxonomy (NCBI): domain Eukaryota; kingdom Metazoa; phylum Arthropoda; class Arachnida; order Araneae; family Macrothelidae; genus Macrothele; species Macrothele yani. The sequence goes on from CM077014.1 coordinate 768,717, forward strand.
ATTTCGAAGGACCGAAGGTTCTCAGAAATGTCATGAGTGGTTGAGTATGAAAGTGTAACTGTTCCTACCCCAATGTACGACAAGAAAACCTGGGCACTGCAGGAGAGGCATTGGATTTATGTGCTGGAGAAATGCATTACTGACGGACTTTTGTGGCAAGACACGTTGTGATCATGTGAGGAACGAAGATGTGTTGCAGATGTGCAATGTTAAGCAAAATATTGTTAATAGGTGGAAACAAATATTCTGAGGTAGTTTGGCCATGTTGAAAAAAATGAGTGGTTAGATGCTTACTAAGAGAATTTATTCAGCTCAAGTGGCAGGAAAGAAAGGTAGAGGAAGACCAAGGAAATCATGGGAGGACCAGATGAGAAAAAAGGTAATGAGCACAAAAAGTCTTGTGTGAGGCGAGTGATGGATGTCAGTGAAGCTGGAGTAGTATGCCAAGATCGCTGTAAAATGAAATTTTTGATGCATCAACATTAAGTAAAATTTAGCACCATCAGTTTAAAACTTTATAATTTTATTGTGCAGATGAGCTTTCTTTAAGGAGCTAACCTCCGATTCTCAGTAAACAGCTGTGTGTGTGCGTATGTGTGTGTGCGTATGTGTGTGTGTGTGAACAGAAGAAAGAAAACCAGAGCCGAGGTACAAGCAAAACATCCGTATGTCCCTCCGGCTGGAATACAGGCTACATAATTAATATAGAACTTCTAGCCTAATACCTCGACCATCGTATGACATAGCACATCCCAGAGTTTGTCAGAACCGAATGAAGTGTGCCTTTATGAAAAATGCGTTCAACCCGCCGACGACATTTGTATTCTCAAGAATTATCCATTTGGTTTCAACATCTTCTTAAGATTTTCCTCTTAACACTCCACAACAACTCACTAGAGTTTCACTATAACTTAGCAAGATAAACTTTATACTGAAGGCTCCTTTGAACTCACGGCTTAAAACTGATTTACACTGGAAAACCCTACAGGCTTTTCACTGGATTTCTTATTTCTGCTTTAGCCATTTCTCCAGCTATCTTTAATTTTTATTGCCACTTTTAACCTTGCGTAGCTGCTAATAATCGCCAATTTGAAAAAAAATGCGAACTCATAATCTTTATCATAACTATCGATTTTGACGATCGTTAACGCTACCCTTGCCATTGTTATAACAAGACAATAAATGTATTTCTACTTGCAGATGAAATATCAAAAATAAACCTGATCATCATTTTTATCTAAACCCCACGTATACGCCTAAGCCAGCTTCTGCTGTATCCCGAAAATTTGGAAAGGAAAACTTTGGCGTGTTCCTCGCTTTATCACATTTATGTAATTTAAGTCCCATAAAAGTAAAATGAAGAAAAAAATGTATTGAGAATTTAACGACCACTGTGAGCAACTCAATTTGAAAGAAATGGAGAAAATTTTTGAAACAAACACAACATCTGTGCCTCACAGAGTTTCGAAACTGGACCCATCACGGACGAATGGTCACAAGACAGCGCTTAGACCACTGCGCCACAGTGGCGCCGTGTGTATATATATATATGTGTGTTTGTTTCAATTTTTTTATTAACTCAACCCTGTTGTGAGAAGCTAGTAAATGAGAAATTTAATCAAAGGCGATGAAAAAAAATGACATTTACTTTAAATTTTGTTCGGCTCTGAACCGTAAAATTCGCCGTACAAATCATTTTGGCTGACAATAAACTAAAAGCCTGAAGTTTGCATATCTACTAATCGGTGACACCTTACGGAACACAAAGATTACACAATCCATATTAAATAGAGTGTGGGGAGCCATTTGGTCGGATTTTTTCTCTTTGACTGAGGGATTTAGAAGGAAAAATATATTCAAAAACATTTTTTCACCTTTCGGTAGCCGTTTATCTGCAAATTGCCTGCTTTATATTGAGAAGGCGCTTAAGACCCGAGATACTGGAGCGGTGGAGGGAGGCTTGAGCTGTTCACATGACAGCGACATCATGTGTCAGCTGAGACCACAAAAGGAGTACCGATTACCCCCTGGTGAGCACCCACCGGCGGAGTCATTAACAATCGACACGGGGCGTTGACAAATATCAACTAAATGATGAGAGGGAAAAGGCACCTCTATCTTTTTTCTATCGAATAACGATTGATTTACTGACTTTTTCTTTTCCCGTTATCGCAAAAGAAAGGCAATAGTATTCTTCGAACAGAGTACATTTATAAGGCAGTCTATTGAATATTAAACCCCTATCCCTTTGCATTTTTGTTAGAATGGGCATGCTGTTCTCTTTCGAAAGACTGAAAGAGAGGGCTTCTGTTATTCAAAAGATGGAGTTGCCAGTTGGGGTCAAAGCGAAGTCTTTCATGAAACGATAAATGCCGACGTTTATGTATGTATGCAAGCAACCGACACATGTCATTTTCGAGGAAAATTAATTGTTAAATGAGAATACAGTAACTTTAAGCAATCACAACCCAAAAATATTTCATGATGTACAGAATAAAGGTTTCGGCAGTACGGAGCTAGAAGGTAGAGTGGGATAGTATAAACTTATATATAATTTATGACTACAAAACTTGTGATATTTAGACAGAATAAAATAGGAACGTTATTCAAAATTAAATGTTTATTTAACATCGACTATAGTTTGGCAGAGCGTTCGACTCGGCATCATCAGGAGTAATGGAGCGCAAACATTCAAATCATTGTGACAACCTCAGAGTTCTGATGATCATGGATTTTGGCGAGTTGTTCTAAGCGCTTGAAAAAAATGGAGTGCAGAAGTCATGTCGTTGACAAACCGAGAACAGTTGCGGTGTATGTGGACAGCTTCTAATAAATTAAACTTGATAGTCGAATCAGGTTTATGAATAAGCGCAGCATTTTCAATCAAAAATATATGGTTATTTTCGTAACAATGTTGGGTTATACGTAGACAACAAAAAATATCATCAACATATCAAATTCACAGGTGTGTGGATTACATATGTTGATGATACTTTTGTTCTCTGGAATGTCATAAATTCGGAAATATCAAAATTAGTTGAACTTATCAATTCAATTGATCCTCATATACAGTTCACATGTGAGACGGAAAATAATGGATGCTTACTATTCCTTGATGTCTTTGTGTCACGCTGTGAAGAATCCTTCAATACAGCAGCTTATCGAAAACCATTTGCCGTCTCCTTACAATACAAGTAAGATCAAATCACCACGGAAACAAAAATCTTTGCTTTCTGCACATACGCATATTGTGCAAAACATATATGCTCAATTAAGGAGTCCTTACAGTAAGAGCTTGATTTTCTTAAACGAATCGCAGTACACAGAGGATATAGCCCTTCCATTATAGACAAAGCTGTCCAAAAATTTAGGAAATCGAAGCCTGTCTTCTTGCTCACGCCAATAGACCTCCCAGTACGAGAAAACTGGAGGTTATCCCAATTGATCCTCAGATTTGCTTCGGAATTTCAAAAATTCTCAAAAGTATTAATTTCAAAGTTATTTTTAGACCAATAAACAAGATGTTTTTTTTTTTCGGATCAAAAGATTATATATGCGAATACATAAATTCCTGGGAAATTTATCAGATACCTTGTGAATGTGGACTTTCATATACAGGACAGACCCGCAGGGCATTAAGTTTCCCGTGTGGAGGAACACAAGACTTACGTTCGGAACTATGAACTGAAGAAGTCATCAATAGCCCAACATTGTCCCGAAAATAACTGTAAATTTTTGTTTGAAAACGCTACCCTTTATGATAAACCTGATTCGACTATCAAGCTTAACAGATTAGAAGCTTTCCGCATACTGCATACTGCAAATTTTCATGGCTTGTCAACGACATGACGCCTACTCCATTTCTTTCAAGCTAATAGAAACAACTCACCAAAATCCGTGACCGTCAGAACTCTGATGATGTCACAATGATTTGAATATTTAGGCTCCCTTTGTCTTGATGATGCCGAGACAAACGATCTGCAAAACTACAGTCGATGTTAAATAAACATTTAATTGTGTTAAATGTTTATCGATGTTAAATAAACATTTAATTGTGAATAAACATTGCTATTTTATTTTACAGTATAAACCGTTGAAAAACTTTCACATTTCACTAAAATCCTTTGTAAATTTTGTTTTTATTGTATAGTAGTATTTGATTTCTGTGTGACGACGTGCCACTCAAAACAGAGGACAGCGCCAAACGGTATGGCAAAACTGTTCCACAAGGAATGAATTTTCTCAAATCGAAATACTTAATTTATTTTATTAATAGGAATGTAATGTCTGCGATGGCGAACGAATGTGTCTGTTTTTCAAATGCCAAACTCCGACTGAAGGTGTTGTTCAAAGATTTTATTCCGTTGAGAGCGCTTTATCGTTATAGAGGCAGTCAGCCACATTCTATGCCGTCGAATCAGTAGCTGCACTGACATATGATGCGACGTACTGTATATTTCACTTGAAAATTTCAACTGTACCTCCGTTGTCGATTATCTTCCATGCTGAAAGTTTCATAGGATGTGAGTTTCTGCTTCTTTTGCCCGTCATGTTCTGTATTTACAGTACAGTACTAAGCAGATGTAGGTATTGCAGTGTCTTGGACATAGGCGTAGCGTGACCAAAACCAAAACTTGGGGGGGGGGTGCACAAATAAATGAAAACTAATTTTTTCCTGGGGAAATAGTTTCTCCGAAAATGTTTCTATTCAATTGTCATTAGTACCATAACTTAGGGGTTTTTTTACATGCCTAATATATCCTAAACTACGAAATGTACAAGGCTTCCATTGATTCACCCTAATCAGGGTGAAAAAATATGCCTTTCAAAGCACCTCATGCAGTTATCTGATGATAAAAACCATCATCAGATGACTGCATGCTATATTGTGCATGGAATGACTGTTGGCAAGCAGTCATGACAACGTTTGCTATTGCGTAGCGTTTTTCCCTTGGCTGTATTCACACTTTATAACATTTAAAACACGAACTACCAGTTATTATTTTTCCGATTTGTTGAGTTTGGGGGTGCGTGCCCCCCCCCCAACGCTACGCCTATGGTCTTGGAGCTGAAGGAAAACAGATATTTTGCGCAAATATAACGACTAATCAACTACACTTCATTTTAACATCGCGACAGAGAGGGAGATCTTTCAGATAGCTGTTATCTACACTCACAGCTCACTCTTCTAGAACCTGATTTTATATATCTCTGCCGATTCCTACAAATTAGACTACCTCTGCCGATTCCTACAAATTAGACTACCTCTGCCATCAAGACGACAGATGCGAAATGGGGTCGTCCAATATCTATACACAGTCCTGAAGTTTTCCTTTTACTTGTATTGGCAGAGTATACGTGTCAAAATGATTGTAAAGGATGATTTTTCCTAGTGGAGGTTATTCAAAGTTGTTGTTAATAATACCCAAACAGAAGTAATTTACTTTTCATTGCTTCATACTGAAGAACACAAAAGGAATCTTGAACGAACCTTTTGATTCAGCACACCATTTATGAAAATCAATCTGTTACGATAAGAAAACAAGTTCGAATATTTCATCTTAATAAACTAGCGGGAAATCATAATCTGAGCTTAGCATTTCCAGCGTTACACGCTGCAAAGAGCCACTTATGAATCAAACCATTTGCATTAAATACTGAAAAAATTAGTTTTTTATTTTATTTGTCTGACAGAGAATCAGTGAATAAAATTTGATTACATCTTAACAAGGTTGAGGAAATTTTCACACCACAACAACCTGAATATTAATGTTAATTTTTAGTTAACTGAGTCGCAGAAATAGAGATTTCCATCTTTACTCTCTTTATTAAGAAGAAAGTGTTTTCACGAATTAAATCAATGAAGTTATTTTTACCCCGACGACAAATCGTCTCGACGTCGGAAATTGAGGACTATGCAACATTACAGCCTAGTTTTATATATTCATTGGAAAAATTTGAATAATCCAGGGTATGAGATCCACAAAAGGCATTGTCATTGACAAAACTCAACTGTGTAAGTTGAAAAGGTGAGATAATATGATTTGAACACACAAAACAACACGGAGGTTAACAAACATGGTATTTAAAGGCAATTCTTTGTCTCCGCATTATAACTATTACTCAGTTTCACTAACAACAAATCTTTGCATAATTATGAAACTCAGTGGGAAGTATTGCAGTTGAAAGGGACTGACAAAAATATGTATTTTATTCTATTAATTCAAATGTAATTCGAAGGCATACGGAAGTGACATAAAGGAGACTGGCTCAAGACAAACCGTTGTGAAAAAAACTTGGGAAGACCTTCATCCAGCAATGGATTGATAATGGCTGACAATGATGATGATGAATTAAAATGTGGAAAGTGATCTAGTACTGCGTAATACCCTGACGAGAATTCTAGATGTGTGTTCCTATAAATCACGTATTATCTAACCACTTAGTCATTTAAAAAACTCTCAACTATGCTCTCCGTTGTTTTACCTTAAGGCTTATCTGACAGCATTCTCTTCTTAATTGGTTTACAATATACAATGTCAAATTCACGTTCTATTAGTTAACAAGTGTAGCACTGTAAACCTGCCTCATGGGATGATCTCAGAAACTTTACACAAGTTTTGCACAGTGTGAATCTGTTGTGTTCACACTTATCCATTTACTTGTGTTCTACAAATATATTTATTATATTACTTATCGGAAGACGGCATCATTCCCTGCTCTGGCATTTTTAAATAAAATTGAAAACACATTTTTCAATAAGACCTGCTGCTGGTATGTCACTTCCCAGGAAAGAATAATTCCGGAAATACCAAACTCCCTCCCCGAAACCAAGATGAGCTTTTGTTAAAGTTTACGTAATAAAGGAAAGAAAGTGATTGAAAAACAATAGCAGACTCTGTAATAGAAAATTTGAACACAGCCTATCCTCTGAAAATCCGTATGGTCATTCACTTTGCGACCTACAGCTTTCGTTCTTCCGTTTCGCTCTTTAGATGACTTGGTCATTAATTCTCCTAAAAAAGCTGACCGTCAGTTTCGATGACAATTCTACCCTGAATGGATCTGGTAAATCACTCCTTCCCCACTCGCCCCAACTTTAATTGTATTCCGCTGTCTTAAGATCAGTTGACTATGAATGAATGAAACACGGGATTACATCATTCGCTCTTTAGATGATTTGGATTCGCCATTCGCTCATTAGACATTTATACCTATAAAACGGATTCACATCGTCCAACCTTGTATTGTAAAATGGTGTAATCCCGTATTTTATTCACTGATATTTTACGCCTCCGGGCAATCACGGGAATGAGTTCTAAACATCCAGATTCGCTGTATATGAATGTTGGTTGCTTCAACTAGCAAATTCTGTGATGGTTATATTCAAATTAATCACAAACTTGAAACTTGGTCGCTCTGGGTGGTGTAGTGGTTAGCATACTCGGGCGCTATCCGAGAGGCGCCAGTTCGATTCTCGCTTCAGGACGACGAAATTTCCAAGTTTTCGGATATTATCTGACTTAACACCCATGCCATATTTACACTAATAAACGGATTCATATCGTTAAAATTTGTATCAGTAGACTAGTTCAGATGTTTGAAAATAATAAAGCTTAAGAGATACTTCTTGTTGTGCTGAAATTTTCTGTGCCTGTTTCAGCTATTGTTTTCTTTAGGAATCTTCCCAAGAGACTGAACATTTTCTTTGTACAAAGCCTATTATGAAGCAAGGTCACACATTTTGTAGCACATATTATTACCACATAGCTTTGATATCTGTTCTCCATAAAACAACGGAGGAGGGAGGTGTGAATTAAATATCAGTTACTTTGTTATGTGGCCTCTTTCGATATCACTGATGACCGTCACTATGACTTCAGCTGAAATTGATCAAACAGGAGCTGGCGTTTGTGACGTGCCTGCCCCGCAGGACGCACACGACATAAAGGCAGATAGCAGCAAGAACGAACGTCTGCGTAGCTCAGTTGGTAGAGCGACTTGTTCCGGAATAAATGGCCTCGGGTCCGATCCCCGGCGTGGACCAAAAATGACGGAGAAATTTACTTCGTTTTATATGAGGTTATCCATATATACTGTAGGTCAATTTGCTCAATTTATTTCAAGGAATTTTTATATAGTCTATTTCTGAATTTTTATGATAAACTTAAGTCGTGTAACTCTACCTAATTTCATGTAATTGAACCTCAGCCTTCCTTTTGGGATGCTTCGTATCAACACAGGTGTTGATGAAGCTTCTTCAAATGGTCAAACCCATTCAATATAAAGAAAAATCGATCGGATGAATTTTATATGTTTGCAGACACTCCCACCAAATCAGTCGAGTATCCCGAAATTCATAACGCCGCACTTTTTGAACTTATATGGTTAACGGTCATGAGCGCCATAGCTTAATTTTCAGGTGGGGAAAAGTGGGGAAAACAGAAATTGTAAATACATATAACATGTACAAACATCGCCTGGAAATTTCCACTGTGCCTTCTTGTTACGTAACCAGTTTTTATAACACACATAACAAATGAATAAAGTAAAACCCAGAAGATCCCTAAAGCTACACAGAAGTGATGGATAAATGAACTCTAACAGCTTATTGGGGCAATAAGGAAATTTATTTTTTGTTGCCTTTCACCTTCAGGCCTTCAAGTCTCACGCGACACGAAACCCGAGCGATCACCCAATTTGCTGCCAAGAAGGAAAAACTACCATCAAGACAAAGTTCTGGAACAAGCTTCGGGAGATCTTTGCCCAGCAATGAAAGGCTACTACAGAAGATGTTATTTTTCATTTCTTCACCTTTCATACACTGGTGTGCAAAAATTAAGGACGAAGAGGAGAAATTAGCATAACAGCAGAACGAGCAGGCAGAACGGACCGAACGACTACTCAGGAGATAGACTAGTGTCCGGTACGGTAGGGCATGCGCATATATGCAGCATGACGTAGGGGGTGGGGGTCTCGGAAGGGTATAAAGCACACGGGCGGTGTACGCTCAGCAATTCGGCGAAAGCTATTGCACGGTGTACATCGGTTTGAACGACGTCGAGTAGCTGCCACCGTGTGATATGGCCAACAGGCAATCCAGTAGACGACATCTGGATGACCTTACCCGAGGTCGCGTTATTGGGAAGTTGGAAGAAGGCCGAAGTGTGACTAGTGTGGCCGAGGAATTCGGGATCGCTCACAGCGTCGTTTCACGAGCTTGGAGAGCATTTCAAATGACAGGAACAGCTGCCCGAGAGTTTAGCAGTGGTCGTCCACGAGCAACCACGGCGGCGGACGACCGGTATATCGTCCTACAGGCGAGCAGAGACAGACGGCAGACAGCGGGAAAAATCGCAAGGCACATGCAACAGACAACTGGACGTCCGTTATCGCGTTTTACCGTAGCCAGGAGGCTGCACAAAGGTGGTCTATTTGCACAACGACAAGTACGGTGTGTGCCATTAACGCCACCTCATCGGAGACGGCGGTTTCTGTGGTGCCAGGAACGCAAGAACTGGACACATCAGCAATGGGGTCGAGTTCTCTTTACGGATGAGAGCCGATTTAGTCTGACGAGCGATTATGGACGTATACACATCTGGAAAGAGGAGGGAACACGCAATCACACCTCCAACATCATCGAAGAGGACCGGTTTGGATGTGGCGGAGTTCTCGTTTGGGGCGGTATTTTGCTTGGTAGCCGTACTGACCTCCGCGTCTTCCAACGAGGTTCATTCACTAGCGTCCGGTATTGTACCGAGGTTCTCCTGCCTCCCGTGCGTCTTTTTAGAGGTGCTGTGGGTTCTGAGTTCCTCTTCATGGACGACAACGCTACACCTCCTCGAACAGTGGCTGTCCCAGAGCTGTTGGAGAGTGAAGATATTCAACGCATGGATTGGCCCGCAAGATCCCCGGACCTACATCCAATCGAACACGTGTGGGACCTTCTCGGGAGACGCTTGTCAGTACGTCACCAGCTGGCAGCAACGATTCCGCAGCTGCGATTGGCGCTACAAGAGGAATGGGCCACGATGTCTCAACCGCTCCTTGACAACTTCGTCCTCAGCATGGACAGACGTTGTAAATCCTGTAAATCCTGCAACACAGTCGAGGGGTGATCATATCCCCTACTAAAGACTGGATTTTTCTTGGCAGCTGCCTGTCACATGGACGCTTCTGTTTTCTGTCCAGTTGTGCTCGAAGCAACCTTTTCAATAAAGTGCCTTTGTATCCTTTTGATTCCTTGTTTGGACGGTTTTTCTCACTTGTCCCACATTCTTACATCTTGGGGATCTTATGGTATGATTTGAGTCGATGTGGAGCACTTCTGCACGACGTTACATTCGAAAAACCGTCTCGTCCTTAATTTTTGCACGCCAGTGTGCTTTTTCAGACAGTGCGTGTGCACGCTGCGCTCTAACACTGAATGCAAAAATTCAATATTACTACTTTCTACTGTAAATTTCCAACTTTTTCCTGTATTACTAGCCCCCCCCCCCCACACACACACACATCCAGAAGTTCAACCGCAAAATCAGTAATCGGGACTAGTGTTATCGCGAAAAACTGTGCAGTGCCTCCCAAGCACTGAATTGGCATAGTCACATTTCCAGGGAGAGCAAGTGTCCCCTGCTGCCCCTCTACATGAGATCTCATGTAAACAACTGTATATATATGTAGAGCATGGGCGTAGCTAAGGGCATGGCCGTCTTAAGGGGTATGCCAACGAGGCCGGTGCCCAGGGCCCCACCTGAACTGGGCCCCCAACGCCCCAAGAGTCCTATGGGTTTACAAAAAAATTAAACTATTTCACCACTCACCAGAAGGTTATTTCTTTTATTTAAACAAAAGAAGAAACACCAATGCAGAAAGTTGGAAGAACTACCACCTTTTTTTTTTTTTTTTTTTTTTACAAACCTTGTTCGCAGCTTTGATTTCCCAAGGAGGCAGCAGGACAGTTAGATGTTAAGGTGGATCTTTTTAGACAAAATAAAAAACAAAAGGAAGCCGACCTCTCTCCCTATCCCGAGTGTGGGTGAGGCTTGAGGATTATGAAGGCCACGCACAAATCGCAATTTTTTCCGAATCACTTTTTCCTTTTAAACAGTCACTTGTGTTGCCTTTCTATACGAAGAAGTGTACATATTGTTACACGGCACTAGCAGTGTTCCTGCCGAGTCGGCCGGTAACGGTGCTTGAGACCTGAAGTACAATTTAGTTGGCCACGGCACCAGGTGAGAATCTCAGGTGCACTGCTGCACTCAAAGATTCACACCAGAACATAAAAAATGAAAAGTTGAAGAATGACCCGAAGCATAAGGCTTGGGTGAATCCACCTTGTGAACAAAATAACAACAACAAATAAAAAATAAAATAATCTAAAAAAATGATACTTTGGGATCAGAGTTGTGATGAGGTTCACCCGCAATCACCAATTCGTGACTGAGTGTAGTGGTCCGGATCTTACTCCGGTACATTCAATCCCCAACCAGCCAGTACAACACTCACTTTCGCAAATAACACATGATTCTCAAATACACAACACAACATTTAATAACGTTCTGCGAGATTTAAACAGATCCGGCGCTCTCTAGGCGCATAGACAATTGCCCCTCATATGTGGGCAGCATACGGTGTCACACTTTACTGTCGGAAGACGCAAGCCGTCTGAGTCTCCACCGGACTATCTGAACAAGAGATACTACTCTTTAACACACTAAATAGAGCTGCAGGTGATATTCATATACAATTGCTTAGAGAATGAAAAAAAAAATTATATGCAAACGATCACATTAAAAATACTCGCGACACAAAATACACAAGCACGTTAATTTGCGGTATAAGATTATAGGTGCGAAATACTGCCAAAGTTAATTAACTAAATCTAATAAGCATGCACGTGCAGATCCCTTCTCCGCTGACGTTGGTCCTGAACCAAAGTTAAAAGAAACTGTCCCGCCCAGCGGAATTTGTGGCCACACCCTCTCCCTTATTCATGAAAAAAAAATAATCAGGAAATGGGCCCTGTAAGAAATTGAAATCTGTATGTGCAGGTATTTCCTCTGAGGTTCAGTCACTCAGCATTACTGCATCTATGTCCATGCAGCTTTGGGTGTCCGGATGACACAAGTTCGCAGATGTGCGAAGAAAGAAAAAGGAAATATTCATCTACTTACAGTTTCGTGACTTTGCTGTGCAAATCCGTTGTGCATCACATAATATCACACGACAAAAAAAAAAAAAAAACACGCACACAGACACTTGCACCATGTGGCAGCACCGATGATTCAACACTTCACTTTGACGCTTGATGTAAATGAAGCACACAATTAAAATGGTAATATCACGCCGCACTTTGTTGCAATGATTAGAGTGCACACTGATCTATTCTCGTGACGATTTGAAGGTGGCCGTTAAACAAAATAGGCCCTCTCACATCTGCTGTTGCGGTTTCCAAGATTGATTTTCTGTGTTCCTGGGAAATGATTTTTGTTGTCGTGAAGAAATAATTGTGAACGTCAACTGCTTGGAGAGTGGCACGCCCTCACTTCCGCTGCTGCTATAGTAGATTCCGTCCGTCGCTACCTTCCGTCCTTTTTGACCGTTCATTCCCAATTCAGTCAGTTCCTTTCTGTTAGCAAACCATCTACCCTGCCTGAGTACGCAGTTCAAATATGCCTCTCGCAGGTTTTGTTTCCATTTTTTTTATCGAGTTGCGACCGCCAGCCCTGAGATTAATTTTCTCGGCCGAGCGAAATCAGACATGCTTTTACCTTAAGCGTATATCAGCAACTCAACATTTCACCTGTATATTTGTTAGGTATCGAAGCCACCGCTCTTACGCTCATATTTTTCATTCGCCATGTTTTTATCCCGTCGCACTTACACGTAGTGGCTTCGCTGCTTACGTGACCACACACACGCACACATGGGGCCTCGCTTCGCCCCGTAAGACAAGCGCATCTCTTCACTTCCTCCACAGTAGGGGATGAATGGGGGTGACGATTCCACACTGCAGTGGTTGGCATCCGAACCCGACTTTGCTTGGCTTCGCTTCTCATTGGAATGACCACTGTCCACTCGCAGACTTCTTAATTCCCCTGTAACTTGGCTTTCATTAGGCCAAACAGTCGCTGATTTCCATTACGCTCCAGCCTAGAAATTTCTGCTTTATCCCGCGGATTTAGGCATTCCGCTGTCTTTATGGCAATCTGGCATCTCCATCAGCCGCCTCGAGTTGTCTCCATTTCTTACCAAATGCGGGGAGGTTTGCTTCGTCATTTTTCCCAATTCATTTTTTGCAGAACCAAGGCATCCAGCCTTTCACATCGGAGAGCGTACAGACAACTAAACTTTCTTCCTTATTTTCACGCCAAGTGCGAACTCTTATTTTTCTGCACGGACCACACAGAGAGCAATTGTTCTCGAAAATGCCCCAAACAATCGACGAATTTACGATTATTCGCTAAACCTTTTGTCCCCATCTTCATTCATTTACTCAAGTGGACCCCTCTGCGAAATGTACCTCTTTTCCTTTCCGTGTTGCTTAGCTTCCCGTCAGCTGCGCCCTGATATTTATGACCTTACAGAGCTGTTCTGAGACCACCCAGCCAGAGAGAGAATTCTTCGCCTCTTTTCTTTCTAAACCCCCAGATAAAACTTTATCTGCTGTTTACACTTTTAAACTCCAATCAAGCCTCGAACATAATTAATACTTAATTAATTTCACACATCAACCACGCCCATTAATTACTAAATTAATGGCGGGGGTGGGTCGTAACATCTATCCCTCCTCAAGAAATCCAGAAGTCCTCTTCTGGGCCTATCGCTTTGCTCTTATCAATTTCCAGAGCAACCATTGAGTGCTACCTTTTCCCACAGGTAGAAACAATTCAAAACGGCAAAAATATTGCGTTTCTTGCCTTCAAAAGCATTGGAGCGACTTCCCAATTATCCCGCAATTTTGTTAATTAATTTTAGAGAATATCCGAAAGAAAAAACAACGTAAATGAGAAATAAATAAAAAAAAGCTGTGAACTGTAAAAGAACATGTGAGCCTGCCGAACTGTGATTCCTAGCTGCCTCATACAATACGCGACATGGCGGACAAATTTTAAAGTTTTCTTCAGGTTTTAGGTTGGGAGGGGGGGGGGTGTCCACTGTAACAATATGTACAGTTACGGAAAAATTAATAGCAACTCTGAAAAATTCTGACGTTTTTGGGTTTTCAGTGGGGCTACAAAAGCAAATATGCAGATAATATTCACAATATAAATATACCATTTTAAAGCCATTTTATGCAGAAGCCAACTCAATTTACAGAATGGGAATATCTTTAACAGAACTCAAGTTATGACAAGAAATGTGCTGCGAAGTAAGCACACTTCGTTATGTGAAAGGATCGTCGTTGCTACAAGCCAACGGAGCCTGCTTGTACGTCCGCGTACAGGTCATAAAAAGAGCAGGCGACGTGCGTGGGGTTATTCCAGACGTTTTCGCAGTGCGCGTAGGTAGTTCGTTTGCATTGATGCGTGTGTAGTTGTTACTCCTGTGGACATTTCGTTTTTTCTGTGCAGCCTGTGTTGCAATTATGGGCAGATTATGTGTATTTCACCACGAAAAGCTTCGGGAATGGTGACTTTAAGTGAATTTGGCAAAAGCAATGCAGAAATTACCGGGAAAACTGGAGTGCACAAAAGTACAGTTGAACGGCAGCTGGTCAAGATATGGGTGGAATCAAGAATGGCAGGTTGGGTAAATGTGGCCGAAAAATGAAAAGAACTTGAAGTAACAACGCGTTGAAACATTTATGTTTGCAAAACAGGTTTGTCTCAACAGTTCTTGCCAAAGAATTGCGGGAGAGCTGTGTTACTGTTGTATGTCCTCGAACAGGGAGGTACAGGTCACGTTCTATGGGTCTGACGTCTCATAGGGCGTTAAAGAAGCCATTGCTAACCAATGTACAATGCAAGAAATGTTTCGAATGGGCAAAGGAACATACGGAATGAAACACTATCAGTGTTCCATTCCTGGCGTCAAGTGTTATTTAGTGATGTTACAAAGTTGAACATCGACAGTAACGACGCGGGGTGCCGAGTGTTTTGACGAAATAACTAGGCCATTGCATCCCTCTTGCACACTTAAGACAAGAAGGTATCCATGCAGTGTTGTGATTTGGGGATGTTTTGCTGCCGCTGGAGTGGGCATAATCCACGTGTGTGAGAGCACTGTTAACGCAGAGGTGTACAAAAGTATCCTCCAGGAGAAGAAGGTGCCTTCAGGACGTGATTTGTTCCAGGGTCAGTCATACATCTTCAGGACGATTCGGCCCCATGCCCCGTGCAAAAATCATTAAAGCTTATGTGACGTATTTAGGCAATGTTGTGCCTCTTCCTTGGCCTGGTAATTCGCCAGACTTGAACCCGAATGAGAATTTGTGGCGCATTCTGAAAAGAAAATTGCACGAACGTCACTCCACAAATAAAGTGGAATTGATTAACGCAATCACTGATGTTTGGCACAGCTGTATTCCACCCGATATGTTGCGTAAGTTGTTTGACTCCATGCCCAACAGGTGTGAAGCCGTTGTTAAATCAAAAGGTCAGCCAATAAAATATTAGGTACGTAATTGTATTTGAATTTGAACTTGTTACTTTGCATTGATTTCTGTCCAAAACTTCAGTTCTGTTAAAGATATTCCCATTCGGTAAACTGATTTGACTTCTGCATGAAATGTGCTTTAAAACGATGTATGTGAGTACAGTATTATCTGCATATTTACTTTTGCAGCAACACTGAAAGCCCAAAAACGTCAGAAATTTCCAGAGTTGCTATTAATTTTTTCGTCACTGTATATCATTGAGGTTTGCCCACCTGGTGTACTTCATCATCATCATCATTGTCAACCATTATCAATCCACTGCTGGACGAAGGTCTCCCCAAGTTTCCTCCACAACGGTCTGTCTTGTGCCAGTCTCCTCCATGTCACTCCCGCATATTTACGAATTTCATCCACCCATCTCCCATGTGGTCTTTTTCTGGGTCTTTTCCTGTCTCTTGGAATCCAATCTAAAATTTCGGCTGTCCATCTATGGTCTGTCCTTCTGGCAGTATGTCCAGCCCATTGCCATTTCAGGGATTTAACTCTGATCATGATGTCTTCCACTCTCGTCATTTTTCGGATCCACGAGTTCCTCTTCTTATCTCTCCTGGTTATACCAAGCATGCACCTCTCCATGCTACTTTGAGTTGTCTGCAGCTTTTGTATGTCTCTTTTAGTTAAGGTCCACGTCTCTGCACCATACTGGAAGGATGCATTGATCAAACACTTTTCTTTTAAGACATAATGGCATATTGCTCTTGAAAATTATGCTGTTTCTTCCAAAAGCTCTCCAGGCAAGTTTTGTACGCCGATTAATTTCTTCATCAATGTGACCCTCACTTGATATCTGCTGTCCAAGATAAACATACGTATCTGTTATCTCCAGTTTTTCTCCATCAATCGATAAATCTTCATTTCTTGTAAAAGCATTGAACATCACTTTTGTCTTCTGAAAGTTCATTTTTAATCCCACTTCTTTACTCTTGTCAGCAAGTTCCTGGATCATACTCTGCAGCTCTGATGGGGTAGTTGCAAAAATGACTACGTCATCAGCAAAACGAAGGTGGGTTAGATAATCTCCATTAATCTTTATCCCTTTGTTTTCCCAGTTCAGTGATTGAAAGACATTTTCCAATGTGGCATTAAAGAGCTTCGGAGATATGGTGTCACCTTGTCTCACTCCCTTTCCAATTTTTATGTGTGTTGTATTTTCAAACAGCCGAATCTTTGCACTTGCATTTTCATAGATGTTATTAATAATATTAATGTATGCATCTTCATATATATTTAATCTTCACTGTTTAAATAAATGACAATGACGGAGGCCGCATATCGCCATTTTTGTCAAGTGCGTCATATTGTCCGGAAACGGCGCTGCTTGGTTTATTTCTTCTGGTTTTTTAAATTTAATTTTCGTTGAATGAATAATTTGTAGAATGGGGAAGAAACTTATAATTTGTAGAATGGGGAAGAAACTTAATGGGGAAGAAACTTATAATTTGTAGAATGGGGAAGAAACTTAATGGGGAAGAAACTTGTCTTTCAGCACCAATTTTCATGTAATTTACTAAGCAACTAAATGTGAGTACATCTGGTACACTTAATGGAGTTCTACAATTTTGTCATGCGCCATTTTTCATTCAAGGGGTATTTAAAAAGTTATTGGACATTGAATGTTTATTCTCTGGATAACATGGTGATGGTGGTGAATATACGTAAGACATACGTTGTACAATGTACATACATAATACCATATTTTAATAATACCATGTGTGTATAAAAAATAACCATACATTGTAGTACCATATGTTGTATATATGTATATATATAAATATAAGATCAGGGCCCCGAAAAATGGGACGGCCCTGGGCCTCCAGAAGTGTTAAGATGGCACTGGTCAAGGGGGTTCTCGGGTCCGGACCCCCCTTTGAGGGGAGATTTGGCACGAATTTAAAGCGATATATATGAGGCTTTCACTAATGAACCAAACCCATGGACAACCCCCCCCTCCCTCCCTCCCTTGAGAAATTTCTGTCTACGCAACTGATAGAGAGTACTCCCGAAAGAAAGCTGGGCCCAGCACGTGTTCCAGAAAGACTTGCTGCAGGTAAAAGTCTTTTATGGCTCGATAAATGAGATGGGTTCAAACGGTGTGCGCGGACATCGCCTGTGAAGTCTAGAATCAGTGACGCAATTCAAGATTTTACTACGTGAAGAATAGAGGCAAACTGCCGTTGAAATACATTAGAACTACTTAGGAAACGAAGTAGACTAAATGCTCTGAGACGGCCAATTATGGGCTGAATTCCTTGAATGTGCTAATACTTCTGCATCACAGCGTATATCGTCACAGAATGAGGTAACTAATTAACTAGCAATATGCTGATTAAATAATATGTGTTGATAAGCACCAAATACATTACAGTGCATATACAACACTCACGGTAGTAACAGTTTCTGCAATGAATTAGTTTCACAGAAATAGTTTTTCCTCATATCTTTTAAATCTTAACGATAATCAAGTACCACTTCAGGTCGTTTCTAATTTCAAAGGATGGCAAACTTTTCGTTGCTTCTCATGATGGCAACTGAAGTAGTGATGTCTGACATTTGTTGAAGAAATGAAATCAAAAGTTACGACCAAATAGCAGACGGAATTTCTGAATGGTTGAAATATCTGAACTTTTAAATGCGAATGTTTACCCGAGGAAAACTGTTTCACGAGGGCAAGACATGCATGTGTGTGTCGATACGGAACCATATTTCCATGCCAAATCAGTTGCAGTATGTTTCCAAATGGATTATTTTAAAGAAAGATCTGCAATTCTTGAGTTTTGATGTATATATTTGATTTAATATGAAGTCACAGTTTTTTATGCCGTCTCGTCAAAGCGACTCGCTTTCGCATTCTTCGATTTGACGACTTTCAATACATTGTGACTTTCAATATTTGGCCATAACATATGCATGATATTAGGGCTTCATATTTATGACATGCATGTGCCTTTCATACATCCCATAATGTATACATGTGAGGCTGTTTCCTTCCAGAAGGGAGGAAAATTGAATTTCATGCTTTGCTACTTTGGCTATCGCTGGAGACTTAATAACATTTTATACGATTTTCTTAGCCCGGAATACGCCTTATGGAATACATTTGCTGTCGTCTCGCTCTTTCTTGATTTTTTCCCCCGATTTCCCTTGTAGAAATCATTTCATTGGTCGATATTTGCGGTTCTTGGCGCTGAAGTAAATCCCTTCGACTGCCAAATCTGTTGAAGTGAGTAGGCAGGCGTCTGAAATGAACGTGCTAAATAACCACAGAAATATTGCCCAGGCCCCTGCGACTCAATAAATCTCGATGAACAACGCCAAAAGCGTTTTGCGGGATAAATTGTAGAAGAACTTCATTCCTTGATGTTTTCGTAAATTTATTATTCTAAAAGATTACAACAATTATACTTGGAAACAAACTTTGATGAAATAATAGGAAATCCATGAGCAATAAAATCACAAGAAATCCAGAAATGAATATAAGAATAAGCAATTGTGATGAATGACCCCAGAACTTCCTCCAGCCCCGCAAATTGCAACATTGGTGAGTGTTACTTCAAGTAATGCCATGTGAGGATCGTCATCGTCAATTGATTCTTGATGGGTGTGCTGTCAATAGAATCATACATTTCGTTAAGAACCTGTACTTAATTCACTCGTCAACCTCTCTCCCCTCTGTATACTGATATTGACCAGAAATGAAATAAAACATCTTTGAAGGGCGCATTATGCCCTAATCTCTCTGTCTTCAGCCACATATTTAATCTATTCCTTTGTTATGTTTATTTACTCTACGGAGTGGATATTCAGTGATACTTTTTTCGATTCGGTCTTCATATGTTAAATTAAAACGAGTACGTTCTTCTTTTGAACAGAATGCACAAAAATAAAAGAAAAGGAGAGAAATGGAAACGGTCTTTGATAAACACCAGCGCATTATTACTATTATTATTATATTTTATTTTAATTTTCTCATCTACAGCAATGGCATTTGCAGCATAGTCCACTTGTCAGTACAGACATAAAATCCAGTAAAGACATAGTCACTCATGGTTTAAAATTCGTCGTACGATGTGGCACGTATCGAGAATTACTGCTTCTTGGATTTTTGGGCCTTAGGTGTTGTAGACCTAAAGCATCAAGCTGAGTTATAAGAGTCTGAAGAATTATACCAGCAGAGATAATCAATGGACGTATGTGAACTGTTTTCAGCTTCCACATCTGCTTAATCTCCGTAGCCAGTTTCACATACTTCTTGATTTTTGTTGCATAGGTATTCTGAATATTATGGTCCAACGGCGCCGATATGTCGATAATGACTGCTTCCTTCTGCCTTTTGTCATATAGCACTATGCCTGGACAATTGACAGAGATGGTTACCACTGTTTTAATCTCACGATCCCAATACAACTTGTATTGTTTATTACCTAGTACCTCAGTGAGTTGATATTTATAGTATGGTACTTCTGACCCTGATAGTTCTGTATCGTGCGCTAACTGTTGATGTATCATCTTAGCAAAATTATTATGTCTCTGCATATATTATAATCAACGTTTGCTAACGCGTGGTGCTTCTCCATATATTATGATCAACGTTTGCTACGGCGCCGTTGCATCCTCCGTAGATGTGTTCAACGGTCTCACTGTACATACCACATCTTCTACATTTGTCACTTTGCAGATCCTCCTTTAAAATGTATTTTCTATAATTTTTGGTTGCAATCACTTTGTCTTTAACAGACATTATTATTATTATTATTATTATTATTATTATTTGATGATTCTACCTCTTCCTGAGGTTTTTCTCTTCCTTCCGGGACGGGTACGATGTACCAAGTCTGGGAAGTGGAAATTCTTTTCTCTCTCAGTTGTCCAGGAACTTCGTTACTATCCTACAAGTGTTCAGGATAGCTGCCTTCTGCAGTTCCATGTAGGTGTTAGGTTGAAGGTCTAGTGTCTGTATAAAAATGTGAATGGTCTTAGGTACAACTCCTGTGGCTGATATCACTATGGGGACGATGGTGACGTTCTCCATATGTCACATTTCGTTACTTCGTATCGTAGGTCGTTATACATTGACAGCTTCTCTCCGTGAGTCTTTTGGATGTTGCACTGTTGGGCACGGCTATGTCAATGAGGTATGTTGACTTCTTCTTGTTGTCGACCAGGACGGTGTCTGGCCGATTGAGGGGATGGTCTTACCTGTTCTGATCGATCTGTCCCAGTACATCTAGTGGGTTTTGTTCTCTAGAAGCGTTTTTGACTCATACTTGTAGTACGAAACAGGCTCAGTTGTAATGAGGTGGTGCTTTCTTGCGAATTTCTGATGGACAATCTTGGCGACTTGATTGTGCCTGTTGGTGTACTCTGTTTGTGTGAGGACTTTGCACCCTGCTGTGATATATTGGATGGTCTCTGGCGCTTGATGGCATTGCCGACATGTGTTGCTTTCCACTGAGGTGTCCTTCAGTATATGCTTCCGGTAGCTTCTGGTGTTTACAAATTGATCTTGAATAGCCATCAGTAAACCTTCGGTCTCAGGGAAGAGTGATCCGTTTGTTAGACATGCATTGGAAGCAGTCTTATCCACATGGTCCGATTACAGATCGTTGTAGTGCCTTACGTGTAGGACTTTCTTGCCCCAAGCTTCTTCTTTTGGCTTCCTCGTTCCAATCTCGATGTTCTGAGTAAAGAGGTCTAGGGCCGTGCACTTCTTGTCACTCTGGTTTATCGCTTGGTGAAGAGGCTCCTTGCTCTGATGGAAGTATTTTTTGAGGCTTCTGATTTCTTTGTCTCGTTATATTGTTATTATTATTATTACTATTATTATTATTATGTACTTCTGCAATCATTGTAATTGCAGAAGTATATATTAACATGTGTAAGTAGTTCTGATTTCCCGCATAGCGATGTGTTTGCTAAGACCGGAATATTGAAGTGAAGCCTACATAAGAAAGATACTGATTCATGCTTTCATTTTTGTTTTATTTTTTGTTATTACAACCACCATGAGCAGCTGTAAGGACTAGAAGAGGCTTCCCGTTTCTGATTTGGGGCCAATGGAGAGAGCTAGCGCAGTAAAACAGGCACATCACCCATGGGCGCTCATAGCTTAGTTTAACAAGAAGGGGCAAAAACGAATTTTAACTACAAATAACATATACAAACACCACATGAAAATTTCCACAATGATCTAATCTTGTTATCTAACCGTTTTTACCATACTATCAACACATATATTTAATTGAAAACCAGAAGACCCAAAAACTACCTTAAAAAACGGTAAAAGAAATTAGATTATGTTAGAACAATAAAGAAAATTCCTTGTCGTTCTTTTGATCCTTTTGGCCACCTGCGTTACAATACGAGACAATTAACTCGTCGATGCCATTGCATGAATCCACGGAAAGGGACCGGAATCGTAAACTAAAAAATATAATAGTTTTTTCCATTTCAGTTGGGAGTTATTTTTCCTCGTGCGATAAGTGACCCTCAGCTCAACCACAATCAAGAAAATTAAGAAAATGTGATTTATTGGTTTGATGCAGAAGTTCATGGCGTTTTTTTCACCGCACTACAGGAATGTATTACATCAGAAGCTGAAACGGAATCAATCAACTATGTATCCCTCCCCCCCCCATTGTTTACCATATTGTCCCATCGTTTGGATAGGTCTGCAATACCATTCTTGAAAAAACGTAGAGGTTTTGCTGCAAAGAAATCATCAAGGAAACTTTGGAGATCAACATCATTGTTGAACGTTCTGCCACGGAATGCATTCGACAGAGATCGGAACAGGTGATAGTATGAAGCGACGACATCTGGGGAATAGGCCGGATGTGGAAGGATCTTCCATTTCATGTCCTGAATTACCATTTCGGTCATGCTTGCACTGTGAGGGCGTGCGTTATCATATTGGAAAAGGACACCATGACGCTGATGTGGCAGTTTCTGCTGAACTGGGCGGAGTTGCTCACAATTGAGTGCAGCGTTGATGGTCCGATTCCTCGGCAGCATTTCGCAGTGAATAATTCCTTCCATGTCCCACCAGACACACAACATGATCTTCGCAGGATGAAGGTCATGTTTTGGACGTGGAATCGGCGTCTTGTTTCGGCTTAACCATTCCCTCCGATTGCCTGAAATTCACGTACAGGCATCGCTTTTCATCTCCAATAACAATACGTGACAGAAAGGGTTTGTGTTGCTGAGAACATTCGCGATAACGGGCGAGCAAGGAACCACATATGGCAACATGCTGATTCTTGTTGTCCTCGGTGATTGTGTGAGGCACCCAAGACTCCAATTTCTGGACCTTTCCCATAGGTTCAGATGTCGCACCACTGTGGCCTGTTCACAGTCCATCTCAGGGGACAATTCGCGTGCGTGTGGTTTGACGCGGATCCAAGTGGATGAGATGGTTCAAACGATCCTCATCAAAGTGAGATGGACGACCTGAGCGTGGAGAGTCGTTGAGGTCAAAATTGCCACCTCGAAAACGCTCAAACCATTTGTGGGCTGTCCTCGGAGCAATGAAATCCTCCCCATGCACAGCAGAAATTTGTCGAGTGGCCTCGGCGGCTGTGGATCCCTTGTTAAACTCGTAGAGGAGTAGATGTCGGAAATGTTCATTCCTCTCTACTTGACAATAAATATTTCCGGACCTGAAAACCAAAAACCATTAGCCACAATCACACAACGCGATGTGATGTAGATACACGAAATTTCTGGCTACATTTTGATATACAACTGGCCATCTGCACCGTCACTACTGACCTGGGAAACACTCGTGAAATAAAACGGCATGAACTTATGCATCAACCCAATAAATACATTTATACAACTGGCCATCTGCACCGTCACTATTGACCTGGGAAACACTCGTGAAATAAAACGGCATGAACGTATGCATCAACCCAATATTTCTTTTTTATAATACTTCAAGAAGGCTCAGCATCCTTTTCTTTTTTCTTTTTTTCATATTTTTATTATATATATATTTTTTTGGTTTATTTTTTGTCATGTGGAAATTTTTCGCTAATGAAGTAAATGAAAAATAGCTGCAAAAAAACAAAGTGAAACTTGCATTTATATTCGTGGGGAAACATAGTTTGTAGGTGAACACAGAGTCTCCCAGAAGATTCTTGAGCCTTCTCCCTGGTTCTGGGACCTACTTACGCTTCTTCTTAGGGGGCAGAATGAACTGATTCTCTGAAACAATATTTTACTGAGACCGAAAGTTCGCCCTATACCAAACAGTTTTCCTGAAACTGCAAACTTATCATTTAATCCAGATATTTCATCAGTGGATGAGGACTGCTGAAATATCTGAAACCCAGATATTTCAGCAGTCCTCACCGGTTCGCCAAAAAATTAACATAGTTTCTTTCAGACTGTTTCACCGGACACAATTTTTCTTTGCTGCAGATTTTTCTAACGGAACAATTAAAGTAATTCATAAACTGGCTTCAAACTTCCTGGATTTTTGGAAATGCTAAAATTCGCGGCATATTTTTGAAAAGATTTTAATCCAGTGAATTTT
The DNA here is from genome assembly GCA_039090855.1 of Macrothele yani. Classification (NCBI taxonomy): domain Eukaryota; kingdom Metazoa; phylum Arthropoda; class Arachnida; order Araneae; family Macrothelidae; genus Macrothele; species Macrothele yani. The sequence continues at coordinate 792,917 of CM077014.1, forward strand.
TTTTTCTATGATGAAATTTCAAAGATTGCTAATTCCAGTACTAATTTTATTAACAAATGTTTTTAGAATTTTTTTATTCATAAGATTTTTCTAAAAACACGGCACGGCAGAATCAAAGACTTATTCAGCTAGTGACCCTGAAGAAACATACACAGAAAAACAGCGCAGAGTCAAATTAATACAGTGCAGTGTCAAATTAATGCAGTGCGGTGTCAAATTAATACAGTGCAGTGTCAAATTAATGCAGTGCGGTGTCAAATTAATACAGTGCAGTGTCAAATTAATACAGTGCAGTGTCAAATTAATACAGTGCAGTGTCAAATTAATGCAGTGCGGTGTCAAATTAATACAGTGCAGTGTCAAATTAATACAGTGCGGTGTCAAATTAATACAGTGCAGTGTCAAATTAATACAGTGCGGTGTCAAATTAATACAGTGCAGTGTCAAATTAATACAGTGCAGTGTCAAATTAATACAGTGCGGTGTCAAATTAAAACAGTGCAGTATCAAATTAGTAGAGTACACAATAGAAAGAAATCACATTTTGGTGTTTATATCGACTGAGAGTTTTCAGAATGATAAACTTTGTTGTATATTTTGGTTTTACAAAGAAAATGTTTACACCAAAATTAAAAGAATGACAGAAGCTAAAAAATGATGAACGGGAAAGAAAGCAAAGAAAGGTAATGAAATAAAAAGTTATATGAAGTGATAAGAAACCTATATCCGTCGCACAAACCAGTTAAGTGGAAAGATTTTTCTTTCTGCAAAGTTGCAAGGACGCTGATGCATCTGCCTGTTTTTCCACAACGATGAAAATCATCCCTTCCTTGGTGAAATCCTGGCACTAGTTCTCAGAAAAGGCAATGCTTACACTTCACTTGATATTACATACCATAAAAGCAACGAAAACCAATGAATGTTCTTCGTTGCGTACAGAACTGAAGATGTGTTGCAAAAATCCTCCGAGCAAATGCAAACTTCTTTTTCGATAGTCTTCATGTTTTGAAGAACGCAGCCCGTGTATTCTGAGTTGACGCACCCTAAAGTGATGTTTACAATGTTCCCTGAAAAAAAAAAAAAAGAGGTTGGAAGGAAAGTATAATCAGATCCTATTGCATTGTACATATACATATTTCATTAACTAGAAGCGCCAACCAATGGACACTTGAAATTGTAACATGCGGTTTCAAAACTAGAAAGACAAACATGAAACGATGAGCACCTTCCCAGTGGCGTAGTGGTTTAAGAACCAGCTTCTGACCATTTTTCCGAGATGTGTCCGGATGCCAATCTTGGGTCAGACATGATGATGATGTGTTTGTTCTAAGGTACTGGCTCTCTCCCTTCTCCGGAGCCAGTGGCCGCAAATTAAGGACGGGCAACTGTATATAGCCCATTCAGTTGCTCACGGTGGTCGTTAAACACCCAAAGAAACAAACAAAATGAAGATTATTACTCTTGCAAACTTACATCATCATCATCATCATCCATTAACCACTATCAATCCACTGTTGGATAAAAGTTTTCCTTTCAACAATTCTCTTCCATGTTACTCCATCATTGAATTCCATGCACTCATCTCCCACGTGGTCTTCTTATGGGTCAGATCAGATCAGATCATATGAAGAGGATTTTAGGAAGAGAGTGTCTGATAGAGTTCTGCACGGGCCCGGGCCTTCAATATTTAATGCAAAACAGACACGGGCCGAGCAGGGTCTTTTTCTTTTTTTATGAGCAAAACAATCGCTGTACGGTGCCTTTTTCGTTTGAAAATCTCATAACATACAGCAGCAGGATAAGATTTAATAATTTCCGCTGTTGGAAAAAATAGAAGTTTTACGACATGCTCTCCTCCTACAAAACAATTGGAGTGGGTCAGCTCCCTTAGTTTTGCAATGTGAATGTGGTCCCTTCTCTCTCTCTCTCTCTCTCTCTCTCTCTCTCGCTCTCTCTAACTTTCACCCTCTTCTCACGCTTCAGGGCAGGCTATTGACTGCAGCATTCATAAACCGAGCCACCAGCTCTCAGACGATCTTTTTTATTGTTCTGGTCGGCAGCACTATGTTCTCTAGATGTGTGAAAAACTTTTAAGTTGTCTTAAATGGCACGGGAGAAATGGTCTGGGAGAAGCTTACTTCTGTGTATAAATATGTACCGTATTTTTCCCATTTGTACTCTCAGAGAGTCAGCAGATGGCAAATGAACCCTTAGGCATAGCTCAGCCGTTTTCAAAACTTCTGTGACACTGGTTAGCTGGGTAGGCTGTCGTTGTTTTCCCTAGCATATGCTCAGTTCAGTGTTGCTGATAAATACTCTTCCATACTTGTTATGGAGTTTAAGAAAGCAAAAGTTTTTCGCGAAAAAATCGCTTCCGGAGAATATGTGCTTGTAGACAATGTAAAGTAGAACGATCGAACTCATAATTCTGGATATTTCGTACTTTTCGAATTAACCCCCTCACCCTCCTTTTCCCCAAGGATATTCCGGGTCCTGCGGTAGGCAATGATAATTTGAAAACCCAGAAAATGTGAAAGGCATAGAAATCGTCGTTTACATGCAATAATTTTAAGTATACAAGCCCCCCCCCCTCAGACGTCACGTGACTTATAAAGAGTTACAGAAATATTCCGAATTAACGTTTATTGTAATAGAATACGTGTAGCAATTAAGAGAAAGCGAAAACTCTTCAGGAGTCTAATGACCGAGTGCACAAGGTATCAAATTCGTGTTTTAGTAATTGTTGTAATTTTACGGGAGGTCCCGGGTCTTGGAAACAGTCAAAATATACGGGCCGGACCAGGCTTTAATTAAAAAATTTGAAACGGGTCGGGCCTTGGACGTGCGAGCTTGGGCTGGGCCGGGCTTTTCAAATTAAGGCCTGTGCAGACCTCTAGTGTCTGACCCCAGGTCTTAAACAACCCTTAGAAATAAGAAGCTAGGATTTTGGTCCTAAAGTGACCGATAGGAAAGTGACACGGAAGCGAGGTGTAAAGGGAGAGGAAGACACCCTTATTTATTACCGGAGGGCTAGTACCCGGGGTCCGACGGCTTAACGTGCTCATCCAACGCACGGCGGATATTTAGTGGTTCGAGCATTCGTACCTGCCTGAGGCTTCTCCGTGGCAGTCATGAACGTTGGCATTTAGGCCCTTCTTGTGGGTGTTTTCCTGTGCCTTGGTATCTAGTCAAGTATTTTACTTATCCAGCGGTGGTCAGTTCTTCTACCGATATGTCCATTATCAGTTTCTTTTCTTAAACGTGACATTTAATGGGCAGTACCACTAAACGTAGCAATCAATACCACTAAATGTCACGTTTAGGGGTATCAATTATTGATGGGAATGATTTGATGTGGCATTCTATAATAAATCCGCGCTGGGAATCAGTTAACTCTGTCGATCAAGGAAGGCATCTAGCATTCGCCATCAACCCGACGAGCATATTTATAGTTGCGTCTGTGACATGGTCCTTGAGAACAGAATTCACTATCAACAGATAGGTGTGAATATTAATGATATGGCAGAGTATAGTTACAGATAATTAGTTTATTGAACCAAATTCAGGTTACAACGAATTACACGGAGTCACAGCAAGTCACTAAAGCTGCCGAAATTCTCCTCTTCTGAAGATCACAGACAAGCAACAACAAATATTTCTTTGTTTGCGAAGACACGTTACAATTCGTCAACAGTGATCTTCCCCTTCTTTCAAGTCATGGATATGACGATTGTCACAACCGGAAAACTATTATTTTTTTCGTTTGGAGGTTTAACGGCCACCGTGAGCAACTTGATGGGCTTTAAGCAGTCTCCCGTCCCTAATTTAGGGTCACTAGTTTTAGGTAAAAAGGGGAGCCAGTACCGTAAGACAAACATAACATCCATGCCTCTCAAGATTCGAACCCAAAGGTCAAATGCCTCTTGAAATTAGGCTTTCCCTGAACATTTCGCGTAGAAGTGCCAGAGAAGGATTTGCTGTGTGCGGTGGCGCACCATCTTGCTGAAAGTAGTTGTGTGCAAAACGTCCTCATTTAATTGACCATTAAAAGACTACAACATCATACAGTAATGCACAGAATTGATATGCCCTTAATGAATAAGCGACGAGTGATTCAACCTTTGTTGCACGCACTCCATACACAAACTTTTTACTTCATGTTGCGGTATTTCCTACGTAACGCACTGCCGTTTCGAGAGTTAACAGGCCAGGATAAATGAAATCATTTTCGTACGTTAAAAGTGCAACTTCAAAAATGCCTTCCCATTGGAGTACCCAGACATCTAAGTAATCGACGAGCATGCTCGCAGTTGCTGGTTATTTTTCAATTTATGCAGTAATGTTACTTTGTACAAATGCAAATATGGCAATGGCGGCTAGTACTATGATGTTGCTGCCTCCCACCAAAACACACAGAAAAAAGCAGATTTTGTGCCGGACCGAAGTTTTCTAAGCTCAAGCTGCTAGTTCTCTTGTACAAATGCGGACTCCGTTGTGGTTGTAATCTCCTATCCACTGGGAAGCCCCAAAGTCTATAGAAATAAACCCATGTAGGAAACCCCTGGATTTCCACATCCGTTGTCTACGTTCTTTACAGTTCCATCGTGCGCAATGTCACTCTGGGCTGTGTTGGCTGCAGCCCGTGGGACGAAACTTCTGCTTGAAACTCACCGGTTTTTTATGGCAGTTTTGGTTGAAACTCACCGGTTTTCTATGGTAGTTTTGCTTTGACAGGTTAGGGAAGGGTATGGTGTTTGTTACTTTGAGCTGTGAGATTCCGCGCGACTTTGTAGCCAAGAATTTGGATCTCTGCATCGATAAGAATTACTAACTATAATTTCCTCTGTTCGTGAAGATCCCACATGCCGAATTTTAATAGAATCGGTTCAAAAATTTCTGTTAGAAAACTTAGTCAGCGGTGTACACATACAGGGGCAATTATCATGGCGTCTTTTTCTTATTAATACGGGAAGAACGCCAAATAAGCAATTTGCTTTCAAACCGAGGACTTTTACAAATGTAGCTTTTATTGTTTAGAAAATTTATCAAGATACGAAATTTCCAAAACGTAATTTTCTGCAGCGAAATGTTGTTATGGCTTCAAAATGAAAACTACCTTTTTTCAATCTACACTGCTGGCCACCCAGAATGCAACACCAAGAAGGAAGCATCCGATTAGCCTGAAATTCGCAGCATGCATCGCCCGCGAGAGGACATGCAAACGATTAGCATTGCAGGGCATATACAAATCATGTACGCCCGGCACGCCACCGAGAAGCACTATAAGAAAGGTGCACAGAAAGCGGGATGTAAGTAGTGGAAGTGTGTTGTGCTGCCGGACCTGTGCGTGGGAAGCTTCCTGATGCCTCGTCGCAGAATACGGCAGTCATTCCATCACGTCTCGGAGTTCGACAGAGGACGAATAGTGACTAATCGCGACAGAGGTTTGTCGTACCGAGACATCGGCGCCCATTTGGGACGACATCCAGCCACAGTGAGGCGAGTATGGATTCGGTGGGTGCAAGACGGACGGACGTGAGCGACTGGTGCAGCCGCCGCACACCACCGAACGAGAGGACCGGCATGTTGTGCGGCGGGCATTGACGACTCGACCGCCACATCACGAACGTTAGCACAGGAATTAGGGTGTGTTGCGCAACAACCTGTGTCAGCACGTACCGTTCGACGTCGTCTGCAGGAGCGGGGACTTGTCGCACGGCGCCTGTTGCTCCGATTACCATTGACGTTACACCACCGGCGAGTGCAGCGGCAGTGGGCCGTTGAACGCTGCACCTGGACTACGGAATGGCACGACATTGTTTTCTCCAACGAATCCCGCTTCTGCCTGCAACACCACGATGGTCGGATCCGCGTGTGGCGACACCGCGGCCAGAGACTGTATGACGCCTGCATTGTGCATCGCCATACCGGTTTGTCGCCTGGCGTTATGGTTTGGGGCGCAATTGGATATGACACCCGCACCCCTCTGGTACACATCGCCGGTACACTCAACAGCCACCGCTACATCTCCGACTTTTTGGAGCCTGTAGTCCTCCCTTAACTTCAGAACCTGCCAGCGGCCACGTTTCAACAGGAAAATGCGCGCCCGCACGTGGCACGCATCGTGCAGCAATTCTTCACGGCCCACCAGGTGTCACTGCTGTCGTGGCCCGTCTGATCTCCCGATATGTCGTCCATCGAACACGTCTGGTCGCTGATCGGCAACCGAGTGGCCCGGAAAGCACCACCCGTGGCTACACCTGATGAACTGTGGCAACGTTGTGGAAGCAGCCTGGACCGACATACCCCAAGCCCACATCCAGCCATGGGGGCCACACGAACTATAGATATCTGCGTGTTCCGCAAGTCGCACATGCCTGTAAGCTCAATCGTTTCATCTTTATATCTGTTGTTATGTGTCCAGTAAATTTGGCTTTGCTATCTCGTGTCCTTCTTGGTGTTGCATTTTGGGTGGCCAGCAGTGTATAATAATCAAAGAGAATGTCTGTGTTTAGAATAAAACAGTAGATGTAATATGAGTATTACCAAAGAAAATCTTAGACTAACGAATTACTTTTAACTGAGCCAGGTGCTAAGAACTTCAATTCATTTATTAAGCGATTGCTTTTCATTTACTTACAAAAGTTGGCGAATTGCATTTGGTTGAGGCATAATTTATTAAGCTATTGTTGTGTTTCTAAGTTATATCACAGTAATATTATTAGAGTTTTCCGCGAATCAATGTAGAAGAGCACACATACACAGTGTTTGCATGCGGATGTGGGCTTTTCTGTCACCGTGGTAAAGCTTTCAATTTCTTAGAAACACCGTGAAAATAGTAAAACAAAACTTAGGTAGCCGCCATTAATCGTAAATCAACATGTGGCCCAAATTATGTATAACTAAGGAAAGAAAATGGTGTAAGATGAAGTACAGTGAGGGCGCGTCAGAAGACACCACTAAAAGCGATGCCAAAAATGCGAGATCGTAAAATCATGTGTTCTCGGACTGATGAGGGCAGCAGTTTAGAATAAACTTGCGTCGTCAATGCTTGAGGAAACAGCCAGCGTAAGCAGCAGCGATGGGTCTAAAGGGATCACAATTGGTCAACTGTAATTCTCCAAGGAGTGGCTGAAAGTTACAGGTACGCATAAGCAGGGATTCTAAGGTATAATAAACCTGTCAAACAAAAGACAGGAACAGAAAATAAAAGAAAAATATAGCAGAAATAAATGACTTTGACCAAATATAGTCGAAAATTTGTACCCGGCGTCATCTTGTTTTGCTGAAGTTTGCGCTAAATGTTGCAAGATTTCTTACTAGCATATATAACATGATTTACCGATAACTGTAGCAACAGGCATGATAAATTATCGGATGAAGAGTAAAACAACATACAAAATTGAAAAGAAGAAATCCCAGAAAGTAAAAGGTTCTTTCGATTAAAAAAACAAGAAAGATAACACCGAATTTTCGGGTGTAATAAGCACGTCTTTTGTATCCGTTCTGACGCAAATTAAATTTGTCAAAGCTATTCAAAATCAATGGAACTGGTAAGGAAAACAATAGTATCTGACGGAAGAAAGAACTTTTCATTCGGGTCTTTAATCCTTCAGATATTGCTGTAAACGGAATCCTGAGCTTACGAACTTTTAGAAACAGAGCTATCGACAAAACTAAGATGTGACTTTACGTCCCTTGGTGGGAAAACCATGCATTATTTTAGGAAGAAAGTATTCACAAAAGGTTTATCCATATGAGCGGTATCGGTCCAAGAAAAAATTTTAGTCGAGTTTTCAGGAGCCCAGATTTTGCTACAAATACATCAGAAGTAGAAATTAACACTTATGACCCCTGGTGGCCAAACCATTATTTACCAAACATTAGAAATTACGTGAAATATATTTTTTCTTCAGGTCCTGTATGCGATACAGGAAGATTTTTTGAAATCGGAGTTTTAGGAGCAGAAAACGCAACTTATAGGAAAAGCATTTCGCATCAAAAACACTATACAACAAAGAAGGAATTTTTCAAATCAGACTTTTAGAAGTAGAGATACTGACAAAAATAAGATATACATTCACGCCCCTGGCGTAGAAACCATGCATTATTTCAAGAAGAAAATGTTCCTAAAATGTTTGTCGACATGAGTAGTATCGGTACACAAAAGACTTTTTTCAATCGAGATTTTAGAAGCTCATATTTTGCTGCAAATACATCAGAAGCGGAAATTAAGGTTTACGCCCCCAAACGATTTCCCATCAGGAGCTGTATCCGGTGCAGAAAGAATTTTTCAGATCGGAGATTTAGAAGTAGAGATATAGGGGCAAACGCAATTTACCTTTACGCCCCCTAGCAGAAAGTCTACGAATTACGTGAAAATTTTGAAATTATATGAAAAACATGCGACACGGAAAACACTATCCAACAAAGAAGGATTTTTCAAATTGGACTCCTAGAAGTCGAGATATTGACAAAAATAAGATATACATCTACGCCCCCTGGCGTAGAAACCGTGTACTACTATAAGAAGAAAATGTTTCTAAAAGGTTTGTCGGCATGAGTAGTATCGGTCTACAAACGACGTTATTTTCAATCGAGAATTTAGAAGCTCATATTTTGCTGCAAATACATCAGAAGCGGAAATTAAGGTTTACGCCCCCTGGAGGCCAAACCATTTTTTTACAAAAATTAGAAATTATATGCAAACGATTTCCCATCAGGAGCTGTATCCGGTGCAGAAAGAATTTTTCAGATCGGAGATTTAGAAGCAGAGATATAGTGGAAAACGCAATTTACCTTTACGCCTCCTAGCCTATGAATTACTTGAAAATTTTGAAATTATATGAAAAATATGTCACACGGAAAACACTATCCAACAAGGAAGGAATTTTTCAAATCGGACTCCTAGAAGTCGAGATATTGCCAAAAATGTTATATACATCTTCACCCCCTGGCGGAGAAACTGTGGAATATTTTAGGAAGAAAATATTCCGAAAAGGTTTATCGATGTGAGTGGCATCAGTCCACGAAAGAATTTTTTCAATCGATATCTTAGAAGCTCAGATTTTATGGCAAATACATCAGAAGCGAAAATTAACACTTACGCCCCCTGGTGGCCAAAGTATTCTTTACCAAAAATTCGAAATTATATGCGAAAGATTGTGCATCAGGAGATGTATCCGCTGAAAAAAAATTCAAATCGGAGTTTTAGAAGAAGAGTTATCGGAAAAAATGCAATTTACTTTACGCCCCCTAGCGGAAAATCTATGCGTATTTTGAAAAAGAAACTATATCCAAAATACTCTTCGACATAAATGGAATCGAAAGATAAAAGATTTTTTTCAATCGGATGTTTAGAAGCAAATATGTGGAATAAAACGTATTTTTGAATTCGACATCATCTGTGTTTACGCCCTCTAGCGGCGAAATTGTACATCGTAAAAAAAAAACGAAATGAAGGATCATCATTCGCATATTTCAAGCTTTCGAATGCAAAATGAATTTTTCAAATCGGACTTATAGTTGCAGAGATTCCGTGGGTACAGACGGACGGACGGACGGACGGACAAACCGATAACATAAGCACGATCTTTTTTTACAAAAGACGTGCTAAAAATACTGAAAAGCTTTTCGTGGGATCCACCTCTAGAAATGTTGGTCTCGACTGATTCTTTTAATCAGGTGATGGGCCTGAGCTATTTGTAAGTCCTGGGTTATTCCTACGGATTAGCTACAGATCACTGCTCAGAAGGCGAAGGGAACGAGGAGTGGTCGTTTCTCCTACTCTGGAAGTAAATAACGTAAACACCGCAGTTCATTAACATGCCGGCACTTTCGATCTTATTATTTTTTTAACGTTTTTCAACTGTACAGCTGATACAGATTCATGAAGTGAAATACAGACCATATTGATAGACATACGTATGTGTACCTGTTGCAAAGAATGACCACCTCATGCAATATCCGTCGTTGGTTATACTACACTTAGCGCAGTACTTAGCAATCTGGAGTTTCTCGGGTATCTGGGTCCATATGCTGCGATCAAAGTATGGTAGAAATATGGGGTTGTCTATTGGCTTGGAAATCTTTGCTTGACCTTTTTGCAACTTCGCTATTTCAAGCAGTTCTTCCTCACTTAGGTATTTCTGCCCCGACCACGAGCACTGGTAACAGCGTATAGCATTTGAGACACCTAGAAATAAAAATCAAGCATTAATTAGCAATATTTCGTATAGATGCCAAACGTATCTATATTGAACGTTGGCCTTTTTCATTTAGCTATACTAGATTTTTTTAATTATCATAATTAGCTTCATTTTGTCTTAGGATCTCTAAGTTCTGCTCAGTCCGACTTTCTATACGTCTATCGATATGGTTCCATAGTGTATATCTCTTTGGTTAAATTTTTTTTTATATCTACAAGACAACTGTTATTTCATGTTGAAATATACGAGAGTAAGTCAATAAATATTTGCAATACCACTTGCATGGCGGATAATTATTCACTTACCCATTAGTTACTCTTCGGTTTGCTGTACTACTCGTTACGCGCGCGCATATGTAGACGAGGTGTCGCTGCCTTCAGTCACCCTGCTGTAAGTCTGGCCTTTGTATATCAGTCCCCGTGTTGTTTTGCCCTTAACGTTCAGGCTCCGGTTAAAGTATGGGTCGAAGAAGAACATCTAGCAGTGTTCTTCTTTCGACGCATACGCGGCAGGGTGGGTAAGAAAATTTTCAGAGTAGCCTCCAACCCAGCCTTGCATCCCCTTGGCGACGTATATGGTGCCAAGAGCTTTCACCTCAGTACAGGAACAATCATGGGCGGCGGAACCCGATAATTTCAGGAGGCACCAACATCTTTGAGAGTTAAAACCATAAAAAAGAGAGAAAAACCCGTAGGTTACATATCCAAGTACTTCAACAAATCATCGTAACCTGCTATCAATCGACTGCTGCATGAAGGTCTTTTCCACAACTTTTTGTCTTGAGCATATCTCTTCCAAGTTACTCTAGCATGGTTTCGAATTTCATCCACTTACACTAGTTTGAAAAAATTAAGGATGAAGAGGAGAAATTAGCATAACAGCGGAACAAGCAGGCAGAATTGACCAAAAGACCACTCAGGAGATAGCCTAAGGTCCGGTACGGTAGGGCATGCGCATATATGCAGCATGACGTAGGGGGTCGGAAGGGTATAAAGCACACCGGCGGTGTACGTTCAGCAGTTCGGTGAAAGATATTGCACGGTGTACATCGGTTTAAACTACGTCGAGTTGCTGCCACCGAGTGATATGGCCAACAGGCAATCCAGTAGACGACATCTGGATGACTTTACCCGAGGTCGCGTCATTGGGAAGTTGGAAGAAAGTCGAAGTGTGACTAGTGTGGCCAAGGAATTCGGGATCGCTCACAGCATCGTTTCACGAGCTTGGAGAGCATTTCAAACGACAAGAACAGCTGTCCGAGAGTTTAGCAGTGGTCGTCCACGAGCAATTACGGCGGCGGATGACCGGTATATTGTCCTACAGGCGAGAAGAGACAGACGGCAGACAGCAGGAGAACTCGCAAGGCACATGCAACAGACAACTGGACGTCCGTTTGTCGCGTTTTACCATGGCCAGGAGGCTGCACAAAGGTGGTCTGTTTGCACGACGACCAGTACGGTGAGTGCCATTAACGCCTGCTCATCGGAGACGGCGGTTTCTGTGGTGCCAGGAACACAAGAACTGGACACATCAGCAATGGGGTCGAGTTCTCTTTACGGATGAGAGCCGATTTAGTCTGGCGAGCGATTCTGGACGTATACACATCTGGATAGAGCAGGGAACACGCAATCACACCTCCAACATCATCGAAAGGGACCGGTTTGGATGTAGGGGTTATCGTTGGGGCGGTATCATGCTTGGTAGCCGTACTGACCTCCACATCTTCCAAGGGGTTCGGTCACTGGTGTCCGCTATTGTACCGAGGTTCTCCTGCCTCACGTGCTTCTGTTTAGAGGTGCTGCAGGTCCTGAGTTCCTCTTCATGGACGACAACGCTACACCTCATCGTACAGTGGCTGTCGTAGAGCTCTTGGAGAGTGAAGATATTCAGCGCATGGATTGGCCCGCAAGGTCCCCGGACCTAAATCGAATCGAACACGTTTGGTACCTTCTCGGTAGACGCTTGGCAGCACTTCACCAGCCACCAGCAACGATTCCGCAGCTGCGATTGACGCTACAAGAGGAATGGGCCTCGATGCCTCAACAGCTCCTTGACAACCTCGTCCTCAGTATGGACAGACGTTGTAAATCCTGCAACGCAGTCAGAGGTGATCATATCCCCTACTAAAGACTGGATTTTTCTTGGCAGCCGCCTGTCACATAGACGTTTCTGTGTTCTGTCCAGTTGTGCTCGAAACTACCTTTTAAATAAAGTGCCTTTGTATCCTTTGGATTCCTTGTTGGGACGGTTTTGCTCACTTGTCCCATGTTCTTACATCTTGGGGATCTTATGGTATGATTTGAGTCGATGTAGAGCACTTCTGCACGACGTTACATTCGAAAAACCGTCTCGTCTTTAATTTTTGCAGGCCAGTGTATCTTCCAGATTGCTTGCTTCTAGGTCTTCTCCTGCCCCATAGGCAAATCCAATCCAGTATATCAGTTGTTTAATAGTAGTCAGATCTAGCAATACACTTAACTGCCAAAATTCATGCAATACGTACCTAGTATCGTGTAGGACCTCCTCTAGCTCGGCGAAGTGCAGCAACTCGAAGTGGCATCGATTCCACTAGTGGCCGGAAGACTTTTGGAGAGATGTTGAGCCATGCCGTCTGAACAGCCGCGCACAGTTCCCTGATATTTGTAGGTGCAGGATATTGGGTGCGAATGGACGTTTCCACCAGGTCCAATAAGTGTTCTATTGAGTTCATGTAGGGCGAATGTTGTGGCCACACCATTCGTCGGAATTGTGCAGAATCTCCTTGAACCAATTTTGGACAGCTTGGGCCTGATGACATGGTTCATTGTCCGCATAGAAAATACCATCGTTGTTGGTGGGCTGCAAATGGTCACCCAGCAAATCAACTAAGCGATTACCAGTTAATGACGTGTTTACAAGGACCAGAAGACCCAAGCTGTGCCACGTAAAGACACCCGTACATGTATGGAACCACCACCAGCACATCTATGGAACCACTAGTGCCTTGTTGACAACTTGGGTCCAAGGCCTCATGGGGTCTGCGCCTCAGCCGAACCCTACCATCAGCTCGTAACAACTGGTAGCGTGACTCATCGGATCACGTCACATGTTGCCATTCTTCCAGGGTCCAATTACCATGTTCAGGAGCCCAGGTGAGGCATTGTGTCCGATGTCGTGGTGTTAGCAAAGGCACTCTTGTGGGTCTTCTGCTCCCATACCCCATGGACTCTAAATTACGCTGCACTGACCTGATGGATATGTCTCTGGTACCTCCTGCATTGAATGTGGATGATATTTGACCCAGTGTCGCTTGTCTGTTAGCATGGACAATCCTGGTCCAACGCCACTGGTCACGGTCACTCAGCACAAGTGGTCGGCCACTGCGCTGTCCACGGTAGGTGGTAATGTATTCCATGAGGTATTCTCGGTACACGCGTGACACCGTGGATCTAGAAATGTTGAATGTTTGCACAACTTCGGAAATTAAATGTCCCATCCATCTGGCTCTCACTACCATGCCTCGTTCAAATCCGACAATTCACGTCGGCTGGCCATAATCATACAAGCGGTTGTTCAACCAGACTCACGAGATTACACCTCGCAACTGATAAAAATCGTGGGGTGCGTCAAAGCCTTTATACGACGGCAGCGCAAGTTAAAAATTTGTATACTGCTATCCCATGACTTTTGGCACTTCAGTGTATATCCAGCCTATTGCCCTTTGAGAATTCTTTAACGTTTTTTTTTTATAAGTGAAAAACACAACGGTGAGTTAACTTTTCAATTTTCTTGTACAAAATTAATTTTCGAAGTAGCGCTTGAAGCGTTTTCCAGAAAACTACGAGACGTGGTGATGGTCTCCAGAAAAGTGTCATTAAAAAAGTTGTATCATATGTGAACCACAAATTTTTAAGACATTTCGTACGAAGACCCTACTCCAGTGAGGGGGACCATGAAATTCTCCGGATCCCTGTGCCCCATACTTTCCGCCGCCCGCGGGGACAATGTTTGGTAAGAGAGGAGTGTACACGAAAGTATTTCCAATTTCAAAAACAGTCGCACAACTGTAATGCGTGAAGAAGGAGAGTGACTCCCATCAACGTCCGCTGATGAAGATAAATTAGAACAAGTCCATGCAATAATCTTGACCAACCACGGGTGACTATAGATAAATATAAAAGAAAGAACAATTTTGGATTTACTGATACGTTCTACAAAGAATACAAATGCAACTGTACGGACCAGTGTGCATTCTGTATAAATAAAATATCCCGAAGGTTCTGTTAAATTTTATGGAAGACGCAGACAAAAAGACCAACACCAAGATTGCAGAACACAAGAAGAATGTAAAGAATGGTGCTGTTTCCATAGCCTCCCAGAAAGTTGGATTTCATAATGCTGTACTCTAGCCAGACATGTTGTATCTCACATCACACCAAAAGGAACTGCTCAGTCCCGGTGTTCGAGTGGTCCGAGGCCCTGGCTTCTAAACTTTCGTCTGAGATGGGTCAGGTTTGTGTCCCGGATGAAGCATGAGAGGTGTGATCGTCTAATGACACTGGCTTCGTCACTTGCCAGGTACTAGCTGCCCTAAACTAGGGACGGGCGACTGCTTACAGCCCTTGGAGTTACTCATGATGGTCGTTTAACCTCGAAATATAAAAGCATAATGTAATAGAAGAAACTGCGAGAAGGGAAACTATGGAAATCTTCTTAACACGGAAATTGCGCAACAACTCGATATCTTCGGAACTGCCCTCAATTTGGACGGATCTTCTAAGAATTCGACCACAACTGCTTTGAACTTGTTTCACTGTATTCTATTTTTATTTAACTTTATTGTTTTTATTTGTTATTTTAAATAATATATCTTGATCTGTTATTTAGTTCTTTACTGTGTTTTCACATTTTCTTTTATTTAGCTCAAGTTAAATGTAGTCATGTTTGAAATTTGAATCTTAATACGTTCAACGGCATTCTTTATTGCTCAGTGTTTTGTGTGTTGTCTTCCTTGAAAAAGAGATCCGTTGATTCGAGAAAACTTATCACCTATGTATTGTATAGAGAATCATTACAAAGATTTTCTGCAGTTCAAAAAGTTAATAATATCTGTTCTGTAGGACTATTAATCAAACTTATTTGCTTGCGTATCCCCAAAAATAATTTGTCTTATATTTGAACCAACAACTATTTTTAATATTTATTATAGTAGGTCGTTCAGGAATTAAATGAACACTTCAATAATTACCATAATTCCTGTAATAGCAAAATACTGATCACAATATTTCAGGGTATAATTAGTAGTTTTCCTCGTTATCAAGAATGCGTTCTCAAACTGTGGGCAAAGTTCAGGAACATGATTAAAAGTACCAGTGTCATTAAATCGGTGGAAAATGTCTGCTGTTTTAACAAGTACCAGATATGTTTCCTTTTGAAATGGCCAATACAGTTGAAATCACAGGGGTTCATATCGGTACATACGGTGGATGCGGCAGCTCCACTCAGCCGTTGTGTTCAAGGAACAGCCGAACAATCCGGGCGTTATGTGACCGTGCATTGTCGTGTACTAGGACAGGTTGTTGTATGTCCATGTCGGAATAAGCTCCTATGCTTCTCTAGAAATTACTTATACCTCTCCGATGTCATGGTATGTTCTCATCATACGTCTTCCAAAACAGCCACATTGCGAACATCCATGCCAACGACCAGTAAGATTTCACGCTCATGCAAATCTGCATGGGGTAAAAATGCCACGGAAGTACCTGGTTCAACACAGGACCGTGACTGATATCGTTGCATGGGTGAATAAAATTCCACCCAACTTTCATGTAAGCAGAGAAACCTTATGAACACTCGACTAGTGGGACGATACCACGCAAGGTTACTTCGTGCAATTTCATAACGGAATTCCTTCTGTGTGGGGGTTAGTGGGTGAGGCACCCACGTCATTCGTTTGCTCATTAGACTTAAATCTTCTGTCAGTTCGGAATGAACTGCTGTGTGAAGGATACGTAGTCGTGTGGAAAGGTCATTGGCACTCATTCTACAAGACTGCTGAAATGCCTATGGAATGTGTCGTTTGGCTTCTTATCTGGATGTCGAAATCGGTCGATCACGTTTTGGAGCATCTCTGCGTGATGTCCTGCCTTCCTTATAACATTTCATCAACTTGTAAACTGCCATATCTTTAAGGGTATTATGACTTACTGCTATCCACAGAAGACTTCGCGCGACGCCCTCTAAATTCTGCAATAAGATATAAAATTGAAAAAACAAACAAAAAAACACGCTGTTCTTCTACTATGACTGATCGTCTCAGCTGCAAAGATTTTTTTCAATCAGATTTTCAGAAGAGGAGATACAGTTGCAAAGAGATATGCATATTTACGCCACCTAACACCAGAATTGTTCATTATGAAATATTCGAAAATGTATCCGAAATGTTCCAGCAGTGAATGGTATTCGATGTATAAAGAATTTTCAAATCGAACTTTTTGAAGAAAGATATCGAAAAATTTAAGATATGAATTTATACCCCTATCGGTAATTGTACATTATTATATGGAAGAACCATACGTAAAATTTTTACCATAGTGAACAGTATCTGGGCAAAGAGGGGTCGCTTTACAATCGGAGTTTTAGACGCATAAAAAGGTTATAAGTAGCCAGAAATATGCACTTATGCCCTCTAATGGAAGAATTGTTCTTAACGAAAATTAGAAATTACGTGTAATGCATTCTTTAAGGTGAGCAATATCGAAGGCAAAAAAAAAAAAAAAAAGAACTTTCGTAATTATACTTTTATAAGCGTAGATACGGCTGAAAATATGTTGGAAGCAGAAACATTAATTTACTCCCTCTGGTGGCAAAATTTTATATTTGAAAAAATTCGGAGTGATGTGCAAAGTATTCCGAAACACCACGAACGCAACTTTTGCAAAAAAGATTTTTTCAAATGGAATTCTTACAAGCAGAGATATCGGAAGAAATGCATTATACCTTCACTTTCTATAGCGGAAAAAGTGCACGTTATTTGAAGAACTGGATGCAATTCGTTTTTATATTTGTTATTATATTCGATTCATATTTGATAAGCACCCTCTGCTTAACATTGTACTCCTAATTCTGCCATAAACGAATGAATGTATGAGGAAGTCTGTATTTTACTCCTGGATATGCTTGCCTGTGTAGTAAAACTAGTTTCACTTATCAGCTTTAATGATGTTACTTCCTGGGCTTTCTCTAATGATCAACAATTCATGTATATCTAGTTGTTGGCTAGCTTTTGGTCTAATTTTTTTTTAAATGTGGTTAATGAAACAGCGCAACTTAAATCTTGGAGGTTTTGTAGCACAGTTTCAAAATTATAAATTAAATAATACTTTCAGGTTTTGAGATGTGATGAGTATATTAGAAATATAGTTGAAATATATGCTCTGTTCGAAATCAGCCGTAACTTTACAGTAGACATAACCAAGTCACGCATCTTTTTTTTTTTGTTTCAGGGGATCAAAATACATAGTGAGCATTTAAAGTTATAAGGAATGCTCTATACCCAATTTTGCGAAGCTTGCTCCAGGTGAAGGAGCAGAACGAGCGCAATGGGATAAATACTAGGGCCATATTTCATGCGGTACTCAAACTCGAGCCCAGGTCGGATGATTGGTCCGACGCCCACGCCTCTGATCATTCGGCCACAGGGGCAGCAAGGTACACATTGTAACGACTTATGTTTTTATAAATTATAGAATGCTTCTGATATCGTAGTCAAGCATTTTAACATTAAAGTAGCCTTCTGATTCAGAAATCTAGAGGAAGTTTACATCCTGGAAATTAATCAACATTTCTTCTCCACAGCACATCGTAATCACAGTAAAAAAAAAAAAAAAAAAGAAAGAAAGAAAGTAAAAAAAAAGAGAGACAGATGACATAGAGATGCTTTCTCAACTGCCGCACAAGTAACGTACTACTGATGAGAAAATTCGAAAATTGGAACTCCCTAGAGAGAACGGGAATAGAACCCTTACCCTGGTTGCATCTGTAAATAACATACCCGGTCGCAAACAGGCAGATACGAATTTAATTCAGGCACTAACGTGATATCATTTGCAAGTTTTCAGAAAAGTTCGATAATTTATAAAGACATTTCTATCCAGAAAACAATTCACAAATTTGCATGCATTAACTCGACTGGTATGAAGAACAAGTTTAAGAAAGCAAAGTTTGTAAGATCGGAGATTTCGTCTGTAGACTGAAACAGTCAGTTCATGTAAAAGGGAAAAAAAGCTTTCCAATTTAC
Organism: Macrothele yani; assembly: GCA_039090855.1. NCBI lineage: Eukaryota > Metazoa > Arthropoda > Arachnida > Araneae > Macrothelidae > Macrothele > Macrothele yani. The sequence goes on from CM077014.1 coordinate 811,403, forward strand.
GATAAAAAAATGTTCTTGTCACATGTAACATAGGGGAAAAATGAAAGAAATGCTTCAAAGCATTTTTCCAATCGAAATATTTGGGGGATGTAGCTCACTTTCTGAATGCGCAAATACAGGGAAAAACGAGATATCGACGGTATAAATTGAAATAAATTATGAATTAAAGTAGTAAACTATAGGACATTCTAAATATAAAAGTTGAAAATCAAACAGAAAATGACTGGAATTGCAACTGGGAATTCATACGCTTCCTGAAGACAGCAACCAATACGAAGATGCACTTAAGGGCAAGCAGGGAAATCTGCCTTGCAAGGATATACACTGAAGAGCAATTGAATTAGAGATACCTGTCTAGTAACGCGTAGCACCATCTTTCGCCCTGAGGACGGCGGCGATTCGTCTCGGCATGGACTCGACAAGACACCGGAAGCGTTGGGAAGCCATACGGATCCACGACCCCTGAACAAGCTCCCACAGTTCACGAAGATTTGATGGAGGGGGGTCAGAGCCTCGAACATCTCTTTCGATGGCATCCCAGATGTGCTCGATGGGATTGAGGTGGGGTTACCTAGCTGGCCAAGGAAGCGAGGTCACGCCGGTGGAGTGTTCATCCAACCATTCGGATACAATTCGAGAGCGATGGCACGGTGTATTTTCTTGTTGCAAGATGAGGTCCCCAGCGGGATGTTGAAGACGCACAAACGGGAGTAAATGGTCGTCCAGGATATCCCGGTAACGTTGACCTGTGAGAGATGATGTCACACGTACCAGGGGTCCCATTTCAGTCCACGTAAACAGTCCCCAGACGAGAATGCCATCCCCACCAGCTTGAAGAGTACCCTGCTGGCAAGAAGGATCCATCGCTTCATGTGGTTTCGCTGTATTCGTATCCTGCCATCCGCATGTACCAACGTGAAATTCGACTCATCAGTCCAGGCAACATTTTTCCACATGTCTAGGGTCCAGTGGCGATCTTCCCGCGCCCATGCTAATCTTTGCACCCTGTCATGTGCGGTCAGCAGCGGTACCCTCGTGGGACGATGGCTTCTGTACCCCATAGCGAGGAGATGGTTCTGAATGGTGTGGCTGCTTACACGTTTTTGTGCACCAGCGTTAAATTGCCAAGTGATTTCTTGCACTGTGTCCCGCCTATTCGCTGTTACAATGCGAGCTAGCCAACGATGACCCCGCTCATCCACATGCTGTTGTTCACGGCAGTTGGCCCTTGCAGGGATGGTTTTATCGGATTAAATGTACTTATGGTGCACCCATGATACAGTGGCTCGTGAAAATCCCAGTGCCTGCACGACTTCCGAGATGGAGTGACCCATTCGTCGGGCCCCGACAATTTGCCCACGATCAAATGTGCTTAGATCCTTCGTCTTACCCATACTGCGTCCGACTCTTATTGATTCCCGTCGCATCAGTCCTTACATTGTCGCATCGCTGCATACGTCATGCTGTTTCCGTTTACAGGGCCGCCCACAGCGCCACATTTGCATAACGCCAGCCGTCTCTAATTCAATTGCTCTTTAGTGCACATAAAAATACAGTGGCGCACTCGGAAGGGGGTGGCTCAGGCCCTAACCGTGAGCTATCACATAGTTCTTTGTTGTTTATTTTTCAATATATTTGTACATGTTTTTAAGTATACTTTTGCGAATAATTGGAAACGCACTTTAATATGGCAGAGATATTCAGGTCGCTTCCCATTATATTAGATGTTTTCTCCGGTGTATTTTAATTTGAATCTTCAGTATTTTGAGCTACCCTATAAAGAAATCCTCGGCGAGCCACTGTGTAAATGTGGACTGAGCTAATGACACTGTGGCTAGAAAACGTACAAACTGTTAACTATTCCGGCTAGGATAAGTTCACTCTTCTTGGTCCCCCAAGGAGAAAGCTTGACCATCAGCTAAAACAGAATAAATTGTTCCTGCAGATGCCTTCTGGGAACTAATCAATGTTTAAAATATTGACCAAAATACATTTCACGAATACAATCGGTCACGCTTCCATCTGATAAAATAATGCAGTGACCTCACGTAAAAAGCCCACAGACGTGAAATGCGGTTTTATGTAAGAGTTGTCAAATAAAACGTTAGTAACGCAAAGTAATGCTTAGAGATATCTTCACTAATCCTCTTCCCGGGAAGCTGAAACTTAAGGAAAGAAATCATTTAAAATCTAGTTAAATCAGACGGCGGAATGGAGGATTTTTTTATTTTTTATTTTTTTTTTTTTTTTTTTTTTGGGTTTAATGACCACCGTAAGCAATTCTAAGGGCAGTAATATTTGAGTAATACTCTTGTTGCCGGTGATCAGGGGCCACTGTTTTTAGGGAAGAGAGGAAGCCAACGAAGTAAGACACACACACACACTCACTCACTCACTCGTCCGGAACTCAAACTCGGCCCCATCTCGGACGAATGGACAGAAGTCAGTGCCTCAGACCACTCGGCCACCGGAGCGTCTCACTTTGTGCGTTCCTTCTGTGTGGTGACTTTTGAAAGAGTGAATGGAACTTTCTTCAAATTTCATGATCGAGATGCAATTGAACCTTTTCTCCATTTACATTTATTACAGAGGGAGTTACGTAAGATAAGCTGTAAATCAGCTTTCCACTGTCTCCGCACGAGGACTATTTTAAAACAAAATCAAGCCGAATCACTGTGATGACTGAAATCAACTCTCGAGCTAGTTAGCAGTCATTTCGATTCCTAAAAATTACTAATAACTTTTGTATTTGGGGCAGTTCATGTTATTTTGCGCAAATGTTCAATTTGAAGCTATATCACATCCAGCACGCCATTCCAAATAAATCCGACACTGCGAGATCTAAAGGAAGAATGCACCTGTCTGTTCGTGTGTGGAACGCATTTCTCGAAAACCAAGAAACTTAACAGACTTAAAATTTGGTCCACATGTTAAACATGCCTTGACGTCAAGCACCATCATCGTTTTTAAAATGAATAGACTGGTAAGCAATACGGTGGACTGTAAAAATATGCAGAAGTGACAAGGCTTTAGCTTACATCATATTCATTCTGTTCTTAGGTAACATTCATACGTACCCGTTTTTTTTTCGCCAGTTTGTTTTTAATTATTTTTTTAATTTCCACTGATTAGTATCTAAGGATAAGGGACTTTCTTATACCAGATTTAGGGCTACTGGTTCAAGAAAAGAGAAAGAATGAAGTTCTTTCGGACTCCCAAAAGAAACATCACTCCGTTAGCCGAGGAGTTAGCTTCTGACCATTCGACCGAGATGGGCCCGGGTTAGAGTCCCGCATGAGTGATGTGCTTGTTCGATGACGCTGGCTCTTTCCTGGAACTAGTGGCCCGACATTAGAGACGAACAACTGCTTACACATCTTAGGATGACTCATGGTGATGGTCGTTAAACTCTGAAACCAAACAAAAAAATTTTGTTTGGTTTCGGGGTTTAACGATTATCGCCATGGTCGTTAAACCCCATAATTTATTTATAATGCATAATCGTAAATAATCATAATTTATTTTATAATACATAATCGTCTGCATATAGCATCTCATAAAAGTTCAGAACTTTATTTTAAATTCATTTTAAATCCGTTCTGACCTGCAAAGCACATTACCTTTTCGACGAGAATAAGCTTACCCATCAAAGTTCCAAGGACCGCAAACGAAAGTGCTGCGTAATTCATTTTCGCGATTTCAAAGTTGCCCCTAGCTGAAACCTGTACCTCATTAAAATGGGCATGTTGACTGATTCCGCGTCAAGGAAGGTAAGAACCTTTGCCTCATGCAATCCAGTTTAGGTATCATTGGTACAACCGAGGAGTATTTAAGCGAAAGAATTCATTCCGGAAGATAGCAAAGACACTCTTTAGTCACATTAGCAGCTTTTATCGTCGCATGGATGGCTTCAGCAAATAACGTAGAGGGACACGTCAGCATGATCAAAAGAAGGTGTGGCAACAAAATGAGCAATAAAAATTATCTTATCTCCTTCGGAACTTGTCGTCGTCTGTATTAAAAAAAAAAAAAGTAGATTTCAACCAAAGTTTACGTTCAACAGATCTAGATTAACATTTGAAAAACATAACATACACCGAGTTGTCAGTTCATTAGCACCAACTATCCCTTTAGAACACAAGCAATTTGCTTCGGCACTGATTGGATGAAGTTTTGGCCCACATATATCAAGCAGCAAGAGGAGGCTGGACAGGGCTTAATTGTTTTCACTACCTCCTAGTCACCCCATCTCCTCTCTACCGTATTGAAAATAAACAGCTGTGGAATTTTAAAATTGATAGTTGTCCTTTTAATTGAACTGCGTTTTAAATTTAAAACAAATAAATTTTACTATTTAACCAACGTAACTCCGAGATCTTCAATTTTAGTAAAATAATTTTCGTGCAGAATTAATATTATTTGGAAAACTGTTTATCTTTTCCCCATCTTCGGTGGGTTTTTGACAATGTGGAGACATCTCCATTTGCTTTGCTGCGGTGAGAAGTATTGAGTAGTGCTGTAGTGGAATTCACTTTCTTTTCTGTTTAGGATTTTTATTTGCGCCTTTCTTAGGACGAGCAACATATACCGTATGCAGACAGTATGGAAGCCAAACTTATAGCTCCCGGCACTGAAACAAGTGATAGAGTGAATAAAAGATCTTATATGTTATCTACGTGCTGATTGAGTGGTCTCGTTTATTGGGGGAGGCAACCCATGGGGTTTCCAGCTTCGGAGACAGAATATCCTAAGTTAAGGGCAGTTATGAGCAACAAAGAGAAAGACCCACCACAGGGCAAGAAAACTAGCCCTGTAACACCAAACACAAGCACCAAAATCTTTGAGTGTTCTCCTCCACCAGGTGCACACAGTGTTGCCAACGGTTGAAAAGGACTTATGGCTAAAAAATATTAAAAAATACGAACCGCATTAACACCTGACGATCCTTGGCCTGTGCCCTTAATAAAGAGATGGTTCCTTACGCGTCCTTCGGTAGTATAAAATGCGAAAACCTCATGTGATCATTAGAAGGTTACAGGGGAGCTTCAGATACGATTAATGGGGCCTTAGCTCCACGAAATGGCCTAGCTAAGCCCATGTCAAATAGCATCTCCCAATTCACACAAATTGGAAGTGGATCCAGAAATGCGATTCCCCGTTTGACTTCATCCCACAAGTGTTCCATAGGATTTAATGACCAACGATGCACGGGGTAGTCTCTTTCATGTTCTTGAAACCACTCAAAGGCAACGTCCTTTTGAAAATGTCGATCGCCATGGGAAATAGAGATTAAGCATGGTTGGGTGAACTTGATGTTTAAATGTGTTTGACCATTCAGGTGTGAGTCCACTCGTATCAAAGGACATAAAGTCTTCCATCAAATCATGACACATACCATTACACTGTCTACGCCTGCCTGGAGAGTCGTGACTGTGAGATAAATCCACGTTCTCTGAAGTCCCATCCAAATTCTCTCTCCGATCTGCATGGTTCAGGTGAAAATGGAAGGTGTCAAATTACGTGACCCTTTCCCAATCATTAACCGTTCTTCTATGGTGACAGCACACTAGGATACCGTGTACTGTCACCAGAGCCGGTGCTAGTGTGTTTAGCGCACTAGGCAGGCCATCAGCCTTGCGCTTCCAATTTGTTATTATTTGTGTATCTAAACATATTGCATTCATTCAATAATTATTTCAAGGTGCAAAAATACAATGTAAACTAAATAGAAAGAAACTAATGGAAACTACATTCATTTACTTACTGGTCCAATGAAAATGAAATTATTAAAAAAATTATTTTGCGTTCTTATTTTTTCGCAAATTACCAAGTGTCTTCAAATCTATTTCACGGGCAATTTTTTTATTCGATCGATAACGCATATAACCCAACAAGGTTCTTCCCTCCTGCATCCCTTGATGGGGAAAGGAAAAAGGAAAAAAGAAAAGAATTCTAGCGGAATGAATATATAGTAGTAGCAGAGCCTCTCTTACTCTTGCCGCGGTTATTACTAGAAAATAGTCTGAATGAGACAATTGCTAACCTTTAGGCAAGCCGCTCCGGTAACGCAGTGGTCTAAGCGCTGGATTTTGATGATTTGTCCGAGTTCGAATTCCGACGAGGCGTGTATGTTGTGTTTGTCTTACCGCAGTGGCTTTCCGTTTTCCCTGGAACAAGTAGCCCTAAATTAGGGACGGGCTACTGCATATAGCCATCGAGTTGCTCACGGTGGTCGTTAATCCGCCCTCTCCTTTCCGCACCCAAAGAACTTTAGACGTTGAGCATTGCTATTTGTGATAGAAGAAATGGACAGTCTAGATATTTATATTGAAAGCCGGATAATGCGCAATCAATTTTCTTAAAAAAAAAAAATCTTGTGCCGCCCTCAGGCGTCGCCTGACTTTCCTGCTGCATGGAGACGAGCTTGGTTTATGGCAGTTTTTCGACAGATGCGCGCTTTTGTGGCGTGGCAAAGGGAGGAGGGGGGGTTACCGCTAGCTGACTTATCCATTCTATAAGAACAGGTCGCCGTTTCTCAATGAGTAAGAATTCGCAAGTTATATCGAATAGACAACAGAAAATAAAAGTGACGTGTTTTTACTTCTGTTTTCTCATTTATTAATTCATTTGATTTTACCAACTCTAAGTCTTAGCGCCCATCAAATTTTAGTGCTAATCGTTGAACCGGCCCTGACTGTCACCAAAGAATACGGTAATGAGCGTATCGCCTCTGATCAGGTGGCGACGCCAGCCGCTCAGAACTAGCGTGATGGGAGGGAAGGGGACACAACTTTTAGTGTTTCGAAAAAATGTGCCCAAAAATTTCGTTCATGTACATTTTAGCAGACGCTGACAATTTTACCTTTAGTAAAAGAAAAGTTTTCAAGTGAATATTGTACGTAGTAATTTTTCAATGTATGTAGTATGGGAACCATGGATGCTAATCTCTACTGCAAGTTACTGTTTCATCGATATTTTAGCTTACTTAAGTCGGTGTTTTTCCTTTTATAAGGCTGTTTTTGAATTTTAGTTTATAACCTGATAAGGAATCTCTCTCTCTCTCTCACCATTTTAAACTATATTTACAAAAATAGTGTGCTTCTACTGCTCTCTTAGAATTGGTTCAGAGGACTCCCTCCATTTTCCGTACGCACAAACACTAAATTTAACAAATTCATTTTATATAACAAAATTTTAGCGAATTCGAGAAATTCACATACATGCATCCAGGTTCCCTAGAATCTTAGATGGTTGCATACTCCATATGTTCCAAGTGCTGAAGGGCTAAAGGGTGGTCTCAAAAAAAAAAAAAAAAAAAAAAAAAAGCTAGGTGGGCGCTTATCCCTCACTGATTGACTATCTGACTCATTGTTGCACGTCTGTTGATATAGTCGGATTTTTTTTTTCTTGGCGCATGACGATAATGGAGTCGCCTGATTTTGGGGGTGCAGCAAACACTTCCCGGGTCTAAACACGTGTGATTTGCAGCAAGAAGGGAGCAGACGAAGGGTTTCGTAGTAATCTCACCCTAGGGCTGAATTTTTGTGGGAAGCATGGCAGTAAACATTGCTTTATCTGAAAGGGAGAAGAGGGCTTCTTTGTCTTTTCAGTGATCCTTCTTTAGGGAACAGTGAGATCTCTCTCCCCAGCAAGCAATGCGAGACAATGGGAGAGACACCGAAGGGTGGGACTGCCGTGGTAATGGGTCTTAAAATCTTAGCTCCGTAGGGAACAAGTGACTAGGGAAGTCCTTGCATGTTGTCTCTGAGCATCGGAAATCACCTCCTTCGACACGTCGCACCCAAAATGCTTGCACCCCCCCCCCCAAAATACGAGATTCCATTATGTCAAGTAAAAAAAAAATCCGATTATACCTACAGTTTTGTCTCTCCTCGGACAATGACTAGACCGCCTGATCAGAGGCAATGCGCTCATTACCGCGTTTGGCAGCGTCAGCCACTTGCTGTACACTCGTACCTTTTTGCTCTTCTACATTCAACAAGTTCAGAAGTTGTGGGTGTGTAGCACACCTTCGAGCAAACACACACTCAAAGGATATTAGATTATATTCATCGTTTCCCATCAGACCTTTAATTGCACCAGTGACGTGGCAACGGGTAACATGTCAGCCGATTCACATAAAATAATAATCTGGTCTAATAAATGGGAAATTCAGTGTATATATTAGTCCACAGGAACCAAGATCTTTATTAACATCGTCATGCTCATAGGAGAATATTACAAGTTTCGACACACCTGGTAGTTAAAAGAAAAGATATTTACCTGATTTTTACATCAGCTATCTGTCTGTTTTGTTAAATACGAGGGACAGCCCGAAAATAAGTTTCGATAAGCGATATTTTCGGAGTCGATGTAACGATGGGGAAAATTATACCGTCCCCAGTTTACGGGAAACTTACTCTTCCACTGAGCCACGTTTGGTCTGCAGGGTCAATGCCGAGCATGCGCAGGAGTAGGTGGAAACGAGCGTGCCCTCGTCATAAGAGTCATGATGGAGACCAGTCGCGTGGTACAGACGTGGACGAAAGCTGAAGTGAGGTCTGTTGTATAATACGAGTGGGCACGAGTGGTACAGAAATCCATGAGGCTCGTTGAGGTTTATGATCCGGACGTGATGTTGGAGCAAATAGTGCGCCGATGGTGTCAGCAGTTTAGTGAAGGGCGTGTGTGTCGGACGAGCAACGACCTGGAAGGCCGTAGACTACAGAGGGGAACGTCGAACGTGTGGAAGACAAGATTCGCGCCGACCGACGGATCACTGTGGATACGTTTGCCTCAGCATTGCAGATTGGACATGCCCGAGCACACCACATCATCCGCGATATCCTGCACTACGGCAGCGTCAGCGCAGTGGGTGCCTCGACAACTGACTGCCGTTCACATGGCGCACAGAATGGGAAGCAGTCTGCAAAATCTCATGCGTTACGAGCAGGAAGGCAATCCGTTTCTGTTCCGCACTGTGACGGAGGGCGAAAGCTGGATCCACCATCACACCCCGGAGTCAACGTTAGCCTCCATGGAATGGAAGCACCCAGTTCCCCGGGCAAAAAGTTCAAGGTTACCCAGTCTGCCGGCAAGATTCTGCTGTCTTTTGGGATGCCAAAGGGGTTCTGTTGATCGACTTCCTTGAAGTTGGAACAGTGAATGCCGCCGAATCTGTGAAACGGTTGAGAGCCAGGCCCTCTCACTTCTGGATGACAACGCGAGACACCATGTGGCGGCGGCAACAGCAGCTCTTCTGGGCAGGTTCGGTTGGGAAAGCATGGACCCTTCCCCCCTCCTGGCGCCCAGCGATTTCCACTTTTCCCCAGCTTTGAAGGCTCCTGCTGGACACCATTACACCAGCAATGATTACGTGAAGCACGCAGTTCGCAAATTCGTTCGTATACAGGGCACGGACTTTTACGAGAGGGGTTTCTTCAACCTGGTATACCAGTAAGACAAATGCAATGTCGTGGGGACTATGTTGAAAAATAGGTAAGTCATGATCATCACGTTCATAGTGTCATTTTTCGCCAGCATGCACATTACTGCCGTTAACGGAACCGCGAAACTTATTTTCGGACTAACCCTCTTATTTTTTTCAAAGCAAACAAATTCCACCAAATTCTCATCACGTGAGGAAAACAGAACACCCGAGATAAATTTTTGTAATAAAAATTTTAATAGCTTTCAAAATATTATATATCACATTTTACAAATAGCTTTGAGCTAGCACTGTGATTTGAAGTGCAAAAATAATAAATTCTACAAGAAATAAATGAAATTAATCAACATCACTTAATCTGACATTACTGAGATATGGCAGATAGTCAACATACCATTGAAATTCCGTAAAATACAAAGATTACACTTCCAACTTAGGAAAGCTAAAAGAAAAATATGCATTAAATTTTGGGAATAAAATTAAAACATTATGTTTTAATGGGTGTTATTAATTACAGAAATGCACGAAACTTATTTAGGCTCAAAGAATGATACAAATCCTAAAAAAACATAAAGACAAAGAATTTGCTAGCATTTAAAACCATAAGACGGAAACAGTATACAAAAACCGTAAGAGCTGCAAGTATTAGTTTTTCAAAGAAATGAATGTGGAAAAGAACACTTTTTAGAGAACAGGGTATCCATTCCTCCTGTGCTGCAACATTCCATTACAGCATTAATTACACATATACAAAATAAATTTCGCAAGAATTTTTTTTTCAGGTGATTCAATCATTTCACGGCATTTTAACATTTTCTTAGTGTAAATGAACAACGAAAACATAACTTTTAGTAATTCTAGTGCTGCTCTCCAGAAGGTTTCCATTGTGCTCCTCTAATTCATGCTTGCTTTCTGTGCACACTTATAACGGAAAAGCTTTCAGCACTGAAATCTTAACCATTACAGCTACTCGGCAGTAATTTTTTAAAACTTAGCAAATTTTCAATTAAAATAAGCCCAAGCTTTCTTACAAAATATAAATATTTATCATAGGAAAAATTTTACAAGTATTCGTCAACTTCTGAAATCAGGTGTACTTTTTTTATAAAATTTATACAATGGATATTTCCTTTCTTCCATATGCATAACAGAAGTGATAGGCTGGGTGGGCTTCATGTTAATATGTGAGATCTTATGTATATCATTTAACAAATTTATAGTTATTAAGAGCTCAGAGAAGTACTTTGTATCTCATACATTTTATTCTCTGACATTGTTGTACATGGGAACATAAGCTTTGTATGCACAGACTGTGTCCACAAAGTTCGCAACATTTGAACGTCCCTGTAGTTTTACGTAGGAGCTATAAATTTTTTTTTTTACAGGTATAACGGCCCGGGAAAGGAGAAAGCCAATGCAGTAAGACAAACACAACGTCCATGCCTCACTGGGATTCAAACTCGGACGAAGGGTCAGAAGCCAGCGTTTAGACCAATGCGTCATCGGGACGGCTGTAATGATCATGACTGCATTGGTTTGGGTAGGCTCACCATTCATAACTGGGGTATTTGAGAAGTATCTAAAATGAACATGACATGGATCTCTCCACAAAAATTTCATATAATGCAGTTCAATTAATCAGGCTTATGTTTCCCATGGGAAAAAAATCTTCACTTTCTGAAATTTCAAAGTTCATCTGGGGGGGGGGAGGAATGAAATCCACAAACTCACCCAGAATCTCCATGAAGGAAGATAATGGTTTCAGCAGGGTAAACAATAAAATCTGTAGAAACTCAAAAGTACTTTACTTTTTGATGAGTGTGCATTTCTTTTAGCACTCTGATTGATGACAGAAATGCAAAGTTTTTTTTTTTTTTTTTTTGCTGCTGTTGGGTTTATTTATTAATATTACAAAATGCCATACATAACTTCATTTTAAAATTTATTTTTCTTCGTATGTTATTGTTTTCAGTTTTTCATAAAACTCCAGACCTACTGAGATAGCACTAACTTTACTAAAAAAACAGGTCTTCAAAATGAACCTCTGTGTAGTGACTATATGTCATTCATGACAGAGAAGACATCAAACTGAAACCAGTGGTACATGTGAACAAAAAATAAATTCAATAACTGGTACAAAAATAATAACTGTTGCATTTCTTTCACAAAAAAGAAGTAACTGAAGAATTTTACAAATTAGACTAAAATGTTTTTTTAAATTCTAAGACAATCATGAGGTTTGAGCACTGACGGGGAAAATCTTGGTGGCATCATGTTTGTATTATTTATAAAAAATGTATATGGCAGCATTTATTGTAACAACTAAATTTGGCAAAAAATTAGTGATTCGATGACAGGACAACCGTATCGCACACTCATAAACCAGCCAGGATACTGAAAAGAGATCGAAACCATGACTGTTCCAATTAAATGAATTCATATGGTTGGCCTAGATTTGAGTACTTTGGTGCATATCATGTTATTATATGCAACAGTTCCATTTGAAACCAAATCAGCATAACAATGCATGAGACCATTCCATTTGGTATTCACACCCTTTACTTGAACTCTGAAAAATTCATGAATTTTTTATGGAGGACAACTAGAAACACCACTTAACTACAAATTACATTATCAATACAAAGTTTGAAATTCTATAAAAAAATAAGTAAATAAATTACTCATTTGATTAATTTATAATGGAACATTGTTTGAAAATTTATCTGATATCACAAATAATGATTTCACACAACTTTAGAAATCAAATACATATTGAACAGCACTCCAGCAGAAACATTACATTAATTGCATTCACATAAATGGGTGAAAATTAATGTAACAAAATATGGTGAAAGAACACTTGGTTACTAAAAATAGGTAATGACAGTTAGAATGGTAAACTCAGTTCATTATACTGATGGTCAGTCGCTATTTACAGGAAGTGGAAATATACATAACAAAAATTATGCTAATAAAAGAGGTGAATGGATAAAAGAAGTACTTTTCCTCAAATGGAGAATAAAGGCTAATGTCCCAGAGATGGAATGAAGTAGTATTTGCTTTTTTATTTATAATTACTTGCATTTTATCAAATTTCGTTTTGACTAAGGAATTATATTAAAACTATCATTTTCTGAAATGAAAGGGATACATGTGAAGTGACAAACTTGAATGATTAATAACGAGCTGTTGTGATGCATGCTTTCTTTCTCAAGACACTAAATGCATACGATGGTAGTTGAAAGCTAAATGTTTTACAATGCATTATGTAAGTACACACATGGCAGTGAAATTGTCATTATGAATTTTTTGTTCATTAAAGTTTAAAACTGCATTTTCCTTCCCTTAACCACAATCACAGCACTAATACTATGATAAATAACCCACAACACAATCAATATGAATACCTATAAAATACCATGAAGAAAATATCCATCTCCAATACATGCACACACAATCAATGATATTTTGAAATTTTCTTTTCACACAAAATATCAGAGATGAAGAAACCACTGAAACTTATTGTCCACCAAATGATGTCAGAAAAGGTCAAACAGACCAACTGACACCCATCAAAATCTACAAAAGCACACCATGGATACTAATTTGGCCTTGTATGATGACTACTTACGAAACACAGAAGGACTTTCTAACATATGAAATGGATATTTTTTTGAATTTTTTTGTGCTTCTGTTTTTGGGAGTATTTATCTTCATTTTATATATGAATTTAAAGCCCTCAACAAAATATTCAGCTCACATGTTACACTTCTGAATTTCCTTTTAAAGTGCAACTGAGAATCTTTTTTTTTTTTTTTTTTTATTGGAGGTTTAACAACCACTGTGAGCAACTCAATGGGCTATAAGCAGTTGCTCGTCCCTAATTTAAGGCCACTTGTTCCAGAGAAGGGAGAGAACCAGTGCTGTAAGACAAACACAACATCCATGCCTCTCCCCTTTCGGACAAATGATCAGAGGCCATTGCTTAGACCACTGCGCTAGCAGGGCGGCCTGAGAAACACTAACAGGATGAAAAACTGTAATGGTAATTATGAAAACTTCTTCTTCCAAGGTAACTTGGAAAGAACAATACAGTTTCCTTATAGCCTTGGGATTAAAAAAAACATAATACCACTGTTTGTATATGGAATACAAAGAACTAAGTTAAATTCTGTAAAGATTTAAACTAATTTTTTCACACAATAAACTAAAATTTTAGTTTATGATCTTTTTAACAGTGGAATTTATCATAAGTCTTTAAAATTTTATTTTATTACAACATAAAGAGCTGCAGTACAGACTCATGTCACTATTGTACAATATAACAAGAATTCACTAGCAAAATATTGATCTGAAGAAATATTAAGTGATTTTCAATATGGACTATTTTTACATCCGAAAAAGGAGTGTTTCTTTTTGTGTTTTGATTTGGGATTTAACAACCACCATGAGCAACTCTAAGGGCTATAAGCAAACACCTATCCATAATTTAGGGCTGATGGCTCTGGAGAAGGGAGAGAGCCGGTGGCATTGGACAAGCACATCCCCACATGCCTCATTCAGGACTTGAATCTGGGCCCATTTCAGATGAATGATCTGAGGTTAGCGCATCAGACTGCTCAACTGGGGCAGTCATTTCTTCTTTTGTAGTTATTTTTTTTTTTATATACTATGATTAGTTCTTTCACCCAGTTTTTTTCACAAATTTGCTGAAGTAATGTGAAAGGTACAGAGTAAAGTAATTAAAATATTCATCAATGTAAGAACTGAAGATATAATTTAAAATGTAAAATAGATATGCTGAATAATTGAATATTGACTTTAAAAAATAATCAATAAATATACATAACTTTCAACTTTTGAATTTTTGTTTTGTGAGTGATCGTTGTAATGTCTATTTTTCCATGTAGCTTTTTAAAAGACTGAAGAGGTTATGAGTTACAATTACAACCCCCATTCAAAATATGGTGAAAAAATAAGTGTATACGAGTGCAGATTACTTCACGTTTCTTTTGGATTAGTCTCACAATAAATGATACTGTTACAATCAGCATTCTTAACACTAAGTGAATGACAACCAACATGCCTTCCACAAACAAATTAGTCTGGCTACTGAACTCTTACACCTTTAATTTAAAGCAAAAAATATGACTGTATATCTATATCATTTGATGATGTTTTGAGTTACTGGTCTGACAAGACAATGTTAAGGTATATGAGGTTCTAGCACAACTGCAATGACTGTAGTAACATACATATTAACCTCGTTAATGAATTACATTCAGTATTTTACTGAGCTCATACACACAGGAGAGACTAGAATATGATTAACAGACATGCAAATTACCAAAAATGAAGACACAATTTTAATTAATGGTTCCTGCAAAGGAAACTTTAATGATCTAGTGCAATGGGATGCATTGATGCAAAATGTTTCTCCTCCAAGTATTAAACACTGGAATAAAAAAATAATTGTCAGAAGTGCATCCCAGTTGTACATGAAAAGTGCAGGATTTGCAAGAGAAGAAAAAACTCTTTCTTGGACATGTAAATTTATTTGCACTTGATTTTTGTTTCCACTACAATTTCTAATTTATATGACAAATATGATGTCTTGAAATTTGTGATGCACTTAAGGCTGTGTTTGAATGAGTGTTAGGCTTCATCTTCTGCGATAGATGGTGCAAAATATCCCTCCTTGGGCGTGGCTTTTACGTCTTGAGGGATTGTCCCAAAAGTTGGTGTCAGCGAACGACTGAAGACCTAACCATATTTAGAATGGAAGCGGTCTCTTGTTGGCTCCACAATGAAAAGACAAGATATGGGCTGTTATGTTTTAACCAATGACATTATTTGGGGGTGGAGCTTAGTAGGTAGGCGTAGTTTCTGTCTCAAATTAATGTGTTTTTTGGTAATGTACACATTTTCTCTTCAAAAAATGAACGTACAGTAGAATTTAAGATGATCTATAGAATATAAGATACCAATCTCACTTCAGTGCCCATTTTTTGATTTCTATTTAGCCTAGATAATTAAAAAAATCAGACAGAAATGAGAGATTTCGTTTCTTCCACACAGAAACACTGCCAAGCTAACTTCTGGCACCATCTAGCACCAAACTGGAATACTTTCGAGTCAGATAAATTGAATAAAAAAAATTCTAACAAATTTTTCGGAAAAATAACTGCGACACGTATTAGCTTTGGGTCGTTTTTATTTCTGCTCAAAATTTCAAACTCTACAAAGTAATAGTTTTCGAGGAAATGTGTACAAAAAAATTTGCATTACAGATATAGGGCAGAATTTCTGTTACACTCATTCAAAGACAGCCTTAACACTATTAAACTCTAAACCTTGTTTTTTAAAGAAGGTTATATGATTAGAATTTAAATCTGTGTTACTACAAAATGGAGAAAGTTCTTAAACATAATTTTGCAGTTACACTTTACTGTTCCCATTTGCATGAATGACAATTGATTAAACATCCCTATGCCAAAAGTAATGGCTTGAAATTAATGCTAAAAAAAGAGGAATGGAAAAAGTTTTTCTCCAGTTTTCCTTCAATGTTAATGATGAAAAATAATGTGTAAAATACATTACTTCTGTAAACTGAAAAAATGACAGTAAAATACAGATCCCTACTATGCTTTTTTTGAATGTTAATGCTAAATTTATAAGAAGCTTCAGTGAAGGGTTTATGTATAGTTGTTATTCTTTCTGGCATCTCTGAACAAAAATTCACATTTCAATATTAGTGGTTCATCAACAAACACAAAGTTGAAGAATTCCTGGTAGTTAAAATCTACTGAAAATTAATATTTTGTGAAATCATCTACCAGATAATTAACACCTCATTTTAACTTTAAATATGCTTGGTGTTAACTTTCACTATAAATTTAGTGCTGGTGGTCTAGTCTAACGTTACACGTGCATTCTAGATTAGTGAAATCTTTGTGGATATACGTAGAATCAATTAATGTAAATACATAACAAAGTTTTTTGTTAAATCTAACTGCAAATGATATAGTTTTACAGAATGTCAACTTATTGAAAATCATTTTACTCAGCTATATGAATTGAGTTCTTCTGGTGCTTATTCAGGCTAAAAAAAAATTGTTACATAATCTCCCACCTCAAAATAACTGATTTTTCTATTAACATCTTCATTTTAAGCATCACAGATTATTAACATTGTGTAAGTAATTGTGGTGTTAGTAACTTCCCCTCCCCCCCAAAGAAACACCCATCAATAGAGGCTTAAAACTAAATATAATAGCAAGGAAAGCAAAATGTTCTATTTAGAACTTTTTTTCTTTTTAAAATTATTTTATGCATGCTGTGTTACTGGTACAGATTTCTTCTTGTTCATTGAGATTTTAATGGCAAAAGAACTATATTTAGCTATAGAGTGCAAAGTATATAAAAAAAAAAAAGGGAAAGAAAAGACTGCAGAAGATAGTTCATGCTGTGGGACACACACACATAATTAACTGAAATATTAGTAGGCACCATGTGGTCACAACACTTACCTTGCTACAGAAAAGTGTCTACATTGAGATATCACAAACCATATTTCTTCTAATGGCACTGCCTCACAAACTCTCATATTATTGATAAATTCCAGGTAATAAAGTTTCTCTTCAGGTTTAAGAATATTCTTAGACCAGGGTGATCTTTTCCCTGAATTTGCTATTCAATCTTACCATTTTGCATCCTCTTGTCTGCCACATTACTTTCACATCTGTAAAAAGTCTCTGGTTCTATAGATGATCAATCCCATTTAAAGTTAACTGCACTATGTGACTGATGTATCCATAGGTACATCAACAGAACCTCAAATTATCTTTTTTGGGGTTAGACTCCATATGTTTCTTTTGGGAAGACTCAGGAACTGGCCCCACATCCTTCAATGCACATTGTCCTTCAACATAAACAGAACTTCTATCATCCTGACACAAGCTGAGAAACAAGTTGCTACCACCCTGAGATATAATGAGGAACAAGTTACAGCTTCTGAGTCCCACCCTGGCACACTTTCAGCATACCTCTCCAGTATATGCAAGTCTCACTCTGATAGCTTCCCAAGAAATTGACCACTTCCTTCTTCATACAGAGCTTCAAAATGAGTCCCAGACTTCAAAACAGAGGATTCTGGCATAGAAATATCCTCCCTTACTATTGGATACTAGAAAAATGTAAATGATAGAGCCATTCACTTCTACAGGCACAGTTTAATGCACACAGTATTCAGGGCTCCATTGTATGGGGTAGACTTTGCCATGTCGTGCTTCAATGCTGTCCAAAATATCTGCTTGTAGCAACTGATCAATGAACCTCTCTTGCAAAAAGGCTTAGGTCGAAATTATTCCCATATCTACACTGTAGCATATTCATCCACGACTTCAAAAATATGTAGTTTTCAACATGGTTTTTCTAGCATGTCAGACACAAACAGACCTCAAATGAATAAGTACAAACATAATGTTCAGTGAATCTTGTATATTACTTGTAAAAATACATGCCCTTTAACTTCTGCAGACATAGCATCTGTGACACATATAATGTGTACACTAATGTGCTACAGTATATGTACAGCAAAAGTAGTTAAAATAGTAATGCATTTATACCATAAATGCACCAGGAGAAATATTTATTTTACACTTAAATAACATCACATAATTATAAATGTGTTATATGAAGTGACTTTATAAACCCACTCCTGGAACACTGATATTGCAGATTTTTCCAAGTAAAATAATTTGAATTTAATTAGACTTGGAGTTCATTCTAATAAAATCGTCTTACAGTGTGATTTTTTATGATGAACTGAGATTGTACAGTGAGGAATATTTATAAAAGCAAGCACCCATACATCTGTTCACAGAATACACCTTAATGTGAGTACTTCAGGGACTGTTGCCTACATAAATTTAGTTAAATAACATTTTGTTATGATTCAGATTCTCAATCTGCCACAGATAGTCCACATGCACACATAAACTAGAATTTCATTTAAGTGAAGTCCCCATTTAACCCTTTGAATGAGTTAACAATGTAGCTACAATACACACACTGACACAAAATTGGAACACACATTATGGATGAACTTCGCACAGTCATGTTAGTACCATGAATAGTACAGCATTTATATACACAGAATACAGTGGTCTCTGGTGTTACTGATACCAGAGGCATAAGTTGTGCTCTCACCTGTGACACCCCTACTAAGAGTGCTCTAATTATGCTGCTATGTGGTCTGTTGATGTTTAGATGTGTGGGTATGACAAAAGAAAAAATGAAAGCAATTGGGAATCAACAACTGGAATCATTTTAGCAGGGTCATATAGTGGGGATGCATGAAGGGGTGTTGGTCAACACACTAAATAGCCATCTACATCAGTCATGCTTTAAGCACAGTGACACAATGATTGCATTTGATTTGGGAGGGTACCTCTACAGGTACTCATGGTTTCTGATCTGCTTAGACATATTACAGAATGACAGTATAACTTCTTATCCAGAGATAACAAACTACACACCTCCTTCCATCATTCTACTGGCCTCTGCAGAAATTTTATATCTGCAGCATTACATGCTCCAGTCACTAAAAGGACCAACTAATGGTAAGCCTATGAGTTCTAGATGCTAGCCATATTTAACTCACAATAGCACTATGTGGAATAAGTTCAATGTAAGCACAAAATATTTATAAAAAAAATATCTCATTAAACTTCTGTTTCTCACGTCAACTCTCAAAGTCTCATAAACGTCATGTCATATGATGTTTAGGAGACCTAAGTTAGGATGATACAAATAATGCTCACTGGTAGCTATGTTGAGCTATTGAACTGATTAAAAAAAAACTAAGAGTAAAACTACTTCATGAAGTCAAACATCTGGAGTTCTTGACCACATGCAAAAGTAATGAAATAATTCCAAAATACCTATGCATACATAATCAAGCTCTTAGTCAATGCGATCATAAAATCATTACCACAGCTGAGATCAAAAGATTGAGTAACCAGATCCATTCAAAAAGATCGTGGATTGACAAAATTAGTATTGAGACATATCACACATATAATGATCTTATAGAACTCGATGTAGATACCAGTATTAGAGGTAACTATCAGGATACATGTTATTGTTGACAGAGAAAAATATAGGTATACAAAAAAACATTGGCACAAAATTGAGAACCTAATGGCTACAAAACAATAACAAAACATTTGTACTAAGACCAATAAACATTCCAGCTATATTAACCAGTCTAATACAGAGCTAACATTTCTTCAACAAGTGGCATTGGAGAAAGAACTAAAATTTTCATATTAATATAAAATCCCATCTACTGAAGTCATTGTACCATAATTAGAAGAAATAATCCGACAGTTACCAAGAAACAAGATTCAAAGTAGCAAATGCTATTAACAACCTTAACAAAACAAATAAGGATTTGACTCAGTGCAGAATTAAATATGAGCAGCAAGCACTATTAGACCTGTGAAATAATCCTGAAGTTGCATGCATAATGGTGGACAAATCCAAACAACTGATTTTAATCAACCAGGATATCCTACGAGACAAAATGTTATCTACAATTCAAAACCTTGATACTACTATATTCTAACAAAATCCTACAGAAAATATTATAAGAAAATTAGCAAGATTAAAAAATCACAGCAACTTATCTGATGAGATAAAGAACAAAACATACCCACCTGTAGGAGCCACAATCCCAGGGATATTTGGTAAAATAAAAATACACAAAGATAGTCATCCAATAAGGCAAATCAACTTGAAGAAAATTGCTCCAACTTTCAACTTAGAATGGGAGTTATTTCACTTCGAGAAATTTTACGAAAATCATATGTGCACCGTCAAGAATTCGGCAGAGGTGATCAGTGCTATAAAGGACTTCAGGGGAACCAGCAAGATCAAAACAAAATAGTTAGCCTTGACATCATTTCCCTATACCCTAGCACTCTCACAAAACAGGCAATTAAACTGATCGATGAAAAATTAACTATGAATGATATCCCTACCATACAAATTAATAGTATCACATCAGCATTAAACTTAATAAATGATAATAATTATTTTGTATATAAAAATACCATTTACAGACAATTATCCGGTGCACTCATGGGCTCTCCTTTGTTAGGACTGTTCACTGAAGTAACACTACAAGACATCGAGAAGAAAATTCTCATCAACAAAAATTATGCAGTTAAAACTCCAGAGTTGTTTCTGCATTATGTTGACGAAATTTTAATATTCTGGAAATATACAGATGATGATTTGGAACAGTTTGTAACCACTTATGGTAGTATGTATCCAACTATTAAGCTTACTACTGAATGGGAAAATGATAACCAATTACCATATCTTCATATTAATATCATCAAAACAAATTCCAGAATTGAATACGAGGTATTCAGAAAACCAACATTTGTGCCAAATATTATTCCCAGTACATCTTACCATCCTTGGAAGTATAAATTAGCAGCTTTTAGATACTACATAACAAGAGCTGTGATGCTTTCACCTAACACCACCGTCATGATGGAGATCCAATGGATTAAAAATCCAGCCAATGACTTTGGGTATAGAGATCGCTTGATTGATAACCTATACAGGCAATTCTTGAACAATAAAGACAATTCAAAACCTTGATATATATATATATATATATATATATATATATATACAAGGTACAGCTGGCTCATTTAAATTTTGTGGTAGATTGCCATATTGCCCAGCTATATCAGGCTTGTTAAAGAAAGAATGCCACAAAGCCAAACTGCAAATAGCCAACACTGTAATGGACAACGGCACACTCTACAACGAAATACTGAACAAAGATCTATGTTAAATAAAGCAGGTGTCTACAAAATACCCACAGTTAATAAAAGTGAAACTATGAATTGTAAAACTGTATACATTGGAAGCACCAAAAGAAATATTAATACCAGATTAAAAGAACATCTGAATAACCGGACAAAAACAGAAGCTTGCTGGTACAATACTGCCTTAATGATAATGCTGTGCACGACTGGGAAAATATTAAACTTATTACAACTCACATCACTCATAAAAAGATTTTAACAGCAGAAGCCATAATGATCGAAAAAACAAAGACCAACAATTGTAATTTGAACACGCCTGTTGAACTATCACAAGCATGGAAAAGTATAAGACAAGAAAAACAGAGATCATTACGTTCCCGACAACCAAATGAACATCGAAAAAGAAGACTAAGAACGAGAATGGCCATAGATGGCACCACACTAATGTGCGTAACATGTCTGATGCCAGCAAAAACAAGGTCGACGTGGGCGATTCGGCAGTATAATCACTAGTCTACGTGAAGCAGTTACATCAAATACACCCTTGATAATGGCCACGGGAATTATGTGCCAAAACACGTCGGGGCGTTTGTTTTCCGATTCAATGGCGAATTTTGTAGCACTCTTGGGAATTCAGTGTGCTATTGGAAAGTATGGAATCTTTTAGAGCTGTTTTTAATATATCACGAATATTTTTAACGTGTTCGTTTTCATTTGTTCATATTCGGGTTTTAGTCATCAACCTTTGTTTTAAGCCTAAAATAACAAGTGTTTTTATGGCATTCTTTCCGAGGTCTTGTTGTTTCATATTTATTCTTTTCAAATGCTAATAAAGGTATGCAGAGGCACTTTATTCTACAACAAGCCCACTGTGCTACTGTTTTACAAGAATGCAATAATAGTATTTCCGCGGACACCCAGCTGACCGACTGATATGATAAACTTGGGTATTGAAAGGTAAGTTTTTACCTTTGTTTTAATTCTGAAATAATGTATATTTCAGTTATTGCATACTGCTACTGTTTAATGAATAGTTCCCGACGATAGGGCCTCAGTAGTCCAGGTTAATCTGATGTTTACGATACTTTGAGAGTTAACATGAGAAACAGAAGTTTAACAAGATATTTTTTGATAAATATTTCGTGCTTATATCCAACCAATGATGATTTGTACTGATTGGATTACATGAATAGCACCTAATGTGATAGTAACCTTTGGTGTCTCGACAGCAGGAATGTCTGCTGCCTCCACTCACAATATCACAGAAGGAATGTTTGCTCTAGTGTTGAGTGGAGGGCTTTGTCAACAAGCTGTTTTCTCCGGTGATTTTTGCATATGTTTGGATGCAAATGATGGCTGCATAAGGGTATGACATAACCAAGGGCAAAGAGGGAATCTGGCATAATACAGATAAGCCACACTACTTGCACTATGAGTTGAAGAGTTGGGGTAACATTAAGTTTCAACAACCAATCATCCTTGGTATTCATAAAAGAAATGTTGTTAAACAATACACATTGATATTTTTTCACAAGTTTGTTTTATTGCACCATATAATTCTTCAATCTGAATTCAATATATTTTGGCTCACCCATTAAAAAAAAACTTCATATTTTTTCTGCATCTGATCTGTGCACAAAAATACAATTGCATTGTTTCTTCAAGATGTCTCACTTCAGATTCAAAAAGTAAACAATTTAAAAACTAAAAGCATTTAAAAACTTCTAAAATTCAAGTAAAAATATTATTTTCCTTTGAATGATGTCATAATAAAAATTTCTGGATGTCAATCTATTTTACAAGAGTTCAAACAAAAAATCTACAAAATCCCAAAACTGTTGAAAAGGACTATTCCTCATCTGTATGTTCTCAAAGACTTCCATCCAAGATAACCAAAAATTTACTGTTGTTCACAGAATTTATTTTTCAGTCCAACTTCTTATGAAAACTTATTTTCTTGTTGTATTTCCGACTGGTTTCAGAGTTAAAATATCCCCACGTCATAGGAATTAAATGTTCTCCACCCAAAACAAGCTGCAAGCTTCTGTGAATGGATGGCTTCCATAACTACACTGGCCTGCTCTATTGACTGTGTACCTGGTTTAAATATTTCTCTAACTGGGTGAGGTCACACATGTTTTGAGATGAAGAGCATTTAATAACTATGATGAATGACTATTTGACCTCCAAAACCAGCTGAAATACAAAAACAAAATAAAAAGTTACTGCAAGAAGTTGAACTGAAGAATAAATGCTGTGAACAATGGCAAAATCCGGACATCTTGGAGTGTTTAAAAACATTCAGGTAAAAAATAGACTTTTTAAACTTTTAGGATTTTACTGTTTTAAATCTTGTAAAATAGACTGACATCCAGAAAATTTCAATATTATATATATCATTCAAGGAAAATATTTTATATAAATTTTACAGGTTTTTAAATACTTTAAGAGGTTTTAAATTACTTAATTTTCAAATCTGAAGCGACATGCCCAGAAAAAACAATACAATTGAATTTCTATATGCAGAAAAAAATCTGAAGTTGTTTTTCTCTAATGGGAAACCCAAAGTATATTCAATTCTGATGAAAGAATTACAAGGTAAAATAAAACCTATGAGAAAATATGAATATGTAAATTGATCAGCAAAAGAGAAAATAATTATAGATTCAGAATAAGAAATCTTTAAAATTTGCATTCTATTAGATCAGTGCATAAGTTTCCAGCATTTCATGGTCAAATAGATGTGGTAGTTACACAAACAGGTTGCATTTAATCACCATCATAGTATGTTTGCGAGACTGAAGGGAATACAGATCTGCACTCTGAATCTCTTTCAGGCAATCACTACATTGTCCTCCATGCTTTAATCACCACTTCCACTTCTGAACTTCCCAAACCTCTCATAACACATGCTTGCACCTACAGCTTTCTTGCTGTATGCCAAACAAATAACTCTCATGCTTTTGCAGTGGTTTTCCAAAATTAAACATAAACAGACGGAAAAGAATATGCACCTTGTTGGTTGCCATGTTGTAGCTCAAATAACTGCATGTGTGTGTGGACTGTCTGCCAACTTGTCATTAGACTCAGCATTGCCATCTTAAACCCACAAAACAAAATTCTGATAAAAATTCAACCATTTCATTTTTACTGCCTACTTGTGGAACACTGAAGACTTGTGCGTAGACCTAATACAAGAAACTTATAAGATGTTGGCACAACATGATGTCAACACTATATGTTTGTCAGCCATATCCCCAGGTCTTTGCTCTGCCAGGAACATTTTGGATATCATAGAACACCATTTCCACAGGCATTCTGATTCAACACAGACACTAGAAACCCTGCACATGCAGATAGAACAGTGAAATGTGACACAGTATTCGTAAAGTCAGTGAGCACCACGGCTACGACACTTTACTATGTGTATCATGAACAGTGGAAAATGTGTCTCCCACTGGGGATGGGGGGAGGTAGAAACAGCATCCCACAATCTATGTCAGGGTGTGTAATTGTCCTTGTAGGTACTCACTAATATACTTTATTGCTGTGCCATGTTTGAATAATCTCCACATAGTGCATCATGATGTGTCCATGAGTCTATATTATGTGGCTAATCATCTTATATGGATAGTAAGTCATATGAGTTGAATTATACTTCTGACCCCAACTTCTGCATCTGAAATAAAAGACAGCTGTGAAAATGACCCCCTGGCCACAGATAAAGGTGGTTCAGGATCAAGAGGACTCATCCATCATGGAATGATGAGGTGCCTGCTTTCAGCATGGGAATGAACATTGCTTGAAAAAGCTAACACCTCAGTCAATGTAGTAACAATACTTGCATTCTGTTTTGCAAAGGACACCAGCCTTGATCAGGACATGCCAGGGTGTTCTGCTGTGTCTAGTGCCATGTAACCTGGCACATTTTGTGAATCATTTTATTACTTCAGAGAACTTGTTGCAGACTTCATGGTGCAATTCCAAGACTCAGAATGGAAGACTGGCAGATCATGGGCGGGCAGTCATTGAGATTGGTAAAGCCATGATAGGAAACAGAAAAATAATTGTGGTGGGCTGTGGAGAGCTACTGGATTGTGGGCATGTACAAAAGATGTAGAAACAAGTTTTAAGTGGAAGTGTACCCAGAAAAATTCATGGTCTTCTGCCAACCTCATCCTAATAATTCAGCAGCGGGTAACTCCTGAGTCTGCGAAAATGATGGGTCAATGGACTACACTGTCTGCCACAACAGAAGAGATACAAGTACATCATGGTCAATCACAGCACCAATTTCATACCCAAAGCATTGAGAGCTAATGGCATCACCTTAAATAGTTCTCTTACTGGATGCTAAAAGAAATTTAGGCCACCACTAGTTAAAGCATTTGTTCAAAAGAAGATGCAGGCTTTTGTGCAAACTTCCACTTGAATCATTAGTTCACACCATTGATTATTCCTTACTAGGAGGTAATAATTCCTTTTCATTACCTAACAGAGAGGTTAACATGTGGTATTTGTAAGGAAGGTGAAATGTCCCTCTTTCTTAGAACAAATACTATAAAATTGTCCCTCCTGGGCTATGCTGATCACATACTGCAGCACACGAATGTGGAAACATCTAATGTTGTCTCTGACATATGCAAACACCAGGACCAGAAGTATAGTTCAAATGGCATGTCAATCAACATGAAAAAAAAAATGCCAAAAATTAATTGTGACAGTTCAAGAATTTGGTCACTGGAATTTGGTCACTGAGATCTCTCTGAGTCTCTTTCATTAGTCATACTGTTTTTCACAACAACACACAAAAGTGTAAAAATTAATTGAAAATATGAAGGGATGAATACGAACTGGGGGGCCAACAAAAGGATGGTGTACCAACATGCAAGACAGCCCCGAAATGTTTTTTAATTATGTAAATTCTGTTTTGACATAGGCTTGTAAATTTATACAATCTGACAGGGACCTTTACAAACTAGACAGATCATAATTAAATGATTAAAAGAAACTGTGCTTATTGAAAACTCAAACAGTCAGTCAGTCATGCTCATAAATATCATAGAGATCAAATCTGTGCTGTGATAGGCATTTCATGTTTTGTTTTAAGCACAAAACATGAAATGCCTATCACAGCATGTTCGGTTCTCAGTTGTGTAGCAACTAAGAACCGAACACACTGTAATATTTAACCGTAGATCACAAAATAATTCATAGCCACATGAAGTACATAAACTCACTAAGAGATGTGTTGGTCACTAAGTGTGGGTGTGTTAAGTACATGCACAAAATGCAAATTTCAATGTATGTAAAATTGATAAGGTGCAGCACATCTAACGAGCAATCAAATGCATTATGGGGAAGCACATAATGCATTTCCTTGTCACAATGTAAAATTTCCCAAAATATCAAACAATATTTGTGAGAAATTTCCATCCTTGTCACAATGTAAAATTTCCAAAAATATCAAGCAATATTTGTGAGAAACTTGAAAACATTACTACCATATTTTCTTAAGTAGAAAAAATATGGTATGTTTCAGTATGAAGAATTCTGCACACTAAACTGCAGTCATATAATACTTCCTATATATGGTATGTCAACATTTTTTGAAGTTACGGATGGTAATGTTAGTGAAACACAACACAAGTCCATTCAGTTCACTGCATTACTAATAGAGTATCATCATCATCATCATCATTGTCAACCATTATCAATCCACTGCTGGACGAAGGTCTCCCCAAGTTTCCTCCACAACGGTCTGTCTTGTGCCAGTCTCCTCCATGTCACCCCTGCATACTTTCGAATTTCATCCACCCATCTCCCATGTGGTCTTCTTCTGGGTCTTTTCCTGTCCCTTGGAATCCAATCTAAAATTTCGGCTGTCCATCGATGATCTGTCCTTCTGGCAGTATGTCCAGCCCATTGCCATTTCAGGGATTTAACTCTGATCATGATGTCTTCCACTCTTGTCATTTTTCGGATCCACGAGTTCCTCTTCTTATCTCTCCTGGTTACACCAAGTATGCACCTCTCCATGCTTTTTTGAGTTGTCTGCAGCCTTTGTATGTCTCTTTTAGTTAAGGTCCACGTCTCTGCACCATACGTAAGCACTGGAAGGATGCATTGGTCAAACACTTTTCTTTTAAGACATAATGGCATATTGCTCTTGAAAATTATGCTGTTTCTTCCAAAAGCTCTCCAGGCAAGTTTTATACGCCGATTAATTTCTTCATCAATGTGACCCTCACTTGATATCTGCTGTCCAAGATAAACGTACGTGTCTGTTATCTCCAGCTTTTCTCCATCAATCGATAAATCTTCATTTCTTGTAAAAGCATTGAACATCACTTTTGTCTTCTGAAAGTTCATTTTTAATCCCACTTCTTTACTCTTGTCAGCAAGTTCCTGGATCATACTCTGCAGCTCTGATGGGGTAGTTGCAAAAATGACTACGTCATCAGCAAAACGAAGGTGGGTTAGATAATCTCCATTAATCTTTATCCCTTTGTTTTCCCAGTTCAGTGATTGAAAGACATTTTCCAATGTGGCATTAAAGAGCTTCGGAGATATGGTGTCACCTTGTCTCACTCCTTTTCCAATTTTTATGTGTGTTGTATTTTCAAACAGCCGAATCTTTGCACTTGCATTTTCATAGATGTTATTAATAATATTAATGTATGCATCTTCAATACCGCAGGATTTCAGAGCCATTGCAACTGCTGATGGTTTCACCGAATCAAAGGCTTTTTCATAATCGATAAAAGCCATGCACAATGGAAGTTCATATTCCCTCGCTCTTTCAATTAGTTCTCTCAGCACGTGGATATGATCTATTGTGCTGTAGCCACTCCTGAATCCAGCTTGTTCTCTCGGTTGAGCCATGTCCAGTGTTACCTTCAAGCGGTGTGAAAGAACTTTAGTGAAGATTTTATAAACTACTGATAGGAGGCTGATAGGTCTGTAGTTTCCAAGATCCTCAATGTCACCTTTCTTATGTAGCAGGATCATTGTAGCGGTGTTCCAATCCTCAGGAATCTTTCCTTCATTAAGGCATCGAGTGAAAATTTGGGCGAGTACTGTTTCGATTTCTCCACTTGCTTCTTGTATGATGTCTACAGTAATTCCATCTTCTCCTGGAGCTTTTCCTCGCTTCATGTTCTTGATTGCATGAGCAACTTCTGCTGGAAGGACTGGAGGAACTCTGGTACTGGTATCTTCTTTCATGATGTCTGGAGTGCATGTATCATCCCTTTCATATAATTTGGAGTAGAAATCTTTCACTCTTGTCAAAATTTCGCCTCTATTTCTTGTTACAGAACCATCTTCTTTTCTCAGTGCCATAATCTGTTTTCTTCCCTTACTGAGATGTCCCTTTGCTATCTTTAGGCTTTGGTTGTTTTCAATTGCTTTCCTCACTAGTTCACAGTTGAATTTTCTTACGTCTTCAGTGATACTTTTTCTTACTGTCTTGCATAGCTCTATATATTCCACTTTGGAAGTCACATCTTCTTTAGTTGTCCTCATCTCTCTTCTTTTTTGCATCAACATTTTCGTTTTTCCTGATAATTTGTTTACATGCAACTTGTTCTTAGACCCAGCTAATTTTGTTGCTGTTTCCATAAGAGCTTTGGTTACTTTTCTGTTAACTTCAGAGATGTCCACTTCTTCCGATGTTAGGCCTTTTAAAGCAGAGAACCTATTCTTCAGTTCCAACTTGAAGGTATTATGGTGTTTTTTAAGGTTGGTTATGTCAATAGATTTTGTTTGTCTTATGAGCTTGCCACGTTCAAGTTTAGTGTTGAGGTGCATCTTACATCTCACCAATCTATGGTCACTACCTGTGTTGAACTTGTTTAGCACACTGCAGTCTTCTATGACGAATTTTTTGTTACACATAATAAAATCAATTTCACTTGTCATCCCATTTGGATGTCTCCATGTCCATTTCCTGTGTGGCTTTTTCTTGAAGAAGGAGTTCAAGATGAAAAACCCTTCTGCCTCTGCAAACTCAACGAGAGTATTTCCACGCTGGTTTCTGTTGCCGTGACCGAATTTACCTACTGAAGTTTCATTCTGTTGCCGTTGCCCTATTTTTGCATTGAAATCTCCCATAATTATTTTCAAGTGCTGCTTACCTTTATTATTTAGATGACAAATTTCCTCATAAAATTCTTCAATTTCTTCTTCAGGATGACTTGTGGTGGGTGCATAAGTTTGAATAATCTGAGCCTGGTATCTTTTTGAGAGTTGGATAACAAGTCGTGCAGTTCTGTCAGAGGAACTTTCAACTTCTACAACTTTATCCTTCAGTTTCTTGTTTATTATAAATCCAACACCACTAGTTCTGCCAGTATCTGTCCCACGATAGTAGAAGAGATGTCCACTTTTCAGTTCGATGAGATCTTCTCCTTTTCTCCTTACCTCACTTAGCCCCACGATGTCCCACTTGATCCTTTGTAGTTCCTCTTCCAATTCAAGAAGCCTTGAATCAGAAGATAGGGAGCGTCCATTGTACGTAGCCAAGGTCAGCATCAGATGGCAGCCTAGTCCGGTCCTCCGGGGATTCTTAGCACCCTCTGCCTTCATGTCGCACTGGCCGCTGCCTTGTCCATGTACATTCCAGCTGCCGGAGACTGAGGGCCAAGATTTAAGTTGTGGAATCATTTTGGAGGGGTTTGGCCATAACTCACCACGCTGGCCAAGCGGGTTGGTGAGTGTGGGATAGAATTTCCTCTAATCCCGATGGTATAGTTATACCGCTATTGGCGGTCGTCAGAGCCCCTTTAGTGGGAACAGGATGCACCACGAGAAGGCGGGGTTGACATTTGTCAAGGAGAGGCTGTGATGTTACGCATCACCTGACCTTACATCCCTAATAATAATAATAGAGTATATTGGTTAGTTATTTTGATTCTACAGTTTAATAACAAAAATAACTGACAGTTTTGGTACAACTATGATCACTTATTTGCATAATATGAATTTAGCAACCAGCATTTTCCTAGGTCACATAAATTCCCTAACCTCTTCCACTACACCTGAAGGTTTTCAGCATGCAGCGAGGATTCCAGTAAAGAAAGTACTTCTTGTAGCCATTAAAATACCTGTACATCAAATAATGGAATTCTAAGCAATTATGATTCATAGATTGAATGATGTGCTAGTGGTTAATTAATACAATGAAAAATGTACAAAATACACACAAAATGAAGTCGGTACTTTAAAAAAAAAGAGTCTAAATACACAATTCTAAAAAGATAATACTTGATCAATATAAGGCTCCATCATGAGGTGATACATCAACTCAAGGTCACAGCACACACACATTTTGCACAAATCCCCAAATTTTTCGAAACAAACTTTTATTTTTTCAATGGAAAAACCTGCAAGGCACTTACAGATCAATTTACAAATTAATTTTGAAAAGAAAATGTACAAGTGTATAAATTTAACATACATGAATAGCACTCATATTCTTACAATATTTAGTTGTTGATGTTACATGTGCCATTTTCACATCAAACTACTATGAATAAATAATTATTAGGATAAACTGACAACCATTTAAATTGACACCAAAATAATTTTGCAGAACTATACATGGAAAGTAGACAACAATTACTTAATGGGTTGTTAAGCACAAAGGACAGTGGATAACAAAAAGCACACATTGCACAGAAAGAAGGAACATTTTACAGTTATATGTATATATATATACTGTAGTTACTAAACAATTGAACTAAAACAAAATTACAGTAGTGCATGTCCTGATGCTTATGTCAACATAAAAATCTGCTTAAACAAATAGCAAGCTGTCTTCTAATACTGATCAAACTGCAATTTTACAAACTGACATCTCAACATTTGCCACACAGCCTAAAATAGAAGTACCTCAAAATAGTATAACTATACTAGTGATCTGAATTTCTTGGCGTAGAATAGAAATACAAGTTTCCATGCTTTCACACATCAATCAAATGGCTTTTTCAAGGAAGGTAGACAGCAAACTGAATAATAGGACACTTCAACAATTTGAACACAATGACTTGACTAGACAATAAATGAATAGATGCTAATGTAATTATTATGCAAATGTAATTATTCACTCATAGAAATGAGGCATCATGTTGGTTGGATACGTGGTAACATGGAAGAAAATGTAGCATTATTTGACATCCTGGTTCCAAACTCTTGGCAATTCTAGAAAGACTTCTATTCCATTCAAGAAATTTGGATAACTAGTATGTTATACTATTTTGAGTATAGTTCATGTACAGTTCCTGTTTATTAATTATAGAAGTACTTACTAGATGCTTGAAATGTAAAGGAACACAATACACCATCCATGCCTTGTATGGAATTTTAACTTGTCGGAAACGAAGCCTACACATCATATGTGACATGCCCTGCCGAAAATTTTAGCACAGCATTTACTGCAGTTAGAGATGTGCAACAACAACATAACCAATCAAGCAGCAAAGGAATCTGCAGGCTACTCACTACAGCCTTCAAGGAACAGTAATAAAATATAAACTACAGTATACTACATCCCCATGGTGATGATAGAGCGATGTATTGCTAGTTACTTGTACTGTAAATGAAACTAAAGACAGATTGGCAGGAAACTGGTGATGTGCCATGGCTCTTATATGAGGCCAGTGGAACCATACTCCAAACCACCAATGAATGGCTATCCTTCAAACTGGAAACAGCAGAGGAGGGGGAACGTGGCAGAGCAATCAACTTGTGACATGAATGGCAGCAATGTAAATTTCTTTACATGGGGTGCTAATAGCATAACTGTGCTTCATTTGTTCAGTGATGTACCACATTTCATGCAACAGAAATTGTGTTTCATTGTTGTTGTTGCTCTGAATCTTCACATTTTTATTTGGAATCATGATTCTAATAATTTATTTTAGCAATTATGCACATCGGTATACAATGTTACTTATTACTGTTTCACACGTTGTATTGTTTCATTAACTAAACTAGTTTCAACTCTTCATTTTGCGAGTCATCCTCAGTAGTGTACGGTGTTGGCGTTTCCAAAGAGGTCGTTGTAATGTTGGGTCACTGATCGTTCTCATTATCTGCCGTGTCATTGTTGCGCATGCGTATTATGGTCGTGCTTTATTTTGTTTCATCGCGGTATACCCTGGTGGGGTAATTGGTTAGGGTGCGGGTTTGTTTGGAGAACTTCTTTTTTATTTGCTTCTCACGTTCCACCAAGAATTTCCATGCATATGGCAGGTTATAGGGGGTGTTGTTATTACAATTTATATCACGAGTTTTCACGATCAGTACTGCCTCTGCCATTAGGATTTGTTGGTGTGTATTGTGCGTTGTTAAAATTTTCGCATTTTCCCAATTTGGGATAACATCATTCTCTTGGCAGTGTTGGATTAATGCCATTTTCATCTCTCTCCTGTTCCAATTTTTGACATGTTCCATAAGGCGAGTTTTGAATCGTTGTTTCGTGCTGCCTATGTATATTTTATCAGCGCGATTGTTGTCTGCCTTTCTTGTAGGGATGGAGAATACTCCTGCAGCTTCTAGCGTGGGTTGGTTGTTGTAGTCAGTGGCAGCACGAAACAACGATTCAAAACTCGCCTTATGGAACATGTCAAAAATTGGAACAGGAGAGAGATGAAAATGGCATTAATCCAACACTGCCAAGAGAATGATGTTATCCCAAATTGGGAAAACGTGAAAATTTTAACAACGCACAATACACACCAACAAATCCTAATGGCAGAGGCAGTACTGATCGTGAAAACTTGTGATATAAATTGTAATAACAACACCCCCTACGACCTGCCATCTGCATGGAAATTCTTGGTGGAACGTGAGAAGCAAATAAAAAAGAAGAAGATGTCCAAACA
The DNA here is from genome assembly GCA_039090855.1 of Macrothele yani. Lineage (NCBI taxonomy): Eukaryota > Metazoa > Arthropoda > Arachnida > Araneae > Macrothelidae > Macrothele > Macrothele yani. The sequence goes on from CM077014.1 coordinate 844,588, forward strand.
AACTCGCACCCTAACCAATAGCCCCACCAGGGTATACCACGATGAAACAAAATAAAGCACGACCATAATATGCATGCGCAACAATGACACGGCAGATAATGAGAACGATCAGTGACCCAGCGTTACAACGACCTCTTTGGAAATACTAACATCGTACGCTACTGAGAATGACTCGCAAAATGAAGAGTTGAAACTAGTTTAGTTAATGAAACAATACAACGTGTGAAACAGTAATAAGTAACATTGTATACCAATGTGCATAATACCATGCAATTAGCCATGTATTGATGTAGAGCATTTATTGAATATTTGACTCACAAACCACATGCATTGATTTTAGGATTCACTTTTCAATGGAAAGTTGGACACTAAGAATCACAACAGCAGACTACTTTCAATGGAAAGTTGGACACTAAGAATTACAACAACAGACTACTTTCAATTGGCACACAAGAATTAAAAAATACAAAATTAAAATCCATATAATGATTTGCATATTACGTAATTCTGCGTGTGGTATGCAAAATTAAAATAGCTAATACAAGATGAATATAAAATGATGCAACTGATAAACATAGTGATTTTTCACTTTGCACTCATGTCAAGATGATGTTGCGTGATAGATATTCACCAAACACATGAAAAAAGTGAAAATGAACTTTGAATGAATCTATCACAGAAGGCATACAAATTGCTAGTCAATGCTACATAAAATCTTCAGATTACAAGTTTCAATTTTTCATTACTGTAAAGCCACAAAGAGATTATCAACACTACAGGAAAACTGCTTCAAACAAAATTACAAAAGAAAGGCTAAAGGTATTAAAAATACTCAGAAAGTAATAAGCCTCATTTTTTAAATAAGAAAAAAAAATGATTCTTTTTCTTTTTTGGAAAACTGCTTTCAATCATGTAGTGTTCAAGACCATACAAATTAATGCCACTTGTTGGAAACTACCATAAACTCTGAAATTTTACTTCAACACATAAATGGACATTTGTTTGTATGAGCAAGCACTTTTTTTGTTTCAATGAAACAAACTAATCTCATTTCAGTATTGACACATTAATGTATTTTCCTCTGGAAGATACCTACAATACAAGAGGGATTTTACACATCCAAATAGCATATGGAATATGCAGGTAAGAATTATCCCTGAACTAAGGTATAATTACTTTTCAAATTTGAAAATATCACGAATAAGATGCAAAAACAGAGAAATCATATCATTTCAATACAATTTTACTTTTAACTCAAATCACTGTTTAAAAAATGAATCATGGGAATATCAATAAGTAATTTAGAGTATCCTATCTGTTAATGTGTGTGAAATGGTTTTCAAATTTTTACTAAAAATAAGATGATTTCATCTCATATAGCAATTTCCAACTTGATAAGTATGTCACAAACTTCCTGTGGCATAAATTAATCTTTTTCCTCATTAGCAAGCAATTCCAGCATAGATAAATGCCTCTTGATCACTTCACTCATGCTCATATATTTCAAATTCAATCCTGAACAATTTCCCGTTGTTCATAATTATCAAAATGCAATGGAATGAATGGTTTTAGCTTGGCACAGAGTTCACAATTAGCAACACTGAATACAAAATTTTTCAAAATGGTACAATATGCATTCATTATGATGAACTGCAATTTGTGCAAACAGTGATTATTTTACATATAAATCTTTTAGTCGACATTATATGAGATCCTTTGGGGTACAAAAATTTAAAATTTGTTTCTCCACTTGTTGAAAAAGCAAAAACCACAAGCAAATGCCTCATGAACGGCCTGGTAATATTAATGGGCAATATACTGTTCAAGAAAAATGGTCTACAAAACTTGATTTTTCAGTAAAACTACTATATCACAAATACTGTATGTTTCATAAAATGTACTGAAAGAAAAAATACACAGATAGAAAAGGAAGAAATAAAACAAAATACAATGAAAAATGGTAAAAACAGAAAAGCCTTTTAAAAACAGCATCATAATGCACACAGGAAAATCTGACAACTTTCTGCACTGATTAACACAAGAATTATATGAATTTTTTTATTTATTTTTTTTTTAGATTTATAAACATGGCTCCAAAAAACTTTCCTCTGATGTAAACGATTTCACTAGCAATGAAACTGGACTACTTAACAAAAATCACGAATACCTTCAGCAATCAATTTTCTGTTTATACAACCATTAGCTTTCGTATAAATAAAACTACTGTGGAATTTTAAGTACAAACTGAAGTTTATGGTACCATAGCTTGAGAGGTACAAGAAAAACAAATTGCTGGGCACTAGAATTTGTTGAAAACATGAAGAAAATATATTTTGTGAGATAAAAAAATGGCACAAGAAAAATGAACATTACAACAATAACTGAATGGCATAATGACACATAACTGTCCTTCTATAAAGAATATTTCTACTTAAACAATAAAACAATAAATTTAACTTAATATATGTAATACAAATTAACATTCAAGAAAAAGTTATCACATAAAAGCAATACTTAGCATTATTAGATCATGTGCATGAATTTATCATGCACCAACAGGAAAGAAACTTTGAATCCCTACCCTGGCACATGCATGAATTCACAACATGTACCATGATACATCATAACACAATGTTTGAGGAGCAATAAAGAATACTTCAAATAGTTCAAAACTCGTTATCCCGTTTTCATCTGATGCTTTTATGTGATTTGTCTTTAACAAGGCATTAATTGTGGATAACTCAAAAACAATTGCAAAATTAGCAACACTGAATGTAAATGCACAAAATGTAAATGCACACAGTACTGACAATTAAAAAAAAAAAAGATGTAGTATTTGGTAATAATACATACTGCACACCAAATATCAATTCGTAAAAAACTGGCATAAACATTAACTTGTCACCATCGGTTTTTTTTTTTATTTATCTGTTTACATGAACATGACTGCATTAGTAAAAAGTATTACTAGTGAAGACCAAATCTGTAGAAATAATGTATTTTCCACCAATCATGAAGAACATCCAAGAAACCTATTATATGCACACAGTAACTACAGTACATTGCACATTATTGATCACTTCACTTGTGATGATTTTCGGAGATATACAGCAAAGGAGGACTATTTTTCAACAGAAGTTGAAAAGAATGGACAAGATTTTATAAATTATACTTTTAATTACAGTTTGTGAAGATATTTTTAATACACATTTCACCCATACAGAGAATTTTGATAGTAGTATTAAAACCTAAAATATTATCTGAAATGTCAATTTCCAAGTTCTCTGAAAAAATGTATCATTAGAAAAAAAAAATGTAAATAATGTTTAAAATTCTCCATGTCTTTGAGGAAGTGATAGCATGTCAATTGATACAATACGGTACTAAAACATACATATATGCAAAAGAGTTTAAAAAACTTAACTATAGCCCATACACGAAGAGTACAAAACATGCGCAATGATTAGATGACTTCACTTGTACATCAACTTCTCATTATTTCACAGAATAGTATGGAAGGAATTAATCCCTTATCAAGGAACAAAGATATAATTTTGGGTATTTCATATTGAACCCTCCATACCAGGGATGTCGCCAAGGGGGTGTGGGGGAAGCCCACCCTGAAATTTGTCTTACCCACCCTGCCGCCCTCCCAGTTCAAAGTATGCCATTTTTCAATATATTTAACTTTAAAATATAATCTGCACTTTGCCAAGTAACATGTCTTGTGTTTTATTTCATGCAACCCTACGTATTTTCCCCTGAGAAGTGAGTGGTTTACGTCTCCAAAAAAGGTCATCAAAATAGCATTGCAGGGCCATGAAAATTCAGTTGTTCTCCACTCTTCCAATTCCTTAGTTTAAGCCTCTTCTTCATGTTTGTATGGCCAGGGGGCTAATGAGGAGGGTGGACTGGAATTCACTGAGGTGGTCACTACTAATTGTTCTGTTTCTTTTCTTCACAAACTAGGGGATTCCAACACGGAAAGTGGAGTCTAAAGCTACACTAGCATCCTTAAGACTGCCACTGAAAGTGCAGAAAGTGGCTGACGACTGCTTTGTATGAGAGGAGTGCAAGGCAAAGTTGCTGGCTGGAAGGAAGGAAGTTAAGGAGGGGTGAGGTATTGTGTCGCGTGGCACAATAAAATTTGATTTAGATAAACAAAAACGACATTTTCTTTTAAAAAATTGCTCAAATACAGCACTATTTTCGTAAGCAAAAGTGGAAAATTTTGAAAAGAAATTTAAGACAATGCATCCAGAGCAAGTAAAAAGTTGAAGGCGACTTTCCACCAACACTTCTATTTTACACCCATGACTTAACTAGTCAGGTCCATGTATATATGTGTGTCCAGGTGGAAGGGATCGAATTTGCATGAATTCTTTTGTAGCCAGTAGTGAAAAGCATTGAAACTGCCCCACTGGCGCAGTGGTCTCAGTGCTGGCTTATGACCATTCATCAGAGAAGAGTCTGGATTCGAATCTTGGTGAGGCATGGATATCTCCCTTCCCTGGGACCAGTGACCCTAAATTAGGGATGGGTGACTGCTTATAGTTCATTGAGTTCCTCACGGTGGTTGTTTAACCTTTAATTAAAAGAGAAAAAAAAAGCATAAAAATTTGTTCTTTCAGTGTTTCGTAAAAAAAAAAAAAAGTTGCTATCAAGCTTGCCCCACCAAAAATAATGCTCGCTCACCTGTCGTCCATCCTGTTTTCAAAGTCTGGCAATGTCTCTGCTCCATACCAATCTATAAGAATTTGATTTATTACTCAACATATTGCTTATGCCAAGTCACAGAAAATTGAATTTCATATAAAGGTAAACACTATACTAAGAGCAAATATTAATCTTGTTTTTAAGTCCTCCATCAAGTGAATCATCTATTTATTATTAACAGTTTCATGATGTACAACAAACACACAAAAAAGAAAGAAATCACAAAGCTGGATCAGTAGTACACATGACAATATTACTCCCTAAAATTCTCTGCCAGATCCCTTGTCAATATCAATTCACATAGTAGAATACTAGTTACAGTACCAAATAATATATGGGTACGAGTGGTAGTTTTCAATATTGTACTTCCGCAGTTTCTTCTGTTCTGGATGTGTTTCCTTTTTTAGCATTGAATTCTGGGTAAGTGAGACAATTTCAAGTATCTAAATTTATTTTAACATGTGAAGGAAACATATCTCTTTCTTCTGATATATATATATATATATATATATATATATACTGTATATAAATATTTTGGATGATGAAGAATTTTCAAGCCCTATACATAAGCTTACATGGAACGTCACTGAAAAAGCACACGAAATAAGAATTTGTTATGTGATATTGATATAACACAAAAATTTAACAAACAGCAAAAACATAAAAATAATTATGAATAAAAAATAAAGACTAAATCAGAGCATTAAAAACAAACATAGATTGACCAAATACCAACAATATCAAAGAATTAAGAACCAAAGAAATCCTATACAGAAAGTGGAATAAAGCACAGGAAATAACAACCCTAGCACAATACTGTACAAAAAAAAAAAGAAAGGAAAATACTATATTTTGATGAATTTAAATACCTACTAACACATAAAAAAAAAGATGAAATCAAGTGTACAAAAAGAAAGCAAACATTTGCAATAACAATATGCCTACGACACGTCCATACCCATGGACAAAATTTATTACAAGAGAAAAAGGGCAGGCAAATTGGAGAAGAAAAAATAAGTACATTCAATAAGGTGCATGACATATGGTAGCACACAAGATACCACAGAGAAATTAATAGAAACCTTGCTGTTGCTCTGCATGTGGATGATACAGCAACTGCATACACATCTAAAAATACAAATGAAGCTGCATTTATACTGCAACACTACATGTAAAAAATAGACTCATGTTTTTAAGACCAGAAAATTAAAATAAATTCTGATAAAAAAACACACAGGTAATTTTATTTACTAAGAGAGTAGAAACTTACTACACAGACAAAGAAACTATTTTCTATGAAAAAAAAAATATCCCTTGGATTAATGAGGTGAAATGCCTTGGCTTAACCAATGACAAAAATTTTGGATGAAATAAACACATCATTGAAACTACAGAGAAAGTTGAAAGGCTATGTTTGGTTCTATGATTAAAGGTAAAAAAACAAAACAAAAAAACTAAGCTTAAAAAAATAAGGCACTATGGAAAGCTTGCTTTAGTCTTGTACTAACATATCGGAGAATTATTTGGGGAGTCAGTGCAAAAACTCAGAGAAAAAAATATCCACCTTTCAAATAGAACCCTCCATGCAATGGTGGGTGTTGAAGGAAAAACCTCCAATCTTGAAATCAGAGATATTTTAAATACAAACTACATAGATTACACAATGTACGTGCTGACCAAAAGATACTATGAAACACCTAAAACTCACTAGAATCCTAAAGTCAGATAGCAACTAAATACTAGCATCATACAAAAAATATAACAGGCCAAAACATATACAATAATAGATTTAATAAAAAATCTCCATTAAACCCAAAAACCCAGTTTTCAAATTTGTATTAAATTACTTGAAGAGAGGTAGGGGAAGAGCTGTATGTTTTGATACAGCTGAGATTTTTTTGAAATCCAAAAACTTTGGAAACTCCCACTTTCATCGTGTCTCTTTCAGTTTCTGCCATTTCTGGGTCCTTGTCCCCCATTTTCATGGCCTGGAGGGCACTAGACTTCTGAGGTCACAGAGGTATGAGGATAGTAATGTTGGCAGAAATGTTAGGGCAGTTTAAAACTTCCTTACTTAATGGAAAACCGTGTACTCCTAAAACTTTAATTTTTCTGCATTTTTCCTAGACTCTTTCCTGTGAGGCACCCTGTTCCTGCTCGTAATTGTTTTTCATGTTTTCCATATCATAAAAGGCCCAGTGGGTTGCAGGTATACTAAACCTTTTAGGGATCAAGGAATTGAATCTACATGGAAAAATACAAAAGCCTGATTATGTCTTCTTGGTTCTAAATCTGCCTGGGAAGCCATTTCTCAAAAAAGTGACTGGGTTCATAAAATGCTGTATCATAAATGCTATAGATGGCACCAAAAATTATGTTATGGAACAAAATGAATGTGAAACAAGTGGAAAAAAGCATAGAGTCAATGAAGATGAGAGTGAAGGTGGTGATGGGTGCAAATACATTTAAGTGAAGTCAGTAAGTAGTGTTTACACATTTGATATGATAATCTGTTAAAAAAATAATATATGCATGTGTGCATTATTTTACATTTTGTTCATTTGAAGGTGGGGGCATCTTATAATTTCAGTCATTATATTTAAAGCAACATGGCAAATATCAAACAAATGGCACAGTGGCAAAGCTGCAAGTTGGAGTAACTTAAAACAGTGACATAACTTTTACACAAGTTGTACACGCAAAAATAATAGTCAACGAAATATGAAAATTTCTAAAATTCAGGGCTCACAAAATAGTTTTGGCATGAACATCAAACTACAGAAAGCAATGAAAGGGAATGTGCAGATTTGCTACAAGCATTTAATAGCTTACTACCTGTTTAAAATGTCTTATTTACTGGGTCACCAAATTATAATGCTCTAATTTTTTGCACATAACTTTCAATACACTGAAGCAAATAAATAAGAAACATTTTTTTTTACATACTGCAAACAAAGATACATACCATATATTTCAAATGAAATGGAAATTAGAATAAATCAAGGAAGCTTTTTAAAAAATATTAGCGTTGTCATCTATAATCAAAATGTTTGAAATAGGCTTCATTATTTATTAAGTTTGACTCTACATTCAACGTTCCCATGATCCATTACTTTAAATAAACCACACAACAGAAAGTATGGTTTGTCTTAATTCCTGAAGAAAAATGCTAAAATGCTTATAAACATGGATGAAATGTAATACATTCTATCTACAAATATGTATAAGTACAAGTATTTAAAAAGGAATAAAAGCATACATGGGATTTCTCTGGTAGCTCAGTTCAAGAATTTTAATTTAATTAAAGGAAATCTTTTACCTTAAGAAATACCATCAGTAATCACCTCAACTGGACATTTCCTTTGGAACAGATAGCTAACTGTTACTATAAGTTACTTGGTGAGGTATACAATTTATCCTATAATTAAGTTTTAAATATTTCTCTCAGTAAAAGTACTCATAATTAACTTAAAATTCTTGAAGAGAAAAGGAAGAAGGTATACAGTCAAAACATACTCTACAATATGCTCAAATTCAGTAACCCATAACTAGAACACAAGAGTCCTGAGGAACTAAGCATAAGGCATAACAGTGGAATTACAAAATAGTGTTTTTCTTTCATTGTGATTGCATAAACAATAACTCTTAGTAATCTTTCAGTCATTGTTAAGGTCATATCTTGTACTGCTTCATTATCATCAGTAGATGAGTTTGGGTTCCACATACCAAATTGTTCCATTACAGCAGTATTTCTTAATTTGAATTTTTGTATGTTTTGGCTTACAGGTAAGTATTGACAAAAATATGACTTGCATTCCTTTGGATGAGCCTGTGAGAGACTGCATTTATCTAAGTGATTCAGATAGCAGCTTTGAAGTGAGAGATCATGGAAATGAAGAGAAAACATGAGTGACACATAAAGCAGCGATGCAGGGAGTGAAAACTTCAACGTACATATTACAAACAAATAAAAAATTCTCTTTATTCAATCAACATTCAGTGTGATTTAAAAACTCATTGTGTTGGTGTAATAAATTCTCAAAACAAATTTTAGAAGGATGGTAAAAATGAGAAATTTACTTTAATTACACATTCTTAAAAATGCTGTTACCTATTTTTGCATGCATTTCTCAATCTTTGTGATAACATTCACACCAAGTAGAGGGGGGGGAGTATACTATTGTTTGTGTATAATGTTTGAGACACTGCCCTGAGCACACTGTTTGCATTGCACTGGAAATTGGTAAATAACTTTATTTTCTTTTGCTGCAGGCAGTCTTCCTTTGAGGGACTTAAAAGCACCAAACATAAAAACTAAGAGCTGAGAGAAACAGAGCTTCTTGCATGCGTGTTTCAAGTGCAGCCTACACTTGGTACAGGAAAGGACAAAAGTCTGTTATGCTTTCACATTATAATGATCATTCTCAGCTTCAAGTAAGAAGTTTCAAGTGGTCCAGTACTCTGGAAATCCATGGGAAAACATCTGCATAACACAACATGTCATTTACCAGGATTGACCAGATCAGCATGACATTTCTTCTTCATAAATAAAAAAACAGTCTTTGCTTTTTTATGAAACAAATAAAATGACTGATGGAGTTTGTGCTGATGAAGAAATTATGGCTTCTTTTGGTACCCATACAGCAGTCACATGTTTTGTGCACTGCCACAACTGAAATGAGAGGTTTAGTTGTTTCAACTAATCTATATGGTGTTCTCAAGCTATATGAGCAGTATAATACTGAACATTAGACAGTTCTGGGAGAAACATTTTCCATGATGGTGGGAAGTACAAAACACTCTATTCCTGGAGATTATTTTCAGAGTGATAACAAATCAGGCAGAAAGGAAAACAAGATGATGACAGAACAACAGACAGGTTTTTGTAACCAAATCACCAAATTACTGAGGATGAGATGCTACCTAAGGTTGTATGTGTAGTTCATTGAGTTCAAAAAGTACATAAACATAATATTTATTCTCCACAATGTGAAAATGCAATATTGTGTAAAATCTGAAATTGCAGAAGCAAAGAAGCACAGTGCAATGCCAACACTTTTCATGTACAGTTCTTACAAAAATGATTATAATAGAAGCACATTGGGCAGAGATAAAATTGCCATGTCACTATGTGCAATCACATTGCATAGAGTGTCCCTCATTCATTTCCCCCCCCCCCATTGTGAACTAAATATTGGAGTCATTGCTAAAAATTGTATATTTTAGTGCAAAGATTAATGAATTACAGTTTAGCTAATCATAGCATATGACCATGAATGTGTTGCAAGAATGAACATGGTATCTCAGCTCAGGTATCAAGAATATGTGCATGTCTTGCCTTTAAAAAAGCATGCACTGTCTACCACATCATCAAGACTTTATAGTGTCTGGTGACTGAAAGGCAGAGCTGCCAAACTTTCGAGTGGGTCATCAGTAATCACCCAAAACCAATTGAAGTGTGAACGATATAATACGAGCAACATAACATTATCTTTAAAAGTTATGGCGCATAATTACTGCACTATAAACAAAACTTAGTACAACAAATTTAAAAACATTACTCCAAACACAAAAGAGCATTATGTTGAAAAAAATGGATGTAACTGAATAAATTGTGCAGACAATAATGTTTCCTTAAACATAAAAAATAGTTGGAAGTTTTAAAATAATGGAAATGTATGGTAGTCGGGCCAGTAACTGGCACACTACTCTAGCAGTTTTACACTATTTATTCACCAAAAAGTGACCACCTTGTAGCCTGTTTTGCAGAGTCATGGTCTTTCACTGAAACTTTTTTCTCATGGCATACCTCTGCAGAAGAAAATGTCTTAGTGTTTTCAACAAGAAATGCACTAGTGATGGCACACATCATTCCTTCGTGGGAGTTCATTCATTTGCTCATCATTCATGAAAAAGTCATTCACAAATGACCATTCAATTTCCAGGTTGCCACTATGGTCACTGAGTAAATCATACATTGCAGGGATCCCATGCCTATGACCAAAGAGCTTTCAAGGCCACAGCTCTTTCAGGCAAACTACCCCAAGAAGCAAGAGCTCTCCACCATTCACCAAGAACCAAGAATGGGCTCACTGTGAATGATTCAGGCACACCAAACAAATGAATGGCATTCACGTATCATTCCCATTCTTATGTTTCATGATATTTCCTAAAGCTGACTGCTGATTGCTCACTTAAATAAGGATTGACACTTATTAATTCTCGACATTATGTTTCTTATTAGGAATTTGTTTCCAAACTCAAGGCGGCTGAAATTTAATGTGCTGCCACATCAGTGAGTGTCACAATAATGGTAGTTTGAATTATCAGTCTCATCTCTTTTTGCCAAGCTGCTCCAAATAGCAAGAGCTCTCCACCACTCATGAGGAATGGTTTGCATTGAATGATTCAGGCATTCATTTTTTTTTTTTAAACAAAATTTACATATCATTTTGGCTTCAGGGATGCAAGTGAATATGACCTGCTTTGGAGCAGAGGGACTAGCTTTTGGAGCAGTTTTAATGATGCAAAAATGTGTGCATATGACACTTTAAGAATTATTAATAAATTGAATTTTTACCATGGATATATGTATTTTTCACAATTGGATGTGGTGCGAGCTAATAGCAAAATAAAAAAAAAGAAAAGAAAAGGGAATTCATTACGTGTCCAGTCCACACTGAGTTAAAACTGTATATCTTGTTTTTGCAATAGTTACACAAGAATGTTTATATGTACTTCAACAAAACAATGGAAAGATTAATAACAAAGAAGTCTATTATGTATAATTTACTAGATTTCCAAAGACTCCATTCATACACATCATCAGCAAGAAAATTTCATCCATTTTGATACCCACACAGAATTTTGCTCTAGTTTTTCTTGCTGCCATTTGTTGTTAATATGTGCCAGGATAATGGACTTCTTAATTCTTGTTTCTGATTCTTTAGAAGTACCATACCTGGACACTTTTAATGCCCACATTTTTTTCTTTTCAAACCTACACTAATATTTTCTTCTGCTTTATTTAACATCATCTGGGATACAGACAGCTGCTTCTGAAGTTGAGAAACATTAAGTGGCACTAACATTTCTTTTTTCTTTTTTTTTTTTCTAGTTTTCTTCAAAAACCAATAGGAATCCTACAGTCATGGGTGCCACTAAAGTGCTTACGCCAAGACTGAAAATCGAGACACAATGTAACGAGTTGGGCTATATCCATCAATGTGACAAGGAGAAAAAAGAATATATATATATATATAATTAACTACCTCCCTCAAATTTATAGGTTGATAAAACAAAAAAATGAATACTGCCATTTCAGTGACCAGTCCAGCTCTTCTCGCGGCAGAGTTAGGACTGGCAATATCGCGTTTTAAACTTAAATTTCAAAATGAATGCTTTCCCATTTCTTTAATCACTGTTTGCTACATCAAGATATAAAAGACAAGAGTGTTTTTCCTTTTCTTTAACCAAAAATTAAAGTTCAAAATCGGAACTTCAACTGTTCGTCGCCATACATCGTGATATGCAATCGTTTTCTCTGCACAGTGAGTAGGTAGTGGCATTTTTTAACTTTAATTTCGTTAAGAAAATTGCAAAATGAATGCTCTGTGATTTGATATAGCAAAAGATGACTAAGGAATGGCAAAACATTCATTTTAAGTTAAATTAATTCCAACAATTGGTACTGAGGTAGCTCACTCTGCCGTGAAAATGATTTTACGGGTCACAGAGATGACACCGATTTTTTCACGGACAGATCAAAAACCGAGTTTGAAATTTAATTTCGCTTAAAAAATTGGAGGAGTTTTAAAAATGTGAGTCCCACTGATTTATTGTGAAGCAGAGACTATGAAGTAGGAAAGCAAAAATTCTTTAAAAATGCGAAGTCGCTATTTTGCACGGTTACGGAAAAATAAGAAATGAACATCATTGGAAACAATAAAAAAATAAGGAATACATTCAGGAAGAGAAATAATAATAATGAAAAAACTCCTTCAGAAAGATTCAAATCGCGAAAAATCACGGAGCATTCGCATGTCCCTTCGAATGGGCACTTATGTCGAACTTCCAGAAATGTGATGAATCCCGAAAAACACACTTTCCGACCGGAAGAGAATAGCCAAAATTCAGAAAATTTGGCAGATATACAATCGTGTCGAACTTTTTTGAACATTTTGATCATTTTTAAAACATTAGGTGCAACTCCACAATTTCATTGATTACAGAAATACACATAACTTTCGGAGGAAAAATGAAAACAGAATTTTAAAATATTCTCACAATCATAACAGGTTTCCAAAATCTTCAAAAGACGGAAATCCGTCTCCAGGACAGAATAATGGCAACAATGCTACAGTAAATGTAGAGCATACCTACACAAGTTGCAACTAGCTCATGGTGGTCTTTAAACTCCAAAACAACAAAAAGAAGAAAAAATGTGAATATTATCGTAAAAAATGGTAACAGTGCAGAAAAGTTACTTCATATTTTTTTAAGTTTCCAGGTGAAAAACACTTTTTTATTCCCTACAGTACTTTCTTTCTGTACTAATCAATCGAGCAAGTAGAGTGGAAGCGTGTTATAACATGGGTATACAGGGACAAGGCAATAACTGTGTTATAGAGATACCAGCAGTATATCTGAAACTAAGTACACATGCATTTGTCTGTGTATGCATTTTGTTTGGGGGACAAGATCAGACTCGTGTTATATCCAATTCCACTGTATAACCGGCCATGTTATATCCAGCTTCCACTGTACTTCTGTTTTTTCATTGTCCCAATTCAAACTGAAAATTGTTACTTTGTCTGTGTTGGCAATTGCGCCACTTCCATGATCTGCACAGTTTTTTTCACAGCAAAATGAGGAGTGGCATTATTGATTTTTAAACTTTAATTTTGCTGAAAATAAATGGTTTTCCATCACTTCTTGCTATATCGAGAAATAAAATAAGCATTCCCTTTTGCTTAGAAAGAAATATAAGTTCTAAATCAGAGCTACAACTTTCTGTCATCATCTTTTGCTCCCTGTAAAGTCATTCTCTCTGTATAATGAGTGCATAGTAGCATTTTTGAACTTTAATTTCACTTTGAACAAAAGAAAAATATGCTTTCTCTGTCTCTTGATACAGTAAGAAGTGAATAAAAATGGAAGACCACGAATTTTAAAGAAAATTAAATGCAAAAAATCGATACCACATTGCTCACTCTACTGAGAAACAATTTTACAGGGCATGGAAACTGCACTGATTCCATCACAGACACATTAAGTACCACTTTAGAAATTTGATTTCATTTTAAAAATGGGAAAGGGGTGAAAATGCTTGCATTCTACTAATTGGTTTTGGAGAAGTATTTGTTAAAAATAGGGAAACATGCATTTCATTAGGAAAAATTCTTAAAAAATACAAAGACACTCTTTTTCACTAATACTAAATGAAGAACATGATCAAAAAATAAAAATACAATCAGACAGAGAAATAACAACAACAACAAAACGAAACTTGGTCAGAAAATTCAAAATGTAGGAATGAAAAACAACATGATATTCTCATCGTTGCTACAGCAGTCATTTGTGATGCGATTCCAAACATCTGCGAGATCTGCCAACTTTTCCTATCGCTCGCCACCCTATTCTAATTTTTAGACCTTTTTCTTAAAAATTTTCATTACAGGAAAGAAATCAATACTACTCTAGGACCTTTCACCAAACTGCAAAAAAAAAAAAAAAAAAAAAAATCGAGGACTTTCAAAGGTTTGGTGAAAAAGGGAAGTAAAAGTTTCAGAATTTCACCAGGATTCTAGAGGCCATGTAAAGATGATTTTTAAAAAGGCATCCAACACACACACACACACAAAGAAAAAGTTACACAGAAGAAATATCACGATACTGAAAATAACCGATAAAAACACTCCCCAAAATGTTCAAATGTTAGAATCTTGAAAACATGAAAATAAATTCCCCATAGATGTTTAACCTTTAACTGATGACGTGAAAAATACTAATGGTATAAAGTGATGTGGGGTCAAAATGGCCCCAACATTTTAAGAAAAAATGAGCTATGTTGTGTAAGTGCAATTGACCTGAAATTTTTACTATGAGAATTTCACATATTCTACTATCAATGAAATTAATAGCAGCAGAAATTAAATAGAAGTTTTTCTAGAATAAATAAAACTACTTGTGATAACTCAAAAATCGATATTTTACATTAAAACAGTAAAAAACACAAAATAATATTTAGCAATAAAAATGTAACCTGAGATGTTACAGAAATATTTCTTTACTTACATTTTACGTGCTTGCCAAGACAATATGTCATTTAAATAAAAAAAAAATGGTGTTAGTAGGATGTGGTAAAGGTAAATAGCACAATGTAAGTCACACAGCATTCTCTTGTTTTCACCTCACTGTTCTAACTGTTTAGTTCTTTTATCTGATTTTCTCCAAGTTGCTTTATAAAATTAAATCTGGTAAGCTTTTTCACTTCAAGGAAACTTTAATACAGGATTATTACATTAGCATTGTTTCCACTGATGTCCAGCTTTGTTTGAAAAATGCTATATGCAATGTGGGGTCATTTTGACCCCAAATGTTGTAATATAAGACAGGAAGTTTTTCTATTAAATTTATATGAGATTTAAAGTAGATGTAATTTTAAGAAAAGTCAAAAAGATATATTAAATTTAAATGAAGTTGAGAATATTTTGTGGACACTGTTATGCACAAAGAATTTACTGTGCTGAAGTTCTGCCGATGATGACAGGCATGGTGGTTCTGGCACACAATAGCGCAAAATGTGCCTTTTGTAGCAAGATGGTGCAAGATTTTTGTTTTGGCACACATTGGTACAGAATTCCCATTCCTACCATTCTTAAGTTTCACCATATCTCCTAGAGCTGACTACTGATTGTTCACTCACATGGTTGACAATTACTGTATTAATTCTTGACATTCACTTCTTGTTGGGAATTTGCTTCTGAACTCATGGGTGAGGAAGAAAGTTAAACATGCTGAGACTTTTACAGTGCAGTGTCATTTGTAGTGAGTGAATCGTTCACGAATGGATCACACTTGGCAAAAATTCTGTGATTTTTTTTTTACTATGCCAAAGATTCTTTTTGTAGGCACATTGCTGTGTGGAACGGTTAGCACATAAATAATTATTTTGGATGACCAGCAGACAGGGGCGGATTGCTCACTAGGCACACGCCTAGGGCCCCAGAGCTTGAGGGGACCCAAAAACATATAATTGGATTGCCAGTTTTGTTTTGCTTTTCACGGACCGAAATAAATCAATCTTTAAAGTGACCACTTTAATGTCAATTGATAATTTACTTTCTCATTTTAAATTTTCGAATTGTTATCGATGTACCTGTTTTGAAAGAAACTTAAAATAACCTAGCCTTCCTTTTAGTGGTAGGTGAAACAAGGACTGACGCTTCCTACACTTTTCATTTTTTAAGGCGAATACTTAACTGGCTGTGATATAAATTACTTTCATATGACTTCAAGCCAAGGAAAAACATCGGGGTTGGAACTTTTTACCTGTCTTTCCTGAGCTGCGATGATGAGTGCTTGTAGAGACTGTCCTGATAATGCGGGGGTGGGGGTAGGGTGGGGGTGGGGGGTTGCTCTTTACTACCTTTTCTCTCTGGGGTAGTATAATCAAGTTCTTCCTTAGCCCTAATCTTCCTACACCACCCTAAATCAAAGTAGCTAATATAATCTTTGCTAAAAAGGAAGAAAGAAGAACAAAAAAAAAAAAAAAAAAAACAAGAAGAAGAAAACGAAGCCCCCAGAAAGAATCATCTAATCAAGATGAAAATTGGCATGTGTAATGTACATGTATAGGAGAGGAAATTATTGCAATTCCACAGCAGTTGGGTCATTTATCCGGATAAAACAGTTACATGAGTAGAAGAAGTCAGTAAGTTGTAGCGCCACCTCTCGCTCGGACACAAGCAGAAATCCAGCGTGGCAGAGACACATGCAGTTTACGGATACTGTTTTGAGGTATGGAATGCCAGATGGTGTCCAAATTGTGGGCCAATTTGCCGACATTCCGGGATGGGTGGGGTCCCATCATGTTTGATCGGTTATCGGGTTGGCCTAGAAGGGTGTCGACATTACAGAGGCAGGCCCAGGAGAGCTGTGCCGTGTGTGGCCGGGTATTATCCTGTTGCAAAGTTACTCAGTGCTGTGCTACAGCAGTGGTTCTCAAACTTTTTAGCCTGTGGAACCCTTTTTCATACAATATCTAGCAATGGAACCCCTCTATAAAGACCATTTAAAAATTAATATACCTATATACCCATTATTTATCACTGATTTGAAATAAAAATAAAATGAAAAAAAAAAAAAAGCAATCAATAAAAAGGTAATACATACAAAAAGGTAATGTAGAGCCAAGACAATTTATTATGCCAATGATGCAAGTATTCAATAATGAAAAATATTAATGTGATGAATGGCTTTGCTTTTTATTGCCACATAATTCTTTAAAATTCGGTTCTATCGAAGAAAAATGTAATCTTATATGGGGCTCTGCATTCAGCTTATTCCGGTGCTTAATTTTTGTTGAGGCATACACAGAAAAGCCAGTTTCACACAGTTAGGTTGTCGCAAATGGTAAGAGTACTGACACAGCTTTTTGCGATAATAATGGATATTCTCCTTTCAAACTGCACCAAAATTCTGTCTTTGGCACTGTTTTATAAAGAGATGGCACTGAAGAATCTGACGTCAGTTCAATACATTTTTCATATTCATCAGATGAAAAGCAAGGAGGTTTCTCATTTATTACAAATGGATTTTTAATCCATAATTGACTTTTTATTTTTTCGTGCTGCTCATCAGGAAAATAGTGACTCATTGAATCGTGGAGAGCTTCCAGATGTAGGGTGATTTCATCATATTGTTTGTTATCTATTTCTGAGTCCAACTGTGACAGAAAGTTTCTCACAGTTGAAAAGCAGTCAAGTTCGTGGCTGCAGACACAACTGGGTTAAAATTGTAGCTTTTTTTTTAAATGCCACAATTTTGTCTTTGGTAGTTGCTTTCCTTGACGTGGAAGATTGAGTTAATTCAGTTTTGAGAAAATATCAGATAGATAAGCCACTCGAAATAACCACTCTCTATCATTTAATCGATCTTCTAAATAAAACTGATTATCTATGAAGAAAGCATGCACTTCAGCTCGAAGTTCAAAAAAGCGTTCCAATATTTTTCCTCGAGATAACCACCTAACTTCCGTGTGTACAAGCAATGACGTATGCACACTTCCCATATAATCGCACAAGATTTTAAACAATCTATTATTCAGAGGACGAGCTTTTATGAAGTTTATCATTTTAACTACTTCATCCAGGGCGCTTTTAGATGGAGAGGCAAATTTTTCGCGGCAAGAGCTTGCCTAAGAAGCATACAGTAACTACTTGTACAGTGCTTTAAAATCATTTTGATGTGTGCGACAATACCAGATGTTTTTCCCACCATAGCTTTAGCACCATCTGTACAAATATCAATGCAATTTTCCCAAGGAATTTCATTTCCTTCAAAGAAGGAATTTAAAATATTGAAGATCTCTGCTGCAGTTGCACGAGCTATTAGCGGCTTGCATAAAAGAAGATCTTCTGCTAGAGATGCTTCATACGGATATTTTACAAAAACGAGCAATATCGCAAGACCAGACACGTCTGTAGACTCATCAATTTGCACAGCAAAAGCGCAAGACTTGATGCGAAAAATAAGTTCCTATTTTACGCTCCATGCTATTTCCTTCACTCGGCGAGACACTGTATCATTTGATAGCGGAATTTTCGATATTTCTTTGGCCGATTTTTCACCAAGTATACACTTACCATGTCAATAAAACATGGCTTGATTAGATTCTCTGCTATTGTATGAGGTTTAACTGCTCGTGCTATTTGATAGTTTACTAAAAAGGAAGCCTCTGTAGCTTTTTCATTCGCTGTATGTGCTGCATGAAAAATTTTTTTTTTCATTTTTAAAAGTTCATCACGCTTGCGCACAAAAAAAAAATCTGTTTCTTATCTTTGAGCTCTCGATGTGTAGTCTCCAAATGGCGTCGCAGCTTGGCAGGTGCCATTGAACTATTATGATAAACTTTGCGGCATACGACACACTGCGGATTATCATCAGCAATTCATAAATCCAAAACCAATATAGCTCTCATCATACTTTCTTCTTTTTGCAAATTTGGCAATTTTATCTTGATTACACCTTCCAGAACGTGTATCATTTTCTTGAACTGAAGCAAATTCTTTTGTTTCTTGATCATTATCATTCTCATCTATATGAGAAGTACTAGGCACTGATAGAGAATTCAACTCAAAAATTTCGGAACTTGGAACGTTTTAACATACCCTGTTTAAGCCAACGATCCATTTCTAACGTTAAGCGGAGTAGACAGCATAGTTCAACAAGCACACATTGACACGCCAAAACTTCGCAGCAAATTCTTGCTTCTCCGGCACTCTACAGCCGTCCAGACCTAGGCAACAGTAAAGGCCATAAATCGCCTTATCAGCGTTTCAGGCGCCAAACTGTTTTGACTCCTCCCTCAATCTCTTTGCACCACTTCTTTGAGATGTTCTATTTAACGTGGTTTTCATGGCTCTCTGTCACATCTTTTCTCCTGTTTTTTTATTGGTTGCGAAGAATTGGTTGGTTAAGGCTGTCATCGAGAAAAATATGGAATTAACAGATTTTCTTGAAAATTTTGGCGATGTTTTACAAACTGCTTGCGGAACCCTGGGGTTCTATGGAACACACTTTGAGAAACACTGGGGTACAGGAAAGGCAACACAACAGGTCGTAGAATACGTCGACGTACCGTTGAGCTGTAAGGGTAGTACGGAGGACTTTGAAGGGTGTCCAGCTATCGTAGGAAATAGTTTCCTAGACAGTCAGATCAGGTGTCTGAGCCCTGTGCCGTTGCATGGTAAAAGCAGGATCCGTGCGCTGGTCGGCTCGTCTCCAGACACGAATGCGCTGGTCATCGGCGTTAAGTGCAAACCACAACTCATCACTGAAGACTACATGACACCACTGGATATTATCGGGTTCGACACCATTGCAACTGGTGCCTGCGATGTTCTCTGATCAACAGTAAGCGGCGGATTGGCCTCCTCGAATGTAATCCCTGTGCCGCAACTCATCTGGCAACGGTTCGAATGGCCACTTCCCTACCTGTGGACGATGCAACATGGCCACGGATTGTTGACAGCGACGAATTCGGTTCTGTTAATGTGGCTCTCACAGTAGCTTGAATCTCGCATTCCACCGATGCTCTCAGCCGTCCACTACCCGTGTGCCACTGGATTGAGGTGCCCTGTTCGACCCATTGGCGTGAACATCGTACGATTACCGTGTCGCTCCGATTCAAATGCCTGGCAATACGGCGATTTGACCAACCGGTTTCTCTCAGCCCAATTATATATTCTCTCGCAAACCCTCTCGACTTCTCGTGGTGTGTACGGATCCGTCGTCCTGGCATCCCCACAGTCTGGAAGTTAATATACCAGCAATTCGCTGCCACAATTGTCTGGTACGTCGACGCATTCTACGACCTGTTGTGTCGCCCTTTGCTCTTGATATACATTTCTCGATGCAGTTCTCATGCTCTGCCGGGGGCTGCTATTTCGTCATTGGTCGTTATTTTTTAATTAATCATTTGTATATTCGGCCCTGAGGTACTTGCATGCAGAGTTTCATTAGGATGAAAAGACTTTCTCGGGGTGCTTCGTTCTTTTATTTTTTCCACAAAAAGTGTGTGCTTAGGCTGCAAAATAAAGAAATTCGAAAATGTTGCACTGTTTATCTTTTTCTTATTGAACAGTGTTAAGAGAAATTTCTATTGTATTGCAATAGCATTTTCTTATTGCTTTCTCCTCCCCTAGTTTAATACTGATAATTATCAAGTATTCTCACCTTTTATTCCTTAAATTGACCACAAATTAACATTTGAAAAGCAATAAACGTTGTTGTTTTTTTTATTGAAGGTTTAACGACCACCGTGAGCAACTTAATGGGCTATAAGCAGTTGCTCGTCCCTAATTTAGGGTCACTGGTTCCAGGGAAGGGAGAGAGCCAGTGCCGTAAGACAAGCACAACATCCATGCCTCACCAGGATCCGAACCCGGACTCATCTCGGACGAATGGTCATAAGCCAGCGCTTAGACCACTGCGATACACGGGCGGCATATAAAAGTTTCAATGATACTCTTACTCAAAAAACTGTGGTTCCTACTTTTCCATTTTCAAGCTGGATCTTTTGCACATGCAAAATGCAATTTTCCTAGGCAATATTTCTTTTCTCAAATTCGGAATTTAAATTGATTAAGCTTTTTTGGAAGCCTACATCCAAGCAAACTGACTGGCCATTGTTCACTACCACTTCCCACCACATATTTGCACTTTCAACATTTCACTTTAGTAATGCATTAGACAAATAAGAGAAGTGCAAATTATAAATGTAAAGTATCAAACAAAGCAATGTCGTAAGTGCTGTGAAAATAACAGGCTAAAACTTGCTTGCTTGCCATCTGTAGATCTCACATGGCAAAGAAAATCCTAAATTTATTTTCAGAAGTTAAATGCACCCAATTTTGAAGAAAATTACTCATGAATTTCATTCTTTTGGTGCTTGTATTTCTTCATTGGTGAATCTTAAGAAATTAATGCTATATTCAGCAGAGAAGGGTTTTATTTTGCATTAACGCTCAGAATATTGAACAGCAATGCAGCATTTTGTACCTTGGTTTTAAAGTCTGCTGTTTCTGGAGCAGTTGCAGCAATTCCTGTTACATGCTGAGACATTGGTTAAAGTTGATTCTGAAAATTTATGTCAGGGAGTTACATATGATTATTGATGAAATAGATAGTGAGACATGTACAGGACAAACAGCATCATGTCAACCCAAAACTGAGAATGAGTGTCAGTGCTAATTGTAAACCATTTTCCAAAGGCTACAAAATTAATATCATAGAGTTACTAATGCAAGAAATAAAATAAAAAAAGGATCACCAAAATGGCACAGTGAGAGAAATTCATCAGTAAGTTACCATCAAAATCATGTGCATGCAACTTTCACAAGATTACCAGCCTTGGAATAAAAGCCTCAGAAATCAAGTTGGCAATCTTGGCGAAACAAAAACTCCAACTTTCAATTGGCAATCTTGATGAAACAAAAACTCCAACTTTCAATTGGCAAAAAAAAAAAAAAAAAACAACAACAACAACTTGAGCTCACTTTTGTAAGTAGTCACAATAGTCGCATAGTGACTACCAAGAAGATAGAACCATGTGGGTAGCTGACATGTAGTCCACAAAGGGAAGAGCAGAAGACTGAACAGCCATTCTGGCCTTAAGGTGGCCATGGGAGAGACAAATTTCTTCACTTGACAACACTATCTTATTGGGAGAGACAAATTTCTTCACTTGACAACACTATCTTATTCCTTCATCATGACTGGCTATGTGCTAATGGGTATCGTTCACTTGATCAAAAGGTACGTTTCACCAAAGGGTCACCTGATCAAAAAGTTCGTTTTACTGAAATGTTTCTTCACCGAAAAGTTCATTTCATCAAAAGGTTATTTGATCAAAAGGAACACTTCACCAAAGGATTACTTCACCTAAAAGTTCACTTGATTGAAAGATCATTTCATTGAAGGGTCAGTTTATCAAAAACTTAGGATTTTGTTAGCAATCTGGTGAAGCGTGGTGCAGGTTTGAAAAACTGACCACCGAAACTTTAGGAGATTGTATAAAAATTGCACTTTTGATTTCAATGGTACCTCTCCATAGGTAGGACTTTTGAAACGTAATTATAAGTCCTAGATCTGGGCCTTTTTTAGAAAATTTTAATCCTCAGAGCTCATAGTCGTAAGGTTTACATAGCAAATCAAGTTAATGATGTTCCACTTTTACTCAACCACAAAATAAAAAATTTTGATCCTAGACTTAGATATGAGCCTTTTTGGCAGATTTTAACCATTGGTGCTTATATTCATACGAATTACATAAAATTTCAAGTAAAATATATTGCACTTTTACTCAAGTCCAAAAAGTTAATTTTAAGGCCCAAGGCCTGGATCTGGGCATTTTGAGCAAATTTTAATCCTCTGTACTCATCCATAAGGTTTACATAATAAGTCAAGTTAATAATGTTGAATTTTTACTCAGGCCGAAAATACTTATACTAAGGACCTAGGCCTTAGCCTTTTTAACCATTTTTGTTACCTACATACATATGTGCATATCACTAAGCTGTTCTCTGGATTCAGAGGTTAGCTCCACAAAGAAATACAAACTACCAGATAATTTTTACTTACTGCTGCCGCATCAAACTTCTCCATTCATAGCGATCTTGACATACAACTCAGGTTTCACTGACATCCATCACACTCCGTACACAAGAATTTTATAACCTCTGTGCTTATATTCTTATGACTTATATATGAAGTCAAATTAATAATGTTCCGCTATTACTTAACCACAAAACGTTAATTTTTAAGGCTCTAGGCCGAGATATAGGCATTTTAATCAGATTTTTATTTGTGCCTTAATATTACTTCTTTGTGCCTGAGTAAATGTGCAACATTACTCATTTGACTTGTTACATAAACCCTATGAATATGAGCATGGCAGATTAAAATTTGCTAAAAAGGTCCATGGCTCAAGCTTTTTAATTAATATTTTGGGTCTGTGAAAAGTTCAAAATTATTCACTTGATTTCTTATGTAAATCTAAGCATGGATGATTAAAATTTCCTAAAAGGTCTAAGGCTTTAAGCTTGATTCTCTGTGTCTCAGTAAAAATGCAACAACATTAACTTGACTTGGTATGTAACTGTTATGAATACGAGAATGGAAGATTAAAATGCCGCCCCGGTGGCGCAGTGGTCTAAGCGATGGCCTCTGATCATTCGTCCGAACGGGGTCCGGGTTTGAATCCCGGTGAGGCATGGATGTTGTGTTTGTCTTACGGCACTGGCTCTCTTCCTTCCCTGGAACCAGTGACCCTAAATTAGGGACGGGCGACTGCTTATAGCCCATTTGAGTTGCTCACGGTGGTCGTTAAACCTCCAATAAAAAAAAAAGATTAAAATATGCCAAAAAGGCCTAAACCTCGACCTAGTGCCTTAAAATTAATTATTTGTGTTCTTTGTGACATGGAGAAATCAAAAGTGCAGTTTGAATATGATCCCCTAACGTTTTGGTGGTCCCTCTTTCGACCTGGCACCACACTTTAACAGATCCTATAATGAAATCCAAAGTTTTTGATAAACTGACCTTTCAGTGAAATAAACTTTTAGAAGAGACTATTCAGTGAAATAAACCTTTTGATCAAATGACCCTTCGGCAAATTGTACCTTTTGATGAAATGACCCTTCAATAAAATGAAAGTTTTGATGAAGTGACCTTTTGGTGAAACAAACTTTTCGATGAAGTGACCCTTCAGTGAAGTAATCGTCGGGCAAATGAACTAGGCCTGTGCTAACAAATGTAGTTGAAGGTGCTGCATCAATCTGCCTATGAAACAGTGAGCTGCTTGCCAAACAAGGGCATATAGGAGAAGACAATTACATGCTTGAAGAATAAAAATTAAAAGTTCTTGTACCTTCAGTCATTTGGTGCAAAAAGTGGTTGGTCATGAGCAAAAAGCCCCAAATTTATGCACTGCATAGCATATCAGTCAACACAAGCGCTTTTTCGAAATTTTTCGGGTATGATCTGTAATGCTGTAAAGTTGGCTGAAAAGCTGGAAAAATTACAGAAAATTCATAGTAGTTGGCAGCTCTGGAAAAAGTCACGAAAAGAGGCTTTCCTTACATACTGACGAGAACTATGACTATGTTCAATGCCAGACAAAAATTTTGGTGCAAAGCGTGTGTATCAACAGGAAGTTTCATGAATGTCTCCCGCTCAATGGGTTCCACACCATTATACAAAGTTCAGTCAAAAAATTCTGACCACCTGTTAGTATGAGGTATGATCTTGTGCCACCAATACTGCAGACATATGGCATGGCATTGATTCAGTGAGGCCTCTAAACATGCTAAATCATTCAGACACCAGAGCTTCTCACAGATCATCAAGAGTCATCAGTGGAGTATCATCAAGAGCCATTGGGATGATTTCTATCAGCAGTGCTTTGCCGTACTCTCCATCAGCCATCCACATAATAAAGCAGAAAATGTGATTTGTCTGAAAAGGCAACTTTCTTCTACTGTTTGATGGTACAATGTGTCTTCTCAGTTGCAAATTCATGCCATAATCATCGATGAATGGCTGTCAACATGGGTACTCTGGAGAACCATAAAGAGTGGAGTTTGTTGGACTGTGGTCTGCGATATACTCATTGATGTGCCTGCATGAAGTGTTCTGGCCAGTTGTTCCACTGTGGTCCATCTGTTGGATTGTACTAGTCATGACAGCCATTGCTGCCCATGGTCATCCACTATTACCCTGATTACTGCATGTCTTGCCGGTTTCCTTCCATTCTTGGAACACTTTAAAAACTGCACCATGTGAACAGCCCACAATATCAGCCGTTTCTGTAATGCTACCAACCTTCAGTCAGTAGCCAACCATCGTTACTTTTTTGAACTATGTTAAGTCATGTCTTTTTTCCCATTTTTACACAAAACTGCATACCATCTGTGAGTTCGTGTACTTTTAAATGCTTTACATGATTTGCACATGTTATTATGCATGCCATCTGGCTGCTGTGTGGTTATGGTTCCTTCTTACATTAGGGGTGGTCATAATTTTTGACTGGACTGTGTACATCTTGTGCTAAACAAAATCACTGAATTTTGCATAGGATAGTCATCCATCCATCACCCCTTCCACACACACACACACGCGCACGCTCCTTTAATGAATTCAAACCCAGAACCTAAAGAAGTGGGCAGTAAATTCAAGAAGTTAAATTATGACCCTGTTTCCAAGACAAGATGATCATCAAGGACCAGATACATTTTTTGGCAATCAGATCCTAGAGAGAAATAAAATAGCATTGATACATGGGGCTTTTGAGGATGGCAACACAGAGTAGAACAACAAAACACCACCATCAGTACAATGAAGATGAAAGAACCTAGCTTCCAAATTAATGCACATGACTCCTGTGAAACTGTGAACTCCACACAGCATCACCACAAAGGAAAGTAGACTTCTGTTTGTCAATAACTACAAGTAAATTACTACAGCATTTAAGTAATAACTACGAGTAATTACTACAGCATTTTATACACTGATTCACAACTGCTTTCATTTGATCAGTGTACATATTCTAGTTGTAAATGAATTTATGTGCACCTCTATTTATAGTTTACTGTGGAATAAGTTTTTTACGGGTCTTATAGAGGTTATTATTCAAAAAGTTCCACCAACTTTTTTGAATAATAACCTCTATAAGACCCGTAAAAAGTTATTCCACAGTGTATATATGTTAAAAAAAGTACACATAAATTTCCTCGGGTGCATAGGAAATAAATAGCTCATAATTCCATGTGTCTGCTTATGTACATAGTTGTGTGCAATCAGTTGCATTTGTTCATTGTCAGTATTTTTTGTGATTGCTTGATGCTGAGCCTGCATACTGAAGTGCTTGTAATTTCATTCTCTTGCTCACATCACACATAATGAGCTAGCACATTTAAAAATAGTGCAATGTATACATTGTTGATATTAATATTTTTCATATTTCTTTTATGATGAATAAATTTCCACTACTTGTGAGATCTGCATTCATAGAAATTCACTTGTGTGGCTTGAATTTTTACCTTAGAGGATGTAAGTACTGACGACACGATCTGCAATTAATTGTTAAACTGAGAAGCAACCACTTCACCCCAATTACTGGGCAAACTTTTTTTTCTTTTCACTTTCCCTCACAAAATTATTTTGTATAGTTTTATCTTAAAGTTTAAACTTAATATTTTCTGCATGGTGTGGGTCACTATGCAGAAAACATTAATATGATATGATATGGGAAATTACTCTCCTAGGGCAATGTGAGCAACATTATTTTTAATCATCTAGCTGGACTGGATGTTGCATGTTACAATCAGATAAAGGGTAAAGCTATCATGACTACACCTGAAGCTATTTTATGAATATTTTCTAAACAATCCTTGATGTTTATAGCATCAACTCAATACCTTGTGCATTGCATTTTGGGGATTTCGAGAATTCAGCTTTTAATTAAAGAATTTAGATTTGTGCTGTTCTCTTGTAATATAACATATGGAAGACAGTTGTAAACTCTGACTTTGCAAAGAGAATTAATCAGGCTTACATGCAATATCCTAAGGCACAATAGTTTTTGTGTGCCTACACTTCTGAGGAAATACCTTTTCAGCAAATCAAGGACAAATTGTTACTTAAAATGGATTGTGGTCATTGTGCGGGTATATGCATGTATACAAGAATATCTGGGCTACCTTTGAATGATATACTGATTAAATCATCAGAAAAATTAAATTTCCAGTGTTATGCACTGTATTAAAATACACAATTATGACATTTTCCTATGCAAGTCAGTAACACATTTTCTCATCTGTCATGTGAATCATATAACTGTGGACTATGAGTATATAATGTAAATACTGTACATTCATTATGTAAAACATACAATCAAGCCTTTCTTTATACTCTAGTATACAATAATGCAAAGAAATATATATTTTAATCTAGGTCCTATGGTTCCAGGAGTTAACAAAAAAAAAAAAAAAAAAAACAGCAACAAAAAAAACAAGTGTTTCCAGTTATGGGTTAAAAGCAACTTCATAAGAAGCTGGATGAAAGATGTGTCGAAAAAATATTTGATTCAATAATACTGAAAAATAATACACTGCACAAGAATCTACAAACACAGTCATAAATTTGTTTCTTTTAAATGATTCTCAAAAAATTTGACTCGCTATTTTAAAAACCCTGTGTCTAACACAATTTCCTATTAATATTCACAATGAGCTTTGCTCATAAACACAAATACAACAGATTTGTATTAAGTCCTAATATAAATAAATGGTTCAAAATGCATGCAAGCAGCTTTAAATGTAAAAATGTACCTTAAAAATTCTATCCTTCATAGAAGTTTTTTGTTTTGAATTATCCACAATAATCATAACAGTAAATATGTTTTTCTTTATGTTTTAGGATTCTGGGGAAAAGTGATAAAAAATGAGAAGTAACATGAGACAGCTCCACACAGTGCAGCCACTATCATGTACACAGATGATGAACCAGAAAAATCCACCATATAACCTAAAAATAAGGAAGGAATAATCTGTGACAGGTAGAATGAGGAATCCAAAACTGCCATGTCTTCACCAACACCACGCTCTTTGCTGCTTCCATAATACAACTGAAAAAATAAAATGAGGAAATTACAAGTTAAAAACTTCCTCTAAAACAAGAGCAAAATTGAAAATTTTACTAAATAACAGTCCTCCCTGAAAGTGTTGCCATTAGATGATGCAAAGACAACAAAATATGTAGATCTACCCTGGACTGAAACCCAATTCTGCTGCAAACAAGTTAATTTACCTGACTTACAAAAAACCTGGATCATCCATATTGAAAAAAATATATATAAATTTGGTTTTAACACACATTGTTTCACTTATTTACTTTTGATTCGTGTAGAGTTAAGACGACTGGCAATTATACATTTTCTGTATATTACTGCTTTTAGAATAATATACCTAGAGCTATAGTGCATGCACTACTTATACAGAAAATTCAGTTGTTTTCATTTTATCTTCATACTATTTGCTCTTTTACAAAATGTATATACTGAAATGACAAGCCATTCTGTCACCAGAATTTAATTAATTTAATTTGAGTATGATAACTGTCCAAAGTTTTGGGAGTAGATGGCATAACTGCTGAGATGTTCAAATATGATGGTGACTTGGTAACTGACTAGTTAACTGAAATTTCTAGCTGTGGTTGGAGTTAGGAACAGTCCCTCAGGATTGGTGGGATGCTATCATTGTCCTCTTGTAAATGGTGAAGATCAGACTGAATGTAAGAACTATCATGGTATCAGCTTGCTGAGTGTTCCAAGGAAAGTATTTGAAAAGGTCATTACTGATTATTTTTGTTGTTGTAAAAAACAGGAAAGATGCTTTTTCGTAACCTGAACAATGTGGATTGTGTGGAAGGTCGGTTTGTGACATCAGAGTTAAATACAAATTGTACTCACTTATTTACTTTGGACAGAACTGCTTTTCCCCAAGTATGATGTGTATGATAGAAAATGTGTTTGCTAATTAATAGGCAAATTTTAAAAAATGCAAGTATATTCTTAAGTTAGTAAAGAAAAAATAAGGCCACCAGTCCATGTGGAAAGGCAATTTTTTGAGCCAGTGACTAAAGCAACTTTTACTACTGGCCACTGCTTTATCCCATTGCCACATAGCGAGTGAAGGCCACCTTTATTGGCAAGAAAATATTGCTCACGCGTACTAACTGAAATGCTGATGAAAAACAACAGGCGTCATGCAATAGCCCACTACAGGTCCAGAACGACATGCTGAAACTTATTCGCATTCGCAGAGCTTTTACACAACTTATTATGCATAAAACTGGAAGAACAAATCCCGACTCTACATCTTGTCCTCCTAAGTGAACTGAAGAATGAAATGTTCTTCCTTTAACACCACTGCAAGTCTGTAGTTCTCACGTGATCTTGTTAACTGTAAGGTCTGTGGGTATCGTCTTCGAGCAAGAAGACATAGCAGGGATATCATATCATCATCAATCCACTGCTTAATGGATGAAGATCTCCCCAAGTTTCTTCCACAACGGTCTACCTTGCGCCACTCTCCTTCATGTCACTCTCGTATGCTTTCAAATTTCATCCACCCATCTTCCATGTGGTCTTTCTCTAGGTCTTTTCCTGTCCCTTAGAATCCGATCTAAAATTTTGGTAGTCCATTGATGGTTCGTTTTTCTGGCAGCATGTCTAGCCCATTGCCATTTCAGAGATTTTACTCTGATCACAATGTCTTCCACTCTTCTCATTTTCGTTATCCATGAGTTCCACTTTTGATCTAACTAAGCATGCATCTCTCCATGCTTTTTTGAGTTGTCTGCAGTCTTTGTATATCGTTTTTAGTTAAGGTCCATGTCTCTGTTCTATACATAAGAACTGGAAGGATGCATTGATTAAACACTTTTCTTTTAAGGCATAATGACATATTGTTCTTAAAAATTGTACTGCTTCTTCCAAAAGCTCTCTGACCAAGTTTTACACGCTAATAAATTTCTTCATCAATGTGATCTTTGCTTGATATCTGCTGCCCAAGGTAAGTGTAGGTATCAGTTACCTCCAGCTTTCCCCCATCAATCCATAAATTTTCATCTCTTGTAAAAGCATTGTACATCACTTTTGTCTTCTGAAAGTTCATTTTCAATCCTACTTCTTTACCTTGTCAGCAAGTTCCTGGATCATACTCTGCAGCTCTGAAGGGGAAGTTGCAAAAATGACTACATCATCAGCAAGACGAAAGTGAGTTAAATAATCACCATTAATTTTTATCCCTTTGTTTTTCCAGTTCAATGATTGAAAGACATTTTGCAATGTGGCATTAAAGAGTTTGAAAGATACAGTGTCACCTTGTCTCACTCCATTTCCAATCTTTATTGGTGCTGTATCTTTATATAACCGAACCTTTGCACTTGCATTTTCATAGATGTTACTAATCATACTAATGTATACATTTTCAATACTGCAGGATTTCAAAGCCATTGCAACTGCTGATGGTTTCACGGAATCAAAGGCCTTTTCATAATCGATAAAGGCCATACATAATGGGAGTTCATATTCCCTCGTTCTTTCAACTAGTTTTCTCAGCACATGGATATGATCTATAGTGCTATAGCCATTCCTGAATCCAGCTTGTTCTTTCAGTTCAGCCATGTCCAGTGTTACCTTCAAGCGATGTAGAAGAACCTTAGTGAAAATTTTATAAACCACTGATAGGAAAAGACGATGGGCTTGTAGTTCCTGGGATCCTCAACATCACCTTTTTTATGTAGCAGGGTCATTGTAGCATTGTTCCAATTCTCAGGAATCTTCCCTTCATTTAGACATCTAGTGAAAACTTGGGAGAGTCTAGTCATAATTTCTCCAGCTGTTTCTTGTATAATGTCAACAGTAATTCCATCTTCTCCTGGAGCTTTCTCCGTGTTCTAAATTGTATGTGTAACTTCTGCAGGGGAGGACTGGAGGGACTTTGGTACTGTTACCTTTCATAATGTCTAGAGTACAGAGGTTATGCTACAGTTGCTATTTTCGCGAAATGCAATGAGTTAATCCAAAATGCGACATAAAAATTAGTGTATATAGCAAAATGGTGCCAGCCGTTTAAATATCAACTATCAGCAGATTCAGTTCTGGCTTTTCTATTTCTGTGAAAATTGAAGTTTCTGAAATTGTGGCAGAGATTCGCAATCCCTACTGTTATTTTCTTAATTCTTCAGGTATATTCCTACAGCACCAGTAGGCTCAATCACCCTCTCTCCTCCACACACTCCATAAAGGTGGGGTATGGTAAGATTATAATGGCTGAAGGGATTAGACCCCTTCCCCCATTCAAAGTTTAGGTTTAAACCAAAGTCAGCTATGACATGCACGGCATTCCCCTAGGCCATAAAACATTAGTTTTCCACTTATGTCTAACTCAAAAGTGCTGTTTGTGTGAACGATTCAACTGAGGTTATGACTTTTCGAGCTACAAAACCGGCTAACTATCTTTAGCATTTTACTACAACTTTTTTTCCAATTTTGGCATTTTTGCTACAGCATTTTTTGAGCCAGCTTAAACTCTGCTAGAGTAGGTGTATCAACTCTTTCATATAGTTTTCAGTGGAAATTTTTCAGTCTTGTCAAAATTTCGCCTCTTCTTCTTGTTACAGTGTCTTCTTCTTTTGTCAGTGCCATAATCTGTTTTCTTCCCTTGCTGAGATGCCTCTTTGCTCTCTTCAGGCTTTGGTTGTTTTCAATTGCTTTTCTCACTAGTTCACAATTGAATTTTCTTACTTCTTCAGTGACACTTTTTCGCACTGTCTTGCATAGCTACAGTATATTCCACTTTGGAACTGACATCTTCTTTATTTGTCCTCATCTCCCTTCTCTTTTGCATCAGCGTTTTTTGTTTTTCCCGATAATATCTCCATATGGTGCTTGTTCTTAGTACCACCTATTTTTGTTGCTGTTTCCATAAGAGCCTTGGTTAGTTTTCTGTTGACTTCAGAGATGTCTACTTCTGATGATCTTCTAGAGTGGATAATCTGTTCTCAGTTCCAATTTGAAGGCATTATGATATGTTTTAAGTTGGTCATGTCAATACATTTTGTTTGTTTTATGAGCTTGCCAAGTTCAAGTTTAGTGTTGAAGCGCATCTTACATCTCACCATTCTGTGATCACTACCTGTTTTGAACCTGTTCAGCACATTGCAGTCTTTGATGACAAATTTCTTGTTACACATATAAAATAAATTTCACTTGTCATTCCATTGGGGTGCTTCCATGTCCATTTTCTATGTGGCTTTTTCTTGAAAAAGGAGTTCATGATGAAAAACCTCTCTGCCTCTGCAAACTCTATGAGAGTATTTCCATGCTGGTTTGTGTTCCCATGTCCAAATTTACCAACAGAAGTTTCATTCTGTTGCTGTTGCCCTATTTTTACATTAAAATCACCCATAATGATCTTCCAGTGCTGCTTTCCTTTATTATTTAGATGACGAATTTCTTTGTAAAATTCTTCAACTTCTTGCTCAGGATGACTTGTAGTGGGTATGTAAGTTTGAATAATCTGAACCTGGTATCTTTTTTGAAAGTTGGATAATGAGTTGTGCAGCTCTGTCTGAGGAACTTTCAACTTCTAGAACTTTATCCTTCAGTTTATTGTTTATTATAAATTCAACACCACTAGCTCTGTCAGTATCTGTCCTACAATAGTAGAAGAGATGTGCACTTTTCAGTTCAATGAGAACTTTTCCTTTTCTTCTTACTTCACTAAGCCCAACAATGTCCCACTTGATTCTTTGCAGTTTCTCCTCCAATTCAGAGAACCTTGAATCAGAAGATAGTTAACATCCATTGAATGTAACCAAGGCCAGCATCAGATGGCAGCCTAGTATGATCCTTCATTGATTCTTAGCACTCTCTGCCTTCACATCACACTGGCTGCTGCCTTGGCCAGGAATATTCCAACATTTCAGCTGCTGGAGACTGAGGGCCAAGATTAGAGTTGCAAAATCATCTTTGGGGTGTTGGGGCAGGGGGGAGAAGTTGGCCATAACTCACCACACTGGCCAAGCAGGTTGGTGAGTGTGGGATTGCATTTCCTCTAATCCTGGTGGTATAGTTAAACCACCATGTGACAGTCATCAGAACCCCTTTAGTGGGAACAGGATGCACCACGAGAAGGCGGAGTTGACATTTATCAAGGTGAGGCTATGATATGTTATGCATCAACTGACCTTGCATCCCAAAGATATACAGGGTGAGTCATAAGTTCGTAGCATTTCACGATACAGATGGAGAAGATCTGCCGAACAGGTGGGACAAGGTGGAATGTGCCCCACGCCTGATTGGGTGACGTGCTCCGCTGCTCAGACAGGTAGGCATGCACGAGGCCCAACACAAGTGTGCCGCTCATATGAGATGAGAATGTCAGAGGAGAAACTTGTTGCTCGTGTGCTCCTAGGCCAATATTGGAAAACAGGATTGAATGCGACAGCTGCTGTGAAGGAAATTTGTAGTGTAGAAGGTGAGGTGGTTAACTGCAACAGCACAAAAATGGTTCCAACATTTCCAGTCTGGAAACACAGAGCTCCTTGACAAATTGAGGTGTGTGAGACCTGTCACAACCAACACTGAAGCACTGCATCTAACTGTTCAACAGCACACAGGAACCAGCACCCGATGATTAGCAGAGGAGGTTCATGCATCACAAACCACCATTGTTCCTCACCTACAGTAGCTCAGTTTTCACTCCAGAAGTCTGCAAATGGTTCTCCATGAGTTGAGCCCAAAGCAAGCTCAGGAGTGTGTCACTCTGTGTAGAGAATTTCTGCAAAATCCATGCAATGACCTGTTTTGGCAGAGAATCGTAATGAATGATGAGAAGTCTACATTATCCTGATACCGGAAACCAATGGCTGTGGTCAGGGGATGAGGCTCAAGCAGTGGTTCAAAGAGGGCATTTTGAAGTGAAGACAATGTTGTGTGTATGGTGGAATTTCAAAGGGTCCTGTGCACTGGGAGCTTGTGCCACATGATCAGGTTGTCGATGAGAACCTGTTTGCCAACTAGCTGCAACATGTATACGACCTTCTATGCCAGCGCTACCTTGCAATGGTGAACCAAAAGAAAATTCTCCTGCAATTTGACAATGTCCCACGTCATAGATCATGGATTACCTGCCAGAAAATTTAGGATTTGGATGACGTCAAAATCCTACTACATCCAGCCTATAGCCCAGTTCTTGCCCCCTTTGGATTTTCACCTGTTTCGTACCATGATGCACTTCTTGGCTAGTAGACAGTTCCATATCTTGGAGGCTGTGAAAGATGGCATCACTCAGTTTTTTGCATCCAAGCCAGCTGCTTGGTGTCACAACAGTATTGCATCTTTGGCTGAAAATTGGCAAAGGACCATAGACTCTGATGGACAGTATTTTGTTGAATAGCAATATGTGGTCAACATGTGGTACAGGACTGAACATTGTACCCCAAAATGCTATCAACTTATGACTCACCCTGGTATATTAAAATTAGTTTTTTTTCCTCAGTAATGTTTTTTTTTTTTTTTTTTTTTTTCATTTTTTGACTTTTAAAGGTTTTGGCTTAGGTTGTATTCCCACTTGGAGTATTTTTTTCCAGGAGGTTTTCACCAATAAACCAAATCCATGGACCCCACCCCCTTAAGGAATTTCTGGCTATATCATTTCTTTACGGTATGTTCATGGGCGACAACAGGAGCAACACAAGGCTAAGGGCAGGGAAAAAATTGGGGGAGGGCATCTGGCATTTTACAGACTAAAAAGAGGGCAGGGTGGATTTTAACATGTTAAGAAAGGGCAGGGCACTGTGCCCAGATAAAATGGCCTAGGGAGAATGCTATCTATTTATGCACCATATTCTGTGAGGCTGGGCCTTCTTACAGAATATGGATGTGACTGCATGATGTGTCACTTGATGTACAGCTAACCTGAGTTGTCTCTTTGGTGTTCATAAAATGAGTTGTTTTCAGGATCACGTGAAAAATCACAAAAGTGTTGAATGCAAGAGGTAATGGTTAACACAACTAAATACAGGCATAACTACAGGAATCCAAAATCAAAAATAAAGTATTTTTTGCAACTCTCTACCTTCAGCAGTTCTTTTCTATGTAGTTTACATACAATTTACAATTTCATACATCTATCGCCAATGTAGTCATTGCTTAAATCTTTTCTAGTCTCTCACTATCACCATTTGGACTTATTTTGCACATCACTGTTCCACTCCAGAATTATTAACATGGTAATCAGAATAGCCTGAATTGCCATTTACTGTTCAACAAGTAACACTATATCAGAAAACTTAAAAATGCTTTTGGTTCGTGCATGCTATGTTACACCACCCAGAACAACAAAGTTCCAAGTATCTGAGGATGAAGAATCAGAACATCTTCAGATTTTCACCAGCTGAAGCAATCAGATGCTTCCTTGTAGTATTGTAAATCACCAATATCTAAGACATGTAAATTGAGTTCTTAGATGTGGAAACTTTATTTTCTGGTTACCCCAACCATATATCTCACCTTGCTACTTTGATTGTTCATAGTTGCTGCATATCTCTCTTTCTACAGATACATTTCTGTGATCCATAAGGACCAGTTTAGGTTGCACAAATTATTCATATGCCTATTTATTCTTTTCTTTATTGATGCCCTTAGGTTAAATGCTTTTTCCAAGTATATGATGATATCAATCACTTCCTATACCCACACAGCACAGAATATTTCGTACATGTTACAGATACGTAACACTGAAACATTGAGACTTTTCAGATATGTTGTGCAATGCAACAGTAATGTTTCAGAAGCCTTACGGTTATGTCAAAATGTCCACAAACGTTACATAACTTTGAAACATAACTGATACGTAACAGTGAAAGGTCTTTGTAACTTCAAGATACCAACTTCATGTTACTGTTATGTGTTTGAAAGATATTTGTAACTTCGTTACATTACTGTTACGTGATAATAGGGGGTTTCTGTAAAAAGGAATCCGTCCACGTGCTGCCTCAAGGATGCATGTGGTCGATTCCTGGTCAATCATGACATCAATCACAGCCATTGTTTTTCCACATGATCTTCCTGACCGTCTTTTGTCCGCCATTCTCTCTTTGTGTTCAACCATAACATTTTGTGTGCCACATTGTCCTACCAAACATGTTTTGCTCACCAATTTTTCTTTTTTTTTCTTCCCCACATAGTCTCAGCGATATCTTTTGTACGCACGACGCTAGGAAAATTTTCTTTCCAAGGAAATACAAATCCTCGAAAGTCACGCCAGGTTCGAACCCCTGTCCAGCGGGTTTCTAGGCAGATGCATTATCCCACTCGACCATGGGATGTCTCGCGATTACAGCGTTCTGTAGGAACTAACGAGAAGGCCAGTGCTTTGCGAATACATTGTTTAATAGAAATGCATTATTTTTTCCATAGATCATTTTATTTTTCTGTAGGATGACTTAAATTTCTTCATGATTAATTAACGAAACGTACCTTCTAATGCATATCTTACTATATTTTTTTTTCAAAACTTGTGTAGTCATTAAACTTCTCAATATATCAACAATATTTTTTTCTACCTTTACAAACTAACAACTACAGGGTGTCCACAATGTTTTGTTACCCCCACCCCACCCCCCCACCCCCGTAATAAGAAATGTAAGTTAGCTATGTATATGTTGTATGATGTATATGTTGAGTTATGGTCTGTATTGTGTTTATTTACAGATTAGGTACCGGAGTACCGGAACCATGTGTGATACCAGCGAATAAACCCTGGAACAGCGGATTGTTTTCAGTGTCTGGGTACACGAACGTCCACACACAGGGAAGACAATGCGTGACGTGCATGCCGATTTCCAACAACGATTCGACAAAGAGGCCCCTCTAAAACAGACTCTTCTGCGGTGGGAACATAAACTCTTCGAAGCAAGCAACATCAAGGATAAACCACGAACGGGAAGACCATCAACCAGAGTGCAACAGTGTCAAGCAGTCGAGGAATCAGTTATCAGGTCACCGACGAAGTCGCCTCCGCAAACGATCAACGGAGCTTCGAATACCACAATCCACACTGCATAAGCACATGAAAAATGACCTGAATTTGCACGCATATCACCCGATGTTTGTTCAGGAGTTATCAGACATCGATTTAAACTGCGGACGGGATGCATGTGCAATGTTGCTTCAGACATTTGCCACAATCCCCAAATGTGGAAAGGTCATTTTCAGTGATGAATGTGCGATATACCGCAGCTGTCAAACACGGAACGTTGTATTCTGGTCCAAGGAAAACCCACATTATGTCGAAGAATTGGAACATCATCCTCCGCATGTCATGATATGGGCTGCAATGAATAGTTGACATCTGTTTGGACCGTATTTCTTTGATGGTCCAGTGAATCAGACAACTTATCTGGACATGCTGCAAACCTGGTTTGTGCCACAACTAGGAAATCTTGGCATTCTGAATGACGTATGGTTCCAACAGGATGGGGCACCCGCCCATTACGCAATCGCTGTTCGGGAATACCTTGGAGAGGTCTTTCGGGATCGTTGGATCGGCTGAGGTCCGGCAGTGCTGCCCGCTCCACTTGAATGGCCACCTCGAATCCCAGATCTCTCAACATGTGATAATGCCCTTTGGGGTTTCATAAAGGAGGTTGTTGCACAGCAGCGCTATCAAACCACTGATGAACTTAAACAAGCAGTGAGACGTGCTTTCTCTCATATCACCTCGGAACTGCTTCAGAAAATGTCCCCCAGAACATGGCGTAAAATTATTCTGTCACGAGAATGACGGAGCCCAAACGGATCCACTGGATGTTTAAGGATGCCTCAACATATACATTATACAACAGATACATAGCTCACTTACACTTCTTATTACAGGGGGGGGGGGGTAACAAGACATTGTGGACACCCTGTACTTTTATTGAGACTTTTTTTTCTGATTCAAAACCAACAAACGCACTAAGATATTATACACAGGCATGCAAAACGTAAGAATGGACACTTGTGTACACTAACTAGCTGACTCCGGGTATGGAGAAGTGGTCACTGTAGAACTGGACACATTGGAATTTCAGTGTCATTAAATTGTTCAGCATAAACACATTGCATGTGGCTATATTCCCCGCTACTTGAGCAACTACTGTTCATAAAATATGTTTTTTTTTTATATTTCATTTTCAGTAAGAAATTTAGACATTTCCATGATTTTCGGGCCAAAGACAAAGCGGAGAACTGGCCACCGAAGAACCGAAGAACTGCCCACAAAAATTTTAAGGGGCCGTATAAAAATTGCGTTCTTGACTGCTCCGTGGCTATGTCTCCTGAGATTGGTTATCTGACACACATTACATTTCGGTAGTTTCGTATTTTCTAATTTACAATATTTTTCAAGGTTTATAAACTAAAGCTAAAAAAATTTTCTGCAGGTATGTGCAAACCCAGGAAACTTAGGGGGAGGGGGTAATACCAAAAGTGTAGAATGAATTTCTCGTCCGATCGGGAGATTTTCAGCATTTACAACCAGAAATACTTTATATTTTATATTTTAGGTATTACCCCCCCTGACATGTTTCGTGAGGCAGCACATGCACTCTGATAATTTGTTGACTTGTAGGTTGTATATGCTGAAAATCTCCCGATCGGGCCAGAAATTCTTTATATTTTACACTTTTTGGCTACCCCCCCCCCCGGTTTGCTGAGTAGGCACAGGCCCTCAGATAATAATGTCTCGAGTTATAGCTTGTGAATGCTGAAAATCTCCCGATCGGACCAGAAATTCTTTTTATTTTATACTTTTGGAGCCCCCCCCCATCAGGTTTCCTGAGGCAGTACATGCCCTCAGATAATCTGTTGACTTGTAGGTTCTAAATGCTGAAAATCTCCAGATCGGACCAGAAATTCTTTATATTTTACACTTTTGGGTATAACCCCCCCCTGACAGATTTGCTAAGTAGGCACATGCCCTCAGATAATGTGTCAAGTTATAGCTTGTAAATGCTGAAAATCTCCCGATCAGACCGTAAATTCTTTATATTTTATACTTTTGGTGTTACCCCTCTCCCGACAGGTTTCCTGAGGCAGCACATGCCCTCAGATAATCTGTTGACTTGTAGCTTGTAATTGCTGAAAATTTCCCGATCGGACCAGAAATTCTTTATATTTTACACTTTTGGTATCCCCCCTTGACAGTTTTCCTGAGTTAGCACATGCCCTCAGATAATTTTGCAGATTTATAGTTTGTAAACCCTGAAATCTTTTGTTGAGTTGTAGATCACAAACACTTTTTTATAAAGAATTACATTAATAATCGCAATTAAGAAAAGATGATTATGGAAACTTTATATGACTCAGATAACCAAACTCTGGGGGTCATGGACACGAAACGGTCAAAAATGCAATTTTTATACGGCCCCTTAAAATTTTTGTGGCCAGTTCTCCTACACTCAGCTAACTCGAGCATGACAGTATCCCCAAAGAATATCCCGGTAGCATGTGGAACGACTACGAGAGTGCTTCGATGAAATAGCATAAATGTGCATGCACATCCACGCCGTTGCCAAATCAAAAATCTTAAATATCACCGGAATGTAACATCAAGGCAACAATTATGTACAATGGAAACTATAAAGCAGTAGTATCGGTGTATGCTATTTTTAACGTAACCGTAATGTACAAAGAGTTATGTTCCAAAATAGATGTTGCTGAAACGTAATTGTAAGATATCTCTGAAAGTGTAATGAAAATGAGAGATTGTAACATTACTGATACATATCTGAAATGTTTTGTGCTGTATGGGTACGTGTCAATCAACCTGCAGCTCAATTTCTTTTAAGAAAGTTCTAAATAAGAGTTACATCAAAATCTTTAACTGTACTTAGTAAATTTCTGTTAATTTCTGGGATCATGATTTGCAGTTTTGAAGGATAAGCAAAAATCATATTGTGAGAACCAATAAAAGTGAAACAAAGGCAAACATCACAAAACTTATTACTGAATTTTATTGTATTGTCCTCCCACTTTGAAGAGCAGAATAAATTTTTTGCATGATAGCAAAACAAGCTAGACAGAAATTTGGTCACTCTGCCAAACTCATTTCCTAATTTGTTATAACTCTTGTGCCCCCACCCCAAACAAACGAGTCATATTACTTGTTTTTTAATGTTTTTAATGATACCCTGAATTCTATGCAACAACACATAAGGTATTAACTGCCAATGTTTGCATATGGCCCAATGCTCCCA
Organism: Macrothele yani; assembly: GCA_039090855.1. Lineage (NCBI taxonomy): Eukaryota > Metazoa > Arthropoda > Arachnida > Araneae > Macrothelidae > Macrothele > Macrothele yani. The sequence goes on from CM077014.1 coordinate 884,899, forward strand.
GAATTAATAAAAGTATGGAGCAATTAACAGCTCTTTTGATTTTCAGTTAGTTCAGTTAGCAAGTGGACATCAGCCACAGTGCTATAACCAATCCTGAATCCAATGTTTGAGTGAGTCTTGAGGAATTTTTGCAACTGATGTCATAATGCTCGCATGAAGATTCTTAGCAATGGAGTGCATGCTAAGAACTCTACTAGGTCTTCTTTCCCCTCTTTTCCGAATAATTAAATCAGTGGAGTAATGCCAGCAATCATAAATTCTCTCGTCATCATATAGCCCAGGAAAAAGAACTACAAGTGGAGTATTGTAATATTTACCTTCTTTTTGAGCGAGGGTGTAATATACGATTCCACCCTTACCAAGCGCTTTATCTTTTCTTATGTTCTTAACTGCACCGACTTAAATCAAGCTGTTCTTTCCGTGTAACAGAACTACAGAAATTTGAAAACTTTATCGTCCTGGAATGGGAATCGAACCCACATCTCCTAATTTGCACTTGAGTATGCTAACTTTTACCCCACCCAGGACAATGAAATCCAAACAACTACAGCATTAATCTGAAACATCAGACATTTTGATTTCACTGCACTAGTCAAAACAAATGTGTTTCCTCATAGCGCTAAGTTAGATCACCAGCAAATGACTATATATATTAAGTTGAAACACATGGAATAATTAATAATATTGACTGAAGATGTTCTTTCCATGTAACATAACCACAGAAATTTGAAAATTTTGTCCTGGAAAGGAAATCAAACCTGCATCTCCTGATTTGCGCTTGAGTATGCAAATCAGGAGATGCGGTTCAATCCCCGTTCCAGGACAATAAAATTTTCAAATTTCTGTGGTTATGTTACATGGAAAGAACATCTTGATTTAAGTCAGTATTAATTATTTCATGTGTTTCAATTTGATATATCTTAACTGCACTTGCAACTTTTATTAAAAAGTGCTTTTCAGGTATTAAACAAAAAGAAAAAGTAATTGTGCTTAGCAGTGAACAAAAATATAGTTTACAGCAATGATTGTACCTGAGGACTTATTTATACAGGAGAGATTGGCAGCCAAATGAAAACCAGGCCGGTTGAACACCAATCAGCACTAAAAAAAACAGGTCCAATAAAACAGGACTGGATGGACACACAAGATGCTGGATATGCAATGAACTGGAACTGGGAATCCCTAAAAATTATCAATCACAAGTTATAAAAAGAAAATCAAATGAAGGATTTCAAATAGAAAAGAATCCATCATGAATGACCACTCAAGTTGGATACTCCCATGCCAGGGGGACCAAATTATTCCTTAACCATAACAACCCACAGAAGTGAACAGGGAAAACTACCAACCATATCCACCACAAAAGCAGACAACTTGAAGACCTCATGAAGGAGTGGTATCCACTTTGTAAATTTGTGTAAATTAGATTTTTAAAAACTCTAGTCGAAATCCATATTAAAGCTTTGTGTAACCACTATTACTTGAAACACTAGAGCAGCCACGGGACCCTTTATTAGTAGAATTAAATCAAAATAATTTCAGTTTTACAGATGTACATACCTTTTATAAAAGAAACCATCAAACTATAAAAAATGAGAATCAATATTACAATCCACCTCATTTAATGTTTCAATAACAGAAATATATTTTATTACCAATGACTACACCAGTTGGATTTGTGTTAACAGTTTCACTTTGCTGTAGATCAGTACTAGGAGAAAATTTATATGTTCCAGTTCGACCAAATACTCTCATTCTGCATAATAGTTACTGGGATCATTGTTATACAACATGATATAAAGAATATTTTCTATCTGATTAATTTCTATGGAAATTTTCAGCACTGTTTTTTTATCAAGTGCAGTATGTAAGATTAAAATATTAAAGAGAGCTAGTGTGTGTAAGTATGTATATATCATCATCATCATCTTCAACCATTATCAACCCATTGCTGGATGAAGGTCTCCCTAAGTTTCTTCCACAACTTTCTGTCTTGAGCCAGTATCAGCCATGCCATTTCAACATGCTTTAGATTTCATCCATTCATCTTCCACATGGTCTTTTTCTATATGTAAATCTGCCCCTTGGTATTCAGACTAACATTTCAGTTGTCCAACAGTGGTCAGTTCTTGCAATATGTCCAACCCACTACCATTTCAGTGTGTATAAAATATATATAAGGTTCGATGCTTAACTTGCTAACAGGTTTAGTGGAATTAAGGTGTATAGAAATTCTTATCTCTATAAATTCGTTTTTAGGGCCTCTTTACAAGTGTGACATAGCAGAAACCCACATTTGCTAAGTCTACGTGGAAATTACAGAGGAATCATTTGTTTGTGCTGATCCTTGAAGAACCCATGTACATGATTGCTCTCAATATTTTCCACATTTCATATGCATGTCCATATATTCCATTATTTCATTTCATTCTTTTAGGATGCAGTTTTAAAAATTTACCCTTTTCAAATGGAGAACACAGCACAGTTTTTGGAGTTGATTTTGTTCTTTTCTACTTCACACAATTAGTATTTTGTACAAAATGTATGTATGTATATACTATATATAAGCTTACCTCTTTTGAATTATGATACTCAGTAACTAATGAATATGGCACTGTGGTAACAGCAGCCAAGCCCAGTCCAGACAGGGCAGCACATATATTAACGAGATATATGCTGTTAGTGAGAACAGTTCCCAGCAAACTGAAGGAGAACACCATGATGCCAAAGAGATAAACTTTTCGTTGACCATAAGAAACAATCAAACGTTCCTGTACAAAAGCAGCATACAAAGCAGCTGAAAAACAAAAGCGCAAAAGAGCTTAATTATCAATTACAGCAGAATATGGTATATTAATGAATTATCATATAAGTGCATAATGTTTAATCATTCAGAATTAGGAGTGAAATACTACAGTGTGTATACACGTACATGTATACCAAGGTGAGTCAAAAGTTCATTCCATTTTGAGCAACACACAATGTTAGGCCTTTGTTTTCATGCAAAATGCATGCCAGCATTGACTGGATACCATGATGATGTGGAACACACGAGGATGATGACATGTATTTAGCACAACGCCACACTGCATTATTATGTGAGCAGAAGACGGAGGTCAATAAACGTGCTGTTCAGATACTTCTACACTATTATGGGAAAAACAGGTTGAATGCAACAGAAGCAACAAAAGGAATTTGTGCAGCTGAAGGCACGGAAACAGAAGACAGTGGCACTGCACGAAAATGGCCCCCTCATTTTAATGTTGGGGCGAATGGTTCCCCATGAAATGACACCCCAGCAGACAGAACAATGTGTCACTCTCCATCACAGTTTGAGGCCAAATCCACAGGATGATAGGTTTTGGTGTTGTATTGTAAAGGATTAAAGAACAGGGCAGTTTGCTTAGTGCCAATCTAAAGAGGCTCAGCAGAAGTGTCCTCCAAAGTTAAGGGATGCCAGTGAAGTGTCAGAATTTCCTTTATGGACATCATTTTTGTGCTCCAATAAACATCTGCTGATGTTGAAGTAAATGCTTCCATGTTTCACAGAAACATGTTGAGATTGGGATGAGGTAAATGCCAAGATGAATGAAGGGGGTTATTTTACCTCTATCATCCAAAATTGATTTTTTTTAAATAAAAAAAAAAAAAAAAAACACACACACACACACACACAAAAAAAAAAATCAGCCCAAGTGGCAGGAAAGAAAGGTAGAGGAAGACAAAGGAAATCATGTGAAGATCAGATTCAGGAGGGTCTGCATGAGTAAAAGATTATGAGTATGAAGTACAGAAGGTCATGTGTACGTCGTGCAATGGATGTCAGTGAAGCAAGCTGTGTGCCAAGATCACTGTAATTGGAGATGTTTGACACAGCAACAGTAAGTAAATAATCAGTTTAAAAAAATGCATCTGGTGGATTGTCTTTCTTTGTGGAGCTAACCTCTGAATCTCAGAGAACAGTTTAGTGATATGTATTTATGATCCAAAATTAATTTGATGATGGGTTAAAACTAATGGCCAAATGTTATCCAAACTTCTTTAAAATTTGTTTGAGTTTGTAGGCAGGGGAAGGATGGTACAACAGATCTATAGAATTTTTTTCAGTAAGCTTTCGTAAATGGCTTCTGATTTTTGATCTTGATTCATAACGAGGGATTAACATTTTTATTACAGAAGGAGGGTACTCAAACAAAGCAGCAGTTCCCAAAATTTTCTCATATTCCTTTTGAAGAGATAAAGAATTACTGGAAAAGATATTAGCTCTGTGAATAAAAGATTTGATGGCAGCAAATTTTTGTTTCTTGTTTGGTGGTTTAACCAAGACTGTGAGCAACTCAATGGGATATAAGCAGTTGCCTGTCCCTAATTTATGACCACTGGTTCCAAAGAAGGGAGAGAATCAGTGCTGTAAGACAAACACAACATTCATGCCTTACTGGGATTCGAACACAGACCCATCTTGGGCGAATGACCAGAAGCCAGCACTTAGACCACTGCACCACTGGAGCAGCACAACAAATTTGTAATCTTCAAAGGCGGGCAAGATCAAAGGAATGATATATTAACGGTAGTAGTAGGTTTATGAAAAATAAATCTTGATATGGTACGGTTACTGTTCCGTTGGAGGAAAAGATCCAAAAACTGGTTGCACTGATTCTCTTTACTGTTCATTGTAAATTTAATGATAGGAAATTTATCGGTCATATTTAGAATTGGTTAAATGTAGTAACCACTCTTTGGGATGAGGCAAAATCGCAAAAATATTATCAACATATCTAAATCAATAGTTGGTTGCATGTGGGCCTTTAAAAGAATGGTTTGCTCAATGTGTTGCAAACATATTTCAGCAAGAAGAGGAGATGGGTGATCTTAGTAAGAGATGGGTTTACCTCCATGGGGCGCTCGACTGGGCAACACTGGCACACATGACAGCAACAAGGACCATTGTGATTCTTGGAAACTGACACAATTTTAAGCTTCAGTATAAATTAGTGTTGAGGTACCAGCTACCTCTGTGTGACATTGGACAAAAGACCCCAACTCACTGGGTTTTGTTCCAGAATCCTTAGGTGGAATAACCAACTGGAATCATCAGTTGTGGGCTAATCCCCTACACTGGTGTACCTTCCTGATTAAAAAGACTCGAAGAAAGAAATTAAAGGACTCTAGTGTGGGATATGGTGGACCTACCACACTTCAGAAGGACGGTCCCCCATGGAAACGATATGGAAATGGCAAACGGCATATGAGAAAGAAGTCTCAGCTGAGTGAGTGTAAGATTGGTGTAGGATCATTCCATGTCAAATCAACAAGTTCCGAAAATTTTTTAAGCTACCCCATCTTGGATTTTCACCAAAATTTTTGTGAGTGTACATATATGAAAAAAAACTGAGTTTTCCTGAATTTCGGGTTTGAGACTTTAAAACTGATGCCGTAAAAAATACTTCAAATTTATGCAAATGAGGGGCCACCGTGCACAATTAATTTGTGTTATTTGCACAACTTCTGTTCTAATAAAGGTAGAAGTCTGAAATTTGGCTGTTTTACAGCTGTTTTTGATGCTGCATACAAAAATGCAAACTGAATTATTCTATCTTAATTAGTTTTCATGATATGGCAAAAAATATGGGTGCTGCCATGGGGCCCACTACCAGCGGGGCCCTCCTCAGAGAAATAATATTTTTTTATAAAAAGATTAAAATATCTTTACTTGAATCTAAAAGCCTTGAGAATGAGAATTACTTCCTTTCATTTGATTTTTACTTCTTAAATTATGACATATATGTGCCATATATAAACAGTGTAAGAGAGTAAATATATTTCAATATTTGAATAATTTCATCATTTAGTTGCTTATATGATATGAACACATTCAAAACATCAAATAAAAAACCCACACAGATATTACTAAAATATTTACTTACCTAATTAATGCTTTATAATGATGCTTTATAATGATGGTACAGCAGAAATGTGGGTGCACCTTTAGAGGGGTTCTTATATCTTTCAGCTGAAATTAATGTTAACTGATAAAGAATGGAATTTTTGAACAATTCACTCTACTCCCCCCATTTCAAGTTTTCTTAGACTTCATATGTTCTTTGGTTTTTAGCAAACAGCAATTTCACTTTTTGCAAGCATGAGTCATTAAAATAATATTACATTCCACTTGGTGTAGTTGGGCAGTTAACTTTACAAAGCAGTCTGAATTCAGGAATCCAACATTTGTCTTCCCTTTCTGGCCAAAAGTAAGATACTGATATCCCATGGGGATGAAGACACTGGACTAGCACATCTCTTAACTCTTCTGATATTTCTGCAATGATTCCGAAGAACAATTTTGCATCAAATGTGCATGCCACATAATCAGCAGGCTTCAAATCTGCTATTAAATCATTCTCTTTTGGTTTTTCTTGGCTCACACTTACTACAAAATAATCTTTAGTTTCTCCTGAAAGCTGGGAAATTTTCATTTGTCCAGTGTTCACAAGAGCAAACAGGTGATTACTTCTGGTACCCCACACTGTCTTAACACCTTCAAGTCATTCCTTTAAGTGTTCTGCATGATAATTTATATCTGCACTGGACACAAAATAGAAAGACATTCCTTTGCCCAATTAAAAAGTCCAATAGGTGTAACGATCTGGTCTAATGAGGGCCTTTGAAGACTTGCTCTTGCTAGAAGCCTTTTCACAGTTCCACCAACACCATCACAAGCACTTTTGCCGTGACTTGTAGCAAAACAATTCCATTCACATTGTACATTCTTGAAATTTTTATATTGTGATGCAGCACCATCACTGAAATAATATTTTTTTTTAGTGTTGGAACTATGTGCTGTATATGATTGATCATCACTTTCTGGAACAAATTCACTGCTATTGCATCATGCTTTAGGCAGTCGCTAATAATTACAACAGTGCAGTGTGTTACATTTTTAGTCTTTCTTATAGTACACAACAAAAGGGTTTACTGTGGCTTGTGAACTGTCCCAGTGAAAGCCTTGGGCTGCATCTTGCACAATGAAAGAATAATTTTCTGAGAAATCTAACATAACAAATCTTCTTCTAATACTTTTAAATTTCTTTTAATTCTGCCAAATATGATGATTGATTTTTTGCAATGTAATGGTGAGTGGCTAATTTTTCCACCTTTTCTACTAAATCACTTAGAAATTCTTCTGTTGTAGCTTGAAGTGTAACTAGTGTTGTGCAGTCTGTAGATACCCATTGTTTACACGTGACTGTGTCGAGTTCAATGTCTTCCAAAATCTGGTCCTTAATCTATGTAATTAAAGCATCTTTCCCTAGGCAACCTGCACAACTATGAAGCATGCAGTCCTTGGATGAAGTTGAACATACTAAAAGAGATAAAGCCTTCATGTACCTGATCATTCCAATAGCAGAAAGCATCAGTTTTACATTTTGATGAGTTAAGTGAAAGATGGGGTGAATACTTCTGTGACATATTAGATCAGGACAGCAATGATGATTCTGAGACAGATACAGATGATGTCACAATGAGGGATGGAAGCACAGAAGGAATCTCAAGAGAAGAAGTGTGTAAAGCTCTAAAATCTCTTCAGAATGGTAAGGCTCCAGGAGTTGATGGCATAACTGCAGAGATGTTGAAGTATGGTGGTGACTCTATAATTGACTGGTTAACTGAAATTTGCCAGTTATGCTGGGAGTTAGGAATGGTCCCTCGGGATTGGAAGGATGATATTATTGTTCTCTTGTATAAGGGCAAAGGTGATCAGACTGAATGCAAGAACTATCATGGTATCCGCCTACTAAGTATGCCAGGGAAAGTGTTTGGTAAGGTTGTTATTGAAAAAGTATAGGATCTTACATCAGAGAAAGTGTGGGATGTTCAGAGTGGTTTTATGCCTGGTAAAGGCTGCACTGGCCAAATTTTTGCATTACGCATGATGATTGAAAAGTGTCTGGCTGTTGGTAAGAAAGTTTTTGCTGCCTTCATAGATTTAGAGAAAGCTTACGACATAGTGAATAGAACACTTTTGTGGAAGGTATTGAATGAATATGGTGTTACTGGGAATCTACTTAATAGTGTAAAAACCATGTATGCTGGTAGTAGAGCTTGTGTACAATTGAATGGTGTTTTATCAAAATGTTTTTTTATTGGTGCAGGAGTTAGACAAGGTTGTGTAATGTCACCATGGCTGTTTAATATATTTATGGATGCATGCATGCGTGATGCCAAAATAGATAATAGTGGTTTATGTCTTAGTGATATCCGTGTGTGCAGATTGCCGTATGCTGATGACACTGTCCTGTTGGCAGAGAGCAAAAGTGAGGTGCAGAGTATGTTGTCCCGGATGTACAAAGTTTGCATGAAATTCAAACTGAGTATAAATAAGGGAAAAACTAAAGTTATGGTTTTTGAGAGAGGAACGGGTAGCACTGAATGTAATGTAAGTACAGATGGCACTGTGATTGACCAGGTGAGTGAGTTTGTGAATTTAGGAAGCATGTTTGACAGAGAGAACAAATTAGATGGTGAAATTAGTAGGCGAGTGAATTCTTCATTGAAAGTCATAGCTGCTCTGGGAGGTTTTCACAGGAATGATGGGTTCCCTAGAGAGTCCCGCATGACTGTGTCATCATCATCATCATTGTCAACCATTATCAATCCACTGCTGGACGAAGGTCTCCCCAAGTTTCCTCCACAATGGTCTGTCCTGTGTCAGTCTCCTCCATGTCACTCCCGCATATTTTCGAATTTCATCCACAAATCTCCCATGTGGTCTTTTCCTGTCCCTTGGAATCCAATCTAAAATTTCAGCTGTCCGTCGATGGTCTGTCCTTCTGGCAGATGTCCAACCCATTGCCATTTCAGGGATTTAACTCTGATCATGATGTCTTCCACTCTCATCATATTTCGGATCCACGAGTTCCTCTTCTTATCTCTCCTAGTTATACCAAGCATGCACCTCTCCATACTTCTTTGAGTTGTCTGCGGCCTTTGTATGTCTCTTTTAGTTAAGGTCCACGTCTCTGCACCATACGTAAGCACTGGAAGGATGCATTGATCAAACACTTTTCTTTTAAGACATAATGGCATATTGCTCTTGAAAATTATGCTGTTTCTTCCAAAAGCTCTCCAGACAAGTTTTGTACGCTGATTAATTTCTTCATCAATGTGACCCTCACTTGATATCTGCTGTCCAAGATAAACGTACGTGTCTGTTATCTCCAGTTTTTCTCCATCAATCGATAAATCTTCATTTCTTGTAAAAACATTGTACATCACTTTTGTCTTCTGAAAGTACATTTTTAATCCCACTTCTTTACTCTTGTCAGCAAGTTCCTGGATCATACTCTGCAGCTCTGGTGGGGTAGTTGCAAAAATGACTACGTCATCAGCAAAACGAAGGTGGGTTAGATAATCTCCATTAATCTTTATCAATTTGTTTTCTCAGTTCAGTGATTGAAAGACATTTTCCAATGTGGCATTAAAGAGCTTCGGAGATATGGTGTCACCTTGTCTCACTCCCTTTCCAATTTTTATGTGTGTTGTATTTTCAAACAGCCGAATCTTTGCACTTGCATTTTCATAGATATTATTAATAATATTAATGTATGCATCTTCAATACCGCAGGATTTCAGAGCCATTGTAAGTGCTGATGGTTTCACCGAATCAAAGGCTTTTTAATAATCGATAAAAGCCATGCACAATGGAAGTTCATATTCCCTCGCTCTTTCAATTAGTTCTCTCAGTACGTGGATATGATCGATTGTGCTGTAGCCACTCCTGAATCCAGCTTGTTCTCTTGGTTGAGCCATGTCCAGTGTTACCTTCAAGCGGTGTGAAAGAACTTTAGTGAAGATTTTATAAACCACTGAGAGGAGGCTGATAGGTCTGTAGTTCCTGAGATCCTCAGTGTCACCTTTTTTATGTAGCAGGATCATTGTAGCGTTGTTCCAATCTTCAGGAATCTTCCCTTCATTAAGGCATCGAGTGATTGTTCCTACTCTGATGTATGGCAGTGAAACCTGGGTACTGCAGAAGAAACATAGAAGTTGTTTGCGTGCTGAAGAAATGCGTTACTTACGTGGGGTTTGTGGCAAGACACAGTCTGATTGTGAGGAATGAAGATGTGTTGCAGTTGTGTGATGTGAAGGTGGAGACCAATATGCTTTGGTGGTTTGGCCATGTTGAAAGAATGAGTGATAAGATGCTTACTAAGAAAATCTTTTTAGCCCAAGTGACAGGAAGGAAAGGCAGAGGAAGGCCAAGAAAGACATGGGTGGATCAGATTCAGGAGTGTCTGCATGAGAAAAAGATTATGAGTATGAAGTATAAAAGATCTTGTGTACGGCATGTAATGGATATCAGTGAAGCCCGAGTTGTATGTCAAGATTGCTGTAAATGGAGAAGTTTGATACGACAAGAGTAAGTAAAAATATCTGGTAGTTTGTATTTCTTTTTAGAGCTAACCTCTGAATCTCAGAAAACAGCTTAGTGATATGTATGTATGTATGTACATACACACACAGAATGAGTTCCTCTACTTGAAACTGTAATGCACCATTTAGGGCGAAGTTCAGCAAATTTTGAAATTCCAATTTTATGACCAGAATTTGTTTTCTTGTGCATTTTGTACAGTTCGTTTATGTTGCTCAGAAGTCTCTTTTGCTCATACTGTTTTTTACCATTCCGCAATATTGCCACACAGTTCTTCTTTGCTGGACAAATGTGACTTACACCATCACTCTGATAATACTTTATAACTGATGTGACAACATCTTGGGATAAAACATTTCCTTTTTTATCTTTTGGAACAGTAAATATCCCTTGCCCTTTTTTGAGCTGTTTAGCTCTTCTTACCATTTACTGGCTAATACCAAATTCTTGTGCTACTTTTGAAATTGACCAGCTTGGAGGAGCTAAAGTCAGAAAATGAATTTGAACACTTTTTGATGACACAGCTAGCTTTTTTCTTCAGCTGATTTATTGTAATGTCTAGATCTTAACATTTTGTAAATGCATTTGTTGCAGGTGCACTCTGGAAAACTTCAGGTTCTTCACCGACAGAAAGGGCACGCTTAGTTTTAATAACATTTTGTAAAAAGCCAAGTTTCCGCTTAGCGTAAGATTTCCTATGTTCAACTAGAAGTTTAGAAGTCTTCACTGGAGAACATCCAAAAAAGGTAACTGATTCATTTAGTTTCTGCTTCAAATTCCATGTTGAAAAAATCTTTGTCACTATCTGATGAGTTAGAATCTGGCTCAGGTTCATAGGTGGCACAGGTTGGACAGATTTTCCAACTAGGTTTTATATGTTTTTTTTATTTTGTTGAAAGTTCACATGCTTTATCAGCAGAAATTACTCTGAGGCCTTTTGTAATTGTTGACTTATGTCAGCTGTGTAGATCACAACATTTCCTTTGGTATTCACTAAATTTGGTTAAATATACCTTTTTATGATGAAAGCAAATTGTTGAATTAGTATCATTCAGCTGTAGATTTGTCCTTTGTGATAAAAGATTTCTGTTTCTGGTTGACAATTTACTAATTTGAAGAAGTGCAGTTTTTTCATGAGTGCATACTGTCTTATTACAGTCTGCACTAGTATTTGTTAATTGACCAATAGAGCATATTTCAGATGTCATGGAGCTTAATACTTCAGACTTCTCCATATTTCATGAAAACGGAGATACTTAACTTCCTTCTTATTCAAATAAACCATTTCACATGTGAGAATAGAGTTAAATTATTTAATGCTTCTACTTATTTATTTTAGCAAAATGTATGAAAATAAAATCATGGTCAGTCATATTTAGGAAGAACAAAAACTATGTCTCAACTGATCAGAAAAGCATAAGAAAATACAGAATTTAGAGTTGGACCTCTCTTTCAAACACTTGGGAATGCTACAATGAACAAATGAAGCCAATGAGAGGAAAGGACAATTTTCTTGTTTTCAGTTACATGGTGAAGAGCTGTTCAGGGGGACTAGAACTGGACACTCCCTTTTTATGACCCTTAAGAGGGCCAATAATGTAATTTATGACTCTTTGAAGGACAACTCTCATCCCTGCTGACATTATCCCTCCCCAACACAAACCTGAAAACTGACTACCCACATACCAGTGCTGTAGAGGATGAGTCACATCACAAGGAAGCTTAGGTACTATAGTCAAACTTATTTTTTCAATGTTTAGGTACATTTCTCTCAGAATCCATCAAACGTTTCAATCTGATATTTTTACCACATATACATATGATGCATACCTGCCAACTTTCAGAAACTGAAAATCGTAAAAAAAAAAAAAAAAAAAGATTTATTTGATAAAATTTTAATCGATATATTCAATGAAATTACTTGTCGCACGTATTGATTAAATGTACTGAACAGATCGATTAAAAAACGATGTTACCTAAATCAAGTTTCAACTTTTAATTGATATGACTACAGATGTTTGAATTTATCTGCACGTTTATTTTGATTATCCATACATAATTTTTCATTACTATGCTGTATCATTATGATCTATAAAGGGATAAAAATTTATTTTTATGGATGCTTGCATCTAAAAGGAAGGATGTTCCACCCTTTGACCCTCAAACCCAATAGGATCGTATACCACGTCGTCATGGAACAAACTAAAATGTTTTCAAAAACAAACCATTTTCATGCTAGGTTTATCTTACGGAGAGACGGACGATGAGACAGTCAAATAAAAAAAATGAAATAAATGAGTGACACTAATTCGTAACTTATGCTCAACTAAAAACGAAGTGAACAAACATTTTGCATGAATCTCATCCAGTTCATTACAACTTTTAACAAAGGAAGTTAATTTCGTACATTTTTTTTTTCCACGCAGTCAACATTAGATTTGTGCTTGGCACTAGAAATATGATTAGTAATGTCTTTCCTTCCACTATGCAAAATGCTGAAATTACATCGACATGTAGTGCAAAATGCATATTTTTCATTTTTTGCAATACACAGGAATTTCGCAGAATACGCATCACGGAATGTTTGATAGTACTTTCCCCCCTTTCATATTGCTGCTTGTTGTGAATCACTAACACTAAATTTATTGACACTTGAAAAAAAATACAAGTAAAACTGCTATAGTAAAACAGTAACAGCTTAAAGAGATGCAATTTGCAGAGGAAAAAAATAGTACCCCAACATATTAATTTCGTTGAATCAAGCCAAGACATTTTTATGCAAGTTATCGAGCGGCAAACAAAAAAAAAAAGCACGGTCGGAAAGCGTACAAAACTTATTGACTAATGGACCAGCAAAAGAATCATTGCTGGAGAAGCACTGGCTTAAATGAACATTGGACTATTTTTTTTTTAACTTCCTCTTAGTAGCATTCTTTCGTTAGGTCAAATTTATTGCCACAGAAGAAGTTACGAAACCATGTTTCAATGCATTTTTATCCATCTGGGCTTAAAAATTCCACAGATTTAAAATCTGTTTCAATTATTTTTCTACGATAACTACGTTCTGAAACAGCATTCAAACTGGGAGTAATAACATGTGCTCGAATGCAAGACACACCCCACACTGGCCTACCGAGAAGTTGCGCCAGGGGATGAACAATGCGTTATCTGAAAAGGAGAACAGGGGGAGGGGGGGACACTGAGAGAGAGAGAATGTGATTGTAACCCTTCATTACGCAGAGCAAGGTCATAATGGGAATTGAGGTCACCAGCATTGTGCAGCTTGCGCAGGGGAAGGTGAGGATGGGCACGTGACTTTTCAGCCGTAGTGATCCATCCAAAAGTCCACGGCGAGCAGAAAACCATGCCGCTCGCACTTTCTCGTCACAGCAAAAATAAGGAGAATTTTTCTTTTTAATCATCTCGTGTTAAGTATTTTTTGAAGAGGAATAAAGATTTTTTTTTTATTTTTTTTTTTTTATTTTTTTTTTGCTCTTGAAATGGGGAGAAAAAAATAGGGATTTTTGGTACGAGAATGAAAAATCGGAAGAAATCACTTTCCGATAAGAATATCGGAAAGACGCCCCAAAATCGGAAGCTTTCCGGGTAAATCAGAAGTATTGGAAGCTACGTATGATGTATTTGTACAAACAGATGAAGCGGATTAAAAGTATCTCATTTTTAAAAAAAATATTAAAAATAAAAACGTGTCGTTTTTTAGGGTAAAATTATGAAACGCGATTAAAAATTTGTAAATTTTCAAAAAATTAAAATATTGATAAAAGCTCTTGTTATAATATGTACAAGTTTCCTATAAATAACTGGTAAAAATTTTGCTAAAAAATATTGGATAGCTTTTGAGAAAAATGTACTTAAAAAAAGGCTTATTTAACATTGGCTCCAATGGAGTGTACCGGTCCCCCTTAAAAAATTTGAAACAATATAAGATAGCAATTCTCGTTCTTGATACTTTTGTATTGGGTTGAGGAATAAATAATGTCGTTTTTTTCAAACGTTGGAAAACTTTATTTCGCCACAACAAAAAATAACAATTTAATCAATAATTTATTCACCACTAGTATTTACAACTGCTTCCCATCATTCAACAAGTTGTTCAATGCCTCGGCGATAGAAATCTGCCGGTCGTGACCCGAAGAAGGCGTCCAACCACGTCCGCAATTCCACGTAATTATTGAACAACACGCAGCACAAATTGTTGGAAAGCGATCGAAACAGATGGAAATCGGATGGAGCGAAGTCCGGAGAATAGGGCAGGTGCGGCAGAACTTCCCAATTCAATGCTTGAATGGCGGTTTTGGTCATATTGGCAATGTGGTGCCTAGCGTTATCATGTTGCAGCAGAACACCGTATCGCTGATCGGGTTGCTTTTGTTGCATTGCGTCGTGGAGTCGATGCAGTTGTTGAACATAGAAGTCTGCCTTGACCATCTCATTGTTCCGAAGAAGTTCGTAGTGGATAATGCCCTGCCAATCCCATCAGACACACAACATCGTCTCCCGAGGATGCAACTCTTGTTTTACTCGCGGCAATCTGTGTTTCGTGGGACTGAGCCATTCTTTTCGCTGCTTCATGCTGACCTACAGACACCATTTTTCGTCGCCGATAACGATGCAGTACAGAAATCTTTACTTGTGACCACGAGTAGCTGTGTGACGAGCAAGCAAACCAGCAGCAATTGTGGAACGTTGATTTCTGTTGTTGTTGTTCAAAACATGCGGAACCCAAGCGCCGAGCTTTTGAACTTTTCCCATCGCACGAAGATGATTCATGACTATCTTCTGATCACAGTTCATTTGCTCAGCCAATTCTCTGGTCGATTGACGCATGTTTTCGGGCAGCATCTGGTTCAATTGCTCTTCATCGAACTCAACCAGGGTACAGGAGCGATCCATGTCCTTAAGGTTGAAATTGCCGGATTTAAAGCGCAAAAATCACTGTTGAGCCATCCTTTCAGTCACAGCATATTCATCGTAGACAGCACAAACCTTGCGAGCAGCTTTTGTGGCTTTGGTCCCTCGATTAAACGCGAAGAGCAGCAGATGTTGGTAATGCTCCTTTTTGTCCACTTGACATTCCATTTTAATGACCTGAAAACCAAATAAAATTAAATCACACGTATCTATGGCATAGTATATCACATGTTGCCAAAATATTTTATTTTGGCACACAAATGGAACTGTGGAAAAAACCAACATTACTAATTTCTCAACCCAATATTAACAACAATGATAGTAAGTTTTAACTTTATTCTTTCAAAATACCAACTTCCTCAGAGAATCATATTATTTATATCTTCATAGGCAATAAGCACCAAAAAAGTTCACTATTTACGTGCAAGTCATTAATGACTTAACAATCAGGAAGGCCAAACACTTACCTAAAAGTTCTTGGCTTCATTCTTTTTATACACTTTGTGCACGTTAACGAGAACATTTTGTTATGCAGCTGGCTTTTTAAGGTTGAAGGTAAGTGTTTGGCCTTTTTGATTGTTAAGTCTTCCTCAGAGGAGGGCCCTGCCACATACTGGGCCCCATAGCAACCCCCACACAGTTGCCATATCTTGAAAACTATTTGTTGTAGAGTCACATGAATTGCATTTTTACGTGCAACAACAAAAACTGCATTAAATTTCATCCAAATTTCATGCTTTTACCTTTATATCAGAAGTTAGAGCAGAAAAAAACAAAAAAAGTGTGTCCCAGGGGTCCTAATTTGCATAATTTCAAAATATTTTTTCCCCCAACCCATTTTAGTATCTAAAGTCTGAAATTTGGGGAAACACAGTTTTTCTCATGTATCTGCTGACATAAAAATAATCATTCAAATCTGGGGTGGGGCAGCTTGGACCACTTGTTGATTTGACATGGAATGACTCTATATGGAATACTAGAGGAATAAGTAGAAAGATGAATAAGGTGATTGAAGAAATGAATAAGTATAAATTGGATGTGCTGTGTGTAAGTGAAACTAAAAAGAAGGAAATTTGGATAGAAGTGAATGGAACGGTGAGTGTGTGATCTGAAGTGTTGGATAATGCAGTGATGGAAAGTTGCAAAATCATTTTTGGAGCAGGTAAAATACATTTTTGGAGCAGATAGAATACATTTTTGGTGCAAGAAATTTTTTTTTTCTTTTTTTGAGCAGGTAAAATTTTAGTAGATAGAACAAACTCTCCAGCAAAAAAAAATGTTTTGGAACTAGATGCACCCTACTCAAATTTAAAACATCTTGCATTGAAATACACACACATATGCAAACATTTTAGTTTTCAAATAGATCAAAAAATTTGCACCCCATAGCAGGATGCTTTTATTAATCATTTATTTTACAAAAAATTTTTTAATTTTTTGCTGCTTTTCTCAATATTTAATTGCTCACTTCTATTCTTTTCTAGTTTTTTAAGACATTTAGCAATGTTTTGTTTTGCTTCTTTTAATAGTATCTGTCCACTTTCTATTGCACTCATGTCTCTTTCTTTTTTTTTTTATGCCATATTCAATGTTCTTCTCAGCACTGTTTAACATTTTATGAGGGAATCCACCTGCTGCAAAAGTTCAGCTTCTTCCCATTTCAAATCACCTTGTGAACATTCAATTTCTTCTATTTTTTGCTAGTTTTGCTGCATTTTTCCAGCACTAATCTGCTCTTGATATTTTTTACAGGATTCTTAATAAGCTGTCAGAAGTTTTTTGGTTACATTAATTTTACTCACATCTCCATTTAATCTCTTGACATGATCTTTGTGCCTTTTGCTCTCCACATGACACCTACAATCATCGCGCCCACCTTACGATAGGCTAAAATTGCAGCCACATGGCTTATAGAACGTGCTTTGGAAAAACTTTAGATGTTTCATAAAATGGCCATTCTTTACTATACACATCGCGATACACTTGATGATAAGTTTTATCTGACTTCGTTCCTTTTGTTGTCATAGCTGTTTCACTGCTATGTTTTGCATCGTTTTAATCTAAATTAATCCTTTCCACTTAAATAACTTTTCACCCATACTCACCCAGAACTCGCATTTGTTTGTTCTTTTCTGCAGTAGAGGCCACAACTTAGCAGTGAAAGCTCAGCTTTAGTTCGCCAGCCCTGACATATGAGCTATAGAGGTGTCATACGTGTGGCAGATGACACCCGACATGCAAGCTATTCGGCAAAAAAGAAATGTCTCATGAGCGCCGACATGCAAGCTATAGAGGCATCATCGGCATGGAGGGTGACATCAGACATATTTGGCAAAAACGAAATGTCTTGCAAGCCCCGACATCCAAGCTATAGAGGCATCATAGGCGTGGCAGATGACACCAGACTTATTCAGCAAAAAAGA
Source organism: Macrothele yani (assembly GCA_039090855.1). Classification (NCBI taxonomy): domain Eukaryota; kingdom Metazoa; phylum Arthropoda; class Arachnida; order Araneae; family Macrothelidae; genus Macrothele; species Macrothele yani. Next base: position 902,686 of record CM077014.1, read on the forward strand.
AATTCCTCGCGAGCGCTGACATCCGAGCTACAGAGGCGTCATAGGCGTGGTGGAAAACACCCGAGCTATTCGGTGAAAACGAAATTCCTCGCAAGCGCCGACATGCGAGCTATAGAGGCATCATCACCATGGCGGGTGATACCCGACACACAGATGAAGTTTCTTTTTCTCTATCCGGTGAAAAAGAAACATCTCGTGAGCCATGACACGCAAGCTATAGGGGTGTCATCGGCGTGGCGAGTGACACCTGACCTATTTGACGAAAAATAAATGTCTCACGAGCACCGACATGCAAGCTATAGAGGCGTCATCGGAGTGGCGGGTGAGCTATTCGGCGATTTAGTAATGTCGGGTGTCACCCAACAGTCGAGTGGAAAGGGTTAAGACGTTTGCACCGAAATTTTCACAAGCACAAAGCCACATGCAATCAATGTAAAGAGTTGGCAAAAGGCGCTGAGCTGAGCCGTGACCTCTCGACTTTCGCGCACGGCACTCTCAAATGGCTGCATGGGGAACACGTGACAAACTCTGCCTCCGTTGGCGGGGGAAGTCAGTTTTCACTTCTGTCTGGGGCCCATGGATGGAACCTCCAACAACAATGGTAGCAGAGCATGGTTCTGCTCAGACAAGTTTTGGTAACTATTATCAGCAGATATTTCAAGAACTGTAAGTAGAATTTTTTGCTGTTTTTAGTTAAAACAAAAGAAAAGGAGACTTTGTGTGCAGCATGGCTTCTCTTGAAGGTTCAACAAGCATATTGAGTTTTGCTCAACTCAATAAAGATAATTTTTGTCAATGGAAATTTAATATGAAAATGTTGCTTTTAAACCAAGGCATATTTGGGTTTGTTGATGAGACAGAGCCAAAGCCAGAATCTGATATTTCTGCTAAGGATAGGCGTCAATTTGACATTGGTAGTGCAAAAGCCTTGTCTACCATTTGCTTAGGTATTGAAAAAGATTTAAAGAATCTTGTGGTAGAAGTAACCACTGCTAAAATGGCTTGGAAAGCGATTTGTAATGCATTTGAACCCACCACCTGTGCTAGAATTGCTGCTTTACGAACTGAGTTTATGAGTATTTGGTTTAAACTTCTGAGACCATGAGTATGTATTTAGGCCGATTACTTAGAGTAACCAAAGACCTTGAACTGGCAGGGGAAAATATCCCAGGTGATGAAATAGCATATCAGATGTTATTCCAGTTACCACAAAATTATGATAATGTGGTTATGCAACTATATCAATTATCTGATAAGGACTTTACCTCTTCAAATGTAGGACAGGCATTATTAGCAGAATATGATAGGATTCAGCATCGAGATGAGTTTGCGAATAGTTCTGTTAAAAATAGTGCTTTTATTTTTCATAAAACACAGGACACAAATGGTGGCACACCTTCATTGATGCATGAAAAATATTGGGAAACTAGAAGATGTTATCAGTGTGGATCAGTTAAACACTTGGCAAGAATCAATTCCTATTAGTAGTTCTAATTCAGACTATTAAATAGCTCTGATCATGTTACTATTCTCTTTTATGTGCAATATTTCAAAATAACTTATACAATATTCTAGAGGACAATGCTTACCTTGGCATTCCTGTCGCCACGCTCCTGAGGATGCCCAGAGACTGGGCGAAAAATTTCAAGTGTAAAAAACGGTAAAAGTTGATATGTTTGAATCCTAAAGCAAAGATCCACTGAGTATACCCAGCGAAAAGTGTGTGAAGTAAAGTTATACATCGCATCAACGGACATTAGGACAATAACATCAACAAAGACCGGAAAACACGTGTGTGAAATGTTTTTCATCGCTAGCAAGGAATGCCAAGGTAAGCATTGTCCTCTAGAATATTGTACAACTTGGCAAGAAATTGTCAAAAACCTAAAAGAGGTTTCAACAAGCAAATGGGTAAAAGTGTACCAAATAAATATGACTCTGCTAGTTGTGCATTTTTTGCATCAGCATGTATGTCCACAACATGTACAGTAGACTGGATTATTGATACAGCAGCCACAGAACATTTCTGTAAAGACAAAAGTTTATTTATTGGTTTTTGTGCCACACCTGATAGAGAAGCAACTATTGCTGAGGGGTCAACAAAAATCTTGGGATATGGAAATGTGCAATTATCTGTTTTACAAGATAGGAGCAAAGTATCATTACTTTTGAAAAATGTATTGTATGCTCCAGGGATGAATAGAAACCTAATATCAGGTAGATTGATTAATGTAGCAGGTTATAGTGCACTTATCAAAAACGAAGAAATTGTTATTAAGAATACTAAAAATGAAATTTCTTTAAAAGTACCATTAATTGATAAGTTCTATATAATTAAAGCATATGTGATAAAGAAATCAGCCACTGTTGAAGCGCATGTGGCAAACAGAAATAATGTTAAGCCATGGCATACAAGATTTGGGCACCAGAATGCTATACAGCTTTAAATGAATTTTCCAAAACTAAGAATGTTTTTGGTCTAGAAAAATTAGTTGGTACCATTAAAAATTGTGAGGTATGTAATCATGCAAAAGCAAAAAGAGCATCATTTAAAGGCATTGAACATATCAGAAACCTCACAGGTTCTTGAATTATTACACATGGATTTTGAGGTCCAGCACCTGTGACATCTATGGGAGGTGCTCAATATTTTGTCACAATCATTGATGATTATTCTAGATTTTCAGTTGTCTATTTCTTAAGACAGAAGAGTGAAGCATTCAAGTTTTTCAAGATGTATAAATCTGAAATGGGAAGGCAGACATGAAAAAAGATTAAATGCATAAGAACAGATAATGGAATAAAATTCTGTGCTAACTATTATGAAAATTACACTGGTGTGAAAAGATTAAGGACAAAGAGGAGAAATTAGCATAACAGTGGAATGAGCAGGCAGAACAGACCGAAAGACCACTCAGGAGATAGATTTTAGACTAGGGTCCGGTACGGTAGGGCATGCGCATATATGCAGCATGACGTTGGGGGAGTGTCAGAAGGGTATAAAGCACACCAGCAGTGTACGCTCAGCAATTCGGTGAAAGCTATTGCACGGTGTACATCGGTTTGAACGATGTCAAGTTGCTGCCACGTTGTGATATGGCCAACAGGCAATCCAGTAGACGATATCTGGATGACTTTACCCGAGGTCGCGTCCTTGGGAAGTTGGAAGAAGGTCAAAGTGTGACTAGTGTGGCCGAGGAGTTCGGGATCGCTCACAGCAGGAGAACTCGCAAGGCACATGCAACAAACAACTGGACGTCCGTTATCGCATTTTACCATGGCCAGGAGGCTGCACAAAGGTGGTCTATTTGCACGACGACCAGTACGGTGTGTGCCATTAACGCCTGCTCATCGGAGACAGCGGTTTCTGTGGTGCCAGGAACACAAGAACTGGACACATCAGCAATGGGGTCAAGTTCTCCTTACGGATGAGAGCCAATTTAGTCTGACGAGCGATTCTGGACGTATACACATCTGGAGAGAGCAGGGAACACGCAATCACAACTCCAACATCATCAAAAGGGACTGGTTTGGAGGTGGCGGAGTTCTCGTTTCTGGTGGTATCATGCTTGGTAGCCGTACTGACCTCAACATCTTCCATGTAGGTTCAGTCAGTGGTGTCTGCTATTGTACCAAGGTTCTCCTGCCTCATGTGCATCTGTTTAGAGGTGCTGTGGGTCCTGAGTTCCTCTTCATGGACGACAACGCTACACCTCATCGTACAGTGGCTGTCGCAGAGCTGTTGGAGAGTGAAGATATTCAACGCATGGATTGGCCTGCAAGGTCCCCGGACCTAAATTCAATCGAACACATGTGGAACCTTCTCGGGAGACGCTTGGCAGCACGTCACCAGCCACCTGCAACTATTCTGCAGCTGCGATTGGCGCTACAACAGGAATGGGCCGCGATGCCTCAACAGCTCCTTGACAACCTCGTCTTCAGCATGGACAGATGTTGTAAATTCTGCAACGCAGTCAGAGGTGATCATATCCCCTACTAAAGACTGGATTTTTCTTGGCAACCGCCTGTCACATGGACGTTTCTGTCTTCTGTCCAGTTGTGCTCGAAGCTACCTTTGCAATAAAGTGCCTTTGTATCCTTTGGATTCCTTGTTGGGACGGTTTTGCTCACTTGTCCCATGTTCTTACATCTTGGGGATCTTATGGTATGATTTGAGTCGATGTGGAGCACTTCTGCACGATGTTACATTCGAAAAACCGTCTCGTCCTTAATTTTTGCACGCCAGTGTATCTGAAACATGAAGGTATTAAGGTTGAGAGGAAAAAACCCTTATTCCCCCGATATGAATGGAGTGGCAGAAAGATTTAATTGCACTCTTGTAGAAGGTGCAAGGGCATTGCTATCACAAGGTCATTTACCTAAATCTTATGGGCTGAAGTGATACATGCACAGAATTATTTACGAAACAGATTTCCCCACAAGAGTTTAAATGCCGACGAAGCTCCATTGAATGTATGGTCTGGAAAGAAATTTTCTGTTCCAACATTTAAAAATAATAGGAAGTTTAGCCTATGTTTTCGTTCCAAGGCAGCATAGAGATAAATTAGATTGCAAAGCAAGAAAAGGAGTTTTGGTTGGATATGCTCAGAAAACAAAAGGTTATAGAATTTGGTTTCCTGGTACAAGTGAAGTTATAGAAACAAAACATGTGAAATTTAATGAGTTTGTTTGGGGAAATAATTGTGAGTCTGAACCAAAACAAGACCTTAACAAATTCTTATCCATCATTACACCATTGGCAGATTTAGAAAACTCAGAGTTTGAAGATGATAAAACCTCAAAGTTTGGAGCTGGTGATATCTCAAAAATTGATAGTCAACATGTGCCATCTGAAAAAGCTATTAATTGGGAAAGAGTTGTTGTTACTCGTCAGTTGGGAAAATCTGCTGGGAAAAAGGATGTCTATTATTATCCCGAAAAGGGTGTGTGACTAAGAAGTAAAAATGAGGTAAAAGACTATTATGAAAAGAAAAAAATTATTTTTAATCCAGCAGAATTTAATTTTTCACCCAGGCTTGACTATAATGAAGAACCTCAATTGAGTGACCATTCAATGTCTGACTCTGATTCAGAGGCACATTGTGTTGAAGTAAATATTCCAAATACTTTTTTTTTTAATCTCAGGAGTTACCAGAAAAAAGGGCATGGTATAAGGCAATGGTTGAAGAACTGGATACATTGAAATTGTGTGATGTTTATGAAGTTGTTCCTAAACCTGTGGGAGGAAAAATCTTAGGAAATAAATGGATATATACCATCAAGAAAGATTCCGGAGGAAAAATCCAACGTTTCAAAGCACAACTTGTTCAGGGTTTTAGGCAAGTGGAAGGTATAGATTATTTTGATACATCTGCCCCAGTTATTAGTTTTACACTAGTAAGAGTGTTTATAGTGCTATTGGTTATTCTGAAAGGATGGACTCACCATCATCTGGATATAAAATGTGCATATCTTTACAGTACACTAAATGAAGTTATATATATGAAACAACCACAAGGGTTTTTTATACCACATTTGGAAGATAATGTTTTAAAATTAAAGAAAGCATTGTATGGACTACATCAAGCAGGGAGAGAAAGGTTTTTTGAATTAGATAAAACCTTCATTAATTTAGGTTTTGAGAAACTCCCACATTGCAATTATGTATACATTTTTCAAGCAAAAGCATTAATCCTCGTGTACATCGATGATCTTGCTATTTTTGCAGTTGATGAGAAAACGATAGAACACACAATTGCATTAATAAAATCCAAATATGATATCAAGGATTTAGGCTTGATATCAGTTTTTAGGAGTTGAATTTGAGAAGAAAGAAGGTAAACTATTGATGCACCAGCAGTTATATTCAAAAAATGCAACACACATTTGATAAGATACCTGAAGGTCGTTGTAAATTGCCTATGAACTGTGGAGTTATTGTAAAATGTTCAGGAGAACATGATCACCATGCTGAAGATGTGCCTCACAGAAATTTAATCGGAAGCCTGCTTTACTTGGCATCTAGAACATGACCAGATATTATGTTCCCTGTGATTTTGTTGTCTCAGTATTGTAGCCAACCTTCAGAAATGCACTGGAGAATGTTATGCCAAGTATTCCAATATGTGTTGAACACTGCTGACTACTGTATTGATCTGACAAATGCAAATAATTATGAATTAACAGCATATTCACATGCCAGTTGGGCATCAGATAGAGATGATCATAAATCCATGACTGGATATATTGTTTCACTGGGAGGTGTATCTATTTCATGGAGAACTGTAAAACAGAAAACTGTTGCATTATACAGTATGGAAGCCAAATTTATTGCATTGTCTGAGACTGTAAAAGAAAGTGTTTGGCTGTCTTTAATATTGTTTGTGTTTTTCATTACCATTGACACTACCTAAAATCTATTGTGACAGTAAAAGTGCTATATTCTTTTCATGAAATTTCGTTGAGAAACAAAGGATTAAACACATAGACATTCATTATTTCTTTGTAAAAGAATATTTATCTCAGGGAATATTTGAACTTTTGCACGTTTCAGGAAAACAGAATATTGCAGACTTATTAACAAAACCTATGGCTACTGACAAGTTGCAAATGTTCTGTAAATGGTTATTTGTGAGGTATACACATTAAACTAGTTTATTTAGTTATACCAGAAAATCCTGGAAACAGGGGTAGTTATGTTAGGCATGTTTCATGTACAAAAAAAATATATATATATATATTTGTGTTGTTTCCATGATTTCTGGAAAGTGTATAATTTGTTAAAGGTATTTTGTTTATTATTGTTGCATGAAGAAAGGAAATCATGTGTGCACAAAATGTGTACCTTATTTCAACTATGTATGCTCAAACATGCAAATGAGCATTTGCTGCTGATAGTAATGTATCAACAGCAGCAACAGTATTTCTTTTTGTAGAATGGCAACAATCCTGTTGTCCTGTTATCAGTAGGTGTGGTTGTCTGTGATGTTTGGTTGTTCTGCTGGGTGGATTGTCTTTTTATCTCACTGCCATGAGATGTGTTGTGTGGTGGTAATTGTCTTGAATTCTGCTGAGTTAAACCTTAAACATGTAAACCTTTGGAGCAACAAATGGTATTAAATGCAATATATACCTATTTTGTTGCAAGTCTCATGTATTGCGGGAAGTGTGATTTTTACCCTAAAATTAAGGATTTTCACTTCTGTAAGGAGTCCATGGATGGAACCTCAAACAATAGCTAACGACTGACCTTACACTATATTTTAATTTACATAATTCGCGCACCTCCCCCAGAATGAAATAACTGTGCTATCCAAAGAGCAGGGAAACGACATATAAACAATCTCAATTGCACAGCACTCCGAAAGACCACCAAACTATCAGTAAACAATCTTCAGGATTTAATAACATACAACATCGTTTCTCCTACATGCCACATGATTACAACATAACTCCTCCTCCATAAGCAAAAAACAATTTAATTTCCTACATCGCGAAAATCGTTGTTTTTTAGTTACTTATGCCAAAAAAACAACGAATTGGAAGTAGGTGAAAAACATTCCAAAATTATGGGATTGGTGGTATGTGTTGATTAAGCATCATTTTAACCAAATTACGCGTAGACCTTAAAAAGCGTCGTTCAATTCGACGTTTAAAATGGCATTTTTTGCCGTGAAAACAATTTTTTCGCTCGGCAATTTTTCCTGTGGATTGCCGTTTTGGTGCGGTTGGGCGCAAATATATTTTTTTTCGTAATTTGTAGCAGTTTGGCGCAGGATAATGAAATTGGCGCAGTTGGCGCAAATTTTCCGTCACTGGATAATGTGAGAGGACAGGCTGGTGTAGGTGTGATTTTAAGTGAAAAGATGAAGAACAACTTTATTCACTATAGCTGCATAAGTGAGAGAATTCTTTGGACACGTTTGAAAGTGAAACTTCAGAGAATAGCCAGTAGGAAGGCCATTTTACGTAATATGACAAAACCAATAATGAAGAAAATTCCACACATGTTTTATTATGTATTAACAGATTTGTAAGATCTTTTGGCTACGGCATCAGCCTTGTTCTCACAACAAGCAAGCACTCACGTGGCTGGCATCGTTTCTTTAGCTGTTGCCAGTAGAGATTTCCAAATAATCGGAATACTGAAGGGAGCGTCCAAATTGCAAGAGCTTTTATTGAAGAGAAATCCAATGCTTTCTCTGTAGCATAATGAAAATTTGTTTGAAAAGGGTGCAATCCTTTTGGTACTATCCCAGTTCCTGTTCCAGGAGGGAAAAGGATTGTACATCTTGCCTCCTTCTTCAAAGAAGGGGACAGGAGGTATAATCCTTTTCCCTTCTGTCCCCTTCTTTGAAGCGTTTATGATCCGCATAAAAAAACTTGATGGAAAACCTGGACTAACCTGGGGTACTCATTAAAGACCTCTATGACTGCCTTCACACCTTACAAGAAAATAATTGTTTCGTTTACAACAAACAGTTTTACCGCCAACTCCAAGGAGTACCCATGGGAACTTGCTGGGAAAAGAGGTTCTGGTTAATGCCTCTTTTCCCTCTTCTTGCTGAAATATTCATGCAAAACATTGAAAATAGCATTGTAAAACCCTCTCCTTTCCAGCCCAAACTTTGGATTCATTATGTGGACGATATCTTTATAATCTGTCCTCATGACCTAAAAGACTTGCACAATCTCACCTCTTCTATCTCGCAAAAATTCCCCACTATTAATTTCCCTTTCAATCATGAAAACAAAAACTGTATTAATTTCTTGGATGTACAAATAACTAGATTCAATAACAAACTCCATACATCTGCCTACAGAAAACCAACCTCTTCCACAAACATCATCCCGTTTTACTCTCATACGGCTCTTTCCTATGAGTTTGCTGCTCTAAAATCACTCATACATTGTGCCAATGTCATTTGCAATGAACCCCACTCATTACAAAAAGAATATGAAATCATCCAAGAAATTACCACAAACCATCAGTTTCCCCATTAAATTGTCAAAAAACTTTTCAAAAAGTATGATGCCAATCAATTTGTCTGTCACCTTCTCCTCTACAGAAACCGTTCCTTTCCTTTATTAGTTCAATCCCCTACCATCATTCTTATTCTTACAAACTTGCCAAAATTTTCAAAAGTTTTGGTTACAAGCTTGCAATCAATTCTCCCCCAGTGCCATCCAATCAATATCTAAAGACAGAGATCCTCTTGATCTTTTAGATGGTCCTGGTGTATACCTCATCCCTGGGTCTACTTCCTAGGGTGAAAAATGTTATATTGGTAGTACCTTTCGTACAATAAACTGCAGAATTTTGGAACATAAAAGAGATATCAGAAAAAGTCTTCCGACTGCTGCACTTTCTCTTCTGACTATTGAAGATACCTCTGCCTCTCCAAACTGGGATTGTACCAAAAGGATTGCACCATTTTCAAACAAATTTTCATTATGCTACAGGGAAAGCATTGAAATTCTCTTCAATAAAAACTCTTGCAATTCGGACGCACCCTTCAGTATTCTGATAATTTGGAAATCTCTACTGGCAACAGCTAAAGAAACAACGCCAACCACATGACTGCTTGCTTGTTGTGTGAACAAGGCTGATGCTGCAGCCGAAAGATCTTACAAATCTGAAGTTTAATATGTAATAAAACATGTGTGAAATTTTCTTCATTATTGGTTCAAAGAATAGTAATTGCTGTAGTGTATGCTCCTTGTGACTCGGAACCTTCTGATAGGAAGGAAGATTTCTGGAATGAACTAAAAGCTGTTTCGAGCCAGTTTGATGCTAAAGAGAAAGTTATAATAGCAGGGCATTTCAATGCTAGAGTAGGTGTGCAGAATGCGATTTCTAATAACGTTATGGGTAAGTTTAATGAACCTTGTGTGAGTGATAATGGTGAAAGATTGATTGAACTCTGCATTGAGAATAGTTTGTGTGTATCTAATACTTTTTCAACCACAAGTATATCTACACATATACTTGGGAAAATCGTACTCTGGGTCAAAAGAGTGTAATAGATTTTGTTGTTTACGATCAACATCTGAAACGATAATTAACACAGCAATCGGACATCGCCGAATTGACTGTAACTATTGTTTCACACGTGAATTAAATCATCAGAAAACTTGAAAATTTTGCCGCTGTGGAGCGAAATTTTCAAGTTAATATAGAAGAATATTTCTTCAACTCTGAACATCTGAAACACTTAGTTGTTGGCACTCATGTGATGAGAAGTGTGGATGTTGGCTCTGATCATTATTTGGCAGTGCCATGAGTGAAATTGAATATTGGTTGGAGGAAAAGGAATAGGAAGAGGCCTACTAGGATGGAGAGAATAAAGGTAGAAAGGCTCCCTGAAAATCATCAGCATTACTCTAACTTACTCAGAGAATGACTGGAGGAGCTGAAGTCATGTGAGAGGGATACAGAAAAGAAGTGGGAATGTTTTAATAACTGTGTTGTCACTGTCGCTGAAGAGGTCTGTGGCACCACAATAGTGGGCAGCATTAGAAGTGGTGCTTGGTAGAATAGTGAGATTGAAGATGGCAGTAAAGAGAAAGAAGGAAGTATATTTTGGGATGTTGCAAGGTAGAATTTCTGAGGATGAATATTGCTGTAAGAAATGTGAGGCAGCTAAGCTAGTTTGCCAAAGTAAGGCTAAAAATAGTAAGGAAAAGGTGGAAAGGCATGAATTGTCTCTTTGGTAAGATTTTTTTTTTTTTATTATTGGAGTTTTAATGATCACTGTGAGCAACTCAATGGGCTATAAGCAGTTGCCTGTCCCTAATTTAGGGTCACTGGTTCCAGGGAAGGGAGACAGCCAGTGCCGTAAAACAAACACAACATCCATGCCTCACTGGGATTCGAGCCCAGACCCCTTACGGACGAATGATCAGAGGCCATCGCTTAGACCACTGCACCACCAGGATGGCATTTGGTAAGATAGAAAAGCTTTCTGGAAGTACATGAGACACAGGAAAAATAGGGGAAACAAAGTTGCAAGTTGTGTGAAGTATAGAATTGGAGAAATGATATGGAAGCCCAATGAGTTAAGTGAAAGATGAGATGAATACTTCTGTGAGTTATCAGATAAAAAAAGCAATGTGATTCTGAGACAGAAGCAGATGATGTCACAATGAAAAATGGAAGCAAGGGAGGGATCTCGAGAGAAGAGGTGTGTAAAGCTAAAAAATATTTTCAGAATGGTGAGGAACCATGAGTTGATGGCATAATGTCTGAGATGTTGAAATATAGTGGTGACTCTGTAATTAACTGGCTAACCAAAATCTGTCAGTTGTGCTGGGAGTTAGGAATGGTCCCTTTGAATTGGAGGGATGCTATCATTGTTTCCTTGTATAAGGAAAAAGTTAATCAGACTGACTGCAAGAACTATCATGGTATTAGCTTACTGAGTGCGCCAGGAAAAGTGTTTGGTAAGGTCATTATTGAAAAGGTATGAGGTCTTACATCAGAGAAAGTGTGGGATGTTCAGAGTGGTTTTATGCCTCATAAAGGCTGCACTAACCTAATTTTTGCATTACGCATGATGATCAAAACGTTTCTGGCTGTTGGTAAGAAAGTTTTTGCTTCCTTTGCATAGATTAAAAGAAAGCTTACAACCAAGTAAATAGGATACTTCTGCAGAAGGTATTGAATAAACGGTGTTACTGGGAATCTACACAGTTGTATCAGAATAATATGGCCACCTACGTAATAATGGGAATAACCACCCTTGGCCCAAAAGACAGAGGCTAGATGGCGTTGCATGGACACAATGAATCCCTGGAAGGTTGTGAGGCGCACGTGGCCATTCGGACTGCAGCAGAGCACGGAGGTCCAGGAGATGATGTGGTTGTGGGTCACCATATCAATCCAAAAAATCCCATAAGTGCTCTATGGGATCGAAGTTGGGTGATTTCGTCAGCCAAGGGAAAACAGAGACATCACTGTTGTGTTCCTGGAACCTGTTTCTCACCCCTTAGTGACATGGCACAGTGCATTGTCCTGTTGGTAGACATCATCACCACCAGGGTAAATGTCTGACATGAACAGATGTGGTCAGCAAGGATGGACAGGTAACCATTGGCATTCAGGGACCCATCCAGTGGTACCAGCGGTCCCAGGTCATACCAGCAAACATCCCCCACACATGCACACTGCCACCGCCAGCCTGTACTTGACCGACAAGCGTGTCTGGGGGCTGGTTCTCATGTGTCTGACACCATATCTGCCATTGCCCATCACTTCTGCGGAGTTGAAACTTTGATTTGTCAGAGAAAGCAATCATTTTCCACTTTTCCACTGTCCAATGATGGTAGTCCCATGTGAACTGACTGCAGGTTTCATTGCCAATGGATCTGGGTTAACAATGGGTGCTTTGATACAGTGTCTACTCCAGAGATCCATGCAAAACCGGGTTTGCTCTACTGTTATCAGGGACACGTACCTGGTTGCTTCAGTGTTCATTTGCGTGGTCAATTGCTGCACTATTGCGCATCGATTGCCCTTTACCAGTGGACAGAGGTGAAGTTCTCCTCTGCGGTGGATGGCCTTTGGGGCTCCACAGTTATGACATCGGGAGGTACTCGGTGTGCCAGCAGTCCATTCTTGGTACTCCCTTACTACAGCACCTCGCAAACCGCCCATGAAGCCTGCTGTTTCTAAGATGCCTCCACCCTTGACACGGTAGCCGATGATCATTGATTCAGGAGTGTCTGCATGAGAAAAAATTGAGCCTGGAGTATAGAAAGTCTTGTGTACGTCACATAATGGATGTCAGTGAAGGCAATGTTGTGGGTCAAGATCACTGTAAATGGAGAAGTTCGATACTGCAACAGTAAGTAAATACCAGTTAAAATTTTATCTGGTGGTTTGTATCTCTTTGGGGAACTAACCTCTGAATCCCAGAGAACAACTTAGTGATATGTATGTAAGAAGAGGGGATAAAAGTGAGCCCAATGGAAGTCCACCTTTTTTATTTGTAGCATTTGTTATATACAAAACATTTTTGTTCTTGAAGTGTATGACAACTGTCAAACAAATCTTTAATTTAGTTGTCTAGAAATTCTAATTCTTGTTCACTGTGGCACCATGTAGACCAGTTTTTACAACCCTCACAGGCTTTTCCGAGAATTGGATGCACTGGTTTACATAAGAGTTAGCTAATGCAGGGAGAAAGTTTCAGAGTTTTCACCGGCTGCCTTTCCCACGTGCTCTCTCTCTCTCTCTCTCTCGCTCTCCCCCCCCCCCATGGGTTCAGCACAATTAACCAATAGCGTGTTGAACAGGGTAGTCACTTTGTTCAATGTTCAGTTAGGTAATGTTATGTCGGGGCCAAGAGAAAGCACACGCCATGCATTAGCTAACAGATTTTCGGAGGAGAAAGTTCTGAGTTCCTGCTCATGTTTCTGGGGCATCTTATGAGAGTGGTATAATTCTTGATGATGCACATTAATTTGGCTTATTGAGAGCAGACACTTTGGTGCCTTTCACCATTTTGAATCATGCACCCTGATTTCAGCAAAGAAAAGAAAACATACATACATATCACTAAGCTGTTCTCTGAGATTCAGATGTTAGCTCCACAAAGAAAAGACAAACTACAGGATAATTTTTATCTGATTATTTACTTACTGTTGCCATATCAAACTCCTCCACTTACAGCAATCTTGGCACACAATTCGAGCTTCACTGATATCCATCACACGATGCACACAAGATCTTCTATACTTCATACTCATGATCTTTTGCTCATGCAGACACTCCTGAATCTGATCCTCCCATGACTTTCTTGACCTTCCTCTGCTTTTCCTTCCTGCCACTTGGGCTGAAAATTTTTCTTAGTAAGCATCTCATCACTCATTCTTTCAACACGCCCAAACCACCAAAGCATATTAGTCTCCACCTTTCTAACAACATTTTGCTTCACATTACACAACTCCAACACATCTTCATTCCTCACACAATCAGAACATGTCTTGCTACAACCCCCCCCCCCCCCATAATTAGCTAAGTAACGCATTTATCCAGCACACAAATGACTCCTATGTTTCTTCTGTAGTACCAAGGTTTCACTGCCATACATTAGAGTAGGAACATCTACACTTTCATACACGGCCATGCGGTACTCCCTTGAGAACCCATCATTCCTGTGAAAACCTTCCAAGGCAGCTATGACTTTCAATGAAGAATTCACTGTCCTACTAATTTCACCATCCAATTTGTTGATGTTCTCTCTGTCAAACATGCTTCCTAAACACACAAACTCATTCACCTTGTCTATCACGATGCCATTTAGACTTATGCTACATTCAGTACTACCAGTTCCCCACTCAAGAACCATAAAGAAATTTTCATGTCAAAAGTCAGCATGCAGTTCTCAGAGCTGCTATGGATCCACTCAGGACATTTGATACCATTTGAGCCACCCTGCCTAAATTACAGATGTTTGCCAACCAGCAACACCAGAGAAAATTCAGCTGCGTTGGTGACCCCTACATATGGACTTTCTCTCCGAGTCAGCACTCTGTATTGGACTAGTCTCCAAGTTGCTACACCAATGAGGCTCACGGTAAGCGCCTGAGAATTTCGGTACTGCAATACTGGATCTCTTGCCACCCACTCAGAAGGGACAAGGTAAAGCAAATTTCTCTCTTTTTGCATCTCTTTTCAGACATCAATGTTTCAGGGCATTTTAAAAATTATTCTATGACAGACTCCTCACCACTGTTGTTGACAGATAGAGTGTAGCTAAAAGGGACAAAATTCTCATAGTTCTCCTTTATTTATCAAAGAAAAGGTATTTTTGCCTGTAAAATCATTTTGATTGTGAGCTGTTAACGGATAATTTTCACATTATTATTTTTTTTTTTTTCAAAGCTTCGGAGTGTGGGCCATGAAACATAAAAATAGTTAGTAGAATGCTGCACAAACTTAAAAAAATAAAAATAAAAAATAAAAAAGTCTGATGTACAGGCTTTTATTCTCAAAATTTTGGTACAATAAATTTAAATAAGTTGAAGAGAAATGGTGCAAATTGAAAATGCAATGAGTCAGAAGTTAACACTTAAATTTTTAGTTGTGCACTGGCTAATTTATTTGGGAGTATTGTAACCAAGAAATGTATTCTGTGCTGTGTTTTCATATTGTGTGTTTATATTATTATTTGATGATTGTATGGTAGGTGCACCAAAAAGGCAAGGTTTTATTTATTTATTTATTTATTTATTTATTTATTTATTTATTGTTTTTGTGTTTTGGCATGTGAAAGCTAGCGCCTAAGTTGCCGAAATTCATACTTAGTTGGTATTTAATAAATAAATAATTATTGGTTGTGTTGGAGCAATCTGAATTTTATAAGCTCACCTGTTTGACACAGTAACCTGCAATAAAATTAAGGTGTTCAATTTTGTGTTTTGATTTACTGGTAAAGCAATTCTGAGCTACAATGGTCATTTGCCAAAATATTGCAAGTCTTGATTGAAACAGGCTCATGTCAGTTGTAATTTCAAACCATTAAAATATATTTGGTTTGTGCTTTTTTTTTTTTTTTTTTTTTTTGAAAGCTTGGCTATTTCTGAAATGGTTTTGTCTGTTGAATAATTTTATTATTAAAAAAGTTGTTTTTTTTTTTTTTTTGAATCAGTTCTAATTTTCATCTTCCCAAGGGAAATATTGTCAAAGTTGTTCTAAATAAGTGCAGCTGAAGCCAGCTTTTCACATGTATTTTGAGTCAGCACTTAGTTCTTGTGTCATGTAGTAAATCAACCCACAATTTTTTTCTTTTCACTCTCACCAGATACTTGCTAGCCAAGACTATTAATTCAAATCAAAACTTCTAAAGAAAAGTGAATCAGGAAGAACAGAGGGATCTAATCTCTTATTTACATCAGTATTCTATGAGAAACTCTTGTCAGGACAATATACACTAACTCTACAACAAAAACAGCACAAAAGTAAGTAAACTTACTATAAAGAGAGAGCTGAAAAAAAGTAAAATATGTGAGGGCACTGCAGAAGGATCTGTGATATACTTACCAGAAAGGCAATGCAAAAGCAGCCCCCATGATCCCATTCTTACACCTTCATCATACAAATTTACTGCAATGCTTTCTTTGTCAGCCTGAGGCTTTCCTTGGTAAATAACCTAAAAGTATATGACAAGGTTAATCAAAACAGCCTTTAAAATGCAAGAACAAATGAATCTGATTATTCTTACTCACTGGGAATGAGAAGAACAGCAACACATAAGTAACTGTTAACAACAAGCATCAACTCTAGGAAGTAGCAAAGAAATATTAGAAGTTTAAACTTCCTACATAGTTACACCATGAAGAATAGTTTCTACTGTTTGTTTTTCAATACAATAAAAACCTCAAAAGCATGTAACATGAATTCAGAGTCAAAGGCATACTTGTTTTGCAAACCTTTTTCCACATGGGCTTTAAAAAACAATTTGGTTGCTTTTGTTCAATAAAAGTTGTTAAACCACGTACAAGTTACATTCTTTCTCAACTTTTTCTCATGTGTGCACGAGTGTATGCAAAATTGCTTTTAAAAATATTTATTTATTGCCACTAATGGTAAGTAAAATAAAACTGAAAAGTGGAGAGGAAGCAGGTATATATCTGCTGTTAAAATCTGTGACAAAATTTGCAAATTTCGTATTGCCAAAGAAAATTAATTAATCTGATATAAATAAATGTTATGACAAGCTAAAGCAATACACTCTTAAATTCAAAGCTATAATGACTATTGTTTAGGAGTGCAATCGAGGAAGAAGGGTGTGATGGAACAATAGTCCTTTAAATGGGACACCACCCTACTACTTTTTCTGAAGATGGGACAAATCCCATCTCTGCTGCATTCTCTTTTCCTATATATAGTGTGGAAGAGGTATTCCTCTCATAATACGTGGAAAATATGTCATGATAATTATCACATCTTCTGATCTTCTGATTCATCTTCTATCTTCTGATTCAAGGCTTCTTGAATTGGAAGAGGAACTACAAAGGATCAAGTGGGACATCGTGGGGCTAAGTGAGGTAAGGAGAAAAGGAGAAGATCTCATTGAACTGAAAAGTGGACATCTCTTCTATTATCGTGGGACAGATACTGGCAGAACTAGTGGTGTTGGATTTATAATAAACAAGAAACTGAAGGATAAAGTGGTAGAAGTTGAAAGTTCCTCTGACAGAGCTGCACGACTCGTTATCCAACTATCGAGAAGATACCAGGCTCAGATTATTCAAACTTATGCACCCACCACAAGTCATCCTGAAGAAGAAATTGAAGAATTTTATGAGGAAATTCGTCATCTAAATAATAAAGGTAAGCAGCACTTGAAGATAATTATGGGAGATTTCAATGCAAAAATAGGGCAACGGCAACAGAATGAAACTTCAGTAGGTAAATTCGGTCACGGCAACAGAAACCAGCGTGGAAATACTCTCGTTGAGTTTGCAGAGGCTGAAGGATTTTTCATCTTGAACTCCTTTTTCAAGAAAAAGCCACACAGGAAATGGACATGGAGACATCCAATTGGGACGACAAGTGAAATTGATTTTATTATGTGTAACAAAAAATTCGTCATCGAAGACTGCACTGTGCTGAACAAGTTCAACACAGGTAGTGACCATAGATTGGTGAGATGTAAGATGCACCTCAACACTAAACTGGAACGTGGCAAGCTCATAAGACAAACAAAATGTATTGACATAACCAACCTTAAAAAACACCATAATACTTTCAAGTTGGAACTGAAGAACAGATTCTCTGCTTTAGAAGGCCTAACATCGGAAGAAGTGGATATTTCGGAAGTTAACAGAAAAGTAACCAAAGCTCTAATGGAAACAGCAACAAAATTAGCTGGGTCTAAGAACAAGTTGCATGTGAACAAATTATCAGGAAAAACCAAAATGTTGATGCAAAAAAGAAGAGAGATGAGGACAACTAAAGAAGATGTGACTTCCAAAGTGGAATATATAGAGCTATGCAAGACAACACGAAAAAGTCTCACTGAAGACGTAAGGAAATTCAACTGTGAGCTAGTGAGGAAAGCAATTGAAAACAACCAAAGCCTTAAGATAGCAAAGGGACATCTCAGTAAGGGAAGAAAACAGATTATGGCTCTGAGAAAAGAAGATGGTTCTATAACAAGAAATAGAGGCGAAATTTTGACAAGAGTGAAAGATTTCTACTCCAAATTATATGAAAGGGATGATACATGTACTCCAGACATCATGAAAGGTACCAGAGTTCTTCCAGTCCTCCCAGCAGAAGTTGCTCATGCAATCAAGAACATGAAGCGGGGGAAAGCTCCAGGAGAAGATGGAATTACTATAGACATCATACAAGAAGCAAGTGGAGAAATTGAAACAGTACTCGCCCAAATTTTCACTCGATGCCTTAATGAAGAGAAGATTCCTGAGGATTGGAACAACGCTACAATGATCCTGCTACATAAAAAAGGTGACATTGAGGATCTCAGGAACTACAGACCTATCAGCCTCCTATCAGTGGTTTATAAAATCTTCACTAAAGTTCTTTCACACCGCTTGAAGGTAACACTGGACATGGCTCAACCGAGAGAACAAGCTGGATTCAGGAGTGGCTACAGCACAATAGATCATATCCACGTACTGAGAGAACTAATTGAAAGAGCGAGGGAATATGAACTTCCATTGTGCATGGCTTTTATCGATTATGAAAAAGCCTTTGATTCGGTGAAACCATCAGCAGTTACCACGGCTCTGAAATCCTGCGGTATTGAAGATGCATACATTAATATTATTAATAACATCTATGAAAATGCAAGTGCAAAGATTCGGCTGTTTGAAAATACAACACACATAAAAATTGGAAAGGGAGTGAGACAAGGTGACACCATATCTCCGAAGCTCTTTAATGCCACATTGGAAAATGTCTTTCAATCACTGAACTGGGAAAACAAAGGGATAAAGATTAATGGAGATTATCTAACCCACCTTCGTTTTGCTGATGACGTAGTCATTTTTGCAACTAGCCCATCAGAGCTGCAGAGTATGATCCAGGAACTTGCTGACAAGAGTAAAGAAGTGGGATTAAAAATGAACTTTCAGAAGACAAAAGTGATGTTCAATGCTTTTACAAGAAATGAAGATTTATCGATTGATGGAGAAAAACTGGAGATAACAGATACATATGTTTATCTTGGACAGCAGATATCAAGTGAGGGTCACATTGATGAAGAAATTAATCGGCGTACAAAACTTGCCTGGAGAGCTTTTGGAAGAAACAGCATAATTTTCAAGAGCAATATGCCATTATGTCTTAAAAGAAAAGTGTTTGATCAATGCATCCTTCCAGTGCTTACGTATGGTGCAGAGACGTGGACCTTAACTAAAAGAGACATACAAAGGCTGCAGACAACTCAAAACAGCATGGAGAGGTGCATGCTTAATATAACCAGGAGAGATAAGAAGAGGAACTCGTGGATCCGAAAAATGACGAGAGTGGAAGACATCATGATCAGAGTTAAATCCCTGAAATGGCAATGGGCTGGACATACTGCCAGAAGGACAGACCATAGATGGACAGCCGAAATTTTGGATTGGATTCCAAGGGACAGGAAAAGACCCAGAAAAAGACCACATGGGAGATGGGTGGATGAAATTCGTAAATATGCGGGAGTGACATGGAGGAGACTGGCACAAGACAGACCGTTGTGGAGGAAACTTGGGGAGACCTTCATCCAGCAGTGGATTGATAATGGTTGACAATGATGATGATGATGAATTATCACAGCAATCAGGCAACTCTGACTTAACTGTATTTACTGTTTCTCACATTATATCAATCGCATCATATCAATCTCATCAGAAAACTTGAAAATTTCATCGCCCTAGAGTGGAAATCGTACTTTTCTGAAGATCAGACAGCAGTATAGATTGTAATGGAGTAGCAGTATACACTATATACCTGAACGACTGGTGATTTGCTTCACAACGCTAGATAGCAGCACAATTCACTTCAATTAAGAATGCGGTTGGGGAATAGTCCAGTGCTCTTAACATTCAGATACTTGGGACTTTGTCGTCCTGGATGGTGTAATGGATAGCATGCTCGAACAGTAGTTTGGAGATGTGAGTTCGATTCCCGCTTCAGGGCGATGAGATTTGCAATTTTTCTGATGTGGTTGATATAATGTGAGAAACAGTAAATACAGTCAAGTCAGAGTTGCCTGATTGGTGTGATAATTATCAAGATTCTCTTTTCCGTTCAAAATTAATTTATACAGAACACAAAGCACTTACAGTTGGTTATAAAGAAGATGCAAGACCTTTGAGAATACCCATAAATAAAAAGACAAGAGTGGTCTGTCTTCCTGGGATTGTGTATCTGTGCATGTAAATGGAGTAATAATCTTTTTGAAACACCTATTGCTGATTACACTTCAGATAAGACTGCATGCAGCATTGCTGTTGTTCATACAAAACAACAATTATGAATTTAAGAAATCTGGAAGAAGTGATCTATAGGTGCTATGCACAACAGAGATTGAGTAGTGTCAGGTACTGTGTTGAACTTCAAGATGTGGCTCTGTTCTCTCTCTCTACGACTGCTGGAAAAGTGTACTATATTGGCAGCAAAATCCTTACCTTTCTTTAATTCTTAAATATCTGAACACAACATAGATGTCAAAAATAAAAAATATGAAGCAAAGTGAGAAAGGAAAAGGAATCCTTTTTCCTTGGTCTCTGTTCTTATTGTGGAAGTAAATGGAGTAGCAGTATACTATCCAAAAGTCACAACAAAATTTTACCATCTGCCATGCCTGCAACATGAATGCATTCTACAACAGACCCATTATTTAGAAATCTGTTCTGGTATGAAGATACAGTAATTCCCACTACATGAACTTTAAAATAATTTTGCCATCCTCAGTGTAATCAAGACTAGTTCCAGCCATTAGAACACATGAACATTATAAAACACGATTAATCATTGCTCAGTACACTAGAACACATGAGGGTCATTCCAGGTGAAATCAACCAATAACGAATTAAATTGTTGCTCGACATTTTTAAATATTTTTTATATTTTGCATACAATATTCCCAATATATTAACACTACAAAAATAAACTTTTTTTTTATATAAGACATTTTTTTTCTGGCGGCCATTTTTCTTCGGCTACACATGACGTTTTTGACCAAAATCCTCGTTTACGTAAAATTTAATAACTTTTTTACTACTAGAGCTATCATGTTCAAATACAGATCATTCTTTTTTACATGAAATGTTCTACAGTTTTGACCAAGAATGCTTTAGCTACCTCTTGTGAAAAGATATGAAATGGCCCTTACAAAATGTTTAATAATTTCACTCAAATTGCTGATTTCAGGCATAATTTTTTTAAGAATGGCAAAAGTCTCATACTTCAGACTTCGTATGTTTACATGTATCTAGTTGGACTATTAATTCACAAAATTTGAAACTTGAGACTGTAGTCCTTTTTTTTCTATAGACCTCAAAACATAGTCCAAACCTTAAAAGTGTCACTTTTTTAGGCCTAATATCTCAAAAGGGACAGCTCCTAAAATTCTAATATTTTTACACAGCAATGTGGTCTTAGGGGTAAATCTGCAGTAAAAATTTCAACTTGTAGACACACGTAGTTTTAAGGCTGTGCTACATCAAAATAACGGCAAAATACGACCATTTTTATTTGCGAACTTGTGAGCCAGAGTTGCTTTTAAATCATCTTAAATATGTAAGGAAAATTATAAATGGTACAGTAACATTTTATTATTCATTGAAATAAAAAAATATTAAAAAAACACAAATTAGACAAGCAGCAAAATAAATTTACCTGATTTTGAGTGCATGGTTTACAAATGTCCATTTTATGTATATGTGTTACTACAGTATAAGCAATAACATTAACACATTAAATTACAATAACTATGAAAAAATAAGTTACAGTTCTATTGATGTTCTAGTTGCACTGAGAAATAAATAAATTCATTGCTTGAGAAATGTTGTTACACAGTGTTTCCGCGATATTGTAAGAACGGCCAGTCACTGTCGTCACGTCCATTTGAGTCAGTTTTTGTAAGATATGGCTTATGGGAACCCATACAATGTCCTCTGGAAATGACAACTGAAAGGATGTTCATGCCCGTGTGGATGGAAAAAGTGAATTTGCATATCATTGTTTTCTTCACTGATGTCTTGAATCTTTCCAATCCACCATTTTTTATCATAAACAGGCAACATAGTCATTTTTATGGAATGAAAATATTTGATGAGATGTGATTGAGGACACTAATACGTCTTCAAATTCTGATGTTTGGGATGTTTTAAAGCATCTTATTTGAGACGAATCGAGAGGAACTATTCTATGATAATCTCTTGTGTGTGGTACTGTTTCGGCATTTGCAAATTATCTTGCTTTGAGTCTTGCATACTTTGATTGTACCTCATCAGTTGATACATAAATGTATGCAATGCCTAGATTTTTTCAGAGCAATATTTATACATATACTGTGGTGTTAAAATTTGGTCTGTATATGTTCTTTGCAAACTACTTCTTGATACTTCTCTTTTTGTAGTACCACCTATTCCATCACTAGAATTTTTGCCGTGGGATGTAGCAAAGAAATTCCATTCGGCTTCAAGTCCAAAATCGTCAAAATGTTTGCAAATGCTAACGAAGTTCTTTTTATTTTTATATTGGCTGGCAGCACCATCACTGAAATAAAAAAATTTCTTCACTGAAGATGCCACTTTTTTTATGTCAGAAATTAGATGACCCTGGAATACATGGAATGCAGCTGTGTTGTGCTCCATATGATCACTTATAATGCAGACTTCTGCACTTAACAGCTTCTAAATCACTACATAAATCCTTAGTCACATATCCATAATCACATTTATGGCATTCTTCATTGACATATATGCACCAACCTAGAGCATTCCATTTTGATTTGGCACAAATACACTTATTGCAGGTATATCACAAAGTCACATTTGAACTACTTGCCAGTCACAAAGGAAACATCAAACTGGGACAAGAATGAGGGTGGTGGTATATATAGCTGCATTAAATGTACAGGTCTTAACAGCTTTAAACAGGTCTTAACAGGTAGCTTAAAAGCTTAATAGGTCTCAAAAGCTTAACAAGAATTGAACAGGATACAAAAACAATGACCCATCTGGACATGTAGTGACAGGAATTATGTTGCCTCCAACAGGAAATCACATGAATACATCTAATATATATATATATATATATATGACAAAAATGTTCATATTACTGTCTATAGCTACATATATGTTTATGGACAATTGTAAATCATGCACTCAAAATCAGGTAAATTTATTTTGCTGCTTGTCTTCTTTGTGTTTTTTTTTTTTTTTTAACATTTCTTTATTTCAATGAATAATAAAATGTTACTGTACCATTTATAATTTTCCTTACATATTTAAGATGATTTAAAAGCAACTCTGGCTTACAAGTTTGCAAATAAAAATGGTCGTATTTTTCCGTTATTTTGATGTAGCACAGCCTTAAAACTACTTGTGTCTACAAGTTGAAATTTTTACTGCAGGTTTACCCCTAAGACCATATTGCTGTGTAAAAATGTTAGAATTTTAGGAGCTGTCCCTTTTGAGATATTAGGCCTAAAAAAGTGACACTTTTAAGGTTCGGACTATGTTTTGAGGTCTATAGAAAAAAAAGGACTACAGTCTCAAGTTTCAAATTTTGTGAATTAATAGTCCAACTAGATACATGTAAACATACGAAGTCTGAAGTATGAGACTTTTACCATTCTTAAAAAAAATTATGCCTGAAATCAGCAATTTAAGCAAAATTATTAAACATTTTGTAAGGGCCATTTCATATCTTTTCACAAGAGGTAGCTAAAGCATTCTTGGTCAAAACAGTAGAACATTTCATGTAAAAAAGAATGATCTTTATTTGAACATGATAGCTCTAGTAGTAAAGAAGTTATTAAATTTTACGTAAACAATGATTTTGGTCAAAAACGTCATGTGAAGCCGAAGAAAAATGGCCGCCAGAATAAAAATAAGATTTATAAAAAATTGATTTTTTATTTTTGAAGTGTTAATATATTGGGAATATTGTATGGAAAATATAAAAAATATTTAAAAATGTCAAGCAACAGTCACTGGTTGATTTGATGCAGAATGACCCATGAATATTAATAAAACATGATTAATTAATGCATGGAAGTTGGACTCATTTAAAACTAAACTTGGTGACATCAACTGGCATGATATTGAAAATAATGACTCACCTACTACAATGTACAAAGCATTTTATAAAATTTTCAAAGAACTTTATGATAACACTTTTGTCATAACTACTAATAGTAACAAACCACATTAAAAATTTCAAAAGCCCTGGATAACAAATACTTTAATAAATAATATCAATAAAAGAAACAGACTATTCAAATTTTTAAAAATGAGGAAACAATCAGATTTTATTAACTTCAAAATATACAGAAATAATTTAAACTCTAAAATCAGGAAGGTTAAGGGTAACTATTATACAAATATTTTTTCACAAAATTCTTCAAAGCTCACTTGGAAACATCTCAACCTTTTACTTGGGAAGAAACCTGATAATACCTCAATAGAGTGCCTAACTGACTCAAACAATATCAAAATTCATGATAAACATAAAATAGTGACATTAATCAATAACCATTTTGTAACAATTCCAATAACTACCAAGCAAAATTTAAATAATGTTGATATAAACTTTACAAATTATCTCAAACAATTGTACTCTACAAATACTTTATACTTATCAAGTATTACCCGTGAGGAATTATTTAAAGAACTATATCAAATTAAATCCAGTTCTGGTCCAGGACCAGATGATATTTACCCCATGGTAATTAAACATGTGGCTGAGATCATAGTTGATCCACTACTTGTAATCTTTAATTTAGTGTTTCAAACAGGAATATTTCCTGATAATTTGAAAATTACCAAAGTAGTACCTAAATTTAAATCAGGATCAAAAATGATATTAATAATTATCGACCCATTGCAAACCTTTCCATATTCTCTAAAATTTTGGAAAAACTACTTTATAACAGAATAGTTACATATTTAGAAAAATACAAAATTATTAATCAAAATCAATTCGGTTTTCAACTAAATAAATCTACGGAATCGGCAGTATTACATATTCAACAAATAAAACAAAAAAAAATTGAAAATAACTTTATTACACAAGCTATCTTTTTGGACCTTATTACGCTAGCTATCTTTTTGGACCTTATTACACTAGCTATCTTTTTGGACCATTTGATACACTAAACCATAACATTTTATTGTCAAAATTACATAATCCAGGTTTTAGAGGGTCGACTTATATTTTGTTTAAAAACTACCTTAGTAATAGATCACAATATACTCAAATTGATCAATTTATTTCACCTATTGCATATATAAAATCAGGAGTTCCACAAGGATCCATCCTTGGTCCACTACTATTCAATATATATATATTAATGATATATTCACTATTGAATCTACTCAAACCTTATTCTTTATGCCAATGATACAACACTCCTCTTTTCAGGACCAACTATTAGTGAAACAATATCCCTATCCAGTACTCAACTTTTGAAGTACACTGACTGGTTATCTTATAATGAATTACTAATTAACTACAATAAATCTAAAGCTTTACTTTCTTCCAGACAAAAAAGTAACCAAACCCTTAATTTTAACTTTTCTCTTAATAATACTCAGATTGAGTTAGTTAATAATCTTACCTATCTGGGTATTGTTTTCCACAATGACTTAAACTGGAATCTACATATAGAAATTTTATCAAAAAAAAAAATATCCAGAAATATAGGAATAATTAGTCATATTCTAACAAACCTATCTGTTAAAACATTAAAATGATTGTATTATGCATTAATTCATCCACATTTTGATTAGTGTTTACTATCCAGGGGTCAAACAACACTTACTAACATTAATGAATTACAAATTCTCCAAAATAAATATATTTGATTAATAGATCTTAAACATAACTTAAATGGAGGCAACCTACCAGGACAAAATATGTTCAGATATTCCAGAGCCAACCCAAACAAATACATTTATTCTAAGAATTCAGCAACTGTTTCACTTTAACTTAGGGAAAATTATGTATAAACAAATTAAAATGAACTTTGGACAGGAGCTCATAGAAATTAATACTGCTACATACTGATATAATATTCAAAACCAAGCTCTGCTGAGACTTACTACACCTAGAACACAAACTACTAAACAAAGCCTAGATTATTCTGGTCCAGAGTTCTGGAACTCATTGCCTGAAGTATTAATATCTATTAATAATTTCAATTTTCTTAAAAAGAAATTAAAACACTATCTACTTAACAACTAATACACATTCAAAAATGCAAGGTGGGAAGTTGATTGATACAGGGATTATTCGACTGAGGCGGGGGAGGCAGGGGACTTACCAGGTGAGGATTTGTGGTGATCAGGGGAAGGGGGATTTATTTAATGAGGATTGGGTAGGTGGGGGGACAATTTATAATTTTCATTACTTTAACATTATATTTCCCTCGATATGCTGTCAGTTAAATATCATGCTAGATATTTAATTTAGTTAACATGTTATATCTCAGAAATGTTTCTCTATCTTATTTTTTGTTTTTCTTTTCTTTCTTTGTTCTCTTTTTATTTCTATGTTTTCGTTTTTGACTTTTTTGCTGTTATATGAATACTCTCGGCTTGACATATACCTAAGGAGATCAAGGCCAAGTCAGGTCTCTTCGAGGCCTTTTCCTTGTTCTTCCCTGCTGTTATTTATATGTTTACACAGAACTGTTCAGAATTATTAACTTTAATATGTAACAGCAAGACCAATAAATGAAATGAAATAAGTCTCAAATGACATTTGCATAGTTATGAAGTTTAAGTCTTGGCTCTAAGTTTTTGTTATCATTATTAAGGCTGCTATTTTCTGGAGATATTTACTTCAAATGAACAGAAATTTAAATGTGAAACTTCAGCATTGGGGGGGGGGGGGGGAAATACCGGGGTTGGACAAAATAATGTGAACACCTAGGAAAAGAAGGTTTTATGTACCTAATAGAGTGTGGGACCACCTTTGGCATTCAGAACCACCTGAATCCTCCTTGGAATGGACACATACAAATCCTGGATGGTGGTTAGTGGGATGTTACATCATTCTTCATTCAGAAATTGCTCCAGGTCCTTGAGAGATGCAGGAGGAGGATAACAGGGTCTTAATCTGTTTTCCAACACAGACCACAATGGCTCGATGATATTTAAGTCTGGTGATTGAGAAAGCCAAAGAGGACGTGAAAATGTGTCTTCATGTTCTTCAAACCATGATTGGACATTCTGAGTTCTGTGAATTGGGGCACTTGATAGATGGTATCCCCTGCAGGAAACAATGCCTGAGCCATTGGATGGACTTGGTTGGCCAAAATGGTTTCATAATATGCCCTGCCAATGATCCGTCCTTTCAAAGTGATCAGGGGACCTGCTGAAAACCATGATATGACCACCCAGAGAATAGCAGAACACCAGCATGCTGCATTGTTGGCAGCAGACAGTCTGAGTTGAACGTTTCTGATGGTGTTCTCCACATGTAAATACATCTGGCGGTGGGGAATAGTGTGAATATGGATTCATCCTACCACATTACATGCTTTCATGCATCGGCAGTCCACATTGTATGTTTCTGGCACCACTGTCGTTGCCATTGTGCATTCATCCAGGTCACCAGAGGTTTTGCAACAGAAACTGTGCCATGAATATCTTTGAATAAAGCTCATGTTGAGAAATGGCTTCCTAGTTTCTTAATTCAATTACCAATCTAAAGCATTTACATTGATACTGGGATCAGGAGATGCAGATTGAGTTCCGCAGTAATTTTCAGTGCTGTGGTCTTTTTATTACGGGTAACAATGCTCTTTGATGCTCTAATGTCAGTCAGGGTCATTTTCCGGCCGCTCTTGTGTTTTGCAGATGAGGTTAGCCATGAATATGGTATGCTGTCATGAAGCTAGACACAGTAGCTCTCGATATCCCCACTACCCTGGCGACTGTTGTCATGAAGGCACCTACTAGCTGGCCGCCAACATTTAGCCCCCTTTCGAAGTCTGTTAGATCGCTCATTTCATCGTCACCCTGAAAGACACTTTAAATACACTTAAACAGGACCTTGAGATTCTAAACAAAGCTATTATAACAAAAAAGTGGTGGATATCTTTGTGTATTGCAACATACACAGCAGCATTAAAAGTCATGTCTCTGAGCATGGTGTTCACATCATTCTGCCCAACCACTGTATGTAAGAAAAGAATTTCTGCACTTTTGTGAATTAATGCAGAGAAAAATCATCAGCTATTATCTTTTGTGATGAACAATACAAGATGATTTAGAGTACTTGGGATCACTATGGATGAGTTCTTGAAGCTGAAAATCTGCAAAAGCCCGATTCCCACAAGTCTCAGCTGATTGATCTCACTATTTAATTTACTTTAACCCAGATACAAGGTGATCTCATACTGTTTGAAAACTCCAGAAGATGTGAAGGTCCTATTTCTGCTTGATAATTCTATGCCAAACATCACACAGGTTTGCAACATTTGTGAAAAATTCAATACTTGATGCTGCTTTTTAATATAAATTAACTACAGTATATTTGTTCTTTGATGAGGTGTCATAATGGCATGAGAGAAGTTTCTGGATATAATGTGTGGTCGTAGTGGTTCTTAGAATATCACAGAATAAACTGAAAGATATCAGAGGAAATATGCTGTAAGACAATATCATGAGCAATCTTAATTTGTTTGCTTGATTGTTTTGTTTATTGAGATATTCCATAGTCAATTTGGATGCAGAGAACTATATACAGTACATATGATGTCAGCTCAGACAGTGATGGAATCAACTGAAAAACCAGCTGGCTGTGTGATGCTACATATTAATTTTATGGCAGCAAAATGCAAACAAAGATTTCAGAAAGCCTATAATACAGCACTGTGTGTGTGTACCTTTTCAATGTTACTAAGGGATCAGATATTGTGCCCAGGCAGTCAAGACCCTCTTCCATGTTTCCAAATGTTCTGAGAATAAGAGTAATATTTCCATTTCTTAGATAGCATTTTATATAAGATATGTTCAAAGACTAAGTTATAGCAGAGTATTATTCAGTGAAATGCAAGAAAATAAAGAAAATATATATAAAAAATAAAAAATCTTGGAGAAGAATAATGAACGTAGTTCTGCAGCTGAATGATAGATTAAGTACTGTTACTTCCATTTCCTATAGTACTCAGTCTTATCATTTTGCACTCTTTTTTTCACAGTCTCAGCAACAAAATCCTCTGGTTTCACTGAAGCTGAGCCCCTTTCATTTCAACTGCACTAGGTGACATATTCAGAATCTCAACTCCCTTATGTCTCTCATGAGTTTAGGCTTCTTAATCTCTTTTAAAACACCACCAACAAAGAAACAAAGAATCTACCAGATAAGTTTGAGGTGATAAATCTTGGGCGTATTAATATAAGGGAAAACAATAAGAAAGTGGTGAAGTTAGCCAAAGAATTTGAAAAATTCAACTTAAATATAGAAGGCACTAGTGATATAAAAAAACTTGGGTTCAAAGAATGTGTTCTCGGGAGTATATTTAACATGATTTATTCGGGCATAAGAATGAGTCAGGCCTTATGCCTGACTCATTCTTATGCATGGTTTTAGCGTTGGATAGTATAATGGCTGCCAAGTATGGCTGCATTAGCTGAGAACCTGTGAATCAATCAATTAATTTTCTGTGCTGTTTTTCAAACTGGACAGTATAAATCTAGAAATTGTGATGATCTATGGATCAAAGCAGATTCTTGTTTTTGAGGTTTTAATAGACATGTGATCTGACACGATGATGCTCTGTGGTGCTATCTGAGACACCCAACAGATGGTGCCACAGAGCATCGTCGTGTTAGATCACGTGTCTATTCTAAGCAATGAAAAAATGCTACGGGTAACAACATGTTTGTTGAGAGGACGTGAAGGTCATCATTGCACTTTGTACAACAGGCCGTGTAATCAGCAAAAAGGCACCACTAAAGATGACAACAATTTAATGCTGATGAAACTAGTTTGGATTCCTCCAGATGTAGGAAATATGCTATGCTTGTTTGAAGTTTAGAGGTTTTTGAAGTTGTATTCTATTTTATCTATTCTTTATTTTATTGCATTCCTGGTTTTATATAATTGACTTCTGATTTGTTTTTAATTAATTTGCTGCATACAATTGTCTACATGTGACAATAGACCATTGGTTTTATTATTTGCATTTCTATCTCAACAAAACCATATTTTATCAGATTCCTTTTTTCAAGAGGCTATTTAACTTCTATCATACAGGGGCAACTATTAACCCACAATGGTAATAATTAAGTATCAGTGGTTGTTGAAGAACTGGTTAAAAATGAATATGTTAACATACATGCAAGTAACAGGAATATCAATGCTGCTCTACAGGAGAACTAATATATATACTAGACCAATACCACAGTAAGTTCAAGCATTTTTTATAATAATTATTCATGTTATTGATTTAGACGTCAGCATTGTACTTTTGTTTGTCGCATAGCGTGACCTGCATTGAAGACACTACAGAACATAACATGTGAAACAGTATTTATGGCAATAGCAAGTCTATTGTTCTCGCAAATAAGTTGGCCATGTAAATTGTTTGGTTATAATCAAATTTTAGCCAAATATTGTAGTACTTATAGTCTTTAGTCTTACTGTATGTACAGCAAAAACAGTAGTGTGACAGGAAACAAATTCTTTACTGAACACCAAACTGTTAATGTCTCTCAGCATAACGGCTACATAACACTGGAGAAACATCCATCACATAAACTTTGATCAATGGTACATACTTAAAGGCTTAAATATATGATTGGCTATTTTTCAAATGGCTAAGCAATAGTTTTTATAGTAGTTCTTGAAAGGAATGTGTGGAAAAACAAAAACAGTTGCAGCTAAACCAAGTAAAAGGATGAAATAAAGTTATGACGTAAATAAAAAAAAACAGCAGTTGTACAAAACATCAAAAAGGCGATAACCTGAAGCTTGAGAAGCACTTAATTTCGCTAAGCAAATGAGATTATGGGGAGCTCCAAGTATACAGAACACAAGTTCCACAAGACCACCACCAAGCATTTCCAAAACAAGAAGACAATGTGAATTCGGAAATGAAGATGAGTTCCATGAGATCAATTGTAAAGATGGTATGCCTAATATACCATATAATATACGAGGCAGCATGCTACAATATTCACTAAGTGTTTTCAAAGCAAGCACTGAACAGGTAGAAAGAATGACCAGGTTCAATCAATGGGCTATACTCCTAGTTACTATCATAGTGAGGAGAATTGGCAGGAAAACACGTAACACGCAAAACATTAAAATAATTCTTGAAATCTTAATCACACGCATAAGTTACGCTGAAAAATTAAGAGGGGGACGTTTCGGTAGCGACTTCTACCTTCATCAGCCATGGAATGAGACATGTGGTAAAAGCGTCAGTTGTTGCCAGATTTCAAAATCGCTTTCCAAATAATAGGGATGTTAAAAGGTACGTCAGTATTGCTATTGTTAGGGGTAAGGTAGATTTCAATGCTTTTGCGGTATCTGAGGGCATGCCGATTGCTAAACGGGGCGATTCGCTTAACATTGTGCCAATCGGGAGCCGCGGACATATCGCTGATGGTTAAAATTGAAAGGGAGGTGGAAGGGCTACCTTTCTTAACATCAGCGATATGCTCCATCAAACGCCGGTTTATGCTGCGGTAAGTACTACCAATATAGTGGGTAACGTCTGTGGAAGTGTTGATAGGGATAGAGTAGACACCTTGTAAATCTAGGGGTTTATTGAGATCTCTGTCCTTAAGGATGAGTTTGGAAAGATGTGGAGGTGGTTTGACTGCAATCCTGTAGCCAAAAGACTTGAAAATAGAGCAAATTTTATGAGTGAAGGACAAGCTAAAGGGCAAAGTGCCAACAAACTGATTGGTGGTGGAAGGTTCAGGCAGTAAACTAGATCTATTCTGTGATTCAAACCTCTTGATTAGTCTATGTAATAAGAGGGGTGGAAAGCCATGCAATTTGCCAATGATGATGATGTTCTGATATTCTAGTGGAAGAGCAGAATGGCTGTTGCAAATAAGGTTGGCCCGGTGAATGTACGACTTTAGAGCAGACAGTTTGTATTTTCCAAAAGTGCGAGAATGGTAAGGGGTGATATTATGGGTGGCAGAAGGTTTCCTGTAAACAGAGAGGCCAAGTGAGAAGTCTGGGTTGATGTTGATGTTAACATCCAGAAAACTAATATTATCGTCGATCTGTTCTTGATAGGAAAATTTTATATGCAGGAATTTTGAAGTTATGGAGGACATGAGTTCAAACAGAGTGAGTTTTTGGTGTGGTCAAATAATGAAGATGTCGTCCACATACCTTAACCAAATGGTGGGTTTTAAGAGGGATGGGGCAACAATTAATGTTTCAATATTCTGCAAATAAATTTCAGCAAGTAAGGGGAAAGAGGGAGCCCATAGGTACACCTTGTTTTGGTTGTTAATAGATACCATTGTATACAAAGCAGGAATACTTTTCCAATGAATCAAAACAGTCATAAATATCTTTGATTAGTTCTCCAGGAAGTTTTTGGTGCTTCATTAGTTTTTTGATCATGAGCATGTAGGTATCAAAGAAAGGAACAGAAGGAAACAATGAATGCACGTCAAAGGTGTACAGGAAATCTTGACGATTGATGGAAGAAGGGAGTTTCTGGGTAAAGTCATTAGTTGATTCAACAGAATAAGGTTGATTTCTTGTCAGAACTTTGCAACATTTGACCAATTGCCTTTCAAGATTGACTGCAGGAGAAAAGGTGTTTTCAATTAATGGCCTAATGGGATGTCCAACTTTATGTAGCTTGATCTGTAAGAACAACCTGGGAGTATGAGCTTTCTAAAAAATCTTCTCTGAAATCTATCTTAGGAGACCTCCCCCCCCCCCAGCTTATTTTCATACTCCCAGGTTGTTCTTACAGATCAAGCTACATAAAGTTGGACATCCCATTAGGCCATTAACTGAAAACACCTTTTCTCCTGCAGTCAATCTGGAAAGGCAATTGGTCAAATGTTGCAAAGTTCTGACAAAAAATCATCCTTATTCTGTTGTATCAAACAAGGACTTTATCCAGAAACTCCCTTCTTCCATCAATCGTCAAGATTTTCTGTACACCTTTGACATAGATTCATTGTTTCCATTTGTTCCTTTCTTTGATGCCTACATTCTCATAGTCAAAAAACTAATGGAGCATCAAGAACTTCCTGGAGAACTGATCAAAGATCTTTATGATTGTTTTGATTCATTGGAAAAATATTCCTGTTTTGAATACAATGGTATTTATTACCAACAAAAACAAGGTGTACCTATGGGCTCTCCTCTTTCCCCCTTACTTGCTGAAATTTATTTGCAGAATATTGAAACATTAATTGTTGCCCCATCCCTCTTAAAACCCACCATTTGGTTAAGGTATGTGGACGACATCTTCATTATTTGACCACACCAAAAACTCACTCTGTTTGAACTCATGTCCTCCATAACTTCAAAATTCCTGCATATAAAATTTTCCTCTCAAGAACAGATCGACGATAATATTAGTTTTCTGGATGTTAACATCAACATCAACCCAGACTTCTCACTTGGCCTCTCTGTTTACAGGAAACCTTCTGCCACCCATAATATCATTCAATACCATTCTCACACTTTTGGAAAATACAAACTGTCTGCTCTAAAGTCGTACATTCACCAGGCCAACCTTATTTGCAACAGCCATTCTGCTCTTCCACTAGAATATCAGAACATCATCAACATTGGCAAATTGCATGGCTTTCCACCCCTCTTATTACATAGACTAATCAAGAGGTTTGAATCACAGAACAGATCTAGTTTACTGCCTGAACCTTCCACCACCCATCAGTTTGTTGGCACTTTGCCCTTTAGCTTGTCCTTCACTCATAAAATTTGCTCTATTTTCAAGTCTTTTGGCTACAGGATTGCAGTCAAACCACCTCCACATCTTCTCAAACTCATCCTTAAGGACAGAGATCTCAATAAACCCCTAGATTTACAAGGTGTCTACTCTATCCCTATCAACACTTCCACAGGCGTTTCCCACTATAATGGTAGTACTTACTGCAGCATAAACCGGCGTTTGATGGAGCATATCGCTGATGTTAAGAAAGGTAGCCCTTCCACCTCCCTTTCAATTTTAACCATCAGCGATATGTCCGCGGCTCCCGATTGGCACAATGTTAAGCGAATCGCCCCGTTTAGCAATCGGCATGCCCTCAGATACTG
The DNA here is from genome assembly GCA_039090855.1 of Macrothele yani. Taxonomy (NCBI): domain Eukaryota; kingdom Metazoa; phylum Arthropoda; class Arachnida; order Araneae; family Macrothelidae; genus Macrothele; species Macrothele yani. Next base: position 937,157 of record CM077014.1, read on the forward strand.
CAAAAGCATTGAAATCTACCTTACCCCTAACAATAGCAATACTGACGCACCTTTTAACATCCCTATTATTTGGAAAGCGATTTTGAAATCTGGCAACAACTGACACTTTTACCACATGTCTCATTCCATGGCTGATGAAGGTAGAAGTCGCTACCAAAACGTCCCGCTCTTAAATTTTCAGTGTAACTTACGCGTGTGATTACAATTTCAAGAATTATTTTAATCCTAGTTGCTAAGAATGACAACCTTCCTTCGGTGTCTTCCCCAAAACTGTGAAAAGAAATTGAGTAGTTATCAGCATTATATTATCAGTTTGAGAGTAAAAAAGTAAATATCATGGTCAAATTGAAAATGTAGAAAACCTGTATTTTTTGGCACGTCAATAAATATGAACCAATGATGAAGGTGCAAAACTGACCATGATACAGTCCACTGCCAAAGGAAAAAAAGAGGGATGGCCAGGAAACATTTAATCAACTCAGAAAAGGATTTTAAAAAGCAAATGCTTAGTAAGAGTCAACAGATGCAGCAATATCATGACAGCAAACACATTATAGCTAAATGACAGCACAGCAGCACAAAATATGGAATACCAAAACATCCAAAGAGTTAATGAAGTCTGCAATAACCAAAGTATACCCACTTACTCTCTGAAGATATGCACGATTTAAGGTGAAAACTGAAGTATTTTTAATTTTTTTTTCCGTGGATTTTGGAAGTGCTATACTGAGCCATTTTAAATTCAACTTGTTCTGAGAAGTTTCAACAATTGAGCAGCAAATGGTGAAATAATATAGCTTTAAACCTTGCACCAAAAACAACAAATAAAAATGGCAATTAATTACATGCACAACTTTTGTTGTGATGTTTCTCTACAGAAAGGGCACCATGATAAAATATGAATGCCTACAGACATGAAAAGTTCATAGTAACGAATCAATTTTCATAGTTCTGAAATATCTTTGGCTCGATTACCAAAGTGTAAAGTGTATCATTTTGCTGCAGTTGCTTGCAAGTCTGTTTACTATAGCTATACATGTATAACAACTGGCACATACATGATTGTTCTGCTTTCAAGACACTGCAGAGGAGAAATGCCACTTCTTCCATCAACCAATGGAGTACTAGTACCACAGGAGACACTGATTTCACACCAAAAAAGTAATAATAAAATTACAATTTCTGAGATTTTTCACATTTTATTCTGTGTATTTTTACTTGTAATTCATTGAAATATATATATTGTATTCTTAAAAAAAATCTGACCCTGTTTTACATTTCATTGTGGAACTATTTATATTGCTTAGTGGCACCTGGAGAGCCACCATTTCAAATGTAAGCAAACCAGCCAGCAACTGGCACTGTAGGATACACGTAACATTTTTGAAGTATTTTCCTATTCTTATTTGAAAAAATAATGAAGTTAAAACTTACTTACTTCATGCTATGCAACGTGCCGATGTATATACAGAGCCCAGGAAGTGAATTTCATGAGTGCAGAAACATGCACTGTAAGATTTCACCACTTTTATAAATTTTAAGTAACATAAATGCATCCATTTGACATTTTATGTCAACTGGCAACCATAGGGGACAGTTTTGGTCCATAGCTGTGGCCCCCAATGGGAAGGGGGAACAGCTGCAATATAACTGTAGAAGGAGTTCATGAAACCATATCACAGCCTCATGTAATCCCACAATTATGGCTCATCTATTTAGACATAAGCCAGTGTTAGAATTAGAAGTAAATCTTCTACAGGACCAGCGGACCACTCGAATTTCCAAATCACTGGTCTACCAAAATGTCCACTGATCCGTGTAAAAAAAAAAGAGTACACACTTAAAGTATGCAGATTTAGAACAGAATGTGCGCGTGTACACATGAAAATAGTACAAACAAATAAAACACAAACATGCTACACAGCAGTAGAAATTTGAGAAAAAAAAAACCTAACCAGTGAATATCAAAAGTTAGTATTTCACTCATTTTTACTGTTCCAGGAATGGCACAAATATTAATACATTTATGCAGATGGTGCTGGTATCCAGGACAGTACGTTGATTATAAGGGAACTGATATGAAGCATTATGCAGTATCATTGCACTTCATATAGAGCACTGATTATGAAGCACTTTGCAACATACCAAAAGCCACTACCTTGCTTCAGTGTGAAAGGCAGGAGGTTCTCCCACGTGGACAAAATACAATTTAGCAAAGTTAGAGCATAACAGTTCTTCAACCTCCAGTTGGAAAACAATATAAAGACTCAACCATACTCTGCGGTCACCACTTGGGCAAAAAGGTAGCCTGTCTTAATCCAAATATTTTGAGTCGGAAATCGGTTTCTTACAGTCCAAATTTTTCAGAAAACTGAAGTATGGTTTGCGATTCCGATATTCAGTTTTTGAGTAGAATATCTGAATTTCAAAAATCTGAAAACTACCATAGCGAAACCTTGATTCTTTGAAGTATGTGATCCAATTCTTTATAAGCTTAAAAATTCCAAAACAAACTAATAAATAAATAAAAAAGCTTACTGGGCACCCAGTCCAGTAACATAAAATTTTCAGTTATCCGATGGAATTTTACTAGCCAAAGGCCAGTGGACCACTGGGTAAATCGAACGCTGTAAACATCCACAGTCCACCAAGAATTTCACCATCAAATCATAAAACAATCAGTTTGATACATTAAAAACAAAAGAAAGAAAGAAAGAACACATTTCCAGAGGGAAAAAAATATTAGCCTTTAAAGAACCACCTTAAAAAGAAATTTTTAGATTATCAGAAAACCATCCCTTGACTGCACCAAGTAATAAAATACTTCCACAGTTAAAACTTTCTCATGTTAAACCTGTCTAGAAAACCATTTCCTAGAAAAATGCTGGGAAAAGGATTCAAGGAAGACTACTTTCCAGAGTCTGTGTGCAGCACTCATGATCAGCGATAGCTCTGGCTATTTTAAAGGTTTTGCCAACTCATTCGCCAAAGTGTTATAAATCAGTACAAAAAGGTAATTGCCAAGATTTTCCCCAAAACTTTTTCCATCACCAAAACGATTTTTTCCCCTGCAAATTGCAAAGCATGCGATCAGCAGCGCAAGCCCTGCAAGATGATCTGTTACGATAAAAAAAATGGGTGTGAAACAAATGGAAAAAAGCAGGACAGACACTGCATTGATGCTGATGTTCATGTGAAATAAACAGTGTTCATGTCTGATATGACTCCTTTCAGTAAAAAAAAATATTGTACAGACTCAGTTCTAAATCTGCGGTTTTTAGGGGGGTAAACGTAATTACAGCCATCACATATTTTGGAACAATACATAACTTTTAAGAAAATTTTCATTAAGTCTTTAAAAAAATGAAAAACATTTGTTCAGCACATCTATAAGATTAAATCTGGGTCAGAGACTGGCATTGCCAAAAACAATGTTTACGTATAAATTAAAGGCAAAAACAACAGAATGAAAAAGGTGTAGGCCTATTTCAGGTATCAAAAAAAGGCAAAAAAAGAAACTTGGCACTAACAGGGAAAAAAGAAAAGTTGCACATCCAATTATTAGTTAACATTGAGATGAGAGCAGGCTATGGAAAAAGAAACTGAAAATGACCACATGGTACATATATGTACACATATGGCCATTTGTAAAATCTGAGCTCTACAGCATCTTTAATACAGCTCTGATATCATAAACTGTTTAGGATGTCTACAGAATATATTGTAGTTTTTTATAAGTTTTACATACTAACTTGTGTAGGAGTTGATGACATCGTAATCAAAGTAAAGACCCTGAAGTGACATGGGCTGGATATATTGCTAGAAGAATAGACCACTGTTGGATACCTGAAATACTAGACTGAATACCAAGGGACAGGAAAAGATCCAGAAGATGACTGTGTGGGAGATGGGTAGATGAAATTCAAAAATGCACCAGGGTAACATAGAAGAAAACTGCAACGGAGAAAGTTGTGGAAGAGATTTAGGGAGACTTTCATCCAGCAGCAGAATCAAAATAGTTGATGATGAAGATGATAATAGACATTAACAGAATTACACACTAAAATATTTGGGAGCCACTGACATGAATAAATGAAATTAAACCTGGAAAAGACTGACAGTTATGGTAGGAGAAACTTGGAGAAAGTCTTCATTAAACAATAGATCAAGAATATATATAAATTCCACCATTAGACAAGTGAAACATTAACTGGATACCATTAAACATATCATTAAGCTGCTCTCTGAAATTCAGAGGTTAGCTCCTCAGAGAAAGACTGTGTGCCAAATACACATTTAACTGATCAAACTAGAATTTACTTACTGTTAGTGTATATCCATAACACGCTGCACACAAGACCTACCTTTTGTCAGGCATAAAAGTGGGCAGTGATAGGAAAAGCTGAAGTTCTGCGCGGGGGGGGGTGTAATAAAGTGTTGAATCTTGCATTTCACTTTCTAATGCATACAACCATGAGATTTAGGTATTCGTCACATGCCTGCCAACTAAATAGATTTAATGCATGTATTTTGTTTCAAGAAAATTAAATATCTTTTCTATTCTAAAAATAAGTAGCTGCCGCTGTTTTAGAAATTTCACGACACTCTTGCTTTTCTAGCTCTCAACGCAAAACGTACTGAACACAAAATTATGAAATTTACATCGTTTGTAGATAATTGTTTGGAGAACATGCTGAAATAAACCGTTTCTCGATTCTAGAGAAACTTCAAGAGCTATTTTATTTCAAAGTTAAGGTAAGCAAAAAAGTGCTATCAGGTCACGTTCCTGACACACTAACAGCAACAGAACCAGGAAACTTTGTAGGCATGTAGTGCCATGACCGGAATCTTTTGCACCTCGTCGCCTTTTTTTTAAAATTCGATTTAGTTTATGAGAAATGAAATTTCTAAATTTCACAAAATTCTCTATTTCGCGATGGGATCCATAAAAAAAAAACGGATTATAACGCATTGCAATTTTTACAGCATAAACTTACAACTATCATTTCTCTTTTACAAAAACAAAAAATTAAGAAAAAGTCATTTTCTGATTTTTAAGCATTTTTTAAAGACGCAAAGGAAAGAAACGAACGGCTTGTCTGTCTTCACGATAACCACAGAGGAACGTTCTGGTATCGTGACCTGCTGCCATGGTGATGCAGAGAATTTGTTATGCATATGTTTTGTTGGTAAAGCCATCTCAGTTGTTTAAGGTGGACGTCAAGTAATTTTGCTTCCTATACATCCAATGGAAAAACTTCTGCACATTTTCTTCACAATTAATGAGTTCCCAAGGACGAAAATTTTAACATCGATTAAAATAGCTTTATTTTATAACTTGGAATACTTAATATTTTCTAAAATATAACCATATTTACGTAATCCAGCATTTGTTTGTCTACTGACGTCATCAAAGTACAGGTCGCGCCATCTTTTTTCTGGTTCCAACACCACCAAAGGAAAAGTTATTGATTTTTATATAATTATGGTTATGTTTTAGAAAATATTAAGTATTCCAAGTTATAATATGAAGTTATTTTAATCGATGTTCAAATTTTCATCCTTGGGAACACAATAATTGTGAAGGAAATATGTACAAATGTTTTTCCATTGGAAGTATGGGAAGCAAAATTACTTGATGTCCACCTTAACAGTTTAGCATAACTGTTTATGGAAATGCTTTTTGGACCACTTTTGTTTTTCTTGGTAAATTTAGTAACTGCGATAAGTTCAAAGGACAAAAGTCCGACCTTCCAAAAATTAATGACAGTAGAAAAAAACTCTGAAATTTCGAATAACAAGCTTTATTTGCTTAGACATGCAATAAAAATTGAAATTTATATAAACTTTCCAGTTTTTATTTCATGTGATATACTTGGAGATCGGGCTGCAGGGCCCTTGTGCTACTCTGGAAACGAGCGTAGCGAGCGTAGAGGCGCAGCCCCTAGTATAGTACAATATAATGTAAGGGGAATAATTGCTGATGAGGTCATATGCATAGAAAATCACTCACCTTAGTACAGAACAATGTCTTTAATCAAATGAGAAAATTAATCAAATGTCTTTATAAGATAACAATGCTGTATGGAAATGAAATCTTGAAGGTTTGAAAAACTTCAGACATGTTTGTTGATAAGTAATAAAAGTTTGATAAAGAATAAATGTTTATTCTTGATTTGACACAAAATTATTAATGAAGAAATATGATAGATGCTTGTGAAAAGTTAGACATTTTGTAGATAAATAATAAAAGTCATTCACAACTAATGAAGTTTCATTTTCTTAAGTTGTTTCTGTCTAACAATTTGTTCTAACCTTCTTTTATGAATTAGCCGGCTAGAATTTTCTTTCTCTTGAACCAATTCATTTGATTTTAATTTGCTGTGTAAGTTATTACAGATATTTGGCTCCTTTCATCTTCTTTTCATTTCTTCTTCCTTATCTTGTAATTCTTTCTTTCTGAATATGATGATTTCATATTTTCGCATAAATCTCTATTTACAGGGTCATGCAAATAATCGTTTTTCTTAAAAAATTCCAAGGCTGACTTATCCTGATTCAGTAGCTTACATTTCATGGTTTGAACAGATGAAAATGTTTCAATTTTCATGTTGCTGGATTCTTTATCAAGTACATCCCCCCACCATACTAAAGGAATTTTCCACTTGAGAGCCAGGAAAACAACTCAATAATGCCTTCATTATTTTTGAGAGGGCGCTGAATTTGTTTAACTTAAAAAGTGCATGTTTTGGGATTCACTGACATTTTTTTATGTAAATATTAAACTGGAGCACATCACTGCATCCAAAGTATAAAATTACTGACATTTAACAACAACACAGGGTAGAAGGAACGTCGCGCGAGCGAGGATTACGATTGCCGGCGAAATCTTTGCTCCGTCCTACTTCTGTTTTCAGACATTTTCTCTCCGTTTTTCAAGCTAAAATACAAATATTTATGCATTAAAATGAAACTTAATAACAATACTGGGTAGATGAAACATCACGAGAAAAATAAATTAGGATAATGGGAAAAAATCTTTACTCCGTTTAACTTCCGTTTCGAAAGATGAAATATTGTCCCCAGACGGAAAAGACCCCTCCTTCCCCACAAAAAACACCTTTTTTCAGTTTTGCATCGATCTCGAAAATGACCCAAATGATGACAGAAAAAGCGGAATTCCGCGAATTCACGAAATAATATCATGTATAAGTAAGAAGTAGGCCTAACTAAGAAATGGAAAAACACAAATTTTATGGAAAATGAAAGTGAAAAATCGATACTGCGTGGCTCACTCTGCCGTGAAACAATTTTAAGGGGCACGGAAACTGCACGGACTTCACCACGGACGGATTAAATACCAATCTAGAAATTTAATTTCGTTTAATAAAAGAGAAAGGGGCGAAAACAATTGCTCTCTATTGATTAGTTTTGAAGAAGTATGCATTAGAAATAGGTAGCATGCATTTCATTAGAAAAAATTCTTTAAAAAAAAAAACAAAAAAAAACGAAGTCGCTCCTTTTCACTATTACCGAAGATATTAAAAACGAGGAATATGACAAAAACATCAAAAATAAAAATATAATCAGACATAGAGAGAGAGAAAAAGGGGGGAAAGGGGGGATGACTTGGTCGAAAAAATTTAATATGAGGAAATAGAAAACGACGTGATATTTTCAACACCCAAGAAACATACCTGAAAATATTTAACAAGTGTTAGAATCTTGAAAACACAAAAATAAACTTTACACAGATGTTTAATAATGTTGCTTCACTGAGATTTTCGATTTCCGTTGCATACTCGACGTTTTCCATCGTTCGTAGCGGACCAATGATTTCTATAGCATACTCGATGCTTTCCGTCGTCCGTAGCGGACCAACGATTTCCATAGCATACTCGATGTTTTCCATCGACGATTTCCATAGTAACTATGTAAAATTCCTAGTACTTGGAGTCGCTGAATCATTCTTCCCACTGCATGGACTTACTCAGCTTCAAGCGGAAGAGTGCGCACAGAGAATTTACTGTACTGAAGTCCCGACGATGACGCCGGGGCACAGAACCTGCCTTTTGTAGCAAGACTTTTGTTTTGGCACACTTTGGCGCAGAATTTCTATCACTGGAAGAGATGACGTCATTCCCAGCATCAACCATACCCGTCGTTCGAAGTCATTACGATTTTGCTTTCCGCAAGAGGGAGGCATCCCCCTCCCATAAAAATGTTATTGCATTTTTGGAATAATATCGGTAACACCAAAAACGGAACATAAAAATGCGGATTTCCGCGTTTTCGCGGGTCTTTCATGCCTGCTTTTGTACTTCATACTCATAATCTTAAAAACTTCTATTATGGGAATTCTTACTAGGAATTTTTTTATTTTAATTGCAAATTTTCGAAGAAAATTCTTTTCCTTCTTCAGGCTATCTTTTGTTGTAACTTTTTCCCATCACTATTGTGGTTACGGTTAACCTTGACAGTTACAATTATTTTTCTTCAATATCTTGTTTTCAAGCAGACATTCCTGAATCTGGTCCTCACATGATTTCCTTGGCCTTCCTCTACTTTTCTTTCCTGCCACTTGGGCTGAAAAAATTCTCTTAGTCAGCACCTCATCACTCATTCTTTCATCATGGCCAAACCATCTAAGAATATTAGTCTCCACCTTACTAACAACATTTTGCCTCACATTACATATCTGCAACACCTCTTCATTCCTCACATGATCAGCGTGTGTCTTACCACAAACCCCTCCGTAAGTAATGCATCTCCCCAGCACACAAACGACTCATGTCTTTTCTGCAGAACCCAGGTTTGACTGCAGTACATCAGAGTAGGAACAATTAAACTTTCATACACAGTCATTCAAGACTTCCTTAAGAACCCATCATTTCCTCATAAGGCAGCTATGACTTTCAATGGAAAATTCACTCACCTACTAATTTCACCATCTAATTTGTTCTTTCTGTCCAACATACTTCCTAAACTTACAAACTCTTTCACCTGGTCAATCTCTGTGCCATTAAGGCTTATCTTGCATTCAGTACTAAGAGTTCCTAACTCAAAAACCAAAACTTTTGTTTTTCCTATATTTATACTCAGTTCGAATTTCATACAAACTTCATACATCCGGGACAACACACTCTACAACTCATTTTTGCTCTCTGCCAACAGGACTGTGTCATCAGCATAGAGCAATCTGCACACACGCATATTGCCAAAACATAAAGCAGTATTATCCATTTTGGCATCATGCATCCATAAATATATTAAACAGACAGGGTGACATTACACAACCTTGCCTAACTCCTGCACCAATAGAAAACCATTTCGATAAAACACCACTCACTCATACACATGCTTTACTGCCAGTGTACATGGCTTTCACACTATTAAGTAGATTCCCAGTAATACCATATTTTTTAAGTACCTTCCACACAAGGGTCCTATTTACAATCGTGGCCAAAAGTCCTGCACCAGTAGACCGAAAGTAAATTTTTGATGTTTGAAGTCAACTTATACAGCGTAATGGTAAAGTCAGGAATACATATTATACGTCATTTTAAAGTAAATTTTAAGCTGAATTCAAATATTTTTACAGAATGTTTTTACGAGTAATAGAAGTGAAGTTACAAGCAAAAGTACAGCATCTACTCATAAAAAGCAAAAAATAGTGTAATTTGTGAAATTAGTGTACAATGCATTTTAAAACATAAAATTACTGTACAGTACATTATTGAAACTTGCAGGACACTTGAAATAACTTACCAACAAACAAAATACGCTTTAATATTTAATTAGCTAACCATGCCTTCTTGGCATGGAACTAATGAGCTTCTCTAGTTGTCCATTGGTGATAACACGGTGCTGTACGGCCCTTACAGACTCGATTAATGCTGTTTTAAATGTGGGTCCTTGTTGACGGATCTTTTACTTCAATCTTACCCACAGATTCTCCATGGGATTAAGATCTGGTGACTGCACATGCCACTGAAGTTCTGTACTAACTTTTCTATTAAACTACTCGGCAACCAACTTTGACTGATGATATGAGCACTATTGTCCTGAAATATAAAATTTTGCAACCCCATGTCTTGTGCAGATGGTAGCAGTTTGGACTACAAAATATCAACATTTTTCGATCCATTCAATGTGCCATCAACAATGTGCAGACGGCCAACACCACTGACTGAAATACATGACCATAACATCACCGAATGTGGGTGATTGATTGCTGGTTGGGCGTTGGGGCATGCCTTATACCTTTCACCAGCCCGATGACGTACAAAATTATTTCCATTATTAACGGAAATAGTAACAGTTGTTTCATCACTGAAAATAACATTTTTCCATTCATCAACAGTCCAATTTTTGTGTGCCTTGGCCCAAGCAATTCTTTTGAGCCATTGTTGTTCAGTAAGAAAAGGTTTTCGTGCAGCTTTTTGTGCAGTCAGTCCATTTTCTTGTAGCCTATGACGAACTGTACGTGTAGATGCAACAATACCTACTTCATTCTCCCACTCATTTCTTAAATGAGTGGCTGTTTTAAACCTTGATTTTAAGGAACAACAAATGAACACGCGATCATCATGTTCAGTACACAGCTTTGGTTAACCTGTTCTTTTTCTGTTCCCCACACATCCAAATTCTGCAACTCTTTTAATGATGCACAAGGCAATGGAATGATCACAGCCACATTTAACAGCAATTTTATGACTACTGAATCCAAGTTCATGCAAAGTAATAACTTTTGCCCTGGTTTGAAGAGTCAGGACCAATTTTTGGGTCTTTGACATTCCGAAATTAAAATATCACCAAGAATTTTGCATAAACTTCCATCAACTGGCTACAAAAAGCTGCGCTCTAAGTTGGCAGACGATTCTACATCCTTTTATATCTCACTAGCAGATGTCGGAGAAAGTTATAGTGGATTAGAGGGGTGCAAACACTTTTTCAAAACTAGATTTGTGTTTCCTCACTTGCACATTTTTGCTTGTAACTTCACTTCTATTACTGGTAATTTAACATTCTGTAAATATATTTGAATTCAGCATAAAATTTCCTTTAAAATGATGTATAATATGTATTCCTGACTTTACCATTACACTGTATAAGTTGACTTCAAACATCAAAAATTGACTTTCGGTCTTCTGGTGCAGGACTTCTGGCCACGATATACTTTGTCATAAGGTTTCTCTAAATCTATGAAGGCCGCAAACACTTTTTTATCAGCACAGATACTTTTCAATCATCATGCGTAATGCAAAAATTTGATTAGTACAGCAGCAGCCCTTACCAGGCATAAAACCACTCTGTACATCCCACACTTTCTCTGATGTAAGACCTCGTACCTTATCAATAATGACCTTCCCAAACACTTTTCCTGGCACACTCAGCAAACTGATACCACAGTAGTTCTTGCACTCAGTCTGATCACCTTTTCCCTTGAACAAGAGAACAATGAAAGCACCCCTGGACACCAGGGGGGAGGGGGAAGAAGACCCAAAACAGAAGAAAACCATGTGGAATATGGGTGGATGAAATTCGAAAGCATGCCAGAATGACACAGTGGAAACAGGTTCAAAACAGGAAGCTGTGGAAGAGATTTGGGGAGATCTTCACCCAGCAGTGTATTCATAATAGTTGATGATGATACATATGTACATGTATATATAATTATTTTTCAATGGCATAATGGCAGATAACTGCAATGATACAAAAAAAAAAAAAATTTACCCCCTCCCCACCAGGTTTATTTTACTTGCTTTCAAACTTACAGAAATAAAATATGATAGCACACAACAATAACATATTTTTTTTTACAGATAGGAAACTAAAGAACTTACCTGACCAACAAAGTCAGAATAATACATATCATGGCACATAATCCCCATCCATCCAAACAGGCTTGCAACAAACAGGCGAAACAAAACTGGTGGCATGTTGATGAAGTCTCGAAGGCTGAATTTGAGAGCAAACAGAAGTTGCACTGGATAAAATACACAACAGCATGTATATTTGATGAATGTTCTAAAATTCTTGCTGGCACCTCGGGATTTCATGGAATGGAATAATAAAAACGAAAATCTTTGGCTGTTCTTTGTGAGATCACTATCAGCTTGATTGGAAAATGCATAATTAAACCCATTTTCGTTTCTCAACTTCCGTTTTAATGAGATGAATCCATTTTCTTTGTCTGAAAACAAGCATATTTTTCTTGAGCTGCAATATGACCATTTACTTCCCATTCCAAAGGATGATGTCCATTAGAACACATACTTTTCAGTGGTAGTGGTGTTTCTTTGGCTACACTTAGGTTCAATATCAACAATATTAACAGAAAAATAAAGAGCACACTGAACACTGCTTTTTCCTGACTTCCAGAGAACACTCCCAGTGTTGTGTCCACCCAGTTAAGAGATGTAATAAGATATCCAGTGCATCCACCTAATGACAACATACAAGAGTAAACAGTGAATCCAGAATTTTGATCTTCTAAAGAGCTAAAGATGTCAGGGATTAATGCTTTACATGGATTCATAAGAGCTTGACTAGTGAAATCTAACAAAACAATGCCTATTCCTATGGCAAAATTGGCCTTAATCACACCCTGAGTATGTGAAGATATTTCTTTACTATATGGTATAATTATAAGTGATAACAACATTAACAGTCCTAGAGACAGCATGAATGGACGTCGGCGTCCAAACCTGCTTTGGCACTTGTCGCTCCACCTGCCAATCATAGGAACTAACACAAGAGATATAAACGGGCCAATGCCCATTAGAGCAGAAACACTTCCTTCAGAAAACCCACCTTTTAACATTATTGGTGGAATATATGTGAAACCAGCACTTGCACACAATTCTAAGGCAAAGGCAAGAAGATTAATACCAATTAATTTGAACCACTTAACAGAAGAAATGGCAGCATTCCTTCCGACAAGTGGGGCATCATCTGGTTCAAGCTTGATTGCAACACTGGTAGGTTCACATGGTACAACTGGTTTTACCAGCTGAATTTCTTCTTCCATTTTCAAATGCAATGGTCAGCACACTTCAGTTTGACTAAGTCTTTCCATATTTTCATGGCACACGGTGTTGTGACACTTGGCAACTAAAATAAATGCAAACCTGAAAAAAGCAAAATAATTTTTTTAGGTTCTTTAAGTAATTACAAAAGTAGCTTATCATCTTTAAAACATAAACATACAATGCATCAACTACATCATTACTAGCCACTAACTATTTGTTGCAAAAAGCAGAAATTCCTCTCCACAATACAAACTTAAAAGTCAGTATAAACTCATTAATTGTGGTTGATTATATTCACAATTTTTGCTGTCACGTGATGCCTCTACATTATAAGAAAACATTTGAATTCAGTTTCAATTATGCTGTGTAACATCATAGCATCAAGATTACTGCTAAGAACTGCTTCTTTCTTTCTTCCCCTCCCCCAGCAATGATTAGCACGTGAGGTATTTAAACCTTCAAAAAATATTGACATAATATTAAATAAAGCTATATTACTTGAAGATTGTTCCACAGAAACTTTGTATTGCATGCACAACAGTAGGACAATACAAAATTTCTGTGGAACAAAGATTGTGGGATCTGTTATCTAAGAACTGTCATACACTGCTCAACATAGAAAATGCTGCATCAGGAAGTATTACTCGGAGCACTATTCAAATCATATTATACATACATGTCAACAACTCAGTTACGGCATTGTTTACTGTTTCTCACGTTGTATTATTGTTGAAGTGCTTGCGGGAAACATTATCTTTGTTTGACAAATGGTTATAATCATAAAATGCTATAGAATTTATAATATATAGGTATAAATCAATAACAAAAGGCTAAGGTTATTACTTACATTTGGTCAAGGAGCATTCTGTAATATTGAAGGGTCTTTTTGGTTAATTCTTGAATTTCTTCAATTAGTTGACAATCTTATTTTTGAGGTCACTTTGTGACAAATTATGTCCATCAAGTTTTAAATGGTAGGTTTCATTTCTTCAAAATAAACTGTGATTCTGCCAAATCTTCACATTGAAGGGTTAATTTATCTTTATTCTTCAATGTGAAGATTTGGCAGAATCACAGTTTATTTTGAAGAAATGAAACCTACCATTTAAAACTTGATGGACATAATTTGTCACAAAGTGACCTCAAAAATAAGATTGTCAACTAATTGAAGAAATTCAAGAATTAACCAAAAGACCCTTCAATATTACAGAATGCTCCTTGACCAAATGTAAGTAATAACCTTAGCCTTTTGTTATTGATTTATACCTATATATTATAAATTCCATAGCATTTAATAATTATAACCCTTTGTAAAACAAAGATAATGTTTCCCACGAGCACTTCAACAATAATACGTGAGAAACAGTAAACAATGCAGCAACTGAGTTGCTGACATGTATGTATAATAAGAATTATAACCACGTAAAGAAATTCAACACCTTAAGGTGTATGAAGAATTGATTGAACCATTTGAATCAGTTGGTATATGTCAACAGTTGGATTATGTAAATTACTGTAGTTGTGAACTAATCATATGGTAGATGAGGGAGATAAAAGGGCAAAATGGATCAGAGTAGTCAAATTTGGTCATCCTCACCTGAATGTGTGGACCACTGCATCAGAGTGCTCTTGGTGATGAAAGCAATATAAGGAGTGAGAATGCCTGTGCAACATCATTGGGAATCCTACCATCACAGAGAAACCACAGGCTTCATCATAGGGCTATCAACAGCTAGTTGATACCTGTGTCACACTGTCACATTACAGGGGCATGAGAGAAATAGTTATCAGAGAATGAAATCTAAAGGCCTTAAAGTATGTCTTTTTCTTTGGCACCTCTTTTTCAGTACATCGTCTTGGTGTCAATTTGCATAATCTTGGATGCTCATTCCCTGACAATTGTTTGAAGTGAGATAAATGAGCATGTAACGAAGATTTCATCAGCTTCTTTGTGTGGCAGCTGCTGCATTTTTTTTTCTTTGCCTTTCTTCATCATGAGGAAACAGCCGTAAAAACCTTTGAAGCTGGGAGTGTGTCAGCTGAGGAAAGGCGCATTGCCTTCCGTTCTCATCTTCCTGCCAAAGACTGTGTCTGCCGAGGAGAAGCACCTAGGCCAAGCATGATTGCTACTTATTGAACTGTCTTCTTCCATCATTCTCATCTTTTCTGCCAATGATTGTGTCTGCTGAGGAGAGGCACCTAGGCTGAGCTCGATTGTAAACTGCTTATTGAACTTTCGTTCTCATTTTTCCTGCCAACAGTGGTGTCTGCTGAGGCATGAGCTGAGTTGACTGCGTCTTACCGAACTCCTGTTCTCATCTTCCTGCTGATGATTGTGTCTGCTGAGGAGAGGCACCTAGGCCAAGCATGAATACTATTTATTGAACTGTCATTTTCAGTTTTCCTTGTTGACATGGTATCTGTTGAGGAGTGCTTCATGGGATTACTTATTGACTGAGCGCAATGAGGTGACAGCTTCTCTTCTACTGTATTATGGCTGTTTAAAATTGATGGAGAATTATATCTCTGAATTCTTCTGTTTATGCAAGGCTCTGTAAAGAGACATTTAAAGGTAAATGCTTGCCTTCTGTTTTTGAGCTAATGTTTTGATTAGGAAATTAGATGGTTCAGATAAAAAATTGTGTTTGCTTAAATTGTGTGCACTGTCAGTAACTTAAAGTATATGTCAACTTTGCTTAGACAACAGTCCTTCCTGCAAAGTTCAGCTGGGTGAAAGAGTTAGGCAGGCTGGATGGTTGCAACATCATGATGGAAATGCATCAGGATGCAAAACCTGTAAACCAAATATTAAAAAAAGACAGTGGTTGGAGGAAGGTTATGTACATCACTGTAGTCAGACTGGTGCATGTCTTGATCATCACATTCAACGGCAAGCCATAACAGCCCTGTTATCCACATCGAATGATATTTGATGAGGTGCACAGGCAACTATGGACATCACTGTATCAACACAACTATGCACAATGACTGCCACTCACTACGGCACATCATTGTGCAGAGTTGCCATACCAGACATGCGTGGAGGAACAAATGAAACCATTTGTTCAACAATGGGTCTTATTTCTGTCTCAGTGCCGATGACTGCTCATTGAGAGCCTGGAGACAACAAGGTTGACATCAAGCTGATCTTGAGCTAAAGCATCATACAGCTCTTCAGCCTAGTATCATGGTTTGGAATGCCATCAATTTCAACAGCTATTTAGCACTCATATGCACAGTGGGTACAATGACAGCATTGTAATACATCAATGAGCTCCTGCAGTGTTGATGACTTTGGCAGGTGAGAAAACACACCTTCAAATTTGGTGCAATAGGAATTAAGTATTAAGAGTCAATGTTTGACATATTTCATTTTAATTTTTTATTTTAAATACTGTGAAAATTTTGTAAGTAAATTTTCTTAAGAAAAATGAGAGCTGCAGTTTTTCATGCCCAGAACCACAGGTGGACTTGGAATTTTACTTTTCCTATTATTTCTATGTCTTCTTATTTCCAGGAGAATTCTATATAATTTTAAAAGGCAGATTCATGCCCTTTCCACCTGATTTTTTTTTAATTTTTTTTTTTTTTGCCTTACTCTGATGAACCAGCTTTGCTGCTTCACACTTTTTACAGTGATATTCGTCCTCAGAAACTGCACTTTGTAACCTCCCAAAATATGCTTCCTTTTTTCTCTTCACTGCTTCTTTAATCTCATTGTTTTACCAAGCATCACCTTTAATACTACCCATTGTTGAAGTACCACAAACCTTTTTTGCAACAGTTACAGCACAGTTCTTAAAACATTTCACTTCTTTTCCACATGTCTCTCACAAACCTTCACCAATTCAGTCACTCACTTAGCATTCTAGATTAACACTGATATTCTTCAGGAAGCTTTTCAAACTTTATTCTTTTCATCACAGGCACTTCCCATTGTTCTTTCTCCAACCAACATTCAGTTTCACTCATGAGACCAACAGGTAATGATCAGACCCAACTTCTGCACCTCATTACATGGGCAAACACAACTAGACCCACATGTTTCAGCCACTGATCATGTATTATATTTTTTGCATCAGAATACAATTGTCCCACATATATGCATGTTGAAAAATGTATTATACACAATGGGATATTAAAAAAATAGGCTAAAATACATTTTCTTCATATGGAGAGAAAAGAAGAATACAAACAACACATACCGCAGACTTACGTTGCTTTGATTGTGGATATTATTTGACATATAAAAAAATCTATACTGCCAAAATTTGAAAGACAGTGCCGTCTAGTGAAGTTAGAAAACTGCTTGGAGGTTAAAACTATTATTAGCAGGGATCATAGCATACTTCTGGAAAATTTTAGGTTGGAATTTTAGGAATTTTAGGAATTTTTAGAAAAATTTTAGGAAAATTTTAGGAGTGTATTTCAATAAAAACTAGATGTATATTTGTATACATCTAGTAAAACAACTTTGTATACATTGTAAAGAGTTTGCTTCACACCCTTCAACCATATATACTGATAGACTGCGCATGACATCAAAATTTCTGGCTCCAACATAAAATCACATGACAACAGTCAAAAAGATGGGTTACACCTGCTGTGCTTATGGTTGCTCTGAGCGATGTAGTAAAAGAAAGTTCTATGATTTTTCATGGGTAAGAAACGAATTAAATACCTAAGTCAATAAAGTTCAATTACTTAACCAGAAACTTGCAGCTATTGATATAAAAATATAGTAACTTAAGAAAAAAAAATGGAATGCATGTTCCAAATTCTTCGCAAATGTTCATCACATTATAAATCACAAAATGTAAACAACCCGTTCATGCATGTATATAGCTCATAAGTAAACTTACCTGAAGAGTTTTCATTATATATGAGGCGCATTCACATAATACACCGAAAACACTGAAGTTCTGCAATGTAAATTAGTAATCATAACAGCATTTTTACACGAAATTTGGAGTCTGATGATGACGTGCCCAATGTTTGAGCCATGGCGGCTTTGATGCAGCTATTGCCAATGCGCAGTCCATTAGTATATATGGTCGAAGTTCACACCCAAATTTTTTGCATAACGTCTAATGTCTAAAGTTTAAGTATGATTTACTTCTAATGTTCAGTTCTTATCTTTTCACGTGTTATTATCATATTCAAGTATATTTACCACATTCAAGTTTCACTTTGAACATTAATATGCTGTTTAACCAGAAGCAATTCACGATTTTCACAGAAAGTTTTCAGGTTTCACATTAAATTATAATATCCTAAAAAGGTAATTGAAAACCAAGAACTATGTACAATTGTTCACTGAATTACTTTTTTCATATTATTGTTTTAACCTTTTCCTGATACGCCTATCTTTTTCTGCTTCCACCACAACTAATTTACTTTGTTTTCTTTATTTCAGCTGAACCTTGTATGATCAAGTTAGAGGCAACTGCTATTTCAACAGTATTTTGTTTTTCTACAGCTTTTCTCATTCTTTCTGTTCCCTCTTGAATTACTGCTAGGGAGGCTTCTTTATCTTTTTTAAGCCTATTTATTTCTGCATCATTTTCTTTTATTTTGTCATCAAACTCAGCTTTTCTTTTTTCTCTAGCTGCTTTTCCTTATTTTCCCTCTCTTTCTGCTTCCTTTCTTTTTACCTTTTTTGATTGTTCTTCCTTCAGCTTATCAACATACTCTTTATAAAATTTATGTGAATCACGAACACTATTTAACAAATTTATTGTTATGGGAATTTCTTGTTATGGGAACTTTTTTTTCTTTATGATGCGCTTTTACTTGTGAAAAGCCACTATTAGAAATATTGAAAATTTCTGAACACAATATACACTTAGCAGAAAATATTGTTTCAGTTGCAGAACACCATTCTTTCAACTTCACTCCGTCCAATTCTTTGGCGAGCCACGCATCTTGAAATTTCGTTTTGGATTTAGGCATCTTAAACACTTGTATTACTAACCAGAAAATGAAAGGGAAGTACAAAAACACGTTCCAATATTGCAAAACCAGACAACTTCCCGAAATTTGGCTGCGAGGATGTCAGAAGATATGAAAAAAAAAAAAAAAAAAGCAGGTCACCACTAGAGAACTGAACCTGCACAGAGAACACCATAAAAGACGTAAAACCAGAAACTATCATACGCATCTCACGCAAGTTCAGTCAAAGCGAGTCGGAGCCGAGATATATTGCGCATCGAAGGTCGCTGTCGCCGACGCATGATCGAAGGTCAATGATCACGTGCTCTACTGCCTGCCAAGATAACTCAGCTACCATCCCATCGTCATTACCGGAGGTTACGGAAGAAGACCACGTTTCCTCTTTGCTTCCACCCACCTGCGGTTTACAATAACAAAACATCAGCAGAAAGAGGAGGTTCCACAAGGCATGTACAAAAATAAAGTACGATCTTCTGCGTGCCACGGAGTTCGTCTGCAAAGCGCAAACCAGGGGTGAAAATGACCCCTCCCCTTTTCCCTTAGATCTCTTGTTACTCTCGAAAACTGTTCGAAGGCAAAAAAATGGAACGCCCGCCCCGAAGCAAGTGCATCTCGATGGCGTCATTTTTCCCTCCCTTCAGCAGCACAGCATATAGGCTGTGTTTCTACAATAACAGGTCTTTTTACCTTACCGTAATGGTAAATTTATTGGCGTTAATAACGGTTGTTTTTAATAAAAATAAGCTTACGAAAATTTTAGGATGAATAGCAAATTTTAGGTCTAATTTTAGGAATTTAAGGAGGGTCACAAAATATTAGGAATTTTAGGAATTTTAGGACGAATGCGATCCCTGTATTAGTATTAATCACAAGAATTCAAATTAATGGTGTTCATATGATGAAGAGGGTTTACTGAGTCACAATGATTAACTGATTAGTTATTTTCAATAGGAATGCCATTCCATGTCACCTGTCAAACCAGCTGCTAATATATAATATTGCAATATCAAGTCAGCTTATTTCTGGCAACCTTTCCTTGCAGTTTTTTTTTTTAAAAGAAGTAAAACAGGCTTCAGGGCTGGTTCTGGCAGGTGTGCAGTGCGTGTGTGCATGCACGCAGGCGGCCAAATTCTAAGGGCGGCTGGAGTGGTCTCTTTCGGTGGTACATTTGCGGAACCACCATTTTCAGAATTTTTTCTCTAGACTCACGTAGGCAACACGAGTTTTACCTAACTGTGAAAAAATTCAAAAAGCTTGGTTAATCTATTCTACAAAATCCAATAGTGTGTTTTGCTTTTGTTGCAAGTTGTTGCTTTAAAACAAAACAAACTAACAGATTGTCAGAGCAGGCCCGTAGCCATACAAGCAGGTTGGGAGGGGCGACTGATGACTGAGATCGGGCGAAGGATATAAAGTGGTCGGGCAAAAGATGTGGAAGAAGTTGGGCACTATACTGTTGTGCAAGTCGCTAGGATGGGCAAAAGGAAACACATGTCAGGCTCGGCTTGGCATGGCCTTCCCCTGGCTACAGTCAGGGGTTTCCGGATTGGTGATATTTAGCTACTCATTTATTGCGGCATGAAGCGAGTGTAGAACATATGCAGAACTGTAAAAAGTGGTATGAATTAAAAACATGCCTGGACAACAGTTGTACAATTCATAAAGAACAACAACGGTACTTTTAATCTGAAAAAAGACTGCTGAGTCATTATTGAGAGAATCATCGCAATTGTCCAGTTTCTAGCAGGGCAGTGTTTAGCTTTCAGGGGTGAAAAGGATAAATTATATGAAGCAAACACTGGGAACTTTTTAAAGGCTATAGAAATGTTACCAAAATTGGACCCCATTATCTCACAGCATGTCACTAGCATAACAAAATCTCAACCTGCTAAAAGTCATATGCCTCATTACTTAGGCCATGCTTTTCAAAATGAAATCATATCTGTTTTAGCAAGTGGCATAAAATCAAAAATCAAGGAATTTGTAAAGAAAGCAAAACATTTTTTTTTTTTTTCGGTAATTCTCAACTGCATGCCAGATGCCAGTCACATTGAATAGATAGCATTTGTAGTTAGAATTGTAAATATTGACAATTCTGATGTTGCAGTTAGAGAATTATTTCTTGGGTTTTATCCAGTTTCAGACACTACGGGCAAATTTCTCTTCTAAGTGAACTCTTAACAGATTATGAACTAGATATTCAAGATATGCGTGGATAGGGGTACGATAAAGGGGCAAATATTCAAGATATGCGTGGATAGGGGTACGATAAAGGGGCAAATATTCAAGATATGCGTGGATAGGGGTGCAGAATATGTTCAAACGCGCGAACGAGATTCGGGGGAAATTAAGGCAGCTCTGGGGAAACTTTTGCCCGGGGGTAAAATAATGGTAGTAATAATAAAACAAAAAATTGACTTATTAACAACGAATATAGCATGAAAAATAGGAATAATTTACTTCACGGTAATCAGGAAATCATTTTGAAAAATGTGTCAATATGAATACAAGAGGTTATGAGGGCTGTGACGTACTGTTAACTGCCGCATGCAAATGATTCACGGAGCCTAAACGACTTTACTAATGCCAAGGCGGAGACAGCGTGGCGCAAGTAACAAGTACGAAGCAACCACTAGTCACGCTAATAAGCGTTTCCGAAACTCATGGGCCACCCCAGTGGCACAGTGGTCTATGCGATGGCTTCTGATCATTTGTTCAAGATGGGTCCGGGTTTGAATCCTATTCAGGCATGGATGTTGTGTTTGTCTCTTGGCGCTGGCTCTCGCCCTTCCATGGAACCAGTGGCCCTAAAAAACACAGCAAGCAAATAAAGCTAGACATATATGTACAAAAACAACAGGTCTTGTAATAACAGATAATTTTTGGTAAAGTGATAATTATCTATCACACCTCACCATGCAAAAATTGGAGGATTAAAACTTATATATATACAAAAAGGGATGTAAGGTCAGGTGATGCGTAACATCACAGCCTCTCCTTGACAAATATCAACCCCGCCTTCTCGTGGTGCATCCTGTTCCCACTAAAGGGGCTCTGACGACCGCCAATAGCGGTATAACTATACCATCGGGATTAGAGGAAATGCTATCCCACACTCACCAACCCACTTGGCCAGCGTGGTGAGTTATGGCCAAACCCCTCCAAAATGAGTCCACAACTTAAATCTTGGCCCTCAGTCTCCGGCAGCTGGAATGTACCTGGCCAAGGCAGCAGCCAGTGCAACATGAAGGCAGACGGTGCTAAGAATCCCCGGTGAACCGGACTAAGCTGCCATCTGATGCTGACCTTGGCTACGTATAATGGACGCTCCCTATCTTCTGATTCGAAGCTTCTTGAATTGGAAGAGGAACTACAAAGGATCAGGTGGGACATCGTCGGGCTAAGTGAGGTAAGGAGAAAAGGAGAAGATCTTATCGAACTGAAAAGTGGACATCTCTTCTACTATCGTGGGACAGATACTGGCAGAACTAGTGGTGTTGGATTTATAATAAACAAGAAACTGAAGGATAAAGTTGTAGAAGTTGAAAGTTCCTCTGACAGAGCTGCACGACTTGTTATCCAACTCTCGAAAAGATACCAGGCTCAGATTATTCAAACTTATGCACCCACCACAAGTCATCCTGAAGAAGAAATTGAAGAATTTCATGAGGAAATTCGTCATCTAAATAATAAAGGTAAGCAGCACTTAAAGATAATTATTGGAGATTTCAATGCAAAAATAGTGCAACGGCAACAGAATGAAACTTCAGTAGGTAAATTCGGTCACGGCAACAGAAACCAGCGTGGAAATACTCTCGTTGAGTTTGCAGAGGCAGAAGGGTTTTTCATCTTGAACTCCTTCTTCAAGAAAAAGCCACACAGGAAATGGACATGGAGACATCCAAATGGGACGACAAGTGAAACTGATTTTATTATGTGTAACAAAAAATTTCGTCATAGAAGACTGCAGTGTGCTAAACAAGTTCAACACAGGTAGTGACCATAGATTGGTGAGATGTAAGATGCACCTCAACACTAAACTCGAACGTGGCAAGCTCATAAGACAAACAAAATCTATTGACATAACCAACCTTAAAAAACACCATAATGCCTTCAAGTTGGAACTGAAGAACAGATTCTCTGCTTTAGAAGGCCTAACATCGGAAGAAGTGGATATTTCTGAAGTTAACTGAAAAGTAACCAAAGCTCTTATGGAAACAGCAACAAAATTAGCTGGGTCTAAGAACAAGTTGCATGTGAACAAATTATCAGGAAAAACCAAAATGTTGATGCAAAAAAGAAGAGAGAGGAGGACAACTAAAGAAGATGTGACTTCCAAAATGGAATATATAGAGCTATGCAAGACAGTAAGAAAAAGTATCACTGAAGAGGTAAGGAAATTCAACTGTGAACTAGTGAGGAAAGCAACTGAAAACAACCAAAGCCTAAATATAGCAAAGAGACATCTCAGTAAGGGAAGAAAACAGATTATGGCACTGAGAAAAGAAGATGGTTCTGTAACAAGAAATAGAGGCAAAATTTTGACAAGAGTGAAAGATTTCTACTCCAAATTATATGAAAGGGATAATACATGTACTCCAGACATCATGAAAGGTACCAGTGCCAGAGTTCTTCCAGTCCTCCCAGCAGAAGTTGCACATGCAATCAAGAACATGAGGCGGGTAAATGCTCCAGGAGAAGATGGAATTTCTGTAGACATCATACAAGAAGCAAGTGGAGAAATCGAAACAGTACTCGCCCAAATTTTCACTCGATGCCTTAATAAAGGGAAGATTCCTGAAGATTGGAACAATGCTACAATGATCTTGCTACATAAAAAAGGTGACATTGAGGATCTTGAGAACTACAGAACTATCAGCCTCCTATCAGTGGTTTATAAAATCTTCACTAAAGTTCTTTCACACCGCTTGAAGGTAACACTGGACATGGCTCAACCGAGAGAACAAGCTAGATTCAAGAGTGGCTACAGCACAATAGATCATATCCACGAACTGAGAGAACTAATTGAAAGAGCGAGGGAATATGAACTTCCATTGTGCATGGCTTTTATCGATTATGAAAAAGCCTTTGATTCGGTGAAACCATCAGCAGTTACAATGGCTCTGAAATCCTGAGGGTATTGAAGATGCATACATTAATATTATTAATAACATCTATGAAAATGCAAAGATTCGGCTGTTTGAAAATACAACACACATAAAAATTGGAAGGTGAGTGAGACAAGGTGACACCATATCTCCGAAGCTCTTTAATGCCACATTGGAGGGTGTCATTCAGTCGCTGAGCTGGGAAAACAAGCGGATAAAGATTAATGGAGATTATCTAACCCACCTTCGTTTTGCTGATGACGTAGTCATTTTTGCAACTACCCCATCAGAGCTGCAGAGTATGATACAGGAACTTGCTGACAAGAGTAAAGAAGTGGGATTAAAAATGAACTTTCAGAAGACAAAAGTGATGTACAATGCTTTTACAAGAAATGAAGATTTATCGATTGATGGAGAAAAGCTGGAGATAACAGACACATATGTTTATCTTGGACACCAGATATCAAGTGAGGGTCACATTGATGAAGAAATTAATCGGCGCACAAAACTTGCCTGGAGAGCTTTTGGAAGAAACAGCATAATTTTCAAGAGCAATATGCCATTATGTCTTAAAAGAAAAGTGTTTGATCAATGCATCCTTCCAGTGCTTACGTATGGTGCAGAGACGTGGATCTTAACTAAAAGAGACATACAAAGGCTGCAGACAACTCAAAACAGCATGGAGAGGTGCATGCTTGGTGTAACCAGGAGAGATAAGAAGAGGAACTCGTGGATCCGAAAAATGACAAGAGTGGAAGACATCATGATCAGAGTTAAATCCCTGAAATGGCAATGGGCTGGACATACTGCCAGAAGGACAGATCATCGATGGACAGCGGAAATTTTAGATTGGATTCCAAGGGACAGGAAAAGACCCAGAAGAAGACCACATGGGAGATGGGTGGATGAAATTCGAAAGTATGCAGGAGTGACATGGAGGAGATGGCACAAGACAGACCGTTGTGGAGGAAACTTGGGGAGACCTTCGTCCAGCAGTGGATTGATAATGGTTGACAATGATGATGATGATGATATACAAAAAGTCAAAATTTTAGATTGGATTCCAAGGGACAGGAAAAGACCCAGAAGAAGACCACATGGGAGATGGGTGGATGAAATTAGAAAGTATGCGGGAGTGGCATGGAGGAGACTAGCACAGGACAGACTGTTGTGGAGGAGGCTTGGGGAGACCTTTGTCCAGCAGTGGATTGATAATGGTTGACAATGATGATGATGATATACAAAAAGAAAAAAGGAAAAAACTTGGCACTACACTATTTTCCAGAAAAGGAAATCTCTCTCACTTGCTGCTACACTATTAATGATGATCTTTCTATTCTACCAATGTTAAAGAAACAACTTTGGAATAAAACAAAATAAAGGACTTCTTAGTTATCATTAGTTTTTTACTATAGGCCTACAGTAGTGGCCAAAATTGTGGAAACCTTTTGGAAATAGTATATTTTTGAGGTTCGATGGCTCATAACACCACTTTTTTTTTTTTTTTTTTTGGAGTAATACCATAATATTATGTATCAATGGGAAGATAATTTCATCGAGAATGTAATGCCATAACTTTTATGAAGAACTTTGTATTAGAACAGCAGTTATAAAGAAGAAAAGAGAAGCACATAGAAAAAATTAGATATACAAAAATCCTCACCATGTCAGTTAATACTTAGTTGGGTAACCTTTAGTGTTGATTACGGCTTTACAGCGTCTTCCCATGGAGTGAATCAAGTTTTTTAGTTCGGCAGCTGTTATAATGTGAAACCAAGATTGAATTATTCCTTCTATTAATTGGGTTTTATTGCTGGGTTATTTCTGACTAGCAAGTTTATTTAGTCGGCTCTATGGATTTTCGATGGGGTTAAGGTCTGGGCTATTCCCAGCCCATTCCAGCAGTGGAATATGATTATCTTGAACCCACTTTTTGCAAACAGCAGCAACATGACATGAAGCTGAATCCTGTTGAAATATAAATGCTTCATTATCTTGGAAAAGATCACATGCGGAAGGCTTCAGTTTGGGCTCAAATATTTCATTTATATATTCTTGGCCATTTATATTCCCATTAATCATGCAAATTCTGCCCACACTTTTTGATGTCATACAACCCCAGATCATAACCCTAACTGGTTGTTTCACAGTACATGTAATGTAGTCAGGATGCAAATCTTCTCCGATTCTTCTCCTCACGTATTTTATGCCATCACTACCAAACAGGGAGATTTTGATCTCATCACTCCAAATAACACTGTTCCATTGTTTGGCTGTCCAGTTAACATGAGTTTTAGCCCAGTTTAATCTTTTCAAACTTTGTCTGAGAGATAAAAATGGCTTTTTTCGTGGAATTCTAGCTTTTAGACCAAATTCCTGCAGTCTGCGCCGAACAGTCCTTGCACTCAACTTCACATTGCATTGTGTCATTTCATCTGGTATACACCCAGATGATTTTCTTCTGTCACCTAGGCACAGTCTCTTAATTCTTCTATCATCACTTGCTGTTGTGCACCTTTTCCTGTCTTTACCAGTCTGGTTTTGTAGTGACTGAGTCTCCTTATACCTCTTCAAAAATTTAGAAATGCCACCTTTGGTTAAGTTTCCACCAATTTTTCTTCTAATTTTTTCATAACCGAAGCCTTGTTCACTTAACAGTATTTTACATTGCTTTCTGGGTGACCAGTCAACTCTTTGCACCATTTCTTTAATATTATTATGTTTTACAAGCTCACAAAATGAAAGTCTAACACAAAAAAAAAAAAAAAAACCAACTTGATAGAAATCACATAACACACTGACAAATGTCCTCCTCTCAGCTCCAATACATGACATCAATAGCTGAATCCTACTCTGACCTGATTGGCTCATTGCCAAAACAAGATAACACCTGATTGGCTTTCTAAACACTCATGCTCAATGGCTACATTCAAATGAAGGAAAGCTACTTCATATCAACCTAAGCAAGTTGTGCTTCCTTTTTCTGGTTATTTGGCTATAACTTTTCATAAAATACAGATAATTGAACAAACTTTGTTTTGTTATATTCTTGATGAAATTATCTTTCCATTGATATATAATTTTATTACTCCAAAAAAATGTGGTGTTATGAGCCATCAAACCTCAAAAATACATGTGGTTTGTGAGTCAAATATTCAATAAATGCTCTACATCAATACGTGGCTAATTGCATGGTATTATGCACATTGGTATGCAATGTTACTTATTACTGTTTCACACGTTGTATTGTTTCATTAACTAAACTAGTTTCAACTCTTCATTTTACGAGTCATCCTCAGTAGCGTACGATGTTGGCGTTTCCAAAGAGGTCGTTGTATCACTGGGTCACTGATCGTTCTCATTATCTACTGTGTCATTGTTGCGCATGCGTACTATGGTTGTGAGCTTGTTTGGACATCTTCTTTTTTACTTGCTTCTCACGTTCCACCAAGAATTTCCATGCATATGGCAGGTCGTAGGGGGTGTGGCAGGTCGTAGGATACCACTCAAAATATTGATTGAGAAAAACTGAATTATGAAATTTCTGATACTGTTAAGGATATATCAAAATTTTTAACAACTGACTACAACAACCAACCCACGCTAGAAGCTGCAGGAGTATACTCCATCCCTACAAGAAAGGCAGACAACAATCGCGCTGATAAAATATACATAGGCAGCATGAAACAACGATCCAAAATTCGCCTTATGGAACATGTCAAAAATTGGAACAGGAGAGAGATGAAAACGGCATTAATCCAACACTGCCAAGAGAATGATGTTATCCCAGATTGGGAAAATGCAAAAATTTTAACAACACACAATACACACCAACAAATCCTAATGGCAGAGGTAGTATTGATTGAGAAAACTCGCGATATAAATTGTAATAACAACACTCCCTACGACCTGCCATATGCATGGAAATTCTTGGTGGAACGTGAGAAGCAAGTAAAAAAGATGTCCAAACAAGCCCACGACCATAGTACGCATGCGCAACAATGACACAGTAGATAATGAGAACGATCAGTGACCCAGTGATACAACGACCTCTTTGGAAACGCAAACATCGTACGCTACTGAGGATGACTCGCAAAATGAAGAGTTGAAACTAGTTTAGTTAATGAAAGCAATACAACGTGTGAAACAATATATACATACATATACATTGCATAGCACTGTGCATAATACCACTCAAAAATACACTTTTTCCAAAAGGTTTCTACAATTTTAGCCACTACTGTACATCAATAAATAACTATAAAAGGATTGCTAAATTTGTAAAGCAGGGAAGTAAGAGTGACAGATAAACAATGCAGGAAAAAGAGCTCAAAATATATGAAGATACCATATTTCATCACAAGGAAGAGGGTAATAAAATATAAGCATAAATTTTAGTGGTGATGTCACACTAAAGGCTTATCTTCCTGTTGATAACACAAAAATTTATGTTTTGAGTGTTTGATAAATGAATACTGCACAACACAATCATTTCATTTGTATATGTTAAAAGATCACAAATAACATTTTGTTTTTGCTACTTTTTTTTTCACAGGACGAAACAATGCATTTTGGCTTTACTTCCTTAATAGTATAGAAAATAAAATCAAAACCACAAGTTACTTACACACAAAGCATGTTGAATGAAAGTCACCTCATGGATTATGTCGTCACTAATTTGGCTCAGGGCCATAACCAGGGAGGTCCATGACCTAGTTTTCCTTTTGCTCGTTCCAGAGACTCACATGCTACTCCGGTGGCAGTGGTCTAAGCGATGACTTCTGATCATTCGTCGAGATGGGTCCCGGTTCAAATCCTGGTGGGGCATGGATGTTGTGTTTGTCTTACGGCGCTGGCTCTCTTACTTCCCTGGAACCAGTGGCCCTAATTTACGGACAGACGACTGCTTACATAGTTACTAAGTTCCACACAGTGGTCGTGAAACCTTCAATAAAAAAAAAAAAAAAAAAGAGACTCACACTACAGTCTAGTACCCGACCTCTTCTGTACTTTTTGCCCGACCTCAGGCATCAGTTGCCCATCCCAACTTCTCTGTCTGGCTACAGGCCTGATTTAACGCAAAATTAAGGGGGAATGCAAAACTGAAATCATCAGAGCTTTCATTTTTTCAAATGATTTAAGATGTAGGATTAGTGAAAGCTATGAAAACATTCCCCTTCTTTCCTTCAAAAGTTATTTACACTATTGTTCTAAAAGAATATAACTTCACTTTTTTAGTGTTCACCCTAGATTTTTTTTTTTTTTTACAGCGGTTTGGCAAGAAATTTTAGCCGGGCAGTTTTTTTAATGAACCCTTCCCCAATCGAAAAAAAAAAAAAAGATGTTTTGCTTAACATTATTATACTTATTAAACATCTTTAGTGGTGTAGTAGGCATCAATGTAACATAACATAATAACAAAATTAGAAAATTGTATATAAATGATGGAAAATGATTGAAAATTGTATATAAATGAGGGATGTAAGGTCAGGTGATGCGTAACATCACAGCCTCTCCTTGACAAATGTCAACCCCGCCTTCTCGTGGTGCATCCTGTTCCCACTAAAGGGGCTATGACGACCGCCAATAGCGGTATAACTATACCATCGGGATTAGAGGAAATTCTATCCCACAATCACCAACCCGCTTGGCCAGCGTGGTGAGTTATGGCCAAACCCCTCCAAAATGATTCCACAACTTAAATCTTGGCCCTCAGTCTCCGGCAGCTGGAATGTACCTGGCCAAGGCAGTGGCCAGTGCGACATGAAGGCAGAGGGTGCTAAGAATCCCCGGAGGACCGGACTAGGCAGCCATCTGATGCTGACCTTGGCTACGTATAATGGACGCTCCCTATCTTCTGATTCAAGGCTTCTTGAATTGGAAGAGGAACTACAAAGGATCAAGTGGGACATCGTGGGGCTAAGTGAGGTAAGGGGAAGATCTTATCGAACTGAAAAGTGGACATTTCTTCTACTATCGTGGGACAGATACTGGCAGAACTAGTGGTGTTGGATTTATAATAAACAAGAAACTGAAGGATAAAGTTGTAGAAGTTGAAAGTTCCTCTGACAGAGCTGCACGACTTGTTATCCAACTCTCGAAAAGATACCAGGCT
Source organism: Macrothele yani (assembly GCA_039090855.1). Lineage (NCBI taxonomy): Eukaryota > Metazoa > Arthropoda > Arachnida > Araneae > Macrothelidae > Macrothele > Macrothele yani. The sequence goes on from CM077014.1 coordinate 967,366, forward strand.
CAGATTATTCAAACTTATGCACCCACCACAAGTCATCCTGAAGAAGAAATTGAAGAATTTTATGAGGAAATTTGTCATCTAAATAATAAAGGTAAGCAGCACTTGAAAATAATTATGGGAGATTTCAATGCAAAAATAGGGCAACGGCAACAGAATGAAACTTCAGTAGGTAAATTCGGTCACGGCAACAGAAACCATCGTGGAAATACTCTCGTTGAGTTTGCAGAGGCAGAAGGGTTTTTCATCTTGAACTCCTTCTTCAAGAAAAAGCCACACAGGAAATGGACATGGAGACATCCAAATGGGACGACAAGTGAAACTGATTTTATTATGTGTAACAAAAAATTCGTCATAGAAGACTGCAGTGTGCTAAACAAGTTCAACACAGGTAGTGACCATAGATTGGTGAGATGTAAGATGCACCAACACTAAACTTGAACGTGGCAAGCTCATAAGACAAACAAAATCTATTGACATAACCAACCTTAAAAAACACCATAATACCTTCAAGTTGGAACTGAAGAACAGGTTCTCTGCTTTAGAAGGCCTAACATCAGAAGAAGTGGACATCTCTGAAGTTAACAGAAAAGTAACCAAAGCTCTTATGGAAACAGCAACAAAATTAGCTGGGTCTAAGAACAAGTTGCATGTAAACAAATTATCAGGAAAAACGAAAACGTTGATGCAAAAAAGAAGAGAGATGAGGACAACTAAAGAAGATGTGACTTCCAAAGTGGAATATATAGAGCTATGCAAGACAGTACGAAAAAGTATCACTGAAGACGTAAGAAAATTCAACTGTGAACTAGTGAGGAAAGCAATTGAAAACAACCAAAGCCTAAAGATAGCAAAGGGACATCTCAGTAATGGAAGAAAACAGATTATGGCACTGAGAAAAGAAGATGGTTCTGTAACAAGAAATAGAGGCGAAATTTTGACAAGAGTGAAAGATTTCTACTCCAAATTATATGAAAGGGATGATACATGCACTCCATACATCATGAAAGATACCAGTACCAGAGTTCCTCCAGTCCTTCCAGCAGAAGTTGCACATGCAATCAAGAACATGAAGCGGGGAAAAGCTCCAGGAGAAGATGGAATTACTGTAGACATCATACAAGAAGCAAGTGGAGAAATCGAAACAGTACTCGCCCAAATTTTCACTCGATGCCTTAATGAAGGAAAGATTCCTGAGGATTGGAACACCGCTACAATGATCCTGCTAGATAAGAAAGGTGACATTGAGGATCTCGGAAACTACAGACCTATCAGTAGTTTATAAAATCTTCACTAAAGTCCTTTCACACCGCTTGAAGGTAACACTGGACATGGCTCAACCGAGAGAACAAGCTGTATTCAGGAGTGGCTACAGCACAATAGATCATATCCACGTACTGAGAGAACTAATTGAAAGAGCGAGGGAATATGAACTTCCATTGTGCATGGCTTTTATCGATTATGAAAAAGCCTTTGATTCGGTGAAACCATCAGCAGTTACAATGGCTCTGAAAACCTGCGGTATTGAAGATGCATACATTAATATTATTAATAATAACATCTATGAAAATGCAAGTGCAAAGATTCGGCTGTTTGAAAATACAACACACGTAAAAATTGGAAAGGGAGTGAGACAAGGTGACACCATATCTCCGAAGCTCTTTAATGCCACATTGGAGGGTGTTTTTCAGTCGCTGAGCTGGGAAAACAAGGGGATAAAGATTAATGGAGATTATCTAACCCACCTTCGTTTTGCTGATGACGTAGTCATTTTTGCAACTACCCCATCAGAGCTGCAGAGTATGATCCAAGAACTTGCTGACAAGAGTAAAGAAGTGGGATTAAAAATGAACTTTCAGAAGACAAAAGTGATGTTCAATGCTTTTACAAGAAATGAAGATTTATCGATTGATGGAGAAAAGCTGGAGATAACAGACACGTACGTTTATCTTGGACAGCAGATATCAAGTGAGGGTCACATTGATGAAGAAATTAATCAGCATACAAAACTTGCCTGGAGAGCTTTTGGAAGAAACAGCATAATTTTCAAGAGCAATATGCCATTATGTCTTAAAAGAAAAGTGTTTGATCAATGCATCCTTCCAGTGCTTACGTATGGTGCAGAGACATGGACCTTAACTAAAAGAGACATACAAAGGCTGCAGACAACTCAAAACAGCATGGAGAGGTGCATGCTTAGTGTAACCAGGAGTGGAAGATAAGAAGAGGAACTCGTGGATCCGAAAAATGACAAGAGTGGAAGACATCATGATCAGAGTTAAATCCCTGAAATGGCAATGGGCTGGACATACTGCCAGAAGGACAGATCATCGATGGACAGCCGAAATTTTAGATTGGATTCCAAGGGACAGGAAAAGACCCAGAAGAAGACCACATGGGAGATGGGTGGATGAAATTTGAAAGTATGCAGGGGTGACATGGAGGAGACTGGCACAAGACAGACTGTTGTGGAGGAAACTTGGGGAGACCTTCGTCCAGCAGTGGATTGATAATGGTTGACAATGATGATGATGATGATATAAATGATAAAAAAAAAAAATGATTACTTAACTAATAAATCCTATTCGACACAGATTTCAGACAGCTTTCATCAATATTGATGGTGTATGTGGGAATAAGTTTTCCACTCTTACTATTATGTGCATTGTGAAAACGTTCATTAAAGGAAATGTAACTGTGTGGTAGAGAAAATTAGCTAGGCAGGCTGGCCAGTAAATGGAGAACACAATTTTAGAAGTTGTCCCAAATCAATTTTCAATAAGCTAAGTAGTGGGGATCATTATCACACTCGATCCCTTGAAAAAAAAAAAAACACCCGAAACCCTGTAAATAATATTTCATTATTACCTGCTAGGTTTGCTTCTTTATTAAAATTTCCTGAAACAAAACGCATGTTCGTTTTCCACTAAGTAGGTCCCATAATTTAAAAGGCAGTATGAAGAAACAATTTGCAAAACTACTTAAAAACTTATCTGCAATTTAAGCATTAAGTATTGGAGATTTCTAAAAGTTAAAAAAAATAATGTGATCATTTCTGCAGTTGACACAGACAAAAATAAAAAAATGGAAAACAACAATTCTCGCTATAGATTATAGAGGTTGTTCTTTTAACAAAGTTTTTAATCAATTAAATTCTGTGTTAAATTCTAGCCGTGCTTAACCATGAACTCTACTTATGGAGAACATAATGACAACTCAATTGCTTCTGAGCTCTACAAGAAGAAAAATCATCTGCTGATGAAACAAAATATGAAAGCACTTTAATAATTCTTTATTCCTTCACCTCTTGTAAAAAGAAGTGAAGGAATGAAGAATTCTTGTTTCAAAAATGTTTTGTTTCAAATTCTTCATTCCTTCACCTCTTGTAAAAACAATACATAAGGTAGTTCATTAAACAAAATACAAACTATGTTTATTTTCATACATCCACTCTAGCAGCATACTGCATCAGAATTTTCCAAAAATCCAGTGAGTAAATTTTAATGCAAAGGATGACACTGAATTGTCTGGTGGAATGAGGACACCTTCTGACAGAAGTTTCATACCTACTACACCAAATATATTTCAAGATATGTTTCTTTGAAACTATGCAATGAAAAGTATATTAAAAAAGAAATCATAATTCACCTAGAAGAAAATTTTACATCAGCAAAGCTGGAAAATGCATGAAAAACCTTTGTCACAGTTATAACAATCAAATACACCATGATTTTTAAAATATGACTTTTAGAAGCACAGGAGTGTCAAATGCAAACATGTTGCTCCACTCCCACAGTGAAAAAGTACACCTAGAGAATCAGATAGCATTTACAATTTAGATATCATATTTTGTTTGGTGAGGGAGCATTAGTTTTGGATTCAAATTAGATGTCGCAAAAACTATCAAGTCTGCCATTTCACATGATGATGATGCCAAAACTTGAAGCCTTAATTACACCAGAGAAAAATCCCTACAATAACTTGAAATCAAGATTCTATGGGAATATTTGAACCTATCAATGAGAAAGAAGATACAGCAAAGAACTATAAGTCATGCTTCAGCATTTTATGATAATTAATGAAATCAAAGCACCAAGACTCGGATGGCTTGGACATACTGAAAGAGTTGGAAAAGAGAGCAAAAAAGCAATGCATACATTTCAAATTAAAGCAAACAGTACAAATCAATAAGAGATGCTTGAAGAAGATGAAGAGAATATGTGGGAAGTGATCTACCTTGAATAGCAGGCAGGAACTACATTTTCCTGCTTGTTGTTCACATTTTCTTTGAAAAACTCTACTTTATAACATTGCCTTTCTGAATTTTTTCAAGTATTTGACAGAGGTCTAAAACAAATGCTCTCTCACCCAACAGGATTACCTACACACTATCAGTTTAATGCTGCATAGAATAAATGCATTGAACTGCTCAAAAGTACATTAGAGAACTCTCAAACCCCTATAAAAATAGGACAATCTGAGCTTTATTAGCATACTTGATCTCACTGAATGAAAGGTAAATTATGTGACTATCTTCCTGCATTTTAAATCTGCATCTGATCTCACTTTTTCCTGTTTAACAGTTAAACGAGTTTTTAAAGCATCCTTCTCTAAGCTGAACTTCATTCTATGTTATACGCATATCACCTCTCAGAAATAAAAATTCATTTTAGTACTACATATATTAGTGTTATTCGTAGTAACAACTTATATCACAAATATACTCTGTAACCTACGCAATATGTTCACATACAAAACTTTGCTACAAAGCATTAGTTAGCATTTAAAAGACATAGCACAAAGGTCTACTAACCATGACGACATGTACGAAATGACAGCTGCTCCTCTCCATCAGTCACAAATCACAAACGAAAATTCATCCCTGGACGAATCCAATAACACACTTTCACCATCCAAACGTAAACAAACCTGATGATGATCGTTCCGTAGGAGAATCACAGGGATGATTGCAGCTCAACAAACGAAACAAGCGCACGTGTGATCGAACTATTCAACCGATTACAGATGCGCTTGGAGTTATTTAACTTCTCCTAAGGACAACAATACACATCTTGCTGCATGCGGAAAATCATTACAGGAAAACCCATAACTATTTAAATCGAAAGGGGTCAAGGGCAACCGGTAGTACCTTCAAGATCAAAAGTGACAGAAAACCAGTTACTCATATCAAGTTGCCAATAACCGCATCACGTAATCCGTGCCATCGCAACTTACGATTCCGATCACGCTTTTAAATAGTTGACAATTTTCCTGCACGTGATAATCTCTATTTACAAAAATGACGAACATTTCTCTAACCACTCACATCACACTCTCAGCACGTCAAGGTAGAGAATTAAAAAAACACACGCCTCTTCAACGCGAAGTTTGTAGTTGATATGCTTTGCGGGTATGGTCTGCAGCGATGGAGAAACGCTTTGCTAAATCCCCAAGCTTACGGTTCACGCCCATGCTGCTTCGCTGCTCAGACGGCAAGGTTACATTGAGGGCGCTGTAGAACGGCTGAGCATCAATGCCGTAAAGAGAAACAATAGTCTAGCTTCTCTGACTCGACGACAGCAATCGTGTTTTTCAACTTCTACCTTTAAAAAATATGCATCTATCGATGTAACTTGGTTTTATGAATATATGTAGTAACTGTTTAGTTTTTTTCCGGAAAATATCCAAGAAAGTACTTGTGGGGAAGTAGAGTTGTTATAATGACAGTATAATTCTTACTGTAGATATTAATATTAGGCAACCACACAGGACTGCCGTCTTGACGAAGCTCTCTCTCTCTCTCTCTCTCTCTCTTTCTCATTGTTTAACGACCACCACGAGCAATTCAAATGGCCATAATCCGTCGTCCGTCCTTAATTTAGAAGAGGTGAAGAACTAGCGCCGTAAGACAAACACAGCACCCATGGCCCACCAGGGATTCGAATATGGGCCCAACTCTGACGACAGATCAAAAACTCCACATTCTCTTAAAAACTAGAACGCTTGATTTCAGCGCCCATAGCTAAATTTTTAGGAGGGGGCGAATAGATTTTTTCTTTTTTTTTTGATAGGTTTAACGACCACCATGAGCAACTCGATGGGCTATAAGTAATCGCCCGTCCCTAATTTACGACCACTGGTACCAGGGAAAGGGGAGAATTACAGCCGTAAGACGAACTCAGCATCCATGCCTCACCATGATTCGAACCCGGACCGGTCTCGGACGAACGGTCATATCCCTTAGACCACTGCGCCACCGGTGCGGCGAATTAAAATTTTAACAACAAATAACATATACAAACATCATATGCAAATTTTGCATGCTACTTCTTGTTGTCTAACGGATTTTACTTCCCCCCCCCCCTCATACACACACACACACACACACACACACACTCAACACATGAATTTAACTGAAAACCCGAAGACATAAGAACTGGGAAAAAAAAAAAAAGATGGTAGATGAAATTTCGCATCATGCTAGGACAAAAACAAAATTTGTTTGTCGTTCTTTTTATACTTTTGACCACTAGTGTCACATGCACCACGAAACCACCGGAATCAGTCAAATGGTCAAGAATGAAAAAATACCCTAACGACAAATTTCTTAGCAAACTTTCGATAGACCTTTGTCCATCAAGGAATAGTTGCTGTGAATAGATGACACATTTTTCATTTCTTCGATTTTGAAACTTTTCCGCACTGTACAATTTTTGAACTTTTCTGCAAAATGCAACTGCAAAGTAAAGCTATAAGTAAGCTATTCTCCAAAATGCAACTGCAAATTTCCTCATTACCTTTTGTAAATTTCCGTTTTTTCAACTGGAAATCCTCAACATTTTCTCTATTTTAGCACACACGGACATCCAGAAGTTCTACTGAAAAATTAATAATTAGAAATGAGAACTTTCGCGAAAATCTCTATAGTACCTCCCAAGAACAGAAAGGGCTTGGACCAATTTCCAGGGGAGGAAAAATGCCCCCTCTTGCCCCCCTATATGGGCGCCCATTGCTTGCATTCGTGAGACTCCCAACTACACGATCCAAAATTTTGTTTTATTCCTACAACGAATGTTTATTCGTTTAAGATGCAAACATGCTTATATCGAACAGAATATTCCATATTTTTGCACACACAATCATAAAAAAAAATTATTTACGTTGCTTCTGTTTCAAACCAATACGAATGTGCCCTAGCTCCCCTAAATCTAGAAGAAAAAGTGCCTTAGCACAACTAAATCTCTTCTGCACCACTGCATGAGAGTCGTATCCAATCCAGTTGGGGAAACTGAAGCCATCGCCCCCTCCCGGAGCTGACTAATTTCTTTAAAAGCAGACGAGATTTTAAATACTCAACTTTACATTTATGTATATTGCCTTCAAATTTTCAAACAATTATTTTTAAAGGACTGAATTATACTGTGTATTTTTGTATTTGGGTTTTAACGGCTACCGTGTTGAATATGCAACTCATCTCAGTTTTGCTGTTGTTGGTTTTCATGTTGAATATGAGACTCATCTCAGTTTTGTTGTTGTTGGTTTTCATGTTGAATATGCGATTCATCTCAGTTTTGTAGTTGTTGAGATTCCAAATGATCTAAACTTTCATTCTTTAATATATTTCATTTCTATCTTCCCAAAAGGCCGAACAATAAAAAAGAAAGTGTGTCAACTGGTCAAGACTCAACAAATAACTCCGCCAGTACGACATTAATTTAAAAAATTTCCAAGATGCATTTAGTTTCAGTGAAACTAATGGCTAGCATTTTACTTCTATCTTAAAATGACCAATGGACATCGATCATCATGTAGTTCATGCATCGGCCACTGCGACTGCAGTGCTTTACTATACCTCTTTTTTTTTTTTTTTTTTTTTTTTGATTGGAGGTTTAACGACCCCCGTGAACAACTCAATGGGCTATAAGCAGTCGCCCGTCCATAATTTAGGGCCACTGGTTCCAGGCGAAGGGAGAGAGCCAGTGCCGTAAGACAAACACAACATCCATGCCTCACCGGGATTCGAAACCGGACCCCTTTCGGACAAATGATCAGAGGCAATCGCTTAGACCACTGCGCCACCGGGGCGGCTACTATACCTGTATTGTTACAGTTTACTGCCTCTGTGGGAATTGATGGCGTGCCTTCTGGTAGAGCCAGAACAACAGTGATTCTTCCTAAGACATTGGGTGAGAGCCGGGATGAAGAGGAGGAACAGGGAAGCGCTAACGGCATCAAAGGATCGATCCCGGTGACTCGTGTTTACAATTTTGCAACCAAAAATAGCTTGCGGTGGTCGCTCGAGCACCCCAGTATCTCCCCTTCTCTATCTTCGTAGAAAGAGCACGGTTAAACTAAGCGAAAAAAACTCAGCATTGTAAGATAAAATTAAAATGTTGACACAAAACCAACATATTTAAAAATTTAAAATGCATGCATTTCCAGAGAAGGCCGAGGGGGGCAAAACATACTCTTGCCCCCGCGGTCTAATCACTGAAGAGGTGATCACCCCCGTTGCCCCCGCGTAGTCGGTGCTTATGGCGACAGCCCACCCTGAAATTTGTTTTGCTCACCCAGTTCAAGATGTGCCGTTTTTCAAATTTTTTAACATTAAAATATAATCTTGATTTTGCCAGTAATACTGAGTCTGTTGTTTTTCTTCGTGTAGCCTTACGTACTTTCCCATAGGAAGCGCGTTGTTTACTTTTTCGTAGAAAGGTTATCAAAGTAGCATCCTCAGGGCTATGGAAATTCAGTTAATTAATAAGTAGGAACTGTACACCAATTATACTCCAAATTATACTAATAATCCGAATTTCGCCGCTCCGGTGGCACAGTGGCCTAAGCGATGGCTTCTGATCATTCGTTCGAGACGGGTCTGGGTTCGAATCCCGGTGAGGTATGGATGTTGTGTTTGTCTTACAGCCCTGGCTCTCTCCCTTCCGTGGAACCAGTGGCCCTAAATTAGGGGCAGGCGACTGCTTATAGCCCATTGAGTTGCTCACGGTGGTCGTTAAACCTCCAATCAAATAAATAAATAAGCAAATAAAATCCATTTTTTCATTGGAGGTTTAACGAACACCGTGAGCAACTCAATGGGCTATAAGCAGTCGCCCGTCCCTAATTTAGGGTCACTGGTTCCAGGGAAGGGAGAGAGCCAGTGCCGTAAGACAAACACAACATTCTTTTTTTTTTTTTTTGATTGGAGGTTTAACGACCACCGTGAGCAACTCAATGGGCTATAAGCAGTCGCCCGTCCCTAATTTGGGGTCACTGGTTCCAGGGAAGGGAGAGAGCCAGTGCCGTAAGACAAACACAACATCCATGCCTCACCGGGATTCGAACCCGGACCCCTTTCGGACGACTGAAACACAACATTCATGCCTCAAAGGGATTTGAACCCGGACCCCTTTCAGACGAATGATCAGAGGCCATCGCTTAGACCACTGCACCAGCGGGGCGGCCCAAATTCCTTTTTTTTTTATTGGAGGTTTTTTTTTTGATTGGAGGTTTAACGACCACCGTGAGGCCGCCCCGGTGGCGCAGTGGTCTAAGGCGCTGGCCTCTGATCATTCGTCCGTAAGGGGTCCGGGTTCGAATCCCGGTCAGGCATGGATGTTGTGTTTGTCTTACGGCACTGGCTCTCTCCCTTCCCTGGAACCAGTGACCCTAAATTAGGGACGGGCGACTGCTTATAGCCCATTGAGTTGCTCACGGTGGTCGTTAAACCTCCAATCAAAAAAAAAAAACCACCGTGAGCAACTCAATGGGCTATAAGCAGTCGCCTGTCCCTAATTTAGGGTCACTGGTTCCAGGGAAGGGAGAGAGCCAGTGCCGTAAGACAAACACAACATTCTTTTTTTTCTTTTTTTTTTTTTTTGATTGAAGGTTTAACGACCACCGTGAGCAACTCAATGGGCTATAAGCAGTCGCCCGTCCCTAATTTGGGGTCCCTGGTTCCAGGGAAGGGAGAGAGCCAGTGCCGTAAGACAAACACAACATCCATGCCTCACGGGATTCGAACCCGGACCCCTTTCGGACGAATGAAACACAACATTCATGCCTCAAAGGGATTTGAACCCGGACCCCTTTCAGACGAATGATCAGAGGCTATCGCTTAGACCACTGCGCCACCGGGGCAGCCCAAATTCCTTTTTTTTTATTGGAGGTTTTTTTTTTTTTTTGATTGGAGGTTTAACGACCACCGTGAGCAACTCAATGGGCTATAAGCAGTCGCCCGTCCCTAATTTGGGGTCACTGGTTCCAGGGAAGGGAGAGAGCCAGTGCCGTAAGACAAACACAACATCCATGCCTCACCGGGATTCGAACCCGGACCCCTTTCGGACGAATGAAACACAACATTCATGCCTCAAAGGGATTTGAACCCGGACCCCTTTCAGACGAATGATCAGAGGCCAACGCCTTAGACCACTGCGCCACCGGGGCGGCCCAAATTCCTTTTTTTTATTGGAGGTTTTTTTTTTTTGATTGGAGGTTTAACGACCACCATGAGAAACTCAATGGGCTATAAGCAGTCGCCCGTCCCTAATTCCGGGTCACTGGTTCCAGGGAAGGGAGAGAGCCAGTGCCGTAAGACAAACACAACATCCATGTCACACCGGGATTCGAACCCGGACCCCATTCGGACGAATGATCAGAGGCCTTCGCTTAGACCACTGCGCCACCGGGGCGGTCCAAATTCCTTGGGCGTAGAATAGAAATAAAACTTTCCAAGCTTTCGCACATCAACCAGATGGCTTTTTCAAGGAAGGTAGACAGGTAACTACAAACTGTGTAACAGAATGTTTCAACAATTTGAACGCAGTGACTTGACTAGACAATAAATTAATAGCAGAAATGTGATAATTCGAAAAAACGAGATCACGTTAGTTAGGCGCACGGCATTATTTGAAGAATTGTTTCTAAATATGTCGGAACTCCATAGAGACGCTATCATTGCAAGCCTCGCTGTTGGTCAGGATTTCCAAGGTTTCACGAATGGCAGTAGATTTGATTGTGGAGTATGAAGCTAATTTCTTTATATATTACCACATAGAATCGGCGAACTTGATCTTGACCTCTCCTGATAGGGCAGTGGTTATTTTACCGTATTTGGTATCCCTTTTATTTTCGTTGATTCTAATTCCAAACGAACGTTTGGTCATTCCGATGTAGTATCGCCTGTAGCCGTCCGGATATTCTAATGGGATGGCATAAACACCTGCCTCATTGAGAAGGGGGCTTTTCAATATTTCTCTTAAGCATCGTATATAAAGATGCCGGAGACGTTATGCCGACACCGAAGTTCATCCTTCTGAGCGCGTTTTGAGTTGATAGCAAACATTTGGTATGTAGGGAGTAGAGCCCAGATACCGAATTTTCGGCATAGAAATATTAACACGGCTGGTTCTGGCTTTTTCGATAAACTGATAAACTCATAAACTCAAAAACGTTTCCTATCAACTCAAAATCGTGCTCGGGGGTGTCGGCATAAGGCCTCCGGCATCTTTATATACGATGCTTAACAGAAATATTGAAAAGCCTCCTCTTCTCAATGAGCCAGGTGTTTATGCCATCCCACTACAATATCCGGACGGCTCCAGGTGATACTACATCGGAATGACCAAACTCTTGTATGGAATTAGAATGACGAACATAAAAGGAATAAAATAGAAGGAAAATTAACCACTGCCCTATCAAGAGAAGTCAAGATCAAGTCCGCATGAGTGATGTAAAGAAATTAGCTTCATACTCCACATTCAAATCTACTGCCATTCGCGAAACCTTGGAAATCTTGACCAGCAGCGAGGTTTGCAATGATAAAGTCTGTATGGAGTTCCGACGTATTTGGAATTAATTCTTCAAATAATGCTGCATTTTCTACCATGGCACCGCGTGCCCAACCAACGTGACCTCGTTTCTTTGAAATATTACATTTGCGCCTATTAATTTATTGTCTAGTCTAGTCACCGCGTTCAAATTGTTGAAACGTTCTGTTACCCAGTTTGCAGTTAGCTGTCTACCTCCCTTGAGAAAGCCATCTGGTTGATGTGCGAAAGCTTGAAAATTTTTTATTTCTATTCTACGCCAAGAAATTCGGATTATTAGTATAGTCATACTACGTATTTGGAGAAAACTCAGTTTTTCTCCACTCTTCCAAACCCTTAGTTTAAGGTTTTTTTCATGTTAGTATGGCCAGGGGCGAATAAGAGAGGTGGATAGGAATTCACTGAGAGAGGTCAGTACTAATTGCTGCTGTTTCTTTGCTCTATTAAGTAGTGGGTTCCAACACAGAAAGTGGAGTCTAAAGCTTTACCAACGCTCTTAAGCCTGCCCCGGGGCAGTGGGAGAGTGGGATGTGGCTGATGGCTACTTTGGAGGAGAGAAATGCAAGGTAATGTCTGTGGCTTAAAGGAAAGGAGTTAAGGAGTAGATAGATGTTGTGTCTACCTGTCACGACGTTAAAATTTAATTTAGGAAAACAAATAGAACTTCTTTCTTTAAAAAAACTGTTCAAGTACTGTGCTGCTTCGATAAGCAAAAATGCAAAAGTTTGAAAAGGAATTATGACATTCACAGCAAGAAAAAGTTGAGGCGACATTCTATCAAAACTTATATCTTACACGACTAACCCTTTAGTGATTGTCAGGTTTTCTTGGTTTACCAGTGGCATTACTAGTCCGACGCAGGTGTGTGTGTGTGTATCCAAGACGCGGAATTGCACCAAAGTCCTTTGTCACCGGCAGTAAAAAGCATTAAAAATTATTTCTTTTAGTGTTTTGTAAATAAAAGTTGCTGTTAAACTTGCCCCAACAAAAATAATATACACGCAAAAACCCGTCGCCCACCCGTCGCCCACACTCCTATCCAAGCGGCACTAGCCGCCATAAGTCAACGCTCGTCCCGCAGGTGACGTCACATCCAGGCAAGAAGATGGATTTTGAATTGGATTGGAGGTTTAACGACCACCGTGAGCAACTCAATGGGCTATAAGCAGTCGCCCGTCCCTAATTTTGGGTCACTGGACCCAGGGAAGGGAGAGAGCCAGTGCCGTAAGACAAACACAACATCCATGCCTGACCAGGATTCGAACCCGGACCGCTTTCGGACGAATGATCAAAGGCCATCGCTTAGACCACTGCGCCACCGGGGCGGCGACAAGAAGATGCTTTGAAACGACTGAAACCAACGGAACAAAAGCATTGAGGTATATAGACAGATACAATAGAGATTTAATAATCTTTATCAGTTATACAAGCTTACCGTTGTATCAACTGCATAATTTAATTCGTTTTTGCCTGTATGTGGCGTCACGCCAAAAATTAGCTGTGACTTACGGCAGCGGAGCCAGTGGTGTATCCGCCTAATACAGTATAACATCGATGGCCTGAGCACGTATTCAGTAGCGATTCTCGTTAATGATCAACATGAGAAATTTTAACAGTATTGCTGGTAGTAAACATTTCCTCTTGAAACGAGCATCTCTTCGAAACGGCAGAATGACCTTTCACCATATTAATATACTTCCAACAACACTTATTTCACTAGAACTTCTAACAGCGTTAATTTAGATGAAGGTGACCATATCAAGAACTACATGACATAAAAATCTCACCATACATATTGTCACTTGTATCAAATTGCCTCACAGCTTACCGTGTTTCATGCTAAGTAGCTACTAATTTTCATATTTTGGCCAGCGTAATATACCTGAACTCACATGTACATTCCGTACATTCATTCATGAGTACGCTAATAATTGTTTCGCAACGCGAATTTCCGCGATTTTTTTTCACGAATTTTAGGGTGGGGAAGGAGGTTCTGTAATTTTACGAATTTTAAATACATCCGCAAATTTAATATTTTTCATATTTTTGCTCAATTTCTGTTATAATTTTTAAATTATTTTTCATATTTAAATAATTTTAATACTTCTTTCATTAGAATTTATACGAAAAATACCGCAAAGTAATTCGACTCCAAAGTCCGACCAAAACTTTTTTTTTTAAGGTTTAACGACCACCGTGAGCAACTCAGTGGGCTATAAGCAGTCGCCCGTCCCTAATTTAGGGTCACTGGTTCCAGGGAAGGGAGAGAGCCAGTGCCGTAAGACAAACACAACATCCATGCCTCACCGGGATTCGAACCGGGACCCCTTTTGGACGAATGATCAGAGGCAGGGCCGGATTGAACTTTTGCGGGGCCCATGGCAAAATTTCATATATAGAGGGCCCCAGGAAATGAATTTCATAGTTTAATGAAATCATTGTATGAAAAATGAAAGTATACATAAATTATCATAAAGAAAAATGATTATCTCAAATTATTGTGAGCTTAAGAAAAAGACCATCATATAGATTGAAATTTCAGAGAGAGAAAGAGTGTAAACAGTTTCTTTATGATAATTTTCGTGTATTTTCATTTTTCAGAGACAGAGTCAGACAAACAGGCAAAGTGTGAGAGAGGGAGACAGACAGACATTGAGTGGGAGAGAGACAGACAGGCATTGAGTGAGAGAGACGGATATAGACAGACAGACATTGAATGAGAGAGACAGAGACAGACATTGAGTGAGAAAGACACGGACAGACAAACAGATTGAGAGAAAGACAGACAGATAGACAGAGAGTGAGAGAGAAACAGACAGATAGACAGACATTGAGTGAGAGAGACAGACAGATATTGAGTGAGAGACAGACAGGCAGACAAACAAACAGAAAGGAAGAGAATAAAAAGTGCTGAAATTTACAACTTTCTTTCTGGAGAGGAGGAAGTTTAGGTTAATTTATTATCTTAATAAAAACTTTCCTACAAAATAATAAAAAAGATAGCTTTAACTAATCAGCGTAGCGAATATTTTTCCATAGCAAACATTTTTGCGTATTGGATAATAATGATCCCTCTTAAATAAATTCGTATATATATATTTTTTTCCTGTTACATGTTTTAGTGTTTGATTTTTGATGGAAAGTGGAATAACTGGTAAATTAATGACTTTATTCACCTCTTATACGCGCTCAAGTATAAAAGTTGCTTTATTTTTTATTTTATTTTTCCAACACAGTTTTTAAAGTCGCTGAAGGATTGGTCTCCATATATAGCCCAGATACAACTTTGATATTGTTCTTTTTATTTTTTTAAATTTCAGCACCAGGTTTACACACAAATTGTTGAGTATGTACACCGACGGAAAAAAATCCCAACACCACGAAAAAATAGTTGTAGAGGAATGAAATGGCGGCAATACATTTGTATAGGTAACATATTTAATCGATTAAGGTTTCAAGATCCCAGCTTATTGTAAGCGCGAGAAGAGCCATTTTAAATGTGAAATGCTGGTACATTAATAACCGGTGCAACCGCCAGAATGTTGATGCAAGCACGCAAACGTTCATGCATTGTGTCGTACAGGTGCTGGATGTCAGTTTGTGGAATGGAGTTCCATGCCTGTTGCACTTGGTCGGTCAATACAGGGACGGTTAATGCTGGTTGGGGGTGACGCTGGAGTTGTCGTCCAATGATGTCCCATACGTGCTCGATTGGTGAAAGATCTGGTGATCTAGCAGGACACGGCAACATGTTGACACTCTGTAGAGCATGTTGGGTTACAACAGCGGTATGTGGGCGAGCGTTATCCTGTTGGAAAACACCCCCTGGAATGCTGTTCATGAATGGCAGCACAACAGGTTGAATCGCCTGACCGACGTTCAACTGTGTCGTCAGGGTGCGTGGGATAACCACGAGAGTGCTCCTGCGGTCATAGGAAATTGCTCCCCAGACCATAACTCCAGGTGTAGGTCCAGTGTGTCTCGGCTGCAGACAGGTTGGTTGCAGGCGCTCACCTGGCCTCCTTCTAACCAACACACGGCAATCACTGGCACCCAGGCAGAACCGGCTTTCATCAGAAAACACAACAGATCTCCACTCCGTCCTCCAATGAGCTCTAGCTTGACGCCACTGACGTCGCAAACGGCAGTGGTTTGGAGTAAGTGGAATGCACGCTACAGGGCGTCTGGCTCGGAGCTGTCCTTCAAGTAACCGATTTGTAACAGTTCGTTGTGTCACTGTGGTGACAACTGCAACTCGAATTGCTGCCGCAGACGCGGTACGATGCGCCACGGCCATACGCCGTACACGGCGGTCTTCCCTTTCAGTAGTGCCACGTGGCCGGCCGGAACCCGGTCTTCTTGAGGCAGTACCTTCCCTTGACCACCGCTGCCAACAATTGTGCACAGTGGCTACCTTTCTGCCAAGTCGTTCTGCAATATTGCGGAAAGAAAATCCACCTTCTCGTAGCCCTATTACACGACCTCGTTCAAACTCCGTGAGCTGTTGATAATGGCTTCTTCGTCTTCTTAAAGGCATTCTTGACTAACATCAACACCCCACGTCGAATCTCAACGATAACTAACGCTCACGAACGTTACAGCACACCTGCTTTGCATGTTCCGAGGGGCGCTACTAGCGCCACACGTATGCACCGAGCGCGAAATTTGCATAGACGTCATCTTACAGATGTACTCTCACCGCCTACCAACTGTCGTTTATCTAACACAACCCCTTCTTGGTGTAGGGATTTTTTTTTCCGTCAGTGTAATACGGAGTCCCAAAATGTGATGAAATTTAATTTCTTATTTCATGAATATGGAAAAGTTTAAGGTTTAAATAAGTTGGGGGGGGGGGGTTATAAACTGAAAAAAAAAACCATTACAACAAGTTAGTGAAATCATGCAATGCATTGATTATGATACGTTTTCCAACATACCCGAAACCGCGCGCAGACAAACTTTCCTCCCAACCTTGACTATTGATTCGTTTAGTATACCTCCGGTACAACACACTAACGTTTTGTCGCGATAGATGCATTTTTACTCAAATTATGAGGATAATGGCTGTGAAATAAATCTCGCCCCTGTGACCTGACCTTTGATCCGATTTCGATGACATTCAGCATAACGTGTTTAGTTGATTTCTGAAACAACATGATAAAGTTTTGTCGCAATCGAAGCATTTTTACGTAAGTTATGACGCATAAGGGCGATGGAATGGATCCCGTTCCTATGTCCTGACCTTTGACCCCATTTCGCTTATTTTCAATAGGGTTCGTCCCCAGGTTGTCCCCTACCATATACTAAAATTTAATTGAAATTGAATAATTTTTACGCGTTGTCGGGTGGATAGACAGACGGACAAAGCTGGAGCATATACGCTTCTTCAACCTACGGTTGGGAAACGTAAAAATATATTTAAAAAAAAAACTTAAAAGGAAATAACAATAAATATAGAGAATTCTAGCAAAAACCATTTTGTTTTTATTTCGTAAAGTGCGGGGCCCCGTGAAGACGCGGGGCCCGGGGCGACCACCCCGGTTGTCCCTATGGTCCAGCCGGCCCTGATCAGAGGCCATCGCTTAGACCACTGCGACACCGGGGCGGCACCAAAACTTTAAACCTTGGTTTAGCCCATCAAGATTTTTTGTTACGAAGAGACTCTTATCGAACAAGCTTGACGGGTAATTCCTGGTCAACTTCTTCGATAAGAGTCTCAGTCTTTCGGGATTTCCACCACCGCTACTCAGTGGCGAACTTACAGATTTGGCGCCCATAGGCACAAATTTTCCAAGCGCCTCCTGCGGAGGAGCTCAACACCCGTACACCCGTTCTCGTTCTGCTATCGGGACTGGGGAGTCGTCCTCATGGGGGGGTAGCTCCAGGTGGTCTAGACCCCCCCTAAATGTTCGACTTCATTGTCAAACATATATATCCATATATTGGCTGAGCATACACGATTTTGTGCTCACCCCCTTGGAGCTTGGAGCCTCCTCGAAATTAAGTTCTGCGTACGTGCCTGGGGCCCGGTTCTTAGCAGGATGTGGCTGCGCTGAGTCCCACCACCCTCGCCACTTCCTAGGCAAAAGTGTTTATAGTTTTGTGCTCCCAACAGGTCCCTATTCCTAAAATGTACCTTTTTTACAGCTTGGTTCATAAAAATCCATAGTTTTAAAAATGCCCATTCATTTCCATGGAATGAAGGTCCTCAAAATTTTTATCAGAATGATCAATTTTTAAATTTTTACATAAAAAAGTTCAGTTATGTTTCAATATCTCAATCAACAGAAATATCTACACGCATGTAGCTATAATATTGAACTATTAGAAATTGGTGATTTGTAAAGAAACACCGCAAGGAAATATAACTTTTATTAAGAAAAGGAATAAAAATATCCGTTTACTGACGTAAAAATATGATTATTAAAGCGCAAGCTTCCAACACCAGCGGGTGCCTTCTTCAAACTTATGCGTGGGTAAGTAAGACAAGAGAACTAAACAACAGAAGAATTAAAAAAAAAAAACATGAACAGAATATGAAAACATGCTACATTGCGTCGTACGTGTGACAACGAGAGATGTCTATAAAAACGTGTTAAGCACGAAGAAATGTGCGCCATATTTGGGAAGCTCAAGTGAGACGTCATCATATCGCAATGATTTCCTTGAGGGAAGTGCCTCTGGCGGTAGTATAAGGAGCCACTTCTCTTGATCTGGTTCCACTTCGTAATGGCGGAATGGGTAACCACTTCCCGGGATAGTGCGGTTGTCAAATTTCTGTGTGAGACGTCCCGCTTGTGTTCGACTAACCGAATAACGTTTTGTCATTCCGATGTAATGTTTGGTGGTACCATCCGGATATTCCAATGGCATGGAATACAATCCCGCATCAGTCGGTGAGGTATGGGTGTTCCTGGGTGATAGCAGATGGCGTGATATCGATCTTGGTGAGCGAATCCCAAAGCTAAGCCCGAGTTTCTTTAATATGTTCTTCAAGAAGTAGGCTTTTCAGCAGCTTAGTTTCCCTTTCTTTTTTGCCATCGTGATTTTTCGATTCTGAGCCCCACTGAGTTTTCCCATTTTTGCCCTCATCACTCACGGAGATTTCAGCACAGCACCCCACATACACTAAAACAAGCTTGTTCAAACTTCCTAGTAAAAATCTAAAAAAGTACAACTCGCAGCAAACGCTAGGTTAATTACGAGTATGACACTTTCATACACTTATAGCTCTGACCAATTCCAATTCCCTGAGCTTTGTCTTTGTGAAGCGCATTTTCATCTGGTTGGAGGTACACGTACACCGTACACGCACGCCCAGCCATTCAGATGAAAGCAATTTAAAAACGTTTGTCTTCAACCACTTATGCTATGGTAAACGGGTCTCACGCGGTCACACCTATGCTCCTCCCATGTGATTCCCTGGGAATGAAGTATGTCTTGTTCCTTTCCTTTGCTTTCTTTTTTTCTTTATTCGTTGTTTGTTCTGTCGTGATCACCAGCAGGGGAAGGAGGAGACAGGACAGAAGTCACTTGCCCAGTGCCCCCCCGAAAACGTTGCTTTTCTTTCTCCTCAGCCTGTTCGGATTTTGGTCGGAATGATCAGAATGAATCATTTCCGCCCATGCCTCCTACGTTGCAGCAGTAATTCCGTCCAAGAATGTGAGCTGGGACTCACACAGACAAAGAAAACTCCTTCTCCCTTCTCAAACAGGAAGTTGTGGTGCCCCAAAGGCGCTGGTAGTGTTGTTGTCTCACACACACACCACAAAAAATTTCTTTAGGGAACCTTGCTGTGTCCGACCATGACTCTGCTTAGCATTGTTCCCAGTTCCACCACAATTTTACACCCTCACTGAACTTTTTGCGCCCCTCATGGAGCTGCGCCCATAGGCACGTGCCTACCGTGCCTAATTGGAAATCCGCTACTGCCGCTACTGTTGAATGACCTTGGTACTTACCGCATTAGTAAACCGAATGTCGTCAATTGTGTTAGTAGTTTTAACTGGGAAAAGCAGCTCACAGAAAACAGTGTTTGAGTTTCGCAGACGCTTAGCTTAGAAAATATTTGTGCTTTCGTGTGAGTTTTTAGTTTATAAAGTTCCTAGATATTGTTTGTTAATTTGAAAATGAGCAGCGCGAGTAAAACGAGTGCATATGAAATATGTAAGCAATACAGCAAGGGAACGTTTCATGTGAACAAAGCTCTATTCTTCTCTTGTTGCAACATACCAGTGGAGGACAGTTGTGAAAACCATTTAGCAAGCAAGCTGCATAAAAAAAAAAAGGTGTGTCAGAACAGTCAACTGAATGTAATGAAGAAATGTGTTGACGAATTAATTAAGAAAAGAACTAAACAAGAACATAATCGCTCAACTGAACTTTTACAATTATCTTGTGCCTTTCCCCCTACGACGTTACACAGATCCTTCCTGGGACCACTGTCTCCAAATGCGACCGACGGTTGTGGCATCACGTTGCGTTTCTTCCGCAATACGACAAAAAGACCATCCGGTGGCACGAAGGCCTACGATGACACCTCTCGTGAACTCATCCGTTTCACGAAATCGCGGAAGACGGCGTCTTAACGGCATTGGCACACCTTGTTTGTTCTCCAGACACGGTTACAGCAGAACCACTCACTTCTCGCGGCCGTGACGACGTCTCGACTGATGGTCTCACGGGCTGGTTGTCCGCTTATATCCCGCTCGCCGTTCGTGTGATTGGTCTGCAAATGCTCTCATTTGCATAACTTGTACGTCTGCACCCACCTTGCAATTTGCATGGCGCTGCTTTCACGTCTTCGTGGTGTGGAATTTTCTCTGTCAGGCAGTGTATATCAAACAAGGGCCACCTCTAAGAAATCAATACGCGTATAAGACTTGGTTGGAGAGTTTTGGAAGTTTTCAAGAGCAATTTGCTTTGATGTTTTAAAAGAAAAGTAATCAATGCATCAAGAAGTTCTTACTTATGGATGAGAGATATGGACCTTAACAACAACAACAACATTCAGAATCTGCAAATTACTGAAAGAAGCATGGAGAGGCGCCTGCTTAGTAAAACCAGGAAAGATAGGAAGAGCAACTCTTGGATCAGGTGAATGACAAGAGCTAATCACATCATGATTAAAGTAAAAACCCTCAAATGGCAATGGGCTGCACATACTGATAGAAGAACTGACCACCTGACAGCTGAAATACTAGACTGGATTCCAAGGGACAGGAAAACCCCAGAAGACCATGTAGTAGGTGGGTGTACAAAATTTGAAAGCATGTCGTGGTGACATGGAGGAGACTGGCTCAAGACAGAAAGTTGTGGAAGAGACTTAGACAGACCTTCATCAGCAGTGGACAGATTAGAGATATATGGTAACCACATACGTGCAAACCTACGTACGCAGTGATATTATGCGCAGGTTTTTTAACTGAAGTGCTAAAAATGTGCACAAGTGAAAATAATATTCAAAGTACGTTTCCAACTACCAAGCAAGTTTTCTTTTCTTCAAACCTGCAGAATGACCAATTTTATTTTTGTTTGCAGTTTTACTAAACTTGAAGGACAATAAAGGTAAGCTACTTGCCTCCATTTGGTTTGTACTATTGATTTCATCCTAGGAAGTGCAGCAAACAGGTGATAAACACAACACATTGCTCATAAGACTTGGACCCAGGCTTTCAGTCTGTGAAGGATTACCTTAAGCATTTCAAAATGAATCCGATGGCAGAGTAGTCAGAGGAGAGGTGGGCTTCTTATCTCTCTATATAAATATATTTACCAAACTTAGAAAGTAAGCAACGTACTTTTGAGTCCGTCATATGTTATTGAGAAATGTTTTTTATAGTCGTGGTATCTGAAGTTCAGTACACGCATTACCTGCTGATTTACTTTTGCTATGGGAAATGCTTTCTTAATTAATTTAATCTGGGTATCAGATGCACGAGGCTTCCTGGTTGATATTTCTTTAAAACAATTTGTGTTGCCATAAGCCAAAAATACTATCTTTTCATTTTACACCTTGAAGGTGGAACAGGTATCCAGTTATAAACTTGGTCAAATCTTCTAAAGTATAGATCTTTACAAATATATCATATAAATCTTTATAAATATATCTTCATAAACTTTGGTGGACTCTTCTTATATCTGAAACGATGTGTTTGTGATGCGGAATGGGAGGATAATCTTGTTCAGATCAATACTTGTCAAGTACAGTCTTTTAAGGGAGAAAAGAATACCCTTATTCTCATTTTTCATGCCATTTTCTTAAAAGTTGGGATATCAATTTCGAACTGCGTAATATTTTTTCCTTCTTTTCTATTCTCTTATTTGATTTGAAAATTTCTGAATTGCTCATTACGGTCTGATAATGTGCAAATTCCTAGTTTGCTTGGCAGGAAAGTAATGCTTTCACATATGGGATGACTCTCCTAAATCAAACCTTTAACTACTTGGTGTGTGGAAACCGTAGTTCGCTTCATTAACAAATCTACCGTAAATATATTTCTTTGCCTATGATCTCTTTTACGTAGGAGAAAAAATTCCGAACATTTCTATAGACAGTTTTAAGATATTGTCATGAATACTTGTGTATAAAGTTGTATACACTTGGCCAACTTCCAGCCATGTCCCATCTGTTTAATGGAGCGCTTAGACCCCTGTGACGCAGTGGTCTAAGCGCTGGCTTATGACCATTCGCCCGAGATGGGTCTGGGTTCGAATTCCGGTGAGGCACGGATGTTGTGGCTGTCTTACGACACTGACGACACTGGCTCTCTCCCTTCCCTGGAACCAGTGACCCTAAATTAGTGACGGGGTGACTGCTTATGGCCCATTGAGTTGCTCACTGTGGTCGTCAAACCTCCAACCAAAAGCAAAAAAAAAAAAAAAAAAAAAAGGAATCCTCATCAAATTTTTACAATTCCAGGCGCAGATACAAGAAGAAGGCCATATGGGTTTCCATTTCTGTGTGTGAGCACTGCAAGCTTAATCATGTCCTATTTATTGATTACATCACAGTTTCATTTTTGCAAATTCAAGATCAATGTTTAAAGCCTCCTGCACGTAAATTTTCTAGATCTGGCCCTGTAGAGTTCCTATCGCTTTAAGTTGTTCTTAAACTCACTAAATGCAAAAGAAAATAAAAAGTTCTTCGTTTTAAACTCACTAAATCAAACATAAGTAAACTTTGTGACAGTTAAATATTTTGAAATAAAATACACTTAAAAACACGAGAAAAATCACACTACAAATTTGCATGCTAGAGATAAGAAAATGCTGCCCCTGTGGCCTACTGGTCAAAGGCTCTAATTTCTGGCTAGTCTTCCAGCTCGACCCTGGTTCGTATCCCGGATGAAGTCATATCTCACGGCTCTGTTTGTTCTCTCCATTCCTTGAAACCAGTGACTCTCAAATTAGAACGAGCGATTATTTATAGCTCTGAGTTCCTCATGATGGTCATTAAATCCCCCCCCCCGGAAAAAAACAACAACAACCTCGAATTGCGGCGATCACTCTTCAGTCAAGGAATCTGAAAGTGGATGAATATTTTTAAAGGAGCAGAGTGAGAGAGAGAGAGAGAGAAAAAGAGAGAGACAATAGAAGACTTATTCCCTTATTATTTATGTTTCAGATCGTTAGTTTGGTCAAAAAGGTTTTTATAACACAAATGGGGATTATGCGGAAAGCCTGCCTCGTAACTGCACGTTTCATGGAAAGATTTTGATTGCTTTTAGGGTAGCGAAGCTTCTTTCAACCGAGGGACTTGTAGCTGGGATCATCGAACATAATTCTGCAAGTTCTAGCGGAAATATTTCTAAAATTCAACGAGGTTACTGTGCAAGCAATCAAGCTTTGCACAGAATGTGGTGAATTCTGTTTTAAGGTTTTATGCAATCAAATCTCTGCCCGTAACACTTAATTAAGGATTGTTTCTTTTTCCGGGTTTAAAGGCCACGGTGAGTGCTCTAAGTGCTGCAAACAGCCGCCTGTCCCTAATTTGCAGCCGTTGGTTCCAAGCAAGGAAACAGCCACACCACCTATGCCTCATCTTGGACTCAAATGCAGACCCAACTAGGACGACTATCCCTAAACCTACCCCTCTGACCACTCAGCCCTGCACTTTAAGGATTGAGACGCACTTTTCAGAAATTTTCCGGTGTGATTTAAAAACTTGCGAAATTCAAAAATGAATGAAATTCTAGTTTATTGATTTCAGAAAACCTGATTGAAACCTGTGTTTACACTATATCCACAGTTTCAAAATTTCCTTTTTCATCTCAGTGTCAAGCAAAAAACGATAAATTCAGAAAATTCGTAGACACACAAGTGCATCCCCCCCTAATGTTTTAAAAGTCCGATACAGATGTAGCACTACCCTTCATTCTGCTTTTTCTGAAACACAGCCTGTAGATAGAAACAAATATAATCAATCCGCTAAGTAATAATGAAGAAATTTCCCACAGGCCGGTATGTAGCTCGTAAAGCACACTAAAAAAAAAGAAAAAAAAAGAAAGAAAAGATGAATGATGAAATAATAACAATAAAGAGTTCACGACCTAAGACACGTCATGAATCCAAATAACAGAGCGGTAACTGCCAGAATGTGTTCTGTGCGTCACAAATTCTTTACTCTCTAGCTGCCTCTGTTGCTTCGCATGCAGGTGCTGTCCGCAGAACTCGCAGGGTTTTGTAACCAACAAAGCAAGTGAAAACGCCTGCCCTTGCCGATGGCTCCGTCATCTGCCCCTTCCCCAGACTGTTGGTGCACGATAATGTCTTTTGACAATCAACATGGAATGAATGACTTCATATGAAATTTGCATTGAATTGTTGTTTTCTATCTAAGCAAATTGTTTTTGTTTAATTAGAATTGTTTCCAGGGGTAACATTGGACACCAGTAC
Source organism: Macrothele yani (assembly GCA_039090855.1). Lineage (NCBI taxonomy): Eukaryota > Metazoa > Arthropoda > Arachnida > Araneae > Macrothelidae > Macrothele > Macrothele yani. The sequence goes on from CM077014.1 coordinate 992,085, forward strand.
GCTTCACCTCTGATGCCATTACATTCGACGTATCTGCTAGTAAGGTCCTTATGAGGATCTCAAGATAGGCTTGCAAGCTTAAACTCCATTCCATTCGGTTGCACAAAGGAATCGTGTCACCGGAGCTGAATAGTCGGGTGATCCCAGAAAAAGGAAATCGGATGTTTTAGCCACCATGTGGCTTCCATCATCTAAGTGATTGTCATATCCTGCAAAGCGGTGGCATGACGTTTAGGGTGAAAACCAGCACTCTGATATGGAAATATGCCTTGTTGGATCAGAATTTAATGAATCATGCAATCCACATGTGTATTCAAACTTAACAAGAAAGATGACACCGAATTTTCGGGTGTAATAAGCACGTCTTTTGAATCCGTTCTGACGCAAATTAAATTTATTAAAACTATTCAAAGTCAATGGAACCGGTATGGAAAACAATAGTATCTGAGGGAAGAAAGAAGTTTTTCAATCGGGTTTCTAATCCCTCAGATATTGCTGCAAACGGAATCGTGAGCTTACGCCCTCTGGTTGCAGACTTGTGCGTTAAGAAAAACATTAATTTATACGAGAAACATTTCGTACCGGAAACGCTCTCCAACACAGAAAGAATTTTTCAAAACGGACTCTTAGAAACAGAGATATTGACAAAAATAAGATGTGACTTTACGTCCCCTGGTGGGAAAATCATGCATTATTTTAGGAAGAAAGTATTCTCAAACGGTTTTTCCATATGAGCAGTATCGGTCCAAGAGAAAAAAGTTTAGTCGAGTTTTCAAGAGCCCAGATTTTGCTAAGCACATATAAGAAGCAGAAATCAACACTTATGCCCCTGGTGGCCAAACCATTCCTTATCAAACATTAGAAATTATGTGAAAAATATTTTCCATCAGATCTTGTATGCGATACCGGCAGAATTTTTCAAGTGTTTTATAAGTAGAAAATACGCAGAAAATGCAATTTACCTTTGTGCCCCCTAGCGGAAAGACAATGATTTACTTGAAAATTTTGAATTTATAGGGAAAACATTGCGCATCGGAAACACTATTCAACAAAGAAGGAATTTTTCAAATCGGACTCCTAGAAGTAAAGATATTGACAAAAATAAGATATACATCTACGCCCTGTGGCGTAGAAACCATACATTATTTTAAGAAGAAAATGCTTCTAAAAGGTTTGCATATATAAGTACCATCGGTCTACAAACGACGTTTTTTTCAATCAAGAATTGAAAAGCTCATATTTTGCTGCAAATACATCAGAAGCGGAAATCAAGGTTTACGCCCCCTGGCGGCCAAACCATTTTCTTTACAAAAATTAGAAATTATGTGCAAACGAATTCCCATCAGGAGCTGTATCCGGTGCAGAAAGAATTTTTAAATTCGGAGATTTAGAAGTAGAGATATAGGGGGAAACGCAATTCAGCTCTACGCCCCATAGCGGAAAGTCTATGAATGACATGAAAATTTTGAAATTATATGAAAAACGTGTTACACTGAAAATACTATCCAACAAAGAAGAAATTTTTCAAATCGGACTCCTAGAAGTAGAGATATTGACAAAAATATATATACATCTACGCCCCCTGGCGGAGAAACTGTGGGAATATTTTAAAAAGAAAATATTCCGAAAAAGGTTTATAGATGTGAGTGGCATCAGTCCACGAAAGAATTATTTCAATCGATATTTTAAAAGCTCAGATTTTAGGGCAAATGCTTCAGAAGCAAAAATTAACACTTACGATCCTGGTGGTTAAAGTATTCTTTACCAAAAATTTGAAAATATATGCAAAAGATTTTCCATCTGGAAGTGCATCCGTTGAAGCAAAATTTTTTCAAATCGGAGTTTTAGAAGAAGAATTATCAGGAAAAACGTAATTTATTTTTACGCGCCCTAGCGGAAAATCTATGCTCAATTTGAATAAGTAACTATATCTAAAATACTCTTCGACATAAATGGAATCGAAAGATAAAATAATTTTTTCAAACGGATGTTTAGAAGCAAATATGTGGAATAAAACGTATTTTTGAATTTGACATCATCTACATTTACGCCCTCTAGTGGCAAAATTTTACATTGTAAAAAAAAACGAAATGAAGGATCATCATTCGCATATTTGAAGCTTCCTAATGCAAAAAGAATTTTTCAAATCGTACTAATAGTTGCAGAGATACCGTGGGTACAGACGGACGGACGGACAAACCGGTATATAAGCACGATCTTTTTACAAAAGACGTGGTAAAAAAATATGTGCAAACGATTTCCCATCAGAAGCTATATCCGGTGCAGAAATAATTTTTCAAATCGGAGATTTAGAAGCAGAGATATAGGGGGAAACGCAATTTACCGCTACGCCCCATAACGGAAAGTCTATGAATTACTTCAAAATTTTAAAACTATATGAAAAACACGTCACACTGAAAACACTATCTAACAAAGAAGGAATTTTTCAAATCGGACTCCTAGAAGTAGAGATATTGACAAAAATAGGATATACATCTACTCCCCCTGGCGGAGAAACTGTGGAATATTTTAAAAAGAAAATATTCCGAAAAAGGTTTATCGATGTGAGCGGCATCAGTCCACGAAAGAATTTTTTCAATCGATATTTTAGAAGCTCAGATTTTATGGCAAATGCATCAGAAGCAAAAATTAACACATACGCCCCCTGGTGACCAAGGTATTCTTTACCAAAAATTTGAAATTATATGCAAAAGATTTTCCATCAGGAGGTGTATCCGCTGAAGAAAAAAATTGCAAATCTCGGAGTTTTAGAAGAAGAGTTATCAGTAAAAATGTATTTTAGTTTTACGCCCCCTAGCGGAAAATCTATGCGTAATTTGAAAAAGTAACTATATCTAAAATACTCTTCGACATTAATGGAATCGAAAGATAAAATAATTTTTTCAATCGGATGTTTAGAAGCAATTATGTGGAATGAAATGTTTTTTGAATTCGACTTCATCTGCATTTACGCCCTCTATCGGCGAAATTGTACATCGTAAAAAAAGCGATAAAAAGAATCATCATTCGCATATTTCAATCTTCCCAATACAAAAATAATTTTTCAAATCGGACTAATAGTTCCAGAGATATCGTGGGTATAGACGGACGGACGGACGGACGAACGGACAAAATGGTAACATAAGCACGATCTTTTTTTACAAAAGACGTGCAAAAATACTACCCACCTGGTTAAACCCAAACTGAAGAAGAACCATTCTCATACACGTATATCCTTAGCGTACTTATGCAATGCATCCAGAAGGGTCCAGTGTTCGCATTAAATTTTCACGCTAGACGTAGAATTTTGTAAAATCAGTAAGCATGCAGTGTTTTAGACTTCGGAAGTAATGCTTAACTGTTAACTTATTTCTACATGTCACTGCAAGACTAGTCCATAACAATGTCTCATTTATTTGGCTTTAGCTACTGTAACACCAGTTGGCAGCTAACATTTCCCTTATAATCCTAAGGTACTCCTTTCACTCAAAGCTGTGTAGAGTGATATTTACTTTCGTACTATCGTATCATGCCACAAATTCAAGATACGTGAAAATTGATGAATGAAATACGGGACAACAATATTGTACAAAACAAATTTGGAAGATGCGAATCTGTTTATTAGTGTAAATATGACATGGATGTTAAGTCAGGTAACATCCTAAAACTTGAAAATTTCGTCATCCTGGAGCGAAAATGGAAACCGCATCTCCCGGATAGCGCCCGAGTATGCTAACCACTATACCACCCAGAACGACCAAGTTTTAAGTTTCCGATTAATTTGAATATAACCATCATATGATTCGCTACACAATCCTATATCGCTAAATCATTATCAATATGTCATCTATATCATTTTATCTATACCATTTATCACTTGGTCGTTCTGGATGGTGTAGTCGTTAGCACACTCGGATGTTATCCGGGACACGCGGATTTGATTCCCGCTCCAGGACGACGAAATTTTCAAGTTTTAGGATATTCTCTGACTTAATAACCATGTAATATTTACACCAATAAACGGATAGACATTTCCAAATTTGTACGTGAAAGTTATTGAAAGTTAGGAGAAATGAAACACAGAAAAAAAAATTCTAAGGCAATGATAGCGAATTTATGGCACGCGTTTTTTTTTTTTTTTTTTTTGGTTGCACGTGAAAAAAAATTTTGGAACTCGGCATGCAATGCTGCCCCTTGATTCTTTAAACCGTCCCATAATAAATAAATATATACACTCAATGGGCAAAATATTAGAGATACCTACCTATAGCGTTCTAGTCCTCCTCTAGCGCGAATAACAGTCTGTACACGCCAAGGCATCGACTCCACCAGATGCCGATGGGTTTCCGGAGGTAATGCCAGCCATGCCTGAGACGTCCGTCCAGGATCCATGGATCTGATGTTCTGCTCAACTGCATACCAGAGAGCTACCGCGAGGTTTAAATCCGGATACCTTGGAAGCCACTGGATGGTTCTAAACTCAGACGAATGTTCCTCGAGCCATCCTGGGTGGTTGCGGCCCGGTGGGTCGGCGCACTGTCTGCTGAAACAGACCATCGGCTGCAAGATGCGCGAAGTTCATGAATGTGTGTAGGTAATCAGCCAGCACATGCTGGTAGTGCACACCTGTTAAGGAACTCTCCAGACGCATAAAGGGACCTAATGTGTGCCATGAGAAGGCTCTCCAAACCATCATAGAGGCACCACCGCCTTGAACAGAGCCGACCTGGCACGGCGGGGACATGGCCTCATGCTGTCGACTTCAAATCAGCACACTCCCGCCAGCTCAGTACAGTTGGAAACGAGATTCATCTGACAACACGATGCGGCGCTACTCGACAGAGGTTCAATTTTGATGTTCTCGGCACCAGGTGAGGCGTAATTTCCGATGACGAACAGTCAAGAGTGGCACACGAGTAGGGCGTCGGCTCCCGTACCCCATGGTATACAGCGTGCGTCATACCCTTACGCTTCTTGAGCCTCCGATATTTAACATGAATGTGAGTTGCCCTGCCGTTACCAAGCGGCCGGTCTGTACGAGCCTGGAGTGTCTACGTCCACCCCCGGTGACCAATTGCATGTACTCGGCCACTGCTTGCTCTCTGGAGCTGGTACTTCGGTCGACGGAGTACTGGCGGTGCACTCTTGACACAGTTGCCCTCGGGAACCCTAGGGTTCTTACCACTTGGACGATAGAATGACCCATCTGTCTTGCCCTGACAATGCATCCACGATTAAAGTCGCTCAGATCACTACATTTACCCATATTCGTTGATTGCGGTATACTCTTGGGAAGCCCTGCTGTCCGCTAATTTATTGCCTGCGTTCGGTTTGGATCGGTTCCATTCTGTGTTGGAGAATGCCAATGTTAACTGCCCATCATACCTATCTCTAATGTTTTATCTACTGAGTGTATGATGATTATCACTACTGCCAAATGAAGCAGCTATTCAATTTTTTCGAGTTTCGAATGTTGGGGATAGCTTAGATATTTTTAGTAAGGCCTAAGGAAGGATATTTGTTTCACCTTAACGCGTCTTCGGAGGGAAGTGCCCCAAAAGGGTGCCTCCAGCCAGACAGCGAGGAGATGACAGTTCGGTGGGTTCGTCTAAAGAGGAGTGAGCAAGGATTTTCTCTGGTCGTAATTCTAAGGAACATTAGTATACAAGCAAAGAGCAGAGGGCTCAACGAACACGGTAGCACTCCCGATCACCTTTCTCTCTTTCTGTCTCCAGCCAGGTGGAGGTGTGGGTGGTGTCCTGCTGTTTTTATCCCACTTTCTTATAAGCGCCGACGAGAGAAGTGAAAAGTGTTCACAGGAGACGTCTCATTTCGGTTTGGCCCCAGCTAGGCGATTACGAAAACAAATGACGTCGCATGACACATTTTAAAATCCTTGCAGTCCCAGTCTATATATCAGTATTTGAGTAATAATACAGTTGGCTTTGGCATCTGTGACGTGCCTGCACCGCAGGACGCACACGAGATAAAGGCAGATAGCAATGATAGCACATGTCTGCGTAGCTCAGTTGGAAGAGCGACTTACTCGAGGAGGAGGGGGGGGGGGCAAGACTGTGTTTTCACACATTGCACTGCTTGTATTTTTTTGCTGTCGTTCGTGAGTGAAGAGTGGATAAATAATAAGTGATAATATGCTCTGATATTTCCCATGGGAGCGAGAGATAATATTTTTAGAAGATTATCTCCGATTTGGGGATTCACTCAAAAGATTCGCCCCCAGTTCTAGGGTCTTCATAATAGTACAAAAGAGCAGAAAAAAATGTTTACGAGAATGCCTTTAGTATTTTCACGCCTTATGTTTCTTTGGAGGAGTATCTTGACTAATGAAGTTTCAGATTACCGTTCGAGCACACATTTAAAAAAAAAAAAAAAAGAAAATATGCCTATCGGGTACAAATAGCAGTCTCTATATTTGCTCTCAGAAATACCTGACCTATACGCTTGAAACTGATTTCAGATTTACTGATATGCCCAGCAGCATTATAGAAAAAGCGCCATATGAAAACCAAGATCCTCTCCAGACATGTATGTTCCTGGTAGAGATGCAATGAATGAGAAATTATAAATAAGACGAATACTCACCGGAATATTTTAGGCTGTATAGCATATCTTTCTTCAATGTTATCTTCATATACACTCAGCCCTCCAAGCACGCGAGGATATCGTTTTACAAGAAACTTACGAACATTAAATTCGTGTGAACGGACCTAAAAAAAAAAAAATGGGTTAATTGCTGAACCTTTTGCAAGAATAAATCTATATATACTTTTACGGATATTTATGGGAATTACTCAAAATAAAAAGTGATCAAAAAAGCAAAAGTTTACAGCAAATGAGTACTAACCTTCGGTTTCGCCTTGCTTCTAAATACCCCCAACTTTCCGAGGTATTGACGAAGTTTCGGCCTTTTATTGCACTATGCTTTTGTGGCAGAAAGTTGTTGATTCTTATTGCATTAAAACTAACATACCGCAATCGACTAGCTTTGGAAGCAATAACCTTTTGAACTTTCATCACTGCAGCCTGACAGTGAAGTTGGGAATTAATAAACTAGGTTTCTCGTGAGGTAAAACTATTAAAACAAATACATTCCCTCATACGCAGAACTGTGCTTCGTAAACACAGGAATAACTCGTACCAGCTGTGTGATTCGCAGAAAATATCTTCTGCAAAAATACTTTTTTTTTTTTTTTTTTTTGGAAAACAGCCATTTTTTTCTATCATCCCGGAAGTAAAGTAAACGGAATCGAGTTAGTAAAAGAAATAACAGTTACATTTAGTCAGAAATTCTATCAGTGTCCACCTTTGACGTCAAGCGACAAAATTCCGAGGGTTTGTCTCTTCATTTATACTTTCGATTTGTCTCCAGACTTTTTATTATCAAAAAAAGAAAAAAAAATTCAAGACCATCCTTAAGAACTGCACATGACCTAGATGTGAAAGTAGAAAATTAATAAGAATTTTACTGATAATGTGAGTTCCGCTATACAAGCGGAAGCGGAAATCATGGATTGCTCCAGATTTTGAAAACTAGGAAAAAATGCACCTGTATTTCTATACCAAAGGAAGGCGTACAAACGTCGAGAATTCTGCAAGTGTTCATGTTTTTCAAGACATACTTTGAAACTTCTGAAATTCACCTGAAGCGGCTTGTATGACTAGAAAAACGATTCTCATTTTCACTTTATACAAGGCTACAAGATGAATTAACAACTTTTGTCTCGATAAATCATAAAATACTTTTAGCACAAACTAAAAATGCTGAACTAATCGCACTTTTGAAAAACAATAAGTTTAATAATTTCGAAATCATCAGAGAAATACATAACTCCCACCTTATTGAAGCAATGATAACAATCGAGCATTTGTCGAAAGGAAAGGGCTCCACTTAAAAAGTGCACATGCATATTGGCAGAATATTGGCTGCCTTTCCTTGCAGAAGGCTTTCCTTACACTCATCCTTTCATATAAGGGGCTCCTACGAGTATCAAAGGATCAGGGCCCTCGAAATTTGAGTTTACTGTTCTGTTTTCTTTTACGTGGATCCGCGTAATGGCATGGAGGATTTTCTGATGTCATATTTCAGCTTTTCTGCTTCTGTTCTTCGGCTCCACTTTTTCTCCATCTTTAACTGCGTATTCTTCATCGCTGGTGCTCGGTGGTAACCACTTCTTACCGTGGTCAATAGCCAAATCCCCTTTCCCTCTCAAAATTCAAGAGTACCAGAATCCCGTCGATAAAACTTTTGTCCAACATAGGCATTGTAAAACCCTCCTACTAGACGAAAAACAACGACCGAGAAGATGTTGAAAGCTCTTTATTTCTCGCACATGCAAGAGGATTTACCTTTCGCAATATTTTCAAGGAGTAGGGTAATACATTTAGTTAAAATGTGACAGCACTTTTTTGTTGACAACGAACTACCTGAAAATTTTTAAACAGTAGCTTAGTATCTCATAGGCACTTTCCAAATGAAGAACAGGGTCTTAACCTTTTGCACGACTACGCCTACACCTCTGCCACTGTTTCTTTCTACCCTTTTGTTTCTCTCTCTCTCTCTTTTTGGTAATATTCTTAAAAATTTTATGTTTCTTCGAAAAATGAAAAAAAAGTGTATTTCTCTCTTCTCTGGACATTGACACCAACAAGCCTTGTCACCATGTAGCAGCGAATCACTGACACAGTTGCTCCTACTTATTCACCTTGAAAAGTAATTTCTTTCTAGTACAATAATTATTCGTCGTTCGCGCTGTGTTACTTCAATTTTTCTTGTTTTACAAAGTTTAATGCATGACAAAATAAGGTGAAGTATTTATGCTTATAATAAAATACAAAAGTCATTTTATAAACCACCGAAAATAAAAGCTCAAAGAATTTACAAAAAAACGTGAATTTTCCAGTGGATGGGCTTGCTTGCCTTGCAAAGGGGGCTGAGCCTTCTCTAGCCCCTTGCTAGGTACTTCCCTGCAGTTAGCTATGAGTTCAGCAAATCTTTTCAGTTGTTCAAGTCGATCAAGCAATTTCTTACAAAAAGAGAAAAATGTTTGCACCAGTAATAAAACGTTTAATTTTTCAGAGATACAGCATTTTCCCCTGGCGTTCCAGCTCAGCTACAAAATATTAGAAGCATATTCCACAAATAAAGTATATTCAAACCGAAATACATGCTCAGAGATTGTATTTCATTTTTGATTCAATACACTCTTGTGAGTATTTGTATTCATAGCAAAAAAAAAAAAAAAAAAAAGGAAAACAAAGTAATGCTTTGTTCAGACTGCTGGGCACCTCATTAAACTTCAAAGTTTTAGCTACATACCAGCTCAACTTTAATGGGATGATTACGGCGATGGAATCTAGCAAAGCATTAATTAGAAAGGAAAATGTGTGAAATGGCATTATCTTAACACTTATGTATGCACAATTCATAACAATTTTGTCAATTTCTTGCATTCTCAAAAAATTATATTTAAACATCTATAAAGATTGCTTTATTATTAACAGTTTCGTTAACCAAATAATAAGCATTTTCTTGAAACTGAACGTTATGTAATTATTTTCTTCGTATTGACGTCTTTGCAAATACAGCTCTTCCAAAACGTTATTATAGATATCTTGCCCGAGCCGCAAGAGGTTTCCGAATTGCGCTGTTGCCACCCTGGCATGCTACGAATGATGAGGTTTAGGAGGAAAGAGAAATCAAAGCATTTGGTTTTATCATGAATGGAAAACGGGATTATCATGAATGGAATACAGATCCTGTGTTGGTTATATTCAGATTAATTGGAAACTTGAGACTTCGTCTTTCTGGGTGGTGTAGTGGTTAGCATACCCGGGCGCTATCTGGGAGACACGGGTTCGATTCCCACTCCAGGAACGACGAAATTATCATCTGACTTAACAACCTTGTCATATTTTCAAAAAAGAACGGATTGCCATCTTCAATTTTTGTCTGTTATCTACGATCTCCTATCTAAGTCTCCTTTAGATTGTTGAGTTCCTTCTTTTTGAAAGGACATTAAGTCTCCCCTAGAAGTGAATAAGAAAACGCCTTCCAAAGGGAAAAAAAAAAAAAAAACCAGCAACGGAGCATCGCGAAAAAGGGGGGAATGAAGACTCGGAGTATTAGAAACAAAAATGTAAAACGACTGTTTTGATTAAATTAAATGTGCCCAGAAGGAACAGGAGAAGTAATGAACGAAGAGTTAGTTAAACGGAAGGTTAGGATCATGGGATTGTCTAAAAATGGAACTGATTTGAAAGGAAGACAACAAGAGATATGAAAAAAACCCTCTTACTTTGTGAGGTTTAACCCCCCTACCATTCCTTCAGCTTCTTCTTTACATTTCTGCTTTGCATACATTTTTAAAACTTCGGAAGCGTCTAAAGTTATAATAGATGCATGCAAACCGAGCTTACGTATTTGTTCCATAATTGCAGATTTCTTATTTTTTTCCTGTTATTAAAGACTAGAGTAATATGAAGTTCTTCCAGGGACACGAGTAACCTTTCTAACGTAGCTTCGGAACAGCTGAGCCTTTGTTATTTTTTTACCCGTTAACTTATTTCAATGACTCATGAGCACTGAATGCTAAAAATTTCCCTTTCCTTAATTCTCGGGGTAGGCAAAGGTAAGAACCAGAATTTGAGGGCAACGAAAACAATGCGCTGACGTTACCACGCCTCTAACGTGACTGCCTAGCATTCTACAGTACTAATCAAGTACAAAGCAATCACCCACCACCCTTTCTGGAATCCATTAGTTTATTGCGGAGAGAGAGAGAATTCCAGTTTCTTGAGATATTTGGACACTTTAATGTTCCCTAAAAAGTACTATTTATGAATTAAATAGTTACGACTTTCAAGCGTATCGTACGCATTGTATCCAAAAGTAGTTTACGTGGGATATTTCTGTTTCAAAGCATTGGTCACAAATCCTAAATGTTTCCCACAGCTTGTCAGTCATTATCACAAGACATTTCATTAGTTTGATTTAATGTAAAGACGCATTTCAATTGTCCATCTTTAACACATTCCAGTTACCTGTGTTCTATATCGTTCTTTTCTTCGTACATTGGGACATTTATTCATTTTCGGCAAACATGTTTACATCGGTTAAGTTGCAGTCATTGGGTCGCTATGGAAACGGTCATCTGGGGAAAGAAGTTCAGGAGAATCACTAAGTCGTTTTCGGAATATGCCGTCGCCATCTCGAATGGCTATCTTCCTACATAAGCTACGTTCAATGGCCTGCTCGTTGCGAGACTTGCTATATCATCTCCTTCGTTTCAAGCATTCGAAGCTAGCCTTCGTGAAGCAACTTTGCGCTCAAATTGCCCCTTCACATCCTCCGAGCTGTTAATTACGTCATCTGTATTCGACCTATCATACATGCTTTTATTTTTGGCACATCTTCATGGATCTCTACCGACGGGGGAGAGAAAGAAACGTAACTCTTCTTTGACAGGTCTTGTTGTAGGGAGACATGGCTGCGCATCCCTGCAATTAACTAGGCCATAATGCGAAACCCTTCCGCAACTTTTGAACCACAGTAGACCTAAAGCGAATTTCTTATGAAATGAAGCAGCTGCAGATACAGTAGGTTTTAAGAAAAACCGCTACAGCTGGCACTCAGACTAAGCTCGTGGTTTTATTTTTATCGCGTATACGTCTCTTCCTGCCGGTGGGGAGAGGAGCTCCTGAATTTTTCTTTCTAGTCTTGGAGCATGAGTTCCGGCGCCCCATTTTTCTAACTTTCCTTCTGCTTCTTTTTTCTCCCGGTTACAAGAAAATCCCGTTTTCACTTTGCTGTTCTGTTTGCCTGTGGATTAGGCATGCAGACACTCCTCGGGAAATTAAAGCGGATTAAATTTCCTCCTCAAAAAATTGTATATTATAAAGCAGCAACCTTATGCATATACGGAAGATGCATTTCAGCACGTGGGGCAGTGTTCTAAGCACTGGATTCTCTGACCATTCATCCGAGTGGATACAGGATCGAGTCCGGCATGATGTTGCGCTTGTCTAACGACACTGGCTTCTTCCCTACCCGGAACTATTGACACAGAATTAGGGACGGACAACTTGTTATAATCCTTGGAGTTACTTACGGTGGTCGTCAAACGCCGAAAAGAAAAACGTGAAGCAAGGGACGCTTGTTAACAGATCCATCCAAGTTTCGCGAATTCTTTGAAGTTAATAATAAAAGCGCTGTCTGCGTGTTTGCGAACATGCGGAAATATTTACAGTACATATATTTCTTGTATGCAAGTGCAAATGTACACATACATACGTACAGTAGACACTGTTTCTTTGTGTAGTGAGATAGCATTCGGGAAATTGCGCTGGGAAGAATAATGCACGATTCACCCCTTTGTTTTTCTAATGGACTAGAAACTAAATACGTAGCTGAACTTTTTAAACCAATCAAATTCTAACGCGCATTTAAACTTTATGAATAGTTTATATTCTTCGATATTCCAAAGCAGTGCATCATGCCAACATCACTTATGCACAATTACAATGCTTTTTCTTCCAAACGATCAGATAAAAATTCTTTGGCAAAAAATAAAATAAAAAACAAGCAAACAGAAAAAGTGGAAAAGAATATGAAATGCGAGAATTTAAAGGATTTAGTTTTGCATAATTTATTCCTGCCGTTGTCGCAGTATACAGTGCCAAATAAAGAATTCCCAGAAGTAATGTAGAAAAAACTAAATCGTTTTAAATGTATTGCACCGGCGTTACTTTAGTTAAGTAAATGACAAAATGCAACAAAAGTCACGTGATAATATTATGGCAATAGAGGAAATATTTAACTGAAAGCTTGGAATGTACTTACTACCTAATACAAGAAGAGGTTCGTTCACCTAACCTATCGAAATAGTAGTGTTAATAATATGAAATCTGTTATATTTGACCAATGATATCCATTGAGATCATCTACTAATCTCAATGAAAATATCATTGTGGCTATAGGTATGCTGCACGTGCCAAGATTTCCAAATTGGTGATCAATATCCTGTGCGGAAACACATTGCTGTAAAACCCCAACTATATTCTCTTAAGCTGTCGCTATTTTTGAGCAAACCTTTGGAATGAGCAAGCTGAAATTTCAAGTGCAGGAAATATCCTCAAAAAAGCAGTCTGTACCAACTAAACACCAGCTTAGCCGATACAAGCTGAATTTTAGAACTAAAATGCAAAAGGGGTCAACTCGGACGATTTCTTACCTTTGACAACAACATCTCATATAGCAGCATCAAAATTGATGATGCAAGGTTCCCCTTGCGTGAATTCTAAATTACTCTAAAAATACGACACATGTCTGGATACCGCCAGCAAAAAAACACCGTTGACAAAATTTCCAAACTACTCTAATATATGTTTCTTCTCTAATATACATGCTTCATATTTCTCTAATATATATGTTTCATTGTTTAGAGTATGATACATGTTTGAACACCCGCCACCAAAATACCGTTGACAAAATTTCCAAACTACTCTAATATATGTTTCTTCTCTAATATACACAGTGCGTCAAAGAATTTTTAAGACTGAGTATGTAAAATGAAATAGAAACAAGAAATTATAATTTGTTTTGGTTTGTTATTCAAAATAAGTCCCTCCGGCTTCAATACACTTGTTACAGCGATTTAATAATGATGCGAATGCCTATTCCAGTTCACTTTGCGGAATTGCCTCCAAAGCACGCGTCGAAGCTGTTTGTATGGTCGAAATATCATCAAAATAACACCCTTTTAACGTCATTTTAAGTTTTGGGAACACAAGGAAAAGTCGCAGGGTGCTAAATCAGGCGAATACGGTGGATGATTCAACACACAGGCGTTATTTTTCGCCAAAAATCTACGAACAAGAAGTGAGGTGTGACTGGGTGCATTATCGTGCAACAAACACCAACTGTTTTCATCTCGATATTCTGGACGAATGCGACGAATTCTGCCCATCAAACGCCTCAAAACATTTAAATAAAACTCACCAGTAATTGCTTGTCCACTTAGAACAAATTCTTTGTGGATATCGAAGAATGTAATGAGCATTGTTTTGATTTCCGATGGAACTTTTCTTGTTTTTTTTTTGGCTTGTGGCGAGTTTTTTGACTTCCATTCCGCACTTTGTCGCTTTGTTTTAGGATCATATTGAAAACACCATGTTTCATCACCAGTGACAATCGATTTTAAGAAGTTTGGATCATTTTCAGCGGCTGAAATGATGTCTCTGCAATGTGCACTTCTCCTTGATTTTTGTTCATTGGTTAACGTGTGTGGAACAAATTTAGTACAGACTTTTGTTTTTCCCAAATCTTCATGCAGGATGGTTCGAATCGTTTCTTTGTTGATATCTAAAGACTCTTCCATCATTCTTAGTGACGCACATCGATTGTTTGCCACGAAATCCCGCACTTTTTCAATAATCTCAGGTGTCCTAGATGAACTTGGTCTTCCGGTATGCTTATCATCTTCTAGCGTCTCTTTTCCGTCCAAAAAACCTTTGTGCCACAGGAAAACATTTGATCTACTTAAACAAAACTCACCGTAAACTTGTTTCATCATTTGGTACGTTTCCGAGGAACTTTTACAAAGCTTTTGCGTTAAATTTAATAACAGCCCTTTGTTTCATCTTAATAATTCACCATGAAATAAATTTTACTTCTCTAATGAACGCCCGTTTCGTTTGAGTTACTTTAACAACTGCGCAGTACTTTTGGCAGAAAGCAAGCAGATGGTCACGGTTTATAACACATTCGCGATTACACTGGTGGCGCCACCGTAGGCTGAAATCTAGCGCCAGTCTTAAAAATTATTTGACGCACTGTGTGCATGTTTCATATTTCTCTAATATATCTGTTTCATTGTTTAGAGTATGATACATGTTTGGACACCAGCCATCAAAACACCGTTGACAAAATTTCCGTACTCTAAAAATATGAAACATGTGTCCATACCAGTTACAAAAACATAGTTGACAAAATTTTGGTTCCTATTAGGATTACTCTGTCTCAACGGTTTTGAAAAGGCATTACTATACCACTCAATTTGCATCCTTATCAATTGTGCATACGAAAGCAGGTGCCCGATGGTTTCATATGTAAATTCCGTGTGATATAGCCTACATCATTTTAAGTTCTAATTGATATCGCATACCATTTTTATGGGAATTTTATTGCTCTCAGTGTGTGTTTGTATGGGTATATTTTCAAACCTATTCACTCCGGAGAAACATTAAAAAACATTCCTGCTTCTAGGTTGTTTCTCTTATATTGTCCTGCGCAAATGTTACGAGTTTTAGAACTGCAATTTTTAGGCCTATATCTATCTATATTTATTTTTCTATTTGTTCCCAATCTGTTCTCTCCCTTTCCTGGAACCAGCAATGAAGCGACTCGTAATTCGTGAAAATGGGGATTGAAAGTCTACCAAAAAATGCTTTTGTGAAAAGCATGCACTTTTAAGGGTTTTTTTCTTAGTGTGTGCTTTGAGGTTTAACAAATAATGTGAGCATTTAAGACTATGAAGGTCCGTCCGTCCCAAATTTGGGACTACTGTCCCTGGAAAGCAACAGAACCATGCAGAGCATTGCTCATACCTTACCCGGGATAAGTGCGCAGGTCCAAACTCGGGCGATTAAAAGCCCAAATCCCACGCTTCTGACCACCTGGCACCGTACAAGCACTGAGCTCAATTTCTTGAAAATAAAAAGAGTTCTTCGTTCTAAATTAGGAAACAGATCAAAACACACATCTGAAAATGCGCCAAATAAACCTTTGATAACTACTGAAGTTTTCTGTCTGTTCTTGATATGACTGCCGAATGTTCATGAAATACTGTTTTACACTGCATAATCAGCTTTTAAAAAAGTTACGATTTCGTTTTTGATTTATACGACGCCATTCCCCTTTGAACAACTTTAGAATCCATGAAACTTCCTAAGCTGTTGCAATCTACAACGTTTGCTGATTAGAATAAATATCACGTAGATACCCGTATTAACACCCTCACTCCTGCCACAGTAAAACTTCGCAATCCTTTATCAGGTTAAGTTTTTCCTAAACATAGATGTACAATTTTTAGCTATTGAAATCAAAGAAAATGAAAAATTTTATGCAGCTCCATATTTTAAAGGAAATCGATCATGGCCCTTCGAAAAATACGAGCTTTGGCTTTCGTTGGCGTATATCTGGGCACGCTAGAGCAGTAAAGTCATATGTGGAGTACGTCATCCACTAACAAACCTGTGCAACGTGAACATGCCGCTCTGTTATTAGAAACTCAAGAGTTAAATTCCATCGCATTTCAAAGAATTCACGAAAATATCTTCATTCCATTTATTTTCAATTTATTTTTTTGTCATTTTTCATCTTTGGTAGATCTGTTTGCATCTTAATATGATCGTAAAGTAATTAATAAACAGGAACTGTACACCAACTATACTCAGAAGTTTCTGTCTACCTTCCTTGAAAAAGTCATTTGGTTGAAAAAGACGCAGTTTGCTGTCTACCTACCTTGAAAAAGCCATCTGGTTGATGTGCGAAAACTTGCAAACTTTGATTTCTGTTCTACGCCAAAAAATTCGGATCCCTAGTATAGTTATACTATTTTGAGATGATAGATTAACCATAAAAAAATCTTTATTAAGAGACATATTACAATGGTAACGACCTTCCTTGCAAGACAAATACAACATGAATTTACGTTTGAAAAACTATAGAAAAAACAATTAGGAATTCAAACAGTTTATAAGTAATGAAATGCAACAAATTTCAGGTCGGCTAGAGTAATTTGTTGATGCAGATTCTAAACAAAATCTGTTTTTGTTCATTCAGAGGAGAATATGTGAACAAAAGGTAATCCATTTGATGGCGAGTTTAGCTAGGTGCTATTATTGCTTCCAGTTGAGCCTGCAAAATACAAGAATCAGAGCTGCATACAACTAGTAGAAAAATGTGAATAAATTATGCATCAAAATGTGGAGATAGAAAAGCCTATTAAACACTAGAAATCGTATTGTAATAAAAAAGCAAGACACAAAACATAAAAATATTGTAAATCTTTCTTTATCGATTGTTGATGGAAGTTATCAGAAAAAACACTCTTACACACAGGATTTCTTTCCGTTCTCAAAACTATTCTTAGGGTCATGTCCGTAAAACACTGGTAAACGTGATTTACCTTCACAGTCTACTTCTGCTGCTCAAAATTAAAAAAATAAAATAAAGGGAGGTCCCATCATGGTGAATAAAAGAAAATAGTGATAATTAAAGTATCTTAATATTTTCATGTATGTAGTAACAGATTTCAAGTGGATATAGTCAGTCAAAATTACTATATTAGTCAAAATTACTGAAATAATTGGTTAAAAATAGATATATGTCTTATGAAAAAAAGTTTCATTCGATGTAAAACCCTAAAGTGCTCTAAGTTCAGAATGAACACGAAATGGCGGTTTTCTTAAAAAAACCTTTCGTTATTTCCCTTGAGGTTTGCAAGAATTGAAATACAAGCCATTTCGTAATTATGAATACACTATACTGTGAATACTCAAGAGACGCATATAGCATATTAAATCCGTTTATTTTGAGGCACAAAGATTCTCCGAGCTTTCGCACTCCTCTGGGAGGCTTTCGCAAGGCAATGGTAGACATAAAAATGCAGGGAATTGGAACACGTAAAGAACAAAGATGATTTTTTTGAAAATAACGTGGGTGACATCACGAGCATATTACACAAATTTTTATCACGCAATTTTACGGTGCGTCGCGATGTGTTTTAATCTTGTAATAACGCATGCCAAACCATTAGTAGTTCAATAGAAACTATATCATTGCACACTAGTTTGCTAGACAGGATTTCGACTGTTTCCCTGATGGCAGTCTCTTTAAAGTTCGTGTAAGGGGCAATTCTTCTAATGCTCGTGATGTCACTCACGTTATTTTCAAAATCACCTTTGTTCCTTACGTGTTCCAATTCTCTGCATTTTTATGTCTACCATTGCCTTGAAAAAGCCTCCCAGTGGAGTGCGAAAGCTTGGCGAATCTTTGTGCTTACTACACCACAAAAATAAACGGCTTTAACACACTATATGCGCCTCTTGAGTATACAAGCCATTTCATCTGAAAAAACAGTTTCACAACTCAGAGCGATTTTTCAACAGTCATTCTGTTGGAAACCCAGTACACATGCAAAATTTCACATCTTTACAGCTGTCCACAAATTGGTTCTTCGTGGTAGAAGGTATCCGAAGGCAAAGAGTGTTTTTTGAATCGGATTTTTACAGGTAAGGTTACGGAATAGGCATATTCTGAATTTAATATAATCTGCATCAGTGTTCTCAACGGGCAAGGTAATGCATCGGGAGAAGACCAAAATGTATGGTTCTTGGCTATTACAGTTCAAACTTCTGAACGCAAAAATAATTTTCTAAATCGGATTAATAAACGCAGAGATATGGTGTCCACAGACAGGTGGAAGAACGAAGAGACACTGTAAACACGGACTTCTCTTTTGGTTTTTCAAACGACTTGCTAAAAAAGAAAAATTAAAAATCCGATGTATTAAATTTACATTAAAAAATGAGAAATGCCGAGAAGAAGCACAAAGTTTGAATATCATGTGAATTGCGCAATAGCGTATTTTTTTCAGAAAATAAAAGCGAAAATGAATTGCTCTGTAACTTAAAGTAAAGTACAAATATGCTGTTCTCTTACAAAAATTCGGAACAATTTATTGCATGCAAAAGGTACTCGATGCTTTCATTTATTGGTTGCAATGAGAAGAATTATAATTTTTTTTTTGCCTTCGATATCCGCTGGCAGCGACCGTAAAAGTGGAATATCCATTATTCGATAACTCTTTTAACTTTTAAAATAGTACATGTGTCGGGAAATTAAGCTGCAGAAAAGTTGCTGAACTTTAGTAAGTATCCAGTTCAACAAAGTGATACAGCGATCAAATTTTGCCTGATAATGATTTCATTTCTTTTACATTTTAACAAGTTTTACTAGGCTAATATCTGATACAGTAGCAAAAGTTCTTCGAACTTCCTCTTTTATGTCCTTAAATAAGCGACCAGTGTTTGGTTTAGATCCCTGTTTCGTCTCGCTCCACGATACTGAGCCAAAGTTTTGTTTTATCTGTGAGAAAATAAGTTGAAGAGTTGTTAGACTTTCAACATACCGCAAAACAGGCGCAATAAAATAACGGCATTTAGTTTAATGAATGAAATACGGGATTACACCATTGTTCAATGCAAATTTGGAAGATGTTTATTGGTGTAAATATGACTTGGATGTTAAGTCAGATAGCCAATAAACGGATTAACATTTTCCGAATTTGTACTGCACAAGGGTGTAATCCCGTATTTCATTCATTGATATTCTGCGCCTCCGGGCAATCACGGGAATGAATACTAAACCTCCAGATTCGCTATATACGAATGCCATTTGCTTCGACTCACGTTTCATGGGATAGTTTTATTCAAATTAATCGGAAACTTGAAACTTGGTCGTTCTGGGTTAGCATACTCGGGCGCTACCCCAGAGACGCGGTTTCGATTCCCGCTCCAGGACGACGAAATGTTTAAGTTTTCGGATATTATCTGACTTAACATCCACGTCATATTTACACCAATAAACGGATTCACATCTTCCAAATTTGTATGGCATTTAGTTTGTTTTCTTTATTTCCACCTTGCACTTTAAAGAATATTACGGATATAGTTACAAGAGAAAAGAAAAAGAAAATAGGGCACAAAAATTTATAGTTTTAAGTAATGAAATACATTGTACAGTATTACGATGTTCATAGGACATATGCAAATGGACATGAGAAGCAAACGCCCGTAGTGAAATTTGCATACCAGTGAGCAAAATGCTGTACAACATGAAAACTGAGTTACATACTTAAAGCCAACAGAGAATAATAGTGGCGTTTCTCGTTGACAGGGCACGCAAGAAGGTTCAGGTGGCTGCAAATGCTTTCCTTATGACTCATACACGCGTATCCGACGCTGTACGGTGGCGAGGGACAGGACGATAGAAGCAGGCTAGTCTTTTTATTTTATTGGAAGTTTAACGATCACCGTGAGCAACTCAATGGGCTATAAGCAGTCGTCTGTCCCTAATTTAGGGCCCCTGACTCCAGGGAAGGGAGAGAGCCACGGCCGTAAGACAAACGAAACATCCATGCCTCATCGGGATTCGAACCGGGACCCATTTCTGACGAATAGTCAGAAGCCATCGCTTAGACCACTGCGCCGGCTAGTCTTAGGACTAGGGCACAAAGGACTTGAATATCCACAATAGAGAGGTTTCACGGTTAACAGCAATTCAACAACACCGGTAGGGTGTCACAAAGGCCTTGTGACATACTACAAAGATGAAGCGTGTGTCAAGACGACAAATCTGCAGCCATACATTCCATTGGTGTAGCTTAGTCGGTTAGAGCAAGTCACTCCGGAGCGAGGACACGCGAGTTCGATCACCGTCTCCGACAAATTCCTGTTTTCACAGCCTGGGCAAGGTCGTTCAAGGCATACAACACCTCGTGAGGACAGTTATATCGCTTTAACCGCAAAACGTTTTAGGTCCTATACAGCTGGCAATTGTCTTCGGAGCTCTTCGTTGCCACTGGAACTAGGGTATCAAGGCAAACGATATATCGAAGGCTAAATCAAATGGCTTTTATGCCAGGAGAGCCATGATTTGTGTCCCACTAACTGCATCTCACAGCACAGCTCACTTGAACTGCTGCAGGACTGGAGCTCAGGCGAGTGGGCTGGTGTTCTTTTTACGGACGAGTCCAGATTCAGTCTACAAACGGATTCTCGATTGTTTTTCGTCCGGAGAGAACAGGGAACCAGTAGTTATGATGCAAACGTCCGCGAACGAGACTCCTTCCGAGGCGGTGGTCTGTTCATGTGGGGTGGCATTATGTTCAATGGCTGCATGTGTTCGCATGAAACAATGTAACGGCTAAGCACTATAAGAAGACTCCTTCGTCAGACTTTTTCTAGACCCCTACGTCAGAATTTTTGGGGAGCTGCTGGCCCTCAGTTCATTTGAATAGATAATAACGCCCGCCCACACAAAGCTCAGCTTATCGATAATTTCCCGCAGAGAGAAGATATTTGGCGTATTTACTGGCCAGCCAAGTCTCCAGACCTGAACCCGATAGAGCATGCCTGGGATGCTCTGAGTACATCAACAACTTGGTGATGAGTATGCATCGCTGTTATGAGAGTTGTGTGTCCATACGAGGTGAACACATTCCTTATTAAGACATTTTTAGGTTACATTCTTACATCGCACCTTGGTGACATTTGCGAATGTGACCCTGTATATGAACGCTTAGTGTAAGCATGAAAGATAGGAAAAGGAACACATGCATCACGAAAATGACGAGAGTTAATTACATCACGATCAATGTAAAGACCCTTAAGCGGAAATCAGCTAGGCATATTGCTTTAAGAACTGACCACTGTTGGACAACTGAAATACTAGACTGGACTTCAAGCGACAGGTAAAGACCCAGAAGACCACGAGAGTGATGAATGAATGAAATTCAAAAGCATGTGGGAGTAACATAGAGGAGACTGGTTCAAAGCAGAAACTTGTAAAAGAGACTTGAGAAGACCTTCATCCAACAGTGGATCGATAATGGTTGTTGTTGTTAATGATGATATAAATAAATAATCAGCAACAATATTCAGTCCACTGCTAGATGAATGTCTTCCCAAGTCTCTTCTCATGTACAACTCACTATTTTGAGCAATTTTCTTCAATGTCACTGCGACATGCTTTCGAATTTCATCCACCCATCTCCCCACCGTGGTCTTCTTCTGTGTCTCTTCCTGTCCCTTGGTATCCAATCTAGTATTTCGTACATATATTACTTTCGAGATTCTCGAAGTTCTGAAATTTTGAATTAATAGCTATTCTCAAAGTTTAGCTGTCTTTTAAAATATCCATAGGTCTCTCTGTACCCCATCTTTGCGGTATTTGTGCAAATAGTTAACATTTAAATTTACATTATGTCTAGGCTCTTTCAGTATTTTATGTTCAGACATCTGAACAGTCTTTATTTCAACATAGCTCCCTTTTCCAACTGAGAACTTCACAACTGCAAGTAATCTTAAGATCGATAATTTCTGCCGTTATATATTTTTCTAAATTTTGTATTCTTTTGACATTTCTCGAGAACCAAAATTTTGACTCAAGTGGTCTCTAAGTGGGTTCCAGAGTTATCCGCCGAGGTTGCCTGCTAGTTTTCACGGCAGATAATGTGATCTCATACCTTCAGTTGTTGATTGGCTTGAGTCAAGATCTCCTCTTCTTCAGCGAACTGTTTAATTAATTCCTCTTTTTCCTCCTTCAAGCGAGTTTCAGTCTCTGCTATTGAAGAAACCAACTCGTTATACTGGTCATCTACTACGGATTTTTCGTTCAACAGTTCGTCAAGCTGCAATATAATCAAATGAAGTTACAAATATGCAAATGCTAGAAAGGAAATTTATATAGATGATCAACGTTATTTTCATTTTTCTGCAGTTTTGAATATTGTCATTAAGCTATTATAATCACTGCTTCAGCATTAAATGTTACTTATTTACTACTGTACGCAGTGTAATTAAAGTGAAATTAAAAAAAAATAATAATCGGTTGAAAACTTTAGTCCGAATGCAAGTAGAAAACATATATGAAGAAATTTAGTTACTTCGGCAATGTTAAGTTTAGGTTTAAAACGTTGGTAACAGTTCTTTCCATGTAATAGTTGGTTTAAGAGTTCCGCTTTAACTGTAACTTGTAATATCAACTTGCTTAAATTTCAACGCTACTTAAGCCGTGAAAGTAATACTGACACTTCTAATTAAAGAAAACACACTAACGGTCAAGGATACTGAATGAAACAACATGCACTTACTATAAATCCACTGGTTTACTGGTTTCTATGGCACTTCATCACAGGTTGAGCACATGAGCCAGAACACAACTTATTGGCTTTAAATCTAATCATCAAATCACAGCATCAAATCACTTAATCCAAAAGACATTTATCGTTAACAGAACGTTATCTCAAAATGATCTGCATTAACATCTTCAAAGACTCATAGCGTTAACAAGAAAACTCTCAGCTCTGCACTTTCGTTAACATCTCAGCTCTGTCTTCTGTACTCTTACTATATTTAGTCACTACGTTGTGTTTACCTCTAATTCACTGCCAGGGATATCAAGCTCGTAAAACTCGTCGTGAAAAATAATGTGTCGGTAAGTCAGAAAATGTTCAAGGAGAAGAAGCTAAATTTACATAAGAATACAGAAACTCAAAAGAAAGGTTAAATTAGAGGTATACATCACACACACAATAACAATTAATATAAGATTCATATACCTGCAAACTGTAGTTACTATAGGTGTAGGTAAGAATAAATGTACAGGGTAATTCTCAAGAAAATTTATAACGAGGAACAGTACACCAATTAAGTAGTAAATAGTAACACTGTACTAGTGATCCGATTTATTGGCGCAGGAAATAAACACATAAGCGTTTCCAAGCTTTCGCAGATGAACCAGATGGCTTTTTCTGGGAAGTTAGATAGAAACTGCAAACTGAAAAGTAGAACGCTTAACAATTTGAACGCGGGAACTTGACAATAAATAGATGCGACGTTATATTCATTTAAAGATACGAGGCATCACGTTGGCTGCACGCGAGATCCTGATAGAGAAAAGGCGTTACTTGAAGAATTGGTTCCAAATTCGAGGCAACTCGAGCGAGACACAATCATTGCAAGTATCGCTGTTGGTAATGATCTTCAAGGTTTCCCGAATGGCTGTACATTTAGGGGTAGAGTAGCTAGCTAATTTCTTTATATCATCCCACATAGGAGTAGCTGACTTGAATTTGACTTCTCTGGATAGTGCCGTGGCTACGTTACCGTATTTTGTGTCCCTTTTATGTTCGTTGACTCTGGTTCCAAACGAACGCTTGGTCATTCCAATGTAGTATCGTTTAGAGCCGTTCGGATACTGTAGGGGATCGCATAAACGCCTGCTTCGCAGGAGAAAGGTAGTTTTTCACTATTTCTTTTTAGTATAGTATGTAAAGATGCAGAAGACCTTATGACGACGCCGTAGTTCATCTTCTTGAGGGCGTTTTTGAGTTTGTAAGACACACTTGGTATGTAGGGAATTGAGCCTAAATAACGTAGCTGCGGCACAGGAAGACTGGAATGTTTGGCTCTGGCGTTTTGGATAAAGCTACGTATCTGATTCAATGAATATCCTGCGTCAGTGGCTAACTTGATGACGCTTTCAATTTCGTGTTGTCTAGAATGGGTATTAGAAGAAACGGCGAAGGCTCTTTGAATTCGAGAACGGAAGATAGCTGCTTTGTATTCTGCGGGACAGAAAGAGCTGCGGAGCATCAGGTTGGGGACGGACGTGGGTTTGTAGTAGACTTGAGTACCGAGGCGGTTGTCAGACGATTTCCTCAATAAAACATCCAGATAAGGTAAAGCGTTGTTGCTTTCAAGCTCCGTCGTGAAATTGATCGTAGGATGTATATCATTGATTTTATCAAGGAAAATTGGAAGAGTCTCTTTACTTCGCCCAATTGAGCGGAATATATTCTCCACCATTACCCCACGGCCTACCACTTGGCTGCGTTATGCAGACGACGTATTTTTTGTATGGCCCCACGGAAAAGAGACTTCCAATTTTCCTTTATAAAATCAATGATACACATCCTACGATCAATTTCACGATGGAGCTTGAAAGCAACAACGCTTTACCTTATCTGGATGTTTTATTGAGGAAATCGTCTGACAACCGCATCGGTACACAAGTCTACTATAAACCCACGTCCGTCCCTAACCTGATGCTCCGCAGTTCTTTCTGTCCCGCAGAATACAAAGCAGCTATCTTCCGTTCTCGAATTCAAAGAGCCTTCGCCGTTTCTTCTGATACCCATTCTAGACAACACGAAATTGAGAGCGTCATGAAGTTAGCCACTAATGCAGGATATTCATTGAATCAGATACGTAGCTTTATCCAAAACGTCAGAGCCAAACATTCCAGTCTTCCTGTGCCGCAGCTACGTTATTTAGGCTCAATTCCCTACATACCAAGTGTGTCTTACAAACTCAAAAACGCCCTAAAGAAGATGAACTACGGCGTCGTCATAAGGTCTTCTGCATCTTTACATACTATACTAAAAAGAAATAGTGAAAAACTACCTTTCTCCTGCGAAGCAGGCGTTTATGCGATCCCCCTACAGTATCCGAACGGCTCTAAACGATACTACATTGGAATGACCAAGCGTTCGTTTGGAATCAGAGTCAACGAACATAAAAGGGACACAAAATACGGTAAAGTAGCCACGGCTCTATCCAGAGAAGTGAAATTCAAGTCAGCTACTCCTATGTGGGACGATATAAAGAAATTAGCTACCTACTATACCCCTAAATGTACAGCCATTCGGGAAACTTTGGAGATCGTTGCCAACAGCGATACTTGCAATGATTGTGTGTTGCTCGAGTTGTCACGAACTTGGAACCAATTCTTCAAGTAACGCCTTTTCTCTATCAGGATCCCGCGTGCAACCAACGTGATGCCTCGTATCTTTAAATGAATATAAAGTCGCATCTATTTATTGTCAAGTTCCCGCGTTCAAATTGTTAAGCGTTTTACTTTTCAGTTTGCAGTTTCTGTCTAACTTCCTTGAAAAAGCGATCTGGTTCATCTGCGAAAGCTTGGAAACGCTTATGTGTTTATTTCCTACGCCAATAAATCGGATCACTAGTACAGTGTTACTATTTACTACTTATTCTCAAGTAACTGATCCTTTGCAGAGTTTGCGGGTTCACAAACTTAAAAAGAATTTTAGCAAGATGATGATACCTCACAGTTAATGGCCTAGTTTATTATGATGGTCCAACAAAGATACATCAGGAAAAAGCAACTGATGACAATTCACAATCTGCGTTGTACATCAATCTCATGTAACAGTATGTCAACTTCAAATTCAACAGTAACAATAGTAGACAGCTCCAAACATAATAACGTCGTAACAATATCGGACCACCTTATCGATCGTTCAGATCTGCTTGATAGGTTCCCGAACCTAAAACACAGTACCTTGATCACAGGCGTAGCCAGAAATTTCTTAAGGATGGAAAATCCACGGGTTTAGTTCATTGGTGAAAGCCTCATATATACAAATATATCACTTTAAATTCATGCTGAATGTCCCCTCATGGGGACTCCAGACCCGAGAACCCCCCCCTTCATTCCTGGCTACGCTTACGACCTTCATCACAGTATGGTGATGTGTTATCCTAGTCTGCTTGACTTGATTGATTTCCAGTGTGACATAAAGAAATAAAATCTTGAAAATTCCTGAGTGACGTTCAGTGTGTAAAACATAAATTGACATAGGTAAAATACGCCACACATTTCAGAAATTTGTTACAACATTTATGGAGACAATGCAATAATCGTCAATAACGGAGCTATTTTTCATCTGCCTTTACAAAAAACATCCGTCACAACGATTAATACAGGTGTTCTCGAAAGTTTGATTTCACTTTGCAAATTCAGATTCTGGTACTAACGTTGATCTTGCACGTGTCAGCGTTGTATCTCCTCAGCTTTGGCACTTTAATAAGTACACCCCTGGATCCCTGCGACGATATCCATGCATGGCGTTTCACCTTGCCTAGATTATGGGATTTCCAGAGTCAGGGAACTTTCTAAAGTGCTCTATATCTGGCTGTTGCAGCAGTAGTGATCGCCCCAGTATATACATGTATCATCATCATCATCATCATTGTCAACCATTATCAATCCACTGCTGGACGAAGGTCTCCCCAAGTTTCCTCCACAACGGTCTGTCTTGTGCCAGTCTCCTCCATGTCACCCCTGCATACTTTCGAATTTCATCCACCCATCTCCCATGTGGTCTTTTTCTGGGTCTTTTCCTGTCCCTTGGAATCCAATCTAAAATTTCGGCTGTCCATCGATGATCTGTCCTTCTGGCAGTATGTCCAGCCCATTGCCATTTCAGGGATTTAACTCTGATCATGATGTCTTCCACTCTTGTCATTTTTCGGATCCACGAGTTCCTCTTCTTATCTCTCCTGGTTACACCAAGTATGCACCTCTCCAGGCTACTTTGAGTTGTCTGCAGCCTTTGTATGTCTCTTTTAGTTAAGGTCCATGTCTCTGCACCATACGTAAGCACTGGAAGGATGCATTGATCAAACACTTTTCTTTTAAGACATAATGGCATATTGATCTTGAAAATTATGCTGTTTCTTCCAAAAGCTCTCCAGGCAAGTTTTGTACGCCGATTAATTTCTTCATCAATGTGACCCTCACTTGATATCTGCTGTCCAAGATAAACGTACGTTTATGTTATCTCCAGCTTTTCTCCATCAATCGATAAATCTTCATTTCTTGTAAAAGCATTGAACATCACTTTTGTCTTCTGAAAGTTCATTTTTAATCCCACTTCTTTACTCTTGTCAGCAAGTTCCTGGATCATACTCTGAAGCTCTGATGGGCTAGTTGCAAAAATGACTACGTCATCAGCAAAACGAAGGTGGGTTAGATAATCTCCATTAATCTTTATCCCCTTGTTTTCCCAGCTCAGTGACTGAAAAACACCCTCCAATGTGGCATTAAAGAGCTTCGGAGATATGGTGTCACCTTGTCTCACTCCCTTTCCAATTTTTATGTGTGTTGTATTTTCAAACCGCCTAATCTTTGCACTTGCATTTTCACAGATGTTATTAATAACATCTATACATGTATATATATATATATATATATACATGTATAGATGTAAGGTCAGGTGATGCGTAACATCACAGCCTCTCCTTGACAAATGTCAACCCCGCCTTCTCGTGGTACATCCTGTTCCCACTAAAGGGGCTCTGACGACCGCCAATAGCGGTATAATTATACCATCGGGATTAGAGGAAATTCTATCCCACACTCACCAACCCGCTTGGCCAGCGTGGTGAGTTATGGCCAAACCCCTCCAAAATGATTCCACAACTTAAATCTTGGCCCTCAGTCTCCGGCAGCTGGAATGTACCTGGCCAAGGCAGCGGCCAGTGCGACATGAAGGCAGAGGGTGCTAAGAATCCCCGGAGGACCGGACTAGGCTGCCATCTGATGCTGACCTTGGCTACGTACAACGGACGCTCCCTATCTTCTGATTCAAGGCTTCTTGAATTGGAAGAGGAACTACAAAGGATCAAGTGGGACATCGTGGGGCTAAGTGAGGTAAGGAGAAAAGGAGAAGATCTCATTGAACTGAAAAGTGGACATCTCTTCTACTATCGTGGGACAGATACCTGGCAGAACTAGTGGTGTTGGATTTATAATAAACAAGAAACTAAAGGATAAAGTGGTAGAAGTTGAAAGTTCCTCTGACAGAGCTGCACGACTTGTTATCCAACTCTCGAAAAGATACCAGGCTCAGATTATTCAAACTTATGCACCCACCACAAGTCATCCTGAAGAAGAAATTGAAGAATTTTATGAGAAAATTTGTCATCTAAATAATAAAGGTAAGCAGCACTTGAAAATAATTATGGGAGATTTCAATGCAAAAATAGGGCAACGGCAACAGAATGAAACTTCAGTAGGTAAATTCGGTCACGGCAACAGAAACCAGC
The DNA here is from genome assembly GCA_039090855.1 of Macrothele yani. Lineage (NCBI taxonomy): Eukaryota > Metazoa > Arthropoda > Arachnida > Araneae > Macrothelidae > Macrothele > Macrothele yani. The sequence continues at coordinate 1,020,804 of CM077014.1, forward strand.
GTGGAAATACTCTCGTTGAGTTTGCAGAGGCAGAAGGGTTTTTCATCTTGAACTCCTTTTTCAAGAAAAAGCCACACAGGAAATGGACATGGAGACATCCAAATGGGACGACAAGTGAAATTGATTTTATTATGTGTAACAAAAAATTCGTCTTAGAAGACTGCAGTGTGCTAAACAAGTTCAACACAGGTAGTGACCATAGATTGGTGAGATGTAAGATGCACCTCAACACCAAACTTGAACGTGGCAAGCTCATAAGACAAACAAAATCTATTGACATAACCAACCTTAAAAAACACGATAATACCTTCAAGTTGGAACTGAAGAACAGATTCTCTGCTTTAGAAGGCCTAACATCGGAAGAAGTGGACATCTCTGAAGTTAACAGAAAAGTAACCAAAGCTCTTATGGAAACAGCAACAAAATTAGCTGGGTCTAAGAACAAGTTGCATGTAAACAAATTATCAGGAAAAACGAAAATGTTGATGCAAAAAAGAAGAGAGATGAGGACAACTAAAGAAGATGTGACTTCCAAAGTGGAATATATAGAGCTATGCAAGACAGTAAGAAAAAGTATCACTGAAGACGTAAGAAAATTCAACTGTGAACTAGTGAGGAAAGCAATTGAAAACAACCAAAGCCTAAAGATAGCAAAGGGACATCTCAGTAAGGGAAGAAAACAGATTATGGCACTGAGAAAAGAAGATGGTTCTGTAACAAGAAATAGAGGCAAAATTTTGACAAGAGTGAAAGATTTCTACTCCAAATTATATGAAAGGGATGATACATGCACTCCAGACATCATGAAAGATACCAGTACCAGAGTTCCTCCAGTCCTTCCAGCAGAAGTTGCACATGCAATCAAGAACATGAAGCGGGGAAAAGCTCCAGGAGAAGATGGAATTACTGTAGACATCATACAAGAAGCAAGTGGAGAAATTGAAACAGTACTCGCCCAAATTTTCACTCGATGCCTTAATGAAGGAAAGATTCCTGAGGATTGGAACACCGCTACAATGATCCTGCTACATAAGAAAGGTGACATTGAGGATCTCGGAAACTACAGACCTATCAGCCTCCTATCAGTAGTTTATAAAATCTTCACTAAAGTTCTTTCACACCGCTTGAAGGTAACACTGGACATGGCTCAACCGAGAGAACAAGCTGGATTCAGGAGTGGCTACAGCACAATAGATCATATCCACGTACTGAGAGAACTAATTGAAAGAGCGAGGGAATATGAACTTCCATTGTGCATGGCTTTTATCGATTATGAAAAAGCCTTTGATTCGGTGAAACCATCAGCAGTTACAATGGCTCTGAAAACCTGCGGTATTGAAGATGCATACATTAATATTATTAATAACATCTATGAAAATGCAAGTGCAAAGATTCGGCTGTTTGAAAATACAACACACATAAAAATTGGAAAGGGAGTGAGACAAGGTGACACCATATCTCCGAAGCTCTTTAATGCCACATTGGAAAATGTCTTTCAACCACTGAACTGGGAAAACAAAGGGATAAAGATTAATGGAGATTATCTAACCCACCTTCGTTTTGTTGATGACGTAGTCATTTTTGCAACTACCCCATCAGAGCTGCAGAGTATGATCCAGGAACTTGCTGACAAGAGTAAAGAAGTGGGATTAAAAATGAACTTTCAGAAGACAAAAGTGATGTTCAATGCTTTTACAAGAAATGAAGATTTATTTATTGATGGAGAAAAGCTGGAGATAACAGACACGTACGTTTATCTTGGACAGCAGATATCAAGTGAGGGTCACATTGATGAAGAAATTAATCGGCGTACAAAACTTGCCTGGAGAGCTTTTGGAAAAAACAGCATAATTTTCAAGAGCAATATGCCATTATGTCTTAAAAGAAAAGTGTTTGATCAATGCATCCTTCCAGTGCTTACGTATGGTGCAGAGACGTGGACCTTAACTAAAAGAGACATACAAAGGCTGCAGACAACTCAAAGTAGCATGGAGAGGTGCATACTTGGTGTAACCAGGAGAGATAAGAAGAGGAACTCGTGGATCCGAAAAATGACAAGAGTGGAAGACATCATGATCAGAGTTAAATCCCTGAAATGGCAATGGGCTGGACATACTGCCAGAAGGACAGATCATCGATGGACAGCCGAAATTTTAGATTGGATTCCAAGGGACAGGAAAAGACTCAGAAGAAGACCACATGGGAGATGGGTGGATGAAATTCGAAAGTATGCAGGGGTGACATGGAGGAGACTGGCACAAGACAGACCGTTGTGGAGGAAACTTGGGGAGACCTTCGTCCAGCAGTGGATTGATAATGGTTGACAATGATGATGATGATATATATATATATATATATATATATATATATAGAGAGAGAGAGAGAGAGAGAGAGAGAGAGAGAGAGAGAGTGGATGCAAGGTCAGGTGATGCGTAACATCACAGCCTCTCCTTGACAAATGTCAACCCCGCCTTCTCGTGGTGCATCCTGTTCCCACTAAAGGGGCTCTGACGACCGCCAATAGCGGTATAACTATACCATCAGGATTAGAGGAAATGCTATCCCACACTCACCAACCCGCTTGGCCAGCGTGGTGAGTTATGGCCAAACACCTCCAAAATGATTCCACAACTTAAATCTTGGCCCTCGGTCTCCGGCAGCTGGAATGTACCTGGCCAAGGCAGCGGGTGCTAAGAATCCCCGGAGGACCGGATTAGGCTGCCATGTGATGCTGACCTTAGCTACGTATAACGGGCGCTCTCTATCTTCTGATTCAAGGCTTCTTGAATTGGAAGAGGAACTACAAAGGATCAAGTGGGACATCGTCGGGCTAAGTGAGGAGAGAGAGAGAGAGAGAGAGAGATAGATCGATATAGATATACACATGTGACACCTCAAAAAAAAAACAAAAAAAAAAAAACCCTTTACCGAGCCGAAATTGGATTACATTCTTCCATATAACGTTTTAAACGTAATCCGGTCCTAATCAGAGCGACACTTATGTGTAGTACATATATTAAGAAAATACAACGTTTCTCAGAAATATCTTTTTATTTTTCAATTCGATCGCTGGGCTCTGGCCTAGCTTCAACGTCCATACGAATGTTTCGAACACTTTAACAGCATTTAATTTGTTTTCAAGGTCCTATAGTACGAATAAATATTATTCGTTCTGTCATAAAAGAAATCATACACGAGATGAGTTCTGGCATAATCAAAACAAAAGCGAATGTAAAGCTGTGAAGAATAAGAAGGACAATCGGACCACCGCTGAAATGCACTCCCGCCGAGATAAATCAGCTAAAAAAGATATGAGCAAAGAACCTGAAGTAATGTAAAGAAATAAGAACTTCTCGTTTGATGCTAAAATTCGAGTAATCAAGGTTCACCCTGCTCTTACAGGTCCATTCATTCTTCAGCGACGACACGTATGGCGAATGACAATATTTGTTCTATGGTAGGCTCACATACAGATTTAGAGCAAAATACTGCCCATCGGATTTTTTGACTGATAACAAACGCTCATAGATAACGAAAAAATGTTTTTTTTTCATTTCGTATCTGACGTCAGGGAAAAAGACGTCTGGCCACTGGATAGCAACATTTTGTTTTACTCATTCACCACCAGAAACTCTGAGAACTTAAAATATTTACTTAACGTTTTTCCACCAAAACATACGGTTTTGATTTAGCTCTTTGATCAAGGGGTAATCAGAGCATGAAGTACCGTTGGCGCAACGAATTAATTTAAGGCAACTATAGTTTTCAACGACCTCAGAAGTAACATTGGAGGAAGCTGTAAAACAATATTATCTGCTTCTGTAATACTATCGTTGCTTGGATTATGAAATGTGTTGGCGCAGCACTATGTCAGACTCTAGGCCCACTGAGAAAAGCAGTGGTAGAAAATGTTATGAATTTTAAGCTGTTTCCAAAGATGAGCTATTTTCAATGAAAGTGAATTAAATGAATGGTTCGACTGCGAGATGAAAATGATTCAGTGTTTTGAACCTTCAGTGACTCATAAAATTATTACTAAACAGTTCTATGCTCCAAGGAAGACAGTGACGACAGCGATATGACGAGCGGAGAGATGGAGGAAATGATTATGTGAAAAGGCTACACCTCTTGTGAAGGCATATTAATTTCATGCATCAAAAGTCATTCACATCGCTGAACATGAAATCATGCCGGCACGTCGATTAAGAAACAATACTTAAAACGTGCAACTCCATCAAATAACACAAACGATGATTAAATAAACTTTTTCAAGAGAGTGTCCATTATTGCACCATCTGCTTTCCTGAGGAGCCGCGTTGCAGCCGATCGGCGTCTGTCGCTCTTGTTGGCCTTCACCTTTCCTCCACAGATCAATGAATACTTGACTGTAAATAAAGTGCAGTAATTCTCTTTTTCCTTATTTTTGAAACTGCGCATTTGCTGTTCCTACATGATTGCACAAATATATTGTTGATCGATTTCACACACAAAGGGAGCGTAATCAAAATATTTTTATTCATTGCGCTCATATCGTAAAACTATATACTGCGTAAAACAATGTTAGTTAAAATTATTATATGTGTAAAACTTGCTCTATTTGGCATTTTCAGATAAATATGGATTTATTAACTGATATTTCAGCGAAGGACAGCAACTTTTCGCAATTTCAATGGTTTTATGAGACATAATTAGGTCGGAACATGATTATTTTTACTTATGCGTATAATAAAGTGCTTTTAAAAGCACACTTGTTATATCATTTATTCAAATCACTGAACCTTATGAAACCGGAGTTGAAGAATACGCGTTGTCATAGAGAAGGATATAAACTTAGAAGCTGCACGCTACGAATTACCACGAAAGAGCTGAGGTCCATATGCCTTGAAATAAAAAAATAACAAGTTAATGCACACGGTCGATATCTTTTGACGTGGTGCAAAGCACATGGAACATATACTGCAAATCAATGGAAACTCGTCTTGTGCAATGGCAAGTTCTCGACCTCATGTTCGCCTTTTTGTATGCGTTTAAGCTCAGCATAGACCTCCTTACTTCTTTTATCTAATGTTGTGCTTTCCGACCGAATCTTTGGTCATTTCCTCTTGTTGCAAGTTAACTCACTCCTATGTTCATCCAAGTTTGTTTTCACCATGCCGCAATGCACCTATTCCTTGTTTTTCTGTCACACTGATGCTAATTATGTTTTGTACATTCCCCTCCATGTACCATCCTGGGCCTTAATTAAATCATGCACTTGATTTTCATCAGCATATCTTCCGGATGATCCATTGTTATGTTTTCTTTTAAATAAACTAGGTGCCTAGTTGGTAACTAGAGCTTTAAAAACCACTTGCAGATTTTTGAAAGCAGGGACTACAGTCTTGGGACGATTGTATATACATATTAAGATAATACAACGTTTGTCGCAAATATCTTATTTTTCAAGTCGACCAAGGTTTCACTGGGTTCTGACCAAGCTTCATCAGGACGAATGACAAGTAAATATTCAAATTGTACATGATATCATAAATGTTGTTTACAGCCACAGGTTTTGGTAAGTTACTTCTACGCACTTGATAGAAATGGTGTGGATGCCCTGTCATTAACAAGTTGCGAAGACTTCTGATATATATGGAAAACTTTCAAAATATCAAGTTTGGTTGTTGAATCTGGCTTGTCAATTTTCTAACAGAAATTTATGGTTCTTTTCGTAACAGTGTTCGGCCATCGATGGCTTCTTTAGGTCCCAGTTCCGAATATAGGTTTTGTGCTCCTTCAATCGAAGACGCAATAAAAACAGACCCGTAGAGCCTTGCGTTTTCGATTGCAGGAGCACAAAACCTATATTCGGAACTATGACCTAAAGAAGCCATCGATGGCTGAACACTGTTACGAAAAGAATCATAAATTTCTCTTTGAAGAAGCAAAAGTAATTGACAAGCCAGATTCAACCACCAAACTTGATATTTTGGAAGCTTTCCGTATATATCAGAAGTCTTCGCAACTTGTTAATGACATGGCATCCACACCATTTCTATCAAGCGCGTAGAAACAACTAACCAAAACCCGTGATTAAATGATAGCATGTACAATTTGAATATTTACGTGCCATTCGTCCTGATGAAGCTAGGTCAGAACCCAGCGAAACCTTGGTCCACTTGAAAAATAAAATATTTGTGACAAATGTTGTATTATCCATAACGTATATTCTATTTTAACTTTCTTTTTGAGTTTCTTTTTCTATGTAAATTTGAGTTCGTTCTCTTAGACATTTTCAAACCTTAACGTTATGTCTTCTCCCTCAAACGAGAATGAAGTTGGCAACACACTGAGGTCGGAACAAGAGTGACGTATGTGTAGCCGGATAAGAACGATAGATTCAAAGACAATGCAGCGGTTGTTTTGAGGCATTGATGTTATTGATGATAGACGTGCTGTTATACTGTAATTGAATGTTAAATCACTGCTACTGTATTGAGTACGCCAATAAACCAGATGTGAGTGTGGAGTACAAACCATGCAACAAAATAAACGTATTTGTAAGTACTACAATTAACATCTTTCTTGTAATGCGTATGGGTACCTTCTAATATTACATTGGCTTTAGCACATATAACGTGATTACTGACGTAAGGACTAAGTTACAGCGGAAAGACAAATTACGTTATATATCTTAATATACACTTGCAGATGTCAGAGATTCAAGAGTCATTTCATTGTATGGTCGTGTTTCTCGTGGCACGGAGCACCAGTGCATGGAATGATAGTTTATGTGTCTTAGCTTGACGCTTCGGACAATATTCTATGTGTATTACATTGCGGCAATTTTGTGGAATCGAACCCTTACATCTTCCGATACGGCAATTCCCCGTGCAAACAATAAGAACAGTGGAAGCGTGGTTTCAACAGAATGTATTGGAACTTTACAGTGACAAGCGTAAGATGCGGACTCAGTCCCATGCATAAAACGTCTGTGAAGTAAATTGGCAAACAGGCTCAGTGCGGAGCCGCATCGACCTTTGTTGGTAGAACTAAAGCCAAGTTTAAAAGGGTGGAACTCAGAGCCAGTGTTCTTGTACTAGAAATTTATTGAAATTGCTACTGGAAGCATTTTAAGGATCACTCAACTCGAATATAGACTTTATAACATTGAGGTAAGTCAGTAAAGACATGTTTTGTCAGTGGTGGTCCGACAATATATGAAGTGCTATTAATAAATATATGCTACAAATTTTGAAGATGACAATCCTATTTTTGGTATAAATGTGATAAGGACAGTAAGTCAGATAATATCCGAAAACTTGAAATTTTCATCGTTCTGGAGCGGGACCCAAATCCGCATCTCCCAGATAGCGCCCGGGTATGTTAACCGTGGTGTAATCCCGTATTTCTTTCATGAAATATATGCTAATTTGCCGAACATAAGCTGACACGATATTAAGTAGTATTTTACAAATGCTGTAAGCGTCGCATAATTTTCGGAAGGATAGTGTGTGTGTTCGTCTGTGTATGCAGTTGAGAGAGGGTGTGTGTATTAGTCTGTGTATACAGTTGAGAGAGGGTGTGTATGTGTTCGTCTGTGTGTGCAGCTGAGAGAGGGTGTGTGTGTATATACAATAAGTAATATGCTACAAAAATTGAATTCGTGCATCTCCTAAGCCTAATGAGTAAGAGCACGTGTTAACGCTATTTACGTGTAATACGAGTGAATGCTCTTCAGTATATTTATTAAGTCGACTGAAGAAGAAGGAACGAAGCCAATGTTTCACTGTAAGTAGCTATCTGTAAAATATTTGTAAATAACTGATTACATTAACGTAATTATAAATACACCACACTTTGAATACTCAAGAGACGCATCATCATCATCATCATCATCGTCAACCATTATCAATCCACTGCTGGACGAAGGTCTCCCCAAGTTTCCTCCACAACGGTCTGTCTTGTGCCAGTCTCCTCCATGTCACTCCCGCATATTTACGAATTTCATCCACCCATCTCCCATGTGGTCTTTTTCTGGGTCTTTTCCTGTCCCTTGGAATCCAATCTAAAATTTCGGCTGTCCATCTATGGTCTGTCCTTCTGGCAGTATGTCCAGCCCATTGCCATTTCAGGGATTTAACTCTGATCATGATGTCTTCCACTCTCGTCATTTTTCGGATCCACGAGTTCCTCTTCTTATCTCTCCTGGTTATACCAAGCATGCACCTCTCCATGCTACTTTGAGTTGTCTGCAGCCTTTGTATGTCTCTTTTAGTTAAGGTCCACGTCTCTGCACCATACGTAAGCACTGGAAGGATGCATTGATCAAACACTTTTCTTTTAAGACATAATGGCATATTGCTCTTGAAAATTATGCTGTTTCTTCCAAAAGCTCTCCAGGCAAGTTTTGTACGCCGATTAATTTCTTCATCAATGTGACCCTCACTTGATATCTGCTGTCCAAGATAAACATAGTTATCTGTTATCTCCAGTTTTTCTCCATCAATCGATAAATCTTCATTTCTTGTAAAAGCATTGAACATCACTTTTGTCTTCTGAAAGTTCATTTTTAATCCCACTTCTTTACTCTTGGTTGCAAGTTCCTGGATCATACTCTGCAGCTCTGATGGGGTAGTTGCAAAAATGACTACGTCATCAGCAAAACGAAGGTGGGTTAGATAATCTCCATTAATCTTTATCCCTTTGTTTTCCCAGTTCAGTGGTTGAAAGACATTTTCCAATGTGGCATTAAAGAGCTTCGGAGATATGGTGTCACCTTGTCTCACTCCCTTTCCAATTTTTTATGTGTGTTGTATTTTCAAACAGCCGAATCTTTGCACTTGCATTTTCATAGATGTTATTAATAATATTAATGTATGCATCTTCAATACCGCAGGATTTCAGAGCCGTGGTAACTGCTGATGGTTTCACCGAATCAAAGGCTTTTTCATAATCGATAAAAGCCATGCACAATGGAAGTTCATATTCCCTCGCTCTTTCAATTAGTTCTCTCAGTACGTGGATATGATCTATTGTGCTGTAGCCACTCCTGAATCCAGCTTGTTCTCTCGGTTGAGCCATGTCCAGTGTTACCTTCAAGCGGTGTGAAAGAACTTTAGTGAAGATTTTATAAACCACTGATAGGAGGCTGATAGGTCTGTAGTTCCTGAGATCCTCAATGTCACCTTTTTTATGTAGCAGGGTCATTGTAGCATTGTTCCAATCCTCAGGAATCTTCCCTTCATTAAGGCATCGAGTGAAAATTTGGGCGAGTACTGTTTCAATTTCTCCACTTGCTTCTTGTATGATGTCTATAGTAATTCCATCTTTTCCTGGAGCTTTCCCCCGCTTCATGTTCTTGATTGCATGAGCAACTTCTGCTGGGAGGACTGGAAGAACTCTGGTACCTTTCATGATGTCTGGAGTACATGTATCATCCCTTTCATATAATTTGGAGTAGAAATCTTTCACTCTTGTCAAAATTTCGCCTCTATTTCTTGTTATAGAACCATCTTCTTTTCTCAGAGCCATAATCTGTTTTCTTCCCTTACTGAGATGTCCCTTTGCTATCTTTAGGCTTTGGTTGTTTTCAATTGCTTTCTTCACTAGCTCACAGTTGAATTTCCTTACGTCTTCAGTGATACTTTTTCGTGCTGTCTTGCATAGCTCTATATATTCCACTTTGGAAGTCACATCTTCTTTAGTTGTCCTCATCTCTCTTCTTTTTTGCATCAACATTTTGGTTTTTCCTGATAATTTGTTTACATGCAACTTGTTATTAGACCCAGCTAATTTTGTTGCTGTTTCCATAAGAGCTTTGGTTACTTTTCTGTTAACTTCCGAAATATCCACTTCTTCCGATGTTAGGCCTTCTAAAGCAGAGAATCTGTTCTTCAGTTCCAACTTGAAAGTATTATGGTGTTTTTTAAGGTTGGTTATGTCAATACATTTTGTTTGTCTTATGAGCTTGCCACGTTCCAGTTTAGTGTTGAGGTGCATCTTACATCTCACCAATCAGCGTATTAAATCCATTTATTTTTGTGGTGTAGTAATAAATATACTTAAGAGCGTTCACTCGTAATGCACGTCACGTGCTCTTCGTCTTTAAGCTTAGGAGATGCACGAGTTAAATTTTTTGTAGTATATTACTTACAATATATATTCCCACACCCTCTCTCAACTGTACACACAGACGAACACATACACATCCTCTCTCATTCGACAAGCTTTCACATTTTTATGTCTACCATAGCCTCCCATTGGAATGCGAAAGCTTGGCGAATCTTTGTGCTTACTACACCACAAAAATAAACGGATTTAATATGCTATATGCATCTCTTGAGTATAACTGATTACATTTTTCTGTTTTTTTTAATGTAGCGTATGAAATTTTTATTTAGGCAACATGTACGATCCTAAATTAGAAATCAAGTCTCTGGAACAAGAAAGTAGAATCATAAACAATCACCGTGACTTAATTCGTATATTCAAGCTCAGGAGTTCGCGGAAACTACCAGAAACGAAGACATGCTAAAATAAATTTCTTCGGGAACTGGTGTCTCGAAAACAGGGATACATTTGTATTTTAAAACTTGTTACATTGTTATTTGAATTTGTTATGTGGAGCACAGATGAATGAAATTTAACTTTCGAATTTCAAAATGCGTTCTTTAGTTGTGCTTGGGTACATTTGTCTTTGACACTGGTAGAAAAATCGTGCGCCTTTGTAAATTCCCCCGTTGCCGATGCCGAAGTTCGCTGTTTACCTAGCATCCGTGCTGGATATTTCATAATGATTATCAGCGATATTTATTCCTCAGTCGGCAGATTTTGTCACATTGATTATTTCACAACGTTGAACGATGACACAGCTAATTTGTTCTGATTGCAGCTTATGCCCCTGAAAACAGGAAAGTGGCACATGGTTAAGCACTCTTCGTGTATCTGTCGACACTAAGCGTGCGAAATGGTCATATATCTCTCACATACCGTAGTTCCATCTCTTATCTAACCTTGAGATAAGAGTTTGCGACAGCCCGTACGAGATAGCTTACATTACTTTTCTGTTTTTTAGGGACAGAAGCAGAACTTATCGTCTGTGCAAAGTTTCTTTTACTTCTATCCTAATTTCAAAGCCCTTTGTTTTGTTAGAGATTTTAACCACGAGATACCGAAATCTGGAGGTTGTTTTATTTTAGCTACTATTTTCCCATATATAAATCGGAGTGACTACTTGCTCTTATAGATGTACTATTTTATCCATTGGATTCTTAATTTAGGATCCAAAATGAATACCAAAATAAATAAGAAAGGCAACAGAATGGAGAATTGCATAACAAATTGAACTATGTGACGTGATGCGTAATTAAAACAAGCGTCGTTTACGTATTCAAGATGAGTAGGAGAGTATTAACAGTTTTAGCACGTTTTTTTTGGTGAGGGGGTGGAAAGAACGTGCCTATTGCTTCACTATAATCGGCAGCTATCTCCATGGACTCCATATCTCTGCTCTCATTCCTCCAATCTAAAAAATTCTTTCTACATTGAGAACCTTGAGCTGTGAGAACAAAGATCTACATCTCCTGGTCTACAAAAGTTTAGCCACGAATTTCAAACTGAGGGATGTGCTGGAAAAGTTTGAGAGGTGTTGAATAAAATTTAGGGAGGTTTTAGATGAATGCAAATTCTTCGAAGGCTGAAAATTTTTGTAGGGAAATATTCGGGCTTTCAATCTAGGATTAAAAATGTGGAAAACTCTTCAAAAAATTGAGAATTGCTGAATATTTTATAGTAAAAAATGCTAAAAATTCCGAATCTGTTTTACAAAACAACAAACGGTTATTTGGTTTTTGTGCTGTATTCATTTTTCATCCTCATCTGTAAATGCTGCCTTAAATAAGGCTAAAGCAAAGAAGCATTGACATGGTTTGCTGAAACAGTTGATATTGCTATCTGCAGAATTTCTAGCAGATTAAATTGAAAGATACGTAGACATGGCCGGCGGAGCCCAATAATTTCAGGGGAAGGGGAGGACCAACTTCTCCGAGAGTTAAAACAATAAAAAAAGAAAACTCGTAGTATATGCACTCATTGTCGTAAAAATAAGCGCACCAAGAAAAAACCGTGTGATTGACGCGAAACTGGGCGAATAACTACGAGGAGGGCAGGCAGGCAAATGATTAAAGTTTCGTGCGATTCCGCATGCCACGCGTCCAAGACCGACGCTGCAATCGGAATCCTTGGGGCTTATAAGGCGCCGCGCAGGGGACTCCACATTCGTGCCGAAGTGCACCGTAAGAGTCAGGTGAGATCCCTGAGCGATAGATATGCCGAGGAGCCGCCGTAGATGTGCGTACGGGCAAATGACGGGGTTTGAAGGAGGCCGTATCTTCGGGATGAGAGAGGCAGGGTGGACGGCGCGCCGAACCGGCCACCATTTGAGCCTGTCGGACAGTACGAAGCGATCGTGACACGGGATGGCACCCAGACACGGCGGATTGGCTGTGGAGCAGCAGAGAGGACCGTGGAATCGTGGCAGCCACACGCACAGATTCAAAGACGTCCTTGTTCAATATCCAGAGACATGTGGCGGCTGTACAAGGGACTCCTGTGTCCGCCAGAACTATTTACACACGCCTGGCCGAGGCGAATCTGCACTCTCGACGGTCCTTACGTTTTCTGCCATTAACACCTGACCATCGTCGGCATCGATTGCAGTGGTGTCAGCAGAGAGCAACGTGGAATGCTACGGACTGGTGGCGTATAGTGTTCAGCGACGAATCCCGCTTCTGTATGGGAACGGACGACCACCGTGTCAGAGTGTGATGGACTGTAGGTTAGCACTACAGTCCCAACCTCACTGTACAGTGGCACACGTCCCGAACTGCAGGCGTGATGGTCTGGTGAGACATCGTGTATTACAGCCGTACTTCCCTCGCAGTGATCCGAGGGACGTTGAAATCCCAGCGCTACGCACAGGATAACCTGTGGCTCCATGTGCTGCTTTTTCTGCCGGAGTGGCCCGGAGCTATTTTTCACCAAGATAAGGTCCGTCCGCCCACTGCTCGGGTTTCCCAGGACTGTCTACGTCATGCTTCGACGCTTCCGTGACCTGCCAGATCGCCTGATCTCCAGTCCATCGAGCACGTGTAGACCAGATGGGACGTCAGCTTTCTCCATGTCCCAGTGTTCGTGATTTAGAGTGTCAGTTGCAAGAAGTGTGGGCCAATCCGTCCCAGGATAACATATGGCGTCTCTTTGACTCCATACCGGACTGTACTCCGCGTGTATCCGAGCACGAGGCGATCCGATGCGGTACTAACGCTGACCGGAATGTATACCGCATGTCCACGGGAAATCGTCCTGCTGGTGTGATATTGTAATAATTTCTGTCCTTGGTATGCACCATCTCACTACTAAAATCTCATTTCAATCCGACGCCTCCTTCTTTGTGAGCGGATTTTTATGACTGCGTATATATGCGAGTAATCGTACAAATAATCGTCAACTATCATCAATCCACTAGCTATTATATATCCAGCTCATTGCTATATGAAAATTCTTTAACAATCTTTAAAGTGAAAAACGCAACGATGAGTTTTCATCTTATTTTTGCAAAATCAATTTTCAAAGTTGCACTTGAAGCGTTTTCCATGAAACTGCGAAACGTGATGGTCTTCAGGAAACTTTCATAAAAAATGAAACAAAAACACAACAACACATGTTACATCATATGTAAATCACAAATTTTTAGGATCTTTTCGTAGGAAGCCCCCACCCCCAATGAGGGAATCATGAAATTCCAGGGGCGTCCGGAATTTCATGATCCCCTCAGTGTCCCCTATACCTTCAGCCGCCCGTGTACGTACATGCGTTTTGAGATGAAAAGATAAAACATATGGTTTGTATAAGAAAAATGAAAAAGAAAAGAAACATGATTATAAACTTCAAATGAAAGAAGAAGTTACTGTATTTCAGTAAAAGGTAGTTTAAGGTGAAACTGAGGAATTCATGAAAATGCTAACTGAAAGGATGAATACTTAGAAATTCAAAAGTGTGTGTGTGTGTGTGTGTGTGTGTGTTACACACCTTCAAATACAAGGGTGTTGAGATTTTTTATTAGGGATATCTGAGTAAATTTAGGATGTTGTTGGAGGGGTGTGTGTGTATAAATCCTTGTTGGTCTGTTTCGGATGCGTAATATTGCCGCTAGGGGGAATAAGTGCAAATTCTACAGAATTTAAAATGTATTGTATTGTACTCCGTACTACTGCTTGTAAAAAATCGTGTTGAAAAAAAACTTTTTTTTTCCTTCTATTACCACGAAGACCATTTTTCATAGTTTCTACTCCTGGTACTTCCCAATGTTCCCGCTAAGAGGTCTAAATATATATTCTGTTTCTCGGATATTCGGATATCTTCTACTAAACTTCGATTTGAATCCCCCCTCCCTCTGATAGCTTTCATGGTCGATATTTCACATATAATACCTAATATTTCATAACGTTCATGGTGAACATACAGTATAATACCTAATATTTCATAATTCACAATTCTGCTAATAGGGCATAAGTACATATTTCTATTTGCAATATATTTTCAGCCGTATCTAGCATTCTATAAACCCAATTAAAGAAACATATTTTTAACCATGTAGCACTCACAAGGGAAACATTTTGTGTATACTTTGTGCTCAAAATAATATGCAGTTTTACTGCGAGGTGGGGTAAATGCATACCTTAGTATTTTCGATATCACACCTTCTAAAATTACGGTTTCAATAAATTCCTTTTGTGTCCGATAGAATTTACGTCACGAATATTTCCCATATAATTTCGAATTTCTTGTGACCAATAATTTTGCCACTAGAGGACGTAAGTACATATTTCTGTTCGCAGCATATTCGCAGCCGTATTTGCGCGTTTAAAAACTCGACTAAAAAATTTCTTTTTGGATCAAATACCACTCATCACGGAAAACATTATTTCACGCATATTTTTTGCTCAAAATAATGCACAGTTTTGTCGCTAGACGGAGAAAATTTATATTTCAGTTTTGTCGATATCCATTTCAAAAGTGTGATTGGAGAAATTGTTTTGCTTTGGATATCACTAATTGCGAAGAACATTTTGCATACCTTTCTGAATTTTTCTTAGTGAACAGTTCTGACGCTAGATGATGTAACTGTGAATTTCTGTTTGTAACTTTATCTCGGTTTCGGGAAATCCGATTGAAAAACATATTTTTATACTCTGTGACATTCACTATGGTAAAGATTGTCCTCTTCAAATAATGCAAGGTTTCACCTATAGGGGCGCGCGCGTACACTGGTACTCAAAATTAAAAGATTATTTTTAAATTCGTACATAACTCAAAGTATTTATGAGAAAACCTAATGAAATTTGCTAAAGAGGTTTATTGTTACATTACTTATGTAACTCAAGCAGTTGAAAAACATGTACTTATAAATTGCATGTGTTAAGGCCATAATCTTGTAATTTACACGAAAGTGAAGCCCATGGAAACAATATTTAAAGTCTTGTGGTATTTTAATATGGAATATGATTTCCTCTGACAGCCATGAAATTCAAGCAACGACGGATTAATGACCACTCTACAATTTTTCTAAGTTCTAGAAATGTTCTGGCTGAAGACGGGAGAGATCCTGTGCGGATCTCTAGAGCACGTCATACATGCTCAATGGGATTAAGGTCTGGGGATCTGGGTGAGCACTCCGCTCGGCGAACATCTTTCTCGCCGAACTGAGTGCCCTGTGTGGATCCCTAGCGTACGCCATAGATGCTCAATCGGATTGAGGTTAGGGGATGTGGGTGGCACTCCGTTTGGTGAATATCTTTCTTTTCCAGAAAATCGTCGATCAAATAAACTCGATGAGTTTGTGCGTTATTGTTCACAGGAATAAAACGTGGACCGAAAGCTTCTGAGAATGGCCTGATATATGGGCTCAGGATCTCGTCTCTGTACCTGAGGGTGTTAACATGTGGTTTCAGGATCTCGTTTATTTACCTCAGGGTAGTAACATATTTGTTCAGGATCTCGTTTCTGTACCTCAGGGTAGTAACAGAGAGACTCTGAAAGATGTGCAGGTCTCTTTGTTCGTTCAGCATGATTCGTACTCAGATCATCATGCCACCGCCATCACAGTAGTCCCTTTCTCTGATGTTAGAGGGACTACTCCGGGTCCTTGTTTCTCTACTGATAAGAAAATGTCGCAAATCAGCACGATTCATGTGTAAAAGAACATTTGTTCTCTGGTCTGGATTCCAGTTGTGATGTTGGCCACTCCACGTCAAATGAGCACGCCGGGCGACTAAACTTATAGGGACACAAACAACTGGTCTCCTTACATAAAGGCATTGCTCACGAAGTCTTCTACAAAGAGTTTGTCTTGAAACCCTTTTCCCTGTAGCTGGTTAGGATTCCAAGTGTGATGTTGGGTATTCCACGTTAAACGAGCTCGCCGGGCGGCTGAAGTTACGGGGACACAAATAACTGGTCTAAATTTTCCAGCTTTCGATAGGATAAGTCTGTAACTTTTGTTGTGCGACTTGGGCTTGTGAAAACACATATTTGTTCCAGATTGATATCGAATCCGTGTCCTCTCACTCCGGAGAAAGTCGCTCTCCCAACTGAGCTACGCGGACAGAATATCTCGCTGCAGATTTGACGTCTTGACACATGTTTTCATCTCTGTAGTACGTCACAGGCTGAATAAACTCATCTGGAAATTTTCTATGGACACGAACAAAGAAGACTGCGCAGTCGAAACCTCGATCAATTTGCTCGCTATTAAAAATGCATGCATAAAGATTTTTGCCGTTCTTACCAGAATCCGGTGTATGTGTGTGTGTGCGCGAGCTTGTATTTGTGTGTTCGATCTTCGTTTACTTTCTTATCTTTCCTTGCTTTATTTTCCCTTTTCAAAATTTTACAAAATTCAATTTCCGTAGTCCTGTGATATTTTAACCCTTTAACCGGCTGGGACGAGTGAACCTGCGTATCAGAAAGCGTTGCTTTCCTCTTATCCTTGTTATTCAAAGTAATTATTTAGGGGGTGATTGACACTTATCCCTTCAGACTAATTATCAGCCAAGAAGGCGACGAACCTAAGAAAGGAGAGAGAGAAGATGTCTGAGTCACTTGTTTCTAATTAGTGGCATGATGTCCGTGTCAGTAGTTCTCATCATTCCTCAAGTAATGGAACAGAGAATAAAAGACTAGAAACGAACTCTTATCATTGGTGACAGGTTTATGGTGGGTACTGCTCAGATTGGGGGGAGAGGAATTGTGTTTTGCCGTAGCTTTCATAAAATTCGGCAGCTATGTGTACACTTCAGCTTGGGTCTCCGTTTGGTTCAGTCAAACCGGCCGCTTGAAAGGTTGATAAATAACTGGTTGCTTTAGGTAAATATACACCTCTACATCTTTAATTCGGACAAGATGTTTCCGAGGAGGTTTTTTATTTCAAAATTTATGTAATACTGAATGCTTCCTCAGTGCTATTTTCGTTTGAAATTTGTGTTCTATCCGAATATATAATCTTCTTGTTACTGAGTCATTGCAGAGGCCTTTCACAGATTAACTTTTAATAAGCTCAGAATAGGCAGTCAGTAACATCTCTTAACGATATGCCGTAGTATAATTTTATCTTCAGCTGCACACACATCCATATTCCTAATAGTTCTTTCATTTAGATAATTTATTGCTATTACATTACTTATTTATAATCACGTAGGGTTTCGGAATAAAAAAATGCAATTTTTATATTCACAAAAGAATTAAATGTTTGTGAAACTTCTGATCCACTTGTTTAGTAATTTGAATGTACGTACAAATTATATATAAGTGTCTGTCCTAAAAAGACTTATAATTTCGTCCTGGGATTACTTAATGTATGAATAAATGTAATATCAGCTCGCGTGGTGATAAAAAGTCGAGTTCTCGAATAAATCCATTTATAACTTTCGTTTTCAAAAGTGGTCAAGTGGTCGTCAGATGCGAAGTCTACTACTGGCCAATCGTAGGAGCGGGGCCAGGGCTAAAATCTCGGCAAAGGCATCAGTCGCGTGCTTCTTATACAGCACTGGTTTGTGTCCTTTTCATGCAACTAGTGAACCAAAATCAGAAATGGGTAAGTGTTACAGCCTTGGTCACATCATGGAGACGCTACGCATCTTTCCCAAAATTCTGCTGTTCAAGAAAATAAAACAAAAGTAGTGCTAGTGAGAAAAACAATTGAAAACAACCAAACCTGAAGAGAGCAAAGGGACATCTCAATAAGGAAAGAAAACAGATTATGGCACTGAGAAAAGAAGATTGTTCTGTAACAAGAAATAGTGGCGAAATTTTGACAAGAGTGAAAGATTTCTGCTCAAAACTATATGAAAGGAATGATACATGTACTCCAGACATTACGAAAGGTATCAGTACCAAAGTTCTTCCAATCCTCGCAGCAGAAGCTACACATGCAATGAAGAACATGAAACGCGGAAAAGCTCCAGGAAAGATGAAATTACCGTAGACATCATACAAGGAGCAAGTGGAGAAATTGAAACTAGACTCGCTCAAGTTTTCACTAGATGTCTTAAGGAAGGGAAGATTACTGTGGATTGGAACAATGCTACAATGATCCTGGTACATAAAAATGGTGAGATTGAGGAACTACGGGCTCATCAGCCTCCTATCAGTGGTTCTCTTCACGAAAGTTCAAAAAATCTTCAGTAAAGTTCTTTCACACCGCTTGAAGGTAACACTGGACATTGCCCAACCAAAGGAACAAGCTGGTTTTACGAGTGGCTACAGCACTATAGATCATGTCCACGTACTGAGAGAACTAATTGAAAGAGCGAGAGATTATGAACTCCCATTATGCATGGCTTTTATTGAATACGAAGAGGCTTTTGATTCCATGAGACCATCAGCAGTTGCAATGGCTTTGAAATCCTGCGGTATTGAAAATGCATACGTTAGTAACATCTATGAAAATGCAAAGGTTCGTTATACATATAAGGATACAGCACCAATAAAATTGGAAATGGAGTGAGACAAGGTGACACTGTATCTCCCAAGCTCTTTAATGCCACATTGGAAATGCCTTTCAATCATTGAACTGGAAAAACAAAGGGATAAAACTTAATGGAGATTATTTAACTCACCTTCGTCTTGCTGATGATGTAGTCATTTTTGTAACTTCCCTTTCAGAGCTACGGAGTATGATCCAGGAACTTGCTGACAAAAGTAAAGAAGTGGGATTGAAAATGAACTTTCAGAAGACAAAAGTGTTGTACAATGCTTTTACGAGATATGAAGATTTATCAATTGATGGAGAACAGCTGGAGATAACCGATACCTACATTTACCTTGGACAGCAGATATCAAGTGAGGGTCACATTGCTGAAGAAATTAATTGGATATATACAAAACTTGGATGCAGCGCTTTTGGAAGAAACAGCACAATTTTGATGCCATTATGTCTTAAAAGAAAAGTGTTTAATCAATGTATCCTTCCAGTGCTTACATATGCTGCAGAGACGTGGACCTTAAGTAAAAAGGCATACAAAGACTGCAGACAACTGAAAAAAGCATGGAGAGGTGCATGCTTGGTGTAACCAGAAGAGATAAGCAGAGGAACTCGTGGATCAGAAAAATGACAAGAGTGGAAGACATCATGATCAGAGTAAAATCCCTGAAATGGCAATGGGCTGGATATATATGCCAGAAGGACGGGCCATCGATGGACAATCGAAATTTTAGACTGGATTATAAGTGACAAAAAAAGACACAGAAGAAGACCCCATTGAAGATGGGTGGATGAAATTCGAAAGTATGCAGGAGTAACGTGGAGGAGACTGGCACAAGACGGACCGTTGTGGAAGAAAATTGGGGAGACCTTCATCCAGCAGTGGATTGAAAGTGGTTGACAATGATGATGATGATGATGATGATGATATATCTGAAATGTGCGATTATTTTTCTATTCTGATTGCTAAACGAAACTAATTTGTAAAAATATAAAAAAATGTGCAGTTTACGAGGTAAGGTACATACAACATTATAATCTATTGTACTAAAAATTTGTACGACTCTGTTTTTAGTAATGGTTTCAGAACTGCCTGCACTCCATCCAAAACTTCAGCGTGTTTCAACATCAGTTTCACGTTCATCCTAATCTTTCCCCTCCCACGCCATTGTAGAGCTGTTAGAGGATGTATGGCTGGCGCAACTGAACGATCGGAGAAGCGACGTGTACCATTCACGAGATTGAACCGATAAACTTCCACGCACCTGGGAATACCTTGCAACAGTGAACAGCTGAACCGTCATTCCCTCAGAACAAAGCAGTTTCACACTTAATGGAACCACGTCATCATCAAGTGGTTTGCGATCATGCTTGAAATCTCTTTCAACATAAAGATTTCTTCGCTAAATGCAGTACGGAGGCTAACTAGGTCCTATTAGGATTCAAATGAAAATAATAAAGTGAGGGAAACCCTGCACAGAAAAAACGTCAAAAGCATTTCAGTGCCGTTTGACACTGAAATGATTTTCACACCACATAGAATTTTTTTCTTTTAGTTTTTTTTTTCTTTTTGCAGAGTAGAGCTGATGTAATACAGCATATGACAATATCTGCTCCTGCGTGGTGTGTTCCGAGCCAAAACGATCGTAAGGAAAAACGGAAATAAACTTTAAAGTGGTTTCTCCCAATACCGATTTCAGTTATGCCAAAATTCATCTCATGTACTCAGCTTTCGTTTCGTCTTAAATCTCGGAAATAAGTAAAAGTCTGCGATGTTTTATCATATTTTGAGTAAAAAGCAAAAACACTGCTAAAGTATGTAACACGAATACCTCGTGGTCGAAACGACCTGCGAAACTTCATTCACCATTATAAACATTAATTGATTGAGCGCTGTATTGTGTGGAACACAAAAGTTTTATTTAGGAGATAACTATACAATCTGGCTAAGAAATATGTGGGTGCGGAAAGGATTTTGTATTCTTTTTTGCGGATTTGAATTTTCAACATTTAGACCAAAGATCCTTAGGATTATAATTCTGTGACATATAAATGATTTTAAAGTCCATAAAAATTTCTCGCTTTCTTTTTTAGATATTCTGGGTGCGCCAATAATTGCGGAATATTAAGTTAGAGACCAGTCAGTTCAGTCAGTTGGGCCATCGATGGTGTAGTGGTTAGAAAGTATGCTTTAGGGACGGAAAGAATCCAGCATATATCTACCTGATGCCAAACGCCCATTGTTGTTCGGAAGTTACGTTCAGCAGTTAGCACAAGAAGAGATTCTCGTTATAAAAAGAAGTCTGTCTCTCCTGGGGCTTCGGGCAGGGCCATTTTATACACCGTATCTGCCCGTAGTCCATCAGTACAATCCGATCTGGGGTTAGCAAATAACTGACCAGTTAATCTCATGATGCCCATACAAACTTGGACTGTCACTTCCAGGACAATGGTTGCCTAGTTCTACGATGTGCTGTGAACTTGACGCAGAAACACACACCCCCTCCCTCCTCCTACAAACATACATCGTATGGCAAACTTTTTTATGAACATCCGATATTTCGTTGGGCTCACTCGGTAAGTAATTTAAACCCAGCTTAGCATGCCAGACATCCCGCATAACTTCTTAACACTGGGATTACATTTGGCGTTCTCTTCCTTCACGAAGGCTTTCAGCTCCACCGGACTCGGCAAGGGTGAATTAACTTCATTGGTACATACTACTTCTGCTTCGTTCCAAGGGTTTCGATTTGGTTCAGATTCGGCGCTTGGACAGGCCAAGGATGGTGGAGATGTCTTCCAAATGTTAATACAACCCGCTGCTCATGATTTTATTGCTATGAAGTGTAAAGTTGCCCAATAATGTGCGAACTGCCCTGAGATGAAAATGATGCATTGTCGTCCTTGCCTTGATGTTGAACAATCGTTCATATTGCAAGGAAGCAAGGTGTTTATGCAATACGGACCGGCATGGAGGCGAAAAGACACCGGATGTTACCCTGCGGCAGACTGGCCCACACTTGTTGGACGGTATGCTCCAAATCCCGGATAATGCGGTACGGGGGGAGCAGGTGTTTCAACTAGTCTCACACATGCTCGATAGGAGACATGTCCGGGGAGCGGGCAGGCCATGGAAGTGTCTGGACATGACATAAGCAGTCCTGACCAACCCGATCTTTGTGCGGGCGGGCATTATCGTGCTGGTATAACGCACCTCGAATCACGGCCAGGAATGGGAGCACATGGGGCCGTTGGATCTCATCCACATACCGCTGGCCGTAGGATCTCATCAACATAGCGCTGGCCCGTAAGATCTCATTCATATACCGCTGGCCCGTCAATGATCCACGCACAACTACTAGAGCTGATCGGCTATCGTAGGAAATGGTTCCCCAGAAAATAATGCCTGAAGTGTGGGAGGTGTGGCGCGAGGTTGGGATTGTGGCGTTGACCCGGGGACCTCCACACCCAGACACGATGACCACCTGTCCCCAAAACGAAGCGGCACTCATTTCTAAACACCACACGTCACCAGTATGTGGTGTTCCACGTCGCTCTGGCCTGGTACCACTGCACACGGAGCCAGCGATGTTCCGGTGTTAATTGCAATACACGTAAGAGGCGCTGGGATCGCATATTCGCTTCCGCGAGGCGTTGGAAAATGGTTCGTGGGCACATAGGAGCAGCTACATCTGCTTGCATAGTGGACCGGGTCCTTGTGGGAACTGTTCGTGCCTGGCGCACAGTCCGTCGATCCTATATAGATGGTTGATCCGACCGGAGCTGCTCCACCGTGTGGCAGTGACGTCACTTGTCCACTGCTCCGAACACAGTCGGACGGTATGGTCAGAACAATCCACGTGGCGGGCTATACGTCGCGCTGACCACCCTGTGGTTTTCTGCCCGATGATCCGGCCTCTCTCAAAATCAGTCAGTTGCGTAAATCGACGTCTCTGGCTTGTACCCGGTATTCTTTTCACTCTGTACTTTTGCTTGCGTCGGCCGGTGCTTTTCGCTTTCATGGGGCATCGACTACACGCCGGTTTATAAGGCTGCCGGTTCGTGCTTGCAGCGCCACTACAGGGGGTGCCGTCATGCACAGTCGCACCAAACGTGTATCATTTACATACCAGCACGCACTCTTGCTACTTGTGAAGTTTCGGGGTTATAGCATGTTTTCTTCTAAGTGTGCAAATTTCATTGTACGTGAGTTTAGATGCGCACCAGGACATCCTACATCTACACTAACGGTAAAAAAATCCCAACACCACGGAAAAATTGTTGTAGAGGAATGAAATGGCGGCAATACATTTGAATAGGTAACATATTTAATCGATTAAGGTTTCAAGATCACAGCTTATTGTAAGCGCGAGAAGAGCCATTTTAAATGTGAAATGCTGGCACATTAATAACCGGTGTAACCGCCAGAATGTTGAATGCAAGCACGCAAACGTTCATGCATTGTGTCGTACAGGTGCTGGATGTTAGTTTGTGGGATGGAGTTCCATGCCTGTTGCACTTGGTTGGTCAATACAGGGACGGTTAATGCTGGTTGGGGATGACGCTGGAGTTGTCGTCCAATGATGTCCCATACGTGCTCGATTGGTGAAAGATCTGGTGATCTAGCAGGCCACGGCAACATGTCGACACTCTGTAGAGCATGTTGGGTTACAACAGCGGTATGCAGGCGAGCGTTATCCTGTTGGAAAACACCCCTTGGAATGTTGTTCATGAATGGCAGCACAACAGGTTGAATAACCGGACCGACGTACAACTGTGTCGTCAGGGTGCGTGGGATAACCACGAGAGTGCTCCTGCTGTCATAGGAAATTGCTCCCCAGACCATAACTCCAGGTGTAGGTCCAGTGTGTCTCGGCCGCAGACAGGTTGGTTGCAAGCGCTCATCTGGCCTCCTTCTAACCAACACACGGCCATCACTGGCACCCAGACAGAACCGGCTTTCATCAGAAAACACAACAGATCTCCACTCCGTCCTCCAATGAGCTCTAGCTTGACACCACTGACGTCGCAAACGGCAGTGGTTTGGAGTAAGTGGAATGCACGCTACAGGGCGTCTGGCTCAGAGCTGTCCTTCAAGTAACCGATTTGTAACAGTTCGTTGTGTCACTGTGGTGGCAACTGCAGCTCGAATTGCTGCCGCAGACGCGGTGCGATGCGCCACGGCCATACGCCGTACACGGCGGTCTTCCCTCTCAGTAGTGCAACGTGGCCGGCCGGAACCCGGTCTTCTTGAGGCAGTACCTTCCCTTGACCACCGCTGCCAACAATCATGCACAGTGGCTACATTCCTGCCAAGTCGTTCTGCAATATTGCGGAACGAAAATCCCCTTTCTCGTAGCCCTATTACACGACCTCGTTCAAACTCCGTGAGCTGTTGATAATGGCTTCTTCGTCTTCTTAAAGGCATTCTTGACTAACATCAACACCCTACGTCGAATCTCAACGATAACTAACGCTCACGAACGTTACAGCGCGTATTTACAGCAAACCTGCTTTGCATGTTCCAAGGGGCGCTACTAGCGCCACACGTATGCGCCGAGCGCGAAATTTGCATAGACGTCATCTTACAGATGTACTCTCACCGCCTACCAACTGTCGTTTATCTAACACAACCCCTTCTTGGTATTGGGATTTTTTTCCGTCAGTGTATGTCTATTAGCTGACGAACTTTAGAGTTTCTATTCTGTTTGTTCCTGCGGACCAATCTGACCTTATCCAGTTCTTTTAATAGTGGCTTTTAGATCAACGTGATCTCTTGCACTGATATTATTTTTGCTTATTCCTCAAGATAAACATGCGGAATACACCTGAGAGGCTGCGCCGCTTTATCTCTCACGTCTTTCGTTGCGGGTTTGTAACAACGGACTTCGATTGAAGTTTCTTAAATCCATCGTTTCGTCCACGTTGGACTTGCCGGTGCATCCTATTCAGCCGTCACACGATTACACGGCAGTGATTCATCGGAAGCCATATTTGCTTATTTGGGGAGCCAAAGGCGTGATTCTTGTTTAGTCCAGCGTATATATGAAACTAACCAGACGGTGCATAAGAAAGATGAAGTCCGTCTAACGGTTTCTTTACAGATTTCCAAGTTCACAAGATTCATTGTGATATATGTATGCAACTGTATACCTGAAAAAAGTAATGCACCACACATGTCCGTTCTACTCTGCCCGCAGGCGCTGAAAGAGAACTGTGTCTTGAAAACAATGACACTGAGATGCAAAAACACTAACTGACCTGAAAATGAACTTACACTGAAATATTATATGGTAGTTCAGGGACATTCGACGCTAGGAATTTCTGTTCTGCATACACCAAAACGCGCCGGACTGGTCTTAGGTAGGGGATTATTCCAACCCTGGTAGTGATGCAGGGATATACCCGTCATGGTATGCAGTTCTTGAGATCGTCGAAGAAGTTTTGGTCTACCTGAAAATGAACTTACACTGAAATATTATATGGTAGTTCAGGGACATTCGACGCTAGGAATTTCTGTTCTGCATACACCAAAACGCGCCGGACTGGTCTTAGGTAGGGGATTATTCCAACCCTGGTAGTGATGCAGGGATATACCCGTCATGGTATGCAGTTCTTGAGATCGTCGAAGAAGTTTTGGTCTACCTGAAAATGAACTTACACTGAAATATTATATGGTAGTTCAGGGACATTCGACGCTAGGAATTTCTGTTCTGCATACACCAAAACGCGCCGGACTGGTCTTAGGTAGGGGATTATTCGAACCCTGGTAGTGATGCAGGGATATACCCGTCATGGTATGCAGTTCTTGAGATCGTCGAAGAAGTTTTGGTCTACCTGAAAATGAACTTACACTGAAATATTATATGGTAGTTCAGGGACATTCGACGCTAGGAATTTCTGTTCTGCATACACCAAAACGCGCCGGACTGGTCTTAGGTAGGGGATTATTCCAACCCTGGTAGTGATGCAGGGATATACCCGTCATGGTATGCAGTTCTTGAGATCGTCGAAGAAGTTTTGGTCTACCTGAAAATGAACTTACACTGAAATATTATATGGTAGTTCAGGGACATTCGACGCTAGGAATTTCTGTTCTGCATACACCAAAACGCGCCGGACTGGTCTTAGGTAGGGGATTATTCCAACCCTGGTAGTGATGCAGGGATATACCCGTCATGGTATGCAGTTCTTGAGATCGTCGAAGAAGTTTTGGTCTACCTGAAAATGAACTTACACTGAAATATTATATGGTAGTTCAGGGACATTCGACGCTAGGAATTTCTGTTCTGCATACACCAAAACGAGCCGGACTGGTCTTAGGTAGGGGATTATTCCAACCCTGGTAGTGATGCAGGGATATACCCGTCATGGTATGCAGTTCTTGAGATCGTCGAAGAAGTTTTGGTCTACCTGAAAATGAACTTACACTGAAATATTATATGGTAGTTCAGGGACATTCGACGCTAGGAATTTCTGTTCTGCATACACCAAAACGCGCCGGACTGGTCTTAGGTAGGGGATTATTCCAACCCTGGTAGTGATGCAGGGATATACCCGTCATGGTATGCAGTTCTTGAGATCGTCGAAGAAGTTTTGGTCTACCTGAAAATGAACTTACACTGAAATATTATATGGTAGTTCAGGGACATTCGACGCTAGGAATTTCTGTTCTGCATACACCAAAACGCGCCGGACTGGTCTTAGGTAGGGAATTATGCCAACCCTGGTAGTGATGCAGGGATATACCCGTCATGGTATACTGTTCTTGAGATCGTCGAAGAAGTTTTGGTCTAAGGTATCCCACTCATCAACGACGGTTCCCTGAAGCTCGTTCAAAGTGCGCGCCAGTTCCTGTGGCTTTGCATAGCCTGTTTAAGTTGTTCCCGACCCAAGCATTTTTAATAAGATTGATATATCGGGTGATACTACAGGACATTCCATCTGTGTGGTCTCCACTTCTAGGAGATACGTAATAGGCAGTCTTTCAGGGCTCGGACGTTGTCGACCTGTAGGGTGAATCCATCCCTGCTGTTTAAAGTGCAGGGCTGCACAAGTGGTGGGAGAAATCACCCCGATACTGGATAGTGGTCAAGCTGCGCTATACGCAGATAGGCGACATGCAGCGTCCAACATGATCCTGGACAAAAATATCACCAAATAACCGCCTTACAATTCTCGTGGCGGGTTGCTGGGGGCATTCAGTGGCTCCTAGCTCCTTTCACACATGTCTCGTCTACGATTGTCAGAAATCAGACTGATTCGGCATTCATCTGTGAAGAAGGCACAGCACCAGTTATCTAACTTCCAGCGTGCAAACTTGTTCACCCTATCAGGAAACCATGGTAACAGAGGTGTAAGCAGAGCTGCTCGCCGTGGAAGTCTGAAGCAAACATTGTATTCGAGGAAGCGATTCTGAACGGTTTGCGAGTGGTCAGGGACGACTGTTCTGAATCGCAGGCGTCCAGGGTGTGGCCCACTTCACTTCCAGTTTCCTGGTAACGATTTCGAATCCAGTTGTCGTCGCTGAAGTTCATTTCAAGACGTCATTTAACTTTTTGAAGTGATAGCCCTTGTTGGTGCAGCGCTGCAATGTGAGTGCAGTCGAATGCTGATCGTCGCTCGTGGCATGTTTGTCGTTGGTTATGCTCGACCATCCCAAAAGGTACGGCGGAGGGTCGTCGCTGTCAGTGGTCCGATCAAGGAGGTTAGAATAAGATACCTGGAGATGCCCTTGCTAATGGAGTAGTACCACTTTGCGTGAGGCCTATAACCGCGAGCGACAGCCGTCAAAGTGTGGAAAAGCTGATAGGTTTCAACGCTATTGCAATGTCTTTTGCATTGGCCGAATCGCCTTCTTTCGTCGCAAATGTTTCCAATTTCGCATCGTAAATTGCTGCCGATGTGTGAGAAAATGCTGAATTTATGAAATTCTTAATTATTTTGAGACTCCTTCCCATTTTTATTTTAAATTGAAATACACGAATGTTAGTGCGAATTCTAAACAAAACATAACGTTACATTTAAAAAATTCACTCGTATAAGAAGTATAATTCATTCCGGTTTGATATTAACACTATTTCTTCAACCAAAAGCCACGCTATTCCAAAATACACACAGTTGAAATTACATAGGTATCATGTAAACAACGACAAATTCCCACAGTTGGTGGCTTCACGTTTAACAGACTCAGGGCATCTCTAGAAGTACTATTCCAACCTCCTTGGGTCCGTTAGCAATTTATGCTGAATTTTGTGCATGATGTACAGGTGATGTCCTTCGCCTGTCCCTTTGTGCGTACATAGGATTTATCCACGAGACGCTTAGCAAGATATACTACCTTGCTTGCCACGCCGATAAGACAAATGAATGTTAAATCCAAAACATCTTTAATTGCCGAAATCCAGTTATTTTAGTTCAAAATTGCGATTGCAAATTCCATGCGATGGCAACAATCGGATTATTTAACTAAAATAATTTGTACGTAGTAATAGTACATTACAAAATGTGCAGTTTGTGCAAACACTCATCAAACCTTGCTAAGAGGAACTGTATTGTACTAACGCTAGAAAAAGACTGTGATGATTCTTGCTGGCGTCTAAATAAAAGAAGTTCCATTTCAATTCCACTGAAATGTGACTTCACGCTCTTACCACATCAAATGAGGTGAAATACGCTTTCTTTGTCTTTTCCTAAACGTGCGACGGCTTCACTGAAAGAAACGTGTTCATTACCCTCATTATCATCTTCCCTGTATTCATCAACCTGTTACCATGTAATCGCAAATTTTGTTTAAGCTTGCTACGCCGCGCGTTTGAATGTTACTGTCACGGTCAAAAGTGCTGTTCTCGTCTCCTTGAGATGGGAAGTGAAGTAATAGAAATAGCTTCATGATTTAAGCCAGGAATAGGTAAACTTACTTAGAAGAGGGACAAATGAAAAAAAGAATACATTTTTTGGCGGGCCAAAGACTTTTTTATAAATTTTTCTTTAAATTAATTTAAAAAATGATAAACGCACAGAATAAACTGACATGAATAAGTTTATATACATTGAGAATGAAAAAAAATCATACATATCTACTAAATTGTAATTGTTTTTAAGTTCATTCAGATTATTTATATGATGGGGCATGAAATGAGTGGAACTGTGATTGAGCTTCCAGCAGTTTTTCGTAAACTGGATTAAAAACTGTGAGAAGGTGATTCTCAAGAGAGAAAAGGCAGATGCTCATCAGAAACTCAGTTTCTAAGATCAATTTCATAATTTTCATTGTTGAAAACACTTTTCTGCATGGTTTTTATAAAAGCCCAGTTTTATTGTGTTTAAAAAAGCCTGCTTCATTTGAGAGTTCTGCTGCACTGCAATCAATTCCAGCTATAAGTCAATTCTCACTTTTTCATAATTCACATTGAATGCCATGCTTAAAATATCCAGGTCGAGCACAACATTCTTAAAATCATGAAAACTTTGTTCAAATTCAGCAAGCACTTTTCTTACAAATTTTTCATAAAGGATGACTTTTTCATCTGAAATAGGCGCAGCAGACGGCAGCTTTGGAAAAGGTGAAAAAACTCTCATAGATAGATGGTTGGCAAAACGTGAAAGTTGCGTTTTAAATAATTGTAGAAGTCCCCAGACTTCATCCCAAAACAGTTGTTTTCCATGGAGCTTTATATTCAGTTTATCCATGTGACAAAGAAGATCAGTAGAAAATGAAAAATCACATTGCAAATCTTTGTCTACCAGCATTGAAAATTCTTCAAATCTGTTATGATCGCATGAAAAGAATATTATTCTCCTTTAAATTCCATACAGGTTCAAAAACGTAACCTGCACTAAGCCATTTCACATTAGTGAAGTGCAATACACCTGAATAATTAGAATCCAAAGAGCTCAGAAAATCTGAGCTCTTTGGATTCTAATTTGAAATGTGAGAAAGTCTCGGGGAGCGAATATTATTCACAAGCTCAACTACTATAGAAGTCTTCATTAGATTTTAAACACGCCAAGGACGTGTTTAAAATCTAATGAAAACTTACAAAGTGCCTCTTGGCTTAGTGCAAAGTTCAGGGTAAAAATAACTCATTGTTAGGATTTTCTTTATTAAAATTGCCGACGAAGACTAATCTTCTTCCGTCACATTTGGCGCTTCATCATTTGTAACATACATATGCTTGCGATAGGTATTTCTGGCTCTGTTAAAACCTTTTGAAATTCCCGAAAAATATCCAACCCAGTTGTTGTACCCTTCATTGATTTTAAGGCAGATTTTAATTCTTCAGTAATGCAAAAATTGTCACCAATCACTCTTATAAAAATACTAATTGAGCTGTATCACTTAAATCGGTACTCTCGTCGATTGTTAGAGAGCGAAACTTAAAATTAGCATCTTGT
This sequence comes from Macrothele yani, assembly GCA_039090855.1. Classification (NCBI taxonomy): domain Eukaryota; kingdom Metazoa; phylum Arthropoda; class Arachnida; order Araneae; family Macrothelidae; genus Macrothele; species Macrothele yani. The sequence continues at coordinate 1,051,222 of CM077014.1, forward strand.
TTTTCAGCTGTAAAGTTAAATTACGTATTATCAATAACTTGAATTCTACTTGTAATCGTTTTTGAGTTAAACTAATTGATTCAAGTTCTTTAGGGTTTTCAGGACAAATAAGATTGTAGACGTTCAATATACAGTGTTTTAAAAATTCATCATCAGACAGAGTTATTTTTCGCTATTTTACATGCTGCAATATAGCTGGTATGAGCAGACAATTTCTTTTTTTTTAATTGAAGGTTTAACGACCACCGTGAGCAACTCAATCGGCTGTAAGTAGTCGCCCATCCCTAATCTAGGACCACTGGTTCCAGGGAAGGGAGAGAACCAGTGCCGTAAGACAAACACAACATCCATGCCTCACCGGGATTCGTACCCGGACCCTTCTCGGACGAATAGCCATAAGCCAGCGCTTAGACACTGAGCCACAGCGGTGGCAGGAGTAGACAATTTCTGTGCAGTGTCTTGTTTTTTAAAAATATTCTGCTGACCTAAAAGTTTTTTCTGAAGTGCCTGTGCCTTTTGCTTTTGTTCAGCCTTAGTCATAACATCATAGTGGCATTGTCGTGTTTTGAGGAGAAATGGCGTGAAAGAAGTCCTTGAACAGTTTTGTATTATTTCCCAGTGAGACGCCCAATACTGTACGTCTCCCTCTTATGTTTTCTTATGATAAATTAGAATAAAGCGATTTTGAAACCTTGAACACTGCAACACCTTCATCGGTAGACAAACGGTCTTATTATTGTACGATGAGAAAAATACTTCCACACATACGTGACGCTACAACGGGTGGGATGCGGTGGGCTTCAGCCCACCCAACTTTTCTTTGAGCACACCATTTAGCCCCCCCCCAATATTTAAGGATTTAGAACATATGGCGGGTGCAACCATTTTAAGATTTTAGGGAACTTGGATAATAGTGCATGAATTTATCGAATTCACAGAAATTTTGTTATATAAAATGAATTTTTTGTTAAATTTAGTGTTTGTATTTCTGGGAAATGGAGGGAGTCCTCTGAACGAATATCTAAGAGAAAGAGAGTAGTAGAAAGACATCATTTTTGTAATTATAGGTTAAGAAGATGAGAGAGAGAGAGATTGAGAGAGAGAGAGAGAGAGAGAGAGAGAGAGAGAGAGAGAGAGAGAGAGAGAGAGAGAGAGAGAGAGAGAGAGAGAGAGAGAGACAGAGAGAGAGAGAGAGAGAGAGAGAGACAGACAGAGAGAGAGAGAGAGAGAGAGAGAGAGAGAGAGAGAGAGATTGAGAAAGAGAGAGAGAGAGAAATAGATATTCCTTGTCACGTTACAAACTAAAATTCCTAAACAGCCTTATGACTGAAAAAGAAAAGAAAAGAGAAGAAAAAACGATGTACGTAAGCAAAAATATCGAAGAACGAAGAAATACTAACCTCTTGAAGGATATAAAAATTCGTATTCATGGTTCTTATACTGTATACAGTAAATAAATATTACGTACAATATGCACCCGAAAACTTTTTTTTACTAGGGATAACAGTTTCAGCTAGAATAAACCAGCAACAACATTCACAATTATATATTTCATTTTAAGATCTACTATAGTTTCGCTCAGCGTTTGGCTCGGCTTCATCAGAACAAATGCCATTTGTCCTGATGAAACCGAGCCAAACGCTCAGAGAAACTATAGTAGACTTAAAATAAAATATTTATTGGTGAATAAACGTTTCTGATTTATTCTATCTCGACATCACAATATTGTGGTCATAAAATGTACTAACATTATCAGCGTCGGGTAAAATCTACTCGAACGAATTTTTTTTGCCAAAATTTCTGCCAAGCACTTCAAAATTTGTGACCCCCCATCATGCTTAGCCCCCTAATAGCCCACCCAGTTCTAAGCGGCTGGTATCGCCACTGCTTCCACCACCACTCATCTTTGAACCCTCGATATTTCCCGTCAACTTTTCGTTTCGTAGAAGCACAGCCATTTTTGCTAATCAGATACCATAATAGTGTAATAGAAACTAAAACATGAACGAAGACGACGTTTATATGGAAACGCACTGACTAGATTCGGTGATTATATGGAAACTAATAATCACCGACATTTAGTCAGTGCGCTTCCATGTAAACGTCGTCAGTAGGAAACTAATAGCCATAAAGCAGAAAACTACACTCTCTTATCAGTGGCGGCTCGTTGTAGGAAAAATAGGTGAAGAGCTACAAGAGCAATATGAAAAGATATCTACTGTCTTCAATGAAAGTCAGTTAATGAGAACTTACATATTTTTTTATATACTAGATCAATTCTTCTTCCCTTTAAAGCTGGAAATTTGTCGATTATGTCGTCATAAAATGGCTGTTTTTTCGTGACATCAAGAAAATATCTTTTTGAATAGAAATATTTGCCAAAGAAGCAAGTTAATCTGGAGAAATAGTGTTTCTTGAGTAAGTTTGTATTCTTTTAAGGCAAGAAAAACTTCTTTCCACTGAAACACTTGCACATGCAATTGTTAAAATCCGGGAAACCAATTTATAAGCTTCTGTAAAAATGCTTTTATCTCCATGAAGCACTCGAAAAAGTTCATGAGTCGATATATTCCTTAATTTTTCATCAGCATATACAAGACTCAGTTCATTTTTAAGGCTCTGGTGTTTAGTAAATATTTTTCCGTAAAAATGTTGTAGATTTTCAAAAGCGTGAGAGGGAAAGCATGAATTAAATTGGTTGAATTTGGTTGTGTCAGCAAGACAGGGAAATTGAAATTTAAGTTTCTCACTATCTTGAAATATCATATCCATTTCCATAAGAATGTGGTACAAAATTTCAAAATACAATTGTTTATAATTTTTCAAAATTGTTTCTTGTGTAAGAGCAACATATTCCTGTTTAGATCTGCTTATTTCTGTGATTTTGCTAGCTTTTCCAAACAGTGTTTCAAATACCTCATCGTTCCTTTTATGGCTCAAAATTTCATAAGTTTTTTTTTTAATTTGAGTAACACAGTATATGTCTAGTGAATTTTTTCTACAAAATTTCTAATAATAGGTCGGTGAACCAAATATTTCATTAAATACTATTCCCAAAAATGTAAATTCAAAAGTGTTCATATCATTTAAAAACCATTGGGCAAGTTGAATTGATTTTTTGTCTGATTGGTCACTATTTGTGAGAAATTCGAATACTTCCTTCAATTTATCCCAATCTTCAACTATTACACTTACTAACTTCGAAGTGGAGGACCATCGAGTTTCTGTTATGGCTGGCATGCCTCTTGCGGTTGTTGATGTGAGTGTTGTTTTTCACCACTCAGTGAAGCGATCACTTCGCTGAGTGGTGAAAAAAACAAAGGAATTACACTGAGGCTTGAAAAAAATATTCGACACTTAGAAATTTTAGAAAAACTCTGCTGTAATACAAGGTTCAAACGATGTACTAAGCAATAACAAAAACAGATTGGGAAGCTTTGTGCTTAATTTTTTCTGGAGCCCAGTCAAGTGTTCAGACATTACGCTTGCCCCATCGTAACATTGTCCTATTGACTTGTGTTGATAATCAAACTGTTCCAAAATTTTGTCTAGCATTTTGTATAAAGCTTCTGACGTTCTATCTTCACTCACACCATGGAAACCCAAAAATCTCTCAACCAATACACCTTCCGAATCAACAGATTTTATTATTAAAGAGCACTCGGAAGTCTGGTTATGTCTTCCCATCTACTTGAATACAAAAGCATTCAACTTCATTTATTTCATTTTTGACGTGATCGGTTATATTTCCGAAATACATTCAATTAATTCGTTTTGAATAGTTTTGAGTCACCTGTGAAGACATTTTTTATCGTTTCGTATTGATTTTGAATTTTAAAGGACTTCTTGATATCAACAGTGAAAGCAATTCCTTGAATTTTTACGATTTATCGAGTCAATGCCTTCGTCATGGTCACGGAATGCTAGTTCTTGTTTACTCAAATACAGTACTGCATCAATCATTGTCTGCAGGAAAAGTCTATTTAAACGAACGCTTTCGTTGAAATGCATTTTCAAAAGCCTATCATTCTCCCTCAGGGCATCGGCAATGGTGTTCTGATTCTTTTCAAAATTATTTAGCATTAATTCGCATTTCAGGTGTTCGCTAGAATCACCACGTTTGTGAAGTGACCGTTTTATATTTAAGAAATCTGAAAGTTGTCTTTATTCCACGCCGAATTTTATTGCTAAAATATAAGCAGGGCCAACAAAATAATTTTTGTAACACAGAAGGGCTACAGAGTCATTTATATTCAGTAAACCAACAATTTTAAAAATTAATATTGTAAGATTTACCGCTCTTCTTGATTTCTTTCTTGGCGACAATTGTCATTGAATCCGTCGGTCGTCCTTGAAGTAAAATGTCTCTTTTATTTTCAACTTTCCACCGATTGAACGGAGTTTGCAATAAATTACAGACAATGTTGTTCACAAGGTACATACTGAAAACTAAAACTATCACTATCAGTTAAACTGTACACGAAGCTAATTGCAAAGAACCCTTGGCAATCCGTCCCGTTCCACTGCGATCTCTTCGTAAGTTCACGACTCCAGGTGCAGAGCCTTGACGTTTCATGATAAAACACTTCACTTGACCTGCAGATAGGGAAGGGTGACGTCACAGTTACCATGGCAACTCGGACGAACACTGCATACTTCCAAGCATTCTCATTTCAGTTCTTTACTTGAACTGTTTTGCTTATAAGGACTTGTTTTCCGTATTGAACGCGCATTGTGAAGTGATATCTGATCAAAATTTTGGGTATTTTGGCACTCAATAAAGGCAAAAAAAGAATATATTATACGAAACTATTAAATAAAATAGGTGAAGAGGCACTTCACCTACTTCACCTGAAAAGCCGCCACTGTCTCTTATCATTGTTTCTATCCTAGTGAAACTCGAACAACGTCCGTCTCTCACTACCACCAAACCTTCTACCTCTGCATCGGGATGCCGTCAATTCTAGAAGTTGGCGCGGCTTCAGCAACCAAGTCGTAACAGGAAAAGGCATTTCACAGGAGCACACATCCTCACCGCTATCAGTCGGTCGCTATGTCAGAGTTAGTTAGTTAGTTAGTTAGTTAGTTAGTTAATTGATTTTAGTGCCGCAAGGGCCAGGCTTGGCCAAAGAGCGCCAGACACAGAACTATCAGCTAAAGATTTTTAAAAGCGGGGTGAAATGATTAAGAGCAGAAAGGCTTGGTAAAAGTTAGGAAGGAGAATGATGAAAGTTGTGAAGACTAGTTAGTCACAGCACCGAAAAAAAAAAACAAGTGGTGGTATGACACCAGATGTTGACCAGTAAGGTCAGCTCGGGCCGTGGGGGCGCCGCTCCCCAAATAACTGGAAAACCAGTTATCCCCGTGCGGGGTATGTCAGAGTCCCAACACCCGCTTTCCCCCAGGCATCAGTGGACACCTCATTCAACGTGGTTGGTGTCTTCAGGGCCGGATTTAAATGAAATTTGCCCGTGGTCTGTTTTTTGAAATTTACCCCCACCCCCAACACATTCCTTTGCTACTCATTATTTTCCTTTTGTATTTTGATATTTTGTTAGAAATTTTCGGATGATTCAAAAATCAAATTTTCGTATTTTATTTTGATAAAATCTTTAAAAAAGCGGTTTTATTTTCATTATTGCTTATTATTTATGAAATTTTAAAACGAACGTAATCATGACGGAGGTTGCGTCTTAATATGTCCTTTGCCCCCCCCCCCCGGAAGATTCCTGCCCATGCTCCTGATCTGCTCCCCCCCCCCCCACAGTACTGGAATTTTGTTGGCAATGGAAAGGAAACGAACCATGGGTGTTCGGCTGAGGTGAAAAGCTACAGAATTTCTGAAATCAAGAGCAGGAAATCTCAAACTGCATATACCACAGGACTTCTCTCTCAATTTTTGGTTATAAATATAGTACTGCAAAATAATAATTAATGCTTCATTTTAATCAAAGTTTGCAGTCGTATTATTGCACAGATCAGTGGGAAAATTCGCCCATGGGCTATAGCCCGGTAACCCCCCCGCCTCCCCACCTAAATACGGCACTGGGTGTCTTGTGTCTTTTTAGAGATTAAATAAAGAGGGGTTGCAGCACGTGTCGTAAGCAAATTGGAACGAACGCTATTCAAAGGTGAAATGGAGCCTATCTTGAAACTGTACTCAGAAATTAATGAGGAACGTTTCAGAATAGATCAAGCAGTGTTTTCCAGATTAAATGATCTGTAATGCCTAAGAGAAGTAACACTTTTAAATTATTTATCCAGCGGACCGGATTGAACACACCAGCGGGTCGTAGTTTCCCCATCCTTGTTCTAGGGCTTCAGAAAATGTCCATATGATTCACTTTTTCCTGACTAGCTACTGCGTTCATTGTTGGACACAAATCAAGAAAAAATCACAGAAAACCTGAGGAAGTGGATGCAGAAAAATCTCAGGCAGATATTTCTCCCTCTTCAGGTACTTATTCTTTAGGGTTTAACCCAAGCCTTTTCTATAACCCATGGCGTAAACAACATTTAATCCACTAAACCAAGAAACTAAAATCACTTAATTCAGTAAGAATGCTTCACAAGACATGAACCATTCGTCCGTCTAATGCATGCATTGAAATAAACTGTGATGCTTTCAGTTTGGCATTCGGAAGTTTTTGCCGAATAAGAAACTGCGCTAAATGCTAAGCATGCCTGTCGACATGAGCCCAAAACGCTGTGCTGAAGATTCAAACGAAAAGTTTGCTGTTTTCAAAGAGGTTGCAGCCAGCTATCCTACATCATGATAACTCCACCCCATGTCCCACACTGTCAGCAATTCACCAGTGCTCCATCTCATGTCTGTTATAGAAGACACTTCAATCGACAGCTGCGGGTGCCAAGACTTCTCTTAGAAGGAAAAGCATCAAGATTAGAAGGAAATCAGAAAACAAGTGCATTGCCAATCAGGATCGTATTGTGGGGAGATTGTTGTCACCGTAACACACATAGCGCCGTGGATTGTTGTCACCGTAGCGTAAAGGGAACGCACTCAGCTTGTTATCGAGAGATCTGGGATTCCATCCCAAGCGGTGTCGAAATACAATTTTTCGGTTGCTGTGTGTTAATTAAAGAAAAACATGGAAAGAACGATGACTCTGTCTATTTACTTTGACGATAGTCAGCGGAATGCATCAGTCAGTATGTGTACACAGAGTTTTGAAACCCCTGCTGCAGCGTAACGACATCTAATTTCCCTCATACTTTCGAACAGTTTTAGCTCTCCCAGGATGTGAAACACTCCGGCAAAGTTTTCCTGCGTTCACTGCAGTAGCACGTGATGGCGCATACAGGTGTAAACGCTCCTTCAGCTATGCGAATGCACGACACGTTATTCTCACGTCCGTGTAGGAATTACAAAAGGAGATCAAGTTCAGTCACATACGAACGGAAAGTCAAATAACGACTGTCGTAAGAAAAACTCCAGAATTATGAAGTATGTACACTTGCCTTTTTTTCATGTCCAGTTTTGCTTTCTCAGCGCTAAGCGTCTTGCGAACACCAAAGGCGATGCTGCTTTCGTAGAGGGTCATGTAAGCTGCAAGTGTCATTCTTAAGTCATCCCGGATTCTCTTCAGCAAAATGCCACGCTCTGGACATGCTAAAGTCTCCTGTCTCATCAACTCGTCTGTAAAAGGATATCACGTGAGGGGTATCAGCATCACAAAAACACGCTTTACACAAAAATGACACACACAAAAAAAATCTACGAAAGATTTCGCCACTGAGTTCAATGACCTTACAATGACCTTACGTCATGTCTTCAGTCTGAAGACATGACTTTAAGGATTTTAAAAGCACAAGAAATTGATCTAAAAAGCAAAATAAAATATATTTATATGTGCACTTTAATATTTTGAACAATAAAATGGTGCTGATATCTTCATTTTAACCATCCGTCCCTGTATGCATTTTAAACGTGTTTCTTTCAGAATTTTTCCACAACAAATTTCGGCTATGTTAATGTATTACTTTTGCAACCGTAAAGTTTTCCACTTAATGCGCACATTTTTCCGTTTTGGAAGCTCAAACTAAAAAAAAAGTAGAACTTTGAACTAGCTTTATCATGGAAACCCCTTTCCACTCGAATAAAATTTCACCGCACATACTCGTATTTTTTTTATCTCTACTAGATTCCACAACTTAGCATGCGAAAGTTCAGCTTTGGAAAGCTTGATGAAAAAAAATGTCTCGCCAGCCCTAACATACGAGCTATAGAGGCGTCATCGGCGGGGCTGGTGACACCTGACATGTGAGCTATTCGGCAATTTCGTAATGTCGGGTGCCACCCAACCGTCGAGCGGAAAGGGTTAATGGGGGAAAATTCGTACCTAAGAAGCCTCAATCTTCATATTTAGGTGACGTATCTCTACAAGAACGTAGGAGATTCATCACCTTATGCTGCGCACAATGATGACGACGAATATCCTGGGGATTGGGGATTAGCATGAGATGGTTTTCAGTTGACTTCCTCATTAAGTGTCCAAGGGCAACCGCCACAAATGGTTTTATACATCCAGGACCAACTTTGGGGATCCATCCACGCATTCAAATTACATTCGCAGAAACCCTGGAAAATCCCGAACTGGACTGTCGCCAGCGGGATCAGAACTGCCAACAGTCCCCTGCCACACAGACAAGAGACCGGGAATTAGCTAACTGCTCCACACCTGCGGGAAAACGCCGCAAGAACTATTAATATTGGCAGCTTTGAATTATCTAGTTAAAATATACAAAGTAAGTAAACCATCTGACGTTTTTTCAGTTTTCAATGTGGGGAAACCATTGAATTTTGCGATTAGTACCTTAGTCCCAAAAGTTAAGGTAATGAAAATGAAAGTGAGCCTATATGTAAAAATATATCATACAATTTAATCGGCAAGATGCAATAACTTCCATTGAAATGCATCATCATTACACTGCAGAAAGATCCATACAGACTCACTAGGGTGTGGTCACCCTATCGCACATAGGTGTCAAAAGGAACTTTCATGCCCTCAACGAAGATATAGGAAAATTCTATATTACTTAATAACACAGATGGAATTCCTGGAGAGTCTCGGAAACTCAAAGGCACAAATACATCTATCCAGAGCAACCCAAACATATTTCGTCGTATTTAGATTACGAGATATAGTTGGCTACTGCATGCATCCACTAAATATCTTCATAATGAACGCGCATGGAATTATACGCGTTCATTCTCAGCCATGGGGTCCCATAGAATCCCGGAAAAGCTTTACATATGGTTAAGAATACGTACCGCTGCGCAATCATGGTGCTTCTTTCAACACTCCTAGAACGATATACACCCGTCGAAAATGACTTTCGCGCAACATGACACTACCACCATCGTAACGGCTTTTTTTTAACGGGTTTATTCAGACGAGAACACGTTGGACGTCGGTTCCTAATCTGATTCAAGAAAATCACACGGGCTCGTCACTCTGGGTTCGATAGTGGTTTGTTTGCAGAACTCTTAAAAGAGCCTCATCTTTCAGAAAGCACCGGCTACCGAAACCTTCCATACACTGTTTATTCAATAACCATTATTTACTATGTCTTCAGAGAGCTTACGAGACAAATTCTTATATGCCAATGCCTTTGTCATTTGGCTATGCTTTTTGTCTCTTGGAATGATTTCACAGATGAGGTACCGACTTTTCCTTTTCACCATTGAATAAATATTGCCGTCACTGAACGATGAACAAGTTAGTAAAATCGTGCAATGCATTGATTATGATACGTTTTGGAACATACCAGAAATCATAGGAAAATGCATTAGTTTTGAGTGAACTAAACTATTGTACAACGTTTGAGGTTCACATATATCAAAATTAAATCTCTTTATGCCCGTGTTACCTATTTCTATTATCAAGAGTTACCACACATAAGCCGTTTTATAATTAAAAATCCCATCTAAATCGGGTAATTTTCACGGAAGTTATCTTGCGAAAATAATGGCTAAAGAATAACACGCATGCGCACTGCCCGCAATTGCTGAAATAAAACATTTTTGGCGGAACTGCTTCCAAAGTCGTTACGGAACAACGTATTGTATTTCGTCGCAATCGAAGCCTTTTTACGTAGGTTATGACGCATAAGGGCGATAAAATGGATCTCGCTTCTATGTCCTAACTTTTAATCCCATTTTGCCCATTTTCAATAGGGTTCGTCCCCAGGTTGTCCCCTACCACATACTGAAATTTCATCGAAATCGAACCATTTTTACCCGAGTTATTCTGCGGATAGACAGACAGACAAAGCTGGAGCATATATGCTTTTTCAACCTACAGTTGCAAAGAGTGAATAACTAAAAACCGATAATAAATCCTATTCTAGTTAAAATATTTATTTCATTAAAAACTCTAGTTAAAATAACAATACGAGATATTTTAATTATTTTCAATTTGGGGCATATCTGCCCATTTTCGAGGCAGCTTGGTAACTACCCAATTGATATGTTGCCTGTAGTACTCTATCATAAAAAGTGATTGAAATGCTGATGAGTTGCAGTTGATGACGAAGATTTATGATTTTCACATGGGGAAACACCTGTTGGACAATTTCCAGTGTTATGGATAGCGTGCATGTGACATTTCATATATCGCCTAATTTGCATGTTGCGGAGCTTATATACAGGTTGCGATTGGATACCTTAAATCTACATGATCAATTGGATACATCTGTTACGCTTTAGATTTTCTCTCTCCCTCTCTCTTTTATTTTTCATATATTATATTGGAATTAAACTGGTATACTTTATCGCTCTAGTCGACAAACCCGAGTTACTGAATGATGACAGAATGGGCATTGGAGGAAATCGAAATGAAAGATCAATGCCATCTACTTAAATCATTTGTCTTGATTAGCCATACTTGTATAATCCCGATTGGTAATACCGGTAGCAAACAGAAAACAATGCTTTTTATCGAGAATAGGTATTTTTTTTCCAGTAGAACTCTGACGATTAGGTGGGATTCATCTGTATTAGCGGCTTACAATGACTTACTTCCCCACGCCTTAACGGTTTTTGCCACTTATTTGTATAGTATAGTAACTCTAGTTAAAGCCATTGACTTAAAGAGCAGAATCGTGTCGCATTTGAATTTAAAAGTTTAAATGGCTATGCAGACCTTCCGATCATACAACCAACTGTTGATCTCGCCTTGTAAAACTTTTCAGCCGTACACGTTTCTCCTTTACAAATAGGGTTTTGCTTAGAAAGAAAGAAAGAAAGAAAAAATAATTATTCCTCGTCACCATTTGCCGTATCCTTGAGTTCCAAATTTGTATAACCGAAGGCAATTTGTCAGACTTTCCTGCTACAGTTCCTTCAGCAATATTTCCCGCTTCATCACAAACTTCTTTAAAAATGACTGGTTATCATCCAGTCATCAGAGATGTTAACATCAAAATATTTTCAGTTTTTCACGTATTTTGTCTACATGTAAATCGCCAAGATTTACACAAGTTTCTATCTCAACTATTTAATTTCGTGGGAGCCTTTGCAAACCAGTTCCACAAAATTTCAGTAACATGTTCATTTCCAGTTTTCTTTATTCTGTTTTCATCAAACCATTACTTAATGGGCCACTTGTTTTCACTTCATTTTCAAAATTTCGTTCCATTAGTTTTTTTTCTAATTTCACTGACAGCTTGCCATCTTTACTAGTTACACTCACAGACTTTGGTGTTTAAATTTAATTTTTCCCCGAGGTGACAATAAAAGTTATGGATGCCATGACGGCACAAAAAAAAGTCCAAACAACTTCACTTATCAAGGACTCTAGATGTGGAGAAGAACAATTAAGGTGTGCTTGGTAAGAAACATAATTGGTTTCTCTGCCAAGGGATAACTTGTTTACGCGCTGTTTGCTTTTCGCTTGTCATAGACAGGTCAGATATGTCCTTCCTCTGTTACCAACACGATCTGCTGGAGTCACGAGGTCAAGCGAAGCAAGTTGACAATAGCATCAAGGACATCACTACCCTATTCGGAAATCTGCAATTGCGATGTTTCAGAAACATTATTTAGCCTTTAACACTTTTTGCAAATAAATGCGAACTGCTGCTGAGGAGAATGAAACACAATGTAAACCAGTTTTTCGTAGAAATTACTTTTGAGGAGGATTTAAATGCCGATCATTACCTGCTGACCGAAGCCAAAGGTAAATAAGCAGCACCAGAGATAAAAGAACGTATGCAGCTGCACTAGCGAAAGCAAAAGTGCAGCATGAAGTCAAGTAATTTTCGTTAAGACCTGTTTTCCATCATACAAGTATTACACCATTTCTTATTAAAACAAGCGAGAACGTATTACTTTTGTGTTTAATTTTCGTGGTAGTAAAGAATTACTGCTGTGGACCGTATTCCTCTTCATCAAGGTTACGTTAGAAACAGGTACTCTACTATTTGTTTAGATATTTTTATATTTAAGACTTCAGGGATGTGCCTCGGATTCCCCAAGTCGTTAAGAAATACGCACCATGAAGCTGATTTCCTAACCCGGTAGCGATTTATACAGCTGGTTTTTATGGCATGTATTCTTCCAAAAGTTGCAATGACTGCCTGCATTTTCATTTACTTAGTTTCTTGTTAAATAGCAACTTTATGAAATACACGAACACATGGCTCTTGATTTTTCTTGTCATCGCTGAACATGGTATATTTTTGTGCAGAATCCTTCTTGAGAGGTCGAACAATATTTTTTCCGTGCCATGACGTAGTGATAGTCGTAGCAGGCCTTATATTTCTCTCAAAATATTTCTTGAGATTACGCCCTTCTGAAACTCACAACACTTGAACAGAGCATCAAATACTGAAATCTATTTTTCTGGTTTGAAATCAGAAAATATAAAAAACGGTAATAATTACTCATACTTCTCACTGCGATCTAAATAATCATTTGCTCTTTCCCTCTTTGCGAAACCTTGACCCACCTTTCTAAAAACAGAAAAACATGCGTGCTATTTATCTGACGAAACATCCCCGCTTAAAGAGAAAACGCGGGAGAGTAAGTAATTATTTTAAGTACATCTACTGTTATTACAACTTTTGCGTGGAAAGGCACTAGCCAATTAACAAACGTAACAGCAGAGGAAATGTCTTCGACTGCATCAGTCATGCCAAGCAAATGAAACTATCTGTACTTTCAGATAAAGAAATACAAACAGGAAATAAAATGCGCACAGGAAAAACTATGAATATATAAATAAAAAAATGTTATGAAGGCGATCCTGTTTAGGATCGTCCTAAGTGTTTCTAATAAGAATTTCCTGAATTTTTGATGAAGAAATGAATGTACCAGGAGCAAATTTTCATAAAATGAGACGCAGTGTGCAATTTCTTCTCCTTTCTTGATAAATTTTGTCATATAGCCCTGAATCCAGATCAAAAATGTTTTTCCAGTTGGTGCAAAAGACACACAGTCACTTCACACAGACGAGCTGTAGCAGTTCTATGTCATCATCATCAACCATTCTCAATCTACTAAAGATGAAAACCTTCCCAAGGTTCTTCAACAACACTCAGTCTTAAGCCATTCTCTTCCATGTCACAGAATGCTTTCGAATTTCATTCACCCATCTCCCAGGTAGTCTTGTTCTGAGTCTTTTCTGTCCTTTGGTATTCAGTCTAAAACTCAGTTGCCCAAAACTGGTCAGTTCTAGTAATGCAGTATGTCCAACCCATTGCCACCTGATGGTCTTTTTTGCTTTGATTATGATGTCATCAACTCTTGTCATTTTCCTGATTCATGAGTTCCTCTTTCTATGTTTCGTGGTTACACTAAGCATACATCTCTCCATGGTCCTTTGAGTTGTCTGCTGCCTCTGTATGTCTTTTTTAGTTAAGGTCTATGTCACCGATCCATAAGTAAGAAGAGTAAGGATGCATTTTTATTAAACACTTTTCTTTTAAGACATAATTGCTCTTAAAAATTGTATTGTATCTTCCAAAATGCTCTCCAGCCAAGCTACATAAACCTACTAATTTCTTCTTTGATGTGACCTCGCTTGAAATTTGTTGTCCAAGGTAAATGCAGTATCAGCTACTTCTAAATTTGCCCAATCTATCTCAAAATCTTTGGTTCTTGTAAACGCATCTGTGACGTGCCACTCAGGTGACGCAACAGTCAAAACGACAAGTTGTAACAATAAGCTTTTCCGGAGTAATTCAGTCGGAAGAATGTCCGGCTCATAGGGTAGGAAGACGTGACTTCGAAATCCATCACCCGCAAAAAGGGCTTATTTCGCTATACATAGTATATCAGTTTTGTTTTCTGTAAATTCATTTTTAATCCCATTTCCTTACTCTTGTCAACAAGTTCCTGGATCATGCTCTACAGCCTGAGGAGACACTTGAAAAAATTACTATGTCATCAACAAAATGAAGGTATATACGCCTTATTAATCTTCATCCTTTTCCCTCCCAGTTTAATGACTCAGAGATACTCTACAGTGAAGCACTGAAGAGCTTGGGAGATTTGGAGTCACCTTCTCTCATTCCCTTTCCAATTTTTATAAGTGCAGTCGAATCTTTGCACTTGCATTTTCATAGATGTTATTAATAACATTAATGTATGCATCTTTAATACTGAAGAATTTAAAGGACATTATAACTGCCGATGGTTTTACGGAATCAACAGCATTTTCATAGTCAATAAAAGCCATACATGGTAGGAGTTCATATTCATTCACTCTTCCAGTTAGTTCTCTCAATACAAGGATATGATCTATAGTGCTGTACCTTCGACCATATATACTAATGGACTGCGCACTAGCAATAGCTGCATCAGAGCCGCCGTGGTCCCAACATGAGAGGGCATCAGATCACGTGACATGAGTCAGAAATGGTCGCATGCCTTTTAATTCTAACATTTGCCAATGAGCTGATAAGCCATTTTAAAGGATTACGAATTAGTAAATTGTGTACGTTTGAACTGTGGGCTTTAGGAATATTGTTTATAAGGATATAATCGTTGAGAATACTACCTCAATCAAAATTTTATTGCAATCGTTTAGAAGTAATTAGATCGAAAAGTCGTAAGTTTGGTATGTGTTCTAACGCGAATCGTTCTTTTGTACTCGAAATTCCGCGTGAAAATGTTGTTATGGTTACTAATTTACGCTGCAGAAATTCAGTATTTTCAGTGCATTATGAGAAAACTCCTCATATATAGTGAAAACTCTTCAGGTAAGTTTACTTATGAGATATATGCATGCACAGATGGGGTTGATGACATTTCGTTATTTATAATGTGATGAACATTTGCAAATAATTTGGAACATGCATTCCGTTTTTTTTTGTTTTTTTCTTAATATACTATATTTTTATGTCAATAGCCACAAGTTTTCTGGTTAAGTAATTGAACCTTATTGACTATTTCTACCTTACCGTAATAATTATTGGAAATATGAGAAAAAGCCCAAAAAATGGAATGGTTCCACTTGCTACTCTAATGAAAACTTATGCAAACTTTGAATCGCTATATGCCACACCGATAAGTTTCCTGATGAACTATAAACATTATACTTACTGAAACCGTGTTGTGCCAAATACTATACTTGTTGAATAAACACCTTTTGTCTTTTGGAGAACTGTTAAAGCAGAAATCGTAAAGTAAAACATAAAATTCGTGTAATAAATACATCAAAAACTAAAACTATCCGGTGTCTCACACCTGTTGGTCACCTTAAAAAAAGGCGTTTAGCTTTAAATTTTGAGATGACGACCCTGAAGGGCGAGAGTGAAATTATCATAAAGCATCCAATGAATCTATTTAGGTATTTAATTCGTTTCTTACCCATGAAAAGTTACAGAACTTTCTTTACTAAATCTCTCAGAACAACCATAAGCACAGCATGTGTGACCCATCTTTTTGACACATGTCACGTGATTTCGCGACTTTCGATGATGGAGTCAGAGATTTTGATGCCATGCGCAGTCTATCAGAATATGTGGTCGAAGTGCTGTACCAACTCCTGAATCCAACTCGTTCTCTTCGTTGAGCCATAGCTAGCGTTTCCTTCAAACGATGTGACAGTATCTTACTATAGATTTGGTGAATAACTTATAGGAGACTGGTGGATTCCTGAGATTCTTGAGGTCTCCTTTTTTTTATGTAACAGATCCCTGGTGCAACGTTCCAATCACTAAGGAACTTCTTTTCATTGAGGCAAATTCCATGTGCCTGCTAATAAATACAGTTTTCACTGTCTACCTGAGTAAAAGACGGCTGAAGAGAATTATTGAACTCCAAGTTGATAGCTGGATTTGATGTTCTTTTCTCCTCCGTACCAAGAAGTTGTAGGGCTTATGTGGATGCACCTGGTCAAATGCGAGAAAAGTATTCCAAGCAGACGCGCCTAACTCATGCGGGCAGCCCCGATGGCGCAGTGGTCTAAGCGCTGGCTTATGATCGCTCGTCCGTGAAGGGTCCGGGTTCAAATCCCGGTGAGGCATGGATGTTGTGTTTGTCTTACGGCATTGGTTCTCTCCCTTCCATGGAACCAGTGGTCCTAGATTAGGGACAGGCGACTGCTTATAGCCCATTGAGTTGCTCACGGTGGTCATTAAACCTTCAGTCAAAATAATAATAATAATAATAATAACCCGTGCGGGCAGTGTGGAGACATGACCCCACAGGTCAAAGGCTGTGTGAGCAGTTGCGCCACGAGTTCCGTAAAATACAGAATCTCAGTAACTTTCATGTTTGTGTGTTTGGATTTTTTTCTATTTCTTATGTTCCAACTAAATGGAACAACATGTTTTAGGAATTCTCCTACTTTTTTTCTCCATAACCATACTCAGCTGTTAGCCTAGAACTTTAAGTAAAGACACTCTCCGATAGCCGAGTGTTGCGAAGCGCTGAGTTCTTTCTATCATTTGTCCAAGACGGATCCAGATTCGAATGCGGGATAAGGCATGGACGGTTTGTTTGTTTTACGGCACTGGCTATTTCCCATCTCTGCAAGTAATGGCCCTAAATTAGAGATTGGCGACTGCTTATAGCCCACTAAGTGGACCACGTTGGTCGATAAACTACACAAACACATGCACGCGCGCGTATGCACACCAAAAAAGGACACACGTTTGTCCTCTCTACTAGGCGTCAAAGGGTCCCATCTGCCATTGTGTCCTTATCTATTCACTTGCGATCCATATTCCCATAAATTAAGTTTCCTTTTCCTGCAATGTCGACACCAACACAGTGACAGGGCACAGTAAGCTGTCCCCTAAGGAAATTGCAAACTTTTCTCCTTCACAAAGCGCTGAGAGATTCTTTTATGTCAGTTAACGTTCCGAAAAGTCATGAAATAATTTCAATACCCTAAAAAGTATCATCAGCTGTCTGGCACACGCCGTGGAAAATAGAAACGCTTTCGTATGGTAGCGTTACTATTTATTTCTTTCGGGGGAAGGGGCATGAGAGAAGGTTCCAAAGCCCAAAAATTTCTCGAGGGGGCAAGATATATAATGATGACTTCACTCATCTGATGAAGATTTTGCGCAGTCATTCAAACCATTAAACAGTAACGTAAACCACTCGCTTATTTATTTTTTTAACCTGATAATTTGCTTACACATACCATTACCGAACAGAAGAAAGAGAACTAGATGATGAACGAGGACCTTTGCATCTTTGTGTTAGGAACTGTTCCTAAAGTGTCTTCGAAAAATTCTAATATTCTGGTAGTAACATTCATATGGTAGATGGCAAAAGTAATTGCCGTATTTTGGAATGTCTGCGTGCGTGTCGGTGCGCGCGCGTGCATTTATGTGTTTCCCTATACTTCGGTGAAGTAACACTTAAAAAAGTTTTAACAGCACAACTTTTCTTTGTACCAGGTCTTCATAAGAAATAAAGTTGTGTGGTGCAGTAAAACGATTGTGTGTGTGTGTGTGTGTGTGTGTGTGTGTGTAACCCATGCCCTGACACAAAACACTAAGTTTGGCTCTACTGATTCCAAGTTTGGGAGAATTTAGGACTCGCACGGGATCATATGGTTCAGCACAAAAATGAATTTTACCTCTGAAGAGAAATTCTACCCTTCCACTTTCTCAGAAAAATTACCCAGTTGTAGCAATGGATGGTAATGTAAGTTGGAAGATTATCTCAGGCCTTGGAAAGAAAGAATACTATTCAGTGTTAAAGAACTTTTTAACACAGCAACAGAATTAACTTTTTGCTCTTCTATTTTACTTGTTGGAAAGGACTGATAAATGTTTTTCTCCTGTTATCATGCCAAATAATCACCCTGATTTAGTCTTCCCCCATCATCGCCTCTTTCATCCAGAAAGCAGACGTATAAATCTTTCGCGGATATCTGATAACAGCGAACATCGTTTATATAGATATGTTGAGATGATTGCGGTGATCATATGAATTATTGCAGTACTCAAAATCATCTTATGAAAAGCTTTCCGCGGGGGTTAGCAAATTCTTAGTACAGCGAGTGAACGGTGTGTGCACTGAAACAGTGCTACGTAGCACTAACTTTTGAGCCGTATTGAGAATTGTAACATTCCCTGAAGCCTTACTTGATCCCATTGATTTGCCTCATCTCATGGGGAAAGTGCACTTTATCGTAAAAGAGAAATCGATTGCTTTTTGGTTTATGTCCATCGTTAATTGTAAGATGTACGGGAGAAGACTTGCGTGTGTTTGAGCCGCGTGTATTACCAGCCGGCAAACCACAGTTTCCAAAATTATGCTTCGAACACAATCTTTTCCTACAATCACCCATTATGAAGCATAGTTCTGCTCTGCTGCATCTCACTGCAGCACTAAGTGTTTTTTGGGTTGTTCCGCTGATCATTGCTTACTCGGAATTCTGAGTGATTCCTTTGTCTCAACGGTAACACGTATTTTCCTGTTAGATTTCCCGTCCAAGTATTATAATTTTGCATTCACTCAAAGGTCGTCATGCAAGAGATTATTCACAGGAAAGTTCGCAAATTTCCCTGTTGCAGGAGACTAGAGTAACTATGTAGTTGGAGACCTTCTTGAGGAGTTTACTGATTGAACTGCTCAGAGCAGCCGTCCGTATTTCTTAGGAGTCCCATGCATTATGTAACAGTTGATATGAAAATTAAGTTGTGTGTCTCCCTCACAATTTTCCGCTTTGAATATTTTATTTTATTTTACTTTATTTGCACATCACAATAGGCTCCATAACCCTGTTATAGGCATGGTGTGCCAGGAACTATGAGAACTATTTAAAAATAAGAAGATAAACTGTATGAACGGTAAATAAAAACTGCGGAGCGATCAGCTGAAACTGAGTTCGCAGTAACAAACAACTTTAAAGGCTTTTACATCCACACACACACACACACACACACACACACACACACACACACAGAAAGAAAAAAGTCTATATTTTCATGGGACTGAACAGGCGGCGAAATCAAGCAAGAAAGAGAATGGTAAATGATTCTCTGCATTGGCACATCGAAACGGTTTGAAACCCCAGAGTAACAGGAGAGAATCCTAACAACACGGTACTTGTAGTTACTAATTGATGGCTGAAGAAAAGCGTCAATAATGCTACATCTGGCCTCGTTCAAGGTCAATGATGCTAAATTCCTTTCTCGGAAAAGAGGTAAAAATGTCTCTCGTGTATGTTTGTAAGTACTGAAATACATACATGCACCTGAAAAATTGCTCCGAACAATTGCATTTTGCTTCACGCGCACAGTTGGAATTTCAAATGAGAGAACGAATTGCTCCAAACGAGATCTCACATAAGTGAGTATACTTTATTGACAAAATACGAAAATTACCAGGGCTTCGTTTAATGAAATCAAAATTTTCATCGTAGGAGAACCAATTGATTTGACTTGTTCAAAAAAGTTAAAGGATATACGAGTATTAAACGCTATCTCAATTGTATTCGGCGCTATCCAGGAGTAACGTTTAAAAAAGGCAATTTGTATGTTTCATTTTTACAGCAGTGAGTGATTGTATTGTGCCTATCACCTCATGAACCATGCACCTAAGCATGAAAAATATAATTTTTTTATGCACTTTTGTGCATAAATCTTGATAGCAGTGCAGTGAAAATATCTTCAGAATACATGAATATGAAAAAAAACTCCCAGTTATAAGTGCACAATAAATCTTTAAGAGCCACATTAATCGTTTTTCATTATGTTTTAAAATGTTTCTTTTCTCTATATCTTTTCGCGTCTTCTCTTTGCACAGCTTGTCACGCATATCCCTAAATTAACCTTTTGTTTTGAGTTTTAGCTCTTATGCAAATCTGTTACATCTTTATCATATTTCCTTCTGAACGGAACATCAAAACCTCGAAGTTTCTTTATAACTTTCGGCAGCGGCTGACAGTGAGCCAGAGTAAATCAAAACCCACACCCAGTGTAAAGTGAGTGCTCGATATTACTAAAGATGAACAGTTCGTCTACTAAGTGTTAAACTGCTATCTCATGATGACAGATGCCTATTTGGGTTATTGTGGAATTGTGTCTAAAAGCCGTAAGTCGGCAAATAAGGAAGAATAAAGTACGAATTGCATTCTTTATGTAAGTAGTTTCTCAGTCGAATGAACTCTGGTCGTGAGATTTTTGTCCAGTGATTGTTTAACATCAAACAACCACAAAACTAAAATCTTAAAACTCTATAAGCTTAAGCCATAAGTTTCCTATTTCAACCGTAGCTAACATAATTCATCCAACTTAAGACTGCTCGCGAAGTACTGCATGCAACGGCAGAGTGGCACACATTCGTCGTCAGCAAAGAGTTGTCTTGCTTCTCATGATGCAAATGTGAAGGGAACATTTTCATGTCGGCGCCAATGGTAGCACACGCACTCACACTCAAATTCACATACGCTACTCAGCTGTCTCGTTCATAATGTTCTGGTTCCCGTAAAAAAAACAAAAAAACATAGCATGGTAAGTATTTTTGGTCATTGTAATTTCGACTTGAAACTGGTGGCTGCAATTCTGATAGCAATGAAAAACCATCTGCCAACTTCTGAAGTATCTGTCGTGATTTCCAGATGAGGCATGGCTCACACACACACACGCGCGCGCGCGCACACACATTCGCTTTTGCTGTCATAGATGACATTTAAGTCTCTGATTTGATAATACCTCATAATCTTGTATCTTATACAACACAACAACATAAGATTTGTTCACTGTGTAAAAAAAAAGAAAAAAACACGTTGCTTTTTGAATCGTTCAAGAAAAGTGTTTTCAGTTGTAGAAAAGAAATGAAACTTTTCGGCTACTATATACAACACGAGAGTCACTAGTAGGTGCATCGATTCGTTAAGACCAAAGTGAGAGAAATAATGTTTGCGGGGGAAGAAAGCAGCTTCCGAAGAAAAATAACTTACTTTTCACTGAGTGATCAGATCAAATCGCTAGTCACCTAAACGCTAGGTCATGTGAGCAGCATATCGGTCGTACTTAAGGTATGACCATAGTTTGATAATATTTTAGTTATTCCCAGCTTGCGAAATAAATAAAAACAAAACGAAAAGTGTAGTTCCGTGCCCACATTTTAAAGTTTCTACTTATTTCGGTAATTCCCAACATTATAATATGCAATATCTTGGTCTACTACAAATTGCCCTTTCGATTTTCAGAATTGTATTTCAGATCAGAGGAGTCAATAATTAGAGAAATCAGAGGAGTTGATAATTCATGTCTCGATTCACGCGAAGATGTTAACCGGATCACATAAGCACTAGCACTTTTTCGTCTTTAAATAAATACGTAGCTAAACCATAGCATTCGTCGTATCACCGTAAGAAGTACACTATGAGGACAAAAATGGAACACTCCCACCAGGCGCAGTGGTGTGCTTCCGCAGCAGACACGTAGTCGATAAGGTATAAAAACGGCAACGGCAGTACGCTCAGATCAATCGCTGATAAAATGCCTGGTAGGAGAGAGCTCCCCTAGTTTGAAAAGCGTAGGCTGTTCAGTTGGAGGTATGAACAGAAGATTGCTGATGTCAGACAGACTGACTCAAATAGGCAGTCGTGGACAAATCGACTGTGGCCTTTGTCATCAACAAGTGGGAGAAGACGGAATATTGCAGGAATTCTCCTCGTCCTGAAAGACTCACGAAACTGCAACCCTGAGACCAGAGGGTGCTGCAGAGGAAGGTCCTGCAAACCAGGTCGCGACGAATTCACGCCATAACACATGAGTTCCAGATAGCCACAGATGTTATGGACTCTCCCAAAGACACTTCGAAGAGAGGCCCATGCACTCGGGTATCATAGCCCAGCATCCGTTCAAAAACCTCTCGTCACAAAGAGCAATAAAGTCACGCGGATACGATTGTGTCAACAGAACAAAAATTGGAGGTTGTAGCAATGGTGACAGGTATTATGGAGCGACGAATCCCGCTTCACGTTATTCCGATCGGGTAGACGCGTCTGGGTTTGGCAGTTACGTCTGCTTCCGGAGTGTGCAGAGACGACTGCGAAGCACGAAAGCGATGGAGTTATTTTATGGGGCTGTTTCAGTTTGTACGGTGTGGGTCCACTGTTTGTTATTCATGGTAACATGAACTCTGTCCTGTATAGAGATATCCTGGATAACTCAATGCTCCCAGCGTTGTGGTAGTTCTACTGACACGACGATTGTTTCTTCTAGGACCACAATGCCACTAGTCATTTTTCCAGGGCTACAATGGAGTGTTATGACGAAAATCATTTCTCTCGGATTGACTGGCCTGCTCAGAGCCCGGACTTCAATCCCACTGAACACCTATGGGATGAACTTGAACGACGGGCGAGATCTAGATCACTTCACTGAAAGAGTTGGACGATGTACTTAAAGCGGAATGGAGGACCATACCGCTCTTCGTACTCCATGGACTTGTGGACAGTTTACTTCGACGGGTGGCTGCTGTAATCTCTACAAATAGAGGACCTACCCGCTACTGATGTATATACAATACTGTTTTCTATTTACTTACAGTGTCCAATCACTTTTTTCCACACACTGTATGATTGGGCATGGCTTCCATAGACTGATTTTCAGAATATTCGAAATCAAAACATACAGGACATATACTACGAAATTCTCAGCCGTAATGAGTGAGTCACATGAAAAAATGCTCAAAAATTGCCCGCTATGTTAGCTATATATCAAGTTTGTTTATTTGTTTTCTTTCTTCGAAGTTAAACTGACTAACTTTCAACAAAACAAAAACGGACTTTCGCTTCTCCCAGCAGGAAAATTTTGCATCAGAGCAGTTGAAAAGTATTCAGAAATCATAGTGGTTATTTATTTCAATCGGGTGCAAAAAGGAATTTTAAGATGAGATTTTCCGAAGCACAAATACATAATCGGAAAAATCAAAAGGTATATGAATAATTTCAACTGTCGTTTAATCTGATCAAATTAAAAAGGATCCTTCAAGTTTGACCTGAAAAACCTGAGCGACAATCGAACTAAAATTCTAAATTTATTTCACCTAATAAATTGTGCACCGTAATATCACAAAAACACGTGAAATATTGTAGTCATGGGGATGACCACAATTTATGAAAAACTTGTTAGAAGCGCAGATAAAGTTTCATTTAATCGTACTGCAACGCCCCATAGATGGACAATTACACATACATCTCATTAAGCGGTTCTCTGAGATCCAGAGGTTAGCTCCACAAAGAAGTACAAACTACCAGATAATTTTTAATTGATTATTTACTTACTGTTGCCGTATCAAACTTCTCCATTTACAGCGATCTTGACATACCACTCGGGCTTCACTGACATCCATCACAAGCCGTACACAACACCTTCTATATACTTCTTACTCATAATCTTTTTCTCATGCACACACTGCTAAATCTGATCCTCCCATGACTTCCTTGGCCTTCCTCTGCCTTTCCTTCCTGCCACTTGGGCTAAAAACTATTTCTTAGTAAGCATCTCGTCACTCATTCTTTCAACATGCCCAAACCATTGAAGCATATTAGTCTCCACCTTGCTAACAACATTTTGCTTCACATTACACAACGGCAACACATCTTCATTCCTCACACAATCAGAACGTGTCTTGCCACAAACACCCCGTAAGTAACGCATTTCTCCAGCACACAAACTACTTCTATGTTTCTTTTGCAGTACCCAGGTTTCACTACCATACATCAGTATAGGAACAATTCCACTCTCATACACAGCCATGCGCGACTCTCTTGAGAAGCCATCATTCCTCTGAAAACCTCGCAGAGCAGCCATGACTTTCAATGAAGAATTCACTCTCCTACTAATTTCACCATCCAATTTGTTCTCTCTGTCAAACGTACTTCCTAAATACACAAACTCACTCACCTGGTCAATCACTGTGCCATTAACATTTACATTACATTCAGTGCTACGAGTTCCTCGCTCAAAAACCATAACTTTGGTTTTTCCTTATTTATACTCAGTTTGAATTTCATGCAAACTTCGTACATCCGGGACAGCAACTCTGCAACTCACTTTTGCTCTCTGCCAACAGGACAGTGTCATCAGCATACAGCAATCTGCACACACGGATATCACCAAGACATAAACCAGTATTATCGATTTTGGCATCGCGCATGCACGCATCCATAAATATATTAAACTGCCATGGTGACATTACACAACCTTGTCTGACTTCTACATCAATAAAAAACCATTTTCATGAAACACCATTCACTCGTACACAAGCTCTACTGCCAGCATACATGGCTTTTACGCTATTAAGTAGGTTCCCAGTAACAAGATGGGCAATTATACATCTGGAAAATGCGACAGTGCGTATGTGAATTATATCGATACTCCCAAAGCTGTCCAGCGATGAAAAGAATTTGTCGAACACGAATATTTATAAAAGAATACTTCATCGCTGAACAACAGGAACAAAAAAAATATGCGAGCTGGCGGAAACATTTTACATAACAAAAGAAGTTTAAAAAATTCTTCGAAGATTCGGTATGTGATCACATCTAAAAGGCGCCAAAAACTTTTGGAAATCGTATTTTTAGGAGGTAAAGGAAGATATAGAAGATAAATGCAAATACGCATTTACGTCACTTCAATAAAATATACACAGTCGTATCAGAATAACATGAACACCCCCGGAATCACAGTGTACCCGCCCAGGCGCGTCACAGAGTGCACGTTAAAAGGGCGACCACACGAAGATATAAGCGGCCGGTCAGGACACATGAGCCATAATGCGTAACGTGGGCACAGTGGGCAAAGGTAGTGATTTGACGGACGTTCTAAAAAGAATGATTATTGACTACCGCTCCAAGGGGGAAGCATCTCAGAAACAGCAGACTTTTTGGGCTGTTCACGAGGTGCTATAGTAAGGGTGTACCAGGAATGGAACGCTTGCACACCGAGTACCTCCCGACGTCGTAACTGTGGAGATCCAAAGGCCATCGACCCCAGAGTAGAACGTCGCCTCCGGCGACTGGTAAAGTGCAATCCGCGCACAACAGTGAGCAATTGACCACGAAAATGAACCTTGCGGCACCCACGTACGTGTCTCCGATAACAGGAGAGCGAACCCTGTTACGCATGGATCTCCGAAGCAGACGCTGCGCCAAGGAGCCCATGTTAACCCAGGTCCATTCGGCAACGACTACTGCAGTTCGTATGGGACTGCCGTTATTGG
Source organism: Macrothele yani (assembly GCA_039090855.1). Classification (NCBI taxonomy): domain Eukaryota; kingdom Metazoa; phylum Arthropoda; class Arachnida; order Araneae; family Macrothelidae; genus Macrothele; species Macrothele yani. The sequence continues at coordinate 1,076,894 of CM077014.1, forward strand.
ATAGTTGAAGAGTGGAAAAAGGTTGCCTTCTTCGACGAATCGAGGTTTCTACTCCACAGAAGTGACGGCCAGTGGCGGATACGGCATCAGACACACAAGAACCAACACCTGAACATGCTTTTCGGTCAAGTGCAGGCTGGCGGTGGTAGTGTACATGCCTCGAGGATGTTTTCCTGATATGACCTGGGATCGCTGATACAACTGGATGGGTCCCTGAACGCCAATGGATACCTTCCCATCCTCGCTGACCACATGAATAATTTCATATTGGACGTTTACTCTGGTGGTGATGGTATCTGCCAACAGGACAATAAGCCCTGCCATGTCGTTAAGGGGGTGCGTGACTGGTTCCAGGGACACGATAGCTATGTGTCCGTTCTCCATTGGGCAGCGAATTCGCCCGACCTCAATCCCATAGAGCACTTGTGGGACTATTTGGATCGACAGGTTTGACGTCCGACCTACAGCCACGTCATCTCCTGGACCTCCGGGCTCTGCTGCAGTCCGAATGGGCACGTGTGCCTCGGACCACCTTCCCGGGCATTATTGCGTCTATGCTACTCCGTCTCACCGCTTTCATCCGGGCCAAGGTGGTTATTCCCATTATTAGGTAGGCAGTCATATTATTCTGATACGACCGTGCATATTTCAGCCTCCTAGCGACCAAAGTGTGAATCATGCAAAGCAAAATCTTCATAGAAAAACGTTGCACATGGCTATCGAATGTAAAAGAATTTCCTAGCTCAGCATTTAGAAATATGGATACAGCCACCGAAATACAAAAATATGTTTGTGCCACTTAGCGGAGATACTATGAATAATAGAAGTCGGAAAGAACTTGAATCATCATCCTTATTAGACGGTTGAAAAGACAAAACGACAGCATAAGCAGGATTTTTTTTCTTCAAGGGAAGTTCTAGAAGAAAGGATCAAGCCTGCTTTTCGTGATTTATGAATCTCATCACAAAGGAATATTTTTGGGTTACTAAAAGATTCACTGACTGGAAACTTTGTCTTTTGTTTGTTTCTTTTAAGTTTTTGCCGTTGCTTTTCCTTTTGGGGTTTTTTGCACACGCTAACAAGATTATCTTTCAAAATCTGTTTCGGAGAGTTCATCTTTTGCTTGTTCCGCTTTCCCCATGACATCAGGAAACTATACATAGTTGATCACATGGATTCCATTCGATTCTTCCTCCATCGAGACTATTTTGGAATTTCGATCAATGTTAAATAAAGGTGGATGAAACTTGAAAGAATGAAGCTTTTAGCCTAAAAATACGTGCATTAATATTAATACTGGAGCATTCAAAGCATTAAATATATTTTTCTCTGCAGAAATCAACGACGCCATGACTTAAATTCATTTGAGCGACAGAACGTCTTCTCTTGTTCCAATTACAAAATCGTATCCCCCATTTTTAGACAATGAGGTAAAATTGTAGAAACACAAAGTGCAAAGTTCTTAATGTAATCGCAACACACAGCACGTAGTAAAACAGGCATTAAATTCGCTGTTACACTAGTTGCGTTTTACAATTCGATGAACGTGTTCATAATACGAGCAGCTGGTAATTATTATTACTCTGCATACAAATGACCCTTTAATGAAGTCGCAAATTGAAACCTCGTTTCCGCATCTGGATCTCCAGCCAGAATGAAAGCAAACAAGAGCGGCTTTCCATTTCTCCGAGTGTCTTTAAAGAGGAAGCTATTTCTTCACGTCCCACTGCCCCACATTCCGTTTTTCCAAAGAATAAGTCTCACTTAGACACAAAAAGTAGCCACTACACTGACTCACATGAAAACATCGCAGTAATAATTTCATGTGCAAAGTTTCCATTTGCTTTTAGCTCGTCCTTTGGAACATAAATACGTACTGATAGCATCATCAAATAAAAAAATACTCTCCTTATCGTATAGCACTAACCATGATAATGACGATTCGCGTACATTCCAAATCCATGGTCTGTTTTTTTTTTTTTTTTTTTTTGCTATATAACGTAGAATTATTTTTATGCTTTGCATAATATCTGCACTTTTAAAAGTCGAATTAGGAAAATTATTTCGGCATTCGGCAACTCAAGCCATATGCGAAATTATCGGTCTATTTTTTGCGATGTACTATGCAAATTAATACCGCTAGGTGACGCAAATGTACAATTGTGCCTGTGTCTGCAAATGTGCATTTGCAGCTGGAAGTATGTCACTGCTTCTGTATGTCTTTTTTGAAAAAAGTTTTTTTTTTTTTTGCATTCCATGGCTGTAATTACAAAAATACGTTATATGGTTTTTGTTGTTGTTTTTTTTCAAATACTCCTTCCAGATGGTTAACTGTAGCCCAGAGATATTTCTATTTTTACTGTGTGACTGGAAAACTTCCTTTAAAACAGCTAGCTTTGGATACGATCAAGGTCATATACACACCGTCTGATTTTTCAGATGTTTTAGCATTTCGAATAATACTTGCGCTTGTGAAAAAGTTCTGTTTAGAAAATTCTTCCTCCATCTAAAATACAGCCAGGACATTATCTTCTACATTTTTCCAATGTTCGTTTCCCATTTCTGATGCACCATTTTCTCATTAGGCGGCTCAAATTTCAATTTTCGTTCGAGGTACTTTGGTCTTTACTGATCAGATTGGAAATTTTTCAAACCAGATCAGCATTATCTACATGTCTTATGACATTCCAGACATGGCGGTTTCGCACTATGGTGCGTAATAATACATTTCCATTTCTCATTATATCTTCGTTTCCACGTCCCTATTTTAAAAATCTTTATTATGTTTGATTACGGTAAGCACGACCAAGATTTCCCACTCATTTTCCAGGTTTTTAAATTCGAAATTTTCCATCTTGTGTAGTAAAATCGATTTTTCATGGAATCTCACGGAATTCAAAGCTGAAATCAAGAAAACAGGAAAACCCATGAAATTCTCGTAGTAGATTTAAGACTTTTGCTAAACGGCGTACTCGTTGTACCAGAGGCTTAGGTTGCATCCTTCTTGTTCGAAATCTAAAGGTTATCTTAGCCTCCGTAAAGAAGATGCTGAAGGTTTCATACGCACATACACAAATAGCCGTTATTTTGTGTCAAAGAACCGTTTTCTTCTGTCCGACGAAAAGAAACTTACGTGAAGTGCGATAGCACAAATACGTAAGGTCAATACACGGGAACCAAGGATTAAATCATGTTACGTGCTAGCAGAAGCGAAAGAGGATATTCCTTCGAATTTGGTATCACAAAATTCGAAGAAACATCCTCTTCGACAATGAATTCTGGTTTCGAAAAAACAGGAAGCCCTCTCTCCTTTTCCTTTGCAGTAAAATGTTAGATTCGTGTATTTCATGGTTCTAGTGAAATGCCCTACCCATTGGCACAACAGCATATTATATCATGAATCGTCTAACAGCAAGGGGAGGTAGGGGGTTTTATCCAAAAGGGAAAATGACGTAATATTTACAGGAAGTCTATCTTGTTTTCTCTCCATTTGCAGTTAGAAGATGTTTATTTACAGAAAAGAGTAATGCACTGTACCACGCACACACACACATTGAGATGCCAGTTACACTTGCTCACGTCACATAAATGGCTCATTCCAACATGCAAGACGCTACGTGAGAGCGGAGTGCTTTACGAAACAGACAGACCAGCTCGCCGAGCATCAGACAGCGTTCAATTGGGGATTGGAATGGGGAAAACGAGAGATCTGAGCGACTTTGAACGTGGCATGATGGTTGAAGCCAGGCATGCCGGTTCCAGCATCTTCCAAACGGCTGTCTTCCTGGGCTTCTCACGCACAACCGTAGTAAGGATTTGCCGTGAATAGTGCGATACACCAAAAGCTGTAAACGAAAACGGACGGCGGGCCAGAGGGGTCAAAGGACAGTTCAAAGAATCGTGCAAGTGAACAGGCTGGCCACAACCTGGCACATCACAAACTAACTGAGAGTTCATCTAAAGAAATTTGCTTGATGTTTCTGCACGACGTCCACCGGCAGCGCGTCGACAACGAGAGCCAGTCGGGATTTACACATCATGCTTCATTCAAACACGTGACACATTTTACCGAAGGGATTTTCATAGATGTGCACACCTATGAGCTACAACTGTTGCAAACCTTGAAGCCAGGAAATCAAGAAATGAGATTCTAATTTACCCCTCCACTTTCCATTTTGAGAGACCCCTCCTCAGAGAGTAAGCAACTCACAAGGCAGCGCATGTGATCCTCAGAGATATCTTATATGTGTTTGTCATTTGAAGGCAAGGTACATGTCTTCCACAACTCTTAAGATCAAAGGAAACTAAGAACTGCCAACAAGATGTCCGCTTTAGTGCTTGCTCATAAAACAGGCACTAAAATATCCTCACTGTTCGCTCGCCGATGTTATCGTCACGTGGCTCATGTGGCGGACTTTACTGCAAAATGAGAAAAGGTCATTCAACTAGGTATTTAAACGTTGGACAGTGTGACATTAAAAAACTTCGCATCTTAAGGAAATCTCTGGAAAACATGCGACTCTTACAAAAAGTTTTAGCAATTTTAAAAATACAGGTGCATTTATTACGCAGGAACTATTCGAAATCTTCGCATTCTTTTAATTTTTGAAACACACAAGATATATAAAAATGAGCAGGTAGATGCCACGTGAAAACACAGAATGAAAAGTTTTCTTTGCGATTGTTGTAAATTCTTTGACATTCCAAATGGAAACAGCACGAGAAAAACGCCAAATTTCTATTACAGTTTGCTTAACTTTAGCGCTTTACAGCTAAGAAAGGAGATTCAGTGTCCTCTACAGATCAGCAGCAAATGCAGAGGAACCTGGTTGTGAATTGAATGAGACGGTTTAAAGAAAATAAGTCATTGAATGACAAATGTCAACGTAGAGCTGCTGAAATAAGAAAACTAGACGCATTTAAGAAAAATCAAAGAAATTCAGTGAGGCGTGCATCTGTTTATTGAACACCAGAGTTTTTATTGGAGTTAAAATCGAGTTCTTGCGGGAAAAAATTTGTTTACGGCAAGCACATACGTTTCTTCTCACAGCTGTAATGAATGGACTTAGGTTGTGTTGTACTAGGTGTGATATCCAGTTGACCGATGCTTTCTTCTGTTGTTGCTACACAGGACAATACAAACAAAAACTGCTAATTGCGCTTTTAAGTACCGTTTACAATATGTCTATATTTAAAGGTATTGCAAATAAACAGTGAGCAACTCCATAAAACGCTATTTTTGAAGGGTCACCACTTTTCTTGAATGATGCGCATCATTTATTACTATATGAAATAAAAACGGATTTACCAAATAACTGATCATATAACTCTCTTCTTACGGGGCAAAGGCCAAGTTCTCGAGCATTTCTTTGTTGAAGCTGTTGATCGATCTGTTCCTGTAGATTCAAGATATCGTTGCGAGTCGCAGAGGCTCTGGACACACGTTGCATGTATAACTTTCCTCCTTCTTGAAATTTCCTGAAAATTAAAAAATAATGTATTTCTAAGGAATTTGGCAGATTTTATGTAACTTTTCAATAACAGCCATTGTACATGTATTTCTTGTGACATTTGTCATATTGAGCAAGCAGTTACAGACACTTTTGAGCTTTCCTCTAACATCAGAGGATTATGTCATCCAACTAATTTTTTTGTGTCCCAGTGAATTTTTTCTGCCAAACTATCGCTTTATTAAAACATACGTTCTTCGACACTTTTTGCAACATCAAACGGCTGCTCCGGTGGCTGAGTGGTTTGAGGAGGGTTTTTTGGATCAGTCGTCCGAGATGGACCTGTGCTCGAACCCCGGAGGAGGCATGTATAATGCACTTGTCAGAAGGTGCTGGCCTTTTCCCTTGCCTGGTGCCAGTGACCCCAAATTAGGGACGGCGGCCGCTTAGAACCTTTAATTCCAAGAAATAAAAATGTACTTATACATACCATTTATTTTCGTGTTTTAGGTAGGCAAACTGCAAATGGCCACCCCGCAGTAGTTTAAGCGATGGCTTCTGACCATCCGAGATGGGTCCGATTTCGGATCCTGGTGAGGCATGAATGTTGTGTTTGTCTTACGGCACTGGCTCTCTTCCTTCCCTGAGCCAGTGGCTTTAAATTAGGGACGGGCGACTGCTTATAAGCCACTGAGTTGCTCACGGTCGTCGTTAAACCCCCAATAAAAAAAAAACAATTGCAAATACATCATGAATCCCAGAAATATTGTTGTAAAGCTATATTTAAACAAAAGTTGAACAAAAAAGATGACACCGACTTTTCAGTTGTAATGAGTACATCTTTTGAATCCTTTGCGACCCGAAAAATTTTTATAAAAGTTATTCATGGTCAACAGAACCGATTAGAAAAAAAAAAAAAAAAAAACTCCACCGGGTTTCTACAATAGATAGAACATCTAGAAATACACTTACGGACAATGAGATTTGCGCGCCAAGAAGGAAGCATCGGATTGAACTGAAATTTTACAGACGTAATGATACACATAAATGATACACGAGATGGCAAAAACAGAATTACAGCACAATTACAGAGGGATCTGTGGCACGCAGTCCGGCCATCTTCAATAGCGCGTCGCACCGCCTCATGCGGCGATACATGATGCAATACGGTCCAGCATGGAGGCGAACAGACGCCTCATGTTGTCCTGCGGCAGACTGGTCCACACGTGTTGGACGGTGTGCTCTAAATCTCAGATAGTGCGGCACGGCGGTAGCCGGCGTTTCAACTGGTCCCACACATACTCGATGGGGGACATGTCCGGGAACAGGCAGGCCATGGAAGTGTCTGGACATGACGTAGGCAGTCTTGGGCAACCCGAGCCGTGTGTGGGCGGGCATTATCCTTCTGGTACAGCGAACCTGGAATTCTGGCCAAGAATGGGAGCTCATGGGGTCGTAGGATCTCATTCACATACCGCTGACCCGTCAATGATCCACGTACCACTACTAGAGCTGATCGGTTATGGTAGACAATGACTCCCCCATACCATAATGCCTGCAGTGTGGGAGGTGTGGCGCTCGATAGCAAGGTTCGGATTGTGCCATTGACCTGGGGACCTCCACACCCGGACACGAGGATCATCTGTCCCCAAAACGAAGCGGTACTCATTTTTAAACCCCACACGTCACCAGTCTGTGGAGTTCCACTTCGCTCTGGCCTGGCACCACTGCACACGGAACCGGCGATGTTCCGGTGTTAATAACAACACACGTAAGAGGCGCTGGGATCGCAGATTCGCTTCCGCGGGGCATCGGGAAATGGCTCGTGGGCACACAGAAGCCACTACATCTGCTTGTATACTGGACCGGGTCGCCGTGAGATCCGTTCGTGCCTGGCGTACGATCCGTCGATCCTCTCTACCGGTGGTCCTCCTAATCCGTCCGTAGCCGCTCCGCCGTGTGGCAGTGCCGTCACGTGTCCACTCCTCTCAACACGGTTGGACGGTATGGTCAGAACGATCCACGTAGCGGGCTATACGGCACGCCGACCACCCTGCGGTTTTCAGCCCGAAGGTCAGGCCTCTCTCAAAGTCCGTACGTTGCGTAAATCGACGTCTCTGGCATCTATCCGGCATTCTTGTCAATCTGTACTCTTGCTTGCGTCGGCCGGTGCTTTTCGCTTTCATGGAACATCGACTACACGTCGGTTTATAAGGCTGCCAGTTCGTGCTTGCCGCGCCACTACAGGCTGTGTGGTCATGTGCAATAGCACCAAACGTGGATCATTTGCATACAAGCACGCACTCTAGCTATTTGCAAAGTTTCGCTGTTATAGCATGCTTTCCTAGGTGCGCAAATTTCATTGTCCGTGAGTGTAGAAACAGCTACTTACTTCCACCAGTGGTTAAAAAGTATGTTACGAAAATTGACAAATGGTGAACAAAAAGTTTCGCATAGTAGAAGGAATATCAGAGACAAAGAGATTTTCAAATCGAACAGTTTAAAGAAGAAACATAATTCTAAGCTTCCTGCGAAAGAATGTTGCATAATGAAAAAGTTAAAAACATGCGAAAAGTATTCTTCGTGGCAAAAGCTATGCTAAGGAAAAATAAACTTTTTAAATACGTCTTCCGGAAGCAGTGACAGTAAGAAAAAGGTCTGAAATTTACTGAAAATTGTCTGAAATTTAAATAGGTCTAGCAAAAAAGCACTGCGCATTATTAAAAGTGCATAATGTTCCCCATTTTTACTGTAACGAATGGCATACAACAAAAAAGAAATTTCTCAATAAAGTTTTTAGAAGCGGAGATACAGCTGCAAACAGAAGTGCACAAACACCACCTACCGACAGAATTGTGAACTATTGAAAACTCCTCAAGTCCAAACCTAAAGTGTTCCACAAGGCAAATGGTATCCCGTGTTAAAAACAATTTTAAAATCGGACATTTAAAAGCAGAGATAACGACAAAAACAGATTAAACATTTGCGCCCCCAGTGGAGAAATTGTACATTATTTTGGGAAGGAAATACACAGAAACCGTTTTCATAGTCAGTAGTATCTCACCGAAAAAGAATTTTTTCAATCAGGCTTTTAGTCCCGCAGATATTGCTGCAAACATGCTGTAAACGCGAACGTGAGATTACGCCCTCTAGTGGCACACTTGTGCGTTAAGAAATTTGTTTAAATTATATGAGAAACATTTTGCACCGGAAGCGCTCTCCAACAAGGAAATAATTTTTCAAATCGGACTCTTATAAGCAGATTTATCGAAAAAAATAAGATATGTATCTAAGCTTCCTGGTGGAAAAACTATGCCCTATTTTAAGCAGAAAGTATTTTAAAAAGTTTTTTTTTCCGAGGTGAGCGGTAACGATTCATGAGAGAATTTTTTCATCGAGTTTTCAGAAGCGCAGATTTTACTGCAAATACACCAGAAACAGAAATAATAACTTACGTCCCCTGGTGATGAAACTATTCTTTACCAAAAATTAGAAATTATAAGTAGCACATTTCCCACCAGGAGCTGTATCCGATGCAGAAAGAATTTTTCAAATAGGACTTTAAGAAGCAGAGATATCATAGCAGCTTTCCTTTACAACCCTAGCGGAAAACCTATGCATTACCTGAAAATGAAACTACCCAAAATAATCTTCGTTAAAAGTGGCATCGAAGGTAAGAAATACGTTTTTTTTTTCAGTCGATATTTAGAAGCAAATATATGGAATAAAATGTATTTTGAATTCGATTTTATCTGCATTTACGCCCTCTAGCCGCAAAGTTATGGATCAGAAAAAAAAAAAAGACAGGACATATGATGTCCACAAACGGACGGACAAAGTGATACCGTAAATACGTACTTTTTTTTACATGTGCCAACAAAAAAAACAAAAAAAAAAAACAAGAAAGATGACACCGAATTTTCGGGTGTAATAAGCACGTTTTTGAATCCGTTTTGACGCAAATTAAATTTATCAAAGCTATTCAAAGTCAATGGAACCGGTATGGAAAACAGTATTATCTGACGAAAGAAAGAAGTTTTTCAATCGGGTTTTTAATCCCTCAGATATTGCTGTAAACGGAATCGTGAGCTTACGCCCTTTGGTTGCAGACTTGTGCGTTAAGAAAAACATGAATTTATATGAGAAACATTTCGCACCGGAAACACTCTCCAAGACAGAAAGAATTTTTCAAATCGGACTCTTAGAAACAGAGATATCGACAAAAATAAGATGTGACTTTACGTCCCCTGGTGGGAAAACCATGCATTACTTTAGGAAGAAAGTATTCTCAAAAGGTTTCTCCATATGAGCATTATCGGTCCCAAAAAAAAAAAAATTTAGGCGAGTGTTCAGGAGCCCAAATTTTGCTACAAATACATCAGAAACAGATATTAACACTTATGCCCCCTGGTGGCCAAACCATTCTTTACCAAACATTAGAAATTACGTGAAAAATATTTTTCATCGGGTCTTGTATGCAATACAGGAAGAATTTTTCAAATCGGAGTTTTAGAAGCAGAAATAACGCAGAAAATGCAATTTACCTTTACGCCCCTAGCGGAAAGTCTATGAATTAATTGAAAATTTTGAAATTATATGAAAAACATGTCACACTATCCAACAAAGAAGGAATTTTTCAAATCGTACTCCTAGAAGTAGAGATATTGACAAAAATAAGATATACGTCTACGCCCCCTGGCGTAGGAACCATGCATTATTTCAAGAAGAAAATGTTTCTAAAAGGTTTGTCGACATGAGTAGTATCGGTCAACAAACCACCTTTTTTTTTCAATCGAGATTTTAGAAGCTCATATTTTGCTGCAAATACATCAGAAGCGGAAATTAAGACTTACGCCACCTGGTGGCCAAGTCATTTTTTACAAAAATTAGAAATTATGTGCAAAGGATTTTCCATCAGGAGCTGTATTCGGTGCAGAAAGAATTTTTCAAATCGGAGATTTAGGAGCAGAGATAAAGGGGAGAAAGCAATTTATCTTTACGCCCCCTAGCGGAAAGTCTGTGTAATTGAAAATTTTGAAATTATATGAAAAACATGTCACACTAGAAACACTATCCAACAAAGAAGGATTTTTCAAATCGGACTCCTAGAAGTAGAAATATTGACAAGAATAAGATATACGTCTACGCCCCCTGGCGTAGAAACCATGCATTATTTCAAGAAGAAAATGTTTCTAAAAGGTTTGTCGACATGAGTAGTATCGGTCAACAAACCACCTTTTTTTTCAATCGAGATTTTAGAAGCTCATATTTTGCTGCAAATACATCAGAAGCGGAAATTAAGATTTACGCCCCTGGTGGGCAAACCATTTTTTTTTTTTACAAAAATTAGAAATTACGTGCAAACGATTTTTCATCAGGAGCTGTATCCGGTGCAGAAAGAATTTTTCAAATCGGAGATTTAGAAGCAGAGATATAGGGGGGAAACGCAGTTTACCTCTACGCCCCTGGCGGAAAGTCTATGAATTACTCGAAATTTTTGAAATTATATGAAAAACATGTCATACTGGAAACACTATCCAACAAAGAAGGATGTTTTCAAATTGGACTCCCAGAAGTAGAGATATTGACAAAAATAAGATATACATCTACGCCCCCTTACGTAGAAACCATGCATTATTTCAAAAACAAAATGTTCCTAAAAGGTTTGTCGACATGAGTGGTATCGGTCAACAAACCACTTTTTTCAATCGAGATTTTAGAAGCTCATATTTTGCTGCAAATACATCAGAAGCAAAAGTTAACCCTTACGCCCCTAGGTGACCAAGGTATTCTTTACCAAAAATTGGGAATTATATGCAAAAGATTTTCCATCAGGAGGTGTATCCGCTGAAGAAAAAAAATTTCAAATCGGAGTTCTAGAAGAAGAGTTATCGGGAAAAATGTAATTTACTTTTACGCCTCCCAGCGGAAAATCTATGCGTAATTTGAAAAAGTAACTATATCTAAAATACTCTTCGACATAAATGGAATCGGAAGATAAAAGAAGTTTTTCAATCGGATGTTTAGAAGCAAGTATGTGGAATAAAACGTATTTTTGAATTCGACATCATCTGCGTTTACGCCTCCTAGCGGCGACATTGTACATCGTAAAAAAACAAAAACGAAATAAAGGATCATCATTCGCATATTTATGACGTAGAAGTCTTGTCTTACTTCTACGTTAATTTAAAACAGCAACATACTAAGAAATAGTTCCTAAATGAAGGAAACCTTAACGGCCAGACGAAACATGTGAACAACACAAGTCAAACTTACGGAAAAGATGCTTTATTCAGGATGTAGCACTTCCACAACAAATCATAACATGACATAGTACTCCACACAGCTCTACACAGCTCTTAGCACAACGCTCTACAACACAACGCTCAACTTGCAACACTTCTCCAAGCAACGCTCTCTTTAACAACGCTCCCTTAACAACAGTTTAGTCGTCGTTTTTATCTCTCGTTCTTATCTTATCTCAGGCATACGTCACGTACATTCAACCTCAATTATGTTGCCAACAGTATTCGTTTGAGAGAAAAGATATCACGTTAAGAGTGAAGTATAACTGAGAATAAACTCAGGATTTACATAGGGAAAGAAACTAAAAAGGAAAGTTAATTTACAATATACGTCACATATTTCAAGCTTCCCAATGCAAAAAGAATTTTTCAAATCGGACTAATAGTTGCAGAGATATCGTGGGTACAGACGGACAGACATACCGGTAACATAAGCACGCTCTTTTTTTACAAAAGACGTGCTAAAACGAGCCAAAATAAAAAATCTTCATAGAATACAAAGATGAGCTTTGTAACATCTTACTAGTAAGCATTCAAACATAATTTCAAAGATAACAAACAGTAAAGAAAAAAAAAGATGTCGACGCACCCATTCAATTTCTACACATTTGAATGCTGTGTTACTTTCTGAATCTTCAACATGCCACAAAATTAATATTCCGAATAGAGAATTCGTACTTCTCAGCGTGCATAACTTAGATGCATTCCACATTCCGAACTCCGTTTATTTTCTGCGCGCAGACTTTCAGTTATTTCAGATATCCGTTTCCCTTGAGAAATTCACCACCCACCAGAATGGATCTCGTGGGGGAGGTTTTGGTGACGTCTGAAAGTTTGTAAACAACTGGTTTGCCGCATCTTCTGCGTTGTCACCTTACTCTAACATCACACGTCCAAAGTTTCCATTTTTCTTCTCTTCTTTATCACGAACGAAAGAAATATCTTTTCTCTGTGCTGGCACTGATTAGGAACAGTTATTAAAATATCATCATCATCATCATCATTGTCAACCATTATCGTCATCGAAGACTGCAGTGTGCTGAACAAGTTCAACACAGGTAGTGACCATAGATTGGTGAGATGTAAGATGCACCTCAACACTAAACTGGAACGTGGCAAGCTCATAAGACAAACAAAATGTATTGACATAACCAACCTTAAAAACACCATAATACTTTCAAGTTGGAACTGAAGAACAGATTCTCTGCTTTAGAAGGCCTAACATCGGAAGAAGTGGATATTTCGGAAGTTAACAGAAAAGTAACCAAAGCTCTAATGGAAACAGCAACAAAATTAGCTGGGTCTAAGAACAAGTTGCATGGGAACAAATTATCAGGAAAAACCAAAATGTTGATGCAAAAAAGAAGAGAGATGAGGACAACTAAAGAAGATGTGACTTCCAAAATGGAATATATAGAGCTATGCAAGACAACACGAAAAAGTATCACTGAAGACGTAAGGAAATTCAACTGCGAGCTAGTGAGGAAAGCAATTGAAAACAACCAAAGCCTTAAGATAGCAAAGGGACATCTCAGTAAGGGAAGAAAACAGATTATGGCTCTGAGAAAAGAAGATGGTTCTATAACAAGAAATAGAGGCGAAATTTTGACAAGAGTGAAAGATTTCTACTCCAAATTATATGAAAGGAATGATACATGTACTCCAGACATCATGAAAGGTACCAGAGTTCCTCCAGTCCTCCCAGCAGAAGTTGCTCATGCAATCAAGAACATGAAGCGAGGAAAAGCTCCAGGAGAAGATGGAATTACTATAGACATCATACAAGAAGCAAGTGGAGAAATTGAAACAGTACTCGCCCAAATTTTCACTCGATGCCTTAATGAAGGGAAGATTCCTGAGGATTGGAACAATGCTACAATGATCCTGCTACATAAAAAAGGTGACATTGAGGATCTCAGGAACTACAGACCTATCAGCCTCCTATCAGTGGTTTATAAAATCTTCACTAAAGTTCTTTCACACCGCTTGAAGGTAACACTGGACATGGCTCAACCGAGAGAACAAGCTGGATTCAGGAGTGGCTACAGCACAATAGATCATATCCACGTACTGAGAGAACTAATTGAAAGAGCGAGGGAATATGAACTTCCATTGTGCATGGCTTTTATCGATTATGAAAAAGCCTTTGATTCGGTGAAACCATCAGCAGTTACCACGGCTCTGAAATCCTGCGGTATTGAAGATGCATACATTAATATTATTAATAACATCTATGAAAATGCAAGTGCAAAGATTCGGCTGTTTGAAAATACAACACACATAAAAATTGGAAAGGGAGTGAGACAAGGTGACACCATATCTCCGAAGCTCTTTAATGCCACATTGGAAAATGTCTTTCAATCACTGAACTGGGAAAACAAAGGGATAAAGATTAATGGAGATTATCTAACCCACCTTCGTTTTGCTGATGACGTAGTCATTTTTGCAACTACCCCATCAGAGCTGCAGAGTATGATCCAGGAACTTGCTGACAAGAGTAAAGAAGTGGGATTAAAAATAAACTTTCAGAAGACAAAAGTGATGTTCAATGCTTTTACAAGAAATGAAGATTTATCGATTGATGGAGAAAAACTGGAGATAACAGATACGTATGTTTATCTTGGACAGCAGATATCAAGTGAGGGTCACATTGATGAAGAAATTAATCGGCGTACAAAACTTGCCTGGAGAGCTTTTGGAAGAAACAGCATAATTTTCAAGAGCAATATGCCATTATGTCTTAAAAGAAAAGTGTTTGATCAATGCATCCTTCCAGTGCTTACGTATGGTGCAGAGACGTGGACCTTAACTAAAAGAGACATACAAAGGCTGCAGACAACTCAAAAAAGCATGGAGAGGTGCATACTTGGTGTAACCAGGAGAGATAAGAAGAGGAACTCGTGGATCCGAAAAATGACGAGAGTGGAAGACATCATGATCAGAGTTAAATCCCTGAAATGGCAATGGGCTGGACATACTGCCAGAAGGACAGACCATAGATGGACAGCCGAAATTTTAGATTGGATTCCAAGGGACAGGAAAAGACCCAGAAAAAGACCACATGGGAGATGGGTGGATGAAATTCGTAAATATGCGGGAGTGACATGGAGGAGACTGGCACAAGACAGACCGTTGTGGAGGAAACTTGGAGAAAATATATATATATATATATATATATATATATATATATATATTAAAATATATATATATATATAGTATATATATATATATATATTACCGATACAAATTTCCCCGTAACCGACATACAGACTGTGTTCAGATAAGAAAAAGATCATATAAGTGAGCGAGAAACGCAACTTATTTGGCACTTTTCAGATCAACTGTTACGTAATGCACCGGATTCTTGAGAAACATAGGCAGCTGCCCTGAGCAGTTCGGTCAGTAAACTCTTCAAGGTCTCGACTGCACAGGTACACTGATCTCCTGCAACAGGAAAATTTGCGAACTTTCCTGTGAATAATCTTTGGCATGAATGCGTAATTACTTGGACTGAAGCTCTTTTATGCAGGTGATGGATTCGAACCCACATCTTCCTTCGCCGGAGTCGTATATTCTACCGTTTGAACCGCACCGACGAAGGCTTATCGCTGCAACTTTCGGGTAGGTACGTCGCACCAGCTCTAATATTTCTTTACATTTGGTCTTCGTTTGTTACTTATGGCATGAATACAGATCGTGAGGAACATCGTGTGCCCGACCGGTCAGGAAATTTTTACGGAATAAAGGCCCCTAACGGTGTCGGAAAATCAGCAATTATTTACAAAGCATTGCAAGTGCTGCCGCTGTGTCTTATACTAGAGCGTAGGCGTGTTTGTCGTACATACTTCATATTTAAGTTTTTATTTCATACACTTAATGTATTGTTTCTTCATACAAACCTAGGGGGCAATAGGACGTCCAATACATCTTCGAATTCTTTTTTCATGGTCAGCAGCTGCAAATGTCTTTGGTTTGGCTCCAGTATCAGGCGTCAGACTTATCTTCGGGGCTCCGACCTGAAAAGAAGCCGATTCACTGCATAGAACGATGTTCTCCTGTTTAATTTAGTCATCAAAGAGTCTTAGCAAATGAAGCATCAAGGTAATGCGGCAATTTACATTTCCTGTCGCACAATAACTGAATGCGGACACATTAATCATGAGGTCGTAACCATTCATTAAGCCTAATACTGCTCAAAGAAAATTATCACAGGATTAACTACTTACTTCCTGTACATCAACGCAGTCAACAATCGAGTGCATTTTGGATGTGCAGAAATCAGATTTAAATATTTCTGTACTTAGATATGAAATTCTGAAATTAGAGGGACAGAACAAAAATTACTTTCTATGCGAATTCTTTTCTCTTATTTCGTTTTTCTTCAAAGAATTTTTTTTGTTATTAACAGGCATCATAAAGGTCCACCCTCACCCCGTCCAATTTTCTCGTTATGATCAGTTGTTCCGGATGGACTTGTCGTTGCTCGCCTTACCAACGACATTGAATAAGAGGGAGGTAAACATATCGGTAAAACACTTTAGTACACCATTCTATTAGTTTTCTAAATACCACGTTATGTATTTCCATATTGCTCTCTGCAGTAAATATTCATTCGAAACTTATCAATGACATAGAATGGCTAATTGAACATCAAGTGACAAAAAGAAGCTTCGATTAGGACCCCCTACCGCTTAAAAGACAGCAAAGGCTAAAACATGTAAACTTGATATTAAACTATTAAGTACTGTGAAATAACTCGTACACACAAGGCGCCGAAAAAAAGAGCAGACGAAAATGATTAAATATTTGGTTTTTGTCAAATCATTGTGGAGACCCCAAGGCGCCGCTACTTGCAACCGTCCGTCAAATCATGTTGAACGGGTAAAGATGGAATGCAAATAAAACAGTGATCCGACTACTGCATGCATTGTATGTACATAAGAATTATTAGATTCTTGGCACGTATATTATATCTTAAAAAAAGATTGTTTAATTAATGCATCCTTCCAATATTTACTTATGGATCATACATGGACCTTAACTAAAAAAGACATCAGAGGCTGTAGACAACTCAAAGAATCATAGAGAGCTGCGTGCTTAGTGTAAGCAAGAAATATAGGAAACGGAGTTCATGGATCAGAAAATGACAAGAGTTGATGGCATCATGAAAAAAGGCCCTCAAGTGGCAATGGATTGGACATATTGCTAGAAATGACCACTGTTAGCCAACTGAAATATTACACTGGGTACCAAGAGACAGAAAAAGACCGCGTGGGAGATGGGTGGATGAAGTTCGAAAACATGCGGGAGTCACATGGAAGGGAGGGCTCAGGACAGAGAGCTGTGGATGAAACTTGGGGATACCTTCATCCAGTAGTGGATTGATAACGGTTGTTGTTGATATATATATATATATATATATATATATATATATATATATATATATATATATATATTTGAGGGTAAAAATAAGAATTTCATAAAGCTAATATATAAGAAATAAGAATGATATAAAAAATGCGAGGTGGCCCTTGAGTTTCCGGGTCCCGGAAGCCGGGGACTCCTGCGTCTCATACTAGTTACGCCCCTAGTGTATATCTCGTTCAGATGAGTGTAAATTCAACCAGCATGAGCTTTGGTTATACATGATTTCTCACCCCCCCTTAATCTGTTGAATATTCCCTGCGGTTTTCTCCACTTTTCTCACCATGTAAAGCTTGGAGCTACTACAGCTCTTTGCTTATATTTTCGTTCAACCTTCTCGTAATCTATTAAAACTCAGTGCCACTACTTTCTTGCGCGTGATTTCCCTTCTTCCATGATCGGTGACATTTCCTTTGTCGTTCTTTCCATTTGTTAAAGTGAAATGACGATTCTTTCTTCATATAGCACACTTATGTGTCAGTGAGGCTATTTTCTCATAGGCAGCATAACAGAAAAAAAATGCTTATAAAACAAAGCGTAGGATATCATATGCCTGACGGTAGCATTAATAAATAACAAAAATGTTTCTTCAAACGTGGTGTAGGGGCGAGAATTTATGCACATCTGTGAATTATGTGATAGACATTTGTCGGCATAATATATTTTGATCGAAACTCTTTAGATTCATGTGATGGACATTAAATTACATTAATCTCATAAGAATGAACTGTTTTCATCAAGACATGAACATTTGATGGCAACTATTTTCAAGTGTATTAAGATCTTCCTTAGGACGGATGTGAAAAAGCAACGGAACCTGAAATGACGGATGTTAAACCTTGTAAATGTACTAGTAAGGCGACATTCCAATGTGCCTATTGTAATGACGATGTACTCGCGGAGGCACCGCTATTGTTCCTGGCCGGGGGGAATGCAAGTTGTGGGGTACACGGAAGGTGCAAGGTCAAGGTGAGGAGAAGGAAGATCAGCGCCATATTTCACAGGTCAGAGAGAAGGGGGGCCCCGAGAGGCAGGTGGGTCGTCTGCTCGACGCGTGCTCTCGCTCGGAAAAAGGGTTAGCGCCTCTGGCGGAGAATGCAGGAGCCAATAAGGAGGCGAGGAGAGGTTACTAGGGAAATACTTCGAGTTAGGAAGGGACAGTTAGTGGTTGGAGTGGAGCGTGGAAGGTGCTGGGAGCAACACGGAAAGAAAGTTGGTCGGGGAGACATGCCAGATATGGCACGGGAAAAAGTTCAATGTTGGAAGAGCCGGAAGGAGACACCGGTTGTCTGTAACGAAGTACGGAGAAAATTAACTACGAGGACACATGTTCGGGAACAGAACACGAGGCTTAGCTTTCCAAACAAAAGAAGTGTGAGGTGCGCGAAAAATTCCGGCCAATAAAGATTTTCACGTTCGCGGTAGGGAAAGAACTTGCAAAGGTTTATTTGCAAAAAAGAGTATTTCGTTAATGAATAGGGACTCTAGCATTTTCCGCGGAACTGCAACTTGCAAGAGCTCGTGTTACGGAACAATAGCTGCCAGGATTGATTATCTTTGATTAAAAATTTTTTTGTTAAGTTTCAAACAAACCTGTTGTTGATTTCATGTCTTGCCATTAATTTTACTTTCCCTCTCCCGAATAGCAGATCATTTTAGTAAAGTTGGGAGAGTAAGAACGCCGGGCTGTCTTCAGCTTTTTTGTTGATAGATAGTTTCCATACAAAAAGAACCTTATAAATATTTACTTCCTGTTGTGGGGAATTTTCGACAGCACGGGAAGCCAGGATCGTTTAGCTGATAAGCAATAATTAACATAATGAGCTTCCACCCCTACACGTGGAGAAAAACAAACAAAAAAACTTGATATGAAAACTGGAGACGTTCATCGCGCACACCATTTAAAATACTCTCAAGGGACGCTTTCGTATTCCACTGAAAAACATTGCGGACTGTCACCAGTGGTTTTTAGTTTGAATGCAAGCAGATTTTTTTTCCACATCAAAAAAAAAAAAATAAATAAATAAAAGGGAAATCAAAAAACCAACAAAAAAAGAAAAGACTATTTCAAACGGCCCATACGAAAGCATGAAATAAATAAAAAATGTGCGTTAGTGGGAAAAAGTGCGTGAAAATAAACACCTAAAAGCACCGTTTTTCACCCGCGTTACTTCGGTTATGCTTCTGGGGAAACTGTGAAATCTTAACTTGTAACATTTCATAAAATACAACCCTCATTTTTGAACGATTCAACAATGAACCCCTGTGACAGTTTTAACATAATGGAATTGAGATTCGAGTTAGTTTTCAAAAAATGCATTATTTAAGTAATAAGAATTAAATGTTTTAACTGCTTTTAATGTAATGTTTTAATTGCTTTTGACGTACAACTACGTCTTTCTCGGCGCTAGGTAGGGGGTAATATCGGGAGCAGGGATGCAACGAAAACATGTCACACACAGAACATTTCACCTTCCAAATTAATAATCCCAGAGTAATAAATAATACATCATTAGACAGTTTATAGAGTCCCATTTATAACAAAACAAGTTTCAACTCTCCACCCTTTAACCCTTCGATACAGTAGCGTTAGGAAATTAAGCTAAATTTCGCGTTATTTTGTTTCACCGCACCCCCGTTTTAAGATTCATAACTAGTGAATAGATATTGATAGTGATGACCTCAGCCCCGTATTCCGTAGCTGACGGCCACAGCTAACGGACGTATGCGATAAACCGAAATAAAGTGAATTTAAAATTTATTTATTTTTTAGATAAAAAAAGCTTGGTGACAAAAATTTAGAAATGCCGCCAACATCCAGAGAAAATTACTATAAGAACCGACGAAAGTTGAAGAAACAGCTAGAAGAGAACAAGAGGAATTCGAAAAGGCCCGATAAGTCATCAACCAAAAGGCCACGGGAATGTAGGGAGCGTAAAAGTCCTCGGCCAGGACCGTTTCACCCGAGTTCTACTTTAGAGCCACAACCTTCCACTTCAAAGGCGCAAATTGAGCCTGAATAGCAAGAACAGATGGAGATCGATGTCATCGATCCAAATTTTCACACCGAGCATAGAATACAATGTACATCGCCAGTCTTCACAACTTCGCTGGATAATGAATGTTTTACGTCTCAAACCTTTACACCGCCGATGCATTCTTAATCTAGACAAGAAGAAGAACAACAACAAGATTACATTAGGCCCAAAACGTATCGCCAAATTTATAAGAAGGCAACTAAGGAGTTTGAGAAATTGTTTCTGAAGAACGATTTCTTCAGAAACAATTTCAGCAATAACTACTGACAACGATTATACTACGCCTTCTTCTTCTAGTAACATTAATTTATAATCAGCAAAAGTTACTATGAATTGTATACAATATAAGTTGCTTTGAAGTAAATAAAGTAAAACATTTCTTTCGTTTTATTTAAAAAAAATATATATATATTTAAAACGTCCAAGGGGCTCAGTTCCTACTATGCCCCTTTGATTTTTTTCTTCAGTACAGTGCTTGTCCTGACATACAGGTGACAGACACCCTTGTCATCTTCGGTTCGAGTGGCAATATCAACACAACTGGGATTCAGAACTGAAACTCATCTACGCGTAAAATAAGGAAAAGGAGTATAGACATTGGTTTTTTGAGAAATAACTGCACCGTTATATAACTAGGAAGCGAAATATTGTCACGCACGTTTCTGGTTTTCGAGATTAATAAATTTTTTGAAGAATAAACTCTTAAGGATGTGTCCAAAGTACATAAATACACCCTAAAATCTGAAGAAAAAAAAAAAGAAAGCATGTCTCGTAAATCCGCAATCGTTGCAATAACAAAGATATTTAAATTCGCCGAGCTTTCGCATGCCATCGGCAAGATTTATGAAAGCAAGTTACATCAGACGAATATAGAACCCGCTTGGAGTTTAAAATTTAGATCCGGAGAACAGAACTTTATCGCTTTTTATTTATTTATTATTTTTTTGTAGGGTTGGCTCCAGGTTTGCCAGTTGCGTTCCTCAAAGTGTCGGTCCTGAATTTTAAAATTTCTGCGGTTAGCGGGTGATATCAGGTATGTAATTTAGTAAAATGATGGTATCAGTAGTATGAAGCTATTCAAAACTAATTTCCAAGACGATTTTGTTTAGTACCCAAATTCAGACCAAGTAACCCGTCCCTAATTACTGTTACTCTTCCTAAATGTGGGTATTTAAATTATGACATAATCTCAAAGATGATTGCATCCTTATTTCATTCGATGCGCTCCCTCAAAAGCGAGAGAACACACTACTTAGTGGCCGAGTGAATAGAAGGTCTCTCAGCCATTGATTACTACTCAGAATGAAGAAGAAACGTATTGGGAAGGACATGAAAATATTAATAATAATAATAATAACTCTTAATAAATCCCCAATGAGTGAGGGGAATGAAGGAACAGAGGCAGCATAAAGTTCAAATCAGTTTAAGAAGACCATGTCTCATGTTGAATGTGCATATACTTGTCGAAATGCGTGTCTCCTTAAAAATATTTATTCACAATACGTCGAGCAGTTTAGGAATTATAGAACACTTCAAGAAACATTCTTTGATACTCATGTTAGTTAGGAGAAGCCTGGGACCTAACTACAAATAATACCTAAGTATTTCAGAAATCTTTCTTTGCCTTTTCTATCATTTTTAAAGGTGTTTGAAGCCAAACTTAAGAACTATTCAGTATCTTTTTTACACCGACTGAAAAGAAAACACTGATATTTCACTTTTCTTTTAGCTCAAAGACATTTCATAGATATTTACTCCTAATACTTCCGACGAATTTTACATTTCTTTTCCTAAATGTGGGTATTTAAATTATGACATAATCTCAAAGATGATTGCATTCTTTTTTTTTTCTTTATTTTACTTGATTTTTGCCATTATTAATTTTTCAACAGAAAACGATTTAAAATGTTTACGCACTTTTTGCCACAGTTTTGGTAAGGCCAATTTAAGCTAAAAAATGTCAGCGGACGATTCTCCAATGACGGAGTTACGTTTTGTAGAATATGACGTCGGGATTTCAAAAAAGCATTTTTCACGCATATTACGGGAATTCACAAGAATACCGTAGAGCTATTTTCAATAACGTACAAGTGTGACACTATTTCCAATATCGTACAAGTGGATAATGTTTGAAATTAGGACTGCGTAGATAATTAAGTCAGTTTGCTTTTCATAATGAAAACAAAAGAAATAAAAAACAGCAAAAAGGTTCTCAGATTTCCATGGGAGGAAATGACGTTAAAATGTCTTTATAAATAAGCTTCTCCAGACCGGAAAGACTGATGTCGACATAGCCAGTTGCTGATGTTGCATAGTGATTAAACGGTCATAAAACGTGTGCAACACTCACTTCCGGGTTGTACAATCTCGGTGAATTGCCAGGCTCTGATACACAGGACAGTTTCTCGATACACTGTGTACGCATTGCATTGTTTAGAAACTGGACAAATCAAATAAATTCTATTTATGTATGCACCCCATATATAGTGGAAAATAATTTAAGTCGTTAAAACTGTCCAGCATATGACAGCAAGTGAACACATTCCCATTTTTTTTCGGTAAAAATCCAAATTTTACGTATTACACAGCTCGACATTCAAAACCTCGCTGCTGTTTTACATGTACAAAAACAAAAAGATTCCAGGAACTGTTTCTAATCGATAGTAAACGGCATTTTCTTTCCGTTTTTAACCTTGAAAACAAAGTTTGAAGAGATTTCATAGTATGTCCACGACAACGGAATTACGAAGTTTTGAAAATTATATTTCACAAGCGTCAAAGGAAGTGAAGAAAAAGGAAATCCACAGAGATTGGATTTATTCCGCAGAACGTCATCTGTTATTTCGATTTAATCCTTCGCAGAGAAGAATTTGCGACTTTTTCGGCACAAAACTAAAGGCATCTTACTATGTCGTGAAGACGCTCTCTCTCTCCGGCATATAAGATGCCTTTACACTCGTGCCGAGCCATTTGCCGGACAGACCAATCAAACGATCTAACATCTTGTTATATTGAGGAAACAAGTTTCTTCGGGTCCTTTTTTGAAACAAACGCACAGGGGCCTGCCTGCCTTAGCACAGACCAGGGAAGTTAGGGCTGCGATTTCTATTCTAAGGTATCGGGTGGACTTCCGAACCTCAGCGCTCTCAAGAAGTTCTGTTTATCACTCCGCCTTGTTTACAGAGGCGGAGCTAGGATTTCTTTTACCAGAGACAAAGCAGAGTTTGCCGCCCCCTCATCCTTCCTTCATCAACAACATATTAACTAAAATTTATATTTTAATTTTTAAGATTACATCTGCTAGCATTTCGTTAAATTTTACAACTGCACCTGATTTGCGGTTTTGTTTTTTTCGATTATTCGAGGTTCAAAATGAATAAAACTCGTTTACTAATATCGTAACAATCATGGGTTTTTGTGATATTGAGCACAAACGATTTATTAAAGAAATTATCAGTTTATTCTTTTTTTAATTTTTTTTTTGCTTCGAGGTTTAACGACCACCGTAAGCAACTCAATGTGCTATAAGCAGTCGCCCGTCCTTAATTTAGGACAACTGGTTCTAAGGAAGGGAGGGAGCCAGGTCGCGTAAGACAAGCACACATCCATGTCTCACCGGGATTCGAACCCGGACCCACTTCAACGAATGATCATAAGCCAGCTCTTAGAATACTGCTCCACCGGGGCTGCTAGTTTATTCTTAAATCACTAATTTCTTTAAAATCAAGAGTTCTTTTACAGTAAAAACAATAATTAATTTAATATTTCAATTTTAACTAATTAATAAGTTTCCCGTGTCCAAAAACTGATCTTTCATCACACTGTTCTATCACTTTGTTTTTAAATAAATAACTGTAACATTAATACACTATTCACTGAAATAACACTTAATTCAATATTCAAGCAATTTTTTATTCAATACACAAACTTTTGAGTTTTATATTTTAAACATTTGTAATACATAAACATTTAAACATTTGAATACAGCTTTGCATTACAATTTAAGATGAGCCCCAGTTTTTTAAACTTCGATAAAAATTTCCAGGCACAGGCATATGTCTATAGCTTGACTTTTCTGGCAGCAAAAGCCTTTATTATATCATCATAGGAAAGTTTTGATGCAAACTCATGTTCTATGGATATCATACTTAAATTTGTTAATCTCTGTTGGCCAGTTGTACTCCGCAGATAAGTTTTGATAACCTTCAGCTTACTAAAACTTCTTTCATTGGAACAGCTTCTATCTTTGGGGACACCTTGTCTTTCTTTCACTTCTAACAGCTTCTATCTTTGTGAACCACCCTGTCTTAGATCGGGATTCGAGGGACATTTTAACACGTTTCTGTGATATTTCCCAATTAGCTGTCGAAGATTTAAAAAAAAAAAAAAGTAGATACAGTGGAGAACTCGAAAGTAAGTATCTGCGTCTGGATTTACACTAGCAGCTTGAACTCCCACTTGATTAAGAGAGTGAGCTGCAGATGGCAAGAAAAGTGAAAGATTATATTTTTTAAGGACGCGTGCTTGAACCCCCTTGCGCTTTCCTGCCATGTGAGCTCCATTGTCACACGACTGTCCTCTGCAGTTTGCGAGAGCTACACCATCGTTTTGCAGTTTTCTGACCATTGCTTCAGCAAAAGTTTCACCTGTTTTTCTACTGATTAAAAAAAATCAATGAAACTATCTGTGACCTAAGGACCTTCTTCCCCATCTCCACATAACTTATTACTTGAGATATCTGATCTTTATAACCAGTGCCCGATTTACACAGAATCGGGCCCTAGGCACAACACAAGATGAGGCCCGTCCACATTCTAGAAAGAGTAAGTACATTTGTCGCCACAAAATATCATTAATTAATTTAAAAGGCGATTTAATAAATGAGACACTGAGCGGGGAAAAATAGGAAATAATATCTATTTTTATTAAATCTTAATATTAGTAAAGAAATTCTCACTTAAAAATATAGACGGGTAAAGTAAAACACTATTTAAAAGTTTAGTATTGCTATTTTCGCATTTAATTATACAATTTGTATAATACTTCAAATATCCAAACATGTTAAGTTATTTATTCCCTTTCAATTTTATTTTTAATCGATGAACATTATTTATACTTGGTATACTCGAATTGGGGGGGGGCAAGGTAATCTTCCACCTAGATGATTAATCACATGTGATGTGTTCAATAATATAGAAGAATATTTCTGTTAACAGAGGAATGGTACTTAGATTTGAGCAAATATGCATAGCTGGGAAATTCTTCTACTCATAAAAGCACATTATTGAGCTCATTAATTCAAGCACACAGGAGTGACATGCAGGAGACTGGCGCAAGATAGACCGTTGGGGAGGCAATTTAATTTTTAAAATCTGGTACTTTACAATATGAAATACTTAAAGCTTTTACAAAGTGTCTTAGTCATGCAAAACCTCTCTCAAGAGGTGTATAGTATATATAGAAAAATAGCACATCTTTATTTCAATTGCAAGTTTCAGATGAAACTCACTGCGATGTTTCCGCCTTATCTATTACTCTCATTTGAAATGTAAGGGACTCCATACAAATCAGTTTTTGCAAGTTCCCTAGATTCTGATTTTCCCAAGCAATCAATATGTTTGTGATTTTGAGGAACAAAAGTGAGTTGCGTGATGGTTTGTGTGTGTGTGTGTGTGTGTGTGTGTGTGTGTGTGTGTAAATTCGAATGCATGCAGGAGTGGCATGAAGGAGAGACCGGAGCAAAACAGACCGTTGTAGAAGAAACTTGGAGAGACCATCATCCAGCATTGGATTGATAATGGTTGACAATGATGATGATGATGATGATATACACACAAACACATACATTGCATAAGAAAAAGGAACAATAATCAGAGTTAAGTGGCTAAGATCAAGCTAGTCATTCTTCATTTCAGAAAAAAAAAAAAAGAAAAAAAAAAGACTTTTTTTCCCCAAAATGTTTTTTTTCCTTTCATAATAATTATTTAATAAAAAAAACATAAGTTTTTTTGCATTGCGATACTGGGGCCCCCTAAAATGCGGGGCCTTGCAGGCCTAGGCGTAAATCAGGCCCTGTTTATGACTAACGTCGGGTGTCGGATGTCATCTGGAATTTTGTTTCTCGGATATCATCCAGAATTTGTTGCCTTATCTTACCAGAAATGATTTCCAAGAACTCATCCTGAATTTCCTGAGAGAAGTAACCAACTTGACCCCTTTTGTGGTGCTCCAAATGTTTCTTAAATGGAGGATGGTAGTGAGAAACAAGTTTAATGGTGTAAAAAAAATTTATACTTCGAAGACCTCTGTAGGGGTGAGTTTATCGCCCGTGTGCTAAATCCCGCCTCCACTCAGGAAGGCGCCAGTTTATTTTATTAGCACCTACCAGTCCTACCTACACACCAGCAAATTTAATGAGGTTCGTCCATACATAACTTTCGTATGTAAATCTAAGGCCCAGACGCTCTCTTTCTCAGCTTTACTTGGGGTTATCTGCAAATCGAGGAAGGGAGGGAAGGTTTTAAATAAGGCATAGGATCCTAGATGCAGTAATCACTCCGTGGTAGAGAATCAATAAATTTATTAAAGCAAATTCAAAGTCTTAGAGTATGATTTCTCACGAAGAGAGGTTTCGTTGGAAGAATACCTATGGTTTATTCGGTTCGGCACATTATTACTCGAACCGTTTTTAGTCTAAACGGACTATCTCTTTCGTACCCTATATTTGGACTGTATATCCGATCCTATTGACACGATCTTCGTGCTTTTCCTACTACTCCTGCCTGGAAACTTCGGTGTATCCGCACACCGATCGTACTCGAGTTACCGCAACTCAGAGCCTTCACTCATGAAGTACTCGGCTTCCTTCCTGCGCTCAACATTTGCTACGGGAGCTCTAGCCCCCACGTCTTAACGCTTCAGAAACACACTTCGAACTCCCTCACTCTTCTCTTCTGGTCCACGTGACCTCCTTCCTCCTCCTCGGAGAATCCCCAGCATTCCTCTCGGCAAGCTGCCCCTAGGCGCTGACCTCTGACTTTGCAAATTCCTGATTACTCCTAACTTAAGCCTTCAGGCTAACATGGCTTCCTACTCGGAAGAGCACCCCTCGCTGGCCCCTCCCATCACACGCACCTGCCACTCTTATCGCATGTCAAGATCACCACGTGGTATTCCTGACTCCACCGCTTCCGTTTGAAACCAGACTCTCTACAGATACATTAATACATGCAAACATTAGCTGCATACTATCATAACAAAAGAAGTTCACAATCTGCCAGACCTACTGGCGACCATAGACATCGAGCTTTGTCCAGCTCTACTTATAAAACCCCAAAATAAAAGATTTTCAGCAGCCACTAATGGCTCTCCGGGAACCCCATATTTGTGTTTGTGATTGTTCGCTTTGTAATCCGTTGGCGCCATTAGAACCACGCCAGACATCTGCAGTATTTAACAATGGCGTTGAAATAAAGAAAGTTAATTCCTCCGTGGGAGAGAGAAGTCTTCCCCCGAGGTGAAATTCCGTATCTCATAGTCGAACACGTGGCATAGTTTCTTCCTGAATATGCATAACTTAAAATAAATGTATATATTATCTAATATACGTTGAATTATTAATTTTCGCCCTTACAACCTCCTAGTAGAAATCTTCCTTCGTCTGATCCACGTAGTGCACTTCCTTGTAGTGCCAAGTACAAGAGGACATCAGCAACAGCATACATGCAGAACTTTTGGCCACGATTATATTTTACCAGAGTTTATGACTACTGCGCTCGAGCCATTACTCGCTTTTGATTCAAAATTTTTTATACATTATGGAATTTGAGATGTAATTCAGAAACAAGTAAGGGGTTTATGATCGTCTGCATCCCGTCTCTCCATGTCGCACAGCTCGGCGCCCGGTCACGTGCCCCCGCTGCCCCCCCCCTAGCTCCGCTTCTGACATAAGCTTGTGCCCATCGGCCATAACAGGACAAAGGGAACTAACGCCTCTTACACTTCATGCGGCGTATTTGTTAGGGTATTAATAATTTAGACACTCTAACGACACGGATTTTTTTTATTCGCAGGAAATTTAAATTAATAACAAAAGCATTTTTTTTCTTCAAGGAATTATTACAGTTGGCTCAAAAGATTTTATATGGTTTTTAATGAGAAGTGAGAAGGCAGAATTATGTAATTTCTGAATATATAAACGAACAAGTAGATACCAGTTGAAAAAATTCCTTTAAAATATATAATTTGGTAATTTTAACAACTTTTGTGAGATAAGGGTCTAGCTACTTAGAATATCGTTAAAGGAAGCAGAAGTAAAAGCTGCGGGAAACCATATTTCTACATCGGAACATTTGGCTGGCAGGCTGTTGGTATTTTTGTTTCGACGTGGTGCCGCATGTAGCATTTGGATCCCTTTCAGGAATTAGAAAAAATAAATGATTCAGAAACATTACAGCTAACCGGTAACCATTCAACAACAAATAATTAACCATCTGTACAGTAAATGCCTTCAGTTGGTCTTTTGTTAAGCAGCGAATTTCTGTTCTGTTCCTCACGTATCAACTTATTCTCCATTTCATGTGTTTCAAAAGTTTTTCGATCGAGGCTGGGGGAGCTCCAAAATCATAAGATTTCTTCTTCTTTTTTTTTTTTTTTTTTAATCCTACGGTTTGATCCTTTCTTTAGCAAAGGAGCTAGTTTCTTTGCCCAGTAATGGAGGGTGTGCGCAAGTCAAAGCGGAATGATACACAGAACTACTTTAAAGTGCTGAGATTCGGAAGTCCTCCCTAAATAAAATCACTAAAAAAAGTTAAACACTACATGTATTCAGCAGCTCACGTGCATTTTGTTAAATTTTAGTTTCTTGTATTTGTGGAAAAAACATGTTACTCAAATCCGAGCGAAAATTGATATTTTAACAAAATATCAATTTTCAAAAGAATCTTACGGTTTTCAGTCAAAACTACTACTACGGACTGTAAAGTCAATCATTGCCTAGGTTTCCTAAGTACAAAGGCAGCTGCTTCAAATACGGCATAAATGCAGCACTGAATAACCATTTGTAAAATCATCTCGTAAAGCACCGGCCAATTCTTCTTACCGAAAGGGCAAATCGACATTGTCACATTCTTCTGAAGAAAACCACTTCCCCCTGCAGGTGAAATATCTCAGCTCGCAATATCCCGCAGTTTGTTGTTGTCTAAAAAGCTATGAAACAGCTTCGATTTCATTCTTTCCAAGGTAAAAAAATTGAAAGAATATGTCTCTCACTGCCGCCCGGAAGATTTTCTGTCAAGGAAACTGATTTCCTTCCAGCATCCCTAATTTATTGATTACATGGAGTTTCCAGGCACCTGCCAGTTAGTTGTTTACATAGTAGGAAGCCATAGTAATACGTAAATAGCTATTGGAATGCACTCAAAACTTGTCTTCGTCGCTAGAAATTATATGATATTACAGCGTGGTTTTCCGTCATAAATCTTGAGTTGACCTCTCTTTTAAACGATTACTTAAAAAAAAAAGTGGTGTTCAAGTTAGTTCCGAAAGTACTGGATTTATTATATATACTACGAGTGTTATTCAAAACCACGTTCTTCCCCTCTGTCGTTCTGACTTTGAAAACAAGCTTTGAAGCTCCGTAACGGTTACAGCATAACATTTACACAAAAGGCTGACTGTTATTTTTAATAATCTGATCATTCCCCACATTATCACGGCCTTCGAACGACAGACTACTAGATAGCCCATTTAACATGTAACTACATGTTATTGAAACCCACAAAATTTTATAAACGGCGGCCCTATTGACTTTCAGACAATTTCATTTACATACAATGTATTAATTTTTACATTAATTTGACATATTCGAATCTTACTGATTCTACTTCAGTTGTACTAATGCAAAGTCCAACTTATATTGAATTTTTCACTAATGTAACATTTTGTTTAAAAAATTTCGCTCACCTTCGATACTCTGTCATCTGTACGACGACTTATTAGTTGAGGATTTTCATATTTAACCAAACTTTGCTTTTGGTGAAGCATTTTTACACACCGAATGACTTAACAAGTAATGACAATATTTATGCCAACTTGGATAAAAAATTAATTCTTGTCACTTATGATGTTCCATTGTTTTTAATCATATTCTTTTGGCCAGTTGGTACGTTCGGAAAGCATTCCATCGAACCTTTGAGTGTCATTTTTTTGGTTCCTGTAAATTTTACAGAGCGTGACGTCATAAACGGTCTTTGGCAACCAAAAAACCTTATAATTTAGAAATTTTGCACGACCGTTTTATCTAAAGCCAACTCTAATTTTGAAAGCTTAAAATTGCATTACATGTTAGTGGAATGAATCTCGCTAGCAATCACAAGACCGATGATTAGGACAGAACCCGAATTTTAATTGGTCTTTCTTTTTCTTTTCTTTTCATTGAAGGTTTAACGACCACCGTGAGCAACTTAATGGGCTATAAGAAGTCACCCGTCCCTGATTTAGGGCCACTGGTTCCAGGGAAAGGAGAGAGCCAGTTCTGTCTGTCTGTTTGGAGGTTTAACGACCACCGTGAGCAACTCAATGGGCTATAAGCAGTCGCCCGTCCCTAATTTAGGGTCACTGGTTCCAGGGAAGGGAGAGAGCCAGTGCCATAAGACAAACACAACATCCATGCCTCACCGGGATTCGAACCCGGACCCCGTTCGGACGAATGATCAGAGGCCATCGCTTAGACCACAGCGCCACCGGGGCGGCAGAGCCAGTCCTGTAAGACAAACACAACATCCATGCCTCACCGGGAGATTCGAAGCCGGACGAATGATCAGAAACCATCGCTTAGACCACTACGCCACCGGCTCGGCTTCGTTAGTCTCACTCCATTCACGTCAAGGAAACAAATTAAAATTTCAGGTGCGGAAAGATTAACAGTGAGTTTTTTAGCACGTCTTTTGTAAAAAAATATCGTGTTTATGTTATCACTTTGACCGTCCGTCTATCTGTGGACACCATATCTCTGCAGCAGTTAGTCCGATTTGAAAAATTATTTTTGCATCGGATACAGCTCCTAATTGGAAATGTTTTTTTATATAATTTCTAATTTTTGGTAAAAAATGGTTTGGCCACCAGTGATGGTCTGGGTCAGTGATTATTTCTGATGTACTTTCAGCAAAATCTGAGCTTCTACTTCGTAAAAACTCGATTGAAAAAATTATTTCGTTGACCGATACAGCTCACCTCGGAAAACCTTTGAGACCACCTCCAGCTTAAAATAGTGCATAGTTTTTCCGCCAGAAGGCGTAGATGTATATCTTATTTTTTGTCGATATCTCTGCTTCTAAGAGTGCGATTTGAAAAATTCTTTCTTTGTTGGACAGCGTTTCCGGTGCGAAATGAATTTCAATTTTTTCTTAACGCACAAGTGTGCCACTGGAGCTCGTAAGTTCATGTTTCCGTTTACAGCAATATTTGCAGGACTAAAAGCCCGATTAAAAATTTTCTTTTTCGGTCAGATACTACTAATTAGAAAACTCTGTGTGTGCATTTTCCTTCTAAAATAATGCACGATTTCGCTGCTAGGAGTGCAAATGTTTAATCTGTTTTTCCCAATATCTCTGCTTCTAAATGTGCGATTAATTTTCTTTTTCAGTACTGGATACCATTTAACTTATGGAACACTTTAGGTTTGTATTTGAGGAGTTTTGTAGTTCACAGAACTGTCGCCAGATGGTGCTTGTGAACTTTTGTTTGTAGCAGTATCTCCGCTTCTAAAAACCCTTTTGTGAAATTTCTTTTTTTACTGTATGTCATTCGCTACAATAAATGTGGGGAACGTTATCCTCTTTGCACTCAATGCACAGTTTTACCACTAGGGGGCACGTAAAGGTCAGAACCTTTTTCTCGCTATCTCTGCTTCTGGGAGACGTATTTGTAAAGTTCTTTTCCTTATCATAGGTTTGTCAACTTTTCCGTTATGCAAAATTCTTCACCCAGAAGGCGTAGAGTTTTATCATGTGTTTCCTCCTAAATTTCTTCTTAACTGTTCGATTTGAAAATCTCTTTGTCTCTGATACCTTCCTTCTGCTATGAGACTTTTTTGTGTGCGCTATTTGTTCATTTTCGTACCATACTTTTTAGCAGCTAGTGTAATTAAGTAGATGTTTCTATTTCTGGATGTTTTATCGATTGTAGAAATCCGGTTGATTTTTTTTTCTAACCGGTTCAATTGACTTTGAATAACTTTCATAAATTTTATTCGCATCGGAAAAGATTCAAGAGACGTTCATTATAACCGAAAATTTGATGTCATTTTCCTTGTTTTACTTACCAGAACAGTGCTGTTTTAACGGATGGGCCAGCGAGGCCTTGACCCGGGGCCTCCACCAGCATGGGGGTGCCGCGATAGCAAAACGCCGTGTTCTTAAATGTAAAAAAAAACGAATTCAATGTAGTTCGGATGTGTTGTTCGTTCTTTAACTCCTGTCATTAGAGGTGGTTGTCTAATGTAAGGGAAAGGTGGTAATCCGAGGAAGATGTCTAGGAGAAATGCTGGGTGACACAACGTTTCCCAAACAAGACGCTTTATGATTTCCGAAGTCCTGTTCGCTACGTGGGGTACGGCGTTGTACAGCAAGAATAGCACATCTTTCAAATTAACCAATGTAGAACCCTTGAGAATCAATATATCCTATACCCGTTGCAGTTGACAGTAGTGCATGTCCGACGTGAGGGGTTTTGCACGTGGAGAAGCTCATGATGCATTATGCCCTTGAAGTCTACCACACACACACAAACACACACACAGAACAAAACTTTCCGTGGGTGCACAGGTAAAGTTTTGCTCTGTGTGTGGTATCGGTTCATTTAATGACAACCAATGTCGGATATGTTTCGGAGTAAGGTATTGAACCCACTTTTCATTGCCGGTGAGTACATGGTTGGGAAAGGGATCTTTGTACTGACGTGAGTAAAATGACGTGAATAGAGCTAACCGCTGCTGCTTGTTGTCATATGGCAAAGGATATGGGACCCAGAAGCTTAGTATGTGTCTTTCCCATCGCATGTAAAAGAGAATGTTTTTAGCACTTATGCCGACCTGAACATTGTGTAACGCTATTGACACTTTTCATGGTGTCTTCCTCAGTGGCAGTTCGTAGCTCTTCATCACCAAGTGCCTGTGGTCGTCCACTACATACCGTCCAACGATTCGTCGCTACAGTGAAATTTCTGGAATCACTTTCTGGTGGTTCATTCACTTATCACGCCGGCCCCAAATGCTTTGCACATCCATTTTGTCGTCTGTGCCCAATTTATACTCACAGAGCCTACATTTCCTTATTACCGTCTGCGAAGGGTACATTTTGCACACTATTTATACAGGATCGTACAGCCACAGCAGACACGTGCCACCAACCCTATTAATTACCTTCTTCTAGCCTTGTATCATCTCGAAACAGTAGCCCTCTCGAGTCCTTCGTTCTGCACATACGTCACCTTCTCCGTTTGCATGAGCAAAACGGCACAAGCGTTTTTGGTTACTCAATATAATCTCAAGTTTCTCCGGGTAGGACAGTTCCGTGAGCACGCTACGAGGTGACAGCATATTAGACGAGCAAGCAAACTGGCTTATTTCAGTGGGGCGGAGAAGGCATGGTGCGGGTCGGCCACACCATGCCTTCTCCATTACATAGCTTTCAAGGTTACTGGACTCAACATCTTTGGATTTCGCATTATAAGGCTATGTTAAGGATATTGTCTGCGTGTTTCCGAAGCTTTTGAGATCAACACCCGGATTTCAGAAGCTGTGTTGCAAACGCACGAGGCAATACCAGGAAGGAACGGGGTTATCGCTGGGGTACATGTCGTGTTACTAAGGGTGGGTATGTTGTACTCTTGTAAAAAAAGTTATGTACTTGAGTACATTACATGGGTTTCAATTTCAAATATAAAATGCAGCATAACTTCTGAATTTTAAAAGTTGTTACCGAAGTTTGTAATTATGCTGCAGAGTTCCTATTGCGGAAGCCTGTGCAACATATAATTTACATATACGTGCAAGAAGTCAAGTATTTACAACTCTGTTTCGTTTACGAAACTTTGCATGCCCAAAATTTAGACACTTCGTTTGTACTGAAGATGACAAGTCCTCATCGGTTAGATGATTCTTTGAAATGATGAATTGTTGGGGAAAAAAGCAAGACAGCCTAAGGCGAACGTGGCAGAACGGCTCAACATTTCTAGAAAAGTCGCTCCGACGCTGTGGAAGCTATCCAAGAAAGAAAAACCATGCCTGTACTGGATGAAAAACTGGCTATAACATTAACCATGGCGACAATGAACTTTTGGTGATTGGCCACTGGGCGTGAAAGACGATTTTTGCCCTTAGATGGCACTGCGTCCCGAGGCATGAATAATTAAGTTACCCAGTTGTCTGCACGGCTGGTGTGTGTTTGTTAAAAAATTCACTACAGTTTTACAAACAATCCGTTGTTTTTACAGCAAAATATAATTCCAAACGGCCTGAAGAAAGGCAATTATGTACTCGCATACTTTAGAAAAGCTCAAGTTATGCTATCCATTAGCTTCGTCAATCCGTTGCTTTCCGAGGCATCATGCCTTTCACGACACAACAATTGGAGTTAATGCAAATTGTCAAAGTATGCATCTGCTGAAATTTAAGGAAAGAGATATTGTTGAACGTACCGGACACGATGTTTTCTCTCTCAGCTATATTTGAAGTTAGTCTTTTTTTTTTTTTAGAAGTAATATTTCCTTCGCCCTACTTGGATACTAGAATTGCAGCGACATAAGCGCACAGAGGAAGCTTTGATTTATAAAAAGACGCTTTGAATAAGCAACAACAACAACAAAATTTTTCAGTGTGTTCGCACCTGCATGTTCAAGAGATTCTGCTAACGAAATAAAGATTATGGAAATCGAAAATAAAAAAAAAAAGATGGTCTCATCGATAAAAGTAGTCTTTCTTTTCACATAATGCTTAATGAAGTGCTATCTTATTTCTAAATAGAATTGAACAAAAACTAATATAAGTGCATCTTTGATGTGCAGACGAAATTATGTAATCAAGTGCTGATTGAAGACTAGATTAGGGGGAGGGGGTAGTGAACAAGTGTGAGCAACTTTAAGGGCTATAAGCAGTCGCCCGTCTCTAATTTGGGGCCACTGGTCCAGGAAAGGCGAGAGTCAGTGCCGTAATATAGTCGTGCCACGTAGGCTTCTCGAATTAAATAGACCAAACGTCAGTTCTTCCGCAAGATGAAAACCCACAAATTACGAAGAATCCTCTAAGAAATTTAGCGGCCCTAGTGGCGCAGTGGTCTGAGCGCTGACTTCTGGTCATTCATCTGAATGAGTCCGGGTCCAAATTCCGGTGAATCATGGATGTTATATTTGTCTTAAGGCATTAGCTCTCGCCGACCTCTGGAACCAGTGACCTTATATTAGGAACGGATGAATGCTTATGGCTCATCTGCTCGTGATGATCATTAACTTCCCCGCTCCCACCCCACACACAAAATAACTTAAATTTTGATGCAGAAAAATTTGTTGAAGCTATAATCATTCAGTGAGAGCAACAAAACATAAAACACTGTGCTCTAAATGTTTCGAAAGTATTTAAAGAGAACTTCATCAATATATTTAGTTTGTTGTAGATGAAATGTCGGAATATTGACGAAAACCTAAAACAACCAAAATACGGTGCAAAACAAACTTTATTAATCTAATTGATCACAACCACCAACAGCACACTTTTACTAACGAGATGCAAGTTTCTGTATGCCGTCCTGAAAAAATATCGTCTTCGAAATGTGACAAATTCAGGGAATATATGTTCAACTGATGTTTGATTAAGAAGCGATTTACCCTGAAAAAGATTATAACGAAGTTAATTTCTCCGTCATTTCTGTCCACGCCAGAATTCGAACCCGGATCCCCTCATTCCGGAATAAGTCACTCTACCAATTTAGCTACGCGGGCGTTTTATTCTGATTCCTATCTGCCTTTTATGTCGTGTGCGTCCTTCTGGCAGGTACGTCACATCTCCTGGTACGTTACATCATCTCCCCCTTATTTTATTTATTTATTTATTTTTTTTTCGAAGTGCTGGGGAAGGGATTCTCTTATTTTCCTATCTCGCGGTGTGGGAAGAACATCACACCAATGCGAGATTTTGAACGGCCGAGTCATCCGGAAAGTTCGGGCGCCATTATAACGAAGTAAATTTCTCCGTCATTTTTATCCACGCCAGGATTCGAACCCGGATCCCCTCATTCCGGAATAAGTCACTCTACCAATTGAGCTACGCGGACGTTTTATTCTGATTCCTATCTGCCTTTTATGTCGTGTGCGTCCTTCTGGCAGGTACGTCACATCTCCTGGTACGTTACAAGATGTCCAGCTAGTTGAAAAAGTGATAGCCCACAAAGAAAAGATCAGGTAAGTATAAGGCATGATTTCGTACTTTAACAGGTTCAGCATCCTCTGGCGTGAAACGTGGGGACTCGCCTCATCGTGGGGAAGTATGGGCTCGTGGCGATTGGCTAATGCCAGCTGTTTGGTGAACAGTTTTCCATGT
This sequence comes from Macrothele yani, assembly GCA_039090855.1. Taxonomy (NCBI): domain Eukaryota; kingdom Metazoa; phylum Arthropoda; class Arachnida; order Araneae; family Macrothelidae; genus Macrothele; species Macrothele yani. The sequence goes on from CM077014.1 coordinate 1,113,702, forward strand.
ATAATGTAAAGTTCTTGGAAATACCTGTCCGCCATGATGGTTTGACCTGGTTGACACGAAGAGAGGATCACACCAAACACTGGCCATCGTGTTTCGGGATGGCGTACCAGCTTCGTGGAGTGTTTCGGTGCTTTACCGCGGTCGAGCATTGACCCAAACGTCGGCGATTGTCATATTTCTCATCACACGCGACGAGGCGCCTCAAAATGGCGTTCGTTTGGCAACGGATAAGCAGACATGATATCGTCGTGTCGTGTGCTGCTCCGTTAACTCATGTGGGACTCATTTATGCCTCTTCTTCACTTTGCAGATGATCATTAAGTGTCGGGAAATGGCTGCATACTAGGTGTGATAAAAAAGTATCCACACTGAATTTATTAAAACAAAGTGTAAGATTTACAGATTTGAAACTTAATCGCCTTCGAAGTAATCCCCTTCCGAAGCCACACACTTAACCTATCGCTGTTTCCACTGCACGAAGCATTTCTTGAAAACATCTTCTGAAATAGCGAACAGCTGTTTTGTCGCATTCTGTTGTACCACCTCAATAACTTGAAACCCTTTTTCTTTTTCAAGTGGTATTTCTTTTTTGAAAGCGAAAACAAATCGCAGGTAGATAGATATGGCGAATAGGGTGGCTGTCTGACCTGTGCAATGCGGTGCTTAGCAAGACACCGCTGCACAAGTTACGATGCACGAGCAGGAGCGTTGTCATGGTGGAGTTGCCGCTTTAATTCAATGCCAGCCTTTTGCGACGAACTGCGTCCCTCAAACGCTGCGAACTTGACAGCAGTACTCCTTGTTAATTGTATGGCCTGATGGAGCGTATTTATGATGCACAATTTCCTTATGACTGAAAAGTTGCTGCGGCTCTGTCGTGCTCCTTTGGGTCTGGGAGAGTTTGAGGTCTTCCACTGTGAAAACTTGGTCGTAGTTTCGGGTCATACCCATAAACCCAAGACTCATCACCAGTTATGATGGTTACTAAAAAGTGTTCGTCGTTTTCGACGCATTGAAGCATTCCACTAGCAGCTGAAACACGGGCCCGTTTTTGCTCAGCTGAAAACATTTTGGCACAAATTTGGCTGAGACGAGTCTTATACCGGAATCGTTCGTAAGAATCGACTAAACTGAACCGAAACTAAAGTTGAAGACTTCAGATAACTTACGAATAGTGATTCGGTGATTTTCCTGCACAGCTGTATAAGAAGTTCGACATTGTTTTCAATTTCACTGGTTTGCGGGCCTCCCAGACCGTTCGTCACTCCCAACACTTTCACAGCCATCTTTGAAACGTTTATATATCTCATAAACTTTGCGCACAAATCACACAATCGTCCCAGTACAGTTTCTGTAACTTTAAGTATGTGCCTTTGCAAGTTTGGCCAAGTTTTTGACAAAATCTGAGGCAAATTCGTTGATTTTTTTTTTTTTTTTTTTTTTTGCGACATGACAAATGCGATGAACAGCTTCACACACGTAAGAACAAAGCTCTATTGTAAAAAAACGCAGGACGAGTAGTCGTGACTCACGACACGTGCATATTAGGTTCTAAGGTCAACATGTGCCAAACCGCTTCCTGCTGTGTTGCACGATTCCGAACTAATGCAACCAGTCTGGATACTTTTCCATCACACCTCACAGTGCACTCCGAGTTTCTCGCCAAGTTCTCGTACCGTTTGACGTGGATTGTATTCAATCAAGGCTTCCAACTCAGCATCATCGATAGATCCTTCTGTTCTAAAGTGTGATTCATTTTCGAGGCTCATATCGCCGAACTGTAATTTAGTAAACCCACATTGTACGTTCATAACGGCGCCTTCCCCCAATGTTGTACTGATGTTGCGAGTTGCCTCCAGTTCACGGTGTGTATTATACTCATATAAGAAAATGACACGAATTTGGATCTGATCCAACGTCCTCTTAATTTAATAATAATAATTTCATTGTTTCAGCTGTTACATTATACCTTCATAAAATTTGTATTTACATTTGAATGTAAAAAGTAATTATTATAACAGCCAGGGAAATCAGGGATAGCACAATCGCCTTGGAACTGGTGGCACTGATGAAAAGACCATTGCTTTATAGGCCAGCCTTGACGCTTTAAATTTACACATTACAAGTAACATCCCGTGATGTGTTAATTCTTAAACTACCTGCTAACTACACGAGTCTGCAAACTCCGAAATTTCATCTGCAACAACCTAATATCTTGCATTACGCTGCTGAACTGAAGAGTAAAGGACAAACTGAAATGAAAATTCAAATATAATCGAATCTGTCGGCACCTAATTTTGTAGAAAACGTTTTTGTCATCGTTCAAGATATAACAACCTCTATGAGCAACTCGAAGGGCTATATAAGCAGTCGCCCGTTCCTATTTTAGGGTCACTGCCTCCAGGGAAGGGCTAGCGCAATTACCATCTATGCCTCATCATGGACTCAAGCCCATGCCCATCTTGGAAGAATGGTCCGAAGTAAGCACCTCATACCACTCACCTACCGGCAGAAAGCGTTTCAGTCAGAATGTGCTGGCCTTCTTGGAATTTGTAATTTCTGAGATTGATTTGCCGTCAAGAAATACAGTACGTAAACAAGTAAGTATTTGCTGAAAGAACCTATACAAGGCAAATCTTTCTTAAAGCCAATCTTAGTTGCAAGATCAATAATGTATCAATAACAGAAAACTGTAAAACAAAAGAGCTGTAGCTCTTCGAACAGTTTTCATACGGCTACGCATGCCATGCGGCCTGTGCAACAGTACAGCATCAGTTGGGTGGGCTGCTTCTGACGCATGGGACTAATGCCTTGGGTATGTTTAGCTACTACTTTTTTCATCTCATGAAGATTTTTGTTTCTGAGAAACAGGTTTTTTCCTTTTGGTGTGTGTGTGTGCGTGTGGTTTCGGTTTTTCGTTTGTAGGATTTCAACGACCACACCATGAGTAAGTCATAGGACTGTGAGCAGTCACCCGCACCAAACACACTACCCATGCCTCATCAGGGACTCTAACCCGTGTCCAGCTCGGACGAGCCATAAGTCAGCGTCTCAAACCATTCACCCACTGTGGCGATGAAACGTAATACTGAGATGTGAGAAACGGCTCCCTGATAGAAAAGGATTGAAAGCAAAGTACGAAAGAATTCGAATTTCTCATGACTCCAATGTAGACCTTTTATAATCAGAAGCCTGGAACCCCAAGGCCGCCCTGGTGGCGCAGTTGTCTAAGGCGCTGGCTTGTGACCATTCACCCTAGTTGGGTCCGGGTTCGAATCCAGTGGGGCATGGATGTATGTGTTTGTCGTTGGGCACTGGCTCTCAATGTGTTACTTGATCCACACTGGCTCTCTGTGTACATTGGTCATTTTGCATACTGTAAAACCATGTATGAGGTGTACTTGTTCGCAATGTGTTACTTGATCAACACTGGCCTTCTCTGTGTAAATTGATCATTTGGCATACTGTAAAAAAACATGTTTGATCTGTACTTGTTGATGTGAATTATCCGTATCCTGTCTATGTCTGCCTGTTTGTCATGTATCTATACCACCCGGTCCAATAAATCATTAAAAAAAAAACCACCTCAAAACAAAAAAACCCAAGACCAGCAACTTAACGGGATTTTGGAAAGCAGAGTGTTTAGTTACAGCAGAACAAGAACCTGGTAATATATGAACCAAGTCACGTGGTCCAAAAACTTGCTGAGCAGCCCCGATGGGCAATGACTTAAGTTCCTCACTAGTCCATCGAGCTGGGTCCGGGTTCAAGTCCCAGATGAGGCATGGGCAATGTGTTTGTATTACGTCGTTGGGTCTTTCCATTCCCAGAGACGAATGGCCCTAAATTAGGGACAGACGACTTCTTACAGCCCTTACAGTTACTCATGGAGGTCGTTAATACTCTAAACAAACAAAAAACGGCCTAGTATGTATAAAGCGTATTTCGGTGATAGCTTAGTAACGTTACAGAGTGAGACCAAGATCACTCAGATCATTCGTCAATTTTGGTTTTTCCGCGCAGTAAATTCAAAGCCCGCTAATGATCTGAGCTAGGTTTTCGTTACACATTTTGATGTCAAGAAGTGAGTGCTCAAGCCCGTTGTTTATTTAGGTGGCAACAGAGTTTCACAAACACTTCTTGCCATTAAAACTTTTACAAATTATTTACATCCAAATGAGCTGATAAGAGGAGTTCTATGATATGACACCTTATCGCTGTGTGTGTGTAGAAACGTAAGAGAGCATTAGCATTATAAATTCTATACGCCGAAGAAGAGGATGAAAAATGAAATCAAAAATTAAAAGGGGAAGAGGGTGTCCTTTTCCATGCGTTTTAGAAAGATGTCCATAATTAGATGAGAATAAAAATAACTCTATATGCCATCTTTTACGTGGACTATTCAGGGTCTGTGAAATCGTCAATTAACAGAAGGGAAGAAAATGTTAAAGAGCCAATCCATTGTTCCCTACAAATGCTCGTGCATAAGCTCACGAGAGAACAAATTTTGTGAAGCGGAGGTAATTAGGGAACTGATGATCATACTTTGCCCTTCGTACTCACCATCGCTACAAAGGTCATAAACTGCACGCTAAAAAGAGGATTACATAGAGGCTGCATTAATCAGTGACACATTAAGTCCTGCTGCTAACTCCATAAGGTCTGGTAATGAAGTGATGGGGAATGACCTTGCACTTGCTTTCTAAGATTCTTACCCCAATCAAAAATAAAATATACAGTAGCTACACCTCCAAGAATCTTCGGCTTCCCTCGCTCTGATCTGTGCCACCGAATCACGACATTCATACCGTTTTCACCATTTTCGTACTGCAATTGCTTGCTTGTTTTTGAAGCTAAACAACTACCATGAGAAACTCTAAGAGTTATAAGCAGTTGTCCGTCCCTAATTTAGGGCCACTAAGAAAGGAAGAAAACCAGCGCAAAAAGAACACACTAACTATGCCTCATCCTGGAGCGACTAGTCCTAACCCCAGTCCAGCTAGGACTAGTCAAAAACCTACGCCTCTGACCACTAGGTCATCAAGGTGGCATTCTTCCAAGGAGATGGACTTGCTGTAAAGCAGAGAAATCATCTAAACCTATTGCTCCACGATTACGATTCACATTCACTTCATCCATCACTGCCATTTCAGAGGATCAGAGGACGCCGCCCCGGTGGCGCAGTGGTCTAAGCGATGGCTTCTGATAATTCATCCGGAAGGGGCTAGGTTCGAATCCCGGTGAGGCATGGATGTTGTGTTTGTCTTACGGCACTGGCTCTCTCCCTTCTCTGGAACCAGTGGCCTTAAATTAGGGACTGGCGACTTCTTATAGCCCATTGAGTTGCTCACGGTGGTCGTTAAACCTCTTACTAAAAAAAAAAAAAAAAAAATTCAGAGGACAGCGTCATACCAAAGCCTTCTGGAATGGAGATCATGACAGCTGAAATAAGTTCCCTCCCTTTGTGACGTCACTCTCATGATACATAGTACGGCATGCCACATCGTATTTGAAGTTACACACGGCAGCCTTAAAAACCAATACGAAGCCTTGGTTTTCGCGTGATGTTACTGAAGGAGGTAACTCATATCTCTGATGTCATAGTCTCCTACTTTAGGCGGTCTTTGTCATATTTAGATCTTTTTGATCATATGTAGTCTGGATGGATTAAATTTCGCATGTATTCTCTGATAAACAGAAAAAGTAAATGCAGAAAGAAAAGGTGGAAGAAAAAGGGAAACTCTAAATGTAAAAACTCATTGCTCATTTTTTTCCTTTTTCCTTTTGTAAAAATTTAAATGAAGAATACGCTCAAAAAATTGAACCAAATCATGCTAAAAAATAAGCTGAACAAATATTGAAAATGAATTTCACGATTTCCAACTTTATGATGGAACGTGCTGCATCAAATCTGACTTCGATCAAAAATGGACCTTTCATATTTTACCCAAGTCGAAAAAATTAGCATCGTTCGTCCGTGAAGTGTTCGAGTTCAAATCCCGTGAGGCATGGATGTTGTGTTTGTCTTACGCACTGGCTCTCTTCCTTCCCTGGAACCAGCGACCCTAAATTAAGTACGTGCGACTGCTTATAGCCCATTGAGTGGCTCACAGTGGTCGTTAAACTTTCACTAAAAAAAAAAAAAACTAGCCTTCCGTTAATACATTCAGTTATGCCAGAATCCCTCTTTAAGAATATATTCTCCTGTACCAAAATTTGCCCAGTTATCAAATTAGTGCAAAAAAAATTCCATTAATGAAACCAACAGATCACATTTTATGTTTAGTTATATTTCGAATATAAATCCACTGCATAAAAGTAATTTCCACAATAAAATTTCCAACATGGAAAGAAAGCATAATGAAAAATTCCTGAAAAGATTTCAGGAACATAAAAATATTGGAACGAAAGATACCGAAACTACGGATACAAATGAAAAAACAAACTACCTGATGAACAACTCTCATGTGATGTATTTATGGCGGCTGTGGCAAAACCACTAAAAATACTTGCTCCTTTTCGCTATTAACAGTTGGAACAACGGATTCCCCGTAATTAGTTTTTCCTAAAATCCAATTGGAGCGATGGAAATGAAGAAAATCACAGGACATTAGTTTTTTCGTACTTAAATACCGTGTATTGCTTTTAAACAGTTTTTCTTTCTTTTTACCCAATTTGGTTCTCGCTTCCAAAAACATAAGATTGTTCCATAACTGAATAATTTAGTAGTGGTAAAAAAATAGCTTTCGGAATTTAAGTTTCTTTAAACAGAAATGATTGTTTTTGAAGATGTTGAAACACAGAGCAAACAATATACTGTTTGCAAAAAGATCTGTTGTTCAAGTCTTATATTTTTTTGTTATAACAATTTAGATTATAGAAAAAAAGACACGATCTCTTTATGTGATTTAATTGTATCATTTTAAGATCAAAATAAATATTTGTTTCTCGTAAAAACAACACTTAGTTTTTAGTGGCCAGAGATTAAAATTACCCAAAACTCTATGTAACGAAATACATTCTCCAAAACATTTCCTTGATAGAAAACATCGGAATTCAGCACGGAGGAAAACCAAAGCGAACTAATTTCCAACTCAAGCAGTGGCCTAATCAACGGGAGTGAAAGGTAATTACGCTCAAACAATTTGTTGAGGAAAATGATGAGGCAAGAGAGCTACGTTTCAAAGCAGAAACAACCGATATCCGCAGAAAGAAAGTTTTCATTTATGACACTTCCAATGCGTAAAACAGTCACTTCACCTGCACTTAACTTTTATGAACCCGATTCACGCAAGATAATGAGCAATACATTTCGGTAACTACGCAGTGTGGGCAGTCGTAAAATGTTTCAGCCGGTATTCAGCAAACAGATTTGATGGGAAATGATCTGTAGGAACGACAATAAAATACGCAGAACCATAAATCAAAGCGTTGGTTTCAGATGCGATTGGGATGGGTTTATGCGGACAGTATGAGGCAAGAGGAGAGATTTGATAGAGACAGCCAAGTACAAATCAGATTATCGCTTTTCATAGTCATAATGTGTGTGGTCTACTATACATGGTGATTCAGCTAAGCGTGTACAAACTTCTGGGAGGGGTAGGTTGCACAAAGAAAAATCGGAATCACATAGCAATAAAGGGTCGAAAATGCCATCTTCAAGTGCTAGTGTACAGAGAGGACGAGAAATGAAAGAGCAGCACATAAGAGAACAAAATGATTTTTATTACTCACAAGACATTTGCGAAATGCATTGAGGTTACAAAAGGTGTTCAAAGTTGCGACCATAAGCTGTAACACACGCTTCACATCGTCGGCGCATGGAATCACGTACATTTTGGAAAATTCCTTGCTTGTCTCGGACTTCCGAAGCAGCTACAGAGATGCGTGCTACAAGGTCCTCATCACTTTCAACGGGGGTGTCGTACACCAGTCCTTTGATGTAACCCCAGAAGAAGTAATCAAGGCATGGTAAGTTCGGCGATCTTGCAGGCCAATGAACGGGACCACCACGCCCGATCCACTGATGTCCAAATGTCGTGTTTAAGTGATGACGAACGTCATTGCTGAAATCGGCGAGGGCCCTATCGTGCTGGAACCACATTGCACGGCGCAAGCGACTGAGCGACCTGTTGATCGTTCAATAACTCTGGCAAGACGTCCTCCAGATATATCCGGTAACTCGTTCCGTCCAGACGAGGAGGCATGAGGTATGGGCCAATTAAGTGGTCCCCGACAATGCCGGCCCAAACATTAACAGCAAAACGGTTTTGTGCTGCACGTGGTCGTACAGCAAGGGGCTCTCCACCGCCCATACATGGGCGTTATGTGCATTGAAGCAACCTTCCCGTGTAAAGCACGCTTCGTCTGTGAACAGCACAGAAGCGGGAAATTGGGGTTCTGCCACACTCTTATGCAGGTACCATTGCGCAAATGCAATGCTCTGAGGGTAATCTTCAGGGCTAAGTGTCTGAACGCGCTGCACATGATATGGATGCAATTGGCCTTCGTGCAGAACCCCCTCCATATGGTGGATTGGGACAGACCGAGCCGATAGGCAATTGCTCGTGTGCTGACACTTGGAGTGTCTGCTGCATGACTTAACACATTCTCTTCGATAGCAGGAGTGCGTACCCATCGTTCCCGACACCTGGCAGATCCCTGGAAAGAACCAGTATCGCATAACCTCTGATGCAGCCGTGCAAACACTTGGTGGTTTAGCACTCATCTCATCGGGTACCGTTCTTGGTACAGTCGCTCGGCTGTTGCAGTCCGCTGCAGCGTATGCGAGGCACATATCAGCCATTTCCGCGTTCGTAAACTCAGCCATCCTACTACTTCTGCGGGCGGTTCACAAATGACGGAATCCTGAAAGAACGTATGAGCAGTCTCGCAGTCGAACAACGCCATCTAAAGCATGAAGATGGCGTTTCGGAATCTGCATTGCTATGGGATTCCGATTTGTATTCGTGTAACCTACCCCTCCCAGAAGTTTGTACACGCTTAGCTGAATCACCCTGTAGAGTATTTATCGATCAAAAACCACATAACTTAACTGCAACCAACCTGTGGTTTCTAGTTTGCAAAATGAAAAAAATATGTACTGTCGTTTGAGATAAAGCCTACGGAATTCCTATACAACAGTATGGGCTGACTAGTGGGCATGGGCGCCCATAGTATAGTTTTCAGGCGGGGGCAAACAGAAATTGTAACTACGAATAACATATCAAGCACCATATGCAAATTTCTCTGTGCCTTCTTGTTGTCTAACCGTTTTCACTACACTCACAACATATAAATCTATAATTGGAAACAAGAAAACCCCAAAACTAACTAAAACAAGATGATTAAATGAAATTAGATAACGTGTCAGGGACAATAAAAAAAAATATTTGTCGTTCTTTTAGCCACTTGTGTCACATGCACCACGGAACCATAGAGACTACTCAATCGGTTGTCAAGAATGCGACAAACTACCCTTAAGACAAATTTCATACTTTCCCATATTGCATGTTCGTATGCTGTGCAATGGGAAATTTGCCGCCCCGGTGGCGCAGTGGTCTAAGCGATGGCCTCTGATCTAGTCGTCCGAAGGGGACCGGGTTCGAATCCCGGTGAGGCATGGATGTTGTGTTTGTCTTACGGCACTGGCTCACTCCCTTCCCTGGAACCAGTGACCCTAAATTAGGGACGGGCGAATGCTTATAGCCCATTGAGTTGCTCACGGTGGTCGTTAAAACTCAAAAAAAATGGGAAATTTCATTACTACTTTCTACTGTAAATTCCCAAAGTTTTCCCTGAATAAGCGGCAGTCCAGAAGTTCTACAGAAAAATTAGAAAGCAGAATTAGTCAGGAATTAGTTATCAAAAAATTTCTGTAGCATCTTCCAAGGACAAAAAGAGCATGGTCAAATTTCTAGGGGAGCCCTTGCTAGTGGGCAATGTGGTCAAATTGCAGTCTCATGTGGATGGATTTGGGAGGAGGGAATTAAACAATATCCAGGAGTATCCCGTCTCTAATTTAGAGCCTCTGGTTTAGGGGAAAAGAAACGGCCCTCCAGGGGACCAACTCGGACAATTATCTATAAGTACACGCCTCTCATCACAGGTTGGGCCCAATAGGGTTAATCGTGAAATGGTGATCAAACACTGTCTGAATTGTGCGACAGTTCAAACGTTGGTCAAAAGTAACCTGAATTATCATCCAGCGTCTAAAGAGCTCAGAAGAGTAGACGAGTTTGCAGATTAAGTACTGATTTTGAATAATAACTTATAGAGTATATATAACATACACAGTCGAGTCACATTATTGTGACCACCTCCTACTTTTGACGTCAACAGCGCGTAGCCAATGAAAGGAGGCAGGTGTCGTGAGCTGGTTTGGAGGGTATATAAGGTGTGTTGTAGGCATTCTGAGAACATCCCGGGTACTGGCCCCCCGTTAATAAATAAGGGCGTCTTCCTGCCCCTTTCTACTTCGCTTCCGTGTCACTTTCCTATCGGGCACTCTAGCCCAAATCTCCTAGCTTCCTATTTCTAATGGTTGTTTAAGACCTGGGGTCAGAGACTCCCTTCCTAAAATCCTCTACATATGATCATATGATCTGAGAACATATCTAGGGGCGCGGTTGATTACAATCCCAGCGAAATCCTTAGGTATCCCAGAACTAAGGCGGCGTTCGTTGACCCCCCTTGACAGAGAGAGTAAGTATGTGAACACTGGTGGGTATTAGACAGACCACCACTTCCTTCTTTTTCAGATTAGCATCGAGATGGTGAAAATGGATTCTGCTTGGACATTTGAAATTGGTATCGTTGAGTTTCAGTCACACCCTGGTGCGTCTGGTTGGTGTTGTGGTTCTCTGAGATGTTGTGCAGTGCTTTGTTCCCTTTCCCCCTTCCAGACAGAGTTGTGTCACGGATCACCCTCTCCTTTCACTACATTTTTCTGTTTGTCTTTCCTATTGAGTTCACTTACTCAGATCGCCTAGCTTCTCATTTCTAAGGGCAGTTTTAGACCTCGGGTCAGACACTCCCTTCCTAAAACTTCTTCAAATATCATATCATATCTGAGAACATATCACTCGTTGCTGTCATGGATAAAACGAGCGATTTATCAGATTTGCAAAAAGAGATGATTATCGGCTTTCGGGCCAAAGGTGGCAGTATTTCTGAAACAGCGCAGTTTGTGAACTGTTCAAGTGCTGCTGTGGTTAAAGTGTATCGTGATTGGGGAAATGGCACCATTGCGAATAAGCGACGTGGAAACTGCGGAGCACCACGTGCCATTGATGTGAGGGGTGAACGTCGGCTGCGAAGGTGCGTGAGGGCCGATCGATACACTACAGTGGAGCAACTTACTGGCTGAATGAACCAGGGAGCTACCGAAAATGTGAATAAAAAGACAGTTCACCGAACCCTGCTGCGTATGGGGCACCGATGCAGACGGATGGTCACTGTACCTATGCTAACGAAGGTGCATCGGCAGAAAAGGCTTACGTTTGCACGGCAGTTTCGGAATTGGACCTTCGCTGATTGGCAAAGGATTGCTTTCTCCGATGAGTCCCGTTTTCTGCTTCATCGAACAGATGGACGTTGGCGTATAAGGCGAGAAACATAGGAGAACAAACATTTCAACCATTGCTGGAAGAACACAAGCTGGTGGGAGCAGCGTTATGGTCTGGGGAATGTTTTCGTGGCATTCCCTGGGTTCACTCATACCTGTGGAAGGCACTATGGACCAAATTCGTTAAGAATCTATCCTTGCAGACCACGTATACCCATACATGCTGATCGTCTTCCGTGAAGAGAATGGGATCTTCCACACGACAATGCGACATGTCACACAGCTAGAAATGTCCGAGAGTGGTTGGAAGATCACGATGAAGACTTCAGAGTACTTCCCATGACCCCTAATTCCCCAGACTTAAACCCTATTAAGCTTCTGTGGGACCACCTTGATCGTGCTGTTCGCTTTATGGATCCTCCATCACGCACCCTCCAGCTGCTGTCAGATGCACTGCAGTCAGAATGGCTCCACATACCTGTGAACACCTTCCAGCACCTTATTGAGTCACTCCCAGCCCGTCTAGCTGCTGTCTGCGCTGCACACGGCGGCTACTCTGGATATTAGCTGGTGATCATAATAATGTGACTCGACCGTGTATAACATACGATACTCAATAAATGCGGTTGGCGTATTAATGTGCGTGAGCAAAGGCTAAGTAATATCTCGTGTACGCTCATCAGTTTCAAAATATACATATCAAAAGTTATAAATCAAAAGCAGCATACCAAATCAGCAATGAAGCACTGCGTATTCAATGGCTTCTTACGAAAAAGGTGTAAAAAAAGTGTCTGACGATGTTAACGACATATTTGGTTTATCACGCCTTTTCATTAGAAGGCGCTTAATATCCAGTGCTTCACTGATAATTTGGTATAATTTCAATTTTTAACTTTTTTTTATGTACATTTTAAAATTGATGAATGCATAAGGTTGCCTAGCCTTTGCTCACGCACATTAATATGCGAAGAACAGAATTTATTGAACATTCTCTTGCTCTATAAGTCATTATTATTGCAACCGTGTAATTAATTTTAATCGGCAGCTGCACCAATCAAGATTAATTGATGATTTGAATCTATTTGTTACCGATTTCGAAATTTAATTTTAAAAAAGGGAGCTCTACTGATTGCCTTTGAAGAAGAGACTGTTAGAAACAAAGAAAAATGCATTTCATTGGACAAAATTCTTAAAAATTAAGAAGTCGCTCTTTTCATTATTACTGTAGATATTATAAACGAGGAACATGATCAGAAAAATATAAATAGAAATACAATGGCCACAAAAAGTTAGGGATATTGCATGAAATGATGTACGTACTTGATCCAATAACATGCATTGAAATAACATCAATAAGGCAACGTAACACAAACGATAAACAGTGCGTTTACAAAAACAATTTAATGTGCAATTTCTGCACACAACAAAGTAGCACCGCTATATAGACAAAATTGTAAATTCCGAGAATGTCTATACCCCTGGATTTCAGTATCCAGCAACACCAACGGATCCGCTGCGTTGTTAAGATGCGCGGTGCAGCTGCAAAAGGGTATGAAAACAAGCCTGCAGTTGACCGCGATCATATCGCACTGTGAGGTTGAGAGAAAATGTCATGGCGGGAAAGAACTAACTTTGAGAAAGGAAAGGTTGTTGGGCGTTATATTAGTGAGAGGCGTTTAAACATGCCCAAGTCAACTGTTTTGGATGTACTGAATAAGTGGAAGACACATGGCGTGCCTGAAGCAGCAAAACGTACCCGCAGACCAAAGAAAATCAGTGATAGAAGACGTCGGAGTCTCAGGGGAGTCGTTAGGGCTAATCGACGGAGTACTGTACAAGATTTCAATGTACAGGTGAGTAAAAATGCTGGAACCTTGGTATGTACACGTAGCAATCGCAGAGAAATCCATTCCATGGGTTACCGTGGTCGTGTGACTGCTTATAAACCTTTCATCTCCACTTGGAATGCTACTCGTCGTTTAGCATGGTGTAAAGAACATTTATCGTGGACCGTAGATCAATGGAAACGGGTCCAATGGACTGATGAATCCAGATACACGATCCATCAGTTTGATGGCCGTGTGTGGGTATGGCTGCAGCCGATGAACGCTATTTACCACAGTGTACTGTTCCTAAGTTCAAGTTTGGAGCTGGCAGTGTACTCGTGTGGGGGTTGTTTTTCGTGGTATGGTCCCGGCCCATTGTTATCGTGGACAAACCTGTTAATTAGCGCGTCTACCTCAATATTCTGGACAATTATGCCCTACCAACTCTGTAGCAATACTACGGAACCGAGCCTTGTTGGTACCAGCAGGATAATGCACCGATCCATAAAGCAAAGACTGGCCAGCACAGAGCCCTGATCGTAATCCCATAGAGCATTTATGGGATGAATTAGAGCGCCGAATAAGAAGTTTAGAACCAATGCCTACTACTAAGCAACAGTTAGGGGTATTATATTATGTACTGAATGGAAGCGCATACCTATCGCTGTCTTCCAAAACCTTGTCGAAAGCATGTCCCGAAGGGTCAGTGCATGCATTAAGGCCAAAGGTGGACCAACACCGTGTTAATGTATGTCAATAAATGCTATGTTGTGTTTCTCTTTTAGGTGTCCGGTGACTTTTGTAAATATAGTGTATCTGTTGCTTTAGATTCGTACTGAATGTACTCTCAATCAATGTGTGTGTGTGTGTGTGTGGGGGGGTACGGACCCGAAGACCAACCGACACCCTGGTTACGCCTCTGACTAAGGTATAGAACGTGGTTTCCAGACGTCGCTGTACAGTATCCCAAATGTTGTCAATGGGATTAATTTCAGGAGACCTCGGAATATCTGTAACGATTCAATCGCATGATTTTTCAGCTCCCGAAGCACACGCTCCATGCACGTTGACTGGTTGCATTGTCATTGAAAAAACGGAATGCATGTTAAATAGCAGCGTGAAACTGATCTCATTTCGGTTCACTGAGGCATTCATGTGGCTTTGACAAACATATACGGAAGTACGGCCATTAAAACACATTCGTGCCGAGGCCAGACCGACTGCATATATAGTGTGGTTGCATTCGCGTGCCGGATCTCCTCCACACGTGTCCTCATCGAGTATCAGGATATACAGCGAAACAGGATTCGTCTCTCAAAAATACATGTGCCACTCTGTATCTCATGACATGTGCTATTGGACCAAGGAACAGCTTTGACGACTGTGAGCTGATGTCACTGCTATACATTTCAGCGGCCTCCTTACTCCGAGTCCGTACTCGTGAAGACGGTTTCATACCGCTTCAGCACATACTGTGACAACAGAAGCAGCTTGAAGTTATTCCCGGAGTTTGCTACGGGTGATACTAGGCCTTCTCCGAGCACTTGCTGGCAGGTAGCTTCTCCGAGCACTTGCCAGCTTGCCTGCTGGTGGATATCCTCGGTCGACCACTCCTGGGTCGATCTGCAACATTTTCATGCCGTAGAAATTTTGTGCGTAGCCGACTTACTACACTTTGCGAAACTTAAAGTAGCAGCCACATCAATTTGTCGTACATCTGCCTGTAATATGCAAACAACTCTATTTCTGTTTTCAATGCCTAAACGTAGTCTGAACATCATTTCAGGTTAATCTTACACTAAAGGCAATATATTTAGCAAACTTCTAGACCAAACGGGGAAACGACCCGCTTCTGACAAGGTACTTTTATCGGAGCTCGCACGCCACATGCTGTTGTCGTGATGCTAATTTACATATGACGCAGCTACCCACGCTTAATTTGCACACCACCACGTTTTTCCTTTGAAGACACAATATCCCAAACTTTCATAACCAGTGTATAGTCAGGAAAGGGGAGGAGGGTGAATATAATGGCAACTTGGTTAGAAAAATCGGAAATCAGGGAACATTCTCGTCGCTGCTGGAGCGATTAATAAATGGTCGTAACGCTCAGGTCAGTGAGCGCTACGACGTCCAAAATATATCTAAAAAACATCGGAGAAATGTCTGTGTGCGACACAGTAATAAAAACATCCGATAAACAATTCCCAAAATGTTTGATAAATGCTAGAAACTTGAAAATAAACTGTACTCAGACGTTGAATAACATTATTTCATTGATTTTTTTATTCCTGTGGCATACATGATTTTCCGTATTCCTGAACGAACAAACGATTTCAGTAGTGACTAAGAACTTGGGGTGTCTGCGTGTTCTCCGAAGCAATGCTGAGGCACGTGACGAAGGTCATTCGGTCACGCCTGTTGCTTACTCCATCAGGAAAGGACCGAATGTATGTTAGTTAGGAAAGAACTCCAAATAGCTTCCAGAAGACGAAGAGAAATCGAGAATTTGGAGAAATAAAAAAAATGGAAAAGTTCATCTCCTGCCTGCTAAATGAGCAATGGAAGACATCAAAAATGTCCGAAGTACAATGGTTTCAAGGTGTCAAAATTAAATGTAAGCACTTTTCCAGGAGTCAGAGGAGAAAAAGGCTCATTTGAGAAGCTCTCCCTAAACTCTAGAAGACGTACGAACCCTGTAAACGCAAAGTTAGCTATTCTCAATCTTGGATACTTTTTTTTTTTTTTTTTTTGATTGGAGGTTTAACGACCACCGTGAGCAACTCAATGGGCTATAAGCAGTCGCCCGTCCCTAATTTAGGGTCACTGGTTCCAGGGAAGGGAGAGAGCCAGTGCGGTAAGACAAACACAACATCCATGCCTCACCGGGATTCGAACCCGGACCCCGTTCAGACGAATGATCAGAGGCCATCGCTTAGACCACTGCGCCACCGGGGCGGCCTTGGATACTTTAAAGGAAAACATTAGCGTAAGGGGATGCAATAGTCCCAGCTGAATCCTCCACTGCCGCCCCGGTGGCGCAGTGGTCTAAGGTGATGGCCTCTGATCGTTCGTCCGAAAGGGGTACGGGTTCGAATCCCGGTGAGGCATGGATGTTGTGTTTGTCTTACGGCACTGGCTCTCTCCCTTCCCTGGAACCAGTGACCCTAAATTAGGGACGGGCGACTGCTTATAGCCCATTGAGTTGCTCACGGTGGTCGCTTCAATCAAAAAAAAAAAAAAAAAAAAAAAAAAAAAGAATCATCCACTACGTCAACATAGCAGTCCTTACTTTGGTAAGGATACCAGATCAGACTTCCTCGTTACACAAAATCATACATGCTAACTTCCAAAAATGCTCAGATTCAGTGAGCTTTTACCATTACAATGTCAGCATCTCAACCTTTTTTTTTTATTACTAAATTTAGTGAAAGACAAAAATTAAACACATTCGATATTTTATCTATGGAAAGGAATAAAAATACACTGGACAAAAAGTTGTAGATATCAGAAATAATTTAAAATGCTTAAATTTGACATGAGTTCATAAAAATATAAGAACATGGGGTAAAGGAATAGGTCAGTGCCAGATACCCTTTTTTTTATTGGAGGTTTAACAACAACCGTGAGCAACTTAATGGGTCATAAGCAGTCGCCCATTCCTAATTTAGGGCCACTGACTCCAGGGAGCCAGTGCCATAACACAAACGCAACGCCCATGACTCACAAGATTCGAACCCAGGCCCTTCCCGGACGAATGGTCATAAGCCAGCACTTACACAACTGCAACACAGGGGAGGCTGTCAGACATTTCTTCTTATACGTATGTTGATTGTACCACTGGGATCTTCAGATGTTCACAGACTTTGCTTTTTATTGTTTAGTCAGTCCCAGTCTTTTTTTTTTTTTGATTGGAGGTTTAACGATCACCGCGAGCAACTCAATGGGCTATAAGCAGTCGCCCGTCCCTAATGTAGTGCCACTGGTTATAGGGAAGGGAGAGAGCCAGTGCCGTAAGACAAACACAACATCCATGCCTCACCGGGATTCGAACCCAGACCCTTTCCGGACGAATGATCAGAGGCCATCGCTTAGACCACTGTGTCCCAGTCTTCTATGAAAGATCAGAAAGCAGTAGTGCTGCAATAGGAATCTTTTCTCTTCCATTTTTTTCTACTCTTCTGATAGAAATCTCATACTGTGCAATGTTTGGAGCACTGACTGAAGATGCACTTTTACATTTCTATTAAGAATTTGTAGAAAGCTTTAAAAGCTCGGTATTTACACATCGCTTCCACATGCACATGTATAAAATACTGAATTATTAGTTGGACTATCCAAACACATGAAGAAATTCCCTGATTAAAAGATATGAAAGAAATCGTACTTATATTTTTCTTTGGCAGCATCATTAGTTCCACATTTACATGAGGTTCCTGCTGTGGATCCTCTTTTTTACGCTTTCCAACCGTAGGTTGAAGAAGCGTATATGCTCCAGCTTTGTCCGTCCGTCCGCACGATAACTGGCGTAAAAATGGTTCGATTTCGATGAAATTTTAGTATGTGGTAAGGGACAACCTGGGGACGAACCCTGTTGAAAATGGGACAAATCGGATCCATTCCATTGCACTTATACGTCATAACTTGCGTAAATATGGTTCGATTTCAATGAAATTTTACAATGTGGTAGGGGACCACCTGGAGACGAACCCTGTTCAAAATGGGTGAATTGGAGTCAAAGGTCAGGACATAAGAGCTGGATGCGCCATAACGTGCGTAAAAATGGTTCGATTTCGATGAAATTTCAGTATGTGGTAAGGGATCACCTGGGGACAAACCCTATTGAAAATGGACGAAATGGGGTCAAAGGTCAGGACATAGGATTGCGATCCATTCCATCGCCCTTATCCCACATTAAATTAAGGTGGACGTAAAGTAATTTTGCTTCCTTTTTTTTTTTTTTTGATTGAAGGTTTAACGACCACCGTGAGCAACTCAATGGGCTATGAGCAGTCGCCCGTCCCTAATTTAGGGTCACTGGTTCCAGGGAAGGGAGAGAGCCAGTGCCATAAGACAAACACAACATCCATGCCTCACCGGGATTCGAACCCGGACCCCGTTCGGACGAATGATCAGAGGCCATCGCTTAGACCACTGCGCCACCGGGGCGGCGTAATTTTGCTTCCTATGCTTCCAATGCAAAAACTTTTGTACACATTTATTTCACAATTATGAGTTCCCAAGGATGAAAATTTGAACATCGATTAAAATAACTTCTTAATATAAGTTGGAATACTTAATATTTTCTAAAACATAACCATAATTATATTAAAAATCAATAACTTTTCGTTTGGTGGTGTTGAAACCAGAAAAAGAATGGCGCGACCTGAACTTTGATGACGTCAGTAGACAAACAAATGTTGGATTTTTTTTTTTTTTTTGATTGGAGGTTTAACGACCACCGTGAGCAACTCAATGGGCTATAAGCAGTCGCCCGTCCCTAATTTAGGGTCACTGGTTCCAGGGAAGGGAGAGAGCCAGTGCCGTAAGACAAACACAACATTCATGCCTCACCAGGATTCGAACCCAGGCCTCTTACGGACGAATGATCAGAGGCCATCGCTTAGACCACTGCGCCACCGGGGCGGCAAACGTTGGATTGCATAATTATGGTTATGTTTTAGAAAATATTAGGTATTCCAAGTTATAAAATGAAGCTATTTTAATCGATGTTAGCCGCCCCGGTGGCGCAGTGGTCTAAGGCGCTGGCCTCTGATCATTCGTCCGTATGGGGTCCGGGTTCGAATCCCGGTCAGGCATGGATGTTGTGTTTGACTTACGGCACTGGCTCTTTCCCTTCCCTGGAACCAGTGACCCAAAATTAGGGACGGGCGACTGCTTATAGCCCATTTGAGTTGCTCACGGTGGTCGTTAAACCTCCAATCAAAAAAAAAAAAATGATCGATGTTCAAATTTTCATCCTTGGAACGCAGAAAAAAGATGGCGCGACCTGTATTTTCATGACGTCAGCAGTCAAACAAATGTGCGGATCCTATTAAAGTTTTATGACGTCACACTTTTGCTAGCAGATGGCCGCGATTCTCATCTGCCTCATTACGTCACGCGTTGTGTGCGTATGTTCGTCTGCACGATAACTCCCGTAAAAGTCGTTCGATTTCGATGAAATTTTAGTATGTGGAAGGGGATCACCTGGGAAGGAACCCTATTGAAAGTGAACGAAATTGGGTCAAAGGTGAGGACATTTTTTTTTGATTGGAGGTTTAACGACCACCGTGAGCAACTCAATGGGCTATAAGCAGTCTCCCGTCCCTAATTTAGGGTCGCTGGTTCCAGGGAAGGGAGAGAGCCAGTGCAGTAAGACAAAAGCAACATCCATGCCTGACCGGGATTCGAACCCGGACCCCTTACGGACGAATGATCAGAGGCCAGCGCCTTAGACCACTGCGCCACCGGGGCGGCATGTGAGGACATAGGAGCGGGATCTATTCCACTGTTCTTATGGGTCATAACTAACGTAAAAAAGGTTCGATTTCGATTAAATATTAGTATGTGGTAGGGGATCACCTGGGGACAAACCCCATTGAAAATTGGCGAAATGAGGGTCAAAGGTCAGGACATAGGAGCGGAATCACTTCCATCGCCATTATGCGTCATAACTTACGTAAAAATGTTTCGATTTGGATGAAATGTTAGTATGTTGTAGGGACCTGCCTGGGGACGAATCCTATTGAAAATGGGCGAAATGGGTCAAAGATCAGGACACAGATGCGGGGTCTATTCCATAGCCCTTATGCATCATAACTTACGTAAAATTGCTTCGATTGCGACAAAACTTTATCATGTTATTTCGGAGGTATACTGAACCAGTTCTGTTGAATATCATCGAAATGGGATCAAAGGTCAGGGCGAAGGAGTGAGATTTATTCCATAGCCATTTTATGATTTCTAGTATGTTGGAAAGCGTATCATAATCAATGCATTGCACGATTTTACTAACTTGTTTGTCTTATGCCAACTTGCTTTCTAATTTCTTCACTTCTCATTTGTGACAAAATCCTTCCAACTCAAGTCCTCATCTTTGCTTTCCAGAAAGCTCCATGTTCGTAAATCCACTACCCTAGCATTCTTCGTTCCTTAAAAGACATGATATAAGAGCAGTCTTGCTTCTTGAGTGTTCTTTGAAAACTGTCACTTGAACGGTTGCAAGCCACTCCGGTGGCTCAGTGGTCTAAGCGATTGCTTCTGATCATTCGTCAGACAAGATGGGCCCAGGTTCAAAACCCAGTGAGGCATGGATGTTGTTTCTGTTACGGCACTGGCTCTCCCCTTCCCTATAACCAGTGGCCCTAAATTAGGGACGGGAGACTTAATAGCCCACCGAGTTGCTTACGGTGGTCGTTAAACCTCCAATTATATAATGTAATATAATATAATATAATATATATATATAAGGGGGATGTAAGGTCAGGTGATGCGTAACATCACAGCCTCTCCTTGACAAATGTCAACCCCGCCTTCTCGTGGTGCATCCTGTTCCCACTAAAGGGGCTCTGACGACCGCAAATAGCGGTATAACTATACCATCGGGATCAGAGGAAATGCTATCCCACACTCACCAACCCGCTTGGCCAGCGTGGTGAGTTATGGCCAAACACCTCCAAAATGACTCTACAACTTAAATCTTGGCCCTCAGTCTCCGGCAGCTGGAATGTACCTGGCCAAGGCAGCGGCCAGTGCGACATGAAGGCAGAGGGTGCTAAGAATCCCCGGAGGACCGGACTAGGCTGCCATTTGATGCTGACCTTGGCTACCTACAACGGACGCTCCCTATCTTCTGATTCAAGGCTTCTTGAATTGGAAGAGGAACTACAAAGGATCAAGTGGGACATCGTCGGGCTAAGTGAGGTAAGGAGAAAAGGAGATCTCATTGAACTGAAAAGTGGACATCTCTTCTATTATCGTGGGACAGATACTGGCAGAACTAGTGGTGTTGGATTTATAATAAACAAGAAACTGAAGGATAAAGTTGTAGAAGTTGAAAGTTCCTCTGACAGAGCTGCACGACTCGTTATCCAACTATCGAGAAGATACCAGGCTCAGATTATTCAAACTTATGCACCCACCACAAGTCATCCTGAAGAAGAAATTGAAGAACTTTATGAGGAAATTCGTCGTCTAAATAATAAAGGTAAGCAGCACTTGAAGATAATTATGGGAGATTTCAATGCAAAAATAGGGCACCGGCAACAGAATGAAACTTCAGTAGGTAAATTCGGTCACGGCAACAGAAACCAGCGTGGAAATACTCTCGTTGAGTTTGCAGAGGCAGAAGGATTTTTCATCTTGAATTCCTTTTTCAAGAAAAAGCCACACAGGAAATGGACATGGAGACATCCAATTGGGACAAGTGAAATTGATTTTATGTGTAACAAAAAATTCGTCATCGAAGACTGCAGTGTGCTAAACAAGTTCAACACAGGTAGTGACCATAGATTGGTGAGATGTAAGATGCACCTCAACACTAAACTGGAACGTGGCAAGCTCATAAGACAAACAAAATGTATTGACATAACCAACCTTAAAAAACACCATAATACTTTCAAGTTGGAACTGAAGAACAGATTCTCTGCTTTAGAAGGCCTAACATCGGAAGAAGTGGATATTTCGGAAGTTAACAGAAAAGTAACCAAAGCTCTTATGGAAACAGCAACAAAAATTAGCTGGGTCTAAGAACAAGTTGCACGTAAACAAATTATCAGGAAAAACCAAAATGTTGATGCAAAAAAGAAGAGAGATGAGGACAACTAAAGAAGATGTGACTTCCAAAGTGGAATATATAGAGCTATGCAAGACAGCACGAAAAAGTATCACTGAAGACGTAAGGAAATTCAACTGTGAGCTAGTGAGGAAAGCAATTGAAAACAACCAAAGCCTAAAGATAGCAAAGGGACATCTCAGTAAGGGAAGAAAACAGATTATGGCTCTGAGAAAAGAAGATGGTTCTATAACAAGAAATAGAGGCGAAATTTTGACATGAGTGAAAGATTTCTACTCCAAATTATATGAAAGGGATGATACATGTACTCCAGACATCATGAAAGGTACCAGAGTTCTTCCAGTCCTCCCAGCAGAAGTTGCTCATGCAGTCAAGAACATGAAGCGGGGGAAAGCTCCAGGAGAAGATGGAATTACTATAGACATCATACAAGAAGCAAGTGGAGAAATTGAAACAGTACTCGCCCAAATTTTCACTCGATGCCTTAATGAAGGGAAGATTCCTGAGGATTGGAACAATGCTACAATGATCCTGCTACATAAAAAAGGTGACATTGAGGATCTCAGGAACTACAGACCTATCAGCCTCCTATCAGTGGTTTATAAAATCTTCACTAAAGTTCTTTCACACCGCTTGAAGGTAACACTGGACATGGCTCAACCGAGAGAACAAGCTGGATTCAGGAGTGGCTACAGCACAATAGATCATATCCATGTACTGAGAGAACTAATTGAAAGAGCGAGGGAATATGAACTTCCATTGTGCATGGCTTTTATCGATTATGAAAAAGCCTTTGATTCGGTGAAACCATCAGCAGTTACCACGGCTCTGAAATCCTGCGGTATTGAAGATGCATACATTAATATTATTAATAACATCTATGAAAATGCAAGTGCAAAGATTAGGCTGTTTGAAAATACAACACACATAAAAATTGGAAAGGGAGTGAGACAAGGTGACACCATATCTCCGAAGCTCTTTAATGCCACATTGGAGGGTGTTTTTCAGTCACTGAGCTGGGAAAACAAGGGGATAAAGATTAATGGAGATTATCTAACCCACCTTTGTTTTGCTGATGACGTGGTCATTTTTGCAACTAGCCCATCAGAGCTGCAGAGTATGATCCAGGAACTTGCTGACAAGAGTAAAGAAGTGGGATTAAAAATGAACTTTCAGAAGACAAAAGTGATGTTCAATGCTTTTACAAGAAATGAAGATTTATCGATTGATGGAGAAAAGCTGGAGATAACAGACACGTACGTTTATCTTGGACAGCAGATATCAAGTGAGGGTCACATTGATGAAGAAATTAATCGGCGTACGAAACTTGCCTGGAGAGCTTTTGGAAGAAACAGCATAATTTTCAAGAGCAATATGCCATTATGTCTTAAAAGAAAAGTGTTTGATCAATGCATCCTTCCAGTGCTCACGTATGGTGCAGAGACGTGGACCTTAACTAAAAGAGACATACAAAGGCTGCAGACAACTCAAAGCTGCATGGAGAGGTGCATGCTTGGTATAACCAGGAGAGATAAGAAGAGGAACTCGTGGATCCGAAAAATGACAAGAGTGGAAGACATCATTATCAGAGTAAAATCCCTGAAATGGCAATGGGCTGGACATACTGCCAGAAGGACAGACCATAGATGGACAGCCGAAATTTTAGATTGGATTCCAAGGGACACGAAAAGACCCAGAAAAAGACCACATGGGAGATGGGTGGATGAAATTCGTAAATATGCGGGAGTGACATGGAGGAGACTGGCACAAGACAGACCGTTGTGGAGGAAACTTGGGGAGACCTTCGTCCAGCAGTGGATTGATAATGGTTGACAATGATGATGATGATGATATATATAAGGGATGTAAGGTCAGGTGATGCGTAACATCACAGCCTCTCCTTGACAAATGTCAACCCCGCCTTCTCGTGGTGCATCCTGTTCCCACTAAAGGGGCTCTGACGACCGCCAATAGCGGTATAACTATACCATCGGGATTAGAGGAAATGCTATCCCACACTCACCAACCCGCTTGGCCAGCGTGGTGAGTTATGGCCAAACCCCTCCAAAATAACTCCACAACTTAAATCTTGGCCCTCAGTCTCCGGCAGCTGGAATGTACCTGGCCAAGACAGCGGCCAGTGCGACATGAAGGCAGAGGGTGCTAAGAATCCCCGGAGGACCGGACTAGGCTGCCATCTGATGCTGACCTTGGCTACGTATAACGGACGCTCCCTATCTTCTGATTCAAGGCTTCTTGAATTGGAAGAGGAACTACAAAGGATCAAGTGGGACATCGTCGGGCTAAGTGAGGTAAGGAGAAGATCTCATTGAACTGAAAAGTGGACATCTCTTCTACTATCGTGGGACAGATACTGGCAGAACTAGTGGTGTTGGATTTATAATAAACAAGAAACTGAAGGATAAAGTTGTAGAAGTTGAAAGTTCCTCTGACAGAGCTGCACGACTCGTTATCCAACTCTCGAGTAGATACCAGGCTCAGATTATTCAAACTTATGCACCCACCACAAGTCATGCTGAAGAAGAAATTGAAGAATTTTATGAGGAAATTCGTCATCTAAATAATAAAGGTAAGCAGCACTTGAAAATAATTATGGGAGATTTCAATGCAAAAATAGGGCAACGGCAACAGAATGAAACTTCAGTAGGTAAATTCGGTCACGGCAACAGAAACCAGCGTGGAAATACTCTCGTTGAGTTTGCAGAGGCAGAAGGGTTTTTCATCTTGAACTCCTTTTTCAAGAAAAAGCCACACAGGAAATGGACATGGAGACATCCAAATGGGACGACAAGTGAAATTGATTTTATTATGTATAACAAAAAATTCGTCATAGAAGACTGCAGTGTGCTAAACAAGTTCAACACAGGCAGTGACCATAGATTGGTGAGATGTAAGATGCACCTCAACACTAAACTCGAACGTAGCAAGCTCATAAGACAAACAAAATGTATTGACATAACCAACCTTAAAAAACATCATAATACCTTCAAATTGGAACTGAAGAACAGATTCTCTGCTTTAGAAGGCCTAACATTGGAAGAAGTGGATATTTCTGAAGTTAACAGAAAAGTAACCAAAGCTCTTATGGAAACAGCAACAAAATTAGCTGGGTCTAAGAACAAATTGTATGTGAACAAATTATCAGGAAAAACCAAAATGTTGATGCAAAAAAGAAGAGAGATGAGGACAACTAAAGAAGATGTGACTTCCAAAGTGGAATATATAGAGCTATGCAAGACAGTACGAAAAAGTATCACTGAAGACGTAAGGAAATTCAACTGTGAACTAGTAAGGAAAGAAATTGAAAACAACCAAAGCCTAAAGATAGCAAAGGGACATCTCAGTAAGGGAAAAAAACAGATTATGGCACTGAGAAAAGAAGATGGTTCTGTAACAAGAAATAGAGGCAAAATTTTGACAAGAGTGAAAGATTTCTACTCCAAATTATATGAAAGGGATGATACATGTACTCCAGACATCATGAAAGGTACCAGTACCAGAGTTCTTCCAGTCCTTCCAGCAGAAGTTGCACATGCAATCAAGAACATGAAACGGGGAAAAGCTCCAGGAGAAGATGGAATTACTGTAGACATCATACAAGAAGCAAGTGGAGAAATCGAAACAGTACTCGCCCAAATTTTCACTCGATGCCTTAATGAAGGGAAAATTCCTGAGGATTAGAACAACGCTACAATGATCTTGCTACATAAAAAAGGTGACATTGAGGATCTCAGGAACTACAGACCTATCAGCCTCCTATCAGTGGTTTATAAAATCTTCACTAAAGTTCTTTCACACCGCTTGAAGGTGACACTGGACATGGCTCAACCGAGAGAACAAGCTGGATTCAGGAGTGGCTACAGCACAATAGATCATATCCACGTACTGAGAGAACTAATTGAAAGAGCAAGGGAATATGAACTTCCATTGTGCATGGCTTTTATCGATTATGAAAAAGCCTTTGATTTGGTGAAACCATCAGCAGTTGCAATGGCTCTGAAATCCTGCGGTATTGAAGATGCATACATTAATATTATTAATAACATCTATGAAAATGCAAGTGCAAAGATTCGGCTGTTTGAAAATACAACACACATAAAAATTGGAAAAGGAGTGAGACAAGGTGACACCATATCTCCGAAGCTCTTTAATGCCACATTGGAAAATGTCTTTCAATCACTGAACTGGGAAAACAAAGGGATAAAGATTAATGGAGATTATCTAACCCACCTTCGTTTTGCTGATGACATAGTCATTTTTGCAACTACCCCATCAGAGCTACAGAGTATGATCCAGGAACTTGCTGACAAGAGTAAAGAAGTGGAATTAAAAATGAACTTTCAGAAGACAAAAGTGATGTTCAATGCTTTTACAAGAAATGAAGATTTATCGATTGATGGAGAAAAGCTGGAGATAACAGACACGTACGTTTATCTTGGACAGCAGATATCAAGTGAGGGTCACATTGATGAAGAAATTAATCGGCGTACAAAACTTGCCTGGAGAGCTTTTGGAAGAAACAGCATAATTTTCAAGAGCAATATGCCATTATGTCTTAAAAGAAAAGTGTTTGATCAATGCATCCTTCCAGTGCTTACGTATGGTGCAGAGACGTGGACCTTACTAAAAGAGACATACAAAGGCTGCAGACAACTCAAAGAAGCATGGAGAGGTGCATGCTTGGTGTAACCAGGAGAGATAAGAAGAGGAACACGTGGATCCGAAAAATGACGAGAGTGGAAGACATCATGATCAGACTTAAATCCCTGAAATGGCAATGGGCTGGACATACTGCCAGAAGGACAGACCATCGATGGACAGCCGAAATTTTAGATTGGATTCCAAGGGACAGGAAAAGACCCAGAAGAAGGCCACATGGAAGATGGGTGGATGAAATTCGAAAGTATGCGGGAGTGACATGGAGGAGACTGGCACAAGACAGACCGTTGTGGAGGAAACTTGGGGAGACCTTCGTCCAGCAGTGGATTGATAATGGTTGACAATGATGATGATGATGATGATATATAAACCTGTTGCAGCTCATTTCAAATTGTTTTTTTTTTTTTGTGATATCTAATTATGGTAGATTATATGTACCTTACATAATTGGTGACACAAATTATGATGGATACAGGAGGTTTCACCTATCAAACCAAAAAACATTTCTCCCTTTCAATTTCAATAATACTGATTCAAATTATTTCTAATGACATTTCAACCATTTTGTTAATTATGTCATGTAAAAGCCATTTACATTCATCACTGTTGGCATATAGATGCCATACATTTTAACTGTTCCCATGCAGCTGCTCTTATAAAACTTCAATATTACATTGCCCCAGAAACAAAATTGAGCCCGCATCTCCAGATTTAGGTCTGAGCATAACACCACCCAAGACAATGAAATTCCGAGCAACTGAAGCAAAGTGGATGTAGCTTCGGAATCCGAACAAGTTTCCAGATGTGTTCATCAAGAATTAGTTCTTCTGGAGATTTACTTCCCATTTGTTTCTACAGCATTTACATTATGTTGACAAATATTTAATTCTAGAGCATCTTTTGTTAAACCTCAATTCAAATGGGACACTTTGTCTGCATGTCCACAAATGGTAAGTTGCTATCTTGCAAGAAAGACAATTGACACAATTTGTTAAGAGCTGTTCTTGATTCTGCATAAATTTGTTTTCTGATGAGAAAACATGCGAATACACCTTGCCACCTTTTACATACAATTAAATGATTCAGACTTTTACAATGCTTCTTAGTTTTTTCATGCATGTTAAATCTTTCAATGGGTGTCCCATCACAAAACCTTCACATAGTAATAAAGGAATCGACTTTGTGTCATTTCTTTCGCAAAAAAAAAAAAATCGATTCAGAGCTTCTTTCATAATTTAACCATGGGTATTTACCAAACGAAGAGTGAAGAAATTAATGTTGAGTTGATTTTGTATTCAGAACAGATATTGGAGATGTCATAGGAACAAGAGCAGATAACACTGAAGTTCCTGCTCATTCTAATTAGGAATTGGTATTGCTGAAATTGAAGCCATCGATGAAGCAAATTTCTTGAACACTGACGGATTTTTAGGCAAAAATATCTGCTCTTTCTGTTGATTTCACTAGCATGTTTCCATTTGGCTATTATCCAGTCACACCTAATTTACACTCTTATGAAAACAACAGTACAACAACCTATTACAGTCATCTTCCCTGTTTTTCAAAGGTGTAGGGTTCTTCTTTTAAAAAATACATCAATATTTCATGAAATAATTAAAATAGAGAAGCTGTAGGAGGCAAAGTTTTATCAGCATATACAGAGTTTGCAGTGCACTAACAGAACCGACAAGAATTGGCTATGTGGACCTCTTGATAATTACCACAATGCTACCCTTCATTGAGACTTAATATTTTTTGAGAGAAATTTGCCATATCTTCATATCTACACATACCAGCCCAGTAACATTAAAATTGCATATACTGCAGCCACCTCACACAGTTGCAAGGAAATAAGATGTGTATCTTAGCAACTGTAGAGCAAAGCACTTCTTATAGATTGATGGTGGAAGTGTATTAACAACCACAACCCTTCCTCCACTTGCCAGCTAGTGCATAATGATAACAGCAGTGGGTAGTGCCAGATTCCTTCTCATAATGTCTAAAATTATCAGAATCCAAATTTCAGTCTATTTCTTTCCCTCTCACCATTTGAAAGACACAAAGAAATAATTTGCATTTTTAGCATTCATTGTTTTACAACATATAGAATTATTGCTCATTCCTACAATATACAGAAATTAACTTGCACTATTTAAGTTGTAAAAAAATCGTGATAAGGATTATAAAATGACGGTGGGGGGAGGGGGTAACGTGTCGAAATATGTATTGTGAGCAGTTAATACCATAGAATCAGTGCCTACAACTCTGCAACATGTATTGATATTCAAGGCAGAGAACAGTTTTTCCCAACATCCCATTTACAAACTTAGTTGGCTGGCATCCCAATAAAGATTCCTGATGTAATTATACTAGTAACTAACATTTGATCTTTTTCTCTCAAACAAACCAATTACTACAAATTTGATATTCACCTTTTGGCTAATCTAATACTTCTTTCTCACAAGTGTTTTACTGAACAATATTTGATCACATGTATCACAAAGGTAAGAATACACTGTGCTTAATATTGAATGTCACTACAGAACTAATCAAAATCCTGATCTCAAAAAATTTAACCTAAGTTTTCCCTAGTCTTTTTTAATGTTTGCTTTTCTTCCACTGATCTATCTATACGTGCCAAGAAAATTGTTGTATTGTTTATTCAAATGAAGGCTGTCATTCACCTCTGAGATGAGATTTCCAATAAAACCACATATAAAGAGTAGGTTGTTAAAAGCTGGCTCCTGCTCCCAGACTGTAGTTCTGGGAGAAACGCGAGACTCTTGCAACAGAAAAACTCTCATCATTTGAACGATGGTATACTTTTCCTACATTCTGCAACAAATGCAATCGCGTGAGTGATCTAAAACCACCAAACTTCCATAAGAGGAAGTGGGAAAAAGATAAAACTTATCCAAACTGTGGTAGTTCAGTTTGGTCTTGTGCCAAGTCTATTGGTTACAATTTTTGCACTTCTGCCAAAACTTCGTTTTGTTGTTGTTAATTTTCCTCGTGAAAACCCACATCTGTTTTGTTTCATTTATTTTTTCGCTGAGAATTCTATCCTCGATGATACAGATAGACACTCTTACACTTCTTGTTCTTCTGTCACATGCTTTTACTTGCAATTCCTCATCCTGAAATACACAGAATACTTCAGCCTCTTAAAACTGATAAAACATTTGGCCAGGTGGCATACCTCCTATTCAATAGCATAATAAAAAGCAATGACAGAAATCCACATAAAAAGATAACAATGGGGGTTCATTTAGTTTTATATAAAACTTAATGAACTTCTCAACCTCTTACTACTCTTCTCAAGTCTTGCACTATTCAATTAACATCTGCTTTAAATCAGCTGTTCCAGTAGTTGTTTCTATATGAATCTTTCAAAGGTGGAAGTTTATTTGCCTTTCAACTGTTTTTGAAAAAATAAACATGACTTATTCTGTCTCGCAAACTATTACCCTATTAATATATACATAATATCTAAGGTATTTTACCTGACATCGTCGAAGTATTTCGCACGTGCTTCCTGGCCTGAGAGGTCCTTTCGTTACGGACCTTTGGTTAGTTATAAAAAATTTTGCAGAAATAAAACAGTTAGGTTATATATTTTCAGTTCCACATTCATTCATTCGCACAATCAAACGTTTGAAATTTACTGTTAATTAAAAGATTTTAGTAGAAAGAGTTAATACTCATCGGGTCAGGAGACGTCTCACAAGTGGTTCGTTGTTACGGCGAGCGCTTTCAGCGGTGTACAACCGCCATCTTCTGGCCACTGTTTCTACGCGAGGAACCCTCGTGTAGAAACAGTGGCCAGAAGATTCGCCGTAACAACGAACCACTTGTGAGACGTCTCCTGACCCGATGAGTATTAACTCTTTCTACTAAAATCTTTTAATTAACAGTAAATTTCAAACGTTTGATTGTGCGAATGAATGAATGTGGAACTGAAAATATATAACCTAACTGTTTTATTTCTGCAAAATTTTTTATAACTAACCAAAGGTCCGTAACGAAAGGACCTCTCAGGCCAGGAAGCACGTGCAAAATACTTCGACGATGTCAGGTAAAATACCTTAGATATTATGTATATATTAATCAAAAGCACGTTTATAACATAAGACAACCCATAAAAAGTTGCCTCATGAATTGCAATTTACGTATTACCCTATTGCTTTGATGCATGCTGTAGCTAAGGAAAATAATGAGCACCTTCTCTCTCTTACCTGACACACTTTCAGAGCTCATAATGCATATCAGTACTGGTTTCAATGAAACTCAACATTTGTTCAAGATGTTATACATACTTCCAATCTTCCTTAACCAAGTTTGTAATAAAACCATTGAAAGTCGAATGAAAGTCAAGTTGTGGCACTTGATATTACAGAGGTTGTTTTGATAAAGTCTAGCCGCAAAACCATCTAACAACACTCCAGTTTCACGTACTTCACCCAGCATTGTGATGCAATTTCTCTGGTCATACATGTACAGTTGTAGAAGGAATATATTCTGATGTGCTTTTCCCTAATGTATGTATATCTTCATTTCTTTTACACATCAGTCTTCTATTACAACTAATCCAGTTAACATGTTAGCTCACAATTAACTGCCTATTATACATTCAGGTTTTTTTAAGAGAGAGGCAGACAAACAGAAAGTCCTAGTTTCATGTCAGAAATTTGATAAGATGCTTTTTCTGTTCTTGGTCTGAACATTTTTATAACTTTTCTTGAGATCATTACGATTTTTTTTTATAATTAAATTTGCTCATGAGAAAACAAAACAAGACAAAAACTATTTTACCTTTTGAGCAAGATATATACAGGGTGATTCAGCTAAGCATGTACAAACTTCTGAGAGAGGTAGGTTGCACAAAGACAAATCGGAATCACATAGCAATGCAGGGTCAGAAACGACATCTTCATGTGCTAGTGTACAGAGAGGACAAGAAATGAAAGAGCAGCACATAAGAGAACAAAATGCTTTTTATTACTCACAAGACATTTGCGAAATGCATGGCGGTTACAGGTGTCCAAAGTTGCGACCATGAGCTGTAACGCACGCTTCACATCATCGGCACATGGAATCATGTACATTTTGGAAAATTCCCGGCATGTCTCAGACTTCTGAAGCAGCTACAGAGATGTGTGCTACAAGGTCCTCATCACTTTCAACGGGGGTGTCGTACACCAGTCCTTTGATGTAACCCCAGAAGAAGTAATCAAGGCATGTTAAGTCCAGCGATCTTGCAGGCCAATGTTAGAGACCCCCACGCCCGATCCACTGATCCAAACGTCATGTTTAAGTGATGATGAACATCATTGCTGAAATGGGAGAGGGCCCCATCGTGCTGGAACCACATTGCACGGTGCAGCGACTGAGGGACCTGTTGGTTGTTCAATAGCTCTGGCAAGATGTCCTCCAGAAATATCCGGTAACTCGTTCCGTCCAGACGAGGAGGCATGAGGTATGGGCCAATTATGTGGTCCCTGACAATGCCGGCCCAAACATTAACAGCAAAATGGTTTTGTGCTGCACATGATCATACAGCATGAGGGTTCTCCACCACCCACACATGTGCGTTATGTGCATTGAAGCAACCTTCCCGTGTAAAGCATGCTTTGTCTGTGAACAGCACAGAAGCAGGAAATTGGGGTTCTGCCACACTCTTCTGCAGGTACTTTTGTGCAAATGCAATGCTCTGAGGGCAATCCTCAGGGCTTAGTGTCTGAATGTGCTGCAGATGATATGGATGCAATTGGTCTTTGTGCAGAACCCCCTCCATATGGTGGATTGGGACAGACCGAGCCGATAGGCAATTGCTCGTGTGCCGGCACTTGGAGTGTCTGCTGCATGACATACACATTCTCTTCAATCACAGGAGTGCGTACCCATTGTTCCCGACACCTGGCAGATCCCTGGAAAGAAACAGTGTTGCATAACCTCTGATGCAGCTGTGCAAACACTTGGTGGTTTAGCACTCGTCATCGGGTACCGTTCCTGGTACAGTCGCTCAGCTGTTGCAGTCCGCTGCTCCGTATGCGAGGTGCATATCAGCCATTTCCGCATTTGTGAACTCAGCCATCCTACTACCTCTGCAGGTGGTTTACCAATGACGGTATCCTGAAAGAACGTATGAGCAGTCTCGCTGCCGAACAATGCCATCTAACGCATGAAGATGGCGTTTCTGACCCTGCATTGCTATGTGATCCCAATTTGTCTTTGTGCAACCTACTCCTCCCAGAAGTTTGTATACGCTTAGCTGAATCACCCTGTATATATACAGTATACATATATATATATTTTTGATTGGGGGTTTAATGACCACCATGAGCAACCCAGTCGGCTATAAGCAGTTGCCTGTCCCTAATTTAGGGACACTGGTTCCAGGGAAGGGAGAGATCCAGTGCCGTAAAACAAACACAACATCTATGCCTCACCGGGATGCGAACCCTGACCCATGGTGAATGAATGGTCAGCAGCCATCGTTTAGACCACTGTGCCACTAGGGTGGCCAAGATATTTTCACTCTGAACACTATTAAACTCACTTGTCAGTATAAATCATAAGTTCATGCAATGCTGGAGTACTGTTCCCCCATTTGGAATGATGTGCACCTAAATCAACCATAAGGCATCAAGCCGTGCGTGAAAGAGCTGTTCAATCATCAAAAACCTTAGCATCAGGGATCTTCCATAATCTCTTTCCCACAGTGCTTGGTTGGCAGCAACTCTATGTACCAGTTACTGGTATTTTTATAGTGCTCATTGCTTCAACTTCTTACAACTCTTAGTCATGCTAAAAGAAACATGGTGTCCCCAACACCAAATTTATA
Source organism: Macrothele yani (assembly GCA_039090855.1). Taxonomy (NCBI): domain Eukaryota; kingdom Metazoa; phylum Arthropoda; class Arachnida; order Araneae; family Macrothelidae; genus Macrothele; species Macrothele yani. The sequence continues at coordinate 1,147,415 of CM077014.1, forward strand.
GTGAAATAAGTGCTACAGTAATCATCTTGACAACTCATCAATTTCTGTTACACCAAAATTTAGAATTTCTTACTGGGCCACACTTTCCTGTAAACTTGGATTATTTAAATGACAGGCTGATACTTTATTTTAAATACACCAGACATGAATAATAATGAAATGCATATAGCAAATGAATCCGTTTATTTTTGTGGTGTAGTCAGCACGAAGATTCACCAAGCTTTCGCTCTCCACTGGGAGGCTTTTTCAAGGCAATGGTAGACGTAAAAATGCAGGGAATTGGAACACTTAAAGAACGAAGATAATTTTTGAAAATAACGTGGGTAACACGAGCATATTACATGAATTTTTATTACACAATTATACGGTGCATTGTGATGTGTTTCTATCTTTTAATAATTACATTACTTATCAGAAATTATTTTTAATCAACCTAAACAAGTCTTGCTGCATAATAAGAAATGCATTATAGAAACTCAAAGTGAAAATGTTTAAGTATTGCAAATGCATTAAGCCCTTAACTGCTATGTTTCTTTTCGATTGACCATGAGCAACTTGATGGACTATAAACAGTTGCCCGTCTCTAATTTAAAACCACTGACTCAAGAAAAGAGAGAGAGCCATTGCCATAAGACCAACACAACATCCATGCCTCACCAGGATTTGAACCCCAACCCATCAGAGACAAATGGTCAGAAACTGCTACACAATTTTAAAAATACCAAGAATAATGCTTTTTGACCACAAAACAGATGCTGAAACTAATTAAATAGCTCTCAGCATGCAGTGTTTTTAATTTAACATCACCTGACATTATGTTGCTATATTAAAAATACAATCAAACTGTTTTTTTTTTTTGTATAAAAGGATGACTGATGAGTTTGATCAAGAGAATCTAATTAGTACCAATGAAAAACTGTGCTATGGCACTGTTCAAGATTTTCTTCAACCTCCTAGAGAAACATAAGAATTGCAGAAAGGTAAAAAAAAAAGTGTTACAAAATACAGATTACATGAACACTGCTGCTAGTGAAAACTATTACAGTATTTGCACTTTGCCAGGAACTTTATTACAGTACACGCACACAACATTCGAAAAGAAGTATGATATATTTTTATCAGAAGTGAAAATGAAATTCCCTGGATAAGGGGCAAAATTCCGATCAATCCATTAAAATATATTTTAAAAACAATATTCATCACATGGATTACCTGCTGGAGTTGCCAATCTCAATCCAACTGAGCAAGTCTAGATTACGCTGGGGAGGAATATTATGTTTCAGCATTTTTCCTGAGGTCATCCAGGTCCTCTAACAACCTTTTTGAAAAAGTCAATTTTAACTCCTTCAGAACTGGTAAGAAATAATGCTGCAAGTTTAAGAAAGAGTTGCAAGCTCTGCCTTGCTGATGGAAGTGATCATACAGCTTTACTGATGTGAATTTTAATTCACTTTGAATTTGCTTTCAAACCATTAGGTCAATGCATGTTAAAAAAGTTCCTACAATCATAACTATTCAATTTCCAATCTTTACTTTTTACAGAAATGTTGTCATACACAAATTTTCACTAAAATAAATCAAGGCATTTGAGAAACCAACATTTTTTGTGTGTGAAACCTTATGATTTCCAGGTGCTATTTTTACACCTTTCCCTGTCTTCAAATAAGTTCAAATACCATCTTTTAGTTCACTTCTTTGAGTAATAGACAGTTGTTGAGGGAACATCTGGTTGGTTAATAATGCTTATCACTGGCAATAAAACTTTTGGTGGAGTATTTCTTCTGCCAGCCAAAAATTGGATATTTTTGAAAAAACAAGGCATGTTATTCTTTTAAAATGCATTTGTCACTGTTGGGAGTACTTACAACAATGCACACACATGCACACACACACACACACAATGTCAGTGTTAGACAGTAAAATTTTTCGAGTATTTCTAATCCCTACAAAGAAGTGGAGGAATATTCCTAAAAAACTAGGAAAGACCATTTATTTTGATATTCACACAGCAAAGTTGATCACTGCAATTTAGCTGAAGTTCAAATTTTAAAAGTTTAAATTAATGAGCTCACAAAAAGAAGGCCCCTGAATGTTCAAACAGTCGACAGGCATGAGTTTGTGAAATGTAATAAAAGTACACATAATTTTCACAGATACCTAAATTTTGAGTTGTTTGCATGCAAAATGTCTTGCTTCTATTTAAATATCTTTCAATTCCTCCCATTCTCCCATCTTTTTTCAGCATCCTCAGTCCAAAACTAACATGAGGGTGTTATTAGCATCCGGTATAAGTGGAAAGCCATTACTCTAATGCCACCTACGAATTTTCACATGATTGTTTTCTAATTTTATTCCTTTCTCTCATGTCATGTGATTTAGAGTTAAAAATCCCATTTCACATACCACCATAAAAATAGTTAGTGTTGGTCTCAGAACAACAGGTTTTCCATGTTCAGAGTAAAGATATGGGGATATTCTGGATGAACATATAAACTGACTAAACTCCACAACACCCATACCCTTGAATTTGCAAAAAAATTAACTTATACTCAGCCATTTTCCCTTCAGTAGACAGCATATCTCAGTGTACTTGCCCAATTCTGTATGGTAGTATATTTCAATTGTATAGTACAATACTTTTCATCCAAACCATTTGTGGTTCTGAAACACTTTTGTACAATTATTTCAACAAATTTTAACTTTATGGATGTTATTCTTTGAAAAACATGATCATGTCACCTGTGTAGGTGTTTACAAAGAAGTTCTGTAAACAACTTTAGTAGTACAGAGGGAAGGGTATAAAGTAATAAATAAAGAATTGTAGATATCAAAAAATAAAGTTTGTGGAAGATCACTTCTTGCAGAGTGATTCCTCTAAAAAAAAAAAAAAAAAACGCTCAACTATCACAAGAGTACTTTAACTACAGTTATTGGTAGAGGGACTGGATCTCCCACAAACTATTTTTTGAGTGTAAATGCCAAATTTCCTCACCCCTTCCTCTGTACTACTCAAGTTGTTTAGAGAACTTCTTTGTAAACACCCACACAGGTGACCTGATCATATGTTTTCAAAGATTAACATACATAAAGTTAAAATTTGTTATAGCAATCATGTAGAAGTGTTTCAAAACTAAAAATGATTTTGATCAGAAAGTTTGTTCTAACCTAACATGATTGGTAGTGAGAAACTAACTTTTTGCGCAATTTTAACGGCAGGTAGTGGAGAAAGATTCTCTAAATGCTAAATCAAAATCTAAGAGGCAATAGTATATTTCTACAGTTTCATCACTGAACCTCAGACTTAAATTTGACTCATGGTTCCATACTGAGCATTTAATCTTTGCTGATCCTTCAGTGATGCATGCCTGTATGTGACCTGCCAGCTGAAGCACATGCATCTTAATGAGCTTGCAGTTACACATTGTTATTGATGTTTATTAACATTTAGACATTAGAAACACAGTTTACTAAAGACAAATCTTGCACATCATGTGTGATGGTACTTCAAGATAATTTTCTTGTACAAAGACACTTTGATAAACTGAAAGGAACATATAAATACACATCCTTCAGAAACTGACAAGTATAAATTTTCATCCCCAACAAAATGTGTAAAATATATATCTATACATATATTAGCAATCACAGGTGATACATTAGGAGCTCAACAAAAGATTCCCATCTGATAAAGGACTTCTGATTTCTTACTTTGTGGAGGATTCTTTCATGTACATTAAAAGAGTACATTCCCAGATATGTACATCTTATAAACATTTGGAACTCCAAGAAAACCATCACTTACTTGGTAATATCATTCATGAAGGACATTAGCAGTGGAAGGTGCACAGATAAGTCTCTTTTTGCTAAATGTTTTTTTTATTTTTAGCTTGTGTATAGAAAATAATACCTCTGCAGTGCAGGAAAAGATTTGTTCATGCATTTTAACACATTTTATAATTGAAAAGAATATGTGACAGTCAAAAGAACATCTTAGCAATGACACTGAATGTTCCACACAAACTGTGAATCAACAAGACAAAACACATACATACATACATATCTGCCAAAGTCAGCCTTTTCCAATATGGCCTTGCTATTGTAGCGATTGATTATGGAAGCATTAACTACCATGAAAATTTACATAAACAGAATTTTTTTTGTCAATATTCTAAGTAATTTAGTTGTTTGAATCTGCTTATCTACTGGGAGCATACTGATGTTTTTCATTAACACAAATGTTATTAATTAATTATTTAATGGGAAATGTTATTAACCATTTCCCATTAAATTGTTTTTTGTGGCAGAGTGAATGATAATGCCAATTTTTAAAATTTCACTTCACTTAAAATACATGTTTTTCTATTCCTCAGTCATTTCTTGTTATATCAAGAAACAAAATGAGCAACTATTTTTCTTTTTGTTTGAACACAACTAAATTTCGAATTCAGAACTGTCCATCAGCATTTTTTATGGCCTGCATAGTTATTTTCTCTATAAATTAAGTGGTCAGTAATGTTTAAAATTTAATTGTACTTCAAAACAAGTGGAGGGAGGGGGGGCAAAAATGCTTGCACTGTTGATTGAATTTGAAGAGATTGTTAGGGATAGGGAAACATCCATTTCCTTAGGAAAAGTTCATAAAAATATCATGTTGACTTTTGCATATTATGGAAAACAAAAAGTGAGTAACACGATCAGGAAAATATTAAAAAGTAGGAATATAATCAAACGAAATAAAAAAAGGCAGAACTTTGTCAGAAAAATTAAAAATGCAGAAACCCCCATAACATCCTTACTCCCACTAGAACTATGATCTACAACTTTAATTCTGTGACCTTTCCCTCATTTTGTAACTTTTTTGGGACTTTCTGGACCAGACAAACTTCTTTTTGTAGCATAGGAAAAAGTGAAAAGGGACAAAAGAAAACCTTTTTGACATTTTTTTTAATGAAAAAATATACTTTCACCAGCATCATGGGGATATCATAAAACATATTAAAAATCAGTAGAAAATAGCAAGAAATCAGGAGAAGATGCAAAACTTGGGAACTTCCCGATTAAATTGGGACAGTTGGCATCTATGAGATAGTCTTTCTGCACATCATCTTTATTTCTCATGTACTTTGAAGAGCAATAGTGGACATTTTAGAGTACTGTGCATAGATTTTTTTATATGTGATCTAAATAGCATACAATAAAATAAATAGAAATTTGAGAAGACTTTGATGGAACCATGCTGCATGTACAGCAATAGTTTGCAGCCTCCTAGTCTTATATGCTTGTCAACCTGTTAAAAAAAAAAAAAAAAAAAAAAAGCAAGATCCACTTCTCAGCAGGAATCCAAACCCAGTCCCAGCATCATGAGAATTCATAAATATGTGCCCTAGACCGCTTGGCCACCAGCACCAAATAACAGTGCTTTGTTCATTGAAATCTACAATGATAAGGCTTAATGCTGATAAGAAAAAAAAAAAAAAGTATGTAAATCTGAAAATCCATAAGTTAAGAGATAGAAAAAAGACCCCAAGACAAATATTTCACAGAATTTTAACAAACTGACTGCTAATCATTTTCTTTCTTTTTTCATTGTGAAGTTCCACACTCCTAACCAACACAAAGAAAAAAAAAATTACTTAAGGACACAGAACATTCTCAATACACACAGCAAAATGAAAGTGTAAGCCAAGAAAAAGGACACTGATTTTACACATAAAATGTAAATCTTTTAATACAAGGGAATATGTAGAGAACAATATTTAATTTTTAAAGTAACAAAAATTCTCCAGTCTTTTCACAAATATTTTACAAATTTCAAATAGTAAAATAGCATCTCTATAGTGGACTAAAATATATTTTAAGCAATATTGAATAGAGCTGAGGTATTTTTAAGGTATGTACATAAAATTACACAGAAACAGTTCGGTACCTCATTTTATGTGTTTCACTAATACACACTTTTTCATATTTACACATTCACACAGCCAAATTATGTTACTCATCTTGATTATTAAAATGTATTGATGGAAAATAACACATTGTCTTCATCTGAGTCATCACTATCATCGTCACCATCCGAAATACTCATTGGCTCACGCTCTCCATCATCATTGTCATCATTATTTTCTTGCTCACCGTCTGAAACACAGGCAGGAAAAAAAGTGGGGTGGAGGGATTAAATTAATAATGGAATGCAACTGTTATCAGATTACTTTATGCGGAAGTTTACCAGAAAATATAACACATGAAAATACTTAATAATGCTTTTACTACCATAATATAACCACAATCTCAGTTATGTCAAAATGTCTTTCAATTAAACAGTCTGAACAATGTTTACAGGGAAGGGAAAAATTATGAAGTAATTTTCCCAATACAAATTGAATGAAATACAAAACCAATTTTTAGGCTGGCTGGCTGGCTAGGTGATACACTTACTCAATGATTATCACATGCTACCTTAGTGAAAAATCCACTTAATATGAATTCAAAACAGTAGTTAGTAAAAGTTCTATTTGTTGGCTTTACTCAGAGATACTATCTATTTTAATGTGTAGTTTAATTGAAGAATTTGCTTACTTCTTTGAGCTCTTTTGCTTCCTGATAGATGTTTCTGGCCTTTAGGGTGACTTTGAAGGCACCCTGTTAATACAAATTAAAGGATTCTATGTCAACAACCACTGTGGTGTGAAGTAGAGCTTTGAGAACAGAGCTTGATAGTTACCTAAAGGTCATAAACATCAGCAGGAAAATAAACTCTGAAGTGAAGAAAGTGAATTCTTCACTTCCTTCACCTCTGAGTTTAATTAGCGAGTTTTAATACATCACATTTCTTTTTTCCTGAAAATAACTACCCTTTTCCTAGTGAATATGAGCATCACCATGTTAACAAGGCCAAGAGGATAATGAATGAAAACTACAAACACAAGAATATCAACAAAATGCCACTAACTTCACAAATGAGACAACTGCAGAGATCTGAAATACATGCTACATTCAAAATACTGTTCAGAATTATCTAATGCAACTTAGCGTGCCACAATGGTTTTCAATGCCCCAACAGAGTAATTTATAGTTAGCAAGTTAATGTCACAGTGCATGGCATTCTGACCAGCACGGCTTAAGGCTTCCCAACCCAAGCCAGTTGTCCTTGCTGGTAGCTTGTGCTTATGTTGTGCCTAACAAACTTCTATACTTTGGAAAAGTAGGAGTAGGTGTGACATGCTAAAAAATGAGACGAGTGTTACAGTAATGTCAATTAATTTGGATTCTTTTTTACAGCAACATTAGTACCCATCTTTTCTTTGTAACTATTTACATCTATTGGGCAACAAACAAAAAAAGTTAATGGAGGGGGGACAAAAATAAACCAGGGTCAGTGTGGAACATCGGCAAACTTCGTCAAATAACATTCCTAGCATTTTTCAAAATTTACCCTGAAACTTTCATGACATCTGCACACTTGTATTTTTTACTACTTTGTGGAAAATACATTACATCCATATACGAAGCCATATCGCCCAACCAAGAGAACAAGCTGGATTCAGGAGTGGCTACAGCACTATAAATCATATCCATGTACTGAGACAACTAACTGAAAGAACAAGAGAATATGAACTCTCATTATGCATGGCTTTTATTGACTATAAAAAGGCCTTCGATTCCGTGAAACCATCAGCAGTAACAATGACTTTGAAATCCTGTGGTATTGAAGATGCATACATTAGCATTATTAATAACATCTATGAAAATGCAAGTGCAAAGGTTCGGATATTTGAGGATTCAGCACAAATAAGAATTAGAAAGGGAGTGAGACAAAGCGACACCATATCTCCCAAGCTCTTTAACGCCACATTGGAAAATGTCTTTCAATCATTGAACTGGGAAAACAAAGGGATAAAGATAAATGGAGATTACTTAACTCACATTCGTTTTGCTGATGATGTAGTCATCTTTGCAACTACCCCTTCAGAGCTGCAGAGCATGATCCAAGAACTTGCTGACAAGAGTAAAGAAGTGGGATTAAAAATGAACTTTCAGAAGACAAACGTGATGTACAATGTTTTTACAAGAAACGAAGATTTACGATTGATGGAGAAAAGCTTGAGACAACTGATTCCTACATTTATCTTGGGCAGCAGATATCAAGTGAGTGTCACATTGATGAAGAAATGAATTGGTGTATAAAACTTGGATGGAGAGCTTTTGGAAGAAACAGTACAACTTTTAAGAGCAGTATGCCATTATGTCCCAAAAGAAAAGTGTTTAATCAATGCATCCTGCCAGTGCTTATGTATGGATCAGAGACCTGGACCCTAATTAAAAAATATATACAAAAACTGCAGACAACTCAAAAAAGCATGGAGAGATGCATGCTTGGTGTAACCAGGAAAGATAAGAAGAGGAACTTGTGGATAAGGAAAATGGCAGGAGTGAACGACATCATGACCAGAGTGAAATCACTGAAATGGCAATGGGCTGGACATGTTGCCAGAAGAATGAACCACCAACCGACAACCGAACTTCAGACTGGATTCCGAGGGACAGGAAAAGACCCAGAAGAAGACCACATGGGAGATGGATGGATGAAATTCTAAAGTATGCTGGAGTGACATGGAGGAGACATGCCCAAGACAGACAATTGTGGAAGAATTTTGGGGAGACCTTCATCCAGTAGTGGATTGATAATGGTTGATGATGATGATATCAAAGTGCATTTTTATTTCAATAAACTTACTTTTTACTTTTAAAAATGATTTATTATGATTAAGCATTTTTCTTTTATTTCCCACAGATTAGCTTCCTTCATGCTGAGCATTAATGACTATCCAAATTTGGAGCTGTTTGGTCCAGGAAAGAAGATAAACAAAATCAGTGAGGAAACACGGCATCTACGTGACTGAAATAAACTCATTCCTTTAACAATAGGTGCCAACATCATAATGATTTAACTCTCCCCCCCCTCTCTCTCTCTCTCTCTCTCTCTCTCTCTCTCTCTCTCTCTCTCTCTCTCTCTCTCTCTCTATGGGGAACAATATACAATTGATTAAAGTCTCAAAAATTTATCTGGTTCATTCACCTCTTTTCAACAGACCCTTTACTTCAAGAATCAAGGATATGCTACACTTCACTCAAATGCACATTTCAAGGTCTCAAACTCAGACACTTGGGTCATTTCATGTCATATCACCCAGGGCATGTCACCCACCCATCTCAGATTTTTGTGAAAATTGGCACAAAGTATTGTGCTGGTGAGATATGAAACCAGTTAAAATTTTATGTCAGTCGGTCCAGTAGATCTCGAGTAATGCCACTTTAAAAATTGGGTAGCTCTGCCTTTGAAGTTTTTGCGCTATGAGCTTTCACAACTACACTATAGGACAAAAAAATTCATAACATCACAACTAACTTGCAGCCACATAATTTTTTTCTTAAATGATCTGCATGATCCATACATTTGGGAACAACTTGTTTCTGCACATTTTCAGAATTAAAACAACACTTTTTTTTAATTTAATGACAAAAGACATGGAAAAATAAGGTCACATTTTTATTAAACAAAACAATTTTTTTCAAAATGAGCCCCCACTTCAAATTTGCTAAAAATATTTTCATGTGTGTATTACAATGTAACCTTTCATTAGGTGAAAAAAATACTTTAGCCAATTCACAATTTTGGCGAGGAAAAATAATTAATCCAAAATAGCGTGTTTTATGTATGGAATATTCTGACATGATATTACCCAATTTTTTAATTAAGTGGTTGCTTGACCATTTCATTCATACACCCCCCCCCCCCACCTAGTTTAAACCTATTAGTGAGTAGCTCAAAACAATTAACTATTTTTATTTCATTTTTACATGCCACCATCTTGGGTATACGTTTATTTTTATTTTCTGTGGCAGGCCAAAATAGGGCCTCACAATGGTTTTGAAAAAAAGGCAATTGCTTTCCTCTTATTGTAGATCCAAAGTTTTGGTTTTCACTACCTTAAAGAGGACATTTTAGGCTTACAGAAAATGTATAGAAATGATAGAAATTCTTTTTTTTTTAACCTTGCTTAAAATGGCGCTGAGATTTGCAATACTCGCAGCAAGCATAAATAACCATTTTTGATGGGCTGTTAAAGGTGACTGGGAGTTGGAACTCCAATTTGGGAATTTTTGTGTAATAACTATGGCTAGTATAGTTTTCAGCTATGGAGAACTTAAGTCTGGGTTTGGTCCCCCACCTTTTAGTAGTAACAAGTACAGTAGGGGTATCCCTTTTTTTCACCAAGGATACCCCTACTGTACTTGTTGAGTACCAGTAGGGGTATCCTTGGTGAAAAAAAAACAACATTTCACCAAGGATACACCTACTGGTACTCAACAAAACCTGCGAGTTTCATTTTGTGGTTCAAATTGGTTTAGAAGTTACAGACTCTGAAATATTTGTGAATAAATGGTAACATTTCAGCACTCCGAAATGCCCAGAAACTGATGAATATTTATGCTTATTTCTGTTTTCAAAATATTTTTTAAGTCTTATGGAATTATATTTTAAACACCTTTAACCTACCAAATACTATATGTACAATTTATACATAAGGTAAATAAAAAAAACTAAAAGAAACCAAAAAAACAACAAAAAAAAAAAACGAGCATATTGTACAGCTTGCTATTAACAAACTTTAGCAGTAACACTTGTCTAGATGTATAGCCTTACTTTTGTGAGTGCGCTGCAACTCACTATATTTGCTACTGTTGAATTTAATATTTTGACCAATTTCAATTTGTAATTGATCAAAATGCTAACCTGCAAAGCCGTGCTCACAATCGCCAGTCAAATCACCAAAGTTTTTTATAGTCGCTTAAAAATAATTGCCAATTGCAAAAAAAAAAAAAGCGACTGACAGGGCCACCTATGCTATCCCAAGCTGTTTCTTTCTTTTTTTTTTTAAGAATACAAGCAACTGCAAAGATTAGGTGTCTCTAAATTTCTTACTAAACTAATGGAACAAACCATTTTATGAATTATTTTGACATTGAATGATACGTTTATGTATGATTTATAAATTAACTTTTCCTTGGTTACATAAGAGAAAAATGAATTCTTTTCTCTGTCAGTTTGAATTAAAACTAAATACAATTACTAATTTTCACATGAAAAAAAAAACTTTGACTGAGCCAGGTCTTCAGCCTGTTTGGATAGGCTGTATATTCGTCCTGTTACAGTGTTTACCTCAACCAAACATAATATATGTGTCAGAGGTACTTTTCAATCATTATTAGGCCAATAAAAAGATGGAGAAGGCCCATATGGGTACATGAATTGACCAGTCACACCACCTTCATCATAGTTAATCTTTTAAACAAATCCCACATACCAACAGGAATCATACACACATGCTACACAGCAGTTAACACGTAACTGTAGCTCATCTTGAAAATTAGTTACACTGATTTTGGAAATAATACTGTAATATTTATCAGAACTTAATCTCTTAGCACTAAATGTGAAGTAAAGTGATGCATTGTGCATGTACCAGGAAGAGCTTTTGCTTTCTCAAAACAGAGACTAAGCTGATTACTCACTTTGTTCATCTCTTCTGCACACACAAAGAAAAATGTAATTTCTTCTATGTTATCTTTGCAGAAGTTATACATTGTTGCAGCAGATATTGTTTGTTGAGCTATAGGTCGCTGCAAACTGGTGTTTGTTGTTAGTCTTTTTACAATCTGTACCAATACAATCACATGGTGACTGCTATGGCTTGCTGCAAAAAATGACCACTTCCCTACCAATCTAAAAAAAATCCTGTTCATGATGTGCAAGTTCAGAAATTTTTTGCAGTTTTTAAATTGTGCAGAACAACTATCAGTGAAATACTCAATATTTCTCAGTCTGTGGTAATGCACAACTTTTTTTCTAAACTGAAGGAAGTAGAAACATCCACAATGACTAGAAATTTTAGTAGGAGGCAAAAACAGAGATAGCAAGTGAGGATAGAACTTTATTTTGAAATCCTGTAAGGAGGAATGAATTGGGGAAGGGAACTCAACATTCATTAGTACTTATGGTGGGCATTTCATTATTGATACAAAAAAATTCAGGCTGAACGTTTTGTTTTTCCTCCCGTAAAAGTATTTACATGCACTGAATGAAAAACTAACTAAAGAAAACTCCAGTACCTTATTACAACTTTACATTCAACAGCTTAACTTACTTTTATTTGATTGCACATTTTAAATATGAAAGTAGAATATTTCTCCTTGTTGAGTTTATGTACTTACAAAAAAATCTGAAGATCCAAAATAAATTATTTTATTTGCTTATGATCTGAAACGTACGTGTGTGTGTGTGCGTGCTCTCCCAGACTTATGTTCTCCATAACTGAAAACTACTAGCCATAATTACTACATAAAAATTCTCAACTTGGGGTTATAACTCCCAGTCACCTTAACAGTCCATCAAAAATGGTGATTTATGCTTGCGGGTATTGCAGATTTCAATGCCATTTTAAGCAAGGTTAAAATAATATCATTTTTGCACATTTTCTGTAAGCCTAAAATGTCCTCTTTAAAGGTAGTGAAAACCAAAACTTTTGATCTACAATAAGAGCAAAACAATTGCCTTTTTCCAAAACCATTGTGAGGCCCTATTTTGGCCTGCCACAGAAAAGAAAAATGAAAGTATACCCAAGATGGTGGCACATAAAAGTAAAATAAAAATTGTCTTCAGCTACTCACTGATAGGGTTAAACTATTGGGGGGGGGGGGGTATGAAATGGTCAAGCAACCACTTAATTAAAAAAAATTGGGTAATATCATGTCAGAATGTTCCATACATAAAACACACCATTTTGGATTTTTTTTTCCTCGCCAAAATTGCGAATTGCTCAAAGTATTTTTTTCTCCTAATGAAAGGTTACATTATAATACACACACAAAAATAGTTTTAGCAAATTTGAAGTGGGGGCTCAGTTTGAAAAAAATTGTTTTGTTTAATAAAAATGTGGCCTCATTTTTCCATGTCTTTTGTCATTAAATTTAAAAAAAAGTGTTCTTTTAATTCTGAAAATGTACAGAAACAAGTTGTTCCCAAATATATGGATCATGCAGATCATTTAAGAAAAAAAAAATTGTGGCTGCAACAATTAGTTGTGAAGTTATGAATTTTTTTTTTTTTTTTTTTTTTTTGTCCTGCAGTGTAGTTGTGAAAGCTCATAGTGTGAAAACTTCAAAGGCAGAGCTACCTAATTTTTAAAGTGGCATTACTCAAGATCTACCTAAAATTTTAACTGGTTTCATATCTCACCAGTACAATACTTTGTACCAATTTTCACAAAAATCTGAGATGGGTGGGTGACATCTCCTGAAAATGCTAGGTGATTTGACATGGAATGAACCACTTATGAAACTCCACACATTATACCACGTGTAAACCTACTATTACATGCTGTACAAACCTACTGTTTAAAAATGACACATTAGAATGCACACAAAAAATTACAAGCTATAATTTGCATTTACTGAATGCAATTGTGAATACTAATAAACATTAGCTGAACTGAGAACAAGTGGAAAACTTACACTTGTCATCAAATTCTGTATGAAATTAGTTCTGGCGGTTAAAAACACTGTCAGTTGGCAGCAATCTAACAGGTTCTATGTGAAATGAGTTCTGGCTATTAAAAACGGTCAGTTGGCTGCAATGCTGAAAAACACAGTCAATTGGCTGCTGTCTAACAGGTTCTATATGAAATTAGTTTTAGCTGTTAAAAACAGTCAGTTGGCTGCAATCTAATAAAATTCTATATGAAATGAGTTCTGGTTGTTAAAAACACAGTCAGTTGGCTGCAATTGAACGGCTTGTACATGAAATGAGTTTTGGCCATTAAAAAATGCAATCTGTTGGCAGCAATGTAATCAAATTCTACATGAAATGAGTTCCAGCTGTTAAAAACATAGTTAATTGGCTGCAGTCTAATGGAATTCTACATGAAATCAGCTCTGATTGTTAAAAAAAATGTTGTAGCCTACATGAATCCCAATTAAAATGGAGCAATTTGAAATCAGTGATATAATTTTGCTAAAATTACAGTGCTTCAGGGATAATGCCCATGGTGCAAGGGGAGGGCAAAAACAAAGTCATAGGAGAGATAGAGAAACACAATACCACTCCCCAGATGAATTATAAATGAACTACTCCTGTAAGACACTGTATATCTTGAAGAAATCCTTAAAATAATTATTTCATTCATGCACATGGCCGAGATTTTCACTATTATTTTATTAATTTTAAAATTTACACAAATACTATTAATGTCACATCTTACACATACAGCATTAATGGGCATATTATATGTGGTCTGATCAAAAAGCATCCTAACTGAAGATGTAAAATTAGAAACAGTTAACTCACAACAATGGAAGATAAACCTCTTTGTAGCAAGCTCCTTCTGGACAGACACACTTATTCATTCTAATACTTCTTCCCAAATATCAAGGTCAGTTCTGAAATCATTAAAAGCCCTGCCAGCACACTTTTCTTGTCTGATCATTGACATACTGACAATTTTTTTGATTTTTGAGATACTCTTAACCTTCGCAAGAAGAAACAAGCTGCATGGAGCTGGTTTTATCAGTTTTTGAACATTCGAAGAGTTGAAAAATTTCATAAAACCAATTATCCATCTGTTCCTCAATCAATTGGGGGAATTAGAATTTCACACTGTCATGGCTTACACGAAACACCCAATAACAATCAGACACGTGTCCTCCTCACTTACACACACACACTATGATGTTGAAATGGCTTTATAAACAGCACCCTGCAAAGCATTCAGACAAGTACAAAGTGTAGATAGCAGCAATATGAGGAAAACTTGTGATTTAAGGAACTTTGAAAAAAAGGCATGATAGCAGGCACTAAACCAGTAGATGCAAGCATCTCAAAGATGGCAAACCTTCTCAGCTATGCAAGAGTAACTGTATTGAGAGGGTACAATGAGGGGTGCACAAACAACAAAACTAACTACCAGTAGTCTTCCTATGGGTGGAAAGAACTGGTTGATGCTCAAGAACAACAGCAGCTGGAGAGGATTGTATGAAGTAACAGATAAGCTTTATTGTATCAAGCAACAACAAGGTACAACAGAAGTATCAAGAGAAGAATTTCAGCATACACAATTAACAGCACATTGGCACAAATGGGTTACAGCAGCAGATGACCTCTTCATGTACCACTTGTCTAAGCTAAAAACTGACAAAGCAGTCTGCAGTGGGCATGGGAGCATCAAAACTGGACACATGAGTACTAAAAAAAAATTTACCTGGTCCAAAGAATCCCGTTTTTGGTTAATACACACTGAAGGATGGACCAGAATATGGTGCCACCAGCACGAATCAATGGATTCCAGCAGCCTAGTGTTAGCTGTACAAACATGTGAACGTGGTGTAATGGTCTGAGGTACATTTTCATGGTGGGCATTGCATTCCTTGTAATACCTCTGGAACAGCATTTGGATACCATGAGATATCTTAACATCATTGCAGACCAGGCATGCCTGTACACGTGAATGGCGTTTTCTGATGAAAACGGTCACTTCCAGTAGGATGCCACAAGGTCGAATCATTAGACAATGGTTCCAGGAGCACAACCAGTGCCTTCAAATTGCTAAAATGGCTCCCACCGTCCCCCGTTCTTAACCCAATTGAACACCTGTGGGATGAGATTCAGAGGGCAATTCATAACACACATATTCCTTCAGTGAACATTAGCAACTGACACATGGCATTGCATCTGCTCAACTGAAAATACCTGTAGAATTAAATCAGTATTTTGTTGAATCCATACCACATCAAACTGAAACTGTTTCGAAGGCCACAGGCATCCCAATAAGTTATTAGTAGGGATACGTACATTTCGCCAAAAAAATTCATTTTGCAAAAAAAATAAAAAAATAAATCAAATATTTTGCATTTATTTGCAAAAACTGAAGACACAAAAATATTGTTTTTCAAAGTTTACTTTACTGGTAGGCTAAGTACCAAAATACTTAGTTAAAAGCCAACAATATTGTAATAGTCTCTATATTCTCTTCCTTTAGCCTTTGTCTTCTGTCAGTAATAATGATGTTTTACATACTGAAATATCTCTCAGCATCCACGCTGCTAACAGAATTATGGAAGCTTTGAATACTTTCGCATAGTTTAGGTAGCAGCATTTTGTTGCTTTTAAAATCTGTATGACATCAACAGGAGTCTCTTGGTTGACCACTGTAAGTATCTGTCAGTGAAAATGATTGTATCCATTGATGAACTCATCCCATGATATGTCTTTAAAAAATGGCATTTTAGAGAAGCTTTCCAATAATAAATTTGTGTTCAAAGATGATATGGGTGTCGTCGCGGCTACAGATGGACAAAATAGTTTGCCATTATGCTGGTAGGCTTCATTTGTTGCCTTAGATATCATGTGGAGGGTCAATTTGCCCTTCTAGACAAGCATGACAAAATTTGCACATTACAATATTTGTGTCGCTTAAATACAATCCCTTGTGGTGAAACTCTTCCACGTTATCAACTAATTCCTTCTCAGGGCGGCCCATATTGAATAGCAGCTGTGATACGTCTATCAAACGGTTCGCGAGCATTGTAGTTTGTGGTCTACTAACAAAATGCAAAAACAAACATGTGCTCATTCGTATTCTTTCACAGCCAGCCAGTGCGACTAAGCGGCGCTGGCTGACTTGCCAAGAGGGAAAGAGGCTTGGCCTGGGGTTTCCCAGGTAACGCATGCTGAGTAGGATAAGCACGGCGCAAGTGCTTTGTGAAATCACATCCTATTTCCTCTTAAAAAATGTTAATGATTGAGATGTCGCGGAAAAGCAGTTAAAATCAAATTTTTATATTTATTCGCTTATATTGGCAAATTTCGCATTTATTCGCATCTATTTCGTAAATACAAAAATTACGTATCCCTAGTTATTAGGTAGGTGTTCCTAATAACTTGCTACTTCAGTGTAAGCTATCACAACATGATTTCTCCTCACTGAAGGCCAAAACAGCAGAATTGCCACTTTCCACAGATGCTTGCCTTCCTTTGAAGCAGGGTAATCACCCAAAAAATTGTAAAAAAAACAAACTTACAGCCTACTTTCCATAGCAATTATATATACAGGGTGTCCGAGAATTATTGGACACAATTACAAAATTATATAAAACAAAACATTAAACAGATAGAAAGAAACTGATTGTACTGACTTGCAATGTAACTACACAAGTTAATAAATTTCGATGTGAGATCCCTTGGTTGCTCCTAGTACGTCCAAGCGATACTCTATTTCATGCCATGTATTGGCAAGCATCTGAGGAATTATGGAATTAATAGCAGCCAGATATGCTGCTTCAGTTCCTGCAAATCAGTACAAGGCGTCTGATAGACACGATCCTTCACATAACCCCACATGAAATAATCCGATGGAGTTAGATCTGGAGAGTGAGGAGGCCATGGAATGGGACCACCATGCCCAATCCATCTGTTGGGGAAATGCTCATTTAGGCACTTACGTACACACATTGACCAATGCGGAGGCACACCGTCTTGTTGGAAAACGACATTGTCTTATCTTTTGATCTGGGGTATAGCGAAATTTTCTACCATATCCAAATAAATGTCACCATTTATGGTTTTTTCGCAGAAGAAAGGGCCAATCACTTATCTTTTTAATAGGGCGCACCACACATGAACTTTTGGAGAATCACGTTCCAGTTCAATTGCAGCATGAGGCGCTTCACTGCCCCATATCCTACAGTTGTGATCATTCACAATACCTGATACATGAAATGTGGATTCATCACTAAAAATTACAGTACTGAGAAAGTTTTCGTCATTTTCCACTCGATTCAGCATATCCACAACGAAATCATATCACAGAGTGTGATCATTTACATGCATCTTTTGCACTATTTGAATTTTATAAGCATGAAACTTTAATTTCTTGTGCAAGATATCGTGAACTGTTGATTTTGGAATGCACAGTTTTTTGCTTGCTTTACGAATGGATTTCCTGGGGCTTCGTCGGAAACTTTCATTAATTTGGTCAACCGTCTCACCGCTGACGCTGGGCCTATCGGCTCCTCTATGATGTTCCACATTACCAGTTTCTTTAAACTGTTTCACCCACCGCTTAATTGAATTCGTTGACGGAAGATTACACCCATACTCTAAACGGTACCATCTTTTAACATTAATGACAGACTTTAATTCCGCAAGCCATAACACACACATCGCCTTCTGCTGTACGGATGACAAGACTACTGATTGGGCATTTCTCGTACATTCGTCATCTGGCCACACCTAGCGGCCATCTATAGGATTCTGGGAATAACAATTCTGCAAAACAAAAATATAGAAACCGTGTTAGTAATACGTGACATAGAAAAACAGACAATGTTCATAGTTTTTTTTTGTACATAATTTTGTAATGTGTCCAATAATTCTCGGACACCCTGTATATAAATCATTCATTTCATATAGTTTCAGTATATCAGTACAAACCTTCCAATACACGAGATCCGATCAAAAAGTTCCTAGACTAGGCCGATATACAACAAAGTACTTACGTTACTTAAGTCTGGCTATGATCTCCCTCAAAGTAGTCTCCTTGGGCAGCGAAACACTGCTGCCAGCGTTTTTGCCACAGTTGGAATTCTCCCTGGAAGTCTTGTTCGCGAATTGTGTCAAGCACCGTCTGCAATTCGCACTGGATCTCGTTCACGGTTTCAAAACGGCGACCCTTGAGCTTCAGCTTCGGGGACAGAAAGAAGTTGCCGGGGGCCAACATTAGGAACTGTGCTACACCAAATATAGTGTAGCACAGTTCCCAACGTTCACAGAACAATGCCACTCAGCACAATGGCTCACGAAGGTCACTGCCCTCGACCGTTGCTCGCACATCCGTGTACCGCCATCTGTTGGGCTGCTACGTACCTAGTCTCGGAACTCTTTAATCGCACTGCGTATATGCAGTGCGATTAAAAGTTCCAAGACTAGGTACGTAGCGGCCCAACAGATGGACAGATGGCGGTAAACGGATGCGCGAGGAGTAACGGTCGAGGGCAGTGAACAATGCTACAATGATCCTGCTGCATAAAAAAGGTGACATTGAGGATCTCAGGAATTACAGACCTATCAGCCTCCTATCAGTGGTTTACAAAATCTTCACTAAAGTTCTTTCACACCGCTTGAAGCTAACACTGGACATGGCTCAACCGAGAGAACAAGCTGGATTCAGGAGTGGCTACAGTGCAATAGATCATATCCACGTACTGAGAGAACTAATTGAAAGAGCGAGGGAATATGAACTTCCATTGTGCATGGCTTTTATCGATTATGAAAAAGCCTTTGATTCGGTGAAACCATCAGCAGTTACAATGGCTCTGAAATCCTGCGGTACTAAACATGTATACATTAATATTATTAATAACATCTATGAAAATGCAAGTGCAAAGATTCGGCTGTTTGAGAATACAACACACATAAAAGTAGGAAAGGGAGTGAGACAAGGTGACACCATATCTCCGAAGCTCTTTAATGCTACAATGGAGGGTGTCTTTCAGTCGCTGAGCTGGGAAAACAAGGGTATAAAGATTAATGGAGATTATCTAACTCACCTTCGTTTTGCTGATGACAGTCATTTTTGCAACTACCCCATCAGAGCTGCAGAGTATGATACAGGAACTTGCTGACAAGAGTAAAGAAGTGGGATTAAAAATGAACTTTCAGAAGGCAAAAGCGATGTTCAATGCTTTTTCAAGAAATGAAGATTTATCGATTGATGGAGAAAAGCTGGAGATAACAGATACGTACGTTTATCTTGGACAGCAGATATCAAGTGAGGGTCACATTGATGAAGAAATTAATCGGCGTACAAAACTTACCTGGAGAGCTTTTGGAAGAAACAGCATAATATTCAAGAGCAATATGCCATTATGTCTTAAAAGAAAAGTGTTTGATCAATGCATCCTTCCAGTGCTTACGTATGGAGCAGAGACGTGGACCTGAACTAAAAGAGACATACAAAGGCTGCAGACAACTCAAACAAGCATGGAGAGGTGCATGCTTGGTGTAACCAGGAGAGGTAAGACGAGGAACTTGTGGATCCGAAAAATGACAAGAGTGGAAGACATCATGATCAGAGTTAAATCCCTGAAATGGCAATGGGCTGGACATACTGCCAGAAGGACAGACCATCGATGGACAGCCGAAATTTTAGATTGGATTCCAAGGGACAGGAAAAGACCCAGAAGAAGACCCCATGGGAGATGGGTGGATGAAATTCGAAAGTATGCAGGAGTGACATGGAGGAGACTGGCACAAGACAGACCGTTGTGGAGGAAACTTGGGGAGACCTTCGTCCAGCAGTGGATTGATGATGGTTGACAATGATAATGATATATATATATATATTAATGAACATGCACCGATTCATACTTTCTAAACTTCCTGGACAAAATGAAACTTCCTGGACAAAAGTTGCTGGCATAGTATTGGCAGACTACACTCAGCTGCCACAAAGTTTCACCATGCATGAATACTTCAACTTCAAGGCACTCACCAGTAAATATAATCCTTGTGTGCTGCAATTTATCAGAGATATATGAGACAAAACCAAATAACAAAATCATATATATGCATATCAGTAATGACAATGAACATACATAACAACAAGAAAGATGACACCGAATTTTCGGGTGTAATAAGCATGTCTTTTGAATCCGTTTTGATGCATATTAAATTTATCAAAGCTATTTAAAGTCAATGGACCCGGTAAGAAAACAATAGTATCTGACAGAAGAAAGAAGTTTTTCAATCGGGTTTTTAATCCGTCAGATATTGCTATAAATGGAATCGTGAGCTTACACCCTCTGGTTGCAAAATTGTACGTTAAGAAAAACATGAATTTACATAAGAAACATTTCGCACCGGAAACGCTCTGCAACACAGAAAGAATTTTTCAAATCGGACTCTTAAAAACAGGGATATCGACAAAAATAAGATGTGACTTTACATCCCCTGGTGGGAAAACCATGTATTATTTTAGGAAGAAAGTGTTCTCAAAAGGGTTTTCCATATGAGCACTATCGGCCCAAGAAAAAAAGAAATTTAATTGAGTTTTCGGGAGTCCAGATTTTGCTACAAATACATCAGAAGCAGAAATTAACACTTATGCCCCCTGGTGGCCAAACCATTCTTTACCAAACATTAGTGAAAAATATTTTCCATCAGGTCTTGTATGCGATACAGGAAGAATTTTTCAAATCGGAGTTTTAGAAGCAGAAATAACGCAGAAAACGCAATTTACCTTTGTGCCCCCTAGTGGAAGGTCTATGATTTACTTGAAAATTTTGAAATTATATGTAAAACATGTCACACTGGAAACAGTATCCAACAAAGAAGGAATTTTTCAAATCGTCTCCTAGAAGTAGAGATATTGACATAAATAAGATATACATCTATGCCCCATGGCGTAGAAACCATACATTATTTTAAGAAGAAAATGTTTCTAAAAGGTTTGTTGACATGAGTTCCATTGGTCTACAAATGACGTTTTTTTCAATCAAGAATTTAGAAGCTCATATTTTGCTGCAAATACATCAGAAGGGGAATTAAGATTTACACCCCCTGGTTGCCAAACCATTTTTTTTTACAAAAATTAGAAATTATGTGCAAATGATTTCCCATCAGAAGCTGTATCCGGTGCAGAAAGAATTTTTCAAATCGGAGATTTCGAAGCAGAGATATAGGGGGAAACACAATTTACCTCAACACCCCCTAGCGGAAAGTCTATGAATTACTTGAAAATTTTGAAATTATATGAAAAACATGTCATACTGAAAACACTATCCATCAAAGAAGAAATTTTTCAAATCTGACTCCTAGAAGTAGAGATATTGACGAAAATAAGATATACATCTACGCCCCCTGGTGAAGAAACTATGGAATATTTTAAGAAGAAAATATTACGAAAAGGTTTATCAATGTGAGTGGCATTAGTCCACGAAATAATTTTTTCAATCGATATTTTAGAAGCTCAGATTTTATGGCAAATACACCAGAAGCAAAAATTAACACTTACGCCCCCTAGTGGCCAAAGTATTCTTTTCCAAAAATTTGAAGATTTTCCTTCAGGAGGTGTATCCGCTGAAGAAATAATTTTTCAAATTGTAGTTTTAGAAGAAGAATTATCGGGAAAACTGTAATTTACTGTTACGCCCCCTAGCGGAAAATCTATGCGTAATTTGAAAAAGTAACTACATCTGAAATACTCTTCGACATAAATGAAATCGAAAGATAAAATAATTTTTTTCAATCAGATGTTTAGAAGCAAATATGTGGAATAAAACGTATTTTTGAATTCGACATCATCTGCATTTAGGCCCTCTAACAGCGAAATTGTACGTCGTAAAAATAAAATAAAATGAAGGATCATCACTCGCATATTTCAAGCTTCCCAATGCAAAAAGAATTTTTCAAATCGGATTAATAGTTGCAGAGATATCGCGGGTACAGACGGACGGATGGACAAACTGGTAACATAAGCACGATCTTTTTTTTACGAAAGATATGCTAAGGATGTAACAGTAATGCTTCCCAAAATCCAAATTCTTCAAGAAAATTGAATAAGCCATAGCCATAACTAGAAAAAAAAATTCCTCTTACCTTCATTGTCGCCTTCATCATCGTCATCATCGTCGTCGTCATCATCATCATCGTCATCATCTTCACTTTCGTCTTCCATTTCTTCTGATTCTTCATCATCTCCTTCCTGAAAATAATGATATTATATGAGACTCACTTCCTTATTTCACTATTTTTTTTTCTTTTTTGGATTGAAGGTTTAACGATTACTGTGGGCAACTCAGTGGACTATAAGCAGTCGCCCGTTCCTAATTTGGGGCCACTGGTTCCAGGGAAGGGAGTGAGCCAGTGCCGTAGGACAAACACAACATTCATGCCTCAATGGGACTCAAATCCAGACCCATCTCGGACGAATGATCAGAAGCCACTGCGGCGGCTATTTTTACTATGGGATTACACATAGTAAGAACAGATATTTTTGAAATATCAAGTTTTATTCTTTAGCGTAATTTTCCAGTTTATCAAAAAATGCACGTTACCGAAACACTAATGAGTTTCCCAAATCAAAGTGTGAGCAACTTACCTACAAATAGCATCACTGATGAAATACAATTCAACATTAAAGAAGAACAAATTGTTTTTCACAGGTTAAGTAAGTGACTTCAGCAATACTTTACAGTGAAACTATCAACTGATCAAAGAGTGTTAAACTCTTTGATCAGTTGATAGTTTCACTGTAAAGTATTGCTGAAGTGATGGAGAGATCAGCAGATGTTTCAAGGATTATATTGTATTGTTTCTTCAAATACATAGGGTTATTGCAAATCAACTGGCATGATGAACGAAACTTCTAAAGACTGCAAGTTGTGAGAAACAACTTGCAGTCTTTAGATGATTTTTTATTTAACCTTATAATGAAATATGTTATTTGAGGGGTAAAAATTGGGAGAAATCACAAACAGTCATACTAAAAAGTTTATAAAGCTGATACTGTGAACAAGTCATTAAGTGCACTTTAGCACATTGCATAAAATATTATTGCATGGTTCAATTTAATGTTCTATTTTGGAAAATTGCTTTAAAAATGTTCATTATAATTAAAATACTGTTTATCTGAATGCTTATTGCAGTTTAAAAAGTAAACTATTTGGTTGGATTTAATCTGTTTTTATCACTACCCACTTCTTCTCATGAAGGATCAGTACCCAGCACTGGGTCTTGGGAATTACTGGGCACTGAAAATATGGCATACAAGGTATAACACTAGCCATGTGATCATGTTATCAGTACTGAGAAAAAGGCTAGTTACTTGAGTAAGTCTGAAGGGTCCATACAAAAGACGAATTCTGACTTTGCCAGCTATTCATCAGGTGAAAGGGAGCATCTCATACAGAGTGTATTTTAATACCCCACAAATACACACAAAAAAAAAATTATGAACCACTAAACTACATTTCTTGGACATCAAAAATCTATACAATAATTCCATTAATAAATCAAATGCAATTTCCACCAAAATATATTCACTTTAGCGTCAATCTATAGAAAATTAAATAACTGTTCAAGATGTAGACTGCAACATGAAAAAAAAAAAGGTATGAAGGCTTGTTATGCACTCTTTGCCAAAAAACACTCTGAAGCACTATGAGAAAGTTGTCCGATCCTGATGAAACTCTGCATGCAAGTACCTCAGGGACAAATATGCAAATGATTAAAAAATAACAACCAATGACTAAATAATGGCTTGCCACAGAACATGGGAATCGCACATAGAGGAGGGTATATCAAGAGCAAAGCTCGTACACAGGGACAATTGTGGCAGTGGATTGCAGTTGCACTAACCTCCACAGACTGTGAGGATGCCTTGATGTTGGATTTGTGCACAATACGAGCAGTTGAGCGAGTTTGAAAGAGGATGTATAATCGGGATGAGAGAGAATGGTTGGTCAAGTTGCTGTACTGCCAGGCATTTGGGTCAGAGTGACACAGCAACTGGATGATTTTGGCACCAATAAGTCGAGAAGGGCATAACCCAGTGGCACGCAGGCAGTGGATGACAGAACATGAGGATCGTGCTATTGTGAGAGACAGACAAACAAAACCAAATTCATTGCTATCAACCATCCATGGCCATGTTATGTCATCTACAGGTAAGTAAAGTGGACATCTGGAATGTCGCCAGATGACTTGCAGCACAAGGACTACATTCAAGGAGGCCACTCTGCCGCATACCACTGGCTAGCAAGCATAGTCAGCACTGATTGCAGTGGTGTCAGGCCCAATCAACATGGGATAGTGTCCAGTGACATCGTATTGTCTTCAATGATGAGTAACAGTTTGCACTTGGAGTGAATGAACCAATGCATACATGCCTGGAGATGAGCCTGCCAGGGTATGGATCCTTCCTTTAGTATGGAACGACATATGGCTTGCACACCAGGAATGACTGTCTGGGTAGTCACTTCCTACGATAGCTGGACACCCTTGATAGTCCTCCGTACAACTCTCCCAGCTCAACTGTACGTAAATGACATTCTACGATTTGTTGTGTTGCCATTCCAGTTGCAGCATCACCAAGCAATTTTTCAACAGGATAATACCCAGCCACACATGACACAGCTCTCCCAGGCCTGCCTCCATAATATTGACACCCTTCTATGAGCAGCTCAATCGCCCGACCTCTTACCGAGGTAACATGTTTGGGACATGATGGGACACCACCTATGCCAACCCCAGATGGTCTGCAAACTGGACAGCAATTTGTATACCATCTGGTATGCTATACCTCAGGACAATATCTGTAAACTGTATGGGCCTATGCCAGGCTGGGTAACTGCTTGTATCGGAGCTAGAGGTGGTGCTAAAACATACTGACTTGTTCAGCTCGTGTAGCTGTTTTATCCGAATAAATGGCCCAACTGCTCTAGAATTGCAATCATTTCCTTTCTTATACATTCCACATACCAATTTTCATCTTGGTTGGATTTCTTTCTGGGTGCCTAATTTTTATTCCACAAGGTGGTTGGGTTGCATTTTACACACATATGATCAAAAAGCAAAAGTTATTCAGCTGGTCCATCAAAATCTTTTATACACTGAGTGGCCACTTTATTATGACCACCCCATCAGTACTTCGTTGGGCCACCTTTTGCCTTTAATACTGCGTCGATTCTTCGTGGCATGGACTTCACGAGATGTTGATAGGTGGTTTGTGGAATCTGAGACCATGATTGATGAATAGCACTTTCCAGGAGTGTGAGATTGCAGGGTTGTGGATCCAGCTGTCTGATGGCTCGTTCAACTTCATCCCACAAATTTACAATGGGGTTGAGATCTGGAGATTGTGGGGGCCACCTAAGCAAAGTAAACTCATCGGCATGTTCCTGAAACAAATCCTGTACAATACGAGCACTATGGCAGGACGCATTATCTTGTTGAAAGTAGCCATCGCCATTGGGATAAACTATCTACATGACAGGATGCACTTGGTCTGCAACGATGTTTAGATATGATGTGGAAGTCAGACGTTGATCAACATGAATTAAAGGGCCCAAAGCATGCCAGGAAAGCTTTCCCCAAACCATAACGTTGCCTCCACCAGCTTGAAGGGTTGTAGCAATGCATTTGGGGTCCATGCTTTCGTGCTGTTTCCGCCAAATTCTCACTCGGCCATCGGGCACGGTGCAACTGAAAACGTGATTCATCGCACCACATAATTTGTTTCCAATTATCGACTGTCCAATCCTTGTGCTCCTGTGCAAACTGGAGACATTTTCTCTTGTTAACTGCAGACAGCAAAGGTGTTCGAACAGGCCTTCGGCTGCCATATCCCATCCGATGCAGAGTACTGCGAACAGTGCATGCACAGATCATTTGAGGGGATCCTTGATTAAGATGGTCTGTAATTAGCTGCACTGTTGCCCTTCTGTTGTCTGTTACCAGTCCGGACACTCTATGTTCCGTCTGAGCAGTCACTAGTCGATGATGACCCCACGTTGCACGTAGAGACCCAGTTTTTTGGCTGACAGTCCAGTCTTTAAACACTTTAACAACAGCTGCTCTGGAACATTTCACTAATGTGGTGGTTTCGGTGATACTCGCTCCATGGCTCTGAGCTCCTACAATCATCCCACATTGAAAGTCCGTCAAATCGCATTTTTTACCCATCTCGTCACCCAAAAATCACTTTCTACTACTGTCGCAAGCACTAAGCTTTCCCTTTTTATACTAGCCTCGCCCTCTGGCGGCAACAGCGTGCAGCCATAGCTCATTTGCTTAAAACTGTCAGGTGGTCATAATAAAGTGGCCACTCAGTGTATATCCAAATATACCTTTTCAGATGTTTTGACAAAAGCTGATCTTTTTCCCC
This sequence comes from Macrothele yani, assembly GCA_039090855.1. Taxonomy (NCBI): domain Eukaryota; kingdom Metazoa; phylum Arthropoda; class Arachnida; order Araneae; family Macrothelidae; genus Macrothele; species Macrothele yani. Next base: position 1,174,411 of record CM077014.1, read on the forward strand.
ACAACAGTGCTTTTACGCACTGACAGAAAAAAGAATGTCTGACATTATTTTGCATTAGAAAGTGTTGCAATGTCTTTAATTTAGGACTTAGAATATTGCATGCTAAAATTTTAATGACAACAATAAAAAACTTGAACAATTTATAGAGGAACAAAGGTAACATTTTATCATTCACACATTTAATGTTTTTGGATGGGTTTGCCTCCTTGGGGTGCTCCATGGGCAACAACGGCACGGAAACAGTACCAAGGGCCTTTGCAAATCTGGGAGAGGTGCCAGCTAGTTCTGTGTGACATTGGCAAAAAGACTCCAACTCACTGGGTTATGTTCTAGAATCCTTAAATGGAATGTCCAAATGGAACCGTCAGCTGTGGGCTAATCCCCTGCACTGATGAACTTTAGTGATTAAAAAGACAAAGCAATACTATAATTGACTCTAGCATGGGATATGGTGGACCTACCACACTCGAGAAGAATGGTCTACCATGGTAACAATACGGAAATGGTAAAAGGTGAATGAAAAAGAGATCTCGGGTGAGTGAGTGCAGGATTGGTGTATGGAATATGAATAAGTACAGACTGGATGTGCTGTGTGTAAATGAAATCAAAAAGAAAGAAATTGGGATAGAAGAAGAGAATGGAACGGTAAGTATGTGGTCTGGAGTATTTGATAATGTGAGAGGACATGCTGGTGTAGGTTTGGTTTTAAGTGAAAAGATGAAGAACAACTTGATTCACTATAGCTGCATAAGTGAGATAATTCTTTGGATTTATTTGAAAGTGAAACTTCAGAGAGTAGTAATTGTTGTAGTGTATGCTCCTTGTGACTCGGAACCTTCTGATAAGAAGGATGATTTCTGGAATGAGCTAAACCTGTTTTGAGCCAATTTGGTGCTAAAGAGAAATTTATAACAGCAGGGGATTTCAATGCTAGAGCAGGTGTGCAGGATGCAATTTCTGATAATGTTCTGGGTAAGTTTAATGATCCTTGTGTGAATGATAATGGTGAAAGATTAATTGAACTCTGAATTGAGAATGGTTTGTGTGTATCTAATACGTTTTCAAACACAAGTATATCCACACATATACTTGGGAAAATCATACTCTTGGTCAAAAGAGTGTTATAGATTTTGTTGTTTATGATCAGCATTTGAAACACTTGGTTGTTGACAGTCATGTGATGAGAGGTGCAGATGCTGGCTCCGATCATTACTTGGTAGTGTCAAGAATGAAACTGAATGTTGGTTGGAGGAAAAGGAATAAAGAAGAGGCCAAGGACGGAAAGAATAAAGGTTGAAAGGCTTCCTGAAGATCATTGACATCACTCTAACTTACTGAAAGAATGACTGAAGGAGCTTAAGTCATGTGAGAGGGATGTAGAAAAGAAGTGGGAATGTTTTAGAACTGTGTTGTCACTACTGCTGAAGAGGTCTGTGGCACCACAATAGTGGGTAACAATAGAGGTGATGCTTGGTGGTATAGTGAGATTGAAGAGGCAGCAAAGAGAAAGAAGGAAGCATATTTTTAGGGATGTTGCAAGAGGATGAGTATCACTGTAAGAAGCGTGAGGCAGCTAAGCTGGTTTGCCAGAGTAGGGCAAGAGATAGGAAGGAGAAGGTGGAAAGGCATGAATTGGATTTGGAAAGATACACTGGCGTGCAAAAATTAAGGACGAGATGGTTTTTCGAATGTAACGTCGTGCAGAAGTGTTGCACATCGACTCAAATCATACCATAAGATCCCCAAGATATAAGAATATGGGACAAGTGAGCAAAACTGTCCAAACAAGGAATCCAAAGGATACAAAGGCACTTTATTGAAAAGGTAGCTTCGAGCACAACTGGACAGAAGACAGAAACGTCCATGTGACAGGCGGTCAAGAAAAATCCAGTCTTTAGTAGGGGATATGATCACCCCTGACTGCGTTGCAGGATTTACAACTTCTGTCCATGTTGAGGACAAGGCTGTCAAGGAGCTGTTGAGGCATCGCAGCCCATTCCTCTTGCAGCGCCAATCACAGCTGCGGAATTGTTGCTGGCGGCTGCTGACGTGCTGCCAAGCATCTCCCGAGAAGGTCCAACACGTGTTCGATTGGATTTAGGTCCGGGGACCTTGCAGGCCAACCCATGCGTTGAATATCTTCACTCTCCAACAGCTCTGCGACAGCCACTGTACGATGAGGTGTAGCGTTGTCATCCAGGAAGAGGAACTCAGGACCCACAGAACCTCTAAAGCGACGCATGTGAGGCAGGAGAACCTCGGTACAATAGCGGACATCAGTGACTGAACCTCCTTGAAAGATGTGGAGGTCAGTAGAGCTACCAAGCATGATACCGCCCCAAACGAGAACTCTGCCACCTCCAAACCGGTCCCTTTCGATGATGTTGGAGGTGTGATTGCGTGTTCCCTGCTCTCTCAAGATGTGTATACGTCCAGAATCGCTTGTCAGACTAAATCGGCTCTCATCCGTAAAGAGAACTCGACCCCATTGCTGATGTGTCCAGTTCTTGTGTTCCTGGCACCACAGAAACCGCCGTCTCCGATGAGCAGGCGTTAATGGCACACACCGTACTGGTCGTCGTGAAAATAGACCACCTTTGTGCAGCCTCCTGGCCACGGTAAAACGCGATAACGGATGTCCAGTTGTCTGTTGCATGTGCCTTGCGATTTCTCCCCCTGTCGGCCATCTGTCTCTTCTCGCCTGTAGGACAATATACCGGTCATCTGCCGCCGTGGTTGCTCATGGACGACCACTACTAAACTCTCGGACAGCTGTTCCTGTCGTTTGAAATGGTCTCCATGCTCGTGAAACAATGCTGTTAGCGATCCCGAACTCCTTGGCCACACTAGTCACACTTCGACCTTCTGCCAACTTTCCAAGGACGCAACCTTGGGTAAAGTCATCCAGATGTATTCTACTGGATTGCCTGTTGGCCACATCACACGGTGGCAGCAACTTGACGTCGTGCAATAGCTTTCACCGAATTGCTGAGCGTACACCACCTCTTCCTGCTCGTTCTGCTGTTATGCTAATTTCTCCTCTTCATCCTTAATTTTTGCACACCAGTTGAGGAAAACTTTCTGGAAGTACACGAGACACAGGAAAAATAGGGGACACAAAGTTGCAAATTGTGTGAAGAATAGGATTAGGAAAATGATATGGGGGCCCAGTGAATTAAGTGAATGATGGGGTGAATACTCCTGTGAGTTATTAGAACAAGAAAGCAAAGGTGATTCTGAGGCAGAACAGATGATGTCACAGTGAAAGATGGAAGCACAGGAGGCATCTAAAGAGAAGTGTGTAAAGCTCTAAAATCTCTTCAGAATGGTAAGACTCCGGGAGTTGATGGCATAACTGCTGAGATGTTGAAATATGGTGGAGACTCCGTAATTGACTGGTTAACTGAAATTTACCAGTTCTGCTGGGAGTTAGGAATGGTCTCTTGGGATTGAAAGGATGCTATCATTGTTTCCTCATATAAGGTAAAAGTTGATCAAACTGATTGAAAGAACTATCGTGGTATTAGCCTACTGAGTGTGCCAGAAGAAAGTGTTTGGTAATGTCATTATTGAAAAAGTACGAGGACTTACAGGAGAGAAAGTGTGGGATGTTCAGAGTGAAAAGGTTGCACTAACCAAATTACTGAATTACGCATAATGATTGAAAAGTATCTGGCTGTTGGTAAGAAAGTTTTTGCTGCCTTCAAAGAGTTAAAGAAAGCTTACAACTAAGTAAATAGGGTACTTTTGTGAAAAGTATTGAATAAATATGGTGTTACTGGGAATCTACTTAATAGTGTAAAAGCAATATATGCTGGCAGTAGAGCTTGTGTAAGAGTGAATGGTGTTTTATCAAAATGGTTTTCTATTGGTGCAGGAGTCAGACAAGGTTGTGTAATGTCACCATGGCTGTTTAATATATTTATGGATGTGTGCATGCGTGATGCCAAAATGGACAATACTGGTTTATGGCTGGGCAACATCCGTGTGTGCAGATTCCTGTTGGCAGAGAGCAAAAGTGAGTTGAGTATAAATAAGGGAACTTCAAACTGAGTATAAATAAGGGAAAAACCAAAGTTATGGTTTTTGAGTGAGGAACTGTTAGCGCTGAATGTAATATAAGTCTGAATGGCACACTCAGTGACCAGGTAAATGAACTTGTGTATTTAGGAAGCATGTTTGACAGAGAGAACAAATTAGAAGGCGAAATTAGTAGGCAAGTGACTTCTTCATTGACAGTCATAGCTGCTTTAGGAGGTTTTCACAGGAATTATGGGCTCTCAAGAGAGGCCCGCATGGCTGTGTATGAAAGTGTAACTGTTCCTACTCTGATGTATGGCAGTGAAACCTGGGTACTACAGAAGAAACATAGGAGTTGTTCATGTGATGGAGGTATGCGTTACTTATGGGGGGTGGCAAGACACATACTGATCGTGGGAGGAATGAAGAGGTGTTGCAGTTGTGCAATGTCAAGCAAAATGTTAGCAAGGTGGAAAACTAATATTCTTTGGTGGTTTGGCCATGTCGACAGAATGAGTGATGAGATGTTTACTAAGAAATTTTTTTAGCCCAAATGGCAGGAAAGTAAGGCAGAGGAAGGCCAAGGAATCACGGGAGGATCAGATTTAGGAGTGTCTCCACGAGAAAAAGATTATGAGTATGAAGTATAGAAGGTCTTGTATATGTCGTGCGATGGACGTCAGTGAAGCTTGAGTTGTATGTCAAGATTGCTGTAAATGGCGAAGTTTTATATGGCAAGAGTAAGTAAATATTTAGTTAGAAATTTATCTGGGAGTTTGTATTTCTTTGTGGAGCAAACCTAAGAATCTTAGAGAACAGCTTAGTGATACATACATACATAGGATAAAGATTAATGAAGATTATTTAAATAACCTTTGTTTTGCTGATGACATAATCATTTTTGAAACTACTCCTTTGGAGCTGCAGAGTATGATCCAAGAACTTGCGGACAAGAGCAAAGAAGTGGGATTACAAATTAATTTTCAGAAGACAAAAGTGATGCACAATGCTTTTACAGGAAAAGAAGAGTTATTGATTGATGGAGAAAGGCTTGAAATAACTGATCCCTACATTTATCTTGGGCAGCAGATATCAAGTGAGGGTCACATTGATGAAGAAATTAATCGCTGTATAAAACTTGCCTGGAGAGCTTTTGGAAGAAACAGTACAATTTTTAAGAGCAGTATGCCATTATGTCTTAAAAGGAAAGTGTTTAATCAATGCATCCTGCCAAAAGACATTTCATGAACTAGGATGAACAAAGAAAAACTTTAAACTACAACCAAAATTAACTTTCTAAGTTCTGCAGAATGGCAATTTCAGTGTTGCCTGACAATCTGCAAAATTTTTGTCCCAGAAATCCAATTTTTGGAGCAGCTTGTTTTCTCAGCAGACCAAAGAAGTAAAATGAATTTTATAAAAATTGATGGGCCAAATAAATTCATTGGTTAATGTCAGACATTGCAAGACTTTGATGCAAAACTTCTTTCTTGATTTTTATTTAATAGCCAGGAAAACTTTGTGTTTTATTACTCAATACTGGCACAAGCCAAACATAGAATTATTTATCAGAAATTTTCTAAAGTGATTTAAGAAACAAAACAAATCTTTTTCTGGACAAAATAGCAATTATTAACAGAAACAGACGTGAAAGGCATACAATTTTAGATACTACAGTTAAAAATTAATTTAACTTGAAAAAAAATTACACTTACTTCATCATCATCTTCTCGACACCTGCCGACTTCATATAATCGACAGATACTTTCTGTGCTAGTTAACCCATCCCTGGCTACTTGGTTCTATTAAAAAAAAAAAAAAAAAAAAAAAAAAAAAAAAAAAGATACTGTATCAATAAAATGCATGGAATAAAAGTACTACACACACACACACACACACACACACATACCACTAAGCTGTTCTCTGAGATTCAGAGGTTAGCTTCCAAAGAAATACAAACTTCCAGATAATTTTTACTTACTGTTGGCGTATCAAACTAATCCATTTACAGCGATCTTGACATACAACTCGAGCTTCACTCAGATCCATCACATGCCGTACACAAGATCTTTTGTATTTAATACTCAATCTTTTTCTTATGCAGACACTCCTAAATCTGACCCTCCCATAACTTCCTTGGCCTTCCTCTGCCTTTCCTTCCTGCAACTTGGGCTAAAAAGATTTTCTTAGTAAGAATCTTATCACTCATTCTTTCAACATGGCCAAACCACCAAAGCATATTAGTCTCAACCTTGCTAACAAAATTTTGCTTCACATTACACAACTGCAACACATCTTCATTCCTCACACAATCAGAATGTGTCTTCCCACAACCCCCCAGTAAATAACGCATTTCTCCAGCACACAAACAACTCCTATGTTTCTTATGTAGTACCCAGGTTTCACTGCCATACATCAGAGTAGGAACAATTACACTTTCATACACATCCATGTGGGACTCTCTTGAGAACCCATCAATCCTGTGAAAACCTCCCAAAGCAGCTATGACTTTTAAGGAAGAATTCACTCGCCTACTAATTTCACCATCCAATTTGTTCTCTCTGTCAAACATGCTTCCTAAATACACAAACTCATTCACCTGGTCAATCACTGTACCATTTAGACTTATATTACATTCAGTACTACCAGTTCCTCTCTCAAAAACCATAACTTTGGTTTTTCCCTTATTTATATTTAGTTTGAATTTTATGCAAACTTCGTACATCTAGGACAACATACTCTGCAACTCACTTTTGCTCTCTGCCAACAGGACAGTGCCATCAGCATAAAGCAATCTGCACACATGGATATCACCAAGACATAAACCAGTATTATCTATTTTGGCATCACGCATGCATGCATCCATAAATATATTAAACAGCCATGGTGACATTACACAACCTTGTCTGACTCCTGCAGCATTTAGACTAATATTACATTCAGTACTACCTGTTCCTCTCTCAAAAACCATAACTTTGGTTTTTGCTTTATTTATGCTTAGTTTGAATTTTATGCAACTTCGTACATCCGGGACAACATACTCTGCAACTCGCTTTTGCTCTCTGCCAACAGGACAGTGTCATCAGCATATAGCAATCTGCACACACGGATATCACCAAGGCATAGTATTATCTATTTTGGCATCACGCATCCATAAATATATTAAACAGCCATGGTGACATTACACAACTTTGTCTGACTCCTGCACCAATAGAAAACCATTCACTTGTACACAAGCTCTACTGCCAGCATACATGGCTTTTACACTGTTAAGTAGATTCGCAGTAACACCATATTCATTCAATACCTTCCACAAAAGTGTCCTATTTAGACTTTCATAAGCTTTCTCTAAATCTATGAAGGCAGCAAAAACTTTCCTACCAACAGCCAGATACTTTTCAATCATTATGCATAATGCTAAAATTTGGTAGTGCAGCCTTTACCAAGCATAAAACTACTTTGAACATCCCACACTTTCACTGATGTAAGACCCCTTACTTTTTCAATAATGACCTTACCAACACTTTCCCTGGCACACTCAGTAGGCTAATACCATGATAGTTCTTCCAGTCAGTATAATCACCTTTACCCTTATAAAAGGGAATAATTATGGCATCCTTCCAATCCTGACGGACTATTACTTCACTAGAATGACAAGTTTCATAAATCTATAGTCTTTCAGTAACCTTGTTAATCTTCCGGCACAAGAATCCCCCAAAGCCCTTAGGTTCAAATAGTTTCTTTCTTAAATTCTAAACATCTTACTTTTCTGGGTGATTTTAAGAGATTAATCAGCATGTTTGATGCACTCCGTCCAGTAAAAACACAAGAGCTCAGGCATCAAACGCTGATACATCAGAAGTGCAGAGAACAATTTATATATAACTCAAACTAAAAGTAGTATTATATATAGCAGGGCTTGAAAAATATCTGAACAGTTACATGCCCAGCTGGGCATGCGCAAAAATTATTTACCTGCCTATGTAGTAAAAGCTAGATGGCAGACAAAAATTATCTTTTAAGATAACAATTCAGAGCCCTCATTTTTTAAAGTTAGTAAAGAGAAAGAAGGAAGCCTACTTGGGGATGTTGCAAGGTAGTGTTTCTGTGGATGAATACCGCTGTAAGAAGAGTGAAGCCGCTAAGCTGGTTCGCCAGAGTAAGGCAAAAGATAGGAAGGAGAAGGTGGAAAGGCATGAATTGTGTTTTTGGAAAGATAGGAGGACTTTCTGGAAGAACACGAGACTCAGGAAAAATAGGGGAAACAAAGTTGTAAGTTGTGTGAAGAATAGGATCGGGGAAATGATTTGGGAACCAAATGAGTTAAGTGAAGGATGGGGTGAATACTTCTGTAAGTTATTAGATCAGTCAAACATGTTTGACAGAGAGAACAAATTAGATAGTGAAATTAGTAAGCAACTGAATTCTTCATTGAAAGTCATAGCTGTTTTAGGAGGTTTTCACAGGAATGGTGGGTTCTCAAAAGAGTCCTGAATGGCTGTGTACGAGAGTGCAATTGTTTTTACTCTGATGTATGGAGTGAAACCTGGGTACTGCAGAAGAAACATAGGAGTCGTTTGTGTGCTGGAGAAATGTGTTACTTACGGGAGGTTTGTGGCAAGACAGGTTCTGATTGTGTGAGGAATGAAGATGTGTTGCAGTTGTGTAATGTGAAGCAAAATGTTGTTAGCAAGGCGGAGACTAATATGCTTCGGTGGTTTGGCCATGTTGGAAGAATGAGTGATGAGATGTTTACTAAGAAAAACTTTTTAGCCCAAGTGGCAGGAAGAAAAGGCAGAGGAAGGCCAAGGAAGTCGTGGGAGGATCAGTTTCAGGAGTGTCTGCATGAGAAAAAGATTATGAGTATTAAGTATAGAAGGTCTTGCGTACAACATGTGATAGATGTCAGTGAAGCCCAAGTTGTATGTCAAGGTTGCTGTAAAGGGAGAAGTTTGATATTGCAACAGTAAGGGAAAATTATCTGGTAGTTTGTATTTCTTTGTGGAGCTAAACCTCTGAATTTCAAAGAACAGCTTAGTGATATGTATGTATGTAAAAAATATGAACTTTTTTTTTTACATGTTTTGCATTTCCATTTTAAAGGTTAGTATTCAAAATGTTCAATGCACAAATGCGTGTAACTCAAGTTTTAAGATGATGATGCTGAAATTGGTATGAAATGGTGTGATGATGAAATTGGTATTTGAGAAATTTAGTGATTCTGCAATGCTCTTTTCATTGAAGTTTTCACCCTTTGTCAATGAACAATGGAGGCTAGTTCCATCAAAGGCATTACATATTAGCAAAATTACACATGGTTCCAATATCTGGACCTAGAGCATAATATAGTTTAAAAAAAAAAAGTAATTTTCATCTGTCCTTGGCATTCCATAACAATAATACAACTTCCAGTGATTATATTGAAATAAAACACTATATGTGACGACTGTCTTATTTCTTGTAGTAGGAAACTCTTTTTCATTTTAAAATTTAGCTGCCCGATCCGGGCAACTAGATAGCTCTTTTACCAGCCCACGCCAATAATTTACATGCCCCAGGCATCTTGGGCATGGTATTTTTCAAGCCCTGTATATATGTATACATGCACTGATTCTAAAGAAATTACCATAAGTAAATACTAAATGTCAGTAATTATTTGTTAAAATTATTATGAACAGATAAAGTAACTTTGCAATTTACATGGTTTATACAGCTTACCTAAAGTAAAGAATCTACTACTTTGTAAGGGACTTCCTTACTCTGAGAACGTAGCCCAAAACATGCAGAAACTACGGAAGAAATGTTCTTCAGAAATACACGGAACGACTACAGGATTATTATCATGGCAATCAGAATTGCCTTAATAGCCAAGTTTTTTGTTCAACATGTAACATCATATCAAAAAACTTGAGCTCACTGCTTCTACTGAAGTAGTGAGCTTGGTTATAATGTCTGCATTACTCATGTTGCTGCTTTGTCATTGAATTAGCCCATTTTCCACAGATACTCCTCTTACCACTCACATGTCTGTAGCTTCTAACCCCTTCACTCTGCATCCAACTTTCATCGCCATAAATAATAGTTGGCTAATACATTGTACAAAACTGTAATTTTCTGGACAACCTCTTTTTTGGTGAATATATTGTTGTGCAGCCAAAAAGAAACTTTCCCTGCTATGCTGAATATAAAGTCCTGTTCCTTATTCATTTCAAATGCCTAATCAATAACCATATTAAAATAATTAAAATTTGTTACCTCTTCTAGCATCTTTCCTGTAGTTACACAATTAATATTATTTGGAGCTTTAACTCAAAAAGGTCACAAAACCACCGATTTAGATTTTCAAACATTTATCTTTACATCCTGCTCAGATGACTAAGGTTATGCTGCAGGTGGTTTATGCTCTTTGGAATTAGCACTAAGTTATAAGCAAGCAGCAGATTGCTGATATTAGAACCATGTTCTTCAGTGTCAAAAACCAAATTACGTTCTCTAAGCAGTTTATCCAATTAGGGTACAAACAAAAGTGGTTTGGCCATGTTGAAAGAATGAGTGATGTGGTGCTTACTAAGAGAATTTTTCCAGCCAAAGTGGCAGGAAAGAAAAGTAGATGAAGGTTAAGGAAATCATGGGAGAACCAGACTCAGGAATGTCTGCATGAGAAAAAGATTACAAGTATGAAGTAAAAAAAATCCTGTGTGAAACGTGTGATGGGTGTCAGTGAATCTTGAGTTGTGTGCCGAGATTGCTGTAAATGGAGACGTTGGCACATCAACAATGAGTAAATTCTAGTTCCAGCAGTTAAAACATTTACCTGGCATACGGTCTTTTTTTGTTTTTTGAGGAGCTAACCTCTGAATCTCAGAGAACAGCTTAACGACATATATGTCAGGGGTTGAGCTGGCTCTTTTAAAGTTTTCGACAATTTATTCGCCAAACTGTTATAACAGTGCAAAAATGTAATCGGCAAAGCTCTTTTTCCGTTGGCAAAACGATTTTTTTTTTTTTTTTTTTTTTTTTTTGCAAATTGTGATGATGGCGATCGGCAGCGCAACCCCTGTATGTACTAAAGTGGATGTATGCATACAGCTTTATCATACTCCAAAGTTAATGTCAAACCATTTGTCATTGACTTCTTCCATTCTGACTTCTGCAAGGCTCTTGGTAATGAGGTTTATGATTGATTTCAATAGCTTGTTTTTTTATTAGAAACTTTTTGACACACTGAACACTTGTTCCTTGGTAGCTGAACAAAAGCCTATTCAAAATCAAACATCATGTACATATCCTTATTATCCTCATGAAATATTTCTCAAAACTTCCAACACACTTGTGACTAACACGTTCAAAAAGCTAAAATACACATTATTTTTCATTGAAGATTGCATTGCGTGTTCTCATACAGTCCACTTCTGTTCTCCATGTTATGTTTTGGTAGGTACAAAACAACATACTCCAAATGCAGTGATATTTATGGGAAATACTCCAAAATTAAAATTGCAATGTAGTTAAAAGAATCGGGTTAAGCCTATTCAGTTCTTGAATGTGTTGATATTCCACCTTTTTAAAGATGTGCTTAACGTAAAAACTTCAAAAGACGAAATATCTTTTTTAGGCAAATTTGGCTATGAAAGAAACATGAAAAATGTGGCCATACCAATACAAGTTGAAGGAAATATACCAGTGAAAGACAGAAGCATTTCTTGTGAAGGGTTTACTTGACACGGAAAATAAAATATAATTTTTTATGTTGCTTACTGCTTGCAAAAAGGACTGAACTGTGTAGGAATTAAATTAAACCTGACTATTTAAAAACCAACAACAACAACAACAACAAAAAGGCCTCATTATTGCAGTTTGAGGACTGCACACAAATTGCGATGATTAGCACACATGAACAACACAGCACGAAACTGTGGATTAAATCGGTTGCAATGAACAGGTTACTAATAAATAAATAAATAAATAAATATATATATATATATATATATACATATATATATATATATATATATAAATTGAAGAATTTTATAAGGAAATTTGTCATCTAAATAATAAAGGTAAGCAGCACTTGAAAATAATTATGGGAGATTTCAATGCAAAAATAGGGCAACGGCAACAGAATGAAACTTCAGTAGGTAAATTCGGTCACGGCAACAGAAACCAGCGTGGAAATACTCTCGTTGAGTTTGCAGAGGCAGAAGGGTTTTTCATCTTGAACTCCTTCTTCAAGAAAAAGCCACACAGGAAATGGACATGGAGACATCCAAATGGGACGACAAGTGAAATTGATTTTATTATGTGTAACAAAAAATTCGTCATAGAAAACTGCAGTGTGCTAAACAAGTTCAACACAGGTAGTGACCATAGATTGGTGAGATGTAAGATGCACCTCAACACCAAACTTGAACGTGGCAAGCTCATAAGACAAACAAAATCTATTGACATAACCAACCTTAAAAAACACCATAATACCTTCAAGTTGGAACTGAAGAACAGGTTCTCTGCTTTAGAAGGCCTAACATCGGAAGAAGTGGACATCTCTGAAGTTAACAGAAAAGTAACCAAAGCTCTTATGGAAACAGCAACAAAATTAGCTGGGTCTAAGAACAAGTTGCATGTAAACAAATTATCAGGAAAAACGAAAATGTTGATGCAAAAAAGAAGAGAGATGAGGACAACTAAAGAAGATGTGACTTCCAAAGTGGAATATATAGAGCTATGCAAGACAGTAAGAAAAAGTATCACTGAAGACGTAAGAAAATTCAACTGTGAACTAGTGAGGAAAGCAATTGAAAACAACCAAAGCCTAAAGATAGCAAAGGGACATCTCAGTAAGGGAAGAAAACAGATTATGGCACTGAGAAAAGAAGATGGTTCTGTAACAAGAAATAGAGGCGAAATTTTGACAAGAGTGAAAGATTTCTACTCCAAATTATATGAAAGGGATGATACATGCACTCCAGACATCATGAAAGATACCAGTACCAGAGTTCCTCCAGTCCTTCCAGCAGAAGTTGCACATGCAATCAAGAACATGAAGCGGGGAAAAGCTCCAGGAGAAGATGGAATTACTGTAGACATCATACAAGAAGCAAGTGGAGAAATTGAAACAATACTCGCCCAAATTTTCACTCGATGCCTTAATGAAGGAAAGATTCCTGAGGATTGGAACACCGCTGCAATGATCCTGCTACATAAGAAAGGTGACATTGAGGATCTCGGAAACTACAGACCTATCAGCCTCCTATCAGTAGTTTATAAAATCTTCACTAAAGTTCTTTCACACCGCTTGAAGGCAACACTGGACATGGCTCAACCGAGAGAACAAGCTAGATTCAGGAGTGGCTACAGCACAATAGATCATATCCACGTACTGAGAGAACTAATTGAAAGAGCGAGGGAATATGAACTTCCATTGTGCATGGCTTTTATCGATTATGAAAAAGCCTTTGATTCGGTGAAACCATCAGCAGTTGCAATGGCTCTGAAATCCTGCGGTATTGAAGATGCATGCATTAATATTATTAATAACATCTATGAAAATGCAAGTGCAAAGATTCGGCTGTTTGAAAATACAACACACATAAAAATTGGAAAGGGAGTGAGACAAGGTGACACCATATCTCCGAAGCTCTTTAATGCCACATTGGAGGGTGCTTTTCAGTCGCTGAGCTGGGAAAACAAAAGGATAAAGATTAATGGAGATTATCTAACCCACCTTCGTTTTGCTGATGACGTAGTCATTTTTGCAACTACCCCATCAGAGCTGCAGAGTATGATCCAGGAACTTGCTGACAAGAGTAAAGAAGTGGGATTCAAAATGAACTTTCAGAAGACAAAAGTGATGTTCAATGCTTTTACAAGAAATGAAGATTTATCGATTGATGGAGAAAAGCTGGAGATAACAGACACGTACGTTTATCTTGGACAGCAGATATCAAGTGAGGGTCACATTGATGAAGAAATTAATCGGCGTACAAAACTTGCCTGGAGAGCTTTTGGAAGAAACAGCATAATTTTCAAGAGCAATATGCCATTATGTCTTAAAAGAAAAGTGTTTGATCAATGCATCCTTCCAGTGCTTACGTATGGTGCAGAGACGTGGACCTTAACTAAAAGAGATATACAAAGGCTGCAAACAACTCAAAACAGCATGGAGAGGTGCATGCTTGGTGTAACCAGGAGAGATAAGAAGAGGAACTCTTGGATCCGAAAAATGACAAGAGTGGAAGACATCATGATCAGAGTTAAATCACTGAAATGGCAATGGGCTGGACATACTGCCAGAAGGACAGATCATCGATGGACAGCCGAAATTTTAGATTGGATTCCAAGGGACAGGAAAAGACCCAGAAGAAGACCACATGGGAGATGGGTGGATGAAATTCGAAAGTATGCAGGGGTGACATGGAGGAGACTGGCACAAGACAGACCGTTGTGGAGGAAACTTGGGGAGACCTTCGTCCAGCAGTGGATTGATAATGGTTGACAATGATGATGATACATATATAAAATCATCATTGTCAACCATTATCAATCCACTGCTGGACGAAGGTCTTCCCAAATTTCCCCCACAACAGTCTGTCTTGTGCCAGTCTCCTCCATGTCACTCCCGCATACTTTTGAATTTCATTCACCCATCTCCCATGAGGTCTTCTTCTGGGTCTTTTCCTGTCCCTTGGAATCCAATCTAAAATTTTGGCAGTCCATCGATGGTCTGTCCTTCTGGCAGTATGTCCAGCCCATTGCCATTTCAGGGATTTAACTCTGATCATGATGTCTTCCACTCTTGTCATTTTTCGGATCCACGAGTTCCTCTTTATCTCTCCCGGTTACACCAAGCATGCACCTCTCCACGCTTCTTTGAGTTGTCTGCAGCCTTTGTATGTCTCTTTTAGTTAAGGTCCACGTCTCTGCACCATACGTAAGCACTGGAAGGATGCATTGATCAAACACTTTTCTTTTAAGACATAATGTCATATTGCTCTTGAAAATTATGCTGTTTCTTCCAAAAGCTCTCCAGGCAAGTTATGTACGCTGATTAATTTCTTCATCAATGTGACCCTCACTTGATATCTGCTGCCCAAGATAAACGTACGTGTCTGTTATCTCCCGCTTTTCTCCATCAATCGATAAATCTTCATTTCTTGTAAACGCATTGAGCATCACTTTTGTCTTCTGAAAGTTTCTTTTTAATCCAACTTCTTTACTCTTGTCAGAAAGTTCCTGGATCATACTCTGCAGCTCTGATGGGGTAGTTGCAAAAATGACTACGTCATCAGCAAAACAAAGGTGTGTTAGATAATCTCCATTAATCTTTATCCCTTTGTTTTCCCAGTTCAGTGATTGAAAGACATTTTCCAATGTGGCATTAAAGAGCTTCGGAGATATGGTGTCACCTTGTCTCACTCCCTTTCCAGTTTTTATGTGTGTTGTATTTTCAAACAGCCGAATCTTTGCACTTGCATTTTCATAGATGTTATTAATAATATTAATGCATGCATCTTCAATACTGCAGGATTTCAGAGCCATTGTAACTGCTGATGGTTTCACCGAATCAAAGGCTTTTTCATAATCGATAAAAGCCATGCACAATGGAAGTCCACATTCCCTCGCTCTTTCAATTAGTTCTCTCAGTACGTGGATATGATCTATTGTGCTGTAGCCACTCCTGAATCCAGCTTGTTCTCTTGGTTGAGCCATGTCCAGTGTTACCTTCAAGCGGTGTGAAAGAACTTTAGTGAAGATTTTATAAACCACTGATAGGAGGCTGATAGGTCTGTAATTCCTGAGATCCTCAATGTCACCTTTTTTATGTAGCAGGATCATTGTAGCGTTGTTCCAATTCTCAGGAACCTTCCCTTCATTAAGGCATCGAGTGAAAATTTGGGCGAGTACTGTTTCAATTTCTCCACTTGCTTCTTGTATGATGTCCATAGTAATTCCATCTTCTCCTGGAGCTTTCCCCGCTTCATGTTCTTGATTGCATGTGCAACTTCTGCTGGGAGGACTGGAAGAACTCTGGTACTGGTACCTTTCATGATGTCTGGAGTACATGTATCATCCCTTTCATATAATTTGGAGTAGAAATCTTTCACTCTTGTCAAAATTTCGCCTCTATTTTTTGTTACAGAACCATCTTCTTTTCTCAGTGTCATAATATGTTTTCTTCCCTTACTGAGATGCCCCTTTGCTATCTTTAGGCTTTGGTTGTTTTCAATTGCTTTCCTCACTAGTTCACAGTTGAATTTTCTTACGTCTTCAGTGATACTTTTTCTTACTGTCTTGCATAGCTCTATATATTCCACTTTGGAAGTCACATCTTCTTTAGTTGTCCTCATCTCTCTTCTTTTGCATCAACATTTTGGTTTTTCCTGAAAATTTGTTCACATTCAACTTGTTCTCAGACCCAGCTAATGTTGTTGCTGTTTCCATAAGAGCTTTGGTTACTTTTCTGTGAACTTCAGAAATATCCACTTCTTCCGATGTTAGGCCTTCTAAAGCTGAGAATCTGTTCTTCAGTTCCAACTTGAAGGTATTATGGTGTTTTTTTATATTGGTTATGTCAATACATTTTGTTTGTCTTATGAGCTTGCCACATTCGAGTTTAGTGTTGAGGTGCATCTTACATCTCACCAATCTTTGGACACTACCTGTGTTGAACTTGTTTAGCACACTGCAGACTTCGATGATGAATATTTTGTTACACATAATAAAATCAATTTTACTTGTCGTCCCATTTGGATGTCTCCATGTCCATTTCCTGTGTGGCTTTTCTTGAAAAAGGAGTTCAAGATGAAAAACCCTTCTGCGTCTGCAAACTCAACGAGAGTATTTCCACGCTGGTTTCTGTTGCTGTGACCGAATTTACCTACTGAAGTTTCATTCTGTTGCCGTTGCACTATTTTTGCATTGAAATCTCCCATAATTATCTTCAAGTGCTGCTTACCTTTATTATTTAGATGACGAATTTCCTCATAAAATTCTTCAATTTCTTCTTCAGGATGACTTGTGGTGGGTGCATAAGTTTGAATAATCTGAGCCTGGTATCTTCTCGAGAGTTGGATAACGAGTCTTGCAGCTCTGTCAGAGGAACTTTCAACTTCTATAACTTTATCCTTCAGTTTCTTGTTTATTATAAATCCAACACCTCTAGTTCTGCCAGTATCTGTCCCACGATAGTAGAAGAGATGTCCACTTTTCAGTTCAATGAGATCTTCTCCTTTTCTCCTTACCTCACTTAGCCCGACGATGTCCCACTTGATCCTTTGTAGTTCCTCTTCCAATTCAAGAAGAATCAGAAGATAGGGAGCGTCCATTATACGTAGCCAAGGTCAGCATCAGATGGCAGCCTAGTCCGGTCCTCTGGGGATTCTTAGCAACCTCTGCCTTTATGTCGCACTGGCTGCCTTGGTCAGGTACATTCCAGCTGCCGGTGACTGAGGGCGAAGATTTAAGTTGTGGAGTCATTTTGGAGGGGTTTGGCCATAACTCACCACGCTGGCCAAGCGGGTTGGTGAGTGTGGGATAGCATTTCCTCTAATCCCGATGGTATAGTTATACAGCTATTGGAGGTCGTCAGAGCCCCTTTAGTGGGAACAGGATGTGCCACGAGAAGGTGGGGTTGACATTTGTCATGGAGAGGCTGTGATGTTACGCATCACCTGACCTTACATCTCATATATTTATATATATTCAGGTAGGGAAGACAGAATGCATCAAAATTTACAACACAAAATTTCAAATTGGATATCCATTATTGCATTCTCGTGAAACATGAACTGAACTTTACGAAACACATGTAGCGTATGAAATCCGTTTATTTTCGTGGTGTAGTCAGCACAAATATTCGCCAAGCTTTCGCACTCCACTGGGAGGCTTTTTCAAGGCAATGATAGACACAAAATTTTTTTGAGCATTTTTGTGTTCAAACTGATTTCCGAGGTGCACCTATATTATGAAAAATGGTCATCAGAGCAAAATAGACTTAACAAATATAGCTTGACAATTAAACTACCTTGATCCTTAATTTTTAATATGACAACAGGAGGTATAAGCAACTAATTTATGTCTTTGGGGGATGGCAACAGCAGACACAAAATGCTAATTTTTAGACCTCTGTGTTGTGACTTTTGAAGTTTGCTATAACATGATGAAAGAGTTTGATCGCTAAATGCCTGAAATATTGATGGTGTAATTAAATATAATACATGATCATGTCAGTTTTGAGTCCTTTGTTCATTTTGTGTGCATTTATGCATTTTCACAAGATGCATTTAATTCGAATAAACAATGGGCATATAATAATTGTTCTTCACCTTTTTGCTGCTCAAGACTGATCAATCACTTGATTGCATTTATTGTGATAAACAGAAGCTAAAAATGACAGTGATGAGGCAGTAACTAATTGCAAAAATGCTTTTCTTTCTCTTTAATAAGGTTTATTCCTGATATAGTTAGAAATGTGTAAGAAGGGAATGAAAGGTTTCATTCAAGCAAGTAACACCAGAAATATCTTGGTTATAAGTGGATGCATCACTGGAAGAAAATCAAATGGTTGACCATGAACAACTTAATGCTTCAAATCATCCAAATGGGCAGATTTGTTGCATACCACAAACTTTGTTTACTAATGGAGTGAGATTCAGATTGAGGAAGACATGACAAGGGAACAGTCAAGGAATTTATTAGAGCAGAAAAGATAACAAATATAAGCATTCCTTTTTTGGTAAGTCAAATAATTGTGCTAATTTAAGGGACATGGCAAAATTTTCTTCTCTTCCATCTTCTGAAGCAGAAAATGTAAAATAATGAATTCACAGTAAGAACTCACTACTATTCAAAATTAATTATTTGAATCAATACTGGAATCACTGAGGATGATACTAAAATTCATATAAACTGCTATTATATGTACATCCATTCCTAATAATGCTACTTATACAGATTGCTATTATTATTGTCAAGTGCAATAATCAAAAGTCATATAAGCAAAATATTCACATAATTCTGAAAAGTAACACAGGCAATACCAATACAAAACAAGAAAATGTTTGTATTTTCCCATCTAGTAGCACACTGAATTGCAAAGTTAGTTCTATGTTTGTAGTGCATATTAGGGCAAGGTGGATTCAATAGTGATATACAATATTTTTCACTGATGTTCCAGTACAAAAACTTGCATCAATAAAAACAAGAATTGCAATGAGTGCTAATGGAGTGTATGTCACAATACCCATTGTATTAGGTCGTTAGGGAAGTACTTGAACATTTTCATTGGTGCACATTTTGTAAACGTGACATGGCAACACAGGCAACGTCTGACGGTTGCATAGTACATAACTTGGACCCAGTTCATGTCTACTGATCAGTTAGTGAAATTTGAAATAATAATGGAGCAGCTAAGATTATCAGTGACAGTGAAAGAACAATGTGTTTTTCTGAAGTTTTGTGTCTTATTGCAGTATTCAGAGGACATGGCACAAGATCTTCTGCAGACAACAATAGGTCAAAATGATCTTAATAAAATGGTGGTACACAATTGGATCAAAGGATATAGGGCAGGTAGGACATTACCCAAAGATACATCAAGATCTGGTTGATTGATTTAAATTTCTAGCCAAGAAGCCAAACAACACATCCAAGAGGCCTTACAGCAGTCTTACAGGGTGAGTGTCAATGACCTTTCCACACAACTGGGTATCTCTCACACAATGCTTTATACCATGCTGATGGAAGGTTTAGGACTAATGAGCAAATAGTGATGTTGGTACTTCACACACTAACTACGACACAGAAGAAATTAGCTTAAGAAATTGCACAAAGTAACCTCGCATACTATCGTAGCAATAGCATGGTGCCCACAAGGATCCTCTGCTTGGATGAAAGTCGGATGGAAATTTACACATCAAGGCAATGGCATCAGTCCTGGGTTGAATTTGGTACTTCCATGGTGTCTTTACCCAGTGCAGAGTTGCGTGAGCATAAAATCTTACTGGTTGTTGGCATGGATGTTCACAGTGTGCCTTCCTGAAAGATGTATGATGAGAACATCAACACGACATTGGAGCAGTAAAAGTCATTTCCACCGAAGCATGTCCTAGCATGGGCACTATGACATCATGTACATCCACCTGTTTTCGTACATAACAATGCATTTTTGCAAAAGTCCTGGATTGTTCAGCTGAACAAAATTGTTGTATGGAACTGCCCTACCCACACACCACATTCACTAGAAATGAGTGCCAGTGATTTCAACTGTTTTGGCTATTCCAAAAGGGGATGTCTGGTACTTGCTACAATAACAAAGAGGATTTGAATCTTCAAATCACAGACATTACCCACAGACTTAATTGGCAGTGGAACTACTAATAATTACCGTCAGATACTGTGCTCATTGCTTTGCTAAATTCCCAAACTACCTAATATATAGTACAGTACAGCTAGTGATATTATCAATACACATTATGACTTCTCACAATACATGTGAGTACGCATGCGTGTGTGTGCACACACACATACTACACAGTGAGCATGGTATTATATTACACAAGGGGGGTTTTAATGGCAGCACAGACAATGGCATATTTTTATTAAGAAATAAGTCCGCTTCCCAATGGTAGTGGCAGTTGTGAAATAAAATTTAATAATCAAAAATGCATAACAAAATCTCACCTCAACAATGGCAAGGTAGCAGTCTGATTTGTCTGTTGCTAAATCAAATATATTCTTCTTTATATCTATTGTTGCTGAAATGGATAAACAACTTCAGAATTACACTTTTTTGCATATTTGCTGTGGTTTTCATCTCAAAAGCAAAATTCATAACAAAAGTACAAATCAAGCACACATTTATGCATTTCATGCAAAGCATAATATATTTTGCTTCTTTTACATTTTAAACTTTGTTAACATTTCAGCTAACTAAAAATATCCACGAATTCCCACAGGATTCATACAACTTACTTATTCTCTCTCTCTCTCTCTCACACAGAATAGATCCAAATGACATAGATAGTACAGTTACTAAAATGTTTAGTACTTGCAAGTTTTTTACAACATGAAGCCTTCCATTCAGTTCTCTTCAGTCATTAATTGCATTTAAATTATTGAAAAAAATATTTTTTTAATACATGGCTCACAAGCAAACTAAAATGTCAGATGTGTCAAGTGCATTTGCTTGGATTCACGACATACATCAATAACTTGTTCCTATGTTCATTACTTATAATGGTAGATTTACACTGCTGTGCACATCTAATCTTTTCTTCTCCTGTGATGCTGTATTGTTTACTTTCTTTTTTATTCTTTGAAGAAAATATAGAATTTTGTCACTTTTTTGTCACTGACTTCAGACTGGCTAGGATGTTCAAAATGGCTACAGATATCAATACTACAGGACAAGACAAATAAAAAAGGAAATGAGTGTTCATTCACCTACCTGTGGCAGGTAAACAACATAAGTAGTGAAGTATGTAAACATTCACTGTAATCAAAACAGTAATTATTTAAATCTTAAGCAAAATGTTCTAGTTCTTCAAACATTCAATTCTAGTTCACCCTTTACAATTTCTTCTTTTTTTTTTTTATTTGTTTCCCTTAAACGTTGATTGAATAAAATTGAATATCAATATATCCAATTTTAGTGTGATTATCAGGCCTGCTAATACCCAGTTGTAATATTTTTCCAATAGTTGAACACTGAGTAAGAAAACCTCACAGAAGAGTGAATGCTATATGAAAACCATTGCTTGCAACAAACGACAATAATAAGAAAAAAAAGTGTCACAGATCTTCCATAGATTTATCAATGAAACTCACAGGTAACTCTTCACAATAGAATTCTAATGCATTGGCAGAAAGTCTTGCCAAAACTATAAAACATGCACTTCAGACTCAAATAAGAAAGCCTACAAAAATTAGCGAAAAAAACCACTGCAATAAATTAATGTTCTTCAAAGATATTCACCACAAAATTGAATGAAAAGCTCTGTTGTCTAAAAGTTGATATCCTGTCATCCATTTCACTTTGATTTTAGATTTGGCAAGGCCTGCAAATGTGTTGTGGAATCAAAGGTTCTAAGTCAGAGATGGGCTACTACTCAGTTATAACCTCAGTGGTGCCATTAAGCCTAAACAAACAAAAAATAAATAAATAAATAAATAAATAAAAAAAAATTGCTTTTGCTTTCCATTGCTGTTTAGATTCTCATGAGTATAGCCCAGTAAGTTATGCTGTAAAGATACACTATATATATAATCAAAAGCATCTAGACACCTCTTCTTAGTAGTGGATTTGCTCATATACCTCACAACCATGACCCATGCAAGTATAAAAAGATGCATGTGGCCTGGCAAGCATCGTAGACAAGCATGACCTGTAGAATGGGTAGCACAGGAGAACCCCCTGACTTTCAACGTAGCAACAAGTCAGTTTGGGAAATTTCTGCCCTGATCAACTGTAAGCGATGTTATTGTTTAATGGATACATCTATGAGCAACAACAGTTCAATCGCAACCTGGTAAGCTACATAAAATGGCAGAGTGGGACCACTGAGTGCCTGTCCTGGCACTTTTGATCAGACAGTGTATGTTGTGCCTTGCAGAATGGTTGACAAGACAATCTCTCCCAGGAAGCAGAGCAATAGGACTTCAAACCATGGTGACAACAGCATGCCAAGAGGAAAATTCCAGGGCAATCCCCCAAACACACTTTATTATTATAATTCACACACCACTTTAAACAAATTCACACATTTAAAAAAATGTGAATCATTCCCTTACAGCAAATTCCCCATCTACTGTTGGGAATTTTCAAAGAATACCAAGTCTGTGTGTTACAGACATGCAAATTGATTAACATTAGTTTTATTGTTTCTTTTTCTTTATTGGAACACTATCTGCATTGGTCACCCTCCACTGTAAATTTATAACAGTAAAGACCAATGATGCATGGACACCTGATGAGCTTCTCCCTCCTTGAGGCTGACGTCTACTGTTCATGCCTGTAAACGAACCCAAACCTAGAAAAGGGAGTGTATGAAATGATGGGACAGCCATGGCAGGCTTTAGATGGGGTTGCTAAAAAAATGCTGAGACATTAGCGCCTGATTGATATCATTTAACCAACACTCTAACTCTGTCTTGCTCTATATAGCCATGTGTAATGGAACAGATGACATTGTGTGCTCCACATAAATGTAAGTGACAGCTGCAAGCAGAGCCCATCTACAGCTGCAATAACAGAGAGCAGAGACACAATTGCTCTTTCTTTCATTCTCTTAACCAGGTTGTAATAAGAGATGCCTTCACAGGTAGGGCCTGACATGATTGAGCAGCACAAGTGTGATACTTTTCCATTAAAACAGAAAAGCTCAAGATTATTCCATGACTTTTCTGGGACTCTTGCAAACCCTGTAATTACCAGGTTATACTGAATTATGTTGTAAGCATGTCAATCAATTTGTTTCTTATATATAATTTGAGACTACTAAGCTTGCGGTGTTAAGATAGAATAATAATAACAACGTTTCACACAATAAAATGTTTATTATACATCGACTATAGTTTCGCAGAGCGTTTGGCTCGGCTTCCTCAGGACGAATGCAGCGTAAATATTCAAATCATTGTGACATCATCAGAATTCTGACAGTCACGGGTTTTGGTTAGTTGTTTCCACACGCTTGAAAGAAAGAGAGTCGACGTCATGTCGTTGACAAGCCGTGGCGAGTTCAGGTATATGTGGAAAGCTTCTAATACATTAAGCTTGAAAGTTGAGTCCGGTTTATCAATAAGAGTAGCGTTTCCAAACAAAAATGTATGGTTATTTTTGTGACAATGTTGAGCTATAGACGACTTCTTTAGTTCATAGTTCCGTACATAGGTCTTGTGTTCCTTCACACGGAAACTTAAAGCCCTGCGGGTCTGTCCTATATACGAAAGACCACATTCACAAGGTATCTGATAAATTCCCCAGGAGTTTATGTCTTCGACGTAGTCTTTTGATCCGTAAAAATTCATCTTGTTTATGGGTTTGAAAATAACTTTGAAATTAAAACTTTTAAGGATTTTGAAATTCCGAAGCAAATCTGAGGAGCAAATGGGATAACTGCCCAATTCTTTCGTGTTGGGAGGTCTATAGGCATGAGCGTGCAAAAGGGCTTTGGTTTCCTAAATTTTGGGACAGCTTTGTCTATAACGGAAGGGCTGTATCCTCTGTGTACTGCAATTCGTTTAAGAAAATCAAGCTTTTCTGTAAGGAATCCTGAGATTTTTCCAACAGACGGAAGACCTTGCAATGTGTAACCCACTGTCACCTATTTTATGCGAAGTCTACATGCGCCATTTTGAAGACCAACTATTTCAGCTTGTTACATTTGACCTGTGGATTCGATATGTAGATGATACTTTTGTTCTCAGGAATGGCATGAACTCTGAAATACCAAAATTAGTTGAACTTATCAATTCAATTGATCCTCATATACAGTTCACATATGAGACTGAAAATAATGGCTGCTTGCCATTCCTTGATGTCCTTGTGTCACGCTCTGAAGGATCCTTTAGTACAACAGTTTATCGAAAACCATTTGCTGTTTCCTTACCCCCTCTCCTCATGCAAAATCAAATCATCCATGGAAACAAAAGATCTCTGCCTTCTTCGCATATGTATATCGTGCAATACATATCTGCTCAACTGAGGATTCCTTACAGAAAGAGCTTGATTTTCTTAAACAAATTGCAGTACACAGAGGATACAGCCCTTCCGTTATAGACAAAGCTGTCCAAAAATTTAGGAAACCAAAGCCCTTTTGCACGCTCATGCCTATAGACCTCCCAACACGAAAGAATTGGGCAGTTATCCCATTTGCTCCTCAGATTTGCTTCGGAATTTCAAAAATCCTTAAAAGTTTTAATTTCAAAGTTATTTTCAAACCCATAAACAGGATGAAATTTTACGGATCAAAAGACTACGTCAAAGACATAAACTCCTGGGGAATTTATCAGGTACCTTGTGAATGTGGTCTTTCATATATAGGACAGACCCGCAGGGCTTTAAGTTTCCGTGTGAAGGAACACAAGACCTATGTACGGAACTATGAACTAAAGAAGTCTTCTATAGCTCAACATTGTCACGAAAATAACCATACATTTTTGTTTGGAAACGCTACACTTATTGATAAACCGGACTCGACTATCAAGCTTAATGTATTAGAAGCTTTCCATATATACCGGAACTCGCCATGGCTTGTCAACGACATGACGTCGACTCCATTTCTTTCAAGCGCGTGGAAACAACTCACCAAGACCCGAGACCGTCAGAATTCTGACGATGCCACAATGATTTGAATATTTATGCTCCATTCGTCCTGAGGAAGCTGAGCCAAACGCTCTGCGAAACTATAGTCGATGTAAAATAAACATTTTATTGTGCGAAACGTTATTATTATTCTAACTTCATTCCTGTAAACAGACAAAAGCCAATCTTTGTTAGTTTAAAATGAGCAAAAAAGAATAAGATACATACATTGCAATTGAATTACTGCAGCATTTCTTTCTGTGATACTTGAAATACAAAAATATATGCCGCAAGGAACTTGAAAATAGCAAACAATCAGCTGGGTAAATAGCAGTACAGTCTTAGGAGGTATCAAGTTAAGAGTTTCATTTTTTAATCTAAGGCAGCCTTTGATTTTTTTTTCTGTGGAGAACTGACTATAAAAGGCAAAACCTACAGTGAATGCAAAGCACCATGATCAATTTTGCTTTTATATTTTGAAATGTCAAAAGCAGTTTATTTACCCCTGATTTAAATAATGTTTTGCTGCAATTTTCAAAGAATATGTACATCCATTTAAGTAATATCAAAATTCAATGTAATATGAATGAATTCATTTGCACAGTGATTAGTATTGCAGTTTTCAGAGTCTCATAATGTGCTGAGTTATTAATAAGGCAAACTGTTCTTTATATATATACACACACTTTGATAAACACAAATATCCTTTTTTTCTTTTTCAAAAAGGTTTAGGTATGGAAGAAATATGGGTAATGCCCTAATGCAAGCAACTTTGAAATCCACCAGGAGATGAAACGAAGTTTCGTGGTGTAGATCGCAGGCAAAGCCTGCATCTTTCTTCACTAATGATCGTTGACTCTGGGACCATTAAGGGGCCCGCTTGTAAATTGCATTTGTAACAGTAACCTAGGAAACGCAGCCAGGATTGTCATGCAAATTCAAATCTGACTTATTTCGTTGACAGAAAAGCATCTTCACTCTATTACAGTGGGATGACATGTTTTGTCTATACCCTTGTACCAAGCAGTTGTTCAGCAGAGAAACGAGAGTCCAAATGAAAAAAACAAGAGGTGAGAGTATGCAAATGAGATGACACCAAGGGCTATCTCTGGAACTAAGGAAAATACAGAAATCAAATACCACTTGTATTAAAGCTTACAACCAGCACTATCCATAATACATTGTCAGAATGGACGCTGGGCTAATACAAAGAAGTTATTAAATGCTATTAGCCCAACAGTAGGTAAAGCAGTGTGGCAACTACTAAAAATAAGGCTAGTTCCAGACTTAAGTTTTTACAATGTAATAACAGCACTTAGTAGGAAGCTTAGAACACTTAGCACACATGTAAGACTAGTTGGAAGCACCAGGGGCTATTTTAGTAATTTGCATAAGATTTTTCTGATTTGCATAAATAAATGGATTGGAACACTTAAGACTAAGAATTATGGGAGATGCCACTTAGAACTTCTGTGGAAGGGATGACAAAGAAATACAAGTATATGTACGAATATTAGCTCTTGCATGCAGTGTAGGACACAGTAGCAGAGCACCAGCCCAAAGTAATACCACAGAGGAACGGTAGGGAAAGCAGTAAAGGTGATCTTCCCAATTCTAAGTAAAAATACCATATTTTGTTAAGAGGCCAATGTGCTAATGTGAGAAAGGATAAGTACATGTATAAGAGTATGGACAATGTCATTCTACTACAACAGAGTGTACATGCTTTCTGCCAATTTAGTAAGTCAGATTTCAATTTGTATGCCACCCCATGACAATCCTGGCTGTGTTTCCTACTTAACTGCTACAAAGGCAGTTTGCAGATGTATCCCTTAGGGGCACATCAGTGCCATTTATACTTACATTACATTCAGTGCTACCAGTTCCTCTCTCAAAGACCATAACTTTGGTTTTCCCCTTATTTATACTCAGTTTGAATTTCATGCAAACTTCGTGCATCCGAGTCAACATACTCTGCAACTCACTTTTGCTCTCTACCAACAGGACAGTGTCATCAGCATACAGCAATCTGCACACACAGATATCACCAAGACATAAACCACTATTATCTATTTTGGCATCACGCGTGCACACATCCATAAATATATTAAACAGCCATGGTGACATTACACAACCTTGTCTAACTCCTGAACCAATAGAAAACCATTTTGATAAAACACCATTCACTCGTACACAAGCTCTACTACCAGCATACATGGCTTTTACACCATTAAGTAGATTCCCAGTAACACCATATTCATTCAATACCTTCCACAAAAGTGTTCTATTTACTCAGTCGTAAGCTTTCTCTAAATCTAGGAAGGCAGCAAAAACTTTATGAACAGCCATATACTTTTCAATCATCATGCGTAATGCAAAAATCTGGTTAATGCAGCCTTTACCATGCATAAAACCACTCTGAACATCCCACACTTTTTCTGATGTAAGACCCCATACTTTTTCAATAACAACCTTACCAAACACTTTCCCTGGCACACTTGGTAGGCTAATACCATGATAGTTCTTGCATTCAGTATGATCACCTTTTCCCTTATACATGGGAACAATAACAGCATCCTTCCAGCACAACTGGCAAATTTTAGTTAACCAGTCAATTACAGTCACCACCATATTTCATCATCTCGGCAGTTATGCCATCAACTATCGGAACCTTAACATTAAGAGATTTTAGAGCTTTACACACTTCTTCTCTTGAGATCCCTTCTGTGCTTCCATCCCTCACTGTGACGTCATCTGCATCTGTCTCAGAATCATCTTTGCTTTCCTGATCTAATAACTCACAGAAGTACACTGGCAAGCAAAAATTAAGGACGAGATGGTTTTTCGAATGTAACGTCGTGCAGAAGTGCTCCACATCGACTCAAATCATACCATAAGATCCCCAAGATGTAAGAATATGGGACAAGTGAGCAAAACCGTCCAAACAAGGAATCCAAAGGATACAAAGGCACTTTATTGAAAAGGTAGCTTCGAGCACAACTGGACAGAAGACAGAAACGTCCATGTGACAGGTGGTCAAGAAAAATCCAGTCTTTAGTAGGGGATATGATCACCCCTGACTGCGTTGCAGGATTTACAACTTCTTTCCATGTTGAGCACGAGGCTGTCAAGGAGCTGTTGAGGCATCGCGACCCATTCCTCTTGCAGCGCCAATCACAGCTGCGGAATCGTTGCTGGCGGCTGCTGACGTGCTGCCAAGCGTCTCCCGAGAAGGTCCCACACGTGTTCGATTGGATTTAGGTCCGGGGACCTTGCAGGCCAACCCATGTGTTGAAT
This sequence comes from Macrothele yani, assembly GCA_039090855.1. Lineage (NCBI taxonomy): Eukaryota > Metazoa > Arthropoda > Arachnida > Araneae > Macrothelidae > Macrothele > Macrothele yani. The sequence goes on from CM077014.1 coordinate 1,203,026, forward strand.
ATCTTCACTCTCCAACAGCTCTGCGACAGCCACTGTATGATGAGGTGTAGCATTGTCGTCCATGAAGAGGAACTCAGGACCCACAGAACCTCTAAAGCGACGCATTTGAGGCAGGAGAACCTCGGTACAATAGCGGACATCAGTGACTGAACCTCCTTGAAAGATGTGGAGGTCAGTACAGCTACCAAGCATGATACCGCCCCAAACGAGAACTCTGCCACCTCCAAACCGGTCCCTTTCGATGATGTTGGAGGTGTGATTGCGTGTTCCCTGCTCTCTCAAGATGCGTATACGTCCAGAATCGCTCGTCAGACTAAATCGGCTCTCATCCGTAAAGAGAACTCGACCTCATTGCTGGTGTGTCCCGTTCTTGTGTTCCTGGCACCACAGAAACCGCTGTCTCCTATGAGCAGGTGTTAATGGCACACACCGTACTGGTTGTCGTGCAAATAGACCACCTTTGTGCAGCCTCCTGGCCACGGTAAAATGCGATAACGGACGTCTAGTTGTCTGTTGCATGTGCCTTGCGATTTCTCCCACTGTCTGCCGTCTGTCTCTTCTCGCCTGCAGGACAATATACTGATCGTCCGCCACCGTGGTTGCTCGTGAACGACCACTGCTAAACACTCGAACAGCTGTTTCTGTCGTTTGAGATGCTCTCCAAGCTCGTGAAACAATGCTGTGAGCGATCCTGAACTCCTCAGCTATGCTAGTCACATTTCTACCTTCTTCCAACTTCCCAATGACACGACCTCGGGTAAAGTCATCCAGATGTTGTCTACTGGATTGCTTGTTGGCCATATCACACAGTGACAGCAACTCGATGTCGTTCAAACCGATGTACACCGTGCAATGGCTTTCACCGAATTGCTGAGTGTACACCGCCCGTGTGCTTTATACCCTTCCGACCCCCCCCCGACCCCCGCCATGCTGCATATATGCTCATGCCCTACTGTACCGGACCCGAGTATATCTCCTGAGTGGTCTTTCGGTCCGTTCTGCCTGCTCGTTCCACTGTTATGCTAATTTCTCCTCTTCGTCCTTAATTTTTGCACACCAGTGTATTCACCCCATCTTTCACTTAACTCATTGGGTTCCCAAATCATTTCCCCGATCCTATTCTTCACACAACTTTGTTTCCCCTATTTTTCCTGAGTCTCATGTACTTCCAAGAAAGACTTCCTATCTTTCCAAAAGGCCAGTTCACGCCTTTCCGCCTTCTCCTTCCTATCTCTTGCTTTCCTCTGGCAAACCAGCTTAGCAGCTTCAGGCTTCTTACAGCGATATTCATCCACAGAAACTCTAGCTTGCAACATCCCCAAATAGCCTTCCTTCTTTCTTTTTACTGCCTCTTCAATCTCACTATTCCACCAAGCATCACCTCTATTGTTACCCACTATTGTGGTGCCACAGACCTCTTTAGCAGCAGAGACAACACAGTTCTTAAAACATTCCCACTTCATTTCTACATATCTCTCACCAGACTTTAGCTCCTTCAGTCGTTCTCTGAGTAAGTCAGAATAACGCTGATGATCTTCAAGGAGCCTACCAACCTTTATTCTTTTTATCCTGGGCCTTTTCCTATTCCTTCAACCAACATTAAGTTTCACTCGTGACTCTACCAAGTAATGATCAGAATCAACATCCACATCTCTCGGCACACGGGTGTCAACAACTAAGTGTTTCAGACGCTGATCGTAGACACAAAATCTATCAGACTCTTTTGACCAAGAGTACGATTTTCCCAAGTATATGTGTGGATATACTTGTGGTTGAAAAATGTATTAGATACACACAAACCATTCTCAATGCAGAGTTCAATTAATCTTTCATCATTATCATTCACACAAAAATCATTAAACTTAACCAGAACATTGTCAGAAATTGCATTTTGCACACCTACTCTAGCATTGAAATCCCCTGCTATTATAACTTTTCCTTTAGCACCAAACTGGCTCAAAACAGCTTTTAGCTCATTCCAGAAATTTTCCTTCTTATCAGAAGGTTCCGAGTTACAAGGAGTACACACTACAACAATTACTATTATCTGAAGTTTCACTTTCAAATGAACCCAGAGAATTCTCACACTTATGCAACTATAGTGAATCAAGTTGCTCATCTTTTCACTTAAAAATCACACCTACACCAGCCTGTCCTCTCACATTATCCAATACTCCAGACCACACACTCACCGTGCCATTCACTTCTTCTACCCCAATTTCCTTCTTTTTGGTTTCATTTACACACAGCACATCCAATCTTTACTTATTCATCTCCTCAATCACCTCATTCATCTTGCCATTTATACCTCTAGTATTTAATACCCCAATCTTACATTTACTCAGCAGAGATATCTTTCTCATAAGCTGTTTTGAAAGTCCAGGTCAATTCCTCGGTGGACCATCCTTCTCAAGTGTGGTAGGTCCACCACATCCCACACTTGAGTCATTTTTAAATACTTCTTTTTGCCTTTTCAATCAGGTAAGTACATCAGTGTGGGGGATTAGCCCAGAGCTGACAGTTCACGTTGATCATTCAACCTAAGGATTCTGGAACAAAACCCAGTGAGTTGGGGTCTTTTCACCAATGTCACACAGAACTAGCTGGCACCTCTCCAAGATTCACAGAGGTCCTAGTTGCTGTTGTGTGTGCCATTGTTACCACGGAGTGCCCCGAGGAGGCGAACCCATCACTCACTATGACCGCCAGTAATAGCTTCAAGGCTCACCCCATTTTTCAAGGACAAATACAGAAACTGCTTCTTTTTTTTTTTCTTTCTTTCTGGAAATTTCATGGTGTATATTCCTCATATTTTTATTAGAGAAGCAAAGTTTCAAGCCTCTTCTGATTTCAGCATTACTTATCAAAACTTTCTTTTCTTATTTCATATGAACAAGTGTAATAAACCTGTCTTCTTGAAGTGAAAAAAAGAAAAGAAAACCAATAACAGGACCCATTAAAACTATCAATAAACAGCATCACTAATCACTGCATATGATAACTGTACAAGAAAGCAAAGTACAAAAAAATTTGGTTTGTTGCACTTATAGAACAGAAAACAAAATTTTGAAATGCATACCTATGCTGGAATAGTCAATGGCATCAAATGTACGAAAGGAGGATCCGTATGGGCTTTTAAGCTGATCTTCATCCATTTCAACTTCCTCCTCAAGCATTGCTTAAAAAAAAAAAAAAAAAAAAAAAAAGTGAAAAAAAAAAAAAAAACTACCCACATATTAGGACAACTAAATATTGCAATTTAAATTCATATTAACCCTCTAAAACTGAAACTATTGGGTTGACACATAAATAAGTTCATGCCATTTTATTTAACGAGTGTTTCCCAGGTCAGTAGTGACAGTGCAGATGGCCAGTTCTATATCAAAATGTAGCCAGTAATATCATGTATCTAAATCATAATGCGCTGTGTGATTATGGTTAATGGGTTTTTGGTTTCCAGGTCCGGAAATATGAAGTATCAAGTAGAGAGGAATGAACATTTCCAACATCTGCTCCTCTACAAGTTTAACAAGGGATCCACAGCCACTTACTCGACAAATTTGTGCTGTATAGAGGGAGGATGCTATTACTCCAAGGACAGCCAACAAATGGTTTGAGCAGTTCCGAGGTGGCAATTTTGACCTCAACAACTCTCCACGCTCAGGTTGTCCATCTCACTTTGATGAGGATAGTTTGAACCATCTCATTCACTTGGATCCACGTCAAACCACACACGAATTGGCCACCGAGATGGACTGTGTTCAGGCCACCATGGTGCGACACTTGAAACATATGGAAAAAGGTCCAGAAATTGGGGTTTTGGGTGCCTCACACTCTCACGAGGACAACAAGAATCAGGGTCTTACCATATATGGTTCCTTGCTCACCTGTTATCGTGAATGTTCTCAGCAACACAAACCCTTTCTGTTAGGTATTGTTACTGGAGATGAAAAGTGGTGCCTGTACATGAATTTCAGGCATCAGAGGGAATGCTTAAGCCTAAACAAGATGCTCACACCAAATACCAGGGTGTCCACAGAACTATCAAACCTGGTTTCCCTGACTTTACCTGACCAAATATATAAGAAATCCCTGACCTTGCACAAATAGGTTCATTTGAGTTTTTCAATATATGTGCCATGATAAATAAATAAAATTGAATTGGATAATTGAGAAACTTATATTATTTAAAAGTGTTTCCGTTTGACGTATAAAGTTTCCCAAATAACTGATTCACTTAATATATTTTTTTTTTTTTTTTTTTTTAAATCGGCCTTTACCTTCCCCATAGCCGTCCAACTCACACCTTTTTAATTTTAAGTTTACTCTTTTTTCATGGTTTTACATTTCTTGAAGAAACACTCAAACAAACCCATACACAATATTCAGAACAGTTACTATAAAAATATTACAGTAGGAACACAGTCACTGTTTTTATATTACACACCACTTTTCTTCTTTTTCCACTCTGAAATCTTCGCCTGCAATGCTGCTTCTTCCAACTTTAGTTCCTTCCGTACTCTTTGTCTTTTTTCCTTCAATTCCTTTATTTCAGGATAATTTTTTCTTTTTTCCTTCAGTTTTCTTTCTTCTTCGTTCTGAAGAACACTTTTTTTCTCAAGATAATCCTAATATCTTCGTCTGGAGGCTCTTACAGAAAGAAGAAGCCTTCTATTGATCGCAATGTGTCTACTCCTCCCACATTTTTAATGGCATCAAAAACTGTTCTCTGACAAATCAGGGATTCTTCCAGTAGATTTTCCACAAAAAGAGACTTATTGACAGAAAATCCACCTTCTACTGAAGCATTTCAATGAGACATAATGAGAAAAAATTTTATTACATCCCAAAGTTCACCAAATTGTTTTTGGTTGTCAAGTAGAGCACTGTAAAATTTGTCTACTCCAATGGAATCATCATGACTGTCTAAAAATTCATCAAACTGAGACTTTAAAGCAGATTGAGCTTCTACACACAATGAAGCATATTGTTTATTAGCTTTTTCAGCACAGTCATCTGAAATCCTGTTTGGACTAAGTAAAACTTCGAGCACAATTTCCACTTTCTTCTTGCCTAGACTCAACTGCTGCACTCTAATACACTGCTGGCCACCCAAAATGCAACACCAAGAAGGACACGAGACAGCAAAGCCAGATTCACTGGACACATAACAACAGATACAAAGATGAAACGATTGAGCTTACAGGCCCGTGCGACTTGCAGAACACACAGACATCAATAGTTCGTGTGGCCCCCATGGCTGAAAATAACGGCCGCAACACGCCGCGGCATCGAACGAAAGAGGCTTTGGATGTGGGCTTGGGGTATGTTGGTCCAGGCTGCTTCCACATGTTGCCACAGTTCATCAGGCGTAGCCACGGGTAGTGCTTTCCGGGCCACTCGGTTGCCGATCAGCGACCAGACGTGTTGGATGGGCGACATATCAAAAGAACAGGCAGGCCACGGCAGCAGTGACACCTGGTGGGTCGTGAAGAATTATTGCACAATGCGTGCCACGTGCGGGCGCACATTGTACTGTTGAAACGTGGCTGCTGGCAGATCCTGCAGGTAAGACTACAGGCTCCAAAACGTCAGAGATGTAGCGGCTGTTAAGTGTACTGGCGATGCGTACCAGAGGGGTGCGGGTGTCATATCCAATTGTGCCCCAAACCATAACGCCAGGCTATGGACCGGTATGGCGATGCATAATGCAGGCATCATACAGTCTCTTGCCGCGATGCCACCACACGCGGATCCAACCATCGTAGTGTTGCAGGCAGAAGCGGGATTTGTCAGAGAAGACAATGTCGTGCCATTCCATAGTCCAAGTGTGGCGTTCAACGGCCCACTGCCGCTGCACTTGCCGGTGGTGTAACGTCAATGGTAATCGGAGCAATGGCTGCCGTGCGACAAGTCCCCACTCCTGCAGACGACGTCGAGCGGTACATGCTGACACAGGTTGTTGCGCAACACACCCTAGTTCCTGCGCTAACGTTCGTGATGTGGCAGTGCAAGCCGTCAATGCCCGCCGCACAACATGCCGGTCCTCTCGTTCGGTGATGTGCCGTGGCTGCCGCAATCGCTCAAGTCGGTCGGTCCGTCCATCCCTCCTGCACCCACCGAATCCATACTCGCCTCACTGTGGCTGGATTCGTCCCACTCGGGTGCCAATGTCTCGGTACAATAAACTGCTGTCAGGATAAGCCACTATCCGTCCTCTGCCGAACTCAGAAACGTGCTGGAATGACTGCCGTATTCTGCGACGAGGCATCAGGAAGCTTCCCACTCACAGGTTTGGCGGCACAACACGCTTCCACTACTTACACCCAGTCTTCTGTGCACCCTTCTTATAGTGCTTCTCAGTGGCGTGCCAGGCGCACATGATTTGCATATGCCCTGCAATGCTAATCGTTTGCATGTCCTCTCGTGGGCGACCCATGCCGTGAATTTCAGGCCAATCGGATGCGTCCAAACAAGTTACCCCACAGACAAACTTAAATTTTTATGGGCTTTTCTCAAGAAGTTTTTCAATCATACTGGTCACAAGTTTCCTAAATTCAAGCTTAAACTCTAATTTCTCCCATTCTGAGCACTTCACTTCTTTCAATAGCCTTTTAGCACTAAATTCAATATCAACTTTCTCGATTGAGAGAAGATTTTCACTTTTTGATACATAAAGAAGTTAACAGTTTTGAGACACTATCAGCTTCACTTAATTTGTCAGGCTTCAAGCTCTGTGCCATCAAATTTTTCATCAGATCCAGCAAATCAGTGTGTAAGAAAGGAATTAAAGGCTTTGGGCTCTGGAACCTTCTCAAAAAAGATCCACACTCTGAATTATAGTCCTAAATGCAGCCAATTTGCATTTCAACAGTGGACTTTCCATGAATTCTGCAAGAAACATGTGCTGTTTGCTGGAAACTGATGATTCTTGAACATATTGATATGATCATAGACAAGCAATGCCCTAGTCAAACAATTAACATTTTCCAACCACCTTACAGTGCAAAATTTCAAAGGGAAATCTTTACATCCAATAATCATAGTATAATTTGCACGGCGAGCAGGGCTATCTTTTAAAAGGTAGTACAAGTTACGCAGAAAGTGATGTATATCCCATTTCACTGCTTCAAGTCCAGTTTTCATAGCTCCATTTGACCACGTGAAGACCACATACTCCAATGTCAACTAATAATTTACCATCTGGATTTTCAGTTCTAAGTTTATCTTTCAGCTTTTGAAGAAAGCTGAGATTAACGTTAGGCCCATCCATTGACACTTGTAGCATGTTATGCAAGGGAAGAGGTGCACCTTTAATGAATTTCTCTAAAAGGTCACTAGCTGTTGCTCATCCTAGAAACACACTACTTAAGTATTTAGTGGAAACTTTTTGCAGATTGGCGTCCCAATAACGAACAAACTGATCCATTTGCCCACGCTGAGCAATTTTGTTTAGTGATTCATCAAAACAAATTACAAAGTCAGTGCACTGCTTCAGATTGTCCATTAAACACTATTTGAAATGTGGTGCCAATCCATGGTTTATCACACAAGATGCTTTGCTTTTGCCAAAAGTAAATTTTGAAGCTATTGTATTGTCAGGAAACATTAACTGAAATGTTTTTTTAATCTGTGTACAAGAGTTCAGAGACATTTGCTTGGACAACACTTCCATGGCCCATATTATTTCCAACTTTGTTACATCATCTTTCACTACAAAAGCATTAAGGTCTGGTTACTGGGCTTCACATCACCTTTCACAACATAAGTATTTGAGTCATTATTAGACTTAATATTTTCTAGAAGTTTCACAGAAGAAGTGAAAGAAGCAAGACTGGGCTGAGAAATTTTAGCACAGATGTTTTTCAAATGATAAGGACCAACATGGGGCGTCGGGCAGTCTCCGTGGCTGGAGACTGCCCGACGCCCCATGTTGCTAAGCTTGAAAGTTTTAGAGCACACTTTACAAAATGCTGATTCATTCTCACCGTTCACAGCAGCTATCCAACCAGAAAACTCAGGATTTAATTGTTCGTCCAACCATTTTTCATTAAACACACAACGCTTTGACATTGCAGCAGTCTTAATTGCCTTTTAACAAGGTATAACTTATATCACAAATTTTCTTCTACTCATTTGACCTAAAACAAAAAGAGAAATATTAACAAGTAATGTAACACAACTTACAATAATAGGTAGGAAATACAAGGTTACATTAGTAGGAAGGGGAAGTTAGTGACTGTCTGCAACACCAAGTGCAAGTGTGTTGGGCGATGAGGGCGTCACTCCCCGACGCCGGGTTAAAACTAGTTGTAGTCTAACTGTGATTGAAATTTCTCTGACTTTTTTTTAAATATCACTGATTTTCCCTGACTTACCAACATTTCAGGCATTTCCCTGACCAAATTTCATTTCCCTGACTTCCCCGACTTTCCAGATGTGGACACCCTGCATCCAAAACATGACCTTCATCCTGCGAAGATCATGTTGTGTGTTTGGTGGGACATTAAAGGCATTATTCACTGGGAAATGCTGCTGAGGAATTGGACCATTAGTGCTGCACTCTATTGTGAGCAACTCCAACGTATGGAGGGAGCAATTCAGCAGAAACTGCCACATCGGCGCCATGGTGTACTTCTCCAACATGATACACACGACGCCATGGTGTCCTTCTCCAACATGATAACACACGCCTTCACCGAGCAAACATGACCAAAATGGCCATTCAGGACATGAAATGGGAGATCCTTCCACATCCGGCCTATTCCCCAGATGTCGCCCCTTCAGACTATCATCTGTTCCAATCTCTGTCGAATGCACTCCGTGGCATAACGTCTAACAATGATGTTGATCTCCAAAATTTCCTTGATGATTTCTTCACAGAAAAGCCTGCACGTCTTTTCAAGATTGGCATTGCAGACCTATCCAGACGTGGGACACCATCGTGAACAATGGGAGTCGGGGGGGGGGTACATAGTTCATTGATTTCGTTTTCCCTTTTGATGTAATACATTCCTGTAGTGCTGTGAATAAAACACCATGAACTTATGCATCAACTCAATATAAAACTTAACTCTTTTTACTGGGAAGTTTGATCTTAATATACTGCAAAACAATAAATTCAAAAGATAAGATCTTTATAAATTCTATTCAGCTGTTACTATCCTGATTACACTAGACGAAAACGTCAACAGATCAGGAAGTGATCTGTTGACATTTTTCCGATCTCTGAATCAATGGGCCAGTATTTTTGGATCGGAAAACCCATCACCAGATCCATGCACTCTCAATGAGAGTGATAATTTTTGTCATGAGATGATCTCAAATCCCTTTGGCAAGGAGGGAGTCAAAAAAAAAAAAAAATAGATTTAAGAGTCAAGAAAAATCAAGTAAATTCTTTTCATTTATTTTCTTTTTCTTTCTGATTTCTCTGTGAAGTGTTGATCTCTGTGTATGTAGTTAAATTTATGTGAATAGGTCTAGGTAAGTTAGCCTTGTGATGTCTTTCTAGTTAAGGGATGTATAACTAGCTGGGAAGTAGATTTAAAGAAGTTTGACATCATGCTGTATTGTTTTTTTTTTTCTTCTTCTTCTTTCATGCAATGTTTTTTTCTTCCATTGCATTTTTTAGTGCACTGTTTACTTTAGGGGAGATATTAGTGAAGTTTATTTTAGTGCAGTATATGATGTAGTGTATATGAACTGATTTGCCTTAGTTTCTTAAGTGTATAGTGCAGTTTATATATGTATAGTGTTAGATGTATCAGTTTAAAATTATCGGCGACGCCGTGGCGTTCGGCGTTATTGATCGTCGGGATAACGTAGCGATAAAAAGAAAAATTGTAAGGTTGTAGTTCCGTATTTACCGTCGTTATCGCGATTTCTTTTATTGTATTATTCTGTAAGCTTTAATAATTGTAAAGTAATTTGTAAACATATAGTGTACGAGGTATTTTATCGTATTGTAGTTGTATCTAATGAGAAAAAATGCGTAAAATGCCAGGAGAATGCTTAAAATCTGTTGCCAACTGCAAATCCCTGTGCGCCGAGAGAAAATTCCGTCGTCGGCCATCTTTTCTTTTGGGAGGTCAGGTCAAAGTTCAAGCCTGACTCCGAGAAGATGCGAGCGAGCGATTTCTGGGAATTGCGTCTTTCTCTCCGCCTTCTGACTTAACTTCGGGCCAATTGCCTTCCGCCATTTCGGGCGCGTGCGCAAGGGATTCGGCGAGGAGCGGAGAAATTTTGCGTGCTGCTCGACACTTCGATACCAGACTTTGTAAGGGAGAGTCCCACAATAAAAAAAAAATAAATAAAAAAATCGAGTAAAGGAGGGAGTCCGCACGACGGACGTCCGGATGCCGAACCTGCCGTAACCTTCCAGCACCGGGAACGTGCGGCCGCGATGGCCCAAGAACATTAGGAATGATCCTTTTCTTTTAAAATTTTTCCATGGCTCAAAATTTACTCTGCTGCCGAGATGGCGCGAAAAAGTGCCTGACATCGTCCCGAGGCACTAGCGGGCATTACGCCTCGTAACTCGCTCGGTAACATCGCTGCCGCCTGTCGCCGTGTGAGAGAGAGAAAGTCTCCTCAAAGGCCGGCATCGGGAGTAAGTAAGAAAAAAGAATAAAAGAAAGGAAGGAGAAGAGGGAAAATCCTACCATGTCATCATAAGCGCATCAGGCCCCGTTTCCATGGCGTGCCGGCTCTCGTAAGCGACAGCACAAACACCAATTCCAATTCGGCATCAAAAGGAAAATTTAAGGAGGAGGAGAAACAAAGAGAAAAAAAAAGAAAAAAAAATGAGGACCACCTAAAATTGAAAAAAAAAAAAAAAATGTGTCTTGATCAGAAATGGAATGATGTAAAAGGTTAAAATTGAGGGGTGAGAAACAAAAATGGGGGGAAGTGAAATTAAAATGGGAGGAAAATAGAGAAATGCAAATGTATGTTTGGAATTAATGGTCTGGCCAGAACCAACAAATGTAATATAATGTCATTGTGTATTTTTTTTTTTTTTTTTTGTAAAAATGCCTAGTTAATGCCAGTGACCAAAGAAATGGATTGAAGTATATTAATTTTGGTTTTCTGTTAGAACAGGGTTTTTTCGTTAGCTCAAATGAGAGGAAAGTGACAGCAGAGTAGGATATTGAAATGGCATGCCTTCCTTAAGAAAATTGTGTGTGTGTGTGTGGGGGGGGGGATTTGATTTTTGGCTCAGGTAGGGGAGCATACCTCTTCCAATAGCCTATTCTATTCTTTTTTTTTTTTTTGTTGATGTTTCACCAGTAGGAGTAGCAACTGAACTTATGCATAGATTTTTTTTTGTCATAATTAATGTGGGGAGTCCTGGCAGTGACTTGACATTTTTGTTTGTTTGGTTTTCTGTACTGTAAAGTAAGAAAAAGAGTTTTCCAGGTAACTGATCAAAATCAGTGTGTTGTGAAAAAAAGAATAAAATGTCACTCTTAACCATCTAAATCTAAATTGTAAAGAGCATTTAGCTCAAGGTTCAACAGGTATCAGATATGCACATCGAGCATTAAGCTCTTAACACTCTTTGAGTGAATGATCACATCCTTTGATGATTTTTGTAAGGCAGGCTGGTAACCAAATTGTGCCACTTACCTCCCTCATCCTCTAAACCACACAGGTGAAAACTACTTGGTTTGCAGACCAGGGTTTCTGAGAGGATTATTTAGGACTGTTAACATACTCTGGACTCTAAAATTCATAGCTAAATTCTTTTTTTATTCGGCCTAGCCACCTAAAGTTTCCTTGTATCGAGTGTTTTTCCAACATGTGCCTGAGAGTACAAAATAAATTTTTAGTTAACCTGGAACATATGTTTAATCAAATTATTTTGTGTCGTATGTGAATTTCTCTTGTCGGTGGTGGTGGAATCACCTTCCATTTACTGGGAGTTTTTAAGGATCGTACCTGGGGTGTTAGTTGTTAATGAAAAAAATTCTTAATTGGGGTCCCTAGATAAGATCACCGGCCATTTTCTTCTTTTTAAAAATAAAATTGTGTAATATTTGCATTTTTCAGAAGTAAGTTCATCATCGTAATAGAATAATATCTTAACAACCAAACCACATCGTATCAGAAGAGAGCTACACTGTGGGCTATGAAACATCCTTAATATCTTGCTAAATGGTTCTTAATATCCTAGAGTTTATTTTTTGATTTTGATAATCATGAAGAATGTTACTTTAAAGTATTCAATATTAACAAATGAAAAAGAAAAAATAGTGAAGCTCCAAGTACCAGTGGCTTGAAACTAACTTAAGGGAGTTTTTTTTTTTTTATTTAACAAATGAATCAACAGCTTCATTACTAACACACAATCACATCACCGATTGCATCACATCACCTTTTCTAATAAGTCTCTTCTCGAATCCAAAGTCAAAGCATTCACATTACAGAATCGATGTAATAATCATAGTTTCACTTAAACATGAAAAGACAGTTAAAATGGTCAGAAAGTTATTTACAATTCTCTTCTTTGTTCATACTACCAACTTCTGGTTACTCTGAGTTTTTGTATAAACTAAGAAATCTCTACAGTTGTGGGCATTTTAAACTATTCCCAAAACATTAAAAGCTGTACACTCCTACTTTTGAATTCTTTCAAGTGAAGCACAGCTTGTTTCCTAGTGCATTCTGCATCCCACATATACATTACAAGGGTCATCATTCATGTATTAATTTAAAGAAAAAAGAGAAAAGACAGCAAGCCACACAAGGCAGCACTTAATTTCCTTCTGGTTCGAACAACTGTATGCTAGTATAAATGTTATTGACTGAGATCTCCACTAAAATCCTCCAGCTCTCTTTCTTGTGCGAGCATGTAATTTTTTATCTATCTAATATCATGTAGCCTAGTGAACTGATTTTTTTTTTGAGAAAATAAAGTTTAAAATTTCCTTTTAAGTAAAAATTAGTGATTATAATTGTATGAAATTTCACTAGAGAATGGAGGCGCTCTAAAAACACCACAATGATGCTTTTTTACAACATGACATATCTGAACTCAATTAAACGTGAACTGAAACACGATTGCACACAAAACAATTCTTTTTTTTAGTAAATTAATATATGGTACACGAACATTTCAAATAACAAAAACAACAATAATAAATTTTATGATGTAAGGTTATAGTGAGTGAAAGTACAAAACATTAAGCTACAACTTAAAAGGCAATAGGACTGGTTAAAATGAAAAATACCTCCATATATCACATCTCCTGTTTGGTTGAAAGTAATCTGACACTGATCTAGAGCTGGCACTGTGTGAAGTAAGTGAAAAGTTCGAAGATCCCACTATTAAGAAGTTAAGGTGAAACAACAAAGGAAAAAAAAAAAGAATTTTCACAATAAATGTCACATCACACAGAATGCTTGGTGAGTGCAAGTAGGTGAAATAGTGCTTGCACAGTTTACAAAGAAATTTTTTGTTTCATGTAACTTAAAAGTAAAGGAATTTTACACTTATCTACAAAATTTGTTGATGTATAATTTTATATTAAATATTGGAGAAAAAAGCAATGGCACACCACTTATTCTGCCCATATTAATGCTGGGCAATTAATTATAAATGGAATAGAGAAGTTTTTGAATGAACAGATCATATTGAAATATTGACTAATATCAAATATAAATTACAAAAATGAACTAATATCAAATACTGTATAAATTACAAAAATGAACTAATACAGAAATAAAAAAGACAAGAATGATGGAGAATTGTGGAAATCAACAACAATAAAAAAATCAGTGAAATTATTTAGGATGACACTGAACACATTAAAACTATGATATTAGCAAATTTGCTTTTATTTTCTAGTGAAAAGGCAATTACAGAAACTCAAATGAGCAACCCTTCTCTCAAAATGAGAATTTTAAAAGTGTTAAAACATTTTAACTTAAAAGCCTAAATTACTAGTGCAAAGGGTGGAAAACTCCAATATAAAGCAGTTTTGTAAAATGTAATAAAAATTCATAAGTTGCTTGATCATTTTGTATTAAAAATTGGCCCATTTACCTTAATCTAAACTGCATAACTTCCCCTTAAATACAGCAGATACACTCTTGTAGGTATCGATTTCCGTTACAACACACAAAATATTCTAACTCTAGAAACGGTCTTCTTTAAGAAAGGTACAGCTTACTTCTTTATTGAAACATGGAAAGCAAATGGCATTTGCTTCATTCATATGACTGATTAAGTACACATTAGTGAGCTCAGTTTTACCAAAAAGTTATTCACTCTTAGAAAAAACACTTACTTTTGGCTTTACTCAGATATACAAATTATATTCAGTTGAAGAATTCATTAAATTTTCCTTTTCTCCGAGTTTTTGGTTTTTAGCAGATGTTTCTGACCTTTTGGTGACCATCAAGGCAATAAAAATATATAGGACAAACAGCAAGGAAATTGAAACAGAGAACTGAAAAGAACACAACTTCTGGAGGAAACTGAATAGAACCAGTGTAATAGGAAGCACATTGAACCATGAAACTGCAAGTCACCTTGGGACAATATACAAATTTTGTATTATGAACCAAAAAACAATGGGAGACCTATTAGAGAGACATGCTACATAATCAGGGACAAGGAATCTCTATTAAGGAACCTACCAAAAACTAAGTACTATTTTTAAAGAATTGTTCAATAGTATCAATTAGCATTCAGGGAGCATTACAGGCTATACTATGCATACTTGCCAACTTTAGAAAATGTGCATCAGTAAAACTTTTGTGTGAACGCCATTTACCACAAAACAAAACATAATTGTATTAATAAATATGCAATAAAAATATCTGCATATGCCACAATAACTAAACTAGTATTATCTGTGTTTAAAATAATAATTTAAAAAACCATAAAGTAAAATCTTAATTTTGTTCAATGTTAGCCTTGCAAACCTGTGGTGTTTCAATACTAAACTAAAATTTTCATACGCCGATATCTTTGTTTCCCTTCCCATTTCTTTATTATGTTTTTTTTTTTTTTTTAATGCCCTTGGATGACAATTTTATCCATCATGAATGCATGACAGCTTTCACTACTTTAGATAAAAGATGAATAGTGTAATTTCGAAAATATAAATACTTTCAAACGCCATGCATCAATTAAAAAAAAAAATTGAGCTTCGTCAGTTTCGTTACTGAAATGCAAAACTTTTTGGGTGGGAATATTTAAGAATACAGGATACATGTTCTGATTATCGTTGGGGAAAAAAAGTTACAGTTACGGGGGAAATCTTTGCTATGTCCGATTTTTTGTTTTCAGACATTTTCCCTCCATTTTCAAGTTGAAATACAAATATTTATGAAATAAAATTATATTTAACAACAATATTAGGCAGAGAAAACATCATGTGAAAAATAAAATTGCGATTATGGAAGAAATCTTCACTGCGCCTAACTTCCGTTTTCGAAAGTTTTGAAAGACGAAACTTCCGCTTTTGAAAGTTTAGAAAGTTTCAGGCTGAAAACATCCTCCATCACTGCTAATTGCTCCAAAATTTCTGTTCAGTTATGCATCAATCTCAAGGATAACCCAAATTATGATGGAAAAGGAGAAGTTCCTCGAAGCCGTCGCACTCTCATGCCTAAAGATTACAGTGAAATTTTTTCGCCGTTGAATTTCCGTTTTTGGAAATTTTCCCTCCATTTTCATACTGAAATACAAATATTTATGTAATAAAATGATATATAACAACAATACTGGACAGAGGCAACATCAGAGGAAAAAGAAATTACGATTACAAAAAAATCATTTACTTCTGTCTCTGAAAGACGGAATACTGTCCCGATGCACGTTTTTACGAAATGGTAAAATTCTTCGTTGCATAGTTTTACGCGCCGAGAGAAATTCCCAACATGTACTTTTACGCGTTGGCAAAATTTCGATACGTACTAGATGCGTAATTACGCATTTTGGAGAACTCTGGTCACCGCTTTACTTGAGCACTCCCGTGGAGAGAGTACTACCACACGCCGTTATGAAGTGGAGCCATCGTTATACTTGACGGCTCTGCACGAAGCCGCCAAGTCAAAGGTCATCATGTAACACAGCGCTCGTAAGGCCTGGCAGAAAATCTAAGCGGGCTGCCTCGGTGGCGCAGTGGTCTAAGCGATGGCTTCTGATCATTCGTCCGGAAGGGGTCCGGGTTCGAATCCTGGTGAGGCATGGATGTTGCGTTTGTCTTACGGCACTGGCTCTCTCCCTTCCCTGGAACCAGTGACCCTAAATTAGGGACGGGCGACTGCTTATAGCCCATTGAGTTGCTCACAGTGGTCGTTAAACCTCCAATCAAAAAAAAAAAAAAAAAATCTAAGCGGATGGTTGAAGGGGATTGAAATATTTCGATTGAGCAATTGAAATATTAAAAAATCCGTAAAAAGACTTCTATCCGTAAATCAGTAAAATTAAGCAGAAATCCGTAAAAGTTGGCAAGTATGTACTATGTACTTAACATGAACAATGTACTTTATGTGGAATCTGGCAACATAACTCGAATTACATTCTTAACAAACTTAAGGAATTTGATTCAAAACATTGAGAATAGACCTTCACAGTCATTAAAAGGCCAGAAAACTTCTGATAAAAAATAAAAATTCAGACAAAAAGGAGAATTAAGCAAATTCAACAACTGAATATGATTCTTTCTTTCCTAAATACACAGTTTTGTTGTTGATATTCCTGACGCTTCTTTTAGCTTACCTAAATACACAGTTTTGTTGTGTGATTCCTGACCCTTCTTTTAGCTTACCTATCCTTATTCCCATTCTTCAATTCACTAGGCCAAATACATCAAAACTAAATGGCCAGATATCTTCTTAGTCCTCTCATTTGCTGCCTTAATATTCTTTTTTTTTTTTTTTTTTTTTTTTTTTCACATTACTTGCCACCCCTTCCTCTGAAATACAGATTACCTCTTCAAGGCATACAAGGTCATGGAGTCTGGCAGGCACACTCATCTGGAAAACAGTTGCCTTCACTGAAAGAGGAGTATCATTACAATAACAATTTGTCTTGTAGCGGAAGAAACATAAGATGATTTACTTGAAGTTAAAAAATCAATGTTTTCAATTTTAGCAACAAGAAAATGAAAGAGAGATAGAAATGCATTTATGTGGTGACAGAGGGGGATGAGAGTACATGTCCTGGTATAAGACTTGTTTAACTTTTTAATATGTACTTTGTAAGAACCACAATAGTCTGCAGCAAAGTTTGAAGTCAATGTAATTCATGTTACAAAGATAACAATCAAAAGACATTTTAAGTTAATTGAACTGAATTATATCAATTCAATTCACCTATTTGAATAGGTTTCTATAATCTGCAATTATTAACACTTTCAGTAAGTCAATTCCCATTTCTATAGTAAGGTGCACTTTCTTCACATTTTACTCCTTTGAGGTTCTCTTATACAATTCAAAATTTATTACCATTTGAACAGAATATTTTGAAATATTCTTAAAAAATTGGAATTCCTTTCAATTAATTTTTACAGCAACATAACTTTGGTGCTAATCACATGGTCACTATGAAAAAAAAATTTATCCTACCCTTTAAAATAAAACGTTCTCAATCTCTCAAACATGTTAATACAAATTAAAACCATCTAAAAATCTTAAAAACAAGTTCAAAGTAAAAGTTCTTTTAGGTATTAATATCATATCAAAGTTTGCTGTATCAAAACTTTCCTTCAAACCATTATCTGGTTTTCAGTAAGTCTTCCCACTACCTTCAGATGCAACGCAGTGTTTGTGACACCTCCACCATTTTACTGAGTGTGCTTCTCTTTCTTTCAGGGCATGGTTCATCAACATCATTCATAGGCATGCTCAGTAGTGCAGCCAACTACATGAATGCCAAGCTCCACTGTGGCAACAACTATCGAGATCAAGGAATCCAACAGAAACTCTTTTATGAAAAAGAATGGGCTGAAATGCAGTTTATATATCAAGGTTGGAAATAAATTTTTGCCCATTTAGTCCTGGACTAACTGGAATGAGAATTCACTGATCCCAAACAAATTAGGATAAAGTAAAGGTCAAATTTAGGAAATGTCGATTACACAAACTATGACTGACATGCAAGCAAACAAACAAACAAAACAAAAAAACTCTTTATCTGCACTTCCGAAAGAGCCCACTCACATCAAACCTCAGGGCCTTTTTTTTTTCTTCTTCTTCTTCTTTTTACACTCTCCCCAGTTCACCAACTCTGGAAAGCAGGCAATCCTGATCAACATTTCTTCCCCACTCACATTCAACACCACAGCAGATGCTGTTCCTAAAACATAAATATTAGGCATCCAAATGTGCAAGTTTCAACAGTTGTATGTATAGCTTACATATACCCAATAGACAAAACATTTGAGATAGAGGGGATGGGCAGTTGACATGGGCATCCCTGAACAGAATGGAACAGACCCAAACCAAACACAGGCGACAAATAGATGGACAGCAGGACTTCCTAACAGTGTATCACAATCGACAATCATGGCTAAACATCGTGATCTGAGAAACTTTGATCGAGGACACATTGTTGGTGCGAGACAGATGGGTCATTCTACCCAAGTGGTAAGAACCCAAGGGTGTACTACAAATATACCATCAATGGATGTACCAGCACCCAGAGAGCAAGATGTGCCTGATCACATACCAATGATGACTGGGGTTGACACAGACTATCCAGGCTTAGCTTGGCAACAGCGGCACAAATCACATCCAGGTAAAATGTTGGGCGCCCAAGCAGCGTCAGTGAGCAAACGGTACAGAGCATGCTGGATACCCTGGGCTATGGGAGCTGACACCCTACTCATGTGCCACTGCTGCTGGTTCATCATTGGAAAATGTGCCTCACCTGGTGCCGGAAACATTCAAACTGGACCTCTGCGGAGTGGCACCATGTCATGTGATCAGATGAATCCTGTTTTTAGCTGTAACATACTGACAGGAGGGTGAGGGTGAAGCCTCAAGGTTAGGGCCACGTCGTGCCAGGTCGGCTCTGTTCAAGGTAGTGGTGGCTCAGTGATGGCCTGAGGAGCCTACTTATCCAATAAATTAGGTTCTTTAGTGTGTCTCAAGAGGTCCTTAATAGCTGTGCACGATCAGCATCTGCTAGCTGATCACCTACACGCTTTCACGGTCTTCCCATATCCTGCGGCCGATGGCCTGTTGCAGTAGGACAATGTGCCCCAACCACCCAGGTAGGAACACAGTTTGAGTTTGGAACCATCCAGTGGACTCCCGTGGCCCCTGGATTTAAATACCCTGGAAGCTCTCTGGGATGGTTTGGAGCAAAAAATCAGATTCATGAATACTGGACCAACATCTCAGATGGAGTTGTGCACAATGCTGTAACAAACATAGTTGGCATTACCTTCAGAAACCCTTCAGCACCTGGAGGAGGTGATGCCTCAGTGTGTACAGGCTGTTATTCATGCTAGAGGAGGAACAACTCCATTACGTAGGTAACTCTCATATTTTGTCCATTCGGCGCATATATAGAAAAAGCATGTAAAATATCTGACTAAATACACCAGCTAAAGCACCACAGCTTTGGAGGGAAAAGAAATACTTTTAACTGGTTGTCCCACGGTACATACATACATATCACTAAGCTGTTCTCTGAGATTCAGAGGTTAGCTCCATGGAGAAATACAAACTACCAGATAAATTTTTAACTTATTATTTACTTACTGTTGCAGTATCAAACTATTCCATTTACAGCAATCTTGACACACAACTTGAGCTTCACTGATATAAATTGAACGACGCACACAAGACCTTCTATACTTCCTACTCATCTTTTTCTCATGCAGACACTCCTGAATCTGATCCTCCAAAGACTTCCTTGGCCTTCCTCTGCGTTTCCTTAATGCAACTTGGGCTAAAAATATTTTCTTAGTAAGCTCACATCTTCATTCCTCACATAAGCAGAACATGTCTTGGAACAAACCCTCTGCAAGTAACGCATTTCTCCAACATTGATCTTGGTGAGACGGGTTTGCCTCCTCGAGGTGTTCAGTGGGAACAATGGCACTCAGAAAAGCAACAAGGGCCTCTGTGAATCTTGGAGAAGTGCCAGCTAGTTCTGTGTGACATTGGCAAAAAGACCCCAAAGCACTGGGTTTTGTTCCAGAATCCTTAGGTTCAATGACTAACTGGAACCGTCAGCTCTGGGCTAATCCCCCACACTGATGTAATTAAGATTAAAAACACAAAGATACAATGCCCCAGACTCTAGTGTGGGATATGGAGGACCTACCACACTTGAGAAGGACAGTCCACCACGGAAACAATTTGGGCATTCTAAATGGCATATGAGAAAGAGATCTTGGCTGAGTGAGTGTAAGATTGGTGTATAAAACACTAGAGGTATAAATGGCAAGATGAACGAGGTGATTGAAGAGATGAATAAGTACAGATTGGATGTGCTGTGTGTAAGTGAAACCAAAAAGAAGGAAATTGGGATAGAAGAAGTGAATGGAACGGTGAGTGTGTGGTCTGGAATATTGGATAATGTGAGATGACAGGCTGGTGTAGGTGTGATTTTAAGTGAAAAGATGAACAACTTGATTCACTAGTCGCATAAGTGAGAGAATTCTTTGGATTCGTTTGAAAGTGAAACTTCAGAAAACAATTATTGTTGTAGTGTATGCTCCTTGTGACTTGGAACCTTCTGATAAGAAGGAAGATTTCTGGAATGAGCTAAAAGCTGTTTTGAGCAAGTTTGATGCTAAAGAGAAAGTTATAGTAGCAGGGAATTTCAATGCTAGAGTAGGTGTGCAGAATGCAATTTCTGACAATGTTCTGGGTAAGTTTAATGATCCTTGTGTGAATGATAATGGTGAAAGATTAATTGAACTCTGCTTTGAGAGTAGTTTGTGTGTATCTAATACATTTTTCAACCGGAAGTATAACCACACATATACTTGGGATAATCCTACTCTTTGTAAAAAGAGGGTGACAGATTTTGTTGTCTATGATCAGCGTCTGAAACACTTAGTTGTTGACACTCGTGTGATGAGAGGTGCAGATGTTGGTTCTCATCATTACTTGGTAGTGTCATGAGTGAAACTGAATGTTGGTTGAAGAAAAAGGAATAGGAAGAGGCTCAGGATGGAAAGAATGAGGGTTCAAAGGCTCCCTGAAGTTCATCAGCGTTATTCTGACGTACTCAGAGAACGACTGAAGGGGCTAAAATCTAATGAGAGGGATGCAGAAAAGTGGGAATGTTTTAAGAACTGTGTTATCACTAATTAATACACACAACTGACGTGGATTAGGAACATCAAACAGAAGTCATCGCTCTTTCCACTTATGTAAGTGAGTCACAGAAAAAATTCTCATCAGCTGCCACTGGGAATCGAACCTAGGGTCTTCCAGTCACGAGCTGGACATGCTACCACTGCACCACAGCGGCCTTGAATTCTCCAGATTCACATACAACTAACTGCTAAACCACATGGTAGGTTGCTCCTTGGAGCCCCGCACAATGCCCGGGATTCGCCAAAGATGGTAAGCAGCAACTGAAAAAATAACTAGTAGGCAAATGAATAATTAATACACACACTTGATGCAGTGGTAGCATGTCCGGCACATAACTGGAAAACCCTGGGTTCGATTCCCTGTGACGGCCGATGAGAATTTTTCTGTGACTCACTTATAAACGTGGAAACACAGATGACTTCTGTTTGATGTTCCTACTCCACGTCAATTGTGAGTATTAATTCCTGTGAAAACCACCCGAAGCAGCGATGACTTTCAATGAAGAATTCACTCACCTACTAATTTCACCATCCAACCATTTAGACTTATATTACATTCAGTACTACCAGTTCCTCTCTCAAAAACCATAACTTTGGTTTTTCCATATTTATGCTCAGTTTGAATTTCATGCAAACTTCGTACATCCGGGATAACATACTCTGTAGCTCACTTTGCTCTCTGTCAACAGCACAGTGTCATCAGCATACAGCAATCTGCACACACTGATATCACCAAGGCATAAACCAGTATTGTCCATCTTGGCATCATGCATGCATCCATAAATATATTTAACAGCCATGGTGACATTACACAACCTTGTCTAATTCCTGCCCTAATAGAAAACCATTTTGATAAAACACCATTCACTCGTACACAAGCTCTACTACCAGCATAAATGGCTTTTACACTATTAAGTAGATTCTCAGTAACACCATATTCATTCAATACCTTCCACAAAAGTGTCCTATGTACTCAACTGTAAGCTTTCTCTAAATCTATGAAAGGCAGCAAAAACTTTACCAACAGCCAGGTACTTTTCAATCATCATGCGTAATGCAAAAATTTGGTTAGTGCAGCCTTTACCATGCATAAAACCACCCTGAACATCCCACACTTTCTCTGATGTAAGACCCAGTACTTTTTCAATAAAGACCTTACCAAACACTTTCCCTGGCACGCTCAGTAGGCTAATACCACGATAGTTCTCACAGTCAGTCTGACCACCTTTTTCCTTATACAGGGGAACAATGATAGCATCCTTCCAATCCCAAGGGACCATTCCTAACTCCCAGCACAACTGGCAAATTTCAGTTAACCAGTCAATTACAGTGTCACCACCATGTTTCAACATCTCAGCAGTTATGCCATCAACTCCTGGAGCCTTACCATTCTGAAGAGATTTTAGAGATTTACACGCCTCTTCTCTTGAGATCCCTCCTGTGCATCCATCCTTTGCTGTGACATCATCTACTTCTGCCTCAGAATCACATTGGCTTGATCTAATAACTCACAGAAGTATTCACCCCATCTTTCACTTAACTCATTGCTTATATCATTTTCCCTATCCTATTCTTTACACAACTTACAACTTTATTTCCCCTATTTTTTCTGAATCTCGTGTACTTCCAAGAAAGTTTTTCTATCTTACCAAAAAGCCAATTCATGCATTTCCACCTTCTCCTTCCTATCTTTTGCCTTACTCTGGTGAACCAGCTTAACAGCTTCACGCTTCTTACAGCAATATTCTTCCACAGAAACTCTACCTAGCAAAATCCCCTAATAGGCTTCCTTCTTTCTATTTACTGCCTCTTTAATCTCATTATTTTACCAAGCATCACCTCCATTGTTACCCACTATTGTGGTGCCACAGACCTCTTCAACAGCAGTGACAATACAGTTCTTAAAACATTCCAACTTCTTTTCTGCATGCCTCTCGCATGGCTTCAGCTCCTCCAGTCATTCTCTGAGTAAGTTAGCGTAATGCTGATGATCTTCAGGGAGCCTTTCAACCTTGATTCTTTCTATCCTAGGCCTCTTCCTATTCCTCCAACTAACATTCAGTTTGATTGTTTCACTCATGAAACTACCAAATACTGATTACAGCAAACATCCATACCTCTCATCACACGAGTGTTTCAAATGCTTATTGTAAACAACAAAATCAAACACTCTTGTGACCAAGAGTACAATTTTCTCAAGTATATGTGTGGATACACTTGTGGTTGAAAACATATTAGATACACACAAACCATTCTCAATGCAGAGTTCGATTAATCTTTCACCATTATCATTCACACAAGGATCATTAAACTTACCAGAACATAACATTATCAGAAATTGCATTTTACACACATATTCTAGCATTGAAATCCCCTTCTATTATAACTTTCTCTTTAGCACCGAACTGGCTCAAACCAGCTCTTAGCTCTATCCAGAAGTCTTCCTCCCTGTCAGAAGGTTCGGAGTCACAAGGAGCATACACTACAATTACTATTTTCTGAAGTTTCACTTTCAAATGAATCCAAAGAATTCTCTCACTTATGCAGCTATAGTGAATCAAGTTGTTCTTCATCTTTTCACTTAAAACCACACACCTACACCAGCCTGTTCTCTCACATTATCCAATACTCCAGACCACACACTCACCATTCCATTCAACATTATCCAATACTCCAGACCACACACTCACCATTCCATTAACTTCTTTTATCCCATTTTCTTTCTTTTTGATTTGACTCACACACAGCACATCCAATCTATACTTATTAATTTCTTCAATCTCCTCATTCATCTTGCTACTTATACCTCCAGTATTCCATACACCAATCTTACACTCACTCAGCCAAGATCTCTTTCTTGCATGTCCTTTGGAAATTCCAGTTCGATTCCGCGGTGGACCATCCTTCTCCAGTGTGGCAGGCTCACCATATCCCACACTAGAGTCCGGAGGGTTGTCCCACGACAGTAAGAGATATTTTGCTCTAGTCCGAGCATAAAAAGCGGTAGTCCTGGGGGTTGGACTGGCCAATATTTTGACTCCTGTACACTATAACCATTATCCATTTTTCATCTTTTTTTTTTTTTATATTTTCTTTGTTGCTTGGATACTTTTTGAAATTAACTACTTTTATTAAATTAACTACTTTTACAAGCATTTTTTCCATTGATCAGGTAACTTTACCTGATACATGAAAACTTGTTACCCCGCCCAAATGCTGCTAAAACCACCAAATTTTAGAAAGGATTCAAGCAATAAAGAAAATATTTTAAAAATGATGAAAAATGGTTAATGATTGTAGTATATAATCTGGATTTCAGTCCACTCTTTTTCATAAAAGTGTTTCTGTTGGATTCCTTGATCTCAATAGATGGTGCCACATTGCAGCTTGGCATTCATGTAGTTGGCTGCACTACTATACTGAACATGCCTACGAACAATGTTGATGAACCATGCTCCAAGATAAAGAGAAGCACACTCGGTAGAATGGCGGAGGTGTCATGAACAATGCATTGTACCCAAAGATGGTGGAAACACTTACTGAAAACTGTTTAATGGTTTGAAGGAAAGTTCTGATACAATGAACTTGTATATGGAGTCAATACCTAAGGGAATTCTCATAATTTGAATTTGCTTTTAAGGTTTTTAAATGGTTTTAATTTGTGTGAATGTGTATGACAGGCTGAAAATGTTTCATTTTAAGGGGAAGGAAATTTTCTTTTCATGGTGACCATGTAATGTTAGCGTGAAAGTATTGTTTTCTTTAAAAGGAATTGAAAGATTTTTTAAGCATTTTTAAATTTTTAAAGAATTTTAATTAGGTATTTATAGTTTGTTAAATATTTCAAAACAGTTTATTCAAAAGATTATGAATTTTGAATCGTACAAGAAAACCTCAAAGGATTGAAAACATGCAGAAAGTGTTAAAATTAAGCATTTTAATTGTATTCAATTTTGCACAATTCTCTTAACATAAAAATGTTCTTTGGCAATCCAAAGTAGGTTGTATTCATACAAAGAACATTTCAATGGAAACTGTAACAATATGCAATGAAAATGACGCAGCATCATAGTACAAATGATGTAACTCCTGACCAATGGTTCTGCTATCATCACCTGGTGTGTTACTTTCATGGCAATAGTTCTGTTAAACTACACTTTCTTTTACTGCAAACACTAATTCATTTTACACTAAAAAGGATACAATTTCTGAGTTGGAAATTATTTCAAGTCCATTTGGGTGAAAAACACCATTAATATTAGGATTAAACTTGTCTAATTTGTGAATAGGTTTTCCACTACGCACATCCCATATTACACCATCAGAAAGAACCAATTCGTCTGTTGGATCAAATGTTGCTCGATTTTTGGTGTAGTTGTTGCCCAGTTCCAAATCACAAAGAGTCTGTATCAGCTGTCCACAAGCTGTGTCATAGATCTAAAGAAAAAATGAAATAAAAATCACTAAAGGATATTTTCACATCTCAAAATGCAAGTAATTTTATCAACTAAAAGACACTTCTACTGTACACAAGAGATATACACTAAAAGTGATGGAATAATATAATGTACAATGAAGGCACTATGCAGGTTTCTAACTTACATGAGCAGTTTCATACTTGGTTCCTATTATTCTGTCCTGAGAAAGTTTTCCAAATTCAACATAGTAGTCTTCTTCAAAACTGTGCCTGAAGAAAAAACAATTCAAAATGAAAATCTGCAACAAACACAAAATGCTAGAATGAAACAATGTATAAGAGATAAATGCAATTTTTTATCCTAATGCTTGTTATTAAAAATACCATAGGGTCATTCCATGTGAAATCAAAAAGCAAAAATAGGATTTTCAACCTGACCATTTTGATTTTTATGAAACTTGGTATATTTGTAGAAATCATCAATATAAACATATATTGATTTTTTCAGAAGTTTTAATGCATGCGTTTTTGAGTTACTGATTTTTGAAATTTCAAAAAAAAAACAAAAAAAAAAAACGCAATTGTATCATCTGAGCAAACTTTAACTGCCCATTACTCGGGTTCTAGTAGAGCTAGGATCATGAATTATGGCTCATTTTAAATATCTTGAATTGGGCTTTCATTTGATATGCCACATGACACTATTAAAAAAATTTAATGTCAATTTCAAAATTTTTAAATTGAAATATTAAGAAACATGTTTTTTAAAAAATCTGAAAAAAATATATGTTTAACAAACATTATTTTTCTACATATCCTGAAAGTTTAATAATGGGATCGCTATGGGATCACTATAAAAAAATAAATAACATAGAAGGACGCTACTAAACGCACCATCAGTGACTGAGGAATTATTTATTTTGTCTGTCTAAAATGTTATCCATGGTCTTACAAACACTGCAAATGTTAATGAATTAATTATAATTAGTTAAAAAGTTAATATATATCCATAAGGGTAACAAATTGTGTTTCTTTCCTAGGTTTTAAAGTAAAAGCAAAGTAAAAGATGGATGCCAGCAGACCATCCACATCAAAAATTTCAAGTGTGGTTTACTGTTGCAACCCCCTTGGGAAACCAAACCATAAATATAACAAAAAAAAAAAAAAAAATCTGCGACCAGTTTCCAAGAATCTATTGCTACAGAACAAGTTGCTCAAAACTTGAGACAAGATCTGTGACAGTTGTCGTAAAGCAATCCAGAAATTTCACTCTGAAGCTGCTGAACATTCCTCTTCACCTTCAGACAGCTATAATGAACAAGAAGCCGAAGGCCATGCTGTTCCATCTGAAAACATTGAAGTATCAACTTCTGAAAAAAAACATGCTATAGAAGCATTTAACAGAAGTTTACAATGTCTGGATGAAACACCAATCAAGAAAAATCGCCTGCAAGAAAAAAAAAAAAAAAAAACCCGAAGAGAAATATAAAAAAGCCCAAGAAGCATTTCGAGCAAAATTATTAAAGTTAAGTCCTGCGTCGGAACCATAGGATATTTCATCTCCTGAACCAGAAATTATAAGACAGTTGAAAGAAAAATTTCATTCCGCAGAAAATAAAAGCATAAGAATGCAGATATTGAGTACACTGCCTAAACCTTGGTCACAAACGAATTGAAACAGAATTTAGAGTTCAAAATTTTATGGCCAGAAAGGCTAAAAAGCTAGTAAAAGAAAAAGGTATCATGTCTTCTCCTGATCCAAAGCCAGGAAAGACTTTAGACAAAGACACAGCAAATTGTATACAAGAATTTTATGAGAGTGACGATGTAAGCTGCCAAATGCCAGGAAAAAAATACTTTGTTTCCATTAAAATAGATAATAAGCGTCAACAGGTAAAAAAAAAATTACTTCTGAGTAATTTGAGTGAATTGTATACTCCTTTTAAAGAGAGATTTCAAGAGAAAAAGGTGGGGTTCTCCAAGTTCTGTGAACTTCGCCCTAAGCACTGCGTTCTTGCAGGAGCAAGTGGCACACATTCTGTTTGTGTTTGTACAATGCATCAGAATGTTACACTGATGATGACACAATGCAAGTTACCTGAATTAACAGGACACACTGTTCAGCCAATAAACTCCTATAAAGATGTCCTTGCAAACATAATTTGTGGAAACCCTACACCTGCATGTTACTTCAGTCAGTGCAACAACTGTCCAGGATTAGAACAGCTCAAGCAACGATTTGAAGATTGTTTTGATCTAAATAGTATAGAAAATTTAACATTCAAGCAATGGATGCAATTAGAGAAGAGGACAGTACTTGAAACATTATCAAAATCCACACAGGAGTTTTTGGACCTGTTGTTTGGAAAACTTCCAGCCCTGCTTTACTATTCTTTTATAGCTACTCAACAGTCAAGTTACTTAAGACATCTTAAAGACACAATAACAGAAAATCAATACATAGTAATTTGTGACTTTGCTGAAAATTATTCTTTTGTATTGCAAGAGGCAGCTCAGAGTTTTCACTGGAACAATGCCCAAGCAACCCTGCATCCCATAGTTATATATTATCGAGATGAGAAAACTCAGAACCTAGGACATGTAAGTTTTGTGATTATATCCGACTGCCTAATTCATGACAGTATCTGTTTCAGCGTTACCTAATTAATTTCATGTAGTCACATTTTTCTCAAAAACCTGAAAAGATATTTTATTTTTCGGATGGAGGAGCTTCACAATACAAAAACAAGTCAAACTTCCTCAACTTGTGCTACCACAAGACTGACTTTAATATAAAAGCAGAATGGAATTTTTTTGCAACAGCACATGTCAAAAATGCATGTGATGGGATAGGGGGTACTGTGAAGTAATTAGCTGCAAAGGCAAGTTTACAACTTGTTTATAATAATCAAATTATGACCCACGCCAACTCTTTGAATGGGCCACTGCTAATATTGCCTCCATTCACTTTCAGTTTGCAACAACAGAAAATTACAAAGAGGAGGAAATTATCCTTAAAAGTAGAATAGCTTCTGCTAAGACAATAAGTGGTACTCAGAAACTCCATTGTTTCATTCCTGCAGGAAAACACAAATTACTAGTCAAAACTTACTCACTTTCTGAGCATTTTAAAGAAGAGATATGTGCAACAGATGAAGGGGAAGAGAACATTAGTTTTGAAAATATGGTAGGTTTTGTGATTAGTAAGTACTAAGAGCACTGGTGGTTGGGATGTGTACTTGGTGTGAATAAGGACACAGAAGAGGTAAAGAGAGCTTCCTGAAGCTGCATGGTCCATCTCCATCGTACAAGTATCCTCAATCACCGCTGATGTTTTGTTAAAAGTTGACCCTACAACAGCTACTGGAAGAGTATATAATTTAACAATGACTGAGACAAAGAAGGCAAATCAAGCACTGGCATACAAGTGCGGCAAAATTTAAAAGAAAGAAAAAAAGCAGGATACATATAGAAGATAAAATAATTTTGTAAGTGTAAATATGCACACAGAACCTTACACTGAATTATGAAATGAATTACTTTGGGACACAGTTTCAAATTATTTAGATTTTTATTTTCATTCTTTAACATTCACAATGTTTAAAAGAACAAGTATGACATTTTACACAAACCACATAAAGAATACCCTTCCAGTATGGATGGAACCCGTAAGTACATCTGGCACATTTCAGTTGCATTGTTCTACATTATTATTTTTTTATAGTGATCCCATTAGGAAACTTTCAGGATATGTAGAAAAATAATGTTTGTTAAACATATATTTTTTTCAGATTTAAAAAAAAAACACGTTTTTTTTAATATTTCAATTATTAAATTTTTAAATTGACATTAAAATTTTTTAAATAGTGTCATGTGGTATATCAAATGAAAGCCCAATTAAAGATCTTTAAAATGAGCCATAATTCATGACCCTAGCTCTACCAGAACCTGAGTAATTGGCAGTTAAAGTTTGCTCAGATGATGAAATTTCAGGGTTTTTTTGAAATTTCAAAAATCAATAACTCAAAAACGGATGCATTAAAAATTCTGAAAAAAATCATGTTTGTTTATATTGATGAATACTACAATTATACCAAATTTCATAAAAATAAAAAAAATGTCAGGTTGTGAGCCTTGTTGATTTGACATGGAATGACCCCATATTACCTGAGCAACATAACCTACATACATACATATCATTAAGCTGTTCTCTGAGATTCAGACGTTAGCTCCTCAAAGAAAAATAATCTGCCAAGTAAACATTTACCTGATGGATCTAAAAATTTACTCAAAGTTGGTGTATCAAATGTGTTCATTTACAACAATCTTGGCACAGCTCGAGCTTAATTAAAATCCATCACACGCCACACACAAGACCTTTTGTACTTCATACTCAATCTTTTTCACATGCAGACATTTCTGAATCTGGTCCTCACGTGATTTCCTTGGCCTTCTTCTAAATTTCTTTCCGGCCACTTGGGCTGAATAAATTCTCTTAGTAAGCATCTCATCACTCATTTTTTCAACATGGCCAAACCACCTAAGAATATTAGTCTCCACCTTAGTAACAACATTTTGCTTCACATTACACATCTGCAACACATCTTCATTCCTCACATTAAAGGTGCCTTACCCCCCCCCCCCCCCGTGCCCTAAAGTAACACATCTCCCCAGCACAGAAACAGAAATGAATCCTATGTCTTTTCTGCAATCTCTTCAGAACATAACCTACAATACTCTAATATGTGTACATCTTAAAATAAGAAACAAATAACTTTTTTCTGCAATTTAAACTTTTAAGGACATCGGACACTTTCCAAAGTTATTTGCCCATATTTGTTGTAACAGTTAAATGTTGTTTATCAATAAAGTGTTGCATCTATAAACAATCCTTTACATTTCAGATCAATCCTATTCAGGATGCTTACATAAAAAAGGTAAGAAAAAGTTGCCATGTAACAAGCCCCTGATTTATTACTGTTAATAGAAAAAAATCATAAGAATTCTTTAGTAATGTGCATATTATTTCCTGTCATATAAGTGCCATATTCAACTGTTAATGTGTAGCCAGTTCACCAGTTGGATTTGCTAAGATTTATTCTTCATTGTATCCATGATTTATTAATCACCTTATTCTTTTCTTTTACCTGTGATCAGTATTTCTTTTTTCTTTTAAAGAAAAAGAGAATATTAGAAACTCAAGTATGATTACTTATTACATAGATTAGAGTATTCACTTTTAATGAGAGTGCTACAAATTAAGGAAAAAAGCATTGTTTTTGATAGAAAGCAATCCAGTAGAACTCTACATCCTATACTAATAAGTGAAAAGTTTCCAAAATAAGAAATGACTATTTTACCTCTACAGTACTGACACTGGAGATTGGGGGAAAAAAAAAATCAACTCACTTGTAGCAAAAGATCACAATATTTTCCAGAGATGCTTTATGTTTTCAGTTTTTACCCTGGCATACCTTAGTAGTACCTACATAGCTACTGTAGAATGCTGTCAGCAAAGTAGTCATGACTGGACATTATTAGGGTGCTTCAGAAATGTATGGAAAAAAATAAATTTTGTATTTTTGTTGACCTCACTCTCTTATTTCATGCCAATATATATATAACGATAATTTATGTAAAATTTCGGTAAAATAGGTTTATATTTAGAGGTCACGCAGCCCCATTGAAATTTTGTGTTTTATAGATATATAAAATATTACAGAAAAACATATCAAAGCCAAATCAAGTACATAAAATATTGGGTTGTCGGAAAAGTCATGACATATTTTAGCCATGTTTTGCAAAGGTCATTTATTGATAGAAAGAACAAAGATCAATCAATGATATAATGCCCGTTTTGTTCGATAACCTTTTGCCATCTTTCAGTGAGCTGCAGAATGCCTCGTTCATAGAAGGACCTGTCTTTCGTGGCAATAAACTGTAAAAGGTGCTGATTTACAGCCTCATCTGAATTGAACGTTATACCACACAAGGACTGTTGAAGAGAGCGAAACAAGTGGAAGACCGACGGCGCAAGGTCAGGTGAGTATGCTGGGTGTGGCAACACATCCCACCCAAGCTCCAATAATTTTTGGCAAGTGATCAAACTTGTGTGTGGTCTCGCGTTGTCGTGATGGAACACAATACCTTTATGATATACGAGCTCTGGACATTTCTGGGTGATGGATTCGTTCAAACTGTCCAATTGCCGACAGTACACATTCGAATTGATTGTTTGGTTCCGTGGTAGGAGCTTGAAAAACATGACACCTTTAAAATCCCACCACACCGAGACCAGAACCTTCCGCTGATGAATGTCTGTTATGGATGTCGTTTGAAGCGAAGCAGCACGTCGGGACCAAGACCGTTTGCACAGCACATTGTTGTACACAATCCACTTTTCGTCACCAGTTATCAGTCGCTTCAAAAAAGAATCGTTTTCCTCACGTTTAATGAGCATATCGCAGATGTTCATACGCGCCGGCAATTGAGCTTCTTTGAGTTCATGAGGAACCCACACATCGAGCTTGCTTACGTAACCCAGCTTCTTCAGGTTGTCGTGAATGCTTGAATGATGGATGTGCAATGTGTCTGCAATTTTTCATGCCGTGTAACGTGGGTTTGACTCGATCAATGCCATGATTTGGTAGTCATCAAAATCGGTTGGCCTCCCGGACAGAGGAGCATCGTTGAAATCACCAGCACGGAATTTTGTGAACCACCACTGGCACTGACGTTTACGCAACTTTTCACAAGCTTGACGAGCGTTTTTCCCCTTTACTGAAGTAAAACAGTAAAATATGGCGAAAATGCACAGTTTGGTCTTCCATCTTCAACATGATGTCAAATCTCCGCAAATCAACCAAATCGCTCACTATTCCTTTCAGACTGCAGCTAGAACTGGCACCTGTTTAATACCATAGCGATAACAGAGCTGTGCATGCCTCTAGTACTTCCAAAACCGTCCAACTGCCATCGGGTGCCAAAATACATCATCACTTTTCCGACAACCCAATATGTAATACCTCACTCCTCAGTTCTGAAATTATTTCTTAAGGGTACTTTTCTTACAATCTTGGTACTTACTTCGATGCTCCTGAACCACTTGAAGAAGACACTGTTTCTGCTCATCATCCTGTGTGATAGCCTTAGTAAATGCTTTGATAAGGGCCACACAACTCTCCATGTTGTCATTCACAATTCTCAGTTTCTCTGCTATTTCGAAGCTGCGATGGCAGCTAGCTTCCCAATGCTCAGAATCAGTTTGCAGAAACTCCCTGCTGATGCACAACTGGCTAAAAAACATGTCTCTGTTTTTTGTCACAAAGACGGATAACGTCTTAGTCGTCAATTCCTCCTCCTGTAGTCTTGCACACTTCAGTGACTCATCCTCACCATCTTCCTCCGCCGAAACATCCGAATCGAAGAAAGCCAATTCTATGATGAGCTCGCTGAGATACCAAAGATGTCATGCCCAGAAGCAGAAAGAACTTAAAATTGTGATGCAAGTCACAGAACAAGGTCTCCTTGCAGAACAATTTCTAAAAAATACTGAAAGTACTCTAGTTTCTATGCATGGACCAAATTGCCACTAACACTTTGTAAATAGTTTTTCTCCATTAAAAGCACTATTTAACTTCAGATGTTATTAACAGAATCTCAAATTGTAAATGGTTCTAAACAAATTTAAATCATTTAAATGACAGGTTTATATTATATTTAATAAGGGGTTTTTTCAACTGATGGTAAGTAATTTTTTAATGTTGTTTGTTTTACTGTGATTTATTAATCTGATTTTTTAATGAAATTTGGTCAAAGGGCTGCACACTTTGCCTGCAGAACATTTACAATCCTTGGAAGCCATGCTGCAGAACATTGAACATAATTCTGCTCCTGGGATGTCGTGACAGTTTGTCGACGGCCACAGTTCATATATCTGGGTTTTCTTCTTTGTATGCTACAAAACGATGAAGAAGTTTCAGGTCATTTCTTGATGCTTGCAAAGAAAGGGGTGCTGTGAACCAAGCTCTCAGATATTCTTTCACAACAAAAATACAGATGTCATGAAGATCTTTACTTTCTTGCGGGGTAAATTTGAACTGGTTGCGAAACATCCACAGCTTGAAGCTGTAAAGAACCTTTGACATCCATTTGGCATGATGGATAGCTCCTGCAGCTCGACAACATAACACCACGAGGAGGTGTTCCTCCAAGAAAAATGACAGCAAGCTCCAGTGTTCAGTGTCTCTCTGTAATCCTCTAGTGCACGGGGCATCAGAAGTTGGCTTTGTGAAAATTCCATTACTGATCGCATGTCACTCTGAACAGCTGCCAGCACCTCAGCATTCCTCACTCCGGGTCCAAAATTAGAGTGGTCAATCTTTGACAATGACTGTTTAAATCGTTTAAAAAGCAATATACTAGGTCAACTTAGTACACTGCTTTTTCACTATCACTACTATCTTCATCAGTTTGTTAATAATTACATTGTCTGCAGAATTATTTCCAACATGACAATCGACTCATATTAGCACTGGTGGATGTCTGCTGATGTTCTTGTTCGATTTTGAGCATCTCTGCTTTCTTCCTGTTTTTCAGCTCTGATTTCTTTTTTATCAAGAGTTATGTCGAGTTCCATCATACAACCCCGTTGACCTTTTTCTTGTTGTCCAAGAAGGAATTCTCTGTCCTCATTGAATGTAATCATGCTCATGGCATCAGCATGTGCAATATCGAACAAATCATCCAATTTATCAAGGAATGCTGTTTCATTAGAATGCCAAGTTTCACTCGTTCGTTTGCTACTTTTCTTTAGTCGGCTTCACTTATTAAAAATTTTTTCCAGCTTGGCAACTGAATGTTATTCATCACGAGTGGGAATGTAGGCCTTTGACCAAAATAATGCAACGTCTCTTATCACAGCTCGTGAACTCTCACAAATAGTTTTGTTCAGTGTTTTATGGTGGTAAAAAAATTTACTTAGAACTTGCCGATTAGATGGGAGTTTACTCCCTTTAATTTTACTCTCTTCTGACATTCCTAACAGGTAAATTATTGTATTGCGTCTTGTTGTTACACAGGGAGTCGGAGCTGTCACCTTTAAACACAGTCTCAAAACAATAAAAGAACTGCAATAACATAAGGCTAGCCGGATAAACTCACACAGCAAAAACAATAGAGCAGTGGCAGTGCACGGCACATCCAACTACATGGCGAGCTCGCACTCGCGATACTCGGGTACTGAGAAAGCCAGGACGAGTGGGGAAACCCCTATTTCTTTAGCTGACCGCATACTGTTTAACTTGTAGAGATGTTAAACTTTTGACATTATACCCTTTTGACAATATTATTATTTAGGATTATGACATTATACTTTATCCTTCATCTGTCCATTCTGCTATTTTTTTGCATTACAAATTCAATGGTATTGCACAACCCCTAAAAATTATTTGATTAGGCTGAAATTTTGCATAAATAACTTTTATGTATATTCTAAAAAAATGGGAGGGTGAGAACAAAGAAATTCAAAAATTTATTTTTTTGGAACACCCTACTGGACATACATTTTCGGATGGAACAGAAACATTGCAGGTGGGGGGAGGGGGAACTCGACAATCTTGATAAATGGCAACACATATCTTAATGGATGAGTCACTATAAGATACATTTATGATAACTCTTTTTCATATTTTGACAAAGAGGCAGGAATAATGTTGAGATAATCTCTTCATGGCATTAATTATTCTGTGATTATTTACTAATTTGCTAACCACATGTTCTTAAAATCCCCAAATAACATGTCTTACACAGACAGTCAAAGTCTATGCACAAGTTTCTAAATTCTTCCAAATCTTTTTTTTTTTTTTTTTTTTTTTAATTGGAGTTTTAACGACCACCGTGAGCAACTCAATGGGTTATAAGTAATCGCCCGTCCCTAATTTAGGGTCACTGGTTCCAGGGAAGGGAGAGAGCCAGTGCCGTAAGACAAACACAACATCCATGCCTCACCGGGATTCGAACCCGAACCCCGTTCGGACGAATGATCAGAGGCCATCGCTTAGACCACTGCGCCGCATCAAATGTCTTTTTGCCTTCTGCTCACCATTTGGCATCACCATTTGATTGAACTCTCTGTCAACAGAATAGTATCATCAGCATACAGCAATCTGCACACACAGATATTACACAGACATATACCAGTATTGCCTATCTTGGCATCAAGCATACAAGCATCCATAAATATATTAAACAGCCATGGTGACATTACACAACCTTGTCTGACTCCAGCACCAATAGAAAACCATTTTGATACACCACTATTCACTCGTACACAAGCTCAACTGCCAGCATACATGGCGTTTACACTCTTAAGTAGATTCCCAGTAAACACCATATTTATTCATTACCTTTCACAGAAGTATCCTATTTACTCGGTCATAAGCTTTCTCTAAGCCTGTAAAGGCAGCAAAAACTTTTTTACCAACAGCCAGATACTTTTCGATCACCGTGCGTAAAATTTGGTTAGTGCAGCCTTTACCAGGCACAAAACCACTCTGAACATCCCACATTTTCTCTGATGTTAAGACCTTGTACCTTTCCAATAATGACCTTACCAAACACTTTCCCTCACACACACAGTAAGCTAATACAATGACAGTTTTTGCAGTCAGTAGGATCACCTTTTCCGTTATACAAGAGAACAATTATAGCATCCCTCCAATCCCGAGGGACCATTCCTCAACTGGCAATCCCAGCACAACTAGCAATTACCAGCACAACTGGCAAATTTCAGTTAACTAGTCAATTACAGAGTCACACCATATTTTAACATCTCAGCAGTTATGCCAACTACTTCCAGAGAGTTACCATTCTGAAAAGATTTTAGAGCTTTATACACCTCTTCTCTTGAGATCCCTCCTGTGCTTCCATCTCTCACTGTGACATCATCTGCTTCTGCCTCTGAATCACATTTGCTTTCTTGATCTAATAACTCACAGAAGTATTCATTCCATCTTTCACTTAACTCATTGGGTTCCCATATCATTTCTCTGATCCTATTCTTCACACAACTTGAAACTTTATTTCCCCCACTTTTCATGTGTCTCATGTACTTTCAGAAAGTTTTTCAATCTTTCCAAAAATCCAATTCATGCCTT
Source organism: Macrothele yani (assembly GCA_039090855.1). Taxonomy (NCBI): domain Eukaryota; kingdom Metazoa; phylum Arthropoda; class Arachnida; order Araneae; family Macrothelidae; genus Macrothele; species Macrothele yani. The sequence goes on from CM077014.1 coordinate 1,239,895, forward strand.
TCCACCTTTTCCTTCCTATCTTTTGCCTTACTCTGGTGAACCAACTTAGCTGCCTCACACTTCTTTTAGCGATATTCATCTTCAGAAACTCTACCTTGCAATATCCCCAAATAGGCTTCCTTCAGTAAAATATTTGATGACGAAAGTAAAAACACGATTTAAAAACATACACATGAACATACACGTGAGCTCATGATTAATTGATGGTTACTACATTTAATGACTGGTTAAAAACTCACAACTAGCTAAAGTGATGGTATTTACAAAGGCAAGAACGTTCGACCTTACTAAAGGTCATCTTCAGGCCAACAACCTCCACAAGAACACTGGGCTGACATTAAATACATGTGTCGGATGACCTCGATTGATACATGCGCAGATCAACAAAATGACATATGTTACAAAGTTTGAAAAAGTTCAAGGAAGATGGGGGGGACAAAAGTAGTTTTGTAACACAATTAAGATATGGGAGTAAATCATTCAATAAATTTAGCAAGCAATGGGAATATCTGAAGGTAACTCATCATTACAACCTACCTTTCGATTTAAATAGATACATAAACTTTCTACAAGAAGAGTCGCAGTCTTAGAGTTTGGTGAAGCCAGGATCCGAACTGCATTCCACTGAGGAATCCGAATGTGTAAACCTCTGTGCACACAGCGAGCAAGTGCGGTAGTGGTAGCCGAGGTTTTCAGATCATATATATGTTCAGATAAACATGTCTGTCTCTTGTTTCGACATCAGTAACTCATATAATCATAGAGTTCTTGTGAAGGTTGTTGGCCTGAAGATGATCTTTAGAAAAGTCGAAAGTTCTTGCCATTGTAAATACCATCACTTTAGCTAGTCATGAGTTTTTAACCAGCCATTAAATGTAGTAACCATCAAGTAATCATGAGCTAATTGTTGATGTGTATGTTTTTAGATAGTGTTTTTACTTGTGTTATTGAATATTTTTCTGTGAACTCAACACGAATTTTACACTATTTCAGCAACTCATATCATTATGCTTCCTTCTTCTCTTTACTACTTCAATCTCACAATTCCACCAAGCATCACCTCTAATGTTACCCACTATTGTGGTGCTGCAGATCTCTTCAGCAGCAGTGACAACACAGTTCTTAAAACATTTCCACTGCTTTTCTACATCCCTCTCATGTGACTTAAGCTCCTTCAGTTATTTTCTGAGTAAATTAGAGTAATGCTGATGATCTTTGAGGAGCCTTTAAACCTTTATTCTTTCCATCCTAGGCCTCTTCCTATTCCTTTTTCTCCAACCAACATTCAGTTTCACTCATGGCACTACCAAATAATGATCAGAGCTAACATCCACACCTTTCATCACATGAGTGTCACCAACTAAAAGTTTCAGACGCTGATCACAAACAATAAAATCCATTACACTCTTTTGTTCAAGAGTACGATTTTCTGAAGTATATGTGTGTATATTCTTGTGGTTGAAAAATGATAATGCTTGGCTTGCAAACTAAAATTTTGAACCAAGTTCTATTCCCTTGGTAAAAAAACTAGGAGTAAAAAACATTCCAAAATGCTATTTTAAAATAAACAATTTGAGAATTAAGCTAAACATTAAGAAGACAGAAATTACAGATGAGCATCAAATTCCAAATAAATAAATAAATAAATAAATAAAAGTTGTTAAATTTTTAACAGAAAATTAATTTTTCGACATCTGAGAGTGATTGTTGTTATTCATTAGTCATTTAAAACTAGTGTAAAATTATATCTAGTTTTTACAGATCTGGTAGATTGGGCATTCATGTATCAATACAGTATCACAAATCATTCAGAATCTGCATGGCTCAAAAATGCTATAATGAGGTATTATCTAGTAACTGCATAATTGTTACAAAAAGAAAAAAAAATTCTAAATCACAAGTCATTTTCTGAATTTTGAATGTTAACTGACTGTAAGAAATGCAAATTATGGTTAACTGACTTTGTCATTGGAAGGAAATCCAGGGTTCATTCTAGGTGTTTTTTACGGGGTAGCGCGCCCTGCTCGCCCTCAGGTTTGAAAATTTTTGCCTTGCCCGCCCTCACGCAAAAATTATGTGCCCTATTGCCATCTAATTTTTAAAAAATCTTGCCCTGACTGCCCTAAGATGAAAACTGCACACCATTCGCCGGACCTGCCCTAATAAATCCTACACTGCTGTGAAACCAAAATAGAGTAACAACTGCATATTAATCCCTGGTCTAAGTCTAGAAAGTCGTAACCACTCCTGTTGGTTAAGATTCCTGGAAGACAGGAACTGATAAGATACAATCACTTACTGTTTCTCTATGCCCACAGGGAAGGAAAGAAGAAAGAGATTTAGGACAAAAGGACCTGCCCACTGAACTACAGGGGAGAAACAAAATTGTACAAATTACGGACAAAAGAAGTGACCAGTATTTGCTGCCTAAACTCTTCTCCCCCTCCTACTCAATCTGCCTCCACTCCTAAGCACTTTCGCCCTTTCTCTCCCACTTCCCAGCCTGCCTACAGGAAATTTGTAAGATCCTAAACCTACCAAAGTTAGTTAGTGATCAGTATTGTAAATATAAACTTCAGTCAATACAGCACTGTGGCGGGCGCCGCAGATTACTTTAACCCTTGCAGATTGCTTTCAGAAAGTTTAAAAAGTTTATATTATTTATTTCTTAAAAAAAAAAAATGAAATTTTCTTAACTATTTACTCAATTCAACCCCAGGAACAGACACAGCGCAACACGGCGATGCCCGTCGCAGTTTTTTTTTTTTCTTCGTATTATTCTTTAACATTCATTGTTTCTAGCATTCCATTCAATTTCAAAGCAAAGGAAGGGAAATTTTTTGCTCGATTTTAACGTTGGATTGCGCTTCCACACATGAAGTTATATCGATAAGACTAAGATGCAATTGCTTTATTTTATTTTAATTTTCTTCTTCTTCCTTGTTTTACAAACAGATAATTTTGACTTGATGAGAATATTGCTTTCTTTCAATAATGAAACTAGGAAGCGATACTTTTGAACACTTTTAACGGCTTCTCCGTTTCCATCATGTCCGTCTTGCGCTGCATCCCGGAAGCTGGTGGCCGCATTTTTTCCTTTTTTTAAGCGTCCTTATAACACCGTGACAGTTAGATTTGTGATTATTATTATTATTATTTTACAAGAACAATATTTTTTAGGCTTTTTCAACGTTTCCTCCGTTTTCGTGGCTGTCAGTGTTTCGGTACTTGACATCAAAGAGTTTCGAATATCCTTTTTTTTTCCAGATGGCTTCACCTCAGTTAGATTTATGTTTTTTTCTTCTTTTTTTTTCAAAAATCATATTTTTAAGCATTTTTTATCATCACTAACCAATTTTCATGGGCATATTATGCAGCATTTCGGGAGCTGATGGTATCAAATTTTCCCTTTTTGGGCTTTGTTTCAGTTAGATTAATTTGATAGCTATTTTTAGTTAGATTAATTTGATAGCTTTGTTTCAGTTAGATTAAAGAGATGTGTGTGTGTTTTTCTTTTTTTATCAAGAGCCATATTTGTTAGCATTTGCAACATTTCGTTCTTCGTTTCCGTGGCATTCTGGAAGTTGGTCGCAATTTTTTTCTTCTTCCAGATAATTTTATCTTATTTAAATTCAATAAATAAACAAAGACATTTCTCTTTCCGCGTTTTATCAACACATAGCAACCGAAAAATTGTTATCTGGTCACTGCTGGGGATCCGAATCCCAGATCTCTCGATATCTAGCCCGATCTGAGATCTCGGATTCGGATCCCCAGTGGTGACCGGATAAAATTTTTTCGGTTGCTATGCGTTGATAAAACGTGGAAAGAGTGATGTCTTTGTTTATTTACTGACACTACGTATTTCGAGGATTTTCACTTTGGATCTCGCCCTTTGGATTTAACTGCTATAATTAATATATAGCCAGTGCCGTTAATGCCCACCAGATGGAGACGTTTTAGTAGCTGAGCCCTTCTTACGGATTTATTATGTCAGAAGCTGACAGAAAAACACACATAGAGCCGTTGATTGTTGGCCACCGTAGCGCAAGGCCAACTCACTCTGCTAGATATCGAGAGATCTGAGATTCGGATCCCCAGTGGTGACTGAATAACAATTTTTCGGTTGCTATGTTTTGCTAAAACACGGAAAGAGTGATGTCTTTGTTTATTCACTGACCCACGTATTTGGAGGATTTTCACTTTGGATTTAACTGCTATAATTAATATACAGCCAGTGCCGTTAATGCCCACCAAATGGAGACGTCTCAGTAGCCGAGCCCATCTTACGGATTTATGATGTCAGAAGCTGACAGAAAAACACACATAGCGCCGTGGATTGTTGGCCACCGTGGCATAAGGCTAACACGCTCGGTTAGATATTGAGAGATCTGGGATTTGGATCCCCAGCGGTGACCGATTAAAATTTTTTCGGCTGCTATGTTTGCTAAAACATGAAAAGAGCGATGTCTTTGTTTATTCACTGACCCAGGTATTTGGAGGATTTTTACTTAGTTAAATTCAGGTGATTTTTTTTTTTGTAAAATCATACTTCTATGCATTTTCCCCGTAGCAGAATCGCTGCGATGGGAGACGTACATCGAAGATTTTATTTTGGTCCTGCAGACACAAAAAATATCCCCAGAGCCCTATAAATCCTCTTTTACGAACCCCTGATCATGGATGCATGTTTTCTGTCATTGGACAAAATTCCATCTTTCAAAACTTTCTGAAAACAGAAGTTAGATGCAGTGAAGATTTCTCCCATAATCGTATTCTTTTTTCTTCATGATATTTCCTCTATCCGGTATAGATGTTTAATATCATTTTATTGATAAATATTTGTGTTTCAGCTTAAAAATGGAGGGAAGTTTTCAAAACCCAAAGTTAAACAGAGTGAAGATTTTTACCATAATCGCAAAATAGAAGCAAAGATTTTTGACAACAGATGCAAAAAGGCAGCTAAGATTTCTCAGGTAATAGATTTTTTTTTTTTCTTCGTGGTGTTTTCCCTGCACTATATTATTGTTTAAACATGATTTAATTGCATAAATGTTTGTACTTAAGATAAAAAATGGGGGAAATTTTTCCGAAAACGAAAGTAGAACAGAATAAAGATTTCTGCCGTAAAAGTATTTTTTTTTTTTTTTTTAAGGAGTGTTCTTGATCCTAGTTATCATTCAAATTGCTGTAGTAACTAGGTTAGGCTTCTTATTTTTTTCCCCTTTTAGGCAGAAGAAGCGCAGAAGTGTAAGGTAGTCAGATTTTTTTCTTTTTAAATTCTACCTGTGCAAATTTTATTGTTTTTCGCATCTAGTAGTTATCTTGCCCATTGACCACTCGCAAATTATTTTATGGTACCCTGATATCTGCTGCAGAAGACTGATCACAAACTTTCTGCTAAGGGGCACATTATGCAGCATTCCAGTAGCTGACAGTCACAATTTTTTTCCTTTTTTATTTACATCCAGATAATTTCATTTCAAATTGATGAGGGGATTTTTTTTTTTTTTTTTTTTTTTTTTGCTTTACAAGAAGACTTGCCTTGTTTCTCACTTTAATTTTATAATTTTTTGGGATTTAATTGTATCAATGAAAATCCTCTCACCACATTTTTCACAAATTCAATGAATTTTTCTCAAAACCTGCAGTCAATTCACAAAAGGGATGTCAAACAAAAATCCTATAACGGGAACCAGTTTTACAAACAAATGAAGCGTGATTATATATATAATCATTTCCAAAGTTGACATGATCATTACACAGCTGTCTAATTCATCAGCTGATGAGGCCCTCAATACAACATTATTGCTGTATGAAATGATAAAAGCACAATGTGTACTAAGTGGAACATCCTTTAAAGGAGGGAGATAAAAGTTTAATCAATCAACTAATTGCAAAAGAAAAAAAAAATCCATTTTACAAATTTGCTATTGATTATACTTCCAGTTTATTACTTTTAAAAATTCAAAGGCATTTAAGGGATGATGTTTAAATTCTGAATAAAATAAAATATTTTCTTTATCAGGGAAAAGCTAGTTTGGCTATAAATTTTATGAAAAAAATAAATACAAAAAATTAGGCTTCTCTTTTATCTTGCAGACGGTGCTTAGCTTTTTCTTTCTGCATTGCAGACTCCTGAAAAAGATTCTGCTTCAGGGACTGGCAATAAATCTGCTGCCAAATTCAGCTACAGACATAATTTTTTTCATTTCTAGATAAAAATGTGATCTGTCCTTAACTTTTGAACACCAGTGTATATGATCTTCAGACTGTCTGAAAACTTCCCTGTATGTTTTTCCAGCACAATATTGAGGAAAATAAAACTACTTGAAGGGTACTTACTCTGGAATTATTACTGATATGTGAAACACTAACATTCACAGTTCTCTCATAGCTCCAGTAAAAGCATGTGTCCTTTTTCAAATAATTAAATCTTTGCATAGTGCTATGTGCAACTTTATTTCATTTAGATAACTAACTAAATAAATAATTAAGCCCTTTTCAGTTAAAAGAAGTGCCTTTTCTCAAAGTCTGCACCCTGCCCTTTTTTAATCCTAGAATGAATCCTGGAAAAACACTGAAATCATCTATGAAGAAATTCAATCCCAGCCACAAATTCGAAATTTTACACATTACAATACATTGAAATAAAACAAAATATATATTTTATTTCTTTCATTCTTTTTAAATCACTATATCTAATTTAATGAGCACTTGTTTTTCAGTGTGTCATTCCAAGATTACAGCATATGTTTAAAACTGAAATCAAATACGTGAAAGTCCCTATTGAAAGTTTTATGTATACTTTAATGAAACCAGAACTGGGCTCAATGTTATGCATGACAACCCCCCCCCCCCCCATTTTCTTTATATGAGTGAGCACAGCATGAAATTCACCATAAAAAAGTCAAGAATAATTTTGGAAAGACTTCATGAATAAACAAGCAGAGTTTTTATACTTTGTTTTACTTTAAAACTTATGCTACCATTAGTTTTTAAAACTGTGACTTACTTCATTTCAAAGCGGTCAGAAAAGTTCCACAAGGCAGAAAGAGGTCGTCTCCAAGCAGATGAAGTTAACAGAAGTTTGGAGTCCTACAAAATTTCAATGAATTCAATATATATAGGTAGGAAATAATTATTACAATGTCAAAGAAAAAAAACCCCATGCAGTTTAAAGATGTAACTCATGAATTACCAGGAATGGAATAGGCTGTTGTGTGGTCCTGCTCATAGATATTTGCCCAATAATGATTCTACTTTCAGCCAAAATTCTGAATACTTATTTTCTTTGGGTCCTTTCTGGTTAAACTGGATGGCCGAAAACTTTTCTCTATTAACATTACGATATAATTTTCACCTTACTATTTTGTTTTCACTGTAAACTTTAAGGCGGGCAATCTTAGTGAGAGATGGGTTTGCTCCTTGAGGCGCTCCGTGGGAGCAATGGCACACGGAACAGCAACAAGGGCCACTGTGAATCTTGGAGAGGTGCCAGCTAATTCTGTGCAACATTGGTGAAAAGACCCCAACTCAATGGGTTTTGTTCCAGAATCCTTAGGTTGAATGACCAACTGCCTGTCAGTTGTGGGCTAATCCCTCACATTGATGTACCTACCTGATTAAAAAGACACAAAGATACAATTATCGGGACTCTAGTGTGGGATATGGTGGACCTACCACACTTGAGAAGAAGGGTCCAAAACGAAATCAACCTGGAACTAGAAAAAGGAAAAATGAGTGTAAGATTGGTGTATGGAATACTAGAGGTATAAATGGCAAGATGAATGAGGTGATTGAAGAGATAAATAAGAATAGATTGGATGTGCTGTGTGTAAGTGAAACCAAAAGAAGGAAATTGGGATAGAAGTGAATGGAACGGTGAGTGTTTGGTCTGGGGTACTGGATAATGTGAGAGGACAGGCTGGTGAAGGTGTGCTTTTAAGTGAAAATATGAAGAACAACTTGATTCACTAAAGCTGCATACGTGAGATAATTTTTTGGATTCGTTTGAAAGTGAAATGTCAGAGAATTGTAATTGTTGTAGTGTATGCTCCTTGTGACTCAGAACCTTCTGAAAGGAAGATTTCTGGAAAGAGCTAAGAGCTGTTTTGAGCCAGTTTGGTGCTAAAGAGAAAGTTATAATAGAAGGGGATTTCAATGCTAGTGTGGGTGTGCAAAATACAATTTCTGACGATGTTCTGGTTAAGTTTAATGATTTTTGTGTGAATGATAATGATGAAAGATTAATTGAACTCTGCATTGAGAATGGTTTGTGTGTATCTAATACATTTTTCAAACACAATTATACCCACACATATACTTGGGAAAACATTACTCTGTGTCAAAAGAGTGTGATAAATTTTGTTGTCTACGATCAGCATCTGAAACAATTAGTTGTTGACACTTGTGTGATGAGAGGCACAGATGTTGGTTCTGATCATTACTTGGTAGTGTCACGAGTGAAACTGAATGATGGTTGGAGAATAAAAGTTGAAAGGCTCACTGAAGATCATATGGAAAGAATAAAGGTTGAAAGGCTCCCTGAAGATCATTTGCGTTTTTCTGACTTATACAGAGAATGACTGAAGAATCTGTAGTCTTGTGAGAGAGATGTAGAAAAGAAGTGGGAATGTTTTAAGAACTGTGTTGTCACTGCTGCTGAAGAGATCTCTGGCACAATAGTGGGTAGCAATAGAGGTGATGCTTGGTGGAACAGTGAGATTGAAGAGGCAGTAAAGAGAAAGAAGGAAGCCTATTTGGGAAAGTTGCAAGCTAGAGTTTCTGTGGATGAATATCGCTGTAACAAGTGTGAAGCTGCTAAGCTGTTTCACCAGAGTAAGACAAAAGTTAGGAAGGACAAGGTGGAAAGGTATGAATTTGCTTTTTGGAAAGATAGGACGACTTTCTGGAAGTGCATGAGACTCAGGAAAAATAGGTGAAACAAAGTTATAAGCTGTGTGAAAAGTAGGATCAGGGAAATGATCTGGGAGCGCAATAAGTTAAGTGAAAGATGGGGTGAATACTTCTGTGAGTTATTAGATCAAGAAAGCAAAGGTGATTCTGAGGCAGAAGCAGATGATGTCACAGTGAAGGACGGAAGAACAGCAGGGATCTCAAGAGAAGAGGTGTGTACAGCTCTAAAATCTGTACAGAATGTCAAAGCTACAGGAGTTGATGGCATAACAGCCAAGATGTTGAAATATGGTGGTGACACTGTAATTGACTGGTTAACTGAAATTTGCCAGTTGTGCTGGGAGTTAGGAATGGTCCTTGGGATTGGAAGGATGCTATCATTGTTCTCTTGTTTAAGGGAAAAGGTGATCAGACTGACTGTAAGAAATATCATGGTATTAGCCTACTGAGTGTGCCAGGGAATGTGTTTGGTAAGGTCGTTATTAAAAAAAGTACGGGTCTTACATCAAAGAAAGTGTGTGATGTTCACAGTGGTTTTATGCCTGGTAAAGGCTGCACTAACCAAATTTTTGCATTACGCATGATGATTGAAAAGTATCTGGCTGTTGGTAAGAAAGTTTTTGCTGCCTTCATAGATTTAGAGAAAGCTTACAAACGAGTAACTAAGACACTTTTGTGGAAGGTATTGAATGAATACGGTGTTACTGGGAATCTACTTAATAGTGTAAAAGCCATGTATGCTGGCAGTAGAGCATGTGTATGAGTGAATGGTGTTTTATCAAAATGGTTTTCTATTGGTGCAGGAGTCAGATAAGGTTGTGTGATGTCACGATGGCTGTTTAATATTTTTATGGATGCGTGCATGCATGATGCCAAGATGGACAATATTGGTTTATGTCTAGGTGATATCCATGTGTGCAGATTGCTGTATGCTGATGACACCATCCTGTTGGCCGAGAGCAAAAGTGAATTGCAGAGTATGTTGTCTCGGATGCAAGAAGTTTGCATGAAATTCAAACTGAGTATAAATAAGAGAAAAACCCAAGTTATGGTTTTTGAGAGAGGAACTGGTAGTACTGAATGTAATATATGTCTAAATGGCTCAGTGATTGACCAGGTGAATGAGTTTGTGCATTTAGGAAGCATGTTTGACAGAGAGAACAAATTGGACGGTGAAATTAGTAGGTGAGTGAATTCTGCATTGAAAGTTATGGCTGCTTTGGGAGGTTTTCACAGGAATGATGGGTTTTCAAGAGAGTCCCGCATGACTGTGTATGAAAGTGTAATTGTTCCTACTCTGATGTATGGCAGTGAAACCTGGGTACTGCAGAAGAAACATAGGAGTCGTTTGTGTGCTGGAGAAATGCGTTGTTTATGGGGGTGGGGGTGGCAAAACATGTTCTGATTGTGTGAGGAATGAAGATGTGTTGCAGTTGGGTAATGTGAAGCAAAATGTTGTTAGGAAGGTGGAGACTAATATGCTTCTGTGGTTTGGCCATGTTGAAAGAATGAGTGATGAGATGCTTACTAAGAAATTTTTTTTAGCCCAAGTGTCAGGAAGAAAAGGCAGAGGAATGCCAAGGAAGTCATGGGACAGATTCAGGAGTGTCTGCATGAGAAAACGATTATGAATATGAAGTATAGAAGATCTTGTGTACAGCGTGCAATGGATATCAGTGAAGCCTAAGTTGTATGTCAATAACTCTGTAAATGGAGAAGTTTGATACGGCAACAGTAAGTAAAAATTACTTGGTAGTTTGTATTTCTTTGTGGAGCTAACCTCTGAATCTCAGAGAACAGCTTAGTGATGATGAGAATGTAAACTTCAAGCTTTATTATGTATTCTTTTTTCCTATGTCCACTTCTGATTTATTTTTGGTTAGTACTGTACACAGTGGCAGATAGGTCAATTGTGAACACGAGTTTCATGATATGCAAGTAAAGCAACTTTCAAGGGAAATGTTTGAAACCTGTCAAAATCATTTTTGATAGGTGAATCTGCATACACCCTTAAACGAACACGTAATTTTAAAATCAGGGGAGTGTAAATTGGAATAGCAGTTCCTATACTATATACATTCAATTCATCAGGTTCTATAATATGAACTTTAATTATTTTTTTTAGTAACTACATACAAAGCTGTATTCAATTCTAAAATTTGGCTTCTAGCAAAAAAAAAAAAAAAAAAAAAAAACATTCTAAATTAGCAAAAGGAAACAAAAGGCTGGAGGAAAGCATGCAGTTTTATCTTTTAAATGTGCATTACATCTATTTTGTACAACTTCATTTGCCCACAGAAGTAAATCTACACATAAAACTGGAAACCTCACTTGCAGGTGTGAAAGAGGACAGATTTCAAAATGCTAAAAACAAAAAATAAATGTATTGGATGCATGTTTTATTTTATCTTATTATTTTTTTATTTTTATTATTTTGTGCATTCTTGTTGGATGTATGATTTAGAATATTTGTGTCATCATACTTTTGGCTGTGTTATCAATGTTCAAGCCACCTAAATCCTGGCATACATATTTTCACATGCCCAAACCTAATGATGTGAAGATGCAGGAGAATAAATTTAAAAAAATTCTCATCAAAACAGGTACAGCCATTTTAACTGAAACTATGTCACATAACATCTATGCTTTACTGAGATGTTTTCTCCAGTATGAACATGAAAAGCTAAAATTCAGAGTACTGTTTTTCATGTGCCAGGAGGATTCTAGAGCAAACTTTAAAATGAAGTGAAGAAAACCACATTAAAACTGGCCCAAATCTGTTTGCAACATGACAATTTAATTGACTGAAGACTGACACTCTGGGAAATTGAATACTTAAGTACCTACAAGTTAACTAACACCAGTGACAACTGAAAATAGTCAACATGTAGTATTTCGGTAATAGTACACCACACTACAGTTGCTAGAAAATGGTTTATTATCCAGACAACAGTCAAACACCAATGCTTGTACGGTCTGAAAACTTGAATATACATAGTGCGATAAAAAAGTTCCGAGACTAGGTACGTATACATAGCACGTCAACAGATGGAAGTATGCGGATGTGCGAGCAGTGGCCGAGGGCAGTGACCTTCACGAGTCATTGTGCCATTCTGTGAACATTGGGGGCTGTGCTACATGATATTTGGTGACCACATGTAGAACACAGCTGCAATTTCGGTATGGACTGCAAACTAGAGTAGCGAGCGAACATCAAATTCTGCGTCAAACTCAGCAAATCGGGAACGGAGATGCATGAAATGTTGCAGCAGGCTTATGGCAATGAAGTAATGAGTCATGCAAGGTGTTTTGAGTGGCACACGCACTTTAAGAGCGGCAGAACAGCACTGGAAGATAACCAGAGGTCAGGGCTACCGTCCACAAGCAAAACCCCCGAAAATGTGGACAAAATTAGGGAACTTGTGCACGAGGATCGTCGGACCACCATTCAAGACATTGCTACCATCGTCAATGTGTCATACGGAACAGTGCAAGAAATTCTGATGTCGGTTTTGAACATCACCGCATTGCTGCAAAGTTTGTGACAAAGATTCTGAACCCCGAACAGAAGGCGCTCCGTGTCGAACACTGTCAAGCTCTTCGTCAGCAGGTGGTGAATGACCCAACGTTCCTGTCGCAGGCCATCACCGGGGACAAGACTTGGGTCTACGGTTACGACCCGGAGACCAAACAACAGTCGTCACAGTGGAAGAGCCCGGCATCTCCACGACCGAAGAAAGCCTGACAGGTCTGGAATGCAACCAAAAGCATGCTTATCATGTTCTTCAACATTAGTGGGGTTGTGCACCGTGAATTCGTCACCCAGGGCCAGACCGCCACTGTCCTTTTTTACTGCAATGCTCTGCAGCATATTAGGGAGGACAATCGCCGCAGATGACCTGAGATGTGGTGCAGGGGCGATTTCCTGCTCCGTCATGACAATGCAGCAGCTCACACAGCGTTAGCAACACACCAGTTTTGCAGCCACAACAGCATGACTACCCTTCCTCACTCACCGGATTTGGCCCCCTGTGACTTTTTTCTGTTCCCAAAGCTGAAGCTCAAGGGTCGCTGTTTTTAAACCATGGACGAGATCCAGGGCAAATCGCAGATGGTGCTTGACACAATTCGCGAACAAGACTTCCACGGAGCGTTCCAACAGTGGCAAAAACACTGGCAGCGGTGTATCACTGCCCAAGGAGACTACTTTGAGGGAGATCATAGCCAGACTTAAGCAACATAAGTACTTTGTTGTGCATCGGCCTTGTCTCGAAACTTTTTGATTGGACCTCGTAGTACATAAAGGCCATGACATTCCTACGAGGGAATAAAGAATGTGATGTCCAGGTGGGAACACTGCACCTTTATTTCAGTGTGGCTCACAGCTGAAAGGGGTTCCTACCACTGTGATTTAATGCACCTCCTAGAACTCTATAACAAAGTTTTCTGTTAAATTTGAGATTCAAATTATTTCACTATCATCATATATTTCTTTTTTTTTTTTTGTACACATTGAATCAGATTTTTTCAGTTTTACCTTTGAAGTTTTGATGGATACAAAAAAGCATAGTGCACCAAGATTTTGTTAAAAGTGCCTAAACAAAATTCTCTGTGAAGAATACAATACGCTTAACAAGGCTTATGAAGAAAAGGTTTAGCCTCAATGGCATTCTAGAAGTAGGACTTCTGAGAATACTAAAATTCACCTAAGAAACTAGAGAAGTGGCCTTATACAAAAGCTCATTGCATTCCATGAAAGATGTTTTGACAAGGACATCTGAACAGAATTTGCAGAACTTGTTAATCAATTCAAGTATGAAGGCCATACCATACAGTACATTACTAATAAAAGATGGTGACATTTCACTGTGTGGTTATTTAACATCACTAGATATAACCAATAAATCTGATATGGTAAAAGTAACAGGTATGAAACCACCCTGAGACTAAGAGTTAAACATTATGCATTTCTGAATATTGGAAATATTTAGTGTGGAAGAAATTCTTCTCATAATACACAGTCAAGTCACATTGTTGTGACCACTTCCTACTTTTGATGCCAACAGCACGTAGCCAATGAAAGAAGGCACATGTCATGGAGGGTATATAAGGCTTGCTGTAGGCATTCTGAAAACATATCACTCATTGCTGTCATGAATAAAAGGAGCGATTTATCAGATTTGCAAAAAGAGATGATTATCAGCTTTCAGGCCAAGAGTGGCAGTATTTCTGAAACAGCGTAGTTTGTGAACTGTTCATGTGCTGCTGTGGTTAAAGTGTATCGTGATTGAAGAAATGGCACTTTTGCGAATAAGCGATGTGGAAACTGCAGAGCACCATTGATGTGAGAGTTGAATGTCGGCTGCGAAGGTGTGTGAGGGCCAATCGACATGCTGGAGTGGAGCAACTCACTGGCCGAATGAACCAAGGGGCTACCGGAAGTGTGTCTAAAGTGACAGTTCAGTATACCCTGCTGCGCATGGGGCTCCGATGCAGACGGATGTTCACTGCACTTACGCTAACGAAGCTGCATTGGCAGAAAAGGCTTACATTTGCACTGCAGTATGGTAATCAGAGCTTCGCTGATTGACAAAGGATTGCCTTCTCCGATGAGTCACATTTTCTGCTTCATCGAACGGATAAGCACTGGCATATAAGGTGAGAAACATCAGAGAGCAAACACTTTTCAACCAATGCTGGAAGAACACAAGCTAGTGGGGGCAGTGCTATGGTCTGGGAAATGTTTTCATGGCATTCCCTGGGTCCACTCATACCTGTGGAAGGCTCTGTGGACCAAATTCGTTATGAATTTGTCCTAGCAGACCACACACACCCATACATGCTGATTGTCTTCCTTGGAGCGGATGGGATCTTCTAGCATGACAATCTGACGTGTCACACAGCTAGAAATGTCCGAGAGTGGTTGGAAGAGCACAATGGAGACTTCAAAGCACTTCCCTGGCCCCCTAATTCTTCAGGCCTAAAACCAATTGAGCACCTGTGGGACCACCTCGATCATGTTGTTCGCTCTATGGATCCTCCACCACACACTCTCCTGCAGCTGTCAGATGCACTGCATGGCTCCACATACCTGTGAACATCTTCCAGCACCTTAATTAGTCACTCCCAGCCCGTCTAGCTGCTGTATGCACTGCACACAGTGGTTACTCTGGATATTAGCTGGTGGTTACAATAATGTGACTCGACCATGTATGTGGCCAATACGTCATTATAATTAACACAGCAATCAGACATTGCTGAATTGACAGTAATTACTGTTTCACGTTTATGGTGTGATAGATATTATGTGTGAAACAGTAATTATGGTCAATTGAGCGATGTCTGATTGCTGTGTTAATTATCATGACGTATTGGCCATGTATTATAAGAAAAATTTCTTCCACACTGTATACCTGAACAACTGGAGATTTACTTAACACTAGATTTCAGCACAATTCGTGTTGATTAAGAATTTGGTCAGAGAATATTCCGATGCTCTTAACACTCAGATACTTGGGACTTTGTTGTCCTGGGTGGTGTAATGGCTAGCATGCTTGAACAGTAATCGGGAGATGTGAGTTCGATTCCCGCTCCAGGGGGATGAAGTTTTCAAGTTTTCTGATGCGATTGATATTGCGTGTGAAACAGTAATTACAATCAGTTCAGCGATGTCTGATTGCTGTGTTAATTATCATGACTGGAAATATTTGTCTGCAAAATACCCACTGACCTGTGACCATCCAAATAAATAGGACAAGGCTGGCAGCTAACAAACCCAAGTGAGTACTCTCACTGACAGTAATTTAGGGTGCTGTATGTGCCATTGCATCCCTAGTCTACAGCAACTCACCACTGTCATCCACAGCATATCCCCTGGACTTGTCATGCTGTGTTAAAACACAAGCTGTTAGGTAAATGTATCAATTGAATTCACATATCACTGACTGGAATGGGCTAATGCTAGACTTTTGTTTATAACACTGCACAGATCAAAGAAACAAGTGCTGACTACAAGTATAAACCAGGTTTCAGCTTCTTGTCACCACTTTTCTACTACACAGGCCACAGAACATGGCAAATATGCAAGTGCAACTAGTACACCAGGTATGATAAAAGCAAAAAGTCAAAACAAAGAAGGGAAAGAAAGGAGGAATGGTGGGCAACAAAAATGAAATAGGGCAATAATCACAATTTCCTGCTATAACTGAGGAGTGATTGTGCATATTACATAACTAAAAGGGAACAAAATAACTGTAACAGGTCAGCTCATGACATGGGGTTTACACCTGTGAAGCAAATGCCCTTGGGGATTCTCTGCAAACTGTCAGAGACCTATGGCTCAGATTACTCAGATACAGGAGCAGCTCCCCTCCTTACTTCTTGTATTAAACAAAGCTCTTAGCAAGCAAAAATATTGAAATTTTATGTTCACAAACATTTATTCTTGAAAAATTCCCACTACTCCCTTTCCCAAGTGTGGGAATATATTTTTTCATTAAAAAAATCATTTAAAATAAACCTCAACTCAAAATAAGGGACAACACACCATGTTTTACGATTCAGTAACATGATGAAAAGGAAGTTCAGACACAATAAGGATAAAAAGAATTAAAATACATACATATGAAGATAGACCGCTAGTTGGTCTTGCTGATGTTTAACCCCATGGACATCACAACAAAATCTGAATAGAGATTTTTTTTTTTTTAAGCCAGATGCTGTGTAATACAGATATTATTTCAACACGATGATGATGAGCAAAACACGTAACAATAATAACAAATAAAGGTAACTTGATCACACTAGTTACGTTACATGGACCTTCAGGAGTTTACTGCATTCCTATCTCTTCTTCAACAGGTGATAACTTATACATTGGAAGCACATACAGGAGCATTAACCACAGAATTTTAGAACATAAAAAAGGTGTTTTGAAAGCCAACCCTAATACAGCCTTGTCTATTTTGACAATGGAAGACACATCTGCAGTTCCCCGCTGGAATGAAGCAAAACAAATTGCTCCTTTGACAATCGTTATGCCCTCCGTTACCGTGAAAGCCTGGAAATTATTTTCAACTCAATGACTTGCAATTCCGAATCCCTTCTCAACATCCCATTGATCTGGAGATCAATTCTAAGTTTTGGCAACAAAAATAGAAAAATTCAAATGTAGAATCTGGCAACAATCTTAGTCCTCCATTGGCGTGATGAAGACCTAAGATAAGGTCGAAAGCTCCCAACTTACGAACTTTCTTGTAAAAGTTTTTTCATGTAACTTAACTAGCGTGATCAAGTTACCTTTATTTATTATTTCAACAGTACTTACAAATCAACTCTATCCCCAAATTTTTAAATAATTCATTGTAAAAGAAAATACATTATGTGTGGCATTTCTTAATGGAAAACAAAGTGAATTCTTACTGAAGGAAAAACATATATATATCATTCTATATAAATAAACCGAGAGAACAAGCTGGATTCAGGAGTGGCTACAGCACAATAGATCATATCCACGTGCTGAGAGAACTAATTGAAAGAGCGAGGGAATATGAACTTCCATTGTGCATGGCTTTTATCGATTATGAAAAAGCCTTTGATTCGGTGAAACCATCAGCAGTTACAATGGCTCTGAAAACCTGCGGTATTGAAGATGCATACATTAATATTATTAATAACATCTATGAAAATGCAAGTGCAAAGATTAGGCTGTTTGAAAATACAACACACGTAAAAATTGTAAAGGGAGTGAGACAAGGTGACACCATATCTCCGAAGCTCTTTAATGCCACATTGGAGGGTGTTTTTCAGTCACTGAGCTGGGAAAACAAGGGGATAAAGATTAATGGAGATTATCTAACCCACCTTCGTTTTGCTGATGACGTAGTCATTTTTGCAACTACCCCATCAGAGCTGCAGAGTATGATCCAGGAACTTGCTGACAAGAGTAAAGAAGTGGGATTAAAAATGAACTTTCAGAAGACAAAAGTGATGTTCAATGCTTTTACAAGAAATGAAGATTTATCGATTGATGGAGAAAAGCTGGAGATAACAGACACGTACGTTTATCTTGGACAGCAGATATCAAGTGAGGGTCACATTGATGAAGAAATTAATCGGCGTACAAAACTTGCCTGGAGAGCTTTTGGAAGAAACAGCATAATTTTCAAGAGCAATATGCCATTATGTCTTAAAAGAAAAGTGTTTGATCAATGCATCCTTCCAGTGCTTACGTATGGTGCAGAGACGTGGACCTTAACTAAAAGAGACATACAAAGGCTGCAGACAACTCAAAGCAGCATGGAGAGGTGCATGCTTGGTGTAACCAGGAGAGATAAGAAGAGGAACTCGTGGATCCGAAAAATGACAAGAGTGGAAGACATCATGATCAGAGTTAAATCCCTGAAATGGCAATGGGCTGGACATACTGCCAGAAGGACAGATCATCGATAGACAGCTGAAATTTTAGATTGGATTCCAAGGGACAGGAAAAGACCCAGAAGAAGACCACATGGGAGATGGGTGGATGAAATTCGAAAGTATGCAGGGGTGACATGGAGGAGACTGGCACAAGACAGACCGTTGTGGAGGAAACTTGGGGAGACCTTCGTCCAGCAGTGGATTGATAATGGTTGACAATGATGATGATGATGATATAAATAAATTAAAATATTTTGATACAACGATACTGGCACACACACACAATGTATTTATACAAATGCAATAAAACATGCACATGTGTGTTCTGCATGAAGAAATACAATCTTCGATACAAATCTTGGTATCTACTAAATTTATATAGTCATTTTAAATCTTACCCTAGAAGCTTCACAGTGTGTAACTTCAGAATCATGGCACTGATACGTGGCTTCTTCCTATAAAATATATAAATATATGTATTTGACTTACTTAACAACAACAACAAAAAGACTGCTTTTAAGTAAAAAAAAATGTGTGGGTGATAAAATGATTTCAGCTCCTTAAAATAATATCACATTGCAGCAAATGATAAAAAAGCCAGGAACATTCACATGCTTCTTACAAGTTGAGAGGACACTGTATAATTAATATATTATATAGCACAACAAAAAATGTACTACATTACTATATTATGTACTACATTAATATATTATATAGCACAACAAAAAATGCACTACATTACTTGTTTATTAATTTAAATATAATAAGGTAAATAAACAAAACATACACTTACTTAGCTAACCTATCAAAGGCAAATTATAATTTAACAAGAAAGAATGGGTCATAACTACTGGATTGTACATATAATTGCAGTCACGTCAAGGAGGAGGACAAATTCCATTCAAATTCAAATTTGAATGATGAGAAGAGTGAGGTGTAGCAAATAAACACTAGCCAAAACTATCTGCACCAAAATAAAAAAATAAATAAAGGAAATAAATAAAGGATATATCTCAGAACACTAAAGTTGCAACCTAAAAACCTTTCACTTGTTCACTCTCTCTCTCTCTCTCTCTCTCTCTCTCTCTCACACACACACACACACATAATGCCCCCAAAACCTGAGTAAGCAAGAGAAGGCAGGAGTGTATCCATGGAGGAGAGCAGATGACTAAAATTGAGACAGGAGAAAAGCTTGAAAGTGCTACCTGATTTGGGGGGGGGGGGGGTCTTCAGGGGTAGGACTGCAAGAAAATGGCTGAAAATATACTTTCTGAAAATGAGAATTGTAGGAGCAAATCTGTAAGGTCAATTTTTTTATCAGATATAGAACAAAGACAAAATGCAGTTTTCCAGAAGGAAAAATCTTCATATTTTTTTAATAACAGCATGGGTAAGCATCAAATTAATTAATTTGTAAAAAATTCAGAATGTCTGGAGTAATGGTAAGCAGTTCTGTTGCATAATGGCATCTAAAGGGCTGATTTGATTGCCATTGGAAAAACTGGATTGAAAGATGCTGCCCAATGATGTTTTGAGAGAAGAATCAGATGAGACTGGTGTCACATTCACTGAAAATAACTGAAAGTCACAAATATTGGTAAGGCAAGGTGAAGCTAAAAAGTAAATTTGTCAGCATATTTCAAATTAAATTGTAAAATGAAATGGCAAACAAAACTTTTGTCACTTTAGAGATTTAAGTAATTGCTTGAATTAGCAACCAATTAGGACATTCGTCATGTATCTCAAAAATTAATTATGAGCAAATATGCAATTTGGTGGAAAGTTTTCAAGCTTAATTTTTCCTGAATTTCCTGGCTGTGAATATATGGTGGGCTACCTATCATTGATTGGAAAACACTTTGTTGAAAAGTTTCTGGTTTTCCTAAGCAAATGGGTGCATGCATACACCACACAGGTCAGGCATTGAGTAATAATAATACACTTTATAAATTAATGTCTAATTTTTTTTTTTTTTTTTTTTTTTCAGATTACATGAAATCGAATGGCTCACATTTGCCTGGCCAAATGGAATGCCCAAGTAAGTATCTGATGAAAAGTGAAACTGAATTATTGATTTTATTGAGCCCAAATGGTACTTTTTGGCAAAAGACTTTAAGAGCTAGGGTACATTTTATTTTGATTTTAAGGTATAATATATTTTTATTTTCCACTTTCTGCAAAATGTCTACAATTAATCTAAATCAAGTTATAGTTTATTAATTTATTTATATTGATTAAGGGATTGAGAAATAATTACAGTATCATGTGCACACAGGAACAACCATGCTCTGTTTCCTTAATTGTAATATCATTGTCATAAAAAAACATGAGAATAAAGTTAGGGGCAAGAACACTGCCCTTAAGGTACTTCAGCTTCAATAAACCACAAAGATGATCTGTAGTTATAGATTTTAATGGCAAATGATCTGCTTGCTAAAAATGACTTGATTAAATAAATATACATAAGGAAGGTAAAGCTAATGAGTTTGTGTACAGTGGTCCTTTGTGCCAAAATCTATTGAAAGCCTTTTCAATGTCTAAAAAGGCTATTTAAGCTCTTTGTTTTTATTTGAGGTTTTACAAATTAAAGCAATGACATAAACAAGTTATGGACTGATGAGTGGTTTTAAAAAATAAAATTGAAATTCAGGGAACAGATTATTTGAATAAAAATGTTGTTTCTAACAATTAAAGGTTCCAAATAATTTTTTTCAAAAAAGCTAAATATTGACAGGCCTGTAATACTGAGGGAAAATTGGATTACTATCTTGGTTGGAGAATAACAGTGATGTCAGCAATTTTCTATGCAATGGGAAAATATTGAAGTTTAATAACAGCATCAGAAATGTTTGTAAGAGCTGTACTAAATTTGGGAGGAAAAAACCTTAGAACTTGAACATTAAAATAGTGATTTTCAGGTATCTTTTTTTTTTTTTTTTTTTTTTTTTAATTGAGAATTGCACTCAGGAATTGAAGAGGTGGGTGATGAGATCTAGGTCAGCATATGCAATTTATGAATGAACCTATTTTAGGTCCTTCTGAGGGTTGGTAATGGTTTAACATTTATCTCCAGCAAAATAAATAATACCACTTTATCTGCAAACAATACATATTTTATTTTCCTTTGAAAATGTTTAAGATCCCAGATAAATATGTTTTGTTTTTCATTTAATCCAATCTTTCATGGCAGAGAAAAATTTCTTCCATAATTTCCCTGTTAGTGATTCACCATAAGAAAAATATGGTGCCTCAGTTTGCATATCAGCATATAAATTTTCTTAAAGGAGGAATTTTAAGTTTCTTGCCATATTTGTCATTAATATGGAAATTCCAGGCCTTGGACTTACAGTTGTAACCTCTGTCCACAATTGTGATGATTTTATCCAAGAAGACTGATTTAAAATAACTGACTAAAATTATTTGGACTACTGTAAATACCTGCTCACTTGATGTTGCCCTGTGTGTTTGGGGTGATACCATAAGCTTCAAATAAAATGAGAGGGAAAATGGGAATCTCAAAATGGTTTAACAACTTTTTGCAGCAAATACAGCTAAATCATCTTTTCTTAAGATATTACCTGATTTGTAAGTTTTTTAATTAGCGATATTCAAACGGACTTTTTGTGAAAGATGAGTTTAATTATGAGGGCAGCATCAGATTGTGTGTTCAGTGAGAAAATTAGAAAGTTCTAATTCTGAGCATTTTACATAATTTAATGAACATTCCAGAAGATAATTTGAAGCACCAAAGGTGCATTTAGGGAGAGTGATAATTATTGCACATAAGCTCTAGCTATCCAAGTGCAGAACATCATGGCTAAGAAAGAAATTATTTGATTTTGGTAAACAGTGGCTACAATTTGATAGATAGGACATCACATGGTAGCATGATATATTATTAAAACAATCAATCACTTATACAAAAAATCATGGTCACTTCATTCCTTTAACACTTCTAGCACGTCCTTCGTCATCATGCAAATCCGATGGCCTTCAAAGGTTGAAAATCCTTGCCGATGAGATTCATTCTTTTGTGAATGAAACATCGTATTTTCCTTTTTTTTTTTTTTTTTTTTTTTGTTATTTAAAGGTTTTGCTCTGCCATATGATACGTCATCTCCTTAAAACCTCACAAAACATACACACCATACGACTCATTCATACATTCAGTTAAAAACACTATGTACATAATTACACTATTTACACTTCCAGCCAGTTAAACCTTTGTCAACAGTGACTAAAAAATTGCTCCATCCGCTTCAAAACTCCGTGCTAACCCTACTGCAAGTGTCAACCTCATTCAGCCCGTCATACACGAACCTCTAGCGCTTTCAACAGGCAACTGTCGTCTTCAGGAGTCAGATGTGTCTCACCCGCCTACCGCAGCTCAAGTGAGCAGAGCTATTTAGGTTTGGGCTCCAGTCGCAATCTCTGCATCTTTGTGTCTCTGGCGTCATCTATTGTCATTGCTGTTCTCTCTTTTTTTTTTTTTTTTTTCCTTCTTAGCTGTTGTTCAATTTTTATTAAGGCCTTCCATTGTTTGTTTAAGTTGCTAGGCTCATTAATGTTGCATAATCTTGATCTGTTTTTTTCAATTAGCACTGATTCTGAAATTCTCAACTGCCTTTCATTTTTACAGCTCTTAATAATTTTAATATCTTCAAACCTTGGACATTGGTGATTTTCTAGACAGTATTGGGTTAATGCAGTATTAGCTTCTTTTTATTCCAATTACTTATGTGATGGTTCAATCTATACTTTAATTTGTTCTTGGTGCTGCCTATACATACCAAAGGTGGTTGCTGGTTTATAGGAATTTTGTATATTCCTGCTCTATCCAATTGGCTGATTTTTTCATTTTTTATTACTAAATTTTTTATGGTAAGTACCTGATTTCTTACCTGTATGTCATATTTGCTACAAACTTTATTAATTTCAGCTGAAACACCTTCAACATATGGGATTGCCCCTACATATTTTAAAAGTTTTTTTATCAATCATGGCCTTATTTGCTTGAGTTACTTCATAAATCCATTTCTTTAATACCTGTTTAGGGTAACCAAAATCATGTGCAATTTTTTCAATGTATTCAATTTCTTCTTTTTTATATTGTTCCATTGATGAGTGTGTTAAACTTCTTTTAATTAGTGTTTTAACACTATTTCTTTTATGTGTTAATGGGTGCGATTGACTGAAAAGGTATTAATACAGGAATATATGATTATTTGCTATGCACTCTGTATTGCATATTATCATGTTTTAATTATCATAATATCCAAAAATGTCATTGTATTGTTATGTTCCTGTTCTACTTACTGTCAATTCAATAGATGGATAAATATTATTATACTTTTTTGTCATGTCTTCAAGTTCATCATTTTTTAGCCTGGACAACAGAAAAATATCATCGACATACCTGCAGTATATCAGTGGTGGATCTTCAATTTTACCTATTATTTTTGCCTCTATGTCACTCATTATAATTTCAGCAAATAAAGTTGACAATGGTGACCCCATAGGTCCACCATAATTTTGTTTGTACACTTTGTTATTAAACATAAAAATGTTATTTTCATATATGTACAATAAAATTTCTCTTAATTCCTCAATTTGAATTGCATTCATTGCTTTTAACATATATAATTTTTCAATAATTATGTCAATTGCCTGAGGTACTGGTGTGCTGGGAAACAGAGCTCGAACATCTATACTAGCCATATGATATTCACTTAAGTCTTGTTTAATTACTTTAATTTTCTCAATGAATTCATATGTATTCCTCACAGTGAACGCTGTCTTCATGAACAACGGTGCCAAATATTTGTAGATATTTTTTTCCTGCTTTATCAATGGGGAATTCCTTTTTGATACTATCACTCTCATAGGTGTATCAAGTTTATGAGTTCTTATTTTTGCAAATATTTTTGGTATTCCAGTACACATTGGTGGGTACGCTTTCTTTATTTCTTCAGGCAAGGTGCTGTGATTTCTAATTCTAGCCAAGTACCTTACTTGAGATTCGGTTGGGTCTCTTGTCAGAATGCTGCAATTCAGATCCTCTATTGCTCTATTCATTTTTGATTATATTCAGTTGTGTTTAAAATCACAATTTGCCCTGTTTTATCAGCTTCACAAAATTTAATTGTTGGGTCATCTCTTAATTTTATCATTTGAAACAAACAATGGAAGGCCTTAATAAAAACTGAACAACAGCTAAGAAGGAAAAAAAAAAAGAAAAGAAAAGAGAACAGCAATGACAATAGATGGCGCCAGAGACACAAAGATGCAGAGATTGCGACTGGAGCCCAAACCTCAATAGCTCTGCTCACTTGAGCTGCGGTAGGCAAGTGAGACACATCTGCCTGTTTGAAAGCGCTAGAGGTTCGTGTATGACGGGCTGAATGAGGTTGTCACTTGCAGTAGGGTTAGCACGGAGTTTTGAAACGGATGGAGCAATTTTTTAGTCACTGTTGACAAAGGTTTAACTGTCTGGAAGTGTAAATAGTGTAATTATGTACATAGTGTTTTTAACTGAATGTATGAACGAGTCGTATGGTGTGTATGTTTTGTGAGGTTTTAAGGAGATGACGAGCTGTTGTTACGTATCATATGGCAGAGTGAAACCTGCGTTTTTTGTCCAGTAAATAACAAAAAAAAAAAAAAAAAGGAAAATACGATGTTTCATCCACAAAAGAATGAATCTCATCTGCAAGGATTTTCAACCTTTGAAGGCCAGCGGATTTGCATGATGACGAAGGACGTGCTAGAAATGTTAAAGGAATAAAGTGACCATGATTTTTTGAGTAAGTGATTGGTTGTTTTAATAATATATCATTAATGAATTGCACATAAATATGCACACATTGTTGATGTTTTAATACCTTGAAAATGTGCAAATATTACGATAGAGAATTACACGCAAAATTCTGAGCTGAGGGATTTTTGTGGTGAGGGGTTTTCAGTCGCTATTGTACTCTCTGAATATGCACTATAGAAATCAATTTCACAACTTCGAGATGCGAGATATTACAGCATTTAAGAAAGCTAAAATTAAATTAGTAAAGTCAGAAAATCAAGAAGAATTTTTGGTGACGTGCGGGGACCTTGAAATAACATCGAAATATTTGAAAATACGGAATTGCCCTGTCACTATAAAAGATAATAAAATAATCAGAGAGTGCCAAAAAAAAAAAAAAAAAGAGATTAAGAGCTGAAATTGTCAATAAAAGAAAATTGATTTTTAATTTGAATAAGACATGCTTGCATTTATTGAGTTTGATATATAATAAAGAGTATAGGAATTTTGACGGTACTTGGAAAGATGAGATCTTAGATGTAACCTTCAGAGAAATATTTGACATCGCGGAATACGAAAAGAAATGCTCAAAAACAGTCATTGAAAAAAAGTTGCATGTGATGATTGAATGCCAAAAAGTACATGAACAACAGGAGAATATGTATGAAGTATATCAAAATAAATCCAACTTGACCTTGAGCTTCACGCAGAGAGCTGTTTTGCAGAGGGGTAAGAAATTTGCGTTTCCACGTGGCTTGCCGAAGACTGAAGAATTAATACCTAACCTAGAAGAAATGACACGTAATGTACCTATTGAAGATCGTGAAAAATTTAGAAGTAAATTGTATAGAATTGTTTTGAAAGAATTTAATGAAAAAAGTAGTAAAAAGAGATATCATTTAGATAAAATTCAATATGAGAAAGAACAAATGATAAAATTAAGACATGACCCAACAATTAAATTTTGTGAAGCTCATAAAACAGGGCAAATTGTGATTTTAAACACAACTGAATATAATCAAAAAATGAATAGAGCAATAGAGGATCTGAATTGCAGCATTCTGACAAGAGACCCAACCAAATCTCAAGTAAGGTACTTGGCTAGAATTAGAAATCACAGCACCTTGCCTGAAGAAAAAAGAAAGCGTACCCACCAATGGGTACTGGAATACCAAAAATGTTTGCAAAAATAAAAACTCATAAACCTGATACACCTATGAGAGTGATAGTATCAAAAAGGAATTCCCCATTGATAAAGCAGGAAAAAAAATATCTACAAATATTTGGCACCGTTGTTCATGAAGACAGCGTTCACTGTGAGGAATACATATGAATTCATTGAGAAAATTAAAATAATTAAACAAGACTTAAGTGAATATCATATGGCTAGTATGGATGTTTGAGCTCTGTTTCCTAGCACACCAGTACCTCAGGCAATTGACATAATTATTGAAAAATTATATATGTTAAAAGCAATGAATGCAATTCAAATTGAGGAATTAAGAGAAATTTTATTGTACATATATGAAAATAACATTTTTATGTTTAATAACAAAGTGTAGAAAAAAATTATGGTGGACCTATGGGGTCACCATTGTCAACTATATTAGCTGAAATTATAATGAGTGACATAGAGGCAAAAATAATAAGTAAAATAGAAGATCCACCACTGCTATACTGCAGGTATGTCGATGACATTTTCCTGTTGTCCAGGCTAAAAAATGATGAACTTGAAGACTTGACAAAAAAGTATAATAATATTTATCCATCTATTGAATTGACAGTAAGTAGAACAGGAACATAACAATACATTGGCATTTTTGGATATTATGATAATTAAAACAAATGATAATATGCAATACAGAGTGCATAGCAAATAATCATATATTCCTGTATTAATACCTTTTCAGTCATCGCACCCATTAACACATAAAAGAAATAGTGTTAAAACACTAATTAAAAGAAGTTTAACATACTCATCAATGGAACAATATAAAAAAGAAGAAATTGAATACATTGAAAAAATTGCACATGATTTTGGTTACCCTAAACAGGTATTAAAGAAATGGATTTATGAAGTAACTCAAGCAAATAAGGCCATGATTGATAAAAAACTTTTAAAATATGTAGGGGCAATCCCATATGTTGAAGGTGTTTCAGCTGAAATTAATAAAGTTTGTAGCAAATATGACATACAGGTAAGAAATCAGGTACTTACCATAAAAATTTAGTAATAAAAAATGAAAAAAAACCCAGCCAATTGGATAGAGCAGGAATATACGAAATTCCTATAAACCAGCAACCACCTTTGGTATATATAGGCAGCACCAAGAACAAATTAAAGTATAGATTGAACCGGCATATAAGTAATTGGAATAAAAAAGAAGCTAATACTGCATTAATCCAATACTGTCTAGAAAATCACCAATGTCCAAGGTTTGAAGATATTAAAATTATTAAGAGCTGTAAAAATGAAAAGGCAGTTGTGAATTGCAGAATCAGCGCTAATTGAAAAAAAACAGATCAAGATTATACAACATTAATGAACCTAGCAACTTAAACGAACAATGGAAGGCCTTAATAAAAATTGTACAACAGCTAAGAAGGAAAAAAAAAAAAGAAAAGAAAAGAAAAGAGAACAGGAATGACAATAGATGGCGCCAGAGACACAAAGATGCAGAGATTGCGACTGGAGCCCAAACCTCAATAGCTCTGCTCACTTGAGCTGCGGTAGGCGGGTGAGACACATCTGACTCCTGAAGACGACAGTTGCCTGTTGAAAGCGCTAGAGGTTCGTGTATGACGGGCTGAATGAGGTTGACACTTGCAGTAGGGTTAGCACGGAGTTTTGAAGCGGATGGAGCAATTTTCTAGTCACTGTTGACAAAGGTTTAACTGCCTGGAAGTGTAAATAGTGTAATTATGTACATAGTGTTTTTAACTGAATGTATGAATGAGTCGTATGGTGTGCATGTTTTGTGAGGTTTTAAGGAGATGACGAGCTATTGTTACGTATCATATGGCAGAGCAAAACCTGCGTTTTTTGTCCAGTAAATAACAAAAAAAAAAAAAAAAAAAAAAAAAAAAAAAAAAAAAAGGAAAATACGATGTTTCATCCACAAAAGAAAATCTCATCAGCAAGGATTTTCAACCTTTGAAGGCCAGCGGATTTGCATGATGACGAAGGAGGTGCTAGAAGTGTTAAAGGAATAAAGTGACCATGAGTTTTTGCATAAGTGATTGGTTGTTTAAATAATATATCATTAATGAATTGCACGTAAATATGCGCACGTTGTTGATGTTTTAATACCTTGAAAATGTGCAAATATTACGACATGGTAGCATGTTGGATGAATTTAAAATGTTCACTATGCCACTTGCCTTTTACTTACCCATAGGAGTAAAATGCACGCAGTTATTTTTATTAGTTTATTAATTTTTCATTATGACAGGGCCAGATTTTTGTTCATGTAGGAATCACAATAAAATTGGTCATTAGGTAACAACAAATGTATTTCATTGTACAACATTGCTAATAACGTACTTACAAAGAGTACAACCTTCAGATTCGTTACTGATCACAGAGAAAGCTAGTTTCACAAGAAATTATTTGCATATCATAGCTGCCAACCCTGGGAATAAAAAATTAAAAACACGATGCGCGAAGAAAATAACACAAAACATTGTGGCTCGTGGCACACAAAAAACATATATATATATATATATAAAACTAATCTTACTTAGTAATTAAACTTAATGACCTAAAGCCAAAGTATAAATTTTATACTTAAAATAAGTATCCTATATTAATAACTCATGAGAGCACAGTAATACCTAAAATATAAACTAAAGCCATTTTTTACATTTAAAAAAAATCTAGACCTAATAAGACAAACTTTGAAAGATATATGCAATGCATCATTTTTATACCATTATATTTGCCATCCTATAAATACATACATTAATTCAACTCAAAATAAAATAAAACTATTTGTAAATTTGAAAAAAAAAATAATCACACAATTTAAATGCACTATTACAAATTGAAACAAAAACAAATAAGGAATCCTTTTGGTTTAATCCTACATAGCTAGGTAGCAGATTTGGCCTTTTTCAAGAAAGTGGCATCATATATTCAGAGTTGAAGAAATATGCTCATAATACGTGGTAAATATGTCATGATAATTAACACAGCAATCGGACATCGCCAAATTGACCGTAATTACTGTTTCACACATGAATTAAATCACACCAGAAAACTTGAAAATTTTTATCGCTGTGGAGCGGGAATCGAACCCGCGCAGGTTCGATTCCCGCTCCACAGCGATAAAAATTTTCAAGTTTTCTGGTGTGATTTAATTCATGTGTGAAACAGTAATTACAGTCAATATGGCAATGTCCGATTGCTGTGTCAATTATCATGGCATCATATATTTGCTCATAGCAAGCAGTTGTAACCACAAGATTTGAGATTTGGCAATTAGAATAGACTGTAAAGTAGAAATGCTCATAGAACTTCTGAAGTCAGTTTTTTTTTTTTTTTTTACAGGACAAAATCTGTTCACATGAAGCATTACTACTATGAGGGAGTGTTAGTATCCCCAACATGATACTGCTGAATTTACCATATAAGAGTTTACATAGAGGATCCTTTTGCTTTGCTAACATTGTCCACTGAACATCAGGTCTATCTGTAGCAATTATTTCCTCTGGCAGAGTTGCCATTTGATAATGCAGAAACTCAGCCTCTACACTATCAATTGCATCAAACATTGATTCTGTAGTCTTTCTTGGAGTAAAGAGGGAAATTTGTCAATGAATTTAATGGAGGAAAATTTAACTGTGTTCCTCTGAGACACATATGAGACTTCTGCATGCTTTAAAACATTAGAGTTTATTGGAAAGTTGTTGAAAATGTAGTCACATGACTTACAAAAGTAGCTTTTGACATACTCAAAAAACTGCTTAGTTTCTTCAGAGCTTAACTTCTTCAGATATTCTGATGTCTCAGATGCCACAGATATGACTTGATAATCTTTATGATTTATTGAATCATTATAGGACACACCAAAAACAGATGTAGCTTTCAAAACTTCAAGTTTTACAAATCTGATCAACAAATCTGTAAAAAACACTTGGATGTCCAACTTTAATTTATGAATTCTTGGGGCCTTGGATTGCAGACTAATGTTAAATTTATCAAAAACACTAACTACATTTTTAGAAAAAATGCAAGGGCATGATACAGGTCTGAACTTAGATATAAAAAGACCCTCTCTTCCCTGCTGAGGACACTTTTTCCCATTTTTTTTTTTTTTTTTTTCCCCGTTCTTCAACTTAGCTTTTATACCAGCAAAAGTGTTTTTGATGCATACAATTTCAGAAGCATTTCCTTTTTCCATACTCTGCATAGATCCTTCTCGGCTACTTTTTGATGGCTATGTTTTTTTTTTTTGTTTTTTTTTTTAGATTTTTCAATTTTGTGATTCGGCTTTTCGCTTGAAAGTACCACCTTTAAGAGGCTGCTCCTTAGTTACTTTGGGAATTTTGAATGCAGCAATACGTGGCAAAAATACCTGCTTCACACTCAAACGTTTTGGGGATTCCTCTTTAAAATAAAATAAAAGTCCCTCCCATTGGTCAAGGAGATACCCAAGACAATTATCCAAAGAAAGTCAGTGTGTCACATTTTTTTTGGACTGAGCATTGTGCAAATTTTGAAAATCCTTTAAGCATTGTTTACGCTTTGAACTTTTCTTCAGGCAACAGAATATATCTACCAAGAGTTCATCAAAAGAAATTGGCATAACTGCTGATCCCTTTTTAGCAGCTAAGTTTAACAGGTGGCACATGCAGCCCCAAACAACCAAATTTGGCTGTTTTTCTTTCAAAAATGCACCAACACCTTTCCTTTTCCCTATCATCACATTAGCATTATCACAGGATAATGCAAAGCAATTCTGCCACAAAATGACAAAATGCTCTAGTTCATCTTTCATCAACTTGGCAATTATACTCCCCTGTGCTATCACCTTCCAAACACAGTAGAGATAAAAGTTCGCAGCACACACGTTCAGTTATTTTATCAAAAAAAGTTACAATGATGGGATATAGCTGATTATCCACATCATTGCTACCATCAGTAGCAATTGTAAAGGGGCCAGTTTTTAAAGCACTGATCATGCTTCTGGTGCTTTCTGAAGTTATTTCCTTAATTATGCAAGATGTTTTGGTTCCCCCACAGGAATATTTTTTCACTTCTGAAGAGTTTGGAAACATCGCTGAAAACAGCTTGGAAGCATGGTCTGCAGCAGCAATAGGGACATTATGCTCCAGTAAGAAACTAGTGAACAGCACTTCCGCACGAATTGTTTGTACATCATTGTTCAAAGCAGGCATAAGGTTCCATTTCGAAGCTTGGTTTACAACATTTACTCATGAAATATGTTTTGCACCTTTAGCATGGACAACAATATCTGTTTTGCCCCCATGGGCGATGTTTATATCATTACTGCATATGATGCAAAAGGCAAATGATTCACCTTTGTGCGATTTTCGTATAAAATCAAATTCTGTTGAATACTGATCAAGATATTTTTTGAGTCCTGCAATTTTTTGCCATTACAAGTGCAAATAAAATTTAAATATAAAAAAAAAAACACTAAACAAATGTACCTTAATAAAAAAAAACTGAATAACAAAACAACTTAAACACAACGAAGATCGAAAAAATATCCAAATTTTAAACTGTCAGAGAATGCACACGAAACACGTGATAAGCTACTCAACCAAAAATGCTGCTACTGGTTGGAGATCACAGAAAACAAATGGTTCTGCGCGGTTATGATTACTACGCAAGGTGAAACTTGCTCATTCCAGTTTAACCTGCATACATACGACTGAGTCATAGGCATGGAGGAAAAAGCCTCCGTGGTCATGGGAGAGGCCTTTGGACAAGCTCCGCCCCAATTGGAAATTAACGATATGTCATAGGGCTTTGCATACGGAAAGTGTGTTTTCTACTGGAAATTAACAATACGTCATAGGGCTTTGCATATGGAGTAAGGTGCATTTTCTATTGGAAATTAATGATATGTCATAGGGCTTTGCATACGGAGGAAGGTGCATCTTTATTGGAAATTAACAATACGTCATAGGGCTTTGCATAAGGAGGAAGGTGCGTTTTCTATTGGAAATTAATGATATGTCATAGGGCTTTGCATACGGAGGAAGGTACATCTTTATTGGAAATTAACGATACGTCATAAGGCTTTGCATAAGGAGGAAGGTGCGTTTTCTATTGGAAATTAATTATACGTCATAGGGCTTTGCATACGGAAAAGGTGCGTTTTCTATTGGAAATTAACGATACGTCATAGGGCTTTGGATACGGAGGAAGGTGCGTTTTCTATTGGAAATTAACGATACACCATAGGGCTTTGCATACGGACGAAGGCGCGTTTTCTATTGGAAATTAACAATACGTCATAGGGCTTTGCATACAGAGGAAACACAAATGTAAATGCCTCAGTAAGGAGAACTCAGGTCTCATTCACATGCAACAAACACTGTCCTACTGATGATGATGAGGATCATTCACCTCTGCAAAAAATAACTAAGAACACAATCAGCACAGAAACAATGGCCTCCAGTGGCTGCCTCAGACATGTAATTCCAGTCAATCAACAGTGAATTTTGAAATACACACATTTAGAATCTTACAATATAGCATTACTTCTTTTTTGCAATGGTATACTTCTGGCTGAGACTCTTCTCATAAGCCCAAGCACAATCTTTTGCATTCTTCATAGAAGGTAGTCACACATTAATGTTCTTTGTCAAACTTTATAATAAAAATAGAAAATTACATATGTTGACTTACCTGATATGAAAGATACCATTGGTTCTTGGACACCAAACCATTAAAATCCATATTTTTAGTTCAAAGAGCATTTAGTTTAATTACAATGAAGTTATGTAACATGCTTTCATTCACCATGTGTCAAGTCTGATAACAAGCATGACAACACTGTACACTTGACTTTATATACTTATACATGAAATGATGTCGAAAAACAGTGATTTTTAATTTCTGACACGAGAAAAGGAAAAAGCATTACTTTCCAATGTTACTGTTAATGATATCATATTACCTCTGGCATGAATGATAGTAAGTACGATCACTCAGTGATAAATGGAAGCTTTTTGCATTTATTGTGACACGTAAAATCAGAGTTAACAGATTTTGTGAGGTATGCAGTTATTAGATGTCACACTGCTTCTCTACAGATTCATGCAACTACAAACAACCTTCACTATCCAAAGTTGAACATCAGTTGTTATCGTAAACTGGGATCGTGATGATACCATCATTATCAGAATAGCAACCAGAAGACCATGCAAGATCCCTCCACGTGATCCGAGTGTACTCAGCAGAATTATATCAATCACCATCAGTAATTCAGGTCACTTCCATAAATAACTGGTTATTGACATAATCATAATTATTTCGCATACACTCAGATTATGTTGAGCGATCTTGCCTGGTCTTTTGGTTTCTTAAAAGAAAATAGCAAGAAGGCCATACAAGAGGAGTAGTGGATTGTCTAATAGACCCTGAACAGCTGCGTATGACAGTGAGATTGTTCCGATAAGAGACACAATTGAGATTTGCGTGTTAGTAGTGAAACCAAGGTGCTTCAGATGAGACACAATGGACATTTGCGTGCTGGAGAGATGAATCACTTACAGAAAGTAGGATTGTTGCAAGACTCAAATTGATCATGTGCAGAATGATGTGTTGCGGATGTGTAATGTGAAGTAAAATGTTATTAGTACGGTGGATACAAATATTTTGTGGTGGTTCAACCAAGTTGAAAGAACAAGTGATGAGGTACTAACTTAAAGAATTTATCCAGCTCAAATGGCAGAAAAGACAGGTACAGGAAATCGAGGAAGGACCAAATTCAGGAATGCTTACAAGACGAAATGATGATGACTGATGAGTATGAAGTAAGAAAGGTCTAGTGTGTAACCTGCAGTGAATCAAATGGAGAAGTTTGATACATCAACACTAAGCAAAAATCAAATCTAGCACCATCCGTTACCCGTAACTTTGATTTGCCAGCTGATATTAATGTAAGAAGCTAACATCTGAACCTCAGGGGAGTGTGTGTTTTTCATATCTGTCATTGACAAAAACACCTCAATCAAGATTTTAGGTGTCAGCAGTGACTAAAAAATTAATACATTATGTTTTTTTCAAGTTCCAGAGGGATCAGTTGTATTGGAAAAGCAGTGGTACATTAAGCCTGTCATCAACTGAAATCACTGGTTTCACTTTGTAGGGGGGAGGGGTGCAAAAAATGACCTAACTGCTCCTTGAAGCAGTGAATGTCAGTTTTATGGAATGGCACACAAATTATCCTACACCATACCATACTCTAATCACATTGGTGGGCATGGATTCTGTGATGTCAGGGTAAAGTCAGTTGCCACAGTGAAGTTTACGGGAAGTAACGTGCTGGTGTAGAGCTGTTCCCTATGGCATGGCCTCGGGCCATTCGGTAGTAGTGGTGAGAACCATGAATACTGAAACCTACCTTAATGTTCTGGACAATTCCATACTTTTTATGATGAAAGAGTTCTTTCGTGCAGCCCCATGTTTGTTGCAACAGAATAACACTACCTATCATACCACAGGTGGTCAGCGTTGATAAGCAGAGAGAAGTTTGATTGGCTAGTACAAAATTCCAGCTTGAGCCATATGACACAACCATGAGAACTGGAATATGAGGTTAGGGGCATACCAACACATCCTACATTAGTAGCTGAAATGGTCTCCATTCTGCAAGGTACAGACTGTGCCAGATATTATTTAGTATTATCTGTGAAAAGTCTGCCCAGCACGTGGAGTAAGCTGGAGGAGAATTAACATCAAGGTGTGTGGTGTACATGCGTGTGCGATACCTTTTAGGAGGCTGGTGTATTACACCAGAAATTTTACATGACTCAAGTTAACTGAAAAATATTTGCCCCGTAATAAGGAAGTTTCAGTTGTATACGAAACAGTATAGTGTTGTTTTTTAGCTGGCTTTCAAAATTTATGGGATGCAAGTCTAACTGCATGAAAGCATTGCTCATTAGCATCCAAGCTGGTGTGAGAGTAAACAGCCATCTGACAGTTGGTTTGCCATCAGTAAATGAGTGAGATAAGGCTGTGCACCATGGTCATGAATGCATGATGCAAAAACATATAGAACTGTTTGCATAATTAAAGAGTCCATTTAATTGAGAAAATATGTAGGTTACGCCATGAAACTGGCCAGTGAATGAATTCAGCTTAGTAATGAATGCAGTTTTGCTTTAGGTGGATTTCATAGGAATGAATGGTTATATATGAAAAAAAAAACTGTTCCTGTGTGATAGAGAAATGTGAGTACTGAAAGAGCATTATGAGAAAAGATCGTGTAATGAAGATATTATAGAGTTGCAAACTTTCAGATTCTTCAAAATGGGGATGCAGTAGATTTTTGCAGCATGGCATTATTCCCCTAACTGCAAAACTTTTTATTTCAGCCACTGTCAATTATAGGAACATCACAACAAACATTTATTATATTTGCACTTTTAAGGTATTAACCTCTTGCAAAGTGCGCATAGTTTACGTGCAATTCATAAATGAAAAAACCATGAGGAATAACCACTCACTCACCATAAAGATCATGGTAACCTCCAATGACCACACACTTCCAACAAGTCATTCATTATGAATGAATTCACACACTTCCAACACGTCAATGACCACACACTTCCAACACGTCATTCATTATGAATGAATTCATTATTCATTCATTATGAATGAATTCACACACTTCCAACACGTCATTCATAATGAATGACGTGTTGAAAGTGTGTGGTCATTGGAGGTTACCATGATCTTTATGGTGAGTGAGTGGTTATTCCTCATGGTTTTTTCAACAAACATTTAGTTTAAAATAAGTAGTTAAACATTATACCTACATGCAAAAATGTTCAAAGCTTTACTATAATGCGTAAAATTGATAAAAAATATTGCATAGAGTATAACTATACAGAATTTCCTGATGCTTATGAACTAGAAATTATAACTCATACAACTTATTTATATTCAAGTCTGTGTGTGTGGAGTATATACTGAACTACAAAAATTACACACCTAAATGCAGCAACAAAGGAGAGACGGCTGAGAACTCGGAAGTTCTCTGATTTATATTTGTGTGTTGCATAAATACATGTTCAGAGACAGGCTGGCAACTACAAGTAATAACTGTCTATATTTTAATGCACAGCAGTGGTTCAAGCAGTTCACTTGGTTAAAAGTTAGAAAAATGAACAGCAGGAGAAAGCTTTATACATGGGGTTTATACTATTATCCAATCACAAAATTCCAGGACATTTCCAGAACTTTTTACAGAACATGTGAACCAAATACTCCACTTAAAATTTAGTGAAACCACAGGTCTGTTCAATTTGTAACTAACCTACAACAAACAACCCCTACAGAATTGAGCAAACTTATAACAAAATGCAGAATTTTGAAAATGATATTTGCTTCACCTAATAAGAAACTTAGAATAACAGGTGAAAACTTAAATACCAAAAATATTGCTGCAAATGTAACCAGGCTTAATTTGAAAAAGGATGAGAAAAAAAGCACATAATAACAGAAGAAATTTTTGCTCCCGTCTAACTTAAGCTTTCAAAAAATTTTGAAGAACAAAATTCAGTACCTAGAACAGAAAACTTTCACCCATGAGTATATGTGCTAACAAAAAAAAAAAAAAAGTTTCCTCATATAAATGCCACGTAACAGAAGATTCGTAGTAGCAATTGGAAAGGTGGGAGAAATAACTTAAAATTGAGTGACTCCCCTCCAAAAATGGGCAGGTGAACAGGTGTGTGGCATCCTGCTGGGGATGGTTTGCCACTGGGGAGAAAGAAAGAGTTGCTTTGAACCTTTTGGATGACCCACATACTGCTGAGTATTCCCTTGGGCATTATTTGCTATCTTGCTTTGTGTAGTACACCTTACCTTTTCCTTTCCCTTGCATGTCCATGTACCACAATGAAAACAATAATTTGAGTGGCCTAACATGACCATGAAATGGCAGAAACTATTCTTTTGCTTTGCAATACAAAATGAAAAAATGTCAAATGAACTGCAAAAAAACAGGCACATTTTTATTGCTCTTCACAAAAATTCTCTAAAAACAGAGATTTTAGTGATAAATTAGAAAATGGCATTAAATACTGGGAGTCTCTCAGAGAAAACAGTAGGATCAGCAGCTATGATATCCCTTATGAGGGATCTATCGTGGAGTGAAAATGTTCTGCCAATGTGTGATGTGCAACAAAATGATGGTACAATAAGAAACAGAATGTTGAGGGTTTTACATTATGAATGAATGATATGATAATTAAAATGATGTATTCAGACCAAATCACTAGATGGAAAATTAAATGAAAGCTAAGGAAATGTGGGACAGTCAAATTCAGAAGCATCTTTATGAGAATACAGCAAAGTACAAGAAAGTCAAGAGACACATATAACATAGCATATTAAATCCATTTCTTTTTGTGGTGTAGTAAGCACAAAGATTCACCAAGCTTTCACACTCCACTGGGAGGCTTTTTCAAAGCAATGGTACACATAAAAATGTCTACCATTGCCTTGTAGACTTAAAAAATGTCTATCACTGCCTTGAAAAGAGCCTCCCCAGTGGAGTGCGAAAGCTTGGTGAATCTTTGTGCTAACTACACCACAAAAATGAACGGAATTTAATATGCTATATGTGTTTCTTGAGTATTTACAGTCTGGTGAATTTATAATAATGTTACAAGAAAGTTGTATAACAGATGTGTGTGTGTGAGTCTGTGAAGCTCAAGTCAGTTGGGTTCTAAACATTTGTATCAATATGTCAGTTATCTTCAATAGTCACAGAAGCTACTTCATAATATTGTTGTCTCTACTGTACATGCTGAAAAAGTATGGTTTCTAAAAAAACAAGATTTACATTCCCAGTTAGTTCTTGATGTATCCACAGAATAAATATCCTCTTAAATGAAGAAACAACAAAACTTTATTTATAGCTATTCCACATCACAATATATACATTAAAATTATGATTTAGATAAGGGTCGGCAACCTGTCGATCACAATCAACCAATCAATCGTAGCTCCATTTTTGGTCACTCGTGGAGAAATTTAAATCACAAAATTTTAGCGTCATAAGGCATTATTGTGTTCTACATATCTCTGTGTGTCAATATTTTGTAACATGAAATTTATAAAAAATATTACAGGAACAGACTGACAGATGAACATTTGGACTTTTGTATCTGGCTTGGTATAACTATGAACCAGATGTCAAGAAACTGACTGAGAAAATGGACTGTCAAACATCACATTAAAAAGATGATTTTATTAAAAAAAGCTAAAACAATATTATGTTACAAAATTATTTGTACTTTAAAATGTGTGATTACTTTTATTTCATTATTTGCTATCTTCTTTTTCATGTAATCAAAATTTGAAATTGATTAGTGACATTTATTTATTTCTGCCTCCAATAGTATTTTTATAATATCCATTTTCAAGCATAGTAAAAAAATATACACCCACAGTTTGAACACAAACATAAAAAATTTCTTTGAGTTCAAACTTTATTTTTCTTTAATTTGCTTAAAAAAACATGCAAGTAGCGAAGAATCCAATTGCTAGTGTTCGCAATTTCTCTACATAAACTAATACAAGTAGGTCAGTATATAAAAATGTTTATAATGATTTTATATATTATTTTTATATTATATGTTCTATAGAATAGGTCTATATAATTAATATAAGGACAGTATAAATACTTTTATATATAGGCCTACTGTTAATATATATGGTATAGGCCTACCCTATTTTATATATTGCAGTAGATCCTTGGCAGTTAGTCATTTTGTTAAGTTGCTCACAAATATCTGTTGGTTGCCAATCCCTGATTTAGATTATTTACACTATCTTGAGCTATAATATGACATCTGTAAAATGCAGATAAAGAGTTTTATAGATATTTCCATTCCTTACAAAATGGAGACATAATACAACACAACCATCTTTCCTAACAGAAAGTTCCAGATTAAGACAAACCAGCAAACATTAAATCTGCATATCTGCACTGCCACATTTATTTCAGTTCACTTTTGTGTCTATTGGCTGTCTTCAAAAGAGTTACTGACTGATACAGTATTTTTGGCATACTGTGAAAGCAAACAAGAACGAATGCAACTGTCACTTGTCTCTGGCTATTGGAGGCAGAGATTTCCAACAAAGCTGTGCATCAAACACAAAATATATGGAGACATTTAACATAGCAGCATTACACACAATTTGGCTGACATTCTTTCTTCAAGAGCTCAACTTTGAATTACAGAGAACAGATTGTTTGTTACACATATGCTTGGAATGCCATGTGGTTGAGACACAAGTTTCAATTAATTTTTGTTATTTTCAGCAGAGCAACATTAAAAGGTGTAGAGAGGAAAGGGGAGAGCAATTCTAGCTAACAAAGAATGTAAATAAGCATTATTACATAAACACGTGAAACACACAGAACAAACTTATCAATTTGACTGATAAATAACCCAGCACACTATCAGGCAAACTTATTCATTCAACATCTAGGAAATTCTGTGAACTAAGAGGACATCTTTTGGTTCAATGGTGACGTAAATCAATGTACT
This sequence comes from Macrothele yani, assembly GCA_039090855.1. Lineage (NCBI taxonomy): Eukaryota > Metazoa > Arthropoda > Arachnida > Araneae > Macrothelidae > Macrothele > Macrothele yani. Next base: position 1,279,799 of record CM077014.1, read on the forward strand.
CAGATATGCTTACACAGCACATGATTTAGACATCCACAAAAGGTTTAAATTACCTTTCTTCAGTATTTCAGACTATCATGTGTTCAGTTTTTTAGATTTGAAATTGCCTTCTCTCCATCTTCACTTTGGAAGCACCTATCAGAAAAAATATATAATTGACAAAATTCTTGCATATCAACGTGTTGTGTAATTTGTATAAACATCTAATATCTGGTTTATATACTTTGTCTTCTAAAATATTAAGATCACGAAATCAAATAGGCAGCGATCAGTCATCTTGTCTCCAGTAGTAAAAAGGTTGACAAGCTGTTCACATATCCAAGGTAGTTGATCACTTAGAAGTAGCATTTTCAAGCTAACCATGTTTATACAGAATCGTTGAAGTTTGAGATAAGCTTTTATCAAGAGACTCTTATTTTTTTCTCTTCTTTCTTTCACTTGCTGCTATCACTTTTCTGTTCTTCCCTTTAGATGAAATGCCTCCAGGTACATAATCAAATAATTGAGTTAACATTGCAATAATTTGCTTTCTAACATTTTTCAGTGATCCTTAATCCTGCCTTTAATATTTTGTTTATCTTCTTACACTGTATGCTATCAAATCAATGTTTCACCAGTCCACAAATGTAGAAATGCTTACTTTACTTTCCACACAATATTTGATCTAGGATGCTTTAGCTTGTGTTCAAATAATATGATTTCAAATTCAATTGGTAACTTCTACATAGCTGATTTTTTATCATCAATATTAAATCATTTTGCACAGAGGCATTATCAAGAGCATATACAGAAAAAAAAAACAAAAAAGAAAAAAAAAACATGAAGAGACACTGTCACTTGATATGACATTCTGTTAACCAGAAAAGGCAATTAAAGAGACTGCAAGTTACAGGGATAAATGAAATAAGATTGTTACATACAGCAAAGAACATAAAAGTCCTCTATTGATATTGACAAGTAATATAATTGATAGAAAAAAAAAATCTGCTTTAAGCAGCACCAAAAGATACTAAAAACATCTTTAAACACACACACATGCATGCACAAATTGAGAAAAAGCAAAAAAACTTGATCCAATATTGTACAAGAAATGCAAGATCTACAAAGATGTATTGAACTGGCAGGAAACCATAAATGAAAAGGTAAGTGTATAATCAACATTTGTGATAACACAGTGATTTCAACATATGCCTGGGAACAATTAATGGAATGGAAGGCAGAGAACAAAACTAACAGTAAGTATAGGAAAAGGTGTAAAATGAGAACAATATACATAATCAGTGGAAGGGGTAGGGTTGCCAACTTTTCAAGAACAGCTTGAGGAGCATCCATAGAAATTTTGAGGAGCAATTTGCCTTACTTGAGGAGCAGTTATAAAAATATGTGCAAGAAATATTTGAAATGTTTGGAATTAACAATCATTTCTATTAAGTCCGTGTAATTTATTTTTCACTTACCTGTACATCATTTTAGAGATAAATATGTGGCTTTTTTTGCCTTCCGCAGTACTTCAATGGTGAACACAGTCTGATAGCAGACACTTCCTTCGGCTTTAGCAGAACATTTTTCAATTAGCAATGCCACCAAAGTTTCATGGCCTAAACTGCTTCTGTAATCAGTTAGATTTGGATTTATGATACTAAAAACTCTTTCATATGAAGCATTGCTGTGTGGTATTAAGAGCACAGACATCATTACAGCTGGCAAGTATTTGTACTTAGAGGACCCATTATTGTCTTTTCACTATTTAATTAACGACCATACTACATCTGGTTTGTTACAAGAAGAAATCTCATCACTAAGAGAATCAATTTGACAGTTTATAAATTCTGATTCTACAACATCCTTCACCTCATCTGAATACGCAAATAAATCTAAGAAAAAATACAGGAAAGGAATTTTGTGCTTCTCTTTCAGTTTTACATCTGCAATTGATGCATGTTCATATAGCTTGTCTTGAAGTGCAATTTTTTTCAAAGTATATGTACATCCTTTATGGAAATATTTCCGTACACAGCAAGAGATTTTTTTTTTTTTTTTTTTTTTTTACAGAATTTAAAATATTGGGACTATTTAAAAATTGACGGGTTTTAGCTCCTATTACCAGTTCATCATCTGACTTTTGATTCTTTTTGTCACCAAAATCTATATTATGCACAGAGTCTGCTGCTGCAAATACTGCTGGCTTAATGTATTTACTAATAATTCAGTTAAAAGTGATGTAATTTCTCAATGATACACATGTGCAGAGTTGTATAAAAATAAAATGTATTTGCATACACAACCATTGAAACAGAAAACTTGCTGCAAACCCCGGAATGCGGCCCCAGTGGCACAGTGGTCTAAGTGATGGCTTCTGATCATTCGTTCGAAAGGGGTCCGGGTTCGAATCCCGTTAGGCACGAAGGTTTTGTTTGTCTTACAGCACTACCTCTCTCCCTTCCCGGGGACCAGTGGCCCGAAATTAGGGTCGGGTGACTGCTTATAGCCCATTGAGTTGCTCACAGTGGTCATTAAACCTCAAACCATAGAAGAAAAAAACAAAGAAAACCTGCGAATCACACACACGATTAGTCGAATAAAATAATTTAAAGAAATATTGATAAAACAATAAATAATAATTATTAGAACATTACAGATTTCAGGGAATATAAAATAAGTGCATTACAACCGAATGTGCAGCAATGTGTGCGAAATAGATCTTTAAGGCAAAATATTAAAATATTGAACTATGAACCTCATAAAAACAAGAGACTAAGGAAAGTTTTTATATCTAGAAAAACAGTTCTATTAATGAACCTTAAAAAATTATAAATAGCATTTTCAACAACTTAATTCAAAAATAGTAGACTTACAAAAATGCATAAAGAAATTACTTTAATTTAACAACTGGCAACTGCAAGAACCTGGCAATAAAATTTAAATATGTATAAACGAAACTTTTGATTCAGTTCCTATACATTGATAACATGCCTTGATAAAATCTGAAGGCCAGAAAAGTCTGTAAAAACAAAAGAACTCAGAAGATGTGAAAAATAAGTGAAAGTTCTTCAGAATAAAATAGAATTAAAAATATTAATCAGAATGAAGCCTTGAGTAAGTGCTTTAAATTGCTCTAAATAACATTTTATTTCTTTTTAATCTACAAGCAAAAACTATCTGCAAAATCTGTTAATAATTTGGAAACTATCTGATTATGGCGTACACGTGTACGTCTACATTCTGCTACTCTGCACATGTTTCATGGGTGCATCACTCTGCATCAATAAATTTGGCTTTATTAAATATGGGGATAGTTACTTGAAAAAACAATAAATACAGTTTTGTTGCAGGAGTTTCAAAACATTTTTTCACTTTAAAGAATGTGGAAGATTTCCCTTTTTCTTCTTCACAAAAAAATTTGTGGAGAGCATCCCACTGTTCCAAAAATCTATCAATGGCACATCTCAATGAAAGCCACCTAGTAAAGCCAAATTTTAGAATTTTGTGCTGTTCTAGTCCACAAACACTCTGACAAAACTGCACAAGTTTGAAGGCATTTACAACTTTTGAGATGATAATAATAAACGTCAACTAAAAACTCAATATTATAGTAATCCAATTCTTTGGCTGCATGCTGTGCTGCCAAATGAATTAAGTGACAGGCACAGCCATGAATAATTACATTTGGGCTAGCTTTCTTTATATATGAGCTAACCCCTTTGAACTGCCCCATTCATCACATATGCATTATCTGCACGAAAGGAGACACAGTTGCCCTATGGTATCATTTTCTTTTCCAATTCACTGTTCAACAGATTAAAAATATTTCCCCCAGTGGAATTGCCTACTAAACAAGGCAATGATAATAACAACGTCACCAATTTTCCAATATCATCATCATAGTACGTGACAACAATTGAAAATAACTTGTGTTTGGCAGAGTTGCTCTCATCAGTTGCCAAACTAAATATTTTTTCTTTTAGTTTTCCAATTAAACTCTCTTGTGTCATAGCAGAGGAACTTTTTACAATCGGTGTCGTTTTCGTGCGTGCACAGGCATATTCTTTTGCGATTTTTGAATCCGGAAACATTTTTTGAATAGAGGTCCGGCATGGTCTGATATTGCTAACGGGCAGTTATGTTTTATTAAGAACTTGGTGGAAAAAAGCTTCAGCTTTTAACACATTGAAACTTGATTCCGGCATCGGTACCATAGAATCCAGAGTCTGATTAGCGTGCTTCATTTTAGCATTCATAACATGCTTTTGATTCTCCACGTGGTGCCGGCAACCCGCTTTTCCGCCATGTGCAATTGAAAAACCCAAGCAACATGCAGTGCAAAACGCATGATTTGCGGAATTTTTAGACCACTTTAATACCAGCCATGTTGCTTCAATATCATTCCTGAAACACTGGGAATGTTTTCTTTTCCCAGCAGATATTTCTCCCTATTTAAATTTAGGAAACAAATAACGAACTTGAAACAAATCACAACAAATGCTAGCACAATACAACACCTTTCAAGCTACTTCTTAAATACAGAGAAACCGGTTTTCGTCCCATTCCTTCTCTCGTGCAAAATGCGCATGCGACAAAAGAGCAGGAAATTTCGCTTTGTCGGAACTTATTATAGGGTCGGTTTTTCCTTTGGGTTATTGTAATGCTGCCAATTGGAAAACATTACAGAGTTATCTAATCATATAAGAAAAACCTCTTTTTTTTTTTTTTTTTTGCTTAGTGCTTAATTAAGAGGATTTTACGTATTTCATATGGATTATGACTCAGTTTACGGACAAAAGGAACAACTTCGCAGAGTTGCGAAGTTTTAGTGTTTTTCCAGAGAAACTCCGCGAAATTCGGAGCAGTTGGCAACCCTGAAGGGGTATATTCTAAATGGCTAACACAAGCTGTAACTCTCATTTAAATGGTTTCCCTCAAATCACTACACTGATGAGCCACTACATTATGATCACCTACCTAATAAGCTGCAGGACTGTCTCCTTTAGTCTGCAAAACAGTGGCGATGGGTACCCTGGGGTACCTGGTACCATAACGTCAGCAGCAGGTCCTTCAGTTCCATGGCGATTTAGCGCGAACCCGCTTTTACAAGTCAAACCACAGATGTTATTATATTAATTCAACATTTGTCGAAAACATTACGTGGTTTCAGAAATTATTAACTATATGTCAACAAAATAGTTTCCATATCATCTACTGTTTCGCACGTTATTAGAAATTCGAGCACGGGAAAAACGTCCATATAATAAGAAAATTTTTATTTCAACTTGTCACTAATATTCCTTTTTTCTTTTTGATGTTCTTTATAATAGTTTAGAATTTTATTATGAAGATTACAAATTTATATGAAAAAATGTTTTTATATGTGCAGTCAAATGCATCATAAGTTGTCAAAGTCCTCCAATACGTAGAGACAATATGTATTAAAAGATTAATATTATTCCAGTTTTTTAAGTCATGATTTACGAAATTAATACAATAGAAAAGAACTTTCGAACCTTTTGATTACGATGCGTTGAATCAGTAATAAGCCATCTTGTTATCGAAGAAGGCATGATTTTCCTTTCCTGTGGTATCAGCTTCCAAGTTGAACTTCGATCTTATAATTTCTTATTATAGATGATGGTTGCATGTTTTATTTTCCGTGGCTCGATATCCCAAACTAGTTTCAATTCCTTCTTTTGGAATCATCTTCAGTGGGTATTATGATCTTCTCATACATGTTGTGTTTCGGCCACTTACATCGATTCTACTGGCAGCGTCCGACTTTTCACGGCAGTTGTACTCTTGCGCATGCTATTTTTGGTATTAATGCACGTTCTTAGTCGTGTTTTGATATAACCGGATGACATGAATTCCGACTCCAAATTAATTGGTGTTGCCATTCGTTTGTTGAAAATAATTAATAAGGTCTTTTATTATATTTTTTATCGTTAATTTCTTTTTCGATAAAATATTTCCAAGCGTACGGTAGATTCATTGGATCATTATTATTACAATTTATTTCTTTAGTTTTTTCAATCATTATCGCTTCTGAGGTTAATATTTGGTTTTTAGTTTTATGTGAGGTTATTAATTTTGCATCATACCAAACAGGATAAGCTTCATTTTCAATACAATGATTTATTAATGATGTTTTGTTTTCTTTTTTATTCCAGTTCGATATATGTTCTTTTAATCTGGTCTTAAATCTTCTTTTTGTACTTCCTATGTATACTTTATTTCTGTCATTTCTTTCTATTTCTGTATAATATTTTGTTGGTATAGAATATACTCCGGCTTTATCAAGCATTGATCTTCTTTCATTTCCATTAGTTAATATAGTTTCGTTATCTATGACGGTTTCTGCCAATATCATTTTTTCTTTAATGCATTCCTTCTTTAAGATATCTGTTATTGGAGGAATGTAGGGAATTTTACCAGCAAATTTTATTTCATTTTTTTGTTTATTTTTATTTTCATTTAAAGATTTCTTTATATTTTCAAGTATATCATCTATGATCTTTTTCTTGTATCCAAATTTCATAGCAGTTCTTTTTATCCAGTTAATCTCAATCTTTTCTTTGTGTTTATTACAGGAATGGGTTAATGCTCTTCTTATGTAAAATTGAAGTGCTGCTCTTTTATATTTCCAAGGATGATTTGAATCAATCGGAATTATCGTTGGAGTATAAGTTGGTTTTCGATATACTTCGTATTCAATCATATTATTTCGCCTGAATAAAGAAATGTCTAAATAGTTTAGTTGTCTCTTAACTTCTTTTTCCATAGTAACTTGTATTGTAGGATAAAAACTATTGTATTTGTTTACAAATGTTTCAAGTTCTTTTCAGATTGCTTCCAGAAGATAAGGATATCGTCAACGTATCTTACGTATAGTATTAGTTGTTTTTGATTGAATGAATCCAAAAGTTTATTTTCTATGTCTTGTAATATTATTTCAGCAAGAAGTCCCGAAATTGGTGATCCCATTGGTGCACCTTGTTTTTGTCGGTATATTTTTTTTATTATATGTGAAGTAGTTATTATCAGCTACTAGTTTCAATGCCTGGATAATACTAATTCTTTGTGCTTCAGGTATTTTTTTTTTTTCATCTTTTAACTTCTGATTTAACAATTGAATTGCTTCATAAACAGGTGTATTTGGATATAGGGAAACAATATCTAGACTGATCATCAGAAAATCGGTTGTTTTTAGTTCTTTAACTTTTTTAATCACTTCAATGGAGTTGTTAATTGTATAAATATGTTGAAAGTAATACTGTTTTAAATGTTTAAATAGTTCTTTTTCAAGGAGAATTGTTGGAGACGTTGTTTTATTTACTATTGGTCTTAATGGTTCTTCTTTTTATGCGTTTTGATTTTGCTGAATATGCTTGGAATAGACGCTCCAACGGGCGGAATGGCTTTGTTTTTAATATTATCAGGTAAATGTCCATGGTTTTTTATATAAGCCATTTTTCTTAGAATTGTATCTGTTGGGTCAAGTGTAGTTTCTTCGATATCCAATTTTTCTATAGCCGTTTTCATTTTTATATCATAATCATCTTTGTCTAATATAATAATTTGTTTGGCTTTATCAGCGCTTATGCATTTAATTGCTGGGTTGTTCTTGAGGTTCATTAGCTCTTGTCTCTCATATTTTATAGCTGGTATTTGTTCTTCTTCTTTTTCTTTGTTATTGATTGCTCTTAATATTTTAAATCTTGTAGGGTTTTGTCTTTTATTTGGTAGTTTCTTGATGACGTCTTCTATATATGGGATTATTATCTCGGCTTTCGGAATTTCTTGTTTATATGCATATCTCGTTCCTCTATTGAGTGCTTTAACTTGTAGATATGTCAATTCATTATTAGATTTGTTAATGAACAGTGGTTTGTCTTCTAATGTTGAAAGTTTTTCTTTTCCTTCTTTGTTATTATACTTTTCTCTTATGAGGTTTTCAATTTTATGAAAGTGTCTCCTTCTGTCTTTAAATTGTTGTCTTTCTATAATAGCAAATATTTTAATTAATGCTATTTTCATTTCTTCTTTATCTTTCTCTTGCATGCATTGATTATATAATCTGTAGTTTTTCTTACTCAATCTATCAATGTCTTTTCGTTTTTCTCTAATAGAGGCTCTTAATCTTTTAATTTCACAAGTTTGTAAAATGGTTTTATCTTTATAATTCATTGGTTTATTTCTAATTTGTAAAAATTTAGGTGTAATTCCATTGTTTTTACAAGTTGTCAAAAAGTTTAAATGTTCGACTTCTTTGCTCAACTGGATTCTATTCTTTTTAAAGTTCGTGATATTCATTTTGTTTAGTTCGTATATATTATGATTTCAGCCGCGAATTTCAGATTCTCTCCAATAAAATCAACATTATGAGCCTTTTAAATCTCCAGTTTCCATAAATTATATTAATTCAACATTTGTCGAAACATTACGTGGTTTCAGAAATTATTAACTATATGTCAACAAAATAGTTTCCATATCATCTACTGTTTCGCACGTTATTAGAAATTCGAGCACGGGAAAAACGTCCATATAATAAGAAAATTTTTATTTCAACTTGTCACTAATATTCCTTTTTCTTTTTGATGTTCTTTATAATAGTTTAGAATTTTATTATGAAGATTACAAATTTATATGAAAAAATGTTTTTATATGTGCAGTCAAATGCATCATAAGTTGTCAAAGTCCTCCAATACGTAGAGACAATATGTATTAAAAGATTAATATTATTCCAGTTTTTTAAGTCATGATTTACGAAATTAATACAATAGAAAAGAACTTTCGAACCTTTTGATTATGATGCGTTGAATCAGTAATAAGCCATCTTGTTATCGAAGAAGGCATGATTTTCCTTTCCTGTGGTATCAGCTTCCAAGTTGAACTTCGATCTTATAATTTCTTATTATAGATGATGGTTGCATGTTTTATTTTCCATGGCTCGATATCCCAAACTAGTTTCAATTCCTTCTTTTGGAATCATCTTCAGTGGGTATTTTGATCTTCTCATACATGTTGTGTTTCGGCCACTTACATCGATTCTACTGGCAGCGTCCGACTTTTCACGGCAGTTGTACTCTTGCGCATGCTATTTTTGGTATTAATGCACGTTCTTAGTCGTGTTTTGATATAACCGGATGACATCTATAATAAGAAATTATAAGATCGAAGTTCAACTTGGAAGCTGATACCACAGGAAAGGAAAATCATGCCTTCTTCGATAACAAGATGGCTTATTACTGATTCAACGCATCATAATCAAAAAGGTTCGAAAGTTCTTTTCTATTGTATTAATTTCGTAAATCATGACTTAAAAAACTGGAATAATATTAATCTTTTAATACATATTGTCTCTACGTATTGGAGGACTTTGACAACTTATGATGCATTTGACTGCACATATAAAAACATTTTTTCATATAAATTTGTAATCTTCATAATAAAATTCTAAACTATTATAAAGAACATCAAAAAGAAAAAAAGGAATATTAGTGACAAGTTGAAATAAAAATTTTCTTATTATATGGACGTTTTTCCCGTGCTCGAATTTCTAATAACGTGCGAAACAGTAGATGATATGGAAACTATTTTGTTGACATATAGTTAATAACACAGATGTTATGTTGGGTTCATGTCAGGTGAATCTGGAGGTCAGGGCATTAACAGAAAGTTACCAGCATGTTCCTCAGACTACTCCTTGATGATTCTGGCTGTGTGGCAAGGCACATTATCCTGTTGGAAATGGCCATTACCAGCAGGGAACACAGCTGCCGTGATGGGTGAACTTGGTCTGTAATGATGTTCAGATACCTGAAAGCTGTCAGGGATTGTGCTATTGGGATAATGGGGCCTTAAGTGTCCCAAGAAAACATTGCCCACATCATAACAACGCCACTGCCAGCCTGTTTCTGCCCAATAGTGCATCCAGGTGCCATAGCCTCTGTTGGTAATTGGCGTTTCCGTACTTGGCCATCCACGTGATGCACCAGGAATCTTGATTCCACAGACCAAGGCACTTCCTTCCAATCATCCATGGTCCAATCTCTATGATCTTGGGCCCATTTCATGCGTTGTTGGCGATGATGTGCAGTGAGTACGAGGACCCGGCTGGGTATTTGGCTACGCAGGATTGCCCTGATCACCACTGTTGCAGTTGCGGGTGATTTGTCGCACTGCGGCCCTGCGGTTGCATGAACAATGTGCGACAGTCTTCGCTCCCCTTTGGCATCAATGAGATGCGAACGACACACTGCTAGACGATGGTTCATTGTTTGGCCATCTGTGCACCACTTTGCATACGTATTCACCACAGCGACATGTGAATAATCCACAAGCTGCGCTGTTTCCGAGATCATAGTTCCGAGGCAACGTGCCATCACAATTTGTCTTTTATCAAACTCTGATAAATCGGCAGCTTTTCCCATTCTGACTCCGAACACTCTACTAACCGAAAGCCGGTCCTCGGGTTGTGTATACAGTGCTCTGTGAACTTCATCTGCACCACCGTTCTGTCTCCAGGCATGCTCATTTCTCTGGGTTGAGGATGGTCATAATGTAACAGCTCATCGGTGTATATCAGTATGGTACTCAGACAAATTCTTGCGCGCGCGCGCACACACACACACACACACACACACACACACACACACACACACACACACACACACACACACACACACACACACACACACACACACACGTATAGATAAAAAGGAAGGAAGGAAAAAAGAAAAACTATTTCTGCTTGGTACAGTAAAATTTCTCTATTTTCTAAGTACAACGCAAAGTTTTTGATACACACGCATCCCTTTCAAAATGGAATATATAGGGCTATGCAAGACAGTATGGAAAAGTATCACTGAAGACGTAAGGAAATTTAACTGTGAACTAGTGAAGAAAGAAATTGAAAACAACCAAAGCCTAAAGGGACATCTCACTAAGGGAAGAAAACAAATTAAGGCACTGAGAAAAGAAGATGGTTCTGTAACAAGAAATAGAGGCGAAATTTTGACAAGAGTGAATGATTTCTACTCCAAATTATATGGAAAGGGATGATACATGTGCTCCAGACATCATGAAAGGTACCAGTACCAAAGTTCTTCCAGTCCTCCCAGCAGAAGTTGCACATGCAATCAAGAACATGAAGTGGGGAAAAGCTCCAGGAGAAGATGGAATTACTGTAGACATCATACAAGAATCAACTGGAGAAATTGAAACAGTACTCGCCCAAGTTTTCACTCGATGCCTTAATGAAGGGAAGATTCCTGAGGATTGAAACAACGCTACAATGATCCTGCTACATAAAAAAGGTGACAATAAGGATCTCAGGAGCTACAGACCTATCAGCCTCCTATCAGTGGTTTATAAAATCTTCGCTAAAGTTCTTTCACACCACTTGAAGGTAACACTGGACATGGCTCAACCGAGAGAACAAGCTGGATTCAGGAGTAACTACAGTACTATAGATCATATCCACATATTGAGAGAACTAATTCAAAGAGCGAGGGAATATGTACTTCCATTGTGCATGGCTTTTATCAATTATGAAAAAGACTGCTGATGTTCGGTGAGACCATCAGCAGTTACAATGGCTCTGAAATCCTGCGGTATTGAAGATGCATACATTAATATTATTAATAACATCTATGAAAATGCAAGTGCAAAGATTCGGCTGTTTGAAAATACAACACACCTAAAAAATTGGAAAGGGAGTGAGACAAGGTGACACCATATCTCTGAAGCTCTTTAATGCCACATTGGAAAATGTCTTTCAATCACTGAACTGGGAAAACAAAGGGATAAAGATTAATGGAGATTATCTAACGCACCTTTGTTTTGCTGATGACAGTCATTTTTGCAACTACCCCATCATAGCTGCAGAGTATGATCCAGGAACTTGCTGACAAGAGTAAAGAAGTGGGATTAAAAATGAACTTTCAGAAGACAAAAGTGATGTTCAATGCTTTTACAAGAAATGAAGATTTATTGATTGACGGAGGAAAGCTGGAGTTAACAGACACGTACGTTTATCTTGGACAGCAGATATCAAGTGAGGGTCACATTGATGAAGAAATTAATCGGCGTACAAAACTTGCTTGGAGAGCTTTTGGAAGAAGCAGCATAATTTCAAGAGCAATATGCCATTATGTCTTAAAAGAAAAGTGTTTGATCAATGAATCCTTCCAGTGCTTACGTATGGTGCAGAGACATGGACCTTAACTAAAAGAAACACACAAAGGCTGCAGACGACTCAAAACAGCATGGAGAGGTGCATGCTTGGTGTAACCAGGAGAGATAAGAAGAGGAACTCGTGGATCCGAAAAATGACAAGAGTGGAAGACATCATGATCAGAGTTAAATCCCTGAAATGGCAATGGGCTGGACATACTGCCAGAAGAACAGACCATCGATGGACAGCGGAAATTTTAGATTGGATTCCAAGGGACAGGAAAAGACCCAGAAGAAGACCACATGGAAGATGGGTGGATGAAATTAGAAAGTATGCGGGAATGACATGGAGGAGATTGGCACAAGACAGACCGTTGTGGAGGAAACTTGGGAAGACCTTCGTCCAGCAGTGGATTGATAATGGTTGACAATGATGATGATGATGATATATATATATATATATATATACCATAAAAGCTTGGAGAGACCTTTATCCAGCAGTGGATTGATAATGGTTGTTGATGATGATGATAATGATGATACCATAAAAGGTGAACACTTAGCTTTCTTCATACAGCAATAATTCCTATACGCAGTAGGACAAGGTTTCTCAAAGTATGTCATCATCATCAACCATTCTCACTCCACTGCTGGATGAAAGTTTCTTCAAGACTGTTCCACAACTTCATGTCTTTAGCAATTCTTTTCCATGTCACTCTGGAATGCTTTCAAATTTCTTCCATACATCTCTCACATGGCCATCTTCTGGGTCTTTTCCTGTCCCCTGGTACCCAATCTAGTATTTTATTTATCTAGCGGTGACCAGTTCTATTGGGTTGTCGGAAAAGTCGTGACGTATTTTGGAACCCGATGGCGGTTGGGCGGTTTTGCAAGTACTAGAGGCATGTCTATTATCACTATGGCATTCGACAGGTGCCAGTTCTAGCTGCAGTCTAAAAGGAATAGTGAGTGACTTTGTCGATTTGCTGAGATTTGACATCAAGTTGAAGATGGAAGACCAAACTGTGCATTTTCGCCATATTTTACTGTTTTACTTTCGTAAAGGGAAGAACGCGGGTCAAGTTTGTGAAAAGTTACGTAAAGTTTACGGTGATAATGCTCTACAAGAACATCAGTGCCAGCGGTGGTTCGCAAAATTCCGTGCTGGTGATTTTAACCTCAACGATGCCCCTCGGTCCGAGAGGATCACCGAGGTTGATGACGACCAAATCAAGGCATTGATTGAGTCAAACCCACATTACACGACACGAGAGATTGCAGAAACATTGCACATCCATCATTCAAACATTCACGACCACCTGAAGAAGCTGGGATACGTTAGCAAGCTCTATGTGTGGGTTCCTCATGAACTCAAAGAAGCTCAATTGACGGCGCGTATAAACATCTGCGATATGCTCATTAAACGTGAGAAAAACGATCCTTTTTTGAAGTGACTGATAAGTGGTGATGAAAAGTGGATTGTGTACAACAATGTGCTGTGCAAACGGTATTGGTCCCGACGTGCTGCTTCGCCTCAAACGACATCCAAAGCAGACATTCATCAGCGGAAGGTTCTGGTCTCAGTGTGGCAGGATTTTAAAGGTGTCTTGTTTTTCGAACTCCTACCACAGAACCAAACAATCAATTCAAATGTGTACTGTCGGCAATTGGACAGTTTGAACGAATCCATCATCCAGAAACGTCCAGAGCTCGTTCATCATAAAGGTGTTGTGTTCCATCACGACAACACGATACCACACACAAGTTTGATCACTTGCCAAAAATTATTGGAGCTTGGGTGGAATGTGTTGCCACACCCAGCATACTCGCCTGACCTTGCGCCATCAGACTTCCACTTGTTTCGCTCTCTTTAACAGTCCTTGCGTGGTACAAAGTTCAATTCAGATGAGGCTGTAAATCAGCCCCTTGTACAGTTCAGTTTTTTGCCACGAAAGACGGGTCCTTCTATGAATGAGGCATTCTGCAGCTTAATAAAAGATGGCAAAAGGTTATTGAACAAAATGGGCATTACATCATTGATTGATCTTTGTTCTTTCTATCAATAAATGACCTTTGCAAAACATGGCTAAAATACGTCATGACTTTTCCGGCAACCCAATAGATATATGTCCAGCCCATTGCCACTTGATGGTCTTCACTTTGTTTATATGTTATCAACTCTCGTCATCTCCCTAATCCATGTGTGCCTTTTCTTATCTTTTATGGTAACATCAAGTATGCACCTCTCCATACTTCTTTCAGTTGTCTGCAGACTCTGTATGTCTTTCTTAGTTAAGATCTATATCACTGATCCATACGTAAAAACTGAAAGGATGCATTGATTAAACACTTTTCTTTTAAGATATAATGGCAAATTGCTCTTGAAAATTATACCGTTTCTTCCAAATGTACTCCAGCTAAGTTTTATTTGCCTATTAATTTGTTCTTCGATGTGGCCCTCACTTAGTATCTGTTGTCCAAGATAGATGTAGGCTTCAGTTACTTCTATAAATTTGCCCCACCAACCTCTAGATCTTGAGTTCTTCTAAAAGCTTTATACATCAATTTGTTTTGTGTAAATCCTTTTTAACTCCACTTCTTTATTCTTGTCAGCAAGTTCCTGGACCATTCTTTGCAGCAGTGGGGCAGCACTTGCAAAATTGATTATGCCATCAGCAAAATGAATGTGAATTAAATAGTCACCATAAGAAATGTGTGTTGTCAAATTCCACAACAGTACATTAAGCTCAGGATTTGGTTGTTCATTGCAATCAGTGTATGCCTGTACGAGTTATAAACACCCACTCTGCAATAATAAGAGAAAATCTTGTCACAAACATATCAGAAGCATACAATGTACTCTGCTGACTCATTTGTAGATTGCTAAACAAGAATATCCTTTAATCATCATTTGTATCTAGCATGACTGACAAGGTATATAATAACTATGTTATTGAAGAGAAACATCAGGAACTTAACAGTTAAAAAATAGTAAGTACAGTGCATTTACATATATACAAACTATTGGAAATAAGAAAGAACAGAAAGCAATTTAAGTAAAACTTTGCCTAGAAGTACATTTAATTACTTGCATACAAACAATCATATCTCCCTCATTCTTATAACTGTTTAAAATAAATTTATAATTAAATACAAGGAGAACTTTATCGAAGCATCAAAATAATCATGTTTATTGCAGCAGATGTAGTTACACTGCTGAAATCAAACCACTGATGTTTACAAAATATTATTGTTTCACGTTTGGTTCCACATTAACCTGTTTCTGCAATTTCATTTCAGTGATGCCAATGCAAGGAATGCTTATTCACATAAGCATATAGTACAAAGTAGCACAAAAAATCATCATGGTTCTGTCTGTTAGTATGAATAAACAGATCTCAAACTTAAATTCTGCCAAGGTAGAATCACAATAGGTCAATTTTAATGGTTGGTTGGTTGGTTGGTTGGCTAGGTTTTATGGCACAAGGGCCATGCCTGGCCAAAGAGTGCCACACACAAGACAAGACAAGACACAAGACAAACAGTATTAAAAATATGGTAGAAAACTTAAAATCTGGCTGATGAAGTAAAAGTGAAAAATGAGAGTAATGGAAAGGCGAAAAGGCAATGAAACAAACAGCATTAAAAACATGATACAATGTTTAAAATTCGGCTGATTCATTAAAACTGAAAAATGAGGATGATGGAAGAGCTAAAATCTAAATGCGTTTAAAAAAGTAAATTTCTTTTAAAAAGGAAAACACAGCGACAGTATCGCAGTGGTCATCCAGAACCCGCTGCAGAGTAACGGCGTCCTCGGTCAACAAATGAGAATGAAAATAGTGAAAACGTACACCACGAAAACGAACACAGCTACACAAAAGATGAATGACAGTGAGTCGGCAATTGCACGTCTCACACATCGGTGCAGTGTCGCCACACAGCAAAAAGCGGTGAGTGAAACAACAATGCCCAATGCGGAGATGCGCAAGCACCACTTCCTCCCTGCGGTTCCGACGAGATGAGGAGCTCCAGATTTCAAGAATAGGTTTTATACGATGCAGTTTATTTTCCACCTCTTGGTCCCACAGACCCTGCCACGTTCGTTTGATATGATCATGAACAAGAAATCTAAAATCGCGATAAAAGAGTGGCAAGGGTGTGACGACCAAAGAGGAAGCAGATCTTGCGGCCGCATCAGCACACTCGTTACCCGAGATTGAATCCAGCAGAATTTAATCTGGACACCGGCCTCGAGCAAGGAACGAAGAAGCCTTCGTACGTTCAAAAGAAATGGATGATTACAATAGTCCAGTGATGACAAAGACTGCAGGACACTTAAGGAATCTGTATAGACCATAGCACTATGATGAGAATTCGACTGTGAACATGAAGAAGTGCAAGATACACAGCATGCATCTCCGATGAAAACACCATGGCCTCAGCTGGAATATGCGCTACTGACACGTCATCAACACAGACAGCTGCGGATCCAACAACTCCATGCATCTTGGAGCCATCAGTAAAAATGGGAGTGTATTCAGTATTGAGGGCACAGTGCTCAGCGAAGAGCTGCTGGTACACTGACGCAGGGGTTGAGGATTTGTCGAAAGACGTAAAGTGGTATCAACCATGACACCAAGTGGGTGCCATGGAGGATCCCCAAAGCCGCTGGTCGCTGCAACAAGTGACAAGTCGAGCCCTGCATCACGAGCTACGGCCGCCATACGAAGACCAAAGGTTGGAATACACGAGGGCCAATTCTCAAATAAACGAGCATGCTGAGGATGGAAAACTGCACCGTACAAAGGATGGTCTGGAAGAGACCGAAGTTTTAAGTAAAAGTGAACAGACAGCTGCAGACGGCATAATTCAAGCGATGGTTCGTTCGCATCAGCGTAAAGGCTGGGAATCGGAGATGTTCGAAATGCTACCGTACAAAGACGCAGTGCCTGATGATGAACAGCGTCCAAAGGCCGGAGAACAGAAGAACAAGCCGAGCCATACACGATACAGCCATAATCCAGTTTTGACCGAATTAAGGAGTGGTAAATGCGAAACAAAGAGATCCTGTCTGCGCCCCACGAAACTCTCGAAAGGATTTTTAGAATAGAAAGAGCACGCAGACAGGAAATCTTGAGCCGCCGAACGCGCGCCCGGAACATAAGCACACGGTCGACGGTCAGTCCAAGGAACTTGGTCTCCGGCAAAACTGGAATGGCTGCACGGTCTAAATACAGCTCGGGGTCAGGATGGAGGCCACGCCTCCGGCAGAAATGGACACACGCTGTCTTGTCGGGAGAAAGAGCGAAACCATTGCTATTAGTCACTTTAAAAATCTTATAAATTGCAGACTGCAACTGCCTTTCAATAAAACGCATGCTCGATGACGAGCAGAAGATGTGCACAGTAGCCGAAACCGCAGAAGGAAGATTTGTGAGGAGACAATTAATGCGGAGGATGAACAATGCGACAGATAAAATGCAACCTTGAGGAACACCTTGTTCTTGATGGAATGTTGCCGATAGCGTCGTACCCAGGCGCACCTGGAACACCCGATTGCGAAGAAAATTTACAATAAATGTCGGAAGATTTCCTCACAATCCGCATGCGTGGAGGTCACGGATAATCCCGTGCCCACGCACGATCATAGGCTTTCTCGATGTCAAAGAATACAGAAACCAGGTGCTGCCTACGCAGGAATGGCTCGCGCACAGATGTCTCAAGGTGCAGGAGATGATCGTGAGGTGAACGATGACGCCGAAAACTGCTTTGTGATGGTAAAAGTAATTGATGATGTTCTAAAAAATGAATTAATCGTGAGTTAACCATGCGTTCGAGAACTTTACACAGACAGCTAGTGAGAGCAATTGGGAGATAACTAGAGGGAGACTTAGGATCCTTTCCAGGCTTCGGAAAAGGTAGAACAAAAGCCTTTCGCCAAGACTCCGGGAAACTGTGTTCCAACCAGATGCGATTGTATAAGATTAAAAGGTTCTCGAGATATGACTGCAAGAGATGACGGAGCATGTCGTAGTGGATGTCATCGGAACCAACAGAAGTAGCGCCGGACCGATGCAGAGCCACCCGAAGTTCACACATGCTGAAGGGGGAGTTATAACTAGTGTCAGTATACGGCGCAAAAGAGATTCTCTGGCGTTCCGTGGTGGATTGAATCCTATGAAAGGAGGACGGATACGCCAGATCACTCGAAACGGAGGCAATCGCCTCCCCCAAACAATCTGCAATCTCCACGACTTCAGCATATGTGCAGCCGTTACTCTCGAGAATGGCAATCTGGTGTGAACTGTAGTTACACCTGATCCTACGAATCCTTTCCCACACAGTTTTCGAATTGGCACGTGAGGTAAGAGATGATACATGCTGGAACCAAGACTCCCTCTTGCTACGTCGACGCACCAACCTAGCATAGGATTTAGCACGTTTAAAAGCAACAAGATTAGCCTCGGTTGGATAACGCCGAAAAGTAGACCAGGCCTTATGGTGAGCTCTCCTAGCCGCTGCGCATTCAGGGTTCCACCAAGGTTTTGGAATTCTTTGGAGCTTCGTAGATGTTTTTGGAATAGAAAGATCAGCTGCCTGAAGAATACAAGTTGTGACTTCAAGTACAGCTGCGTCGATTGACTCTTGGGTCACCATGTCAGAAGATATCACCGCGGACGATGTGAAGACCTCCCATCTGGCACGATCCATCCTCCATCGAGGTGGGCGGGAGGCAGAAGATGGCACGTTTGTATGGTGCCAGAGGACGATGGGGAAGTGGTCGCTCCCGTGGAGATCCTTACACACCGTCCACGAGCAGTCAGCAAATAATTGATGGTGAACCCAAGGTCAAATCGATCGCACTGAAGGATCTTGCCGGCTCATGGAAGTAAATGTCAGCACCGGTGTTTAAAAGGCACACAGAGGCCAAGCACAGAAGAGACTATGCGACGACCTCTCGCGCTGGTGCTGACACTACCCCACAAAGGATGATGAGCATTAAAGTCACCCAAAAGAAGGAATGGTGAAGGCAGCTGATCAATCAAGCTCTCCAGAACAGAGACGCTAACATCCTCATCCGG
Organism: Macrothele yani; assembly: GCA_039090855.1. NCBI lineage: Eukaryota > Metazoa > Arthropoda > Arachnida > Araneae > Macrothelidae > Macrothele > Macrothele yani. The sequence continues at coordinate 1,299,049 of CM077014.1, forward strand.
TGTCAGATAGACACTGCAAACAGTAAGGTGCACAGGCATAGAAATACGAACCGCCACGGCCTGCACAGTTGTGGAAACCGCGACAGAAGATACCGGAACCCTGTGAGGGACGAGAATAGCGACTCCCCCACAGGCTATATTTCCAGACGAGTTATCTGTTCGAAATGCACTGTAGCCGCGAACTGAAAGCAGGTCTGATGGTTTAAGCTTTGTCTCCTGGAGACCAAGGCACACCGGAGAGTACAAAGAAAGCAAATGTTTCACGTCATCAAAACTGGTGCGAAAACCTCGGCAAGTCCCACTGAATTATTGAACCCATGGGTAAAAATGAAATAAAAAAGGAAATGGTTAAACTTGGTCAGCCTCCATTTCCTCTGATGAGTGTTCCCCCAGATTTGGGGGTGTGTGACCAGGGGCCAAGATTGGGGAATGCTTTGTCTCAAGTGTCTTAGCAGGATTCGCTCGCTGTTGAGTGTTGGGCTGAAACTTTGGAGGAGAAGAAACGCTCTTCTTATCCTTGGCTTTGGTGTTGGTGTTTTTGCCAGAAGAAGTGGCCTGAGTTTCCTTGCTGGTGTTGGGGTTAGTCTGCTTCGGTGAAGTGGCGGGTGCCGCTTTCAGACCCTAGCTCGCGACTGGAGTGCCTCCAGTCCGGCTGTGATGATTTCGTCTACATTGTATGGACATTTATAGGGGGGACTGAATGTCGGTCTGAATGGCAACCTTAGATTTGGCAACCACCACTGAAGCGTATGATCGCCGATCAGATGTAACAGGAACTACTCTTCTTCTGGCCTCAGGATAGGAAATATTTTCCACCGTTTTGTGCCTTTGGATTTCCTTCTCCTCCTTCCACTTGGGACAATCTTTGGCTGATGCTGGGTGTGAACCCTTGCAGTTCACACAAAACTCGGCCTTGGCCACACATTCTGAAAGTAGATGCTCTGTGGCACCACAGTGTCCAGACCTAGGAGTACTCCTACATTACTGCTGAGAGTGGCCGTACGACTGGCACCTAAAACATCTCAACGGGTTAGGAATGTACGGTCGTACCTCGAGGTGGAGATACCCTGCCTTGATGGATGTAGGCAGGGAAGGGCTGTTGAATGTCAAGATAATGTTCCAGGATGGGACAAACTGTCCATTCCTCCTGAAAGAAATACGCCGCACATACGTAACATGTTGGCTCCACAGTTCTTCCAGAAGTTCATCCTCAGTACATTCAATATCCCGAGAGGAGACAACACCTTGAGATGAATTTAGGTAACCGTGTGGTGTTATTTTGACCGGAGTTTCAAGCAGCATGCTGGTGTTGATAAGTGTGGAACTGTAGGCCACAGTAGACAAGAAGCTCCAGACTGGAGCTTCTTGACACTCTTAGGAGAGCTTGCGATTGATTGAAGTGCTTTATGGATCCAAAATGGACTTTTGGCACTCAAAGGCTTTGAAGGGTCCAATGAGTGCACAGAAAAGAATCTAGCATTGGAAACGTCAGCGACAAATTTTTTGGCGGAAGGACCTGAACCTTCCTCCATACCTCTTTTAGTTTTGGGTTCGTGGGAAATTTTATTGTCTTCCATGAAAAAAATAAAGGATTCATCCGCCCACGTCCCCACTCACTACCGAGCCCAACAGGGGAGAGCTGGAGGTCCGCAAGCCCAAGTGGACGCAGGACACTACTCTAGGGATAGCAAGCGGATATAGCAAATTGATAGGGAAGACATGCGCTCGGCGAGCACCCAGACTTTCCCATGCCTGGGGAACACCCCTTTGGCATGCCCACCCTATCCCCAGACTAACCCTGTCGTACGAGACGACAAGCTGTTAGAGGTCTGGACACCACTCTGCTACAGACCTCATTGACTAGGAGAGGGTTAGTTCCTAGCTGCCCATTTAGGATGAAGCAGGGGGCAAAGAGGAGTGTTGGTTACTGGCGACGCAACACCCAGGCCACCAAAAACCTCAGCCTCCAGCATCCCCTTTTCCACCTTACGGGTCACCGCACACGGCAAAACGTGCAGGTAGGTCTAGCTAACCAGCTCGGAAAAACAAAGAAGGGAACATAAAATGCAGAAGACCGAAAAGAAAAAGATAAACTAAAATCCAGAGCTGGCGCATAATCACAACCTCAGCAACCTACAACTGAGGCGGGAGTGTGTCAAGTGAAAAAACAAAAAACATAAAAAATGTGAAAATTCACATCTATACTGGGCAAACCTAACCTGTCATTGGAAGGAAGGCTACAGAGTGTATACTTCCACTGCATAAAATAGTTCCGGTCTAAAAGCTCGTACTCCAGCTTCAGCTGGCACTTAAATAGGGCACAGATATTCAATACATCGTGTTGTGTGTGTGTGTTCATTTAAAAAATTCAGATCTCAGTTTCTGCGGCATTTCTAAAAAATACAGATATTCGTGTTTTGGTGACGTCACTGATGGTTCTCTGTCACAGCATTCTTGTTTGGGTCAGAGTTAAGCTGTCAACCCAGGGGATATTTATTGCTGTGGGGGGTGGGGGGTCATTAGCGGAAGGATGAGGGCGAGAAAAGTGTTTCCGTGGGCATTTCGCGTTTCTCCCCCTATTTTCTCCTTCTTGATTATCGTTTTAAAACACTCTTCTGTCTTTTCGCTATTTTCCAATGGCATCTGCCGGTCACTCGAGTGTATTTCAGCCGCATAAAGCTGGGAAACCAATACGAAGCTCTGCTAAGGTGATCGTTATGAATGTTTTCACTAAATTGATGGAAAAACATTCGTCGAATAAATCGGAAAATGAAATAACAGTTCTTACGGCAGAACTCACTGGTGTTTCAAGTCGCACCATTGCGAGAATGAAGGTTGAATTTAGTATTGAAGTACCTCAGATCCATCGGCAATTTATTTCTTCAAATTAATATACAATTCTCGCTTGGCTTACATAGAACGTTTTCTTGAAATTAGTTTGGAGTTCCCAATTCAGTTCTCAATATAGGCCAAGGATCGGCTATCTTTTCCTTTTGAACTTTTGTGCGCAGTTGCCTTAAACGCGTATGAACCGGCATGAAAATTCAGACAAATGAAAGAGTTCCTTCCACTGCCACACATAATTCGGAAACTTGGAAAACTGCCACACATTCAAAGTGTTCCTCGGAGGAACAGCAATTTGTGCCCGGCCCATCAATGAAAAACATGTGGCAATTTTCCAAGTCGCTGAAAGATGTGTGGCAGTTTACAGTGAACCCTAAAATATCATTTATCACAGAGACGGGCTCTTGTCCAGTACTTATGGCAACACAGGGTAGTTAAAAATGCATACACATTTAACGGGTGTCTGTTATAAAAAGATAATCTAATCAAGGCAAAATTTTGGAAAGAACGAAATTTTACGCATAACTGATGACATGGTAAAAATACTTTTAATTAAATCCCGCAGTTGGTAATCTTCAAGCAATAAGTATAAATAAATGAAATATATAATAAAAAAAATAGAAACATATGTGAAAACAAAATTAGGCCACTTAAGACTTCTTCCCGTGTTTATTTATTTATTTTTTTTTTTTTTTTTGATTGGAGGTTTAACGACCACCGTGAGCAACTCAATGGGCTATAAGCAGTCGCCCGTCCCTAATTTAGGGTCACTGGTTCCAGGGAAGGGAGAGAGCCAGTGCCGTAAGACAAACACAACATCCATGCCTCACCGGGATTCGAACCCGGACCCCTTACGGACGAATGATCAGAGACCAACGCCTTAGACCACTGCGCCACCGGGGCGGCTTTCCCGTGTTTAGCAAAGATAATTTCATTTTAAAAGAAAGAAAGAAAGAAACGTTACACGTTCTGTAACATCTCAAAAAAAAAAAAAAAAAGATAAATAGAGAGAGAAAGAAAAACTGCTTGTCTATAGGTCTGCAAAGCGAGCGGGGTGGGGAGGGGTTAAAATAGAGGGGTTTGGTAAGGGATCACGGTGACAGACAGCCAGCCCTGAGGGCTTGTGGGAGAAGTTTTCCGAGTGAAGGTTAATTACACACCATCAGTGCGGAGTAATACTGGGAGTGAAAAGGTCACCGTAGCTTCGGCTCCATTGCCAGGATAGCTTTGCCCCGAGTATAGTACATGTCCGCTCGGGCCGTTGGGACGCCATCCCCCAGCAGCTGGATGAACAGCTGTTTCTTCGGTAACATAATCGTGCAAGACGAAAAAGTAAGATGTTCTGTCACAAGGTCAGCTCGGGCTGTGGGGGCGCCGTGCTCCCCAAATAACTGGAAAACCAGTTATCCCCGTGCAGGGTCAATTTTAATGAGATACAACATGATAACTCTGTAAAGCTGCGTTGTTCACTTTGCTTTCATTACTACACTATTTCAAATCTACATTAAATGGGTATCTAATATAGTTACTGGAAGAACTGAGAATAGGAAAATAACCATCTCTGAAACCAGTTGTCAGTTTTTACAGATGTTAAGAAAGAAATTTTTACTTTCATCAATGTTTGTTTTTTGATCACTACATGATAACTCTGTAAAGCTGCGTTGTTCACTTTGCTTTCATTACTACACTATTTCAAATCTACATTAAATGGGTATCTAATATAGTTACTGGAAGAACTGAGAATAGGAAAATAACCATCTCTGAAACCAGTTGTCAGTTTTTACAGATGTTAAGAAAGAAATTTTTACTTTCATCAATGTTTGTTTTTTGATCACTGAAGAAAGTTGCTAAATAAGAGAAATGGCTCATGCGCAAGATTTCGCAAAACTATACAACCACAAATGAAGTTTCCTTATCACTGCTTCCACTTTACATGGAATAAACTTAGATTATTAGTCAATGTAGCCATAGTAAGTCGTTTTAAAGTTTACCAAATGCTCAATTAGATGACATGAATTATCACAAGGAACATTCTAATAGATTTCAGAGTGTAATAAACTTTTCTTATCACAGCTAGCAATTGTTTCACAAAGTTCATTAAAATGTGTGTAAATTAAATGGACGAACTTTAATAAAGCTAACAGGTTTGATTTGACCTGTTTGTCAAATGCTGCTTGTTGCATTGACATTTTCCTTGCTGATAACTGCTTTCTGTGTATACAATAATTATAACATTTAATCCTAGGTACAAAAGCTTTTGTATGCACAAAAAGTCCTGTATATTTCCATGACCTAGTATATGCTTCATCCATATAAATTCTGACACAGTCTGACAGTTCAATATTATGTGACATAAAACTTTCATTCACGGTTTTAAATATAGTAGTGCATGTTGACAATGATTCATAACAAAATAAATCTTTGAAAATTTCATCCATAATTCACACTGTATGAATGCAAGCAAATCAGCAATATTTATTAGATCTGTACTTTCGCCAAATTGCAATGAAAAATACTGTATTTTTCATGAAAAATACTGTATTTTTCATGTATGTGAAATTAATTCTTTCACATGAATGAAAATTTCTTCTATTCCACATTTCCCCTTGTCATTTGTCAATTAAATAAAATTGTAATCCATGCATTTTTTTATTTTTATCTCCAAATGATACTTTTTCTATAAAGTTTACATTTGCGATTGTAATTCATGCAATTTATATTTCAAAAAGTTGACATTTTTTTACATGATTTATGTGTTTTGTCTCTAATATCTGCAAAGTTTGACTGATTCTGCACACTCACAGAGGTGTCAACCTCTAGCAGAACGTATCAGTAATCAATAGGGGATTTTTCAGTAATGTTTCAGTAATGGAACACAAACTTTCAGTAATATTTTCAGTAATGTAACATGCCATTTTTTGTTTCAAAGTTAAGGACAATATTATAGTATTACTGTGTAACCTGTAATACTTGTATGAGGTGACGACCTTCCGAGGAGCCTATCAGTAATCACCATACGCAGCCTCATCGTTAATGTGCGGAAAGGGTATTTCATGAGAAATTAATGTGTGAAATGTGTAATAACCAAATGTTTACACTATCCTGATAAAAAATTATGAAATTAAATTATCAACATTGTACTTACCTCATGTCATTGCTGACATAAAGACTCCCTTGTTGCTTGTTTTGCAGTGGTACATTCTTTTTCAGAAAACTTCTTTTTATACAACACGGCTCACCTGAGGAAAATGTTTTACTTTTCTGTACAAGAAGGGCACTTATTGTTTTGGTGCTCATTGTTGGGCATAAGTATGTGAGGTTTTTCCTTACTATACTAAATATTCTCTCTGGAGAGGAATTGCTGTGAGGGATAGTCAATATTGCCAACATTAGTTTAGGCAATACAGAATACTTGGGAAGGCCAGATGAATCCTTCATCTTAGATATTTCATTCCATGCCACATCTGCATTTCATGATAATCAAAAGGATACTGAGGTTGTTCATCACTTCCCTCTATTACATTCTCCCATTCGCTTTCATGACCTGAAGATTCACTATCAAGATCTTCACTTTCGGAAGATATTGTGTGCGTGGCACGGTGGCTAGTTTTCTGGCTTCATGTTGCTTGGCCAATATCACTTTCAGATGATTCAAAATCATCACTATCACTCTCACTACAACAAGCCATTTCAAATAACCTCACAAAAGCATTTCACGCAGTCGGAAAAAAGCACATCCGCTAGTCTGAGGAACAAGCTGTCAATAAAGTCATCCTCAGCTTGGAAAATGAGGGGGATTCGTAATTCACGGAGTTTTGCGATTGTGTCCGTTTACAAATAAAGGTAACTTGATCACGCTAGTTACGTTAAATGAAAACTTTTACAAAAGTTATTTGTTAATATTATTACGTGTTTTGCCTATCATCGTCATGTGCCTGTTTGTTTGGGAAAAAAGAAATGAATAATGTGAAGAGCTTCTAGTAATAAAACACCGCATTTTGTTCTCCCGCGCGGTGAAAGTTTGCAAAAAAAAAAAACTACTACTAATAATAATAATAATAATAAAAAAAACACCCGCCATCGCGGGACCATGCGTTGCGATGAGTTGCGCGTTATTGCACTTCGAACGGGGCTCAAAAAAGTGATTTCTGATAGTACTACATTTTTTAATTCACCAACGATGGCAAGTGAACAGCCCTGCCTCAACCGCAGTAGGAAAAGTTTTGGCTAAAGTAGCCTTTCTCCCGTCACACGGAGAAAGTGCGTGGGAAGCCCGATAGCAAGCGCAAACTATTTCACAATACAGCTCTTACGGCATATTACGATTCTTTCGATAATATCGCTGTTTGACGATATATCTGTCGTCTGATTAAAAAAATACTCGGATCAAAATCGAACGGCGACGAATCGGCTGCGTCGCACTAAAGGGTTAACAAAAAAGGATACAAAATTGAGATTCTCCAAAACGCACTGAAATCCGTAATTCTTCCAACCTGTCCATAATTCCGTAATCTGGCAGGACAGGCGAAACCGTAATAATTACGGACAATCCGTAATAGTTGGCACCTCTGCACTCAATTGATACAAGTTGAAAGATAAATGCAAACTGTGATTGTTGGTTATCTACAGGACCTTTGCATATAAATCTGTATGACATGCACATAATTGCACTTGTGCTTCTTATGTCCCACTTTTATCATTACATTTTGTCAATTTTTAGTGTGATGGATACGAAAAACCATCACTATTACTGCATTAATATTTTCTTCATAATATTGAACTTATTTTCAACCAGCTGGTGGGCTTATATGAGTACATCAAATATAGCTGCAAAAGCATTACAGAGAAAACTACAAAAATCCTTATTCATACAGCCAGTGGTGTAACTAGCAATGCTTAATTTCTCTTTCTGCTGATATTTTTCCCTTCTTGATTTCTTCATTTTCACTTTTCTTTTCTTTCTTTTTTTAATGCCTTCTGATGACAATAAACATATCCATCAAGCTGAAAGAACTTTCAGCCTGAGGACCATGAATGCATGATATCAAAAGCTTCCACTATTTTAGATAAATAATGAAACTTTGAGAGTATGAATACTTTTATGTAGCAATATTTAAAAATTTTCCAATTTTTGGAAAATCCCTCCCTCATTAAACTTAAATCATCATTATCATCATCATTGTCAACCATTATCAATCCACTGCTGGACGAAGGTCTCCCCAAGTTTCCTCTACAACGGTCTGTCTTGTGCCAATCTCCTCCATGTCACTCCCGCATACTTTGGAATTTCATCCACCCATCTTCCATGTGGTCTTCTTCTGGGTCTTTTCCTGTCCTTTGGAATCCAATCTAAAATTTCCGCTGTCCATCGATGGTCTGTCCTTCTGGCAGTATGTCCAGTCCATTGCCATTTCAGGGATTTAACTCCGATCATGATGTCTTCCATTCTTGTCATTTTTCGGATCCACGAGTTCCTCTTCTTATCTCTCCTGGTTACACCAAGCATGCACCTCTCCATGCTGTTTTGAGTTGTCTGCAGCCTTTGTATGTCTCTTTTAGTTAAGGTCCACGTCTCTGCACCATACGTAAGCACTGGAAGGATGCATTGATCAAACACTTTTCTTTTAAGACATTATGGCATATTGCTCTTGAAAATTATGCTGTTTCTTCCAAAAGCTCTCCAGGCAAGTTTTGTACGTCGATTAATTTCTTCATCAATGTGACCCTCACTTGATATCTGCTGTCCAAGATAAACGTACGTGTCTGTTATCTCCAGCTTTTCTCCATCAATCGATAAATCTTCATTTCTTGTAAAAGCATTGAACATCACTTTTGTCTTCTGAAAGTTCATTTTTAATCCCACTTCTTTACTCTTGTCAGCAAGTTCCTGGATCATACTCTGCAGCTCTGATGGGGTAGTTGCAAAAATGACTATGTCATCAGCAAAATGAAGGTGGGTTAGATAATCTCCATTAATCTTTATCCCCTTGTTTTCCCAGTTCAGTGATTGAAAGACATTTTCCAATGTGGCATTAAAGAGCTTCGGAGATATGGTGTCACCTTGTCTCACTTCCTTTCCAATTTTTATGTGTGTTGTATTTTTAAACAGCCAAATCTTTGCACTTGCATTTTCACAGATGTTATTAATAATATTAATGTATGCATCTTCAATACCACAGGATTTCAGAGCCATTGTAACTGCTGATGGTTTCACTGAATCAAAGGCTTTTTCATAATCGATAAAAGCCATGCACAATGAAGTTCATATTCCCTCAAATTAAATACAAGCACTTATGTGGGGAAACTATATTTAACAACACAGGATAGTGGGAATATTGCGGGGGAAAAATTAATTGCGATTTCGGGATAAACCTTCGATCCATCCAACTTCCGTTTCTGGAAATTTTCCCTCCATTTTCAAAACACATTATTTATGGAATAAAATGATATTTAACAAAAAGCATTTATTATACATTTATTTATGGAATAAAATAAATTTGAAACATTCAATATTTGAAACACATTTATTTATGGAAATAAAATGATATTTAACAACACTGAGCAGAAGGAACATTGCGGGGGGGGGGGGGTATGATTACAGAAGAAATCTTCACTCTGCCTATCTTTAGTTTCTGAAAGTTTCCAAAGATGCATTCTGTCATCCAACAGAAAATACCCCACCCATGTCACCATCAATTCTCCCTAAATTTCTGTCCAGTTGTGCATCGATCTCGTGAATTAATCTAAATGAACAATTTCATGCCAGAAGATTATAAGGAAATTTTCGTGCCGTCTAACTTGTGTTTTCACAAATTGCTGCCTACAGTTTGAACCTGAAAGGCAAACATTTATGCAATAAAATTCTGTTTAAAAGTAATACTGGACAGAGACATCATTGCAAGGAAAAAATCACGATTACAGGGTGAGAATTTCACTCTGTTTAAATTTTGTTTTCGAAAGGTTTGCAACGCGAAACACTGTCCCCAGACTGAAACTGATAACAGCACCTCCCCCTCCCCCATCAAAAAAACATATCTTCAGTTTTGCATGGATCTCGAGCATGATCCAAATGATGACAAAAAAAAAAAAGTGGAATTCCGTGTGAATCTGCGAAAGAATCTAATGTATGTATTACAAATGTAAAAGGAAAAAAATATTTTACAATTTTAAAAGCCTGTATGCAAACCTCAGTTTGGGAAACATTTGCAGTTTATTTCAGTGCCGTTTCCTGTCTTTTCATTTTACAGTTTTTTTCCTTTTCATTTTTGAAGTCACTGAGGGTAAATCTACACTTCAACATGTGGAACTGAGTGAATAGAACTTATATGTTATAGTTCAGATAATTTCTGGGAAAGGAGAACAACTGAATTCATTCCCTTACATTCAAATTATCATCATGACCCATTAAAGCATTTTCAGTTTGAGTGTGTTAAGCTGAGTTTCAGACTTAGCTTCTGTTTCATTAACAGCTTTCACACTGTTTTATGTAATATTGAGTCTATACTTTCTCTACATTTATTTAAGATATTTCAGTCTGCATACCCATCTATATCTTAGATAAATTTAATAAGGCATTTAATTTTATTAAGCTCAGTACCTTTAACAAAAAAATGTTGTAAACTGGCACAATCATTTTTTTCCCCATGTGACATGAAATCAGTGAATAAAAACATAATATATATTATTCACTGAATTAATTTATAAGAGATATTGAGCAATTGGCCAAATAAAACAAACTGCACTTCATTTAAGTATGTTGACACCTCATAAGTTTTTACAAAATATTTATTTTCATGTCCAATTTTTCAGTAGCTTTAGCCATTTCTCACCTCAACAATACTTTAATACATGCAAGCTGTTGGATAATTGTTAATAGAAGTGTAGACATATTTTCATTACACAGATGTGGCTAAATCCCTGCTCCTCCTATCCTATGATATTTAATACACCAAAATCAAAACCCATGAATGCATGTAAAAGAAGTGTCAATCAAAATTAATACTAATGCAAAATACTGAGGAATTTTCAATCTTTTCAGGATTACTCAAACTCCCAGGCATAACAGTAAAAAAAAAGAAAAAAAGAAATCGTAATGTCAAATCAACAACTTCTGCTATAATGGAATTAAAACAGCTACTAGAATTGAATGCTGCTAGTTCCAATTCCTGTTGACTAAGTTTCCACAGTCTTCTGCATGGTTAAATATAAATTGTGGATAGTAAGGCTAAAAGTGCAATGTTGTAATGAATGAATGCAATAAAAGAATTACATGTCGTGGAGCATATTGGCCACTATTGGCTTCTGCCCTATAAAGCCCAACAATTACTATATTAACGTATTAACGTTAAACGTTTACTGTTCATCACGTTGTTCTTGGTGTAAATATAGTCCTCCGACGTGACCTCCAACATACACTGCCAGACAATTGCTAAGGACGGATGACAATAGCAACGATAGCAACCATAAAATGGAAGGCAGGAAAATGTGGAAATTAGCATAAGTGCGGGATACAGTAAGACGTGTTGTGCGTATGCAAATTTTGGATTGCCGAACTTGTTCGTGACATCATAGCGCTGATAAGAGATATAAAGGATTTGACACGTATTGACCGTTGTTGTTCAAACGCAAAGTTGAAAGGGAAAGAATCAATTGACGAACTAGCAATTTTCAGTATGTCTTCCCGACATCACCTAGAAGATTTTACGCGTGGCCGTATTATTGGCAAGATTGAAGAAGGGCGAAAACTAACACATGTTGCCAGGGAGTTCGACGTCAGCCACAGTGTTGTTTCAAGGCTTTGGAAATCATTTCAAACAAATGGAGAGTCACGGGGGAGGTCGTGTTCGCAGTACGACACCTGCAGAAGATCGGTACATAGTGCTATCAACAAAAAGACACCGGCGCAGCACAGCTAGTGAGGTAACAAATCAGTTTATGGCTGCTACTGGCAAGCGGATCTCCCGAAAAACTGTCGCCAGACGTTTGCATGAAGGAGGACTATACGCCCGCCGTCCTGTTGTGTGCATCCCATTGTCCAGACGTCACCGTACCGCCCGTTTGAAATGGTGGCATCAACATCGCAATTGGACTGATAACGACTGGTCTGCTGTCCTCTTCTCAGATGAGAGTAGATACAGTCTATCGTCTGATTGTCGACGACAACTGATCTGGCGTGATAGTGGTACTACATATTGTCCAGCAAACATACAGGAAAGGGACCGATATCCGACATGTAGTGTCATGGTATGGGCTGGCATCATGATCAATGGCCGTACGTACCTCTATGTGCTTCCAACTGGGACTATGACTGGCCAACGATACATTAATGATGTTCTGCTACCTCATGTTTGCATGTTCCGTGGTGCTGTCGGTGATAGATTCATTTTCGTGGACGACAAAGCAACATGTCATCGAACAGTCGCTGTCCGGAATTGCCTTGAGAGCGAGGATATTCAACGCCTCGTATGGCCAGCACGTTCTCCAGATCTGAATCCCATTGAAAATGTGTGGGATGCTTTGGGGAGGAGTCTTGCTGGTCGCCAATGCCCTCCAATAAACAAGGACACCCTCATCCGTGCACTGACAGAGGAATGGGATAAATTACCCTAACAGCTGCTTGATAATGTTGTGCAAAGTATGACACAACGTGTGGAATCTTGCATCGCCCTCCATGGTGGCCATATCCCGTATTGACATCTTACGCCGGAACGCCTGCGGACGGTAATTGCATTTTTTCACGTTTACGTATTCTGCACAAAATGGCCTGTTTGTCCCTTGAACACGTTCCAAAGCCTTCTGGATTTCAGAGCACAATAAATTGTCTTTCTTGTAATGTCCTGGCATTGTGACATTATTTTATTTCACTTGGCATCCAACCACACGTACTTTTTATGGGGCTATATAGCCGTTTATGATCCGTGCTTAGCAATTGTCCAGCAGTGTATAATGTGCTGTAAAAGTTATTCATATCAACATATACTGAACATTGTTATGGAGCGTAAAAGTTATTCACATCAACACATAAAAGCTATTCATATCGACATACCAAACAGCACACTCCGAATTACATATATATAAAGTGCTCTACCTGCAGTGTTGATGAGTATGTCCAAAAAACATCCACGGCCAATGCTCAATGTAGGCCTAGTCAAATATTACTCTTTCTTTCAACACCCAGGAACGCTGGTGGTGAAATCGTACATGTGATAAAATATGTGGGCCTCCCACTGGACGAAGTTAAAACGAGACACTACAAACGACCACAAGACAAAAAAAAAAAAAAAAAAAAAAAAAAAAGACTTAACAATATAAAATGGAACCAAGATTAAAATGAATTAAAAGCAGAAGGACGGTCAGTTGTCAAACCATATTGCCAGACCGGTTTCAGCAAGTTTCAAGCTATCCTCAGTGGTACTCCCAACAGTGCTTTTTCATCGTATGAATGTGCACACATCAATGCCGAACTCGTCAGACATGGAGGCCACACCCTTGGTTTTCTAAACGCAAAGTATCCTGGGATCACAAGAACATAACACCCATGACACCATCTACGGTGAGATCAAGGACTTATTTTCTTCTGGGTCTTTTATTCTGTCATTCTGTATTTTCTTTCTTTTATTATAATAATGTTTCTTCATTTTCTCTTCAATTTCTAAAAAGTACTTCCAGGCGTACGGTAATTCAACTGGTATATTATCGTTACAATTCCTATTTTTTGCTTTTTCGATTACAACTGCTTCTGAAATAAACTGCTGGTCGTATTTTTTATGTGATGTTATTCATTTGATATTTGACCAGTCCGGTGAAAAATTATTTTCAGAACAATACTGCATCAGAGATGTCTTCATCTCCCCTTTGCACCAATTTGAAATATGTTCATTCAACCTGCATTGTAATCGTCTTTTGGTGCTGCCCATTATATATGATTTCATTTGTACTCAACCTCTTTGTTAATCGTTGGAATAGAATATATGCCTGAACTTTCCAGGATGGAAGTTTTATTGGCAGTCAGTAATTTCCCATTATCAATTACCATCTCTGCCAACTTAATATTGTGATCAACATACTCCTTTTTAAAGATATCACTCACGGGTGGTAAGTATGGAAATTTTATAAAACATTTATTTTCAGTTTCCATAATCACTGGTTTCTTATTCTTCACTTCATTTTTAACATTTGCATACATTGATCTTACCAAGCATTTATTATATCCAAACTCCTGGGCTATCGATTCAATCCATTTAATCTCATTTTCTTCAGCCTCTTTCGAAAATGACATATTAATGGCTCTTCTAATGAAAAATACAAAGGCTGCTGTTTTTTATCTCCATGGATGTGAAGACCCATAAAGAATAATCGCCGGAATATATGTATCTTTCCTGTACACAGATGTTTCTATACAGTTCTTATTAATGTTACGAAATAAAGTGATATCAAGGAAGTTGAGCTTCTTATCAATTTCTTTTTCGACGGTAACCTTTATAGTAGGATACTAACTAGTGTACATTTATATGAATTTATTTAGATCCTTTTTAGAGTGACTCCAGAAGATGAGTATGTCATCCACATATCTTAGATAAATTAAAGGTAAGGGAGTGTTATCCAATGAAAATACCCTTTTCTCAATATCCTGTAGCACCATCTCAGCTAATAAACAAGACACAGAGGAACCCATTGGGGTGCCGAACTGTTGTCTAAAGATGGTTTTATTATATTTAAAGTAATTATTTTGGCTGATGAATTTTAATGATGATATGATATGATGCTATTCCTTTTAGTATCAATCATTTTCAACATTCTTAACCTACTATCAATAATTTCAATTGCTGTTTCAGTAGGAGTGCTTGGATATAGTGACTCTACATCCAGGCTTAACATTATAAAATTGGTTGTCCTCACCTTCCTAACCCTCTCAATTACTTGCAATGAATTCCTAACTGTGTGCATATTTTCATTGAATAAATGTTCTAAATATTTGAACAATGCCCATTCTAAGTTGATGGTTGGGGCCGTACACCTGTTAAAAATGGGCCGGACAGGGTTTTCGTCTTTATGTGAGAGAGAGAGATATTTCCTATCTGAGGTTGAGAGACCCGAACCCTCAGCGCTCTGCGCCTTTTGTCAGGTGAAAAAGAGAAATATTAGATGTTTGGGAACAGATTTCCCTGATAGAATAGTACGAAAGAAAAGTATGGAAATATTAGAGGAGAGGGAGTAGACGGTTACCCGTTAAGAAGTGAAGTTGTAAGCTGCCCTACATACTTACCTGTAACAACAAGCCATTTCAAGTGCTATTTCTCTCCGCAGAAAAATGCCCGGTACATCTGTGCCACAGAAGAGCACAGGGGGAAAGGAAGGAAAGGACACGGAGAGGGGAACCTGGAAAAAAAATTATCACACACAGAACATCTTTCCCAGAGAAGAATCGTCTTTGAACTCCGGGTAAGACAAAACTGGCCATTTGCTCAGTGTTGCTCGCCAGCCAATGAGAGAAAAGATTTTTCCCCATTGGTTTACAGAATTTTTTTCACTGGTTTACTTTTGTTGATTCTTGACAGGCATGTCAGATTAACCATAGCTGAGGTGGTGTGATCACAAAGTTACACCGATCAAGGTTTCAGATGCAACATTTTGCTCGGCTCTTAAAAGGGCCTTTTTTTTTTTTTTTTTTTTGTTTTGTTTTTTAATTAAGGAAAAACAACAACAAATTTTAACATAAAAGGCAAGACCAACAATACCTTGTTTTTTTTTAAGGGCAGAGATATTTAGTACAAAAAAGATAAATCTTTTATGCAACATTTTGCTCGGCCCTTAAAAAGCCCCCTTTTTTTTTTTTTTCTCATTTTAATTTAACTAGGTTTCTTCACATGGGTGAAGTATGTTTTCAAAACAGAGTACGGCTCTTAGAGGATCCCACCCCCCCCCTTTTTTTTTTTTATTTAACGAGATTAATTCACATGTGTGAAGTAAATTTGCAATCAGAGTAAGGCCCTTAAAAGAGCCTTTTTTTTTTTTTTTTTATCAGAAATTCTTCATAGGTGAGAAATAACCTCTAAACCTAGTCCCAGTTATTGTTATTTTTTTTGCTAGGGTAGCTATGAATTGGGTTAAAAAATTCTGTGAATTGGTTTACAGAATTTTTTCACAGGTTTACTTTTGTTGCTTCTTGACAGGCATGTCAGAGTAACCATAGCTTGGGGTGGTGTGATCACAAACAGAGTAACCATAGCTTGGGGTGGTGTGATCACAAACAGAGTAACCATAGCTTGGGGTGGTGTGATCACAAAATTACACCGATCGAGGTTTAAGATACTCGTTTAGAGTATGCAACATTTTGTCGGCCCTTAAAAGAGCCTTTTTTTTTTTTTTTATCAGAAATTCTTCATAGGTGAGAAATAACCTCTAAACCTAGTCCCAATTATTGTTATTTTTTTTGCTTGGGTAGCTGTGAATTGGGTTCATTTCTGGAACTTTATTTAAGATAGTTTTTGGCCTTTTATAACTGTCAGTTTCATTGACAGTATAGTTAATGGCCGCTCTGACCAGAGGATTAGGATGAATCTTAGCTTTTTCATAGTATCTGTAAGCTAAGTCATACATCGTGTAATGGATGGAATTAATATTTAGCATGCTTCGGATAGCATGGTTTGAAGTTCTTCCATCAAGTCCAACCATATATCGTAGGGTTTTATTTTGAAATGAGGTAATCTTATTTTTCTGCTGTTTGTTGCAGTTACCCCAGATAGGACAGGCATAAGTAATAACAGGGCTGATACAGGCTTTCCATATCAAAGTTTTGTTTTTCCTGCTAAGCCTTTTATTTTTTATTATTGGCTGGAGACTTTCTCTGATCTTAAGGGATTTGGACACAGTTTCTTTAATATGCTTGTTCCAGTTTAGGTTGTGGTCCATAAAAAGTCCTAAATATTTAACATCATTTACCCAAGGTATTTTTTTTTATACATTTCTATTTCAAAGTCTGGATTGTGATTGCATTTAATCCTAGAAAATAGAATTGCTTGAGTTTTTTCGGTATTGATTTTAATTTTCCAATCTAAGAAATATTTCTCAAGTTTTTCAACATAATGTTGCAACATGAAAGTTGCTTGATTTTTATTTTTGGAAGTATAAGCGAGTGCAGTGTCATCAGCATAGAGAGCTGTAGTCAGATTCCTGTTATTATAGTTGGGAAAGTCTGACGTAAAGATAGAATACAGCGTTGGTGCGAGTACACTGCCTTGAGGTACACCAGCTTCGATTTTTTTTTAACGATTTTTTCCCATTGATTTTTACACAGAATGTTCTGTTAGTGAGGTATGATTTGATTATGTGTATAATCCAGGGTGGGAAATCATGTGCTATTAGCTTGTAGATAATTGCCTCATGTGGGCATTTATCGAATGCTTTTGCCACATCCAGAAATATGGCTGCTGTGTGTTCCTTTTTTATAATTCCTTCAGCACATTTTTCAGTTATTCTAGAGAGTTGGTGCACCGTGGAGTGTTTATCTCTAAAACCTCCTTGAGTAAATGGAATTACTGGGAATTCCTCACAGAATTGTTGCATTCTAATAAGAATTATTTTTTCAAAGATTTTTCCCATGGTTGGGAGCAACGAAATCGGTCTGTGATTTTCAGGAATTGCCGGGTTTTTGCCTGGCTTGGGTAAAAGTATTACCTCTGCTGTCTTCCAAATATCAGGGAAGTAGTTTATTTTAATGGCACAATTGTATATTTTAGTAAGGGTTTGCACATATTCTTCCGGTAATGTTTTCATAATTTTATTATTTATGCCATCATTGCCTGGTGCCTTTTTATTTTTAAGATTATTAATATGAAACCTAACTTCCCTTTCACTGATGGGTAGTGGTTTTTCAAAGTCAGGAGGAACAAAAATTTTTTTGGCCCTTAAAAGGCCTTTTTTTATTTCTTATCTTTTCAGTTTCTGGCGTTCCGGACCCGCGAGAGGTCGTAGCACCTTTAACTTGTCTATCGGACGTAAAAGAGGCCGTAGCATTTTGTACTTTTGGCTGTTGTTTTCTTTGCCTTGTGCTTCTATTTTTTTTAAAAGAGACTTTCTGTTTGCTTTTAATTGGGGATGTTAATACAGGTTTTTTTTTACTAGTAAATTCTTCATAGAGTTGTGCACTTTGGGCGATGACTCTAGAATTTTCTACATCCTCCGCGTGTCTAAAATAAGTATTCAGGGCCTTTTTCATTTTAATGGCTACATCAGTGTCAGGGATGTCATTTATTTTAAACTGTTTTTCTAGTGAGTTTGCAAAAATTTCTGCTTTTTCTTCGTCAGTTCTAACTACCGTCCCATCTTCTTTTTGAAGGGGTGGGAGTAATTTGACATTTTTATTTTGCAAGCTCGACGTGAGATTCCATAGAGTCATTTTGTTTTTTTTATCCGAATTTTCAGAGTAGTCAATATGAGCCTCCTCTAATACTTGACCCCATGACCCATTCTCGAATTTTCTGATTTCTCTCTTAATTTGTCTATTTATGCAGCAATAAAGGTCATAGAACGTTTTATTTCTTGTTCTTTGCCACTTGCTTCGGTACCTATTTTTTTCTTTTATAAGTTCCAAAATTTCTTTGGGTAAATAGTACGGATTTTTTTTCTCTTTAGCAGGAGTTTGACATTCTTCCATAATTTTTTTAATGGAGAGGTTAAAGAGTTTAATAGCTGTGTCAGTTTCTTCTTTGCTATTACAGTCTCCAATTACTGGGGGTGGCACTAGTTTAATTTTCCCTTCAAATTGCTTGAAGTTAGTGACCATTTTGGGTGCTACCTTCACAGTTTTGTCAGTATAAAGCTGGAGGTGAACTGGATTGTGGTCAGAGGAGAGTGCCGCCTCAGTATGAATTTCCAAAGTAATATTTATTATTCTTCAGGAGTGCAAAATCTAGTATATTGCTAGTTCCTCTGAGCGCCGTTCGTGTGGGTTCAGAAGGCGCCCCCAAGTCAATGATTTGGTTTAAAAGATATCTGAAAATATTGTTCCCACTTTTATTAGCTCTTGGGCAGTGCCAATAGCGGTGTTTACTATTAAAATCTCCCGCAATGACCGTAGGAATATTTTCTTCGAAAAGCTTATCTAGAGCTTCCCTGGTAATAGTGTGTTTGGGATGATTGTATAGTGCCGTAAATTTAATCGGGTTATTTTTTGTTTGAATAATAACCGAGTGCGCTTCCATGCCATCCTCTGTGTTGCATATCGCTTCACTTTGCTCTAGTTTATCTTTCACTGCGATCAAAATTCCCCCACTTTGGGAGGTTTTGTCTCTTCTGTAAACCTTGTAGTTGGGAATTTTGAATTTAATTCTGTCCGTTAGCCAGGATTCATTAATTAGCGCAATATCAATTTTTTGTATTTTAGGTAGGCTAAGAATTCTCTATGCTGCCTTTTGATGCCTTGCGCATTCCAAATTAATATGTTAAGTCCATTTGTTTCAGAGGAAAGAAATTCGTCCTCGGTTTTTTTTTCATCATTTTTTACTGTATCAATTTTATTTATATTGCTGTTAATTTCGATAACTTGGTCAGAATTGCAATTGATTGCTTCCTTGCTTTTGACCAGTTTGGCAGCTAATTCTGCTATTTGATTGATGGTCCATTCAACATTTTTTTGTTTTTTATCGGTTTCTCCATTTATTTTTTTTTTCCGTAAGTTTCTCACTCGTGGACATTCCTTTAACTTTTTTAATTAATAGGTCAAATTTGCTTTCTTCCTCAGAGAATGAGGAAAGGTTTCACTAAGAGGGCGTTTTTCTTCCTCAGAGAAGGAGGAAAATGAACGGCCCTTAAAAATGCCGTTGTTTTTTTTCCCCCCTTCCTCAGAGAAGGAGGAAAATGAACGGCCCTTAAAAATGCCGTTGTTTTTTTTCCCCCTTCCTCAGAGAAAGAGGAAAATGAACGGTCCCTAAATATGCCGTTGTTTTTTTCTTCATCGTTGTTATTAGCATACTGCAATTGAGCCTCTTCATTACAGTTATTTTTTTCTGCCTCTTTAATTTCTTTGCTAAGCCTGCCAGCGAAATATTTTGGTTTTTCCACGGTTGGAGTAACCAGTTTTTTTTGCTTATGCGTAGCATTTTCATCTATATTTTTATCAACATCAACAATTAATTTCTCTATCACTTTTGTGTTTTGGAATTTTTTTTTGCGATATTTTTTTATTTCTTCTTGGGGCACAGAATTCTGTATCAGGCCCTTAAAAGGGCCTTTTTTTTTTTTTTTTCTCGCCTAGATATTTGTCAACATCGGCAATCAATTTCTCTGTCACATTTGTGTTGTGGAAATTTTTGCGATGTTTTTCAATCCTTTCTTTTAGCACAGAGTTCTGTACATTGCTTTTAGGGACAACTCTTTTTTTTCTCTGTGTAATAAATTAATATTACGCAGGTATTTATTTGTGTCATTTTTCATTAATTCTGTGTCATTTACAGCATTCTTTATTTTTGAGCTTAACTTATGCTCATAAGATGACTGAGGTTGTTCTTTTATTTCAACCCTTTTTGTGTTTTGTATTTGCACAGTAACTTTATTGAAAAAAGTACTCGGCCCCAAAAAGGGCCTTTTTTTTTTTTTTTTTCATTGCAAAAGCCTGACGCCGAAGCTGTCTCAGGTCTGTTTTCTATAAAACCTTCCTCTTGGGTAAGGTTGTCCGGAATTTTCTCGGACTTTTCATAAATCATATCTGGTATTTTCTCAGATATTCCATCGCCCGGGCATCCCACCGGTGTTTTATTGAAATCTGAAAATTTTACAAATATCCCATCGCCCGGGCATCTCTCCGGTGTTTTAATGATATCTGAGATTTTATCAGATATCCCATCGCCCGAGCATCTCTTCGGTGTTTTAATGATATTTGTAATTTTTTCAGAAATCCCATCGCCCGGGCATCTCACCGGTGTTTTTTTCATATCTGATATTTTTCTCAGATATTATGTCTGGAATTGGCACAGACATACAAGAGTCATCGACAACTTTTTTGTCAGATGACGTGCCTAGAATTTTCTGAGGCACAGAATAAGAAAGTTTTTTACCTACCAATCTTCTTCTTGTTCTTTTTTGGATACTATGACAAAGTTCCGGCGGAAGGTTCTTAATTCTTCTAGATCTTCTTGGATCTGGCTTTTCAGTTGACTCCGGATTTCCCGTGAAAGTAGATGTGGAACGGGAAACGGCATCGCTTTCTCTTGGCGTCAGGCTTTTGCTCTACAACATCAGAACTTGAAATTCTCTTAATTTTTTTGGATGGGCTTGAAGCTGAAACGAAGAGAAGTGGATTCGAGAAAATTTTAATTGAGCTTTGAAAAAAGCTTAACAACTAAAAGATCCCCTAACCGGACTGATTCGGATAGACTGGTAACCCAGAAACTATCTAATCGCAGAACAAGACGAACGGCCGACGACGACGAAAAGCTTGCACTAAAGTTCACTCGCAGGAGCTCACACGAATAAATATGGAATATTGGCCCCATCTGGTAGTATCGCTCTTCCTTTTATGTCTTCAGGTAATTGAGAAAGGTTTTTAAGTTTTGCCAACTGTCACAGAATTGATTCAGTGGGATTCTTTGCAACTTCAATAGCTTTCCAATTATCAATAGCTGTCATCATCTTGTCGGGGTACACGTCGCAATCCAATACGACTATCTGTTTAGCTTTACCAGCCTCAATGCACTTGACTGCAGGATTATTCTTTAACTCCATTAATGCATCATGTTCGTATTTTATGCGCTGGATATTCGGTTTATCATACATTTTACTAATAGTCCTCATAAGTTTAAATCCATGGAGATATAAAACAGCAACCTTTACATTTTTCATTAGAAGAGCCATTAATATGTCATCTTCGAAACAAGCTGAAGAAAATGAGATTAAATGGATTGAATCGATAGCTCAGGAGTTTGGATATAATAAATGCTTGGTAAGATCAATGTATGCAAATGTTAAAAACGAAGTGAAGAATAAGAAACCAGTAATTATAGAAACTGAAAATAAATGTTTTATAAAATTTCCATACCTACCACCCGTGAGTGATATCTTTAAAAAGGAGTGTGTTGATGATCACAATATTAAGTTGGCAGAGACAGTAATTGACAATGGGAAATTACTGACTGCCAATAAAACTTCCATCCTGGAAAGTTCAGGCATATATTCTATTCCAACGATTAACAAAGAGGGAGTACAAATGAAATCATATATAATGGGCAGCACCAAAAGACGATTACAATGCAGGTTGAACGAACATATTTCAAATTGGTGCAAAGGGGAGATGAAGACTTCTGTGATGCAGTATTGTTCTGAAAATAGTTTTTTCACCAGACTGGTCAAATATCAAATTAATAACATCACATAAAAAATATGACTAGCAGTTTATTTCAGAAGCAGTTGCAATCGAAAAAACGAAAAATAGGAATTTTAACAATAATGTTAACGGTTACAGAACAAAGTTAGTAAATTCCATCTATAATAATATAAGAAACATGCAGCGAAATACCAGCAAAAATAATGACACAAAAGCATACAAATCCTTTCCTTTCTTACGACCATTAAGTAATATACTTAAAAAGGAATGCAAAGATTATAATATACATTTGGCTGAAACTACTGTAGATAATGGCAAGCTACTAACATGCAACAACAAAACATCAGTATTGGACTGTGCAGGTGTATATATGATACCAACAATTGCAGCCAACGATAATCATGATCGTATATATATTGGAAGTACCAAAAGACGTTTTCGTACAAGATTACAGGAGCACATGCATAACTGGAACATGAAAGACAGCAAAACATCATTGATACAATATTGTTTAGATAATGATGTACAGCCTAATTGGGAAAATGCTAAAATCATTACATCACATAAAACACATAAGCAGATTCTAAATGCTGAGGCTTCAGCTATAGAAAAATTTAAAACAAAATGCTGTAATAATAATACCTCAACAGAAATACCATATGCATGGAAACATATACTTGAAAAAGAAAATTGAAGACGTTTAAAAATAAAAACAGAAAGAGGAAAGAAACATAAATAATCTATAGGAACAATTAGGAAATAAGGACTACAATAGATGGTGTTACAAGTCGACGCGGGAATGACGGAACAAATAGATACTGTGACTATGACGCGGGCCATGGCGGATAGTGAATCTGCGTGATCCTTTTGAGCTGTAAAGATCACATATTTCGAACGCCAAAGTACTCCATTGAAGAAGACATAGCCTAATGTTGAAACACGTTTGGATTGTGGTGGTGATGTTGGAGGAGGATTTAGTTTTTTTTTTGGATTTCTTTTAGGATTCAGGTTTTAATTTGGTTTTATCTTTCATTGATTTTATGTATCTTTCATTGAAAATTTCATTCCTTTTAACAAGATTTTGAGTGTTGCTAACTTATATTGCATTTCCGGCAGTCAATACGTTCCAAGCCTAAATGCTTTTGTTGTACATAATTTCGTTTACTACAAGGTTTTTTAAAAATGAAGACTTAAACAGTGAAGTCAGAACAATGATTCGAACGCTATTCGTAACCTACCCAAGAAATACTGAGCTTCCAAGGCC
This sequence comes from Macrothele yani, assembly GCA_039090855.1. NCBI lineage: Eukaryota > Metazoa > Arthropoda > Arachnida > Araneae > Macrothelidae > Macrothele > Macrothele yani. Next base: position 1,322,475 of record CM077014.1, read on the forward strand.
GTATGGGGTAATTCTGAATTTCTTATCAAATACAACAATAGCGTATCCCTAAACGCGTCCTCGTCCAACAACTACTAAGTATGTAATAAAAACGTGTGCAACAGTAATTTCTTGCTACACATTGTGTGTAGTAAATACAATAATGTACCAGTTGAATTACTGTACGCCTGGAAGTACTTGATAGAAATTTAAGAGAAAATGAAGACATTATTATAATAAAAGAAAGAAAATACAGAATGACAAAATAAAAGACCCAGAAAAAAATAAGTCCTTGATCTCACCATAGACGGCGCCATGGGCGTTGTGTCCTTGTGATCCCAGGATACATTGCGTTTAGTAAACCAATGGTGTGGCCTCCATGTCCGACAATGAAGAAGCACTGTTGGGAGTACCACTGAGGATAGCATGAAACTTGCTGAAACTGGTCTGGTGATGTGGTTTGAAGACTGTGACCGTCCATCTGTTTTTATTTCATTTTAATCTTGGTTTCATTTTATATTGTTAGGTCTTTGTTTGTTTTGTGGTCGTTTGTAGTGTCTCGTTTTAATTCTGACTTCGTCCAGTGGGAGGACCGCAGATTTTATCACATGTATGATTTCGCCTCTAGCGTTCCTGGGTGTTGAAAGGAAGAGGAATATTTGACTAGGCCTACATTGAACATTAGCTGTGGATGTTTTTTGGACATACTCATTGACATCGCAGGTAGAGCACTTTCTTTATATTTATGTAATTCGGAGTGTGCTGTTTGGTATGTCGATATGAATAGCTTTTATGGTCCATACAATGTTCAGTATATGTTGATATGAATAACTTTTACTGCGCATTATATGTTGGTCACGTCGGAGGGCTATATTTGCACCAAGAACAATGTGATGAATAGTAAACGTTTAACGTATATACGTTAATATAGTAATACTTTGAGCCACATAAAAATATGCTCGATTCAGCACAGGGCTCTGTGCTGATTTGGATAGATAATGTAATAAGCCCAACAAGTCTGTCAACCACCTAAACACAGTTAACCTTTATGAAGAGTGTACTGCAATAAATTAATAACAATTCTTCCTATTAGTATTACTGAAACTTGTCACTTATACTGTTAATTTAACACAGTGCTAATATTATTAACACAAGAAGCAAAAAATAATAAAACACATACATCAGAGCAATACATGCAGTGTCTACATGAAAAAAATAATTATTGTTCCTAAATGCAGGGTACACTGTAAAAATTAATTATCAATAACAGTATTACTACTATTTTTTCCTGTTAGAATTACTAAAAATTGCCACTTATGCTTTTATTTTAACATAGTGCCACACCATTTACAAATGAAGCAAAACATAATAAACTAAAGACACTAGAGCAGTGAATACAACATGCATGGTCTACAGAAAAAAACTAATTACTTACTGTTCCTGAATGCATATTATAAGCTTTAAGATCCCCAGAAAAGGTACCCAGTAATAAAAATTGTTCACATGACTGAAAAAGTGAAAAAGAAAATTTCAATAATGCAACATAAACTTTCTTGATTATGAAATGATATCTTTATATTAGTATTTAGCAATAATATTTTTTGCAAAATATTACTTATATACCACTTTTATAAAACAAAATCAGTCAATAATGTGGTGGTAAATATACAAGGAATACTTTACAATTTAATAATAAAAGTTCTGCACTTGACATACATAAGAGTAAACACATAATATAATGTTGTTGTTGTTTTGCTTCAGATTAAGCTTATTTCTAGTAACTACATATATGATTGTCAGCTCTTTAAACTTGGTTATTTTCCTGATCAATGAGAAGTAAATTTAGCAAATCACCCCTCCCCCTCTTCCCTATCCTGAAGAAATATTTCATTTCCCTACTTCAGTGCATGAGAGATTGAACTAATACTTACAGAACATGTAGCATACAAAAAAAAAAAGATTAAAAATAGCATGTTAAACCCTGAGAAATGATTCTTCTTGAGCCTGTTTCTAGATTTAATTATTAAGAACTAATGCAGAACAATGTGAAACTTTTTAATATATGCTGTGTAATACAGTAGTGGTATGTTTTTTACTACTTTGGAGGAAAACTTGTATATAGTAAAACTTTGCCAATTCAGAATAAATGGCAGAAAACTAATCTGTAATAATAAAAAGCCTGAATTATAGAAGTTTTTTCTTTAACTTATTGAAAAAAGCAAGGAGCCGGGAAGCAGAAAAAATGTTAAAAGCCAATGGAGGCAAAAAAAGAAAAACAAAAAAGCCCTTTCCTTATGCACTTACTATTATATCAGCACTTTACTAGCAATTAAAAAAAAAATTATATACATTTTCAATTGCTGGGCACCAAAGCCTAAGGCTTTCTCAGAATGTCAGAAAATGCTACCAAGCAAAAACACAAGTGTTGGGAAACTGCTGGCCACCAGCTGGCAGTGATGGGTCATTGCTGGCTAAAATCTGCCGCTCACAGCACGGTAGCAGTCCGTTGGTGGCAGTGCCATCAGTTGGCAGCCGTTGATGGCCCTACAGCATCGCCGTGAATTGCGGACTTCCAAGCAAGTACCACTAGTGGCCTGTAGTTGGCAACTGATGCAATCCCAACACCAGGTAGAAGCAACGGGACTGTGCATGCGCAGAAGCAACACATGCTGTGTCTTTTGTGGTACCAGTTAGTTGAAGATGATGCTGTCGCCATAGTGTTATTTTAGTGGATGTTAAAAAAAAAAAAAAAAAAAACATATGTAGAGAGGCGAATTCATTTCCTAATGAAATGCCACATCGACGAAGATATCAGATTAAGCCATTAAATACTAGATTAGAGCCATGAAATAAACCCACTCCATTCCCATGAATAACAAAAAATAATTTCTGTGTAATCTTTCGTTTTAACATACACTAAACCACTTGAAACAAAAGTCTTGGGAAAACATAAAAAAAACATTATGTTGGAAAAAAAAAAAAAGAATATACGCATACAAAATTTATCAATTATTAAAAAAAAAAAAAAAAAAAAAAGGCAACGCTATGTTGATATAATGTACTTATCCATGGATTGAATACACAAGACTGGAGGAATTCGCTTCTAAAAAATAACAAGAAGTAAAATAAAATATCTTTCCTCTTTAAAACAAATGCAGCTTCGGACAGTGGAAAGGAGAGATACAACGTTAAAAATGTAACAGAATGTGACATGAATGGGTAAATATATTAATTCAACAATCGCGTTTCAAGACGACAAGGACAGCACAAAATTTTGGAAAGCGCCTTTAAGTTGGTACACTCCTTGAAAATGAGTGAAGTTCCCTTAAGGTAAAAAAAAACAAAAAAAAACAAAACAAAAAAACAATCGTTATGTTGAAAAAATAAATTTATGAATTATATGAAACCGACATTTATGAAAAATACCTCGCAATATTGTAAAATTAAAAAGAGAACCATTTGGTACACTTTCCACAGGAAAGAGGCTCAGCTTCAAGCAAATGCTCGTGCGTGGCAAATCAGTCCAGTTGGTAGAGTGTACATTTCCCACGCACAGTCCCTGGTTCATTTCCTGCCAGATCTAAACGGGTGTTTTTCAGGACCTGTTGGGAAAATTTCCCCAGCGCAGTGCTATAATTCAGAAGATTTGAAAGGGAAAAAAAAAGTAGCTGTAGCTTTAGGAAACTGCGGTTATCCTTTATCTTTATTATTATAATTTTTTATGGCTACTACTGGGAAATTGGTGGACAAGATTAGGGAAGCCATCAGTTATGTCACGTGATTGCCGGCTGCCACTGCCAGGAAACTAGCAGACCACATTAGGCTAGCTATCATTTATGACACGTGCTTGCAGGGCCACTTGTGGCAGCTACTGCCTGTGATGGATAACTAATGGTCCTGTTCTGGTATATGACAACTGATGGGGGTGCCACTGTTGGCCTGCTGCTGGCCAATGTAGTGGCTGCCGGGACATATTGTTGATGGCTGGGCTGCGACAACATAGTACTGGGCCACCGCTGGCACTGCTGGCTTGAGTGCTGGCCCAGCAACACTGTTTTTACTGGGTACATATGATGCCTAAAGAAGCTAGAAATTTCTCCTGTGTGGTTTTTTGATGCAGTCTTTGGATCACTTCTTAATGCACTTCTCTCAAAGGCTGGTAGTACTTTTGGAATTTAAGGTTAATATCAACAAAATCAATGAGAGTATCTAAAGACTCTCCTATCTGTGAAAATTTCAGTCCAGTAATAGCACTTCTCTTGTCACCCGTGTCTTCACTTTCCTCTTGTCCTTGCACCTGATTAGCAATCTCTTCCTCAGTCAGATTCTGATACCCTGCTTCTTCTTCATCAGAAGCAGACATGCTTCATGTAAGTCATAAAAGCTGTCTACGTACGATTAAAAATTATACCCGCTGATACTGTACACTAGTTTAAAAAACTTTATTCACAAGTAAAAGCAAAGTTAAAAGTGAGATCTTTCGGGATCCCTAGATCCCATCTTCAGGCTTCAGGCCATAAAGAATAACAAGTGGTACACTTACATACAATCAGGTTGGACCCATGATGCAACACAATGGGCGTTGACTTTAGTCAACATAGCAAATCAAAACGATCAAAAGTTCGAAGATTTAAAAGTTATACAATATTGTCCATAGTGGTGCTCGGCATATCAATGGGGATTAGTTTTTCCCATATGTGAGGAATGAATGACAGAAGTTCTGAGTTACAGCATAAAGGCCTGTATGAATGGATATATAGGCTCTCTGAGAGGAAAACATGGAAAACATTTGCCCTTGCTACTTTAGAGTTCAAAACCACAGCGTTCTTCCAGTCAGGTATTTTTCCCTCTTGATCCACAGTTTTAGTTAATGCTGTGTTGGTGGAACCTGACCTCAAGTAATATTGGTGTTCCGATAATCGGACTTTTAAGGTCCTGAGTGTCGAACCTATATAATATTTCACATCCTTTGGATTATTAGGGTTGACTAAAGGTATGCGGTAAACACCGGGTCTAGATAGATCGGGAATCATGTCATGATCACTTCTGATGATCGAAAAGATGTTACGAGTCGAGACTCCATAACCAAGACCATATTTCTTGCAGGTTTTTCTAAGGATTGTCACAAGTGGTTGAGAAAACTCAGTCTTGCCAATATACCGTAAAGTTGTTTTGGGGTTAGTTAGGGTAGTGGATCGAGTTCGCTGAACTATATTCATGAAGCGTCCGAAGTACGAATCCGGGTTCCCAAAAGATTGGGCCATGGTCCGAATGTACTTAAGTTTATAGTCTAGGGCCCCGGGTGACGACGAATGAGAATAAGCTTGTTTAATATGGACATAAAAGGAGGTAGATTTATGGCAAATAGGGTTTAAAGGACGAAAACAGAATCATACAGAGAACAGCGGTTGGTTTACGATACACAGAAAAACTGATAAGTTGGTATTTAAGTCTCGAGTGAGTAGTATGTCTAAAAAGGGAAGCTTGCCCTCAATTTCAAGTTCCAAAGTAAACTTAATCGTGGGGAACTGTGAGGAGAAGCACTCGATGACTTTCTGAAAAGGGGCTTTTACAGGACCCTCCAAATGCTTTGAAAATGATATTGTTTTCCATAGATTCTCAGTGCCTTGTATCACAGTTGAGTTGCATTTCATAGTGAACCATGCAGGGGCACTCTCATTACAAATGTTGCCAAATATTTTAGGCTGTCAGATTGGCATTCACTTCTCACATAAAGACGTAATATGCGCAGGGCTGCCAGCCTATCACACCCAAGAAAATAGCTGCTTTAGTAGCCACTAATGGTAAAAATAGTAGCCTAAATAGTAGCCACTAATAGTAAAAATAGTAGCCTAAATAGTAGCCCAAAAGTGTATGAGTTTTAGAATGTAAGTGCTCCACACCAAAAAAAAATTTTTGTCAATTTTTTTTTCTTTATTTCAAACCACAGTGATAAAATTAGCACATGTTCACATTTTGGTGGGGGAATCACCTGACCTTACATCCCTATGTAAGATCAGGTGATGCGTAACATCACAGCCTCTCCTTGACAAATGTCAACCCCGCCTTCTCGTGGTGCATCCTGTTCCCACTAAAGGGGCTCTGACGACCGCCAATAGCGGTATAACTATACCATCGGGATTAGAGGAAATTCTATCCCACACTCACCAACCCGCTTGGCCAGCGTGGTGAGTTATGGCCAAACCCCTCAAAAATGACTCCACAACTTAAATCTTGGCCCTCAGTCTCCGGCAGCTGGAATGTACATGGACAAGGCAGCGGCCAGTGCGACATGAAGGCAGAGGGTGCTAAGAATCCCCGGAGGACCGGACTAGGCTGCCATCTGATGCTGACCTTGGCTACGTATAATGGACACTCCCTATCTTCTGATTCAAGGCTTCTTGAATTGGAAGAGGAACTACAAAGGATCAAGTGGGACATTGTCGGGCTAAGTGAGGTAAGGAGAAAAGGAGAAGATCTCATTGAACTGAAAAGTGGACATCTCTTCTACTATCATGGGACAGATACTGGCAGAACTAGTGGTGTTGGATTTATAATAAACAAGAAACTGAAGGATAAAGTTGTAGAAGTTGAAAGTTCCTCTGACAGAGCTGCAAGACTCGTTATCCAACTCTCGAGAAGATACCAGGCTCAGATTATTCAAACTTATGCACCCACCACAAGTCATCCTGAAGAAGAAATTAAAGAATTTTATGAGGAAATTCGTCATCTAAATAATAAAGGTAAGCAGCACTTGAAGATAATTATGGGAGATTTCAATGCAAAAATAGGGCAACGGCAACAGAATGAAACTTCAGTAGGTAAATTCGGTCACAGCAACAGAAACCAGCGAGGAAATACTCTCATTGAGTTTGCAGAGGCAGAAGGGTTTTTCATCTTGAACTCCTCTTTCAAGAAAAAGACAAACAGGAAATGGACATGGAGACATCCAAATGGTACGACAAGTGAAATTGATTTTATTATGTGCAACAAAAAATTCGTCATAGAAGACTGCAGTGTGCTAAACAAGTTCAACACAGGTAGTGACCATAGATTGGTGAGGTGCAAGATGCACCTCAACACTAAACTGGAACGTGGCAAGCTCATAAGACAAACAAAATGTATTGACATAACCAACCTTAAAAAACACCATAATACTTTCAAGTTGGAACTGAAGAACAGATTCTCTGCTTTAGAAGGCCTAACATCAGAAGAAGTGGATGTTTCTGAAGTTAACAGAAAAGTAACCAAAGCTCTTATGGAAACAGCAACAAAATTGGCTGTGTCTAAGAACAAGTTGCATGTGAACAAATTATCAGGGAAAACCAAAATGTTGATGCAAAAAAGAAGAGAGATGAGGACAACTAAAGAAGATGTGACTTCCAAAGTGGAATATATAGAGCTATGCAAGACAGTATGAAAAAGTACCACTGGAGACGTAAGGAAATTTAACTGTGAACTAGTGAGGTAAGCAATTGAAAACAACCAAAGCCTAAAGATAGCAAAGGGACATCTCAGTAAGGGAAGAAAACAGATTATGACACTGAGAAAAGAAGATGGTTCTGTAACAAGAAATACAGGCGAAATTTTGATAAGAGTGAAAGATTTCTACTCCAAATTATATGAAAGGGATGATACATGTACTCCAGACATCATGAAAGGTACAAGAGTTCTTCCAGTCCTCCCAGCAGAAGTTGCATGACATGCAATCAAGAACATGAAGCGGGGAAAAGCTCCAGGAGAAGATGGAATTACTGTAGACATCATACAAGAAGCAAGTGGAGAAATCGAAACAGTACTCGCCCAAATTTTCACTCGATGCCTTAATGAAGGGAAGATTCCTGAGGATTGGAACAATGCTACAATGATCCTGCTACATAAAAAAGGTGACATTAAGGATCTTGAACACTACAGACTTATCAGCCTCCTATCAGGTTTATAAAATCTTCACTAAAGTTCTTTCACACCGCTTGAAGGTAACACTGGACTGGCTCAACTGAGAGAACAAGCTGGATTCAGGAATGGCTACAGCACAATAGATCATATCCACGTTCTGAGAGAACTAACTGAAAGAGCGAGGGAATATGGACTTCCATTGTGCATGGCTTTTATCGATTATGAAAAAGTCTTTGATTCGGTGAAACCATCAGCAGTTACAATGGCTCTGAAATCCTGCGGTATTGAAGATGCATACATTAATATTATTACTAACATCTATGAAAATGCAAAGATTTGGCTGTTTGAAAATACAACACACATAAAAATTGGAAAGGGGGCGAGACAAGGTGGCACCATATCTCCGAAGCTTTTTAATGCCATATTGGAGGGTGTCTTTCAGTCGCTGAGCTGGGAAAACAAGGGGATAAAGATTAATGGAGATTATTTAACCCACCTTCATTTTGCTGATGATGTAGTCATTTTTGCAACTACCTTATCAGAGCTGCAGAGTATGATCCAGGAACTTGCTGACAAGAGTAAAGAAGTGGGATTAAAAATAAACTTTCAGAAGACAAAAGTGATGCACAATGCTTTTACAAGAAATGAAGATTTATCGATTGATGGAGAAAAGCTGGAGATAACCGACACATACGTTTATCTTGGACAGCAGATATCAAGCGAGGGTCACATTGATGAAGAAACAGATCGGCGTACAAAACTTGCCTAGAGAGCTTTTGGAAGAAACAGCATAAATTTCAAGAGCAATATGCCATTATGTCTTAAAAGAAAAGTGTTTGATGAATGCATCCTTCCAGTGCTTACGTATGGTGCAGAGACGTGGACCTTAACTAAAAGAAACACACAAAGGCTGCAGACAACTCAAAACAGCATGGAGAGGTGCATGCTTAGTGTAACCAGGAGTGGAAGATAAGAAGAGGAACTCGTGGATCAGAAAAATGACAAGAGTGGAAGACATCATGATCAGAGTTAAGTCCCTGAAATGGCAATGGGCTGGACATACTGCCAGAAGGACAGATCATCGATGGATAGCCGAAATTTTAGATTGAATTCCAAGGGACAGGAAAAGACCCAGAAGAAGACCACATGGGAGATGGGTGGATGAAATTTGAAAGTATGCAGGAGTGACATGGAGGAGACTGGCACAAGACAGACCGTTGTGGAGGAAACTTTGGGAGACCTTCATTCAGCAGTGGATTGATAATGGTTGACAATGATGATGATGATGATACACAGACACACACACACACATCCATACACTACAAAAAGGGCATCTTAAGTTTCAATATAATGCTATTCAAGACTATATAGGTTATGGATATTACACCCCCCCCCCCCCCAAAAAAAAATTATTCAATTACATATCAAAAACTACCCTGATACGAACTTTGGAATTACAAAACGCTTCCTTCTTTGTCACTGTTCTGGAGGTCAGATGTTCTCATCTGTATCAACCCAGTACGGAGAGCTTTCTTCAGCGTTTGTGGTTGGTAAAAAAATATAAGATTTTCCAAGCGGGCTTCATACACTGTGTTGAAAAATTTGTTGTGAATTCCTTTTGAGAAAGGCCATAGTTGTGGTCATTCAGTGTTATGATGATCACTTGTTTTGTTCTGCACATATAATAATCATAGTTATCTGATATGAGGTATATCAAGAATCTCACTCGAATAGATGAACATTTGGAAATATTTCAAACTTGCCTTTTGTACAGCTATGACAATAAATATCAAACACTGAATGTGTTTAGTATGGAACAAAAACACGAAGCCTAGAACTAAAAAAATGAAAACTTGCAGTTTATTATCGTCAGGAATGGAATGGGTATAGTGTAATCTCCCTCTTCAATAATGGAAACTCCTTAACTTATAAGTAATAATAATAATAATGGTGCTTAACATGATTTTGAATTACGTTGTAAAAGAGTACATTTTATTTTGATTCCCATATTTGAAAGGTAAACGTGAAAAACCTGTCTGAAACGTCTTCATTTCATCAGGGCACGGACAACTGTCTTACTATTCAAGCTCAAGTCTGTGTAGGTCAGGTATAATTGATATGAAGTATTACACTGATATACACCTGCCTTGATAATGTTACAGTCATTCTTCACAGTGTCCTTGATGCTTTTGAGACAAATATAAAGAAATTACTTTATCCTGTAAAATTATTCCAACTCATAATTACAGAAATAAGAAAACAAAAAGCTTGACTTTCTTCTAATTTCGGTTACTTTTATAACAGCAGACAGTTAAAATCCCTAGATGTTAACCATGATCGATTTTCAAAGCCCTAACGTAAATCTAAGATTATCTTTACACCGACTGATGACAATAATAAAACCAAAGCTCAAATTTTTTGAAATGATTATAACTCTTCTGAAAATTATTGTCATGGAACATCAAAAACTTTTATATGATGCCCCCCCTCCAATATTTATAAACAAACTGTTTTTTATCATTGAGCATTGGGGGGGGGGGTATTCTTATACCATGGTAGCAATTTGGAAGAGTTATACGCAGCAAATTATTTCAAAAAATTGAGTGTGATTTTATACCACTGCCATCAGCGCATATCAGGGTAGGCTTAACAAAAATGCTTCCTCATTAACCTTAGATTTATTCCTTTTTTTGAGGTTATCGGAATAAATACATCAATTAGGGATGATTTTCTTTTATGAACTACCCTACTCATTTTTTAATGCTTCATATTCATGTTGTCTTTCCTTTTGTCGGAGTTTCTCTGATCCTTCTAGAATGCCATGTGCAACTCGTATTGCAGGTATGTTTCTTTTTTTTAATGCTTGCTTTAGTCTCTCACTGGCTTATTTAAGCACAGAGTTTGATGATTCTTGCACTTCTCTTTTTCAGACGTGCCAACCTTCAAAATCTAAAAATCAGGAGGATTTTTTTACTTTGAAGACGAAATACCGTCCCGATGCGTATTTTAATGAATTGGTAAAATTTTTTGATGAGTAGTTTACATGCCAAGAAAAATTCACGATGCATATTTTTTACACCCCAAGAAAAATTCACGATGCGTATTTTTTACGCCCCGAGAAAAATTCCCAACGCATGCTTTTACGCGGGGAGAAAAATTGCTGATGCATATTTTTACGCGTTGATAAAATTTCGATGCATACTAGACGCGTAATTAGATTACGCATTTTTGGAGAACTCTGGTCGGCACGTCACTTGAGCACTCCAGTGGAGAGAGAGGCTACCACACGACGCGGAGCCATCGTTATACTTGATGGCTCCGCACGAAGCCGGCGAGTCAAAGATGACATAATCGCGTAACATGGCGCTCGTAAGGTCCGGTAGAAAATTTAAATGGATGGTTGCAGCCTGCAGGGGATTGAAATATTTCGATTGATCAATCGAAATATTAAAAAATCCGTAAAAAAAAATACTTCTAACCGTAAATCAGCAAAATTAAGCAGAAAACTGTAAAAGTTAGCAAGCATGCAACATCCATGCCCCACTGCGATTCGAACCCGGACCCATTTCGGACAATTTGTCGAAAGCCAGCGCTCGCTCAATTTCACAACTTTATTATGCAGCAAAGACAATAATAGCTAATATGTAAAGAAGAAATAAATTGCCAAAGATATGACAAAATAAAACATTAAAAACCGCGAAAGAGGCGTAATGCAAAAGGAAAAATCTCCCGCAAAAAGTAAGCGAAAGGAATGAGAAAAAACAAAAACAAATTCGCAAACTAAGTATACACAAAATGCTACAATAGAAGATAAAACAAAGCTGACAATAACAGATTCGCAATTAGAGATGAACAAAGGAGCACGTTAATCTTCTACAAAATGCGACAACGACAGGAAAAGAGACAAACATGGTGCAAAACAAGAAATAAAAATCTCCACAGTAAAGCAAAACCGAAAAGCACTCCTCAAAACTCTGAAGAAAACATAAACAGAGCTCACAGCTAAGAGCGAGGAGATGCGAAATGATAAGTAGGTCATAGCTGGTGCGCGAGTGTGTTTGTAAACCAACATAAAATAGACCACTGTGCCTCCGGGGGTGGCTTTCTTTTTGCAGATATGAGGATAAGAAAAGTCTGATACTGATGACTGTAAATGCCGTCTTGCATCGATGCAGAAAGAAAAAGATTTCACAAGCGGTTCGAAATCTTTTTCTTCTGCGTCGATCCAAGGCGGTGGTTGATGGAATTTATTTCGACCATCGTAACGGCTAATTATCGGCGAAAATCGGCAGAATTTGACATTTATCCGGAAGGTAAGAGGAATGGCTGAAAATCGGGAGTCTCCCGCCTAAATCTGGAGAGTTGGCACGTCTGCTTTTTTCTTGAACAAGAATTTTTATCTTGTTTTCCATGTTTTCTATAGTTTGCTTTCTTCTCTTCAAATCCTTCATTTAGCAATTCTTGTTTCAATCTCTCAGCACTTTCTTTCTCTGCTTTCAGTAGCTGTTCCTTTAATCTCTGCTTAATTCCAAATGGTTGCTATATGACCTATGTGCACTAAGTGCTAATTTTATTAGTTCTTTGGTTATTAGCAGCTTTGCAACTTGGTTGTAATACATTTTTAGTGCATATCGAATTGTTAGTCTCTCATTCAACATCTTCTCAGACATAGATGCCTTCTCATCTGAAAGAACTCTTTGTGATACAGAAAAGCCTCTCTCTACATCACTGTTGCCATGTGATAAAGCAAGGCATGCTTTCACAACTTTAGCCAAAGATGGATATTTCCAGTCTCCAAATGTCTTTTGATACAATATATCTCTCCAAAAATGATCAATCCTAATTTCGCTGTTTGGAATAAATTCTTATACATACAAGTACATCTATCTATACCTAGACCCACGTGACTAGAGGAACGACCTACTCAAATCACAAAAAGTACAGTCTTGTTATTTTTAACGGATACGCAGAAATGTCTCACCAAGTGTTTTTTCGATTACCACTTAATTTTTTCGTTATGAACATTTCCTAATTTATATTAAACAGTTTTTGATAATGTAAAGTGAGTTTAAATGTCTGTTGGCAAAAACATGCATTTTCTGTGTCATTCGGAAAATAAAGCTGTAAAAACAATCACCTATCATTCATGAAATTCCAGGTACAAAATTTTCAACTTGAAATTGATACATTTAACTGCAAATAAACTTCAGTAAGCACAGAAAACAACAGTTTTAATATGGCAAAGGCAAGATACATGCTTGCTTCTGGCACTGCCATATTCCAAACAGAAAAACAGGACACTTTTTTGGCGGAATATCTTGATTTCAGTAGGTCATTCCTTTAATCACATATGGGTCTAGTCTATACTTGCCATTGACTTTCCTCCATCATATTTGCAATAAAGCAGAAAGCAATAAACTGAACAAGACATATCGATAACGATTCGCATGGTTCATACGCTTTTCCAATCACAAAATTCCAGGATATAAGATCCAAATACTCTTACTTAAAATATAGTGGAACCATAAGTCTGTTCAATTTGTAACCTACAACAAACAACTTCCTACACGCTTGGGCAAACTTAATGCAGAATGTTAAAAATGATGTCTGCTGCAGCTAATCAGAAACTTAGAATCACAGATAAATATGAAATACTAAAACTGTCACTGAAAATGTGACCAGGTTTAATATCTACTAAACTTTTATATACAGTATACTACACTGATTTTGAGAAAACTTTATTTTTCTACTTTGGCTTTAGTTCAATTATTGAAGCAAATTACAGAATAAAAAAAAACCATAAAACTCAAAAATACACAGGTAAGTAGCATTTCTTTTGAAATGCTTTCATATACCACACAATCAATACATAAAATACTATTTGTATTTAATTATTTTGAAATAATGCTTACATTGGAAATTTAAGGTTAAGGAAAGGTGAAATATCTAGAACTTTTTCAAAGGACCAAAGGGATTGCTATTTCTTAAACACATAATCATGGCAGCAAGTATTTATGTTACATTTTATTTATGGAAGGAATTTTCAACATAATATCGATGCTGTAGCTATGTTTTAAATTTTTACTCGCCAGCAAACAAAGTATGCTGAAAAATTTCCAATGTGAAATGAAAGAGAATAACGGGAAAACCTTATGCCCAAGGGCTGTGTGGAATTATATTCATTAATGATCATGGCAATTTAACTGGGCATGATTAAAAAACTAATTATAGAAGCTCAGAAAATACTAAGAAACAACTAGATTTAAGTTTCTGATATTAGAAAGCAATCTGATTTTATGGCAAATTTTTATATGAAGTATTCATTACAAAATTTTAGTAAAGGTAAAATACCCCCTCCCCCCCCCCCCCCCCCCCCCACACACACAAAATCAGCTATTTACTTCTATCATTCTATCAGTGGCTAAAAAATATGTTACGAAAATTAACAAATGGTGCATAAAACATTTCCCATAGCAGAAGGAAGGTATTAGAGACAAAAAGATTTTTCAATTAATCAGTTAAAAGGAGAGATATAGAAAAAAACATGATATAACTATGTGTTTCAGCGGAAGAATTTTACCTAATGGAAACAGGAGAAAAGCATTCTTCATAGCAAAAGCTATGCTACGAAAAACTAACTTTTCAAATACGTCTGCAGGAAGCAGAGATAGCATGAAAAATGTTTTGACCTTTACAACCCCTAGGGGGAAAGTTGCACATTATTTGAAGAGGATCTTCTTATTGTAGCAAAAATCTTATTCACTCTCCATCCTTATTATAGCGAATAGCATACAGTAAAAAAAAAAAAACCCAATAAAGTTTTTACAGGCAGAGATAGCCTGCAAACAGTAGTACACAAACACCACCTAGCAGCAGAATTGTGAACCATAAACCTCCTCAAACACAAACCTAAAGTGTTCCATATGGTAAATGGTATCTGGTGTTAAAAGAATTTTTAAATCGCACATTTAGAAGTACAGATATTAAGAAAAATAGATTAAATATTTGCGCCCCCTAGCGGCGAAATTGCGCATTATTTTGTGAAGAAAACACAAATAAGGAGTTTTTATAGTTAGGTATCGGATCAAAAAAGAACATTTTTTTAGTCGGGTTTTTAGTCTGCAGATATTGCTGTAAACAGAAATGTGAGCTTACACCCTCTAGTGGCGCACTTGTGTGTTAAGAAATATTTGAAATTTTATGAGAAACATTTCGCACTGAAAACATTCTCCAACAAAGAAATAATTTTTTAAATCGGACTCCTAGAAACAGATATGGACAAAAATAAGATACACGTGTACGCCCTGGTGGAAAAATTGTGCACTGTTTTAAGCAGGAAGTATTATCAAAAAGCTTTTCGAGTTGAGCGGTATCGGTTCACGGAAAAAAATTTTAATCGGGTCTCCAGCTCAGATTTTGTTGCAAATACATCAGAAGCAAAAATAAATATTTATGCCCCCTGGTGGCCAAACCATTCTTTACCAGAAATGAGAATTTGTATGCAAAACATTTCAACCTCAACAGCTGTATCCGACTCAGGAAGAATTTTTCAAATCGGACTTTTAGATGTAGAGATATTGGGAAAATCGCGATTTAACTTTACGCCCCTAGCGGAAATTTTATGCATTATTTGAAAAAGGGACTGTAACTAAAATAGTCTTCACTATAAATGTCATCGAAAGGAAAGATAATTTTTTCAATTGGATATTTAGAAGCAAATACATGAAATGAAAAACATTTTAAATTCGATATGATCTCATTTCGCGACCTCTAGCGGCGAAATTGTGCATCGAAAAACAACAACAGAACGAACGGATCAGCATTCTCACATTTTAAGCTCCCCAATACAAAAAGAATTTTACAAATCAAGCTAATAATTGCGGTAATATTGTCTCCCGGCGGGATAGACAAAATAACAACATAAGCATGACACAAAAGATGCTAATAACACAGCTTTGCAGTCCTCCTAAACAAGAAAACCGATAGCCAGCCAGCCCCCTTCCCAACACGCACACATTTTGCAGGGGGTGGAAAGGGAAACTTGTCAGACATAAGTTATGTCAGTAGAAAAATCCTCAACTACAAAACATCGTGCAGGGAGAAAAAGGCAGGAATGGATAAAATTCCAGGACATGTAAAGGAATTTTAGAACATTTCCAGGACTTTTGCAGGACAAAATGGAATTCCAGGATGTGTATGAACTATGGATTTGACATATACATATCTATATCAAAGTTGATATTCACTTCTATCAATATTAAAACTGATGTTATACAAGCATATCAATATACGCAACACAAATTAAGTTTTTTTTTTTTTTTTAAATAGTAGCCTTACAATTAAAATAGTTCAAGTTTTTCTGAAAATAGTTGCTTTTGGCTGTTTTTTGTAAGAAATAGTAGCCATAGTCACCTGTCATCAAAAATAGTAGCAATAGTCGCCTATTTAGTCGCCACTGGCAGCCCTGACATTTTCCCAAACAAAGTTCCCTGACATTTCCTGGTTTTCCAGAACATTTTTTCAGAAAAATTCAAGTGTAATACATACTCACATGATTGTTTTAGGTAAGACTTTTGGTAAAATTCTGCCTTTTTTTTTTTTTAAATACATTTTTGAGATATTTATATTTTTGAAAACAAGTTTGATACTGTTGTCTTTGACTCGATAGTATAAAGTCAAATACACTTAAAAACAGTATTTTAGGCTCATTTAACATGCTTACAGGAATTTAACTTTGCAAGTAAATATATGTGTGAAATACACATATACTCACCCTACATTCATTGTAGGAATAACACTATTTTTATAGCACTTTTTTTTTTTTTTTTTTTTTTTTTGTCGATTCACAATATGAACCATGTGTACCTTTCTTTGTCTTTGTTTGATATTAAAAAAAATATATTTTTTGAAAAATCAAATATTAATAATTTATTATACTGCAATCAAACTGATATTTGGTTTAAGGAAAATACTGTTATTATTGATCAATTTAAATTTAACTTACCTTAAAACCACGAGGTTTGAGAATACTTACTTGGTTAGTTGTATTATTGATGCTCAAAGACCTTTTTACACATACATACTTCTTAAGTTGCTTTTTACTAAACTTTAACCAAAAATACGGGTATGTGAGGTACACCGTAAGTTCAATCTCGAATGTGGCTTAATAGTTCGTAACCCAGGTTTTCAGTACGTTTTGTGGCAATATCATCAGCATTGTTCTCACGTGCTCACACACACATCAAGGAATTGAAAATGGCGAGTATTCGTCCTCATCTCAATTTTTAGCAGCATTATCAAAGTGTCTGTTGTTAGTTCATCTAAAAGAGAGATTCTCACATCGAATGTCTTCTATTGGGTTCATTAATGGTCGGAAAATTGATTTAATTTAAATTTAATGGATTATTATTGCTTAATCAGAGTGTCTACTGATTTCCAATGAACCAAATTCATGACTTTTCCATGACATCCTCAGTAAAATTCATGACCTCTCGACAATGCGTGGCACAATGACAACCATTCTAGACTCATAATCTAGTACCCTTGGCTTGAGATCCCAGGTTATTTTTTATTTTTACAAACACTGAAATTAATTCCATGCGACAATAGTTTAGGCAAAACTGATGTGTCTATTATATCATTGCTGCTAAAATGGCTATACTGGAAGGGGAGGGGCGGGGGTAATGAACCCCTACCTGAAAGCCAGTTGAGATGAAAGCTGAATATAGTTCTTATGTCATTAAAATTGTTTGTTAACATGAATAATGCAATTATGTATGACTTGCACTATGCCATTCACCAAATTTTATGTGTTTAAGGAAATAAAAACATTCAGCTCTCATCTAGTATAGGATATGGCTATTTTCAGAAATATTTATCATTGCATCTAACACACATTCTTTTAACATAGTAATGCTGTAAAAACTTACAAGTTTTTATTAAGGCAATATAAAAACTAGATGAATGTACAAAACTTATGGAAACTGAAATTTCACAGTGAAAGACTCAGTGTTTAAGTATCTTAGCTAAACTTGTTATCTCAGAATCTAGAACTTCAGCTTCTTCTTTTGCCTTTTCTATAAGCTTTCTTTTCTTATCTTTGGGTTCTTTTAGTTCTTGGACTGCACTCCTTTTATGATTGGCCACTTCATTTTCGTCAGATTTCTTCTTTTTAAGGCTTCTACTCTTTTTGATGACACATTTTTGACAGCTAATATCATTGATTTTGTGATGCCCACATCCAGTTCTTTCTCACTGTTAGCTAAACCACCTAACGATTGTTTTGCACTGTAAACAGTTCTTTCTGCAACAACTGCATCTTCTTCTAAATTTTCAATTAAAAGTTCTTTGTTAACAGAAAAGCCACTTTCAACTGCACCTTGCCATGAAACATGCATAGCCGCTTCTGTAAGAACTTGATAAAGTCATGGTTCGCACTTTATAGTAAACTCATCAGGAAGTGACCAAGTTTGTCCTCCTTTCCTCCTTAGGATTGAACTGTTTCAGTTGTTTTTTTAGAAGATTCACAAAATTGCAAACATTCCCTTTTCATAACAACAGCTTTTAATGAAGCCATATATGTTTTATATATATATATATATATATATATATATATATATATATATATAGGGATGTAAGGTCAGGTGATGCGTAACATCACAGCCTCTCCTTGACAAATGTCAACCCAGCCTTCTCGTGGTGCATCCTGTTCCCACTAAAGGGGCTCTGACGACCGCAAATAGCGGTATAACTATACCATCGGGATCAGAGGAAATGCTATCCCACACTCACCAACCCGCTTGGCCAGCGTGGTGAGTTATGGCCAAACACCTCCAAAATGACTCTACAACTTAAATCTTGGCCCTCAGTCTCCGGCAGCTGGAATGTACCTGGCCAAGGCAGCGGCCAGTGCGACATGAAGGCAGAGGGTGCTAAGAATCCCCGGAGGACCGGACTAGGCTGCCATTTGATGCTGACCTTGGCTACCTACAACGGACGCTCCCTATCTTCTGATTCAAGGCTTCTTGAATTGGAAGAGGAACTACAAAGGATCAAGTGGGACATCGTCGGGCTAAGTGAGGTAAGGAGAAAAGGAGAAGATCTCATTGAACTGAAAAGTGGACATATCTTCTATTATCGTGGGACAGATACTGGCAGAACTAGTGGTGTTGGATTTATAATAAACAAGAAACTGAAGGATAAAGTGGTAGAAGTTGAAAGTTCCTCTGACAGAGCTGCACGACTCGTTATCCAACTATCGAGAAGATACCAAGCTCAGATTATTCAAACTTATGCACCCACCACAAGTCATCCTGAAGAAGAAATTGAAGAATTTTATGAGGAAATTCGTCATCTAAATAATAAAGGTAAGCAGCACTTGAAGATAATTATGGGAGATTTCAATGCAAAAATAGGGCACCGGCAACAGAATGAAACTTCAGTAGGTAAATTCGGTCACGGCAACAGAAACCAGCGTGGAAATACTCTCGTTGAGTTTGCAGAGGCAGAAGGATTTTTCATCTTGAATTCCTTTTTCAAGAAAAAGCCACACAGGAAATGGACATGGAGACATCCAATTGGGATGACAAGTGAAATTGATTTTATTATGTGTAACAAAAAATTCGTCATCGAAGACTGCAGTGTGCTAAACAAGTTCAACACAGGTAGTGACCATAGATTGGTGAGATGTAAGATGCACCTCAACACTAAACTGGAACGTGGCAAGCTCATAAGACAAACAAAATGTATTGACATAACCAACCTTAAAAAACACCATAATACTTTCAAGTTGGAACTGAAGAACAGATTCTCTGCTTTAGAAGGCCTAACATCGGAAGAAGTGGATATTTCGGAAGTTAACAGAAAAGTAACCAAAGCTCTTATGGAAACAGCAACAAAATTAGCTGGGTCTAAGAACAAGTTGCATGTAAACAAATTATCAGGAAAAACCAAAATGTTGATGCAAAAAAGAAGAGAGATGAGGACAACTAAAGAAGATGTGACTTCCAAAGTGGAATATATAGAGCTATGCAAGACAGCACGAAAAAGTATCACTGAAGACGTCAGGAAATTCAACTGTGAGCTAGTGAGGAAAGCAATTGAAAACAACCAAAGCCTAAAGATAGCAAAGGGACATCTCAGTAAAGGAAGAAAACAGATTATGGCTCTGAGAAAAGAAGATGGTTCTATAACAAGAAATAGAGGCGAAATTTTGACAAGAGTGAAAGATTTCTACTCCAAATTATATGAAAGGGATGATACATGTACTCCAGACATCATGAAAGGTACCAGAGTTCTTCCAGTCCTCCCAGCAGAAGTTGCTCATGCAATCAAGAACATGAAGCGGGGGAAAGCTCCAGGAGAAGATGGAATTACTATAGACATCATACAAGAAGCAAGTGGAGAAATTGAAACAGTACTCGCCCAAATTTTCACTCGATGCCTTAATGAAGGGAAGATCCCTGAGGATTGGAACAATGCTACAATGATCCTGCTACATAAAAAAGGTGACATTGAGGATCTCAGGAACTACAGACCTATCAGCCTCCTATCAGTGGTTTATAAAATCTTCACTAAAGTTCTTTCACACCGCTTGAAGGTAACACTGGACATGGCTCAACCGAGAGAACAAGCTGGATTCAGGAGTGGCTACAGCACAATAGATCATATCCATGTACTGAGAGAACTAATTGAAAGAGCGAGGGAATATGAACTTCCATTGTGCATGGCTTTTATCGATTATGAAAAAGCCTTTGATTCGGTGAAACCATCAGCAGTTACCACGGCTCTGAAATCCTGCGGTATTGAAGATGCATACATTAATATTATTAATAACATCTATGAAAATGCAAGTGCAAAGATTCGGCTGTTTGAAAATACAACACACATAAAAATTGGAAAGGGAGTGAGACAAGGTGACACCATATCTCCGAAGCTCTTTAATGCCACATTGGAAAATGTCTTTCAATCACTGAACTGGGAAAACAAAGGGATAAAGATTAATGGAGATTATCTAACCCACCTTCGTTTTGCTGATGACGTAGTCATTTTTGCAACTACCCCATCAGAGCTGCAGAGTATGATCCAGGAACTTGCTGACAAGAGTAAAGAAGTGGGATTAAAAATGAACTTTCAGAAGACAAAAGTGATGTTCAATGCTTTTACAAGAAATGAAGATTTATCGATTGATGGAGAAAAACTGGAGATAACAGATACGTATGTTTATCTTGGACAGCAGATATCAAGTGAGGGTCACATTGATGAAGAAATTAATCGGCGTACAAAACTTGCCTGGAGAGCTTTTGGAAGAAACAGCATAATTTTCAAGAGCAATATGCCATTATGTCTTAAAAGAAAAGTGTTTGATCAATGCATCCTTCCAGTGCTTACGTATGGTGCAGACACGTGGACCTTAACTAAAAGAGACATACAAAGGCTGCAGACAACTCAAAGAAGCATGGAGAGGTGCATGCTTGGTATAACCAGGAGAGATAAGAAGAGGAACTCGTGGATCCGAAAAATGACGAGAGTGGAAGACATCATGATCAGAGTTAAATCCCTGAAATGGCAATGGGCTGGACATACTGCCAGAAGGACAGACCATAGATGGACAGCCGAAATTTTAGATTGGATTCCAAGGGACAGGAAAAGACCCAGAAAAAGACCACATGGGAGATGGGTGGATGAAATTCGTAAATATGCGGGAGTGACATGGAGGAGACTGGCACAAGACAGACCGTTGTGGAGGAAACTTGGGGAGACCTTCGTCCAGCAGTGGATTGATAATGGTTGATGATGATGATGATATATATATATATATATATATATATATATATATATATATATATATATATGTAATGGGGCATCAACCACACGCCGGTTTATAAGGGTGCCGGTTCGTGTTTTCTTCTAGGTGCACAAACTTGTCTTCATTCAGGAGCTGATATAAAAAAAAAAAAAAAAAAAAAATTCATGACCACCCACTCAATTTCATTACTTTTTCATTACTTCATGACCACCTGCTCAATTTCATTACTTTTTCATGACTTTCATGCCCAGTAGACACCCTGTTAATACCAGTCAGAAATTGATTTATCTTTAATTTTAAAGGATTATTAATCACCAATAACAATTTGAAATTAATCTAATTTTAATGGAGGATTGGGTTTCTCATTTATTTGAATTATTAATATAACTTCAACATATCTTATGACTTTTTCAATGTTACAATTATTATTGCTTTTTCTCCCATGCTTTTTCTTATTTTTTTTTTCATTTTTTTTTTATTTTATTTTTTTTTTTTGGTAAAGAATTTTTTTTTTTTTTACTACACTATGAATTACTTTCAACCCTACATCCAGATGACATTTAGTAGCCTTATGAGCAGTTTAAAAGGTCCAATGTACATACAATGCATAAATGCCCAGATCTAGTAATTCATAGCCATTATTTTTCTGCAAATTAGCCTTAATTCACCTTAAGAATTTCACATTCACATTTGAGCTATTCATTGAAATTTGAATCAATTTGCTTACTTAAACCTGCCACTCCTTCATAAATGTTTTTAACAAGGTTATTAGCTGTAACATATATATGTAGGAAAATTGGATTTAGGTATCAAGTGCTAACTTGATTAAGGCCTTTTGACCAATACCATATGATTCGATACATTTGGCCTCTCTGCACAATTTTAACACTTCACTGAAGTATACAACTGTGTGTGAGGCATCTTTAGTAAGTAAATGCTTAAAAATACGATGCAAGTCACAAAAACACCAAATATTGCATTTTGCTGCTTCCTAGAGTTATTCTCTTGGTAATATCACTTTCTGGGAACATCAGTTTGAGCACTTTCACATTTTTATTAGAACCGAAACATGAGTGTGAATACAACATTTTTAAGAAAGATTATTTCTGCCGAAGAAGACACTAACATACATATACATACATATCGTTAAGCTGTTCTCTGAGATTTAGAGGTTAGCTCCTCAAAGAAAGACCATGTGCCAAGTACACATTTAACTGATAGAACTAGAATTTACTTACTGTTGGTGTATCAAATGTCTCCATTTACAATGTTCTCGGCACACCGCTCCAGCTTCAATAACATCCATCACATGCAGCACACAAGACCTCTTGTACTTCATACTCATGCAGACACTCCTGAATCTGATCCTACCCTGTTTTCCTTGACCTTTCTCTACCTTTCTTCTTTGCCACTTGGGCTGAAACAATTCTCTTGGTCAGCACCTCATCACTCATTCTTTCAGCATGGCCAAACTAGTCCCCACCTTACTAACAGCATTTCACCTCATACTGCACATCTGCAACACATCTTCATTCCTCACATGATCAGCTTGTGTCTTAACCCCCCCCCCTAGGTAATGCATCTCCCCTGCACACAAACAACTACTGTCTTTTCTGCAGTACACAGGTTTCACTGCCGTACATCAGAGGGCAGAAGTGGCTAATCTGCTTCACAGTCACTTGTTTGATATACACTGAAGAGCAATTAAATTAGAGATACCTGTCTAGTAACGTGTAGCACCACCTTTCACCCTGATGACGGCGGTGATTCGTCTCGGCATGGACTCGACAAGACACTGGAAATGTTGGGAAGCCATACGGATCCACGACCCCTGAACAAGCTCCCACAGTCCACAAAGATTTGATGAAGGGGTCGATCCTCGAACATCTCTCTCAATGGCATCCCAGATGTGCTCGATGGAATTGAGGTCAGGTGACCTAGCTGGCCAAGGAAGCGAGGTCACGTCGGTGGAGTGTTCATCCAACCATTCGAATTACAATTGGGGAGCGATGGCACGGTGCATTGTCTTGTTGCAGGATGAGGTACCCAGTGGGATGTTGAAGACGCACCAACGGGAGCAAATGGTTGTCCAGGATATCCCGGTAACATTGACCTGCTGTGAGGGATGATGTCACACGTAACAAAGGTTCCATTTCGGTCCACGTAAACAGTCCCCAGACAAGAATGCCACCCCCACTAGCTTGAATAGTACCCTGCTGGCAAGAAGGATCCATCGCTTCATGTGGTTTGCGCCGTACTCGTATCCTGCCATCCACATGTAACAACGTGAATCTCAACTCATCAGTCCAGGCAACATTTTCCCACATGTCTAGGGTCCAGTGGTGATGTTCCTGCACCCATGCTAATCTTTGCGCCCAGTGATGTACGGTCAGCAGCTGTACCCTCGTGGGACGATGGCTTCTATACCCCATAACGAGGAGATGGTTCTGGATGGTGTGGCTGCTTACATGTTTTTGTGCACCAGCGTTAAATTGCCAAGTGATTTCTTGCACTGTGGCCCGTCTATCCCCTGTTACAATGCGAGCTAGCTGATGATGATGACCTTGCTCATCCACATGCTGTTGTCCACAGCAGTTGGCCTTTGCAGGGATGGTTTTACCGGATTCGATGTACTCACAGTGCACCCATGACACAGTGGCTCGTGAGAATCCCACTGCCTGCACGAGTTCCGAGATGGAGTGACCATTCGTCGGGCCCCGACAATTTGCCTACGATCACATGGGCTTAGATCCTTCGTCTTACCCATACTGCGTCTGACTCTTACCAATTCCCGTCGCATCACTCCTTATATTGTCGGATCGCTGCATACGCCATGTCGTTTCCGTTTACAGGGCCGCCCACAGCGCCACATTTCCATAGCGCCAGCTGTCTCTAATTCAATTGCTCTTCAGTGTATTTCTAGTTTTTTTGTTTTTGTTTTTTTGTAACTACTTCTGGAAGGTCCTGTGCTTGGCTTTGAGCATGTTCT
Organism: Macrothele yani; assembly: GCA_039090855.1. Classification (NCBI taxonomy): domain Eukaryota; kingdom Metazoa; phylum Arthropoda; class Arachnida; order Araneae; family Macrothelidae; genus Macrothele; species Macrothele yani. Next base: position 1,347,146 of record CM077014.1, read on the forward strand.
GCATCTGCTCTCCTGAACATCAACCACCTGTGCTCTCTTTCAGGCTGTAAATTTTTTTCATTTTTATTTTATTTTATTTATTAATTTGCATTAGTCTGTAAATTCAACACTAGGAGTCTTTAGCAAATAATTTCTGGTGTAGGAAGAAATGAAATGAAAAAAGAGTGGAGGAAAAAAATGGGAAAAACATAGTATACAACATGAAGTGATGTCAAACATTCAACCACCGGATGGAGCAGAAACAGAATACCACAGTGCAGATAACGGGGATGCTGAGCAGCAACGTGGCCATCAGTACAGTTGTATGGAGATGGCGGTGGCCAAACATCGGCTATGTAGTTTTTTTTTTGTTGGAGGTTTAACAACCACAAAGAGCAACTCAATCAGCTATAAGCAGTCGGGAAGGGAGAGAGAGAGAGCCAGTGCTGTAAGACAAACACAACATCCATGCCTAACTGGGATTTGAACCCAGACTCAACTTGGACGGATGATCAGAAGCTATCGTTTAGAACCACTACGCTACCAGGGCGGCCTATTTACAGTTCAAATACTGAGGATGGCATGAGTACACATGTGCATTTGAAGATTATGAAAGAGGACGACAATGCTCATTTAATGTTTTTTTAATATTTGACAATTCTTGTCAAATATAAAAAAATGAGATTACAACTCATCGAAAAGGAGATCATACCTTCTGAATTTAGCCTGCAGTTTGGTACAGTTTCTGTGTTTCATTAATTTAATTTCTCAACATTTGGTTATTGTTGTTTTTGCTTATCTTGGTCTTTTAATTACTTTACTAAGCATTTAAATCGGTGTAATAACATGGATGGAACCTGAGTACGCATTTAATGTGGATGAAGAGTTTGCACTTCAACAGGTGAGCCATTTTTTTCAATTTTTACTTCAACTGTTTTAACGTTTATTGGTGAACATCGTTATAACTCTTCTATTGTATGCAATGCTAACAACACAAGAAACAGAAATTAACAAACTTTCACATCTTCCTATTTATACTTATTAATAATTGCATAATTATTCCATATTTGCAAAATATTTAAATATATTTACATTATAAATAATGTCACATCTGTTTTGTTACTAAATCAAATCCTTGAAAATTTAAATCATTTATTCCCATAATCTCTTTTAGCATCATTGTCAAAAATATTCAGGATGCTAAATTTAATTGAAATCAGACCATTCTTAAATAGTGTTCTACTTTCTGTTAGTGTACATTTCCTCTAAGAAAGAAAAGGAGAACTGTGTTGTGATCCAGAACAAATAGCTTACATAAATCGGCAGAAATTTCATGTCAAGCAGAGTAAGAAAAGTGTTCAGCAGTAGCAAAAATAATGCAAACTTATGGCACCTTGAATGGGAAAATTCATGCCAAATCGCTTAACTAAGTGAGACACAAGATTACAACTAATCGAAAAGGAGATCTGTACATGCATGTTATGCCTGAAATCATAAAATTTTTGATGGTAGAGAACAAGTTGCTCTGACAGGAAGTCAAGGCAGTCATCATACTAGACAATTGCCTTTACTTCCATGTCACTGATATGTCAATAAACTGCACAGAGTGGATGACAAAATCTGATTGCTGTTTTTGCTTCTTAACATGATTCTTGTTCTCCAGCCAGTCAAGACAAGAATGTCTTTGTAGCTATAAATGGAGTATTGTATGCAAAGGAATTCAAAGATGTGGTTTTAGCAGCAGATATCAAACAACATGGAACACTAGTAAATATCAGAGTGTACACTTAGTTAAATACACTTTTTAATCTGTCAGGTTCTTTTGAAATTAGAGTTATCAATATAATGCAGGACAAAATTACTTCTGATTCTGAACCAGAGGACTACATGATGATGTTAGCGCATCAGCATGAGTAAAGTATCTATTGCAAAACATTTCTTAAAATTTAAGAATATTTACAGAATCTATTTCCTCAAAACTGGAAAGCGAAAGACTTTATTTTGCTTGTCCCCACCCAAACTCTAGATCAATTAATGCTCCATAAAACTGAAGCCTCAGCCACCTGAGCAGCACACGAAGTAGGTAGCTTAGGGTCTGTCCTCTCCTTCGTGTTTATCCACCTTATCCTCAAATTTCATTCAAAGTTCTAATCTCCAATGTAGATTGTGTTACATTTTAATTCAGAAAAATCAGCACAATTTTTGTACACCCTGTAATTATCCTATGCAGAGACTTTGGAGGTCACAGTGACGAGAATGGTAAACATTTTTTTTTCTTTTCAGAAGCACATTTATTTTCATTAAAAACCTTTCCTTTAAGGCTGTCTTTGAATGAGTGTAACGGAAATTCTGTCCTACACTGGCGTGCAAAAATTAAGGACGAGACGGTTTTTCGAATGTAACGTCGTGCAGAAGTGCTCCACATCGACTCAAATCATACCATAAGATCCCCAAGATGTAAGAATATGGGACAAGTCAGAAAAACCGTCCAAACAAGGAATCCAAAGGATACAAAGACACTTTATTGAAAAGGTAGCTTAGAGCACAACTGGACAGAAGACAGAAACGTCCATGTGACAGGCGGCTGCCAAGAAAAATCCTGTCTTTAGTAGGGGATATGATCACCCCTGACTGCGTTACAGGATTTACAACGTCTGTCCATGCTGAGGACGAGGTTGTCAAGGAGGTGTTGAGGCATCGCGGCCCATTCCTCTTGTAGTGCCAATCGCAGCTACGGAATCATTGCTGGCCGCTGGTGACGTGCTGACAAGCGTCTCCCGAGAAGGTCCCACACGTGTTTGATTGGATTTAGGTCTGGGGACCTAGCGGGCCAATCCATACGTTGAATATCTTCACTCTCCAACAGCTCTGCAACAGTCACTGTACGATGAGGTGTAGCGTTGTCGTCCATGAAGAGGAACTCAGGACCCACAGCACCTCTAAACAGACACACGTGAGGCAGGAGAACCTCGCTACAATAGCGGACACCAATGACTGAACCTCCTTGAAAGATGTGGAGGTCAGTACGGCTACCAAGCATGATACCGCCCCAAACAAGAACTCTGCTACCTCCAAACCGGCCCCTTTCGATGATGTTGGAGGTGTGAATGCGTGTTCCTTGCCCTCTCCAGATGTGTATATGTCCGGAATCACTCGTCAGACTAAATCGGCTCTCATCCATAAAGAGAACTTGACCCCATTGCTGATGTGTCCAGTTCTTGTGTTCCTGGCACCACAGAGACCGCCTCCTCCGATGAGCAGGCGTTAATGGCACACACCATACTGGTCGTCGTGAAAATAGACCACCTTTGTGCAGCCTCCTGGCAATGGTAAAACGCGATAACGGACGTCCAGTTGTCTGTTGCATGTGCCTTGCGATTTCTCCCGCTGTCTGCCGTCTGTCTCTTCTCGCATGTTGGACAATATACCGGTCGTCCGCCGCCGTGGTTGCTCGTGGACGATCACTGCTAAACTCTCGAACAGCTGTTCCTGTCGTTTGAAATGCTCTCCAAGCTCGTGAAACAATGCTGTGAGCGATCCCAAACTCCTCGGCCACACTAGGCACACTTCGACCTTCTTCCAACTTCCCAATGACGCGACCTCGGGTAAAGTAATCCAGATGTCGTCAACTGGATTGCCTGTTGGCCATATCACACGATGGCAGCAACTCAACGTCGTTCAAACCGATGTACACAGTGCAATAGCTTTCACCGAATTGCTGAGCATACACCGCCCGTGTGCTTTATACCTTTCCAAGACCCCCCCCCCCCCCCCCCATCATATATGCGCATGCGCTACCGTACCGGACCCTAGTCTATCTCCTGAGTGGTCTTTCAGTCCGTTATGCCTGCTCGTTCCGCTGTTATGCAAATTTCTCCTCTTTATCCTTAATTTTTGCACACCAGTGTATATCTGTAGTGCAAATTCGTTTATACACATTTTCTCGAAAACTATTACTTTATAGAGTTTGAAATTCTGAGCACAAATAAAAACGACCCTAGCTAATATGTGTTGCAGTTATTTTTCCGAAAAAAATTGTTACAATTTTTTTTTAAATTCAATTTATCTGACTCGAAAGTATTTCAATTTGGCACTAGATGGCGCCAGAAGTTAGCTTGGCAGTGTTTCTGTGTGGAAGAAACAAAATCTCTCATTTCTGTCTGATTTTTTTAATTATCTAGGCCAAATAGAATTCAAAGAATGGGCACTGAAGTAAGATTGGGATCTTGTCTTCTATAGATCATCTTAAATTCTACTGTACATTCATTTTTTGAAGAGAAAATGTGTACATTACCAAAAAAAAAATTGAATTTGAGACAGAAACTATGCCTACCTACTAAGCTCTACCCCCAAACAATGTCACTGGTTAAAATGCAACAGTGCTTATTTTGTCTTTTCATTGTGGAGCCAACGGCCAATGAGAGAACGCTTTGATTCTGAATATGGTAAGGTCATCAGTCATTCACTGATGCCAACTTTTGGGACAATCCCTCAAGACGTAAAAAGCCACGCCCAAGGAGTGATATTTTGCACCATCTATCATTCAAAGACAGCCTTAAGCAGGAGAACTTCATATATTGAAAAACAAAATGCACATTACCTCAAACCATCATGTATAACAAAATATGTACAAGTAAACTAATAAAGAAAATGATGTGACTACTCAGCACTTTTCATAAACTGGCAGCCCCTACCCTACCAAGGTGTGATAACTGATGATCTACTGCACATTAAATATTTCATTAAAAAAAATGTGATACTTGCAGCTTACAAATACACGTAAGTGCTAATTTACTTTATGCTAAGTACCACAGACAGACAGACAGACACTGAGGAACAAAGTACAAACAGCACAATATCCCTAATGGGCAATATGATACACAATACATACCGAAAATGCACAACAAGTAAAACTACTGCTTCCTTCTGAGTCCCTATATGTGCGAACTGGACGGAATCTAATTCAAGAAGAGAGAAAAACACTTTAATTGGGAATAATAAATATGAGGGCATGTGATTGTGAACAACAGCTCAACATGTGTAACAGTCTTTGCAACTTAACCAAAAAGACAGTTGTTTCAATAAGGAGGTAAAATAAAAAATGCAGTAATGACAGGGTAGTCAACAGGCAAGGGGTAAAGCACAATATAAGTAAGAATGGGCATTAAAACATGGTTGGTATGAGAAAGATCAAGAAGTGTAAGGCATAGGAATATGATCACAATGTTAAGTTTACTATGATTTATTCAGCAAGGATAATTATTTAGACATGGTGGGTGCAGCCTTGACCTTTAATAATACAAAGGTTGCAAAGATGGTTAGGTTGAAGTCTTAACGATAACCACATTTTTCAATCTGTTTTTACAACTTATGACAAAGATTTATATTTACCCATACGCAGAAAAAAATTTTAGGTCTTGTGAAGAGAAAAATACTTGTCATTGACCAACTAAAATAAACAGTTATCACTATTGGAAATTAATATAGCAGACGTCAATATGAAAATGTATGACAAACTAATATAAACATTACATGAGGGGAGAAAAAGTGATAAAAATTTTATCAACCTATTAATTTTAAATATGTTTGCTTACCTGCTGTAAATGAATTTCCTATTCATTCTAGCACCATCATAACCACCATACTGAGGATGGATCTACCAATGCAAAAGTATAATTAAATAAAAAACTGCATATAGGACTTCAGAAAAGAACATAGGAGCATGATACAATTTTATACAGTAAAAAAGAAAAGAAAACAATACACCCTTTGCCAAGTAACCAGGAAAAACTTCATAACACAATTCATGCCTACTAGAAAATGAAATCATTTTTATTAGTGGTATCTGAAAAAAAAAATTCTTAGCTGCCTTTTCAGACTTTACATTAGAACTGTAACACAGATGAGCGGTAGTACAAGTATGACTTTTTCCTCTTATCTATCTATTTAACCCAGGCAAGGACACAATATCACTACATTAGTTGGCCAAAATCCTTTCATGTTTGTTTGTTTGTTTGTTTGTTTGTCTGTCTGCGCACAGATGTACACTGGCGTGCAAAAATTAAGGACGAGGCGGTTTTTCGAATGCAACGACGTGCAGAAGTGCTCGACATCGACTCAAATCATACCATAAGATCCCCAAGGTGTAAGAATATGGGACAAGTGAGCAAAACCGTCCAAACAAAGAATCCAAAGGATACAAAGGCACTAGATTGAAAAGGTAGCTTCGAGCACAACTGGACAGAAGACAGAAACGTCCATGTGACAGGTGGCTGCCGAGAAAAATCCAGTCTTTAGTAGGGGATATGATCACCCCTGACTGTGTTGCAGGATTTACAGGATTTACAACGTCTGTCCATGCTGAGGACGAAGTTGTCAAGGAGCTGTTGAGACATCGTGGCCCATTCCTCTTGTAGCGCCAATCGCAGCTGCGGAATCATTGCTGCCAGCTGGTGACGTGCTGACAAGCGTCTCCCGAGAAGGTCTCACACGTGTTCAACTGGATTTAGGTCCGGGGATCTTGCAGGCCAATCTATGCGTTGAATATCTTCACTCTCCAACTGCTCTGTGACAGCCACTGTACGATGAGATGTAGCGTTGTCGTCCATGAAGAGGAACTCAGGACCCACAGCACCTCTAAACAGACGCACGTGAGGCAGGAGAACCTCGCTACAATAGTGGACACCAGTGACTGAACCTCCTTGGAAGATGTGGAGGTCAGTACGGCTACCAAGCATGATACCGCCCCAAACAAGAACTTCGCCACCTCCAAACCGGTCCCTTTCGATGATGTTGGAGGTGTGAATGCGTGTTCCTTGCCCTCTTCAGATGTGTATATGTCCGGAATCACTCATCAGACTAAATCGGCTCTCATCTGTAAAGAGAACTTGACCCCATTGCTGATGTGTCCAGTTCTTGTGTTCCTGGCACCACAGAGACCGCCGCCTCCGATGAGCAGGCGTTAATGGCACACACCGTACTGGTCGTCGTGAAAATAGACCACCTTTGTGCAGCCTCCTGGCCATGGTAAAACGCGATAATGGACGTCCAGTTGTCTGTTGCATGTGCCTTGCGATTTCTCCCGCCTGTCTCTTCTCGCCTGTAGGACAATATACCGGTCGTCCGCCGCCGTGGTTGCTCGTGGACGATCACTGCTAAACTCTCGAACAGCTGTTCCTGTCGTTTGAAATGCTCTCCAAGCTCGTGAAACAATGCTGTGAGCGATCCCAAACTCCTCGGCCACACTAGGCACACTTCGACCTTCTTCCAACTTCCCAATGATGCGACCTCGGGTAAAGTAATCCAGATGTCGTCAACTGGATTGCCTGTTGGCCATATCACACGATGGCAGCAACTCGACGTCGTTTAAACCGATGTACACCGTGCAATAGCTTTCACCGAATTGCTGAGCATACACCACCTGTGTGCTTTATACCTTTCCAAGACCCCCCCCCACACACACACACACAGCATGCTGCATATATGCGCATGCGCTGCCGTACCGGACCCTAGTCTATCTCCTGAGTGGTCTTTTGGTTCGTTCTGCCTGCTCGTTCCGCTGTTATGCTAATTTCTCCTCTTCGTCCTTAATTTTTGCACACCAGTGTACAATATTGATGATCTGTGCCTTTTCTCCCAAGATGTTTTGCTTGCAAAGTATTTTTTTTTTTTTTTTTTTTAAGTTTTTGTATATTCACTGCACACGGATATGTAAAGGTGATACAAAAACTTTCTCCTTTCAACTCACTAAGGGGCCCAAAAGCAAGTCCACTTAAAACAGATGAATGTTGCCCTTAACTTGCATTCAATGAAGCAACTGATATAATTTATTTTACAAAATTTCGGTAACAAAAAATGTTTGTGGTTTAGCAATCAAATTGCTAAAAATTACAAGATACATAAGTTCAGTATTTTGGTTTACAAATTATTCAATTTTTGTAATCAATAGAAGACATCACTCAACAGACATAGTTTAGTCAAATTCATACAGACTCAAATAAATCAGTCCAAAGCCTGAAGACACTTAACTAAAACTGATTCACATTATTGAAATAGTACTAGTGCTTAAATGGAGCATCTATTAAGTAATGCTTCTGAAGAATTTGCACCCAGAAGGACATGCCTTAGTGATGTGCATTTTGAGATACAATTATTGCTAAAGTTAAATAAATAGATTTACGAAAAATGCAATTCATGTCTCATGAATTGCACGAGACATCAAGGGGCCGGGAGCACGTGCCTCACAGAGCAAACAACGTGAGAAATACTTTGACAATATCAGGTAAAATACCTTAGATATTATGTATAGTTTAAATAAATAGATATGTTCATATATCTATGCATTTTGTTCATCCTCCTGTGCATAACATCATGGCAGTGTGCTAGTGTAACTACTACAAATTGTATAAGGCCTTACAGGCAGCATATCTTGACAACAATTTAACAACTTATTGGTGTCTTAATTTTGAAGGACCAAAATTAAAAGATGGTGCCTGAAGAATAAAATGGCATCTTCACTACAAACTTACATATGGAACTACAATTGATAAGACTGCTGAATAATGAGCATTGAAATTTCCACCATCATATTAATTTGGACTACAAGGATGTGTCAGAACCCACCAAAGGTGTGTTATGATGACCAAAAACTTGGTTTAAAACAAAATTTAATATTTAATTTCATATGTTTTAATATAATCATTTAGATTTTCATTTCAAATACATTGCAATACTGCTACTGATTTATGATGAACGACACCAAAAAAACTCCTTTGATTTGCATATGCATTCATAAAGAAAAATTCTTCAAATCACTCTTAAGAAGTAGTTCTAGCAAAACTATTTTTATAATGTACTATTTTTTTTATTTTTTTTTTTTTAAATAATCCGCAGCAGCCTGTAATTCACAAACCGTGGAATTCTAAGCCTGGAAGATTTGGGCAAAAAAAATTAGGAAATCAGAAGTCTCATAGTGAAAACATTGGATTGGCAGCTATGACTCACTGTAACATAACTTTTAAGGATCTGCAAACTGAAAAACAAAAATCCAGCTTACTTGTCTTTTATGCAGTCTAGCAGTCATATTAACAGGGGCTGAACTTTTGTATTGAGGTTCCGGGCACTGGTGTGGGCTGTAAAAACAAATATTATTAGAACTCAAAAATCCAGATTTTTAAAGTTCACATGATTTAAGAAATACAGGTTTTACTTTTGGTGAAGAATGTTTTCACCAACAACAGGCATTCAAATTCACTTCGTCAATATCAGCCGTCTCAGGAATGTATAATTCTCTTTAATGAGAAATTTAAAAGCAACATTAAATTCCCCACAAGAACTTTCAGGACCCCATGGGTCTCTTCATCAGGTGGTATGTACACTGAAAATCATACCATGGTTACTCCAGGTTTTAAGTAGCTAGCACTGGTTAGGGCTGCACATGTTCCAGGTCACTGAGCAAATCAGTGCACATATATAGGGTGAATACATTATGTACAAATATGAGTGAATCAGTAATTACAACAATGCAAAGGAACCAGTAGTAGAATGACCTCTCAAGAAGGTACAATGTTCCAGTGAAATCATTTTTTTCAATCAACACCCCCCCCCCCCCGTGATTAAGATTGAAGACCATTAGAGCATTTAGAGTCTTTAACATGGGTCAACAGACGTCTCCATGGTAAGGGTACCTGAGTTGGGAAGTCATCGTTACAGCATTCTAACCAGCGCAAGCTACTTAAAACCTGGAATAACCATGGTATGATTTTCAGTGTACATACCACCTGATGAAGGGACCCGTAAGGTCCCGAAAGTTCTTGTGGGGATTTTAATGTTGCTTTTAAACTTCTCATTAAAGAAAATTATTCCATGCTGAGATTGACTAAGTGTATACTTTGGCGCGAAACTATGATCTGATGGCATCAATTTTTGAGAGAGAGAGAGCGGGGGGGGGGGGGGGGCGGAGAACATAAAATCATGAAGTAGTGTTGGTAATAACATAACTGCAAAATATTAAGGAAAACAAATAACAGATAGCTATCATTTCACAGGAATCACAAAAAAACTGTTTAGCCTCATATTAACATCACACATGACAAGAAAAAATTTGTTTCCAGAAACAAAACTGTTCATAATACTGAAACAAGTAAATATAAAAATAAAGCATTAATTTCAGTCCGGTAACATAATTTACCAAAAGAATTAGAAAAAAAAATCTTCTCCCAGGTACACCAGATTTAATTTAAGTGGCTGATTTCAAAATGACAGTAAATATTAGACTTTTTTTTAACAGGATGAAGCATTCTTCTTCACACTGCACATTTTTGAAACAGAGCCTTCAAATTCGGCAGTTCAGAAGAGATTGTGTAGGCAAATTAAATACTGCAGAAAACTGTGCATCATTTTTTTGAAAAGCAAATAAATACTGAGAATAACATTTGCAAAGTGCTTAAAACAAGTCAAATAGGGAATGAAGCAATGTGAAGTACGGAAATGTTCCAAAAATCTATGAAAAAGTGGAATCATCTACCTTGTTACAAAAGTCTAACTTTTTAAAATGGCATTGACTGAGTTGTGCAGTTTAACTTTTTTTTTTAAAGAATATTGCTTAAATATGTCACCAATTGTAGACTACAATAATCCTGTTGTTTAAACATGTTGAAGAGAATGCTGATTCATTGCTAGCTCTTTCATGTGCCATCACACATTTGATATAGTATACGTGTACACACCATATATTCATACAACATTGCAAATGTCAAAATGTAATTTACCCTTTTAATTATTAACGTGCCACTTAGACATAATCTACATTTTGAGGTTACTCACCTTTATCCCAAATATCATTTAGGAGGTTTTCCTCTCCTGCCAACATTTCCAACACTTAATTCTCATTAGTCACATCATGGTTCAAGGCCCACACACTTCTTTTTCAATTCACATTTTTTCCCCCTTTCTTTCTTTCTTTTGTTTGTTTTTTTCCCACAATAACTAAATGCCGATTCAAAATAATCAAATAGTGAGAGATAGGTTTGCCTCCTAGGGGCGCTCCGTGGTAACAATGGCACACACAACAGCAACTAGGGCCTCTGTGAATCTTGGAAAGGTGTCAGCTAGTTCTGTGTGGCATTGGTGAAAACACCCCAAATCACTGGGTTCTGTTCCAAAATCTTTAGGTTGAATGTCCAACTGAAACAGTCAGCAGTGGGGTAATCCTCCACACTGATGTACTTACCTGATTAAAAAGACAAAAAGAAATCAAAATCCAGACTCAAGTGTAGGATATGGTGGACCTACCACACTTGAGAAGGACGGTCCACCACGGAATCGACCTGGACTTTCTAAACGGTATATGAGAAAGAAATCTCAGCTGAGTGAGTGTAAGATTGGTGTATGGAATACTAGAGGTACAAATGGCAAGATGAATGAGGTGATTGAAGAGATGAATAAGTATAGGTAGGGTGTGCTGTGTGTAAATGAAACTAGAAAGAAGGAAATTGGTATAGAAGAAGTGAATGGCACGGTGAGTGTATGGTCTGGAGTATTGGATAATGTGAGAGGACAGGCTGGTGTAGGTGTGATTTTAAGTGAAAAGATAAAGAACAACTTGATTCACTATAGTTGCATAAGTGAGAGAACTGTTTGGATTCGTTTGAAAGTGAAACTTCAGATAATCGTTATTGTTGTAGTGTATGCTCCTTGTGACTCTGAACCCTCTGATAAGAAGATTTCTGGAATGAGCTAAAAGCTGTTTTGAGCCAGTTTGGCGCTAAAGAGAAAGTCATAATAGCAGGGGATTTCAATGCCAGAGTAGGTGTGCAGAATGCAATTTCTGACAGGGTTCTGGGTAAGTTTAATGATCCTTGTGTGAATGATAATGGTGAAAGATTAATTGAATTGTGCATTGAGAATGGTTTGTATGTATCTAATACATTTTTCAACCACAAGTATCATCGTCATCATTGTCAACCATTATCAATCCACTGCTGGACGGAGGTCTCTCCAAGCCTCTTGCACAACGGTCTGTCTTGTGCCAGTCTCCTCCATGTAACTCTCGCATACTTTCGAATTTCATCCAGCCATCTTCCATGTGGACTTCTTCTGGGTCTTTTCCTGTCTCTTGGAATCCAATCTAAAATTTCGACTGTCCACCGATGGTCTGTCCTTCTGGCAGTATGTCCAGCCCATTACCATTTCAGGGATTTTACTCTGATCATGATGTCTTCCACTCTTGCAATTTTTCGGATCCACGAGTTACTCTTCGTATCTTTCCTGGATACACCAAGCATGCACCTCTCCATGCTTCTTTGAGTTGTCTGCAGCCTTTGTGCGTTTCTTTTAGTTAAGGTCCACGTCTCTGCACCATACGTAAGCACTGGAAGGAATGCATTCATCAAACACTTTTCTTTTAAGACATAACTGCGTATTGCTCTTGCAAATTATGCTGTTTCTTCCAAAAGCTCTCCAGGTAAGTTTTATACGCCGATTAATTTCTTCATCAATGCAACCCTCACTTGATATCTGCTGTCCAAGATAAGCGTATGCATCTGTTATCTCCAGCTTTTCTCCATCAATCGATAAATCTTCATTTCTTGCAAAAGCATTGTACATCTCTTTTGTCTCCTGAAAGTTCATTTTTAATACAAATTTTGAAGATGACAATCCGATTTTGGCGTAAATGTGACAAGGATGGTAAGTCAGACAATATCCGAAAACTTGAAAATTTCATCGTCCTGGAGCGGATTGTAATCTTCAAAATTTGTATTATATGGCGTAATCCCGTATTTCTTTCATGATTCATTTTTAATCCCACTTCTTTACTGTTGTCAGCAAGTTCCTGGATCATACTCTGCAGCTCTGATGGGGTAGTTGCAAAAATGACTATGTCATCAGCAAAACAAAGGTGAGTTAGATAATCTCCATTAATCTTTATCCCTTTGTTTTCCCAGTTCAGTGATTGAAAGACATTTTCCAATGTGGCATTAAAGAGCTTGGGAGATATGGTGTCACCTGATGGGGTAATCTCACTCCCTTTCCAATTTTTACGTGTGCTGTATTCTCAAACAGCCGAATCTTTGCACTTGCATTTTCATAGATGTTAGTAATAATATTAATGTACGCATCTTCAACACTACAGGATTTCAAACCCATTGTAACTGCTGATGGTTTCACTGAATCAAAAGCCTTTTCATAATCGATACAAGCCATGCACAATGGAAGTTCATATTACCTCGCTCTTTCAATTAGTTCTCTCAGTACGTGGATATGATCTATAGTGCTGTAGCCACTCCTGAATCCAGCTTGTTCTCACGGTTGAGCCATGTCCAGTGTTACCTTCAAGCGGAGTGGAAGAACTAGTGAAGATTTTATAAACCACTGATAGGAGGCTGAAGCAGGATCGTTGTAGCGTTTTTCCAATCCTCAGGAATCTTCCCTTCATTAAGGCATCGATTGAAAACTTGGGCGAGTACTGTTTCAATTTCTCCACTTGCTTCTTGTATGATGTCTACAGTAATTCCATCTTTTCCTGGAGCTTTTCCCAGCTTCATGTTCTTGATTGAATGTGCAACTTCTGCTGGGAGGAGTGGAAGAACTCTGGTACCTTTCATGATGTATGGAGTACATGTATCATCCCTTTCATATAATTTGGAGTAAAAATCTTTCACTCTTGTAAAAATGTCGCCTCTATTTCTTGTTACAGCACCATCTTCTTTTCTCAGTGCCATAATCTGTTTTCTTCCTTCACTGAGATGTCCCTTTGCTATCTTTAGGCTTTGGTTGTTTTCAATTGCTTTCTTCACTAGTTCACAGTTGAATTTCCTTACGTCTTCAGTGATACTTTTTCGTACTGTCTTGCATAGCTCTACATATTCCACTTTGGAAGTCACATCTTCTTTAGTTGTCCTCATCTCTCTTCTTTTTTGCATCAACATTTTGGTTTTTCCTGATAATTTGTTCATATGCAACTTGTTCTTAAACCCAGCTAATCTTTTCCAATTAGTAGTTCTAATTCTGATTATTATATAGCTCTAATCATTCTACTATTCTCTTTTACGTGCGATATTTCAGAGTAACTTGTACAAAAATCTAGCGGATAATGCTTACCTTGGCATTCCTTTCTAGCGATGGGAACATTTCACGCACGTGTTTTCCGGTTTTTGTTGATGTTCTTGTCCTAAAGTCCGTTGTATGCGATGACTGTCTTTACTTCTCACACTTTTCGCTGGGTATACTCATTGGATCTTTGCCTTAGGATTCAAACACATCAAATTTTACCGTTCTTTATACTCCAAATTTTCGCCTATACTTTGGGCATCGTCAGGAGCGTGGCGACTTTACAACCGATGTTCGTGGTTAACTTCGCGCTAATGGAGTCCGATACTCCTTGTTGCCATTCGTCGGATATACTTTCCTGGATATATTTCATTATCAAGCCCGGCTGGCGCCATCTATGTTTCATTAAAACAACTTTTTTTTTATTTTTTTTTTTATTTTCTTCTCCTATCCTTGTTTTCTTGTCTTTTTTGCCGGTTTTTCCTTTGTTGTTGTTTTTCTTGTCTTATTAGTTCTTTCCACAGGCCCGATAATGTGCTAGGGTCATTCTGGTTACATACCCTTGCTTTATTTTTATAGATTAATATTGCTTCTCTTCCCTCCTCATTTGCCTTTCTGATTTTTTATTCTTTTTTAGCATTTTAATTTCATCGAATTTTGGGAATGTCCGGTTTTCCATGCAGAATTGCACTAAAGCAGTTTTGGCTTTTTTTTTTTTTTTTTTTTGCCAGTTAGATATGTGTTGTTTAAGTCTTTTTTTTAATCTGTTTTTCGTACTTCCAATGTACGATATTGGGGGTATGTGTGCAATTGGAATTTTGTAGGTTCCCGATTCTTCTAGCATTTTTCCTCTGTTTTTTTGTTGACAGTCATACTTTTCACGGTGTGCACTGAGCTTCCTAGTTGTAAGTCATATTTAGCCCAGTGCCAATTGATTTCTTTACTCACTCCTTCCAAGTATGGGAAAGCTCCAATGTATTTCAATTTTTTATTCCTTATCTTCCTTTGGTTGTGCACTTCTTGGCCTTCTTTACTCTGAGTCATATGCTTTTTACTCTCATGTATCCATTTATTAATTAGCTTGCTCGGTTACCCATACTCTTGTGATATTTTCGAGATAAACTCTAGCTCTTGATTTTTTAGCCTGTTGTTAGATGTGTGTGTGTACGCTCGCCATATCAAGTTTACTATGCTGTTTTTTTTATGTATCACTGGATGGTGCGACGAGTATGGTATCAGTACAGGTATGTAAGTTGCTTTTCTGAACACAGAGTATTCAAAACTATTTTTGTTTTTCTTTAGTTGAATGTCCAGGAAGGATAGGCGATTATCCTCTTCAAACTCAATAGTTAGCTCTATGGTGTTACAGATTTTGCTAAACTGCTGTGCTAGATCTTGTAGCTAGGCTTTGATAAGTTTAGACATTATAATAATGTCGTCTACATATCGAGCATAAAGTATTGGTTTTTCAGGTAAATTTTGAATAATTTCTTTTTCGAGGTATGCCATAATCACTTCTGCGTATAATGCCGATAATGGGGATCCCATAGGGCCACCTTGCGTTTGTTTAAATATATTTCCTTCAAAATGGAAGATGTTGTTTTCCTTGATGAAATATAAGGTATTCTTTAGCTCTTTCAGTTGTGACAAGTTTAGTTCTTTGTTGACGCTTAGTTGTTGCATAATCAATTCGATGGCTAGCTCGACAGGAGTGTTTGGGTATATACCCAAACATGGCTGAGGCTTTCTACACATCTGCCTGCAGGTTGTTGTTGTTATTATTATTCCTCAGGACAAGACCAGTCTTATTTTCATTCATAGCATACTGCTACATGTTAAATTCAGACTGTCGTTTGACGCGCGTGATGTGTCGTCCATACTAAATGCACACTCACTTATGTGTGAGTGTTGTCGACCTTTCTAAAAACGGTACTTAAATCTACAAACACTTACTTACATACCAAATAAATACTCTTATATCACACCTATATTCAATATAAACTCATTCCGTGTTATTATTAATTTTTTTTATTAATTTTCTAATTTAGAGAATTTGGTATGTAAGTAAGTGTTTGTAGAATTGAGTACCGTTTTTAAAAGGGTCGACAACACTCACATATAAAGGAGTATGCGTTTAGTATGGACGACATATCATGCGCGCCAAGCAACAGTCTGAATTTAATGTGTGGCAGTGTCCTATGAATGAAAATAAGAATGGTCTTGTCCTGAGGAATAATAACAACAACAACCTGCAATCGGATGTGTAGAAAGCAGGGCAAGATTTCATCTTTTTTGCTCACTAGCAAATTTTGCTAATTAAACTATTTGCATGACTAGCAAGTAAAAACTAAATCACATCGTAACTTATTTTCTAATAAAGTTACACAGAAATTTAAATATGTGTATAAATATTTTGACTTACCTTTTTGAATAATGAATAGAATCTTAGATAAGTTTAGTGACTATCTTTATTATTAATTTCTAACAAATTCTCATACCACATGAATATATTTCACTGACATTCTAATTCAGATTTCTTCCCATATGGTTTACGCTCAGGGTGTCTGACTTTGTCATCATACCACTTTATAACTGCTGACCGTGGATTAAAAATCTCTTCTCGTGGCCCTTCTACAGTATTTCAATTGTCATCAGAGCATTTAAAGTTTCAACAGACAAATTGTTCCTCCAATCCCCTTGTATTCTTTTTAAAAAACTGAATCCCACCTCACAACATGCAGTAACTAAGTGGAAGTATCGCACAAATTTCTGCTAAACTTCTACACACTTCACATCTGCCAACTACCACACAATGCCGTAGTTTCTACGGAATTAGTTGTCTGACTACGGAACTCACTATCAAAACTACGGATTCTACAAATTTTCATTTTGTTTCAAATTTTTCTTTTGCTATTATTTTTATGATATACACGAGATTCTTACAGGGATTCGCAGAATACCGCTTTATTTATTTTATTTTATTTTTGTCATCAGTTAGATCATTCTGTAGATCGATATTTGGGAGAGGGTGGGGGGGGTCGTCTTCCATCTGGAGACGAAATTTCGTGCTTCAAAACTTTCGAACACAGTAGTGAAACGGAGTAAGAAAATTTTGCCGTAATCGCAAATTGTTCTCCCAATGTTGTCTTTGTGTCCGCTTTTCTTGTTAAATATCATTTTATTGCATAAATGTTTGCATTTTAGCTTGAAACTGTGGAGAACAATTTGCAAAAACGGAAGTTGGCTGCTGCAAAATTTTTCTGTAATCTTCAGGCATGAGATTCTTCCGCGAATTCAAGAAATTTCGTTATTATTGGAATTCCGTCTTTACGAAACTAGAAAACGAAAGGTCGACGGAATTCGGATTTTTTCCGTAATCATAATTTTTTTTTTTTTTCTCACGATGTTGCCTCTGTCAAGTATTATTGCTCATTAACATTTTACTGGATAAATATTTGTATTTCAGCTTGAAAATACAAGGAAAATTTCCAAAACCAGAAGTCAGACGAAGCAAAAGTTTCTTCCTATGCCACGCAATAAAGGCGATCGCTTGGCTTAGGGTACGACAGGAGTTGAGGACAAAGTTCGTGGGGCAAAAGAAGGGAGGGTGGCAGAGCAGGTGGTCAAACAACCGATCCATCCCAGAGCTCTGGGTTGCCACAGCAACCATTGCCGACGTCACGTTCAGTTTCTGTAATAGAGCAATGAGGGCATGATGGAGAGGAGTTTCAATGCGCTTCTACGACAGTTTGGAAGGGATGAAAGATATGGGGAGGATGGGTATTAAGTGTTGAAAGGAAATTGGCGAAAGAGAATCGCTGATCGTCGCTGTTTTAACAAGTGATAATAGAAACTTATGTAAACTTCATGGATTAATAATGATTTTTGGTTACTTTAAATAAAGAAATTACCTTACTAGCAATATTTGCTACTGCGATTTTTTTTCACTAGCAAATTTGATTTTTCACTAGCTATTTGCTAGTTGCTAATCGGTGAAATCGCGCCCTGGTAGAAAGCCTCAGCCCAAAAAGGCCAGCTACATAACAAATGTTTCTCGAAAACGTGCATGAAGTGTATTAAAGGAGAGAAGCCAAGACCTTTGAGTTACGTTTGGTCTTTCCGTTTGTGAAGTCATTACTGACTTGCACGTAAAATAATGCACTTAATTGGTAATTATTGCCAAAGAAGTTGCAAATAATATGATATATGTGAATGTTCTGTTCATAGACCAGACGGCATAAGATACAAATTATCAAGTTTATTCCAGAATATTTTTTTTTTTTTTTTTTTTTTTTTTTGGCCTTCAGTTCAGTAAAGTCATTATACATGTTGTTGCAATTCAAAATTTATAAAAATGTATGTTCTATGGACAGTAATGCCAAATTGGATAACCGTTCTTGAGTCACTGTAGTTCTAGGATATTTTTTTTATTAATTTTCTAATTTAGAGAGACTTCGCTCTGCTGAGGCAATAATTACCAGAATTGCCAGTAAAATTCTTAAAGTAATACCTACATTTGGAAATATATCCCACACAAATAAGGTAACATTCACTAGACTGTGCAGGTCATTCATACTGATTTAGTTTTATTCTGCATATTGCATTTTTCTTTTAATAAATTTTTGTGTCTATGATGAGCAGGATCCTCCAAAAGTGGGGGAGGCTCATGTTCCACCTCTGCAGAACATAGAGTAGGCACTTACTCTGAAATTGTCTGTTGCCATTTGAAGAACATAGGTAGGCACGCACCTACTCTGAAATTGTCTGTTAACCTCTGAAGAACCTAGGTAGGCACGAACTTACTCTGAAATTGTCTGTTGACCTCTGAAGAATGTGGAGTAGGTATCTAACCTATGTTCTTCAGAAATCAACAGATGATTTCAGTTTGCTGAATGTATTCCATTTTTGACAAGCCTACCAACCAGTTTTGCCAAATTTTTCAAATCCTATGATTATTTGACTGATTGACATAAAATCCAATCCTACCATCATAAAACTTATCCTATAGGACAGAGATAAAACTGAAGATCTCAATGTTCCTAGTGTGTACAAAATTCCTACCACAGTTCACATCAACAGCACATTTCACAGCATTACTAAATGTTTGGATGAGCACAAAAAGGGTGTTTGTTACCCAAGGTAGAGCTAATTATTCTTTGGCTTTACTGACTCTCCCAGATACTTCAGCAGTACCTCTCTAGAAAAATATTGAGAAAATTGCTCCTTTAGTCAATAAAAGAGCTTTATGTTTTCGTGAGAGCATTGAAATATCTATCTCTTCAAACTGCAATGCCACCATTTTATCCCCTTCATTTGGAAATCACACCCATCATTTGACAACAACTGTAATGAAGGACTTGGAAATCTAAATCTGGCAACCAGTCTCACTCCAATTGTTTACAGGTGATCAAAGCCTAAGTTAGGTTGAAAGTACTTTTGTGCTCCTAAAATTTTTTTACATAACTAGCCTTAATGTACATCACTCTCTTAATTCATGCAGTGCTTTGCTACTGGTTCCGAGTTGAGAAAATTATGTTTACCTAAAACTGGGAGATGGGGGGGAGACTTGTGAAGGATCATACATAGTATAGTGCATGTCTTTGAAACTCATTTTCAATGCATTCCTTCTGAAAGATGAAATTCATGGCTGCAGCAAGAACTACGGAAACTGAAAAAGTTAAATGGCAAAGAAAAGGACATTTCAAAACCTATTGTAAAGACCATTAATGTAGTTCATAAAGGGTTATTATGAACTCTGAGATACCATATTCATGTATTCCAAAGATATTATTACTGAGTTGCTAATAATATTTACACACACATAGAGAATAAAAAAGCATATATTTTTCATGATGGTGGGGAGATCAGAGAGTGGTAAATGTAGTACAATCATTCACTGCACTAAAAATCAGAATATACATATTGCCTCTAAAATGATATACCTGGGTAGTGTTAGATTAAGATAAAAACTGGTGATTTTTCCAAGTGGCCAGTGGATGGTCAAAATCTAGTGGCCACTTTACTTAAGACAAACACATTTTATTGCTGCACTGTGTACCTTTCATATATTTAGACAAATGTATTCTATAAATATATAATGACTTCGTAGTTACAAAAGCACATTATTCTCTAATGCAATTAAATGAATAAATATAGTCTTAAAAGTTCTGTTTTTTCTTCAACATCAACCAAACTTTCCAGCCAAACAAATTTTATTGAAATATTTGGTCTCTTTCTATTTCTTTGAATAAAAACTATCCACCATAAATTAAAAGCAGTGGGTGAGTGAAAATTTTCAAGCAGTACTTTGGTTTGCTTTATTTGCTGCCTATTTTCTAAATTCATTTTTTTTATGAGCACTGTATCATCAAGAATATTGCCCATGCTGCTTCATATCCTCTCAACTTCTGCATTGCTTAGCATAATGGTAAGCAGTTTTCGGAATTTTGAATTTTTTTTACCAAAATGAGTGTTGTTGTTTTCTATTTTCATTGCTTACCCCCCCCCCCTTCCCTTTCTGATTTTATTCTTAAATTTTTGTTTTTATAATTATATTCCTTGTTCTTAATATCTTCTGTAATAGTGAAAAAGATCAACTCAGTATTTTCTAAGAATTTTTTCTAATGAAGTACATGTTTTCCTATATCTAACAGTTTCTTCAAAACCAATAAGTATAGCATGCATTTTGCCCTCTTTTTCCTTTTCTCTTTTTTAAAGTGAAATTCAGTTTCAAAATAAGTTCTTAATCTGCCTGTGATGGAATTTGCCATTTCCATGACCCATAAAATGTTATCACGGCAGAGTGAAAAATGCAATACCAATTTTTGACATTTAATTTCACTTAAAATGTGTTTTCCCAATCCTCAGTAACATTTTGCTGTATTAAAGGGCAGAGCAAAAACATTTGTTTAAAGTGAAATTAATGTTCCAAAAACGCTACTGCATACACAATGTGCAGAAGAAATGCAACTCCAAGGAAAAAGTAAGAGAGGAAAAGTTGAAGTTCCAATTTGGAAGTTAAATTTTTTTGTTAACAAAAGTAAAAATATTTGCTCCTTTTGTCTGCTGATATGCAGGAAATGATTAAGAAATGGGGAAACCATGAGTCTTCAGAGAAACTTAACTTTAAAATGCAAGTTGCTGAAGTTGGTCTGTGACATCAGAGTTCCATCTAAAGCTCAGGTGTTCATTACCATTATTTTGTGCCCTAACTTCAGTGGAAAAAAATCACCTCCCCCTTTCTTGAAGAGTGAATCTATAAGTAGATCACACCCACTTATTTACTGAGCAGAACATCATTTTCCCCCATGTGTGATGATAGAAAATGCACTTGCTAATTAATATAGGAGTGTTTAAAAAATAAATTCTTTAGTAATGAAAAAATAATTTGACCACCAATCCGTGCGGACAGGTAAATCTTCAAGTGTGGTAAGTAATGTAACTTTTTCAATGACACTTTGTTTTATCCAGTCACCACAATGGTGAGTGGCGACCACTAATTTTTATCTTTAGTGCTGGGTAGAGTTCAGATAGTAATGAACAGCTTGGTGGCATCACTGTCACTGAAGACATAGGTGACAGTGACATTTGTATTTAAAATATTCCAATTATCATGATACATATCAGCTGATGTATAGCTGTGAATTGGTGCAGTGTAGGCACACTAAGATCTGGCACACAACACAGATATCAACAGCTGAGCTACAATATATAGCACAGATCGTGAGGCAAGTTGGTTAGCACATTGAATAACGATCCCAACTAGTTGGGCTGTAAGATCATTTTGGAATCTCACTGCCTACACTTCTCGTGCAACATTCCAATGCACTTTCCAACAAGATAAAAATTGTTCATCGTTTTTCTGAAAACTAAAAATAAATACTGAGAATAACACTTTCAAAGTGGGTTGTTTTCAGTTTTTGTTTTGTTTTAACTGTACAGCGTTGAAGTGAAGCCTACAGCCTTCCTTGGTAAGCCATCATGGGTGGGGTGGGGTCATTTGCCTCCCTTTCCCTAGTATTTGGTGGTTGTAGTTTTACCAAAAATGAAAATTATGGAGGAAGTGTACAACATTGACAACCTTACAAAAAGAAGTCATTTCATGATTAAAACTATAGAAACAAGAAAACGAATTGAGTGCAGAGCTAAAGGATATATCAATTTGTGATTTACATCATCACTATAATTTTTCCCTGCCATTTAAAAGGCTTTAATCATATTCCTTTCATTACCTCCAGCTATCTGTATCTGAAATATCTTTCAGCACTTTGAAAAGGGTTAAGATGTGACTATGATCTACAATCATCTAACTGGTCTTCGCATGATAAGCATTCATACGAGAGAAGGTGAATAACCTAAAAGATTGGTTCACTGAGAAGGTCTTCAAATGAATTTGGGAAAAATAAAGAAAACTGAAATTTTTATTCATTTTTTAAATCTACTTATTTTCTTCAATGTATGAAGTGGTGATTTTGTTTTCTTCAATAAAACTGCAGAAAAGACGTAGGAGTCGTTTGTGTGCTGGGGAGATGCATTACTTACAGGGGGTTTGTCGTAAGACATGTGCTGATTATGTGAGGAATGAAGAGGTGTTGCATATGTGTAATGTGAGGTAAAATGTTGTTAGTAAGGTGGAGACTAATATTCTTAGGTGGTTTGGCCATGTTGAAAGAATGAGTGATGAGGTGCTGACTAAGAGAATTTTTTCACCCAAGTGGCAGGAAAGAAAGGTAGAGGAAGGCCAAGGAAATCATGGGAGGACCAGATTCAGGAATGACAATAGATTAGTTCTTCTAACACACTTTGATGTTGAACTTCATTACGTGGTTGTAAGATATTATTGTATATATCAGCCAACCATACAGTTGTGATATTTTGTACTGTTTCTCACATTGTATGAATATCAAAGTGTTCACTGGAAACTCATTCATCTTTGTCTGACTTTGAATCATCACGGTTGCATGTTATTGAATATTAAAAATCAAAGTATTATATAAATGAAAGTAGTTACTCACATCTTCTTTTTCCTGGTAAACATCTGGATATTGCATTATTTTCTTGTGTTCCTCAAGGTGTTCCACATGTCAAAAGCACAAAATTTGCTTTGAAGTCATTTGTTAAAACTTCCAGCAGTTACTTCATGAAGAATACTACAAATGGTGAGTTGATATAGGTGGGTAATTAATCTTCTCAATGAATCATGACTAAAAAGTAATAATAATAATAAAAATAGCGAAAGTCAAGCCTTCAAGTCAAAGGGAAATCAATCTGATAAGATATTCAGTCTTGACTATAGCATAGACTTCGTTTCCCGCAGCACTAAATATTCCCAAACTAGTTTCGACTATCATCCTTGTCTTCATTTGTGGGTTAAATGAGGCTTTTTTTTTTTTTTTTAACCTGCACAATGAAAAAAAAAACGTCGTTTAACCCACAGATGAAGACTACAACAAGAATGCTAGTTGAAACTAGTTTGGGAATATTTAGTGCTGTGGGAAACGAAGTCTATCTATAGTCAAGACTGAACAATTTATCAGATTGATTTTCCTTTGACTTGAAGGCTTGACATTTCGCTATTTTTATTTTTATTTTTTGAGTAATGATTCATTGAGAAGAAGATTAATTACCCACCTATATCAACTCAAAATTTGGAGTATTCTTTATGAAGTAACTGCTGGAAGTTTTAACAGATGACTTCAAAGCAAATTTTGCTTTTGACATGTGGAACACCTTGAGGAACACAAGAAAATAATGCAATATCCAGATGTTTACCAGGAAAAAGAAGATGTGAGTAACTACTTTCATTTATATAATACTTTGATTTTTTAATATTCAATAACATGCAACCGTGATGATTCAAAGTCAGACAAAGGTGAATGAGTTTCCAGTAAACACTTTGATATTCATACAATGTGAGAAATAGTACAAAATATCACAACTGTATGGTTGGCTGATATATACAATAAAAAAAATAAAAGAAGTACAATAGATTGTGTGTGCAGCATGTGACGGCTGTTAATGAAGCTTGAGCAGTGTGCCGAGATCATTGTAAATGGAGACATTTCATACACCAACATTATGTAAATTTTAGTTCTATCAGTTAAATGTGTACTTGGCACATGGTCTTTCTTTGAGGAGCTAACCTCTGAATCTCAGAGAACAGCTTAATGATATGTATGTATGTATGTATGTATGTATGTATGTATGTATGTATGTATGTTCTTCAATGTATGAAGTGGTGTTTTTGTTTTCTTCAATAAAACTGTCATGAGCCAGGTAAGTGCTAAGTGCTCTTGTCCAAAGTTAAAAACAATGTATTTATTTAATCTCCATCAGCCCCTCCTACTCGTAAAATCCCTGGCAGTGCTCATTTTTACAACTCTGGAACACATCTGAGAAACATTAGAGGAGTCCAGATGCAGCACAGGCATCCTACATGTCCATTTGGTGAACAATGGTGGAATGTCCGAGAGTACTATTCGGAATCTATATGCATCACTTACATGCTGACTTGTTCCACACTTCACTAACAATGGAGGGAGGGGGATATTGCCTTGACTAAGAGGTCATAAAAACAGTATTGCAGTGTGCATACCAAGGTGCATCACTGTTTCCATAGATACTGTATACCATACTTTTTTTACTGTTCCAAGTTTAAACTGTCTTATAATTTTTGTTTTCAGAAGCACTCATAATAGCTACACTGTCAAGATTATTTACTGGTTATAGCACTGGATCATCAGGTCATCAGAAACACTGTACTTCACTTTGACACATTACAACAATATGGATATTATGTAATATCTACACATGAAAGTTTTACAAAGAACATGCTTTATATAACATGAAAACAAACTTCACAGTCAAATCATAACAAAATGTAATAGATCAAAATTGCTTACATCATAGCATAAATCTGTTTATTTACTGGTATAAAACAGTACATAGAGATCAAGATTTTGCTCTCCACTTAGAGGCTTTTTTCCAGGCAGTAGTTGGGACATAAAATGCAGGATTTATATTATGCTATAAGCCTTTTGATCTTTCATAATCTGGTATGATCATAACTGATAAAGATGTGCTATTCTACTTTAGCAGGTGTTATTATAATAATTTATCAGAAGATATAGTAATAACACAATCTATGTCAAGAAATGATATGCCAAATAAATAACCATTAGCCCGAGTTAAAAAACATTTACTTTAGAAATGTAAACTTTCTCAGTAATTACCACAACAATATCCATAAGCCTTTTCTTAAAGGGATTATACTTACACAAATAAGTCAAATGGAGGACATGTGACAACAGGATTCTTGCACAGAGCATGTTGCTTTCTTAAATATTCAGTAATTATAGAATCAAGATTAATAGCAGAACTGGGAGAATAACTTAAATAAGGCACTGCAGACTGGCGTCCCGTAATTTGCCGCTTCATAACAGGTGTTTGACTATAAGTACCAGAGCATACAGGAGGCTTCTGTAAGCTGGGAATTTTATTTACTTTAGCTGGCTGATGCTGAAAAAAAGAAAATGTGTTTGTTATTCATGTACAAAGAGTTGATATAAGCATACAAAAACAGCTTTTTTTTTTTATTTCGTGAACATCCTGAAAGATATCAAACTAATTTATGAATCAGTAGTTTCCCCAACAAGGATGCCTTCACCCCATAAGTACTAGAAATCTTTACATGCTAAAAAAATCTGCTTTAAGAGGAATAGGCAAGTAAAAAGCATTTACTTTTTACAGATTTGCAAAATATTATGTGTTTGTGTGTGCTGCAAAGAGAGAACAGCAGCAGATTGAAAATTTAACCTCATTGATGCCTAACACAAAGTTAAGCAAGACAAACTTTCTATAACCAAATATTTCATTTAATACAGCATAGCCAAATATTTCCAAGTCATTGCTTGGTCACCTCAAATGATGTGAATCTAGATTCCAACACATGTGATTTATTCAGCATTAGCAAAGAGTGAAAGCTTTCTTCTTATACGTAAGCTAAGTCACCGAACTTAATTTACAGTATTTAACACCAACTGCATTACTTTTAACTTTGAAAATGTAAGAATGCAGGAAATTTCTTCCCATTTTTCCTGCTTCTGTATCTGAGGAACAAAAATGAGCAGTTACATACTTTTTAATTTTGTACTGATGCACAAGTTTGATATTTTTTGTTAATAGTTTAATGACAATTTTCAATAAAATGGTTTAATCAGAAATGTCTCATTCACTCTCACACACACACACACTCTCTCTCTCTCTCTCTCTCTCTCTCTCTCTCTCTCTCTCTCTCTCTCTCTCTCTCTCACACACACACACACACACACACACACACACACACACACCACTTTTGATTTGAAAACTGATTAAATCTGAAAAGAAATTACTCATTTTTCAACATTTAGGAAAAACTAAATGTACAGCTGACAAATAGAATACTAAAGAGAGAGAGAGAGACAAACAAAGACCTATTATTTCATTACTTGCATCTACTTCATAACAAAAAGCAAAATTCAGATTTGCAATGGAGTTCAATACTTGCACTGTGGCTAGTGCGCCCTTACTGAATTCAAAACAAATTACTGAAGGAATTTCTGGGCAAATATACAAAAGAATATATGCCATACATGAGACTGACCAAGGTACAAAAACGCTGAACTTTTTAATCGGGCGAAAAAAATCAGAACATATGACAAGAAAGTGTGAATATAAAGCAGCACAAGCAAGATGGAATTGTTCACTCTATTCACAATATAAAATTACTGAATTCAAAACAAAATAAAATGATTTTAAAAGACACTGCTTCATACACACATCTCTTTCTCTCTCTCTCTCTCTCTAACATGCTAGAACATCAGCTCAATTTTCCTTTTGTGTTGCTTTCTTCTCAGCAAGTTCCATGGCCATATTTGTCTTTTGTAGATTCTGCCACTGCACAGCAATCTTTGTTTAGTTTTTCTTTCTGTTGATATAATTCCCTTCCTATTTCTTCACCACTTTTCTTTCCTCCTCCCCTTTTATTCCCTCAGATGACAATAATTTATCCATCATGCTGAAAGAACTTTCAGCCTGAGGACCACTAACACATGATATCAAAGCTTTCACTACTTTAAAAAAATGGTGCGATTTTCAGAATATGAATACTTTTGAACACCATGCATCAATTCTGACGAATTTTCAAACTCCGTCACTTCCGTTTTTGGAAAATTTCCCTTCCCTTATCAAGCTTAAGTGCAGACATTTAAGGGGGAAATAACACTTAACAACAACACAGGATAGTGAGAACATCGCGGGAAGAAAAAAAAAATGCGATTTCGGGAGAAATCTTTGCTCCGAACGACTTCCGTTTTCGGAAACTTCTTCCTCCGTTTTTAGCTTGAAATGCAGTATTCTTGGAATAAAAGGATATTTAAGAATAATACTGGGCAGAAGGAACATCGTGGGAGGGGGAAGAAAAAAGCTTACGGGAGAAACCTTCGCTGCATCTAACTTCCGTTTTCGAAAGTTTCATAAGACGGAATCCCATCGTCAAACCAAACCCTCTCTCCCACCAATAACCCCCCCCCCCCAAAATTTCTGTTCAGTTGTGCATTGATCTCAAGAATGCCCAAAATGATAACGAAAATGGTGGAATTCTTCGAATCCACGGAAGAATCTTTGCCTGAAGACTACAGGGAAATCTTCGCGCCGTCTTAACTTCCGTTTTTGGAAATCGTTGCCCACAGTTTCCTGCTGAAATACCAACATTTATGCAATAAAATGGCATTTAATAACAATATTGGGAACAGGCAACATCGTGAGAAAAAAGAAATTATGATTACGGGAGAAATGGTCACTCCATTTAACTTCACGTTTCAATAGTTTGGAAAGAAGAAATACCATCATCCCCAGACAGAAAACAACCCCTCCTAACACTCCTCCATTTCTCTTCAGTTATGCATCGATCTCGAGAATGACCCAAATGATGAAAAAAAAAAAAAAAAAAACACAAAAAACGGAATTCCGCGAATCTGCGGAAGAATCTTATGTATGATATGCTATAGAAAATACATATTGGCACAGAAAATTGTACCAATATTTTTTTTATTAGCAGCCTTTTTCATCACTGCTATACATTCCCCATTTGCTTCACATTCATCTTTCACTGAAATATGTCCAATTTAAGTGCAGTCCATAACAACTGAAATGCAACATTTCTTTAACCTTTCCAATGAAAAAACTTGCATGAGAAATGGCTTCCAAGTCTTAATTTATCTGTTAGGGTAAGGGGATTTATTGATTGCAACAAATCTGTGCAACTTCTGTTTTGGCTAAATTTTGAAAGATTTGTGTAGGACCAAGAACTGAAAATGATATAACTCCCAGTGTAAAAATAAACACATATTATTGATCTTAACTGCATTCTTCACATTATCAGTCAGATACTTCAGAACATCCAATACAACACACCTCTTTTTCTGAATAATGAACACGTCTGTTCCATACAAATTTTAGCCAGTCAATCAATCACAAGTTCATTTGCCATAAACTATTCATCTGGTACGTGGAAGAAATTTCTTTGGTAATGGTCCATCTCTGTGCCATTTAGACTGATCCAGCACTCAGTACCAACAATCCTAGCTCAAAAACCATAGTTCTGGTTTCCCCATTATTTATACTCAATTGGAATTTCACGCAAACTTTGTACATCTGGGACAACATACTCTGCAACTCATATTTCCTCTCTGCCAACAGGACTGTGTTATCAGCATACAGCAATATATGCACACAGATATTACAGAGACATAAACCAGTGTTGCCTATTTTGGCATCATGCATGCATCCATAAACATATTAAACAGCCATGATGACATTACATGACCTTATCACACTCCTGCACCAATAGAAAACCATGCCAATAAAACACCATTCACTTATACACAAGCTTTACTGCCAGCAAACATAGCTTTCACAATATTAAGCAGATTCCCAGTTTTACCACATTTATTCAAGACTTTCCACAGAAGTATGGTGGTTACTCTGTCAAAATCATTCTCTAAATCTATGAAGGCAGCGAAAACGTTCTTATCAACAGACAGATACTTTCTGATCATCACAGGTAACACAAAAATTTGGTCAGTGCAGCCTTTACAAGGTAAAAAACTACTCTGCATGAGGGAATGCTGAACAGTCCACTTCCTGTAATTGTAGAATTATTTTGCCACTGCAGCTTTAAAGAGTTTTCTTTTGTATTGTAAAGTGTCAATTTTCAGACTAATAACTCTTCTTTTTGAAGATGTTTGATGTCCTGAACTGAATCATGTCAATGCAAAGTGTTGAATTTTCCAATGTGGAACTATGGGCTGTCATGAAATTTCTGTTCCTGCAGAAAAAAACTGCACAGGAAACTTATGAGTATATGACGCAAACATTAAGTGATAAGTGCCCTTCATATTCCACTGTGAAGAAACGGTGTGCCAACTTTCAGAGTGGAGACTTTGAGACTGAAGATGCAGCAAGATCTGAGAGGCCTTGAGCAGTGACAACACCCGAAATTCTTGATCGTGTTCATGACTTGATTTTGTCAGATTGGCGAATCTTGACTAAAACAATAGCTGTGACACTGGAGATATCCAGGGAACATGTTGGGTTCATAATTCATGAGCACTTGGATATGCAGAAGATGTCAGAAGTGGGTGCCCAAATGTTTGAACGCTGATGAGAAATGAAAACGAGTGGACCCTTCCAAATCGGGTTTGCAGCATTTTGAGCAATCTGGTTATAATGTTTTGCAGACTTGTCACTGTTGATGAAACATGGTTATATCACTACGATCCAGAGATGAAACAACAGTCCCTGCAGTGGCAGCACTCTGGTTCTCAGTGGCCAAAAAATTCAAGACTCAAAGGTCATGGCAATGGTTTTACTGACTGATTATCTCCCGAAGGGCCAACCAAGAAATGCTGAATACTATTCCAACTCGCTGTGCCGATTAAAGAAAGCATTTAAGGAAAAAAGGCAAGGAAAACTATGGAAAGGTGTTCTCTTTTTGCAGGACAATGCGCTGGCTCACAAGGCTGGCGAGACAGTGGCTCTTTTGAGGGATCTGGGGTTTAAGTGCATAGACCATCACCCTACTCACCAGATCTTGCTCCATCGGACCATTTACTGTTCCCAAATCTTAAAAAGTTTGAAAAGGAAGCGTTTTTCGAACGATTTGAAGGTGATATCAGCAGCAGAACATTATTTGAGTGATCAGACTTAGAATTTTTTTTGGAAAGGTTAAAGAAACTCCACAAATGCTGTGCATAGTGTGTTAGACTATTCCACATATTCACCCTGAAGTTCAAGTTTCATGGCTTTAGCCATTTCCTTTTGGTGACGCCGAGAACTTATCAGCATTTCCTCATACAGGCCACACTTCCTCTGATGTAAGATCTCATACTGTACTTTGTCAATAATGACCGTTTGAAACACTTTTCCTAGCACACTCAGCTGGTTGATACCAAAATAGTTATTGCATTCAATCTGATCATTTACACAAGGTAATCATGTTAACACCCTTCAAATACTGACAGACCATTCCTAATTCCCAGCACAATGACAAATTTTAGTTAACCAGTCAATTACAGAATCACCACATTTCAGCAGTTATGCCATCTGCACTCGAAGCACTGCCATTCTGAAGAGATTTTGGAGCTTTACAGACCTCTTCCTTTGAGGTCCACGATCTGCTGCTGTCTTTCACCGTGGCATCACCTGCTTCTGCCTCAAAATCACCTTTGCTTTCATGTTTTAATAACCCACGTAAGTATACACCCCATCTTCCACTTAACTCATTAGGCTCACATATCATTTCTCTAATCGTATTCTTCACATAACTTAGAACTTTATTTTCCTTAATCTACATTTTGAGGTTACTCACCTTTATTCCAAAAATCTTTTAGAAGGTTTTAAGCAGCTAGGTGACATTTGAAAGGCTGTATGAATTTATTTTCCCTGTTCTTCTTACATCTTGTGTACTTCCAGAATGTTTTTTGATCATACTTATCATATTAATTTAACTGACATACTTTCAAAGATTATACTGTGAAGGCAAGTGCAACAGACATATTTTTTCTTCACTTTTATATAAGTATCCTCTTCTACAGAGGGTGAGTCGAAAGTTTTGCAATATTTGGATCACTTAATGTCTTCATACGTACCTTTACAACGAAAGCTGACTAGCATTCAAAGTATGGACCACTGTGTTGAACCGTCTTTAGCCATCTGTCTGCCAGTTCTTTGATTCTACGGCGGCACCAGTTCTTGACCTTTGAGGTGAAGAACTCCTTTACCCCAGCTGCCACCTCCTCCTGGTTGTTGAACTGCCACCTTGCAAAGAAGTGGGCCATGGACTGTAACAGGAAATAATCAGACGGTTCAAGGTCCGGACTATATGCTGGGTGTGGAATCAGGTTCGATGCCCTCGCGTTCCTGGAGTTTTGCCCAGGTCGTTCGCGCTGTGCGAGACCAGCGTTGTCCTGCTATAGGAGAGTGCACTTTCTGTTCACCAGTGTAGAGTACTTCTCCTCCAAAACAGCATAAGTCTTCTCCAGCTGTTCAGAGTAGAGGTTGGCGTTGATGGTCTGACTGTCTGGAATCAATTCGTAAGGAATTATCCCCTCAAAATTCCACCAGATGCACAGCATCATCTTGTACTGGAAGCGCCCACGTCTGGCAACAGATTCAGGAAGCTGGCCTGGGCTCAACCACTGCCGTTGTGTGTTAGGATTATGGAAATAGGCCCACTTCTCATAGCACATAACAATTCTCTTGACAAAACGTACATCGCACGGGTCTTTTAGGAGTTTCATGCACATTTCCACTCAGCAGTTTGCTCCAGACCTTGCAGAGGTCCTGAACGTGACGAACCACGGTGGTCTGTGAAATGCCCAGCTTGCCTGATAATCTCCGAGTGCTGGTTGTCAAATTTGCTTCTACGGCCTGGCGCACGGCCTCCGAATCCACGATTCATGGCCTACCTGACTTTGGCTGATCGTAGAGGTTTCTGTCACCTGAGCCAAATTTTTTTAACCATCTGGTTGCAGTGCTGCGGTCCACGGAACCATCCCCTTTCGCACGACAAATGTTTCATGTTACTTGAGCAGCGTTATGGCAGAGTTCAAACTCGTAAAGCAAAAGTTCCCTAATTAGCCAGTTGTGGCTGTTCATCTTTTAGAAGTCCCAAACACAAGTAGAACGATGACATGCAATGCTGTTCACAGCAACAACTACCACTTTACATCCCTTTCGACTGACAGCAATGCACGACTTGAACTAGTTTAAATACGTGACATACCTGCCGCAGCACATGTGCTTATGCAAATATTACACAACTTTCAACTCACCCTCTGTAGAACCCTTTTGATGTTAAAGTACAAAAAGAAACTTTAAAATCTACAAAGCAGAAAAGGCAGTTACATTTTTTTTTTTTTCTCACATGTCTGATGACCTAAGGAAATATCTTAGGTCCTCCATTTTTTTCTTTTCCCCAAACCTTCTCATTTATATACTACTGTTTATCATTCATTTTTAATTATTTTTTTCTACTCAAGAGGGGGAAAAGGAATTCCATCAAAATGACTGACTCCATGCTTCCTTCTGTTTTCTATTCACCTAAGATGAAACAAAACATCAGTGATGTAAATGAAATGTATGGGTGTACAACACATATGAAGATGGATTTTTTTTTTTTTTTTTTTTTGTATATAAGGGAATGAATCAGCAAATTACATTGTACTTTGATACAAAACAGAAATAAATATAGTGGTCAAATTCTGTGGCAGCATATTCATATATTTATGTATCAATATGCCACATTGGAAAACACTACAAGTAAAATATAATCACCATTCTGGAAGCTGTTAAAGTAACTCGTATTGGGGCTGGTGTAAGTGTGCTAGGGGAAGATGATGAAATTGAGTTTGAAGAAAGCCTGTCCTGTACAGATGGAGATGCAGACACTGGGGATGGTGCATATGTGTTACAGGAATTACTGGACATTGGAGCGCTGCGTGCCTAGAAGATTACAAAGCCAACATTAATACAAAAACCAGCTTAAAACCATTGCACAATGCTCTCCAGATAACAGTTAATTCAAATACAGCATAATGAAACATTTTTCAAGCCACAATAAAATATAAATATTCTGAGTGAACTTCAGTTGTATATAACAAATCATGATGTAAAAACAATAGCTACTGAAGTTTCTAGGCACTGAAAATCCCCTATGAAAACATAGGTGTGAAGTCTGAAGTATACAAAATATGCACTTGCAATTATTTTTTTAATCACTATCTGATTTTAAGATTCCAATAATATTTGAAGTTTCTTCCTTTCAATAATAATTGTAGTTTGCCAGCACAATAAATGCTCATAAGGAACCATAACATTATGACCATTTACCCAATAGTGCATTGGGCTGCTTTTCACTGCAATAACCATGGCATCTGGCAATAACAGATTGTGCTTTACATGGCTAGACCATAGAGATAGCCTAGGAGCACATGAAATATTCCAGCCATTCTGGAAAAATGACAGCCTTGCAACAAATGACATTATACTGCTGAGGGAGTCCAGTGCCATCCTGATACACAGTAACCACACAGGTCAGCACTTGGTCCAAAACAAGTCCTAAGTAGGATCTGGCAATGAGGATGTGTTCAATGAGAAATAAGAGGGCCCAGTGATGCCCACAAGAACAATCCACATACAATACACAAAATGCAATTTACACATAACAAATTAATGAAGGTTATAAATATTAAGCAACACCAGAGATTAAGCTGCAGTTGCTACTTTCATGACATGCGATGAGTTAATCCAAAATGTGAGAGAAACAGTGTCCATAGCAAAATGGCACCAGCCCTTTAAATATCAACCCACCTGCAGATTATACTCTGGCTTTTCTACTTCTGTGAAAACTGAAGTTTCCAAAATTCTGGCAGCAATTTGCACTCCACTAATGTTATTTTCTTAATCCTTAAGGTATGTTGCTACAGCACCTGTTAGCTCAATCACCCCCTTCTCATCCATACATTCTAGATCACTTCATAAAGGATGGGACGAGGTAAGATTGCAGAGGCTAGAGGGATTAGACCCCTTCCCTCAGCCAAAGTTAAAATTTAAACCAGTCAGCTGTGACACATCTTCGGAATCCCCCCCACTCCATAAAACATTAGTTTTCCACTGATGTCCAAAGTACTGTTGGTGTAAAACGATTCAACTGAGGTTAGAATTATAACAGTAACAAAAGTGGCTAACTACCGTTAGCATTTTGCTACAACTTTTACCCCCATTTCAGCATTTTTGCTACAGCATTATTTGAGCCACCTTAAACTCTGTTAAGCATGCTGTAGTTACGTAAAGAAAATTAGAAACACAGTAGAACTTTCAACCCCACTGAGGTCTTTATCACCTGTAAACAAATGGAGTGAGACTGGTTGCCTGATTTCCATTTCCAAGTTCTTCATTTCGTTTGTTGCTAAATGATAGGAGTGACTTCCAAATGATGAGGATTAATATGGACAGTGGGTATTGCAGTTTGAAGAGGTATATATCAATGCTTTCACAAAAACGTAAAACCTTGTTGTAGTAATTAATGACTTCATGGCTTCCTCTTATTACTTTCAGTATTATAAATATTTAACGGGAATTGTCGAGGATAAATTTATTAAAGTACATTACCTCTCAAATTTTCAATCTAAACACTAGATCTTCGTCAGGAGTTCTTGCTTCCTTCTACTTCCACAGGTCTGGTGACCAAGCCTGATGGATTTTCCACCCAGCATGGTCATTGATGTTGCCACCTTGTGTCTTGTAAATTTCTAGGGATTCCTCTAATTTCCGGATAATTGCTTGGGATTGATGTTTGATTACTTTTAAGGAGTCCCAGTCCATTTTGTGGCCAGTTTCTTGTATGTGCCTGTCTAATCCTGTTTTATTTGAGCTGTTCCTTATTGCTGCTGTGTGTTCTTTAATTCTGGTGGTTAACCTTCTTCCTGTTTCTCCTATATATGGTAATCCACAAGAACAAACTATTTTATAAATGACTCCTTCCTGGAGTAAAGTATTTTCTCCTTTTTGTTTTAGGGATGGTAAGTATTTTTTAATTTTGTTATTCAAACACTGGAGCTAACCTAATTTTATATTTAGTGCTGATTTTTTTCAGTTTTTCAAAGTCGTACATGTCCCTGGTAATTATATAAAGGAAAATGTAGCTTTACAATTTAAAGAAAAAGTTGAAAAGCTGAATTCAATTTCAGAAGCTAAGAAAAAAACATAAAAATAAGTTAAAATCAATCTTATTAGAAAATGATTACCCTTCAAAAGAAATTCGTGAACTACTGGACGAAAATCCTACTAGGAACAGAACAGGCACTACAGACAAAAATAAAGAGAAAATTGAATATTTATTCACAAGAAAAGTCACTTACCACAAGGGACTGTTTGAAAAACTGAAAAAAATCAGCACTAAATATAAAATTAGGTTAGCTCCAGGTTTGAATAACAAAATTAAAAAATACTTACCATCCCTAAAACAAAAAGAAGAAAATACTTTACTCCAGGAAGGAGTCATTTATAAAATAGTTTGTTCTTGTGGATTACCATATATAGGAGAAACAGGAAGAAGGTTAACCACCAGAATTAAAAAACACAAAGCAGCAATAAGGAACAGCTCAAATAAAACAGGATTAGACAGGCACATACAAGAACCTGGCCACAAAATGGACTGGGACTCCTTAAAAGTAATCAAACATCAATCCCAAGCAATTATCCGGAAATTAGAGGAATCCCTAGAAATTTACAAGACACAAGGTGGCAACATCAATGACCATGCTGGATGGAAAATCCATCAGGCTTGGTCACCAGACCTGTGGAAGTAGAAGGAAGCAAGAACTCCTGACGAAGATCTAGTGTTTAGATCGAAAATTTGAGAGGTAATGTACCTTAATAAATTTATCCTCGATAATTCCCGTTAAATATTTATAATACTGAAACCTTGTTGGTTAAAAAGTGTTCCTTCATAACTGAAAACCACCAGTACTCTCTATTCCTTTTATTAAAAAAATTGTCAACTAGCTTGTAATGTAGATTCATTAGTTCCCAATGAACACATGTTCCCTCTGGATGTTGTTTCTTTGTTTCCTTCTGTGCCATTGTTTGCATTTCATATGCTTCTGATGCACAAACTCAGGGATCTGAAGGATATCCCTGGCACTCTTACCAGGGACATGTATGACTGCTTGTGGACTTTAAGGGATAATTGTCACCTCACCTGCAACTATAAATTCTATCTTTTGCAACAAGGAGTTCCAATGGGATCTCCACTTTCAACACTTTTTTGCAACATATTGAAAGATCTATCACTAAATACCATCTTCAACCTACTGTTTGGCTTCATTACATGGATGATATATTTGTTGTCTAGCCTCATTCTTCTGAGAATTTACTTGAGCTCACTTCAAGAGTTACTGAACTTTTCCTTTCCATTAAAAGTTTACTATCTGTGAAGAAGTCAACAGTACCTTTAATTTTCTGGACATTTGCCTTTCAAGAAATAAGAAGATTTAATGTCCTGTTTTTTGTAAACCTAATTATGTTGGTAAACCTGCAGCTACCAATATAATTATCACTTTTAATGCCTACAAGTTTTCTGTGCTCACTTCTTTTATTACATACATACATATCACTAAGCTCTTCTCTGATATTCAGAGGTTAGCTCCACAAAGAAATACAAACTAACAGATAATTTTTACTTACTGTTGCCGTATCAAACTTCTCCATTTACAGCCATCTTGACATACAACTCGGGCTCCACTGACATTCATTACACGCCATACACAAGATCTTCTATATTTCATACTCATAATTTGTTTCTCATGCAGACATTCCTGAATCTGATCCTCTCATGAATTCCTTAGCCTTCCTCTACCTTTCCTTCTTGCCACTTGAGCTAAAAAGATTTTCTTAGTAAGCATCTCATCACTCATTCTTTCAACATGGCCGAACCACCGAAGTACATTAGTCTCCACCTTGATAACAACATTTTGCTTCACATCACACAACTGCAACACATCTTCATTCCTCACACAATCAGAACGTGTCTTGCCACAAACACCATGTAAGTAAGGTAAGTAAGACATTTCTCCACACAAACTACTCCTATGTTTTTTCTGCAGCACCCAGGTTTCACTGCCATACATCAGAGTAGGAACAATTACACTTTCATATACAGCCATGCGGGACTCTCTTGAGAACCCATCATTCCTGTGAAACCCCTCCCAAAGCAGCCGTGATTTTCAATGAAGAATTCACTAGCCCACTAATTTCACCATCCAATTTGTTCTCTCTGTCAAACATGCTTCCTAAATACACAAACTCATTCACCTGGTCAATCACTGAGCCATTTAGACATATATTACATTCAGTAATACCAGTTCCTCTCTCAAAAACCATAACTTTGGTTTTTCCCATATTTATACTCAGTTTGAATTTCATGCAAACTTCGTACATCCAGGACAACATACTCTGCAACTCACTTTTGCTCTCTGCTAACAGGACAGTGTCATCAGCAATCTGCACACATGGATATCACCAAGACATAAACCAGTATTATCTATTTTGGCATCACGCATCCATAAATATATTAAACAGCCATGGTGACATTACACAACCTTGTCTGACTCCTGCACCAATAGAAAACCATTTTGATAAAACACCATTTACTCATACACAAGCACTACTGCCAGCATACATGGCTTTTACACTGTTAAGTAGATTCCCAGTAACACCATATTCATTCAATACCTTCCACAAAAGTGTCCTATTTACTCAGTCATAAGCTTTCTCTAAATCTATGAAGGCAGCAAAAACTTTCTTACCAACAGCCAGATACTTTTCAATCATTATGCGTAATGCAAAAATTTGGTTAGTGCAGCCTTTACCAGGCATAAAACCACTCTGAACATCCTCACTTTCTCTGATGTAAGACCCCGAACTTTTTCAATAACGATCTTACCAAACACTTTCCCTGGCACACTTAATAAGCTAATACTATGATAGTTCTTGCAATCAGTCTGATAACATTTTCCCTTATACAAGGGAACAATGATAGCATCCTTCCAATCCCGAGGAACCATTCCTAACTTCCAGTACAACTGGCATATTTCAGTTAACCAGTCAATTACAGGGTCACCACCATATTTCAACATCTCTGCAGTTATGCCATCAACTCCTGGAGCCTTACCATTCTGAAGAGATTTTAGAGCTTTACACACTTCTCTTGAGATTCCTCCTGTGCTTTCATCCTTTACTGTGCCATCATCTGCATCTGTTTCAGAATCATCTTTGCTTTCATGATCTAATAACTACAGAAATTTTTTTTTTTTTTTAATTGAAGGTTTAATGACCACCGTGAGCAACTCAATGGGCTATAAGCAGTCGCCCGCCCGTAATTTAGGGTCACTGGTTCCAGGGAAAGGTGAGAGCCAGTGCAGTAAGACAAACACAACATCCATGCCTCACCGGGATTCGAACCCGGACCCCGTTCGGACGAATGATCAGAGGCCATCGCTTAGACCACTGCGCCACCGGGGCGGCCACAGAAATATTCACCCCATCTTTTACTTAACTCATTGGGCTCCCATATCATTTCCCAACCCTATTCTTCACACAACTTAACACTTTGTATCCCCTATTTTTCCTGAGTCTCACATACCTCCAGAAATACTTCCTATCTTTCCAAAAAGCCAATTCATGCCTTTCCACCTTCTCCTTCCTATCTTTTGCCTTACTCTGGCAAACCAGCTTAGCGACTTCAAGCTTGTTATAGTGATATTCATACACAGAAACTCTACCTTGCAGCATCCCCAAATAGGCTTCCTTCTTTCTCTTTACTGCCTCTTCAATTTCACTATTCCACCAAGCATCACCTCTACTGTAACCCACTTTTGTGATGCCACAGACCTCTTAAGCAGCAGTGACAACACAGTTCTTAAAATATACCCACTTCTTTTCTACATCCCTCTCACAAGACTTCAGCTCCTTCAGTCGTTCTCTGAGTAAGTCGGAATAACGCTGATGATATTCAGGGGCCTTTCAGCTTTTATTCTTTCCAACCTGTGCCTCTTCCTATTCCTTTTCCTCCAACCAACATTCAGTTTCACTCGTGACACTACCAAGTAATGATCAGTATCAACATCCGCACCTTTCATCACACGAGCGTCAACAACTTAGTGTTTCAGATGCTGATCGTAAACAACAAAATCTATAACACTCTTTTGGCCAAGTGTACGATTTTCCTAAGTATATGTGTGGATATACTTGTGGTTGAAAAACATATTAGATACACGCAAACCATTCTTAATGCAGAGTTCAATTAATCTTTCACCATTATCATTCACATAAGGATCATTAAACTTACCCAGAACATTGTCAGAAATTGCATTCTGCACACCTACTCTAGCATTGAAGTCCCTTGCTATTATAACTTTCTTTTTATCACCAAACTGGCTCAAAACAGCTTTTAGCTCAATCCAGAAATCTTCCTTCCTATCAGAAGGTTCTGAGTCACAAGGAGCATACACTACAACAATTACTATTCTCTGAAGTTTCACTTTCAAACGAATCCATTGCTCGTGCTAATATCATCTGCAACACCCCAGCTTCTCCTGCCCTTGAATACAAGCATACATTAAAACCACAGATTCTCACCACCAATTCCCTAATGGTTTGATAGAAAACTCATTAAGAGGTTTGAAGTCAAAAATTCCACTATCCATTTTGCAGAGAGAATTTCAATTTACTGGATGTATTCTTTTTCTTGACAAATCTGCATACCAGTTTCATCAAATTTTCAAATCTTATGGTTATTTGATTGGTATCAAATCCAATTTTACCATCTTGGAACTTTTCCTACAGGAGAGATAAAGTTGCTGACCTCCATGATCTTAGTGTGTACGAAATTCCCATTTCTATATCAGCTGGTACTGCACTTCATTGGCAGAACTTTTCACAGCATTACTAAATGCTCGGCTAAGCAGAAAAAGGATTTCACCAATGGTAGGCCTAATCCCTCCTTGGCTTTACTAACTATCAGATACTTCAGCAGTGCGCCTCTGAACAAATACTAAGAAAATCATGCTTTTCATCAACAAAAGGGCTTTACATTTTCATGAGAGGATTTAAATATATACCTCTTCAACTCTTCAAACTGAAACAAATAATAAGGGGGGGCTTTATATTTCATGACAGGGCTTTATGTTTTTATGAAAGCATTGAAACATATACCTCTTCAAATTGCAATACCAACAGTACTTATTTTATCCCCATCATT
Organism: Macrothele yani; assembly: GCA_039090855.1. NCBI lineage: Eukaryota > Metazoa > Arthropoda > Arachnida > Araneae > Macrothelidae > Macrothele > Macrothele yani. The sequence goes on from CM077014.1 coordinate 1,387,533, forward strand.
TGGAAGTGACTCCTATCATTTGGCAACAACTGAAATGAAGAACTTGGAAATGAAAATCTGACAACCAGTCTTGCTCTGTTTGTTCACAGGTGATCAAGACTCCAGTTGGGTTGAAAGTTCTACTGTGTTTCTAATTTTCTTTATGTAACTAAAGAATGCTTAGTACTTATAACCAACAATCCACATGCCATGATACCACTGGTCTGGTGGCAGCTATTTGCCAGGGCAGTCTGGTTGCAACTATTTGCCCATGCAGTCTGGTTGCAGCTATTAAGAATCATCATTCTCACATTTCAAGCTTCCCAATGCAAAAAGAATTTTTCAAATTGGACTAACAGTTAGAAATGGAACAAATACTTTGATGCCAGAGGAAGGAGTGGCTGTTAAGATCCTCTCCCTGTTAACCCACTTGCTGCCACACACGCACACACTTGAATATTACTTACCATTGCTCCTAATCTAACCCCTACCCTCACTTTCGCATTTACAGTTTTACACATCCTGCTACCACAACGAAACAATCATTTGGCTGGCTTGGCATAACCACGAAACAGCTAGAAATAGTTCTTTTTGTTTTGCAATGTAAAATGTTAAAATGATCAAATGAATTGCAAAGACTTGATTTTTTTTTTTTTTTTTTTTTTATGATTTTAACAAAAAATTTATGAAAATTAGATTTTGGCAATAACTCAGGAAATAGCATTAAAATTCAGGTCTCCCAAAAAAACCAGTAAGGTTGACAACTATGCATACATACAGTCACCACTTGAAGACTAGCAATATGCATGGGTGAAAACTAGGAGGCATTGACAAAACTGAAAATTCAAATTTTTTTTCACTTTATTGAGAAAAAATCATTTCTCCTGTAGTCATAATTTTCTTTTCCTCTCAATACAATGAAAGCATGCTTATTACTTACAACCTACTTTTTCACTCTAGAATCCTCTCTCTCTCTCTCTCTCTCTCTCTCTCTCTCTCTCTCTCTCTCTCTCTCCACACACACACACAATTTAAACTGCAATACAATAGGCACTATACTTGCATTTAGCTCCTTTATTTTCATTTCATTAATATCTAAATTTTTCATGTTTCACCCCCAAATTTGTTCCTTATCATAACAAACCAAAAATGGGCAAAATTTTAAACAATCAAAGACATTTAGACATTTCCCAGCACCATCAAATTTTAACATGCATCATGACAACAAAATGGTCACAAACAGTTCTTTTTGCTTTCCAATATAAAATTTTAAAATTATGAAATGAGTTCTAGTTTTTTATGAATCTAACAAATATTCCATAAAAACGGGGAGATATTTGCAATACATCACGAAACTGGGAGATGGCATTATAAATCAAGAGTCTTGTGGGGGAAATAGTTGGGTTGGTAGCCTAGCTATGCTGAAACAAACTTGAAGTGGGTATCCATGTGCATGAAATGGGAAAAGGGTGAAATTTTTATGAAAAATATTCACATATGATACATTTAAGTAGATAAAAATAATTCAAATGAGTTGTAGCACATCTGTAGGCTAAAATGCTTTAGTGCAAATACTCAGGAATGCTAAAACAATTCAAAGAGAGAAATACAATAGTCACATCACCATTCTAAAATTTAATGGGGAAATCAGCTACACAAACCAGTTTTGGTGTATGAGGTGAGGATACCCATGGAGGAATGTGCGTAGATGGTTTAGATGTAGCAGATGGTAATATTGCTTCTTTTTGTAGAACTGAAGCAGTTTCATTTAGACCTGAAAACATTAAAAAAAAAAATGCATTAATCAGTAAAGTTAAAGAGAAAATAACTAATGTACAAAAAACATCCACTTTTCCACATTAGAAACATTCGCATCTTATCTCTCACAAAAGAAATGTTTAAACATATCAAACACATACAGACACTGAACAAGGCATACCATATTGCATGCGACACCAATGCTTAGCAATGAAACAAATAGTGGATGATTAAAAACTAACGATCGTCAGAGCAACACACGTGAACATTTTTAAAACATAATAAAAAAGCATGTACACACACACACACACAGATAGATCATAAAATGTTATTGTTATGAGCAGTTTTGTGATACCATGCTACTGAAGAAGCTGTGTACGATGAGCTATAAGAAAAGCACGATGAGTTTGACAAAGGCCTTTCACGAAGATAAATTCACATAAAATGAATAACAGCAGTTTAAATGGGAAATGGCATATTATTACTGATACAGCTGAATATAGAAGTGAATCGAACCAGTTCCTATTCACAAAATTTTCTTTTTGTTTACGTTACTCTCCGGTTTGGCAATAAAAATAAACATTACACACGCACGCACGCACGCACGCACGCACACAGATAGATAGATAGATAGATAGATACATATATTTACATACATACATACATATTACTAAGCTGTTCTCTGAGATTGAGAGGTTAGCTCCAAAAAGAAATACAAACTACCAGATAGTTTTTACTTACTGTTGCTGTAAGTAAAAACTATCTGGTAGTTTGTATTTCTTTATATACACTGCTGGCCACCCAAAATGCAACACCAAGAAGGACACGAGATAGCAAACCCAGATTTACTGGACACATAACAACAGATACAAAGATGAAACGATTGAGCTTACAGGCCCGTGCGACTTGCGGAACACGCAGATATCAATAGTTCGTGTGGACCCCATGGCTGGCAATAACGGCCGCTACCCGCCGCGGCATCGAACGAAAGAGGCTTTGGATGTGGGCTTGGTGTATGCCGGTCCAGACTGCTTCCACACGTTGCCACAGTTCATTAGGCGTAGCCACGGGTGGTGCTTGCCGGGCCACTCTGTTACCGATCAGCGACCAGACATGTTCGGTGAGCGACATAACGGGAGAACATGCAGGCCATAGCAGCAGTGACACCTGGTGGGCCGTGAAGAATTGTCGCACGACGTGTGCCACATGCAGGCGTGCATTGTGCTGTTGAAACGTGGCCGCTGGCAGGTCCTGCAGGTAAGGGAGGACTACGGGCTCCAAAAACGTCGGAGATGCAGCGGTGGCTGTTGAGTGTACCGGCGATGCGTACCAGAGGGGTGCCATATCCAATTGCGCCCCAAACCATAATGCTAGGCAACGGACCGGTATGGCGATGCATAATGCAGGCATCACACAATCACTCGTCGTGGTGCCGCCACACGCGGATCCGACCATCGTGCTGTTGCAGGCAGAAGCGGGATTCGTCGGAGAAGACAATGTCGTGCCATTCTGTAGTCCAGGTACGGCGTCCAACGGCCCACTGCCGCCGCACTCGCCGGTGGTCTAACGTCAATGGTAATCAGAGCAATGGCCGCCGTGCGACAAGTCCCCGCTCCTGCAGACGATGTCGAACGGTACATGCTGACACAGGTTGTTGCGCAACACACCCTAATTCCTGCGCTAATGTTCGTGATGTGGCAGTGCAAGCCGTCAATGCCCGCCACACAACATGCTGGTTCTCTCTTTCGGTGGTGTGCCACGGCTGCGGCAATCGCTCACGTTGGTCCGTCTGTCCCTCCTGCACCCACCGAATCCACACTCGCCTCACTGTGGCTGGATGTCGTCCCAAACGGGCGCCGATGTCTCCGCACGATAAGCCACTATTGGTCCTCTGTCGAACTCCCAAAGGTGCTGGAATGACTGCCGTATTCTGCAACGAGGCATCAGGAAGCTTCCCACGCACAGGTCCGGCAGCACAACAACACTTCCACTACTTACACCCCGCCTTCTGTGTACCCTTCTTACAGTGCTTCTCGGTAGCGTGCTGGGCGCACATGATTTGCATACGCCCTGCAATGCTAATCGTTTGCATGTCCTCTCACGGGCGACGCATGCTGCAAATTTCAGACCAATCGGATGCTTCCTTCTTGGTGTTGCATTTTGGATGGCCAGCAGTGTATATTTATACACAGAAACCACAATTTATTATTTACACCATACCCTTCCACAAACACCTGCCCTACCAGAACAATGTGCCCAGCTGAACCCTTCCACGAAATAAATAGGTAAGATACCTTGCTGACGTGTAGCCCACAAGCGCCTGTGACGATGGGTAGACACGGCGACCAAAGTGAATCTCACTGCAAGCAGATAGTTAATTCAACGAAGATGGAGTGCTCCATTTCCATGATTGCAGAAGGTGAGCAATTTCACCATGTGACTGTTGCATATTTACCAGGATTACATCAAAATGTAGAACTCTGAAAGCTTGCAGCTTCCAGTGAAAATATGGCACTAAGGAGGGAACTAATGCTCAAGGAGATCACCAATTTCACCTGTCCTGTGTTGGAATGAAGTGTCACAGTGGAGAGGATAACATTGGCATTCAATAACAGGGAATCCACAAAGGTTTATGCAAATGCTATTTACGTATGACCATGTGACTGAGCTATGGCTGCAGATACCCATATGGAGTATCTACATTAACAGCATGTCACTGGGCTACGAGGCCGCAGTGGGTGAACGAACATTGCCAATGGGGCATTGAAGACTGGAAAAGGATAGCTTGGTTAAACAAATTGGGATTTTAATTATAACACACCAACAGGAGTATGCATGTGTGGTGTAGACACATACCAGGCCATGGATCTCAACTATCAAGTTGGGGTATTACAAGCTGGTGGATGCTGTGATGTGACTATGATGCAGCCTGGCTGATGTACTCACCAACCACCTACACCTGTTCACAGGTGTCCATTTTCCCTGTCAGGATTCCTTCTTTCAACACAACAATGCCCCATCTCTTCACTATCATTTGGCAAATGACTGGTTTGAGAGGAACAGTGGTGATTCAACAGGCCTCCTGAAGACAGCCAGAGACTGGCAGAAAGTACTAGAGGCAGACATAGTCATGGGTGTGGGGCTGGATGTGTCAGTGGTTAGGCGTGTCGTTTTTCCCATCGAAAACTAAGTAGGGTAAGAAGAATGATGAGGCAGTGAGAAGAATTGAGTGGAAGAAATAGAGGTGTTGTAAATAGTGTATATAAAAGGCGGTTTTTAATATGAATGTATGTTTATGTATATATGGATGTTGTGAATTATAAGATGTGGACTGTATTTAACACCCAAGAGAGTTAGGGTTAAAATGTATTTGATGAATGACGAAAGGGTTCTGTATAATGAGCGACGAGAGAATTCTGTATTCAGTGTTAGAGTTTTAAACATATGATGAAGACAATGAAAGATGTACATATGTAAGAAATATGTGAAAGTAGTTGTAAGAAGTTGCCTCAAAAACGAAAATAGCAAGATTATGTGTAAAGACACAGGGAAGAAATACGATGACCACGTAAGGCCTATCATGCAGTATGACAAGTCAGCCAAAAAGATACGTGCAGTAAATGTGCCAAGAAGCGACAACCTTTAGGTGAGTTGCTAATTAATGATGTTAATTACAATTTGCACGTAAAATATAAAAACAATTTTCGAGAATATGGAAGTATTCTCAGGTTGTGTCTTCTGTTAATATTCCAGAGAGTTCATAATCCTTGGGTGATCCTCTCACTCTCCAGATTTTAAATTTATTGAGCATCTGTGGGATGAAGTGGAACAATGCCTTCGAACTTGGAGCCCACCACTAGTAACTCTTGGGGCTATATGAATGGCTGTCATGGAATTATGGGTTGCAATACCACCCAAATATTCCGAATACCTGAGATAGTCCATGATATGGCATGTTGCTGCTGTGAGAGCAAAAGTTGGACCCACACATTAGGTGCATATGTGAAGGAAACTTTGCCTCCACATAGAACGCTGATGGGCAACTAGGCCACACATGGTTACAACAGGAGCCTCTGTGAATTTGAAAAGCTGATACAAAATTAAGTTTCAGTGCAAATGTTGTTGAGGTACCAGCCAGTTCTGTGTGACACATTGGCCAAAAGACTCCAACTCACAGTGGTTCACTCCAAAACCATTGCATGAAATGATGAACTGGAACCATTAGCTGTGAGCTGATCTCCCACACCGATATATTTCTGTGAAGAAGAAATAAAGGACTCGAAAATGGGGTACGTTACATATGATTTTGTCATTATATTGCATACTATGCTTGAGAAAGCTGGTACACACATACATACATATCATTAAGCTGTTCTCTGAGATTCAGAGGTTAGCTCCAAAAAGAAATGCAAACTACCAGATAATTTTTACTTACTGTTGCCGTATCAAACTTCTCCACTTACAGCGATCTTGACATACACCTCGGGCTTCACTGATATTCACTACACGTGGTACACAAGATCTTCTATACTTCACACTCATAATTTTTTTCTCATGCAGACACTCCTGAATATGCTCTTCCCATGACTTCCTTGGCCTTCCTCTGCCATTCCTTCCTGCCACTTGGGCTAAAAAGATTTTCTTAGTAAGCATCTCATCATTCATTCTTTCAACATGGCCTAACCACCGAAGCATATTAGTCTCCACCTTGCTAACAACATTTTGCTTCACATTACACAACTGCAACACATTTTCATTCCTCACACAAAAGCTGGTCCACCATGAAAATGACATGCTGTAATGAGCAGCACATGAGAAAGAGATTTCAGCACAGTGAAAGATTAGTGCATGGAATACTAGAGGAATAAATATTAAGATGAATGAGGTGGTTAAAGAAATGAGCAAATATGAATTAGGTGTACTGTGTTCAAGTGAAACTAAAAAGAAAGATTTGGAATAGAAGTGAATGAAATGATGAGTGTGGGCTCTGGAGTGTTGGATAATAGAAGAGATCAGACTGGTGTAGATGTAATTTTAAGTGAAAAGACTAAGAACAACTTGATTCACTGCAGTTGCATAAGTGAGAAAATTCTGTGGGTGCATTTGAAAGTGAAAATTCAGAGAATGGTTCTAAATCTGACAGGAAGAATGATTTCTGAAATGAGCTGAAAGATGTTATGAAATAGTCTGGTGCTAGAGAAAATTATAGCAGGGGATTCAATGCTAGAGCAGGTGTTCTGCACGAGATTTTTGACAATGTTCTGGGAAAGTTGGATGATCCCAGTGTGAATGATAATGGTGAAAGATTTATTGAAGTTTGCAATGAGAATGGGTTGCATATATCTAACACATTCTTTCAACCACAAGTATGTCCACACATATGCTTGGAAAAATTGTACTTAGGGACAGAAAACTGAAACTGAGATTCTGTCGTTTATGCTCTGTGCCTGAAATGCTTAGTTGTTTAAATTCTTGTGATGAGAGGTACAGGTGCTGTCTGACGATTTCCTGTTAGTGCCATGAGTAAAGTAGATGTAAGTTGGAGAAAGAGAAATAGCAAGATACCTGTAATGAAAAGAATAAAGGTTGAAAGGTTTCTCGAAAAGAATCAGGATTACTCTGAATTGTTCAATGAATGACTGAATCAGTTCAGGGCATGCAAGACTGGTGTGGAAAAGAAGAGGACATGTTTTAAGAACTATTTTGTCACTGTTGCTGAAAAGGTGTGTGGTACTGCAGCAGTGGGTAGCACAAAAGGTGATGCATAATGAAACAGAGAAATTCATGAAGTTGCAAATAGAAAACAGATAAAGGGAAGCATATTTGGCAAAACTGCACAGCACAGCTGCTGAGGATGAATATAATGTAAAAAGTATGAAGCAGAAATGCTGATTTGCCAGAGTAAGACAAACAGGAGTGAGTGTGAGATAAAACAAAAAACCATGAACCCTGACCTCAGTGCTACATATATAAGTAATGCATATTATTTATATATTATATTGTATAATGTAAATTACAATACAGGTACACATTGTTTATATATTACACATACATTATATTGGCTAGTACACAATTAACCACTAGTACCTGTGAAATTTAACCTTGCAACATTTCTGTACCAAGTTTTTTTTTCCCCCAGTAGGTTAGAAATCTTTTGAAAATTGCATTTTTGAATTTTATATGTGATTTAGTGATGTTAAAAATTTCTTAAAAATTGTGAAATTCAACTTCAAAAATTGCAGTTTTGAAGTCAAATTTTACACTTCAGAACATTTAGGCAAACTATGGAGATCAGTTCAGCTCTGGATGCTTAAATCCTGCTGCCATAACATCCTACAGTGATTTTTATCAATTTTGCCTTTAGCTTACTGAATGTTATGTAATGAAGTATTTCTCTGTGTCTTTCTCATCAGGTAAGTACACCAGTGTAGGGGATTAGCCCACACCTGACGATTCCAGTTGGTCATTCAACCTAAGGATTCTGGAACAAAATCAAGTGAGTTGGGGTCTTTTTGCCAACATCACATAGAACTAGCTGGTACCTCTCCAAAATTCACAGAGGCCCTTGTTGCTGTTCTGTGTGCCATTGTTGCCCATGGAGCGCCCCAAGGAGGCAAACCCATCTCTCACTAAGACCGCTGATGTGGCAACACTAAGTAAATAATCAGTTAAAAATTTATCTGGTAGTTTGTATTTCTTTGTGGAGCTAACCTCTGAATTTCGGAGAACAGCTTAGTGATATGTATGTTTGTTATGTAATGAAACTGTCTGATACACAGGGTGATTCAGCTAAGCATATACAAACTTCTGGGAGGAGTAGGTTGCACAAAGACAAATTGGGATCACATAGCAATGCATGGTCAGAAACGCCATCTTCATACGGTAGATAGCGTTGTTCGGCCGCGAGACTGCACATACGTTCTTTCAGGATACCGTCATTGGTAAACCGCCTGAAGAGGTAGTAGGGTGGCTGAGTTCACGAATGCGGAAATGGCTAAATGGCAGATATGCACCTTGCACACGGAGCAGAGGACTGCATCGGACGAGCCACCATGCGACTGTACCAAGAACGGTACCCGATAAGAAGAGTGCCAAATCCCCAAGTGTTTGCACGGCTGCATCAGAGGTTATGCGACACTGGTTCTTTCCAGGGGCCTGCTAGGTGCCGGGAACAATGGGTACGCACTCCTGCCATTGAAGAGAATGTGTTAAGTCATGCAGCAGACACTCCAAGTGCCAGTACACGACAAATTGCCCATCGAAGAGAATGTGTTAAGACATGCAGCAGACACTACAAGTGCCAGCACACGAGCAATTGCCCATCACCTCAGTCTGTCCCAATCCACCATATGGAGGGTTCTGCATGAAGACCAATTGCATCCATATCATGTGCAGCACGTTCAGACACTAAGACCTGAGGATTACCCTCAGTGCATTGCATTTGCGCAATGGTACCTGCAGAGGAGTGCGGCAGAACCCCAATTTCCTGCTTCTGTGCTGTTCACAGACGAAGCGTGTTTTACACTGGAAGGTTGCTTCAATGCACATAACGCACATGTATGGCGGTGGAGAACCCCCATGCTGTACGACCATGTGCAGCACAAAACCGTTTTGCTGTTAATGTTTGGGCCAGCATTGTCGGTGACCACTTAATTGGCCCTTACATCATGTCTCCTCGTATGGAGGAGTTACCGGATATTTCTGGAGCATGTCTTGCCAGAGCTATTGAACGAACAACAGGTCCCTCAGTCGCTGCACCGTGCAATGTGGTTCCAGCATGATGGAGCCCCCGCCCATTTCAGCAATGACGTTCGTCATCACTTAAACATGACATCTGGACAACAGTGGATCGAGCATGGTGGTCCCGCTCATTGGCCTGCAAGATCGCCGGACTACTTCTTCTGGGGTTACATCAAAGGATTGGTGTACGACACTCCCGTTGAAAGTGATGAGGACCTTGTAGCACTCATCTCTGTAGCTGCTTCAGAAGTCCGAGACATGCCAGGAATTTTCCAAAATGTACGTGATTCCACTCGCCGACGGTGTCAAGCATGTTTCAGCTCATGGTCGCAACTTTGAACACCTTCCATAACCTCAATGCATTTCGCAAATGTCTTGTGGGTAATAAAAAGCATTTTGTTCTCTTACGTGCTGCTCTTTCATTTCTCGTCCTCTCTGTACACTAGCACATGAAGATGGTATTTCAGACCCTGCACTGCTATGTGATTATGATTGGTCTTTGTGCAACCTACGCCTCCCAGAAGTTTGCACACGCTTAGCTGAATCACTCTGCAGGTACAGCTGCAAAAAGGACAAAAGCAGCAAATTAAGCTTGCACAACTGTTTTGAATTTTGAAAGGCAATTTAAATTAATTACCACTTCACAGCATTTTCAGAAAGGACATGACTGGGGATTCCCAGATTCCTACACAATACTTGAAAACCAGGATTTCCGGGTTTAGAATATTACAAAAACCCGGAATTCCGGGCTACACACAAACAAAAAACTGGCCCAGGCAAAGCATTAGAATGATACAGTGGATAAAGAAGAACTGGCTTCTTGAAAAATAAATCTTTCTTGGTGGTTGCTCTGGCTTTCTTCGTTTTTGCCAACCGATTCGCTAAATTCAATTTTCCCCCCAAAGTGTTATAATATTACAAAAAGGTAATCGCCAAAACAATTTTTTTCCCCACAATTTGCAAATAATGCAATCAGTAGGACAACCCCTGCAAGCCTAATTAATACAGAGAAAGCTGTGGTGAATACTTCTGTGAGTTATTAGAACATGTGTGTGGAGGGAGGGAGAGAGAGAGAGAGAGAGAGAGAGAGAGAGAGAGAGAGAGAGAGAGAGAGAGAGAGAGAGAGAGAGAGAGAGAGAGAGACAGAGACAGAGACAGAGACAGAGACAGAGAGAGATTTGTAAAGCAATAAAATTTCAATTTCTCTAAAATAGCATAGCTCCTGGTGTAGGTGTCATGGTGGCTGATATACTGAAATACTGTGGTGATTCTGTCATTGATTGTTCAGCTGAAATTAGTCAATTGTATTGGAATTAGTTGTTCTTCAAGTTTGGAGGGATACCATTAATTTTCCTTCGTAAGAATATACGGGAAAAGGTGATCAGACTGCTTGCAAGAGCTACAGTGGTATCAGTTAGCTTGATAGTAACAGGGAAAGCCTTTGGAAAGGCTAATGCTGACAAGATACAGAACATTACATCAGAGAAGGTATAGGATGCACACAGTGGTATTTTATGCCTGGTAAGAGCTGTACTAACCAAATTTTTGCTTTGCATAAGTTGAATGAAAAGTTGGTAAGAGAGTATTTGCTGCATTTGTACATTTGGAAAAGGCTTCTTCTGGAGGGCTTCTGTGAAAGGTCTTGAAACATTTTGGTGTACCTGAAAATTTACTTGAATGTATGAAAGCTACATTTGTTGGCAGCAGAGAGCATATGCAAATAGTTTTATCAAATTGGTTTTCCATAGGTGCAAGAGTCAGACAAGGTTAAGTAATGTCTCCATGGCTCTTGGTATATTTATGGATGCATGCATGTTGCCAAGAGAAACAATGCTGATTTATTTCTTCGAAATTGCAGTACCTGTAGGTTGCTGTATGCCATTGACATAGCGCTGTAGTGCGATAGCAAAAGTGAGTTGCAGAATATGTCGTACAAGAGAAGCAAAGTGTATATGAAATCCACGCTGAGTACCAATAAGGGAAAAACCTAAGTAACGGTTTTTAAGTGAGGAACAGTTAGCAACACATACAAGGTCAGTTAAATAGTACAGAATTAGAATAGGTAAATCAATTTGTGTATTTAGGATATACGTTTACAGAAAAAACAGATTAGATGGCTAAACTAGAAGGTGATTGAATTTAGCTCTGAAAGTCATAATTGTGTACAGTAGTGAAATCTGGGTATTTTAGGAGAGATACAGTAGTCATCTGTGTGCTGAAGAGACGCATTACCGTATATACTCGCGTATAAGTCGACCCCCCCCCCCCCCCCCCCCCCACTTTCACAGGAAGAAATCGGAAACTCGCGTATAAGTCGATCCCGGAATGAGAAAAAAAAAATTTCAATGAATTTATTCAAAAACATTTGAAAACGAAAAAAATTATATATATAATACTAAATTTAATTTGCATACCCAAAAACTTCATCGGAACCCTTCAAAATGCGATTCCGAGTCAGACTCGCAAAACAGTTCAAATAAGTCTTTCTCCGTCATCGGCGAGTCATCATAAACATCAGTATTCCCATCTATGCCTGTGTCATCAGAATCACTGTTATCATCACTCATAAAAATCTCATCATCCTCTGTGCCATCAAGTTTGTTACTAATGCAACATTTCTTGAATGATTTCACGACCATTTCCGCAGGTATCGCATCCCAAGCATCCTTGACCCATCGCGCAATCAAAACGATATCCGGCTTGTTTAGATTTCCGCCCTTGGTTTCAGTCAGCAAATCGGAACTTATCCAATCTGCCCAATACCTCCGCACATTGTCCTTGAAGGACTTATTAAGGCAGACATCTAGTGGTTGAAGAACAGATGTCAACCCACCTGGGATGACAGCAAGAGTTGTTTTTGAATTTTCTGCAGTTTTTTTTTCACTTCTGCACAACGGTGTGCAACAAACATATCCCACACCAAAAGAGAAGGTTTCCTCAAAAGTGCACCTGGCCTTTTGTTCCACACATTCTGTAACCAGTCAATTGTTCCGGATTCGTTCATCCATCCTTTTTCATGGGCACGAACGAGCACACCAGACGGAAAGACAACGCTTTTTGGCAGAGTTTTGCGTTTGAAAATAATTACCGGAGGTAGTTTACTGCCGTCGGCCAAACAGGAAAGAACAACGTGAAACTGGATTTTTCGTGGCTAGTCGTTTTGATCAAGATATTTTTTCGCCCTTTTGGTTCACTGTCTTATTTCCAGGAAGGTCGAAACACATGGCGGTTTCATCCATGTTCCCTATTTGGGAAAGTTCAAAAGCAGTCTCTTTCCTCTTTTGAATTACGTACTTTTGAAATTCCATTATCTTTGCTTTGAGGTCACGAGGTAACTTTTGTGCAATTTTGGTGCGCTGGCATAGACACAACCCATAGCGGTTCATGAACCTTGTGCACCAACCTGGTGAGGCACGAAAAGTGTTATTTGCGGCTGCAAACTTTTCATCTTTTGTGAGCTTCATTGCTCGCAAACGTATGCCAGTTCGCGTTACAATGTAACCATTTTGTCTGCAGCCCACAATCCAATCATTCAAGACACTTTCCAGCTCTGGGAAAGATGTCGTTCCACGGCGCAGCGCCTTTTGTGATTTTGGGATTTTCACCAAGTCCGTTTTTTTTTTTACGCCAATCTTGAATCAGTTTTTTGTTAATGCCAAATTGACGTGAAGCAGCACAGTTGTTAGTATTTTCTGCAAAAGAAACCACTTTCAACTTGAATCCTGCGTTATAGGACATCCGTTTCTTTACACAATCTGTGTCACCCATAATAGGAGAAGCGAGACACGTGCGATTAAGAACAAGCAACACCTAACACTGGCTGTCGCATGGCTCCGTTACCAAAGAAAAACGCTTCGCGCGATATTCTTTGTCGTTACGTCAAAGATCAGTGCAATCAACTGGTAGTCGGAAGGGCGGAGCTTTCAATGTGCGGCTGTGACTGCGCTGTGAATACGCAAAGCCAGGAGAGAGACTTCTCAAAGCGCTGAGAAATTCTTAGGTTTGCGATTTCGTAATTCTACCACATCGGCGTTTTTTCTTTCTTTCTTTTTTTTTTTTTTTTTGGAGTGTTGCGATTTCGTAATTAATACCGCATCGGCATTGGGGGGGGGATTGCCTTTTGCCTCACGGGAAGAACTTTTGGACTTACGATTTTTTTAGACCCCGCGTATAAGTCGACCCCATTACTTTGAAGCTCTCATTTTGTCCCAAATTTCTCGACTTATACGCGAGTATATACGGTACTTTGTTTTCACAGCAGTGTGGCATGACACGTTGTCTTCATGGATCATTGTCCCTCGAGTGCCTTTCTTTAGGAGTTTCTCCTGCCACATTTCCAGCACTTTCAGAAGACAAACATCAACGTACCAGTTTGCAGTGACTGTTTTTTGGTCCTCCAGGACAACTGTGGCAACATGACCAGTGCAGGAAAAAAAAAAAGATGTCAACATTCTCTTGCCCCACACTTCTTACTCAACAAACTGTGTGGTCTTCATCTGGGAATGTACACATCATAGATTGCCACTTTGTTTCCAATTCAAACTGGTAAATACACGATTCATCACTAGTTATGACATCCAAGATGCTCTTTTCTTTACCATCATTGATTTTTTTTTTTTTTTCTTGAAATGGCACCATTCCACATGTCTTCTTTTGTTCCTCTGTCAACTGATGAGGAATCCATCACGCACACCGTTTGCTCAGTCAAAGTTTTTCATGAAAAATGGAATGCATGCTCCCAGAACTAATGTTTGGTGGAGCGTAGAATAAAAGCGGGTGACGCGGCATTGTTACATCATCTGGCAATGTCTAATAAAGGTATAAGCATCACAATGCCACAAAAAATTAGTGGTTTGGAAATTTCATTTATGCATATCCAGAAACTTTCTGCACTTTCTACATATACTCAGAAGATCAAATAGAATGTTGCACAACTAACTGTAAATAAGAAGACAAGGGGAGCATCTCATAGAACTGAAAGGTGGCCATCTCTATTACTACTGCAGAATACAGGCAGAACTAGAGGTTTTCACTAGCTCAATGCATTCACACCAAGTTATCCTAATTAGGAAATTGAAGAGTTTTTATGGAAAAATTTGATGTCTAAATAACATGGGTACGTAGCAAATTTTTATGGGCAATTTCAATATGAAAATAAAGCAGCAGCAACATAATAAACTTCAGTATGTAAATTTAGTCATGACGAAAGAAATAAACTTGAAAATACTCCTGCAGACTTTGCAAAGGTGGAATAGTTTTTAGAGCTAAGCCATTTTCAAGAGAAAATAAAATGATAGGAAGTGGACATGAAATCACTCAAATGAAGTGACAAGAGAAATTAATTTTATTATGTGCAACAATAAATTTGTCATCAAAAATGTGCTTAACACACTGCAGTTTTTGATATAGAATAGCAAGATGCATCTTATCACAAAACTTAAATAACAAAATATCTTACACCACATAAAAAGTACTGACGACAAATCTGAAAAATAAAAAAAAAGTAAAAAAAATTCAGATTGGAACTAAGAAACTGATTCTATGCACTAGACTAGGTCTAACAACAGAAGAAGCACACTTCTCAAAGTTAACAAAAAAATTTTCTATGGAAACAGTTACAAAAATAGGTGACACTCAGAAAAAAAACCACATGAAAATGTCATAACAAACAAAAATGGGGTGGACTTTAGAGTTCGGCCCCTGTCGTCTGCTTGAATCAACGCGCTGCTGGAATCACGGGAAATGACACGTGTAGTGATAGGTGGCGCTGCCGCTGCTTCCTTGTAATCAGTGTTTGCTCCCGCGCTGTCTGCGTTACATAACCACTCTTTGCTCAGTGCGCGAGCCGTGACACCCCTTTACTTACTTCTGTTCGCCCTGTTTTAAGCGATAAGTGGCTTGTGTTTTTTCCAGCGTGCGGTGTAGCTCTCTTAGTCTGGAGATGTGGAATTGGAGGCATTTCTTCAGTGAAGTTGGGAAGGATGAAGAAACATGTATTGCATGGTGAGAGCGGAAAGGATTGCTTCCAACCGAACAAAGATGTTTTGCAGGTCATCCAATGAGTTTGCGAGTGGATATGTGTCATTGTTTCGGACAATTCAGGTGTAGGAAGAATCCTGTTACAGGGAAAAGTGAGCAGTGTTCCCGTTTACTTGGTACATGGTTTGAAGCTGCTTGTATTCCTCTTGATAGGGTGATAACTCTTGTGTATTGCTTTGCCAAAGGATTGTCCTACGATAATGCAATTGAGGAATCTTCCCAGGGTGGGATTCCCACATCCTCTTGCGACAGTCAGCGACTATTATCAGTCTTGCAGAGAACTAGTTGCAGAGTTTATGGTAGCCTACGAACAAGATGAAGGACAGCTTGGAGGCCCTGGTGTAATCGTAGAAGTGGATGAGGCGAAGGTTGGGAAGTGGACGTATAATTGTGGTCATCTCGTTGAGGGCACCTGGATCCTTGGCATCTTTCAATGAGATTCTAAACGATTCCGGGTAGAGATCTGCCTGGAGAATAACCGCTCTGCTCACACATTGCTGCCACTCATCCAGAAACATGCTCAACCTGGAAGTACTACAATGACGGATCAGTGGGCTGCGTACCGCAACCCTCCCATCATGTGGTTTCCAACATCTCTCAGTTAACCACTCGCTCAATTTCGATAATCAGACTACTGGGGCGTATATTCAAGGTGTTGAGAGCAACTGGCAGCCCCTCAAACACACACTATCTAATGGAATTCAGAAAGACCACTTTGGCAGACCACATTCTCAAATATTTATTCCGACAAAATTGTAGTCTTTCCTCTGAACACTGCTTTGAGGTGATGATTGGCAACATCAAACAGTTCTTCCTTAGTACGTAATGTTTACCAGTGAAATATTCGTACTAGATAGACAGGTTCTCAATGAGGAGAAAGCACTTCTTTTCCGTCGTTATAAATATTTAACAACACCTCAACTACTCATATTCCATAAAAGCCCTTTTCAGAGCCAGCCATATTACCAAATAAACCCATTCCTTTAAAAAATAACCCATGCCGCCTATTTGTCGTCCTTAACAGTCGTCCCGCACAAACCACACACTGTAATGCAGGCAGCAAAGGAGTAAACAACGCCAACACATGCAGCGCCATCTATTGCGAAACGTTTCTCCCGTGATTCCAGTAGCGCGTTGGTTCAAGCAGACGACAGGGGCTGAACTCTAAAGTGCATCGCAAAAATGCTGATAAATAAAGAAAATGTAATTTTCAAAGTGAAATATATAGAACTATGTAAGATAGTATGAAAATGTATCACTGAAGACAACAAAATTTAATTGTGAACTACTAAAAAAACTCAGTTGAGAACAGCCAAAGTCTTAAGAAAACAAAAGGTAATCTCAATAATGGAAGAAAACAGATTATGGCACTTAGGAAATGGTACACTAACAAGAAACTATGTTAGAGTACATTTTCTAATTGTAGAAACGATGTTAGAGTAGAAACTGTTAATTGTAGAAACGATGTTAGATTACATTTTCCCGATGTTACTCTAACAAGAAAAAGCTAGGTAAAATTTTGAGGAGGAAAAGAGTTCTACAGAAAACTATATGAAAGGCATGATATACATCTTACACACAAGGTCATTTCTTCATCTAATTAAGACACACAAAAGAAATACACAGGCCTTAAAAGAACCTTCAGTTCTCCTGGCACACATTGCTTATGCAATCAAGAACATGAAAAGGGAAAGATGAACTACTGTGGACACTGTACCGGAATCAAGTGAAGAAATAGAAACACTTGTGCAAGTTTTTAGTAGATGCCTCAACAAAGAGAAGAAAGGCAAATGTGTAAGAATTGCATTATGTACGGATTTTATTGATTATGAAAAGGCCTTTGATTCTGTGAAACCATCAGTAGTTATTATGCCTTTAAAACCCTGTGGGAAAGAAAATGAATATGTTAATATTAAAAATAATAATATCTATGAAAACACAAATGCAAAGGTTCAACTGTTTGAGGAAACAGCATCTATAAAATTTAGGAAGCCCCTTCAATGTCACCTTGCAAAATGTCTTTCAGTCACTGAACTGAGAAGACAAGACAAGACAATATAATGATTAATGGAGATAGGGAAGACAAAATGATAATGGTTAATGGAGATAGTTTAACACATCTTCATTTTGCTGACGACATAGCAATTTTTGGAAGTAACTTCTCAAAACTGCAGAATATGATCCAGAAATTTGTTGACAAGAGTAAAGTGGGATTAAAGATGAATACAGTAAACAAAAGTGATATACAATAATGCTTTTACAAGAACTGAAATTTAGATGTTTATGGGGCAAAATTAGAAGTAGATGATGCCTATATCTCTACCTCAGACAACACATATAAAATAAAAGTCATATCAAGGAAGAAATTTACAGATACACAAGGGGCATCCTGAAAAGTAATGCCTCCTCCTTAATAACTTTTGAAGTGATTTTAATGAAACTGCACTGACATGTATTATGATATGTTACCAATGTGGGAACAATTTTATTCCAAAATCGGAAATGAAGATCATGAATGACAGAGAAAAGCAGCGAGCCGTAATTGAATTCTTAGAAAAAGAGGGATGCGAGGCTCCAGAAATACACAAAAGACTCTTTGCGGTGTATGGAACTGCCACAATCGATATCAGTGATGTTCGAAGATAAGAGGTTTTGAGAGGGAGAAAGTTCTGTGTCGGACAAACAAAGGAGTGGAAGACCCACAACTGCAGTGACAAATGCCAACAGACAATGAGTGAAAGACCTCATCACAGCTGATCGTTGTGTCACCATCCAGGAGTTGTGTGCTGTAATTCATTGTGGTCATAGTGCTGTGGAAACATTATTAGGGATCTGGGCTACAGAAAAATTTCTTCAAAGTGGATCCCAAGAAACCTAACTCGTGAACAATGTGAGCAAAGGGTGGACGTGTGCTGGAACCCCTTGGACTGTTATGAGAGGAAGGGTGAGGTGTTTTTCTCTAATGTTGTGACGTGGGATGAAACCTGGGTGTTCTTTCATGACCCAGAAACAAAACGTGTATCATTGGAATGGCACTGCACATCTTCACCTCGACAGAAAAAGGTGAAAACAACTCATTCTGCAGGGAAAATGATGGTGACAATTTTCTGGGACAAATGTGGTGTTATTTTGACTGATTTCCGTGAATGAGGTGCAACAATAAACAGTGCTCACTATGTGCAGACATTGAAGAAGCTAAAGGAAGCTATCAGAAGGAAAAAATTTAACATTCCACTTCACAGTGTTGTTTTACACCATGATAACACACATCTCCACAACCACAATGGAGACTTCACAGGCTATTGCCAAAATGGGGTGGACAGTGATGCCTCAACGCCCCTATAGTCCTGATTTGTCTCCCTCAGACTTTTTCCTGTTTGCCCCTTAGAAAAACACCCTTCATGGGGAACGTTTCAACGATGTAACAGACGTTAAACTGGCTGTGAACTCATGGGTGAAATGACAGCCTCAGGAATTTTTCTAAAATGGATTTTACCAATAGGTTCAAAGATGGTGGAAATGTATAGAAAGTGATGGACAATACTTTGAATAGGCTAGCATTATTAACAATATATCCAAGTATTTTGGCGCCAAGTTGAGGCACGAGACATTACTTTCAGGATGCCCTTTGTATAAAACTTGGCTAGAGTGCATTTGGAAAAAACAGTATAATTTTCAAGAGCAATTTACCATTGTCTTAAAAGAAAAATGGTTAATCAATTCATCCTTTTCCAGTTCTTACTTATGGATCAGAGATATGGACCTTAACTAGAAAAGATATACAGAGGCTGCAAAGGAGAACAAGCAGGCATCTCATAAAGAGATGATTGCTTGGTGTAAAACCAAGAACTCGTGGATCAGGAAAATGAACTAACTACCATTGGAAAACTGAAATACTATACTAGATATCATCGTCAAGACAACATCTCTAATTTTCAAGCATACAGAAGGGAATGAAGTGTTAAAACTAAATTGCTACAGGTTGAAAAAGCAAAACTTAATTTGGTTTTCTTTGTTATTAAATCACCAAAATCACTATGATAACACCAGGCAGTATTTCAATATTGTAATATACTGTATTTTTGATATAAATTAATAGCATGAAAAGAAAGTAACCAATTCTTACACACTTTGATGCCCTTTTAACTACTTGCAAAATGATTTTCTTTTTCCCTGTAACTCCCATGCATTTTTTTTTTTTAATATACAGTTCATCTTTTGTAAGCCTTTGCTGCTTGCGCTTTCAAGGCTTTACATACATATCATGTATGTTAAAGCCTTGGAAGAGCAAGTAGCAAAGGCTTACAGAAGATGTACTGTATATTAACAGAAACAGCATTGCAAATTAGTGTACTTTATAACCCCCCCCCCCTGAAGGTTACAGGGTAAACATTACACGAGATTTATAGCTTTCCCACACCTGTATGAATAAACACTTAAAAAATTTGCTTAATAAATTTGCATTCAGTTCTAGTGTGACTTGGAAACAAAACACATAAGGAGAAATTTTAATCCTTGAAGGGGGGAAAGCAGATATATTGTTATTAGGAAGACAGTAAATAATAGCTTTCAATCAAAAACACAGTTAATTCTCAGTAGCACATCAGCTGATGCCAAATGTTTACATGTCAGAACAGCTAGGAAAGGTTGCATGTACCTGGAACTATACTTTTATTCCATTGCAACCCCTTGATTAAATAAACATGCAAAATTTCACACAAAATGTCATACAAGAACTTGCTAATTTTAACCTGAGAAATACAGACCATTTAATTAATTCAAAAGCAACTCGACTTTTGCAACATACCTTTCTTGACAAGATGTTGGTACATCAACTGCAAGAGCTGTTTTTCATAATACATTATTTTTGTTTGGGCCACAACTTCAGCCTGGAAAAATGGCACAAAATGATTGTAATCAGCAGTACAAAGTACTGTATAACTTATTTTACACACAGGCATACACAAAATGTAGGCACTAAAAGAGGCATCATTTACATAATTTAAATACAAAAAGGCCATGCAGAAGCTATAGCAACACCAAAAATTAGAGATTGTACTGATATATTCATAGTATGAGAAACAAAAAGCAACATATTGAAAGCTAACTTGATTACTGTTCGGTTGTTTCTCTTAGACCAGACACTGGCCATCCCTAGCCAATGGCCCAGGAGCAGACTTATGCTGAATGTTTTGCAACATGACTTCCAAGGGTTGTAAATATTTGTTCTGCTGACAAAGCGTGCATCACTTTGACCAAATTTCATTTAAAAATCTATATATATATATATACAGACAGTGCTGCTTGAAGGGGTTTAAATCGTCGACGTTTTTGAAATTTAACTGACACTTAGTTCGCCGATTTCATTACTGTTGACAACTGTAACAGCAGCATTTGTTCTCTCGGGGTCTTTTTTTTTTTTTAATTGTCTTCCATATTTGTTATTTTAACATTCAATCTTTTTTTTTTTTTTTTTTGCATTTGCTAACTGATTAGAAAATAAATTTATTACTCCTTTTTTTTTTGCCAATTGAACTGCATTTTACCATTTACCCAGGATGATTAAGCTGATAATGCGGCTTTCAATTTTTTGAAATTACTTGACTATCACATTCGAAGCAAGCAACCTTCTCTCTCGCAGACATTTTTAGGAGCAATATAAGCCACCTGCAGACCGCACATGTTTTGCTGTTGTTGACTAGAGGTGATTTTTTCCAGAATAGACACCTAACAAACACTGTCCCTAGAAATAATCATGTAGTTTAACATGGCTTGGTGCCTCCCAGATTTGACAAAGTAGTAGCAGGGAAGGGGTCTTTTAAAAAGCACAGGAAGAAACAAAATCTCTTGCTGTCCCAAATGGTAGGGGTGGATGGATGCATGTGTTTGTTTGTGTGGGGGAGGGGATCGGTCAGTGTTTCCAACAGAAGAGGGGAGAGTTGCTGGAGTGAAGATATGGCATACGCAAGATCTAAGATTAAAAAAATGTTCTGCAAGGGATTGAAATTTAAGATTTAACAAAAAATATTCAATAAAAAAAAATTCTGCAAGGAAATTGAAACTAAGATAAAAAATATATATTCCCCAAGGCATTGAAATCTAAGATAAAAAAATGTTCTGCAGGGGGCTACTTTGTTTTGCAATATGCATTGCAGTTTTAGGTACTTTCTGCTCTTGGGACCAATGGTCTGTGTAAAACCACCCAAAAGACAGAAGAATGAGTTAGCCCTTTGTTTCCCCCTCCCTGCTTCTGGCGCTTGGGTTTTCTTCAAGTGTGAGACGACAGGTATAGCATGTAGGGCAGCTTACAACTGTATACTCCTAAAACTCCAATCTTTTCCACACTTTTTCTTTGGCATCTTTCCAATCCGGGCACCCTGTCCTCACTCCGAATTTTCCATATTTTCAGGCCTTCCAAGACACTAAGAAAACCCAAATATCGGCAAAGTTGCAAAATATGAATCACGTAATAAGCAATTGGAACTAAAGAGAAAACTATACAAAATGTACAAAGAGCTAACAAACCCACCCGTCCACAGCTACATGAATAAAATTCACCTCTATACGAATGCAATAAGCGAATTTCGACAAACACAAAAGGCAATGCAGTTCAAATATCCTTGTGTAAAAAAAGATGAAAAACGCTGTGAACTTGTCTCACAGAAACTCAAGTTATCAATCTGTAGAAAATTCACGCTACTTTCTCACATCAGCACGAACCAAGGTACTAAAGGCCTTTCGCTACACCTTGTAGCATCTTCAGGAGTGGTCGCTGGTATCTCCAGTGAACAACAGCAAACTGATGTCGAAGCTTCCGTGTTCTTCCACTGACCACGCCCATGATGACACGTACATACTGCACAGTGGCTTCATCTGGTGTCAGTAAAGGAATGTTTTTTTTGTCTTGTATAATAATTTTCTTTTTCTTCCGCATGGTATTTTTTCTTCATTCAAATTTTTCACGGCTGCTATCTTGAATTAATTTTTTTTATCAATTCTTTCCACTGTGTCGGCAGACTAAATAGATCATTTTGGTTACAAATTTTATCTTGGTTTCTTTTTTCAATCAATACTGCTTCTGCTAATCTGAGATATTTTTCATTTCTTGCTGATGCTATTAATTCAATGTCTTCGAATTTAGGATTCACTTTATTTTCCAAACAATATTGGATTAACGCCATTTTATTTTATTTTTTATTCCAATTTCTCACATGCTGCAGTAATCTATGTTTTAAGCTGCTTTTAGTGCTACCAATGTAGGCCATTGGTCTTGAATCGTCTATAGGAATGCGATGTACCCCAGATTTTTCTAACAATCGTCCTCTTTCATCACTGTTAACCACAACACTTCTGATGGTATCTACAGAACTTTCCACTTGACAATTAAATGGTTTAGAATATTATTGACCACTGCTGTTAAATATGCCATATATGGAAAAGCTGCCACATAAATACTTGCCAACTTTGGAAAATGTGCATCAGTAAAACTTTAGTGTGAACGCCATTTACCACAAAACAAAACATAATTATATTAATAAATATGCAGTAAAAATTCTCTACATATGCCGCAATAACTAAACTAGTATTATCTGTGTTTAAAATAATAATTAAAAAAACCATAAAGTAAAATCTTAATTCTGTTCAATGTTAGCCTCGCAAACCTGTGGTGTTTCAATACCAAACTAAACATTTCCTGTAAAAAGAAAAAAATCCACCTTAAGAGTACCTACACATTGCATTCAAAACTGTATATTACATACCTTCTAATCTTCATCTTGTATATCAGGATTATATAATATTATAATCACTTTCATGACTATCATCATATGCTGCAGCAATTGGCCCTTCTTGTAAAAGATTCACAACAGCGGAAGTTCGATCACTTCCGTTTCAGCTTCATCAGTCATCGGCGTACGGACACATGCGAAGACCCTGAAGAAGCTGCAATGCCTGGACATGGAAGACGTGTACGATTTCAGCAGTTATCGGACTTTGAGTGAGCTCGTCTAGTCGGACTCCGCGAGGCCGGGTGGTCGTATCGTTGTGTTGCGGAGCGAATTGGAAGGGAAGTATCGGTGGTGGTACGATGGTGGTGTAGATGGTCCGAGGAACATTCCCACACGAGAAGACGTGGAACCGAGAGTCACAGACGGACTGATGAGCAAACCAATCGACGCATAAGAAGAGCGCCGTTGTCAAGCAGAACATCAGCTCCGACGCAAATCCGAGCTTCCGTTGCACCTGAGGTGACTGTGCGAACAATCTGCAACCGCCTACTGGATGCAGGACTACGTGCACGTGTGCCTCTGGCATGTGTACCTCCGACTCCAGCCCACCATCAGCAACGGCTACAGTGGTGTCGCCAACATCTGCACTGCAGAACGCAATGGCGATCTGTCGTGTTCAGCGATGAAAGCAGATTCTGCTTGGGAGCCTCCGATGGCCATATGCGTGTTTGCGGACGCACAGGGGAGCGTCTCCACTCTTCTTGCATCCGCCAGCGACACACGGGGCCTACACCTGGTCTAAAAACACCTGGGAACAAAGACTTATGGAGACCACTAAAGGTGGTCTCCATAAGTCTTTGTTCAGAAAGAAATAACGAAAATGGCCACAGTTTCTGGTGTCGCTTTTTTAAAAGCAATAAATTTGTAGAATGGCGCCTGTGAGGACGTTTTCCCAGCTTTACCAGTGCAGAAAGTCCGATTTATTTATGCTCTTGTTTACTTCGAAAAGCCATTTTTCACTTTGCACAGGAACACTTCGGGATTTGGGCGGAATTCCAAGAAATTCACCGCAGCGGCCAAGTGGGGTCAATGTTCAGCCAGAACCGAGGTCTGCGAACATCCATAGAGAAAGTTTCTGCCTCCTAATGTTCGCGTAGCCATTATTGGAAAGTTGGCGCATTCCCGCACATGTGCAACGCGTAAGGCGAAGAGCATCATTTTTTTTTGAAGCTCTGGAGATTCAGAGAGAGAGTTGGGTGAAAACCACGAAAGAGAAGGAAAAATGAGAAGAAACGGAGGAGATGCGCAAAGAGCGTAAAAGACGGCGCTCCTAATCCGAGTGCCGATGAAGGAAAAAGATGTCGGCGTCATGGTAGGACCTTTAATTTGTTTTTTAAATGCCAAAACAGAGGAAGCTACTTTTAAAGCCCTCATTCTCACAGAGAATTGTAGCTGGGCTGGATATCTTCCACCCGCCATGTTTGGGAGTCCCGCGGAGACGCCGGAGAAATTGCAGCACAGGCATTGATACTTAAGTTTGCACCTTCGTCCCATGAAATCTTCTAATTCCTTTCTTATTGTCCACTTGAAGGGCAAAGAAAGACAGGTCCACGCAGTTCAGCAGCAAGGAAGGAAACTTGCCTAAATTCGCAGCGACGGACAGACTCCGTGACGCCGAACCTCAGCAGTTAACAAAAACCATAATTCCTCCGCTCAGCTCAAACATCTAAATTGTAAGCATTTCCATGCTGTTTAACTGACAAAGCTTCCTTGAGAAGAGAAGAGAAAGAGAGAGAGAGAAAACAAATAAAACGTCATCAACGGCAAACTTTCGGCGCCCACCTAATTATTTTTGTTTAATGTGATTCAAAAAAAAAATTATATGATGTTATTTTTCATTAAAAATATACATATAGGGGGAAGGTACATGTTGCAGAAAAGTATTCATTGTTTTGAAAAGGGAAAGAAAAATTATTAAACAAAGAGGGGAGTAAAGAAATTGTAATTTTTTATTTTGAGTGTGTGTGAGGTCTGGCCAGAACCAACAAATATAGTATAATGTCATTGTGTATTTTGGTATAAATGTCTAGTTAATGCCAGTGATAGCCTTAAGAAAACAAAGAAATGGATTGAAGTGTATTAATTTTGGTTTCTGTTAGAACAGAGTTTTTCATTAGCTCAAATGAGAGGAAAGTGACATCAGAGTAGGGTATTAAAATGGCGTGCCTTCCTTACGAAAAATGTGGGGAATTTTATTTTTGGCTCAGGTAGGAGAGCATACTTCTTCCAATAGCCTACTCTATTCTTTTTTTGTTGGCATTTCACCAGTAGGAGTAGCAACTTAACTTATGCACAGATTTTTTTGTCATAATTAATGTGGGGAGTCCTGGCAGTGGCAGTGACTTGACCTTTTTGTTTTCTATTACTGTAAAGTAAGAAAGATTTTTCCAGGTAACTGACCAGAATCAGTGTATTGTGAAAAAAAAATAATAATAAATAAAATGTCACTCTTAACCATCTAAATTAAATTGTAAAGAGCATCTAGCTCAAGGTTAAACATGTAACAAATATGCACATCGAGCATTAAGCTCTTAACACTCTTTGAGTGAATGGTCACATCCTTTGATGATTTTGTAAGGCAGGCCGGTAACTAAAATTGTGCCACTTACCTCCCTCATCCTCTAAACCACACAGGTGAAAACTACTTGGTTTGCAGACCAGGATTTCTGAGAGGGATTATTTAGGACTGTTAACATACTCTGGACTCTAAAAATCATAGCTTAATTATTTTTTATTCGGCCTAGCCACCAAAAATTCCACTGTATTGAGTTGTTTTCCAACATGTGCCTGGGAACACAAAAATAAACCTTTAGTTAACCTGGAACATATGTTTGATCAAATTATTTTGTGTCGCATGTGAATTTCTCTTGTCGGTGGCGGTGGAATCGCCTTCCATTTACTGGGAGCTTTTTTGGATCGTACCTTGGGTGTTACTTGTTAATAAAAAAAATTCTTAATTGGGGTCCCTAGATAGATCACCAGCCTTTTTCTTCTTTTTTTAAGAAAATAAAATTGTTGTAATATTTTGCATTTTTTAGAAGTAAGTTCATCATCATCATCATAATAGAAAAATAATATCTTAACACCAAATCCCCACGTATCAGCTTCTTTGAATTGAAAAAAATACTTGGCAAGCAATAATTCTTCTGAACTGTTATTTCTTTCTGCAGATGCTTTTTGCTTTTTAAATGATCTGATATTGCTGAAAATCCTCTTTTACCATAGTAGATCAGATCAGAGCACAAGGAGCACAATGCTTTTCCACTGACATCAATTTTGTGAATAGAATCTCCAGCCTTCAGCTGCATTTCAGAATCTTTATCTTTGATCACAATTAATTTTGGCAGCCAATCAAACCGAATTTTTTTTTTCACTTGCATCAATTAAACGTGCCTTATTTTCTTCACTTGCTCTAAGAATAGCAGCCATTTCTAATTTTACGAAAGACTAGAGAGAAAGAAATTTACCCAAACGATAGTCTAGGGGAATGTAAAGACTATGTCAGAAATATGTTGAGGAACATTCTAAAGGTAATAAAAAAGGGAAAATTAACATGGTACTTACATTTTGTTCTCAGGTATCTGATGTTCCAACACACGGTTTCGGTCATTTGACTTTGTCACAATCACAGGAAATTATTTACAAATGCCGTGAGAAGCATACACATTTATTGCTTACAGATGGTTATGCTGGTAGAACTGCAGCAGCCAAAGAAAGGAATGGCTCAGTTGCCATGCCACACCATATGTGCAAGCACCAAAAACAAACTTATCTATACCTCCATACATCACAGCAAAGGGAAGAACAGCACGTGAAAACACACAGAAGTCACAAAGAAAAACGACAATAAATGCAAACATTTTCTCAACTCCTACGGCAACTTTTATTTCAAGCAGATGTAACACTGTCACTAAAATGTGGCAGGATGGACACAGAAATAAAATTTGCAAGGATGACACATCAGTTTATGTTTGCGGGCAGGGTTTGAAGCCGTCTGTAAGTTGCTTGACTGAATTGGGAGGAATCGAGAATCACCAAACAAACAACAAAAAGAACCCATTTATCACATCGGAGGAAGCTATGGGGAGGTTGGTGACTTCACTGTGTGATTTCCTGCAAGCCATGGAAAGGCTGTTCTCGTTGGCCGTGGCAGTTTCCCTAAAGAAGGTAGTAGGCGGAGCTTCCATCATTCGCTCAGCGATGCTCAAGTGATGTCTCATCTATTGTTGACAGCAGTAAACAAATTGAGCTCTTGATTCCACTCTCCAACATTTCTTCTTGCCCCCCCCCCCCCCAGCGCCTGCTCCAAAAACAAAGCTTTCAGCTAGGAAGTGCTTATTCACAAGTCCTTTTTCTCCACAAAAAAACAGAATCACGGAATTCAGCTTTTTCAAGGATTTTTCTATAGAACGATGATCCTCCCCCTAAAAAACCTGAAACATTTCTCTTCATTTTTGCAATGACCTTGAGGATGACCAAAATGATGCAGAAAAAAGCGGAATTCCGCAAATTCGTGGAAGAATCCCATATACACTGCTGGACAATTGCTAAGGACGGATCATAAACGGCTATATAGCGCATAAAAAAGTAAGTGTGGTTGGATGCCAAGTGAAATAAAATAATGTCAGAATGCCAGGACATTACAAGAAAGACAATTTATTGTGCTCTGAAATCCAGAAGGCTTTGGAACGTGTTCAAGGGACAAACAGGCCATTTTGTGCAGAATACGTAAACGTGAAAAAAATGCAATTACCGTCCGCAGGCGTTCTGGCGTAAGATGTCAATACGGGATATGGCCACCATGGAGGGCGATGCAAGATTCCACACGTCATGTCATGCTTTGCACAACATTATCAAGCAGCTGTTGGGGTAATTTATCCCATTTCTCAGTCAGTGCACGGATGAGGGTGTCCTTGTTTATTGGAGGGCATTGGCGACCAGCAAGACTCCTCCCCAAAGCATCCCACACATTTTCAATGAGATTCAGATCTGGAGAACATGCTGCCCATACGAGGCGTTGAATATCCTCACTCTCAAGACACTCCTGGACAGCGACTGTTCGATGACATGTTGCGTTGTCGTCCATGAAAATGAATCTATCACCGACAGCACCACTGAACATGCGAACATGAGGTAGCAGAACATCATTAATGTATCATTGGTCAGTAATTGTCCCAGTTGGAAGCACATAGAGGGACGTACGGCCATTGATCATGATACCAGCTCATACCATGACACTACATGTCGGATATCGGTCCCTTTCCTGTATGTTTGCTGGACAATATGCAGTACCACTATCATGCCAGATCAGTTGTCGACGACAATCAGACGATAGACTGTATCTACTCTCATCTGAGAAAAGGACAGCAGACCAGTCGTTATCAGTCCAATTGCGATGTTGATGGCACCATTGCAAACGGGCGGTACAGTGACGTCTGGACAATGGGATGCACACAACAGGGCGGCGGGCGTATAGTCCTCCTTCATGCAAACGTCTGGCGACAGTTTTTCAGGAGATCCGCTTGCCAGTAGCAGCCATAAACTGATTTGCAACCTCACTAGCTGTGCTGCGCCTGTGTCTTTTTGTTGATAGCACTATGTACCGATCTTCTGCAGGTGTCGTACTGCAAACACGACCTCCCCGTGACGTTTGCTACACTCTCCATTTGTTTGAAATGATTTCCAAAGCCTTGAAACAACACTGTGGCTGACGTCGAACTCCCTGGCAACATCTGTTATTTTTCACCCTTCTTCAATCTTGCCAATAATACGGCCACGAGTAAAATCATCTAGGTGATGTCGAGAAGACCCACTGAGACTTGCAAGTTCATCAATTGATTCTTTCCCTTTCAACTTTGCGTTTGAACAACAACGGTCAATACGCGTCAAATCCTTTATATCTCTTATCAGCGCTATGACGTCACGAACAAGTTCGGCAATCCAAAATTTGCATACGCACAACACGCCTTACTGTATCCCGTACTTATGCTAATTTCCACATTTTCCTGCCTTCCACTTTATGGTTGCTATCGTTGCTATTGTCATCCGTCCTTAGCAATTGTCCGGCAGTGTATGATACTTTCATTCCCACATGGGCAGAGCACCATTTTTGGGCAGACCAGACAAAATCAGTTTGTTTTAAGACTGTTGATGTCTGATACATAAGATTAGCCACATTATCATCGGTTTGGAACATAAGAATTTGAAGTGTATTGCACCTGTCTTGTGTGGCAATGGGGTTATTTTAAGGGCGCGTTAAGGAGAGAAATGCAAGCTTAAGGGTGTTTTTGCAGGTAGCCCTACGTAGGTGAGGATTAACTCTGAAACCCAATTAAGTGGGAGCGAAGATTTCCTGAAGTTTTTAAGAGAGAAGAGACACTTTTGGAAGTGGAAAAGAGAAGGCTTGGTTTTTCAGAGACAGAAGTTGGATCGTGGAAATTGGCATCAGAGCGAACGAAACGATTTGTTTTAAGGAGAGCAATTAGTATCGCATCAAGTAACTGCAGTGGCGGTTTATGGGAAGCACGAAGTTCGGGTCTAGGATCCATATAGCATGGATGGAGACAAAGTCAATCAAGGCATTCTATTAACCTGCCCTTCGATAAATCCCAAACCACAAGTTTTAGTGAAATAAACTGGTTCTTTTTTTGTTATTGTTATGAAGGGTCTGAACTCGATACTTTTCATGGTGCGATTCTATGGAACGAACCAATAAAATTATGTGATGGCTCTCGCAGGATCGCAGCTATGTTGAGAATGAGATAGAAAGGAGCGGGGATAGTTACAAAAACATTCCAAATTCTGTTCACATCTATTTTACTATTACAGTAAAATAATGTTTTAAAAAAGTCTTGTCACTAGAGAGGGAGAGAGAGAAGTACTATTACTGCTACATAGTAAGATATGAACAGAAATCATAGATCAAGAAAAAAACTAATGAAGTCAAATTAGCTGTATATTTATAGCTCAGAGCTGTACATCGCATAAGCTAAAATTCTATTAAACTGTTAAAATTAAATATCCATTCAAATCAGTTACATTTTATTTATTGCTTAAAAAAACTAATTTACTACTATGTTTCATTTCATTCAGTTTGTTCAAGAGAAACACAGTAAGCAGACCATATAAAATGCCTATGCTATGAAAGCTAAATGTTGTTATGGCATAGGTGCTTTTATATACTAAAGACAAGAATAATTTGTATACTAATGTAAACATCTAATATTTCAATGTTTTCAAGCATATTTCTAGCCAAAACTATGCAACTTTCAAATAAGATAAACATCCTGATGTATGGACATTATACTATTATTCACTTCACTCTTATCATCAAATTTTTCCACTATTTATTTTATATTTTTTCCTTGAAATCTGGGTTCAAATGGGCCTGCTGTGCATAATTTACAGAGCAATGAACATATTTTACAAAAAAAGCAAATATGTTATGAAAAAAACTGTATATTTTGAAGGTTCTAAAATAACATGTAGGCTTATACATACCA
The DNA here is from genome assembly GCA_039090855.1 of Macrothele yani. Classification (NCBI taxonomy): domain Eukaryota; kingdom Metazoa; phylum Arthropoda; class Arachnida; order Araneae; family Macrothelidae; genus Macrothele; species Macrothele yani. The sequence goes on from CM077014.1 coordinate 1,418,338, forward strand.
TGACAAAAACTGCTGAGGTTATATTGAAATGTTTCACATTTACAGTATGAAGAAAAATAACATTGAAGTACTGATCTCACATTATGTAGCTTGAAAGCATTACCTTGTTAATTTTACAGAGAGAGGATTCTATTCCTGTAGTAACTGGAGCTCCTGTGACCATTTCAATCAACTTAATACAATGCTTGCAGAATTTCACATGATCCTGACGTTTGTCTTGGAGGACAGGCTCTCTCATCAGCACTAGGGAGTAAAAACATTACTAATAAATAACCTGAAATGGAATCATCACACACTAAAATTTCCTGCATGTAAAAAATATGAATAGGCATCAGCTGAAATGAACAAATGTGAGGAATCTAGTTTAAGCTGATATTTAATAAAACAATGCAAATTAAAAAAAAAACAATGCAGAGATAAATTTTGCAACAGATGAAAGACAGAAACACTAAATATAAAATCAATATTGAACAGAAAGAACAGAAAATGAAATGCACATTTGTTTAGAATAAAATCTTTAAAATAAAACACAGTTGAAACATCAACAGCGTGCAAAAACTTTTGGACATGCAGAGGATGAAACATCATGTGCCCTTCTTGGCCATGACATGCCAAGTAACAACAAATTCTAACTGTCTGAACCATGGTGGAAATCCAAATCCAGAAATGGGAACATTCGAAAATTTATTATAGATCATACATGCGAACTACAGACTACAAGCCCATTCGTGCATAAAATGATCCAAAAAGAATTATACAGTTTGATACAGCACAGAAAGGACAGTTGCTGTTGCTTATAATGAAGACGCAAAAAACTTAACTTATATAGGTAGACAAAATGCTGACTACAAAGCAGTGGCGAAGCGTCCATAGACGCAATGGAAGCGCCACTTCCCTTTGAAATCATGAGGCAAAATGCTGCAAGAATTCGTGAAAAAGACAATGAAGTTTTAAAAATTCAAATACATTTATGCATTATTTTTCAGTTATTTCGTAATAAAAACAAGTTTCATGATTACGCTACTAAGTGAATGTATTCGACTTGCAGCTGATTACGTTAATGCCGACTGTTGGAACCAGGCAATTCCGTGAAGCTTCTCTTTTTTGGACACACATGGCCGTACTACGTTCTCTGTGATCGGTGGAAGCAATCTCTAGTGCGCTTCTAGCCTAGCCTCCCAGCCCAGCAAGGAAGCCAAAGAGGCGCATGTGAGTGACGTCCCTTTTGGACGTGCATACTACGTTCTCTGTGGATGCGATTTCGACTGCGATTTCAGCCGTAACCTCTCAGCCCTGCATGGGAGCCTGAGTGGCGCATGTGCTTGAGGTTGGACTCTGCGTTTAGACCGCTTCCAGCTAGTAACCTTATGTCTCAGTGAAATTGTTTGTCTGCATATAAAATTATTACTACGTTGTTCCGGTGTTCTATTGTATTGGCTGTTAATGTGTGAAAATAGTATTCTGCAGTGATATACATCGTGAATATACAGTATATGTGAATTGTACTGAATCTACTTTTTTGATCGGCTTCTGTGAGTCAATCTAAGTTCTTTCTTACACTTTTTTGTATGGATTTTCGTTACACTGACAAGTTGTTTCAAAACTTACAAGTAATCTTCTTTCCCTGTATCAGAGAAGAATGCGAACTGATTCAATTTTTGGCGAAGACAGAAAATCGTCGTGATTTCGATTATTTCGAGAAGTCCTTGACATTGTTAGTTTGAATATTTCTGTAATATTCCGTGAAGTGACAAAGTTAATGTTTCTATGTACGTCTGCTTGACAAAACACAATTTCCTCAATTCATCACGTAATTTCCAGAGATCGCTTTTTCTTAATCGAAAGAAGCTTTTCCTTCATTTTTCGATCTCATTTGTCTGAAAAGTGAACTCAGCAGAATTTATTCACAGCCGGATATGCTGAAAGAAAGTGTCTGTGAATTCTATCAGTATCTGATTGCTGAAGACCTGGTCAACGCATTCCCCGAGGTATTCAGACTCAGTCAGTTTATACTCACTATTCCTGCTACAAACACATCTGCTGAAAGGACCTTTTCTGCAGGGCCATGGAGAGCGAATTCAGGCCCCAGTGCAATAAAATCTCCGGGTCTTCCCCACCTAGGCTCCTCCACTAACCACATAATCCATATTTCCGTTTTTTCACCCACCATTCCCCTACTTCCCGACAACCCGACCAGTTGCAACTCTTCAATCACTTTTTTTAGTGTATTACAAGCAAGTTTTGAATTTATTACATTTATGATATAAATTTAGCATTTTTACGCATCACGTAAGATATTTTTTACGCGTAACTTCCCAACCCTGGTGACAGTATAGCTTGAAAAATATTCTGACACCATAAAATAATGATTAGAAAAATTACTTCAGAAACGGGCTCTGGGACCCCGTGATGACACTTGGGTCATTACATAGAAACCACACTTCTGTCTTATGTGGTTGGTGTATGGAGAATTACTTAGATTGTCACCAGAAAATGAACAATTACTAAAAATAAAAGGAAATTCATGACCCCAAAGCAAAATTTGTGACTTTTTCTCAACTTTCAAGCCCTTTTCTGAATTCATGACTTTCATGACTAGTAGACACCCTGTGTTATCAGAAAACAAAAATGAAGAATACACTCAGAAAGAGAAATCATCAAGAATACATTCAGGAAGAGCATAATATAAAAAAAAAAAAACAGAACTTAGTCAAAAAAAATTTCAAAACTCGGAAAATCACGGAATATTTTCATTCCCACTAGAGCAGGCATTTTTGCAGATTCCAAAAATTTCAGCTAGTGGACAGACATCTCATGAACTTTCAGAAATGATATAAAACTCCTTATCAGAGAAAACACTATCAGTAATAACAGCATCTAAATAAATAAAGTAACATCAAGTGATTACCTGCAGTCACAACCACATTAAAGGTACTCCTAGCACAACTACAACTCACACCATAAATATCACAATCTTACAAAGTATTTCAAACATTACATTGAAATTTGGAGCAAATGTGGAATATACAAATAAGCTTTTAAAATTATAGCATGTATTGTCAGATAAATAACTACACAGTACTTCCAATACACAAACTCTAACCCTGTATAGAGAAGAACAATCTAGTAGTTTTTTTTTTACATCCTACTTGATGAAAAAAATTTTTATAAACTATCATAAGAATCTGAGATATATATATCCTACTTTGCTGAAAATAATAGCTTCACAGAGGACCTTACCTTGTAACTGGCCACTAGTGAACAATGGCAACTTGCTAATAATTTGTTTCACTGTTTCACATCTGGCTAAGCCACAAAGTGCCTACAGAAAAAAGAAAAAAACAAGGAAGCAAAGATTAATAATAACTAAGAAAACAAAGAGAATAACAATTTTGCAGAGCAAATAAAACCAATCCTACCAAAATCAAACAGTAAAACTGCTAAAACCTTAAACCAACTAATATTAAGCCAGCACAAAGATTGATTGACCTATGCAAAATGCATCCACAATTTATTATAAAACAAACTTTTTTTTTTTTTTTTTTTTTTATCTGGCTGAAATTATAATACAATACTGTTTTACCTGGTTGGAATTATATTGCACATGCAACACAAACACACACAGAAAGACAGTGAGGCACACGAGCACACAATAAAATAGGAAGATATTGGGTTGGAAAAAAGTAATGTCCGTTGACGAGGTACCGAAATTCAAAGACCCGGCCACGGTGCACATTGGCCACTCAGAGGTAACATGACATCAGCAGGTAGGTGGCTTAAGCCAGTGGCAGTTAGCCATCAGAAGGTGAAGAATGTAAGTGCCAGCCAACATGGAAGTGGACAAGGAGCACATCCACTGCTGCATGCAGTTTGAGTTTCACTGTGGTAGTGCTGTAAGGAGCATTACCAGTGTGTACCACAATGCCATATCACATCGTAAGTGCTGTCATTGGTTCAAATGGTTTTGAGAGGAAAATTCTGACCTGTCAGACCGTCCCAAATCCAGAAGATCTCCAACAGTGGATATGGACATGCTGAAGACCTTAGTGGAGACTGACCCACATGTGACTACATGGGAGTTGGCTGAACAGCTGGAGACTATCACGCACCTGTGTCAACTTGGGAAGGTGCACAAGAGGGTAGTTTGGGTACTCTATCAACTCACAGTTGAGCACAAAGCAAATTGCATTAGTGCATGCATTTCCCTGCTTGCATGGGACCTAGTTGAACCATTCTTGTACTGCATTGTGACAGGTGACAAGAAGTGGGTCCTGTATGACAATGTCAGCACCCAAAACAGAAGTCCATGACAACCCCCAAAGCCGGCTTACACCCACATAAGGTTCTGCGGTCTGTTTGGTGGAATATGCAGGGAGTTGTGAAGTTTTTTTTTTTTTTTTTTTTTTTTTGAGCTGCTGCCAGACACCACCACTATCACCACCAATGTGTACTGCTGTCAGCTCGACGATTTGCATGCATCGCTCACATCGAAATGACTAGTACTGCTAAACTGCAAGGGTGTCCTGCTACAGCAGGATGGAACGAGACCTGGCACAGCATGGGTGACTTGTCATAAGATCAGGGACATGGGCTGGGAAGTGTTGCTGCACTCAGCATATTTCCCGGACACTGCTCCAAGTGATAACCGCCTTTTACGGTCATTGCAGCATTTCCTGGAAGGACAACAGTTCACCAATCAGGACGATGTCGAACATGAACTTACTCACTTCTTTGCATCCAGCCTATGTCAAGCCATAGCATGATGATACATCGTGCTATGGGTCTTGGCCACCCTAATATCTATTAATACAAGTCTGCTATATGGTAATTAGCAATCTTCTGTTGACTTGTATCTGCAAATATTACTTTTTTTCCAACCCAATATTACATTTTAATGTTAAACATGAGCTTTCATATTTAAAATATAAACTTTTTATACTGAAACTTAGTAAATCAAACATATACAGAGATAACACAATAAACATTAACAGCCAGTGCAGACAGATGAATAATAATCTGCTATTGTTTTATCACTAAGCTGTTCTCGGAGTTTGAGAAGTTAGCTCCTCAAACACAAGATCATCTGCCAACTCAAAGTTACTAATAGTTTTCGATTTTATTTACTGCTGATGTATCCATTTGACACACAACTCAAGATTTACTTATATCCATCACATGTCTCACATAAGACCCTTTTGTTCTTCACACTCAGTATCTTTTTCACTTTAAGCATTTCTGAATTTGGCTCCCATGATTTCCTTAGCCGTTCTCTAACTTTCTTTTTTGCCACTTAGGGTGAATAAATTCTCTTAGTTAGCACCTCATCATTCATTTTTTCAACATGGCCAAACCACCTCAGAATGTTTACCTCTGCCCTACTAACAACATTTTTCTTCACATTACACATCTGCAAAACATCTTCATTCTGCTCATGATCTGTCTTGCTACAAACCCCCAGCACGTAACAGATCTCTCCAGCCACACAAATGACTCATGTGCCTCCCCTGCAGTGCCCAGATTTTAGTACCAAACATCAGAGTATGAACAATTACACTTTCATGCACTGTCATTTGGAAACATATTAGACAGCCCTTCAAGTCCTGAAAAATTCTCCTAAAGCTGCTGTGTCTTTCAAAGCTGAATTTGCTTTTATGAGTTTCAACACTCAAAGGGAGATTATCTTAATGCAGAAAAGAAACAGTGCATGAATGCACATGGTGTGGCTTCTGCATGGTTTCCTTTATGAATACAAGTTGGTTAAAACCAGGAGGAGGGAAAATGCTGTTATTCTTGGAACACTTAAAGAGTAAAGATGCAAATGACAATAAGGGAAATGAAAATTTAAAGAGTAAATTTGAATAAAACAGGGCAAATACAGATAGGCAAACAAACTGACAGATTTGTGTTAAACAATTGTATTCATAATTACTAAGTCTTTAGGCAAAAAAAGCATCCACAAGTTACTTGCTCAAAAGAAGCTAGAAATGGAAAAAATATGAATGACTGTGTTGTAATAGAAAAGTCTACAGAACATAATTAATGACATTAGTTTTCAGAGTTTTTGAAATAAGCAGTGATCACTTTTCGGTAACATCTATTCTCACAGCCAGTTGCCAAAACGTTAAGAGAACAACAAAGACATTCAAAAATGCATCAAAGTTAATAATAGACTAAGTGATATTAAATTGAAGCAAATGTTACAAAAGCATAAGGTTAAAGATTACAGCAAAACCAAAACATTACAGTCGAGTGGAATATGTATGGATTATTAATACTGAATGAGCAGCTTTTGGGTGTCGAAGTATATTAGGACAAGAAGAAACTCAAGACCTCCTTGTCAGAACATTAAAAAAAAATTAAAAAAAATTGTGAAGTGAAATAATAAAGCTTATAGAAAATATTTAAACTATTTGAAAAAGCCTAACAAGGATTACCACTGACCTGTGTATACACATAAACCTCTCTCACAAAGGAAATAACTATTCATACATACAAAAATCCAAATTATTCTGGCATATCTTTAAATGCAAACTTTTGATGAAAGCCGAATCTGACAATACAAGACATCAGTTTCACAAAATAAATTCACAAAACATCTACCAATGAAGCAAAATTATACAAATCAAGAACTTACTGTTTATGAAAACAAATGCTATTCAGTATGTTAGTAAGTACCAGCTGAAGAGGTGCTGTCGTCATACAATGGCTTACCTCATATTTGATTAGATAGGTTTACACAGTTTATTTGAAATCATGTTTTTCTGTCAACTATGTGAACTGGTACCACTTTCCATTTATTGCGTTGCACATTTTTTTTTTTTTTTTTTTTTTTGAGCTGTGCAAGGAAACATAAAATTCATCAGGACAAAATGAAAATTTCTAAAAATATATACCTTGCATGCCAATGCACGTACGGAATCTGCATCAGTAATTGGAGTTTTCACAGTAAGAAGATTCAGCAAAATCTACAATGCAGAAAAACATAAGAATATAAGAATTAAAGCAACAAAATTCAAGACATAAAACTTACATTTAGCAAAATTTCACACAAATATGGAAATCTTGTGACTGGGTACCATTAATATACTACTAAGGACAACAGCAGGTATATATATTTTTTAATCCAGCAGATAATGTTTTTGTGTTATTCGGAAAACAAGACGAAAAGGCTAGCTACTTATGAGATCCAAAGCTATGTAAAGAAATGGTTAACTCCTGAGAATGGATAAGAGTTTATTAACAGAAAAAATGAGTGAGAACTTAAACTGAACTTACCATGATGCCATTATTGGCCCTAACACACTTCCACATTTTGCTAAGCAAATCCTCTCCACTTCTCATAGCAGCTTTCTTTTTTGTAATAGTGCCAGAGACAGAACGCCCAGATGAACTACTAGCCTACAGGTTTAGAACATACACACAAATTAATAAACAAACATATGCACACAGGAAGATTTTGTGAATAGTGGCTTAAACTAAAATTCAAACATGTTTACTCCAGAAGACATAACTTTTAACTAGAATATTTAACACAAAACTTCAGCAAAGATGCACTTCAGTCACAATTTCAGCGTATCCTGCCTGTTTAAGTTCTGCAATTAAATTGATAATGAACCACACCTGAAAATACTGATTTCCTCAAATATTATAGTATGTGATTTTTAATTTTTGAAGAGTCGTAAAGGCACATAAAAAATTATGATGGAAATATATTAGAGATGTGCATAAGCAAAATTCATTAAAAAGTATTGCTTAATTATGCCATATTTCATAAAAAGAAAAAAATCCCATAATGGGCACTTTTCAGTAATGCCAACCTCCATACAATGAGAGGAGCCACCTGGAATCAAAAAACACCACAGTGTTAACACTGCAAATAATTTCTGAGCAACCTCAGTATGTGCTTTCTTAAACACTTAAACAACACTTAATTGACAGAGTCTCTGCAATCACCTAAAACAATCATTCACAAAAGTCACTGTTTCCAAAGAACCCTCTAGGGATGAATGGAGGGAGCTATGAAACAAGCAGGAAATGGGAGAAAAACAGTTATCAATCACTGTTTCAGTGCATACCACAGATAGTTCTCATGTGCTGGATGAAGGAGCATCATGTATAAAATAAACAAATAAATACAGGGGTGAAAAGAACAAAAGAAAGTTTTGGATTCTAGCAAGAAATTAATTATTGGAGAAAATGAGACAAGAATAAATGTTTGATTAACTGACTAGCAGGGCCACAGAAGAGATCAATGAAAATGTCAAAGAGATAAAACAAAACCATGCAGCAAATGGTTCTGTTGTGAAAATACATGTAGTACACTAACAGATGGATGGAAAAAGTACTTTAATAACGAACTGTACATCAACTATACACAAAATAGTAAAGTTATACTAGTAATCCAATTCATTGGAGTAAAAATGTAAATATACATTTCCAAGATTCTGCACATCATCCAGATGGCTTTTTCAAGGAAAGTAGATAGACTACCTATATCTACCTTAGTTGAAAAAGCTATATTTCCTTGAACAAGTCATCTGGTTGATGTGCGAAAACTTTGAAACAAATATTTCTATTTTTAAGCCAATAAATCAGTTTACTAGTATAGTTTTACTATGTGGACAAAGTAATATTTGTCAACACATTCTGATCTTCAAAAAACCTGCTAAAAAAGAGGGGTGAGTGGAATTGTTTCTATGACTATTCCCTTTTCTATTTTTTTCTTCTTTTTCTTCTTAATGAAGATGAAGCTTGCACATATTAGTGCAAATGAAATCACTAGAAAAAACATCGGATTAGTCACAGAATTGATCTTTTTTTTTTTTTTTTATGTGACAGGCATTAGTGAGACAAAAATACATAGATCAAGAGAAAGTGACCTTGGCAGATTAAATTATTTATTCTGGTCTAAGGATGATATGTTAGCCACAGTCTGCTGTGCCCTTATTCTTGATACCACAATGATTGTGAGGTTAGTTAATAAGCATAGATTTGAAGGTTGTGATGGTCTACAAAGCAGTGGAGGGTTGCAGTTGTGAAGGAGTTTTTATTTATTTATTTTTTATTTTTTTTAGGATTTGGATAAGGTGGTTAAAATTAAACATAAAAAAAAAGGTTATTATTCTCAGGGATCTGAACAACAGATTTAGAAATAGCAGGGGGAATTGAAAATGTAATGGGAATGTTAAGAGAAAACTGTCACATACAAAAAGATAATGACTGACAATTATGTTCAGACAATGAACACATATACTAATTTGATTTTTAGACATAAAATAACCTTAAGTTTAGTGGCATCTACTTTTAGAGGCAAAAGCCATGTGGTTAAAAACTCATCTCATATATGACACACCAAAGCTGTAAAACGGAATAATACTGATGTCGTACAGGATTTCAAGAAGATAATTACAGAGGGTTATGCTGAAAAACTAAAACAACACTTTGAGAAAACACTGAGGACAGCAGAATAAGTTTGAAAACTATAAAGCTGAGATTCTGCAAGGAGAACACTGGAGTGGTATAGTATGTGAAGATAGGATGGTAGAAACCTCCACTGAAACAACAGGTATGAATAAAGTTGTTTAAGAAAACATTTATAGGAAGTTTTTAAGTGGGATCATAGTCTAACTGGTAAGCATATAAAAATGTTTGCCTAAGGTCAAAACTGTATTGGGAAATCTAAAACTAAGTTATGGAAAAAAATCAGGGTATTACATTGAAGGAAATTTGCAGAATGACTCTACAGCCATTTGCAATTTGGTGAAACATTTGGGAAAGGGGGAAACTCTGTAGTTCAAGATCACCATCATAACACTACTTTGTTCTCTGAGATTCAGAGGTTAGCTCCACAAAGAAATACAAACTACCAGAAAAATTTTTAACTGATTATTTACTTTCTGTTGCTGTATCAAACTTCTCCATTTACAGCAATATTGACACACAACTCGGGCTTCACTGTAGTTTGAGATATACTTTACAAATATAGTTGCCAAGTAAACCTCAACACTGACTATTAACAAATAGGATCATCTTTTGGTATCACTGAAGAAAACACTAAACAGGTGGAAGACTGATGACTGGGAGATGTTATACATAGTGTCAATTTACAAGAAGTGGAACAAGTAGAACTGCAGTGATTACTGTGAAATCCGCTGAATTACTGCACTTTGTAAAATTTTTGGAAGCATATCAGGTAAGATACTTTAAGAAATGGCATAACACCAGCTAAAAATGAGTGTATCTTTTAGTATTGTTGGTTAGATATCAAAATAACATATTTGAACTCAGCTTTCTGAAATATTTTGCAAAGTGAGTCAAGATCTGTGTGTACATAGTGTTTGTTAAACTTTAGTCTTGACAGGTTTCCTAGAAACAAAGGTGTCCAGTGTATAAAAAAGTAATGTGAAAAAAAAAAAAAAAAAATGCTGAAACCAATTAAGAGTTTTCTTAATGACAGTTTTTCACCAGATAGGCTTTAGAAAAATGCTGGTATGCAGTTCACGATTAACTCTGGAGAACAGCAGTCACGTAAACTGTTTCCATTTCTGTTTTTAAATTACATGGGTAAACCTGTGACCAATAATAAAAAGGGAAACTCTGGTGTGAAGAGTTTGTTCTGTGCTAATGACTTATTGCTTATATCTAAGAATTTTAGAAGTTTGTGGTATGATCCTAAGCAGGACTTGCAAAGTATTTGGAATTAGAACGAATATTAGAAATCTAAGTTGAACTGCTGAAGATATTAACTATATACAGTAGTTCAGAGGACAGTGTTTGAACAAGTAACAGATCTTAACGATTTGGATGTAGCATATGGTGAAGTAATTAAACTTGATATGGAATTAGATAACAGGATTCAGAATGAAGAGTCTGATATCAGCTTGCATAAAACTGTTTGACTATGAAAGATACTGGTGAAAAAACAAAGTTAGTGGTATATATCTTGGCATTTAGACCAACACTCTTCGATGACAATGAGAGTTGGGCATAAAGTTGGGGTCCCACTATGCATTTAAATGTGGCTGATATGAGAGTTGAGAAAAACAAGATGGATTCAGTGGCATGGCAGAACAGAACTTCCAGAAGTACCCAACCCAGTTATCAGATCTGAGTTGGGTACTTATTCTGGAGAAGACAAAGTTAATGAAAACATACTTGGGCGGTTTTCGGAAGGTCAGTCGTATAGGAAAATACAAACAATTGTGTCAGAAATTATATTTTAAAACAGCTGGGTCACAGATCAAGGGGAAGATCCAGAAACAAACTGGATCAATAGTGCTAAATTGGTCATTAGTGAGGAAAGTAATAATTTGCAAGAGGAAGAAAATGTAATGGATCAAGAAGCTAAACATCTGTAATCAATCAGCATTTAGTCTTATTTTGCTTTTGAATATCAGTTTTCTGTTTTCATGGGTGTATTTACATCCTCACCAACCTGAATATTTTCAGGTATTCAGGTGTGACATGATAATGAATGAATGAATAATAATAATAATAATAATAATAAAAAAAAAGACAAGTAAATCAGAAAAATTAGAAAAAATGTAAAATCTTTTGTTAGGCTCAGTTCCCCATACGAGAGTGAAATCAACACACAACAGTGAGACAAAAAATAAAGGCAAAATTATAATGCAGTTCATGCAGATACCATATGAAATATAATTGCTAAATATTTTATCTTTTTTTGTGGTAGGAAGATCTTGGATGATATGGGACTCAATAAATACAAAAATAAATAGAGCATTTTTTCAACCAAAACACAATTTAAACAGAAACTTTACATCTCCTTAGGTTTGGGCAACTCCTGGCATTCTCACTAACTAGTTAATATGAAATAATTGTTATTAATTTGTTAAGCACCACAAAATCTAATCCTTTTCAAAGGAAAAAAGTGAAAGAATTACTGGCAACCAAGTGAAATTTTGTGGCAACATTTCACCTTTATATAAATATAAACAACTGCCAAAATTCTTCCAATCATTGGTAAACAAAATTAATTCACTTCCTGCTCCCAAAATGATTATAGCAAATGTGCTTATCTACCAAAATGCAGATATTCAAAACCTTTGTTTGCTTGCAATTCATTGCACTGTGGCTACAAGAAAGATCACACAGTAGTTAATTCATATTCGAGAAATTTCTTTTACAACTTCACGAATAAAGGTAACTTGATCACGCTAGTTACATTACATGAAAAAAACTTTTACAAGAAAGTTCGTAAGTTGGGAGCTTTCTTGTAAAAGTTTTTTTCATGTAACGTAACTAGTGTGATCAAGTTACCTTTATTTGTTATTATTGTTACGTGTTTTGCCCATCATCGTCATGTAACAACTTCACTACTAGGGTAAGGCACAATTAACCAGACACCTAAAAAAAAAAAAAGAAAAAAAAATTAAGAAACAAGAAGAGCAGGTTGCTTCTTTTCAGTTTTATCATGTGTTTGTGGTATTAGGTTGTCACAGATTAAATGTCAGAATATTGATGAAAGCTTCATACTCCCAAGATATGGTTCAGAAAAAACTTTATTAATCAAAATAATCATTGCCAGCAGCAACACACTTTTGACAAGAGACAAGCTTCTGTGTGCTGTCATGAAAAAAAATTGAGCTTTGAGATGTGACAAACTCATGCAGTTCTCACTATGTTTGATTAGAAAACTATTTATCCTCTATAAAGGTAAGGTGTCCAGGTGCTTGAAGAAGTGTACAGCTTCTAGATCATCTGGCATGCATACCTGCCAACACTGTCAAGAGCCTTGCCAGTAGTAACTAATATTATTACAAGGCAACATAGACGCTTTTTAATGAAATGATCCATCTCTTTGTGAAAAAGAAATACGTGCCACAACAAAACATTATCACGAACAAAGACACTAATGAAACAAACTTAACATGTGTGAAACACAAAGCTGATTCCTCTGGTGAAAGCACAATAGGTAACATTGCAAGATTTAAATTCCAAACTTCCACCAGTAAAAATCAGTTGGATGGGTTCAGAATTCCACAATGCTTGACAGATGGGAAATCAAAGCAAGTGAATGCACAGTGCATGAACCTCCACTTACCATATGATCATGCTGCCTCTAAAATTGCAGTTTATGACAAGATGAGACCAAAGAAGGGAAAAACAGCTGAATGTTTTAACTGGGTGAAAAATCAAAACACACAACAGGAATGCAGACTACTGCCAGTTTGCCATTTGTTGACTCTGCAGCTACACAGCATATACTGCTTAATTTTTCTTTCTGCTGATAACCTTCTCTCCCTATTTCTTCATTGCCACTTTTCTTTCTTTTCTCTTTTCCTATGCCACCCAATTAACAATAATTTCATCCCTCATGCTGAAAGAACTTTCAGCCTCAGGACATGATATCAAAGCTTCAGCAATTTTAGATAAATGGTGTAACTTTAGAATACTAATACTTTTGAATACCATGCATCAATTTTTCCAAATTTTCCAAATTAGACACTTCAGTTAACTTATGGGACAGGAAATATTTAACAACGCAGGAGAGTGGGAACATCGCAGGGGGGGGGAGGGATTATGGGAAAAATCTCTGCTCCGTCCGACTCCCAGTTTCGAAAATTTGTACACTATTTTCAAGCTGAAATACACATATTTAACAGTAATACTGGACAGAGGCAACATTGTGAAAAAAAATAATTATGATTACTGAAAAAAATCTGAACTCCGTCGGCCTTCCGTTATCAAAAGTTTCGTAATGATGCCACTCTGTCCTTCAACAACACACACACACACACCACTGCCCCCCCCCCTTAAGAAATAAAAAATTATGTTCAATAGTGCATTAAATCAACTGAATGACCAAAATAATAACAAAAAAGGTAGAATTCCTCAAATTTGCAGAAGAACCTCATGCCTGAAGATTACAGGGAAGTTTTTGTGACGTTCAACTTCCATTTTTCCAAATTGTTGCCTACAATTTCAAGCTGAGCTACAAACATTTATGCAATAAAAAGATATTTAACAAGAATAACAGACACAATGGCAACATCAGGAGAAAAAATTACGATTACAGCAAAAATTTTTACTTTTACTGTTTTCAAAAGTTTTGAAACATGAAATACTGTGTCCCAAGATGGAAAATGGCCTCCTACCCCATATTCTCTTCAGTTTTTCACCAATCTTGCAAACAATCTAAATGATGATGATGATGGGGGGGGGAGAATCCACTTAAAAATCTCATGTATAGCATAAAATAATAGTAAAATTAAAAAAATTAAAATTCGTAGAATCCGTAGCTTTGAGAGTGAGTTCCATAGTCAGAAAATTAAATTCATAGAAACTATGGACATTCCGTAGTAGTTGGCAGGTATGCATGCAGCATTGCATGTAACATGGCGTCTTGCACAACGATCGTAACCTAGAGTAAAAACTTATGGGACAGGAGATATGGTGTCTTGTGTTACCATGGAGAAGTTTGGGCTTCTGGCAACTGACTAATGCTGGCTGTTTGGTGTCTGGTTTTTCGTGCATAATGCCAAGTTCTTCACAAGGGTGTGGTACAAAATGTCGATGGTAAAACCGTCAACAAGGTCAAAATGCTGACATGGTCATGATGTCAACAACATAGGCGCCGACTACAGGAAGGCAAGGTGAATCTTGCCCCCCTAATAATTTTACTGGGGAACACTGCCCACCCAATATTTTTCATCCTGTTTAATAAAATAATTTTGGTTTTTGTATGTATATGTCATTTCCAAAATGCACGAGTTGAAATATTTTTTCAGAGAAGAAAAGTTTCTCCGTGCTATTCAGTGTATTGTGTGCTGTGCTAATTGCAAAAAATGCATTTCTTTCCTTTACAGAAACGGTTTATTCTTTATAAGATGGACCAAGCTTTACCTTATGAGGTCAAAGCGATTCATTGCCAAAAAAATAATAAATAACAAAATAAGTAAAAACTTTTTTCACATATTCGGCATTGCTCATTTAATAAAAATCTTGATTTCTAGCCTCGTATTGTATTTGACATGTTCTTGTGTTTTGACATTTTGTAATGCACGTCTCGTTTGACATAACAAGCCAAGATAATAATTTTGCACTTGTACTGTCACAAAATATTAATTACAAGGCCTTGGGCCTTATCAGAAATTTTTAATTGCCATGCTCATATTTATAAGGTTTGCAAAACAAGTCAAGTTAACAACGTTGATCTTGCACTTAGGCACCAAATATTAATTATTAGTCTCTAGGCCTAAGCCTTTTTAAGAATTTTTCAATAAGCCTAGCATTCTTAACTTGACTTGTCATGCAAACCTTATGAATGTGATCACGGCAGTATAAAATTCACTAAAAGGGCTTAACTCCTAGGCTGTGGGCCTATCAATTAATGTTTTGTGCTTGAGTAAACTTTCAACAAAATTAATTATTTTCTATGAAAGTGTTATGAATATAAGCTCAGTGGACTGAAAACTGTATAAAAAGCCTAAGCCTAAGACCTGCTTAATTGTTTCTGCCTTACTAAAAATGCATTACTAAAATCTTGACTTGTTATGCAAACCCTCATGAAAATTAGCACAGAGGACTGAAAACTGCTAAAAAGGCCCAGGCCTAGGGCTCTATAACTAATGTTTTGTACCTGAGTAAAAGTGTGGCATTATCTTTAGTTCCTATATAAACTATAAACTTTACTACTTACTGCTATGGCCCAACCTGAAGCCCATGTTATATGAATGCCTGGGCAAAGACAGAACATTACGCCAAAATAAAAAAAAGAAATATATACAGCTTTTCCATACACGAATCTCAAAAGCTTTGTGTCCAGTTTTGCATGCGGCCACTTGTCCAAACCTCATGAAACCCACTATAATCTGAAGAAAGAAAAAAGTGAAAAACCATATTTGAAAAAAAAAAAAAAAGTCACAATGTAAGGACTACACTGTGACTGCGGACACTTCTTGGATGCTGTCAACATTTTGGTTGTCAGCATTATGACCTTGTTGGCATTTTGTCTGTCAATATTATGGTGTTGACATTTTGACTGCCACAGCTTTACAATACTTGTCCATTGTGGTGGTTTGTCTTGGTTGTAAGAAAGAGAAATGCATAACTTCAACTGTCTACCCCCAACCAATAACCGTTGTCTTCATGGAATGTAGTATTTTGTAACTTGGCAAGTTCTCATACCGTTTGATGCAGATTGAGATTCAATCAAGGAATCCAACTGGGCATCATCGATAACTGCTTCTGGTGTACCACGTGGTTCATTTTCAAAGCTCATATCACCAGACCAGAATTTAGCAAACCAATATTATGTTTTGCATTCACTATCAGGGCCTTCCCAAATGTCGTGTTGATGTTGTGAGCTGCTTCCAATGCATGGTATCCGAGTTTAAACTCATTCAAGAACATGACATTAATTTGGCTCCGATTAATATTCCTTTTCACTACAGCACAATGCCCTTGGAACTAACGCTACTAACGAAATGAGCAGTGCTTTACACGCAGCTGCTTTGATGTTTTAAATCTGCATATCACAAGTCACATCATCATCATCATTGTCAACCATTATCAATCCACTGCTGGACGAAGGTCTCCCAAGTTTCTTCCACAACGGTCTGTCTTGCGCCAGTCTCCTCCATGTTACTCCCGCATACTTTCGAATTTCATCCACCCATCTCCCATGTGCTCTTTTTCAGGGTCTTTTCCTGTCCCATGGAATCCAGTCTAAAATTTCGGTTGTCCATCGATGGTCTGTCCTTCTGGCAATATGTCCAGCCCATTGCCATTTCAAGGATTTTGCTCTGATCATGATGTCTTCCACTCTTGTCATTTTTTCTGATCCATGAGTTCCTCTTCTTATCTCTCTTGGTTACACCAAGTATGCACCTCTCCAGGTTTCTTTGAGTTGTCTGCAGTCTTTGTATGTTTCTTTTAGTTAAGGTCCACGTCTCTGCACCATACGTAAGCACTGGAAGGATGCATTCATCAAACACTTTTCTTTTAAGACATAATGACATATTGCTCTTGAAAATTATACTGTTTCTTCCAAAAGCTCTCCAGGCAAGTTTTATATGCCGATTAATTTCTTCATCAATGTGACCTTCACTTGATATCTGCTGTCCAAGATAAATGTAGGTATTGGTTATCTCCATCTTTTCTCCATCAATCGATAAATCTTCATTTCTTGTAAAAGCATTGTACATCACTTTTGCCTTCTGAAAGTTCATTTTTAATCCCACTTCTTTACTGTTGTCAGCAAGTTCCTGGATCATATTCTGCAACTCTAATGGGATAGTTGCAAAAATGACTATGTCATCAGCAAAACAAAGGTGAGTTAGATAATCTCCATTTATCTTTATTCCTTTGTTTTCCCAGTTCAGTGATTGAAAGACATTTTCCAAAGTGGCCTTAAAGAGTTTGGGAGATATAGTGTCGCCTTTTCTCACTCCTTTTCCAATTTTTATGGGTGCTGTATTCTCAAATAGCTGAATCTTTGCACTTGCATTTTCATAGATGTTATTAATAATATTAATGTACGCATCTTCAATACCGCAGGATTTCAAAGCCATTGTAACTGCTGATAGCTTCACCGAATCAAAGGCCTTTTCATAATCGACAAAAGCCATGCATAACGCAAGTTTTACATTTTAAAGAAATCTGTTATTTTTGTTTGAAAATGGGACTTAGTTGCTGCCAAAACTAAAAGTTCTTGCAAAGAAAGTAAATGGGTGAAAGTTTCATCCGGGACGTTCATTTGTCTTGATATGAAATAGCAAACCTTTTCTAAACAGCTAAGTGCTTCACACGCAATGCAGGAGTTGAATAAATTTAATCGCTTTCACTGCTTTACACGATTTTCTCATTTCTGTTATTCAAAATAGATTCAATTATATCTGCATCAGTCAGTTCGTAAGTGGTCAGAATATTGTTATCCGCATGAAAAAAAAAATCCTCTAGCGAAACATCAGTGGGAACTGAAGCAGTTGTCTGGAAAGCGTTCCAAGACTGGCCCTAACGAAGCCCTTAAATCCGCGTCGGTGGCGGTCGCATCGTTTTCAGGTTCAGTTTTGCAGTCAATTAACTTTGCATGGCGTCAACTGTTTTTTATTGTTGCCTAGGACACTTTGAACCATGCTCCAGAAATCATATGCAATGCATCTTTGACATTCAATTTTATGGAATCATTTTTCTCAACTCCAAGAAGAATCAATTTCATCAACATGCACTTGCAATGGTCTTTTACAGTTTTTATTATTCCCTGCTCAAAGGGTTGGATAACTGCTGTACAGTTTGGTGGAAGGTACTCCACACGAATGCTTTCAAGCTGCGGAGGTTCATTATGAGCCATACAGTTATCAACCAGAAGAATTTTTCTTTTATTCCTCTTCATCTCAGAGTCAAACTTCAATAGCCATTCATTGAAGATAGTTTGCATCGTCCATGCCTTCCTGTTGGCTTTGTAATCACAAGATACCGATTGCACATCTTTCAAACACCAAGGATTTTGGAATCGTCCAACCACTAGCACTTTCCTCTTCCCAGTTTCTGATTGATTCCAGCAGAAGAGAGCAGTCAGTCGCTGTTTTGATCTTTTACCCCCAACACACTTGTCTCACTTCATCGCCACAGTTTTGTCGGGCTCTAACTGGGAGAAAATTCCAGACTCGTCTGCATTGAAGACATCATCTGGGCTATAAGTTTGGATGAGTTTTGCCACTTCTCCTGCTCCCCACTCATTCACATTTCCATCGGAGCAGCACTCGCATCTCCGCAAATTGTTTTTGCGACGATTCCCTACCGGTCTTTCAACCAGTTTGCCTCAAAATACATAATTCCTGAAGTTTTGGCGAACTGCGCAGCCTTTCCTCGAATCAATGGTCCACTAGTGGGTACATTTCTTGATCGTGTGTCTTGGAACCAGGTGAAAGTGGCTGAGTCCACATCTTGGAATTGAGCTTGTAGTAATCTTTTCCTTTGAGATCTGATCGCCGGTTTTTGAAGCTGCTCCATGATTTTTTCTGTGTTCTTCAAAAATGTTGATAATGTAGACGGAGTGATCCCATATTTTTTTGCCACATTTTTTTTTCTCCTCTAAAGAAAACTACTTTTGTTTGGCTGAATTCATTGTTAAAACCTGTAGCAAAAGCTGACTGACTTGCCTTGAAAAAACGCCAAACTGGAACGTAAGCCGACGAGCAAAATTTTAAGAACAATCGAAAGAAATAAAACTCCCTCCTTTTGCAACGAAATCCAGCACTCAACTGCATCTTATCTATCTTTTCAAGATCAGAAAAAACTGCGTTCCAGTTGCGGAAGAAAAAGGGGAAGGAGGGGCTGACCGCACGTGGCAGGTTGGTTGTTATGGAAACACTGGCATCTGGTCGTAGGTCAGTCACCACAGGTGCGCGAAAATGAGCAAGTCATCCAAGTGAAAAACGTCAGACAAAGAAGTTGCCTTTTCTTTTTTAAATGTCTAAAAAAGCGCTTCGAAAGGAATGAGCTGCTTGTTTTCAGGGCTAAAAATTTCGTTATAACGGAAAAAAAAAATTTAATTCCAAATATTTCTTCGTTATAGTGAAAATTTTGTTTTAATTATTTTTGTTCAAACGGAATTAAAAATACATTACACTAATGGGAATGTTGCCAGGGAATGCTAAAAATTTCGTTACAACAGGTTTTTCGTTTTATCGGATTTCACTCTAATGGGACTTGACTGTATACCAAGAACAAAAATAAATGGTGGCAAAGGAGATCTGTTTCCTTTCATAAACTGGAAAAGATATCCAAATGATTGAGTGCTGGAATACTGACAAAAAGAGTTCATAACGCCATGAATAGACTTTAAATGTGTCTAATGACAAGCACATCAAAACACAAAATTTTGCACCTACCATGAAGCAACAAATTATACATTTTCTGAAATTGCCTGAAGTTTGTCATATTACTTCTGCAATTAATAAATGCTGTACAAGGTTCATACTCTTCCAAGCAAACTAAATTCAAGCACTTTTTAAAACCAAATTACCATATGTGTGTGCTGTTTGTCGGTCAGTAGGTAGGTAGGTATTTTGGCAAGTTCAACCCATTAAACTTAGCTGGTATGGGCACACCTTCAATGATTTGACTGTTACCACCTGTTGATTTATTTTATTAACATTGAATTGTCCCTCTGTTTTGGTGATTTTAGAAATCATTTTATTTTGTGGAATACTTTGAAAGGGTACATTATTTTCGTATTCACCTTCCGGCAAGAATGCATCTCTAACCCCAGTCAACAGAAGCCCATCACAATTCATGAATACATTATTCAACTTACAGTATTTTAATACAATGGCTGACGATTCACTACACAGTGATGTCATAGCCAAGGTACCAGCAGTCCATGCGCTCCCCACTAAACAAGCTGATCAAATAGTGCAAGTTCTGCACTATTTGATCAGCTAGGTGTTTTTATCGGAACTACACAGAAATCTATACAACATTTTAGCCCAAACAATTGTTTTACACACATGCTCTTTCATATCATTACTTAAAAAACAAAAACTTTGTTTTGAAGTACTATTTACAGTCTTAAGGACTTTCAAGGACTTGAAAATTAACTTTTTCTCTTCAAATATTTTTTAAGATTTTCAAGGAACGTACGAACCATGCTACAGTATCATTCACTGTTGAAGGGGAAAGAAAATTAAGAACTTATACTAACTTCACTGACACGAGACATTGGTCCACACACACAGTTGATGATAACATTCAGGGCTGATCTTTGTACATCAGGATCAGGTAACAAATCCCCCTCTGAAGCTGCCAGGATAATACTAAAAATGCAAATGAATTTGGAGAATAATATATTAAAAGAGCTATGATCAGAAAGCCATGTTGTTCAGTTACACATATTACAGTACTAACAGGATACAATTAAATTTGGCATCTTCAAATTTACAACTGCAAAAATTACAACTTCACATGTCAGCAGAGATCGTGCTAGGATTTTTTCAAAAGAGTAAAAATACTGATTTACATTTTTTGAAGGAGTATTATTTCTTTCCAAAGGATTAATTTTAGAAAGCAAGCAATTATCCCATTACATTTTTAGCTAAATAATATTTAACATAAAAACAACTAATTATATCTATATATAAATATGTCAACATGAATTAGCATATAACTGAATTTCTTTTATATAAAATAAGTAAATCGTAATTTACTAAAATCTTACCTACTTGACTTGTTTTATCCATGAGGCTGCAAAAAATTTTGTTTTGCTTTTGAAAGACTGTACCAAAACTTGTGTGTGTGTGTTGCTTCACAGATTCAGATTCTACACACTCAAACTTCAAAAAGAGTTCTATGGTGGAGGAAGGAAATCTACAGTCTATCTCAATCACAAAAGATAAAATAAACCTTCATTTGACATTGTGATGTGCAAGTTTAGTATTGAAAAGGTCAACTAATTTTATTTATATTTTTTAACATGTTTTCCTTCAGCTCTGAAAAAATATATATCTTCTTGAATACTGTGTGAGAGATGTTTACAGTTCACATAATTGAGACTTGGTTGATTCAACCATTCTTCTGATATGAGGAATACCCAGTTTCTCCCTTTGCAACTATTTATAGAGGGAAAATAACATTTAACAATAATTCAGGACAGTGGAAACATCGCGAAAAAAAATTACAATTACGAAAAAATCTTCGCTCCGTCCGACTTCCGTTTTCAGAAATGTTTCCTTCGTTTTCAAGCTCAAACACAATCAGTTATCAAACAAATTTATTCTAGTTGCACATTATGGTATTAACCGAATCGTGCCATTATACATGGAACATATATAGTAGAACAAATGATAACTGACAAAGTAAGGTTGGCTATAGTGGGACGATGGGACAGACCTTGGAGTTCATTGCAGAGTAAACAACCTTGATAATGGCCACGATATATGTGTGCCGAAACGCGTCGGAAATGTCGACGGTGTGATAGGACGACGATGGTGTGGTACCAATCTTTTATTTTTTCGCATGAATTTTATCGGGAAGACTTCATTCTATTTTATTTCATCATCTTTCAATACAGGTTTTTAACTTCTGTTTTTTAACTTCTGTAAGCGTTCTTTTAATGTTAAATTCAAAGCCCGTTCGCTCTCCTTTGTGTTAAAAGTCATTCCATTTCGTTTTGCGCCCATTCAACAGCATACAAATTCCATATATCTTTCACCACCTTCAAATGTCTATCAGCCTAATGTTCATCTCAACGTTTTTACGAAAGACAACGGAACTAAGCCTGTATCGGTATTCTTGTGCAACAGACCTAGCCACGATAAGCCTAACCTTGTTTTGATAAGGATGATGAACCAGAAGAATCGTGGCTACTACTGACAACGAAGCAAAGCGGGGCAGTTCTCAAGTGGTAAGCATTAATACGCTTAATATGTATTTTAACTATAATGGTCAATTGACACATAAATAATTTTCACCGTCGTACGTTACGTATCAGCCGGTTGAACTTTCACAGAACATAATGTGTGAAACAGAAATATTCAGAAACATCAAATGATTGTTTCAGATACTAAACAAAATTATATTTTACAATGAAAATGAGCAGAGGAAATATTGCGAAGAACAAAAAAATTGCGATTACAGATTAAATCTGCAGTTCGTCTAACTTCCATTTTCGAATGTTTTGAAAGACGAAATTCCATTCCCAGCAGGACCCCCCCCTTCCACCGGCACTGTGCACTCACATACACAAACTACCCCCCAAAAAAATTATCTTCAGTTTTGATGACAACAAAGTCAGAGTCACTCTTCGAATCCGCGAAAGAAACTCTTGCCTAAAGTTTACAAGGAAATTTTTGCTCCGTCGAACTTCCGTTATCAGAAACTATTGTCTACACTTTCAAGTTGAAATGCAAACATTTATGCAATAAATTGACATTTAATAGCAATACGGGACAGAGGAAACTTCGCGACAAAAAGAAATTATGATCGCTGGAAAAAATTTCACTTCGTTTAGCTTTCGTTTCCAGAAGTTCTGAAAAATGGAGTACTGCTCCCCAGGTAGAAAATGAGCCCCCCCCCCCGCCCCCTCAATCCTCCAAAGGTAAAACATTAGCTTCAGATTTTTTTTTTTTTCATCACTCTCAAGTATAACCGAAATGTGAAATTCCGTGAATCCGAAGAGCAATCTCATGCTTGATTTGTAACAGTCTGCGATATGCAAAATGATCTGCTCATACGGCTATGCATGGAAGCCGTTCATGGGTCCATAAACTGATTACGTTCGATTGCAATTTTCGGAATTATGAACGGTCCGTTTCTAAATCACGTATTTTTACAAAGGATATGTTTTTGAAGATGACAATCCGATTTTTGGCGTAAATGTGACAAGGATGGTAAGTCAGATAATATCCGAAATATTATCTGATAAATATTTCGGATATTATCTGACTTACCATCCTTGTCACATTTACGCCAAAAATCGGATTGTCATCTTCAAAACTTGCATTATATGGCGTAATCCCATATTTCTTTCATGATTCTTTCATGGATATGTTTTTAACGCACAAATTTTTCAAGCAATCCAAAAACGGACCCAAGATTTTATATTTATATAAATTTTTTCTTAAAATTTCGTAAGGCGGGAGACTCCTGCTTAACAGCTTTGTTTCGGCGGGAATCCCACCATCCCGCCCTGAAATGGCAATTAAACGAACTTCAAAACAAGTCTCTTTTCACTTCCTCCATGCAAAGGCTTTACTGCACCACGCTGCACCGATACACTAACGTCTCAATCCTGACGCGGCTGAATCGTTACCTCCGACATGGATTAATCCTCCTTTCCTGTAATGCGCATGCCCATCAGTTGAGCTGCTCTTAAGTCCCACTCTGCCATGAAAGTTCTTCCGAATGATTGCCAAAAGCCGATCCCTAGCTGACTAGCTCGGCAATGGGAACCAAATCATTATTTTTTCATAAACTGTGACGAAAGTTAACATATCAAACAGAGGTCATCGCTCTTTCCACGTTTATAAGCGAGTCACAGAAAAATTCTTATTGGCCGCCACTGGGAATCGAACCCAGGGTCTTCCAGTTACGCACCAGATATGCTTCCACTGCACCACAGCGGCCTCAAATTCCTCCAAACTCACACACACTAACTACCAAGCCAATTTGGTAGGTTGCTTCTTGGAGCCCCGTACAATGCTGGGGATTCACCAAAGATGGTAAGCAGCAACTGAACAAATAATTAGAAGGTGAATGAATAATTAATACAGACATTTGACGTGGAGTAGGAACGTCAAACAGAGGTCATCGCTCTTTCCACGTTTATAAGTGAGTCACATAAAAATTCAACAGCAATAATACCATACTGCCTGGGTAACCACACATACCCGAATTTTGAAGAGATTAAAATAATAAAATCATGTCGCAATGAGAGACACCTATGCATTGCAGAGTCTGTGTTGATTGAGAAACATAGAGATAGAATTTGTAATAATAATGACCCAAGTATCCTTAATGAAAAATGGAAAGAATTAATAAAAATTGAACAAAAAAGCCAAAAACACAGAAGAAGAAAATGAAGGTTTTACAAAATTTTATAATAGATGGAGCCACGGTGGAAGTTTTACGTAGGTGACGTCGAAGTAGGGGCGAAGAAGACGATCGTATCGCTCGCTCGCTCGCTCACACTGCAGTAGCAGGAAAGATAACATCTGGAACGCCTCCTGAGGATGACACCGGTGGGAGGTAGAAAGCACTTTATGCAGTCTACGTGGGAATGACTGAGGTGTGGTGACCGAATACTCTGGATGTCGTGAGGTGTAGGGAACGGGAATTGAAGGAATGACATAGAAGGGAATAAGATAAGTTGTGTGTAAATAGTTGTATATATGTTTTTAATGTTTTTGGTTGGAATTTTTGTGTGTATGTAAATACGACGTTTGTGTTAGTTGTCATGTCAGTTCGTATTGAGTTAAAGAATTTTGGTTTTTATAAATGTCAATTAACCAACTAAAGTTGGGTTTTACACGTTGGTAAGAGTGGTTGGAAGGGAAGTAGATGCTGTTGGGGCCAAATGTCATTACTGCAGTACACTTCAAGGACGTATACATTCACCAGGCATTGAATGAACTGAAGACGGAATAGGACCACTGCACCAGAGGCTTGAACCAAGCTAGACTACAAAAAGAACAAAATATGCAGGGAAATGTGTACAAAAGGTAAGCTACCTATTATGATTATGAATCTAAATTGTATGAAACTGGTACTTCCACCCCTACTGAGATCCAAGCAGTTGTAGAAGTGTTAAGATTAATTGCTCGTCGCACTTATTTCCGATTCAATGATATTATATACAGAAAGGGGAATGGCACGCTAATGGGTTCACCACTCTACGCGATCTTGGCCGAGAATGTTATGCAGGCCCTCGAAGATAAGGTTCTCACCCAATGTGTCTTACGGTCTTTGTTTTATATAAGATACATAGACGATATACTTCTTTTTGGCCGCACTCTGTCGAGGACTTGCACCAATTCACCAATGTTATGTCAACCCAATTTGATTCTATTAAATTCACTGTCAAACTTGAATCCTCCCACTCTCTACCATTCTTGGATATCCTGAGTCAACGTCATCCTATTACCCAGGATTCAAAGTTCTCAGTACACCGCAAACCATCACACATTCCTGTTTTAATTCCTATGTGCTCAGCACACCCGATGGGGCACAAGTTAGCTGCTTTATGTCACTTAATATGACGTGCTTATACACATTCTTCTGCTGTTAGAGCACACATAATTGAACTACAGAAAATTTCAGTCATTGCTGAATAACATAGTTTCTCAAAGAACTGCGTATTATAAGTCTAGTACCGAGATATGAGACGTTTGACCAACACAACCTTAGTATGTGAAACTAGGGAAGACCGGTTTGTTGATCTACTCAGCACCTACCACAAATCTCCAACATTCTGAGAAATGCGTGTCGTAAGTTTAACCTCGCTTTTGACAAATAACTGATTCTCCATTGTCAGAAAGGATAGAGACCCGATTCCCAACTTACATAAATCCGTCGTCTACTGCATTCCTTTAAGATGTAATGAATCTGACTCTGAAAACCAAATGTACATCGGATCCACACTACGTACACTGGGAGTCAGTCTGTCAGAACATAAGTACAACATCAGATGCCATTCCTCTACCATCGTACTTTCGCAGTTACCACAATTTGGGAAGATGCTTACACGCTGCTAACTTTGAGGAGTAAAAGATCAATACACCTAGCTGAAAGCCTGGTCATGTACCGATTTGGAGACAAGTGTTGTAATAAAGATCTGCTGCCTACTTACCTACCCCGGACATGAAGACAACTTGTGATAGATTTCAGGTACAGACCAGTTGACGATTTTACTTAATCTATGTTGTAATATTGGCAAGTGAACTACTCTGAACATTTTCTGAGTCTGTGAGCATGCGCTATACAGGGTGTTTCATAAAGAATGTCCCGATTTGAAAAGTGGACATCTCGGCAACCACGAACCACCAATGAATGCGACTCGTATCATGTCTACAGGCGTGGCCCAGAGTTTGTTATGATTACCACTAGATGGCAGCACGGGCGTCTAAACAGTTGCTATGCTTAGTAGTGAGAAGATGGCGTCGAGGCAACAGAAGGCATTTTTTGTGCTCGAATTTAGCAAGACCAATTCTGTGATTACGGTGCAGCATGCGTTTAAACGGCATTACGACAGTGCTCCACCAGTGGGCACAAACATTCATCGTTGGAATCGACAATTTGAAGAAACAGGGTGTTTATGTAAGGGAAAGAGTCCTGGACGACCAACCACCTCAGGGACGAATGTGCAACGAATTCACGAGGCGTTTTAGCGAAGTCCACGGAAGTCTACTTGTCATGCGAGCCGCGAACTTGCCATCCCTCATGTGACTGTTTGGCATGTTTTACGACTACGTTTGCTGCTGAAGCCGTACCGATTGCAACTGGTGCAAGCTCTTCATGAAGGTGACAAAACACAATTAAAAGATTTTTGTGCAACTCTGTTAGAGGACATGGAGGACGACACCATCATACAAAGGTTGATTTTTAGCAATGAAGCAACCTTTCATGTAAGCGGGAAAGTTTCGCGCCACAATGTTCGCATATGGGGATTGGAGAATACACATGAAACTCTCCAACATGAACGTGATTCACCAAAACTGAATGTTTTTTACACAATTTTTGTTAGAAAGGTTTATGGCCCTTTCTTTTTTTCGGACAACACAGTTACGAGCAACTCCTATCTTGCAATGCTGAAGGACTGGCTACTTCCACAGCTGCAGGACGACTCTGAAGATTACATTTTGCAGCAGGACGGCACACCACCACATTGGAACCTCCAAGTTCGTCAGTTTCTAAACGACACATTGCCTCAGCGTTGGATTGGACGCAGGGGACCCCATAACTTGGCACTACACGTTTGGCCTCAGAGATCTCCAGACATCACATCATGCGACTTTTTTTTATGGGGATACGTAAAAGACTGTGCTTATGTTCCCCCTTTACCAGCTGACTTGTATGAGCTCTGAACGAGAATCACGGCCGCGGTAAATTCTGTGACTGAAGACACTCTCCGACGCATTTGGGATTAATTCAGCTATCAGCTTGATATTGTCCGTGCAGCAGGTGGAGGGCACATTGAGCATTTGTAATTGTGGTGAGTGAAACTTTAGACCTTCCTTCATACTTGGCTTTTTGTTTTGTAACTATCCAACATTTGCCTTATTAAATATACTACTTTGAAAAATCGGGTCATTCTTTTTGAAACACCCTGTACTTGCTTGCTTACATCATACAGCTTCATCTCCATGTATATAGTATCCCGATGTCTTGCGTCCGTTTGCAGGGTTAAACCTGAAGATGGGTTGGGGCTGCCCATCCAAAAGATGGGCAGCCTTAGTAGTGGGAAGATGGTGTCGAGGCAACAGAAGGCATGCTTTTAACATGTATATATTTTAATGTATATTAAATCTTTTAACTTACAGTGTGCAAACATGTTTTTTAATCGTGCAGTGACAGCGTCGTTTTTACAGATTTAATTGTGTGGTGCACGAATTGTATATAGGATTTATGTAACATCATCAATGGGGTTTTCTTCAAACACATTTTGCTTTATATAAGTGCTTACTATTTAAGCTTACTTTTTATGTGATTTTTAAATCATGTTTTTGGATAACAATTACATCATCCACTAAATTCTGTACTCTTGTTTTAAATGTTCTAGTGTTCCATGTTAGTTTGAGACTATGGCAAATGACTTTACATTCAGTATATGAAAAAATTTGTTCATTCTGTTCATCTCAGTCTTGCTTTACATTTCTTTATGTTTCATTAACTGGGTAAGTGTGTCGTGTAGCAGATGAGGAAACAAAGCACAACTGAGGTTAGCAGAATGAAAAAAAATCATACACTGAATGTAAAAAGTAATCTGCCAGATGTTTCAAACACTAGAATATTTAAAACATGAGTACAGAATTCAGATGATGATATTTTCGATTTTTTTCCCCCTCACATATAAAGAATTGGGGAATTCTGAGAATTCATTAAAAAATACACAGCCTATATGAGGTACAGGGGTCACGCTGCCAATCACACACACACACACACACACACACACACACACACACACACACACACACACACACACACACACACACACACACACACACAATTTGTGATAAAGAAAATAGTTTTAGTATTAAATCAAAAGTTTTGGCAAAAATATAGGCAATACTTCAGATTACATATGACAAAAAAAAATTTATTTGGCAAATGGGTTGGTGAAAACTTTAAAAAAGTCAGAGCAACCGCTGAGGTAGATTCGCACTTAGCCAATATTGATAATCAAAGCTTGTCCCGTTTTGATAATTGTTTAACCAACCACAGTCAAAAATTAACATCACATTTTGATGTACCTACATAAATGTACTGCATGCGTACCACAGTGTTTTGGTTGCAATACCATAAACTCTGGAATTTCAAATTGTTTATCAGAATATGATTCCTTAAAGTGAGTACAAGTTTCTTTAAGTTGCTTAAAATTAATCTTTTTATTATTACTTTGATAGAAACATTATCATTTTACCATTCATAATTCTGCTGACAAAATCTTTTTCTGTAGTTGAACTAAGCAATTTCCAAGTTTTTCCATGAAGCAGCATTACAATTCCTTTTACTTTAACAAGTGTTTTTGCCTTTCTAATCATGCAGTTTTATTGATAGTCAAATAGATGTTACAGGCAGATGGATGCCAAATTAATCAAGCAAATAGACACGCAAATTACAACGTCCCAGAACAGGAATTGAACTTACATCTCCCAATTTACATTCGAGTATGTTACCATTGCACCACCCATAACAAGGAACTTTCAAGCAACTGAGGATGTGTTTTGGGAATCAGATGAAAAGCTCCGCTGTGCACAAATCAAAGCATATATGATCCTTCACCTTTAATGGCACACGAGCAGAAAGTGAATTCCCTGAAGAAATAACTCTTCAGAGATAAATGATACTCAAATAGATGTTACAGGCAGATGGATGCCAAATTAATCAAACAAATAAGTTCGGGGTGATGTAACGGTAACACACCGAACGTAAATCGGGAAATGCGGGTTCGATGCCCATTCCAGGATGATGTAATTTTCAAGTTTTCTGAGGAATGTTTATTTGCATGCAGTTTTATTGTTACCAGAAACGTAAACTACAGTTTTCTTGATTATTCAGCTCTGGGTCAATGGTGATAAAATAGTATTTCTCAGACTTTTATTTCTTGTTTCCAGAATTGAAGTTTTTGGCTATTCAATTACACTAAAACTTTACTAATTCAGACTAAATGGGGGTACACCTAGTCCAAATTATAGAAGTTTGGTTTTTTAACTTACTGAAAAATGCATGGAACTAAAATGTGGAAGAAACGTTGAAGGCCTATGGTAACAAAAATTAGCACTTTACTTACCAATAAAAACACAAAAAAAAAAAAAAAAAAATTAGATAAACATTTTCGATTGCTGGGTACTAAAGCTGAAGGGTTTTCCAGAACATTGTACAAAGTTACATGATTAAAAGAAGCTGGAAATGTTGGTCTGTGTGGCCTTTTGCTGCTGTCCCTGGATTATGCCTTGACAAATTTCACTCAAAGACAGGAAGTACTTTTGGAATTCATGGTTAGTGTCAACAAAATCAGTGAAAGTACCCAAACACTGTTGTACCTGTGAGAATTTTGGTCTAGTAGCACTTCATTTGTCATGTTTGTCTTCACTTTTCTCTTGTCCTTCCTAATCTTGACCTTGCATATGATGAAAATTATCTTCCTCAGTCAAGTTGTGGTAGTCTGCTTCTTCATCAAAAGTCAACCAATTATTTTTATCTTCCATACTGGCAGTCCCAAATGCTCCTACATAATCTTCATCCTCTATCCCCTCCAGGTTGAAGACTGGTTGTTCATTCAAATATTTTTTTTCCCCATGTGTAGTAGAGAGTTGGCATCACGATTTCTTTGGAGCTGAAAAAAGCATACTTGAAATTGCATTATTTTATTCTCTCTAATGTTTGTGCAACATTGTTGGCTTTGCTTTTTTGCCGTTCTCAAAAGACACTTCAGCCGTTTATGCCTGTAAAGATGTTTGCAACTTAGGATGACATCCTAGTCCATCGGTTAAAAGATAAGTGTTTGGAGTACAGTTTAAGATGGCAGACAGCCCATGCTCCCCTCAACATGTTTCTGGGAAATCTATGTCTGCACTAGGGTGTATCGAAATAAGGGTAATTTTTTTTATTCTAATTTGGAATAGTGCAGAAAAGTTGCCTTTGGTGCTTGTTAGTACGTGTGCAAAATTTTATTGATACAGCAAAACCTCCGAATAATGGTCATCACTGGGAAAGCAAAAGAGTGATCACTGTTTAGAGATGGACATTGTTCGGAGATTAGGTTTAAGTTAAGACTGTTTGTCCATTTCATTTATGTGAGAGAAAAGTGTGTGCATGAAGCTAATGTACATAGAAAGCTATTATAATACCTTTCAATATGCTCCTACATGAGACTGATGAAGAATAAAAAAAATCTTAACTTTTTAATAACTGGGGGAAAAATTAGTACACGCTGCTAGAAAGTGTGAATATAATAAAGCATGAGCAAGATGGAATTATTCACTGTAATTTATTTATGTAAATATTAAACTGGAGCACATTGCTGTATGCTTAACATAAAATTACTAAATTCAAAACAAAACAAAACAAAATAATTTAATTTTTTTTTTAAAAACATTTAAAAAAAAGTTTGACTATCAGCTTAAGTTTCCTTCCATGAGCAAGCCTTGCTTTCTTCTCAGCCATAATTGTCTTTTGTTGACCCTGCAGCTGCACAGCATCCATTACTTAATTTTCCTTTCTCATATAGCTTTCCCTTCCCATTTATTTATTATTGCCTTTCTTTCTCTCTTTCTCTTTATGCCATCAGATGATAATAATTTTCTCCATCACACTGAAAGAACTTTCAGCCTGAGGACATCAGATGATAATAATTTTCTCCATCACACTGAAAGAACTTTCAGCCTGAGGACCATGAATGCATCTTATCAAAGTTTTCACTATTTTAGATAAATGCTGTAACTTTGAGAATATGTATACTTTTAAACATTGTGCATCAATTCTTACAATTTTTCCAACTTCGTCACTTCCATTTCTGGACATTTTCCTTTCCCTTATCAAGCATAAATGCAAACATTTATGGGGGAATAACATTCAACAACACAGGATAGTGGGAACATCACAGTTGGTGAAAAAAATATTATGGAAGAAATCTTTACTCTGTCTAACTTTCGTTTTCAAAAGTTTTGAAAGACAGAATTCTGTCCTCAAACAGAAAACTACTCCCCTGCCACACCAATCTCCAAAAATTTTCTGTTCCCCTGTACAGAGATATCACGAGTGACTCAAATGATAATGGAAAAGGTGAAATTCCTCGAATCCGTGGAAGAATATCATGCCTGAAGATTACAGGGGAATTTTCACGCTGCCCACCTAACTTCCATTTTCAGGGGGAAATCATTGTCTAGTTTCATGCTGAAATACAAACATTTATGCAATAAAAATGATATTTAACAATAATACTGGACAGAGGTAACATCATGAGAAAAAATAAATCGCGATTACAGGGAAAATCTTTACTCCATTTAACTTCAGTTTTCAAAAATTTTAAAAGACAAAATATCGTCCCCAGAAGGGAAACGGCACCCCTCTCTTCCCACTAATCCTCCCAGAATTTCTCTTCATTTTTAGCATCATTTTCAAGAATGACCCAAATGACGACAAAAAAGGAAGAAAAAGAAAAATGGAATTCCACGAATCTGTAGAAGAATCTCAGGTATATATATGCTGAGTAAAACTCACTTGAGGTAATGGGCATATCTTCTATGACAAAGTACCGTAATAGGTACACATTATACTGTACATAGTAAATTGGCATGACACAAATCACAGATACATTGTCTACAGACTATCTGCTTCTTTTACTGGCATCAGACTTTACAGATAATGTTTTCTTGGACACAGTGTGGATGAACTTGACATATTGCTTCAGTATGTGGAGTTGACAGTGGGGATGGATATATTTGTGTAGAACTTCCATGTTGGAGAAAAATACCTTCATTCAACATAAAATGCAAATACCACACACAACAGGATTAACCGGATGAACAGTGAATAACTTAAATAACTTGGTATAATCAACTGACTGCTGAACTAAGAGGAACTCTATATGTTATTATGCTGTGCAACTGCATTGTGAGTCCTGAGTTTCTTTTCTAAATTTTTAATCAAATCAAAGATAAGAACTTAATCAGTATATATTACAAAATAAATGGTTTCAGCAGCAACTAAAGATATCTTCAGCTGACAATGAAATTATTCAATATGCACTGAAGAAATCACAAAACCACTTTTTCACACTATTGGCAATTTGTCCATCAAAGGAAAGTTTGCCATCTTTGTTTTGATAAAAATGCATATTTCAGAAGAAAATTGAAAAATATAAATGCTCCGGTGAGAGCTGAAGATATATGACAATTTGAATAAAAATTTGCACACATACTAACAAGACAAGTGCCAAAGGCAACTTTTCTGCACTATCGTTAATTGAAATTCAA
The DNA here is from genome assembly GCA_039090855.1 of Macrothele yani. Classification (NCBI taxonomy): domain Eukaryota; kingdom Metazoa; phylum Arthropoda; class Arachnida; order Araneae; family Macrothelidae; genus Macrothele; species Macrothele yani. The sequence continues at coordinate 1,451,493 of CM077014.1, forward strand.
AAAAGTGCCCCCCCATTTTGATGCATGTTAGTCCATATATAAAATGAGTTATTAAAAGAAAGAAAAGGGTGGGTTCGAATTATTATCAATTCCAATTCCGTGATGTTTTACTGTATTTCACTGACCAGAATTGATGTAGCCATATTTATGTTTTCAGGTATGTTGACATGGTTTTTTTTTTTTTGCATTAGCTGAAGGCTAAAGCAAAAAAAAGTTCTTTAGTATAAGAACAATGCCGATGCACCGTAAAAGCCTTAGTTTTTTCTTTTTTCTTTCTCAATATTTTCTATGATCTCCTTCAAAAAGTTTGCAGTACAAAGTCATTTCAAATTTTGAGCCCCTTATTAAATAATATAACTTTATCTGACAAATATTTCAAATTCCCCATTAGCAATGAATTTAAATAACACAAGAACAAAAATAGACTTTTTCATATATAGAGGATATTTTAAAAGTTTGGAAGTAAAAGTATGCCCTATTGGTTATATACATGAAACTAGACAACAAATTGAACTGATGAATGTCTGTCACAGCGATAACATGCTGTAACTCATTACTAAACACTATCCAAAACCAGTGTTGAAACCAAAACCCAAATTAAACATTAATTTCAACAAAAGCAATAGTACTGTGTGTAACAGCCATGAAAAACAGAATTGAATACACAATAGCAAAAATAAAATATCAAATAAGAAATTTAAAATAAATATAATAGCCAAAAGTAAAAGTTAGACTTTTCATTTCTAGTTTTGGTTTCAAAATTTAAGAGTTATGTCAGGATAACCTGTTTCATACATAAAAAATGAAAAAAAAAATATGCCTAACTGAAGAAATAAGTGTTAAAATCCAGTGTTATTACTTTAAAAATGTTTCTGTGAAAAATTCGAGTTAGATGACAAAATGATTATATGCCAAACAATAATAGATTGCCCAAAAAACTATTCCAATTTCATACATGCAAACATATCCCTAAGCTATTCTGGTTTCAGAGGTTAGCACCTCAAAGCAAGATCATCTGCCAAAACAAAGAGACTGACAATGTCAGATTTCATTTACAGCTGATGTATCAAACACCATTTACAATTATCTTGACACACAACTTCAGTATTTCACTGACATCCATAGCACTTCTCACACAAGACCTTTCTTTCTACTACATACTCATTATCTTTATAGAGCTATTGACAGCTTCCTCAACATTATTCATCTTTTCACTAACTTTCAAATGACTCAGTGGTGGGAAGCTTCCTGGAAACCTTGTACTTGAGTTTTTGGGTGAAATATTTCCAATTTCAGTTACTTATATTCATATCATCATTCACTGATTATTTCCAAACTTTTTTTTTTCTAATTTAAAAAATTGTGAATTAGCTTGAAATTTTTACAATTCTTGTTTATCCTAACATAAACTCATAAAGAAAAGAGAACATTACAACTTCAAAACACTTTATTTTTTTGGAAAAATTGAATAGGGTGTACATTTGAAAGGTAAGGTCAAAGAACAAACTTATTGAACTTAAAACTTTATAATCATACTTTTTGTGGTCAAGTAGCATGCAATTATCTGTAAAATAAGCCTTATTTGATTATTTTCCATCTATTAATTCAAAAAGTAATACATTTTGAAAAACAGCACTTACATTAAAAAAAAAAAATCTAAATTTTCCATTTTCAAAACATTGCAAACAAATAATGAAATTGGAAAACCAGAAACTGGCAGAATTGTTAGGGGAGTCTGCTTAAAAATTTTATTTTTCTGTTTTGATCTGGGAACAAAATTACCTAACGCAATACAAGGATGATCTCTCTCTCTCTCTCTCTCTCTCTCTGTATTGTTTTAGGTCAGCAGTAAGTGCCTGCCACCACTTACCAATAAGAAAGGGACTGAAAAGAAGTGGAGAATAGAGGATTACTAATATGGCAAACTGCTCTTTTTCTGCACAGTCTGACAAAAGTTTTAGGATCGACCTGGAGGCACAATCTCAAATGTGAAAAGAATACTCCAGATGTCAAAGAATTTGTTACTTTCATACATTCAAGATTGTTCAGATTAAAATATTGCCCAGCATGAAAAAGAAATACAAGCTTAGTGTTTTCAGTTTCACAGGCACAATTTCATAGTTGCCTCTCAGCTTCAGTCAGCTGGAAAGGTGTCACTACTTGAAAGCCTCTTATTTTACATCTGGCACTTGGTCTGCTTCTCTGACCCTTTTAAATACCTTTCATTTTTTAATTTGCTACTGTTGCTTCCTTCCATATGCTTTGTGAGCCTTCATTTCCACTCAAGATTTCTCCAGCAAAAGTTTTTGATTCAAAGTATAGTTGCCAAAAACTTACTTTACTGAATCAAAAATATTAAGGGAAAACAAAGGACAACTTTTTGGAATTCAAAACTGCAACTCTGAACTCTAAAATGTTTATGTTGCAACATCCTTTTTAACTTGATCAAATAGAGCATAGATATACATTTTATCCGTATTCCAGATAATAATTTAAGCATAGTATTAATATTATTTTGTAATCTTGTGAAGTTCACATACTAGTGTTGGCCTTACAAATAATCACTCATGTCAGCAATTTGATAAACACACAAAGCTGGTGTTATACACATATATAATACTAGCATTTTTTTTAAATTAATTTTATTATGGTTCTTCATGCATATCTGGCAACCAACCATTTAATGTAATGGCACCTAAAGTTGAACAGCAGAATAAAACATTTAAAGTTTTGTCCTGATTATTTGCAACATGTCAAAGAAATTCCCTAGTTTCAGAACTACACACACACACACACACACACACACACACACACACACACACACACACACACACAGTTATAAACTTATAACTATTTCTAGTATTTTTCAAAACAGATCTTATATTCTAACTGTATTTTAATTGATACCATTATTTTTATGGGTAAAGTATCAAATACAAGCCATCTTCATTTGGTGCTCATGAGGAAGATTGTTTTCCTTTGATAATCTACCCATAAAAAAATAAGTCTACAAAAAGGGATCTACAAACATACAAAACTAATTTCAAAAAAATTGAAAACTCTAAAAAAAGATTTTAATTTCCAATATTTAATCATTTCTTTTCTTTTTGCAAAGAAAATGAACAGCCCCAATGTTTAAAATATCTTGGATACACTGAAGTCCAGTTTTAGCTGCCATTACATGGTTGGTGGTCAGACATGCATAGAAACCCATAATCAAATTAAATCGAACAGAAAACTTTCACAGATTCATTAAATCACTCAGCAACTACAGAAGAAATGTTCTGACACTGATGACACAAAAACAATTTATAAAATGAAAAATACTTACCTAATGCCTACAGTATTGTGACTGTCTACAACACTGATACTTTCACAAAGAGCCAGCTGTGTCTTCGGTGTGACAGAGCATACATTCAACACATCCAATGCACTTCGAACTGTTTCAGCCCTGTTCAACATATTACGTAATTAACAAAAGAAGAAAAGAGGATAAATTTTTTAGAGAGTTCAGTAACGAGCTAGACATTGATATCAGAACCCATGCTTTCAACAACTGTTAAATTACTTTTTGAAAATAATTCATTTACATAAATTAACACAAAAATGGTGAACAATTTGCATGCTTGTCATATTCAAGGGTCGTCAGTCTAAAATCACTTAGGCAGTATCATTTGAAGTCAGAACAACAGTATATCACTGTTTAATTTTCGCCAATTTGTGATGAACATACTTTTTACGTGGCTACGATAGTGTAATTTGATTGACATTAAATGTCCGTCATTACTGTTATGCAAGTTCAGCAATCGGGAGATTGTTAAATGATGTTAGCATAGTATTGGCAATTGAAATCAAGAAATAATAAACTATATCTGTACTTACAATATTCGTAGTGGCTGTCGGGGCTTCATATGTACGTCTTCAAAGAATGTGAACTTTTTTCAATTGTGAAGTTTAGAATAAAATTCATGATATTGTAAAACCTGCACCAGATAAAATTGAACAAGATGAATTTTTACAGTGAAGGTAAAAAATTCTCCTTTAGCAACAACGAAATATGAAACTGAATTAAAACCTTGTCGAATTTTTTAAAAAACGAACTATAATCCCGAAGAGGAAATCATCTTGACTGCGAAGCACCTCGATAACAACAAAACATGAAGACAAATTATAATTTTGCCGAAATTAAAAAAAAACGAAGTCTTGAAAAAGAAATAATCATCTTGATTGTAAAGCATACATAAATAAATCTCCCGACTGCGAAGCACCAAACTAGTTTCTGCTAATATTCATAGCTATCATCAGTGGTAGGTGCACGGACATTGGAATTACCGCACTCACTCGCTCAGGTATGCTGCTCAACCCGAATGCATGTTCAGCCCTGTCATGTAGATATTTGCGCATCAACCCGAATGCATGTTCAGCCTACATGACAGGGCTGAACATGCATTCGGGTTGAGCAGCATACCTTAAGCAGTTCATGCTTCTTGCAAAATATTTTTTTGCAAGAAGCATGAACTGCTTCTTGCAAAAAATATTTCTTTACTGAAGAAATTAACTGCAGACATACCCTGTGCTTTAAGTTTATGCTTCACAGACTGTATAGCTGAATAGGTTTCAATGTTCATTCTTCCTGATTTTATATCTATAATTTCATCCATCATGCTGAAAGAACTTTCAACCTGTGGACCATGAAAGCATGATATCAAGGCTTTTACTATTTTAGATAACATAGTGTACTTGGAGAGGTTAAATACCTTTACCCATCATGCATCAATTTTTACAAAGTTTAAAACTTTACCAACAGGAATTGGAAGCTATTAATCAACTTGATACTGGTGAATTTCCAGAGCATAGCTTTCCATTTCTTCTGAATTCAATATATTTGTAAGGAACTGTGGAAGTTTTTCTCTTTTTAAAGTTAGATTTTGTCCTCTTGCAGAAGGATCAATAACTGATATGTACATTAAAAGATCACTACATAATGGTAGTGTCTTTTGCTTGTATTTTTCACACTGAATATAAGCTTCAGCTGCCTGGCTTAAAAATTTTTTACCACAATGTCATTTGATTTGCTTTCCAAAATAATGCTGTTCCCGATCAAAAAATCATGCTCTTGCTTTCCAGCCTGTTTGACAGTAAGCCAACATCAATGTTCAAATTTTTTTACAGGTTTGCCTTTCAGTATCTCTTGCTTTAAGAAACAAGCTAAGAAATACAAGAATAGTTGCTTCTGCTCATCCAAAACCTTTTGAATTAATGGTTCCTTTTTGTTTGAAATAGGCGTACATATTTTTTTCAAAAGAGGTAGAGCTGCAACATAGAAATTTAATATAAGCAAGTTTTCTTTGAGCTTTCAAATAATTTTGCAACAATTCCAAATTTCCGCTTTCTTCCATCTTCTGTTAGATATTTTCCCCAAAATTTCTCCCAAAGCTCCTGGAATTTTAATTTTCCTTCTTTACTAATCCTTTTTTTTTTTTTTTTAAACATATTTTGTTTATGACATCCATGTATATTGGTCTTTCATTAACTGCACAAATCGATAATACAGGAGCAAAAGGGCATCATGGATACATAAACTGTTTAATGCTATGTGACAGAACGACAACCACCTGTGTTGGACCATGTTCTTAATTTCAGTGAATTTTAGCCCTATAATTTCACAAATTTCAGCAAGGGCTTCACGTTGATCTGCAGACCATTTAAAGTCATTGAAGATGTCAGTAAAATATTTCTCAATGTAACCTTCAAATGGTTTGCAAAATTTTTTGCTGGAATTGTGAATATGGTGACATGAATCTCCATCAATGTCAAGCAAGTGGGGAGATTTTCCCTGCCAAATTCTTGTTTCTAACCATGTTTTTGAGCCTCTAAGGATGCGTTCTTTCCACTTAGCTTTCAAATAAGCAAAACATATTCCTCCTCAGAAAGAAAGAAAGAAAAAAAAAAAAGAAGAAGAAACAAGGGAACAGAAAGCTGCATCACGAACTTTGTTCAGAAGCTTCGGGCCGACGTAATACTGGACCGAAGCAGTGCTTTCTTTCCACTACGTTTTCAAACAAGCAAAGCACATTCCTCCTCCTTACAAAAGAAAGAAAAAGGAAAAGAAACAAAGATGTGCGCCACGAACTTGGTTCAGAGGCATTGGGCCGACGCAATTTCGGGCCACAGCGAAAGAAGCACGCCCGGGCCAACGTAATCATGGCTGGAGCTGTGCTTTCTTTCCACTTAGCTTTCAAATAAACAAAACAAATTCCTTCTTTTCAGAAAAAAAAAATAAGAATTTAAGAAAAGAAACAAAGAGCTGTGTCACGAATTTTATTCAGAGGCTTTGGGCCGACGTAATCCCGGGCTACGGCGAAAAGCACGCCAGGCCGACGTAATCCCGGGCTACGGCGAAAAAGCACGCCAGGCCGACGTAATCCCAGGTCGCAGCGAAAGAAGCATGCCGGGCCGACATAATCACGGGTCACTGCGAAAGAAGCACGCCGGAGCACGCCAGGCCGACGTAATCCCAGGTCGCAGCGAAAGAAGCACACCAAGCAGACATAATAACGGGTCACTGCAAAAGAAGCACGCCGGGCCTATGCAATCCCGGTGCATTGCTTTTTTTTTTTGCACTCTTTCAAACAAGCAAAACAAATTCCTCCTCCTCTGAAAAACAAAGAAAGAAAGAGCTGTGTTACGAACTTTGTTCAGAGGCTTTTACATTGATTAATTACAAAACCAGTAAAACTTTCTTAAAAACAGCGAAAATCTGAATATCCGTAATTTTTCATTAGCGAACGATCTCAGAAAAGCGGGAATGCATTCGTGGCATTACAAATTATGAGAGTGAGAGTTCTTGGCGATGATGTCACAACGATAAGAGTGGCGATTTCCCGCAAGCCACGGAAAGGCTGTTCTCTTTGACTGCAGCAGTTTCCCTAAAGGAAGTAGGCGGAGCTTCCACCCTTCGTGCTGCAATGCGTGACATCCCATCCATTATTGACAGCAGAAAATCAGAAAACGAATTGAGCTCATGATTCCACCCTCCAAAATTTTTTCTTGCCCCCAGTGCCTGCTCCAGAAACAACTTTTCTTTTTCAGCACAAAAAAGCAGAATCATGGAATTCTGCTTTTACAAGGAATCTTTCTATAAAACGACGCCCCCCGCCCCCCTTCCTAAAAAATCCTGAAAATTTTCTCTTCATTTTTGCAATGACCTCGAGGATGACCAAAATGATGCCGAAAAAGCAGAATTTCGCGAATTTGCAGAAGAATCTGATGTACGACTCTGTTGACCTTCAGTTTTCGAAAGTTTCGTAAAGATGGAATTCCATTATTCGACGAACATCCTCCCATCACCCCCCCCCGCCTCCAAATTTCTGTTCACTTGTGCATTGATCTTGTGAATGATCAAAATAATAATGAAAAAGGTGTAATTCCCCGACTTCGCAGAAGAATCTAATGCCTGAAGATTACAGGGAAATTTTTGCATCATCTAACCTCTATTTTCATAAATTGTTGCCTACAGTTTCAGGTTGAAGTACAAACATTTATGCAATAAAATTATATTTAACAAGAATATTGGACACAAAGGCAACATTGGAAGAAAAAAATTACGATTATGGCAATTTTTTTTACTCTGTTTAATTACCGTTTTTGAAAGTTTTGAAACACGAAATACCGTCTCCAGATGGAAAACTCCCCTTCCACAGCAAACTCTTCAGTTTCGCATCGATTCTGAGAATGATCTAAATGATGACAAAAAATACGGAATTCCACGAATCTGCTTCAGAGTCTCATGTATATCATAAAACAACAGCAAGATTAAACAAAATTAAAATTCGTAGTATCCATAGTTTTGACAGTGAGGTCCGTAGTTCCATAGTCAGACAGCTAAATCCACAGAAACTATGGACATTCCGTAGCAGTTGGCAGGTATGCAATAGTGTAATGAAATACTATCGAACAACAATTAAATGATTTTTTGTTGCATGAGCTGATAGCACAAAATACTGCAAGCTCAGATTTCAACATGTTTCTTTCTTCAAACAATGGCTGACTGCTAAAATAACTAAATAAATTAATTAAAAATTTGCAAATTAGAATTTCTAGTGTTTGCCCTAGATTTTTTACAGCTGGGTGGCAAGAAATTTTAGCTGGTTGGTACTTTTAATGACCCTTCCTCAATTGGAGAAAAAAAGGTGATGTTGTTTTGCTTAACATTATTATATTTATTAAACATCTTTAGTGGTGTGGTAGGCATTAATGTAACATAACATGATAAATAACATTAGAAAATTGTACATAAATGATAAAAAAGTGAGTACTTACTAATAAATCATATTTGACACAGATTTCAGCCAGTTTTCATCAATATTTATGGTGTATGTGGGAGTAAGTTTTCACGCTTACTATCATTTACATTGTGAAAACGTTCATTGAAGGAAATTTAGCTGGACGGTAAAGAAAATTAGTTGGGTGGGCCGTCCAGTGAAATGGCTCGAGGGAGAACACTAATTTCACAAGGAAGGGGGCTCTGAGCTGCACAATGTGCCACGTTCTTCTGAACATGTCTGCCAAATTTTAAGTCGCTACATTCAGTAGTTTCTTCTGTAAGCAACTGACTGGTTGACTGACAGACACTGTGATTTTCTTATTATAGCAGAAATACAAACCAAGAGTACCACAGAACAGATTTTGTTATTTCATGTTAACTTTATCATCTAATCATGTAAGTTATACCACAATACTTTTTTTAACTCTTGGTCAAATAATTCACCTAATTCTTCTTTGTCTCCACGCCTTTTTTCTTTTTTTTTTGTTTTATTAATAATTTTTTCAGACCTTACTGCATACCTGCCAACATTGACCAGGGCACTGTCAGTAGTAACTCGTACTGTTATGCGGCGTACGTAACAGCTACTTTTGACCGTGATAAAGTAATTCCTTACATGCTTCTAAATGGCGTAATTTCACAGGCTTTTTTTTTAAATATAACTAATTGACTATTGCTTTTGAGTTATAATTTAATTTACTGCTGCTTTCTCAGCTGGGTGAGGGGTTTATATTTCATAGAATTTATAATGGTTTGTTATACATGTATAGTACAATGCCCAAATGGCTCAATGCAACTTTTTATCTAGTGAACTACTGGACTATTTGAAACAATGAAATTAGCAACCTTCAATGCATAAAATAAAATTAAAGGAGCTTACCTTATTTTTTTCTGTTGTACTCTGCCAAAATAAGTTTCCTTTTTCGAAACTAAAGCAATATGGATGCTTGTCATACAGCGTTGATGTAAAAAATGCACTGTGCTGTTCAATCATACCTATTTCTGAACATTTCTTAACATTCCCATTTCACTCATTTTTTATGGCTTTGTATTCAATTGGAAAAAACTATCAGAATATCCAACTGGTAAAGATACATTATTTTGCTATATTTGTTGAATTAATACCAGCACTTCCAAAAAAATTGCCTCCCTTTAGCAATAATAAATACCAGCATAAAAAAAAACTCTTCTTGACAACTTTATTCCCTCAGTTAAAATATACACTAATACTACCTTAAATATCATTGTTTCTGAAATTCAAATATGTGGCTGTGAGCTAGACTAAGGCACATTGCATCTGAAGTAAAATAAAAAAAAAAAAAAAAAAAAATACAATGAAGTTCAGCACCTTGAGCTAAGATCTTTATAACATGCACTTTTTGCTTTTTTCAGTTCATTAAGAGTAAAATTTTTATTGTAGCAGCAGTCCATGTTTAATTTCACAATTAACAGTGATTCCAAAGTTTTAGTACCCAAACTTGATCTAAATTCTATTTGATTTTTTCCGCATCATGCTGAATACTCTTTCTGTTGGAGCATTACTGTGTGGCACTACACGCACAGACAGCATTATTTTAGGTAAAAGGGAGTATTTGCCCATCTCCATTTCTGAGTTCACTAATTTTATGCCAGGCAACGTCCATTCTTTCACATTCTGTTATATCTGGAGGAAATTTATCACTCTGGTAACGTGCAAATTCAAGTTCCAACTCATCACTATCTTGACAACACTGAAACAGATCTGCAAAATACTTAGCAGACTGGTAGTTTGCAGAATGACGTGAATTTACATTTACCACAGCTGCATGGTAATAAAACTTATTCTGTAGAGGCATTTTTTTCAGAACATAGTTGCATGCTGCACGAAAAATTTTTTGAACAGATGAGAAAAACTTTCTTATTTCATTGCTTAAAAAATTTGCATCTTTTATAAATGCCCTTGTCGATGCTCCAATAACAAGTTCATCATCATCTTTTTGGTTTTTAAGCTTCATAAAACCTACATTAAACACAGATTCAGACTTCGAAATGGCTGAAGGTGTTATGAGTCGAACAAGTAGTTCTAAAAACAGTTTAGACAATTCATCCTTTAAAATATGAATACAAGGCTGTTCTTTTTGAAGGGTAACATTCACTTTGGTAAATGTTGTTATGACAGTCTTCACAAAAAGACAGTACAGTTTTGTCTCAGGTGATTCAAGTAACTTTTTAATTGTGCAAAACTGATGACTTTTCATTTCCAAAACTTCCATATCACAAGTAAAAAAAAAAACCCTGCAAAGTTTCCCATTGTTCCACAATCCTATTCAGAGCACTTTCAAGAGAAATCCAACGAGTAGACACATGCTTCAATATCTTGTGAACTTTTTTGTCACACAAACTTTGGCATACTTTTAATTCATTTTTTCTTTTGCTACTTTTTTCCAAGTAATAATATATTTGGACCACTAACATTTCTACATCAACTGGTAGCACTTTTACTGCTTTCTGAGCAGCAAGATGTATCAAGTGGCATGGACAACCAACAACTTTAATATCTGGCTGTTTGCTTTTAATATAAGCTGCTACACCTTTGAAACGGCCAGTCATAGTGCTCGCATTATCACAACAAAAGGATACACAATTATTCCACCCTATGCCCAGTCTCGTTAATTCAGAATCAATTAATTTAAATATTCCTTCTCCAGTATTATCAGAAGAATCTAATAATGAAAGCAAAGTGGTTACGATTTGGCCCTTTTCACGAGCATAATAGCTAACAACTAGGGGATATAGCTTTTTGGCCTCGATGTCATTGCTACCATCAGTCGCTAATGCAAATGAATTATTTTTAATTATATTATAAATCTTAGATTTGCTCGAATCCGCCATTGTGCGAATGATGGCACCTGTTTTTGTGCACCCACTGCAGTATTTCTTAGCAATAATAGAGTCCGGAAACATTTTTGTGAACAATGGGCCTGCACGATCTGCAACCGAAATCGGAATATTATGTTCGATTAGAAATCTTGCAAAAAGACTTTCGGATCGTACAGTACTAAAATCATCATCTTCAGTACAAAATAATGAAACAATGTGGTTTGAGGCTTTAGTTTTCACAAATTCCACATGCTTTTTTGCTTGCAACATGGCGCCCACAATCGTCACGTCCCCCGTAAACCACAGAAAAATTCAAGTACATACTGTATAACAGGCATATCCGTCTTTCTCTGATGATGCAACAATACAGGGACACTGTTTGGAATATTCCTCTTTAAATTTCTGGCAATTCTTCAATTTTTTTGGTGGCACTGAAGCTGCTGCTTCATTCTGATGCTTTTTCAGGAAACGATCCATCTTTGTGAAAAAGAATCGCGCAATGTAACAACCGTACACACTAATGAAGCGAACTTAGCACGTGCAAAGCTCGAAGTCGATTCACTGACGTGGGCCTAACGTCCTGAGACAACACAAGCAGAACAGGTAACGTTGCCATATTTCAGTTCAAAACTACCACCAGTAACAATCAATCTGATGCGTTCAGAATCCCCTAACGCTTGACCAGAGCGAACTCCAGCACGTGAACACGCATTGCGCTAACCTCCACTTACCACATGATCATACTGTTACACCAATTCCAGTTTATGACAAAGAACATTTATATATAACCTGAAATATTAGCAGAAACACTAATTTTGAAAAACAAAAGGAAAGTTCATAGACTCGTCCGTAGTTTCAACAAGGTTTCCGTAGTTCCGTAGTCAGGCGACTGAATCCGTAGAAACTATGGACATTCCGTAGTAGTTGGCAGGTATGTTACTGGCACTTTGATGAGTATCACAGCACAGAACTTATGGCCAACAAGCTTTACAAAGCGAAGTCAAAGCATCAAGAACATGTCTTGACAATCACCAAAACGACAAAAATAACTGAATAAAAAAAGAAAAAAGAAATGAAAAAGAATTGAGTGATTTCTTCAACTGAATAAATCTACATTAAATTAAGATCACAGTTTTACAGCAAATCTACAAGCTGGACGTAATATCACAATGGACTCCATGAAGCCTGTGAGGCACTTGTTTGGTCATTCTCCAGTTAAAATCATTCTTTGGTATATGATTTCTAAAATTTCAGGGAAAATATCATAGTTTACACTTCTGTAATTTCATATTCTCTCCGGCAGTATACATTTTCATTTACATCACATAAAAGCATCTTGAACTCTGTTAAAATTGAATAAATAAACATTCAACATACTCTAAAATACAGAGATGACTAATGAAAATTACACACACCTCCCTGAATAATTCCATTCATATGACATGGCTATCAATTTTAAAAGGAGACTGACACCATCAAGCTTTTGCATTTCGTCAACTGGTTTCCAATGCATACGCAGAGGCATTAATTCTAGCAAGGTTTCAATGTTTTCTTGGACAGCTTCATTACTGTACCGAGCAGCCTAAAAATGGAGTTGTTTTTTTATTCACGCACTTTTAATGTTTCTTATACAAAAAATAGAGATGCACTCAATGTAAAACATAATTGCATACTTAAAAAAAGAATATAAAACACCACTAATAAAACAAAATTCCATGTGCGGCGTATGGTTAAACTTTATTATCGAGAAAAACACTGTACTGAGACACAATAACTGATTACTCAAAATGAAAGAAATCATAATAGATTTTTCACGAAACTTATACAAGGAGAGCTTCTACAAAATATTTCCTTACAAGAGATTTTGAAGATGCACCCCTCCCCCATTACACACACACACACAAGTTCTTAGACTTTTGACACAAAGTTGCTCAGCACATGGCATTACACAGATTCTCTACTTTGGAAAACTCATAATTCTCTTGACAATTATTTTAAAGAAAATCTGTCCTATCTAGGGTAATTTAACAGAAGAAATACTGTTGCTACATTAAAAAATAATAACTGGAAAATTGGTGGTCTCTTCCACTCAGCTCCACATCCCTTGCCAATTATGGGCAAATCATTTGTTTTACTGCTAGAAGAACTGAGATGCTAGACTGGATACCAAGGGACATGAAATGACCCAAAAGAATACATGAGGGATGTGATGGATGAAATTCAAAAGCATGCCAGAGTGACATGAAAGAGAATTTCTAAAGACAAAGTTGTGGAAGAGATCTGGTGAATGGAACTCCATCCAGATGCGGACTGAAAATAGTTGATGATAATATATCACCATCATCATCAACCATTATCAATCCACTGCTGGATGAAGGTCTTCCCAAGTCTTTTCCATAATTTTCTGTCTTTGGCCATGGACATACAGCACATCCATAATCTTATTTAAAAATAAAACCCTTTGAATTATTGCAGGTTTTGATGCTAGCACCTCTAACCATGAAATTAGAAATTTACTCAATGTAAGTACAATTAACTATACCATGCACAAAATAGCAAAAAGGTGTTACAAAAAGCTAAGGATCACCCAGATCCTTTAGTTAGGGAAGCCTTTAGTTATGATATTAACCATCAAAGCTATAAAAGGCCAAAACACATTTTAGAAATTGTTCCAGAAAAAAATTCAATTAGAACTGAGCCGAGAAGCCCATGAATTAACTGGGATTAGTTTAATAATCCTAAACTTTATTTTTTTCTATTTACCTTTTTTTCCTCAACATTCATGAAAAAAAAAATGTGTGTTTGGTCACTGAGCTGAAATTGCAAAAAATATTTCTAAGTACAAAAGTCAAAAATTCCTGGTGTTCTTAGGTTCACAAATGCAATTTTGCACTCAGCAAACAAAGTCAGACAAATACATAAAAAATGGCTCATTTAAGAGACAGTGAAAAATGTGGTGTTTTTGCATAGTTATTTATGTGAAGTTATCTTATCTTCTCTTTAGGTTCCTCCTTTTTCTTGCCCCTTTTTTCTCTGCCCCACGCGTCTAAAGTTTGGACAGCAGTTGCAGACATATAGGGCAGCTTGCAACGTCATGCAATTAACAGGAAACTGTATCAGAACACTCTGCTCCCATCTCTATCCCCCCCCCACACACACACACACACATTCAGGAGACCCATTGAGATGCAGTTTATTTGGGACTAAATCTTGTTAGGGTCATATCATTTCATGTTATATTCAAGAAGGACTTTACAACTTGGAAAGTGTATGCAAATTTATTCAGAATACTTACAAATTTTTTTGGAGACGTTAATGTGTAACAAAACATGTTTTACCTCACATAGTGTCATAGCACCAAATTCCACAAGTGCCACTGTTAGTGGTGTGCATTTCAAAATGACTGCTTTCACAGGTACACAGCATGCTCATTGTGTGTTTTTGTTTGAAGAAACAAAATCTGACAACTGTTCAATGAAATTTTCACACCCAGTATCGTACGGTTCCTTCCACTAGACCTACAATTTACTCTTGGTGTAAGAGTTTTGTTGACACTGGCTGTTCTGTTCACCATGAGAAATCCCCTAGTCAGCTGTGTGTCTAACGAAATGGATATTTCACAACCGACGGTTTGGCAAGTGTTACAAAAATTACTTCACTTAAAACCATACAGATTTCTCATGGCTGAAGAACTTAGCGTGGCTCATCTGGAATTACGTGCAGAAATGTTGCACTGGACAGAGGAAGACAGGAAATAATGAAACGCATCATCATCATCATCATCGTCAACCATTATCAATCCACTGCTGGACGAAGGTCTCCCAAAGTTTCCTCCACAACGGTCTGTCTTGTGCCAGTCTCCTCCATGTCACTCCCGCATATTTACGAATTTTCATCCACCCATCTCCCATGTGGTCTTTTTCTGGGTCTTTTCCTGTCCCTTGGAATCCAATCTAAAATTTCGGCTGTCCATCTATGGTCTGTCCTTCTGGCAGTATGTCCAGCCCATTGCCATTTCAGGGATTTAACTCTGATCACGATGTCTTCCACTCTCGTCATTTTTCGGATCCACGAGTTCCTCTTCTTATCTCTCCTGGTTATACCAAGCATGCACCTCTCCATGCTTCTTTGAGTTGTCTGCAGCCTTTGTATGTCTCTTTTAGTTAAGGTCCACGTCTCTGCACCATACGTAAGCACTGGAAGGATGCATTGATCAAACACTTTTCTTTTAAGACATAATGGCATATTGCTCTTGAAAATTATGCTGTTTCTTCCAAAAGCTCTCCAGGCAAGTTTTGTACGCTCGATTAATTTCTTCATCAATGTGACCCTCACTTGATATCTGCTGTCCAAGATAAACATACGTATCTGTTATCTCCAGTTTTTCTCCATCAATCGATAAATCTTCATTTCTTGTAAAAGCATTGAACATCACTTTTGTCTTCTGAAAGTTCATTTTTAATCCCACTTCTTTACTCTTGTCAGCAAGTTCCTGGATCATACTCTGCAGCTCTGATGGGGTAGTTGCAAAAATGACTACATCATCAGCAAAACGAAGGTGGGTTAGATAATCTCCATTAATCTTTATCCCTTTGTTTTCCCAGTTCAGTGATTGAAAGACATTTTCCAATGTGGCATTAAAGAGCTTCGGAGATATGGTGTCACCTTGTCTCACTCCCTTTCCAATTTTTATGTGTGTTGTATTTTCAAACAGCCGAATCTTTGCACTTGCATTTTCATAGATGTTATTAATAATATTAATGTATGCATCTTCAATACCGCAGGATTTCAGAGCCGTGGTAACTGCTGATGGTTTCACCGAATCAAAGGCTTTTTCATAATCGATAAAAGCCATGCACAATGGAAGTTCATATTCCCTCGCTCTTTCAATTAGTTCTCTCAGTACGTGGATATGATCTATTGTGCTGTAGCCACTCCTGAATCCAGCTTGTTCTCTCGGTTGAGCCATGTCCAGTGTTACCTTCAAGCGGTGTGAAAGAACTTTAGTGAAGATTTTATAAACCACTGATAGGAGGCTGATAGGTCTGTAGTTCCTGAGATCCTCAATGTCACCTTTTTTATGTAGCAGGATCATTGTAGCATTGTTCCAATCCTCAGGAATTTTCCCTTCATTAAGGCATCGAGTGAAAATTTGTGCGAGTACTGTTTCGATTTCTCCACTTGCTTCTTGTATGATGTCTACAGTAATTCCATCTTCTCCTGGAGCTTTTCCCCTCTTCATGTTCTTGATTGCATGTGCAACTTCTGCTGGAAGGACTGGAAGAACTCTGGTACTGGTACCTTTCATGGTGTCTGGAGTACATGTATCATCCCTTTCATATAATTTGGAGTAGAAATCTTTCACTCTTGTCAAAATTTCGCCTCTATTTCTTGTTATAGAACCATCTTCTTTTTCTCAGAGCCATAATCTGTTTTCTTCCCTTACGGAGATGTCCCTTTGCTATCTTTAGGCTTTGGTTGTTTTCAATTGCTTTCCTCACTAGCTCACAGTTGAATTTCCTTACGTCTTCAGTGATACTTTTTTCGTGCTGTCTTGCATAGCTCTATATATTCCACTTTGGAAGTCACATCTTCTTTAGTTGTCCTCATCTCTCTTCTTTTTGCATCAACATTTTGGTTTTTTCTGATAATTTGTTCACATGCAACTTGTTCTTAGACCCAGCTAATTTTGTTGCTGTTTCCATAAGAGCTTTGGTTACTTTTCTGTTAACTTCCGAAATATCCACTTCTTCCGATGTTAGGCCTTCTAAAGCAGAGAATCTGTTCTTCAGTTCCAACTTGAAAGTATTATGGTGTTTTTTAAGGTTGGTTATGTCAATACATTTTGTTTGTCTTATGAGCTTGCCACGTTCCAGTTTAGTGTTGAGGTGCATCTTGCATCTCACCAATCTATGGTCACTACCTGTGTTGAACTTGTTCAGCACACTGCAGTCTTCGATGACGAATTTTTTTGTTACACATAATAAAATCAATTTCACTTGTCGTCCCAATTGGATGTCTCCATGTCCATTTCCTGTGTGGCTTTTTCTTGAAAAGGAATTCAAGATGAAAAATCCTTCTGCCTCTGCAAACTCAACGAGAGTATTTCCACGCTGGTTTCTGTTGCCGTGACCGAATTTACCTACTGAAGTTTCATTCTGTTGCCGTTGCCCTATTTTTGCATTGAAATCTCCCATAATTATCTTCAAGTGCTGCTTACCTTTATTATTTAGATGACGAATTTCCTCATAAAATTCTTCAATTTCTTCTTCAGGATGACTTGTGGTGGGTGCATAAGTTTGAATAATCTGAGCCTGGTATCTTCTCGATAGTTGGATAACGAGTCATGAAACGCATATAGCGTACTAAATCAGTTTATTTTTGTAGTGTAGTCAGCACAAAGATTCGCCAAGCTTTCGCACTCCACTGGAGACTTTTTCAAGGCAATAGTAGATACAAAAATGCTGTCTACCATTACCTTGAAAAAGCCTCCCAGTAGAGTGCGAAAGCTTGGCGAATCTTTGTGCTGACTACACCACAAAAATAAACAGATTTAATACACTATATGCTTTTCATTATTATTCAGCTCTGGTTCATTTAAAATAAAGGAAAGCAGGACCTTACTGAACTACATAATCTTCAGTAATGAATCAATATTTCATGTCAGTGGTAAGGTTAAGACCCACAACTGCAGGATTTGGGGTGCCAAAAATCCATGCAAATCTCTGAAACAAATTTGTGACAGCCAAAAAGGTGAATGCATTTTGTGAACTTAGCAAACATAAGTCTTATGGCCTCTTATTTTTTAATGAGAAAATTATCAATGGCATTGTGTATCTGGTTATGCTTGAAAATTATCTCATTCCACAGTTGGATGATGAGAAACAAGGAGGATGCATTCACTTTCAGCAAGATGATGCACCACCTCACTACTATACAGATGTGTGAGATTTCCTCAATAAATGTTTCCCAGGCTGGTGGATTGGTCAAGAAGGTTCGATAACACGGCCACCTCGTTCTACCGAATTGACATTTCGACTTTCTCCAATGGGGTTTCATTAAAGATTGAGTGTTTGTTCCAAGATTACCTGCAAATCTCACTGAACTCAAAAGTAAAATCCCCACTGCAGTTGCAGAAGTGACAACAGATATGCTACTTCAACTTTGAAAAGAAACTGACATCATGTGGGATGTCTGTCATATCACCAATGGCAGTCCCATCGAACCAAAATGACTACGTGGGATAAAACTTTTATGAGGAAATTCGTCATCTAAATAATAAAGGTAAGCAGCACTTAAATATAATTATGGGAGATTTCAATGCAAAAATAGGGCAACGGCACCAGAATGAAACTTAAGTAGGTAAATTCGGTCACAGCAACAGAAACCAGCGTGGAAATACTCTCTTAGAGTTTGCAGAGGCACAAGGGTTTTTCATCTTGAACTACTTTTTCAAGAAAAAACCACACAGGAAATGGACATGAAGACATCCAAATGGGATGACAAGTGAAATTGATTTTATTATGTGTAACAAAAAGTTTGTCATAGAAGACAGCGGTGTGCTAAACAAGTTCAACACAGGTAGTGACCATAGATTGGTGAGATGTAAGATGCACCTCAACACTAAACTCGAACGTGGCAAGCTCATAAGACAAACAAAATGTATTGACATAACCAACCTTAAAAAACACCATAATACCTTCAAGTTGGAACTGAAGAACAGATTCTCTGCTTTAGAAGGCCTAACATTGGAAGAAGTGGATATTTCTGAAGTTAACAGAAAAGTAACCAAAGCTCAACAACAAAATTAGCTGGGTCTAAGAACAAGTTGCATGTGAACAAATTATCAGGAAAAACCAAAATGTTGATGCAAAAAAGAAGAGAGATGAGGACAATAAAAGAAGATTTGACTTCCAAAGTGGAATACATAGAGCTATGCAAGACAGTACGAAAAAGTATCACTGAAGACGTAAGGAAATTCAACTGTGAACTAGTAAGGAAAGCAACTGAAAACAACCAAAGCCTAAAGATAGCAAAGGGTCATCTCAGTAAGGGATGAAAACAGATTATGGCACTGAGAAAAGAAGATGGTTCTGTAACAAGAAATAGAGGTGAAATTTTGACAAGAGTGAAAGATTTCTACTCCAAATTATATGAAAGGGATGATACATGTACTCCAGATATCATGAAAGGTACCAGTACCAGAGTTCTTCCAGTCCTCCCAGCAGAAGTTGCACATGCAATCAAGAACATGAAGCGGGGAAAAGCTCCAGGAGAAGATGGAATTACTGTAGACATCATACAAGAAGCAAGTGGAGAAATCGAAACAGTACTCGCCCAAATTTTCCCTCGATGCCTTAATGAAGGGAAGATTCCTGAGGATTGGAACAATGCTACAATGATCTTGCTACATAAAAAAGGTGACATTGAGGATCTCAGGAACTACAGACCTATCAGCCTCCTATCAGTGGTTTATAAAATCTTCACTAAAGTTCTTTCACACCGCTTGAAGGTGACACTGGACATGGCTCAACCGAGAGAACAAGCTGGATTCAGGAGCGGCTACAGCACAATAGATCATACCCACGTACTGAGAGAACTAATTGAAAGAGCGAGGGAATATGAACTTCCATTGTGCATGGCTTTTATCGATTATGAAAAAGCCTTTGATTCGGTGACACCATCAGCAGTTACAATGGCTTTGAAATCCTGCAGTATTGAAGATGCGTACATTAATATTATTAATAACATCTATGAAAATGCAAGTGCAAAGATTTTGTTTGAAAATACAACACACATAACAATTGGAAAAGGAGTGAGACAAGGTGACACCATATCTCCAAAGCTTTTTAAAGGCACATTGGAAAATGTCTTTCAATCACTGAACTGGGAAAACAAAGGGATAAAGATTAATGGAGATTATCTAACCCACCTTCGCTTTGCTGATGACATAGTCATTTTTGCAACTACCCCATCAGAGCTGCAGAGTAGGATCCAGGAACTTGCTGACAAGAGTAAAGAGTGGGATTAAAAATGAACTTTCAGAAGACAAAAGTGATGTTCAATGCTTTTACAAGAAATGAAGATTTATCGATTGATGGAGAAAAGCTGGAGATAACAGACACGTACGTTTATCTTGGACAGCAGATATCAAGTGAGGGTCACATTGATGAAGAAATTAATCGGCGTATAAAACTTGCCTGGAGAGCTTTTGGAAGAAACAGCATAATTTTCAAGAGCAATATGTCATTATGTCTTAAAAGAAAAGTGTTTGATCAATGCATCCTTCCAGTGCTTACGTATGGTGCAGAGACGTGGACCTTAACTAAAAGAGACATACAAAGGCTGCAGACAACTCAAAACAGCATGGAGAGGTGCATGCTTGGTGTAACCAGGAGAGATAAGAAGAGGAACTCGTGGATCCAAAAAATGACAAGAGTGGAAGACATCATGATCAGAGTTAAATCCCTGAAATGGCAATGGGCTGGACATACTGCCAGAAGGACAGACCATCGATGGACAGCCGAAATTTTAGATTGGATTCCAAGGGACAGGAAAAGACCCAGAAGAAGACCACATGGAAGATGGCTGGATGAAATTAGAATGTATGCAGGAGTGACATGGAGGATACTGGCACAAGACAGACCGTTGAGGAGGAAACTTTGGGAGACCTTCGTCCAGCAGTGGATTGATAATGGTTGACAATGATGATGATATATATGTATATATATATATATATATATATATATATATATATATATATATATATCACAATCTATTGACATAACCAACCTTAAAAAACACCATAATACCTTCAAGTTAGAACTGAAGAACAGGTTCTCTGCTTTAGAAGGCCTAACATCGGAAGAAGTGGACATCTCTGAAGTTAACAGAAAAGTAACCAAAGCTATTATGGAAACAGCAACAAAATTAGCTGGGTCTAAGAACAAGTTGCATGTGAACAAATTATCAGGAAAAACCAAAATGTTGATGCAAAAAAGAAGAGAGATGAGGACAACTAAAGAAGATGTGACTTCCAAAGTGGAATATATAGAGCTATGCAAGACAGTAAGAAAAAGTATCACTGAAGATGTAAGGAAATTCAACTGTGAACTAGTGAGGAAAGCAATTGAAAACAACCAAAGCCTAAAGATAGCAAAGGGACATCTCAGTAAGGGAAAAAAACAGATTATGGCACTGAGAAAAGAAGATGGTTCTGTAACAAGAAATAAAGGCGAAATTTTGACAAGAGTGAAAGATTTCTACTCCAAATTATATGAAAGGGATGATATATGCACTCCAGACATCATGAAAGATACCAGTACCAGAGTTCCTCCAGTCCTTCCAGCAGAAGTTGCACATGCAATCAAGAACATGAAGCGAGGAAAAGCTCCAGGAGAAGATGGAATTACTGTAGACATCATACAAGAAGCAAGTGGAGAAATCGAAACAGTACTCGCCCAAATTTTCACTCTATGCCTTAATGAAGGAAAGATTCCTGAGGATTGGAGCACCGCTACAATGATCCTGCTACATAAGAAAGGTGACATTGAGGATCTCGGAAACTACAGACCTATCAGCCTCCTATCAGTAGTTTAAAAAATCTTCACTAAAGTTCTTTCACACCGCTTGAAGGTAACACTGGACATGGCTCAACCGAGAGAACAAGCTGGATTCAGGAGTGGCTACAGCACAATAGATCATATCCACGTGCTGAGAGAACTAATTGAAAGAGCGAGGGAATATGAACTTCCATTGTGCATGGCTTTTATCGATTATGAAAAAGCCTTTGATTCGGTGAAACCATCAGCAGTTACAATGGCTCTGAAAACCTGCGGTATTGAAGATGCATACATTAATATTATTAATAACATCTATGAAAATGCAAGTGCAAAGATTAGGCTGTTTGAAAATACAACACACGTAAAAATTGGAAAGGGAGTGAGACAAGGTGACACCATATCTCCGAAGCTCTTTAATGCCACATTGGAGGGTGTTTTTCAGTCGCTGAGCTGGGAAAACAAGGGGATAAAGATTAATGGAGATTATCTAACCCACCTTCGTTTTGCTGATGACGTAGTCATTTTTGCAACTACCCCATCAGAGCTGCAGAGTATGATGCAGGAACTTGCTGACAAGAGTAAAGAAGTGGGATTAAAAATGAACTTTCAGAAGACAAAAGTGATGTTCAATGCTTTTACAAGAAATAAAGATTTATCGATTGATGGAGAAAAGCTGGAGATAACGGACACGTACGTTTATCTTGGACAGCAGATATCAAGTGAGGGTCACATTGATGAAGAAATTAATCGGCGTACAAAACTTGCCTGGAGAGCTTTTGGAAGAAACAGCATAAATTTTCAAGAGCAATATGCCATTATGTCTTAAAAGAAAAGTGTTTGATCAATGCATCCTTCCAGTGCTTACGTATGGTGCAGAGACGTGGACCTTAACTAAAAGAGACATACAAAGGCTGCAGACAACTCAAAACAGCATGGAGAGGTGCATGCTTGGTGTAACCAGGAGAGATAAGAAGAGGAACTCGTGGATCCGAAAAATGACAAGAGTGGAAGACATCATGATCAGAGTTAAATCCCTGAAATGGCAATGGGCTGGACATACTGCCAGAAGGACAGATCATCGATGGACAGCAGAAATTTTAGATTGGATTCCAAGGGACAGGAAAAGACCCAGAAGAAGACCACATGGGAGATGGGTGGATGAAATTCGAAAGTATGCAGGGGTGACCTGGAGGAGACTGGCACAAGACAGACCGTTGTGGAGGAAACTTGGGGAGACCTTCGTCCAGCAGTGGATTGATAATGGTTGACAATGATGATGATGATGATGATATATATCACTAAGCTGTTCTCTGAGATTCAGAGGTTAGCTTCAAAAAGAAATACAAACTACCAGATAGTTTTTACTTACTGTTGCCGTATCAAACTTCTGCATTTACAGCAATCTTGACATACAACTCGGGCTTCACTAACATTCATTACACGCTGTACACAAGATCTTCTATATTTCATACTCATAATTTGTTTCTCATGCAGACACTCCTGAATCTGATCCTCCCATGACTTCTTTAGATTTCCTCTACCTTTCCATCCTGCCACTTGGGCTAAAAAGATTTTCTTAGTAAGCATCTCATCACTCATTCTTTCAACATGGCCAAACCACCAAATCATATTGGTCTATACCTTGCTAACAACATTTTGCTTCACATCATACAACTCAAACACATTTTCATTCCTCACACAATCAGACCATGTCTTGCCACAAACACCCCGTAAGTAAGGCATTTCTCCAGCACACAAACGAATCCTATGTTTCTTCTGCAGTACCCAGGTTTCACTGTCATACATCAGAGTAGGAACAATTACACTCTCATAAATAGCCATGCGCGACTCACTTGAGAACCCATCATTCATGTGAAAACCTACCAGAGCAGCTATGACTTTCAATGAAGAATTCACTCGCCTACTAATTTCACCATCCAATTTGTTCCCTCTGTCAAACATGCTTCCTAAATACACAAACTCACTCACCTGGTCAATCGCTGTGCCATTTACACTTACATTACATTACATTCAGTGTTACCAGTTCCTCTCTCAAAAACCATAACTTTGGTTTTTCCCTTATTTATACTCAGTTTAAATTTCAAGAAAAATTCGTACATCCGGGACAGTATACTCTGCAACTCACTTTTGATCTCTGCCAACAAGACAGTGTCGTCAGCATAGAGGAATCTGCACACACAGATATCACCAAGTCATAAACCAGTATTATCTATTTCGGCATCACGCATGCACGCATCCATAAATATATTAAACAGCCATGGCGACATTACACAAACTTGTCTGACTCCTGCACCAATAGAAAACCATTTTGATAAAACACCATTCACTCTTACACAAGCTCTACTGCCAGCATACATGGATTTCACACTATTAAGTAGATTCCAAGTAACAACGTATTCAATCAATACCTTCCACAAAAGTGTCCTATTTACTCGGTCGTAAGTTTTCTCTAAATTTATGAAAGCAACAAAAACTTTCTTACCAACAGCCAGACACTTTTCAATAATCATGTGTAATGTAAAAATTTGGTTAGTGCAGCCTTTACCAGGCACAAAACCGCTCTGAACATCCCACACTTTCTCTGATGCAAGACCCTGTACCTATCAATAACCACCTTACCAAACACTTTCCCTGGCTCACTTAGTAGGCTAATGCCACGATAGTTCTTGCAGTCAGTCTGATCACCTTTTCCCTTATACAAAGGAGCAATGATAGCATCCCTCCAATCCCGAGGGACCATTCGTAACTCCCAGCACAACTGGCAAATTTCAGTTAACCAATCAATTACAGAGTCACCACCACATTCCAACAGTTCGGCAGTTATGCCGAGATGTTGAAACATGATGTTGAAGCTTTACACACTTCTTCACTTCAGATCCCACCTGTGCTTTTATCCTTCACTGTGACATCATTTGCATGAGTTTCAGAATCATCTTTGCTTTCCTGATCTAATAACTCACAGAAATATTCACCCCATCTTTCACTTAACTCATTGGGCTCCCATATCATTTCCCCAACCCTATTCTTCACACAACTTAACGCTTTGTTTCCCCTATTTTTCCCCGAGTCTCATGTACTTCCAGAAACACTTCCTATTTTTCCAAAAAGCCAATTCATGCCTTTCCATATTCTCCTTCCTATCTTTTGCCTCACTCTGACAAACCAGTTTAGCGGCTTCACGCTCCTTACAGCTATATTCATCCACAGAAACTCTACCTTGAAACATCCCCAAATAGGCTCCCTTCTTTCTCTTTACTGCCTCTTCAATCTCACTATTCCACCAAGCATCACCTCTATTGTTCCCCACTATTGTGGTGCCACAGACCTCTTCAGCAGCAGTTAAAGCATTCCTACTTCTTTTCTACATCCCTCTCACAAGACTTCAGCTCCTTTAGTCGTTCTGTGACTACGTCAGAATAATGATGATGATTTTCAGAGAGCCTTTCAACCTTTATTCTTTCCATCCTGGGCCTCTTCCTATTCCTTCAACCAACATTCAGTTTCACTCGTGACACTACCAAGTAATGATCAGAACCAACTTCCGCACTTCTCATCACACGAGTGTCAACAACTAAGTGTTTCAGACACTGATCATAGACAACAAAATCTATCACGCTCTTTTGATCAAGAGTGCAATTTTCCCAAGTATATGTGTTAATGCAGCATGGACAGGTGCATGCTTGGTGTTACCAGGAGAGATACGAAGAGGAACTCGTGGATCCAAAAAATGACAAGAGTGGAAGACATCATGATCAGAGTAAAATCCCTGAAATGGCAATGGGCTGGACATACTGCCAGAAGGACAGACCATTGATGGATAGCCGAAATTTTAGATTGGATTCCAAGGGACAGGAAAAGACCCAGAAGAAGACCCCATGGAAGATGGGTGGATGAAATTCGAAAGTATGCGGGAGTAACATGGAAGAGACTGGCACAAGACAGATCGTTGTGGAAGAAACTTGGGCAGACCTTCGTCCAGCAGTGGATTGATAATGGTTGACGATGATGATGATGATGTGTGGATATAATTGTGGTTGAAAAATGCATTAGATACATACAAACCATTCTCAATGCACAATTCAATTAATCTTTCACCATTATCATTCACATAAAGATCATTAAACTTACCCAGAATACTGTCAGAAATTGCATTCTGCACACCTACTCTAGCATTGAAATCACCTGCTATTATAACTTTCTCTTTAGTGCCAAACTGGCTCAAAACAGCTTTTAGCTCATTCCAGAAATCTTCTTATCAGAGGGTTCAGAGTCACAAGGAGCATACACTACAACAATTACGATTATCTGAAGTTTCACTTTCAAACGAATCCAAACAATTATCTCACTTATGCAACTATAGTGAATCAAGTTGTTCTTTATCTTTTCACTTAAAATCACACCTACACCAGCCTGTCCTCTCACATTGTCCAATACTCCAGACCATACACTCACCGTGCCATTCACTTCTTCTATACCAATTTTCTTCTTTCTGGTTTCATTTACACACAGCACACCCTACCTATACTTATTCATCTCTTCAATCACCTCATTCATCTTGCCATTTATACCTCTAGTATTCCATACACCAATCTTACACTCACTCAGCTGAGATTTCTTTCTCATATGCCGTTTAGAAAGTCCAGGTCGATTCCGTGGTGGACCATCCTTCTTAAGTGTGGTAGGTCCACCATATCCCACACTAGAGTCCGGATATTGATTTCTTTTTGTCTTTTTAATCAGGTAAGCACATCAGTGTGGGGGATTAGCCCAGAGCTGACGGTTCCAGTTGGTCATTCAACCTAAGGATTCTGGAACAAAACCCACAGAGTTGGGGTCTTTTTGCCAATGTCACACAATACTAGCTGGCATCTCTCCAAGATTCACAGAGGCCCTTGATGCTGTTGTGTGTGCCATTGTTACCATGGAGCGCCCTGAAGCAAAACCATCTCTCACTAAGACCGCCTGTTAAAGCAACTATGACTTTTAAAACTGAATTCACTTGTTTGCTAATTTCACCATCAAGTCTGTTTTCTCTGTGAAGCATGCTTCCTAAATACACAAACTCATTCATCTGTCCCAACTCTAAACATTTTGAATGACCTTGCATTCAGTCCTAACAGTTCCTCACTCAATAACAATGAGTTTGGTCTTTCTCTCATTATTTATACTCAGTTTGAATTTCAGATAAACTTTATACATACATACTCTGCAATGTGTATATATCTCTATTAATATTAATCATGAACATTTGAGAAAATAAATTTATGGTAAAAACAAATTATAGTGAGGGAAGATTAGTTACCTTATATGGTGGTACTAAAGGTTGAGGAGAACTTCCTTGATTTCGAGAATGAGATCTCCTAAGATCTTCAGCTTTAGAGGCTAAATGTGCTTCATAATAACGCTTTAAAGCACAACACACATGACGAGCAGCTTGACGACTGGCAAAAACTTGATCATCACTCAAAGCACTATTATTTGTTTCTGATACAAATATGTCCAATGTACTCATCTGGAAATTAAAAAATATATACATTCAGACGATAAATCTGTAACATACATCTGATAGTGAAGTGGAACTGAATTAATACATCATAAAGGGCTAAAATGTCAAAGGACATTCAAATAAATTATCACTGAAAAAGTACATGCAAATCAGACACTGCATTCATAATAAAGCAACTGTGAGCCAAAACAAAAAAGGAACCAACTTTTCCCTTTTATTATTTTGTCTCTGTTAATAATAGCTTATTATTTACCTGCAAATAATCAATAATCTTATAAACAATTTTATGTCGCCAAATTTATTAATTTTATATTCAGCATGAAATTAGTTTATAGACAAACTGCCCCCTTGTTGTAAGTTCACAGAATATTGTACAATTTTAGGAGTATTCTGCTGGCATGAGTTTTAAGTAAAAGAACTGTATACATTCTTTCTTTTCACAAATTTATTTAGTTCTGTTTACAAGCATTGCATGCTCTCAGATTATGATATCAAGACACCTTCATAGTTCACAGTGCATTTCCTTCATATACTCAAGTGTGTTTATTAAAACTTTTTCCAGAACTAACCACCATTAAATAAAAATTTCAAACTTTTATTTTTTACTCATTCTAATAGAAAATTTAATTAAAAGCTAAATTGCAAATAAGAAATAGAAAAAAATTCAACTCAAATGTTTACAATGACCGAAATTAAAAAGTTGGCTTACCCAGAGTAGAAAATAAATAATTCACTCAGAAATAATACAACAAATTATTCCTTATCTCTGGGCTGTTTTTTTTTTTTTTTCTCATGCGACATTTTGTGTTCCTTAACATTTTACAGTAACTAAGCAGTGTATAAGGATGAAGCATCAGAACAAATCTGCACAGTCAAAATAGTCAAACACATATGTGAAAAAAATGAAATTTGAAGAATAAGATGATCTGTAAAGAATTTTCCTGCTTAATGAATTTGTTCTCCAACTACTTGTAAATGTAGCCAAACATCATTGCTTCTACTGTCTGAATAATGTATTTTGTGCAGAAATAATTCAAAGACTCAAAAGTAATTTATTTAACCTTTGTCTGTCTCAGAGGCACACCCAAGATTTTGGCAAGGGGGAAGGGTCCAAAAAATACATATAAAAAAGAATGTGTGTGCGCGTGCATGTGTTATCATGGATTGAACACTTACCACCTTGGTCGGAGACTTGAAATTTATACTAAGGTCCGAAAGCAACTCTTACACCTAACACCATGTTAGCACTTTATGTTTGTCTGTACGTCTGCCTGTTCTTGATAAATATCTTGCTAACTGTAGGAGATGGATTAGAAATTTCGTGGGTGGTTTTTACAAACTGCACCTAACTATCACATAATGCTTGCACTTTGTGTGTCTGTTTGTCCGTCTGTATCCTATGTTTTCGACGAATATCTAGGGAGCAGTTTGATATGAAAACAAAAAAATTCTGCATAGCCATTAGGAACCTGAAGTAACTCTGTCCAAAGGGCGAAACATCAGAGGTTACCACAGCCTACAGCAAGGTCACAGGCTCTTTTACCGAGCAGCTGTATCAACAGTGTTTCACATCCCCTACCACCTACCCAACCCCTGACCAATTAAAGCAACAGCATAACTAAGATACCACGAAAGTCACTAGCCCACTCCCACACCTACCCATAGAACAAACACTCAGATCTTAGCTGTTCATGTTGGACCAGGGGGATCTCCTCTCAAGGACTGAAAGAATACACATGCTTTAACTATTTTTTTCTTAATTTAAAGAACATATCATAGGTGTGCATGCAATATAGTATGCATGAATTAACCATGTATTATTTTTGTAATAGCACACAATATCTTAGGGTCATTGCTATTAATTTTAGGGGGGGGGGTCCTGGACCCGTTGGACTCCCCACCGTCGGTGCGACACAGGTTTGTCTGTCTCTCTCTCTCTCTTTTTAAGCGGGTTGTAATGAAAATATGCCTGAACATCATACAGATCTTGAGATGGCGATTATAACATGAGAATAAGAATCTTAGAGGAGACACAACAATTGAGTGCAACTGATGTTGCCAGACAAACAAATAAAGCTCTGTACCTTTTAGGTGTGTAGTGGAATCAAGTGACTAGAAAGACAATTCAGAATTGCATAAATCATAGTAGATCCACATAATGCATGCACGCAGGCACACAATGTAGATAAACCAAGTGATATAACTGGAAGTGATTTGGAAGCCTGGATTGAGTGATGATTGATGCTTTGCTTAAACTAAAAGAGGCATACTGATAAGCTAATAGAGCCGTTAGGCTGGTACTTTATAACACACAAAATTATGTGTGAAGTATAGTTGTCAATAAGCAGAATATTTATGCTACAACTAATTATACCATTTCATTAATCATCCTTTAAAGACCAGAGTTATTGTGCAAGTCTTGAAATTTTAGTAGTCAATGGGTAATTTATTCACACCTGTAAAAACACCATGAATTCAGACTTCTTCTTCTACCCATCAAAAGTGTTTTATGTTATCGATCATAGTACACAGCATAACACTCAACTGTTCCCGTCTTACACATTGTGTCATGTTTTAACAAATAAGTACATTCAGGCAAAATGTGATAATAAAGCCAAATATTTTATCTGTAGAAAACAACATAATTAGGCTAACAGTTGCAATAAATTCTTGCCATTCATCTTTAGCACAGGCTTCTGTGGCTGAGAAAACGACATCCTTTTATTCACCACAAAGCACATATTTATGCAGTGTCATCCTGTTTCGTCCAATGATTAAAAATAACTATCCACTAAAAAAAAAAAAACATTTTCTATGACTGCCAACTACTAGTTCCTACGGATTTAGTTGTCTGACTATGGAACTCACTGTACTGTTGAAACTATGGATTCTACGAATTTTCATTTTGTTTAAATTTTTTTTTCATTTTGCTATTATTTTATGATATGCATAAAATTCTTAAGCAAATTCGTGGCATTCCGTCCCCCCCCCCCCCATCATTTAGATAACTCTCAAGATCGATGCAAAAGTGAAGAGAAGTTGGGGGGGTCGTTTACTGTCTGTGGATGATATTTCGTGTTTCAAAACTTTGAAAAACAGTAGTTAAACAACGTAAAAAAATTTGCTGTAGTCATAATTTTTCTTGTCCCGATATTGTCTTTACATCCAATAGTCTTGTTAAATATCATTTTATTTCATAAATGTTTGTATTTCAGCTTGAAACTATAGGCAATAATTTGTGGAAACAGAAGTTACACACCGCAAAAAAAAAAAAAAAAAAAAAAAAAAAACATGCTCTTCAGACAGATTCTTCCACGAATCCTGTCTTTTTTGTTATTATTTTTGTCATTTAAGTGATTGATGCACAATTAAACAAAAATTTGGAGGGAAGTGATGGAAGGATGTTGATGGAGGACATAATTCCATCTTTATAAAACTTTCGAAAATGGAAGGTTGACGGAGTACAGTTTTTTCTGTATTCATAATTTCTGTTTTCCTACCGATGTTGCCTTGTCCAATATTATTGTTAAATAACTTTTGCTACATAAATACTTGTATTTCAGCTTGAAAATAGGGGGGAAATTTCCAAACCAGAAATCAGAGAGAGCAAAGATTTCTCCTGTAAATTGCCCCCCCCTCCAGCGATGTTCCCATTCTCATTCCTGTGTTGTTAAATATCCCCCATCCCACGAGTTTTTGCATTTAAGCTTTATAATGGTGGGGAAAAATTCCAGAAAATAAAAGTAGCAAAGTTGAAAAATTTGTAAAAATTGATGCATGGTGTTCAAAAGTATTAATGTTCTGAAAGTTACACCATTTATCATTTATCTAAAATAGTTAAAGCGTTGATATCATGCGCTCATGGTCCTCAGGCTGAAAGTTCTTTCGACATGATGGACGATATTATTGTTATCAAACAGCATAAGAAAAAAGAAAAGAAAAGAAAGAAAAGCAACAATGAAGAAATAGGGAGAGAAAGATATCAGTAAAAAGAAAAATTAAGCAATGTATGCTGCACAGCTGCAAAGTCAACAAAAGACTAACTGACAGTAGTCTGCATTCTTGCTTGATTTTTCACCCAGTTAAAAAGTTCAGCTTTGTTTTCTTTCTTTGGTGTCATCTTGACATAAACTGCAATTTTGGAGGCAGTATGATCAAATGGTAAGTGGAGGTCCATGCACTGTGGGTTCAATTGCTTGTATTTTGTCTATCAAGCATTGTGGAATTTTGAACGCATCTGACTGATTTTTACTGGTGGAAGTTTTAAACTTAAATTTTGCAATGTTATCTATTGTACCCTCGCCAGGGGAATCAACTTTGTGTTTTGCATGTGTTAAATTTGTTTTATTAGTGTTCTTATTTGCTGTAACATTTTGTTGTGGTGCATATTTCTTTTTCACAAAGAGATGGATCGCATTTCATAAGAAAGTGTCTATGTATGCTGTGCAATACTAATAACTACTGACAAGGCTCTTGCCAATATTGGCAGGTATGCTTTTCCCCCTTTTGATAGCTAGTAGCTCTTCAGCTTTTTGGCATATCTTTGGGTCATTTACCTGAGCATCTTAAAGCCCCAATACACAGACTTTTACCTTCGCGCAGACTACGGTTGACCACCTGTGATCCCAAGAGAGATTGTCCCTCGACTAGGTTTGGCCACAGACACAAACTTAAAAACCTCGAGCTTTTCATTTCCAAGTATCTCAGTCAATCTTCGTTTCCAGCAGAACTCTACAAAATGTTGTTTTTCCTTTCCGCAGAAAAGAGCAAAGCGTTAACAGTAATAATTCTGGTGGCAAACAAAAAAAAAAAAAAAAAAAAGGATATACGAACGAATTTTCAACTACAGGTTGCCGAAGGCGAGAAAGGTGTCGGAAAATGAGTTTGGATTTTGGCTTCGACGTTCAGGATTTTCCACACAGAGACAACTGTTTCTCTAAAAAACTTAGACTACATTGTGCTTGGCACATGCATACTGCACAACTTTCTACGACGAAACTCAAAGAGTACATATATGCATCCTAGCCTGATTGACCACTAAAACGTAATAACTTGTGAACTGACGGAAGCAGAATGGAGAATGCAGCCACAGTACCTCTGTGACTTGCAAAAACAAACCAAAAATTCTACCGACACAGCTAAAAAAACTATAATATGTATTTGGATTAGTTTAATAACAGAGGGAAAGTACCTTGGCAAGACCAAATGGTAGTAAATGCCTAATTCAGAAATGTTAAATGTTGGAGTGGTTATCCGCTTTATGAGATTTTTTATTATTCTGATGTCATATCCAAAAACAGAGGCCGTATTTCTGATCCAATTGAATTCTTTATTTAGCAATCGGTTATTGGAGGTATGGGTTATCGCTCTATTGATGTATGACCTGAAAGCTGAGTACTTATATGATATAGGATGGTTAGAATTAGCTGGAATAACGTTGGCAATATAGTTAGGTTTACGGTATATCTGGAAGTCAATTCTATTATTTTGGTTTTTGTGAAATAAAATATCTAAGTAATGTAATGTATTATTCTGTTCTTTTTCTATTGTCACATTAATTGATGCATAATATGTGTTATATGTCTCAAGGAAGACCTGCAATTCTTGTTAACTACGTTTCAGATTATACAGATGTCATCCACGTATCTACAAAAAAATGCTGGTTGTGGAATATTATTATTTTGCATCACAGATTTTTCAGTCTGCTGTAAGATTACTTCAGAAAGCAAACCTGAAATAGGATAGGAGCACCTGCAATTTGTTTGTATATTGTACCTTCAAAATCAAAATAATTGTTTTGGTCAATAACAATCAATGCTTTTTTTATGTCTTCAATTTCTACTATTGGGATATTGTTTCTATGCAATTCTATTTCAATAAGATTTATAGCTTCGAGCGTGGGAGTATTTGAATATAATGATACAATATCTAAACTGGTAAGTATTGTTTGGCTATTGTTTTTCATACTATTATTTCTATTTTGAATTAGTTGAATTACTTCATTAGAGCTGTTAACAGAAAATTCATACTGTTTGTAATAAGGTGCCAGATATCTATATAGTGCTCTCTCGAGGTTTATTGTTGGTGCTGTATGTTTTGCTACTATTGGTCCAAGAGGATTATCTTTACTTTCCCGAAGATTTTGGGAATAGTTGTTCTTATTGGTGGGTATGCGTTGTTCTTAATTGAGTCTGGAAGGAAACTGTGGTTTTTAAAAACAGCAAGTTGTCATTTTATTATTTCAATTGGATCTTTCTGAATGACCTCAACCTTCAATTCTTGTATTGTCTTGATCATTTTTTCTTCATAGTCCGTTTTATCCATTATAATGAGTTGCTTAGTTTTGTCAGACATCGTTATTTTTATTGCCGGATTTCATCATAAATATATCAAAGCTTGTCTTTCATATGTTATTAAGTTTGGTTTTTCATTTACTTTTTCTTTCATGATTCTTGTTGCGGTTCTATTTATTTTGAAACGTATGGGATCTTGAGCTGTTCTAGGCAATGTAGTGATTATCTCCTCAATCTCTGGGATTAGTTGTTCTGTACTTCTTATGTCTTGTTTATAAGCATACTTGCCTCCTCTATTGAGTGCATTTATTTGTAGTTGGCTCAATTTCACTTGCGATAAATTTATATATGTATTTGGTACATTAGTTACATGATGTCTATGTTTCTGGTTCTTTTCTATTAATGCACTTAGTTTTTGCCAATGGCGATTTTGATTTGCTTTCTTACTTTTTTCAATATATATGTATTATTGTTAATACAGTATCAGTGTCATCTTCGTGGTAATTCTTCCTGATATCACAGTATAAGTTATACGCATGCCTTGATAACCGGTAGATTCTTTGTCTTTTTGTTCGTATTTCGCATTTCAGCCTTTTAACTTCGGCAGTACTTAGTATTTTCTTGTCTTTGATGTTGATAGCTGTAGTTTTGATTTTCAGGTAATTCGGTATAATTTCGTTATCACGACATTGCTTCAGGAAATCCAGATGGTCAACTTGATTACTAAGTTGTATTCTCGGTTTTTTTTAAGTTCTTGACATCATAGTTGCGCATTATTGTCTGATCCCATTTTACATTGTACATTATCATGCTTCCTATTCAGGTTTGCTCTCCTATTTCAGGTTTGCTTTCTGAAGTAATCTTGCATCCACCTTGGATAATGTTAATTTCGAACAACAAGGACCAAATGAACTATTAACTCGAACTTTATTTCAGAATTCAACCAATAACAATTAAGACAACAATCATCAGTCAGAGCGTGGCGACATTTTTTGAAGTCATTCGAGAGCTGAACTCGGTGCGTTTACATTAGAGCGACGTTCCACGGTTGACTCTTTTTCACATTTTTACAATGTCTCATTTAAAATTCACCTGAGGATGTGCTGGAAGCCAGCACGGAAGATCTAGTGATGTGATTTTGCCTTTTAACTTTTATTTCAGTTAAATAAAGTATTTTCATCGTCCATTTTGACTTTCAATAATATGTTATATAGTGCAGCGACGGCATTTTAAGAGTTAGACTTCTAACATTAACTCAATGGAAACATCCACAATCGTAAAGAATGGTATCTACTGGGTAGATATGATTCTCACTGTCTTTTCAATTTACTGTCATTTGTGAAACTTATATACCCATAAAACTCAAAATGTGAAGAACATAATAATAGAGCAGTAGGATTCTTCCTAGAACCTTCTTACTGGGTGGCATGCCCAGTTAATTTTGTCTACCGCCCAGCTATATTTCCTTTAATGAATGTTTTCACAATGCACATACTAGTAAGAATGGAAAACTTATTCCCACATACACCATCAGTGTTGATGAAAACTGGCTGAAATCTGTGTCACTGCCCTGGTGGTGCTGTGGGGTCCAAGCGCTGGCTTATGACCAATTGTCCATGAAATACCAATTGTCCAAGAAGAATACAATTTTTGTACAATTTTCTAACTTCGTTTATCATGTTATGTTACATTAATGCCTACCGCACCACAGGCCTCGCAAATGTCGGTCGCCAGTCGCCAAATGGCGACCAGATATTTTGTAGTGGCTAGTAAATTTTTTAGTATAGTAGTCAACGATAGCAAGTAGATTTTTCCCCCAAGTGAGCAACTATTTTGTCCAACTTACCCCCACTAGGACTCGGCAATGTATCGATACATCGCAAAAAACGGTGAGAATTTAACATCGATGTTACTGTGTTTTGACTAACAAAACTACAATTCATCACCACTGTGATGTAAATACTCGCTATGTAATCGCCATCGCACGCCACCAAGCACCGTTTTTCAAACCGGTTTTCCCAATCCGAGACATGTGAATATCGGCTGATCCTCGTGCAGGCACGCGTCTCCGATGTAGTTTCTCGCGGTGCCTCGTTCCAGACACTACATCGGGGGATTACTCATCGGAAATTCGCCTGACAGGAGAGTAATTGTGGACATCGTAACTTCACGAGCGATCCCATCCGGAGTCCCATCATAATGTTTAAACAGGTTTCTTATCGGGCCTCCGTGCGTTGACTATGTCATTAAGAGGCCGCGTGTTCCACGAGTTGGATCTCAGAAACTCTCAACAGCTTAGGAACATGGAAGTATGGGGCAGGGTTTTTTTTTTTTTTTTTTTTGACATGAATACGTCTTTAAAATCAGACCAGTACTAGGTGGCCAGTACGAAAAGTTGAGCGTTACGAAAAAAATGGGCATCGAGTTTGGTCTAATAAATTCTTTATTATCAATGCAAACTAAACTAACCTAGTGTCATTTAATAGCTAAGGGAACAAAGATTTGTTAGTGACCTTGAGTTACCGCACAAACTTCTAATCAGTATAACTTGGCACTGCAAAGCGCTACGACGTCGAAATTAGTCTCAAACGAAAGCTAACTTCAAGATCTGTGAATTTAAGACATTAGAAGTGAAATCAAATACAGTGTTGCGGTTGTGAAACGCAGTTGAATTTTTTTTTTAATTTCACGATGTCGGCATATATACTCGTCGAAAAGCCAAGCAGAAATACATCGAACATAGTCTACGCGGAAGAGCAGCTCGTCAGCTTTTGATAAACACTGCAATGTCCGCGGCAGAGGGCATGAGTAAGTATCAGGAGTGAAAGAAAATTGCTGCGGCGCAGCGTGCGAGCACTTCAGCGGCAGCGATGCACGAGCCCATTGACGTGGAGCATCAGCAATGAACGTCATACAAACCAGTAATTGGGCATGTCTGAATAGTGACACTTTAAAGGACTTAATGATAATTAGATGCAATGGCACTTCAATTGAAGATTTTGATTCTCAAAATGCTATTCAATTGTGGTGGGCAGATACCTTTGATGGAAAGATCAGACACAGTACATATCAGTGGTAAACTGTATCAACATTATTAGTGCCACTTTATGTACATATATCCTAGCTTTTGTCCCATTGTTTCAAATATTATGAAAAGAAATTGGACATCTAAATTCAATGGCCTCTCAAAAATAAATTATATATATGTACATTAAGATAGTAATGATACTACAGCACTGAAAATAAATTATCAAAAAATCAATCATTTTGGAACAAAAGCACATGCAATATTTGCAGTCAATCTGATGATCCTATGCAGTAACTGCTCTGCATCTGTTTTTATGAAGTTAATGGGGAAGGTGTCTCTCATTAGAAAGAAAAAAACATGCACCCCTTTAATTTCATAGAAACGTAAGAAGAGAAGTTACTGATTTTTTTTTTTTTTTTAATTTCATATGGCCAGTAGATTTTGTTATTTGGCTAGTAAAAATTTTTATTCCACTAGCCACATTGGCTAGTAGAAATTTCAGCAGTTTCACAAGGGCTGCCGCACCACTAAAGATGTTTAATCAGTATAATAATGTTCAGCAAAACATTTTTTATTTTCGATTGGGGAAGTTATTGTTAAAAGTACCACCCAGCTAAAATTTCTTGCTGCCTGGCTGTAAAAAAATCTAAGGAGAGCACTAAGATGGTGTTTTTTATTATTTTTTTATTTGGGGATTCAATGACCCCCATGAGCAACTCAATGGGCTATAAGCAGTCGCTTATTTCTAATTAAAGGCCACTGGTTCCAGGGAGGGGAGAGAGTCCATGCCATAAGACAAACATAGCATCCATGCCTCACTAGGGCTTGAATCTCAGACAAATGGTCATATGTCAATTATCAGACCATTGCATCACTGAAGCAACATGGTGAAATTGGAACCATGTACATACACTGATGAGCCATTGCATTATGACCACCTACCTAATAAAGCTTTAGGACCCCTTTAGCTCGCAAAACAGCAACCACTCGGCAAGGCATCAATTCGATGAGGTGGCGATAGGTATCCTAGGGCGCCCGGTACCATCATGTCAACAGCAGGTCGTCCATTTCCCATACGTTTTGGGGCGATGGTGATTCAGCGCGAGCCCTCTTTTCCAAGTCGAACCACAAATGTTCGATTGGGTTCCACGTCAGGTGAATTTCGAGGCCAGGGCATTAACAGAAAGTCACCAGCATGTTCCTCGAAACATTTCTTGATGATTCTAGCAGTGTGGCATGACACATTATTCTGTTGGTAATGGCCATCACCAGCAGGGAACACAGTTGCCATGAATGGGTGAACTTGGTCCACAATGATGTTCAGATACCTGACAGCTGTCAGGGATTGTGCTATTGGGATAATGGGGTCTAAAATGTCCTAAGAAAACATCGCCCACAGCATAACATTACCACCGCAGGTCTTTTCTTTTTTCTTTTTTTTTTTTTGATTGGAGGTTTAACGACCACCATGAGCAACTCAATGGGCTATAAGCAGTCGCCCGTCCCTAATTTAGGGTCACTGGTTCCAGGGAAGAGAGAGAGCCAGTGCCGTAAGACAAACACAACATCCATGCCTGACCAGGATTCGAACCCGGACCAGTTACGGACGAATGATCAGAAGCCAACGCCTTAGACCACTGCGCCACCGGGGCGGCCACTGCAGGTCTGTTTCTGCCCAACAGTGCATCCAGGTGCCATTGCCTCCATTGGTAATCAGAGTATCCTTGCTCAGCTGTCTACGTGATGCACCAGGAACTTTGATTCCTGAGACCAAGACACTTTCTTCCAATCATCCATGGTCCAATCTTGATGATCTTGGGCCCATTTCATGCGTTGTTGGCGATGACATACAGTAAGCATGGGGACCCGGCTGGGTCTTCGGCTACGCAAGTCCATGTGCAGAAGGCTGAGGTGAACTGTGTGCTGTGACACATTGCCCTAATCACCACTGTTGTAGCTGCGGGTGATTGATTTGTTGCACTGTGGCCCTACAGTCTCTGCTTCCCTCTGGCACCAATGAGCTGCGGATGACACACGGCTGGACAACGGTTCATCGTTTGGCCATCTGTGCACCATTTTTGATATGTATTCACTACAGCAGCACGTGAACAACCCACAAGCCGTGCCATTTCCGAGATCGTAGTTCCGAAGTGCTGAGCCATCACAATTTGTCCTTTATCAAACTCCAATAAATCAGCTTTTCTCATTCTGACTCCGAACAGTCTAGTAACCAAAAGCAGGTCCTCGGTATGTATATATACTGCTCTGTGAACTTCACCTGCGCCACCGTTCGATCTCCAGGCACGCTCATTTCTTTAGGCTGAGAAAGGTCATAATACACTGACAGAAAAAAATCCCAACACCAAGAAGGGGTTGTGTTAGATAAACGACAGTTGGTAGGCAGTGAGAGTACATCTGTAAGATGACGTCTATGCAAATTTCGCACTCGGCGCATACATGTGGCGCTAGTAGCGCCCCTTGGAACAAGCAAAGCAGGTTTGCTGTAAATACGCTCTGTAATGTTTGTGAGCGTTAGTTATCGTTGAGATTCGACGTAATGTGTTGATGTTAGTCAAGAATGCCTTTAAGAAGATGAAGAAGCCATTATCAACAGCTCATGGAGTTTGAACGAGGTCGTGTAATAGGGCTACGAGAAGGTGGATTTTCGTTCTGCAATATTGCAGAACGACTTGGCAGGAATGTAGCCACTGTGCATGATTGTTGGCAGCGGTGGTCAAGGGAAGGTACTGCCTCAAGAAGACCAGGTTCCGGCCGGCCACATGGCACTACTGAGAGGGAAGACCGTTGTGTACGGCGTATGGCCGTGGCGCATCGTTCCGCGTCTGCAGCAGCAATTCGAGCTGCAGTTGCCACCACAGTGACACAACGAACTGTTACAAATCGGTTACTTGAAGGACAGCTCCGAGCCAGACGCCCTGTAGCGTGCATTCCACTTACTCCAAACCACTGCCGTTTGCGACATCAGTGGTGTCAAGCTAGAGCTCATTGGAGGACGGAGTGGAGATCTGTTGTGTTTTATGATGAAAGCCGGTTCTGCCTGAGTGCCAGTGATGGCCGTGTGTTGGTTAGAAGGAGGCCAGGTGAGGGCCTGCAACCAACCAACCTGTCTGTGGCCGAGACACACTGGACCTACACCTGGAGTTATGGTCTGGGGAGCAATTTCCTATGACAGCAGGAGCACTCTCGTGGTTATCCCACGCACCCTGATGGCACATTTGTACGTCGGTGTGGTGATTCAACCTGTTGTGCTGCCATTCATGAACAGCAATCCAGGGGGTGTTTTCCAACAGGATAACGCTCGCCCGCATACCGCTGTTGTAACCCAACATGCTCTACAGAGTGTCGACATGTTGCCGTGGCCTGCTAGATCACCAGATCTTTCACCAATCAAGCACGTATGGGACATCATTGGACGACAACTCCAGCGTCACCCCCAACCAGCATTAACCGTCCCTGTATTGACCGACCAAGTGCAACAGGCATGGAACTCCATCCCACAAACTGACATCCAGCACCTGTACGACACAATGCATGAACGTTTGCGTGCTTGCATTCAACATTCTGGCGGTTACACCGGTTATTAATGTACCAGCATTTCCCATTTAAAATGGCTCTTCTCGCGCTTACAATAAGCTGTGATCTTGAAACCTTAATCGATTAAATATGTTACCTATACAAATGTATTGCCGCCATTTCATTCCTCTATAACTATTTTTTCTTTTCCGTCAGTGTATAATGACTTATTGGTGTATATGCATTCTTATTAAGAGAGCATATACATTCACAAATGTCTGTACACCAAGTATAGTGGTGTAACAACATTTAGTGATGTGAGTACAGTTCACTGTTTGTGAAATATAAGGAAGAACAGTATTTGAAACAAGGGAATTTGACTGAAACATTGGTGAGGCCATCCACCTACCAGGGTGGAGACCTTACTAGCAGCAACTATACTGCCTGATAATTTAATAGGTAACCTGTGCTCTACTTTGGGAGAACATCAAGTAATAATCAATAACTGCACCACTTAGCTGAATACGGGCCTGTTGTGCCGACTGGGTGCTGCAAATGTTTACAAACTCTCGCAAGGCAATATGAAGAAAGAATCAGAACATTTCTCCAGAAACATTATGGCATATAACATCCATGTCACAAAATAGAATCACACACCATCTCATGCCTCAGTCAAAAAGACACAATCTGTGGAAAATAGCACCAAACAGCTGCATCATTTGTAAATTAAAGAATTAGCTTTCATTTGGGTAAAATTGATGTATGACTGCAGTAAACTGCTTGCCTTCATAGAACACTAAGCACTACACAAAAAATGAAGTTATGCAGAGAAAAATGTCTTGAAAGAGCAATTTGTAATGATGATCCTTTTAGAAGGAAGAAAGGTTCCATCTTCTATGCAACAGTCAGATCTGATCTTACTAATCACACTTTCATTTTTCAAAAGAAACTGAAAAGAAAAGAGAGCTACTACCTTAGTTCTCCTTGTCTGTTAATCACTGAAGAATACATACTTTCGTATATCACAGTTAAAAACACAAATAAAAATGTCATGCATTAGTTTAAACTAAGCCCATACATGCCACTTTCCTCTTAACAATCATCTAACACTGAATAAGTACTTACCACATTAAACAGCTTCCGAAGACCATCTTGTTCATCAAACAGCTTTTGAATGACACCAAACGCAAATGTCAGTCCAAAAAACATAGTAGCATGGCAACGACTAGAATCATGAGAGCATTCAAGCAACCACAATGCATACCTATCAAGAGAATATTTCAATAATATCAAATTTTAGTAACTTGTAGCATATCCTGGAACACATTTTCAATAACTGAAAGGTAATAATTAAAATTAGTACACATGCTTTAAAAAGTTTTGTGGTATGAAATAAAAATAATTATTTGCACATAATTATTTATACCCATTATAGAACCATTATACTTTAACCAAAACCATGAATTGCTAAAGGAGTGAATTCTAGGAAACAAAATTACTTCTTCCAGATAAAGAGAAAGAAAAAAAAGTTGGTTTTTCTATGTATCAAACATACAATAAAAAGACCAATTGCAAATTACAAAGGAAAAACAGGCAAACTGAAAACCATCAAAGGCAAGATTAAAAAAGTCAACCTATGTATGATGAACAGCCTGACAAATAAAACCAGAACACTCATTATCTGTATCACTATTGTACAAGAAAGTTCATGACTTATATTGCTTCTTTTGTTAGTTTTTCTCTTTGTTTGTTTGTTTGTTTCATGGTTTAACATCCTCCATACCATTAAGATAATAATAAGCCACCTACTCACTCCTAATTTGGGGCCACTAGTTTGATGGAAGGAAAAGAACCAATGCCAGAAGAATATTTGCAGCATCACACATTTTGCCCCCCACCCCACCCTCCTTCCAGGATTCAAACCCAGACTAAGCAGCACACAAAGAAAGAAACCCATAACTTAGGTCACTAGCACTGGGCAAGAACATTTGATATTAACCAACAACATTGCCTATTTATTTTTAATTAAATTTAATTCCTCCCCAGATCCATGTACCTGCTTTGAGTGATTAAAAGAGATCATCATAATATTTTTCACAAAAACATGATTTACAGTGCAAATGTTATTTTAATTAAATGTGAATTCCACTGTATGTTGTGTCTCCCAATAAACTCCCAAACTTAAAAATAAAGGGGACAACAAAACTATATTTCCACACAGAAAAAAACATATGCCATGATGAAAACTATGAATAACTCTTCTGGTAAGATCACTGTAAAGAAAAATTACTATAACAACCGAACTAAATTTTTACGTAGCTGAATCATCTTCACATTCATTTTGTAACCACATAACAAGATAGCGTTCAGGTTCAATAAGCACAAAAAAGACAAACACAGATTGAAAGAAAATAGTATATAACAGTCAATGTTGGTTTGCCACACACTTCTAAAGCATCTTTCACATCACAGAAAATTGTCCATCTGTGATACACAGCTACTTCTACTACTAACACCAAAGTTATATAGCTTTAGTCCATCATTTAGTCGGCCTGCAGTCTACAGGGAGTTACAAAATTATCTTTACAACTTTGACCCTCAATAAAACCAAAACGAAATAAGATAGCAAAGTTCTGTTTTTTACATGTAACAAAGCATAAAATTGTATTGGTACGCAAAAGGTTTTTGTTTACTTTCAGGTACGATTCTGAACTTGTGATGGCTACACAGAAAAAGGCCCAGTGTGTGTGGCATAGTTCATAGAGATGAAGTCAGATACACAAGTTCACGGGAAAAGGCCCAGTGTGTGGCATGGTTCATAGAGATGAAGCCAGATATACAAGTCCAAAGAAATTTCCGTACCAAATACTGATGTAATCCACCATCCAGACCCTCAATGCGCAAGTGGCACAAGTTTATGGAGACTGGTAGTGTGCTTCATAAAAAGGGTGCTGGCTGGCCAAGCACAAGTGAAGAGGATATGGAATGTGTTAGACAGTTTCCTATGAAGTCCAGAGAAGTCCATTCCTACAGCTTCCAGG
The DNA here is from genome assembly GCA_039090855.1 of Macrothele yani. Taxonomy (NCBI): domain Eukaryota; kingdom Metazoa; phylum Arthropoda; class Arachnida; order Araneae; family Macrothelidae; genus Macrothele; species Macrothele yani. The sequence goes on from CM077014.1 coordinate 1,494,663, forward strand.
CAGTTGGGGTTACCACCTACAATGATACATGTGGTGCTTCACATGCACTTGCACCTCACTGCCTACAAAGTGCATTTGACATAGGCACTGCACCCCAGGAATAACCCCATTTTGCTGTTGATATGCTACACAGGATTGATAATGAGGAAAGCTTCCTGAAACATGTTTTATTCAGTGAAGAGGAAACTTTTTTTTTTTATGTCTGTGGTGTTACCAACAGGCATAACTGCAGAATTTGGGGGTCTGAAAACCCACATGCCATCCATGAGATTGAATATGACAGCCCTAAGGTTAACATCTAGGTGGTCTGCACAATTGCATCATCGGCCCATGCTCTTTCGCCGAAAACACAGCCACATCGAATGTTTATTTGGACATGTTGAGTAAGTTTGTTACCCACCAATTGGAGGGTGGTGCACTCTTGCAGTGGGCGCTTCATGTTGGTGAGTTCCTTGATGAAACTTTTCCAGAACAATGGATTGGACAGGATGGTGCAATTCCTTGGCCTCCAAGTTCACCAGATCTTACCCTCACCCCACCCGAGACTTTTTTCTGTGGGGCTATATGAAGGATATTGTGTACAGCACAAAGGTTCCAGCTGTGCTTGAGCTGAAGCACAAGATTACAGTTGCCATCACAACAATTCCTGAGGACCTGCTCGGGAGAACATGGCAGGAAGTAAAATACTGTCTCAACATAATTTGTGCAACCCATGATGCGCATGTGGAGCACTAGCATCCCAACAAACTTTGGAATGTTCTGTTCAATATGCAACAAACCGATGTTTGTTCTCTTATTCTGTTTGTTATATTGAGGGTCAAAGTTGTAAAGATATTTTTGGAACACCCTGTATTATAAAAAAAAAATGAAAAAGAAATATCTGTTTATCTGTTGATGTGATATTTCACTTACCATACAACACGCACATTCAATCACTTCAGCATGAGAGTGCGTACTCTGAGATGGCATTTTTAAATCCATATCAAATTACATATTTTAATCCTTTTTTTTTTTTTCAAAATTACCAGCCAAATAATTTAAGACTTCATTAAAGTAAATGAAATTTTAGACTTCTTGGCAATTTTCTTTCTTGCACTTTCATTACTTGACAAGATGACATTTTAACTCACTTGATAAACACACACACACACACACACACACACACACACACACACACACACACACACACACACACACACACACACACACACACACACACACACACACACACACACACAATCAGCATAAAGTCAAACTTTAACACACTAAATTTTTAATACTAGACCACAACCATAGTGAAGATAAAAAAAAAAAGAATCAGCTAGATGTTACATGTGTTTCATCCCCTCTGGAACTCGGACACTGCCCACACAGAATGCAGACATGATAACTCCCATAGTATATTTAAGTCCTAAGTGTGCCTCATCATGAGTGTGAAAAGGGCAGACAGCCCCAACACCAGTAGGAAAACAGGCCAGTTAGAAGAAAGCTGTTCTGTTTGAGAAAGAAGAATTTCCAGTTTGGGGTGGGGGAATAGATGAGCAACAGTGTTAAGCTTGCAAGCTAGTGCACGCTCTTTTCTTCCTTCAATGCATAAAAATTTGTAAGGTACAAAATAAAAGACACAAATTCCATCTAATTAGTACATACTAAAAAGGAGGAATGAAAAGATCTTAAAAATATGTTACCAGAAGTAACTTTTTAATTACTATAATTAACTTATTTAATATATAAATATGGGATGTAAGGTCAGGTGATGCGTAACATCACAGCCTCTCCTTGACAAATGTCAACCCCGCCTTCTCGTGGTGCATGCTGTTCCCACTAAAGGGGCTCTGACGACCGCCAATAGCGGTATAACTATACCATCAGGATTAGAGGAAATGCTATCCCACACTCACCAACCCGCTTGGCCAGCGTGGTGAGTTATGGCCAAACCCCTCCAAAATGACTCCACAATTTAAATCTTGGCCCTCAGTCTCCAGCAGCTGGAATGTACCTGGCCAAGGCAGCGACCAGTGCGACATGAAGGCAGAGGGTGCTAAGAATCCCTGGAGGACCAGACTAGGTTGCCATCTGATGCTGACCTTGGCTACGTATAATGGACGCTCCCTATCTTCTGATTCAAGGCTTCTTGAATTGGAAGAGGAACTACAAAGGATCAAGTGGGACATCGTTGGGCTAAGTGAGGTAAGAAGAAAAGGAGAAGATCTCATTGAACTGAAAAGTGGACATCTCTTCTACTATCGTGGGATAGATACTGGCAGAACTAGTCTTGTTGGATTTATAATAAACAAGAAACTGAAGGACAAAGTTGTAGAAGTTGAAAGTTCCTCTGACAGAACTGCAAGACTCGTTATTCAACTCTCAAGAAGATACCAGGCTCAGATTATTCAAACTTATGCACCCACCACAAGTCATCCTGAAAAAGAAATTGAAAAATTTTATGAGGAAATTCATCATCTAAATAATAAAGGCAGGCAGCACTTGACGATAATTATGGGAGATTTCAATGCAAAAATAGGGCAACAGCAACAGAATGAAACTTCAGTAGGTAAATTCGGTCACAGCAACAGAAACCAGCGTGGAAATATTCTCATTGAGTTTGCAGAGGCAGAAGGGTTTTTCATCTTGAACTCCTTTTTCAAGAAAAAGCCACACAGGAAATGGACATGGAGACATCCAAACGGGATGACAAGTGAAATTGATTTTATTATGTGTAACAAAAAGTTTGTCATAGAAGACTGCAATGTGCTAAACAAGTTCAACACAGGTAGTGACCATAGATTGGTGAGATGTAAGATGCACCTCAACACTAAACTCGAACGTGGCAAGCCCATAAGACAAACAAAATGTATTGACATAACCAACCTTAAAAAAACACCATAATACCTTCAAGTTAGAATTGAAGAACACATTCTCTGCTTTAGAAGGACTAACATCGGAAGAAGTGGATATTTCTGAAGTTAACAGAAAAGTAACCAAAGCTCTTATGGAAACAGCAACAAAATTAGCTGGGTCTAAGAACAAGTTGCATGTGAACAAATTATCAGGAAAACCCAAAATGTTGATGCATAAAAGAAGAGAGATGAGGACAACTAAAGAAGATGTGACTTGCAAAGTGGAATATATAGAGCTATGCAAGGCAGTACGAAAAAGTATCACTGAAGACGTAAGGAAATTCAACTGTGAACTAGTGAGGAAAGCAATTGAAAACAACCAAAGCCTAAAGATAGCAAAGGGACATCTGAGTAAGGGAAGAAAACAGATTATGGCACTGTAAAAAGAAGATGGTCCTGTAACACGAAATAGAGGCGAAATTTTGACAAGGGTGAACGATTTCTACTCCAAAGTATATGAAAGGGATGATACATGTACTCCAGACATCATGAAAGGTACCAGAGTTCTACCAGTCCTCCCAGCAGAAGTTGCACATGCAATCAAGAACATGAAGCAGGTAAAAGCTCCAGGAGAAGATATAATTATTGTAGGCATCATACATGAAGCAAGTGGAGAAATCGAAATAGTACTCGCCCAAATTTTCACTCCATGCCTTAATGAAGGGAAGATTCCTGAGGATTGGAACAACGCTACAATGATCCTGCTACATAAAAAAGGTGACATTGAGGATCTCAGAAACTACAGACCTATCAGCCTCCTATCAGTGGTTTATAAAATCTTCACTAAAGTTATTTCACACCGTTTGAAGGTAACACTGGACATGGCTCAACAGAGAGAACAAGCTGGATTCAGGAGTGGCTACAGTACAATAAATCATATCCACGTACTGAGAGAACTAATTGAAAGAGCAAGGGAATATGAACTTCCATTGTGCATGGCTTTTATCGATTAGGAAAAAGCATTTGATTCGGTGAAACCATGAGCAGTTACAATGCCTCTGAAATCCTGCGGTATTGAAGATGCATACATTAATATTATTAATAACATCTATGAAAATGCAAGTGCAAAGATTCGGCTGTTTGAAAATACAACACACATAAAAATTGGAAAGGGAGTGAGACAAGGTGACACCATATCTCCGAAGCTCTTTAATGCCACATTGGAAAATGTCTTTCAATCACTGAACTGGGAAAACAAAGGGATAAAGATTAATGGAGATTATCTAGCCCACCTTCGTTTTGCTGATGACATAGTCATTTTTGCAACTACCCCATCAGAGCTGCAGAGTAGGATCCAGGAACTTGCTGACAAGAGTAAAGAAGTTGGATTAAAAATGAACTTTCAGAAGACAAAAGTGATGTTCAATGCTTTTACAAGAAATGAAGATTTATCGATTGATGGAGAAAAGCTGGAGATAACAGACACGTATGTTTATCTTGGACAGCAGATATCAAGTAAGGGTCACATTGATGAAGAAATTAATCGGCGTACAAAACTTGCCTGGAGAGCTTTAGGAAGAAACAGCATAATTTTCAAGAGCAATATGCCATTATGTCTTAAAAGAAAAGTGTTTGATCAATGCATCCTTCCAGTGCTTACGTATGGTGCAGAGACGTGGACCTTAACTAAAAGAGACATACAAAGGCTGCAGACAACTCAAAGTAGCATGGAGAGGTGCATGCTTGGTGCAACCAGGAGAGATAAGAAGAAGAACTCGTGGATCAGAAAAATGACAAGAGTGGAAGACATCATGATCAGAGTTAAACCCTGAAATAGCAATGGGCTGGACATACTGCCAGAAGGACAGACCATCGATGGACAGCCGAAATTTTAGATTGGATTCCAAGGGACAGTAAAAGACCCAGAAGAAGACCACATGGGAGATGGGTGGATGCAATTTGAAAGTGGCTTGGATAAAAGCATAGCTGTACAAGGAATGATGCATAAAGCACAACGAAGATCACAAAAGTACTGAAGTTGGTAGGCATGCTTTTAAAGTAGTAATTTCAATAAACTCAATCACGTGGATTTTCAGAAAAATCCAAAAATGGTCATTAATTTCACAGCAATCAGAAATGGTAAACATAAATGAACAAAACCATACATAACTCCTACATACTTATTCTGATATACAACCTTGAAATTATTTTATATTCCTAACTATAATAAATGATTCTTTTCTTAATGTTTTCACCCCTTATCATCTTCTTGACAAACAGGCTTGCATTCTCTCTTTTCCTCTCAGAATCACAAATCACACACTCACCTTTCTATGCATTTCTCTTTTGTTTCACTCAAACGTGTTAACAGTACAACCGATCCACACTATCTACCAACAAGTAATTGGACACCCCTGCAATCGACGATATTTGTGGTCCTGATACACGTCACGGCCACCGCCGTTAAATATCGTGTGAGAAACAACAACGCAACCAGTCGCATGCAAGATGCCACGCAGTTTGGAGCTCTCCGATTTCGAGAAAGGTGTAATCGTCAGGTATCACAGAAATGGCCGATCCATACGTGACTTATCCAGCGAGTTGAAGTACCCAAAATCGACAGTGGCCTACATGATTGGCAAGTAGAAGATGAGAGGTGACTGTCGGAATGTGCCCCGACCCGGCAGACCCACAAAACTGGGAGTTAGAGACCGACGGGTGTTGGCCAGAGAAATTAGGGAGAACCGCACCAAATCGATGGGCCACATCCGCGAAGAGTTTCAACAGGCATCCGGGAGTGTTCTTTCGAGGAATACCATCCGTAAGGAAACCCATCTGCTCAGTTATCGTGGACGTGCTGCCACCCACAAGCCTTTGATCACCAAGTCCAATAGCGCTGCTCGGCTAACGTGGTGCAAAGAATGTCGACAGTGGACCGTTGAACAGTGGAAACAGGTTCTCTGGAGCAACGAATCAAGGTTCACCCTCTACCGTTCGGATGGCAGGGTCTGGGTTTGGCGTCTACCTGGAGATCGCCTCCTGCCAGAATGTATTGTGCCAACTGTGAAGTTCGGCGGTGGTGGAATTATGCTATTGGGGTGTTTCTCCTGGTATGGCACGGGACACTTGGTCGCTATTTGTGGTAGACTCAACGCCGAGACCTACTGCACCACTGCACCATTTTGGATGACCACGCGCTTCCTACGTTGTGGCAGTTTTACGGGGTGGACCCATGTTACTTTCAGGATGACAATGCCACCTGTCATATTGTGAGGTCCACCATGGCTTGGTATGGTGACAATGGGGTTAATCGAATGGACTGGCTTGCGCAGAGCCCAGACCTTAACCCTATCAAGCACCTCTGGGACGAGTTGTAGCGTTGAATTAAGGGGTGCCCCCACCATCCGAAATCAGTGAAGGAACTGACCTGTCTTCTCCAAGCCGAGTGGAAGAAAATACCGCTAGCCGTCGTATGACGCCTGGTTGAGAGTATGCCCCGGAGGGTCGCAGCTGTAATCGCCGCTTGTGGAGGTTCCACCAACTATTGAAGATGAATAAACTTTGTTTTCCTTTGCTATCACAGGTGTCAATTACTTGTTGGTAGATGGTGTATATATATATATATATATTCACCCTTTCAGTAAGCTCTATCACATCTTTTCATTTTTTTCTCTCATACTCAACACTAACGTGGGATGTTGTTTTTTGCTGGGCATTTCTGGATAATATTCATGGTGAACTAGGCTCCTTAAATATCGCATGCTGATTATATTGTAAATATTTTTCTTTGTTCTGGAAAAATAAGATGCTACTCTGATGAAAGAGTAGCATCTTATACACTCTTTGATGGACCTTATACACTCTTTGCCAAAAAAAAATGAAGCACCACAAGAAAGTCCTTCAATCCAAATAAAACTCTGCATGTAAGTACCTCAAAACAGTATGCAAATAATTAAAAAATAATGGCCAATGACTAAATAGTGGCTTGTCACAGACCATGGGAACCCCACATAGAGGGGAGTGTATCAAGAGCAAAGCTCACACACAGGGACAATAGTGACAGCGGATTGGGGTTACATTAACCTCCATGGACAGTGAGGATGCCTCGATGTCGAATCCGTGCACAATATGAGCAGGTGAGGAACAGGATGTATTATTGGTTTGAGAGAAGCTGGTTGGTCAAGTCGCCGCGTTGCCAGGATTTGGGTCAGAGCGACACGACAATCGACGATGTTGATGACAATGGGCCAAGAAGAGCGTAACCCAGTGGCACGCTCGCAGTGGATGGCCGAAGGCAACAACAGAACATGAAGATCGAGCTATTGTAAGAGCCGCACGAACAGAACTGAATTCATAATTCTCAACCATCCATGGCCATATTGCATTGTCTACAGGTACGGAATGGCCATCCACACCATTGCCAGATGACTTGCGACACAGGGACTATATTCTAAGAGGCCACTACGCTGCCTACCATTGGCCAGCAAGAATTGCCCACACTGGTTGCAGTTGTGTCTGGCTTGATCAACGTGGGATAGTGTCCAGTGGCATTGTGTTGTCTTTAAGGATAAGTCTCCGTTCGCACGCACATGGTGGAGATGACCAGCACATAAATGTGTAGAGACTAACCAGCCAGAGCACACGTCCTGCCTTTACCATAAAATGGCAATGGCTCGCACACTGGAAGCGACTGTCTGGAGAGCTATTTCCTACAACAGCCGGACACTCTTGGTAGTCCTCCGTACTACCCTCATGGCTCAACGATACATAAACAACATTCTATGACCTGTTGTGTTGCCATTCCTGTAGCAGCATCACTGAGCAATTTTTCAACAGGATAATGCCTGGCCACACATGACACAGCTCTCAGAGGCCAGCCTCTGTAATGTCGACATCCTTCCCTGGCCAGCCCGATTGCCAATCTCTCACTGATCGAAGATGTTTGTGACATGATGGGACACCACCTACAACCATCCTGGAATGTTGGCAAACTGGCCCATAATTTGGGCACCATCTAGCACATCGATATACCTCAGGACAGTATCTGTGAACTGCGTGCATCTATAACACGTCAGGTAACCACTTGTATCCCAGTCAGAGGTGACACTACAATGTACTGACTTGTTCCACTCGTCTAGCTGTTTTATCCGAATAAATGGCCTAACTGCTCTGGAATTGCAATAATTTCCTTTCCTATGTGCACTCGTACATACCAATTTTCATATCAATTGGGAGATTCCTTCTGGGTGCTTTGTTTTTGTTTTTTGTTTTTTTTTTGGGGGGGAAGGGGAGTTGGCAAAGATTGTATTTACCCTCTCAAAGAATCCAGTAATAAAACAGGTTAAAAGAATATTTTCAACAGTATCATCACCCAAGGATACATATGCCACTTCAGTTATGTTTGCTAAAGCGAAACAGAGCAGCTTACTGGCGATGGTATGTGGCATAAAAGTTGTTCTTCAAACAGCAAATCCATCTCTACTAGAAACTTTCAGCAGTTCATGAAAAGATAATGATCTTTCTTATAAGCTATTTTTGAATTATCAACCCATCATGACACATCTAAACATATTTTAAACATTCAAGACATATATTTTTAATTAAAAATTAAGTAATTACTTGAGAACAGCTTTCCTTACAAAACAAAATTTAACAGTGTGGTATAAAGTGTTTGACAATTTTATACTTATAAAAATTGGTATTTCTCACACATGTGCTTATTGCTTGTGCACTACACACACACACACACACACACACACACACACACACATTAAAACTGCATCAAATCTAAATAAAAAATCTGACTAAAGATTATTTTGAATATTTTTAGAAAAAAAAAACAACAAAACAACATAAAGATGATATTAATCACAAATATTCTCACCTGACTAAGTCAGATAACACTTGAGTTGGAAGGAGACATACCTGAGAAAAGGAAAAGAAAATTTATCAAAATAGTAATACCCAATACACACTGCAGTTAAAAAAAAAACGGAAAAAAAAACGAAAAAAAAAAAACCCACTTCACTTCAACAGTTGTTTTGTTCACCAAACTAAATTTACTATTCAAAAGACTTAAAAATAAATGATCATTCATTCATTTTAACTCTAACCTTTGCAGCACAAGTCCCAGACATGCACCTTGATGATAGTTTTTGTTTGAATAAAAAATTTCTAACATATATCTCCAGAATATCCAATATAACCCAGTGGATGATCATCATCATCCAATACAACAGTGATTAATTTCCCATTAACTCCCATGATCAGTACTGATAAAGACAGGGGTTACACAAAATATTAAATGGTTAAATTGCTTTTTACTGAATTCATACATACCAAATGAAACATTCAAGTATATGTTCATGAATATACACAAACACCCATACAATAAAATAAGAATTAATGCTGACTCGCCATGATTTTTTTTATAATATTCAGTTCACAGCTCGGGGGGGGGAGGTTGGACTAAATTGCCCAATTTCATAACATTTTGATAGAAATGCTACCCTGTCAGTACATTGTAGTTATTTTCTAGGGGAGGAGGGTGAGTTGTTGCCTTAATTACATTTTTCATAAGAAGCTGCACATTCACCTCTATAGTTTTTACCATGCCCACTCATTCAGCAATTTAAATTCCCAATAAAACATTTTTCTGACAGTATAACAACTTTAAATACAAGTATCGTGAATGTACAACAATGCTGTATCTCACTGAAGTAGTAACAGTTTTTCTCAAATGTTAATGTTCAAATAGAATCCATTATCTATATACATATGTAAGTAATAGCAAACAAAACATTTTCTTACTCTTTCCATTGCATCTTCACTGTAAGCCAAATAATAAAGACAAATGGAAACTCCTGTGGCAGCAACCGAAGGTCGGTGAACTTGTAACAAATGCTGGAGTCCACCAACATTTATAAATTCAATTGCAAACTTCTTGTGGCACAGCAATGATGCCAGATACTGCACAGAGAAATGACCAGAGTAAATCAAAAACATTAAAATGAAAAACAATGTATATACAACATAAAGGATTTATAATACAGGGTGATTCATAAAGAAGTATACAGTTTCAACACACTATAAAACAAGAACAATGTAAGATATTTTATGTTACCTGTAACAGAATAGTAGGGAAATGTTTCAAGTTTTTTTTAGAGACAGTCACAGATGTTCTATGTGTGCACCCTTAGGCACACGACACATCGAGCCGGTAATCCATTTCCGCCCAAATGCGAGGCAAGGTCAGTGAGATTTTGCAACATCTGCACTTTATATGGAATCATTTTCAGCTTCTTTCTCAAAATTCTCCAGACAGTGGGCTGTGAAATCTGCACTTCACAACTCACCCTCCGTGTTGATTTTCTCAAGCTTCGTTGAATGGCGGTGCAAACACTACCGACGACTTCTTTTGATACACGCGGTCGTCTAGGACTTTTAAGTTTGCACAAACAGACCGTAGTGTAAAAATTTTTATGCCAATCATAGATAGATTTTCTGGTTGGAGGTTCTTTTTCGAATCGTGATCAAAAATGCCGTTGCACAACAGTTACAGATTCCGTTTTGCTCGATTCAAGAACACAAAACGCCTTCTCCACAGCAAACGCTGCCATTTTGGCTGAGTAGTCACGTGACACGCACACTATCGCCTACGTCACTTCCCTCAGTAGCAGGAAACAAACTTTATGAGTACATCTACCTAACGGTTTGCAGTTGTGGTCCGTGTCTTCAACTGTTACTGTTTTACAGCATCTGGAAACTGTATACTTCTTTATAAATCACCCCGTATTATAAATTTCACTACATTATGGGATTTCCTCAGGAATAAAAGGAAATTACTTGCAATCGAATTTTCAGGTAGCACCCCTACCCTTCCTCAGGACTACACTATAGTAAGTGTTCTCATTTAATAGCTATTCCTGAGTAAATCCCATAATTTAGTGAAATTTATAATATACCAAGTCTAGGAATAGCCATGACATCAATTACTATCAAGGATTTGTAATTTAATAAGCACTGCAAAAATCTGCACATATTAAACAGTTTCATTGAGAACTAATCCTATAATCAGTTTAAAATATGTTAGCTAAATCTCTCTAGAAGGGGGGGGTTACAATAAACAATGCCACTCCAAAAATATTTTTGAAAGTTTTCTTACCTTTATTTCTCACCCCAAGTAAGCATCAAACACATAAAAAATGTGTATATGTATAAATACCAATAAGCCATTTCCTGAGAGTCAGAGGTTACTTACTCAGAGCAAGATCATCTATTGTATCAAAGTTACTCATAACATTAGTCTTTACTTATTGTTGATTTATCAAACATTTTATTTATAGCAATTTGGGACACAACCTGAGCTTCACTGACATGAATCACAATTTGATACTTTATACTCATCTTTCTCTAGCAGGCATTCCTGAATCTGATCCTCCCGTGATCTCCTTGGCCTTCACTTACCTTTCTTTTCTGCCATTTGTGCTGAATAAATTGTTAGCACCTCATCCCTCACTCTTTCAACACAATCAAGCCTCCTCAAAATATTTTTTTCAACCTCACTAACATTTTACTTCACATTACACAGCTGTGACACCTCTTCAACATGCACACTATCAGAACGAGACTCGCTATAAATTTTCTGTGAGTAACACACCTCTCTAACACACAAATGATTCTTGTCTCTTCTGCAGTACCCAGCTTTAAATCATCATCATCTAAATCATGATGATGATGTTTAGATACCATACCTTAAAAGCAGTAGCAATTACGCTTTCATGCACAGCCATTCTGCACCTTTTTGACAACTGATCTGTCCTGTAAAATTATTCTGAAGCAGCTATGATTATCAAAGCTGAACTCACTCACCTGATAATGTTATCAACAACACATCTGGCGGTGAAATTCAGATATAAATTCACTATCCTTTTGTCAACATCACATTAATTCAGGAAAGTAGAATTTATTGCCCCTTGTTACTCACAGTTGCAATTATACATTCTATATTGTGTTTCCACTATCACTTGAAATTTAAGAGCATTCCATTGCAAAGTCCCTTCTTCACATTGATATTTCTAAACAACACAGCAACAGCACCAATTCTCAGTGTCAATCTGTGCAGTGAAACTCCTTGTGGCATCAATGTATTTTAAAATTATTTCAGAAAGTTGGTTCTTTATTCACTGTGCAATTAATAATTCCATCCACACTGGTGTAAACCATTTCTTGTTGCTGGAGCCAACACTTTTCTTTCCGGCATCAGGTTATTCATAGCTAGGGAGTGGCCATTCTTTAGTGCCTAGGACTACCACACAATTTGTTGACATCATAATCTCTGACCCTTCATCTAAATACTTCAGTGATTAGATCCCTGTTACTAACAGAGTCCTCTGGTATGTTCATCAAGCCCTCATGACCCATAGAAATTGCACTATCACCCAGGAGTGGATCCAGAAACTTATTTTCCAAAGAGGAGAAGAGGGGTTTGGTCACAAAAAAAAAAAAAAAAAAAAATTGACACAAAGACTGAGGAAGGGTCTCACATGCACATAGATGCCAACCTCTAAAAGTAGTTTTCAGTAACCAACATGTTCATTTTTCAGTAATTTTCAGTAACAATTTTTTTTTTCAGTAATTTTCAGTAATCCAGTCTACAGCGGCAAATTTGGGTATTTAACACTGCGACAAATTTTAATCTGTCAGAACTATTAACGAAATAATAATAATAATAATAATAATAATAATAATACAATAAAAAATAATTTGCTAGTGGGAAAATTTAAAATACTGTCTACCAGGAAAATATAATAAATTACCTCCAGACATGAAGAAAAATTATTCCTTGGAATGTTGCCAAATTATTATTATAAACTGGCTGTAGTTGCCATTTTGGCCTTCCTTAGTTCAATTTGCAAAAACTTCTGATAGCATAGTTCACTGTGTGCAATGCTGTTTATTTTTTCTACTAATAAAGAAGACAGCACATGACTGCTTAAATTAGGTCTGAATCATTCATGTTTTTTTTTCACAATACTGAAAATTCTTTCTGTACTTGCATTGCTATGAGGGACTATTAAAATCATTTTCATAATTTTGCTTAATGATTCATACTTTAACTGGCCACTTTCATTTTTCATTAAAGAAATTCTGTGCCACACTTCATCCATTCTCCCAGAAGTAACAGCACAGTTAAAATTTTCAAACTGGTAGTGAGTAAATTCAGATTCCACCTTGTCAGATTCTTCTGGTTTCAAAACTGGAAACAGGGAACACATATATTGGACTGATGCAAAAGAAACACTTTGCCTTAATGCTACTTCTGAAATTTCAGCATGACTCAGAAGTTCATCATTAAGTGGAAATTTTCTTAAAATGTAATTGCAGTCTGCCTTGTAAAATTCCCTTACCTCAGAATAAAAAGTAGCCACTGTGTCTTCACTCAGATCTGCAGTTGTGCCTATATAAGATCTCGCTTTTGACCCAATTACGAGATCACAGTTTTCTTTTTGATTTCTCCTTCTTTCAAAATTTCCATCTGCAAGAGATGTTGCTGTCACATCAAATGCTGATGGCTTGATAAATCATACAAGCAATTCAGATAACAGACTATGAAGATTTCTTTTTAATACATGCAGAAGCAGAGCTTCCTGCTGCAAGAACACATTAACAGATGTAAACAAAGGAAGAGTAGCAGATATAAAAAGACAATAAAGTTTAGATGAAGGATTTCCAATCATACTTGCATGGTTCTTATACTGTGAATTAGCTTCTTCATTGTCACTAAAATAATGTTCTAGAGCCTCTCACTGTTCTAAAATTCTGTCAATGGATTCCAAAAGTGATAACCAGCGAGTATTAACATGCTTTAGAATTTTGTGTGGTTTAGTACCACAAACAGTTTGACTCAGTTTTAGATTGTGTTTCCTCTTTGAACTTTTCTCCAAAAAAAAAAAAAAAAATACAACTGCATCAGAAACTGCTCAACATTAAATCCTTTCAGTTGAGTAGCAGATTTCTGTGCAGCTAAATTTACTAAATGGCATGAACATCGCTGCACTATGATTGCAGGCTGAACCTTCTTTATATGTGAGAAACAACACCTTTTACTTGACCTATGATAGTGTTAGCATTGTCACAGGAAAATGACACACAGTTGATCCATGAGATTTTTTTTTTGACAAACTCATTGTTCAAAACGTTGAATATTCCTTCACCTGTATTTATTACTTGATTCAACCAATGATAACAAAACAGTTGAATTTTTCCCTATTTTTTCGTCAAAATATGTTATTGTAATGGGATACAGTTTATTTGCTTGAGCATCATTACTTCCGTCCGTAGATAGAGAAAAAGATTTTTTTAACTTCAGATACGATGTTACTTGTAGAAACACTGGCCATGTGCTGAATTAGTGCAGTAGCCTTGGTTCTTCTACACGAATATTTTTTTGCGATCGCTGAATTGGGAAACATGGCTTGGAATAACGGTTTTTCAAGCTTTCAGTTTTCGGAAATTTATCCAACATTTTCAAACTGAATTGACTTCACTTTTCGGAAATTTATCCAACATTTTCAAGCTGAAATACAAATATTTATGGAATAAAATGATATCTAACAATACTGGGTAGAGGAAACATCGCGAGAAAAAAAAAAATTAGGATTAACAGAGAAATCTTATCTCAGTCTACTTTCCGTTTTCGAAGGATGAAATTCCGTCCTCCTCCGGAGAAAACGATCCCCCCCCCCCGCTACCGCCACCAATCTTCCCAAATGATAACAAAAAAAGACGGAATTCCTCGGATCAGCGCGAGATTACGGGGAAATTTGAAATCGTTGCCTACAATTTCAAGCTGAAATTATGCAATGAAATTATATTTAACAGTACTGAACAGAAGCAAAATCGCGCGAGAAAAAAAAACTTCCGTTTTCGAACGTTTAAAAAGACAAAACAACATCCCCAGACGGAATACGACCCCCCCCCAACTAATATCCCGAAAATTTCTTCACTTTTGCATCAATCTCGGAGAAAAAAAAAAAAAAAACGGAGGGGACTCAGCGAATCCGCGGAAGAATCTTACGTATGAATTCACCGCTGAATCAATTTCGAATGTCGTAAGATAACGCTAAAATATCGATGACCGGTAAATTTTAACTTTTGGCGCAAAATTGGCGCAGATTGCGTCGAAATGGCAATTTTTTTAGCAGAATGGCGCAAGAACAACGTTTTGGCGCGGCTGGCGCAATTGGCGCAGGTCTGGCAGCCCTGAATGTAGCATTTAATTTTTTTCCCCCAGCAGAAAAACTTGAAGAACCAACAAAAATTTTTAAGTTGATGAAAATTTGCTTTCTGTCTTAGAAAATTAAATCATATGGCGATTTTCCGTAATTTCAGCGGTGTTTCCGTAATTCCGTAACAGCAACCAAAAATCCGTACTAGTTGGCATCTATGCATGCACACACAAACTGGCAAGCCTGCCCTGCCCAACCCTCCTCCATAGGTAGCTTCTTAAAAACTTCTTTTTTAAAACACAAAGTGGAGAAAAACAACTTAAGAATCAGCACTATTTTTTTTATTTTTTTTTTTTTTTTGGCATTCAATTGCCTGCTTTGCAAGGAAATGTGCTGCATGCCTTTTAAATATCAAGTCTAAATACAATTTTTAAAAGAAATTTGAGTCCTATTTGGACAGTTTAATTTAACAAGAAAATTCCCAGCTTGAATCATTCCTAAGCAACATGACTGGTAATTCTTTAAAATACTCTTTTTTTTTTTTTTCAATGCACAATTCTCACTTCTCTTGAAAGGGAAGTCCATTTACTTCACTTCATCAAGTCATTCCTATACCATTCATTGTCTTACTAGTGATTTTCACTCATTGTGGAAATATTACTTTAAACAAAGCAGAGATGGGTTTGCCTCCTCGGGCGCTCCACAGTAACAATGGCACACACAACAGCAACTAGGGCCTCTGTGAATCTTGGAGAGGTGCCAGGTAGTTCTGTGTGACATTGGCAAAAAGACCCCAACTCACTGGGTTTTGTTCCAGAATTCTTAGGTTGAATGACCAACTGGAACCATACTGATGTACTTAGCTGATTAAAAAAATCAAAGAAATCAATATCCAGACTCTAGTGTGGGATATGGTGGACCTACCACACTTGAGAAGGACGGTCCACCACAGAATCGACCTGGACTTTTTAAACAGCATATGAGAAAGAGATCTCAGCTGAGTGAGTGTAAGATTGGTGTATGGAATACTAGAGGTATAAATGGCAAGATGAATAAGGTGCTTGCAGAGATGAATAAGTATAGATTGGATGTGTCGTGTGTAAGTGAAACCAAAAGAAGGAAATTGGGGTAGAAGAAGTGAATGGCACGGTGAGTGTGTGGTCTGGACTGGAGTATTGGATAAGGTGAGAGGACAGGCTGGTGTAGGTGTGATTTTAAGTGAAGAGATGAAGAACAACTCGATTCACTATAGCTGTGTAAGTGAGAGAATTCTTTGGATTTGTTTGAAAGCAAAACTTCAGAGAATAGTAATTGTTGTAGTGTATGCTCCTCGTGACTCGGAACCCTCTGTAGGAAGGAAGATTTCTGGAATGAGCTAAAAGCTGTTTTGAGCCAGTTTAGTGCTAAAGAGAAAGTTATAATAGCAGGAGATTTCAATGCTACAGTAGGTGTGCAGAATGCAATTTCTGACAATGCTCTGGGTAAGTTTAATAATCCTTGTGTGAATGATAATGGTGAAAGACTAATTGAACTCTGCATTGAGAATGGTTTGCGTGTATCTAATACGTTTTTCAACCACAAGTATATCCACACATGTACTTGGGAAAATCATACTCTTGGTCAAAAGAGTGCGATAGATTTTGTTGTCTACAATCAACATCTGAAACACTTAATTGTTGACAGTTGTGTGATGTGAAGTGCAGATGTTGGTTCTGATCATTACTTAGTAGTGTCACGAGTGAAACTAAATGTTGGTTGGAGGAAAAGGAATAGGAAGAGGCCCTGGATGGAAAGAATAAAGATTGAAAGGCTCCCTGAAGATTATCAGCAATATTCTGACTTACTCAGAGAATAACTAAAGGAGCTGATGTCATGTGAGAGGGATGTAGAAAAGAAATGGGAATGTTTTAAGAACTGTGTTGTCACTGCTGCTGAAGAGGTCTGTGGCACCACAATAGTGGGTAACAAAAGAGGCGATGCTTTGTGGAATAGTGAGATTGAAGAGGCAGTAAAGAGAAAGAAGGAAGTCTATTTGGGGATGTTGCAAGGTAGAATTTATGTGGATGAATATCACTGTAAGAAGTGTGAAGCCGCTAAACTGGTTCTCCAAAGTAAGGCAAAAGATAGGAAGGAGAAGGCAGAAAGGCATGAATTGGCTTTTTGGAAAGATAGGAAGACTTTCTGAAAGTATGTGAGAATCAGGAAAAATAGAGGAAACAAAGTTGTAAGTTGTGTGAAGAATAGGATCGAGGAAATGATATGGGAGCCCAATTAGTTAAGTGAAAGATGGGGTGAATACTTCTGTGAGTCATTATTGGGTTGTTGGAAAAGTCAGGACGTATTTTGGCACAAAATGGTGGTTGGGCAGTTTTGGAAGTATTAGGGCGTGCACAGCTCTGTTGGAATTCGACAGGTGCCAGTTCTAGCTGCAGTCTAAAAGGAATAGTGAGCGATTTGGTTATTTTCCTGAGATTTGACATCAAGTTGGAGATGGAAGACCAAACTGTGCATTTGCGCCATATTTTACTGTTTTACTTCTGTAAAGGGAAGAACACGTGTCAAGCTTGCGAAAAGTTGCGTAAAGTGTACGGTGATAATGCTCTACAGGAATGTCTGTGCCAGCGGTGGTTCGCAAAATTCCATGCTGGTGATTTTGACCTCAACGGTGCTCCTCGGTGCGGAAGGCCAACCGAGGTTGACGACGACCAAATCAAGGCATTGATCAAGTCAAACCCACGTTACATGACACGAGAGATTGCAGACACATTGCACATCCATCATTCATGCAATCACGACCACCTGAAGAAGCTGGGATACGTAAGCAAGCTCGGTGTGTGTGTTCCTCATGAACTCAAAGAAGCTCAATTGACGGCGCATATAAACATCTGCGATATGCTCATTAAACGTGAGGAAAATGATCCTTTTTTGAAGTGACTGATAACTGGTGACGAAAAGTGGATTGTGTACAACAATGTGCTGCGCAAACGGTCTTGGTCCTGACGTGCTGCTTCGTCTCAAACAACATCCAAAGCAGACATTAATCAGCGGAAGGTTCTGGCCTCAGTGTGGTGGGATTTTAAAGGTGTCATGTTTTTCGAGCTCCTACCATGGAACCAAACAATCAATTTTAATGTGTACTGTCGACAGTTGGACAGTTCGAACGAATCCATCATCCAGAAGTGTCCAGAGCTTGTTCATTGTAAAGGTGTGGTGTTCCATCACGACAACGCGAAACCAAACACAAGTTTGATCACCCGCCAAAAATTATTGGAGCTTGGGTGGGATGTGTTGCCACGCCAAGCATACTCACCTGACCTTGCGCCTTCAGACTTCCACTTGTTTCGCTCTCTTTAACGGTCTTTGCGTGGTATAACGTTCAATTCAGATGAGGCTGTAAATCAGCACCTTGTACAGTTTTTCGCCACGAAACACAGGTCCTTCTGTGAACGAGGCATTCTGCAGCTCACTGAAAGATGGCAAAAGGTTATCAAACAAAACGGACATTATATTAACGATTGATCTTTGTTCTTCCTATCAATAAATGACCTTTGCAAAACATGGTTAAAATACATCATGACTTTTTTACAACCCAATAGATCAAGAAAGCAAAGGTGATTCAGAGGCAGAAGCAGATGACGTCACAGGGAAGGATGGAAGCACAGGAGGGATCTCAAGCGAAGAGGTGTGTAAAACTCTAAAATCTCTTCAGAATGGTAAGGCTCTGGGAGTTGATGGCATAACTGCTGAGATGTTGAAATATGGTGGTGACTCTGTAATTGGCTGGTTAACTGAAATTTGCCAGTTGTGCTGGGAGTTAGGTATAGTCCCTCGAGATTGAAAGGATGCTATCATTGTTCCCTTGTACAAGGGAAAAGGTGATAAGACTGACTGCAAGAAGAACTATCGTGGTATTAGACTACTGAGTGTGACAGGGAAAGTGTTTGGTAAGGTCGTTATTGAAAAAGTACGGGGTCTTGCATCAGAGAAAGTGTGGGATGTTCAGTATGGTTTTATGCCTGGTAAAGGCTGCACTAACCAAATTTTTGCATTATGCATGATGATTGAAAAGTAGTTGGCTGTTGGTAAGAAAGTTTTTGTTGCCTTCATAAATTTAGAGAAAACTTACGACCGAGTAAATAGGACACTTTTGTGGAAGGTATTGAAAAAGTAGTTGGCTGTTGGTAAGAAAGTTTTTGTTGCCTTCATAAATTTAGAGAAAACTTACGACCGAGTAAATAGGACACTTTTGTGGAAGGTATTGAAAAAGTAGTTGGCTGTTGGTAAGAAAGTTTTTGTTGCCTTCATAAATTTAGAGAAAACTTACGACCGAGTAAATAGGACACTTTTGTGGAAGGTATTGAAAAAGTAGTTGGCTGTTGGTAAGAAAGTTTTTGTTGCCTTCATAAATTTAGAGAAAACTTACGACCGAGTAAATAGGACACTTTTGTGGAAGGTATTGAATGAATACGTTGTTACTTGGAATCTACTTAACAGTGTAAAAGCCATGTATGCTGGCAGTAGAGCTCGTGTACGAATGAATGGTGTTCTATCAAAATGATTTTCTATTGGTGCAGGAGTCAGACAGGGTTGTGTAATGTCACCATGGTTGTTTAATATATTTATGGATGCATGCATGCATGATGCCAAAACAGATAATACTGGTTTATGTCTTGGTGACATCCGTGTGTGCAGATTCCTGTATGCGCACGACACTATCTTGTTGGTAAAGAGCAAAAGTGAGCTGCAGAGTATGTTTTATCGGATGTACGAAGTTTGCATGAAATTCAAACTGAGTATAAATAAGGAAAACCAAAGTTATGGTTTTTGAGAGAGGAACTGGTAGTACTGAATGTAATATATGTCTAAATGGCACAGTAATTGACCAGGTGAATGAGTTTGTGTATTTAGGAAGCATGTTTGACAGAGAGAACAAATTGGATGGTGAAATTAGTAGGTGAGTAAATTCTTCATTGAAAGTCATGGCTGCTTTGGGAGGTTTTCATAGGAATGATGGGTTCTCAAGAGAGTCCCACATGGCTGTGTATGAAAGTGTAATTGTTTCTACTCTGATGTATGGCAGTGAAACCTGGGTTCTACAGAAGAAACATAGGAGTCGTTTGTGTGCAGGAGAAATGCGTTACTTACGTGGGAGGGGGGCAAGACGCGTTCTGATTGTGTGAGGAATGAAGATGTGTTGCAGTTGTGTAATGTGAGGTAAAATGTTGTTAGCAAGGTGGAGCCTAATATGCTTTGCTGGTTTGGCCATGTTGAAAGAATGAATGATGAGATGCTTACTAAGAAAACCTTTTTAGCCCAAGTGGCAGGAAAGAAAGGTAGAGGAAGGCCAAGGAAGTCATGGGAGGATCAGATTCATGAGTGTCTGCATGAGAAAAAGATTATGAGGATGAAGTATAGAAGCTCTTGTGTACGGCAAGTGATGGATGCAAATGAAGCCCGAGTTGTATGTCAAGATCACTGTAAATGGAGAAGTTGAATATGGCAACAGTAAGTAAAAATTATCTGGTAATTTGTATTTCTTTGTGGAGCTAACATCTGAATATCAGAGAACAGCTTAGAGATATGTATGTATGATGTACACCCAAGGCTTTTCATGATCAGTCAAAGTCTCCTTTCCACTCTGCTCTCAGCTTCTTCTGTATTTTAAACTTCAGTTGTTTTTTTGTTTTTTTTTTCTGTTCTTACCTCTCTGAAGTTAAAACAGAACATTTATCTCCTAATTCACATCAAATTTTAATTGTTATAAAATGTTTACAAAAAAATCTGTGCATTTATAATTATAATTTTACAAAAATAAATACATTAATTATTTACGATCTTGGCCATTTAAAAAGGAAAAGTCTGTTTTAGGGAAGTGATCACCACAGTCGACCCCCCGCTGGATTCACTACTGCCACTGCCAAAGCTAATAAGATATTCCAGCTAATTTTTTACGTTTTAGTCTATCCAGATGTTGTCCACCAGTTGGAATATCTTGAAACTCCAGAGTTTGGATTGATTAATGCACATACTGTTAAGGCTTTCCCATGATCATTTCTTCACAAATGGCAGCATTTGATGGAAATCAGCTCCCATGACCATGATTTTCCCACCAAATATGAACATTTCTCCCATAATTTCTTGTAGATTTTCAACAGGTAGTTTAAAGTTCCAGTGGACTCAAGCCTTCGGTAAATTTCATTGGGGTATTTTCTATTTTTATAGTGCTTTGTTATATCCACATATAAGTGCAGTTATGTGCTTGAAAGTTGCAATTTAATGTGACATGTAATGTCGAGTAGTCGTGCTAAAAACAAATATAAATAATTTTGTGTCACCTTAGAGAAATATTTCAAAAGGAAGGTGAACAAGTAGCCGCAATGATCATAAGCAAAAGGTGTGACATATAAAAACTAGGACTTATTCCTTTATATGATGTTAATTATTTCTACTTTCACCATTTTTTTCACAGCACTGGTTTCAAATTTCACAATTTTCAGCATCTCCTATGTTGACAGAGAAATTTGCACAACCATTTGTGCAATCTGATGTACAGTTTCTTAACATAGGGTAGCCTTCCACATGCCTACGAAGAGCCAACTACTCCCACATGAGAGCCAACATCATCACAGACAGGAATTTAAATACCAGAATATGAGCTTGAACAGTGCACCTGAAGTTATTGCAAAGGAACTCTAGTAAAGGTATAATCAGATAGGTAAAAAATAATTAATATTAGGCAACCAACCAAGTAAATCTATGAATTTCACCAACTTTTCCAAAAATTCATCTTGCAAGCTTGAAAACAAGCTTTTTCTTCTTCTTTCTTGGCTTTACATTTCAGTGTGAATCTTGGCCTACTCAACAAGATTTTGCCATTGCTCTCTATTTTGGGCCATTATTTTCCATTTCTGGCAGCCCAGGCTTTTTGTATCTTCCACTACTCCATCTATCCACCTGGTCTTTGGTCATCCTCGTCTTCTGTGCCCTTTAGGATGTTCGAACAATAATTTCTTAGGAGCTTCATTTTCCTCCATCCGCACGCACTACATGGCCAGCCCAACTCAATCTTGATGGCCTAATCATGTTAGTAACAGTAGGGTCTTTATAAATAAAGTATAATTCTTTACTATAGCATTTCTGCCAAAGCCCACTGTTACATATTGGGCCAATTATTTTTCTGAGAATTTTTATTTCAAATATATCCAACATTTGTTTATTTTTCCTAGTTATTGCCCAAGTTTCTGAGGCATATGTATCCACAGGTCTTATTAAAGCTTTATAGATGGTTAACTTTGTTGCTCGAGATAAGAATCGAGATTTCAACAGTTTTCCTAGGGAATAGAGCTATTTGCAGCCATGAGACGGATTTTTATTTCCGTGGAGACATCATTGGTGCAAGTCACCATAGAGCCCAGGTATTTAAAACTGCCAACCCTGTCGAATGTGTGACCACCCAACATGATGGTAGAAGGCAGACTGCAGCAAAAGGCTTTTCCTGTAGCCATATATTTGGCCTTAGATTCATTAATTACTAATCTCATTTTCTTACTAGCCTGTTCCAAGACTATTAATGCCACTTCTAATGCCGGGTAAGATCTAGCAATCAAGATCTAAGTCATCTGCATATGCCAGTAATTGTACAGAGCTATGGAATACTGCACCACTCACATGCACTCTTGCATCCTTGAAAACAGCTACACAGCCACAAATATTCAAAACCTGAAGAAATTTCCTCACTATTTATCGGCTACACTGAAAAGCTGCAACAAAAGTTATTTCTTCTTACTCTATATTAAAAATTTGTACACTCAAAAAGAGTAATTAAAATTCAGGAGCATTAAATGGTATTCAACAAATTTGTGCATAAATTATCAAATGTGTGCAAATGCTCACTCCACAGTTCATTCTCTAAATACACCCCACCCCCAAACAAATAGAAATTTACAAAACATAATGTGTACAAACACTTGATTAGATTAAATGCACAAGCAAAAACTAGGACTAACCTTTAAAGCTTCAAATGCTAAGCGGACATCTGTGTTTTCCTTCAAATTAACAAACCGAAGAATCAAGGAAAGTGCATTATGTTCAAAAACATAACTAAGGAGCTATAAAACAAAAGTTAGTATGAGAAAAAATGCTAAAACTCATTGGTAAGAAAAATCGCTTTATAAATTTGATAAAAAGAACATCACAAAGTAATAATTCATGAAATTCAAAGACTAAAACAGGAATTTATGGAGCAAACATTTATATGCTTCCAACCAGTGTTTAAGCTGATTTTTTTTTTTTTTCTTGTATCGGTTTGGCTATTTTGTTAGCAAAAGTTGTAGGAAAATGCTACAAATTTACGGTTCTATGTTTTGCTACATTTATGTAGGAAAATACAAATACATTGGCTAAATAAGATTTTGTACTTTAAGTAGAATTCAAGAATAAAAACAATTAAGTTCTTTTTTACACTTCTAATTTTAATAAAAATATTTATATTTGCTGACGCATGCAGTTTGTGAAAATATGTACAAAGACCAGGACTGAGCAAAGCAACAATCGATGACACACCGGCAGTCCTGTCCACCCAAACCGAAACGGCGCTGGCTGCTCCCGCGGTTGCTGCGGCAGCAGCAAACTACCAAATAAACAAACGAAATGAGTCTTTCCTTATCCATCGCAGCAAAGCTAATCGGTGCTTTTCTGCAATAGGAGAAAAGACAACGGGGATGGAAAAAGGACAACAGGGTGAAGCAGCTTGCGACAGCAAAGAAGGGAAAGAAAAAATGACGGGAAAGGATACCAGGTCAGCATAGCGATGCAGCGATGACTGAACGAAAAATGACGGTGTTGAAAAAAACGCAAGGGCGAAGCAGGGGCGGGTGGAATAACAAAAGAAAAATGACGGGAAATATTCACGGTTTGGCGATTCAGTGGAAACTTTTTTCGCAAAATGACAGTCTTTAGTGCGATTTGGCGAAAATACGAGCGACAGCTTAAACACTGCTTCCAACACTTAAACTTTCACTTAGTGAGAATTTTTTTGAAAGTGCTGGAGAACTAAGCAATTAAAAAAAAAATACATTTACTATACATTACCTCAGGGCTGAAAAAATATGTTTCACATCTAAGGGGTCAGCTCCAGAATTTAGAAGCCTGATGAAACAAATATAAATTTTGAGGAATAACATAAATGTAATGTATGATGATGATGCTGGAATGAAACGTAATACACTGAGTGATGAATGAATCATGACCACCTACCTAATACTGCATAGGTACCACTTTTGTCCCCAGGACAACAGTTATAAAAAGTGGCATCAATTCAGTAAGATAACAGAAGCAGTCAGGAGGTATGGCTAACCAAGCTGTACATGTAAAGCGACCTTCAAAGCAGGTATGGAGGTGATTGGTGTATCCAGATGCCTGATATGCCATTCCATAGTGTCCCACAAGTGCTCTATGCGATTGATATTGGGGGACTTCGAAGGCAAATTGATATGCTGGAAGCCTGAACTGTGTTCCTCAAACCATTCCTGCACAACATTGGACCTGTGGCTTGGTGCATTGTCATCTTGGAAGACACCATTGCCATTCGGGGAAAAGCGCAACATTGCTGGGTGGACAGAGTCAGCAAGTAATTCACGATAGTGGGCACCAGCCATACGTTGTTCCACATGCACCAAGGGTCCAAGTTCTTGCCAGGTCAACATGCTCCAGGCCATACAACTTTCTCCACTGGCTTGCCCTGTGGAGACGATGCAGGATGGATAGAGTGCCTCATGTTGTTTGTAATATATATGTACATGACCATCCATGGAGTGCACAAAAACGTGGCTCCTCAGACCAGCGCACTTTTTTCCAGTCATCTGACGTCCACCTTGCATTATCTTTGCACTAGGCGAGTCTTTTGCACCAATGAAATGCGCTTGGGAGAGGATGTCGCCAGGTTAGTCTGCTGTTACAGTTCATACGTACGAGTGTGTGAAGCATGGTCACAACAGATACTGTTCCAGGTTGACCTCTGTTTGCCTGTATGAATCATCGGACTTGGCGCTCACCTCTCATATCAAATTTTGCTGTGCAGTTTTGCCTCCAGATTGTTGTTTGACTATTTTCACACTACTCCTGATACACTTTAACTATGGTGGCTTGGAATTAACCCAGCAGTTCAGCTGTTTGGGAAATCAAGGCACCGGCTCTCCGAGGTTCCATAATCTGTCCGTTCTCAAAGTCTAATCAATCCTTGTGTTTACTCATCACGCTCTGAATTTTACTACCTACTGCTCCAATCATACTTTCTATATGCTACTTTGGTCAACTAATCACACCCTCTTGGAAATCACATGGCCAATGGGCTGCATCCATTTTTGATAGGGGTGATCATTTGATGTATAGTGTATTAGCTGCCATTTTTTTTTTACCCAAGCTACTTACCGCTAAACAAAATTTCAATTAGGTCCATAATTTTCTTTTCTCATTATTCTAGCTAGTGCTCTCAAAAATTTTATATTTTCAGATTTTTATTTTATTAAAATACAATTTGTTGAAGTTAAATTTTGCGCATATAAATTCAAAGTACAGTAGATTCTGGTTAATTGGGATACACTTTGGTTCACCAATTAGATGATTGACCAAACTACACAAAGCTTTAACCCAAAGAACTCATTTTGGATGTTCTTCAAGAAATGTCCCAAAGAAAAGGCTGCCTCGATTAATCGATGGCTGAATTAACCTGGATCTACTATTTCATATTTTGCTTTGTATAATCTGGAGACTGAAATCCAGGAACTTTTTTTGGCGTTCGTACAATCAGCAGCACTATATACTTCACTGAACATACAATTTGGAACATTCTTTTCCTTTGTATAATCTGCGGTGACATATCTACAGACAGTGCAATTCAGAAAAATAATAATAATAATGTCAAATAATTCTCACCTATTATGTTATTCCAAACAGCAACTTTTGGCAGAAAAGTCATGATTCACAGAATGACCCAAAAATACAAAGAAGTACAAAGGAAATGATCTTATTAGAAAAAGTACTATCATTTTTTAAATACTTTTGTGCTATTTTTGAGTGATAAAGAACAAAAAAATCCCTAGTTTTTTAAACATTTCCATAGTTCATTACTTAGACATAAAAATTCATAGAAACTGCAGACAATCCATAGTATTTGGCATTTCTGAAAAACTGAAGAGCAAACAAAAGCCTTAACTAATGTGATTAATGCAGCAAAATTAAAGAATGCAATTCGCAAAGTGATAGGCTACCAAGACGACAATGATTACATGCTGTTGAACACACAGCACATAGTCTTTCATGAATGCAAATCAACCACCTTTGGAGAGACACATTTTCTGTCAAAATGCTGTACATAAATATATATATATATCCATCCCTTTGTGGCTTGCTGCCTTCACACTGAGTTACATTTTTTTCTGTAAATGAATTTTCAACACTTTTCCAATACCATCAAATTCTCCTAACACCATGTAAATTATTTTAATGTGCCACAATCTAAATTCATAATTTTTCAACTGATAATCTGTGGATTATACAATGGAGATAAGGTATTTACGGCAAATTAACGAAATTCAAAGTAAAAAAAAAAATTGGGTGCCAGTGCCAAATTTCCAGCCCACAGCATTTTTCCACAGCCCTGCATTACCTTATATAACAAAATCTGGTCAGAGACATTGTATCAAATAATGTCAGAAGTATGTTTATTGAAATTTACTGTTTTGATAAATCCTTTAAAACACACCAAGACACTTCTACAAGAAAAGAACTGAAACAAATGCAGAGAATAATGGTTAAGCGTGTTTGAAAAAACACATCACATAATGAATTATGAAAACATTACATTAATTGATGAAAAACTTATTTTAATAAAATGTACATGTATTACTAGCCAATTGCATATTGTAAAACACATCATCACAGGTGTAAAAGTTTGCAGATTTTACGTTCCTCAATGTGTCACCAAAATGACTGTTTCAGTACCTTAAAAACACACAGAAGATAAAAAATTCTGCAGTCTGATCAATTTCTTCACAACTGAAGGGTCAAACTGCTTAAAACATTGAATTCTGGTCATGCTAATTAAATTACAAAAAGATAGCATCACATTATCACAGCTGATATCATCATCCATCTTGTAAATAATTGCTCCTAAGGCTGCTGCTACCTATTGGATCAGTATTTTATAATATGTAATTAGTACATCTGAGAATTTTATCAGCATTTTAAATATGTGGTCAGTATTCGTAATATTTTTATGCAATAATTTAAACAAGTGGTCACTAAAAAATAGTCATCAAACATAACCACTAAAATGAAATTACTTCACAGCTTAGTGGTTAATATAAAATAAACTAAAGCCTGCAAAATAGTAAAACAAATACTGCGTACAGTAAATTTTTTGTATCATGGTCATCCTGAGAAGGAAGATTTCAAGGTTTAACACCCACCTTAAATTTAAAAAAAAAAAAAAATCATTGATATCTCTTCCTACAGGAAACTGGGACATGTTTTATTACAAACAGTATTTCACTATTTATTGGCTACAAATTAAATAATGAAATAATATGAGTAGTATAGATTTTTGTATTTGTTTATGAAAATATACTTCAAATAAAAAGGAACTTTTAATCAACTACAAAAGTATGTGTTGCTAATTCTGGCCTTCATAATTATTTCTGAACTATATGTACATGTCTCACACCACTGGTGGAAGCTGTTACATATAATCATATGTAACAATAACTTTTTTTTTTTTTTTGATTGGAGGTTTAACGACCACCGTGAGCAACTCAATGGGCTATAAGCAGTCGCCTGTCGCTAATTTAGGGTCACTGGTTCCAGGGAAGGGAGAGAGCCAGGGTCGTAAGACAAACGCAACATCCATGCCTCACCAGGATTCGAACCCGGACCCCGTTCGGACGAATGATCAGATGCCATCGCTTAGACCACTGCGCCACCAGGGCGGCGTAACAATAACTCTCTCTGAATTGATGTCAAGGTTTCAAATTTCATGCTCTGAGCAGTTAGAAAATTAGTACATTTTTTTTTTTTTTTTTCAGGCTTACTTTGAAAATTAAAATAATGCAGATTTTCATGGTGAGTGAAAAAAGCTTTTTTTTTTCATTGAGGCCATTAATTATTACATACAAATTCATATTATGAAATTTAATTTTCATTGTAAATAAAGT
This sequence comes from Macrothele yani, assembly GCA_039090855.1. Lineage (NCBI taxonomy): Eukaryota > Metazoa > Arthropoda > Arachnida > Araneae > Macrothelidae > Macrothele > Macrothele yani. The sequence continues at coordinate 1,522,941 of CM077014.1, forward strand.
TGTATTCTTGTTTTTAAAAAGAGTATACTTAAGAATTTTCTTTAAAAGTAGAAAATATGACTGAGTTTCAAATAAGAAGAAAAAAATGCACTAATTTTCTAACTACCCAGAGTATTAAAATTGAAATCTTGAACTTATTCTCAATTCATAAAGGGTATCACATATGTTATATGTAGCAGCTGCTTTCTAAAGGGATCACATAACTTATGATACAACACTATTTAGGAGAACACAAACTACCTGAGCCAGTGGACAAGGAAGGAGAAGTTGTTGATGAACAAAAGTATCATGCATGGATTTTATTTTCTTGTTAAACAAATAGAAGCCTTTAACAGCAAATAATCATGCAGGTAAGGAAGGCATATGTATAGTCTTCATTGGATCTGCTGCACCCAAAACAAAAACAAAAAAATTATGCGCCTTGTTCAAATGGTACACTGGAAAGCAATTTGTCTCCTAAATTTCAAACAAGTTATCATACAATTTTGAAATGCATTTATGCGCTAAGTTCTCATTTCTAATAGTAGCAACGCAAATTCAATTTTTCCATCTCTGAAATATTCTAGTAACACTGCTCCGAAATATTTGCTCTTTTGCACCTCTGCAGAGTCATCATCACACCATGTTAATTTTCGGAAAACACTCTAAACATTATGGCTGATAGAAGGTATTAAGAAAAAAAAAAAAGGGGGGGGTCACACATGTAATTTTTTACAGTGAGTCAGGAAAGGTGACTAAGAATGATTTCACTCCATCCAGTTTCCTGGATGTTTCAAGAAAATTCCTGGCAAAATTACACAGTTTGGCTGAAAGTAGAATGGATTTATTTAAACCATTTACCTTCCACTTTAGTTGCAGATAGAACTGTTCTTCAAACCACATGGCTACTGTTGTTAAATTGTTTCACCTACACACAATGAGAATTACAAGAAACATCACCCACTTCTACCTTAACAGACTTCGTTCAACTGCTTTAACCCCTTAACCGTCGCGCCCGTGTCTCACACGGGCAGGCATGTTGACCAAATTCCGTACTGCTCGCGTGTCTTCCAGGCTTCTCGCTACATGGCTTGCAATACTCAAAGCAGTATGTATGACTAACTTTTTTCGTACCCGTAGCTATTTTAAATACATTAATCATCACTAGATGACAGTAGTAGTACTGTGAATGTGATCTGACGACAACAACAGTAGCTTGTTGGACAGGTTGAAACCTCATGTTTACACACTTTGCTGAATGTTTTGATTTCATTCCGTAACTTTTGTTGTAAAATGAGCTCTTCTAGTTATACAGAAGAAGATTTTAGTGTCAACGAATCTTGAAATAATTCAGAAGAAACTACTTTTTCAGACGTTTTTGATTCTGAAGTATCGAAATCTCAGGACAGTGATGATGACACACAACTTTTGCCGGGGCGTCAATGGCATGAAATTACACTGCATGTTCAAGATTATGCACCAACACGCTTTCCATTCAGAGCGTCTCCAAAAGTTAATGTTATTTTTTATTCAAGTTTGGGTGTTTTACAGCACTATGAACACTTCATAAATGATGAACTGATTGATAGTATTGTAACTGAAATTAACCTTTATGCTGAGCAATGCGGAAACGTTTCTGGAAGAAGAAGATTGAAAGGTAGGAAAGACTGGAATCGGGTAACTTCAAATGAATTAGGTCTGTTCTTGGCACTTTCAATTTTAGAAGGTATTGTTAAAAAGCCGGAAGAAAGCATGTATTGGACTAAAAAACCAACAGTTGAAACTCCCTCTTTCCAAAAGGTTATGCCATACAATTTGTGAGCATTTGAATCAATTGTACAAAAGCACAATTACTCTCTCTCAAGAGAGATGTTACCATCATTGAAACTTTTATGTTATACAAGGGACGTTTATCATGGCGCCAATACATTCCTATGAAAAGGGAAAGATTTGGAATTAAGTCTTTTATGCTATGCGAATCCAGTACTGGTTGCATATAGTCATTAATCATTTATACAGGCAAAGGAACTTTATTTCATCCGCAATCCTGTCAAATTGTCAGGGCATTGATGATGCCATTATTGAAAAAGGTCACTGCGTAGCTATGGATAATTACTACACTTCACCAGAATTGCGTGATATGCTCCTCACTTACCAAACAGATGTGTTTGGAACTGTTCAACAGAACAGAAAAGTTATGCCAACAGCAGTGAAGGCAAAAAAGTTGAAAGCAGGTGAAACAATATCATTCCGACGTGGCAAAATCATCGCACTGAAATGGAAGGACAAAAAGGAAGTCACAATGCTGTCATCAGTACATAATTCCGAAATTGTTGAAGTAACAACACAAAGTATGAAATTAAAAAAAAAAAATGGTTGTAGATTATAACCTTACTATGGGCAGTGTAGATCAATAGCTTTCCAGTCACCAAGTAGCAAGAAATGGTGGGAAGAAATATTACAAAAAAAATATTCTTTCACCTTTTGGATCAAGCAGTTTTCAATGCTTTTCAGGTGTATAAGAAAATGCTTTTCAGGTGGGACGAAATCGCATCTAAAGTTCAAATTAGATGTAATTGACGAAACAGTAGAAAAATATTTGATACCTGACAATTTCCAAAGACGTGGTTGTCCTAGTTATGCAGCACCATCAAGTCGTTCAGTTGAACGTCATTTTTTGGAAATTATACCACCAACAGAGACGAAAGACAAACCGAGCAGAGAATGCAAAGTATGTTCATTCAAGAAGAAGGAAAATGGAAAGCGAATTAGAAGAGAAACAAGGTACTACTGCAAAGACTGTGATGTAGGACTATGCATACCATGCTTCAAAATATGTCATAACCAGAAGAATTTTTAATTTCCAATTTCAAAATAAAATACAGTGATTTAACACCAGTATTACAATTACTTATCTCAGATACGTTTTTTACCAAAACCATGGAACAAAAAACCCACATTGAAACTTTTCTGTCGAGCTTATGGGTGAAAGAAAAGCCAAGTATAAGGTAAGTAAATAATAAATTTTTTAACACTTCCATAACCCGCAAATACCTTTAAATTTAATAAAAACCTGCAGTTTGAGATAAATTATGATAAAATACAGTATGAACTTTAAAATAAGCTAATAAAAAAAAAAGACTTTTTTTTAATGGACATTTCGAAAAAAACGCAACGGCTAATACGCATGCACAACAATGACACGGCAGATAATGAGAACGATCAGGGACCCAGCGTTACAACGACCTCTTTGGAAACGCTAACATCGTATGCTACTGAGGATGACTTGCAAAATGAAGAGTTGAAACTAGTTTAGTTAATGAAACAATACAATGTGTGAAACAGTAATAAGTAACATTGTATACCAATGTGCATAATACCACGGCTAAGGGGTTAAATATGTAAATAGTATATTTTATCATTAACCCAAGGTTCAATCTAGAAGTTAAGTCTCTCTGATATGTTAAAAAATAGGAATACAATCAAGGAAAGAACAGTTACAGCAAACTGGATTAAGCATTACAATTGTGTTTTTAGCACACAAGAAAATTCTAAACAATCACCCTAATTTTTTTTTTTTAATTTAGAAAAATCTAACAATCATAAAATTTAGTTAAAAAGTATAACTGAAAGATTTTTCAGTTATTCACACTAACCATTTAAGTCCACTGATGACTACAGCTAGCTGTCCAATATCCATGAAGCTTTTAATTTAAATATGAATTTTATCTTTAGTCAATGCCATCTGCTATTGGTATATGCAAGTTCTAAACAACACAAACTTTGAGACATGGTACCATGTACATAGAGAAATACAGTATCATGTTGCCATCGCCGATCATAAAATTAGTGCACATGCACAGAGAAATACAGCTATTCACTGCTAAATATGTGCAAGCTATATAAAACTAAATACATACGCTATACATTTAGTCAAGCAGTGAAACCTGGGTACTACAGAAGAAACGCAGGAGTCATTTGTGTGAGGGAGAAATGTGTTATTTAAGGGGGTTTGTGGCAAGAAACTTTCTGATCGTGTGAGGAACGAAGATGTGTTGAAGTTGTATAATGTGCAGCAAAATGTTGTTAGCAAGGGTGAGACTAAATATGCTTTGGTGGTATGGGCATGTTGAAAGAATGAGTGATGACATGCTTACTAAGAAATCTTTTTCAGCCCAATTGGCAAGAAAGAAAGGTAGAGGAAGGCCAAGGACGTCCTAGGAGAATCAGATTCAGGAGTGTCTGCACGAGAAAAAAAATCACGAGTATGAATTAAAAAAATCTTGTGTGTGTCGTGTGATAGATGTCAATGAAGCCCGAGTTGTATGTCAAGATTGCTGTAAATAGAGGAGTTTTGATATAGCAACAGTAAGTAAATAATCAGTTAAAAATTATCTGGTAGTTTGTTTTTTTCTTTGTGGAGCTAACCTCTGAATCCCAGAGAACAGCTTAGTGATATGTATGTATGTACATTTAGTCAGAACACCATGATACATTGTACAACATAATCTGAAGGCATCAGTCTCACTACATTATTTCAAGAACTTGAGTTGAAATTACAAAGTTTGACAGTATGAGCATGATTATGTCCAATAGAAGTTTTGTGCATGTGTTATTTGGCTATTAATAAATTTTGAGTCATAGAAAAAACACTCACTTCTTGATATTCCCCCATTGGAGTTAAATACTGTAATATGAACCTTTGCTGCATGGGAAGAGTCAAAGGATACATCTGATGGGAGCCAATCATGAGAGGTTCTAACTCGGCCCAACTGCTGTTTGAGCATTCGTTCAACGATGAAGAGGAACCAATTCCACTGCTAAAGGGTGAAGTGGCACGAGCTGGAGACATGGAAGCCGATCGCTGAAAGGAAAATGAAGAACTGCAATCAGTTCTTGACATCTTTATATTTAGTTCTCAATACCTACATACTTTAATCATTTTATTATAGCTTCACTAATTGCCCTCTTACCTACAATAATTATTGCACCTAGGTATGCAATCATTACTTTCAAATGATCCCATCAAAAGAAAAAATATCATTGATAGCACTCCAACAAAAGGAAAAGAAAATAAAGTACAACAGCACTAAAATAAAATGCATCAATAAAATTTTGATATATACCTCACAGAAATAATCAGTTCAAATGCAACATAACTGTACAAAAAGCTGGTTAGCCAACGGACACTATCATCCTTATTTTCTGAAAAAAAAAAAAAATCTGCAAAAAGTTTGGCCATTAATATAATCAAAGCATGTCTTTAGATATGTGAATATCTTGGACTCTTGGAATTCTTCTAAAAACAGCTGCAAATAACTTATAGCGAACAGCTACCTAACATCTGAGTTTCCATAAAGCTAAGTCTTGAAATAAAAACTAGATTTAGTTTCAATCAGAGATATGAGGAACACCAAGAAAAACCTTCTCCCATAGCTCAACTTTTTCAAAACAAAAAGACAATACATGGTATAGTAACAAATATGTTACACATATACTATTCAACATGTTGTTACACCATTGCCAGAGGAGCATTATGCAATCTGAGTTATTATTGCTATAATTCCATGCTGTTATTTAATGAATAAAGTGATTCTTTTTACCCTGAGTCTTGTTGTTTAATTATCTCACTGCTGAATTCCTGACATGTGTTTAATAGTCTACAAGTGGTAAGTATTTTTTGAATCTTCTTAAATGATTTTTTAGAGCTCAGAACAAACAGTAAAAACCATTTGTGGACTATTAAACAGATATGAAGAATGCAGCAGAGAGAATTAAACAACAAGACTCAAGGTAAAAAGAATCTCTTTATTCATTAAATAACAACATGGAATTATAGCAATAATAACTTGGAATAGCATAATGCTCCTCTGGCAATGGTGTAACAATGTGTTGAACAGAATATATGTAACAGATTTGTTACTACACCATAGTTGAAATACCACGTATTTGAAACACCTGGTGAGACCAACCTTATTTAGATGGGTTTCTTGTAGGTGTATATATTAAAAAGAAAATAGTTTTTAACATTGCAGCATTTCCCCTTCAAACTTTGCAGCAAGATTGCTTTTCCTTGATTTTAGCTATAGTGATATATTAAAATATTCGAACATAACAAACATGTAGTAAAGCAGTTTCTCCAAATAAACCCTTCACAGTGCAATTGCACCTTCTTTCAAATTTTCACTCTCTCATACCTGTGGTGAGGACAAATGATTTGTTCGAACATTTTCACTCTCTCATACCTATGATAGAGGACAAATGATTTGTTCAAACATTATCATCATCATCTCACACCAGCCAACCAACATGGTATCTGGGCAAATTACTGGCACAGATAACTGTAAAAAAATTAACGCTAGTGTGCCAAATACATTGGTTTCTTCTGCCCCTGGCATACTGCTTCCTTGTTCGATAGTGACTGGCCAATTTTACAAATTCAGTCCATGTAGTAGATGGTCAAAAACAGGTTAACATCACCTTACCTACAGTTTGCTACCACCAAATGCAATATTGATTTAGATAATCTTGCCTGCCTTGTTACACACACATTTAAACCATCTGAAAAGTTTTGCATCCACTGTATCTTCAATCAAAGAATTACTCAGTCCATTTCTATAATGCCTGCACTGATAATTTAGTTCTACACCACCAAATCCACGATTTTTCTCAGACATTCCTCTTGCTACTCGCATGTTATCAGCTTCCAACCTCCTAAAGACTCTGAAATCAGCTTTCACTGCCATGAAAGAGATTGTAAGTCCAAATATTGCATGACAAGGAGCTAGTTTTGTTCCCCAGTCAACAAAAGCTATGGTTTTATATAACTGGTAGGAGACTTTCCCAGCTTTATTGATCATCTTTACTAATTCCTCATTAAGCTTTCCTGTCTGATCAATGATCACATCCAAATAATTAATATTGGTTAAATATTTTACCTGCTCAATCAGCTTCTTTCCATATACTAAATAACAATTTTCAAAGAAATGATTTGTTTTTATTTCATTTCTACAAGAAGCTTTTATATCCTTTTTACTTAAATTTCTGTCAACCAACACTGAGCTTGGGTAGTTATTCATTGTTAAATACCATGCAGGGCACCTATCTAAGCAAGCATAGTTCAATCAATTCTTCATACACCCCAAGGTGTTGAATTTCTTTGTGGTTATAATTCTTATTATACATACATGTCAACAACTCAGTTGCTGCATTGTTTACTGTTTCTCACGTTGTATTATTGTTGAAGTGCTCGCGGAAACATTATCTTTGTTTGACAAAGGGTTATAATCATAAAATGCTATAGAATTTATAATATATAGGTATAAATCAATAACACTAATGTACAGGTATAAATCAATAACAACCTTAGCCTCCTGTTATTGATTTATACCTATATATTATAAATTCTATAGCATTTTATGATTATAACCCTTTATCAAACAAAGATAATGTTTCCCGTGAGCACTTCAACAATAATACAACATGAGAAACAGTAAATAATGCGGCAACTGAGTTGTTGACCTGTATGTATAATAAGCAAGCATAGATCAGATTTCTTGCATTTCTCAAAAACTTGACTATGACAAAATATTAAATAGCTTTCGCTTGAATTCAAAATCATTCTACACTCATGTTATTTGTCTAAAATGTTGCACGGTGTTGAAAGAACTTGATATTAATCTTCTCTAAAGTATTTCCTAAAAAATTATAAAAGTGATAAAGTTTAGAGCACATTTTATTTTTTGGTATGCACGTCCTTATTTCTTGAGAATTGTTCACTTCAGAAAAAAAAACTTTTTTTTTTTTTTTCTTCAATTCTGTGGTGATTGCACAGGAAATTTTTACTCTCTGCTTCTCTCATATGTTTAATCTCAGTGCAAATTAATTAAACCAAATCTTTGTGGTGGTCAAAAATGGCAATAAAAACATTTCAAAAAACAATTATCATTACTGATAACTCATTTTGTGAAGGTAACAATCATGTACACACTTAAAGGTTTCACTCTCACTAATGTAATCAGTGAATTATAAGTATTGTAGTAAAAATCAAGAAACTTACCCTTCTGTTTTCACACACCCTTTCAGGTGCTTTGAAATCATCACAGACTTTGAGAGGTGAATCAGATTCATTATTCAAATGTGCAAATGGCCTGTCATTAACTGATGCACAATTCTGAGGATCATCTCTGAAATATTCTCGGCTCAGTTCATGCAGCCTTTTTAACATCAGAGGAACCTGTGCATACAAACGTTTTTAAGTCAAAATGCATAAACAAAGCCAATCATAATTGCAGCAGAATACGTAAGAATCATAGGCCAATATACAACAATTAACCTTGCTGCATCTATATTAAGCTCATCACTCATCATCACTAAGCTGTTCTCTGAGATTCAGAGGTTAGCTCCACAAAGAAATAAAACTACCAGATAATTTTTACTTACTGTTGCTGTACCAAACTTCTCCATTTACAGCAATCTTGACATACAATTTGGGCTTCACTGATATCCATCACATGCCGTACTAAGCTAAGCTATCGGTACCAATTCATTAAAACACATAAAATGTACTACAAAAACAGCATTTCTTATTTATTTGTACCTCACATTTCGTACCTATTTGTCTTCTGAGAACTACAGACAGAAGTCACATACTAATTTAGTTTTCACTAGCTCCAGAAAAAAGCAAAAAACAAAATAAAAGCACCAACCACATCCCACATAAAACTCAAATTCAGTCTCAGGATTAAAAACAAACATCTTGATCACTAAGGCATATAATCATAAATCAAAAAGTTGAATCAGGCAATATGATCAAAAAACACTGACAACAAATTCCCATTATGCTTTTTTTATGATATTCCAAAAAGAAAGAAAAAAACATTACACTACATTATCAGGACATTATATTAATTTTATCTCCACGAGACAAAAAAAAAAAAAACACTGGACAAAAGTTCCATAGAACAGGTAAAGATTGCAATGAAATTTTAGTTTATGGACGCACATACACTCATCGTCAAAAAAATAGTTGCACCCAGAAGGAAGCAATTGACAGAAATCAGAAATGAACTTAGTGGGTAGGTTCGACATCGTGAGGCAAAACGATTCAAGTATCACGCTTGGCCGTGCATGTGATGCAAGCAAGGAGGGGTCGTAGCGCTGTGCATGACTGGCTATATAAGGTTGTCCCGTTGCATGTGCTTGCCATTCTGACTCATGCTGTCATGGTGGTTGCATCCTTTGCAAGTGAAGTATGCCTCGGGGAAAAGTTCGAAAGCAATTCGAGCAGTTAGAGGAGTTCTAGAAGAGGCCACGTTGTCGGGCTCTGGGAAGCGGGATCGTTTTGCATGCTATACTGGTCATGCGGATAGCACGCTGTTGGCAGCAGTGGATAAAACAAGGCACGAAGCAGAGACAGGGAGGGTCTGGGAGACTTACGCGAACCACAGAGAGAGAAGATCGACAGGTCGTGCGACATGCGCGGAATGACCCAACAGCCACGATTGCGGATATTCAGCGAGCAGTGGTGCCCTCTATACATCGTCTGATTAGTACCAGCACCATTGGCACATGGCTGCACGACGTTGGACTACACGCATGCAGACAGTTACGACGACTATCCTTAACACCATTGCATCGTCGCCAAAGACTGCAATCATGTCGTGCCAGACTGTCATGAAGACACTCAGAATGGCAGCAGGTGATTTTCAGTCATGAGTCCTGCTTTTGTCTTGGAGGAGATGACCAACAAATCCACATGTGGAGGCACCGTGGTCAGCGCCAAGATAAACGGTTTGTTGTTGAGCATCACACTTCCAGAAGGCCTGGTGTCATGGTGTGGGGTGCAATTACCTATGATGCCAGATCACCTTTGGTGTTCATTACAGACACTTTGACAGCCCAACATTACGTTAATGAGGTCCTGCAACCAGTGGCCCTACCTTTTCTGAACGCTCAGTCCCGTGCGATTTTCCAACAGGACAACACTTGTCTGCATACTGCTGCTGTCTCGAGAACTTGCCTTCAAGGCACTGACACTCTGCCATGGCCTGCCGCATCGCCAGACCAATCACTGACTGAAAATGTGTAGGATGCTATTGGACGCGCTATCCACAATCCACCCCTACTGCACAATCTGCTGGAACTGCACGAGAGGATTCAAGCTGCATGGGATGCCTTATGGCTGGACACCATTAGAAACCTGTACTACTCCATGCCGAGATGTCTGGCATACTGTGTGAGCAAACATGGCGGCCCAACACCATACTGAGAGACACTACTTATTGGGGTGTAGCTCAATAAATATTGCCCATATCAGCTCAATATTTAATCATTTATTGTTCCTGGTAACCTTTACCTCCCTCCCGAATAGCATTGCAAATGGACACATCCTTCTGGGTTGAACTATTTTTTTGATGATGAGTGTATGTACCAGGAAAAAATACAGCACACATAATGCCTTGAGAACAACTCATTGGAAAATCCAGTGAGACATAGTATCACAGCCTATAATATTAATGGATCTGGCAAAGGCATGTGACAGAATGTCCAAGCAAGAAACGTGGAATTACAAGTGAGAAAATAGAGCCAGAGAAATATATGAATTGAAAACGGAAATGTGGGGTTGCACAATCAATAATTTCATTAATAACATAAGTACGTGATTAACAATGATTTAAGTATAAAAACTTTAAAACATGCTAAAGTTATGTAAGAAAGTTTAATTTAAGGGAGCTTTCAATTGATAGCTTCAGTCTTCACCAACCTTATCACAGATGGAATGATGACAATGGTAGTGGTTGCCATATCTGTAAAGTCGTATATGTTTGTTTTTTTTAAATTGACTTCCATATTAATGGTATGATGAAAGGGGAATCAGAATTGCAGTTCTTGGAGCTGAGAAAAATTTCCGAACTTTCCCGATAGCACAACAAAAAACCATCAACAAACAGAAATTCATTTGGTGTCATTCCAAAGAGGTTCAGCAGAAGTGTCCTCCAAAGTTAGGGATACCAGTGTGAGTGAAGTTTCAGAATTTCCTTTATGGACATCCTTTTTGTGCTCCAATAAATGGCTGCTGATGCTGTGGAAAGTGCTTCCAATGTAGTAATTTTCACCAGATGATGTTGAGATTAAGATGAGGTAAACTCCAGAAAGATTGAGGAGGATAACTTTGTCCCTCTATCATCCAAAATTAATTTAATGATAGAAGGGTTGGAACTGATGGCCAGATGGTATCCAAACTTCAAGAAAATTTTCTTGAGCTTGTAGGCAAGAGAAGGGTGGTAAGGGATAGATCCACAGAAGTGCAGATTTCCAAAGGGGTTTTGCTGGAGGGTACTGGTTTTGGTTCTTCCAATTTTAACATCTCGTCCCGATCGCAACATCTTCTGGAGAAAACTACTGCATTGAAAGCACTTTCCGCAACATCAGCAGCCATTTATTGGTGCACGAAACTGATGGCGATAAAGGAAATTCGGAAATTTAACTGGCATCCCTAACTTTGGAGGAAACTTCTGTTCAACCTCTTTGGAATAACACCAAACAAATTGCCTCGTTCATTCATGGCTTTTCGTTATGCTATACTGAAAGTTTTTAAAGTTTTCTCAGCTCCAAGAACTGCAATTCTGATTCCCCTTCCACCATAACCATTAATAGGAAAGCCAATTTTTGTTGTAATGTATGCTCCTTGTGACTTGGAACCTTCTGATAGAAAGGAAGATTTCTGGAATGAGCTAAGAGCTGTTTTGAGCCAGTTTGGTGCTAAAAAGAAATTTATACCAGCAAGGGATTTTAACACTAGAGTAGGTGTGCAGAATGCAATTTCTGACAATGTTCTGGGTAAGTTTAATGATCCTTGTGTGAATGATAATGGTGAAAGATTAATTGAACTCTGCATTGAGAATGGTTTCTGTGTATCTAACACGTCTTCCAACCACAAGTACATCCACACATATACTTGGGCAAATAGTCTCTTGGTCAGAAGAGTGTGATGGATTTTGTTGTTTACAATTAGCGTCCGAAACACTTGTTGTTGACACTCATGTGATGAGAGGTGCAGATGTTGGCTCTGAACACTACTTGGTAGTGTCACGAGTGAAATTGAATGTTGGTTAAAGGAACAGGAACAGGCCTAGGATAGAAAGAATAAAGGTTGATAAGCTCCCTGAAGTTCAACAACGTTATTCTAACTTACCCAGAGAATGACTGAAAACGAGCTGAAGTCATGTGAGAGGGATGTAGAAAAGAAGTGGAAATGTTTTAAGAACTCTGTTGTCACTGCTGCTGAAGAGATCTGTGGCACCACAATAACGGGTAACAAAAGATGTAATACTTCACAGAATAGTGTTATTAAAGAGGCAGTAAAGAGAAAGAAAGAAGTCTATTTGGGGATGTTGCAAGGCAGAGTTTCTGTGGATGAATATCGCTGTAAGAAGAATGAAGCAGCTAAGCTGGTTCGCAAGAGTAAGACAAAAGATGGGAAGAAGAAGGTGGAAAGGCATGAATTGGCTTTTTGAAACGACTTTCTAGAAGTCCACGAGACTCAGGAAAAATAGGGGAAACAAAGTTGTAAGTTGTGTGAAGAATAGGATTGGGGAAATGGTATGGGAGACCGATGAGTTAAGTGAAAGATGGGGTGAATAGTTCTGTGAGTTATTAGATCAGTAAAGCAAAGGTGATTCAGAAGCAGAAAATGGCACACTGAAGGATGGAAGCACAGGAGGGATCTCAAGAGAAGAGGTGTGCAAAGTTCTAAAATCTCTCCAGAATAGTAAGGCTCCAGGAGTTGATGGCATAACTGCCGAGATGTTGAAATATGGTGCTGACTCTGCAATTGACTGGTTACCTGAAATTTGCCAGTTGTGCTAGGAATCAGGAATGGTCCCTCGAGATTGGAAGGATACTATCCTTGTTCTCTTGTATAAGGGAAAAGGTGATCAGACTGACTGCAAGAACTATCGTGGTATTAGCCTATTGAGTGTGCCACAGAAAGTGTTTGGAAAGGTCGTTATTGAAAAAGTATGGGGTCTTACATCAGAGAAAGTGTGGAACGTTCAGAGTGGTTTTATGCCTGGTAAAGGCTGCACTAACCAAATTTTTGCATTACGCAAGATGATTGAAAAGTATCTGGCTGTTGGTAAGAAAGTTTTGTGCCTTCATAGATTTAGAGAAAGCTTACAACAGAGAAAAAGGACACTTTTGTGAAAGAATTGATTGAATATGGTGTTACTGGGAATCTACTTCACAGTTAAAAGCTATGTAAGCTGACAGAGCTTGTGTATGAGTGAATGGTGTTTTATCCAAATGGTTCTCTATTGGTGCAGGAGTCAGACAGAGTTGTGTAATGTCACCATGGCTGTTTAATATATTTATGGATGTGTGCATGCACGATGCCAAAATAGATAATACTGGTTTATGTCTTGGCGATATCCGTGTGTGCAGATTGCTGTATGCTGATGACACTGTCCTGTTGGCAGAGAGCAAAAGTGAGCTGCACAGTATGTTGTCCCAGATATACGAAATTTGCATGAAATTCAAACTGAGAATAAATACGGGAAAAAATAAAGTTATGGTTTTTGAGAGAGGAACTGGTAGTACTGAATGTAATATTAGTCTAAATGGCACAGTGATTGACCAGTTGAATGAGTTTGTGTATTTAAGAAGCGTGTTTGACAGAGAAAACAAATTGGATGGTGAAATTAGTAGGCGAGTGAATTCTTCATTGAAAGTTATTACGGCTTTGGGAGGTTTGCACAGGAATGACGGGTTCTCAAGAGAGTTCCCCGCATGGCTGTGTGTGAAAGTGTAATTGTTCCTACTCTGATGTATGGCAGTGAAACCTGGGTACTACAGAAGACATAGGAGTCATTTGTGTGAGAGAGAAATGTGTTACTTACAGGAGGGAGGGGGGGCAAGGCACGTTCAGATTGTGTGAGGAATGAAGATGTGTTGCAGTTGAGTAATGTGAAGCAAAATGTAGTCAGCAAGGTGGAGACTAATATTTGCAGGTGATTTGGCCATGTTGAAAGAATGAGTGATGAGATGCTTACTAAGAAAATTTATTTAGCCCAAGTGGCAGGAAGGAGAGGCAGAGGGAGGCAAAGGAAGTAATGGGAGGATCAGATTCAGGAGTGTCTGCATGAGAAAAAGATTACGAGTATGAAATATAGAAGGTCTTGCATACGTCGTGTGATAGATGTCAGTGAAGCCTGAGTTGTATGTCAAGATCGCTGTAAATGGAGAAGTTTGATATGGCAACAGTAAGTAAATAATCAGTTAAAAATTTATCTGGTAGTTTGTATTTCTCTGTGGAGCTAACATCTGAATTGCAGATAACACCTCAGTGACATGTATGTACACTGAAGAGCAATTGAATTAGAGACAGCTGGCGTTATGCAAATGTGGCGCTGTGGGCGGCCTTGTAAACGAAAACGACATGACGTATGCAGCGATTCGACAAAATAAGGAGTGATGCGACGGGAATCAGTAAGAGTCGGACGCAGTATGGGTAAGACGAAGGATCTAAGCGCATTTGATCGTGGGCAAATTGTCGGGGCCCGACGAATGGGTCACTCCATCTCGGAAGTCGTGCAGGCACTGGGATTTTCACGAGCCACTGTGTCACAAGTGCAACGTGAGTACATCGAATCCGGTAAAACCTCCCTGCAAGGGCCAACTGCCGTGGACAACAGCGTGTGGATGAGCAGGGTCATCGTCGGCTAGCTCACATTGTAACAGTGGATAGATGGGCTACAATGCAAGAAATCACTCAGCAATTTAACGCTGGTGCACAAAAACATGTAAGCAGCCACACCATCCAGAACCATCTCCTCGCTATGGGGTACAGAAGCCATCGTCCCACGAGGGTACCGCTGCTGACCGCACATCACAGGGTGCAAAGATTAGCATAGGCGCAGGAACATCGCCACTGGACCCTAGACATGTGGGAAAATGTTGCCTGGACTGATGACTCGAGATTCAAGATGGTACATACGGATGGCAGGATACGAGTACAGCGCAAACCACATGAAGCGATGGATCCTTCTTGCCAGCAAGGTACTCTTCAAGCTGGTGGAGGTGGCATTCTCATCTGGGGACTGTTTGCGTGGACTGAAATGGGACCCCTAGTACATGTGACATTGTCCCTCACAGCATTACCGGGATATCCTGGACGACCATTTGCTCCCGTTTGTGCATCTTCAACATCCCACTAGGGACCTCATCCTGCAACAAGACAATGCACTGTGCCATCGCTCCCGAATTGTATCCGAATGGTTGGATGAACACTCCACCGACGTGACCTCGCTTCCTTGGCCAGCTAGGTCACCTGACCTCAATCCCATCGAGCACATCTGGGATGCCATCGAAAGAGATGTTCGAGGCTCTGACCCCCCTCCATCAAATCTTCGTGAACTGTGGAAGCTTGTTCAAGGGGCATGGATCCGTATGGCTTCCCAACGCTTCCGGTGTCTTGTCGAGTCCATGCCGAGACGAATCGCCGCCGTCATCAGGGCGAAAGGTGGTTCTACACATTACTAGACAGGTATCTCTAATTCAATTGCTCTTCAGTGTATATATGTATGTATGTAATTTTAAAAAAGAAATAATGTATACGACTTTATGGATCTGGCAACCACTACCATAATCGTTCCATCTGTCATAAGGCTGACAAAAACTGAAGTTAACAGCTGAAAGCTTTTAAATTAAGCTTTCTTATGCAACTTAAGAACGTTTTAAAGTTTTTATATTTATTATCAATAGTTATGTCCATATTTATCATGTATAATAATGATTTCATTATTATAATGAAATGATAATGATTTCATTATTATAATGAAATGATAATGATTTCATTATTATAATGAAATGATAATGATTTCATTTTTATAATGAAATGATAATGATTTCATTATTATAATGAAATGATAATGATTTCATTATTATAATGAAAATGATAATGATTTCATTAATATGAATGCATCATTAATAAAGGTAAGCACTGTACCATGCTTAACAACTTAGACAATACTAAGTCACTGTTCAAGCTAATGTTGAAGCTGACCTTGTCTTCCCTTTTAAAAAAACTTGATTCTTAGGTCATCTTCCTTTCAAAATGTTTTGCTTGTAGTACAGCCAACATGTAAGGAAAAGAATAAAAAAAACTCTGTATGTTAGTAAACATAAACTCCAGGTCTCTGTTGTTTCACAACCTCTTACAGAGCTTGCTGAACTGAAATTGCATTAAATCACTTGTGGTACCAAACATTACCTTCACATGCTCTTGCAGTTTACTGAAATCAATATCTCCCATATAATGCATCACAGAGTAACGGATATGCCCAGAAATGGAAAATAAACAAGCAGGTGAAAACAGTTGAAACACGTGGAAGTAAACAAATGCTAGAAATGTGTTCTTGCACCCCTCTTCCAGTGCTCACTTAGTTGAACCTAATACCCATTAAATGGGCTCTGTCAATTTCTCAGAATCCAAGATCATATTGGGTTGTCGGAAAAGTCACGACGTATTTTGACACCCGATGGCAGTTGGGCGGTTTTGGAAGTACTACAGGCATGCTCAGCTCTGTTATCGCTATGGCATTCGACAGGTGCCAGTTCTAGCTGCCGTCTAAAAGGAATAGTGAGCAATATGGTTGATTTCCGGAGATTTGACATCAAGTTGAAGATGGAAGACCAAACTGTGCATTTGCGCCATATTTTACTGTTTTACTTCTGTAAAGGGAAGAACGCGCGTCAAGCTTGTGAAAAGTTGCGTAAAGTGTACGGTGATAATGCTCTACAAGAATGTCAGTGCCAGCGGTGGTTCGCAAAATTCCGTGCTGGTGATTTTGACCTCAACGATGCCCCTTGGTCGAGGAGGCCCCCGAGGTTGATGACGACCAAATTAAGGCATTTATGGAGTCAAACCCACATCACACGACATGAGAGATTGCAGACACATTGCACATCCATCATTTAAGCGTTCACAACCACCTGAAGAAGCTGGGATACGTAAGCAAGCTCGGTGTGTGGGTTCCTCATGAACTCAAAGAAGCTCAATTGACGGCGCGTATAAACATCTGCGATATGCTCATTAAACGTGAGGAAAACGATCCTTTTTTGAAGCGACTGATAACTGGTGACGAAAAGTGGATTGTGTACAACAATGTGCTGCGCAAACGGTCTTGGTCCCGACGTGCTGCTTCGCCTCAAATGACATCCAAAGCAGACATTCATCAGCGGAAGGTTCTGGTCTCAGTGTGGTGGGATTTTAAAGGTGTCATGTTTTTCAAGCTCCTACCACGGAAGCAAACAATCAATTCGAATGTGTATTGTCGGCAATTGGACAGTTTGAACGAATCCATCATCCAGAAACGTCCAGAGCTCGTTCATTGTAAAGGTGTGGTGTTCCATCACAATAACGCGAAACCACACACAAGTTTGATCACCCGCCAAAAATTATTGGAGCTTGGATGGGATGTGTTGCTACACCCAGCATACTCGCCTGACATTGCGCCATCAGACTTCCACTTGTTTCGCTCTCTTTAACAGTCCTTGCGTGGTATAACGTTCAATTCAGATGAGGCTGTAAATCAGCACCTTGTACAGTTTTTCACCAAGAAAGACAGGCCCTTCTATGAACGAGTCATTCTGCAGCTCACTGAAAGATGGCAAAAGGTTATCGAACAAAACGGGCATTATATCATTGATTGATCTTTGTTCTTTCTATCAATAAATGACCTTTGCAAAACATGGCTAAAATATGTCATGACTTTTCTGGCAACCAAATATTTTGTGCCCACTTCTTGACTTTCATTTGACTCTTACTCTGACTTTCGCATTTATCTTTTGCATTCTTCCTTGGTGTGTGTGTGTGTGTGTGTCATTAAAATTCTGTTTTACTTCTGAGAATGTTATTTTCAGGGTGGCTCTTGCCTATTTGCATAATAATTTTGTTCTCTGCTGGACTTTTCTGCATTGTCTCTTTACAACTTAAATATGAAACAACTACCTTATAATAAATTTCACTCCAATTTTTGTCTCTATATGGAGATAAAAATATTATTGCACTCATTATTAAACAGCCATCTTTTAAGACAAATTGTGCACAAAATTAAATTTTAGTTGCCACATAAGTTAAAAAGTGGCAACAAAAATTAAAAATGGCTAAAGCAGTAGAAAAAGAATAAAGTGATACTAAAATGCCACAGACATTTCAGTATTTCACATTTAGGAAATCATGTGAGAATCAGATTCAGGATGCCTGCAAGAGAAAAAGATAATGAACATGAAGTACAAAGGCTTTGTGTGAGACATGCAATGGATGTCAATGAAGCTTAGAAGATCACTGTAAATGGAAATGTTTGAACATTAACAGCAGATTAAATCTAACATCATCACTAACTTTGCTGTGGCAGATGATCTGGCTCTGAGAATAACTCTGAATCTCACAGAACAGCTTAGTGGTATTCATGTACAAGAATAAAATGAATATAATCCCCATTTTTAAAACCTAAGTATTTTAGCAAACAGTACAAACACGTGCAAATACAACACAAAAAGCAATAATAAATTCTTATTTGGAGCAACAGTAATTGAAACTGCATTGTACAGGAAATAATAAAACCTAATTTTCACACAAAAAGAAAATGCAATGCTAAAAGACATTTATCTTACTAAGAAAGAGTTCTTTTCTCGAAAATTAGTTGCTATGTCTTGAACATCCATTGATGCTGCTAACAAACCTGTTGCATAAGACTGCAGAGGATTTGGTGCACTTTCTGCCCAGTTAAACAACCTCTGCATCAGACCTTCCTAAAGAACAAACAGGGAGAATAACTATCAGTAATGGATTAGTTTACAAGTTGAACTCAATGCAGCAAAAGCACTCAGAAAAACATAATACAGTAATAATATGAACAAGCATCCAATAAATTTTCCTGGTCACTTACTGAGAAATGCTGCCGATAATTTAAATTAAAATAGAGAAGAAAAAATAGATACAAATAATATTTAGCATAAACCAATTTGTAAGTAATAAAAATAGTATGCTTTAAAGTAAAAACACTGGTGACTTACATAACGTAAGGCAGTCACTCCAGTTCTACCAATAATTTCGATCAAATCTATCAGTTAACTCTGGCTAAAGATCAAACCCAGTAGAAGAAAGAGGAGTTAAGATTTTGTCCCTTAGTGCTGCTAAGTGAACTAATGTTACATTCTCATTAATATCTATCAAAAACTATGGATAAACCATCACATGATGGCCATTTTGGAAAGGGGTTCAAAACTCTAATACACATTCCTACACAAAGAGAGAGAAACTATAATTCACAAATCCAACTCAAACTCAAATGATGCATCAGTAATGTCCTAATACTTTGACTCTCATAGCCTTAAGGGGATCATAAACAAATTGCAAATGTAACAATCACCTAGGAAACGAAGGCAGGTTCTCTTAAAGGACCATTCCACAAATTGAAATGTGACTTACTACGGCCACACAAGAAAGCTTGTTTCTTAACAAGTAAGTAACCAATTTGCACGCAAACAGTCTCTTTCTACTCAGGAACGAATCACCCATGCGATATGATACAGAATTACATTCCATCTGTCTGCCGTCAGTTTGTCCATCCCAAAGAATAAAAGCAAATATCTCCTCCGAGAAACAACCAATTTGCACGGATATGATTTCTTTCTACTCAGTAACCTTCTTTTATTCTTCCGAACAGACAGACGGAAGATGGATGGAACATAATTTTCTATCATATCTGATAGGTGTGGTTCCTCCCAGAGTAGGAAGAAATCATTTCCGTGCAAATCGGTTGTTTCTCGGTGGGGTTGCATGCTTTTATTCTTCTGGACTGACGGACGGCAGACAGATGGAACATAATTTTCTATCGTATATGATAGATGTGTGGCATCACTGAGTAGAAAGAAATCATTTCTGTGCAAACCGGTTGTTAATCAGAGGAGATATTTGTTTTTATTCTTTGGGACAGATGGAACATAATTCTGTATCGTATCTCATGGGTGATTCATTGCTGAGTAGAAAGAGACCATTGGCATGCAAATCGGTTATTTACTTGTTAAGAAACATGCTTTCTTGTGTGGCCATAGTAAGTCACATTTCAATTTGTAGATGGTTCCTTAAGAGAACCCATCTTTGTTTCTTCGGTGATTGTTACATTTGCAATTTGTTTACGGTCCCCTTAAGGCAACGAGAGTTGATGGTTGCTCGTGACGTGAGATGCCATGCCCACCAGCGTTTCACGTTACGAAGCTTAGCTGCATGTGCCTGTGAATTTCAAAGGTGTCTGTATTAAGACATTACTGATGAATCAAGTTTTCTGTAAAGAGGAAAATTTGATGCAATGGGAACAATTAGTATCTAAAAACATGCATGTATGTGCTTATGTAGGAGAATCGGTCTGGTAGTTTATTGGACATATTTTCCTCGTAGGTTTAAATACGATACACTCTCGATAAAACAACCTTCTTTTTGGGCGATCTTTTCAATATGATGACCTGTTACTGGGTTCCAACACTCATCTCCATAGGATGCAATGCTGATTTCCTCTCCATACAACAGCCACCATAAGCAGGGTTCGAAATTAACGGGGGCCATGAGCAAAATGCGACTGCAATTTTGCATTTGGAGACCAGCGATTTGAGATCACAAGCCAAATTGTGACTACATGTATTTTCTACTGCATTTTAAAATGACTTTTTAATCTGAATGAGTAGTTTTGTTCGCGCTTCTTAGAAGTTGCAAGAATTGTTCCCTTTTCAGTTTCTTAATTCATCTTCAAGATACACTTAACACGTAAAAACTGTGTATCAATCGAGCACGCTCACGTTGCTGTTTTCCCTTTCTTGCCTGCACTAACGTCACACAAGCAAGTTAAAGAAGCGACCTTGAACAATGAGCAGGATCCTCTTACAGTGATCATTGGACCTTTGCGAGCACCACTCCGCCCCCTCTCAACCCGAAGCAGAGCGCGGAGCTATGGCTAGTGTGAAATTCCGTAATTGCAACTGAAGAATTGTATAATTATTTGTTCATTGCTTTACACATCGGTTGTCCTTTGAATCGATTCATTGTAAATCTAGTGTCAATATAACTTCTTGGCTTATGGCGCATCATTTTTGACCACGTTGCACTAACCAGAGTTTGCCAAAATGCGTAATTACGCGTCTAGTACGCATCGAAAAGGGTGTCTACACATTGAAATTTTACCAACGCGCAAAAATACGGGTCGGGAATTTTTCTCGACACATAAAAATATGCATCAAGAAACGTGTAAAATACACTCCGAAGAGTTTTACCACCGTGTAAAGATACGCATCGAGATGGTATTTCATCTTTCAAAAACGGAAGTAAACGAAATAAAGATTTTTTTCCGTAATTGCAATTTTGTTTTCCTGCAATGTTGCCTCTGCCCTGTATTGTTGCTATATATCATTTTATTCCATAAATATTTGAATTTCAGTTTGAAACTGGAGGAAAAAATTCTGAAAACAGAAATTCAACGGTGCAAAAATCCCCCTGTAATCTTCAGGCACGAGAGTGCCACAGCTTCTAAAATTTCTCCTTTTCCATCTTAATTTGCATTATTCTCGAGATTGATGCATAACTGAACAGAAATTTTGGGGCAATTGGTACTGGTGAAGGATGCTTTCCACCTGAAACTTTTGGAAACAGAAATTTTGTCTTTCAAAACTTTCAAAAACGGAAGTAGACGCATTGAAGATTTTTCATGTAATCGTAATTTTATTTTTAACGCGATGTTTCCTCTGCCTAGAATTGTTTCTTAAATATTTTATTTCATAAATATTTGTATTTCACCTTGAAAATGGAGGGGGAAATGTTCGAAAACAGAAATCAGACGTAGCAAAGATTTCTCCCTTAACTGTAATTTTTTTCCCAATGATGTTCCGAACATGTGTTTTGTGATCTTAAATATTTCCCACAAAAGGTTTGCATTTCATCTTGATAAGGAGGGGAGGTGGTAGGTCCGAAAACGAAAGTGACGAAGCTGAAAAGTTTGTAAGAATTGATGCATGGTGTTCAAAAGTATTAATATCCTCAAAGTTACACTTTATTATCTTATCAAAAATAGTGAAAGCTATCGTGCATTCATGGTCCTCACAGACTGAAAGTTTTTCAGCATGATGGATAAAATTGTCATCCAAGGGCATAAAAGAAAGAAAAATAAAGTGATAATAAAGAAATGGAAAGGGTAAACAAAGATATCAACAAAATGAAAATTTAAGCACTGGATGCTGCTTAGCTGCAGAGTCAACAAAAGACAATTGTGGCTGTGGTACTTGCTGAGAAATTTATGCAGGGCGAAATCGCCATCCAAAATTTTAGTTACTCTTCCATTGTGTATGTAAAAAAAAATAATTTTTGGCTCCTAAAAAATTGTGAATGGCTCCTAAATATTTAGCTGCATGGGCCATTTAGCACATGGCAATTTTTTTAATTTCATACCCTGACCATAAATCTGTCTTCCTTTACAGCGACCTCACTAAAGGGCTTCCCATAAGGAAAGACTAGGCTAAATTGAGTTTGTGATATGGATCAAGGCCATTTTTAGAAGACTGGGTCATTCCCACTTGACCTTCAAAGAGGGTGGATGAGTCAAGTCTCTCCATTTATTGTTTAACAATGAAAATGTTGTCGTGTGCTGCTCCAAACAGCGCGTGTGTGCGAGGTGCGAGGGAATGGCCACTACAGGCTTGTGCCAAGGTCAGACTTTGCTCGACTTACTATTCTTACTTATTGAGCCTTTGCTTGTCTCTTCTGTGCAGTGCTAAATTTTAACCTTCTGATCATGATTTGTATATGTGCTATTCTTTAACATTTTTGTCTCTCCTATCAAAACGTAGTGCTTTGTCAATTGACAAGAAAGTTGAGTTTTTGAAGGAAATTGAAAAAAGTCATCTTAAGGAAACAGATTGCTAAATTATTTGACATACCAAAAAGTACTCTCTTCAAGATTATCAAAAATCAGCAGATTATTATAACAGCTAGTGGATCCAGTGTTTCTCACAATTGTATTCATTCAAAAAGATGGAAACAATACTGACTGAGTGGATAAAGAACATGAACACATCGACTGATATAAATATTTTGATTGAAAAGGCCCAAACAATGGAAGTGAAATTGAATATTGATGAAAATTTCAAGGCTTCAAAAGTGGCTGGATACAAAAAAACTGTAGGGCATAAGTGCCTTTTTTTAAATAACACTGAAACTGTCAGTGGCTAGAAGGAAGAAAAGGTAAAAGAAGTCTCTGCTAAATATGACGGAAGTATGACAGAAACTATGTATTCAATGCTGATAAAGCCAAGTTGTTTTTTAGGATGCTATTTGAAAAACTCTTGCTTTTAAAAATAAAAAATGCAATGACAGAAAGCATACTGAATAGCAAATAACTGTCCTTTTACTGCAAATATGTCAATGAACGAATGAAAAGCTACTTTTGATAATCGGTAATGCCCAGAAACCCGATTGTTTTAAAGGTGTGCATTATTTATCCGGAGCACATGAAGCCAATAAGGAGGTGTGGATGATGGCTAATACTTTTGAAGAATGGGTGAAGAAGCTTGACAAAAACAAATG
Organism: Macrothele yani; assembly: GCA_039090855.1. Lineage (NCBI taxonomy): Eukaryota > Metazoa > Arthropoda > Arachnida > Araneae > Macrothelidae > Macrothele > Macrothele yani. The sequence continues at coordinate 1,546,549 of CM077014.1, forward strand.
GAAAATAATGGAACATCCTATTGATTATTGCATAGCACACCCAGAAATCAGAAACTTAAATCAATTCAAATAGAATTTCTTCTACCTAATGTCACTTCAATGCTTCAGGTTTTTGAGCAAGGCATCATTCACAGCTTCAAGAAGCACTACAGAAAAATGCAATGAAATGCATCATCATTGGCATGGAAAATAAGTCAGATGTGATAGACATTTTAGTTGCAATTCACTCGGCATATGCAGCCTGGCAAGCTCAGTAAACCAGGAAATGATTGGCAATTGTTTTCATCATGCAAGACTGGCAAAGAAAGGAAGTTGGCTTCCTCTCCGACCATTTCTAGTGAGCATCTGACAGAAAAGATTGTTGGTGCCACACAGAATAAAGATCAGAGTGAAACTGATAAATTTATGTAGGTACTTACACAGAAAGGGTGTATTTGCCAGAATAAGTAAATTTTAATGAGTATGCTAGTGTTGATGCGAACATGGAATGCTCAGAGGAGCTCACAGAAGAAGAGCTAAAGAATCGGATGCTGATGCATACAAAAGCTGAACAAATTTCAGATGGCACTTTATCTGAAGATGAGCAAGGAGACATTGTACCTTTCTGACTCCCAATTAACAAGTATCTGAAGCATTTCAAGTGATTTCCTAAGAGGCAAAGAAAATGTGCAGGAATGCCTGTCGATAGCTACTGACGTACAAAACAAAGTTTTAAAAATCACCACCACAATTGAAGCAGTCTATCATAAAAATTTTCAAGTGAATATTTTGCTGCTGTTCACAACACTCTTTGTAAAATAATGTAAGGAAACTTTTGAAATTACATTTTTTTGTTGATATTTTGAACTACTGTTTCAGGCTATATTTTATACATGTGTGAAATTTTATTTTTTAACTTGGTTGTTAAAACAACCATTCGATATAACAACTCATTTTCGCCCACCCCATTGAGGTCGCTCTATAGATATAATGTAGGTCACTCATAGATATTGAGAGAGAGAGAGCACAAAAGGCATGTGATTTGCTAAAACTAAGTTTCTCCCTCAAAAAGTGGTTACTCATCCCTATGGTGTGGTGTCAGATTTTATTTTGACTATGCCTCAGTAGTACATGAAAGTAGCCAACACAAGCAACTAGCATCTCCACCAGAACAATAAAAGATAATTGATATTCATACTGCAATGACAATATTTCTTTCCATACAATGTGATGTGCATGCTGTTATTGCCATGAAAGGAGTGACAAAATGAAAATATGGAAGAGAAAATATCATGTGTAGTCCTAGTATGAGAAGCCCTGCCAACATACAGCAAAATTCAATTTTACTGTATGATTTATTAATAACACAAGTGAATCAGTCATGATTCACCTTTACAATCTACCATGTTATCCTTGCACAGGGCTTAGCCAATGTTATCTATAATTTGGCTCTAGGATGGGGACATAAGCATCAATTTTGAATGTGTTAAAAAGGGGGGGGGGGCAAACCTTTTGAGGTGTCTATCAGTAATCATTCGGAATCTAAAGAAGCATGTGCATGATGTGTGGTTTTTCAAAGTTACTAACTAAAATTTATCATAAAGTAAAAATAGCACACTCACCTTCTTAACAGTACCTCAAACATGGTGAAAAAAGACTTCTTAAATCAGTTATTTTTCCAGGTTTGTACTCTACCAGTACTGTGTGTGTATGAAATTTTATGGGAAAATTCCATCCACAGTATGACAGATGTATATATCAGGTCTAAGATAGATACTACCTTTGCCTAGCATCTGTCTTAGGCCTGATGTATACTGTTTTTTTTTGTTTTTTTGTTTTTCACATAATCTGGAGACAGTGAATTTCAAGAAATAAAATGTCTTCATGTAATCTGTGACAGCACATAATTTGCAGACCTTAAAATACCTGCAGAACTGCCAACCTTTTGAGGAATCTACCAGCAATCATTCGAAACCTAAAAAAGCACACATGTGCGACGTCAGGCAGTTTTTCAAAGTTACAAACTAAAATTACTGTATTATAAAAACTAGCATACTCACTTTATAACAGCATACCAAGCATGGCAAAACAGACTTCTAATGTAAAAAAAAAAAAAAAAAAAAAAAAAAGCTGAAAATAAACTAGAAGTTTCATGCCTGTTATTCTATAAACATTAAAAACCAATTTTATTGGAGTCTTCTCAGCATGACAAAATTTTTAATGTTATAAAATTTGACTATAGAACCAAACAGATAGTAATACATCTGGAGTAAATAATTATGGAAAATGTTATTCTAGCAATAAGCTGAGTAGCTCTGGATATTAATTTTATGCCTAGTGTTCACTCAAAACCGACTGCAGTGCTGTTTGTTTAGCAGAGTTCAATTCTTTCACTGAAAATATTTTCTTATATAGCACACCTGTACAGAAGAAAATGCTTTAGTTTTTTCAGCAATGAGTGCTCTTACAGTACTTGTGCTCATACTTGGTCAACATTCTGTGTGGTTTTTTCTTACCAAGCTAAAAATTCTCTCCACAGAAGCATTGCTATGTGGAATAGTTAGCACAGCAGGCACTACTTTGGGCAAAGTAGTATATTTTTGACAACCTGAGGCATCAGAGAGTTTGGATATTTCATTCTATGCAATATCCATTTTGGAAAACGAACTTTTTTCAGCATCTTCAAATTGGTATGTAGCAAATTCTCCCTCTAGCTTATTCACTTCAGAAGTTAGAAAACTTGGAAACAAGGAATCAAAAACTTAATTGATGCATAAGAAACCTTTTTCAGAGTGAAACATCAGCGAACTCAGCGTGCTTTAACATTTCACTTTTTACAGGAAAATTTTCAATGTGTAATCACAGCACACTGTGTAAAAATTTCTGATATCACAACAACGAAAAAATATTTAGTTGTGTATTTGTAAAACTACTCTTTTATACAAACTTTGCTTGGGCTCGAATTGCAAGATCACAGTCATCCTTCTGGTGTTTTCTTCTGCACTAAAAACTGCTCAACATTTATTCATTTAAGTGTTGCAGTTGCTTTCCTGGCAGCCAAGTGAATCAAATGACAGGAACAACTTTGGACAACTACCATTGGTTGTACCTCTTTAAGAAATGAAGCTACACTTTATACTTGCCTAATCATTGTACGAGGTAGGATCCAAAAGTTTCCGGATTGGGTCTGTAAGTCCGTAGACAGTTACATAGCTGAAGCTCCTTCAAAATAAGACCCTCTTGCCACAACATACTTCTGCCAGCGGCTGTAGAGTAGGGTGTCTCGATTTTTTCGAAAAAGGCAAATTTTCGAATCTGAAAACGCCTGACCCCTCAAAAGCTTCCTTTTAGGACCCTGAATTATGGGGGAAATTTTTTCAATTTTGAGAATTTTTAAATATCCCACACTCACTTCGAAATTTCATATTTTCCAAATTTTCTACATGAAACTAAATTTTATTGCTCAAGACAGTCTTTCGAATCTGAAAGCGCCTGACCCCTCAAAAGTTTCCCCTAGGACCCGGAATATGGGATAAAAAAAAAAAAAATCGCCATTTGGACAATTTCTAAATATCCCACACTCGCTTAAAAATTTCCAATTTTTCCAATTTTCGACATGAAAGTTGATTTTGTCTTTTAAGACAGTTTTTTCAGTCTGAAAATGCCTGACTCCTTAAAAGTTTTCTTTTAGGACCCTGAATATAGAATAAAACAAAATTTCCAATTTTAACAAGTTTTTAATATTATCCCACACTTGATTACAAGTTTCAATTACAATTTTCAGGTTTTACGTTTGCTTTACACGATAATCATATTTAGTATTAAAGTTTGGTATCTCCTTTCTTGATTCAGAATATTTTGACTATATGTCCGTCTCTTCTTTCCTCACCGCACACTCTTGCTGATGCTTATGTTACCATTTTCACCTCCCTTTCCACCGCCTGTGTGTGGCAGGGAAAGTTAACAATGTGAAATACCAAATCTTCAGATTCTTCACTTTTGGCAAGTCTTTTCAGGTTATCGTCAGACAGCATGTGAGCGGTGATTGTAGGTTCTGTTACGTCACAGTCACTCCAGTCCACAATGTCAATGTAATTCTCAGCTTTTTCAAGGGGGAAGGAGCAAGTGCAGATCTCACTTTGATTGTTTGTTACTTTTCTTGCACGAAGGTTTCTCTTGAAGACTAGTGTTCTGATGTGCTTGCGGTCATCGTACATCATACAGAGCAGCACATTTTCTGTATGGCCAAAATATCCGTTATGCTGGATGACCGGGTCAATTATATTTCTCAGGTCTTCCGGCAGGTACCTCGAAGAATTCATCAAGAGCCACAAATTTTTGGGTCCCTCGATACATTGTGATCTCGTCTTAATGGTGGACCATACAACGGAGTATACCTTCATTATTTATTCGGCAAGAGTCCTCAGACTGTCGTACAGTGGGTCATCTCGGTGTGTTGCAATATACAATCTCACTACGCGATTTGCAGTGGTCAGTCAACGGGAATGGGCCATTTTCTTGGGATCTCTTTTAGCCAAACTCTGTGTACATTGTCCTTCGGCTACTGCCTGACAAATGTGCAGCAGGTACAGCTGATCGGTACCGAGATCCTTTTCGCCAGTCGCGGGAGTATTGATAGATTGGGACATTTTCTCAAATTTAACGACTTCCACAGTTTCACATGTGGCCAACTTCTTTCCAATGGGTCCTGAGAAGGCCTTTGGACCTGCTGTGGCACCGTTCAGTTGTTGGAAAAGGTGTCTGAACAGAAGCTCGTTTCCATGGAGCTATTGACATATTTCTCAAGCCTTCTATTAGCGCAGGGGTCTATTGACATATTTCTCAAGCCTTCTACTAGTGCAGGGGTCTATTGACATATTTCTCAAGCCTTCTAATTACGCCTTGGTGTACTGCAGTGTTAAACGTTCCATCGCAACCAACTGCTACCAGGTCATCCGTGCTAATTTCTTCTTCGACCAGGTGAGCGGTAATACTGGATGCAACGGCAGCCGAATGCCCTGTAGCAGGAGTCACGTGGCCGATGTATGTTGACCCCAGTTGTGCCAACATTACATAATGTTCTTGTGCTATAGTTTTTCTGCACCACTTTCCCTCACATTTCACCATAGTCAATGTTGAATCCTTCCGGATGTCAAAATAAATCCCCTTTTGGTTGTATTGGGATTTCTTTGGCGCTCTCTGCACAGTTTTGCGCAACTTCACTGTTTCTCTATCTAGTTTATGATGGTCAATAACTTTTGTCGCATCGTCCTCTGTTATCATACCAATATCGGTGAGAGCAGCAGTTGCTATCAAAGTAGCAGATCGAAGAGAGACCCCTGTTCTCTGAGCAACTTTCGCGATTGTGGGGAGAGGAATTGTCATCTGGGAGCTTACTGGTTGATTTCGGGTTATATTTGGTTGTTTCGGATCCCTTCGTTGTGGCACCATTTGAAATGTGCCGTCCTTGTCGTTTTCTCTTTGAACTTCAGGTTCATTGTCGGACATATCAAGTTCACTTGTTTCGGCTACATCCCTTTCTTTCAGAGACTCTCTGACAGCTTTCATACAATGCTCCTCTTCGGTTTGCAGTCTTTTCTCTCTTCTCATCATTTTATGGGTATGAAACAAATCCACATTACCAATAACCATATTTCGGGTCATGCACTGATCTGTTAGAAACTCTTGCTCTATCAACAGCACCTTGTTTTCACATTCGCAAAATAGAAAATGCTTACATTTACATTTGCAAATATCAAATAGAGTACCCCTTGCTTGTTCCATAAAGGCACTGATTCTTTCCTGAGTAGATTTGCAAGATTTTGGAAGTTTCTTCATGTTATTCCACTTTTTGCGATAGTTTTTAAGAAGTTCTATGATTCGTTGTTCGGATAGTACACATTGGATATCTGTACAATTTTCTCTGTCACAATGACAGCAATTTGACTAAATGAAGCAAAAAGTCCTGGCCTTGTGTCAAACTCTTGTTGAACATGAAGGAAATATTTCATAACATCCTTGTATGAAGGGAGGTTTCTGCAACTGAGCTCTAGAGAAGAACCGAAAATCGGGTCACTTGCCTGCTTTCATGTTTTTCTTACTTTAGGCATCTTGGCTGAATTGTATTTGCATTACAACGTTCAACAGCAGATTGAAAACCAAAACTTTGTCCACAGTACACAACTATTTCACTGTGAGGATTCCCCGTCTCTGATCCTCGATCCCTATGAAAGCGCTGTGTCCGCTGTGTGTCAGCAGCAGCGCCCTCTATATTGTCTTCCAGTCATCAAACACAATTCTTTGATGATCTATAAGAACAAGAAGCACGGGATTAATATCTAATGAATGATTGCTAGTAGTATGTAAAGCGTAAATGGTCTAGTTTCATGTCGAAAATTGGAAATTTCTAAGCGAGTGTGGGATATTTAGAAATTGTCCAAATGGGGAATTTTTTATCTCATATTCCGGGTCCTAGGAGAAATGTTTGAGGGGTCAGGCGTTTTCAGATTCGAAAAACTGTCTTGAGCGATAAAATCTAGTTTCATGTCGAAAATTGAGAAAATATGAAATTTCGAAGCAAGTATGGGATATTTAAAAATTGTCAAAATTGAAAAAAATTTCCCCCATAATTCAGGGTCCTGAAAGGAAACTTGAGTGGTCAGGTTTTTTCAGATTCAAAAATTTGTCTTTTTCGAAAAAATCGAGACACCCTACTGTAGAGTTCATCAAAGCACTTCTGGAACCCATTCTTCGCAATGCTCTTCAGTGCAAGCTTCTGCACTAGAAAACAGACGACCCTAAAGTTGCCGTGTCAGCTCCGGGAAGAGGTAGAAGTCACAGTGGGTGAAGTTAAGTGAGTACAGTGGGTGTGGAAGGATAAAGGTTCTTGTTTTGGTGAGAAACTCGCTAACAAGGAGTGACCTGTGTGTCGATACAGTGTCATGCAATAGCACCCACAATTGATCGTCCCACAGTTGAGGCCTCTTCTTGCGGATCCACTCACATAGATGTCACATGATGTCCAGATAGAGCTCCTTGTTGACAGTGCGTCCTTTAGGGATAAATTCAAGATGAACAATACCCTGGATGTAGAAGAACACCTGCAGCATGATCTTGCCTTTGCTGCGATCTCGGCAGAATTTCTGCTAGCATGGGGGCAATAGTGATTTCCAAGTAGCTGATGCCAGCTTAATCTGCAGGTCGAAGACAAAGCATCATTTCTCATCCCACCATTATTATTCTTTTAAAAAATTGTAGGTCTTGGTAGGCCACAGTTACAAGGTTGCCCATCATTTCCATCTGTATGGCCAACTGATCTTCAGTTAACATGCATGGAACTGTGTTGACACATCCAGTGCACCTTCAGATCATGTGTTAGTATCTGTTGACATGTAGTCTCCGATATCTCAGCAGCCGCTGCTATTTGCTCGATCATCTGTTGTTGTGTACAATGGCCATAACCTTTTAAATGTTTTAACCCATGCAAGCTGTCACTGGCCGCCTGTTCCCTTTGTCCTCTTCAACCTGCCGTCTGCCTTCTCTGAAGGATCGATTTCAACATCTTGTAACTTTCTGTTTGATTTTTGCCCAAACAAATGCAAACCTAATGTTAACGCACTGCTCAAAAAATGTCATTTCTCATCAATAATCAAACACTGCATAAGTTGCTCACAATACACGGATGTACCACAGCGAGCGCATGCCATAGATGGACTAAACCAATTTCCCTAAAATGGGGGGGGGGGATAATGTAGTAACGTAATCCAATAATGATCGTGGGCATGCGATACACGTACTTTGCCATACAGGCACAGTCTGGGTACTTTTGGACCCTACTCCGTATTAGTATTACAGCACGCAAAAAACAGTTTTTTCAAGGAATATTTTGTTTTTTAAATTCAGCATTCAAAATTTTAAATATGCCCTCTCCTGTGTTGTTAGAACACTCTAATATGGAAAGCAATAATGTAAATAATTTTACCTTCAACTTTACTGAAATAGGACACAACAGGATACAGCTTGACATCACCAGAATCTGTACTGTCATCTGTATCTAAAGAATTAGATTTTTCTGTGGCATAATTAATGATGTCATTTTGTGTTGAATTAGCTATATTCTGTATGAGAGCATTCGTCTTTGTTCTTGCACACCCATATTTTTGTGATGCTACAATCTGGGAACATGGCACGAAACAAAGGTCCTGCATGATCAGTACTTGCAACATGTAAGTTGTGCTCCACAACAAAAGAAGTAAAAAGCATTTCTGCTTTTGTTATCTCACTTTCTGTACTTTTTTTGAAAAAACTGGCCAGTGGTTTTGAAACAGCTTTTAATGTGCCAAATTCTTCGTGTTTTTGAAATAACATGCCAACGGCAGTCATCACGATTGCCATGAATGATTGAAAAGTCTCAACAACAAGTCGTACAAAACACACCCCTCAGAAACCTTGGACTTCTTAAGGCAAGGCCATTTCTTTGTATAGTTATACCGCTGTGATATCTTATGTTTTTTATCCATAAATTTAAAAAATTGCTAAATTTTAAACAACATCCAAAATGCAGCAAACAAATGGCAAACAACAAGTGAAAACATAAGATTGAGAACAGTGCTTTGTACTGCAGCTACAAAAACCCCACTTGAGGGCTGAGAATCAACCTGTCTGCCACAGCTTACCATGGAAAGACAATGCTCCGTCCTCAGGCTGAGTTTTAGAATTTGATGTACAGCATCAACCAATCAAGATGACAGCTCAAGACGTTAGTCATTTCATACCCACCCACCCACCCACCCCTTGGTTTCACAAGATCAAGAATCACGGTAAACAGTGTGTAGAGCATTAGGCACAGGGCTTGAAAAATATCTGAAAAGTTGCATGCCTAGCTGGGCATGTGCAGAAATTATTTACCTGCCCAGGTAATAAAAGGAAAATTTATCTTTTAAGATAACAAATCAGAACTCTTTTTTTATTTTTTTAATGTTAAAAAATATGTACTTTATTTTTTACAAGTTTTGCATTTCCATTTTAAGAGCATGTATGCAAAATGTTCAATGCACAAAAGCATGTATCTCAAGTTTTAAAATGATGGCACTGTGATTAGTATGAAATGGTATGATGATGGAATTGGTATATGAGAAATTTAGTTATTCCGCCATGTTGCTTTCATTAAAGTTCTTGCCCTTTGTCACTAAACATCAGAGGCATGCATCCCATAGCTGACTATAAACACCATTTGGAGCAAAACTATTTATGGTTCCAATTTCTGGACCTAGAGCATAATATAGTTAAAGAAGTGAAATTCTTGTCCTTGGCACTCCATAATAATAATACAACTTTCGGTGATTAGCAATGGAATGAAACACAACATGCACCGACTGACTATTTTTTTTTGTAGTAGGAAATTATATTCCAAACTTTTATTTTTAAATTTAGTTGCCCAGACCACGCAACTAGATTTTTTATTTACCTGCCCAGGCCAATAATTTACATGCCCCAGGCATCTCAAGAATGATATTTTTAAGACCTGATTAAGGAGCATTTACAAATTACATTGCTTTTAAAAAGTTAAAGGTTCATTCACAAATTGCTCTGCAGACTAACAAGTGACTTCCTGTAATTTTTCAGGCATGATCCGTAATTCCGTACATTCAGCTGAAATTCCGTAATAGTTGGCTGCTCTGCTGGTTGACATAGCACAAAGAGGTCTGAGGAATGACATATATCCTGCATTTCAGTGGGGGGAAGTGAATAACAGATATGAAGCCACAATTCTCTCCACCCAAAAAAAAAACACAATTTTCATAGTCCATCAGGGTACATGAGAATTTTAAAGTGAAACACTGGTACAATTCATTTTCGTGGCTTAAAGTTGATAGTCAGTGCCATCTGCTAGCAATATGTAGGTGTGCAAATGAAAACTATATTGCATTTCACATGCATATGACTTATGCTTAAATGCTTAACCACTTAAATTATTGAAAGGATTCCTAAAGTTGCACTGACACATTTTTCACTCAAGAAAAAAATAATGTTGTTCCATGTGTCATCACTCATCACTATTAACCATGCTTCACTCACAAAAAAAAAAAAAAAAAAGATTCTATTTTTTACATGTTTCAAAGCATGGAGTGTGAGACTGCTATGACATAACAGATACTGAAATACAAATACACAACAGCAGCAGATCTTGAAAATCTCACCACAGAGTCAAACAGTATACATCAATATTTTTTTTTTTTTTTCTACAATGCATACATGCACATTAAGAAAGAAATCTGCAAAGTTTCTTACAGTATCTTGGAAGACCACAGTCGTTTCCAGACCAGGTAAAATGTCCAACAGAAGACGACAAGCTATCACATTCAGTTCCCTATTATCTCGACTCATCACATAGTTGTTGAGCAACTGCAAAACATTTAAAATATTTCAGTTCAAGATGAAAGGATAAATAATATGAAATTAAGTAACATATTTTATCATGAAATGCATAAAGGGACCATAAGAAAGGTGTGCAAATTTTGCTTGCACACCTTTCTTAATTGGGGAATGGTTTTAGGCTATTAAATAGTTTAAAATTCAGAAGTCTCATTATACTGAAGAAAAAAATGCAATGTGAATAGAAGATCTATGAGATCAAATTCCACAGTTTACTGATTTCTTTTAAAATGCATTTTTAAACAGACTTTGAATGCTAAAAACAAGAGCATCACAGGGCCCACCCAGAACTTATAATACATACAATGAATTCAAAATTAGCAGTTCAATTAAAACTAAAACCTTATTTGCTTTTATAACTCTAAAAATATATTCAATCATCCTATAGTATACTGAGCTAGATAATCAACCCATCATCATTCCATTTGTAATAATAAGAGGAGAAATAAAAAAGGCCAGGAAAATGCACCTGTTTTTGTGTGTATGTCTCTCCCCCTCTCTCTCGCAAAAAGTTAAACCGTTTTGGACCCTAAGATTAAGATACCTTTACATTTCTGTAATGATCTGAACATCTTAAAGAATTCAGCTTTCACTGAAATTTTGTCTGTCATCGATCATAGTGCATTTTTTACCTAGTTTCCCACATCATTAGCAAGTTGGGTGGTTTGCTGGAACATATTGATTCTCGCTGGTGCCTTAAGCAGCACTTTCTTCATTAATCCAATGAACTGGTTTGCAACTTCGTACTTTTCCCTTACGGCTTCACAAAATCTATGCAAGGAGTGCACCAAGCAGGTAACATGGTATAAGTTGGGATAGAGAGGCTTCAGGTGCGAAAATGCTTTCAGCATGTAAGACGCCTGATCTGTGACCACCAACCATACCTTGTCGGAATGAATTTCTGGCCACAACTTTCAACAAGCATTGTTGAATGCCTGCATTACCGTGTGGTTATTTGTTTTCTCCAAACAATACATTTTGAATAACATGAAGCGAGATGGTTCTCCGTTCAAAGGAGCAACAAGAATGGAAAGGACATACCTCTTTTGAGTATTTGTTGTTTCGTCCAGGATGAATGCCACTGGAGAACATCCTATAATGCTTTTTATCTTAAATATAGTGGTGTCATAGTTCACATCCACGTAGTTCTTCCTCAGAGTGCTCTCCTTGGGGATTTTCCTTTGCATGTATTTTTCCAGAAATTCTTTTAGGGAAGGATGGTTGACTTTAGACAAAAAGATTTCCGATTCCATTAGAGCAGCGGCAATATCAACATTAAACTGCTTGGCTTGATCGTTTTTCTTAGATGCTTGTCGAAAAAGTCCGCAATGAAAGGACATTTTGTACTGCTTTCCTTGGTTTTTGTTCTAATTTCTTTGTTCTTTTTGAGAGTGACTGATTCCACATGTCTCTTCAACGGCAGCTTTTGGTGTATCATCCACCATTATTTTCTTGTCACAATACGTACACAAAATCGGAGTACCATCAGTTTCAAACCTCTCATTCTGAAAGTCTTTTAGAATACTGTAGAATTTAGATTTTCTGATTATACTCATTTTTGCTTTGTGTCTATTTGCTGCTGAAGGGAGAGAAAAAGAATGTGAACTAAGCAGTGTGTGCGCTGCTTTGGTTTTTAATCTTCTTCCTCCTCCTTCTGGACTGCGCCTATTTCTTTGCGGGGAGAGAGAAAGAGAAAAAGAATGTGAACTAACCCGTGAAGGCGCTGCTTTCGTTCTTCTGGACAGCGCCTATTTCATTGCGGCGGAGAGAGGAAGAGAAAAAGAATGGAACTAACCCGTGAGGGCGCTGCTTTCGTTCTTCTTCCTCCTTCTTCTGGACTGCGCCTATTTCATAGCGCGGGGCGAGAGAGAGAGAAATGAATTCACTAATCCATACTTCTACAACTTTACCTTCCTCATGGTTTCTCTCTGAGAGATATAAAAAATGGTAGATTAACTATAAATTTTACATAAAAGAAGTAAATTTTGCGTTCATTTCGGGTGCAGATATTTGGTTTGCGTGCAAGATTCAAGATTGCATTCAGAAAGGGCTTTTGCGTGCTAGAGAGTGCACATAAGAGGTGCTAAAATAAGTTGATTTTACATGTTTATGATCAGATTTGGAATCTACATACGTGCCCACATAAACTTTTGTACTGTGTGCTGAACACAGAAATCCTATCTCTATTGATTTATAATGTTGAAATATTCTGAATCAATACTTGATTGCATAAAGAATTATATATCTGATTTTGGTGTACGAGTCATTATTGAGTTGGTTGTTTGAAGAGAAAGAGCCTGTCTAACTGCATCCTACGTCCAAGCCTAATTTGAACCTTAAAGGACAGGCAAAAGCCGAGAGATTAGCTGGGTAAAGTAACCCCATTCGGGAGGGCGGCTAGGAGCATTGTAAGTTTCATTATGTCCATGAGCTTCAAACAACAAGGCTAGGAGAAATTACTCATTACCAATTTTGAACAACTGGCTTCATGAAGGGATACAACCAGAACTCAAACTGAAACCCTTAATAAAAAGTATGCAATGATCTCTTGGTCTCACCATATTACACACATTTATTACAGAACTGATTATAATGATAGATTCCTCAATAAAAACCACACTCAGGGGCTAAAACAATAAATTTGACATAAACAGATTGTTGTAGATGCCAACCTTAAAGGGTCACAAACAGGGAGACTTTCCAAGTATCTTAAACATATGAACAAAATCAGAAATTATTGGGATGCTGTTATGCATAATTCATGAAATTCTTATAATTTATATAGAACAGTTACAATAAAACAAATCCAACCTTTCATGAAGCTATCAGTGGTATTTCAGAAAAAATGTGCATGAATTCATTTTTGCATGAATTTTTTGGTTGTGAGCAATTTTGAAACACTTCTATCAATTTTATCAAAAACTTTTCTCTAGCATAACATTTACTATGACCTAAACTGGATTCTGATTTTGTAAACTTGGCTGAACACACTCTCTCTCTCTGCATTTGAGTGACAAACGGTCACGATTGATTGCATTGGTCTTGACAACTTATCATATCTAGAAAGTATTTTTGCTTTTCTTTTAAAGTGAAATTAAATTTCCATATCAGTTTTAATCCATATGCAGTGGAATTGGCACCATTTCCATGATCCATTAATTGTTTGTGTGGTAGAGTGAACAATGGTGATTTTTTTAGTTTAGTTTTACTTAAAATGCACGTTTTTCCATTTTCTCAGTAACTTTTGCCATATCAAGACACAAAATGAGCAAACATCTTTTCTTTTGTTTGAAAAGAAATTAAAATTCTAAATAGAATAAATCGAAACACTTCATTGCAGTCCTTCGTTACCCGTAAAGTCATTTTCCCTGTGTACTATACTGGCCAGTACCATTTTTTAACTTTAATTTTGTTTTCAACAAAAGAAAACATGCTTGCACTCTCCCTTAATACAGGAAGAAGGGACTAAGGAACGGGAAAACATGCATTTTGAACAAAATTAAATTTAAAAAATCTGTATTGCCATTGCTGACTCTGCTGTGAAAACAATTTTAAGGCTCATGGAAACTGTGCACACAAAGTGCATATTTTCAAAATAGGTGAAAAAGAAAGTACCTATTTTGAAATTTAATATGTCAAACTGACGAGAAAAGGAGGGGCAAAATGCTTGTTCCTTTGATTGAATTTATTAGGAATAAGAAAACATGCATTTCACTGGGAAAAATTCTTTCAAAATATGAAGACAATCTTTTGAACTATTATCAAAAAAATAAAAAATAAGGAATATGATCAGAAAAATATAAAAAATGAGGAATATAATCAGGAAACAACAAAAAAAAAACCAGCAGAATTGTGCCAGAAAAATTCAAATCTAACAAACCATGGAACACACTTCTTACAGCTACCTACATCTTCGATTCTGTGACCTTTCCTTGACTTTCATGAAGTTTTCTTCATTTTGCAACATTTCCACAACTTCTGGACCTGGTAGACACCTTGTTGTAACACAGAAAAAAAATATGAAAAGAAGAAAAAATAAAAATAAATAAATAATGAAAAATGTAAAAAAATATTGCCAGCACCTTGCAGATAATATAAAAGCCATTAAAAAAATCATGAGAAAATGGCAAAAAAATAGAAAAATCAGGAAAAGGTGCAAAAAAAAAAAAACAGCAATTGTCTAATTAAATTAGAAGAGCTGGCAGCTGTGGTTTGCATGTTCCTGATTTCAAGGCTCTGTTCAACTATTATTCTTTTCTGGTAGGCTGAACAGGTTCTAATGTTAATTTTTTCCTCTACATACATTCATACATATCACTAAGCTGTTCTCTGAGATTCAGAGGTTAGCTCCAAAAAGAAATACAAACTACCAGATATTTTTACTTACTGCTGTCGTATCAAACTTCTCCATTTACAGCGATCTTGACATACAACTCAAGCTTCACTGATATCCATTACACACCGTACACAAAATCTTTTATACTACATACTTATAATCTTTTTCTCATGCAGACACTCCTGAATCTGAACCATCCATGTCTTCCTTGGCCTTCCTCTGCCTTTCCTTCCTGCCACTTGGGCTAAAAAGATGTTCTTAGTAAGCATCTCAACACTCATTCTTTCAACATGGCCAAACCACCGAAGCATATTGGTCTAAACCTTGCTAACAACATTTTGCTTCACATCACACAACTGCAACACATTTTAATTCCTCACACAATCAGACAGTGTCTTGCCACAAACCCCACATAAGTAAGGCATTTCTCCAGCACACAAACGACTCCTATGTTTCTTCTGCAGTACCTAGGTTTCACTGCCATACATCAGAGTAGGAACAATTGCACTCTCATACACAGCCACGCAGGACTCCCTTAAGAACCCATCATTCCTGTGAAAACCTCCCAGAGCAGCTATGACTTTCAATGAAGAATTCACTCACCTACTAATTTCACCATCCAATCTGTTCTTTGTGTCAAACATGCTTCCTAAATACACAAACTCACTCACCTGGTCAATCACAGTGCCATTTATACTTACATTACATTCAGTGCTACCAGTTCCTCTCTTAAACACCATAATTTTGGTTTTTCCCTTATTTATACTCAGTTTAAATTTCATGCAAACTTTGTACATCTGAGACAACATACTCTGCAAATCACTTTTGCTCTCTGGCAACAGGACAGTGTCATCAGCATACAGCAATCAGCACACATGTATATCACCAAGACATAAACCAGTATTATCTATTTCGGCATCACGCATGCATGCACACGTCCATAAATATATTAAACAGTCATGGTGACATTACACAACCTTGTCTAATTCCTGCACCAATAGAAAACCATTTTGGTAAAACACCATTCACTCGTACACAAGCTCTACTATCAGCATACATGGCTTTTACACTATTAAGTAGATGTCCAGTAACACCATATTCATTCAATACAATACCTTCCACAAAAGTGTCCTATTCACTCGGTCGTAAGCTTTCTCTAAATCTATAAAGGCAGAAAAACTTTCTTACCAACAGCCAGATACTTTTCAATCATCATGTGTAATGCAAAAATCTGGTTAGTGCAGCCTTTACCAGGCATAAAACCACTTTGAACATCACATACTTCTCTGATGTAAGACCCCGTACTTTTTCAATAGCAACCTTACCAAACACTTATCCTGGCACATTTAGTAGGCTAATACCATGATAGTTCTTGCATTCAGTCTGATCACCTTTTCCCTTATACAAGGGAACAGTCTGATCCCCTTTTCCCTTATACATCCTTCCAATCCCGAGGAACCATTCCTAACTTCCAAACACAACTGGCAAATTTCAGTTAACCAGTCAATTACAGAGTCTCCACCATATTGCAACACCTCTGCAGTTATGCCATCAACTCTTTGAGCCTTACCATTCTGAAGAGATTTTAGAGCTTTACACACTTCTTCTCTTGAGATCCCTCCTGTGGTTCCATTCCTCATTGTGACATCATCTGTGTCTGTCTCAGAATCATCTTTGCTTTTCTGATCTAATAACTCACAGAAGTATTCACCCCATCTTTCATTTAACTCACTGGGCTCCCATATCATTTCCCCGATCTCATTCTTCACACAACTTACAACTTTGTTTCCCCTATTTTTCCTGAGTCTCGTGTACTTCCAGAAGGACTTCCTATCTTTCTAAAAAGCCAGTTCATGCTTTTCCACCTTCTCCTTCATATATTTTGCCTTACTCTGGCGAACCAGCTTTGCAGCTTCACGCTTCTTACAGCGATATTCATCCACAGAGACTCTACCTTGCAACATCCCCAAATAGGCTTCCTTCTTTCTCTTTACTGCCTCTTCAATCTCACTATTCCACCAAGCATCACCTTTATTGTTACCCACTATTGTGGTGCCACAGACCTCTTTAGCAACAGTGACAAGAAAGTTCTTAAAACATTCCCACTTCTTTTCTACATCCCTCTCACCAGACTTCAGCTCCTTCAGTCATTCTCTGAGTAAGTCAGAATAACACTGATGATGTTCAAGGAGCCTATCAACCTTTATTCTTTCTATCTTGGGTCTCTTCCTATTCCTTTTCCTCCAACCAACATTAAGTTTCACTTGTGACACTACCAAGTAATGATTAGAACTAACATTTTTTTCCTCTACACCAGTTTAAAATGAATTTCTACAGGCAAATGGGTTTGTATAATGTCTCATGCATCCTATTCAGGGGTAGAAAAATATTCTGAAATCTGGTGACCAGCTAAATTTTTTAGTGGCTAGACACTGTATCCGTGGGAGGGGGGAGTATATATAATATCAAAGTCATATACACTTCTGTCCTAAAAATGTTCTACCCTCAGCTTAAAAAAAAAAAAAAAGGGGGGGGGATGCTCAGTCTTTTTTTGTCTGGTGCTCGCAAATTCTTGAATAACTGTGATTTTCGTCATTTATCCCCAGACCCTGGAATTCGCACATTTTTTTTTTTTTTTTTTTTTTTTTTTACCTTCGTATAACCTGCTCTGGCATATAATTCGCAGTTTGTGACATTCAGAAAAAAAATTAAAAATTGCCGTATAATCCGCACATCACGAATGCTGATTTAGAAGCAGAATTTTCGACAGAGAAGTCGGTCACATAAAGACCCCAGAGTCCGAGAAATTAAAAAAAAACGATCCAATTAAATAAAGAATTTCATACTAAAAATTCTTTATTTAATTTTGATTTTTTTTATTTTCATGTTTTCCCGTTCCTAATTTTTTCCTCTACATACATTCATACATATCACTAAGCTGTTCTCTGAGATTCAGAGGTTAGCTCCAAAAAGAAATACAAACTACCAGATATTTGATCGGCGTGATTAATGTCTACCCGATTCTTCCGTTAAAGAATTTCATTTTTAAAGGAACTTTTTTGTAATATATTTTAATTTTCGGACACAAAAAGAAGCTTCGTGGCGTGGCATCCATAGAGCACAAAATTTAATCACGCCAATGCAGCAGCTCTAATTGCATTACACATAGCCAATGATGAAACGCTGATACAGAACAATTCATAGAAATACCGTATATAATTGCGTGTAAGTCGAAAGTTTTTGGAAGAAATCCTGCTTTCAAAGTAGGGGAATCGGCATACACACAGGTAAAAAAAAAAAAAAAAAATAAAATAGGGCTGGACTTCTGTGAATTCTCCCGCAGAGTTTACCAACGTGTTTGTTTACGTCTTAGACCACGCAGCTTTTCGCGTGTCACTGCGCCCTAGTTTTATGACCTTTTGAAAACTATTGCGTAGTGACACGATCAAATCCTCAGCTGTGCCCCCACTTTAAATTTAAATTCGGCAGTGTAACTGAAACGTTTCTTTTTCGAAGACATCATAAATAGCAATGATGGAAAATATCAGCAGCAAAGACTTTGGGTCAAAATGGCGAAGGATGAACTAAATACAAGGCACAGCGTACACGAGATCCAGAACATGGAACTTTGAAATGAGGCATGCATGTGTAGGTTCATGCAGCGAGTGCTGTGCGTACATTTTTATTGCCCGATTGACGAAGATAAGGCACAAGCACAGTCAGCATTTTGTCTGTCCCAACAATACAAAGACAAAATAACTCCCGCCGTCCCTCCCTACAACTTTCGCAGTCTTTCATTACGACACCCCTCCTGCTCCGACGAACTCCTGAAACTGAGAAAAATGTTTCCTCAGTTTAGGAATTCGTATTTTTCGACCCCTGATCCTATTCTTTTAAATATGGTGGGAAGACTGCATGATCATTGTCTCTAACAAAAATTCCACTTGGTGTGATGTAGATACAATACCTTTCTTTTTCATTTGTGACACTGAAGTTCGTATTACATGATGAAGTAAACTTCTGAGTAATTTCAAAATGTGAACACTATGTAATCATACATATTCATTATTGTAATAATAATAAACATGGGCATATGAACCGAAACCTCACATGATACAAGATAAGAATCAAGTAAAATATTACTAGAGAAAGCTGCATAGTGCAAATAGGGACATCCATATTTTCTACTTGGGAGAAGTTCATTTAAATTTTTCTCTGCTTGTCCTATAATGAACGGATTCTGCATTATAGCTGAATTGAAATGGGAATGCTATTCATGAATAAACTATCTACACTTAAGAAATAATTTTAAACTAATATTTTTAATAATTGTTACAGACAAATATAGCATCTTCACATAACTGAAAACTTTTTTTTTGACCTTTTCAGGAAAAAAACAATTCACAAAAAATGAATTCCTGACACTAATGACACAAAAATGATAAATTATGTTAAAATTATTTGGAGCAAATGTTATTTTCACACTATAAATAACACAATGTAACACTGCAAGTGAAAACATTCAATTAAATACCTTATTTATGAAGCCTTCATGTTTAAAAAGAGATTTCAATATATGACCTAAAGTACAGTCTGGATGTGCCCGACCTACAAAGTAAATTATAGTGCATTTCAATAAGTATGAACACATGCATTTCAAGTATGAACACATGCATTTCAAGTATGAACACATGCATTTAAAGTATGAACACATGCACTCCAAAAGCAGAACACATTGCATCATGATAACAATGTTTAATATTTATAAATCAAAACAAAACTGTTGTGAATTTACTAAACAAATCTAAATGGATGGTTGTTCTAAACATAAATGAAGTTAAATCATGCCAGTTACCCACTAGATTGTTAATCAGTTTCCAGAATAAATTGTATATAGTCTATGAATATTACCTTAATTATGCATTTAGCATCTCCATAACATAAATACTGAGAAAAAAATGAGATAAAATAAAATTTATAATAAAAAATCAAACTATTCAGTGCCAGCTGCAAAGGATTGGTTAACTGTCACTGAATTTTATGGGTACAAAGCCTAAGAGTGCCATGTGCACTTCAGTATGGAAATAAATTATTATAAATGTGAGTTCTGTGTGATGTCTTCTTTCCTAAATCAAAGTTAACTTGGCAACTTACTGATTCAGGTCAGAGCTTCATGACACAAGAAAGAAATAATTTCACCCAAAACCACCTTCAAAATGGAGATAAAAGTTCTAACAGCAGAAGAGAAGAATGGAGGATTTCTACGGAAAAGTAAAAAATCCTCCTAGGAACATGGAACAGCGGAAAATGTCTTTTGTCACAAAATTTTGAAATGCAGGAAGAAAAAGACTACATATGGTACATATATACATACATATCTCTAAGCTGTTCTCTGATATGCAGAGGTTAGCTTTTCACAGAAAGAACTCACTGTTGCTGTATCCGAAGTCTCCATATACAGCGATCTCAGCACACAGCTCAAGCTTCATTAACATCCATCACACCGCACACACTTTTGAACTTCATACTTATTTTCTTTTTCTCATTCAGACATTCCTGAATCTGGTCCTCCCATGATTTTCTTGGCCTTCCTCTACCTTTCTTCCCTGCCACTTGGGCTGAATAAAATTCTCTTTGTAAGCATCTCATCACTCATTCTTTCAACGTGGCCAAACCACCTAAAAATATTAGTCTCCACTTTACTAACAACATTTTGCCTCACATTACATGATCAGAGCGTGTCTTATCAGAAACCCCTTAATAAGTAACGCATCTCCTCAGCACACAAACAACTTCTATGTCCTTTCTGCAGAACCCAGGTTTCACTGCCATACATCAGAGTACAAACAACTGCACTTTTATATACAGCCATTTGAAACTTTCTTGAGAACCCATCATTCCTGTGAAATCCTCCTAAAGCAGCTATGACTTTCAATGAAGAGTTCACTCGCCTACTAATATCACCGTTATTGATCAGGTAAACGAGTATATACAAACGCGTTTACCTGATCAATAACAGTGCCATTTAGACTTATCCTGCATATAATACTAACAGTTCTTCACTCAAAAAACATAACTTTGGTTTTTCCCTTATTTATACTCGGTTTGAAATTCACACAAACTTCGTACATCCAGGACAACATACTCTGCAACTCACTTTCACTCTCTGCCAACAGGACTGTGTCATCAGTATATAGCAACTTGCACATGTGGCAGCATTGTCCATCTTGTCATCACGCATGCACACATCCATAAATATATTAAACAGCCATGGTGACATTACACAATCCTGTCTACCTCCAGTTCCAATAGAAAACCATTTCAATACACTACCATTTACTCGTACACATGCTCTACTAGTAAATGGTGTTGTATCAAAATGTTTTTTTATTGGAGCAAGAGTCATACAAGGGCTGTGTAATGTCACCATGGCTGCTTAATGTATTTATGGATGCACGCATGCATGATGCCAAAAGGGACAATACTGGTTATCTGTACACTACATATGGTATATTAATTAAATTCCCAATACATTAAATTACAATACATCCTCATAACCAACATTTTTTTTTTCTGTTGAATGATGCACAAGAAGAACGTAAATGTTAGAGCCTATTTACTTCAACTCAATGGTTCTTTTGTATCCAGCAACTTTGATAAGACTGCTAGAATAGCAGATAAACTTCCAAATCAGCAAAACACATCTTCTCACTGCATACATTCTTGTATTTCTGCATTTATACTTCAATGCATCCAAATTAGACACACATTAATGTTCTCCTTAGATTTGTTTTACAGCTGGGTGGCAAGAAATTTTAGCTGGATGGTACTTTTAATGACCCCTTCCCCAACTGAGAAAAAAAGGATGTAGTTTTTCTTAACGTCATTACACTTATTAAACATCTTTCACGGTGTGGCAGGCATTAATGTAATGTAACATAATAAACATTAGAAAACTGTACATAAATTATAAAAAAAATAAGTACTTAACTATTAAATCATATTTGACACAGATTTTAGCCAGTTTTCATCAATATTTATCGTGTATGTGGGAATAAGTTTCCTTTCCTTTTTTGATTGGTGGTTTAACAACTACAGTGAGCAACTTAGGGGGCTATAAGCAGTCGCCTGTCCCTAATTTAGAGCCACTGGTTTTTCCAAGGGTGGGAGAGAGAGCCAGTGCCGTAAGACAACCACAACATCCATGCCTCACCGGCATTCGAACCCGGACCCATGTCAGACGAATGGTCAGAAGCCATCGCTTAGACCACTGCACCACCAGGGCAGAGGGGATACTTTTTCCACTCTTATTATTATGTGCATTGTGAAAACATTCATTAAAGGAAATTCAGTTGGGTGGTAGAGAAAATTAGCTGGGCAGACTGCCCAGTAAAAAGGTTCTAGGGAGAACACTACACATCCATTTCTAAAATTTCATGGTGATTAACAAGGCTGATGAGATACAATACAGTAAAATGCAATGAATGCCAAATGAAAGTTGGGAGAAATATATATGTACTAAAACAAACAAAATAATTTAGCAGTAAAAGAAAATAGTAAGTTGATGCACAAAACATGTCTTTTGCTTCACTGCCCATTCATCACATTTTATTGGAAGAAATCTTAACACAATAAACTTACTAGGATGCCGGTCATCAAATGGGTCCGGGTCTTTCTTAAGGTACGCTTCTGTTTCCTTCTCTACGAGTTCTGCTAATCTAAACAATTTCAAAAATTAGAAAATCAGACCAAATACACAAGCTTGAAATTTTTATTGCAATATAATGTTGTTTGTCATCTCCATGATATAAAAACACAAATAAAATGATATTTTTCAGAAGCCTTAAATATGATGGCTGAGCCCCAATTATATGGCTATTGTTACCATTCAACAAAATTACAATGAGAATAAAGAGTGGAAAAAAACAGGAAGGAAATATTTTATGCTGTCTTAAGCTGGAAAAAAGTATGTACAAAAGGTTGGCTAGGCCCATGTGTTTCCTTGGATATAGCAAACCTTTGAGGAGGGCTGGAAAAAAATATGTACAAATGGTTAACTAGGCTCATGGGGACACCCATCCTCTAATCAAATAGAAAACTGAATGATACCTACAGTGACAACATGGGGTCGCACTGCCGATGCATTCTTCACAATTTGAGAAATAAATAAAATCATTTTGGCGACTGATAAAAAGTTTTGGGGAAAATTTTGGCGATTACTTTTTTAACGACATCCAAGCAAAAACAATCTTTAATTTTTGTTCAATTTGGTACTTGAAAAATGAAATTTGTTAGTTACTTTTTTCATTGTTTACATTGGGCGCGAGATGGAAAGCGATTACATAAAAAGAGCGAAGCAATTGCTGACGTAAGACCTATTATAACACTTTATGTTTTTGTGGTTTTTGTAATTCCAATGGAGGGTGAAAAAAAAATTGGTGACTTCAGATTACATTTGGGAAAAATAATTCAATTTGGAAATGGGTTGGCAAAAACTTTTAAAAAGCCAGAGCAACCGCTACAACATGTACTTCACTGTGTTCAAACACTGTCCATATTGATGGTACTTCAAATTAAAATATAGGTCTTACGTCAGCAATTTTTCACAAGTGTTATAATAGGTCTTACGTCAGCATGTCATTTTTCACAAATTTGATAACCCAAAACACTTAGTACAAACAAGTCTGGGCACACAGATTAAGTCATCTTGAGGAACATGATGTTTGACCTTGGGACAAAAAGGACATCTCCACACAATCACAATCATATCCACCAGGGATTGGCTTCACTTCAGACCCAGAATTTTCTCAACATCGTAAGATTCAGACTTTATGAAAGAGCAGTCAGTATCCAATTCAACAGCACCACATGACATATCCATGTGAATGCCCATGGAGTCTTGAACTACCATTTACTTCCAACTGTTTTGTTGCTTTATGCTTTTTAACCATTTGTTTTCTTCAATAGGCATATGAACTCGGTCCGCATTGTACAGAATTGTCCTTCTTGGTGGTCACACCCAAGAACTTGATCCACACTGTTCTTGGTGGTCATACACAGGAATTTGCTCCGCACTCTCCTCGACAGTCAGAAACAAGAACTTGCTCTACAGTCTTAGGTACACATTGTCATTGATGGTTAGACACACAAACTTGCTCAAAAACACACACAGTCATTCTTGGTGATTAAGCATACAAACTTGTTCTACATACTCTTAATTACACTCCATTCTTCTTCGTGGTCAGACACAAGTTGAAGGAAGTGTAATGAGGAAGGTGCTGAATCATTATTTTGACTCCTAATTTATAGTACATGTCCTTAGAATTCTGTAGACAACATACACTTTACAACATACATTTTACAAATTACAATCATTTCACCCATTTCCCTCCAAAACTTTTATAACAGGAATGAGGATGCTAGCATCATAGGATCAGTTTGGACTCATACCTGTAAAACACTGGCCTCTAAAACTGATAAAAACAATGCCCATATTTAAAGTGGAAGTCTAGTGATTTTGCTTCCAATGGAAAAAATTTGGACCCTATTTCCTCAGTGAAGAAAGATTTCCCATACATCAAAATTGGCCCGCTGATAAAAAAAACATCTTAACTTAGATTGTACAATCAGCGATTTCTGCAAAACACTTTCCTGAATTATATTATCACTACTTATATTAAGTAGTAGTATTGAAAGAAAAAAAAACACTTCTTACTAGATTGGGGCATTTGCCTCACCAAGCCACTAGTAAAAATACAATTAACAACACATTCAATTATATGTTAATGACACATTTAAGCTACACTAACTTTGTGAGAGTAGGTACAGGATCCGTGCCATTGGCACTTTCTTTCTCCCATGTTTCAATAAGCTGGGCCAATTCTGCTGATGAATCAATGGCAGCCATGCTGAAATAAAAGACTAATATATTAATAATTACAGTTCTCATTACTGCATCAAATACATTGAAACAAATTCATTTCATATGCTTAACATGTTTAATTCAAAAATAACATACTTAACATGTTTTAACTCATATCTGGCAGAAGTTACCACATGGTACGATTACTTTTATACCTGGTTTCCAAGGTAGGGTCATACATTCATGGGAAATCATTTCATAAAGAGAGAATCAGAAACAGTAAAAAAATTACATAAGGCTTGAATTCAAAATTAAATACATTAAATAACTTAAATGTTTGCTGTTTTAAAGTAATAATAAATATTAGTCAGAAATAAAAACAGCATCAGTAATACCAGAAGAAAGTGAAAGATGTAGGTTAGACAACTTTTTTTAGTATCATGGATGAGCACACATACCTAAAATTCTTAGTAAAATTATAAACCAATGGTGAAATGACTGGAGTTACAAATTAAGATAAACTTTGCTTAAAATAAAAACAGTCAGAAAATAAATGTTGAAAAAAAAAAGATAACAAAAATTAATTTTAGCAATTATAAAGTGATGATACATCATTCAAATGTACAACTTTATTTTTACAATGAATAAATATGTATTAACAAATTGCCTTAATAACATGTCAAAGATGTGAAAATAAATTACTCATCTTTAGATCTCATAAACAGCACACAAAACAGCTTCAACACTTCAATATCCAACACACTGAGATAACAAAAATTGATCTGCACGATTTTTCAAATACCATTAAAATGAATTCTAAGCACACTTAGCATTTGAAAATCTTTCCTTTGGGATTAGTTCTCAATTATATATATATATACCGTACTAGGCTGCCATTTGATGCTGACCTTGGCTACTTACAATGGATGCTCCCTATCTTCTGATTCAAGGCTTCTTGATTGGAAGAGGAACTACAAAGGATCAAGTGGGACATCGTCGGGCTAAGTGAGGTAAGGAGAAAAGGAGAAGATCTCATTGAACTGAAAAGTGGACATCTCTTCTACTATTGTGGGACAAATACTGGCAGAACTAGTGGTGTTGGATTTATAATAAACAAGAAACTGAAGGACAAGGTTGTAAAAGTTGAAAGTTCCTCTGACAGAGCTGCAAGACTCGTTATTCAACTCTCAAGAAGATACCAGGCTCAGATTATTCAAACTTATGCACCCACCACAAGTCATCCTGAAGAAGAAATGGAAGAATTTTATGAGGAAATTCATCATCTAAATAATAAAGGCAAGCAGCACCTGAAGATAATTATGGGAGATTTCAATGCAAAAATAAAGCAACAGCATCAGAATGAAACTTTAGTAGCTAAATTTGGTCACGGCAACAAAAACCAGCGTGAAAATACTCTCGTAGAGTTTGCAGAGGCAGAAAGGTTTTTCATCATGAACTCCTTTTTCAAGAAAAAGGAGTTAACAGAAAAGTAACCAAAGCTCTTATGGAAACAGCAACAAAATTAGCTGGGTCTCAGAACAAGTTGCATGTGAACAAATTATCAGGAAAAACCAAAATGTTGATGCAAAAAAGAAGATCTCTTCTTTTTTGAGATTAGGACAACTAAAGAAGATGTGACTTCCAAAGTGGAAGTCACATCTTCTTCAGTTGGTCATTCCACGTCAGTTCAACCACACCATGACACCCATGATCTCAGATTTTGATGAAACTTGGCATGTTTGTTCCTTTTATGGATTTAAGTAAGCACACAAAATGTTTTTGCTCTATCTCAAACGGTTTAGGTTTTACAGCCTGTTAAAGTTTTTTGGAATTTCACGTTTTTTATCGATCGGGCGGAGGAAACGCAATTTGTTCTTTTATAGAAAATAAATTATATCTTCCTTATTTACCAACCAATGTTGATGAAAATTTTGAGTATACGTTAATATGTAAGGAATCCAGAAAAAAAATTAAACCAGCAAGTACCTACACATGGTCAAGAAAAAAATCCTGAAATGTTATTTTTAAAATTTTTGAAATGAAATACGGAGTTCCACGCTAAGTGGAATATCATCTAAAGGGAAAAGGATAATAAAAAAAAAAATTAATTCCTGTTCTAAAAGATATGCTCTACCACATGAAAAAATAAAATGAATGGTTTTTTCACTCCATTATTTTTTTCTGACTCGTTCAAAAATAGAAATCACCTGTCTCACTCATTTTCTTGAAATCATTAAATTAAAATTACAATTTTAGTAAAATTATATAAAAATGTGAACCAAAAATGTCACATGTCAACCAATTTCAAATTAAAAAGAGCTTTAAAATAAAAACACAAAAAATTATACTAAAAAATTTGGTGGTACATGATTAAAATAATAGTAGATTTAATAATGTTAATTAGGCTTGTACAGAAAAATACATAAAATGTTATAAAATAGATTATCCAAAATTATATCTAAATTGAGATTTAGAAATAAGATAACTGATTTCCTTGTTTACAACAATTAGGCCTAATTAATAGAAAATTACATTACAATTTAATTTAGTTTTAAAAACTAGTTCTAAACTCTGATAGTCAACTCACTAGTAACTGCTATTTCAAGAAATCTTATTATAAGCAAGCAAACTATTCAAGCTGTAAGAAGACCATTAAGTGGTGCTCTGTCTACTGAGCAAGTACACTTGTTTAGACATGTCCAAACAAGTCAAGTCATGTTTGTCATGTCTACACAAGTGAGCCTGCTCAGCAGACAGAACCTGGCATCCACTAGTCAGTCATTCACAGGCCATTGCCAGTGTAACATGCATGATTGGTGGTTATGTTTTGCAGTTTTTTATCTGATTTAGATTTTTACTGAACTGTGCTGGATTTTGTTGTACTGTAACTGTTTGGTTAACAACTGTGTGCAATTTTGCTTAGTACCTGATATTAATGATATTTTGAAAAGAATCTATTGTTAATAAGCATTTTTTTATTGTTGGAAAAATGGAGAAGTGCAGTGTGCTGGAAGTTACTCACAGCGATTGTCATTTGTTGAACTATATCAAGAAAAAAGCCATACAAACTATTGAAAAACTGTCTGAAACTGATTTAACTCTTTTAAAATTGAGAACAGAATCAAGTTATGAGTTAAAAACTATTTGTCTTCATCATCAAAGTGTGTTTTTGAAAAAGTATGAATTTTAACAAAAGATATGTTGTGACCTTTTAGAAAACATAAAACTTCAATTAAAAAAACACTTTGTGTTGTAACTATAGAACAGAGTAGAATAATTTTATCAAAGGGCTACAAAGTGAAACCAGGACAAAAACTTTGTCAATTAAAAAAACACTTCGTGTTGTTAAAAACTTTGTGCATTTTGCAAGAACAAGCTACTTAAAAATCAAACAAATTGATGAGAGTAATGTTGAAAGTAGCTTAAATGCACAAGACAAGGAAGTTGATGATGTGGGATTAACTCCTGATGAATTACTCCAATTACAAAAAAGAAATGTGATTGATCAACTAAATTCTTCATTCCATGAAATTGGATGTTCCCAAATAAAATTACATGCACTTGGTGAACATAGTAGATCATCCTACGGAAAAGAAAAATTACAAAGAGTACATGAAAACGTAAAAAGAAAAATTCAAACTGTTCTTGAAATTGATTTGCCTCTGGCAAAAAATGAGAAAAAAATGACTTGGAAAAAAGTGTGATAAAAAAATCTGGAGATCTGGACAAGCTCGTAGATATAATTAAAAATGAATTAAGTGGTACATCAAGAAACAAACAGATTCAAATGCTGATAATTCCAGCTTCACTAATGTGGTCTAAAAGAAAAATAAAAGACTTTCAACGCATCTGATTATTCTGTTCGTAAGGCTCAAAAACTGTTCAAAGACAAAGGTTTTTTAGCAGAACCAGATCGTAGACATGGGAAAATGGTTGAGTCCTGAAACTATTGAATTGGTAAAAAAGTTTTATCAGAGTGATGAACAGTCTAGAATTTTGCCAGGGATGAAAGATGTGGTGGGTATAGAAAAAAAGTATACGAGAGAAAACTTTTGATTTTATGTAATCTTAGTGAGCTATACTCAAATTTTAAACGGGAATACCCTGACTTGAAAATAGGTTTTTCAAAATTTTGTTCTCCAAGACTTAAGTGGTGTGTTTTGGCTGGTGCCAGTGGCACACACTTAGTGTGTGTATGCACAATACATCAAAATGTTATTTTGTTGATTCACGGAGCAGGTATTGAAGAGGATTACGAAGAAATTATGTCATATATTGTTTGTGAAAGAGCAGGAAGAGAATGTATGCTGAGGCATTGTGACAAGTGCCCATCAAAAGATAACCTTGTCCAGTTTTTACAGTCCAAATTTGAGGACTAAGATGATGAAGACCCTGTCGAGTACAGTCAGTGGGTTTCGACTGATCGAACTGAAATGATACGTTGCTCGAGCTCAGTTGGTGAGTTTATTGATAAGTTAGTAGAAAAACTGAACAAGTTAATACCACATTCATACATTGCCAAATCACAAGCTTCATTTTTTTTTTATTTAAAAGGGAACTGCTTCCTCAAATACAGCTGTTATCTCAATGGATTTTAGTGAAAACTATACTTTCACAATACAAGAAGAGGCTCAAGGTTACCACTGGACCTCTGATTCATGCACTATTTATCCTGTCATGATTCACTGCAAGGAAGCAAGCAATGAAAAACTGATTTTACCTCTTTCTATCATATCTGATGACCTTAAACATGATGTGAGTATGGTATATGAGATCCAAAAAACTGTAACTGCCTTTCTGAAAGAGAACTACCCACATATAACAAACATTCACTACTTCAGTGACGGATGTGCTGGGCAATATAAAAATAAATACAACTTCATCAATCTGTGCCTGCATGAGGAGGACTTTCAACTCACAGCCCAGTGGTCATTTTTTGCAACCAGTCAGGGTAAAACAGAATGTGATGGAATAAGGGGTACTGTAAAATGTTTAGCTAGGAAGGAAAGTCTTCAACGACATCTGGACAGACAAATAGTAACAACTAATGAACTTTTCGAGTTTTGCAAAATGAACATTACAAATATTAACTTCCAACTTATTTCTAAAGAAGCGGTTGATCAACTCGCCTGACTTTGAAAAGTCGCATCAAAGATGTTCAAACTCTTCCAGGAACAAGATCGTTCCACAGCTTTCAGCCAATAGATGACTTGGGAATGATTGAGGTTAGAATAATCGGCAGCGATGAAAAACCAGCTCTCAATTTCAACTTGTGTAACAAGCAGCAGACTTTATTTGTGAAAATAGAAGATTCATATCCTGGATGTTTTATCGCTTGTATATATGACAACTTATGGTATTTTGGTATGGTGAGTGAGGTGAATGCAGAAGAAGAAGATGTCACTGTAAAGTTTTTACATCCTCATGGACCATCACTATCATTTTTCTGGCCCAAGAGGGAAGATGCGTGTGATGTACTCATCCCTCATGTCATTGCAATCATGGAACCCCCAAAAACAATGACTGGAAGATCTTGCCAATTCTCTCAAGAATGCATGATACATGTTAATCAAGTTTTGAAAACACTGAAGGAAATTAAATAAACAATGACCTACAATTTGAAATATTTTTAATGATGAGTTTTGTAACAATACATTTTCCATATTTTTTTTTTTTTTTTTTTTTTTTTTTTTTTTTTTTTGGAGGTTTAACGACCACCGTGAGCAACTCAATGGGCTATAAGCAGTCGCCCGTCCTAATTTAGGGTCACTGGTTCCAGGGAAGGGAAAGAGCCAGTGCCGTAAGACAAAACACAACATCCATGCCTCACCGGGATTCGAACCCGGACCCCGTTCGGACGAATGATCAGAGGCCATCGCTTAGACCACACATTTTCCATTCCAACAAACATTGTAAATATGTGCCTAACTTTGTAATTAAAATTTTTACTTTATTAGTTATTTGTTTTAAAATCCTGTTTCTTCGAGCCAAGTTTGTAGTCTTGGCTGCATTACACAATAGTGGTTACTTTTCATAGTTTTTAAAGCAAAATGGCTGTATTTAAACAAAAGGAAATTTTAATTTAACACACTGCAAGCGAACACGTGAATTTAAAAATTATTTTTGTCTATGAAGTCAAAAATAATGAAGGAGTGAAAAAAACCATTCATTCTATTTTTTTCATGTTGTAGAACATATCTTTTAGAACAAGAATTAAAGAAATAAATTTGATTAACCTTTTCCCTTTCCATGAAATTTCACTTAGCGCGGAACTCCGTATTTCATTTCGAAGATTTTCAAAATAACATTTCAGGATTTTTCTTGACCATGTGTAGGTAGGTACTTGCTGATTTAATTTTTTTTTTTTCTGGATTCCTTACATATTATTTTTTTTTCTGGATTCCTTACATATTAACGTATACTCATAAAAATTTTCATCAACATTGGTTGGTAAATAAGGAAGATATAATTTATTCTCTATAAAAGAACAAATTGCGTTTCCTCCGCCCGATCGATAAAAAACGTAAAATTCCAAAAACTTTAACAAGCTGTAAAACCTAAACCGTTTGAGATAGAGCAAAAATATTTTGTATGCTTACTCAAATCCATAAAAGGAACAAATATGCCAAGTTTCATCAAAATCTGAGATCATGGGTGTCAAATGGTAATTTTTTATTTTATTTTTTTTGATTGATTTGACATGGAATAACCCCTATGCAAGACAGTACGAAAAAGTATCAGTGAAGACGTAAGGAAATTCAACTGTGAATTAGTGAGGAAAGCAATTGAAAACAACCAAAGCCTAAAGATAGCAAAGGGACATCTCAGTAAGGGAAGAAAACAGATTATGGCACTGAGAAAAGAAGATGGTTCTGTAACAAAAAATAGAGGCGAAATTTTGACAAGAGTGAAAGATTTCTACTTCAAATTATATGAAAGGGATGATACATGTACTCCATACATCATGAAAGGTACCAGTACCAGAGTTCTTCCAGTCCTCCCAGCAGAAGTTGCACATGCAATCAAGAACATGAAGTGGAGAAAAGCTCCAGAAGAAGATGGAATTACTGTAGACATCATACAAGAAGCAAGTGGAGAAATTGAAACAGTACTCACCCAAGTTTTAATTCGATGCCTTAATGAAGGGAAGATTCCTGAGGATTGGAACAATGCTACAATGATCCTGCTACATAAAAAAGGTGACATTGAGGATCTCAGGAACTACAGAACTATCAGCCTCCTATCAGTGGTTTATAAAATCTTCACTAAAGTTCTTTCACACCGTTTGAAGGTAACACTGGACATGGCTCAACCGAGAGAACAAGCTGAATTCAGGAGTGGCTATAGCACTATAGATCATATCCACGTACTGAGAGAACTAATTGAAAGAGCGAGGGAATATGGACTTCCATTGTGCATGGTTTTTATCGATTATGAAAATGCCATTGATTCAGTGAAACCATCAGTAGTTACAATGGCTTTGAAATCCTGCGATGTTGAAGATGCATACATTAATATTATTAATAACATCTATGAAAATGCAAGTGTAAAGTTTCGGCTGTTTGAGAAAACAGCACACATAAAAATTGGAAAGGGAGTGAGACAAGGTGACACCGTATCTCCCAAGCTCCTTAGTGCCACATTGGAAAATGACTTTCAATCACTGAACTGGGAAAACAAAGGGATAAAGATTAATGGAAATTATCTAACTCACCTTTGTTTTGCTGATGACGTAGTCATTTTTGCAACTACCCCATCAGAGCTGCAGAGTATGATCCAGGAACTTGCTGACAACAGTAAAGAAGTGGGATTAAAAATGAACTTTCAGAAGACAAAAGTGATGTACAATGCTTTTACAAGAAATGAAGATTTATCGATTGATGGAGAAAAGCTGGAGATAACAGATGCGTACGTTTATCTTGGACAGCAGATATCAAGTGAGGGTCACATTGATGAAATTAATCGGCGTATAAAACTTGCCTGGGGAGCTTTAGGAAGAAACAGCATAATTTTCAAGAGCAATATACCATTATGTCTTCAAAGAAAAGTGTTTAATCAATGCATCCTTCCAGTGCTTATGTATGGTGCAGAGACGTGGACCTTAACTAAAAGAGACATACAAAGGCTGTGCAGACAACTCAAAACAGCATGGAGAGGTGCATGCTTGGTGTAACTAGGAGAGATAAGAAGAGGAATTCGTGGATCCAAAAAATGACAAGAGTGGAAGACATCATGATCAGAGTTAAATCCCTGAAATGGCAATGGACTGGACATACTGCCAGAAGGACAGACCATCGATGGACAGTCGAAATTTTAGATTGGATTCCAAGGGACAGGAAAAGACCCAGAAGAAGACCACATGGGAGATGGGAGGATGAAATTCGAAAGTATGCTGGAATAACGTGGAGGAGATTGGCACAAGACAGACCGTTGTGGAAGAGGCTTGGAGAGACCTTCGTCCAGCAGTGGATTGATAATGGTTGACGATGATGATGATATATATATATATATATATAAAGGGGATGTAAGGTCAGGTGATGCGTAACATCACAGCCTCTCCTTGACAAATGTCAACCCCGCCTTCTCGTGGTGCATCCTGTTCCCACTAAAGGGGCTCTGACGACCGCAAATAGCGGTATAACTATACCATCGGGATCAGAGGAAATGCTATCCCACACTCACCAACCCGCTTGGCCAGCATGGTGAGTTATGGCCAAACACCTCCAAAATGACTCTACAACTTAAATCTTGGCCCTCAGTCTCCGGCAGCTGGAATGTACCTGGCCAAGGCAGCGGCCAGTGCGACATGAAGGCAGAGGGTGCTAAGAATCCCCGGAGGACCGGACTAGGCTGCCATTTGATGCTGACCTTGGCTACCTACAACGGACGCTCCCTATCTTCTGATTCAAGGCTTCTTGAATTGGAAGAGGAACTACAAAGGATCAAGTGGGACATCGTCGGGCTAAGTGAGGTAAGGAGAAAAGGAGAAGATCTCATTGAACTGAAAAGTGGACATCTCTTCTATTATCGTGGGACAGATACTGGCAGAACTAGCGGTGTTGGATTTATAATAAACAAGAAACTGAAGGATAAAGTGGTAGAAGTTGAAAGTTCCTCTGACAGAGCTGCACGACTCGTTATCCAACTATCGAGAAGATACCAGGCTCAGATTATTCAAACTTATGCACCCACCACAAGTCATCCTGAAGAAGAAATTGAAGAATTTTATGAGGAAATTCGTCATCTAAATAATAAAGGTAAGCAGCACTTGAAGATAATTATGGGAGATTTCAATGCAAAAATAGGGCACCGGCAACAGAATGAAACTTCAGTAGGTAAATTCGGTCACGGCAACAGAAACCAGCGTGGAAATACTCTCGTTGAGTTTGCAGAGGCAGAAGGATTTTTCATCTTGAATTCCTTTTTCAAGAAAAAGCCACACAGGAAATGGACATGGAGACATCCAATTGGGACGACAAGTGAAATTGATTTTATTATGTGTAACAAAAAATTCGTCA
Organism: Macrothele yani; assembly: GCA_039090855.1. Lineage (NCBI taxonomy): Eukaryota > Metazoa > Arthropoda > Arachnida > Araneae > Macrothelidae > Macrothele > Macrothele yani. The sequence continues at coordinate 1,580,678 of CM077014.1, forward strand.
TAGAAGACTGCAGTGTGCTAAACAAGTTCAACACAGGTAGTGACCATAGATTGGTGAGACGTATGATGCACCTCAACACTAAACTGGAACGTGGCAAGCTCATGAGACAAACAAAATGTATTGACATAACCAACCTTAAAAAACACCATAATACTTTCAAGTTGGAACTGAAGAACAGATTCTCTGCTTTAGAAGGCCTAACATCGGAAGAAGTGGATATTTCGGAAGTTAACAGAAAAGTAACCAAAGCTCTTACGGAAACAGCAACAAAATTAGCTGGGTCTAAGAACAAGTTGCATGTAAACAAATTATCAGGAAAAACCAAAATGTTGATGCAAAAAAGAAAGAGATGAGGACAACTAAAGAAGATGTGACTTCCAAAGTGGAATATATAGAGCTATGCAAGACAGCACGAAAAAGTATCACTGAAGACGTAAGGATATTCAACTGTGAGCTACTGAGGAAAGCAATTGAAAACAACCAAAGCCTAAAGATAGCAAAGGGACATCTCAGTAAGGGAAGAAAACAGATTATGGCTCTGACAAAAGAAGATGGTTCTATAACAAGAAATAGAGGCGAAATTTTGACAAGAGTGAAAGATTTCTACTCCAAATTATATGAAAGGGATGATACATGTACTCCAGACATCATGAAAGGTACCAGAGTTCTTCCAGTCCTCCCAGCAGAAGTTGCTCATGCAATCAAGAACATGAAGCGGGGGAAAGCTCCAGGAGAAGATGGAATTACTATAGACATCATACAAGAAGCAAGTGGAGAAATTGAAACAGTACTCGCCCAAATTTTCACTCGATGCCTTAATGAAGGAAGATTCCTGAGGATTGGAACAATGCTACAATGATCCTGCTACATAAAAAAGGTGACATTGAGGATCTCGGAAACTACAGACCTATCAGCCTCCTATCAGTGGTTTATAAAATCTTCACTAAAGTTCTTTCACACCGCTTGAAGGTAACACTGGACATGGCTCAACCGAGAGAACAAGCTGGATTCAGGAGTGGCTACAGCACAATAGATCATATCCATGTACTGAGAGAACTAATTGAAAGAGCGAGGGAATATGAACTTCCATTGTGCATGGCTTTTATCGATTAGGAAAAAGCCTTTGATTCGGTGAAACCATCAGCAGTTACCACGGCTCTGAAATCCTGCGGTATTGAAGATGCATACATTAATATATATTAACAACATCTATGAAAATGCAAGTGCAAAGATTCGGCTGTTTGAAAATACAACACACATAAAAATTGGAAAGGGAGTGAGACAAGGTGACACCATATCTCCGAAGCTCTTTAATGCCACATTGGAAAATGTCTTTCAATCACTGAACTGGGAAAACAAAGGGATAAAGATTAATGGAGATTATCTATCCCACCTTCGTTTGCTGATGACGTAGTCATTTTTGCAACTACCCCATCAGAGCTGCAGAGTATGATCCAGGAACTTGCTGACAAGAGTAAAGAAGTGGGATTAAAAATGAACTTTCAGAAGACAAAAGTGATGTTCAATGCTTTTACAAGAAATGAAGATTTATCGATTGATGGAGAAAAACTGGAGATAACAGATACGTATGTTTATCTTGGACAGCAGATATCAAGTGAGGGTCACATTGATGAAGAAATTAATCGGCGTACAAAACTTGCCTGGAGAGCTTTTGGAAGAAACAGCATAATTTTCAAGAGCAATATGCCATTATGTCTTAAAAGAAAAGTGTTTGATCAATGCATCCTTCCAGTGCTTACGTATGGTGCAGAGACGTGGACCTTAACTAAAAGAGACATACAAAGGCTGCAGACAACTCAAAACAGCATGGAGAGGTGCATGCTTGGTATAACCAGGAGAGATAAGAAGAGGAACTCGTGGATCCGAAAAATGACGAGAGTGGAAGACATCATGATCAGAGTTAAATCCCTGAAATGGCAATGGGCTGGACATACTGCCAGAAGGACAGACCATAGTTGGACAGCCGAAATTTTAGATTGGATTCCAAGGGACAGGAAAAGACCCAGAAAAAGACCACATGGGAGATGGGTGGATGAAATTCGTAAATATGCGGGAGTGACATGGAGGAGACTGGCACAAGACAGACCGTTGTGGAGGAAACTTGGGGAGACCTTCTTCCAGCAGTGGATTGATAATGGTTGACAATGATGATGATGATGATATATATAAAGACCAGGTATATATACATATATAACAAAGACCATTCCATAAAAATTGAGAGTATTTTTTTTTTTTTTTTTTTTTGAGTAAGCAACAGTGAAAATCGGGAAATAACCATGCAGATGACTAACTGAATTAAGGAAGTATCTATGGCAACCGTTATTAGCTGTGGCAGACTATTCTGGTTTTGTTATTGTGCAGTTGTTTAAGGTATGTATGCATTTCACCACACAGCTATGGAGGCGAGTGATTCAGAGTTAAAAAGTGAAATGCGTTGTGTGATAAAGTTTTTCTATCGTTTGGGTAAAACAACTCCAGAAACAGTTGATTTAATGAAAAAATTTTACAAAGATAAATGTTTGAGAGTCAACAATTTTTAGATGGCACTGTGATTTCAAAAAAGGGAGTTTGTCGGCAGAATTCACTCTTAGGCCTGGTCGACCTGAAAGTGTTGTTACAGAGCGTATTGTTAACACTGTTTGGGCAATCCTGCAAGAAGATTGACAAATGACATGTGAAGACATAGTGGCGCTTAATATTTAAAAAATGCCTGCATGCCGCATTCTACACAACAAATTACTGCTGCATCGTGTGTGTTTCACATGAGAACCTCATCACCTGAAGAGAGAACAACTGTTAGCCAGAGTTCAGGTGCGTCATGAATGTAAACAAATTATTACAAAGGATCCAAACTTTCAAAAAACAGTAACAACTGACAATGAAACATGGGTCCACTATTTCAACCCCCTCACGAAGCGTGCAAGTGTCTGGAGACGCACAGGCTTGCCTCCTCTGAAAAAAGTCTGCCAAACCTGGGAAGGTGACGATAATTTTTTTTGTCATAACGGTGTAGTCTATCAGTATGCCGTTCCTCCACAAATTACTGTCAATGCTGAGTATTACATTTTTACACTTCAGTCTTGAAGCGTCTGCGCCGACACATATCGATTAAGTGGCCGAAACTGGTGGGCAAGTGGACCCTACACTATGATAATGCCTGCCTACATCTGGCTGCTAGTGTCCAACAGTTTCTTATGAAATGCAGTATTGAAATCATGCCATGGCCTGTCTACAGTTTCGACCCCACCCCTTGTGATTTCTGGTTGTTTCCAACAATGAAGGAGAAGTTCCATGGTGCAACATTCAACACAGATGTTAGTTTCAAGCACATCAAGATATAAATAAATTATAATCAGGGGTAGAATATGCCTAAATCAATAACAGTAAATGGTTGAAATCCGTTTTAATGGCATAGGATACAAACTACAGCATAAAAGCAAGCTTTCGCCACCCACGGGTGGCTTCTTCAGGCACCAAAGCTAAATGTAAACACTAAATTAGAAATACAAACAGTTCCAGAAGTTTTCAAAATTTAAAAGTTTCTAAATTTATTTAAAAAAATTTATGCCACTTTAAAAATATATTTGCATTTAACACAAGGTATAATCTAAAAAAGGTGCTTCACTGTCACCATGAAATAAAAAACGTTATCCCACAAAAACTTTGAAAGATTGAAGAAGGGAATTACAGGCATTCTGTGCAGTAGGCATAGTTTTAAGCCACTATATTTTTCTTGTTTTTAGATAAATCAATGAAGGGAGAAATATTCTTCATAATACATGGGAATTCGATAGAATATTCGTATCAAACAAGTTATAAACTTTGAATTTGTCTGTAGTTCGTACTGGTCATCCATGTAACATCTCTCAGAAAACTTTAAAATTTCATCGCCCTGGAGAAGGAATCGAACCAGCATCTACCAATTTCTGCTCAAGCATGATTTCAATTACACCACCCGGGTCAGTGAAGTTCAAGAAACTGAAGCTAAGCAACCTTTGCTAAGGAATCTGAACACACTTCAGATTTGCACCAGTCAAAGCATTTCTCATAGCACTATTTTGACCCTTTTCCAATCTGGAAATGGATATATGTCTGAAGACACCAGTACCACAGATAAATCAATAAAGAAAGAAATATTCTCCATAATACATGGGAATTCAATAGGATATCCATAGCAAACAGATTATAAACTCTGAATTTGCTTGTAGTTCTTACTGGTCATCATGACCAGTAAGAACTACAAGTAAATTCAGAGTTTATGATCTGTTTGCTATGAATGTTCTTGTTCTTAGGTTTCAAAATTACTCATCATAGGAGAAAACTGAGTTCAGACTGCATTTTGGAGTACATTTATTATTATCCTGATAACATAGGATAATAAAAAGTCATGATAAGAAGGTTATGTAACATACACAGCCCATTATTTTTGTTCACCTAGGCACTAATGATAAATGACAAAAAAGCATAACTTGAACGTTAGTTTTGAAACAATGTCTTTTTAATACAGTAATTTTCCACATAGGCTAGCTTTTTGCTGGAAAAATTATGGTTTCAGCTATGTACTTAGGCAGTTCATTATTCACTCTTATAACAATTTATTTGCGGATGAATGAAGCAAAAATACACTGGCGGAAAGTGAAAAAAGAACACCAAGAAGGAGACGTCCGATACCAACAAAATTTATACAGCATAATAACGGAATACAAAGGATAACATGATCAAAACATTATGGCAAAATACAGCTGTATTTGCTGGTAAACTGAAAAATAACATTTCCATGTAACATGGTTAGTACGAGGTTGAACCGCCATGAACTGTGTCACACTGTGCAATTCTGGCATGGAGTCTGTCATACAGATGTTGGATGTAAGTTTGGGGTATTGAGTTCCAAGCATCACCAACCTGGACGCGTAAATTGGGGATGGTCATGGCTGGCCGTGGAGACTGAATAAGTCGTTGTCCCATACATGTGCTCAATGGGGGACAAATCTGGTGAACGCGCAGGCCATGGAAGTTGTCTCTCACTCTGAAGTGCATGTTGCGTTGCACATGTCGTGTGTGGGCGTGCGTTATCTTGCTGGAAAACACCGCGATGGACCGACCTTACAAATGGCACAACAACGGGCTGAATGATGTTGTTGATGTAGGAGGTGTTGTTTAACATACCTGGTAGAAACACTAGTTGTGTACGGGAGCGATAGCTGATCGCTCCCCACACCAGGAGACTAGGTGTAGGCCCTGTGTGTCGCTGGTGGATGCAAGAAGGGTGGAGACGCTCCCCTGTGCGTCTGCAAACACGCATACAGCCATCGGAGGCTCCCAAGCAGAATCTGCTTTCATCGCTGAACACGACAGATCGCCATTGCGTTCTCCAGTGCAGACGTTGGCGACACCACTGCAGCCATTCCTGACGGTGGGCTGGAGTCAAAGGTACACATGACAGAGGCAAACGTGCACGTAGTTCTGCATCCAGTAGACGGTTGCGGATTGTTCGCACAGTCACCTCAGGTGCAACGGCAGCTCGGATTTGCGTCGCAGTGGATGTTCTGCTTGACAGCGCCGCTCTTCTTATGCGTCGATAGGTCCGCTCATCAGTTCGTCTGTGACTCCCGGTTCCACGTCTTCTCGTGTGGGAATGTTCCTCAGACCATCTACGCCACCATCGTACCACCACCAATACTTCCCGTCCAATTCGCTCCGCAACACGACGATACGACCACCCGGCCTCGCGGAGTCCGACTAAACGACCTCGCTCAAAGTCCAATAACTGCTGAAATCGTACAAGTCTTTCCGTGTCCAGGCATTGCAGCTTCTTCAGGGTCTTCGCACGTGTCCGTACACCGATGACTGATTACATTCACTTCGCCGTACTCCTTAAATACCACCGACGATAATTTGCAAATTGTGCCGTGCTGTGGCATAAGCGCTCACCGGTTGGTCCCAAAATTAACATCCCACCTACGTAAACTCGACCTTATTAACATATGTAAATTTAATGATCGTCCGCCAATTCCTTCTTGGTGTTCTTTTTTCACTTTTCACCAGTGTAGAACTATTTTTAACAAAAGTACGGCAGAGTCAGTGGTGTAGCCCAAAATTTCTTAAGGAGGGAGAGGAGAGGTCTATGGATTTGGTTCATTGGTGAAAGTCATATATCGCTTTGAATTCATACTCAATCCTCTTCAAGGAGGGTGGTGAAAGATTCATTAGTGGCCATATATAGCTTTGAATTCATACTCAATCCCCGTCAAGGAGGGTCCAGACCCAAGGACCCAGCCCCACCCCCAGGCTATGCCTCTGAGCAGAGTACTACACCCTAGTCCAAAAACAAAATTCTAGAGGGCAGAGTATTCTTAATCCTAGTTATTGCAATTGTTGTAGTGCTTAGACTATGATTGGTGTGTGTGCGTGTGGAATAAATATAAGGTGGTCAGTTTCTGTCTTTTTATTTCTACCTGTTCAAAGTTGTTTTTTTTCACACCCTGTAGTTGCCTTGCACAGTGACCATCCTGCATATTATTTTGTGGAACAATGATATTTGTTGCAGACTGAACAGGAACTTCCTCCTATGGAGTAAAACTCAAATTAAAGAGACTTCAACATTGATTTTTTTTTTTTTTTACATATTCCTGCTTTGCATTACCTATCAAATAAACAGGCATTCAAGAATTTTAATGGCACCAACATTTATTTTCTAAGTCAACTCTACCAAAAAAAAAAAGTATAATTAAAAATGAAAAACAGAAAGAATAAAAAGATTGATAGAGCATTTTTAGAACATGAAATAAAATAATCTAAAATGTGGCATATTTTCATTTTCCATGCTGGCTTATTGGTTTCCCAACCTTTACAAAAATCTTAGATGGTGAGGAAAACTTTTCTATTTTTTTCTTTTAGTTCATTAAACATGGTATGACCTATTTTGGGCTGCCCGTTGTAGTCCCAAGGCACTCATACATTATTGTGTAAATTTCAGGATTTTAGAAGATATTTAGGCCTAAAATAAGCTTTTATTCGGAGTTAAAAGCATTATTTCTATTTAAAAAAAATCCCAGTCCTAAAACTGCATGACTTTAGAGGCTAAATAATGTGCAGATTCAATTCTTTATAATTGTTTGGTATTTGTGTGTGCGTGTAAAAATGAATTCTTTTTTTCATAATCACCATCATTTAAAAGTTAAATTTATTATATTCAGAAATAAAAATGAGTACAAAATAAAAAAAGAAATAAAAATGAAATAAAAATGTACAAGAAAAAAAAGAATACAAAAAGAAATAAAAAAAAAAAAAGAAATTAAAAAGAAATAAAAATGGTAATGCTATGAAGAATGCTTTGACTGGTGAATGCTCTATCATTTAAGAATTAAATTTATTATATTCAGAAATAAAATGTGTACAAGTGCTCCTGATGTAAAATGTAGCCCATTTCATATACAAGGGAATGTTTTTGTTTCAACTACGTATCACATATAAGCCTGTAAACATACTGAAAATATGGTTGGTTACCTACCAAATTCACAAAACCAGGTTATGTGCCCAGTTCATGAAATGCCTAAGAACTGAGAAAATAAAAATAATGTGAAAGGGATTTTAAAGTAACAATGCAGAAATTATTATATGTGCATTTTTTTAATTTAAATTATTTATGCAACCATTAGATACTAAATTGGTTGATTCATGTAAAATGACACTTTTACATTGGTCTACTTCTCTGTGGTAAAATTAAACTCGTGGAGGATGCAATCTGTTATTACGTATTTCAGCGTTTCTCCATAATCTGGACAAACATTTTAATATTTTTTTCCCATCAGTTCCTGATGATAATCGATACCTACTTTTCATTTCAGACAGCATTGATAATACTTTTCTTCTAATGTTGCCTCATTATAGATACATATAATCCTGTGTGTTAAGCACTTTGTTCTGCTACACAGTAGTGGTAATCAGTATTTGCCTTCTATCCATGCCATCTAGCAATATCCAATGTTTTAGTTTCACAGTTTTTCTACTCATATGAACTTGTAGATACAGGTAATCCTGTATTATCACAGATTAACAAATGTTGCGGTGCCATATGATAAAGATCACAGGAATCTTCTATATCTATGTTAAGCTGAACTGGTCATGCTGATGATGATGCCTTGGCAAATTTATCATGACACTGAATGAGCATCCACATTTAAAATATTTTCAGTGTAGATTTTTTTATCTTCAAAATAAAGGAAATACTGACTATCACTATGTCGGAGTCAGACTAGTTATCTCGAATAAGCCCAACATTAACCCAGGATTAACTTCAACCCTTTCCATACACAAGAGTGATGCTCACTTCACTTCACTGTTACATTAATTGATTACCAGTATGTATAAGGTGATAGTGCCAGTAGAAAAATAGGCTATATATGTTCTAAAATGAAAAGAAAGCATCAACTCTTGTAATATAAAAAGTTCTGATGCAAAAAAAAAAAAAAAAAAACTTGCAGAGAAAGCAAGATTTTCTTTTACAGAAACACATAATCAGTGCAGGCAGTCACAAGGTTCGTACTCTTCCAAGCAAAATAAATTCCAGCACTTTTCAATGACTTTTTAAACCTGAATTATCATGTGTGTGTAATGTTGGTCAGTCAGTAGGTAGGTATTTTAGTAAGTTCATACCATTAATCTTAGCTGGGGAGGGCACACCTTCAATGACCTGCCAATTAACCCTTGACCTAGGTTGGTTTAATTTATTAACTTTGAATTGCCCCTCTGTTTTGATGTTTCCCAAAATTACTTTATTTTGTGGAATATTTTGAAAGGGTACATTATTTTCATATTCATCTGCTGGTATGACCCTTATTGTTTGCTTAAACTTTTTATTTTTGATGCATTTTTTGATGCAGCCAGAACATAAAGTGTTCACGCACAAAGAACAAGCCATTCCTGGAAGTACCACACTCCAGTAAGAACGCATCCCTAACCCCAGTAAACAGAAGCCCATCACAATTTTCAAATCACCATTCCACTTATTTTACTCACACAGCCGACGCTTTACTCTATAATCATATCACAGCCAAGACACCAGCTGTCCACACACTCCCCTGCATTGAACGAAGTTCTGTGCTATGTGATCAGCTTGGTGTTTTTATCAGAACTACACAGAAATCTATACATCTTTTTAGCATAAACAATTATTTAACTCATGCTCTTTCATATCATACTTAAAAAACAAAACAAATATTTCAAGCACTATTTATGGAGCCTTAAACTTTTTCAAGTACGAAACAAGGATTTGAAAATGAACTTTTTTTATTCAATGATTTTTCAAGGTTTTCAAGGAGTGTATGAACCATGAGTCAAACATTTTCAACATATAGTCAACCCTCGATGTACTGCTCCTTGATTTAACACCAGCCCTTTTCAGTCAGAACAGAACTACAGTATAACAAACATAACTTCATATACCACCACACCCTTGGCATCTGCCAATCACAAATATATGTATATTACTGCACAAACCTGCCTCTCCCAACACAAAACATAATTGTTGTATCACCACTTACAAGCTGTTATCAATCCACGATTCAATTGTATTGAACCTTAACGTACTTCTTTTTTTTTTAATTTGGGATTTAAAAACTGCCATGAGCAACCTCAATGGTGGGCTATAAGCAGTCACCCATCCCTAATTTAGGGCCACTGGTTCCAAAGAAAGGAGACAGCCACTGTTCTATGCCTCACCAGTACAGAAACCAGGACTCATTTCAGATGAATGGTCAGAAGCCAGCGCTTAGACCAGGGTTCATACCTTTTTCTGTGAGGGGAAAAAAAAAGGACTTTCTAAGGTCCTACACTCCAATTGATATTTTGCATCATTGGAATATCACCCGGTGTGTGTGTGTGTGTGTGTGTGTGTGTGTGTGTACATATGTAGGGGATTAAACAGCGCTAGTGGCCATTTACCAGGCATTTTGAAGCAAATATAAACTACTTTCCCTAAAAAGAACAAAATGAAATACACGGCGAAAAAAAAAAAAAGAACAAGCAAGCGACCACAGCGACAATGAAGCAAGGTGAGTTGAGTCGTGACCTTCGGTTGAGTAGAGCAGTAGACACTAGATAGATCAGACCACATGAGGCAACTGATACCATAAATTGTGAAGAAGTCAAACAGACCCCCCCCCCCCCACACACACACACACCTTTGACTTTTGCTTTGGCACTCTGACCCCTGAAAAGACACACAACACAGATGTTGATCCCACTGGTAAGGACACGCAATGTAAGTCATGCAGGCTACAATGGGAAAAGTGTGTTGGGAGGGGGGGGGGGATAAGGGAGATCATTTCTAAGAACATTCCAGGAGATTATCTCCCTTCAATGAGGTAGAAGAAAGCTCCCCTGGTGAATGGGTTAGCATATTTACAGACACACAAACAAAAATGGGGGCAGGGTTGCGATGCTTATTACTGCAGTGCAAAAACAAGACGGGGGGGGGAATAAGGACTTTTAAGGACCTTAGAAATGGAAATCAAAAATAAGGAGTTTGTAAGGACTTTTAAGGACCATACGAACCATGTTAGACGACTGCATCAACAGAGAAGCGAACCTTAATATTAAAGACACTGAAGTCACTGATTCAATCAAAGATGCAATCATATATTTTAACATTAAAATTCTTTTTCACAAAATGGCAATTTTTTAAACATGTTTTTTAAATTAGATTGTGCTGTGGAAATAACTGAGTTGAAATCTAAAACACAAATGAAAACATGGATTTTTTAAAAGAAATTAAATTATGTAAAATAGTTTTGTGAAATGCTATTAATTTTTGCTTGATAAAGTTTTAGTAGCACAGCATGATTTTTTTTTATTTCCTTATAATTGAAATGTTTTAACCTTGTCTTCCTACTACACAAAGTAAACTTCTGCATTTAATGCATACCAGAAGCTTCAAGATGGAAAGGGACACTTTGAACTGCAGTATGCACTAAGTACATAACATATAAGTGCATTTTTTTCTAATTGACATGTTTTTGACAATGCTAATTATGATTTTTGATGAAGCATAATAAACTTTGGATTACTTAAAAATAATTGGAAAATTTGATATAAAGCCACAACATAATACAACAAACATTGGCAGCAGTACATCAAGAATTGATTGTATAACTATCTAGTTGCACAGACTGCTCATCTTCCCCAGTGGTACTGTTATGTTTCTTTCAAACCTCAATTGTTACTGTGTTTTAAAGGGAAATCTTTATCATGCCTTTTCCAAACATTTATAGTTCCACTAACTCTTGCTCTTCACACTAGTGAAACCATGTGGGTTCATATGCAGAAACTTCTCAGAGAAAAAGTTTCCACTTCTTCCAAACCAGAAGTGAGACTTACCAGCATAAAAAGTAGCAACAAATGATAAAATGGTATGAAACTTCAAACAGAGCAACACGTGATGATGCACATGTAATAAAAGGTCATGCAATCTCTAATGTCATCTTCATAGGCAGCCAAGAGATTACTGTTATCAAAAATTATCTGACAAAGGAAAACATGGAGAGTGGACAAAAGTAGTGGAAACCATGTATAAAGAACTGATGATCACTATATCGAACTACCTCAAATAAGTCCAACATCAAGTCAGGATGAATTCTTCAATGAGCCACCCTTTGCTTAAGTATGTTTGATGCAGAACAAATTCAAATAAATTGTAAGCATTGTCCAATATTCCTCATGGAGACATTCCTCCATGAGGAATATTGGACCATTCCTAATGGATGAAAGTCTCAAGTTCCTTGAGTGACAATGGTCAAAGGAATCTACTTTGCTCTGTTCTCCAATTCTACCCACTAGGCTCAAAGTTTATGTCTGGTGATTAAGCAGGCCATGAAAAATGTTTAACTTCAGCTTCATATTCTTCAAACTAAGACTGAACACATCTGGCTGTGTGTAATGGAACATTGTTATTATCTCAAAAGATGGCACTGTTTGCAAAAATCAATGTCTGCACCATGGGATGAGCCTAGACACCAAGAATATCAAGGTATGATTAGGCTGAAACTCACTCATTTAGCAGAATGATAGTACTTAAAGAATACCAAGACATCACTACCTAAATCATTATTGATTAGTCACCATGTTTAAAGGCTGGCACAAGACAGTCATAATTCCATGCTTCTTTTTTAATTCTCCAAATGCAACTCTCCCCAAAGGTGAAAAAGTTTAAATGACAATTATCAGGACCACATCCCACATTTCCAACCATCCAGTACCAGGTTTCGTGGTCATGACACCACTACATTCTCCATTTTGCATTAGGATCAAAAACTAAAAACTTAGCAGTAGTAGGTCTGCTATAAATTTTAGCTTTATGAAGTTCCCCATGAGTTGGTTTGCTAGATAATGAATCACTGGGAGTTGGTGATTTTTGTGGTAGTTGGATTCGTCTTCCGCAGTCTAGTCTATCATGTAGTTCTGGAAGTCATCTCTTGCACTGCTATGTATCTGCACTCTGCCTCAGAAAAAAAAAATGCCATAAAAGACACAAAATGAATGAAGTACATGGAAACTTAAAAATTATGTGGAAAAAGATAACCTGACATAGAAGTGATAATGAAAACCTTGTATGCAAAATAAGCATGTGAAGTAATTTATTAACAGTTTTAAAAAGAATTAAAAAAATCGTTTAACACTTTAAAAAACATTTGAACACGCGCATGTGAAACACATAAAAAAAAACTGCTTAAGTTCCCTTAATTTCTGCTATTCTGTAGCCCGAATTATTTTGATCTATTCCAGAAAGGGATCTTTATGCACTCCATCCGGCATTTGCATCGGAACAAATATTTAGTCAGGTGATCTGCAAAGTGTTTGCTATCTGCTCTGCAGCTTTTACTCTTAATTTCTGCTTAAAAGGCATTCAGCTAGCTTCAGTTTTTTGTGTGACCCTGTTTCTGGGTCCATACAGTTCTGTGAATGATTTACAGTGTCGGGGACAAAGTCAACATCTGTTCCCAGATTCATAAACTATACACTTTTCATATGTCGATAATAGTGGTTCCCTTCAGCACATTTTTTTAATGAAGGAAATCAATGTCTCACTGGTACATTTATTTTCTAAAACACAACCCTAGAATAAAGCAAACTAGTCTTATCTATGCAGGCTAACACATGTCACCGAGTTTATTCGAGGCAGATTTGGTGAGTAACGCATTCAGCATATAGATACACAGTGGATGCAAGAGATAAATTTTAGGCTAGTTTGCAGAAGTCTAGCCAGTAGTAGTTTTACATGTAAGCTACAAACTGTTTCATAGCACAGCAGTTTCTTTCAGTCAGCTTCATTTTTCTGCCACATGTTGTTTTTCCAGACTTGGTGAATAAAGTCATAACTTTTGATGCAATTATTCTGGATACAATTAACAACTCCAAGGTTGCAATCACCGATGCCCTGAAAACATAGGCACCAACAACAATTTGCCCTTTTTGAAATTCAGATTTATAAAATATAATAGGTCTGTTATTATGTCTCATGTACAATTTTTTGATCACCTCTAAAGAAATTACTACTTGTATCATGGTTGGAAACTCAGGTTTCATGCAACAATATCACAAAAGCACATGTATAGTAATGAAATTCGTTAGGCGGTAGCTTTCAACCGTTCTACGGCCTTGAACACCTGTGATCGACTAAATCGGAGAACAGGTTGCCAGACTAAACTACAATGTGAATTTGAGGTGCAGGAACTGTTGCCAGAATTTAGTATAGTGATCCATATTAATGGGATTTGGCGAGAGGTATACTAAATTCTGGCAACAGTTCCTGCACCTCAAATTCCCATTATAGTTCTGGCAACCAGTCCTCAGATTCAGTTGATTGCAGGCAGAGTTCGCCAAACTGCGTAATTATGTGTCTAATACGCATCGAAAAGCGTGTTTACGCATCAAAATTTTACCAATGCGTAAAAATACACATCGAAAAAACACATAAAATATTCATTGAGAAACACATAAAATACACATCAATGCATAAAAATACTTATCGAGAAATGCATAAAACTATGCACCGAAGAATTTTACCAACGCATAAAAAAATATGCAGCGGGATGATATTTCGTCTTTCAAGAACGGAAGTAAACGAAATAAAGATTTTTTCCATAATCATAATTTCGTTTTCCTGCGATGTTGCCTCTGTTCAGTATTGTTGTTATATATCATTTTCTTCCATAAATATCTGTATTTCAGTTTGAAAACGAAAGAAAAATTTCCGAAAACAGAAATTTGACAGCGTGAAAAGTCTCCTGTACGGTAATCTTTAGGCACGAGAGTGTCACTGCTTCAAGGAATTTCTCCTTTTCCCTCATAATTTGAGTTATCCTAGAAATCGATGCATAACTGAACAGAAATTTTGGGGCAATTGATAGTGGTGAAAGATGCTTTCTGCCCAAAACTTTCGAAAACAGAAGTTAAACGCAGTGAAGATTTCTCCCGTAATTGCGATTTTATTTTTCACGCAAAGTTTCCTGTGCCTAGTATTGTTGTTATTTCATAAATATTTGTATTTCACCTTGAAAATGGAGGGAAAACGTCCAAAAACGGAAATCGAGCGTAGCAAAGATTTTTCTCGTAACTGTAATTATTTTTTTCCAACGATGTTGCGAACATGTGTCCCGTGTTCTTAAATATTACCCCCAAAACAGTTTGCATTTCAGCTTGATAAAGGGAGGGAGAGATGGGGGGTCCAAAAATGAAAGTAACGAAGCTGAAAAGTTTGTATGAATTGATGCATGGTGTTCAAAAGTATTTCATATTCTTAAAGTTGTAGTATTTATCTTTTATCTAAAATAGTGAAAGCTATCATGCATTCATGATCCTCAGACTGAAAGTTCTTTCAGCATGATGGATGAAGTTGTCATCCAAGGGCATTAAAAAAAAAAAAAGGAGGATTTTTTGACAAAAACGCGAGTCCTTTGTGAAAAGATTCTGTTTGTGATAAAACTTTTTGCATGTTGTCTCCAGGTCTCCGTGTTTGGCATAAGGAGGAAACTCGTTGATAACTTTAAAAACTCTAAAATCCCTAAAATTACCGTAGTTCCTACTAAAATGAAATATGATACAGCAAATACGAATTAGGTGAACATACAACCAAACTGAAAAAAAAAAAAAATTTAATTATCTAATTGGAACGAATTTAAACGAATTGGGATATAATAAAAAAAGATAATACATAAAAAAAATATGATCCGGTACGCAGAAGCTATTGCAATAGAAAAAACCAAAAAGAACAACTGCAACATACATTCTGGTATCGATCTACCACTCCCTAGAAAATATTGATGAGAGAGGAACAGGAGGGTATAAAAAATAAAAGGGGAAGGTTGCGGACAGAAGTGCCGGAAGATAAGAGTATGCGGGAGCGATCGACGCACGGAACTTTGATTTTTCGAAACCGTGAAGTGACGACAGCCTAAAATAATGATGTCATGGATCTTGACGAAGATGAGGCAGCGGTTAAGTCAAAAGTGGCAGAGAGAGTGTGATCACAAAGGACACAGCAGACAGTGTCCCTGAAGATGGTAATGCGTACATTACCGAAATGCATCGGAAAGCAATTATCAGAAGGACATCATTCCTTATGCTTGGGTCACCGTGATTTGGCATTTCGTGAGGTTTTTGTGTTATTTAGTATCTTTTTCCACTTCGTTCTTGAGCAGTATTTGGTATTTCAGCTGTGTTTTTATGTCGTACACGACAGGAGTTCGACTGTTTTCGTATTCAGAAATTTTAGTGTTTTAAGTTGATGTTTGTGTGGCTTTATTCATATTCCTTATTTTTGTGAAGTTTGGTGACATACTAGGTTGAGAATAGAATTTCGGTGTTGTTTACGCCTAGTGGAAATAACGTCATATCGAAGACGAGATTGGAACAACGTAATGACTCAACAAATAGCGCTACAGTGAAAGGTGTGTTCTCCCAGTTTGTTTTTTGATGTATTATCTTTTTTTTTTATTATTATATCCCAATTCGTTTAAATTCGTTCTAATTCGTATTTTTTTTTTTTTTTTTTCGGTTTGGTTGTATGTTCACCCAATTTGTATTTGCTGTATCATATTTCCTTTTAGTAGGAACTACAGTAATTTTAGGGATTTTAGAGTTTTTAAAGTTATCAATGAGTTTCCTCCTTATGCCAAACACGGAGACCTGGAGACAACATGCAAAATGTTTTAGCACAAACAGAGAATCTTTTCATAAAGGACGTGTTTTTCGTCAAAAACTACATTTCAGCATGTTATTGGAAACTTAGAATATCAAATAAGTGAAGTTCATGTACTTGGGTTATCACTAATGATATCTTAAAAGTTTTTCTGTGTTTAAAAAAAGGAAGAAAAAAAAGCGACAATGAAGAAATGGGAAGGGAAACAAAGATATCAGCAAACTGAAAATTTAAGCACTGGATGTTGTGCAGCCGCAGAGTTAACAAAAGACAAATGTGACTGTGGAACTTGATATTTTTAGATATCTATAAGAATATCAAAAGTGCAATGTATTCACTTCTTGAACACATTGCTGTTGCATGTGGTCATTACAAACCATGATAAATTTAATGTTATTGTTTTAAAATACGAATCTTATATTTATTACTAAAATAAGAAGCAAAACAGATCCAAATTCTAAATACATTGAGTGGTAGTGAAATATTTTTTAATATGAAAAAAAATCTGGATTGATTTTTCATAATTGCCCTTCATTTTTGTAAGTTTTTTATTTCATCTGTTAATTTTTCTAAAATACTCCCCACTTCACTTTAAAAAATTACTCCCTAAATTTTTTCAAAGGAGTAAAAATACTCCTTTAAATTTATTATTATTTTTTTTTTTTTTTGGCAAACTCTGATTGCAGGTGATCAATGCAGTAGAATGGCAGAAAGCTACCACTCAACAAACTTCATTACTATAAAGGAATATGTGTTTTTCACTCAATTTCTGTGCTTATACTTGTATCTTTGGTTCTTGACAGGGCTATAGTTCCAACTGCAGCCCACTCTCCATAAACTTTATTTATTGTGATTACAGATTAGCCGATAGATGGCAGCACATCCGCTCTTTCCTAGGCATGCTCACTAGCTCTTAGTTCTAGTGTGTTTGTTGAACTTGTGTTTTGCAACAGTAACCCTTCAGGTCTTTTTTTCGGATACATTTTTTACTGTGCTGCAAGATGTGGAATTGGAAGAGATTCTTCAATGAAATGGGTAGGGATGAGGCTACATGTATTTCCTGGTGTGAACACCAAGGATTGCTGCCTACTACAAGATATTCAGAGGGTCACCCAATGACTCTCAGAGTGGATGTGTCTCATCATTTTGAACAATTCGAGTGTTTGAAGAAGCATGTTTCAGGGAAGAATGAGTTGTTTCCATACAACTGGCATGTGGTTCCATCAAGCACATATTCCTCTTGATATCATAATGATTCAAGTGTATTATAGTTTTGCTAAAGATTTGTCCTACGACGAGGCAATTGAGGAATCATCACAGGGTGATGTTACCACGTCCACTGAGACAGTTAGCGACTGGCATCAGTACCGCAGAGAACTCATTTGTGTCCCTTCAAACATAAACTAATAGAGGAAAATCAAATATTCATTTTCATCCCATATTCTGCAATATTTATTCCAATGCAACTGTCATCTTTCCTCAAAACACTGCTTTTAGGTGATGATTCACATAATCAGACAGTTCTTCCCTGGCATGTAATCAATTTATTTTAAATTCCCGCAATTAGTCGATTTATTCTGCCAGATATACTTTCCCATTCACGAGGAAACAAAACGTTTTTGTCATGACGTTTTAAGTAGGGACACAATTAACATTCACAAAGATCCTTTTAAGGGCCAACCAAAAATAATCATCAAACAGGCCTATTACACAACTCGCACACAGTATCTTTCCAAGTGATTGATAAATGGCAGCACATTAAAATGTCAGAGAGCGGGTCGCAGTTGGAAGTATAACGCCTTGACAGTACTATCAGGAAGAAATACAGAAAAAAACATCGTCACTGCATGTTCATACATTAGCCATTACCACAAAGTAGCAGGTGTTTCCATTAATCTGGCTACCCTTGTACATCAGTTAAAATTGCTCACATCTAAAGAACAGCCTACATGCAATGCCAATTCCCTTGCCAACTCTCTCATTCCTGCTACTTCAGAACTTTGAAATTCCTTAGGCAGCTGTACCATCCCAAAAATATCAGTTTTCAGTATTTACAACAAAGGCAAATATACTGCTTTTGAAGATTCCACATTTTAAAACAAGAAAATAAAACTACACCTAGTGTAAGCATTATTGGGATTTCCTTTTTCTGAAAAATTCTCTACCAGAGAAAAATGTCTCAAAAAGCTTTTTTTTAAAGCTCAGTTAAAACTTTTCATCAGAACTTTTAACACTAAATGTAAGTTTTGCAAGTTCGTCAAAACATGCAGTTATTACTCTTGCACTCCCAAAAATTCATGAAGCTCTGCCAGAGCTTCATGAATTATGCTTCATATACTGTTAAATACTTTTCCCACAAACATGCAATGAGTCTTTTACATGCACTATAATGAACACTGCTCTCCAAAGCTGTTAGCCTTTGCCATGCATCCTACAGCACAATAATCATGCAACAACCATCCTTTTAAGGGCCTACCCGAGTAGGTGCTACATGAATCACTTTTCCAACATATTCTTTCCTGCTCTGTCAAAGCTCCAAGATTCCTGTTATATTATTAAGATAAAAAGCAAACAACCTGATTTTGAGTAGATCCATGACTTTGAAAAGAAAATGAAACTAATCATGATGACATTCACATGATGATTAGTTCCACTCACATGACAATTCACTACAGGTCTGCCCTTCATGATCAATTCTCCACAGAACTACACAAAATTTTTACTTTATTCTACCAATGAGATGCAAATGTTCAGTGGTACAAAAATGTGTACATTTCCTATACCATAAAGTAGTTCATGGGTGTAAGATTGTTCAGAACACCCAAGAATCCCTAGTAAACATTATTTTGCCACTATCATTTCTGAAACTAAAGGCATAGCATTATGTTTCTAGTGCACATTTAATCTTTTGTGCTGTCAGTTTCTTAATATTCACTCAAGTACACATTTATTTCTTCACAAATTTGTAACACAATGAAAACAAAAAAAAAAAAAAAATACACAGAAAAACACAAAATTTACATCAAAAAATCACAACCTGCACCAGTGTTTATAATTCACGAAGAAATCTATTTCTAAATATGAGAAACGTACAATGATTGAAGAACTTCTACACTCAAAAGGTAAATAATTGTTTTCCTTTTACGATCACATAGTTTGATACAGCAGTCAGAAATCTAACCAATTTCATAAAAACATTCTTCGTTAACTTTTATCCCACAGTGTTTATTCTATTAATAATTTTCCAAACATCCAAAAGCCCAAAATATAACACCCAAAACCCGAAATATGCGTTTAGGCGCGCACGCCAGTAGTAAACACGTCTTGCCACATGCTTTTTCGTTAAATGTATCAGAACTACTTACTGTTATTTTGCTGGGTGTAAACGAACTGCAATCTGTCTAATGCAATGAAAGAAAAAGAATCTTTGAATAATCAGCTGAATTTCAGCAAATACGCGAAACTGATCTTAAATTTGCAACCACTATGATAAAAGTCCACAAAGACAACCGGCATGAGAAACGAATCCACGGCGCACGTTAGCACGCCATTCTGAAATTTTAAGCAGACGGTTGCCAAATTTAAGGGATCATTATCACTTTGAGCTATAAAGTAAGCATGCTCCGAAAATAAAAGTTGTCCTAAAATTGAAGAACTGTATTTTTTGACCAGTAACAATTTGGTAAAAAGTAATAATACTATTCTTATAAACAGAAACTAACTTACAAAAGATTTCAAAGTCTTACTGATTTTTAATTACAGAAACTAGGAAAGTAGATATGCAAATCAAATCCTTGGACTCAGTTTTTTTTTCTTTCCTTTTCTTTTAAATACAAGTCACGGTATTATGGTGATTCTCGACTGTGGTATTGATGTCATTTGTTGGAAGCAAGGAGGTTATATTACTGGAGACACCACTGGCTCTGCCGCCTTAGGTCACAGCTAATCTGTGGTGTGACGTCACAAGCAGGCAAAAACGAACTAAACTATACCGTTGATAAAACAGTGAGTTTGTGTATCATTGATAAAGATTATTGAATTACTCATTTTATCTGTTTATACGCTTAGAAGCATTTGTTCCATTGGTTTCGAAGCAGCTTCTTTTCTGCGGCTGCGTCGTGCCTGCTGAAGACGTTATTTACAGCACGGACGGTGACTTATGGCGGCCAATGCTGCGTGGATAAGAGTGGTGTCTCCCAGGGCTATAAAAGAGAGGGCCGCGGGTGGCCGAGTGGGCAACGTTCGTGACTGTCACGAGAAGGGCCTCAGGTTCGATCCCAGCAGGTACAAACGCTCGATCCACTAAATACCCGCCGTGCGTCGGGTGGGCACGTTAAGCCGTCGGACTCCGGGTACTTGTCCCCCGATAATAAATAAGAGCGTCTTCCTCCCCTTTCTACTTCGCTTCCGTGTCACTATCGGGCGCTCTAGCCCAAATCTCCTAATATCCTATTTCTAATTGTTGTTTAAGACCTGGGGTCAGACACTCCCTTCCTAAAATCCTCCACATATGATGATGATGATGCTATAAAAGAGAGAAGGGCTGGTTCATCGCTTTGACAAACCGAATGCCGACATGGTTGGGGAACCATCTGTGACGTCACCGTGCTGCTTGGAGTTCTCCCTCCCGTGCTGCAGGGCTGTCGTTGCGAGCAGTTTTCTTGCGTGTTATGTTTTATCGTTTGCAATATACGAGTATTTATTAGTGTATATACTGTAATACATAGAGAGAAAGATACAAATAGATCGCGCGAATGTTTAAGAATGTATGTATCTATTGTATGCGTATACATAAAGAGTTTACCTACGTAAGTTGGTGAGCCCTTTTCTTTTGTTAAAATGTCTTCGTGTGCTGTCGCAACGTGTCGGAATACACACAGAAACCGAAAAGGATAATATATTGTGTTTCATGCTTTTCCTCGGACCAATCCTGTGCTCGTAAAAGAATGGATGAACAGGTGCCGCAGATTGGACTCGATTAATGTTAAGTACGCCAGAATTTGTAGCGAACATTTCCAGTTGTGATTACGAAGTTGATATGAAAAATCGATTACTTGGATTGCCTTTACGAAAGGTACTCAAATCGGATGCCGTTTCCAGTATAAATTTACCTTCTTTAATTTCTGAAGAAACAACACCGAGTACCCAGAGACACCGGAAAATAAAAATTGTTCGAAGTGCTTTGGAACGATTGAGTGAACTGAGCCAAGGCCATCTTAATACCTTACCAGGCCTGCAACAAGGTCATGCGATTTGGTCGTTACGTCACAATCGTAGGGCTACTCTTTTTCCAGTAGACCAACGAATTTGACTCGTTTCGTAGTTGTGTTATGTCCGTTCTTGTTGGCGAGTTGTTATGTTCCAGTGAATGTTGTGTGGATATTTACTGCGTATTTTAAGTTTTTTGTGAAGATCCTGCTCGATTACAAAAGATATTTTCAGCGGTAAGGAATGTTTCTTTTCTTTTATTAGTATTCAGTACTGAAATTTTATAAATATGAAGTGTTGATTGAACGTTAGTTAATCCTTCATGAAGTGCTGGTTTTACGTTTTATAAATGTTCTTATTGCTGCGGAATAAAGTGGGATGTAATGTTGTACGTTTTGTTATATGCATTATGTGCATGCTTCAAATGGTACAAGGTGAAATTGTGATCTAAGAAATGGATACATGATTCTGAAGTTGTCATATGAAAAATCATTTCTTTATTCTGTAAAAATTAAGAATAATGTTAGAATTACATGAAATTACCAAATTTTCGTTTTGAATAACATGTTTAATGGTTGTTCAATGAATTTTTTTTTTTTATTGGAATTTTAACGACCACCGTGAGCAACTCAATGGGCTATAAGCAGTCGCCCGTCCCTAATTTTAGGGTCACTGGTTCCAGGGAAGGGAGAGAACCAGTGCCGTAAGACAAATACAACATCCATGCCTCACCGGGATTCGAACCCGGACCCCGTTCGGACGAATGATCAGAGGCCATCGCTTAGACCACTGCGCCACCGGGGCGGCTTCAATGAATTTAAAACTTATAGCATGGAATTTCAAAAAATATCTTCTATTGTATGCCACCAGTAATTCTGTATATAACCCTACACACGTAGCTTTAATTTTTGTGTCCTGGGGCTTATTGTGGATACATTTCCGTCTTTTGAAAATTTTGGAGACTTGTTATGATGAAAACTCATTTCTTTTTCTTTTATATTTCTTTTCCCTCCGAGAACTGCGAAAGCGTATTTATGTGACTAGGACAAGCCACCAACAGTAACCAATAACTGGAGTTCAGTTGGCAAATTTTGAGCGAAGCTATTGCAAAATCTAAGCTCATTAAGGCGTCTATCATAACACGTTCTAAAAAATGAATGCATAAAATTTATGACTTCCAGAACAAAAGTAAGAAACATTATAAAAAAGAAATGCCTAAAATTTATCATGAACTACTTTCCTTCACGCCTTTACGTTGGTTGTGATCAGGTTGCATGTAAACAAAGCGGAAAGACACACTCAGATCGGGAACCACGTTTTTCATTTTGTATCGCGAAAGACAGACATACATACACAAACTTCCCTTTTTACGCTTTCCAACCGTACGTTGCAGAAGCGTAGCATGCAGCTTTGTCCGTCCGTTCGCACGATAACTCGCGTAAAAATGGTTCAATTTCGATGAAATTTTAGTATGTGGTAGTGGACTACTGGGGACGAACCCTATTGAAAATGGGGGAAATGGGGTCAAAGGTCACGACATAGGAGCGGGATTCATTCGTCATATGCGTCATAACTTGCGTAAAAATAGTCCGATTTCAATGAAATTTTAGTATGTGGTAAGGGACCACCTGGGGAGGAACTCTATTCAAAATGGGCGAAATGGGGTTAGAGATCAGGACATAGGAGCGGGATCCATTATATTGCCTTTGGGCGTCATACTTGCGTAAAAATTGTTTGATTTCGATGAAATTTAAGATGTGGTAAGGGACCACCTGGGGACGAATCCTATTGAAAATGGGTGAAATGGAGTCAAAGGTCACGACATAGGAGCGGGATTCATTCCACCACCCTTATGCGTCATAACTTGCGTTAAAATGGTTCGAGTTCGATGAAATTTTAGTATGCAGTAAGGGACCAACTGGGGACGAACCCTATTGAAAATGTGCGAAATGGGGTCAAAGGTCAGGGACATAGGAGCGGGATCCATTCGTGATATGCGTCGTAACTTGCGTAAAAATGGTTCGATTTCAATTAAATTTTAGTATGTGGTAAGGGACCACCTGGGGAGGAATTCTATTCAAAATGGGAGAAATGGGGTCAATGATCAGGACATAGGAGCGGGATCCATTCTATTGCCTTTATGCGTCATAACTTGCGTAGAAATGGTTTGATTTCGATGAAATTTTATTATGTGGTAAGGGACCATCTGGGGACAAATCCTATTAAAAATGAGCGAAATGGAGTCAAAGGTCAGGACATAGGAGCGGGATTCATTCCACCACCCTTATGGTAAAAATGCTTCGATTGCGACAAAACTTTAGTAGGTTGTTCCGGAGGTATACTGAACCGGTTCTGTTGAATATCATCCAAATGGGGTCAAAGGTCAGGGCACAGGAGCGAGATTTATTCCACAGACATTATCCTCATGCACGCGCAGTGAGGCTGTCAGAGGGGAAAAATACTTCCATAATGCTTTTGTGGTTCCTTTCAGCGAGCATCGCCTCAGTTGCACGTAACATAGTCACCACCGGTAGTGAAGAGGCAGTGATTGATAGGCATTTGTCAGACAGTTTTACTAAAAACAGTACTAACGGGAAAAAACCACGGGCCGTGTGTGGCCTAGTGGTCAACGTTCGTGACTGCCACGGAGGAATCTCAGGTTCGATCCCAGGTATCTGCGAACTCTCGACCCATTAAAAATCCGCCGTGCGTCGGATGAGCAGGTTAACTTGTCGGACCCCGGGTACTAGCCCCCGGTAATAAATAAGGGTGTCTTCCTCCCCATTTCTACCTCGCTTCCGCGTCACCTTCCTATCAGGCACTCTAGCACAAATCTTCTAGCTTCCTGTTCCTAAGATTTGTTTAAGACCTGGGGTTAGACACTCTCTTCCTTCCTAAAGTACTCTACATATGAGTACTTTTAGGGGGGGGAATCCTTACCTTCTTCAAGGCTGTCAAACATTTTAGTAAATTTACAAGATACTAAAATACAACAAAAATAAAGAAGTACGATAATTACAATCAATCATTAATACCTAATTATTTTTAAAAATGCTTTAAAAATGGTTTAGTCTATTTTAGTGTTTTAAATTTATCAAAAATTTGGCTATACGTCCCCCCTTTCTGCCCCCCTTATGGGCGCCCTTGAATATGATCAGACCTGAAAAAATATCCACACATTAGTTAAATACAACAATATTCAAGATGCCTCTAACACTGAAATATTTTCATATAAAATTTTACTGAATGTGATGATACCCTCACAGTTTGAAGTATTTTTCTGAACATACCACCCAACGATATCAAATGCCGCCTGGATAGACCTCTGGTATGGGAATATAAATAAGAAATCCAGATGCCTGGCTGTGTATGTAAATAAACAAATAAAAAATTCCAATTGCCCTGTTTTGCTTTCACAGCAAAATAAAGTCTGAATCCCCCCAATAGTTAACCACGATATTATTACTATTCAAGATTCCTCTTATGCCAAAAATGTTTTTGTTGAAATAAAATTTTATTTAAAATATTTTGTGAAGATACCATTTCAGCTGCAATAATTTTTGCAAAGCTACTCCCAACAGCATTAAATGTTACCTGGATCGACTGCAAGTTATAAATATATATATAAATACAGGGTGAGCCAAAAGTCACTGTGCACCTGGCAAGACAATACACATACAACAACTACAAACATACTTGCTACAATAAATGCTAGAAATGGCCTCTTCCTGTGTGTAGATATGCATCCACACGTCTGAAAATTTTCTCAAAGACACGTTACAGGTCCAATGGAGAAATGTTGCTGAATACTGCGGTGATGGCTTCCTGTAGTTCCGGCAGGAAACTGGGATTGTTCTTGTAAACAGAATTTTTCAGTAATCCCCACAATTTTTTAACCAATTTTTTTGGACTTTTAATGATGCAAATAGAAATATTCTCCACCATTTCATCTGTTAACACTCGCGGCCTACCGCTTCTCGAAGCATCTCTCACTGATCAGTTTTTTTTCAACCGGCCACTGTGATGCCTCACTACTGACTGATTCAGTCATGGCCAGATGCCGGAAATACTGGCTGCGTCATTCAAGGTCAGACGGCAGGATGAGCTTACCCCACCCCAACATTCTCCATTCACAATATTGCAATTACATTCACAGCAACTATACTTCATAGATTTATTATTTCTTATCACAGTATGTCAAGTGCACAGGGACTTTTGGCTCACCCTGTATATGTACTTCCATTATAGCATTTTTAGTTCTTTAATAATAAGTTATATTCTTACAGATGCCACGGATGTGCTGTGTTCCAGGCTGTCGTGCGAATTATAAGTCAGAAAAAACAGAGACAATAACAACATTCAAATTTCCTAAGGATCCTGAATTGCAAGAAAAGTGGGTTAAGGCTATCCACAGAGAAGAATTCATACCTAATCATAACAGTGTTGTTTGTGTTCGTCATTTCAGTGATGAACTTGTAATTAGAGTTGATACTGTTTCAAGAGATGATGGTTCGTTGTTGTCAGTTCCTCGAAAAGTGCCCAAATTAGCTCCCAATGCTGTACTTCACATATTTCCGAACCAACCATCGTATTTCACTTCAAAACTTTTGCTAAAACGTAGGTGTCCTAATGATCGTTTCAAAGAACAAGTAGAAAGGGATGAAGCGTCATTTTTGAAGTGGATGGAAGATGATGTAATTAAAGATTTCCCATCTTTTAGATCTTCAGTTCCAAAAAATAATTCTGGGTTTCATCATTTCTTTGAAGATGATGCTGTTGTATTTTGCAAGTTACACTTATAGATTGTCCTAAAATTTCAGTTTCATTTAAAGTTCTCCTAGATCTTTCTGTTGAGATCTAGCATGATGGGCTGTGTGTGCCTACTGTGCAGATGCAGCCTGTTCTAGGTAAAGACTTAAAATTAGACAGATGGTCCAAGTTTGACTCACTGATCAGTCAGTTATCATCCTTCTCTTTGGAGAAAAATTCAGTGAATGAAAGACTGAAGATTTGCTCTCGTGTTATTGCCCAGTGTTCAGAGGAGTTGACAGAAGGTGATAGTAAATTGCTAGCTTTGAAGTTCCTTTCTGAGCAATTGGAAATTTTAACCTTGGGACACCCTAAGTATAGCTCAGAAACATTGACATGGGCATGTTACCTGTTTTTTACTAATGCTTCTGCGTACTGCTTACTCCGCAGTCTAAGCATTCTTTGTTTGCCTTCTCCTGGTTACCTAAGACAACTCTCAGTGGGGTATGGAACAGAAGTTGGTGTACAAGCTTCACATATAAAATACCTCAAAGAAAAATTCAATGTTCTTGAGCAACATGAACAAATTATTTGCATTCTTTTGGATGAGATATATATCAAACCAAAACTAACTTTTAAGAAAGGCATGATCCAAGGTGCATCACACAGCTGCAGCAGGGAGGCAACGACTATTAAATTTTTTTTGTTAACTTCACTATTTGGTAAAAATAAGGATATTGTGGCTTTTTATCCAGTGAAAAATATGACTTACACTGAGCTGTATCATATGACCCTGGAAGTCTTAAAAGTTGTAACTGATATAGGATATACCACAATTGCTATGGTTTCTGACAACAATAGAGTGAACAGAAATATGTTCGAGCAGCTGGGTGGTGGTTTGTTGAAGTCTCACATTACAAATCCACATGATTCTAAACAAGAAATATTCTTATTATTTGATTCAGTACATTTATTAAAGTCAATTCGTAATAACTGGTTCAACCAGACTGACTCACTTCAAACTTTCCATATTCCAAAAGTTGATGGTTCTCTGGTGAAGAGACAGCAAGCGTGAATCATTTGAAAAGACTCTATTCTTCAAAAATTGGAACGATTGTGAAGATGGCTCCAAAACTGACTAGGAAAGTGATATTCCCTTCTTCCTTGGAAAGGCAAAATGTTTCTCTTGCCACAGGTCTCTTTCATGAAACGAATGTTATTGCTTTAAAAAATTACACGTTCAAACAGCCACAGGTCTCTTTCATGAAACGAATGTTATTGCTTTAAAAAATTACACGTTCAAACATAACTGCTCTTGCTTAGGAACTGTAGCATTCCTTGACATCATTATAAAATGGTGGAAAATTGTGAATGTGAAACATTCTTATAAGGGTAGAAACTTACGTGATCCATTTTGTGATCCTGTTCGCACTGAAAATGATGCAAACATAAAGTTCCTGGCTGATTTCATATGTTGGCTTCAGAAGTGGGATAATATTCAAGTTTCTGGTAGCTCTTCTTCGAAGCAACATGGTAAATTAACAAGAGAAACATATGTAGCTCTCCTTCACACTACAAAAACCTTAATTTTTTTATGTAGATATCTTTTTACTGTGCATAATCCAAAGTACATTCTTTTGGGGAAGTTTCAAACTGACAATTTAAAGGGTCGATTTGCACAATACCGCCAAATGAATGGTGGCAGTTTTAATGTATCTGTAACACAGGTGTTAGAGAGTGAAAAAAATTAAAGCTCATAAGTTTATTGAAACTGCATTCTGCCAAGTGTGGAGAATTTGAAATAAAATCACTGAAAACAAACTGTACTGAAAACACAAATGCAATTGCAAGCTTTGAATATGAAGAGGATGTTTTGGAGCAGTCCAGCAGAGTTAATATAACTGAAGAAAATATGCTGGTGTTAGTGTACTTAAGTGGTTATGTCACATACTCCTAAATAAATTAGTGAGCTGTCAGACATGTATGCAATATCTAATGCGTGAAGAACCAATGGAAATTCAATGCACTGGTAAAAATACTTACCACTATTTAGCTCAGAGCACTCGAGGAGGCTTACGGTGGCCTACTGACTACTTTGTTACTTTGAGTACTATAGTTTTTTTAATTTTTCAGACACTTATTTCAGAAACATTTGAACAACAGTTCTTGCAATCACATAATCACAAAGACAATTTGCAGGTATTAGCTCTACAGAAATTAGCAAATCAATGTTAACACCTAGATGAAAACTGTTCATGTGGTGTATCCCTTCAAAATTTGTATGTTAAGTGTGCAAACATTTTCAGCAACATATTCATTAACAATTATTGTAAGCTTAAAAATAATGCACTTTCAGAAAACAAGTTAAAAAAACGAAAATTGTCAGTACTTAAAATTCACTAAAACAAGGCTGGAAGATTTCTCAATGGAAGCATTCTCTGTTAAAAATTAGGTTCTATTGATACAAATGCGGATAATACGCCGATTTAAAATAAAAATGTTTTTGAGGCTCTTTGATTTTTATTAAAAGCTACGGGGTAATTGTTTATGAGGGGAGATGTAATTGGAAAAGAAATTTTTTTTTTCAATTCAGGAGTTTGTACGGAATGGATAGAGGAGGGAGTGGTGTCATAATGAAAGATTAGGGAAGTTATGGAGAGGGACAGCGGGATCATTTTGTGTTGTTGAGAACAACGCTGACTGTTGTGCCGTCTCTGTTTTTGTCAACCAGCCAATGAAAACATATGCACAGTGCTTGCTGCATGAACCTATGTGTGCCTTTTTTCAAAGTTCCTTGTTTTGGATATCATGTGTGCTGTGCAAGATTTATCCTTCGCCATTTTGACCAACGTCTTTGCTGCAGATATTTTCCTTCATTGCTATTCATGATGTCTTAAAAAACGTTTCAGTTACACTGCCGATTTTAAACTTACAGTGGGGTGCACAGTAGAGGGTATCATGTCCCTGCACAATAGTTTTCAGAAAGTCAGAAAACAACCGTGCAGTTAATGGTGAAAAGCAGCTGTGCCATGGTCTAAAACGCAAGCAAATCTGTCAGTAAATTCTACGGAAGAATTCACAGAAGTCTAGCCCTATTTTTTACTGACCCATGTCTCATCCAATCATCTAACTCTGACAGCAAGATTTATTCCAAAACTTTCAACTAATATACAATGCAAGTAATGTTTCACCGAAAAAACTAAAAAAAAAAACAATTCCAAACAGTCAAAGGTCTAAAAGAAATATGTACACTTTAAAATGTAAAACTTCCTGAAGAAAAGAAAAAGAAGCTTACCTACGGTATTTGCAGCCTAAACTTCAGATCTGCTTACTCTTGCCATTTAGACCATGAAAAGCAAATGTTTGCAGTGAAATGTTTTTTTACATAAATCCACTGCAAAACACTTATTTCAGATAGTCAATGTCCAGGTGACTACATCGTTCATTAGCTGCTGCAAAATTCTTTCCATGGCATGCATTGCAATGTGCTCTAATCTAACGAGAAGACAAGAAACAAAAATTGCGTATGTGTGTGGGGAGGGGGAGGTGCATGGATACATAGCAAGGAGTACAGATATAAAATTTGGTACAGACATATAAGAAACACAAAAGCTATAAAATATACCAAACTATTAAATACAAGAGATTTACATTGAAGTGCAGAATGACGCAAATTACCAGTCAATCACATTGTAAGCTGTGGAAAAAATCCATTAAAAGAACTATCACAACTTAATGAGGATTCATATGTATCATAACTATCATTACTTACACAAGACAAAGGAAAGTAAATGTGCTAGTTAAAACGTGACAAAATTGAGTAATTAAACCAAAGTGAATATATTAACAAATTCTTTAGCTACCACAAATACCTTGGCTTTACCAATCACAACCTGTTAAAAAATGGCAACAGGCTTGATAGCTGCATTACACGCCACACCCGTTCCTCAAGCAATGACCTTTTACTTATCGGCGGTGGTCATAATGTCGAAAGTCAAAATGTTGACAGAGTCCAAAAATGTTCACAGTCACAATAGTCCTTACATTTTTGTTTCATTTTTTTTTACTTCAGATCACTGTGCGTTGGACCATTTCAGCAATTAGTAGGGTTTATGGTTTATATAGGAACTAAAGATAATGTCACATTTTTACGCAGGTGCAAAACATTAATGATAATGCCCTTATGCCTGGGCCTTTTTAGCAGTTTTCAATCTGCTGTGCTAATTTTCATAAGGTTTGCACAACAAGTCAAGGTTTTAGCAATGCACTTTACCGAGGTAGAAACGATTAAGCAGGCCTTAGGCCAAAGCCTTTTTAACAGTTTTCAGTCCACCAAGTTGATATTCATAAAAAATCAAATTAATTGTGTTGAACTTTTTCTCAAGCACAAAACATTAATTGATATACCCAAGGCCTAAGCATAAGAATGTTTAGTAATTTTTTATACTGCAGTGATCACAATCATAAGGTTTGTGTGACAAGTCAAGTTAAGAGCGTTACACTTATTGAAAAATTCTTAAAAGACCTAGAGACTAATTTGGCAACTAAGTGAAAGAACAACATTATAAACTTAACTCGTCATGCAAACCTCATAAATGTGTACACGGCGATTAAAAACTTCTAGCCTAAGACTTTGTAATTAATATTTTGTGACCCAATACAAGTGCAAAATTATTATCTTAGCTTGTTATGTGACCCTTATGAATATGAGATGTGTTAAGAAATGTTGACAGGATCAAATGTAGAGTTAAAATGTCAACAGGCTCTCAAAATGTTCAAAGTAACAGTGAAATGTGGAATTTTTCCTTTTTCCCTTTTATTTTATTTCAGTTTTGACATTTTTATTAAGTTTTGAAAAACTTACACTCTGACAGCAGGGGTTTTTTTTTTGGTTTTTTTCCCCCATCTTTATTGTGCTTTTGGCAGTATTTACTATATTGTGGCAGTTTTTTGTGTTGATAACATCTTACATAGCATTTTGTAATTTTGTCATATTTTGGGCAATTTACTTTCAATGCCTACTCGCATTTTTTTTTCTTCGAATATTTGGTTTTCGTTTTGGTTCTAGATTACTTCGGTTTTTAGATGAGTTTCGTATGTACGAAATAATTTGTTAGCTTCGGCATGCCACTGTCATTCAACGAATTTTCACAAAATTTTACACATCTGCTTGAAAAGATTTTCACAAAAATTAATATTTTGGTTCAACTCGTAATTTTGGAACCAAAACGGCAGAATTGGGCCATGTATCTACACTGGGGAATGATGTTGGGGAGGTTAAAACATATAGGGAGCAATGCTTTAGAAAGCCTGTTGTTTACAGTTCTTCACAAAATTTAATACTGTATCAGTGTTGCACATTGAGAGGGTAAGTGCTGGGTTATTCAATAGCTCAGGAATTAAGTAAGGTGCAAGGACACCAAGTTTCAATGACACTCCTTAATTCTACTGACATATTTAGAAAAATGCGAATTTGCTGCTACCAAGTATCAAGACATCTGCCCGAGACCAACAATGATGATTTAAAGGGCCACAAAAGGTAATCCTAGTGATCCTCAGATACGATGGATGTTAAGGGTGGAGGGCAAATTTCTTATCTGTTTGTTTAAGAAGCAACAAATTTCAACAGCTGCATTCTAATTAACAACAGCAAAAATATATACACATATTTAGACCCTGTCGACATTTTGACCTTGTTAGCATTTTAACTGTAGACATTTTGTACCAATCGCATCTACCTATGCGTTACTGATTTCTCCATAGCAGTAAGAACTTTAGAGATATGATGTTTGTAAAAAGAGTAACAAGAATTAATATCAATAAGAATAGGGAATGAAAACTTAAAGCATATATGTCAGTGCATTAATATGGATACAAATACTTCAAGCACAAAATATTTTCTATTTCTTTTTAACAGCAATAATTTTTATTTCCTTTCACTTTACTTTCTTATACAACTGCCAAGTTATAAAATTAATTTGTCATATTTTAAGCTTCATTGTTTTCCTTTCTATGTTTCAAGATCATATTTATTTTATGCAACTGACTTTTGCCACGTTTAAGTATTATGGCAGATAACCTGTCACTTATGGTATTTCGGGGGAGGGGGATATGTACATGGTAATTTGCTTTCATGCACTACAGAATTTTCCTGATTTAATTGTTTCCCTTTTATTTGGTGGGTATCATTTAGACTCATAAAGAAGGCAGAGGAATTCATAAGGAAACATTTATTTTAACAGAAAAAATTGGAGAGTAAAATGGATGCAAAGAACATAGATTTTCTTGGAGAAAAGAAGAAAATCTTATCATTATGATTACAAGGCTTACACTTATTTATTTTTGTACCAACATATACAGGACTGAATAACTGAAAATGCATGTCTTCACTCGGATAATGACTACATTATGTGCAGATCATGCATAAAAAATGTAGTTCTTGAAGCAGTTTTTCAAAAATATAACACTGATTGCAACCAAAAAAGGAAAAATTTATCCAAAAAATTTCACTCTCCAGGTACAGCAATCCACCCAGGTAAAGAAATGAATGGAAGTCACTTGTACGCATCAGAAAAAGCAGATTATTTAGAAGACAGTCAAAATGCATGGTAAAATGTTTAGTCTTAAAATATATACATATACTGTATTAGAGAGGACTGAGCAAGAAGCAACTAAATCAGGCAAAAAAAAACATGATTCCAAAAGTGAATGTATTAGGCTTATAGCTTATTTCTGACATATCAAAATAACTAATGTTCCTGAAATGCTTACTGCTTTGTAAATAACAGAGCGTGTAATTTTAGAATACCAAACATTGCGATGACTGGATACGAGGATGTGTTGGACATTTTTTACTATTATGAAAATAGATTGCTTTTACCAGAAAAAATTACTCATAGTGACTCAGGCATCACGTTTTTCACTTTTAGTGATACCCACAGCGTAGCAGCGAAATGAGTGTATTCACGAGTACACGAGTTTTTACTACACATACACGCACAAAAACATGATTGCTACACATTCATGAATTGAGTGAAGCTGCTGCAAAATCTACTGAAGAATCTCCACGGCTTGCGTATCCATCAAAAAATTAGGCACACAAGTGATAGTCAACGTCTCTATTGGCAATCTCAGCGGTCCGCTCTCCCTCTAGCGGCAAAAGGAAGAATTACTGTAGTACGGGTAACGTTTTCGGCTCAATGCTTGGCTGTTGGTAGATCGCTCATTACGTTCAGTTGTCGTAGTTTGGTGTATTTTTGCATTCATTCTGGAATTAGAGAGTTGTATAATGGAGAATTCCGTGAAGAAGAACAAATCATATTGTTGTGTTCCGCAATGTCGTTCCCAAGGTTTCAGCTATGTTTTTCACAAGTTAGTATAAACGTTTGTGCCTTGCGTTTGAAATCCTTCCAGTGAAATGCTACTAACCTAGTAACGTCTTGGAATGAATAATAAACAAGGCAGCATGTTTTTATTGCATAGTAGTAATTAAAAAATCCACATTTCTACATAATCTTGAAAACAAATAATTGCTGTTATCCGTATAAATTTAAACTTCATTATGGAGCAAGATTTGCAATGTTCTGTCAACAGTCATCGGTTCAAAAACGCAGAACCCAATGATAATCAACAATTACCAATTCACAAACACTTTTAGGAACAGAATGTTCAAAAATTACAAATGTTATTGTTGACAGTATTGAAAATGGGTCCTGGGAAACGTCAAGTGAAACGAAATGTCAGCTTTTAATAGTAATCCGGATTAGAACACCACTGTCGGTATTACTATATCACTTGCCTGAAAATATAAAAATAAAAATTACCTGTTACAGTAAAGCATTACTGCTACACAGTGCTTACACGTTCCACTTCTGCCCGCTTTACAAGAGCACTCAAATGACTTTATAGAAATTTCACTGTTACTTGTATCTGAAACACCGTTGATGAAGTGAGGCTACGACGTTATTGCCGTGGACTGAATGCAGTGCGAAACTATGAGAATTTCTCTTCCATCTTCCTTCTTAATTCCACAAGAAATTATATGGCCTACATTAAACAATCCCTTCCCCTTCTTTAATGCATCTTGAATTTTTGGAAGCGTCCACAAATTTCATTATTTCAAGGATTGAAAGCGACAAACCAGCCATTCTAACATTCGACTTTATGGAAACACGTGCGATGTTACCCGTACTAGAGAAGTTTGTTTACGTTTGCGCAGCGCCCCCTATAGTTCGTTGAGGTTCCCAATTTCTGCTGTATTAACCACGTACATCACGATCACGTATAATTAAACAGCACGCTTTTCGTTTTCTGTAAAATTAATACTTTTAATATGCACGTATAGTAATAAATACAGTAATATTTCAGTCTGATTGCGACTTCTATTTTCGAAACATGAATGATGACATGTTAGCAACCCGTTTCATCCACATGCTGTCTCCCAATCGCGATGCAAATTTAATTTTTCAGGTGATACTTGAACAAATACTATACACACAAAAGTATTAAGAGTACTACATTGCGTTCCGAAGTACGTAGTTCCCAGAAGTACCTGATGACGAGATCCATAACGCATCCCTAAAAATACGAAATCAACACTCACTTTTTGTATTGCCACGGAGAGCAAAGCAATAGCACCACGATTGTGACGTCATAAATCCTTGTGGCAGGCCTGGTAAGGTATTAAGATGGTCTTGACTCAGCCCGAAGAAAATTAATCTGGATCCTGAAAGTGAAACTGACGCTGGTACGAACTGTGAAATCAGTAGCAAACGTAGAGACGACAGAATGCCCTGACTGCAAGTATCTGAAAATTTGTACTGATAATTTAATGAAAAAGTTTCAACACTGGAGAAAGATCTCCAAACTGAAATCCAGGAAAAAAGTAGAAATCACAAAGTTTCGGTTCAGCAATCGAAAAGATGGGCCATTTCTAGGCGATCTCTAATATCTCAAATTCAGCAATTAAGAAGCCAAATGAAAATACTTCAGAAAAGAAAACAGAAATTAGAAACGTTGGAGAAATGTGTCAAACGCGTTTTCACGAAGACCCAAGTTGATGTTCTTACTTCGAAAATGAAAAGGTTAAAATGGACGACAGAGGATATATCTAGATGCATAGTAATTCGAGCACTTTCTTCAAAATCATATGATTTCTGGAAAGAAAAGATGGGCGTTCCACTTCCAAGTGCTAGCGCCCTGAAACGTTGGTGTGCAAAATTTACATGCAGTCCTGGGATACAGAATGATATTCTTTTGCTTATGAAAAAAGTTGCGAAAATTTAAGTTTCCGTGAGAAAGTCTGTATTCTAAGTATTGATGAAATGCACATAGATTCTAAGTTGTGCTATGACTCTCGAATGGACCAGATACTGGGTCCATTCAGGAAAGTTCAGTTTATTTTAATTAGAGGTCTGATTTCTCAATGGAAGCAGCCAATTTTCTTTGATTTTGATATCCCCATGACAAAAGAGCTCATTTTTAATGTAATTACTCATATACAAACAAATGGCATAGAAGTAAAGGCAATAGTTTCTGATTTAGGTGGATGTGGTACTTTGTGGAAGAAACTTGAAATTTCTCCCACCAATTTTTAGTTCCCGAACCCTGCTGAGCAAACATCAAAAATATGGGTATTCGCAGATTTAGCCCATTACGTAAAATTGCTGAGAAATCACTTCCTGGACAAAGGACTCATTCTTCAAGATGGCACCATTTTGACAACTGATGTTATTAAAGAAGTCTTAAACAGAGATTCAGGAGAATATAAATTGTGCCATAAACTGAAACCAAATTTTTTTACTGTAAAAGGAAACGAGCGACAGAAAGTAACACCTGCAAAAACGTTATTTTCAGCAACTACAGCAAAAGCAATTATGCATTTAACAGAAAATAAAAAAGCAGCTGATTTTTTTGAATTAATTGACGGCTTGTTTGATATAATGAATAGTAGCAAGCCATATCCTCCCTCCAACAAACCTCTGAAGGCTGCATTTGGTATGGACGCATATTTTGAAAAACAAGTGTCAATTTCAAATGCAGTGAAATATGTCATTAGCGGATTAAGGGTGCGTGGAAAATCTAGCATGCTGCCTTTTCAAAAAGGAATTCTGATATCCGTAAACTCGCTTATGGGATTGTTTGAGGACTTAAAAATTCGTGGTGTTAAGTATATACTGACTTCCCGGTTGACTCAAGATGCCCTAGAAAGCCTTTTTAGTCAAATTCGAGGGCGTGGTAGATTTAACGATCACCCTTTGCCAACAGAAATCATTAGCCGTTTAAAGCAGTTGTTACTTGCAAATAAATTGCCCAAACTCTCAGCAAAAGTAAATACATCCACTTCAGAAGAAGACAAACAGTTAGACGTCTACCTAACATCCGAATTATTAGAAAATGCTTTTGGACGTGATAGAATGCAGGAGGTTCCCGAAATTTCTCTTTACAAAAACAACTGTTACGCTGTGAACTTTGATTATGTTAGTGATGTATTTCTTATGCCCTGGGAAGTCGAAGAGCAAACCACATCAAGGGATTTTTCTGTTCATGAACAGGAAGCTATGAGCTATGTAGCTGGCTACATTGCATATCGTGTTCAAGATAAAGATCCTTCGTTAGGGACATTATCAAAAAATTGCCCAGAATTTCGTATTCAATCCGATTGGATTAAATTACTGTCTTCAGGTGGACTTACCGTACCATCCTGCTCATGGATGAATACAGTACAAAAATTTGAAAAACATTTTTATTCATTTCACGGCATCACTTTTCGAAAAGGAAAAGGTGTAATCCGCGAACTTGTCAGCGAACTGGAAAACCATTACCCTCAAGTAAACAAAGATGCAATTCGCTTATTTTGTAGATTGCGAACGTTTATCAGAATTCGCTCTTTAAACAGAAATGCAGTACTAGTATCACAAAGAAAGGCCCAGCAGAAAACACAGAAATGGATCCGTTCAAACACTAGAAAGAAAACCGATACCTGATTTTTAGCGAACAAAGGATGCTTCCCAAATCAAGCTGTAAATGTAAATGTAAGTAAAAGTTTTTCTCTTTTGGTTCAGAAGGAATTTACATGTAAAATATTTACGATTTGTAAAATGGCACAATGTGTCCCGATCTGCTTAATAAACTTTAATGCAAGCTGATTTTTGTTAGTTCAAAGCTCCTAAAATATAAACTTACTTAATTCAAAAATTGTGGTCTTAGAACGAAAAACAAATATTAGAGAATACAATTAGAAACGTTTTCGGAGAAATAAGATATATCTTCTACAATGTGATTACAGAAATGTAGAGAACAGAAAACTTAAATTCTATGATCAGCGCTTTTAAATGGCATAAATTTTCCCTAGATATATATGTATTTAATAGGTGACACTCAGAAAAAAAGGAACAAGGGGAAAACAAGTATTATCATTTGTACAACTGCATTTTGATTTTTGTTACCGGCAAAACACAGTGTTCAAAAAAAATTTTCAATGCTGTGTTTTATAAATAATCAACAGTTAATTAGTCGCTGAGCCTTTAGCGTAATATACAATTATGTGTTTATATACCCAGTACTGGAATGTTAAAAACATATGTTTAAAGTTTAAATAATGCTCTTTTTCTTATAACTACAGTGATGATAGTTTAGTTCATTCTCCTCCCCTTTACTGTAGTGCTTTACAGTTATGTAGTTTTTCGTTGACTTTTAAACTTATTATTTCGGATTTCCCGTGGAACAGTGGCTTCTGAGAACCCCACTATCAAATCGCTGTTGCACATGACTGCGTCATCATCTCCAGCTCGCGTCTTCAGGAG
Organism: Macrothele yani; assembly: GCA_039090855.1. Classification (NCBI taxonomy): domain Eukaryota; kingdom Metazoa; phylum Arthropoda; class Arachnida; order Araneae; family Macrothelidae; genus Macrothele; species Macrothele yani. The sequence continues at coordinate 1,618,655 of CM077014.1, forward strand.
AGCTGGCTCTAAGGACCAGCCCTTCTTCCATAGCCCTGGGTGTCTGCAGTAATATAACCTTCTTGGTTGGAAGCAAGGAGGTTAGAATAATACTTCTGGAGATGCCCTGAGTCTCTTAACCGTGAAGACGCAAACTGTGGGAATTTGACGTTGTTTACATTACACCTATGTAATTTCAACTGTGTGTATTTTTAAATAGGCGTGGTTTAGGATTGTAGAAACCGTGTTAATATAAAACCGGAAAGAATTATACTTCTTATATGAGTGAAGTTTTCAATTTTAAAATTATGTTTTGTTTAGAATTCGCACTAACGTTCCTGTATTTCGGTTTAAAATAAAAATGGGAAGAAGTCTCAAAATAACTAAGTATTTTATAAATTCAACATTTTCTCACGCATTGGCAGCAAGTTACGATGCGAAATTGGAAACATTTGCGACGAAAGAAGACGATTCGGCCAACACAAAATGCATTGAAATAGCCTTGAAAACCATCAGCTTTCCCACACTATAGTGACTAGAAGAGATAGTGTGCCATGCGCTTCTGCAGACTGGTTCTTGAAATCATGAAATCACAGAGGGCGCTGAAGACAACTTCGATGATATTGATGTGAACTACGCTCATAGATATGCGTGCTTCTCGTTCCGTGCAGTATAGTAATTTCACTAAAATTTTACCAAAAGAATATCTTTTTCGTTATCCTGCAGTTTTACTAAAAATTATTAATACCATACATGGACAGACATAAGTGAATATTCTTCCAAATGAAAGTTTTGGGGAAGCTTCGTCAACTTTAATCGGGAAATGCGGAATCTCGCATTGAATGTACGCGTTACAAGGCTGATAAGTACAAATACATTACTACTGGACACAAATTTTCTCCGTAATTATATGTCTAATTAAACACTTGAATTTGCGTGACTTTTCCGTAAAATGTTAACAATTATATATGCCCCTTAGAACGCTCGATCGTTCATGAGCATTCCAGGAAACATCTCTCCCTCAGTAAAGATTTTAAATTGCTGTCCCGTTCGTATCTCGCTGGCGATTAAAACATAAAAGTAATGAAATTCACTGATATCTCAAAACAAAATTTAATTTGTAAATTGAAATATAAAAAACTTGTTTGAGATCCAATTTTATTAACCCATGGATCGAATAATACTATTGGTAAATTGTTCAAAACAATTTCAGAGATAACCATATTTCTCGCAACAAATCCAGACAGAAATTTAGTAAAAAAATCAAAGTACAGGGTCTTTATAATTAAAGTTCGACTTTGAAATGGTCATAAAAGGAAAACTACGGGACGAAATGTTACCAAACTTGGTAATAGTTAACAGGAGGTCATGGGATTTTATTTTCCGCAAAACAAAATTAGTTCCAAAACTCACCACCAGCGTGGAATGGCGCTGTATGTAACATTGGGAAGCGAAAGAAGACATGACGACATCAGTTGCAAATGTGTGTAATCGTGTCGAACACGAAACAGTGTGCGGTGTTATGCAAATACGCAAAGCCTCGTCAACGGCTGACGGCAAGAGGAATGCAAATTAGAAGTACGCAAATGCGCTGTACACGTCATTGGATTTTCCACCCTAAAAGGGAGCCTCCCCGTCGGAGCTGTCATTGTTACGAGTCGACGATGTCGGTAACCATGCAAGATCGTGCTTTTCTCGTGAAGTGTTATTATGAATGCGATAGCAATGCGCGGCGTGCTTTGCAGAAGTATCGTACCGTCAGACGACTACACCGAGGCCCAATGACACCTCAGGGTTTGAGGAAACTGATGGCAAAGTTTGAAGCCACAGGTTTGTTTTCTGTTGCACCTGGGCGGGGACGAAAGACTGTTGCTGTGTGAAACCGAGGAGGCTGTTGCATTAGCAGTAGAGGAAGCAACTATGGAAAACACACACGGGACTTGCAGCGTAAGTGCTGTTGCACGTCGCATGGACTTACCATTGAGTACGGTGTACAAAACTGTTCGTAAGGTGCTGATGTACTACCCATACAAAATCAAACGTGTTCAACAACTGGAACAGAACGATCCTCCAGTAAGAGAATCTTTCGCGTTGGAATTCCTTGCACGGATGGCGGTGAATGAACAGTGGCCATGGAACATTTTGTGGACGGATGAGGCCCATTTTTATCTCAATGGGGATGTGAACACCCATAATTGCAGGATTTGGGCCAAACAAATCCCTCATGCTGTCCACCCAGTTCCATTGCATTCTCCGAAAGACACCGTTTGGTGTGGTATGGCACCTCGTGTCATAATTGGACCGTTCTTCTTTGAAGAGCAATCGCCAGCTGGGCCCGTGACTACCACTGTGACTGCTGTTCGCTTAGAGTCGATGTTACGACGTTTCGTGATACCGGAACTTCAGGAACGTGGCATTTTAGACACCACGATTTTTATGCTGGACGGGGTTCCACCGCACATTGGTACATGTGTGAAACAGTTACTTCAGCAACATTTCACGGATGACCGGATTATCAGCCGCCACTTCCCCATGGCTTGGCCACCCCGGTCATCAGATCTCAACCCCTCTGACTTCTGGCTATGGGTTTACCTCAAAGCCACTGTTTATGGTGATAACATACAGAATTTGGCGGAATTGAAAACTGCCATACACCGACATGTCCGTAACATTCCTCCTGATATGCTACGAGCTACTGTTGAGAACGCAGTACTGCGATTTCAATTGCTTTCTGTAAATGGTGGCCGCCACATTGAACATGAGTTGTAACACGTGTTCGACACGATTACACACATTTGCAACTGATGTCGTCATGTCTTCTTTCATTTCCCAATATTGCATGCAGTGCCATTCCACGCTGGTGGTGAGTTTTGGAACTAATTTTTTTGTTTTGATGAAAATAAAATCCCATGACCTCCTGTTAACTATTACCAAGTTTGGTAACATTTCGTACAGTAGTTTTTCTTTTATGGCCATTTCAAAGTGGAACTTTAATTATAAAGACCCTGTACATCGGTGGCCGCAATTTTTGGTGGTCACTCTCGCGAAGCCTGCAGTGTCGCACTCCTGGCTTCGAATCGGGGTAAAGTATTTTGCTTACGGTTCATGCAAAAAATATGCGAAGTGTGTTTGTTAAATTCAATCTTCTTTACGTTCCTCCAGAAAGAGTGAATTCATGGCTGCAGCTAGAGCTATAGAAACAGAAGGAAAATTCAGAGAAAAGCAACAGCTACACTGAATGAAAAGACGATTAAGGTACTTTATAAAGCGGTTATGATCTAAAAATTTTCTGTATTCACGTATTTCAAAGATATTATTACTCTACTACTATCAACGTTTCCACACATAAAAAGGGTACGAAGTGAATATTTTTTATGGATAGGGGATTGGGGGGGGTACACATAACACAATCACTCACGGCAGTAAGTATCAGAATATACAGGTTGCATTTTAAACGGTACACCCCGGTGGTAAAATACAGCTTGTTAGTTAGAAATAAGTTCAAAAATCAATCTGTTGGCAAAGGAGAGTAAAAGTAAACGGTAGGTCTGTGAAATAAAACAATGCCGGTACTTTTTGAAATAGCTTGAACTTTATACGCCGCAATTTGGTTTGCTCAACACTCTGACATCATAAGTACGTATACTGAAACACTTTAATGTGCATGGTCATCATTATCATCATTGTCAACCATTATCAATCCACTGCTGGATGAAGGTCTCCTCAAGTTTCTTCCACAACGGTCTGTCTTGTGCTAATCTCCTTCATGTTACACCCGCATACTTTCGAATTTCATCACCCATCTCCCATGTGGTCTTTTTCTGGGTCTTTTCATGTCCCTTGGAATCCAATCTAAAATTTCGGCTGTCCATCGATGGTCTGTCCTTCTGGCAGTATGTCCAGCCCATTGCTCGTTCGTGATAGACGTAGTGTTGGTGGCTCCAATATTTTATACATTTTAGTGTGGAATACCTCGTACTGTGTACGTGGCCAGGCTGTCTAAAGGTACTGTGTACGTTTTGAGCTACTTTTCTAACGTCCTCGTCCTCGTATTAGTTCATATCCATCCGTTTTCTTATCGTTTGCTCGGTTGTTTACGTTTGGAAGCTGCCATCATGGCGGCTTCCGGTATTTCCTTATCATCTCTGGGCGTGGCGGATGCACGACGTCACACTTCCCACGTCCTCGGAAGTAAACATACTCTCGTCCTCAGATGTGTCTGCTAAGATGCCTTCCCAGCTTTCTAGTATTCCTGCTTCGGTGCCTTCACTGGACTTGGCTGCGCTTTCTTCTTCAGCTCCTGCATCTGCTTCGGTGCCCTCCCTGGGTACTACTGATTCTACTGCCTTGCCTTCGGCCTATGCTTCTTTTCCCTCACAGCCTTCTGTGCCTGCCTGATCCGAACAGACTTCTCTTCCGAGGATGTCATTTGCTTCTACAGTGCAACGCGCGCTACTTCTACGTCCGATTCCTCTCAACCTGATGGTCTTTTGCAATCATACATACATATCACTAAGCTGTTCTCTGAGATTCAGAGGTTAGCTCCAAAAAGAAATACAAACTTCCAGATATTTTTACTTATTGTTGTCGTATCAAACTTCGCCATTTACAGCGATCTTGACATAAAACTCGTGCTTCACTGATATCCATTACACGCCTTACACAAGATCTTTTATACTTCATTGCTTCCTGTGTAACCACAAGGTGACGGTAACGATAGATGACAATTCGCAAATTGGCCGTGAGTTCCATAACCTCCTGGATAGAGGTGTGCTTTTTCATGCCTTACCAAATACTCCATCGCCACGCTATATGGAGGCCCTCTCTGGACATATGTCGTCTGCGTCCATTGCGGGAATTTCATGTACTCCTCGGGGTATCTCGGTTCAGTTCAACCACAAGGAGGATGCTGACTTTTTTGTTGCACACGGACTTTCGATTGGGACAAAACATCTCCTCCCTTCGCCTCTTTCCAAGCGACCGGTGAACATTACGTGCTATCCTGTTCCACAGGAAGTGCCTGATACTGCACTTCCTCTCCTTGTCAGTCATGTATGTAAAATTGTTGGCAAGGTTCGTCGCCTCTCTGAAGCTCCCCGCTGAAATAGATTTATACATGCTACAGTACCTCGCCGTCAGTTATTGGTCGTCTTTCCCACTGAGAAAGCCTTGGCAGATTACCCTACAGAAGCTACTGTTGAAATTGGCTCACGAACGTACAGTTTCAAGGTTTTCACCACTCACTATTGTACACACTGTTTAAGACAGGATCATACCACTGCCTCCTGTGAACGCTTTCGACGTGGACGTACATCAAGTTCGCAACCCACTGCTGACCACATTGGTCTTTCTACTATCCCCACTACCGGTAGTTTGCCTGACGCGACCTCTTCGTTTCTCCGTCAGATGAACATTTCAGTCACGGACAATGCTGCCTTTGCTCCTCTCCCGACCCATACGATTGTGCATCCACCTTCAAGATTGGCAGAGATGTCTTCGTCTACAGATGTGTCTACAGCGGAGTGTTCCGATCCGGATGTTTTGAGTGGTGGTTTGGCAGATCGGCCGTCTAGTTCTTCTCCTAGCCTCTCGGATATCGGATCTCCAATTACAACCTTGTCTACAATACCCTTGTTGCCACGTCTTTCTGCATCCTCGGCTGTTGTACCAGTCTTCACTAAGGCTGATCTGCTACGTATTGCTTCTTCGGCGACGTTGGTTTCCTCGTATCCTGACTCGGGAGGTGAGCCTGATCCACTAATGGATATATCCGCCTCAGCATCTTCGTCGAAGTGTATAGGAACTTCCAAAGGCGCTTTAAAACAGAAAAAGTTAAAACAACTTTCTGTGCCTCTTTCTGAGGATTTATCTAGTGTCCTCGGTGTTTCTGGTTCCGGTGTTTCTCCACCTGATGATTCTTCAAACGGTATGCTTCTCCGCTCAGGACCTGTTAATCCTCTCTCTGATGCTGAGGTTCTACAGGCCATTGATACGCTTCCTCCAGTTCCTGGACCACTGTCCAGACAGCAACTTTTACGTTTTTTTCAACCTGCACGTACGATTGTTTGTTCTTAAGAATTCCTCCACTAAATTGATCTGAACCTGTTTGCAGCGGTAACGCAATTCGAAGCTTATGGGTCATTTTTTAAATCTCTGTGTGACATCGATCCTCGGTATCATGCGTTTTCGAGACGTTACACGCGCCGTCTCTTCTCCTTGAAGGAGCTCGCTGAGAAGCATATATGTGATACCTCATTTCCTCTTGCCGATGACCTTTAGCTCACTTCCCCAAACCGATCACTTTTTGTTCTCTTAATGCTAGGGGATTTGCGAACCCGTTCGCAAATTCTCTGGCTTTTGAAGACTTAGTGCCTATTGATTCTGCTGCTTTCCATGTATTTTAAATTTGCTATATTTGTCTGTTTTTACTGTGTTTCACAAGTAATGTATTTTCAATTTGTTATAATTGTGTGTTTTTGCTGTGTTTTCACGAATAATCGGTCTCGGTACTTGTGTGAGATCGCCAGTATCTCTTTATCATTATCTTATCTGTTGTTTCCTGAATTTGTGCCTTGTTTTTTAAATTTACTGTACTTGTGAGTTTTTGCTGTGTTAGTGCTTTCCTCGATCGCGGATTACTATAGTGGTACATTTGGTACCTTTGTTATTTTTATAAAGTTGATAAGTTACTCAATAATGTTTTGCGCTCTAACCACATTTAAGTTCCGTTCGGATGATTTATGATGGCATAGTACATTTCATATACTTGTGCACATGTGTTATTCATATCGTTTGACATGCCGATATGCCATTCATTGTTCGTGTGCATATTCATTTCCTTTCTGTATAACTTTGTGCTGCATCTTGGATATATACATACATTGCCGCAATTTTGTTTTCTGTACTGCAACTTTCAATGAATCTCCTATGTTTGTATTTCTTTATAGCAATAAACTGGGAACCACTTTGGTACCCACAGTTACCAATATCAATACCATTGCCATTTCAGGGATTTAACTCTGATCATGATGTCTTCCACTCTTGTCATTTTTCGGATCCACGAGTTCCTCTTCTTATCTCTCCTGGTTACACCAAGCATGCACCTATCCATGCTTGTTTGAGTTGTCTGCGGCCTTTGTATGTCTCTTTTAGTTAAGGTCCACGTCTCTGCCACCATACGTAAGCACTGGAAGGATGCATTGATCAAACACTTTTCTTTTAAGACATAATGGCATATTGCTCTTGAAAATTATGCTGTGTCTTCCAAAAGCTTTCCAGGAAAGTTTTGTACGCCGATTAATTTCTTCATCAACGTGACCCTCACTTGATATCTGCTGTCCAAGATAAACGTACGTGTCTGTTATCTCCAGCTTTTCTCCATCAATCGATAAATCTTCATTTCTTGTAAAAGCATTGTACATCACTTTTGTCTTCTGAAAGTTCAATTTTAATCTGACTTCTTTACTCTTGTCAGCAAGTTCCTGGATCATACTCTGAAGCTCTAATAGGGTAGGTGCAAAAATGACTACATCATCAGCAAACCGAAGGTGGGTTAGATAATCTCCATTAATCTTTATCCCTTTGTTTTCCCAGTTCAGTGATTGAAAGACATTTTCCATGTGGCATTAAAGAGCTTCGGAGATATGGTGTCACCTTGTCTCACTCCTTTTCCAATTTTTATGTGTGTTGTATTTTCAAACAGCCGAATCTTTGCACTTGCATTTTCATAGATGTTATTAATAAAATTAATGTATGCATCTTCAATACCGCAGGATTTCAGACCCATTGTAACTGCTGATGGTTTCACCGAATCAAAAGCTTTCTCATAATCGATAAAAGCCATGCACAATGGAAGTTCATATTCCCTCGCTCTTTCAATTAGTTCTCTCAGTACGTGGATATGATCTATTGTGCTGTAGCCACTCATGAATCCAGCTTGCTCTCTCGGTTGAGCCATGTCCAGTGTTACCTTCAAGTGGTGTGAAAGAACTTTAGTGAAAATTTTATAAACCACTGATAGGAGGCTGATAGGTCTGTAGTTCCTGAGATCCTCAATGTCACCTTTTTTTATGTAGCAGGATCATTGTAGTGTTGTCCCAATCCTCAGGAATCTTCCCTTCATTAAGGCATCGAGTTAAAATTTGAACGAGTACTGTTTCGATTTCTCCACTTGCTTCTTGTATGATGTCTACAGTAATTCCATCTTTTCCTGGAGCTTTTCCCCGCTTCATGTCCTTGATTGCATGTGCAACTTCTGCTGGAAGGACTGGAAGAACTCTGGTACTGGTACCTTTCATGATGTCTGGAGTACATGTATCATCCCTTTCATATAATTTGAAGTAGAAATCTTTTACTCTTGTCAAAATTTCGCCTCTATTTCTTGTTACAGAACCATCTTCTTTTCTCAGTGCCATAATCTGTTTTCTTCCCTTACTGAGACGTCCCTTTGCTATCTTTAGGCTTTAATTGTTTTCAATTGCTTTCCTCAGTAGTTCACAGTTAAATTTTCTTACGTCTTCAGTGATACTTTTTCGTACAGTCTTGCATAGTTCTATATATTCCACTTTGGAAGTCACATCTTCTTTAGTTGTCCTCATCTCTCTTCTTTTTTGCATCAATATTTTGGTTTTTCCTGATAATTTGTTCACATGCAACTTGTTCTTAGACATTAGATTTTGTTGCTGTTTCCATAAGAGCTTTGGTTACTTTTCTGTTAACTTCAGAAATATCCACTTCTTCCGATGTTAGGTATTCTAAAGCGGAGAATCTGTTCTTCAGTTCCAACTTGAAGGTATTATGGTGTTTTTTAAGGTTGGTTATGTCAATACATTTTATTTGTCTTATGAGCTTGCCACGTTCGAGTTTAGTGTTGAGGTGCATCTTACATCTCACCAATCTATGGTCACTACCTGTGTTGAATTTGTTTAGCACACTGCAGTCTTCTATGACGAATTTTTTGTTACACATAATAAAATCAGTTTCACTTGTCGTCCCATTTGGATGTCTCCATGTCCATTTCCTGTGTGGCTTTTACGTGAAAAAGGAGTTCAAGATGAAAAACCCTTCTGCCTCTGCAAACTCAACGAGAGTATTTCCACGCTGGTTTCAGTTGCCTTGACCAAATTTACCTACTGAAGTTTCATTCTGTTGCCGTTGCCCTATTTTTGCATTGAAATCTCCCATAATTATCTTCAAGTGCTGCTTACCTTTATTATTTAGATGACGAATTTCCTCATAATATTCTTCAATTTCTTCTTCAGGATGACTTGTGGTGGGTGCATAAGTTTGAATAATGTGAGCTTGATATCTTCTCGAGAGTTGGATAATGAGTCGTGCAGCTCTGTCAGAGGAACTTTCAACTTCTACAACTTTATCCTTCAGTTTCTTGTTTATTATAAATCCAACACCACTAGTTCTGCCAGTATCTGTCCCACGATAGTAGAAGAGATGTCCATTTTTCAGTTCAATGAGATCTTCTCCTTTTCTCCTTATCTCACTTAGCACAACGATGTCCCACTTGATTCTTCGTAGTTCCTCTTCCAATTCAAGAAGCCTTGAATCAGAAGATAGGGAGCGTCCATTATACGTAGCCAAGGTCAGCATCAGATGGCAGCCTAGTCCGGTCCTCCGGGGATTTAGCTTCAGAATGAAATCTACGAAACTGGGACACAGAACCCCCTCCTATTTCATCTAATCTTACCACGAACCGCTTCTGCATTCTTGTGTTTTTTTCCCCTTATTTTCTAATTCGTTTGTTATTTCACACGTGATCGTAGGAAAAGTAACATTTATTATCATATGCATCTCTTAAAATGCTCTGAAATCTGATGTTTCAATTTTTTTAGTTACGTGGAATAAAAAACAAGAACCTTGCAGTGATAACACATTTCAACGAGAATCTAATGAATTTTGAACAGTTAGCAAATACTGCCCATTACGTTGAAATTTTTACTCACTGAAATGGATAGATTCTAAATTTCCAAAGACCAGACCAGTCAGGAACTAACGCCTCTGTCTTCTCGGCCACAGTGGGTATAAATTTTTCTTCTAAGGTATGTAACGTACCATGAGATGTGACGTACCTGCCAGAAGGACGCACACGATATAAAGGCAGATAGGAATCAGAAAAAAACGTCTGCGTAGCTCAATTGGTAGAGCAACTTATTTCGGAATGAGGGGACCCGGGTTCGAATCCTGGCGCGGATAAAAATGACGGAGAGATTTACTTCGTTATAATGGCGCCCGAACTATCCGGATGACCCGACCGTTCAAAATCTCGCATTGGTGTGATGTTATTTCCACACCGCGAGATAGGAAAAATAAGAGAATCCCTTCTCCAGCACTTCGAAAAAAAAAATAAGGGGGAGATGATGTAACGTACCAGGAGATGTGACGTACCTGCCAGAAGGACGCACACGACATAAAGGCAGATAGGAATCAGAAATCAACGTCCGCGTAGCTCAATTGGTAGAGCAACTTATTCCGGAATGAGGGGATCCGGGTTCGAATCCTGGCGCGGATAAAAATGACGGAGAAATTTACTTCGTTATAGGTATGCTGAGCAGAAGTCCGATTTCTTGAGGACAGTCCTAGAATTTAGTTATTGTGTCCCAAAACATCTGATATCCTCTGACGTATACTGTAATTTAACTTTCAGTTTTAGTTTCTTTCTCTATGTAAATTTTGAGTTCATTCTCTTAAGCGTTTCAGCCTTAACGTTATATATTTTCTCGCTCACTGAATGTTATGTTGGCATGAGTCTTGAGGTTAGAGTAAGTGCCGTGTGCATGTTGATATGATGAGAACGAAATATAAAATGTTGGAGCAAGAAGCGAAAAGTGTGGTGTGGTGTGGTGTGATGTGGGTAGATTACGGTAGCAAATTGCTGTAATTAGTATGTTAGATGTAAACACGTCGAACCTAAGTTGATAAAAGATCACTATCAGGAATTGTGCTGATGTGATCGTTTGTTGATACGTTGTGTTCCTGAAGTGCCATGAAGTTACTACAATAAAAACTGTTTTCTTGTAAATAGTTTCAAAGACTTCTCTTGTGGCTGTTAGATCGCCTACTTTAGCTTAGTCTGTGATTAGGATTGTTTTTATATGTAGTAGCTATCCGAGGCTTAACAGTACGAAGTACCAGTGATACAACTGATGGGTCGAAGGTAATATTTGAAGAGTGACATATTAACCAACGAACGTTATTATCTTTGGCTTTGGAGAAGGAAAATGTTCTCGAATTTCGAAGTTTGTCATCAAATGTCCACAAATTTACACTTTATGCTAGCTCGTTACGTTTCTAAAGAAAAAATATGCTTAAAATAATTGTCGTTGTATCCACCTTCTAACACGCTTATTGTAAAAATAAATTTTGGTTGTACACTAACGGACAATGAAATTTGCGCTCTAAGAAAGAAGCATCGGATTGAACTGAAATTTTATGGACGCAATGATACAGATGAATGATACACATGATAGCAAAAACAGAGCTGTAGGACAATTACAGAGGGATCTGTGACACGCAGTCCAGTCATCTTCAATAGCGCGTCGCACCGCCTCATGCGGCGATACATGCTGCAATACGGTCCAGCATGGAGGCGAACAGACGCCTCATGTTGTCGTGCCGCAGACTGGCCCACACGTATTGGACGGTGTGCTCCAAATCCCGGATAGTGCGGTACGACGGCATCCGGCGTTTCAACTGGTCCCACACATGCTTGATAGGGGACATGTCCGGGGAGCGGGCAGGCCATGGAAGTGTTTCGATATGACGTAGGCAGTCCTGAGCAACCCAAGCCGTGTGCAGGCGGGAATTATCCTGCTGGTATAACTCACTTGGAATCCCGGCCAGAAATGCGAGCACATGGGGCCGTAGGATCCTATCCACATACCGCTGGCCCGTCAATGATCCACGTACTACTACTAGAGCTGATCGGCTATCGTAGGCAATGGCTCCCCAGACCATAATGCCTGCAGTGGGGGAGGCGTGGCGTTCGATAACGAGGTTGGGATTGTGTCATTGGCCTGGGGACATCCACACCCGTACACGATGATCACCTGTACCCAAAACGAAACGGCACTCATCGCTAAACACCACACGTCGCCAGTGTGTGGCGTTCCACGTCTCTCTGGCCTGACACCACTGCACACTCAGCCGGTGATGTTCTCGTGTTAATAGTAGCACACGTAAGGGGCGCTGGGATCGCAGATTAGCTTTCGCGAGGCATCGGGATATACTTCGTGGGGGCACAGGAGCCTCTACATCTGCCTGTATAGTGGACCAGATCTCCTTGGTATCCATTCGTGCCTGGCACACGATCCGTCGATCATCTCTACCGGCGATCCTTCTGGTTCGTCTAGAGCCGCTCCGCCGTGTTGCAGTGCCGTCACGTGTCCACTGCTCCCAACGCAGTTGGATGGTATGGTCAGAACGATCCACGTGGCGAGCTATACGGCGCGCCGACTGCCCTGCGGTTTTCAGCCAGATGATCAAGCCTCTCTCAAAGTCCGTAAGTTGCATAAATTGACGTCTCTAGCATCTACCCAGCATTCTTGTCACTCTGTACTGTTGCTTGCGTCGGCCGGTGCTTTTCGCTTCCATGGGGCATCGACTACATGCCGGTTCGTGCTTGCAGCGCCATCACAGGGTGTGCGGTCATGCACACTCGCACCAAACGTGGATCATTTGTATACCAGCACGCACTCTAGCAATTTGCAAAGTTTCGCGGCTATAGCATGTTTTCTTCTATAGGTGCGCAAACTCCATTGTCCGTGAGTGTATATGTTCTGAGTTCCACCAAAAACTTTTACAAAATGGGAAAATTCTCAATGCAATTCGTTCTTCAGAAAAATAGAAAAATATACGTATTGTGTAGCTTCCTCTTAATTCAGTACGTGTAACTAAAATAAAGTAGACTATTTCACTTTTGCTGAGTATGTTTTCCCCATCCTAGCTTCACGTTGTAGGCGCAAATTGAGAAAATTCTAGAAGATATATCTTTGTACAATACAAATTTTTAGATATAATATCACACTTGCTGAAACAATTCAGTTTTGTGACAAATTTGCTGTGCATATTTAGTATGTGTCCCCAAATTATGCACTGAGTTATTTTGTCCTCAAACCAGCCTTTTAATGAATGATCACTTTATTCTAAAGAGAAGTTAGAGACAACACTAGACCACGAAAGAAATTCACCACAGTTTTGTTCGTTAAAAATTTAAAATGTCGTCTAATGCATGACAGTACAAAAGTAAAATCTTAGAAATAAGCGACCCATCTGTTGATCCTTATCCTCGACACAACTGATTCCTACAAGTGGCGATTTTAACACGGAAACTCAATTCCTATTGGGATTTCCAGTTTGAGTCTTTCAAAAGTCTTGTAACCAGTGAAGCTTATATAATGGGTACTCACTGTATTATTAACAATGCAAAATGAAAATCTTCATTTCAATAAAAAAAAACGGTAGTTGGGAGGTATGGTCATCCAGGCTGTGTGTAATGCGGGCTTCAATGCAGGCATGAAGGTGATTGGTGTATCCAGACGCCTGATATTCCGTTCCATAGTGTCCCACAAGGGTTCTATGGGATTGATATCGGATTATTTCGGAGGCCACTCGATATGCTATGTGACGTACTACAGAGGTGGAGTACGTGTCAAGATGACAAATCAGCAGCGATTCATTCCGTTGGTGAAGTTTAGTCGTTTAGAATAACTCACTCCAAAGCGAGGAGAGAAATTTATTCCAGGTAAGCATGCCCCACACCATACAACCGCCTCCATCGGCTTGAAATGTGGGGACCATGCAGGATGAATCGAGTGTTTCATATTGTTTACTCCAAATTGGTACACGATCATCCACGGAATGGAGTAAAAAACACGACTCATCAGACCATCAGACTTTTTTCCAGTCATCCGACGTCCAACTTGCATGATCTTTGCACAAGCCGAGTCTTTTGCGCAGATGAACCGTGGTTAGGAGAGGATGTCATCTGGGTCGTCTGCTGTTGTAGCTTATATACGCGAGCGTGTGACGCATGAGCATGACAAATACTGTTCCGGGTTGACCTATGTTGTAATGGGTAGTCAACTGTTGAAGAGTGCTGTGTCTGTTTGGCCTGTGCAAGTCCTCGGACACGGTGCTCACCTCTCACATAAAACTTTCGATGTCCTGTGCAGTTTTGCCTCCGGGTCGTTGTTTGACCATTTTCACGCCAGTCCTTATAGGCTTTAACTACTGCGGCTCGCGAACAACCCAGCAGTTCAACCGTATGGAAAATCGAGGCACTCGCTCTCGGAGCTCCCACAATCCGTCCTTTTTCAAAGTCCGACAAATCTTTCCGTTAGCCGATCACGCTCCGAATTTTTCTATCTACTATTCCACTTATACCTGATATATGCTACGTCGGTCGACTAATCGCGCCATCTGGGAAATCATGTGATCAACTGGTCGCATCCACTTTTGTTAGGGGTGGTCATAATTGAGTGATCAGTCGGTGTATATAGAAAGTGGTTTTATTTGTTAGCACATAACTGCATTCTTATTGAAAAATTTAATTTGGAATTTCTTATGCTTTCATAAAAAAAAGAAAGAGTTGGGAGAAAGGAGAGTCGTAAGCACTTATTGGGAGCATACGTGTTGAGTTTGTTTGCAACAAACACCAGATAGCCTCTTTGTGCCAAGATTGTAAATGACATGGTTCCTGGCTCAGATTAACAGCACGTCAAAAGGGATTCAAGCAAAAATGAGAAGATGTAATAGTTTTCCAAGGACAGAAGGAGGTATTTTTCTTGTTTTGTATCTAAAAAAATAATAAAACTTTTTAAATATGTCTTTCTTAGGCGGTAAATAGAAATTATCATGTTTTATTGAATAAAATCCTTTTTTAACGAACTATTTTCTTAATTTTTTATGCCAGTAAAATTCCTTAATTCTGTGCCATGAAAATGCTGTAAAATAAATTTGGCATTCGTATTTCTCAGGAGAAAATAAAAAAAATGCGTCCTTCGCAATCCATTTTCTGTTAAGAAATAAAAAAACGCGTAATTTTCCGTTTTTAGTATTTCAAAAACTATAATTATTTTCTACTTTTAAATAAAATTAAACAGTTTTTTGACTTCGGCTAACGCAAAATATAAAAGTTTGCAACTCGAGAAACGAAAAATCTTGTCAAAAGCAGCTACATAGTTTTGTCAGTACACACATTAAAGCTATTGCGTTTCTACTATACTTTTAATAAATTCAATACACCATGACTGACTTCTTACAGAAATGTGTGTGTTAATACGACAGAAAAAACTTCCCTCAAGCACTGAACTAACAACGACAATTAAATGAATATTAACAACAATGGGGGGAAATTTTAAACCTAGGTTGCTAGAGAAAAGATATTCAGTGCTTCTGTTCTCTGAATTGGTCAGAAGTCCTATCTTTATTCACCATTAGAAAACGAAAATTAGTCACGGTTAAAAAAATAATGTCAAACAAGCAGTCACAAAATTTATTTTATACTTTGTGACTGCTTGTTTGACATTATTTTGAAGCACTGGCTAACCTTGACGACGGGGAAACTTTCGGTCTTCAGATAGCTCCACAGGTATCCTGTCTGCCAGTCCACAGTTTTTGCATTGTTCTCTGATATATGTATGTTCTTAAGATTATATAAGAAGGAACATTTTGGGTAAAAGAAATAGTTATTCGTTTGCCGTTTGAATCAAATTGTATCTACTTATTTTCCATTACAAAATTTTAATCGTGCCTTAAATACACTCATCACTCAGCCTCCAAGGATAACTGCAATGCCCAAAGAAAGACTCCACTGGAAGCAACAAGCACTTCATCAATTACATTTTCATTTGCCGTGATGATCATCATAGTGTATAAGGAAGTTATTTTCTTATTTTAGTTTCATTTTTAGAGCAAATTTTAGAAAGCACATTTCAGGCAACTGAATCACAAGGAATTTATTTGCTATTTTATTTTCATATTTTCTTAGCGACGATGAAAATTTCTTGACATATCTATGTCATTTTGCGTGAATTTTCTTTAATCTTTTAAGAGGCAGTGTTATTGAGAATTGGCTTTCATGCAAATTTGGATACTGTTTCTCTTTTGCTTTTTGGGGATAGTGGTGTTATATAATTGTTCATGAAGACAGAAAAGCTTACTGGAATTCATGTCATCATATTTTTGGAAGATTTCTATTTGGTACTTGTTTATCACAATGTCGAAAGCGAGAGTGATCAAGAATTGTCAGTTTTTAAAATGAATGATGCAAAGAAATCTCTGAATCCCAGAGAAACGTTACAGCATGATTTTGTACTTATCTTCGCTATTATAAACTTTTGTAATTGGTCAAACAGTATTTCCGAAAGATTTGTTTCTGAAGAAATCTAGAAGGATAATTTCAAGCAACGCGGTGGTCGAGGGTATGCAATCCCATGCTCTACATAATTTTATTTGTTTGTTTTCAAATTATTACATTATAGCTTCTGATTTTCTGAGCGAAAAAACATATACCTCATGAAGACAGAGCTGTTCTTCCTATCCTCATATTAATATTATCTTGCAAGTTTCTTAAAAATAAAATATAGGTTATATCCAGCTTAGCCGTGTGCACAGACGAGTGTAAAACACAATAAAATTTCACATTTTCTAGTCCTAAGAAGGAGATGTTGTAACTTGGATTCAAGGATGCAGTGGCCTGATTTCTTGAAAGTTTAAGGAATCTCTGAAAATTGGATTCGAGGATGTGGTGGCCTGATCTCTTGAGAGTTTAAAGAATCCAAAATATTGTACTTTAACAGTAAATACTATTTCCCTGTTTCAAATCAAACGTTTGCTTAAAGGTTTCCTGGTCGTCCCACGAATATCTCCTTGCAACTTCTTTCTTGATAGACCATTTTGAATTTTCAAAGTAGCAAAGTCGTTTTCTAACCCCACACTAAAACCTCAGCATGAAGTAGAAAGCAGTTGTTGCAGGGTTTCTTTCAGGCCAGCTGCCACCCAGTCGAAGAGACCCTTTTGGCTGCATAATTGCATATGTACTGAAGCTTAACTTGTAGTTTAGCTGACCAGAGAAAAATGTTTAACACCGGTAACTGGTTATTCGCATACGTGGTTCTGGTCAATCGTGTGAAGCCGTAAATGAACTTACTTCATCAAAGCTTTTTTTTTTTTCAGCGAACACAATTAAGCCGTTTTTAAGTATTTAACGTTAAAAAAATATCTATTGCTGTTCACTCGAAGCTAGCACAAGCGAATTGTTAGTTAATATTGCATAGAACATGCGTGTTTGTAGGTCGGAAACATGGCCAACGGTTTGGACTTTCGACTGATTGCTAGTACGCTGAATTTAATCATTTGATGACGGAGGCCCTGAAATGTTGAATCACTCAAAATGCCATAACGCCCGAAACTGTCTATTGCTCTATAGAATTACTCTCCCTCCCTTCTTTGCAAGTTAACAACAGGAAGGATTAGTGCTCGGTCACTACTCGACACTTCCGATCTGTAGTCTTACTGTGCATTGACCTTCAGATGTTTCCCGAGGGCGATCACTGCATTTTCCATGCAGAAGGTATGCGATGTCATGAGAATAAATAATTTCGCCCCGGAAGATACCAAAGCCTGCTTTACTTATAGTGCGTCGCATAAATATAAAGACAGAACACATTCTCGAATAAAAAAGAAACAACGAGCTGAAATGTACACCTCATATTTATAGCAAAAATAGCATAGGACACGCAGCTGTACAATAGTTTGACGGAAACATAACAATTCCAACGCCAAGTACAAGAAAAAAACAGAAATACGCTGTCTCAAAAATATAAAGACTTACTAGTTATGAGCACCTCCGGTACGAATAGTGCAGCCGTTGTTCCAAATAACACTGAAAACCCGATTGGGCATGCTGTCCACCAAGTGATGTAAGTGTTCTGGACGGAGTGCGTACCAGCTTCGTTCAATCTGCTCTTTCAATGCCACCTCACTTGAGAACTGCTGTCCATTCGCATACACATCACGAGCTAGGATACCCCAGAGGTTCTCTATAGGGTTCAGATCTGGACTGAGTGCTGACCAATCCAATACGGTCACATGATGAGTGTTAAACCAGTTTTTCGTAGATGCAGACCGATGGATAGAAGCATTGTCTTGCTGGAACAGATATTCAACGCCTGCTAGAGTTTCGGCAAACGGTCGAAGGTGGCTGCTGAGTATGTCCTGATACGTTTCGGAGTTTTGCGTGCCTTGCAGAAAAGTGATATCCGTTGTCCCATTGAACGCAAAAGCTCCCCAGGCTATCACAGATTCCCCTCCTTTCTGTCTGCCGAAGAAGGTTCGTAACTCGCGTGGTAAATCATGCCAATAGCAGTTCCAACCGTCAGGGCCGTCCAGGTTGAACGTTTTCTCATCGGAGAAAATAGTTGTGATCCACTCGTCCGTCCAGTGCATGTGGCTGCTTTCCCATAACAATCTAGCTTCCTTGTGGCGCCGCGGGAGGTGTGGCAGACGGCGCATTTTACGGAGCACAATGTTGCGACTTTCCTTGATTCGTCGATGAACTGTGTCCTTTGAGACGGTGACACCAACAGTCCGAGAAACTTGACGTAGTGATAACGTTTGGGATGAAACCAAACGAATGATGGCACGATCATCTCGTTTGGTCGTTTTTCGAGGCCTTCCAGGCCGTTTTCTGGCAGTTAACGCACCGCGTTTCGATAAAGTCTTATAAATGACTGCCCTACGCCTCCCCATGGCTTTACAAATTTTCGCCACAGGCAATCCATTTGCTCTCAGTCCACAAATCTTCTGCACCTCCTCACCAGAAAGTTGACTGTTGCGTGGCATTTCGGCAAATGAATGTCTGACGGCAGGTCAGCTGTCTTTTGTAGGCTGGACCGAATTACGGCACATGCGCGTGCATACAACATCCTAATTTGTACATCTCATTTGGATGTGGCTACTTTACATAGTTGTCTTTATATTTATGAGACACCTAAAATTACACTATTTCACTTTGTGGTGTTCCTTTCACACAATCCAGTCATCTCGACGGATCGAAACGTTTGTTGTAGGGTAATGTCTAATTAGATACCACTTCAGCTTCCTACCGATATTCGCATTGCGTTCACGGCGCAAAGTCGATTGTATCTATATTTATGAGACGCACCTTATTTGTTTAAAGACAACAATGGTGAAGGAGGGTGACTTCTACTAATCCTGTAGAGGCCGTATAAATTCAAAGAACAGGTGGGGTTAGGAAATCCTACTCATTCTAACGGGCATTTTCGGGCGGTCTTGGTAGTTTGGATGTAAGGCAGTTTTGAGAGTTATGGTCGTTAAAGTGTTAAAGAGATGCATACATAACTTATGAATTCAAGGGACAAAGTTGATTTTGATTTCTGCTCTTCATTTTAAGTTAGACACAACTAAAAGATATTGACTGCATGTTTCTTAAGAATGAATTCAGAGCTTGACTGCAGCAACTGGAAATGATCGGGCTAGCCAGATAAATAATTTACATGCGAAAATTAGAAAGCATGCTAAAGTGAAAATAAAATTAATATGGCAGCAGAAGAAAGTATGACTGACAGGATCGATTCAAGACTGCTGCTTGCATTTTTAACTGCTGATGAATATTACTTCTCTAGAATCGGAAGAAAACAAGAGAGGACACCGAATATTCGGTTGTAATAAGCATGTCTTTTGAATCCTGTCAGACACGACACATATATTCAAAGCAAATTTTTTAAAACTTAAAAGATCAGCTAAAAAAAACTCGCATAATTTAAAACACACAGTGTGAACGGGGTTATTCAGAGTAAATAATGCGGGTTACAAAAAGAAAAAGAAAATTAACAAAATCCGTACAGTCGATGAAACATCCACAAATAGAAGAAGCTACTCACTTCCACTAGCGGGTGAAATGTATGTTACGAAAATTAACAAATTGTGCACAAAAAATTTCTGATAGCAGAAAATATCAGAGGCAAAAGAGATTTTCAAAGTGATCAATTAGAAGAAGAGATGTAGAGTATAACGTGATATAGCTTTACTCGTCCTTGTGAAATAGCTGTGCTTTATTTAAAGAAGAAAATGCGTGCAAAATACTCTTCGTAATGAAAAATATCCTACAAAAAAATAATTTTCCCACGGTATTTTTAGAAACGAATTAACTCTTTCAAATATAAATATATGCTAAAACTCCTGGCGGAAGAACGTTTAATAATGGAAAAGTAGAAAACGCGCGAAAATTATTCTTCATAGCAAAAGCTATGCTAAAGAAAAATAATTTTTCAAATATGTTGGAACAGAGAGAGCGAGAAAAGGTTTTTGGCATTTGCTCCCTAGCGGAAAAACAGCGCTTTATTAAAATAGGACAATGAGAATAATGTTTCCAATATACCCTGTAGCGAAGGGCATAACTTAAAAAAGAAATTCTTTAATAGGATTCTTAGAAGCGGCTATACCGTTACAAACAGGAATGAAAACTAACGACAGTTAGCGCCAGACCTTTGAACTACAAACAATCCACGAGGACATGCAAATTGTTCCACAAGTGAGTGGTATCAGGTATTGAAAAACATTTTCAAATACAACTTTTAGAAACAGAGATGTCATGAAAAACAAATTAAACATTTGCACTCCCTAGCGGGAAATTGCGGACTATTTGGGGCAGGAAAGACGTACATACTGTTTTCGTATTTTATTATACTTGATCAGAATTTTTTTTTTTCAAATTCAAATCGGGTTTTTAGAAGCGGAGATATAGCTATAATATACTGTAAACGAAAACGTGACTTATGCCCTGTAGTGATCAACTATATGAAAAAAAAATCGCATAGGGCGCACTGTCCGACAAAAAAAAATGATTTTTCGAATCGGACCGTTAGAAGTAAAGATATCGAGAAAAAAAATAAGGTATACATATACGCCCCCTGAATTAAAACCTGTGCATTATTTTATGCAGAAAAGATATGCAGGTTTCACATGATGAGCGACATCAGACCCGAAGGAACTTTTCCAATGGAGTTTTCAGAAGCGCAGATACTTCTCCAAATACATCGGAAACATAAGAATGCACTTACGCCCCTTAATAACAAAACAGTTTCTCACCAAAATGTGAAACTATGTGCAAAACATGTCTATCCAGAAATCTTTTCCTACGCTAAAAATATTTTTCATATCGGACATTTAGAAGCTGAGATATCGGATAAATTACAGTTTACCTTTACTCTCCTAGCGGAAAAACTATGCATTACTTGAAAAGAAAAGCTACCCAAAAATAGTCTTCGTTATAAATGGTATCAAAAGAAAGAAAGATCTTTTCAATGGGATATTTAGAAGATAAGATATAGAATAAAATGTATTTTAAATTCTATAGCATCTGCATTTTCGCCCCTAGCGGCGAAGTTATGCATCGGAAAAAAATCTGAAAGCAAGGATCATCGTTCTAACATTTCAGGCTTCCCAATGAAAAACAGAGTTTTCCAACGTCATGGGGGAACAGAAGTAAGGTGACTCTGCAGTCTTTTCAGTAATGAAAAATTCTAGGCAATTCGGAGGTAAGTAGACTTCACTGAAAATAATCAGGTATCCACTTATATTGCTCAACAGCTGAATGAGAACGAAGGACCAGTGTAATGACTAATATAACAATTGATTTGCAAACCTCTCTGCTAATTCCAAATGTTTCGAACGTAATATTTGTACATTTCGATGAATTTCCTGCTGAAAGATTTGGTCAAGGATATTCTGTTTAGTTGTTGGTAGTGAAGTTATTATGTTTTTCGACTTCTTAATTACAGAATATTTGGGAGGAGGGTAGAACGGCGGGAGAAATCCAGTGGTAGTCACATCGGACGGCATGATGTACGATATATTTCTATAGAAATGAACGTGAAACTAAGATATGTTTTAAATTCAAAATTTTCTGATATATTTTTGAAACTAATATTAATCTCATTATGGCATTTGTTCTATTACACCGAAAATAAATCATCTTTTAACTTTTAATTTCAATTTATTTTGTGTAACATATATCCATTATTTTGAATTGCGAGTACAGCCCTGATGTTATCGACGGAATTAAGAATTATTTCATTCTCTCACGGAATGCTTATAACGTAGTAAATCCGTTTATTCACTGGTGTAATGCGCTTAAAGATTCGCCAAGCTTTCGCTCTCCACTGAGAGGCTTTTTCAAGGCAATGTAGACATAAAATGAATTTAGGTCTACATTGTCCGGACCCATCACGGACGAATGTCTCAGAAACCAGCGCTAAACCTTTGCGCCACCTACGGGGGTGGGGGGGGGGGGGGTTAAGTTCCTTACCCAACAAAATTAGTTTTGTGGACTATTGGTGATTCTTGAATAGATCGTAATAACTTCTAATCGCGCATAAAAAATATTAGAAATATATAAAATACATACACAAAAATATTACATAAAGTATACAAAAATAAAAAAATCTAGGAGGAGGGGATGGGTAACGTCCATAAAAAGACCAGAGGAATAAAGGCCAAGTAGGAGAGATCGATTTCTGAAGAAAATTTTACAATTTAGCAGTTTAGATGACCTTTCAGTTTCGGAAATCGATAGAAGATCCTTACTCTCATACAACTCAGAAAGAATGGGTACTGGGGTTGCGGCTCAGTTCGCCAGGTCTGAGGTGATCTGTCGAATCACTAATCAAGGTCAGGTGTGATGATACCATCCTCCTCTTCCATCTTGGGTTAAAGAAGAAACAAAGTAAATCCTCTCCAATCTTCTCTGTACACTGAAAATGAAAAAATAATAATAAACTAAATTAACAATGGACTTGCTGAAAGTAAGAGTGATTTTCCCCCAGAGAATAATTTAACTTCAAGTCTTATGCAGTGTCAAAAGAAAACATTTCTGTAACATTGCAACGAATGCTAATGAAAATATTATTTGCTGGAATATGGTGTGAAATTATGCTCGAAAAAACTTGAAAGCGGTGTTATTGACTTCAAATCCGGTGAATTTTAACTACACCGAAATGCTAAATGCCGCCATCAGTTAGCTGCGATAATTTCTATTAATATTTATGGGAATTAACGCCCCGATTTGAGACCGACGCATGAGCCTTTCAGGAACTGGGGTATAACTGTGTTTTATACGGATGTGTGCAAAATGCAACAAATGAATGAATGCTGTGCCGAGGAACATGAAACAGGATGAAGAGCTCCCTTCGTTCGTTTCCTCATTACGCGAAGAGGAGAGTGTTTGTTAGCAGCGGACGCAGAAAACTGCTCTCTGTCCACAGAACACGGATGGATAGATATAGCTACTTCGGGCTTAAAGTGACGAAATAACTTTGTTACCTAAGGAAAATGCGGCTAACTGATGATTACTCCTCTTCGTTTTCATTGAATTTTCAGCGCTTTATTCGAAAGAAAGCAATACGCGTTTATAACATCACTAAGTCCGTCAGTCCGTACACACAATATCTCCTTATCTATCAATTGAATCTGTAATAACTGCTTTGCACCGAGTGACGCTGAATACAAAGTTTATAATTTCTATTCTTTCGAATTTTTCGTGGTGCACGGTATTTTTGCTAGGCGGTATAAACTTAGTTTTATGCATGGAACCATGTCTACTCTTTTAAATGTCGTCTTGGAAAAATTCTTTTGCAATCAGCACTGGAACTTTGAATAAAACTTTCCACCCATATTTTCTTTACACAATATATTGCGTATTTTATTATTATAATGTATTATTAGTGGAGATATCATAAATGTGTATTTATGATATCTCCACTTCTAAAAGGTCATTTTAGAACACTCTGCTGCTATTACGGCCAAAACTTTGTGTGCAGTTTTCTAAATCATTTTTTTAGGGATTTAACGACCATTACGAGCAATTCTCGGGGCTTGTGCCGCTACGGTGGCGCAGTGGTCTAATTGCAAAGTCCTTCTTAACGATCATCACGAACGCCCCTCCCCGTCCGGTTACGAGGAGGGGCAGGGAAGCGCCGTATTCTATTTCTCATTCCGTGCTCGAACCCGGATTGGACGACTAGCCAGAAACCGGCGTCTCTAACCAGTCTGCCAGCGGGGCAGCCTAATACAAAAGGATGCTAAACCTCCGGTTTTAATTTTTGCGACCTTTCATCTTTTACACTCTCATCGGAAAATATTATTTTAACATCAACTAACTCTAACCGTGAGCAATAAATCCATATATAGGTACTATCGTTCTTGGGGGGGGACAGTGGTACTATATATGGATATATATATAGGTACTATATATGGATATATAAATCCATATATAGTACCTATATATGGATTTATATATAGTACCTATATATAAATCCATATATAGGTACTATCGTTCTTGGGGGGGGGGGGCAGTGGGCAAGAGGTCTGGGATCGAACCTGAGGTCCTTTCCGTGACTGCCACGGAAAGGACCTCAGGTTCGATCCCAGCCAGCAACGAACGCTCGATCCACTAAATATCCTCCGTGCATCGGATGGGCACGTTAAGCAGTCGGACCCCGGGTGCTGCCCCCCCCCGGTAATAAATAAGGGCGTCTTCCTTCCCCTTTCTACTTCGTTTCCGTGTCACTTTCCTATCGGGCACTCTAGCCCAAATCTCCTAGCTTCCTATTTCTAAGGGTTGTTTAAGACCTAGGGTCAGACACTCCCTTCCTAAAATCCTCTACAAATGATCATTTGATCATTTTTTTATTTTGATCGGGGCTTTAACTACCACCGTGAGCAATTCAGTGGGACATAAGCAGCCGCCCGTCCTTTATGTAGGGTCACTGGTTCCACGGAAGGGAGAGAGACAATGCCGTTACACAAGCACAACATCCATGCCTCACCGAGATTCGAACCCGGACCCATCTCAGACGAATGGTCAGAAGCATCGCTTAGACTACTGCGACACCTGGGCGGCACTATCGTCCTTTATACTCTGTGACGTACCTGCCAGCAGGACGTACACGACATAAAGGCAGATAGTAGTCAGAACAAACGTGCGCGTAGCTCAATTGGTAGAGCAACTTATTCCGGAATGAGGGGGACCCGGGTTCGAATCCTGGCGCGGATAAAAATGACGGAGAAATTTACTTCGTTATAATGGCTCCCGAACTATTCGGATGACCCGACCGTTCAAAATCTCGCAATGGTGTGATGATATTTCCACACCGAGAGATAGGAAAAAATCAGAGAATCCCTTCTCCAGCGCTTCGTAAATTACAAAAAAAAAAAAAAAAATTGACTGGGAGTTCTCAAGTGCACGTTCTACAGTGGGTGGCTGCCTGCAACGATTCATGGTCACGGCTGACCCGTGGGCCATGCCCCCGGCCCTCTTGGGGGGGGGGGGAATCATGTCGTGTGCGTACCTGCCAGCAGGACGCACACGACATGAAGGCAGATAGTAGTCAGAACAAACGTCCGCGTAGCTCAATTTGTAGAGCAACTTATTCCGGAATGAGGGGGACCCGGGTTCGAATCCTGGCGCGGATAAAAATGACGGAGAAATTTACTTCGTTATAACTCTAGGCTTGGCATTCTACGCAGCTTACAACTAAGACTGGAAGATGAGAATAGTTGAAAAAGAAAAGGTGAAAAATAATAAAAAATTCGTTTCGAAGTCTTCTCAGTTTGGGGGTAGCTCATTTATCCACCGCTCTATTCTATATTATTTTAATCCCCAAAGAATAGAATCAATCACCATCGCTAGATGATCATGTTTCTCTGCCATGCTTACGAAGATATGACTAAAGAGTGCTCAGTCACAAGTAAGCTCTGCCATGTGTGAGCGTGTGCAGGGCGGAGGGGATGCCATTCATCAAATAACAGCTGAATGCTTTATTTCCGTTAGGGACTTTGTCGTGTGTGTACTGTCCGCACGTTTTATCCTGCTGCAACACGCAATATTAGTTCTCAGTTATATGAGAATGCTGTTGAGGATCGCTTTTTCTCCACAGAGTTCGGTCCTGTGTGACCTCCCTTTTCAAATCTTTTAATTGATATCATCAAACAGTTCCTCAGTATAATAGAGAACTTCATTTTGTCCATTTTCGTGTTAGCTTCATGTTCATTTTGTCGCAGAGAATTAACTCCTACTGATGAAGAGAAGTGTCGCCTAAATGCTTTGAAACAAAAACAACTCAAAATACTCAAAACAAAATATACTCATGTGTGTTGTGTGTGTGAGCTATAACTAGTGGCCAGAGCAGAAATTCTGCTCGTTGATTTGTTGTCAATTCATTTCCATGTACCCTTAAGCATAAACTTCAAATGGTGAATTCGATTTTCCTTCTCTGTTTGCAGTAAATAATTCTATATTATTTTAATATCCAACGAATAGACTCAACAGTTAAAATTAATCGCATTTAGCGTAAAAGCATATATTGTGACGTACTACAGAAGTGAAGCACGTGTCAAGACGACAAATCTGCAGCGATACATTCCGTCGGTGTAGCTTAGTCGGTTAGAGTGAACTCATTACGTCGGTGTAGCTTAGTCACTCCGGAGCGAACTCACTCCGGAACAAGGAGACGCGGTTTCGATCTCCGTCGTCGACAAATTCCTGTTCTCACATTGCCGCCCGAACGTAAAAATGGATCCAATGGCCGTTGGGTTTTTCGAAAAATGTGTGATGTTCGTTCCACACATCGTTTTGAATTAATTAAAAGTTCCTTATTCGCTTTAAAAAAACACCCCCCCCCCCCAAAAAAAAAAAAAAAAAAAAAAAACACCACGAGATTGTAACGTACCAGGAGATGTGACGTACCTGCCCGAAGGACGCACACGACATAAAGGCAGATAGGAATCAGAATAAAAACGTTCACGTAGCTCAGTTGGTAGAGTAACTTATTCCGGAATGAGGGGATCCGGGTTCGAATCCTGGCGTGGACAGAAATGACGGAGAAATTTACTTCGTCATAATGGCGCCCGAACTATCCGGATGACCCGACCGTTCAAAATCTCGCATTGGTGTGATGTTATTTCCACACCGCGAGATAGGAAAAATAAGAGAATCCCTTCTCCAGCACTTCAAAAAAAAAAAAAAAAAAAAAAGGAGGGGAGAGGATGTAACGTACCAGGAGATGTGACGTACCTGCCCGAAGGACGCACACGACATAAAGGCAGATAGGAATCAGAATAAACGTCCGCGTAGCTCAATTGGTAGAGCAACTTATTCCGGAATGAGGGGACCGGGTTCGAATCCTGACGCGGATAAAAATGACGGAGAAATTTACTTCGTTATAAGATGATGGGACGTACTACAGAGGTGAAGTGCATGTCATGACGACAAAGCTGCAGCGATACATCCCGTCGGAGTAGGTTAGAGCAACTCACTCCGGAGCGAGGAGACGCGATTTCGATCCTCGTCATCGACAAATTCCTATTTTCACAATGTTAACATTCTCATGCATTATTCTGTAAGTTTCAGTAATTGAAATGGCCCTTACGTACAAATAATTTCGGTGTTTTGAAACGTAGAAAAATAAAGCTCCAGTGATTTTCATTAAACATGTCGCTTATTTATGGTGAGATCTGCAGTTTTAGTTGTTGGAAATAGATTCTGGCATTGCCGTTCGCAATATCAATAGGGAAGCTTCAATTCCATACGCAGAAATCAAGAATTCTGGTGTACCTATTGTCTAAAATTTTCATCAATTTACCGAATAGATTAGATCACAATTTGAAAGGAATATAAGTACTTTTTGGAAAACAACGTTCTTTGCTTTGGCTTGGTTAGGTATAGATAATATGCGTAATGCGCAGCGCATCTCTCCTTCGTATCCGAGACACAGCTACGTAGAGTTGTCCATGTGCAAATACTTCAGTTTTCCATGCTGCCAAAAGTTTGTCCTTGACCCTTCGTAACGGCCATCGAGAATGTTAAGGTTATTGGAAACTGCCGGAGCTTCTGGAATGAGAGTTCACTGTCTTCTGTCAACGCCACATCAATTCAGGGAAGTAGAGTTGACCACCGTTGCGATCATAGATTCTACAGTGTGTTTTCCCAATTACCTGATAATTAAGCGCGTTTTTTTGCAGCCTCTTCTTCCGTTTCGAAGCAACATAACGACAACGCCAATTCTTAACCGTAATCTGTGGGACGCCATTCCTTGTTCAATGAATTTTAAAATTCCGTTGGAAAGTTTGCTTTTTTTATCTGTGCAATTAAAAAGTACATTCACACTGGTGTAAATCATTTCTTGTTGCTCTAGAATTAGTACTATTCTTTCCAGTATTTGGTTATTCACGACTAGGGAGTCGACGTTCTTCGGTGCCAGTATGACTACCACAGAATTTGTTGAAAATAACCTTTTCTGATATTTTGTCCAAACACTTCAATGATTAGACCCCTATTGCTAATAGGTTCCTACGGTATGTTAACAACCCCCCTGGCCCAAATAAATGGTGCCGTTGCGGACACTTATGAGATATTCTGCCCAGTTTCCAACAATTTATTCAATCCTCATGTTTCCCATTAATAGGAATATCTTTAAATGCTTCCAGAGTTTATATTGATTAATACACGCGTGGATGAGGTACTTCCGTGTTCCTTTCCTTTCCTGACTATAAGCAGCGTTTCACGAAAATCGCATTCGATGGTGGCAATTTCTTTCCAAATGCGAATGTATTTCCTATAATTTGTTGTAGATTTTCAACTGGCAGTTTAATGTTCTATTAGACTCAAGTTCCATAGACTTGAGTAGTTTTCTTTGGCGTCTTTTCTTTTTTTCGTAGTACTTATACCTGTGTAAATGCAGTTACGCGCTGGAAAGTCTCATTTAATAATAACACATAACGTCGTAGTAAGGTAGGACGTAAGGTATCCATGGTAGCATCAAATGTAAACAACTTCAACTTTCACGTTTCATAATGTCGTACTTGACTTGACTTGACACTTTCCCCCTTTTTAATAGAGCTTTGACGTATTCTTTAATCGTACTGTGACGTGCTTGAAATTCGAATTTTAATGCAGCTAGAAACGTCAAGTAGCCATGGTAACATCAAATGTAAACGAGCGCGACAGTCACTTTCCACAATGTTATATAGTTAACTATTCCGAAAGAGGACCTTGCTAAAAGTAAAAATAGCTTCCATGCTACTGCATTTCTACGGAAGCGTTTAAACGACAGTCGTTTCATTGTCTGGAACATGGTGTTAATAGTGGTCTCGAATGAACAGTGCAATTGCACAACAGTTCGTATCATGTTTTAACAATGAAACTTTCTTGCCACTTGCAAAAATGAAAAAAGGTATACCATTGTTTTAATAATGAAGATTATTGAGTACGTAAACAAAGATGTGACGTGTATATCGATCGGTCCTTCTTCTTTCATATAACACACTAGCAGAATAGGCCGGCGTTGCTCAGGAGAATTTGGTGATAATTCATTATCTAAATTTTGTACAAATCAAATGAAAACGATTAATTTTTTACGGCATGAACCGAACCTAATACTGTATTTCATTTCTTCAATGAATTTGATTTTTATTCTCTGTAGAGTCTTCAGGCACACAGTATTTTTAGTTTTTCCGTTTGATTTTTGTTGTTTACTTACCTCCAGTTCAAATCCTTCTGCCGCAGTCACTGGAGGATTTTTTTTACGTTTTAGATTGCGGTTCTAAATGTTTTACTACGCGCTAAAAATAGGTCCGCGTTCTTACTTGATTTGTAAGAAATATATTTCAATTAAATCAAGTAGAATACAAGAAATGAAATGCGAGAAAAATGTGAATTTTCTTTTATTACATTTCTTCAAAGCTTGACATTGCACCGTCTGCACATTCTCTCACCTATTTATTTTACCTTAAAGTAATTTGGATCCACTAACAATGGCCAATGAAATGCGACTAAATGTCAGCAAATTCATGTCAAATATCATCAAGGCTACCATCAGGACTGTCCACGCTGCACGAGGCCATGTTTTTATTTCACGCATGCAAATCGTCCCACCAGACTTTGAGTTTTTATAGTTTAAGCGCTTACAGTTTCCTCTTTGTCTCAGTTTCGCCATTAATATGAACAAGGCACAGTATCAATCGGTAAAAATTTTCGAAATCAACCTGCAAATACAATATTTTTCTCAAAGCCAGCTCTATGTTGGTTTATCCAGAGCTAGCAATAATTAAAACCCCTTCATCTTGACTCCAAATGAAAGAACACTCAATATCGCTTGCCCACAGGCTTTTCAAGAACAAACTTTCTTTCTCTTCGAAAGAACTGTACATTATACTGATCACAGCACATTCGAAAAATTAAATGTTTCAAATTTCCTATATTCACAGTTAATAAAGACTGCTGGTTTCAGCCAATCGTGCCATCAAAATGTATAAGTTTTATTCTTTTTTTTTTTCAGTTACTTTCTTTTGATTACTGGAACATACACTATATTGACAAAAGTCACCGGCCTTTAAAAGCAAATGAACGTATTTTCTGAGTTGTTAAGATGCGCGGTACAGCTGCAAACGGTATAAAAATAAGCCTGCAGCTGACCGTGATCATTTTGCACTGTGAGGTTTAGTGAAAATGTCGCGGCGGGAGAGAACTGACTTTGAGAAAGGAAAGATTGTTGGGTGTTATATTAGTGGGTTGTCCAGAAGATAAACAGGTATAACGAAGTAAATTTCTCCGTCATTTTTTACCGCGCCGAGGCTCGAACCCGGATCCCCTCATTCCGGAATAAGTCACTCTGCCAATTGAGCTACGCGGACGTTTTATTCTGATTCCTATCTGCCTTTACGTCGTGTGCGTCCTTCTGGCAGGTACGTCACATCTCCTGGTACGTTACATCATCTCCCCCTTTTATTTTTTATTTTTTTTCGAAGTGCTGGAGAAGGGATTCTCTTATTTTTCCTATCTCGCGGTGTGGAAATAACATCACACCAATGCGAGATTTTTGAACGGTCGGGTCATCCGGATAGTTCGGGCGCCGTTATAACGAAGTAAATTTCTCCGTCATTTTTATCAGCGCCAGGGCTCGAACCCGGATCCCCTCATTCCGGAATAAGTCACTCTACCAATTGAGCTACGCGGACTTTTATTCTGATTCCTATCTGCCTTTATGTCGTGTGCGTCCTTCTGGCAGGTACGTCACATCTCCTGGTACGTTACACCGGGAGGCATTTAAACATACCCAAGTCAACTGTTTTGGATGTACTGAATAAGTGGAAGACACATGGTGTGCCTGAAGCAGCAAAACCTACCGGCAGACCAAAGAAACTCAGTGATAGAGGACGTCGAAGCCTCAGGAGAGTCGTTACAGCTAATCAACGAAGTACTGCACAAGACCTCAGTGTACAGGTGAGTAAAAATGCAGGAACCTCGGTATGTACAAGTTCCGTTAGCAGAGAAGTTCATTCCATGGGTTACCGTGGTCGTACGGCTGCTTATAAGCCTTTCGTCTCCACTTGGAATGCTACTCGTCGTTTAGCATGGTGTACAAAGCATTTATCGTGGACCGTAGATTCCTCAATATGAAAGGGGTCCTATGGATTGATGAAATCAGATACATGATCGATCAGTCTGATGGCGGCAGCCGGGGAACGCTATTTACCACAGTGTACTGTTCCTACGGTCAAGTTTGGAGCTGGCAGTGTACTCGTGTGGGGGTGTTTTTCGTGGTATGGTTCCGGCCCATTGGTTATCGTAGACAAACCTGTTAACCAGCACGTATACCTCGATATTCTGGGCAACAATGCCTAAACCAACTCTGTGGCAATACTATGGAACTCAGCCATGTTGGATACCAGCACGATAATGCACCGAGCCATAAAGCAAAGACTGTTACGGCGTGGTTTGACGATAATTCCGTATCGCGTGTGGACTGGCCAGCACAGAGCCCTGATCTTAAATCCATAGAGTAACTATAGGATGAATTAGAGCACCTCATAAGAAGTTTAGAACCAAGGCCTACTGCTAAGCAACAGTTAGCGGCAGCATTATGTACTGAATAGAAGTGCATACCTATCGCTGTGTTCCAAAACCTTATCGAAAGCCTGTCTCGAAGGGTCAGTGCATGCGTTAAGACCAAAGGTGTCCATATTAAGGCCAAAGGTGTCCACCGACACCGTACTAATGTATGTCAAAAAATGCTATTTTGTGTTTTTCTTCTAGGTGTCCGGTAACTTTTGTTAATATAGTGTATTTCAGTTAAAATTTCTTTACAATATATGCTATTCGTTTTTTTTTAGGAAAACTCCGACAACACTGTCTTAGAAGCCAGTTCATCTATTTTATGTTAAACCCGGGGAACACCGGGATCCTTTGCTAGTACTTGAATATAATTGGAAATATGCATATGTTGCACATGTTTGTAATAACTGACGCAAGAAGGCAGAATGTTAATAGAAATGTCTAAGCTTCTGCTATTATCACCGTAGGGTACACTCACGCGTGATACAAGGTAAGACCTGATCTGTTCAAGCTTAAAAGGAAAGTGTTTGCACGTTGTTAAAAGTGTGAGTTAAATTCTTAAATAACGGCGAAAAATGAAGAATGATTCCTTAAAAGGTGTGAAAAATAAAGAACGATATTCCTTAATAAGGAGGAGAAAAAAGTTAAGTTCTTAACATCCATACATACATGCTAAAAATCGGGTTGCCATATTACTGTATGAACAAATCATACTAGAATCCTGAACTGGTTATGTGTACATTAATAAAGCCTATCTGCTCACGGGTAAAGAATGAACCAAATTTCATTCCTAATTTTTATATACTGTATATATAAATCAGATTTTTATTTCCAAATATTTATTCTTTGCACAAATATGCTGAATTCTTAACGACTTTATGTCCTCTTTTTTCGCTCAAAACTTTGATTTAATTTAAAGAGCTCGCAATTATTTGGAGTTTGATTTTTATTTCATAGTCAAAAGATATTATTATTGAATGATCTTGGCATATTTTGCAAAGAGAAGAAACTTCCCTTCAGACATTTCGCAGCATCTCGTCAAACCCACATGCGCACATGAACAGATCGTTGAACAACTCATTCATTCATTCGAAATTGTTGAAGGAATATGTTGTTTGTGGATTTTTCAAGAGAACCGTTTTCGAACGGTAGCTATAAGGAAGTGTGATTTTTTTAATGAAATAATTTTCCCCAGTGAAGCCTTTGCTAACAAGTTTTGTATAAAATGTGATTTTCACTCACTTGATTTTGTTTCCGTAATGTCGGCTTTTGATTAGAATGATTTCTGAAAAGTTCAGTTCTAACTCGAATCGAATTCTGGTAGGATGAATTTCTTTTTATTTCAACTGAGACTAAAATCTGCTAAATTCATTTCGTGCAGCATTTTAAATCAAGGACTGTATTTCACTACAAACACTGTAACGTATACTCTATATTCACTTTCCTTTTGATTTTACTATTTCTGGTTATTTTATTTTACTATGTAAATTATCTTCTTACTGAACGAAATATTATTTCACCCGCTGAATGAGATCTGGCAATGAGTGTAAGTCATGACGTGGTGGTAGCTAGTATATAGGCGCGTTCATCAAGACTTAGCCAGAGCTTTTGTTGTTGTTATGAGAGAGCGTTGTTGTTTACGGAGAGCGTTTGTAATACGAGGAGAGATTGTGTTCTTTTGAGGAGAGATTCTTCATTATTGTAAAACAAGTTGTGTGTGTGCTTTAGTTGACCAAGAGTCTTATAATAAAGAAGTTACCGTAAGTTAGTCTTTCTCAATTCATAGTTTTTGTCAGACCTCTGTCTGGCTGTTAGGTTTATAACATTAGTTTCTTACCATAAATAACCAGCGTTAAGACGTTATTTATTCTTGTTCGTAATTAACTAGTAACAACAACCATTTTGAGTTCACTATTTTGAAGCTTAGTACAAGTATATCATTAGCTAGCTGATAGGAAGAGCATCATTCATATGAATTAGCTTAGCGGAAAGAAAATAAAGCTAATTCATTATAACACCAAACTTTAATGTTTTATTTCTAGTAAACATAAGAGTTCTCAACTACAAGACGATCTTTGAAATATAAAATGTACTTCTCTCCTGAATAGTATGTCTTTTGAGTTTTGCAGATTTACAAGCAACGCAGTGATTAGAAATCAAGAAAAATATTACAAATTCATTAAATTCTTCTCAAGTCTTGAATTCCTAGTTTTTTCTCCAAAGACAATTTTTTTAAATAGTAAAACTACGGTATACCAGTAATTCGAATTTATTAGGGTAAAATAGAGATAAAAGTTTCCAAGCTTTGGCTTTTTTAATGAAAGTAGACAGCAAACTGCGTTTCTTACAAAAGCCATCCGCTTGATGTGCTAAAGCTTGGAAACTTTGATATCTATTTTACGCTCATAAATTCGGATTACTAGTATAGTTTAACTGTTTTAAGTATAGTTGGTGTTGGTGAACAGTTTCTCGTTGTTAACGACAATAATGTTGGAAATTTCTGAAATATCAATTTCAAACGCATAAAAATTCAACGAACGGTATTTGTTTATTAACTTGTTGGCAGTTTTCATGTTTTTCACAGCTTGAATCATGATTAGCTTCTTTAGGATTGGACTTTATTAATTTTATTAACATCTTCGACAGGAATTGCTGACTTCAGTTTGTCAGGTATTCTTTTCTTAGCCCTGCTAGCCTGGGAGGAGTTGTATTTGGACTGAAAAAGAACAAACCATGGGTAACATCATTTGAAATTTTCAGAATACTCGTGACTCATGTTTAGTTCTCCGGCTGATTTCCCAAAGGTCAAGTTGTCAGAGTCTCTGGCCTCTGATTGGTCGTCTGAGCAGGGCCCGGCTTTGAGTCCCAGTGAGGTAAGGCCAGTGAGCTGATCTTACGGCACGGACTCCTTCCCCTTGCCAAAACCACTGCTCCAAATTAGGGACGGGGGGCAACTGTTCATAGCTGTTAGAGTTGCTCACAGGAACGGATGGGGGAGGGGTCTATAGGAACTATAGCCTTGGGGCCCACCATTACTAAGGGCCCAGGAGGCATGCCTGGGCAAAGGATAGATAGAAAGATAGATAGGTAGATAGATATACATATACGAGGTCCGATCAAAAAGTTCCGAGACTAGGCCGATATACAACAAAGTACTTACGTTTCTTAAGTCTGGCTGTGACTTCCCTTAAAGTAGTCTCCTTGGGCAGCGATACACCGCTGCCAGGGACTTTGCCACTGTTGGAACGCTCCCTGGCAGTCCTGTTCGCGAATCGTGTCAAGCACCGTCTGCGATTCATACTGGATCTCGTCCACGGTTTCAAAACGGCGACTCTTGAGTTTCAGCTTCATCTTCGGGAACACAAAGATGTCGCAGGGGACCAAATCCGACGAGTAAGGCGGGTGAGAAAGGGCAGTCATGCTGTTGCGGCTGCAAAACTGGCGTGTTGCTAACGCTCTGTGAGCTGCTGCATTGTCGTGATGGAGCAGGAAATCGCCCCTGTGCCACATTTCAGGTCGTTTGCGGCGAATGTTCTCCCTAAGACGCCACAGAATATTGCAATAAGAAGGCGGTGACGGTTTGGCCCTGGGGGATGAATTCACGGTGCACAACCCCACGAATGTCGAAGAACACGATGAGCATGCTTTTGGTTGCGCTCCGGATCTGTCGGGCTTTCTTCCGTTGTGGAGATGCCGGGCTCCTCCACTGAGACGACTGTTGTTTGGGCTCCGGGTCGTAACTGCAGACCCAAGTCTCGTCCTAAGTGATGACCCGCGACAGGAACGTTGGGTCATTCACCACCTGCTGACGAAGATCTTGACAGCGTTCTACACGGAGCGCCTTCTGTTCGGGGTTCAGAATCTTTGGCACAAACTTTGCAGCAATGCAGTGCATGTTCAAAACTGACGTCAGAATTTCTTGCACCGTTCCGCATGACACATTGACGATGGTATGAATGTCTTGAATGGTTCTCCGACGATCTTCAAACAACAGTTTCCCTAATTTTATCCACATTTTCGGGGGTTTTGCTCGTGGACGGTCTCCTTGACATCTCTTCGTCTTCCAGTGCCGTTCTGCTGCTTTTGAAGTGCGTGAGTACCACTCAAAACACCTCGCACGACTCATTGTTTCAATGCCAGAAGCCTGCTGCAACATTTCATGTCTCTGTTCTGGATTTGCCAAGTTTGATGCAGAATTTGATGTTTGCGCGCTGCTCTAGTTTGCAGTCCATACCGAAATCGCTGCTGTGTTCCGCACATGGTCACTAAATATCGTGTAGCACAGCTCCCGATGTTCGCAGAACGACTCCACTTGGCATAATGACTCATGAAGGTCACTGCCCTCGACCGCTGCTCGCGCATCCGCGTACTATATATACATAATATATATATATATCATGTTGCTGTGTACAACGGGGTCGGCGAGACAATTTCAGCTATTTCACTACCATCCAACCACAGCTCCCAGTTTGCACTCAGAACCGTTAATGGTCGAAGCCCCCTGTGGCTTCACATCGCATAACAAAAAAGATGCACTAAGAAAAGTATACAATGTTAAATCATTGGAAAATCCAAGACAAAATAAAGGAATCCTAAGCTTTTAATACATATGCTTATGAAAACAATGAGAAATACAGTGACTTTTTACGAAAACTCTGCAGACAATTTATTAGTTTGAAGAATGCACTAGGTTTTAATTATCACAAGCATATTGCTACAGTTTCGTGTTTTAACGGACTTCATAATGATTCCCGTCGTAAGTTCTTTGGGGACCCACTCAAATGTTTTGGTCGAGGGGCCCACTAAGGCCTTAATCCGGCCATGGCTGCTCATAGTGGTCTTTAAGCCCCGAAACGAAAAAAAAAAAAAAAAAAGAAAAGAAATAGGAGAAAAGTTCTCAAGCAAGTAAACAAGAGATAAATAAAAAATATGGGAAATTAAAAGAATCGATGAAGTGAATAAAAATAAATAGCAAGAAAGATGGCACCAAATTTTTGGTTGTAATGAGAACGTCTTTTTAACCCTTGTGAAAA
The DNA here is from genome assembly GCA_039090855.1 of Macrothele yani. Taxonomy (NCBI): domain Eukaryota; kingdom Metazoa; phylum Arthropoda; class Arachnida; order Araneae; family Macrothelidae; genus Macrothele; species Macrothele yani. Next base: position 1,655,591 of record CM077014.1, read on the forward strand.
CACAAGTTTATCCGTGACTGATATTAAACCCGCGCACCCTCACTCAGGAATAAGTTGCTCTCCCAACAAAGCTACGCGGACGGAATGTATTGCTGCAGATTTGTTGTCTTGACACGTGCTTTACCTCTGTAGTACATCACATCTTTTCCGACGCAAATAAAAATTTTCAAAGTTTTTCACAGCCAATGGAACTAGTTAAAAAAAAAATCAACCAGATTTCAACAATCGATAAAACATCAAAAAGTAGAAACAGCAACTTGCTCCCGATAGCTACTGAAAAGTAGGCTATGTTACGAAAATTAGAAAATTGTGCTCATAAAGTTTCTCATAGCAGAAGGAAGATATCAGAGACAAAGGGATTTTTCATATCGAACAGTTAGAAGGAGAAATATATATGGGAACATGATATAACTGTACACCATCTAGCGAAAGAATTTTGCATAGTGGAAAAGTTAAAAATGACCGAAAAGTATTCTTCATAGCAAAAGCTGTTCTATAAGAAGAAACAGTATAGGGCCAAAAAGGTTTTGACATTTACGCCTCCTAGCGGGAAAGCTGTGCATTGTTTAAAGAAGATAATGTTCCCCACCTTTATTGTAGAGAACAGCATACATTAAAAAAATAAATATTTCAATATGGTATATAGAAGCCGTGATACAGCTGCTAACAGAAGTACAAACACCATCTAGCGACAGAACTGTGAACAACAAAAAACTCCACAAGCACAAGCAAAGTGTTTCCACAAGGTAAATGGCATCGATGTTAAAATATTTTTTTAAATCGGACATTTAGAAAAAGAGATATCGAAAATAAACCAAAAAACATATAAAACACTTGCGTCCCCTAGCGGAAAAATTGTGCTTTATTTTGGGAAGGAAATACGCGCAAAAATATTTTCATAGTTAATAGTATCTGATGGAAAAATATTTTTTTCAATCCGGTTTTTAGTCCTGCAGATATTGTTGCAAATATCCTATAAACGAAAACTTGCATTTGCTCCGTCTAGTGGCACGCTTGTGCGTTAATAAAAACCTTAAATTACGTGCAAAACATTTTGCGTTGGAAACCCTCACCGATATATTTTTCTTAAAATCGGACTTTTAGAAGCAGATGTACCGACAAAAATAAAATATATATCTACGCCCCTGGTGGAAAAAGTATACACTATTTTAAGCAGAAGTATTCTCAAAAGATTTTTCGTGGTGACCGGTATAGGTCGACGAAAGAATTTTTTAGATCTACTTTTCAGAAACACAGATTTTGTACAGTTACAACATAAACAGAAATGAACACTTGCGTCCCTGGTGGCCAAAAAAATCTTTATCAAAATTAGATATTATACGCAGAACATTTCGCTGTAGGAACTCTATCCGATACAGAAATAATTTTTCAAATAGAACTTTTAGGAGCAGAGATATCCGGGAAATCGCAATTTGTCTTTGTGCCCCTAACGAAAAATCTATGTATTACTTGAAAAAGAAACTGTTCCCCAAATACTTTTTGTTATAAATGGCATCGAAACAAAGAAAGAATTTTTCAATCGGATATTTGGAAGCAAACATATGGAATTAAAACATGTTCGATATCATCTGCATTTACACCATCCAGTTGCGAAATTATGCATCTTAAAAAAAAAAAACGAAAAAAAAAAAAAAGGATCATCGTTCTTATATTTCAAGATTTCAAATCGGACTAACAGTTATAGAGATATGGTGTCCACAGACGGACGGACAAACGGAAAGACAGGCAGGCGGGTGAACGGACAGAAGAACGAACAAAGTGATACTATAAGCACGTTCTTTTTTCCCACAAAAGAAGTGCTAAAAAGTAAGCATGCCTTTTATGTAGTATGATAAATGCTTAGTTCTATTAAGGGTGCGATGAAGGCAAAGCATACCCATTCAACTGTTGTCTGCATGCAGTATCTGATTTTGTTATCGGGGTCCTGCGCACTGCATAGGCTTTGACACCCCACCTACCCCACTTTGCCCACCATCCTTGAAAAATTATGTGTGTGTTTTTTGTTGCAACACACTCCCCCACCCCCCGTTATAATGTTCTCCTACTAATGTATGATAGGTATTAAAATAGCAAAAGAAAAAAAAATCGACTTCGAAATTTCAACAGAAATACGCATTTTGGGTTTTCCTCGAACATGTTTGACTATTTTTTCGGTGGTGTGCGCGTGTGTGTGTGGTGGGTATGTGATTTGTTGCCGCCATGACTGAAAAACTATTCTAGCTATCCAGCCGAAATTTATGAATTAGGAGTTTTGTGATACTCTGGGGGAGAAGAAATAGCTGATGTTAAAAGTGGAAAAGTCTTTGTTAAGGAAGAAAAGTCAGAACTTTTATAATATGGTGACTGAAGCACAGTACCAGCATTTAGCATATTACATATGATTATTTTATAGCACTGCTTTAATTGATATTTATGCTACATGCGGATGGGATCAACTGTCGCATATCTTCAGATTCCACCTCACACTGACATTTCACCTGAAGAATCCAAATATGGATGAAATCAATTAGCGTGTGTGTCTCGTAAAAATAACTTTTTCAGTGCCATTTTGCTCGTGTAATAGAAGTAGCTTTAAGTAATAGAAGTCACTTTTTTTCTAAATTTTAGGTACATGCTATTGCTAACATGATACCAAATAAATTATGAGGATTAGGATTTGAACACTTATTTGTACATGAACTCCATTCTTCGTCTGAATACTTTATTTGCACATGAACTCCATTCTTCTTCTGAATACTTTATTTGTACATAAACTCCATTCTTCTGAATACTTTATTTGTACATGAACTCCATTCTTCTTTCCTTTTGTCTGAACTTGAGTGCTACGCTTTCATAAAAAGTTTCTTCCGAGTACTTTTTCATATTTGAAAAGAATGTTTTTCTCTATTGACAGAACAGCAAAGTTGTTCAAATGTACATGTCCTTGTGTGGCCCTAAGATATATCTTGATTCTTTTTAATACAGAAAAACGTCTTTCCGCAGTTGCTGATGGAAACTTTAATATTAAATCTTCTAATTTGTATTTTGTGCACCTCACTAAACACAATACCCAATTTATTGTACTTTATGTAACAAGTAATATCTCCTACTGATTTCTTTTTGTATTCATCAAAGGAATAAAACACCTTCAGTTCATTATTTATTCAAACTATATCAAAATTTGAAGCAGATTTCTTTAAGTTCTAACAGTAGATGTTCAGGAAAGCTTTCACGAAATTTATCAAAACAGTTCGAATCCAACAAAGTCACGAATTTAAGATATAATATCACTGACTTTAATTCATTGACACTTCACACAAACTGAAGCAACTCTCGCAGAACACGTGATGTTACAGACGGGAGCATGCGAGAGACTAATATAGTCTGAAGACTTCTCTTTTCTGAGCAAACCGTTGCCGAAAGCAATAGCGCATTCACTTTTCACCAGCGCATTCATGTTGTCATGGAAACGCTAGCAGGCGATCGTGTCGAAGGTCTTCGAATCAGAACAGCGAAGACTCGGGTAGAGCTGTTTACGTTACGATGACACAATCCCTCCAGTAGAAACCGTTGGTGATTCTCGCTCGCCAGATTGATTCCTTTTGTCAAAAGAAGCGAATCCGCACCTGTTTTTTCGCAGCGAAAGCATTGACATATCTATATACCGATAATAATTGACATTTATTTGCGTATATTTAATTGACTTTTATTTGTGTATTATCTGGGCTTCGCAGCTAGCCTAGCTAGCCTCGAACATACGCTACTGCGGCGGATACCCTTGTAAATCCGCCCGGTCAATATGGGGATATAGAAGTCTATACAAAGCAGTCATTCAATAGGGGACATAGAACATTTTAAGACGTACGTAGGACAAATGAATACAAGTATGTGGTGTGTTAAATCTTCTTTACTGCATGAGTCCTACTGGTGTGCCAGTTAGTTGGGAACTTGGGCATCTGCAGATGTTTCATATCATCCATATCTTTCTAAATTTTCTTTTTTCTTTATTTCATTCTACATAGATGTGATGCTTGGTTGCCATATCCGGCCATTGTGCCGTAATATATCATCTTACAAAAAAGACAAAGCTGTGTTTAACAACACAGGTAAGTTAGTGCATGATGGAGCACGTGATTGCAGGTGGCAGTTTCGTGACGTTGTGAGTCGTTTGGAACGCGTTTGTGTTGTGGCAACCATAACTTCTACCGAAGCAATGTTCGCCCCCTTCTTTAAAAAATATGGCTAAAAGTTAGACGAAAACAGCAATGTGAACTTTAAAAAAAATGAAGGGAAACCGCCGTAGACATCTAAATTTCCCAAAAAGTTTGTGGATACAAAACATAGACTTTCGCATGAGTTAATAAATTTCAAAAAGAAAGGAGATGTGTAAAAGAACGGACGATCCAGCTTTCGAACATCTTCAAGAGCCCATATTCGAACACAGAAAAATGGTTTAAAATAGAGAAAGAGTACCGATCGGTGTGATTTTTATAGCTTCAGATTATCACAAAGGTTTGGTAAACTCTGAAAAAAAAAAGAGAAAGAAAATGAAAACAATAGCAACTATGGTTAAGTCAGGAGAAAATGCTGAATTCATTGTATATGATTTGAGGACTCAAATGATATATTTACGAAAAGTAAAGGAACAGCAATTCCTGATTTCAAGAATTCTAGCATGGCAAATCTTCAATTTTCGATCGCTTTAGTGATGGTTAACCACTTTTCTAGATTGTTTCGTAAGCCCACTAGAAAGGAGTCATCAGTTAAACAGTCCGATAATTAAAACTAATTATCTGGGTTTCTTTGTCTTTTCTTTTTATCCCCCCTCCCCCCTCTTTTTTTGCAAGGTAACAAATTTCAAAAAAGAAAAATTGCTAAGAAATGAGGGGCAGCATCTGAATCGATTTCGAGAGGAAAAAACGTCAAATTCATCTCTGAGTGTGGTGCCTACCTTCGACGAAGAAATGTTTCCCTTCACGATGCACTACGATTATTATCCCTTAACAGACTCAAAAACTTTAAAAGGTGAACATCTTTTGCTTGATTTGATGAATCAAATGAAATATTTGCGTTATGTTTCTTAGAATAGAAACAAAAATAAAGTTACATCAAAGGATTGCTTCAGAAGATGAAAAACATTGAAATATCACAAATTTGTTTAGTGATAGCGTTCTGCCTCCCATGGTGAAAATCGAACAAGTCTAAACTACAAATCAAAAACAATGCTATTTTACTTTTCATACCATCAATGTTAGCACCCTCCCCCCCTTTTTAATTACTTCTAATTTAAAAAATTCAAATAAATTTCCTGCACCTTGGAATTTATTTTTTGCATTTGCTGAAACAACGTTTTTTGAAAAATGTTTCGAATTTTGCATGAATATTGTCTTTAATGCATTTAAAAAAAATGTTTTACTGCGTATATGCGTTTGATGCTGCACATAACATAATTTCTGGCGATGCATCATTGGTGCTTCAGTGTGAGAACACAAGGAAGCCTTACGTTGGAGATAAATATTCTCATCTTGATTTGTGTTCTCTGGTCTATATGTAAATTAACCAGAGTTGACTAGCGCTTCTGGGCACAAACCTTTTTGAGTTTTCATTCATCACACATGAGTAACCACCTGTCATATGGCCGGCAATCGTAGCTTTCGAATTCATTGAGGGTAGGAAGGAACTGAGTCAGCGCATGCTCTGTGGAAGCTCCAGCAGCAGCAGCAGCGCCATCTGGACTCCAACGGACATCTGCTGCTGAGTGACAGTGGGGAGGGTGGACAGCGCCACCTTGCTTCGAGGAACAAAGCCGAAGCTCAAGCTTATGGATCCCCGTGACCCTTGTCGGTGAGGGGGTCGGACACTGTCGTTGCTAGTGGTGGAGGTGAGCGAAGAGTCGGCACGTGGAGAGATCGAGGGAGACGCACCCAGGAGGGATTGAGTGTTGTTGCCGCAGCTTCAGAGGAAGCGAGGATGCTTTGGAACATGTGCACGTGTGTATGAGTGAGTGGACTGACGAAAAGGCGGAAAGGACATACCGGATCTAAGAGTTCTATGTGTTGGTTGTGGAAGTGATTTTGAAATGGCCCAGGAAAACGTAATCTCCATCGTACAGTTACTCTTACGACGGGAGGATGACATGGCGGAGAGAAAGCACCACCGAAGGGATAAGGACACCTTGCTCTCGTTCGACGGCCAAGTAAAAGGTAGGGAAGATGCCTTTCGTCACTTTTCTCTCATACTAAAAGAAAAAAAAATCATAACTTGATGGACATGTTTTTCACCTCTTCTTATTTTGTTTTTCATTTGGTAGTATTGACAGTGAATACAATTTTCTGTTCTATTCAGCATTCAGAAGTCCACAGACCATTAAGCGAAAGTATTTTACACCCTCTTTGTAGCTGAAATCTTTATTCAAGAGTTTTCTTTTCAAATACTGCTTTTTTGAAGGTTTATTCATTTTAGTGTTAATATATCTTTTCGTCCCGGTACGTGTTTACAAACATAATGGCGGACACACGGCTTTATGGAAAATTCATCGATTGAGCGGTGTTTAAAATGAAAGCTAACATGTAGGGAAGAGAGGATTTAGCCCGGATAAAGAACAGCATTTCCTTGAAAAGTTTAATCCAGCTGTTCCCTAACCAAAGGTTCTTCAGCACAAATGTTTCGAGATTTTCTACTATAAGACTGACCTTCCACAGTGGGTGATTAAACTTTCTCATAAAGTGTTCGCTCAAATTTGATGTTCTCCTTGTAGGATATATGGATTTCTTCATGTCATCTCTTCCTAGAAATGATCACCTAGTTATTTGGAAAGACGCCGAGTTCTGTTGCATCCAGTTTATTACTCAATATACGCGTAAGTTTATTAGAAGGTACGGACTGAAGGTATGGAAGATTTTGTATAAATAAATTTATTTATGTAGCGGAAGCGATTATTATCTTAAAATACATCTAACCCAGAACATTATCAGGTTCCACTCGTAGAAATGCATATGTATATTATTGTGTCTCCACATTTACTGTTCGAATCTTTACTATTTCCTTTTTTTTTTCCAGCTTAACGACTTTTATAAGCATTTAAGGGTAGGAGATGTCACCCTTTTGTTGTTTAAGTCTTCTAATTTTAAAGAAGAAGCAGAAAATTAGTGCCATTAGGAATAACAAAACACTTATGTCTTTGTCAAGATTTAGAGTCTAGTCCAACAGCGTATGCATCAAAAGCCTGGGTTCTAGAACACTCCACTCATCCATCGACACGGCCATGTAAACTATGTTTTTGTCAAAGTGTGGTCGACGGAACTAGAGCATCGCCAAATTTTGCTATCTCTGTAATATGTTTTTATACCAAACACGAAATAAAGGTGGGGAGGCAAAGAGGAAAATTGCTGTGGAGAGAAAGAAATAAGAAAACAGAATTTGGTATACCTAAACGCGCAAAATTGCTGCAGAGGAGGATTTATATATACAGTAGATTCCGGTTAATTGGGTCATCGGTTAAACGTGCCAGCTGTTTATTTCTGGCAAATTCTTCTAGGACACCCCAAAACATCTCTTTGGGATAAAGCTTCGCATAACTGGGGCAGCCACTTAATTGGGCCAAAGTGTTCTAGTCCAGGTGTGTTACAATTAACCGGGATGTTATATATATATATGTATGTATATAACCATCAGAGCTGCAGAGTATGATCCAGGAACTTGCTGACAAGAGTAAAGAAGTGGGATTAAAAATGAACTTTCAGAAGACAAAAGTGATGTTCAATGCTTTTACAAGAAATGAAGATTTATCGATTGATGGAGAAAAGCTGGAGATAACAGACACGTACGTTTATCTTGGACAGCAGATATCAAGTGAGGGTCACATTGATGAAGAAATTAATCGGCGTACAAAACTGGCCTGGAGAGCTTTTGGAAGAAACAGCATAATTTTCAAGAGCAATATGCCATTATGTCTTAAAAGAAAAGTGTTTGATCAATGCATCCTTCCAGTGCTTACGTATGGTGCAGAGACGTGGACCTTAACTAAAAGAGACATACAAAGGCTGCAGACAACTCAAAGTAGCATGGAGAGGTGCATACTTGGTGTAACCAGGAGAGATAAGAAGAGGAACTCGTGGATCCGAAAAATGACAAGAGTGGAAGACATCATGATCAGAGTTAAATCCCTGAAATGGCAATGGGCTGGACATACTGCCAGAAGGACAGATCATCGATGGACAGCCGAAATTTTAGATTGGATTCCAAGGGACAGGAAAAGACCCAGAAGAAGACCTCGTGGGAGATGGGTGGATGAAATTCGAAAGTATGCAGGGGTGACATGGAGGAGACTGGCACAAGACAGACCGTTGTGGAGGAAACTTGGGGAGACCTTCGTCCAGCAGTGGATTGATAATGGTTGACAATGATGATGATGATATAAATAATGAACAAAAACAGGGCGAGAAGAAGCAAGAAAAACCAAATACAACAGAAAAAAAAATCTTAAAAGGAAAGGATGTATATTTATATATTCCGGAGGAGACAGGTGCTGCGTTTGCTTTTCTAACATCCTGGCTTTCTCGCTTTCCTGGAAGTAGCGACCTTAAATTATAGACAGGAAAACTCCTGCCTTTAGATGTTCACAAGTGTCTTTAAAACTAAGGTCAAAAGAAATGGGTGTTGTCTAGGTAAATTTGGTGTTTCGATTTTAGAGGTGCTACTCCAAGGTCCACTGACTCTTTAAACAAATTGGAATGAAAAATAAAATATTTGCAGAACGCGATGAAATTTATCGAAAAAAGTGGGATTCAAATTCGCAATTTTCGAAATTGCTAGGATGAAAAAGCGATCTGTTCTCCACTTTGCAGTTTTTGTCCATGTATCTGGTTGTAGTCGTAAAACAATCGGTGCTCTCATATCTAAATTAACTTCTGCTTGACTCTCATTTTAGTTATACCTGAACACGGCGTATGAATTGTTTCCTCCGCGGAGTAAAAATAGTTCATGTTTTTGTAAATGCATTAATAAATCGCATTGAATTCATGCACTGCATTCCATGAGCTCTGTTTTTGTTCGGTAGCTCCCCCCCCTTTTTCATGTAGTGCCATTTCACGAATTTGTGAATGAGCGTTTTCGCAGGTACAATGTGAAATGTATCTTGACATTCGTCTCTTTTACGTTTAACAACAGAAAGCACAAAATATAAGCACTATATTGGTTGAATACACTGAAATGAGCATCCCAAAATTTTTGAAAATTGGCTCCAATGTTTTAAATTTTTTAAACGTACTGTCGCTCTACAGTGGAAATCGAAATACTTGTATGCCGTTACTATACTTGTGAAGAAGTACTGCAGAGATTTTCGGGACAAAAGTTGCACTAATAACGACCAATTCTTCCTTTTTACATCTCCTCTCTCTATCTCTCTCTCTGTCTCTCTGTGGTAGTGAGAGCAGTAGCAGAAAAAAAAAACAACAGAGACGGTAACGCCAAAATTTGGAAGGAAATGAACTTGAAAATTTCCAACGCATGTTGAAGACAATGTGCATTGCGTTTAGTGTGAAAAAGTAGGAAAGACTAAGATCTGTTATCTATACTGTATATATCGTCCAACGTCTGCCATTCTTGTCGCATTCCCTGTTGGACCAAGATTTCCTCAGGTTTCTTCCAGAACTCTCTTGAGAGAATATTTTAATAATTAAATAAATACTTCGCACTTTCCACGTTCCAGAAACACATAGCAACCGAAAAATTGTTTTCAGCAGCCACCGTGGAATTGAATCACGGAACTCTCGATATCTAGCCGAGGTTCAATTCCACGGCGGCGGCTGAAAACAATTTTTCGGTTGCTATGTGTTTCTGGAACGTGGAAAGAGCGAAGTATTTATTTATTTACTGACGCCACGTATTTGGAGGATTTTCACTATTTTAATAATTTTTGACTGGCCGATTTATCGCTGTGAGTTTGGTGGCCCAGAAATAAAAAAAAGTTATATAAGAAAACAGCAAGGGGAATTTTCTTACTGTTTCATCATGCAATCCATATACTCATATTTTTTACACCGTTTCTGGGTGTTCTACTTCGCAATTAATTTTTTCTGGTGCGAATGTGTAATTAGAAAAATTAGATACCTGAGATAACAGAGTAGAAATTTGCGTATGTTTGTTTGAGTTTGTTATTTTGTATTTTGAATTCCCGTTTGCGCGTCATCTAAATAAAGCAATGGGCATCCAGGCACACTTGCAGGTACTAAAACCAATTATTTTGCCTAGGTCACATGTTTGATGTATATGAGATGAGTGAAATTAGTTGTCCGAGACTTTAGAATTCCAAATGTCGGAAACAATTTTCGACCTCAATGTTGAAGCAACAAATTCTTGCAGAATTTTCGTAATTGTATTCTTGAGAGGGTGTGTGGAGTGGCGAGTTTCTCAGAAAGGAAAGGTATAATGACACATGAGGCCCTGGATCCAGTTCCATATAATGTTCCGCATAAACTCGGTCGTAACGCTATTGAACTGGTAGTTATCCTGTTAATTGTTGGGATATTAAAAGGACCGGGAGTTAGCCAGTTGAGAACTCGTGTTCCTGAGTATTTCATTTGTGTCATTGCCCTTTTAGTTAGTTGTGTAACGGGTGATTTCACCATAGCGGGCGTCACTGGGTCAACTTCCTCCCCCAGTGGCTGAGTGATCAGAGGCGAAGGTTTCTGGCTAATCGTCTGAGATGGACCCGGGATCGAGTTCCGGACATCCTGAGAGCTACATGCAAAAACATTCCTCAGGAGAGTTTTGCGCTCTGTTCTGTGACACTGAATGATGGCAGGACTTTCACGTAACTCACAGAATAAAAGTGTCACACACAAAACGTATCAAATGAGGAAGGACGTGTGTTTTGTCAAAGATGGATGACCATTACAGGAACGACATTTAGTGTGTGTGTACGGTCAATTTCATTCAACTAAACCATTCAAGTTAGGACGCAGCACAATTGTATAGGTCAGAAGCATGCACTTGCAGAGTACAAAAGATAACCAATCCGTAAATAAATGTCTTGTGAGATACGTCCGCAGTTGGGGATTGAAGGATTCATACGCACGTACCTTGTCAAAACTCTACAAGAATTTAATGTTATACAGCTTATCATGTATTAAAAATACGTATACAACATTTAGATTTCAATGGCTGAAACTTCAACTTGTGACTGCTGAAGGGTTGCGAATCATAGAATGAATAGTTTTCGGGTATCTGACGGCTATAAGTAGTCGCCCACCCCTAATTTATGGATACTGATTCCACGGAAGGGACAGAGCCAGCCCCCTAGGCATGCTCTCCGATTACGCCTCGTCGGGATTCGAACCTGAGCCCACTCAGACGACCAGCCAGAAACCTAGACCACTGGGGCAGCCGCTGCTGGAATTTGAATTCCGAATGAAGCATGAGCGATGTCTGCCCTACGGTGTTGGTTCTGTCTGTTCTCTAGCACAAGTGACCCTAAATTCGAGACTACTGATTCCTAGTAGTTTCTAGCAGTCCAATTCACCTAATTTTATTCCACTCTGGCATGTGTGTGTGTAGGGTGGGAGGGGTAAGGTGTGTAGGAAGTTCTATAGACAGATTCAAAGATTTCATGGTCGTTCAGCTTATCTGATCTCAGCAACTCCTATTCACGTGTGTTTGAAAGAGAGATCCTATGGCTAGTTTATTCACCAGATCTTACGCAACAATGCCTGACTGTGTATATAAATCTATGTGTGTAACGTGATAAGTTGAAAATTTTCTTCATGTTTAAAAGACAAATATCCAGAGTGACTCAGAGGAGCAATTGTCAGCCCTTTGCCTCTCGGACGAAAAATTCTATATGTCATCACTTTTTGGGATAACGAATGGTCGCGAGCAATCTTTGTCATCCGGTTTCGAAAAAGAAGAGAGAATGAAATCCAAGACAACTGTCTGATTGCCACAAGGAAGGCCGTCTGGGGACTGCTTCTGCAAGATCCAGGAGACAATCATTTGCAGATTCAGCAGAAATAACTTGTAGCAAATAGTTTCCAAGAAAATAAGTTTTATGTGCAGAATTAGTTACTCCATTCATTTGGATATAAAGAAAAACAGAAGAAAATGAAATAACATGAAATCCCATTTTTGTAGATCACATTGTAAAGGCTGAGCAGCTCAACGTGGCGGTCCTATTGCATAGGATCTTTAAACTGTATTTTTCAAAAAATTATTATTGATTGCTTTGAGTTTTGTGATTAAACCACAAAGCTTTGGAACTGAGAAAAATAACCAATAACCGAGATTTGGAACTGAGAAAAATAACTGAGATGGATACCAGGCGGGTTGTGTTCAAAGACTTGCTAAACAGTATGAACGTAAAATTTCTACAACCCTAACTAGAAATGTACCCGCGATTAAATATGTGGGGAGCATGGACTACCAAAAATCTGTGATCTCTTTATTAAAAACACCTGTAAAAATACTCTATTGGATTTGGTGTAAAAACACAAAACCTCTTTTCAGTAATTAGACGTGATAGAGACATAGTTCCAACTATTTCCCGCTTTGGAGTGACAATATCCCTCTAATGGAAACAAAAATGGACAACCGGCAGATCTTTGTTATGGGGGCTCGACCTTCCGAAGCCTAGGTATTCGCTGGGCTGAACATCGATATGTCATCCGTTAGAAATCTGCTACCTCGATATTGTCAAAAACTGTTATCGAAAAGGACTTAAGACCTGACTAGGACAATGCGAACTTACTATCGACAGCTTCTAATAAACGCTCTATGCTCTTCACTGAGAGTCTATTTATCATAAAACTAGGACCAAAATGCTGTAATGAGGACATGCCTGTATACATTCCCAATGCCTGGAGAAACTTGGTTCTACAGTACTCAAGGGGAAGAATTTTAATAATTACAAAGACTTTAAACAATTGGTAGGGAATGGCAATGACTTTGTGTTTCATTTACATAATATATATCCCTTGTGCTCCTATCTATCACTATTTAACCTTGTGCCGTTCTAATCTAATTTCACTCATCGGCCTGATGATGCGACCATAGTGGTTCGCGAAAGTGCTTGACAGAGCTTTTATCAACCATGTTTTTAAATTGTAAATAAAAACGTTTTTTAAATCATACGTTTTTTAAAAGATAATTTGGGGATATGGTGTGTGTGCGTTGGATCCAAAAATGTTATCGTGCTTTGACAGCATTATCAATCTTCTTAACTACAATTAGCACGAAATATCTTTAGTTCTTACGTATAATAAACAAAGCAATCGATTTGTATTTGCAACGAACTGTTCGCATGTAACTACAAAGAAAAGTATAATAATCTGAGTAATGTTTTTAAATATTTGAATGTAATTCGATTATTGAAATAGAAATGCGGATTTTTGTGTTTAGCCGTCGCCGATAGGAAAGTGTTCTACGAAGTCTGGCGTGCAAATGAGACGAGTTTCAACTGAGACATTCCTACTCTGTTATAACGCGAAACACTTCCCGATGAATTTAGCCAGTTCCATAATCATTAGCGGATCTTAAGGACAGGCTGTCAACAATATTGCGTTACATTTACCGAATGCTATAGTTTGGCACTGACAGTTAGATTTAATTTTTTTAGAGCTCCATATTACGTGGACGTTAAAGTAAATATACTGGACAAAACCAATAACTTGGGGTAAATACATTTAATATTTATCACATGTTGGGAGGTACAGTTTTTCATTAGCAAATGTAATCCATTCCGTTTGTTCAATCCAATGAGCAAGCTTTTTAAAATACACTTTATTTGTTTTTTCTGTTCTCGAACAAAATAAGTTAAAGCAAATGCTGTAGAAATAGTTCAGTTTTGATGATAATTTCATCCATCATCATAGCGAATACAGACTTATACTCTGACTGATGCTTTATAACTGTTCTACTCCTGAGTGAAGAAGTAGTTAGTGGTCACATTTTTAAATGCTGATGTGTCTTTGAATCAAGACAGCTGATTTTTGAAAATGTTTCCAGTTCGTGCATCGCCGAGGTAATTGATAGAGCTCATACTTTAAGAACAATAAAGTGAGAAATTCATGTACGTGAAAATATCTGCTACAGGTGAATTGGATTCACATTAAGAATCTGTTCACTAATTTATATTTGAGCAAAATTTTGAAAGAAATTTGCGAGGTCGAGATGTTGCGCTGAATAAATTCTTTAAAACTTATCATAGTGCTAAAACTAGATTGATGCCTCACGAGAAACAGCCCTTCGAGAATTTGGAAAACACAAATAAGGAAAACGGAAGAGGTAGCGGTTCATGTTTTTTTTTAGAGATTCCCAGATAATAAAACTTCTGCCTTTGAAAGCAGTCTCTGAAACAAAAAACGGGTTTCGAATTCTTCTGAGTCTCAGCGATGATAGATTTATGAACTGGGAAATTTATGGAAATTAATTTATACTTAACAGTTCTTTTGTTTATTGTAGGAGGTCTTTTAAAACAGCACTTCAAAATTTCCACGAACACTTCTAGTTGGAAATTTGGAAAGAGGACAGAAAATTCCAGACTGCCTAAATTAACAGCATATCAAGATTTACCAGGTACACGAAAAATTTTGACTTAAGTGAAATAATCTTTTCACAAAATTAGTTCACGATCTATATTTATTAATTCATTTTATTTTGCAATTTATCTTTAGTTTTTCTTCTTTCGCGTGTATTCAAGTGTGTATGAAAAGAAAGATTGTTTCACTTACAATAAACTCTCTGTCATACCTCATTGTGATGTACCTACCTCATAGGTAACACACATATCAAGACTGCAAAGTTGCAGCGACAAACTTCGTCGGTGTAGCTTATTTGGGAAGGCATCCGGCTCCGGAGCGGAAGGATGCGGATTTGGGTTCGGACACCGTCGTATTTGTGTTTTCACATAATATAAACAGTATTTTCAGTACTCTATTGAACAAATTAGTTTTCAAGATTTATTGGAAAGGGAGAAAAAAAAATCGAGGGAGGGGATGGCCAAAAAAAAAAAAAAAATAATTAAATGCACACAGAAAGACACTGAAACACCTTGTTTTTTTATCATTTTAATGAAAAGCGCTTACGTTGTTTTGATGGGTGCACTTAATTTGTGGCCTTTGGTTAATTTTCCATTAAATTGCTTCTGATTTTGGTAATTCCGTAAAATCCGTGTTTTTATGAGATATCACTCAAAAATTCGGTTACAACCCAAATTTTCGTCAAATTCTTTTCAGGATGTTGTTCAGAAAACTGACTGTAAAAATGAAGGGAGATTCAGCGAAAAACTGAAATTCTTTTAATAGATAATTGGCAATTTGACGATTAATCTTTAAAAATTTGTGGTTGAAACAATCGCTAATGGATGTCTTGTTTCTGTCTAGTATTGTTTGATCATAAAATAGTGAATAGACCCCCATAATGAACAATTTACATCAAGAGAAGCACAATCATCTTCTCGTTCAAAGAATGTTTAAAATCGTAATAATTATTTATATTTGCTTCGTTTACGTGCTTCTGCAAATGCACGTGTTGCTTGTGATAAATCGAACAGTGTGCTGTTCGAAGAGGTGTAGACCACTCGGAAGATTGGATACTGAATTGCAGTCTGAATTTACAGTGTGTCCCATAAAAGTAGAAATTGATGGATCAGCTGATGTGAAAACAAAAGAAGAATGTGGAAGGGAAGAAGTTTACACCAGTTTAAAGATTCCCTTTCTCTGGAAAAAATCGTTATTGGAAAAATTTGGAGCAACAATGTGGGAAATCAAAAAATATCAGTAAATTAAATTTCATTCTACAGACTGATGAACTTTTGGCGATCGTAAGCGAGAAAACTTAAGATCTTAGAAAAAAGTAACACATGAGAATGCCAAAGTTTTAATGGAAGTCGGTAAAAACTTAATCGAAATTGCGGTGAAGAAACAACTGTGATGGCATGGACATGTTAAGCATCAAAACGGGGAAGCTTGCTTAGAATGATTCTAAGATGTACCTCTGAGACATGAAGAGGAAGATCAAAGAAATCGTATAAGGATGAACTGAGGACTGCCGTGGAACACTGAGACTTGAAGGATGGGGGACTTGAAAACCAAGCGAATGAAAAAGAATTTAAGCTATTTTATGACTTGTTTTGGGTTCGGCAAAGCAGGTGGTACGGATAATTCCTGAAGAAGGAAATAACAAATAAAATAATGAGTTTGGGAATGCGAAAATCAACAGATTTTAATTCGTGTTCGTACATCCATTCATAACTTGACAAACAGGTGCATACCAAATTAACTGGGCTGCGTGATAATGCAAGTTGCAGAACCATTCTTACTTGGGAAACTACGATCGCTTGCTGATGTCACCTATGCTCATGGCATTCATCAGGACCGCCCTTAGGCACGGGCAATTTGGGGCACTTTGCGAGGGCCCCGGGCTTTGGAGGTTTCCGCTCATTATAGGCATAAAAATGCAATATGCAGAGTGAAACGAAATCATTGTGAATAGCCTGCACAAGCAAGCGATTGTTACCTTATTTCTATGGGGTATATTGCTTGGATTATGATAAAGTCTGAACACACCTAAATTAAGCCAACCAATCCTCTTGGATTAGGCACGATAGTTCCGGATTCCGGTATGTAATTTTTGTGATGATTCATTTCGAAATTTCAGTATTGCTTTAAGAATTTTATTAACAATTCCAGTTACTACTGTCTCAGCAGAACGAAGTTTTTCTACACTGAAATTAATGAAAAGACTATCTTAGAACTACAATGACTCGAGAAAGGTTAGCATTACTGTCAGAAGAACATTAAAAATCTGAATTGCAGCAACATAATTAAAAATTTGCTGAAATGAAGATAAAAATAAATTTTCTAGAATAAATTTGTGATAGTTTTGAATTTTGTATGTCATTTTATATCTTATGTCGGCTAATCTATGAATAGAACATCCAAACATACGCAATTTTGTATGTAAAAGAAAAGCTCTGTTTTGTAATTAGGATTTGAGCCTTACCTCCCGCATATTTCATGTCACTGCATTTGTCTCAATGTGATGCATTGAAATATAGCTTACTGCCAATAAAATCGACAAATTTTCCGTTGGGGTTCTGAAAACAAGTGGAAAAGCTCTTTTTTCGACATTTATTTCATTGTCGAGCGCTGTAGAAGATGTCCGTGGCCATGGCTATTATACACTGACGGGAAAAAAAATCACAACACCACGAAAAAATAGTTGTAGAGGAATGAAATGGCGGCAATACATTTGTATAGAGAACATATTTAATCAATTAAGGTTTGAAGATCACAGCTTATTGTAAGCGCGAGAAGAGCTATTTTAAATGTGAAATGCTGGTACATTAATAACCGGTGTAACCGCCAGAATGTTGAATGCAAGTACGCAAACGTTCATGCATTGCGTCGTACAGGTGCTGGATGTCAGTTTGTGGGATGGAGTTCCATGCCTTATAACGAAGTGAATTTCTCCGTCATTTTTATCCACGCCAGGATTCGAACCCGGATCCCCTCATTCCGGAACAAGTCACTCTACCAATTGAGCTACGCGGACGTTTTATTCTGATTCCTATCTGCCTTTATGTCGTGTGCGTCCTTCTGGCAGGTACGTCACATCTCCTGGTACGTTACATCATCTCCCCCTTATTATTTTTATTTATTTATTTTTTTTTCGAAGTGCTGTAGAAGGGATTCTCTTATTTTTCCTATCTCGCGATGTGGAAAGAACATCACACCAATGCGAGATTTTGAACGGTCGGGTCATCCGGATAGTTCGGGCGCCATTATAACGAAGTAAATTTCTCCGTCATTTCTCTCCACGCCAGGATTCGAACCCGGATCCCCTCATTCCGGAACAAGTCACTCTACCAATTAAGCTACGCGGACGTTTTATTCTGATTCCTATCTGCCTTTATGTCGTGTGCGTCCTTCTGGCAGGTACGTCACATCTCCTGGTACGTTACAGCCTGTTGCACTTGGTCGGTCAATACAGGGACGGTTAATGCTGGTTGGGGGTGACGCTCGAGTTGTCGTCCAATGATGACCCATACGTGCTCGATTGGTGAAAGATCTGGTGATCTAGCAGGCCACGGCAACATGTCGACACTCTGTAGAGCATGTTGGGTTACAACAGCGGTATGCGGGCGAGCGTTATCCTGTTGGAAAACATCCCCTGGAATGCTGTTCATGAATGGCAGCACAACAGGTTGAATCACCAGACCGACGTACAACTGTGCCGTCAGGGTGCATGGGATAACCACGAGAGTGCTCCTGCTGTCATTGGAAATTTCTCCTCAGACCATAACTCCAGGTGTAGGTCCAGTGTGTCTCAGCCGCAGACAGGTTGGTTGCAGGCGCTCACCTGGCCTCCTTCTAACCAACACACGGCCATCACTGGCACCCAGGCAGAACCGGCTTTCATCAGAAAACACAACAGATCTCCACTCCGTCCTCCAATGAGCTCTAGCTTGACACTACTGACGTCGCAAACGGCAGTGGTTTGGAGTAAGTGGAATGCACGCTACAGGGCGTCTGGCTCGGAGCTGTCCTTCAAGTAACCGATTTATAACAGTTCGTTGTGTCACTGTGGTGGCAACTGCAGCTCGAATTGCTGCCGTAGACGCGGTACGATGCGCCACGGCCATACGCCGTACACGGCGGTCTTCCCTCTCAGTAGTGCCACGTGGCCGGCCGGAACCCGGTCTTCTTGAGGCAGTACCTTCCCTTGACCACCGCTGCCAACAATCATGCACAGTGGCTACATTCCTGCCAAGTCGTTATGCAATATTGCGGAAAGAAAATCCACCTTCTCGTAGCCCTATTACACGACCTCGTTCAAACTCCGTGAGCTGTTGATAATGGCTTCTTCGTCTTCTTAAAAGCATTCTTGACTAACATCAACACCCTACGTCGAATCTCAACGATAACTAACGCTCACGAACGTTACAGCGCGTATTTACAGCAAACCTGCTTTGCATGTTCCGAGGGGCGCTACTAGCGCCACACGTATACGCCGAGCGCGAAATTTGCATAGACGTCATCTTACAGATGTACTGTCACCGCCTACCAACTGTCGTTTATCTAACACAACCCCTTCTTGGTGTTGGGATTTTTTTCCGTCAGTGTATAAATCCCTAGAAAGAACATGGCCAGCATTGAAAGAGATCAATCACATTCTAAAATTGCAGTGATTACGTCATAAACTCTTCAAGAGAGCACTGATTGAAAAAAAAAACGTAGAATACCTCTTCTCTATTCATTAATTTAAATCTTCATCGATACAGCAATATACATCACATGGGCCATAAATTTTGTAATACAGTCTTTAATCAAATTGTTTTTATGGACATGAGCCCCACTAAAGCATTTGCCCGGGGACCCAAACATTCTAGAGGTGGCCCTGGCATTCACTATCTATCGGTTCTTCGTTTGGATAACCATTATTGACGATAAAAAGATTCATGCAGGTGATTGATGCGAAGATCTGTTCTTAATATACTACTTTCCAATAAAATGAACTGATTGGAGAGTACTGCCTCTAGTATATGTGATTTTAAAATCGTATCACATATTTGTAGTATAAGATGTTCAACGTTTGCTTTTGCTTATCCGTAAACCTGTGGGGTTCCATAATAAGTCCGCCGAACCCGCTCTGCGAGTTTAGGGTGTTTCGAAGCGAGGAAATGCGCAGCTTACCAGGCGCCTGCCTTTTATTCGTTATTTAGCGACACAGCGATTGCTGTTGCTTTCAATTTTTGTTCGAAATGTCTTCACAACGCCATTTGAACGACAATCAAAGGTGGAAAGAAAGCCATCGGAACCATGGAGGTGGGTCAAAGTCATGCAGATGTTGCCATATTTATGAATGTGTCCGAAACTGTCATAGCAAGGCAATGGTAACATTTTCATTGTGCAGGAACATGCAATGTATCAAGGTCTACAGCGGTGAACAATGCTGAGGATGATCAATTTGTGGCCTTAACTGCTAAGCGCAAGATACGTATAACAACTCGTCAGCTCTCCTTGGACTTGCCTCAGCAACAGGAAGATTAGTATCAAGGTGGACTGTATTCTGATCAGCAACAGGAAGATTAGTATCAAGGTGGACTGTATTCTGATCAGCAACAGGAAGATTAGTATCAAGGTGGACTGTATTCTGAAGGCTTCACGAAAATAAGACTGCATGCCTGGAATATGTATCCCCGTTACCCAACAAAAGAGCTCGATTGTCATTGAGTAGGCAGCATCGCAATTAGACACCTCAGAAGTGGGAACATCTACGCTTCACAGATGATTCTATATTTTCCTTAACAAGAGATTCTCGAAGCCATAACATCTAGAGATCAGTAGGCACCAACCGCCCCCTCCTCAACGTAAGGGAAAGGAACTGTTTTGGAAGTGGAAGAGCAGAGCTGGGAAGAACTACCACGACTGACGGTTGTACATCTCTACATTTCCTTAGATAGAGGAACTTTGTCTTGCCACAGCATCGAGAACACATCCTAGAATCTTACGAATCCTAGAATCTTCGAAGCTCTGTTGGTCCACAATGTGATTACATGGAATTAATGCTTATTGTCATAGGGCGGGGCTTCGGGATGAAACCTGGAAAGTGAAGATACATAAATAATGAATTGACCAGCCAGGTATCCATACCTCAACCTCATTGAACAGGCTTGGGTGCTTTTGGACGGCAAATACACTGCTGGCCACCCAAAATGCAACACCAAGAAGAACACGAGATAGCAAAGCCAGATTTACTGGACACATAACAACAGATACAAAGATGAAACGATTGAGCTTACAGGCCCGTGCGACTTGCGGAACACGCATACATCAATAGTTCGTGTGGCCCCAATGGCTAGCAATAACGGCCGCTACACGCCGCGGCATCGAACGAAAGACGCTTTGGATGTGGGCTTTGGGTATGTCGGTTCAGGTTGCTTCCACACCTTGCCACAGTTCAACAGGCGTAGCCGCGGGTCGTGCTTGCCAGGCCACTCGGTTGCCGATCAGCGACCAGACGTGTTCGATGGGCGACATATCGAGAGAACAGGTGGGCCACGACAGCAGTGACACCTTGTGGGCCGTGAAGAATTGTTGCACGATGCGTTCCACGTGCGGGTGCGCATTGTCCTGTTGAACCGTGGCCGCTGGCAGGCCCTGCAGGTAAGGGAGGACTACAGGCTCCAAAACGTCGGAGATGTAGCGGTGGCTGTTGAGTGTACCGGCGATGCGTGCCAGAGGGGTGCGGGTGTCATATCCAATTGCGCCCAAAACCATAACGCCAGGCAACGGACCGGTATGGCGATGCATAATGCAGGCGTCATACAGTTTCTCGCCGCGGTGCCGCCACACGCGGATCCGACCATCGTGGTGTTGCTAGCAAAAGCGGGATTTGTCGGAGAAGACAATGTCGTGCCATTCCGTAGTCCAGGTGCGGCGTTCAACAACCCACTGCCGCCGCACTCGCCAGTGGTGTAAGGTCAATGGTAATCGGAGCAATGGGCGCCGTGCGACAAGTTCCCGCTCCTGCAGACGACGTCGAACGGTACGTGCTGACACAGGTTGTTACGCAACACACCCTAGGTCCTGCGCTAACGTTCGTGATGTGGCGGTGCGAGCCGTCAATGCCCGCCGCACAACATGCCGGTTCTCTCGTTCGGTGGTGTGTCGCGGCTGCGGCAATCGCTCACGTCGGTCCGTCCGCCCCTCCTGCATCCACCGAATCCATACTTGCCTCACTGTGGCTGGATGTCATCCCACACGGGCGCCGATGTCTCGGTACGATAAACCGCTGTCGCGATAAGCCACTATTCGTTTTCTGTCGAACTCCGAAACGTGCTGGAATGACTGCCGTATTCTGCGACGAAGCATCAGGAAGCTTCCCACGCACAGGTCCGGCAGCACAACACGCTTCCACTACTTACACCCCACCTTCTTTGCACCCTTCTTATAGTGTTTCTCGGTGGCGTGTCGGGCGCACATGATTTGCATATGCCCTGCAATGCTAATCGTCTGCATGTCCTCTAGCGGGCGACGCATGCTGCGAATTTCAGGCTAATCGGATGCTTCCTTCTTAGTGTTGCATTTTGGGTGGCCAGCAGTGTAGCTAACTTCCTCCAAGAATAATATGTGAACTGAAAATTACACTGGTGGAAGAATGGGAACGTCTTTCTCCTGAGTTCCCGAACCACTTTGTTGGGAGTATGAGGGGTCGTTGTGAGGCCTACATAGCAGTTAGAGGTGACCATACACCGTATTAACCCTAAGCGGACTAACATCTAAAATGAGACATTTACATGCGTGCAACGTTTATCATGATTAAAATGCACATTATTTTGTATTTAACAGAATTTTGACGAGCCCATAAAAGTTTTATTAAATTCTGTGTAAGTTTCTTTGCAATCAGAATCATCAAGCATTATCAATCCACTATTAAATGAACCTCTTCACAAGCCTCCTCCACAACTCTGTGTCTTGAGCCAGTCTCTTCTACCAAGTCACTCCAGCATACTTTTTAATCTAATCCACCGATCTCCTACTTGGTATTCTTCTGGGCGCTTTCCTGCCCCTGGTATCCAATCTAGTGTTTCAGTTATCCAACGGTGGTTAGTTTTTTCTAGAAATATGTCCAGCCGACTGCCACTTTGAGGGTCTTCACTTTGATCACAATACCAACTCATGTCATTTTCCTAATTCATGTATTTCTCTCCTTACCCTTCTTGCTTTACACCAAGCATGCATATCTCCGTGCTTATTTCAGTTGTTCGCAGCCTCTGCATGTCTTTTTTAGTCAAGCTTCATGTCTGTGACCGACAAGTAAAAACTTGAAGGATGCATTGATTAAAGACTTTTTAAGACATAATGGTAAATTGTTCTTGAAAATTGTACTATTTCTTATAAATGCTCTCAAACCAAGAGTTTTTTTATCACACTTCTTTACTCTTTCCAGCAAGCTCCTGGATCATGCTCTGCAGCTCTGAGAAATTTTACTATACAACATAGCCTTACTGTGATTTAGCTGCTCTAGTCTTGTATAAATTGTTTTTAATTGTTTAAATGGCGCAGTTTTTTTGTTTTTTTCATTTTCTGACAGGGAAGAGGATTTAACGACCACCATGAACAAATCTCAGGGTTATTCGTAGAAGCCTGTCTCTCATTTAGGCTCACTGGTTTTCGGAAAGGGAGATACTCAGCACCATTGGCAAGCACATTATTCATGCATCATCCGGACTCGAACCCGGGCCTAACTCGGATGGCTAGCCAGAAACTAGCGCTTCTGACTGTTTGGCTACCGGGGCAGCTGACGTAGATGTAAAGTATGTACTATGAAATTCAGATGTCAAAGAGTGGGATATCTGGACTACGTAGGGATCACTTATCTGTCCCTTTGAATCCTGATGTCGATAGCCACTATAAGAGACAGAAAACTGTTTAAGAGCATCACCTTGTTGGAGAAAGAAGCAATTGTCTTTGGTCACAGAAAGACAAATTTCTTCTGCATCTGTGAGTACCCTTTTGTAGTGACACTGCCGTCAGAGAAGTAGGGTCCAACTGGGGTGCCACCATGAATGGCACAACACCCTATAACTTTAGAACCACATTGTGCATGGCCCTAATCTGCCTATCTGGGTTCCCTGTCACTCCAATATAGACAGTTATATGGATTCAAGTGAAAGGAGTCATCAGCGATGAAAACGCTTTTCAACAAAGTAGGTTTTCACTAATGTTTTCTTTAGTCAAAGTCCGAGAACGAATATTGTGTGTTTATCGAGAACGCTGACCAGAATTGAAACACCCAAGAACTATCCCCAAAAGTCAATGGCTGGAATTCTCGTCCGTATAAACCTTGTGTACTATTTCATGTCTGTAATATGCAGGTACGTACGTCAGCTTTACCTTCTCTTGGGGTGTTTGTTCACCCACTTCTACAGAAAATGTCGGAAAGGACATTGGAAGTAATTTTCAACACAGGACATCTCGTATGAAGGCTACTTATACAGTGCGAAACATAAACTGGTTCTGTATTGGGTGAATTTCATTGTAAGGCAAGCTGTTATACACCCCGGGCTAAAATATTATCGACCATGCTTCTATAGCGATTTTTTCTCGCTTGAATGACAACCAGGGCGCAAAGTAGTTCGAATTCCACAAGATACCACGTTGTGCGAATTTTCAGAACCAACCATCCATTCGTCTGGTGTGATATCCGTTGCTGGCATGTTATTGACGGTAGTGTGATATGACTTCGAACAGCTCGTTCTAACATGTCGAAGACATTCTCTAGAAGAAGACAGAGGTCTTGAGATGAAGAGGGCGATAGAAGGTCTGAAATTCTCAGATTGCTCATTGAACCAAACGCAAACAGTAAAGTAGCGGAGGATGAGTACATTGTCGTCCGTGCTTGAAGCACGTTGATTCATCAGGATAAGAACATATCATACAAGAATTAATACTGACCGCCAGAAGACCCAGATAAGCTGGGGACGTGCGCACCTTGCCAACGGTTATAAGCTCATACAACACGCTCCAACTGAATGTGCTCCGTAGGAGAACACTAAAATGCTAAGTTCATGGGTTTGGCGCCAATATTTAACTCGGCCAATGGTGCAAAACAGCATGTACCGACTCTATTTAAACCATATGATGTTTTTTACTTGTTGTGAAAACACAAGTTTGTTCGCGATGGGCATCGAACACATGTCCCCCTCACTCCGGAGTAAGTCGCTCACCCAACTGAGCTACACGAACAGAATGTCTCGCTGCAGATTCATCGTCTTGACACATGTTTTATCACCTCTGTAGTACGTCACATGGTCCACTGCCCATTCCTTTGCGTCCGTGCCAATCGCATTCATTTCTTTTTCTCCAACACGAGAGACTTTCTGATCAGCAAACCCCACAAAAATATTCACTGTTTCAGCTCTCTTCTCATGGATGGTATGGAGATGTCGTGTGCCTTGCGTAAATTGGACGTTAGTTGTTGCATGGAAGCGAGCGTACATCGGGGCAATTTTGCTGAACCGCCTAGCCATTCTATTGTTGAAATATGCTATATCTGCCACAGTCATGCTTTGGGAAACAGGAGTCGTTTCGTTTTCTACTTTGTAAAGACAGTGTAGCTTTGGAAGGTAGGTTATTTCCATTGTCCGAGCTACGGGAACTCCGGTTAAGCGTGCACAGGCAATAAAGCCTTTTTAGGAAGTTGGAGGACCTTCGTCCCGTGACATGTCTGCTATTGCGTCCGACTGAAAATTTCTGGCGCAAACCCTGCAGTACACTCGACACCGGCGAACAGAGAGCATGTCAGCAAACTATGACCCGAAGTATTTGCGTACGCCATATATTCGCCTAAATCCGAGTATCTACGAGTATCTAATATTTTGACCAACGTTTCCTGAATTAAGAAGAGATATATCCTGAGTTAAGAAGGAAAACAAAGTAACATCAAATGATTATCAGTGTATTAAGCACTTGCAAATTTTGTTTAAGCATTGCAAATTGATGATTGAAAAAACACATTGACGATAATTGGACTTAATATTGACCGGCATCGGCCAAATGTTCGGGCACACGTTCCAAATTCCCTGCAATTTGTCGTGTAGGCCATCGTGCTTCGCACAGACCTATTATGCGACCTCGCCCACACTTGATCAGCTGATTAAATATCCGTTTACGACGTACGAACAACATTTCCCTCCAGATTTATATATCAGGATCAGATTCTTTACGTTCGGATCTGGACATAATCTCGACAGTCGCTTTCCCGACAAACCAAAATCCAGACAACCCAAAATCCAGAAAACACCAAATTCTAAATTTCAGTGCCTCGCCGGTGGCGCAGTTGTCTAAGCGATGGCCTCTGATCATTCGTCCAAGAGGGGTACGGGTTCGAATCCCGTGAGACATGGATGTTGTGTTTGTCTTACGGCACTGGCTCTCTCCCTTCCCTGGAACCAGTGACCCTAAATTAGGGACGGGTGACTTCTTATAGCCCATTGAGTTGTTAACGGTGATCGTTAAACCTCCAATCAAAAAAAAAAAATCAGTATTTCTTATTATGATAAACCATATAGTTGATCAAATATTACTATATAAATATTGATCAAATAATGTTTTTAGCTAAAAATAAAATGAACTATTAGCTAAAAAGAAAATAATGCTATTAGCTAAAAATAAAATAATGTTATTAGGTAAAAATAAAATATTACGTACAAAAGAATTTGAAAGATTTCAGTATTTCCAAATTTCAGTATTTTTTATTATAATAAATCAAATAATTGA
Source organism: Macrothele yani (assembly GCA_039090855.1). NCBI lineage: Eukaryota > Metazoa > Arthropoda > Arachnida > Araneae > Macrothelidae > Macrothele > Macrothele yani. Next base: position 1,681,870 of record CM077014.1, read on the forward strand.
TCATATATTATTATATAAATTTTGATCAAAAATGCTATTTGCCAAAAATAAAATAATGCTATTAGCTAAAAATAAATATCACGTCAAAAAGAATTTGAAAGATTATCTGGGATTCCAAATGTAACGTTTAATTAAGGCATTAGATCAGATATTTCACTTTCGGGATTTTGGATTGTCGGTATTTTGGATCGTCTTGATTTTGGATTGTCGGGATTTTGGATTGTCGGGATTTCGGTAGTGTCGGATATTGGATGTGTCGGAATTTTGGGTTGTCGGGATTTTGGCTGGACGAGATAGTATCTGTCGGGATTCTGACCCAGATCCCTTTACATTGTCCACTCTTCCCCGGTGTCAGCCTTACGTACAACTAACGGAATCCATGTTATCCGCCGCATTTGAAATGTAGTCTTACCCACCGTTTTCTCTTCACTGTCCTGAACTTTCCTACTACAGTACTTGCATAAACGTAGCTCAGCTTTGTTCTTCGGAGTTGGACAGTCTTTTTTGGTGAGTTGTGTGTATACATACGTATTTATTAATTCATCCGTTGAAAGACATGCAGTTTGACTTATTTTTAGGAAAAGAATTTCGCCACATCTGTTTATTATCATTCAGACTGATTACTGAGACTGATGTGGTTAATCTACTACTAATCTGAGAGTTCGGGCCTACTTATGCCTCTTCGACGATTCCACAGACACTTAAGCACAAATCGTTTCGGTAAAACGTCTATTTCCAAATCATTCCTGTGCAGCCGCCTTTTCAGTCATTATTACAAACTTAAACTAATAAAAATTGATAGATGGATAGATATATGCCTGTTTTTTCAGGAGAGGCAGGCATGATCTATACCAGACAAAAACAGAAAACAAAATGCCTAGGGAATGGCGCACCATCAGTTTCTTACGCGTCTTGGAATGCGATTGCAACTACAGTAGAATACCGGATGACCACCTTGCGCAGATCCCAAAGGTCTTTCTTTCAGAACTGGAACACCCGACAGTTTGTATTTAATGTAATAAATGACACCCGAACTGTCAATCCGAACTTTCTACGAATGACCCATGCTTCTGTTTTTATTCATTTTTCTTTGCACCAGGGCACGTTATGTTTTCCGCATGTAGAATGATCTGTCAAACAAAGATCCTCGCACTTTCCACGTTTATAAGTGAGTCACGGAAAAATTCTCATTGGCCGCCACCGGGAGTCGAACCTAGGGTCTTCCAGTTACGCGGCGGATATGCTTCCGCTACACCACAGCAGCCTGGAATTCCTCCAGACTCACACACGCTAACTGCCAAGCCAAGTTGGCAGGTTGCTTCTTGGAGCACCGCACAATGCTGGGGATTCACCAAAGATGGTAAGCAGCAACTGAAGAAATAATTAGAAGGCGAATGAATGATTAATACAGACTTTTGACGTGGACCAGGAACATCAAACAAAGATCCTCGCTCTTTCCACGTTTATAAATGAGTCACGGAAAAATTATCATTGGCCGCCATTCTTGGAGCAAACTGCCAAGCCAAGTTGGCAGGTTGCTCCAAGAAGCAACCTGCCAACTTGACTTGGCAGTTAGCGTGTGTGAGTCTGGAGGAATTCGAGGCCGCTGTGGTGTAGCGGAAGCATATCCGGCGCGTAACTGGAAGACCCTGGGTTCGACTCCCGGTGGCGGCCAATGAGAATTTTTCCGTGACTCACTTATAAACGTGGAAAGAGCGAGGATCTTTGTTTGATGTTCCTGGTCCACTTCAAATGTCTGTATTAATTAGAATGATCTGTGTTCTTTTTCTTTTATTAATTCTGTAATGCAATGAATGTATTTTGTAACTCATTTGGCAGATACTGTGAATACAGTACATAATCCATGCCACTTTTCTGTAATGTCCTTTATACTTTTTGTCGCTTTTGTATTTTATTGTCTCTGCTTTTGTCTGCTATAGATCATGTTTACCTCTCCTGAAAAAATAGGCATATATCTATTCATCCATCAATTTCTATGAGTTTACGTAATTCCCCAACTGTGAAAATCACACACACACACACACACACACACACACACACACAGGTATGATATTTTTTCGCTGATTCCTTTTCCCGCTCTAAAGATGGGGAGTCTTTTGAGAAACATTTTAAAATTGTAGCGAGGAAATATACATGTAGTCGCTGGCTTTGTATATCAGATTGATCCATTCCCACTTTTCGTTGTTGGTTTTTTACTTAGCTCGAATCTCTTTCCGGTAGTACAGCATTCATTCTGACAGGTACTTTGGACAGTAACTCGTCTCTTGTTATTTCACCCCAAAAGTCCCTCAGTATTGATCTACCAACCACTTCGCTTCACCCCCATGCAAATGAGGTCGCTTCGTTCCTGCCCTCCATGCTCCTGCTTTAGTCTGACAGCTGCCGCCAGCCATTCATGGGTGACTGAATGTTCAAAGATGGGGGGAGGCACGCTGTTTGTACCAACCAAGAGAAAACCAGAATGCTCTGTCATCCACCTGTGCATCAGTTATCATGAAAAATGAAATTTTTATCCTGCTATGCTTTCCGAGACGAAGCCGATTCAGCTTCGTGTCGTCACTGCTTTTTCCGTGAAATTCCTAGAAAACTAGAGTGCCAAAGCTTTTTTTTTTTTACTGCTTCCCTGCCGATGTAGGAAAGTTGATCAAAATGTATTGACTAAATCTACAAACATGAGACATTTCGCTTGCAGTCAGGAGGGCCAGAATCGTCTTATCAAGGGCGTAAATTCTTGCTCTGAGGGGCATAAGAGTTAGAAATGAACAATGTGTGGATTAATTTACTGAAAATTGTAACTGAAAAATCAGTATTTTCTTTTTTAGCACGTCTTTTATGAAAAAAAACCATGCTTATGTTATCGGTTTGTCCGTCCGTCTGTAGACACGATATCTTTGCAACTAATAGTCCGATTTGAAAAATTCGTTTTGTATTATGAAGCTTGAAATGTGCGAATGATGATCCTTTATTGCGTTTTTTTTAACGATGCAAAAATTTTGCCGCTAGAAGGCGTAAATGCAAATGATATCGAATTCAAAACACATTCTAATCCATATATTTGCTTCCAAACATCCAATTGAAAGAAATCTTTTACTTTTCGATTCCATTCAAGTCGAAGATTATTTAGGTATAGTCACTTTCCAAGTCCCGCGTATATTCTTCGCTAGGGGGCGTAAAAGTAAATTGCTTTTTCCGAGATATTTCAGCTGCTAAAACACCGAGTTGAAAAATGTTTCCTTCAGTGGATACAGCTTATGATGGTAAATATTTTGCATGTAATTTCAAATATTTGGTATAAAATGGTTGGCCGCCAGGGGGCGTAAGGGTTGATTTCTGCTTCTAATGTATTTGCCGCAAAATCTGTGCTTCTAAAATCTCGATTGAAAAAATTGTTTCGTAGACCGATACTAATCACCTAGACAAACCTTTTCGTTGGGTAGAATTTCCGGTGCAACATGGTTCTAATATAATTTCAAAATTTTCAAGTAATTCATTGACTTTCCGCTAGGGGGAGTAAAGATAAATTGCGCTTTCCCCGACATCTCTGCTTCTAAAACTCCGATTTGAAAAATCCTTCCAGCACCGGATACAGCTCCTGGTGGAAAATGTTTTTATTGTAATTTAATTTTTTTATAAAATATGGTTTGGCCACCAGAGGCGTAAGAGTTAAATTGCTTCGTAGGCATTTGAAGCAAAATCTCAGCTTCTAAAAGCCCGATTGAAGAAATTCTTTCGTGGGCTAATACCACACCTGTCGATAAACATTTGATAATATTTTCATCTTAAAATAATGAATGGTTTCTCCACCAGAGGGCGTAGATGTGTATCTCATTTCTGTCAATATCTCTGCCTCTAAAAGTCGGATTTGAAAAATTCCTTCTTTGTTAGATAGCGTATCCGGTGTAAAATGTTTCTCATATAAATTCAGAATTTTCAAGTAATGCATAGACTTTCCGCTAGGGGGCGTTATGGTAAATTGCGTTTTCCTCAATATCTCTGTTTCTAAAACTCCGATTTGAAGAATTCTTTTTGCCCCGTATACAGGTCCTGATAAGAAATTCTCAGCACATAATTTCTAATATTTGATAAAAGAATGGCTTGGCCACCAGGGGGCGTAAGAGTTAATTTCTGCGTCTGATGTATTGCAGTAAAATCTGAGCTCCTGAAAACTCGACTGAAAAAATTATTTTATGGATCGATACCCCGCTCACATCAAAAAACCTTTTGAAACTTTCTCTTTAAAATAATGCATGTTTTTTCCGCGGGGGAAGGGGCAGGGGGTGGGTTCGATGCATATCTTATATTTGTCCATATCTTTGCTTCTAAGAGCCCGATTTGAAAAATTACTACATTGTTGGAAAGCGTTTCAGCTGTGAAATGTTTCTCTTATAAATTCAAATTTTTTTTAATGCGCAAGTCTGCCACCAGAGGGCGTAAGCTGACGTTTCGGTGTACAGCAATATCTGTGGGATTTAAAACCCGATTGATTTTTTTTTCTTCGGTCAGATACTACTGGTTTTCATACCGGTTTCCATTGATTTTGAATTGCTCTGGTAAATTTAATTCGCATCAGAACGGATTCAAAAGACGTGCTCATTACACCCGACAATTCGGTGTCATCTTTCTTGTTTAGACTTGAGTTAGTCGCATACAGTATTCTGCGCAGTAATCATACAACACAGTAACTTACACTGAAGAGCAATTGAATTAGAGATACCTGTCTAGTAACGTGTAGCACCACCTTTCGCCCTGATGACGGTGGCGATTCGTCTCAACATGGATTCGACAAGACACCGAAAGCTTTGGGAAGCCATACCGATCCACGACCCCTGAACAAGCTCCTTTCACGGAAATTTGATGGACGGGGGTCAGAGCCTCGAACATCTCTCTCGATGGCATCCCAGATGTGCTCGATGGGATTGAGGTCAGGTGACCTAGTTGGCCAAGGAAGCTAAGTCATGTCGGTGGAGTGTTCATCCAACCATTCGGATACAATTCGGGAGCGATGGCACGGTGCATTGTCTTGTTGCAGGATGAGGTCCCCAGTGGGATGTTGAAGACCCACAAACGGGAGCAAATGGTCGTCCAGGATATCCCGGTAACGTTTACCTGTGTGGGTCGATGTCACACGTACCAGGGATCCCATTTTAGTCTACGTATAAGCAGTCCCCAGACGAGAATGCCATCCCCACCAGCTTGAAGAGTACCCTGATAGCAAGAAGGATCCATCGCTTCATGTGGTTTGCGCCATACTCGTATCCTGCCATCCGCATATACCATCGTGGATCTCGACTCATCAATATAGGCAACATTTTCCCACATGTCTAGGGTCCAGTGGCGATGTTCCCGCGCACATGCTAATCTTTGCACCCTGTGATGTGCGGTCAGCAGCGGTACCCTCGTGGGACGATGGCTTCTTTACCCCATAGCGAGGAGATGGTTCTGGATGGTGTGGCTGCTTACACGTTTTTGTGCACCAGAGTTAAATTGCCGAGTGATTTCTTGCACTGTAGCCCGTCTATCCGCTGTTACAATGCAAGCTAGCCAACGATGACCTTGCTCATCCACACGCTGTTGTCCACGGCAGTTAGCCCTTGCAGGGATGGTTTTACCGGATTCGATATACTCACGGTGCACCCGTGACACAGTGGCTTGTGAAAATCCCAGTGCCTGCACGACTTCCGAGATGGAGTGACCCATTCGTCGGGCCCCGACAATTTGCCCACGATCAAATGTGCTTAGATCCTTCGTCTTACCCATACTGCGTCCGACTCTTACTGATTCCCGTCGCATCACTCCTTATATTGTTGTATCGCTGCATACGTCATGTCGTTTCCGTTTACAGGGCCGCCCACAGCGTCACATTTGCATAACGCCAGCTGTCTCTAATACAACTGCTCTTCAGTGTACACTGTGAGGTATGAACCCTACATATGTATGAAAGGAATTGTTCGAAACAGCAGATGAAGGCATATAAAAGCAATATGCAGATACAGTATGTCCAACTATGGTGACCTTTCTCAGCACGCCGTATGGATGAAGGGCTAGTTAGTCATCAGTGCTCTGTCGCAGAAAGTTCCCCACAGCACTTAACCTTGAACGGAATTTTTTCAAGCCCTACCCCGAAAAGAATCGTACTATTTTACGTTAAATATCTAATACTCTTTCATTCTGTCGTGGTTTCTTTTTCATTCTGCATTTCTGCGGCGTGCCATGTTGTCGGCGTTCATATTATTTACAGCCGTTGGCTGTTTGGTATTAAACCACTTTTTACATGTTATGTGAAAAACCGGAAGTGAGATTTTTGAACAAACATAATACTGTCGTATAACGGAAGTATGAGAAAGTAAAATCTGCATACTCCTTGAATGGAAGTGAGGAACTTTTGAACTCGAAGGGACGTAATTTCAAGTCTTCCCTCCCATATCAGAAAAGCTTGCTCCGGCCTTGCTTGCAATCAGGCTTACTTTTAGCATGGGGAAACAAGACTGCTGCATAGGGCCGCCATTTCTACGGCTGTGGATTTTAATCATATATTGGTTGCTTTTTTCATCATTTAATTTTTTTATCAATCTTATTTTCGAAAAATAAATAAATAAATAAAAGAATTGAAAAGATAAAGACAGCCGAAGTATTCCTTTTGCATTTCCTTCTCCCACTATTTTTTTACGGATGCCTTTAAGTGAAACTCTGCGAATATAGTTTTTCCCTTTCTTTCTGTTTTGCAATGAAGGTTTTGTATCTTTTCCTCCGTATTTACAAATAAAACAACAATAACAAAGCAGCAATGTGTAGTCAATAAACAAAATGACTGATAAAAGTTTCCCGGGTGCACTGAAAAGCAGAACTCCTCAGATATGCTAATTTAACAAGATTGCAATTCCCACACGTTTGATTCAGACTACAGCAGATCATTTGATCAATGTAAATCTAAAAATGCTTCTTATCAGAAGATTGAATAAACTTCAAATAACCTTAGTCACGAAACCGATGAACAATGACATTTACAAATAAGCATACTGTAGGCAGCATCGGAGAACTTCAGGTTGCAAGTAACCCAATAAGTCATATATTCATTACTTATAAAAATGCATTTAAGTCATTTAATATATTAAATTCATATATTCAATATTTATAAAAATGAATATAAGCAATTGAATATATTGAGTTCACATGTTCAATTATTTATACGCATTTTTTATATTAGTTTCATGTCATTGAGGGGAAAATGTGTTTCTCAAATCTGAGCAAAAATTGATATTTTACGATTAAGAACCATGCGTGTTTTACTGTCAAAAATTCTATAAAGGGCCGCCGCCGAAGTATCAAGGCGGGGCCTGCTTGCAATGACGGGAGTTAATCTCTTTCAGAATTGGCTTCTGCAAAACTCTCACATCCACATACCAGGATAGGCTAAACGTTCTTCCCGTTTTGGGCTACATATAATGTTGGGCCTCTATTCTTGTCCGAAATGCGAGCCGGCGTCGACTGGCTACCACAATGACGTGGAACATACGAGGCTAAAGACGTGCATTTGGCACACAGTGACATTGCGTTATTAGGTGGAGAAACTATGGAGTTCGATAAACGTACTGTTTGGGTGATCCTACGCCATTATTGTAAAAAAAGGGCTAAATGTGGCAGCAGCAGCGAGAGAAATCTATTCACTTGAAGGGGAAAAAACAGTGGACAGCAGAGTTGCTCGAAAATTATTCCTATGTTTCAGTGTTGTGGATACCAGTCTCGAAGACAAGCGGAGGTCATAACATCCAACGACCACCAACATTGACACCAGTGGCGAATCCAGCTTGGAGAGATCGCCCCCCCTCCCGTTCCTTAAAAATAAACACCTGAAATGTTTTTTAGAAAAATATGTACGTAAAACATTTGATTTTTCTAATAAAAATCAACAGAAACACAAGTTTATTAAGAAAATATTGAGTTCTATAAGTACCAAAGTGTTATACACTGAGTGGCCACTTTATTATGACCACCTGACAGTTTTAAGCAAATAAGCTATGCCTGCACTCTGTTACTGCCAGGGGGCGAGGTTACTATAAAAATGGACAACTTAGTGCTTGCGACAGTAGTATAAGTGATTTTTGGGTGACGACATGGGTAAAAAATGCGATTTGACGGACTTTCAAAGTGGGATGATTCTAGGAGCTCTGAGCCATGGAGCAAGTATCAACGAAACCGCCACATTTGTGAAATGTTCCAGAGCAGCTGTTGTTAAAGTGTTTAAAGACTGGACTGTCAGCCAAAAAACTGGGTCTCTACGTACAACGTGTGGTCGTCATCGACTAGTGACTGCTCGGGCGGAACGGAGAGTGTCCAGACTGGTAACAGAAAACAGAAGGGCAACAGTGCAGCAAATTACAGACCATCTTAATCAAGGATCCCCTCAAATGATCTCTGCTCATACTGTTCGCCGTACACCGCATCGGATGGGATATGGCAGCCGAAGGCCAGTTCTACCACCTCTGCTGTCTTCAGTTACAAGAGAAAACGTCTCCAGTTCGCACAGGAGCACAAGGATTGGACAGTCGATAATTGGAAACAAATTATGTGGTCCGATGAATCACATTTTCAGTTGCACCATGCCGATGGCCGAGTGAGAATTTGGCGGAAACAGCACGAAGGCATGGATCCCAAATGCATTGCTACAACCCTTCAAGCTGGTGGAAGCAACGTTATGGTTTGGGGAATGTTTTCCTGGCATGCTTTGGGCTTTTTAATTCGTGTTGATCAACGTCTGACTGGCACATCATATCTAAACATTGTTGCGGACCATGTGCATCTTGTCATGTGGATGGTTTATCCCAATAGCGATGGCTATACTTTCAACAAGATAATGCGTCCTGACATAGTGCTCGTATTGTACAGGATTGGTTTCAGGAACATGCCGGCGAGTTTACTTTGCTTAGGTAGCCTCCACAGTCTCCAGATCTCAACCCCACTGAGAATTTGTGGGATAAAGTTGAACGAGCCATTAGACGGCTGGATCCACAACCCTGCAACCTCACACTCTTGGAAAGTGCTATTCATCAAGCATGGTCTCAGATTCCACAAACCGCCTATCAACATCTCGTGGAGTCCATGCCACGAAGAATCGACGCAGTATTAAAGGCAAAAGGTGGCTCAACGAAGTACTGAGGGGATGGTCATGATAAAGTGGCCACTCAGTGTATATACTATATTATATACTGCCAGAAGGACAGATCATCGATGGACAGCCGAAATTTTAGATTGGATTCCAAGGGACAGGAAAAGACCCAGAAGAAGACCACATGGGAGATGGGTGGATGAAATTCGAAAGTATGCAGGGGTGACATGGAGGAGACTGGCACAAGACAGACCGTTGTGGAGGAAACTTGGGGAGACCTTCGTCCAGCAGTGGATTGATAATGGTTGACAATGATGATGATGATGATGATGATACGTGTATATACGTATAAAACTATATACTATATTATATATGTTTTTATATACACACACGTATATATATATATACTTAAATATATATTTAAATACATAATGCATACACATGTGTATATTTAAATACACATTGTGTTAGCAACTTTCGTTTTAAATTCTAAAGTTTTTCCTTAGTCTTCAGTTTTGCTCTTCTGTATATTGTATATATATATACATATATATAATATAGATCAAAAAATTGCCGACCCCCCGCCCTTTCTGTTGTTCTGGATCCGCTTTTGAGTGGTCACCCTGGTCGAAGTTGTGACAGATAACCCCGGTACAGTACACAGCAACCGGCACTTGAGGTGGGGTCTTCCCAGTCAACTATTGTTTGTCATCTGCACAAGTTTGGTGTCTCCTCCCGGCGCCATCATATGTTGCCCTACAAATTGATATCTCAACAGACAGAACCACATGTCTCTCTCTGTCGCAGATTGCTCTCACAGGTGACGAACAGTGACGATTCCTATAATTAATCTTACATAAAGCTGCCTCTGCACGATTTAGAACAGTTCCATCTAATACACGCAAGCCTTAGAAGTATAAGATATTTATTTACATCTAAAACCAGTATGTACAGATAAAAGCAACTTTAAAACCAGGCAAGATCTTTCAAGTCTTCACAAGACTCATTATCAAGCCAAAGTGCAGCCCAATGTGCAGTGAACACGACCATATATGTACAAGCAAGCGACCGTCATGCATCTGTAACTATAGCATCATCTATGTGTACATGTATTGCAAACACAGAAAATGAACTTTCCCGCACTTTATCTAAATATCCGATGGTTTTAATGTTTTAACGTATTGACGCCAAGGGAATGGTTAAGTTACTGTGTAGGTTTTCATTGCAACATAGATCGTCAAAACCATGTGATAAATAATGATTCCGTGAAAAATGTATCTCGTTTTTTTTTTTTTAAATCCAGATGATTCACGTTTTGCCAAAGTGGGGTATATTTGCCTTCGGCTATCAAAAAGTGCAATGACGGCAGACGTTCCCCTGTTTTGATACCATGCTTGTGTTCCGAAACCCGGACACCTATTGTCCGAAGTGTGGAGCCAATATACAATATGTCACAGTTTGGTCATTGGGAAGCTCAGGTTGCAAAGGTATACAGTAAATACCGTGTTTATGTTCCTCACACACCTGATCACGGTCTTGTTTTACCATTTTGGAGATGTTTGAGGTCCTTATTCCAGAACTTATATGATGTTTGCCACAGAATCGGTTCAAAGTGTTAATAATGGTTGGGTGGTAATCCACCGAACCAACAAAGCGTTTGGTAACTTACTCGCGTTGTAATCGTGTGAACGACAGTCGTTGGGTCTGTTGAATTATTTTATTAACACAGTTCGGGAAAACGCGAATCATCTGGCTTTTACCAAAAATAAACGAGATACATTTTTCACGGAATCATTATTTATCACATGGTTTTGACGATCTATGTTGCAATGAAAACCTACACAGTAACTTAACCATTACCTTGGCGTCAATACGTTAGAACATTAAAACCACCGGATATTTAGATAAAGTACAGGAAAGTTCATTTTCTGTGTTTGCAATACATGTACACCTAGATGTTGCTATAGTTACAGATGCATGACGGTCGCTTGCTATACATACACTATATTGACAAAAGTCACCGGACACCTAGAAGAGAAACACAACATAGCATTTATTGACATACATTAGTACGGCGTCGGCCCACCTTTGGCCTTAATGCATACACTGACCCTTCGAGACGTGCTTTCGACAAGGATTTGAAACACAGCGATAGGTATGCGCTTCCATTCAGTACATAATGCTGCCGCTAACTGTTGCTTAGTAGTAGGTCTTGGTTCCAAACTTCTTATGCGGCGCTCAAACTAATCCCATAGGTGCTCTATGGGATTAAGATCAGGGCTCTGTGCTGGCCAGTCCACACAATACGGAATTATTGCCAAACCACGCCGTAACAGTCCTTGCTTTATGGCTCGGTGCATTATCCTGCTGGTACCAACAAGGCTCGGTTCCATAGTATTACCACATAGTTAGTAAGGCATAATTGTCCAGAATATCGAGGTAGACGTGCTGGTTAACAGGTTTGTCCACGATAACCAATGGGACGGGACCATACCACGAAAATCACTCCTACACGAGTACACTGCCAGCTCTAAACTTGACCAAAATCACCACTACACGAGTACACTGCCAGCTCTAATCTTGTACACTGTAGTAAATAGCGTTCCGTCGGCTGCCTCCATACTCACACACAGCCATCAAACTTATGGATCGTGTATCTGAATTCATCAGTCCATAGGACCCCTTTCCATTGATCTACTGTTCACGATAAATGTTCTTTACGCAATGCTAAACGACGAGTAGCATTCCGAGTGAAGATAAAAGGCTTATGAGCAGTCGCACGATCACGGTAACCCATGGAATGAAGTTCTCTGCGAATGGTACGTGTACATACCGTGGTTCCAGCATTTTTACTTACTTGTACACCGAGGTCTTGTGCAGTATCCGTCGATTAGCTGTAACGACTCTCCTGAGGATTCGACGTCTTCTATTACAGATTTTCTTTGGTCTGCCGGTACGTTTTGCTGCTTCTGGTACGCCATGTGCCTTCCACTTATTCTGTACATCCAAAACAGTTGACTTGGTTATGTTTAAACGCCTGTCTGTTTCTCTTATGAACAACCTACTAATATAACACCCAACAATCTTTCCTTTCTCAAAGTCAGTTCTCTCCCGCCGCGACATTTTCCATAAACCTCACAGTGCGATATGATCGTGGACAGCTGCAGGCTTGTTTTTATACCGTTTGCAGCTGTACCGCGCACCTTAACAATGCAGTGGATCCGTTCATTTGCTTTTGAAGGGGTGCCCGGTGACTTTTGTCAATATAACGTATATGGTCTTGTTCACTGCACATTGGGCAGCAGCACTTTGGGTTGATAATGAGTCTTGTGAAAACTTGAAAGATCTTGCCTCGTTTTACAGTTGACTTTATCTGTACATGCGGGTTTTAAGATGTAAATAAATATCTTATACGTAGGTGAGTCAAAAAGTTAGTTGCACTGCTTGATAAAAGAACACAGGATCGAAATTAGAGAATAATGTTATATGTACCTGAAAGTTCCATACAAAAGTTACTTCTTGACGTAATCACCTAGTTTATTGAAGCATTTGTCGAGGCGTCGCACAAGTTTTTCTATGCCTTCTGCGAAGAAATTCCGTCCAACGTCCGATAACCATTGCTGGTTGCAGCTTTCTACTCGTCATAATCGTATGCACACTTCCATGTGAAATATCCAGTTCTTTTGCGATTTCGTCTTCTGTTACTCGTCTGTTTGCAAGAATAAGTTCATTCACGCGCGCAACGTTCTCAGCCGCTGTCGAAGTTGAGGGTCTTCCCTTGCGGTAATCGTCCTCGATATCAGTACGTCCGTTCTCGAACAAGATGCACCACTTTGCGATAGCTTGACGCGATATTGCGTTCTCATCGTACACTTCCTTCAACTGCCGAAAAATTTCAGTGCAGTTACACCCTTTGCCCACAAAAACTAATCACTGCACGCAGTTCCAATTTGGACGCCACCAGCAGCCGCCGAGACATGTTCACGACTCGTTAGCGAGCGAACTAAAACTACTGCGCAGAAGCAACTGCGGCACGTGCTGCAGATAAATGCCAGCAGTGTTGCCACAAAGCGTCAACAAAATATCTTTTTACCGAAATGTTTTATGGAGAAGTGCAACTAACTTTTTGACTGCCCCTCGTACTTCTGATGAAAATCCTCCAAATACGTGGCGTCAGTAAATAAATAAATACATCCAGAAACACATAGCAACCGAAAAATTGTTTTCAGCCGCCGCCGTGGAATTGAATCACGGAACTCTCGATATCTAGCCGAGGTTTAATTCCACGGCGGCGGCTGAAAACAATTTTTCGGTTGCTATGTGTTTCTGGAACGTGGAAAGAGCGATGCATTTATTTATTTATACTTCTGAGGCTTGCGTGTATTCAGTGGCGGCTCGTGGTGTAAAATGCTGGTGAGGCGAACGGTCTTGATGTAAATGTAAAACAGTAAAACATATGTTATTGAAAAATATATAAATTCGTATAACGTTATACGAATATATATATATATATAGTGCTAGGTCATGCAACTCTACGGAGGACATGACATATATATATATTTTAAACTATTTTAGGTGGGAATGTTACTTGCATCTATGGCCTTGCAGAAACCCATTTCCAACTAGGTCTTTGTGGAAGTGAGAAAATGCAGAGTTTTTGCTGGTCCTTGATAAAGCCAAGGCTCAGTATTCTCGACACCTTCTACATTCAGTAGTTTTATTTTATTTTTTTATCTTTTCTCCTTTTACTCACACAGGTAGATACATAACCTTTTCTATGTTGTACTAGGTGTGAGTCAAAATTATATATGTATTTTTTTGTAGGTATCTTCTTTATAGAATATATATATATATAAATTCGTATAACGTTATACGAATATATATATATATATCAGTGGCGTAGCAGGGGGGGGTCGTGGTTTGCACCCCTTATTAGGCGAGACAGTTAGCTTTTTCTAAGTACGTTTTATAGATAATTTCCCTATTTAAATTCTTTGATTTTTATATAACTCGGAAAGCAATGTAATTTCTTGATAATAGAAGAGAAAGTAAAGCAAAGCTGCCAAAGAAGTTGCTTTGTTAAATTTTTATTAAAACAACTATAATTTATTGTATTTTCTTCATTTTATTAAATTAGCTTCATTTTGTATTAATATTCAAGATGTGGGTACGTACCAATAGGAAAACATTTGTCGAAGCGCCCCCCCCCAAATTTTTTTTATATGTACTTATACACAGTTATACAGCAGAAGTGCAGAACCCCCCCCCCCCCTCAAAAAGTTTCATGTCAAAGGCAGTATCCCCCATTGGATATCTTTGAAGTCTGGGTTCGAGTCGGCTGAATCATTAAAATCCGCTGAGATTCGGAAGTCTCGTTAAGCCATTGGTCCAGGGTAGGCGGCGCCTTGTTTATTAACAGCTGTAAACCCCATCCCTTAGGGCTCCATCCCATGCCATTTAGCCCTTATATACAAATATTATTCAACAGTAATGGAATAAATTTATAGAAATATATGAAACACGGCGTGGGGAGTCTTTCTTCACGAAAAAAATCCAAAAAATTTTAGAGGAAAAATGTACATATACCTCTCTATATATGTGTGTGTGTAATATATGCTACTTTTGCAACAATATTTTTTATGAAAACAATTATTCGATAATTTTACAACAAAGAAAGAAATATTTCACCAGTATTCTTTTATGTAATACACTTGAGCGAAAATACGCAATTTGCGCGGTTTCTTTAGCTAGTCAATGCGTCACTCACATCCCAACGCCAATCGGAGATCCACTTCTTAAAAAATTCAAAGTAAATCATTTGAATAGAATTTGTTTTCTCACGAAGTGTTTCTTGAGCTTGAATAAAAGTCACAGTTCGATTGGCATATTGGTGAAGGTGCATTTAGCACGGGTCACAAACTGAAGTCCAGGCTCGTGATAACTATGTACAGGAGAAGTCAAGCTAAGGAAGCACATTTCTATATAAAAAAAGTATAAAATAATTTAAACCTGGAATTAAAAACAGAGGAATACGATATTAATTTGCTTTGGTCTCGAACAGAATGCTTTCAGTTTATTTTTTATAAAATAAGTTCAATTCTGCGATCCTTTTTGGCTGCAAATTTGTCTATGATCAGATCATAAAATATTTGAGTGGACATTAGATGGTTCAGCAATTATTTCTCGTTTGAAATTTTAGCGAGTGAAGACAAACGATCTTGTGCCGTTGTATTACGGAGGTAAGTCTTAATTCTCTTCAAAGAAGAAAAAATTCCTTTCAGCAGAAGAACTTGTTGACGCTAGTGTCAATACAAGAGAAAATAATTTGTAGGCTTCTGGCAACACATCTTTCAGCTCGTTTTCTTTCATTGTTTTCAAGGTTTTCTGAAAACTGAGTTCCCTGAAGTTGTGATCATTATATAAAAAATCTAATTCGTTTTTTAGTCGTTGTGTGTCCGTAAAAATGTTTGGATAAATTTTTTTGAGAGTGTTAAGGGCACTGGATGGAAATGACTCTGAATAACTATGGTATTTTGAGCTGTCAACTAGCTGCAGAAACTCGAGCTTTCCCTTATCTTCAAATCTGGTATTTATTTGGACTTTTATATATTCATGAATACACTCCATTAAATCATTCTGTATTGTTTTAGATTGTCCAGAAAATAAGCTTCGTATTCAAAATGTGCTTTTAATTCTGGGGTGCTCCTACGAAATAACATTTGGAACATTTCCTTGAAATTACCTTTATTTAATGAGGAAACAGATTCATCATGTCCTCGAAAAGGCAGTTCTTGCTTGCTTAGAACGACAACTAAATCGATTATATGTTCCATAAAAAGCCTATTTAGTCTGACCTTTTCATTAAACTTGACTTTAGGAAGAGCAGCATTTTCTTTGAGCATATCAGAAATAGTGTTTGTTTTTTTCCATTCGTTTTAGACCTACGTGGTTAGTTCTATGCTCTTTAGAGCTTTCGTGCAATTTTTTGCACTACGAGAAAAGTTTTTTAGATCAAAATAACCCGTTGTATTCCACACATTTTTCTTATTGCTCAAAAGTAAACATGGCCAGCAAAAGAGAGTTTGCTTGTAATAGCTACCAGAAAGCCAGGGGAAAATCTCGTACCATGATTTATTGAAAGACCTAAAAAACCATTTACCGCACTTCTTATCTTTAGATATTGAACTTATTATAGGTGTCGGTCTTCCAGATATGAGAACATAATTGTTATCATAATCTTTCCAGTGTTTAAAAGGAATTTCTTCCAGAACACAAATCACGTCGTTTGTTGGGCCATTCATATTTTCCAACCAAAATCAAAATATGCTGTTTAGTAACAATAACAAAATAAAAAAAGAAAAACTCAACATTACTATGAACTAGCAAACACCCGCAGAAGAGAGGATTGAAAACACACTACAAAAAGTTAGATTCAAATACACTCTGACGAATAGTTAAAGCTACGTAGAAATCTTCGTATTCCAAAGCGTATAGAGGCGAACGGCGTCATCGCCTGTGAAACCACTTTTCACAAGGGTCATCTGCTCATTTTCCCGCGCCCATTGGATACACAATCCTTGGGTTCTCCAATAACAGCGGAGATGCGATTCCAGTTTAAGCGAAATGGAGGGTCGCCTCAGAAATTTCCTTTCTCTTACTGGAAGTCTGGCACCTCTTTAGGTAGACCTCGGACCGTGGGGTGGGGGGTGGGGGGGTTCAGTCTGTAGGGCTCTTCTCTGATCCCCAGTTCCCAAAACCGGCTTCTCATCGAGACGATTCAGCCGGTCGCCTCTGAGCGCTTAAAACATGCAGCTGCTTTGCAAAAATAATGATTCATTCCTCTTCTCGAAAGCCTTTCTTTAACCTAATTCATGAATCACAATGTGAATTTCAGTGTTTCATTTATCCTGCAAAGTTCTTATATCTTTGTTACTGACAGAAGGTTTTTTTTTCTTTCACTTCTCATTCTGCGGAATTTCAGGTGAGGCGGCGCCTCACTTGCCTCATCAGACGGGCCGCCACTGCGTGTATTAGATGGAAGTGTTCTAAATCGTGCTGAGGCAGCTTTATGTAAGATTAATTCTATGGTTGCACGATATGTCTAGTCTCTTCACAATCGCTGCTATTCGAAGATTCCTATGTTATCCTACCGCTGGGCACCAATGGCTGGCGCAACAGCCAGCGGTGCAAAGGGGTCAGTTCGAGAGAAACGCTGTGCTGTGCATTTGATGGAATTTTGAGGGTTCAATCCCTATAGGAAGTCGTACCAGATAGCCAGGCTGTAGATGGGGAACCTTTATGCCGAACAGCTGCTGCTGGTCCATGATTCTCTGTGCCGACTCTACCCAGCGCTCATCAATAAACAAGTTAATAAAATCATGCAATGCATTGATTATGATACGCTTTCCAACATACCAGACATTATTACTCAAGTTATGTGGATAATGGATGTGGAATAAATCTCGCTCCTGTGTCCTGACCTTTGACCCTATTTCAAGGATATTCAACAGAACCGGTTCACTAGACCTCCGGAACAACATGATAAAGTTTTGTTGCAATAGAAGCAGTTTTACGCAAGTTATCAGAATAATGGCTGTGGAATAAATCTGGCTTTTGTGCAATGACCTTTGACACCATTTCGTTGATATTCAACAGAACCGGTTCACTATACCTCCGGAACAACATGATAAAGTTTTGTCACAATCCAAGCATTTTAGGTAAGTTATGATGCACAGGGGCAATGGAATGGATCCCACTCCAGTGTCCTGACCTTTGACCCCATTTCGCCCATTTTCAATAGGGTTCGTCCCCTGTGGCTCCCTACCACATACTAAAATTTCATCGAAATCGAACCATTTTTACGTAAGTAATGACGCATAAGGGCAATGGAATATATCCCCCTCTTATGCCCTGCCTGACCTTTGACCCCATTTCGCCCATTTTCAATAGAGTTTGTGCCCAGGTGGTTCCCTACCACATACTAAAATTTCATCGAAATCGAGCCATATTTACGCATGTTATGACGCATAAAGGCAATGGAATGGATCCCGCTTTTATGTCCTGACCTTTGACCCCATTCCGCCCATTTTCAATAGAGCTCGTGCCCAGGTGGTTCCCTACCACATACTAAAATTTCATCGAAATCGAACCATTTTTACGCAAGTTATGATGCATAAAGGCAATGGAATGGATCCAGCTCCTATGTCCTGACCTTTGATCCAATTTCACCCATTTCAATTGGGATTGTCCCCAGGTGGTTCCCTACCACATACTAAAATTTCATCGAAATCGAACACTTTTTACGCAAGTTATGATGTATAAGAGCAATGGAATGGATCCAGCTCCTATGTCCTGACCTTTGACCCCATTCCGCCCATTTTCAATAGAGCTCGTGCCCAGGTGGTTCCCTACCACATACTAAAATTTCATCGAAATCGAACCATTTTTACGCAAGTTATGATGCATAAAGGCAATGGAATGGATCCAGCTCCTATGTCCTGACCTTTGATCCAATTTCACCCATTTCAATTGGGATTGTCCTCAGGTGGTTCCCTACCACATACTAAAATTTCATCGAAATCGAACAATTTTTACGCAAGTTATGACGTATAAGAGCAATGGAATGGATCCCGCTCCTATGTCCTGACCTTTGACCCCATTCCGCCCATTTTCTATAGAGCTCGTGCCCAGGTGGTTCCCTACCACATACTAAAATTTCATCGAAATCGAACCATTTTTACGCAAGTTATGATGCATAAAGGCAATGGAATGGATCCAGCTCCTATGTCCTGACCTTTGATCCAATTTCACCCATTTCAATTGGGATTGTCCCCAGGTGGTTCCCTACCACATACTAAAATTTCATCGAAATCGAACAATTTTTACGCAAGTTATGACGCATAAGAGCAATGGAATGGATCCCGCTCCTATGTCCTGACCTTTGACCCTGCTTCGCCCATTTTCAATAGGGTTCGTCCCCAAGTGGTCCCCTACCACATACTAAAATTTCGTCGAAATCGAACCATTTTCACGTGAGTTATTGTGCGGACGGACGTACGGGCAGACGGACGGACAAAGCTGGAGCATATACGTTTCTTCAACCTTTGGTTGGAAAGCGTAAAAAACGGACATTGCTGCAAGTGGGTAATGTCCCAGTCACGCCTCCAGAGTTGTCAGCCGTAAACTACAGGAATTGGAAACGGGTGAGATTCTACCTAATCTCCATACAGTCTGGATTTTGCCCCATCCGTCTACTGCGTGTTTAATTGTTGACTACCACGTGTTTCATTGGGATGTGGAATCTAGCATCCGAGAGTTTCTGTCCTCGAAATCTGTCGAGTGTTACTGCCGTGGGATCGTGGCTGTAGCATAATGTTGGCAAAGGACTATAGGAAACACGGCCTGTACTTTGCAGAATGAAGTGGGCGTGCATGGCTTCCCTGCATCATTGGACTTTTTAGCTGACAACGGAGAGTTTCTGTCCTCGAAATCTGTCGAGTGTTACTGCCGTGGGATCGTGGCTGTAGCATAATGTTGGCAAAGGACTATAGGAAACACGGCCTGTACTTTGCAGAATGAAGTGGGCGTGCATGGCTTCCCTGCATCATTGGACTTTTTAGCTGACAACGGAGAGTTTCTGTCCTCGAAATCTGTCGAGTGTTACTGCCGTGGGATCGTGGCTGTAGCATAATGTTGGCAAAGGACTATAGGAAACACGGCCTGTACTTTGCAGAATGAAGTGGGCGTGCATGGCTTCCCTGCATCATTGGACTTTTTAGCTGACAACGGAGAGTTTCTGTCCTCGAAATCTGTCGAGTGTTACTGCCGTGGGATCGTGGCTGTAGCATAATGTTGGCAAAGGACTATAGGAAACACGGCCTGTACTTTGCAGAATGAAGTGGGCGTGCATGGCTTCCCTGCATCATTGGACTTTTTAGCTGACAACGGAACGAACTTTTACCTCACCCTGGTTCATGCATACTGCTATTCTGTAATCTATACTGTTATTCCTGTCATCTCGTCTGTGACATTTACATCATACTGTACCGTGAAATACCCACTAAAATATTTGCTGTTCCACATTATTGCTGCAAACATTATGGGTATTTGCATTTTATGTTGTCATCGTTACTAGCATTGCTTTGTAGTTCTGTTATTAACAACGCCATTTTTATTTCCCTCTTCCCGATCTTTTATTTTTGTAAATACAGATAAAAAAGTGAAGTGGAACATCACTGAATGTTCTTATCAATGGAAGACCTTTTTATCTAAATTTTACGAATTCTCGTCAGAGGACGGACAAACATTTTATAGAATTTTAAAATACTTTTAAATCATTACATTTCCAAGCAAGTAAACAATGTAATATCCTAGAGAACAGCTGTTGTGATCTACAGATTGTGACCGGCAATTCAAATTTAGTTGTTAAGTCAAATTAGCCTAATTTAGCTTTGCTTCAAACAAAGTTGAATTTGACCTTTAGATGCTCATGTGGAGCCGTGTTATGGCAGAAGTTTATCAACAACTTGATCCGAGAATTAACGAAAAACCACGAAAATGAAAGGTCTTCAGCGTTTAGCTTCACGGCCTAACCAAAATGTTGAAGGAATGTAAGAAATCACAAAGATAAAATTCTGTTTCCTTAGTGTCGGTGTTTAGCAGCTATCAAAATCTCATTACATTTGAAATGGGACTTCGGCAATAATAATATTATAGTGTTCAGTAATTCTGTATATTCACAAACGTTTGTTTTTCAGCGATTTTTCCCCCAGTTTTAGATGCAGTTCGCAAAAATACCATTTGTGAAAATGCATGAACATCAGTGTGTGAAAAATTTATTAGTTGTTACAAAGTGTTGCCGCTCTGAACGTCTGTTACTGGGCTGTCTCAAAAACATTTGATGAAAACTTTGCGTGTCTTACGATGGGTGTGTCAAGAACAAACCATTGATACACCTATAATGCGTTCATCTGCGCATTCTTCTTTCTCACGTATGAAATATGTAAGAGAGACAGTCGTAAACCAGCATGAAGTGTTAACAGAGGACTGATTTGCCTTTATGCTGATATCCCAAGTTTGAAAGAGTGTTGTTTTGTGATGACTCTTGGGCATATGGGTCTAAGAAGACATTTCTAGATTATAAAACCATTCGACAGAGTTTTTAATCCTCTTCTTTTTGTCACATATGTGTTTCGTATTTATGCAGTCCGCAAAATTAACGTTAAAAACGTAAGAGAAATAGTTAACGAGACAAAAGTTTCCAGCGGAGAAATTTATCAAACTAAACGCTTGTCAGGCATGAAGTTTCGGATAGGCATTATTACAGAGAGAGATATCGTTACACTCTTAAATAAATTTACTGTGATGAATAACATCACACTCTCTGTTACGTGCATGCCTTGTGAAGTCATATCGAGAGCAAGAATTCAAAGCTTTAAAAGGTAAAATCTGATGGAGTGCCTGGCTGTCTGAAGTAATCAAATTTTTAAATGGAATGAAAATTCCCGATCTTGCCGACTTCAGCGGTGTTCCACTAAAAACAAGGAGGGGGAGAAAGTAAAGAATTTGTGGTTGTAATGAGCACATCTTTTTTATTAAAAAGTATCAAACTTGTTATTTTAAGAGAATTTTAACGCGCTTTAAAGTGTGTTAATGAAGAGTTTTCAGAATACATATGTAGAATTACCCTACCTAGTGTAAATACATTACTTTTGGAATGTAAATTAGAAAGCGTGTGACTAGTGTTGCTTTTGGTTACAGCTGGCCAATGCAGAAAAGAGATCTGACCGAAGTGGAAATCTATGTTGCATCAAATTTTGATCCGAAAAACAGTAAATTACGCGAAATAGTTAGGTCGCAATGGCAGCAATAGAATACAAAAAGAATGTTTCAAATAGGACCTTTAGTAGTCAGTGTGTTGCTTTAAAAACAATTCTACTGTTATGTCACGAAGGGAGTAAATTCTGCGCCTGGAAAATCTGAAAATATGTAGATGTTGTTTTGTAATATATTTTTGTAGGTGAGTGATGCCAAAAGAATGTTTACCAGCCCATCAGTTAGAGCAAAGATGTAGTCACAATAAACACATTAATTTTCAGAAATTAGCATCAGAATTTTTCCTAAGGTAAAGCTGAAATATGCATGGAAAATTTAGAAATAGTATTTGCATTTCGCACAGTATCTCTAGTAAAGTCTCATGTGAAAAATTCTATTTACATTCTATAGAATCTATAGATATATACACGTGAAAAATTCATTTTGCATTTTACAGAAGCTCTTTTTGGAGACACACACACACACACACACACACACACACACGGACTGGAAGAAATGCAGGAAATATTGAGAGTAGTCATTCGTGGCTTTTTGAAGAACCAGCAGAAATAATGGTGTGGAAATGAGAGAGGAATCATTTGTGCTGGACCTTGAAATGTCCTCCTTTCGCCCTCATTACAGCAGCTATCCGACGTGGCATATTCAATAGGATGACAGAGGCAGTTGGGAGTTACGGCCAACCAAGCTGTGTATAATGCAGCCCTCAGCGCAGGTATGGAGGTCATTGGTGTGTCCAAACCACCAGATATGCCGTTCTGTAGTGTCCCACAAGTGCTCTATGGAATTGAATCGGGGTAGTTCGGAGGCCAATCGATATGCTGGAAGTCTGAACTGTGTTCCTCAAACCATTCCTGCACAACATTGGAACTGTGGCTTGGCGCATTGCCACCTTGGCAGACATCGTCGCCATTCAGGAAAAAGTGCGACACTGCTGGGTGTGTAGAGTTAGCAAGCAAATCACGATAATGGGCATCAGTCTTACGTTGTTCCACATGCACCAGGCGTCCAAGTTCCTGCCAGGTAAATATGTCCCACACCATACAACCGCCTCCAGTGGCTTACACTGTGGAAACGATGTAGGTTGGATTGAGTGCCTCATGCTGCTTGTAGGTTGGACTGAGTGCCTCATGCTGCTTGCGCCAAATACGTAGACGACCATCCACGGAGTGGAGTTAAAAATGCTACTCGTCAGACCAGCCAACTTTTTCCAGTCATCCGACGTCCAACTTGCATTATATTTGCACTAGGCGAGTCTTTTGCGCCGATGATCCGTGGTTAGGAGAAGATGTCACCAGGGTTGTCTGCTGTTACAGCCCATACGTGAGGGGTGTACGACTCATGGCCATGACAAATACTGTTCCGGGTTGACCTCTGCTTATTGGGTTGACAACTATTGAACAGTGCTGCGTCTGTTGGCCTATGTGAGTCGTCGGACCCTGCGCTCACCTCTCACATCGACCTTTCGCTGTCCTGTGCAGTTTTGCCTCCGGGTCGTTGTTTGACCATTTTGAAGATAGTCCTGATACACTTGAACTACGGCGGCTCGCTAACAACCCACCAACCGAGCCTTTTGGGAAATCGAGGCACCCGCTCTCCGAGCTCTCTCAATCTGTCCTTTCTCAAAGTCCGATAAATCCTTCCGTTTACCCATCACGCTCTGAATTTTACTACCTACTGCTCCATTCACACCTTATACAGTATATGCTACGTTGGTAAACTAATCGCGCCCTCTCGGAAATCATGTGGTCAACGGGCCGCATGCACTTTGTTAGGGGTGGTCATAATTTAGTGATTACTCAGTCTGTATATTTGATGAAGTTGCATTGGTAGTGGGACACTTTTAGTATCATGTTACACAGATTCAGTTTGTTGAGTTCGTTTGAAGTGTGCTGTTGACTGTTTTGAGATAACCCTTTGGGTGCCTATTATTACCATTGATGAGCTATTCAAGTGATGTGCCGTTGAAACCAATAAGACTATTTCTGTAGATGAAGACCATTCTCTTCTGGCCGTTAGAAAGCCTAATATTGTTCATTATGCAATTAAGGATTTTGTTCCAGTTATCCGAGGCATAACGTTAAGAAGCCCCAGTGTTACGAGAATCACATATGTACGATAGGTAACATTTTAAAGGTACAGACTTTCAAGCCCATAGCATAGGTACAAATGTATACCATTTAAAACATTAAAATGTATACTGCCTAATTAATTTTCTGTTTTGATTTACTTTCTGTAATGTTAATTTTGGTTACCTCTTAGTACGTTTTCTGTACTGAACGTCACATCGGAACTCCCAAGAGTTTATTTCTTTAGGTTACACTGGCAAGCAGTCAAGTCAAGCATACTTAGATATCAGCAGGACTGCTTATCTGAACAAGGGTGCGCTGTGTTAGGTATTATACATGAGAGCTGTCAACGATATTCAAAATATCGACGAGCTAGGCTACGCTGTATTGTTACTGTTGTATTTAATTGATATTTTTGTTGATTCTACTTCTAACATCTTTAATGATTGTTTGTTACGATTGGAGTTGTTATTCCACGACTAATACGGGGAGTTGTGTGCAAATTCAATTTCGTGTTGTACCATTCAAGGAGTGAAGGATTAAAATTTTTGTCCGGGACGTTCTTTATAAATAAATTCCTAGATGCCATTCTTGTATTAAGTATTTGTGTGAACGCTGAATCCTGTTACTACGTGAACGCATGCACCGAAGAGTCAATACATTATGACCTCCTGCCTAATATATAGAAATTTTGGACCGCCATGGTCCGCCAAAACAACTCTTACACGGCGAAGCATGAACGCTACAAAATTTCTAAAGATATTTTGTGGTATCTAGTACCAACACATTACCAGCAGATCTTTTAACTTTTGAAAGTCACTTTGTTGAGCCGCCGCATGTCGGATTTGCTGTTCCAACACGAACTAGAGATGCTCGACTGATCTGATGTCTGGGAAATTTGGAAGCCAGCACAATACCTGGAAGTCTTCATGTTCCGCAAACTGTTTTTGAGCATTCCGGGCAGTGTGGCATGGCGCATTATGCTTCTGAAATAAAGTCACTACTAGAGGGGAATACCGTTTCCATGAAAAGATACACAGGGTGAACCAAAAGTCACTGTACACCTGTCAAGTCAATGCACGTACAACAACTAAAACCGTACCTGCTACAATAAATGCTGGAAATGGCCCCCTCCTGTGTGTAGACATGCATCCACGCGTCTGATCATGTTCTGAAAGACACGTGATAGGTCCAACGGATAAATATCTGATTACTGTAGTGATGGCTTCCTGTAGCTCTGGTAGAGAATGGGGATTGTTCTTGTAAACAGAGTTTTCCAGTAAACCACACAGGTCTGATCATGTTCTGTCTGATCACACAGGTCTGACCACACAGGTCTGATCATCTGGAGGCGTAAGATCGGGCGGACATGGCGGCCATATACCTTTGGAAATGATCCTGTTTCCGAACACATTAGTCAACAACGCCATGTAGACATGAGCTATATGGGACGTAGCGAAATCCTGCTGGTAGTAGCCATTAACAATTTCCTCCTCGGTTAAGTGCCTGATGAATGGGTACAGGATATTGTCACAAGTACCATGGTCCCCCTCGAAGAATATTCGAGACATCGCACATAACACACCATCTTCTGATCATGTAATGGCATTTCGTGTATCTTATGCGGTTTATCGGAAGATCGCGTGCGACTGTTTTGGCTGTTCACATATCCCAATAAGTGGAACTGCGCCTCATCAGAGAAAAATGTGATGTTCAGAATATCCTCTCCGTTATCATTAATGAAGTCCTTGACCATCTGCAATATTCCACACGCTTATCGTAATCTGTGTGTTTCAGTTCGTGCACTCTTCTGTTTTTGCATGGGTAGAGCTGTAGACGCGTCTTCAGTGCCCTACGGGTGCTGCTTTACGACACACCTGCTTGTTGTGCCAATTTTCGACCCGATTTCTTTGGACTTTTAGTGATGCGAACGGAAATATTTAACAATTTCTCCTGTGTTAACACTCACGGCCTACCGCTTCTCGGAGCATCTCTCACTGATCCAGTTTTACAAAACTTTTCAATTAAACGCCTCACTGCATTGCGATGGGGGTGCTTCAGCATCGGGGAAGGAAATTTTCTCTGTACTTCTGTTTCACTTCGTCCGTATATTCACGTCCATTACGGAACACATGTTCAATCAGAAATACTCCACTCTCAAGAGACAACACCATGCTCAACCGGCCACTGTGACGCCTCACTACAGACTAATTCAATCACGGCTAAACGCCAGACGCCAGAAATACCGACTGCGTCGTTCAAGGTCAGACGGCAGGATGCGCAACATTCTCCATTCACAAAATTGCATGTACGTGCGCGGTAACTAAACTTCATTGATTTCTTATTATTATATTTCTTATCACAGTACGTCAGGTGCACAGGGACCTTTGGCTCACCCTGTACCTGGTACGCAATAATGTCTACGTAAATAGTAGACGTCATGGTTTGCTGTACATGAATGACTGGACCCAGAGTTTCCCAGCAGAACATTACCCAAAGCATTACACTTCCTCCACCAGCATGTTTTCGTCCCACGGTGCATCATGATGCCAACACTTTCCCTGGCAAACGACGCTGACGTACCCAGCCATCCACAAGGTGCAACAGGAAAGGAGATTAATCGGACCAGGCGACCTTCCAACCACTGGAAGTCCAGCTTTGATGCTTGGGCGCCCATTGTAGGGGCTTCGATGTTGAACCAGGGTTAGCATGGGCATTCGGAGCTGCCTGCGGCTACACTGTCTCATTTTCAGGAGGGTTCTATGTACTATGTTTTGTGACACATTACTCCCCTCAGCAGCATTCAAATTATTCGCGAGCTGCGCCATGGTATCCCGTCTGTTGGTTCGTACCATACGAGGTAGCTTTCGCTCGCCCCTAGCGTCAATGAGCTGTGGTCGACCCACATCTTGCCGACTGTTCGCGGTTGTTTTTGTCTCTCCTCGGACCACTTTTGAAAGGCACTAACCACGGCTATATGTGAGCATCCCACAAACCTTGGGGTCCGGAAATGCTCCTACCCAATAATCTGGCCACTGCGATTTGGCCTTTGTCAAACTCGCTTAAGTTCGCTGCCTTTCTCATTTGAAGAACAAGATTAGTTCTGATTAACACAGCTCAGTATCAAGTATTGTCAAGTATTGTTTATATCGTTTCAGGACCTTCAGATACGTCGTCGTTTACTTGCAGTTGCTTCGATTTGCATAAAGACGTGCTGGTCATAATGTTTTGGCTCTTTGGTGTATATGCACATATCAAAATTTCTTTTTCGTTCATTAGGATGCAGAGCCAATTGTCCGCATGGATTTATATTAGGGGTATGCAAAAGTTTCCGCCGTTTTAAGAAGAAAAGAGACAGGAACTATCAAGAAACCAGTACACATTTATTCAACGAAATATTATCCGTTAGCATCCGTGACCTTTCGCCATTTTTCAGGCAATAAATGAATACCCCTGTGATAGAAGGGCTCTGGTTTTGAGCTGAAGAACGCAGTGACGAAATTTTCTACCTGTGGAACTGTGGTGAACCGCTGTTGGGCTAGGGCATGTTACATAGAGTGAAACAGATGAAAGTCTGAAGGTTCAATATCCGGGGAGTAAGTCGGGTGCGGTAAAACCTCCCACTTTAACTGTTCAAAGGTTGATTTCGTGGTGGCACCGACATGTGGTCTGACATTATTATGTAACAGGATGACTAGGCGGCGTCCTTTACTTGTCCATGGGAGTTTTTGCTCGATTGTGGCGTTCAGTTTCATCAACTGATCGCTATGTCATTGTGCAGTGATTGTTTCGCCCAGTTTCAACAGTTCGAATTACAGCACTCCATGCATATCCCACCACAAACATAGCACCTTTTTCCCGTGGATATCCTGCTTTGCAGTGGATATTTATGGCTGGCCTGTGTCGACCCAGAATCGTTTGCGTACGGTGTTGTAGTAGTAGACCCATTTTTCATCTCCGGTGACAACCTTCCCCAAGAAATTCTTCCCTTGAAACCTCTTCAGCAACGACATGTAGATGCTCAATATTACGCTCCTTTAAAGTATGTGGAACCCACTTACCAATCTTCTGGATCTTCCTCAAGTCCTGTAGACGCCGTACTACCATCGATCGAGCCACTTTCAAACGTTTCGCCGGTTGCGTGGCATCCTCTTGCAATAGCGATTCCAGCTGCTCGTTCCTTCGTTCTATCTGCACGTGGCTTGCCTTCCAAGCTTAGATCACTTTTCTTAAATGTGACAAACCATTCTCGACACGTCCGCTTCACCCATAATCGTTTCGCCATACGCCTGACATATTGAACCGTATGTTTCACTCGCACTATTGCCTAAATTAAACATGAATAACAAACAGTGCCGCAAATGAACTTTATCGACCGCCATGCTTGGTTTCATGTACTATAACGAAGTAAATTTCTCCGTCATTTTTATCCGCGCCAGGATTCGAACCCGGGTCCCCTCATTCCGGAATAAGTTGCTCTACCAATTGAGCTACGCGGACGTTTTATTCTGATTCCTATCTGCCTTTATGTCGTGTGCGTCCTTCTGGCAGGTACGTCATATCTCCTGGTACGTTACAGTACGAACTGACAGCACGGGTCGCCGGCCGGTTAAACCGCTACAGCGCCCGCTAGCGGGCGCGGCGGAAACTTTTGCATACCCTTAATAGAAACGAAGATATTGTGCAGAACTTAAATATTGAACCTCTGCAACACCTCTCTGAATTACACATCTATGCTGCCAAACAGAAAAGATGCACACAGTGAAAGTAAGGAAATATGTGGGCAAACTTGTTTCAGATACTGAATACCTACAGAACGTTTCTGTACTGACCGAATTTTGAAGTGAGATATTGTGCAAAATGCAAAGATACGCTTACACCACCTAACGGCAAAGCAGTGGATCCAGAAGGAGGGGAAGGTGAATTCCAGGATCATTGGGACCATGGTTTTAGCTATCAAATAGTAAGAATTTTTCAAATCTGATCTTTAGATAGAGAAATTTCGTATCTACTGTTGAATGAGCAGACGGAGACGAACTGATGGCGCAAATGTGCACGTACATTTTTTTCACATGACCTATTTAATTAAAAAATCGCGGCTTTTATTAGCTTTCAACAAACAATCCCTTTGTGACTTCCAGTTTATCAGAAGCATTTCAGAGAAGGTGCATGATACTTTAACTTGTAGCTATTTCTGTCGGTTTTCTTTGAGTAACAAGTTCTTGCCTACTATTAAAATTTCCAATGCCACGTTTCCATTTAACAAACGGTGTTATTTAGAACCCACACTTCACAAATGATATCGTAACTGCAGTAGTCCGGAAACTTTGGATTCCGGAAAGTTTGAGACAGAACAGGAAATACGCCACGAGATGAGGAACTCGTTATTTCCGCCCAGTTTTAGAGCACATGGTTTCGTAATGCTCGATGATACATGTACCATATTTTTGTGTCACAGCTGGAAAAGCATTTTTTCTGGTTGATCTAAGGTAGAGAAACGCCATTAAATGGGGAGGGTGTTCATCTGGTTAATGAGAATGTTAGTCGCGATGCTTCACTTATTGAAGCAGGAACCTTATAGAGTCCAAGAAAGAGGCGAGGCATGGGGTGCAGCTCGGGAGGAAGTAACTTTGTCAAGTCTCCGAAAGAAACGTGTTAACGTTCGGGAGTAACCCTAGAAAAGCGGGGACTGTGACGTTTGTTATCAGAATTCGAAAAAACACCTTGGAAGCGCTAATACTGTAGCTATTCTTCAACTTCCCAGTCATGGCTAGGATTGTCCCCAATTTCTGGGCTGAATCAGGGACACCTTCAATTGTATGTCTGTGTCTATGTCACTCGAACCAGATTTATATCACACTGTAAACATTTTTCTGAAATTCACGAAACATTTTACGTGATTCCTATCATGAATTAACGGAGCATATTTTTGACACAACCGTTTTCTTAAAGTGACGGAAAAAATACTGAATTTCACGGATTTTTCGTACGCCAGGAAATTTCTAAATTCTCGGAAACCTTTTCGCAATTCCTTTCGTATATTAACGGTAAATTGCCATTTTTAAAATGGTGTTAATGAAAAATTCTGAAATTTTCAGAAACCTTTTCGCAATTCCTTTCGTATATTAACGGAAAATTCTGTTGTCCTTATTTAATATAGCGATTCGCGGGAATGTTTAAAGTTTGACTAACTATTAAATTTAAATTTCCTGTCGGAGGATCTGATTTTGACGTTCTGTAGCGAGATAGGATATTGTGGTTAGCGCACCGCATGAAATTTTGGTTATTGTGTAACACCGATAAAAGCTATCATTACAAAGCTATCAAGAGTAAATTTTACATTTAAGAGTTATGTTAAATAACACTATAAAGCAGTGCATTACACCTTTTCTTAAAGATAATTAAAAGTCACTGCCAGTTTAAAAAGATCTCCAGCAAGTACCAAAGCACTTTGTTGCTTCGAAAAATCACGATGTAAATAAACACGTAATTTGAAATAAGTACTCCTGCAGGAAAAATTAAATTATTGTAAACTTATTTCAAAAAATAATGAACTCCAGCAGAAAGTGACCAGTCTGCCAGCATTAATAGCAAAGAATAATTTCATCATTGCATGATTAGAGTTCTACCTGATATGAGACTGTGCTTGGCGTGTCTTTCTGGCTCAACGGTAGCACGTGCGCCTGCAGTTGGAGACAGAAGCTGAAAGAGGCCGGTTCGATTCTCACAAGGGACAAAAGGAAGGGTTCTGGAAAAGTCGAAATCGAAGATTTTGCGAAATTTCTGTATCAACACGGAAAAACCAGATACTCTCTTTTCTGCAAAAATTGGAATTACTGACTACGAAAAATCTGTCAAAATACGGAAATTAAAAGAAACGAGAGCTTTTAAAATCGGAAATTTCGTTGAAAGGACGCCGACTGGAAACTTTGATGCACGTTATTTTCAGCACCACTTATTATTATTTTTTTTTACAGTGCACTGTTGCAAACAAAAAGAACACAAACAAAATAGCGCATAACATACTAGTCTGGACTGCACAAATCAAACAACTCTTAGCGAAGCACAACCGTTACATGATCAGTCATTCCACTAATAACTGGAAGTAATTACTCAACTATTTTTCATTCTCTTTTATAGGCTGATTGCTTCAAATCGCCATTCACGCGTGTTTACACATAAACTGAAAACTGACGAACAGGAACAACAGCAATGCGCGGTGGTTGTGTTGCCAAATAGCAACCCACCCCAAAATGTGTTCTGAGCGCACAATGAAATGACTGTCGTAGGAAGACAGAACTGTCGTTGCCTTTACGGTTGCATCATTCACTGTTTTCACTGAAGAACAGCGATTCCGAGACATCGTGGTCCTAGCTCGGAAAAATGTATGGCATGATTTTTCATTCAGGACAGTCTCGCAGAATGAAGGATCAGATTCCAGCTGTAGCCACGTCCGTGGTCTTGTTCTGTGGACTCCAGTCTAACGTAGATAAGCAGTATCAGTAAGCAAACAGTACGAATTGGTGGTTCGTTAACACTCGAAAAGCTGCTCACCAGCGAAAAGTTGAGGATCACACTACTATAAGATTATGGTTTACAATTGAACCGGACGCGGTTAAAAAACTTCCACTCTCGGTTTTTGACGAGGTCAAACCTCGAGCATGTATTTGAGTAATCACGTCATGTTTGGTTAGCTTATACGTTACAGTGAGGCGTGAAAATCTCGCAGAACCTTCTCTTTTAATCAAGCCATGCGAATTAAGATGTTACAATTTTTTTTTGCTGTATAAAAAGTGCACTGAAATATGAACAGAGCTATCCATTAAAGGGCCGAACTCCAGCTAGAAAATAATATTACTGTAATATTTTCAATTTTTTATTTTGCACTTTACGGCCTGGTGTTTTTAGTACAATTGTGTATTACTTCTCGTACGTCGAAGCAGTAATTGCATGGAACATTCTGCGTTGGTCAGGTTATTAAATTTAAATATCCGATTCGGCAACAATAAACTAGAGAAAAGAATTTGAAATGTGTATTTTGAAATATCTCCGATCAAATGTGATGCTCATTGGAATCAACATACTGTAGACTCGGCAAGTTGTAGCAATATTGATCATACGACTGTGGGAAACTAAGTGTTTTTTGCATTGGATTTTTCCTGCTGAACTTTTAGAATTTTACTGTGCTAGCAATAGCAGTAAATACTGTGAACCACGAAAACAATAAACTCGCAAAAATATATAATATTGATGCAAAACTTTCGAATAGCTCTCTACAACTGGACAAGCAGTTTAACGGATTACTATATGGAATCGTTAGTAGACCATCCGCCTGCTGAAGGAGTTCTACTCCTTCCGTATCTCTACGACTCTCACAATATGTTTACTTGTCTGCCGAACAAAAATTGAACCGGACTTCAGTTATAATCGTTCAAAGTGTAGTATCTGTTCATATCAGCTTTATAGATGCTGCATTTTGATCAACCTAAAGCTTCTCAATGCGTCCCTCTGTTAAGCCATGAGAATGACAAGAGATCTTGCTTTAGGATCTTGAAGGGTGCATTAGGAGGAACCCGTTTTGGGTGGTACCAAGTTGATTCCCAGGCATTACCAATGAGAATTTCTCTCACGCTCTGTACCTCTCACTCGATACATGAAAACGTACCCTGAGTGTCTGTACCCCGCTTAAGTTTTTCTGAACATTCTGGCACTATCCGCACTCACTTGTTCTTCCGCTTCAGTCTTGACAGTTCAGTTATGACGTACGTGGTCTCAGGACCACAAGAACTGAGACCAAACGCCGTATTCTATGCTACAGGCCATCTTCACCAGAACAGGGCACCTCTCAATGGGCGTTTATTCAGATTGCAACAGGGCACCTCTCAATGGGCGTTTATTCAGATTCACCACTACCGAGTTTCAAATTATTAGGCGTATTGGTACCTGAGGACTGTGCTCTTACTATTGCAGTTCCAGGCACCTTAAGCCTGAAAAAACATATCATGAAATTATATTTCATTAGATTGAACTCAAAAGTACCGTGGAGGTAAGGATGCGATCAACCCCCAAATCTTGCAGTTGATTGTAATATGAATCCACAAAAAAATCGGCTAAGACATCATCATAAATTAAATAACAATTTCAACTCTTTTTTCGCATTAAATATCATTATGTATATATGAAAAGCCCTTTAGGGCTCAATCACTAATACTCATTGCATCGTTTCTTTGCGGCATCCAACATTTTTAAACACAATAAACCAGGGGTTCCCAAACTTTTTGAGACCGCGCCGCCCTTCACATGTCACATTTTTCCGTGCGAAGCCCCGTACCCAAAATGAAAATCCCCCCCCAAATTCGAGTTTGTGGTAATTTAAAAAAATAGTCATTTACATTACTAGTTTGTATTCTTTTTAATGTAAAAATACAAAATTAGAATAAAAATTACAGAACTGAATAAGAAGAAATTGTTGAGATAAGCATATTTTCACAATGGTAACACTCTTCATTTGGCTTTCACATTTTTACAGTAATTTTAGAAAGTACCTGACAGAGGGATTTGCGTCTTAATGGGACGGGGAGCTTTTTTCTCGTTACATAAAACATGGAATCTAGGGCCAATGTTCGATACAGCTCGCGGATCTCCTTCTAAACGTTAACTTTGCTTCTACATATGGATTCTGTTACCGACAGAGCTGAAAATCTTATCTCGCAAAGGCAGGATATGGCAAATGGGAGAATTACTCTCACAGCTTTCTTACTCAATTGTGGGTACTCCTTTGCCATAATGTTCCAAAACTGTGGCAGAGTTCCGGAAGAGAATGTCATTTTCATTGTGGAGTCTGAAGAAGTGTCTGTTAACTGTTCCTGTTCAGCAGTAGTGAAGGCTGATCTGCTGTACTGTAAACGGGCTTGTAACCCATTTGTGTTCAGCTGTTTGTGGAGAAAAATATTTGTCAAATTGAACATTGAGTTGAGATAGATGCTCCAAAATCAATCACAGATTTCAGTTTCGCCCTTAATAGAATCTCCTTTTCCTGTATTCTTGTGTGTTGTGTAACATAGGAAAACATTCAAAATCACTTGGTTTCGTATTGTTCTTCCACAGAAATAGCTTTCTTTTGAAAGCCAGAATCTTGTCGGGCAGCTGTATTATACACTGACGGAAAAAAAAAATCCAAGCACCACCAAGAAGGGGTGTAACGTATACTCTAGATTCACTTTCCTTTTGATTTTTACTATCTCTGGTTATTTTATTTTACTATGTAAATTATCTTCTTACTGAACGAGATGTTATTTCACCCGCTGAATGAGATCTGGCAATGAGTGTAAGTCATGACGTGGTGGTAGCCAGTATAAATAGGCGCATTCAACGATACCTAGGAAGAGCGTTTGTTGTTGTATAGAGAGAGCGTTTGTTGTTGTATAGAGAGAGCGTTTGTTGTTGTATAGAGAGAGCGTTTGTTGTTGTACAGAGAGAGCGTTTGTTTATGTGAGAGAGCGTTTGTTTATGTGGAGAGCTTTTGGTTGATGTGCGTAGAGTGAGCTGTTGTTGTACGAGGTGAGATGTGGTTTATGTGTCAGAGAGCTGTTGTTGTATAAAGAGATCTTCGTTTATGTGAGAGCGAGAAGTTTACCAAATAAAAGAGTTTTAAGTAAGTACGTCTTTCTCAGTTCATAGTACTGTCAGACCTCTGTCTGGCTGTTAGGTTTATTTCATTAAGTGTTATTAGTAACAACCAGAATAAGACTTTATTCATCTTAATTACTACTACAACATTACTACCAGTTATAAGCTTGTTCATTATTATTACTACATTACTAGCAGAAGCATTATATTCATTATAATTAGCTCAGTTAAAAGCATTATATTCATTATAGGGGTTGTGTTAGATAAACGATAGTTGGTAGGCGGTGAGAGTACATCTGTAAGATGACGTCTATGCAAATTTCGCGCTCGGCGCATACGTGTGGCGCTAGTAGCGCCCCTCGGAACATGCAAAGCAGGTTTGCTGTAAATACGCGCTGTAACGTTCGTGAGCGTTAGTTATCGTTGAGATTCGACGTCGTGTGTTGATGTTAGTCGAGAATGCCTTTAAGAAGACGAAGAAGCCGTTATCAACAGCTCACGGAGTTTGAACGAGGTCGTGTAATAGGGCTACGAGAAAGTGGATTTTCGTTCCGCAATATTGCAGAACGACTTGGCAGGAATGTAGCCACTGTGCATGATTGTTGGCAGCGGTGGTCAAGGGAAGGTACTGCCTCAAGAAGACCGGGTTCCGGCCGGCCACGTGGCACTACTGAGAGGGAAGACCGCCGTGTACGGCGTATGGCCGTGGCACATCGTACCGCGTCTACGGCAGCAATTCGAGCTGCAGTTGCCACCACAGTGACACAAAAAACTGTTACAAATCGGTTACTTGAAGGACAGCTCCGAGCCAGACGCCCTGTAGCGTGCATTCCACTTACTCCAAACCACTGTCATTTGCGACGTCAGTGGTGTCAAGCTAGAGCTCATTGGAGGACGGAGTGGAGATCTGTTGTGTTTTCTGATGAAAGCCGGTTCTGCCTTGGTACCAGTGATGGCCGTGTGTTGGTTAGAAGGAGGCCAGGTGAGCGCCTGCAACCAACCTGTCTGCGGCCGAGACACACTGGTCCTACACCTGGAGTTATGGTCTGGGGAGCAATTTCCCATGTCAGCAGGAGCACTCTCGTGGTTATCCCACGCACCCTGACGGCACAGTTGTACATCGGTCTGGTGATTCAACCTGTTGTGCTGTCATTCATGAACAGCATTCCAGGGGGTGTTTTCCAACAGGATAACGTTCGCCCGCATACCGCTGTTGTAACCCAACATGCTCTACAGAGTGTCGACATGTTGCCGTGGCCTGCTAGATCACCAGATCTTTCACCAATCGAGCACGTATGGGACATCATTGGACGACAACTCCAGCGTCACCCCCAACCAGCATTAACCGTCCCTGTATTGACCGACCAAGTGCAACAGGCATGGAACTCCATCCCACAAACTGACATCCAGCACCTGTACGACACAATGCATGAACGTTTGCGTGCTTGCATTCAACATTCTGGCGGTTACACCGGTTATTAATGTACCAGCATTTCACATTTAAAATGGCTCTTCTCGCGCTTACATTAAGATCTTGAAACCTTAATCGATTAAATATGTTACCTATGCAAATGTATTGCCGCCATTTCATTCCTCTACAACTATTTTTTCGTGGTGTTGGGATTTTTTTCCGTCAGTGTATGTGTGATTCTCTACCCTGAATGCTCACATTCAGAGAATTCAGCCTCTCAAACATGTCGCAAAAATACGCCAACTTGAGAATGAGGTCATTATTAATGAAGCATTCAGCACTATTATGTCTTGTTTTAGAAAAATATGTTTTCTTTAACATTCTTTCTTATTATTCATTCCTTAAAATATGTACACGTCTTGAAAATTTGCTTATTGCGTTTCACTATAAATTATAAGTTTTAGTTCTTCCTTATAGTCGCGGCGCCCCGGGCCAAGACCGGCGACGCCCTGAGGCGTCGCGACGCACAGTTTGGGAACCCCTGCAATAAACCAATAACTAACATCACCAAAAGAGTATGTAATTTTCTGTGTAAGGATATTTATTGCCTGCGCTCTCAAAATCATAAAACCTATCACGTTAAATAAAACTGCCATACAAATACGTTAACGTGATGGCACCCCTTTCACGCCAACAGCCTATTAGCGTGACATCAACTGCAGTTTTCAGCTATTTCCGTTCATAGCATAAGCTACAGGCAATGCATATACGTCTTCTAACTCCAATACTTCATCATTTTTGTTATTTCCCTATTCTATCTGGTGCCCCTGTCCATTTCTTATTTCAGTGGTGGAGGCCTACGTGGTCACGCCATTTCCTGCCTAACAGAGTCACTACGTAAGCTAGATTTCAGGTGGTTAAACCTTTAGGGATGTAATCGATTTTATCCGAAGGTTGAACCGTTATTCTTCGGCAATTAAGATGTTCATTAGTCGCACCCGCAGCTGAACTACGGACAGTCGTGTAGAAACTGTATTAGAAAAATAGTAATCTAATCTGTGGTCTGATCGCTGAATAACAGACAGGCATTACCTGAAGTAGGGTGACATGCTGATAAAGGAAAGAACGTACCGCTCTGAAATGAGGAGTTTCGACGTGAATCCAGAAGAAATTACATATATTGCTGCGATCAAACAGTGATCTTCAGCTTGATGATCAAGCACTAAACTGCCTAAGGCACAGGATTTCATTCAACACCAACTATTCAATAAATTTGATTTCTGGTGCTCATGAAACAAACTGCATTACTCAGAATGTCTCCTGATATTCGTATGAATCCTTGATCGTAAGATGAAAAAGTGAGTCAACAGCTAGGTGAATTTGTAATGATTATTATCAGCTATGAACCTTTAGTAATTCGATGTTAAAAGAACCATTAAGTGGCAGTCATCGCAGTCGTAATGTTTTCAGCTCCCCAGATCCGACCTCTATATTTTGACTCAAATGTGGGAAAGTTATCTAAAACATCGTGTGCAGTAAACTGAAAGTATGAACAAACGATCTTATTTTTTTCGTGTACGCTTCACCTAAAATCTGAGGGGAAATAACCTCTACTAGGTAAATAGTTCTTAAGAGTTTGAGATCTCATGTCTATGGAATTTAAGGTAGACATCTAGTGATTTTACTCTCTATACTTCAAGTGGAAAAAAATTGGACCCTATTTCCCCAGCGAAGAAAGAATTCCTATACAACAAAATTCGCCACTGATAAAAAAAAGACATCCTAACTTGGATGGTACATTCGGTGTTTTTTGTAAAAACCTTTCCTGAACTATATTAAACATCAATAACTTTACTTCGATGTAGTTATGATACTTGCTTACAGGTAGTGCAGTCTCCCTTACCACTACATCGACGTAAAGTTATTAATTTTTAATATAGTTCAGGAAAAGAAAAAACACCGACTGTACAGTCTAAGTTAGGATGCTTTTTATTAGTGGGCCAATTCTGATGCTTGGGAAATCTTTCTTCGCTAAAGAAATAGGGTAAAAAAATTTCCATTGGAAGTATAGGGAGTAAAATCACTAGATGCCAACCTTAATAAACCACTGACTGTGCATTTAAGTGCTTTTTTATAGGGTCATATCAAGTTTTGATTGTCTTCAGAGTATTGTTTATTCCGAAACTATTCTTTAAAGAGTCAGAATATTGATATTTGTTTTTAGGCATAATGTGGCAGAGCCACGCAGCGCGATGACCATAAGTATGGGTAGATAGTAATGCACCTGCATTGTAACACTGTGCGGCCTGAAGACACATGCGCAAACTGCAATTGTTTTGTAGGAATACAAAATAGTTATTAAGCTAGAACATTGATCTCGCGGGAAGGTCCGAGGTATAATTCGTTTTTGGGGAGGAAAGAAAGTTTCGCTGAATGTTGTATATCGACATGTTATTCAAGTGTACAGAGAACATGTAATATCGCATCAATAAGCTGTTGAATGGCGTCGAAATTTCGCTGCTGGTACGGAAAC
Organism: Macrothele yani; assembly: GCA_039090855.1. Taxonomy (NCBI): domain Eukaryota; kingdom Metazoa; phylum Arthropoda; class Arachnida; order Araneae; family Macrothelidae; genus Macrothele; species Macrothele yani. Next base: position 1,720,467 of record CM077014.1, read on the forward strand.
TATAACCAACGGTAGTTGCAATAGGTGTCCAAGCCTCTCTTCCAAGGAAATCAATACAGCACGAATTGAAGAAATGAATCAGCATGACAGGCGGGCAACTTTGCAGTGCATTGCATTTGAGTTTAGCATGTCAACATGATATGCAGGATCCAGCATAGTGGATTCTACGTGCGTTAACAGTTGGTAACAAATATATGCAAATAATTGCCAGTTTCACATAACTGCAACGTCATGCTCATGATGAAAATCAATTTCATCACCGAGATGTCAGGGATGACAAAATCTGGCACTGCCATTGCACAGCGAGCTCCATAGATGTTGAAACTCATCACTTCATCCACTTGAAAGAAGTGTGAAGTAGCACCTTCTGGTGATAGAGTATTGGCAACAACCTTCTGGGACTCGTTTGGTGTGCTCTTGATGGAGCTTTTGTACAGCGGACGCACCGCCACGGTCTACAACACTGGTTTACAAATAAAAAAAAATAAAAAAATTCACATGAGAAATAATTAGTGATTTTAATAGTGAAAATCCTCCAAATACGTGGCGTCAGTAAATAAATAAATACATCGCTTTAACAGTGTTTTTTATGCAAAATTCAAATATGGTAATAGTTGTTTTATCACGCAAGGTTTTTTAGCCACACACGGTTTCAGTCTGAATTAGTCAGCATGTAGACTGGAACTCCACTTGCCCTAGTACAGCTTTTCCGTGCTCGAAACATGTTGATGAAATCGCTCGCCATGTTCGTCACTGATAGCTCATAAATTCCTTGGAAAGAAATCCAAATTGAAGTCCAGGAAATGATATTTCAGGAACATATTACAGCCCGTAACTTTGTATGAGTGCAAGACTTTACACACTAAGCCACGATAGTTTTTTGCCTTAAAAGTTCTCCCAAAATCTTTAGTTACACTTGTGAATGATTTCAAAGATGCTTTTCAAATTGGCTCCACTTAAATTTTTAATCCTGTATCAACTCCCTTATGTGAGAGCCTACAAAATACTAAAATAAGAAGATACGTAATAGATGCTTTTGTATTATCGATCTGGAGATGACTACTTAGGATTCCGTGAACTGAAAAGTGAACTTAATCAATCAGTGCTTGGTCTAATCATGTCCAGCTGCTCTCTTAAGACAATGATTTGCAAGCAAAAGCTCACATATTTCTGTCATGGGGTGCGTGCCAATTATGGGTTAGAAAAAATGATCATGCTTGGCAACTTTGGAGGAAGCAGAAGAAGGGGAAGACACAGAACAAGATGGTTGGATGGAATCAAACGCGCTTGTGGAATGTGTGAAATTCGCAAATTTGTCGGTGATGGGGATCGAGCCCGCACCCGGAGCCGGTTGCTTTTACCATTAATCTACATCGACGGAATTAATCGCTGCAGCTTTGCCAACTTGACATGTGCTTTTGCTCTCTTGTACGTTACATCATTTCCCTCTTAGTTTGTTTTTAATTTTTCAAGCGAAGAAGGAATTTTCGCAGTAATGCCAGTTGATGTCGAGAACAAACATCACATTTTTCGAAGAACCCGATGGCCTATATAGATCCGTTTTCTACAATCGGGTGCCAATATGAAATTCACAAATTTGTCGGTGACGTGGGATCGAATCCGTACCTTTTCTCTCTGGAGCTAGTTGTTCTAACCGACTAAACTACACCGACGAAATGTGTCGCTGCAAATGTGTCGTCTTGACATGTGCTTTCACCTCTATTGTACTTCCCAAATGACCATAGGAGAGGTGCGAGATCTTGCTGAGAGCATATCAAGATGGCGGGGTTTTGTTCATACAGTGACCAAGAGTCAAACATGACTCAGTGGAATGCAACAGCAATAACACAAAAATCCATTCCTTTATTTTGGCGTTAAATTTTCTTTTAAATATGCGAATCCATCACTATTTCTGGCCATTGCCTTGACAATGTTTTTCTTTTCATTCATAAGTACTAGGTAATTGTTTGTGTATGTGTGTGTGTGTGTGTGGGGGGGGGTAATAAACATTTTCGGGTTTAACCATTGGAGGGTTTACGGCATTTTTTATCCCTGTTCACGTTTCGGCTAGTCCTTTCTAGTATAATGTCTTCTTCTGTCTCTGCTATCCCACTCACACAGGAAACAAAATATTTTGTTCCAAGCTGCAAACCAATCAAAGAGCAATGACTTTCAAATCCCTATAGATGTTCTAAGCATATTTTTCATGCTAGATCTTTTCCAAAAGTAGCTTCATACTTTATGTCAGTAGAATTGTGGGTTAATGGCACCGACGGAAATTGATTTCCGTTGTGAAGAAGCACAGCTTTCAAGCTAACTTTAGAGAAGTCACTGAACAAGCACCAGTCTGTTGTATAATCTTCATGACCAAGTGCTTCATTACAGAACAAAAATCATTACAAAATATAAAATTTCTTCCTTTCTTGTGAAAAGAACGTTTGAAATTCACTCCGAAAAAATCTTACTTTAATATATCGGTGGAGAAGTTTTCATCCTTTTAACCCGGGTCCTAAAAGTTGAGCCTTTCTCTTTGTACAAATTAGATTGCTTATCAAGTCATTAAGGTCTTCAAGTGTTAATGAATGAAGCTAACATGAAGAAGTACTTGCTTCAAAATCAAGATCATAATGAGTACTTTCGCCGTGTTCTTGATTTATAAAATTAAAAATCAGAACACGGCGAAAGTGCTCATTATGATCAGTTTTTTTTATATTAAAACCTCCAGCTTCGCTATATATGTTCTAGTTTTTTAAATTGAAACCTCCAGCTTCGCTATATATGAATGCCGGCTGCTTCGATTAGCGAATTCTGTGATGGTTATATTCAAATTAATCGGAAACTTGAAACTTGGTCGTTCTGGGTGGTGTAGTTAGCATACTCGGGCGCTATACGAGAGACGCGGGTTCGATTCCCAGTCGAAACGAAATTTTCAAGTTTTCGGATATTACCTGACTTAACATCCATGTCATATTAAACCAATAAACGGATTCACATCTTCCAAATTTGTATCTTAGTTATATTTTTGAATTCAGCGTAAAAAGTTACGTTAAAAACACAGTCAATGTTCCATGTGACGAAATATGTGTTTGCCAGTGCAATAAGTGTAAGACGCAGAAACGTTTACGAGAGTTCATTTGAAGAAAACGATCTAACCTCTTCATAGACGGGGATTAATTTTACTCAATGACAACGCCCGGCCATTTGTGACACGCCATAACACGGGACTTACTGCAACAGTTTAGGTGGGACATTCTTAAGCATCTTCCACGCAGTCGGAATCGCGGATCTAGAAAATTATCTCTTTCTACTGTTCAAAAGTCACTTGAAAAGACAACGTTTCACCATAGGTGAAGGAATAAAAATATCTGTCAAAGTATGACTTCTGCAATAGGTGCAAGAATTTAATGTGGAGAGAATAAACTAACGCGTAACACATAGCGACAAGAGGCTAAAAGTTTTGGGCACTATGTTGAAAATTATTATATCAATGGAAGTCTTATTTAGCTCATCATATTCGAAGTGTTAAGTAGACTAGTAAGAAATATATGCCTGTGACCTTATTTCTTAATCAACTTACGTATACGTCTGTTTCGATGAAGACTGGATACATTTCTTTGCAAGGTGCACCTTAGAGTGTTCGGTCAGTGTGTTCGTTTTAGAACGAATGAAAGAACGTGTGTAGGCGGAACCAGAAGGGAAATGGACACGCTGTATTTCCAACAGATGGAAGAACTTTATCTTGTTCATCATTTCGCATGCGATCGGATATCGTGACTCAAGGGAATAAACTTCTCCCCCTATAAGGGAAGAGGAAATGTTTTGACCGGTGGGGAAGGAAACCGATGTATGTGTGGAATAGAAGACTCACTGTTGTTGGTCAGTCGGCTGATTACTTAAGGGAAAAGGGACAGCCGACTGACTACTCGTTCTGTGCAACTTTCGTATATTTCATCTGTCTGCTGGAAATGTTACCTCTAATTAGTTCCGTATTCGCAAATCCATTGCAAAAAACCTACATCATTCGTAGAAGGAATTTTAATTCAAGTGCTATGATAATGATCGCTTTTGTTTGCTTGATTTCCGCAATCTTTTTTTCGCAGACAACGAGACATTGCAAGAAAATGCACAATTTAAGAAATATCTCATCTCTCTCTGTCCATAGGTCATATATTTAAAATCTAACATTCCGACATTTAAAAAAGCCCTTTCCAATTATGTTTATTAAGTATTCCTGAAATTCAATTTGTTCAGAGGAGAAATATTCTCAGCGTTAAGCTTTGATGGTTTGTGTATGTGTGTTGGTTTTGCCGCAGAAACGTAATTTTTACGATTTTTCTTCGGTCTTGACAGAACAAATTAACTAACTGCAGAAGTGAAACACGTTAGAATGTGAAGAAAGACCAATAACCGATAACGTCTGGAAAAGGCTTTTGTTCAGTGTGTGCGCTTCAATTCATTTATTTTGCTGAGCAAAAAAACAAAAGAACAGTATTACAGATAAATCAGCTGAAACGATGCCCAGCTAGGAAGCAGGGGGAAAAGATTAGCCAGGCCTGACAAGGTCCCATGCTCCCTAGATCAGTTTTACAATGAGGGCAGTAGTTTTAAATTACAAACAATAAAGGTATCATTAGGAGAATCAAACAACCAAAAAATCGAACAACAGAAAAAAAAAAAAAAAAAAAAGATCATATTTCGATGTACAAGTCCTTATGTTAAATATAGTTCCCATCTACTGTGATCACCAAGTGGAGGTGCCGCAATTCATAGTGATCACCAAGTGGAGGTGCCGCAATTCATTCATAGTGATCACCAATTCACTGTGATCACCAAGTGGAGGTGCCGCAATTCATTCATAGCAATTCAAGTTTTTAGATTTTTTTTAAAAAAAGGTTGAAGTTATTTAAGGAAGTTAGCTCCGTGGGTAATGAGTTCCAATAATGTGGGCCAATGTGGTTTAAACTTTGCTTCATGGCTTCCGTTTTCTGAAGAACAGGCCTAATATGTGATTTAGTGCGTGTGTAATGCGTGTGCATCTGGGGTGTAATATGTATAATATCGGAATGTAAATTATTCTTAATGCGCTTGTATATAATTTTCCCAATATTGTAATAATATAATTGGTTAATATTTAAAATATTATATTTATTTGGGAAAACTCTTGTAGTATTATATAGTGTTAGTTGTGAATTTCTATCAAATTTTAAGTCAATTAATCTTATATATTTGTTTTGAAGAATTTGAAGTTTTTTTGTTGTATTGACTTCTGGCAGCGAAACGAAGCTTAATTCAATCTTCATATCATTCATGAGCAATTGTAATGGCGCTTGGTATGATAAGATGTAAACTACGCACTATGTTAAGAATAGCCATTCATCTCTGGATCGATTGTGCGTGGCACATGATGATATTTAATCATCCGTTCGAACCATGGAAATGTATTTCGCCACATTTAGTTAAAATATGGTCGTAAAATCTACTAGCCGTTATGCTATCTCTTCCTTTGACGTTCACGAAAGCATACATAACCAAATGTTTTTGACGAAGCAAATGCCTTACGTCAGTAAGAACGGTTAAATATTTTTTTCTTCCTTTCGTTCTACAACATTTAGCAAAAATAATCTAAACATCGTTACTTCTTCTTTATGTTACTTATATAGGATGATTTAAAAGTCTCGTAGCATCTGCCTTCGCTGGAACTAGTAACCCTAAATTTGGGACGGCCGACCTAGAGCCCTAGGAGTTGCTTATGGTGGTCGTTAAACCTGAAAATGAAAAGGTCACGTACCCAAATCGCATTAGACACTTATTGCCAAATTTGAAGTGCATATTAACATATTACATTTATTACATACAATGTACAGAAAATACTTCTTGATCGTCACAGATAATCTGTAACATCTAATAATAACAAGTTTCTGCTCTTTCGATCATGTATGCCGACACTTTTAGCACCGTCTGTGGTAGATATGCATTCCAGAACTGTGCGTGGTTTGCATTCCTTGGTGGTACCCCTAAAGAAAAAAATCAGGATACTTAGATTATGCTGATCTCGAGGACGACAAACTTTTACAAATGAGGTGATTGTAAAAAAAAAAAAAAACTCACTCAAAGAGACCATGGTTTTAGGAGATGCCTGAGTCACGTTGTCGTTTGCTGAAATCAGCAATGCCATTAATCCTTTTCCAAGAATAATGAAATGATGCTGCTATGATGTCGCAGCATACCTTACTCACTTTACTTTACAAAAAAAGGGGGGGGGGAACTCTGATGAGACAGGGAACATCATTCAATTATTTTTTTGTGGCAGCAAGGGTTTTCCATGTAAAACAGATTTTCACAAGACCAGTCCTACACTTTTGGTTATTTACAAAGCAATTAAAATGAAACCACGCTTCATCACTAATTAAAAGATAGTTTGTATAGATCATAAACAGTAATGATGAGCTTCAAGGAACTGCAAAACTTCTGAAGTTACACTTAAACAATGAAATATAGCTGCATATATTCTTTTAAAACGCTGTATTTCTTTCTTAAAATGTATTATGCAGAAGTAATGTTTCCAATCTAGTGCCTTCTGGTATGCTAGTAAATCGCTAATTGAATTGAATGCATATCAAAATTTAAGGAAAACCAGATTTGTCTGTGCCATCGTGTAATACTATTGTACTCTACTTGATACAGAAAATGCCACACTATGATGGAATGCGCGAAATGAAACTAAACTTACCACACATGTAGACACGTAGATGGGAAAGAAGTGATGTGATTTCTGATAGATTACGTGAATGCGATTGATGAGGAGACTGTATAATGCAGTCGAAGTCATATTGGGCTGTACATTCGACAACGTAGCATTGAGCACCCCCCCGGGATGGTGTCCTGGGGTATTGCTGAGCATGCGTCGTTGACCTGTGTCCATAATTCATCCACATTCCAAGGGGGTCATGCAGAACGTGTAGGAGCGTCCTTTTTCCAATGACGCTCTCACAGGTTCTCGATTGGGGAGAAGTCTGGAGATTGTGCTGGCCAGTGCAGCACCTGGATACATTGTAGGCACTGTCTGCTGACGTTGGCAGTGAGAGGGCGGCCCTTTATTTTGTTGAAACTGGGCATCAGGTATTCTACGAAGATACGGCAACTGAACGAGCTGCAGCACCTAATCGACGTATCATCATGCTGTCATTCTATCCTCTGTGCTTACGAGCGATGGACGGCTGTTAAAACTGATATCACCCCAAACCATGGCACCAGGCTGAGAAGCTATATGACGCATATAATTTAAAATATTTCTTAATGCACAAGTACGCCACTAGGGGGCGTATGTTGTTCACGTTTCTTTTTACCAGCATACCTGTTTGCAGTAATATCTGCAGGACTAAACATCCGATTGCAAAAAATATTTTTCACCTAGATTGTACTAACTATGAAAATATTTTGTGAATATTTCCTTCCACAAATAATGCACAATTTCTCTAGGGTGCAAAACTTTAATCTGTTTTTCTCGATACCTCTGCTTCTAAATGTCCTATTTAAAAACTTCTTTTAACACCGGGTACGATTTACCTTGTGGAATACTTTGCTTGTACTTTTTTCACAGTTCTGTCGCTAGGTTGTGTTTGTGTATTTCTGCTTGCAGCTGTAGCTCCGCTTTTAAAAGCCCTACTGAAAAATTTCTTTTTTTACTTTAAGTTATTCGCTACAATAAAGATAGGAACATTATCCTCTTTAAATAATGCACACCTTTCCCGCTAGATGGCGTGAATGTCGAAGCCTTTTTCTCGCTGTCTCTGCTTCTAGGAGACGTATTTGAAAAATTATTTTCCATTAGCTTAGCTTTTGCTTTAAAGAACACTTTTCTCATATTTTCACCTTTTCCATTATTCAAAAATCTTCCGCAAGGGAGCGTAGATTTATATATCATGTTCCCTTCCTTTTTTTTTCATTTCATATCATGTTTCTTTCAATATTTCTTCTTTTAACTGTTCGATTTGAATATCAATATCTCTGATATCTTCCTTCCGCTTTGTGAAACCTTTTGTGCACCATTTTTTAATTTTGGTAACATACTTTTGAGCCTCTGGTGGAAGTTAAGTAGCTGTTTCTATTTTTGGATGTTTTACCAATTGTAGAAATCCGGTTGATTTTTCTAACCGGTTCCATTGGCTATGAATAACATTGAAAATTTTTATTCGCGTCGGAAGGAATTCAAAAGAATTACAACCGAAGATTTGCTGTCATCTTTCTTGTTTTGGGCTGGGATCAGTTGCCCTTGTTCTCTGAGCTGACTTGAATCAAAATATCACTAACCAAGACAATGTGAGTTTCCCGTTTTGGAATAGCAAACCAAACATTGCAAGCTAGGAAGCTTACAAAGCCTTGATCAGGTTCTCATATATTTTCACAGCTTGAATGAAGATGATACAGAGGTATTACAACTTTAGATTTTGGTGGGATGGGGATACTTAACTGAATGTGCTGATAACGCCGTCACCTCACGATGTTAAACATAGGCTTGAGTCAAAGTCAATGATGAGAATCACTTTAATTACACTATGAAAAAATAATAAAATTATGAATACTGGATAAAACATCACACGAGATCTTTCTTTCGTGCCAGCGACTAGCACATCATCAGGTTAAAGTTAAAATCCTATGATAGTGTAAAATATTTCTAAAAAAGTTTTCGTAATCTGCTGCTGCTCTTTATATACTGTACACAACACCAATGATTCTTAAACGTAGTGGGCATGCGCCTTGATACTGATGCAACTCACTGGGTCTTTAAAAGAATGATACCAGTGTGTGTGTGTGAGAGAGGTCGAGACAGTTATGTATTTAATGAAATGAAAGGTCTTTTGTGGTTGCTGTATTTTCTGTAAAAATTGATTTCCAAGTTTTGTATATACACTCACTGGCAATGAAATTTGCGCACCTAGAAGAAAATATGTTACAACCGCGAAACTTTGCAAATAGCTAGAGTTCGCGCTGATATGCAAATGATCCACGTTTGCTGCGAGTGCGCATGACCGCACACTCTGTGGTGGCACTGTAAGCACGAACCGGCATCCTTATAAACCGGCGTGTAGTCGATGCCCCATGAAAGCGAAAAGCACCGGCCAACGTAAGCAAGAGTACAGAGTGACAAGAATGCCGGGTAGACCCCAAAGATGTCGATTTACGCAACTTACGGACTTTGAGAGAGGCTTGATTATCGGGCTGAAAACCGCAGGGTGGTCGGCGCGCCGTATATACCGCCACGTGGAATGTTCTGACCATACCGTCCGACTGTGGTGGGAGCAGTGGACACGTGACGGCACTGCCACACGGCGGAGCGGCTCCGGACGGACCAGGAGGACCACCGGTAGGGAGGATCGACGGATCGTGCGCCAGGCACGAATGGATCCCGCGGAGACCCGACCCACTATACCGGCAGATGTTGCGTCTCCTGTGTGCCCACGAACCATTTCCCGACACCTCGCGGAAGCGAATCTGCGATCCCAGCGCCCCTTACGTGTGCTGCTATTAACACCAGATAATCGCCGGCTCCGTGGGCAGTGGTGCCAGGCCAGAGCAACGTAGAACGACACAGACTGGCCACGTGTGGTGTTTAGCGATGTGTGCTGCTTCATGTTGGGGACAGATGATCATCGTGTCGGGGTGTGGAGGTCCCCGGGTCAACGGCACAATCCCAACCTTGTTATCGAGCGCCACACCTACCCCACTGCCGGCATTATGGTCTGGGGAGCCATTGCCTACGATAACCGATCAGCTCTAGTAGTGGTACGTGGATCATTGACGGGCCAGCGGTATGGGGATCAGATCCTACGACCCCATGTGCTCCCATTCCTGGCCGGGATTCCAAGTGCGCTATACCAGCAGGATAATGCCCGCCCGCACACCGCTCGCGTTGCCCAGGACTGCCTATGTCATGTCCAGACACTTCAATGGCCTGCCCGCTCGGCAAATTTCATTGTCCATGAGTGTATATAGAGCAGTAGCAGATTACGAAAACGGTTCTAGAAGTTTTTACACTATCATAGGATTTTAACTTTAACCTGATGATGTGCCAGATGCTGGCACGAAAGATCTCGTGTGATGTTTTATCCAATATTCATACTATAACGAAGTGAATTTCTCCGTCATTTTTATCCGCGCCGGGGTTCGAACCCGGGTCCACTCATTCCGGAATAAGTTGCTCTACCAATTAAGCTACGCGGACATTTCATTCTGATTCCTATCTGCCTTTGTGTCGTGTGCGTCCTTCTGGCAGGTACGTGACATCTCCTGGTACGTTACATCATCTCCCCCTTATTTTTCTTTTTTCTTTCGAAGTGCTGCTCACATTTTTTCCTATCTCGCGGTGTGGAAATAACATCACACCAATGCGAGATTTTGAACGGTCGGGTCATCCGGATAGTTCGGGCGCCATTATAACGAAGTGAATTTCTCCGTCATTTTTATCCGCGCCGGGGTTCGAACCCGGGTCCACTCATTCCGGAATAAGTTGCTCTACCAATTAAGCTACGCGGACATTTCGTTCTGATTCCTATCTGCCTTTGTGTCGTGTGCGTCCTTCTGGCAGGTACGTGACATCTCCTGGTACGTTACAATACTTTTATTATTTTTCATAGTGTAATTAAAGTGATTCTCATCATTCACTTTGACTCAAGCATATGTTCAATATGGTGCGGAGACGGCGTTATCAGCACATTCAGTGATTTCAGCACGATGTTATTCACGACTTTTAAGGGGAAACTTGAAGTGAAGAATACAAAATTAGGGAGAATAGATGTGAGTGAAAAGGCTGAATTTTATTTCATAACATAACCAGGGAATGTTTGACTCATTTAAACATACAGCTTCAGAATTTTTCCATTCAGTAAGATGTTCAAAAGCTGTTCAAAGAACTAAACAACTGTCAAATACAGGTAGTTAGTGATCTGTGGGTGGCATCTGTTTTAAAGACTGGATTCCACAAATGGAGGAGAAATAAAAAGCTGTTACTACAAAGTCAAGGAAGGAGACAAGAATTATAACGTATGTAACGTTATTGATGACTTTACACAACAAAAACAAGACAAAACAAAAACGAATGCAGGGATGTCTTGCCTCTATGTAAGGTTATAGCAACGAAACGTTTATGTTAGAAATGAGAGAGAAATATTACATGTCTATACTTACTGAACAATGTATAAATCTCCACTATGAGTCCTGGAAGAATTTGTTCTGTGCATTCATTACAGTTTAATGTTTACTTACAGTTGCACATAAGTATTTTTACTTATAGTTCAACATTAATTGGCGTTGAAAATCTTTTTGCTGTCATCGAACAGTATCGCTTAAATGTGATGGCAGATAAATAATTTATATGGGGCTAAAACAGTAAGGGCGGAAGGACTTGATTCTAGTCTAACGGCATGCCTGACGAGCTACAGTGTTTGGACAGATAAGCAACCGCTTAAAAAAACTCCAAGCTTTTTTTTTTTTTTTTGAAATTGTAATAAAAATCGCGCTCGAAAAGCTGGTAGAAATACGCGGTGCATGTATTTCATTTTTAACAGAAATATCTTGCTCTACGAGCGATCGGGATTCAGCAAAACGGGTACTGCTTTGTTTGACACGAATTCTCAGAAACCACTCCGTTAAGGGATGAAATTATCATTCTGTGATCGAATGGTCCAGGACGCAGTCTTTTGACATTTTGTCCTGAGAAGCTTCGAATTTCAGGTAAGACGTGGATGTTCTGTTTGTCTTTAATGTCCTGGTTCCCCCTCTTCTCTGGAGCCTGTGACTCATCAACCATAACACCCAAATTTAATGACGCAGTTTTAGCCCCTGTGGTCGAGAGGTCAGAGGCACGGGTTTCTGGCCAATCGTCCGAGCTGGGTGGGGGTTCCAAATATAGATGAGGCACGGGTAGTGCGTTTTTCTTACGGCGCTGCTGTGATCCTTTTCAGAAACCAGTTACCCTAAATAAGGGATAGAAAACCCCTATAAACTTAGACGTTCACAATACCCGTTAAATTCCTCCAGTCAAAACAAACTAAATAACAGTCCCTTTGATGCTGATAGGGGGTGTTATACTTCAAGACGGAAAAAAGAAAATTTGGATAAAATGAGAAACGCCGTGCCTCGCACAACAGGCAAAAAACATCCGTATGAGTTGTTAGGGATTTTTAGTGAGACCCAGCATTTTTTTTTTTTTTTTTTTTTGAGGTTTAACTACAACCGTGAGCAGCTCCATCGGCTATAATCAGTCGCCCGTCCCTAATTTAATGTCACTTGTTCCACGGAATGGAGAGAGCCAGTGCCGTTAGACAAACTCAACATCCATGCCTCACCGGGATGCAAACCCAGAGCCATCTCGCACAAATGGTCAGAAGCCAGCGCTTAGACCACTGCGCCACCGTTGCGGCTGACTAACATCTGCAATGTATACCTTTCAACTGCTTTGCCTGTGCTTTGGTAAATTTCTGGAATATAAGGCCCAAGAAACAACGATGCCATTATATGAAAATAAACAAAGACATCGCTCTTTCCACGTTTTAGTAAGACATATCAACCGGAAATTTTTTATTCGGTCACCGCTGGGAATCCAAATCCCAGATCTCTCGATTTCTAGCCGAGCGCGTTAGCCTTACACCACGGTGGCCAACAATCCACGGCGCTATGTGTGTTTTTCTGTAAGCTTCTGACATTATAAATCGGTAAGATGGGCTCAGCTACTGAGACGTCTCCATCTGGTGGGCATTAACAACACTGGCTATATATTAAGGCGTGGTGTAGATATCGAGAGTTCTGGGATTCGGATCCACAGCGGTGACCGAATAACAATTTTTCGGTTGCTATGTGTTGTTAAAACGTAGAAAGAGCGATGTTTTTGCACTGACGCCACGTATTTGGAGGATTTCCATTATATGAAAAGCTTTGTATGAGAATAACGAAGGCGGCCTTGGAATAATCTTATACGAGTCACGTGATAACATAGTTATATTCAGCTGAAAGGATATCACGTGGTCTGTTTATGAAGCCAGTATCATGTTTTGCATTTTTAAACTGCTTTACGCCTTCATATGCATCCCCAGTGGGAAATGAAGTTGTGAGACTGATCTAAGAGAGTTAATGGTTAAATTTCGTTGTTACTGTCACTACAATTACTTTTAATTATCTTTGGTCGTACAGTATGGGGCAGATTACGGACTTTGCTGGGCCATGGGCAACCTTTTATCTTTCTATACCTGGAAGTGAAAAGAATATTCCAGAGCCATACTTTTATTTGTTGCTTTCTTATTCGCGTAATTAAATAAAATGCCATTATTGAGTTAATAGGTAAATGAAAAATAAAACATATATAAATTAAAGCTGAAATGCACAATATATGTATAGTCTACATAACTGATTCATTAAACACCGACACACGTGATGTGTCATTCACCAGTGCAGTGAAACTTCAGAATTTCTTCCTGCTGTTTTTCTTTTTATAGCATTAACTATTGAAGATCGAATATTGAAAATTTCTTCTAGTCGCTTGTCTGTTATTGTTGCATGAAATTTATGTAATAACTCCCCTTTCCCATAGGTTAAAGTGGTGTTATGCGAATTATTATCAGCACTGTCTTTATTGCAATTGCTTGCTGGTTGTTTTGTGGGCATATCTTAGGATAATTACTCAACACTTTGTATCATATCCATGTGAAACATGTGACCTGTATTTCTAATCTAAGCTTCCTTTTCAGTTTCTGTTTCTTGGGTAAATTTCATTAGGTTTCGGTTAAATAGTTTCTTTCTTAATGTCACATTACTACCTCGAACAACTTCTACATTTTCGCAACGCTGACAGTGCGTCAATTGAAAATAAGAAGCGAAGTCGAGAGTGTTGAATGTGGTGTGGAGAGATGACAAACGCTTGAAAGAGCGAAGATTGTTGATATGCCATGAAGTCTTCTGTGTTTGTTAAAAGTATATGAACTTGCTGTTATGATAACCTGATGATATACGATTTCTGATTGTCAGTTTAAAGGTGCGCTAAGATAAAACGCATTTGTGGCTTCTACTCTCTGTTTGTTACTACTTCATTTTCTGAGCATCAACCAGTTCAACTTTCACGTACGTGCTGAGTCTTTGACCACGGCCGTTACTTTTAATTTGTCAGATTTAATGGATTATGCAACTAATAACTAGCTAAGGATATTAATTAGTTAACTTACTACAAGAGAAAAATAATTTAAACATTACAAATAGCATTTGTGTTTTACACTACAAATACCTGAAGACAAAAATTAAAAAAAAATTATTCCGGTACATGAGCGGATGATTAAGCAGTTGTCTTGAAAAATTTTGCTCGTCACAATATTTTTTTCAATGACAAACTAGGAAACTCGCGAACTACAGATTACCGAGCTACGAGAATATTTGAAGATATTATAATTCTTGCTGTGATATCATTTCTGAAAAAGATGAGTAACTTGTGGGTTTTTGAACTATTCAGCTGTATTATTCATTATGGGAAAGGATGAGAGAGAGAGAGAGAGAGAGTCTTTCTTTAGTAGTGTTAGATTTTAATGCTGTGTATTTCGTTCGGTGCTCCTTCCCGATGTGATGCTTCGAATCATTCAAGACTCGGAAGAGATAAGCGCCAACTACGAAACGGGATTATTTATTTGCAATCTTTGAGCTCTTAGGTTTATTATTGCTATCGTGGTGCTTTCCTTCAAGACGCTCTTCTTTGCAACATGCTCTGTGTGATAAATATCTAATGATGGCTTTCTAGTTGCCACAGCGTTGGACATTTTCCTAGATTTTCCCCTCTTTTTTATTCATTCTCCCGATATAGGCTAATATCACCGAACTGGAAGGAGGATGATAAAGCCTTCCTGCTCCTTCGATCTCATCTTCCCTTCCGTTTCCATGACAACTGGCTGAGCGTGACCCACTGCCGCGTAAACACCACTCAAAAGTGTAGTCCGCAGGGCAGGGTGGGAAGAACAGTGGAGGACGACTCGCTCGTCGCTTTGCTTATGGCGTCTGAGTGAGAACGAAACTGCTCGGGTGTTGCGGCGTTATTGAGTTTACATCGATTGAACTCCAAGAATGGATTTCACGCGACACGAAAGAGGTGTTATTTTTAAATCTACGCCCTTTATTCGAGCTCAGAATTCTCTTGGTTGAAAAATAATGACGGGCAAATAGTAAGAGAAGCTGATGCTGTTGATGTTGACGCTTTTGGAATTATGCTCAATCAGAAGCTAGTTCAAAATCACAGCTGTTTGGATGGTGCCCAAAGAAGATTAGACACCGTCCCGATTGTTAGAATATTTCTTGTAGTCTATAAATGCACGAAAGGACATGCTGGGAAACGCATTTCGCTCTGTTAAATGGTAGTTCAGAAGACGCAACTGGAGGGCAAACAAGTTTGTTCGTCTTGTGGTGTACTAATGTATTGCAATTATTCATACAGTTCGATAACGAGTTCTCTGGAGTCTGGAGGATGCGTTCCAGAAAAACACCAGTGAATGAAAACCTCCTAGTTTGGTTCAGTAGTGAAGTGGGGAATAGGAACAACACCTCTTTGGAGAACTGCATAAACAAAAGAGGGACACTAAAGTTTAATGGAGGCGGTATAACATCAAGTTAAGAATAACTACACATCGTGACATGCAGTATATCATATCATATCACACAGCAATCAAACATAAAAGTAAAAAAGGTTGTGATATAAAGAAATTTTGTTTATCTCATGAAGTCGTGTAAGTCAATAAGCCAACTGGGTTTTCATCCAGAGATGATGTGACATTTTGAAAAGGGTTAGACTTAGAGAAGAAGGTATATATATATATAGTCGTCTGTTGTCTGGCGCGCCTGGTTAAGTACCTTGTGATGGAAGTGACTTTCTAAAAATAGATGGGCCCTAAGAAAAAGCAGTGATTGCAAAACCTTTAGTTTAAAATATGACTCCCACACATAAAAACAAAGGCTTCCTGTGTCCTTTAAAAAGGTATTGCGCTATGTATAGGATGTAGGGATCCAACTCCACATGCATGGTTGTTGGGAACGATTTCAGACATTGCAAAAATCTTAATCACTGATGTGGGTACGGGTAATAAGTTGGAGCGTTGGATAGAAAGCGTCTATTCCGGGCAAAAAGAAGAAGAAAATCGAATTTCTTTCTTTTTTTGATTGGTGGTTTAACGACCACCGTGAACAACTCAATGGGCTATAAGCAGTCGCCCGTCCCTAATTTAGGGTCACTGGTTCCAGGGAAGGGAGAGAGTCAGTGCCGTAAGACAAACACAACATCCATGCCTCACCGGGATTCGAACCTGGACCTCGCTTAGACTACTGCGCCACCGGGGCGGCAACGAATTTCTCGAGCTGTTGTCAATGAAATGGCTTTCATAGATCAGAGATCGACAAATTCGTACCGAACGAGAACGCCGAACTGTGGTGTGCAGTTCCGCGTTGTGTCGTTCTGCTTTTTGCTTTCTTACCAGTCTTGTGTTCGGCTGAAACATCACAGATTGCACGAGCTATGGTTTTGCTGAATAGAGTTCGGCTTTGATGGGACGTCCATCGGGAACCAGCTCGAAGTACGCAGTACCCTCAAAGTTCCAATAAATTCACAACTTGCCTGAGTTTCGAATCTTCCTCTCTTTGGGTTTTGCTGAATAGAGTTCGGTTTTGATGGCACGTCCATCGGGAACCAGCTCGAATTACGCAGTACCCTCAAAGTTCCAATAAATTCACAACTTGCCTGAGTTTCGAATCTTCTTCTCTTTGGGGTAGGAAATACAGGCTAGTCTGAGTCAAGATACTGCTTTCGGTGTTTTCGATTGGTAAAGTAACCCGAATCTCGCGCATAAAAGTTTGACTAATGAAACGATAGTCACGTGGATTCGTGAAGAGCTTCTCCCAGATCTCGATATGATGGTTACGCTTTTCAGAAGAAATTTCACGTAGAACCAATATTTCAGAAACTCCTGGAGACCTTGCTTATGCGTTGCAGATGCCGAGCTGCAGTTGTTTGTGAGCAAGCATACTCGGATGAGAACATGCGGGTGCTTATCGATGGATTAGTTTCAACAACGCGTCACAAAATGCTGCGGTGTTCCGATGTTGGATGATCTGACCTCGGCTTGCTTTTGAAGTTCATATCACCGCCTATAAATTTTCTGAACCAAGTGTGAGCACCAAGAATGAAAACTGACCTATCAACTTCAAGTTTCCATATTTTTTTGACTGCTTCTTACTTTTAGCGCTTTTTGCAGTAATGACGTAGAATTGCACAAGCTTCAACCCTTTCCTCACTGATTGTAAAACATTTTAAACACTGGACACAAGGACTCAAATAACTGTAATAGACGTGAACTGACTCAGCAGACATAGCATTTTTCATTCGGAAGCCTCGGTAGCGCAATGGTCTAAGCGTTGGCCTCTGACCAGCGCTTAGACCACTAGCTTCGTCCGAGATGTGTCCGGGTTCGAATACAGGTGGGGCATGAGTGTTATGTTTGTCTTATAGCATTGGCTCCATCCCTTCTCTGGAACCAGTGGCCCTAAATTAGGCACGGGCGACTGCTTATAGCTCATCAAGTTGCTCAAGGTGGTCGTTAAACCCACAAACAAACAAACAAACAGAACTTTACATTTGTTTTCCGTGCAGATATTTGAAAAATCAACACGATAACGTTTCAACGAAGAAATTTTACGTAGCAGAAAATACACACACAGACTTACAAATTACTATAGTAGAATCTGCAACTCTCTGGCTCACGTGCACATTGCTATGTGTTGCCGTTTCTTTTATTGTAGGTATGTATAATTTGAGCGTTTTCTTCTCATTCTGACTACTCATAGAAGACATCTTGGCCGTGACATACATCTCTTCTTCAGTGCTGTTTTTTGATCAGTCAGAGCCGCAAAAAGCGGTTTTACTCTGTTAATGGTATTGGTGGTAACAGCAACAGTAAAATGAAATACACGACATCAAAAATTATGAGATTGTAATAGAGATCGAAACAGAACAAAATGTTACGGAAGAAAGTAGAGGCTCACCTATCGTCCAGTGAAACTGTTTTATCGGTTCTGCATAAACAGACTACAGGGCGAAGTCCTCGTTACACTCCACAACGCAATGTCTGTTTAGCCCTGGTGTGTCATGCTTAGCACCAAGTGACTTAGAAGTTCTTGAGGTAAATTGTCTCCCTCCAGCTGGAGAGCCTGGTAAATACTGGAATGGTTTCTAGTGGGGGATTTCTTTGCGCAACAGGTTTTCCCAGCCCCATGCACATTAGATTGAGTTAAGATCAGGGGAGCGCGCTGACCTCTGCATCAGACGTATATCCTCAGTAGCCAATATTTCATCCACAGCTGCTGTGCGGAGAGTGCGGGCGTTATCTGCCACAAAATGAAATCTGCGCCCACAGCACAACGGAGCAGACAAACGTTTAGAAGAATCACACACTGCAGTACTGCTCAAGGAAGTTAGAAGAGACGGAGGTGAAAGGACCCGTTTTGAATGAAGCCAAAACAGATCAGCCGTTTCGATCTTCTCTCTGAGGTGGTGGGAGTGTGCGGGAGTTCGGAAACGTGACGTCACTTCCTGTGCCTGAAGTAGTTTTGCTTAATGCATGCAAACCAAGGATGGAAACAAGGATTATTTCAGACTTTGTATTTCTCAACATTAGGGGTTTGGTTATATTAAACATGGTTACTTGCACGTGCGCAGTATGCACTTCCGCTCAAAAAATTCATTATTTTTTTCAATTTTTTAAAGGAATACCAACACACATTTTCCTATTTTTTCTGGAATTTTTTAATTATGGGAAGGAATATTTCAGCCTCAATTTTTTCATGACCGTATGGGTAGAGTAAGGGTCCAAAAAAAAAAAAACCCGTTCGAAATCGCGATTTCCCCATAGAGATATACAGGAGATTCTCTGGTTGGGCGCATTGGCCTAGTCAGCTGATAAAAAGTGGCGTCACGCCAGAAGTACAGCGCGAGACGCCACTTTTTCGCCATCTCCTCCTTCTTTTAACCTGCTTGGTACTGCTCCCCAGTGATAATCCCTTGATCTATCACCTGCATTTCGCAGTACGATCATTGAACATGATACCGGCCCGCACCATGGTACCATATCTGTCCCATTGAACAATGTTCCTGGCATCATACGCAGTCCCACATTCCCTCCATGTCAACTGCCGCTTGGAATCGGACGAAAGACTAAAGCGGCTTTCACCTATGAACATTACCTTGTCCCACTGATCTGAAAACCAGTCAGTGTGAGACATACACTACTGGTGGCGTGTAATGCGATCCGTCCTGGATAATGGTGCATAGCATACTGTTTTCTAGGCATGTAGTCCTGCTGCATTTAGACGTCTTGACACAGTCTGACACGAAATGTGCACTCGTGTGCTTGCTTGCTTGAAGACAATGAGCTAACTGGCCCGCAGTGCTTTTTTGACTACGTTTCGCCATAATGCCCAGGTAACGATCATCCAGCTGGCTCGTTCAGAAAGGACGACCTCCGGCAAAACATTTGGCTGTATAGTTGTGTCTCCGCAACGCTGATCAAAGCCGCAACTCTATGATGTGTGCTGCTTCATACTCTTTGGAGGCATCGGTCACAGTCTAACGCTCTTCGAGTTCGCCGATAATTCGGTCTCGGGTAAAATCATCCACATGTGTGAGACATCCTTTTGATTCCTCAAAAACAGTTTCTTGCTGCGTCACTGAAACATATTAAAAACAGAATGAACTCATATGAGACGCGACTCCGCCTCCTTCCTATATGCACTCAATAGACGAAACATTAGAGATACCTATTAGGTAGGTATCATCATCATCATCAACCATTATCAATCCGCTGCTAGATGAAGGTCTCCCCAAGTTTCTTCCACAACAGTCTATCTTGCTCCATTCCCCTTCATGTCACTCCTGCATGCTTTCGAATTTCATCCACCCATCTTCCATGTGGTCTTCTTCTAGGTCGTTTCCTGTGCCTTGGAATTCAGTCTAGAATTTTGATTGTCCATCGGTGGTCCGTTCTTTTGGCAGCATGTTCAGCCCCCATTGCCATTTCAGGGATTTTATTGTGATCATGATGTCTTCAACTCTAGTCATTTTTCTTATCCATGAGTTCCACTTCTTATCTCTCCTGGTTACACGAAGCATGCATCTCCCCGTGCCTCTTTCAATTCTTTGAAGCCTTTGAATGTCTTTTATAGTTAAGGTCCACGTCTCTGCTCCGGACGTAAGCACTGGAAGGATAATTTGATTAAACATTATGATTTAAGACATAATGGCATATTGCTCTTAAAAATTGTATTGCTTCTTCCAAAAGCTCTCCAACCAAGTTTTATACGTCGATTAATTTTTTCATCAATGTGACCTTTCCTTGATATCTGCTGTCCAAAGTAAATGTAGGTATCAGTTATCTCCAGCTTTTCCGCATCAATCGATAAATCCTCATTTCTTGTAAAAGCATTGTTCATCAGTTTTGTCTTTTGAAAGTCCATTTTTAAGCCCACTTCTTTACTCTTGTGAGCAAGTTCCTGGATCATACACTACAGCTATGAAGCTCCAGTTGCAAGAATGACTACCTCATCAGCTAAACGAAGGTCAGTTAAGTAATCTCCATTAACATTTATTCCCAGTACAGTGGTTGAAATACATTTTGTAATGTGGCATTAAAGAGCTTAGGGTTTGGAAGATATAGTGTCACCTTGTCTTACTTGCCTTCCAATTTTTATTGGTGCTGTATCCATAAATAACGAAACCTTTGGAGTTGCATTTTCATAGATGTTACTAATGATACTAATGTATGCATCTGCAAAACAGCAGGATTTCAAAACCATTGTAATTGCTGAAGGTTTCACGGAATCATTGGCCTTTTCATAATGGATAAAAGCCATACATAATGGGAATTCATATTCCCTCATTCTTTCTATTAGTTCTCTCAGTACATTGATATAACTATAGTGCTGTAGCCACTCTCGGTTGAGCCATGTCCATTGTTACCTTCAAGCGATGTGAAAGAACCTTAGTGAAGATTTTATAAACCGCTGATAGGAGGCTGATGGGCTTGTAGGTCCTGAGATCCTCAATGTCACCTTTCTTAGGTAGCAGGATCATTGTAACATTGTTCCAATCCTCATGAATCTCCTTTTCATTGAGACAGGTATATACAGGGTAGTTCAAAAGTTTAGTGCAAAAGGAAAATGCGATT
This sequence comes from Macrothele yani, assembly GCA_039090855.1. Taxonomy (NCBI): domain Eukaryota; kingdom Metazoa; phylum Arthropoda; class Arachnida; order Araneae; family Macrothelidae; genus Macrothele; species Macrothele yani. Next base: position 1,741,697 of record CM077014.1, read on the forward strand.
AAAAAAGATGTATGGGCTGGACAGACATGAGGTATGCAGATTAATATTCACCGCTATACAGAATTTTGTACGGCATCAACAAAAAATAGTTCAAATTCTCGACAGTAGGGGGCGTTACTGCAGAGAATGCCACATAAGGACGTTTGTACATTACTCGCACAGAGCAACGTCAGGATGAGACATAAAAACTATTACGGAGAAATGTAGTCACATTTCCGATTTGCGAAAATATTAAAGGTTCGTGCTGTCATTCTGATTGCAAAACCATATGGTTTTATTAAGCTAATAATTCGCGGGTAACGTGAAATCAGGCGTGCACGTTTAGCGCCGAAACTCCATTGAGCAGGCGTAGTGCACACGAATGGCCTCCTAGATCTCCAGATCTTACACCCGCTGATTTCTGGTTGTGGGGCTACTTGAAATCTCGTGTCTATAAAGGTAATCCCTAGACCTTACCATCGCTGAAAGACGCCATATGGCAGGAGGTATCAGCCATTCCCGCTGAACTGTTGTTCAATGTTGTATCAGGCGTAATACCACGACTGCACGCAGTACTGGAATATATGGTTGTGGACACATTGAGCACTTACATCTGTAGATCATGCAGAAATAAAGTAAGTTTCACCAATTTAACGCAGATTTCATTTCACAATTCTCATCTCTCGTTGTTTACCTGAAGGAGCGCTCTCTATTGTCGAGATTTTGAACTATTTTTTTACTTGATGCCATACAAAATCCCGTACTTCGGTGAATACAATTCTGCAAACCGCATGTATCTCCGACCCATAAATATTTTTTAATCGCATTTTACTTTTGCACCAAACTTTTGAATCACCCTGTACAGACTTCATAGGTAGGTATATACATACCCATATATACATAATATCTTCTGATTCAAGGCTTCTTGAATTGGAAGAGGAACTACAAAGGATCAAGTGGGACATCGTGGTACTAAGTGAGGTAAGGAGAAAAGGAGAAGATCTCATCGAACTGAAAAGTGGACATCTCTTCTACTATCGTGGGACAGATACTGGCAGAACTAGTGGTGTTGGATTTATAATAAACAAGAAACTGAAGGATAAAGTTGTAGAAGTTGAAAGTTCCTCTGACAGAGCTGCACGACTTGTTATCCAACTCTCGAAAAGATACCAGGCTCAGATTATTCAAACTTATGCACCCACCACAAGTCATCCTGAAGAAGAAATTGAAGAATTTCATGAGGAAATTTGTCATCTAAATAATAAAGGTAAGCAGCACTTGAAAATAATTATGGGAGATTTCAATGCAAAAACAGGGCAACGTCAACAGAATGAAACTTCAGTAGGTAAATTTGGTCACGGCAACAGAAACCAGCGTGGAAATACTCTCGTTGAGTTTGCAGATGCAGAAGGGTTTTCATCTTGAACTCCTTCTTCAAGAAAAAGCCACACAGGAAATGGACATGGAGACATCTAAATGGGACGACAAGTGAAATTGATTTTATTATGTGTAACAAAAAATTCGTCATAGAAGACTGCAGTGTGCTAAACAAGTTCAACACAGGCAGTGACCATAGATTGGTGAGATGTAAGATGCACCTCAACACGAAACTTGAACGTGGCAAGCTCATAAGACAAACAAAATCTATTGACATAACCAACCTTAAGAAACACCATAATACCTTCAAGTTGGAACTGAAGAACAGGTTCTCTGCTTTAGAAGGCCTAACACCGGAAGAAGTGGACATCTCTGAAGTTAACAGAAAAGTAACCAAAGCTCTTATGGAAACAGCAACAAAATTAGCTGGGTCTAAGAACAAGTTGCATGTAAATAAATTATCAGGAAAAACGAAAATGTTGATGCAAAAAAGAAGAGAGATGAGGACAACTAAAGAAGATGTGACTTCCAAAGTGGAATATATAGAGCTATGCAAGACAGTACGAAAAAGTATCACTGAAGACGTAAGAAAATTCAACTGTGAACTAGTGAGGAAAGCAATTGAAAACAACCAAAGCCTAAAGATAGCAAAGGAACATCTCAGTAAGGGAAGAAAACAGATTATGGCACTGAGAAAAGAAGATGGTTCTGTAACAAGAAATAGACGCGAAATTTTGACAAGAGTGAAAGATTTCTACTCCAAATTATATGAAAGGGATGGTACATGCACTCCAGACATCATGAAAGATACCAGTACCAGAGTTCCTCCAGTTATTCCAGCAGAAGTTGCACATGCAATCAAGAACATGAAGCGGGGAAAAGCTCCAGGAGAAGATGGAATTACTGTAGACATCATACAAGAAGCAAGTGGAGAAATCGAAACAGTACTCGCCCAAATTTTCACTCGATGCCTTAATGAAGGAAAGATTCCTGAGGATTGGAACACTGCTACAATGATCCTGCTACATAAGAAAGGTGACATTGTGGATCTCGGAAACTACAGACCTATCAGCCTCCTATCAGCCTCCTATCAGTAGTTTATAAAATCTTCACTAAAGTTCTTTCACACCGCTTGAAGGTAACACTGGACATGGCTCAACCGAGAGAACAAGCTGGATTCAGGAGTGGCTACAGCACAATAGATCACATCCATGTGCTGAGAGAACTAATTGAAAGAGCGAGGGAATATGAACTTCCATTGTGCATGGCTTTTATCGATTATGAAAAAGCCTTTGATTCGGTGAAACCATCAGCAGTTACAATGGCTCTGAAAACCTGCGGTATTGAAGATGCATACATTGATATTATTATTAATAACATCTATGAAAATGCAAGTGCAAAGATTCGGCTGTTTGAAAATACAACACACGTAAAAATTGGAAAGGGAGTGAGACAAGGTGACACCATATCTCCGAAGCTCTTTAATGCCACATTGGAGGGTGTTTTTCAGTCGCTGAGCTGGGAAAACAAGGGGATAAAGATTAATGGAGATTATCTAACCCACCTTCGTTTTGCTGATGACGTAGTCATTTTTGCAACTACCCCATCAGAGCTGCAGAGTATGATCCAGGAACTTGCTGACAAGAGTAAAGAAGTGGGATTAAAAATGAACTTTCAGAAGACAAAAGTGATGTTCAATGCTTTTTCAAGAAATGAAGATTTATCGATTGATGGAGAAAAGCTAGAGATAACAGACACGTACGTTTATCTTGGACAGCAGATATCAAGTGAGGGTCACATTGATGAAGAAATTAATCGGCGTACAAAACTTGCCTGGAGAGCTTTTGGAAGAAACAGCATAATTTTCAAGAGCAATATGCCATTATGTCTTAAAAGAAAAGTGTTTGATCAATGCATCCTTCCAGTGCTTACGTATGGTGCAGAGACGTGGACCTTAACTAAAAGAGACATACAAAGGCTGCAGACAACTCAAAGCTGCATGGAGAGGTGCATACTTGGTGTAACCAGGAGAGATAAGAAGAGGAACTCGTGGGTCCGAAAAATGACAAGAGTGGAAGACATCATGATCAGAGTTAAATCCCTGAAATGGCAATGGGCTGGACATACTGCCAGAAGGACAGATCATCGATGGACAGCCGAAATTTTAGATTGGATTCCAAGGGACAGGAAAAGACCCAGAAGAAGACCACATGGGAGATGGGTGGATGAAATTCGAAAGTATGCGGGGGTGACATGGAAGAGACTGGCACAAGACAGACCGTTGTGGAGGAAACTTGGAGAGACCTTCGTCCAGCAGTGGATTGATAATGGTTGACAATGATGATGATATATAATAGCTCTCTGGGATACCTATATATACCTAATAGGTATAGCGTGTATTAGGTAGGTATCCTACCTAATACACGCTATTGGGTAGCATACCTACTTAATAGCGTGTTGGTCCTCCTCTAGCGAAAATAACAGCCTGTACACGAGGAAGCATCGAATCCACGAGGTACCGGAGGTAATGCCAGCCATGCCTGTTGCAGCATTGTCCCCAACGCCGCTTGAGACGTCAGTCCAGGATCCCCACAACATCCCAGAGGGCTTCCACAGAGTTTAAATCCGGGTACCATGGGGGCCACTGGATGGTTCCAAACTCAGATGAGTTTTCCTCGAGCTATGTCTGGATGGTTAAGGCTCGGTGGGGCGGCGCATTGTCCTTCTGAAACAGACAATCGGCCGCAGGATGCGTGAAGGCCATGAAAGCGTGTTGGTGACCAACCATCATATGGTGGTAGCGCTCAGTGGTTAAGTACCTCTTCAGACTCGTTAAGGGGTCTAATGTGTCCCATGAGAAGGCTCCTCAAACCATCCGAGAGCCACCACCGCCTTGAACACAGCCGACCTTGCACGACTTCATGATGTCGACGCCGCATCCTTACCCTCTCGTCAGCTCGGTACAGCTGAAAATAGGATTCATCTGACCACACGACATGGTGCCACTTGCGGAAGTCCAGTTTTAATGTTCCTGACAACAAGGGAGGCGTAATTTCTGATGACGGACAATCAACAGTGGCACACGAGTAGGGTAATGTATTCTGTAGCCCAGGGTAATGTATTCCGTAGCCCAGGGTAATGTATTCCGTAGCCCAGGGTAATGTATTCCGTAGCCCAGGGTAATGTATTCCGAAGCCCAGGGTAATGTATTCCGTAGTCCAGGGTAATGTATTCCGTAGCCCAGGGTAATGTATTCCCTAGCCCAGGGTAATGTATTCCCTAGCCCAGGGTAATGTATTCCGAAGCCCAGGGTAATGTATTCCGTAGCCCAGGGTAATGTATTCCGTAGCCCAGTGTAATGTATTCCGTAGCCCAGGGTAAAGTATTCCGAAGCCCAGGGTAATGTATTCCGAAGCCCAGGGTAATGTATTCCGTAGCCCAGGGTAATGTATGCAACATGAGCTGTACCGTTCGTTCGCTGACGCTCGACCTTTAACCCGGATGTGATTTTCGGCCGTTTTCAAGCGGTCGGTTTATACCAGCCCGGATAGTCTACGTCAGCCCCGGTCATCAACGGCGTATGGTAGGCCACCGCTTGCTCCCTGGGAACCGTTACGTCCGTCGATGGTATACTTACGGTACACTCTCGATACGGTTCCCTTCGGGAACCCTAGGGTTCATAGCACTTGGGCGATAGGATGGCCCATCTGTTTTGAGCCAACAATGCGTTCACGATCAAAGTCGTTCAGATCACCAAGTTTACCAATGTTTCGTCGATTGCGATACACTGTTGGTTTCAAAATATCTTTATTCAAGGTAGAAATCAGGAGACGAACTAATAAGGACGTCTAAATACAAATAAAATACGATCAAAGATCGTTAAACTACTAAAACCTATATAAAAATATACAGCATAGTGCACAAGTTGAAAAATGGAGCAAAATTACAGCTCGTGATAAATGAACAGCGACAAGCATGTCTGGGCATTGAGGAAGGATTTTAACAAAAAAACTTATTGCTCATAAGTGCATTGCTGTGCGATTAACAAACCTGTTCAAGAAAATTGAGAGCTTCAGGAGACAACATTTCTCTTGCAAAAAAAAAAAAAAAAAAAAAAAATACAATACAATAAGACAGTAAGGTGTAACACATCATAGTTACAAGAATGTACAGCACAAAGCAATTGACAAACTGATCATAAGACAAATCAATGAAATGATGTATATCAGGAGAAGAACAAACTTGGACTTCCTGGTGTAAATATAATATATTACCTGTTCGGCAATATTCAAAAACCATGTACAGATATACAGCACAGTGTCAACATGTTACAAATCAAAATCGGACCATATACAGAAATGTAACACTATTCTGTTGACCAGATAGAAAATGTAAGTATAATAAGAAAACACACGATGAATAAAGCTTTAACATATTCTCACTATCCATATGTAGTAATAGAAGAATGATAGTACCAAGCATCACCTCACACAAAAGAACAAAATAGGTAAAATGTTTTTCAAAATATATTACTCATGAGTACAACACCATGCAATTGACTAACTTGTGCAAAAATAAATACAGTAAGAATCATTAGTCAACATGTCTCTTGAAAGAAGGTACGATATGACAGTGAGTTTTAACACAACATATTTACAAGGATGTACAGTACTATGCAATTTAAAAAAACTGATTATCAGACAAATCATTGGAATGTTTAGTAACAGGAAATAACTAAACTTGGACATTCTGATGCAAATAAGATGGATTACTTGTTCCGCAATATTTTGAAAACTATGTATAATTATACAGCACAGTGCAAACATGTTCGGGAAACAAAATAGAACAAAATTACAAAAAACTACACTGCAGAAACAATATCTATGTTTATACAGCACTATACTAATGACTAACTGCAATATTTATACTCAAAATGTAAACTAAAGACGAACTAACTTGAACGTCAATGTAGGAAAAAAAAATACAAGATGAGTGTCACAAAAAACAATTTGCTGTGTAAACACGTACAGCCCTTTATAAAAAAACCCATGCGGTAAATTTCCAAGCTGTGCAAAGATCTTGAAAACAGATTGTTGATATTTACATATGCATTTCTGATTCAAAAAGGTCAAATACCAAATCTGCCGACCGTCAGGTACAATGACGCTGGCGAGCTGGTAAACCATGAGGCAGCCGGTGACCAGGTGGCAAGGAACTGGCTCTCCCGACGCTGAGTAACTGCAACAGAATACTCTAGCCGAAGTCGAGATGTCAGACGGTCGCGGAAATGGCATAATAATGCCGTAGAAGCTTCATGCACAGTCAGAGGAGTAGTCAAATATCTGCAGCGTTGATGAAACACGTAGATTACATGCTTCGCTAAAATAAAAATATAGGCACAGACTGATGGGAGCTTGACTGGGGGATAGTTCTGTAGCAGAAGAGTCCGATATGCATCAAATGTAAGATCTGCTGTAATGGAATATTGGGCGATAGTAAATGCCAAGTTCAGCATTGGGAGTAATATAACACAGTGTTGATAGACATGGGAGACATCAGCCTCCCGAGCACAGAAAGGGCAAAGAGGGGAATCGAGAAGAGACATTCGGAAAAGAACGGAGGGAACAGGAAGGCGGCGATGGAGGAAAAGCCAATGGGTATTAATTTCTAGAGGAGCAGAAAGAGGAGACAGGGCGGCTGACCACACCGTAGCAGTGGCAGCAGGGGGAACATCAGGAATGGGGAGAGGAGGAGAAGAATGGGACATAGAGAGGAACCGATAAAGAGCTGACACCGAGAGAGAAGAAATGGGATGAGCTGAGCCAGAAGTAAGCAAGAAAAGAGGAAATGGGAGAGAAGCAGAAGGAACAAAGGAAAGACCTGAGTGGGAAGCAAGATGAGGAAATTGAGAAATGATAGATGAAAGAATAGAGTCGTAGATGTCACGAGAGGAGGAGGAGAGGAGAAGAGAGGGAGGGAGGCTGGCGAAGGGTCGCCAAGAAAGGTCAGGGTTAGTGAGATCTTTAACTGTTACCACACCTGCTCGGAGCCAGGTAGGATAGGCAAAGTACGGAAGATGAGAGGGGTGAATAATCGAAGAATAAAAGAGGGGTTCAGCAAGGAGCTCAGTTGTGGAATCAGGTGGAGAACGAGAGAGAGGGAGGGAACGAAGGAAAGTTAGAGCTTCACGGTAAACAGGGGGAAGTCGAATGAGGGTGAGGGGTCGGTGGTCCATGAGTAGTAAGGAGAGAAAAGAAAAGTTAGGGTTGCTCGGGGAGGCGATGACGTCCCTAGCTAAAACGGCATCTGGTACTGGCGACGTGAAGAGACGGAGAAAAGTAGTGATTCTGACGGCCTTGTAGTACTCCTGTGTATCAAGGAGTCCGATGCCGCCGTGATCCGGAGGGAGGCAAAGCTTTGTGACACTGACCCAGTGGTGGCAGGTCCAAATCAGAGAAGTAAGACAACGGGTAATTTCATGAAGGCGGAGTTGTAGAGACTTGACACCAAGCCAAGAGTGTGTGCACAAGGAAATCAGGTAAGTTCGAGAGAGGCGAGCTCTCTGGAAGAATGATGAGCAGAACTGGGCTCTCCTCCAGGAGGCAGTTGACCTGAGCAAGCGTGGGTGAATAGCATTCCACGTGTAGAGGGGGCAGCTTGCAAGGAACCAAGATGAACTCCAAGGAAGCGCTGTGAGATGGACGACCAGCTTGCTCCCCAAGGGGTGTCTACACGATGTGCCCATGAGCCGCACCATAAACCAGTGCTTTTAGATGAGTTGAGCGCTGCACCGGAGCATGAGGCATAAGCTGCGAATAGACGTTGGAGACACGGAAACTGTGAGTCATGACGGATGCAGATGGTGACATCATCTGCGTATGCAACAGAGGTAGTGGCATGATGTCTTGTGCAGGCAGAGAGTGGTGGCAGAACTGCTGTAAAAGATTGGTGTACAGAGCGGAGGAAGGGTTCAATTGCGATTGCAAAGAGTTGTCCGGAGAGTGGGCAACCCTGCCGCACTCCCCGGCGGAAGGGAATAGGCGCTGTGAGAAAGGTGGGCAGCTTGACCTGGAGAACGGCGTCTTGATAGAGTGAGAAAAGAAGAGAGACGAAGGAAGGAGGAAAACCGAAGTGAAGGAGTGTAGCCGATAGATAGGAATGTGAGATATTATCAAAAGCGGATTGTTGGTCAAGAGAGAGAAGGGCGAGGGGTTCAGAGCGAGATCGGGCAAGATGGATTAGATCATTCAGTAGATGGATGTTATGAGAAAGTGAACGGCCGGGAACTGTGTAAGTTTGATTTGGGGAGAGAATGTGAGTGAGAATGGGGTTAAGGCGTTGGGAAAGAAGTTTAGTATAAAGTTTATAATCTAGATTTAAGAGGGAGATAGGGCGCCAATTCCCCAGGTCAAGGAGATCCCCTTTCTTAGGGAATAGTACAACATATGCTACTGTGAATCGCCTCGGTAGAGGGGAGTGATTGAAAGCAGCAGAAAGTGCAGAAAAGAGAAATGGTAGAAGGAGAGGTAAAAAGGTTTTATAGAAGAGGAAAGTGAGGCCGTCCGGACCCGGTGCGGCCCTAGAGTTTAAAGAAGAAAACGTAGAGGATAGTTCAGAGAACGTGGGAGGAAGGAGGAGAGAAGAGGCAAGATGGGGAGGAACCTGTGGTAGGTTAGAAAGAAGTGATGCCAAAGCTGAAGAGGATGGCGGAGGAGATTCACAGAACTTCTCTGTATAGAAGTTTCGGACCTGGGAACATAGAGTGAGTGGATCATCAGACACCTCTCCAGATGCGAGGCGAAGGTGCCGAAGTGAATTCGATGCTGTTCGTGTTTTTTCCATGGATGTAAGGAAATCGTAATTGGATGCGTCTGGCGATAGATGTTGTAGCCGGAGACGTCGTAGAGCTTGTTGAGCCAGAGGAAGGAGGATTGATCGCAGTTCTTCTTGATAGTGGCAGAAGAGAGGATCACTTAGGCTTAGGATGGAGAGCATGGAACGGACATGGTTGAGACGCATGTTTTGAAGCGTTTTTGCTTTAAAAGAAAGATTGCGAACGTGGAGAACGAGTTGCTGTTTAATGTCCAACCAAAAGTCAGACCACAAGGAGCTGATTGAAGTTGAGGTCGTTTGTCCTTAAGGAAGGAGCGTACTGAAGTACAGAAGTCTGGATCTGTAAGAAGAGTGTCGTCAAGAGTCCATGGACGAATTGTACGGGGTTGTGCTGGAACTGCTTGAATAATAAGAACGATGGCACAATGGTCAGAAGAAGCTGTAGGAGTGATAATAGATTCTGTCACAGCTGTAAGCAGAGTAGATGAGGCGTAGTATCTGTCAAGGCGAGCTGTGTACGGATTTTGATTATGTTGCGAGCGCCAAGTATGTACAGTCGATGAAGGATGGAAGTGACGGTGAACATCAATGAATGAGTTGTCGGAGACCACTGACTGAAGAAGATTCACCAAGTTAACACGGCGTTCTCTGGTGGAAGGAGATCGGTCCAGGGTAGGATTCAGAGTGCAATTGAAATCCCCTCCAATTAAAACATGATCTATGGGAGGAATGCGAGACAAGGCACGACGAAGGCGAGTGAAAAGTATTGTCAAGTGGGTTGAAGAGCTTGGAATATAAATATTAAATATATGATAAGATGTGGAAGCTATGGTGAATGATGCACACTGTAATAGGTCTCGACATAAGTTTCGAACCGAAAAAGAGGTGATTATGGAGTTGAAAGTATGGCGGATACCTATAGCTAGACCACTATGGGATGATAGTTGGTAGGCGTGGTGAAATGTGTAGTTCCACTGGCGCCATCGTGAGAATATCGTAGTGGATTGGCAATTCGTCTCTTGCAGTAAGAGAAGATCAGCTCCTAACGGAGTGAGGTCTTCATGTACCAAGGCATTAGAAAATGGGGATGCAAATCCCCTGCAATTAAGAGATACAATCTTGAAGACTTTTTTCCATTAATGCTTGCTGAAGAGCCTTCACAACAGGAGGAAATGATTTGAGTCGATTAAAATAGGTTTTAGCCCACGGATGTTCCTTGCGAAGGTGGGAGATGCATTGATTAAGGACTTGAATCTGATCATGCACTAGAGGGAGAAACGATGCATACTTTGAGAGTAAAGCATGCGTTGTGGAGTGGTCTGTCTTATGTGACAGGTATTGATGTAAATCTTCAAATGAAATCGGCCCAGTAGGAACCGAGCCATCCTTAAGGTGTTCGACAAGATCCTCAAATTTAAGAGGAGGCTCTTCGTCGGCCTGGACAGAAGAGGTAGCAGCCTTTGATGGTGAATTCTTTCGAGAGGTACTACCAGTACGGGGAGAGGTGCGGGGTGATGATGCGGCAGTCGGCTTCTTTGGTGGGCGTCTTCGAGAAGAACCACGACGTTTCAGCGAAGGCTCAGTTGAGCTCTCATTAACTCGAGATTCGTGGCCAGAAAATCCGTCATCAGCAGATTTAGAAGTATCAATGATAAGGGCAGTGGAGAAACCCCCTGAAGGGGACTCCGCTACAGAATGACGACTCATGGGAAGCGAACAATTAAGTGAGGGAAATTCCAGTTGCTGGTCGAAGGATAAAGGGTCCGTAGACACGCGTTGACCAACTCCTGCAGTCGACTTTTGTGAAAGTTTCGATTCTGAAGCTTTCTGTGCAGTGGAAGAAGGTGTTGCTCGGCTCAGAAGAGGGCCAGAAGTTGTAGGAGAATTATCAGGAGCCTGTGATGCTAGATGTGGGCAATGCACACGTAAATGATTCTCTCCGTGGCAAAAAGTGCAGTGGAGGAAGGTAGTCACTTCAATTCTCCTACGTTGCTGTCCACAACGAACGTTGAGCACCTTTGGGCAGGCGAGCAAATGTTCATCAGATGGAAAGATCACTCTTGCACTTCGGCGAAATCCTCCTATGGATTTATCGTCTGGATCTCTTGGCGCGGCTGAAAGAGTAGTAACTGGCCCAACAACTCGGCCGAACTTACTGAGTACAGTGCACAGCGCAACGTCTGACACCTCAGGTGGAACCGGATAAAATGTAACCTGGATTGGACGCTGAGAGACAGGTTCTGGTAGAAGATGGACGTCTTTGAGGGACAAACCTTCTGTCAAGACAAGATCCGCATGCTCTTTAAGAGCAAAGTACACCAACACAGCTCGAGGTTTTCGAGCCATGTGAGTAATACTGGCTCCAGCTGGAAGTATCTGCTTGAGAAAAGTCCAGCTCTCCGCCTATTTATCTCTTGCGTTCGGTTTGGGTCTGTTCCAAACTGCGCGGCGGATGCCCATGTCAACTGTCCACTCCTATCTGTAATGTTTAAGGTTTTGTCTACTCGGTGTATATATATATATATATATATCATCATCATCATTGTCAACCATTATCAATCCACTGCTGGACGAAGGTCTCCCCAAGTTTCCACCACAACGGTCTGTCTTGTGCCAGTCTCCTCCATGTCACTCCCGCATACTTTCGAATTTCATCCACCCTTCTTCCATGCGGTCTTCTTCTGGGTCTTTTCCTGTCCCTTGGAATCCAATCTAAAATTTCGGCTGTCCATCGATGGTCTGTTCTTCTGGCAGTATGTCCAGCCCATTGCCATTTCAGGGATTTAACTCTGATCATGATGTCTTCCACTCTTGTCATTTTTCGGATCCACGTGTTCCTCTTCTTATCTCTCCTGATTACACCAAGCATGCACCTCTCCATGCAGCTTTGAGTTGTCTGCAGCCTTTGTATGTCTCTTTTAGCTAAGGTCCACGTCTCTGCACCATACGCAAGCACTGGAAGGATGCATTGATCAAACACTTTTCTTTTAAGACATAATGGCATATTGCTCTTGAAAATTATGCTGTTTCTTCCAAAAGCTCTCCAGGCAAGTTTTGTACGCCGATTAATTTCTTCACCAATGTGACCCTCACTTGATATCTGCTGTCCAAGATAAACGTCCGTGTCTGTTATCTCCAGCTTTTCTCCATCAATCGATAAATCTTCATTTCTTGTAAAAGCATTGTACATCACTTTTGTCTTCTGAAAGTTCATTTTTATTCCCACTTCTTTACTCTTGTCAGCAAGTTCCTGGATCATACTCTGTAGCTCTGATGGGGTAGTTGCAAAAATGACTATGCCATCAGCAAAACGAAGGTGGGTTAGATAATCTCCATTAATCTTTATCCCTTTGTTTTCCCAGTTCAGTGATTGAAAGACATTTTCCAATGTGGCATTAAAGAGCTTCGGAGATATGGTGTCACCTTGTCTCACTCCTTTTCCAATTTTTATGTGTGCTGTATTTTCAAACAGCCGAATCTTTGCACTTGCATTTTCATAGATGTTATTAATAATATTAATGTATGCATCTTCAATACCGCAGGATTTCAGAGCCATTGCAACTGCTGATGGTTTCACCGAATCAAAGGCTTTTTCATAATCGATAAAAGCCATGCACAATGGAAGCTCATATTCCCTCTCTCTTTCAATTAGTTCTCTCAGTACGTGGATATGATCTATTGTGCTGTAGCCACTCCTGAATCCAGCTTGTTCTCTCGGTTGAGCCATGTCCAGTGTCACCTTCAAGCGGTGTGAAAGAACTTTAGTGAAGATTTTATAAACCACTGATAGGAGGCTGATAGGTCTGTAGTTCCTGAGATCCTTAATGTCACCTTTTTTATGTAGCAAGATCATTGTAGCATTGTTCCAATCCTCAGGAATTTTCCCTTCATTAAGGCATCAAGTGAAAATTTGGGCGAGTACTGTTTCGATTTCTCCACTTGCTTCTTGTATGATGTCTACAGTAATTCCATCTTCTCCTGGAGCTTTTCCCCGCTTCATGTTCTTGATTGCATGTGCAACTTCTGCTGCAAGGACTGGAAGAACTCTGGTACTGGTACCTTTCATGATGTCTGGAGTACATGTATCATCCCTTTCATATAATTTGGAGTAGAAATCTTTCACTTTTGTCAAAATTTCGCGTCTATTTCTTGTTACAGAACCATCTTCTTTTCTCAGTGCCATAATCTGATTTTTCCCCTTACTGAGATGTCCCTTTGCTATCTTTAGGCTTTGGTTGTTTTCAATTGCTTTCCTTACTAGTTCACAGTTGAATTTCCTTACGTCTTCAGTTATACGTTTTCGTACTGTCTTGCATAGCTCTATATATTCCACTTTGGAAGTCACATCTTCTTTAGTTGTCCTCATCACTCTTCTTTTTTGCATCAACATTTTGGTTTTTCCTGATAATTTGTTCACATGCAATTTGTTCTTAGACCCAGCTAATTTTGTTGCTGTTTCCATAAGAGCTTTGGTTACTTTTCTGTTAACTTCAGAAATATCCACTTCTTCCGATGTTAGGCCTTCTAAAGCAGAGAATCTGTTCTTCAGTTCCAACTTGAAGGTATTATGGTGTTTTTTAAGGTTGGTTATGTCAATACATTTTGTTTGTCTTATGAGCTTGCTACGTTCGAGTTTAGTGTTGAGGTGCTTCTTACATCTCACCAATCTATGGTCACTACCTGTGTTGAACTTGTTTAGCACACTGCAGTCTTCTATGACGAATTTTTTGTTACACATAATAAAATCAATTTCACTTGTCGTCCCATTTGGATGTCTCCATGTCCATTTCCTGTGTGGCTTTTTCTTGAAAAAGGAGTTCAAGATGAAAAACCCTTCTGCCTCTGCAAACTCTACGAGAGTATTTCCACGCTGGTTTCTGTTGCCGTGACCGAATTTACCTACTGAAGTTTCATTCTGTTGCCGTTGCCCTATTTTTGCATTGAAATCTCCCATAATTATTTTCAAGTGCTGCTTACCTTTATTATTTAGATCACGAATTTCCTCATAAAATTCTTCAATTTCTTCTTCAGCATGACTTGTGGTGGGTGCATAAGTTTGAATAATCTGAGCCTGGTATCTTCTCGAGAGTTGGATAACGAGTCGTGCAGCTCTGTCAGAGGAACTTTCAACTTCTGCAACTTTATCCTTCAGTTTCTTGTTTATTATAAATCAAACACCACTAGTTCTGCCATTATCTGTCCCACGATAGTAGAAGAGATGTCCACTTTTCAGTTCAATGAGATCTTCTCCTTTTCTCCTTACCTCACTTAGCCCGACGATGTCCCACTTGATCCTTTGTAGTTCCTCTTCCAATTCAAGAAGCCTTGAATCAGAAGATAGGGAGCGTCCGTTGTACGTAGCCAAGGTCAGGATCTGATGGCAGCCTAGTCCGGTCCTCCGGGGATTCTTAGCACCCTCTGCCTTCATGTCGCACTGGCCGCTGCCTTGGCCAGGTACATTCCAGCTGCCGGAGACTGAGGGCCAAGATTTAAGTTGTGGAGTCATTTTGGAGGGGTTTGGCCATAACTCACCACGCTGGCCAAGCTGGTTGGTGAGTGTGGGATAGCATTTCCTCTAATCCCGATGGTATAGTTATACCGCTATTGGCGGTCGTCAGAGCCCCTTTAGTCGGAACAGGATGTACCACGAGGAGGCGGGGTTGACATTTGTCAAGGAGAGGCTGTGATGTTACGCATCACCTGACCTTACATCCCATATATATATCATCATCATCATTGTCAACCATTATCAATCCACTGCTGGACGAAGGTCTCCCCAAGTTTCCTCCACAACGGTCTGTCTTGTGCCAGTCTCCTCCATGTCACCCCTGCATACTTTCGAATTTCATCCACCCATCTCCCATGTGGTCTTCTTCTGGGTCTTTTCCTGTCCCTTGGAATCCAATCTAAAATTTCGGCTGTCCATTGATGATCTGTCCTTCTGGCAGTATGTCCAGCCCATTGCCATTTCAGGGATTTAACTCTGATCATGATGTCTTCCTCTCTTGTCATTTTTCGGATCCACGAGTTCCTCTTCTTATCTCTCCTGGTTACACCAAGTATGCACCTCTCCATGCAGCTTTGAGTTGTCTGCAGCCTTTGTATGTCTCTTTTAGTTAAGGTCCACGTCTCTGCACCATACGTAAGCACTGGAAGGATGCATTGATCAAACACTTTTCTTTTAAGACATAATGGCATATTGCTCTTGAAAATTATGCTGTTTCTTCCAAAAGCTCTCCAGGCAAGTTTTGTACGCCGATTAATTTCTTCATCAATGTGACCCTCACTTGATACCTGCTGTCCAAGATAAACGTACGTATCTGTTATCTCCAGCTTTTCTCCATCAATCGATAAATCTTCATTTCTTGTAAAAGCATTGAACATCACTTTTGTCTTCTGAAAGTTCATTTTTAATCCCACTTCTTTACTCTTGTCAGCAAGTTCCTGGATCATACTCTGCAGCTCTGATGGGCTAATTGCAAAAATGACTACGTCATCAGCAAAACGAAGGTGGGTTAGATAATCTCCATTAATCTTTATCCCCTTGTCTTCCCAGCTCAGTGACTGAAAAACACCCTGCAATGTGGCATTAAAGAGCTTCGGAGATATGGTGTCACCTTGTCTCACTCCCTTTCCAATTTTTATGTGTGTTGTATTTTCAAACAGCCTAATCTTTGCACTTGCATTTTCATAGATGTTATTAATAATATTAATGTATGCATCTTCGATACCGCAGGTTTTCAGAGCCATTGTAACTGCTGATGGTTTCACCGAATCAAAGGCTTTTTCATAATCGATAAAAGCCATGCACAATGGAAGTTCATATTCCCTCGCTCTTTCAATTAGTTCTCTCAGCACATGGATATGATCTATTGTGCTGTAGCCACTCCTGAATCCAGCTTGTTCTCTCGGTTGAGCCATGTCCAGTGTTACCTTCAAGCGGTGTGAAAGAACTTTAGTGAAGATTTTATAAACTACTGATAGGAGGCTGATAGGAGGCTGATAGGTCTGTAGTTTCCGAGATCCTCAATGTCACCTTTCTTATGTAGCAGGATCATTGTAGCGGTGTTCCAATCCTCAGGCATCTTTCCTTCATTAAGGCATCGAGTGAAAATTTGGGCGAGTACTGTTTCGATTTCTCCACTTGCTTCTTGTATGATGTCTACAGTAATTCCATCTTCTCCTGGAGCTTTTCCCCGCTTCATGTTCTTGATTGCATGTGCAACTTTGCTGGAAGGACTGGAGGAACTCTGGTACTGGTATCTTTCATGATGTCTGGAGTGCATGTATCATCCCTTTCATATAATTTGGAGTAGAAATCTTTCACTCTTGTCAAAATTTCGCGTCTATTTCTTGTTACAGAACCATCTTCTTTTCTCAGTGCCATAATCTGTTTTCTTCCCTTACTGAGATGTCCCTTTGCTATCTTTAGGCTTTGGTTGTTTTCAATTGCTTTCCTCACTAGTTCACAGTTGAATTTTCTTACGTCTTCAGTGATACTTTTTCGTACTGTCTTGCATAGCTCTATATATTCCAATTTGGAAGTAACATCTTCTTTAGTTGTCCTCATCTCTCTTCTTTTTTGCATCAACATTTTCGTTTTTCCTGATAATTTATTTATATGCAACTTGTTCTTAGACCCAGCTAATTTTGTTGCTGTTTCCATAAGAGCTTTGGTTACTTTTCTGTTAACTTCAGAGATGTCCACTTCTTCCGATGTTAGGCCTTCTAAAGCAGAGAACCTGTTCTTCAGTTCCAACTTGAAGGTATTATGGTGTTTTTTAAGGTTGGTTATGTCAATATATTTTGTTTGTCTTATGAGCTTGCCACGTTCAAGTTTCGTGTTGAGGTGCATCTTACATCTCACTAATCTATGGTCACTACCTGTGTTGAACTTGTTTAGCACACTGCAGTCTTCTATGACGAATTTTTTGTTACACATAATATAATCAATTTCTCTTGTCGTCCCATTTGGATGTCTCCATGTCCATTTCCTGTGTGGCTTTTTCTTGAAGAAGGAGTTCAAGATGAAAAACCCTTCTGCCTCTGCAAACTCAACGAGAGTATTTCCACGCTGGTTTCTGTTGCCGTGACAGAAACCAGCGTATATATATATATCCACCCATCTCTCATGTGGTCTTCTTCTGGGTCTTTTCCTGTCCCTTTGGAATCCAATCTAAAATTTCGGCTCTCCATCGATGGTCTGTCCTTCTGGCAGTATGTCCAGCCCATTGCCATTTCAGGGATTTAACTCTGATCATGATGTCTTCCACTCTTGTCATTTTTCGGATCCACGAGTTCCTCTTCTTATCTCTCCTGGTTACACAAAGCATGCACCTCTCCGTGCTGCTTTGAGTTGTCTGCAGCCTTTGTATGTCTTTTTTTAGTTAAGGTCTACGTCTCTGCACCATACGTAAGCACTGGAATGATGCATTGATCAAACACTTTTTTGAAGACATAATGGCATATTGCTCTTGAAAATTATGCCGTTTCTTCCAAAAGCTCTCCAGGCAAGTTTTGTACGCCGATTAATTTCTTCATCAATGTGACCCCCACTTGATATCTGCTGTCCAAGATAAACGTACGTGTCTGTAATCTCCAGCTTTTCTCCATCAATCGATAAATCTTCATTTCTTGTAAAAGCATTGAACATCACTTTTGTCTTCTGAAAGTTCATTTTTAATCCCACTTCTTTACTCTTGTCAGCAAGTTCCTGGATATATATATATATATATATATATATATATATATATATATATATATATATATATATATACACTGCTGGCCATTAAAAGTGCAACACCACGAAAGAAAAGAGATATCAAAGCCATATTTATTGTACAGAAAGCAAATGATACAAGGGTGAATGAATTATATATACAGCACGTTGAGACGAGAGAAACACATAACAATTAGTATCTGGTATAGCCACCATCAGAGGTAGTTGCAGCTGTTACACGTCCCTTGCATCGAGAGACGTTGGAGGTGTGTTTGGGGAATGTCTGTCCAAGCAGCTCCGATACGATGCCTGAGTTCCTTTGTTGTAGCCGGGGGTGGTCGCTGGTGTTTCGTTTCAGTCGTCCGGCAATCATGGATCACACGTGTTCAATACACGACATATCCGGAGGCCGCGCGGGCCAAGGAAGACGTGGCACATGATGGCGATCCAAGAAGTCTTGGACGTTGCGTGCTACATGCGGTCGCGCATTATCCTCCTGTTGGTAAATGGCACCAGACAGTCCCTGGAGATATGGTACAATAACAGGCAACACCTTAGTGATGTAACGATGGCTGTTCAACGTATAGGTAATACGGACGAGGTGCGTGCGGGAATGGAATCCAATGGCACTCCATACCATATCGCCGAGTGCCGAGCCGTTACGGCGCAGCATAATGCAGGACTCGTTCATCCGGTCACCACGGTATCGCGATCCCTGGCCATTCGTTCCTCCATGCGCGACGATGCCTGGCCATTCGCTCCTCAATGCGCGACGATGCTTGGCCATTCGCTCCTCCATGCGCGATGTTCTTGGCACCATTGCTGTTGCAGACGCCATATTGTACAGTTAAAGGTAGCCGAAGCAATGGGCTCCGTGCAAAAATTCCCCGCAGCTGCAGTCGACGTAGAACCGTCCGTGCGGAGGCTGGGTGTTGTGCCACACACCGGAACTTTTGTTCTACGGTGGTCGATCTGTCAGAGCCATGCACACCAGATGTTGGTCCTCTCGTTCGGTGGTGTAACGGGGCCGTTCGAATCACACATGTTCTCCCCAACGTGGTCATATTCCGTCCCACACGAGCACCGATGTCTGGGAGTGGTAATCTGCAATCTCGATATTCCACAATTTTCTTGCGATTGAAGTCGGAAACTTGCTGGTAGGGCTACCGTTGTCTTCGACGGGGCATGCTGCAGCAGTCCGTGGCCAGGAAGGGCGAGAAAACAAGTGCTTAATACAGGCTCTTTGTTCACCCCTCTTATACAACTTCCATGGGGCGTTACTGTCCCACATAATTTCCATATGAACTGCCCGGTTAATCACTCACATGTGCGCCCGTGTTATGCCCTTCTTCCAACTTTCGAGCCCTGGGATGCGATGTTCCTGGTGTTGCATTTTTAATGGCCAGCAGTGAATATATACAGTATATACCCTCGAAAGCTGTTGCGTGCTCATGTGCATATGTTAGGAAGCTGTTTTAGCCCAATAACTGTTTAATCATCAGATTTGATGTTCCTCCTTAAGTTTTGGACAGCAATTTATTTTCGGAAAGTTGCTCTTCACTGGGGATGACGTGTCTTCCAAAAACTATGAAATTCATGAAGTTAGGTGAAATTCTTTTGGAGCTGAGGTTGTGGTGCATTCTCTTGCCCTTCTTAATGGGTAACCGTATAACTCTTGACCTCTCTAAATCAGAGTGCTATATCCCGATCCTAAATTCAACTGTTCTAGACAGAAGAATGTCGTTGAGTCAAATCTGAACCTCTCTCCTTTCCTCAAACACACGCACATACACAAAGTAAATTAAAAACTCTCTAAACCAAATCCTGTTTGTTTAAATCCGGGTTACCCGAAACTGCGTAACACCGAGTTTCACACTACATTTTTCAAAACTTGTAGAAATTTATTCCTTTCTGTCAGAGATGCAGAAGAGTTCAAAAATAAATGCCAGGCGTGAAACGTTTATGAAAGCTTAACGTTTTACGAAACATCAAGCTTCCTTAGATGTTTTCTTCCTCTCCTTCATTCTTGAATGTTTATACCTTTGGAACAGTATATTGAAAATTTACACGAAATACCCCACTATAAATACATTATTTTTAACAACAAGTAATTGAATTTCATGAATAATATATCACGAAGTCATTGAACATCTACCATTTCAAGGAGCTGTTTACCGTACATTTCTTGTATCGGCCAGACTGTTAGCATATTTTACACCTTCCCAGCAGGTTACGATCAAAATTCAAACATGACTGGATTTAATGTTCTTTTGTTAGTGTATGTAAACTTAGTAAGGAATGATATTCCAAGTTCAAAAAATACTAATAACATATTCAAACAACTTCTCGAAATGGCACCATTTTCTACATTCAAAAGAGGCTATTGCGGCGGTGTGCTTCATATCATTTGTAAAGTGTGAAGACATGATTTTGATATAGCAGATTTGTTGTAATGGCTGCGAGACATCATTTAAGAGATGAATTAAGGTGGAGACTGATCGTAAGACTAGAGGCAGGTGAAAGTTAGGTGGAAGTTGCAAGATGGCTGTATGTGAGTTCTGTGGTCCACAGACGGTGGAACCAATTTGAAAATACGCAGTTAGCTTCCTGAAGGTACAGCGAAGGAATGCCTAGGACTACAACATCTGTGGACGACATATATATCCGACTAACTGCGCGGAGGGGCAAGACGGCTACCCCGACATAGCTGCGATCTGCCTTGCCGGTGATACAGGAACAGTGGTATCTGCTTCCACTGTGCACAGAAGGCTTCACGAAGGAGGTCATTATGCTAGGAGACCAGCACCCTGGTTGCCCCTTACCCCCGTCATAGGATGGAATATTTGAATTCGGCAAAACTTCACGTTAATTGAACTGAAAACCAATGGAGGCCAGTACTCTTCACAAATGAGTCCACATTTGCTTTGCAGTGCGATTCCAGGCCTGCTGTGATCTGGAGAGAACACGAGGCACATGCTATCTTTCCTTTATGACCTGTGAAAGGGGCACTTATGATTATCGTAGCGGTAGCATCTCATTAGGTGGACGCACATACCTCTACGTGCTACCAAGAGGGACCATGAATCTTCGGCGATATAAGGATGATGCCCTGTGCCACTGTGTTCGCTATTATGCAGGTGCCGTAGGAGACACATTTCTCCTACAAGACGATAACGCTCATCCCGACCGAGCGAGGCTGGTAGAACAATATCTTCAAAAAGGGACAATTGTCCGTATGAATTGGCCAGCCAGGTCATCCGATCGAGTACGGCGTCTGGGATGCTCTAGAGAGACGCGTTGATGCCTTCAATTCCCTCCGCGAGACTTGGAGGGGATTAGACAAGCTTTGCCCGAACAATGGTCGTTGCCACCTGCTGAGCTCGTAGACACCATCATCAAGAGCATGAAGCATCACCGTGAGACTTGCATTGCTGTGAGGGATGGTAACACTCCTTATCGAGGTACTTTGGCAATTTCATTTTGACAGCTTATTTTTCACGTGGTTCTGTATGTGGTCATTTTTGTCGGAATGAAATATTTCTTACAAAATGTTTTTGGGTCTTTCACTAACGTGCGGTATGTGGTATGATACAAGTTTTATCAAATTTCATAACATTTCATCCATGTATTTTTGAGTTATCGCGATTTTTCTGTTTTTTACCTTAATTTATGGAAACCAGTGTGCATAGGTATTACGAAAGAGGGGTAAACAGGCTCTTTCATTATTATGTTGAAGACATGCATTGCGAAAATGTGTGCACTCTACTATGCTATACAGTTCATATTGCACAGTACGGTATCATTCGGCATTTGATAAGTAGCTGGAGCTGCGCAAGAGAAACATCGTAGGTTTATCGCTTTTGCTGTTGTCCGTTTAGGAGGTTCAAGAAAATAGTCCATTTCCTGCATGCCAAAGGCTTTCCCTCAACAGAATTCATTGGAAAGTTATCATTCTGTATGAATGTGCATGCCATGATATCTCACGGTGGCTCAATGTCAGTATAGTGATCGCAGTATTCCACAGAGAAGCGAATGAAGTTGTACGAATTCTTCACAGAAAGGAGAATCGCAGTGTAGACAACTTCGAGACATCCATGACTACTTCTGTACTATAGCAGGGAGCCACACGGCGGAAAATAAGCATGCATCTCTAAAGGGATATTGCAACTTGAACACCTGGAGGACAGTCTCACAGCTCAGAAACTCTACTACACTGGCGTGCAAAAATTAAGGACGAGACGGTTTTTTGAATGTAACGTCGTGCAGAAGTGCTCCACATCGACTCAAATCATACCATAAGATCCCCAAGATGTAAGAATATGGGACAAGTGAGAAAAACCGTCCAAACAAGGAATCCAAAGGATACAAAGGCACTTTATTGAAAAGGTAGCTTCGAGCACAACTGGACAGAAGACAAAAACGTCCATGTGACAGGCGGCTGACAAGAAAAATCCTGTCTTTAGTAGGAGATATGATAACCCCTGACTGCGTTGCAGGATTTACAACGTCTGTCCATAATGAGGACGAGGTTGTCAAGGAGCTGTTGAGGCACCGCAGCAAATTCCTCTTGTAGTGCCAATTGCAGCTGCAGAATCGTTGCTGGCGGCTGGTGATGTGCTGCCAAGCGTCTCCCGTAAAGGTCCCACACGTGTTCGATTGGATTTAGGTCTGGGGACCTTGCGGGCCAATCCATGCGTTGAATATCTTCACTCTCCAACATCTCTGCGACAGCCACTGTACGATGAGGTGTAGCGTTGTCGTCCATGAAGAGGAACTCAGGACCCACAGCACCTCTAAACTGACGCACGTGAGGCAGGAGAACCTCGGTACAATAGCGGACACCAGTGACTGAACCTCCTTGGAAGATGTGGAGGTCAATACGGCTACCAAGAATGATACCGCCCCAAACGAGAACTCCGCCACCTCCAAACCGGTCCCTTTCGATGATGTTGGAGGTGTGATTGCGTGTTCCCTGCTCTTTCCAGATGTGTGTACGTCCAGAATCGCTCGTCAGACTAAATCGGCTCTCATCCGTAAAGAGAACTCGACCCCATTGCTGATGTGTCCAGTTCTTGTGTTCCTGGCACCACAGAAACCGCCGTCTCCGATGAGCAGGCGTTAATGGCACACACCGTACTGCTCGTCGTGCAAATAGACTACCTTTGTGCAGCCTCCTGGCCACGGTAAAACGCGATAACGGACGTTCAGTTGTCTGTTGCATGTGCCTTGCGATTTCTCCCGCTGTCTTCCGTCTGTCTCTTCTGGCCTGTAGGACAATATACCGGTCGTCCGCCGCCGCGGTTGCTCGTGGACGACCACTGCTAAACTTTCGGACAGCTGTTCCTGTCGTTTGAAATGCTCTCCAAGCTCGTGAAACGATGCTGTGAGCGATCCGGAACTCCTCGGCCACACTAGTCACACTTCGACCTTCTTCCAACTTCCCAATGACGCGGCTTCGGGTAAAGTCCTCCGGATGTCGTCTACTGGATTGCCTGTTGGCCATATCATACGGTGGCAGCAACTCGACGTCATTCAAACCGATGCGCACCGTGCAATAACTTTCACCGAATTGCTGAGCGTACACCGCCCGTTTGCTTTATACCCTTCCGACACTCTCTTCCCGCCCCCCACGTCATGCTACATATATGCGCATGCCCTACCGTACCGGACCCTAGTCTATCTCCTGAGCGGTCTTTCGGTTCGTTCTGCCTGCTCGTTCCGCTGTTATGCTCATTTCTCCTCTTCGTCCTTAATTTTTTGCACACCAGTGTATATAAAAGACAGATTTCTGAACAAGAACTTTACACGCGATAGGACTTTCGTTTACTACAAGTCCTGGAAATCATGTAGTAGAAGCTTGTGACCTTCGCCTCAACAGCATTTCTTTCTATATAACTATTTATGGCATCTGTCGTGAATCTTTTCTTCCCATTCCGTTCTGCCCTGTAGTCTTTAGATTATTTTCTTTCATGTCATGCTTCAAACAATCCCTTTATCTCACCTGTAGAATTATGATTTTGGAACTACTTTCTCGGTAGTTCCAAATTCATAATTCTACGTGCCATGTATCCTTCATTCCCTGCCAATACTTGTTCACACATGCGCAGCTTCACTTCTGGGTCTTCTTCTATACTTTCTGCTCCGTTAACTGTTGCTCTTTTCCGCATATTCCTAATTTTGTTCTGTGACGTATATTCTAAATTAACTTTCCTTTTTAGTTTCTTTCCCTATGTAAATCTTGAGTTTATTCTGTTATTCTTCACTCTTAACGTGATATTTTCTCTCAAACGAATACGTTTGGCAACACTATTGAGGTTGAATGAACGTGACGTATGCCTGAGTTTTGATAAGAACAAGAGATAAAAACGACGACTGATCTATTGCTTGAGAGCGTTGTAAGAGAGAACGTTGGGTTGTAAACTGATTATTGATAGGAGTGTTGTGATAATGTGTGGTGTGTGGAGCGTTCATTACAATATGCTATGTTACGATGTGTGTGCTACATCCTGAATAAAGCACCTTTTTCCGTTAAGTTGACTTCTGTTATTTACATGTTTCGTCTGGCCGTTAAGGTTTCTTTCATTTACGAACTATATCTTAGAATGTTGATGTGTTAAAATAGCGTAGAAGTAACACAAGACTTTTACGCTATAGTTCCTTCTGGTGAAAACGTGTGTCCACCTCAGTATCTTCATAGCTGTAACGTTTAGCCCATTCGCCATATCATTGATGAATTTGGGGTTTCAATCTCATTTTGAGCATTCTGCCGTAGAATACATTTCAAGTATTCCTACTTTTTCCACACTTTATGCATTCTGCAACTCATTTGTCTTTTCATATTGCCACCTACCAACAACACTGACCAGGTAAAAATGGAATAACATGGCGATTCCCCTGTTAACATTCCTCAACAGTCATCTTCTGTGATAACAGCATTTTGCAGCTCTAGTCTGAAATGAAACGTATGTCCATGAGCAACAAATGACTAATTACTCAACAGCGTGTTGGGCCATCTTTCTCCACGATAACCGTTTGAACCAGGCGTGGCATCGACTCCATCAGGCCGCAGAAGTGGTCGTCAGGTATTTTGTGCCAGCCGCGCAGAATGGCGTCCCGAAGCTCGGCTATGACGTATCACACTGGCGTGCACCGGGGAACACTGCGTTCCAATTCATGTAACAATTGCTCGATGGGGTTGGAATCGGTGAAATTTGGTGGCCTGGAAAGCACAGGGAATGCTTGGACATGGTCACCGAACTATTTCTGTATAATGCTGACCATATGATACGGAGCTTTGTCTTTCTGACAAAGTCTAGTGCCATCGGTACACATGGTCATGATGCAGGACAACACTTGGCCCGGAACAATGCCCAGATAGGATCAGCAGATGAGGATGCGTTTAACGGAGATGAAAGGACCCAGTATGTCAGTGAAAACAACCTCCCATACCATCACACCGCGAATACCGTCCTGTTGCCATTCCACAGTGCAGTTCGGTTTCACCTGTTCACCCGTTTGGAGTCGAATACGGACCTGTACATTAGCACGTTGCAGTTGGAACCTGGACTCTTCGAACCAGGAGATTTTTTTCCAGTAATTCTATGTTCAGTAACAGTTCTCCAGTGCTCACTGTAGGTGGAACTGTCGAAGACGGTCGGCCAGCATAGGCACATGAAGAAACTGAAAATTCTTTAAGCTCACCTGCAAGAGCGTTCGCTGAACTGTGTGCTCTGAAATTTATCTCTGTACGCCCTGGTTGTACTCTGCTATTTACTGACGGATTGTGAGCAGTTTGTCGTTTCGGACATCACGATCTAACGTATGCTCACCTTGATTGTCAACCAGTGACCGTCTCTCCTTTCTGGCACGTTGAGTGGATGTGTGTTCCGCTTCGGAACATTTCTTCCACACATTCACTCCGTCGGTCCTCGAATAGGCAACAATGCGTGTTGTTTGTGAGGTTCTGTCAGCGTCTTCCTCTCTGCGGTAATAATTCTTCGTTCAGAATGCAATCTTTCCCTTTCCTCACTGCACGGCGGCACTCTGGGAAACTAGTACGCCCTGCCCATGCCGTCTATATACACTAGTTTCTACACCAGTCGGTGATGTCGCTGTTACGTGCTATGGAATGCGTCCATTCATGGAGGCATCGGTGATCATAATGTTCTGGCCCATGATTATATGTTTCCCTTTCAACATTCCTCAAAAAAGAGTCATCTTTTTGTGAAACAAACATTTTACACTCCAAACTTCAAACGAAACATTGAATATTTTCCCCCGTTAATGTACCGTGTTAATAAAAGTAATATTTTTGTGAGGCAAGCATTTTACATCCTTTAACCTGAAATCAATAATACGAGAAGTGATGTGATCCTGTTGGCATTCTTTAGTAGGCAGTGTTTGTGAGACAAGAACTTTGCACCACTAACCTCGAATGAAAACATGTAAGACTTAGTTGTTACCTTTTTAACGTTTTTTAACAAAATCATTACTTTGTAAGACAAGTATTATTTAGCGTTGCTAACTTCAAATGAAACATATCAGACATTTTGTTTCCTTGTTAACATTCTTAAAAAAATGCCATCTGTAATAGCACAAAATAAAATGTTTCATTTCTTGGTTGACTTTTGAATTCTGTATTTCGGAGGATTTAGTCAGTATTTCATGCTTCGGGTTCACGGCTCATGTTTTCCTTCTTCCAGTCACCCATTGTTCGTTTTATTGTTTGCTCTGTGGTCTGCAGTTGGACGAACGAAATGATTTTAAAGCTGCATGCTATAGACCGAAGTTTTATGAAATTTTTTCGCTCTTCATTTTGCTCGTAATGTGGCTAATTTTTAGTGTCGCCAGTTTTGTTTTGTTTCCCAACTTGCTGCATCTGTGTAATTATGTAATGTAACCCACTGATACGCATACTTAATAAAACCATTAATATCTTTTCACCGCTTAAGTAATTTTCGGATTGTCAAGTAGAAACGTCTCTTGAAGTTTTACTAGTGAGGTTCTGGAAATTTGTGGACTACAGTCTATACACGACCCACAAGCAGACATGTATAATAAATTTAGTTTCTCAGTCCTGGTTTCATTACAGAACAATGCGTGTGTTCCGTGGTGAGTTCAATTTCTTCTGAAGCTTCCACAATTCACCAGAGCAGTCACGAGATTCTTTCCCCATATTACGTGGCTCAGCATGCGTTGTATTTTCACTTCTTGATCACGTAGAACGCTGAGACCGCTCCCCGCAGGTGAGCAACATTCACAGACACACGAACGAACTGCACTTCTCTTCACGGGTACTACTGCGAACTGTTTGGAAGTGACGTAAATAGCATGCATGTGCGCTTCCTTCTCTTTCTCTCAGAAAATCATTATTCAAAATGTCCCCTTGTCACTTTGCTAGAGACCTGAAATAATGAGATTATGGGAATTTTTACATTCATATTTTGTACCGTAGGCTAGATCTTTGTTCATTTGTTCTAGTATAAAATAATGAAACAAAGCGTGGAGCTAATTTAAAGAAAAATATCCGAATCTTCATAATTGATATCGTGTTTCATGTGCAAGGGTTTCAAATCCTTCTCTGTTTTGCCAATATAAACCGCTATACGAGGTCTGAGGAGCAACTTCAGTGACTGTCTTCCTGAGGCATGAAAACACCAGCTAGCTGGTGCGTATTGGAGAAGATCGCAGCATGTATCAGCTTTCTTCTGTAATACAGTCGTTGGTGCTCATTTCGTTTTGTTCAAGCACTATTTCCAAAAAGTGGGTGGAATCTTATCACTAGAACAGAAGTTAGCATCCAAGTTTGAGTGACTTCCGAGGTGGAAGAGAAAAATGCCAGGAGGTTTTCCAAAATGCTGTAGGAAGTTTATTGCTACTAAATAGAGGGTAGAGCACAAAGTTTTGCACTTGCTCGAAGACTTTAAAAAAAAGAGAAGACGTGAACATCAAGGAACCATGCAGATAGTTTAATTCTTATGAACTGAACTATTTCTTCTGAATTGAACTTATTGAACATATCGGACTGTAAGGTATAATGCATCTGCAAATCGCTCTCGCTCGCTCGCAAAACCACTTCAGTGACTGTAAGAACTGTCTCTCAGATTTGATTTGCAGGCGTTCACGGGATCTTTCAGTATGATGCTGGAAACAGAAAGCAATCGCAGTTCTAAGACCTGAATATAGACATTGGAAACATTTTTTTTTTTACTTAAAGAACTCATTGCGAAATACAAAATCTGTTGTGCATAACACATACCGATGTTTTAAAAAATATCGAATAGTTCAAAAAGTATTTTTTTCTGAAATTGAAAACTGAAAATCGTGGTATTTAGGGAATTTTTGACAGTGCAGGGAACTGAAAATGTTAGTTGGATGAGATAAATGAACTTGCAAAGCTATCTGCACTTTTTCTGTTAGACAAACAGAGAACGGATGTTAGGTTACGGTACATTACGTAGTGAGACAGCGGTCGATTCGTTAAGGACTGACAACTGTATGGATCAGCGCGAAAAGTACATCTGAAAGATGCATGAAGATGCTGTCGTCTGCCTGTGTGAAAGGATCTGTGAATCAGTGTCGTTAATCCGAAGAAACAATGTTTCCTTTAAGTGTTTATATGTGTACGATGGATATGATTTCATTTTACTAAATGTGGTATGGTTTAAAGCGGTCTGGACTCATATAGAGTCAAAATATATTAAAAATGAAAATGTGGACAGGCCCAAAAGTGAGAAGTTTTACAATGGATTCAGGACATCTGTGAGAAGTTTTACAATGGATTCAGGACAACTGTGCCAAGACGTTTTGGAGTAGATTATGAAATCAAGATCCCGCAGAGACCTACTCTTGGTCAAATAATTATTTGATGCAATAGCAGGAAGGATATCTTGAATTTATGGTTACAGGAAGGAGAGGAAAAGCTGCTCCTTTTTTTTTTTTTTTTTTTTTTTGGAGGTTTTAACGACCACCGTGAGCAACTCAATGGGCTATAAGCAGTCGCCCGTCCCTAATTTAGGGTCACTGGCTCCAGGGAAGGGGGAGAGCCAGTGCCGTAACACAAACACAACAACCCCATGCCTCACCGGTATTCAAACCCGGACCCCTTTCGGACGAATGATCAGAGGCCATCGCTTAGACCACTGCGCCACCGGGGTGGCAAAGTTGCTCCTTAAAATACAGTGTTGCTTACAAGCTGACGATCTCAAGATACGGGTGATTGAAGCCACATCGTCTCACTAGAAATTTTTTATAGTTTGATGGAATGGACGCACCATTTCCGGTGATCTTTGGAGTTACAGTTGCTTGTTTGTTTGTGTATCACGTAATTACATTGAAGTTTTCACTCCGTCAATGCTGTCCGAGTGTACAGCGAACGTGACTTTGGGAGTAAGTTGTTCTTTTCAGTGGAAATGTTGAGTTTCGTTTCGTGTTTTTTGAAGTTGCAGTCGATCTGCTTCTTGTTCCGACTTTAGTAGAGAACTTTTGTTGCTGAGATATTCACCCTCATTTCTGACGTCACTGGGATTAACATGTAAGTTTTCCCATAATTGACACACTTCACGTCGTTATCGCCGTATTCCTTGGACCAATCAGTTTACGCTTGAACCGCAACTCATTGCACGTGTCTTGAGGAGGTATTGCACGAATATATGGTAGAGGATCTGTGAAAGGAGCAGTGAGTGTCCTGTTGGTTAGCGCATACGACTTGGGGTTGAAGGCTCTAAGGTTTGTTCCCAAATATTCGCCATATTTCTAAATAAACGTGAAGATTGTAGACACGGAGTAGTCATCCCGCCATAAACAAGTCTACCCCCGTGCCGTATGGGGGTTTTTAACGCATGACAAGCCTACCCCCGTCCCTTATACCCGTGCCATTTAATGCAACGTGTAGTTTAAATAGTACTTGGTTTAGAATTACCAACCAATCGAACTGTAATAAGCCTGAATTCCATAGCAAAATCTTTGAATTATGGATTTTCGTGAGCCAAAAAACCGAAAGTTACTAACGGCCAAAAGTTAAGTTGTACCGTAGGAACCAGGACCCCCCAAAAAACACACTCGCAGAATTAATCTGAAAAAAATCATCCTGTAATGAATTCAGCAAGAGTCGAAGGGGGTACAGTGTGAATACACATAAACTCAAATGTAATCGTAACTTCGTAGTAATAGAGACCTGAGCATAATGGGATAAAAAATAAAAAGCAAAGTGTGATTCATGGGGGTACAATTAGTTCAGTACAGCTCGCTACGATTTGTTTTTCACCGTAAGCCGCGTCTGCCCCTTTCTCCCGAATTCTTGCACTCGTAGTTCAACTAATGGAAGACTTTTGAACTTAATTTAACACAAGATATTAAGTAACGGATGCGGTATTGCGTGCCTCGAAGATAATGACAAATCCACAGAATAAAAATCTTTTTTACTGTTTGATAATGGACGCCATTAGATACACTCTGTCTAACATTATATCCAATAAATAAATTATATATTAAGGGACCGCTGCACGACTATTTGAAAATGAATTTGATTAATATGTTGTTTTAGGAAATATGAGAGTTTCATGTTTCTGTTTCATCTAACATGCTTCATAGGCCAGAATAATGTATATCATATATATAATGCTTCATATCAGAATGATTCATGCTTAATAAGGCCAGATAATTCTGACTGGACCCTTCATATGCCATATCATTCTGATTACCATTGTCTCTCGCAGTACATAGTAATGACTTCCTCGACTATGCGTGGCTAGTGCAATTCCCAGACTTCTCCCCAATACAGAACGAGTGGGACGCTACTGGCAGACGATTTAATGCCTCTGCACGAACCCCTCGCAGTGTTGATGAATTGGGGACACAAGTCGACGACGCATGGTCAGCGATACCTCAGGACACTATCCGAGGAACTTTGCACCCAACGTCACGCCTTTTTGCCAAATGTATAGCCCAACTTTGCGGTCACACGACCTTTTGATTCAGGCCACATTATACTGTCTCCTCGCCCATCGCATTCATGTTATCCTTCAGAAATTAAGTAACTTCTTTCCGATTTACTTGTTTACATGTGTGGTAAGTTTCACCTGCTTTCGTGCATTTTTTCATCGTGGGGAATTTTGTATGTTTAAAAGTGGATACAGACAGCACACATATTGCCTATCAGTTTTCCGGTACGAAGCACGTGCAATGGGAAACATAGAAAGGACTTAAAGCTTGAACGGCGCGAATGATTACTGGCGCAAGGAAAACGGAGGTCAACAATTCAGCAACCGCAGGAATTGTTGGCTATTCGAGGGCCGGCATTGTGAAGGGGCGGTGAGAATTTTCCGAAGAGAGATGTACATCCACCCAACGTGTTGGAAAGGTGAGATTCCCACTGGTTTACAATCGAGGTGAACGCCAGGTAACACGGGGCAACAGCAGACTCACGATCCCTCACTACAACCAGGGTGCACAGGGAAACATTTTCGAGCACACAATACAGCGGACGCTCTTTTAGTTGGGATTATGCTGTCGCCAGACTTTCCCTGTACCCATGTTGACCGATCTTCATCGACAATTCCGCCAACAGAGTGCGCTGTACCATCATGACGGATCATTGAACGATTGTAAATGAGTCACCTGGGGCAATTAGTCCAGGTCTCATCTGCAACATGCTGAGGAACGCGTCCTTATTTTCATTACGCGTGTAAACGGCTGCAAGCCAACAGTACAGTGGGAGGAAAACAGGCAGACGGCGGTATTATGACATGAGGATTTTTGCTATGGACATTATTGACTCCTCTTATACCCATTAAATGTACCTTCACAGCCAGACACTTTCAAGGTATTGTTTCAGTCCTAGTGTCGCCTTACACGGTGACCATGTATCTGGATGACACTGGATCCTTTCAGAAAACCAACACCCCTTCTCACAAGGCAGCATTGTGCAAGAATGGTTCGGCGATCATGTCCAAGTATTTCTTGTGTCCACCGGAACGTCATTCTATTCATCTGGTACAGAGTACCTGACCACACCTTCTGATGGCTAGTGGAGTCGATGCCACGCCGAGTACAATCGGTTATAGCCACTAAAGGCGTCCCTAAACGCTCTTTTTCATAATGTTATGGTTCGTGTATTTTTACGAGTCGCTTGATTTGGTCCACAGTGGTATGGAAATCATTTGAACCTGGATGTTCAGATTCTCTTAAAGTTTGGTACTCCCGATCACGTGATCATGTAAAGCTCCCAGCAAATGTTGAATCACTCAGTTTTATTCCATGAAGAGTTACGGCTACCTCAATAGCACCTTCTTATTATTGGAAGGCAGTTAATGCTTTGATTTACGACGACAACCTTGTTGAACGATTGATCTCAGTGGTAGGCATTAGTGTCATGAACTAAAGAATTATTGTAATATCAGCGAACATGGTACTTGAGAAAAATAACCGAAACTTTTGGAGTAATGACCTGCATGCGATTAGAACTCAATACACGGAAATGCCCAACTGCCACTGTGAATGATATCGTTTGTCTGAATTTTTTTACGCGGACTTCCTGCAAATCATAATGCACACACACACACACACACACACACACACACACACACACACACCAAGCAGTCACTTTGTTAAATACAGCCTCGTGTCATGTTTACGGAAAGGAACACTCATAATCACTGCAGCATTTTAAAAACAATTTCAAGTTAAGTTGACATTACGTAGCTCTAAAGCGTCGAAATATGACATCAACTATTTATTAAATTGTAAGAATGCGTGAGTTCGAACTTTGAGACAAATTTATTCAGAATAGGGATCTTCCTCTTGATTTGGGGTTGATATATGCAATTACGTTGCATTCATTTCTTCATTTAAAACGAGGTCTGTGAGAACTTACAAAGTATATTTAAACTTTCATTTTCCTGAAATGTGATAAATATATGATGACAAATTTGTGGGTAAAATTTAAGTTTAGCTTGATTTAATATTATTTACATGCTGTTCTACGTACAGCTGTTGTTTCAATAGTTACCACAGACCTTGAGAATAACGAAAGTTTTCACAGATGCCGTATGACGACGTTCCTAGTACAGTCGCCTTTCGATTCATAATAACGAGCGGTAACTTCCTGAACAGGCAAACACAGACAAATTGCTTTTCCAGCTACTCTTCATGTTTCTTATTAATTTCTGTTCTACCCAAGGTAGTATTCTTCGCAGTTGTTTTCTTTCTTATACTGAAACAACTAGAAATATTTCATTTCGGACCATTCTGCTGGTATTATTTTATGGAAGTAACGGCAAATTTCATATTTCATTTTGGCAGTTTGTGAAAATTTCCTTTCCTTCTGCGTTTGTCAAAATAGGGCTTTTTTTTCAGAAACTTTGGAAATATGCTCTTCTGTCAATTGGGCACAGATCCTGTTCTTTTGGCTAGTGTGGTTTTGAACAACGGCGTAAAGAGGGGCGAGGGGAGAGAGAAGAAACCGACCGTTTTCCGGCAGTAGTGAAGCGAAAAAAAAGTCAACGTTTAATGGCGGATTTATTATTCGCCCCGTTAGGTGGGAGGGAAGAGCGATAACTGATAGAAGTCCCCCTTCGATGTCTTCCTTTCTCGAAGTGCTGAAGCGTTATTCTTGTCCGTGATCACTCGAACACTGGAAAAAATCTCCTGTGTGTGTGTCAACACGCCCTACACCCGGTCTCCACTCGTACACAGATTGTGTCCCCACGCACCTCGAAGCTTTGTACAGACCATTGTTTTTCTCAAAATTCTATTCTACCATCCTTCTCCTCCACCTCAGTGGTCTTCGCCCATGAGTCAGTCAGCCTGTGTGTATTCCTCTTGCAGTTTCCTACCCGCCCCCTCTCCCTGTCTACTCATGGCTCACACTCACATGCACGCACACCCAACAGTTCTTTGAGGAGACTCATTTGGTTTCTGGTATTGATCTATCTTGACTTACTGTGGGGTTTTCCCTGTGGTGTTGCTGCAGCAATTCGCGGAAGATCGTATCGCTTTGTCCGACAAGGGAACTGAGAGTGCCCTTCGTAGACTCACGGATTGGGAATTTTTTGAGAAGCTCCGTAGCCAAACTCTCTGCTTGGGGAGAGAGATTCAAATCCTGAAAGTTGAAGTCAAGGCCGTAGCCAGGAATTTTTTTCGGGAGGGGGGTGGGTTGTAATTTTTTTATCGGTGAGGTATTCATTTCTTTTGATGATTGAATGGAAACTAAATTTTTTAGTTTACAATTCAAAAAGCTATAACAATACTTCCCTCCTCCCATTTTTGAGATAAGTAGTTGTAAAATTTTCCTCATAAATTTGCATTACTTGTAAAATTTCCTCCTATAAATTTACAATAAACATAGATCAAACACAACGGGAGGTAATTCCTTTTGATAACTGTTTTTAATGACTTAAAAATTATGTTGAACCAATGTTTTGATACAAGCAATAACAATTACAGTATGTATCGATAGAAAGTTTAAAATTTTAAGGCAAACATTAAAACATTTAACATAGATATAATACAATTTGTACAAATCAGCAAATTCAAGAAATTTTTAAATTAAGAAGAACAAATAAGGTTTACATTTTCACTCACGTTATAAAAAATTAGCGCGCCTAGAAGATTTAACAAACCGATTTAAAATTTCTTTCGGTTGCACCTCAGTTTTCCAATGGGTTGCTAAAAGTGCTAATCTACTCAGTCTGTTTTCTCCCGTTGAGTTTCTTAAATATGTCTTCAATCATTGATCCATTTGTTTCGCCAAACGGACTATGAGAGTACTGCTCTCTGGAAGTATGTTTTCATAAAATCCTTTGCAAGTCATTAACCCTTTTTCGTAGTTTAACGTAACATGACGAGGTAGAAATATTTGAAGCGCTATGACTAATGTCTTGTGAGTCTCGAATCTATCGTTAATTTGTGTTTAGCACGTGGTCATCAAATAACACGAAAATATTTTTCCGGAAATATTCTTCTGGAGTTTCTGGTGAAATATTCCCTCTGTGAATCATCCTGGATGTAACGCTTGGCATTGTGATAACTCAACTTATGTTATCAATTTTGACGCTGCATTAAAAATAACACTGAATTTATCGATGGCGTTACATCTTAGATGGTCGAGGGAAGTTACCACGAGATCAATATGTACCAATGATGTCGTCAAATCATAGTCAACGTTTTGAAGAGTTTTCGACAGCGGTAATGTCCACGAAAATACAAGGTCAAGTGTTCACAATGTGACTGCAAACTGGCTTTGGGTAATAGCACTTAATAGCTGATGAGCTTTTGGGGAGGATTTGCGATTTTTTTATACCTTGCAATTTTTATAACGATAGAACTATTACAACGTAGATTCTCGGAATCTCAATAAAGCTCCATGCTTGTAAACCCAAAGTGTTTCGCACATTGATATTAACGTCGTGTGCCTGGAAGCTGGTAATTAATACTTGCTTGATGAAACCTTTGAGAACTTCGTTATTTTTCTCAGATGAGCTATAAAAAGTTCCAACAGACTGAATTGTGCCTATACAGTTTCATATACAGGAAATTGTACAAGAATCTTATAGTGCCAAATGTAGAGAATGTTCTCCACAATGGACGTATAAGGCCAAATAAAAAACAAAAACATTATTTGTTGAAGTTCAATTGCGAAAAATTGATTGGGATTTCGGGAGGGGACCTGTCCCTAAGACCCCCCCCTGGCTACGGCCATGGTTGAAGTCATTGTAAACGTTACCGTAAAGTTGTAACTGGAAACAAATGCAATCACATCGCAGTATACGTATCAGTTTACAGTGCTTTGATTTTACTACGTCCTGATAATAATAACGCGCCGTCAATGCCTCCTTTTTGCGATGCTGTAGGGCGCCTTTCCCACGGAATTTACTTCTTAAGTGACGTGGCAGTGGATCTTTTGTGTGTGTCCCAGTTTATCGTACTTTACACTAAATTATAAAAATACGAGTCGCTGAATAGAATTTTGAGAAAATGAGATACATTAGTGTAGTTGTTATTCTGTAATTTTATTATCGTAAAAATGAACTTCACACTGTAAATTTGTTATTCAATAATTTTTCGAATTGCAAACAGGAAACCCATTTCTGAACGGACACTATTCTGATTGCCGAATGCTGTGGAAATTAAAAGGCGAAGTTATTTCTTGAAAAAAAAAAAAGAAGAAATGGAAATACGAAGAATGAAACGTGAGAGAGAAAAAAGAAAACCTGAAGAAATCATTTGAGCTTCGGAGTACTTCTATCAAAATCTGAATATTTTAAAATCCCGAGCAAAAAGTCCGAAATGCTATAAAACTAAACTTTGGGCTGTAGCATAAATATCCGCATATTCGAGATACGAACATTTTAATATTCGAGTATTTATATTTCATATAAACATATATAAACATCCGAATATTCGAATCATATATATATATGGCCTATTCTGTGTTCCTTCACTACTTTTACTTTCTTTCTGTTCTTATTTTGCTCTGCTCTATGTATTTTATTTGCTTTTTAGCTTTTTCTTTTCCTTCTGTTGGTTTTTCATTCCTTTTTTTTTATTTTTTTATTTTTCCTACACAGTTTTTATTTTTTGTCATTTGTGAATGCAATTTTATCGGGGATTCCAATCCGCTATGTTAACAGATATCTTTTCCTCAGAAGTTCGCTGCGCCCCCTTTAAATAATTAAATGTCACATACTAACCAAAATGCGCTTATATTTTTTTATTTGGCAATCAGTCCCCTCTAAAGTTCTGACACTTTATTCCGAAAAAAGAAAAAAAATCTGAATCAATCATTGCTGTGGTATGTCAGAATCATTTAAAGAGCAATCGTTTTAAGAATACACACACACACACGCACATACATATATTCTTTCAGCCAAATTAATTTGAACTCTATAGGATTATTCATTTAATGTGGCTCATTATTCCTTCCATAATACAGAAATACATCCCCCCTCCCCTTAGAGTGATGGTAGAAAATTGTCTGGGAAACAGTTGTCGATAGGTGGATTTTTTCGAAAATTGGAGCTAAGTTATTGACTCTGCGCGGGAGATTTCTCAGATTCATTCAGTTTATTGTTATCGTTCCATAAAATTCACTCAATTTGCGAACGTTTGTCAATGAATAAAACCCTCTGCAACTCTATTTATTAAATTCTTTACGGACCACATTAAAAATAACACAGAAGATCCCTTAATCATTTAGACTATTTAAAGGACTGTGCAGGGGAAAATGTCGTATTTGCACCTGGAACTCGTTTTAAAAAACCAGGCTTGCTACAGTCGCTACATTGTTATCTGTTGAGGTTTGATGGCTTGGAATGAAACGTCGTGAATTTGACGTACCATTCTGACACATGTGTTGCACCCATAACGCTTTTTTCCACTGACATTGTGCTCAGCCACAAGGCCGTTATTGATTGTTGTTGTTTTTCATTTCTGGCAAAGCGCAACATCGAGTAGTTTGAGGCGCTGGCTTCTGACCGAGATAGGTCCAGGTTCGAGTCCCGATAGCTTTGTCGCCTTCCTGGAACTGGTTGCTATAACTTAGGGACTAGCGACTGATTATAGTCCTAAGAGTTGCTCATCGTGGTCATTAAGCCCCGAAGCAGAAGAAAACTAAAACGCAACACCTTTTAGGAAGATTGTGGTACGTTGGTTTCGTCAACTTTAGTGCATATTACTTTCCACTGCCGTCTTTATCGCAGATTACCGAGCGATTATTTGCGATCTTACTTATCATTTACTGTATGTAACTCCTAAAAAGTGAATGAAATCACTGTAACTGTGAGAGTACGGGCAGGTATCTTCTGGTTTTGATATTTGGAATCGAAATATGAATATTCGATTTTTGTAATTCAAATATAAGTTGGGTTTCAAAATCGGAATTTCAGTATCCGTTAATTCGGATTTCAGATATATGGATATTCGGCTTTTGAAATTCGGTGTCACTTGAATCTTAATGCCAGCATTGAACCTTGCTGCAGCTTATATTTGGCAATTTATTTTTCATTTTATTTCACGGAAAGAACTACATGTAGAAAGCTGATTCTGCGCCAATAGCAGCAGACGAACCCAAAAGTTCGTCTAGTCCTCTATGTTGTTTTCTGATTTGGGTTATTAAAGTCTGGAAGTTCTTGATATAAGAAAGAAAAGAAAGGGTAGTCTGATTAGTAAGGGCCAGGGTTAATAGTAGAGTGACGCTACATTTTGTTGGTACTATCACGTCTATAACCGTAGAAAGCTGTCAGTAGTTAACCCAGCGACTGCTTATACACTGAGTGGCCACTTTATTATGACCACCTGACAGTTTTAAGTAAATGAGCTATGGCTGCACGCTTTTGCCACCAGAGGGCGAGGCTAGTATAAAAAGGGAAAGCTTAGTAATTGCGACAGTAGTAGAAGTGATTTTTGGGTGACGAGATGGGTAAAAAGCCATGGAGCGAGACTGGACTGTCGGCCAAAAACTGGGTCTCTACGTGCAACGTGTGGTCCTCATCAACTAGTGACTGCTCGGGCGGAACGGAGAGTGTCCAGACTGGTAACAGACCACAGAAGGGCAACAGTGCAGCAAATTACAGACCATCTTAATTAAGGATCCCCTCAAATGATCTCTGCACGCATTGTTCGCCGTACACTGCATCGGATGGGATATGAAGGCCTGTTCGAACACCTTTGCTGTCTGCAATTAACAAGAGAAAACGTCTCCAGTTTGCACAGGAGCACAAGGATTGGACAGTCAATAATTGGGAACAAATTATATGGTCCGATGAATCACGTTTTCAGTTGCACCATGCCGATGGCCGTGTGAGAATTTGGCGGAAACAGCTCAAAGCATGGACCCCAAATGCATTGCTACAACCCTTCAAGCTGGTGGAGGCAACGTTATGGTTTAGGGAATGTTTTCCTGGCATGCTTTGGGCCCTTTAATTCGTGTTGATCAACGTCTGACTGGCACATCATATCTAAATATCGTTGCGAACCAAGTGCATCCTTTCATGTGGATGGTTTATCCCAATGGCGATGGCTACTTTCAACAAGATAATGCTTCCTGCCATAGTGCTCGTATTGTACAGGATTGGTTTCAGGAACATGCCAGTGAGTTTACTTTGCTTAGGTGGCCCCCACAATCTCCAGATCTCAACCCCATTGAGAATTTGTGGGATGAAGTTGAACGAGCCATCAGACAGCTGGATTCATAGCCCTGTAATCGCACACTCCTGGAAAGTGCTAATCATCAAGCATGGTCTCAGATCCCACAAACCACCTATCAACATCTCGTGGAGTCCATGCCACAAAGAATCGACGCAGTATTAAAGGCAAAAGGTGGCCCACGAAGTACTGAGGGGTGGTCATAATAAAGTGGCCACTCAGTGTAGTCGTTAGTGTTGCTCAGGATGGTCGTGAACGCCACAATATGTAAGTTATTCCATTGCATGTATTTTCTTTATGCACTTCACGGAACAGACTTGTCGAACGCATACGAGAGAAATCAAAAGTCTTCGTCAACATAATTTTATTCAACACATTTTATTATGATGAGCACGCTTGATATGCCCAAGTAAACGAAGCATCTGAAAGTATTTTTAACCAATTTTGACAAATGTAATGTCACTGTTTTTGCTGTTACAGCATTCTTAAACTAACATTTTTCTCGTGCCAGAGTAACAACTAAATATTCTACAGTTTTGTGGTCCCACATTGCTTCACCATGTGATATTTTTTGGAAGGTGGCACATTTACTCGAGGAAGTTACGTCTTCATGAGATAATCTAAACTGATATTCGAGTAATGAAAATTGTACTAAACGATGCAAAACACGGAGGAAGGTCTTATTTGCTGAGAAATTCCTCCGTGACACCTATCATTCAAATTACCTGAAGTGCTTCAACTTCAGTACAGCGCCCAGCAACACACTATCTTATTTGGCTAAACAAATATTTGTGTGTATGTGTGGCGAAATAGTTTCTTCATCTTTCATCTACGAGGGGATGATGATATGTTCTCGGCCTCACCAAGAAAGAAATGGGCTAGAGTCATGAAACTTGCAGACTATTCCACATATTCACCCTGAAGTTCAACACATTCGGTACAGCGTTTTTTGGAGTTTCTTTAACCCTTCCAAAAAAATTCTGAAGTCTGATCATTCAAATACCGCTCTGCTGTTGATATCACCTCCGAAGCATTCGAAAAATGCTTCCTTTCCAAACATTTTTTTAAGGTTTGGGTACAGGAATAGTCCGATGGAGTTTGGTGAGTAGGATGGATGGCTTATGCACTTAAACGCCACATCCCTCAAAACATCCATTGTCTTGCCAGCCTTGTGAGCCGACAAATTGTCTTGCAAAAAGAGATCACCTTTCTGCAGTTTTCCGCGCTTTTTTTCCTTCAATGCCTCCTTTAATCAGCACAGCAAGATGAAATAGTATTCAGCATTTATCGTTTGGCCCCTCGAGTCAGTCAGTAAAACGCCTTCAGAATCCCCAAAAAAACAGTTACCATGACCTTTCTTGCAGACCTCTGAGTCTTGAATTTCTTTGGCCGTGGAGAACCCCAGTGCCGCCACTGCAGGGACTGTTGTTTCGTCTCTGGATCGTAGTGATGTAATCACGTTTCATCAACAGTGACAAGACGCTGCAAAACATTATCACCAGATTGCTCAAAATGCTGCAAAACCGATTTGGAAGTGTCCACTCGCTTCCGTTTCTCCTCGGCGTTCAAACGTTTGGGCACCCAGTTCGTTGACATCTTTTGCATATCCAAGTGCTCATGAATTATGAACCTAACATGTTCCGTGGATATCTCCAGTTTTTCAGCTATTGTTTTAGCCGAGATCTGCGGATCTGACAAAATCAAGTCATGAACACGTTCAACAATTTCGGATGTTGTCACTGTTGAAAGCCTCCCAGATCTTGTTGCATCTTCGGTCTCAAAGTCTCCACGCTGAAAGTTGGCACACCATTTCTTCACAGTGGAATATGAAGGGGACTTGTCACTTAATGTTTGTGTCGTACACTCATAGATTTCCTTTGCCGTTTTCTTCTACAGGAACAGAAATTTCATGACAGCCCGGAGTTTCACATTCGAAAATTCAACACTTTGCATTGACGTGATTCAGTTCAGGACGTCAAATATCTACAAAAAAAAGAGCTATTAGTTTGAAAATTAGCATTTTACGATACAAAGAACACTCTTTCGAGCTGCAGTGACAAAATAATGCTACAATTTTAGGAAGTGGGTTAGGCCGAGAACTTTTCAGCATCCCATCGTAAGAGTGCAATTCTAGATTCCAGAGATAACCATATGTCCGTTCTATTGAAGAAAAAACTTGATGCAAAAAGTTAACTGGTGACAATGAGATAAAATTACCTGTCCCCAGGTGACTTCAAAGGAAGTAGATTATATTTCACGGCAGATACTTCGTAAAGCTCGAAAGGTTATGCAGAAATGTGGTTTCAGGACTCATTTACCATTTGTGTATTCTGAAATATTCATAAAGATATGCCAAATAAAAAGTGGTTGCAAAACCTTTTGATTATCCTTATCATAAAACCTGGGAAACGTTTGATAATTCGTGGTCAAGATTACAGGAAAAGAGAGAAAATAAAAATGTAAATAGAGATTTTTCAAGTGGAACTTTTCGAAGTGCAGATATCGTTCCAAACCCAAATATATCGTAACGCTTGCAACATTTTCCGCTGATGATTTGCCTTGGAAACAACCTGAAATCGATGGCTGAAGGAAAACAGATTTTAACAGAGTGAATCCACTAGCCTATTAAATACTAGAAGGATTAACAGAAAATCACAAAAGCTGACTGAGAAGATAAGTACGTGTTGAATGAAACAAAAAGGGAAGGTTTCGATGGCTTGTTGTTAGGACATTCCTAGACGAACGAAAGGA
Source organism: Macrothele yani (assembly GCA_039090855.1). Lineage (NCBI taxonomy): Eukaryota > Metazoa > Arthropoda > Arachnida > Araneae > Macrothelidae > Macrothele > Macrothele yani. Next base: position 1,783,497 of record CM077014.1, read on the forward strand.
CTGAATTTTCACTGACGACTGAAGTAATGTGCAGATCAGAGGTTACTTGCAATTCTTCCTCAAATTAATTAAAATTGTTTCCTCACAGCCAAAATTCAACTCTCAATTTTCGGGTTTTCGTGACGCTTTACAGCCAAAAAAAAAAAAAAAAAAAAAAAAAAAAAAGGAAAAATTGAGGTGTATCACAGTTTTTAAAAACGTCTATTGCACAAGAAGTATTATTTTTTTCTTTAGTTATTCGTTTCTTAAAGATCTTTAAAATATCGGTTCACTGTTTTTCGAATGTTTCAGATTTCAATAGTTTTGGTGAGAAATTTCAAAGTAAGAAGTTCGTGACTGTTGAAATTGATAATGTTTTAGGGTCTGTGAGAAACTTTTATTCACCCATTTAATTTTTATTTAATTTTGATTTGCTGTGGCTATGTAGCACTAACACAAGTTTTCATTTTCCTTTTTTTATTCCTGAATAGTTTAATACTGCGTCAACGAACCAGTCTTAATTTTTTTTTTTTCATTTTATTTTGGCGTTTATTTGTTTTTTGCTTCATTTGTGTCCGTGCTAGGTACCATTTCTGTCTCAACACCAATTAGATATGTAGGTATCAATAGAAAATGACGATGAGAGAGAGAAAACAATTACACAGCGAAATTGACGTCATAGAACGTAAGGCTCATTATCTTCAAAGATCTAAATTATAGTATTTTCGGAAAAAATAAACGGCTTTAATAACCACTCGGGAACTGCCTGTTTATTGGTTACTTGGTGATTTAGTAGTACCTCCAATGTTCGTTAACCGCATAACTAGCGGCTTTATCTTCCATTTCAAACAACTCGTATGAATCTTACTCCATAAAATCCCGTCTGCTATTAGAAGTATAACACAGGTTGCTTTGCTTTTAACATTTAACATCCGGTAAAGAGAAATAAATAAGAATTGCTGAGCATTATCGAATAATCCGCATCGAAGAATGTTATTTCCTTTCAGGCATTTATTTGAGCCACTGACGGTTATCATAGCACTGACAAGGCTTTCTAGGGCACTCCTTTCGCGTAGTAAGCGGTTAATTGCTTGCAGTTCTTTCCCAAGCAGCATTAGGCTTGGATATTTTCAAGCTGGATGCCCATCTGAGAGTTGTAATTATACCTCCAGGTTGAGGTGCCTTCAGCCGGAGATAAATTTGCTGTTTATTGTCCGTTATTAATGGTAAGTAAGCGCTCTGTAAGAAAGCACCGACGTCTGCCATAGGAAGTCAAAAGGACTGGAAAGAGGAGAGGATGTGATTGATGGGGAGAGAGCCGAAGCGAAACCTGCCTCTGATACTCCCGTGCCATTATAAAGATTCTGTTCCTCAGCAGATTTCTCTCTCTTTCTGACGTCATATCCTGTGGGGGATCTAAGGATCGATGATTCATTGCGAGCTCTTGGTCACGTGGGAAAGAACGGCTGTAATGGATGGACCGCGTGAGAGAGATCCGAGGATTCAAACAATTTTGCCAAAACACATCTAATGGTCAGAGCATTTAGGCAGAATCATTGCCGAACGATAGAAGGGAATTTCGTTTATTGACTGAAAACAGAGATCATAAGCAATGCGCGACCTCAAGCGGCAGAAAATGTGATTTCATTATTTTTTCGTGCAGGAACTAAATAATGCTCTCTGGAAGAACCCTAACTCCGCGTTCTTTTCTCAGTGAGCAACTGGAACAAGTTCTTTTACAGAACAGTATTAGTAACTTTTTATTTGCAAAACTCCCGAGCCAATGTGTTCTTTATGGGAATGAATAGTTCGATTTACGACGATTTTAATGTATCACGCAGGCGCGGTATCCAGGGCGAATTAGTTTACAAACTGGAGTATCACTATATGACACTCTCTTTACAGATATCCATTTACCTTCAGAGATGTCATTTTTGCTCCAAAATGACTTGATTGTCAGAACTACAAACTGTTGGAACGATTTTGGTTTTGCATCATTGTTTAACGACTAACGGGAGCGTCTCTAAGGGCTATGAGCAGTCGCCGGTCCCTAATTTGGGGCAATTGGTTCCAAGGAAGGAAGGATGCCAGCGTTGTAGGACTAAAACACCACCAACGCTTCACCTGAGAACCCTAGCCTATCTCGAATGACTAGCCATAAAGCTGCGCCTCTGAACACAAGGTCACCGAGACGCCATTGAGTTACAAGAATCACTGGTAAATACGAGGCTGAGGTGTGTGGTTTATCTCGTTGCTGTAATTATGCATGAAAACAGCGGCATTATAGGTAAAGCAAGTGCTCACTCTCTAGCTAGGCAATCCATTTTATTCCACATCCATTCGTGTACGCAATATCATTTCGTTTTCTGCGAATCTAGGGATGCATGTTCAGCATATAACGCTTTAAAATGGTAAGATACTACATGACTCTACATGCGCCATTTCATGGAGAAAGTGGGATTCTGCAAACTTTCTGATGAACGCTTTAACTGTTAACCTTAAAAGCTTTTATTCGGTGAAAAATGAAGTTTTTGTAAAGTTTCACTGCTTCAAACGGAAAAAAAGAAACTATCCACTGAACTTTGATGCTCACAATTTTTTAAGGTCACGGATAAATGCGTTTATGAAAGACCCTTTTGAGTCTAAAAGCATGTGTAACCAACCTATAAGTTTGATGAAGTGTAGGTCATTTATTTCTCGGAATATTTTCATTTTTTTTTTGTATTTCTGTCCTAGAGGCTCAAGTAATGTTCTCCAGGAAAAGCGTGTTTGGCCCCAGTTGTAGTTTTATAGCCAAGTATTCACCGCGTTTTTGGATTTTGTGTTAATCTATCCGTGGCGTGTATTGTGGATGCTCTGCATACCCAGTCTATTTTAGAAATCAGTTTCACAGTATGTTAAATATATGTCTGTACTTCTACATACACTTGTTTATGTTGCATTAAAGTTTTCTGATCTCAAAATTACAGTACTTCTAATACGATTTTGTGTCTAAGCGCAGTTTGTTGCTTCTTATAAATTGCATCCAACTGTTGTTAGCACGTCTTTTGTAGAAAAAAAAAGTATGTGTTTAAAATATCGCTTCGTCCGTCCGTCTGTAGATAACATATTTCTGCAACTATTAGACCGATTTGAAAAAATTATTTTTGCATTGGAAAGCCTGAAATGTGAGAATGATTATCCTCGCTTTCTAGTTTTTCTCGATGCATAACTTCGCCGCTAGAAGGCGTAAATTCAGATCCTATAGAATTCAAAATACATTTTATTCCATGTATTTGCTTTTAAATGTACGATTGAAAAAATCCTTTCTTCCCATAGATGCCATTTACAACGAAGACTATTTTGAATGCAATTTCTTTTTCAAGTAATGCATAGATTTTACATTAGGGAGCGTAAACGTTAATTGCGATTTTCCCGATATCTCTGCTTCTAAAACTTCTATTAAAAAAATTCTTTTTGCATCGGATAGGACTCATAACGGGAATTTTTCTGCATATATTTCCTAAATTTTGTCAAAGAACGGTTTTGCCAGTAGGGGGTTTAACTGTATACTGTATTTCTTTTTCTGATGTATACGCAGCAGTATCTGCGATTTTGAAAATTCGATTGAAAAAATTATTTTGTGATCATGTACGGCTCAGTACGAAAAAAACATTTGAAAATACATTATGCTTAAAATAATGAATAGCTTTTCCGCCAGAGAGCATAGAGGCATAACGTATTTTTTTCTGTATCTAGGCTACTAATAGCCCGATTTGGAAAATTCTTCTTTTGTCGAAGAACGTTTCTGGTGCGAAATGTTCTTCATATAATTTCAAATATTTCGTAAAGCACAAATCTGCCACTAGAGGGCATAAGTTCATGTTTTCGTTTAGAGCAATATCTTCATTGCTAAACGCCCGATTCTTTTTCGGTTACATACTACTAACTATGAAAAAATTTTGTGTGTATTTTTTTCCCAAATTAATGCACAATTTACCCACTGGGAGGCGCGAATGTTTAATCTGTTTTTCTCGATATCTCTGCTTCTAAATGTCCTATTTAAAAAATCGTCTAACATTGGGTGCCATTTACCTTGTTAAACACTTTAGGCTTGTACTTGTGGAGTTTTTTTTTTTTTTTTTTTTTTTTTTTGTAGTTCGCAGTTCTCACGCTAGAGGACGTCAGAACTGCGGACTCTATAGTTCGAGAGTTATATAACTCTACATAACTACACTATCTACCAACAAGTAATTGGTCACCTGTGATAGCAAAGGAAAACGAAGTTTATTCACCTTCAGTAGTTGGTGGAGCCTCCACGAGCGGCGATTACAGCTGCGACCCTCCGGGGCATACTGTCAACCAGGCGTTGTACGACGGCTAGCGGTATTTTCTTCCACTCGGCTTGGAGAAGACAGGTCAGTTCCTTCACCGATTTCGGACGGTGGGGGCACCCCTTAAGTCGACGTTCCAACTCGTCCCAGAGGTGCTCGATAGGGTTAAGGTCCGGGCTCTACGCAGGCCAGTCCATTCGATTAACCCCATTGTCACCATACCAAGCCATGGTGGACCTCGCAAAATGATAGGTGGCATTGTCATCCTGAAAGTAACATGGGTCCACCCCGTAAAACTGCCACAACGTAGGAAGCGCATGGTCATCCAAAAATGGTGCAGTAGGTCTCGGCGCTGAGTCTACCAGGAATTGCGACCAAGGGTCCCGTGCCATACCAAGAGAAACAGCCCCATAGCATAATTCCATCGCCGCCGAACTTCACAGTTGGCACAATACATTCCGGCAGGAGGCGTTCTCCATGCAGACGCCAAACCCAGACCCTGCCATCCGAACGGTAGAGGGTGAACCTTGATTCGTCGCTCCAGAGAACCTGTTTCCACTGTTCAACGGTCCACTGTCGACGTTCTTTGCACCACGTTAGCCGAGCAGTCTATTGGACTTGGTGATCAAAGGCTTGTGGGCTGCAGCACGTCCATGATAACCGAGCAGATGGGCTTCCTTTCGGATGGTATTCATCGAAAAAACACTCCCGGATGCCTGTTGAAACTCCGCGCGGATGTAGCCCATCGATTTGGTGCGGTTCTTCCGAATTTCTCTGGCCAGCACCCGTCGGTCTCTAACTCCCAGTTTTGTGGGTCTGCCGGGTCGGGGCACATTCCGACAGTCACCTCTCATCTTCCATTTGCCAGTCACGTAGGCCACTGTCGATTTTGGGTACTTCAACTCGCTGGATATGTCACGTATGGATCGGCCATTTCTGTGATACCCGACGATTACACTTTTCTCGAAATCAGAGAGCTCCGAACTGCGTGGCATCTTGCATGCGACTGATTGCGTTGTTGTTTCCCACATGATATTTAACGGCGGCGGCAGTGACGTGTATCAGGACGGCAGATATCGTCGATTTCAGGGGTGTCCAATTACTTGTTGGTAGATAGTGTATATAACTACAGAGTCATATTCTCTATAACTGTAGTTATAGAGAACTATAACTATAGAGTTATATCATATTTCCTTCTATATTTCTAATTTTAACTGTTCGATTTGAAAATATCTTTGTCTCTGATACTTCCTTCTGTTATGACAAAACGTTTTGTTCACAGTTTGTTAATTTTCGTAACATACTTTTCAGCCGCTGGTTCTATTTAAGGAGCTGTTTCTATTTCAGGATATTTTATTGATTGTAAGAATACAGTTGATTTTTCTTCCTAACCGGTTCTGCTGACTGTGAATAACTTCGAAATTTTTTATTCGTGTTCTCAAAAGACATGTGCTCATTACAACTAAAAATTCGGCGTCATCTTTCTTTGTTTTGTTTTTTGCACATAAGCTGTTGCCATCTGCTAGTTTTGAGTACTTGGTTAAGCAGAAGCGACATTGCTTCCTCCCTGCGCTTGCATGCACAAAGACCAGATGCATCAGACAAGCAGAAATTCTGCTGCATACCCTGACTCCTCTCTCTGCTGTTCAAAAAAAAACCTCTTTTGTTTTTTTCCCGTTTGAAATGTGATAGCTTATAAATTATCACTGTATTTGTTATTTTATTTTATCTGACGTGTGTGAATAAGAAAGTACTTTTTAATATGCACTGAAAAATTTTCGTTTTGCGTTGAGCCAGTATATTTCGTTAACGCTGTTTTGCCCTTGATAATACATTTTCAGTCAATGTAAGCAAAATAACGTCTTTCGTACCATATCATTTTGCAACTGTCGTACTGTGTTCGTGATTCTTTATTATTGCGTCTCGAAGACGTCTCACATTGTGATGTGTCACTCACAATGTTTCAAATACATGTGAACTCATTTTGATTAATTTTCTGAGTAATGAGTAAAAGAATCTCTACGTTAGAACATTTGTTAAAAACATCGTTTCAGAGATAGAATTTCATTGAAGAAATAGCACAAAAATTTTGTAGTAAAAATGCTATTGTAAACATTGTTTCGGCATGAGGTTTTCAACGAATGTATTGGTGCAAACTTTTGTACGAAAATGGGATCTGTCACAAACGCCGGCATAAGAATTTCTGTGAGTAAAGAGATGTGAAAATTTGTAAAAAAAAAAAAAAATTGAGCTGCGTGCCCAGCTGCAAAGATTACTGCACGCCAGAGCTGAAGTTTCTATGCCATAACCCTTCAATTCTTAAAGTTATATCAGTTTTATTGCCCGTTGATTTTTATTGCCCGTCAACAAGTTTTAGTCCATGGAAACGGTTTCGTCGTTCTTCTTCAAAAGCACATAAAGACCATATTGTATTATGCTTCACACCCAGTGGAATTCATATCGTTCGAATTTCAACTACTTTTACACATTACGACTATAAACCTCAAATTGTAACAAGCTTTTCTTCTGTACTGGCTAGCATGGCTTAAGGGCAGTAACTGATGACGGCCTTCGAATCTCTGAAGCTGTCGTCTGGTATTGAAGAAGACATCGTTGGCAAATGGTTTAACACTAAGTAGTTCGTCTTGCAAAGGTCACAGAATTTCATTTCATGTTCTCTGTCGCTTTTAATCATTCATTGCGTTTTGCGTTTTCGTAAACAGAATGGTAATAAGGACAATAACCCTTCCCAATCTAAAGAACTAAGCTGATAGGCGAAACGTTATCTTCCGGAACTGAAAGCAGAAAGACTAAAATCAGGCTGAAGAATAAACAAACACGAAACTTGGATTTAATTTAATTGATGTTCAGAGTCAGAAACTACGGCTACATGGCTAATATCCTAAGTTTGTTTATTTTTACAAGCCTTTGGTTCGGAAAATTAGCACGGATTTGCTCCAGGGCCAGAATCAACTGTAAGAGGCAGCATGTTGATGCCATAGACAACATGCTCAATAGGCAGCATGTTGATGCCACAGACAACATCCTCAATAGGCAGCATGTTGATGCCACAGGCAACATATGGCTGAATTCTCTAGACAGGGAAGGGTTATTATTTTTACCACTTTGTTTTCGAAAACGCACAAAGCAATGAACGATTAAAGACAATAAAGAACATCCGTATCTTGAAAACCAGCAAATGACAAGTATTTAATGCAGGCACATCCAGTTAAATATATGACAATAAAGCATTGCTTGGACTTACTCAGATATCAACCTATGAATTGAGGGTCGTTCGGAGGATGGAAACAGTTATTGTAAATTTGCATCCTCAGATCATGGAGGAAAGGAAATCTTTGGGTAATGTCTCAAAAATATTGTCGAAGATTTCATTGGTTATGAAAGGTTGCCGAATGGATCGGGGGCTCACAGTGTATACGGCAACAACCGAAAATGGGAACCCTGTATCACGGTGTTTAAGTCAACAGCGGACTGGAGACATATAGGCTGAGCAGAGTATAATAGGAAATGAAATGATTTGATCAAGTTGCATACAACAGTCAAAGATGGGTGATTCGCTCCTACGAAAAGGCAGGAACTTCTGCAAACTCCGTGGTTGTCAACTTCCCTTTATATACCTCACTCGCATAGAAATGCTTTGCCTTGGATAATGTAACTTTTAACTCATATAGGAGCTGCGGAAAGTATACTATCTCCAGGAATATTCAAAGTTTTCTTTTCTGAGCAGTTCTCCATGCAGATGACGTTTGATGCTGGCGTTTCATCGTCAAAAAATGATGGGGATATTACAAAATATTTTCTGACATGACAGCACACCCACTAAATTTTATTCGATTGCCGACGTCTCTAACGGAATTGTAGTGATTCATCTGGTAAAAGCAAAAATAAGAAGTCTTGCTTACGTAGACTGACAGCTTTTATACTCTGAGCCAAACAGTTATTTAAGCAAGATGATTTTCTTAGAAAAAAATTCTTTCCATTGTACCAGTTGTAACGTATACTCTATATTCACTTTCCTTTTGATTTTACTATCTCTGGTTATTTTATTTTACTATGTAAATTATCTTCCTACTGAACGGAATATTATTTCACCCGCTGAATGAGATCTGGCAATGAGTGTAAGTCATGACGTGGTGGTAGCTCGTATATAGGCGCGTTCATCGAGAAGTGTGCGTTGTGTGTTGTTGCGTTGTAGTTGTGTTGTTGCGTTGGAGTTGAGGGTGGTTGGTGTTGTTGGTGGTGTGTTGCGTTGCGTTGCAGTGTGTTGTTATGTAGTAGTGATATATGAGTGCCTTAGTTGACCAGGAGTCATCATAATAAACAAGTTGTTCTGTAAGTTCAGTCTTTTTCAATTCTTAGTTTTGTCAGACCTCTGTCTGGCTGTTAGGTTTATGACTTTGATTACTTAATATAAATAACCAGCGTTGAGACTTTGTTTAAGTTCATAATTAACGAGTAACAACACCCTTTTGGGAATTCATCATTTTGAAGCTTAGAGCATTATTCATTCATAATAATTAGCTTAGCAAAAAGATAAACAAAGCTAATTCATTATAATTGGCGCCCGAACTTTTCTCGAACACGAGATCCTGACTATTATTACCCATGGCTTCCTTACCTGAGACAACTGCAAATTTCCACCTTCCGGCAAGTCTCGAGGGTAATGGTGTTTGTTTGGACAATTTGTACGAAGCCTGTGGCTCTGACTTGGATATGAATAATCTACACATACCCAAGCATTCTTCACCATCTCGTAATGCACCAGCTTCTTATCACTCTGAGTCGCGGGTCGTACCTGAGGGAGTTCAATCCTCTCAGCGAAGCAGAATGCTTGCCCATTTCGTGCCGCATGCTGGCACAATTCATTTCAATGGTTTGGAGGGGTCTTTAAAGTTCCTCGAAGATCTGGAAGACCATTTTGATTTATATAATATTCCGGAAGACTGCAAGGTCCAAATTGCCGGCACTTGCTTGAGGGATACCGCCAAGACCTGGTATCGGCAGTGGCGAGGGTCGAACCCGGATTCTCATTATGAGAATTTCCGTGCAGAATTCTTGGAGGTCTTTCCTTTCGGCCTCAGTCGAGCTAGCCTTGCCCAACAGCTGTTTTCTCGTCAGCAGGGTCCCAATGATAGCCCTGTTGCATTTGCGTTGGAAACTACACGCCTATATAATCTATGGGATCCACATGCCAGTCATGTTGACATGTTGGATACCCTCGTACAGCAGCTCGACCCATTCTTGCAAGATTTTCTTGAGGTTCGACACCCTACCACTATTCATGAATGCCTTCGCCTCATACGCACGTATGAAGAGCGACATGGCAAACATGCTGCAACTCACCATGCTCGGGCACCCCGCGAGGCTTATTCCGAAAACCCTCAGCGGCATAATAGACAAAACTTTCAGCGCGAGCATACACACGTGCCCACCCAAGCTTCATACGTTCCACCACACAGAAGAGTGGCGAACCAGCAACGAGTTTCGGAGCAAGCTACGGGGTATCGTCATAATGCACAGTATGCTCGACCCCGTTCCACTCAGCAGCATTCGGAACGTTATCATGCTCAGGGCAATAATAATTTTTCTGCCCGTGCTGAGGGCAGACGTAACGAAAATGAAAATCTCAACAGACACGCGGAGTTCCCGACGCAGGGTGCACGCAATTTTCCTTATCGTGAAAATTTTCCCGATACCCGGCAGGGTCGAGGTTTCCGACCACATGATAACACCACCAGAATTCCTTTAAACTTCCACAGGAAGTAGACGAAGGGTCGGTCCTGCTTCCTGATACCAAACATCCTGACCCTAAAACAGTATTAGTGACTGTTCAAACTCCTCAGTTGCCTGATGTATTCTTGACACTTGAAGACATTATTGTCGAGACAAAGTTCGACACTGGGTCTGAGATTTCAGCCCTAAATACAAAGTTTTGCAATGATGTTTTTTCTGCAATACATGTTCAGCCTGCAACGCAGTATTTGCGAGGTGCAAATAACGAAATCTTCAGTATCGCAGGAACTGTCACATTATCTTTAGGGCTGGGAAAAGCTCGTTTTACACATTCTTTCCTGCTTATAGACGAGCTACCCGTGAAATGTCTCATGGGTATGGACTTTATTAACAAGTTTCAAATAACTTTGAATTTTGTACAACATGTGATTTCCTTTCCGGAACCTGTCGAAATGATTCCGACGGTTCCTGTAGATATTACGAGTTTATTGTTGAGTGACCAATTGAATGAGGGGCAACGAGACCAGCTTTCTCTCCTTTTACAGGAAAGTCCTGGTTTATTTTCGGATCAACCTGGTTTCACACAGGTGGTTTATCATGTTATTGACACTGATGGTTCGAAACCCATTGCGACGAAACCTTACCCTTGTGCTCCACATAAAAAACAGGAAATGCAACGTCAAATTGCGGAAATGATTAAGCAGGGCATAATCAGGGAATCAACAAGCGCCTGGGCGGCTCCTGCCTTCTTGGTTCCAAAGAAACAACCAAATGAATTTCGTTTCGTGACAGATTTTCGCAAACTCAACCAAGTCACAAAAACAATCAATTATCCCCTACCTGTCATGTCACATATTCTAAATGACTTGTCGTCAACCAAATGGATGTCAACTTTGGATTTGGCGAGTGGATATTGGCAGGTGGCAGTACATCCGGACTCGGTCGATAAAACAGGCTTTGTGACTCCTTTTGGGGCCTATGAATATTTACGTATGCCTTTTGGTTTAGCTTCTGCACCTGCTACTTTCCAAAAGCTTATGGACACGGTTCTCAGACCTGTCCTGGGTCCCCATGTGCATGTCTATTTGGATGATATTATTATCACATCAGAGACTTTTGACGAGCACCTTTCTCTGCTCAAACAGGTGTTCCAACTTATATACAATGCTGGCTTGACGTTAAAACCTAGTAAATGCCAGATAGCGCGGGACGAGATTGTATATCTGGGGTTGAAAATTACTCCCCACGGCTTATTCACTGATAATGAAAAAATTAGGCCTATTGCTGACTTTCCTCGGCCTAAAACAGCAAAAGAACTATCCCGCTTTCTGGGAATGACCGGATGGTATCAGCAGTTCGTCCCCGCTTATGCTACAATATGTGAGCCATTGTATGCTTTAAAGCGTAAATACAAGAAGTTTATTTGGACACCTGAAGCTAACGCTGCATTCGAAACACTGAAGTCTGCATTGACTCAGCCTCCGGTGTTGGCTTTCCCGGATCATTCTAAAGAATTTGATATTTATACTGATGCATCCGGAGTTGGTCTTGGTTGCGTTTTGTCACAAGCTGGGCATCCAATAGCTTTTGCGTCTCGTACTTTAGCCAAAGCTGAACGCAATTATTCAGCTACGGAACGTGAATGTCTTGCTGTTGTGTATGCACTGAATAAATTTCAATGTTATCTTAACGAATTGACAGTTAACATAATTACGGATCATTCTGCCCTTCAGTATTTGAATTCTGCTAAGCACCTATCTCAAAGACTTATGAAGTGGGCTCTGAAGTTACAAGAGAGCAATATCAAAATTTCGTATCAGCCAGGTAATAAGAATCAATTACCGGACGCATTATCTCGCGTTCCGATTAGTGGGGTCCCCACCGAAACTACTCCTGGATGTCAGCCTTTACTTCTGATAGCTGATATCACATCCAGAGAGCAGATAATGGCGGAATTAATAAATGATCCAGATTTTGGGGATATTTACAATTTTTTGCTTGCGGGTTCGACCCCACAAAGTGATCCTTCTCTGGCTGGAAGGTCACAACATTTTGAAGTAATAGAGGGTCTTCTTTATTATACAAAGTCTCGGACTACTAGGGCAGAGTTTCGCCCATGTATTCCGCGAACCCTTAGAATGGCTCTTTTAAATGAATTTCATGACAAACCTCTTGCAGGCCATTTAGGTATTCGCAAGACCCGTTGTAAATTGCGGGATGTTGCCTATTGGCCTGGCATGTACCAAAGTGTGCTCGCATACGTTCAATCATGTCACTTGTGTCAGATTAATAATTATCGTAATGTAAGACCGGCCGGTCACTTGAAATCTAGTTCAAGTTCTCATGTATTTGATATTATTTCCATAGATTTATTGGGACCTTATCCATTATCTGTTAAAAATAAAGCTCGTTATGTTTTAGTACTAACTGATAATTTTTCTAAATGGGTTGAAGTTTTTCCCATTAAAGCCGCTACGGCTGAGATTATTTGTAATGTCTTAGTTAATGAAGTATTTTCTAGATATGGTGCACCTAATAAAGTAGTTTCGGATAATGGTCCTCAATTTATTTCTGACATTTTTGAAAGAATGTGTGCGAGATTACACATTAAACACAAATTCATTTCCCCATATCATCCCCAGAGTAATCCTGCAGAACGCGTTAACCGAACGCTAGTGAAAATGATTGCGACTTTCGTAATGGACCACCATGAAAAATGGGATGACCATTTAGAACTTTTTGCGTTCGCCCTCCGCTCATCTGTCCACGAGTCTACTAAAATTACTCCTGCAGAACTTTTTCTGGGTCGCAAAATTAAAACCCCTTTTGAAAATTTAACGGGGATTATCGACGAATTAAACCAGCGACCAACTCCGCAATCAGTACACATTATGGCAGAAAAAGCTCGTGTTGCAATGCTAGGAGCACAAGCGGCTCAAGCACGATATTATAATTCTAGGCGTAGGGAACCAGATCTTGTCGTTGGAGATCTCACTCTCGTGGAAACGCACTTCCAGTCTTCTGTTTCGCATACTTTAGTGAAGAAATTTGCACCCAGCTACGAAGGTCCATATCGGGTGGCAAATGTCTTTGAAAATAATATTGTTCTGGAGAAACCGAACAACAATTTTCAATATGTACATGTTGATCAATGTCGCAAGTATCACGAACGGAATATCGATTTCATTATCAATCCTACTCAACCTTCTGTTCCACAGACTCAAGAATCTATATCTCATGTTCAACCGCCAGAAATTGTGGACGACCCACCGAACATTTTTGACGAATCACCAGTGATTTTTCCTTCACCCTCCCCCTCCAGACGAGTTTCTACAACCGCAACCTGATTCTCCCGTGAGACCAAGGCTCGATTCGCGTTCGTCGAATACTAGTATCGTTCCTTTCCCTCCAACCATTGCCAAGACTATTGCTGCGCCGTTTCCGGCTCACTCTGCACCAACGCGGGATACTTCTTCTTTGAATACCTCATCGGAAAGTATTCCTATGGGCAAATCCAAACATCGCCCTGCACGACCGCTGACTTACAGCAGCGACTCAGAGGCGTCGGACATTTCGGATTTGTCAGTTATGAATCCAACATTTCATATTCCACACCGTTCAGCACCACCAAAAGCTGGGCGCAAACGTCACTTGTCTCCCCAATCTGCTTCGCCGCAACAGCGACGAAGGCAGAAATCTTTGCATCCGCCCGGGTTTCGCCCCTGGAACCTCCGTTCAGGGCAAACAGGGCCGATGCCTGCTACTACTATCATGCCCCGTGGGCGTAAACGAAAACAAGCGATGTGGCCGGAGACACGTCCCTCCAAAAAGATACTGGAAGGACACAACGGGCCCCAGCATCAAGGGACTTCATATCCAAAGCCTGGGGAGCCCGTTCCTCTCAGCCGCAGGGATTTCCGGACCGCCAGACTTCTGACGTTCCTGACCGTTCTTCTCAGCCGCAGGGATTTCCAGACCGCCAGACTCCTGACCGTTCCTCTCAGCCGCAGGGATTTCCGGACCGCCAGACTTCTGACGTTCCTGACCGTTCTTCTCAGCCGCAGGGATTTCCAGACCGCCAGACTCCTGACCGTTCCTCTCAGCCGCAGGGATTTCCGGACCGCCAGACTTCTGACGTTCCTGACCGTTCTTCTCAGCCGCAGGGATTTCCAGACCGCCAGACTCCTGACCGTTCGTCTCAGCCGCAAGGGATTCCGGACCGCCAGACTTCTGACCATTCTTCTCAGCCGCAGGGATTTCCAGACCGCCAGATTCCTGACCGACAACAGACCGATGTTCCATTACCGTCCCGGAAGAGATCCAAGCCACCTGATTTCACCAGTCCCATTCGGCCGGGAAAACGTTATCGCACTAGAATTTTTTATGCGTCCTCGAGATAAGTAAGTTCTCGTGGACAGGTTCTTTTCTCAGTTTATTGTTTTTCCTGCTCGACCAGTTGGCGTGTCAGAATTTCTTTTTTTCGTGTGGGCCTATGCATTCTTTTTGTGTATATATGTGTGTTTTTTTTTATATTTCTTCTATGTCCATCTACTAATCCACTTTTTTTGTATATATCTATGTGCTTAGGGGTAAAATAATAAAATTGTTACTGTTAGGCAGCTCCAGGTAAATTTCGCTGCTGATACAGTTGTTCTGTATTTCAACGCATGAGGCAAACGTAATTTGAAATGAAAATAATAAAATTGTTACTGTTAGGCAGCTCCAGGTAAATTTCGCTGCTGATACAGTTGTTCTGTATTTCAACGCATGAGGCAAACGTAATTTGAAATGAAAATAATAAAATTGTTACTGTTAGGCAGCTCCAGGTAAATTTCGCTGCTGATACAGTTGTTCTGTATTTCAACGCATGAGGCAAACGTAATTTGAAATGAAAATAATAAAATTGTTACTGTTAGGCAGCTCCAGGTAAATTTCGCTGCTGATACAGTTGTTCTGTATTTCAACGCATGAGGCAAACGTAATTTGAAATGAAAATAATAAAATTGTTACTGTTAGGCAGCTTCAGGCAATCTTCGCTGCTGATACAGTTGTTATGTATTTCCACGAATGAGGCGCACGTAATTTGAAATTAAAAAAGTGATTCCTGCTAGGCAGAATAAAAGGAAAGTATGCCGATGCAGGTTTGGTTTGTTCTACACTACAAATTTCAGTCGAATACAGATTCGTAAATTGTTATGCCAAGTTGATAATGTAAATACGGCTACCACCAAACAACAAATCAAAAAAAAAAGATCGAGAAACGTCAATCATCGAAATGTAAGACTTACACTCCAAAATTGATAGGTTTTTCGGAAAAAAAAAAAAAAAAAAAAAAGAAGAAAAATTAAGGGGGAGATGATGTAACGTATACTCTATATTCACTTTCCTTTTGATTTTACTATCTCTGGTTATTTTATTTTACTATGTAAATTATCTTCTTACTGAACGGAATATTATTTCACCCGCTGAATGAGATCTGGCAATGAGTGTAAGTCATGACGTGGTGGTAGCTCGTATATAGGCGCGTTCATCGAGAAGTGTGCGTTGTGTGTTGTTGCGTTGTAGTTGTGTTGTTGCGTTGGAGTTGAGGGTGGTTGGTGTTGTTGGTGGTGTGTTGCGTTGCGTTGCAGTGTGTTGTTATGTAGTAGTGATATATGAGTGCCTTAGTTGACCAGGAGTCATCATAATAAACAAGTTGTTCTGTAAGTTCAGTCTTTTTCAATTCTTAGTTTTGTCAGACCTCTGTCTGGCTGTTAGGTTTATGACTTTGATTACTTAATATAAATAACCAGCGTTGAGACTTTGTTTAAGTTCATAATTAACGAGTAACAACACCCTTTTGGGAATTCATCATTTTGAAGCTTAGAGCATTATTCATTCATAATAATTAGCTTAGCAAAAAGATAAACAAAGCTAATTCATTATACAGTGGTACATGGCAAACGCTATCATCTCGTCCGAAGTATCACAGTTAAACGCATCATTATGTTGCAAACTTCTTTCGGGATGTTACACAACCCATCGAGATTCTGATGGCATCAACAAAAGTGATGTTTGTTGCTATGGTAACTGCATTCCTCTTTCCAAATGATAAAAAAGAAAGTAAAATTGCCCCGTTGTAATCACCATATGAATATTAAAAGCATCTGAATCATGCAGTTTCCCTTTACTGGTTCCCAGAAGTCTTTACTCAGCAGCCAACCAGCCGGGACAATGGGTTGCCGCTGCATTTGCCTTACCAGATCAATCCGTTTCGTCATTGATGAATAGGAGATTTCTCCCGCCACACTCACCGGTCATGGAAAAGGACTCAGCAGGGTGACGATACTGAAGGGGAAATAGAGTAAGCGCAGTATCTGCTTCGCAGGGGGTCCTCTCATTATGGTCGACGACATCTCGTTGCCTGGGTGTGAGAGTACTAGAGATATGATTTAATGATGCATGTGAAGGCAAAAATGAAGGCGCTCACTCGAAAAATGAAGAGCTTCTTTTTGCGTGGGTGGAATTCCGTCGCTGATTGAAGCTACGTCTGATGATCATTACAGGATGGGAATGAAAATTGCAATGTGATACACCGAAAGTTAGCCGAAAAAGGAAAAGAAAAGAAACAGAAAAGCAAAGGAGCGATAATCAAAGAGCACGATTGTAAAATAGGTCACGAACAGATAATTTCTTAGTGATTCATTTTATTTGATTTAAGGTAAACACGAAAACTGATTATTAGCTGACGTTCACGTACGTTTCTTTGGTTAGACTGAGTCGTATACACTGTCGCGCGAGCTAGCGTTGTTCCACCCTCCTATAAAAACTCATAGAGCATAACAGCGGGGATGTTACCGGCAATGTGTGAAATGCTCAGGTTTCCTGTATAATGGCTAAAAGTACCAGGCAAAGCTTAAAACCGATAACGCTTCATACCCTGCCTTGGCATTTGATATAGTGCCGTGTAAGTTTTAGGCAATAAGTGAGATGAGAGTTGCTTCGTGAAAAGAAGTTTCCGCCTGTTGAACAAGGGCTCGCGGTTCGAGTTCCAGTACCTGAGGTTGATAAAAACCGAGGAGATACTCGCAATATTACGTGGCGTGTGAAGTGTTCTATGAGTTGGGCACATCAAAGGAATCTTAAAGCAATTATACGCTAGATCACAGTTTTTTTGTTATGCGAAGAAAATATTGCGCCGCCCCTGTGGCGCCGTAGTCCAAGCGCTGGCTTCTGGCCATTCGTCCGAAACGAGTCCGGGTTCGAGTCCCGGTGAGGCATGGATGGGTTTTTTTGGCTTACGGTACTGACTTTCTCCCTTCCCTGGAACCAGTGACCCTAAATTAGTACCAACCCTTAGTTTTTTTATCCTCCGAGCTGTCTACCAGCGATCAGACAATCTCAGCCGTTTCTTCGTTCCCAAATTAATTTCTGAAAATCCTGTGATAGCATGTAAAGCAGATAGCTTGTGAATTTTCACATCTCTGCCTTATTGAAAATTCTGTGCAGTTTACATAACGTTTTGACAGCTTTATGGAATTTCTCTCGGTTTCTCAATATATTTTTAATTACCACATCTGAAGTCCTTTTGGTAGCCCAGATTGCACGCCACTGTAAAAACCAATTAAACAGATTTTTGAATTCTTAGAGACACTTGGCAATGCTGGTGATGTTGCACGTGTTTAATCACATGGATGAGCTGTGCTCTCTTATGAAGTCACATGCGTTCTCTCCGTTTTGCGATAAAAGTGCACTCGTGGAATATCATTATATTATATTATATTATATTATATTATATTATATTATATTATATTATATTATATTATATTATATTAGCCTACGTAATGGTACCTTGGGCCTTCTTTCGCCGTGATATCCACTTGTACCCGACGCGGCATCGACCAGCGGAAGGTGTCCTCATTTATTCTGTACCAGCAGCACAAATCAATAACCTTCCGGGATTCCGTAACGAGCAAGTCACTGTCCTGGACGAGTAAATGACACGTTCCATTGCATCCCACAAATGTTCGATAGGATTCAGGTCGAATTAATTTATAGGCCAGGGATTACGTGAAATGATTGAATCTTCGAACTATTCCTGCACAGTTTGGGCCTTGTAATACAAGGCATTTCTTTTCTGAAAGAGCCCAGTGTCATTCGAATACACGGTTTTTATGTAAGGCAATACTCTGTTCAGAGCAATGCCTAGGAAGGATTTCGCTGTGAATATGTGTTCAACGCTGATGAGAGCAGCCAGTGATGCCTACGATAACCAACTCCATGCCATGATATACTGCTGCAACCTGCCTTTTCCTCTCCAACCGTGCAGTTTGATTGCAGCTGCTGAAGTGCACTTGGTGGAATACAAACCCGTCCATCAGCTTGTTGGACCTGGAACCTCCACTGTCAAAAATTTTGTGGTAGGTTGCACCAAAAAGTGGTGCTGCACCACTTTTTGGAAACTATACACCATTGTGTGGTGCATACAAAAACCCAACAACATGGTGCAACTTTGCACCACGTTATGAAACAAAGTTGCACCACATTATGGTGCAAGGTTTCACCATGTTGTTGGAATTTTTATGCACCACACAATAGTGTATCTTTCCTCAGAAAGTTGTGCAGCTGGTGTAGCACCACTTTTTGGTGCAACCTACCACAAAAGTTTTAACTGTGTAGACTCATGGGACCAGATGAATCTTTCTCCGTCGTCTGATGTCTAGCTACAGTACTCCTGTGCCCATTGCAAGCAGAGCTGTCAATGACGGTCGGTCATAATTTATACATAAACGCGCCGTCGACTCCTTACGACCATCTGCAGGAGCGTCAGCTGTATTATATGCCAGCAAAAGTTTCTTTGTGCTCCTTTGTTGTAGTTTGCCTTTAATTGAGAGATCGTGAGCCGTCTGTAGTCCTGGACAGCACGTGTCGACCAGCGTTCACTTCGACTGTCAATCAGTGATGGTCTCACGTTGAATGGATGCGTATCCTTCTTCGGACTATTTTTGCCACACCTTTACTATGACCTTGTTTAAACATCCAACAACATCTGCGGATGCTGGAATGTTTGTCGGTGCCCTTCTTAAATTGATGAAATTTCCGCTTTAGACTCCGACAAGTCCTTCTCATTCCTCATTGCACAGACTTGTTGAAGAACTGACACCCCCTACCCGTGCCGTTTATATACCCGTACTGTATAAATAAGTTCTGCTCCTATCGGTGACGTCATTGCTACTGTGATGTGGTATGGTTCATAAGAGTAAGTGTTATATTGCTGCACTCTTTGTTAAAAAGAAAAGCTAAAATACGGAGAAAATGGGTTGATCTGTTACAAAATGTTCCAAGTTTATCGTGTAGAACATGTTTCGTGTGTACCAAGAGATTTCGAGGGCAGGAATAAATCATAAATGACGTGATCTAAATCCTGATTTTCAAGGAGGAATTCAGATATGAAAACAAAAAACAAAAACAAAAAAGCTATCACATAATGGAAATGGTAGTTCATAGGTTAGTGGAACAATCCGGAATTGAAGGCGAGTGCACGAACTGTTCCATTAATATCAACCGAAGATGTAAAAATGAAAAAACATCTATGGCGAGACAGTGAAATAAAACCATGACAACGAGCCTCCCTACACATTACCCTTCGACCCACTGTCAGGTTTCCAACTTTAAAACTTGTCGGAAGGAACTTTGAAGCGTTAAGTTAGAAAACATTTAACGAGGAGAAACTAAATTTACATAAGAAGACAGAAACTCAAAAGAAAGGTTACGTTAGAGATATACGTCACAAACTGCTCTTCGTCTGATCTGATAACAATAAATATCTGTGCACTCGAGAAAAGCTTGAGACAAACGATACCTACATTTATCTTGGGCAGCAGATATCAAATGAGGGTCACATTGATGAAGATATTAATCGGCGTTTAAAATTTGGATGGTGAGCTTTTGGAAGAAACAGCATAATTTTTAAGAGCAGTATGCCATTATGTCTTAAAAGAAAAGTGTTTGATCAATGCATCCTTCCTGTGCTTACTTATGGTGCAGAGACGTGGACCTTAACTAAAAGAGACATACAAAGACTGCAGACAACTCAAGGGAGCATGGAGAGATGCATGGTTGATGTAACCAGGAGAGATAAGAAGAACTTGTGGATAAGGAAAATGACAGGAGTGGACGACATCATGACTAGAATGAAAACACTGAAATGGCAATGGTTTTGGTTTGGTAATTGTGGGTACTAGGAGTACCCAGTTTATTGTTTTGTACATACATAGGATATATCACTGAAAAGTGCAACATAGAAAACATAAAGAGAGAAAATCTGGTACATCCACAGCACAAATTGGAGAGCAACCCGAAGAATACTTCAATTTGCCCATATAGTAAAAGGACGATGTACACAAAGAAGGAAAAGCAGATCTGCATATCATTCGATACAAAGTAAAACATGTACAACGTTATAAGCATATGAACAAGGGTATAAGAACAAAGTGAACAAATTTAGTACGAAAATAAACAGCGGCAGAGGAAAAAAATAGTATATCTAAGACATACAACAAGAGCAAAGGAAAAACACAAAGCAATATAACAAAAATATGAAACAATATTCAGTACTTGAGGGACAACAGAAACAGTGTCTGGTTGGGAAGGAGCGCTAAATTTCATCTGCTAGAGGAAGCACGGTATCACAAAATTGTTTCTCAGTGAGGTCTTTCAAGGAGGAGAGACGGTGAGTGTATCGTCTCATGAAAACCTGGTACCTAGGATCTGTGACACTCAGGGATTTGAAAAAAGACACGTACGCTTCAAACTGCATCACCGCTGCACACAGATCAAGATCAGGTGAACGGAGGAATTCTTCAGTACAGACAACCGTACGAGCAGATTGGAAAAGGCGTAAAAGTTGCTGTCGGGACAGTGGGCCAGGAACGAGAAGAAACTGATCAATGGCCTGTATAACCTCCATCTGAGAGAGGATTGACAGGGCCATAACGGAGGTGCAAACCGTTCGAAGAGTCATCAGGCGGAGAAACATCTGAACAGGAAACACTGGGAACACTAGATGAGGCCACAGAAGAAGTAACAGAGAGATGTTTTACCTTTTTCTGTTTCACAGAGCCTTTGGAAGTACCAGTCCGTTTCGAAGACGAAATTGAGGCGGAGGAATTCATTGGCGGATCTGGAGGAACACCCGAAACGGGAGACGAGAACACAAGTTGCTCCGAGGAATCAGTATGCACCCGATCAGCATCGGTTAACGGTGGAGCATAAACCAAGACAGCAGGAAGGTACGGCAACAGGGGAACATCAGACGCGGTCGTTGTTGAAGTTCTGATATGCGAGAGACACGGAGGAGTACCGAATCACCACTCGACCTATCTGAGTCGGAACACTCAGTCGGAGACACATCAGTAGTGGAAGACATCTTTGCTAACCCAGAAGGAAGATGCACTACCGTACGGTGCGGAAGAGGAGGAAAGGGGTCATTTTCCGTACCTGGAAGTTGCGTCTGACTGAGAGAAGGAGAGGTCGCGACTGGCAAAACACTAAAAGAGGGGATGGTAGAAATGCCAGTGTGATCGGCATTGGGAAGCGAGCTGGAAGAAAGACCACGGCGTATGCGCACACAGGAGGCAGTGGTGTGATCCTGTGTTAGACAGTGAGTACAATAGTGAGTGGTAAAAACCTTGAAACTGTACGTAGGTGAGCCAATTTCAACAGTAGCGTCTGTAGGATATTCCGCCAAGGCGTTCTCAGTGGGGAAAACGACCAACAACTGACGGCGAGGTCCTGTAGCATGTGCAAATCGGTGTCCCGACAATTCGTCGCGTGCGTCAATTCGTCGACTACGTCAATTCGTCGCCTGCGTCAATTCGTCGCGCGTCAATTCGTCGACTACGACAATTCGTCGCGCGTCAATTCGTCGCATGCGTCAATTCGTCGCGCGTTAATTCGTCGACCACGACGATCCGTCGCGCGTCAATTCGTCGCGGACAAATCTGTCGACTACGTCAATTCGTCGCGTTTACAGATTTTGGTTACATACAAAACGAATACAGGAAAACGTACGATTTCGAACGTCTTGCTCCCTGATCAAATTTATAAAGTTTGGCCACGCAGACAGGATAGGAATATTACGTTTTTCTTTGGCACTAAAAATATTAGACGGTAAACGGTTTTTGAACGGGGCAGGATCCGCTGGTCAGAGCCCCCCATATGCAAAATTTTCGTACAATCTACAGTTTTCAATTCAGAACCACCAAATCTGGTATACTATCTCGTGGTATTCTAACTTAGACTGTAGACGGTTTTGGGAAGCGGTTGCAGAGAGGAGGGGGGGGGGTTACAGCCCCCCTACAGAATTGCCGTAAGATATAGTTTTCAATTTAGAACTACCAAATTTGGTATATTATCTCGTAGCGCTCTAACTTAGACGGTAGACGGTTTTTGGAACGGGTCAGGGGCCCGGTTGGTCAGAGCCCCCACACTACAGTTTTCAATTCAGAACCACCAAATCAGGTATCCTATGTCATAGTACTCTAACTTAGACGGTTGTCGGTTTTTGGAACGGGTCAAGGCCCGGGGAGTCGTAGCCCCCCCCCCCCCCCCATACATACAAAATTTGCGTAAAATCTAGTTTTCATTTCAGAACCATCAAATTTGGTATCATGAAACTCTAACTTAGACGCTAGACGGTTTTTGGAAGGGGTTGGAGCTATCGCGGGTCGGACCCCCCTCTCATAAAAAATTTCGTAAAATCTACAGTTTTCATCTTAGAACCACCAAATTTGGTATACTATCTTATGGTACTCTAACTTAGACGCTAGACGGTTTTTGAAAGGGGTTGGAGCCCGGGGTCAGACCCCCCGAAAAAAAAAACTTTTTCGTAAAATCTACAGTTTTCAATTTAGAACCACCAAATTTGGTATACTATCTCATGGTACTCTAACTTAGACGCTAGACGGTTTTTGAAAGGGGTTGGAGCCCGCGGGGTCGGGCCTCCTCATAAAAATTTCGTAAAATCTACAGTTTTCATCTTAGAACCACCAAATTTGGTATACTATCTTATGGTACTCTAACTTAGACTGCAGACTGTTTTTGGAACGGGTCAAGGCCGGGGGCCAGAGCCCCCACATACAAAATTTTCTTAAAAACTACAGTTTTCAATTCAGAACCACCTAATCTGGTATACTATCTCATGGTACACTAACTTAGACGCTAGACGGTTTTTGGAAGGGGTTGAGCCCGGGGGTCAGACCTCCCGAATAAAAACTTTTTCCTAAAAATCTACAGTTTTCAATTTAGAACCACCAAATTTGGTATATTATCTCATGGTACTCTAACTTAGAAGCTAGACGGTTTTTGGAAGGGGTTGGAGCCCGGGGGTCAGACCCCCCCGAAAAAAAAAACTTTTTCGTAAAATCTACAGTTTTCAATTAGGACCACCAAATTTGGTATACTATCTCATGGTACTCTAACTTAGACGCTAGACGGTTTCTGAAAGGGGTTGGAGCCCGCGGGTCACCCCCCCCTCATAAAAATTTCGTAAAATCTACAGTTTTCATCTTAGAACCACCAAATTTGGTATACTATCTTATGGTACTCTAACTTAGACTGCAGACCGTTTTTGGAACGGGTCAAGGCTCCGGGGTCAGAGCCCCCCACATACAAATTTTCGTAAAATCTAATTTTCATTTCAGAACCATCAAATTTGGTATCATGAAACTCTAAATTAGACGCTAGACGGTTTTTGGAAGGGGTTGGAGCCCACGCGGTCGGAGGCCCCCTCCTCTCATAAAAAAATTCGTAAAATCTACAGTTTTCATCGTAGAACCACCAAATTTGGTATACTATCTTATGGTACTCTAACTTAGTCTGCAGACCATTTTTGGAACGGGTCAAGGCCCGGGGGTCACAGCCCCCACATACAAAATATTCGTAAAATCTAGTTTTCATTTCAGAACCATCAAATTTGGTATCATGAAACTCTAAATTAGACGCTAGACGGTTTTTGGAAGGGTTGGAGCCCGGGAGTAAGAGCCCCCTCCCATAAAATGCCGCGTAAAATCTACAGTTTTCAATTTAGGAGCCACCAAATTTGGCATACTCTCTCATGGTACTCTAACTTAGACGGTAGACGGTTTTTGAACGGGTCGGCACGGGGTCAGAGACCCCCGCACATAATTTTTTTTCGTAAAACTAAAGTTTTCAATTTAGAGCTACCAAATTGGGTATACTATATAATGGTGTTCTAAATTAAACGGTAGACGGTTTTCAGAACGGGTCGGGGCAAGGGTGGTTACCCCCCCCCTACACACAAACTTTCGTAAAATCTATAGTTTTCAATTTAGAACCACCAAATTTTTTATACTATCTCATGGTACTCTCAACTTAGACGGTAGAAGGTTTTTGGAACGGATCAAGGCCCTGGGGTAAGACCCTCCCACATACAAAATTTTCTTAAAATTTTTATTTTTCAATTCAGAACCACCAAATTTTGTGTCATGAAACTCTAACTTAGCGGGAGACGGTTTTGGAACGGGTCGGGGCTCGGGGGTCGGAGCAAACCCTACTCCCCCTTCCCCTGTACAAAATTTTAAATTTCCGTAAAACCTACAGTTTTCAATTTAGAACCACCAAATTTGGAATACTATCTCATTGTATTCTAACTTAGACTGTAGACGGTTTTTGGAAAGGGTCGGAGCCCTGGGTTCAGAGGCTCCCCCCCCCCTCATACGAAATTTCGTAAAATCTAGTTTTCAATTTAGAACCACCAAACTCGGTATACTATATAATGGCACTCTAACTTAGACGGTAGACGGTTTTTGAAACGGGTCGGGGCCCGGGGTTAGAATGCCCTTCCCGACAAAAAATTTTCGTAAAATCTACAGTTTTCAAGTTAGAACCACCAAATTTGGTATACTATCTCATGGTACTCTAACTTAGACGCTAGACGGTTTTTGGAATAAGTCAAGGCGCGAGGGGTAAGAGCCCCCACATACAAAATTTTCGTAAAATCTATAGTTTTCATACATTAGAACCACCAAATTTGGTATCATGAAACTGTAACTTAGACGGGAGACGGTTTTTGGAACGGGTCGGGGCCCGGGGGTTAGAATGCCCTCCGACAAAATTTTCGTAAAATCTACAGTTTTCAAGTTAGAACCACCAAATTTGGTATACTATCTCATGGTACTCTAACTTAGACGCTAGACGGTTTTTGGAATAAGTCAAGGCGCGAGGGGTAAGAGCCCCCTACATACAAAATTTTCGTAAAATCTATAGTTTTCACATTAGAACCACCAAATTTGGTATCATGAAACTGTAACTTAGACGGGAGACGGTTTTTTGGAACGGATCGGGGCCCGGGCGGTAAGAGCACCCCCCTCCCCCCCCAAAGAATTTTCGTAAAATATACTGTTTTCAACTTAGTACCACCAAATTTGGTATACTATCTTATGGTACTCTGACTTAGACGGTAGAGGGTTTTTGGAACGGGTCGGGCACGGGGTAAGAGCCCCCCCCCCATAAAATTTTTTCGTAAAAACTAGTTTTCAATTTAGAACGACCAAATTTGGTATATTATCTCATGGTTCTCTAACTTAGACGGTAGATGGTTTTTTGGAAAGGGTCGGAGCCCGGGGTTCAGAGTCCCCCCCACCCATATAGAATTTCTTGAAATCTATAGTTTTCAATTTAGAACCACCAAATTTGGTATACCATATCATGGTACTCTAACTTAGACCGTAGACGATTTTCGGAACGGGTTGGGGCCCGGGGGTTAGAAACTTAGATGGTAGACGGTTTTGGGAACGGGTCAGGCACGGGGTCAGAGCCCTCCCCATAAAATTTTTTCGTAAAATCTACAGTTTTCAATTTAAAACCACCAAATTTGGTATACTATGTCATGGTACTCTAACTGAGAATGCAGGCGATTTTTGGAAACGGTTGGAGACAGGGGTTCAGAGCCCCCCCTGCCAATTTTTGTAAAACCTACAGTTTCGAATTTAGAACGACCAAATTTAGTACACTCCCTCATTGTATTGTAACTTAGACCGCAGACGGAAAGGGTCGGTGCCCGGTGTGAAGGGGGCCCATTCAAAATTTTCGTAAAAATTACAATTTTTACTCTTAAGAACTGCATCCCAATACAGCACTCCATTACCGCACCTACGGTCTAGGTTAGAGGCCGTAGATAACAATAAAGTGAAAAAATATCCGGTTCATGATGTATTAAAAACACAAATTAATAAACGTTAGCTTTCACCACCAACAGTTGCCTTATCAGGCAGAAATACAATGTACTGTAATTAATGTAAATTCTTTTTGCTTCGTATAATTAAATTAACTAAATCAAAATATTTAAAATAAGTTTCCTGGAAATTTACGGAAATAGCTTTTTCATTCATTAACTTTCACCCGCTGAACTTGGTGATTTTAGAAATAGTAATATTTACCTGGGAAATACCGGGTACCCCTGCTAGTAAGAACTAAAGATAATGTTACACTTTTAGTCAGGTACAAAACAATAATTAGAAAACCCTAGGACTGGGCCTGTTTAGCAATTTTCAGTGTGCCGTGCTAATTTTCATAATGTTTTCATTGAAGTCCAAGATTTTTGCAATGCGCTTTTCTGAGGTTGGAACTATTAAGCAGACAATAGGCCTAGAGATTTTTGATAGTTTTCAGTCCTCCGAGCTGATATTTATGTAGTTTTCATAGAAAATAAAATGAATTCTGTTTAAATGTTACTCGAGCACAAAAGCATTAATAGCTACGCCCGAGACCTAGGCATATGCATTTACAGTAATTTTTATAATGCTGTGATTATATGAGGTTTGCATGACAAATCAATTTAAGAGTGTTACGCTTATCAGAAATTATTTAAAGGCCTAGGCCTAGCGGCCAATAATTAGCATTTGGTGCCTAAGTGAAAGCAACATTATTAACTTGATTTGTTATGCAAACCTTATAAATACGACCACAGCGATTAAAAGTTACTAAAGAGTCCTTGTAAGTAATATTTTTTGACCGAGTGCAGGTACAATTTACGAAATGTCAACAGGTCAAAATATCTAAAGTAACAATGAAATTTGGAATATTTCTTTTTTCTTTCTTTTTATTTCAGTTTTGACACTTGTATTAAGTTTTAAAAACATATATTTCTCCTATCGTATACCTTCATTGTGCTTTCAACAGAATTTCTTACCATGTTTGGGGTATTTTGTTTCGTGTGGTTGCAGTTTTTTTAATGTTTTGGGCATTTCATTTTGTGAAATCAATTTTACTAGAATATGCAGATTCTGTAGTTCAGTGGTTTGAGGAAAATTATGTTCTTGGAAAATTTTGTGGAAGCAGAAGAAACAATCCAAGCAGAAGCCCTCCGCTGTTCCCGCCAACAATTTGGTCAGTTAGTGAAAACAATTTATTGGGCTTTCCCAGAACACAAAACGAACTTGAAAGATTAGACAGACGCTGAATACAATTCTGGGAGAGAAAAACTGTGACTGTACGAAATAATCAGTGAAATTGCGAAAGAGCAGAGAACAACTATGGCTAAAATCGAAAGAGTGATAGCACAGATTCCAACAAATCCACCCAGAAGAGAAACGCTGGCAAGATAAAAAGGAATTCGAACTTCTTTGGTGCACAGAGACAATGTTAACATGCTGGACATTTTAAGAGGAATTTCATATAATTCTACCCTTTACTAAAATGTGCTGGTATTTCTCACTAATTGAATTATACCTTTTACTAACTTGTATTTGAATTTTTCAAGAATGTAATTCCGCCGAAGATGCAAGAATGTAAAACCAACGCAAAATTAAAAAAGACAAAATTTTCAAAATAGCATGTCAAAAACATAAAATGTCAAAAAGTAATCCAAAATGTGAAACATATAAAAATTCAAAATGCAATCCAAAATGTGAAACAAATAAAAATTCAAAATGCAATCACAAGTCACAAGCATTACAAAAATGCGAAACGCCATGTAACAAGTACAACACAAAATTAAAACAAATGCCAAAAAAAATGCATACGCTTTGTAAAATGTACAAAATAAAATAAATGCCATATTCACAAGGATTTCATGACGAGTCATGTTAAAAATGAGTTTTTATTTAGACTTCAAATAATAATTACTAGCCTCTACACCTTTAAGTCTTTAATAAGTGCAACATCATTAACCTGACTTGTCATCAAACATTATCAATATGACCATAGCATACAATCACTTAAAAGACTTGTTAATGGATGAATTGAGGAATCACCAAGTTCAGCGGGTGAAAGTTAATGGCTGTTTATAGTTTTGTACTCGAGTAAATGCGCAACACAGTAAACTTGACTTTCTGAAAATTTTATGTATATGAGCACGGTTGATTGAAAACTGATAAAAGGGCTTAAGGCCTGTTTATTAATTTTTGTGCCTCAGTCAAAACGCAGTACCATAACCTTGGTATGTTATCGAAACCTTATGAATACGTCGGACTAAAAATTCCTAAAAAAAGTTTACGCCTAAGGTCTTGTAACTAAAGTTTTGTGACAGGGTAAAACTGCAACATTAATAACTTGACATGTTATGTTAACGTTGTGAATATGAGCACGGCGGATTAAAGATTTCAACAAATAGCCTTCGGGATTAATGTGTTGTAGCTGAGTAAAAATGTAACATTATCTTGATTTTCTATATAAACCAAACTACGTGCTGAAATGGCCCAACTATATATACGTATACTTCAACCATATACCGAAGCGCTGACAAGGTGAAAACAAAAGTGCAATTTTGTACGGTCTCCTAACATTTTATGGCCAGCCTACATGGAAGTGGACACCTTGATATCAAAACATACTTTTTGTACGGTCCACAACAAATAGCAATGGACACGTCGCAATCTTTGGGGGGGTTAACGACCACCGTGATCAATTCAGTGGGCTATAAGCAGTCGGACATTCCCAATTTTGGGCCACTGGTTCCTGGGAAGGGGGACAGCCAGTGCCAGAAGTCAAGCACAACGTCCATGATTCACCGGGATTTGAACCAGGATCCTTCTCGACAAGTGGTCAGAAGCCAGCGCCTAGATCACTCCGCCGCCGTAGCGGCACACGTTGAAATGTATTTTTCATACGGCCCCTAACGCTCTTATGGACATACTAGATTGAACTGGACGCAAATAAATCATTAATATAATTTTTACTAGCAGGGATACCAGTTATTTGCCAGGTAAATATTACTATTTGTGGAATCACCAAGTTCAGCGGGTGAAAGTTAATGAATGAAAAAGATATTCCTGCAATTTTCCAGTAAACTAATTTTAAATTTTTTGATTTAGTTAATTTAATTTTGCGAAACAAAAAAGAAAGAAAAAGGAATGGGAATACTTACCTTCTAGGAGACATCTATAGAACTGCCGTACATCTGGCGTGTGCTTCTGTGAATCCCGCGACACAGAAATGCAATATACCTATGTGATGTCGCATGCATACGACTTCACATTGGCATTGATCATCAAAGGAATGGGAATACTTTACCTTCTAGGAGACATCTATAGAACTGCCGTACATCTGGCGTGTGCTTCTGTGAATCCCGCGACACAGAATGCATGTACTATGTGATGTCGCATGCATACGACTTCACATTGGCATTGATCATCTTTTTTTCTTACCGTTTTGAATTTTGAATATCTGGAACTCTCTGTTTACATTACATTATATTTCTTTCTGATAAGCCGTTCGTTGGTAGTGAAAGCTAAACTATATAGATTTGTGTTTTTAATACACCATTAAACGCATATTTTTGCACTTTATTGTTATCTACAGTCCCTAACTTAGACCGTAGGTTAGTTAGTTGGTTGGTTGGTTGATGGTTTATGGTGCAAGGCCCTCAAAGGGCCAAAGAGCGCCTTAGAACGTAAATAGGGTATTCTTAAGAGTAAAAAACGGAACATTTTACGAAAATTTTGCATGGGGCTACCTTGAACCGGGCCCGGACCCCTTCCAAAAACCGTCTACCGTCTAAGTTAGATAACCATGAGATAGTATACCAGATTAGGTGGTTCTGAGTTGAAAACTGTAGTTTTTAAGAAAATTTTGTATGGGGGCTGTGACCACCCGGGCCTTGACCCGTTCCGAAAACGGACTGCCGACTAAGTTAGAGTACCATAAGATAGTATACCAAATTTGGTGGTTCTAAGATGAAAACTGTAGATTTTACGAAATTTTTTATGAGAGGGGGGGTCCGACCCCGCGGGCTCCAACCCTTTCAAAAACCGTCTAGCGTCTAAGTTAGAGTACCATGAGATAGTATACCAAATTTGGTGATTCTAAATTGAAAACTGTACATTTTAGGAAAAAGTTTTTATTCGGGGGTCTGACCCCCGGGCTCCAACCCCTTCCAAAAACCGTCTAGCGTCTAAGTTAGAGTACCATGAGATAGTATACCAGATTAGGTGGTTCTGAATTGAAAACTGTAGTTTTTAAGAAAATTTTGTATGTGGGGGCTCTGACCCCCGGGCTTTGACCCGTTCCGAAAACGGTCTGCCGACTAAGTTAGAGTACCATAAGATAGTATACCAAATTTGGTGGTTCTAAGATGAAAACTGTAGATTTTACGAAATTTTTTATGAGAGGGGGGTCCGACCCCGCGGGCTCCAACCCCTTCCAAAAACCGTCTAGCGTCTAAGTTAGTTTCATGATACCAAATTTGATGCTTCTGAAAATGAAAACTAGATTTTACGAAAACTTTGTATGTATGGGGGGGAGGGGGGCTCTGACTCCCGGGCCTTGACCCGTTCCCAAAAACAGACAACCGTCTAAGTTAGTGTACTATGAGATAGGATACCTGATTTGGTGGTTCTGAATTGAAAACTGACCCTTTCCAAAACCGTCTAAGTTAGAGTACCCTGAGATAACATACCAAATTTGGTAGTTCTAAATTGAAAACTATATCTTACGGCAATTCTGTAGGGGAGGTCGGGCTGTAACCCCCCCCCTCCTCTCTGCAACCGCTTCCCAAAACCGTCTACAGTCTAAGTTAGAGCGCTATGAGATAATATACTAAATTTGGTAGTTCTAAATTGAAAACTATATCTTACGGCACTTGTAGGGGGCTGTAACCCCCCTCCTCTCTGCAACCGCTTCCCAAAACCGTCTACAGTCTAAGTTAGAATACCACGAGATAGTATACCAGATTTGGTGGTTCTGAATTGAAAACTGTAGATTTTACGAAAATTTTGTATATGGGGGCTCTGACCAACCGGATCCTGCCCCTGTTCCAAAACCGTTTACCGTCTAATATTTTTAGTGCCAAAGAAAACGTAATATTCCTATCCTGTCTGCGTGGCCAAACTTTATAAATTTGATCAGGAGCAAGACGTTCGAAATCGTACGTTTTCCTGCATTCGTTTTGTATGTAACCAAAATCTGTAAACGCGACGAATTGACGTAGTCGACGAATTTGTCCGCGACGAATTGACGCAGTCGACGAATTGACGCGCGACGAATTAACGCGCGACGAATTGACGCAGTCGACGAATTGACGCGCGACGAATTGACGTAGGCGACGAATTGACGCGCGACGAATCGTCGCAGTCGACGAATTGACGCAGTCGACGAATTGACGCACGCGACGAATTGACGTAGAACCGTGCAAATCGAGTTTCCGCGCGGAGCGTCAGAAAGGCGACGGATCTTGCCAACGATTTTACAAACATGATTGACAAGGAGAGGAAGCGCAGTATGAGGAAGGAGTGGAAGCACTTCCTGTGGAACAGGATAGAACGTGATGATCACCGGACGCTTGGAAAGAGTAGAAGGTAGGAGATGATTTGTTCCAATCGAAAGCCGGTGTGCAAGAAAAAATTCAGCATCCTCCTTGTGCTAGGTAAGGCAGTAGTAGTTGTACCTAAGGAGGGCACCGAGGCAGAGGCAGAAGCTGAAGAAGGGGACGCAGCCAAGTCCAGTGAAGGCACCGTAGCAGGAGTACTGGGAAGCTGGGAAGGCGCCTGAGCAGACACGTCTGAGGACGAGAGTAGATTAACTTCCATGGACGTGGGATGTGTGATGTGACATGTATCCGCCACGCCCAAAGATGATAAGAAGAGACAGGAAACCGCCATGTTGGCAGCTTCCAAACGTAAACAAACGAGCTAACGATAGGAAAACGGAGGAATATGAACAAATACAAGGAAGAAAGCGCCAGAAAAGTAGCTCAAAACGTACACAGTGCCTTTAAACAGGCGGGGCACGCAACAGGTGAGTACGGAACGAGGTATATGACACTGGAATGCATAAAATATGGGAGCCACCAACACAACGTCTGTCGATAACGAGCAACGGGCTGGACATGTTGCCAGAAGAACGGACTACCGATGGACAACCGAAATTTTAGACTGGATTCCGAGGGACAGAAAAAGACCCCATGGGAGATAGATGGATGAAATTCGAAAGCATGCCAAAGTGGCATGGAGGAGACAGGTAATTGTGGAAGAAACTTGGGGAAATCTTCATTCAGCAGTGGATTGATAATGGTTGACAATGATGATGATGATGGCTACTCTTCGTCTGATCAGGTAAGAATAAACAAATACGCACTTGAAAAACGTTATGTTACCTTCTTTTCCAAAAATTTCCCATACTTAGAATGCAATTTTTGTTCAGTTTCCAAGTTATTAAAAACAAATACAGTATACGCAAAGTTATAAGACGATGAATGAAAATTCAAGCCCAGTTTCATTGTGCTGAAATTCATTCGGTCTTCTCTTCTCAAAGTAAGAAAGATTGCTGGCTAAATAGATAAAAATGTGTTGTTGTTTTTTTAAATAGCAGTCATGTAAAAGGTGTATGGTGTATTTACAACATCAGTAACATGAAATCCCTCACAAAATACGTCATTTTACCGGCTAAAAATGTTCGCGTGCAAGTCATGTATCACACTTACATAATTCATTACAGTCATTTGCAAAAGTTTAAGACTACCTGTCAATTTACAGAAAATTAAGATTTTCAAAGATTACTACTCAGAGATATTTGAAAAAAATAACACCACAGAAGAATACTTACATTCTTTTGAACATAAAAAGGCCGAAATCAGTATTTTGTGTAACCACCTTTGTTTTTAATTACGCACAGAATACGATGTGGCATACTCTCAATGAGATATTTGCAGTAGTCACTTGAAACGTCTTTGCACCACACGTACTTTATCACGTCATTCAAAGCTTGGGAATTTTATGGCTTTTTTCTGCTACCTTGTCTTTTAAAATGGCCCACAAATTTTTGACAGGGATAAAGTCGGGACTATTACCGGGCCAGTCAAGCACGGTTATGTTTTCCCTTTGCAGGTAATCCTTTACTGTCTTTGATGTGTGGCATGGAGCACCATCATGCATAAAGATTGTACACCTGGCCACTTTCATATTTTTCTCACGTAACTTTTCCACATAAAAAGGACCAGTCATGGTAGTGCCTGTCGGTAAAAAAGATAATGAAGCAGTACCGGATGCTGACATAGCACCCCATATCATCTGACTAGGCGGATGTTTCACGGCGCTAACGGTGTATTTTTCATCAAGCCTTTTGCCTTTTGGTCGTCAAACATGTATTTTACGTGATTCAAATTGACGCACAGTTGATTCATCGGAAAAAAGAACTTAGTTCCAATTTTCAGCAGTCCACGATTGATGACGTTTCGCAAACTGGAGTCTCTTCTTTTTCATGACAGAGGTTAGTCTAGGTTTATGTGCAAGCTTATAAGACTTTAATCCAACATCTTTGCTAAGACGTCGGGAAACAGTGCTGATACTAATATCAGACCTTTTTGAATGTAGAAAGGCCTTGATTTTCTTGCACGAACTCCTCGGAGAACGCATAACTATTCGCCTTATGGTATTGTCATTAGGTGGCGTTGTTTTCCTTGGACGTCTACTTCTCTTTCGATCGCTAAATTCACCTGTATCTCGATATTTCATGATCGTATTATGAACAACAGTCTTTCTCACATTCATCTTTCTTCTTATGTCACGTTCGGAGTATCCTTCATGATATAAAGTCACTATTTGTACCCTCTGAGTAACATTTAATGAAGCTTTCTTGCCCATTTTTTGCTATATAGAAAATACGTACAAAACCACTCAGCTTGAAAACCAGAAGCAAACTGGCGTTTGTACGCTTCCCCCAACTCTATCAACAGCTGCCGCTGTAGGATGATGCAACACCTACAGGAAGTTGAGTAATACAGACAGTAGCTGACGCAGTCGGCAGAAATCCCCTAATACCAACAGTCCAAAACATTTGCAAATGACTGTATATCAAAGAGATTCATGGAGAATAAATCATAAGTGCAAGGCACACATTCAAGAATATTATTCCTATGCATAAAAAAACGCATATTTTGCTCTCACCATAAAACAAGAAATTATTCTTATGGTCGTCCAACTATGCTGACCGTGACATAAGTTCAGGACCCTGATTTTTCGAAGTTTGGTGAAGAATTAGCTGCGGGAACAGATGAATGTGCATTGCATTGCCCTAAATTGGGTGATTATGTACAAGTGAACTCTAAGTAAATTTCCAAGTTTCCGGAGGAACAGAAAGAGTGAATTTTCAAGTTTCGTCATTAATTATCTTCATGACAAAGTGGAATAAATCATTACGTTGCTCTAAATTTGTTAGCAAATGTGTCTAGTTGAAAGCAAAGAGTAAATTTTCATATTTTCTGAAGCATCAGCTGCATGGCAACAGGTGAATAAGTGGTATCGGATTGCCCTTAATTGGGTGATAAATGTGCGCCGCTGAGCACAAAGATTAAATTTTCTTCAAGTTCCTTGGGAACACAAAGTGGAAATTTTCAATTGGAAAAGCAATCAGAGTGAAAGGAATTAATTGCGTTCTCAAATTTATTATGAGTGACACATGCAGTCATTGATTGTGTCTGCGCACGCGCTTTTTTTTTTTGATGACTATACAGCTTTTCCAATAGTCTAGTAAATAAAATGCTAATTATATTTTATCCTTTGCCGAATAAGCAGGCTTAATAAAAAAGAAAAAAAAATATAAAATTTTGTAAAGATAAAATATTAATCTCAGAAGCACCGCTGTTGTCGCGTAGGATGTGGTAAAAGTAAGACAGATCTTTTTTCCAACTATTTGTGAGGAATATCTCTAAACTGTTGCGCTTAAGAGCACTAAGCTACTACATTGCTTTCGTTTGAAACTGCAGGGAGCAAATACTTTTCTCGGAGAATGTAAAGAGGAATTCATATCTATGAGAAGAGATAAAGGGGAAATCATCAGTGTACCTTATACTACCAGAACTAGATACTGTTATTCGCAGTGAATGGGAAAATTGGGAAAAAAAGAAGAAAAAAATAGAATTCGGCGCCTGAGCTATAAACGGCGATTGGGAGTGCTGGATGAAATTGAATTGTCTGCCATTTTTAGAGAGTTTGTAACAGAGCAAAAAGCTCCACAGACAGAAGCCCTCTTAGGGAGCATGTCTCTTCGGAACGTTTTATGAGTAGAACTTCGTGAGATGCTCACATTCCAAAGAAACCCAGAACATCGAAGCTATATTTTAGGATTCCTAAGGGTGCCTCAGTTTGTGTATTTTCTGTTAACTCATATCAAGAATCCAGGAAATACTGCGAGAGTTTAAAAACGAAAAAGAAGTAAGCATTGCGTAGGTACATTTTACGTGCAGTAAAGTCCGCCGAAAGTCAGATACTTTTCCATAGGGCAAACACGGTATTTCACAATATTAGTTGGGAGAAGACAAGCAAAGTGAGGTTAGTAGAAGCACCTCAGTTTTATTGCAATTCTTTATTGAATTACTGGAATCCTGCGCTATGAAGAGAAATGTTACATCGTTTTTTTAAAGGTAGAGTAAGGGACAGGTGCCTTTGAACTCCATTAGTACACTAATAGAATTAGGAGGATCATTGAGTAGCGCTAATAGAAAAAGGAGGATCATTGAGTAGCGCTAATAGAAAAAGGAGGATCATTGATTAGCGCTAATGGACTAAGAAGGATCATTGATTAGCGCTAATAGAATAAGAAGGATCATTGATTAGCGCTAAAAGAAAAAGAATGATCATTGATTAGCGCTAATAGAATAAGAAGGATCATTGATTGGTGTTAAAAGAATAGAGAGAGAATTCCTATCTGAGGTTGAGAGACCCGAACCCTCAGCGCTCTGCGCCTTTTGTCAGGTGAAAAAGAGAAGATAAGATATTTGGGAACAGGATTCCCTAATAGAACAGCATGATAGAAAAGTACAGAAATATTAGAGCAAGAGGAGTATACGGTTTCCCGTTAAGTATTGAAGTTGTAAGCTACCTTACATACTTACCTGCAACAAGTCAATCTATCCCGCAGCCAACGCCAGGCCGCAGGAATCGGCAAAAGGACAGGGAAGAGGTGTGCCCAAAAAAAGAAAAGCGGAACCACACACAAGAAAAATCCGACAGATAAACACACAGTCTACTCTTAAAACCATGTTTTGTAAAGCACCTTGACCCACACAGTTGTCTTTTGCTCAGTTCCCGAGTAGGTGTCGGCTTTTCGCCTTGCTTCTCAGAGAATATCATCATCATCATCATCATTGTCAACCATTATCAATCCACTGCTGGACGAAGGTCTCCCCAAGTCTCCTCCACAACGGTCTGTCTTGTGCCAGTCTCCTCCATGTCACTCCCGCATATTTACGAATTTCATCCACCCATCTCCCATGTGGTCTTTTTCTGGGTCTTTTCCTGTCCCTTGGAATCCAATCTAAAATTTCGGCTGTCCATCTATGGTCTGTCCTTCTGGCAGTATGTCCAGCCCATTGCCATTTCAGGGATTTAACTCTGATCATGATGTCTTCCACTCTCGTCATTTTTCGGATCCACGAGTTCCTCTTCTTATCTCTCCTGGTTATACCAAGCATGCACCTCTCCATGCAGCTTTGAGTTGTCTGCAGCCTTTGTATGTCTCTTTTAGTTAAGGTCCACGTCTCTGCACCATACGTAAGCACTGGAAGGATGCATTGATCAAACACTTTTCTTTTAAGACATAATGGCATATTGCTCTTGAAAATTATGCTGTTTCTTCCAAAAGCTCTCCAGGCAAGTTTTGTACGCCGATTAATTTCTTCATCAATGTGACCCTCATTTGATATCTGCTATCCAAGATAAACATACGTATCTGTTACCTCCAGTTTTTCTCCATCAATCGATAAATCTTCATTTCTCGTAAAAGCATTGAACATCACTTTTGTCTTCTGAAAGTTCATTTTTAATCCCACTTCTTTACTCTTGTCAGCAAGTTCCTGGATCATACTCTGCAGCTCTGATGGGGTAGTTGCAAAAATGACTACGTAATCAGCAAAACGGAGGTGGGTTAGATAATCTCCATTAATCTTTATCCCTTTGTTTTCCCAGTTCAGTGATTGAAAGACATTTTCCAATGTGGCATTAAAGAGCTTCGGAGATATGGTGTCACCTTGTCTCACTCCTTTCCAATTTTTATGTGTGTTGTATTTTCAAACAGCCGAATCTTTGCACTTGCATTTTCATAGATGTTATTAATAATATTAATGTATGCATCTTCAATACCGCAGGATTTCAGAGCCGTGGTAACTGCTGATGGTTTCACCGAATCAAAGGCTTTTTCATAATCGATAAAAGCCATGCACAATGGAAGTTCATATTCCCTCGCTCTTTCAATTAGTTCTCTCAGTACGTGGATATGATCTATTGTGCTGTAGCCACTCCTGAATCCAGCTTGTTCTCTCGGTTGAGCCATGTCCAGTGTTACCTTCAAGCGGTGTGAAAGAACTTTAGTGAAGATTTTATAAACCACTGATAGGAGGCTGATAGGTCTGTAGTTCCTGAGATCCTCAATGTCACCTTTTTTTATGTAGCAGGATCATTGTAGCATTGTTCCAATCCTCAGGAATCTTCCCTTCATTAAGGCATCGAGTGAAAATTTGGGCGAGTACTGTTTCGATTTCTCCACTTGCTTCTTGTATGATGTCTACAGTAATTCCATCTCCTCCTGGAGCTTTCCCCCGCTTCATGTTCTTGATTGCATGTGCAACTTCTGCTGGGAGGACTGGAAGAACTCTGGTACTTGTACCTTTCATGATGTCTGGAGTACATGTATCATCCCTTTCATATAATTTGGAGTAGAAATCTTTCACTCTTGTCAAAATTTCCCCTCTATTTCATGTTATAGAACCATCTTCTTTTCTCAGAGCCATAATCTGTTTTCTTCCCTTACTGAGATGTCCCTTTGCTATCTTTAGGCTTTGGTTGTTTTCAATTGCTTTCCTCACTAGCTCACAGTTGAATTTCCTTACGTCTTCAGTGATACTTTTTCTTACTGTCTTGCATAGCTCTATATATTCCACTTTGGAAGTCACATCTTCTTTAGTTGTCCTCATCTCTCTTCTTTTTTGCATCAACATTTTGGTTTTTCCTGATAATTTGTTCACATGCAACTTGTTCTTAGACCCAGCTAATTTTGTTGCTGTTTCCATTAGAGCTTTGGTTACTTTTCTGTTAACTTCCGAAATATCCACTTCTTCCGATGTTAGGATTTCTAAAGCAGAGAATCTGTTCTTCAGTTCCAACTTGAAAGTATTATGGTGTTTTTTAAGGTTGGTTATGTCAATACATTTTGTTTGTCTTATGAGCTTGCCACGTTCCAGTTTAGTGTTGAGGTGCATCTTACATCTCACCAATCTATGGTCACTACCTGTGTTGAACTTGTTCAGCACACTGCAATCTTCGATGACGAATTTTTTGTTACACATAATAAAATCAATTTCACTTGTCGTCCCAATTGGATGTCTCCATGTCCATTTCCTGTGTGGCTTTTTCTTGAAAAAGGAGTTCAAGATGAAAAATCCTTCTGCCTCTGCAAACTCAACGAGAGTATTTCCACGCTGGTTTCTGTTGCCGTGACCGAATTTACCTACTGAAGTTTCATTCTGTTGCCGTTGCCCTATTTTTGCATTGAAATCTCCCATAATTATCTTCAAGTGCTGCTTACCTTTATTATTTAGATGACGAATTTCCTCATAAAATTCTTCAATTTCTTCTTCAGGATGACTTGTGGTGGGTGCATAAGTTTGAATAATCTGAGCCTGGTATCTTCTCGATAGTTGGATAACGAGTCGTGCAGCTCTGTCAGAGGAACTTTCAACTTCTACCACTTTATCCTTCAGTTTCTTGTTTATTATAAATCCAACACCACTAGTTCTGCCAGTATCTGTCCCACGATAGTAGAAGAGATGTCCACTTTTCAGTTCGATGAGATCTTCTCCTTTTCTCCTTACCTCACTTAGCCCCACGATGTCCCACTTGATCCTTTGTAGTTCCTCTTCCAATTCAAGAAGCCTTGAATCAGAAGATAGGGAGCGTCCATTGTACGTTGCCAAGGTCAGCATCAAATGGCAGCCTAGTCCGGTCCTCCGGGGATTCTTAGCACCCTCTATATATTTTTATTTTTTTTTTATTTTTTTTTTATTTATTTTTTTTATTTTTTTTTCCAAAACAAGAGTTTGGCCCCTGAAAGAGCCGGGTTTTTTTTATAGTCAGAAATTTCTGACAGAAAGAGTTATATCAGTGGACTTAATAATTCCTTTTTGCAAAACTAGTGTTTGGCCCTTAAAAGGGCCGTTTTTTTTTGTTTGTTTGTTTTTCATTTTATTCCATCCCTCTTCTGTGAAGATACATAGGTTGTTATCTCCTAAGCAGTATCGAGGCAGCTAGCTCAAGCCTTTGCTTATCGTCGAGGTCATACATCATGGGCGAAGGAGCTGGTGGTAAAACAGCCGTGGCAGGCACGGCTGTAGCCTGTGCATAGGTTTGCACGGCTATAGCCTGTGCAAATTTTGCGCGGCTGGAGCGTTTCGCCTGCCTCTGCTGCTTCCTCTATAGCTTCCCCTGCTGCTACCTCGCATACTGCTTTTAGAGCCACGTGCGCTGGAGGAGGGAGGCCCGAAGTTTTCAATTAACATCCGGTTTCCAAGAACCGTGATGGATCCTGTTCTAACCGGTCCTTCGGATTCAAAGTTGAGGAAACCTCTGGGTGCCCCGGACTCGAACCTTTGCCTTTCAAGGTTCATGGTAGTAATTCCCTCTTCCTTTAGGGCACTTGAGATTTCCTCAGTCTTTAGGTGATGGGCCGCTCCTTTGAGGACAAACTTGTTTCTCACTTCAGCTTTCCTTCTTTTCAGGGTTTGATGTTGTTCCTGAAGGAGTTCAGACCTTATTTCATCTTTCAGGCTGGCTATCTCCTGCCTCACAATTTTTCGGATTTTCTTTCCTTGCTTTTTTTTGTATTTATCCGATTTCAGGATTTTTTTAAGGAAACTCTCAAAATGATCGTCGAGAATTTGGAGTGGCGACGATTCAATTGCAGTAACTGGGATTTCCGATTCCTGCACCTTAAGCTCCTCATTATCTGCCATTCTTCAAGTCTTGATTTGGCAAAGGTCTGTGTGCGATCAAGTCTGCTGCTTGCTAGCTGTAGACTAAGTGATAGAAATTCTATTCTACTCTTAGTCCTGTCTCCTGGGCGGAGTCTGTTGTTTGCCCAAGTTTGTTGCAGCCAATCACAGAAGAGATTTTTTTCCATTGGATGTAGATTTTTGGCCCTTAAGCGAGCCTTTTTTTTTTTTTTTTTAATCCAAATTTCTGCACCGTTTTGCAAATCAAAAGAATTTGGTCCTAGTACCGTGTTTCTGGGCCAGTCTCATATATGTGGACTGCAATATTTCTCTTTGCAAAACAATTTCGGCCCCTAAAAGAGCCCTTTTTTTTTAACAAGATTTCTTCACGTGTGTGAAGTATATTTGCAAAACAGAGTACGGCCCTTAAAAGAGAAGAAGAATCATTACATTTATGTAGATTTTCTAGAGTTGTTCAGTTTATCTTTAATTTGTTTTTGTTTTCCGTTATTGAAGTGTTTAAGCTGCTCTTAAAACACAGAATGTGTAAAATGTCAACTATTTGTTTGGTTGTTATTACCTGTAGTGTATTTCACGTTTTTTGTTTTGGGGTTTAACGACCACCGTGAGCAACTCAATGGGCTATAAACAGTCGCCCGTCCCTAATTTACGACCACAGGTTCCAGGGAAGAGAGAGAGAGAGAGAGAGAGAGAGAGAGAGAGAGAGAGCAAATGCTGTAAGACAAACGCAACATCCATTCCTCACCGGGATTCAAACCCGCACCCATCTCAGACGAAAGGCCAAACGCCAGTGCGGCACCAGGGCGGCTTTCCCGTTTCAAGTGGCATGCATTTTAAATTTAGAATCATGGTATGTGAAATATGCTGAACTGTCAAATACTGCATTCCAGGAAATTTAAAGATCATAACAAGTAAGCTGAAGGTAGCAGCTCGTACAAATTCTAACGTCCTCTTCAGATATGTAATGCTCCTCCTGTAACGTATATGAGCTAATTTAACTTTTCAGTTTGGTTCTCTGTTATTTAAGTTATGTTACTTCTCGTTCCATCTTCTTATTTAACGTCATATCTCCCAGGAACTTACTTTTTCGGACCTTCTGGCAGACAATCAAGTCAGAAAGACGCAAATAAAAAGTAATTGCTTAAGCAATGGTCTTGGCATGTATAATTCAGCTACCGAGAGTGTGACTTATTGCTGTTTTGTCAACATACTGTAATTTCTTTAAAGCTGAGTTATTGGTGTTAGCAGAAGCGTTTGTTACTGCATTTTCCTTGATTTAACTGGTAATCGTTTTCCGAGTATTAAATCAATGAGTACAGTTGTTTGTTTCTTCATCTACAAATATTTACCCTTGAAGGCTTGGATTTTGGCAAGGACATGAAGAAGCTCATCTACTCCTTTTTGTTTTGTGTAACTAGAGATAGGTCCCTTAAGTCGTGATACTCCATTTTCTTTCACCATTTTTTTCCACCATCTATTATTCTTCGCTCGCTCTCTCTCTCTCTCTCTCTCTCTCTCTCTCTCTCTGCCGTTCAGCTGTTGTCTCTCTTAGTGTTTGTTTTTGTTTCTGTATCTCATTTGCTACCTGTTGTTTCACCTTTCGAATCTTTCTTCTGTACGCAGAAATTTTCTGACAAATTTAAGTGCAAATACTAGTTGAGTATCCTTAATCCGAAAAACTTTGAAATACGCCCTTTGTTTTCCGAGCTCTGACACGATGCCACGAGGGTAAAATTCTACTCATTATGGCTGAAATGCTTCTCGATGAAGATAATCATGTCACCCCGGTGGCTCAGTGGTCTAAGCGTTGGCTTCTAGCCATTAGTACGAGATCGGTCTGGATTCGAATCCCTGTCAGGCATGAATGCTGTGTTTGCCTTACGGCACTGGCTGTTTCCCTTCCTTGGAACCAGTGACCCTAAATTAGGAAAGGTGACTGTTTATAGCCCATCGAGTTGTTCATGGTGGTCGTTAGACCCCAGACAAACAAACATGATAATCATGATGATAACAGTGAAGATGACATATATTATGACTATCAATCCACTGCTGGATGAAGGTCGGCCCAAGTTTCTTTCAGAACTTTCTGTCTTGAGGCCAGCCTATTCCACGTTACTCCGACATGCATTTGTGACGTATATTCCAAATTAACTTTCCTTTTTAGTTTCTTTCCCTGTGTAAATCTTGAGTTTATTCTCAGTTATACTTCACTCTTAACGTAATATCTTTTCTCTCAAACGAATACTGTTGGCAACATAATTGAGTTTGAATGAACGTATGCCTGAGATAAGATAAAAACGAGAGATAAAAACGACGACTAAACTGTTGCGAAGCGAGCGTTGTTAAAGAGAGCGTTTGCTTGGAGAAGTGTTGCAAGTTGAGCGTTACGTTGTAGAGCGTTGTGTTAAGAGCTGTGTGGTGTGTGGAGAGTTTAATGCGAAGTACTATGTGATGTTATGATTTGTTATGGAAGTGCTACATCCTGAATAAAGCATCTTTTCCGTAAGTTTGACTTCTGTTGTTTACATGTTTCTTCTGGCCGTTAAGGTTTAATTTAGGAACTATTTCATCTTATGGTTATGGTTTTAAAATAACGTAGACGTATGAAAAGACTTCTACGTCATACATTCGAATTTCATGCACCCATTTCCCACATGGCCTTCTTCTGGATCTTTTCCTGTCCCTTGGAATCCAGTCTAGTACTTCAGTTGTCCAACGGTGGTCAGTCCTTGAAATATGCCCAGTCCATTGCCTGTATCGCTTAAAGTGATAACTTCTAGCTTAGCTTACATCATCAACAATCGTTCTCAATGCACTGCTGGACGAAGGCCTCTCAGAGTCTTTTCCACAAATTTGTCATGAGCTTTTCTCTTTCGTATCATTCCAGCATGCTTTCGAATTTAATCCACTCACATTTCTCGAGGTCTTCTGAGTATTTTTCCTTCCCTTAATGTTCAGTCCAGCATTTTAATTGCAAAACGGCGAAACGTTCTTTTAGCAATGAGCCCAGCCCATTGCTACCTGAGGGTCTTTACTTTGATGAAAATGTCATCCTCTATTGTCATTTTCCTGATCAGTGAGTTCTTTTTCATATCTTTTCTGGTTACACTAAGCACGCACCTCTCCATGCGTTTTGACTTGTCCGCAGCTTTTGTATGTCTTTCTTAGTCAAGGCTCATAAATTGATTAAACACCTTTTTTAAAGCATAGTAGTAAATTACTCTTGAAAATCGCGCTGTTTCTTTTCAAATACACAACTACTGAGTCTCTTTTGTGTTTTCTGAGTCGCACCTACTGTTTCTTTTCAAATACACCTAATAATCTCTTTTGTGCGGCTTTTGCTTGATATCTGTTAGGCTACAGTTACTTCTGATAGAGAGAGATGTAGGCTTCAGTTACTTTTAAATGTGCCC
The DNA here is from genome assembly GCA_039090855.1 of Macrothele yani. Classification (NCBI taxonomy): domain Eukaryota; kingdom Metazoa; phylum Arthropoda; class Arachnida; order Araneae; family Macrothelidae; genus Macrothele; species Macrothele yani. Next base: position 1,827,392 of record CM077014.1, read on the forward strand.
CAACAACCTCTAAATATTCAGTTCCTGTAAAAGTATTGTGCACCACATTCGTTTTCCGTAAGTTCACTTTACTTCTACTTGTCATCAAGTTCCTGAATCATATTCTGCAGCTCTGAGGAGGTACTTGCAAAAATGACTGTGTCGTGAGCAAAGCTAAGGTTGATTAAACAATCTCCATTTAACCGACCTTCGTTTTGCTGAGGACATTGACATTTTTGCGAATACTTATACACTATATAGACAAAAGTAATCTGACATACCAGAACCATGAACAAGGAAGATCATTTATCGAAAGAAATTAGTGTCGAGTTGCCCCACCTTTGGCCAGCACATATACGTTAAGAGTAATAGGCCTGCTTTCCATAAGATTTTTAAAAGTATCTTAAGGAATGCATTTCTGTTTGTCTTGAAATGCCTCTGCCTACCGCTGAGGTGAAGCAGGACGATTTTTCAAAAACCATCTCCGTCGCTCCAATTCATACCACAGGTGCTCAGTGGGATTCAAATCAGAGCGTTGTGAAGGCCAGTCCAAATATGAAACCTGATTTTTCGCAAACCAGTCAGCAACAACGCAGGCTGTGTAGTAGGGTGCTCTGTCCTTTTGATATAAGCAGGACTCATTTTCGTAATATTGCCATACCGTCCAGGATATCTAGGTAAACTGCATTAAGAGTTCCTTGTTGCACCACCAATAGACTGGGTGCGTTTTATGCGAAACAGCCCCACACAAAAACACTGCGACCTCCAAACTTCTGTTTGGGAACAGTGCGTTCCGGTAAGAACCATTCTCCATATCCAATCACGGCCATCGGACCCGACAGGACTGGCACAGCGTGCACCGTGGTTCATCAGTCCATAGAATCTTTTTCCATTGTTCTAGTCCTCAAGACCGACACTTGATGTACCATGCCAAACCAACAGAAGCATAGTGTGAAATGATATGGGGCTTATTGGCCGCGGCACAACCATGAAAACCCATTTGCGTGGAGTTTCCTGCGAGTGGTCCTTGTACAAACGGGAATACCAGAATCCCTTATGACATCTAAATGCATATCCTCAACTATACACCGTCGATGAGTTTTCACCTGTCTCTTTACACTTTTTTTTTTATTTGGGGTTTAAAGACCACCGTGAGCAGCTCAGTGGGATATAAGCAGTCGCCCGTCCCTAATTTAGAGCCACTGCCTCTACGGAAGCGAGAGAGAGCCAGTGCCGTAAGACAAACACAACATCTATGCATGCCTCACCGGGATTCGAACCTGGATCCATCGCGGACGAATGGTCAGTAGCCATCGCTTAGACCACCGCGCCCCCGGGGCGGCCTTTACGCTTCAACAGTCTGTGTCAGTCAACGTTTTGGACCTGCCGGTATGTTTCGATGGTACCGTTGCTCTGGCAGTGATGCACTATATCCAACACAACTGACTTAGAAATGCTTAACTCATTTTTAGCACGTCTTTTGTAAAAAAAGATTGTGCTTATGTTACCGGTTTGTCCGTCCGTCCGTCTGTACCCACGATATCTCTGCAACTATTAGTCCGATTTGAAAAATTCTTTTTGCATTGGAAAACTTGAAATATGCGAATGATGATCCTTTATTTCGTTTTTTTACGATGTACAACTTAGCCGTTAGAGGGCGTAAATGCAGATGATGTCGAATTCAAAAATACGTTTTATTCCATATATTTGCTTCTAAACATCCGATTGAAAAAATTATTTTATCTTTCGATTCCATTTATGTCGAAGAATATTTTAGCTGTAGTTACTTTTTCAAATTACGCATAGATTTTTCGCTAGGGAGCGTAAAAGTAAATTACATTTTTCCCGATAACTCTTCTTCTAAAACTCCGATTTGACAAATTTTTTATTCAGCGGATACACCTCCTGATGGAAAATCCTTTGTACATAATTTCAAATTTTTGGTAAATAATACTTTGGCCACCAAGAGGGTAAGTGTTAATTTTTGCTCCTGATGTATTTCCCATAAAATCTGAGCTTCTATGACATATGGTTTGAAAAAATTCTTTCGTGAACTGATGCCACTCACATCGATAAACCTTTTCGGAATATTTTCTTCTTAAAAGATTGCACAGTTTCTTCGCCAGGGGGCGTAGATGTACATCTTATTTTTGTCACCATCTCTACTTCTAGGTGTCCGATTTGAAAAATTCTTTCTTTGTTGGATAATGTTTTCAGTGTGACATGTTTTTCGATATAATTTCAAAATTTTCAAGTAATTCATAGACTTTCCGCTAGGGGGCGTAGAGGTAAATTGCGTTTCTTCCTATATCTCTGCTTCTAAATCTCCGATTTGAAAAATTCTCTCTGCATCGGATACAGCTCCTGATGGGAAATCGTTTGCACATAATTTCTAATTTTGGTAAAAAAATAGTTTGGCCACCAGGGGGCGTAAGTCTTAATATCCGCTTCTGATGTATTTGCAGCAAATCATGAGCTTCTAAATTCTCGATTGAAAAAAAACGTCGTTTGTAGACCGATACTACTCATGTCGACAAACATTTTAGAAACATTTTCTTCTTAAAATAGTGCACGGTTTTCTACGCCACGGGGCGTAGATTTGCATCTTATTTTTGTCAATATCTCGACTTCTAAGAGTCCGATTTAAAAAATTCCTTCTTTGTTGGATAGTGGTTCTAGTGTGACATGTTTTTCCTGTAAATTCCAAATTTTCAAGTAATTCATAGACTTTCCGCTAGGGGGCGTAAAGGTAAATTGCGTTCTCCCCTATATCTCTGCTTCTATATCTTCGATCTGAAAAATTCTTTCTGCACCGGATACAGCTCCTGGTGGGAAATCGTTTGCACGTAATTTCAATTTTTTGTAAAAAATTGTTTGGCCACCAGGGGACGTAAGTCTTAATTTCCGCTTCTGATGTATTTGCAGCAAAATATGAGCTTCTAAAATCTCGATTGAAAAAAAGTCTTTTGTGGACCGATACTACTCATGTGGACAAACATTTTAGGAATATTTTCTTCTTGAAATAATGCATGGTTTCTACGCCAGGGGCGTAGATGTATGTCTTATTTTTGTCAATATCTCCACTTCTAAAAGTCCGATTTGAAAAATTCCTTCTTTGTTGGATAGTGTTTCCGATGCGAAATGTTTTTCCTATAAATTCAAAATTCTCAAGTTAATCATAGACTTTCCGCTAGGGGGCACAAAGGTAAATTGCGTTTTCTGCGTCATTTCTGCTTCTAAAACTCCGATTTGAAAAATTCTTCCTGTATCGCATACAACACCTGATGGAAAATATTTTTCACATAATTTCTAATGTTTGGTAAAGAATGATTTGGCCACCAGGGGGCATAAGTGTTAATTTCCGCTTCTGATGTATTTGTAGCAAAATCTGGGCTCCTGAAAACTGGACTAATTTTTTGTTTCTTGGACCGATACCGCTCATATGGAAAAACTTTTTGAGAATACTTTCTTCCTAAAATAATGCATGGTTTTCCCACCAGTGGACGTAAAGTCATATCTTTTTTTTTTTTTTTTTTTTTTTTGTCGATATCTCTGTTTCTAAGAGTTTGTAAGCTCACGATTCCGTTTACAGCAATATCTGAGGGAATAAAAGCCCGATTGAAAAACCTTTTTCTTTCGTCAGATACTACTGTTTTTCATACCGGTTCCATTGACTTTGAATAACTTTGATAAATTTAATTTGCTTCAGAACGGATTCAAAAGACGTGCTTATTACACTCGAAAATTCGGTGTCATCTTTCTTGTTTATCTTTTTTTTTGAAAGGCCACTAATGTGTCACCCTACAAGCATGCCTCTCTCAAAATCGGTGCATTCATGTCGTAACATCCTGCTGTCGAGCACATGTTCTGGGAGAGCAGAAGATTCCTTTACATCATCCCATAATAAGTTGCATTTCATAATGTGCGGCCGGTTTGCAAATTCTGATTCTGGAGGAATGTGCGGTAACTTTTGTCAATATAATGTATAGAAGACGCTTAAAGCGATGACTTCAGAAGTACTCTGATAAGATAACCAAGTTATAAGACTAAACAATGACAAAGATTTTGCAGCTGAAAATTTTGATGCCATACGATCTCGAAAATATTTCTTAAAAGTTCGAAAGCTGAATTTTTCTGTTTACTGACATACCTGCAGACTATTCAAGAAATTAAAAGTAAGAACTAAAAAATAATCTTATTTATTTTTAACTTTATAAGTTTTCCAAAACAGCTTGTTAATCAAATGTTGATAACTTGATGTGCATACTTTTACGAAACTGATCTCACCTGTGCTGTTTCTTAACGCAGGATGATGGAAAGCCCAGAATATAGTGTCAACAGAAAGAGTCCATGGATACCAGGTACCTAGCGCTTACTGTACAAGGTGGTGGGGAACGTGTAGTGATCTAGGGTTTGTTTTCATAGCGGCATTGGGTTCCTTAATACCTCTGGAACAGCATTTCGATGCTAAGTGGTATCTTAATGTCATTGCCCAGTAGACACACCGGTATAAGTGAATGGTGTTTCCTGATGAAAGGGCGATTTCATCAGAATTATATGCCATCTCACAAGGCTCCAATCGTCACACAATGGTTTCAGGAGCACGATAGGGATTTCAAAGGGCTAAAATGTCCCCACAGTTCCCAGATCTTAACGCTACTGAACTTCTGTGGGATCAGATTGAGAGAGAGAGAGATTCGTTACAGGGATCCTTCTCCATCAAACATTAGGCAATTGACGGACGCCATGACATTCGCTTGGCTGAACATAACTGTAGAACGTTACCAGCACCTCGTTGAATCCGTGCCACATCAGATGGAGGCAGTTTTGGAAACCAAGGTTGTCCACATGTTGTTTGGTAGGTGTTCCTAATTATTTAGTACTTCAGTGTACACCGAAGAGCCATAACATCATGATCACCTGCCCAATATGATGTTGGTCCTCCACGTGCTGGCAAAACAGCTCTTACCCGGCAAGGCATAGACGCTACAAGATTTTTAAAAGTGTCTTGTGGAATCTGGTGCAACACGTTACCAGCAGATCCTTTAACTCTTGTAAATTACGTGGTTAAGCTACCGCAGATCGGATTTGCTGCTCGAACACAAACCACAGATGCTCAATTGGAGTGATGTCTTGGGAATTTTGTGGCCAGGGTAAGTCTGGAAGTCTTCCTCATATTCCGCGAACCATTCTCGAACAATCCGGGCATTGTGGCATGGTGCATTATTCTTCTGAAAGACGGCACTACTAAAGGGAAATATCTTTGCCATGAAAGGATGTGCCTGGTCTGCAATGATGTTTAGGTTGGTGGTAAACGTTATACTTTCCTGTGCATGAACGACGCATCCGTACTCGGCTGTCCACATGGTGCAACAGGAAATGAGATTCATCGGACCAGACGACTACTTCCCATCGTTCAAGGTTGAGTTTTGGTGCTCGTGTGCCCATTGTAGGCATTTTCGACCGTGAACCGATGTTAACGTGGACACTCGGGGCGGCCTGCGGCGACGCAACCCCACTTACATCAGAGTTCGATGTACTGTGTGTTGTAGCACATACTATCGTTACCAGCATTCAAATCGGCGAGTTGCGCTACGGCATCTCTCCTGTTGGCTCGTACCATACGAGATATTTCTCTCACTTCAATCATCGATGAGCCGTGGTCGGCGCACAGCCTGTAGGTGGTACGGTTTATTTTTCGCTCCTCGGACCACTTTTTGAAGGTATTAACCGCGGCTGACCGTCAGCACCCCACAAGCCTCGCCGTCTCGGAAATGCTGTGACCCAGTCGTTTGGCCATTACAATTTGGCCTTTGTCAAACTCACTTAAGCCAGCTGCCTTTTCCATCTGAAGAACAAGAATAACACTGATTAACAGAGCTCAGTATCAGGTGGTATTTATATCATTTCACGACCTTCACACGCGCCGTCGTTTACCTGCAGTTGCTTCGAGTTTCGTAAAGACGCGCAGGTCATAATATGGCTCTTCGAGGTATATGTAAGGTGCCGAATAATGTCCTATCCCATAGTTCTCCTTATTTGCTGACTTGTAGATCAGTCATATTATGCGCTTGAATCAGTTTTGTTCTCAGGCGTTGTTTCAGGAGGTTCCTGATCTGCTGAAGTGGCCATGGATCCGGTGATCCGGCTGATATTGATAACGTGGGAACGGCTTACAGATATAGGTCAGAAACATGTGCGGTATGTGCTCTGAGATTATTGTGCTGGATTGTGACGTTTTGCATATTCTAAATGATTTACAAGACCACAGATCGAAAAATGGCATGCACATACAGCTAGAAGGTTAAATTACCCTCGACTATTTTGAGACATGAATGTCGGGAGTAAGAAAAGGGAGCCCCACTCTAGGATCTCAGAAGTTGTTACTCTACGGTGTTTAGAGATGCACGACGAGGAATATCTTTCGCTAGTACGTCGTCACACCTGTTTGCAGCCATCGTTCTTCCCAGACAGATCGTTCATCTGAAGACTATATTTCACCATTCGTCATGCAGCTTTGCTTGTTCGTTACATCATTGATTGGTTAATGTCTAGTATGTCTGTGGCTGCAAGCGAGTTGTTTGTAGAAGAAAGACCGCCTCCCTCGCATTACGGCTTCGTGCAGGCGTCGAGGAATGGTATTATGACAGATACCGTGGTGTCCTATCAGTGACAAACACAGGTTTTTGCGCAGCTCTGTGTCTTGAGTTTTTCTGAATACTATTAGTTGTGTGTTGTTCCGTTGCTTTTCTGGATACACGACTTGTTTTCTTATTTTTGTACGGGCACAAAGTATTCATGTCCAAGGGTTTAGTTCATATGTTAAGTTTTACTCTGTTTTCATAGGTGGTTGGCTGGGACATTCGAGACCGACTGCGAGTTGCAATAGCCTCGCCCGTGCCATTCTTTCTCCTCCCAGCGACAAATGTTTACCACTGTCGGCGAAATGGCTTCCGCTCTCGGCTCCAGCGTTGCAGTGTGCCATGTGTATTTCTGTTTCGCCGTTAACTTATACAGAAGTTGCATCGTCTCGCTCTATGCTGCCTTCGGCAATTACGCCTACTGTAATGAGTTCTAATTGCCAAATTCTGTCTTTTACGGCAAGAGCTTCCTGTGCTTGTAATTCTGTTGAAACACATAATTCAGCGAATGTTACTAATGAGTTGCACCAATGCGTTGTTGTGTACCCTGCCGTTGACCATACCTCTCTCATGAAATAGCTGAAGGCGTTACAGAAAACTGCCCTCCTCCCAATGGCACAGACTTATTCCATCAGCCAAATCTATCTGTTATTGGATATTTTTCAGACCTAGCAACGGAAGAGAAAGCCATACTCAGTAGACTCGATCATACAGATCATCATCTCATACCCCCTCTTGTATCGAAGCATTTTTTGGCAATTCTCACTAATGTAGTTGCTAGAGACACCGGAAAGTTTTCTACAGGAATGGGAAGGTTCTAATGCGGGTGCTCTCAATTGAGAGCCGCCACAAGCCTTCCACCAATTTAAACACGTAAAAAGTTTCAGACAACAAGAAGTGTGAACAGTATTTCCTTCTGAAGACGCAGTGTCCCTGTTACCAATCATAGTTGATACGGCGGTAAATGATCAACCTTATACCTTCCATCCAAGACTGGAAGTGATGTGCTTTTGCTGTGGTTCAATTTAGTTCAGGTCCAGAGAGTGAGAGGGCCATTCGGAGGTTGCGAACTCGCTGGGATGCTGGCTGATCCAATCAGTCCTTCGCTAAACCAGCGATGACACGTAGTGTTGTCATGTTGAAAGAAGGCATCCTGCTGTGGAAAACGTATAATCATAAACTGGTGCATGTGGTCGGAGAATACGTCCACTCAGCCTTGTGCAGTGATCGTAGTTTCAATACGGGCAAAGGACCCCAAGGTGGCTCATGTCAACATGCCTCAGAGCACAGCAGTAGCTCCACCGGCCTGTGACACACCTACCTTACAGCTGGGGTCCATGGCCTCGTGTGGTCTAAGCCAACTACGCACTCTCTCGTCAGCGGTTTTTATTGGAACTTTTATTTGTCGAACCAAGCTATCTGTTTCCAGTTTTTCACGTTCTGGTTGAGACGCTCCTTCCCCCACTGCAAAGTCACAGATAAGTGACGTGCTTTTCACAAGGGTCCGCTATATGAGCGTCAACTTCTTTAACTCAGTCGTTTCACGTACGTCGAATGGTCTTTGCACAAACCTTCGTATATGCTCCTTTGTTGAATATCTCCACTGAGGCCTTCCGTTCTGTCGTTAAGATATGGGAGAGACGGAGCTCGCCTCGAACATCAACTACCCGTTCACGAATACATTTTCACCGGCTGCTGCCTTTTTTTTTTTTTTTGTCGGTTTTGATGTAGTTCTGGTACACAGAGTGACATACGCACGCGAGAATCCCAGACATTCTGCCGTCGGTGAAATGGAGCACTTCATTTTCATCGCATCTGTCCAGGATGGAACAGTCCCACCAGTCATTTATTGATATTGATAGGCAGTTGCGTTTGTCGTACTCACAGCTATCCGGCGAACCTGCTAACGATACTGATTTATAGTCTGCCGGGAACGAATGAATCCTGAAAAACGACGTGAAACACCTTCCTATGTCCATTGCTGCTAGCAGCCGCCAGCTATTCACCCATCAAGTACCGAAGAAGCTGCAGGTCTTCGCATAGACCATTCTGCTTTATACGGACTTACGATCCAACCTCACTGAGTTGATTACACTCCTGTATATAAACCTACGAACGATATTACCCTACTAGGGTAACCAGATTTACAGGTCAGCTTGTTTTTTTTTTAATCTGTAGTGGCCACTTTTCCTCAATGGCAACTTTCCCTAAAACTAACGGAACCCGTGCTATGCCGCATTTGAAATGCAGTCGGACCAGTGCGAATTTAATTTCATTTTCGTTAACCTAGTGTTCTGTACATCCATACTAATTAGCAAAAGATTAGATCATTTTTGGGAAGGGAGTGTCTGACCCCAGGTCTAAAACAACCCTTAGAAATAGGAAGCTAGGAGATTTGGGCTAGAGTGCTCGATAGGAAAGTGACACGGAAGCGAGGTAGAAAGGGGGAGAAAGACGACCTTATTTATTACCGGTGTTCGACGGCTTAACGTGCCTATCAGACGCACGGCGGTTATTTAGTGGTTCGAGCGTTCGTACATGCCTGGGATCGAACCTGAGGTTTCTCCGTGGCATTTACGAACGCTGGCCACTAGGCTATCCGCGGCTAATTCGTATAAGCGTAAGCAGATATTTATATATATATATTGAATATATGAATGCACGCATATATATGTACACACAAAAACACATACACACTTATCTACTCTCTTGTTTCGGGGTTTAACGACCGCTATGAGCAATCCATGAGGCTATAAGCAGTCGCTCGTCTCTAATTTAGACCCACTGGCTCCAAGGAATTTCACAAGGGCACCCCACACGCCCCATCCGAGATTCGAACCCCGTCCTGTTTAAGACGAATGGTCAGAAGCCACTCCTCAGACCACTACGGCATCTGGGTGACGCACATCTATTTCAGTGTCATTGGCGTAATTTTGAATTCAATTGCCACTCAATAATTGCTTAACAATACCACTGGGCGCTTCCTTTCAAAAATACTTTCAAAATCATTTCGAATAAAATTGCATTACGTTTTTGAAGCTGTAAAGATGCTGTCTGTGTCTCAGAGTTGTGAAAGGGTGTATTAAAGAAGAGTTTTATGGGTGAAATGCATGTTTTGTTACGTACCTGCCAGCAGGACGCACACGACGTAAAGGCAGATAGCAATCAGAATGAACGTCTGGGTAGCTCAGTTGGTAGAGCGACTTGTTCCGGAATAAGCGGACTCGGGTTCGAATCCCGGCGTAGACTAAAAATGACGGAGAAATTTACTTCGTTATAGTTTGTAAATTTATAATAACTTATGAAACGATGTCTTGTCCTCACGGTGTGCTGGAATGCACTATAAGGTTTAATAGTTACAAATAGAAAATCTCAATGTGAAGTTCATTCAGTAGTTGTGACGTACATGTCAAGACGGCAAACTTGCAGTTTCAAACTTCGTCGGCGTAGATTTATTGGGAAAGGGAAGTAAATAATTTAAGCGAAGCGCGGTTTCTATAGAGTGATGCATGTGATTTTTGCAAATCTATGTAGAGAAAAATCGCAGTTTTGTACAAATAGCATTTGCGATTTCTCTTGATATTAAATACTTTAAATCCGCAGCAGTCCTAGAAACGTTTAAAAGTTTTCTGAATTAGTTCTATTTGAAGCACTCATTGGGTGTTCTGCAAAGAGGAATGTATGATACTTCTTGCATGAAGAGTTCGTTCCCACACACACATCTCCACTATTCTAAAGTTCTACTTGTGGATTCGATGTGGCGTTGCCATCAGTTTGCAAGTCACCGGCACTCAATACAAATCTCTTCATGGCCATCCATTTATCCTGAGCCCTGACGAAACTAAGGTTTCTCACGCCGCTGCTTTGTTAAGTGCTATGCGTGGTCCTCGCTCTATTCAGAAGGAACTACTGCTTTCGAGATTACTGATGCTTGCTTCTTTCCGCGAGGAAGATGAAGAGAAGGTCCTTACAGCTCAGTTGACATAAGAAACTACGCACGTCCTGCATTGGGTAGCTCCCCCTCCCCCCCCTCCTCCTCTCCGCCCGAAGGTTCAGTTTCGTTTAAGGCTAGCAGGCAGTTTCCCCGCTTCGAATGCTTTCCCTGCTGTGAGGCATATTTACTTTCGTTCTTAGGGAAATGCACAAGAGGCAGTGAGGGGTGTTCTTTGGACGAAATGGATATGGCCAACATCAGACGAAAAGAAAGGAAGGGGGGGGGGGGATGAAAGGAAATATTGGAGAATTCTTAAAATTAAAAGGGAGAAGGCGACAACAATTCCCAAAGGAAAATGCGGGGAAGCCTTGCTTTTCAAAATAACGTCTTATAATTTCTACCAGATTAATACATATATACTTGCAATCGGGCTAAATTTAAAGCGGGCCTACTAGAGCCTTACGAATATGATACTAGGGGTGTTCAAATGAAAAGGTACGAAACGTCATAAGAACATAACCGTTAACATATTTGCCTATGCCTCTATGGGAGAACGTAGCGACACATCTAGGGATGCGATTGGAGTCACCGGCGTGGATCGGAGCATGCGCGGGCGGCCGCATGCGCAGATGCAGGATTTGTCATTTTTATGTAGCACTTCCGTCCACAGGGAGTAGAGTTTAGGTCCCAGCCACCTACAGCAAGATCGCCTTTTGGGCAGGACACAGAAACGGAAGGAATGAGAGCAAGTCTAGCGACTTTGACAGAACAGTTTGTAGTGAGATTAGAGTACAGTAGATGGCGCCACCGTACAAGTACGATATTGCACATAGATGGGTGAGAGAATTTCAGGGGGGACATAGGAAAGGATACCCATTTTACCAGTGGGTCCAGCCTGGGGGCCGTCACTTTACGTGCTCGTCCGATGCACGGCGGATATTCAGCGATTGTTAGTAAATCACGCCATCTCTGAAAGATCAGCCCAGGCTTGAACCTGGGGACCCAGCATCGACAGTCTGAAACACTAACCACTAAGCCATCCGCGGCTCATGGCCGCATGCGCAGGAGAGAGCAGAGGCTCTTATAAGGAGCGCCATCCAATTGACGCGGCAGTGCGTGTGAGGACAGGATGGCGTTCACATTGCAAAATTCGACGATTGAGGAGCAGCGAGGCGTTATCCGATTTCTGACAGCGGAAGGTGTTAAACCGGCCGCTATTCATCGCGGAGGGTGTGGTTCTGCTCCATGATAACGTGCACCACCACGTCTCCAGGGTCACACACGTGGAACTGGCCAAGTTCCAGTGGGAGCAGCTTGACCATCCGCCCTACAGCCCGGACATGTCGCCCTGCGATTTCCATGTATTTGGTCCCCTGAAAAAACATCTGAAAGGGAAGCGCTTACACTCGGACGACGAACTCAAGGACGCTGTGCAGGACTGGGTCTCGTCACGGCCACAGGAATTCTGGGAACAAGGAATCCTTCGGCTCGTTAATCAATGGGATCGTTGTGCTACGGCCTATGGTGTATACTTTGAATTAAAGTCTTCATTTATACCCACAGTGTCGTTTCGTACCTTTTCATTTGAACACTCCTTGTACGTTTAGTACAATGACAAATTCTAAGATTGTCAATCTTCAGTATCTGACTTCTTCAATTCTCTCTCTCTCTCTCTCTCTCTCTCTCTCTCTCTCTCTCTCTCTCTCTCTCTCTCTCTCTCTCTCTCTCTCAGTGTAATTAATTCCCGAAAAATTAATTTTTTGTTGTTATTGTTTATTTGTACGATACAAAAATTGTGTTAAGCAAGTTTACTATAAGAGCGCTTGCTGCAATCCGCTGGAACGTTTAATAAAGTTCAATATTTAAACGTTATTTTTCGAACAGTTGTCATTTTTTATTAGGTATATTTCCTACTGAAATATTTTCGAGTGCACTATCATGTTTTCCTAAATATTCGTTTTCTCACTAATGAAGCAAAGTTAAAGCTGAATTGCTCTTAAATAAACAGAAACTTTGATTTAGCGTTGCCATGAATTTCTGCTATCAACGGCGACTTTGAATATTATCGCAGTGGTTGCTTTTTGACGAGGTCATCTGTCGAAGCAGTTCTTAGTTTGCTTCGCCATGAGTACGACTGCAACGTCAATGAGGTGAGGACACAAATCAAATATGTAAACTATCCATCATCGTGTTAGCTATCCGTTGCCAGACCTCGGTACAGTGAAACCAACAAAAGAACTATTCCTTGCTATTAGAGTGTTTCAGTCTTTCCGAATGCACTTCAAAGAGATGTATTGATGTGGGCTTGGGGTATGTTGGTCCAGGCTGCTTTCACATGTTGCCACAGTTCATCAGACGTAGCCGCGGGTGGTGCTTGCCGGGCCACTCGGTTGCCGATCAGCGACCAGACGTGTTCGACGGGCGACATATCGGGTGAACAGGCGGGCCACGGCAGCAGTGGCACCTGGTGGGCCGTGAAGAATTGTTGCACAATGCGTGCCACGCGCGGACGCGCATTGTGCTGTTGAAACGTGGCCACTGGCAGGTCCTGCAGGTAAGGGAGGACTACAGGCTCCAAAACGTCGGAGATGTAGCGGTGGCTGTTGAGTGTACTGGCGATACGGACCGGTATGGCGATGCATAGTGCAGGTGTCATACAGTCTCTCGTCGCGGTGCCGCCACACGCGGATACGACCATCGTGGTGTTGCAGGCAGAAACGGGATTCGTCGGAGAAGACCATGTCGTGCCATTCCGTAGTCCTGGTGCGGCGTTCAACGCCCCACTGCCGTTGCACTCGCCGGTGGTGTAACGTCAATGTTAATCGGAGCAATGAGCGCCGTGCGACAAGTCCCCGCTCCTGCAGACGACGTCGAACGGTACGTGCTGACACAAGTTGTTGCGCAACACACCCTAATTCCTGCGCTAACGTTCGTGATGTGGCGGTGCGAGCCGTCAATGCCCGCCGCACAACATACTGGTCCTCTCGTTCGGTGGTGTGCCGCGGCTGCGGCAATCGCTCACGTCGGTCCGCCCGTCTCTCCTGCACCCACCGAATCTATACTCGCCTCACTGTGGCTGGATGTCGTCCCACACGGGCGCCGATGTTTCGGTACGATAAACCGCTGTCGCGATAAGCCACAGACGTGTTCGATGGGCGACATATCGGGTGAACAGGCGGGCCACGGCAGCAGTGGCACCTGGTGGGCCGTGAAGAATTGTTGCACAATGCGTGCCACGTGCGGACGCGCATTGTGCTGTTGAAACGTGGCCGCTGGCAGGTCTTGCAGGTAAGGGAGGACTACAGGCTCCAAAACGTCGGAGATGTAGCGGTGGCTGTTGAGTGTACCGGCGATACGGACCGGTATGGCGATGCATAGTGCAGGTGTCATACAGTCTCTCGTCGCGGAGCCGCCACACGCGGATACGACCATCGTGGTGTTGCAGGCAGAAACGGGATTCGTCGGAGAAGACCATGTCGTGCCATTCCGTAGTCCTGGTGCGGCGTTCAACGCCCCACTGCCGTTGCACTCGCCGGTGGTGTAACGTCAATGTTAATCGGAGCAATGAGCGCCGTGCGACAAGTCCCCGCTCCTGCAGACGACGTCGAACGGTACGTGCTGACACAAGTTGTTGCGCAACACACCCTAATTCCTACGCTAACGTTCGTGATGTGGCGGTGCGAGCCGTCAATGCCCGCCGCACAACATACTGGTCCTCTCGTTCGGTGGTGTGCCGCGGCTGCGGCAATCGCTCACGTCGGTCCGTCCGTCTCTCCTGCACCCACCGAATCTATACTCGCCTCACTGTGGCTGGATGTCGTCCCACACGGGCGCCGATGTTTCGGTACGATAAACCGCTGTCGCGATAAGCCACTATTTGTCCTCTGTCGAACTCCGAAACGTGCTGGAATGACTGCCGTATTCTGCGACGAGGCATCAGGAAGCTTCCCACGCACAGATCTGGCAGCACTACACACTTCCACTACTTACGGGGTGTAAGTAGTAGAAGGGTGCACAGAAGGCGGGGTGCCTTCTGTGCACCCTTCATATAGTGCTTCTCGGTGGCGTGCCGGGAGCACATGATATGCATATGCCCTGCAATGCTAATCGTTTGCATGTCCTCTCGCGGGCGACGCATGCTGCGAATTTCGGGCCAATCGGATGCTATGTTCTTGGTTTTGCATTTTGGGTGGCCAGCAGTGTATATTCCACTTTCCATTCCAATATTACAGAAACATATTCCACTTTCCATTCCAATTTTCCAGAAATAAATTTTGCACTCCCTCCTGTCATCATGCTGAAGTTTTTGAAATACTTTTCCTTTTTTTTTTATTATTATTATTATTTTTTTTTTTGGTCGAATGTCCACAAAAAATGTTCTTCAAAAACCTTCACAGGACAGGAGAGGAGTTAGTTATATAGTATGCGTTCAGTGATAGCAACCGAAAAGAACGGGTAGAGCTGTAAGTTGAAAGCTTGAAATGAGTCGGGAACGTTAGGTCCTTGAACCTTCGAGCTTAAACTGTGTTGGGCAGGGCTTATAAAGTGGCAAGTCTGAAACGGACGTTGACGTGCTTTCCAAACAAAGGTCCGTTTAGAACTCTAGTTTGGCTCCCGCAGTATTATCTGAGAATCTTTCTCAAATAATACTGCGGCAGTAAAAAATACTGCGGGAACCAAATATGTTCTATGGTAAATAGTAACATCTTCCAATTCTCTTTTCAAACGTGTAACTTGAGCTGTACGGCGATATTGTTTTTCTTATTCTTTCATACAAACGAAAGAAATACCTTCACGGTGCTGCTTTTAACTCGTAGACAATCGATCTTAAGATCATTATGGGTACATATTTCATCACACGCGACAATGCTCATAAAACACATCTCGTAGACGCGATGGAAAGGTACACATTCAAATATTAGGGAAGCACATTATTAATACATGAATCGTTACCGCGCCGCACGTTCTGGGAATTGTTTTGAACAAAAACCTAGTGGCTTTAATGACACCGTGTTATTATTCATACGACCTGCGTAAATCGGGGAACGTTCCAATCTTGGATGTGGCTATCCTTGTTGTAAAAGCAGATTGAAAGAATGCGTTGATAACAATGAGGTGTATTTATCATGACATTAATGACAGCTCCTTCGGAATATCGTTCATTCATCCGCAGTCTCCCTCAAACAACAAGTGCGTGTATACCGAACTAAACCGGCTTTAGGAGCGAAACACTAAAAATATTTCTCTTCTCTGTGAGCAGCAGCATATTACGCGATGGAAACATTCGTATGTCGGTGAGTTCTTCAGATGGAGGAGTAATTACGGCGTCTGTCGCCATGGTAACAGTCTCCCTTGCCAACCTTCCTTCGCTTCCACCCTCCCGTCATGATATCTGCGGTTGCCATGGTATACATACAGCCTGTCATATGGCGAAGCCTTGAACTGACCGGAAGAACCAGATAGGCCAAACCGAAGTATTGTGCGCCTGCCTCCATCTTCATTTCTTCCCGTCTTTAAGAGCTAAGTTAGATAGGTAGGTTGGGTGCTGGAAATGACCATTGAATTATTCAGCGTTGTTGCTTAGAATGTTTTCTTATGAACAGAGAATGAAAAGCACATTATTTGTGCGGGCTGCAAGTTGTTAGGTGCGGTTCTTTCGTGGTCTTCAATCAAGGTCTGTTCCATGTCGGGCTTGATAGATGCTCAGTCTGATAGCGATACGTAGTGCGATGAACTTTGAAAGTGATCTTTTGCTGCCAAGTTATAACATTGCTAACTAATTTTTAAATGTTAGTCGTTCAGCGAAGGCGTTGTGTGTGTGTGTGTGCGTGTGTGTGTGTGTGTGTGTGTGTGTGTGTCGGGATGCACCGACAGGGGTGTATTTAAGTTCGTACCTAGGGCTGCAGATTTCTAGGAATGGCTGATCTTTTTTACAGTTTCTAAAGAGCATAGAGGCATGTATCAAATGATGTTAATACGTGGCATTTTCTTTTTTAACCAAAGCAAAGCAATTTTCAAATTCATGTTGTACCGTGCTACGTATTAAAAATATAAGTCGAAATAATGTGACGCAGGAAGAGTAAAAATACAACAAGTTCTGATTGAGAAGTTATTCCTGTCAGTGCCGATGCCCCAAATGGCAAGAGAATAGGCAGAACGGGCTCAGGTGTTTTCTGTTATTTCTATTGCAATTTAAATTGGAGGCCAGTTGGCCGAGTGGTCTGTGGCTCTGGCTCCTGACCATTTCTCCGAGATGGGCATCGGCCGAGTTCCGGATGAGGCATGGGTTGTACACCTGCGTTATGGCACCTGATGACCTGTTCCCTCCCTACAACCATTAGCCCCAAATTAGGGATGGACGCCTGCTTATAGCCCTAAGGGTTGGTCATGGTCATCGTTAAACCCCGAAACAAACAAACAAGAAAAAAGAAACTGAAGAATATGAAAATTATCTGCTATTCTGCGACTTTCGAACCCTGACGGGAAATTTTTATACTAGCGAGAACCACAGTGATCCAAAACTAGAAAACAAAAAGCGATATAAGGTAGAAAAAAAGTTCTGCGGTGACTGAAAAAAATCTTTTAACAGCGTCGTTTCAAAGTATTATACTTTTCCTACTGCATCACTAAGAAAAATTCGCAATAAAAAGTAAAAATTTAATATTCTCAAAAACATTCAGCTTTTGTTTACAGTGAGGGTGCTGCTATCAGCAAAAAAGTTGTTTAACTGTAATTCAAATAGTCTTTGCAAAATAAGCAGTCAAGAATGTGAATGACGTTAACCGTCCCCTAGAAAAGTGAATGGAAATTAGAAACACACGAAAATTAAGGTTTCGCATAACACGCCAGACACATTCTTTTGTTCTCAAACTGAAGTCGCCTCTTCACGAATAGCGCTAAAAATATTTCAAAATCACGACTTTCAAAACCTCATCTGAGAAGTAGATCACTTATATTAAAAACTTCAATGTACGTCACATTTTGAATGCACTCAAAATTGTTATTTTTTTAATATCCAAACAATCCCGAAAGGATACAATCAAATTAGCAAACATTTCTCATAATAAAATTTTTATTATACATCGATTATAGTTTCGCAAAGCGTTTGGCTCGGCATCATCAGCACGAACGTCCTGATGCAAAATTCGCTAGTTTAAAAATTCCCCGTCAGGGTCGTGATGATGTCGAACCAAACGCTCTGCGAAACTATAGTCGATGTATAATAAACATTTTATTATGAGAAATGTTTGCTAATTTTATTGTACCTTAAAACCACAAGTTTAGTTAGTCATAAATTATATAAAATCCCAAAAGGAGTTTTGAAAAGCTCAAAAAACAAAAACATTTCTTGTATTTTGTTTGACAGACATACTGACAAGAGATCACATTAGCGATTCTTTTTATCAAACCAGCTACAAATTGGCTGTCAATCAAATAGTCGTACAG
The DNA here is from genome assembly GCA_039090855.1 of Macrothele yani. Lineage (NCBI taxonomy): Eukaryota > Metazoa > Arthropoda > Arachnida > Araneae > Macrothelidae > Macrothele > Macrothele yani. Next base: position 1,845,392 of record CM077014.1, read on the forward strand.
ATAAAATGCCAGTATAGTTTCTCTTTATATGGAACTCAGGAAATAGGCATTAGACTGATATAGGCCAACTTGAACAACTCGACAGGTTACAAGCAGTCGCCCATCTCTAATTTATGGTCATTGGTTCCAGGGAAGGGACAGAGCCAGAGAAACCAGACAAACACACCACGTATTCCTCATCCGGGACCGTCTAGAAAGTAAGGTCAGAGACTATCGCCTCAGGTCACTCGGCCACCGCCGTAGCATACAGTGCTTACTGATGCTATATTGTTCACATACTTTTTGCTGTGTTGATTGAAACAGTAAAACTGTTATTCAATATAATAAGAATGGTCACACACAGTTCTGATTTTGAAATGCTTCTCATTTGAAGTAGCTAGAGCAGACACAAAATACCGTCCTAGTGTTATGGGGATGGGGTTAGAATTCTTTTGTTTCCAAGTAGGAAATCTTCAACAGTGGATATCTCTTTGTCAGTCAGCGTCGCGGCGGTCGGCGTGAGAAAACTTGGACGACATCCTTAAGATATTATTAGTGAAGACGGCAATAACAGTTAGTAGGTGCTGGTACATGGGATATGTGCTTTTATATTGTTTTATTGCCTTCTGCATCGACCAATACTCTGTGACTGGAGGAGGCAGTCAGACTGCGTAATGGCTTTATTGATTTTCTTGGCGACAAGGTCTGACCTTCATTAAATGAATAACTACGGGTTGAGATAGTGGAGGAGAACATAGGGGACCACGAAGAGAGAAGAGTTGCACAGAAGTTTGGAGAGACGGACGAGGAAGGACGCGAGTTTCCGAATGGCCAGTGCGAAAGAAAAAAAAAGTACGTAGAATTGAAGTTGATACGAAAGAATAATAATTAAGAAACAGAATAAGTAGCGAGGGCGCTGATAACTTTAAAAAATAAATACGTAAATAAAGTAATTCCGGAAAAACCTGCATAATAAGCGTTTAGCTGATAATAAATTAACTAAAACTGCAATTTTTCTCATCTATTTTTTCGTTAAATATTATCTACAAGGAGCTGCAAGTAAGCTTAAATATGGAGTCCGAATGGGAAGTGTAAATTCCGCTTATGAGAACTCTTTAACAGTAGACCAAATCAATGTTTACCAAGAAATGCAACAGATTTAATGAGTTTGTGTTTTGTAATTCCAAAAGAAAAAAAGAAGCAGCTTCTAAAGTAACACCTCAGTACAGCTCCATTTCTTGTTACCTAAATATTCCATTTCGATTTTTCTAAGAGCATAAAATGAATGCACATTAAACATGAAATATATGTGCATTGCTGGTTTACTGTACACCAATACTTGCACGGCCGATTTAAGCAACGGGCCCAGGGCGCCAGATTTAGGGGGCGTAAAGCTGGAAGAGATTTTGTTATGAATATTTTAGCATCACCACCCAAGAAAAATTTTACTTAAATAATTTTACAAAATTTGTTAGTTTTTAAAACCCAGATTATATGTACTGTCGTCACTACATATGGGTGGATGGAGAGCATTAACTGGGCAAGAGTAAACACGTTTTTTTAAGATTATGGATTCTTTAATCAGTAATTTAGCAAACAGGAGGAAATCATACGAAGGTGTTCTGGAAAGGTTTGAATTTTCAAGGATTTGAAAGAGACCAGTGCTCGTGACATAGAGGCTAGGTCAAATAAACTTGTTCATAGGTACCAGGGTGACATAGAAAACTTTCTCAGCAACGAATTTCTACATTCCCAGTTGTACATGAATGCCGAAGACGAACACACCACGGGATATGTGCACTTTCATTATTGATAATAATCTTCAGAGTACATTTCTAAACTTAGAAATAGCTTTGAGAATGTTTTTAACCTTACCAGTCACTAATTGTTCTGCTGAAATATCATTTTCAGCAGTCTCAAGAATAAAAAATGAAAAAAGGACGTTATTGCGAGAAAAAAAGTTTAACTCACTCGTGCTGATGTGTGTAGAAAAGGTCATAACTCTGGGTATAGACTAATTTTCAGTAATTGACAATTTTGCCCATGCAAAGGCCCGTAAAAAAACGATGATCATGCCATAATTCTGGTGCAGTCAGACATTGGGTGGAAAAGTGGGAAATTACGTAAGTGTTAATCAAAGTTTCATTTGCATCGTAAGTGCAGAAGAGGGAAGTTACGTAAGTGTTAATCTAAGTTTCATTTGCATCGTAAGTGCAAAAGAGGGAAGTTACGTAAGTGTTAATCAAAGTTTCATTTGCATCGTAAGTGCAAAAGAGGGAAGTTACGTAAGTGTTAATCTAAGTTTCATTTGCATCGTAAGTGCAAAAGAGGGAAGTTACGTAAGTGTTAATCAAAGTTTCATTTGAATCGTAAGTGCAAAAGAGGGAAATTACGTAAGTGTTAATCAAAGTTTGAATTCCATGGTAAGTGCAAAAGAGGGAAATTACGTAAGCGTTAATCAAATTTTCAGGTGGGTCGTAAATTCAAAATAGGGAAATTACGTAAGTGTTAATCAAATTTTCATTTGCATCGTAAGTGCAAAAGAGGGAAATTACGTACGCGTTAATCAAATTTTCAGGTGGGTCGTAAGTGGAAAAGAAGAAAATTACGTAAGTGTTAATCAAACTCATTTGCATCGTAAGTGCAAAAGAGGGAAATTACGTAAGCGTTAATCAAATTTTTATGTGGGTCGTAAGTGCAACAGAGGGAAATTACGTAAGTGTTAATAACATTTTCATTTGCATCTTAAGTGTTCGTTAAGATTGTTTTAATATTTGCTTCTTTTCCCGCATTATTGTGTCTTTTCTGGTGCATTATATTGTTTTATAATAACGAATGTTATTATTATAATGCATTTATTTTTTCACAAAATCCTGAAGTCAATAATTTGAAACTTACACTGGTACACTATGAAATAGATCTACCATATTTTCTATTAATAATAAACATCATTGCAAAATTACTTAACATAACGCAATAAAACACACTCCAGGCAGACAGACAGACACATACACGTAATGAGCCCGCACCGTTTAGCAAAAGAACAAATATGGTGAGGGGGGTGCCATCTTGTCTTTTGCCTATGTTGTCAGAGAGACTTCTTACCTGACCACTCGATTTTTCTTAGGTTTTAAAAACGTAATGCATTTAATTTTTATTGGTATTTAATTAAAAATTATTTACGTTATAATGAATTAGCTTTATTTTGCTTTGCGCTAAGCTAATTATAATGAATAAGCTCTTTCTACCAGCTAGCTAATGATAATAATGAAGCTTTCCTACTGAGCTTCAAATAGTGAATTCAAATGGTTGTTGTTACTAGTTAATTAAGATCATGAATAAAGTCTCCTGCTAGTAGTGTAGTAATAGTATTTAACCAAACTTATAACTGGTAGTAATGTTGTAGCAGTAATTAGGATAAATAAAGTCTTATGCTGGTTGTTACTAGTAATATTAATTGAAATAAACCTAACAGCCAGACAGAGGTCTGACAGTACTATGAACTGAGAAAGACGTACTTACATAAAACCTTTTATTATCAACTTCAACTGGTATCAACACACACCGCTACTCAAATAACACGTAAATCTCTCCGTACAACACCAAACGCTCTCCGTACAATAACAAACGCTCTCTCTTGCTATCGATGAACGCGCCTATATATACTATAGCTACCACCACGTCATGACTTACACTCATTGCCAGATCTCATTCATCGGGTGAAATAATATTTCGTTCAGTAAGAAGATAATTTACATAGTAAAATGAAATACCCAGAGATAGTAAAATCAAAAGGAAAGTGAATATAGAGTATACGTTACAACGTGCTAACATCGACTTTTTGAAAAATGTCATAAAAGAAATTTTTCTGGCAATGGTAGAATAATGGAATATCATGGGAAGCAAAAATAAAAAAAATAAATAAAATAAAAGCTGTTCATTCCTTTACAGGCTGTTCTATGTTCTGCTATGATATCTACCTTGTAAAAGTAATTGTTTTTCAAAAGATGGATAGGATCGGCCTGAGCTATCTAGATGGCCCTGGCATGACAGTTTGCATGTAAAGCTCTTAATTCTTCCTCTTCGAACTTCGGAGCGACTGCATTAAACTCTCACTCATTAGCTGCCTCATCATTTTAATTGACCTTGCATTTTAATTTTTCAAAGTGAGAAATGAGTTGCCCGCCTGCTTCCCCGACTCTACGCCTATGATGTCAATCATATGAAGCACACATGATAAAAATGAGTAGCACAGATTCCACCGGACTTCGACGACAAGTTTGCTTAACATGTAAACCGTTTTGGTTTGCGATGCACAGCGAACTATACATGCATCAGGGGCGAATATTATGAAATGTACGAAATGTGATATCCGTTATTTGGCCGCTATATATTCCCAGCAGTAGGAGTGTCGTTGTCAAGTTATTGCAGGTAATCGTAGGTCTTACTGGAACTTTTTTGGTTCACAAGTCGTGCTTGCATGTGAGCGTCACTGAAAGTGCATAGGCAGATATATTTTTTTTTTGCATTGTTTCACATGCTTTTTGATCTTTCCCTCTCTGTGCTACCCATCGTCTAGAAAATATAAAGAAAAACATACCAGCAGATTTTCCTTGGCATCATTTTCATAGAAAAAAAGTACATCGTCAGTTAATGCTAAGTAATATGAATTCGCCCATCTTTCATAGTCGTGAATCGTAAGCATGGTTTTTCTAGGAAATCCACAATAAAAGTAAAAGGAAGTGTGTGTGTGTGTGTAAGGAGGGGGGGGTATGAGGCTTTTCTCTCAAACCGAGTCCAACAAGGCAGAATTCCGAAGGGAAAGAACTTGAAACAGTCCTTTTACTAAATTAAACAGGCTTTTGTACGAGTAGTTTCTGCAGAATCGTAAAGTGAGTGCAAGGCAATTTTAGAACTGTAATGATGAAGGATGCTGTGCAGTGTCATGAACAATTCAAAACTGACGACCACTGAGGTTTCGCTGTTGGGTGCTTAACCGATTTAACGATAAGCACGGTATCTAGAAACTAACTATTGCAAGAGAAAAGAGTTCAGGAAACTTAGTTCTGTTAAATTTGCAGAAGTACAGTATTTGGTGTCTTAGAGAAAAAAATATAGAATATGAGTGTAAACCAAAACAAATCTGTCATTAGAATGAGAGTGAGTTTTTCTGGGGATGTCTGCCGCGAAGATGGGAAGAGTGCTCTGGATTTCACAGAAGCAAAGTATCGAGTGGCATATTTATTGTTACGGTTGTGAAAACCTCAGAAATCAAAACAAATGCACATCTTCATACTTGAACAAAAATTGTATATACGCTTGAATGACCCCTACTGTACACACACACACACACACAATCCTTCCATTAGAATCGATTGCTTTTTAAGCGTGAGACCAAAACCTGGATTAGCTTGTGTGACGTATACTGGCTTTCCAACCTTCCGTTTTTGTTGACTTGTGTAAATTTTGGTTGCCGTCGTGTTTTTCATACTGAATGTCACGACTGAAATCGTACAAGTTTTGCTTCTCTGGGGTATAACTGACAGTAGGTCAAGTCGTGATAACTGGTAAAAATGCAAGTACCACGTAAATTGAAGGTCTGCACTGATAAGGAACTCTGCGCACGTTAGTGTTGAATCCGTCTATGGATGTGTGCTATTTTGCATATTCTTAAATCTTCTATGGTACTAGGAGTTGAAGTGGTGTTAAAAAACTGGTAAAAAAAACTCCGAAAGCCTGATCGTAATTCAATTTCATAGTTGTTCGTTTCCCTAAGGTACTTGAGAAGACTAAATTATCGTACTTCTCATTAAAAATGAATCGCGTTAGTTCTGAATGATTCTGGAATATCCCGCGGTGTAGATTTTAACGGATCATCATATACAATGAAGAAGCAAATCATTACAAACAGGTGTGTTCTGCCAAGCGGATGAGATGGCGTCCATCAATTGCCATATGTTCGCTGAAAGAAGATTTCTCTTACGAATGCCTCTCTCAATCTCATCTCACAGGTGTTTAATTGGGTTAAGATCTGGCGACTGTGGAAACCATTTTAATACTTTGAAGTCACTATCCTGCTTCTAGAACCACTGTGTGACGATGCGAAGCTTGTAGCACGGCGTACTATCTTACTGGAAGTATCCCTCTCCATCAGGAAACACCCTGCATATATACGGAGTGCCTGATCCGTAATGACGTTATGATATCACGTGGCATCCAGATGATGCTCCGCAGGTATTAAGTCCTAATGCTCTCCGTGAAAACACATTACAGACCATTAGGCAATCTCCACCAGCTTATGCAGTTGATGCATAGAAGCTGAGATCATTCGTGCTGTTGACGTCATATTCTGGGCCATCCATCGGAATGTATTAACTGAAAATGTGATTCGTTTGACCAGGCGACAATTTTCCAGTCCTCAAAGATTCAACTTTTGTGTTTCCGTGCCCATTGCAGACGAATTTGTCGGTGTTTAGCAGAGAGGAGTGATATACAAAGGGGGCGTCTGCTGTTATCGCTTACTCGCTCCAGTGTGAGGTGGGTTGTATATGCTGAAATTCTCCTCTCGATGCCGCTATTACACCACGTGGTTACTTGACGCAGTGGAGCTCATCTGTTACCTCTCACAATCTTCTCCAGCCTCCGTTGCCTTCGAACATCGACCAGTCGTTTCGACCCACAGGAAGGAAGACTGCTTTTTTTTTTGTTTTTGCATCTCTCATTGTACACTCTCGATGCAGTTATTTTTGCATAGCCGAAAAGATTTGCCGTTTCTGAGATACTTGTACCTGCCCTCCAAGTGTTCACTATCATGCCTCTTTCAAAGTATCTTAAATCATGAGTTCTTCCCATACTGCCTCTACCTACGCTTCGTACACATCTGAATCCTTTGCAGTGAGCTGTTTATAAAGCCATCTCAACGTCAAAGTTGCATACCTAACTGAGAACGGCATGTTTATGATTTCTACTGGGTGTTCCTATTAATTTCCTACTTCAGTGTACATACATGTGATATTTCTCTCACCTAACGCTGACGATTGCCACGGTTACTGGATCAAGGGAGCATTATTAAACCTTAAATGCCATTAGCAGAACAATTTTGCAGAACGCTTGCTTGAATATAAAAGTAATAATGGAAATATCCATACCCTCAGCAAGTCTTGCAATACAACGGGAGCAGTACGTTATTTTGATTATGCTGGGGGCTTTTGGTGTACACCTGCTGGTGCTCTGAATTGCCGGGGAAAGCATCTGCCAATTGTCACTATGGTAGATAATCTCGATCCAGGAGAATCGGAAATTTTGGCAATGCAAGAAAGAAAGCACCGTTCAAGATTTGGTGGATCCCTGAATCGTTAAATAATGTCTCGGATGAAGTGTTTGATGAATTAAGTAAAATAGGACAGCAACGCCTTATTTGACCGATGAAAAGATTCTCTGAAACATTTTATAAATCTTACAGTTACGGCAGAAATATGGCGTGGAGAAACGAGACGAAGTGCAAGAAAAACATTTTGGAGATGTTCTGAGTGAACAGGAAGAGTAAAGCATTCGTGGAGTTTTGAGAAACTCACTACGGCTCTCAAGCGAAATCAAAAATGCAAAACGTTAGCGTGTAAAACGGACAAGCGCAGAAAACGTAGTAAGTGCAAATAATCTCATCCTGACTTCAACCCCGAAAAACAGCTCTTACAAATAATGTTCATTGGCTACTGTTGAGAATCACGTGACACAATACATAACGTCGATTTAAAGAAAACGTTTGTTAAAGAACTTGGAACATAAATTCATCTTTTTTCTTCTTAATATATATGTACAATTTTTGTCTGAAAGACTCGTTAGATTAGATGAAGTTTACACTCAGTGAAATAGATTTTGCTGTATTTCGCTTAAGAGATCACATTTGTTGTGCGCTTATACTGCGTATGTTATAAATAATGAAAATGTTCTAACCTCATGCAAAATATGATGTATTTGTAGCACATGTTGGGAATAGAAGTGCACGTATGGATTCCCCCATGTCACCGATTTTTCGGAAAAACAGGTTTTACAAAAAAAGGTGTTAATCCATACTCATTTCATTGTACTCATTTAATTGAATTGTGATTTCAGTCTGTTATTTCGAGATGCAATTTTTATGAAATATTATCTCAGATTATTCTGTGATGCGTTGAAAGATTGCTTATCCAACAGCGACTGGACGTGACTTATTTCGGTTGAACGATTTTCCAAATGATGCATATTTTAAACGTTAAGCAGGACATCTGTCAGAAAGAAAATATTGTGACGTTTATTCTAAATTAACTTTTCTTTTTAGTTTCTTTCCCTATGTAAATCTTGAGTTTATTCTCAGTTATAATTCACTCTTAACGTGATATCTTTTCTCTCAAGGAATACTGTTGGCAACATAATTGAGGTTGAATGAACGTGACGTATGCCTGATATAAGATAAGAACGAGAGATAAAAAGGACGACGAAACTGTTGCTTGGGAGCGTTGTTAAAGAGAGCGTTGTTAAAGCGAGCGTTGTCAAGCGAGGTTGCTGGAGAGTGTTGTGTTGTAAACTGATTATTGAAAGGAGCGTTGCTTGAAAAGCGTTGTGTTAAGAGCTGTTTAGAGCTGTGTGGTGTGTGGAGATTTTAATTCAATATGCTATGCTATGTTACCATGTGTTGGCTACATCCTGAATAAAGCATCTTTTCCGTACGTTTGACTTCTGTTGTTTACATGTTTCGTCTGGCCGTTAAGGTTTAATTTAGGAACTATTTCTTTGTATGGTGGTGTTTTTAAAATAACGTAGAAGTAAGGCAAGATTTCTACGTCATAATATTTTAACAGATTTCAGGAGTGCTCGGCGATCTTTAACGACAAAGTTGGTGCTGAAAAGCGTTCGATCTCAGGAGTTGGCACCAAGCGGCTGTCAAGCAAAAGATAACGTTATTATATTGTTCAGAGCAGTTGTCCTGTTCTAGGAAGTTGACTTTACTTGGAGTCATGTGATTTTTCTTACGTTGGGAAAACTGATGCATTGTACTTCAGTGTCTGTCTTATGAAAATATAAGGTGTAATCTCACAAAAACGTGAGGGATAACTTGAAGAAATCATTGTTTTAAGTAAATACGTTTTGAAACGTGCTTGCTATTTAAAAAAATTTTTTTTTTGGTAGCGAAGAAGGAACCTTTCATTAATTCTAGACGATGAGTGGAACAAACATCACATATTTTTCGAAGAACCCAACGGCCAGTAGATCCATTTTTACATTCGGGCGCCAATGTGAAAACAGGAATTCGTCAGTGATCGAACTCGCGTCTCCTCGCTCCGGAATGAGTTGTTCTAATTTACTGAGCTACGCCGACGTTATGTATCGCTGCAAGTTTGTCGTTTTGACACGTGCTTCACATCTGTAGTACGTCACAGTACAAACATTAAGCCCTTTGAATGCTTTTGAATCAACTGATGCCTTATGTTAGTGTACTCTTCTGACAGTGTCGTGACCTATTTCGTTGTTTGCAGTTTTGGATAAATGGTCTTCTGCTATAGAATGTTATTGATTTATGTAGGGAATCTGGCGAATTTAAGATCTTGTCGAAAGAAAAGATTCTTGCATTCCCTGAATTAATGCAAATCGCTTTATGTTTTTTCCTATGGAAACGGATGTTCTCTTTACGATGTCTTCAGTTTACGATAAGAGATAATATGCTTCAGGAATGAATTAGCGTCCTAAGTCAAGGCATGCCACCTTTGGAATACAGATCAAAAGCACCTTGCTGTATTTTGTATCAGTACTTGTTGCCCTAGTGGGCGTTTTTTCGTTAATATTTCGAAAACAGAGGAGCTTTGAGCTACTGGAGCAGAGAAATATTTCAGCAGTCTAACGGCAACTACACACACTGAAAACAGTTTACCGGTTGAGAAGGAAGCCATGTGCTTTGTGTATGTTTCCCGCCTTTCGGCTAATGCATCGCGTTGTTATTTCGTTAATGTTTTCTGGCACATTAAGGGCGATATTTAAGTGTGATTTAAATAACCCTCGTCACGTAAGGTGGGCGGCCAAACAGATACATGGTAACGTAAATCCATAAATGTATGAGGAAAGGGTGGGGGTAATTCTGTTGCCATGGTGGGGAAGGCTGCTCTGTGATCATTAAACGCAGTCGGTGATGCACGCATAATGAAATTCTCTTCCTAATTAGTCGGAAGTGCGCCATTTATGACCCTTAGGGGTGGCTGGCGGGGTTCATGACCGATGCTGAGAGAGACTGGAGCTCTGACTCCAGGTGAAAAATCAAACGAAAGATGTGCGAAGCAGGGCAAAGTAAACTAACGTGTAGTTCCCAGGTATTAACCTTTAAGCCATGACAATAACGCCTTGTGGGAGCTGGAGGAGAAGCATCTAAAGCTTTCATTAAGAAAAGCATAGAATATTTCTTATCACAGCTGGACTCAGCACATCGTTATAAGTGTGAAGATAGGCGTCAATACCCCGCTGCTTGCACTCTCATTTGAACCTTGGGCAGTATTTTCTCCTGTAGGACCTTTGATAATTTGGGGCTAAACTTATGAAACCCATAAAAATTAAACTACCGAAATCTGATGCTCCATAAGTTTTCATCTGATACACTAACCGTGCCATACAAGGACTGATCCAAGAGTACTAACGTCAATTCGCATTGCATTGTTGCTTGAAAGAACGACAGCAGTGAATGCTGTCGTAGACTGCTTTCATATTCAATCTTTATGTCACCTTCTTTTTCAGTCACATCCGAGAAAATGCATTATATCTTAAACTTTTGCCAAGAAATCTGGAAATCCATGATCAAAACTTACCTCCTGGTTGATGCGGATGACATTCGGTGATGAACCAACTGGTCGGTCGTCTGTGGGTTCTACAGTCTTTTTCTCATTTTAAAGAGCGATGCCCTCTGCTAAACGTATATTCTTTGATCAGTAAAAATAAGGAATCATCTACTCAAGAGAGTTTGGGCTAAACAATAAGAGATCGGTCATTCAACGAACGGAATAAACTGTCGCAATTCAATAACATATGAATGTCCATTCGTGAAACTTCAGAAGTTGTAAACAATGAGTGACGCAAAACTGATCATTCGTGAAGTACAATATGTCCAGGAGTTAAGTCGTTTGTGAAACAGCGGAAAATGTTACATTTAAGTGAGAGAAAACTTGATAAGACTGAAGATGTTGGAATTTCGTGACTTGATATTAATATTTCATCAAAAAGCTAAATAGACGTTGCGAATTCCTGTTCATAGTAAGCCATTTTAAGTAAAGATTTGTGAGTGAGTCACATGTAGCATTCAAGTTCGTTTGTAGGCAAAACAGTAGAAAGAAAGTCGAAGCAGAAAAAAACTGACGTATACAGGTATGTACGTATATTTCTACTGTATATAGATGTATGCTGCTGAACCTTCTGAAAAGTTTGAAGAAGTGGAATTAAAAATGAACTTACGGAAAAGAAAATTGACATAAAAGGTTTTACAAAAACTAAAAATTTAGTGACTGATGGGACAAACTTGAAGTAACCGATGCCTACATTTACCTTGGACAACAGACATCAAGCAAGAAGTACATCGAATAAGAAATAAATAGGAGTATAAAACTTGGCTCGAGAGCATTTGGAAGAAACAGGGCAATTTTTAAGAGAAATTTACCATTATGTCTTACACGAAAAGTGTTAAATCACTGCATCTTTCCAGTTCGTACGTATGTATCAGAGACATAGACCGTAACTAAAAAATAAAGTATATACAGAGGCGTTGGAAAATATAAAGAAACATGAAAAGCACGGCTTGGTGTAACCTAGAAAGATAGGAAGCGGAACTCGTGCATCAGGAAAATGGTAAGACTTGATGACATCACGATCAAAGTAAATACCTTCAAGTAGCAATGGGCTGGACATATTATTTGGGGAACTGACCACCGTTGAACAACTGAAATGTTAGACTGGATACCAATGAACAGAAAATGACCCAGAAAATACCCAGAAGAAGACTCCTACGTGCTTTCTCCATCCATCATTAGAGATGAATGGAGAAAGCACGTAGGAGTTACGTGGAAGACAATGGCCCGGGACAGAGTTGTGTAAGAGACTTGGTGATATTTTTTTATCCATCAGTCGATTGATAATCTCCCATCAATCGACTGATAGTAGTTGTTGTTGATGATGGTAAATAAAGTGGAAAAGTTTGTTAATGCGAAAAACTTAAGGAAGAAACGGCAAAACAGATGTTCCAAAAGCTGAGACGTTCTTCCAGACGGCACTGGCAAGCAGAGTGGAGTGTTTGCGGCACACTAACTTACTCCACTCTTCCTGCCAGTGGGGAATTACCATCTTTTCAAGCAATTACATTTTCCGTTTCCTTGCTTTTTTCTTGACTCCTCTACATATGTCGAATTTCGATTCCCTTGTATGTAGACAGCAACACTACAATGCACGTACACTGGTGTGCAAAAATTAAGGAAGAAGAGGAGAAATTAGCATAACAGCGGAACGAGCAGGCAGAAAGGACCAAACGACCACTCAGGAGATAAACTAGGGTCCGGTACGGTAGGGCATGCGCATATATGCATCATAACGTGGAGGGGGGATCGGAAGGGTATAAAGCACACGGGCGGTGTACGCTCAGCAATTCGGTGAAAGCTATTGCACGGTGTACATCGGTTTGAACGACGTCGAGTTGCTTCCACCGTTAAATATGACCAACAGGCAATCCAGTAGACGACATCTGGATGGCTTTACCCGAGGTCGCGTCATTGGGAAGTTGGAAGAAGGTCGAACTGTGACTAGTGTGGCCGAGGAGTTCCGGATCGCTCACAGCATCGTTTCGCGAGCTAGAAGAGCATTTCAAACGACAGGAACAGCTGCGCAAGACTTTAGCACTGGTCGTCCACGAGCAACCACGGCGGCGGAAGACCGGTATATTGTCCTACAGGCGAGAAGAGACAGACGGCAGACAGCGGTAGAAATCTCAAGGCACATGCAACAGATAACTGGACGTCCGTTATCGCGTTTTACCTTGGCCAGGAGGCTGCACAAAGGTGGTCTATTTGCACGACGACCAGTACGGTGTGTGCCATTAACGCCTGCTCATCGGAGACGGCGGTTTCTGTGGTGCCAGGAACACAAGAACTGGACACATCAGCAATGGGGTCGAGTTCTCTTTACGGATGAGAGCCGTTTAGTCTGACGAGCGATTCTGGACGTATACACATCTGGAAAGAGCAGATAACACGCATTCACACCTCCAACATCATCGGAAGGGACCGGTTTGGAGGTGGCGGAGTTCTCGTTTGGAGCGGTATCATGCTTGGTAGCCGTACTGACCTCCACATCTTCCAAGGAGGTTCAGTCACTGGTTTCCGCTATTGTACCGAGGTTCTCCTGCCTCACGTGCGTCTGTTTATTTAGAGGTGCTGTGAGTCCTGAGTTCTTCATGGACGACAACACTACACCTCATCGTACAGTGGCTGTCGCAGAGCTGTTGGAGAGTAAAGATATTCAACGCATGGATTGGTTTGCAAGGTCCCCGGACCTAAATCCAACAGAACACGTGCGGGACCTTCTCGGGAGACGCTTGGCAGCACGTCGCCAGCCGCCAGCAACGATTCCGCAGCTGCGATTGGCGCTACAAGAGGAATGGGCCGCGATGCCTCAACAGCTCCTTGACAACCTCGTCCTCAGCATGGACAGACGTTGTAAATCCTGCAACGCAGTCAGGGGTGATCATATCCCCTACTAAAGACTGGATTTTTCTTGGCAGCCGCCTGTCACATGGACGTTTCTGTCTTCTGTCCAGTTGTGCTCGCAGCTACCTTTTCAATAAAGTGCCTTTGTATCATTTGGATTCCTTGTTTGGACGGTTTTGCTCACTTGTCCTATATTCTTACATCTTGGGGATCTTATGATATGATTTGAGTCGATGTGGAACACTTCTGCACGACGTTACATTCGAAAAACCGTCTCGTCCTTAATTTTTGCATGCTAGTACATTTTATGACGTTGCAAAACACCCGAGGCAATATGCCTGCACAACTCCAACTGCGTAATCTCAGCGTTTTATCTTTCATATCATCATCATCATCATTGTCAACCATTATCAATCCACTGCTGGACGAAGGTCTCCCCAAATTTCTTTCACAATGATCTGTCTTGTGCCAGTCTCCTCCATGTTACTCCCGCATACTTTCGAGTTTCATCCACCCATCTCCCATCTGGTCTTCTCCTGGATCTTTTCCTGTCCCTTGTAATCCAATCTAAAATTTCGGATGTCCATCGATGGTCTGTCCTTCTGGCAGTATGTCCAGCCCATTGCCATTTCAGTGATTTAACTCTGATCATGATGTCTTCCACTCTGGTCATTTTTCGGATCCACGAGTTCCTCTTTTTATCTCTCCTGGTTACACCAAGCATGCACCTCTCCATGCTGTTTTGAGTTGTCTGCGGCCTTTGTATATCTCTTTTAGTTAAGGTCCACATCTCTGCACCATACGTAAGCACTGGAAGGATGCATTGATCAAACACTTTTCTTTTAAGACATAATGGCATATTGCTCTTGAAAATTATGCTGTTTCTTCCAAAAGCTCTCCAGGCAAGTTTTATACACCGACACGTGCGTTAACACTTGCTGAGTCATATCATTATACCTCTACCAAAATCTGAAAATGAGGGATTCCAGTTTTTCCTGAATGAACTGTCATGCACATATTGGAGCAGCATAAGTGCCTTCCTTCTGTTCTGGAAAATCGAGATGTTCTCCGTTCTCCTGACGTCCCAGTCTCGCTAAGTACCATATCTCTTAGTGCAACTTGCGAAATATTTTTGTTTCCAAGACTGGTACAATACAATGTATTTGGTCTTGAAAAGGATATTTCTACCTATTCACACAAAAATGACATTTAATATCTCCTTTTAACAACATAATATTATTGATATCTGAAAAATTTGCTTTCATAAATTACTGCGACAATTTGTGGTCGTCATTTGAAAAGTTTCGGGAAAAAGTAAGAAGTATGAACTGACATCTGGTTGCCGAAGTGAAAAGAAAACGGAATATAGTAAAGTTAGGAGCCTGCAAACTGAATATAGTATAAGTAGATCTGTGTCTTTATAAACAAATGCTGCAAAACGTTATTGATTTTAATTTCAGATTTTGTTTTCAATTATTTCGTGTGCCGGTTGTTTCCCTATGGTCTTTGAAATTGTGATCGGAATTTTTTTAAATATTTAATTTCTACAGGTTAGTTAATTTGAAAACGTTATAAAATATTAACTTGAAAATTTAGACTTTGCGAGCTATATTATTTACTATATGTAATCGTTTTCTCGCCGTAAAAGTTTTCCTTTGACAATTTTTTCTTCTTTTCAGGTGAGATACGTTTATCTTTGTCGGTTTTGGAAAATGGGGTGCCTTTAAAAAAGTAAGAAACATGTCATTTGGTATTTGATGTTCATCCGTGTGTAGAAAAACGTACTGTGTTAGTTTCTTGAAATGATCTTGCAATGCTTACATGATGTGTAAAATATTTGCTATTTGGTTTGAAATTTCATTCAACAACTCATTTAATTCCTCCAAGTTTTCTTAAAAAAAAACATAATTCCTTATATTATAGAAAGAGCTATTCTGCTTTAGATCAGTATTTTACTTTTCAGTGGCTGTATATAAGACAATAATGCTGAAGCCGAAATAAAAATTTTAAATGATCGTTTACGGTGCTCATCGGCCGTTACGTCCCGCTGTTTCCATTTACTGTGCAATATGGAAATTACAAACAAAAAGAGATTAATGAGGGTATTTCATGAAATCTCGTACATATAAGTGTTACTATTTAGTTATCACTGCATGTGGCTGCAGATGTTTAAATGAGAGTCAGATGCAACAGCAGGGTGATCTGCCACATAGACTTGCCGTAATAAGAAATGTTCGGTATGGACGGGCACTATTCCGCTGCAGCATACTTCTCTTCAGGAGCGTCACTACATTAAGAACATTAAACGGGGGGGGGGGGGGCTTAATGTTTTTCACTTCTCCGTACTCACCCCATCCCCTCCCAATCTAATGTGTGAAAAAACTGCAGAATTTTAAAATTGATAGTTGTCACTTTGAATTTAATTGCGGTTTAACTTAAAATCATCAAATTAATTAATTTAATATCACAACCAATGTAACCCCGAGATCTTCTGTTTTACGATTTATTTCAGCGCAGAATAAGTGTATTTTAAATGTTAAACTTTTCCCCATCTTCTGTGGGTTTTTGAGAATATGGACATGTTGCTTTGATGCATTGGGCCTACCTTTCTTCTGTTGAGGAGGAATTTTATTTGTGACCTTTGCAAGAACGAGCAACAGATTCCATATGCAAGCATTATTGAATCCTAGTTTATTGTGGTGGCGACCATACGGAGTGCGAATTTTTCGGAGACAAAGTTTTGCTGCGGTGAGGAGTACTAAGCAGTGCTGTAGTGGAATAAAGGGCAATTAAGAGCAATAAAATGAATGAATGATACAGAAAGAGAGAGAGAGAGAGAGAGAGAGAGACCCACCGCAGGGCGAGAAAACCAGCCCTGTAACACCAAATTCAGCGTACGATGCCGAAATCTCTGAGCGTCCAAATGATCTTCACGCCCACGAGACGCATACAGTGTTCCCAACTCTTGAAAAGAACCTATGGCTAAAAAGTAAAAAGAATATACGAACCGTATTACACACTCAACGATCCGCGGGACTTTGTCCTTAAGCTACAGGCGGTTCCCTTACACCTCTTTCGGCAGCGTATAATGGCAAAATGTAAATTTGCCATTGACATTTTGCCAATGAATCAAATACAGGATTACACCATTGTACAATACAAATTTGGAAGATGTGAATCCGTTTATTGGTGTAAATACGACATGGATGCTAAGTCAGATGATATCTGAATGCAGGTTGCTTCGACTAGCGAATCCTGTGATGGTTATATTCAAATTAATCGGGAACTTGAAACTTGCCCGTTCTGGGTGGTGTAGTGCTTAGCATACTCGGGCGCTATCCGGAAGGCACGGCTTCGATTCTCGCTCCAGAACAACGAAATTTTCAAGTTTTCGGATATTATCTCATTTAGCATCCATGCCATACTTATGTTACCGCTAAAGTGCAGAAATCAGTTATTCTACAGATTATCTAGGTAATGTGCAGATTAACTAGGGTGATCCGTTAAAGTGCCGAAAATTGTTTCATTGCTCAAATTACCTAGGTAATCTGCAAATTACCTAGATAATCTGCACATTACTTACTAGGCACTCGTTAAAGTGAAAATAAGATCTTTGCTGGAAAAACAGCAACATTTCTGTACGCTTTAATTAACATAATGTTATTTATTTATTTTTCGATATATAAAGAATCAAGTTAATACAATCTAACAATCAACAAATTAGTTGATAGAATCAATCATCAATCAATTAAAAAACTATAATAGAAAGAATCAAACGGTTTAAAATATTATTATAATTAAGGAAATGAATTTGCAAAACATATGATAAAATTATGCTTACTTATTAGTGCAATCTAAAGATTGGTGACACTGTGAATTACATAGCAATTGGTTTTTGCGACAAGCACACCTATTTGTGGTACATTTAGATTTGCAGTCACATTTTCTGAAACCCTGCCCAGTACCAAGGGATTGTTTTATTGCTGTTTGACGTAAAGATATTTTTACAGCAGGGACATCTTCTTTCCTTAAAAATCTCTCTTTGCAAACACTGAATTCAGATTTTGCATACAGTTGTTTTAAAATACCCGTTTTAGTACCAAGTTTATAAAAGCCATCCTCTGTTTGACTAAGAACCACAGCTAAAATCGAGCGGGCATCAGTTTTTGCTCTGTCTACTTCGGGCACTTTAATTCTCACAGTGACACCTTCATCGACATTTGGGTGCTTTGCATTAGAAACTGCTAACATTTTCTTTGCTTGCTTTTCTCAACCTTTTTTGGCTTCATCACGCTGTATTTTCTGATCCATATTATTTTTACAGATGTTGCACAATACATTCTTACCATACCCTTTCTCTTTAGGATCTATTTCACCACAAATTACGTGAACAAACATATCACACGAAACCAAACTAAAAGTGGAGAGAGAGGGGGAAGGTGTGGGGAAAGGAAATGGGAGAAATAAACTTTTGAACTTTAACGATACTGAAGCCGTTAATGTGCACATTACCTAGGTAAAATGCGGAAAACTCTTGATTCCGCACGTTAACGGAGCAAATCAGTTAATCTGCAGATTAGCTAGGTAATGTGCACATTAACGGCTTTCGAGCTTTAGCGGTAACATATATATATGCACGCGTATATAACAGAGTCAAAAGGATTTTTTTACTATGTGCAAAACCTTGTGGCATTATGACAACTGTGTCTTTTATATTCCAGATTATATAATTTAAGTAGTCTTACGTTTTTTATGCTACAATTCTTAATCGTTACTTAGTTATTTGCTCACTTATGTTACGATATTTCGTATAAATCGGAAAGTCATTAGACACTGTTCCACGACAGTTGTATGTTTTTGTGAGTAATCGTCTTACATTTAAAAAAAGATAGCCTTAGTTATTTAAAATAATAAATTTTGCATGATATGATTAACTTTGATGTAAGTATTTTGTAGTTATTTGTGTCGGTAACCAGGGCAATCAGTTGTATTAACGTACACATTTGTGTTTCACGCAATAAAGTGAAATAATTTTGATTTTACGAAAAATACTCGCTCTGTTAAAAAAATCTACTTAAAAATGAAAACCTGAACCTACTCTTTTTTTTAAAGTACAATCTTATCGTAAACGAGTACATGACTTACGTACTTACAAATAACTGCGTCAATAAATATAAATATAATCTCGTATCACTTCATTTTAGATATTATAGATTTCAAGTGAAATTGTTCAATAAAATGTGTAAAATGGCACACATAAATAATTAGTACAACAAAGTCACTGATCAGAAGTAATTTAATTATGCATAAAATATCTTTGTGTACGTTTTTACATTAACTGTATTTGTGTCAATCTCCTAAATAATATATTGTTCGGTTCATTTGTCCAGCATGTGGCAACGAGTATATCTATTATCCCAGATGTGCCATTGAATAATATATTTCCAGTTGATTCTATAAATAAATGAGTACGTATGGAATACACATTTTCCAAATTTGAAATCTAGCAGCGGATGGCTTAGTGGATAGAAATTCAGACTACTGATGAGGGACCCCAGGTTCCAACCTAGCCTGGTAGGCTTGAACCTGTGGGCTCTCCGTGGTGGTGTGAATTTCTAACAATCGATGAATATGCGCCGTGCATTGGACGAGCACGTTAAGTGACGGCCCTCGGATAGGAATCCCCGGTTAAAGTTCCTAGCCCCCCCCCCCCCCAATTTCTCTTTGCCTTCTATGTGCAAAATCATACGCATGTACGGTGGCGCCATCTAGTGTGCTCTCTCTCACACTTGCGAACTATCCTGTTAGGATCGCTAGATTCGCTCTAACTTGTTTCTGTGCTCTGCCCGAAAGGGCACAGAAACTGAATGAAGTTAGAACACATATATTTGAAATATATGGAATTTTTTTGTACATATATTTGAAATATATGTACTCAAAAATGAGTACATATATTTCAAATTAGAAATACCAGATATACTCCCAATTGATTCCCTGTATGTTCCCAAAAATGAGTACAGGTCTTTTCCAAAAATGAGACACAAGTACTCGGAGCTATTATAACCCCAGAATGTACTCACAAATTAGTACATTTTGCTTATTTCTAAGTACCAAGTTTTAACAGTGCATAGGTTCTGTCAGGTCCCGCAGAGTTCGATCTGCCACTTAGGCCTTACTGAATCCTAATCTCTCAAACGGGCCTGAGGTATTTGAATGCCGTCGAGTTGAACTTGACAGCTGAAATACTGGAACTCGTAGTCAGCAATTCTTTAGATCTACGATAATGAGGAATTTCAATAACAAGTCCTTGGTTAGACGAAACAAAATTTAATAGATGAAAGAATAAGTTCCGTTCGATTGGCTGTCTCCACGTGCCAACAGGTTTCCAGATAGCGAACACTTCACTATCTCACGATATCCCGGAAGACCCTCTGCCACGTGGACTTGAGTCGTTTCGTCTAAAACCCCGGTCGATCTCTTATCGCCGAAAAACCCTGACTCCTCCGTCAGTGAAAACGAAAAACCCTGAGAGGTGTAATCGTCTCTGCGTAAAACACGACGTCATGATGATCATATGTAGAGGATTTTAGGAAGGGAGTGTCTGACCCCAGGTCTTAAACAACCCTTAGAAATAGGAAACTAGGAGATTTGGGCTAGAGTGCCCGATAGGAAAGTGACACGGTAGCGAAGTAGAAAGGGGAGGAAGACGCCCTTATTTATTACCGGGGAGCCAGTATCCGGGGTCTGACGGCTTAACGTGCCCATCCGACGCACGGCGGGTATTTAGTGGATCGAGCGTTCGTACCTGCCTGGGATCGAACCTGAGGCCCTTCCCGTGGCATTCACGAACGTTGCCCACTCGGCCACCCGCGGCCCTTAAAACACGACGTTCCGCCTCTGGAAATCCTATTGGTGTGGAGTTAGCCGTTCACCGGAAGTAGTGACCTTTGACCTATGCATCAGACCACGTTGACCAGGTCGAAGTCAACGGATGCCGCTAGTCACATGCTTCGTTCAGTGTTACAAAATCCGACTTACAGAGAAAATGGTGCCACGTGCCAACACGTGCGTTTGAATTTACATTACATTGCCTTTGAAATTAGAAATAATTACAGAAAACATTACTGCATAAAATTAATTAGTGGGGCCCCGGCTCCGTTACCTTACAGGTTCCAAAGAATTTGATTTGTCAAAACACCCGTAAAACATAGTTAATAATACGGAAGTTAAAATTTTGGGTAATTGAAAGCTAACGGATTTTCGCCTAAGGGCCTCGAAAATATTTTTCGCAGGAGAGCCCCTAGTTTTTCCGGTACGCCACTGGCCGGTAGCAAGAAATAAAAACTCATAATCTTTATTGCATGACGTTACGGTTTTGCGACATACCTTTCTTACCCGGCAGAGACAGAGAATCGGCCCATTTTAGTTTGGGTTCCTGAGGTGCAGAGCTTGACTGTAAGTGTACTTACCCTACATTGTTGTGTGCCTGTGTGTCGATAAAATTCTGAGATCCTACACCGCCGAAGAACCAACCTATTCTCTGGGTAGTTTGCTTTTACCGAAGAAACAAGAAATATGACACCGAATTTTCAGTTGTAATGAGCATGTCTTTTGAATCCGTTCTGACACGAATTAAATTTATCAGAGCTATTCAATGTCAATGGAACCGGTTAGTAAAACGATCAACTGGGTTTTACAATCGATAAAACATCCACAAATAGAAATATCTTCTTAGTTCCACCAGCGGCTAAAAAGAATATTACGAACATTAATAAATGGCGCACAAAAAGTTTCTCGTGGCACAAGGAACGTATCGGAGACAAAGAGATATTCAAATCGAATAGTTAAAAGAAGAAATATAGAAGGGAAATTTATATAAGTCTACGTCTGTTAGCGGAAGAATTTTGCATAATGGAAAAGTTGAAAATAGGCGAAAAATATTCTTCATGGAAAAAGCTATGTTAAGGAAAAAGAACTTTTCAAACACTTCTCACGGTAGCAGTGATAGCAAAAAAAAAGTTTCGACCTTTAGGTACCTACTGGGAAATCTTTGCATTATTTAAAGAGGATAATGCTCCACATCTCTGTTGTAGCGAATGGCATACAGTAAAAAAGAAATTTCTCAACAGTGTTTTTAGAAGCAGCGATACAATTGCAAACTGAAATACACAAACATCACCTACCGACAAAAATGTGAACTACAAAATTCCTCTTATACTAGCCTAAAGTATTGTACAAAGTAAGTGGCATCCGCTGTTGAAAGAATTTTTTAAATCGGAAATGTAGAAGCAGAGATATTGAGAAAAACAGATTATTCGCACCCCCGAGCGGCGAAATTGTGTTTTATTTTGGAAGAAAATACACACACACACACAGAGTTTGCTTAGTTAGTAGTATCTGATTGAAAAATGAATTTTTCCTTTGTGTTTTTAGTTCCGAAGATATTTCTTTAACCAAAAAGGTGAGCTTACGCCCTCTGGTGGCAGACTTGCGCGTTAAGAAAAATTTGAAATTATATGAGAAACATTTTGCAACGGAAACGCTCTCCAACAAAGAAAAAAAATTTCAAATCGGGCTGTTAGAAGCAGAGCTATGGACAAATTCGTCTACGCCCCGCGGCGGAAAAACCATGCATTATTTTAAGAAGAAAGTATTCTCGAAAGGTTTTTCGATGTGATCAGTATTGGTCCACGAAAGATATTTTTCAGTCCAGTTTTCAGGAGCTTAGATTTCACTGAAAATGCACCAGAAGCAGAAATTAACACTTACGCTCCCTGGTCGCCAAAACATTTTTTACCAAATATTAGAAATTATATGCAAAATATTTCTCATCGGTAGCTGTATTCGATACATTAGGAATTTTTCAAATCGGAGTTTTAGAAGCAGAGATATCGGGGGAAACGCGATTTGCATTTACCCCCGTAGCAGAAAGTCTATGAATTACGTGAAAATTTTGAAATTATATGAAAAACATTTCCCACCGGAAACTCTATCAAACAAAGAAGACATTTTTCAAATTTGACTATTAGAAGCAGAGATATTGGCAGAAATAGGATATACATCTACGCATCCTGGCGGAGAAACCATGCATTATTTTAAGAAGAAAATATTCCGAAAAAGTTTACTGACGTGAGTGGTATCGGCCCACGAAAGAATTTTTTTAATCGAGGTTTTAGAAGCTCAGATTTTGCTGCAAATGCATCAAAAGCAGAAATTAACACTTGCGCCCCCTGATGGCCAAACCATTTTTACCAAAAATTATAAATTATATGCAAAAGATCTTCCGCCAGGAGTTCTACCCGCTGAATATTTTTTTTTTCAAATCCAAGTTTTAAAAGCAGAGATATCAGGAAAAACGCAATATACCTTTACGTAAGCCTCCCAGCAGAAAAGCTATTCATAAGTGGAAAAAGTGACTGTAAGTAGAATAGTCTTCGACATAAATATAATCGAAAGGTAACATAATTTTTTCAATCGAATGTTTAGAAGCAAATATATGGAATAAAATGTATTTTGAATTCGACATCATCTGCATTTACGCCCTCTAGCAGCGAAATCGTGCATCGTATAAAAAAAATAAAATAAAATAAATAATCATCATTCGCACATTTCAAGCTTCCCGATGCAAAAAGAATTTTTGAAAGCGGACTTACAGTTGCAGAGATATGGTGTCCGCAAACGGACGGACAAACCGATAACATAAGCATGATCTTTTTTACAAAAGAAGTGCTCAGAAAGAGGGGACTTGTCTAATTCGATCAAGAACGTCACGTGACACTGTGACGAAGAAAATTGTGTAGATGTGTCATCTGTGTATTGTTCTGCCGACATATTTTTAGTCGTCGTATAATGTTCAAACCTTCATGTTTTTTTTATCAAACAGATTAGTCGTCTATCAGGTCAGGGGACTTTTTAGTAAGAAAGTCCGTTCTTATGTTATCGGTTTGTCCTTCCGTCCGTCCGTCTATGGACACCATATCTTTGCAACCATTAGTCCGATTTGAATTTTTTTTTTTTTTTGCATTAGGAAGCTTGAAATATGCGAATGAAGATCATTTATTTCGTTTTTTCGTTACGATTTACAATTTCGCCGCTAGAGGGTGTAAATGCAGATGACATTGAATTCAAAATACATTTTATTCCATATATTTACTTCTAAACATACGATTGAAAAAATCCTTTCACCTTTCGATTTCATTTATGTTGAAGAGTATTTCAGATATAGTCACTTTTTCAAGTAGCGCATAGATTTTGCGCTAGGGCGCTTAAAAATAAATTGCGTTTTCCTTGATAAAACGTGTTTTTCCCTACTTCTAAAACTCCGATTTGAAAAATGTTTCCTTCAGCGCATACAGCTCCTGGTAGGAAATCTTTGGAATAAAATTTCTGCTCTTTGGTAAAGAATGGTTTGGCCGCCAGGGGGCGTAAGGGTTAATTTCTACGTTTGAAGTATTTGCCACAAAATCTGATCTTCTAAAGCATCGCTTGAAAAAATTCGTTTGTGGACCGATGCCGCTCACGTAGATAAACCTTTTCGAAATATTTTCTTCTTAAAATATTGCATGGTTTCTCCGCCAGGGGGCGTAGATGTATATCTTATTAGAGTTTCCGGTGCGACATGTGTTTCGTATAATTTCAAAATTTTCCAGTAATTCATGGACTTTCCGCTAGAGGGCGTAATGGTAAATTGCGTTTTCCCCCGATATCTCTGCTCCTAAAACTCCGCTTTGAAAAATTCTTTCTGTACCGGATACAGCTCCTGACGGGAAATCTTTTGCATATAATTTCTAATTTTTGGCAAAAATAGTTTGGCCACCAGGGTTGCAAGTCTTAATTTCCGCTTCTGATGCATTTTGAAGGAAAATCTGAGCTTCTAAAATCTCGATTGAAAAAAATTAGTTTGTGGTCCGATACTGCTCACGTCGATAATCGTTTCTCCGCCAGGGAGCGTAGATGTATATCTTATTTTTGTAACTATCCCTGCTTCTGGGAGTCCGATTTGAAAAATTCTTTCTTTGTTGGAGAGTGTCTCCGCTGCGAAATGTTTCTCATATAATTTCAAATTTTTCTTAATGCACAAGTCTGCAACCAGAGGGCGTTAGTTCACGATTCCGCTTACGGCAATATCTGCAGGATTAAAAACCCTGATTGAAAAACTTGTTTCTTCGGCCAGATACAACTGTTTTCCATACCGGCTCCATTGACTTTGAATAGCTTTGATACATTTAATTCGCTTTAGAACGGATTCAAAAGACGTGCTCATTACACCCGAAAATTCGGTGCCATCTTTCCTGTTATTATTCTTTGTTGGATGTTTCACACATTAGATTGAGAATTTTTGATCAATAAAGTGTTACATAAAAATTTCGTCATGGCACACATACGAATATCCTACTAAAGGTATAGAAGATACGTATATGATTAAATAATTTATTTTAGTGATTTTTTTAACCTCAAGGTTAGCGACTTCCACATAGAAGTAACGTATCGTAGGATACTTTTAGTGCTTTAAATAAACACCAGCAGGGCCCGATTTACACAGAATCGGGCCCTAGGCACAGCACAAGATGCGCCCCCCCCCATCCCCCACTTCCCACCACCACCATCCGTCCACATTCTTGAAAGAGTAAGTACATTTGTTGCCACTAAATATTATAAATTAATTATAAATGGGACACTGGCGGGGAAAAATAGGAAATAATATCTACCTTTTTTAAATCTTAACATTAGCAAGAAAATTCGCATAAATATAGACGGGTAAGTAAAACACTATTTAATAATTTAGTTTTGCTATTTTCACATTTAGTTATGAAATAATTCTAAAAGCCACAGATGTTAAGTTGTTCATCCCCTCTTAATTTTATTCATTATTTGGCCTTTGTTCAGACTGATTTGGGGAAGGGGGGCAAGGTGAAGTTCCATGTATCTGATTAACATGAGATGTGTTCAATATTATAGTAGAATAATTCTATTAACAGAGGAATGATTTTTAGATTTGAGCAAACATGCATAACTGGATAATTCTCACACTCATAAAAGTTCATTAATTCACATAATTTAGGCCCAAGGAATTTTAAAATCTGATACTTTACAATATGAAATACCCAAAGCTTCTACAAGGTGTCTTAGCAATGCAAAACCTTTCTCAAGTGGTGTATAGTATATGTAGGAATATGGCCTATTTATATTTCATCTGCAAGTTTTAGATGAAAAACACTGCGATTTTCCTGCCCTATCCATTATTCACATCTGAAATTAAATGGACCCCGTATAAATCAGTTTTCACAAGTTCCTTAGGTTCTGACTTTTTCAAGCAATCAACATGTTGGCGATTTTGAGAACCAAAAGTAAGTTGTGTGTGTGTGAGCATAAAACTTTGTGAATTAATAAAAAAAAAGGCATAATTTTTTTTGCATTGCAATTCTGGGACCCCTAAAATGCGGGGCCTTAGGCGCGGGCCTAGGCGTAAATCAGGCCCTGAACACCAGTATGAAGAGTGGATTTCCGACGTGTTGGATAGCCAACAAATTCTCAAGTCTCTTTCATAAGGGCTCCGCAATTCTAAGTACGAAATTTTTCGATGAGCAACACGGAAAAGGACGTGTAACTTCACAACCTACTGACTATGCTGTGCCAGCATTAGGTATAATATTATTAATAGTTTCAAAATGGAATAACGTCACTTCAGGAAACAGAAAGATGTTGCCTCATGAAAGATGAAAAACAATGTTAGACTTCTTTCAGGTTGTTAATCTGATATTATAAAATTCTTACAGGATTTTGTGGTAATTTTGTGACTTCTTAAGAGGTTTTAATGTTTCTACAAATCAGTTTTTTTATTAAAGTTCTGCAAATATAAGGAGATCATTTTTTTCAAGTCCCGCCCAGCTTAGAAAAAAAAACAAAAAAAAACTATGTGTATTTTTCACCTGGCCAGTAGGATCTGCAGCCTGCACGGAAAATTTAGGTAGTTCTGTTAATTATTCCCACACAGTTGTTGCTATCTCCTGCTGTTTAAGAGTGCAATATCCTGCTTCAGAGACAAAGAAACAGATAAAAACATGGAAGTGACAGTTTTCTTCATAAAATGTGCTAAAACATTGAAATGTTTCATTTCAGTTGAGATTTAAAATCGCAACTGTTCAATTTCTTTTTTTTTTTTTTTTTTTTTTTTGGAACTGAACTCGTGAGATTTGTTTTCAGTTTATCAGATTAATTTTAAAACAAATCTCGCTTCGGAAAACATTCGTTTGTCCGTCTTCCAGGTCCTCAAAAATCGTTTCTCAGTTGTTTATATTGGACATGCTGTAATGTGATTAATAACTGATGACTTCACCAAAAGATGGCAGCAGAGAGCACACATACTGTCAATTGATGGAAACGAATGCTTCTGAAACACGAACTTAACCACAGCTCCTAACCTCATCTCTGCTTAACAGGAAAAAGTGTAATTCCTAACATCTAACATCTTTTTTCTTATTATTCTTTCTAGTTAGGGTGCGCAATCAGACTTGTTAATTTTATTTTTCTGATACGCATATCTGTCCACGTGAAAACATTGCCACAGTGTTGCATTCAGAGAGTTTTTACAGGGGGGGGGGGGATTGGGGCTGAAACTTGTTTACTGATTACGTACATATAATCAGAATTTGTTATTTATAATACATATATATAAATTTTTAATAGAGTATAACAATTTTCTTATGCTCGTATATCGCAAATGCAAATTCCAAGTAATCTACACATAGAAGTGATTAAAAATATAAAAATGTTATACCTTTACTTTAATTCAGTAATACGTACATCACGGATTTCACCATGGGGTGGTGTAAAATATTGAGGATGCTAATCAGATAACGCTGTGCAGGAAGAATTGCCCCCCTCCTCCCCAAACATTAGGACTGGTAAAAATGTCCTCGCCTTACTACAAGCGTGTTTCCGATTATTAAGGAATCATTACAGTGTTACCTGAAAACGTATAGTGTAAACCATTCCCCTGCCGTTTGGTTTCAGCTCTTTTAGATTAGCACATCATAGTAAAAAAAAAAAAAACTAACTAACCGTTTGGATGCCAGTTTGAGGTGCCCCCACCCTTTCTTTTTGTCAGAGTGTAAACCTCCCTCCGCCAGGAAAAAACAACAACTTTTTATGGGAACAATTTCTAATATTTGTTGTTGTTCAAAATTAAGTACCAAATATTTTGTTGTATTGAGAGCACTAATGTCATTTTAGCTACACTGAAGCTTAACAGTGGAAAGTCGACATCCAGAAGACTGAAATAAAGCTGAATGCCAGCTTCCAAAATATGATGTATTGCAGTGCCAACATATCGACTTTGTGGAACTAGGTTTTTATTGCGGAAGTAGTCCGAGTTGTCAGTGCTTGAAAAATTGCCATTTCAGCGAGGACAGTTTAATGTTGTTTTGAAGGATTATAGAAATTTAAGATTGAAGTATATATGGGTGATTTTTTTATTATTATAATATTCTCCCTCATTAAGTTTTTTTTAAATTAATTTCTCGAAATATTCACCTATAAACGAAAGTAACTGGACCAAATATAAAGGGAGATCGCTCAGAAACCTACGGGTGGGGGGGGGGTTCATGGATTTTTGGGGGTGCTTAGCCTCCCGAAAAGATATATGCCTGAATACATCACTGCATTGCCATCTGAGCCAGTCCGTATCCCTCAAAAAAATTCAGGAAAAAATAATTAAAAATAATATATAAATGAATAGAATAGACTTGGGCTTCATTTTCGTTTTCGTTGGTCGGAACTTCTCAGCAAATCGAACGGCATCATTCATTTGTACATCGTTCAGCAAACGTAAAGACACGATCGACCTTTGCCTCATCCCTAACATAAAGAAACTCGTCGATCACAGTCGCAGAGAAATTTTATAGATGAAAAATATGAATGATATACATAAGCACACTTTTATTTTTGTCGTTCAAGTTTATAAAATGGGTTTCATTAATATATAGGAGGAGTTAAACGACACCTTCAAATTAAAAATATCTTGCATGAAAATACAGATGCCATTTTGTAATATCTCTTGTTCTATTTCATACACATACTATTAAACCAGTGGCGGGCCGCCCCGGTGGCGCAGTGGTCTAAGGCGTTGGCCTCTGATCGTTTGTCCGTAAGGGGTCTGGGTTCGAATCCCGGTCAGGCATGGATGTTGTGTTTGTCTTACGGCACTGGCTCTCTCCCTTCCCTGGAACCAGTGACCCTGAATTAGGGACGGGCGACTGCTTATAGCCCATTGAGTTGCTCACGGCGGTCGTTAAACCTCCAATCAAAAAAAAAAAAAAAAAACCAGTGGCGGCGGAACCGCCCGGGCTGCCAGGCTGCGGGCCCGGTCAATAATTTCAGCCAAGATTCTTTATTTTTTTTTTTTTTTTTTTTTTTGTTTGGCATATGTGCGATTGTTGTGATGTGCCTTAGAAAGTTCTTCTAGGTAAGTGGTCTGGTGGTCCTAATCCCCAACAAAGCTCCTTAGGCATTGTTTTTCTTCTGTTTGTTCCGGGAAGCGGGCAGGGAGCGGTGCACCACGATTAGAAATTTCGGGCCCGGTCGACGAACTTCACTTTCCGCCGCCACTGTATTAAACGACTGATATGTTAAAACTTAAAACATATATCTTGTACGAGGTACAGGTTTCATACAATCAGCTGCATTTGGGATCGACGATTCCTATCAGGAAAAAATAAAAATTCTTGAAGGGAAGAGGTTGGTTCACGGATCCAAGAATTTAATAACTTTGAGATTCACCATGCTTCTTTTTCTGGAAAAATAAAGAACTCTTCGTCTTTCCTTAGAAATTTTGAGAGTGCATAAAGTTGCAATCCCTGGCAATGATTTCTACATTTGAAGTTTTACGAGATTCTTAACACTATCTTGAAAATGTACGGGAATCTGTAGAACAATTTTGCCTTACATGTGCATTTCTTATCGTATGGACATGTGTAGAAATCATATGCCTTCTACAAGCTACCAATCAGAACTGGTTAGGGCTGCGGGGCGACCTCCTTAGAGAGTTATATCTGAGAGGCGCCAGTGCTCAAGATTAAATTCCGTTCAATTTCAGGTGCGTTACTATCGCTAAGATCAAAAACACAATGTGGTATATCTCGGAAATAACTATGAAATTCTGAACGAAACTGCTTCTTTTTACTTTTGCTTGAGAATTCCATCTTACATTCTGATTTGCAAGAACAGACGTAAGTGGTCGTTCTTCAACAACTAAAAATTTCTAAACTGGATAGATGTCGGAATGTATTTTAGATTGTCAGATACAAGAGAAAGAAGGAACCGTCGCGAATAGAGAAAGAAACGATCTTATTCCTTTCTAACAATTACTGATTTGGTGGAAAATGAAATAAAATACGACCATTATTTGTAGTCATAATTAGAGAAATGAAAATTTGCGAATTTCAAGTACAACAGATCAAAGAACGCACGCAAATGAGCTCACTTCCGCTAAAGGTCTGATCTTGCTCTTTCGAAATGCTGACTCCTAGAGAAATATAATTTTCACATTCTGTGTGACCAAAAGATAGTGTGTAATATCAGCAGTAATCACATTTTTATCGTGTCGAAAATTTTACTTCTGAATGTAATCGATATGGGGGTTAATCACATTTTTATCGTGACGAAAATTTTACTTCTGAATGTAATCGATATGGGGGGGTACCATGAAGAAGCGTTACCTCCATCAGAGAATTACGTGTAGATACCCTATCAATTATGTAATCTAAAATTTCAACTTTTAGAAAGTCGAAGCTTAGAGATTATTTTTAAATTAACAAGACTCACAAGCTCCCGCTCATATAGAACTTGCGGTGAAACGGGGCGTCGTTGCAATGCACAAAATACGGAAATTTAATGGGATAATATATATGGAACCATTCAGCCAAAAATCATGAGACAGATGATTGCTATTAATAAAAGTAACGTGCGCTCCAGTACTCGCACTCCAAAGTCACCCGAAAAAATCCTGCAGAGCCTACATCTATTTCCGTAATGAACGTATAGATTTTGTTCACACATGCAGGAAAGAACGAAAGACAGTTCAAAAAGTTAATTTCGTCCCCGAAAAATCAGAAGAAACGCACAGAAGAGATTTGGAAACGTCTACGGTTGCGATTGCTTATTTCGAAAACATTCATTGGTGAAACCAAAAAGTAGTTATTTAGCAAGCATCTTCGACAGTGAGAAACGTGCGTTGCCATTGGACTGAGGGATAGAGACAGGAATCATAATCATGTTCGCTATGTACCGTTGCCAACACCAAACTGGAAAATATTGAAGCTACCATTTGTACAGAAGTAGGGAAGGCATCCACAATAAAGTGCTACGTACTTCGAAAAATAGCCTGTATAACGTTGAACACTAAGACAATAGTAGTCTGTGTAACGTTAAAAAATAATAGTCAGTGGTAAGCTTTGAACGGGTCTTCCCGCAGACACGTTGTTTATGACTGAGTATTTCTTGCTATGTAATGAGCGTTCAAATTCACATCAAACAATAATCTCTGTTTTAAGCACTGCAGGTGTCCAACCATACTACTGAGCTTTAAAAAAATGTTAAAGGTTCGGAATGTCTGTAAATGATCAGAAACTGGAGTACTTCTTAGACTAATGGCCCTCAACTCGTTTCAGTCCATAGGACACCAGATGTTCGTGATTGTCATACGTTTTGCGACATGCTCATAAAAAACATACAATTAACATTTTGGTTTTAAATTTATTTATTTTTTAGTAACAGATTTGTAGTGTAATATAACAATACATAGATTATATACAGTAATTAGTTAGTAAATAACGATAAACAATATTAAAAAGAAGTAGAATATTCTTTTTACATTGCAATTGTTATTTAAAATCAAAGTCACATATGAACTTGTTGATATTAAACAGGACATGCGTATACACTAAGAGAGAATAACATGAATACGAGAATTGTATCACACATTCGTACTACGGAGCTGGATCTCACCGTATGACTTCAGACAATGTTCCTGTGGACCTGAAAATTCTCATCCATTGTCCACAGAGACATCTGAAACTTTACTAGACATCAGTTCGGTATCACTATCTTTTGCTGTTCGTAATGAATTTTAGTGCAAAAAACCGCTTTTGTAACTCGCAAAATGCCTAAGATACCACATAAAGTTTAAAAACTTTGAAATGCTCGCTAAATAGTTTCTAGTGTTTCAAAGAGTAATACAAATACAATATGAGCTCTGTACAGTTATATTTTAAAATCAGAAGAATTGAGATATTCTGCTATTCAATTTTTTTAATTCAGGATTCTTATTCCGTATCTGAGATGCTGGTGATTTATTACGCTAGAAAGAAGCATCTGATTTCTTCGACTGAAAAGAATATGAGATTGTTCATATTTCTCCTTCATCTACAGATATTTGGAACTTAAGTTTCTTGAGTGGTGTAATGAACAGCATGATGGAACGGAAATCGGGAGATGCAGGTTCGATCCCCGCTTCAGGGCGATGTAATTTTAAGGTTTTCTGCTTAATGACTAGCCAATTCAGGCTATTGTGATTGCTGTTAACAATCCTGTAGCCTTTCCATGTACTTCTGGGGAACGTTTCTTCCATTATTTCAATATTTTAGTTCAATTTGTAAATGTATATGCATTAAAATCCCTGATCAAATTTTACAAGAGCTATATTATTTTAATATGGTATTGATACAGCGCACCTTTAAAGTGATCATAATTTCCCGGTATTTAAACAACTTGATTTTGAATATTCTGTCGCATATTAACCTGTCACTCTCCTTGTGTCCGGCATCTTTTCTGTGCATGCCTTCCTAGAAGATGATCTTGAATTACCGCATTATTCAATGGCTTTTTGCAGATTTCGCTAGTCAGCAGGCACACTGATTCACTATTTATTGGCCTCACACCATCACACTACCCTAAGAATTCGTTCTAGTGCACCTGGATTACTCATCGTCAGACCATGGGCCTTTGGAAGATTTTTTGTTTCGGGATTTAACAACCAGCATGAGGAACTCGTACGACTACAAGCAGTGGACCTTCTCTAATTTCGGACCACTGGCTCCAGGGAAGAGACAGAGCCAACGCCATCAGACAAACACACCTACCTACCATGCCACATCCAGGAATCGAACCGGGCCCATCTCGAACGAGTGGTCGAAAGCCAGCGCCTCAGACCACACAGACATTGAGGCGGCCTTTGGATGATTGTTCACAAAATGACATTATTAAAGCGGCATTTGATACTAGTTCACAAAATGGAATTATTGTATCAAAGATGCACAATGGAATTCAGTTATTAATGTTCATATTTTCCAAAAGCTTCTTGAATTTTTTTGGATCATACACTACCTGACAAAGAAAATGTCACACCACGAAGACGTGAACGCAGTGCCATGCAAATTGCAGGGTGGGTACACACGTACAAGTTATGCAAATGATTGCAATTGCATGCCAATCGCTCGAACGGCACGCAGGATAAGAGCGGACAACCAGCCCGTGAGGCGAGACGTCGTCACGGCCGCGAGAAGTTCGGGTGCAGTCTTGCTTAATCGCTGAGTGATTCTCGTATAGTTTGTGGTCGTCAGGAATTTGACTGTGAGTTATTTTTATTCTTATTCTTTGTTCTTTACCTTCAAGTTCGGAGCTTTATTTTTTGTTTTCCGGTTCCAGGCCAACCGGGACTCCGGGCCTCCGGCATGGCGAACCTAATGACCCGACCTGAAACCATAAAGGTCACTTACAATAGGAAGTATCCCAATGTCAACATTTTGAAGGAGTTGGTCGACAAACTTGACCATCCTGAACATTTGCACACTATCCAGCGACTTAACAATGAACTTTTCACAGTGCGGTTCCAAACTGCTGCACAAGCACTGCACTACCTTGAGAACCCCTTGAAAGCCGACAAGGATGTTTAGGTGCATATTTCACCAGTAGATGACGGCATTCGTACCGTCTATGTCAAACTCGAGCCCATCGACATACCTAATGAGATCTCAGCAGCACTTACTGGATATGGGGAGATTGTCACCCCCATTGAGAATGAGCGGCACACGCTCAAAGGTCTGGAACACGTATATACAGGCACAAGAATTTTTCGCCTGCGTATGACAAAACCAGTTTCAAATTTCCTTCAAGTTGACCGTTGGAAGACCATGGTTACATATGCTGGCATGACACGCACATGCCGTCGATGTGGTCAAGCTGGCCACATTGTTCCTCAGTGCCCGTCTCGAGCTTGCCCCAACTGTAGTACGTTGGGGCATTTGGCGATCTCATGCGAGCTAGCCTGCTCCAAGTGCGTTGCGGATTCCCACACCAAATCCAGGTGCACCCAGTCATCCTTCGCAGATGTTGTAGCCGGGCCTTCAACTGCTCCCCTCGTCTCCAATGAGGAGTTTCCAGAGCTACCCTCCACCGGTACTGTTGTAGTTCCCGGGAACTCTTCTGTTCCTGGTGCAGTTGTTACCATGGACCCGCAACATGTTGCTTCTATGGAATTACCGGTTGTCATACCTGTAGATCCAACTACCAAGAATGTTGTGACTTCTGTTGTTCAAGTGATCTTGTTGCAGACAACCAAGTAGATCCTGGAGCCCCTCAAGCTGCCTCTCCAGTACATGATCGTGTGGTTCTTGATACGCCATCTACAGAGGTCACCTCACTGCCTCTTGCCGTTGAGTCGGCTGTTGTTAAGTCTGAGATTCCCATGGATTCCGACGTGTGTACAGAGGTCCCTGTGCCTCATTCACCTGCTTCTCCTGACGCCCATGTCGGACTTGTTTCCACTGTTGCACTTACCGAGGTTATTTAGAATGATGACAACCTTTTCATCGATTCCGTGGATGATGATGCTTTCACCTCTCCCGTCGGAACTGTCTCCATCCCTTCCACCTCCGGGAACAAGGTTGTACCTGTCGACCATTCCTGCGGACCACCGGGACGTGTTCCTCTTACCATCCACGCTGTTCCTCCTACCAGAGACCCTCGTCCTGCTGACCGCTCATCATCGGAGGGCCGGACTCACGGCAGCCGTTCGGCAAATGTACATCCTGGCCGTCGGGACCGATCTCCCGTCCAACTGGAGGAGGGGGAACTTCACCCAAATAGCCGCCGACGGAAAAACCGCCGACATCACAACCGTTCCACCTCTGGAGGTTGGCATCGTCAGTTCTAAGTGCCGGTCCACGTTTCTACAAGGGGGAGGGTTAATTTGAATCTACCCCTTTTTCCTTACTGACCTTTGTTTAGTGTATTCTTTGTGTTTCACTTTAACTGCTTTACCTTCAACCTTAAAGTTTCAACTGTATGTATTCAGGGACTTCGGTCCCGGTCAGTAAGGCGTTGGCTCATCGGCTGGATTATGACCCAGAATATTGATATCCTGTGTGTCCAGGAAACGCATTTTCTGAGTTTTAGGCATGTTTGGGATTTTCGTTATTACACAAATGCCCAGTGCTGGTTTAGTCTTTCTCCGACTAGTCAGAGGGGCGTCGGAATTATTGTCAACCCTAACTTCAAGGGTTGACAACTGAAATTTCAATATGATGACGAGGGTAGAGTGGCAGCTGTCAGCTTCGCCCTAGCTGAGTTTAAAATTCGCGTTATTTCAGTCTATGCGCCAACGGGGTAGATTCCTCAGGAGTCTTCCTTTATTGGAAGGGGGGGGGAGACTTCCTCATTTTGGGGGTGACTAATCTTGTAACGGAGCCTCTTGATAAACAGGGGCGTACCTGGCAGACGGAGTCGTCCCGGGCTGTCTTCTCCGGGTTCATGTCGGGAGCGGGGCTGGTGGACGCTTGGCGTTCTACTCACCCTGGGGTCTTCGACTGGACTTGGACGGATGGCTCAGTTCGGACCCGCCTGGACAGGATTCTTGTGGGGGACCCTGGATATTGTGACCTTGTGTCTTTGTTCATTGTGATGTTAATTCTGTGTCTCTCCGTGTGAGTGACCATCGTTCCGTTTCCGGTGAGATCGTTCTAACAGGGGCCCGGACACGAACTCAGGACCCGTGGAGGATGAATCGGAATCTTCTCGAAGATGACGACATCCTTCAGGGTTTTGAGAGGTTGCTTCGGTGCGAAATTCAGTCTGAGACTCATCACACTGGTGAGTGGTGGGAGGGGTTAAACTTAAAGTGAAGTCTTATTTACAACTTCAGGAGAAACTTTCGGCTCGTCAGCGGCTTTTGGAACGAACTCGCCTTGTCTATATGTTGCGTGCATGCAAAGCCGGGCAGCAAATGGGTGCGCTGAATGATAGTATGATTGTTGAACTTCAAGCTCAGTTGACAGATTTATATATATGCGTAGCACCAATATTGTAAAACCGGCCAAAGATGCACACAAGACCCTATTTCACAAAATTTGGAAAACGAGATTTCACTTGCAAGTTTTTTTGCGAAATCTCGCAGAAACAAAATTATTTCCCAGGTCATTCCTGGCTTACAGCATGAGTCACGCTTCGTGACCTCTCAACCAGAAATTTACAATTTGTTTTTTTCTCATTTCCGAGACCTGTTTGCATCTGACGAAGTGCAGCAGTCGTCCGTCGACTCTTGGGTCGCTGACGTGACCCAACTCGACGCCGCGGCTTCTGTGCTTACATCGGGCCCTGTTCGTGTTTCTGAGGTAAGGCAAGCCATTGCCAGCCTGCGTAACGGTCGCAGTCCGGGTACTGATGGTATCCGTGTCAAATTTTATAAACGTTTTGTCGATTTGCTTGCTGAACCTCTCTGTGATGCTTTTAACCATGTTCTGTCAACTGGGCAGTTAACCACGACGATGCTGCTTGGTCAGATCGTTTTGGCTAACAAGCGGCCTGATGGTCCTGGTCGTCATTTGGGAGAATGGAGACCCATCACTCTTCTCAATTATACGATTACAAGATTTTGGCTAAAGTCCTTGCTAACCGACTGATTAGGGTTATTTCTGGCCTAGTAGGCGTGTGCCAGGTTTCTGGAATCCCGGGGAGGAGAATTTTCCAAAATTTAGTCCTCGTGCGGGACGGTATTCACTACCTCGACCGCAAGAGGTTGAAGTGCTGTATCATTTCTTTGGATCAGAGCGAAGCCTTTGACAGGGTCTCTCGCAAATACCTTGTGACCCTGCTGGAGGCTTGCAACTTTAGCCCAGATTTTGTTCACATGGTAAAGGTCTTGTATACTGATATCTTTAGTTTTATCCGAGTCAACGGTCAGCCTACGGACTGCTTTCCCGTCCGGAGAGGGGTACGTCAGGGCTGCCCGTTGTCTGCTGCACTGTTCGTACTGAGCATTAAAACTTTCCTCAGGAGGATTCAATCTGCGCCGAATATCTCTGGCATCCCTGTTCCGGGTTCGAGGTCTGCAACAGCTGAGCTCAAATACCTTGCGTATGCAGATGACGTTGTTCTCTTCCTTCGGGATGAGATTTCCTTGAGAAATTTATTTCATGTTTATGTTGTTTATGCGGACAGTGCAGGCGCTGCGCTGAATGTAGATAAAACTAAAGCCTTGTGTTTTGGGGATTGGTCACCGGCCGTTTTGCAGTTTGTAGGTTCAACCGAAGATCCCATAAGGATCCTCGGTTTTTACTTTGATAAAAGGGGGTTCACCGCGACGCTCTGTTCAACAGAAGCTCACGTTGGAATTTGCTCGGTGGGAGGGTTGCCAAATTTCTCTTTTTAATAGGGCTAAATTGGCTAACAGTCTCTTGGTTTCCAAAATTGCTTTTTGCGGTACACTGTTAAATATTTTGTGGTAGGTTGCACCAAAAGTGGTGCTACACCAGCTGCACCACTTTCTGAGAAAAGATACACCATTGCGTGGTGCAAACAAAGCCCAACAACACGATGCAACTTTGCATCTCGTTATGATACAAAATTGCACCACATTATTGTGCAAGGTTTCACCATGTTGTTGGATTTTGTCTGCACTACACAGTAGTGTATATTTTCTCAGAATGTGGTGCAGCTGGCGTAGCACCAATTTTTGGTGCAACCTACCACATAATTTTTGGCAGTGTACCGTGCAACCCCCAACGTACAGGGTCCTTTTAGCTTTAAATTCTCTGTTTTTTCGATTTGTTTGGGGAACTAGAACTCTCCTTTCTCGGGATTGCCTGGTTCAACCAGTCCATCGCAGAGGACTGGGTGTTCGGCAAATTCTTGCGTGGTGTCGCGCGTTGATGATTTCTAATATAGCCTACATCCTGACGAACGATTCTCATCCTAGCTTTGATTTCGCGTGTTATTTTATTTCCTATAATCTTAGGTTATTTCCTTTTGCTTGTAACTACCTTGGGCCTAGAGCTCCGAGGCCCGGTGGACCACATGGCACTACCATTTGTGAGGCTAGATTGTTTGTTAACTAGCCAGAACATCAGGCGTTCCTCTTGACAGCAACCCGATGCCATCTGTAATGTATTCTTGCCATCCTTTGCTCCTCACATTCAGCGCAGGTTTCCCGCCTTGGGGATGAACTGGAGGGTCGCATGGGCCAATGTGGCGTTTGCGGGTGTGGAAGGTCGTGTGCGGGACCTGCAGTGTCGCTTGGCCCATGGGGTGATTTTCACCCGTGATTCCCTTTTTCTTTGGAGAGTCACCGACTTTTTCCGGCTGTCCGCAGTGGAACAGCTGGAAACTTTATTCCACCTATTTGTGGAATGTCATTTTGTTCGCAAAGTTTGGCAACTTTTGTCTAGATTTCTGTTAGTATTTGTAATTTTAAAATTATTGTGTTTAAGCACCCGCTACCTGTCTCCGGTCAGCGTGCTTATGGTTTAAAGGTGATCCTTGCTACTGCTTGTTCTGTGTTACATGATACTGCTCTGTCTGACCACGTTAGGCTTTATTCGAATAGGCCTGATGTGGTCGCTCTCTTTGTCAAGATCCAATTGCGTGAGAGGGTGATTTCAGACTTTCACCACTGGCCGGAAGACGTTTTTCGCGTCCGATGGCTTTGTTGGTCTCGGCTGGTTTCCCTTCGCAATAATGCACTCAGCTTTCGGTTCTCAATATGTTTTCTGTTTGAGCATGTCGCATCCCTGACGACCGCTGTTCTTTTTACAATGCGTTCTGTTTGATTGTCTTGATCCTGTGTTTGCATCATGAAATGTATTTAGATGCTTTTCTACTGTGTATATGTTGTCTCTTCTGTCTGTGTCTTCATTTGTCTATGCTTGGCCCGCGCTTTTGTTCTGTCTGTTGTATGTGGCAGGTGTTGTGCCTCTCGGACGACAGTTCAGACCACCTCCTGCGTCTTTGTCATGCCTCTTGGGCGGGGAGGGGTGTGACAAATGACTTTACATGCTTTTTTTTTTTTTTTTTTTTTTTTTTTTGCGGTTGAAGGTGCTTAGATGTGGGTTCACTTTTTCTCTAAGCACTTCCACCCTGTTTTCAGGGATGCTTCTTCCTTGGAATTGTTTTTGCCTGCGTTTCGTCTTACGTGTTTGGTTAGTAAGGTAAGTGGTTTCTTTTCTTTTTGTTGTGTATATGTGAGATTGCGAGAGTATTTGTGTGAGTGTTGCAACTCGATGATGACAGTACATTGGCTGACCCATATTATGGGTTTCAGCGGAACAGTGTACAGCCTTGTGCTGTACCACAGTTCACTAACTGTGAGTGGTTCTGCTGTAACCATGTCTGGAAAATAAACAAATGGTGCCAATGCCGTTAAGACGCCGTCGTACGCGATTTCGTCAAACGGATGAATTCACGAGAGGTGTCATCGTAGGCCTTCGTACCACCGGATGGTCTTTGCGTCGTATTGCGGAAGAAACGCAACTTGATGCCACAACCGTCGGTCGCATTTGGAGACAGTGGTACCAGGAAGGATCTGTGCTACGTCGTAGGGGGATTGGAGCACAAAGACGGATGTCCGAGCTTACCGATCGTGGCATGCGACGTCATGCCGTAGCGGACCCACAGGCCACAGCGGGCGACATTTTGCGGAGTGTACGGGGAAGGCTTGGATGATCCGATATCGACGCGGACAGTGTCGCGCCGATTGGCTGCGTCTGGTTTGCTGTCCAGCCGTCCGTTGCGAAGGCTACCCTTAATAGCGAGCCATCGTCGTCACCGCTTGGTGTGGTGTCGCTCCAGAGCTGCGTGCGTGCCGAATGGAACACTGTGGTGTTCAGTGACAAATCGTGGTTCTCTCTCACCGCGGATGATTGCTGTGTGAAAGTCTGGATGCGACGTGGCCAACGGGGGATTTCTCCGCCATTGTGGAGGGTGAAACGGCCCAGCAACATGGAATCATAGTGTGTGGTGCTATCAGCGCCAACAGGTACGCATTACGGGCACATTGACGGCACGCCGCTATGTTGACGAGGTGCTGCGGCCCGTGGTACTACCGCATCTTCAGAGCATCCCAAACGCCGTTTTTCAACATCATAACGACCGACCGCATTATGCTCGGATCAGCCTGAATGCTTTACACGGTGTGAAGGTACTTCCGTGGCCAGCACAATCCCCCGGCCTCTCGCCCATAGAGCATCTGTGGGACACGATTGGACGTCAGTTGAGTGCCCTCCCACCATCGCAAAATGAAGATGAACTGTGGACTCGGATCAACACCACATGGTCCATGATACCACTGGACTCTATTCGGACACTCAATGTCACGTCGGATTCAACGCTATATGGCCCAAAATGGGGACCACTCTCTTTATTGATCATCCTGTATATTCGCCCACTGGAGCCTAGTCTGTATGTGATAATTTAATCATTTGTTCAGGACCTACTTGGCTATCTGTGTGTGCATTTTGGTCTGTTTTCGAGCATTCCTTCATGGTGTGGCATTTTCTCTGTCGGGCAGTGAATTTGAAAGGCGAAAATTGGGAAACTGCAGCCTAGTCAACACTGTTGAGAGAATGGATCACATGGTAATATGAGAATCTTTTTCGATCTCTCTTAAAGCCCAATATTTCTCTTAATGCTAAAACCTTTACTCACCAGCGTGCTTCGTTTACCTATTTAGCCTGTTTGATCCCAAAGATCTGTTTTCTTTTTCTTCTCTCTGTCTCTCTCTCTCTCTCTCTCTCTAGAGGGGAAGTACAAAAAAAAAAAAAACAGCTTTGCTTTTGGCATTCGGTGAACAGAAAATGCAGCAGCTGTCTTTGGTGATCACGTTGCTTGGAAATTATAAATTTTTAAGTAAACCTTTTTTCTGTTGTGTGAGTTTAAAGAACGTTTATTAGTTACCTTTCCTGTGTTTCTTTAAATTTTACACGACTAACAATGTTAGAAACTTGCTCTTTTAAAGAATCCCGGTTTATATCTAGTTGTATTGAAAACAAATGGTTTTTTGAGGATAGATTTATTGCTACTTGCTCTTTGCCTGGTATCGTTCTGAGGTACGTTGATGACATTGTCATTAACGTGCCGGACTTTTTCGATGCGCTGTTGACTTGTATCCTGAGGATCTCATCTTAGAAAAAACTAACAGCTCGGCTACTTACGTTTGTTACCTCGATTTAGAGGTACGGTGAGCGAGGGGGGTGTAAATCTTAATGATGAAAGAAATGCTTTTGATTTCGATATCCTTTGGTCTTCCAATATTTCTAAAGAAGTACATCGTAATCTACTTCTTTCTCAATTTCACAGAACAGCAAAAATATGTTCCACACAGTTCTTGCTTGTAAAAAATCTTAAAATACTTCTATCTAAACTGCATTCTAACAACTTTCCTATAGTAATTTTTTAAAGCATTATTTAAAACACTTAATTTTGAATTTTAATTCGGTTTCAAAGAGTTTCAAATTGCACATTGACATGCTTTACTAATCTAGGACCTAACAATATTAAGTAAGTCGGGCAATATAAAGTACCACTTGGTGGGTCCCTAGTGGTTGAAGATTTCTATTTACATACAGTTTTGCATCTCGTCATTTTACATATTTCTTTGGCTTACTAGGATGCTATCTAACCGCGACCACTTTAACGTTAGCATATAAATTTGGGCTCTTGTGTGTCGTTGGTTAGTTCAGTTTGATCATCATTCATGGCGTTGACCGGTTTGTTCTGCCGGTAAGCCTTTTTTATCATTTTTTTCAGTGTTTGTATTCTTATTTTTGGAATTTCAGTGTCCGTTTTGGCGTTTTGTCTGGTGGCCCAGGGAGCATGACCAACCGATATTTTTGGTTCTCCTTGTCGTTTGTTGGTACTAGAAAGGCCACTCCCGCAGGCGATGCTCTCCTGATGACGGCAACCTGTTTGTTCATTTTTTTATTTTGTTTTCAAACTGTTTAGTAAAAACCGTTAAGTAGACTATGGTTCAGCTTCGTCAGTCCTGACGAAGTTGTACCATAGTTTTCAGCGAACTATAGTAGATTTTAAATTGTATCAATTGCGTTAATAAACGTTGTTTTCTGAATTAAATGTAATATAAATATACAATGCCTGTAGTTCAACTATTTCAGTCTTGATAGGGTTTAATTTTGAGATACCGGTTTGGTAGATAGAAGTGCATTTTGATAGAAGCATTTGATATTGTGATTTGAATTATAACCAACGAACAAAGCTTGAGCTATTAATTGTACGTTACTGCTTGCTGATTCCTTGCCTTAGACCAGTGGTTCCCAAA
Source organism: Macrothele yani (assembly GCA_039090855.1). Classification (NCBI taxonomy): domain Eukaryota; kingdom Metazoa; phylum Arthropoda; class Arachnida; order Araneae; family Macrothelidae; genus Macrothele; species Macrothele yani. The sequence goes on from CM077014.1 coordinate 1,887,674, forward strand.
GTGTGCGCCGCGGCTTTCCTCACAGGGGCGCCGCGAAATATTACAAAATTTTCATAATTTTATTTCCATTTTCAATTCAATATGATAGGACGCGACATCGTGACATCTAGCGGACCTGGTACAAACCAGTAAGTCACGTAGTAATAACTATTTGTAGAAGCCTCAACAAATGGTTACTAGATGGCGTTGTACAATAATGCTACAAGCACGAGCTTTTCCCCCGCACGATAGCCGCCCGACGGGCGCACGTGTGTGTTCCGCGCGGCCTCTACTGGAAGTGACATGAGCTTTCGCACCAGCCTCCGTGCTTCTGATAAACATTCCTCCCTCGTTCTCCGAGCGTCTAGAAATGAGACTCTCAGTCCACATTTTTCGAGGTCACCAGATCCTTTAAATATGCTCATCCGTTGTCATTTGTGACTCATTCGGCGGTTAGCAGTCTGTTATGTTGATGCTCTGTCACTGAGTTTTGACGTTTGTAAGCTTTCGGCGTATCAACTGAATGTTGTTGTGATTAAGTGAAGTTTTTTTTTCTCGTATGTATTTTTAAAAATGGATCGGTTTTTGCTAAACAGTAATAAGCGTTATGAAAATGAAAATAAAGAGCGCACAATGTCAAATAGTGGCAAGAATATGAAGAAGTGTAAATATCGAAAATATGATGACAATTATTTGGACTTTGGTTTTACGTCGACAGAAGTCAATGGTGAAGAGAGGCCACACTATGTACTGTGTATGAAAGTTTTGGCGCCAGAGTGCATGCTACCAAGTAAGTTGAAACGCCATTTAGAAACCAATCATTCCAGCATGCTTAGTAAATCTCGTGATTGCTTTACGTTAAAGTTGCAAGAGTTAAAACAACAAAAAGGTAGTTTTTATAAGCATGCATTAGTACCAAGCAATGCTTTGCTAGCATCTTACAAGGTGGCACATAGAATTGCAAAATGTAAGAAGACTCATTCCATCGCAGAGGAACTCATTCTACCGGCTGCTGTAGATATGGTGAATATTATGATCGGTGAGTCTGCTGGGAAGCTGCTTTCAAATGTGCCTTTGTCCAATAACACCATCAGTCGCAGAATACAGCACATAGCGGAGGACCTCAATGCTCAATTAATTGAAAAAATGAAACTTTAGGGATTTGGGTTGCAGCTGGATGAGGCCACAGATAATAATAATAATGCTCACTTGATTTGCTATGTACGGTTTATAGATGGTAATAACTTTGTAGAAGACATTCTCTTTTGTAAAAGTATCACTGGTAGTGCTAAGGCTCAAGACTTGTTCGAGATCCTTGATACTTTTATATACGAAAATAATTTGGAGTGGATTAAGTGCGTTGGTGTCTGTACTGATGGTGCTCGTTCTATGTCCCGCTGTTATGGAGGATTGCAGGCACTTATTCGAAGCAAAGCCCCTGATGCACTCTGGACCCATTGCGTTATTCACAGGGAAGCACTCGCGTCAAAATATCTGAGTCCTACATTGAACCAGGTCTTAGAATATGTAGTGAATGTAGTAAACTTTGTAAAAGCTCGGTCGTTGAAGGCAAGGTTTTTCATAAAACTATGTGAGGATATGGGATCCGAGCACACATCTTTGTTGTACTACAGCACTTCGCGATGGCTCTCTCGTGATAATGTTTTGTCTCGTACGTTTGAACTGCGACAGGAAGGAAATTTATATTTTTCTTAAAGAGGACCACAAGTATACCGAAAATTTTGTGAATGAAGATTTTTTGGTAAAACTAGCATACTTATGTTATATTTTTTAAAAGATGAATGCTCTGTATCTCTCCCTGCAGGGAAGTAACATGCACCTTTTAAAGTCGATTGAGAAAATTTCAGCTTTTGTAAAAAAACTAAAACTATGGAAAAGAAAAATGAAGAAGACGGAGGTAAAGAATGTTTGCCCTTGGTGCAACAGTTTTTGACCTCCAATGGAATTGATTTCTCTCGAGGCATGAAATCCATTTTTGAAGAACACTTATCACAGCTTATCACCTGGTTTAAGAAGTATTTTCAAAATGATAATATCGATAAATTTCTATGGATTCAAGATCCATTCCATGCCACTACTCCATGTGAATTTACTACTGCAGAAGAAGATAATCTTATTGAGTTGTCTTGCGACAATACGTTGAAAACAAAATTTAGCAGCATGGGGTTACCTGAATTTTGGATATCAGTAAAAGATGAATATCATCTTCTGAGAGGTAAAGCTCAGAGAATTTTAATTCCATTTGCGACTCCTTATTTGTGCGAAGCTGGGTTTTCGGCGGTCGTTGTGATAAAAACTAAGTATCGCGCCAAAATCAATGTGGAGAAGGAAATGAGGGTGGCTGTGTCCTGTTTGATTCCAAGATTTGAGAAAATGTGCGGTGATCAACAGGCTCATCCATCCCACTAATTAGTTGATTTTTTCAATTACATTATTTTGCGATCTTCAATACGTGTTTTTTTTTTCCTAAGTGTACTTGTTAGAATTTGACACAGGCAAAGTGTACTTGTTAGAATTTGACATAGGGCGACTTGGGAAAACCTGGATTCAACAAGGACGCCGAGAATCGAAAAAGTTTGGGAACCACTGCCTCAGACTATTAGCGTTTTTCCTGTACTTACGAGTGTGCAATATTGATATCCACAAATTTTTAGCTAAGCATTTAAACCTTATATCTAGCAACTACTACGAACAATCATTTAAGCGTATGTGACGTACTGTAGAGGCGGAGCACGTGTCAAGACTGCAAATCTGCAGGGATACATTTTGTCGGTGTAGTTTAGTCGGTTAGAACAACTGGCTTAGGAGCAAGGAGGCGCGCCATCAATCCCGTAATCGACAAATTTATGTTTTCACATTGGCGCCCGATTGTGGAAAATGGATCTACTAGCCGTTGGGTTCTTTGAAAACTGTGTGACGTTTTTTCCACACATTGTTTGGAATTAGTGAAAATTCCTCCTTTGCTCCAAAAAAAAAAAAAAAAAAATTAAGAGGAAGATGATGTGACGTAGTATAGAGGTGAAACACGTGTCAATACAACAAATCTGCAGCGATACATTCTGTTGGTTTAGTTTAGGCTGTGAGAACAGCTGGCTCCGGAACGGGTCAGCGCCGGTTCGATTCCCGTCACCGACAAATTTGTGTTTTCACACCTAACGTGAAATCCGTCATTTCATAGAGAGAAAGAGTGAGTGAGTTAAAAAGACAATCACTGCGACATCAAATGAATGGTTAAAGTTCGGTGGGCCATGAAACGAAGGATCCGAAAAATTGTACGTTCATAAAGTTATTGCTACGAGAAAATCCCAGAAAACTACGCCAGCAATACATTTAATTCTTACTCCGTTGATGGTGAAGCTATACTCAAAGAGCAGCAAAATACACTTCTGATTCAGAGGAGAGAACAGAAAAACTGAGCATCACAGAGTCGATAGCATTAGTGGACGAGAGGACGTCACTCTGTTTTGATGGATATACCTTCCGGGTAACGCAGAAAATAGCTCGCTCAGTGTGAGAAGGAAAAGGAAATGGATGCCTTATTCATGCGAGTGACCCACAGCTATCTATTGTTCGGCAAACGAATAAAAGGTAAAACCAAAATCTTCGCCGACCAAAGAGAAAAGAGGCTTCTAATTAATTTTTTCTTTTGCTAACGCTACCATTGTGGAACTGCATTTACTTTTCTTCTTTGTCTTTCGCAATATTTTGATAAAAGTGACACATTCGAGAATAAAAAGTATTCAGTTCTTTATATCAAATTTTAATAAGCGCTGCATGTACTCCGCAACTGAAGAAGACGGAAATGATAGAAACGGGAAGAAATGCATTTAGAAAAGGTAGAAAGAAACAGGAAGAAAGAAAGGTAGAAATGGGGGAAAATGTCATCGTAGAGATCAACACTTTTTTCTCTCATTTTTTTAAAGTTAAACAAATATATTGGGTTTGCGAATGGAGTGTTATTCAAATGGAAAGGTTTCTGTTATTGATTTCAGTTTCATAGCACACTAGAAGAGAAATTTAAAAGATCATTTCTCTAAGTTTCTGTACACAGTAACGCTAATTGAAATAGTTCTCATAGAGGTTGGTATCCCACCAATCCGTATTTCCACACTGTTGATGAAAAGGAGTCGAATGCTATTGAGCATATTTTCCGTTTGCTCATTCATATGTTAATGAAAAAATCTAGGTAAATGAAATTCAGATAGAATTAGATCCTGATTATTACAAGGCCTTCTAATCACATGATTCTTATGGAATTACCGTTGTCTGCCGTCGACCTCTCCTAATTCTCACGTTTGATCATCAGAAAATGTTAATTATCCTCCTATAAAGTGGCTTAGGACACCAATTTCTTGTTGCTGCGTTTGTAAGGAGCTTCGAGATTCTCTCTATAATCAAAGAGATCTTTTCTAGTGCTGCTAGTCATTTTTGGTAAGAAAATAGATGTCTTCTCTCAAACTTTGATTGCCTTTTGTCGTTGTAGTTTATGTTAAGATACGCCTAGAGCTAACCATGTCGTGATAGTTGTCTGTCTCGAACCTGTCAAGTGCATTGCGGCCGCCTGTCCTAACATGACATTATCAGTCACAGTTAATGGTTCAGTGACTATTAAACTGAGATTTCCGTCTCAAGTCTAAACCCTAAGAAATTTCTTACGATATAGAATTCACAAATCGATGAAGTGAAAGATCTGTAGTAGTATCTTAGTCCTTCAAGATCTTTTTTTTTTCTTCTTCTTCTGGTTTTCTGTCTTTCTCCTTTTGAAGGACATAAGCACCTAAGGCTAGGAGGAGTTTTCCCGTACTACATTTAGAACCATTGGTTCCATGGAAAGAGAAAAATAACGCCCTGAAAGCTCACATATTATCTATGACTTACCTGGAATTTTAATTCAAGCCCATCAGTATACAAGTGAGGACTTGAATACTCTCTAAAAATGTCTTGCACGTCAACAGTTTCTGGAATGATAAAAGATAAGCTTATATTATCTGGTTTGTGATCAGTTTCCAGATCCTTTGGACTTCCATTACCGTATTTCTGTAAAATTGATTTCTTCCAGGCAAACGTTTCTCGAAAGTTACCTATTAAAGAAAGTTTTACTGCAATTAGTTGTGCTTTCGACAGTTTCTTTTTATTTATTTATTTTGTACACAAAACGTAAGTAATTCTGCACGATTGTTCTCTGTAGTATTATCATTAATGATTGGTCTGTAGGAGTTCATAACGTAATTTTGATATTTTCAAATGCAGCCACTGGTTGTAGGTGGACGTCCACCCCCTCCCCCTAAAAAAGACGATATGCTATCTAGGGTGAGGGCTCCGGTTTGTCGTACTTCTGGACCCAGGTTAGAATCCCTAGTAAAACATTCATGTTGTGTTCGTTTTTACGGTAACAGCAGTGAATTTTCTTCCTTCTCTGAATACGTTGCCCTAAATTAGGGATAAATGACTACGATTCAACTAGCCTTAGATACTAAAATGAATAAACACATTTATGATTAATGAAACAAGAACTGTGTATTGGACTCCCCAAATTTTTCTACAGCTGCTTTATCTTTAAATCATTATTTGGTGTTCATAGTTATCTATATTTCTAATAGTGTTAATGTTGTTAGCGTAATAGCTCATTTTAGAGCATTTTAAGCATATTAATTCACATTGTTTATCCCCCCACAAATAGTGATGGAGACATAAAGTTTAAGGGAAGAAAAAGCTGGCTGTTAGGAAATAATGCACAGAAGAACCTCTCTCAAAACTTTTAGATAATAAAGTAGCCTTATAGCATATTGCTTATTTATTTTTCCTCAAAAATTTGCATTTTTTTCCAAATGTGAAAATGTTTTGCACAGCTTCGGGCTATAAGAGATTGTTTTGAAAGATGACTTAATGTAAAGAAATAACGCATTCACTTTTTCTGTCATTCATTCGAGCAGTATACGTCGTAACCCAGAAAATGTTTTGAAAGAAAGCTAAAAGTTCCATTACTTTGAAAGTATTTTTCTGTTATTTGAGCTACAATGTGGAACAAAATCTTTTAGTTGGTTTGTTCTCTCTTTCTTTTTAATACTGCTTTTTTTTCCTTCTAACGATTTCGTTTTTTTATTCTTCCACCAAATTGTTGATGCTACTTTACGAACTGATAACCTTTTTTTGTAAAGCTCGGTGGTCTAAATATAAAAACATCGGGAAAGGCGGATAAATAAAGAATTCTTGTAATACAAGAAATGTAAAGTGTATAAGCACGTGGAAAAATTCGGCTCGTGAGAAGATCTTAAAAATGTTTTTGTGTTTCGACTAAATGCGAATGTACATCTAAAAAAATCCATGGTATGATATCGGAACATCGATTTCTTATAATTTTCAAAGAAAGGAAATGGTTCTTCTCGAAACTCTGAAAATCTTGGGGAATTACCTGGCGGACTGGGAATAGTAGGAATATCAGCGCAATTTTCCGACATGGAAAGTCACGTGCACAAAGTTCGCACGTGACATTTAGAACAGAAAAGTAACAAACGTAAGTTTGTAAACGAAAAAACACTTCTCAGTGTAACAATTGTGTAGTTTTTTGTGTGAAATGAAAGGCAGAGTTAAGAAGTTGGTCGTGGTGTACAACATTTTGACCAATCTTCCTAGTCTGAAATCTTTCAAAGCGCCCTTTAATTTAAAAAAAAAATTGATGCTCAGAGAAAATCTTATCTGTTGAGAATTCAAAGGATTTAAAGCTAAATGATCTGGCAAAGGAGTCGTCATGTTACATCATGCATATACACTGAAGTGCCAGAAAAACTGGTACACCAGTCTAATACTTGGTAAGTCCCCCACGGGAGCGCAGGACTGCAGAAATACGACGGGGCATGGACTCCACTAGCTTCTGGAAATATGCTGTAGGCATAGCACCCCATACTTCCTGCAGAACGTTCCACAATTCGGGTGTATTCCGAGGTCTCGGATCCTGTGTTCGATAGCGCGTTGCATGGCATCTCAAATGTGTTCTATCACGTTCAGATCTGGGGACTTGGATGGGAATGGCAACACCCCAAACTCAGATGAATGCTCCTCTAACCATAATGTGGCGTCCCGACACTTGTGTGGAGATGCATTGTCCTGTTGGAACAGGCCCAACCCATCAGCATGAATGCAAGACATGAACGGGTGTACCTCGTCAGAAAGGATGCGTACATAGCGTTGGCCGGTCACAGACGTTTGTAAACGTACCAGGGGTCCCAGTGAAGTCCATCTAAACACACCCTATACCATTACGAACTCCCACCAGCCGGTACAGTTCCCTGTTGACAAGCGGGATCTATGGCTTCACGGGATTTGCGCCACACAGGAATCCTTCCATCTGCCCTATGCAGTTGGAAACGCGACTCGTCAGACCAGGCTACTTGTTTCCAGTCATCAAGTGTCCAGTGGCAGTGTTGCCGTGCCCAAGCGAGGCGCATAGCTCTGTGTCGTGCACCCATCAAGGGGACTCGAGTAGGGCGTCGGCTCCCAAATCCCATATCCTACTGGGTACTTTGCACAGTTCGGACGCTGATGCTTATTGAGGCTCCAGCATGGAATTCTGATGATAACTGCGAGAGTGTTGCACGCCTATCGCGTGAAACGATTCTTGACAGCCAACGATGGTCACGTTCACCCAATGCTTTTTACGGCCACACTGATATCGTAGGTTGGAGGTTTTGCCGGAATTCTTGTAGTCACGGTACACCCTTGCAATGGTAGTCTGTGAAAATCCGAACTTCGTTTCTACCTCCGAAATACTATGGCCCATCTCACGAGCGCCAACTATGACACCGCGTTGAAAATCGCTTAAATCGTTATTACTTGTCATTTTCATGCCGAAAACAGCTCTGACAGCTGGTAGATCAGATCAGATCATATGTAGAGGATTTTCGGAAGGGAGTGTCTGACCCCAGGTCTTAAACAACCCTTAGAAATAGGAAGCTAGGAGATTTGGGGTAGAGTGCCCGATAGGAAAGTGACACGGAAGCGACTCTAACAGCTGGCAAGGATGTCTATTGCTTTATATACGCACTGGCGGACGCCGTTGCTATGTATTTTGCATAAGCTCGTCTCTACTAGTTTTTCTGGCACTTCAGGGTATTATGGAGTTTGGAAGGCTGCTTTTATAGCAAAAAGAAAACTGCAGTGATCGAAGCGAAAGCATATTATGAATAATACTAGAATGATGCTTGAAAAATATACCCTGATCTTTCACTGCTCGTCTGCGCGAAATGAACGAAAAACAATTAAGAATTGAAGAGTTTTTCATTGTCTAAACTTTTTTCTGCACAGCAGTTTTTAAGTAGATTCTTATACGCTGCCCCAAAAGTAAGAAAAATACTCCGAGGCTGGGTAAACATGTCAATACAATAGAATCCGTACACCAGGAGTTTCAAAAATGATTGAAAAACTCTTCAATGATTTATCACAGATACATATTTTCAATTAGAAAAATACTCAAAGTGATGTAAAGGCTTACGACATGGCATCTGTACACGTGTGGGGCATGTGTATAAAAGAAAAATGTTCAGTCAAAAAAGTGGCGCAACGTCCTAATTAGTCTAACCCCCCCCCGTCATTTTGCTTGCAAAACTCGCGGAGATTTTCGCAATGAAAACTGTAAAAATGTATATCATCTGAAGCCCGTTTACGGCGAAGAGTAGCTTGTTCTGCGTAGCTCTGGAGCACTCAAAGCGAGTAAGGCAAGAGCTCTCTGGCGTGCAGGAAATTGCGGCTGCTAAGTATGGTTCTTGCCTTCGTGTCTGTCTGTTTTGTGAAGGACCAAGTGTGCCACTGCATTAGGGGAGAGTATGTTACGCGTAAGCAAGTTTCACCAGGAAAGATGCTTAGTGAGGAACAACAGCTAACACAAACGACATAGAGCAGTTGTCAGTTCAGGCGCACAATTCAGAACAATGGCAAATACTTTATTTGGATCAGAGGTATCAGCGGGCCGAGTGGCATGTAACGTTGGTTTCTACTCAATCGTCCGAGATAGATCTGGGTTCAGTTCGAATCGTGAATGAACCATGGATGGTGTACTTGTCTTACGGCATTGGATGTATCCCTTCCTTGGAACCATTGACCCAAAAATTAGGGCGGCGCTATTTCTTATAGCCAACTAACTTGCACATTGCTCACGGTGGTCGTGAACTCCCCCCCCCTCCAAAGAAGTAACTCCAGAGGTATCAATTCTATGGCAGTGAAACAACGGTAACATCATATTAAAGGTAGCAAGCAGCATTTTTTCACCTGGTGGAATTTACAACAGATTCATCATAAGAGAAAAGAGGCAAAAAGGCAACTGAAATTGCGGCTCACAGCTATTGGAACTGGCCAAAACCAGTGATTTTGCGCTTCTATAAAAACTGGTTTTGATTCAAATGATGGCATTATTTTTCAGAGGCGAAAGCTTTGTTTCGGGAGCTGTAGAATGGTAGTAGGTTTTATTCAATTCATTTATTTTTCCTCCTGTTGAAAATTCTATAAAAAATGAAATTCTACATTCTTTTAAGTAAAATTATGAAAGTAAATTGATGTATGTGTAAAAGAAAAGGAAGTATCAGGAACTAATCCACTGAATTGTGTGTGCATGGGATTTTTTTATGTCACACGTTCCACTGGATAACGGAATAAAATGAATTACACTCCATACGTTGTGTGCCATCCTCCTTTCTCCGTTTCAATAATATTCATGTTATTCGTTATTCAGGAGTAGTACAAACTGTATCCTGATCTGTTGCCCAAGAGTGGTGTAAGTTTATAACGCAGCATATGCCCTAGTAGTCAGAAAACGACAGCAAAAGAAAGTCAGACGAACGCAAAGGGAAAGTAACAGGAAACTCATAGCTGAGAGTTTTATAAGTAAGGATATGTAATCACGATTTGTAAAACGTATTTTGAGTATCTACAGCAGGGATTCTATAAAAATTCCTTATCTACTCAGGATCGGTAAAAATGTATAAAAACCTCAGTCTACGTTATAAACAGATCTGAGTGTAACACAACCACAGAATTTGCTGTGTTTGTTGTGGTGTGGAAAAAGTTTGAATTGCGCATTCAATCAGACGTACATTTTCATTCAGTTCGTCAATGTTATGGCACATCACACTACGAAGCTGCACACGCACCTTATGCCGCCGAAGTTATGATTAAACAGGCAAGCACGATAGAGACGATGGGCTGTACTTTCTACTTTGATTTTGAATGGAATACAAGAAAAATTCATTACCTTCCTGTGCAAGTTTGAACTTTAAAAATATGTACAATTTATTTCTGGTTTTCAGGGCAGATTCTGATGTTTCAATCTGAGTAAACTAGGAGAGTAGTAGCTGAGATTGGATATTTTGGCCGGATTTTGGAATGCCGAAGCTTTCTTACGAAATTCGTTTAAAAGGTTATTAGCATCTGTACAGCCGTGACGCAGACAAAATTATTGGTGTGCATCAAATTTGACAGTGTTTTGGCTGTGTTAAATGGTGGTTTCATTCTATTCGCCTTCCGTTACTGAAGACGATATCTCCTCGTACAAAAGTAGGATTGCAAAACCTCCCTTATAGAATCGAAAAGAGGTAATCATTACCGAGATTGGCAATACATTTCCAGTTTTATTTCGCGAGTAATTTTTCCTCTTGTGCGCATAAGACAATGCAAGTCCGTCCATAGCAAATTTAAGACCTCTGATTTCACGAAAGGGAGAGAATCAATAACGTCAGAAGAAAAAAAGAACGAAGCACCCAGAAGAAATCATAGAATCGAGATGAAAACTGCAACAGAGTTGGAAACTGCCAAATATTTTGAACCCGAACCTGACCCTGACAAATTTGCTTTGAGCTATAAATTCGAATATGTCACCATCATCGTCAATTATTATCAATCCACTGCTGGATGAAGGTCTCCTCAAGTTTCTTCCAGTCTCCTCCATCGCCCAGTCTCCTCCATTCACCCATCTCCCACGTAGTCTTCTTCTGGGTCTTTTCCTGTCCCGTGGAATGCAGTCTAAAACTTCGGTTGTTCATCGGTTGTCCGTTCTCTTGGCAATATATCCAGCCCATTGCCATTTCAGGGTTTTTACTCTGATCATGATGTTTTCCACTCTTATCATTTTCCTTATCCACGAGTTTCTAGTTTTGTCCTTCCTGGTTACACCAAGCATGCATCTCTCCATGATTCTTTCAGTTGTCTGCAGTCTTTGAATGTCTTTTATAGTTAAGGTCCACGTCTCTGCTCCGTACGTGAGCAATGGAAAGATTTATTGATTAAACACTTTTATTTTAAGACATAATGGCATATTTCTCTTAAAAATCGTACCGCTTCTTCCAAAACCTCTATAACCAAGTTTTATACGCCATTTAATTTCTTCATCAATTTGACCCTCGCTTGATATCTGCTGCCCAAGGTAAATATAGGAATTGGTTATCTCCAACTTTTCCCCATCAACTGATAAATCTTCATTTCTTGTTAAAGCATTTTACATCAGTTCTGTCTTCTGAAAGTTCATTTTTAATCCAATTTCTTTACCTTTCTCAGCAAGTTCATGAATAATACTATGCAGTTCTGAAGTATTATTTCAAAGACCTCTGAAGGGTTCTTTGAAACATTTTTTTCTATTCAAAAATAAAACGGAAATAAAAGCGGGTCGAAATCGGATCAGGAACACCTTGACCCGACTCGTTTGACCCGCAAGAATTTATCAACTCGTTGACCCGTGACCCGTTTCCATCTCTGATCTGCAATGTACATGTATAGGAAAAGAAAATGATTGCAATTCCAGAGCAGTTGGGCCATTTATTCAGATAAACATCTACACGAGTGAAAGAGGTCAGTACGTTGTAGTGCCACCTGAAGCTCGGATAGAAGCTGTTACCCGACATGGCATAAACGCATACAGTTCAGGGATATTGTCCTGAGGTATAGCATGCCAGATGGTGTCCAAATTACGTGCCAGTTTGCCGACATGCCGGGATGAGCGTAGGTAATGTCTCCATTATGTCCCAAACAAAGACCTCTGAAACTCGGGTTGGTGTGAGAGGTCAGGCGATTGGGTTGGCCTTGGAAGGGTGTCGAAATTACGGAGCCAGGCCTAAGAGTGCCGTGCCGTGTGTGGACGGGCATTATCTTGTTAAAAAATTTCTCGGTGATGCTGCGACAGGATTGGCAACACAACAGCTCGTAGAATGTCGTCGACGTACCGCTGAGCCATGAGGGTGGTACGAAGAACTACCAAGATGTCCGGTTATCGTAGGAAATGGCTCTCCAGAGAGTCCTTCCCAGTGTGTGAGCAGTGTGCCGTTCCACAGCAAAGGCAGGATCCGTGCGCTGCCCGACTCGTCACCAGACACGTATGCGCTACTCATCGGCGCCTAGTGCAAACCGTGACTCATGCCATCACTGAAGACAACACGACTCCACTGGACACTATCCCATATTAATTGGGTCCTACACCACCGCAACCGGTGCCGGCGATGCTCGCTACTCAGGGTAGGCATCGGAGTGGCCTCCTCGATGTTATCCTCGTGTCGATGTAGCATCTTATTTATTTTGAGTAGTTCCTAAAGCTTTTGTTTACACAATAAAGACTGAAATAAAATGAAATTTCCTATAGTTGTTTTTAGGTTTTTTTTCTTACGAAGTGGCACCTTTTATACTCATCACTATCAGTTGGTTGCAACAAAATCTAACATATGCTACTAAGCTTAGATAAGTCACAAGTCAGCAGAGGGGGGAGGCATGTCACCTGTCCTGTTCGAATGCTAATTTTACATGAGTCCCAATCCAGTAGACTGCGGGTTTAGAATTTTGTGCGTGTCACCAATTCTGTTCAAATACTAAATTTAGATGAGTCACAAGCCAGTTGTATAGGATTTGGAATGTTGTGGGTGTCACCCATCCTGTTCAAATACTAAATTTAGAGGTATCACAAGCCAGTAGTGTAGGGTTCGGAATGTTATGCATGTCACCCATCCGGTTCAAATACTAAATGTAGATGAGTCACAAGCCAGCAGTGTAGGGCTTGGAATGCTATGCATGTCGCCCATCCAGCTCAAATACTAAATTTAGATGAGTTACAAGCCAGTAGAATCAAGTTTGGAATGTTGTCTGTGTCACCCATCCTGTTCAAATACTAAATTTAGATGAGTCACAAGCCAGTAATGTTGGGTTTGGAATGTTGTCTGTGTCACCCATCCTACTCAAATACTATATTTTAGATGTGTCACAAGCCAGTAGTGTACGGTTTGGAATGTTGTGCATGTCGCCCATCTTCTTAAAATACTAAATTTAGATAAAAGCACAATTCGTACAATATGTCATACAAAACAAATACCACCGTCTATGCACGATATTTAATTAAAAGATGGAATCTATTTACAAATTAAAACCTCCACTAGCACTTTCGGGGTAACACTTACACCTTCATCTGGTAGAAAATAGAAGTTAATGCAGTACTCGCGTAGACCTTTATAGGAGCGTAGCAATGCACCATCGTATACTTCTCAAGCGTCAAAATGTTAAGGTGTTGCCATCACAGACGACCAATATATACAATTTCCGACTTTAGTTACACATAATACAAATTGTGTTGCGCTGTTAAAATTGTCAAATTCACATGTTGTTTTATTAAATTTATTTAATAATTATAATTTAAACTTCAAATCGGCCACGTGGTTTTTCCAAACTTTTGGTATATCCACTGGCGTGTTATCATTACAGCACCTGTCACCCAAGGCTTCAATGTACAGGCTTTCACAGCAAGGTGTAGTGAATGTACGTATGCAGGGGTGTTCAGCAGTCTAATGTTCGCCCAGTCTGGTTGCAAAGTTCCATTTACGACATTTCTAGATAATGCCGTATTATTGCGGAAAGTTCGAATATCATACTTATGTTCCTGAACACGAATACCCAAACTTCTCCGTGTCGAACCTATGTATTTACTAACGTGTTCTCCTGTTGAGGTGTATAACAGTGGTATGTTGTACACTTCCCATTTGCTCAAAATATCGGTTGCTGTCCGATCTTTTCTAACAGATGATATGAGATCCTTTGATCGGGTACCGAATTGTATGTTATGCTTTGAGCATATGCGTGACAATGCGTTAGTGATGTGTGGCTGCTGGTTCAATGCTCCACAAACCGTTTGTTAGGTTTAGGTCTTGTTCTATACTTATGGTTCTTTATTAATTCTGCAGAATAATCTATTAACCAATGTCCTTGGATATCCGCATTTATCCGCCAATTTAAAAATAAACTTTATTTCAGACTGTAGAAGACTCTCGCTTGAAGAATGCGTGTAGGCTCTTCTTACAAGAAAGTTAATAGCAGACAGTTTTTGTGGAGTTGGATGTGAGGAATTGAATGGAATAAGGCTATTGCAATCAGTTGGCTTACGATAAACTGAAAAATACAGTGAATTGGTATCCGGGTCAAGAAATATGCGAAAATCCAAAAAAGGGAGTGAAAGATTAGATTCAAGTTCTGTCGTGAGCCCGATAGTAGGGAATACTGACGAAAGTGCGTCGGCGAATTGAATTAAATCATCCCTGGAGTGAGGCCACAGCACAACGATGTCGTCGACGTATCTAAGGTATAAACTGGGGACCAAAGGGATTCATTGAGAACTTTGTTTTCAATGTATTGCAGCAAAATTCCTGCTAACACAGCAGATAGTGGGGATCCCATGGGCGAACCCTCAGTTTGCAAGTAAATTTTGTCAAAAATTTGAAATATGATCGCCGTTTAACTAAACGAAGTGTGTTCATAATGGCGGTGGTTTCGGGGGTGGGGACGTGAATTTCAGCAAGTTTTGCCTCAATAATACGATGAGTAGCGTCCACAGGTACATTAGGGTACAGCGAAACCACATCCAGAGAGGTTAATATGAAAGGGCCAGCATGTGGCTGAATCATTCTGATCCTTTCTATTGCCCTAGTGGAGCTTTGATAGAAAAAGGTGAGTTCTCTGCTAACTTAGCCAAATATAGGGCAAGGGCTTTTTCGAGTGGTCGAGTAGGACTAACGTAGCCCGCGACCAAAGGCCTAATATGCAGCTCCTCTTTATGTAGTTTGATATGCCCAAAAATATCGGGCACACGACAACCAGGTGTGTGTGTGTGGGGGGGGGTAAATGCTTTGGAAAAACTTTCAGGGAAGCTGTGCGCATTCTGCAATCTGGTCAAAGCTGCACAGGTTGCTTTAGTTGGGATACTCTCTACAGCTTCCCTGAAAGTTTTTCCAAAACATTTACCCCCCCCCACACACACACACACCTGGTTGTCGTGTGCCCGATATTTTTGGGCATATCAAACTACATAAAGAGGAGCTGCATATTAGGCCTTTGGTCGCGGGCTACGTTAGTCCTACTCGACCACTCGAAAAAGCCCTTGCCCTATATTTGGCTAAGTTAGCAGAGAACTCACCTTTTTCTATCAAAGCTCCACTAGGGCAATAGAAAGGATCAGAATGATTCAGCCACATGCTGGCCCTTTCATATTAACCTCTCTGGATGTGGTTTCGCTGTACCCTAATGTACCTGTGGACGCTACTCATCGTATTATTGAGGCAAAACTTGCTGAAATTCACGTCCCCACCCCGAAACCACCGCCATTATGAACACACTTCGTTTAGTTAAACGGCGATCATATTTCAAATTTTTGACAAAATTTACTTGCAAACTGAGGGTTCGCCCATGGGATCCCCACTATCTGCTGTGTTAGCAGGAATTTTGCTGCAATACATTGAAAACAAAGTTCTCAATGAATCCCCTTTGGTCCCCAGTTTATACCTTAGATACGTCGACGACATCTTTGTGCTTTGGCCTCACCCCAGGGATGATTTAATTCAATTCGCCGACGCACTTTCGTCAGTATTCCCTACTATCGGGCTCACGACAGAACTTGAATCTAATCTTTCACTCCCTTTTTTGGATTTTCGCATATTTCTTGACCCGGATACCAATTCACTGTATTTTTCAGTTTATCGTAAGCCAACTGATTGCAATAGCCTTATTCCATTTAATTCCTCACATCCAACTCCACAAAAACTGTCTGCTATTAACTTTCTTGTAAGAAGAGCCTACACGCATTCTTCAAGCGAGAGTCTTCTACAGTCTGAAATAAAGTTTATTTTTAAATTGGCGGATAAATGCGGATATCCAAGGACATTGGTTAATAGATTATTCTGCAGAATTAATAAAGAACCATAAGTATAGAACAAGACCTAAACCTAACAAACGGTTTGTGGAGCATTGAACCAGCAGCCACACATCACTAACGCATTGTCACGCATATGCTCAAAGCATAACATACAATTCGGTACCCGATCAAAGGATCTCATATCATCTGTTAGAAAAGATCTGGCAGCAACCGATATTTTGAGCAAATGGGGAGTGTACAAAATACCACTGTTATACACCTGAACAGGAGAACACGTTAGTAAATACATAGGTTCGACACGGAGAAGTTTGGGTATTCGTGTTCAGGAACATAAGTATGATATTCGAACTTTCCGCAATAATACGGCATTATCTAGAAATGTCGTAAATGGAACTTTGCAACCAGACTGGGCGAACATTAGACTGCTGAACACCCCTGCATACGTACATTCACTACACCTTGCTGTGAAAGCCTGTACATTGAAGCCTTGGGTGACAGGTGCTGTAATGATAACACGCCAGTGGACATACCAAAAGTTTGGAAAAACCACGTGGCCGATTTGAAGTTTAAATTATAATTATTAAATAAATTTAATAAAACAATAACATGTGAATTTGACAATTTTAACAGCGCAACACAATTTGTATTATGTGTAACTAAAGTCGGAAATTGTATCTATTGTTCGACTGTGATGGTAACACCGTAACTTTGTGACTCTTGAGAACTATACCATGGTGCATTGCTGCGCCCCTATAAAGGTCTACGCGAGTACTGCATTAACCTCTCTGTTCTACCTGATGATAGGATAAGTGTTACCCCGAAAGTGCTAGTGGAGGTTTTAATTTGTAAATAGATTCCATCTTTTAATTAAATATCGTACATAGACGCTGGTATTTGCTTTGTATACTAAATTTAGATTAGTCAAGAAGCCAGTAGAGTGGAATTTGGAATGTTACGCGTGTCACCTATCATGATCTAATACTAAATTTAGATGAGTCACACGCCAGTAATATTGGGTTTGGAATGTTGTGCATGTCGCCCATTCTATTCAAATACTAAATGTTGATGAGTCACACGCCAGTAATATTGGGTTTGGAATGTTGTGCATGTCGCCCATTCTATTCAAATACTAAATGTAGATGAGTCACAAGCCAGCAGAGTGGAGTTTGGAATGTTGTGCGTGTCACACATTCTGTTCAAATACTAAATTTAGATAAGTCACAAGCCAGTAGTATAGGGTTTGGAATGTTGTGGGTGTAACTCATCCTGTTGAAATGTTAAATTTAGATGTGTTACAAGCCAATAGAATCGAATTTGGAATGTTGTGCGTGTCAAATATCTTGTTTAAATACTAAATGTAGATGAGTCACAATCCAGTAGTGTAGGGTTTGAAATGTTGTGCATATCGCCCATCCTGCTAAAATGCTAAATTTAGATGAGTCACATGCCAGTAGAATCGAGTTTGGAATGTTGTGCGTGTCATCCATCCTGTTCACATACTAAATTTAGATCGGTCATAAGCCAGTAGTGTAGGGTTTGGAATGTTGTGCATGCGGGCCGTCCTGTTAAAATACTAAATTTAGATGAATCACAAGCCAGCAGATTGAAGTTTGGAATGTTTTGCGTGTCACCCGTCCTGTTCAAATACTAAATGTAGATGAGTCACAAGCCAGTAGTGTAGGGTTTGGAATGTTGTGCATGCCGCCCATCCTGTTCAAATGCTAAATTTGGATGAGTCACAATCCAGAAGAATCGAGTTTGAAATGTTTCGCGTGTCACCCATCATGTTCACATACTAAATTTAGATGCGTCACAAGCCAGTAGTGTTAGGTTTGAAAGTTGTGCATGTCGCCCATCCTGTTAAAATACTACATTTAGATGAATCGCAAGACAGCAGAGTGGAGTTTGGAATGTTGTGCGTGTCACCCATTCTGTTCAAATAATAAATTTAGATCAGTCACGAGCCAGTAGTGTAGGGTTTGGAATGCTGTGCGTGTCGCCCATCCTGTTCAAATATTAAATTAAAATGAGTCACAAGCCAGCAGTGTAAAGTTTGGAATATTGTGCGTGTCACCAATTCTGTTCAAATACTAAATTTAGATGAGTCACAAGCCAGTAGTATAGGGTTTGAAATTTTGTGGGTGTCACCATACTGTTCAAATACTAAATTTAGATCAGTCACAAGCTAGTAGAATCGAGTTTGGAATCTTGTGCATGTCATGCATGCTGTTCAAATACTAAATTAAGATGAGCCACAAGCCAGTTGTATCGGGTTTGGAATGTTGTGCATGTCGCCCATCCTGTTCAAATACTAAATTTAGATGAGTCACAAGCCAGTAGTTAAGGGTTTGGAATGTTGTGGGTGTCACCCACGCTGTTCAAATACTAAATTTAGATGTGTCACAAGCCAATAGAATCATGTTTGGAATTTTGTGGTTGTCACCATCCTGTTCAAATACTAAATTTAGATCAGTCACAAGCCAGTAGTGTAGGGTTTGGAATGTTGTGCATGTCGCCCATCCTGTTCAAATACTAAATTTGGATGAGTCATAATCCAGAAGAATCGAGTTTGAAATGTTTTGCGTGTCACGCATCCTGTTCACATACTAAATTTAGATGAGTCACAAGCCAGAAGTGTAGGGTTTGAAAGTTGTGCATGTCGCCCATCCTGTTAAAATACTAAATTTAGATGAATCACAAGCCAGAAGAGTGGAGTTTGGAATGTTGTGCGTGTCACCCATTCTGTTAAAATACTAAATTTAGATCAGTCACAAGCCAGTAGTGTAGGGTTCGGAATTTTGTGGGTGTCACCATCCTGTTCAAATACTAAATTTAGATCAGTCACAAGCCAGTAGTGTAGGGTTTGGAATGTTATGCATGTGGACCGTCCTGTTAAAATACTAAATTTAGATGACACACAAGCCAGCATAGTGGAGTTTGGAATGTTGAGCCTGTCACCCATCCTGTTCAAATACTAAATTTAAAATTTAGATGAATCACAAGCCAGAAGAGTGGAGATGAGTCACAAGTCAGTAGAATCCAGTTTGGAATGTTGTGCATGTCACCCGCCCTGATCAAATACTAAATGTAGATGAGTCACAAGCCAGTAGAGTAGGGTTTGGAATGCTGTGCATGTCGCCCATCCTGTTCAAATACTAAATTTAGATGAGTCACAATCCACAAGAATAGAGTTTGAAATGCTTTGCGTGTCACCCATCTTGTTCACATACTAAATTTAGATGAGTCACAAGCCAGTAGTGGAGGGTTTGAAAGTTGTGCATGTCGCCCATCTTGTTGAAATACTAAATTTAGATGAATCACAAGCCGGCAGAGTGGAGTTTGGAATGTTGTGCGTGTCACCCATCCTGTTCACATTCTAAATTTAGATTAGTCACAAGCCAGTAGTGTAGGGTTTGGAATGTTATGCATGCCGCTCATCCTGTGCAAATACTAAATTTAAATGAGTCACAAGCCAGTAGAATCGAGTTTGGGATGTTGTGTGTGTCACCCATCCTGTTTAAATAGTAAATGTAGGTCAGTCACAAGCCGATAGTTTAGGGTTTGGAATGTTGTGCATGTCGCCCATCCTGTTCAAATACTAAATTTAGATGAGTCGCAAGCCAGTAGTATTGGGTTTGGAATGTTGTGCATGTCGCCCATCCTGTTCAAATACTAAATTTAGATGAGTCACAAGCCAGTAGTATAGGGTTTGGAATGTCGTGGGTGTCACCCATCCTGTTCAAATACTAAATGTCACAAGACAATAGAATCGAATTTGGAATGTTGTGCATGTCGCCCATCCTCTTCAAATACTAAATTTAGATGAATCACAATCCAGTAAAATCGAGTTTGGAATGTTGTGCGTGTCACTCATCCCGTTCAAATAGTAAATTTAGATGAGCCACAAGCCAGTAGAATCGAGTTTGGAATGTTGTGCGTGTCATCCATCCTGTTCAAATAGTAAATTTAGATGAGTCACAAACCGGTAGTGTATGGTTAGGAATGTTGTGCATGTCGCCCATCCTGTTCAAGTACGAAATTTAGAGGAATCACAAGCAAGCAGTGTAGGGTTTGAAATGTACATGTCGCCTATCCTGTTCAAATACTAAATTTAGATGAGTCACAAGCCAGTAGAATCGAGTTTGGAATGTTGTGCGTGTCACCCATCCTGCTCAAATTCTAAATTTAGATGAGTCACAAGCCAGTAGTGTAAGGTTTGGAATGTTGTGCATATCGCCCATCGTGTTCAAGTTCTAAATTTAGAGGAGTCACAGGAAAGTAGTCTAAGGTTTGAAATGTGCGTGTCATCCATCCTGTTCGAATAGTAAATTTAGATGTGCCACAAACCGGTAGTGTAGGGTTAGGAATGTTGTACATGTCGCCCATCCTGTTCAAGTGCTAAATTTAGAGGAATCACAAGCAAGTAGTGTGGGGTTTGAAGTGTACATGTCGCCCATCCTGTTCAAATACTAAATTTAGATGAGTCACACGCCAGTAGAGTAGGGTATGGAAAGTTGTGCGTGTCAGCCGTCTTGTTCAGTGCGGCACATACTGGATTGCGACTTCATTCGTTCTTGTTAAATCAAAACTTCGTTATTCTGGAGTAAATGAGGTTTTTCCCAAAAAACAGCGACGTGTTGTTACATTTTTCTTTCGAAGGCTTTATATTTTGATACAGCGGTATCTATGTGTACACCCACTGTAAATACTGATATGTATCATTTTGAAAGTGTTGTGCAGTAGTATCCTTGCATTAGATAAGACTAGAATATTGTATATTTCGACTGCTTGCTGGTATATTGTTCTGCATTAAGTATAAACACAATACAACCAAGGGTGCCCATACGGGGGGGGGGGGCAGGGGGCTAGAGCCCCCACCCCTCCACTAGCCGTTTGTATAGCCAAATTTTTGATAACTTTAAAACACTAAAATGGACGAAACCTTTTTGTAAAGCATTTTCAGAAATCATAAGATATTAATGATTGATTGTATCAATTATTTTTGTTGTATTTTTGTATCTTGTACATTTACTAAAATGTTTGACAGCCTTGAAGAGGTAAGGATTTTTCTTAGTCCCCTCCCCCTAAAAGTACTCATATGGGCGCCACTGAATACAACTATGTCTTGACAAAGCGCATTGGTAGTATATTGCTGTTTCAATGCTACCGTCGGATAAGGAGGCTCGTGCAGCACACCCTACGCCACTCTATTTAAGAAGACCAACGAGCATCTCTTTAGCAAAAATGCAAACAAAACAGAAAAACTGGCGAAAGTGACTGGATACTTTGAGGAAGGAGAAACTGAAATTATCTTCATACGCATGGAAATATTTTTGCTTTCTTCCATGAAATCAGACGCGACCTTCGTACTTCGGTGGCTGTAGGCAAATATTTACTTTCAATGCCCCGAAGAGTACTTTTGACTGAAATACATGCATGTTTTTTAATCCTTAAGTTATCAGTTTTCAGTCAGATTTGAATAACATGTTTTTCCTCAATGCATGTAAGTTATTGAATGTATGAATTATTATTTATCTTTTTAGCGATTTAAAAATTATACAAATTAAAATAAAAAATCAACATACTGTATGTAAAACCCGCTGCTCCTAGAAGTGGAGGTCCTAGGCAGCGGTTTGCTTGCTAAAGGCAGTAAATCGCACGTGTACCGCCATAAAATTGTTGCATCCGAGTGAAGCTAACTTTACTCCTGGAGCCAAGAGCTAGAATGGCCTGTTGAAAATAAGTTTCGCCCACTCATGTTTTTCTTTCAGAAATCGTAGTCGTATTCGGATCACTGTTCACGAATGAACTGGCAACGTATCAAATAGAAACAGAATCAGAAATAATCGCGATTAATAAATCGCTTTCCGCTTTCACCATTCGTCCGAGAAAGGCTCGGGTTCGAATCCCGTGAGGCATGGATGTTGTGTTTGTCTTAAGCACTGGCTCTCTCCCTTCCCTGGAGTCAGTGGCCTAAATTAGGCACAGGCGACTGCTTATAGCCCACTGAGTTGCTCACGGTGGTCGTTAAACCTCCAATAAAAAAAAAAGAGAGATCCATTAGATAAAAAAATCGAAGAAAACTGAATCGCAGAAGTAAGGGATAATACACTTTTGGTGTTCTTTATGATTCAAATCAGTGCCTGTGTAAGCAGTTTTTCTTTCTCAGCTCAGTGGCTTAATACATGCAGTGTTTTTCTTGTTCTTTTTACAACTTCTTTCACCGAAAAATGGAAAGAAACGTAAGATTGTTCAGTGAGCTACAGTTAAGTTAGAAAACAGATTTGAAGAAATTAGTTTTACCTGAAGGGAGCTTTTAATTATTTAAAATCTTATCTTGTTAAAATTTTGATTATTTTATTTTCAGTTAAAACGTGTCAAACATCGAATTCACAGAAAAGCTCTTTGCAGACCTTTTTATTTTCTTTCGTCATAAAGTCATATCTGGTCGTGAGAATTTTTCGGTGACAATTCAAAGCTCAAGGATCACAATGCGCAAATACTGAAAAGTATCATCATATCAAAGCGAAACTGATTTAACTAAGTGCCTTCTAGTATAAAAAGAATCTATATTTCTTCGTTGTTTTATATGTTTGTTTTTGTTTAAAGAAAAAGTGGCGATGTTGTTCCATCGCAGTGGTAACATTGTATCACGTATTGCGGCATGCCCCGTGTCCCACTCCGACCAATGAGCATGGCTGGTGCTTTTCGTCGGAGAGAACTGCGTCATTGGCAGGTTCCCGCCACATTCTTCTGCATCGACGTCTTGACGTGAGGATCAATGTTTTCCGTTCGTGCTGAGCGCCACACCGATTCCTGTCATTTGACAGCTGCAAAAAATTGCAAGTTGAGAATGTCTGCCTAGAAATCAGAGAGAGCTCATACGCCAAAGATCGGTTGGTTATACTTGTTGATTTTATTGGCTGACAATGTGTGTTTTCTGTGAACTCTTCCGAAGATTTCGCTGGCGCAGGCACCGGATCGTCTGCTCGTCTTCAGACGCCGACACACGCCGTGCCTATTGACGTCACTCTCTCTGCGGTAGTTTACCAACACAGGTGATCTCCCCGAGTTCAAGGTGCGATACCTAAAAAATAGCAGGCATTAGGATTTTTATCGACGTGATTTTCCCTCCGCTATAGACGGATTTTGATGCAACCAATCGTACGGCAAATAGCGAACTGAATGTCAGTATGCTGGTTTTGCTTTTCTCTTCACAAATTTGATTAAGGTCCGCCTCCAGATAACCAAGAAGTTCAATCGAGAGCGAAATACGTAGCGCAGGTTTTCAAACACTTGTGAATTAGATGTGATCATCACTTGAAATAAACCGAGGATATGCATCAGAAAAGGCAATCAGTGGTAAAAAGGAAAGTGAGCCCACGTTTGTTGTTTTAAAGTGAAAAGGTTGAATACCACTTTTATTTATGGCTGCATTTTCTGAACGGAGTTCTTTCTTATGTGTTGCCTAAGGGGAAGAAAGTGCTCGCGAAACGAGGAGCTGCCGATGTAGGTTCTTTACTCCTTTCTTTGTTTTTTTCTTTTGCTGTTCCAAGGGGATATTCTTTTTCTTTCTGCCACTGGTTTTTTAAGCTTGTCTTATGATGGTTCAAACTTGTAGTACAACCGCAGTTAAGATGGGCTGAAAAAATATTTTTCACATTTCTGGTGGAAGAAGTTATTTCATCACGTTTGTCTTTTTTTATGGTGAGGTTAATTGCCATGCAAAAATCTAAGCGACCTCCCCAAGAAAACTATTAAAGTAAAACTAAATAAATGAATATACCTACCTTTTGTTTGAAACATGTATAACCACCCTCGATGTTTTTAAAAGTTGCATCTTACTTGCGTATTAAAGTTGTGTGCATTCTGAGATTAGTGACTAACGCTAAGTAAAGTCCTTGCCTTTTCCAGGCATTCCTTAAGGTTTCAGATATGATGTGATGTCTTCCTTTATATTTTGAGTATTCGGCAATGTCTGCTGAAGTTCATGTCACCTAAAGCTGAGACGCAGTTGAGATGTTAAAGGAATACTTGATCCTGTCTTATTGCAACTGTGATGTGAAAGTGCGCCTTACGGCGTAACTCCAATTAAGAGATCCGTGTCTTCGTAGTACCAGTATTTTCGTTAATAACCTATCGTGATAGAGTCGCGAATTTTCAAAAGTGCATACATATTTTGCTATATGTCGTTGGAATATTTACAGAATATTTTTTGCTTGACGTTCAAGGTGATTGATTTTTGTAGGGTGCTCCAAAGACAGGCCAGGCCGTGATCTTAATTAAAAACTTAGCACTGATCTTGTAAACTAATGAGAACACATTTTGTTAATACTGGATAGAAGGTCGCGCGCGCATTCAGTGACAAAGATATATGCCTGAAAGTAAGTGCAAAAGGTGTCGCTAAAGAATATCAACAGCAGATATATTTTTTAAAATATGCATACGTAAAGGAAGTTCTGGTGAGGGTTCCCTGACTCACAATTTACGTATATTATGCGATGTTTGCACTTGCTGCATGTTATTTTAAATGAAATGGAGTAGGAAGTGATAAAGCAAATTTTAGCAGCACTCAGGCTGAGGATGCATCTAATTTTGTCTAAACCTTGGCTGACGGAGAGTACAGATTACCAGTTATTGATAGAAAACGTGAAATATACAGTGGTTCTTTGCTTTCGCTGCAAGTTTAGCCAGAAAATAAAAATTGGTGCACTTTTCTCAAGAGTTATTCATCATAATCTGAAACTGTGATTCCGTTTTACATGCCCATTGTCATTTAGAAGGGCTTTCAATCAGATATGGCGAAATACTATTTTTAACGACATTCGTTTTGTTGTACGAAGAAAAAACAAAAAGTGAGATTTCGTCGAGAGCAAAAGAATTGCTGCTTTGAAAGGTATGCACGCAAATTTTTCGAGAAACAGTTTCATAGACAATGCCCTTGCATTCTTAAGGTGAGTGGAGGAAGGGTTTACAAGTTATATCAATATTGTGTATATCAAAATAATACGTGTTTGCAAACTAAGATCACTGTGGGCAACTCAGTTTGAAAAGTGTGCTGTGTTGTGCTCGTGATGCTACAGAACTGACAAGCAGTGTCTAAAACTGTAACGAACATTATATCAGATACCTGAATGGACAAGAAATATGTTAGAAGTTCAATCATTTCTGATGACTCCAAACGAAGAAAAAAAGCTTCGAATTGTAGCTAATAAATAATCATTAATATCAGTTGTAACCAATTCGAATTTCCGAATGATTCGTACTGAACAGCAATCGATGATATCATGAAATATCCGAGTTATTGCCAAAGCAGGCTGACATTTCTGGTAAAAGGTTATTTAAGTAATAGTCGAATTTTCTTCTGCGGGATTTAGAGAATTTATTCCGTGGAATATATCGCTCATATTATTCTCCCTCCGAGAACGTTCACTTGCGAGGAGATAGCGAGCTGAAGACTTATTTTTGAACTCATGGAAGCAGTTTCTTGTGTTAGCATTTCTCCGGCCTTGCTTTTATCATAAATGATCAGTTCGTGAGGAAGCGGAGTGAATGTTTCAACGTGGACACATTGTGGTTTCCTTAGACATTTCTGCGGAGAATATTCCCGAAAAATGACGCCACAGGTGTGCAAAGACATCTGACGTCATCCCCAACAGAGAGCAGTGTCTCAAGGTCATGGAAGGTCGATCGATGATCCGGAGGAGCGGTACCCTTCGGCGTGCGCCCTTCTACACACGTAAGTTCGATTATTACCATGAATGCCTCTTTCTGTTTCTGTGATGTGCTATTTATATCACTTCCGAAAATTTACCAAAATTCGGAACATAGCTACGGAATTTTCTAAGCTTGCAGTCATGTTGTTGCGCTTTATTAGTAAAACCCCAAAGATTTCAGAAATGAGGTAAACGCCGTTCTGCATACTACTTTGTCATTTCTGGGTGATCCATTTTCTTAACGAGTATCGGTTTCGACGTAAATTTAATGGTACGTAATTTTAAATACACCAGATCGTGAATACTCGAGAAACGCTTGTAGCGTAGTAAATCAGTTTTATTTTTGTGCGCATAAAGATTCGCCAAGCTTTCGCTTTCCACTGGGAGGCTTTTTCAGTTATGTCTATTTTTTTTTATTTTATGTCTACCATTGCCTTAAAAAAGCCTCCCAGTGGAGAGCGAAAGTTTGGCGAATCTTTATGCGTATTACACCACAAAAATAAATGGATTTACTATGCTACAAGTGTTCCTTGAGTATTCATTATGTACTTTTATTGAGCCGGTGCAGCATTTGCTACTGTACTAGTGATTGCATAAATCATTCTTTCTTGGGAGTTCATTCATCATTCACGCAAAAGAGTCTTTCACGAATGACTATTTAATTTCCAGGTTGTCACTACGCTCTCTGGGTAAATCATTCGTTGCTGGGATCTCGTGTGCACAACCAAAGCACTTTGAAGAGGCCACTGCAGAAGAGCAGTAGTGGCAAACTGCTCAAAAGAGCGCCAACTCTTCACCTTTCACGATTTACCACGAGACTGCTCTTGGCAAACGATTCGTTAGCACCATTCAAATAAATGGCATTCACGTATCATTCATTCCCATTCTTAAGCAGTGGCGTACCTGAAAAACTCAGATGACCCCGCAAAAACACATTCGGGGCCCTTTTGCGAAAATCTATTCGCTTTAGATTACTGAATTTTTTAATTCCATATTATTAACTAGGTTTTACGGGCGTTGTAATAATTCAAATTCTTTGGAACCTATTGGTATATTTCTTCAAACCAAAATTATTACACTTTATTACGATGTACACGGTGCAATCAAGAATGATTGCCCTAGTTTATACCAATACAAAGTATTACAAAACACTTACGCCAAAGTTAATCAAATCATTCAAATTTTATTCTTTTAGAGAACTAAGGCCAATATCTTTGAAATGCCTCACGATCACACACACATAAAACACATAACTGCCGTGTGACAATGTATAATTACCTTTTCCGATTTATACGAAAATACAGGACATCAGTAAGCACCCCGTCCATGTCACAATTTTTCACACATAGCAAATCTTTTCTTTTGACTCTGTTATAAAAAAATAAGTTTCTGCATTTTCATTCTCGCGAAGAAAACCTTTCAGCTCATTATATCCTGAAGGATGCGTAGTTATGTGCAAACAAGTGGGATATACACTGAGTGGCCACTTTATTTTGACCACCCCTTCAGTACTTCGTTGGGCCACCTTTTGCCTTTAATACTGCGTCGATTCTTCGTGGCTTGGACTGGACTCCACGAGATGTTGATAGGTGGTTTGTGGAATCGGAGACCATGCTTGATGAATAACACTTTCCAGGAGTGTGAGATTGCATGGTTGTGGATCCAGCTGTCTGATGGCTCGTTCAACTTCATCCCACAAATTCTCAATGGGTTTGAGATCTGGAGATTGTGGGGGCCACCTAAGCAAAGTAAACTCACCGGCATGTTCCTGAAACCAATCCTGTACAATACAAGCACTCTGGCAGGACGCATTATTTTGTTGAAAGTTGCCATCGCCATTGGGATAAACCATCCACATGACAGGATGCACTTGGTCCGCAACGATGTTTAGATATGATGTGCCAGTGAGACGTTGATGAACACGAATTAAAGGGTTCAAAGCATGCCAGGAAAACATTCCCCAAACCATAACGTTGCCTCCACCAGCTTGAAGGGTTGTAGCAATGCATTTGGGGTCTATGCTTTCGTGCTGTTTCAGCCAAATTCTCACTCGGCCATTGGCATGGTGCAACTGAAAACGTGATTTATCGGACCACATAATTTGTTTCCAATTATCGACTGTCCAATCCTTGTGCTCCTGTGCGAACTGGAGACCTTTTCTCTTGTTAACTGCAGGCAGCAAAGGTGTTCGAATAGGCCTTCGGCTGCCATATCCCATCCGATGCAGTGTACGGCGAACAGTGCGTGCAGAGATCATTTGAGGGGATCCTTGATTAAAATGGTCTGTAATTTGCTGCACTGTTGCCCTTCTGTGGTCTGTTACCAGTGTGGACACTATCCGTTCCGCCCGAGCAGTCACTAGTCGATGACGACCACACGTTGCACGTAGAGACCCAGTTTTTTGGCTGACAGTCCAGTCTTTAAACACTTTAAACAACAGCTGCTCTGGAACATTTCACGAATGCGGCGGTTTCGGTGATACTCGCTCTGTGGCTCAGAGCTCCTACAATCATCCCACGTTGAAAGTCCGTCAAATCGCATTTTTTACCCATGTCGTCACCCAAAAATCACTTCTACTACTGTCGCAAGCACCAAGCTTTCCCTTTTTATACTAGCCTCGCCCTCTGGCGGCAACAGCGTGCAGCCATAGCTCATTTGCTTAAAACTGTCAGGTGGTCATAATAAAGTGGCCACTCAGTGTATAACGCCTTATCTTCATTGATATAAAAATTTCACGTATTCAACTAATATTTCATTCACATTCTCTCGTTAAAATACATTCATGAGAACTATTGCTATGGCTGTGAAAAGGAGCCTCAAGTCCTGTAGAATTGCTGCTTTCTCGTCATCCACTTTTTATAAACTATAAAGAGAAAATGATTTCTTGAAGATTTTACATATTTCTTAAAAAAATTATTGATTTTCCTTTTTAACACTTCAAAGTTGCCGTCAAAAATTACTGGCTATATCTTTAACCAGTTTCATATGAAGTTTACGCAAACATTTTGAAAGATGTTTCTGGTAAGGCTAGAGGCTCTCTTAGCCGTGAGCCCCCTCCCGCACTGCGGGGTTGCAGCGGCTATCAGTACGCCGCCCATGTTCTTAAGTTTCACTATTATTTCCTAGCTGACTGCTCACTCACATAACGGTTGACACTTATTAATTCTCAACATTACTTTTCTTAATGTGAATTTGCTTCCGAATTCATGTGGGCGGAATAAAGTTAAACGTGGTACGACTTCAGTGTGTGTCGCAGTAATTTCGGATTGAATTATCATTCACAGCTGTGGGAGCGAACTGCTCACGGTGAAGAGTCATTCGTTGTGAACGAACCGTTCACGAATGGTCCATCACTGTGCTTTACTGTTACGTCGGATAACAAACAGCAGAAAAAAGACCTTAAGTATTCGCAAATTGGTTTTCTAGATACGCTACGATGTGCATGCATTTCATCCCATTCATTATGGACATCAGCATAATATTTAAATTTCCCTCATACAATTTGTAAAATAGACGTTTCACTGTGTATGTGAAAAACAACAAGCAAACTGTCGTCAAGTAATAAGGATAGGTTATGTTTAGCTTTGAGAATAATGAATGAACGGTGAAAAGAAAGGCGCTATCTTGTGGCAGTGTTTTCGCTAATTCGGTCGTATTGTTCAATACAATTATGTTGATTCAATGTATATCATGTCTGGACAGTTAGTTCTTCTTATATCTGAATTTCGAGCCCATTATGTTATCTGATTACACGACTGACGTAAAATGCCGTTTTTGACGCCCACTTACGAAGTTGCTTGCTGTCGACCTCCTTGTGTGTCGTATGTCAAGTTAATTGGCAAATGTAATCTTTTGTTTGAAACTAAAAGCAGGCTACGACATCAAAGGCCACGGAAAACACAGACTCTGACATGTTTAATTTCGCAACAATATTTTTAAAGCAGATTTCAGCTGAAATTGGCTTGCAGACTTATCTTATGTTTGGGAAAATCGGAATAACAAAATGTCATATCACGATTACGTCTTCTCTTTTCGAAACAGTATTGTGTGACGTAGAATGTAGCTAATTTGTACGACAGTGTACCATGTAGTAACTTTGCGCGAGATCGGGCACTTTTATTGTTATTTCGTATTATCCTTATTTGATTTTACTCGCATTTATTTCTAACTGATTCTGAAAACTGTGGGAAATCATTTTTAATCTATTGAATACGGTCAAGCTCTGGTCAAGCTTTAATCTATTGAATACGGTGGTCTAAGCTCTATCTTATGACCATTCGTCCGAGATGAGTCCGGGTTTAAATCCCGCTGAGGTTTGTCTTACGGCCCTGGCTCTCTCCCTTTTCTGTAATCAGTGACTCTAAATTAGGGACGGGCGTACATTGAGTTGCTCACGGTGGTCGTTAAACTCCCAAACACCAACGCATACGTTGAAATTCAATGGGACGAATTTCTGAAGAAATTTCGAGAATAACCATATTTGGGACTTTTTCTGTCAAATATTAAAGCGTTCAGTATGCTCGTGGTAGTGAGTGTGTGTCAGAATGAACAAGAGCTTTCTTGAGGAGACCGCACCACAGTAGTCAAAGGTTGGGGCTAAACTGCCACCTTTATTTTTTTTAACGTGAATCTACACTGCTGGCCACCCAAAATGCAACACCAAGAAGCACACGAGATAGCAAAGCCAGATTTACTGGACACGCAACAATAGATACAAAGATGAAACGATTGAGTCTACGGGCCCGTGCGACTTGCGGAACACGCAGACATCAGTAGTTCGTGTGGTCCCCATGGCTGGCAATAACGGCCGCTACACGCCGCGGCATCGAACGAAAGAGGCTTTGGGTGTGGGCTTGTTATATGTCGGTCCAGGCTGCTTCCACACGTTGCCACAGTTCATCAGGCGTAGCCGCAGGTGGTGCTTGCCGGGCCACTCATCAGGCGTAGCCGCGGGTGGCCCGGCGAGCACCACCCGCTTCCAATTGCGCCCCAAACGATCAGCGACCAGACGTGTTCGATGGGCGACATATCGGGAGAACAGGCGGGCCACGGCAGCAGTGACAACTGGTGGGCCGTGAAGAATTTTTGCACGATGCGTGCAGCGCGTGCTTTGTCCTGTTGAAACGTGGCCGCTGGCAGGTCCTGAAGGTAAGGGAGGACTACAGGCTCCAAAACGTCGGAGATGTAGCGGTGGTCACCACTTTAGTGAATTCCTGAGAGAATGGATCAAAAGAAGAAATACAAACTTCGTGCCGCGGAAAACTAGCATAAGAATTTAAAACATCGCCCCACTGAGTAGGTTCATAGTACAGCACTCTATGTTGAATCACGATTTGGATAGCATACTTGGTGAATAAGCATAATAAAGAAATGAGCAGGTAAACTCAAACGCGACACAGCAGAGCCTTCATGCCGTGCAGATAAATTGAAACAAAGGTTAGAAATCTGAAGATTATGTGTGGATATAATCAGTTGTGTGTGAACCAAATCAAAAAATATATCTCAAAATTCTTCTATGCTTTGAGGATGATTATGAGTGGAAAAAACGAAGCCGATCTACGTTACGTACGTCGCAATCTCCAGGAATAATAATTTCTAATAATGGAAAGTCACATAGATGTCATAAGCCTTTAGAGAAACTTCAAACTGGCATCACTGGGAGAGTTGTAAAGGCAGCACATGAATTCTGTACAGTGGGGGCAAAGCGGAGATTTTAAATCATATGGCAGAAGAAAAAATGAACCCATTAAAGTAAGTCAAAAACATGGACACCCCGACTAATGAAAACATCATTACGCAGACAGACATACGCCTCCTTTGTTAAGCAGGTAGCTGGGTAAGGAAAGCACTTACATTATTGTGTGAAGTGGGGATATCGGAATGCGACATATCTGGTGTTGGTGAATAACACAGAAAATGGTTTGCACGTATCGAATGTAGATAAAGTGAATGTGAAAACTTTGGACGAAATAATGTTTCAGTCGTAAGGTAAGTGTTTTGTTCTTTTACGACATACTGAAGTGAATATATTCTCTGAGAGTCCAAATAATATTTCATTTGAGCAGCACGCATTTGGGGTGGGGGAGGTAGAAATCGCCATGCCGCCCCGGTGGCGCAGTGGTCTAAGCGATGGCCTCTGATCATTCGTCCGTAAGGGGCCCGGGTTCGAATCCTGGTGAGGCATGGGATGTTGTGTTTGTCTTACGGCACTGGCTCTCTCCCTTCCCTGAACCAGTGGCCCTAAATTAGGCACGGGTGACTGCTTATAGCCCACTGAGTTGCTCACGGTGGTCGTTAAACCTTCAATAAAAAAAAAAACATTTATACCAAATCTGCAAATGATGTTCAAGCAATAAGCTTGTCTTTAGAAATTCTGTGAAAACACCTTACTCTCATTTTCGTGGACTTCCATCCTCACGTCTCGGGTAATTTCAAATGATTTCCAGCGAGATGTTCTCAGATAATTTTTGCAGTCTCTTTTAAATTTAGAGTTCAGAGCTGATAAAGCCCAGAGGTCGCTTTTAAAGAAACATTTACTTTTGCAAACGAAGTACTTGCATTCAGTGACACGTTGCAGATGAGAGAGTTCTATCCCGGTTAAAATCTTCTTTTTTTTTTTTGTTGGTTTAACGACCAACGTCAGCAACTCAGTGGGTTATAAACAGTCGCCCGTCCTTAATTTAGGGCCACTGGTTCCAGGGAAGGAAGAGAGCCAGCGCCGTAAGACAAACACAACATCCATGCCTTACCAGGATTCGAACACGGACCCATCTTGGACGAATGATTAGAAGCCATCGCTTAGATTACTGCACCACTGGGGCTTTTTTATAATATGCAGATAGTCTTTTGACAAAGAAAATTCTTCGTACTTCGCTGCCGTAAAGTGAAAATAGCTGTTAAGGTTTTTTTTCAGCTATTTTGTTGCCAACGACAACAAAGCACGCTATTTTCAATCTCTCAACTCCGATTGTAATGTGCCTGGAATAAGCATATTTCATGGGTAAAGCGCATTCTTAGAGAGGCACTTTGCCTCATTACCTCGCAAAATTGCAACGCATGACAAGAAAATTGGGTGACAGGAGTACATAAGCTGCCTACGACAACGTGAAATACTTTCTGTAATGAAAACTACTCAGAAAGGAACAATGGCATTGTTTTTAAGTTACGATTGCAATTTCCTTCCTTTTCGCTCTTGATGCTTCAGCAGATAGTATTACGTCGTCGTGTCAGACGTGATCTCTTAGGCTTTAGTTGTCTCCTTCCACCAGTGACCTTTCGTTGCTTTCCTTTTATAAATACTTTATTTTTAATGCGCATCACAGAGATTAATCTGTGCAACAATTCAATCAGAAGTTCGCTTCTAATTCAGAGACAAGCGTGACTCGTGGATTTTGTGAACGTTTGGCGACAGTTGAAGAAACCTTTTTAGCAGCTCTCTTTTATAAAATCCGATTCTCTAGACACATACGCTTCACGTACCATCTGAAAGAAGTAATGCCGCTATAGCAGAATTCGTATTTGCAGTGTTACTAATCTTTGGCAATAGCTTTTAAACTGTAAGCGACTTTAAACGAAATGCGACTGTTGGGAGTTTCTTTTAAGGGCTCCTTTTACTTCACCAATCTGCAGTTTCATAAATGTTCTTTTGTGTACGAACCACCTAGTTAGTTATTCAGATCCCCCTGTAATGAGATTATGAGGGACGAAAAGGCATTATAGTGAAAATTAAAACTTACATTTCAAAATGGGTTATTTACAATTCGGCTGTGAGTTAGAATGAAACAGTGGCGCACCGACAGGAAGAGGCAATGGGTCCGAACATTCTTAAAATAATAATAATAATAATAATATTCCTAAGTTGAAGATGTGTGTAATGAAGTATTGGACGAAATGAGGAAAAACCGAAGGAGACTTGATTTTGTGCTTTAATAAACCCAACCTCACTTGATTATTACACTTCTTTATGAACACGATAACCTTCACCAGAAACAGTTTCCCACATATTCGAAGCACACGGACAGAGAGAAGACATATGGATGAACGGACAGTGTTTATATTGGGCGAGAGTTGAGCTAGGTTCTTAAAGGCTATCCAGAAGTTTTCAAGATTTCATTTCAAACTGCTCCCGAGATATTCATCGGAACATAGGACAGACGGACGTACTGGCAGACACACTAAGTGCAAACATGGTGGTGATAGTTACATCTGGTTCCTAAATGCCATCCAGAGAATTTCAAATCTGTTTCAAACTGTTCTCGAGACCCGAGATATTTATCAAAAACAGGCGGTCGTCCGAACAAACTGGCAGATCGACAACACAGTGCTAACGTGGTATATGTTGTCAGAGTTGCCTGCAGTCCCTAAAAATCTTATTTCAAATATCCATCTCAAATGGTCTCAAACGCATGGCGCATCAAGCTCATACTACAGGGTGTCCGAAAAAGAACTGTGCACTGAAAGTAACACTTACCATGTCGAACTGGTTCCCGGAGGTGTTGGAAATGGGCCCCCCGACGTCCAGACATGTCTGAACACGCTTCTGCATGTTGGTGAAGACATTTCTCAGGGTATGTGGTGTGATTTGTTGGATGTGGGTCGTCATCGCAGCCTTGAAGTGTATGCGGATTACCTGCGTACACCTTCCCCTTCAGTGCTCCCCACAGAAAAAAGTCAGATCCTGTGACCGGGCAGGCCACAGTACCCGGGAGATCATGAATCCGAAGAATTCCTCCATAAGCTGTACTTATGTGCCAGCGGTGTGAGCAGTTGCACTGTCTTACAGGAACCATTCTTTGTTGATTTCCCGTTCCATGAGTTCAGATATGAATGCTTGGATAACCTGGGCATGGTATCGTTTAGAGTTATTGGTTTCACTGAAGAAAATGGGCCCAATAATGCACCTACGAGTCATGGCGCACCAAATACCGACCTTCTGGTTGTGGAGAGGCACTTCCTTAAATTCGTGGGGATTTTCAGTACCCCACAGACGAGTGTTTTGGCTGTTGATATACCCGGACAGGTGGAACCACGCCTCATCTGTAAAGAAAATAAATTCCATAATGGCCTCACCTTCCTCAGACTGGAACTCTTGGAACCTGCTGCAGTACCGAACATGGGTCTCGTAGTCTGTTTCTTTCAGCTGGTGCATGGCAGGCACGTTGTACGGGTGGAAACACAACTTCCTTTTCAAAATGTCGTAGGCTGTACTCTTTGGCACATTAGCTTGTTGTGACAGCCGCCATACGGACTTGTGTGGACTCCTCTGTATTCTGTCCTAAATATCTGGATATCCTGTACGGTCTCGTCTCCCGTGGATGGCCTACCAGGGCAGGAGAAATCCAGAACACTGCCAATTTCCCAAAACATTGCTATGAGCTGACGGTACCGCATTACGGTGGGGGACGTCTGCATCACAAAATTTCCTAGCAAATTGTTTTTGCACTTCGTCTGTGTATTTGTTGTCATGGCGAATGACATGTTCCATCAAAAACACTGTTCAACTGTCAACATCACTGTTCTTGCTTGTGCCGAGACGAGTGATCAATCGATACGTCTACCTCCGTCGACCAAGTGCTCAGGAATGACCTTCGCTCGGAATGACAGCTGCGCGGGCCTTGGGGTGCGGAGACATGAAGATTATCAGACACAGAGTATCTGCACATGGCAGGTCACTTCTACTGTGATTCCATTCAAAATTTCTATATTATTACGTTACTGCAATTCATTCATTCAGTGCATAGTCATTATTCGGGCACCCTGTATAATCTCTGACCAAGGAGGCCAGATGAAGTACAATTGTCCAGTCCATAATTATTTTGCCAGTCAGTGTATATCTAATACGATGATGATGAACCGATGTGTGTAAATGTGTTTGTGTTGAAATCAAAGACAATATTTTCTGAACCTCCTTCGTATGTCGAAATCCTGGGTGAGCCCTTGGATAGCCGAGTGAAATGCACGGGAAATCCCAATACGATGAGGCCGCTCGTACTGAATTTTCCTTTTTGGGGGAACTGTGGAAAAAACGAGTTTTTCGGTGTTTTGCTGTACCACGCTGCATAAGCCCATGGGATCTGGGACATTCATGATGATCTATCATACTTAGAATGAATGCCTTTGTCTTTCCACCACCAGACGATGTGGCATTTACTTTGCTATTAAGCGAATGGCCATGATCACACGACGGGATCAAAAATTGTGTTCCTTTTCAGAACGAATCCCTTCTTCAACTTGAGATCTTGCATCTAACCTTCTGCTATAGAATCATTTTAACTAATGATGCCATCGGTCTGTCGCGTGACATCATACATGCACCACCGTACTCGAAGGATATGTTCAGATACTGAGTGTTCCGAAATAACATACGCACTGTTTGTTCGTTTTATTTTTAACTTCAAAGCATAGACTTACCTAAATGCTTAAAATATTATCCAAAAAATCAAAATCCCCATTGTCAGTGTGAACGCATTATGACTACGATGCCTAAACGATTAACATGTTGTTTGTAAGCATCTTTGTGGTGATGGTATGATCCATTTTCTTTTCATACTGGATTGTAGTCATGTTAGTAATCTTAATGGGTGGTCTCATCTACTTTCAATTCAAACACGTCACCGGAACTGAGAAATAATCTACGCTAAGGAATGATAGGTTTTCATTTGGCATGTGTGAAATCAAACTGAAAATCAAAACTGAGTCTAGGACAAAAAAAAAAGCTGAGTTTATAAAGGACAAAGAGCATTCTCAGTATGCATGCATGATTCTCCATTTTGCATTATGAGAATGCTTTGCTGGCTGTCAACTCTTACAGTCACCTATTTCGAGAGGGCATTCAGTGTCTTTGGTTTAGAACCATGGCCGTAGCTACGGGGGGGTCCCTCTTAAAATGGTCATACTAGAAGCGCAAATTCGTTCTCTGCGGGGCGTCAAAAATAGAAATAAACAAGTGAATAAGTTTACTGAAAACTGTAACTCCAAAAGAAAGTCATATACTTCAGTATTTTAATTTTTAAAGACTAGTTAGTCGCGTAGAGTATTCTGCGCTGTTAACCTGACCAGGGTATAAAGTAACCTACTGTGTAAGGTGCAGACACCTCATATGCATGAAAGGATTTGTCCGAAACAGCGGAGAGAAACACATAAAACAATATAATGATATATCTAACCTGCATAACCTTTCTGGATACGACATACGAATGAAGATGTAGTTAATTATCTGTGCTGTGTAGCAGAAAGTTCTTCTGAGGGTTTAACCTCGAACGGAAACTTTCCAAGCCCTACCCTGTTTGCATCTTCCTATTTTTGTGTTCTCTGATATTCATTTGTTCTGTGCTGATTCGTTTTTCATTCTGCCGAGTGCTATACCGTTCACATAACTTTTACGTTTTACTTGTTCTTTACGAAAGTTGATTCTAGGGCTTTTACTTAGTTTTTCTCATTTTTAGTAAAATTATGTCAAAAAGCGGAAGTAGAGTTTTTGAACAATCGTACTTTTCTGTAAAGGGCGTGTGAGAAAGTAAAAATTGCATACTATTTGAGTGCAAGTGGGGAACTTTTGAACTCGAAAGAGCGTAATTTCAAATCTCGCCCCTCCAGATAAGAGAAATTTGCTCCAGTCCTGCTTAGAGCCTTTCTTTGCCTGGGATTAACTTTAGCATCATACTCTTCATTCATCTTTTCTGCACTTTTCAAACAATTTTGATTTACCTTTAACATTCAGAGTCCTCGAAGGTTGCTCGAACATCAGGTGCAGTACTTCTGTCGTTACGAACAAGGGAATTTTCTCAGAGTGTATGTCCAACACACGTCAGAGTTCTAATGATGTTCAGAGGCATTACCCCACATTGCTGTTTTATCTCTTGTATTCGAGATTTGTTGCAAGCTGTGTAAATGACCAAACTTCTCATTCATTATTTTGAGACATTCTGCACATGTTAGATAAAAGCGTGCTTAATAAAACTCAAACTAATGGAGGCACAAGAAGAAAATTAGCACCAGCCTCTATCTCCTAGGGAGCGAGCCTTTTCTCTAAGACGAGCTCAAACTGCGTCACGAGTAATTACCCCCTTTGCAGCGTTTTCGAGTTTTGCGAGAGCACTGATGTTGGCAGCGATATAGTTCCCTTGGAAGTATTACCCACGACAAACCTTGTATCTCCATGTCTCCCAGTAGTCCTAAGAAATTTTATAGGAGTTCGACAAACTCCAAATTATATCTTTTTTTTCACCCCGACTTTAGCTTGGACGAATGGAACTCGATGACCGGCGACTCGGAAGGGGAAAAAGAATTTAAGAAGGCAATAAACTTTCCTGATTCCTATGCATGATTTTACGTTAATTAAATATGAAAGTATTAATTTTTTTTTATTTTTTTTGTTTCGGATTTTAACGATCTCCATCGGCATCAGGAGTCTCCCCTCGCATTGGGTTGCTGACTCCAAGGAAGGAAAGGAGCCAGCTTCGGATAAATAAATATCACACCCACACACCTTGCTCTAGGATTAGAACCCAGACCCTATAGTACGAGAAGTCAGAAGCCAACGCCCAGTCCACTTGACTACCATGTGGGTAACTTTCTAATGATGCCAACTGTCGGATTGTAAAGCGTTCAGTACATTTTGTTTCACTGAAGTATGCTGGATCCCACTTGCTTGGTATACATTTATTAAGTGTTAGTGAGTTTTCTGTTTGAAAAAAAAAAAAACGTTTATGGTGAAGTGTTCTGTGTGGAGTGATTTTTCCGCATGTGAAATAGCATTGGCTTTATTTCAATTTTGTTATTCCATTCCAAGATTGCGCAGCATGATAATCACGCACCTCAAAAAATGCCTTCATAATGAACTTCGCAACCTTATTAACATTACAAAATACGATAGCAATACATTATTTTTTAAAGCGTCTGTGCGTGTACACCTCTTGTCATGAATACTATACCACCACTAGAGACATTGCCAAAGATTGAAATGCGAGACAAAAAACGCGGGTATCTCCGAAAGAGTGGTTTATTGGGGATGTTATCCTGCATCGCATGCATGTAGCTTCAGCACAGGGCTGTGTGATTCAACCCATCCTGTGGCGGTTTCTTCCAAGTCTTACGTTTTCTCGAAGGTGCGGGAACTTCGTTCTTCGTGATAAAATGTTCACGCCGCATGTTACATTCGTGATAAATGTCCGCGTTAGAAGGACATAGTGATGTGTGCAATGTTAATTTACCTGAAGAACGTTTATATCACTGGCAGTATGATAAGATTTATAAATTAAATTCATTCTTTGCCAGTGGTGTGAATTAGGGATTGCCGTCTGCTTTGTTTCAACCCGCCTGGATCCTAACACCCCGCACTGGCTCGTATCAACCTAATCAGTGAGTTGCGATTGTTTATTACACCAAATGCCTGTTCTGCTACTACTACACTGTAGGAAACCGAGCTGGTTTCGTGAAGAAGATCAGGCAGCTTCGATTCGGGTAATGCCTCAAAGATTATAAAAGTTTGCCGTAGTAATTCATCATCATCATCATTGTCAACCATTATCAATCCACTGCTGGACGAAGGTCTCCCCAAGTTTCCTCCACAACGGTCTGTCTTGTGCCAGTCTCCTCCATGTCACCCCTACATACTTTCGAATTTCATCCACCCATCTCCCATGTGGTCTTCTTCTGGGTCTTTTCCTGTCCCTTGGAATCCAATCTAAAATTTCGGCTGTCCATCGATGATCTGTCCTTCTGGCAGTATGTCCAGCCCATTGCCATTTCAGGGATTTAACTCTGATCATGATGTCTTCCACTCTTGTCATTTTTCGGATCCACGAGTTCCTCTTCTTATCTCTCCTGGTTACACCAAGTATGCACCTCTCCATGCAGCTTTGAGTTGTCTGCAGCCTTTGTATGTCTCTTTTAGTTAAGGTCCACGTCTCTGCACCATACGTAAGCACTGGAAGGATGCATTGATCAAACACTTTTCTTTTAAGACATAATGGCATATTGCTCTTGAAAATTATGCTGTTTCTTCCAAAAGCTCTCCAGGCAAGTTTTGTACGTCGATTAATTTCTTCATCAATGTGACCCTCACTTGATATCTGCTGTCCAAGATAAACGTACGTGTCTGTTATCTCCAGCTTTTCTCCATCAATCGATAAATCTTCATTTCTTGTAAAAGTATTGAACATCACTTTTGTCTTCTGAAAGTTCATTTTTAATCCGACTTCTTTACTCTTGTCAGCAAGTTCCTGGATCATACTCTGCAGCTCTGATGGGGTAGTTGCAAAAATGACTACGTCATCAGCAAAACGAAGGTGGGTTAGATAATCTCCATTAATCTTTATCCCCTTGTTTTCCCAGCTCAGCGACTGAAAAACACCCTCCAAAGTGGCATTAAAGAGCTTCGGAGATATGGTGTCACCTTGTCTCACTCCCTTTCCAACTTTTACGTGTGTTGTATTTTCAAACAGCCTAATCTTTGCACTTGCATTTTCATAGATGTTATTAATAATATTAATGTATGCATCTTCAATACCGCAGGTTTTCAGAGCCATTGTAACTGCTGATGGTTTCACCGAATCAAAGGCTTTTTCATAATCGATAAAAGCCATGCACAATGGAAGTTCATATTCCCTCGCTCTTTCAATTAGTTCTCTCAGCACGTGGATATGATCTATTGTGCTGTAGCCACTCCTGAATCCAGCTTGTTCTCTCGGTTGAGCCATGTCCAGTGTTACCTTCAAGCGGTGTGAAAGAACTTTAGTGAAGATTTTATAAACTACTGATAGGAGGCTGATAGGTCTGTAGTTTCCAAGATCCTCAATGTCACCTTTCTTATGTAGCAGGATCATTGTAGCGGTGTTCCAATCCTCAGGAATCTTTCCTTCATTAAGGCATCGAGTGAAAATTTGGGCGAGTACTGTTTCGATTTCTCCACTTGCTTCTTGTATGATGTCTACAGTAATTCCATCTTCTCCTGGAGCTTTTCCCCGCTTCATGTTCTTGATTGCATGTGCAACTTCTGCTGGAAGGACTGGAGGAACTCTGGTACTGGTATCTTTCATGATGTCTGGAGTGCATGTATCATCCCTTTCATATAATTTGGAGTAGAAATCTTTCACTCTTGTCAAAATTTCGCCTCTATTTCTTGTTACAGAACCATCTTCTTTTCTCAGTGCCATAATCTGTTTTCTTCCCTTACTGAGATGTCCCTTTGCTATCTTTAGGCTTTGGTTGTTTTCAATTGCTTTCCTCAGTAGTTCACAGTTGAATTTTCTTACGTCTTCAGTGATACTTTTTCTTATTGTCTTGCACAGCTCTATATATTCCACTTTGGAAGTCACATCTTCTTTAGTTGTCCTCATCTCTCTTCTTTTTTGCATCAACATTTTCGTTTTTCCTGATAATTTATTTACATGCAACTTGTTCTTAGACCCAGCTAATTTTGTTGCTGTTTCCATAAGAGCTTTGGTTACTTTTCTGTTAACTTCAGAGATGTCCACTTCTTCCGATGTTAGGCCTTCTAAAGCAGAGAACCTGTTCTTCAGTTTCAACTTGAAGGTATTATGGTGTTTTTTAAGGTTGGTTATGTCAATAGATTTTGTTTGTCTTATGAGCTTGCCACGTTCAAGTTTAGTGTTGAGGTGCATCTTACATCTCACCAATCTATGGTCACTACCTGTGTTGAACTTGTTTAGCACACTGCAGTCTTCTATGACGAATTTTTTGTTACACATAATAAAATCAATTTCACTTGTCGTCCCATTTGGATGTCTCCATGTCCATTTCCTGTGTGGCTTTTTCTTGAAGAAGGAGTTCAAGATGAAAAACCCTTCTGCCTCTGCAAACTCAATTTGAGTATTTCCACGCTGGTTTCTGTTGCCGTGACCGAATTTACCTACTGAAGTTTCATTCTGTTGCCGTTGCCCTATTTTTGCATTGAAATCTCCCATAATTATTTTCAAGTGCTGCTTACCTTTATTATTTAGATGACAAATTTCCTCATAAAATTCTTCAATTTCTTCTTCAGGATGACTTGTGGTGGGTGCATAAGTTTGAATAATCTAAGCCTGGTATCTTTTCGAGAGTTGGATAACAAGTCGTGCAGCTCTGTCAGAGGAACTTTCAACTTCTACAACTTTATCCTTCAGTTTCTTGTTTATTATAAATCCAACACCACTAGTTCTGCCAGTATCTGTCCCACGATAGTAGAAGAGATGTCCACTTTTCAGTTCGATGAGATCTTCTCCTTTTCTCCTTACCTCACTTAGCCCCACGACGTCCCACTTGACCCTTTGTAGTTCCTCTTCCAATTCAAGAAGCCTTGAATCAGAAGATAGGGAGCGTCCATTGTACGTAGCCAAGGTCAGCATCAGATGGCAGCCTAGTCCGGTCCTCCGGGGATTCTTAGCACCCTCTGCCTTCATGTCGCACTGGCCGCTGCCTTGGCCAGGTACATTCCAGCTGCCGGAGAC
Organism: Macrothele yani; assembly: GCA_039090855.1. Classification (NCBI taxonomy): domain Eukaryota; kingdom Metazoa; phylum Arthropoda; class Arachnida; order Araneae; family Macrothelidae; genus Macrothele; species Macrothele yani. Next base: position 1,929,994 of record CM077014.1, read on the forward strand.
TGAGGGCCAAGATTTAAGTTGTGGAGTCATTTTTGAGGGGTTTGGCCATAACTCACCACGCTGGCCAAGCGGGTTGGTGAGTGTGGGATAGCATTTCCTCTAATCCCGATGGTATAGTTATACCGCTATTGGCGGTCGTCAGAGGTCGAACCCGTGTGTAGAGGCTGACATTATGTTTAGCATCTTATCTGTGTAAGTGACGAGACCCGAACCCTGGCAAGCTGCATAAAATGTATAATATGAATTACTTTTTCTCGGATGCCATACAGCGCCTTTCCCCGCAGATAGCAATGTTTATAACCTGTGGCTGCGTGTGGTCCGTGGTCACAAGGACCAGTTGTTCGTGGTCCAACTGGTCCTTGTGTGATTTTATGAGGTGTGTGAACGTACTTGTATTCTAATTAAATAGAATGTTCTCTCAGTTAAACTGAATCAACAAGAGTGTACTTTTAAGAAATTTGAACCTTTTTTTGCGTTCAGGTATCCTCGTTGAATTTATAATTGTGGATTTGTATACCCTAAAGCATTTAATTTGTCAATGTGAATATGTAAATGGACGATGTCATCACTCTTTCCACGTTATTTTTTAAACAACGCATAGCGACTGAAAAATTGTATACCGGCACTGCTGGGATCGAACCCCAGAACTCTCGATAACTAGTCGAGTGCGTTCGAATTTACGCTACAGCGCCAACAATTCTCAGCGCAATGCGTGGTTTATCAGTCAGCATCTGACTACACGAATGCGTATTGATGGTCTCAGCAACTGAGATGTCGTCATCTGGTGGCATTTAACGCAACAGCTATTTTAAATTGTAGCTGATAAATTCAAAGGGCGATAGAAATGGTTAATATATATCAAATACGTGGAGATAATGTAAATGGACGATGTCATCACTCTTTCCACGTTATTTTTTAAACAACGCATAGCGACTGAAAAATTGTATTCCGGCACTGCTGGGATCGAACCCCAGAACTCTCTATAATTTTAATGCTTTTAAAAGTACTTAAATTTTTGTGATTGGTCCAAAACTGAACAGTAAATATTTTCGCGTGAGCAGTAGAGCGTTGCCGTTATTTCTACGAAGTATATCTGAATAATAAATTAATCACACGAAAATAGTCAGATGTCAGTCAAATAAGGCGTTGTTTTTGTTCTCCATCAATGAATGCACTAGATCCAGCTCAGTAGCTTTATAATCATTCTCATCTTGTTTAAGTTAGCTTCCTACGACAGCAGCCAGGAATTCATTGGAAATAAATTACCTGTGCTAGGAGATTGCCAGAAAAATTAAGAGAAAGATCTCTTGTAAGCAGCAGCGCTACTGCGGCTTCTTCGACAACTAACTTGCTACGCAATAGATTTCAAGTCCGGAAACAGATGGTAGGAGTAGGAATCTGATGTCAGAAATGATTCGAACGTGTGTGAATTGAATAAAAGTTTTCGTCTTGAAACATAAGTAATTTTCGATTTTGACCTGTATCTTGAGAATCAATATTATTTAAGCACTTTCGTATATTCTGTAGTCTTGATGCAGTTCGACTGTGGAATTGTTAAGGTTTTTTATTCTCATGCTTCGCCATATATGTGGATTTTCATAAAGTTTCTATCGTGCAGGTGATTGACTAAATGTTATAAGCGTTAAGTCGTTAACGTGAACAACATACGTCGAATGCGCTACTCACTACCATTTCTAAGATCGCTGACGTAAAAAATATGAAAATCTAAGGAAATATGAAGGTTTCTCTGAAAACTTTGCCCAGAAATGGTTATGTCAGGCATTTATCATGCGGTATCAGCTAACGTGGAAACGAATCGAAATCTCCTTCCTGGGAAAGGAGCTTATCCACTTTCATCCGGCCAGAGAGATCATCCTGCCTTCCTCGTCGGCTCTTTCCTGAGCTCCTCTCGATTCATGGCTGTTATCTCTATACAACGGCACTGACTACTACTTGGGATCAATAACTCAGAAACTCAAATATATGGGACGGATTTCCGAAATGGCATACGATTAGCTTCAGTGCTCAGATTTATCATACTTATTTTAATCCTAGATGTACTACCATTCACTCTTGCTGGCGTAATCAATATGTTCTTTCTTTTCAGTATGAAAATACATTATCTGACCCTCTCCGTAGAATGCGATGAATGATTTCAGAAATCAGAAATGCGTCATTTATTCCTATCGCAGATACTCCGGTGAAGCATCAAGTAGTTTGAAAAGCAGAAGACGCAGCGGGTGTTTTTTTTAACAAGATATTTAACTTGTTGGTGCTTTATCATTAGCACAATGTGATCGTAACTTCATTTTGTTAAAGAGTAAAAAAAAACTGTTGCTCTGAAGAATCGATCTTTAAAAAACAATGCTCCCTGAAGAGATTCTACGCAAGTTGGAATGGATAGATTGCTGGAGTATGGCCAGCTTATGACGTACTACAGAAGTGAAAACATGTGTCAGGACGACAAATCTCTAGCAAGACATTCTGAACGCGTAGCTCAGTTGGGAGAGCGACTTACTCCGGAGTGAGGGGGGACACGGGTTCGATGTCCGTCGCGGACAAACTTGTTTTTTCACAAGATACAAACTAGTTAGTTAGTGAACTTACGTAATCAGTTCGATGTTACCCGGTTGTTGTTACATTGTTTGCGCTTAACCGAGGTTAATTTTCGTTTCATCAGAATGCTGGCTGCTGAGCTACAGTTACACTTCTTGGTGGCCTAGTGATCAGATGCGCAGGCTTTATGGCTTGTCCGAGTTGGGCACGTGTTCGAAGCCCGAATAAGGCATGGGGGTGCGCCTCCCCCATTGCATGCGTGAGCCATTAGTCTCAAATTATACTCCTTACAGCCCATGAGGCTCATAAGAGTCGTTAAACTCCCGGACAAATATTCAATTTAAGGGCAATGGTATTTCATGCGATTTCCTTGCTGCAACTTGTAAAATTTGGATGTAGCTGCGATAATAAAACTTTTCTATTTCCCCTTCCTTTCATTGTTGCATTTCGTCAAGACCGTTGAAGGGTACCCACGAGTACAATCCTTCAAATTTCGGGTTCTCGATCCTGCGGTTTTGCTTCATGCGCTGTACCCACGATATCTCTGCAACTATTAGTCCGATTTGAAAAACTCTTCTTGCATTAGGAAGCTTGAAATATGCGAATGATGATCCTTTATTTCATTTTTTTTTACGATGTGCAATTTCGCCGCTATGGGGTGTAAATGCAGATGATGTCGAATTCAAAAATACGTTTTATTCAACATATTTGCTTCTAAACATCCGATTGAAAAAATTATTTTATCTTTTCAATTCCATTTATGTCTAAGAGTATTTTAGATATAGTTACTTTTTCAAATTACGCATAGATTTTCCGCTAGGAGGCGTAAAAGTAAATAACATTTTCTCCGATAACTCTTCTTCTAAAACTCCGATTTGAATTTTTTTCTTCAGCGGATACACCTCCTAATGAAAAATATGTTGCATATATTTTAAAATTTTTGGTAAAGAATACTTTAGCCACCAGGGGGCGTAAGTGTTTTTGCTTCTGATGTATTTGTCATAAAATCTGAGCTTCTAAAATATCGATTGAAAAAATTATTTCGTGGACTGATTGATGAACATTTTCGGAATATTTTCTTCTTAAAATATTCCACAATTTCTCCGCCAGGGGGCGTAGGCGTATATCTCATTTTTGTCAGTTTCTCTACTTCTAGGAGTCCGATTTGAAAAATTCCTTCTTTGTTGGGTAGTGTTTCCGATGCGAAATGTTTTTCCTATAAATTCAAAATTTACAAGTAAATCATTGACTTTCCGCTAGGGGGCACAAAGGTAAATTGCGTTTCCTCCTATATCTCTGCTTTTAAATCTCCGATTTGAAAAATTCTTTCTGCACCGGATACAGCTCCTGATGGAAAATCGTCTGCACATAATTTCTAATTTTTGTAAAAAAAATGTTTGGCCACCAGGGGGCGTAAATCTTAATTTCCGCTGGATGAAAATTTGAACATCGATTAAAATAGCTTCATTTTATAACTTGGAATACTTAATATTTTCTAAAACATAGCCATAATTATGCAATCCAACATTTGTTTGTCTACTGACGTCATCAAAGTACAGGTCGCGCCATCTTTTTTTTTTTTTTTGGTTTCAACACCACCAAAGGAAAAGTTATTGATTTTTAATATAAATATGGTTATGTTTTAGAAAATATTAAGTATTCCAAGTTATAAAATGAAGTTATTTTAATCGATGTTGAAATTTTCATCCTTGGGAACGCATTAATTGTGAAGAAAATTTGTACAGAAGTTTTTCTATTGGAAGTATAGGAAGGCAAAATTACTTGATGTCCACCTTAAACACTACTTAGAACGCTTTCCTGGACTGCAAAACTAATTGAAATTAAAACCATTGTAATAAAGAAAACAGTTGATCCAAACAGAGAGTTGCTCCAACGTTATGCTATTGTTGTCAGAAGTCGCATAAACGACATTGTGGTAACAATTCTTTTGTTAACCTTTGAACTATACCTCATTCCCAAATAGCGTAGATATAAGCAAGTAAAACGAAATGTTCTATAGTGTGTAGTAATGCCAGTTAGCCGCCCCGGTGGCGCAGTGGTCTAAGGCGTTGCCTCTGATCATTCGTCCGTAAGGGGTCCGGGTTCGAATCCCGGTCAGGCATGGATGTTGTGTTTGTCTTACGGCACTGGCTCTATCCCTTCCCTGGAACCAGTGACCCTAAATTAGAGACGGGCGACTGCTTATAGTCCATTGAGTTGCTCACGGTGGTCGTTAAACCTCCAATCAAAAAAAAAAAAAAAAAATGCCAGTTAGACACATTCACTTTCTATATACCAAGAGGTTTCGGAAACTTTTGCCTCCCCGCAGGTATCACGTGCAAGCGGTGTCACTTGAAGCGGAGCCTTTTCCAACTTGTTCATTGTTCCGTGAGCTTCGGTTTGCATTGAAGTACATCTGGGTAAACAGCGCAGTTTGCGTTGTTTCGGATCAACATGGATGACTCGTTTTTCAGCCGTGTTGAAGTGCTTAAAACAACGAGCAGTTATCGAGTTTTTGACTCACGAGGATGAAACCCCCATCGGAATTCACCAGCGGTTATTGACATTTTAAGGCGAAAATGCCATGTACGTAAGTTCTGTGCGTCGTTCGGTGAGAAAATCTAGTTTACAGGGGCGAAAATTTGAAACTGGACAACCGGCCGTGGTCTTAGAAGGCTTTTCACCGCAACTCAGGATTTAAACGGGCAAAAAAAGTCAATGAATTTATTCAAGAAAATCGATGAATTTGTCAGAGCCACAGCGAAAATGTTAAACATTGGTTCAACAGGCGTCAGTGAGATAATTATACATCTAAGTTACAAGAAAGAGTGTGATCGATGGTACCGCGTTACTTAGGCCTGAAATGAATAAAGCAAATGAAGAATTATGTCGATGATTACTCGCTGGCTACGAAACCGAAGATTGTGGTTTTCTGTACAGCACCGTCACGGGTAACCAGAGTTGGATGCATATCTACGACCCGGAAATTAAAAACAAGGCACTTGAATAGTGTTACTCTCTACTTTTCCCGGTGAGAAAAAAAGTTAGTCAACTTGTGCTGATAAAATGCATGCTCGCCTTTTTCTGGAACTAGAGTTGTAATGAACTTAGAACAATATCCGTTGACTTTATTGGTGTAGAAAACAAATTGGCATAGCCGAGCTTTCGCTCACAAACGTGTGGATTTTTCAAGGCTGATTAAAAACTAACCTTTACGGAGGACATCCCTCCGTATAGGTTAGTTTTTAATGTGTTAGTTTTTTAACAGGTTAGTTTTGTTTTTGTTAGGTTTTAATCAGCCTTGATAAAGCCACACGTTTGTGAGCGAAAGCTCTGCTATGACAATTTGTTTTCTACACCAATAAAAAGCCAACGGATATTGTTCTAAGTTCATTAACTTGGTGGTCAGCTGTATTACTGACCACATTTGCGTTAGCAAAGTTGTTTCCTTCGCTTTTATCACTTTGTCCACTTAATATCCCTGTAGTATTCATACCTGGTATTTATTGCCATGTGTACACACTTTTTATTGTTATAGCGAGCGTGCTTGAAGGTACACATTCAAGCTAACCTTTTTCTATCTGCGAACAACGCCTTTCACGTAATGATACTATTATTTCGCATGTATTCCTTTGGTGCAAATAAACTGTGTACCAGATAAAACTAAAGTTCGGGTAGATTACGTCAAATAATCAGTATGCAAAAGAAATAAGATATCCGTTTATTGACGTACAAACGTTATGAATAAAGCGTAAGCTTTCAACACCAACGGGTGCCTTCTTCAGACTTGTTCGTGGTTAGCTAAGACAAAAGTAACAAAGAATAGAAATTTTTTAAATAAAATAAACATGAACAGAATTTGAGAACGTGATATGTTGCGTCGGGAGCATGCGACAACGAGAGATGTCGACAGGAACGTGCTAAGCGTGAAGAAATGTGCGCCATATTTGGGGAAGCTCAAGTGAGACGTCATCGTTGCAAACTACAGGGTTACTCAAAATCTCCATGGTTTCCCTGACGGCAGTATAAGGAGCGATTCGCTTTATCTGGTCCCATTTCGGGATGGCGGAATGGGTAACCACTTCTCTGGATAAGGCGGTTGTCAATCTTTCCGTGCGAGACGTCCCGTTTGTGTTCGATTAGTCGAAGAGCAAAAGAGCGTTTTGTCATTCCGATGTAGTACCTGGTGGTACCATCCACGTATACCAATGGTATGGAGTACACTCCCGCATCAGTCAGAGAGGTATGGGTGTTCCGGGATGAAAGCAGGTGGCGTGATATCGATCTAAAATTGTTCCGAACACCTTCCCTACACTCGGGATTTGGCACGGTCTGACTTCTCGTCGTTTGCAGCACTCAAGAAACATCTCAAAAGGATTCATTTTGCATGGGATCAAGAAATTAAAGCTACTGCCAGAAAATGGTTTAAGATGGGTTCTAAAAATCTATTCAGCGCTGGCGGCGTTGGAGAGAGAGAGAGAGAGAGAGAGAGAGAGAGAGGTATAAAAACAAATTACGCATTCTGATCAATATTTTGCTTTATTTTGATATCTTGTCTGTGAGTAAAAATACAAATATGGAACTTTTACTTTTCGAACTCCCTACGTATGTCTCTGCTCAGAATAATATCTATACCTGGCTTCGTTGCAGCTGATGCGTTTGGATTTATAGTTACCGAAATCATTTTTAAAGACCACCTCTGAAAATTTACGAGAACAAACTGTGCCGATGTGTCGTACGCAAATTTCAAGCGTTAGCCAAATATTGCTCAGGAAGACGTGGTTTTAAACCTGGAGTGCTGAGACACTCACCCGCAAATACAGCGTTAACTATACTAATTAAAATAGTCTGCGTAGTAGGATTTAATTAGGTCTCTGGTCCGGAAACGTTGCACAATCATGCCATAGTGAACTTCTGCCAGAAAGCAGCTGTAAATTTAGAGAATGAAATAAAGAACAACTTGATTCTGTTACTGACGGATTATAAATCACTATCTCCTTGCCACTTTTAACAGAACAACGAGGCATTTCCAGTCGGTGACACCAGATTTACGAAACTTGGTGAGCTATCGCGTGTGCTCAAGTAATTAATGTGAATGCCATTTTTTTGCTTGGTGGTGTGCGTACAAACAAAAATCGTAGTTTGCATTTTTAAACCAATGGTTTACAAAAATACATGATATAATATTGACCTATAAATTCTCATCGTACTTCAGTGGTGTTTCTGTTTGTGGCTTATTCGTTCCACAAATGCGTGTGCATTTTTGTACACCAAATAGTCATTATCCCGGCAAAAAATGATGGAAACAAATGGTTCCTCCATTTTGTCACCTTTCTTCCCTAATCTTCTTTCCGATCAAATTAAAATTTAATAGAGCACACTGATGTGAAGTTTTATAGTAATTTTTAATCCCAATTGTAGATAAATTTGCAATACTTTTTCAGCAATAATGCTTAATTCTGCCTATTTCTGCAACATTTTTTTCTACATTTATTTTCAGTGAAATGCAGTTTTTGCAATAAACAAATGCCTGGGAAATCAGAAAATGGTGGTGCAGTAATGCAAATAAAATAAACAGCAGCTGTAAAAACAAAAGTGCGATAAAATAAATAATTAAATGTTTGGAAATTCTATCGAACATTTATCCGCATCGTATTGAACAGTTCTTTTCCTCCTCAGTGATAAGCATACAGATATTGATTTATGGAATATGTTTACAAGGCGTATATTTCGTACTAGTCTATATTTAATGCTTTCAAAGATGTCCGAAACAAAACGTCCAATTCATGTGATACTTTTTTCAAAATAATCACAAAAAATCTTCAGACACTTGTCGCTATGTGTTATATGCTGATTTATTCTTTCACAAAAAGGAAAAAAAACTTTGTCTGTATGTTGCAGCCACGTTTTGACAGCAATTTTTACTATCAAAAGGGGGTGAATCAAAACATTTTAACCAAAAACTGCGCTGCATTCATCGGTTTGTGATGTTTCCAAATGTTCTGATGTCTGTAAATCCATCGTTGACCCTTTTTGTGGGGGATTAACGACTCCTCTTGAGCATCTAAGTCTATAAGGAGTTGCCGGTTCCTAATTTAGGGCCACTAGTTTAAGGGAAGGGCGAGGCCTTATTACTGACTAGACCCGTAAGGTTCGGGGCAAAGGCCCCAATTTCCAGTAGCTCCAAATTCCGCAACTTGAGTTACGTCTTCTCAGGTGAAAAGGAAATCCCTGTTTTGGAAGCAATATGTTTGAGATTATCTCTTTGTTTTAACGTCTTACATCAGGCAATAAAAAAAGTGGAAAAATGGTATCTCAAACCATATTTTCTCAGCAAAAATTACATTTCTTATGAAAGGATGGTAAATCTAATTTGATAGTACGAGTTTCATTATGCACAGATTGCCTTGGATAGTTACAACCGCTATTCGGAGGAAAAAGACACATATGAAAGTAGAGCCAACATCTAGTTCCTGACAAAGGTCAAACAAGATGATATTGACATGATACATTTTTTTTTATGTGACTGTCTAGCAAGTTCATCTGCACAGAAATCAAATTTCACTTGAACAAATCTCAGTTAATTACACAAATTAGAGTTTATATTACATACCAATTTGTAAATTAGTCATATGTGGTATAAACTGTAATGATCAATCTTAGTTTGCACCCAATAAATATTATGTTAACCACAGTCACGATAAAAACACAGTGTCGTTTTATTCCTACCAAATGCCTTCAAAGTAAAACACAGCTGATGTGCATATCAAAACAGATTAAAGTTGATGAACTGGGCATTGGGGCTGCTGGTGTTTTATTTACAGGTAAAGATTTAATTTGGAAATATGGGTATCTGTGCATTTTAAGTTCGCACAAAGTTTTTTGATGGACTTTTGGATGAAGTCATAATCAATGGGAAAAAACTGAAGAAAAGGAATTAATCAACTGCTGGAATTTAGTTAACTATTTATTTACATTAATTTATTTGTTTACGTGAAGTTACAAAAGGATGAATGTCAAGGATCAGACGAGCGGAAGCAAAGTCGAGTTTTTCAGAAGTATTGTGATAGGATCACTTTATTTTTAAAAAGGTTGTGTTGCAGATCTATTGCTAGTGGTGTAACTACGAAATTTCGGTCCTTAAGCAAAATTATAAAAAAAAAATAAACTTTCCCCGATTCTGTTCTATTTGCAAAACTAACAAAGAAAATGAAAAAAAATACATATATTTTAACATGTAAAAACATTTATTTCATTAAAAAAATTCATATATTTTTATAGATGGATAGACTACAAATATTCAGATAAGAAAATCTTCCTACTTTTTCCATTGGCAAAGTCTCTAATTAAATCCTTGGTATTTATCTGCCTCTTCAGCTTCAGTTAATCAGAGATATTTCAGTCGTTCGTGACACACAGTGTATTTCGCAAAATTATTTTTGACTATTTTAAGCGTGCTGTGAATAATCTTTCAGAAGTTGCTAGTTACAGGTAATGTTAGACATAAAATAATGTTAGACATAAATAAGGGCTGTAGTAACTACATGACAAATTGATAAAATGTATTAATAACAACTGCGAATTCTTTTATAAAGCTATTTGAAACTGCTTGCAATATTCAGAGTAATTTTTTCTTTGACATTTTTATGAATTTTGCGAATTGTGTGCATATTTTAACGTATTACCTTCCGTTAGTGTAAGCAAGCTCAATAGGTGCTTATTCGTATGTCAGAAATTTTGTAGGAAACATTTCCCCTGAATTCGTCTTCAGCTCTATTAAATCTGCTATCCAATGTTTGGCACCATGCCAACGATGTCCCCTACACTGCTGAAACCAAAGCAGACGAGTGAACTAAAAGAGCTTTTCCTTTCTCTAGCTTGCTGTTTGCAGTTATCCTCTACGGACTAATACCTCAAAGATTATAAAAGTTTAACGTAGCAGTGGTATTATGTTTAGCATCTTATCTGTGTACTAGACGAAAGCCCGTCAATAATGACGGGGAAAAATAAAATTTATGATACAGAAATTATTGACATTTATTTATTGAGTTTTTGAGTTCCACATACAGTACAGTATGCATGTGTTTAAATAATAAAAAAAACTATAGTATATGTAGTACAGTTGCACATTTGGAAATTACTTATAGTGGTAATCTAAAAAAACTCATTTGAAAAACGAAAGTAATGCCTTCTACTTAAGTTTATGAGTCTTTTCTTTTAGCACATGTTTTTCTAAGTCTTCTTTCAGCTCACAGAATAGTTTCTTAATTTTCCCCTTCAGGACATCCCTCTTAAGTGTCCTCTGTCCGGCTATAAAGGGGAGTGAAGTATAGATGAGTTTTAACTGTCACTCCACTTTTGTAGGAAGTACCTACAAAGGTGGAGTGACAGTTACAAAAAGCTGAGTGAAGTAACCTTTGTGGGAAGAGTGACAGTTACATAGCTGAGTGAAGTTACCTTTGTAGCAAGTGCAGGGACGAAGTAAGTGTCTCTGACGACATGGGCAAAAGACAAGATGGCACCCCCCCTCACCATATTTGTTCTTTTGCTAAACGGTGCGGCCTCATGACGTGTATGTGTCTGTCTGTCTGGAGTGTGTTTCATTGCGTTATGTTATGCAATTTTGCAATGATATTTATTATTAATGAAAAATATAGGTCTATTTCATAGTGTATCAGTTGTAAGTGTGTGGACGGAGTCTCTCTGTTTCTTTACGTTACTACGTAAGCCATTAGAATTGCTTGTCATCGCCGAGAACTCCTTCACTAACACACTCTCTCTCTCTCTCACTTCCGTGGTGCAGGAGGATACTTCCTAGCCATTTAAATTGACCCCTCCATAATGATGCACATTTGTTTAATTTAATTTTTCATGGTTCCAGGGTATAGAGAAAATTTTTTGGACATCGCAGTTTTTGAGCAATGGTCCTTACGTAAAGATGGTCGTTAGGAGGGGTTGAGTGGTCTTTTAATAGGGGGAAAGTTAGCATTAGCGCTATGGGTTTTGGAATCGATTCCACAGAAAAACGGTCGTAATAGGGGGTGGTCTCTAAGAAAGGTTTCACTGTACATATTTTTTTGACGTGTTACTTTATCGATCCTTATGATCACAAAAAAAATCGCCTATTTCTAATTTAGGTTTACGATATTCAGGTAGAGTTCATAGCTGCAAATAAAAAATAAAGCAGTACACCAAACTCCTGGCACCACAAATACTAAATAATTTTTTTGAAATTCCTTGCTTTTTTTTCTGTTATCAGTTGCGGAAGGCATTTTAAAATGATTGATTTGAGCAGACGTTAACAAAGACACAGAAGTGAGATTCGTGAAATAAGTCTTCACGAAATGAAAAAGAAAACCTGTTTAAATAAACTTTTTCCCCCTTGGGATTTGAACTTATATATTTCATCAGAGAGTTGAAAACGTGACGTGAAAACCATTATTTTGAAGGGAACAAGTATTTTTATACGTGGCTTATGTATTACGAGTCGTGGAAAGAAATGTGATTAAGAGTGCAATGCCGGCGATTAGAATTCGAACTCGTGTTCATCAATCATGTCTGTCGAAATACTCGTCTGCTTGCCGTTTTGTATCATGCATGTTGTTATGCTACTTGGTTCCTTGTAGCTTCTGACCGGCGGTGCGGGAGATTCGAGGATTCACTGGGGTTTTTTTTTTCTGTTTTATGAAAGGCATCCTTACAAAAGAGCATAGCAACTTCGTTGAAAACCTTTTCCATTTTTTTTAAATGGAAACTGAATACAAGTATTAAATCGTGATTTAATGTCTCGAATATCGAGCCCAGAAACAGGTTCTTGGCAATTCTTAATTCTTAACAAACGGAATGCTACCGAATTTCCGATTATAATGGCCTCGTCTTTTCACCAAAACCTAGCACTGAATGTGGCAAAGGGAATTTAAAATGAGTCATCAGTAGTTCTTTAAAGCTTGAAAATTTCCTAGACAACATGCGTATAAACTTGATCGCATTCCTTGCTGTCCGATGCAACATAAATAGCTGCACTGGTAATAACTGAAATATCGCGTTCAAAGCAAATATGCACTGAGTGGTCACTAAATTGTGGCCTAATCCGCCGTGAGCTCTCCTTGACCCAGGAGAAGGGTTACCACTCGGCGTGGCATAGATTCCACAAGGTGTCATACAGTTGTGTGGAGATCTGCAACCAAACTCTTTGTATTGCGGTCCACAAATGCGGTAGGGTGCGGAGTAGTGTGTTCAACTGCCCCACTTGGGTTTCCAGAACACCTCGTATATGTTCATATGGGTTGAGATCAGGCGAGTTTGGGGACCATTCGAGAAGTCTTATATCAGCAGTGTATGTGTCAAACCATTCCTGAGCGAGGTTGGCTCGATGACATGGGTTATTATCTTCCTGGAATGACCCTCAACCCTGTGGGAGGAGGTACAACATTATAGGATGAACATGGTCCGCCAATAGTTCCTAATAGTTCCTGGCATCCATACGTTGACCCACACGCAATAGGGGTTTCAGTTCATGGCAGCTAAACTTACCCGTCATACAATCTGCTGCACTGGCCTCGATCTCTTGCATAAGGAATCCATAGCTTCATGCTGCTGATGTCAAAATACGGACTCGACCGTCGGCAGAATGGAGTACATATCGTGATTAATTGGACCAGCACACCTACTCCCAATCTCCTATCGTCCAATCCACATGCTGTTGGCACCAGGAGGGTGTTTTACGTCGATGGACTGTTGGTTAGGAGAGGATGGCGTATGAAGAGTCTGCTGTTGTAGCTCATTCGTACTAGCGTGAGATTCACAGTCGCGCGGGATATTGTTTCTGTTTGAGCTATATTGTATTGGGCCGTCAACTGTAAAACTGTTCTTCACCAATTACCTTGTACAAGGCTACGCAACCTTCGTTCATCTCTGGAATCCACTTTTCGCCGCCCGTTACGGTTGTACTGTTGTGTCAATGATTGGTAGTTTCGAAATTTTGGCACCACTCCTGATACACTTTAACCGGACGCCCTCGAATAATCCACAAGTGTTGATGTTTCCAAAAGTTACATACCAACCCTTCGTGCGACCGCCTACAATTTGGCTTTCGTAAATTCCGATGAAGTTTATCCCATCACGTCTGTAACTTCGCTCTCTACTTATTATTACGCACACCACTTTCGCCTACAAGCTACGCCCTCCTCCTCTTACGCCAGTATCGAATGTAACTCACTTTGCGTAGGGGTAGTCGTAATTCAGTGAGCATTCAATGTATATGTATACAGGGTTACAAGGAAAGTCCGTGATCAGGCTAATATCTCACGAACTATGGCAGTTAGAGATTTACTTCTTGGGCAGTTTTATAGGAAACCCCTATGGCGCACACACCACCACCACGAGGGATTCCCCCCTCCCTTTGCAGATAAGGTAAAAAAGTCAATTACAAACTTGTTCAGCGAGGCAAAAATAATACATAAATGTTTTTGACCCATTACAAAAGATTGAAGGGGACTCTCCAAATGCGAAAAAAGCGGAAAGTTATCTGAGTCGCTGTGTCCGAAGCATATTTGCATGGATTTCAAATGTGCTTTCTGCTCCGTTGTCAGAATACAAAAATGATGTGCGTGATCGGTATGCCAACACTTTGTGAACCAGTGGCGGGAAATCGAAAGCTTTGTCACGTACGCAAGTCAATTAGATGTGCATACGATTTTCCTATTAGATGAGTGTTTCGCTACTTTGCTATATTTCTCTTTGTTTTGGTGTTTTTTTTACTGTTTTGGACATTAAAGTCTGATATTGAATATGTCAAGGAACTTCGTTTTATTTCAGAATAAGAACTGTTTATAAGGTTTGTAGGAAAACGTTCCCTTTGTGCTTTCATTTGCTTTAGAACTTACCAGTTTAGGCAAGTTCTAAGCAATAAGTTCTTGTCTAAATAATCTGTCGTTGCTTCCGGATGCTGTGATTTTCTTGTGGCCACATTCCCGGTTCCTTTCCATCTTTTGTTATGGGACAAAAACATTTACGTACTATTTTTGCCTCGCTGAACAAGTTTGTAATTGACGTTTTTGCCCTATCTGCAAAGGGGTGCGATAGCCCTCACCCCCAAAACAAAAAGGGGGCGAGGGGATCCCTCGTGGTGTTATCGTGTGCGCCATAGGGGTTTCCTATACAATTGCACAAGAAGTAAAACTATAACTGCCATAGTTCGTGAGATATTGGCCTGATCAAGGACTTTCCTTGTAACCCTGTACACTGAAGTACCAGAAAAACTGGTACATCAGTATAATACTTGGTAAGTACCCCACGGGAGCGCTGGACTGCAGAAATACGACGGGGCATGGACTCCACTAGCTTCTGGAAATATGCTGTAGACAATGCACATTATACCTCCTGCAGAGCGTTCCACAATTCGGGTGTATTCCGAGGTCTCGGATTCCTGTGTTCGACAGCGCGTTCCATGGCATCCCAAATGTGTTCTATCACGTTCAGATATGGGGACTTGGGTGGGAATGGCAACACCCCAAACTCAGATGAATGCTCCTCTAACCATAATGTTGCGTCCCGACACTTGTGTGGAGGTGCATTGTCCTGTTGGAACAGGCCCAACCCATCAGCATCAACCCATCAGCATGAATGCAGGACATGAACGGGTGTACCTTGTCAGAACGGATGCGTACATAGCGTTGGCCGGTCACAGGCGCTTGTAGACGTACCAGGGGTCCCAGTAAAGTCCAGCTAAACACACCCCATACCATTACGGACCCCCTACCAGCTGGTACAGTTCCTTGTTGACAGGTGGGATCCATGGCTTCATGGGGTTTGCGCCACACACGAATCCTTCCATCTGCCAGATACAGTTGGAAACGCGACTCGTCAGACCAGGCTACTTGTTTCCAGTCATCAAGTGTCCAGTGGCGGTGTTGCCGTGCCCAAGCGAAGTGCATAGCTCTGTGTCGTGCACCTATCAAAAGGACTCGAGTTGGGCGTCGGCTCCCAAAGCCCATGTCGTGCAGGATACGTTACGCAGTCCGGATGCTGATGTCAGTTGAAGCCCCAGCATTGAATTTCGATTATACGTGCGAGAGTGTTGCACGCCTATCGCGTGAAACGATTCTTGACAGCCGACGATGGTCACGTTCACCCAATGTTTTTTTACGGCCACACTGATATCGTAGGTTGGAGGTTTTGCCGGAATTCTTGTAGTCACGGTACACCCTTGCAATGGTCGTCCGTGAAAATCCGAACTTCGTTTCTACCTCCGAAATACTATGGCCCATCTGACGAACGCCAACTATGACACCGCGTTGAAAATCGCTTAAATCATTATTACTTGTCATTCTCATGCCGAAAACAGCTCTGATAGCTGGCAAGGATGTCTATCGCTTTATATACGCACTGGCGGACGTAACCGAGTAAGCGCATAGGAGACGTTGCTATGCATTTTACATAAGTTCGTCTGTACCAGTTTTTCTGTCACTTCAGTGTATATATACGCCAGCAAGCGAAAAAGTTTGTTTTTTGTGAGAAATCCGCAGAAAACCTTGTTGATGGTTGCACATGCCCGTTGAAAAAGATTTTTCCTATTCGACAAAGCGGATCCAACATTTGGAGCGTAAGGCAAATGTACAATAACTTTACGTCACGCAAGATAAGAATTTATCGTCAGGGATAGGTGAGAAATTTGAAACAATTTCGATCACGGTCTCGGTTATCCGCTTCAAGAGAATTTCTTGATACACCTGGGAACGAAGACATGGTTTTCAATATGGAGGAATCTATTGTTATATCATGGTGCAAAGATACTACAAAGCGAATTTTGCCGCGCAGGTGCAGAGTGATCAGAGGTGCGGCGGCCTTCTGGATAATCGTCCGAGATAGGACCGGACGCAACTCCCAAATGAAGCACGACGAGACCCCCACCCTTTTTTCTTAAAAATAAAGTATGCTCGAGCTACCTTACAAGCTCACGCCCCCCCCCCCCCGAAAGAAAATGTGTTGTGTGAAATACGATTGCTAGCATGGTTCGTTGCTAATTACCGAAGAAGCTTATGACATTGACGACCTTAAAAAAGAATCTAATTTATGGTTCACAAATTGCAGAAAGAAGAAAACAGCTAGAAGATTTATAAATTTGTTATTTACTTCGGCACTATAACTTTCCTCTGCCTCTTTAGAGGTTGTAATCACATTCCTTTCATTGGCTCGAACATTCTGTATTTGAAAGGCCTTTCAGCACATTGAGAAGGGTGAAGACATGGCTACGCTCTGCAATGTAAGAGAATCGTCTTCTTACTGGTCTTTGCTTGCTAAATGTTTATAGAGAGAGGGTGAATAATATGAAAAGACAATTTATTGAAAAGGGCATCAATGAATTCAGGAAAGGAAAAAGACGACTGAAATTTTTATTAGCAGAAAAGAATGCCTAAAAATTGCTTTTCATTCATTTTTTTAAATGTACATTTCATTATCTTATATGTATGAAACAGTGTTTTTGTTTCCTTTAAAACTGTCGGGAGCCGGTTAAGTACTCTTTTCCAAAGTTTAAAAACAAAAGTGTTCTTATTTTATTCCTAGTCTCCCCGCCCCCAATAAATCCTGGCGTCACTCATGTTGTTACAACATCTTGCAGAATAAGTAACGCGTCTACAAATTCACGAACTATTAATGCACCGTTGCTCAAAATTAAAGGATAATTTATAAATCGTACATAACTGGAAGTATTAACGAGGAAATTAAATAAAATTTAGTACAGGGGCTTATTGTAGTATTACTTACGTACAGACTAAAATTCCCGGCCTGGTCGACGAAACCAGGCCGGGAATTTTAGTCTTGTGGCCCAATACAAAAACACCCACAGGGGAAGAATTCATAAATTTCCTCATGAAGGAAATTCTATTAACTCCTGGATGAAAGAGAACCGCTGAAATATGCATTGGAAAACTAATTCAACCGTGAACAAATTTTATTAGCGATTTAAGAAAGAATATTAAAAATCCACTCATGTGACTGAATGTAACATATCAAAGCATATTCAAAACGGGGAGTTGTACCAGATAATCATATTCATTTGGTCACTGATCATGATCATATGTAGAGGATTTTAGGAAGGGAGTGTCTGACCCCAAGTCTTAAACAACCCTTAGAAATAGGAAACTAGGAGATTTGTGCTAGAGCGCCCGATAGGAAAGTGACATGGAAGCAAAGTAGGAAGGGGGAGGAAGACGCCCTTATTTATTGCCGGGGGCCAGTATCCGGGGTCCGACGGCTTAACGTGCCCATCCGACGCACGGCCGGTATTTAGTGAATCGAGCGTTCGTACCTGCCTGGGATCGAACCTGAGGCCCTTCCCGTGGCTGTCACGAACGTTGCCCACTCGGCCACCCGCGGCCAAGTCACTGATCATCTACAGCTCAACGGTATTCGTACCACATCCTTGAATGGACTCCTTTTTCTAAGTCTACCCATTATTTTGACTCATGAACTACCAGTTTGATCCATTAATCAGTACCGGTGACGAGGATATGCGAACATGTCTGCCGGAGAATCGCTTTGTGCTCTGTGTCAGTATTTTTTTTTATTGGAGGTTTAACGACATCGTGAGCAACTCAATGGGCTATAAGCAGTCGCCCGTCCCTAATTTAGTGTCACTGGTTCTAGGGAAGGGAGAGAGCCAGTGCCGTAAGACAAACACAACAACCATGCCTCACCGGAATTCAAACCCGGACCCCTTTCGGACGAATGATCAGAGGCCATCGCTTAGACCACTGCGCCACCGGGGCGGCCTCTGTCAGTATGTGGATAAGGGTGTGGAGATGATGGACTATCAAAATTGTTACTAGTGCTTCCTTCAAGATTTCAAAGGGAAATTAGGGCTTACCAAATGCCCCTTTGGCTCGAACCTTAATTATTTATAACAGTTACCTTAATTTATTTACAACAGCGTGCATGGTCCGATGGTAAATTTTTTACTGAAGTAGAGAAAATTCTGCTTTGTCATTTTAGAGCAAACGGCCAATATAACACCCAACACATATATCGATAGAAGGAAACGCCAATTATTTTCTAAGACAATAACATTTTAAACACATAACATAAAGCTCAAATGAAGTAAACATTTCTTATCCATAAGTACCAAAATAATTATTCGTTCTTTCCAGACAAATGAGATACGGTCGCGCCCGGTGGCGCAGTGGTCTAAGCGATGGCTTCTGATCATTCGTCTGAGATGAGTCCGGGTTCGAATCCCGTCAGGCATGGATGTTGTGTTTGGCTCTCTCCCTTCCCTGGAGCCAGTGGCCCTAAATTAGGGACGGGCGACTGCTTATAGCTTACTGATTTGCTCACGGTGGTCGTTAAACCTCCAATCAAAAAAAAAAAAAAAAAAAAAAAAAAAGAGAGAGATACGAGATATTGGGCCATTTCTCGAGTGTTCCTTTGGGGAAATGTCCCGGTATCCCGGTGGGCCAATCCGCCTCTGCTTACGTAACTCAAGCAGAATAAAATCATGATCTTATAAATTGCATGTGTTAGCATTGTAATCTTGTTATTTACATAAAAGAGCAGTCCATGGAATAATATTTAAAGTGTTTTAATATGGAGTATATGATCACCCCCGACAGCCATATAAAGCTCAAGCAACGACTCCTCATACTGATTATGAGGGTACTGATGAGGTGTTAAGCAATTAATGTCCATTCCTCAACAAGAACTGTTTTGAGTTCTTGAAGTGTTCTGGTATGGGCTGGCGAGCTCTCCAATGCGTCTCCCTAGAGCATGCTCAATGAGATTGAGGTCAGGGGATCCAGGTGGCTACTCCATTCAGCGAATATCTTCCTCTTCGAGAAAACCATCGATCAAATGAGCTGGATGTGGTTCGGCAATATAGTTCATAAGAATAAAATCTGGACCTACGGCTCCCCTGAATGACCTGACATATGGATTCAAGACCTCGTGTCTGTACCCCTTTCATCATGATTACTGTCTAGATCATTACGGCATTTCCACCAGAGTATTTCCTTTCTCTAATGTTAGAGGGACTGTTACGCGTCCCCGGTTCTCTCCAGATGAGAATACGTCGTGAATCAGTATCTGTGAAAAGCCCATTCGCCCACTAGTCTGGACTCCGAGTATGATGTTGGTGACTCAAACGAGCTTGCTGGACGGTGGAAGTTACAGGGACACAAATACCTGGACTCTTTGCATAAAGGCTAACCTCCTTGATTGCTCCCGAAGGCCGAAGCAGGGCCGTAGCTAGCAGGGGTCTGGAGGAGACCGAGGTCCCCCTCGAAAGGCAAGCAACCCTCCCCGGAAAATGGACGTTGTTGTAAATTCTCTGAACTCTTTTATTTTCCGTAGTTTATGAAATTACCCTTGTATTTCATTATAAGTACAAATGCCTCATTTACTCCTGCATTAAACTTTTTTAAAAAGGAAAATTGAAATGATACAGCACGAACGATGTATAATTCAAAAGAAATTTCTTCTCGGGGTGAATCAATAGAAACAGCTGCGCGAGTAATTCTCAAACACACAGG
Source organism: Macrothele yani (assembly GCA_039090855.1). Lineage (NCBI taxonomy): Eukaryota > Metazoa > Arthropoda > Arachnida > Araneae > Macrothelidae > Macrothele > Macrothele yani. The sequence continues at coordinate 1,950,075 of CM077014.1, forward strand.
CATTGTGCTTGTTGGTATTAAGGGCCAGGAAGGGAGAAATGACCCTTTTTTTCAGAGAAACGTAAAATATGGAAAAACTTTACGAAAGAAAGAAAGACTTTGTAAGTGATTTCACGATGCTAAGCGCTATTTAGAAACTTCCATGCGGTTAATTGCCTGCAAAGAAGTTTTGTTGAGGGAAGGAAATGGGACTAAGAGTATAGCTAAATGTGTATCTTCCTAGGCGTTGGAAAATAGTGTTAAGGCGCTGGCCTCTGATCATTTCGTCCGTAAGGGGTCCGGGTTCGAATCCCGGTGAGGCATGGATGTTGTGTTTGTCTTACGGCACTGGCTCTCTCCCTTCCCTGGAACCAGTGACCCTAAATTAGGGACGGGCGACTGCTTATAGCCCATTGAGTTGCTCACGGTGGTCGTTAAACCTCCAATCAAAAAAAAAAAAAAAATAGTGTTAAAGAAAGAGAGCTTTGGACTTCTTCCGATTCATTTCTTTGGGGTCAGTGGGAGTGGTTTTACGATGCATGTGTGTGGAAGAAAAGAGTTTGTTGGCGTGAATATGTCTCTTGGTTTTTGAGGGGGGAAGGGGTCGGTTGGTTGTTGACCACGGTACGAAGAAGCTACCGCCGAATACCAGCGAAAAAGAATGCCTGATTGAAGATGGAAAATGAGTGGAACCAAAAAGAGAAGTAGAAAGAGATTCAAAATACATCAATAACTCCTCGATAACATAGCGCGGATCCACGGAAAGGGCCCAGCATGGTACTAAAAATGAAATAGCTGATTCAGCAGTAAGGAACTTGAAACTCAAATAAATTCAGGAAATGTGATTTATTGTTTATATTTTAAGAGAATTGAGTCTTTTTACCCCCCCCCCCTTTCCTTCCCCTTGTTTTTTCATATTTTGTATTTTATCTAGACTCCGAGTATGATATTGTGCGTTCGCTAATTAGTACGATGAGTATGTTCGCCAATTTTCAGTGCATTGTTTTACATAGAGCGTTTTGTAGATATCTTTAATTTTGAGCAGCAGTGTATATAGGTTATTTCGATCACGAGTACAACTAGCCGATGTTAATATGATTTTTACAATCAGGCGTGCAGAATGTGAGATATTGTCCCACTAAAAAGGCGCGAATTGTGTATTTTACCATTGTAAAACTTATGGAAAATGGTGGAAAAGTCATTTAATACTGTCAGAAAAAATGCAAAAGTTCTGTACTGTTTTTCAAACTTCACGTTGAGAAAGAACTGTTGTGCATTAAGCAAAATAGCAGTAGCACTTGCTTTTGATATTTTAAATGAATAAAACACAAAATAAATTCTTGATACAGTTAAAATAGACTGAGTTAACAAAAAACTGAATTTCAAACAGATTTATTCGTAATAGAAAAAAACAGGAACATAGCAGGATTTTGTATTTTCATATCTCGTGAGAAAGAAGGTAGTGTTAATCATAACAAACAAAACTGAAGGTACAGTAAAATGTCGCGAAGTAAAATCTTCGCGGGAGTTACCTTGGATATTGGGCATATGAAAAAGTGAATAATCCAGGCATTCTCTAGGTTATGAATTGGGACTATCTTGCAATTATACATTTCTTACGGCAACAGTTCAGTATCATTTCGAAATTTTATTTACAATGTTTAACTTATTCGCGCGTTGCAAAGCCCGGTTCTAAATACAACAAACTTAAATTCATCTTGATGTAACAGGGAACAATAAAAATAGTCTTTGAAATGCCCAATGGACCTGGTGTGCCTGAAAAAGACATTTTGAAAGATTGTTTCTTTTAATCCTTGCTACCAGTGGCGTACCTGAAAAACTGGGGACCCCCGCAAAAAAATATATTAGAGGCACCTTTGTGCAAATCTACTTGCTTTCAATTACTGAAATTTTTAAATCTCATATTACACTAGGTTTTTACGGGCGTTCTGTAATTCAAATTCTTTGGAACCTACAGGTAGTTTTCGTAAAAACAAAATTATTAAGCTTTATTGTGTGTAACACAAATGTACACATTGTAATTAAAATGATTACCCTAGTTTTTTACCAATACAAAACACTTAGGCCGAAGTTAATCATATCATGGAAATTTTCTTCTTTTAGAGAACTAAGACCAGCCTCTTTGAAATGCCTCACAATCACACACACAAAACATGTAACGGCCACGTGACAGTGTGTAATGACCTTTTCCGATTTATACGAAAATACAGAACATAAGTAAGCGACTTAAAAAGTAACAGTTAAGAATTGCGGCACAAAAAGAGTAAAGTTACTTAAATTATTTGCTTTTGAATTTAATAAAACACACTTAGCATAACGCCACAATGTTTTGCACATAGTAAGTAAGTCTTTTCTTTTGACTCTGTATTTAAAAAATGACAGGTCTGTTTTTTCGTTCCCACGAAGAACACCTTTTAGCGCATTATATTCTGAAGGATGCGTAGTTATGTGCAAATAAGTGTAATACATAACGCCTAATCCTCATTGATATAAAAATTCCATTTATTCAATTGATATTTTCTTGTTAGTATACATGTATAAGAACTACTGCTATATGGCCGTGAAAAGGGGCCTCAAGTCCTCTGGAATTGCTGCTTTCTCGTCACCCAGTTTTGATGAACTAAAGCGAAAATGATTTCTTAAAGATTTTACTTATTTACTGGGGAAAAAAATTTGTTTTTAGCACTTCATTCAAAGTTGCCGTCAAAAACTCCTGGCTATTTCTTTAACCTGTTTCATACGAAGTTCCAGTAAAAATTTTGAAAAATCCTTTTGCTCAGGCTTAGCCGTGATGCCCCCCCCCCGCACACACCGGGGGCTATCAGTACTCCCATGCTTGGTACCGAAAGTTATCTGCAAAATTCAATGAGAAGTTTACAATTTAAATGAACGTTTTTAATTTTTCTTAAAATATGTCGTTTCTTAAAGGTAGTGAGTATACCTTAAACGATGTTTGATCTTTTGCGTTTTATCGCTTGATGCAGTCATAAATGAATATTTTAGTGAAAATTCACTGGACGTTAAATTTACAAGTTATTACAATGTTCTACGAAAATATTTTTTTCACATATAAAACAGTTGAATGTAACTAAGAATAGCATATACAAGCATCATATGTAAATTTCCCTGTGCCTTGTTATCTAACGGATTTTACCATACTCTCAATTCATAAATTTAATTGAAAACCAGAAGACCCAAAATCTACATAAAAAGGATGGAAAATTAAATCAGACAGCAATGTTAGGACAATAAGGAAATTTCTTTGTCGTTCTTTTGATCACTTGTCACGTGAGCCATGAAACCCCACAGAGCAGTCAATTGGTCATGAATAATTTAAAAATACGTTCGAGGCTTCCGAAATTTTTGAGAGATCTTTGTCCTTTGTCCAGTAGTGAATACCTGTTGCAGAGGATGATATGTTATTCATGTTTCATGCTTTCCTATATTGTACGCAGTATGCTGTTTTCCAACATGCAATGGAAAAATTCATTATTACTTTCTACTGTAAATTTCTGCTTTTCTACTGGAAATAACCAAAGTATTTCCTATTTTTTTTTACATAAACGCACTTCCAGAATTTCTACAGGAAAAATAGCAATTTGAACCAATGTTACAGCGAAAATCTCTAATTCCTTCAAGGACAGAAAGAGCAAGACTTGATTTCCAGGGGAGAGAATACTTGCGCCCCTATATGGGCGCCCATCTTCAAAATTATTCTTTTTGATTGTGCCTGGGTGTACGTTCTTTTTCCTGCATAGTGGATCCTTACTAAAATTAAAAATGTTGAATATTATGTTCCCTGTAATGATAGTTTGTCATAAATCTTTTCCGAATTATGAAAATTTTTCAGTGGAAAGTTTAATGATTTTTTACGCTAAGAGCAAAGCGTGCGTAATGTGCAAGGGGCCAATTTCGGACAGCCATGCAAAATAGAACGCCCTGGCAATTTCCAGGAGCAGATTCATGCTTTCTGAAAATTCCGATAGATGGCGACAGAACCGCATTATATCTTAATACGAATGGGTTAAAGTAGTAAAGGTTTTGCTACAATTTATTCTTCGTAATTTATTGTATCATTTAGAAGCCACTGATGCGATGCTTTTACATACAGATCCTTTCATTTTGGAAGTAAAATGTCAAGATATAGAAAATCGTGTGATGTTAGTTTGAGACACACAGAAAAAAAAAAATGAGAAACAGGTTTTTAAATTTCAGCCATGTTCTCTTGTGCGCTACTGATAAATAAACATTTCAGTGAACTTTCCTTCAAAACATTTTTTACTGTCATATAAAACATAAGCATTACTTTAAATGTTGCTTTTTTTTTTTTTTTTTTGAACACGGAAAGTAACTGTTTTTGTGTTTTCGCTACAGGCAGTCCATCGGTTCGAGCAAATTGGGCCTCGAGTTTTTAACAGTACATATACATTAAATAACACTGTAAGAAATCGGTGAAGAACTGTAGCATAATGAACTCATGCAGGGCCGGATTAAAGGGGGTCTAGCGGGTTAAGGCCTAGAGGCCCACCAGTTCCAAGGACCCAAGAGACACGGCACTACACCACAAATAATACACAACTTATATGTTTATATATAGAGAGAAGTAAAATAGTTTTAGTTTTGTCTCGCATATTTTCCACTCGATCACGAACAGTGACTAAAAGACGAACAGATATTTCAAGGCAGTGATTCACAAAGGGTAAACGTTCCATGTCGCTGTGTACAGCGGGGCCGACGCGACAGTTTCAGCTTTTTCACTGCCATCTAGAGCTGAATTCGGGCTCAATTTTCGGAGCCCGAGCCTGTCCGAGCCCGTGGTATATCAGCCAGAGCCCGAATTTTATATTGCGAGATGGAGCCAGGGCCGGAACGAGCCCGAAAACTGGCTAACCTGTTCAACCATTAATAAAAAAGCATCCCCTTTTCCACACTTCCACTCTCTCCTCCTCCTCCTGCAATTAACCAATGTATTTCTCAAATGGGCAGTGGGGAAAGGACCTCTATCTATTTTGACAGTGTAACTGTACGATTTTCTTTGACCGTTCGTTTCCACCTGAAGTGCTTCGGGCTGCCGCACATCCAAAATCGTCGGGCGGTGCTGCAATTGTATGTTGCTCAAATAACGCTAATATTATCGTGCCATAATGCGCTGCAATATGTACGTTTCTAAATTGAATTAGCAGGGAGCTACTGCGTGGAGATAGGGGGTAAATTATCGTCGGCATGCTATCAACTATCCAATATCTATAGTTCATGAAAAGGCTTTTTCTTCTCTGCAGAAACACACTAATGCGCGGCCTATGGCATTTTCTACCCAAGCCCGGAATAAATAGCCACTCGAATGCCTGCTTCCCAACCAGAACCAGTTGCCGAAGAATTTCCTTTACCAACTACGTATAAAGAGTCTCATTTGCCAAATCACATAAAATGACATTTATATATAGAGAAAAATTCTATCGCTCTCCCTCTTTCTAAGAACTCGAGCCAGAACCGCAGTAAATATTCTACAGCCCGAGCCCGATTCGGGCCCGGGCTCTGCTTCGGGCTTTCCGGCTCAGCCAGTCTCAGCTCTGCTGCCATCCACCCCACACCTCCCTGTTTGCACTTGGATCACATTGCATAACAAAAAAGACAACATAACATAAAAGATTTACCAAGAAAAGTGTAGAATGGACGATGTCATCGTCCATTTACATTATCTCCACGTATTTGATATATATTAAAAAAGTGTAGAATGCAATTTTTTTTTAAATTCCAAGACAAAATCTAGGAATCTTAAGCTTTTAACTCATGTTCTTGTGAGAACACTGGAAAATACAGCGACCTTTTAGGAAAACTGTGCTGGGAACTTATTAGTTTGAAGAATGCACTGCGTATTATTACAAACATATTGCTAGAGTTTCATGTTTTAACGGACTTCAATAATGATTTTCCGTCATAAGTTCTTTGGGAGCCCACTCAGTTGGGTAGCGGACCGAGATGTCTTAGCCTAGGGGCCCACTAGGGCCTTAACCTGGTCCTGAACTCATGATTTTGCTAAACACTCCATTTGAGAAACAATATTTATAATCTGAAATTTTTGTGCGGTTTCACAATTTTCTTTGATACCACATAAATTATATATTAGAAACTACTTTTCCGTAACAAGTAGGTAAGTCTTAAATTGCACAGTCCATGTTTGCATTCACTCATGTCACAGCACCAATAGCTGGGAAAGGCGTGAAGAGGTATTAGCTGCAAAATTATTCCGCCGATTAAAAGGGCTGGCCAATTTGTTAGCAAAAGAAAATGTTAAGAAAGCTTTCATTCACAAAAACCTTCTTCAGAGCACTGCGATAATTCTCTGAGTTTCCTGGTAAACATGTAGGGTATTAAATTCTGAGAGTAGCCTAAACCCGAATTTAAAAATGACAAAAATATTATTCAAAAAGCTTTATTCAATTTTTGATATAAGCTTCACACATGCTATTTATTCTCTTTAGCCGTTTGATTGCCTTTAATATTTTTTTAATTTTCTTTGTACTATTCCTTTTATTATTGTTTCAAAGAATGTTTTATATCTTTAGATGCTTAAATTTCTTTGACTTTCTTCTGCAGTTCCATATGGGGGCTTCATTGATATCGATCCTTCCAAATAAGAGGCCCAGCAGGATGCCCGAAATTGGAGCAACGGCTCTGGCTACACGATTACATATTTATAAATAAAATACTTCGTGGCTGCTTGAACTCTAGTTTACATAGTCTCCTCAAGAATGGGGGGGGGGCAATTGAAAGTTGCCCTGGTGAGCATTCCTACATCAATTTTTAAAGTCGAAATTTCATTTGTCTCCTCAATGCAGTAGCACGAGAATTTCTTCGAAAATTTTAATGCTTCGTACAAAAAAATAAATCAAAAAGTAAAGTACCAACCAGAGACAGTTGTCGCATTTTTAAAAAAGGAGAAATGTGAGGCATTTGCCCGTTCTTTCCAAAAATGTGGTTTTTATCAGAACATCATTTTCTTTCACTTTTTCATTGGAAAAAAAATTATCTGGTCCTGACGGTTCAAAGGGAAACGTCAGGACAGTTTGGGAAAACAATGTTTCTTCAAAAGTGTGAAGTGCATGGAAATGTTCTTGGTTGGTTGGAAATAATTTTGTTCTTTGATTTTTTCTTATCATTTTGCGAAGCGGGTTTCGGTTTCTTGAAGAAAATGCTATCTAATTGGCGAAATAATTTCGAATTAAATTGATTTGATGAGTACTAGAATTGGAGGCTCAAAGGAAGAAAGCTGTACTCCACAATTTGCTATTGTTAAATGGTATTCAAGTGACGCACTCTGAAGGTGAACCATAGAGAGAGTTAAAAGTTGAGAAGTTTAATGGTGGCATTAATTCATGAGTGCTAACAGTAGTGCATAATGTTTTCTTTTCATTCTGTCTGTCTTAAGTCTCTCTCTCTCTCTCATTCTGTTTTTAATAGTTTTATTGCTCATAATTCTAATTGTAACATAAACGCTTATTTTTTTTATGCATTATTGGTTTTAATAATCTAAATAAATCGTCTTATAACTTTTTTTATTGTTACTTATGAGATTGCTGTAATTAAGCAGTCACTTAATTCTAAATGCTACCACTCTAACACTTGAAAGAAAAATAGCAACGTCCAGGGAATCAAAAAGCTAAGTAAACGAAACTTACAATGTTTTAGGATGAATACCGTCTTCACACGATTTTAATGATCTTAAAATATATATATATAATTAAAATATTATAAAACACATATGCACTTTCAGAGCGACAGTCGCCCCATCATCAGGTTTTATCGGATCTTCCAAACCGTTCAGTATAAATATCTGTAGTGCGCCATAACTGCAATCGACAAAACAGAATCTTGCGATATACGCGCCATATGTCACGGCATAAATGCAGCTTTGGAATTAAAAAAAACGAATGTTGGAATTTAAATTCCAAAGCTGCATTTATCAGCAACTTGAAGTTTCCCCTATCGGTTCCCCTCTTTCAGCAGTTCTCGCTGAGATCCTGATGCAGGATCTTGAGAACAAAGTTATTAGTGAATTTCCCCTTCCTCCGCTGTTATTTTTAAGGTACGTTGACGATATCTTGTGTGGCCTCACTCCCAAGATGATTTATTTTGTTTCGCCAACGTACTTTCTTCAAAGTATCCCACTATCAAGCTCACGGTACCACTTGAGTCTAACTGTGAAATCCCTTTTCTAGATTTTTGTATTCACAGGCACCCAATTTCGAATCACTTATCATTTTCGGTCTATCGTAAGCCTTCTGGCCCGGGTTGCTTAATCCCATTTGCCTCCTTTCATCCTATGCAAAATAAAGTTGTTGCGCTTTACTCTTTGTTTCATAGAGCATTTACACATTCTTCCACTAGGTTTTTCTTTAATCAGGAAATCAATTACACTTTTAATTTAGCCCACTCTTTCGGCTATCCTCGACAGATTGTTTGTAAAAGTTTTCGTCGAGTTTATGCATCCCGTCGACCTCTCTCAACTTTGGTCGGTGATCGACATGTTATTAAAAAGTTTGTTGGAAAAATGGATTTCCTACCTGGTTTTACTGCCTTAATGTATAAAATTTGCTCTAGATACCGGCTACATTTTGGCGTGGGAGTTAACAACCTGTCGTCTGTTTTGAGGAAAGACCGCCCAGGAATTAATGATTCACAGAGGTGGGGTGTTTATAGCATCCCACTATTGGACAATGACTCACATGAGAGTATTAACTATTACATAGGCTCCACTCGTCAGAAACTGTGCCGCGGGCTGCAGGAACATAAATACAGTTTTAAAAGCAAGACATATCTGTACAGCCCATACCAAATGTGCATTGATTCAGAAAATTTAATCCCTGATTGGGACAATGCCAAAGTTTTGATAGCCCCAGCCTCTACACACATGCTACTGGTGACTGAGAGTTTGCTCATTTCCGTGTTCAAAGGAAGTTGCTGTAATGATAATTGCCCATGGGATCTACCTGATATTTGGAGACGTCTTTTGTCTACAAGTGCTCGAAAATCCTCAGAACTATCTTCCTTTTTTAGACTTTAATACTTAATATTGCAGTTATAATCATGTTTTCGATATGTGATGTGGTGTCGCTCTGATCGTGGTTTAACCGCCGGGACAGATGGCGCGTGTATCGCAAGATTCTGTTACGTCGATTGCAGTTATGGCGCACTACAGATATTTATACTGAACGGTTTGGGAGATCCGATCACCCCTGATGATGGGGCGACTGTCGCTCTGAAAGTGCTAGTGTGTTTTAGAGTATTTTAATTGTATATATATTTCATATTTTAAGATCATTAAAATCATGTGAAGACGGTATTCATCCTAATGGTTCATATGCACGAATGTTTTTCTGCATTTAGTTACAATGTTTTATTCTTTCCTTCTCTGTGGTTTTGTAAATCTACTTGTCAGACGGCGCTCTTCACCATTGAATGTTAACAAACTGGAACTGTATCGTTAGCTGCATTACTCACAATCGTAACCTCTATAACGGCAGGTTACACTTGGTAAACAAACTAGAACATCGCACAGATAATACACGTCGTCGTTTGAAATTATCTAATCGTAGACTCTCTCACCGAGGGTATGCCTTTTATATTGCCATTTGACTAGTTGTTAGTTGTTTGCCAGAATTTACGAAGAAACTTGGAGATTCAGATGTGCTGTACAGAAGAAAATGTATCTAAGAAATAACATAATTTACCTAAGAGAAAAAACTAAACAGGAAAGTTAAAACAGAGTGTAAAGTATACCTTTAATTTAAACTTCCTTTGAATTTGTTTCTTATGTTAACTTCGTTACTTCTCGAATAAATATTTTCCTGTGAATGGTACATTACTTCCCCGAACAATTTGTATGTTTTGGCAGTGTTGAAGTAAAACGCTAAGTCGAGAGTGTTGAGGGAGGAGAGGGAAAAACAGCGGAGATTGTAGCTGTTCCATGGAGATTGCTATAGTTCTTAGAATAATATGAGCTTGCTGTAAAGTATCATCGGATGATTGACGATTACTGATTGTCAACTAATAGCTACTACTTCATGTTCGTGACTACTACCGTTTGGAGAATAAGCCAGTTCAAGTTTTATATAATTTGCCGATCTTTTGACCTTGGACGTTGTTTTTAAATTGTTACTTACCTATGCTATCTACACAACAAGTTTAGCTAAGACCATTAATTAATTAATTAACAACAATGTCAGAAAACATAAGAGATGTACGCCACAGTTTGTTAATGTGTTTAAATTACCTGAATTCATTCACTACTTCAAAATGCACATTTAACTTAACATTTAGAGTAGATCTGGCTAGTGTGTTGGCATACAGTTATTTCCAACCAATCAAACACATTTGCTACTGAGCATTTTAGCGCTAACAACTGCTGCACGTAAGGTAAAAAACTGCATTCAAGCCCTGCACCTCTCATATCTATTAAACTGATACTGAACTCTCCTCGGAATCAAATGATTTCAAATAATTTTGTTTGATTTTTTCCCTGCTGTTTGTTAAACTCGGTTGTAAACATACTTGAATGTTTAAGTATCATAAAACACTGGAGCTTTCGCACCTGACGACACTGAGTTACGAAGTTTAGGGATCATCTTCGCGACAGTCAGTCGATTTTCCACAATGCGGAGGTTATATTTGTGCTGACTCGTAAATTCAAAACCAAACCAAACGAGTATTATGCAAGTATCATGCACTGTAGTGATGGATCACTAGAGAAGGGCAAAGACCTTTAAGTTACATAGACTGGAAGTTCTTAAGTAAATGAGTGGCAACAGCTGGCGACATTTTGATCGCAGGGCTTGTACGGCAAAACGGCATGTTTCCTATGTAAGCAACGTTAATTAAGCTCTTTTACCTGCGAGAAGGAAGGAATTTCACTTTGTTATAATACTGCGTATTAATTTTTTTTCAATGGGGGATAAATTGAACGTTGCACCTTTTAACTTCCGATTAAAGAAAACATCATTATCGTAATTTTGGGGGATAAGAAACAACTGGCATCATTATCGTAATTTTGGGGTATAAGGGCAAACATCGCTTGTCCTACGTGTAAAAATATATTTCGGCTTCAGCTGCTTGCAAACTGCGTGATGTAGTTGCATGAAATTCGTATTCCACACTCTAAGTAATGTCAAAAATCATTTTAATGTGGCCATTTGTTTATTCTTAAGAGAAGTTGCCGAGAACAAAAATTTTAATTGGAGGTGTTTTTCCCGGTGTATTATGAGCTCGTAATAGCTACACAAGAGGAGAAAAAAATTAAATATGTTAGAAAGGAATGCTCTTTTCACATAATTTAGAGTTTAGACAGTTTCAAATCTCTTGGATTAAAAGTTTCGGAAAAGAGAATTGTTTAAATTGAAAAAATTGTAGCTCATTAAAAAGTTTTGTTTAATTGAAAATTTGTTTAGCTCTTTAAATCTGGCAATATTATTTTCTGAAATACTTTACAGTACATACATACTATTATAAAAACAAAAAAATAATAAATCTTACTGATTATATATATAAAAAAATGGATGTAACTGATGTAAACACGCGAACGCCTTTAGTAAACAACGAGATGTAACAGATTCTTGCCGTACAACGCTGAACTTCAAATGTCGCCCGGTTAACTAACGGTTTTCTAGCCTATGTATCTTAAAGTCTTTGGAGAACGATTGATTCGTTCACAACGAATGAGTCTTCACCGTGATTGGTTCGCTCTCACCACCGTATAGGATCATTTATCCCGCCATTACTGCGGCATGCACTGAAGTCGCAGCACGTTTAACATTATTCCGCCCGGATGAGTTCCAAAACTAATTCCAATTAAGAAAAGTAATGTCGAGACTTATTATGTGTCAACCGTTATGCGAGTGAGCAGTCAGCTAGGATATAATGGTGAAACTTAAGAATGGGAATGATACGTGAATGCCATTCATTTGAATGGAAGTGTCCGAATAGTCTTGTGGTAAATCATTCGTCGTGAACTCTGAATAGTGAAACGGTCGCGCTCTTTTGGGCAGTTTTGCAAAAACAGCAGTGGCATTTGAAGCGCTTTGGTTGTGCACACAAGATCCCTGCTGTAGGGGCGAAGGATTAATCGCTTGCATAAACTATGCAATGTACGCTAATTTGCATAATTTATAGAGACTGAAATATTACGGAATTATGTGATGGGCATTAAGTTAGGTAATTTCATGGAAACGTAAATATTCTCGGCAAGCTCATGTATGTTTGAAGATCACCCGTGAGAAATTATTAACGATCGTCCTTTAGGGCGAAGGTACGCACGAAACGAGGTTGAAATAACAGACGCCAGTCGTCTGAAGAATGCAGTATCTCGACGACATTCCGATGTATACAATTGTTATTCTATGTATTCACAGAGGCCACAGCTATTGTTCCTAGCCGGGGCGACTTCAGGTTTGCAGGCGACGCAGAAAGCAGGAGCGGCGCAAGGACGCCTCGAGGTCACGCAAGAGAAGTTCAAAGGTCAGGTTATGGCACGGAGGTCACGGAAGGGTGGGGGCTTCAGAGAGAGGTGAGGCAGCCATCTTTGAGGGCGCTCCACACCAGGGGGACGTGATCGCCGCAAGGCGGGAAGAAAGCAGGAGCCAGTGGGGAGCGAGGAAGTTGGATCCTCGGAAATTTTACGTCGGAGAAGAGACAGTTGGAGTTGAGTGCTCGTAGGAGCAAGAAGTGTATTTCGTGAAGTGCAGGGTCCGGGATATGGACTCCGGTAGGACCACGTGTTCGGAAATGAGGCATATTAAGCCTTTGTTGGAGAGAGAAAGAGTGAAACGTGTACGAAGCGATAGGGGCTCTCGCTTGCGTAATAGGATAAGCGTTAGGAAATAAATTGATTTTTCCGAATAAGGATTTCGATACGGAAGACGAACTTTTGGAAGTACCAAGTCTGTAGCAACTGAAGTAGCACGAGCTAGAGAACAATAGCGGCCGAACCCTAAGATAATAAAATCGTTAAGTTTGGTACTTGGGCCTAATGAATATTTTATGCCTCAATGATTTTCTACAGTTCTACCCTCCCCTCTCTTGAATAGCAGATATATTGTCAAAAAGCTGAGAGAGAAAGAGCGCCGGGCTATCATCAGCATTTGTTGATATATAGTTTATTTGTAAAAAGAATCTTATTTTATTTATTATGCTGTGGGACAATCTTCTCAAACACGTGGATGCAAGGTTAGCATATGCTAATTAACATATGGGCTTCCGTCCCTACACCTGCAACGAATGATTTTCTCAGTGAGCGTAGTGATAACCTGGAAATTGAATGGTAATTCGTTTGAACGATCATTCATGAATGATTAATAAAAAGCCCAAAAGGAATGATTTATATCATTACTAATGCACTAAACCGCTAGTTATGTATTACGTGCACCTACCTAGTAGCGTGTTGGACTACCCATGGCATGCCCAAATTCGTCGAGACATAAAACATACCAGATGCTGGAAGCGTCGTGCGTACTATGCGGCAGTCTCGTAGTTGCTGTAAATTGAATGGCGGCACAGTCTCGCAACAAACACCCCATTCTACCGATTCCAGAGAAGGAGAACTGTGCAGGTCACTAAAGCAAGAAAAACTCGTCGGCATGTTTTTTGGACCATTCGCTGACGATACCAGCCTTGCGAACATGTGCATTATCAGGATCAGTGTTTCCCAACAGCCGGTCCGCGGGCTTTTTTTCTGCCGGTCCGCGAGAGACTCGTGAATTTATTTATTTTTCTTTTGAATCGAAATGCAGTCAAAGTAGGAGGAAATCTAGATCGAAATGTTTTTGAACATCTGTCGCGGAAGGTTAAAGGAAGCTTGGATAGCCAGTCTCTTCACAGCATATGCTTGAGGATATAAAGGTTTTGTTACAGGCTAATTCATCGGGAAAATGAAAGCTTTGTTCAACTTCCTTCTGATGCCAGTCTGATATCAATATTCAGATCCAAAGTTCTGACTCAGTTTTGGGGTATTATGGGATAAGAATATCCATGTCTCAGCGGCAAAGCTCTAAAATATTATTGGTAACTTTTTCGACCACGTATTTATTGAGAGAAAACCGTTTCGGCAATCAAAACAAAGCACAAGAACATAATGGACATTAATGGTGCTCTGCGCCGTGCAGAAACCATTCTAGAACCACGGCTCGAGAAGATTATCGCGAAGCAGTAGCAACAGACGTCACACTGACCCCAGAAAAAGTTATATTAACGGTAAGAAAAATATTGTAGTATATTGATTATGGATTGCACTTATTAATCATTAAAGAATATTAACAGAGTAAATTATATCAGATGTAAATAGGTGACATGGGATAATCTGGTATATAAATTATGGACTGTATGCAATAATCATTATAATTAGAATATTGCGAGATCAAGTACTCGAAAATAGCCTAAAGGTTTTGTTTCGGCATCGCCGGTCCGCGAATGCAAAAAGGTTGGGAACCACTGATCTAGATGAACGTGTCCACATCTGCTTGACTCCATGAAGAAATGAATTTGGTTGGTAACTACAGTATATTTAAATACGCCGTGGCACTCAGATGTTCTTCGATGGGCATTGGGGATCTTAAAGTGCGCCAGAAAACTTTCCCCCGAGAAGCACATTGCCACCGCCGTGCACTGTTGACACCTGATGGAAAGACTGAATGGCCTCAGGAGCCATTTTTCCAGTCACCAACTGTCCATTATCGATGCTTCCGAGCCCCATGGAGGCGAGCTTTCGTGTTCTACGCCGACAACATCAACATTCAACTTGATCGTCAGCTGTTGTAGACCATTCGCGAAATGGTGCTTTCAATAATGACGTTGGGTTCCCCGGTGTTGAATTCTGCTGTGATTTACCAGGTTGAGGCCCGTCTGTTCGTTTGCACGATTCTCATCAGTGATCCAGCTGTTTTCGTCTGAAGGATCGCCTATTGCTGAAGTTTTTGTGTGTATAGCGCTATTCACGGTAAACCCTTGTGCATGAACGGCCATTTGAGGGATGCTCGAACCGGCATGCCTAGCGAGCGCCAACTATCATGTCACGTTCAAAGTCGCTCATATCACTCACTTTGTATGTATATTTCCGATTCTCAATCAAACGCTGATGCTCGACGAGCTGGTTTATGCCACACACGGAGCTCACGTGATGTGTTACGTGTTGAAATGAACCATTTGTGGGACAAGGGCAGATGCACCTAATAAACTGCCGCCACGGTGGCGCAGTGGTTTAAGCTCTGGCTTCTCACCATTCGAACGAGATGGACTCGGGTTCGATGACGCATGGATGTTGTGTTTGCCTTATTGTACTGGCTCTCTCCTTGCCATAGGCGCTGACTATAGGAAAGCAAGGTGAATCTTGCCCCCCCCTTAATAATTTTACTAGGGGGCAGTGCCCATCCAATATTTTTCGTCCTGTTTAATTAAATAATCGCTTTGACCTCATAATGTGGACCAAGTTCCACCTTATGAAACCAAAGCGATTTATTTTTACGAAAAATTTATAAATAACAAAATAAGTAAACTTTTTTCCCACATAAAGCATTGCTTATTTGATAAGAAACTCCTCGTATTTTGTTCGACATGTTCTCGTGATGTTTAAAACAATTATGAAAAGTAAAATAAATAAAAATACAGAAACGTATAATCTCTGGCGCTTTTCTGTATCTACTGTATTTATTTTTTGCGCTTCTCGTTCTTTGTTTGAGTAACAGTGCTAATTTTGCATATTTTTGATAAGCGTTTGGAAACAAAAACTCTCCTCGGGATAATTTTATAGAATCGCAGGCTGAATTTCATTTTTAAAAGTATTAATATTCAGCAAAAGAATATTTCTACTTCCTTGTTCATTTGCTGATGAGCAATTACAATTGCGTTTCAAAATATACGTCGAATCTCGTACTTTATCAGTTTTACTCCCCCTCATCTTTTAATTTCTGTTTTCTTCCTGACAAAGTAAGACGTGTTCCTCCCACGTCTGATCTCTTCACGCCTGCCCCTTCAATACTTTGGTGAAGTCGGCGCCCCTGTTCCTGTCCCTGGAACCAGTGGTCCTAAATTCAGTCCATCGAGTTGCTCACGCTGGTCGTTAACAAATATGTCACTGGCGTTGATTTTTCGTTGCGGAAGCAATGTGACGCCGCTTTACTTTTCTTGCTACGGTGTTCGCTTCATAAACCACTCCTGCATATTTTATTTTTGACAGAGAAGGTCTCAACAAAATTTTGCGTGCTAATGATTTTTAACACATCTACTAGCATATTTATAAATTAAGAGCGAAATTCATAATTATTGCACTCGATGGTTCCCCATCACGAGTTACACAGAAAATTAGTTTTATGACTTTTCGAGAGACTAATTCTTTTCGTTGATGCAAATGTTGATCTTTTGAAGTTCTTTTTATTATAGATCACATTGTTTACCGTTTAAAAAAAATTCTTTGAAAGGTTGTTTTTTTTTTTTTTTTTTTGCAACTTTTGTTTCAAATTTCAGCTATTTTTTTTTACAAAATACACTCATTGTTATAAAAATCTACATATCAAGGGCAGAAGTGATTACAATATCACAGCAGCAGGACGATTTCCTGCGGACATACGGTACACATTCCGGTCAGCATTAGTACTGCGTCAGACTGCCTCCTGCTCGGATACATGCAGTGATACGGTCCAGCATGGAGTCATAGTGACGCCGTATGTTATCCTGGGACAAATTGGCCTACGCTTCTTGCAACTGACGCTCTAAATCACGAACACTGGGACATGGAGAAAGCTGGCCTCCCATCTGGTCCCCTACGTGCTCGATGGGCGAGAGATCAGGCGATCTGGCAAGCCACGGAAGCATCGAAGCCAGGCGTAAACAGTCTTGAGAAACACTAGCAGTGTGCGGACGGGCTTTATCTTGTCGGTAAATGGCTCCGGGCTGCCCCGCCAGGAAAGGCAGCAGGATATCCTGTACGTAGCGCTTGGCTGTCAACGTCCTTCAGATCACTGCGACGGAAGTCCGTCTGTCATACGCGATGGCTCCCCGGGCCATCACGTCGGTAGTTCGGTACGTGTTCCGCTATACAGTGAGGTTGGGATTGTAACGCTCACCTGCGGTCCTCCACACTCTGTCACGGTGGTCGTCCGTTCCCATACAGAAGCGGGATTCGTCGCTGAACACTATACGTCGCCATTCCATAGCATTCCACTTTGCTCGCTGCTGACACCACTGCAATCGCCGCCGACGATGGTCAGGTGTGAACGGAAGAAAACGTAAAGGCCGTCGAGAGTGCAGATTCGCCTCTGCCAGGTGTCTGGAAATGGTTCTGGCAAACACAGGAAACGTTTGTGCAGCCACCACATGTCTCTGGATATTGGACAAGGAATCGTTGCATCTGTGCGTGCCGCTCTCACGATCCCACGGTCCTCTCTGCTGGCGGTGTGTCTGGGTGCCTTCCCGTGTCCATTGCTCCCAACACGATCGCAACGTAGTGTCCGACGGGCCCAAGTGGCTGCCGATTCGGCCCGCCGGCCACCTTGCCTCTGTCATCCCGACGACACGGCTTCGTTCAAACTCCGTCAGTTGCCCGTACGCACATCTGTGGCTGCTCCTCGGCATGTTTATCGCTCAGGGATCTCACCTGACTCTTACCGTGCACTTCGGCATGAAAGCGGAGTTCCCTGCGCGGCGCCTTATAATCCCCAAGGATTGCGATTGCAGCGTCGGTGGTGGATGCGCTAGCACGCGGAATCGCACGAAACTTTAATAATTTGCACGAATTCCTTCCCTGAAGCTATTCGCCGAGTTTCGCGTTAATCGCACGGTTTTTCTTAGTGTGCGGATGTTTATGACAATTCGTTTAGCTGGAAATTCCAAAGGCGCATCAGATGAGAGGTAAAAGATCTAATAAGTACTATGATAAATCTTGTTTGGCGATTATTATTTATTGAGAGAACAACAGTTCAGTTTTCACCACGAGCATATTTCCTTTTTGAAAAAATATACTCTCGTAGTGAAGACTACCTTAGTCATTGTAACATGTGAGCGTCTTGTTGACCTTGTGAGTTTCATTGCGTCCAAATAAAGAAAAAATCATCGTCGTTAAGCAAGGTGTACCGTAATTTTTAATATTTATAGGTGCGATTTGATTGGCACAATGATACAACGTAGTAAGAAACAGAATAAATAAAGTCAGTCGGTAATAGTCGGATTCAAGCAAAAATTCACATTGCTGTTGTCTGGGTTCAATGTCTGTAGTTTCAAAGCTGAGTCGAAATTTTTTTAACTATAAGTAAAATTTGTTGTTTTGTGATGTGCGCTCAATATTGATGCCAGAGGTCAGAGAAACGTAGCGAATCACGTGTTGCCTCTTGTAAATCTTTCACATGAAGTGTGTATTATTAAATAACTTTTTTCTTTTCTTTTCGGGAGTGTTTTAAATATCGAATGCTAGTAGACGTCTGTCATTTGGTACTGACTCCGGACCAATTCAAAACTAAGTTCAAGTCTCACTTGTAAATAAATTCCAAGTTGGCAGCTGTTACAGGACTTGTCACTGAATTATATTTCATTGCCCTGTGTGAAGGGTTCGTTGATGCTGCGCTTTCAGTGAGTTTTTTTTTTCGGGAGTTTAACCCGTATTAAACCCGGCTGGAGCAAATAAATAAAATATCAGCTAAAGTTATAACTAGCTCTTGCAGTGAGGAAAGTATTTATTCAGATGTTATGGGGTAGGCCTCAAGCATTGTCCGGATTTCCATTTATTTTCTATATTAGTATAACACGTTGATTTTCTTTCGCGGCCAGTATTCGTTTTCGTATATCTCATTCTGCCTAGATCAGCATTCCTTCCTTTTCCCCCGCCATCTCCATTTCACACCGAGGAGCAAAAATCTCCCTCGATGATCGGCATTACTTCCTTTTCCCAGCTATCTCGGTTTCACACCGAGGAGCAAAATTCTTGCCACCTCCCTCCCTACCAACTTTCAACCGACTCCGCTGTTTTCGCGTCCCCTTTACCTTCGGCCTCTTGTGTGGCCCTCTATTTTTTCATTTTCCTATTTTTCTAATTCGAGATTTCCTTATTAAATTTCCTATATTCTTCCACCTCTGACTTCCCAAAGCTCACGTAGAAGGAATAATAATCCTAGCAGCTGTTTTATTAAAACTTGGTGGTCATGGTCTTATTCGAATTGCCCATATTCTTTCCAACATATCTTTTCTATTAAAGAACCTTTTCATTCCAATCAACATTGCAGGAGCTTTCTTCACCAGAATCAACTGCTCGCGCCAAAAAGATTTAAGGTCTTTCCCACTCCTCTCTTGTCACACCCTCGCAGAAAAGTGAAAACGAAAACCCCATTTCCCCTCGATTGCATCAACGAACCTTTAACACAGGGCAGTGAAATATAATCCAGTGACGAGCCCTGTAACACTGACTCTGGACCGAGAAACGTAAAGGCCAAACCCCAACACCATGAGCAGCACAGTAGTTATACCTTCAACTCGAATAAAAGCTCTGCATTCTGGAAATTAACAGTCTATCCCGCACAGCCTAATAGAAACCCAAAAGTTGCCGTGCTGTTCAGTATGAGGCTAAGCGTCACAGAAATTCCAATGATAGGGATAAACGAAGCATTTTGCCAACAAATCTTATTGCATTCAAACGGAAAGCTGGGCGCCGCCCCGGTGGCAGAGATTATCCCAGATGGGTCTGGTTTCGAATCCCAGTGAGACATACATCGATGAGTCATTACATTATGACCACCTACCTAATAAACTGTAGAACCCCCTTTAGTCCGCAAAACAGCGGCCACTCGGCAAGGCATCGATTCCATGAGGTGGCGATAGGTATCCTGGGGTATCTGGTACCATAATGTCAACAGCAGGTCCTCCAGTTCCCGTACATTTCGGGGTGGTGTTGATTTAGCGGGACCCCGCTTTTCCAAGTCGAATCACAAATGTCCGATTGGGTTCATGCCAGGTGAATTTGGAGGTCAGGGCATTAACACAAAGTCACCACCATGCTGCTCGAACAACACCTTGACGATTCTGGCAGTGTAGAATGGCGCATCATCAACAGTTGAAATGAATGGGTGAACTAGGTCCGCAACGATGTTCAGATACCTGACACCTGTCAGGGATTGTGCTATTGGGACAATGGAACTTAAAGTGTCCCAAGAAAACATTGTCCGTAACATAAAACAACACCCCCGCCGATGGCTTGTTTCCGCCCAACAGTACATCAGGTGCCATAGCCTCCGTTGGTAATCGGGGTATCCACTTTCGGCCGCCTACGTGATGCACAAAGAATCTTGATTCGTCGGACCAGGCCACTTTCTTCCAACCAATCACTGTCCAATCTCGATTATTTTGGGCTCATTTCATGCGTTGTTGGCGCTGATGTTCGGTGAGCATGAGGACCTGGCTGGGTCTTCAGCTTTGCAGGCCCATGCGCAGAAGGCTGCGATGAACTGTGTGCTGTGACATATTGCCTTGATCACCACTGTTGTAGCTGTAGGTGATTTGTCGCACTGTGGCCCTGCGGTCGCTGTGAACAATGCGCGACAGTCTCCGCTCCTCTCTGGCATCAATGAGCTGCAGACGACACGCGGCTGGACGACGGTTCGTCGTCTGGCCATCTGTGCACCACTTTTGATACGTACTCACTACAGCGGCACGTGAACAACCCACACTGTTTCCGAGATCGTAGTTCTGAGGCGCCATGTCATCACACTTTGTCCTTTATCAAACTCCGATAAACCGGCAGCTTTCCCCATTCTGACTCCGAACATTCTACTAACCGAAAGCCGGTCCTCGGGTTGTATATATACTGCTCTGTGAACTTCACCTGCGCCACTGTTTATAGGCGTGAGCTTCTGAATGAGTTGAGCCTGGGTTCGGTACCTGATGAGGAAAGAGTTTTTGTCCTGCTACTCTGGTTGTTCCCCTTACTTAGAAACATTGGCTCTAAATTAGAGACGTGCATTTTCTTATGTCTTTAGATGCTGGTGGGAATAGTCAATATTCGAAACAAAAAATAAAATGCACTTCTTAAGTACAGTTCTTATATGTAACTAGTATTATTACAATAGTTGCATGGTTGTTTTGGATTTTATATGTTTATCAATCCTACCCAAAGCCAGTAATATCACGGTAGGAAATTTTGGTTTCCACGAAATAACCAGATACACTTGCCTTTAAAGACCGCAATCCACTAGTCGGAAATCATTTATAATGTAGAGTTGAACTGTGCGTACATTGACAAAATCAACTGAATTCCAAACGGAGATGATAGTTGGATGTATCGGTAAATGTTGCTTGAGTTCGCAATGTTTTTTTTTAAAGAAAAAACTGGATATTATGCTTTCATCTCAGAAATGCGTGCTATCCAAATCAGCTCATTGAACTTTATTTAGCGTTTTCCTTTCTGCTGGAATCGTTATCCAAGTTTCTCAAGACTTCAGCGCCCTTTTATATAAACACCATGCAAACACAGCTGCGCCGCAGAATACTATCATTGAAGTAACTTATCTTTCCGAATTGATTCTCCCCAAACGTAACGAGCACAATGTTATGACTGAAAATGCAAAGTGCATAAGGTTTAATGGCTTTACGCGTTTTCAGCCTTGGTTTCTTCTGGCGCATTGGAATCACAGTTTTATTGTTTTAAACATTGTGCACGGTTTTATAAATCACGATTTCGGAATATCTGCAACGGCAGGTCATGACGCATCAATTGAATTGTTCATTTTGCTGAGTTATTCGATAGCTAAGTTTCGTGCTATCTGAGGGTTTTGACTCGAAAACTTACTGAGAGTGTTGCTATTTTATTCAAGATAAGTTGGAAACAATGGTTATTAATTTTATTTTTCTCGCGTCTCTTCCTGAAAAGCGTTTGGACGGAAAAGACAGGTTTCTTAGTTGCGCTGTACTTCGGTTTAAGAGCAACCTACTTATTAAAGCAGCGAAGCATGGGCGCTGGCAAACAAACAAAACCCGACAGATATTCATCGTACCGCCGGCCAGCTTTTCAGGCCCATTGGCTGGAAAATTGAATCATACTTTTCCAAGGACAGTCGATGTCACGCAGTCTTTCTGCTTTGCATTGTATTGGCCATAGTTTTCGCATTCTCAATTTTGAGTTTAATCAGCAGTTGCTGTTTTCTGCCCGCCTTTCCTTTTTTGTTTTCTCCCCCTCACGCCAGCTTATAAAGTACGAGAGTATCTCGCTTTTCCGGAATTGTTAATAGAACATCGTTCCATTTCACTCTTAATGTTCTTATGACTACGCTGCTGGTGCTTGGGAAGCATGCTTGAAAATCTATTTCATGGGAACTATATTTAACTGAATTGAATATTCATTTACATTGTAAAGCAGCATACGTGCACTGCAGCGAGGCAAACTTTATGCTAGAGACTCTCGTGCACATGCTGTTGAGTCACACTCTTATTAGCGAACCCATTCGCCTCATGTGTTATCCCGGGAATGAAGGAGTGGCAACGATACTGTATATGATATACGTACACTTGTACAGACTTGATTTTCAGGGGAAAACATCTCACACCCATGGCAGTAGTTATAAGAACAAATAGAAAGAAACAGAGGTGTATACAGTATGCGAAAACGACGAAAATAAAAGAAAAAAAGGCACATTTATTTTATCTCAGTTTCATAGAACAAATATAATTATATCAATAAATATGTTACTCATAATGTTTCATATTTTAGAATTTAAAACTTGCCTTACTTCGATGTCGTTTCTATAGAAACATACTCCATAGCGTTTGTTGTAAGAAATCACAATTTCTGTGCTAATGATACACACATCACAAACAATATAATTTCCTTTGTTTGAACGTTTGTCGCGTTTTGTTGGCGCAGTGCTGGTCGTTTCCGGACGACCCATCGACGACGTAGCTCACGTCCGGCCGCCCTTCCGAGTGCATGTGCTGGCGAGTGGAGCGGTATTTTCGGCCTCGGCGAGAATCTCCTATCAGCCATACGACGCTTCCAAGAGCATCCATCGTTGCGCCATTTTGAGATTTCCTGCCAAGTCACGCTTCCAACTAAGATGGCGGCTGTTTACATGTTTTGAAGTGCATCTGGGAAACTATCTTCTGGATTTCTTCGGGTTTTTTGGCATCTATCTGTCTGTCTGTCTGATCTAATCTAAAACCAATATGCAGGGTTATCATTAGTAAATGTGGAGTGATTTTAGATACTTATATTTTAAAGACTATTTAAACCTGGGAAAGTTAAGAAATCGTCATATGAAAGCTCAGTTTATTATCTTTCCACGTAAATCATTGATTGCATTGTCATGAACAGCACTACCACAGAAGAAATGAAAGGGCCAGAAGGACCACAGAGGAATTAGCTGAGTTCCACAAAAAATATTTGTCTTTTGTCCACATGACTAAGAGCAAGGTCGACAACGTAGAATGCTACAATGACATCCCTACCAAGTGTAAGAAGCATGACCGTCGCACTGACACCATCAGGACGCCCGACTTTGTCACAAAGGTGCAAGGGATGGTGTATAACGACCCCAAGAAATCAATGAACGCCTTATCCAAGAAGTTGGGTGTTGCTTATATGCAGTACCATCCACCGTTTCATCCACGAGGACCTCTGCTACAGCTCCAACGTTCTTAAGAGGTCAGTCAGTTCATGGACCAGGCGTGCAGGAAAGGCGTTAGACGAAAGCAAAGAAGCTGCTCAACAAAGTCAAGCACTCAGAGAACAACAACTTGCTCAGATTCTTCTCAGACGAGAAGAATTTTGACCAGGGCCAGAAGGTCAATAGAAAAAATAACAGACGGTTGCGTATGAACCCTGATGATTTGCCCAGGGTCATGCACACGAAATTTCCTGCCGCCGTCATGGTTCTCGGGGACATCTCCAGCGAGGGAGATGTCATGCATCCTCATTTCTTTGAGAAGGGTGTAAGGGTAAACTCAGACGAGTACGCATTAAGGAGCTGAGAGATGCAGTGAAGCCCTGGATGTACGCCATTGCTGACGGGAAGCCTTGCATCGTCCAACAGGACTCTGCCCCAGCACACAAGGCCAAATGACTCAGAAATGGCTTGAAGAGAAAGTGCCCTACCACTGGTGTCCAGATGTTTGCCCCCGCCCTCCCCTTCTCAGCTTACCCGACTATAATCCCTTGCATTACAATATGTGGGACGTAGTTGAAAGAGAAACCAACAAGCACCCCCATAACACCCTTGACTCCGTCAGGCATTCCATCGCGAATGTCATGACCCACATGAACAAGGTCCAGGTCGCCAAGGCCTGCGATCAATTCCGCTCAAAGATCGCGGTCGTCAGCACCACCAACAGCGTGCTCATTGAAAAATTACGAAGTGTGTTCATGCATCAACTATTATACAAGATGTTGCTTCAACAAAACGTACATATATTCATGTTTCAATTACCATAATCGTTTTATTGTATATAAAAATGTTCCACAGTTGCCATGATATAACCTTGTGTATGTAATTTCTTTTGTCTGAACGCTTGAACGTTTGTCTCACTCTGGTTGCGCAGTGGTAAGGGCGCTTGCTTGTTTTAATTGTCGAATCCCTGCCTCAATCAATATTTTATTTTTTATTGTTGTAATGTTTATTAAATATAATTTCACTTTTCGAACACATCTGCATCACTTTGACGAAACATTGCTTCGTGTATATGTTTGTAACACTCTGTATCAAAGTAAGATTTTTTATTATGAACGAACTTTCAAGAAAACTGTTGTGATCAAAGAAATATTCATTGAATAAATGATTTCAATGAATAAATGATTTAAAAATTACTCTACATATCTTATTCTTCCCCATCATTATTGACGGGCTTTCACCTAGTATATACACTATATTGGCAAAAGTCACCGGACACCTAGAAGAGAAACGCAACATAGCATTTATTGACTTACATCAGTACGGTGTCGATCCACCTTTGGCCTTAATGCATACACTGACCCTTCGAGACAGGCTTTCGACAAGGTTTCAGAACACAGCGATAGGTATGCGCTTACATTCAGTACGTAATGCTGCCGCTAACTGTTGCTTAGTAGGCCTTGATTACAACTTCTTATGCGGCGCTCTAATTCATCCCATAGGTGCTCTATGGGATTAAGATCAGGGGTCTGTGCTGGCCAGTCCACACATGATACGGAATTATCGTCTAACCAAGCCGTAACAGTCCTTGCTTTATGGCTCGGTACATTATTCTGCTGGTACCAACAAGGCTCGGTTCCATAGTATTTCCACAGAGTTGGTAAGGCATAATTGTCCAGAATATCGAGGTAGACGTGCTGATTAACAGGTTTGTCCACGATAACCAATGGGTTGGGACCATTCCACGAAAAACACCCCCACACGAGTACACTGCGAGCTCCAAACTTCACCGTAGGAACAGTACACTGCGGTAAATGGCGTTCCCCGGGCTGCCGCCATACCAACATACGGCCATCAGACTAATGGATCGTGTATCTGGATTCATCAGTCCATAGGACTCGTTTCCATTAATTTACGGTCTACGATAAATGTTCTTTACACCATGTTAAACGACGAGTAGCATTCCGAGTGGAG
Source organism: Macrothele yani (assembly GCA_039090855.1). NCBI lineage: Eukaryota > Metazoa > Arthropoda > Arachnida > Araneae > Macrothelidae > Macrothele > Macrothele yani. Next base: position 1,975,667 of record CM077014.1, read on the forward strand.
ATGAAAGGCTTATGAGCAGCCGCACGCCCACGGTAACCCATGGAAATAAAGTTATCTGCGAATGGTACGTGTACATACCGAGGTTCCAGCATTTTTACTCACCTGTACACTGAGGTCTTGTGCAGTACTCCATCGATTAGCTGTAACGACTCTCCTGAGGCTTCGACGTCATCTATCAGTGATTTTCTTTGGTCTGTCGGTACGTTTTGCTGCTTCAGGCACGCCGTGTGTCTTCCACTTATTCAGTACATCCAAAACAGTTGACTTGGTTATGTTTAAATGCCTCTCGGTTTCTCTAATGGACAACCCACTAATATAACACCCAACAATCTTTCCTTTCTCAAAGTCAGTTCTCTCCCGCCGTGACATTTTCACTCAACCTCACAGTGCGATATGATCTCGGTCAGCTGCATGCTTGTTTTATACCGTTTGAAGCCGTACCGCGCATCTTAACAACGCAGCGGATCCGTTCATTTGCTTTTGAAGGATGTCCGGTGACTTTTGTCAATATAGTGTATGTATATATAGTACTTCGGCTCAGAGCAACCTGCTTATACACACTACAAAATCTAAAGTAATTAGTTTAATGTTATTTATCCTGGGAGTTCTTTTTGTCAAAGGAAGTCTGTCGCCCCCCAGTGGCAGAGGTGCGAGATTCTGGCTAGTCGTTCTAATTGAGCTAGCGTTTGAACCCCGGATGAAGCATAGGCGTTGTGTTTGTCGTACAACGCTACTCCCAAGCCTTCTTTGAAACCAACGGTTCTAAATTTGGTCTGGCGATTTCGTATTGCCTGATATCAGGTGCTCATGGCAACAGAGACTTAGCTATACTTAAATATCAGGGGTGACAGAAGGGTGGTGTAGAAGAAAGGTAGGAGGCAGACAATCTTGAGCAACCTTCACTCAATCACAACCGGATAGGAATAGGACAAAATGGCTCCATAAATTTTTTTAATAAAAAAAATAAAAAGTTCAGATTTTTGGGGTGGCGACAGTAGTGACGCTGCAAATGGGGGGGGGGGCTAGCGCCACCGCGTACCACCCATTAGTGACCTCGCTGCATGGCAATCGTTGCAAAATAAGGAACAAAAGTTGTTTTATAGCAGTTATGCCCAAAGGATTTTGTGATATATACCTCTAAGTAACTTTCATTTTGAGTTTGTTTTCTTATGTAAATTTAGTTACTTCTTAGTTAAATATTTTCTAACTGAACGACGCATTACTTCCTCGAACAGCCTTCTCTATTTGGCAACGCTGACAGTGGGGCACAGCACGATAAAACGAAAGCACGATGTAGTACAGTGTATTTTGATTAAGGATAGATTGATTAAGCAGATTGTGAAGATTGCGTATTGTAGAGTTGTCGAGATCTGTGTACGTGAAGTTATGATGATTACGAGTATATGTTAATGTTTTGATTGTAAATCATGGATACAAACAAGGCCTTTTAAGTTATTTATTACCGACTATTGCTGTTATTGAGAATCGATATCTATGTAACGACCTGAGAGTCAGAATGTATCAAAGAAATTGACCTTTCCGTGGGTGAAGGAATAAAATTAGTGGCCATAACGTAAGTCTATTATTTCCTGCTGATTCTTATCTGTCGCCGTTTGGTTATGAATTACGAAGTGTAATTTATGTGCAGCGCAGCTATTAATTTAGTAGCATTAGCCAGTTAACCAATTAACATATAAAATTACAAGTATAAAAAAGTTAAAACGCGTGATTTCGATTCATGTTTTCGTGTGAGAAACTGCCGAAGATCTATTTCTACACAAAATTGTAGATGGGATTAAGATCGAATTGATAAAAAAATATATACATATTCGGAATATATCATCTGAAGTGGAAAAGAGATCGGCTCGCAGTTATTCCTCATGGAGTGATAGGTAATATAATAAATTATCGTGTAAGCATGGCGTTACCTTCAGCGGGATCTTGCGATAAGATAATAGTCATCAGACTTAAAGCAAAGCATATTCAAATGATTAACAGTAACTGATTTCAGGATGCTGCAGCTATCTATTAACTTCGTTTTCGGTGAGTAGCTCCATTAAAGCAAAAAGCATGGCAAAAACAGCTGTTTCCACTCAATTCTTTTGCGATATCGAGTTCTGTTTAAATCACTGTGTTTTATTTTTAATACATGTAAAACACAGTTTTTAGTGCTAGTTCATTCTAAACTTGAAAAATATCTTTGTTCCGATTGATATTTTTGCAATATTTAAAAAGGTTCCTTTTCCCATTTATTTCAGATAATATCCTCTTTTTTTTAAATTTTAGATGTTCCTTATTTATGGGTTAGCCTCTGTTTAGTAAAAATGTCTTCCAAGCTTGGCACGAACGATGTGCTGTTAACTGAAACCTCTGAGCAAAGAGTGCCCTTGAGACATGAACCCATGTGTAGTGAGGTCGGGATCCCATTTTGATCTATGTATTGGAAACCACAGATTCACTTTACTCAAGACCGGCCATAACATTTTGATATTCCAGGCAAAAAAAAAAAAGAAGAAAGAAAGAAAGAAAATGTACATTTTCCCCAGTTGCGGTTATGTAACGACATTCCATCATTTCAAATACATTCAACGGCTACTTTGGCGCTCTTTGTAGGTTTACTCCTCGGGCAGCTGCCCAGCTAGATCGCCTCTAAATCCGGTCCTGACTGTACTTATTTTAAATAGTACCCAAACCACAGATCAAAGTGCTTAGAGAACCTCCAGCTTTTTTCTCTGTGTGACGCAGTTTTAGCCCTGAGACAGAGTCCAGTAAAGGCCGCAAATATTGAGGTTGAACAACAATTCTTAAAGTGCGTTGTGGTTGCAAATATTCGAAAAGTTTAACTTTGTTTTTGTTTATTTTTTTACTTGGAGGTTTAACGACTGCCGTAAGCAACTCAGTGGGCTATAAGCAGTCGCCCGGCCCTAATTTAGGATCACTGGTTCCAGGGAAGGGAGAGAGCCAGTGCCGTAAGACACACATCATCCCATGCCTCGCCGAGATTCGAACCTGGGCCTTTGTTTTGAAAGCAGCGTCGAACATGTATGTAATTCTGTAATTCCCTTTACCGTTTTTGTCCTTAATCGGTTCTAAGTCTTCGTGAAGAAACACACACGTGCGTGTTCATCTAAAAGTCTGCTTTCACCGTCATAAAAAAGTTGAAATTTTCCTATCTTTCTTCTTCTGTTCGTTTTTCCTTTTTATTATTTTTTTATTTTTGCAAATATTAAAATAAAGTTAACTTAAACATCAAAATAAAGTTCAAATCCAAAGTCAGTGTAAGGTTTACTTTCAGTGTGACACTTGCGTTCTGATTTTATTATTATTATTGCTTTTACACTAATGTTGAATTTTTCACCGAAACTTTGACAAACACAGCAACAATTCTTTCTCGACAGGGATCAGACAATTTCCCCTTTGCTCTTAATGTTAGACATGAAAAAGATCGTTCGCACAGGTAAAAAGTTGAAAATTGGAGTTCACTGCTTCTGCTGAAATCACAGAACTCTCTTTTCTCATTGAGATTCAGAACACATGTGACACTTCGTTGAATTTGATCTTCGACGTTCGGTCGCCGTGTAGATCAGTCAGTTATTCTTGCAGACTGGAACATTTTTTGAATTTGGTGAGAACTCAACAAAAGAGTTCCCTAATCAGTTCACTCGTTTCTGGTGGCAAAGGACAGTACTGGTGAAGGGTTTCTGTCAGTGATAACAAATTGCTGATTATGGGATAAAGTTCTTGTTAAAAGTCTGACTCTTTTTTTTTCCGTTGGAGGTTTAACGACTGCCAAGAGTTTAAAACTGATAATCTGCTAAGAAGGTTAGGTTAAACAGCCATTTCCCCCCCCCAAGAAAATCAGAAAAATTCGCTTTATTGTTTTCCTCACAGCATTCTTGAGATCCATCTATGTATAGGAGAGTCTGTTTATATATTTTCACACAGCTTTGCAAACACGCGTTACCTGGAAGGGGCGAAGGGCGCTATGGTTTGTGAACTTGACCATGTTTACAGTTATATCATAATCAAGAATTTGTTTTAAGTACTCCCCACTTGTTTTTGAAACAAGATCTTCCCTGGGAAGGAAACAGAGGGTCGTCGCGACATCATTTTTGTTATTTATGTTTTTACGAGTGTAAGAAAGATTTATTGAGCCGATCATTCAGGGCGTCACGAACAGCACACATTCTGATACACCATCTCCAAGAAAAACCCCCAGGATTCCAAATACGATGTTGAAAATCTCTTGTCCTTGGGCCGTTTCGGGCAATCTTTTTCGGCAAAAGTTTTCATCATTTCACCTTCCGTACGAATTCCAATAGCTGAGTTACAATACATCTCCGGACTAACCACCTTGGAGAACAAAGTATTGTTACAGAGCATCTTGCTCTGTAAAAATGCAAAAGGAATATAGGCCCAAGACAATGAAATATAACCGTAAATACAAATTGGTAAAAACATAACAAAGACAGTTAGTAGCGAAAGGAAATTACTTGCAGCTATTGCCAGTTGCTAGAGCATTTGGAATTTTTCGTGGTATTTCAAAATTTCTATTTATTCATTCCACGGTAACTCGCTGCATTTCTGCGGGAGGATCCTAGAGTACCGCGAAATCTGGTTGGGGAACACTGGTCTAGTGAAAACCTTTTGCGTCATCAAGTTCTACAAACTAACAGCAGTTTCATTTGCTATAGGCTTTCGATGTTTCATGTTCTGTTTATGTTATGGGGTATGAGCGGAAAAAAGAAAGTCATTCTGCTTTTGTTTTATGGCAAAAACATATCACTATTCGAGTTTCAGAATTAACTATAAGCAAACTCATGGTGACGGCAAAACACACACCTTGGAGCCTCAAGAACAGAATTTAATTAATACGTATCGATCACAACAACAACAAAAAAATGGATAAAACTTTTTGGTAGCTTCACATAATTATCAGCTGTGTTAAACAAATACTACAAAGTGTAAACAATGCAATCGAAGCTCTGAAGAAAAATAAATCGTTGTGTCATCAAAATGCCCTCATGTGAAAACTTTAAAATGCATATGCGCCTGGTTCGCATGAACATATATCTGTGATGCAGTCAGTCTTGCTGAAACGCTAAGTCTTTCATAAAGTGCGCACTGTTAAAATTTGAACTGTACAGTTATGCAAACATTTTGCTTTCGTAGCCTGAAACTGAATGCAATAACGCTCTGGCTGTCAGCTAACATTAGCTAAACGTACAAGTTCTACCGCAACTTGAACAAACGCACGATAACCCAAAAGAGGAGTGACAGCTTTCAGACTTTCAATGCACATCGCTTTTATCATTAAGCATGCTTACATGGAGAAGTCTGTTCACGTTTTTCTTTTCAATGTTGACAACTGCGACTTCCATTTCCGTACACAATATGGGTACATTCAGCTGCTTCGTTTACTTGTTTGATTGTGGCAGAAAAAAGTGACTTTTTTTTTTTCACTTGTGTGTGAGACGTTTGGCGGGCAACCGACGGGAAGTTTCTCACGGTGTGTCTGCGCGTCGGCTTCTTAGACAGCTGCGCACAGATGTGTGTGTGTGTGACCTTACTTCGCCTGCCTGGCCCAGAAATCGTCCGTGAAAAGTGAGGTTTTTATTTATTTTTTGTTTCTGTCGTGATTCTATTCCCGGCGAGAGGCTCGACTTAACACCATTTACTTTTAAAAACGTCGCTAAGCATATGAAAATAACTGGTGGTGATTTTCTCGACGGCATTGTTTGTAGCATCGTCACTTTCACTTTCTAAAGGAATGTTAATGTTAGAGAGAAGGCCGGTGTGTGGGTGCACGAGGTATTTATTAATACCATATATTGGGGAGACCGGAAAGTAATGTCGTTTATGGAAAAGAAGAGAAACACTGTCCTTAACAGAAGACCATTCATTTCTTAATCAATTATATAATCGCCATCATTATCGATCACACTTGCCCATCGTGCAACCAAACGTTCAATGCCGTCTTTATAAAATGAAGTTGGCTGTGGTGCAAAGAAGTCCGAGAGCCCCGTTTTGACATCATCAATATTGTGGAATCTTTTCGCAGTAAGAAAGTGCTGCAGAGATCTGAACAAATCAGAATCAGATGGTGCTGTCAGGGGAATAAGGGGAATGAAGTAGAACTTCCCAGCCAAAATCTCTGATCGTCTGCTGGGTCCGTCTCGCCGTGTGAGGTCTCGCGTTGTCATGCTGGAGGATGACACCTTCTCTGTTGACCAGTGCTGGATGTTTTACAGTAAGTGCTTGCTTCAAACGGCCCAGTTGTTGACAATAGAGGTCAGCGGTTACGGTCTGTCCGTGTTCCAAGAGCTCAAAGTGAGCTATGCCAGCGGTAGTCCACCAAACACAGAGCGAAACCTTTTTGGGGCGTAGGCCTGGTTTTGGCGTAGGAACTGGTGTCTCACCTGGAGAAAGCCACTGGTTTTAGCATCTTTTGTTCACGTGAAGAACCCACTTTTCATCTCCAGTGACTATTTTATGAAGAAATGGATCCTTTCCCTGTCGACTGAGCAAAGAGTTGCAGATGGTGGAACGCTGGGCTTTGTTGTCATGTGAAAGTTGGTGTGGGATCCAAACTCCTTGTCTATAGACCTTCTCTATCTGTTGCAGGCGCTTTTGAACAGTAGACCACGATGCATTAAGATGTTGGGATAATTCATCAATAGTTTGACGATGACCTGCCTCAACGGCTGCACACATCAGGTCATTGTCCAGCTCCATTGGTCTTCCTGCGCACGAGGGGCATCTGGGAGGTGACAATAGCCCGACCGGAATTGGGCGAACCAACGCTGGCACTTGCGGACATTTAAGGCATTAGGATAAACGGCGCATATGTTGTTGGTGGCCACGGTTGCATTGTTTCCCTTGTGAAATTCATACAGCTTACAATGACTAACCTGGCTCTCCTCGGGGTTTATGTCACTCATTTTGTTCTGCAAATCTGGAAGACAAAAACGCCTACATAAGTTAAAGGCAAATAGTTCATTCACTTGTACATACACTTACTTTACGGTGAACGTACATAAACACCTCACAACTGCTCCCCAAACTTAGCCCCCCAGAAAACGACATTACTTTCCGGTACCCCCAATATTTATAATTCAAAATACGGAACACTTATAATCTGATCGAATGCATCTCTTTCAAAATACTCTCCTTCTGATCTAATATAACTCTTCTACGACTTCATAAAAACACGTTTGGAAGCCATCTTTTGCGACGATGTTCAGCTCTTGTGCCGCATTCTCGATGATGTTACCTACGCTATCAAATCTTCGTCCATTAAGAATTTTTTTCAGACTGGGAAGCAAAAAGAAGTCGCCGGGGGCAAACCAGGTGAATAAGACTTATGTGGTACCACTGAGATTTTGTGTTTGGTCAGGAACTCACGGATCGACAGTGTGAATATGCAGGTGTATTATCATGATGCAACGCCAGGATTGAGATTCCCATTGTTGTGGACATTTGTGCCAAATTTTCCCCATAGACTTTTCAAGACGTACCACACCTTTTAACACGGAAAAATTAAAAAAGAAAGAGTTAACATCACCTTCACATTTTATTTCACTTGTTGGACTTTTCTGCGTTGAAGAGAGGTGTCGGACTATCATCCATTCCAATGATAGATTTCATTTCAAGGTCATAAACCATAGACCCAGTATTCGTCACCTGGGATATTTTCCATACAGTATGATTCCACTGCAGCATGATTTTTAAGGTTTTGGTAAACTGTTACCTAGTCAGGGTCGTCGCCAAGCGGATGCGAGGGTGGGCTTGAGCCCAGTTCAAAATATGCCATTTTTTCAACATATTTAACTTTAAAATATAATCTGCACCTTGCCAAGTAATAAGTGTTGTGTTTTATTTCGTGTAGCCCTACGTATTTCCCCCTAGGAAGTGCGTTGTTTACGTCTCCAAAAAGGTTATCAAAATAGCACCGCAGGGCCATGAAAATTCAGTTGTTCTCCGCTCTTCCAATTCCTTCCTTTAAGCCTCTTTTTCATGTTAGTTTGTGGCCAGGGGCCTAAGGAGGAGGGTAGAAATTCACTGAGGGGATCACTACTAATTGCTCTGTTGTTTGTTTTCTTTTCAAAATAGGAGATTTCAACACGGAAAGTGGAATCTAAAACTACACTAGCGCTCTTAGGACTGCCCCGAGACAGTGAAACTGCAGGAAGTGGCCAAAGACGGCTTTGTAGGAGAGGAGTGCAAGGCAAAGTCGCTGGCTGGAAGGAAGGAAGTTAAGGAAGGGAGAGTTATCGTGTCTGCGTGGCACGACGTTAAAATTGGATTTAGACAAACAAAACTGACATTTTCTTTTAAATAAATTGTTCAAGTACACTACTATTTTCGTAAGCAAAAATGGAAAATTTTGAAAAGCAATTTAAGAAAATGCATTCAGAGCAAGCAAATAGTTAAAAGCGACATTCTACAAACACTTTTGTCTTACACCAGTGGCGTAACTAGCGAGATCCATGCATGCATGTATGTATGTGTGTCCAGGTGGAGAGGGTCGGGATTGCACGAATTCCTTCGTAACCGGTAGTGAAAAGCATTAAAGCCGGTCTCGGTGGCACAGTAGCCTAAGCGCTGGCTTATAACCATTCGTTCGAGAACAGTCCGGGTTCAAATCCTGGTGAAGTATGGATGTTGTGTTTGTCTTGCGGTACGGGCTCTCTCCCTTCCCTGGAACCAGTGACCGTAAATTAGGGAGAGGAGACTGATTATAGCCCATTGAGTTGCTCACCGTGGTCGTTAAACCTTCAGTCATAAAAAAAATCATCATTAAAAATGCGTTCTTTCAGTTTTTAGTAAAACATAAAGGTGCTATCAAGCTTGCCCCACCAAAAATAATGTTTTCCCACCCGTCGTCGTCCATCCTGATTTCGAAGTCTAGCGACATCCATGTACCTAGTGCTCCTTTCAATGATGTGTTAGAAGCCTAGTCGTAAACTTTGTATTCTGTCACTCTTCTTTTGTCCAAATCCTACGTCGAAATCACATGGCAACATTCAACCGAGATACCAGTTCCATTGGGCACCTCCCTAACTGTTGTTATAGAACATTTCTGATCACTCCATTCACATGTGATGTGGAATCATCTGTACTTGAAGTTGATAGGTATTCAGAGCGAATGTCGTCTCAATCAGTGCTAGACCTTCTTTAAATATCCTAAACCATTCAAAAATTTCGAACTGCTTAGGATTTCCTCTCCAAATGCTATTTGCAGCTGTGGAGATATAGCTTTAAATTATGCTGTAACTTTAATGTTTTATGTGCTTAATATCTTAACTACGCGGCTCTACAATTGTTCGTAATGTACTTCGTGAACACATCTCACACTTGGAAAGAATCGACATCATAACTTACGAACAAGTCCAAGCCTTTTGTCCACCACTGTTACGTCAGGTCACTCGTACACTATACTTGCCTATCACAGCGATCCCGATAACGAGACTGAAAGCAGTGCAGATCTGAAACTTTGCATGAACTTGAGAACCTTGCCACTGTAATGAGTCTGTGTGTATGGAACTTCAGTGTGGCACACTCTCGGAGCAGTGACTACAGTTGTAGTTCCGGTACTTTTGAACACATTGCGTACGTGGGGGGGGGGGCGATAATAGTGATTTAAGTAAATTAAACAGAAAAAAGCAGTTCTGTTTGTTGATGAAAGTTGAGTGAAATGGCCCATTGCTTCTGATAAACGAAATATGACAGCATTAAGTATTTAATAAACTTACATAATAAGATTTTTGCTGTTCATAAATTTGCATAACTGGATTTTTCAGTAAATCTTAACTCCTTCCTCCTTTGCTTTGCTATCTTGAGAAACAGTCTTGACCCCCTTCCCATTTCATGTATTCCACGTCGCAACTCTTCATTAAACGCCGAATGCGCAAACTTGTCCTGCTTTGGTTGTTTACAGTTCAGAAAACAGTGAATGTCTGAAATCCACAATGGTGGTAAGCATTTGTATGTGGTTAATAGCTGCATTTAATGCTAACATGATTAATGCTCACACGATATCTGAAGTCTTTGGGAAGAGGTGCGATAGATAATTTAGTGCCACATGAGTGTCTTGTCCGTGCTGTCCAGAGCGATTCTTTGTGTGATGAAAATTCAGCCCACAGAAGGCGTAATACGCTTATTTATGGAAAACATGTTGCTTCACCTCCGGCAATGTAAGGAAAGCTGATCGACAGGGGAATGTCGATCCCGGAGAGGAGAATTATCTGAACGAAAACTGCCATCGGATGTGCTAATGTTTACGCGTGTATGACAATAAGCGTTTCTATGCATGTGGACAATGACTGTATGTGGCTTCTGTCTTCATGACAGAGCTGCTGCCCACTCTTATGACAATAGCATGGAGTTGCAGGACGTCGCTTGGTCTGATTAAAATCCGTTCGATCTTTCCGAAATTCTGGAACTGCGAGAACACTGTTAGGATCAGTGAGTCACGATTCACCATAGCCCGGCCTGACAGTTGAGTGCAAGTCTGTAGTACTGCAGAAAAAGATAACATGTAGCAATTCCCAAGCAAATGGTAAGTTCTAGAAGACATGGTGTCGCAGTGCGGTTTAATTTTCTTATCATTTGGGGAAAATCTATTGTTCGTTGTGTCTTGAAATTCCACTAGACTCCATCATCCTATGTGCTTTGCTTCGCTTAAAGTCACCTCTTCTGGATTTCAGCACAACGGAGCTAATATTCGTTTGTTAGATGAATCCGGAACCTTCAGGTTTGCAATTTAATACTCCTAAAACAACAAAAATTGGAGAAGTATTCTTGATCTCAGAGACTACAGTCTTGTGACACTTATATATATATTAAGGTAATACAACGTAGTTTGTCACAATTATTTGTAAATAATTGTGACAAACTACGTTGTATTACCAAAATGCAACACCAAGAAAGAAGCATCCGATTGGCCTGAAATTCGCAGCATGCGTCGTCCGCGAGAGGACATGCAAATGATTAGAATTGCAGGGCATATGCAAATCATGTGCGCCCGGCACACCACCGAGAAGCACGATAAGAAGGGTGCACAGAAGGCGGGGTGTAAGTAGTGGAAGTTGTGTTGTGCTGCCGGACCTGTGCGTGAGAAGCTTCCTGATGCCTCGTCGCACAATACGGCAGTCATTCCAGCACGTTTCGGAGTTCGACAGAGGACGAATAGTGGCTTATCGCGACAGCGGTTTATCGTACCGAGACATCGGCGCCCGTGCGGGACGATATCCAGCCACAGTCAGGCGAGTATGGATTCAGTGGGTGCAGGAGGGACGGACGGACCGACGAGAGCGATTGCCGCAGCCGCGGCACACCACCGAACGAAAGGACCGCCATGTTGTGCGGCGGGCATTGACGGCTCGCACCGCCACATCACGAACGTTAGCGCAGAAATTAGGGTGTGTTGCGCAACAACCTGTGTCAGCACGTACCGTTCGACATCGCCTGCAGGAGCGGGGACTTGTCGCACGGCGCCCATTGCTCCGATTACCATTGACGTTACACCACCGGCGAGTGCGGCGGCAGTGGGCCGTTGAACGCCGCACCTGGACTGCGGAATGGCACGACGCTGTCTTCTCCGGCGAATCCCGCTTCTGCCTGCAACACCACGATGGTCGGATCCGCGTGTGGCGGCACCGCGTCGAGAGACTGTATGACGCCTGCATTATGAATCGCCATACCGGTCCGTCACCTGGCGTTATGGTTTTGGGCGCAATTGGATATGACACCCGCACCCTTCTGGTACACATCGCCGGTACACTCAACAGCTACCGCTACATCTCCGACGTTTTAAAGCCTCTAGTCCGCCTTTACCTGCAGGACCTGCCAGCGGCCACGTTTCAACAGGACAATGCGCTCCCGTACGTGGCACACATCGTGCAACAATTCTTCACGGCCTACTAGGTGTCACTGCTGCCGTGGCCCGCCTGTTCTCCCGATATGTCGCCCATCGAACACGTCTGGTCGCTGATCGGCAACCGAGTGGCCCGGCAAGCATCACCCGCGGCTACGCCTGATGAACTGTGGCAACGTGTGGAAGCAGCCTGAACCGACATACCCCAAGCCCACATCCAAAGTCTCTTTCGTTCGATGCCGCGACGTGTAGCGGCCGTTATTGCCAGCCATGGGGGCCACACGAAGTATTGATGTCTGTGTGTTCCGGAAGTCGCACGAGCCTGTAAGCTCAATCGTTTTATCTTTGTGTCTGCTGTTATGTATCCAGTAAATCTGGCTTTGCTATCTCGTGTCCTTCTTGGTGTAGCATTTTGGGTGGCCAGTAGTGTATATTGAAGATGTATTGCCTTCCCAGTGGATTAAAGAAAAAATTGATCGCTCATCAATTGATGAAAATTAACTTTTAATTTACTTGTTCATGCATGTGATATTAAAAATTAAAATTAACTTGTTCATGCGTAAGTAATACGATGATGCAAATAAAGTATTACTGATGATAAGGGCCGGATCCAAGAACGCTCAGTTCATTCTAAGCTTGGGCGCCGACTACGTGGTTGCTCCGGGGCTCAGTTTCCCGTTGAAAGTGATTAATGGGTGCTTATCACCCATTAAAACATTGCTAAAAATAACACTTCCCCCGAAGAAAAGAAAATCATAAGGTTGGCTGTTTCTCTACTTTTAGTGAGATAACCGGATTATTTCCTTCTTATCAGTACTTCTGTACACAAAACGATTTACTATGTTGTGAACAAAGCATATATTTTAGCCTTTTGACACCCATTTAGGGTAAGTGATAGATTATGTGGTTTATACAGTTATGAGAATAATATACCATGAAAAGAAGGTAAACCCTTCTTATGCTCATGAAACACTTTGTGACGTACCTACCTCAGAGGTGACGCACGTGTCAAGATGGCAAAGTTGCTGTGATAAGCTTCGTCGGTGTAGTTTAATTGGGAGAACAACTGGTTCCGGGGTGAGGAAGCATTGCTTCTAATACTACCACCGGCAAAAATGGCTTGTTTCTTCAGAACATCCAAAATCCAGTTTTAGAATTCTACTTTGGGAGTGATGAAGGAAAAAAGGTGGATAACTTGATCAAGAAACCGTTTTAAGAAACGTACTTTTTATATACATATGTACATATATACGTTCACATTCATACATATTGATGCATAGGGACAGCAGTTTTTTTATAATATCAGAAATCTTTCAAGGGACCAAAATCGAAACACCTTTAGCAGTAAAAAGTGCATGAGAAAATTTAGGAGCGTCTTGATTATACATTCATTCCAATTTCAAAAACCTCTCACCGATTAAATCGCATGCCTAACTGGCATATAATGGACGTTCCATTGTAGATATGTGTATGTGAGTGTGTGCAAAAATAGGAGATTTTTGTGTGTAAAGAGCTCGAACACAGCCATTGGACCCTACGTACGATGCTAAACTTATCCACAGCTCTATCTCTCGTTGGACTTCATGTCCAGAGCTTAGGCACCTGCTGGATTTCATACCCCGAGTTCCAGTACGAAACGGGCTTATTAGAGTTCGAGCACTCATTAAACGTCTTGTTCAGAACTCGAGCACATATTGGACTTAGTGTGCAAAGCTGGAGCACCCACTGGATTTCTGGAAATTCAGCGCATATGATTATAAATATTGGGAGAGAATGTTAAGCAAAGAGAACATAGAAAATCAACATTAAAAAAGCCATGCTTGCTTTTCATGCTGATTCCTGGTTTTCTCAAACTCAGGACAGATCATTAATAGTTTTCACAGATCTTGCTGGACCTCTTTTCCTCCAAAACGTCACCACCCTGTTGCAAGAGATTACAGTAATAAACGGCGGGGATGATTTGACCTTCATATGTGGCGTCAGTAAGTACAACTTGTTGTGCGACTCCAAAAAATTCGGATCATGACCTTCCAGTTTAGACCAGTACTCCAAAATTTTGGGAAGGCTGTGAATCAAATCAAAATCTTTCCACTGCAGGGACTAATCTTTGGTCAGTTTCTGGGTAAAAGTGATAAACGCAGAATCCATCCGATGCGACGAAGTGACTCAAAATCGGTTTGAGCCTGCCTGAAGGCGCTGCACCCCCCCTCCTCCCTCTTGTCACTCCGTATTTTTCTTTTCCTAACTATACTCGGTGCTGAACTGTCGTGTAACCAATCGTTCCGACACATCACCTTTTTACAGTTGGCAGTGAATAATGTGGTCATTCATTTCTTTAAGATTGACAAACGTTCTTCGGCATCTCGGATGGTTATCGACAGTTTGATTGGATGAGGTCGTCTATTGTATCAACATTTCTGAGTATTGAGACGACATCCTCAAGACTGGTTTTCTTGTGAATGAAGTGCAAAATCCATCTGTTCATTGTGGCGTAGGATGGAGCCTCGTCTCCTATTGTATCTACCATGTCAGCATGAACTGTTTTAATTGCTATTTCACATCAGATAAGAAAATAACAGCGCGTTGCTCCAGTTTATCCATTTTCAAATGGACTGCAATGCACTCACGCTAATGGACAGCTGTAACAGAAGAATAACTTATGGACGTGCAACATAACATGTTCGTTGCAATTCCGAACATTCGTAGTTACAACTTAAACAAGTTTTAGTCACACAATTTCTTCCGAGTCGGATTCATAACTTATCAGGTAGCCCTCGCATTACAATAATTAACAGTATATATAATAGCTACGTGGCCATACATACTCACATAATTTGTCGCTTATAATTTAAAATCAGTAAATTTATTTATAACTGATAAACTTATCTATTACATATTATCCAGAGTTATAGTACCTATTACTTTTTAGGACATTAGCACTAATAATAGGAATTCGTCTTTGGGTCGTCGCCCTCAATTTCTGTGTTATTGGAAATATGTGGGATTGTTTATGGTTTTTAAATGTTGTTACATTTTCTCTCAGTTAACTGAGTTTAGTTTTTCTTATGGCAGCAACATGATTTCCATACTTTCCAAGCTTTGGTTTATTCGCAGTGTTGTGACCAGCGTTAGCTGTTGTAATGCATAGATTCAAGGGCACAACCACGATAGGGTTTTAAGGGTTAGAATCCCTTATAGTTCCCAGAGTTTTTTTGTTCCGTTTTTTTGTTTATTTTCCCCTTTCTCCACAATTTTTTTTTCAATTTTTCCTCTTACTGAGCGCCCTTAGGATAAAATTGTGAACGTCTTGCATTTTCATTTTCCAGGCTTTCTATCTGTAACTTAACTCTAGACCACAGATGACATAATTACCCGACATTTTTTTTCAGTAACAATTTATTTCATTGAGACAAAAAGCAGGATTAACTTGTCCCTGTGATGCCATCTAAGCTTCCCCGATGGCTCAGTGACTTCTGACCATTCCTTTGAGGTGGGTCCGAGTTCGAATCCTGGTGAGGCATGGATGTTGCGTTTATCTTGCAGCACTGGCTCTCTCCCTTCTCTGGAATTAGTGCGCCTAAATTAGGGAAAGGCGGCTGCTTGTAACCCATAGAGTTGCTCACAGTGATCGTTAAACCTCCAAACAACCGTCTAACAAAGGTGTCGGGGCTGGTATAACCCTCTAGGGTATGACCCCCACCCGTAGCTGTTCTACCCTACTATAAGGTATGGTATGACGAACGGATATTAGGATTTTCTGAAACCTAAAATTCATAAAATTCCTCTGGAAAAGTGGACGTCTGTGGTCAAGCTTTCAAGTCAATGATCAGCCTTTCTCCTTTCCTGAAAGTAGTTGTGTGTATTCAATGAAATATACCATCAGAATAATATCCCAGATAAAATTCTTCAGTGTTTTTGACTTTACACTGAAGAGCAATTGAATTAGAGATACCTGTCTAGTAACGTGTATCACCACCTTTCGCCCTGATGACGGCGGCGATTCGTCTCGGCATGGACTCGACAACACACCGGAAGCGTTGGGAAGCCATACGGATCCACGACCCCTGAACAAGCTCCCACAGTTCACGAAAATTTGATGGAGGGGGTTTAGAGCCTCTAACATCTCTCTCGATGGCATCTCAGATGTGCTCGATGAGATTGAGGTCAGGTGACCTAGCTGGCCAAGGAAGCGAGGTTACGTCGATGGAGTGTTCATCCAACCATTCGGATACAATTCGAGAGCGATGGCACGGTGCATTGTCTTGTTGCAGAATGAGGTTCCCAGTGGGTTGTTGAAGACCCACAAACGGGAGCAAATGGCCGTCCAGGATATCCCGGTAACGTTGACCTGTGAGGGACGATGTCACACGTACCAGGGGTCCGGGGTCCCATTTCAGTCCACGTAAACAGTCCCCAGACCAGAATGCCACCCCCACCAGCTTGAAGAGTACCCTGCTGGCAAGAAGGATCCATCGCTTCATGTGGTTTGCGCCGTACCCGTATCCTGCCATCCGCATGTACCAACGTGAATCTCGACTCATCAGTCCAGGCAATATTTTTCCACATGTCTAGGGTCCAGTGGCGATGCTCCCGCGCCCATGCTAATCTTTGCACCCTGTGATGTGCGGTCAGCAGCGGTACCCTCGTGGGACGATGGCTTCTGAACCCCATAGCGAGGAGATGGTTCTAGATGGTGTGGCTGCTTACACATTTTTGTGCACCAGCGTTAAATTGCCGAGTAATTTCTTACACTGTGGCCTGTCTATCCGCTGTTACAATGCGAGCTAGCCAACGATGACCCCGCTCATCCACACGCTGTTGTCTACGGCAGTTGGCCCTTGCAGAAATGGTTTTATCGGATTCGATGTACTCACGGTGCACCCGTGACACAGTGGCTCGTGAAAACCCCAGTGCCTGCACGACTTCCGAGATGGAGTGACCCATTCGTCGGGCCCCGACGATTTGCCCACGATCAAATGTGCTTAGATCCTTCGTCTTACCCATACGGCGTCCGACTCTTACTGATTCCCGTCGCATCACTCCTTATATTGTCGGATCGCTGCGCACGTAATGTCGTTTCCGTTTACAGGGCCGCCCACAGCGCCACTTTGCATAACGTCAGCTGTCTCTAATTCAATTGTTCTTCAGTTTATATTGTAGCTATGTTCATGATGAAGTGCTTGCATTATTTTTATCTCATTATTGGTAATGAGATTTAAGAATCCAAATAAGCAAAGCTGTCACAGCGCGATCCAAAAAACATGTGAGGCAAAACCAACCTTTCATGTTAAAATATTTAATACGTTAATATATATATATATACATGTTTAAAATCCTACGAGATCTTTCGGGCAGGCAACCCGCCCCTCTTCAGGTATAACACTACTAACAGGAGCATGGAGGCAAAGCTTATATACAAGTTAAGCAAGTAGTGACGCATAAACATGTCACTGAGCAGTCTCGTGGACTTGGACGATACACATCGTTAGGTGGTGTACTTACCATGGTTGATTGGAAGGGCTGTTAGAGTGAGTCGATGCCCGATGGTAGGTCGTTGGATGAGCGACCTCCAGGCTAATGGAACAACACATGGCAAATAATCGTTATAACAATGGCTACCATAATGACATATAAATAAACTCTCAGCAAAATGAGTTAGTCTTTTGGTTTTTAAAGTCAACAGTACGTGAGCATCTTCCCATATGGGGTAGTGTGAGCCAGAACTTGCTAGCCTAGCTAGGGCCGTGGCAGAGGATTGACATCTAATATTGTATCTGTGTTCAGAAAGTCTAACACCCAAAGAACGAAGGGTTGAGCCAATATACACCTGGTTTTCAATAGTAGGGTCACGGCTCACCATAGAGATGCAGAAAATACCACTCTTGTGGACTTCAGACACCGGGTCCCGGTCTTTTTTAATCAACGAGTAGAAGTTGGTAGTTGTTTCGCCGAAACCTATATAAGTTATGCTTTTTACACGCGTTCCGGAATATTGAAGCTACTGGAGGGAAGTGTGTTACAGAACCAATTAATTTCTTTAATCTTAGCTCATGCTAATTAAAGGTAATGAGATTTATTATTTAATGTTTTTATAATAAATTACTTTAATTTATGCACTTTAATTTGTTCAATAGTGATACTTATTTTGCTGATACCAATTAAATATCTAGTGATACTAATTGGTGCAAACATTTCTTTTCCCCAAAGATATCAATGATATATCAATATTGCACGCAAGTACAGTTCATATAGCGCTTTCATCGATATCATAATCATTTCCAGAATTTTGTTTTGAGTTTCGCGCCTGTAACGATTGCATTCTGTGATGATTTTGGGTTCAAAGTTGTCAAAAGGAACGCACCATCAATAAGTTGACTTTTGACCAGTTCTTGAGAGTTACTGGTTTGTTCTTTGTGTAACTACAAATTGTAGTAAAGTAAAAGTTAAAACACAGAACTAACACATAGTGCACATTAAGCGCTAGCTGAGTTGAGCTCCTTCTTTAGACTGATATTGGAAACTATGTGCTGCTGACCTTGAGGAGTTCGATCATTGCAAACTGGATTCCTAAGTTGTAAGTGATAAAAATCGAAAATCATCTCCCCTATCATGCTAAAAAACTGCTGATAGGCTATTTATTTAAAGGCTTTTATCCGTTTGCAACTACTGGTATTGTTTTTTCACTATTTCTTTTTGATCTTTTACGAAGTGCCGTCAACACAGTTGGTCCCATGTCAACAGCAACATTTCTTGGCTTCATGCAGCAAAAAGTTTTTGACTATCTACACATTTCACAACACTCACAAATGTCCATACCATAGATCTTTTTGCCTGATAATCGTAGGATTTTGTCTTTACAAATGGCGAGGCATGTGTTCCATCCTCTTCAGTATAGCAGCTCACTCTTCAAGAAATAAGTCATTAAAAATATTTAATGTCGTTTAAATTTCGGAGCTGTCGAAGCTGCAAATGTAACATTCATCTGTTCATCAAGTAAATGTCATAATAATAGCTTCAAGAAATCATACATATCAACGAAGGTTTTGATTTTCACAGGTAAAATGCTTCCCGTGCATCGAGACAGCAGCTAGGCACAAAGATATTGCTCATTTTAAGAAATGCTTAACTTACATTGGTGTACGTATTGGATTTACTTTTCGAGGTAAATTTCCCGTAATAACAAAAGATAAAAAAGTTAAAAAAAATGTTCTCAATACCTCCTTCATGAACTTCCATCAACCATGAGAGTTCTACTGAGATCGTCAGTGATGTCAACAACTTTTCATTTTTATTATTGTTATTATAACTTAGCGCTGATTTTCTTACTGTTCAAAATGATGTTTCGGGATGCGGTCTGGACCAAGTTAAATCTGGAGAAGAAAAAGGAAGGTCGCGCCAGTGGCGCAGTGGTCTAAGCGTTGATTTATGACCATTCGTCCGTGAAGGGTCCGGGTTCGAATTCCGTGAGGCATGGGTGTTGTGTTTGCTTTACGGCACTTGCTGTTTCTCTTCCCTGGAACCTGAGCCGCGGATGGCTTAGTGGTTAGCGTTCTTGACTACCAAAGGACCATGGTTTGATCCTAGGTGGTGACGAATGTTAAACCTCACTGAATATCTGCCGTGCCTCTCACGAGCACTTTAAGCCGACGAACCCCGGGCACTGGCACCCCGGTTGTAAATAATGGCGTCTTTCTCCCCCTTTCCTATCGGGCACTCTAGCCCAAATCTCCTAGCTTCCTATTTCTAAGGGTAGTTGTTTAAGACCTGGGGTCAGACGCTCCCTTCCCGAAATCTTTTACATGTGATGTAATCTGTTCTTCCCTGGAACCAGTGGCCCTAAATAAGGGATGGGCGACTGGTTTATAACCCATATTATTTGCCCATTGAATTGCTCACGGTGATCGTTAAAACTTGAAGAAAAGACAAAGGAAGTAATAATGAAAATCACCAATTAAAGGATTCAGCTCCGTGCTTACTGAGCTTACCATCAGTCAACGTCCCCGGTTCTCAGTGCTACAGCAATGGTTTGGCGAAGTGAAAATTGGTATCGTTTAATTTTATTGCATTTCCTATCCTGCTGCAGTACTTCCTTATACACATTTAGGTAGAACTACAATTAGTCGTATGTGTGACTCACATTTACACCTACGTACCTATGGAGAGTAAAAATATTTGGGCTTGTGAAAAATTATTCCAGCCGGCCCAACGATATGGGATAATCCGACGCAATGGAAACCTTTGACGTTTATTTTATCATGCTGCACTGAAAAGGTATCAAACCCCAACGAAGTCATGTAACGAAAGCACTATAGGCCGGAGTAGCATCCCTACCGATTGCGAAGGTGAACGCAAAGATGCTTTCTCCCACATTTGCCCTCAGTACAGTGGCTAGCTGCTCGTTTCAGTCTGTCAAACTAAGTTTCTGTACGAGTCTGAGTTTGGGGACGCATTTAAGACTTACATACTTATAGCTCGGCCTATTGATTTCAAATGTAATTATTGAACGCGCACGGTTGTGTTGCAGTTCCGTCTCACTTTGTGATCTTTATTTCCCTAACACCTTTTTAGCGGTAATTAAAGCCAACAGAAAAGATCACAGAGCTAAAACAACAAAACTTTACAGCGACGTAACTAGGGGAAGCGCCAGCACCACGATTGGCAAAGTAAGCATGAAATGAAAACATCAGAACATAACAAAACAGAATGTATATACAGTATGTGCACATACAAATATTTCATAGTTTTTGAAACAAAATCGACACGGCTTTTTAAAAAATCTTGAAAAATGTATAAAAAATAATATGCCTCCAGGATTTTTTTAAAAAAGGGACCTGGGCTGTTTCGCCTTCTTGTGCATTTTTTTTTCTCAAGCAAAACACTGAAATGTGTAGGCATACCCTCAATGTAAATTTTATTTGCAATTATAGTTTGTTATAGCCAAGCATTCCTTTTAATAGTAAGTTTTCTTACTCTATTTACGAATCAGTGTATAACAATTCACATCTGTTAAACTTCTGGCTTTAAGCTCAAACTGAGTGATGAAACGAGCAACTTTTGTGTAAAAAAGTTTTTTATTTATTTATTTTCGTAATATGTTCTTTTATATAAAGACTCCCAAATAAGAGTAAAATCTAACCCAGGAATGGATGGCTATAACGAAGAAAATTTCTCCGTCATTTTTGGTCTACGCCGGGATTCGAACCCGAGTACGCTTATTCCGGAACAAGCAGCTCTACCAACTGAGCTACGCAGACATGTATTCTGATTCCTATCTGCCTTTATGTCATGTGCGTCCTGCTGGCAGGTACGTCACATGGCATAGTATACTTTACGTCTATCAGGTTTGAACTCACACTTGTGTTTAATGCATTTGTAACTTCCTAATTAAACGGTATTTTATGTCTGACAGAAAATTCTATTTCTTATGGATGACGGAAAATAGAAATCCGCTTTCCTATATCTTTATTTAGAACGGTATGAAC
Organism: Macrothele yani; assembly: GCA_039090855.1. Taxonomy (NCBI): domain Eukaryota; kingdom Metazoa; phylum Arthropoda; class Arachnida; order Araneae; family Macrothelidae; genus Macrothele; species Macrothele yani. The sequence goes on from CM077014.1 coordinate 1,997,027, forward strand.
AAATTTTATTCGATAATTAAACAGTACAAGTAACAGCATTTTTCGTATGAAATGCATTCAAATTTGAAACTGCACGGTGGTGGTAATACTATACTTTGTTTTCACTTATGAACTGATGAAAAACAAATAAAAGTTATTAGTAAAACCATACACAGGTACAGTGAAAATATAAATTCAAAATTCTTTATTTAACTCTTCTTTCTTCTACGTAGCGTTTCTGTAACGTTTTCCTTCTGAACGGCATATTACTTTCCATGTACGTTTTGGTCAACATTGACAATGAGTCAATGTAAATAAAGTGTCGTCGAGAGCAGAAACTGTGTGGAGTGGTGTACAGATTGTTACAAAAGCGTAGAGATTGTATAGAATGCTGATATTATCGTTAAGTGATTTATTGATTGCTACTGTTAATTCCATAGTACGAAAGTGTGGTTGCTGCTGCATACCATTGTTTTTATATCAAGTTTTATGCTACGACGTCTGAAGAATAAATAGTTGGTTGTTATGTAAGTTGATCATTTCTATGATCCTGCCCATTAGTTCAGTTAATAACTTATACGTGTTCCAGTGTTTTTGGTTAAGAACATAAAACAATCTTTAAAATAACCACTACAGAATCTGGGACTCCGTACATCCCCCTCTGTATTCCCTCCTAGGGTGGGGACGAATGTACAGTCAGCGTTAGAAAATGGATTCGGGCTCGCATGCACGCATGCGTTTGAAATGCCATTCATTCAGGCTCGCAAATCGCAGGGCACCCCCATGGCCGATGATCAAACCGATAGAAGGAATGTGATTAATATAGAAAAGAGGAGGAGGGGAGAAATATAATCATACAGGAAACAGAAAGACGAACATCTCGGCACCTAATGTTAGTGGTGCTTGCTAACGAGATCAGCAGCGGACGAGATAACAAAGCTTAATTACCCGGAAGTTAAGGCATATTACGTGACCTAGAACTCAACAGCTAATGGAAAAAAGCGACAAATAAATAGAGAAAGAACTTTCTTGAGTGTATGTGGTCGCATCGCATTCATGCACCTATCAAAAGAAACAAAGAGGACCTTCCTTCGCTGTTTTCAGGAGATATAAAATTGTATATTCAATGTCTGTGTGACAGCAAAAAAGCTGAAGATTTCGAGACCTTGGGAAATCAGTGTGACAAGATTATACCTTCAGTTTGTGATCTGTTCACAAAAAAGACACTGAATAAAGACTTTACTGTGGCAAGACTAACACTGGCTACGAAGATAATATCACGATTAATTGCTAACATTGTCTACTATGAATATCATCGTCTTGACGAAAAGGAAAATTAAATCCAAACAGTTTTTTTCAGAATGTGTGTAATGAAACGACTGAACAGCTGTGGTAAAATCATTAGTCTTAATTTATCTCTGAACGTATAACTCATTGAGTGTTAATGATGTCTTACTCATGCAGAAAAAGAACATATTGAGTAGTTTTCATATCTGACGCTGGGAACACTCACACCGCGTACACCCACTCCGTCGCCACTGAAGTTATTTTGAAACTGATTTGATGCTAGAAAAATTCATAGGTCTTGGCGTTTTTCGTTATTCAGAGTTTGTACTTTGTTATACGTATTACATTAAATGTGCGTGCGCCTGCGCATAAGACTGAGGGAGAGTAAATGTCCAATATGTCAGTCCACGTTTAGTACAAGAATGTCAGTACTAAATATGGCAGTTCATGTTTAGTACAAGAATCTTGAGTTGTAGTGTGCTGTGCTCGATAATGAGATGACAATCAATGAGTTAAATATTGAAATTCGTACAATCCTACGTCATTGCTGAAAAAAGATTAAAAGCAGCTGTAGCTTCCTGAGAAATATACACAGTTCGGGATTCATATTTCTTGGGGCAGCTTCCAACGTCTGGAATTCAAGAAGCTGGAATGCGGTGACACGAGCCTCGAAAGTAAGCCGCTATCGGGATATCACATCGGTATGTAGCAGCGTTCTGTGCCAAGCAGTTGAAACTGATCTATCGACAAACGCTTGCAGAATCCTGTCCGAGCATGATTGATCATTAAAAGTTGCACTTCGACGTGTGCATCGCATCGGTAAGATAGCTAGCAGTTCCCGATGTGTTCCACATGAACTTATCACTGAGCAAGTTAGCCTTTGCATTGACGTCTGCGGGAAACTCTTCGCGATTCCCCAGGGATCACCATTTCATTCAACGAACTGTGTAGCGTTCCACGTGACATGACCTAGGTAACGTACTACTGAGGTAATGCATGAGTCAAAGCGTTAATTCAGCAGCGGTAAGCCTACCGGTGTAGTGCAATTGGGAGAATAGCCTCTCCTGAGTAGGAAGCTGTGCGTTCGAATTCCACTGTCAACAAAGATATGCTACAATTATTACACGCGATGAAAAAAATGGCTTTACATCAAAAGTTCGAACAGCCAAAAGCAGTGGCTTGATCTAGGCCAGCTCGCACTTTTAGTTCCAAAGAGAGGACGATTCGAAATGGAGGTAATGTTGTGTGCTCCGTGGAATTTTGAGAGTGTAATGCACTTGGAAGTATTTCTTGGTGGACGTGCCATCAGTGCCAAACTCAACTCAGCGTAACCAGAACACGTGAACTTTTTAATGATACCCAGTATTGGAAAACAGACAGCAACTGTTCTTCCAACAAGAATGCAAACCTTAGGAAACTGACACTTGCGAACCTTAGGAAACTGACACTTGCGCTGTTCCTCATCCACCGTTATGGTCAGGGACTATCTGCTGCAGATTACTAGCTCTTTCTCTCCATGGCTCTTTTCTTTCAGGTAAGCGGTTAACACAATTTTATTAAGTCGTTTTGGACTCTGAAAATGTCTACGACCCATTGAGCATGGCAATTTCGTTGGGTAAGATTTGTTACTTATTTTGAAACAATCTTTCCTAAAGTACGCAATAAAATGCACAGACTATTCATTTTAGGAATTAACCTGGCGTATTCACTTCTAATGTGGCTTAAATTTAGGTCCATGATGTATGAGTTTGCTACAAAACGATAGAAGGAACAAAAAAAAAAAAAATAAAATAAACAGGCTGCTTCAATGGCTGAGTGGTTTGTGGTGCTGGTTTTTGATCAATCTCCCGAGATAAGCGTAGGTTCGAGTCGCGAATGAGGCATGGGGGGTGTGCTTGTCTGATGGCGTGAGCTCCGTCCCTTACGTGAAAACAGTAGTGGCCTTATACACTATCTACCAACAAGTAATTGGACACCTGTGATAGCAAAGGAAAACAAGGTTTATTCACCTTCAATAGTTGGTGGAGCCTCCACGAGCGGCGATTACAGCTGCGACCCTCCGAGGCATACTTTCAACCAGGCGTTGTACGACGGCTAGCGGTATTTTCTTCCACTCGGCTTGGAGAAGACAGGCCAGTTCCTTCGCCGATTTCGGACGATGGGGCACCCCTTAAGTCGACGCTACAACTCGTCCCCGAGGTGCTCGATAGGGTTAAGGTCCGGGCTCTTCGCAGGCTAGTCCATTCGATTAACCCCATTGTCACCATACCAAGTCATGCTAGACCTCGCAACATGACAGGTGGCATTGTCATCTTGAAAGTAACAGGGCCCCACCCCGTAAAACTGCCACCCCCATAGCATAATTTCACCGCCGCCGAACTTCACAGTTGGCACAATACATTCCGGCAGGAGGCGTTCTCCAAGCAAACGCCAAGCCCAGACCCTGCCATCCGAAAGGTAGAGGGTGAACCTTGATTCGTCGCTCCAGAGAACCTGTTTCCACTGTTCAACGGTCCACTGTCGACGTTCTTTGCACCACGTTAGCCGAGCAGCGCTATTGGACTTGGCGATCAAAGGCTTGTGAGCGGCAGCACGTCCATGATAACCCAGCAGATGGGCTTCCTTTCGGATGGTATTCATCGAAAAACAGTCCCGGATGCCTGTTGAAACTCCTCGCGGATGTGGCCCATCGATTTAGTGCGGTTCTTCCGAATTTCTCTAGCCAGCACCCGTCGGTCTCTAACTCCCACTTTTGTGGGTCTGCCGGGTCGGGGCACATTCCGACAGTCACCTCTCATCTTTCACTTTCCAATCACGTAGGCCACTGTCAATTTTGGGTACTTCAACTCGCTGGATATGTCACGTATGGATCGGCCATTTCTGTGATACCCTACGATTACACCTTTCTCGAAATCGGAGAGCTCCGAACTGCGTGGCATCTTGCATGCGACTGGTTACGTTGTTGTTTACCACACGATATTTAACGGCGGCAGCCGTGACGTGTATTAGGACCGCAGATATCGTCGATTGCAGGGGTGTCCAATTACTTGTTGGTAGATAGTGTATAAATTGTGGACGGGCGACTACTGATATATCCCCTATTAGTCGCTCATGGTGGTCATTAAACCCTAAATATAATAATTCTATGAAAAAAAAGACCATGCCGTAGCTACGATCTTTAGTTCAACATGAAAACATTTAAATCAATTTGCTTTACTTTTCTTTAAATACTTTTCCACGCATTAGATACTAACTGAAATTAATCGTAATTGATATAGATCGTATAACAGCAGAGGCTTAGCGAATGTGATTGGCGTCCGGAGTAGACACTTTAATCTCCTTGGGGAAGAAAAGCAACACTCACATTTTGTTTTTGTTTTGGAATTTAAAAGAACCACACGTTCATCTTCGGCTGGAAAAAGTAGCTCGTCCATAATTCAGGGCCACAGGTTCCGTGAAAGCCGGAGAACAATCGCCGTAACGGGCAAGCACAGCACGTAGAGTAGGAGAACCAGCGCCGTAACTGCAAGCACAGCTCAGGATTGAATTTCGTCTCAGCCGAAATTCAATCCTGAGCAGGCGGTAAGTACGCGGGGTCGGAAGCAAACGCCCTGTATCACAACCTCCGAGAAGCACGCTGCCGGCTGGTTGTGAAAGCGATTTCCAGAAGCGACGGTGAATATCAGCTCGTAGGATTTCCAGTCGAAGAGAACCAACGAAGCTTGTTTCTCTGACATATTCAGCAAATTAAAAGGGGATAAACATTCTGCTGAAGTGAAAAGTTGATGATACTACCAAATCACTTGCGGTGGCATATCTATTGTATAACATTATAAGAAATATCATTCGAATCTTTTCTGAGTCCCCATTTTTTGTCCAGGGTAAAGAAGAGTCCATTCAGGCAGGGGTAAATAGGTGCATTTACTTCCTAGGGGTAACTGCTGCTCTTTACCCCAACACTAAATGATACTTCCTCCTTGTGACAATCCCAGAAGTAGGTAGTGATCAGACGTTCATCTTTACCCTCCTCCTCCTCTTTGCCTGTGCATAATAGAACAACTTTCAGTTACCGTCTGTGATGTTTTAATTCCTTTCATTCGCTCAAAAAATGGATAGGTAGAATCCCAGAAGTAGGCAGTGATCAGACGTGGTCAAAAGTACTTGTGTGGTGAAATTAAAATATTATTCCACCAATTTTAAAGCAAAAAATTTCTAAAACTGCAGATGCCACTTACAGAAGATATTAAAGGTTTGAAGATATTTCAGGCACTCATCTTACAGCATTTGTTTTTATTTCGGGGTTAAACGACCACCATGAGTAACTCTAAGGGCTATAAGCAGTATTCCATCCCACTTTCTCTGTTTTAAAGAGAAATTAAATTTAAAAATCGATGCTTAATTTTTCCGCGGCGGAATGTGAGCCATTTCCGTGACCCGTAAATTTCTTTTCACGGCTCAGTGAATAATGCAGTACTAATTTTTAATATTCAAATTTTGAGTTTGAAATTTGAGCAAGCATGTTTTTTTAATTTAAAGATAAACTACGGTAACAAACGCTACTGCGTTTAGCATCCTAATGCATAGCTTATACACTGAGTGGCCACTTTATTATGACCACCACCTCAGTACTTCGTTGGGCCAGCTTTTGCCTTTAATACTGCGTCGATTCTTCGTGGTACGGAATCCACGAGATGTTGATAGGTGGTTTCTGGAATCTGAGACCATGCTTGATGAATAGCAACAGGAGTGTGAGATTGCAGGGTTGTGGATCCAGCTGTCTGATGGCTCGTTCACCTTCATCCCCCAAATTCTCAATGGGGTTGAGATCTGGAGATTGTGGGGGCCACCTAAGCAAAGTAAACTCACCGGCATGTTCCTGAAACAAATGCTGTACAATACGAACACTATGGCAGGACACATTATCTTGTTGAAAGTAGCCATCGCCATTGGGATAAACCATCCACATGACACGATGCACTTGGTCCGCAACGATGTTTAGATATGATGTTCCAGTCAGACGTTGATCAACACGAATTAAAAGGCTCAAAGCATACCAGAAAAACATTCCCCAAACCATAACGTTGCCTCCACCAGCTTGAAGGGTTGTAGCAATGCATTTGGGGTCCATGCTTTCGTGCTGTTTCCGCCAAATTCTCACTCGGCCATCGGCACGGTGCAACTGAAAACGTGATTTATCGGACCACATAATTTGTTTCCAATTATCGACTATCCAATCCTTGTGCTCCTGTGCGAACTGGAGACGTTTTCTCTTGTTAACTGCAGGCAGCAAATGTGTTCGAAAAGGCTGCCATATCCCATGCGATGCAGTGTACGGCGAACAGTGCGTGCAGAAATCATTTGAGGGGATCCTTGATTAAGATGATCTGTAATTTGCTGCACTGTTGACCTTCTGTTGTCTGTTACCAGTATAGACACTCTCCGTTCCGCCCAAGCAGTCACTAGTCGATGACGACAACACGTTGCACGTAGAGACCCAGTTTTTTGGCTGACAGTCCAGTTTTTAAACACTTAAACAACAGCTGCTCTGGAACATTTCACGAATGCGGCGGTTTCGGTGATACTCGCTCCATGGCTCCGAGCTCCTACAATCATCCCACGTTGAAAGTCCGTCAAATCGCATTTTTTACCCATCTCGTCACCCAAAAATCACTTCTACTACTGTCGCAAGCACTAAGCTTTCCCTTTTTATACTAGCCACGCTCTCTGGCGGCAACAGCGTGCAGCTATAGCTCATTTGCATAAAACTGTCAGGTGGTCGTATTAAAGTGGCCACTCAGTGTATGCATGTAAGTGTGCGGCTTACAGTGTGGCATACTTTTCTGAGATATCTCGGAAGTGAGACGCTCAAACGTCTCTGAAGTATTAACACACCTACACCTAGACTTTCCCTGGTCAAAAGAGGAGCAGGGCTGAAGTTGGAAGTGCTGCAGGGGTTGGGTTTAGTGCTCAAACATCTTCTTAATTTTATTTTACGTTCTGCCAAACTACAATTACAAAGCATAATCAAATGAAGTGATTATCAAATGAAGTGATTATTCAAAATATTTTAAAAACTTACAGAATTCTTTAGTAAGCCAGTAATGCCGATGCCGTTAATGAAGTCACTGCCTTTATATTTCATCTTAAGATTTGTTATTTATTTATTTTATTTATTTATTTATTGTATTTATTTTTTAAATTGCAAACACCAAGCTAACCCTCCACGAGCCGAATACGAGTAGCGACCGTAGAATCAGGTGTAACTCTGCAGTAAGGACGGCACTGAAATAAAAAAAAAAAAAAAGTCAATAAAATTTACGTCGTTACTACGTTGTTTCTACGTCTTGTATTAAGACCCAAAATTTTGGACCTGGTGAAAGAATTTTACCTTTCTCCGCCTTTGTTTTATATTACTTAATTTGTCCGATAAACGATTAAATTGTACTTGCAGGTAAAAAATAATTAACAATAATAATCTGTCTGTCGTAAATGGGGGCTTCACTGATTGCCACTGTGTTTCTAACTATTCGTCCTGTTGATTATCATTCTCAAGGTTCGCACAAAGCAATATATGGATGGTGTGTTTGTCTAGCGGCTCTGGCTCTCTCCCTTCCCGCCTTCGCTGGAACCAGAGTCGTAAATTAAGAACGGGATACTGCGTATAAACCTTAAGAGTTGCTCATGGTGGTCCCCAAACAAACAACAACAACAAATGTATATATCGTGTTTTCTAGTACGTAATAGGACTGTTGTGGAGAATACAAATATGAAGCCTATTTTAGAAGTTCTTACATTCAAATTAGAAGAAGAAATAACCACTGAAGTATTTACCGTTATGAATTCGTCTTTCGGTGGGGGGGGGGGTATTTTGTCCAGCACTTAAGAATTACTTGAAACCTTCTCAAAAAGTTTTAACGAATAAGTTACTGTTATCAAATAAGGAAATCCAGTATCTGGAGACGCTGAAAATTTTTAATGTTGTCCTCTTACTAACCGAAATAGGTTCTTCCTGTCTGCTCTCCAGAATCTGGAGATGGCCGAGTGGTCAGAGGCGTAGATTTCTGAATATGTAGTCGTCCAGCTGGAACCGGGTTCTAGTTCCGGATGACTTATGAGTGGTTTGTCTTTCCTAAGGGGCTGGCTTTCTCTCATGTCCCGAAAAAAAATACTCAAGGCCCATATATTAGAACCAATGTTAATTAAAACTTATGCTGCATAGCTGAGAACCACGAAAAACTAGGAAATAATTTTCAAACTTTGGCAATGTTTACTTCTGTCTGATGTAAAAATATAGTAATATAATCTTTCCAATCTTCCATCTACAATGGAAATGCCGTTTTTTTTTTTTTTTTTTTTTAATTGGAGGTTTAACGACCACCGTGAGCAACTCAATGGCTAAAAGCAGTCGCCCGTCCCTAATTTAGGGTCACTGGTTCCAGGGAAGGGAGAGAGCCAGTGCCGAAAGACAAACACAACACCCATGTCTCACCGGGATTCGAACCCGGACCCCTTCGGACGAATGATCAGAGGCCATCGCTTAGACCACTGCGCCACCGGGGCGGCGAGATGCCGTGTTAAATACAAATGTACATTTGCACCACATTGAAAGAAATTTGTTTTCGCTAGAAAATGCATAGAAATCATGAGCATGCTTTTCTCTGAGTGATTCAAAAGAGTTTTGCCAGTTCAACGGGTTTACAAGTGGAGACATCGTGCTCACAGAAGGGAAGACGAACAACCAAAACGATATCATAAGAGTGTTTTTTATTTTATTTTTTATTTTCTTCAAAAGATATGCTAGGGGATGATGGAGAGACAAAATATAGCTTTATAGAAAATAACCGATCACATCCGCTGGGCAAAGCCGCTGTGGTGGCCTAAATATCTTCTCTGAATTTGGCCCATCCCCGGACGAGGTATGGGACATACGATGGCCCTGCCCGGAAACAGTGGCGGCAAGTTAGGCGCGGGCGATTCCTTACAGCCTCAGATGCTCACAGGGATCGTTAAACTCCGAACCAACCACAACAAAAAAAAACTTGAGTAACATTTCTTCAGTGAACGAAAGCTAAACAAAAATCCTGTCATTAATTGTCAAATAGGTGATGTTCAGCACTTTTGCTAATTTAGTATTCTGTTACCTTAATTTTTATTTTCATTATATAGGCATCGAATGATTCTAGCTGACTTCAGTTTCCTGTGGCTCAGGAAAAGGAAGAAAAAAAAAGTATACGCAGACGCAGAGGGATTTGTCGTTCGCTTGTCTGTTCCCCTTATCGCCACTTGAGGAAGAGTTCTTTCCAGCGTTCAGGCGGACACAATCTACTGCAAGCAAACAACAGCTGAAATAGCTTCTTTCGCACCACACACACACACACACACACACACACACAAACATCGGACGTGCGCGCGCCCACTTCTAAACGCATAGATTACCAGGAAACTCCATTTGGCTATATGGCGTAGAATCCTGGGTTATCTGCAAAGGTGAATAAAACTGTTTGTTTATAGCAGGTCCATTAAACTTACGTTTTGTACAGCTGCTTTGAGACTGCCGTAAAAAACTTCTCCTAATAATAGTAAAAAAGAAAAAAAGAAAAATTCGGACGGTACTGCCTTACAACGATTTGATACCGTAGCCTGGATTTTCCCTATAAGTCAAATAAGTTTCAGTGAAACAATGCATTTGCTTCAGACCAAAATTCTGAGTTGTATCGAGTTCTCTAGGATTGATTCGGACGTAAGTAAAATAAATATGTATGAAATAATTGGCTTAATAGCTATGTTGAGGTAAGAAAAAAAAACATGGTCATATATGTAACACATTTGAATTTTCAGTAGGAACACACTTTACACAGGCGGGAAATAGAGATAAAGCCTGTGATCTTGCTTACAATTATTAAAGAAAAAATTGTATTTCAGCGAAGCAGAATGAAACTGCAAAGTGCTTAAATAGAAACCGAAGCGATCTGTGCGATTGCAGGTGTTAAATCATCAAAGGCTCACTTTTCTGTTAAAGGAAAGCGAATTATAAATGTAACTACAATCTTCTGTATCAAAATGGTACCTATTTCCAGTTTTTTCTAAGATATTAATGTAAAGATAGTGACAAAATTATGATTGTTAAAATGCGTTTTGATATCCTAGTCTTTTTTTTTTTTTTTTTGCGGCTAGTTAAAAAAGGTGCTGTTCTGAAATGAATTATCTGATTCGGAACACTTCTTTAGAGTTAGTTTCTTCGGCGTTTCAAGCTAACTGCTGGCTTTTGACCTAACTTATTTCTTTTAAGGGATTCACTGGTCACTGCCCTCGTGAGCATCAATAAAGCATTATATCAGAAGCCATTGACCCTCATTTGTGGTCCCTGATTCCATGGAGGGGAGTGAGCCGGTGCCATGGAACAGGCGCGTCCCTCGAGCGTCATCCGGCACTCGAGCCTTGGCTCCGCTCGGGCAATAGGCCAGAAACTCTCGCCTCTGACCACATAGCCGTCGTGGCGACACTCAAAACGGGATCTGTCACCTCGTTTCGAGGTCTGCATTTGGTTCAACGCAATCTACTTTTGGGCGTCGGTTACCAACAGTTGGGAAGTTTCAATGATCTTAACAGCACTACACGAGCTCAGAACGTTATAGGGCTTGTCCAACTTGCTCACCGAGTCGTAACCCCTGTGATTTTTGGCTTTGGGTACATCTGAAAAACCTCAAGGCAAGCATTACGCTCTATATCCACAATATTTCCAGTGAAACACTTCGATCTGTGGTTGAGCATACTATGTATTTTGCGACTTCAGCATGTTGTAGAAAACGGAGGACAGCGTATCTAACACGTTGTTGTGTAACCACAAAATGTGTCTTCAGTACTGTGAGTTTTTTGCAGTTTTCTGTACTGTAATAAAGCGCCACTTATGCTTCTTTTTTGTTCGTTAAACAAAATTGCAGTCTGTCCTCATATCAAATTTGAAGTCATTCCGAGCAATAATTCCACCCTTGGAAATGTGAACTTTAATTATATGGACACCCAATATAACATAATAATCTTTTTATCATCAGTAAACATTTTCATGCCACAAAAAAAGAAAAAAACTTTTACTGAATGTCACTTTAATATTCTACCGTATTGTTTACTATTAAATGTCTGTGCAGAAAAATTAGTTCTAAGTAATCTATATATTGTAAAGTATACGAAAAAAAACCCCATCAGCGTGTAATCTGTATAAGTGGCGTCGCGCCCCATTTAGGTTGGGTGTGCGCCGTTACGAAAAAAAAAAAAAAACACGCAAAAATTTTATGTAACCCAAGCTGAAAAATTCACACATTTATTTTAAACATACGAAAGTATTTTTTTATTTAACAGTCGTTTAATAACAAAAAAAAGGAATAAAATTTTGTTGTCCCATCTTATATGGATAACAAAAAATTCAAATTCTGTTTTTAAATCTGTGCTCAAAAACACATCGATTTGCACTGAGACGAAAAGACGGAAAAACTGCAACTCGTGGCAGAACGTTGAATTGTGTTTATGACTTTACGCGATTCCAAACGCTAACGTATGACCAGTAGTGCTTTTTTAGGCGCGCACACCCTGGGAAATTTGGCCTCTGCGTTGAAACCAGAGGAAATAAAAACGTGACCTGCAGCGCCATCTGGAGAGCTTTGTATTACAGTTGCTTTATACGCTTCGGGTGTCCGCTGAGGAAACAGCACACATACAGATGCGAATATTACTTTGTTTACTCAACGAAGCAACGAACCTTCTCCATTTTACGAAAACATTGTATAAGGGAATTAACTTTAGCCACCACGCGATGCCTTAGGACAAACTTTGGTGAGTTTTGTTATCCAAAAACATTATATAACAGCAACTCGTATCACAACGTTGAATTGTGTTGCTACATGGAATTGCAAGCGGTGCTCTATTTGGCTAGCACAACCTGAAAGATCAGCTGTAATGTTTGAAACCACAGGGAAATAAAAACGTGACCTGCGGCGCCATCTAGGGAATGCTTATACCACAGCTGCTTGATCATCGTCGGATGTCTTGTCGAAAAACCACACACATCCGAGGAATCTTAGCACAAATGTAATATTGTGATTACTGAACAAACCTTCTCCTCTTAATGAAAACATTGTGTGGGGTAATTAATTTTAGCCGACACTCGAAGCCTTAGGACGAACTCTGGCGATTTTTATTAGAAATAAATCCGAAAATGTAATATCCATAGTATAGGTTAAATGCATTGCGACTCTATGGGGGTGTGCGCTGCACACCTAGCACACCCCAAATATTCGCTCCTCATATATATAATATATATATATATATATATACATACATTAGGTGCACAAATAAGTTTTAAAGCGTTTTAAGACAACGCAACATGCAATTTGAGAGAAAACAGCAATTTCTTTACGAATGAAAATATGCGCCGTCATTATCTATCACCTTTCGCCACAGTCGGGCAGCTGACGGATTCCAGCCATAAAGAATACTTCGTCGTGTGAAGCGATGAAATCGTCAACCCATTTTTACACTTCGTCACATATCCGGAACCGTAAAGCACACAAACCATGTTGCATCGATCGGAACAAGTGATAGTCTGAAGGGGCAATGTCAGGACTATATATACATTGGTGTGCAAAAATTAAGGACGAAGAGGAGAAATTAGCATAACAGCGGAACGAGCAGGCAGAACGGACCGGAACACCACTCAGGCGATAGACTAGGGACCGGTACGGTAGGACATGCGCATATATGCAGCATGACGTAAGGGACGGGGGTGGGTGTCGGAAGGGTATAAAGCACACGGGTGGTGTATGCTCAACAATTCGGTGAAAGCTATTGCACGGTGTACATCGGTTTGAACGACGTCGAGTTGCTGCCACCGTGTGATATGGCCAACAGGCAATCCAGTAGACGACATCTGGATGACTTTATCCGAGGTCGCGTCATTGGGAAGTTGGAAGAAGGTCGAAGTGTGACTAGTGTGGCCGAATAGTTCGGGATCGCTCACAGCATCGTTTCACGAGCTTGGACAGCATTTCAAACGACAGGAACAGCTGTCCGAGAGTTTAGCAGTGGTCGTCCACGAGCAACCACGGCGGCGGGAGACCTGTATATTGTCCTACAGGTGAGAAGAGACAGACGGCAGACAGTGGGAGAAATCGCAAGGCACATGCAACAGACAACTGGACGTCCGTTATCGCGTTTTACCGTGGCCAGGAGGCTGCACAAAGGTGGTCTATTTGGCACGACGACCAGTGCGGTGTGTGCCATTAACGCCTGCTCATCGGAGACGGCGGTTTCTGTGGTGCCAGGAACACAAGAACTGGACACATCAGCAATAAGGTCGAGTTCTCTTTACGGATGAGAGCCGATTTAGTCTGGACGAGCGATTCTGGACGTATAAACATCTGTAGAGAGCAGAGAACACGCAATCACACCTCCAACATCATTGAAAGGGACCGGTTTGGAGGTGGCGGAGTACTCGTTTGGGGCGGTATCATGCTTGGTAGCCGTACTGACCCCACATCTTCCAAGGAGGTTCAGTCACTGGTGTCCGCTATTGTACCGAGGTACTCCTGTCTCACTTGCGTCTGTTTAGAGGTATTGTGGGTCCTGAGTTCCTCTTCATGGACGACAACGCTACACCTCATCGTACAGTGGCTGTCGCAGAGATGTTGGAGAGTGAAGATATTCAACGCATGGATTGGCCCGCAAGATCCCCGGACCTAAATCCAATCGAACACGTGTGGGACCTTCTCGGGAGATGCTTGGCAGCACGTCACCAGCCGCCAGCAACGATTCCGCAGCTGCGATTGGCGCTACAAGAGGAATGGGCCGCGATGCCACAACAGCTCCTTGACAACCTCGTTCTCAGCATGGACAGACGTTGTAAATTCTGCAACGCAGTCAGGGGTGATCATATACCTTACTGAAGATTGGATTTTTCTTGGCAGCCGCCTGTCAAGTGGACATTTCTGTCTTCTGTCCAATTGTGCTCGAAGCTACCTTTTCAATAAAGTGCCTTTGTATCCTTTGGATTCCTTGTTTGGACGGTTTTGCTCACTTGTCCCATATTCTTACATCTTGGGGATCTTATGGCATGATTTAAATCGATGTGTAGCACTGCTGCACGACGTTACATTCGAAAAACCGTGTCGTCCTTAATTTTTGCACGTCAGTGTACGTTGGGTGCTCTAAAACTTCTCAGCCAAGCGTCAATAACGTTTCCTTGACCGATTTCGCGGCATGCGGCCAAGCGTTGTCATGCAGTAATTTCACGGGACGCAGTCCTTTGCCTGTGAATGGACGTTTCCGACAGATTTCCTGGTTCAATCGCAGCAATTGTTACTTGTAGCGATCAGCAGTAACAGTTTGATCCTGTTCCAGTAGTTCATAATAGATAGAGCACACCCTTCATATCCCACCAGATGCACAGCAGAACTTTTTTGAAGTGAATATCGGGTTTCGGTATCGAAGTTGTTGCTTCACCGGGGTCTACCCAGTGTTTTATTTTTTTGCTTTAGGAATTGTCGTACTATATCCACTTCTCACACCTGCAACGATTTTCCACAGAGAAGACTTTCTGTGTTGTTTATTAAACAGATTCAAACACTTCATGACACGCTCATCCTTATTCTTGTGGATCAGATCATGTGGCACCCATTTTCCCTTTTTCTGAATCTTTCCCATTGCGCGTAAACGATTGGAAATGGGTTGTTGAGTTACCCCAGTTGTTCAGCTAGTTCTTCTTGCGTTTGAGACGAATCTTTATCCAGCAATGTTTGCAGTTCCTCATGTGCAACCTTCTGCGGGGAGCCGCTACGTTCTCGATCGCTAACATCAAAATCACCTGCTTTAAACCGTCTAAACCAAAACTCACACGTGCTTTTCGATACAATATTCTCCACCAGAACAGAATAGATTGATGCACATGCTTTTGCAGCACTTTTTCCTTGATGACATTCGTAACGAATGCAGTGTCGAAAAAATGTAATATCGCTTGCCATCTTTCATCTACCGATGTGCAAGTGCATTTGACTGTTGGGCAAACTTCTGTGTCACATTTTATACTCTGGACCAGTTACGGTCACATGACAACAACGCGGGGAATGCCAGATATGTATATGTAAATTAGCGGTATACGTCATACAAAAAAACGCTTTGAAAACTATTTGTACTCCTAACATATATGGGTGATGGGGGAGATTATTTTCCCCTAGGGCCCAGGAAGGAAGTGATAGGATCCTTTTGTGTTTTTACTAAAATACCTTTTATATTTCCTGTTCTATTGTGTCATATAACTTTCCTTTTCTTTCACGTACAAATTTTATTTATTTTTTTCTAATTTTTAATAGCTTTCTTTACCTGAAATACCCTTCACTGGGAACCTCTTTCTGTAGAGTGTTCATGAAGGTGATTTCTAAAGAAATTGTAAACTCCCTGTGGCAAGCGGAAACTTGCGCAAGTTTCCACCTCCTCATTGGATTGAATGTTCTGTATGGAAGTAGGTGGAAATGCTAATAATTATTATAGGATCCTTTATGATTATCTTATATCTCAAGATTTAAAAAAAATTACCCTTTACTAAAAGTTTGTATGAATAAATGTTCAAACAAGGTAAAAGATTAATAGTTTCCTAAAACAGCTCTTTAACAGTCCCTCATGCGCCGAACTTTTGTAAGTGTCGAACATGAGGTATAAATTTAAGAAACGGAAGTGTTTGCGCCATAAGGTTGTCCGTCTGAGTCTAATCCAACTTTATCTCAGCGTTGTAGAATATTTGCATTAATTTGTTGTATTGCCAATCTGTCACAGAGCTCCTATCGCAGTTCATCCTAGATAAAGAATTTATCCTTCCCGTTCGCGGAAAAAGTTTAATTCGTGTGCCAGTGTCTGTGAGTTTTTTTTTTTTTTACGCAGGGCTTCAGCGTGAGGTATTTTATTCTGTCATTCTTGCTACTCGTGCAAATAATGTAGGGCCGTTCTTGGATTTCGCAAGCTATTCCAGAACATTTTCCCGTGCTTTCATAATAATTCAGGGAAACCACGTGCGAGAGACCTTATTCATGTTTAAACCCATTATCTCTTTCCCAAAGCCGTCTTTGTCTGCACGTCATAGTCTGTTTTATTTGTGTGTAGCAATAAATTCCGTAATTCATATGCTTATTGTGTTTTGTCATGATTACTATATTTATCGAAACGATGTCTTCTTGTCTTGTGGCTTGGGCCGATACCTGCGAAAATGGGCTCGAAATTATGATTACACAAATATCCAGTACAATGCTACATGTTAGCATGTAGCATTGTACTGGATATTTGTGGCTTTTTGCGGATGTAATTAAACGTACATGCATGTTATTATAAAAAGAAAACATCAGCCATCATTATTATGTTTAAAACATAATTTGCCGTTTTACTATTCGGGAGAGGTCAACACGGCATGAAAATAAAATGAGTAATTACAAAAAATGCTTCTGTGGTCAGCAAATGTAAACGAGGGCTTTCGAAAGAGTAAAGTAATTGCCAGCAAACCTTAACATGCGGTTGGCTTGAACATGTTCGGAACTCCTATGAAAATCCATGGCTCTGGAGATCCCTTGACTCCTCTACTTATGAGTTTTTGTATCTAAATGACAAAAACTTTATTTGGGTGTTGCTAGTGGCTGATGAAGCAAAACAGCTTTATTGGAATTTTGGCCTTCCTTAGAGCGTCGTGTACCATTATTGTACATGATGTATTACTCATAACCTTTTGCCGGTTGTGGGATTCGAACCTGCATCTTGCTATTCTGGGGCGGCTGTTATACCAAGTGAACTACGCTGGCAGGCTCATCGCTACTTCATTGTCGATTTGAATCATCTGTCACCTCAGTAGTCACGTAGTAAGTTACAGATGGGATGAACTAACTTAGTGCAGTACCGAATTTGAGAACACATCACTGTAGTCTTTTATATTTCTATTATTTTTTTCTTTTAGTTATTTGGCTATTTCACGCGCAGTTGTATAAAATACCAAGTCTCGGATGACTAATGTGAGTTTTTTATAGGCGGTTTCATTTCTTTGTAGATTCGCAAGGTATTTTATCAGCAAAATACCATTTTTACCTTATTTGATGATTCAGGTCATACTTTGATAATTTAGGCACTAGAGTTTCAAAGGGAGGAAGGTTTATCAAATTTTTATATGCCGTCCCAGTGATCGAATGGTATCTGGTTAGTCGTCTGAGCTGGCCCCGGGTTCGAGTCACGGATGAAGCATGGGTGGTGTGCTTATCGGATGACACAAGCTCTGTTCCTTTCCTGAAATCGTCGGCCCCAAATTAGGGACGGACCGCTGCTTATATCCCAAAGAATGTCTCGTGATGATCCTTAAACGTTGAGAAAAGAAAATATTTTGTTCTCGCTAAGCGGGAACAAAGAATTAAGAAAGGTCGCGCAGTGGTCTAAGAGATGGCTTCTGATCATTCGTCCGAGATAGGTTCGAGTTCGAATCCCCGTAAGGCATGATGTTATGTTTATCTTACCTCACCGGCTGTGTTCCTTCCCTGGAATTAGTGGCCCTAAATCAGGGATGTGCGACTGCTTATAGCCCACTGAGTTGCTTCGTACAGTTAGGACGTGTCTAGGGAGCTCCGTAAAGACGTCTTTACTCCTCGAAGCTTAACTTCTTACTGTCACCCACCCCCACACCCTTCAAAGTTATGTTCTTATATAGCCTTAAAAAAAGAAAAAAATTCTGGTTTCGCTAAAAAAAATTTAAAAAAAATTAACAGTATGAACTGAGACTTTGTACAGTTAGGAACGTGTCTATGGAGCTCCGTAAAGACGCCTTTACTCCTCTAAAAAATATATATATGAACTGAGACTTCGTACAGTTAGGACGTGTCTAGGGAGCTCCGTAAAGACGTCTTTACTCCTCGAAGCTTAACTTCTTACTGTCACCCACCCACCACACCCTTCAAAGTTATGTACTTATATAGCCTTAAAAAAGAAAAAAAAATTCTGGTTTCTCTAAAAAAAATTAAAAAAAAAAAAATTAACAGTATGAACTGAGACTTCGTACAGTTAGGACGTGTCTAGGGAGCTCCGTAAAGACGTCTTTACTCCTCGAAGCTCAGCTGACTAGTATGGTAGATCCCATGGGACGTCCTGTACTGGTTATAGCAGTTATTCCAACTCAAATGAGAATTAGTAGTAAGAATAAAGAAACACGTCGCATGCTGACTTTCCGACATTACATTTAAAAAGGTCAGTCCGTTATTCAAGTGCAAATATCTGGATTATGCTGTCTTCACCAGATCTGTTGCTAACAAGAATTTATGTCTACCGTCTGTTAGACTTAATTATGGTTTAAATAGCATATTTATAATGCCATTATCCTATGAAATAATCTCCCAGAGAGCATCAGATCTCTGAAAAATATAAAAACGTTTTCCTTGTCTCTGCGAAATTACATTGCAAATCATCTTGATCTCCATAATGAATCTGAATCCTATCATTATCCAATTTATGCTGCTATCAGTGGCGCTTCTGTTATTAACATCTTACTTGCCTTTATATATTTTATTCCTTTTCTTACATCTGATACGGGAAATCGTCTTACAACCAATATGTTCAGATTTCTCTTGGTGTATTGTATTTTCATATGACTGTAAGTTTTAAATACGTGCAATAAAATAATTGTTATTACCTGATCTTCCAGAAATGCGGGCCATAATAACTCTGTAAGATACAGAAAGCCTTCCCAAAGAAGTGATATTGTCATCCTGAAGCTAATTCTTATTTCGCAAATGGTAATAAGTATTCAAACTGGAAAAGATTTACCCGCCGACCATAGTGTACGATATATTAAACGGTCCAGAGCGTTTGCTAAGTATATAGTAATCAGTCTATCTTAAAGTTCAGACAAGTAACTAGCTCTCTGTTGCATTCAGAAATACCTAATGGTAAGGTTTCGTTCTTATTTAGCTAATGCGGACAGTCCATGACCAATTCAGACGTTGAAACTTCTGAAAAAGTATATCCACTTTGTTTCAGTATAAGGTTTTCAGTTTTTTGTTTTTCTTTTGCCATCCTATGAGGTACTGCTACTTGTTCTTAGATGACTTGGTTTGGTACTTTTTCAGTTGAATACACCTCTGTTAAAACGATTCCACAATCCAATCTCCTGGTAGGGAACGGCATGAACCTTAAGTTAACACGTGAGAAGGCTTTTGCACAATTTTCTCTCTCGACGTATTCTGCCATATTGCCCCTCTTTAGGTCCCGCATTTTTATACGTTGGCGAAATACCACTGTCGAGGTTACATTGAAGAGAAAAAACTATCGGCTAGTGGGCGAATATTAGAATCACTACTTTTTATATTTCGTCAATCAGCTATTAGCCGCTAGATGAAAATTACGATAAATATAATCAAACCTAATACTGTGGCTCACCCTCATTCCAGTCAGTGATATATGTTATCAACACTTAGTGCTTAAATACTAATCTCAGTTATGTTCACTATCTAGATATGGCATTTATATGCCAGTTCCCTTTCTAGCAGGAGCAGGGACAGATATTCAATTCATATATTCGTTATCCTATTTACCTTTTTCGCCTTAGTTTCAGTCATAAAGAGTCTTTGAGCGTTTATTATGTCCCATGTCATTAATTATCCAAGTGACAACATTGCTCGTTTGATAATATGATTCAAAATCTCCATACCTAAAAACTATTGAATTCACATGTTTCCTCTCCGCCCCTGTATGCGCTTGAGGGGTTAGAGGCGCTGGCCACTGAGTAATCGCCAGAGTTGAGAGGGGTTGCAGCCCTTGATGAAGTACACTGGTGTGCAAAAATTAAGGACGAAGAGGAGAAATTAGCATAAAGGTGGAACGAGCAGGCAGAACGGACCGAAAGACCACTCAGGAGAAAGACTAGGGTCCGGTACGGTAAGGCATGCGCATATATGCAGCATGATGTAGGAGAGGAGTGTCGGAAGGGTATAAAGCACACGGGCGGTGTACGCTCAGCAATTCGGTGAAAGCTATTGCACGGTGTACATCGTTTTGAACGACGTCGAGTTGCTGCCACCGTGTGATATGGCCAACAGGCAATCCAGTAGACGACATCTGGATGACTTTACCCGAGGTCGCGTCATTGGGAAGCTGGAAGAAGGTCGAAGTGTGACTAGTGTGGCCGAGGAGTTCGGGATCGCTCACAGCATCGTTTCACGAGCTTGGACAGCATTTCAAACGACAGGAACAGCTGTCCGAGAGTTTAGCACTGGTCGTCCACGAGCAACCACGGCGGCGGAAGACCTGTATATTGTCCTACAGGTGAGAAGAGACAGACGGCATACGGCGGGAGAAATCACAAAGCACATGCAACAGACAACTGGACGTCCGTTATCGCGTTTTACCGTGGCCAGGAGGCTGCACAAAGGTGGTCTATTTGCACGACGACCAGTGCGGTGTGTGCCATTAACGCCTGCTCATCGGAGACGGCGGTTTCTGTGGTGCCATGAACACAAGAACTGGACACATCAGCAATAGGGTCGAGTTCTCTTTACGGATGAGAGCCGATTTAGTTTGACGAGCGATTCTGGACGTATACACACCTGGAGAGAGCAGGAAACACGCAATCACACCTCCAACATCATCGAAAGGGACTGGTTTGGTAGTGGCGGAGTTCTCGTTAGGGGCGCTATCATGCTTGGTAGCCGTACTGACCTCCACATCTTCCAAGGAGGTTCAGTCACTGGTGTCCGCTATTATACCGAGGTATTCGTGCCTGACGTGCGTCTTTTTAGAGTTGCTGTGGGTCCTGAGTTCCTCTTCATGGACGACAACGCTACACCTCATCGTACAGTGGCTGTCGCAAAGCTTTTTGAGAGTGAAGATATTCAACGCATGGATTGGTCCGTAAGGTCCCCGGACCTAAATCCAATCGAACACGTGTGAGACCTTTTCGGGAGACGCTTGTCAGCACGTCAACAGCCGCCAGCAACGATTCCGCAGCTGCGATTGGCGCTACAAGAGGAATGGGCCGCGAAGCCTCAACAGCTCCTTGACAACCTCGTCCTCAGCATGGACAGACGTTGTAAATCCTGCAACGCAGTCAGGGGTGATCATATCCCCTACTAAAGACTGGATTTTTCTTGGCAGCCGCCTGTCACATGGACGTTTCTGTCTTCTGTCCAGTTATGCTGGAAGCTACCTTTTCAATAAAGTGCCTTTGTATCCTTTGGATTCCTTGTTTGGACGGTTTTGCTCACTTGTCCCATGTTCTAACATCTTGGGGATCTTATGGTATGATTTAAATCGATGTGGAGTGCTTCTGCACGACGTTACATTCGAAAAACTGTCTCGTCCTTAATTTGTGCACGCCAGTGTATGTTGTGGTGTGTTTTTTTCTGTGGGTTCTGGTTGTATCTCTTCCTTGAAACCACATTAGGAATGCACAACCCTTTATAACATTAGATGATCATGGATGTCGTAAAGCCGGGAGGTATTAAAAAAATCTGTTCGCTCTATTGCTTTCCTTTGCAATGATGCTAACTACAGCCAGTGCATTTTATTAAGGGTTAACGATATTGAGTCTGGCTTTGTACCAAAATATTTTTTTTTTCGTTTCAGTGCATTAATGTAGAGTGGCTTTCTTATTCTACTCATATGGAAATCAAACTTTATCGTTATGGGTGTAGAATTCGTATTTTGT
This sequence comes from Macrothele yani, assembly GCA_039090855.1. Taxonomy (NCBI): domain Eukaryota; kingdom Metazoa; phylum Arthropoda; class Arachnida; order Araneae; family Macrothelidae; genus Macrothele; species Macrothele yani. The sequence continues at coordinate 2,018,997 of CM077014.1, forward strand.
TATTTAACGTTGAGTGTGGCATTATGTTAAGGATTTCAAACTCATGTCCTCAATGAGATGACGTTAGAAATCTGTATAGAAGTTTTCGTTGGTCTGATGTTTACTTTCCTTTCCCTGAACCATTTTCCCTTTTTCGGAAGTAGTTGGTGTATTACTTGTGCGAATGAGTGCTTGCAATAATTCTCCATCACCCCTTTTTTGACATTTCACAGAAGATTACAAACAAACTTTCATTAGTAAAATTTCTTGTCAAAAGCATAGCATTTCAGAATTGGAAAACTGCTCCATCATCCAACTCATGATAGGATTTTGTTGACATGGGTATTAAATGCGAATAGGTGATTCGTCAAACAAGGACTGCTTATTTAATGCTAGTTAAAAGTTCACCACACTGTACTCTATCAAAAAGCGCTTGTAGAGTAGTAAAATACGTTTATTTACTGGCGTAAGACGTATATACAGTGATGAGCCATTAAATTATCACCACCCCTAGCCTAGAGAAATGAGCGCGTCTGCAGACCGATCGGTGGCGCAGGCGAAGTTCACAGAGCAGTATATATACAACCCGAGGACCGGCTTTCGGTTAGTAGAGTGTTCGGAGTCAGAATGGGAAAAGCTGCCGATTTATCAGAGTTTGATAAAGAACCAATTGTGACAACACGGCGCCTCGGAACTCTATCTCGGAAACGCAGCGGCTTGCGGGCTGTTCACGTGCCGCTGTAGTGAGTACGTATCAAAAGGGGTGCAGAGATAGCCAAACGACGAACCGTCGTCCGGCGCTGTGTTGTCCGTAGCTCACTAATGCCAGAGGGTGGCGGAGACTGTCGCGCATTGCTCACAGCGACCGCCGGGCCACAGTGCAAGATATTACCTGCAGCTACAACCGTGGTGATCAAGGCAATGTGTCACAGCACACAGTTCATCACCGCAGGCTTCTGCGCATGGGCCTCCGTAGCCGAAGACCCAGCTGGGTCCCCATGCTCATTTCACATCATCGCCAACAACGAAGGAAATGGGCCCAAGATCATCGAGATTGGACCGTGGATGATTGGAAGAAAGTGACCTGGTCTGACGAATCAAGATTCCTGGTGCATCACGTAGACGGGCGAGCGCGGATACGCCGATTACCAACGGAGGCTATGGCAACTGGATGCACTGCTGGGCGGAAACAGGGCGGCGGTGTTAGGCTGTGGGCGATGTTTTTTTGGGACACTTTACGCCCCATTATCCCAATAGCACAATCCCTTACAGTTGTCAGGTATCTGAACAACGTTGCAGAACCCAGTTCATCCATTCATGGCAACTGTGTTCTTTGTTAGTGGTTGCCATTACCAACCGGTTAATGCACCATGCCACACTGACATAATCGTCAAGGCGTGGTTCGAGGCAACTGCTGATGACTTTCTGTTAATACCCTGGCCTCCAAATTCACATGACATTAACCCAATCTAACATTTGTGGTTCAACTTGGAAAAGTGGGTTCGCGCTAAATCACCACCACCTCGAAATGTACGGGAACTGGAGGACCAGCTGTTGACATTATGGTACCAGATACCAGGATACCTATCGCCACCACATCGAATCGATGCCTAGCTGAGTGGCCGTTGCTTTGCGGGCTAAAGATGGTCCTACAGCGTATTAGGTATAGGTGGTCATAATATAATAGCTCGTCGGTGTAGATTCGCCAAGCTTTCGCTCTCCACTGGAAGGCTTTTTCTAGGCAATAAGGTAGACATAAATGTAGACATAAAATGCAAGCATTCAATGTCTACCCATTGCCTTGAAAAAGTTTCGCAGTGGAAATCGAAAGCTTGGCTAATCTATATATATCTTACGACAGTAAATAAACTGATTTTACTACACCATAAGGGCTACTTGCGTTTTGTTCAAATGGCACTTTTCAGCTTCGGCGCTCCGCTGAGCTGCTGGGCACAGTTGGTTTTTCTTCGTATCCTTCTTCATATTTATACGTCCAAATGTCGTTAATTTCCCTTGTAAAATCCTTTTTCTTTTATTATCATTCATCATCCTTCTCAATAAATTGTGGACTTTGGCCAGGCATCAAAACCACTTGAGCAAAATATTTTATTTTCTCAGCTTCTCTTACTAATACAGTAGAAGTTGGAACTTGGATTGGAACCCTTATTTTTCTAATCTACCCCCCCCCCCCATTTTTGTTACGTTCTTTCCCCAATTGATTGGAAATAAAAAAAATTATTTAAAACTTTTCATTAACCAAAAATTTTTATTACATAAAAGTGAGAAGCTCAAACTTCTGGAATAAAAACACTGGAAATTAGGAAAAGCATGTTTATGCATAAAACACAGTTTCTTTGCAAATCAAAATATCAAGGAGAATAAGAAACAAAATAACAACTAAATGCAAAATAATTAGTTCAAATAGAACAAGTGCAAAATCGTTCTGATCTGAAAGTCCTTTCAAGGAATAAATCGCCCCTTTTACCAGCGGCTTTCAATTTAACTGGCCGAAATGCCTTTCGCCCGCCAACTAGCATGGGTGCATTACTGTAGTTAGTACAATAAACTTGGTTAGAGTTTGCTGTGATTGGTTGGCGCTGATGTGTTGTTTTGAGAAAAGAGTCAATATCTGCCTCTTTCTCGGCATGAGAAAATCCCTAATCCGCATTCTTTCGTTCACTATCTGGTCTCACGAGGGTACTTTGCAAAGAAGTCTTTGAGAATGAAGAGAACAATAAGATGAACTTAGAAGGAGGCGAACAGCATTTGAGAAAAGTGTTGTTTTGACTTTTGAGAGCCTGAATTTTATAAATACATTATTATTTTTGCTGGTAATTGATTTTCTATTTTTGAAAATTAATTAGGGATTTGGGAATTACAATCTGAAATGCTTACTTCGCGGAAGATATTTCAGCTGCACGAAGGAAGTTAAGTCGCCGCGCGGCCGCGGCTTAGAAGGAACATTGCTCTCTAAGTAAACTCCAGTCGAATGGTCTTTACCCCGCTTTGTATCAGTGCTTCTGTAACTTCCTCTTCTTATCGTATCAAACATTTTTGTTTTCGAGGTTTAATGACAACCATAAGCAATCGTAGGACTATAAGCAGTCGCCCGCAATTTTGGGCGGCTGGTTTCAGGGAACGGACAGAACACACCACCCATACTTCATCCGGGACTCAAACTAGGGACCATTTTGGACCTATGGTCTAAAAGTATCTCCTCAGACCACTCATTTTTTGTCTTCCATCCTCTGGACTGTAGTGTAAATCGCTAAAACGGGGTAAAAGAAACGAAGATCGGATACCCACCTGATTGAGTATCGTCAAACTCCCCTGCCACCTTTTCCGGACATGAAAACTTCCGACGTTATCGCTAACAGTGGCTTAAGATTTATTTCTTCCTCGGTTATATCAGATGTGTGATACGTTATTCGTGAGATAGTTACAGTGTGTCTATTTATACTTCAGTCACTAGACGCCATGAGAATTTTCAGTTTTAAAACAGTGTTTTTAACCCGGTAGCAGTAGGTATCTTCTTAAAACGATGCGTTTTCGGGCACTTTTTAGGTACAAACTGGATTGGCTTTCCTACAGTATTTATGCCAATACCGAAAGCATCAAAAACAAGCTAGGATTTGTTCTCACATGTTCCTGGTGGTGCGAGAGAAGTCATGTTTTTCTAGCAATCCGAATACTCATGCAATTATGATTTTCATCATAACAAAGGAAGAATGCCAAAGCTCGGTCTTGTCAGTTTGATTTATTCTCGTCTTACAAAACTTTCATTGCTTATTGCTCAATGTACAATCGAAAAACCACATTTTCGTTGTAATTGAGTTATTAAAATTAATTTCTTCTTAATTTGCAGAGAAACCTTCTAGATATTCATTTTGTAACTAACAAAATCAGGAGTGATTTAATGCACCTATCTCAGAGGAAATACAGGTGTTTGTTAAGACCAACAGAGAGGAAGGTACACCTATGTAACCCGGAAAGAGTAGCACAACGTTGGTCTTTCGGTCCTTCAGATGCTTTATGAGAGTAATAATTCTGGTATGGATTTTGTAGATCTTCAGGGATAAACATTCACAGGGAAAAGATTCAGTACTTTGCTATTGTAACATCATCAGCTGCTAACGTTTTTTGTCATAGTTTGTATGTGCGGTGAAAATACTTCATCAGTTTTGAGTTGTTTCTCTCGAAAACATCTCTTTATGCAGTTCTATTTCCATGAAAACATTTCATTCGCTTGAGTGCCCGGAAATATTATCAGCAAGAACAGAGGTGGCAAATTTATAAATACTCTATATTCCTCCTCCGTGTAGTTGAATAGTAGTGCCAGCAGCAGCGAAGTATTTAACACATGTTGAGATTGGTAAGTGCTTTTATGTCTATATAAAGTGATAAAATAACGTGAAAAGAAAACAAGCCGCGGATGGCTTAGTGGTTAGTGTTTCAGTCTATCGATGCTGGGTCCCCAGGTTCTAGCCTGGGCTGATGTTTCAGAGATGGTGTGATTTACTAACAATTGCTGAATATCCGCCGTGCATCGGACGAGCACGTAAAGTGACGGCTCCCAAGCTGGACGCACTGGTTAAATGGGTATCCTTTCCTATGCCCCCCCCTGAAATTCTCTCACCCATCTATGTGCAATATCGTACTTGTACGGTGGCGCCATCTACTGTACTCTAATCTCACTACAAACTGTTCTGTCAAAAGTCGCTAGACTTGCTCTCATTCCTTCCGTTTCTGTGTCCTGCCCAAAAGGCGATCTCGCTGTAGGTGGCTGGGACCTAAACTCCACTCCCTGTGGACGGAAGTCCTACATGAAAAATGACAAATGGGGTGAAAAGAAAACTGTGTGCATAGTGAATATTATCAGCTCGTGGAGCTTTGAAATGGTTTCGAGTTTTTCTCATCTGTTTCGAATTGTTTAGTGATTATTATTCAGATGCATAGATACATATATTCAGGTACATTTTACTCCATTCAGTTCAGTAGTCTTTATTCATGCGGTTCGTATTTCTTTTTACTCCTTTGATTCAATATAAGATAGGTCTTCTATTTTTAGAGAAGTGTTTTTGATTACCTTTGGAGATACGATTTTCCCTTAGATTTTTGATAATAATCTTCACTTTCAAATGTTTCGCTATCTCAGTTTGTTTTCATGGCCTTTATCTTATTTTTTTCAGCATGATTTTTCTCATAGATCCATCTAGCTTTGGATTATATGTTATTAGCTGTTTTGTTTCTTTTCCTATCTTTATGCGAAGATCTTCAATCGTTTTATTCAAACTTATATTATTTTTTTTTCCATTTCTGTTCTTTTTTTTTTTTACCCTTCACGCTGTCAGGCTTCGTTGGATCAGGTTGATACAGAATTTGTCCATGAAGCTGGATTGTGCCAGATGCCGCACAACTTTTAATATCTGAAAATGTACTGAATGTTATTCATTGTATTGATACGAAAATGTATAATTTTATTTCTTTATTTAGGGAGTTTTGATCTCATGAGTCGTCAGTATTTTTAACAATGACACATTTTATTTAAATTTGTTTAACAGGTTTTCGGCCGCCGAAACTTAATACTGATTGTGCATAATTTTGATCCAGAAATTCCAAAATATCTGAATTCTTTCCAGTTGTTTCATTTTCAGTTCAATTGGATTATTCATTCAGTACGTACAACGGTCGTTCCGTAAAAACTGAGAGGAAAATCACAGAAAATGAAGAAATATAGGTACAGCAAAATAAATGTTATTCTTTCTCAAAATATCTTTCCTCTGATGATATGCAATGGTCCCATCGTTCAGTCCACTTTTCAAAACATGTGGCAAAAGCAGTTTGTGGAACCTGCTTTAATGACTCCTGTGCAGCTTGTACAACGTCAGCAACTGTGTTGAATGTTGCGCCACGAAACTTCTCTTTCATTGTTGGAAACAACTAGGAATCGCACGAGGCGAGGTCAGGGCTGTAGGCAGGCTGTGGCATTATTTCAATACTGTATTTCGTAAGAAACTGTTGAACACAAGCAGCCACATGCGGGTGGGCGTTATTATGGTGTAGGGTCCACTTGCCCACCAGTTCCGGTCGCTTAATCGATATGTGTCGTCGCAGACGCTTCAAGACTGAAATGTAATACTCAGCATTGACAGTAATTTGTGGAGGAACGGCATGCTGATAGACTACACCTTTATGAACAAAGAAAATTATCATCATCACCTTCCCAGCTGATTTGGTTTGGCGGACTTTTTTCGGACGAGGCGAGCCTTTGTGTTTCCAGACATTCGTTGCACGCTTCCTGAGGGAGTCGAAATAGTGGACCCATGTTTCATCGGCAGTTATTACTGTGTTTAGAAAGTTTGGATACTTTGCAATAATTTGTTTCCACTCATGACACACCTGAACTCTGGGTAACAATTGTTCTCCCGTCAGGTGATGAGGTACCCATGTGGAACACACTCGATGCAGCAGTAATTTGTCGCGTAGAATGCGATATGCCGACGTTTTTGAAATATTAGTTGACCCTGTTGTGTCTTCACACGTCATTTGTCGATCTTATTGCAGGATTGCCAAAACAGTATTAACAATACGCTCTGTAACAACACTTTCAGGTCGACCTGGCCTAGGAGCGAGTTCTGCCAACAAACGCTCTTCTTTTGAAGTAATGGTGGCATCTAGAAATCGTTGACTCACCCAAACATTTATCTTTGAAAGCTTTTTCATTAAATCAACTGTTTCTGGCGCTGTTTTGCCCAAACGGTAGCAAAACTTTATCGCACAACGCATTTCACTTCTTAACTCTGAATCATTCACCTCCGTAGCTGTATGGCAAAATGCAGACTTACCTTACGAGTAAAACAACTGCGCAATAACAAATGCAGAATCGTCTGCCACGACTAACAACTGTTGCCATAAATACTTCCTTAATTCAGCTAGTCGTCTGCGTGGTTAGTTTTCCCCTTCGCACCGTTACCAACTAAAAAAAATTGCTCTCAGTTTTTATGGAACGGCCTTTGTACATTTGCATATCTGCGGAGGAATTTTTTTCAAAGAGTGGTCTCTTGCTTTAGGACACCATTAATCAGTTGTAACTGACCGTATCTGGTTTATGGTCGCTGTCTAAAACGCTGTGAGCTGTTTTCCTTGCTTTTGGAAGAAAGTGAGTCCCTTTCGTGTTTGTGGGATAAAAGCGTCTTTGCCCCGGAGTGGTGTTGAAGTCTGTTAGAGGTACCTTTCAATGATAAGAAGTTCCTTCTCAAATGCGTAGCTGTAATTTGAAAGTTTTCTTTGCCTAACTTACGTAATTAACGTCGCGTTTTCGTAATGTTAATCAATATGAAGATATTAAAAGATATCAGTATAGTAGTATGTGAAAGTCCCCTTAAAGTTTTTTTCCCTTCAGTATTGCTTTGTTTCATGTTTGCAAGATGTAAAGAAAGCATTATTTCAATATTCATGTCTTTTCATGAATGGAATACGGGATTACACCATACAATACAAATTTTGAAGATGTGAATCCATTTTTTGGTGTAAATATGACAAGGGTGATAAGTCAGATAATGTCCGAAAACTTAAAAATCTCGTCGTCCTGGAGCGGAAATCGAACTCGCATCTCCCGGTTGTTTCCTTCACGGGTCCGGGAGATGCGGGTTCGATTTCCGCTCCAGGACGACGAGATTTTTAAGTTTTCGGATATTATCTGACTTATCACATTTGTCATATTTACACCAAAAATCGGATTCACATCTTCAAAATTTGTATTCATGTCTTTTATTTATTTATTTATTTATTGCATTAAGTATCTAACATTATGCGATTTTCATATCTGGAAGTAGTGGTACTTGTATTTTAGAATTTTGAAACGCGGGCAACTCCTGGGACGAGCGCCGAACTAATTTGCAATAGGAAATGGGCCTTGTTCAATCTCAGTACAGTAACACGCCGATTATTCGACTTTCAGTTATCTCAAATATAAGATTTCAGATCAGTCTACTAGAAAAAGAAGTGCAAAAAGTTACGATATATATTTTGCTGTTATTTAAACTGACGTGATGCTGTAAAATTGTGAGCGATGGCGACGTGGAGTATAGCACTGATGATGGAACAATATATACCTTGAATGATGACGATGGCAACGATATGGAAATCAGAAAGCGACTAGAATTAGTCATTGTGAAAAAATCAATGCAGGCGTTTAAATCGAGCAACAACGTAAAGCAACTGCAAAATATTCAATAAGTAGAAACTGTACACCAAATTATACTCAAAATGGTATAACTATACTAAAAATCCGAAATTTCTTGCCGGTTAGCTGCCTACCTTCCTTGAAAAAGCCATCTGCTTGATGTGCGAAAGCCTGAAAAACTTTATTTGTATTCTACGCCAAGAAATTTCGGATTTTTAGTATAGTTATACTATTTTGAGTGCAAAATAATTGTTGTGATTTAGTTAAACAATTATAACTGAACACTTTTTAAGCCTAATAGACCAAGAACCTGAGTACTAGCAAATGAAAACAAATTCTTGTGGACAACCACTTTTTATTCTGCCTGTTGCAGAAATGAAGTCTTTAATCTGATATTTGTGTGTTGCGCAAGTGGTCCTCCTCCGTGGGACGTTTTTCATTAAAAGTTAATTGACTTAGTAATTTCAAATTGATTTTAACAAATATTAATGTAGGTTATGAAGAAGAGATTATGAACTCGTAACAAGTAGAATAGTGTTGTAAGAATCAAATACCAAGTGAACACAAGGAATCTCGAAAAAAAAGTCTGTTATTCATTATCTAAAGAAAGGAAAAGAAAAGAAAATTATTTCCTTCACGAATTTTTTTTTGCTACTGTTTTTTATCGTGGATTTTTTTTTTTTCATTTTGATCTCTGTGGTTTTTTTTTAATCAATAATAAATGTAGTTCATAGATATTTGTACGCGCTTTTTGCTCTGTTTTTCTTCAATGTTCTTTATTATTCTACACTTCCATTATTCTATCTTCCTTTAGCCGCGTTTAGGTTGGATAATTGATGTTGTACTTTATATTCACAGCTAATGTTTTTGAGTTTTTGACTTGGGTAACTTTATGAGTAGGGGCATTACTGTTCTTCCTCTCTTTTCTATGTTGTTGCTATTCATTATAAAGGGTTCATTAAGCCTGTTTGTTTGTGATTCTCATTTTTGTGTCATTTTTAAGTCTGAAATTTCGCAAAAGTAGACGAGTATGGACATTATTGCTTTTACTCTTGTTATTATGCCATTGTACTAAATCAGAATTATATCCCCAAAACAAATAAATAATATTCAACGATGAATGACGAATATAAATAGTTCTACTTACGGTTTGTTTTTATATTTAACTTTTACAGAGACTCACCTAGAACATCTGATTTCTCACAGATATTTGGTAACAAAGGGCAGGATTTTAAAGAGAGCGTGTGCTTGAGTATCTCAAAAATCTCTGCAGTTTTTCCCCAGAACCTACACAAACTTTTCCCGTGAATTTCCAAATTTTATTTTCGCATATACCTGAGTTCACTGTCAGTGATTTCTTTACTGATGAAACGCTGTAATGTTATTAATAGACGTTCGAATGCAATCCCGAGTTTTTTGTTTCAGGTGGACGCCCAGTTTCCGAGCAAGTCTCACAATTTCCGCGAGGCTTATTTGGGGGTTTGCTGACGGCGCCTCTAAATGGATCATGCCAAAGTTTCCGCAGGTTCGTGGGGTAGCACTGCTTCCCACCCCCACTCCCCAAGGTTTGGCTAATGAGCCACATGACAGCGCTTCGCAATGTCTAGCGGAATCTTTTAGGGAACGGTCACAATTTCTGACAGGGGCCTGTTTTTTTTTTTTTTTTGTTTTTTTTTTGTTTTTTTAACAGCGAATGCCGTAAATCAAAATACAGTTATACTTAATTTACTATACGCAGGCTATATTGTCTTGGTTGGCATACTGGCTACACATTCGCTTTGAAATTTTAGACATTTCCATTGTGAAAAATGCAGTAATATTTGAAACAATTTATGCTAATATTGGACCGACTTTTTTGTTGGATGTGAAATTACTGACGCAGTAGACGTGGAGTAGACATTAGAGTAATCAATTAAAGAAGACAGTGTAAGCAAATTAATCGCAGAAAGTCTGTATCCGTGGTATTAAATGAGACATACTGTATTTATTCTATCCTATTTATATGAAACTAATGAAGATTTCGGCGAGTCGTGTGTTTTCTTGCTAACAAGTGTCGTAATCATGAGACAGTGTCATGCAAGAAATAATATTTTAGGCTGAGATTTGTCACTTTTCTCTACGGGGTCTTAAATTTATTCGGAAAATTATACTTCAGTAAAAGCCAGTCATCAAACAGAGGTCACCGCTCTTTCCACGTTTATAAGTGAGTCACGGAAACATTCTCATTGGTCGCCACCGGGAATCGAACCCAGGGTCTTCCAGTTACGCGCCGGATATGCTTCCACTGCACCACAGCGGCCTCGAATTCCTCCAGACTCACACCCACTAACTGCCAAGCCAATTTGGCAGGTTGCTTCTTGGAGCTCCGCACAATGCCGGGGATTCACCAAAGATGGTAAGCAGCAACTGAACAAATATTTAGAAGGCGAATGAATAATTAACACAGACATTTGACTTAGAGTAGGAACATCAAACAGAGGTCATCTCTCTTTCCACGTTTATAAGTGAGTCGCGGAAAAATTCTCATTGGCCACCACCGGGAATCGAACACAGGGTCTTCCAGTTACGCGCCGGATATGCTTCCACTGCCCCACAGTGGCCTCGAATTCTTCCAGACTCGCATACACTAACTGCCAAGCCAATTTGGATATTCCTAGTCCACGTCAAGTGTCTGTATTAATTATTCATTCGCCTTCTAAATATTTGTTCAGTTGCTGCTTACCATCTTTGGTGAATCCCCGGCATTGTGCGGGGCTCCAAGAAGCAACCTGCCAAATTGGCTTGGCAGTTAGTGGGTGTGAGTCTGGAGGAATTCAATGCCGCTGTGGTGCAGTGGAAGCATATCCAGCGCGTAACTGGAAGACCCTTGGTTCGATTCCCGGTGGCGGCCAATGAGAATTTTTCCCTGACTCACTTATAAACGTGGAAAGAGCGATGGCCTCTGTGTTATGTTCGTAGTCCACGCCAAGTGTCTGCATTAAAAGCCAGTCAGAAGCGAATAAAGAAGTTATTGGCAAAGCCCGTTTTACCCGAAAAAGCGCTTTGAATCACGTGCTTCTAGTTCTGGGAGGAGGAATCAACACATCTTCACTGCAGTAGTATTTACATACAGTAGTGCTCGACATTAAAAAAAAAAAAGCCAAAACAGGAAGTATTTGTCGGGACGGCATGCAAATTGGTGGGCATGTGTGAATGATGTAAATGATCGTAGTTGTAAACCAGATACGTAATAGGTGAGGGAGATAAAATGGCAAAACTGCTCGATGTAGACAAGTTTGGTCGTCCTCACCTGAGGATGTGGACCAGTGCATCGGAGTGATCTCAGTAGCGAAAGCACATGTAAGGAGCGAGAACGCCCGGGCGACGTCATCGGGAATCCTACCATCACACGAGTTCATTATGGGGCCACGTACGGCTGGTTGGTCTCTGCGTCGCATTGGGATGGAAACTCACTGGGATGCTACAACTGTCGGCAGAATGTGAAGACAGGTGTTGGAAGAAGGTAACGTGCGCCGCCGCAGTGTGATTTGTGCACATAGGCGGATGTCCGAACTTCTCGATCTCCGCATTTGACTGCAAGCCGTAGCAGCCCCACAATCCACAGCGGACGACAGTTCACGAGGTGTATATGCAGCTATGGACATCCCCGTATCGGTAGGGAATGTGAATCGTAGATTTGCTGAAGCAGGTTTGCGTTTTGTCCAGCCATTGCGACGACTGCCTGCCACTCACCGCAGCACATCGTCTCGCAAGGTTGCAGTGGTGCCGATGGTACCGTGTCGTACTCAGCGACGAGTCTCGCTTCTGTCTTAGCGCCGACGATCACCGATTGATTTAGAGTCAGGGGGCGATTTGGTTACGGATTGATCTTGATGGCCATCTGTGTGCGTCATACGACACCTCACCCTGGTGTAACGCTTTGGGGCGCTATCAGTTTCAACAGCTGCTCACCGCTCGTACGCACAGTGAGTACAATAACAGCACCACGATACGTCGATTATCTGCTGTAGCCTGTTTCTCTGCCACATCTTCGTGGTATCCCTGATGCTCAGTCTCCAACTTCAAGGGATATGAGCAATCACCCGTCCGAAATTTGGAACTACTGACTCCATGGAGGAGAAAGAGCCAGTGCCGTCAGAGAGGTAAACCACACACGCCTCATTGAGATTCAAACCTGGGCCCACTCAGACGAACGGTCAGAAGAAAGCGATTATACGACGGCGCCACCAGGGCGGCCTCAGAGGCAGAGGCATAACTAAGCATTCCTGCGCCCGGGGCAAACGACGAAATATTGAGCCCTTCCTATCTGTTTTTCTATCTTATACACACTCAGTGGACAAAATATTAGAGATACCTACCTAAATGCGTGTTGCACCTCCTCCAGCGCTAATAACACTCTGTACACGCCGAGCATCGACTCCACCAGATGCCGGAGCGTTCCCGGATGTAATTCCAGCCATGCATCATTGTCCACAACTACCCCCCCCCCCCAGACGGATCGGATGCTCCGCTTCGCGGCATCCCAGAGAGCTTCCACAGGGTTCAAATCCGGGGATCTTGGGGGGTCCCTAAATTGTTAGTTTTCCTCAAGCCATGCTCGGGTGGTTGCAGCCAGGTGGGGTGGCGCATTGTGCTTCTGAAACAGATAATCAGACGCAGGACGCCTGAAGGCCATGAAAGCGTATAGGTGATAGGCCAGCACTTGCTGGTAGCGGTTAAGAACCTCTCCAGACACAGTAAGGGACCTAATGCGTCTCATGAGAAGGCTCCCTAAGCCATCACAGAACCACCATCGCCTTGAAAAGAACCGACCTGGCACGACGGGGCATTAGACTCATGCTGTTGACGCCACACCCCGATCCTCCCGTCAGCTCGGTACAGCTGAAAAGGAAATTCGTCTGACCACACAACGCGGCGCTACTTCGCAGACGTCCACTTTTGATGTGCCCGACACCAGGTGAGGCGTGATGTCCGACGACTAGCAGTCAAGAGTGGCACACGAGTACGGCGTCAGCTCCCGTAGCCCATGGTAGTATACAGAGTGCGTCATACCCTTCGCTTGCTGATGCTGCTTTGGCCTCCAGCAGTTAACCTGGATGTGATTTGCGTCGCCATTGCCAAGTGGCTGTTCTGTACGAACCTTGATGATCTATGTCGAGCCTTGTCAGCAACGGGGTATAGTTGGCCACCGCTTGCTTCTTGGGCGCTGGTATGTCCGTCCATGGTATGCTCGCGGTATATCCTTGATACGGTTGCCCTCCGGAACACTAGGATTATTACCACTTGGGTGGTAGAATGACCCATCTGTCTTGTGCCGACAATGGGCCCACAATCAAAGGCGCTCAGATCACGTTTACCCACGTTCGTCGATTGCGATATACTGTTAGAAAGCCCTGTTGTCCGCCTATTTATCGCCTGTGTTCGATTTGGGTCTGTCCCACTCTGCGCGGGGGATGCCTGTGTCAGCTGCGCATAACCCTTATCTGTAATGTTTTACCTACTGAGGGTATGTGAGTATGCAGTATATGAGAGAGAGAGAGAGAGAGAGAGAGAGAGACTTCGGTTATATGTTTTTTTTTTTAGGAAATATCCTTAAAAAACGAATATAAGGCATTTCAAAATGTTAAATGCTCTGATAAAATTTATGGTTTAAAGGAGCACAAGATAGTCCTTAATAATCATTTTTTTAAAAGTTGAATTGGCGGCAAAAGAAGAAAAATCATTACAAATTATAATATACAAATTTTGATGATGACAATCCATTTTTTGGTGTAAATATGACAAGGATGATAAGTCAGATAATATCCGAAAACTTGAAAATTTCGTCGTACTGGAGCGAGAATCGAACCCGCGTCTCCCAGATAGCGCCCGGGTATACTAACCACTACATCACCCAGAACGACCAAGTCTCAAGTTTCCGATTAATTTGAATATAACCATCACATGATTCGCTAGTCGAAGCAACCGGCATTCATGTTTAGTGAATCTGGAGGTTAAGAATCCTATCCCGTGATTGTCCGGAGGAGCAGATAAATCATGAATGAAATACTGGATTACACCATACAATACAAATTTTGAAGATGACAATTCTGATCTCTCGTTCGAGTTGGGTCCAGGTTCGAATCCCGGTGAGGCATGGATGTTGTGTTTGTCTTACGGCACTGGCTCTCTCCCTTTCCTGGAACCAGTGACTCTAAATTAGGGACGGGCAACTGCTTATAGCCCATTGAGTTGCTCACGGTGGTCGTTAAACCTTAAATCAAAAAAAAAAAAAAAAAAAAAAAAAAGAAGAAAAGAAAGATGACAATCCGTTTTTTGGTGTAAATATGACAAGGATGGTAAGTCAGACAATATCTGAAAACTTGTTAGCAGACCCGGGCGCTATCTGGGAAACTCGGGTTCGATTCCCGCTCCAAGACGACGAAAATTTCAAGTTTTCGGATATTATCTGACTTACCATCCTTGTCATATTTACACCAAAAGACGGATTATCATCTTCAAAATTTGTATTGTATGGTGTAATCCCGTATTCCATTCATAAATTATAATATATTTTATCGCTTTTGCAATAATCATAAAGCCTATGAAAATCACTGTTCTCTTTCGATAGCTACGTCTAAAAAAATCCTGATCCTAGATTAAGTGAAATCCTTACAACTAAGAATTTGATGTGCAACACTTCTTTTATGCAGATCTTCTTTTATGCAGATCGTGAGTGCATCTACTTGAAACCTGAATGTTGATGGTACCTCTAGGATTCTATTCTATATACTATTCCACGAAATGGTGGAGGCACAAATTTACGTCGCACTGGTTTATCACTTTTTAAATAGTGAATGTGCGACTCATGAAATGTGAAACCAGTTTTTCATCCAAACCGAAAGTAAACAACATATGCTACCCTTCTCTGATGATGTCAAGGTTCAACTTTGGCTGCACCAAGAAGGAACACAGCAACGCTGTCTCGATTCTCTCAGAGTTGTAACATACCGGACTACGTTTAAAAGAATCCAAGTACTGTGTATCTTTTATAATGCGAAATTCGAATTTTGACGCATAGTCGCAGATAGCATGTAAATGAATTATGTATAACTCAATCGAAAAAGAGATAGAAACTGCAGTAAAATATCGCGATTAACACAAAATTCTGTGTAAAAGGGGAAAATATATAACCGAAGTTCCACTGTAAATACTGGTCAACAAAACATTAACGTCACACCTCAATGCTATCTGTCAATGTTTATGCGGGAGAAACAACTGAAATGTGACTCTTGGTAGAACTTTTCCAGATTGCTTCGGAGTTAGGACCTCCAGTATTACATCAGACTGACCGAATGCAGCTGGCAATCGTTGCTTGCAGTTGCAGTAATGATTGAATAGCCCCTAGGGAATCTGCAACAATGTGAACAGCATCCTTGTCTTATCCTCTAAACATTTTGCAAATTTTAAGCTACCAAGGCTTTACCGAAACTGCCCTGCCATGCCGACAGCCCTAATTGGATGCTAGCAAATTTTCACAATTTTATTTTAAAGCCCATCATTTAACAATAGCATTATTTCACTGCGATTTTCAGTGGCCGTCCTGGTGGCGCAGTGGTTTAAGAGTTTGCAGTGGTATTCGTCCGAGAAGGTTCCGGGTTCGATTCCCGGTGAGCCATGGATGTTGTATTTGTCTTACGGCACTGTCTCTCTCCCTTCCCTGGAACCAGTGGCTCTAAATTACGGACGGGCGATTGCTTTCTAACCCGTAGAGTTGCTCATGGTGGTCGTTAACCTTTTAATCAATTCTCAGTGCATAATGTTTTTCACTCAAAGACCTAGGACAGCATATTGATGTAATTTAGGTAACTGAAAAAACCAGGAAGATTTCACACCTCACTGCCATCATCAGAAGGACGAAGTAGCTCTGGTGGTGATAAGTGAATATACATAATCTGCTGGCAAAAAGAACTGAAACTAGAAAACGTCTTTTCCCTACATATGTTGGTATCTCTCTCTTTTTTTTTTTTCTTTTTTTTTTTTTTAGATTTTTACATCAGCTTTTTTGTTCAACTAACAAGCTGTTGTTTGTATCGTTTTCAGGCGAAGCGCGGTTTTTTTTTATTTTTGAAATACGACGTTGGTTTTCACAAAAAAATTGTGCTCTCCGTAAGATACGTATATATCTGTGTGTATACATCTTCCACGTTGTAACCTATTCTGAGCAAACTTTGAGACGATTTTTTAAATATATTTTTTTAAATGTTAGTGTATACCGATTTTTTTTAATGTTACTTTTTTTTATTGTATAAAACCGTGGAAACGGGCTGTTGTGAATTTCACAAGAACTAAGAATACATTTTATTTCCATTCCCTGTTTCGCTGCATCAACATCTCACGCATTCTCCTGCTTGGAGCACCTTGTTATGCTCAGTCGCCTGTTTGTGAATGAACATCGTTTTTCGCCCGCCATTATGTAGCGGGAGTTTACATAAAGCAACCTCTCTCCACGTAACATTACTCGAAGTTCAAAATGAAATCTTTTGTTGCTTTTTATATATTCTATAAAATGGAGGCCTGTGAAGACCCTTCACAATCTCATCATTCACGAAGCTGTAAGACTCGATGGCTTTTCTGCAAATTGCGAGCAACTGTCAAGGACGGGGGAAATTTCGTCTGCTGCTGCAGTAGCGATAACGCAGGATGTGACGAAGCGGATGCGTAAGCCTGGTCACTCAATACAAGAGCAGCCAATGGGATGCTGCCGTTGATTGTCAGCGGGTTCATTCAGAGGAAACCAGCTCCCGACCCACAGCAAGCGATTGAAAAAGATGCAGCCGGCTGCACTTTCAGTATGTTGTCAGAACACAGCCCGTAGACAGGGGATTATGCGCTCTGCAAGTCTATTCCGTTGAGGCCTGCGTGCTGGTTCACCTGGTGTGGGACAAGGAAAGTAATATTTTGCCGGCCCCCGAAGTATCTATCTGTTTTCCAGCTCGCTAATTTGTATGATCTCAAACCGGAATGCAAGACAGCGTGCGTGTGCTTTTGAACGTGTCTTCTAGTAGATTTCGGAAACATTCCGACGTAAAATAATCTGTAAATGTTGAAGTTTTTTTCAAAACTAAATATTGGTGATCATGAAAGAACTGCTGAGTAGTAGTATTAGCGATTTTATGCTACATTTCTGTGACGTCTTCACCAAAGTCACAAACTAACATAACATCTCCATCGTCCCTCTCCTTCCTCTTTGAGAGTTAGGTAATAGCATTTATGTTACGCTGGTTTCGATAACGTGTAGAACGAACTTGGCGCCAGTTGCTAAGCTTTAGATTTATGATGAGATACTCAACGTGATTCCTGTTCATTCAGTTGCTGCGAAGGCTTGGCGATCTTTTAGAATTCTCCCAGCATTAAAATATGTGTGTTGAATTGTAGCCAGCTATATTTGAAGAGCAGCAGAATTTATGTAATATCAACAAAACTGTTAAACGTTCAGCTACTGTGAATAAACAGAATATCCGAACGGTGAGAAGAGGTTATACGAACTAATTTGAGTGTTAACTTTCAGCTGAATATCAAGTACGTAAACTTATTTGAGCAACCTTTAGAGCAATATGTAAATTGAGGGCTGGCCGGCTGGCTTTATTTTGAAGTGAGGTGCCAATTACCTTGGTTGTGTGCGTAAATGTAATAATCTAGTACTTGGATGATCTCAGGTTGTTCTGTTTTCATTTGTGGTCTGCGGTCCCCTTGCTGTGAAACTTGGGTGTGAGAAATCACCATTCTAAAGATGAATCGAACCGAATGGACGTTGCGGCGCCATCTTCAGCTGCGGGGGTCATGAGGTCACGGACGCTTCCAGTGCTGTCACGGTTGTGAAGAAGGAATTAAAAGGGAGAAGAAAAGTGAAAATAAAAAGAAAAGCGATTAAATTCTACAACATGGTCATGGCTTGTTGGAACGCCACTCTGGAATACGACTGGGAAGGTAAGAATACCTTTTATTTCTTGTGCTTCCTGCACTCTCATTGTGACACAAACCAAATATCCTTCCATTTTCAATTTTTTGTTGTTGTTGTTTCCTTACTTTTCACACGCGAACTTCTTCAACAAATGTAATATCTGGTGCACAACTTGATTAGCTGTTTTCGTTTGCAGTTAACAAGTCAATAGACCATATACAACAATAAGACATAATTATTATAAAACCTTAATACAGATGTATATTATATTGGTGCATGTTGCTTGCACAATCAGTCGAGCAGGCACCGACCTAAAACTTTGTGACTAAACCAAAATGCAATTACACTTAATTTGCCTGTATTCACATTCGCATTACTACATCAGATATTTCAGTTGTACAAAATGTACTACAGTTTACATGGTAGAACACTTTTCTTTTCATTTCTTTTTCTAGATATTGAATTACTTATAGACGTACAGACATTAAAAGAATTTACAGCAGTTTACATAAAAAAAATTGAAAAATACGTCCTGGCTTTTACATGTGAAATGCACACATTTTATATCTGGTATTTGTGCATTATTCCCATATCCCGCGAAGGAAACTTTGGAAGGTTGGGAAAATGTCATCCCCAAGAAATTATGAATTATTCTGAAATTTTCTTTATTTTTTTGGTCATTTAATGAACTTGAAAAAGTAAACATTAAACAAAATTAAAATTTTCGTGGGATGACATGTGTAAATCAAAACGGAAACCCTAAATCTTTATGCGCTTGTAGGATGAGCCAGCACCTAAGATAATACAATTAGCAAAACATATATGGTCTGCGTTCAATTTCGAGTAGCATTTTATTTGGTAACCTAAACAAAAATAAAAGCTAGAGGCACTACCTCCTAACAATCAATCAAAACTGCATTTATTTGCTTCACAATTTGAAACAAACAAATATAATC
Organism: Macrothele yani; assembly: GCA_039090855.1. Taxonomy (NCBI): domain Eukaryota; kingdom Metazoa; phylum Arthropoda; class Arachnida; order Araneae; family Macrothelidae; genus Macrothele; species Macrothele yani. The sequence continues at coordinate 2,038,060 of CM077014.1, forward strand.
AACGAGCCTTTATAAATATAGTTATTGAATATACTTGACAGATGTAATCATTCAGAATGTTGTTCGTTGCACTAGCACGATAAGAGAGAAGTAGAAATCAGCGTGTTTTCATCTGCACGCCGACATACAGGTAGCTCACATCAAACATCTAATTGAACTACCGTAGTCGAACATGGTATGGTCTCCAGAGGGCAGCTCCTTCTGAACATGTCACCAGCGCAATGCCTACATTCATCTCGTATACATTTGAAAGAATTGATTCCTATGTCTTCTCCGCCGACACACAATAGATTAGAACTCCTGCTGGCCGTTACACTGAATAAAGTTCGTACAGGAATAACATGGCGTACTATTTATTATTTGGTCTTCTTCTGCAATGGCGGGAAATGAAAAAAAAAACCAGTTGAGTTGAATGGCAGGCTTGGCAGTGCATACATCATCAGCCATTATCCGTTCACTTTTCGGTTCTTCTACAACTTTCTGTCTTGAGCCAATCTCCTCCATGCCACCCCGAAATGCTTTTGAATTTCATCCACTCATCTTCTACGGGGTCTTCTTCTGTCTCTTAGAATCATGCCTACATTTTCAGTTGTCTATCGGTGGGCAGTTCTCCTATAGCAATATTGCCATTTCAGGGAATTTTACTCTGATCATGATGTCATCAACTCTTGTCTACTTAAGGAACGCTTATAGCGTAGTAAATCCGCTTATTTTGGTGGTGTAATAAGCATAAAAATTTGCCAAGCTTTCATACTCCACTGGGAGGCTTCTCAAGACGATGTAGACATAAAATGGTATACATTTTATGTCTACATTGCCTTGAAAAATCCTCCCAGTGGAGTCTGAAAGCTTCACGAATCTTTATGCATATTACACCACGAAAATAAACTGATTTACCAAGCTATAAGCGTTCCTTAAGTATTCACGATCTGGTGTATTTAAAATAACATCAACAGTTGTGATTTTCCTGATAAATGAGTTCCGCTTTTACACCGAGCATGCATCTCTCCATGCTGCTTTCAGATATCTGCAGCCTCGTATTTTTTTAACTTACGGTCCATGTCTGTGATCCATAAGTAAGAACTGGAAGGATGCATTGATGAAACACCTATCTTTTAAAGCATAATGGTAATTGCTCTTGAAAATTGTACTCTTTCTTCCAAATGATCTCCAGCCAAGTTTTATATGCCTGTTAATTTCTTCTTCGATGTGGCTCTCGATATCTGCTGTCCAAGTTAAGTGTAAGCATCAGTCACTGGCGTATATAGAAATTTTTTCGGGGGTGGTCGACCTCGAATGAAAGTTTTTGAAATCCATCAGGACAAAATAAAAGCTAATAAAAAGTAGCTGAAAGAATTAAAGCATTTGTTTTAAGTTGACGCATTTTTATCAAATTAAAGCATTTATTGTAAGTTGACACATTTTTATTAAATTAAAGCATTTTATTTAATGTAGGTCGCATTTAACAAAAAAATTAAACATTTTCGGGAGAGGCCAGGGCCCTCTCTGCCTCCCCCCCCCTCCCGCTAAATATGCCACTGGCATCAGTTACTTCTAAATTTGCTTTATCAATCTCCAAGCTTTCATTTATTATAAAAGCATCGTTTATCAATTTTATTTTCCGTAAGTTCGTTTTTTATGCCTACTTATTTACTCTTGTCAGGAAGCTCCTCGTTCCTGGATCATGCTCCGCAGATGTACTTGAAAAAATGATAATGTCATATATATATATGTGTATATAACAATCATGCAATCAAGAACATGAAGCGGGGAAACGCTCCATTAGAAGATGGAATTACAGTAGACATCATACAAGAAGCAAGTGGAGAAATTGAAACAGTACTCGCCCAAATTTTCACTCGATGCCTTAATGAAGGGAAGATTCCTGAGGATTGGAACAACGCTGCAATGATCCTGCTACATAAAAAAGGTGACATTGAGGATTTCAGGAACTACAGACCTATCAGCCTCTTATCAGTGGTTTATAAATTCTTCACTAAAGTTCTTTCACACCGTTTGAAGGTAACACTGGACATGGCTCAACCGAGAGAACAAGCTGGATTCAGGAGTGGCTACAGCACAATAGATCATATCCACGTACTGAGTGAACTAATTGAAAGAGCGAGGGAATATGAACTTCAAATGTGCATGGCTTTTATCGATTATGAAAAGGCCTTTGATTCGGTGAAACCATCAGCAGTTACAATGGCTTTGAAATCCTGCAGTGTTGAAGATGCATACATTAATATTATTAATAACTTCTATGAAAATGCAAGTGCAAAGATTCGGCTGTTTGAGAATACAGCACACATAAGAATTGGAAAGGGAGTGAGACAAGGTGACTTTCAATCACTGAACTGGGAGAACAAAGGGATAGAGATTAATGGAGTTTATCTAACTCACCTTCGTTTTGCTGATGACGTATTCATTTTTGCAACTACTTCATCAGAGCTGCAGAGTATGATTCAGGAACTTGCTGACAAGAGTAAAGAAGTGGGATTAAAAATGAACTTTCAGAAGACAAAAGTGATGTTCAATGCTTTTACAAGAAATGAAGATTTATCGATTGATGGAGATAAGCTGGAGATAACAGACACGTACATTTATCTTGGACAGCAGATATCAAGTGAGGGTCACATTGATGAAGAAATTAATCGGCGTATAAAACTTGCCTGGAGAGCGTTTGGAAGAAACAGTATATTTTTTAAGAGCAATATGCCATTATGTCTTAAAAGAAAAGTGTTTGATCAATGCATCCTTCCAGTGCTTACGTATGGTGCAGAGACGTGGACCTTAACTAAAAGAGACATACAAAGGCTGCAGACAACTCAAAGCAGCATGGAGAGGTGCATGCTTAGTGTAACCAGGAGAGATAAGAGGAGGAACTCGTGGATCCGAAAAATGACAAGAGTGGAAGACATAATGATCAGAATTAAATCCCTGAAATGGCAATGGGCTGGACATACTGCCAGAAGGACAGACCATCGATGTACAGCCGAATTTTTAGATTGGATTCCAAGGGACAGGAAAAGACCCAGAAGAAGACCACGTGGGAATTGGGTGGATAAAATTCGAAAGTATGCTGGAGTAACATGGAGGAGACTGGCACAAGACAGACCGTTGTGGAAGAGGCTTGGAGAGACCTTCGTCCAGCAGTGGATTGATAATGGTTGACAATGATGATGATATCAGGCATATAACAATGTACCCATTAAATGTCGTAATAAGCAAATTCCCACGTAATTTTGGAGTAAAAGTGTTTCTGTGTGTTTACTGATTAGAAATACTGTATAATAAATATGAGTTCCGCCAGTGAATAAAATCTCTAACCCTGTGCATGAGCCACTATTGGTAGTTCATCTTTAATGAGGCTTTCTTATTCTTTCTGCAAGTTCTTGGATCATGCTTGACAGTTTGAAGTGTGATTTGCAAAAATAACAGTGTGAGCACCAAATAGATATGGGTTCAATGATCTGTTTTTCTTTATTCTTTAGTCCTTTTAGTTCAACGACAGAAAAATACTAGTTTGAAGGGTAATGCTTAAAAACTTGAATTATGTGGCATCACCTTATCTCACCCCATTCCAACAGTTTTTTTAGTTTCAGTGTCCTTAAGTATTCAAAGTTTGCCACTTTCATTCATTATGTGTTTAGTGAGGTCGATGAAAGAATTTTCAAAGCTAAAATATTGTGAAGGATAACTCCAAATATTTGAACTAAATCGAAAACCTCGTTCTAACTAGAAACTCTACATAGAGGCAGATTAGTCTTTTTTTAAATTAGTTCTTTCATTGCTTAGATAAGGTAGTATCGTTATTCTATGGGTTGTTTTCATGCAATTTTTCAGTCCTTTCTTTCAACACGCAGATACACTGGTTTCCATAAGTTAAGGAACAAAATGAAAAATCGCGATAAGTTGGCTAACTATCGTTAAATATGCACAAAATTTGCATATGTCACAGGCGAAGTACTGTAGCATCAGTGAATGGTATGCAAATGAGTGGCGCTGGCATAACTTTATGCAAATTACCAGCAGCATAAAATTGGTTGTTTCTTAGTGAGTCGTCAACTCACGTGCAGAGATTGAAGAAAGAATTTCGTGTTGGAGATTGTGTTGTAATGACTTCGAAACGTCATTTACCAGTGGAGTTACGCTACAGAGTTATAGGCTGACTCAATGCAAGCCAAAGTCAGGCGAACGTAGCCAGATGGCAGAACGTAAGTCGTTCTGTGGTCCACAGGCTATGGAGCCGCTTCCAAACCACAGAATCATGTTCACGCAGGTACGGCCAAGGCAGGCGTAGGGTAACTTCCTCACAAGATTGGTATTTGCGGCAGTCTTCGAGCCGGAGCAGGACTGCTGCGCCTACCCATCTTGGGTCTGTACTTGCTGCAGCTACCGGAATGACGGTATCAGCTTCTACGGTGCGCAGAAAGCTACATGGAGGGCTCTATGCTAGGCGGCCCACAACGTACGGGCTCCTAACCTCCCGCCGCAGGAGGAAACTTTAGAATTGGGCGCGCATGCATGTGAATTGGAGTCCAAATCAATGGAGATCTGTTCTGTTCACAGACGAGTCGAGGTATGCTTTACAGAGTGATTCTCATAGAATTTTCATCTGTAGAGAGTCAGGGACCAGATATCACCCCTCTCATATCCGTGCAAGTGGCACCGTATGGTGGAGGTAGTGTGCTTGTATGGCAAGGCATATCTTTAGGTGGACGTACCTACCTCTGCGGCCTGTCAGGTGGCAACTTGAACGCTCGGAGGTATACATATGATATCTTGGAACCCTTTGTTTGGCCATTTGCAGGTGCAATTGGTGATACATTCATACTGCAAGACGATAATGCTCGCCTACTCACAGTGCGGCTTGTACAGCAATACTTTGAAGAGAAGATAATTGTCCGTATGGAGTGACCAGCACGCTCTCTTGACCTTAACCCAATCAAGCCTGTGTGGGACGCTCTAGTTAGGCGTGTTGCTGCCCTCGACCTCCCTCCTCGAACCCTGTAGGAGCTTCAAACTGCTTTGCTATAACAACGGGAGTTGCTACCTACGAATCTCATAGACGCCATTGTTAACAGCATGGACCATCGCTGTCGCGTCTGTATTGCTGTTCAGAGTGACCACACTCCATATTGAGACACTTTTTAATTGAGCCGAGCTTTCTTTACGAGACTCGAGACAATTAGTTGTTCGCGCACAGGTACGAGATGACACATCCAATCACCGTAATTTGGTAATTGGATATCGTCCATGTTCAGGTTTTGACGCTTGCCGATTCCCGAAATTCTGTACCATTGAGGAATTTCATATTTTTTTATTTATTTATTCATTTTTCAGTTGCCACATATTACAGTTCAAAATACAAACAATATAATCAATTACAAAAAATGTAGAAACCAGGAGGAGGAGGAGGGAAAAGGCCGTAAGGCCTGACATAGCCGTCCCACCCCCTAGTACTAAAAAGAAAAAAAAAGACACAAACAAGTCAAAGGCATATTAAATATAACTGAAAGATTAAATAAATAGGTCAAAATTGTTAATATATTTTATGTCATAAGGCAAGGAGTTCCAAAGTTTTGGACCCGAATAATTAATATTCATTTTAATTGTTTCTGTCCGAGGGAAATTAGGTATGAGTGTTGATCGATTCCTGGTTTCATAAGTATGAGTGCGAATATTTAATGATATTAAGTTATGGTATAAATCATTTTTAATTCTTCTGAACATTATTTTACCAAGATTATAGTCAAATAATTGTTTTATTGTAAGTATATTATATTTATTGGGATTTACTTCTGACCTAAAGGTAAGATTAGGTATAGAATTATTAAGAGTTTTTAGGTCTATTAATCTTATGTATCTATTCTGTAAAACCTGTATTTTTTTAAAGTTATATTGTGTTGTTTGCCCCCATGTCAGTATACAGTAATTTATATGTGTTTGTGTTAGTGTGTGGTATAACAGTATCATTATTTTAGGCGACAAATTTATCATAATCTTACTAACTACCCCAATGTTTCTAGATAATATATTAGTCAGATTGTCAATATGCATATTCCATTTCAAATCACTTCGAATCATTATTCCCAAGTAAGAATGACTATTCACAAAATCAATTTTAGCTCCCTTCAATACCACCACGTCACTCGTAGATTGTAGTATTTGTAGTTTCGAAAAGATCATAGCCTTGGTCTTGTTTACATTAATAATCAATTCATTACTATTTAACCAATTTGTCACCAACACAAGTTGTGCATTTATTCTAGATGTAAGATCTAAGGTATTGTTACCCTTGAATAAGATTGTTGCATCATCAGCAAATAAAATTAAATCATTATCTTTTACCACTGTAAAGAGATCATTAATATACAAATTAAATAATATAGGACCAAGGACCGAACCTTGCGGCACTCCAGAAATTATATTTCCTATTGTGGATTGTGTCATATCAATCGCAGTATATTGCTTCCTAGCTGATAAGTAACTTTTGAATAAATTATATGTAGAACCCCTAATTCCAATAGAAAATAATTCGGTTAGTAGAATATCATGGTTTGGCGTATCAAAAGCCTTTAGATAAATCTAAAAAAATTGCAATTATTGATTGATTTTTATAGCATTTTGTTGGATTAAATTATATGTAAATGAAATTGCAAGCTCTGTTAATTTATTTGGCAAAAAGCCAAATTGATTTTTGTTAAATATGTTGTATTTTTGTAAAAAAAGAAAGCAATCTAATGTAAATTAACTTTTCTAGCAATTTAGCAAAAATAGTCAAATTTGCAATTGGCCGATAATTATTTGCTTCATTTACCGAACCTAACTAGATGGCCTTTTACTTGAACCGTTTCCGTTTCACAAAGTCGGCTCACTAACATTAATTTAAAAAAATCGTTTGAATTAGAAAACGAAGAAATTGAAAGACTCCGTCTGTTAGCTCAACACTTTCTCAGTCTATGATAATAAAAGGAAGTTTGTGTCTGTCTTTTGCGATACAAAATGGAAAACGTGGTTCCCAATCTGAGTATGTCTTTCTGCTTTGTTTACATGCATCCTGATCACAACCAACGTGAAGGCGTAAAGGAAAGTAGTTCATAATAAATTTAAGGCAATCTTTTTTAGAATGTTTTGTACTTTTGTTCTGGAAGTCATAAATTTTACGTGTTCGTTTTTTTAGAATTTGTTATAATGGACGCCTTAATGAGCTTAGATTCTGCAATAGCTTTGCCAACTGTACCCGAGATATCGGTTACCGTTGGAGGCTTGTTCTAGTTTAATTTTTGGAATACTCTTATATGTTGCTGTTGTTTTTTCTGTTTTTATAGCAAACAAAAAAGTAAAGGCTTTGTATAAAATGTTCCTGCGATTTCCTGTAACATATAGTACAATGAAAATTTTCACCAAATTTCATTTAAATTGATTGTATACTTTTTGAGTTATAACAATTTTCCAATTTGTTCCTTAATTTATGGAAACCAGTGTATATGTCATATATTTGAGAAACGAATTTCTCCGAAGAAATAATTCTTCATTTATACACGGTATGCTTTTAATTCTGACTTGCCTCCGCACACATCCACAATAACTAAATCATGGCTAGAGGATATGTGTATAGTGCTGTCTCTATCCACTACACTCAACCCATCCTGTCCTCTCGACTGTCCTGTTTTTCCTACGACCCATGTGATGTGAGGAGCTTACTGAAGATTCCGAGGAAAGCAGTGGTGCTATTAATAGTTGTGCTCTTTTGGGATCTTTTCGGAACAATGCTACTGACATCCTATTACACATTTTCATAACAGGATCTGAATAGCATTACCCGAACCCTCAGGAATTGTTCCTTCAGTCAGTAAGGAACTCAGTGTATAGAGCATTGCAAATGTAGTTTGCATGTCTCCATTGGCTACCTCAGGAATGATCTTGGCCACTCCATCTTACCTAAGTACCTTTGCTCGCCTCATGCTTACGAATGCATTGACACTTTGTGATAATTTAACCTTGCTTTTGAAGTTTTATTGATGTGAATTTTCTCATCATTTCTCCGAGTTTAGTAATACGTTTTGGCAACATTGATAGTGGGTCGAAGGGTAAATAACAACTATACGTCGAGAGAGAGAGGGGAAAGAGTGGTGGAACGATCGTAAAAAAATTCTCATTGATTTATATTGGAATGTTAACTTGATACTACTGAAGTACAAAGCTTATTCACACACCAGCCACTGAATCAGTAAACTTTATGCAGATATACGAACATCACTTACGAAGTGTATACGCAAAATACGTGGTCACGTGCGTCACCACGTGATCTAAGCAAATGTTTAAGACCGGTGCTCGTCAGTAACCGTCAGTGTTAATGACAACGGGAAAAACAAAGGATCTTTCGGAGTTTCATAAAGGGCTTATTTTGGGTGCCCGTCTGGCCGGAGGCTTTTGAAAACAGCAGAGTTGATTGATTTCCCAAAAGGTGAGATATCCCGTGTCTTAAATCAGTCAGTGAAAAAATAACTCGCATTGCTTGTCTAAAAAGCGTAACTGCGGCGTGACGACATTCTGTCAGGAACGAGATCGCCTTAGTCTGAGAAAGCTTGAACGGAGAAACAGGACTTCCGGTGTGCAGCAATTGACCGAATAATTCAATGAAGGCTGTTTCCGTCCCATATCTCAGTGAACTGTGCGCAGGGAATTGGAAAGGATCGATATTGGCAGTCGCATGCCTTTCACTGAAACCACTGAACCAGAAAGTTCGTCAGCAGTGGTGTGAGAAACATCGTGACTGGACACTGGAAGAAAGTCATGTTGTCCGATTAGCCGCAGTACACCTTGTTCTGTACCGACAGTAGGCAGAGGGTTTGGCCGGAGCCCCACGAAGCAATGATCTGCAAACACAGCTCAAGGTTCTGGAGGTGGTGTCATGGTGTGGGGCACATTCTCTTAGTACGAAACAGGTCCAACAGATTGTACTCCGTGATGGACAATACCCTTGTTCTCCAGAACGGGGCATCGCTCAGGATGTTTTCAGCACTAGTTCAGCGAGCATGACAGCGACTTCTACTATCTCTTGTGGCCACCATAAAGCCTTGATCGGTACACCATTAAGAATGTATGGGACATGTTAGAAAAACAGATCCGGAAGCAAAGTGTCCTTCCGTCAAATCTGAGTCAGATAAAGGACTGTCTGGTGAACGCCTGGTATGTATGCTGTATGCACTCTAACACCTTGTGGAATCTACACCAAACCTTATACGTTTTGTGATTCGGGCTAAAGGAAGTCTAATCTAACCCGGTAAAAGTTTGTAATTCAGTGGCCTATATGTGTATGTGACCGCTGCTGCATATTATTAATGTTATAGCAAAGTTTCTGTACAAACGTGTGACTTCTACTTTTGGAAGGAATAAAGTACCCGGGCTTAAGGGGCGCGTAGCAATTAAAAAATTATGGGGGGGGGGGGGTGTTCAAGTAGTTTCATAACCAGACACCGAAAATAATTGCTAATCTAGGATAATCAATTAATAATTAAGCGTTAATTATCAATAATTCATTATTTATAAAAAAATATGTAAATTGATTAATAAATTAACAATTTTATTGATAATTAAAATACTGATTTACAAAATTTTGATACACAGCCTTATGCAATGTGGAGGGCTATATACTGTATTTATTAAATGTGGTTAATGTTAAATAGAGTACTTCTCAGTATTCAATTTCTCGGTTATTTATAAAGGCGGAATTTTAAAATTAGTTATTTTATGAAATAAATAATAGTGCAGAATATTGAAAATGTAAAATTTTGCTAGTATTTTAATGAAATTATACTTACATGTCTTAGCGTCATTGCACAAGCTAACTGCGCCGACATTGCTTTCAAAATGTGGATCCTGTATTTACTTCTACTTCTGGATGAATGTTCAGCACTGCAAGTCAAGAAAGTCGAGAATTAGACATTGTGTTTCGAAGATACATGAGAGTAAAAAATGTACTTTCCGGAGTGGCTGCTGAGACAGGAAGCGTTGATTGAACGTTTAGTAATTTCTTGATATTGGGGTGAAAACAAAACAAAACAAAACAAAACAGGAGCTTCACAACTTGATAGGGATTCTATCGCAGTGGTTGGTCTTTCCTCTTGTCTTATTGTCAATAAAGGCATATTCCAGGAGTGTGAGCGAGAGCGAGTGAACCCTGCGGGTGTGTTGCTTGCATGTGGAAAAATGCGGCAATGAAACGAACTCAAAGGGATTCGAAAACATCCGCGACTTCGTTGGAAAAAAATGTGGTTTTGATCGGTTTTTCAGATTCATCTTGTGATTTTTAATGAGCAAGATTTAAAATTCGGCTTTAAAAGAGGAAAAAAAATCATGTGATTCGACGTTCAAGAGAAAAATGTTCCTTGATATCCAATGTTTCCTACGCCAATGCGCGGACTGTAATATAAGTTCTCATTCATATGAATCCTGTCCGTTCTTTATTTTTTAGACTTAAGTGATTGTGTTGTTTGTTCAACGTCTAATTTGCTAACGATAAAAACATTTTAACATCAAAACGCCACAAGTTTGCTTCAGGATTGGAAGAATTGAACCCTCGCGTTAAATACTTCGTTGAAAATGTAACTTTAAAAGAAAAATAGTTTCCGGTTTCGATAACTGCACAACACTTTTCGACATCTACATAAATGACTTACGTGTGAAAATACGTGTATATGTGTGTGTGAGTTGAATCGCACGCACAGTTTCCTAACTTCCATAACTGCCTTTCTCCATTTCCCCGCACGTTGCAAGAAGCATATATGCCCCCATGACCCTGAAAAACACAAGATTAGGTAAGCAACAACGCGTGAAAGCTCACTACTGAGCGATCAGCTCCCATCTCGCCGCGGTGTATTGTAAAATATTTGGAATGAAAGGGAATCTCCTTATCTTCCTCTTTCAGTGCTGCCCCCACCCCACCCCTGCACTAGTGCATTGTAGAAAAATAATGACTCCTTTAGTAAATAACAAAGTTCGAGAATGAGTCCTGCTGGGAAAGTAAAGATTTAACCCTCGTAATTGTACCCAAGCCCTAAACTGTGCCAGTGATGACTGTAAAATACCTTCTTGGTGCGTAGGGAGGGAATGAACACTTCAGTGCTGGTGAACACTAGACAGGCGTGTTAGCGTCCAAATGCAGCCACACCTTCGGCGCCTTAAAAAAGGAAAATTATCTCTTGATCACAGCCTTCTGTGGAATCAAACTGAAACAAAACATTTTCTTTTTGCTTATGATAGCAAAAACTAAATACAGAAATTAAAAAAATATTAAAATAACATTCAACTTTTTGATTTGGTGAAGGATGTTTTATAAGTTTATCCGTACTGATTGATTTTCAGTTAATTCACTCGAGACATCAATAGTTTTTGTTGATTATTCTATGACCACAAGAAGCGTTAGCATTGTTCTAAATAAAGGGCCGATGTTGCGAAAACTTTTTGCAAAGTCACTTTCAACAAGGCACTGGAGTATTTCCATTTTCGCATTCCTATTTTAATGGCAATTTTACGAAATCCTCTTTCCTTGAATGACTTTAAAAAAAAAAGGGGGGGGGGGGAGAAATCTCTCTCTCTCTCTCTGTCAACGTTATCCGGAAAGATCGGCGTGAGGGTTTAAAAGAAGTATTCGTTTACCAATCAGATCGAATCACTACCGAGTTCTTAGGAAAATATTGAATTTCTAGCAAACGTAGCTGATTGCTTTGAATCTGGTGTGTTTGGTCTTTGAAGTAAGTGCAACATGTTTTGTTTTGCATGTTTCATTCTGTAAATCATCCTTTTTTACTAGCATACATACGTGATACAAAGCCTCCCCTTTCCCCGGAAGAATATTTCGCCATGGTTAAATATTTTTATTCGTATTACATCAATTTTCTCCTTTTCCTGGAAAAAGTTGACGTAATACGAATAAAAATATTTAACCACGAAGAAAATGTTCATTGTGCCCCTTTTAAATTTTCATTAGCAACCCCAGAGAAATGTTCTCGAAGCAAAAATTGCCTCAAAGATTCTCCATTAATAGTCTTTCAGTTGATCTCAATTCTGTTGAAACTTTTAGATCTTGACAGATTTTTTTTGCAGTTCGAAAAGAAGCTGATCAGTAGTTATTTTCTGTGCTGTTGATCTCACACTATCGAGTCTAATGAGAGTTTAATTGTTTCTACGTATGAATTGCAAATAGAAATTGTATCTTTGGTCTGTTAATCTGATGAATACACGTTTCCTAGACATCAGCGAATTTGAATTCAGCATTCGAAATGTGCATTTCAACAGCAGCATTAGTTTTACTGAATTCACTCAAACTTTCGAGATTTATTTGAAGTGATGTGTTACAGTTTTCACTGTACATGATTTGTAGCTCCATATTATGAATCAGTGTTTGACTGTAAGTTTCGAATTTTTGCTTGCTTCATTCCATCTATAAATTGATTTGCCAGATAGAACATAAAACATGTAGACTTAAAAGTATGAGCATAGTCTTGCTGCGTTTTCAAAGGCATGAGCACTTTATCACTTAAAGCGCATTCATAACATGGTATGTGATGAGCGTATTTATATATTTAACATTCTGGACTAGACCGTCATATGACGTCAGACATTTTAACTGTCGCCATAGGATTAAAAGCTCCTCATGTGATATTCGAACCATTTTTCTCTAACTTCGACAAAAATGCGTGGGTGCTGCATTGCATCTCCGCAGAAATTACTGAAGTCTAGGGAACAACAGTCTTCGAAGCGAACTTCCTTGTTTTCTTTATCAATAGAGACAAACTGGATCAACTCAACAAAGTGCGATCAAGATGAGTATTTTAAGACTAAAGAGTATTTCATTTGTTTCATTTGGATAGTAGGGGAAAGAAACTTGTTCGGTTCCGTTTTATGCTCGGAGAAATGCTTTTTCAAAATGTGATCTTCTCTTAGTTCTTTTATCGACAGGAAAACTTCTTTCAAACTTTCTCCTAAATGTGTTCGACCTTACATACAAGTATCGTTTTCTTCCCTGTATAAACGTTTTGCATAGAAACAACAATATTTAGGGTAGGTATGACTATATCGCACTTTTACGAATCTCTCTATTCTAAAAAAGTAATTGCCGCTGTGTTAGAAATTTCGCGACACTCGCACTTTTCTAGCTCGCAGCGCAAAAAGTATTGAACACAAGAATGTGAAATTTACATCGTTTGTAGGGAATTGTTTGGAGAACATGCTGAAATAAACCGGTTTTTTTTTATTCTGGCGATACTTCAAGAGCTATTGTATTTCAAAGTTAAGGTAAGCAAAAAAGTGCTATCAGTTCGCGTTCCGGACACACTAACAGTGACAGAACCGCCAAACTTTGTATAGGCATGCAGCGCCATGGCCGAATTTTTGCACCTCGTCGCCCTTTTTTTTAATTTCGATTTAGTTTACGAGAAATTAATTTTTAAATTTCACAGCATTCTTTATTTCGCGATGGGATTCATTAAAAAAAAAACAATATATGGTAAACTATAAATCATAACGCATTGCAATTTTTACAGCATAAACTCACAACTATCATCCCTCTTTTACAAAAACTTTTTTTAAAGAAAAAGTCATTTTCTTTAAAAAAATTCTGACGCTCTGACGCAAATTAAATTTATCAAAGCTATTCAAAGTCAATGGAACCGGTATGAAAATCAATAGATCTGACGAAAGAAAGAAGAATTTCAATCGGGTTTTTAATCCCTCAGATATTGCTGTAAACGGAATCGTGAGCTTACGAACTCTTAGAAACAGAGATATCGACAAAAATAAGATGTGACTTTACGTCCCCTGGTGAAAAGCCATGCATTATTTTAGGAAGAAAGTATTCTCAAAAGGTTTATCCATATAAGCTGTACCGGTCCAAGAAAAAAAAAAACAATTAGTCGAGTTTTCAGGAGCCCAGATTTTGCTACAAATACTTCAGAAGCAGAAATTAACACTTATGACCCCTGGTGGCCAAACCATTCTTTACAAAACATTAGAAATTATGTAAAAAATATTTTCCATCAGGTCTTGTATGCGATACAGAAAGAATTTTTCAAATCTGAGCTTTGGGAGCAGAAATAACGCAGAAAACGCAATTTACCTTTTTGCCCCCTAGCGGAAAGTCTATGATTTACTTGTAAAAAATTTTGAATTTATAGGAAAAACATTTCACATCGGAAACGCTATCCAACAAAGAAGGAATTTTTTAAATCGGACTCTTAGAAGTAGAGATATTGACAAAAATAAGATATACATCTACGCCCCCTGGCGTAGAAACCATGCATTATTTCAAGAAGAAAATTTTCCTAAAAGGTTTGTCGACATGAGTAGTATCAGTCAACAAACGACTTTTTTTTCAATCGAGATTTTAGAAGCTCATATTTTGCTACAAATACATCAGAAGCGGAAATTAAGACTTACGCCACCTGGTGGCCAAGCCATTTTTTACAAAAATTAGAAATTATGTGCCAACAATTTCCCATCAGGAGCTGTATGCGGTGCAGAAAGAATTTTTCAAATCGGAGATTTAGAAACAGAGACATAGGTGGAAACGCAATTTACATTTACGCCCCCTAGCGGAAAGTATGAATTACTTGAAAATTTTTAAAATTATATGAACCACATGTCACACTAGAAACACTATCCAACAAAGAAGGAATTTTTCAAATCGGACTCCTACATGTAGAGATATTGACAAAAATAAGATGTATATCTACGCCCCCTGGCGGAGAAACTGTGGAATATTTTAGGAAGAAAATATTCCGAAAAGGTTTATCGATGTGAGTGGAATCAATCCACGAAATAATTTTTTCAATCGATATTTTAGAAGCTCAGATTTTATGGCAAATACATCAGAAGCAAAAATTAACACTTACGCCCCCTGGTGGCCAAAGTAGTTTTTACCAAAAATTTGAAATTATATGCAAAAGATTTTCCATCAGGAGATGTATCCACTGAAGAATTTTTTTTTTCAAATCGGAGGTTTGGAAGAAGAGTTATCAGGAAAAATGTAATTTACTTTTACGCCCCCTAGCGGAAAATCTATGCGTAATTTGAAAAAGTAACTATATCTAAAATATTCTTCGACATAAATGAAATTGAAGGATAAAAGAATTTTTTTTCAATCGGATGTTTAGAAGCAAATATGTGGAATAAAACGTATTTTTGAATGCGACATCATCTGCATTTACGCCCTCTAGCGGCGAAATTGTACATCGTAAAAAACACGAAATGAAGGATTATCATTCGCTTATTTCAAGCTTCCCAACGCAAAAAAAAAAAAAAAAAAAATCATATCGGACTAATAGTTGCAGAGATATCGTGGGTACAGACGGACGGACAAACCTATAACATAAGCACGATCTTTTTTTTACAAAAGACGTGCTAAAAATAGTGCTTTGAAACATTGTTTGCTTCAATTTTTCTACCACTTCTACACCTAGAAAAAAGTCCGAAAGCCAAAACATTCAAAAAGGTGGCTTAACTTCACTGTTTCAAAATGCTGATAGGTTTAAAGATAATTTTGTCAGAATCACTGAAATGCTTTAAAAATTTCAAATTTTGATTTAAAATTAAGGGGCGCCACAGCAAGGAGGTTAGACTGATCCGTTTTACGTGAAACCGCGTGCATTGAAGTCACAACGCTGTTCTAAATCGTAAAACAGTTGCGGATTTTAAATTACTTTTCTTTCCTTTAATTACTTTTCCCTTTCTTTAATTTTATGTTCAAAAAAATTATTTTATGGATTCACCGTTCGGAGAACGGGCATGATTGCTAGCAATAAAAAAATGTTTTATAAATTCGCGTATATGTAGTTGAAGTCTTTTAAGCGAGAACGTTTAGATAAATCTGATTAAATTTTGAAGCATGTGATTATGGTTACATAACAAACATTTGAATTCTTTTGAAGAAGGGTAATTTCGTTTATCAATTGGGAGAGATCATTCTTTCAATCTAATATTTTCCTCGAAAGTTCAAGGTCGATTCTTGCAATACTACGAAGAAATGCTTTTCTAACCTTGATGTTTTACATAGATGGCATCCCGTTCTACCACTTATGACGTAGCAATTTATTGGAAACGACAGCTATGGACTGCATAAATCGATTTCTGTCGGTGCTGAATATTTGTCTGCTAGTCTGTCCCACTGTTTCCCGTGCTTCCTGTTTTTCTATGCATTTTGTGTTACGTACTGCACTTATAAAGACAAATAAGTACGCACGACATTTTAAAAGTGAGTGAAAAACATTTTTACTTTAATGGATGGATACGAAAATGTTTTTCCATTAGGAATCTGCAAACGTGTGACTGATCATTAAACTGAGAAAGTGTTTTTCCAAATTTACGTAAAAATATGAAGGTGATAAAACGAACTGTTATATAATACATTTTAAGAGTACGTACTTTTAAGTATTATATTGTTTAAAAAGCTTTTCGCCTTGGTATCAAAACGTTGAAGATCCAGTCTTCAACTCTAAAGAAACGTTAATTTCTTGTATTAGATGCGATCGTGGTACAATTCTAAACAAGCGCCAAATAAATTTAAAATTCCTAGACCGATTTCGATCCTCAGAAATGACCGCTCCATAGTATTAACGCAAACGGACAAATCCGGTCAGATAGCGATTATGGATGCTGTGGATTACAATCAGAAGCTCCAAGATTTCATCTCAGCTTCCGGATCCACCGTACTGCATAGGTACCCTCAAAATTGTTGGATAACTCAAGTGCAAAGAGCTGCCAGGCTGACCGCTGTCCCTGACAATCTCAAGAAAGCCATCAAATTACTTCCAGGCCCTTCAGATCCCGAAACTCTTCGGAATACTTAAAACATCACAAGCCCGGTAATCCATTGAAACCCATCGTGTCAAGGAGGTCCGCACCGACATACTTATTACAGAAGGCACTATCCAAATTTCTGGTTAATCGTCTCCCTGAATCGGACTTTATAATAATTTCAACTCTAGATTTTATCATGAAAGTCAAACAAATTTCTGTCGAACAAAGCGACATTATCGGCAGTTTCGACGTTGTTTCTCTTTACCCTTCGGTACCCGTACCGGAAGCCATCGCAACGTTCACTTTATTCGCAGGAGTCCTGACTCAGCATCTTCAAGTTAATGGACTTGGCCTCAAATTTCAGCTACTTCAGTTTCCAAGGACAAGTTTACAAACAGATAATGGCGCTCGATGGGATCGTCCCTTTCAACCGTCCTCCCGGAAGCAATACTTCGCCCAATTGAGCAGTATATATTCACCAACATCACTCCAAAGCCTACCACCTAGCTAAGATATGCGGACGATGTGTTCTTCATATGGCCTCACGGAAAGGAGTCCATCCCGCTTTTTCTAGATAAAATCAGTGATATTCTCCCTACTATCAATTTCACTATGGAGCTAGAACACAATGGCGCCTTGCCGTATCTGGATGTTTTAGTGAGTAAATTACCTGAAAATCGCTTTCGCACACAAGTCTATTATAAACTCACATCCGTACCTAACCTGATGCTCCGCAGCTCATTCTGCCCCGCTGACTACAGGACAGCTTTATTCCGTTCTCGAATCCGAAGAGCCTTTGCAGTCTCCTCGCATGTTCCTTCTAGGCAATGCGAATTGAGAAACGTCGTCGAGTTTGCCACCTAGGCGAGAAAACCCGAACCAGTCGTACTTATATTTCTATGGCGCAGCAACGCTATCTGGGCTCAATTCCCTATATACCAAATGTTTCCTATCAGCTCAAGAACGCACTGAAGAAGATGAACCTCGGTGTTGGCATCAGGTCTTTTACGTCTTTATATACTATGCTTAAGGGAAACACTGACAAGACCCCCACCTTCCAATGAAGCACGTGTTTATGTCATTACTCTACTATATCCGGACGGCTCCAAGCGATGCTACATTGGAATGACTAAACGTTTATTTAGAATTAAAGTCAACGAACATAAATGGGACGTAAAGAACGGCAAAGAAACCACGACCCTATCCAGAGAAGTCAAGTTCAAGTCCGCTGCTCCTATGTGGGATGACTTAAGAAATTGGCTTCCTACTCCACCCCAAAATCTACTGCAATTCGCGAAACTCTAGAGATCATAACAAACAGCGAGTCGTGCAATGATAGCGTCTCACTGTAGTTGCCACGAATTTGGAACCATTTCTTTAAATAGTGATTACCTCTTTATTTTCCTTCCATGATTCCGCTTGCTAAACGTGCATAACGCCTCGTGTCTGATTACGTTCGCATGCCTTCGTTATTGTCAAGTCAAGTCACTGCGTTCAAATTGTTGAAGCGTTCTATTATTCAGTTTGCAGTTTGCTGTCTACCTTCCTTGAAAACGCCATCTGGTTGACGTACGAAAGCTTGAAAATTTTGATTTCTATTGTACACCAAGAAATTTCGGATATCTAGTATAGTTATACTATTTAAGTACAGTTGGTGTATAGTTCCTTTTTATTTAATTAGATAATCATCTTTTTCAGGGGAATTTTCTAGTGCAAATGTTTTTAATGCAAATCTACCGGGATCAACTTCCCTTATGAAAAAATAGTGTTTCTGGCAAAGCAGATTGATCACGGTTAAAGCTATTAGTTGTTAAAAAAATACTAACCTGAAGAGTCTGAAATGTTGAATCAAAAATCAGATTTTCTGCTACCTATAGTAGAAAAATTATGCTCAAATAAAAACTAAACACTGCTCGAAACATTTTGGTCGTAATTCTAGGTATGGGATGCAAACTGGAATTTTTCAAGTCTACTTTTAGAAGCGAAGATACTGCGCCAAATGCAAATATGCACTTCCTCTCGTGGCAGAAATATACTTTTACTCCACCTAGGTCATGAAGTATGAATCTTCGGAACTAGAAATGTATGAAAGTACAGCTCGTGATTCTAGATATCTCAGGCAAAAAGAGTTTTTCGTATCTGACCATTTAAAGTGTAGATGCCATGTTGCTGATTAAATATACTAACACGAACTTTCGCAGCAGAACAACTTAACCATCTTCCATATTAACACGAACAACTTAACCAGCCATCATTCTTGTGTTCGGCGATGTCTGGTGCTAAAAGAGTTTCTCGAATTCTTTTTTCATACAAATAAAGAGATTCCATATTTGAATGGATGGGAAAATGATATCGTAACACGCTTTTTCTCTCGAAGTCATTTTGGGGCAATGTTTTGCATAGTGTATTCTTTAAAGTCGAACTGCAATTAAGTAGTTTTTTAAAACTTTTAACCGAGAAAACTTTGTTCATCCCAACTTAACTGCCAGTGAAGGAAGTATGGAGAAAAGAATGAATATAGATGTTTGTAAAGTAAGGGGCTTATCTTATTGAGACACTCATTTGCTGTGAAAAACTCATTCTCTTCATCGGTACTCTTTCCGTTTTCGAGATTTATATAAAAATCCATCGTCGAAAACTACAACTTTAAATCAAGGGTATTTCAAATAATATTTCCGGTTTATAAAACAAAACGGTGTAATATATCTAAGACTTCACGAGATGTGAAAAAACTTGAACGCTCCTAAAGGCAAACAACTATGCATGTTCTTGTAATTTAGGCGAATTTAGATCTAAGAACATACGCAAGAAGTACCAGTTTCTAATAATCATCTGCAATATTAGAAACTGGTACCTAGACACCCTTATCTACGATTGACCATACTCTCAGCTTGGCAAATAAATCCAGTTATTTAACAGCTAAAGAAAAATGAGCCCCCAAATCCCCATTGCATTTCATGTCACTCGTTTTTATTATTTATCCGTATTTATCAGTGCTCAGGATGCTAATAATGTTCTAATGAAACTCTTATGTATGCTATTGACCTTTTCGTCCATTTCCTTTTAGTAAATTCTTGTTTTTTTCGTTAGTCAATATAACGAAAATAACTGGAATAACTTGAGTAAAAAACACCCTGCATAATATTATTTTATTTAATTAAATTCGCAAATAATCTTATCAAGAAGAGTTCTTACTTTTTTTTTTTTGCCAGCCCGCCCCATGAAAAGGTTAGCTACCCCTGGTCCAAGCCAAACTGCTAATGAAGGGCGGACCCTCCCTAACTGATGCACCAGTTTTGAACATGCCATTCCCCGCCATCTTCCCTTACCTGCTAACTTGACGTATGGTGGGCAGACAGTACAGAGGGACACACCCTTGTGTTATTCGAATGGGCTATTTTGAATAGGCAAAAGAAAAAAATGACTATTAAAATGAAGAGCAGAATGTAACAACACCTATCACAAAACATCAGTGCGTACATGAGAATTGCTCTGCGAATCACTGAGGGAGATGTAACCTTGGATTTCTCCATCAAAGTGCGGGCTTTGAAGAAATGTGCTGGACTCATCATAACTGCTGTGACCAGCAAAACGGGATTTTCTGTTATGATAATCCTGTGCATAAAAGTTGCAGAATTAGGCGAAATCTATATAAATCGCCGAAGTTCAACTGTTTTCATTCTTTTGATGGCAGTGCAGTAATTACTATAGCAACTCACAGTTATCAAATCGGTACTCCATTTTGAAGACCATGTTAAGACATTCCAGTTCAGCCTTGGTTAAGACAAGCATTTTTTTTTTTAGCCGCCCCGGTGACCCAGTGGTCTAAGCACTCGTTTCTAAACATTCATCCGAGACGGTCTGTGTTTGAATTCCGGTGAGGTGTGGATTTTGTGTTTGTCAATACCGCACTGGTTCTCATCTTCCTTAGAACCAGTGGCCCAAAATTAAGAACAAGCCTCTGCTTGTAGCCCATTGAGTTGCTCACGGTGGTGGTGTTAAATCTACAAGCATTTTTCAAAAATACGTTAAGCACTTCTATATTCGTGCAGACATGATAGCATATTTACGACCTTTAAAAGCACGAATGTAGTAATTTTGTTCCGTATGCCGGGAATTTTACGGCGTAAAGGGAATTTCCCCATTAGATATGAGCCAGGGAAAGTTCATTCACGCGCTCGATGCATCCATATTTTTAGTGTTTCCGTTCATTTTCCATTTTGTTTATCACTCTGGTCATAATATAATAACTTCCCATTTGTCGCTTTAAATGACTCTGTTACTTTGACATCGGCACTTAAAGCCGCAAGATATTTTGAAATGTCAGCGGCAGTTGAAGGGCAGGAAAGGTTACTTTTGCTTTTAACAAAACTTTGAAAAACTAATGGTTTCGGCATGCCTGAGAAGAGCACGACTCACTTCCGTTCAGATATTGTCCTTTTTCTTTCTTTCTTTTTTTTTTCTTTGCTATGTCACTTCCTTGATGCGTTTTTCTGTACTTTCATTACTGCTGTAGGTTTTTTTTTATTTTTTTTTTGGCCTTTGGTAAAGCACAACAGAGCAACTGAAATATGTGAGCTTAAGATTACTCGCTCGAATTCACCACCCACCGGAAGTGTCTACCGATTTCCGTTACCAAACACTTCCTGCCATGTGCATTTAAAATGAAATCGCATGTTTTTTTCTAAAAATAAAAAATGGTGTTCTTTATTTTATATTACTTTTTGTATGCATTTCTCATCCCGCTTCTAGTTTCTAATATGTCTCCAATTTCTTTCTGTTTTAATTGTGCGAGATTTTTGATCTGATAACTTCGTCAGCTGATGTTTCACGACCGACAGCTGCTTCTACAGCCATGTTTCAGAATTTTTGTTTTATGTCGTTAGTTACAATGAATTGTATACGTGCTCTCGATCTTACACTCTCTCACAAACTCGATGAACTGTTAAAAAACAATAACTTAAAATTTCCGGTGGCGTCCGTATGGTAGATCACCACCCACCGGAAATCTAATAATAGGTTTTCTAAACTCTTCAGTTATGTTACTGAAAGTGTGAGATCTCCAGAAATCTGGCAACAGCGCCAAAAGCCGTGATTTTTAGAATTTGAATTACTATGCAGAATCTCAGAGCTACCAAGTTTTTCAGAATTCGAAAAACTTGGTTGTTTCATTAGGTCCGAGTTCCCATGTTTTCAAAATTGGAGCCACGTGAAATTTTTCGTAACTACATTGTAGTCCATGTAGCAGCGCCATTAGGCAGCTCACGTTTAAGAAAGTTTACCTGTATTTGAGAAGGGGTGCGTCGTCTCTGCGCCGGCGGAAAAAGAATAAATGCAGCGAGGAGTTAAGGCCTGAACTTTGAGGTCTAATCGCACGGTGACCCGGAGTTAGCATTAATTAAGCAATTCCACGACAATAAAGAAATTCATATCAGACACCTAATCGCCTAAATTTATTGATCTATTACTTCTCTCATGATGATCACGGTGCTCAACGAACCCTTCATCTTCTGACTCATTAATGTACAGGTAAAAGAAAAGAGAGAGAGTTAAAACAGCACTGTGACACTTTTCCTCCTCCCCCCCCCAGTTCTTAAGATTGATAAGCTTAAAATGCAATTTTACGAATTAATTTGTTTGAGAATTGTGATGTCAAACACATTATATAAATTAAAAATACAACGTTCCCACGTGATTGAAGTCTCAATATGTCTGTTTGTAAGAACTTGTGTATTTCATCACTTCAATGTTAACATGTCTGTTGCTTCAATAGCCCCATTTCCATCAATAAGATTGGCTTAACATATGAATGTGTAAACTGATATTTTGTGCTAAGAAAAGTTTGCTAGGCTAGCTGGTTTTAAAAAATATCACATTTAAAACTGTACTTTTTTTTAAAAAATCAAAATGGTTCTTTAAATTGTTTTCAGAGAAAAAATAATTGAAAACAAGAACATTATAAATACATTTCCTTCTACATCAAAATATTTCCTAGTATTTTAATGGTTCACGAAATAGGTTTCATTCTTAACGTTAAACGAAAAAAAAATTGCTCTTTTTAATGGGAACGTCTTGAACAACGACGAAAATAAACCAGTATTACTTCATGTCATACGGCTATGATTTGTGTATGTGACGTCTAACCGGAAGTTGAGGGAAATTAAAAGTATAAAGACGATAAGGACGCAAAGAATCGTTCTTTTCTTGGGCGGTAAGTTGAACAATGCCGTTCATTATTTCTGTTCTTTTGATGAAGATTCACCCACGGGCTCGAAGGAACGAAGTTGAAGGTAAAGAGGATGTCTCGAAACAAGTGACTTCCAAGTGTGACGTCCTTCAGGAGCGTGTGTTGTCAGTCAGATGAGAGAGAGACACACACACACATAGGCGTGTTCTGATTGTCGTGCGTGTGTGTGTATGTGATGGCAGGCGATTGCTCTTCGTGTTTTCAAAAGACACGGGTCGCTGACTATTAAAGCTCCTGTGATGCAGGACTGACGGCTCGTATACTTGCATGACAGGATGTTGGTCGACCCTGCGCTTTTCAAAAGTGCTTTGGCCTTATTCCCACGCCCCTATGTTTTTTAAATTAAAATCGGAGTAACAATTAAGCTTGATTTCACAAGAAAAAAAATATTAAAAATTGAATTTTCTTTCTTGTACACTACTTACACACGTACACGCTTGCCACTCCTCTGAAACACCCTCCCATCCTCATTTTCTTTATAGTCTTTGAAAAGGAGCATTTATGGTCAAAGTGACATTGTAACTATGTGCTCAGCAGAAATAAATGCACTGAACACAAACTCCATATTTACTCTCCTGTAGCACCGAAATATGGCATCAGTTACTTATTAGATTTCAAGAAAAATAGATTCTTTAAGACTTATTTCTTCGGGAAGGGATCACCCTCCCACCTCCACCCCCGACTTCAAGTAAAAAAAGAAAATCCACACTTTCACATGTATTGGATTCATATGGACTGTGCGTTCCCCACTTCCCGTGTTAATGAAATTTAAGAACAGATTCCGTGACCCAAATAACAGATTTAGTATTTTCAAAGTTTTATGTTTTTGAAATGAATGATAAGTAAGCGGTGATAAAAAGAATGCCATGCGTGGATTTTGTGTGGTTCAACGCACCGTTAGCGTAGTTCTTTCATAAAACTGTTGTTTTTTTTATTACATCACCTGACAATGTTCTTTTCGGTAGACATGATATGAAGGGGTGCCTACTATTAAATCGGTCTCCCAGTGAATTTGTATAAATATGCAAGATTTTGTATATAAACAGTTGCTCTAACTCGATAGCGTAGCAAGTCTACACCGATAAATCATTACATTATGACTGCCCCCAGCCTAGAGAAATGAACGAGCTTGGAGATCGAACTATGGCGCAGTTGAAGATCACATATATACAACCCTCCGTAGCCAAAGATCTAGCCGGGTCCCCATGATCATTGCACGTCATCGCCAACAACGCATGAAATGGGCCCAAGATCAACGAGATTGGACCGTGGACGAATGGAAAAAAGTGGCCTGGTCTGACGAATCAAGATTCCTGGTGCATCACGTAGACGGCCGAGCGCGGATACGCCGATTACCAACAGAGGCTATAGCATTACTGTTGGGCGGAAACATACAGGCGGCAGCGGTGTCATGCTGTGGGCGATGTTTTCTTGGGACACTTTAGTCCCCATTATCCTAATAACACAATCCCTGACAGATGTCAGGTATCTGAACATCGTTGCGGACCAAGTTCACCCATTCATGGCAACTGTATTCCCTGTTGGTTGGTTATGGTCATTACTAACAGGATAATGCGCCATGCCACACTGCCAGAATCGTCAAGAAGTGGTTCGAAGAACATGCTGGTGACGTTCTGATAGTGTCCTGGCCTCAAAATTCACCTGACAGGAACCCAATCGAACATTTGTAGTTCGACTTGGAAAAGCGGGTTCGCGCTAAATCCCCACCACCCCGTAATAAACAGGAACTGGAGGACCTGCTGTTGACATAATGGTACCAGATGCACCAAGATACCTATCGCCTGCTCATCGAATCGATGCCTCGCCGAGTAGCCGCTGTTTTGCGGGCTAAAGGGGGTCCTCCAGCTTATTAGGTAGGTGGTCATAATGCAATGGCTCATCGGTAAATATTCCACCATTCCACTTCGCTTTTAATTATTTTTTTTTTGTTTTTGTTTTAGGTTTAATGACCCCCGGATGTCTGAGGCTATAAAGGGTTGCCCATCCCAGGGCTCATTGTTTGCGATTTTCGGTGGGTGGCACCCAGAGCCCTTCTGCTAAGGATTGAAAAGTCCTGTAATGCCTGTACTCATGATATATACCATGCGATCTACTTTAAATTTTAAATCCGCGAGCGCCACCCCGGTGGCGCAGTGGTCTAAGCGATGGCCTCTGATCATTCGTCCGAACGGGGTCCAGGTTCGAATCCCGGTGAGGCATGGATGTTGTGTTTGTCTTACGGCACTGGTTCTCTCCCTTCCCTGGAACCAGTGACCCTAAATTAGGGACGGGCGACTGCTTATAGCCCATTGAGTTGCTCACGGTGGTCGTTAAACCTCCAATAAAAAAAAGAAATCCGCGTGTGACCTAGTGGTTAGAGCAACTGCCTTCCGACCAGATGGTCACCAGATCGATCCCAGTAGATTGAGTTGCTCTGAACCACTAAATACTCGCCGTGCGTCGGATGGACACGCTAAGCAGTAGGCCCCGGGGTACTGGACTCCCGCCCCTTACAAATAGATTAATCTGTTCGTTTCCCCGCGTCCTTATTCTCTCTCTCTCTCTCTCTCTCTCTCTCTCTCTCTCTCTCTCTGTGTTGAAGTGCGCATTCTGACGTCATATTCTGGCACTCCCAACTCTGTCGGCTCGCACTTTTCATCAGGCACTCCTACTTTTCTGACGTGTTTTCATCAGGAACTCCTACTTACGTGTACCCCCTGTCGTATCTGAGTCTTTATGTTCAATCTAATGTAATTTCGTTTCTGATGCGCAGCACAGGAATTCCACGGGACATAGGTATTTCAGCTGAGCCTTACCCGTAGATGTAAACCCTGCAAAAAATGTATCGGTAAAGGTGTGATTTAATTTCAAAATTTTACTCTAAGGATCTGAAAGTGTACTACATACTTTCATATTACAATGTACAACTTTATTCGATTTAGATGAGTCAGTAAATATATTTTAAAGCTAAAATTAACTTTTTTTTTTTTCGTTTAATTTTCAAAGTCTGCGCCATGGCTCTATGTGATTGTAAATGAGCCTGGCCCATCCCTCATTTACAGCTACTGGTTCCAGGGAAGAGAGCGAGCCAGAGGCAAAAAGAAACACACAACATCCATGTTTTGTCGCGAGATTCGAACTCAAACTCAGTAGTATGAGAAATCGGAAGCCCACGCGTCTAGACAACTCTTCTATTGTCGTACTTTCGGTGGATGGTCCCAAACTCAAATTGCGTGCTGGCTGGGGTAAACTTAATTTTGAATATTGTCTTATGTCATTGTAAGATTGTCTTATGAATTGTAAGTGGTATTATCGCAATAAAGCCCTGAAACCAAAAAAAAAACGGCAGTAAGAAGATTTTTATGCGTTCATATAAAATGTCTTTAAATTATATCTCTATTGACATTCTTTGCGTCGTATTGTGACCACTTATATGCAGCTAACTATACGCTTTATATATATATATATATATATATATATATATATATATATATATATATATATATATATATATGGAAACAGCAACAAAATTAGCTGGGTCTAAGAACAAATTGCATGTGAACAAATTATCAGGAAAAACCAAAATGTTGATGCAAAAAAGAAGAGTGATGAGGACAACTAAAGAAGATGTGACTTCCAAAGTGGAATATATAGAGCTATGCAAGACAGTACGAAAAAGTATCACTGAAGACGTAAGGAAATTCAACTGTGAACTAGTAAGGAAAGCAATTAAAAACAACCAAAGCCTAAAGATAGCAAAGGGACATCTCAGTAAGGGGAAACAACAGATTATGGCACTGAGAAAAGAAGATGGTTCTGTAACAAGAAATAGAGGCAGAAATTTTGACAAGAGTGAAAGATTTCTACTCCAAATTATATGAAAGGGATGATACATGTACTCCAGACATCATGAAAGGTACCAGTACCAGAGTTCTTCCAGTCCTTCCAGCAGAAGTTGCACATGCAATCAAGAACATGAAGCGGGGAAAAGCTCCAGGAGAAGATGGAATTACTGTAGACATCATACAAGAAGCAAGTGGAGAAATCGAAACAGTACTCGCCCAAATTTTCACTCGATGCCTTAATGAAGGGAAAATTCCTGAGGATTGGAACAACGCTACAATGATCTTGCTACATAAAAAAGGTGACATTGAGGATCTCGGGAACTACAGACCTATCAGCCTCCTATCAGTGGTTTATAAAATCTTCACTAAAGTTCTTTCACACCGCTTGAAGGTGACACTGGACATGGCTCAACCGAGAGAACAAGCTGGATTCAGGAGTGGCTACAGCACAATAGATCATATCCACGTACTGAGAGAACTAATTGAAAGAGCGAGGGAATATGAGCTTCCATTGTGCATGGCTTTTATCGATTATGAAAAATCCTTTGATTCGGTGAAACCATCAGCAGTTGCAATGGCTCTGAAATCCTGCGGTATTGAAGATGCATACACTAATATTATTAATAACATCTATGAAAATGCAAGTGCAAAGATTCGGCTGTTTGAAAATACAACACTCATAAAAATTGGAAAAGGAGTGAGACAAGGTGACACCATATCTCCGAAGCTCTTTAATGCCACATTGGAAAATGTCTTTCAATCACTGAACTGGGAAAACAAAGGGATAAAGATTAATGGAGATTATCTAACCCATCTTCGTTTTGCTGATGACATAGTCATTTTTACAACTACTCCATCAGAGCTACAGAGTATGATCCAGGAACTTGCTGACAAGAGCAAAGAAGTGGGATTAAAAATGAACTTTCAGAAGACAAAAGTGATGTACAATGCTTTTACAAGAAATGAAGATTTATCGATTGATGGAGAAAAGCTGGAGATAACCGACACGTACATTTATCTTGGACAGCAGATATCAAGTGAGGGTCACATTGGTGAAGAAATTAATCGGCGTACAAAACTTGCCTGGAGAGCTTTTGGAAGAAACAGCATAATTTTCAAGAGCAATATGCCATTATGTCTTAAAAGAAAAGTGTTTGATCAATGCATCCTTCCAGTGCTTACGTATGGTGCAGAGACGTGGACCTTAGCTAAAAGAGACATACAAAGGCTGCAGACAACTCAAAGTAGCATGGAGAGGTGCATGCTTGGTGTAACCAGGAGAGATAAGAAGAGGAACACGTGGATCCGAAAAATGACAAGAGTGGAAGACATCATGATCAGAGTTAAATCCCTGAAATGGCAATGGGCTGGACATACTGCCAGAAGAACAGACCATCGATAGACAGCCGAAATTTTAGATTGGATTCCAAGGGACAGGAAAGACCCAGAAGAAGACCACATGGAAGATGGGTGGATGAAATTCGAAAGTATGCGGGAGTGACATGGAGGAGACTGGCACAAGACAGACCGTTGTGGAGGAAACTTGGGGAGACCTTCGTCCAGCAGTGGATTGATAATGGTTGACAATGATGATGATGATGATGATATATATATATATTGCAACATGTCCAGCCCATTGCTCGGTATTGACAGACGTTGTGTTGATGGCTTCTACATTTTATGAATTCCAGTGTGATATACCTTGTTCCGGTCTCACCTGTTGCATGGCCCTTCTGTTTAAAGGTACTGTGTACGTTTTGAGCTACTTTTCTGGCGCTTTCGTCCTTGCAATTGTTCATTTTCCTCAGTTTTCATATTGTTAGCTCGTTTGTTTACGTTTGGCGGCTTCCGGTCTCTTCTCATCATCTTTGGGCGTGGCGGATGCACGTCACGTCGCACATCCCACGTCCATGGAAGCTGGTCTACTCTCGTCCTCAGACGTGTTTGCTCAGGTGCCTTCCCAGCTTCCTAGTACTCCTGCTACGGTGCCTTCACTGGACTTGGCTGCCCTCCCTGGGTACAACTACTACTGCATTGCCTTCTGCCTGTACTCCACTGCCTTCTGTGCCTGTCGGCTCAGCATAGACTTCTCTTCCGAGGATGTCATTTGCCTCTACAGTGCAGCGAGGCGCTACTTCAACGTCAGCTTCTTCTCCACCTGATGGTCTCTTGCAATCACCACATATTATTCAGGTATCCAACCACAGGGTGAAGGTAACAATTGATGAAAATTCGCAGATTGGCCGTGAGTTCCATAAGCTCCTGGATAGAGGTGTACTCTTTCATGCCTTACCGGATACTCCTTTCCCATGCTACATGGAGACCCTCTCAGGTCATGTGTCATCTGAGTATTGCCAGAATTTCCTGCACCCCTCGGGGTATCTCAGTGCAGTTCAAGCGCAGGGAGGATGCTGACGTTTTTCTTGCACATGGGCTTTCGATTGGGACAAATCATCTCGTGCCTTTTCCTCTTTCCAAGCGTCCGGTGAACATCACGATCTATCCTGTTCCACAGGAAGTGCCTGATACTGCGCTTCCTCTCCCTGTCAGTCATGTTTGTAAAATCGTTGGCAAGGTCCGTCTCCTTTCTGACGCTCTTCGCGGGACTCGATTTGCACATGCTACAAGACCTCTCCGCCAGTTGTTGGTCGTTTTTCCTACTGAGAACGCCTTTGCGGATTGTCTTAAAGACGCTACTGTTGAAATTGGCTCACGCACGTACAGTTTCAAGGTTTTCACCACTCACTATTGTACTCACTGTCTTACACAGGATCACCCAATACTGCCTCCTGTGGGCGCATACGCCGTGGTCTTTCTTCCAGCTTGCCTCCCAATGCCGATCACACTGGTCTTTCTACCATCCCCTCTTTGAGTGTTTTGCCAGACGCGACCTCTCCTCCTCTCAGGCAGACGCAACTTCCAGGTAAGGACTATGATCCCTTATCTCCTCTTCCGCACCGTACTGTAGTGCATCCTCCTTCTGGGATAGCAGAGGTGTCTTCCACTACTGATGTGTCTCCGACGGAGTGTTTCGACTCAGATGTGTCGAGTGGTGCTTCGGCACTCCGGCTGACTGACACTCTTCCGTGTCTCTCGCATATCGGCACTTCAACTACGACCACGTCTGATGTTCCCCTGTTGTCGCACCTTCCTGCTGCCTCGGCTGATATTCCAGCGTTAACCGATGCTGATCGGGGACATACTGACTCCTCGGCGCAACTTTTGTTCTCGTCTCCTGTTTCGGGTGCTCATCCAGATCCACCAATAGATTCTTCCGCCTCAGCTTCGTCTTCGAAACGGACTGGTACTTCCAAAGGCCCTGTGAAACAGAAGAAGGTAAAACACCTTTCTGTTACTTCTTCTGTGGCCTCATCTAGTGTTCCCGATGTTTCCAGTTCAGATGTTTCTCCGCCTGATGACTCTTCGAACAGTTTGCATCTTCGTTCTGGACCTGTCAATGCTCTCTCAGATGACGAGGTTATACAGGCCATTGATTAGTTTCTTCTTGTTCCTGGCCCACTGTCCAGACAGCAACTTTTACGCCTTTTCCAATCTGCTCGTACGGTTGTCTGTACTGAAGAATTCTTCCGTTCACCTGATCTTGATCTGTGTGCACCGGTGATGCAGTTTGAAGCGTACGTGTCATTTTTCAAATCCCTGAGTGCCACAGATCCTAGATACCAGGTCTTCATGAGACAATACACTCGTCGCCTCTCCTCCTTGAAAGACCTCGCTGAGAAACAATTTTGGGATACTATGATTCCTCAAGCCGATGACATTTAGCGATTCTTCCCAACCAGACACTGTTTCTGTTGTCCTTCACGAACTGCCATATTGTTTCATGTTTTTGTTATAGTGCTTTGTGTATTTCATTTATTCTCATTGTATGTTTTAGATATACTAGTGTTTTCCTTTGTTGCGATTTGTTTTCATACTAAATTTGTTAACTTTGTTCTTGTTCTCTTGTTCATATGTTTATAATGTTGTAAATGTTTTACTTTGTATCGAATGATATGCTGATCTGCTTTTCCTTCTTTGTGTACATCGTCATTTTACTATGTGTGCAACTTGATGTATTCTTCTGTTTGCTCTCCAGTTTATGTAGTGGATAAACCAGATTTTTTCTCTTTATGTTTTCTATGTTGCACTTTTCAGTGATATCTCCTATGTATGTATTCCATGATAGCAATAAACTAGGCACCATTGGTACCCACAGTTACCAAAACCCAAACCAATGCCATTTCAGTGATTTCACTCTGGTCATGATGTCGTCCACTCTTGTCCTTTTCCTTATCCACGAGTTCCTCTTTTTATCTTTCCTGGTTGCACCAAGCATGCATCTCTCCATGCTCTTTGAGTTGTCTTCAGTCTTTGTAGGCTATATCTTTTTAGTTAATGTCCATGTCTCTGCTCCATACGTAAACACTGGCAGGATTCATTGATCAAACACATTCCTTTTAAGACATAATGGCATGCTGCTCTTAAAAATTTTACTGTTTCTTCCAAAAGCTCTCCGTCCAAGTTTTATACGCCGATTAATTTCTTCATCAATGTGACTCTCACTTGATATTTGCTGCCCAAGATAAATGTAGGTATCGGATATATATGTCTGTAAAATTTTAACTTTTAGGGATTTAGTCTGTATATATGTCTGTAAAATTTTTACTTTTAGGGATATGCTAAAGAATTAGTTATACCCTTTCGTATTTAAACGCTATGATAAGAAGGCGTTTCTGAAACAAGTAAAGTGTGGTGATCCTATGAATCATTCCAGAAATTTTTGATATTGGCTCCTTGTTATGTTTCTTAGGTTTGTCCAAAAGATGTACTTGATTTCCTTTGTAAGTAACGTCTTCAGGTAAGCATGTGTCATCTGCATTAAGAAAAGTGTACGTAAGTCCAGCCGTGCATGTAATATCAAGTTAACTTTTCAATTTGGATTGGAATTTGTCTTAATTTTGAATAATCTGTTATTTTTATTAATAGAGAAAATTACAGTTAACCAAAATATGTCAATTGATGAACCGAAGAGAAATATTAAAAAAAAAAGATGAAAAGAACGAAAATATCAAAACCTTAAAGAGTATCTTTTTTTTCCTGAAGTCGCCCTAAGTATGCATATTAAAGTCTTCCCAAAGAACTTGAATAATTTGAATGTACATTAATATCCAGGTTTTCTGTTGTAACGTAACAACAAATATCAGATAAACGTGAAAGTATACTTCCGTCTGACTGAAATGTTTTCGCATACAAGCCAGAAGTTGATCAGTTAAATCCAAGTAATGATACTTGTATTAAAATTAGTAGATGATAATATGAATTTTACGATAAACGAAAAGGTTAATTTTTCAAAAACCCGCGCAACGGCATGTGAGAGGGGGCGTAATCATCCCACTGCTAACCTTCTGAACCATTTGCTGGAGATCCGAAATCGTAAAAAAAGGTGCTATTTAGAAACCTGGGTTTTCACCAAATAATGTTAATGTACGAATAAAACGTATGTGGTCTTGTTGTTTACAGTGCAGCACTAGATGTGGAATGTTGCCAGACATGAAAAAAATGCCGAGGGGAAAGGGAAACATGTTTGGGTAAAGGACACAGAATATCCATTCAAGGCACGATATTGTCTTCATTTCGTATTACAGGAAACCGTCGATTTACGAGATAAATGCGTTCCTATACACCTTCACTTTCACGAAAACCGCGCAAATAAATACGTTTTGACTTGCAAATGTTTTCATACTTAAAACTATGTAGAGCATCGATGATGCATTCTTAACAACATCTGAAATGCGACAATAGTATACAAAAATTGTACGATAATAATCGGTTTCACCAATGATTATAAAACATTTAAATGCGAAAATGAATGTTTGTGCTCTGTTTACCAGAGATAGCTTCGAAGACCGGCCTTGAGCGTTTGGTCAATGATTTATTTAGAATCGGAAACAGGATATTCTGCTGTGCCGTTTGAGCCTGAACGAGAAATCGCATCGTGGAAAGTAACCAGCTTCTTCGTTGGATTCCTTCTATCTGAAACTGAACTTGGATCTCTTGACGAAGTATTTCCCGTCTTATTAAAGAATATTAGCAACTATGTTCGCATAGACTTCCTTTCACTTTCGTACACTCGTAGCAGGAACTAAGGTTTCCTAATTCCTTGGTAAATCAAAAACTGTGTTCCGTGTTGAGGTAACTATAAATTGTATTTGCCATGTTCTGAGTCGATATTCGTATGTTATTTTGTCATATGTTTCGATTCTCTTGAGCCGAATGTGATCCAATTTGTGACTTTTGCCACAATTTTGTTTTCCTAAATAAATAAACTTACATTTTTAGGAGTTTTGAGAATTTGAACTGCATTGCTAATAGTGATGTTACTTCATTGACAGAAGCGGGAAATGCAAATATGGTTTCCTCTTCAAGAGATACATTTGCAAGTTTTTGAGGTCGTGGTCATGTGATTAATAAATAACGTGCCAATAATAATCCCCTTATTTGCCCACATTGTGTCTCTGAGGTTTACGAGCTATTTTCTACCGAATTGAGACACTCTACTAACGAAGTTTAACAGGGTTTTTTTTTGCTAATTCTTTTTTCCATGAAAGGTCTTATTCAAGATAAGAGCATTGTGTCACAGCCCAGAGACTCAGCATGCCTCGAAGATAGATTTTCTTTGATAAATTTGGTCCTCTATGACGTAAATCCGTAATTTAACTTTCCTTTTGAGTTTCTGTTTTCCATGAAAAGCTTGTTACTTCTCCGTAAGATTTCCTTCTGAAGGGCACGTTACTTTCCCGACTTTCCTTATACGTTTTGGCAACACTGACAGTGAGTCAATGTACATAAAGCATTGTCGAGAGCAGAAATTGAGTGGAGTGGTGTACAGATTGTTGCGAGAGAGTAGAGATTGTATAGAGTGCTGATATTACCTTTAAATGTTTTATTGATTGCTACTGTTAACTCCATAGTACGGAAGTGGGTTGCTACTGTATATCATTGAGGTTATATCAAGTTTCTTTATAGTGTGACTGCTACGACGTTAGAAGAATTAATAGTTGGTTGTTACGTAAGTAGATCATTTCTATGACCTTGGCCGTTATTTAACAATTTGTTACTCCTGCGTTCAACAGGGGTTTTTAGTAAATGACATAAGACAATCTTCAAAAAAAAATTAAAACAGTACACCGCATTTTGGGATACAAAACCATGATAAAATCAGGGTTCGCCCAGGTGGGCCCAGTTTGAAAAAACCCGGTGGGTTTTTCGGGCTGGAAATTAGAATCTATTTTTTCTTCTACAATATTCCAAATTTAATCAGCACCCAATAAAATATTTTCTTTTACAATTAATAACAATAGGAATAATTACTAGATTCTCTTTCTTGCTTTCTCAAAGGTGATGGTTAACCGATTTTACACTGCTGGCCACCCAAAATGCAACACCAAGAAGGACACGAGATAGCAAAGCCAAATTTACTGGACACATAACAACAGATACAGAGATGAAACGATTGATCTTACAGGCCCGTGCGACTTGCGGAACACGCAGGCATCAATAATTCGTGTGGCTCCCATGGCTGGCAATAACGGCCGCTACACGCCGCGGCATCGAACGAAAGAGGCTTTGAATGTGGGCTTGGGGTATGTCGGTCCAAGCTGCTTCCACACGTTGCCACAGTTCATCAGGCGTAGTCGAGGGTGGTGCTTGCCGGGCCACTCGGTTGCCGATCAGCGACCAGACGTGTTCGATGGGCGACATATCGGGAGACCAGGCGGGCCACGGCTGCAGTGACACCTGGTGGGCCGTGAAGAATTGTTGCACGATGAATGCCACGTGCGGGCCCGCGTTTTCCTGTTGAAACGTGGCCGCTGGCAGGTCCTGCAGGTAAAGGCTGACTAGAGGCTTTAAAACGTCGGAGATGTAGCGGTAGCTGTTGAGTGTACCGGCGATGCGTACCAGAGGGGTGCGGGTGTCATATCCAATTGCTCCCAAACGATAACTCCAGGCGACGGACCGGTATGGCGATGCATAATGCAAGCGTCATACAGTCTCTCGCCGTGGTGCCGCCACACGCGGATCCGACCATCGTGGTGTTGCAGGCAGAAGCGGGATTCGCCGGAGAAGGCAACGTCGTGCCATTCCGTAGTCCAGGTGCGGCGTTCAACGGCCCACTGCCGCCGCACTCGCCGGTGGTGTAACGTCAATGGTAATCGGAGCAATGGGCGCCGTGCGACAAGTCTCCGCTCCTGCAGACGACATCGAACGGTACGTGCTGGCACAGGTTGTTGCGCAACACACCATAATTTCTGCGCTAACGTTCGTGATGTGGCGATGCGAGCCGTCAATGCCCGCCGTACAACATGCCGGTCCTCTCGTTCGGTGGTGTGCCGCGGCTGCGGCAATCTCTCACGTCGGTCCGTCCGTCCCTCCTGCACCCACCGAATTCATACTCGCCTCACTGTGGCTGGATGTCGTCCCACACGGGCGCCGATATCTCGTTACGATAAACCGCTGTCGCGATAAGCCACTATTCGTCCTCTGTCGAACTCCGAAACGTGCTGGAATGACTGCCGTATTCTGCGACGAGGCATCAGGAAGCTTCCCACGAACAGGTCCGGCAGCACAACACACTTCTACTACTTATACCCCGCCTTCTGTGCACCCTTCTTATAGTGCTTCTCGGTGGCGTACCGGGCGCACATGATTTGCATATGCCCTGCAATACTAATCGTTTGCATGTCCTCTCGCGGGCGACGCATGCTGCGAAGTTCAGGCCAATCGGATGCTTCCTTCTTGGTGTTGCATTTTCGGCGGCCAGCAGTGTAATATTTAGCACCATAGAACAATCCTTTCAGATCAGCTGACAAAGCAACTGATCTGAAATAAGAAAAATGAAACAATAATCCTAAAAATAATAAATGGTTGCATATAAATAGCTTTCTACCTATAAAGAATAACTATAGAATAGACCAACATTATCTATTCATACTATGGAAAAAATTAAAATAAAACAGAATATAACATACTTAGCTTCTAACTAAAATATTATCTTTAAATAAAATTTGCCTGAGATATTATTTGTGTGCGGCATGTAAACTGCAATAGTTTTTGACAATTTACAAAGATATACAAATAATAAAGTATTTTTGCTTTGTGTTTTACTAGAACCTCAAAAGCAGTCCGAAATTGTCATAGTTTTGTGACCCACACAATTTTAAAACCTCTGAGTTTGTCTGTAAAACAGCTACATTTAAATAATTAATGTAATATCAGGGGTTTTAGCCAGAAACAAAACTACCAATCTACAGGAAGTTATTGATCCAAAAAGGTATAAACTGAACAAGTTTTGTGGCTTTCTCTATCCCAAGCCTATTTCGTAACTTATTCCAAACTAGTTGAAACATAGAGAAAATTCTTTAAATGGACGCAGATGAAGCTGGTGCTGAATGTAAGCATACAAAAAAAGTTACAAAATCCTGCAGGCAATTTTGAATTTGAATCTGGATCCTTTTCAGCCTTTTTGCCATGACTTGCCATCCTTTTATGGAAGAAAACTGGCTGATGACACTTTCTTTCATCATTGATGTTAGGTAACAGTCTGTGTCATTAATTTTAAAAGCCATTACACCTGGCAAATACACGGTCGTATCAGAATAATATGACCACCTACCTAATAATGAGATAACAGTGGTGAGATGGCGTGGTATGGACTCATTGAAGCCCTGGAAGATTGCCTGAGGCACATGTGCCCATTCGGACTGCAGAAGAACATGGAGGTCCTGGAGATGACGTGGTTGTGAGTCGGTACGCCGAACTTGTCGATCTAAATAGTGTCATAAGTGCTCTAGGGGATTGAGGTCGGGCGATTTTGCAGGCCAAGGGAAAACAGAGACATCGCTGTCTTGTTTCTGGAAACAGTCGTGCACCGCCTTAGCGACGTGACAGGGTGCATTGTCCTTTGGATACCATCACCACCAGGGTAAACATCCAATGTGAAGGGATGCATGTGGTCTGCAAGAACGGACAGGTAGCCATTGGCATTCAGGGACCCATCCGGTGGTACCAGCGGTTCCAGGGCATACAATGAAAACATCCCCCAGACATGCACACTACCACCGCTGGCCAATACTTGACCGACAAGCGTGTCCGAGTGTTGGCTCTCGTGTGTCTGACGCCGTGTTCACCACCGCCTGTCACTTCTGTGGAGTAGAAACCTATATTCGTCAGTGAAGGCAACCTTTTCCCCACTGTCCAATGGTGGTAGTCCCAAGTGAACTGCAGACATCATTGCCAATGGCCCTGGGTTAACATGGGCGCCTTGACGCAGTGTTGTCTCCGGAGACCCATGCGTAACAGGGTTTGCTCTACTGTTATCTGGGACACTTACTTGGGTACCCTAGCATTCAGTTGCGTGGTCAATTGCTGTGCTGTTGCATTGCCCTTTACAAGTTGACGGAGGTGACATTCTCCTCTGGGGTTGATGGTCTTTGGGGCTCCACAGTTATGATGTCGGGAGGTACTCGGTGTGCCGGCTGTTCAATTTTGGTACACCCATACTACAGCACCTTGCAAACAGCCCCCAAAGTCTGCTGTTTCTGAGATGCTTACACCCTTGGCGCGGTAACCAATGATCTCTCTTTTTTGAACATCCATCAAATCACTACATCTGCCCATTGTGCTCGCGTTGCGCACTATGGTTCATCTGTCCTGGCCAGCCGCTTATATCTCTGTGTGGTTGACCTTGTCACATGCACGCTGTGACACACCTGGGTGAGTACACAGTGATTCCGGGGGTGGCCATATTATTCGACTGTGTAATTAGGAGGAAATTTCGATATCCACTCTTCGGCAATACTCACCTGTTCTTGGTTACGTTTCTTACCTCTGTATTTCGGATCCATGAGGTTTGCTAGAAAATGCGGTGCAAGAATTGCTTGTTCAAACCTTTTTTAAAATCTAGATGGTAGGCCTACAGGATTTCTTCTTGTAGTAAATCCGGCTATATTTCAGCAGCAACTGAAACAGACGTTGTGTCTCTCTCTGAAGTGTGTCCAGTGTGCTAGCAACAATGGATAACTGCTTTTCCAGATTCATAGCTTCACGATAAATGTCCATTTTATCCAAGATTTTTTAAATAGATCAAATTCCTCAATATGCTCTTAAGATATTTCTCTGTATTTGTGATAATTGCACACAAATGTTTTAACACAATCAGGATGAAAGTTACACCTTGTTTCGATAGGTAGTTGTGGCATTAAGCCAGGCTTTTCTTTGAGCCATCCGTGTGGTTGATGTAGGTCTACGTTAGGAAAATATTTTTGCACTGCCACAATCTGCTTTAAAACAGTCTTCGAGGAAACAACTTTTTCTAACAAATTCAACAGATGTGCCGAGCATCCATATGTTATGAGACTTGGATATATTTCATTTAAAATTTTCCACATTTTTATCATTTTGTTTTTGCTCTCAGTTACAACAGCAAAAACAGGTTTTCCAAATTTTTCTTCACACTCCTTTATGACCACCTCTAACTTAGAAGCACAATATTTTGCTGTTTTCTTTTCTGATCCAGTATCATCAGTATACATATAAAAAACTCTGTTCCGGTAAGGACACTAATAGCTTGGACTGGCTCATTCTTCACACTGCACCAACAATCTATGGTCAGAATCAAACTGCCTAAATTTATTTTTCTGAAAGCTGAGATTCAGTTTCTTCTACTGAAGTATCAAACAGTTTTCCACCAACGACTTTTGCTGAGGGTGGTTGATGTTCAGGTCTCACTGTTTCAATCATAATTTTAAACTGATCCAATTCTGCTGCATTGAATGGTATGTTAGCAGCATAAAAAAAATAGCCACTGTTTCATCAAGAGATTCCTTTTGCCCTTTTACGCTTTTAAGATAGAATTTACTCATTGATTGTCGCTTCTTTGGGTTTTTTGCAACAGTACTCGAAAAAGCCCGATAAAAACTAGTAAAACCCGAAAAAACGCAAATGGGATGGGGTTTTTTAAAAAAGCCAGGGTTTTTTCAAACCCTGGTTAAACTAAGTTTCATTTGTATAAATAGATTAAAGCTTCCCGTTTTCTGAAGTGTGTATAAGCGAATCTACCTGAATTGTGTTCACTCAGAATGCTGCAATTTTTGCATAGCAATGTCATAACCATCATCAACCATTATCAATCCACTGCTGGACGAAGGTCTCACCAAGTTTCTTCCACAACGGTCTGTCTTGTGCCAGTCTCCTCCATGTTACTCCCGCATACTTTCGAATTTCATCCACCCATCTTCCATGTGGTCTTCTTCTGGGTCTTTTCCTGTCATTTGGAATCCAATCTAAAATTTCGGCTGTCCATCGATGGTCTGTCCTTCTGGCAGTATGCCCAGCCCATTGCCATTCCAGGGATTTTACTCTGGTCATGATGTCTTCCACTCTTGTCATTTTTCTGATCCACGAGTTCCTCTTCTTATCTCTCTTGGTTACATCAGGCATGCATCTCTCCATGCTTCTTTGAGTGTTCTGCAGTCTTTGTATGTCTCTTTTAGTTAAGGTCCACGTCTCTGCACCATATGTAAGCACTGGAAGGATGCATTGATCAAACACTTTTCTTTTAAGACATAATGGCTTATTGCTCTTGAAAATTATACTGTTTCTCCCAAACGCTTTCCAGGCAAGTTTTATACGCCGATTAATTTCTTCATCAATGTGACCCTCACTTGATATCTGCTATCAATTACAAATGCAGGTATTGGTTATCTCCAGCTTTTCCCCATCAATCGATAAATCTTCATTTCTTGTAAAAGCATTGTACATCACTTTTGTCTTCTGAAAGTTCATTTTTAATCCCACTTCTTTACTCTTGTCAGCAAGTTCCTGGATCATACTCTGCAGCTCTGATGGGGTAGTTGCAAAAATGACTACGTCATCAGCAAAACGAAGGTGAGTTAGATATTCTCCATTAATCTTTATCCCTTTGTTCTCCCAGCTCAGTGATTGAAAGACATTTTCCAATGTGGCATTAAAGAGTTTAGGAGATATAGTGTCACCTTGCCTCACTCCCTTTCCAATCTTTATGGGTGGGTGCTGTATTCTCAAATAGCCGAATCTTTGCACTTGCATTTTCATAGATGATATTTATAATATTAATGTATGCATCTTCAACACTGCAGGATTTCAGAGCCATTTTAACTGCTGATGGTTTCACTGAATCAAAGGCCTTTTCATAGCCAATAAAAGCCATGCATAATGGAAGTTCATATTACCTCGCTCTTTCAATTAGTTCTCTCAGTACGTGGATATGATCTATAGTGCTGTAGCCACTCCTGAATCCAGCTTGTTCTCTTGGTTGATCCATGTCCATTGTTTCCTTCAAGCCGTGTGAAAGAACTTTAGTGAAGATTTTATAAACCACTGATAGGAGGCTGATAGGTCTGTAGTTCCTGAGATCCTCAATGTCACCTTTTGTATGTAGCAGGATCATTGTAGCATTGTTCCAATCCTCAGGAATCTTCCCTTCATTAAGGCATCGAGTGAAAACTTGGGCGAGTACTGTTTCAATTTCTCCACTTGCTTCTTGTATGATGTTTACTGTAATTCCATCTTCTCCTGGAGCTTTTCCCCGTTT
The DNA here is from genome assembly GCA_039090855.1 of Macrothele yani. Classification (NCBI taxonomy): domain Eukaryota; kingdom Metazoa; phylum Arthropoda; class Arachnida; order Araneae; family Macrothelidae; genus Macrothele; species Macrothele yani. Next base: position 2,078,585 of record CM077014.1, read on the forward strand.
CATGTTCTTGATTGCATGTGTAACTTCTGCTGGGAGGATTGGAAGAACTCTGGTACCTTTTGTAATGTCTGGAGTACATGTATCGTCCCTTTCATATAGTTTTGAGTAGAAATCTTTCACTCTTGTCAAAATTTCGCCTCTATTTTTGTTACAGAACCATCTTCTTTTCTCAGAGCCATAATCTGTTTTCTTCCCTTACTCAGATGTCCCTTTGCTCTCTTTAGGCTTTGGTTGTTTTCAATTGCTTCCTCACTAGTTCATAGTTGAATTTCCTTACATCTTCAGTGTTACTTTTTCGTACAGTCTTGCATAGCTCTATATATTCCACTTTGAAAGTCACATCTCCTTTAGTTGTCCTCATCTCTCTTCTTTTTTGCATCAGAATTTTGGTTTTTCCTGATAATTTGTTCGTATGCAACTTGTTCTTAGTACCAGCTATTTTTGTTGCTGTTTCCATAAGAGCATTGGTTAGTTTTCTGTTAACTTCGGAGAAGTTCCTCAGTTCCAATTTGAAGGTATTATGATGTTTTTTAAGGTTGGTCGTGTCAATACACTTTGTTTTATGAGCTTGCCGCGCTCGAGTTTAGCATTGAGGTGCATCTTACATCTTACCATTCTATGGTCACTACCTGTGTTGAACTTGTTTAGCACACTGCAGTCTTCCATGACAAATTTCTTGTTACACATAATAAAATCAATTTCACTTGTCAATTCATTGGGATGCCTCCATGTCCATTTCCTTTGCGGCTTTTTCTTGAAAAAGGTGTTCATGATGAAAAACCCTTCTGCCTCTGCAAACTCAACGAGAGTATTTCCACGCTGGTTTCTGTTGCCGTTACCGAATTTACCTACTGAAGTTTCATTCTGTTGTGGTTGCCCTATTTTCGCATTGAAATCTCCTATAATGATCTTCAAGTGCTGCTTGCATTTATTATTTAGATGACGAATTTCTTCATAAAATTCTTTAATCTCTTCTTCAGGATGACTTGTAGTGGGTGCATAAGAATGTAAAACCAACAAATATTATCAGATATAGCAGAACAGGTTATTAAGCTCAATTAATACTTAATGAGCTTGCTTCTTTTAGTGTGATTAATCGAAGAGAGTATAACTGATAAAGTGTGAGTTACTACGACTAATGGAGGGAGGTGAAATCGAGGTCTGATATTTATCTAACTATAAAGATGGTTATTGATGTCTAGAACAAACTGATACGTATGTTCAAAATGAACTAATTTCTGTTTTTATTTATATATCAAACTGCCATATATGTGCTGACTTGTCTTTTTGTTGAGCTTTTTCATTCTTTTTTTTTTTTTTTTTGACTAGAGAGGAATGCTATGTCAGGTCTTACGGCTTTTCCCTCTTCTCTCTGGTTGCTACAGTATTTACATAGTGTTACAATGAAATTATGATGTGTAATATAATGTGGCAACTGAAAAAATAAATAAAGGAAATGAAATGAAGTGAAAAAATGACAGGAAAGAAAACTTTATATTTTCACGTTGCGATGAAAAATCTGACAGTGGGGACTAAGTGCCATCTTGCTATTTACTACTCAAATTTCGGGAAACGATGCAGTTTGTGCTTGAGCAGTTCATGAAGGAAGTGAAAAGTTAAGCATCATGTAGAAGTCAGTAACGAGAAATGTATGAAACTATTACATCATAATGTAAAGTACGATATTTAAAATGATAAGTCCCCTTCCGCCCCAATTTTTATTTCTCGCTCTTATTGCAGACTGTCATCACTGAAAAGGATAAGATGAGTTTAATTATTTGCAAGTTTCATATGAAAATGCATAGAGCGGATATTCTTTTTTTAGGATTAATCAAAGCTGTTAGCTGCGGATTGGAGAAAAGTACATTTAATGGCTAGGACTACGAGGATGTACTATAGCTGTGCTGAAAGTAATCCAATTTCTTTGACGAACACAAAATGGGTACTTGGTGAGCGTGTTTCTTTTAGTGTGATGGAGCACTGCAGCACATGATATAAAAGCCGGCGTCCCCCATAATCAAAGTTCATGATACTGACATGCAAAAGAGACACTGAGCTTTCGAAAGGGACAGGCGAAAATAGGTGAGCGTCGAGACGAACTGCTGCTCTTTTCGGCGCAGCATTGAGAAATTTTGTAGTTGATTTAAGCACAGAATTGCAGATTTGACAGCAACACGTTACTATTGCTTATGTAATTTCAAAAGATGTTAAAGGAAGGGTAAAGCATCGTCTAGATCAAAAGAGAAATTCTAAGCTTTTTGACACACATTTAGCAATGAAGGAAATGTGGCTACGCCATTACGTGCCAGAGTATACGTATATTTATACCAAGAAAAACCGAAATACAAGCGTTGTGGTATAGTCGCTGATATACATTAGATTTGTGTGTATATCTTAAGATATAAGGTACATTATTAGTATACTCATCAGTAGCACTGTGAATAGGATTAGCTGTGATCGAAAGGAGGTCGCTATATTGTCAGAATATGCGACAGTATGTTCGCGACGTGCTCCTGTACTACGAAAAACTTCTTCGAATTTCACATTCAAGAACAATGTGTGAAAAGAGAGGTTTGTCCACGCCGGGCATCGAATCCGGGTCCTCTCACTCCCGAGTAAGTCGCTCTCCCAACTGAGCTACGCGGACATGTGCTCTCATTGCTATCTGCCTTTATCTCATGTGCGTCCTGCGACGCAGGCACGTCACAAATGACATGGACAAATAAACTATAAAAGAAGCTAGAGTGCCTCATGCATATCACGACCAGGCGACTGCATTTCCCCGCACGGGGATAACTGGTTTACCAGTTATTTGGGGAGCGGCGCCCCTACGGCCCGAGCTGACCTTGTGACTGGTCAATATCTGATGTCATGCCACCGCTTGTTTTTTGTTTCGGTGCTGTTGGAGTTTGCAGGGACGGCTGTTCATCCAGCTGTTGGGGAGTCGCGTCCCCACGTTTCCGAGCTGGTCTCGTGTCTCGCTTTTTCGTTTTTATTTATTTTCTCCACTGGCTAGTTGCCCGTGTTGTATTCTCTACCTAATCGCTACCACGTTATGTACTAACACCCTGGTCTTGTGGTTTTGTTACCCTCCACCACTAACTGATTTATATTAACCGCTCAGTTCGTAGGTTGCTGAGATTCCGTTTAGGTTCCCTGCCAGGATTTGTCTTCTTTGGATTTCTTTTTTTCCTTTTAGCTGGTTTGGGTGCTAGACCTACCTGCATGTTTGCCGCGTGCGGAGACCCGTGAGGCGGAAATGGGATGTCTGGCGGCTGAGGTCGCAGGAGACCGGTTAAGTGCCTCCTGTGTACCAACACTCCTCTTCGACCCCGGCTTCGCTGTAAACGGGAGGCTAGAGACTAACCCACCTCTAGTCAGAAGTCATGTACCAAGTTGTGTACAGGGCTTTAGCGGCTTTTTTGTCGTATGGCACGGCAGGGTGAGCCCGGGGGCTGTGGGATCATGCCAAAGGCGTTGGCATGACGGTATCAGGAGGCCGAAGTGTCCGCCGCGTGCGTGTGATCACAGCCAACGGACTATATCTGCAACGTATAAGCTCCAGAACTGTGTCCAGCGTCATTTTCTTGGCTTGCAGACCTCCAGTTCTCCCTTGTAGGGCTCGGTGGTGGGTGGAGTAGTCTGCAGACGAATCTTCCTTCTTTTTTTCCATGGGTAAACCCAAAAACAAACGCTCCAAATTTAAGTCACCTGAGACTATGATAGTTGCCAACGACACTCCTTCATCTTCTCAACCTACCAAGTCTCAAAACCTTAAACGTTCTTTAGACCATGACCTGGACCAAGAATGTAATACCTCTTCTTCGGCAGCTGTACCAGTCGCTCCGAAGCGTCGTCTACCCTCGATTGCTGTGACTACGCATGCTACACGCTTACTTGTGGAATCCATCGATCCGAATGAGAGACTGTCCACCAGATCTCCCTTTTTCATTTCTAAAGCTTTGAACGCTGCGGTTGGCCCCTTGAAGTCTGTGAGGAAGCTTCGCTCTGGGGACCTGCTTGTCCAAACTTGCAGTGTTTCTCAGAGTAACACTTTTCTGCACCTCACTAGTCTTCAAGGCATTCCTGTCAAAGTGACACCTCACCCGTTTCTTAACATCTCTCGGGGTGTTATTTCGGAGTTTGATCTCTTGCCATGCAGTGAAGAAGAATTGGTGACTGAACTTGCAGATCAAGGTGTTATTGCTGCACGTCGTATGATGTTCCGGCGCGATGGTTCTTTGATTAAGTCTAAAAATGTGATCTTGACTTTTAACTCCCCGAAAGTTCCGACCGAAATCAAGGCTGGCTACTTGGTCTGTGGAGTTCGCCCGTACATTCCCAGTCCTCTGCGCTGTTTCAGGTGCCAGAGGTACGGGCATTCCCAACGTTTCTGTAAGAGTTCCGCTCGTTGCGCAAATTGTGGCTCCAGTGAACATGACGGGGAAGGTTGCACTTCTGCGGCCTCCTGTGTTAACTGTGGTGAGGCCCATGCAGCTTACTCCCGCACCTGTATGAAATGGAAGGACGAGATGGCGATCCAGCGCCTCAAGACCCTGGAAGGCCTCTCGTACCCTGCTGCCAAGGCCAAGTTGGGTATACCCACCACCCGACAGCGTACTTTTGCCGCAGTAGTTCAGTCTCCACCACAACCCGTGCAGCCCTTTGTTCCGCGCCCTGTAGCTCTCGCCGCCCTTGCCAAGCGATCTACAGCTGACCAAGCGACACAGGTGTTTTTCCCCGAGCTCCAGATTTTTCGAATACCTGATTCTGGGCCTTCTTTTTTGCAGCCGACCGTCTCTTCCAGTTTCCAGCCGAAAGTCTGCACGTGCGGCAGACCCGGCCCTCAGTCCGCAAAGGTGTGCAGTGTCCATCCGACTGTCGCGGTTCGCCTGACCAACATTGCAACTGTCTCTGCCTCAGCGAGGTCCCCACCCTCAACCACCATTATAGAGGAACATAGGGGGGAGGAGAGTGACAGTTCGTCCCCGCCCTCTGCCAGCATTGCAGAGGAGTGTGGGGGAGGAGAGTGACGGTTCGTCCCCCTCCTGGTGAATCATCCTTTGTGTAGTTGTGTTTACTGATTATCATTATATTAGTTAATTATTAATTACATAAATTTTTATATAAACCTAATTAACTAACGTGTCTTCACAGCTTTCATCATCCTCTTTTCCAACTTTTACCAAGCCTGTCTGCTCTTAATCCTTTTCCCCGCTTTTAAACATCTGTAGCTGATAGTTCTTTGTCTGGCGCTCTTTGGCCAACCCTGGCCCTTGCGCCATTAAAATTAATCAACCAACCAACCAACCAGCGACTGCATTTTGTTTGCAGGGGATTTTTGTTCCTCTTTACCAAAAGCCTTTGGAGGTTTCAATTGCCGCAACTTGAGCTTCAAATTTACTTTTCCACAGCCATATTTTAAACTTGATTAAAATACGCAGCTAAAACATCTTCTCTTGATTGATTTAAATGAAAGCTAAACTGCAGTCACTAATAACCTTGGAAGACTCCAGATAAAACAGTTATTGCTCATTAATTACCTTCCGCATACTTTGGTCAAAACAATGTCAGCGCTAAAGGACGATATTTTGTGAAAAGGCACAGAAGAAATGCTTTTAGTTGTTAACTACTTGAGTCATATTACCAAGGATAGTGAAAAAGAAATCTGCTTTCCTGCCTATAGGATCAGTATAATTGTTATTATTACGTACATTGAAATCCCCAGTGATCATTATTTATGGTGGTGGAATGTCGAGTTTAAATAGTGTAAACCTTTTTAGAGAATAATATTTTAATAGTGTAAACCTTTTGAGAGAATAATAGTGTCCATAGTTTGTTTTACTGGGAGGCAACAGGCGAATTTGGTTCCGTCGAGTAAGGAGATTTTGAGCCTCATGTATGGAATTAGAGGAGCTGTATCTCTACTCAATATCGACGGTATTCGACATTGAAACCACCTTTACAACACAAATTATTGTGAAGTAGGTAACGGAAATAACGTAAATATGCAGTGTATCGTGTGAAGTAGATGTCCGTTAGGAAAGAATGGGAAAACACAGGCTTGTCCACGCTTCAATGCGTTATAAATGTTTATAGTGTAATTCTTCGAATCAGATGTGTAATGCCACATCAACGATAAGTGTGTAGAAATGGGAATCATGGTCACCGATAGCGTAATTTTCAGGAGGGGTCAAACAGAAATTATGTAACTAAAAATAACATACACAAACACGATATAACATATCTCTCTGTGCTTCATTGTTATCGAACCGGTTTTTTTTGCCCAACCAATTCGACACGAAAATTTAGCTGAAAATCAGAAGATCTCAAAATTACATAAAGTAGATGGATAAATGAAATTAGACAGTATGTTGAGACAATGAAAAATATTTTGTTCTCATGAGTCATGCCTCTTTTGTGCTGCTAAACTCCAGCGATAACTCAATCGGCCACCAAGGAGGGAAAAGTAGCCTCAATACAAAGTTCTGGAAAAAACTTCAGTAGTTCTTTGTCCAGCAGTTAATTTCTTCTGTAGAGCATATTTTTTATTTTTTCGCCCTTCATGCTTTACAATATGAATGGATGTATGCTGCGCACCAACACTTAGTCCCAAAATTCAATATTAATACTTTCTACTGTAAACTGTCAATGCTTTTCCTAAGTTTACTGCATACAAACGCATCCAGAAGTTCAACAGAAAAGTTAGCAATCAGAATTTAGTACTATCGCTAATATTTTTGAATAGCTTCCAAGAACAGAAATTGTATAGTCAGATTTCCATATGAGCGCCCATGGTATGAACTGAACATTTTTGTATAATAAAAGAACTAATGGTAAGGTTATCACGAGAGATGGAAACGGGTCACGGGTCACCGGGTTAAATTGTCAATTTCTTGGAAATCAATTTCTATTAAATCGGGTCAGAAACACCTTGACCAGAACCGGTTTTATTTCCGTTTTATTTTTTAATGAAAAACAAATCAAAGAACCCTTCAGAGGTCTTTGAAATGATGCTTCAGAGCTGCAGAGTATGATCCAAGATCTAGCTGAGAAGAACAAAGAAATGGGATTAAAAATGAACTTTCAGAAGACAAAAACGGATGTTCAATGATTTTACTGGGAATGAAAATTTATCAATTGATAAATCTCAAGATGTGACGTGCCTGCCCAGCAGGACGTACACGACATAAAGGCAGATAGCAGTCAGAACGAACGTCCGCGTAGCTCAATTGGTAGAGTGACTTATTCCGGAATGAGGGGACCCGGGTTCGAGCCCCGGCATGGATAAAAATGACGGAGAAATTTACTTCGTTATAGCTTCGAATAAATTTTAATTAGAATATTCTTTCTTTGTTTCGAGCAGTATTTCGTTAATAAATTATGCGCATAGTTCAAGTGCGGCCAGAGATGGAGCAATTTGTATCTCCTTTAGCCTGAGGAGCTCTTGCTTGAGAAATCCAAGTGCGTTTCTCTCGCAGAAATCTGTTGCCTGATTAAGTGACTTTCCGACATCAATAAAACGCGGTAATAAGAGTTGAATCTGCGCCCGGAGCGTAATCTCGGAACGCTTTCATTCTGAACTTTCAAGACGCAGAAAAAGTTGGCCAATAAAAACTTTTAGAACCCGAGGTAGTTTCCATTTCATGGTCTCTAGTGTCGTTAAGCACTAGATTGAAGGAGTGGGGCTTCCTGGTCTTCGAATTTATGGAGTCTTCTAAGAATAGTTACCCGTTTTCCACTCCTGGCACACTAGAGCGTGAAGCACCACGCATTCCTGGACCCACGTCCCAGATACGATGAGTATAAAATTATAAACCGCCTTATAATTGTGACCTAGAAGATTTTCCTTGTTAGTTTGGGAGAAGAGGATAAAAAAAATAAGTATCTATGAAATTGTAATTACCTACCATTCCTCTCATGTCCGATTACTGAGATTTCTGCTGGGAACGATAGACGTTTTATTATTTTTTGATGTAGCTGGTGTTCCGAAGATGAGGTGATTGGACGGGCCTTCCTCAGAGGCATAAATTAAATATTTTGTTCCTGAAGGGTTTTTTTCTGGATAAATTGGTACGGAAGTCATAATCTAACTAACTACAAAGAATGCAGTTAGCAGCCCGTATTTTCTCCTAAGAAAAGTGCACTACTAAAACTTCAGACCTGCAAGAAAACGTGAAAGAAAAATCAAAAGTTATATAATGCGAATGAAAACTGATTAAGAGAAAACTGCAATAAACAAAATACAGCTAACCACAACCTTCAGTATACGCACAAAGTCTCATTTCGTCATATTGTAGCCGTAAATAAGAAGCCAAATAAAATGACAAATTTTCATTGACAGCACAGCACGTCTTCTACTGTATTTTAAAGAATACAATCTAGTTCTGTGCTAAAATCATTAGATGCGCACAGACGTAAATGAAACTCGTGACCATACGTAATACCTAAACTTCCAGGAACAATCAATAAGCATGCATAGCTGCCCTAAGTCCAGCATGATTTTTCCTTCAAGAGAGCTGCTGCTGAATAAGTGTTCATAAAAGTCCATTCTGATGGTTGGAAGAAAATTTTTAAAAGAGGGAACACAGTAGAAGCTACATCTTTTCCCGAAAGAACCCGTTCCATGCCCTTCGTGGGAAAATAACAGAAGTTCGATTCAAACATTTGCTCCATGCGGAAATGTTATATTTTGGTAAAAGGATTGCACTGTGATTGTAGCAGCTCATTCACCGCTTGTCTGCTGCTTCGGAAATCCGACATGTGATATCTGCACGAACACCACGGAGGAAAGGATTGCTTCTTTTAAGGAAACTGTAAAGATATCATCGGAATCAAAGAAAATAAATTATAGAAAACATAAAAAAAAATGTCTGGCAAAACGAAGCTGAATCGAGAAAAGTTGTGGCTTTGCCGAAAATCGTACGAAATGGTAAAGTTCATTATCAGTAATTTAGTAATATATAGTGAGATATAAACATTGCAGTCATTTTTCCAAGAGATACGTATGTGGCCTAATGGTTATCGCATTGTTTGGGGCCTGTTGTTGCCGGGCTTCTTTCCCATTAATGTCGAACATCCGCTGTGGTTTCACTCCTCGCTGCAAACAATTCAACGTATACCCATTAAAGCTCTTTAATGCATTCGTACTTTATTTGCAACATGCATGCTTTGACCATTCTGCTTATTAAACGTTACATTAAAAATTGCCAAAAACATTTTTTTATTAAATCTATCCAAATTCTTTTTTTTCGTCCAAAAAGCATGCGAAAATTAAAGATCTTTCAGCTTTTGTCTCATCAATATTTCAGTTTCCAGCCAAACGAGGCGACAATAGACGGTAGTAAATAAACCAGGTTAACGATCCGTGAATGAAATACGGGATTACACCATTGTACAATACAAATTTGGAAGATGTAAATCCATTTATTGGTATAAATACATGTATGACATGGATGTTAAGTCAGATAACATCCGGAAACTTAAATTTCGTCGTCCTATAGCAGGAATCGAACCTGCGTCTCCCGGATAGCGCCCGAGTATGCTAACTACTACACTGCACAGAACGATCAAGTTTCTGATTAATTTTAATATAACCATCACAGGATTCGCTACTCAAAGCAACCGGCATTAATAGTTATATTCAAATTAATCGGAAACTTGGTCGTTCTGGGTGGTGTAATGGTTAACATACTCGCGCGCTATCCGGAAGACGCGGGTTCGATTCCAGCCCGCTCCAGGGCGACGAAATTTTCAGGTTTTCGGATATTATCTGGCTTAACACCCATGTCATATTTACACCAATAACCGGATTTACATCTTCCAAATTTGTACAAAATTATATTTGTGTACATTGTATCATAATCATCATCAACTATCAATCCACTACTGGATGGAGGTCTCCAAGTCTCTTCCACAACTTTGTCTTGTGCCGATCTCCTCCACGTCACTCCAACATGCTTTCGAATTTCATATACCCATCTCTCACTGGGTCTTTTTGTGGGTATTTTCCTGTACCTTGAAATCCACTCTAGTATTTCAGTTATTTAACGGTGGTCAGTTCTTTTACCAAAATGTCCATCCCATCGCCAGTTCGGGGTCTTTACCTTGATCATGATGTCTTGTCATTCTCCTGATCCATAAATTCCTCTGTATTACTACTAAGCATGCACTTCTCCATGCTTCTTTCAGTTATCTGCAGCCTGTGAATGTCATTTTTAGTTAAGCTCCATGTCGCTGATCCATAAATAAGAACTGGAAGAGTTCATTGGTTAAACATTTTTTAAGACATAATGGTAAATTATTCAGAAATGTGTGCTGCTTCATCCAAATGCTCTCCAACCAAGTTTTACACACATTCTTCCATTTGACCTTTTGTGATATATTGAAAACAAATTAATAAGCTTATAAAACTTGGTTAGAGAAAATTTCGAAAAGACAGTACAATTTTCAAGATTAATTTACCCTTATGTCTTATTGTATACGCTTACTCATATATCGTGGACACACGTAGAGCTAAGTTGAAGTATAACCCACTATCCTACATTAGCAACCCTACTGTCATGGTTGGTAGCGTTCTTCTATCGTTTTTTCACGTATAATTGACTAATAAAAACTTCCACTCTAAATGTTTCCTGATTTAACCGAGGAAGGATTCTGTTTTAGCATACATATGAACAGCATATATTTGCGAAACCTCTTCACAGGGTAGTATTAAAGTTCTCAGATATTTAGATTAATCGATATAGACGTAATCTTTGCACTTAGAGTAATATTTTTACCCCGAAGTGTTTCTGCAATAAGAATTTTTTTTGTCTAAGTTGCATTCATCACCAACCTATAAAATCTAAGCATTCTGTAGCGCAACGTAGCGATGTACATGAGCTTTCCGTTGGAGACTCTCTGATCACGGAACTTAAATATAGCATTCCTGATAGCACGTATTTTGCCGAAAAAAATAATAGCTACTTCAGTATCTCGGTTTCAGTTAATTACTTATTGTGATCTATTATTAACACCTAATCAACGCGAATGGTTATGTTGTATCTCAAAAAACAGTACTTTTTTAAATGTCTAATGCTCGAAACATCTTATTTTTCTTTGGCATCATTTCTTGAAGTTTGTGCATAACTGACCGTTTTGTTTAGCCGTAAAATTCAATGCTCTCGTGCTAGTGTCAATTCGTCAGGAATAAAATAAATTTGCAAGAACGTGCACGGCTCATCCACAAATAGGAGTAACCCAACGAGATTGAAGGAACCTTCCAGAGCGATAGTAAGCTTTCTCTCAGATTTTAAATGAAAGCATGTGGCTAGTGACTATGCCTTTGTAATTTTAGTGCAACCAAACGATTATATTTCAAGAATGTTATATTTAGCAATAGCGTTTTAAAAAGGCATTTCATCCGAGCTGTATCTTTGGAGCAGAATCAAAAGTATTTTCATCTATTTCCTTCAGTGTTTATACGGTTATTTCAAAAATTCGAATACACAGTCGCCAGCAATAAACAGCTTATATGCTAAACAACGGTCACGTGATTTTTAAATAACTTTAGTTTTTTCACAATTCTAGTTAGTGTCCCACTATTTGTTATTTAAGTTGAGGTATTCGTGTCATTACGGATAGACTGTCTCTAGGTTTAGTGAAAAGCTTGAGGAGATTACATGGCCCAACGTGATCAGATTCCCAGAACTGAATTTCGAATGGTAAGTGGTTCAAAAATTTTGAATTGAAACGAAAGGTTAGATGGAATGTGTGGAATTCATACGATCTGTTATGATGCCATAGTTAGCCATGATGGTAGCTTCAAAAATATGGCATTAGCTCCATGAATCCTGACGAACAATCGTGTTCGTGTACAGTTTTGATGGATCAAGATTTTCCGTAGTTTGAACGGTTGCTCTTTAGCTCCATATTGCGTTAGTGTTCTTTATACTTACAAAGAATTGAAGAATTCAGCTGGGCAGTGGTGTGCCTCACTGGTATCTGTTACAGTGTCTGCTGTTTTTATTTATTTTTATTTCAATTTTCTTTGCCACACTACACCATTCACCACACAATCAAATCACATATACAATTTCTGTACAAAAAAACATGCAAATACAAATATTATACAATAATATTATACATATATTGAAAAGTATAAATTAAGTAATAGGAAATACAAAAACACGTATGATAACATGAATAATTTTGTTTTTAGTTTGAGTAAATTGCAGCACCACTACAGGTTATTAAACAAATCAGTGCGGTGCACTGTGATTGTGGCAAGGGAACCAGGGAAAAAGACTAACAATAGCCTGACGGGCCCTTAGTACGCGCTCTAGGTATTAAAAAACTAGTATTTCCACGAGTGTCATGATAATGGGAACGGAAATGCAAGGTGATTAGATCTGAATATTTCTTAGCATATATACGTTAGCATATATACGGGATGTAAGGTCAGGTGATGCGTAACATCACAGCCTCTCCTTGACAAATGTCAACCCCGCCTTCTCGTGGTGCATCCTGTTCCTACTAAAGGGGCTCTGACGACCGCCAATAGCGGTATAACTATACCATCGGGATTAGAGGAAATTCTATCCCACACTCGCCAACCCGCTTGGCCAGCGTGGTGAGTTATGGCCAAACCCCTCCAAAATGACTCCACAACTTAAATCTTGGCCCTCAGTCTCCGGCAGCTGGAATGTACCTGGCCAAGGCAGCGGCCAGTGCGACATGAAGGCAGAGGGTGCTAAGAATCCCCGGAGGACCGGACTAGGCTGCCATCTGATGCTGACCTTGGCAACGTACAATGGACGCTCCCTATCTTCTGATTCAAGGCTTCTTGAATTGGAAGAGGAACTACAAAGGATCAAGTGGGACATCGTGGGGCTAAGTGAGGTAAGGAGAAAAGGAGAAGATCTCATCGAACTGAAAAGTGGACATCTCTTCTACTATCGTGGGACAGATACTGGCAGAACTAGTGGTGTTGGATTTATAATAAACAAGAAACTGAAGGATAAAGTTGTAGAAGTTGAAAGTTCCTCTGACAGAGCTGCACGACTCGTTATCCAACTCTCGAAAAGATACCAGGCTCAGATTATTCAAACTTATGCACCCACCACAAGCCATCCTGAAGAAGAAATTGAAGAATTTTATGAGGAAATTTGTCATCTAAATAATAAAGGTAAGCAGCACTTGAAAATAATTATGGGAGATTTCAATGCAAAAATAGGGCAACGGCAACAGAATGAAACTTCAGTAGGTAAATTCGGTCATGGCAAAAGAAACCAGCGTGGAAATACTCTCGTTGAGTTTGCAGAGGCAGAAGGGTTTTTCATCTTGAACTCCTTCTTCAAGAAAAAGCCCCACAGGAAATGGACATGGAGACATCCAAATGGGACGACAAGTGAAATTGATTTTATTATGTGTAACAAAAAAATCGTCATAGAAGACTGCAGTGTGCTAAACAAGTTCAACACAGGTAGTGACCATAGATTGGTGAGATGTAAGATGCACCTCAACACTAAACTTGAACGTGGCAAGCTCATAAGACAAACAAAATCTATTGACATAACCAACCTTAAAAAACACCATAATACCTTCAAGTTGGAACTGAAGAACAGGTTCTCTGCTTTAGAAGGCCTAACATCGGAAGAAGTGGACATCTCTGAAGTTAACAGAAAAGTAACCAAAGCTCTTATGGAAACAGCAACAAAATTAGCTGGGTCTAAGAACAAGTTGCATGTAAATAAATTATCAGGAAAAACGAAAATGTTGATGCAAAAAAGAAGAGAGATGAGGACAACTAAAGAAGATGTGACTTCCAAAGTGGAATATATAGAGCTATGCAAGACAGTACGAAAAAGTATCACTGAAGACGTAAGAAAATTCAACTGTGAACTAGTGAGGAAAGCAATTGAAAACAACCAAAGCCTAAAGATAGCAAAGGGACATCTCAGTAAGGGAAGAAAACAGATTATGGCACTAAGAAAAGAAGATGGTTCTGTAACAAGAAATAGAGGCGAAATTTTGACAAGAGTGAAAGATTTCTACTCCAAATTATATGAAAGGGATGATATATGCACTCCAGACATCATGAAAGATACCAGTACCAGAGTTCCTCCAGTCCTTCCAGCAGAAGTTGCACATGCAATCAAGAACATGAAGCGGGGAAAAGCTCCAGGAGAAGATGGAATTACTGTAGACATCATACAAGAAGCAAGTGGAGAAATCGAAACAGTACTCGCCCAAATTTTCACTCGATGCCTTAATGAAGGAAAGATTCCTGAGGATTGGAACACCGCTACAATGATCCTGCTACATAAGAAAGGTGACATTGAGGATCTCGGAAACTACAGACCTATCAGTCTCCTATCAGTAGTTTATAAAATCTTCACTAAAGTTCTTTCACACCGCTTGAAAGTAACACTGGACATGGCTCAACCGAGAGAACAAGCTGGATTCAGGAGTGGCTACAGCACAATAGATCATATCCATGTGCTGAGAGAACTAATTGAAAGAGCGAGGGAATATGAACTTCCATTGTGCATGGCTTTTATCGATTATGAAAAAGCCTTTGATTCGGTGAAACCATCAGCAGTTACAATGGCTCTGAAAACCTGCGGTATTGAAGATGCATACATTAATATTATTAATAACATCTATGAAAATGCAAGTGCAAAGATTAGGCTGTTTGAAAATACAACACACATAAAAATTGGAAAGGGAGTGAGACAAGGTGACACCATATCTCCGAAGCTCTTTAATGCCACATTGGAGGGTGTTTTTCAGTCACTGAGCTGGGAAAACAAGGGGATAAAGATTAATGGAGATTATCTAACCCACCTTCGTTTTGCTGATGACGTAGTCATTTTTGCAACTAGCCCATCAGAGCTGCAGAGTATGATCCAGGAACTTGCTGACAAGAGTAAAGAAGTGGGATTAAAAATGAACTTTCAGAAGACAAAAGTGATGTTCAATGCTTTTACAAGAAATGAAGATTTATCGATTGATGGAGAAAAGCTGGAGATAACAGACACGTACGTTTATCTTGGACAGCAGATATCAAGTGAGGGTCACATTGATGAAGAAATTAATCGGCGTACAAAACTTGCCTGGAGAGCTTTTGGAAGAAACAGCATAATTTTCAAGAGCAATATGCCATTATGTCTTAAAAGAAAAATGTTTGATCAATGCATCCTTCCAGTGCTTACGTATGGTGCAGAGACGTGGACCTTAACTAAAAGAGACATACAAAGGCTGCAGACAACTCAAAGAAGCATGGAGAGGTGCATACTTGGTGTAACCAGGAGAGATAAGAAGAGGAACTCGTGGATCCGAAAAATGACAAGAGTGGAAGACATCATGATCAGAATTAAATCCCTGAAATGGCAATGGGCTGGACATACTGCCAGAAGGACAGATCATCGATGGACAGCCGAAATTTTAGATTGGATTCCAAGGGACAGGAAAAGACCCAGAAGAAGACCACATGGGAGATGGGTGGATGAAATTCGAAAGTATGCAGGGGTGACATGGAGGAGACTGGCACAAGACAGATCGTTGTGGAGGAAACTTGGGGAGACCTTCGTCCAGCAGTGGATTGATAATGGTTGACAATGATGATGATACGTTCATGCATAAACAGTAATAATCGAAAACTGTATAATTTATCAAATGACATTATTTGATAACTGAGAAAAAGAGAATGTACCTGTAAAGACGGATTCACCAAACGTAAAATTTTTTTTTATAAAACATAAATTCTATTAATATTCCCAATAGTTGTGCGACCCCAAGGCAAGAGACAATAAGATAGAAATGGATAAATAAATGAAAAATACAATAGCAACTTAACCCTGGCAGGCAACAAACTTGAAATCCTATAAATGACCCCAATGCGGGATCTAAACCCAACCGCAATTTCACTAACATGTGCATCCCATTTAAAAATTATCTTGTAAATATACACCCAAGAACTTTACAACAGCCTGAAAGTCATGGGGCACTCCATTAAATAATATCCCATTTGCAATATCCACTCTTCGCCTACATCGCGAAAATAGTACACTAGTAGTTTTAGAAACATTTATTGTTAAGGAATTACAGCAAAAACCAACGAAAGTAATCCTGAAGTTCCAGATTCACACGTGGGATCAACTCAGATAGAGTGTCCCCAGAAAAGAAATAGGCTTGTGTCATCAGCATATAAAATAGGAGTAGCACTTGAAGAAATAGTAAATAAATCATTAACATAAATTAAAAATAATAATGGACCCAAAACCGATCCCTGAGAAACACCATGACGAACCATAAGGGTAGAAGATCGAACACCCTGTATTTGTACAAATTGCTTCCGGCCTGTTAAATGATTTTGGAATAAAGTCTTAACAACCCCCTGATGCCAATATTTTCTAACTTAGATAACAATGTGTCGTGAGAAATGATATCAAAAGCGCGGGAAAGATCACAAAAGACCCCCACCGCACTAGTGCCAATATCAAAACTAAAATGTAAATAGTTTAATACATCCAAAATAGCAGTTTCTGTCGAAAACCCCTTACGAAACTCATGTTGGCTTTTATTTAAAATACTTTTTTATCAATATAAGATAACAACTGTATCAGTATTAATCTCTCCATAATTTTAGCAAACACAGGAATTACAGATACTGGTCGATAATTGGCAACATTTGCTACTGATCCCTTTTTATGTACAACAGTAACATGACTTAATTTCAATGGCAACGGGATACAGCCTGTATACAAAATAAGATTTAAAATATGGGTCAACGGAACAAGTAGCTCCCCTGAAACAAACTTTATAGCCCTAGGATGTACGTTATCAGGTCCCACACTTTTGGACTGGTCCAATTCACTCATTACCCTCAAGAGATCATCATCCACTGGTTTAAAAAAGAATGAGGAATCGGACGACGGAGGTAGGTGATCAGAGAAATTGTTATTATAATGAGGAATTTCAGACAACAGAATGTCCGGCAACTCCAAAAAATATTTATTAAAAATATCAACAACCTCTCCTAAATTAGACGTCCTAATTCCATTATATTCAATTATAGTTGATGATTGGGCATCCCTCGAGGTTGCCAACAGTTCATTAATTGAACGCCAGATTTTCCTACCGTCAGTAGTAGTACCGAAATAATTAAAATAATAGTTTTTTTAGCCAGTCTTAATTTAGAATTATACCAATCTCTATAACTACGAAAATTAGACAAATGAATTGAGTTCCTGGAACGGAAGAAAACAGCAAATAATTTATTTTTTCTATTTAAGCAACGTAACAAACTCCGGTTAAACCAAGGTTTCCTGCAACGCGACGTACTACGTAAGTTACGAAATGGGAACGCAACATCGTAAGAATTCCAAAAAATTCTCCAGAATTCATTATATGACTCAACTGGATCATCCAACTGAAGTACAGAAGTTCAATCAATTAGTGATAAAGCCCCACGAAACAGAAGTAAAATATCATAACTATAATTTCTTATTAACATAGAACATGAATTAGATCTGTGTACTACTGAACAGTCCGCCAAAAGAAAAATCTGTAGATGACCACTGATATGAAATGAGAGAACCCCCGAGCATGTACTATAGTTATTTGTTATACACAAATCTAATAAAGAAGAAGTTGAATCTGTAACTCTAATGGGAATAGTTATTACATTTAACATTCCAGAAGAAATAATTATATCTCTAAATAAGGCAGCATCCGTTCTAGAGGAATTCATATCCACATTAAAGTCACCAAAAGAGCAAAAGAGGAGAATGTCATAACAGTGAAATTTATGTCACTGGTATGACATTGTACGTTGTTACGTAATGGAGGAAGATCTTTTCTTAGTGACAGGATGACATTTTTGGTATAGGTCCTTGGGTTGTAAGAAGTAGTGGTGAGCATTTGTAAAATCTGCATTTTTCAGTTCTTGCATTCGTTGTAAATGTGTTTTCAGTGCTCTTGTTTGAAGAAGTCTATCTTGACTCCCGAGGCTGCGTTTCTGAATTTAAGCGGGCTCAAAATTAACTCACCGCAAATGCTTTCGCATTGTTAAATTTGATAGATGAGTGGTCGTCTGAAGGAATGAAACTGTAAAGAGTTTAATATTAAGTGTGCAACTTAATTCTCGGCCCCCTAATCGCAAGCGATCATAGAACGTCGGCAAGAGCAAATAGCTGTGTGCGATAATGGCTGATTACAGCGCCATCCAACAGCTTTCCAGGCAACCGTAACCGCTCACAGCTGTAGTGACAGAAAGGAACGAAAGTTGACGGTGAAAGCAATGTCGTTCGAGAAGCAACATTTGAGGCACTGCCTCCTGTTCGCGTTTCAGCTGAAAATAAGTGCAGCGGAAGCCCAGCAAATGATCTGTGCTGCTTTGGGTGAGGCTGCTGTGTCTTACAGTACGTGTAGGAAGTGGTTCCAGCGGTTTAAGCAGGGAAATTTCTATCTCCGTGATGCAGAACGTCCGGAACAGCCACAGAAAGTTGAAGATGAGGAACTGGAACAACTGTTGGATGCGGATCCCTGTCGCACACAGTCAGAGCTCGCCCAGGAACTCGGAGTAACACGGCAAGCCAAAGCCATTGCAAAGCGCCTGCACAAGCTTGGACAAATTCACAAGGAGGGCCGTTGGGTGCCCCACAAACTCACAGCTGCGAACAAGAGTAGGCGCTACGATGTTGCAGTGTCCTTGCTCTCCAGATTCAAGAAGAAGGATTTCCTCCACAAGATTTTGATCTGTGATGAGAAGTGGATCCTCTACGGTAATCCTAAGCGGCGCAAATCGTGGGTTTATCCTGGTCAGCCTACCACCAGTACCGCCAAACCGAATATCAATGCCAGGAAGTTGTTGCTGTGCATATGGTGGGATCAGCGCGGTGTCGTACTCTATGAAATGCTCAAACCTGGTGAAACGGTCAATGCTGAGCGTTATTGTCAGCAACTCATTCGTGCGAGTGCCGCATTGGATGCGAAAAGGCTATACACCGGCAAGGGCAGAAGGTCGGTCCTGTTGCTTCAGGATAACGTGCATCCTCACACCTTGAAAACGACTTTAAACACGATCACCTACCTGGGATGGGAGATTTTGTCCCACCCGGCGTATTCTCCAGACTTCGTCACGTCCGATTATCACCTCTTTCGCTCACTGCAACATCACCTGAGTGATACGCACTTCACTTCTGTCGAGGAGGTCCACACAAGTATTGATGACTTTTTCAAATCGAAACAGCCCTCTTTTTTCCGCAGTGGCATTCGGCAGCTCCCTGACCGATGGCTCAAATGTATCCAACAGGACGGGGATTATTTCCCTGATTTGGTACGTATTCGATTTGCTATAATTTGTTGTCAACGTGTCGTGCCTGTGGCCGAGAATTAAGTTGCACACCTAATAGAATAACTAGCAATGTCTGTCGAAATTCTTTCCATTGTTTTGATGTTATGTCGAAAACTTCATCGATTCGAGATCATCCGAAGGTGTAAATGAAGCCTGAAGAGAAGCGAATAGAACAACAAACAATGTCTGTCGAAAGTCCTTGCATTGTCCTAATGTTATGTCTAAAATTTGATCGATTAGTGGTAATCCAAATGCATGAAACCTGAAGATAGTCGAGTACAATAACTATAAATGTTTATCGAAAATCCTTCCATTGCCCCGATGTCATGCCCAAAGTCTTTCAGGATGCTATGAAGCAGGGCTCGATAAAACTGTATGTTCCATATCTAGGAGTCGGGTGAAACTAAATCAAATTTCAAAGAATAATGCATGATGTCGCTAGACTTCGAAATCAGGATGGGCGATGGGTGGGCAAGTATTATTTTTCGTGGGGCAAGCTTGATAGCATATATATATATATTTTACGAAACAATGAATGAATGAATGAATTTTTAATGCTTTTCTTTTTTTTTCAATATTTAACGACCACCGTGAGTAACTTATTGGAGAAGGATGGGGGGAGCAGTAAGCAGTCGTCCGTCCCTAGTTTAAGGTCACTGGTTCTAGGGAAGGGAGAGAGAGCCAGTGCCGTAAAACAAACACAACATCCATGCATCACCGGGTTTCGAACCCGGACCAGTTTCGGACGAATGGTCATAAGCCAACGCTTGTGCCACAGGGGCGGCTTTAAAGTTTTTCACTACCGGCTACAAAGGAATTCGTGCAATCCCTAACCCCCTCCACTTGGAACGTTCATACACAGATCTGACTACTTACGCCACTGGTGTAAGACACAAGTGTTACTAGAATGTCGCCTTTAACTTTTTGCTTGCTCTAATGCATTGTGTTAAATTGCTTTTCAGAATTTTCCATTTGTGCTTACGGAAAAAGTACTGTACTTGAACAATTTATTTAAAAGGTATTGTCGTTTTTCTTTATCTAAATTAAATTTTAACGTCGTGCCACGCAGACACAATATCTCCCCCTCCTTAACTTCCTTCCACCAAGCCAGCGACTTCATCTTACACTCCTTTCCTGCATAGCAGTTGTCAGCTACTTTCTGCATTTTCACTATCCCGGAGCAGTCTGAAGAGCGCTAGTGTAGCTTTAGACTCCACTTTCAGTGTTGGCATTTCCTATTTTGTAAAGAAAACAAACAGAGCAATTAGTGGTGACCCCTCAGTGAATTCCTATCCACCCTCCTTATTAGCGCCGTGGCCATATAAACATGAGAAAGAGGTTTAAACTAAGGAATTGGAAGAATGGAGAGCAATTAAAATTTCATGGCCCTCTATAACGTAAATGTCTTTTCGTACAAATACGTTATTTTAAAAACATAACCATACGATGAAATAGTTCCTAAATTAAACCATAACGGCCAGACGAAACATTTACACAGAAGTCAAAACTTACGGAAATGATGCTTTATTTCTCCAGCACAGATATAGCACTTCACTAGTATAGAGATCACATAACACAAATCAACCACCAACATTCCACCGTGCTCCACAACGCTCCGCACACCACGCTCTACAGCGCTCCACAAGCAACAGTTTACTCGTAGTTTTTATCTCTGGTTCTTATCTCATAACAGGCATACGTCACGTTCATTCAACCTCAATTATGTTGCCAACAGTATTCGTTTGAGAGAAAAGATATCACGTTAAGTGTGAAGTATAACTGAGAACAAACTCAAGATTTACATAGGTAAAGAAACTAAAAAGGAAAGTTAATTTAGAATATACGTCACACCTCCTGATGCTGCTTTGATAACCTTTTTTTGGTGACGTAAACATCACACATCCTAGGGGGAAATACCTAGGGCTACATGAAATAAAACTTATTACTTGGCAAAGTGCAGAATATATTTTAAATTTAAATATACTAAAAAAATGGCCTATTTTGAACTGGGTGGGCTCAAGCCCACCCTCGCATCTCCTTGGCGACGTCCCTGCATGAAAGTAATGTGCGGTGATAATGCTGGAACGGAAAGGATAAATTACATTTGTTAAGATTCTTTTCACCCAAACCACTTATTGCAAAATAAAGTTCCAGTTTGCTCCATAATTTTCTCTTTTCTCGTTCTTCTAGTTGCTGCTCTCAAAAAAATTAAAACGTCATATTTTGATTTATTGAAACATAATCTGTGGAAGATAAATTTTGTACATATTAATTCAAAGTACTGTATTTTCCGTCGTTCAATCTGCCGACTATAAAATTAAGAAAACATAATCCTTCCTAAGATCCGCGGCGGCAGCATCGTATAACCCACAGACCCTTAAAAAAAAAAAATTCGACGCATAATCTACTGCGGCGTATAATTCGTAGATCGCGAAATTCTAAGCCGGGAATAAGGATAATTATTTTCCTTCGTATGATCGAAATTCTGCCGAGGATTATCCTTTGTATATAACCCCCAAAAGGCGTATCCGCAGACCATGAAATTCAGAAGAAAAAAATGAGCGTTGTATAATCCGCACCAGGCATTGTTCATCCTGAGCCGTAATTTCAGACAGAAAAGCCGCGATTCATAGGATGGCCAACGCAGAAGTTCCAAGAATTAAGAAAGAAACGATCATCTTGTCAAAAAAAAGCAACGGTCATTTTTAAGTACTTCTGTGTTACTTTTAAGTACATATTAATAAAGAACAAAAACTCTGGCGTTTGCAGCATTACCATCGTTCATTAGTTAGACCTAAAAATCCGTAGAAATTACGAAAAATCCGTAATGTTTGTCTTTTTTTAAAATATGTTCCGTCTTAATAGCAAACAGAATCCGTAACTAATACGATTAGCACAGCTAAACTAATGAATGCGATCTCGCAAGTGATTGCGTGCCATGGAATAGCTCTGCGGCTCCTCACAGCACGGTCTTCCGCAAGCACAAATAGTACCTCATTCGTTGGGTCATATTTTCTGCCAGAATGCTCGTAAGTAAAAGTATATGTATATATTCTTTCAATCTCTTTCCGGTCCTTTGTTTCCGCATTGCTTTACATTTTTTCTGTTACCACATTTCATTTTCTGTACTTTTCCAATAACATAACACCATCTATTCCGACAATTACCATGTGAATTTTTTTAAACGCCGCAGAAACGTTTTTTTTTTTTTCTTTATCGGTGTATTTTCCACAGAACCTTTATTTATAGTTTTTAATTTATTAATATATATCATAATTTCTGTCGTATATTATGCGGATTATACGACAGAAATAACGATATTTACTGCACATTACGAAATCTGTAGTAAAAAATATTGGCCGCGAGGGCCAGATTTTTAGACACCTCGGCCACCTGGCGCCCGGAATTTGTCGATCCCTGTTATAAAGATTTTCTCGGGCATCTTTCTTTGTGCGACATCATGTACGATGTCGCACAAAGAAAGATAGAAAGATGCCTGAGAAAATCTTTATAGCAGGACTCTACAAATTCCGGGCAGGCACTTTTGCAAGACTTTAGCCTTTCCAGTTACCCTCCATTAAGTCTATTCCTCTACACTTGCTAGATTTAGAGTTCACCTCATCTGTGAAAAACCACTTTGGTAAACTTCAAAGATCATTTTTTTCTTTTTTCAACTTTCTTCGTATAGCGTTCGGCGTTTTACTGCTTCGCGTGACCTCTCTTCTTAAAATTCACTCACTTTTAGATATCCTGTTTTCAGTTTTCTAAACAGGACAACGAATGTACCGGCAAAAAGAGAAAAAACTTTTAATTGCTTAGAGCTTAGGGCGGTTCTGGCGAAACATCTGTATACTTGTACTTGTGTTGCGTGGTTGTCGAGAGAACACGCTTTGTTCTACTGTTATATGTTTCCAAGTAAATCTTGTTGTATCTATGCTGATTCTTATGCTCAGTATTTTTCTAAAACGTTTATTAAATTCGGAAAATGTGTATATTTTCTAAATAACAAAAGTGCATTTATTACAGAATTATTCCATTGTAGAGTTCGCCTCAACAAACAACGAAGCTGTAAGTTCAGGGTAGGGCTGTGAAGAAGTGTAAAATCGATATCTTTTGAAATGTGAAATTAGATGGATTTCCAAACAGTGTTTTAAACCAAAAGTAAAATATCCGTTGTGTATCGGAAAAAAATTGTTTTCTGAAGAACATATGAAAAAGAAGTACCACTTGAACATTTCGTGCCTTCCGCGTTTTAACGAATCAGCCATAATTTAGAAACGAAATGGAAGACGGAATTGAATGATTATGCTACTGCGAACTAAATCCAATGAGAAGCCGAGCACTGTTGTGCTTCTGAGATTAACATTTCGTGAGAGCCCAAGCATTTGTATTACGA
This sequence comes from Macrothele yani, assembly GCA_039090855.1. Taxonomy (NCBI): domain Eukaryota; kingdom Metazoa; phylum Arthropoda; class Arachnida; order Araneae; family Macrothelidae; genus Macrothele; species Macrothele yani. Next base: position 2,102,323 of record CM077014.1, read on the forward strand.
AAAATCCAGATGAGATCAGCAACATTTGTGCCATTAGTAGCAAGTGGCATGAGAAACACAAAAGTCTTTCACACAAAGAATTCTTCTGAGGTTTGTATTCTTTCCGAAAAGTTATAATGCATTATTAATATAATTAACGGGGAAGGTCGTCACGGATGAGCTAGTTAATTGTTCTTCTTTGTGGTGCTATCAGTCACAAACAGACCCCATCGTAAAGGTAGACAAATCATGTTTGGAGGGAACCCAAAATGTACACCGACGAGCCATTCCATTATGACCATCCCCAGCCTAGAGAAATGAGCGCGCCTGGAGACAGAATGGTGGCGTAGGTGAAGTTCACAGAGCAGTATATACTTGTATACAACCCAAGAACTGACTTTCGGTTAGTACAGTGTTTGGAGTCAGAATGGGAAAAGGTGCCGATTTATAGAAGTTTGATAAAGGACAAATTGTGATGGCACAGCCCTCGGAACTACGATCTCGGAAATGGCACTATAACGAAGTAAATTTCTCCGTCATTTCTGTCCACGCCAGGATTCGAACCCGGATCCCCTCATTCCGGAATAAGTCACTCTACCAATTGAGCTACGTGGACGTTTTATTCTGATTCCTATCTGCCTTTATGTCGTGTGCGTCCTTCTGGCAGGTACGTCACATCTCCTAGTACGTTACAGCATGGCTTATGGGTTGTTCACGTGCCGCTTTAGTGAGTACGTATCAAAAGAGGTGCACAGATGCCAAACGACGAACCGTCGTCCAGCTGTGTGTCGCGTTCGTCCGCAGCTCATTGATGCTAGAGGGGAGCGGAGACTGTCGCGCATTGTTCACAGCGACCGCACGGCCACAGTGCGACAAATCACCCGCAGCTACAGCAATGTTGATGAGGGCAATGTGTCACAGCACACAGTTCATCGCAGCCTTCCGCGCATAGGCCTGCGTAGCCGAAGACTGAGCCGGGTCCCAATACTCACTGCACGTCATCGCCAACAACGCATGAAATAGGCCCAAGATCCTCGATATTGGATCGTGAATGATTGGAAGAAAGTGGCCTGGTCCGACGAATCAAAATTCCTAGTGCATCACGTAGACGGCCGAGAGCGGATCGATTACCAACGAGGGCTATGGAACCTAGATGCACTGTTGGGTGGAAACAGGCCTACGGCGGTGTTATGCCTTGGGCGATGTTTTCTTGGAATACCTTAGGCCCCATTATCCAAAGAGCACAATCCCTGACAGCTGTCAGATATCTGAACATCGTTGCGGACCAAGTTCACTCAGTCATGGCAACTGTATTCCCTGCTGGTGATGGCCATTACCAACAGGATAATGCTCCATGCCACACTGCTGGAATCGTCAAGGAGTGGTTCGAGGAACATGCTGGTGACTTTCTGTCAATGCCCTGGCCTCCAAATTCACATGATATGAACCCAATCGAACATTTGTGGTTCGACTTGGAAAAGTGGGTTCGCGCTAAATCACCACCACCTCGAAATGTACCGGAACTGAAAGACCTGCTGTTGACATTATGGTACCAGGTACCACAGGATACCTATCGCCACCTCATCGAATCGATGCCTCCCCGAGTGGCCGCTATTTTGCGGGCTACAGGGGACCCTACAGCTTATTAGGTAGGTGGTCATAATGTAATTGCTCATCGGTGTATATTTCTGTTGAAATCGAATTTTTATGTTATTACAATACTTTTTTTCATACATTACTTTGAGATAGTAAAAAATAGGGGGTCAGAGAGTATGCGGCCACAAATTAGTTTTATATTTTAATGATAATGGGATAAGTGAAGGGCCCCAAAATCGATGCCGTGCGCTTGGCCCCATAACTCTAAATCCATCACTGGTTGTTCTCAGCCACTGCAAAACCGGTTGCCTAGAAGGGCTAGTAGAAACACGCGTACGCAGCAGTGACAGCGATCTTGTCCTAGTGGCTAAGTTGATGTAAGGAAACAACATAACGCATGTGCCATCACAGTCAAGGCTACTGAAGATAGGTAGCGTCCTCACGAACCGCGCTCACCTTTGTGTACATGGCATATGTTACGGCGCTATTTGGCCAAATGCTGCACCTGAGTCAGCAATTTCTAAAAAAAAAAAAAAAGAGGAAAACCATTGGAGAGAATATAAGAAGTGTCGCCAGTCTTATTAATTTTCAAACTCTGCTCGTAAACGTGTAGTACACATTTTTACATTCTAATTCGTACAATACTTTGCTTCCTTTTCTACCCTCGTAATTTCTTATGTTTGGTTTGTGACGTTTAACCGCCAAGAATGTCATGTGTGGACCAGACAATGGTGGCATATACCATCCTTGGCTGCTGATCTCAGGAATCAAAAAAGTAGGCAGGCTGGCACGCGTATGTGGACAGGGCTGAGGTCTGCATCGCGAACGAGTTAGGAATTAAATCATCTTTGTATTCACGTAGGCATCGTCGAACCCTATCATAAAAGAACAGCCGACAGCGTGTGTCGGACTGTCACAGTAGCCGACCGTACTAATGATCTTGCTTTCAACTTAGCAGGTGGTTTTGGCGCCATGAAGACCATGCATCTATAAGCATCCTACTCGAAGCAAATAGGGTGTCTGATGTAAAACGTAATTAAATGTGACACATTACAGTGTATTCCGAATATTGCTGTTTCTTGAATACAGATTTGTTTTTCTGTGGGCCAGGTAATGGCTTCGTATGAAGAAAACTTCTTCTTTATGTGTATTTCCCCAGCGCAGATGTTTCGTTTTCATTGAATGTTTTTTAAAGAGATTGGCATCTGTCTGACCTTCTGTGGAAGAGGACGATATTTTTTGTTTGGCAGAGTTGAACACGTTTGTCCCCACCTGCTGACTTCCTGAAGATGCACGTCTCAAGTGACACCAGGATTACGCTGCAAAAGTAGTTCTTAAAATATAAAACAGGAAATTTTCATCGTTTATTGCTTCCGCATTTGTGTCTTTAACAATCGCTGAATTTGTGTTTTTGTGAAACAAAAATCTTAAATTGAGTTTTTGACCATACAGTATTTGGAAAAACCTTTTTAACTGCGTGTTTTATTGATCACCTTTATTATTCCTTTAAAAAATGTGCAAAAACTACTGCGGATACTGCTAGAAAAAAATAGTTTTCTGTACCTTTGTCATCCCACGTGGGTAGGATGATGAATTTGCTCTTTATAGGAACGCTAATATTTCAGTCGCATGTTTTCTGTCTGCGCTTCGCGTGAATACGCTGTCATGCTAAAATAAAAAGATTGCCTCAAACACACAATTTTTCTACATTTCGACTGAATACCTAGATTAGGTTTACACAAATTTTCTTAACATCTGTTGATCGTGAGTGTTTTTAAATTTTCTTCGCGTACTGAATGAATAAACTCATTCAAAAACATGACTTGATTCATTCGTTTCGCAAAGGAAATAAGGATACAATAAGAAGAACGATCTGCAGCATTTTCTGAACTACCGGAAATTTCTGAAGGTTGCAATCATTGGATATTTTTTCTTAAAATACAGAAATACTCCCTTTCCGATGGCGAATTTGAGTTTATGGGGGAAAAAATTATGTATGGTCCTTACCTGATGCGACTCCAATGCCTGTGTTTCTCCGCGTCATCTCTAGATTCAGATTTCTTCTAAAAGACTCTGGCTGTCAAATTTAATTTTCTATTGTTTAAAAACATCATGCTTTCTTACATAAAGCAGCTTGTCTTTCTTGAGTTGTTTAGAAAAAAGAAGTTAAAGGTAGCATTTCGTAGTCAGTTCTTGAGGAGGGGAAAAGGGAACGTGCAGTAGTAGCAAAATAAAATAAAATTTGCACGGATCGTTTAAATCTTAAATTTAGAAATGAAAGCTAGTTAGTCAGTTTTTGTTAATATTTAAGATTTTTGTTTTAGGCTACGACTTGCAAAAAAGGCATAACATTTAGATGAGTGTGAAGTACTTCTCAAATTGCATTAAGAGCCCTGAATATGTACCGAAACTGTACGGTATTACTTCCAAATATACTGCATTTTTCTATACTTTTTTTTTCACATCACTGTCGGTGAGAAAAAAAGTTTGAGATTTGTAATACGTTGTGACTTCAGTTCCCTTAAACCTTCCTTCCTTTTCACGTATCTTAAGATTACCAACCTCAAGGTTTACGTGAAATGGAACCCTGGCAGCTGGTAAAACGCTATATTATATTTGAATTCCGATACTGTTATATGAAATTTTATAAATATGCATGTGCATGAGAAAACTGTTATAAGGAATTTCGTTAAATGCGTATCAGAAAGAGACACAAATGAGAAATCTTGAAATACTCATGGAGTTCAGAAAGTTCTCTCAGCCGGACTTTGATGCAATAACACATGGATGCTGAGAGTGTCTGTCAGTATTCCACCATCCTTTGGCAATTAAAAATCGACGAGGTGCTAATTCTCAGACTTCAGCAAAGTAAATTTTTACCCTAGACGGTGAGTAACGGTGGTATAAATTGTTTTTCTGAAGCATTTTTTGTATCTACTGAATTTGTAACAAAGAAAGTACTTGTGCCAACGAACGTATGGTTAAGATTGATGGATATTCTACACTTGTAGCGTATACCTCTAATTTAACCTTCCGCTTCAGTTTCCTGTGTTCTTATGTAAATTTGGTTTCTCCTCGTTAAACATTTTCTAATCTTAACTACATAGATTTTCTCTTGATGAATTTGAAGCTGACAACAACGTGACAGCGGGCCAAGAGGGCAGGCGAACGTAAATAAAAGAAATGTTTTCCACAGAGAGTGGTGTAGTAGAGATTATATTCGCGTTAACGCACTTAATTTGAGCGAGCTATATCTATGTTAAATAATAGCCTTCTACCTTCCTTGAAAAAGTCATCCGGTTGATGTGCGAAAGCTTCAAAACTTTGATTTCAATTCTACGTTAAGAAATTCGGATCATTAATATAGTTGTACTGTTTTGAGTATAACTATGTTATACGAACGATTGTTGTATAAAAGGATTGTATTCGATGATTGAGTTACTGCTTGTTGATGGTGAACATTTGAAGTGATTTATTTCTACTGATGACGTGCTGAATTCCTAAGTGGTTTAGTTCGTAAGTACTCAATCGTTATTCAACCCTGGCCGTGCTATCTTGAAATGACTTTTTATGACAAAGTTTTCAGCTGTTACGAACGACTGAAACTTATCCGGGAAAGTAACCTTTAAGGTGAAGTAACGATTTAAGTCACCAGTGAAATGTTAAGATGAAGTTAATCCTTTCAAGTGATAGAGACAAATCAATATTTAACTATTATTTTACACACTGTCCTATGACATCTTGAAGCTCAATGGTTTCTAAAACCATGGAATATGTTACAGAAGCGATGAGTACCTTATGAATGGATATGAATGCACAGAAACTTTGTGGGTTTTCTTTTACCTTTTTGTTTCGGGATTTCAAGATCACAATGAGCAACTCTTAAGGATATGTAAGTAGTTGCCGGTCCATAATTTGGGGCCAGTGGTTCCTGGGAAAGAAGAGACTCAGCGCCGAAGCACAAGCACACTTTATCCATGCCTTTTTCAGGACTCCGGACCAGGTCGGACAACTGGTCAGAGACCAGCACCTCTGATCATTTATTTAGCCACTGGGGAGGCGTGTGTCGTATGTTAGGACATGAGAACTACATTCATGTCTTTACTGGAGACTACGTAGAGAATTAATGTAGGATTGGCAAAAAAATGCGCTTGAAATTTGATTAAGCACACCTCCTAGATCTGATCTGCTAAAGTACTGGTAAAAGTGGAGTTTTAATAAGGAGAAAATATGAAGTCCAATAGCGTGTTCTTACTATCCTCAGGAACATTCAGTCCTTCCCTATTTTTGTGTTACTGGTTTCTTTGACAGAAGGGAGGGCGCTACTGCTATCAGAATGAATACGGCAGGTATATCTTACCTGAGGTTCACACCCTGTTCCAACAGCAGAAGGATCTAGAAGCCCTTGTCATGGCCACTTTGCCACCGGGCGACTTAACAATGCTTAAATTATACTTTTCTTGAGAAAAATGTCAATAAAAGTCCCTGAGATTGATATAAAGTTACGAAATCAAATGTTTATTAAATCAGTCACATAATGAAAATTTATCATAAAGACCATATCTACGTGCATAGTTAAGACGTAAATACGTTACATAAGGAAATAAATTTGTACTAAAATGCTTCATTAGGCCTCCACGCCTTGCATCTCTCCTTCCCTCTGGGCTCTCGAAGATGGACAGCTTCAAATTGGATGAAGGAAAGTGAAATTTATTTGTTCTCACAGTTTTTTGAATGAGGTTAGATTTCTCAAAACATTACAGAAATTTATTAGTCACCATATAATTCCATTGAAATTAGCGCAAAACATGCTTTACGAAAAGTAAGTCAGTGCCACTTAATCTTTCAATTTTGTGATACTTTTCTGGGGAGAAGGACCGGACAAACTCCTTGTAGCCTAAGATCCTTATGGAGGTGTAAACCCCATAAACATATACAATGGCTCTTCCTCCTTGTTTAGGACCACTGGTCCTAGAAAAGAGTCAGAACCAGTCTCATCCCGATCTCGAACCGGGTCCTGACTCGGACGTTAGTCAGAAATGCACGTCTCTGACCACTCAGCCACCGTGAAAACATTGATAGCATGGAAATGATGTATACCCACAGAGATGTATACTTACTGAAGTCTGTGTGTTTATTGGTTAAATTACACTAAAGTAATTAACGAAAAGTTACGGGGCTTTTTTCGTGAATTAAGGGGTGACAGGACATCAAAATCTTTCCATCCTACCAGCGGAACTTTCAGAGATAAATTTTGTTGGCAAAGATTGTCTGTTCTAAGATCATACACACGGTTTTGATGAAAAAAATCAAATTGCCGTGTCTTCATCACCGGAATAAAGCAAAAAATAAGCTGCTGTGGTTTAAAGAGCTAAGGTTGGGGGTAACATTGTCGCTCAGACGCTGCATAGTTAATGGAACTGTTGAAACTTGCGGTTGCGGTTTCTAAAATGCTGACATTGAATCATTACCACCTTGGACTATTTTTTTAGGCATTTAACGAGTCATGAGCATCTAAAGCAAGAATTAGTCGTCTGTCAGTTGTATTTTCATATTTTCCACGTGTTATTAGTATGGGATGCCATCTGTTAGGAAAGAGCAAAGTTCCCTGCAAAAACGAAGTCACAAGGTTGAAGACAGAATTTCTCTCAGGGCAGATCAGAATAAGAAAGATATTAGAGTTAGATCACCCACTGCAGTGACGCTCAGTACAGCATGATGACTTCATAGCCAAGCAACAAGCCAGCAAACCACAGAAAACAGAACATACTAATAATAAGAAGAACCACGTTCAAGGAAAGAGCTGAATATCCTAATATAGACTATATAGACTTTGTCACCTAATTTACAACTACAAAGCACCCCACATAAGTTGGACTGGCTCATGTGGGTGTTTCAGTTGCTACAAATGTTTTTCACGATTCGAACTCTGGTTTAGTCATGGCAAAAGCACACGCCTTAGACCATTCGACAGAACGACTGTCTTCTATATTACTCATAAAATTTTCGTGGTAGTAAGCCCATAAAACATGATATTCGTTCCTAGTGTAATATAAAAATATGTTCATATAAATTCCAGCAATGCCTATATAAAAGATGTTCATATATAATTCCGAGTGATGCCATGTTTTTGTAAAGCTCCTGATAATAAAGAAACGAACCCCCCCCTCCCGCTGGATTCTAGCAAGCAGCCTTATGAAAAGGGATTCCCTAAACACTTATTTAAATTTCCAGACTCAGCTCACTGTGGTTAAACAGTTTATTCATACTAAAACAGAAGTCTGCAGAAAAACATTATTCAGTATATTTCGAGCGCATTTAAATTCGAAAACTTTAGGTTTTCGTGCTATTTTCTCCTTCAGTTCAACGCCAAGAACAATCACTGCGCACAATTTCTGCGCCCTACGTCATCTACTGTCGTTGTAGAAGCCTTGAATGATTTTTTCTACGTTTACTGAGTGTATTTCGAATGCTGAGAAGAATACTAACTGCGAATGCATGTACAGTGCTGTGCAAAAGTATTGCGTCACCTGCAAAAACCGTGAATTTTTAAGTTGTACTCTTTTTTTAACTAACTAATTTTCATAGTTATTTTATCGTTTACATGTCATTAGATGAGAAATTTAATGGAGATTTCAAAAATGTCTTAGTTTTTTCTGTAGTTACTTCTGTTCTTAAGGTATGACATAAAATATGCGGTTTGACAAACACATTTAAATTCACGTTGGCTTCGTATCAGTTGTTACAGCCAATCATAGACATTCTTTTACCTGATTGGCTGCTTCCCAATGCTATCCTAATCCTACTTCAGCCTTTATAAGGGTTGACGCAGAGCTACTAGAGCATTGTAGTGGTCTCTTCGTTTTGTTATTAGGGTATAATTCGTGTACATTCTCAATCATGGTTAAAACTGCGGAATTGTCCACAGCAGACAAAGTAAAAATAGTTGTTCTGCATGAAGAGAGATATTCTTCTAGGCAAATCGCTGAAAGAATGAGCTGTAATCAATTTACAGTTATCAGGTTACTGCAGAAAGTAAAAAACAGTGGTGATAATGAAAATATGCGTCGCAGTGGAAGGTCCAGATCCACTACAAGCAGGCAGGACAGAGTGCTCAGAAAACTGAGCTTGGCAGACAGGAGGCTCAATATACCTGAATTGCTTCAAAGATGGTCTGAAGTGACTGATTTTACTGTCAGTACATCTACTGTTAGGAGGAGGCTGATTCACTATGACTTACGTGGCTGCAAAGGCAGGCATAAACCACTGTTAACTGCAAATCAAAGACAGCGTAGACTTCAGTGGGCAAAACAGCATATCTCATGGACAACCAAGCAATAGAAAAATGATCTTTTCAGTGATGAATCAGAATTTTACTTTAAAGGGAATCAGAATAGTGCCTAAATAAGGAGATTCAAGCATGAAGAATTCCGTCCAAGTTGCTTAGTGACTACTGTTAAGCATCCGGTTGAGGTCATGGTTTGGAGCTGCATGTGTGCACATGGCGTTAGAAACCTCCATATTGTCGGTGGTACGGTAAATGCGCAGAAATACATCTGGATATTAAAAAACAAGATGCTATCATCATTTAGAAGACTTTATGACGGCAGTTTTATTTTTCCAGATAACAATGCCCCCGTTCATCGTGCTAAAGTAGTGGAAAAGTGGTTTCAGGAAAAATATGTTCAGCATCTTGATTGGCCACCACAGTCACCGGACTTAAACCCGATCGAAAATTTGTTGTTCAAAGTGTCATATTAACTTTCAAAAAACAAGCCAACAACCAAAATTCAACTCATTGAAGATGTAATTCAAATTTAGAATCTTATTGTTCAACCCAATCTTTTGCTAAACCTTGTTCACAATATGCCATCAAGATGCAAAGCAGTGATTAAGCTAAAGGCTGGGCAACAAAATATTAGGTACATTTTATTATTTTGCTTCATTATATTTCTGTATTTAAATGTTATTTCATTCCTTGTGAATTAATTACAAAAACGATTTATTGCTGTAAACTTAAGTACTGGATAAATTATCCTTTTCATAGTAATTTCGATTTGCTCATGATTTTTGTAATGTACCTTAAGAACAGAAGTAGCTACAGGAAAAACTAAGACATTTTTGAAATTTCCATTAAATTTTGCATGTAATGACATAAATTATGAAATAAGTATGAAAATTATTTAGTTAAAACAAGAGTACAGATTTAAAATTCAGGGTTTTTGCAGGTCATGCAATACCTTTGCACAGCACTGAGCACTGTAAGTCCGGGTGAATGAGGCTTTGGCGGTTTGTGGCACGTCGTTTGAAGGAAAGAAAGTACGTGTTTAATGTCCCTCTTGTTCTCTGCACCTCTTTACTTGATTGGATTGAGAGAACAATGTTATATACCATTTGGTCCTTTTCTGATGCTTGACTTCGCCTCTCTAAGGGCGTAAATGTGGATACTGTCGAATTCAATATATATTTCATTCCATATCATTACTTCTGTAAATCCGATTGAAACTATTTTTTTCGATATATTTTGTAATAAAAACCATTTTGCGCACAGCTTCTTCTTTAGAGGATGTACGATTTTCCCCAGTTGGCATAAATTTGTATCGTACTTCTCTTGATATTCCTGCTTCTAAAAATCCGATTAAAAAATACTTTTTGCGACGAATGGCATTAATATCGGGAAAAGTACAGGTAGATCTCGGTATACGCGGTTTCGGATTTACGCGATTCAGTAGATCCGTCTGTTAACACTACGAGGAAACAATAATTACAATAATGGGTTTGCTCATCTTGAAGCTCATCTTTCGATGTTTTTGTCAAGCCGTGAGTTCTAGCTCAGATCCTGCGTATGAGAGAATCTACGATGTCAGGCAAAGGGAAAGAAAGTGTGTACGAAGGTCGTATTCGTTAGAAATAAAGCTAGAAGTTCCGGATCGCTGTGAGAAAGGTGAGCGCATTGTTGACATTCAGCGTGCTTTAGAACATAGTGAATCCACTGTGAGACCTATTCGTGCCAATGCGGAGTCAATTCGAAAAAGTGCTCAATTTTCAACCAACTTATGTGTAACTAGAATGACCAAATATCGCTCGGAGGTGATGGAAAGAATGGAAAAGATGCTAAACCGTTGGATTGAGCATCATAACCAGCAGCGCTTGCTTCTTAGTGGAGCAGACATTCAAGCTAAAGCTAAGTGTTTGTATGCAGATCTGACGAAAGAAGAGGACGATCCAGCACCTTTGTCTCTTCAGAAATTCATCAGAGGAACTGGACTGACTACAACATCATCCGAATCTTCTGATGAGATGCGCTAGAAGCTTATTACTGTATTTGAGATGTGAAATTGGACTTTCTAAAATTACAGTGGACAGTTACGTTACACGTGTATTCAGCATTAACATTAGTTAAATACTGTACGTACACACTCTATTTTCAGAGTACTACGTACATATTTACATAGTATGTACGTATTATATCTTGATTTTCCGCATTAAAATTAAGTTTCAGGAAGATAATATTGTTTGTTTGTAATCTAAATACTATGTAACCCGATTATTTTAAACTGAATTTGTGAATAAGAGAGAACCTAACCCTATATTGTTCGTTTAAAATGCCTCCCGTTTTACGCGAATTCGGTATACACGGCGATTTCGCGGAACGTATCTGTCGCGTATACCGACACCTACGTGTGCGATGTGTATGATGCACAATTTTGCCTCGTGGGGGGCGCAAGCGCATGTTTCTGTTTGCAACATGTTTGCAGCCATACCTATGCTTTTAAAATCGCTAGCTGAAAAAAATATTTTTTGCTCAAACACCACTCATAACAGGGAAACGTTTATCTGACATTTCTTCCCCAAAATAATGCCGAATTTTATTGTTAGGGACAGGACTGGACTAAGGCCTTAGTGGGCCCCTAGGCTAAGACATTTGCGTGGGACCCAAGGCTAATATTTACATCTAAGTGTCCCCAAAGAACTTATGACGGGGTGTAATTATCACGTTCGTCAAAATTCAAAACTGTAACTACTAAATTATCTGCAGAGTTTCCATAATACGTCACAATATTTTTCATTATTCTCACAAGAACATGAGGTTAAAGATTAAGATTCCTGGATTTTATCTTGGATTTTCTAATGATTTAGTATTGTATACCTTTCTTACTGCATCTTTTTTGTTATACAATGTGAAGCCTTCGACTATTAAACGATTCCAAGTGCAAATTGGCAGGTGTGGGTGCATAGTAGTGAAAAAGCTGAAACTCTCTCACCGACCCGACCCCTCTGTACACAACGAAATGAAACCTTTATGGTGAGTCAATGCATTGAAATCTATTCGTCTTCCAGCCTCTGTTTCTGACCTCAGACCATATGAAGGTTTATAAATAGTTGTACTTTTGTCTCATATGGTTTCCACTTTTAAACCATACAGTTATGACAAAAGTAAAACTATTTTATATACCTCTCTCTCTCTCTCTCTCTCTCTCTATTACTTGCTCAAGCATGCCTCCTGTTCCCTTGGTCATCATGGTGGGCCCCAAGGCTATAGCCCTATAGAAACCCCCTTAATCCAGCCCTGGTTAAGGAGCGCAGACGTATCTTATATCTTGAGTAGCACAAGTCAAGACGATCCCTGTTGTCTATCTTTTCTTCTAAAATTTGATTTAAAAAATTCTTTCTTTGATAGATAACGTCCATTGTGAAAGAATAGTTTTCGCATAATTTCCAACAATTTTATAGCTTACAATTTTTGCACTACGCGGCGTAAAGTGCATATTTTTACAAGATATTTTCATCGGCATTTTATATATCTATAAACCTGATTGAAAAAAAAAATCAGATATCGCTCACTACGGAAAGCATTTTATTCATATTTCCTGCCCAAAATAATGTGTAACATTCTAGCTAAGGGTTGCACACCTATATTCCATTTTTCGTGATATTCCTTCTTCAAAAATTCCCATTTGAATTATTTTTTTTTTTTGCGTAAGATGCTATTAAACACGGGGCACATTTTTCATAAACATATTTTTGAATTTTTTATAATTGCACAGTTCTGACGCTGGGTGGTGTAAATGTGTGTATAAAAATCCTATTGAATAAACCCTTTTTATACTGCACGCTATTCTCTTTGGCAAGCATTGCGAACATTATCCACTTCAAGTAACTAGTGCAGAGTTTTTCAGTTAGGAGTGTTTGTGTATAAATTGTGTTCTTGCTATCTGTGCGTATAAAAGTCGTATTTGAAAAATTCTTTTCCATCGTGTGGCACGCACTACGAAGAATATTTTGCGTGTATTTCGTATTCTTTCATAACGCGCAGTTCTGCTGATGGGGGGGGGGGAGCGTTAGTGTGTATTTCCATTTTGAAAAGGTATTTTGGATTCTGAAATTCCGATGGAAGAAGCCCTTTTATAGTAGGGTACCCTTCACTATGAAAAACATTTTGCGCTCATTTTCGTCTTCAAATAATACACAATTTTCCTGCTAATGGGCATGAAATTATATTACGTTTTTCTCCAAGTGTCTGTTTCCAGTTGTCCGATTTGAAAAATTCCTTTTGCTTCGGATCTTTCCGTACCAGGAATGTTTTGTATAAGGTTTGAGATTTTTTGTAAGGTGCCTTTCTGCCGCTTGTGAGTGAATATTGCTATTACTATTTGCGAGTTTTTGCCGACTGTAGGAATCTGGTGGGAAAAAAAATATTTTTGTATAATTGATTTCATTCACTATGAAGAATAATGTGAACATTGTGCAACTTTACCGTTTAGATGGCGTGAATCCATTTTCTTTTTTTTTTTTTTTTGTTAATTTTCTGCTTTTCTGAAATCCACTTTGAATTTTTGTGTTTTTTTTTATTTTTTAGTACGTGTATGTATGCGGGGTAAGAATTCAAAAAAAATGTGCCCTTTACATCGGAGAATTCGGTGTCATAGTCCGCTGTTTTTTGCTACTTTGAATTGTATAAGTTTAGTAGCATCGTGATTATAGTAAACTACTCAGCACGGACTCAAAAATTTGTTTGACCCATCTTACGAAAAAAATTGTTTGACCCATTTGGTAATGCACGAAAGTGGATGCTTTATGGTTCCTTTATAATAGAAAAGTCATTCCGTTCCTCAACGGAAATCACGGTTAAGTTCTTTATAAAGAGTTTTTTATTTATTCTAGTAGACATTAAAATAGAGAAAGCAAGTATGCTCCTACTTTTTAGAGAAAGAACCATTCAAACTTAAAATGTGTATCAAAAGGTTGATAAATTTATGTCGCTGGAATAACCACGTTCCGGAAATTCTTAAAACAGTCGTTTAGGTACCTTAATTTGTTTCTCTTGTAATGCTTGTTAGCCTCACTATCTCAGCGTTGAAGAATCAACCTCTGTATTATATCCAAATGGAACCTGTTTTTATGTTTGTTTGTTTGTTTGTTTTTGGTGTGTTATGCCAGATGTTAGAAAGGCGGAGGAAACCGTTCAAGTGTGTCTTTTCTGTGATCTCGACAGCAGCGTGTCATTCACACCGAAGTACGGAAACAGAGAGCAACGGAAATTGAAGGAGCTCCTGCCGAATTTCTGCGGGGTCAATCAGAGCGGAACCGTTTTACAAAACTACGGCAATTTGCATCATTTTTGGAAACAAACGCCATTGTTGAAAGCTTTGAAGTCAGGCGACAGGGTTAAGGTCGCGTTTTTTTTTTTTTTTTTTGTCTCTCACAAACGTTCAACGTATTTGTTTATTTAAGGTAATATTTTTAAGATGAAAGTAAATAAGAAAACAAAAAGCGTGTTGTTTTCCAGATTTATGACATCACTTATTTATTACTATTGTTGTCGCTGTTTTATCGAAGATGGTAACATTGGCAGCTTATATGATCACAGAAAACGCACCTCAGGAGTAATACAAAAACAGCCAGACCCGTTAAGCATAAATCAGCGTCGCTATTTCATAAATCTAAAAGTTATTTTCTGGTTTCTAATAGATATTTCTCACAGATCTGCTTTGTGTCCGCAATTTTTGGTATTTATAAGCGAGCTTTTTTTTTTTTCAATCTGTATATAATGTTTTTTTCTTTCTACGCGAGATGTGTTGCATTTTAATGATATTGTGAAAATGCTATATTTGCAGACTAACTGAATCAAAATTAATTTGGTTCTGACGTAGCCATAAACTGTGTATGATTATCAAAATTTCGAAGTATGGATTTGTTTCTTTAAGCAAAAGCAACGTATTTGAATGCCACTTGTCATTACGTCAATTCACAGGAAAAACTAAGTTTTAATCAGGGGCTGATTATTGGCAGGACATTCTGGGCACGTGTCCAGGGTCTCCGCTTTTTGTGGGCCCCTAAAACTTTTCTCATCACACAGATTATACAGCGTCGTATTAATAGTGTGTGGTTCATTATTTTACAATAAACCTTATGCACTATTAAAAATTAACAATATAAGGTTTATAATGAAATAATGTTCAATTTTTTTTGGATCCCACACTTTGTTTGTCTGAACCACGCCAATGAATGAACCACCTACTGAATGTTTGCCACTTCATTGTTCATTGGCGTGCCTTGTAACGTGAGTGTTTCAGCGGTTTTAGAATTCACAAGATCACACATTTAATGACAACCTTACACTGTCAAGTTTTGATGCTTGAAGCAAAGAGTTGGAATTTTCGACTGGAAGCTTATTTTTAATATAGCAAAGTAATTACTTTTAGATATTGTAAGTGGTCTAAGACGCAAAATCGAAATTTGCCAACTGACATACCAATCTGGGTATACGAAGAGAAAAACTAAGGTAAAGTAAAGAGAGCGAAAACAAGAAGTTGCGAGGTAATATAGTGAAATATACAGTGTGTGACAACAGAACAATGACACTTGACTTACTGCGAGAGCAAGAATTATCAATGATTCCAACATTACTTCAGATTTTCTTGGAAACGATGTACCAGCACTAAGAAAAGACTTGTAGCATCAGCTTCCAGTGTATTGCAGCCCCCGTGTGTATCTTTTAAAACATAGACACTATCAAAACCTAATGATGTATTATTTATATTGAGATGGTGAAATAACTATGCCCTCTGTCGTTTCTCTTCTTCAGAAACTTTAAAACTGGAAAATTTAGAATCGTGAAAACCTATCAAATGTTCCTCATTATTTTTCAATTGTTAGTTTGCAGCATGAGACTGATGCAGTACTACACTGCTGGCCACCCAAAATGCAACACCAAGAAGGAAGCATCCATTTGGCATGAAATTCGCAGCATGCGTCCCCCGCGAGAGGACATGCAAACGATTAGCATTGCAGGGCATATGCAAATCATGTGCGCCTGGCACGCCACCGAGAAGCACTATACGAAGGGTGCACAGAAGGCGGGGTATAAGTAGTAGAAGTGTGTTGTGCTGCCGGACCTGTTCGTGGGAAGCTTCCTGATGCCTCGTCGCAGAATACGGCAGTCATTCCAGCACGTTTCGGAGTTTGACAGAAGACGAATAGTGGCTTATCGCGACAGCGGTTTATATCGTAACGAGATATCGGCGCCCGTGTGGGACGACATCCAGCCACAGTGAGGCGAGTATGGATTTGGTGGGTGCAGGAGGGACGGACGGACCGACGTGAGCGATTGCCGCAGCCGCGGCACACCACCGAACGAGAAAACCGGCATGTTGTGCGGCGGGCATTGACGACTCGCACCGCCACATCACGAACGTTAGCGCAGGAATTAGGGTGTGTTGCGCAACAACCTGTGTCAGCACGTACAGTTCGACGTCGTCTGCAGGAGCGGGGACTTGTCACACGGCGCCCATTGCTCCGATTACCATTGACGTTACACCACCGGCGAGTGCGGCGGCAGTGGGCCGCTGAACGCCGCACCTGGACTACGGAATGGCACGACATTGTCTTCTCCGACGAATCCTGCTTCTGCCTGCAATACCACGATGGTCGGATCCGCGTGTAGCGGCACTTCGGCGACAGACTGTATTACGCCTGCATTACGCATCGCCATACCGGTCCGTCGCCTGGCGTTATGGTTTGGGGCGCAATTGGATATGACATCCGCACCCCTCTGGTACGCATTGCCGGTACACTCAACAGCCACCGCTACATCTCCGACGTTTTGGAGCCTGTAGTCCTCCATTACCTGCAGGACCTGCCAGCGGCCACGTTTCAACAGGAGAATGCGTGCCCCCACGTGGCATTCATCGTGCAACAATTCTTCACGGCCCACCAGGTGTCACTGCTGCCGTGGCACGCCTGTTCTCTCGATATGTCGCCCATCGAACACGTCTGGTCGCTGATCGGCAACCGAGTGGCCCGGCAAGCACCACCCGCGGCTACGCCTGATGAACTGTGGCAACGTGTGGAAGCAGCCTGGGCCGACATACCCCAAGCTCACATCCAAAGACTCTTTCGTTCGATGCCGCGGCGTGTAGCGGCCTTTCTTACCAGCCATGAGGGCCACACGAACTATTGATGTCTGCGTGTTCCGCAAGTCGCACGGGCCTGTGAGCTGAAGCGTTTCATCTTTGTATCTGTTGTTATGTGTCCAGTAAATCTGGCTTTGCTATCTCGTGTCCTTCTTGGTGTTGCATTTTGGGTGGCCAGTAGTGTAATATTTTGTGAAGATCCTGCTTTATGAACTTATATCACAGAGCAAATGCCAAAACATTTTGCAGAATTTCCAGCAAATCAAAATGAGAAAATGTTTGGCTAAATCAGAATGTTTAATAGGAAAATATAGGTACGCTTAACAGTGAATCATTCCTATAGAACCAAGTGTAACAATAAGAAATATAGCTGCCCCGGTGGCGCAGTGGTCTAAGCGTTGGCTTCTGACCATTCGTACGACATGGGTCCAGGTTCGAATCCCTGTGAAGCATGGTTGTTGTACTTGTTTTTCGGCACTGTCTCCAACCCTTCCCTGGAATCAGTGGCCCTAAATTAGGAACGAGCGACTGCTTATAGCCTGTCGAACCGCGCACGGTGGGCTTATAAGTTAAATCGTTAAACATCCGAAACAGATTTAAAAAAATGAGAAAGTGAAGAGTTCTTTCTGAGCCGCCTGACAATATTTTTCGTTTGATGTGGAAATTATGTAGCAAAAATTATTCCGTTTTGAGTTGGGGTTTTTTTCTGTTTGAAAACATGCCAGTGAGCATTTTTCTGAACATGAAAATTCGTGTTCTCGTAAAGAGGCAGTTATACAGAGAAAAAAAGGATTGTATCGACGCAAAACCATTCTGAATGTAGCGACTCTTACCAAGTGCTAAAAAGAGTTGTTTCGGTAACTAAGCTCTTTGAAATAATTAAACGCAGACATATTCTCTAAGACACGAGTAAACTTACCGAGGAAGCGAGTTTTAATGGCATAAAGATTATGACGTCTGTGAAGTTAATAATCTCACGGAATGATGAAACACCAGCAAAATTATTTGTGGCATATGGAAGTCATAAATTTTGAGAGACAAATGATGAAGGGCAACTCAAATTTCGAAGGCTGTGACATCCGTATTTTATTTATTTATTTATGGAATTTTTATGATACATGTGAAATCAAAACCTCCAATGCGTAACATCATGAGTTTTTGGGACACTAAGCTGCTAAGAAATAATTTACTAACCTTTAATTTGAACAGATGAAGGCCGTAATATTCAGGATATACCTTACCTAGAAAAGAATTTCAAGGTCTTAATGTGGCAGGAATGAAAAACTCTTGTGCGATACACTTTTAGCTGTAGACTACTGTGTTTGATATTTATTACTTACTCAATGGTCGACATTTTTAGAGTACTGGGTTATCTCCCTTTATGAATGCCAGAAAGTTATAAATTATAAATATTCTGATTCACTCATGGGGTGGTAATTTGCAAAAAGGAAAGCAAAATGTTCCGTGCCGTGCAATAAAAAATTTTCGGGAGTCGGACAAATGCCATCGGCTTTCTACAGCGGTGCTTGTGATTAGGACCGGTAAAAAGAGTCTCATAGATAAAATATTTATTATTCGCTACTCCTTTTCACTATGATGGAACAACAAAAAACTGGTGAGTCTTGTGTTGTTAATTACTTTTGTCCTTTCTGCACTGTTGGGAATTTAGGGCCCTGTGTTGCTGCAAATGAGATTTGAGAACCATATTTTGGTTTTGTACGAATTTTGGCTTTGCTTAGAGTTAAAAGCGGTTCAGAAGCGGAAAAGATAATCTTTTGTGAAACAGAAATCTCAGATTTCAGAAACATATTTTGTATGGAAATATTTTAAACTGTCAGTTACAGCGGGCTCTCAGAAACCTGAGATGAGACATAATTTTTTGTTGAAGGGTTGTTTGGCATACTGTCATTGAAATAATGACGCGACGTGATTTGATTTACACAGAATGAGAAAGAGAACTAATGGAGAGTAATAAGAATTTTGGAGAGTTCCTTTTATTTTCTACCGTTTCCTTGTTTGAGTCGCAGACTTTTGGGTGAGCAGTGATGGTTGTTAAACCTGATATAGAATCAGTAATGGTTAGCAAGCCCTTCTGCAAAGTCCACTGTGGCAGTTCAAGAGTAGGTTGAGCTTGAAACTCGTTTGAACTCTTCCTGTTTTTCCATTTTCCCAGTGCTTTCTTCGTCTGAAGCAGTAAAACCTCCCCGTTTCAAGTTTTCGGATACCACAGTCAGGTGATGCAATGGCAAAACCAAAACCCTTCGATTTGAAGCAGAGTGATAGTAGGGAACACTAACAGACTAATTAGGCTGGAAAATTGTCGGTTAGCGACCTTACTTGTTATTCAGCGCCGTCCTCTTGTCATCCAGAACACGTGCGGACTATCAGGTTTAAAGTGCTCTGAGGCAAATTAAGGTGAGTTGTTGGATTTGCATGAGTTAATCATGGAAACCGATGAATTTGCTCCTTTCTGTTTCCCTCGCTATTTACAGACGGGTCATGTTTAAGAATAGAGTCCAATGTGTCTGAACACCGTGACATTAGCATGCGATTTGATTTTCCTTTCCCACCATCTGGCTTTTATTTTTATCCCCCGTATTTGTCAGTTGATCGTTGCATGCACGCCACAGTCAAAAGTTAAATTTCGCCGATTATCCTGGCAGATTGTACCCCCATATCAATTGCCTCTTCTTTTTTTTAATTTTTTTAATTATAAATAAGAAGTAAAACGAGTTATATGAAGACTGAGTTTGGAAGACCTGAATTTAGTTACTTTCTTGAGCTTTGCGAGGATTAGATATAACAGTTCTAGCCTGATTACAATTTACATGTCATGGCTCAACTTCATTTATAGTTCAAAAGCATCGTCGTAGGAAAACATGCTGGGAGCTCAGGGATAAATTTTATTAAGACTCACCTCTTTCGTGCACAAAATTTACTGCGAATGTCTCTGAAAAAGCATGGACTCTGACTTCCCGCGTGAACAAGCACAAAGACCATATAGCTGCGATATACACAGTGCTGGTGTCACACTTTCCATAATAAAAATCGTAATTATTGTTATTAACGCCATGCAATTATTGTTACTATCGCCATGCAATCATTGTTACTATCGCCATGCAAATTTCGGTAACTGCACCGGCGCCTTCCTGAAGAATTTCAAAGAACTACGTGTGTGGTGAGATTGAGTGAGAGGGAGGATTACAACATTTCAAGAAGCAGTCATTTTGCAGACTAATCATCGTAATCAATTTTCAATCTATTGCTGGATGAAGGTCTCCCAAAGTCCTTTCCACAACTTCGTCTTTAGTCAGACTCCATATCACTCCGGCGTGCTTTCGAATTTCACCTACCCATCCTCCAAGTGGTTTTCTTCTAGGTCTTTTACTATCCCTTGGTATTTAGTCTAATATTTCCATTGTCTAACGGTGGTCAGTTTTTCTAGGAATATGTCCAGCCCATTGCCACTGAGTTGCTTTATTCTGATCATGATATCATCCACTCTTGCTATTTTCCCCGATCCATTAGTTCCTTTTTCTGTCTTTCGTGGTCGCATTAAGCATGCACCTCTCCGTGCTTCTTGAAATTCTCTGCAACCTTTGTGTGCCTTTTTTTAAGGTCCATGTCTCTGATTCATAAGTAAGAACTGGAAGAATGCATTCAACATTTTTCGTTTACGACATAATGGTAAATCGCTCTTGAAAATTGTTGTTTCTTCCAAATGCTCTCTAACCAAGCTTTATACGTCTGTTAATTTCCTCTTCCATGCATCCTTCAGATGATATTTATTATCCAATGTAGATGTGTACATCAACATGAGCGCCGACTTTCCAAAACTTCAATAGGTGCTCGAGCTTTGGGCAGGAAAACCAACGAGTGCTCGAGCTTTGGACATGAGAGCCAGTGACTGCTCGAGCTTTGGACATGAGAGCCAGTAAGTACTCGAGCTCTTAAAGAGATATCCACTGAGTGACCCGGCTCTGAATAAGTCCTTTTGGTAGTGAAGCTTTGGACCTGAAATTTAATGGGTGCTAGAGCTCAGGACGGGAAATTCAATTGGGTGATTGAGTTTTTAACATAGCAACATACATAAATCTACAGTGTGACATCGATTATACGCTAGTTAGGTAGATGATTTAATCTCTGATAGGTTTTTAAAACGGGGACGGATATATAATTAAGCCGGCTTTTAATTTTTCTTATGCACTTTTTATCGTTATACGTGCTTTAATTTTAGTCCTTTCAAAGACGCATAATATACGTGGCACTCTATTCTACACTGGGGTCCAGAATTAACATAACAAACACAAAATCATGAATAAACCAAAAGAAAAGAAAGGCCATCACCGCATGAGTGATGCGCATGACAGCATGGCAGTCCAAAAGTGATGCGGAAAGTGGCGCGGATTTCCAGGGTCCAATAGGGAGTGTGATTACCCCGAACAGCGACACAGCTCGCACAACAAGCAAATCATTATGCTGTCACCTATGGAAAAACGTAAATGATGAACTACGTTATCGAGCTGTTAGGCAGGTGACCTTGACAAACGTTGAGCTGGGCGGGATGCGGCAATTGAAGTCTGAGTTGGACTGTTAGTGGAAGAATGGCTTCGCACTATAGGACCGTAGCTACTGGGAGGGCGGGGAGCCGTCGCCCTCCCAGAACGGTCATACCAGGGGCGTAAATTCATGCTCTAAGGGGCGTAAAAAAACAGAAATGCACGACGTGTGAATAAATTTGCTGAAACCTGCAACTCAAAAAGAAAGTCACATGCGTTACTATTTCCTATTTTTTAAAGACTAGTTATCTGCATAGGGTCTCTGACAGTCGTCGACTGCGCATCTAATCAGAGTCCAGAGTAACCTGTTCTGTTAAGTGTACAGTTCTCATACGCACGAAAAGAACTGTCTAAAGCAGCGAAGACAGGCATATAAAACGATATGCTGATGTGATTGACCTCCGTATCTTTTCCGAAAAGACTAAAGGGATGAAGATCTGATAGTCACCTCTGCCCCGTTGTAAAAAGCCCCTTTGAGCGCTTAGCCTTCAGCGGAATTTTCCGAAGCCCTTCCCGAAATCGTATTCTTGTTGTTACGTTCACTGTCTGATACTCGTTCGTTTCTCATTCTGCATATCTGCAGATTGCTGAGTTGTCGACATTAACATAACCTTTGTGTTTTGCTTGACTCTTGGATATTCACTTAATTTTCAACTTTTTAGTAAAATTATGACAAAAACCTTCTTATAATATAGGTGTGAGCAAGTAAAAACTGAGTACTGCTTGAGTGGTTGTAGGGATTTCAATTTTCGCCCTCCCAGATGAATAAAGATTTCTTCGGCTCTGCTCCGCACCATCGCTTAGAAAAAATGCTTCCTAACAGGCCCGAAAATGCTCCATAGCTCCAGCGAGAGCTTTTCATGTCAACAGGACGCAGGTTGTCAACTCAAACTATCAGCAATAGCCTTCACCAAGGCGGCCTTTATGTACGTAGACCAATGGTGTGTCCCTTTAACCGCACGACACTGTACGGCCCATTGAAACTGGGCTGAGGAATATCGTGATTTAGGACACGACGAGTGGTGGCAAGTTATCTTCTCTGGCGAATCGAGATTCAGTTTGGAGTCTGACAGTCGACGAGTTCTTATCTGGCGAAGATACCCCCAAAACCTCATCGATAACCTCATCTATTCTCTGCCACTCAGGTGTTGAGCGGTCTTAACCGTTCGAGGGGAACACACTCCCTACTAGAGGTCAGCTACCACCTTCAAATATTCTACAGATATATATATTGCTGTATAGCATAATCACATCATGTGCATTAAATGATAATATTACATAAATATTCGCTGTGTTTTTTCTAACACCTATTACTGAATACATATTATACTGTACATCTTACACAAAAATAATTTATGTTCAACAAATGTGACGCATACTCTAATTTAACTTTCCTTTTTAGTTTCTCTATGTAAATTTGACTTCGTTCTCCTTAGCATTTTTTTTTCAAACTTAACGTGATATCTTCCCTCTCACAAGAATATGATTGGCAACACCCTTGAGGTTGGTACGTATGACGTGTGGATATGTCCGATGAGAACTGAACGTTATATAATATGTGAGCAGTAGCAAAGGTAGAGATGATGGTAGTATGATGATATAATAGTAGTTGCGCAAGTTGAAGTACTTGAAGTTGTGATTTTAGTAGCAAAGGTGGACATGATGGTAGTATGATGATATAATAGTAGTTGCGCAAGTTGAAGTACTTGAAGTTGTGATTTTAGTAGCAAAGGTGGACATGATGGTAGTATGATGATATAATAGTAGTTGCGCAAGTTGAAGTACTTGAAGTTGTGATTTTAGTAGCAAAGGTGGACATGATGGTAGTATGATGATATAATAGTAGTTGCGCAAGTTGAAGTACTTGAAGTTGTGATTTCTTGATGTCTGCGTATTTTATATTTAGAGTTGGTGTTTTTGTTTCCCGTTAAACGTTCTCTTGACAAGTAAGCGGATTTCTTCACTAATGTTGTTGAAGACAGAGTCATGCTAAAAAAGCCTTTTCTGAATGAAGACTAATAATAAGTAACCTTTTCTGAAGTTATTTGAGTGATTCCTGATTCGCTTAAAAGTGAAGTTATTAAGAACTAATTTATGTAGTGTTCAGACATCCATATTTCCACGAACATTACACAACGTCAGTCACACATGATTTTCCTAACAACATCTCTTGCTCCCCTAATTCTTTTGAGCTATGTATATACACGGTCGAGTCATATTATTGTGACCACCAGCTAATATTCAGAGTTACCGCCGTGTGCAGCGCGGACAGCAGTTAGACGGGCTGGGAGTGGCTCAGTAAGGTGTTGGGAGGAGTTCACAGGTACGTGAAGCCATGCTGACTGCACTGCATCTGACAATTGTTGGAGGGTGCGTGGTGGAGGATCCATAGACCCAACAACACGATCGAGGTGGTCCCAAGGATGCTCAATTGTCGGGCATTAGAGCCAGGGAAGTACTTCGAAGTCTTCATCGTGCTCTTTCAACCACTCTCGGACATTTTAGCTGTGTGACACGTCGCATTGTCGTGCTGGAAGATCCCATCCGCCCCAGCGAAGACAATCAGCATGTATGGGTGTACGTGGTCTGCAAGGATGGATTCATAACGAATTCGGTCCGTAATGCCTTCCAAAGATATGAGTGGACCCAGGGAATGCCACAAAAACATTCCCCAGCCACCACCAACTTGTGTTCTTCCAGAAATGATTGGAGAGTGTTTGTTCTCCGATGTTTCTGGCCTTTATACGCCAACGTCCATCGGTTCGGTGAAGCAGAAAACGTGACTTATCAGAAAAGGCAATCCTTTGCCAATCAGCGGAAATCCAATTCCGATACCGCCGTGCAGATGTAAGCCTTTTCTGCCGATGCACCTTCGTTAGCATAGGTGCAGTGACAACCCGTCTGCATCGGAGCCCCATACGCAGCAGGGTTCGCTGAACTGTCGTTTTAGACACACTTCCAGTTGACGGTAGTTCAGTCGGCCAGTGAGTTGCTCCACTGTAGCGCGTCGATCGGCCCTCACGCACCTTCGAAGCCGACGTTCACCTCTCACATCAGTGGCACGTGATGCTCCGCAGTTTTCACGTCGCTTCTTCGCAATGGTGCCATTTCTCGAATCACGATACACTTTGACTATACAGCAGTACGCAAACAGTTCACAAACTGCGCTGTTTCAGAAATACTGCCACCCTTGGCCCGAAAGCCAATAATCATCCCTTTTTGCAAATCTGGTAAATCGCTCCTTTTATTCATGACAGCAACGAGTGATATGTTTTCAGAATGCTTACAGCACACCTTATATACTCCAAGCCAGCTCACGACACGTGCCTTCTTTCATTGGCTATGTGCTGTTGACGTCAACAGTAGATGGTGGTCACAACAATGTGACTCGATTGTGTATATGTGTGTGTAGTGTTCATCATCACATCATCATCATCAACTATTATCAATCCACTGCTGTATGAAGGCCTCCCAAATTTCTCCCACAACGGTCTATCTTGCGCCAATCACCTCCATGTCACTCCTGCATGCTTTTGAATTTCATCCACTCATCTCTCATGTGGTCTTCTTCTGGATCTTTTCCTGTCCCTTGGAATCCAGTCTGGAATTTCGGTTGTCCATCGGTGATCCGTTCTTCTGGCAACATGTCCAGCCCATTGCCATTTCAGGGATGTCTTCCACTCTTGTCATTTTCCTTATCCACGAGTTCATCTTCTTATCTCTCCTGGCTGCACCCAGCATGTGTGCAATATTATATACTGTATATACTCGTACATATTTATATATCATCATTGTCAACCATCATCAATCCATTGTTGGATGAAGGTCTCCCCAAGTTTCTTCCAGAAGTGTCTAGAGCCAGTCTTCTCCATGTCACTTCCGCATGCTTGCAAATTTCATCCACCCATCTCCCATGTGGTCTTCTTCTGGATCTTTTCCTGTCCCTTGGAATCTAGTGCAGTATTTCAGTTGCCCGTCGGTGGTCCGTTCTTCTGGCAACATGTCTAGCCCATTGACATTTCAGGGATTTTACTCTGATAATGATGTCTTCTACTTTTGACATTTTCCTTATCCATGAGTTCCTCTTCCTATCTCTCCTGGTTACACCAAGCCTGCATATCTCCATGCCTCTTTCAGTTGTCTGCAGTTTTTGTACGTCTTTTTTAGTTAAGGTCCATATCTCTGCTCCGTACGTAAGCACTGGAAAGATGCATTGATCAAACACTTTTCTTTTAAGACTTAATGGCATATTGCTCTTGAAAATTATGCTGTTTCTACCAAAAGCTCTCCAGGCAAGTTTTATACGCCGATTAATTTCTTCATCAATGTGACCCTCGCTTGATATCTGCTGTCCAAGATAAACGTACGTATCTGTTATTTCCAGCTTTTCTCCATCAATCGATAAATCTTCATTTCTTGTAAAAGCATTGTACATCACTTTTGTCTTCTGAAAGTTCATTTTTCATCCCACTTCTTTACTCTTGTCAGCAATATATATATATATATATATATATATATATGTGTGTATGTAAGGTCAGGTGATGCGTAACATCACAGCCTCTCCTTGACAAATGTCAACCCCGCCTTCTCGTGGTTCATCCTGTTCCCACTAAAGGGGCTCTGACGACCGCCAATAGGGGTATAACTATACCATCGGGATTAGAGGAAATGCTATCCCACACTCACCAACCCGCTTGGCCAGCGTGGTGAGTTATGGCCAAACCCCTCCAAAATGACTCCACAATTTAAATCTTGGCCCTCGGTCTCCGGCAGCTGGAATGTACCTGGCCAAGGCAGCGGCCAGTGCGACATGAAGGCAGAGGGTGCTAAGAATCCCCGGAGGACCGGACTAGGCTGCCATCTGATGCTGACCTTGGCTACGTATAATGGACGCTCCCTATCTTCTGATTCAAGGCTTCTTGAATTGGAAGAGGAACTACAAAGGATCAAGTGGGACATCATCGGGCTAAGTGAGGTAAGGAGAAAAGGAGAAGATCTCATTGAACTGAAAAGTGGACATCTCTTCTACTATCGTGGGACTGATACTGGCAGAACTAGTGGTGTTGGATTTATAATAAACAAGAAACTGAAGGATAAAGTTGTAGAAGTTGAAAGTTCCTCTGACAGAGCTGCACGACTCATTATCCAACTCTCGAGAAGATACCAGGCTCAGATTATTCAAACTCATGCACCCACCACAAGTCAACCTGAAGAAGAAATTGAAGAATTTTATGAGGAAATTCGTCATCTAAATAATAAAGGTAATACTAGCTGATGACTTTACCTGCACCGTCAAAGTGCTGACTTCGCAGGGAAATGCGGAACTCTCTCGAATAGTTTGGGATTGATAGGATCCCTGACGGCGTTCCGACAGCTAGCCTGTCAGTCACCGGAAACCAGTCTTCCACTCGGACAGATTCGGTCTAGTGACCTGTGGGGATCTGCCTCCCCCACGGGACCGGTACCTTACACCCTTCTGTCACAACCCGTGTGTGCGACGTGCTATGGGCAGTTGGGGCAAGCAACTTTTTCAAAATATCTCACCTCGTGGCCGGGAGATCGCCCGCCAACGCGAGTTTTTGGGACAAAAGTCCTTTATTAGGTATCAATAGTGACAAAATACATGCACATTAATTTGAGGGTCCCATGCACCCCTATCACAAACATTCAAACACTAAGAAATAAAACACATCACAAAACAACATGGTCCACAGCGCTAGGGTCAGTGCTGTGGTGATGACCCCGGGCCAGGGTCATCAAAATACCTTGGTCAATAGACCCAATAGCTCAATATCGAGAGCGACGTACCTCCGAGGGTACTTCTCTCTGTCAACCATAGTTGACTCGGCTTTTCCTTTGCTCAAGTTCCCTGATGAGACTAGGACATGTCTTACTGAAGCTGGAGTGAGCGACGTCCAACCTCAGCCGGAACTTGGCATTCGCAGCGGTGCAGTTGCTGCACTTTGGTGCGGCTGCACACTGGTGGTGCTGGTGCCCAACTTCACCACAATTGCCGCACCTTGCTTCTGACTCGGGGCAGTTGCCTCGGAAATGACCGAAGCCATTACACCGAAAGCACCTGACCTCCCTCACAAATTCCTTTAGGCGGAGCACTGACCAACCCAAGTTCAGTGTCTTCCGCCTCACCAAGTGCTTGAAGGCCTTGGGCTCCACGTCTGCCATCCAGTGGACCCTACCTCCCTTGCCCTTGATGGGAAAACAGGCTTTGAACCCGTTCTCGAGCTCTGGGTTCTGCCCGCAAACCGCCTGCTCGAACTCTTTCCCTGAGAGATCCCCGTCGACCCCATAGACTATCAACCGGGGGTGTCTCTTCCGTGGGGCCGTGGGAAATGTGCAATCCTTGGTCAGCGGATTGCTTCTCAACTTCTGGGCTAGGCGGTCGAGCTCCCCGGGATGGGAACACTCCACCGCGACCCCTCCTTTCCTAATGCTCCGAAAGCTCTTGACCCCTATCTGCAGTTTAGTTGGGTTTACTGCAGTTTTCAGGGTCTTCTTCGTGTCCTCTGAGGACGCACTCTCAACTGTCGGGTAGACTAAAAGCACGTGTCTCCCGTCTCCCGACTTTTCTTCTTCTTCTTTTAATCTCTATCGGGGCGGGCGAAGACCCTTTCGCCGTGCTAGCCCCTTTCCTAGCCACTTCGGCGTAGGAAACCACTTTCACGTCGGCTTCGCAGCCCATCTCCTGCCGAACGGACAGCCTGCCTTCGACGTAGGCTACCCGTTCAGCTTGCTTGAAACAAGCATTCTTAATACTGCTCAGGGCAGCTTTCACTTTGTCTCTCCCTGAGGAAGTGACCCGCGAGTCCAAGAGAACGGACTCAACTTCCCGGGTGAGGTCTAAAATGCAATTCAGAAAAACCTCAGGTGTAAGCGCCGGGGGAGTCCTGGGATGCTTGCATCCCACCAGAGGGACCTCTGGGCAATCAGCGGACGACCCCTCAGGAGCCCGACAGGGTTCGGGCTGGGGTGGTGTTATTCCCTTCCTTGCCATGTGCGGAACTGGCAAGGACGTGCTTACACCACTGGCTGACTGAGAAGGCTCAGTCGAGGCTCCCTTTGTGGGTGTAGCGGCTTTGGAGCCCTTTGCAAAGGGAAGCGTTTTTGACGGTTTCCCACTGGCATTGGGCTCTACCTTCCGGCTGTTCTCGGAAGAAGGGCTAAGACCCTTAGCACTGCCGACAGGGCTTGGTAGTTCTCTTGCCGCTACCTTCTGCGTCCGGGTTGCCTCAGACGATTTGGGGACTGACCCCTTGGATTTCGCTTTACCCTTCTGGGTAGCTGACATCTCTGTGAGAGAGATGCAAAAACACAATTCCTTCTAAGTACTGAGTGAGCACCCTGGGGTTCTCCCACTCTAGTCTAACCTTAGAAGCCGGGCGCTCGGGCTTTGGGCGGGCGAGGGATCAAAGGGTCCCTTCGTCCGCGGGACCAGAACGACGACGACTTACCCGATAACTGATGCCAGAGTCTCTATGCTGGCTGAACGGAACTTCGCCCTCACAAGGGCGTTTTCACTAAGTCCCGTCACTGCTCTAATTGAGAGGCAACAAAAGGTTCAAATTTTCGAAAAAAGAAACATCGCGAGATCGGGATGGAAACCCGTAAATTCGGTCACGGCAACAGAAACCAGCGTGGAAATACTCTCGTTGAGTTTGCAGAGGCAGAAGGGTTTTTCATCTTTAACTCCTTTTTCAAGAAAAAGCCACACAGGAAATGGACATGGAGACATCTAAAGGGAACGACAAGTGAAATTTATTTTATGTGTAACAAAAAATTCGTCATAGAAGACTGCAGTATGCTAAACAAGTTCAACACAGGTAGTGACCATAGATTGGTGAGATGTAAGATGCACCTCAACACTAAACTCGAACGTGGCAAGCTTATAAGACAAACAAAATGTATTGACATAACCAACCTTAAAATACACCATAATACCTTCAAGTTGGAACTGAATAACAGATTTTCTGCTTTAAAAGGCCTAACATTGGAAGAAGTGGATATTTCTGAAGTTAACAGAAAAGTGACCAAAGCTCTTATGGAAACAGCAACAAAATTTGCTGGGTCTAAGAACAAGTTGCATGTGAACAAATTATCAGGAAAAACCAAAATGTTGATGCAAAAAAGAAGAGAGATGAGGACAACTAAAGAAGATGTGACTTCCTTCTAAGAAGATGTGACTTCCATATAGAGCTATGCAAGACAGTACGAAAAATTATCACTGAAGACTTAAGGAAATTCAACTGTGAACTAGTGAGGAAAGCAATTGAAAACAACCAAAGCCTAAAGATAGCAAAGGGACATCTCAGTAAGGGAAGAAAACAGATTATGGCACTCAGAAAAGAAGATGGTTCTGTAACACGAAATAGAGGCGAAATTTTTACTAGAGTGAAAGATTTCTACTCCAAATTATATCAAAGGGATGATACATGTACTCCAGACATCATGAAAGGTACCAGTACCGGAGTTCTTCCAGTCCTCCCAGCAGAAGTTGCACATGCAATGAAGAACATGAAGCGGGGAAAAGCTCCAGGAGAAGATGGAATTACTGTAGACATCATACAAGAAGCAAGTGGAGAAATCAAAACAGTACTTGCCCAAATTTTCACTCGATGCCTTAATGAAGGGAAGATTCCTGAGGATTGGAACGATGCTACAATGATACTGCTACATAAAAAAAGGTGATATTGAGGATCTCAGGAACTACAGACCTATCATCCTCCTATTAGTGGTTTATAAAATCTTCACTAAAGTTTTTTCACACCGCTTGAAGGTAACACTGGACATGGCTCAACCGAGAGAACAAGCTGGATTCAGGAGTGGCTACAGCAAAATAGATCATATCCAAGTACTGAGAGAACTAATTGAAAGAGCGAGGGCATATGAACTTCCATTGTGCATGGCTTTTATCGATTATGATAAAACCTTTGATTCAGTGAAACCATCAGCAGTTACAATGGCTCTGAAATCCTGCAGTATTGAAGATGCATACATTAATATTATTAATAACATCTATGAAAATGCAAGTGCAAAGATTCGGCTGTTTGAAAATACAACGCACATAAAAATTGGAAAGGGAGTGAGACAAGGTGACACCGTATCTCCGAAGCTCTTTAATACCACATTCGAAAATGTCTTTCAATCACTGAAATGGGAAAACAAAGGAATAAAGATTAATGGAGATTATCTAACCCACCTTCGTTTTGCTGATGACGTAGTCATTTTTGCAACTACCCCATCAGAGCTGCAGAGTATTATCCAAGAACTTGCTGACAAGAGTAAAGAAGTGGAATTAAAAATGAACTTTCAGAAGACAAAAGTAATGTTCAATGCTTTTACAAGAAATGAAGATTTATCGATTGATGGAGTAAAGCTGGCTATAACAGACACCTACGTTTATCTTGGACAGCAGATATCAAGTGAGGGTCACATTGATGAAGAAATTAATCGGCGTACAAAACTTGCCTGGAGAGCTTTTGGAAGAAACAGCATAATTTTCAAGAGCAATATGCCATTATGTCTTAAAAGAAACTTGTTTGATCAATGCATCCTTCCAGTGCTTACGTATGGTGCAGAGACGTGGACCTTAACTAAAAGAGACATACAAAGTCTGCAGACAACTCAAAGCAGCATGGAGAGGTGCATGCTTGGGGTAACCAGGAGAGATAGGAAGAGGAACTCGTAGATTCGAAAAATGACAAGAGTGGAAGACATCATGATCAGAGTTAAATCCCTGAAATGGTAATGGGCTGGACATACTGCCAGAAGGACAGACCATCGATGGACAGCCAAAATTTTAGATTGGATTCCAAGAAACAGGAAAAGACCCAGAAAAAGACCACATGGGAGATGGGTGGATGAAATTCGAAAGTATGCGGGAGTGACATGGAAGAGACTGGCACAAGACAGACCGTTGTTTAGGAAACTTGGGGTGACCTTCGTCCAGCAGTGGATTGATAATGGTTGACAATGATGATATGTTATATACATGTAAAGATTGAATTTGGTGTATTTCTGCAGTACTGTCGTATTTTCCAATTTTACTTTAAGCCCTCACCCCCTAGGGTTGTGCTTCCACCGTCGAAATAGATAAGTAAATGAACCAGGCGTCAATGACTGTAGCATAAGATCTCACATTGGTTAAATCTCTCACTGAATGCGATGCGAGTGGTGTTGAGGGCCTTTCCGGGCAACCGTTGGCCTGGCACGGAGGGGAATGGACAATGGCATATTCGGAATTCCTGCAACTGAAGTAGGTGGCGGAGGAGTAGGAGGGGAAGCATCGTGTTTCGGTACTTGGGTGGGGGGTGTATACTCTTTCAAAATATTCCCTTGCTCGTTGGGGTCGCAACCTTAAGAGCTGTTGCTTCGCGGGGGACAACCAGAAGTCCTGTCGAATGGCTTTGGTTTTACAGAAGAGGAACGGGGAAGAAGGTCTTCCAAAATTGGCGCCCTGCATGGATTCGCGCTAACAACTGGCGTTAATCGGCACATAACGAGGAAGGAAAGAATAATAAGAAAAAAAAATGAATGAATGAATAATAATGAAAAAGAAAAGTTACCTAGTTGAATGTAGAAGGTTCGAATGTTATTAGAACCTACGTGATTTATCTTTCAATGTCTTTTAGATGCAGCAAAACACTAAGGTATAAACGCGAAAACATTCTCATTACATTTGCGCTTTTAAATTTCTCCTGTGTGACGTGGACTGATTTGACTTAGCTCTAATAAATGATTAAGTAAAACGCGTAAAAATTGAAAATTAAAATGGTTAATTAAAATCTAAATAAAAGACAAAATGTTGTGAAGCGAATCTAGGAAAACGTATGTTGTGGTATTCCGTACTGGCAGAGCAATGTTATGAAGGGACAACACCGCGTTCCAAAACTCCCGATACAGCTAAGCAGTATTGGTCTCTTATTGTCACTAATGGGAATATTGTCATCTACACAGATTTTTGCTATCATATGGCGACCGTAGCTAGAGCAAGCCATATTAAGTTGTTAGGAAACCTAGTAAGATGTGTCATTCCCGTCGCCTTAGCGCACCCGTTCGCAACTATCAGACGAAAAATTTAATCTTCACACACTCATCCATTGTTTAATTTCTTCTTACCTGTGTATATCTTCACAAAATGTCCTACATTTTTGGGTTTTTACTAAGACTGGGCAATCGGGGTACGTTTGATGTGGAATCCTCGCAGAAAATAGACACGGAGTTTCCTGTTATGAGTCAGTAAACACAGCAAAATGATTTTGTTAGATTTTATGTTCCTGCTCGGGTTTGGATGAAACTTCTATTCTTGAATTCTCACAGACATTAGAGTGCGTCTATGCAATATGCATATTGGAGCCGGTGCATCTAACTAGTGTACCTCATTCTGCAAGACGGCTTAGCTTAGTTCACGAACGGTAAGTGCGTGAAAAGTAGTTCCCATTTTACTTATGAAGTATTCAGTTAAGTCACACCGTTATGTATGGCCTTTCTTTAATTACTCTCGCTTTCTTATTTGTCCAAGATGAATAAATGTGTACACTCATTTTGCATCTGTGGGTGAATCCTCTCTGTCTCTCTCTCTCTCTCTCTCACCGGATATATTGGGTTGGAAAGGTATTAGCTCGCTTTGGGAGTCTGCGTGGGCTTCGGGTTTGGGTCGAACCACTGTTTCCGGGCGCTGACATTGTCATACAGGACCCATTCTCGTCACCTGTCACAGTGCGGTCCTAGAATGGTATAACGTGGTCACATGCAAGCAGGAAACCGCATTCACTCATGTAATTTGCTTTCTGCTCAACTGTGAGTTGATGAGATGGCCAAATTCTCCTCTTGTGCACCTTCCCAAGTTGATGTAAGTGCCTAATAACACTCGTGTGTGTAGTCCCCGCGTGGTCGCACGTGGGTCGATCTCTAGTAAGGTCTGCAACATGTCCATTTCCACTGTTGCGGGTCTTATGGGCTTTGGGATGGTCTGACAGGTTAGAATTTCCCTCTCGAAATCGTTGGAACCGACGATGTGATACGGCATTGGGATACATACTGGTGATGTTCCTTACAGCACTTGCAGGGGTGCTACCGCAACGAAACTCGTACAGCATGCAGTAGCTAGCTCCTTGTCCATTTCCATGTTGGCAGGCGCTTACACTCTTCGCCTTCTGATGACTAACTGCCACAGATTTAAACCACCTACCTGTTGACGTCATGCCGGTGTGCTGCGTAATTTCAGTGGCCAGTGTGCGCCGTGGCCGGGGCTTTGACTTCGGGTACCTCATCATTGGACATTACTTTCTTTCCAACTCAATATGGTTATGAATGTTAGGCAAATCACAGGGTCAACTAGACTTGACCATTTACTTCTTGAAAGATCGTTGGGGCCTAGAGCCGAATTTATATCGAACACCTGCTCTTTCTGTTATCTTTTTCTGAACTTTAACAAAAAACGTAAAGCAAATTATTTGTTGAATTTCCCTCTTTATGTTTCTATGTTTATGGGTGCGTGTGTATTGCCGTATGAAGGGCATAATAGTGTTCAGAAAGGTAAATACTAAAGTGGATGGTTTATCATTCATCTTTCGTTAGCTCATTTTCCCTCACTTGAATGAAAAATCGGAGTATTGTTCAGAGAGACAGAGGGGAGATCTCTCTCTCTCCCCCCGAACGATTTACTTATTTCTTTGGTATAAATGTTTGGATTGCGAAAAATATTATATTGTACTTCCTTTTACTGAAATAATCTTTGAAATTTAAATCACTTCTGTTGTTGGTTCTACCCATGATCTGAATACTCATATATCAAGTAGGAGGTCAGAAGTTTTAAATTGTTTGCTATGTTGTACAGAAACTTCATTATCCAAAGGAACTGGACCAAAATCGACAGTTTCTTTCACCTGTAGATAAAACACTTATAAGACAACCCAACGATGTTTTCCAAAGTACAGTCCACTAACAGAAAAAAAAAAAAAAAACGGGTCGCCATTATTTACGCACCTGTGTACGCTGTGATACAATTTTGAAATGTGAAGTATTTAAGTATTTTTCCATGCTTAAATATTTTTAAATATTTTTCCATGGCACTGTTCCTGCGCTGAGAAAACTCCTTGGGAATGTTCACTGTGGCCGCTTCGGTTGCGCAGTGGTCTAAGCGACAGAATGCAAACCATACGGCATTCTCGATATACGTAATTTTTATAGCAGAATACTAGCCCAAAACTTACAATAGATTTTAAAAACTTGTTTTTCTTCATCTAAAACAACGAGGAAGACAAAAATTAGTTTCGCTTTTGGAATCACTTAACTGGAATAATGTGAATCTTTCAGGTATTTCAAAAAAGCCACACCGCTGGTCCTACACTTATAAGGTTTTCTTGTTTTGTTTTGGGGTTTGATGATACCCAGAAGCATCAAGGACTGTAGGTTTGTTTTGGGGTTTATAAGGTTTTGTTTTGGGGTTTATAAAGTTTTCTTGTTTTGTTTTGGGGTTTAATGATACCCAGAAGCATCAAGGGCTGTGAGGAATTGCCCGTTCCTTATTTAGGGCCATTTGTTCCAGGGAAGTGACAGCGCCGTGGGACAAACACACCACCCATGCCTCACTCGCGGAATTCGAAGCCGCACCCAATGAAACTATTATCCGGAAGCACCCACATCTGAAGACTCTTAACACCGGGGGGAGGGGTTTGCGGGAGTAACATTTATTAGATTTGGAAGGGTTTATTGTCAAACGCGGGTGTTGTGTTGCCACGACAAAACTTCACCGTCATAAGTAATTGTTATGTGATAATGGAAATATGCAACCGATATTATGACGTTCCAAAAAAGACCGAGCACTTATCAAAGATACGGCAGATGGTCAAAAATGTTATTTATGTAAATCTCAGGTTTCATTGTATTGGTTCGATAACAGAAGAGCTGATGACCTCTCACAGGAAGTGATTGCTCAGACGAGGTTTCTAAGTACTTCTCTCTACGCGCACGGCGTCTTCGTAATCGTTAGGTCATTCGAAAACGACGACCCTGAAATTGTGTGCCTTTATGCATTGTCAGAAATGTGATTCATCAGTGTAAACAGCGATAGAAAACTATTTATACGTTCAGTTCTTTTCGTTTTCTTAGTTTTAGACTACGATCCCTCATTAAATTCGCTGACTGTTAAGTCTTTATCATTTTGGCTCCCTCCCCTCTTATGAATTTTTGATACAACATGTAATGTTGTACTATCGCCAGAACATTTCGTATTTCACTTCGCGTAACTGTTCTTTTGAATACACATGCCTGTTTGATATGGTACAGATTTCATTTGTTGTTATGTTCCTTTGTCCCCGGAACCCGTTCCACTAGTCGGCAAACTTTTGCCATTTTTGTTACCATCCTTGAGTATCTATTTCCATATATTTGCGTACCTATCTCGATAACAATCTTGTTTTCCCGTACCTCCATTCATGCATTTGGTGGATGATTGTATACAACTCGTCGACTTAACCATTGCCATAGAATTACCGTTTGCTTATGATGTACATTTTTTATGCACACCGTGATGGAATGCACCTGACTGCTGAACTGTAGCCGTTCGTGTATTCTTCAATTCCCGCGAAAGTCACTAAATGATGTATTTTCATGAAGCGCACTTTAGTACATCACTATTTACGGATGGTACTTTTTATTTTCGGTTGGATATTGTGCCGATCGAGCCGGGACAAAGCACCCAGTACAATAGAATTGAGACGGGCTCATCAGAGTCACTCAATATTCTTCCATTTTATTTCCTCTTTTAATCATATATATGACTGTGACCAATCATTTCCCACAAAAGTTAACTCGTATCCACATCTTCCGCACATATTACTCACAAGACATAAACCTTCTGCCAAGGTCGGTTTGCTAACATTGGCAAAAAGGGTGGCCACTTAGGGCCGCCATGTGGAAGGTCCGCGGATTTTAACGGTGTTGGTAAATTGCGGCGAGAGCCACGGGTGGTGTCCAACCCCATAGGTAAATTGCGGCTATACCTAGGGTAAGAGTAGATGAAAGCGGCTGAGGTTTTAACTGCAACTCCATAGGTAAATTGCAGTTGAAGCTTACGGGAAGGGAAGTCAACACAAAATATAATACGCCTACATCTTTATAGTAATGAAAATCAACTATTTCCAAATTAAATATCTGTTTATATGGTCGCTACAAGAGGAATGGAAAAACTTTTGACTTACCGATGCTGAAGAGAGAAAGATTAAGTAACACTGTCATCACATCAGTGTAAAAAACTTGAATATGCATACTTTATTATGCTTTGAGGAAAGTTGCATATAGATAATTTCATTTCTCTTTCAGAAGTCAACCTCAGCTTACCCAAAAATTAATATTTTGAAAAATATGCTAATTTCACCAATTCAAGTCTCCTTAAACACCGATCAGCCTCTAATTACATTGTGACCTCCCGCAGCCTAGAAAAATGAGCGCGCCTGGAGATCAAACGGTGGCGCAGGTGAAGTTCACACAGCAGTAGTCTATATACATGTATACAACCCG
This sequence comes from Macrothele yani, assembly GCA_039090855.1. Lineage (NCBI taxonomy): Eukaryota > Metazoa > Arthropoda > Arachnida > Araneae > Macrothelidae > Macrothele > Macrothele yani. The sequence goes on from CM077014.1 coordinate 2,139,410, forward strand.
AGGACCGGCTTTCAGTCAGTAGAGTGCTCGGAGTCAGAATGGGAAGAACTACCGATTTATCGCAGTTTGATAAAGGGCAAATTGTGATGGCATGGCGGATCGGAACTACGATCTCGGAAACGACGCAGCTTGTGTGTAGTTAACGAGCCTTGTAGTGAGTACGTATCAAAAGAGGTGCACAGATGGCCAAACGACGAACCATCATCCAGCCATGTGTCGTCCGCAGCTCATTAATGCCAGAGGGAAGCGGAGACTGTCGCGCATTGTTCACAGCAATAGCAAGGCCACAGTGCGACAAATCACCAGCAGCTACAACAGTGGTGATGAGGGCAATGCTTCACAGCACACAGTTCATCGCAGCCTTCTGCGCATGGGCCAGCGTAGCCGAAGACCCAGCCGAGTCCCCATGCTCTCTGCTCGTCATCGCTAACAACGTATGAAATGGGCCCGGGATGATTGGAAGAAAGAGGCTTGGTCTGACGAATCAAGATTCCTGGTGCATCGCGTAGACGGCTGAGCGTGAATACGCCGCTTACCAACGGAGGCTATGACACCTGGATGCACTGTTGGGTGGAAACAGGCCGGCGGCAGTGTTATGCTGTGGTCGATGTTTTCTTGGGACACTTTAAGCTCCATTATCCCAATAGCACAATCCCTGACAGCTGTCAGGTATCTGAACATCATTTCGGACCAAGTTCACCTATTCATTGCTACTGTGTTCCCTGCTGGGGATGACCATTACCAACAGGGTAATGCGCCATGCCACACTGCCAAGTTGAGCTTTGGATTTTAATATATGTTTGAGTTTGAAAAAGTTTCAGAACTTCTATAAAGTTATATAAGTTTGGATGGGGATGATAAAAGTGAGCATTAAACCGAGCGTGAAACGACTTGCGTGCATTTGTCGTGTGTTCTATTGATGTCTACCATTCAGCACTTTTTTAACGCAGGGAATTTCTTTTTCTGTCAGGGTATCCAAAGTACCAGAATTTTCTTCCATAATAGAGTTTATTATCTTTAACCACTTTATAAGATCCCAAGGAAAATTCAAAAAATCGGTAAAAAAAAACGCAATTGTTTTTTGCAAGGTACAAGTAGCTCTATTCCAGACAATGAACGTACGTGAAACGTTATACACTGACGGAAAAAAATCTCAACACCACGAAAAAATAGTTGTAGAGGAATGAAATGACGGCAATACATTTGTATAGGTAACATATTTAATCGATTAAGGTTTCAAGATCACAGCTTATTGTAAGCACGAGAAGAGCCATTTTAAATGGGAAATGCTGGTACATTAATAACCCGTGTAACCGCCAGAATGTTGAATGCAAGCACGCAAACTTTCATGCATTGTGTCGTACAGGTGCTGGATGTCAGTTTGTGGGATGGAGTTCCATGCCTGTTGCACTTGGTCGGTCAATACAGAGACGGTTAATGCTGGTTGGGGATGACGCTGGAGTTGTCGTCCAATGATGTCCCATACGTGCTCGATTGGTGAAAGATCTGGTGATATAGCAGGCCACGGCAACATGTCGACACTCTGTAGAGCATGTTGGGTTACAACAGCGGTATGCTGGCGAGCGTTATCCTGTTGGAAAACATCCCCTGGAATGCTGTTCATGAATGGCAGCACAACAGGTTGAGTCACCAGACCGACGTACAACTGTGCCGTCAGGGTGCGTGGGATAACCACGAGAGTGCTCCTGCTGTCATAGGAAATTGCTCCCCAGACCATAACTCCAGGTGTAGGTCCAGTGTGTCTCGGCCGCAGACAGGTTGGTTGCAGGCGCTCACCTGGCCTCCTTCTAACCAACACACGGCCATCACTGGCACCCAGGCAGAACCTGCTTTCATCAGAAAACACAACAGATCTCCACTCCGTCCTCCAATGAGCTCTAGTTTGACACCACTGACGTCGCAAACGGCAGTGGTTTGGAGTAAGTCGAATGCACGCTACAGGGCGTCTGGCTCGGAGTTGTCCTTCAAGTAACCGATTTGTAACAGTTCGTTGTGTCCCTGTGGTGGCAACTGCAGCTCGAATTGCTGCCGCAGACGCGGTACGATGCGCCACGGCCATACGCCGTACACGGCGATCTTCCCTCTCAGTGGTGCCACGTGGCCGACCGGAACGCGGTCTTCTTGAGGCAGTACCTTCCCTTGACCATCGCTGCCAACAATCATGCACAGTTGCTACATTCCTGCCAAGTCGTTCTGCAATATTGCGGAAAGAAAATCCACCTTCTCGTAGCCCTATTACACGACCTCGTTCAAACTCCGTGAGCTGTTGATAATGGCTTTTTCGTCTTCTTAAAGGCATTCTTGACTAACGTTAACACCCTACGTCGAATCTCAACGATAACTAACGCTCACGAACGTTACAGCGCGTATTTACAGCAAACCTGCTTTGCATGTTCCGAGGGGCGCTACTAGCGCTACACGTATGCGCCGAGCGCGAAATTTGCATAGACGTCATCTTACATATGTACTCTCACCGCCTACCAACTGTCGTTTATCTAACACAACCCCTTCTTGGTGTTGGGATTTTTTTCCGTCAGTGTAATACGAGCATCGTTCTGGTAGTTATAAAACAAAAGACGAAAGTTCCAGTACACATCGTGTGGAACGAAATGAAAGGACAATTATTTCAAAAGTCTATATTTGTGTGATATATACGAAAACATGGCGCCCTACCTCACATCAGTGGACCCATATTATTACGGATCTCGGTTTTCTTGCACTATCATTCGCTAACGTAATATTACGTACCTGGATGCTAAGTGGTTAATGGACGTTCAGAAATATCCTCTTCAGCGTTTCGCCACAATTTTCCTGTTGGGTTGCAATGACCTAGAACGTCTAAGTTAAAGGGGATTATTTAGCCGCAACTTGCCTACACCCTATTTTAATCACATGTAGATTTTTATCTGCATCATCTCTAAAAAAAAAAAAAATCACTAAAAATAGACACAGTCCAAGTACCCAATTCGCCTTTCCTTCTCCCAGTATTCCTTTTCCTGTAAAGATATTGTTAAATGAAGCTAAACGTGATACCTTTTCTCCTTACTAATTTTTCAACAACGGTTAGTATCTTTTCCAGCGGCTTTACAAATATAATTGACAAAAGAAGAATGTGTAGTCAATAAACAAAACAGCAGATAAAATGTTCTAGTGTTGATTTAAAACTAGAATTTCTCAGATATGCTAATTTACTCTTTCCACGCTTTTTACTACAGGCTACAGCAGTTAGTTTGATTAATGTTAATGTAAAAGTATTTCTTGTCGGAGGATTGCATAAACTTTATGCAAATCATTAATCACGAAAGCAATGTACAGTAATATTTGCAAATAATCATACGATAGGCAGCGTTCGCAGAAGTTCAGATTACGAGTGAGCCTTAAACTGCATATGCATTTTTTTCTTTTTTTAGTTTTCTGTCATTAAGGGGGGAAATGTTACTCCAATCTGATTGAAAATTGATATTGCAACGATTGAGAATCATGCGCAATTTTCAGTCAAAAATGTTGTTTGAAGCCGCTGAGTTACTCCTTGCCTAGGTTGGACGAAGTACTAAGGACGGGCCTGCCCATTGACTTAATTACTCTTCATGACTGTTTGTTTTTGCTAAACATTTAAATTAGATTGGTGGGGACCGTTTTTGAATCTCATCTGCAGTACTTTTAAGGCTTGTATCATCATCATCATCATCATTGTCAACCATTATCAATCCACTGCTGGATGAAGGTCTCCCCAAGTTTCCTCCACAACGGTCTGTCTTGTGCCAGTCTCCTCCATGTCACTCCTGTATACTTTCGAATTTCATCCACCCATCTCCCATGTGGTCTTCTTCTGGGTCTTTTCCTGTCCCTTGAAATCCAATCTAAAATTTCGGCTGTACATCGATGGTCTGTCCTTCTGGCAGTATGTCCAGCCCATTGCCATTTCAGGGATTTAACTCTGATCATGATGTCTTCCACTCTTGTCATTTTTCGGATCTACGAGTTCCTCTTCTTATCTCTCCTGGTTACACCAAGTATGCACCTCTCCATGCAGCTTTGAGTTGTCTGCAGCCTTTGTATGTCTCTTTTAGTTAAGGTCCACGTCTCTGCACCATACGTAAGCACTGGAAGGATGCGTTGATCAAACACTTTTCTTTTAAGGCATAATGCCATATTGCTCATGAAAATTATGCTCTTTCTTCCAAACGCTCTCCAGGCAAGTTTTGTACGCCGATTAATTTCTTCATCAATGTGACCCTCACTTGATATCTGCTGTCCAAGATAAACGTACGTGTCTGTTATCTCCAGCTTTACTCCATCAATCGATAAATCTTCATTTCTTGAAAAAGCATTGAACATCACTTTTGTCTTCTGAAAGTTCATTTTTAATCCCACTTCTTTACTCTTGTCAGCAAGTTCCTGGATCATACTCTGCAGCTCTGATGGGGTAGTTGCAAAAATGACTACGTCATCAGCAAAACGAAGGTGAGTTAGATAATCTGCATTAATCTTTATCCCCTTGTTTTCCCAGCTCAGCGACTGAAAAACACCCTCCAATGTAGCATTAAAGAGCTTCGGAGATACGGTGTCACCTTGTCTCACTACCTTTCCAACTTTTATGTGTGCTGTATTTTCAAACAGCCTAATCTTTGCACTTTCATTTTCATAGATGTTATTAATAATATTAATGTATGCATCTTCAATACCGCAGGTTTTCAGAGCCATTGTAACTGCTGATGGTTTCACCGAATCAAAGGCTTTTTCATAATCGATAAAAGCCATGCACAATGGAAGTTCATATTCCCTCGCTCTTTCAATTAGTTCTCTCAGTACGTGGATATGATCTATTGTGCTGTAGCCACTCCTGAATCCAGCTTGTTCTCTCGGTTGAGCCATGTCCAGTGTTACCTTCAAGCGGTGTGAAAGAACTTTAGTGAAGATTTTATAAACCACTGATAGGAGGCTGATAGGTTTGTAGTTCCTGAGATACTCAATCTCACCTTTTTTATTTAGCAGTATCATTGTAGCATTATTCCAATCCTCAGGAATCTTCCCTTCATTAAGGCATCGAGTGAAAATTTGGGCGAGTACTGTTTCGATTTCTCCACTTGCTTCTTGTATGATGTCTACTGTAATTCCATCTTCTCCTGGAGCTTTTCCCCGCTTCATGTTCTTGATTGCATGTGCAACTTCTGCTAGGAGGACTAGAAGAACTGTGGTACTGGTACCTTTCATGATGTCTGGAGCACATGTATCATCCCTTTCATATAATTTGGAGTAGAAATCTTTCGCTCTTATCAAAATTTCGCCTCTATTTCGTGTTACAGAACCATCTTCTTTTCTGAGTGCCATAATCTGTTTTCTTCCCTTACTGAGATGTCCCTTTGCTATCTTTAGGCTTTGGTTGTTTTCAATTGCTTTCCTCACTAGTTCACAGTTGAATTTCCTTACGTCTTCAGTGATACTTTTTCGTACTGTCTTGCGTAGCTCTATATATTCCACTTTGGAAGTCGCATCTTCTTTAGTTGTCCTCATCTCTCTTCTTTTTTGCATCTACATTTTGGTTTTTCCTGATAATTTGTTCACATGAATCTTGTTCTTAGACCCAGCAAATTTTGTTGCTGTTTCCATAAGAGCTTTGGAAGGCTTTTATAGAATATATAAATTATTTTGGAAAATAAGATCACTCCCCCTCCCCTTCACACACACACACACACACACACACACACACACACACACACACCACAACCACCGCTTCAAGTTTTGTTTGTTTCGATTTGACATTCCGTTGACCAATATCACTATATAAAACTGAGAAATGGCTTGTTTTCTGTGACTACACTAATTTCACGTCGACTTCAGCTGTTGGTTTACCCTGTTTTCCAAAACCTTGCAGTTAAGAGCAGGAAAGTGATCTCCAAGAAATGCGAGCTGAAACTGATGTTGTTCTTTGGCGATCATTCAATAATTTGTAATGCTTGAGTGATCGCGTAAAACTGTTAACAGAGGGTAAGGGTTCTATTTCTTGGCCATTTTCATTCAATTCGTTTGATTCCTGCAATTTGGAATGACGGAACGTTTTCTAAGACTTGTCTTTTAGCACGGAGAACACTTTTCCATGGTGTCCACTTGTTCTGAAGGAATCTTAATAGAATGCATTTCGATGCTGGTATAATCTTTGTTATTCAATGTTCCAGTGACGTATAGGTGCAAAGTGCCATTGATTGTGCGTAAAGAACGCCGCTTTCTACAAATTTACATCTTTCATGACGTTTTAAAGAACTTGTGATTTCCAAACTAACTGTGGTATAACGGTGCTGCTCGTTCTCTTTATTTACTTAATTCCTTTTTCTGGTTATCTCAGTCAAAAGATTGCATATTCCTTGCGGAGAAGTCACACTGAATTAAAAGCAATGGTATTCATTAACACTGAATCTTGAAATTAAAAGTCTTTTTTTTATTGTTTTTTTTCTGATTAGATGCTGTGCGGGTTCAAGCTTCAGCTTCGGCTGGCCGCATTCCATTTCCCTTTAAAAGTCGGGTTCCTTATTTTTCCCCGCGCGTGCTTAGAGACATAGTCTCCCCCCCTTCCCCCCGAAAAGAAAATTAACCTCTTGTCTTTAGCTCCCATCTCTCGCCAACGACTTTGGAACTTTTTACTGACCGGCGTCCGAATCAAAGTCTTCGTTTTTGTCCCTCAGAAAACACAATGTCCTTCATCGCCATAAACTTTTGCACGTTGGAACCACTTCTACTCCGAACGCAAGCACCCGCCATAAAACGTCAATTGTGCCCTTCCAAATACGCGGAGACCATGTAAATAGACAAAGCCATCGCTCTTTCCACGTGTTTCTTTAATTAACACACAGCAACCGAAAAATTGTATTTCGACACCACTGGGATCGAACTCGATAACTAGGCGAGTGCGTTCGCTTTACGCTACGGTGCTAACAAATCCACGGCGCTATGTGTATTTATCTGTCAGCATCTGACATCACAAATCCGTAGGGATGAGCTCAGCAACTGAGACGTCTCCATCTAGTGGGGCTTAACGGTACAAGCTATTTAATTATAGGTAATAAATCCAAAGGGCGAGAGAAATGGTGAAAATCTTCCAAATACGTGGAGACAATGGAAATATACAAAGTCAGATGCTGAAAGATAAACACACATAGCGCTGTGAATTGTTGGCACCGTAGCGTAAAGCGAACACACTCGGCTAGTTATTGAGAGATATGGGGTTCGTTCCCAGCGGTGTCGGAATACAATTTTTGGGTTGCTGTGTGTTAATTAAAAAACGTGGAAAGAGCGATGACTTTGTCTATTTACCAATTGTGCCAATAAACTTCGGCGCTTCTCGTACCCTGATATCTGACCCTCAGCAAATTCAACCGACGCCATGACTGTTTTGGGAGACACGCTGACACCCCACAAAAAAAATATCTGCCTCTGAAAAAAGTTCCCTCGTATTTCCAGAATTCAAAATATTACGGAAATGAAAGTTATTGTTTACACATTAAAATTAAGTATTACTAACATGAATGTTTTATGTACAAAACATTAAAAATCCGTAAAATTAATATTATTATCCACTAGCCTATAACACTGAAAGTTCTTATTAAACATTTGTTAGGAGCAAGTACCACTGCTGCAGTGAAATAGAGTTTAAAAAGAAATTTACACCAGTTGTTTCTTAACACTACATTGTGAAATACTGTTTTTACCATCATCTTCAGCAGATTCATTCAGTCCGATGACTAAGGAATTCATTCATTCAATCTTTCCTCCATTCAAGTGAGGAATGTAATCCACCGTAACAAATACGAGAAAACAGTTTCTGATCCCTGCAAATCTAATTTAAAGTCAGACGAACTTAAATGATATCTATATGCTCATTTATTTGATTGAGTAATTCAAAACTTCCTCTATATAGTGTATTCGTATGGGTATCGGCAGTTAAGAAAAACTTGGGAAGCGTTCTTCATTAATTTGTTACAAAAACATAGCGGTAGGTGAAAAGGAGAGAATTTTTCCAGCGAACAATAGGCTTTTATTGTGTGTTCCATACGTCACCCTGTCTTTTGCTTTCATGAAGAAGGGGAAGAGAAAGATTGTGGGTTGGGCAAGGCCGCATCCAGAGAAAGAGGGCTGGGAGCTCGGAAGCTGTGGAACGGAGAGATACGATGGCTCTTGGAGGTCGCTCACCTTTCATGCCATAGATGGGAAGTCAAAAAAAGAGTCTCATACTGAACCGAAATGCTTAAATGGTCAGAGGGAATGCGGAAGTAAAATTGGCACCCACATTCCTCCTGCTGTTACACAAAAATGTTCTTTGGTATATCAGATTATTGTGTTAAGCTGCACACTCAAGGCCATTTCTGAGCACTATTGTAAAAGTTTAAAAAAGAATAAAATGGAATTCAGATCTTCCATACAATGTTTAATGTAACATCTGACAGCGAGAAAGTAATGTAAATAAATAACGCCGAATGAAGTTCACAAGTAGGAAACATTAAACAACAGAAAAGCAAGCAACTTGTTTATTAGATTATTGATAATGAACAGTCTTTGCTAGAGAAACTTACTTCTAACGGTTATAGTGAAGGCGAGAAGATGACCTTTCCCCAATTTTTATTATTTAAGCGTCTGGAAATGCATCCAACACCAATATAAAATTCCTATATTATAGATGCTGTATACAAATTACAAAGTTTCGCTTTTATATTACATTTCGACGTTGTACTGTATTGTTTAAATGGGATGAAATTGCCGCAGTAGTGCAGCTTAGTGCGATGCTAACTGTGTTTTTATGAAGATTATGGAACATTATTTATGTTTTTATAAAGATTATGGAACATTATTACCTATTTCCGCAGCGGAAGCTATTCTCATAGAATCTTTCATCCGCTCCAATAACATAGACTTCACCGCTGTATTTTGTGTATGATTAAAATAGGATTACATGAATCACATGTTTCATGTTTCGCTTTGCCCGATATGAACAGTTCGCCGTGTTTTGTCTTCGTGAACAACTGGTTATGCAACAAGGGATGAACAAAACATGGAAACGTCTCATGCATGTTCATCTCTGCCTCTCTCCACACACACACACAGCATACTTTAATGCGATGCCTTCTTTTTTTTTTTTTTTTTTTTTTTGTTCAAAGTATACTGCCAAGTGTTTAAACACTATCAATGGAATAAATATCCCAGATGTATAACACATCACGGGGGGGGGAAAGATTGAAAAAACTGCTTGTTTTCAAAAGAAAAAAAAAGTTTTAGCGTTTGTTTATCAGGTATGTTCCTGACTAATAATGTTAACTTATTCAATGTTTTTAGAGGAACTGTTTCCTACGTCATGGGAACATTCACAAAATACGGTTAGTTGGCATTTTAGAGGAAGAACTATGATCGAAAACCTAAGCTCATCGGGAAGTAAAAAGACGTTTATTACGACTGTGGACAAAAATCTCAAAACTGTTGTAGTTTCCACACAATTTAGTGTCCATATCAGCTATTCAGTTTCCAACAGAATAGTTCGTCAGGAGCTGCACGTAGCGATCATTTACGGCACATTCGAAACTGTTGTTACAAACGCCAATACTGTGATGTGGAAGAAATGATGCAGTGAGCACAAGGAACTGGGCATCATATAATTAGGAAGTTAGGAATGTGGCATATGGTCTGACGAATGTTCCTTTGCACTCTCCCAACATACGGCAGGATTATGTTTGGATAACGCCAAAATAAGAGTATGTTGCTCACTGTCTCGTAACTAACAGCCAAGCAGAGGGCAATAGTTTGTTATTTGGGCAGCGATATCGTGGAATTTTCTAGATCTCATAGTTATACTCATGGTGGAATTAATTCCAACGACTACGTACACGTTCGCAAGACTGAATGTTTCCATGACTGAATGTTTTTCATCGTTCTTCGAACATACCACCTTTCAAGATAATACTTCCATACACACTGGAAGTCGTACTTGGGAGAATACGAAGAACAAACAAGAAGAAAACTGCTTAGTCTTATAGTTTAAATAATATCTATTTGCTCCGTGGAGTTCTTGTGGGAAAAAAATTAATGGAGGAGCCTATACCTTTGACCTTGTTCACTTAAGGAACGATCATGACGAAGGGAGGTGTAATGAAGAATGGCCTAGAAATCCCTCATCAAGAATAAAGCCTTGTCCAAGAAGAACCGTCTGATACTTCCGTCGTGACTGTTCCAGATTGAACATCTATTCCACGCAGAGTACAAACTGTATTACAAACAAATGATGGCTTAATACCACATTAGCAGCAGATATAGTTCTTGCCAATGATGCTTACATTATTTTCCCCTCTTTCTTTGTGCTTACCAAATCAGTAATATGTCTATGGACACCTTTTAACGAAGAACAAGTGCAGAAGCATTTGACAGGGTCTGACATTGTGGTCTTTTCAGTAACATCCACTCACATCGTCATGATTATGCTTAGTGCTATTTGTTCTCTGGTGTCTTTTCCGAATGGAAGCTTGAACGCCAATGTACTGTTGTTGAGGACGTATCACCGGCGTCGGAACCGCGGGGGCAGAGGTTGCAGTTGCCCCCGCACGCAAATGAGTGTGTGGGGCAAAACATCTCATTTGCTGCCTCAGTTTTCTTTCTTTCCGAATTACATATGTTCGTGATTGGAAATCTCAAACTTTCGGGGTTTTTTGTAAGTTACTTTTGATAGAAATTGAGTATTGCTCTTCATTTTTTACCACGAACTATCTAGAAATCTGAATTTTTTTTAATGCAACTCCTGAGACCCAAAGAAATGCTAGCCCCATTAAACAGTCCAGCGGGTTGATTCCCGTTTGAAGACCAGCAACGTTTTGTGTCTCATTAAGTGTAAAAAAATAATCTTCCTCTAAAAAAATGAGTAAAACTAAATAGGGAAATGGAAGCAGGGTGAAGAATGAGGTATAGGTTCCTTCAATGTTTAATTATAGCGTCTACGGCTACAATTCTTGCGGAATTCGTACCAATCCAGAAGTATCAAAGTCTATAGTCAAGCCGTTTATGTGTACAGTTAGTTTAGATTGAGAAACTATAATGGATAAGAAAATGTTTTTTTTAAAGATGAATGTTTAATCGAAAAAAAAACAAATTTAGAGCAAATTTTTGTAATGAAGTTAGCACGTCTTTTTCAACAGTACGATAAATTTTATGAAATGATAAAATACTTTTTTCTCCGACATCTTGCCTCCACGGTCAAAGAAGAGTTCTGACGCCACTGGGACGTATGGTAAAATGCATTTTCTCATTTTGCATGCACACCTCGAGGACCCATACCTTTCAGCTGCTATGTTTCCTTGGTATTCCTTTTCGTTACAGTTATCCATGTCACAGATGATACTGCTCTTCATGTATTCATATGATGGATTATTCATATCGGACTAATGGATATCAGGATTTCGCTGCAGTGTTGCATTCTCGTTGAAATGCTATATTGAGACGTTATTTTGTTTGAATGGAATGGGCTCTTAGAGTTTTACTCCTACAAAACTCAGTCCTTGGTTATAATAGGTTCCTCTTCTTTTTCACATTAAACATACGTTATTAATCACATTACGTTTCATGTGCAGCATTATGAGACTCGTTTAATGTCTGTTGGAATGAATTGTAATAATTATTGGGTTCGTGCAAAAGTTCTACCCGTTTTTGTAATAGATGCAAATTGCGATCGGAGTAGTTACGTCCCAGATGACGCTGCTGCGATGCCGAATTTTCGACCAATAAAGCGTGTAGCAGTAGAGCATGTAGAGGCACTAGGTTTGTCCGAGTAAGTCATTCGTAATAGAAACCACGGATGATGTAACATGGCATGCGATAAGGAGCAAATTAGACGTTGTTTAATGTACGAGTTCAATACAGGCAGTACTGCCACCGCGGCTTGCCGCAACATCTGTCAAGTGTATGGGGAGGATGCAGTTGATGGTAGCACATGTCGCAGTTGGTTTCGGAAATTCCGGTACGGAGACAGAGGCTGTAAAGATCAACCACGTCCTGGACGCCCATCCTTGGTTTCTGACGAGGATGTGGACCAAGCTATAACAAATGACCCACATCCAACCGTTCCTGAATTAGCGGAAAGGTTGTCGGTACACAGAACAACAGTCGAAAGACTGATTCATGCGCTTGGGTTCATCACCAAGTTCGATAACTGGGTTCCGCACCAGCTTTCTGCAAAGCAACGAGAGGAGAGAATCCGTACCTGTGTTTCTTTGCTTTCTCGTTACAGAAATGAACCGTTTTTGAGACAAATTGTAACGGGTGATGAGAAATGGGTACTATACCGTAATATAAAGCGTCGACGTACTGTGTGCCAAGGTGCGGAGCTTGCTCCACCGACCTCAAAAGGACCACTGCATCCCTAAAAAGTTTTGTTGAGTGTTTGGTGGGATGTCCAGGAAATAATCCACTGGGAGGTGTTGGCACCTAACCGAACGATAAATCCTGAGCTCTACTGCCAACAATTGGACAGATTGCGAGAACAACTCACATCGAAGCGGCCAGCACTTGTCAATCGCAAAAGCTTGATCCTTCATCATGATAACGCCAAACCTCATGCTGCTTTAATCACTCTGCAAAAATTACCTGACTTTGGTTGGGAAGTGTCACCTCACCCAGCGTATTCCCCTGACCTGGCACCTACGGACTACCACCTTTTCCGATCGTTACAGAACGCCTTCGCTCTCCAAACCTTCGATGATGTGAACGATGTGAAAACGGAATTACATGACTTCTTTGACTCTGAAACACAGGAGTTTTTCCGGCGTGTTATTCACTTACTCATAAACAGATGGCAAGGGGTCATACAGAATGATGGCAATTATGCGAAATCCTAGCTACGTTATTTGTTGTATTCTCCTCCTTCCTTTATAGCTTACAAAAACGGGTATAACTTACGCACACACCCAATAGTTTAAGTATAACTTCACTGGAATTAAATATAGTGTGAGTCGAATTTTCCGCTGCTTGCGTGAGTACTGCGTCGCTTGTCGCAGATATGGGAATAGAAAAGCAGTTGAGATAATATATGGGCTAAATTTTAGTACTTTTACTTCAAGATCAATTTTAATTGTTTTATCCAATCGTTTTACCCTTCTCCCCTTTTTTATATTCCTATCAATGGGACCTCCGTCGGGGGGGGGGGGGGGGGTGTTTGTTTGTGTGTTTTAAAAAGAATCCTAAAATGGTTAAGAAGTTGTGAAGATGTGATGATTAATTTTCCATTCTTAGATTTTAATAGATGAGTAATAGGAAAACAGAAATTATATTCATTTTCGAGTTGTTCGTAGCCTGAGAATTTGATGTTAAACCAAATATCTTTATTACGAATGCATGCTGGAATGCTGAGTTGTGCTACATTTCAGTTTTGAAATGTTTTAATGAGTAAAAACTCAGTTATATCAATTTATTTTTATTTTCTGATTTCAGATATTCGACAGCAGTTGAACGAACAATTAAAATGCCTGGACGTGCGGTTAGACACTCAGCTGGCCCTAGTAACCGAAATTCAAGATTATTTCCGGCGCAGAGCGGAAGTGGAGTTGGAGTATTCGCGTTCTCTCGACAAACTCTCTCGGAGTCTGAACATGCGCCACAAGGCCGAAAAACAAAAGTATGTGATTCCAAATCAAAGAAATAATCATTTTTTGAGGTTATATCGAACAAGTGGAAACGCGTTTTCTGCTAATAAAGTACCTTCTTGTTTTCTAGTTTTTAACATGTATTTATGCGATTAGTCGTATTTTATTTAGCAATTAGTTTTGGTTGACATCTTCGCAGTGCACTTCAGCTTGAAGCGAAATTTATTTCTGCTCTCTCTCTCTGTCTCCTAGAATTTACCCAAAGGTGAACTACGTAACTTTTCTGGAGTGAAAATTCACTTCCTGCATGCAACGTTTCAATGATGAGTGCAGGTCGCGTAATAGGTAAATTTGTTCTGTGAACTATTAAAATATTTTTCCACAAGAAATCGCACTGCAATATTCACTGCCAAAAGCTTTTTGGGGTCCTGTTCAAGTGTGAAAACAATTTTTTAAGTACGTGTACCGACTGAAAACGCTGATTGTTGTTTCTGAGAAACAAATTCCTCCATTGTATATAAAATCTGCTACAAAAGTTCTGGAAATGAACTGAAACTGAACTGAACGGGTGACACAAGCTGAATGTTTGAATAAGCACATGGTATGATGAAGAGCAGGCATTCTTTTTTTGAAATGGATATAATATTAATTAAAACATTACAGCATAATTTTAAGGACATCATTAAAGCAGGTCGGATATCTGCTCAAGGTATGTAATAAGTTAAGGCATATTACATACCTTGAGCATATATCCTACAAAAAATTACCCATTTACGCATGAAGTTTACAAGTCAATCCATTGATCACTGTTCCACAGGTGTTACTTCTCTGTGCAATAGGTGTTAAACTGCTGTTCATAGTGTAGTAAGTGTAAGCCTGCTACAGGGGCGTATATGGATTTTTTTTCTGAGGGACTGACGAAAAATTGAAGTTTTTGAAATCCACCAGAACAAAATGAAATTTAATGAAAATTAGAAGGAAAAAAAATAAAGCAATTTTTTTTTCTAATGGGAGTTGATTCATTTGTATTGAATTGAAGCATTTTTTTTAATGTTAGTCGCATTTCAACCAGAAACATAACAAAATAGAACACTCTCGAGGGCGGGAGGGGGATCAAAGGCCCTCGGCCTCCTCCCTCTAAGCACGCCCCTGGCCTGCTATTATTTCGATGTTTTTCGAAAGCCTTCTAATTTGTGAGCTTTTTTTTTTTATTCTTTCTTTTAATAGAAAAATGAAGGTTAGTATGAAGGTTATTTCCCTTGCTTAACTGGCATAATTTCTTTTAACCGATGTGTTTCCGTCCTTCAGATGTTAAACAATTGGTCGTCTGGAATAGTGTTCAGTAAAATTTATAATGCCTTTCGGTAGGCAATTTTTTACTGTACACAAGTATCGGCAATTAAGTAATGAGATTGATTTTTTTTTAATTCTGGTAAAACACTGAATCGGAAAGACATGTTTTTTTTATAAGTTATTAATCAGCTATGCAGTGGCAAAAGCGTTTGCGTGAGAATTGCGTAGATGATTATGTACGCTGTGTATGACGTCATTCGGTGGAAGAGCATTGTCACAGCTCTGTCATGGAACTGAGAGCGAATATCCGGCTCTGTTTGAAAATCAGTTAAACTGCATCTGAGACACTTCAGTTGTCATGTGATGTGTATCTGGTAACTGTCTATCTCGTGCACAAATCTTCCGACGGTATATTTGCGCATATTCTGCACGTTTCAAGGATGGGTGGGAAGATTTGGAAAATGACGAACGGCCCGGACGCCCGTTTTCAGTGCGCACGTCTGAGCTCATTCAGAAAGTACGCGTAAGAATAAAAAGTGATCGTTGTGTAACCTTGAGGATGCTGTAATGTGAGCTAGGTGTTAATAAGGAGACGATTCGTCAAATTTTAGTTCAGGATTTCGAGGGGAAGCTTGTGCTCATTTTGTTCCGCATGTTTTGTCAGACGTTCAGAAACCTGCACTAGTAGAGTATGCAAAAGGCATCCTGGAGGCTGCATAAACAATGCAAATTTTTCACCAAAGCATTGGGGCAGGTGACGAGACATGGTGTTTACGTTAACATCCTGAAACGAAGCGACGGTGTGTTCAGTGGAAGTCCCCACGGTCATCCGAAGGAAACAAGGTCAGGTCATAGAAGTCCAAAATCAAGACATGCTGGTGTGCTTTTACGACAGTAAGGGCATTCTGCATCACGAGTTCATTCCTGAAGGTACAACTGTCACTACCAATGCTTACACATCCATTTTGGGACGACTGTGGAAGAGGATTGCTCGTGTCAAGCCTGAGTACAATAACAGGTAATGATTCGTTCATGATAATGCACCAGCACACAAAGCAGTCAGTGTAAAGCAGTTTTCTGCACGAAAGTAAGTATCTGTACTCAACTATCCCTTCTATTCTCCAGATTTGTCACCGTGTGACTGCTTTCTATTGCCTAACTTAAAACTGCCTTTAAAAGAAAAAGTTTTTCAAGACATTAAAGACATACCAAGAACTGTGGCATTAGCTTTTCACTCCAAACCAAAAGATGACTTCTGCAAGTCCTTTCTTTCGTTGGCTGATCGTGCCACTTCTTGTATTAACACAGGAGGAATGTACTTCGAATAAATATGAAGACATATAAAGAACTGTGACATTAACTTTTCACTCCAAACCAAAAGATGACTTCTGCAAGTCTTTTCTTTCGTTGGCTGATCGTGCCACTTCTTGTATTAACACAGGAGGAATGTACTTCGAATAAATATGAAGACATACAAAGAACTGTGACATCAGCTCTTCACTCCATACCAAAAGGTGACCTCTGCAAGTCCTTCCTTTCGTTGGCTGATCGTGCCACTTCTTGTATTAACACAGGAGGAATGTACTTCGAATAAATATGAAGACATACAAAGAACTGTGGCATCAGCTCTTCACTCCATACCAAAAGGTGACCTCTGCAAGTCCTTCCTTTCGTTGGCTGATCGTGCCACTTCTTGTATTAACACAGGAGGAATGTACTTCGAATAAATATGAAGACATACAAAGAACTGTGGCATCAGCTCTTCACTCCATACCAAAAGGTGACCTCTGCAAGTCCTTCCTTTCGTTGGCTGATCGTGCCACTTCTTGTATTAACACAGGAGGAATGCACTTCGAATAAATATGAAGACATACAAATAACTGTGGCATCAGCTCTTCACTCCATACCAAAAGGTGACCTCTGCAAGTCCTTCCTTTCGTTGGCTGATCGTGCCACTTCTTGTATTAACACAGGAGGAATGCACTTCGAATAAATATGAAGACATACAAATAACTGTGGCATCAGCTCTTCACTCCATACCAAAAGATGACCTCTGCAAGCCCTTCCTTGCGTTGGCTGATCATGCCACTTCTTGTATTAGCTCAGGAGGAATGTACTTCGAGTAAAATATATTCACGTAAGTTTTCCTGCTTTTCCATTTTTTTTAATTCTATCTCATTACTTAATTGCCGCACTGGGTACGAGTTCTGTCTAGTTTCTCATCCGTACGATAAGAAACCAGAGAGAACTTGTTTTCTCATCGCACGGTACATAGTTGATCGTTTTTTCCTTGTGTTTCCTTGTTCGTTCAAAGTTTCCCGCTGCTAGACCCGCACACTTGCATTGTTCAGTCGATTTTTGGTTATTCAGAGGACTTTTCACCTCTTTTTGGTCAGTATTTTTCTATCTGCTGTACTGTACAATAGGAGTTTGGACTATGTTCTCTTGATATTTTGTCATTCAGATCTCGTTAAACTCTACTGGATGCGTCCATTGTCCTGTAAGTATTAGACCATAACTTAGCAAGCTTTTTTTCCCCGTCATTAATTGTTTGCTATTCATACTGATCCTGCGTCGGGAAAGCAATAAATAATGAACTCACTACCTCCAGTATTTTTTCTCCTTTTGCCTTTCTTTATATTTCAGTAGATACTTTACTGCATCGTTGATCAAGCCCTGTTTTAGGACTTCAGCGCTAGACAAATTAAGCTTTTTATCTTGGGCTTGAACTTATTGCCTTTGCTCCCGTGCTTTGCTTTTGTGAAGGAAATTACATTGAATGTTTTCTTCTGAAATGCCCCATCGTAAGAGCACTGCACGAATCTTCGGTCAAGTTTCATTTTTATTTATTTTTTTAATTTCTTTTCTCGTGAATGTCTGGGTTCCGAAATGAGCTCAGGGCTATTGCACTTATTAAAATTTTTCGCGCTTATGCAGAAATTCAAAAGGAAACAGTCTCGATTATTTCGTTTTACTCGCTATGCTTGAAAACAAACAAATGTTTCTCGGTGGAACTTGAACAAGCGGTGTTCCTCCTTTATTTTTTTATTTTTTTTAAATTTTCGGGACAATTCAGTTTGAAGCCCAAGATAATTTATTGATGCCGACAAAGGAGGCAGCATCGGATTGTGATGTTTTATCGTGTGTTGATTTATGCATCGTAATGGTCACAGATTGTTATAATTGCATTTTGTTTCTTGTCTCCGCAGGCGAGAACAGTGGCCTCTGTATTCTTCGTATGCCTGTTGGCAACACTTAGTGAACACCACGCGACGCCAGAGTCGTGATCACGCGGTGCTCCACGAGATCTACTCCACGCATCTGGTCACGCGCTTCACGCACATCATGGAGGACTTGCAGCTCATGTACAGGCGAGTAAGTATTGCACACTCACTACAAACATGTATGTCATTCCATGAGAATGTGCAAAAAGAATTTCCACTCATGAATTACCCCGAGTGATTTACTTAACCCAACTTAGTAAACGGAATGCTTTCAAATCGTATTCTAAGTAAATTACTTTTAAATAGTTTATTTAATGCAAAACTCTCCACACACACTTGGGGAATTTTACGAGAGATATAATTACTTTGCTTACAGTGGTAACTCTTTATCACAGTTTACCATAACATAAACCATATAATATGAATATGGCAGCCATAACTCATTGGAAAATCGTGGTAAATACTTCAAAATTTTGCAGATTATTTTTCATTGTCAGAGTGCAGTGGCCGTTGCAAGTCGATATTCCAAAAGGGGGTTTGTTAGAATCAAAAACATTTACGGCGCTGGGATGTTTCTTTGGGAACCGGGAAGTTATCAATGATACGGCTGAGTATATGCGCATGTGACTTTAGTGCTGGCATAGAAATACTATTGTCACATATGCATCACGAGAAGCAAAGCAATTTATCTTATTTAGGTGTTTTTATTCTATCGGTGATCGCGTTATTTGCTGGCGACGAATGTACGTCGTTCTTCCGATGCATGGAGTGCTTCGCTGCCGGTGTTGAGTTGGATAAATTGCTTTACCTATGGTTCATAAAAGATTAGACAGGGTGTGTTTGTGAAACTCATTTTCATTAAATTCCTTCTGAAAAGGGACATTCATGGCTGCACTAGAGCTATGGAAACAGAAGAAGCGAAAAAGTAGAGAAAAAGGAACATTTTTAGCCCTAATGGAAAGAAGATTGGCATAGTTTATTAAGTGGTATTACGAACTTACAACTGATATTTTTCCGTATTCATGAACTGCAAAGATATTACTACATTCCTTACAAGGTGTACACACATGGAGTGCGAAAAAAGCAAAAATGCTTCGTAGTTGGGTAATTCAGGCAGTGGTAATCACAAACCAATCATTCACACCGAAAAAAATTAGCACATTCGGATTGCATCTTAAACGTGATATCCAAATAACAATTTAGCTATTCATGTAATAAATGACCTATCGCAGGGTGAGTTGCGTATTATTAGGGCTGTAATTTTGCGCTTTGTTTCCGAAGTTGCTAATGAAAAGTGAATAATGAATACTGTAATGTGGCTCCTCTTCTTCATGTATCTGCACCACTTTCACGTGGTGCATTCTATTCTTGCGAAAGGGATTTGACTACAGATTGTTAGTGACATAATATCGGGATAACGGAAAATGCCATCGCCTGCAGATGTACAATCCAGGCCATTTGTAGTTAATTCGAAGAGCACACAGAAGGGAAGTTGGAAGGTCTTGGGTCTTAAAAAATGTATGGAATGCCGATCCTGTGAGATATTGATGAAGGTTAGAGCTCCCTCTATTGTCTATCTCACTAAACGTGGAACATGTCCATGACAAAAGAAAATACAAAAAGATATTAAGAAGGCGTTGGAATCTTGTTTGGAAGAGGAACAGCTTTCAGCCGATTTGCTGGAAAAAGATGTACTAATTCTCTATTCAAAAAGCAAAAGTTTGGAAAAAGGGTCGGCGACGTAATGCTGATCGCAGGTTTTTCTGTAAAGATAGATTTCAAAGGAAAGAAATGAAGTGGAAAACATGCTGTTAAGATCTTTCAAAGATTTGTTCAGAATGCAAATACGTAGAAGTGATGGACTTATCGGCAAGCAGTTCGAAATGAATGGATTACGTACCAATTAATGCATTTTGTGCTGATGAACGACAACACGATTGTGGGCAGGAAAGAAGTATGATTGTAGCTGTTGATACACACATGATTGAAGATCGACTGCAGTAAATTCTAGCAGGTAGAGCGAGTGCACACTGGAGAGGGATCTTAATGTGCATCTTAAACAAAGAGATACAGAGAGTATTTGGAGGAGGAAGCAATGTCGATAGAGGGATCGGGATGGAGATATAGGGGCGACTCTTTCCTAGTTTCCTAGGAGATAGTGGGGGCCATCTGCACCTGAAGTTTGAAAACCATAATATTTTTTGTTTGTTCATTTTCTTGTTCAAATAATGTTATATAGAAAATCTCCATAGATATAACCGCACTGAGTCTGCTTTGACTTAGTTTAGCGCTCTCTCTCTCTCTCTCTCTCTCTCCACACACAGCATCATTGGTCTTCCCCTCCTCCAAGACGGCGCTTCGCGCTCTCTTCTTCGTGCGCGGTTTACTAAACGGGACAACAGCTAGCTATCACCAGAATTGTGTGATGTAGTTTGCAGTGCACCAATCAAGGCTCCTCCGCGCTCGGAACTTATATATTAGCGCGCATGCGCAGAATGTCTCCTTAGGGTTAATCTGACCTGTCTCTTCGCGTTCACTCCACCTTCAGATGTTTCGCGACACTCGTAGACGAAGTGTCCCTTATTTCTCCAACAACTTTAGCAGTTAAAATAAATGCGGCAGCCGTGTTTGCCCTGTGATTTATTTGTAGCAGTTTACAGTTGTTATCCGCGTGCTATGTTTAGAGCATGCACACAATCGTGATATTAAACTTTCACTTTTAGAATGAACGGCGTAGATGTTTTACCGAACACACACAACAAGTTCAGTACAGTGAATATATCGAACAAATATTAGAAATGAAAAATTTAGGACCACATCAACCACGTAATTTTGTTCTTGTCAACAATAAAGGCGAAATGGACAAACTGAAAGGCAAGTTGACTAAACTGATTTTAAACCAAGTTTTTAAACTTATGTTCGACTAGATGCGTATATACTAGGGAAAGTAGTTTTGGGTTCAGCAATCCTTAATAAAAAAACTTCGAGTTCAACACTCCTAGAAAAGTAATAGTTCAATAGTTCCTGAAAAAAGAAGCCTAGGGTTCACCAATACTTGATCAGGGAGTGTCTAGTTCAGTAGTGAAAGTAGACGGTTTGTTTTGGGGGAACGCAATGTTTAGAGTCTGGGCGGATTCTCTCTCTTTCACACACACACACATTTTATACGCCTGTGTTCTTTTATATGCACATAAAAAAAGTAAAAAATATTACAACGAATAAAAGCTAAACCCTAATAAATTTATAATTCAGCTAAAAATGGCTCTATCACAAAGAGCAGGTTACGCGTCAGCTGAAGAAGTTTTATTTTTCTTAATTGCGCAGCTGAAAAATAGTGAAAACATTTGGAATTCACTAATTGTATTCGTACCTAATTGTACATAGTAATTATCGTAATAAATGAGCATATTCAGCTCATCGACGTTATGCAGTATCAAAAGGACAAAAACTACACACCCCTTTACATGAAATATATCGAGAAACGCCTCAGAGAATGTTCATTTCTAAATTTAAGTTACCAAAGAAAGTTGCTGTTAGACACCACTTAAAACAATAAGAGGATGCCGTCTCTTCCTGAAGCCAGTGCGGTCTTGGTCAGCTGCTATGCACCGAATTGTTATTGTGAATGAATTTGAGTTTGGTGTTCTAAAGCCAAGGTTAGTAGACTATTTACCTTGTTCTAAATGAAGCCTGCGACGTTGTTACTAGTTCGACATTCCGCCCTGCGGGGTAAAGTACTAAATGATACGAAAGCGAAACCGTCGAATGCGAGCAACCCAGCCCCCCCCCCCACACACACCTCCTCCCTCCACCCCGGCTACGGGCTTTTAGCAAAGAGTCGGAAGGACAAAATTTATTGTCTGGAGTCAAAAGTTCTGAAAACTGCAAAATCAGAAGCAATATTTTCAAATGTACAAATCTTACACAAATTACGAATAGAATTTACAGGTAGAAATAAGCTGAGAGCCAAAATTTCCTCGGTATAGCTCTGCAGCACAATATATATATTTTTTTAATTTTATTGTGTACTTTAGTTTATTTGGGTAACGTTGTTCTCCTTACCAATTTCCTAAGGGAACATCGTTCCCGCCCACTTTCAAAACCACTGGTCTAGTTTAGAGGCGGACACTATGATGTTCATTCACGTCGTTAATTTCATAAGTTTTGGAATCGTTAATTTAAATTTCATTTTCAGATTCATTAAATGATAATCACCTGCATTAACTTAATATTTAATCACATTATCTCCTTAAAAATATTCTTCTTAACCAAGATTTCTGAGATTTTACACGAAGCAGTGATAAGACTTTGGCTTTGTTAACATGTATTTCTTTACACTATTGTAAATTACTTTACAAATCCTGAATTTCATTTTGCCACATTTTCCACTGTTGTCGGGATATTTACCGATGTATTCAGTAAATATCATGAAATGTTACTCAACATTACATTTCTTGCTAACAGCTGCTCTGGCTTTTCATGTTTAACATACGCATTTGTTTTTTATATTGATGAAGAAATGCCGATTCACCCATTTTCATTAAACGCATTCACAGATGGATGTTGTTTATTCTTGTTGGTTACCACATCATTGGAAAGCCCTTTTCTTTTGTTCAAGTAAAAACACTCAACTTAAAGATAATTGTCTTAACTACGCAAACCAAGACTAACGGGCAACGGAAAAAAGGGCATATGACGCAGTAGGAGCGTTTAATAAAAGACATGCAGAAAGTTAATAAAAGAAATCCATCTATCTCGAATGTATACACAGAATTTTCTTTCCGTAGCGAACTTTCAAAAAAAAAAAAAATGTGCTGAAAAGAAAGTCAGTAGATAAAAATTCGTAAGCACAAACCCAGCCTTTACGTATTGAATAATCACAAGCACAACGGTTTGTATTTAACTGGCATATCTGCTAGACGAAACAGTATGTGAATGACTAGAAATAAGAAAAAAAAAGTTTTGAAGCACTCCGCGGTTCGCAACAGATAATCTATGGCAAGAGCAAAAGGTCACGTGTCCGGGAGCTGTCCTCTCATCCCTGGCGTCCCATTTGTCTGCATGTAGTGTTAAATGGGGAAGGGGCCTGAAACTACTTTTGCTGACTCAGGAGGAAGAAAGGGATGACGCTTTTCAGAGTTCCTGAAGCAGAAGGACACAGGTGACAAACTCGTAAAGAAAACTAAACGAACTGAAGCATAGAAGAAAACGCCGCTGTCACTTCTGCCAACACTTTCTAATTAATTGTCAGCATTATGGTCTGAAACATGCCGTCAAAGCAGAGCAGAACGAATGATTTTATTGGTTTGCAAGCCATCCCACACAGCCAAGAGGGAACTCTGTTCTACTCTTCCCATGTCTTCGATTTTTCCCCCAGTAAATGTAAAAATAGGATAGATATGGGGTGTCATGAGAATCCTCCCAAAATAGCATAATACTTTTTATTGTTTCCTGATTCTTGAACTGAATTGCATGTTAAAATATACAGCATTTCCAAGCAGATATCAATTTTTCAATGTGCACATGGAGACAGTTAAGCCCCCCCAAAAAAAAATTATTTGGGGAATATCCTGTGATGAACTTGGCTTTAGTTGCGTTCATACGTAATGTTCGAACAACTAAGCAATACCACTGACAATACGGCAGTTGGTGTTGAACGTATAAATCATAATTGTCACATCATCAACACTGAGCAAGACCGCCTCGGAGACGCCGTGGCCTAAGCACTGGCTTGTGGCCATTCGTTCGAGATGGGTCTAGGTTCGAATCCCTGTGAGACATGGATGTTGTTTTTTTCTCACAACACTGGCTCTCGCCCTTCCCTAAAACCAGTGGCCCTAAATAAGGGACGGACTACTGTTATAGCCCATTGAGTTGCTCACGGTGGTCGTTAAACCCCCAATCAAAAAAAAAAGACGCCGAGCAAGTGTTAGAGCTGTGACAATTTTGATTCGTAATTTGATGAACCTATGAGGTGCAAGTTCGGCGGGATGCAAAAGCGCTTGAGGCCATCCAGATTGTCAAAGAGTCTGTAGGCGATGGCTACGGATCATTCGTCCGAGCTGAGCCAAGGCCATCTAGAAAATGCAAGGCCATGCCATTAAAGAGATTAGTTCCCTTTGTTTTATGATGCCAATCTCATGTTACACAGCCTATATACGTCAATTTCGTGTTTGACGTCATACACGACAGCCAATCCATTTCCCGTACACATTACTCATTTTTGAAATGCATTTACACTGTTAAAAACTTTGTTATAGGTTGCACCAAAATGAGGTGCTACAGCAGCTGCGCCACTTTCTGAGAAAAGACACCATTGCATGGTGCAAACAAAATTCAACATGGTGCAACTTTGTACTATCATGTGGTGCAACTTTGTACCATAACGTGGTGCAAAGTTTCGTTATGTTGTTGGGTTTTGTTTACACCACACAATGGTGTATCTTTTCTCATAAAATGGTGTAGCTGCTATAGCACCACTTTTTGGTGCAACCTACTACAAAATTTTTAACAGTGTAGTGTAGAAGAGGAGGTCAAGGGCCCTTGCCCCCCCCCCCCCCCCCGCCCTCGAAATCGGAAGTCTTGGTTTCTACGTGACGTCACTAAAAGAGGAAACTCATCTCTCTAATGTCATTTTCCAGACGGCCTGGATTCGAATACCGTATGAGGTATGCGTGGTGTGTTTGTCTAAAGGTTCTGCTTTTTTTCCTTTCCTGGAACCAGTGGCCTTAAATTTGGGAAGGGGGCTTCTGCGTATAGCCCAAAAAGTTACTCATTGTGGTCGTATAACCGTATGAAAAAAAGTTTGAAGAAATCAATCGGGAAGTTTTTCTGCTTAGCTGGATCGCTGGTCACAGTTCTTTCTCCCATTATCAGAAGCCAACGAGAAAATTTTTATTCACTTTCATTTTTTTGCAGTTAACACAGTTATAGCATTGCTGTATTATAACTGATCCGACGAATTCTGGTCGTCATGTCGTAGGCAGAACAATACAGCTTTGCCAAGTAAAATGAGCGGTTCATTTAACAACGCAATAGCAACTTAAGGTTTTCGTGCAATATACACACAGATCTTTCAAGAACAGGAAAGTCTGATCCAGAACATTCTGTGCTTGCTACTTTTATCAGTGCAGCTGTGGTGCCTGTGCATATTAATTCCATGCAAAACCGTCCCATGTATCTAACCTTAAAAGACATGAATGGACAAAACTTTCAAATTTGTGCCTTTTCATCCTCGGCATTGTATTTCGGATGGCAGCAAGAACCTCATTGACTGTTCATTCATCCTCGCATACATTTCGGCAGCGGAGAGCCTTTCCACTCAAGGAGATTAGAATAATACTTCTGGAGATGCCCTGAGTCTGTTAACCGTGAAGCCGCAAACTGTGGGAATTTGTCGTTGTTTACATGATGCCTATGTAATTTCAACTGTGTGTACTTTGGAATAGCGTGGCTTTTGGTTGCAGAGACAGTGTTAATATCAAACCGGAATCAATTATACTTCTTATACGAGTGAAGTTTTTAATTTTAACGTTATGTTTTGTTTAGAATTCGCACTAACTTTCGTGTATTTCAATTTAAAATAAAAATGGGAGGGAGTCTCAAAATAATTAAGAATTGTATACATTCAGCATTCTCTCACACATTGGCAACAAGCTACGATGCAAAGTTGGAAACATTTGAGGCAAAAGAAGGCGATTCGGCCAACACAAAAAGCATTGCAATAGCATTGAGAACCATCAGCTTTCCCACACTTTGACGGCCGTCGCTCGCGGTTATAGGCTTCACGCAAAGTGGTACTGCTCTATTAGCGAGGGCATCTCCAGATATCTTATTCTAACCTCCTTGTTTCCACTATATTGACTGCAGTTGCGGTTTAGAGTTACCGGGACCATGCCCATTGATTCGGTTTGGGGGCCCTAACTTTGCCCTCCACCCAACAAAAATATTTTTTTTTTTGTCTTTTCACCTCCATTTTTACTTTCCCTTACTAATATAAGAAAACAGTATTGAAGTATTGTATTTGCAAAAAATATTCGACTTCGAGATTTCAACAGAAATATGCATTTTGAGATCCCGAACATGATTGGACTATTTTCGCGGTGATGTCTGTTTGACAGTCTGTCTGTGTGGTTTGTTGCCGCCATAACCAAAAAACTAATATAGCTGTGAAGACGAATTTTAATCTTTAGGAAATTTATGATAAGCTAATGGGGAAGAAATAGCGTAATTTACAAGTGGGAAAGACTTCGTAAAGGAAGATAGATAGGAACATTTGTGAAATTTTCAAAAAGTCCGGACTTTTATTTATAACGTATAAGTTTGTCCGCGCCGGACATCGAATTCGGGTTCCCTCACTCCGGAGTAAGTTGCTCTCCCAACTAAGCTACACAGACTTGTGCGCTCACTGCTATCTGCCTTACCTCATGGGCGTTCTGCGGTGCAGGCACGTCAAATCCCCCCTCGAAAGAGGGCCGGGGGCATGGCCCACGGGTCAACCGGGACCATGTGTTGCTGTAGGCAGTCATCTCATGAAGAACGTGCATTTGAGAAATCGTACAAGTTTGTCCACGCATCGACCCTGGGTCCCCTCAATCCGTAGTAAGTTGCTCTCTTAACTAAGCTACACGGAAATGTGCTCTCACTGCTATCTACCTTTATCTCATGTGCGTCCTGCGGTGCAGGCACGTCACACATGTATGACACATATTATAATTTAACTTTCAGTTTTAGTTTCTTTCGCAATGTAAATTTTGAGTTCATTCTCTTTAAGCGTTTCAACCTTAACGTAATTTTTCTCTCCCACTGAATGTTATTTGGTAACAGTCTTCAGGTCAGGCCTGAATGACGTGTGTATGTTTTGACAAGATACGAACGATGTGCTTATGTAATGTATGGATTGATCAGTGTTAAGTGTGTGTAGATTTTGCAGCCCTGCGTTGTACCTCTGAATGATATATACAAAGTAGATATCTATTTGTGATAAAGTTGTATTGCGACTGAGATACTTGGAACCTGACGTTACAGAGGTTCAGTTTCTTGCACTTGTTGAAGCATAGTGCTGTTGACTGTTTAAGGTAACCCGTCGGTTGCCGAATATAATCATTGACGAGTTATCTGTATGATGTACCTTGAAGACGAAATAAAGACATTTGTTCGTAAGAAAACAGACTATTCTCTTCTGGCCGGTATAGAAAGCTTAATTTGATCTTTACAATTAAGGACTTTGTGCTAGTTTTCCGGCGCGTAACGTTAAGAAGCTCCTGTGTTAAAAGAATCACCAATAGTACAAGTAATGTTATAAATGAATACGTTAATTTAAAACAAAAGACATTACACATGTTACACACACGGTTAGTTTACGGTACTGTTTTAATTGTCATTTATGCAACATGTGGTGCTGATGATCTGCTGTCGCGTATCATCAGATTCCATTCCATTGACCGTTCCCCTAAAGAGTTCTAACATGAATGAAATCTATTAGCATGTCTTGTAAAGCCAACTTTTCCAATGACATTTTTCTCGTATGGTAACAGTTTCGTGATTGCTCTTATTAGAATGGGCTGAATGAGGAAAAATAAATTTCAAGGGAAAGATGGGCGGTCATAGTAAATACTGAACTAAGGCGCAAAAGTCTCATTACATTCTAAGCAAGTCTGCCAGAAATAAGGAACCCCGATCTCGTAGCTCTCTTGTAGTGTAGTATTAAATAGTGTTGCTCTCAAAAATAATTTTTAGTCAGCCTGCATTTTAGCTAGTAAATTAATAATTGTAGATGCCATACTTCGCGATTGGGAGAAACCATGCTTCGCAAACTCACAACAGCGAATTTACCTATCACTCTATGCATTTTTTTAATTTCTTTATTTGAAAAGTAAAATGAAAAAAGAAAAGAAAGGGAATGCCCTTATTTTGGTGTCCCAGTGCCTGGGGCTTCGTGAGCTTCCCTATAAATCCGTCCCTGATTGACGGCAACAGAATCACCAATCACAGCTCGAAACGCAGAACCAAATCAGTTCAAATGACCACAAGTGCAGAGTTAGTTGTGTGCTGTACCAGCTCATAGTACCGAACCGCACAAATTCATTAATGTTTACAGAAAATCTTTTAAAAAACGATCCAATGGTATTATTTCCAACGCATTTTGTGTTTTTAATTTCACTCTAGTATTTTTACTTTACTTTTTCACACTGGGAGAAAAAAAATTCATGACAAAGCAATTGTAGGTAGTGAATTTTGACTTCAGTTTCCCCATAAGAATTTCGAGTTTTAACAACCACGAAATTTTCCGGAACTGAACCGTGATGTTTCAGGGTTGACTAGTATGCTAACAGAAAACACACACACACAAATTTTACTTACAACCAAATCCTGAGAGTAACGGATTTATTTGTTGAGCTAGTAAAAGGATTTACACCAGTACTATCGAGGATGTGACAGTTCATTACATTCATAGACACAGTAAAAAACTGACGGTTCCGTGGCGTTGGCGGACGGAAATGCAAGGAGTAAGAAACACCAACCCCTTTCCAGAATTGCCTTTCCCTTCTCACCGTTCACATCTGTACAGATTCCCCACTTGACCAATAGGAAATGAGAATATTCTAATCGCGTGGTTCCTTTGTTTGATAAGCCTACGTTCTTCTCACCGTTCATAAAAAAAAATAAAAAATATGAAGAAAATACAAAAAAAAATTTTAAAAAAATACAACAAATAAAAGAAATTAAAATGGAAAATTACAAAAAAAAAATATAAAAATATGAAGAAAATACAAAAAAAAAATGAAAAAAAAAATGAAAAAAGTGCAAAATAAAAAAAAATAAAAAAATTTAAAACCGCCAATATCATCACAATCTAGTTCTGGAAGAATTAATTAGGGTATGAAATCGTGGCATTAGCGGACGGTTATGCGATGAGTAAGAAACACCCACCCCTTCCCAGAACCAGATCGTGATGACTTTGGCAGTTTAAATTTTTTTTTTTTTTTCATTTTTTGCATGTTTTTTTCCCCGATTTTTTATTATTTTTTTCATCTTTTTTTGTACTTTCCTTCATATTTTTTTATTTCTTTTGTATTTTTTCATTTTAAATTTTTATTTCTTCATATTTTTTATTTTTTGTTGTATTTTTTTTTTTGTATTTTTTCATTTAAAATTTTTTTTATACATCATTATCATCATCATTGTCAACCATTATCAATCCACTGCTGGACGAAGGTCTCCCCAAGTTTCCTCCACAACGGTCTGTCTTGTGCCAGTCTCCTCCATGTCACTCCTGCATACTTTCGAATTTCATCCACCCATCTCCCATGTGGTCTTCTTCTGGGTCTTTTCCTGTCCCTTGGAATCCAATCTAAAATTTCGGCTGTCCATCGATGATCTGTCCTTCTGGCAGTATGTCCAGCCCATTGCCATTTCAGGGATTTAACTCTGATCATGATGTCTTCCACTCTTGTCATTTTTCGGATCCACGAGTTCCTCTTCTTATCTCTCCTGGTTACACCAAGTAATGCACCTCTCCATGCTTATTTGAGTTTTCTGCAGCCTTTGTATGTCTCTTTTAGTTAAGGTCCACGTCTCTGCACCATACGTAAGCACTGGAAGGATGCATTGATCAAACACTTTTCTTTTAAGACATAATGGCATATTGCTCTTGAAAATTATGCTGTTTCTTCCAAAAGCTCTCCAGGCAAGTTTTGTACGACGATTAATTTCTTCATCAATGTGACCCTCACTTGATATCTGCTGTCCAAGATAAACGTACGTGTCTGTTATCTCCAGCTTTTCTCCATCAATCGATAAATCTTCATTTCTTGTAAAAGCATTGAACATCACTTTTGTCTTCTGAAAGTTCATTTTTAATCCCACTTCTTTACTCTTGTCAGCAAGTTCCTGGATCATACTCTGCAGCTCTGATGGGGTAGTTGCAAAATGACTACGTCATCAGCAAAACGAAGGTGGGTTAGATAATCTCCATTAATCTTTATCCCTTTGTTTTCCCAGCTCAGCGACTGAAAAACACCCTCCAATGTGGCATTAAAGAGCTTCGGAGATATGGTGTCACCTTGTCTCACTCCCTTTCCAATTTTTATGTGTGTTGTATTTTCAAACAGCCGAATCTTTGCACTTGCATTTTCATAGATGTTATTAATAATATTAATGTATGCATCTTCAATACCGCAGGTTTTCAGAGCCATTGTAACTGCTGATGGTGTCACTGAATCAAAGGCTTTTTCATAATCGATAAAAGCCATGCACAATGGAAGTTCATATTCCCTCGCTCTTTCAATTAGTTCTCTCAGTACGTGGATATGATCTATTGTGCTGTAGCCACTCCTGAATCCAGCTTGTTCTCTCGGTTGAGTCATGTCCAGTGTTACCTTCAAGCGGTGTGAAAGAACTTTAGTGAAGATTTTATAAATTACTGATAGAGGCTGATAGGTCTGTAGTTTCCGAGATCCTCAATGTCACCTTTTTTATGTAGCAAGATCATTGTAGCGGTGTTCCAATCCTCAGGAATCTTTCCTTCATTAAGGCATCGAGTGAAAATTTGGGCGAGTACTGTTTCGATTTCTCCACTTGCTTCTTGTATGATGTCTACAGTAATTCCATCTTCTCCTGGAGCTTTTCCCCGCTTCATGTTCTTGATTGCATGTGCAACTTCTGCTGGAAGGACTGAGGAACTCTGGTACTGGTATCTTTCATGATGTCTGGAGTGCATGTATCATCCCTTTCATATAATTTGGAGTAGAAATCTTTCACTCTTGTCAAAATTTCGCCTCTATTTCTTGTTACAGAACCATCTTCTTTCTCAGTGCCATAATCTGTTTTCTTCCCTTACTGAGATGTCCCTTTGCTATCTTTAGGCTTTGGTTGTTTTCAATTGCTTTCCTCACTAGTTCACAGTTGAATTTTCTTACGTCTTCAGTGATACTTTTTCTTACTGTCTTGCATAGCTCTATATATTCCACTTTGGAAGTCACATCTTCTTTAGTTGTCCTCATCTCTCTTCTTTTTTGCATCAACATTTTGGTTTTTCCTGATAATTTGTTTACATGCAACTTGTTCTTAGACCCAGCCTAATTTTGTTGCTGTTTCCATAAGAGCTTTGGTTACTTTTCTGTTAACTTCTTTCCGATGTTAGGCCTTCTAAAGCAGAGAACCTGTTCTACAGTTCCAACTTGAAGGTATTATGGTGTTTTTTAAGGTTGGTTATGTCAATAGATTTTGTTTGTCTTATGAGCTTGCCACGTTCAAGTTTAGTGTTGAGGTGCATCTTAAATCTCACCAATCTATGGTCACTACCTGTGTTGAACTTGTTTAGCACACTGCAGTCTTCTATGACGAATTTTTTGTTACACATAATAAAATCAATTTCACTTGTCGTCCCATTTGGATGTCTCCATGTCCATTTCCTGTGTGGCTTTTTCTTGAAGAAGGAGTTCAAGATGAAAACCCTTCTGCCTCTGCAAACTCAACGAGAGTATTTCCACGCTGGTTTCTGTTGCCGTGACCGAATTTACCTACTGAAGTTTCATTCTGTTGCCGTTGCCCTATTTTTGCATTGAAATCTCCCATAATTATCTTCAAGTGCTGCTTACCTTTATTATTTAGATAACGAATTTCCTCATAAAATTCTTCAATTTCTTCTTCAGGATGACTTGTGGTGGGTGCATAAGTTTGAATAATTTGAGCCTGGTATCTTTTCGAGAGTTGGATAACGAGTCGTGCAGCTCTGTCAGAGGAACTTTCAACTTCTACAACTTTATCCTTCAGTTTCTTGTTTATTATAAATCCAACACCACTAGTTCTGCCAGTATCTGTCCCACGATAGTAGAAAAGATGTCCACTTTTCAGTTCGATGAGATCTTCCTTTCCTCCTTACCTCACTTAGCCCCACGATGTCCCACTTGATCCATTTTATACATATATACAACTAATTTGCAGATGAAAAATAAATAAAGAAATATCATACTTCTAATGCATTTCGGTAACGTAGCTGAAGGCTCTCATGCATTTTTGCAAGGTCATTTGAGCGCTCGAATTCCGTAATAATATTTTCGATTCTTCTGTCCGGCTCAGTGTGCCCCCCCTCTTACTTATCCCAAATCTATTCTTTCAAACTCTGTGAAACACTCGTATACTTCTTGCTTTAAAATGTACACTAGCAACTGCCCACTTGGTTGATTTTGGCTCACAATCATAATTAATTTTGAAATCCAACCCACTACGTCGTTATTTGTCCTGTGTTTGGGAAGGGGTGGGTGTTTCTTACTCATTGCATTTCTGTCCGCTAACGCCAGGACACCAAACTGACGACCGTGGGTTGCCTAATCAGTCAAGTTTCAAGACGTCTGAGCCATCCTTGTGCTGTCCAATGTCTCATAGGGTTTCCACCCACAAAGAAGGTTTAGACATTACCACCTGTATTCACGGCAGTAGCTAGTGGTAAATTCTAGGGGAGGCTGCTAGTAATGTACGGAAGGTTAGAAAAGTTTTTGTTACTTTGGTAAATATATATACTGTATATAGCACGTACCCTTTTTGTGCTCTTAATGGCACCAAATCCGGAGTGACCCTCGGGATGTTTTTTCAAGCTTTGTTTCAAAAAAATTATTAGCCGATTTGGTTGATATTCGACAAAAGTATCCTTTATGTAAAGCGACACAGTTGTTTGTCTCCTTTAGGCTAGGTGATTTTACTTTAAAAAATTCCGACTAAATAAATTTTAGCAATCAGATATGCCTGAATCACCAGTTTTAGCAAGCAAGTATGAGTCATTTTCTTGGAAGACTTCCGTCCACAGTAAGTAGAGTTTAGGTGTCAGCCACCTACAGCGAGTTCGCCTTTTGGGCAGGACACAGAAACGGAAGGAATGAGAACAAATCTATGGACTTTGACAGAACAGTTTGTAGTGAGATTAGAGTACAGTAGATGGCGCCACCGGACAAGTACGATGTTGCACATAGAGGAGTAAGAGAATTTTAGGGGGGGGGCGGAATAGGAAAGGATACCCATTTCACCAGTGGGACCAGCCTGGGGGCCGTCACTTAACGTGCTCGTCCGATGCACGGCGAATATTCAGTGATTGTTAGCAAATCACACCACCTCCGCAAGATCAGCCCAGGATCGAACCTTGCATTGGTAGTCTGAACTGCTAACCACTCAGCCATTCGCGGCATCACCAGTTTTACTGTTCAATACGTACCATTATCGCATCAGAAAACTTGAAAATTGCATATCCCTGGAGCGGGAATCGAACCCTTATATCCCGAATTCAGTTCGGGCACGTTATAAGTTGGGAAAGAAACTCACTTATAACCACTCAAACCTCGGAACTGCGGCAGCGGTCAACTTGACTGCTATAAAAATGTATCTAAAATGCGATAATTACTGTGGATTTGACATTAGTTAGTACTTATAATAGATGTTATACGACACGTGACAGTAGTCTCTGAGCTGTGTTTATTTACGCAGAGTAAACGTTAAAACACGCAGTTTAAGCGGACAATTTTTTTTTTTTAGAACTTCCAAGGGAAATCATTCAAGAAAGACCGAAGACAACACACTGATTAATTTTTATACGATGAATAGTTAATTCACTATTAAATTAAAATCGCATTAACCGGAAACTGCAGATCTTAACTTGCTCCAGATAAACGTTGTTTTGAACTGATACAAGTGTCTGGAAAAACAAAACATGTCTAATAATGATCTGCTTTTGCATCACGTTTCTGTTTCGTCTTAACTTCTGAGACATGTACGTTCTGCTTTTTTTCACACTATAACTATGTATAATTATATCCGTTAAATGTATTGGTTTCCAATTGCGTAGTGCCACACAGCTTGAAATGCTTCACTTGCTTCTCAATGTTTGTGTTCCTTTGGTTTGAATTTTTGCGTCGATATGTATTTTTGTTGCTTAATCTTTTGCGACCAACCTCACTATAAATGTATTTCAAAAATGAGTAATGTGTACGGGTAAATGGATTGGTATACGGTGTAAGATTGCAGCAGTTTATCATGTTAAGACAGAGCGACAAATTAATTGCGAACTGCATTCCTGTGTTTTAAACAAGCATCTGTAAAAACACTTCACTGTTTTAAGACTTCCAATTTCGACTCGAACGACATGATTTTTGTCAGATGATTTACGAGCATTTTATCTCAGTTAAGTGGATATATAGCGTGTGAAAACACAAGTTTGTCCGCTACGGACATCGAAATCCGTGTCCCCTTACTCCGGAGTAAGTCGCTCTCCCAACTGAGCTACGCGGACAGAATGTCTCGCTGCAGATTTGTCGTCTTGACACATGTTTTCACCTCTGTAGTGCGTCACAAGCGCTTTAAGTGTTATATATATATTATTTTTTACTAATCATTTTTTTTAAATATGGCATGTGCGAATTATCATTATGTTCATTTATTCTTTCATAGGGGTGGCTCAAAACATGTCAGGGAAGGCTGAGCCTCCCTGGCAACTCCCAAGCTACGGCCCTGCGTATATTCTGAAAAGTTCTTTTTTGTCAGAAACGAAGTTACCTTAGATTAAACCTAGAGGCTCAGACAGGGCACAAGGCAGACAGGTCAAAGAAGTAGGATTACCAGATTATTAGTGCGAATCGACATAGGGGCTAGACTACAGCGATTCAGGAACGGGAATGGGGAACGGAAACAGATGACGTCATATCAGCGGTCCCAACACTCCGTGTCTGATGGCTTAATGTGCCTATCTGACGCATTTGCGGGTGTTCAATGATTTAGAGCAAAGCGACCATCTAGTCGTAAGGTGGTTGCTCTAACCACTGGTAGCCAAGTCAGCTTGCAGTTGCGTGGTCGCTGTATCAGTTAGCATGACTGACTACCAGTCATTGCCCAAAACATTAAAACTCATGGGAGTTCAGACGAGACGTTCATTATGGAAAACATAACGAGAAGCAAGCATATTTTACATCACGCAGCACAGTATATGCCACAAGCCTCAGGGCTGTTAACAAAGTGCTGCGATACCTATCTTCTTAAATTGTTTGCTTGTGCGGAATGCGTTTTCTCCCGAGACAGTGATTTCAAAAATTAGCAGGCTGTTTTATGTAACCTTCGTCCATAGCTCTTTCAACTTGTCTGTCAGCATGTAACGTTGAATATTTTTTGTTTACCTTTCAACAGTTCATATGAGCTGGGTTATACATAATAGGACTCGGTTGAACTTTCATATGCAGTGAACAGACGTGTGTTACTTCTGGACAATGCCATCCAACCAGCTACCGTCAACTTAACGTTTATTTTCCTGCAACTTTTGCAAACCATTGTTACAATTAATTTCATTTTGTTTTTGTGTATGTAGTTGGTTTAATTTAAGTTCATTTATGCAGTTTCCCTTTTATTTGTTTAAGATGATTTACATCGATTAATCCAATTGATGGATGTGACTTCGGTACCTCTCAGAGAGCTCGTTGCCCAAGGGAAGTGTGTTAGGATGCTAACTTCTCACACCTTCGGTCTGGGACGGAATCCTCACTAACTACGGGGAGGGGCAGAAGGCGTTATGATTGTTTTTCGGGTTTGACTTATCACGTAAAAAATAGCTCCACGTATTGGATATGGGTAGTTTTAGGTTTTTCTGTTCATGGGAGGCGTAAAAAAGGGAAGAAGAAAAAGAAACGCACAATGAAATGCTGCAGAAGAGCCACATACGCTTTTATTACTAAAATTAGGTCATGTATTTGCTTTTCCGAGTCTTTATGAAACATAGGTATCGTCTTTTGTTAATGAACTTCAGGGCTAATAGCAAGCTCGCTCTCTCTCCCTCCCTAAACTTCGGATGTAACCGTTATTGTTCGGCTTTCAACAGCTTATTTGACCAGGGTTGTAAAGGGGTCGGTTTCAACGTCCTTGTGCTGCAAACAGACACGATATTACTTTTTAGACGATGCAACCTTAACTAACTACCGCAAACCTCTCCGTTCTTTCGCACTATTGGTGTATTCATTATGTGGAAACAAAAGTTGTTGCTGTAGGAGGTATTTCTATTTTCTAAGTATGTTTTTGTTAAAAGTTTAGAGGTAAAAAATTTTGATTTTTGTGTCTCACACAAGGTTTCCTGAGTACATTCATGAGCTGTAATGCAATCGTTTGGTTCCAAAAATCGATGTTATCAGTAATTGCCCAGAGTAATGGGTTCAAATTTCATGAGATATTTCCTTGCTGTTATAACTTGGATGTTTGTCTGCCTGGGTACACAAATTCTGTGTTTTATTACCAACTTTTTCATTTCATTTTTTCGTGTAAGCAACCACAGATCGAACAACCGGATTGAAACCAGTTTTGACACGCCTCTTTCTTCCAAGTAATCCAGTCTAGTTACTTATTTTTTCAGTTTCCCTTGATGTGAGCTTGTAGGAATTAACATTTCCGCCGGAGATGACCTTTGGTGACCTCAGCACCGACCTCCGATTGATTCGTGAGCCTTTCCTTTTTATTATTATTTTTTGCCTTCATATTTTTAAGCTGGTTGTTTGAGTGACAAGTGAAGAGCAGCTGGTTCGTTGCAGAGCGTCTCGCTTGTTGTGTGCCAAAAAAGGTTATTATTGCAGGCTTCTTCTTATCGTTCAGACGTTAATGTTGTTCATGCTAATCTCCAGGATCTCCACAAAGGAAAGTGATGTGATCAG
Organism: Macrothele yani; assembly: GCA_039090855.1. Lineage (NCBI taxonomy): Eukaryota > Metazoa > Arthropoda > Arachnida > Araneae > Macrothelidae > Macrothele > Macrothele yani. The sequence goes on from CM077014.1 coordinate 2,176,223, forward strand.
TACTTCAGCATCACCAGCTGCCAGCTGATGATATTTATTTCAAATGTAGATGCCCGAAACCATGTGTTGACCAGTGCTGACAATTGCATGAAGTGAAATTGCGTCAGATAGCAGTAAAGGGAGTATTCGACCATTTTTTTTTTATTTTTTTTACTTTCTTTAAATCTACAGTGTACCTTGTCGTGCTGCTATTCGCAGATATTCTTCTCGTAAAAAAAAATTGCAAAGACTAAATCCCTGATGTGATAATAAAGAACGAATCGAAAAAAGAAATGAATTTTAGTTCGTAATTGTGGTTTTAAAAGTCTGTTTTGTTTGGTATTTTATTCATATTTGACAACTAAATAATTAAATGCGTTATGCCGTTCCATATATGTGAAAGTTTTAATGCTCACAGGTAAAACGTGCAACGTTAGAAATTAACTGTTAGGAGAGTCTGTCTACCAAATGAGCCAAAATCCCTTCACATTAATCCGTGAAGAAAATACGTCACCAGAAAGATGGCATGGTAGCCTCATACCTTGACGTCACCAGGAAATTGGAATGATAGCCTTATAACTTGAAGTCGAGGTATTCTGTCTCAGAAAAGACGAATAGTGTCATTTTGAAGGTATGAGCCAATCCGGTTACGGGGCGTAGTAGTCAAGGAAACGGACCGTGCTTGAACAGAGTTGAGCAACAAAACTGTACAACTTCTTATGATGGCCTGAGTTACATAGTCTAAACCAGAATCAGAAGTAAAGGATGGCGCCTACGTTGCAAATATGTTTAACGGTTAACAACTTCAATTTTACCGAATTGTAAATAATTTCTTTCTTTATGTTTTTTTTTTTTTTTTTACGCCGCATGTGTACGATTAAGCGTGAAGTCCCGAAACTTGTCAGATGGCAGGCGGCCCCTGTCAAATGATAAAACCTCTAAAACTTTTATGTGGTGTTTCAAAACCTAATATGGGAAAGGACAACAATAAGTGAGAGCATTAAATGAAAGTAAACTCAGCACCCGTATAACGCATCATTCAAAAAATAAATAAGTAAAAATAAAAATGGTGTGACCATTATCATAGGACTGAAGTGTTGTTTCGTTGGATCTTGTTTGCTTTTTCGAATGCATTCTACCAAAATGGGATGTCTAGATCTTCACTGCCACCCCTGTGGCGCAGTGGTCGCAGCCCTGGCTCATAACTATTTGTCCAAGATGTGTCCGGGTACGCATACCGGTAAGACATGGATGTTGTGTTTGTCTTACAGCACTGGCTCTCTCCCTTCTCTGGAACCAGTGGCCCTAAATTATGGACAGGCGACTGCTTATAGCCCATTGAGTTGATCACGGTGGTCGTTTAAACCCCCAATTAAATACACGTAAACAATAGAAAAATCTTCAGTACATAGTACGATAGGTTTTTTTTTTTTATGTTTATTTGTCGAACACACAGTGGAAATATTTTTTGGATGAACTCATGACCAAACAACAAGAATAATAAAAACGTTGCATATATGAACCGAAAATCACATTAAAAATGCTTGATAACCAATTTTGACGCAAAATGAAGGACGAGACCGAAAGCGAGTTCGTATCACTTGATCAGGTAAAACTGTGGGGGCATCAGTACTCAATGATTACCGGAATTTTAGCACACATACTATTTAATTTACTACACTGATCATTGCACATTAATAGACGCTTTGCATAACACATGATAACTTCAAAGGTAATTGTAAGCCTTAGGCTTTCTTAATTTTGTTGTTCGCCATCACGTAAGGCTACTGGTTTATGACATCGAAATAAATAAACAAATACGAATAAATATTATGAAAATTCTGTGTAACAAAAAATCTTCACAATATTCAATAAAATAACTAAAAGTCCCATAAACAACGTATTCAATTTGAAGAAGTTCCAACCTCATAAAGTTAGAAATATAAACTCGGCAATCAGACACCGCTGAATTTCCTGTATTTACTGTTCATCACAACAGAAAACTTAAAAATTCTCCCATCTCCCGATTTCAGTTCGAGCATGCGAACTGTTACACCATCCATGACGATGAAGACATGACACTGCAAAATTCTTTGTATTTATGTGAAAAACATGCTGCCGCACCACACATTATTTTGTCCATTGAGTGTATATACACTCAATGGACGAAACATTCGAGATACCTACCAAATAGCGTGTTGAACCTCTTTTAGCGCGAATAGCAGCCTTCACACGTCGAGGCATCTACTGCACCAGATGCCGGAGGGTTTCAGAGGTAATGCCAGCCGTGCCTGTTGCAGTATTGTCCACAAATCCGCCCGCGACGTCGACAGGATTCATGGATATGACATTCCGTTCCACGGTGTTCCAAAGAGCTTCCATGGGGTTTAAATCCAGAACATCAGGGGCCACTGGATGGTTCCAAACTCAGATGAGTGTTTCCGTAGCCTTGCCTGGGTGGTCGCGGCCCGCCAGGGCGGCGCATTGCCCTGCTGGAACAGACCCTGGGCCGTAGAATGTGCGGAGACCCTAAAAGCGTGTAGGTGATCAGCCAGCACATTCAGGTAGCGCGCAGCGGTTAAGGACCTCTCCAAACACTCTAAGGAAGGGACCTAATGTGTCCCATGAGATTCCCTATACTATCACAAAGCCACCACCGCCTTGAAGAGAGCCGACCTGTGACGACGAGGCCATGGCCTCATGCTGTCGACGCCACACCCGCGCCCTCCCGTCAGCTCGGTACAGCTGAAAAGGATATTCATGTGACCACACGACCCGGCGCCAGTCTGCAGTGGTCCAGTTTTTATGTTCCCGGTAACAGGCGAGGCGCAATGTACAGTGACGAGCCGTCAGTAATGGCACACGAGTTAGCCGTCATTCCATGGCATGCAAGCGTGTGTCGTATCGTTCGTTCTCCGACGCTCCTTCGGCCTCCGACATTTAACGTGGATGTCATTTGTGCCGCCGTTGCCAAGCGGTCGGTCTGTACGAGCCTGGAGTGTCTACGTCGACCCTGTTCATCAATGGCGTGTGGTCGTCCACCGCTTGCTCTCTGGGTCTTGGTATGTCCGTCGTTAGTATACTCGCGATACACCCTTGATACCGTTGCCCTCGAGAACCCTACGGTTTGTACCACTTTGGCGATATAAGAGTGACCCATCTGTCTTCCGCCGACAATGCGTTCATGATTAAAGTCACTCAGATCACCACGTTTACCCATGTTCGTCGATTGCGGTACACTCTTGGGAAGCTCTACTCTTCGCCAATTTATCGCCTGCGTCTCGTTTGGGTCTGCTCCACTCCATACTGGCTATACCCGTGTCAACTTTCCATTCCCCCAATCTCTAATGTTTTGTCTGCTGTCCTCTGTTTGGGACAATTCTTTTTATGCATATGAGAGGTCTACACTTCACAGAGTATGTTGTTCAGTATCCTTGTTAGCTGTGGGGAATAATACTTTATGCGTCTAACTGAAGACTTTAAAATAAGAAAATTCTGAAATATATAATTTTTCTTTTTTGAGTTACAGTTTTTATTGAATTTAATCATACGTTGTTCATTTCAATTTTTTACACCCCCAAAAGTATGAATTTACGCCCCTAGTATGGTCGTTCTGGGATGGCGACTACCCTCTCTGCTCTTCGGATGAGCCATATGTGAAGCGGCCAATTCTCACAAAGAACCAAAATTATTTTAAGGACTTAAGTAATTGTGAGAGCCATAGGCGTACAGTTTTGTAAATCCCAGGGCATGCTTGACTGAAACACACACACACACACACTGCCGCCTTAGTGGCGCAGTGGTCTAAGCGCTGGCTTGTGACCATTTGCCCGAGATAGTTCCAGATTCGAATCCCGGGAGGCATCGATGTTGTGTTTGCCTTTCGGCACTGGCAAACACAACATCCAATGAAAAGGAAAATGGCGCTCGTATACTAATTTTCTTAAGAATAAATAAAATATGTTATTATTAATCGTTATCCAGTAGCAAACTTTTGAACATTTTTGAAATAATGACGTTTTTCACTCAGTTTTCATCAGGACCGTAGCAAGCTTTTCTTATCTAGGATGGCGAGACTTGAAATTACGCCCCTTCGAGTTCCACTCAAATAATACGTTGTTTTTACTTTCTCACACACCGCCGTTATAGGCCTTGGAAAGTATTATAATTGTTCGAAAATCGCATTTCAGATTTTTGACCTAATTTTATTCAAAATGTAAAAACTAAGTAAATACCCAAGAACCACAGGTTGTAAATATCAAGTAAAGTGTAAACATTATGGGAACGCCGACAACACAGCACTCCACAGAAATGCAGAATGAAAAACAAACCAGCTCATAACGAAGGAGTATCGGATAATGCAGCTCATAACGAAGGAGTATGATAATGAGATCAAGGTTAAATGCTCTGAGAACTTTCTGCGACAGAGCACAGATGATTAATTAGCTTTTCATCCCAAAAACATGTTCGAAAAGGTCATGGAGGTTAGACATGTCAGCATAGTGTTTTCTGTCTTCACTGTTTTGGAAAATTACCTTAATGGGGACCTCACAGTGTATGTTCCTCTGTACCCTGGTGAACTGCATTGATTACTGTATGAGACTAAACAACGTCCTTAAAAAGATAATACAGAAGAATGTAACTTCCTTTTTTTGGTTACAATTTCTATTTTATACATCCCCCAGAGCATGAATTTACGCCTTGGAATATGGGCAATCGCACTCCCGGTAGCTAATACCCTGGTCCTCATGCTTATGAGTAAATTTCAGTATATAGCAAAAAAAAAAAAGGGGGGTGGAGTTTAACGATCATCGCGAGCAACTCATTGGGATGTACAAGCAGTCGCGGCCCGTCCTTAGTTTAGGCCACTGGTTCCAGAAAGGGAGAGAACCAGAACCATAAAACAAGCTAACCATCCATGCCTCATCCGGAATTTAGTCCCGAATCCATCTCAGGCGAACCAAAAATAGCCACCACTACGTACCACTTGGTACGCTTCTTGTTTGAATTCATATTTCTCTTAATAACTGTTTCAGTTTTCAATAGATCTGAAAAATGTTTGTTGTATTGAATTCAGCGTAAAACTGCAACTGACATATTACAGAATTTTTTATGCTAAAATAATATATTTAACATACTCTTTTAAAAGTGTGTGTGTGTTGAATATATCAATTTTTCCCTGATTTCTGTGGAACCATGCTTAAGCAACCGATCGTGCCCACAGTCGGCGCCTGTGGTGACAGCAGAATATAATGCAAAACAAAATGCGTGTAGAAGTATAGACATATATCTAAAAAACTGTAACACTGATATCTAAAATAAATTAGGTATGCTGTGTATGTCTTGCATATCCAACATGCACGCCACTGCAACGTGGAGTTTGAATTTGGGTACTCTTTTGACATCTGATTGACTATGGAAACTTTTTTCTGTTGGGTGTTGTCGGAACTGGGCGGTTATTTTCCCACTGATAAGCTTCCACCATGTTCTTCAACATATGTTCATTGAGCCCTGATATCCTACTGGGTGACTCACCTGAGGGTTTTGCAATTGACTGATCAGAATGCTTCAAACTATAATTGCGGGTCGAGTTTTCCGACAAACTTTCCTGTCGTCCATGATGTTTCTTTTAGACTGCGTACAATTTCTCCGAATACACTTTCTATCGATATTCATCCTCCACTGGTGAAGTTCTTTTCTGCGCCGAGACTGTGTTCGTGGCTGCGCGTGGCCTACCGTTCCAGTATCTGCAGATACTGGAATGTTTGACGCGACCGCCATTGGTCCCCTACTAACTTTGCACCAGCTGGAAGTTACCTGAGGGATGACCAATAATAAGAAACATAGTGATGATCAGTATACGTGCTGAATGTATTATACAACTTCCTGTTGATAATTATATGTTTTTTTTTTTCTTTGTGAGATAGTATATTGTTAAGATTCCGTGCCATCCTCCTGTAACGATATACTTAGCATATTTGAAAATGAAAATGATCATAAAATGATCATTAAATGTCGAAATTGTGCCAGTGAATGTTCTGCCTGTGAGATAAGGTTGCTAATCTGTCATGTAAAATAAATGCCATTTTCGTCCAGTCTGTAGGTTGAACACATATACCGCGACAACTATTGCTTTGTTACTTCACGGTGTCGCCGCTTACTTACTTCCTTCCTTCTTCCACTTTAACACGCACTACACTAACGTTACACCTGTTTGCGTGCAGTGCACGAATGCTGCCCTGATTTGAAATATAGTAGTCAACGTGTTTTATCAGACCACCGATAGACGGAAGTCCTGTGTTTGTTTCTTTTGCACGCGATTGCGGGACATTTTTTATGAAGTTATTTTCAGCAAACTTCAAATATCTGACGTCATCATCCTCACAAGCTGTTTCCATAGGTCTTGTTTAACTTCCTGCAATGATTAGATATTGCCATTTTTCATAATGAGTGTCGCTTACCTCGGTCTTTTATTTATTTATTTAATTTTTGTCCCGTTTCCGTCCCTGAGTATAAACGCGTCAAGTTTGCTGCTGCGTTTCATCCTTTAGTAGTAAGATGTGCTACATTTAAGAAAAACGCCCTGTGTGGAGAGATCTTCTATTTTCCCGAGGGGCATATCACTGTGAACCTGGAAGACATCATGACTGAAAAATTGTGAGAAACAGTGTAATATGTCAATGGTCAGAAGTCAGCCCTTAGAGTTTTTAAAATTTTTTTCGGAAGTAGAACTGTAATAGATCATTCTGATGTTGAGTGGTAAGGACCACGGCCGACGCTACGGGTGGGCTATGATGGGCTTTAGCCCACCCAATTTTTCCTAGAGCCCCCCCCCCCTGAATAAAAATATATTTAGGAAGGTAGAACACGTGGCGAGTGCAACCATCTAAGATTTTAGGGAACTTCGATAAACGTGCGCTAATATTTCGAATTCACAGAATTTTTTTGTTAAATTTGGTGTTCTGTGAAATTGAAATAGTCTTCCGAGTGAATGTCTAACAGACAGTAGTAGAAAGACACAATTTTTCATAAACATAGTTTTAAAAAGATTATATATATATATATATATCATCATCATTGTCAACCATTATCAATCCACTGCTGGACGAAGGTCTCCCCAAGTTTCCTCCACAACGGTCTGTCTTGTGCCAGTCTCCTCCATGTCACCCCTGCATACTTTCGAATTTCATCCACCCATCTCCCATGTGGTCTTCTTCTGGGTCTTTTTCTGTCCCTTGGAATCCAATCTAAAATTTCGGCTGTCCATCGATGATCTGTCCTTCTGGCAGTATGTCCAGCCCATTGCCATTTCAGGGATTTAACTCTGATCATGATGTCTTCCACTCTTGTCATCTTTCGGATCCACGAGTTCCTCTTCTTATCTCTCCTGGTTACACCAAGTATGCACCTCTCCATGCTACTTTGAGTTGTCTGCAGCCTTTGTATGTCTCTTTTAGTTAAGGTCCACGTCTCTGCACCATACGTAAGCACTGGAAGGATGCATTGATCAAACACTTTTCTTTTAAGACATAATGGCATATTGCTCTTGAAAATTATGCTGTTTCTTCCAAAAGCTCTCCAGGCAAGTTTTGTACGCCGATTAATTTCTTCATCAATGTGACCCTCACTTGATATCTGCTGTCCAAGATAAACGTACGTGTCTGTTATCTCCAGCTTTTTTCCATCAATCGATAAATCTTCATTTCTTGTAAAAGCATTGAACATCACTTTTGTCTTCTGAAAGTTAATTTTTAATCCCACTTCTTTACTCTTGTCAGCAAGTTCCTGGATCATACTCTGCAGCTCTGATGGCCTAGTTGCAAAAATGACTACGTCATCAGCAAAACGAAGGTGGGTTAGATAATCTCCATTAATCTTTATCCCCTTGTTTTCCCAGCTCAGTGACTGAAAAACACCCTCCAATGTGGCATTAAAGAGCTTCGGAGATATGGTGTCACCTTGTCTCACTCCCTTTCCAATTTTTATGTGTGTTGTATTTTCAAACAGCCTAATCTTTGCACTTGCATTTTCATAGATGTTATTAATAATATTAATGTATGCATCTTCAATACCGCAGGTTTTCAGAGCCATTGTAACTGCTGATGGTTTCACCGAATCAAAGGCTTTTTCATAATCGATAAAAGCCATGCACATTGGAAGTTCATATTCCCTCGCTCTTTCAATTAGTTCTCTCAGCACATGGATATGATCTATTGTGCTGTAGCCACTCCTGAATCCAGCTTGTTCTCTCGGTTGAGCCATGTCCAGTGTCACCTTCAAGCGGTGTGAAAGAACTTTAGTGAAGATTTTATAAACTACTGATAGGAGGCTGATAGGTCTGCAGTTTCCGAGATCCTCAATGTCACCTTTCTTATGTAGCAGGATCATTGTAGCGGTGTTCCAATCCTCAGGAATCTTTCCTTCATTAAGGCATCGAGTGAAAATTTGGGCGAGTACTGTTTCGATTTCTCCACTTGCTTCTTGTATAATGTCTACAGTAATTCCATCTTCTCCTGGAGCTTTTCCCCGCTTCATGTTCTTGATTGCATGTGCAACTTCTGCTGGAAGGACTGGAGGAACTCTGGTACTGGTATCTTTCATGATGTCTGGAGTGCATGTATCATCCCTTTCATATAATTTGGAGTAGAAATCTTTCACTCTTGTCAAAATTTCGCCTCTATTTCTTGTTACAGAACCATCTTCTTTTCTCAGTGCCATAATCTGTTTTCTTCATTTACTGAGATGTCCCTTTGCTATCTTTAGGCTTTGGTTGTTTTCAATTGCTTTCCTCACTAGTTCACAGTTGAATTTTCTTACGTCTTCAGTGATACTTTTTCGTACTGTCTTGCATAGCTCTATATATTCCACTTTGGAAGTCACATCTTCTTTAGTTGTCCCCATCTCTCTTCTTTTTTCATCAACATTTTCGTTTTTCCTGATAATTTATTTACATGCAACTTGTTCTTAGACCCAGCTAATTTTGTTGCTGTTTCCATAAGAGCTTTGGTTACTTTTCTGTTAACTTCAGAGATGTCCACTTCTTCCGATGTTAGGCCTCCTAAAGCAGAGAACCTGTTCTTCAGTTCCAACTTGAAGGTATTATGGTGTTTTTTAAGGTTGGTTATGTCAATAGATTTTGTTTGTCTTATGAGCTTGCCACGTTCAAGTTTAGTGTTGAGGTGCATCTTACATCTCACCAATCTATGGTCACTACCTGTGTTGAACTTGTTTAGCACACTGCAGTCTTCTATGACGAATTTTTTGTTACACATAATAAAATCAATTTCACTTGTCGTCCCATTTGGATGTCTCCATGTCCATTTCCTGTGTGGCTTTTTCTTGAAGAAGGAGTTCAAGATGAAAAACCCTTCTGCCTCTGCAAACTCAACGAGAGTATTTCCACGCTGGTTTCTGTTGCCGTGACCGAATTTACCTACTGAAGTTTCATTCTGTTGCCGTTGCCCTATTTTTGCATTGAAATCTCCCATAATTATTTTCAAGTGCTGCTTACCTTTATTATTTAGATGACAAATTTCCTCATAAAATTCTTCAATTTCTTCTTCAGGATGACTTGTGGTGGGTGCATAAGTTTGAATAATCTGAGCCTGGTATCTTCTCGATAGTTGGATAACGAGTCGTGCAGCTCTGTCAGAGGAACTTTCAACTTCTACAACTTTATCCTTCAGTTTCTTGTTTATTATAAATCCCAACACCACTAGTTCTGCCAGTATCTGTCCCACGATAGTAGAAGAGATGTCCACTTTTCAGTTCGATGAGATCTTCTCCTTTTCTCCTTACCTCACTTAGCCCCACGATGTCCCACTTGATCCTTTGTAGTTCCTCTTCCAATTCAAGAAGCCTTGAATCAGGAGATAGGGAGCGTCCATTGTATGTTGCCAAGGTCAGCATCAGATGGCAGCCTAGTCCGGTCCTCCGGGGATTCTTAGCACCCTCTGCCTTCATGTCGCACTGGCCGCTGCCTTGGCCAGGTACATTCCAGCTGCCGGAGACTGAGGGCCAAGATTTAAGTTGTGGAGTCATTTTGGAGGGGTTTGGCCATAACTCACCACGCTGGCCAAGCGGGTTGGTGAGTGTGGGATAGCATTTCCTCTGATCCCGATGGTATAGTTATACCGTTATTGGCGGTCGTCAGAGCCCCTTTAGTGGGAACAGGATGCACCACGAGAAGGCGGGGTTGACATTTGTCAAGGAGAGGCTGTGATGTTACGCATCACCTGACCTTACATCCCTATATATATCATCATCATCATCATCATTGTCAACCATTATCAATCCACTGCTGGACGAAGGTCTCCCCAAGTTTCCTCCACAACGGTCTGTCTTGTGCCAGTCTCCTCCATGTCACCCCTGCATACTTTCGAATTTCATCCACCCATCTCCCATGTGGTCTTCTTCTGGGTCTTTTCCTGTCCCTTGGAATCCAATCTAAAATTTCGGCTGTCCATCGATGATCTGTCCTTCTGGCAGTATGTCCAGCCCATTGCCATTTCAGGGATTTAACTCTGATCATGATGTCTTCCACTCTTGTCATTTTTCGGATCCACGAGTTCCTCTTCTTATCTCTCCTGGTTACACCAAGCATGCACCTCTCCATGCTACTTTGAGTTGTCTGCAGCCTTTGTATGTCTCTTTTAGTTAAGGTCCACGTCTCCGCACCATACGTAAGCACTGGAAGGATGCATTGATCAAACACTTTTCTTTTAAGACATAATGGCATATTGCTCTTGAAAATTATGCTGTTTCTTCCAAAAGCTCTCCAGGCAAGTTTTGTACGCCGATTAATTTCTTCATCAATGTGACCCTCACTTGATATCTGCTGTCCAAGATAAACGTACGTGTCTGTTATCTCCAGCTTTTCTCCATCAATCGATAAATCTTCATTTCTTGTAAAAGCATTGAACATCACTTTTGTCTTCTGAAAGTTCATTTTTAATCCCACTTCTTTACTCTTGTCAGCAAGTTCCTGGATCATACTCTGCAGCTCTGATGGGGTAGTTGCAAAAATGACTACGTCATCAGCAAAACGAAGGTGGGTTAGATAATCTCCATTAATCTTTATCCCCTTGTTTTCCCAGCTCAGTGACTGAAAAACACCCTCCAATGTGGCATTAAAGAGCTTCGGAGATATGGTGTCACCTTGTCTCACTCCCTTTCCAATTTTTACGTGTGTTGTATTTTCAAACAGCCTAATCTTTGCACTTGCATTTTCATAGATGTTATTAATAATATTAATGTATGCATCTTCAATACAGCAGGTTTTCAGAGCCATTGTAACTGCTGATGGTTTCACCGAATCAAAGGCTTTTTCATAATCGATAAAAGCCATGCACAATGGAAGTTCATATTCCCTCGCTCTTTCAATTAGTTCTCTCAGCACGTGGATATGATCTATTGTGCTGTAGCCACTCCTGAATCCAGCTTGTTCTCTCGGTTGAGCCATGTCCAGTGTTACCTTCAAGCGGTGTGAAAGAACTTTAGTGAAGATTTTATAAACCACTGATAGGAGGCTGATAGGTCTGTAGTTTCCGAGATCCTCAATGTCACCTTTCTTATGTAGCAGGATCATTGTAGCGTTGTTCCAATCCTCAGGAATCTTTCCTTCATTAAGGCATCGAGTGAAAATTTGGGCGAGTACTGTTTCGATTTCTCCACTTGCTTCTTGTATGATGTCTACAGTAATTCTATCTTCTCCTGGAGCTTTTCCTCGCTTCATGTTCTTGATTGCATGTGCAACTTCTGCTGGAAGGACTGGAGGAACTCTGGTACTGGTATCTTTCATGATTTCTGGAGTGCATATATCATCCCTTTCATATAATTTGGAGTAGAAATCTTTCACTCTTGTCAAAATTTCGCCTCTATTTCTTGTTACAGAACCATCTTCTTTTCTCAGTGCCATAATCTGTTTTCTTCCCTTACTGAGATGTCCCTTTGCTATCTTTAGGCTTTGGTTGTTTTCAATTGCTTTCCTCACTAGTTCACAGTTGAATTTCCTTACGTCTTCAGTGATACTTTTTCTTACTGTCTTGCATAGCTCTATATATTCCACTTTGGAAGTCACATCTTCTTTAGTTGTCCTCATCTCTCTTCTTTTTTGCATCAACATTTTGGTTTTTCCTGATAATTTGTTCACATGCAACTTGTTCTTAGACCCAGCTAATTTTGTTGCTGTTTCCATAAGAGCTTTGGTTACTTTTCTGTTAACTTCAGAGATGTCCACTTCTTCCGATGTTAGGCCTTCTAAAGCAGAGAACCTGTTCTTCAGTTCTAACTTGAAGGTATTATGGTGTTTTTTAAGGTTGGTTATGTCAATAGATTTTGTTTGTCTTATGAGCTTGCCACGTTCAAGTTTAGTGTTGAGGTGCATCTTACATCTCACCAATCTATGGTCACTACCTGTGTTGAACTTGTTTAGCACACTGCAGTCTTCTATGACGAATTTTTTGTTACACATAATAAAATCAATTTCACTTGTCGTCCCATTTGGATGTCTCCATGTCCATTTCCTGTGTGGCTTTTTCTTGAAAAAGGAGTTCAAGATGAAAAACCCTTCTGCCTCTGCAAACTCAACGAGAGTATTTCCACGCTGGTTTCTGTTGCCATGACCGAATTTACCTACTGAAGTTTCATCTGAGCCTGGTATCTTTTCGAGAGTTGGATAACAAGTCGTGCAGCTCTGTCAGAGGAACTTTCAACTTCTACAACTTTGTCCTTCAGTTTCTTGTTTATTATAAATCCAACACCACTAGTTCTGCCAGTATCTGTCCCACGATAGTAGAAGAGATGTCCACTTTTCAGTTCGATGAGATCTTCTCCTTTTCTCCTTACCTCACTTAGCCCCACGATGTCCCACTTGATCCTTTGTAGTTCCTCTTCCAATTCAAGAAGCCTTGAATCAGAAGATAGGGAGCGTCCATTGTAAGTAGCCAAGGTCAGCATCAGATGGCAGCCTAGTCCGGTCCTCCGGGGATTCTTAGCACCCTCTGCCTTCATGTCGCACTGGCCGCTGCCTTGGCCAGGTACATTCCAGCTGCCGGAGACTGAGGGCCAAGATTTAAGTTGTGGAATCATTTTGGAGGGGTTTGGCCATAACTCACCACGCTGGCCAAGCGGGTTGGTGAGTGTGGGATAGCATTTCCTCTGATCCCGATGGTATAGTTATACCGCTATGGGCGGTCGTCAGAGCCCCTTTAGTGGGAACAGGATGCACCACGAGAAGGCGGGGTTGACATTTGTCAAGGAGAGGCTGTGATGTTACGCATCACCTGACCTTACATCCCCCTATATATATATATATATATATATATATATATACATATATACATCATCTGGCTAAGTGAGGTAAGGACAAAAAGGAGAAGATCTCATTGAACTGAAAAGTGGACATCTCTTCTACTATCGTGGGACTGATACTGGCAGAACTAGTGGTGTTGGATTTATAATAAACAAGAAACTGAAGGATAAAGTTGTAGAAGTTGAAAGTTCCTCTGACAGAGCTGCACGACTCGTTATCCAACTCTCGAGAAGATGCAAGGCTCAGATTATTCAAACTTATGCACCCAACACAAGTCATCCTGAAGAAGAAATTGAAGAATTTTATGAGGAAATTCGTCATCTAAATAATAAAGGTAAGCAGCACTTGAAGATAATTATGGAAGATTTCAATGTAAAAATAGGGCAACGGCAACAGAATGAAACTTCAGTAGGTAAATTCGGTCGCGGCAACAGAAACCAGCGTGGAAATACTCTCGTTGAGTTTGCAGAGGCAGAAGGGTTTTTCATCTTGAACTCCTTCTTCAAGAAAAAGCCACACAGGAAATGTACATGGAGATATCCAAATGGGACGACAAGTGAAATTGATTTTATTATGTGTAACAAAAAATTCGTCATAGAAGACTGCAGTGTGCTAAACAAGTTCAACACATGTAGTGACCATAGATTGGTGAGATGTAAGATGCACCTCAACACTAAACTCGAACGTGGCAAGCTCATAAGACAAACAAAATGTATTGACATAACCAACCTTAAAAAACACCATAATACCTTCAAGTTGAAACTGAAGAACAGGTTCTCTGCTTTAGGAGGCCTAACATCGGAAGAAGTGGACATCTCTGAAGTTAACAGAAAAGTAACCAAAGCTCTTATGGAAACAGCAACAAAATTAGCTGTGTCTAAGAACAAGTTGCATGTAAATAAATTATCAGGAAAAACGAAAATGTTGATGAAAAAAAGAAGAGAGATGAGGACAACTAAAGATGTGACTTCCAAAGTGGAATATATAGAGCTATGCAAGACAGTACGAAAAAGTATCACTGAAGACGTAGGAAATTCAACTGCGAACTAGTGAGGAAAGCAATTGAAAACAACCAAAGCCTAAAGATAGCAAAGGGACATCTCAGTAAGGGAGGAAAACAGATTATGGCACTGAGAAAAGAAGATGGTTCTGTAACAAGAAATAGAGGCGAAATTTTGACAAGAGTGAAAGATTTCTACTCCAAATTATATGAAAGGGATGATACATGTACTCCAGACATCATGAAAGGTGCCAGTACCAGAGTTCCTCCAGTCCTTCCAGCTGAAGTTGCACATGCAATCAAGAACATGAAGCGGGGAAAAGCTCCAGGACAAGATGGAATTACTGTAGACATCATACAAGAAGCAAGTAGAGAAATTGAAACAGTACTCGCCCAAATTTTCACTCTATGCCTTAAAGAAGGAAAGATTCCTGAGGATTGGAACAATGCTACAATGATCCTGCTACATAAAAAAAGGTGACATTGAGGATCTCAGAAACTACAGACCTATCAGCCTCCTATCAGTGGTTTATAAAATCTTCACTAAAGTTCTTTCACACCGTTTGAAGGTAACACTGGACATGGCTCAACGAGAAGAACAAGCTGGATTCAGGAGTGGCTACAGCACAATAGATCATATCCACGTACTGAGAGAACTAATTGAAAGAGCGAGGGCATATGAACTTCCATTGTGCATGGCTTTTATCGATTATGAAAAAGCCTTTGATTCGGTGAAACCATCAGCAGTTACAATGGGTCTGAAATCCTGCGGTATTGAAGATGCATACATTAATATTATTAATAACATCTATGAAAATGCAAGTGCAAAGATTCGGCTGTTTGAAAATACAACACACATAAAAATTGGAAAGGGAGTGAGACAAGATGACACCATAACTCCGAAGCTCTTTAATGCCACTTTGGAAAATGTCTTTCAATCACTGAACTGGGAAAACAAAGGGATGAAGATTAATGGAGGCTTCTAACCCACCTTCGTTTTGCTGATGACGTAGTAATTTTTGCAACTATCCCATCAGAGCTGCAGAATATGATTCAGGAACTTGCTGACAAGAGTAAAGAAGTGGGATTAAAAATGAACTTTCAGAAGACAAAAGTGATGTTCAATGCTTTTACAAGAAATGAAGAATTATCGATTGATGGAGAAAAGCTGGAGATAACAGACACGTACGTTTATCTTGGACAGCAAATATCAAGTGAGGGTCACATTGATGAAGAAATTAATCGGCGTACAAAGCTTGCCTGGAGAGCTTTTGGAAGAAACAGCATAATTTTCAAGAGCGATATGCGATTATGTCTTAAAAGAAATGTGTTTCATCAATGAAGCCCAGCAAATGATCTGTGCTGCTCTGGGTGAGCCTGCGGTGTCTTACAGTGCATGTAAGAAGTGGTTCCAGAGATTGAAGCAGGGAGATTTCGATCTCCGTGATGCAGAACGTCCGGGACAGCCACGGAAAGTTGACGATTAGGAAGTGGAACAACTGTTGAAAATACAGACCCTTGCTTTGTCTTTCTAGAGCAAACGCCCAACAAAGATAGAAGGAAACGTTTTTGTTTTGTTTTGTTTTTTGAAGAAAATAACCTTTCAGGCAGAAGTAAAGGTCAAATGGAATAAACGATTAGTATTCATAAATTGCAAAATAATTGCACGTCCATTCCCAAAAAATCAGACAAAAAGAAAAAAAGAAGTGGGCCATTTCTTGAGTGGACCACCGGGAAATATCTCGGTGTCCCGTTGGGACAATCCGCCCCTGACGGCAGATCTCTAGTAAAATTGCTTCCGTTGCTGGGATGCAGTAGACAAGTTACATTCTCTGAGAGAGGCTGTAGAAGAGTTTATTCCATTCTTATGAATCGATTGCTGAACTCAGAATTTGTAATAGTTTTTTCGATTTTATTAAAAACGAAAACCCAAATGTGCCAAAAATTTATTTCTTTTTCAAGGCTTACCCTATAATCAGCAAAAAAATAGTTACAAAACATCCCTTGGAAAAAATGTAAATGTCCAGAATTGCAAGAATCTCAGAGCAATTATATAAAGTGCGAGAAATTAAAGAATGTGAAAATTTATTTTTACTTAATTATGTTCAAATGGAAAAATACTTTTTCCTGTAGCTGAAGCAGACTTTCCAGAACTGCAGTTCAAGGGTCCGTGTAAGTCCCAAAATGTATATCGGATACAGATCTTGTGTTGAAAAAAAAAAAAAAAAAGAGCATATACATATAAAAGCAGCAACCCAAAAATTGTACTGT
This sequence comes from Macrothele yani, assembly GCA_039090855.1. NCBI lineage: Eukaryota > Metazoa > Arthropoda > Arachnida > Araneae > Macrothelidae > Macrothele > Macrothele yani. The sequence continues at coordinate 2,192,785 of CM077014.1, forward strand.
AAATGAACCTTAATGCATTAACGTACAAAATGAGTTTCTAGTTTTTACCCAGACTACTATATTTGATTAGATTATATTGATTATTTAACTGCAAATGGCAAAAGCGGCCTGATGAAAAGATTATATCAGCCCAAAGGGGCGGGGCTGAAATTTGATTCCAGAAAGAAGCTATCTCTCTCTCTCTCTCTCTCAAAAAGAGTTTGGCTCAACAGATTTCCTAAGTAGTTTTTTGTTTTTCTCTGATTTGTTCAAAAGGGTAAACAAATTTTGCCGTTTTTAGTTCAACTTTGTTTTCTTCTACAAGAATATTGAAGTACAAGTATATACCCACTTATTTTTTTTTTTTTATTGAGTTAGCGTAAAGACTACCAGCCCAGGATCTGGCGGCCCTCCGGGAATTTTCCCGGCATCTCGGCGGCCCAGTCCGCGCCTGCTCTAGCGCGAACAACATCCTGTACACACCGAGGCATTGACTCCACCAAATGCCAGAGGGTTTCTGAAGGTAATGCCAGCCATGCTTGTTGTTGCATTGTCCACAAATTTGCCAGAGATGTCGGTCCAGTATCCAAGGATCTGATGTTCTGCTCGACGGCATCCGAGAAAGCTTCCACAGGGTTTAAATCCGGGGTCCTTGGGGTCTACTGGATGGTCCCAAATTCATATGAGTGTTCCTCGAGCTATGCCTAAGTGGTTGCTGCGCCCTGCTGAAAAAGACCATCGGCTGCAGGATGTGCAAAGGCCATAAAAGCATGTAGGTGATTAGCCAGCACATGCTGGTAACTCACAGCGGTTAAGGACCTCTCCAGACACATCAAGCATCCTAATGTGTCCCATTAGAAGGCTCCTGAAACCATTACAGAGTCACCATCGCCCTGAACAGAGAACAGAGCCGACCTGTCACTACGGGGCCATGGCCTCATGCTGTCGATGCCAAACCCGCTCCTTCCCATCAGCTCGGTACAGCTGAAAAGGTACAGCTGAAAAAGCCACTCTGCCGAGGTCCAGTTTTGATGTTCCAGGTACCAGGTGAGGAGTAATGTCCGATGATGAGCAGTCAACAGTGACGCACGAGTAGGGCGTCAGCTCCCGTAGCCCAGGGTATATGCAGCATGCGCCGTACTTTTCGCTTGCTGACGCTTTGGGTCTCCGACATTTAGCCTGGATGTGATTTGCGCCGCCGTTTTCAAGCAGTGGATCTGTATGAGCCTGGATAGTTTACGTCGACCTCGGTCATCAATGGCGTGTGGTCGTCCACTGTTTCATCTCTGGGCGCTGGTATGTCCTTCGATGGTATACTTGTTGTACACCCTTGATTTGGTTGTCCTCAAGAATCCTAGGGTTCTTACCACTTGGGCAATAAAATGATCCATCTGTCTTGCGCTGACAATGCGCCCATGATCAAAGTAACTCAGATCACCACGTTTACCTATGTTAATCGATTGCTATACACTGTTGGGAAGCCCTGCTGTCCGCTTATTTATCGCCTGCGGTCAGTTTGGGTCTATTCCATTCTGAACGGGGTATGCCCGTGTCAACTGCCCATCACTGCTATCTCTAATGCTTTGTCTAGTACGTGTACGTTATCCATTGCATTAAAAACATTTCTTTGAGACAAGCCTTGTGCAGCTTACCCTTTGCTTGAGCTTACACCAGGGGCGACGGAAAGTGAAGTTCGTTGACAGGGCCCGAAATTTTGAATCGTGGTGCACCCTCTACCTTCCCGCAACAAACAGAAGAAAAACAATGCCTAAGGAGCTTTGTTGGGGATTAGGACCACACAACCACTTACTTAGAGGAACTTTCTAAGGCACATCACAACAATCGAACATATGCCAAATAAAAAAATAATAAAAATTGAAATGTTGGCTGAAATTATTGACCGGACCCTGGCGGCCCGGGCGATTCCGCCGCCATTGGCTTACACAGGTTATTAGAGAACAAAGTTGTGGCCACCTTCTTTGAATTTTGTAGAACTGTTATCTCACTACAATCCAGTTTTGAAAAAGCTCCTCTAATTACCTAGTGGTGACAAAATATCTCGGCCTTAGTGTACAGAACAAAATGATCCAGTTACTCTCAAATGGTATAGAGTCTGAATTAAGCTGAAATACAAAACAGTTGCCTTTACATTCAATAATAATAAATACAGCCAAAGATATTTGACAATTGACATCAGGAACAATTAAGTGAAATACAGAGGATTGTTATCAGTGTTATCACATTTTTAGAACGATTTTTCAGCAATTTAATTAATGTTATTATTTCTTTTCTGGATGTACTTTAAGATAGTCCTTTCTCTGGATTATGAACCTACATCTAGATTTCCAAGGTAACTGATAACAGGGCATTTTTTTAAAATTGGTAGTGGTATTTTACTCCACTGCTTTCCATAGTCCAATCACTGTTTTAGGTCTGAGCGCTCTTTTTAGCAGTCCGAAGGCACAATACTCCGTTGGTGACACATCAGGGGACTTTGAAGGATTATGAGCAAAAGGGTGTAGACTTGATCTCCGTCTCTTTTTAGCAGTCTGAAGGCACAATAGTCCATTGGTGACACATCAGGGAACTTTGAAGGAATATGAACAAAAGGTATACACTTGATACCCGTCTCTTTTTTAGGTCTGAGCGCTGTTTTTCGCAGTCCGAAGGCACATAGTCCATTGGTGACACATCAGGTGACTTTGAAGGAATATGAGCAAAAGGTATAGACTTCATACCCATCTCTTTTTTTCATTTTTGCAAGAAACAGTGGTAGATTTCGATGAATGACTGGTAGCCTTATCATGATGGAGTTCTACCCTTTGAAGTCTCTGTGGATAATAAAATGTTATTTCCTCATTAAATATACAGTATAGAAGTTAAAACATAATTTTGGTAATATGTAGAATTGATTTTTACATTTTTTTAAATGTTTCTTAACCTTACTTTCCCATTGAGCGAGAAACCAGCAATAATTATGAATCCTTTACTGAAACTTTCTTTAAATTCTTGGAAGCAAGTGTTAAGTCTTTTTCTGCTGTTTTGCGATGGTAAATCAACCTTTTTTTTTTTTTTTTTTGCTGCAGTCGTTTAGGAAAATCTATGCTTCTTCAATAGTCATAATAAATTTCCATTTGTCTCCTCCTATGTGGTTTTCATAAAGAAGTGTACACCATGTTCTACGCTCAGCCACTTGCCTATACTAGGTTCGAAAGACGGTGAATATTTTTTTTTCAGGTTCAAATCTTTATTACCTTGTTTACAGTTGATACAGAGATTTTTAACGACTTAGCAATCGTCTTTGAGTCGATGAATTTTCTTTTAAGACCAGAGAGATCATTTTCAAAATAGTCGTGAAAGTACACACCTTCTTTGGATATTCGTTCGGTGTTCGTTTTCCTATTAAAAGCAATGTTTGTCGACTTTTCCCTCTATTAATTATTAATATTATTGCTTATTTTGCATTCAGAAATGCTAACGCCATGATTTTTACAGTGTTTTTTAATTACAGAATACGAATATTTCACTTCGTAAAGAGCAGAAACATAACCTTCTATCCACAGCTTGTCTATGTGCGCCATTTTCTTAGTAGACGGTATTTAACTGCAGTAGATGTTTCTTTCGTGTTGCCTAAGGCGTTCCAAGAAAACTGGCGATATGCTGTTGCTAGGTTCAGTTCTTTGAGCTTTTTTCTGTAATTTCTTATCAAAAACGTTCTAAAAATGTGTGAACATCCTCTGTATATTGATATGTCCTGATCAAAGTTCATAAAGAAGCAGGTGAACAATGAATGAACATAAGGAATCAATATTATGGAAACGTTTCTTCACTTTCTTGTCCTTACAGATCTAAGTGCAATAGAGTGAAATACTACAGTGCAGAGATGTAACTAGGCATTTCTGCTCTTGGGGCAAAGCACAAAATATTGCACCCCAATCTATCATACAAATTAGTAATATACACCGATAAGTCATTACATTATGACCACCTACCTGATAAGCTGTGTAGGGACCGGACCCCCTTTAGCCCGCAAAATAGCGGCCACTGCGGCAACCGCGAGGCATCGATTCAATGAGGTAGCGATAGGTATCCTGGGGTATCTGGTACCATGGCATAATGTCAACAGCAGATCCTCCAGTTCCCGTACATTTTTGGGTGGTGGTGATTTAGCGCGAACCTGGTTTTTCCAAGTCTAACCACAAATGTTCGATTGGGTTAATGTCAGTTGAATTTGGAGGCCAGGGCATTAACAGAAAGTCACCAACATGTTCCTCGAACCAGTCCTTGATGATTCTGGCAGTGTGGCATGGCTCATTATCCTATTGGTAATAGCCATCACCAGCAGGGAACACATGCAGTTGCCACGAATGGGTGAACTTGGTCCGCAACGATGTTCAGATACCTGACAGCTGTCAGGGATTGTGTTATTGGGATAATGGGGTCTAAAGTGTTCCAAGAAAGCATCGCCCACAGCATAACACCGCCGTCGCCGGCTTTTTTCCGCCCAACAGTGCATCTAGGTGCCATAGCCTCTGTTGGTAATCTGCGTATTCGCGCTCGGCCGCCTACGTGATGCACTAGGAATTTTAATTCGTCAGACCAGGTCACTTTCTTCCAATCATCCACAGTCCAATCTCGATGATTTTGGGCCCATTTCATGCGTTGTTAGCGATGGCGTTCAGAGAGCATGGGGACCCGGCTGAGTCTTCTGCTACGTTGGCCCATGCGCAGAAGGCTGCGATGAACTGTGTGCTATGACACATTGTCATCATCACCATTGTTGTAGCTGAAGGTGGATTGTCGCAGTGTGGTACTGCGATCGCTGTGAACAATGAGCGACAGTCTCCGCTCCCCTCTGGCATCCGTGAGCTGCAGACGACACACAGCTTGACGACTGTTCGTCATTTGGCCATCTGTGCACCACTTTTGATACGTACTCACTACAGCGGCACGTGAGCAATCCACAAGACGGAGTTAGAATGGGAAAAGCTTCCGATAAATCGGCAGCTTTTCCCATTCTAACTCCGAATATGCTTCTAACCGAAAGCCAGTCCTCAGGTTATATAATTATATACTGCTCTGTGATCTTCACATGCACCACCGTTGGGTCTCCAGGCGCTCTCATTTCTCTAGGCTGTGGGGTGGTCATAATGTAATGACTCTCGGTGTATATACACTGAAGAGCCATAACATTATGACCAGCTCGTCTTCATGAAAATGGAAGCAACTGCAGGTAAGCGGCGGCACATACGCAGTTTATATAAAACGGTATAAATAACACTTGATACTGAGCTCTGTTAATCAGTGTTATTCTTGTTCTTTAGATGGAAAAGCCAGCAGACTTAAATGAGTTTGACAAAGGCCAAACAGCTGGGCAGTGATGTATTCAGGCATCTTTTGGGGGATGCTTAGCCCCCAAAAATCCATGAACCCACCCCCAATCAGTTTTGGGGCAATTTTTCCCTTATATTTAGTCTAATTGTTTTGGTCTAAGAGAAATTAATTTAAAAAGCTTAATGAGGGAAATATTTGATAATAATAATAATATAAAAAACACCCACATGGACTGCAATCTGAAATTTCTACCATCCTTCAACAAAACATTAAACAATTCTTGCCGAAGGGTCAATTTTTCAAGCATTGACAACTCGGACTACTTCCGCAATAAAAACCTAATTTCACAGAGTAGCGATGTTTGCACTGCAATACAGCATATTTTGGAATCTGGCATTCAGCTTTATTTCAGTCTTCTGGATTTCCACGTATACGGTTAAGCCTCAGTGTAGCTAACGTGATGTTAGTGCTTCCAATACAACAAAATACTTGGTACCTAATTTTTAACAATAGCAAATCATTAGAAATTGTTCAAATGAAAAGTTTTTTTTTTTTTTTTTTTCTGGCGTTGAGTGGTTTACATTCTGTGACCAAAAAAAAAAAAAAAATCGAGGCACATCAAACTGGCATCCAAACGGATAGTTAGTTTCTGATTTTTTTTTACTGCTATGTACTAATCTAAATAATCTAAAGGGGCTGAAACAAAATGGGAGGGGACTGGTTTACACCATACATTTTCAGGTAACACTGTAATGATTCCTTGATAATCAGAAACAGGTTTGTAGTAAGGAGAGGATATTTTTACCATTCCTAATGTTTTAGGGGGAGGGGGGATCACCAGCACAGCATTATCTTACTAGCACCTTCAATAATTTACACAACCCTATGGTGAAACTGACTTAAAGCAAAGGTATAATATTTTTAATCATGTATGGATTACTTGTAATTGCATTTGCAATATACAAACATAAGAAACATCATATACTTTGTTTAAAAATTTTATATATTACGAAATATGTAATTCATTAGATAACCCTAAGGGTTGTCTTATGTTATAAACGTGCTTTAGATTAAATATACATAATATCTAAGGTATTATTTACCTGATATTGGCAAAGTATTTCGCACGTTGTTGCTCCGTGAAGCACGTGCTCCCAGCCCGAGAGAGGTCAATTTGTTATGGGTTTTTTTGGGTTAGTTAAAGTTTTTATAAATAATATAACCTAATTGTTTTATTTATAAAAAATTTAACTCACCAAAAAAAAAAAAACCCGTAAGAAATTTGCCTCTCGGGCTGGAAGCACGTGCCTCATGAAGCAACAACCTGCGAAACACTTTGCCAATATCAGGGAAATAATACCTTAGATATTATATATATTTAATTTTATATATTTTAATGTATATGCAAATAACAAAATTGTGATTATATGTATATAATCAGTCAACAAGTTTCAGCCCCCACCCACAACATTTGTAATTGCCCTCCCCCCTCCCCTGGAAAAAACTCTCTGAATTCAACACTGCTAGTGGGTCAGAGCATTTCTGAGATGGCAAGGCTTGTGGAGTGATCATAGTCAGCCATGACCCAGTAGCAGTCTCTCCTCAGACCACTTCAAAAGTGGTCTGAGGAGAGACTGCTACTGGGTCAGAGCATTTCTGAGATGGCAAGGCTTGTGGAGTGATCACAGTCAGCCAAGTAGTACCTTCAAAAACTGGTCCAAGGAGAGACTGCTACTGGGTCAGAGCATTTCTAAGATGGCAAGGCTTGTGGAGTGATCACAGTCAGCCATGAGTAGTACCTTCAAAAAGTGGTCCGAGGAGAGACTGCTACTGGGTCAGAGCATTTCTAAGATGGCAAGGCTTGTGGAGTGATCATAGTCAGCCATGAGTAGTACCTTCAAAAAGTGGTATGAGGAGAGACTGCTACTGGGTCAAACCATTTCTGAGATGGCAAGGCTTGTGGAGTGATCATAGTCAGCCATGAGTAGTACCTTCAAAAAGTGGTATGAGGAGAGACTGCTACTGGGTCAAACCATTTCTAAGATGGCAAGGCTTGTGGAGTGATCACAGTCAGCCATGAGTAGTACCTTCAAAAAGTGGTCCGAGGAGAGACTGCTACTGGGTCAGAGCATTTCTGAGATGGCAAGGCTTGTGGAGTGATCACAGTCAGCCATGAGTAGTACCTTCAAAAAGTGGTATGAGGAGAGACTGCTACTGGGTCAAACCATTTCTGAGATGGCAAGGCTTGTGGAGTGATCATAGTCAGCCATGAGTAGTACCTTCAAAAAGTGGTCCGAGGAGAGACTGCTACTGGGTCAGAGCATTTCTGAGTTGGCAAGGGCAAGGCTTGTGGAGTGATCACAGTCAGCCAAGTAGTACCTTCAAAAAGTGGTCCAAGGAGAGACTGCTACTGGGTCAGAGCATTTCTGAGATGGCAAGGCTTGTGGAGTGATTATAGTCAGCCATGAGTAGTACCTTCAAAAAGTGGTATGAGGAGAGACTGCTACTGGGTCAAACCATTTCTGAGATGGCAAGGCTTGTGGAGTGATCATAGTCAGCCATGAGTAGTACCTTCAAAAAGTGGTCCGAGGAGAGACTGCTACTGGGTCAGAGCATTTCTGAGATGGCAAGGCTTGTGGAGTGATCACAGTCAGCCATGAGTAGTACCTTCAAAAAGTGGTCCGAGGAGAGAATGCTACTGGGTCAGAGCATTTCTGAGATGGCAAGGCTTGTGGAGTGATCACAGTCAGCCATGAGTAGTACCTTCAAAAAGTGGTCCGAGGAGAGAATGCTACTGGGTCAGAGCATTTCTGAGATGGCAAGGCTTGTGGAGTGATCACAGTCAGCCATGAGTAGTACCTTCAAAAAGTGGTCCAAGGAGAGACTGCTACTGGGTCAGAGCATTTCTGAGATGGCAAGGCTTGTGGAGTGATCACAGTCAGCCATGAGTAGTACCTTCAAAAAGTGGTCCGAGGAGAGAATGCTACTGGGTCAGAGCATTTCTGAGATGGCAAGGCTTGTGGAGTGATCACAGTCAGCCATGAGTAGTACCTTCAAAAAGTGGTATGAGGAGAGACTGCTACTGGGTCAAACCATTTCTAAGATGGCAAGGCTTGTGGAGTGATCACAGTCAGCCATGAGTAGTACCTTCAAAAAGTGGTCTGAGGAGAGAATGCTACTGGGTCAAAGCATTTCTGAGATGGCAAGGCTTATGGAGTGATCACAGTCAGCCATGAGTAGTACCTTCAAAAAGTGGTCCGAGGAGAGACTGCTACTGGGTCAAAGCATTTCTGAGATGGCAAGGCTTGTGGAGTGATCACAGTCAGCCATGCGTAGTACCTTCAAAAAGTGGTTTGAGGGAAAACCACAATCCACTCCCCCAAACAGTCAGCCATGCGTAGTACCTTCAAAAAGTGGTTTGAGGGAAAACCACAATCCACTCCCACAACAAGGTGCGGGCTGACCACGGCTCATCAGTGCTATAGGTATGTGAAGGCGGGATCTCGTATAGTATGAACCAACAGAAGGGATACTGTGGTGCAACTCAGCAGCAGTTTGAATGTTGATGATGGTAGTAACATGGCAGAACACACAGTACATCAAACCATACTGAAAATGGGGCTACTTAGCTGCAGGCTACTAAGTGCCCATGTCAACCTCAGTTCACTGTTGAAAACGCCTATAGTGTGCATGAAAGCATCAAAACCAGACCTTGAGTGATTGAAAGAATATCTTCTGGTCTGATGAATCATGTTTCCTGTTGCACCATATGGATAGGGGAACACAATTGATTTTATGTGGATGGGAGCACACGATCTGATATTGAAAGGTGCCGTAAAATATGTAAGACTTGGATTTTTTCTTAAATTTTATTGAGAGCATGTTATATGTATTCATTACTAGCTACTGAAAATATTAATTGCCTTAATGACAGATGAAATCTCATCCCAACCTATGATCACAGGAACAATTCAAAGGAGTACAGATGGATTGTATTTCAAAAAATGCCACTGAATTCCATCTAATAAGTAAAATGGTACTCTGTTTCTCCTAATGCATTTGTCATATTTCTTCTTTCTGGAATGTATCCAATGTCTTTTATTATTATTCTACTTGGTCCATAGCTCGTTGTGCTCTTATGTTCAATTTCAAAAGAAACTGGTGGTTCTGCATTCATTTCAGAGAGTTACAAGGGTTTTGGTGAAACAAGCTAAACACAAGGCTAGTAAAGTTGACCTTTGTGGGAAGTGGTAAAACTGCTCCAATACATGTGCTTTGGCATCCAAATTTGTATTTCCATCTTTGTTTGTCTGTTTTTTAAGGGTGTGGGGTAGAAGATTGTGTGAATTGTGTACAAAGCAATAACTGTGGTGGCACCATTTATCCCAGTTTCTGTCCAGGCTTTTATTTTTTATTTTTTTGTGAGTACTTTTAATGTCACAGTAAAATCAAATTGTCAAATTGAAGGTAACAGCATAGCATATGCTATCATTCTTTCTGACAAAGATATGCCAGAATTAATTTTCAACCTTTGTAGACATCTGGATAACCCTTCAGAAAGCTTATTACTTAATGGAATAAAAATTTCCACTCTAGGATGATGAGTTCTCAAGATTTCTCAAGGGCTGTTCACATGACTGAAAGTTAATGTTAATTTTAGCCTTCTGTTGCCATAAAATGATGAGCATCTGTTCCATCCATGTGAGTTACTCCATGCCAAACATGTGAACTTCATGGATTTCCAGCATAGCATGTCTACATTACATTGCCTACATTTATGAAAGGTTTCATCTGATCAAAATTGTTTATTTTTGAATTATTTAAATCAGAATATTACTTAAAATTGTTCAAATAAATATATTTAAATTTGTGTTTCTGTGCTTAGAAGTTCCATATTCTTTTCAGTGTAGAGAAATTGGTATCGAAAGCCATGAAGAGCTCCTCAAAGTCTTGCATGAACTTCATACGGTAAGTTCTTTCTTTGCTTTGATATAGCATGTGTGTTTTTTGTATGCACTAATTACCGATGAAATTCATATATCTATGTCCACACACACACACACACACACACAAATCAGTACATGTTTTGTTTATTTAGTAATTGTCGTACAAATAGGAAGAAAGTTAATTTAGAAAAAAATATGAGATTTTTGTAAGAAAATTTTGCTTAAAGCAATTTAACTGAAACAAAACATAAAAACATGTCAGCTCTTCAAGCTTATAATTACAAATAAGAGTAGTTTTCTGTTCATTCCCAAGCAGTTGTGATATTGAGCTATGCTGTTTGAGTCTGTCTTTCATTACAACATGTTATTTATTTGTTTTTGTTTTTAATTTCTGCTACCAAAACTGGCAAACCCCTCCTCATTCTTGTTCTCTAACATAAAATCTTTCATCTCTGAATATGAAATTATACAGTGCTTTACATTCATAAATATTAATAAAAAAATCAGTTTTTGGTTAAAAACATCTGTTGAAATAAGCACTGTTTTGTGTGAAAAATCCATACACTTTAGTGTACAAATCTGTCTCTCAAAGTGATCCACACATTAGCCTGGTCCTCATTTTCTTTCTGAGGCCTCATTTTCAGGGCGTCTACCAGTCATGAAAATCATGAAAGTTACAAATTAAAAAAAAACTTCATGAAAGTTACGAAAAAACTGCAGATTTTGCTTTGGGGTCATGAATTTTTATTTCTTTTTAGTTATTGTTCATTTTCTGGCCACAATTTAAGTAATATTCCCTGCACAGACCACGTTAAGACGTTGATATAGTTTCCATCTAATGATGCACATGTCAAAAATAGGGCATTTGTGTCCTCTCCCACAAAGAAAATAGTTAAAGCAAAAGAAAAGGGGGGAAAATGTTTTAGCATATATACACAATATTGTTCAAAATCTGAGATCAGATTAGCAATTGTGCTTATGAAGTCATGACATTTTTCAGGTATAAATGTTAAAGAAAGGTGTGTAATGAAATTGTGTAGCATAATGGTGAGTGTTGCAACTTTCTTTTAGGTGTAGTCAAAGTATGATGAATCAGATATTTGTTACTAGCAGAAATACAGGGTGCACTTTTGCTGTAGAGAAAAAGGAGGAGGCACAGTGTTTCCCCCTCTAGTAAATGTGCGTGTATGCATGTACCACTGACTTGGGTATGGACATATACACAGGGCTGGATTAAGCGGGATCTATAGGAGCTACAGCTTTGGGGCCCACCATTACCAAATGCCCAGGAGGCATGTGTTATGGAGATTTAATACTAGAATTTTAGGCAAAGATATTAAAACTCATTTCGTAACTTTTATTTCACTCTAGTGCTCCATTTCATTGGCTTCCACGATGTGTGAAAATATTTTGCCTTGTCACTCGATATAGAAACATTGGAAGCATGGATTATTTAGAGACGCCTGCTTGTCGCATCTTAGGGTCTGGGCCTTTGTATTTCATAGACGTATTGGTATTGTCCAACTCATTTAATCTTTTGCCTAGTTAATTTCAAAGCAGCTGACTGAAAGCCCAAGCCCTCTTAAATTTTACCTTGATGTTTTGTTAAGTTGATGCTGGCATTTTCCCATGGTTTTTGTGGAAGAAGGGGGCTGGGTTTGCATGGAAAAAGGGGTAGAGGATATAATCTACTCGAGGAATTGAAAGTGAGCGGTCTCAGGAGGATCAGGGGAGGAAACGCCTTAGGTGTTGGGAGGCATGTCTTAAGCTGGCCGGGGGAATGGAGGTTTTTCTCCACAGACGCAAAAGGGAGACAAAGGAATGACCGAAGAGCAATTTAGGGAAGGAAATCTTAGTTTCAGAGGAACAGGGAGGAAGAATTATTAAGCTGAGGACAACCTTTCTGCAATTAAGTAAAGAAAATAATAAAGTGCTTTTAAGAGATCTAAAAGAATTGCATAAAAATTATTGCTCATAGTTATCATAGTTATTAGAAAGAGAGAGACAGAAGTCTATAAAATAGTTTTAGTTTTGCCTCATATGATTTCCACTTGGTCAGAAACAGCTAGGGCTGGAAGACAAACAGATTTCAAGGTAGTGACTCCTTAAAGGTAAAGGTTTCACGACGCTGTGTACAGCGGAGTTGGTGAGACAGTTTTAGCTTTTTCACTACCATCCACCCACACCTCCCATCTTGCACTTGGAACCTTTAATAGTTGAAGTTTCCTGTCCTGTGGCTTCACATTGCATAACAAAAAAGAAGAAAAGTATACAATGCTAAATCATTAGAATACTCGTAGAAAATCCAAGACAAAATCTAGGAATATTAAGCCATTTAACTCGTGTTTTTATGAGAACAATGCAAAATACAGTGACTTATTATGTAAACTCTACAGATGATTTATTAGTTTGAAGAATGCATTATATATTAATGATCACAAGCATATTGCTACAGTTTCATATTTTAAAAGACCATAATGATTTGTCACTATAAGTTCTTCAGGGGCCCACTCAGATGTCTTAGCCCAAAGACCCACTTAGGCCTTGGCCTTAACACACACACACACACACACACACACAATCATGAAAATTAAAAATGATCATGAAATTGGATTTCCCAAATTTGGTAGACATCCTGTTTTTCTATGCTGAAATACCTCTGTTTCATGTGTCGATGTAAAGTTTCCATTTAAAAAAGATAACACATTAATTCCAGTAATCTCATAAACATCTGTTAAGATTTTTTACCAGTAGAGTATTTTCTAAGGTACTTGAATTAAAATGTTATCTTTTTATTAGTAAGACTGCAATAAAATAAGAAAGAAACGCATTGAAAACTAGATAAGCAAGTGATTTCTGAGATTCACCATTTAGGTAGATTTGAATTACAAATAAAATTTACGATTTAACAACTTGATCAACATGTAGCCTTTTGTAGACAAACAAAAGGCTACATGTTGATCAAGTTGTCAACCTTGCCTTCTCATGGAGCATCCTGTTTTCACTGAAGGGGCTTTGATGAGATTGACAAATAGCAGTATCACTATACCACCAGAATTAGAGAAAATGCTATCCCACACTCACTAACTCACATGGTCAGCGTGGCAAGTTATGGCCTACCTTGTCCACCCAAAACAACTTTGCAGTTCGTACTTATGGATCAGAGATGCGGACCTTAACTATAAAATACACATAGAGGCTGCGGACAGCTCAAAGAAGCATCGTGAGAGATATACTATAAATTTCACAAAATTGTGGGATTTACTCAGGAATAAAAGGATGTTACTTACAGTCGAATTTTTGGGTAGCACCCCTACCCTTCCTTAGGACTACAACTAAAGTAGGTGTTGCCATTCATGAGCTAAATTCCACCCTTGATTTGGAATTTAGTTCACAAATTGCAACACCAACTATAGTTGTAGTCCTGAGGAAAAGGGTAGGTAGTAGGGGTACTACACAAAAATTCGACTGTAAGTAATATCCGTTTATTCCTGAATAAATCCCATGATTTTGTGAAATTTATAGTATATTATGCCTAGGAATAGACATGTCATCAGTTATTACCAAGAGAGAGATGTGTTTATGAAACCAAGAAAGATATGAAAAAGAGCTAATGGCTCAGGAAAATGACAAGAGTTGATGACATCATGATCAAAGCAGAAACCCTCAAGGGAAGATGGGATGGACATATTGCTAGAAGAACTGACCACTGTTAGACAACTGGAATACTAGATTGTGTACCAAGGGAAGAATGGGAGATGAGTGAATGAAATTCAAAAGCATGCTGGATTGACATGGAAGAGAATTGCTCAAGACAGAGTTGTAGAAGAGAATTTGAGATATTTATATCCAGCAGTGGGTTGAGAATGGTTGATGATGAACATCAAGAATTTGACTGTTCAGTGCCTAGTAATTGACACTTTTGCTTGAAACAAAACAGGACGAAACATAGCAGGAAAAGAGTAAGCACAAAACTGTCATAAAGTATTAAAAATAAGCTAAATGTGTCATTGAAGTATTCAGTTTTAATTATTTTCTGAATTACAAGAATGTGGAATCAAGTTAAGATATCTGCTTTCCATCTTTTTCTGAGATAGACATTTCAGATTTTCCATGCCTCCAAAATAAGCCAGAGTGGCTGAGAAATGCACCCCCCACCCCATCTTTGTCATGGTGAATTTACTATATGTGCAAAGATACATAATTATTTTTGGGATTTTATTTAAAATCTGATGAAAAATTTGTCCGAGGGGCAGCAATGGCTTATATAAAACTATCATATGTAGTCTTCATTTTGATGGAAGTGTGGTTTAATGTGGTTTTCAGTGCAGTTGTGGTGTGTGCATTACAACCTTTTTATGCCATTGATTTTTGAGTCCAGTGGTGAAGGAGCCCATCTCAATCCTGCAGCCAAATTCCATTTGATACATAATATTTTTCTGTTGTGATATTGTTTCATTTACAATTAACATTATACCACCAAGCAGAATTCTTATACTGAATAGATGGACATTTAAAAATTAATTGCTAATCAAATAAAGTTTGTATCATTTATGGCCCCATAGAAAGTGTATGTTGAAATTCAATTTACAGTTACTTTTACAAGAACTTGAGCTCTAAATGGTACATCAAATGGAACAACATTTCTCCAAGCAAAGTAAGGGGAAATTATGAGCAGCAGTCGGGCCACCCCAGTGGTGCAGTGGTCTAAGCGATGGCCTCTGATCATTCGTCTGAAAGGGGTCCAGGTTCGAATCCCAGTGAGGCATGGATGTTGTGTTTGTCTTACGGCACTGGCTCTCTCTCCTACCTGGAACCAGTGACCCTAAATTAGGAACGGGCAACTGCTTATAGCCCATTGAGTTGCTCACGGTGGTTGTTAAACCTCCAATAAAAAAAAACAGCAGTCAGTGTATGAGTCATTCAGAAAATAAAAAAGAATGTTTGTTTATAAAAGCTATATAGGTACTTTAAAAATTTTCAAATATTTTATTTACAATTTTTAATTAATACCTTAGTAACTGATTGAACTTCACATTCTACGGGATTTTCAATGCACTTGTTCATTTCGAAAGACCGTAATTAACCACAAATGGATAATACATGCCCAACAATGGTGCCAGGAGGTAGCCAACAATGCACTGGGCCCGAATGACCTTGATTGAGTGCCGGCTAGGAACCTGCACAGACGCTATATGCAAACCATGTTTACTTTCTGAAGGAACTAGGTAGATGGATCATAATGCAATGCAATATCTAGAGTCCTTGCTTAACAGTTGAAGTTAAAAATATCATTATGTGTAAGATTGAACTAAATATCTGCTTACAATTATTTCTATAGTATTATTGGCAGAGACAGACAGACAGACAGACAATAAAGCTGCAATTAAAAATATGACAAACAAAACAGGTTTGGACAGTCATGCTTTCAAAATACAGGTTATAAAGTGCTTTGGAACACCGTAGAAGTTCTGACACATCTACAGCATTTTTCAAAAGAAAATTGTCAGAAGAACTGGAAATAGAGAGGAGAAGAGGTACAACATTAAATGATTTGAAAGGTTTGAATTTACATCATGAATGGCAACACCTACTATAGCTGTAGTCATGAGGAAGGGTAGGGGTACTACCCAAAAATAGACTTTAAAATATCCTTTTATTCCTTAGTAAAAAAACCCATAGTTTCAGATATTTGTAGTGTATTATTATTATTAGTGTTTTTAGCTATTATGACATCAGCTTAGCTGTGATAATATGTAAACCTTTCCCCTTGTTTTAATATTTTGTTAAAGAATACTTATCGCTAATAGCAAAAGATGATTTATTTGTGACTCTATGCATATCATATGTACACCTTTGTTTTTATATTTTGTACAGACAATGAAAACATATCAAACATATCATGCAGAAGAGAGGCAAGCTGAAGGAAAACTGCGATATGTTGAAGCTCAAAGGTCCAAACTTGAACAATCCATTCCAAGGGAGAAGTTAGAAAAGTCAAAAAATTTCGCCTTATCGAAAAAGAAATACAAAAGGTAGGATAATGCATTTATTTCTGCTCCTGTGCCTTAAACAAATTACCCTTCTCGGTATTTTATGGTACTTTAACTACATTTTTGGGCATTGAACAATTTGCTACATTATAATGAAAGAATAATAATTTAATACTATTTACTCCACTTGAGCTGCAATCGGAAATGAACCCTATGGCAGCAGTTGTCTCTCTCTCTCTCTCTCTCTCTCTCTCTCTCTCTCTCTCTCTCTCTCTCTCTCTCTCTCTCTCTCTCTAGTGTATGTATGTATGTATGTATGTATGTATTAGACCTCAAGTAGGTAGCTTTGTGAAGGCTTACATATTAAAAAAATGCTACTTCATGAATATAAATATAGCAGGAAACGAATTGAAATCCGGGCTAAGTTTGATTTCCACTCCTGGATGATGCAATTTTTAAGTTTTCCAGAATTAGCCACATGGAGTTCCATTGTTAGTAAGTAACAAACTAATGAGATAACATTTTTCAGTTCCATTGAACTTTCTTTCCAGAGCAGGATTAAGCATGTAAGTTATATGTGTCAAAACATTACTTACTAATTAGTTTTGGCATTTAAATTATTTATATACACAATCACTGCTGAGCTCAATTGAGTCAAAGTGAGAGATTGCTGTTCTTCATTTTCATATTCTCTTATAATACAGATATAATATCAATAACACAAAGAAAAATATTAGATATATATGATTTAAAAGATAGGACAGGCATAACCAAGTGGAGAGCCCCAACCAATGACTTTAAATTGGTTGTCACTTAAGGTAACAAAAAATGTGGTTCAATAGAAGCACACACTTTGTCTCAGATGTAATTGTAAAATGACAAAACGTTTTTAACACAATCCAAAATACAGTTAAAAAAAAAAAAAAAAAAACTGAAGAAATCTCTCTTTTTTACAGGGGTGGGGAAGCATTTGGGATTTTTTTTAATGGAGAATTATCAAGTAATATGAAATGGCTGAAATTGCAGCCAGAAGCTTTAGGGAGTTACCATAAGGAGCAGCTAGAGATCAGGTGTTCACAAATTTATTCTTGACAAATACCTCAATAGGAAATCTACCCAAAAAATTGTTCAACAAGAAATTATGAAACATTTTCTCATCTTAGTTATAAAAGTACATCTCTCAGTCTATCAAGAAGCTTGTGTGATCAAAACTGCCAGCTTGAAGACAATCTATCATCTGACTGATATGCATAAAAAAAAAAGCAAGTAGGAAATGTATAATAGCACTGCATGCTGATGAAATGCATATAGTGTATTAAATCCGTTTATTTTTGTGGTGTAGTCAGCACAAAGATTCGCCAAGCTTTTGCACTCCACTGGGAGGCTTTTTCAAGGCAATGGTAGACATAAAAATAGCTAAACGGATTTAATACGCTATATGCGTTTCATGATTATTCAAGTGCAGCGTATATAAAATAAAGCAGTGCATGCTTTTTAATGATGATATCATTATATTGTGTCTTTTTAATCTAAGCTAATTTAACTTTTATTACTCTCACTTTAGCGTCAGTCCAAGTACAATGATGCCAGCTTAAAAGCTTTGAAAGCCCGCAATGACTATGTGCTATGTATGGATGCTTCCAATGCTGCTGTTCACAAATATTTTGTGGACGACCTGTCAGATCTTATAGATGTAAGTCATTGCAGAATATAATAACCACTTTCACTTTTTTTCATGTATATTTCATATGTATTTTTAGTTCATTGTTTTGATGAAATATATTTTGAAAAAAATTAACTTGGCTTACTAACACAAAGTGTTTTAATCTTTATGAAATATAGCTGAAATTAGGCAGAATGCACTTTAATTTGAATGACTCGTGGATATATCTTGTACATAACCATATCACTTTTGCTTGAGTTTTACAGAGAAATAATGTAAAGTTTCTGTGCAGATGTGCTAAAAATGCTTACTGTCAGCATTTACTAGACTGTATTGCTGAAAAACAAACTCTGTGCATGTTTACATCTGGATTGTATTTACACATTGGCATATGGGCGAGTCTATCCCACGTTATCTACAACTGCTGTAAAGTTCACATAACGATCCACATATTCTAACATAACATATTCCACACACTGGCTGTCATTTTCCAAACATTATATCATATTAACAAAGGGGGAGGGAACTTGCTATCATATGAAGGTGACTTATATACAGTCATTATAGATTTATACCAGTATATGTTATTCAACGTTTTACTACTTGACAAAATTTACAACTGTAATTACAGAATGAAGGGTGTAGTTTACTCACATTGGGCATCTTGTACTGCTATAGTCCTTGAAATTGATATTATATCTATATATCCTTCCAGTATTCTTTACAGTCCAAATCCCAGGTATGACCACCACAGCTGCACCTGTCTGTTGGTATATTGTTTGTTGAATATATGGGGGGGGGGGGGTCGAATGAATTTCCAGTAATTAGGAAGTCTTAAATGCATAAAAGCATACAATGGACAGTACGTAGCTACAAAATATATATGTAGCTACTAATTATAGTAGCAGAAATACTGTTCATCATGTATTTATACAAATAGCATATTAAACAGAGGTTGATAGGTCCCCTGTAATATGAACTAGTAGCAAATTACAAGTAGCAGAATACAAAGAAACCCCAACTTCAAAAGTAGGCTTATTTCAATTGCTGTCCGGTATCATCCATACAAGAACTATACAATCGGTTGATAAGCTATACAACATAGCAGAAGGTAAAAAATGACAAATTGAAGGGAAGAGTGAATTAAAGGTGTGAAACCTGATATAAAAGGACTAACTTCAAATGAACTTAAAATCTCATGAGTAGTAAAATCCAACAGAGATAAAAACGAAGACAAAAACCACAGGACCCATCTCAATTCTACTCTTGCTACAAGTACCCAAACATGTTTCAGCATATATTATGCCTTCATCAGTGGTTCAAAGTGTTCAGAGGTGCCTAGTCCTCTGTAAAGACCACAGATGTAATGAGATGTGCCTGAATGGTAGGAAATACTTGAATATCAGCGCTTCAGGAATTAACCTTTGTACCTCATTGTGCAGTTCATGTGTAGTGCCATCTGTGGGAGCCTCGCTGACTTATTCGTCCCGCCGATTGGCCAAGCAAAGTAACTTAGATTTATGGGACTTATGTTTAATCATGCGTTTGTTTTCAGATTCCAAAAGCTATCTCCATGCATGTGAAAGATCTATAGGTGAATTATTACTGCAACATTTTCTTTTATATTTTTCAATGATCAGAGCTTCCGAAGTGAGAATCTGTCTATGAGATCTATGCGATGTAAGAATTTGGACATTTCCCCAAATCATATTCGATACAATATGGAATAAGTGCTGTTTTGGGCCTTTTCTTTCCCCAGTCATTTAAATGTTATTTAAATCTTGTAATAAGACTTCTCTTGATACTACTGATGTACACAAAATCTTTCTGATTGCTGTTAGTTTTTGTTGGGATACAATATACACCAGATTTATCAATGACTGACTTATTGTCATCTGAGGTTAATAATGTGCCATTATCGGTGACAGTTTTGGCCAAAAATACTTGATTCCGTGCACATTCTTTCTTTAACAAGTTACTAATTGGTGGTTAAAAAGGAATTGATAAGTAAGTTTTATATTCACTTTTATAATAAGTGAAAATTGATGGTTATTTTTATATTGTCATAAATGGAAGTAATCAACCTACTACTATAACCAATGGTTCTGCTGTATTTTTGATCCATTGTAATTCAGCTTGTTCATATTGCAAGGAAGAGGAATGTGTGATAGCTCTTTTGATATAGTACGAGAAAGGGGCAGTTTTGTATTTCCAGGGATGCCAAGAGTCATATGGGATCGATGCTGGAATATAAGTAGGTTTTCTGAAGACAGCATATTCAATGGAATTACTGTACCGGAATAAACTGAAATCCAAAAAAAAAATTTTTAGTCTGTTATCGATTTCTTCCTCTAATGTGGTTTTGATAGTAAGATAAATGTTGCTAAAAGTGTTTTTGAATATATCAAGTTTTCTTTGGAATGTTGCCAGAAGAGAAGACTATCGTCTACATTGTGTAGGTATAAGCAAGGTAAGTCCAGGTTAGATCATTGGAATATTGTTTTTTCAATATGTTGTATTACTACCTCGGCCAACAACATATTGAAAAAACAATATTCCAACAATCTAACCTGACTTACCTTGCTTATACATGTACCTATGCTATGTAGACAATATTCTTCTCTTCTGGCAACATTCTAAAGAAAAACTTGATATATCCGTAAACACTTTTAACAACATTTATCCTACTATCCAGAACACATTAGAAGAATAAATCGACAACAAACAGAACATTTTTTTTTCTCACTACTCATTCTTTCAACATGGCCAAACTGCCTCAGAATATTTGTATTTACCTTACTAACAAAATTTTACTTCACATTGCACATCTGCAATACATCTTCATTCCTCACATGATCAAAACATGTCTTTCCACAGACCCCCATAAGTAATGCATCTCTCCAGCACACAAACATCTTCTATATCTCTTCTGAAGTATCCAGGTTTCACTTCCATACATCAGAGTAGGAACAATTACCTACGTATTCATATACAGCCATTAGGGACCTTTTCGAGAACTCATCAGTCCTGTGAAATTTTCCTAAGACAGCAATGGCTTTCAAAGTTGAATTCACTCGCCTACTAATTCCACAATCTAATCTGTTTTCTGTGTCAAACATGCTTCCTAAATTTACAAATTCATTCACTTGGTCTATGTACCATTTAGAAGAATTTTTCATTCAGTACTATCAGTTCCTTGCGCAAAACCCATGACTTTGGTTTTTTCCTTATTTGTACTCAGTTTGAATTTCACACATCCTTTGTACATCTGAAAACATAAACTCTGCAAATCACTTTTGCTCTCTGCTAACAGGACTGTATCATAAGCATACAGCAATCTTGATTCCAGTGCGTATCACTCATTTTTTTTTACTTTAGACCAAAAAAGATTTTTGCACTTTTCATGTCATAAAAGTCTAAGTGGGAGTGTTTGACACCTCTGTCACTTTAGCTGTTACTTTGTTTCGTTTTTACTTTTATCCTTTCTTGTGGTACCATATATCTACCCTGGCATTTTCATTTCTGCAATTTTTAACCTATTTTTCATACATCTTATCATTGCCCAAGTTTCAGCTGGTGGTTTCTGGTCTTACTTCAGTTTTGAAAACTTTGTTTTTCTGCCTTCGTTGGAAGATTCTGTCATAGAGTACACTTTGTTTTTGTTTTTCAGTTATTAAATATATTTGTATTCTGCTATTCAGTTCTCTCATGTCTCCACCTTCTGCTAGCATTATCCCAGATATATGAATAGTTTTACTCTTTTTATCACTTGTTCCTGGATGTTTTGATCTCCCCTGTTAATTGTAGATCTTATATTTTGTTTTTGTTTTAGTCGTTTTCAGCCGTTTTTGTTTTAGTGCTCTTCTCCTCCTCCTTTTCCAGTTGTGGCATACATCTCTACATCATGTATAAACAACAGGGTTCATTGTGCTGTTTTTCTCACTCTTGATGTTAATCAGTGGCAGAACTGCCCGGGCCTGGTCAATAATTTCCATAATTTCAGCTAAGATTTTTTTAACTTTTTTTTTTTAATTGGCATATGTGCGATTGTTGTGATGTGCCTTAGAAAGTTCCTCTAGGTAAGTGGTCAGGTGGTCCTAATCCCCAACAAAGCTCCTTAGGCATTGTTTTTCTTCTATTTGTTCCGGGAAGCGGGAAGGGTGCACCACGATTCGAAATTCTGGGCCCGGTCAACGAACTTCACTTTCCGCCATACCTGATGTCAATGCATCCTAATGATGTAAGATAAAAATGAAATACATGGTGCACTGCTACTTTTACATCAGATTTAAGGGTATACGATATTGGATATTTAAAAAGTATGTTTAACAGTAAAAGATATATGTTTCACTACGATTAGGCAAGCAGTACTTTCAATGCTCATATGGTCTGACCAGGCTTGGGTTCAGGTTAGCATTCATTAAGTACAAGACATCTGATATAGTGGGATTTATTAATAATAATCATTTATGAACTGCCCATCTCTAGAACACTAGAACAAAGGAAATGGAAATATAGATAAAGGCCACATTAAATAAGCAAAAAGGTTTATCATTGCTGCTTTAGTGGTAACACCTGCTTTGTTAACTCAATCCTGATGGAGGGTTAGTGTACTACCCAAAATTCTGATGAGTGAGTATTTAACATAAAATTCCTTCCCATAGAATATAATTAAACTTTCATTTTTATGTTATTATAATACTCTTTCTGTTTTGATGCTTTCTACTTATTTTTGCAGCTGACTGGTTGTAAAAGAAATAGCAATAAAAATGCCATTATTTGGAAACATTTATATATGTTAGAATTATTAACACAGCAATCAGACACCTCTGATTGCGTGCATTCACTGTTCATCGTGTAACTTCAATTACATCAGAAAACTTGAAAATTGCATCATCTTGGAGCGGTAATCAACCCTTTTTGCTTTAACTACGCTACTAGGAGGCAGGGTTTGCTTCGACTGGCAAAAATCAGTGAATGTTCTTATTCTTAACACTCAGATATTTGGGACGTGGTCACCCTGGCTTGCATAACGGATAGCATGCTCGAACAAAAATTGAGAGAGGCAGGTTTGGTTCCTGCTCCAGGGCAATGTAATTTTCAAGTTTTCTGATGTGGTTAATGTTAAGTGAGGAGCAGTAAATACACGCAATTCAGAGATGTCTGATTGCTGTGTTAATAATTCTAACCTATTTTCTCATATTATGGGAAGACTATTTCTTCCACAAAATTTATTTATATGAGTGCTAAAATTTTTATACTTAAAAACATTTTATTATATATTTTTATAGAAACACATACTGTGGAACCTTGGTGATACATTTTTTGCTATATGAAATTCTGTGCTAGTGCAATATTTTTCTTCAGTTCCTAACACTTTTTAAATTTGATTATACAATATTTCAAATTTATATCCTTTTTGCAATTATACTGTAATTAAATTTTAAATTTCAGATTATAAAAAATGCACAGTTCTTGGATTCTTTTATACATAACCAGATGTGTTACAACTTTGAGAGAATTGAGACAGCATTTTATTTATTTATTTATTTATTTATTTATTTATTTATTTATTTATTTTGCAGCCATGAAATAGATGATACAACCAAAAATTTACTAAATAAAGTTCACAGTTCTCTTTTTTTCTCTGAATTCAAGAAATTTGAAACAAGCAAAGATAGTGAATATTTTATTTGGCACTAATGCTAAATCAACTAGTGGATAAACTGCTTTGAAAAGAGTGATGCTTATAAGTAAAGGATATGTAATAGGGGTATGAATGTAAAACAAAATCAAATTCATTTTTGCTAACACTATTTCAATTTTTTTTCACATATTGAAAATATGAAATCATTCAGAATTTTTAACCCAGTTTTTATGCAATGAAATTAGAATAAAAAAAATACAGAAATCAAACTAGACATAGGCTTGGGGTAGCAAACAAAGTATTCATGTTAGTGTGTATGGAAGTCTTACATTATAAATTAGTATATCCTAAAATGTCTATTTTTATACCTTTTTTTTTTTTTGTATAGGCATTCAAAATTTGACAATAGAATTTAAACTTTTGGAAATTTATTTTATACATTTTCTAAGGCCATCACTTAGAAAAACGTATAAACAAGGTTCCACTATATTAAAATTCACAATTATTTTTCTCACTGAGAGTGTTTTTTTCTTTCAGAACAATAACACGTTTTGTTTTGCTTTTCATGTTTCTGAAGGAAGAAACTAGTAACAGTTGATTCCTTTTATTTAATTGTTAAAAATCTATTTTAATTTTAGTGTATGGATTTTGGATTCCACACATGCCTAGCCCGAACACTCATGATGTACGCGAGTGCTGAAGAGTGCCAGAAGAAATCAAAACAAAACAGCATTGACAGCATGAACAAATGTATAACAAGTTTGGATTCACGTGCAGATAAGCAACGATTCCTAGAATGTAACAATTCTGCTTTCATGGTGCCCAAGAAATTTATCTTCCAAGGTCACAAGGGAGATGAGGTGATGAAGTGACTTATGTTATAATAGTTTATAATATGATATGTTATGTGGTTACTATAATGTACACACATACATGCAAAGTACAAATTTCCAGTCTTGGTGCAATTGCAACAGTATCTGAAATTTAGCAGCACCAAAATGAAGTAAAATAGTATGTTTGCTCTTCCTGAATGTGTTGAATAAAACTGGTTATCCTTTTAGTCCATCTGTACAGGCAATAGTTAGTTAACTATAGTCATTATCTGAAGTTCATTTGAAAGCTAAAATGAAGCCAGAAGTTCTGAATTGGTCTTTACTGTATTTTAAAAAAGTTTCCCTGTAAATTCTCCAGTTCTGTGTAAACAGTCACCTTCTTTTTGAAATCTTCTTTCATCTTTGCAATAGAGATTTCCTTTTTTATATTTCAGTGAAACCAAATTTCCAATTTAGAATTTTTGACTTGTATTATTTATTCCCAAAAAAGAGCTTCAAAGAATGGCTGTGGTTAAAGGACTACTTTTACTATGTGGATAACCAGTTTCACTTCACACATTCAGGAAGGCTGTTGAAATGATTTAAGTTAGTTACCCATTCATGAAGACACCAGTGATGATGCAGCTGCATCAACCCCCAACTTTAAAAAACTATTTCCATGTGTGTGTATGTTTTGAAGTATTCCCTTATGAGAAACAAATTATGAAAATTTTATCCTGATCCTCTCACTGCACATAACATTTCATGTATGTGTGTGTTTTTCCATTAATTGTGGATTTTTAGGTATGCTAAAAACAGCGCATGATTGAAATTTTGAGTCCAGAAAAAGTGTTCATTTCAAAAGTGCATTATATGCGACTATATATGTATGAGATTATATGAGTTTCTGTGTGTGTGTGTGTGTGTGTGTGTGTGTGTGTGTGTGTGTTAAGGGGAATAAAAGCTAGTTGGGTGTTAAAAGTAACTTGATGTCCAGGGCATTGGAGTGAAGCTATAGTAATATTAATTTATTTGATCCTTTTGCAGTTGCAGATATCTATTATTCAGCAAATAAATGTTCCTTATTAACTCTTTAAGGAAATACAATTTGATACCTATTCATGATTTTGACATGAAATCTTTACAATTATGACCATTTATCTCTTTCAAGCGGAATGAAGTAAAAATGACATTTTAAAAATAAAAAATATTCAACTTAAAGGTTTTTTAATATAGCCCTTTAACATAGGCTTCTTTTGTTCCATATAGCATATCGTGCTCGTATTGAATTTCCTGCCATGTATGTTTTAGCATATCTATTATTGTAGCATTCACACACCACCTCTAGTTCTCTGGTGAAGGTCAGCCCAATTGTCAACTGATATTCCATCTTCTAAATAAGGCATGTCTTTCACTGGCACAACTTGTGAAATTCCTCCTTTAATTCAATGTGTCTGAAACACAGAATATCTGACATAACTCCACAAGAAGAATTCTAGTAGGGTTACCACTGGTGAGTGATTGGTCATGTTATTGCATGTCCACATTCTAACAGGCTGCATGGAAGAGTTTCATTGTAAAAGTTTTGAATATGGCTTTCCAATG
This sequence comes from Macrothele yani, assembly GCA_039090855.1. Lineage (NCBI taxonomy): Eukaryota > Metazoa > Arthropoda > Arachnida > Araneae > Macrothelidae > Macrothele > Macrothele yani. The sequence goes on from CM077014.1 coordinate 2,218,764, forward strand.
TATTGGTGTCCCATTTGGAATTAAACACTAAGCTGCAACTTAATAATTAAACTGAAGAACTGTAAATTCTGCTGTATCTTAAGATAATTATTTTGCTTGACTGTGGACCTAGCAAAGGAAAAATGGTTTGAAACTTGTGTCATATATGATGGTCAGTGGCTCAACACTAAATTGGGGGAGGAGGACACAAACAATTATTTAAAGCCTTCCCTCCCATTAGAAATTAGTTTTTCATATTTTCAATGATTTTGAATAGATTTTGAAAACTTTGAATCACACATAGGTAATGTGCATTAATATATTAAAAATATGTAATATTATATAATTCATATTATATATAATATAAAAATTATATAAAATCGAAAGTCTAGGAGTGGAAGAAAGTTATTCAGACAAAAAGACCAAAGGGGTAATTGTTATGGGAGAAATTGATGGCTGAAGGTACATTTTGCTACTTAGCTGGCTTCGGTATTGAAAACTGACAGAAGATCCTTCTAAAAATACGTAATATCTAAAGTATTGTTTACCTGATATTGTCAAAGTATTTGTACGTTGTTGCTCTGTGAGGCACGTGTTCCCGGCCTGAGAGGTCTTTTTGTTACGGGTTTTTGGTTAGTTATAAAAAATTTTTTTAGAAATAAAACAATTAGGTTATATATTTTCAGTTCTACATTCATTCATTCTCACAATCAAATGTTTTAAATTTACATTAATTAATAAATTTTAGTAGAAAGAGTTATACTTATCGGGTCAGGAGACGTCTCACACGGGGTTCGTCGTCACCATGTTACAACGAGCGCTTTCGACATGGTCAGTGTGTCATCGTCGGGCCTTCTACACAGAGCAACAATGTGCAAAATACTTTGACAATATCAGGTAAACAATACTTTAGATATTATGTGTTTTTAATCAAAAGCACGTTTATAGCATAAGACAACCCTTAAGGTTGCCTCATGAATTGAATATTTCGAAGATCCTTCTGTTACACAACCCAGAAAAAATGGGCATATTGGGGTGGCATCTTAAGTTTCCAGGCCTGAGAGGGCTCAGTCAGCTAAGAAAGCAGTCAAAACACTAATTAAGAATAGCTGTGGTAAAAACATCATTCTCTTCTTCATGGGGTTCAAAGAGAAGCAAATAAATCCTGTCCAGCCTATCTTGTTCTATGAAAATATAAAAATAAAATTATCTATGCAGCCTGCTTTTTAAATTAATGTGATTTTTATCTGGAACATAATTAAGTGTTATGCAATGATAAAAGAAAGCACTGCTTTAAAATTACCATGAATGTTATGGAAAGTATTATTTACAGGGGTGTGAAGTCCTCTGTCTGTCAGGAATCTATCACACTGCTGGGTTGTGGGCACCTATACTATGCCACTAAAAATGGTGCATTAAAGTTTGGGCTCTCATGCTACACCTTTTTATTATTGTGAAGTTATTTGTCGTCCAGTATTCAAACATTACGATGGTTAATGAGTTTCTTTGTATTTAGAGATGGCTTTTCAGAAACCAATGGGTTACAAGAATGTTTTGTCTTCACTGATTTCTTTCCAAGATGTCCACTCTGATATCTAGGCTATGCAAAGTAGTCCAGCTGTAAAACTTCTTGGTTTAATATCCAAAGGTACCTGTATTAATATAAGAGAAGATTCTTATTAGGACTTTTTGAACAATAAAACAGTAATCTACAGATCCCTTGAAAATTTTCACTGAGATTTTTAGGGTACTTCCTAGAAACAACTGATTTCTGTATCAACTGCTTCAGGGCTTATTGCAGTATAACCAGAGCTTGGTTTCTAAAACATATTTCATGTCTTCATAAATGACTTCTGCTGCATCCAAATTTATGGATTTGATGGTGGTGTGGCTTTGTAGTTATGAGATATAAAGTATCGTAGATTTGAATTTTTTTGCATTTGTGTATCAACCTTGATTCAGTGAACCATTATATAAAATGGGTTTTCTGCACTGATGGCACAATGGTCTAAGCACTGGCTTCTGACTATTCGTCTGAGATGAGTCCTAGTTCAAATCCCAGTGTGGCATGGATGCTGTGCTTGTCTTATGGCACCAGCTGTCTCCCTCTTGTCTGGAACCAGCAGTCCCAAATTAGGGACAGGCGACTGCTTATAGCCCATTAAGCTACTCACTGTGGCCGTTAAATCCTCAAACAATCAAACATAAATAAAACTGGTCATGTTCTGTAACAGTTCTTGATAATTATCATTCAAACTGGCAACAAAAAATGCAACAGCAATGTTAAACATAAAAATTCTTAGATATTTCATTTTAGAAAAAAAGAAATATATGTGTACATTATTATGTTCCAAATTTACAAAAAGACACATATTATAAAGGACTCATGCTAACACCCAGTGTTTTGGTATTTCACATGGCTTGAATATTTAATCAGTTGAACAGTAATCTATTATTCCATTTAAAATTCTCTCTGCAAAGAAGATATCAAAGTTTACTTATATATTTTCATTCTGCCATATTTTTTCAGGTCAAACAAGTAAGCTGTGAGAAACCTATACAAGAAGACTTGGAGCAGAGGCTAAGACATTTAAATCAAAGATTAATGTCACTAAAAATTGAAAGTGAAGAAGTAAGTGCCTAAAATTTTAATAGAAATAGCTCATTCAACATGAAATTTTAATACAAATATCTTCACAACTGAAACTAGATAGTAATTTCAAACTTTGACAAAGAATTTAACGGGTTTTTTTGCTTTTTTACACCACATCTAGCTAAGCTACAGCTTTGAAACCTGCATTAAAGTGTATATTATATCCATAAGTTTCTTTGGGTATGATTATTTCATGTATAGGTCACAAAGTGGCAACACATTAGACGAACAAGCTAAACAATTGATTTCAGCGGAGCAAAGAAAGCACGGTTTGTGTTGTTGTCCAATGAAAAAGAAGTCAACAAATAGAGTTAAGTACAGATTTGCACAAAATTTGGCAAGGAACAACTTGCAAGAAAAACTGTAAGCGTACAGTGCAAATAATTTGTTAAAGAAGATTGGTTGTGTTCTCGACAAGGGAAGGGTGGTAAAAGAATGTATGTCAGTGGCAACTGCTGAAAGAGTGCCAGAAAGGTTTCTTCACAGCCTGTGGAATTGCATGTATTGAGCAAGTAGAAAGCTTCAGATTCTCCAGTGAATGATGGTGAAAGGTCTTGCAGTGGAGATTTGCTTTCAAACCATACAGACTTGGGGTTTTGCAGGCTAAATTAAGTGAAAATGATAAACTCAACCAACATCATTTCTACTGTAACCTGTTTGAACAAATGTAGACAGATGAACAATTATTCATCAGAATTGTTTTCTCTGATGAGGCATTCTTCCAGTGGAAAAGTAAACAAATACAGTGTTCATATTTGGAGCACAGATAATTCTAATGAACTGCTGACACTTAAGTGTGCGAGTGAAATGATTGTAATGTTTGCAGCAATGAGTCACAAAATTTTGTACAGACCCTTTTTCTTTGTGGAATCAACTGTCACAGAGATTGTTTATCTGGCTGTGTTGGAAAACTCCCCCATTTCACAACTGGTTCTTAACATGGAGCCTCATGTTCAGTTTCAACAAAATGAGGCACCACCACATTTCTTGAAAGATGTCCATTGCTATGAAAAATTAATCAGCTGCAGGGGTCCTATTCCATTGCCTCAAAGGTCACTGGACTCAACACCTCTATTAATACCTCTAGATTTCACTTTATGGGGCTAAATTAAGGATACTGTCTATACTTGCCTCAGATGCTGAGCAGTGTTACTGAGTTGATATTCTGGATTTCATAAGCTAATGAGTGGACAAGGTAATGCTGGACAGGATCTGTCTGAATGTTCAGACTAAATTCCAGCTTGTCATCTGGGCTACAGTTGAAGTCTCACTTCAACTCCTACTTTACTTGATCCCTTCAACTCCTACTTTACTTGATACCAGTGTTGCCTCTCTACTGGTTTGTCTCTAAATTTACTGATTTTGGTATTTGTCTACTGTTTTACTGAGGGATTCCATTAATTTGTATAATTCTACTGATTTTCATGAAATTTTTGGCAGTCCACTTAAATATCTTTCTGCATATTGCTAATTTTAAATTCATTTAATCATTGCAGTTACTTTACACTGAAAATATTCACTGTGCTAACTGCTAACAAACAGTATTAGAGTAGTTTTTTTAGTACATTCAAACTTGGGAATAACAAAATTGAAAGGAGAGTAAAAAATGTTCAATATATGTAAACTTCGTTGAAGTCGGACAGATAAAATAAAAGGTGCTATTTTTGGCATATTACATTATGTCAAATTAAAACTAGTCAATCATAAACTGTTTATCAATTAATCAAAGGTAAATAATACTTGTTAATTGAAAACTATTGCTAACAAAATAATATGAGTGAGATCTGCAATGAGCAAAACATTTAATGAATGTAAAAATTAAAGTAAATGCCAAAAATTTGAAATTTTACCTGTTACATGTTATGTTGGATATGTGAGCCAGATCTGGCTTGTTTTGTGCTTATTGTTATAGCTGTTTTAAATGTTTTTTAACTTAATGTTTCTAGATACAAAATAAACTCTTAAGATTTCCTAAACAGAGGTTAAGTGATTGAAAGATGGTGAGGGGAGGGGATAAAATATAGCATTTGCCCAGGATATGTATATTTGAAAAGTGTGGGGTGGGGAGCAGAAGGTAGTAAAAAGCAACCAAAACATTCCTTCATGTGAACTGACCTATCTGTAAGGGGAACCATGGGGTGTTGTCAACAGCAGGTAATTCCTTTTTTCCTGTGAAAGAGGAAGGTTTGAAAACTGGGTGACATCATGCTTACTTATCATATTTGCTGATTACCAGGCTGAACTTTGATGTATGCATTTCCCAAAAAAACTATTGTTCATATATGTGGTTAAAATAATAAGGGAGAATATTGCGAAGTTCAAGGATTCTAGTTTATACAGAACTTTGTATTATGCATGATTGTTATATGTGGGTCCCACTGTATGAACTTTCCTGATGTGAGCAGAATACGTCAGATATCATGGATTTGTCTTATTATTTCTTTTAAAGGGCGCAACCATATATTAATTCTCATCTAGAATTTCTTTGCTTTTCTCTGGTCTGCTCTGTCTTGATTCTAAATCTTTTTTCCAGATGCAAAACTTTCTTTAATGTGTAAAAATATTATAAAGAATTCATACCCTCTACCATGACCCCCGGTTCAAAAAAAGTATTAAAAAACAAACAAACTGCTATTGGTTCAAAAAAAGTATCCCTCCCCCTTCCACGTGACAATAATGAGAGAACTTCCTTTGTCAGCCTGATGTCAGTTGGTGGACATTGTTGTGCTTCTGAAAATGCTCCGGGAGGGAATGAAAGTACTTAAGTGAGCATGAATGTTTGCCGACAAATGGGGGACTATGAGTGAGAAGTGCCGAAAGCTAAGTTTTTTAACTTCGTTGCGAGTTTTTAAATTGGGTTGTTTTAGATAGTGAATGGTAAATGGTGGTGTTTTGTCTAAGTTTGAATGCTGTGTTCTTGGTGATATGTTGGCAATGAAGATAATTTTAAAAACGAATTGTGAATTTTAGCTTAAACTTTTTTATTCTTATGTTCATTTCATTTGTAAATTAGTTTTTGTGTTTAATGTGAATGGTTGAGGTTGAAGCGAATTTTTAAAATAAGTTTGTGTTGTGGTTTTTGTGCTTTCCACCAGAGTTGCCGCAAAGCAAAAATGTCGAAGGTCATACTTGTTTTAAATATGTCCATTTCCATGTAGTTGAAAGCAAGAACTTGAGTTTTCATTATAGATAACTTCGTTGTCCTTTAGTCTTCGTAGATATTTAGCATTACTGCTATACACGTTAAAAATACTCATAACCAGTGAGATAAGGTTAAGCTTTTCTCATTGAAGGTTATAGTAAAGCATTGTAGGAATAAGAACAGTTAAGAATCATTAACATAATTCATAAAATATAAGATAGTTTTATTGTATGATAGGCATCCACATCTGGATTATTATACGCCCCTTAAATTTCATTTCCTTGAAAAGGCTGTTAAAGTTTGTTATATGTGGAATCTTAATTTCATTGGTAAACTTTGTGATGTAAATATATGTGTTTACTTTTGAATCTCATTAACCTATCAGATATATATTTCTCAGGCATATGTTTCTTATTGCTTTGTTGTTTATTTTTCCAGATATGGAAGACTTTGGAAACAGCAGAACATTCATTGCTTGACATGATTACTGCTAAGGATTATGATTGCACATCATTATTTGAGGAAGACAGTGCCACCAAAAATGGGTTAAAAACTCCTGAAACCCTCACCCTGAAACTTAGAGCTGATCGTCAGGAAACAGAAGATTTTTATGTTAATGTAAGCCATTAATATGTTGGATACCAGTTTTAAGTTCAGCAAATATCACAACAAATGTCTTATAAATTCCATTATTTTTGTTGAAACATTATAAATTAGCATTTTTGAACTTCACTTTTAGTTGGTAAAGTTCGATGAACACTTACCGCACGTGGGGCTTGGCTTTCAATCCATATTTCCGTTACGTGGATGCGGCACGGGATCCATATTTCCGTTACGTGGATGCGGAACATTCATTGCTTGACATGAAAAATGCAAATGCATTATTGCACGTTAAATAATTAACCTCCAATATCGGAAGTAAATTGAAATTATAAATTAGGTTCATTTTTCACATATGCATTGTAAGAAGGTAAAAGCTAAAAAAAGGGTAATTCAAATATACTAGAAAATGTCTGCAATTTCTGACCATCTGGGATGTCATACTGGATTTATACATTTAAAAGCTAAGTAAGGATGTGTAAATTTTTTATGCTGAAGACATCAGCAGCAACTGGCTCTCAATCATTTGTCTCATGTTGTACCCAAAACTTCAATAAATGTAAAATGCCATAACTGAAGAATAAGTATTTTTCTTAATTTCCCATAACAAAAAAATGGTGATTAATATAACAGGATGTTCTGGGGAGAAATCTTATTATAGCGCATCTAGTTTCTGCAATTTTTGACTATTGAGTTACGTTTTCACTAGAATATATTACAAGACAATTCTTAGTGATAAGTTTACACCTTAAGGTTGTAAGTTTGATATTAGATATGAGATAATTACAAGAATAACATTTGTAACACTTTGGGATCAAAGGCACAGATGCTTTGGAAAATTCCTCTGCACACAGTCGAACATCCATCTCTGCAGAAAAACTACACCTAACCAATTGTGTTAAAAGAATTTGAGATTACTACAGGTAAGCATTTATGCCTTTGATCCCAAAGTGTTACAAATGTTATTCTTGTAATTATCTCATATCTTACATCAAACTTAGACTATGAAGTAAATCAAGATTATGATGCAATATCTAGGTAAAAGTTTTTATTTTCCCCTCTGTAACATCTTACATTTCCAACAAAACTTTTAATACTCCTTTAGTCTCACAAGCAGATTAAAGCATGGCTTACGGCACAGAGGCGTTCATCAATATGTGAATAAGACAAGTAAATTTATTTGTAACCAATAACTTCTAGCGCAAGAATAAACTTTGGGAAGTGGGGAAGGGACAAGGGTTTCACAACCACTGTTTCTGAGAAAGCTTTTCTATAAACATTTCGGTATGTCTGAAAAATCTGTAGCAGAGTAGAAGGTATAACATGGCCAAAACTCAGTGTGAAACTTATCCAGTCATTTCCATACATCTGTGAATGTGTTGTATTTCAGACAAATTCAACTAGTATGTAGGTGGACAATTTCTATGTTATGAACTACACCATACTACTTTTGCACAATTGTTATTGTATTTAGTGCTTATGTAAACTTTTCAAATAACTTTGTTTCTGTTGTAGAAATTCAGAGAATATTCTCTTGGGAGTAATCTCATAGCAAGACTTCAAGCAAAAGCTGATCTTCTGCAGCAAGCTCTGGGAAATGAAGATAAATCTGAGGAAGTAGGCTCTTCTCCAGCATCAACTCCACGCTCTGCTCATCTAGCTCCAAAATCAAAGAAGAAAAGAATTGGCAGGACACCACTGATGGGTCAGCCAAAATTATTTGGTGGTAGCTTAGAAGAATATGTTGAGGTAATCACAGAATTTGAGTGTGCTTTCATTGAGACATTTTTCTGATAGCCTAAAGTTATATGATTTCTACATGTACAAATAGTGTGACCAATTCATCAGCACTTTTTTGTTATCAATATCCTTGCTTTTTTTCATCACTTCGAATGCCTGTGCACTGCACATTCAGAAAATTCCTTTGAAGGCAGTGTATACCTTCCACTTCAGTGCATTAAAACTTCTACCTTGTTCATGTTGATTAAAAAGTGCAATATTAAGTCAGAATTCAATTTAACAGTACCTCCCAAAAATGGAGTTTTAAAGCTTTTTTCTTTTAAAAAGGTTTCCTTTGTTACATTGTCAGATTTTTTCACATGAGATGGCAGCATTTTATTTTTAATGCACAGTTAATACTACACATGAATTTTTAAATTTAACACTCAATTTTAGGTTGAAATAAACCCAAAACTATGTCTAAAATTTGAAGAATTACTATTAAATACACTAGGTATGGACAGTAACTTAATTTCTGCAAGCCCAGTGCATTGTGAAGTACATTTTAACCACGTGTATTTTTGCTACCCACTACATGTATTTAACACATTTTTTTTAAATTCAAAAGTATTTCAAAACATTAAAAAGTTATTCAATTTTTTATTCATGCTAACATTCTATATACAAGGAGCATCTTGAAAGTAATGCCTCCTCCTTAATAGCTTTTGAAAATTTGAAGTGATTTTAATGAAACTGCACTGACATGTACTATGATATGTTACCAATGTGAGAGCAAATTTTTTTCAGAATTAGAAATAAAGATCATGAATGACAGAGAAAAGCAGCGAGCTGTAATTGAATTCTTGTAAAAAAAAGGGATGTGAGGGTCACCAGAAATCCATAGAAGACTCCTGGCGGTGTATGGAGCTACCACAATCGATACCAGTAATGTCTAAAAATGGATGAAGAGGTTTTGAGAGCGAGATCGTTCAGTGTCAGGCAAGCAACGGAGTGGAAGACCCGCAACTGCAGTGACAAATACAAACAGGCAACAAGTGTAAAGACCTCATCACAGCTGATCGTTGTGCCACCATCTAGGAGTTGCAACAATAAACAGTGCTCACTATGTGCAGACATTGAAGAAGTTAAAGGAAGCTATCAGAAGGGAAAAACTTTGCATTCCATTTCATAGGGTTCATGATAACACATGTCCCCACACCTCAATGGAGACCTCACAGGCTATTGCCAAAATGGGGTGGGTGGTGATGCCCCAACCCCCTGCAGTCCTGATTTGGCTCCCTCAAACTTTTCTTGTTTGCCCTTTTGAAAAACACCCTTCGTGGGGAATGTTTCGATGATGTGACAGATATTAAACTGGCTGTGAACTCATGGGTGAAACGACAGCTTCAGGAATTTTTCCAAAATGGATTTTACCAATGGGTTCAAAGATGGCGGAAATGTATAGAAAGTGATGGACAATACTTTGAATAGGTTAACATTATTAACAATATGTCCAAGTATTTTGCCACCAAGTTTCATATTTTTGCTGCAACAAATAAAAATCGTATGAAGGACAAGGCATTACTTTCTGGATGCCATTTGTACAATGCATTTAAGTTTAAGCAAATATTTCTGCTTTATATATGTCAAGGACTACATGGTCATCTAGCAAACTACCCAATTACAATATGAACTAATTCAAAGGTACCTGATTAAAAAAAAGCTACCATATTTTTTTAAATATATAATATACCGTTTTTTCAAAATATGTGGTGCCAAAATCCCCCTGCATCTTATATATTGAAGGTGATTATTATTCCCATGAATGTATACATATGTAATCTGCTATAAAGACTGCTAAATTAGTGTAAAATGTTATCATTTCATGTTAGACCCAGTAACTGATATTTTTCTGCACTTCTTCTACAATGTCATTGTATCGTAAATGCTTGTACGAGGGCATATCAAAAAATAAGTTTCGCAAAGCAGCACTTATCAGAAATGGAAAGAAGGAAAGAACATGGCTACAAAGTGATGTCATACATTTCATCCTCTGCTTGTTGAAGGAGTGCGGCACAATTGTGCTGCGTAATTTATTTGTTAACAGTCATTTGTTATGGCACAGCAGCTGGAGTGTTACTCAAATTTGGAAGTTTGCAGAACAGTGCATTTTTTATGGGCAAAACATTTGAATCCAACTGAAATCCATCATGAAGTGTCACCTGTTAATGGAGAAGAGACAATGTCTCACCCGGCAATTGGAAAATAGTGTAAGCAGTTCGAAGATGGATGTACGGATTTGACAGATGAACCAGGCAGAAGCAAACCTTCGAATTCAATAACTGTTAATCGCATTCGTGCGTCGAGGAGTTGATTAGGGATAGCCGCCACATTAAAATTCATGAAATTGTCAAAGACTGGGGTGTGTCATATGGTAGTGTACATGTTATCCTTCACAAGCACAGGCATTTCAGAAAAGTGTGTGCAAGATGAGTTCCATGATCTTTAATGGAACAGCACAAAAATCAGCTATTTGCATCCAGTCTTGTATTCCTGCAAAGTTATTCTGAAGAAGGCGCAAATTTTTTGCAGCATATTGTTACCACCAATAAGGCATCAGTGCATCCCCTCACACCAGAAAGCAAATTGGCATCCCTGCTGTAGAAACACCCCAGCTCACCAACTGCAAAAATTTTTTTATTAAAGTCATGACGTCTGCAGGAAAAGTGAGGGCAACAGTCTTTTTTTACTGCAAGGGGTGTAGTGTGCACAGTTCATGGCGAAAGGGAGTTTGATAAATGCTGCAATGTACTGCAAGACATTGAAGAAGTTAAGGAAAGCAATTAAGGATTGAAGACAAGGAAAATAGTCAAAAGGAATCATTTTACAAATTTTGAAGATGACAATCCGATTATATTCAAAAACTGGAAAATTTTCATCGTCCTGGAGCGGGACTCGAACCCGTGTCTCCCAGAAAACGCCCGGGTATGCTATCGGATTGTCATCTTCAAAATTTTTATTATATGGCGTAATCCCGTATTTCTTTCATGATTTCTTTTAGGAATCATTTTGTTGCACAACAATGCAACCCCACACAAAACTGCCACCACACAGAAGCTTCTTCGCAATTGAAAGTGGGAAGTATGGCCGCATCCCCCATACAGTCCTGATTTAGCCCCGTGCAATTACCACTTATTCCCAAAAATGTAAAAAGGACCTTGGGGGCAAACATTTTGCAAATTATGGTGAAGTCCAGGAAGATGGGGAAGCATATTTCCGTGAACTTGGAGCGAACTACTGCTTTTTTGGTATTGAAAAACTGGTTCCTCATTTCAACAAGTGTCTACTAAAACTTGGCGATTACGCAAAAAAATAAAGGAAAGGTATATGTTCCAGAAATTATACTTTTTTTGGTTTCTCATTGTTTAATTAAAGTTGTGTGAAACATGGTAAACCTTTTGGATATGGTTGCATATATAGCATACTTTTATGTTTATCCATTGTCAACTATGCATGTGTGTTTTTTGTATGAGCTGGGCCTGCTGTCATGCTAGACATGTGTGTATTTGTTTCCATATTCATACCTGTACATGCATTCATGAGTTAGAGATCTAAAATGCAGTTGAAGCATATACCTCATATCTTATACATAGTGATCTGAAACAGACATAGAAGGACTATCATAATTCTTTTAAAAAGCAAAGTGACAGAAAAAGAAGGGAAAGAACATCTCAGGACAAAACATCATAACAAATACTTAAGACATCCACAGTAACTTGGGGGTGCAAACGCATTAGTGCCATTTTTAGCACGTCTTTTTTAAAAAAAGATTGTGCTTATGTTACTGGTTTGTCCGTCCGTCCTTCCCCACGATATCTCTGCAACTATTGGTCCGATTTGAAAACTTCTTTTTGCATTGGGAAGCTTAAAATATGCGAATGATGATCCTTTATTTAATTTTTTTTTACAATGTACAATTTTGCCACTAGGGGGCGTAAATGTAGATGATGTAGAATTCAAAAATACGTTTTATTCCACATATTTGCTTCTAAACATCCGATTGAATTTTTTTTTTTTATTTTTCGATTCCATTTATGTCGAAGAGTATTTTAGATATAGTTACTTTATCAAATTATACATAGATTTTTCACTGGGGGACGTAAAAGTAAATTTCATTTTTCCCGATAACTCTTCTTATAAAACTCCGATTTTAACATTTTTTTCTTCAGCAAATACACCTCCTCATGGAAAATCTTTTGCATATAATTTCAAATTTTTGGTAAAGAATACTTTAGCCACCAGGCGGCGTAAGTGTTAATTTTTGCTTCTGATGTATTTGCCAGAAAATCTGAGCTTCTAAAATATCGATTGAAAAAATTCTTTCGTGGACTGATGCCACTCACATCGATAAACCTTTTCGGAATATTTTCTTATTACAATATTCCACAGTTTCTCCGCCAGGGGGAGTAGATGTATATCTTATTTTTGTCAATATATCTACTTCTAGAAGTCTGATTTGAAAAATTCCTTCTTTGTTGGATAGTGTTTTCAGTGTGACTCGTTTTTCATATAATTTCAAAATTTTCAAGTAATTCATAGACTTTCCACTAGGGGGCGTAGAGGTAAATTGTGTTTCCCCCTATATCTCTGCTTCTAAATCTCCGATTTGAAAAATTCTTTCTGCACCGGATACAGCTTCTGCTGGGAAATCGTTTGCACGTCATTTCTAGTTTTTGTAAAAAAATGCTTTGGCCACCAGGGGATGTAAATCTTAATTTCCGCTTCTGATGTATTTGCAGCAAAATATGAGCTTCTAAATTCTCGATTGAAAAAAACGTCATTTGCAGACCGATAGTACTCATGGCGGCAAACCTTTTAGAAACATTTTCTTCTTAAAATAATGCATAGTTTCTATGCCAGGGGGCATAGATGTATATCTTATTTTGTCAATATCTCTACTTCTAGGAGTCTGATTTGAAAAATTCCTTCTTTGTTGGACAGCATTTCTGATGCAAAATGTTTTTCCTATAAATTCAAAATTTTCAAGTAAATCATAGACTTTCCGCTAGGGGGTACAAAGGTAAATTGCGTTTTCTGCTTTATTTCTGCTTCTAAAACTCTGATTTGAAAAATTCTTCCTGTATGGCATGCAAGACCTGATGGAAAATATTTTTCACATAACTTCTAATGTTTGGTAAAGAATGGTTTGGCCACCAGGGGGCATAAGTGTTAATTTCTGCTTCTGATGTATTTGTAGCAAAATCTGGGCTTCTGATGTATTTGTAGCAAAATCTGGGCTCCTGAAAACTTCACTAAATTTTTTTTTTTTTTCTTGGACCGATACCGCTCATATGGAAAAACCTTTCGAGAATACTTTCTTCCTAAAATAATGCATGGTTTTCCCACCAAGGGACATAAAGTCACATTCTATTTTTGTCGATATCTCTGTTTCTAAGAGTCCGGTTTGAAAAATTCTTTCTGTGTTGGAGAGCGTTTCCGGTGCGAAATGTTTCTCATATAAATTCATGTTTTTCTTAACAACCACTTCTGCAACCAAAGGGCGTAAACTCACGATTCCGTTTACAGCAATATCTGAGGGATTAAAAACCCCGATTGAAAAACTTTTTTCTTCCGTCAGATACTATTGTTTTTCATACTGGTTCCATTGACTTTGAACAGCTTTGATAAATTTAATTTGTGTCAGAACGGATTCAAAAGACGTGCTTATTACACCCAAAAATTCAGTGTCATCTTTCTTGTTGTTATTGCTGCTGCAAATTCTTAGGTTTACACTGGAGTTTCCTACACAAAACGCAAAAAATCTTATTCATTCACACTAACATAAGTACTGTTTAGTCTTAATTTTGAAGTAATTTTTAGAAAAAAATTCACAAAACCTGTAAATTTTACTTAGACTTTTAACTGGTGGGAATGTATTTTTTTTTTTTTTCAGTTTATGATGGAAGGTGCCGCCACATGTGACAGATTATGTTGTGGCATTTGACAATCTTTTGGCAAGGTCCTATCTCTTGCTTCCTTGCTGTTCACCAACAAAGGGCAGAGGCTAGCTCGTTCGCTTCTTTGACAATATTTTTCATTTGAAATAGTTCTTGGCAAAGCTTAACATAAAAAAAATAAAAAAACACAACTCTTTGTTTCCAGTAATTCTTTGTATACCACAAAATGCTGATAGACTTCGACTAAGGTAGTCTTGCTTAGACACATCAGCCACGTGGTGAGGATGCCCATCTAAACCAATAACAAAAGCCATTGGGTGTACAAAAGTGTGGCATCGCTGGGAAATTTTGGAGGGCATGAACTCCATTGGCTGATGGACTTAATGGCATTTCTCTATGTTTTCATCAGCGGTATCACACATTGCTAATTTTGCAAATAGCAAGGATTTAGCGATTCATAAGCTCTTCCACTTAGTAGTTCTAATTCTGACTATTATATAGCTCTAATTATTGTACTATTCTCTTTTACGTGCCATATTTCAAAGTAACTTGTACAGAAAACTAGCGGATAATGCTTACCTTGGCATTCCTTTCTAGCGACGGGGACATTTCACGCACGTGTTTTCCGGTCTTTGTTGAGGTTATTGTCCTAAAGTCCGTTGTATGCGATGACTGGCTTTACTTCTCACACTTTTCGCTGGGTATACTCATTGGATCTTTGCTTTAGGATTCAAACATCAATTTTTACCGTTCTTTATACTCGAAATTTTCGCCCATACTCTGGGCATCTTCAGGAGCGTGGCGACTTTACCACCGATGTTCGTGGTTAACTTCGCGCTAATGGAGTCCGATACTCCTTGTTGCCATTCGTCGGAAAAACTTTCCTGGATATATTTCGTTATCAAGCCCGGCTGGCGCCATCTATGTTTCGTTCGAGGAGGGAAGAAGCAATATTAATCTACAAAAATAAAGCAAGGGTATGTAACCAGAATGACCCTAGCACATTATCGGGCCTGTGGAAAGAACTAATAAGACAAGAAAACAACAACAAAAGAAAAACAGGCAAAAAAAGACAAGAAAACCAGGATAGAAGAAAAAAAAAAAAAAAAAGTGTTCTTAATGAAACATAGATGGCGCCAGCCGGGCTTGATAACGAAATATATCCAGGAAAGTTTTTCCGACGAATGGCAACAAGGAGTATCGGACTCCATTAGCGCGAAGTTAACCACGAACATCGGTGGTAAAGTCGCCACGCTCCTGAAGATGCCCAGAGTATGGGCGAAAATTTCGAGTATAAAGAACGGTAAAAATTGATGTTTGAATCCTAAAGCAAAGATCCAATGAGTATACCCAGCGAAAAGTGTGAGAAGTAAAGCCAGTCATCGCATACAACGGACTTTAGGACAATAACCTCAACAAAGACCGGAAAACACGTGCGTGAAATGTCCCCGTCGCTAGAAAAGAATGCCAAGGTAAGCATTATCCGCTAGTTTTCTGTACAAGTTTCATAAGCTCTTGTTTTTACACATAAAGTTAAGTGTTTTTACTAATAAAAAATCTTTTAAAATGCCACTTTAATTTTTTCTTAAAATTTTCTCAAAAAAATAAATTGGTGTCTTACATACTGGTGTGTATTATATTCCAAAAGATATGTTAATTGAAATATAATTTATATGTTTATTGCAAATATAAAAAGACTAATTAAAAAAAATCGGAGGTCACTGTGTTCAGACATCTTCAGCAAGATATTGGTGTCTGTCACTTTTTGACATACAGAAGACTGAAATGAATAATGAACAAGTTCTTTGGGACTTATTCACTTAGCCCCCTTTCCCCTAGGATGAGCTACTGTACCTGCGTCTGATATTGGAGAAAGGTGAAAGAGAGAAGTGAATGGCAGAGTGCAACAAGATGAAATAACTGGAGAAAAACATTAGGTGTCCTGTGTGACAGAATGTAACCAATGAGGCTGGAAAAACATGTTTTCATGCTGCAGTTAAACCAGAAATGCTGTACAGTACTGATGATACATGTCCAATGACTAGGTATGTGGAGAATACCTAGATGTTGGTGAAATGAAGATGAAAGTAGGCATTGGACCAATTGTTGCTGAAATGATGAAAATAGGCATTGGGCCAATTGTTGATGAAATGAAGATGGAAATTGGCATTGAACCAATTGCCATTGAACGAATGATTGAGGACCAACGGCAACAGAATGAAACTTCAGTAGGTAAATTCGGTCACGGCAACAGAAACCAGCGTGGAAATACTCTCGTTGAGTTTGCAGAGGCAGAAGGGTTTTTCATCTTGAACTCCTTCTTCAAGAAAAAGCCACACAGGAAATGGACATGGAGACATCCAAATGGGACGACAAGGGAAATTTATTTTATTATGTGTAACAAAAAATTCGTCATTGAAGACTGCAGTGTGCTAAACAAGATCAACACAGGTAGTGACCATAGATTGGTGAGATGTAAGATACACCTCAACACTAAACTCGAACGTGGCAAGCTCATAAGACAAACAAAATCTATTGACATAACCAACCTTAAAAACACCATAATACCTTCAAGTTGGAACTGAAGAACAGATTTTCTGCTTTAGAAGGCCTAACATCGGAAGAAGTGGGTATTTCTGAAGTTAACAGAAAAGTAACCAAAGCTCTTATGGAAACAGCAACAAAATTAGCTGGGTCTAAGAACAAGTTGCATGTGAACAAATTATCAGGAAAAACCAAAATGTTGATGCAAAAAGAAGAGAGATGAGGACAATTAAAGAAGATGTGACTTCCAAAGTGGAATATATAGAGCTATGCAAGACAGTACGAAAAAGTATCACTGAAGACATAAGGAAATTCAACTGTGAACTAGTGAGGAAAGCAATTGAAAATAACCAAAGCCTAAAGATAGCAAAGGGACATCTCAGTAAGGGAAGAAAACAGATTATGGCACTGAGAAAAGAAAATGGTTCTATAACAAGAAATAGAGGCAAAATTTTGACAAGAGTGAAAGATTTCTACTCCAAATTATATGAAAGGGATGATACATGTACTCCAGACATCATGAAAGGTACCAGTACCAGAGTTCTTCCAGTCCTCCTAGCAGAAGTTGTACATGCAATCAAGAACATGAAGCGGGGGAAAGCTCCAGGACAAGATGGAATTACTGTAGACATCATACAAGAAGCAAGTGGAGAAATCAAAACAGTACTTGCCCAAATTTTCACTCGATGCCTTAATGAAGGGAAGATTCCTGAGGATTGGAACAACGCTACAATGATCCTGCTACATAAAAAAGGTGACAGTGAGGATCTTAAGAACTACAGACCTATCAGCCTCCTATCAGTGGTTTATAAAATCTTCACTAAAGTTCTTTCACACCGCTTGAAGGTAACACTGGACATGGCTCAACCGAGAGAACAAGCTGGATTCAGGAGTGGCTACAGCACAATAGATCACATCCACGTACTGAGAGAACTAATTGAAAGAGCGAGGGAATATGAGCTTCCATTGTGCATGGCTTTTATCGATTATGAAAAAGCCTTTGATTCGGTGAAACCATCAGCAGTTACCACGGCTCTGAAATAATGCGGTATTGAAGATGCATACATTAATATTATTAATAACATCTATGAAAATGCAAGTGCAAAGATTCGGCTGTTTGAAAATACAACACACATAAAAATTGGAAAGGGAGTGAGACAAGGTGACACCATATCTCCGAAGCTCTTTAATGCCACATTGGAGGGTGTTTTTCAGTCGCTGAGCTGGGAAAACAAGGGGATAAAGATTAATGGAGATTATCTAACCCACCTTCGTTTTGCTGATGACGTAGTCATTTTTGCAACTACCCCATCAGAGCTGCAGAGTATGATCCAGGAACTTGCTGACAAGAGTAAAGAAGTGGGATTAAAAATGAACTTTCAGAAGACAAAAGTGATGTTCAATGCTTTTACAAGAAATGAAGATTTATCGATTGATGGAGAAAAGCTGGAGATAACAGACACGTACGTTTATCTTGGACAGCAGATATCAAGTGAGGGTCACATTGATGAAGAAATTAATCGGCGTACAAAACTTGCCTGGAGAGCTTTTGGAAGAAACAGCATAATTTTCAAGAGCAATATGCCATTATGTCTTAAAAGAAAAGTGTTTGATCAATGCATCCTTCCAGTGCTTACGTATGGTGCAGAGACGTGGACCTTAACTAAAAGAGACATACAAAGGCTGCAGACAACTCAAAAAGCATGGAGAGGTGCATACTTGGTGTAACCAGGAGAGATAAGAAGAGGAACTCGTGGATCCGAAAAATGACAAGAGTGGAAGACATCATGATCAGAGTTAAATCCCTGAAATGGCAATGGGCTGGACATACTGCCAGAAGGACAGACCATAGATGGACAGCCGAAATTTTAGATTGGATTCCAAGGGACAGGAAAAGACCCAGAAGAAGACCACATGGGAGATGGGTGGATGAAATTCGAAAGTATGCAGGGGTGACATGGAGGAGACTGGCACAAGACAGACCGTTATGGAGGAAACTTGGGGAGACCTTCGTCCAGCAGTGGATTGATAATGGTTGACAATGATGATGATGATGATGATATAATTTTAGGAATTAGTCTGCAAACTCAGTTAATTTAATTTTAAAGATTTAAAAAATTTGATTTTTATTATAAAAAAACCCAGTAATTTTAAGTTTAGGATTTGTTCACAGGTAATGTTATGTTCATTTCTAATACTGAATCGAATTCTCCGAAGCTTAAACAACTTTTTCCTGTAATCTTTTATATTGTTGTTACTAAATTTTAGCAGAATCAGACCCCTCTTTAAAGGTACTCTTCTTTCCATCAGGGTATTTAATGACAACTGTGAACTTTTATTTGTGTTTAATTATCACTGAATAATTTTGTGAGTATTTTTACATCAACGTGCTTGATTACTGAAATCTATTTCAATAGGCTACAAACCAAGAAATTCCTTTAATCATACGAAGCTGTATAAGGATAATCAACTTATATGGTAAGTTTGCATCTCTCTTTCTCTCTCTCTTCTGTTCAACTATTATCAAAATTTTGATTGTTCACATGTGCAAAAAGACGAAAATGTAATTCATTGGTCATAAAAAAATAATGAATAAAGTTTTTATTCTTATGCCAAAAACGTTTCCAAGTAAAATGTTCTGGTTAACATCAATGAGATTTTGTGCACAGTCTGAAATTTGCGTAATTAGAAAATAAGCTTTTGTGCAGATTGTATCATAAACAATTGTCAGAAATGTAACAAATTCCCCTGATGATGTGCAAAAAAAACCCTGTAAATTATTTTATAACAGTCATAATGTTTTATGTCTTACATGCACTTCTTTTTTTATTTAATGGATTTTTCTGCAGTGAAGAGTGAATTTTTTAGTGTTCTAAATCCATGATTTAATGATGCGAGCAAATGGTACTAGATTTTTATGGCTGATGTTGAACTGGTGGCTAAAAAGGTCACAGGACTTTATATTAACAACAGATTTTTAATTCGTGAATTACAGAAACAAATTTTTGAATTTTTCATCTGGATGCTAGCTTTAAATACACTATTTAGTAATAATCTCAAAATTTATATGATAAAATTTTTGCTATAAGAAGGGATATCCAAATGATGAGGATGTTGTAAGTTATGTCCATATTGCAAGAGTTTCAGTCAAGAGAAATACTGATGCCTTCTGCTACGGTGTTTAAAAACTTATGTATACTGAATGCTGTTCAATCTGGTTCAGTAGATGTGTTTGTCAGAGCAAGAGTAGAGGGAAGTAAAAGCAATTATTTTGTTATTGTTTTTTTTTTCACACATATCTTATTTAAAATATACATAATATCTAAGGTATTTTACCTCATATTTCTAAGTATTCCGCATGTTGTTTGATCTGTGAGGCACGTGCTCCTGGCCCAAGAGGTCCGTTATGTTATGGACCTTTGGTTAGTTATGAAAAAATTTTTTTTGCAGAAATAAAGCAGTTAGGTTATATATTTTCAGTTCCACATTCATTCATTCGCACAATCAAACGTTTAAAATTTACTATTAATTCAAAGATTTTAGTAGAAAGAGTTATGCTCATCAGGTCAGGAGACGTCTCACATGGGGTTCGTTGTTACGGCGAGCGCTTTCAGCGGTGCATAACCGCCATCATCTGGCCACTACTTCTACACGAGGTTTCCTCACGTGTGTGTAGTTTTTTGGAGTTGCATGTCGGGAATTGATGGGAAGGTTTGCTGCCTGTATGTGTTAGGTGATTTGTTTCCAATGTGTCGCCATCTATTGGATGAGTTGGTACGTAGATGGCGGTTATGCACCGCTGAGAGCGCTCGCCGTAACAACGAACCCCTTGTGAGACGTCTCCTGACCTGATGAGCATAACTCTTTCTACTAAAATCTTTGAATTAATAGTAAATTTCAAAAGTTTGATTGTGCGAATGAATGAATGTGGAACTGAAAATATATAACCTAACTGCTTTATTTCTGCAAAAATAAAATAAAATTCATAACTAACCAAAGGTCCGTAACATAAGGGACCTCTCGGGCCAGGAGCACGTGCCTCACAGAGCAAACAACGTGCGAAATACTTTGAAATATGAGGTAAAATACCTTAGATTTATGTATATTTTAATCAAAAGCACGTTTATAACATAAAACAACCCATAAGGTTGCCTCATGAATTGCATTTTTCGTAATATCTTATCTGTTCTGTTAACAAAGAATTAATATAACAGGTTATGCTGCCTTTTTACTTCTGTCCTATTTAGTTCCTTTAAGACATTGTTAATTTGTAAAGAAAAGGGTAAAATTATAACTGAACATAGCTCCCTTCCCACTTCTAAGCAATAGCTTTTCTCGATTAGGCATTTATAAAAAACAGTTGGCCCAAAAATTCTAGAAGTAAAAAAAAAAGAAAAAAAAGAAATAGAAGTACTATTATGATTACATAATGTTTCATCAGTATAGAACAAAGTAGTACTTGTGTCAATAGATATCATAGGCATGGAGCCACGCGCTAGGTGGACTTAACTGTGATTTTCCTGTCACAACAATGAATGTGATGATTCTGCAGAAGTAACTGACGTTAAACCCTGATAGAGTCACCATTTATGATAGGAGCTGTAAAGAAGTAAGAACAGTGAGTCTCTTTGCCTTACTTGTAATGGAAACAAAGTCACCATTTGCGACGGATGCAATATGAAGAAGGAACAGAGTAGAGAATATCTGTGACAGAGGCTGAGGACTAAATGGAAGAAAACAAAAATAAAAACAATATTGGTTCTCTATTCAGCAAAACTAGACCAGCGCTTTCACCTCCCTGCCTTCCCACTATATACCCCTTAGGATTAGGGTGATAAAGATCTCACTCAGCTCATTTTGAGTGGTCAATAGTCCTAAGGCTAAAACTCCTCTACAGAAAGAAGATTTATCTTAAAATGTGGCGAACTCACCAAGGCCAAAATTGTGACAGCAACAGTCATTTTGGACACATTTATTCCCAAGCATTTTCCTGATCATAACACCTTTGTTACTTTTAGTCACACTGGTAATGACAGTGATTTTTTAGTACAAGTGACGTGATTTCTGCCCCATATCTAGGTGCATTCTGTACAGTAAAGGCAAAAATAATAGTTAGCTCCACTTCTATCGAAGGATTAAAGAGTTTGATTTTCTTTCTATCCTTTAAAAGTTGGTCACCAATCTGAAATGGCAAAAAATTCTAAAACAAGCTTTGTCTGGAGAAAGCACATTAGTGATACAACTTTTCAATCTTCCTATGTATGTCAACCCAACTATTGACTCTTTCAATAATACTTAGTCTTTCAACTGTGAAAGAAGAAACTAGCAACTCCTTCTTTTCTTCAGTTATTGGCAGCTCTAAAAGAGTCCTCCCCAAATATCCTTCTAGAAATCTCAACCCTAATCAAAAGCCTTATTCTCTGCTCTCATTTGATGTCATATGTGATAGATCTTTCTTATTTAGAAACAACAAGATTGCCTAGTGTTCATCTTTAATATGGAGCATGACATCTTTCTAGTTAAATCAAATCATCTACATGTAGTAAGCAACTAATTTTTACTTCATGACTTAGGTTGTAATTATTTTTCACTTTCTGGTTTAATGATGCCTTCTCAACTCATGCCTTTAACCCAAGGAATTCTCACACCATGTCTTTAATTGCAATCACTTCTTACTCCATTCTTGTAGTTATAATTAATGCTCATTTCATGTTTTTTGCTGTTACTGTTTGTTGTTGTAGCTACTTTTGCTTTCATGCATGTAGAAGATGACTTCACAAACTCAGTCTTTTACCTTTGAAGTGTTTTAGTTTGCTGCAGTGCTGGAGCAACATTTTGACAGGCCTGCTAAAATCATACCAAGAGTTGAGCCCTGAACCTGTGGTTTTAGTTAACTTTTAAGCATTGCCTTTTGAAATTTTTGTTTAGCACAAATACAGTAGAATTTCATTATAACATCCTCATTTTGTAAGATACACCTCATTGTAATGTCCGAATACCAATAAATAAAACCAGTCCTCACAAATTCCCACAGAAATTAATACTTAACAGCTTTGCTTATAACATTACCACTAGAAATTTCAAACTTGATGCTAACATCTTTCATTTGTTGCTTTTCTTTACAGCTCTTGTCCTTTGTAAAAGCAAATCACACAATGTCCAACTTGTAATTCATTTCAGTTACAACAGTTGTTTATAGCAGCATGAATTTTGCAGTGCCTTTAATATTATAAATATTTAACAGGAATTATAGAGAATAAATTTATTAAGGTACTTTACCTCTCAAATTTTCGATCTATACACTAGATCATCGTCAGGAGTTCTTGTGTCTGACTACTTCCACAGGTCTAGCGACCAAGCCCGACGGATTTTCCATCCAGCACGGTCGTTGATGTTACCACCTTGTGCCTTGTAAATTTCCAGGGATTCCTCTAATTTCCGGATAATTGCGTGGGATTGATGTTTGATTACTTGCAAAGAGTCCAAGCCCATTTTGTGGCCAGTTTGTGGTATGTTCCCGTCTAATCCTGTTTTATTTGAAATCTTCCTTATTGCTGCTTTGTGTTAATTAATTCTGGTGGTTAACCTTCATCTTGTTTCTCCTATTTATGGTAAACCACATGAATACTCAATTTTATAAATGACTCCTTCCTGGAGTAAAGTATTTTTTCTTTGTTTTAGGGATGGTAAGTATTTTTTAATTTTGTTATTTAAACTTGGAACTAACCTAATTTTATATTTAGTGCTGATTTTCTTTAGTTTTTCAAACAGTCCCTTGTGGTAATTGACTTTTCTTGTGAATAAATATTAAATTTTCTCTTTATTATCTGTAGTGCTAATTCTGTTCCTAGTAGGATTTTCTCCCAGTAGTTTACAAATTTCTTTTGAAGGGTAATCATTTTCTAGTAAGACTGATTTTAATTTATTTTTATGTTTCTCCTTAGCTTCTGAAGATGAATTCAGCTTTTCAGCTTTTTCTTTAAATTGTAATTGTGCCTTTAATGTTGTAGCCAAGCTTGACTGTACTTATTTTGTTCATTAGTATTAAGAAATTTCTCTTGTCCAAATTGTTGCTTACATGTAATCGTGGTAAAATGCAGCATTAAAAATGTTTCAGTCAGTTAAACAGAAAATGAACTATTTATTTTAAATGTAATATTTTGTAGGACTTCATCATCAAGGGGTGTTTCGAGTGTCTGGTTCTCAAGTGGAAATAAACAATTTTCGAGATGCTTTTGAACGAGGTAAACATTTCAACCAATTTGAGTTTTCAGTGTTTCACAGTTTTAATATACACTATCTACCAACAAGTAATTATACACCTCTGATAGCAAAGGAAAACAAAGTTTATTGGCCTTCAATAGTTGGTGGAGCCTTCACGAGCGGCGATTACAGCTGCGACCCTCCGGGCCATACTCTCAACTAAGCGTTGTACTATGGCTAGCGGTATTTTCTTCCACTCGGCTTGGAGAAGACAGGTCAGTTCCTTCACCAATTTCGGACGGTGGGGGCACCCCTTAAGTCGAAGCTCCAACTCGTCCCAGAGGTGCTTGATAGGGTTAAGGTCCAAGCTCTGCGCAGGCCAGTCCATTCGATTAACCCCATTGTCACCATACCAAGCCATAGTGGACCTCGCAACATGACAGGTGGCATTGTCATCCTGAAAATAACATGGGTCCACCCCGTAAAACTGCCACAACGTAGGAAGCGCATGGTCATCCAAAATGGTGCAGTAGGTCTCGGCGTTGAGTCTACCCGGAATTGAGACCAAGGGTTCCGTGCCATACCAGGAGAAACACCCCCATAGCATAATTCCACCGCCGCCGAACTTCACAGTTGGCACAATACATTTCGGCAGGAGGCATTCTCCAGGCAGACGCCAAACCCAGACCCTGCCATCCAAACGGTACAGGGTGAACCTTGATTCGTCGCTCCAGAGAACCTGTTTCCACTGTTCAATGGTCCACTGTCGACGTTCTTTGCACCATGTTAGCCGAGCAGCAATATTGGACTTGGTGATCAAAGGCTTGTGAGAGGCAGCACGTCCATGATAATTGAGCATATGGGCTTCCTTACGGATAATATTCATCGAAAGAACACTCCCGGATGCCTGTTGAAACTCCTCGCGGATGTGGCCCATCGATTTGGTGTTGTTCTTCCGAATTTCTCTGGCCAGCACCCGTCGGTCTCCAACTCCCAGTTTTGTGGGTCTGCTGGGTCGGGGCACATTCCGACAGTCACCTCTCATCTTCCAATTGCCAATCACGTAGGCCACTTGGATACTTCAACTCGCTGGATAAGTCACGTATGGATCGGCCATTTCTGTGATACCCGACGATTACACCTTTCTCAAAATCGGAGAGCTCCGAACTGCGTGGCATCTTTCATGCGACTGGTTGCGTTGTTGGTTCCCACATGATATTTAATGGCGGCGACCGTGACGTGTATCAGGACCGCAGATATTGTCGATTGCTGGGGTGTCCAATTACTTGTTGGTAGATAGTGTACTATTAGATAAGTTCCTTTCACCTCTGATTTAGTTCTAGTTTCATGGGAAAGCAAATTAAAACAAGCATTATGCAGACTGTTTTTTAGTTACCATAATAGCATGCCATTTTTTGTGTAAAATACTGTATTTAATTGTGTACCCATGAAGACATCTCCTTAGAAAACTTTAAAATTGCCCAATCTTGGAGCAGGACCAAAACTGGTATCTCCTGGTTTCCATGCAAGCATGCTGCCATTTCATCGTTTAGGGCAATGAATCATAGAGCAATGCCTGAACATGTTAGTTATCATAATTATCATAATCTTTTGTTTTCACACATTTTCATGTTCTGGTTGAGTGTGTACATGGAGTGAAAAAAGACATACTAAATAAATTGTTTTACACACTTAGCATCTGATTTTTCAGTAAAGATGGACGAAAGTCGCCATATTTTGGCATGTTTACATTTACATTTTGGAGATCCTTCAGGGCAATTTGTGGCACATTAGTGGATCATACGAATTTTGATGTATTTTTTACACATCATTAGAGGAGCAATTTGATTTCCAAATAAGTATGTAAAACATAAAGTGGTGTACTGTGGTTCCAGTTCCAAAAAACAAGATTCAGGTAAATAATAACTTGACAATACTGATGTGATTATTATTGCATTTCTTTTTTCATGTAATCTTAGCAGAGGTATCTTCTAAATGAACTATTTCCTTTCTAACAATGTACAGTGTGTCACTCACTTGTGTTGAGTCATGTTTAATACAGCAAAAAATTTTTTTAAAGAAACAAAATGAAATACTCGCCCCAAAAGAATACACTGATTCTGTTTGAAAATCAATGGCACATTATACACAAACGGGACAACAGACCAAGTGTCAAGATGTGTTGGTCTATCTAAGAAAGCAAAGTTGAAATGAGTGGAATACTCGAATGTCTTACAAAAGGTAGAAATAAAAATCAATCGCATGGTAGCCCAGTGTAAAGGAAAGGGACAGACCAAAGAGGAGATGTAATGGTAAAAAGAGTGTTAAATGTAGAATACCAAAGACCAACTATCATTGCATTACATATAGGAGACCATCCAGCAGAGGACAGATAATGGCTAAGGGTAAAGAACATGTAGATTAATCTTTTCCTGTAGTATACAGTCTTATATTTTAGTGATGCCAACAGATGACACAGCCTCAGACATTCCAAAAACATTTTTTTTCTTTTGCTGAAATAACTATTGGTTTATTAAATAATGTTTAGTCTCTCTTACTGTAATGATGTAAAATGGTGCAATTTTACATTGTTGTTTACATAATGAAGTTTTTTTTATGTAGAGCCAACTTCTGGACTGTATTAGGTATATGTGTCTCATCTTATATGGCTTTTTAGCATTGGAATTTATAAAGTTTCAATGATAAAAACCATATACATGAAGACATTTGATACTTCAACTGTAAATCAAGTCTAACATCATCAGTTACTTTAATTTGACAGGTGATCTTGCTTTGAGAGATTAACCTCTGAATCACAGAGATACATAGTGAGATGTATGTACAAACTACAGTGATGATGTGACTTAATGATGAATGGAGTCTTGCCTGTGAGTGAGCTTTTTGTAAATTTCTGTATAATCATATTCACATCATAGTAACTTTCTTCTATCAATACGTTCGTCTTGTTTATAAATTTCACAAATGCAGTTTTTTTTTATTTAGTTTTCATTTATTTATTTTTTGACACCATCAATAGCAAGTCAATTTATCTTCAAAATGAGTACTATTTCAACACAGTTACATTTGTTTTGTCAGTCCTGTTGTCAGCTTAACAAACTCTGCTGGTCCAAAGTTCCCTTGATACAGACATGATGATTATTCTTAGTTTACTGACTCTGTCATTTTCAGGTATTATTACTATATTCTTCACAACAGTTGTTGCCCTTATCCAACTCCTTTAGTGATACAATGAGAAGCATAATCATCCAATATCCACTTTAAAGTTCAGTTGATTAAGTCAGCCTCAGAACTTGTGTGTATACATGTTGATGAGATTTCTTTTCGTGTAATGGTGAATTTTTTTTAAAGAGTTTTACACTTTATATCTTGCTTAGGTGAAGATCCACTTGCGGATATGACAGATGCTAGTGATATCAATTCCGTGGCTGGAGTGTTGAAGTTGTATCTGAGGGAGCTGAGAGAACCACTTTTTCCTATCTTTTATTTTGATCAGCTGGTTGAAATTAGCAGTAAGTACATTTTCTTAACTTTAATGCATATCTGATTGAAAAATTAATTTTTCCCCAGAGAAGCTTAATAAATAAATACCATAGATTCCTGCATTGAATAAATTCTATAGCTTCTTAAAGGTTAATAAGAAAGGTTAGTGAGTAATTAGTGAGTTACTACAGCTGTGTATGCTACAAAGTTAGCATCAACTAACTTGATATAAATTTCTTCATTTTTCAAGATAAGATTTTTTTGAACTTGTGCAGATCCTAAATACTGTTTGTTTATCAGTGAGATTTCATGCACAGCTCAATTCTGTAACACATATATTTTCCTCTTTTTTACACGTTTATATTGTTACATTATAACTTTCAGTTTACTTACATATTAAAAATGCCAGTAAGTGAATAACTAACACATACAGGGATGGAAGACTTAGGAAAAGTTGATAGGAGATGTAAAAACCAATATGTTGGAGGTAAAAATTCTTGCAATGGAACAAAAATGACAAGGAGTTTATTGCAGTGGATTATCCAAAATATGCACACTGGCAACTGAATTAGAAACCTTTATGCAGGTGTACGTAAATGTCACTTAGGCAGCATATATGCAAAATGCTTGGTCACATGATCTAGGCAACTATTGAAGACTGCTGCTCATCAGTAATTGTCAGCCGTGCTGATCACAATGGGAAAAACAAAGGATCTTTTGGATTTCAATAAAGGGCTTATTGCGGGGGGTCTGGTTCACTTAGTTGACAACCACTTCGTAGACAGGTACATTTCGTTGACATTATACAGTATATGCAAACAGTCGATTCCTAAAAAACCGAAAAAAAGTTCAGAACCACCAAATTTGTTATACTCTCTCATGGTACTCTAACTTACACCGTACACGGTTTTTGGAAGGGATTGGGGCCCGGGGTCAAGAGGGCCCCATACATCATTTTTGTAAAATCTATAGTTTTCAATTTAGAACCACCAAATTTGGTATACTATCTCATGGTAACTTAGATCGTACATGGTTTTTGGAAGGAGTCGGGGCCCGGGATAAAGGTGGCCCCATACAACATTTCCGTAAAATCTATAGTTTTCAATTTAGAACCACAGAATTTAGTATACTATCTCATGGTACTCTAACTTACACCATACACGGTTTTTGGAAGGGGTCGGGTCAAGGGGGCCCCATTCAACATTTTAGTAAAATCTACAGTTTTCAATTTAGAACCGCAGAATTTGGTATACTATCTCATTGTACTCTTACACCAACTTAGACCACAGACAGAAGAGGTTGGGGCCCGGGGTCAAGGGGGCCCCATACAACATTATTGTAAGATCTACAGTTTTCAATTTAGAACACTATCTCGTGGTACTCTAACTTAGACCGTACACGGTTTTTGGAAGGGGTCGGGGTCAAGGGCCTCCCAAACAACATTTTCGTAAAATCTTTAGTTTTCAATTTAGAACCACCAAATTTGGTATACTATCTCATGGTACTCTAACTTAGACGGTACATGGTTTTTGGAAGGGGTCGGGTCAAGGGGGCACCATACAACATTTTAGGAAAATCTACAGTTTTCAATTTAGAACTGCAGAATTTGGTATACCACAGACAGAAGAGGTCGGGGCCCCATACAACATTTTTGTAAGATCTACAGTTTTCAATTTTAGAACCACCAAATTTAGTATACTATCTTGTGGTACTCTAACTTAACCATACATGGTTTTTGGAAGGGATTGGGGCCCGGGGTCAAGGGTGGGGGGGGCATACAACATTTTCGTAAAATCTACAGTTTCCAATTTAGAACCACCAAATTTGGTATACTATCTCGTTGTATTCTTACACCAACTTAGACCATAGATAGAAGAGGTTGGCGCCCGGGGTCAAGGGGCCTCATACAACATTTTCGTAGCCACATTTGGTATACTATCTCATGGTACTCTAACTTAGACTGTACACAGTTTTTGGAAGGGATTGGGGTCAAGGGGGCCCCATACAACATTTTAGTAAAATCTACAGTTTTCAATTTAGAACCACCAAATTTTGTATACTATCTCATTATACTCTAACTTAGACCATACACAGTTTTTGGAAGGGGTCGGGCCCGGAGTCAAGGTGGGGGGAGGGGGGCATACAACATTTTTGTAAATTCAACAGTTTTCAATTTAGAACCTCCAAATTTGGTATACTCTCTCATTGTACCCTTACACCAACTTAGACCATAGAAGGAAGGGGTTGGGGTCAAGGTGCCCCCATACAAAATTTTTGTAAACTCTACAGTTTTCAATTTAGAACTATCAAATTTGGTATACTATCTCATGGTACTCTAACTTAGCTCGCAGTTAGAGTATTAGAGTGCAGAATTGTGTTGCAATTCTTAAGTAAAAAATGGAAATTTTGGAGATGGCTTCCTTTACTCCAGGCCCCGACCGCTTCCAAAAACCATGTACGGTCTAAGTTAGAGAACCATGAGATAGTATACCACATTTGGTGGTTCTAAATCGAAAGCTGTAGATTTTACGAAAATTTTGTAAGGGGGCCCCCTTGACTCTTTCCTTCTATGGTCTAAGTTGGTGTAAGAGTACAATGAGATAGTATACCAAATTGGAAACTGTAGATTTTATGAAAATGTTGTATGGGGCCCCTTGACCCCAACCCCTTCCAAAAACTGTGTACGGTCTAAGTTAGAGTACCATGAGATAGTATACCAAATTTGGTGGTTCTAAATTGAAAACTGTAGATTTTAAGAAAATTTTGAGGAATAGACTGTTTGCATATATAGTGTTGACGAAATGAATGAGACCAATTGTGGGTGGCTATCTGGTTGGAGCAACAATTTCGAAAACAGCAGAGCTCACTGACTTCTCAAATGGTGAGATATTCCGGACCTTTAATTTGTAGAAAAATAAGCCACGTTGTTTGTCTAAGAGTTATAGCTATGATAACAATCTATCAGGAACAAGATCACTGATGTCTGAGGAGGATTGTACTTAAAAAGAGGACTTCCTTTGTGCAACAGTTGACCAAAGCATTCAATGAAGTCTATTCTCAATCCATATATTAGCAACCTATGCACAGGGAATTGAAGTGGATCGGTATTGGCAGTCACATGACTGTACAGAAGTGAAAATCCTCTAAATATGTGGCGTCAGTTGAATAAAAAAATCCATCACTCTTTCCACGTTAAGCAACGCACAGCAACCGGAAAATTTTTATTCGGCCGCCTTCGGGGAATTGAACCCCGAATCTCTCGATATCTAGCCGAGCGCATTAGCCTTACACCACAGCGGCCAACAATTAATGGCGCTATGTGTGTTTTTCTTTTTCAGTCAACATCTGACATCATAAATCCATAAGATGGGCTTAGCTACTGAGACGTCTCCATCTGGTGGGTATTAATGGCACTGGCTATATATTAATTATAGCAATTAAATCCAAGGGTGAGATCCAAAGTTTTGATCTCTCCCTTGGATTTAATTGATTTGGATTTAATTGATTTGGAGCCCTTGGATTTAATTGCTATAATTAATATATAGCCAGTGCTGTTAATACCAACCAGATGAAGACGTCTCAGTAGCTGTGCCCATCTTACGAATTTATGATGTCAGATGCTGACTGAAAAAGAAAAACACACATAGTGCCATGAATTATTGGCCGCTGTGGTGTAAGGCTAACGAGCTTGGCTAGGTATCGAGAGATTTGGGGTTCAATTCCCCGACGGCGACCAAATAACAATTTTTCGGTTGCTGTGCATTGCTTAACATGGAAAGAGCGATGGATTTATTTATTCGACTGTACAGAAACCACTGATTTCTGAGAAAAACTGGAAAGTTCATCTATGGTCGTGTCAGGAACTACGTGACACGACACTGAAAGACTGGAAAAGTCATGTGGTCTCACGAGTTGTGGTACCATCTTGTTCTGATGGTAGGCAGAAAGTTTTCGGTGAGAGCTCCATAAAGCAATGGACCCAACTTGCCTTGTAAATACAACTCGAGGCTCTAAGGTGGTGTCATGTTGTGGAGCACATTCTGTTGGCATGAAATGGGTTCCCTGGTATTGCAGGAAGTGTTGGGTGTCCTACAAGGATTATATAAACATAGTTGGTGATCAAGTGTATCCTGCAATGTAGACTTTTTATCCAGCAAGTGGTGGCTGCCTCATGGATGACAATGGTACTGTCCATTGCACAAGATGTGTTCAGTAATGGTTAAGCAAGCATGACAGTGACTTGCACTATTTTCCCTGGCCACCATAAAGCCTGAATCTGAACCTCATTGAGAATGTATGGGACATGTTAAAAAAATATATCTGGGAGGAAAGTCCTCTTTTCATCAAATCTAAGTCAGTTGCAGGACTACCTGGTGAACACCTGGTATGCTGTAGATGTAGATGCACTCGAACGCCTTGTGGAATCTATGCCAAATTGCATAGTGCTGTAATTTGGGTTAAAGTAGGTCCAACCCATTATTGAATAAAAGTTTCTAATTTAGTGATCGGTGTGTGTATATTTTTTTATTTCGAAGAATACCTTCAGTATTTACCATATGTTGAATGTGCATGCCTCCTGCTCTTTCTAATGTTTATTATTATATAAAAACACAAAGTAAAATGAAAACAGTTTCAGCAAGCTTGTGATTATTTTTTTACCATGTTAACTAATTTAAACAATTTTAGGTACTTTTTTTTTACTTTGCTGCATGTTTTTGTGATAATAAGCACTGGGAAGAGCAGGAGACATACACTTTCAAAAAACGATAAATACTGAAGATATCGTTTTTAAGATTCTTTGTAATGAAAGAATATATTTAAGGATATTGCAGGATAGACTTAATTGGCAACAATGTTCATATGATCCTTGTAAGACAAATATTGCAATGTATTTACATTGTGATATTTTAGCACAGAAACTGGAACTTGAGCATTATTTAATTTTCAGTTGTGTTGATATATAAGATAGAATAACACAAAGTAGGATTGATCTTTTGTGTGTGTATGTGATTTGTTCTGGGCAAAAGCATGCTAAACACCATAGTGGCATACAGACAATATAAAATGATATTGGAAATGACCAAATGCGAGTTACATAATATTACTACTACCCATGTTACTCCTGCAGCATTAGTACTGTCATTTTAAGCTATTTCTATGAGAATATTTTGACTTGGTTTCTTCAATCACTGTTTTGAATTTGACATATTGTGCATAATTTAAAATTTGAAAATTTTCTTGCTGTTAACTGTGTTATTATATCACACAACAATATTTCACTACACTTGGGCTTAATTTTGAGGGATGATTAGAAGAACCTCGTGCCAAACATGATAGAAACAACAATATTAATACATTGTGTCAAACTTTTGCCACTGGACTTCTGGTGTTGCATTTATCCCTCCATTGCAATTTACAGCTGGTTAATTTCCTTTTTAGACCTTGTCTCTCTGTGTGTTACTACACTCTCTAAATAGTTCCACTATTTACATGGTTCATACGCTTTTTCCATCACAAGATTCCAAGACTTTCCCAGGACATTTCCAAAACTTTTGGATTTTTTTCCAGGACATACGATCCAAACACTCTTACTTAAAATATAGTGAAACCATAGGTCTGTTCAACTTATAACCTATAACAAACAACTTCCAACTTGCTTGGGAAAACTTAATGCAGAATGTTAAAAATGATGTCTGCTGCAACTAATCAGAGAGAGTCACAGATAAATACTGAAATATCAAAACTGTCACTAAAAGTGTGACCAGGTTTAATATCTACTAAATTTATTTATATACCAGTATACTACACTTATTTTGAGAAAAAATTATTTTTCTACTTTGGCTTACAGAATAAAAAAAAAAAGATATAAAACTCAAAAATACATAGATATGTGGCATTACTCTTGAAATGCTTTCATATACCACACAATCAATACATAAAATACTATTTATATTTTGAAATAATGCTTACATTGGAAATTCAAGGGTAAGGAAAGGTGAAATATTTGAAATTTTTCAAAGGACCAAAGGGATTGTTTGTTCTTCACATAACCATGGGAGCAAGTATTTGTGTTAAATTTTATTTAGGGAAGGAATTTTTCGACATAATGTCAATGCTGTAGCTATGTTTTAAATTTGTACTCATCAACAAACAAAGTATGCACAAAAATTTCCAACATGAGATGAAAGAGAATAACGGGAAAACCTTAAGTCCAAAGGCTGTGTACAACTGCATTCATTAGTGATCAAGGCAATTGGACTGGGCATGATTAGAAAACTAATTATAGAAGACGCAAAGTGATCACTTAGCTCAGAAAATACTAAGGAACAACTAGATTTAAGAGTCTGATATTAGAAAGCAATCTAGTTTTTAGATAAAGTATTCATTAGAAAATTTCAGTAAAGGTCAAAATAACCTGCCAAAAAAAAAAAATAATAATCTGTTTACTTTCACCAATGGCTAAGAAGTATGTTAAAAAAATTAACAAATGGCGCAAAACACGTTTCCCATTTCAGAAGGAAGGTATTAGAGACAAAAAGATTTTCAAGTCGAACAGTTATGATATAAATCTATGCCTTTTAGTGGAAGAACTCTGCATAATGGAAAAGTTGAAAACAGACGAAAAACATTCTTCATAGCAAAAGCTATGCTAAGGAAAAATAACTTTTCAAATACATCTCCTGGAAGAAGAGATAACAAGAAAAACGTATTGACCTTTACAACCCTTGAAGGGAAAGTTGTACATTATTTGAAGAGGATTTTCTTATTGTAGCAAAAAACTTATTCACTCTCCATCTTTGTTATAGTGAATGGCATACAATAAAAAAAGAAATTTCACAGTAGGGTTTTTAGAGGCAAAGATAAGCTGCAAACGAAAGTACACAAACACCACCTAGTGACAGAAATGTGAACCATAAACCTCCTCAAATACAAACCTAAAGTGTTCCATAAGGTAAATGGTATCTGGTGGTAAAATAATTTTTTAAATCGGACATTTAGAAGTACAGATATTGAGAAAAATAGAGAAAATATTTGCGCCCTAGCGGCAAAATTGCACATTATATTGGGAAGAAAATGCACAAGAGTTTTCATAGTTAGTAGTACCTAATCAAAACAGAATATTTTTCAATCGTGCTTTTAGACCCGCAGATATTGCTGTAAACGGAAACTTACGCTCCTAGTGGTACACTTGTGTGTTAAGAAATATTTGAAATTATATGAGAAACATTTTGCACTGAAAATGTTCTCCAACAAAGAAATAATTTTTCAAATTGGACTCCTAGAAACAGAGATATGGACAAAAGTAAGATATATGGGCACACCCCCTGGTGGAAAAATTATGCACTATTTTAAGCAGGTGGTATTCTCAAAAAGTTTTCTGAGGTGAATGGTATCAGTTCATGGAAAAATTTTTTAAATCTAGTTTCTAAAGAATGGTTTGGCCTCCAGGGGGAATAAACACTTATTCCCCCTGGTGGCCAAACCATTCTTTGCCAAAAATGAGAATTTATATGCAAAACATTTCCCCTCAAGAGCTGTATCCGACGCAGGAAGAATTTTTCAAATCAGACTTTTAGAAGCGGAGATATTGGGAAAATCGTGATTTACCTTTACACCCCCCAGCGGAAAATTTATGCATTATTTGAAAAAGGCACTAACTAAAATAGTTTTCCACATAAATGTCATCGAAAGGAAAAATAATTTTTTTTCAACTGGATATTTAGAAGCAAATATATGAAATAAAATGCATTTTAAATTCAATACAATCTCCATTTGGGCCCTCTAGCGGAGAAGTTGTGCATCGGAAAAAACCTGGAATTAAATGGATCATCATTTTCACATTTGAAGCTTCCGAATACAAAAAGAATTTTACAAATCGAACTAATAATTGCAGAGATATGGTCTTCCCGGCCAGACAGACAAAATGCTAACATAAGCATGATGCAAAAGATGCTAATAATACAGTTTCAGTCCCCCTAACGAACAAGAAAACCCAAAGCCCCCCCCCTCCCCGCATTTTGCAGGGGGTGGGGAGGAAAATTTGTAAGACATAAGTCATGTCAGTAAAAAATTCTCAACTACAAAACATCGTGCAGTTACAAAAAGGCAGGAATAGATAAAATTCCAGGACATGTAACAAAATTTTAGGACTTTTCCAAGACAAAATGGAATTCCAGGACTTTTCCAGGATGTGTACAAACCATGTAATTTAAAAGGAAAGATAGTACCAAGGAATTTTTAGAGACTAAATACATTTCAGGAAAAAAAAAAAAAAAATGCACGTACAGTACAACAAATTAAATGTGGCGAAAATTTTTAATTTCTTGTATTTTATTTTTTTCAAAGCTCAACATTACTATTTCTCCATCTGGGCATTGTTCCACCTCATCTTGACTATATTTTTTTATCTTGATATATATGGTGATTTGCCATCTTGAGTGCAATTTCAAACACAGACATATCATGACGTTTCAACAAATAGAAGTGGATAATACTGATTGTGGCCAGAACCAATTGATTTAAAAATAATTTTTCTCATTAGACCAGTAAAAATTTACATATTGTGGAACTAAATATCTAAGTTTATGCAATTTAGCAGGAACATTTTATGTAAGAAAAGGATTTAAAATGCATAAAAATTTTTGGTCACATTTATAATGATCTGATACAAAGCAAGTCTTCAGGCTGGGCTCTTAGAAGCAGAGATATCAATCCAAACACAAAACTGCATTTACATTTGCTAACAGAAAAGCATATTTTTATCACCTAGCAATAAAAATTTATAATGTGCTAAGCTACGTGGGTGCTTGGCTGAGAGTTTCAGCTATCGAATTGGGAAAGAGATTTTCAAGTTAATCTTTTAGAAGTGTAAAAATCACAAAAACACAAAAAATATGCTTATTGCTTATGCAGTCTTGCAGAAAAACTGTGTGTCACAGAAATTGAAAAGTGCATGAAGCTCCATCCTTGTGGTTAGCACTGTCAGAGGCAAAAAGAATTTTTCAAATTCCAATGTATGGATATAGAGAGGTATTATTCCTACAAAAAGACGCACAAATAGATGTATGGACAGAATGATATTATAAGCATGTACTTTGTTTCAAAAGATATGTTAAAAATATGTTCACAACTATAATTGAAACTTGTTAGCAACTGATGTACATAATAAATTATTGCTACACTTGGAAAATTTGATTAAATATTTAGTAGAAAATTTCACTTTGTAACCTAAAATATGTGCATAGAAACATACAGCACCACCCACACATTATAGTGTTGATGGTGCAACAACACATGTTTTGTCTGATATTGTACTGTTATAAGTACAATATCAGACAAAACATGTGTTGTGTCCATTCGGTACATAAGTGCTTCGTGTATAACAACACGTACAAACAAATGGAATCAAAAACTGGATTATTTTCTTCATAAAATTTTCTACCAAAGTAGAGGGAGAAAAAGCTTCCACTATTATTATCTGGAAATGTCTTTATATTCTGCTATGAAAAGTTGAAATTGCTCATAAATGAACACAGAAATATATTTTACTACTTGAAAAAAAATACACACTTTCTGTACTTTTTTATTTATGACATATGTTTTTGTGTGAGTGACTCAGTAAATTATTAATTGACAGAGCTGGAAAAAAACATGTATGCATATTTTTGTATGGTACATGTCTAAGCTCAGCAAATTATTGACAACATACTTTTCAAATTTAAGGACTTCAGAAAGAAGAGTGAGGCATAGTTTTGTGGGAAAGTATTTCTTTCTTTTTTTTTCTTTTTTTTTTTTACCCCATATCAGGTAGGAAGGCCCAGGGTTTCCACCATGAAACTACTTCATGAGTTTACTTTGCCAAGAGTACATGCAGAGAGAGTAAGAAAGTAAATAAGCATATGTAAAAAAGAAGGTCTACAGCACTGAGTGATATAGTGGTTAGAGCAACCGCTTTCCAACCAGGTGGTCGTAAGATTGATCCCAGATAGCTCGAGTTGCTCTGAATCACTAAATAATGGCAGTGCATAAGATGGCATGTTGAGTTGTTGGCCCCAGAGTATTGGATTCTCCATTACAAATAAGGTCATCTGCTCTGCCCCGAGAACCACCGAAATGCCCTACTGTCACTGTCCGTGATGGTAGGAGCAAACGTCCCCTAGATGACAGTAACGGAATGTTACCGAAAGTAATCGGGTAAAAACCGTATTAAAAGAATGCAGAGGCAACAAAGGAAAAAACTAATTTAGTAACGAGACCAATTAAAACCAACGGAAAAAAACAGAAGAGGACCCGAAACTGAATGAAAAACCCCCATGCCGCATCTACATAACGGAAATACAAAATAATGCCATGAACCACGTGCGGTAAGTGTTAATCAAACTTCACCAACATAAAAGGTAAGTTCAAAAAATGCAATTGCATTAATGCATGTCAAAAAATTAACCTCCAATATCGGAAGTAATTGAAATCTTTATATTATGTTTTTCTAAATGTATGAAAATATTATACTGTAGTTATACGTTTGAAAAACAAATTTATGAAACAGCTTTCCAAATGCTAAAATCTCTGAGCCTTATTTTTAGGAAATATTTAAAAAATTAAATGATGTACTTTCAGATCTTCTTAACTAAAATTGTGAGCCTCATATATAGGAAATATTGTTTTTGAAATTTAATGTTGTGCTTGCAGATATTTCTTAATTGAAACTGTACTTTCACTTTCTTACAGAATTAGAGTCCAAGTCCGAATTCATTTGCAAAGTAAGAGAAGTGGTTCAAAACCTGTCTCGTTCTGTGTTCATTGTTCTACGATATCTGTTTGCCTTTTTGAACCAGTAAGTAAAAATTAACTTTCCTGAAACATTGCTAAATGTTGAGTCAAAATCAATTATATTATATATGCCGCCCCGGTGGCGCAGTGGTCTAAGGCGCTGGCCTCTGATCATTCGTCCGTAAGGGGTCCGGGTTCGAATCCCGGTGAGGCATGGATGTTGTGTTTGTCTTACGGCACTGGCTCTCTCCCTTCCCTGGAACCAGTGACCCTAAATTAGGGACGGGCGACTGCTTATAGCCCATTGAGTTGCTCACTGTGGTCGTTAAACCTCCAATCAAAAAAAAAAAAAAAAAAAAATCAATTATTAATGAACATTTCCAACTGATTAAGATTTTCTGAGAATTGCAAAGACATGAAACCTTTTGCATGCTTATCAAATTTTTCAGCCATACACACCTCTTTAATTCCCATAAATCTTGCATTTACAAAACTGTGTGTTACATTGCCCAACAGAGAAAATGCCACACCATGAAGGAATGCTTGAAAACAGACCAAACTGTACATACAGATAGCCATGTAGGTCCTGAACAAATGGTTTAATTTTCACATACAGACTAGGCTCCAGTGGCTTACAGGATGATCAATAACGAGTGTGGCCCCCATTATGGGCGATACAGCATTAAATCTACGTGGTATTGAGGCAATGAGAGTCTGAATAGAGTTCTGGGGTATCGTGGACCATGTGGTGTTGACCCGAGTCCACAGTTCGTCATTTTGTGGGGGTGGGAAGGTACTCATCTGATGTCCAATCGTGTGCCACAGATGCTCGATGGGCAAGAGGTCAGGGGATTGGGCTGGCCACGGAAGCATCCGCACACCATGTAAAGCATTTGGGCTGATCCGAGTGGTATGCAGCCAGGCGTCATCTTGTTGGAAAAAGGCGTTTGTAATGCTCTGCAGATACGGTAGTGCCACAAGTCGCAGCACCTCATCAACATAACGGTGTGCCATCAGTGTGACTGTAATGCGTACCAGTGGTGAGCGACTGTTGCAGCTGATAGCACCCCACACCATGATTCCACGTTGCCAGGCCATGTGGCGCTCCACAATGGCGGAGGTACCGCCCGTTAACCACGTCGCCGGTCGACTCTCACACGGCGATCATCCGCGGTGAGAGAGAACCACGATTCGTCGCTGAACACCATGCTGTTCCATTCACCACTCCAAGCGATGACGACGATGGCTCGCTGTTAAGAGTAGACTTCGCAACAGACGGCTGGACAGCAAACCAGATGCAGCCAATCGGCACGACACTGTCTGCGTCGATACCAGAGCATCCAAGCTTCCCTGTACACTCTGCACAGAATGTTGCCCGTTGTGGCCTGTGGGTCTGCTTCAGCATGACGTCAGATGTGGCGATCGGTGTTCTCAGACGTTTGTCTCCATGCTCCGGTCTCCCTACGACATTGCACAGATCCTTCCTGGGGCCACTGTCTTCAAATGCAAATGATGGTTGTGTCATCACATTGTGTTTCTTCTGCAATATGATGCAAGAACCATCCGGCGGTACAAAGGCCTACAATGGCACCTCTTGTGAACTCATCCATATGATGAAATCGCATACAACGGCATCTTAACGGCATCGGCAAACCCTTGTTCATTCTCCAGACACAGTTACAGCAGAACCACTCACTTCTTGTGGCTGTGAAGACATCTCGACTTATGGCCTTACGAGCTGGTTGTCCGCTTACACTTGCCCGACATTCATGCGATTGGCCTGCAAATGCAATCATTTGCAATTTGCATAACTTTTACATGTGCACCCATCCTGCAATTTACATAGTGATGAGTGCACATCTTTGTGATGTGGCATTTTTCCTGTTAGGAAGTGTATTATTATGTATGTTGCTATATATTCCCTTTTCAGTAAAATTGATGTTTTTTATTAGGAAAGAACAAAGTAAAAAATCGTATATTCCTACACAGCCCCACATTATATTTAAAATTTATAGTCGGGCATGCAACTAAAATTATTTTTCTGGTTGGGGGTTATATTGATGAAAGCCATGTGAAAAGTATGCCAATAATTTGCATGTAATATCAATATATTATTGATACCTATGGGGGAAATGCTTTTTTCCCTAATTAGCATCATTACATTACATATCACTAAGCTGTTCTTTGATATTCAGAGGTTAGCTCGAAAAAGGAATACAAACTACCAAATAATTTTTACTTACTCTTGCTGTTTCAAACTTCTCCATTTATAGCAATCTTGACATACAACTTGGGCTTCACTGACATCCATCACATGTCGTACGCAAGACCTTCTGTACTTCATACTCATAATCTTTTTCTCATGCAGACACTTCTGAATCTGATCCTCCCATGACTTCCTTGGCCTTCCTCTGTCTTTCCTTCCTGCCACTTGGGCTAAAAAGATTTCTTAGTAAGCATCTCAACATGGCCAAACCACTGAAGCATATTAATCTCCACCTTGCTAACAACATTTTGCTCCACATTACACAACTGCAACACATCTTCATTCCTCACACAATCAGAAAGTGTCTTGCCACAAATCCCCATAAGCAAAGCATTTTTCCAGCACACAAACGACTCTTATGTTTTTTCTGTAGTACCCAGATTTCACTGCCATACATCAGAGTAGGAACAATTACACTTTCATACATAGCCATGCGGGACTCTCTTGAGAACCCATCATTCCTGTGAAAACCTCCCAAGGCAGCTATGACTTTCAATAAAGAATTCACTCGCCTACTAATTTCACAATTTCCTTTTTATGACCTGTGGTTGATGACAGTTCCTTGCTCAAAAACTATAACTTTGGTTTCCCCCTTATTTGCCTAGGTAGCCTTTTTACATGCAAGCGAAAAAATGAAAAAGCTATGAGAACTAGGATAGCACAGGCAAAGAATGCTTTCAATAAGAAAAGAGGACTATTAACATCCAAGTCCATCTCTCTAGAAATAAAGAAAACTTTTATGAAAACTTTTATATGGAATGTTACACTTTATGCATCTGAAACTTGGACACTGAAAAAAGCAAACAGGGCAAAACTACGATCATTTGAAATTTGGCGCTGGAGACGTATGATGAAAATTGCTTGGACAGAAAAAATGGCAAATGTGGAAGTGTTAAAAAAAGCCCAGGAAAAACGAAAAATATTATGGACTATAGAAAGAAGAAGAGACAGCACGATAGGCCACCTCATAAGACACTTGGAGTGGTGTGCCAACTTGATTGAAGGTAGAATGGACGATAAAACTGGAAGAGGATGTCCAAGAATTCCATATATGTATGAGTCAAATAACAAGAGGAAGACCCTACTGGAATATCAGGCTTATGTCTCAGGAAAGAATTCCTTTGTGGGTGATGGCCAATGCTACCCACAAACCTTGCAGTTGAGGAGAGGAGGAGGATGACACTTTTATTCTATCAAAAATGAACCAAAAGGAGTTAAAAATGTAAAAAAACAAGCACTATGATATACACCCAGAGATAAAACTTGCTTTAGAATACCAAGAATAACAGCAATTACTCCTATTGGACTTATTTTTAAACAAACAAAAGTTTAAATTCAATTACAAAATCTATAGAAAACCTTCATATGTTCCAGTAATAATACCAGTTCAGTCTGTACATTCTATGAATCATAAAATCAATAGTTTAAGAGTTTGAGTAATGAGAGCATAATAGTCACTTGTCAAACAGAAAATTAAAAAAACGATTTACAATGGATAAAGCACATTGCAAAACAATATGAATACAACAGTAAAATGATAAAGAAATTAGTAGATGAAATTAAAAAGAAAATAACCAAAAATGAAGATAAGAAGAAAAAATACTAAGGCTCCTTCCCTTATATCAGACTTTCAGGATAATTAGCAAAACTTGAAAAGAAATTCAACTTTTTATTTGGGCATTCAGTCAGAAATATTCAAGGTGTTATCATAAACGACAAAAAGTCACAAAATTCTAGAGCCAGCGGGCATGTACGAGATACCAATTGAACTGAACATTCCACAAATTTTGTATATTGAAAGCACAAAAAAATAAAAAAATAAACGGATTGAAAAATATTGCACTGTGAAATTAACTTTTTATGGGTCTTATAGAGGTTATTATTTTAAAAAGTTGGTGGTCAAATTTTCGAACTAAAGCCTAGTTCGTTATCAGGACTATGTCACTGGTCGTAGTCCTGATGACGAACTAGGCTTTAGTTTGAAAATTTTACCACCAACTTTTTTAAATAATAACCTGTATAAGACCTGTAAAAAAGTTAATTCCACAGTACACTATGAATAGAGGTGCCATAAATTTATTTACAACCAAAAATATTGCAGCAACATATTAAAAATTGGAATAGGAAAGAAGAAAAAACAGCTCTGATACAACATTGTATAAATAATAATCAGCATCTTAAATTCAAATATATAAAACTATTAAATTCTCATACAAATGAGAGAACTAATAATTTCAGTTAGTGGTTTAATTGAAAAGAAAAAAGATAAAATTTGCAATCTACATGACCCGACGATTCTAGATGATGCATGAAAATCATTGATAAATAATGAGGAAGAATATCAAAAGAGGAAAAATAAATAAATAAATAAATAAATAAAAATACTAACATAAAATTAAAGTTACTTAAAGAAAACATTAATTGATCTTAAAAGTGATGATATCGATCAATAGATGACAGCACATTACTATCTTACTTCTACTGATGCGTGAAAAGACATGCGTAGTAGACAGGGGTGGGCCAGGCCGGGCTGAGCCTGACCTATGTTTCCTTTTGCCCGACCTAGCGACTCACACAACATTATAGTGCCTGACCTGTTTTACATCTTTTGCCCAACCACTTTATATCCTTCGCAAGATCTCAATCATCAGCCGCCCCTCCCAACTTGCTTGTCTGGCTACGGGTCTGGTAGTAGAGATGAATACCATGCCTTTATTTCACTTAGTCAAAAAGTGCTCATTTCAAATGAAGAAAAAGAGCAGATTCTTCAGACTAGGCACTGAGCTGCTTCTGCCCGAAGATGAAGATGATCGTGTTACCAAAGGTACTTGCAGGTTGTAACCAGGTTTGAGGTTAGGCTTTCCCTTGACTTTAAACTTATTTTAATTGTGGAATAACTTTTTTACGGGTCTTATAGAGGTTATTTTTCATGAAAGTTGGTTGTCGAATTTTCGAACTAAAGCCTAGTTCGTCATCAGGACTATGTCACTGGAGTAGTTGCTGCCACTCAATTGGAAGAGTCCATCCGCAATTATCGTTAATTGTGGTACTTCTTCTTCTTGCTATTTCGATCCCTTCTTCTAGTTTCCTCTTTACTAAGTTTGACTGGTGGGCGATTATTTTCACTGAGTCCCAATTTATGGAATGTCCACTTGCTTGTATATGTCTGTCTAGCCCTGTTTTGTTCCCAATGTTCCTAATAGCTGCTTGGTGTTCTTTCATTCGGACCTTAATACTTCTCCTGTTTCTCCTATATAGCTGAGTCCGCAGTTACAGTCGATGCAGTAAATTACTCCTTCCTGCAATTGGATGTCCAATTCTTTCTGCTTTAAAGCTGGCAGGAA
Source organism: Macrothele yani (assembly GCA_039090855.1). Lineage (NCBI taxonomy): Eukaryota > Metazoa > Arthropoda > Arachnida > Araneae > Macrothelidae > Macrothele > Macrothele yani. The sequence continues at coordinate 2,262,442 of CM077014.1, forward strand.
TTTCTTTATTTTGTTATTAAGATCTGGAGCTAGCCTGATATTATATTTTGCTCCGATCCTTTTCAGTTTCTCGAAAACTCCCTTGTGGTACGTAATTTTGCTGGTGAATTTGAAGTTGGTTTTTTTCCTGCTTCTTTTTTGGCACTTGTTTAAATATTTTCTCAACATATGGGGAGGGGTAATTGTTTTCTGCTAATATTTCCTTTAATTATTCTTTGTGAAGATCTTTCTGAGTAGCTGAAGAGACCAGGATTTCAATTTTTTCCAAAAATTGTCTCGCCGTATTCGATTTAATATAATCAGGGTGGAATGAGCAGAAATCTAACATCTTCCCTGTGTTAGTGGGTTTTCTAAAAAGCTGAATATTTTCCCTCTCTTGAGGTCAAATATTCACTCAGCTTTTTAGAAAACCCACTAACACAGGGAAGATGTTAGACTTCTGCTCATTCCACCCTGATTATATTAAATCGAATACGGCGAGACAATTTTTGGAAAAATTGAAATCCTGGTCTCTTCAGCTACTCAGAAAGATCTTCACAAAGAAGAATTAAAGGAAATATTGGCAGAAAACAATTACCCCTCCCCATATGCTGAGAAAATATTTAAACAAGTGCCAAAAAAGAAGCAGGAAAAAACCAACTTCAAATTCACCAGCAAAATTACGTACCACAAGGGACTTTTCGAGAAACTGAAAAGGATCGGAGCAAAATATAATATCAGGCTAGCTCCAGATCTTAATAACAAAATAAAGAAATTCCTGCCAGCTTTAAAGCAGAAAGAATTGGACATCCAATTGCAGGAAGGAGTAATTTACTGCATCGACTGTAACTGCGGACTCAGCTATATAGGAGAAACAGGGAGAAGTATTAAGGTCCGAATGAAAGAACACCAAGCAGCTATTAGGAACATTGGGAACAAAACAGGGCTAGACAGACATATACAAGCAAGTGGACACTCCATAAATTGGGACTCAGTGAAAATAATCGCCCACCAGTCAAACTTAGTAAAGAGGAAACTAGAAGAAGGGATCGAAATAGCAAGAAGAAGAAGTACCACAATTAACGATAATTGCGGATGGACTCTTCCAATTGAGTGGCAGCAACTACTCCAGTGACATAGTCCTGATGACGAACTAGGCTTTAGTTCGAAAATTTGACAACCAACTTTCATGAAAAATAACCTCTATAAGACCCGTAAAAAAGTTATTCCACAATCACTATGAATAGAGGTGCCATAAATGCATTTACAACTTATTTTAATGGTTCAGAATTACTAGCATTTGTGTTTTTAATCATTCAAAGTTTTTTTAGCCCTTCTTGTTTGAGGTATTAAAATTTGATTAGATAGTATTTTTATTTAACTTGTAAATATCATTGTTCTTAGCTGTAAGTCTAAAGACAAAGTTTTACTGAGTAAGGGGTCGACTTCAAAGCTCAGATGTACAAAATATATTTTTAAGGTTGGTACATTCAAACCTATTGTTTTAAGTCCTAAATAATGTTCCATGTAAGTTTGGTTTTGTCAGAACACAAAAATATTGCAATCTGTCATAATCAGTGTGAAGTCTTTAAACACCCAAATTTATTTAACTATGTTGAAATCAGTAATTATAAAGATATGCAATTTACTTAGAGGTTAAAAGAACAGACAATCACATATAATGCCAGATTTGTACACACTGCTGTTAAAACTTCCTTCATTTAAATGATATTTTGCTCGTTTGCATTTTCCGAACTAAGTGAAAATAACATTTTCCAGGACATTGAAAAATGCATCACCTGAAGTAATAGTGCAATCTTGAAGTAGTTCTCATTAATTATATCCAGAATTTTATTTAAGTTAACACACATTTCCAAATAGAGGAACCTAGAAAAGCCCAGTTATAATCAGCCTTCCATCTACTTCAGGACAAATGGATGGTGATATTTACTTTTCCCATGTATTCACAGTTTATGGCAAAAAATAATTCTAAAATAGCATGAACTTATTAAAAATAATTGGAAAGCAGTGGAATTAACCAAAGAATTTGGAAAATCTAACCTAAATGTTATAGGCACTAGTGAGACAAAGAAGCATATATCTGGGAATTTTATTCTTGTTGAAGATTTAGTATTGTTTGTTCTTGAGAAAAAAATATCAAGCAAATGCTGGTGTGGTCTTTTGATAATGCAGTGGCTTTTAGGTTAGTTAAGTAGGAACCTACACACGTGTCAGTTATGCTGTCCGTTTTCAGACTGGATAGCAAGGACTTAAAAATTGTGGCAGTCAGTGGCAACTACACAGTGCGTCAAAGAATTTTTAAGATTGGCACTAGATTTCAGCCTACGGTGGCACCACCAGTGTAATCGCGAATGCGTTATAAACCGTGACCATCTGCTTGCTTTCTGCCAAAAGTACTACGCAATTGTTAAAGTAACTCAAACGAAACGGGCTTTCATTAGAGAAGTAAATTTTTTTTCATGTTGAATTATTAAGATGGAACAAAGGGCTGTTATTAAATTTAACGCAAAACTTGGTAACGGTGCCTAGGAAACGTACCAAATGATGAAACAAGTTTATGGTGAGTTTTGTTTAAGCAGATCAAATGTTTTCCTGTGGCACAAACGTATTTGGACGGTAGAGAGACGCTAGAAGATGATAAGCATACCGGAAGACTAAGTTCATCTAGGACACCTGAGATTATTGAAAAAGTGTGTGATTTCGTGGCAAACAATCGATGTGCATCACTAAGAATGATGGAAGAGTCTTTAAACATCAACAAAGAAACGATTCGAACCATCCTGCATGAAGATTTGGGCAAAACAAAAGTCTGTGCTAAATGTGTTCCACACATGTTTACCAATAAACAAAAATCAAGGAGAAGTGCACATTGCAGAGACATCATTTCAGCTGCTGAAAATGATCCAAACTTCTTAAAATCGATTGTTACTGGTGATGAAACATGGTGTTTTCAATATGATCCTAAAACAAAGCAACAAAGTGCGGAATGGAAGTCAAAAAACTCGCCACAAGCCGAAAAAACAAGAAAAGTTCCATCGAAAATCAAAACAATGCTCATTACATTCTTCGATAGTAAGGGTATTATCCACAAAGAATTTGTTCCTAGTGGACAAACAATTGCTGGTGAGTTTCATTTAAATGTTTTGAGGCGTTTGATGGGCAGAATTCGTCGCATTTGTCCAGAATATCGAGATGAAAACAGTTGGTGTTTGTTGCACGATAATGCACCCAGTCACACCTCACTTCTTGTTCAAAGATTTTTGGTGAAAAATAACGTCTGTGTGTTGAATCATCCACCGTATTCGCCTGATTTAACATCCTGCGACTTTCCTTTGTTCCCAAAACTTAAAATGACGTTAAAAGGGTGTTATTTTGCTGATATTTCGACCATACAAACAGCTTCAACGCGTGCTTTGGAGACAATTCCGCAAAGTGAACTGGAACAGGCATTCGAATCATTATTAAATCGCTGTAACAAGTGTATTGAAGCCGGAGGGACTTATTTTGAATAACAAACCAAAACAAATTATAATTTCTTGTTTCTATTTCATTTTACAGACCCAGTCTTAAAAATTATTTGACGCACTGTGTATGTTGTTCTTCATGGAAGTTGAAAGATTATTTATGCAGGTGTAACATTCCAAGGTTTTACAATACTGACCAAGAGATAGAAAGGGGATAGAAAGATAATCAGATACTAACAATCGAAGAAGCAATATGTACAGAGGAAGAAATCTTGCAGGATAAGAGATAAAGTGTTTTTTGATTGAGTAGTTTGTTTTATCTGGTGAACTGTGTCAACCACATGTCTGAACACCACGATGGTATACATGTGTGAGATGATTCCAAATATTTTGTAACTGTACTGCTTAGTGAGAATTCAGAAGGTATGATCTTGTTCCCTTGATTTATACAACTGTTGCATGAACTCTTGAGCAGCCACGAATGATAACCAGATTAACAGACTGGAAGAGTCCAGAGAACCAATCCATAGTGGTAGCAACAACTTATTGTTCTGACGATAGGCCATAACTGAAATTGCTGCATTTTGGTAAATATTTGTTTTTCTTATTTTGTTAGGTGGTATATACCAAACTTTAACTGCTGCATAAAAAGTACCTTCAAATTCCTTTTTCATCAGCAGTCATTTTGCTTTTATTGCATTCTTTCTGTGATTGAAGCAAAGGATCATTAAATTTGTAAGAACTGGTTCAAACATTCTATGGTGAAAAAATGACTACCTGTGCAACAAAAATTCTTTACTGTAGAAAATGCAGGTCCCCCCCCCTTTTTTTTTATTTTAACATTGTAGAAAATTCAAATAACATGATTGTGATTTCATGATTGTGATTTTTTAGCATAACAAAGAGAAGGACAAACAATCATGTATAAAAATATTTTCCAGTATTCAAGCATTTACTTCCTAAATATAAATAAATTAAAGTAAATTACTTCCTTCCCAACATTGTAATGTAGTTACTAATAAAAAACAACTATTATGGGAATTTTACTAGGACATTTTTTATTTAAATTGCAAATTTTTGGAGAAAACTCTTCTCCTTCTTCAGGCTGTCTTTTTGTTGTCACTTATTCCCGTCACTATTGCGGTTACGGTTAACCTTGACAGTTATGAAAGAGTTTTCTTCGAAAATTTGCAATTTAAATAAAAAATTTCCTAGTAAAATTCCCATAATAGTTGTTTTTGATTAGTAATTGAATTAAGAAACTAGGAAGCCATTTCTCAACATAAGATTTATTCAAAGAATTGTAATGTAGTTCCTTCCTGATATTATAATGTAGAGCTTTAAATGTATTATAGTCCCTCATAAGTTAAAATATTTATTCAAATCCACATTTTATGCTGGTGAACTTGACAGAGTAAAAATTACATAACTTTACTCAGTAGAATTAAATAAGTATTATGCAGTGCTCAAAATAAAAATAATCACCACCTAGGGGATAACTAAGATAAACCAACTGCATTTATTTATTTTGAGGTTTAATGACCACCATGAAAATGGGCTATAAACAGTCACCTGTCCCTAATTCAAGGCCACTGGTTCAGGAAAAGAAGAGAGCCAGTGCCATGTCTCACCAGGATTTGAACCTGGACCCATCTCAGGTGGATGGTCAGAAGCCACTGTGCCACCAGGGTAGCAAACTGCATTTTGAAATGCACATTATGAGAATATGTGTTCACTCCTAACTTTAGATTGGTGTTCTTAGCAAATAGCAGGTTAATTGCTGCACATTCTATTAAATTAATCCCTCCATGTGAAAGTTCAACCAGTTGATTTCTTTTTTTTTTTTTTCCCTTCTAAAAAATAGAGACTAGGGAAAATTTCTGTAAATGTAAAGACTTTAGTGCATTCTCTGCAGCACTCATACACCCATATCAATACAATGATTCTAACATTTGATTTCTGCATGCTTGCTCATTTTAAAACACTTGCTCCTTCACTAATATGAAGCACAGAAGTTTAATTGTTGATGATCATTTCTCTTACTGTCATTGCATAATTTGAAATTTAGTGAAGCACAGTTTTGAAACATATCTTCTCGTTACTTAGTCTTTCAGAATTCAGTGATGAAAATATGATGGATCCTTATAATTTAGCCATTTGTTTTGGTCCAACTTTGTTGCCTATACCAGAAGACAAAGATCAAGTGCAATTCCAGAATCAAGTCAATGAACTGATAAAAAATATTATTATATACCAAGAAGAAATATTTCCAGTCGATGGTGGTATCACATATGAGAAGTACATCAGTACGAACGTCCCAGATGAGAAGTAAGTACCCTTTATAATAGCTTCAGTGTACCTGTGATATAAGATGAAACACAGTAAAATTTGTTTGCTCTGTCAGCCCAGGCACACCAAGATTTATGATGCTATATCAAAGTGTATATTAAGTTTACTTACTGACTGGTCCCTGTGATAATTTGTTACATAATTAAGAATGTCTAATAAGTAAGCTAAATTGAGAATAATGCCATGTAATAAACAAAAAGCAAACTTTACTCATTTGGAAGCTGAAAGCTTGCTATTTCTTTTGCTTAATTTATAACTTTATAATGCTATTTTTAGCATGTCTTTTGTAAAAAAAAAGATTGTGCTTATGTTATCGGTTTGTCCGTCTGTACCCACGGTATCTCTGCAAGTATTAGTCCGATTTGAAAAAATATTTTTGCATTCGGAAGCTTGAAATATGCGAATGATGATCCTTCGTTTCGTTTTTTTTTTTTGCAATGTACAATTTTGCAGCTAGAGGGCGTAAATGCAGATGATATCGCATTCAAAATTAAGTTTTATTCCACATATTTGCTTCTAAACATCCGATTGAAAAACATTTTTTTTCTTCTTTGACAACCAACTTTCATTAAAAATAACCTCTAAAAGACCCGTAAAAAAAGTTATTCCACAATTTTTTTTCTTTCGATTCCATTTATGTCGAAGAGTATTTTAGATATAGTTTCTTCTTCAAATTACGCATATATTTTCCGCTAGAGGGCGTAAAAGTAAATTACATTTTTCCTGATAACTCTTCTTCTAAAACTCCGATTTCAAATTTTTTTCTTCAGTGGATACACCTCCTAATGGAAAATCTTTTGCATATAATTTCAAATTTTTGGTAAAGCATACTTTGGCCACCAGGGGCGTAAGTGTTAATTTTTGCTTCTGATGTATTTGCCATAAAATCTGAGCTTCTAAAATATTGATTGAAAAAAATTCTTTCGTGGACTGATGCCACTCACATCGATAAACCTTTTTGGAATATCTTATTCTTAAAATATTCTACAGTTTCTCCGCCGGGGGCATAGATGTAAATCCTATTTTTGTCAATATCTCTACTTATAGGAGTCCAATTTGAAAAATTCCTTCTTTGTTGGATGGTGTTTTCAGTGTGACATGTTTTTCATATAATTTCAAAAATTTCAAGTAATTCATAGACTTTCCGCTAGAGGGCATAAAGGTAAATTGTTTCTCTCCCTATATCTCTGCTTCTAAATCTCAGATTTCAAAAATTCTTTCTGCTCCGGATACAGCTCCTGGTGAGAAATTGCTTGCACGTAATTTCTAATTTTTCTAAAAAAAATGGTTTGGCCACCAGGGGGCGTAAATCTTAATTTCCGCTTCTGATGTATTTGCAGCAAAATATGAGCTTCTAAATTCTCAATTGAAAAAGTCGTTTGTAGAGCAATACTACTCATGTAGACAAACCTTTTAGAAATATTTTCTTCTTAAAATAGTGCATGGTTTCTATGCCAGGGGGCGTAAATGTATATTTTATTTTTGTCAATATCTCGACTTCGAGTAGTCCGATTTAAAAAATTCCTTCTTTGTTAGATAGTGTTTCCAGTGTGACATGTTTTTCCAATAAATTCGAAATTTTCAAGTAATTCATAGACTTTCCGCTAGGGGGCGTAACAGTAAATTGTGTTTTCCCCTATATCTCTGCTTCTAAATCTCCGATTTCAAAAATTCTTTCTGCACCGGATACAGCTTCTGATGGGAAATCGTTTGCACATAATTTCTAATTTTTGTATAAAATGCTTTGGCCACCAGGTGGCGTAAGTCTTAATTTCTGCTTCTGATATATTTGCAGCAAAATATGAGCTTCTAAAATCTCGATTGAAAAAAAATTTGTTGACCAATACTACTCATGTCGACAAACCTTTTAGGAACATTTTCTTCTTGAAATAATGCATGGTTTCTACGCCAGGGGGCGTTGATGTATATCTCATTTTTGTCAATATCTCTACTTCTAGGCGTTCGATTTGAAAAATTCCTTCTTTATTGAATAGTGTTTCCGATGCAAAATGTTTTTCCTGTAAATTCAAAATTTTCACGTAAATCATTTAGACTTTCCGCTAGGGCGCATAAAGGTAAATTGTGTTTTCTGCTCCTAAAACTCCGATTTGAAACATTCTTCCTGTATCACATACAAGACCTGATGGAAAATACTTTTTACATAATTTCTGTTTGGTAAATAATGGTTTGGCCAACAAGGGGCATAAGTGTTAATTTCTGCTTGTGATGTATTTATAGCAAAATCTGGGCTCCTGAAAACTTGACTAATTTTTTTTTCTTGGACCGATACCGCTCATATGGATAAATCTTTTGAGAATACTTTCTTCCTAAAATAATGCATGGTTTTCTCAATAGGGGACATAAAGTCACATCTTATTTTTGTCGATAACTCTGTTTCTAAGAGTTCGTAAGTTCACGATTTCGTTTACAGCAATATCTGAGGGATAAAAGACCCGATTGAAAAACTTCTTTCTTCTGTCAGATACTATTGTTTTCCATACCGGTTCCATTGACTTTGAATAGCTTTGATAAATTTAATTTGCGTCAGAACGGATTCAAAAGACGTGCTTATTCCACCCGAAAATTCGGTGTCATCTTTCTTGTTTTTTATATGAATAGCTTTTGTGTTTCTTTTGAGAAAGGTCTTTATATATAGCCTTTGAGTACAGTCATTTTTCAGGAAGGGTTCACAAAGTTCTTGAGTCATGAATCATTCTGCTAGGTTATTGAGTTTATTTGGATTCATTGTTCCTTTAGTTTTTCCATTAGGTATCACTTTTTGGATGGGGAAAGTAACCTTTTTGTGTATTCAAAATGCACACTTTCTCTTCTGTTGATGCTCTAAAAGAGGAACTTTTGCAACAGATCATCTAGTCTTCCTTTATATTGAATACTTAATTGTTTTCTCTCTACATAAGAAACCCATTACATTTGTTTTTCAGTACAATGTCTGACATGTATTAACTTTAAAATTCTAAATGTTTGAAACTGCTTTACACTTTAATAATAATAAAAAAATGGCTGGAGTGTTTTTTCACTTTTCTTGATTTTTCGTTGCTTCACCTGGCACTGCTTTCATTCACAGATGTACTGTTGCTACTCTGATTTTAGCTGTAGAAAAATACGATTGTAGCATGGTGTGTGTGTGTGGGGGGGGGGGGCTTGATATCACCACAAAAATTTGTGGAGTTGCATTATACCACATATGAATGACCCCACTAATAAGCAAACTTCCTGAGTTGGCAACACAAGGAGGACATTAATGATTTGCACAAGGAGCATGTCAGTGATGTAGGGAAAAGTTCATAACTCCACATTCTATCCAGACTATATAAATAACATAAAATCCCTTTTGAATGGGAAGATGCTGTTCATCATTTGTGCATGTGATTCTCAACTCTGTATTAGAGATATAAATATATGGAGTCATTATAGAAGTACCATGCAGTGTTGACATCTAGCTTATCGTCCTTCTAACCTCGAGGTTTTAATGCAGATGAAAGAAATTTAGAAATCATACAATAATGAGAAAGAAGCCATAGCTAGAAACCCAGGCCTTGTTTCAACATTAGGAATAATGAAATCACACAAGGCAACAATGTTTTCTTCCATGTTCAACAACAGCATAAGGTCGGTTATCTGCCAATGAAAGCATACAGTATTTAAAGATGGACTCAAAACTGTGCGAATGTGATATCTCTGAATTTTTATTAAGTGAAATCATTTGTGCTGCTTAAAATTTTATGTTTCTCAGTTATGGAAAATTTTTTGTTTCTAAGTTATGGAAAATTTTTTATGTTTCTCAGTTAGGCATATAACCTCTAATATGCCTTAACATTTTAAGTCAGTTTTTTAACCCATTTTTTGCATATATTAAGAGCTTTATGGAAAATTCATGTAATTATTATTTTTGTGATCTGTTGCTGAAACATTAGTTGCAAGGTATTTAATAAAAATTTAGGATGCTGTATCTTTTAACTATTTTCTTTGGGCAATAATTGAAAGGTTTAGAGGGTTTACTTAAGCAAACATCAAATTTTTTAAAGTCTAAATCATGTAAGAATTAATTCTGAGAAAGAGCTAGTGTGTGTAGCTCAAAAATAAAACTTGTAAGTGAATGGACAGGAAATTTAAGAAACTCCTGCATATTATTTTCTTCCTTTTTATATAATTCACCATCACTTTCATATTTTTTTTTGTATAATTACGTCACCAATTCTGTTTCCATTACGAGGGTATTTTGCACAATATAGAAGCAAGAAAATCCCTTAATGATTCAAAAGTAGAAAATTGCTGAGCATTTTTTAAGCATTTGAATTTTTTAAAAGAAAAATGCTATTTATTTTATAAAAAAAATTCAGTGGCAAGCAGTTTTTTAAATGAACAAAAGGTTAATAGACCGTGATTTTCAAAACAGAATAGTTACTAATATTCTTTAAAAAGTCAATCAAATCAAAAGAGCACAAGGAAAAAAAAACAAGACCAACTATAAAAATTTACAGTTAATTCTAATTTTAGCAGTAAAAGGATAAGGAATTAAACTATAAGTTAACTAAGAAATTTAAAGATTCACGTGTAAGAATTGCCATTTACAGCCCACATACTACCCCTCCCCCTTCCCTAAAAAAAAAAGAGAGAGTGACAGAAAGAAAAAACACTCATTGGAAATTAGTTAAATCCACAGAAGAATATGATGGGAAGAACCAGTAGCAGCATAGCCAGAAATTAAAATGTTGAAAGACTTGTATATGGGGTTGGTACATTGTTGAAAGCCTCGTATACACATATATATTGCTCTAAATTCATGCTCCGTCTCCCCTCGGGGGTGGGGTGGGGTGGGGGTTTAAACCCCGAACCCCCTCTTGCATACGCCCCTGGGAAGAACAAATATCTATGGAACCTATATGATATATACATATAGAAAGAGAGAAAGACAGAAGGGGAGATAGATAGATATAGCTGAGAAAAGTAGAGCATAATTCTTAACAAAACAATTAAAATCCACCAAAAGAATAAAAAAGCAAAAAAAAAAAAAAAAAAAAAGTGGGAGAAAGGGATTTGCTGGAAAAAGAGACCATCATACATGGCTTTTTCAAGGACCAGCATGGACAACGCTTTCTCCCTACTGCAAACAGATCTTGAAAACCGAGTTTCTGCTACGATAAGCTTGCTGAGCGAAATTTTCAAACAGACAGGCTCAAATTTTAAGAAGCAATTAAAATGTTAAACCACCCTGAAAAAATCTTTTTACCACATAATTAAATAGAAATCATATATATATATATATATATATATATTTGCTTGTAAGGTCAGGTGATGTAAGGTCAGGTGATGCGTAACATCACAGCCTCTCCTTGACAAATGTCAACCCCGCCTTCTCGTGGTGCATCCTGTTCCCACTAAAGGGGCTCTGACGACCGCCCATAGCGGTATAACTATACCATCGGGATTAGAGGAAATTCTATCCCACACTCACCAACCCGCTTGGCCAGCGTGGTGAGTTATGGCCAAACCCCTCCAAAATGATTCCACAACTTAAATCTTGGCCCTCAGTCTCCGGCAGCTGGATTGTACCTGGCCAAGGCAGCGGCCAGTGCGACATGAAGGCAGAGGGTGCTAAGAATCCCCGGAGGACCGGACTAGGCTGCCATCTGATGCTGACCTTGGCTACTTACAATGGACGCTCCCTATCTTCTGATTCAAGGCTTCTTGAATTGGAAGAGGAACTACAAAGGATCAAGTGGGACATCGTGGGGCTAAGTGAGGTAAGGAGAAAAGGAGAAGATCTCATCGAACTGAAAAGTGGGCATCTCTTCTACTATCGTGGGACAGATACTGGCAGAACTAGTGGTGTTGGATTTATAATAAACAAGAAACTGAAGGATAAAGTTGTAGAAGTTGAAAGTTCCTCTGACAGAACTGCACGACTTGTTATCCAACTCTCGAAAAGATACCAGGCTCAGATTATTCAAACTTATGCACCCACCACAAGTCATCCTGAAGAAGAAATTGAAGAATTTTATGAGGAAATTTGTCATCTAAATAATAAAGGTAAGCAGCACTTGAAAATAATTATGGGAGATTTCAATGCAAAAATAGGGCAACAGCAACAGAATGAAACTTCAGTAGGTAAATTCGGTCACGGCAACAGAAACCAGCGTGGAAATACTCTCGTTGAGTTTGCAGAGGCAGAAGGGTTTTTCATCTTGAACTCCTTCTTCAAGAAAAAGCCACACAGGAAATGGACATGGAGACATCCAAATGGGACAACAAGTGAAATTGATTTTATTATGTGTAACAAAAAATTCGTCATAGAAGACTGCAGTGTGCTAAACAAGTTCAACACAGGTAGTGACCATAGATTGGTGAGATGTAAGATGCACCTCAACACTAAACTTGAACGTGGCAAGCTCATAAGACAAACAAAATCTATTGACATAACCAACCTTAAAAAACACCATAATACCTTCAAGTTAGAACTGAAGAACAGGTTCTCTGCTTTAGAAGGCCTAACATCGGAAGAAGTGGACATCTCTGAAGTTAACAGAAAAGTAACCAAAGCTCTTATGGAAACAGCAACAAAATTAGCTGGGTCTAAGAACAAGTTGCATGTGAACAAATTATCAGGAAAAACCAAAATGTTGATGCAAAAAGAAGAGAGATGAGGACAACTAAAGAAGATGTGACTTCCAAAGTGGAATATATAGAGCTATGCAAGACAGTAAGAAAAAGTATCACTGAAGACGTAAGGAAATTCAACTGTGAACTAGTGAGGAAAGCAATTGAAAACAACCAAAGCCTAAAGATAGCAAAGGGACATCTCAGTAAGGGAAGAAAACAGATTATGGCACTGAGAAAAGAAGATGGTTCTGTAACAAGAAATAGAGGCGAAATTTTGACAAGAGTGAAAGATTTCTACTCCAAATTATATGAAAGGGATGATATGTGCACTCCAGACATCATGGAAGATACCAGTACCAGAGTTCCTCCAGTCCTTCCAGCAGAAGTTGCACATGCAATCAAGAACATGAAGCGAGGAAAAGCTCCAGGAGAAGATGGAATTACTGTAGACATCATACAAGAAGCAAGTGGAGAAATCGAAACAGTACTCGCCCAAATTTTCACTCGATGCCTTAATGAAGGAAAGATTCCTGAGGATTGGAACACCGCTACAATGATCCTGCTACATAAAAAAGGTGACATTGAGGATCTCGGAAACTACAGACCTATCAGCCTCCTATCAGTAGTTTATAAAATCTTCACTAAAGTTCTTTCACACCGCTTGAAGGTAACACTGGACATGGCTCAACCGAGAGAACAAGCTGGATTCAGGAGTGGCTACAGCACAATAGATCATATCCACGTGCTGAGAGAACTAATTGAAAGAGCGAGGGAATATGAACTTCCATTGTGCATGGCTTTTATCGATTATGAAAAAGCCTTTGATTCGGTGAAACCATCAGCAGTTACAATGGCTCTGAAAACCTGCGGTATTGAAGATGCATACATTAATATTATTAATAACATCTATGAAAATGCAAGTGCAAAGATTCGGCTGTTTGAAAATACAACACACGTAAAAATTGGAAAGGGAGTGAGACAAGGTGACACCATATCTCCGAAGCTCTTTAATGCCACATTGGAGAGTGTTTTTCAGTCGCTGAGCTGGGAAAACAAGGGGATAAAGATTAATGGAGATTATCTAACCCACCTTCGTTTTGCTGATGACGTAGTCATTTTTGCAACTACCCCATCAGAGCTGCAGAGTATGATCCAGGAACTTGCTGACAAGAGTAAAGAAGTGGGATTAAAAATGAACTTTCAGAAGACAAAAGTGATGTTCAATGCTTTTACAAGAAATGAAGATTTATCGATTGATGGAGAAAAGCTGGAGATAACAGACACGTACGTTTATCTTGGACAGCAGATATCAAGTGAGGGTCACATTGATGAAGAAATTAATCGGCGTACAAAACTTGCCTGGAGAGCTTTTGGAAGAAACAGCATAATTTTCAAGAGCAATATGCCATTATGTCTTAAAAGAAAAGTGTTTGATCAATGCATCCTTCCAGTGCTTACGTATGGTGCAGAGACGTGGACCTTAACTAAAAGAGACATACAAAGGCTGCAGACAACTCAAAGCAGCATGGAGAGGTGCATGCTTGGTGTAACCAGGAGAGATAAGAAGAGGAACTCGTGGATCCGAAAAATGACAAGAGTGGAAGACATCATGATCAGAGTTAAATCCCTGAAATGGCAATGGGCTGGACATACTGCCAGAAGGACAGATCATCGATGGACAGCCGAAATTTTAGATTGGATTCCAAGGGACAGGAAAAGACCCAGAAGACGACCACATGGGAGATGGGTGGATGAAATTCGAAAGTATGCAGGGGTGACATGGAGGAGACTGGCACAAGACAGACCGTTGTGGAGGAAACTTGGGGAGACCTTCGTCCAGCAGTGGATTGATAATGGTTGACAATGATGATGATGATGATGATATATTTGCTTGAAGGTCACGCTGGACATGGCTCAACCGAGAGAACAAGCTGGATTCAGGAAAAGCTACAACACTGTAGATCATATCCATGTATTGAGAGAACTAATTGAAGGAGTGAGGGAATAAACTCCCATTGTGCATGGCTTTTATCTATTATGAAAAGGCCTTTGATTACGTGAAACCATCAGCAGTTACAATGGCTTTGAAATCCTGCGGTACTGAAGATGCATACATTAGTATTATAATAACATCAATGCAAATGCAAGGGCAAAGGTTCGGCTATTTAAGGATACAGCCCTAATAAAAATTTGAAAGGGAGTGAGACAAGGTGGTATCATATCTCCCAAACTCTTCGACTCCACACTGCAAATTTTCTTTCAATCATTGAACTGGGAAAACAAGGGGATAAAGATTAATGGAGATTATTTAACTCACCTTCGTTTTGCTGATGACGTAATCATTTTTGCAACTACTACTTCAGAGCTGCAGAGTATGATCCAGGAACTTACTGACAAGAGTAAAGAACTGGGATTGAAATGAACTTTCAGAAGACAAAACTGATGTTATAATGCTTTTACAAGAAATGAAGATTTATCAATCGATGGAGAAAAACGGAAGATAACTGATACCTACATTTACCTTGGAAAGCAGATATCAAGTGAGAGTCACATTAATGAAGAAATGTATTGGCATATAAAACTTGGATGGCGAGCTTTTGAAAGAAACAGTACAACTTTTAAGAGCAATATGCCATTATGTTTTAAAAGAAAAGTGTTTGTTTGATCAATGCATCCTTCCAGTGCTTATGTATGGTGCACAGACATGGAGCTTAATTAAAAAAGACATACAAAGACTGCAGATAACTGAAAGAAGCCTGGAAAGGTGTATGTTTGGTGTAACCAGGAGAGATAAGAAGAGGAACTCATGGATCAGGAAAATGACAAGAGTGGAAGACATTATGATCAGAATAAAATAAATCCCTATAATGGCAATGGGCTGGACATATTGCCAGAAGGACAAACCACCAATGAACAACCAAAATTTTAGTCTGGATTTGATGGGTGGATAAAATTCAAAAGCATATATATATATAAACTTCTTAAACGTGTACTATGAAGTTGCTTTACTTATCCGGGAAACCAAAAACTTCCCATAGAAATCCCTGAATCCCACTAAATTAGCACACCTAAACTAAAACTAAAACTCTCACAATTCACATACAACAATAATAAAAATAATAATGGTAAACACTTGGGGTCGGGGACCGGGAGCCACTCATCAGGGAAAGACTCCCCGGTCCCTGAACCCTGGTTCAGGTTTCGTGCAGGTGTCTATGAAATATGTTATCTCCGAAACAAGGGTTAAAATTTTTACTTTTTTTTAGTGTTATACACCTGCTCTTCCTACCTGAACCAACAACACAGAACTTAAATACAAAAACTTACCTGAAATGAAGCAACTGTAGACTTTATAATTCCAATAAACTCATATAAATCTGAACTTCAATCCCAACACATCCCCTCCATATCATGTAAAAGCGTACCAACAGCTGCTGAACCCACTCCCAGACGTATCTTGAATTTTCGAAAGTAACCATATGGTGTCCTATGGTGACCTCTGTCAGAATTCACAAAAAACTGAAACGAAAATTAATTGTTTTTGTGTTTTAATGGATGTCAGCCAATGTTAGGTTAAATGCTCCGGGGTGACTCCGAGGAAGATATTTTAAATTGATTCCGGAAGAAAAATTAGTCCAAAGCTTAAGAGGTAGTAACGTTACATAGTCTGATTTTATAAGATTTTCCCGAATTAATAGATGTCAATAATTTTTCGAACACATGGGAGATGGGTGGATGAAATTCAAAAGTATGCGAGAGTAACATGGAGGAGACTGGCACAAGACAGACCGTTGTGGAAGAGGCTTGGAGAGACCTTCGTCCAGCAGTGGATTGATAATAGTTGAAAATGATGATGATGATGATTATTATATATATATATATATATATATATATATATATATATATATATATATATATATGGGATGTAAGGTCAGGTGATGCGTAACATCACAGCCTCTCCTTGACAAATGTCAACCCCGCCTTCTCGTGGTACATCCTGTTCCCACTAAAGGGGCTCTGTCGACCGCCAATAGCGGTATAACTATACCATCGGGATTAGAGGAAATGCTATCCCACACTCACCAACCCGCTTGGCCAGCGTGGTGAGTTATGGCCAAACCCCTCCAAAATGACTCCACAACTTAAATCTTGGCCCTCAGTCTCCGGCAGCTGGAATGTACCTGGCCAAGGCAGCGGCCAGTGCGACATGAAGGCAGAGGGTGCTAAGAATCCCCGGAGGACCGGACTAGGCTGCCATCTGATGCTGACCTTGGCTACGTACAACGGACGCTCCCTATCTTCTGATTCAAGGCTTCTTGAATTGGAAGAGGAACTACAAAGGATCAAGTGGGACATCGTCGGGCTAAGTGAGGTAAGGAGAAAAGGAGAAGATCTCATTGAACTGAAAAGTGGACATCTCTTCTACTATCGTGGGACAGATACTGGCAGAACTAGTGGTGTTGGATTTATAATAAACAAGAAACTGAAGGATAAAGTTGTAGAAGTTGAAAGTTCCTCTGACAGAGCTGCACGACTCGTTATCCAACTCTCGAGAAGATACCAGGCTCAGATTATTCAAACTTATGCACCCACCACAAGTCATGCTGAAGAAGAAATTGAAGAATTTTATGACGAAATTCGTGATCTAAATAATAAAGGTAAGCAGCACTTGAAGATAATTATGGGAGATTTCAATGCAAAAATAGGGCAACGGCAACAGAATGAAACTTCCGTAGGTAAATTCGGTCATGGCAACAGAAACCAGCGTGGAAATACTCTCGTAGAGTTTGCAGAGGCAGAAGGGTTTTTCATCTTGAACTCCTTTTTCAAGAAAAAGCCACACAGGAAATGGACCTGGAGACATCCAAATGGGACGACAAGTGAAATTGATTTTATTATGTGTAACAAAAAATTCGTCATAGAAGACTGCAGTGTGCTAAACAAGTTCAACACAGGCAGTGACCATAGACTGGTGAGATGTAAGATGCACCTCAACACTAAACTCGAACGTAGCAAGCTCATAAGACAAACAAAATGTATTGACATAACCAACCTTAAAAAACACCATAATACCTTCAAATTGGAACTGAAGAACAGATTCTCTGCTTTAGAAGGCCTAACATCGGAAGAAGTGGATATTTCGGAAGTTAACAGAAAAGTAACCAAAGCTCTTATGGAAACAGCAACAAAATTAGCTGGGTCTAAGAACAAATTGCATGTGAACAAATTATCAGGAAAAACCAAAATGTTGATGCAAAAAAGAAGAGTGATGAGGACAACTAAAGAAGATGTGACTTCCAAAGTGGAATATATAGAGCTATGCAAGACAGTACGAAAAAGTATCACTGAAGACGTAAGGAAATTCAACTGTGAACTAGTAAGGAAAGCAATTGAAAACAACCAAAGCCTTTAGATAGCAAAGGGACATCTCAGTAAGGGGAAAAAACAGATTATGGCACTGAAAAAAGAAGATGGTTCTGTAACAAGAAATAGAGGCGAAGTTTTGACAAGAGTGAAAGATTTCTACTCCAAATTATATGAAAGGGATGATACATGTACTCCAGACATCATGAAAGGTACCAGTACCAGAGTTCTTCCAGTCCTTCCAGCAGAAGTTGCACATGCAATCAATAACATGAAGCGGGGAAAAGCTCCAGGAGAAGATGGAATTACGGTAGACATCATACAAGAAGCAAGTGGAGAAATCGAAACAGTACTCGCCCAAATTTTCACTCGATGCCTTAATGAAGGGAAAATTCCTGAGGATTGGAACAACGCTACAATGATCTTGCTACATAAAAAAGGTGACATTGAGGATCTCAGGAACTACAGACCTATCAGCCTCCTATCAGTGGTTTATAAAATCTTCACTAAAGTTCTTTCACACCGCTTGAAGGTAACACTGGACATGGCTCAACCGAGAGAACAAGCTGGATTCAGGAGTGGCTACAGCACAATAGATCATATTCACGTACTGAGAGAACTAATTGAAAGAGCGAGGGAATATGAACTTCCATTGTGCATGGCTTTTATCGATTATGAAAAAGCCTTTGATTCGGTGAAACCATCAGCAGTTACAAAGGCTCTGAAATCCTGCGGTATTGAAGATGCATACATTAATATTATTAATAACATCTATGAAAATGCAAGTGCAAAGATTCGGCTGTTTGAAAATACAACACACATAAAAATTGGAAAAGGAGTGAGACAAGGTGACACCATATCTCCGAAGCTCTTTAATGCCACATTGGAAAATGTCTTTCAATCACTGAACTGGGAAAACAAAGGGATAAAGATTAATGGAGATTATCTAACCCACCTTCGTTTTGCTGATGACATAGTCATTTTTGCAACTACCCCATCAGAGCTACAGAGTATGATCCAGGAACTTGCTGACAAGAGTAAAGAAGTGGGATTAAAAATGAACTTTCAGAAGACAAAAGTGATGTACAATGCTTTTACAAGAAATGGAGATTTATCGACTGATGGAGAAAAGCTGGAGATAACAGACACGTACGTTTATCTTGGACAGCAGATATCAAGTGAGGGTCACATTGGTGAAGAAATTAATCGGCGTACAAAACTTGCCTGGAGAGCTTTTGGAAGAAACAGCATAATTTTCAAGAGCAATATGCCATTATGTCTTAAAAGAAAAGTGTTTGATCAATGCATCCTTCCAGTGCTTACGTATGGTGCAGAGACATGGACCTTAGCTAAAAAAGACATACAAAGGCTGCAAACAACTCAAAGAAGCATGGAGAGGTGCATGCTTGGTGTAACCAGGAGAGATAAGAAGAGGAACACGTGGATCCGAAAAATGACAAGAGTGGAAGACATCATGATCAGAGTTAAATCCCTGAAATGGCAATGGGCTGGACATACTGCCAGAAGAACAGACCATCGATGGACAGCCGAAATTTTAGATTGGATTCCAAGGGACAGGAAAAGACCCAGAAGAAGACCACATGGAAGATGGGTGGATGAAATTCGAAAGTATGCGGGAGTGACATGGAGGAGACTGGTACAAGACAGACCGTTGTGGAAGAAACTTGGGAGACCTTCGTCCAGCAGTGGATTGATAATGGTTGACAATGATGATGATGATGATATATATATATACTTAAGAGCAGAGCCGAAAACATAAGTTGCAAAAAAACCCGAAGATCCAAACGCGCAACGCAGCAGTTATGAAAATTCAGAATTCACATTCTATTAAGAAGAGACTGAAGCAAAAAAATTTTTTGACTCACACCAAGTACAACATAGAAAAGGTTATATATTGACCGGTGCAAGTAAAAAGAGAAAAAAATAATAGAAAAATAGAATGTAGAAAGTGTTGAGAATACCGATCCTTGGCTTTATCAAGGACCAGCAAAACTCTGCATTTTCTCACTTCCACAAAGACCTATTTGGAAATGGGTTTCTGCAAAGCCATAGATGCAAGTAATAAGCCCACCAAAAAATTTAAAATATATATATATATATATATATATATATATGTCATAACCTTCACAGAGTTGTATGACGAAGCTTTAGCATAAGAAGTCATGTAATATGGCCGTTTTGGGGGGAAGTACAAGTTTTGGAATTATATGCCTTCTGTGCAGAAAAAAATTAAGGAAGTTCCTATTAAAATAATTAGAATGAGAGAGAGAGAAAGAGAGAAATTGGATAAATGAACTTTTATATACAAAACTTACACACTCTATTTTTAATAGGTTAAGAGAAGTCAGCAATTCAATGTAATATGAACAACCACTAATTGAACAATCAATAAAATGAACTGCTAGATTTTGAATAACTTGGTTTTAAGACATAGAAATCCATAAGTATATGCAATGTGTAGATAAAAGGTGTAATAAACATCCATATTACTCATTTTGTCTTTGGTGAAGTCCCATTATTTTCAATATCTATATAGCATGTTTAGCACCAAATTTTGGGATTCATATTTTGCTTTGCTGTCAGAGTTGCAGGTATGAGTATGAGGCCCATCAGAAGTGTATAGTTTGTGAAGAATATCATGGTGACATATTTACTGCTGGATTGGGTTGTATTTTGCATGTTACATTTCTGTTTATATCTTCATGTTCTTGTCAGTTTTACTGCATTTAAATGAACATAAAGCTTATGATTGTAATTATTATTTTCACAGTGTAAATTTTAATTAATACAATTTTTAGTGATGTGGGAGAGTCTCCACCTGAGCAAAGTGTCGATCAAGTTGATGATTCTGATATCATTCCAATGGAGGATGGTAAGATTCTTTTTCTTTTATTTTTGGTTGTGTGTGTGCGTTCACTTAGATTAAACTGCCCTGAATATTTTAACACTTAAAAGTTCAAGATATATCTCTTATAGTCCAACTGGTTTTTCTGTAGTCAAGAAGGTAAATTATGTGTTGGTTTGCTATTAATAGCTTCAGGTTTTTTTTTTTTTTTTTGTCCAGTGTCCAAGAATCAGTGTCTCCAAGTAGAATCTCAAATGCAAGCACTCACCAGTTGAGTGAAGAAACAAATTGGAAACCTATATCAATTTTGCAGATGATTTGAATAATCAGAAATGAAATATATATATTGCCTGTGTAGGGTCTGAGTTTTGCTGCATCAAACTTATCATCTAATGAGGATGACTATAATCGAAATGACCGCATGTTGAGCTTGGGTTTTTATGCGGAGAAAAGGTGGGTTTTTTTTTTTTTTTTTTTTTTATAAAGTTATGGTATTTAGAATACCTTAAGTTTTTTTCCTTTTAAACTTTTCTTAAATTACTTTTACTATCAAGTGCAAAAATGACAGAACTTCTGGAGATTCCTTGCACACATGTGTTTTAATGCTTTTACACTTCTTGTTGGATAATATATTTTAATGATTCTAATAATTATCTAGAAAACAAAGTTGTTCTTAAAAATTAAGTCTGGATTTTATTTAATGTAGGAAACTTATTATTTCAGTATGTATCGTCACACAACTGTTTCAAGAAAGCATTTTGAGAGACAAATAGCTGTTTTAAAAAGTTTAGAAACTTCTCTCAGAGGCACAAGCACTTGGAATAAGTCATTGAAATGGTTTCTTTCAGACATTCGTTGAACCTTTAGTGTTTCTAAAAACTTTTGAGAGAACATATGGACGTGTTGTGTACTAGTAGGATCTCGTGATGTTTATATAATTAGTTGTAGTTTTCAAACTGTCAAGATAGCTTTCTGTTGCATTAAATATCATTTTAGAAAAAAAAATTATACATTGGTGATTAATCCAGGAAAATATAAAAAAAATACACACACAAAAATTAATTATGGAAAACAATTCAAGAAGACCAAAAGCTAATTGGTATTTTTTTCTTTTAGTTTCTTAATTTTGATGAAATAAACCAGAAACTTTAAAATTACTTATTACTGGTGATTTTAGCATGTTTCAGTTCCCAGTGCCCTTGCAGTTCTGTGATTTGTCCCGAAGTTTATGTGTTACAGTAAAACCTAAGAGAATACTTTTATTTGCTTGCTTTTGCTACTATCTAGGATAAAGTATAAGCAAATTCTCCTCTGCATTTAAGAGTCCTTCCCATCATTCAATTTTTATTTTTAACTTATACATACAGTGGTGTAGCCAGACACTTCTTGGGGAGGGGGTGTGTGCATGGATTTTGTTCAATGGTGAAAGCCTCATATATACATGCATATATATTGCTTTAATACACAAACTGATATCTGTTAAGCTCATTGGCACAGCATAACTTTCAACACTTCGCCAAATATTTCTATTTCCCTGTATCCTAAGTAACATAAAAACACTCATTACATTTTGCTCAAAGAGTTTGTTTCTTGAAACAAATATCTAGTTATAAAGCTCTTTTAACTTATTATACATCACCTTTTGTTTTTACAGCACTTCAAAGGGAATAGCTATACTGAAGCCCTGGCAAATTGCTTTCACTGTGAAGTGAAAAAAAATGACAGAACTTTTGAAGATTCCAAAAAGCACATGAGTTCTTAATGCTTTTAAATTAATTATGCAAGGAAGCATGTTTTCATACTTTTAGCAGCATGGATTTAACATGCTTTATTCTCTGCATCTATTGGTCAAAGATATGGGCCTACTTCTGTAATACTTCTGACCGCATCTAATCAATATCATTACATGTCTGCTCTTCTCTTGGAAATCACTGAAAAGTTTTCTTACCTCTTTAACTTCACAGTAAAAGCAACCTGATGGGACAGTATAGCTTTACAGTTTATTATAGCATCTCACTTTAAAGTGCTGTAAATATGGAAGGGTATGAGCTATAGGGATGTAAGGTCAGGTGATGCGTAACATCACAGCCTCTCCTTGACAAATGTCAACCCCGCCTTCTCGTGGTGCATCCTGTTCCCACTAAAGGGGCTCTGACGACCGCAAATAGCGGTATAACTATACCATCGGGATCAGAGGAAATGCTATCCCACACTCACCAACCCGCTTGGCCAGCGTGGTGAGTTATGGCCAAACACCTCCAAAATGACTCTACAACTTAAATCTTGGCCCTCAGTCTCCGGCAGCTGGAATGTACCTGGCCAAGGCAGCGGCCAGTGCGACATGAAGGCAGAGGGTGCTAAGAATCCCCGGAGGACCGGACTAGGCTGCCATTTGATGCTGACCTTGGCTACCTACAACGGACGCTCCCTATCTTCTGATTCAAGGCTTCTTGAATTGGAAGAAGGAACTACAAAGGATCAAGTGGGACATCGTCGGGCTAAGTGAGGTAAGGAGAAAGGAGAAGATCTCATTGAACTGAAAAGTGGACATCTCTTCTATTATCGTGGGACAGATACTGGCAGAACTAGTGGTGTTGGATTTATAATAAACAAGAAACTGAAGGATAACGTGGTAGAAGTTGAAAGTTCCTCTGACAGAGCTGCACGACTCGTTATCCAACTATCGAGAAGATACCAGGCTCAGATTATTCAAACTTATGCACCCACCACAAGTCATCCTGAAGAAGAAATTGAAGAATTTTATGAGAAAATTCGTCATCTAAATAATAAAGGTAAGCAGCACTTGAAGATAATTATGGGAGATTTCAATGCAAAAATAGGGCACCGGCAACAGAATGAAACTTCAGTAGGTAAATTCGGTCACGGCAACAGAAACCAGCGTGGAAATACTCTCGTTGAGTTTGCAGAGGCAGAAGGATTTTTCATCTTGAATTCCTTTTTCAAGAAAAAGCCACACAGGAAATGGACATGGAGACATCCAATTGGGACGACAAGTGAAATTGATTTTATTATGTGTAACAAAAATTCGTCATCGAAGACTGCAGTGTGCTGAACAAGTTCAACACAGGTAGTGACCATAGATTGGTGAGATGTAAGATGCACCTCAACACTAAACTGGAACGTGGCAAGCTCATAAGACAAACAAAATGTATTGACATAACCAACCTTAAAAAACACCATAATACTTTCAAGTTGGAACTGAAGAACAGATTCACTGCTTTAGAAGGCCTAACATCGGAAGAAGTGGATATTTCGGAAGTTAACAGAAAAGTAACCAAAGCTCTTATGGAAACAGCAACAAAATTAGCTGGGTCTAAGAACAAGTTGCATGTAAACAAATTATCAGGAAAAACCAAAATGTTGATGCAAAAAAGAAGAGAGATGAGGACAACTAAAGAAGATGTGACTTCCAAAGTGGAATATATAGAGCTATGCAAGACAGCACGAAAAAGTATCACTGAAGACGTAAGGAAATTCAACTGTGAGCTAGTGAGGAAAGCAATTGAAAACAACCAAAGCCTAAAGATAGCAAAGGGACATCTCAGTAAGGGAAGAAAACAGATTATGGCTCTGAGAAAAGAAGATGGTTCTATAACAAGAAATAGAGGCGAAATTTTGACAAGAGTGAAAGATTTCTACTCCAAATTATATGAAAGGGATGATACATGTACTCCAGACATCATGAAAGGTACCAGAGTTCTTCCAGTCCTCCCAGCAGAAGTTGCTCATGCAATCAAGAACATGAAGCGGAGGAAAGCTCCAGGAGAAGATGGAATTACTATAGACATCATACAAGAAGCAAGTGGAGAAATTGAAACAGTACTCGCCCAAATTTTCACTCGATGCCTTAATGAAGGGAAGATTCCTGAGGATTGGAACACCGCTACAATGATCCTGCTACATAAAAAAGGTGACATTGAGGATCTCAGGAACTACAGACCTATCAGCCTCCTATCAGTGGTTTATAAAATCTTCACTAAAGTTCTTTCACACCGTTTGAAGGTAACACTGGATATGGCTCAACCGAGAGAACAAGCTGGATTCAGGAGTGGCTACAGCACAATAGATCATATCCACGTACTGAGAGAACTAATTGAAAGAGCAAGGGAATATGAACTTCCATTGTGCATGGCTTTTATCGATTATGAAAAAGCCTTTGATTCGGTGAAACCATCAGCAGTTACCACGGCTCTAAAATCCTGCGGTATTGAAGATGCATACATTAATATTATTAATAACATCTATGAAAATGCAAGTGCAAAGATTCGGCTGTTTGAAAATACAACACACATAAAAATTGGAAAGGGAGTGAGACAAGGTGACACCATATCTCCGAAGCTCTTTAATGCCACATTGGAAAATGTCTTTCAATCACTGAACTGGGAAAACAAAGGGATAAAGATTAATGGAGATTTTCTAACCCACCTTTGTTTTGCTGATGACGTAGTCATTTTTGCAACTACCCCATCAGAGCTGCAGAGTATGATCCAGGAACTTGCTGACAAGAGTAAAGAAGTGGGATTAAAAATTAACTTTCAGAAGACAAAAGTGATGTTCAATGCTTTTACAAGAAATGAAGACTTATCGATTGATGGAGAAAAACTGGAGATAACAGATACGTATGTTTATCTTGGACAGCAGATATCAAGTGAGGGTCACATTGATGAAGAAATTAATCGGCGTACAAAACTTGCCTGGAGAGCTTTTGGAAGAAACAGCATAATTTTCAAGAGCAATATGCCATTATGTCTTAAAAGAAAAGTGTTTGATCAATGCATCCTTCCAGTGCTTACGTATGGTGCAGAGAGACGTGGACCTTAACTAAAAGAGACATACAAAGACTGCAGACAACTCAAAGCAGCATGGAGAGGTGCATGCTTGGTATAACCAGGAGAGATAAGAAGAGGAACTCGTGGATCCGAAAAATGACGAGAGTGGAAGACATCATGATCAGAGTTAAATCCCTGAAATGGCAATGGGCTGGACATACTGCCAGAAGGACAGACCATAGATGGACAGCCAGAAATTTTAGATTGGATTCCAAGGGACAGGAAAAGACCCAGGAAAAGACCACATGGGAGATGGGTGGATGAAATTCGTAAATATGCGGGAGTGACATGGAGGAGACTGGCACAAGACAGACCGTTGTGGAGGAAACTTGGGGAGACCTTCGTCCAGCAGTGGATTGATAATGGTTGACAATGATGATGATGATGATGAGCTATAAATAGCCTTGATAATTAGTTATTATTTAGAGAAACTCTTAAAAACATTTTCCCCCAAAATGTAATGAGTGTTTTTATATCCCTCGGGATACAGGGAAGTGTCAGATTCAGCAAAAAGGGGCATTATGCATTGAACTGGTGAGTTGAACAGATACTGATCTAATTAATTCGCACAGTACTTACCTATCGTCAGTGTAAATTGAAAATTAATGTGTTGTCATACTGAAGGTACAACAACAACAACAACAACAACAAAACGATACATGAGCTGGTAACAGTTTTTAAAAGTCTTAGATTCTTTTCCTTTTGTTTGTCCTGCACAGAAAGAGTAAACTCACTAGTCTGCATGAACTGCACATGTGTTACTTAAAGCTGACATTGTGTTTTCTACGCTGCTGTGATACTATTTTCTTACAGCTTCACTTATTAGTACTTTAATGCCCAGCTGTAGTATGTTTGCCATGCAGTCATAATTCAAGTACCAATAAGTTATTCCCAACATTTTTCTTTTGTTTGACTACAAGTATGCAATAACTGAAAAAAATCAGATTGGTTCTGAGCCAGTTTCCCAGAGCTGGATTTTGTTAACTTGCCTGTTGCCAGCAGAGATTTCCAAATAATTAGAATGTTGAAGGATG
The DNA here is from genome assembly GCA_039090855.1 of Macrothele yani. NCBI lineage: Eukaryota > Metazoa > Arthropoda > Arachnida > Araneae > Macrothelidae > Macrothele > Macrothele yani. The sequence continues at coordinate 2,288,990 of CM077014.1, forward strand.
AGTCCAAATTATGAGTGTTAGCATTCAATAGTATATTGATACTTTTTCTGTAGTGCAAAGCAGATTTATTGGTTAAGGAAGTAATCCATGTTATGTTCTTCCAGTGTTGTGTAGATGAACTGGAAGAACTGTAAATTTATTATACATTATAAATAATTAACATGAATGTCTATTCGTATCCATGATTTATTATTTTTATTACGTAAATTGTCTTCATTCATTGATGCTTTCAAGTTATGCAACTGATGAGCTTAATCTGGAATGAAACAGTGAGTTTAGTTCTGGAAAGCAAGAATTCAAGTCTGTCTAGTCTCTTTTTCCAGCAAAGCTTCCTCATCTGCTGTAAATCCTTTGATGTCATACCACAGGCTTTCTAGCTATAGCTAAAGCCCCATCCCAAGGAAATATTTCAACCAACACTGCTCTGTGCAAGTCCTTTTCTTACTAATCGTCAATTCAGGACCTAAGAGCCTTTATTTGAAATAGAATGTATTTGTTACATTCAGTGCCAGGCTCTTGCATGCAGTACTCTTTCTCCATTTTTGAACAACTTCATGATAAAAAATAATCAGTATTAGCTTTTTAGAAAAAAGGCTCCCATATTCTCTTCTACCCCTTGAATAAACTTACAAATTCCTCTCTAGAATGTACTTTCTGTACCTGTGAAGTTCTCTGTAGAGCATAATTAGTTTTTGTTTAATTCAAAGCCAGCAGCTTTCTCGAACCATAACACTGAAATCTGTGAAGCTGATGATGTTATTTGTCCTGTGTTTCTAGCAAAACAGCTCTTGATGAAAACGTTTCAAGGTTTTTATTAGACTTTCATTGCCAACTTCTTCCTTAAAACACCACTGAGCTTCTCAAAAAGTAAGAATGTAATGTGGATAAGCTTTCAAAAGAAAAAAAAAGTCAACTTCCCTTGGCAATCCCCTTACCTCACTTTATTGCATGCTCTGCCTTTTTTCTGAATATTCTCCTTTTTCTCCTTCTATAGCATGATTAGTCTCACATCTAGGTGGTGTCACTTTTAGGGATCCTCTTTCCCCACTCTATTCTGTCTTGTTTCAACTCTGTCTTCTATTTCTCCTTCATGCCATTGTTGATGAGGTCCTTCCATCTCATGGCAGGTCTTCTAGTTTACTGTCTAGGGAACTTAACGCTCATAACTTTACTCTCTATGCATTCTCAAAACATGACCATATAAGCACATCCTTGCATTTTGAGCCTTCTTTTAGAACTTCATCACTGCATCTGTTGCCTCTATGCTCTAATTTAGAGTTATGTTCTTTCCAGTAACATCACACTTCTGCCTCAACATTTTCATTTCAGCAACACTTAGCCTATTCTGCAAAAATCTTGTCTTTGGCCAGGTCTCAGCAATGTATAGCATTTCTACGGCCTTGAAAGCCTGATTTTTTATCCTTCTTGGCATTCTTCTGTGACACAGCATGCATGATGTTTTTTTTCCAATTATTCCATCCTACTTCCATTCTGCTGTGTTTGCTTCTTCTTTCCAATCTCATCTTCCTTAAGTTTTCCAGCTTTTCTTCTGCTTTATTCTTGGCACAGAACAGCACATTTTCAAACATAATGGCCCATGGTGCTGCTTTCCTCACTCCTGCTGTTGCCTCACCTAAAATGATATAGAAACAATTTCTACATTCTCAGCATATAAATTTTACATGGGAAGTGCACTATGATAAGTCCCCTGCAGAATTCTTGAACATAAAATAGATTGTGGAATAACTTTTTTACGGGTCTTTTAGAGGTTATTTTTAATGAAAGTTGGTTGTCAAATTTTCGAACTAAAGCCTAGTTCGTCATCAGGACTATGTCACTGGAGTAGCAGCAACTACTCCAGTGACATAGTCCTGATGGACGAACTAGGCTTTAGTTCGAAAATTTGACAACCAACTTTCATTAAAAATAACCTCTAAGACCCGTAAAAAAGTTATTCCACAATCACTATGAATAGAGGTGCCATAAATGCATTTACAACTAGGATAAAATAGATGTTAAGAAAGCCCCCCCCCATCTACAGCTCTTTCCCTACTCATCATTGAAAGTACTTTAGATATATCAAAATATGGAAACACTGTTGAACACTAACTCCTATGATTCAGGTTCACCCTTCAAAATTCTGATTATTTGAAAATCTCTGCTGCCAACAGAAAGTGACTCCTGGAGGAAAACCATCACAGGTAGAATACCAAGAACCCATCAGTGTCATGATTATCATCAACTAATGAACTTCAAAAGAGGATGAATTATTGGTCTGTATGTGGCCAGCTTTGCTTATTGTGTCACATGTTGGCCACCACAATGCTACAGTCCATGATTGCTGTACATGTAGATGAGAGAATGCATGTGTAGCTGCTGGTTTGAAAGTGGTTGACCTAGGGTGACTACAGAACAAGAAAGCCATTTAATCTGACAACAGGCAGTTACAAAACCAACAGCCTTCATCTCAGCCATGAGAACAGCAGTGATACTGGGCATCAATCACTGAATTCCACAGCAAGTCATTCCAAACCACCTAAATTTAGAAGCAGTCTTGTATGCATAGTGTCCATCACATTGACTACTACTGACCCCTAACCACCATCATCAGCGCTTTTAGGGTGTCTCTCTCCTGAGCAGCCTGGGTTGAAGAATTGCATTTCTTCATTGCTGTGTAACATACAGCAATGAATTTCACTTCTTCCTTCCACTAGATAATCATCAAATGCATATATGGTGTCGATATGGTCAATGCAACAATTTAATAGCGAATGACATTTAACAACACACTGACCAAATAGCGAGTATCATGATTTGGGGAGCTGTCTCAAAGAAATCCTCAGACCAGTTGCAATGCCTTTCTTTGCAAGGCTACACAATGTACTGTTTCACTAAGACAGTGCCCACTCTTACACTGAAAATGCATCACCATATTATCTACAAAGTGTTTACATGATACCTTGACCATCTCAACCACCAAATTTATTGCTGATAGATAGAGTATATTTGTGATGACACCTCCAGTTTTTGTATCAACCACCTTCAGCATGATCTCAATGAAGCACATAGGTCAGTGCCTAAGGTCTGTATAAGACATCTGTGCAACTCTATTCTATGGAGGGCATCCCAACAATTAATAATACACTGCTCATCAGGGAGGATTTACTTCTAACTAGTATGGCCCAGTAAGCCTTCTCTACAGCATTAATTATGTTTCTTTTTATCTGGAAATTTTATCATTTCTAATAAATCTACTACCTTATATGTATCCAGTAATTTTATAAAATTTGCAACACTACCTCCTGGTGGTGCTCCTCCCCCTATAAAGTGTATAATACTTTCAAATTATGATTTATGATGGAAAAACCTGTTTGGAACATGAAAGGTATTTTTATTGATTCCACTTAAGATGTGAAAATGAACTGTGCATGTAGAGAAACAAGGCATTCTGATGTTTCATTGACATTAAGTTTCACCAGAAAAAAGAAAGGAGCCAAAATTGGTGCATCTACAGATATGCCTTTATAAAAAGTTTTCTACCAATTTATGTTATAATGCATCATAGAAGACAAAGTTATAAATTATGTTGCATACAGTAACATAATTTAGAACTTCACCTCCTGCACTTAAGTGTGAAGGAACATCTGTATTAACGCATTTAATCATGTGATAAATGTGGAAATATCTCCACAGATTGTATTATCTGCCAAGTCGATGAAATCTGAGGAAATACTATCACATTTTTCTTGTGGTGCACATCCTTCCAATGAAATCCCTACAGTCAAAAATCCAACCAATTCCTTTTATCCCAGTATTTATAATTTTCTTTTTAGACATTAAATTTTTTATTGGGAATATCTTTGATTATATTTTATGATGTTATTTGCATGAAAACCAGAAGTTTTATTTTACTTTTGTCTATTGTAATTTCAAGATTCATGAAATGTTACTTCCCCTTCAAATGAATTTTTTATTGTTATTAAAAGGATATGCATACACTTGAACACAAATTATAATGTAATATGTATTATATAGTTTGTTGTCACTTTTCATAGATATGTGTTTCTAACAAGATTTTTTTTTTTTTCAGATATTGTCTTTCGTGAAAGGGAGATTGCTCTCAACTTATTTGGTAGTAAGTTTAATAAGATAAATCCATGTAATCCAGTTTATTATATAATGAATGATATATTCATATTTCTAAGTTGAACATTGAATTAACCTGTTTAATTGCCTAGATAAAACTTTTTAAGAAACTAAACAAGTGCTTGTTAGATCTTGCCCCTCCCCCCACCCCTCTTCGGTCCAATCTCCATTCAGCATCTCAAGAAGGAGTTATCTAAATCTGGTTTACTGGTTCTAGCTAAATTTATGAAACCATAGTTGTAGAAAACACACACACACACACATCCTATCCAGAATTCAAACCTAATCCAAGTGTTATCTTAAAAAAAAAGCCACATGCACCTTTGGAATAAGGCCATATGATAAAGGATGTGGAAATGTCAAAATTTGGAAAGAAAACAAGCTCAAAAGCCCAAAATACTTACAAACTGTTAGATATAAGAAAAGGAAAGAATATAGGATGATTATATCCCACTACTTTATACGCACTATGCTATGTTCCTGACAAAGTGCCAGTGAGTCTGGATATGCTTCCATGTTTGCCCCCACACAAAGAGTATTATAGCAAATTTGTGAACTGTGGTCAGTCAGATTTTTAGTACTTCAGTAACTGTACCTCTTTTTCTTTTCTCAAATGGAACTTTATTATGAAGCACAGTTTTGAAAGTGGTATGAGTAAAAGAAGCTAAAATGTTTGAGAAACAGGTTTCCTTCAAACTAAGTTGTTTTGAACAACTGCATGGCTGTTGGATGATATGAACCTCTGTATTAATAGTTTTGTATTGAAAATCTTCAAGAAAATAATAGTAGGAAAGTAAACACTAATGCTATATTAAAAAAATTAGACTTGTGATGCAACTGTAGACATCTTTTACCTGAAGTCAAATTTGATGGAGTCAAAACTCCAACAATCATTTTCTTTCAGCAGAAAAACAGTCAAAACACCTCTAGATAGCTTATGAGATTCATAAAAAAATATGGATTTTAGTTTCCATTCGGAATCTGCGATGAATTTTCAACAATTTCACAAAATTTGATATTTTCTTTTTAGCTTTTCTTTGCACATCTAGACTCTACAAAACAAATCGGACTGAGTCATTATGAAGGTCTACAAAAAGCCTACAAACACAAACAAAATGTTGGATTTTCAGTCAAACTATCCAGATTACATGAAGTTGAACATAGCCTCTCAATTTGTAGAAAAGGTCAATGTTCTCAACACCTTAGACTTAGACAATTGGACTCAGAAGAACGAACTAAAAAGCATTCTACAGGAGAATCATTACCCTGCTCTATTAGTGGACAAAATTATGGATAAAAAAAAAAAATTTAAAGACCAAGCCCAGAAGTTCTGTTAACTAGAAAAATCACCTAGAAAAAAATGCCAGGTTTAGGAAACAAAATCAGTAACTGTCTTCCTAAATTAAAGCAGCAAAAAAATTACATCTTGTTAAAAGAAGGAGTGGTCTCAGCTATGTAGGAGAAACACGCAGACAGCTTAAGACCAGGCTGACAGAGCATAAAGCAGCTATTAGAAACATGACAAACAAATCTGGCTTGGACATAAAATACTGTGGGACTCAGTAGAAATTCTGACCCACCAACATGTCTTCAAGAGAAAACTGCTGGAAGGTCTAGAAATTGAGAGAAGAACAGGAATTACATTAAACGATTTTAAAGGTTGGAGTTTTACCCAAAGGTTGGCAAAACTTACTATAGTGTAGTCCTGATGAAAAGTAGGGTTACTACCTGAAAATTTGACTGTTAATAAATAACATCCATTTATTCCTAAGTAAATCCCATAATCTGTGTGTTTTATCTATCAAATCGGACTGTACTGTTTTTTATGAGTTTTTGCTTTTCATAGATTTGAAAACTAAAAATGGATGAAAAAAATTTTAAGCTCTTAAAACATTTTAAGTCCTTCATGACGTCTCATTTTTTATAGAATTAAAACCCTAAAAAATTAACAACTTATCTACATCCAGATATATAAAAACTTTTAGATAATCAGTTTTTTCATATTGTTCAGGTTTTCAAGTTCAAACTTCAGTTAATTCCAGCCAATCTTTCAAATGGGGAAAAAGTAAATATTGAGTTTCAAACACTATGTTACATCATGATAATTAACCCAGCAATCAGACATTACTGATTGACTGTAATTACTGTTTCACACATGTAAAACAGTAATTACAGTCAATTCAGCGATGTCTGATTGCTGGGTTAATTATTATGACATATTGGCCACATATTCTGAGAAGATTGTTTCTTCCACACTGTATACTATGTTACATGGTTTTTTTTTTCGTATGGTGAGTGTATAATTATTAAACTGTGTGTGTTTTATATATTTGCAGGCAAGGAGAGTACTTCTGCTTTGAATATAACTTAATCTTCTTCAAAGTGAAATTTCATTATGGTAATATGTGCCATGGCTGTTCAACATGTTCTTATATCATTTATAAGAAATTAAATAAACTCCATGGTATAACTAAATAACTATTAAAGAAGGTTTTGCTGTACATACCTTAATTCAAATGTAGCATAATAGTTAGTATTTCATAGAAATAATGTTCGCAAAAAGCAGTCACAATTCTTCATTGAAGCACGTCTTGTCTCCATTAGGCCTAAGGTCTTCATGCTGTTAAGCTTTTAATCGCTGTTCGAACAAAGGCTATTGTATATTGAGTTCTGTCGATCTTTTGACTGAGTTTCAACGATTTACCCATTACTTAACGATGTGAAATTATGCTATTTCGTTCAAGGTGAAATAGCTGTGAATCGATGTAATACAGAATTTTCGATTAAAAAATGGTTATGGAAATTGGCTAAAAGACAATGATACTTTAAACCACTGAATGATATGTACACTGAAAATGAAATAAAAAAGTTGAATAAATGAACGAACGTTAAAAGAACCTTAAAAACCATGAAATCATTCAACGTCTCATGAACCAACACGTCACCGGACGCATTTCGCCTGCAATTTCGTACGCCATCTTCAACAGAAAGCATGAATCGACTGCAAGCAGTCTGTAAGTATTATTTTGATGTCGACTCACCCGGCCCACTACGTCATCAATCACAGTTCATGTTGCTGATGTTCCCCCTAGCAGTGAGTACAGTTATGTATTTTCTGGATGTTTACTTAATTTTTTTCTTCTTTCTCATTATTGATAAGGTTCTTCCAGGCATAGGATAAGATTACAGGACTATTATTATTACAATTGTGACTGCATTTGCACACATTATTTCTACGGAATACTGACTATTATGCTACATTTGAGCATCATTTGAATTAAGGTATGTACAGCAAAACCTTCTTTAATATTTATTTAGTTATACCATGGAGTTTATTCAATTTCTTATAAACGATATAGAACGTGTTGAACAGAATACCATGGTACATATTACCATAATGATATTTCATTATCAATAACCACACACATATATATATATCATCATCATCATCATCATTGCCAACCATTATCAATCCACTGCTGGACGAAGGTCTCCCCAAGTTTCCTCCACAACGGTCTGTCTTGTGCCAGTCTCCTCCATGTCACCCCTGCATACTTTCGAATTTCATCCACCCATCTCCCATGTGGTCTTCTTCTGGGTCTTTTCCTGTCCCTTGGAAACCAATCTAAAATTTTGGCTGTCCATCGATGATCTGTCCTTCTGGCAGTATGTCCAGCCCATTGCCATTTCAGGGATTTAACTCTGATCATGATGTCTTCCACTCTTGTCATTTTTCGGATCCACGAGTTCCTCTTCTTATCTCTCCTGGTTATACCAAGCATGCACCTCTCCATGCTTCTTTGAGTTGTCTGCAGCCTTTGTATGTCTCTTTTAGTTAAGGTCCACGTCTCTGCACCATATGTAAGCACTGGAAGGATGCATTGATCAAACACTTTTCTTTTAAGACATAATGGCATATTGCTCTTGAAAATTATGCTGTTTCTTCCAAAAGCTCTCCAGGCAAGTTTTGTACGCCGATTAATTTCTTCACCAATGTGACCCTCACTTGATATCTGCTGTCCAAGATAAACGTACGTGTCTGTTATCTCCAGCTTTTCTCCATCAATCGATAAATCTTCATTTCTTGTAAAAGCATTGAACATCACTTTTGTCTTCTGAAAGTTCATTTTTAATCCCACTTCTTTACTCTTGTCAGCAAGTTCCTGGATCATACTCTGCAGCTCTGATGGGGTAGTTGCAAAAATGACTACATCATCAGCAAAACGAAGGTGGGTTAGATAATCTCCATTAATCTTTATCCCCTTGTTTTCCCAGCTCAGCGACTGAAAAACACCCTCCAATGTGGCATTAAAGAGCTTCGGAGATATGGTGTCACCTTGTCTCACTCCTTTCCAATTTTTACATGTGTTGTATTTTCAAACAGCCTAATCTTTGCACTTGCATTTTCATAGATGCTATTAATAATATTAATGTATGCATTTTCAATACCGCAGGTTTTCAGAGCCATTGTAACTGCTGATGGTTTCACCGAATCAAAGGCTTTTTCATAATCAATAAAAGCCATGCACAATGGAAGTTCATATTCCCTCGCTCTTTCAATTAGTTCTCTCAGCACGTGGATATGATCTATTGTGCTGTAGCCACTCCTGAATCCAGCTTGTTCTCTCGGTTGAGCCATGTCCAGTGTTACCCTCAAGCGGTGTGAAAGAACTTTAGTGAAGATTTTATAAACTACTGATAGGAGGCTGATAGGTCTGTAGTTTCCGAGATCCTCAATGTCACCTTTCTTATGTAGCAGGATCATTGTAGCGGTGTTCCAATCCTCAGGAATCTTTCCTTCATTAAGGCATCGAGTGAAAATTTGGGCGAGTACTGTTTCAATTTCTCCACTTGCTTCTTGTATGATGTCTACAGTAATTCCATCTTCTCCTGGAGCTTTTCCCCGCTTCATGTTCTTGATTGCATGTGCAACTTCTGCTGGAAGGACTGGAGGAACTCTGGTACTGGTATCTTTCATGATGTCTGGAGTGCATGTATCATCCCTTTCATATAATTTGGAGTAGAAATCTTTCACTCTTGTCAAAATTTCGCCTCTATTTCTTGTTACAGAACCATCTTCTTTCTCAGTGCCATAATCTGTTTTCTTCCCTTACTGAGATGTCCCTTTGCTATCTTTAGGCTTTGGTTGTTTTCAATTGCTTTCCTCACTAGTTCACAGTTGAATTTTCTTACGTCTTCAGTGATACTTTTTCTTACTGTCTTGCATAGCTCTATATATTCCACTTTGGAAGTCACATCTTCTTTAGTTGTCCTCATCTCTCTTCTTTTTTGCATCAACATTTTCGTTTTTCCTGATAATTTGTTTACATGCAACTTGTTTTTAGACCCAGCTAATTTTGTTGCTGTTTCCATAAGAGCTTTGGTTACTTTTCTGTTAACTTCAGAGATGTCCACTTCTTCTGATGTTAGGCCTTCTAAAGCAGAGAACCTGTTCTTCAGTTCCAACTTGAAGGTATTATGGTGTTTTTTAAGGTTGGTTATGTCAATAGATTTTGTTTGTCTTATGAGCTTGCCACGTTCAAGTTTAGTGTTGAGGTGCATCTTACATCTCACCAATCTATGGTCACTACCTGTGTTGAACTTGTTTAGCACACTGCAGTCTTCTATGACGAATTTTTTGTTACACATAATAAAATCAATTTCACTTGTCGTCCCATTTGGATGTCTCCATGTCCATTTCCTGTGTGGCTTTTTCTTGAAGAAGGAGTTCAAGATGAAAAACCCTTCTGCCTCTGCAAACTCAACGAGAGTATTTCCACGCTGGTTTCTGTTGCCGTGACCGAATTTACCTACTGAAGTTTCATTCTGTTGACGTTGCCCTATTTTTGCATTGAAATCTCCCATAATTATTTTCAAGTGCTGCTTACCTTTATTATTTAGATGACAAATTTCCTCATAAAATTCTTCAATTTCTTCTTCAGGATGACTTGTGGTGGGTGCATAAGTTTGAATAATCTGAGCCTGGTATCTTTTCGAGAGTTGGATAACAAGTCGTGCAGCTCTGTCAGAGGAACTTTCAACTTCTACAACTTTATCCTTCAGTTTCTTGTTTATTATAAATCCAACACCACTAGTTCTGCCAGTATCTGTCCCACGATAGTAGAAGAGATGTCCACTTTTCAGTTCGATGAGATCTTCTCCTTTTCTGATTACCTCACTTAGTCCCACGATGTCCCAGTTGATCCTTTGTAGTTCCTCTTCCAATTCAAGAAGCCTTGAATCAGAAGATAGGGAGCGTCCATTGTACGTAGCCAAGGTCAGCATCAGATGGCAGCCTAGTCCGGTCCTCCGGGGATTCTTAGCACCCTCTGCCTTCATGTCGCACTGGCCGCTGCCTTGGCCAGGTACATTCCAGCTGCCGGAGACTGAGGGCCAAGATTTAAGTTGTGGAATCATTTTGGAGGGGTTTGGCCATAACTCACCACGCTGGCCAAGCGGGTTGGTGAGTGTGGGATAGAATTTCCTCTAATCCCGATGGTATAGTTATACCGCTATTGGCGGTCGTCAGAGCCCCTTTAGTGGGAACAGGATGCACCACGAGAAGGCGGGGTTGACATTTGTCAAGGAGAGGCTGTGATGTTACGCATCACCTGACCTTACATCCCTATATATATATATATATATATATATATATATATATACTAACTTATTGGTACATACAGTACTAAAAGCAAAACTTTTGTTGCTTCAAAGTGTTTGCTTTATTTGTGTGCAAAACCCTTTCTTGATGGTTTGTCAATAGGGAACATTTAATCCACAAGGGCTGAAAATTGAGATGGAAACAAGGAGTGGTAGCATGCAACTGAGTACATCTGTTTTAAAAGTACAGTGTCCATTGATGATGATCTAATTGAATAATCTGAAGAAAAAGAATTGGTATACTGTATTGAAGTAGTGTGAAGTAGTATTTCAGTAGTCATATTTTTACCATCTGAAAAGCTTTGCATTCTGTAAAAATAACTAAACAAATTGCTGTAATGTCTTAGGATTATGGAGTGAATATGATTAATTTTGAAAGAGCTCATGCAGCAGTACTGCCATAATGACAAAGGTAGTTTTGTTTATCTGCAGTGAGCAATAGGAAAAGTCTTCATTGCTTCAGCAAACAAGGTGATTATGGAAAAGTCATAGAGGAAGTACTGAATGCTGAGTGTTATTCACATAGCTTTTGATTCCATGCCAGATTTGTGTTATTGGGATCAAATGATATTCATTACACGTTTCATGAACATGCATTCTTCCTGAGCCACTTGTTTCTTTCCTGTAATAATTTTTGACAAAAAACATGAGTCCTTTACAAGAAAGTTCTCTCTGTTTGTGATAAAACTTTCTGCATGTTGTCTCCAGGTCTTTGTGTATGGCATAAGGAGGAAGCTCATTGATAACTTTAATATCTCAATATATAAAAACTTTACTGTAATTCCTACAAAAATGAAAAATGATACAGCAAAAATGAATTGGATGAACGGCCGCCCTGGTGGCGCAGTGGTCTAAGCGATGGCCTCTGATCATTCGTCCGAACGGGGTCCGGGTTCGAATCCCGGTGAGGCATGGATGTTGTGTTTGTCTTATGGCACTGGCTCTCTCCCTTCCCTGGAACCAGTGACCCTAAATTAGGGACGGGCGACTGCTTATAGCCCATTGAGTTGCTCACGGTGGTCGTTAAACCTCCAATAAAAAAAAAAAAAAAAAAAAAGAATTGGATGAACATAAAACTGAATCGAAACAAATTTAAATTAATTGGAAAAAAAAATTAAATGAATTGGGAAAAAATAATGCATCAAAAATGAATTGGGAGAACATACCTTTCAATGTAGTGTCATTCGTTGAGCAATTACGTTGTTCCAACCACGTCTTCGATATGACGGGATTCCCTCAAGGCATACACCACACTGAAGTTCTATTCTCATCCTAGTATGTCACCACACTTCACAAAAAATATATATATGAAATAACCCACTTAAAACACTAAAATTCTCGAGTATGAAAATGGTCGAACTCTTGTCGTGTATGACGTAAAAACACGCCTGAAACATTACAACACTGCTTTAAAATGAAGTGGGAAAAGATACCAAATAACACAAAAACCTCCCGACTAAACCACAGTCTTAGTCGGGAGATTTTTGTGTTATTTGGTATCTTTTCCCACTTCATTTTAAAGCAGTGTTGTAATGTTTCAGGCGTGTTTTTACGTCATACACGACAAGAGTTCGACCATTTTCATATTCGAGAATTTTAGTGTTTTAAGTTGGTGCTTTTGTGGGTTATTTCATATTCTTTTTTATGAAGTGTGGTGACATACTATGTTGAGAATAGAATTTCAGTGTGGTGTATGCCTTGAGGGAATCCGTCATATTGAAGACGTGGTTGGAACAACGTAATCGCTCAATGAACGACACTACGGTGAAAGGTATGTTCTCTCAATTCGTTTTTGATGTTTTATTTTATTTTTTCCCCAATTCGTTTTAATTCTTTTCAATTTGGCTGTATGTTCACCCAATTCGTTTTTGCTGCATCATTTTTGTAGGAACTACAGTATTTTTAAGGATTTTAGAATAAAGTTTTTATATATTGAGACTTACAGTTATTGATGAGTTTCCTCCTTATGCCATACACAGAGACCTCGAGACAACATGCAGAAAGTTTTATCACAAACAGAGAGAACTTTTTTGTAAAAGACTCATGTTTTTCATCAAAAATGACATTTCAGCATGTTATTGGAAACTTAGAATACCATATAGGTGAAGCTCACATATTTGGGTTATCGTTAAGGATATTTAAGAAGTTTTTCTGTGTGTAATAATTTTGTAACCCACTATAACTATAGTCTGAAATGAAAGTGAATTACTCTCATTAATTTCAGGGTTCCTTGATGAATTTTCACTTTTAAACATTTTTTATTTTATACAACTGTTAAATATTAGGACTGCTTGATCAAAGCAGCTTTTGTATTGATTGAAGTTTTTTCCTTTTTCTTTTGAACATTTCCATATTAATTTTTATGAGCGTGCCAACAAACACATGTGCATATGACTACACATTTTTGATTTATTACTGGATGGTCTCTCACTAACTTTTTAAATTATCTTAAGCATGTGTTGTACAAGTAGTTCTGATTATGTTTAATCTTATCTACTATCTTTTATGTGTGTTTTCTAGCCCGTCGGCTTCTAACTGCGCGCGCGCACACACACGCACAGATATATATATGTATATACACTGAAGAGCAATTGAATTAGAGACAGCTGGCGTTGGGCAAATGTGGCGCTGTGGGCGGCCCTGTAAATGGAAACGACATGACGTATGCAGCAATCCGACAATATAAGGAGTGATGCGACGGGAATTAGTAAGAGTCGGACGCAGTATAGATAAGATGAAGGATCTAAGCACATTTGATCATGGGCAAATTGTCAGGGCCCGACAAATAGATCACTCCATCTTGGAAGTCGTGCAGGCACTGGGGTTTTCACGAGCCACTGAGTACACCGAATCCGGTAAAACCATCCCTGCAAGGGCCAACTGCCGTGGACAACAGCGTGTGGATGAGCGGAGTCATCGTTGGCTAGCTCGCATTGTAACAGCGGATAGGCGGGCCACAGTGCAAGAAATCACTCGGCAATTTAACGCTGGTGCACAAAAACGTGTAAGCAGCCACACCATGCAGAACCATCTCCTCGCTATGGGGTACAGAAGCTATCGTCCCACGAGGGTACCGCTGCTGACCGTACATCACAGGGTGCAAAGATTAGCATGGGTACGGGAACATCGCCACTGGACCCTAGACATGTGGGAAAATGTTGCCTGGACGGATGAGTCGAGATTCACGATGGTACATGCGGATGGCAGGATACAAGTACGGCGCAAACCACATGAAGCAATGGATCCTTCTTGCCAGCACGGTACTCTTCAAGCTGGTGGGGGTGGCATTCTTGTCTGGGGACTGTTTACGTGGACTGAAATGGGACCCCTGGTACGTGTGACATCATCCTTCAGAGGTCAACATTACCAGGATATCCTGGACGACCATTTGCTCCTGTTTGTGCATCTTCAATATCCCACTGGGGACCTCATCCTGCAACAAGACAATGCACCATGCCATCGCTTCCGAATTGTATCCGAATGGTTGGATGAACACTCCACCGACGTGACCTTGCTTCCTTGGCCAGCTAGGTCACCTGACCTCAATCCCATCGAGAGAGATGTTCGAGGCTCTGATCCCCCTCCATCAAATCTTCGTGAACTATGGGAGCTTGTTCAGGGGTCGTGGATCCATATGGCTTCCCGCTTCCGGTGTCTTGTCGAGTCCACGCAGAGATGAATCGCCGCCGTCATCAGGGCGACAGGTATCTCTAATTCAATTGCTCTTCAGTATGTATCCCATACATCATCATTGTCAAACATTATCAATCCACTGCTGGACGAAGGTCTCCCCAATGGTCTGTCTTGTTCCAATTTCTTCCATGTTACTCCCACATACTTTCGAACTTCATCCGCCTATCTGCCATGTGGTCTTCTTCTGGGTCTTTTCCTGTCCCTTGGAATCCAGTCTAAAATTTTAGTTGTCCTTCTGGCAATATGTCCAGCCCATTGCCATTTTAGGGATTTTACTCTGGTCATGATGGTCTTCCACTCTTGTCATTTTTCTGATCCACGAGTTCCTCTCCTGGTTACACCAAGCAAGCACCTCTCCATGCTTCTTTGAGTTGTCTGTAGTCTTTGTATGTCTCTTTTAGTTAAGGTCCACGTCTCTGCACCATATGTAAGCACTGGAAGGATGCATTGATCAAACACTTTTCTTTTAAGACATATTGCTCTTGAAAATTATACTGTTTCTTCCAAACGCTCTCCAGACAAGTTTTGTACAATGATTAATTTTTTCATCAATGTGACCCTCACTTGATATCTGCTGTCCAAGATAAATGTAGGTATGGGTTATCTCCAGCTTTTCCCCCACCAATCCATAAATCTTCATTTCTTGTAAAAGCATTGTGCATCAGTTTTGTCTTCTGAAAGTTCATTTTCAATCCCACTTCTTTACTCTTGTCAGTAAGTTCCTGTATCATACTCTGCAGCTCTGAAGGGGTAGTTGCAAAAATGATTACATCATCAGCAAAATGAAGGTGAGTTAAATAATTTCCATTAATCTTTATTCCCTTGTTTTCCCAGCTCAATGATTGAAAGACACTTTGCAATGTAGCATTGAAGAGTTTGGGAGATATATCACCTTCTCTCACTGCCTTTCCAATTTTTATTGGTGCTGTATCCTCAAATAGTCAAACCTTTGCACTTGCATTTTCATAGATGTTATTAATAATGTTAATGTAAGAATCTTCAATATGGCAGGATTTTAAAGCCATTGTAACTGATGATGGTTTCACAGAATCAAATTCCTTTTCATGATCGATAAAAGTCATATGTAATGGGAGTTCATATTCTCTCCCTCTTTCAATTAGTTCTCTTAGTACATGAATATGATCTATGGTGCTGTAGCCACTCCTAATTCTCTTGGTTGAGCCATGTCCAGTGCTACCTTCAAGTGATGTGAAAGAACTTTAGTGAAGATTTTATAAAGCACTGAAAGGAGGCTGATGTGCCTGTAATTTCTGAGATCCTCAGTGTCACCTTTTTTATGTAGCAGGATTGTTTTGTAGCATTGTTCCAATCTTCAGGAATCTTTCCTTTATTGAGACATTTAGTGAAAACTTGGGAGAGTGTAGTTTCTGTTTCTCTGCTTGCTTCTTGTACAATGTCCACAATAATTCCATCTTCTCCTAGAGCTCTTTCCCATTTCATCTTCTTAATTGCATGGGCAACTTCTGCCAGGAGGACAGGAGGAACTTTGGTACTGGTCCTTTTCTTAATGACTGGAATAGGTATATCATCTCTTTCATATAGTTTTGTGTAGAAATCTTCCACTGTTGTCCAAATTTCACCTCTATTTCTTGTTACAGAACAATTTTCTCTTCTCAGTGCCATAATCTGTTTTCTTCCCTTACTGAGATTTCCTTTACTTTCTTCAGACTGATTATTTTCAATTGCTTTTTTCACTAATTCACAATTGAATTTCCTTATGTCTTCACTGATAGTTTTCGAATTGTCTTGCATAACTTTGTATATTCTACTTTGGAAATTAAATTTTCTTTATTTGTGGACAAATAAAGAAAATTTGATCTCCCTTCTCTTTTGCATTAGCATTTTTGTTTTTCTTGATATTTTCTTCATATGCCACTTGTTCTTAGCACCACCTATTTTTGTTGCTGTTTCCATAAGAGCCTTGGTTACTTTTCTATTAACTTCAGAGGTGTCCACTTCTTCCAACGTTAGACCTTCTAGAGCAGAGAATATGTTCCATTTTGAAGGTATTATGATGTTTTGTAAGGTTGGTCATGCCAATACATTTTGCTTGTTTTGTGAGCTTGTCATGCTTGAGTTCAGCATTGAGGTGCGTCTTACATATCACCATTCTATGGTAACTACTAGTGTTGAACTTGTTTAGAACACTGCAGTCTTCAATGATAAATTTCTTGTTACACAAAATAAAATCAATTTCACTTTTCTTCCCACTGGGATGTCTCCATGTCCATTTCCCATGTGGCTTTTTCTTGAAAAAGGAGTTAATGATGAAAAACCTTTCTACATCTGCAAACTCTACGAAAGTATTTCCATGTTGGTTTCTGTTGCCATGACTGAATTCACCTACTGAAGTTTCATTCTGATGCTGTTGCCCTATTTTCGCATCGAAATCTCCCGTAATGATCAAGTGCTGTGTGCCCTTGTTATTTAGATGCCGAATTTCCTCGTAAAATTCTTAAATTTCTTCCTCAGGATGACTTGTGGTAGGTGCATAAGCTTGAATAATCAGAGTCTGGTATCTTTTTGAAAGTTGTATAACAAATCACGAAACTCTTTCGAAGGAACTTACATCTTCTAGAACTTTATCCTTCAGTTTCTCATTTATTATAAATCCAACACCACTAGTTCTGCAGGTATCTGTGCCATGATAGTAGAAGAGATGTCCACTTTTCAGTTCAACAAGATATTCTCTTTTCCTTCTTACCTCACTTAGCCCAACAATGTCCCTTGGTTCTTTGTAGTTTTCCTAGAATATATATGAGGTACTGTGTATGTAGTAGACTACATACAGTTTTATACTGTTGCTCTGTATTTCTTAAAGTTCTTGCAAATTATTGATGTGGTGTTTTCCCTTCTGCACACTCATCTTTAATCAAACTTTTTATGTACTTTGTTCAAGTTCTTGGACCATGATTTACAGTTCTGAAGGTACATTGAATTATGTCAAAAGAAAAAGGGAGGAATTAAATGATCTCTGTTAATAATTACCATTTTGTTGAACAGAAGATGTTCTGTACACCACTTTCTCACAGCATATTTCTCAGCATCACCACTTTCCAATTTTAATCATTATTTTTAATGTGGGCTAAAAAAATTGAACTGTGGCATGTAATTTCCTATAGATGCTATCAGTGATGTTTAGGTAAGAATTTTCAGTATTAAAATTTATGATGAGTAATAGCATAAGTAGCTTTCTTTAAGATTGATTTTATAAACTCATATTTTCTCATTTTCAGAAACAGAAGTTCTGGAGGCCATTGCCCAGTTTGATTTTACTGCTCGCTCAAAACGTGAGCTATCATTTAAGCGAGGAGACTCTCTGCTGCTGTATAGCCAAGTTTCTAATGACTGGTGGAAAGGCAGTATAGATGGTTCAGAAGGGCTCATTCCTGATAAATACATTCTTCTCAAAATAAAGTATGAGAATTTAATAAGTTATGACATTTTTATTTTGATAAAGTAACTTTAATCCCAGTTACTTAAAAGTGAAATATCAGGTTTAGATTACACATGTTGAAGTAAGTTCTTTGTACTGGAGCCATCAAAACACTACACCCAAAGCTTTAACATATGTATTATAATTTAAATTATTTATCTTGTATGTACTATGTGCTCTTTGTTAAGCTTTTCTCTTCTTTTTTTTTATGCTTCTTTAGAAATGTGAAACAAGAATACACTCAACTTTTTTGTTAACTTTACACTTCATTGTGAATCAAGAAATTACTATTGATGTATATCACAAAATTATAACTACATATTGCATGTTATTTAGAATTTAATACACCTGGCTAGATATGTGATAATTTATGGTTGTTAATTGAATATTTAAATGGAAAAGTTGTCTTTGTTAAACAGTGAGTGATGCCAAAAATAAATCTGGTGAATCTTAAATCAGTTTGTCAAGTAAAACCAATGAAAAATAAGTACCTTATTTTAGACTTTGTCTAAGTTTTTGAAATATTCACAGATGAAAACAGAACAGAAAACTGCACTGAATTGTGTTCACAATGTAGCCTTTAGGTGATCAGCATTGCAGCTTAAAGAAAATGTATATCTTCCATAAACTTTGGCAAATTTCTTTCAGTCTTTTTTTATACATACACTATATTTTTTACAGGTTTTTCTGTGCTAGGGTACGTTTTCTTAATATTTAAGATATGTTGCCTTTCGTAGGACTGTTGATAACACATCTATAAAGCTATTTTTTACATTTTTCAGTTAGTGTAGTGCAGTGTCACTGTGCATATCTTTAAATAGCATATATGCTATAGAAGGTAGATCTATTATCAATCACAATGTAAAAGATGGCATATAGAAACAATCTTGGTTTTTAAAGATAGAAACAACCTTTGTGTACAAGCAACCAGGGTATACTGATAGCCTCCATATCGCTGGGGCCTCACGGCTAAGAGGGCCTCCAGCCTCAGCAAAAGATTTTACAAAATTTATTTCATATGAAACTGATTAAAGGAATAGCCAGGAATTTAGGCAGCTTTAAATGAAGTACTCAAAAGAAAAAAACAATGTTTGCTTTTTTTTTTCTTCAGTAAATAAGTAAAATACTAAGAAATCATTTTCATTGCTTTAGTTCATAAAAGCTGGATGACGAGGAAGCAGCTATTCCAGAGGACTTGAGGCCCCTTTTCACAGCCATAGCTATAGTTTCTATGCATGTACAATATATTAATTAACGAGAGAATGTGAAATATCAATCCAATGAATGAAATTTTTATACTAATGAGGATAAGATGTTATGTATTACAGTTCTGTGCACATAACTACACATCTTTCAGAATTTAATGGAGTAAAAGGTATTCTTCGCGAGATGAATAATACCTTTTAATAATCTAAAGCAACTTATGGGAATTTACTAGGAAATTTTTTCATTTATAGCAAATTTTCAGAGAAAACTCTTTTCCTTCTTCAGTCTCTCTTGTTGTTGTTGTCACTTTTTGCTTGTCGCTTGTCACTAAATTCCCATAAGTTGCTTTAGATTATTAATTCAATTAAACTAGGAAGCCATTTCTCAATATGAGCTTTATTCAAAGAATAATACCTTTTACTAAGGCCTGTGTCTCATTTTTTAATTTTTTTTTTCGTAACAGTGGCTGCTCTTGGAGGTTTTCACAGCAATGATGGGTTCTCAAGAGAGTCCCCCATGGCTGTGTATGAGAGTGTAATTGTTCCTACTCTGATGTATGGCAGTGAAACCTGGGTACTGCAGAAGAAACATAGGAGTCGTTTGTGTGCTGGAGAAATGCGTTACTTACATGGGGGGGGGGCAAGACACGTTCCGATTGTGTGAGGAATGAAGATGTATTGCAGTTGTGTGATGTAAAGCAAAATGTTGTTAGCAAGGTGGAGACCAATATGCTTCGGTGGTTTGGCCATGTTGAAAGAATGAGTGATGAATTGCTTACTAAGAAAATATTTTCAGCCCAAGTGGCAGGAAGGAAAGGCAGAGGAAGGCCAAGGAAGTCATGGGAGAATCAGATTCAGGAGTGTCTGCATGTGAAAATAATTATGAGTATGAAGATCTTGTGTATGGCGTGTAATGGACGTCAATTAAGCCCAAGTTGTATGTCAAGATCGCTGTAAATGGAGAAGTTTGATATGGCAACAGTAAGTAAAAGTATCTGGCAGTTTGTATTTCTTTTTTGAGCTAACCTCTGAATCTCAGAAAACAGCTTAGTGATATGTGTGTATGGCAAAAGAAAACTTTTGCTCTGTGCAAAACATTCTGGTGTTAAGTGTTTTTTATATTCAAGTGTAAATAATTTAAGTAGTTTTGCATTTTTTGTTCTACAATTTTTGATTGCTACTTATGATTTGCTTACTTATGTTCTGAATTTTCGTATAAAGTGGAAAAGGTCATTAGACATTGTAACACAGCCATTACTTGTTTTGTGTGTGGGTGATCGTGAGACATTTCAAAGAGGCTGGCTTTGGTTCTCTAAAAGAATGAAATTGAAATGATATGATTAACTTTAGCGTGAGTGTTTTGTTGTACTTTGTATCGCTATAAAAGTAAAGCAATCATTTTAATTACAATGTTCACATTATGTATCACATAGAATAGAAGTTACAAAGGAACATACATTATTTGTAAAGGTGCACTGTGACTTTATGGATGTCTTACTTAAGCTTTTTTCTCATGTAATAGAAGGTTTGCTTCCAATAGTAGTGGTAATTTGGGAAACTTTGATGCATTTCAAGCATTTACATCATCTAGGAGAGTACCAGGAAACAACATTCATAAACAAATAATTTTTTCATATGCATGAAATATGCTGATCACTTCTACTTTTATAAACAGTCATGTTGATCTATGCAGTTTTTTCAGAGGAAACTTGAAGTTTCACTTTGCAGCCAAGCAAACTGAAATTCCTCAATGTGTAAAAATCATTTCCAGAACTAAAATTGAAACAATCAGATTTTGTGATAGTGTGGTCCTGTGCAAACTGGTTTAATAGTACAAAACTTAAAAATGAGTTGAAGCAGTGAAGTTATGGCAACCTTAGTAACAATTATTACTTAAATTGGAGTTAAAGAGATTACTAGATATTTCTTATATTTCACATTATGTGCCACATTTTGGGGTTGTACTCCAACTCAAAAATTTTGCAGTTTGAAACTTTTAGTGTTTAGGGTAAATATCTAGTAATCCCTGAAATTTAAGTCCAATTTAAGTATCTTATAAGATCCATGTAAAAAACTGATTTAGTTCCCATTCTAAATCTGAGACTGATTTCCATGCTTTTTCATCTATTTCATAAACTTGATATCTCCTTTTTGTTAGCTTTTCTTTTCATGTCTAGACTTCACAAACAAAAATGTGACTGTTTACTATTTTTTACTGATTGTTGTTTTTCACAGACTTAGAACTGGCTCAAAATATCTGAAACCTTAACACAAAAAATTTTAAATTCTTGATGTCTTGTTTTTTAATACAGAAATTTAAAAATAAAAATATCCAGGTATATTTCATAAGTTCGTAAATACTATGTTGTTTTGTTTTGTTACTTTTCATATTCCGATATTTTGCGGTCCAGTCCCATTTTAAGTAATAGCTAAAACTGGACCGCAAAATATCGGAATCTGAAAAGTAAATGGGACGAAGAGCCTCTTGAGAGAAGTCTCCCAACCAGATGAGTATAACTTCTTTTAATACAATTTTTAATTAATAGAAAATTTAAAACGTTTGATTTTGCTAACGAATAATGTGAACTGATAATAATATAACCTAATTGTTTCATTTATTAAAAATTTGTAACTAACCGAAAAAACCCATAACAATAGACTTCTCTCGGGCTGGGAGCACGTGCATCACGGAGCAACAACGTGCGAAATACTTTGCCAATATCAGGTAAATAATACCTTTGATATCATGTATTTTTATATTCTGTTGAGTAGGAATTGGATAGTGTTCTCTTTTGAGATATCTATTTAAAGGTCTAGGATCCATACAAATTTCTAACCTGTTTATTAGGTTTTTGTACTACCACTGTGGGATGAACCCAATCTGTAGGTTCAGTTACTTTTTCCAAAACACCTTCCTTCACCATTTTGTTCAATTCTGCTTTAACTTGGTCTCTTAAAGAGATAGGTATGACTTAAGGAGGAACAATTTTAGATTCTGCTCTTTCCTTCAATTTAATATCGTATACATATGGTAGTTTACCCAATTTTCCATTGAAGACATCGTCATATTCTTTTATTAATTTGTCTGTAATGACAACATTTACTCGAGTAATGAAACCCAAACGCTCACATGCTTGCAATCCTAACAAAGCATTTGATTCTTGATTCACAACATAAAATTTCGAGAAATTCAGATTTATTTCCAACTGTGCAAGACAGTCTACATGTTCCCAGGACATTGAGACTATGTCCAGTGTATGATTTCAAACATTTCTTGGTTTTCTTTAGATTTAGATTTAAACCATGTGCTTGAAGTTTCTTTATAGGAAGAATATTTACCTCTGCATCTGTATCTATTTTAAATGTAAGTTCAGTTTTATTTACAAGAATAGTTTTTTTCCATTCTGACTTGACAGGCTGTATCTGACAAACAACAGATTCCAATTTTAACAAATAATCTCCTAAGGCCAACTCCTCATCACTATTTCCTACTTCATGTATTCTTTTATTCCTGCAGGCTATAGCACAATGATTGAGTTTCCTACATTTTATGACATTTTTTACCCCATGCTGGACACCGAACCATATCCATGATTAGTATTACATTTAGAACAAGGTTTGCTTTTATTGATATTGACCTTGAGATACGTTTTAGTTTCATTATTAGAACCTTCATATGTATCCCTTCGCTTGTGAACTTTGTTTGGTATTCTATTAAGTTTCTCACATCTCACTACTTCTGCTTTGGCTACATTGGTTTTTGTTAGAAGTTTAACTTGCAGTGCACTTGATTCTTGTGCTCTACAGTATTCCACAGCTTTGTCCAAGCTCAAATAATAATTTTTCTTTGACAGCTTTATCTGGAATTCCAATAATTAAAAGGTCTCTAATTAAGCTATCTTCCTGGGTCTCAAAAGCACAGTCTATAGCCAAAATTTTTAAGTTAGTAACAAACAAGTCAATAGTTTTGTTTTCCTGCTGTAGGCAATTAAAAAATTTATATCTCGCAATAACAGTATTCTTCTTAGTCTCAAAGTAAATATCGAAAAATTGGAGCACAGTATGGAATTTATCTGCATCTTCAGCGCTCAACTTAAAACTATTAAATATATCTATAGTCCTTACCCATAGTGCCTAATAAGAGTGCAACTTTAGCTTATCTGGTTTTGCCATTTTTTCTGCTGCTTCCAAATACAAGAAAAATCGTTGTTTAAACTCTGTCCAATTATCAGCCAAATTACCATCTAGTCTCATATGTGAAGGCGGTTTTAATTCCATTCTGAATTAATCAAAATAGAATACTTACTATTTTAGAATGGTTCGGCTTAAAGTTCTTCTTTCGAAGGAGAACGCAAATAGTGTCATGAAGAATGGTGAGTCGAGCTAGCGCTACCCACCGCTGTACACCATGTCACATTTTATGGTCCACTGTTTATCAGCACCAGAGGGTCCCACAACACAACACCAACTGGATTGAACTGCGAACGCGCTTCGCTAGACCAAGCTCCTAAACAAAGATCAACAACTGTCGGTCACAGTTATCACACTGAGGTTATTAAACTATGTGACACCACACTTCACAAAATCCCAAGAACTGGAAGCAATAAAATTGCTTTTCCAGTAATGAAGGATCTAGTAGCTGGAGATAGTTCATTATTATTACACCGGCGGAAAGTGAAAAAAGAACACCAAGAAGGAATTGGCGGACGATCATGAAATTTACATATGTTAATGGGGTCGAGTTTACGTAGGTGTGATGTTAATTTCGGGACCAACCGGTGAGCGCTTACACCACAGCACGGCATAATATGCAAATTATCGTCGGTGGTATTTAAGGAGTACGGCGAAGTGAATGTAATCAGTCGTCGGCGTACGGACATGTGCGAAGACCCTGAAGAAGCTGCAATGCCTGGACATGGAAGATGTGTACGATTTCAGCAGTTATCGGACTTTGACCGAGGTCGTCTAGTCGGACTCCGCGAGGCCGGGTGGTCGTATCGTTGTATTGCGGAGCGAATTGGACAGGAAGTATCAGTGGTGGTACGATGGTGGCGTAGATGGTCCGAGGAACATTCCCACACGAGAAGACGTGCGTGGAACCATAGTCACAGACGGACTGATGAGCGGACCAATCAATGCATATGAAGAGCAGCGTTGTCAAGCAGAACATCCACTGCAGCGCAAATCCGAGCTGCCGTTGCACCTGAGGTGACTGTGCAAACAATAGGACTATGTGCACGTGTGCCTCTGGCATGTGTACCTCTGACTCCAGCCCACCGTCAGGAACGGCTGCAGTGGTGTCGCCAACGTCTGCACTGGAGAACGCAATGGCGATCTGTCGTGTTCAGCGATGAAAGCAGATTCTGCTTGGGAGCCTCCAATGGCCGTATGCGTGTTCGCAGACGCACAGGGGAGCGTCTCCACCCTTCTTTCATCCGCCAGCAACACACAGGGCCTACACCTAGTCTCCTGGTGTGGGGAGTGATCACCTATCACTCCCGTACACAACTAGTGTTTGTACCGGGTATGTTAAACAGCACCTCCTACATCAACATCATTCAGCCCATTGTTGTGCCATTTGTAAGGTCGGTCCATCGTGGAGTTTTCCAGCAAGATAACGCACGCCCACACATGGCACGTGCAATGCAACATGCACTTCAGGGTGTGAGACAACTTCCATGGCCTGCACGTTCACCGGATTTGTCTCCCATTGAGCACGTGTGGGATTTTATGGGACAACGACTTATCCGGTCTCCACGACCATCCCGATTTACGCGTCCAGATTCAGGATGCTTGGAACTCAATACTCCAAACTTACATCCAACATCTGTACGACAGACTTCATGCCAGAATTGCACAGTGTGACGCAGTTCATGGCGGTTTAACCTTGTACTAACTATGTTACATGGAAATGTTACTTTTCAGTTTACCAGCAAATACAGCTGTATTTTGCCACACTGTTTTGATCACGTTATCCTCTGTATTCTGTTATTATGCGGTATAAATTTCGTTGGTATCAGACGTCGTCTTCTTGGTGTTCTTTTTTCACTTTCCGCCAGTGTATTATTATTATTATTGAATTTTAGTTGTGCATATTCAGAAGGGGGAGGGGCAAGCAACATCAATTTAAAAGCAGGCGTGAGTTTCTCATTCACAACTGATGAAAATTAAAAGTCATAGATAACCAATATAATTTTTATTTCTATAACTCAACCACAGAATTAAAAAAAAAAATCAAAATGGTTCCATAAATTTTGAAAATCCAGTTATGCTCTTAAAAAGGTGATAGGGTTGGTACAGTAAATTGGTTGGAGGGGAGGGCTAGTGCTATCCCTTAGTGGCACTGCTGTGAAACTCTATGATCCACTCGAATTCAAAGAAGGGTTTAAATCTATAAAAAAAGGATTTTCTGATTATCAAATAAAGACTCCAAAATTTGAGCCAACAAGATACTAGCACACCTGGTACCATAATTTCGGGTAAGTCCGTAAGGGGTCCGGGTTCGAATCCCAGTCAGGCATGGATGTTGTGTTTGTCTTACGGCACTGGCTCTCTCCCTTCCCTGGAACCAGTGACCCTAAATTAGGGACGGGCGACTGCTTATAGCCCATTGAGTTGCTCACGGTGGTCGTTAAACCTTCAATCAAAAAAAAAAAAAAAAAAAAAAAATTTCGGGTAAATAAGCAGCACTGGCGTATATGCCGCAGCGATAAAAAAAGGAGCGGAATGAAAAATATCACCAGAAACGCCGCACCTTCGCAGTAAGGTGGGGTGGTACCACGGCAGAGTCTTGAAAACATTATGTATTTCTTTGAATAAAGCTCATGTTGAGAAATGGCTTCCTAGTTTCTTAATTCAATTACTAATCTAAAGCAAATATTATGGGAATTTTACTAGGAAATTTATTCATTAATAGCAAATTTTCGGAGAAAACTCTTCTCCTAGTCTATGAAGTAAATTGTAGTTGTGGACTATCTTACATAGGTGAAACAGGTCGCAGACTAGAAACTCGTATAGCTGAGCATAAAGCAGCTATAAAAAATTGCTCCAACAAGACTGGATTAGATAGGCATGTTAGAGAAACTGGGCACAGCATGGATTGGAATTCCCTTAAAGTCATTAGTTTCCAAAGCAATTTTCAAAAAAAAAAAAGAAAGCTGAAAGAAGGAATAGAGATTGAGAAAAATCAAAATTCCATCATCAATGACTGCAAAGGATTTTCCCTGCCTAACATCTGGCAGGATTTGTTGAAAAATAACCTAAACCGTCAAGGTTAACCGTAACCGTCAAGGTAAACCGGAACCGTCATAGTGACAGGAAAAAGTAACAACAACAAGACAGCCTGAAGAAGGAGAAGAGTTTTCTCCGAAAATTTGCTATTAATGAAAAAATTTCCTAGTAAAATTCCCATAATATTTGCTTTAGATTAGTAATAAACATTATGTAGATAAAAATATAGTACCTGATCTTTCAAATAATAAATAAAAATATCAATTAAACAAGATTCAATCTTAAGGATAACACTTACCCCACTACCTATTTTATAAACATTTACTCGAAAAATTCATAAGGCGCTTAAACCAATTATAAAACATTTGTACCTCAAGAATTTAAAAAATACACGCACAACATTCTGAAAATATCTGGTACACATAATTTTTCAATCAAATCCATCAAAATTGGAAACTTTACTGTCCGAATTAAAAAGTTTTAAAAGCTCATCATCTAAAAAAGACTTCGGGGTCGTCCGCATCACTTTCGCTGTCTTCTGGTGTTTCACCACAGTTTTTAGAAATAATGTTTGCTTCAGTGAAGTCCGAAATAATCGTCGAAGTTTTGATGTTTCTCAGGATTCGGAAAAACATATTTATTTACCATTAGCTTAAAACTAGAAGTATAACTTCTGCATTTCGTCATTTTACTTTTCATGATAACGTAGAACTACGCGTAGCATACTCGAGAAAATGCGATTTGGCGAACTGAATGCAACGAACACCCACATCACTGACAAAATTTTCACGTGCTGTCATTTACCAATGACGATCGATCTTGGATGGTAGTCGGATATCCCGTTTTAAGAGGGGAGAAAGAGCGTTAGCCTCGGAGCGAAGCTGATGACGTCATGAGTTCAAAGAGAATTAGTTACTCGGATAATGAAACAAGGGCGATCCTTGCTAAATAGATTGATTCCCTGCAAAGTTTCCCTCAGCCACGCATTTTTTCCGAGTTTTATTGGAGTTGCCTGTCCCACCTCAATCCTATAACCTATTATTTTCATGTCTTGTTTTAAGAGGGGGTGGGTGGAATTTATTGCACATGGCTGTAACATCGTTATTCCATTCCTTCGCTATTGAGATATTTTCCAGCGAAAAAAAGAATGGAACAAGCCAAAATGTTTTTTGTTACATAATTTCGCCCCCCCCCCCCCCCCCCAACGTATCTGTCGCCATGCTGTAAGAGCCGCGTGGGCCGAAAATTTAATTTTGAACTTCTATACGCAGCGGCTTATCTACCCGAAATTACGGTACTTCTTCAAAAATTCCACCATTCTACATCCAGATAACCAACTGTTGCAAAAATTAAATTTGCATAAATGTGAGGGAAAGCTTGTGAACTACTTTTGGAATGTGACATACTACTGGCTATCTATATATTGATGTTCTCTACCACACCTATCATCACTACTTTATACATGGTGAAAGGGATATTCAAAATATTAAATACCTGCACATGGAAGTGAGATTTAGCAGATACAAAACATATCTCTTTTGTGTACCAAAAGTTACTTTCTTCCTACCATTGTAATGCTGTGAATAGTGCTAATCTGCTTCATTAGCCTTGCATTTCTTTCATTCCATCAAAAGTTTTTTTTTTTTAATATCAAGAGTGTTAGGTTAGTAACTGTATGAAAAAAGTGCACTGTACTTTCCTTAATAACACTTCAAATTGGGAATTGATTTATATTTACCTTTCCAGAATGTTTTATAGTTGAAGTATGTAGTGTACAAGCATGGGTGCCGACGGGGAGTTGGGGTCACTTGACACACCCTGTAGAAATATTTTTCCCTTTATTTTATTTTATTTATTTATTACTTTTTTTTTACACTCACAGAACTGGACCACAAGGAAAGATGGAGTTTGGGGCATTTAATTTAATATCCCAATTTTATTGGAAATTTGGAATTGGAAAACGATAATGTAAAAGCAAAAAACCTAGCAAACCGTAAGGTAATATGCCCAAACAAGTTCTGCTCATTGTGGTGTGTGCTGAACTTATTAAAAGGCTTGGCATGGCCCTGCTCGACACTGTTCATTATTTTGAAAACAGTTACCAATGTATTAATATATGATAATACATGACTACTACTAACATACACTTTCTTCAATAGCAGCATCAATTATGAATAATAATACTAGTAGTAGTGTTCTAGTGTTGTAAGTAAATAATAGTAATAGTATTAATCTTTCATTTTCACAAATTACTGTTTTCTACATATTATCCAAACCTTAATTAATTACGCTTGACTCCCCTTGAAAAATTTCCTGCAGGCACCCATGTGTACCATTTCACTTTGCTTTACTTCACAACTTCTTTGACACTCCGGGTATTAATTCTTTGGCAGAACTCAGTCTGAAGAATGTAACTTTCATTATATATCTTCCAATATGATCACAAGTTAGTTGTTCACCAGGTATCTTGTTTAATATTTAAAGTAGGTTTTACACAAAAATACTAAATCTATGCAACAGTTCACTGCATATTTTGTTCTCAAAGTTACCTCTAAACATTGCCTATTTACACAATACTTCATCAAAATAATAAATTTAAAACTGAAATCTGTAATGATAAAATATTGAAGTCAAAAGCATCATCTACTGACTATTCTGCAATTAACGGGCATGTTGCATTTCTTGTGTGATGTTTCAACCGTCCATTTATCATGCATGATTTTTCCTCCTCTGTAAGATACATAGTCCCAAAAAGGGGATGCTTCTCTCGCGCTCTCTCTTTCAAGCTTGCTAGTTTTCTTACTGCACATGTCTGATCATTCTGGTACTTGAATTATTTTACAGCAGCAACATCTGATATTTGTGTGTGTGCATGTCCATTTCCCCCGTAGTTTTATCAGTCCATTCCAAGATTTGAGGAGTATCATTTTCTTGTTATGAGTGTAGTTTATGTTCCAACTTTGTAGATGATCACTTATTCTGGTATATGGATCCCTTTCTGTTTATGTTTGATATTTTCAAAGTCTTGCGGTGAGTTATTTATACCGAATAAAAACTTAACACTAGACTTTGATTATGCTGGTTTGTGATTTTTTTTTTCAAATTGATCAGTGTTTTAAACACTTTCTTGTACTTCTAGTTATATTAAATTTCTTTTTCTTCCATTGTCAATAGTACAGATGCTGTACATGATGTAATTTATCCATATTTATAAACAATACTCATGATATAGTGTTGGATAATTATATTTATCAGGTATTAGGTTATAATGATCAGCCAAAACATTAAAACCACCTACCTAATATGATGTAGGTCCAGCTCTCACCCGATGAGGCAGAGATTCAACGAGATGTTGGTAAATGTCTCTTGATATTTGGTACCATGACTGCAACAGGAGATACGGCAGTTCATTTAAATTATAAGGTTGAGGTAATGCTTCTGGTACCCATTTCTCCAACTCAAACCACAGATGCTCAATAGGATTCCAGCTAATTCAGAGGCCATGGCAATAAATGAAATTCCTCTTCGTGTTCTTGGAACCATTCCTGAACTTTCACAGTGTGGCATGGAGCATTGTCTTGTTGAAAGATGCCATCTCTGCCAGGGAATACAGTCTCCGTAAAGGGGTGTACTTGGTCAGCCACGATGTTCAGGTACGTGACAGCTGTCGGAGTTCTCTGTACAGGGATAATGGGTCCAAGTATTGGCCAGACCATCACACTCCTTCCGGCCATCTGGATCTGTCTCGCAGTGCATCCAAGTGAGGCTTCCTTGGGTAAATGTTGCACACTAGCTCATCTGTCAAGATAGTGTAACAGAAAATGGGATTCGTCTGACCATGAGACCCTCTTTCACCTTTCTATGGTCCAATGTTGATTATTATGTACCCACTGCAAGCATTGACAACAGTGAACGGCTGTGAGCATTGGCATACTAATGGGTCTGCAGCTGCAGAGACACATATCCAAAAGCATATGATGAACTATGTGTTTGGAAACATTGGGCCCTTCACCACAATTGAAGTTATGGGTAATGTCAGCCATGGTAGCCCTCCTCTTGCTGCGAACAAGATGAGATAGCCTGGGCTAACCTCTGGCATCAGTGAGGCATGGCCTGCCCATGCCTTGTTGACGGCTTGGCTCAGAGTATCTCCTATTTTGGACCATCTTTCATAGGTACTAAATACTGCATAGCGTAAGCAGCCTACCAGCATGGCTGTTTCGGAGATGCTCTTAGCAAGGTGTCTTGCCATAATGATCAGGCTTTTGTCAAAATCAGATAAATCCTTTGCTTTTCCCAGGTTGAGATGAAATGAAATGCTGACTGAGGGAACTCCAATCCAGGTAATATATATATAATTCGTGACTTTGGCATGTGGCACTGATTGGCTGATCAGTGTATATTATGTGTTGATTTAAAACTGATTTGTATTGATTTGATATTCTTTTAGGATTAACACATGTGACATATCTTTCCAGAGATGAAGATAAAGATAAAATGAGCATTGACAGTGGTGGTGAAAGACGAAGAACAAGCAGCAGCAGTGATTCTCTCTCCGGTATCAGTCACAGCCCAAAATCTTACTCCACAGAAGGTATACCTGAAGAACAAGAGGATCCCTGTGATGTGCGGTGGGACAGAGGTAGGAAGACCAGTTTCATCTCATCAGTTCCTAGTTCGAGCTCATCTACACCTGGTTCTCAGATGAGTTCTCCTCAATACCCAGAAATAAAGATGCGGAGGAGAAGCTTTAGTCCATCTTCCATGAACAAACTGCAAGTGGCTGGTGATCTTCAGTTAGATCAACATTTGTCCTCCTCTGTATCTAACATTGTCACTTCAAGTCCAAACCTCGTTGCTCAACACAATGTGGACATTGCCACATATGAGCCTGTAGATGATGACTCAAATCAGAAACTGGCCAAAGACTTGGATACTACACTGGCTAAAGTTCATTCCAGCATTACCTGTTTGGAGAAAAACCGACAACCACCTTCTAGATTTGAGAAAAAGTATCGCTTGCCAAGTAAAGATGCTCCAGATTTAGTATTGGATCTTCCTGTAAATCCTTCAAGCCCTGTTACTGGCCCCAGAGATAGTAAAGACCTTAATGATTTGAGGGATGAGCAACAATCTTTATCACGTTCATCATCAACCAGCTCAGGAACTAGTGAAATGACAGCTGCAGAATGTTTTGCCTTGACCAGTCAGTCCACAATAAGAAAAGGTGCAATGTCAACTATAGCTGGGCCTATATCCACAAACTTGTATTCTCACGATGCCCAAACCCAGACTTTTCCTCAAGTGAAACGTAGCACAAGCACCAGTGTTACTCCTCCTCAATCACCCAATATTTCAGCTAGGAAGCTCAGAATATCAACCTCAACTGATTCAGATCCCAGGCCCCCTAAAGTTCCAGACAAGCCCCTCATCCTACTGAAAAAGGAGCCGAGAAGTGTAGTGCCTGAACAACATGGATTAAATCAAGACAAATGCATTAGAAATGAAGTAGGTGGAGCTAGTGTGGGTGTGCAGACTGTCAAACCACCCCCTGTGAAAGCAAAGCCTCCTGTGATGAAGAAACCACCACACTTAAGACCTTCACCTGAACCAGTAAGAAGAATGCAAGAGCGTGAGTTTAAGCAAACACCATGCTGAGAATTGTGGACAGGAAAAATCAACATATGCCTCTTTTGTCAGCAAACTGTGATTATCAAGCTGAAGAAAATTGTCTGCTGTTATAGGAAAGCTCCATTCCAAAGTAAAATTTTAGAACACAAACACACATGGTATGTTTAGTCTACAACAAGTTAGTGGACCAGTTTCCAAAAAAGCAGTGCACACACCCTAGTAACTGCCAACTTCATTTCACATGAATAAAATACATTGGAACATATAAAATAATTTGAAGGAAAAACACTGTTTTATCTTTGTTTACTGTTTCATAAGAATTATGCTCCAAGTGACATGTTGAATTGCTTTTCATTCCAGAAAAAAAATATTGTTTATAACTAAGAGAGACAATAAATCTGGACTAAACATAATTACACAACCTGATAATGATTGCAGTACAGTGGAATTTTTGGCAACACCCCCCCCCCCCTTTTTTTTTAACCAGGATTAAAAATCACATTCACAGAAGGTAATGGAAGCAGTGTGCAAGCACCACCTTTTAGCAGCTAAGCCTATTTCTATAAACCTAAAACAAATATTAATGCAAACCTGTCTTAGATGAAAAAAAAATTGTAGGTGTTAAAACTACTGCTAAAGTGCATATAAGTTAAATCATACATAAGCCAAATCTTATTTTTAAAACTGCTCTTGCATATAAGGGGTCATTTTTCTTGTAGTAGCAACCCTGCTTTAATCTGCACATATTAAAATGGGGAAAATACCAGTGACAGTATCTCAACATATTCTCTCCACCTTCATGGATGACCCATTGCCAAATGTCCGGAAAGCATCAAATGTTATCGCCCAGCACCATTTTGGGCCAGTGTCCTCAGAAAACACCCTAATGCAGATATGATGCTGTTGATAGTCCAGAAGAGTTTACCACTAAGGGGTGATTGCATTTGTCAGAACAAGTCAAAATCGCAGACTTATGTCTAGCAAATATGGTGGATGTTCCGAAATTTCCGACAGCCATTTACCAAGCAATCTCTTCACTGTTGATGCAATGTGGCATCGGCATTTCATACAAGACAATCAAGTGCAACTGCGGCTTCTTCCACTGAATTGCTGGACACAGATGATGTTCAAGAAAGTAGCGGTAGTAGGAAGCACTTACTGTTCCTGTTGTACAGCATGGAACAAAAGAACCCCTTAAATGCCATATGCAATGATCATTTACACCATCATCATGCCCCAATAAACTGCAGTCCAGGCTTTCACTGCAGTTTGTTAGGGCATGGTGATGATGGGTAGTTCCACTCATTGGATTGCAATTTCAGCTCTGATTAGTAGGATCTGACCCATATTTTGTCAGTTGCAATAATTTGGTAAGGAAAGTGTTTCCCCTCATGATCATAATGTTTCAGATGAATTTGTGCTGCTTCCATCTGTTGCCATTTCTGCACATCAATGAGGATGTGTGGCACTCATTTTGTGCATTCAAAGCTTCTTTGTCAAACTGATGTACACATCAGACAGGGAGATGCTGACTTCGACAATGTCCATTGATAGTCAGGCTCCAATAACTGCTAAAATAAAAATACCAACGTTTACCACAATCAAAGGTTTATTATAAATCGACTATAGTTTCGCAGAGCGTTTGGCTCGGCTTCCTCAGGACAAATGGAGAGTAAACATTCAAATTATTGTGACATCATCAGAGTTCTGACGGTCATGGTTTTTGGGGAGTTGTTTCCACGCGCTTGAAAGAAATGGAGTCGACGTCATGTCGTTGCCAAGCAGTGAAGAGTTCCGGCATATGTGAAAAGCTTCTAATACATTAAGCTTGATATTTGAATCAGGTTTATCAATGAGCGTAGCGTTTCCAAACAAAATTTATGGTTGTTTTCGGGACAATGCTGGGCTATAGAAGACTTCTTCAGTTACTGCTTCCGCACGTTGTTCATCTGTCTCTATCGTAGGATGTCTACCACCACACTCAAGCTTGGTGGTCTCTTCTGTGCCGAAATACATCCACCCATTGCCACATGCTTCCCATAGTCTTTTGTGACACTGATGAGCACTTTTTCCTCACAAGACCTTAGTGAACGAACATCACTTGGGTAAGTATACAAACTCTTCCACCCTTTGCGACTGCACAATCAGTAACATCATTATCAATAACAGACTCCTACACCACTGACTATATGGAATGCAGAGAAACAACATTCTGGCACGGGTTTGGCTATGGTGTCCTAATCATGGATTTTTAGCAGTGTTGCCATTGCAAGAAAAATTCTGCCCTGTATTAAACATGAACAAAGGAATGTGCAAGGCTTAATGTTCAAGTTAACTGGAGATATTTTGTATATATATATTATAAATCATTTAGTGGTTACTTTTGAGGTATTAAGTTGTAAATACTTCACTGCAATAAACTATATACTTCAGCTTTTTTGGAATAACACGATCTGTATAATATAATGAACATACCAAAACCTAACAGCAGATCTGCTCTTTGTATTCCACATTTGTTGATCACTCACATTGCTGATTTACTCTGCTCTTGTAATGTACAACCTGATGGACATTTCAAAGTTTATGCATTGTTCATCATAAATGATGGCTGAACTATCAAGCTTTCTAGTTGTTGACTACAGGAAGGCACAGAGTTTGCTGTGGTGTTAATATTCATGGCAGAGTCAGGTAAGTGATCAATCACCAGAGATATATGTGACAAAAATTGAGTGACCTATGTGATCAATCACCTTATATCATTTGAGACAAAGGTCTGGAGGTCAGTAGGTAATTTTTAAACTGTAGATTTTTGGGGGATAAGTTTCACTTTGATTAACAATTGCCATGGTGTAAGGGTTGATTGAGTTATGGAATTATAGTTTTTATTTATGCTTCCATTTTTCTATTCAGAAAGAAGTCTTGTAGAAACTGGAGTTTCACAGACCTTTCATTCCAAATCACTCAAGAAAATATCCATAATTTGAGTTACTGAATTATTCCTTTAAAGTTTATCACCCAAAATATAACTCAAATTGAAATCTGTATAGGTTACCTCAAAACAGAATGACAAAGTTAAAAAAAAAAACATGTTTCTCTTCGTGGGGTAGGTGACACAGATTTCAATTTGAGTGATATTTTTATGTGATAAACCTGAAGAATATAATTCAGTAATTTGCATTTTTATATTAACCATTGCTTCTAAAAATTAAGTTTGTGGATCTTCCTTATGCTGAGTTCTAGAAAACAAAATATTTTCAAAGTGAGGACTTTTTTTTTTATGTGGAATTTATTTCTTTGTCAAGCCAGTTGTTCAGGCATTTTATTATTTTTAGATACCATGTATAATTTATTGTTGTCATTTGTTATGGTTTTTCTGGAGTTTTGAAAAGATCTGTACTTTTTAAGATTGAGATTTCTACATAGTTTTTATTCCAAAGCATATCTTTTTGTAGGTGTGTATATATGAGCAAGATTATTATTTTTTTTTTACTTATTATTGTTAAGATTTCTGATGTGTGGAAGGGAACCATAATATTTGCAGAGTGGTTTATTTACACTGTATACATGTATAAGTTGTTTTATGGAATAATACCAAAAGCATGCTATACTAAGAAGCCTGGTGGATGCAATAATAGCTGAGCTATTATTTTGGATGATAAACATTATATGTATAATTATCAAAATAGCCATCAAGATAAAACAAAAATATGACTGATCAACAAACATGGATATATATGGAGTGATTGCAAAGTCCTAACACCCACAGAATTGTGGAATAACTTATGAACAAACCTCATTTTTATGGCAAACTACTTTATTTATTC
Organism: Macrothele yani; assembly: GCA_039090855.1. Lineage (NCBI taxonomy): Eukaryota > Metazoa > Arthropoda > Arachnida > Araneae > Macrothelidae > Macrothele > Macrothele yani. The sequence continues at coordinate 2,324,836 of CM077014.1, forward strand.
TATGGTGCTGGCACCAGATTTATGGCAAAATGTTTGAAGTGGTCTCCTTCCTGTTGTTTGCACATGTGAATGTATCACACACATTCCTTATGTGTCTTCTTGCTGGTCCTGTAAGTTGTGAGGATTAGTATTATAAACTTGCACCTTCAAATAATACAAAGAAAGTGATACAGCAAAATTGGATTTTGTGACTATGGTGGTTACAGTACCTTGAAAATCACACAGTGATCTAAAAAATCATTCTGCTATGGGCTGTAGCATTGATCTTTTGAAATAGGTTTCTTAACATTCCATGTTACTTAACTAGTGTACACATTTTTTGAAAAGGGGCAATAACTCTCTACGTGATAGTTTGATTAAAATATGTGTGTGACAACACAAGATGGTACACCAATTTGCTGTGAATGCAGTGGTTTCTTGTGTGGCTCATGAGGATTTTTCCTTGGCCCATACCTGTGTATCCATGGACATAGAACCATAATACATATGTAAAACATGTCATATACAATCCCTTCAATATTTCCCAAAACCAGTCAGAATAAGCTACTTTCTTTTAATTTTCATAGTCCACTGCTTTTAGTTGTTTTAGCTTTACTTGAATAAAACTTTTTCATAATTTTCTTACATGTCTACATCACCTTGCACAGATAATTGGAACAGAGGTTTCAATTATAAGGGAACGGATTAACAAGAGTCCTGTTCCACCATAGCTACAGAATTTTAGGCTATTACAGTGAGGTATACCCATTATTATATTCTACCCATAACCTTGGATTTCATATGATGCTTTATAATAGGCTGTGCTAAACTGGTTTTCAAACTTAAGTTTACGACTTAATTTTAAAATGATGCTCAGCAATGCTGATGTCAACATGTTACATAAATGGCCTTCTCTTCACAAACATGTTAGAAATGTGATAGCCTGGTTTGGGATGACTTAAATTGTTTATAAGTCATAATCAATTACATGGTTTTCATGATTGCTGTCTATAACCACAAGTTTTGGTAAATTATTTAATTTTTGAAGTAGTGTTCTCCTGACTTTTATGCACAGATCTGAACATCTCTGCTATACCTTGAGACATTTCTCAAAATCCCTTTTGAAAGTCCTTTTCACACTGCATCACATTGCTGTGAATGTCTTTATTTTATGATACACAATATCCTTTCATAACTTCAGAAACGAGAAAAAGTCTTGTGGCAATCAAATTGATGTCAACACAGTGAGTGCACCAACCAATTCCAGTATTAGTTGGCCAGATGCAGCATATCTAACGAGTTATGTAGAAAGGTGTACTTCACTACAGTATTCTTGGCTGAAGATTTATGCTTGGGTTTGTAATTAAAATAAAGCCAGCATATATATATTTTCTTCATTCTCGTTCAGTTTTGTTGACTTTTTTCAATTCAAGTAAATGCCAATCATTTTCACATCTCTTATTTTTGGAAACCACCTAATACTCGCAAAAAGTACATAGTTCTTGAGCACATTGTTCTGTTCCCATAAATGCTTTGTGTGTCATTTTCCCTAAGAATTTTTTACTTTTTTTTTGTTGTGGTAAAGTTGCCTTCCTCCTCCCCCATTTATTTTTGCAAAGGATTGAAACTCATTTTTTTATAAAACACTTACTCAAAGCTCAAAACAGAGTAATTCCAAATCCAGAACTGGTTTGTGTAGCAGTGGTCACTTAACACCTATACCTTGCATTTCATTTAAATATTGAACAATTCAATAGATATTTGATCCTTGCAGTTTAGTAGTAAATGTTCATTGCTTTTTTTATCTTGTTTTTTAGACCTATAACAAAAATTGTCAAAGTTATTATAATCTTTTCAAAGAATAAACAGTATACAAGATCTTTATTGAAAAACACAAAATATGCACATTGTTACTGCTGCATTTAGGAATTCATTTAATAATAATTGATTAAAAAGAAGCACGATAGGTTTTAACTATGTACACAGCCTACAAACACTTCAACATGGAGGTGTACTTCACACATAAACTTACCTATTTATCCTACATTTAAACTTGGAACAAAATTTGTCATTAATATATCATTCTGACATTTCAATCCCTCTTGCTGAAGAGAGGAATTTTGTCTCTTAAATGAAGCTGTCTGCTGCATATTGAGGTGGTGCATTAGTTTTGTTAAAATGTTAATCTTGACATTTAATTTTTATACATTATGTTTTGATTTAAAAGGCATGAAGTGCTAAATATTACATAATAATTTATTGGGCTTTTCAAATACATTTTTATTCCTTATCTCTCCTTCCTGTTGAGACTAGCAACAATGCTGACTTTTTTATTGTGGTAATGTGAGAAAGAAATGCAATGCATGGCCCTTGTATGATGCTTACAAAACTACGTATTGTCTGATGCAAATTAATTTTTTGTGTGCCAAAGTAAGCCCAATTTCTGCAAATAATGTTTTTCTCTTCCTATTAAAATCTGAGATAATTACATTCTAACACAAATAAATAGCTTGTGTAAAATTTCTCGACATGTACATTTCTTCCATCACACAAATGACTATCAATAAAAGAATGGGGAATTCAAGAGCCAAAGGATGCAGCATTATTTCTCACCATGGTTCTTAATATGTGACTAAAAAGCTTCTTTTATTGATTTGTAGTTACTTTGGTAAATCCTTTTCTCTGTAATTTCTCTTTCTGTTAAATCAACCTTTCTGCAAAAAAAAAAAAAAAATTATGTTTACTGAGAAAAGGCATTTTCCCAATATTTATAACTTATGGTGAATGTCTTGTAATGGCTTTTGTGTGTGTGTGTGTGTGTGTGTGTGTGTGTGTGTGTGTGTTTGGGGTTTAACAACCCAATTGAGCATCTAAAGCTATACAGGAAGTTGCCTGTTGCCAATTTTGTGCCACTGGTTCCAGGGAAAGGACAGAGCCAGAGTTATAAGACAAACCAGTGCTATCTGTGTTTCTTCATTAGACAAAACATCCAAGCCTCATATGGGACTAGAACCTGGGCCCAACTCAGTAATTTTGGATGAAGCTTTCGGTTCTGACCACTTGGCTATGGAGTACCCTTGTGATTAGAATGCTATTTGTTTAAAAAAAAATGCCTCCAATTGTAACGAAAGATTGAAAGGCAGGTAGGCAAATGAATGAAACTCACCTGTATTCTGTGCAAAAAATGATTTCCACATGAGCTATGCAATTCTTTAAGTATGATAAGTAAACCCAATTTCATCTTCACAAATAAATAAAGATTCCACAAGTCAAACTCCTGTGTGAGAGAATGTCTACTGCTGAATATGTATCCATTTGTTTGTTAGCAGTGAATTGTCAAAGCATGTTAAACACTTCAGATTGTAAGTGTTGTACATTGTTTTGAACCTTAATAGTTAAAATGAAATGGGAATACTTTGCATGTGTTCAAATTTTCATCCACCATGACTTTCTTTTTCTCTTGCATCATTCTCACTGACAGATGAACTTTTGTTATCCTGATTTTTGTTGTGCAGGCAAAAGTTTTGATGCCCCATGTGAATTCACTGTGCTTTCCTGGCCATTGGCTTTTGCCTCTGTTATATGATAGAATTATTCTTACTTGCATTAGCAACCTCAAAAGTCAAGAGATGATATACCAAATGTCCCTGCTGCAGGTAGTTGTACAAGCTATGCATAATGGCTGTACGACTCAGATCCATTTCTGCCGTAATAGAATTATCTTCTTAGTTGAGACAATATTTATTATTCAGCAAGACCAGAAAGTAAAGTGAAATCAAGAACTTTCCAAATATCATTGACATGTTCCATTATATGAATTAAAAATTATCTCCTGATGCTGTCAACATATTTAGTGTGGCTATTGGTGATGTTATCCATAACTGGTATTTTATTTCAATTTGCTTGGTTTTTTAAATTAACAATCTGATGATTACTTTAATTCCAACTGCTGTACCCTACGACCTTAGAGCTAATAATATGGTGTGGAGGTCATACATTTCACTTTCTAATTATCACATTCTTGCATGCTTTATTACTCTGGCATATTTTTATTAGATTATGTTTGGGTTATATCTGTGACTTTTAGCTATGTAGACGAGCACGAGACTGCTTTTAGTACGTAACTCCATTTATGGTTTTGCTTGATACATTTATTTTCAGCATGTTCTTGTGCTGGTGAATTTAAATGGACTATGATCATATAGATCAAGCCCTACAGACAATTCAAATCTTGTAAATCATTTGATAATTATCAAAAGGTTATAAATCTTCTCTTAATCTTTATAATATTTTAATTATCAAATATGATTAAAATATTATAATCTTCTATTAGGGGAGAAGATTATAGTTGTAAATACTGCAACAGTATGACAGCAAAGAGGATAAAGAAACAAGCCTCTGAAATGGCTGCTATGTCATAGTGTCCACATTTTGTTCATATATTGAAGAAATTGCAAAAATAATATGATCATTGGTAACAATGGCATTAACATCAAATCACTGATTAAGAAACATCTGGACAAGACTGAAACTTGTAAAATGCCAGAAGTTGACATTAGGCTTACTATAAATTGTGCTCTGGAAGCACCTGAAGATTATAATAATTCAAACAAATATTCCAATCATCTTCAGAAAGTTTGTCATTTTAACACAATTTCCAGAATTTGGAAACAACACATCCGTTCTCAACTGAGAAGGCATGTTCTGTCATTACAGAGATGGCTCTAAATTGTACATTTGAATTACATGAAATTGTCATAAATATCTATCCCCATTAATTGCAATCATAATATCTTACATAGAATTGTGCAACCTGAAGTTGCTAATTAATGTAGGATGAAAAAGCAACAATATGTAAGCATCATACAATAGAGACAAAAAGCCACGCTTCATGGCAAAGTTCAAGCAAAATAACTTTTCCGCACATTGCAAAGTCTGGTAAAATTTTATCATGCCATGAAAATAAATCAGAGGAAAAGAATTAGCAACTGGGCAAACAAATAATCAAACACAGTGACTGAAAAAATGCCAGCATACAAATTGTGCCAAAATATCCTCCAGCTTAATTCTAGCTGTTGACATGCACAATAACATTTATTCAGTTTTTCAAAATAAATTAGCCTTCCAAGGTGTAAAATAATGGAACACATTTTGTGAAGTTAGAAATCTAACTTTGCCAAAGCAGGCATCACATCTATCTGTTTAGAACTGAAAAATGCACTATTAATTATCAGTGTAATAAAAAATTCACTAGATTAACCAGGTATATGATAATTTAAAACATGACTTGGCATGATTTTTTCACATTACAGACCAAGTACAGTCATATTCTTACTTTACCAGCTCTGACTTGAAACATTTGAATTAGCAAAGAAGCTTGTAAATTAGTTATTTTTCACTAAACAATTTGCATTCACTGTTAACTACGGCAATATGAAAATTAGTCATAGAAGAAACTTATCTGGGACAACATAATTTTTACTGGTCTTTTTGGCTCTAAATTACTTGAAATTCATCAACATTGAAATACTGGTAGATTCATTTTCTTCATGATGTACATCACCTGCTTCATTATTTGAATCCAAAGTCTTGGATACATCTTATCAGCCACATTTTGAGTTAATAATTCATGGTAGAGGTGCAATTAAGTGTGGACTAAACAGGGACGGCAGAAAGTGAAGTTGGTAGACCGGGCCCGAAATTTCGAATTGTGGTGAACCTCCCTCTCTTCCCGCTTCGAAATTTCGAATTGTGGTGAACCTCCCGCTTCAAATAGAAGAAAAACAATGCCTAAGGAGCTCTGTTAGGGATTAAGACCACTTACCTAGAGGAACTTTCTAAGACACATCACAAAAAAATCGCACATATGCCAAACAAAAAATAAAATAAAAATCTTGGCTAAAATTATTGACTAGGCCCGGGTGGTTCCGCCGCCACTGGGACTAAAGAAATGTTTTTTATTAGCATTTTCTCTCTAGCTGGTACACCTAATTGTGTTTTCTTACTTGGCTTATCTTTAAAGCTCTGTAATTCTTATTTTTCTTTTTATGAGATACTTCTGTACTAAATTAAAAATAAATTATGGGCTTTGAAGAATTTTTTTTTTTCTGTGAAGCCAATATATTTGAATTTGAGGCTTTGAAATGCCAATGCTTCCAAGATAATGTCCATACAGCATTGACAGTCTTAGAGCCTAGTGCTCCTCAAGAACTCATCCTGAATTAAGATACTGTAGCAAGAGTTCTCCAGATCTTGTTTGCAGCATCAGATGTAGAGGATTTTAGGAAGGGAGTGTCTGACCCCAGGTCTTAAACAACTCTTAGAACTAGGAGATTTGGGCTAGAGTGCCCGATAGGAAAGTGACACGAAAGGGGGAGGAAGACGCTCTTATTTATTACCAGGGGGCCAGTACCCGAGGTCAGACGGCTTAACATGCCCATCCAACGCACGGCGGGCATTTAGTGGTTCGAACATTCGTACCTGCCTAGGATCGAACCTGAGGTTATCTCCATGGCAGTCACGAATGCTGACCACTAGGCCACCTGCGGCCCCTTTTGTTTGCAGCATCTATAAGCTAGCAGCCTTATAATCCTTTATCCACTGCAGTCATTGTGCGTCCTTAGAGAAAAAAATCACCAACTTGGTAATAATTGACGACATGGTTATTCCTAGACTTAATGAACTACAAATTTCTCAAAATTTTAGGTTTTTACTAAGGAATAAAAGGATATTTATAGGTCAAAAATTTTGGGTAGTACCCTACCCTTCCTCCAAACTACAGCTACAGAGCACTACTACTATAGCTGTAGTCCTGAAGAAGGGTAGGGGTACTACCCAAAAATTTGACCTGTAAACATCCTTTTAGTCCTTAATAGAAATCATCAAAGAAATAACTGCAAACCATGATTATTTTCTTCACATAATTGTGTGAAAACTCATTACAAATTCAAAATAAAATGTTTCAGGTACTTTCCTCAGAATTCAGTTGCTTTTGTGCGACCCACTGGTCCTGTAGGTTGTCACAGAGTATAATGTAACCCTATGGCTACAACTGCCAGTATCTGACATCACCACTTATGTAATCCCCTCAAAGTAACAAAACAATAAAAGAAATCCAAACAGAATACCTTGAGCATAACTATGTATTCTGATTGTATAATATATGACTACAGGGGAGGGAGATTGGAAGGCCTGGTGATAATTTAATGAAACTCAGAAAAATATTAGCATGCATTACGGAGATACAGTCAATAATATATGGATTCCCCTCGTGCAGCAATGCACATTTGAACATGACAGGGAAGGCCATTATACATTTGTAAAATAGGGTGGAGCAAAAAATAAAATAAAAAATTCTTGTTGTAAATTTAAAATGCCTATATGTGCAAAAGTGGGCTACTGATGAGTTAAAAGGCTGTCTAAAGTTTCAGCTCGATCAGATAATATTTAGCGGTGTCCCAATCACCATGAACGTTCAAGTGCTCTTGATGAATTATGATTGCCAGCATAGCTCATGTGACATACTTGACCATCCAACCAACAGTCTGTACCTGCATCACTTTTCGTTTGATTTTTAGTTTTGCTGTAGCTTCAGTTGAGAAGTTGTACGTGCTTCATGCGTGGTTCGATCAATCATGTTTTTGTTTAGAGTAATTTGTTTATTTTGTGCCTTATGAGAATCTTTTGAGTTCAGTGTTGTGCTGTTGACCCAGTGCAACTGTGATGGCTGTTATGTGCTGATGGTTTATAAAGTAACTGTCTAAAACTAGAAAGGATGTTATGTCATGCCTTTGGAGCACCCTAGGAATTTAAATAAAATTTAAAGACACTTTAAAACTTGTGCTGATGTGATTCAAAATTATTTGTTGATATGCCTAAATTTACTGGAAGCTTCTTGGAAAGAAATGCAGCCAACTCTGGGATACATTTCAAGCATTTTGATAGCAGAAGTTAAAATTCTATGGGCTAAGGCTCCTATTCCAATTGTATCTGGTCAACATATTTTACATATGATCAAAGAATTTCAGAAAAAATGTGGAAAAATAAAATCTAGAAACAGCAAAATAATGAAAAAAAAAATTTAAGCTTTTCGGGTGTCTATGGAAAATAGGCTGTTTGATATATCAGTGACAAGTGTTGTGACTACCCATTGTGCAAGAATGAGATACCTATTAAAGAATGACAATTTTTGAATGATCAGAGACAGCAGAGAAAAATGGCTATTGGATCGTAGATCTTGAAGCTAGCCAAAAGCTGAAATGTGCAGTATACAGAAAATCTAAGGAAATTAAAATTATTTTAAACGTGCCATCAACTTCTCAATCAGAGCTAGCTTCAGATAATTCAAGTAGCGAAACATCAGAGGAAGAGGAAATTGGGGATGGAGAATGGAATGCTAAATCTGGCATTTAAAAGTGTTCAGAGTGAGAAAAGTATCTCGTTTGGAAAGAAAATAATCCAAAGCAAATGCAAACTATATTGCCAAGTCTAGCACAAGACAGTAATCAAACTGCTAGACCCTCTGCATTTTCTGTAGAGATTGGAAATATGTTGCAATCTTGTGATCAGCTTCCTGCTGTAGAATTGCAACGAATTGCCACTGAATTACCAGATATTGATTTTAAGAACATAAGTACCAACCAAAAGTATTTGTTTGAAAATAGCATTTCCATATCAAATGGCAATCACACAATCTGGGAAAATGGCATATTTGAGGTGGTTGACAACTGTTAACAGAATACTGCTGTCGGATGAGGGAACTATGAATTTCTGTCAAAATCTGAAATTATTGGTGAATTATATTCCAATATGGCTTGTAAAATAAAAGTCAAGTCCATATGTAAAGATGGACCATTACATTTGTATGATTCTATCAAACGATTGCCATTTGAGTTACGAACAATAGTTGACAAGGTAATTCAAATCAATGGATATTTTGGACACACCAAAAATATTTTGATAGCTATGCTTGGTGATGAACTCTCGTATATTAAGGAACTGTGTTTAAGACACATTTTGAAATCCAAAACTAATTAGAAATTTTAAAATACCAAAAATTAATTTTGAAGCTAATGACTACACTAATTTAATAAACTGGAAAACCATCACCACTGCTACTGAGGCATCAATTACAAAAAAATTGCTGATGTGAATAATTCTCTAGAGATTGTTTTACGAGATCCAGAATTATGTCTCGACAATTATTATGAAATTTGGGACCAAATCAGTTCTCAAAAACTTAACATGAAATGTTTCACATTCCACCATCTTGTAAGTTCCTCGTTGGTTTGATTAACAACACTGAAAAATCTCACACTTGAGAGTGTTGGGGCACCGGAAGATATAATTTTACAAAGCCTAATTTTTGCAGGGTAAATAGAAACACTTTATGGCCCCTTTTCGCATATAGAACAATTAAAATTCCACTGAATTATTATTTTATTTTTTTTGTCCGTTTTCACTCTGCCCTGACAATAGCCTCCCAAAAGAGTGGTAATTTAATGAGACTACAAAAAAAAAAGGTCACTGTTCCAGATGTGCAAGATAGTCATTGGCAGACCTCCGGGGTGTTGAAACTGTCAACCCAAAATATCACTAACATGTTCAATGGGTGAAATGGCAGGTGAATGTGCTGGCCATGGTAGAACAGTCACATTCTGGTCTCTGGGGTACTGAAGACTAGTGCGAGTGATTTGTGGTGGTCATTAACTCCCTCCACCTGAACAAGACTGTGTTATCCTGCTGGAAAGGATACGTTGATGTTGAAGATATGGAACAGTCACCAGCTATTAAATGTCAGTGCCATAACAATAGGCTGTTAAAGATCCTGGAATAATGACAAGTGATCAAGATGTACAACCAATGGCATACCAAACCATTACAACAAGCATTGGGCCTGTGTGCTGCTGTCACAAATGCTGAGATGGCAGCAAACCCTTTGTCTGCTGTTATTGTGACAAAGAAGTGATTCTTCTCTGAACACCAAGGTACTCTACTGCTGTGCTATCCAACTTGCTCTGAGGCACTATGACTGAAGACAAGCTGTCACATGGGCTGATGTTAGAGGCACACACAGTGCTGGATGACATGCCCACAACACAAATTGTTGGAGCCTCTTGTTTACCATCTGCAATAGCGAGTCTTAGAATTGTAGCCTGCTGCCATTTGTGTTACAGTTGCAAACTTGTCACGCAATGCCAGTTTTATCATTCTGTGGTTGCATGTAAATAAACTTTATAATCCTTCTTGAACTGGTGTCATATGCGTTCAATTGTGTTGGGATTGCGGCCCCAACATGCCACGCAATGTCTATGTAGAACAAACCTGTCTCTCAGAGTCTGATGATCCTTACATACTCAGTCTCTCAACTGCTGGTACTCTTGTTGACATATTCACTAAAGCATTTCTAACAGATTTTGATATTTTTTGTTTCCCCAAGAGTGTTGATTGCCTTTATACATACCCTGTTGTTCCACCTCTATGACATCATCTCATACATGGACAACCTGATCATTGGCATGACTTTACACACACTACTACACCTGACAAATTCATCTCACTTGCATCCTTTCTTTTTATGTATTGCAATTTTTTTCTCTCTCCAGATTACAAGCATGTACCTTAGTTGCAATCTGTAGCAACTGAGTTGTGTATAATTGTGAAAAAGTAAATTTGCTCCCTTGAATGTACCTTCCATTATATTATTACAATAGTGTGGAATCTTTTCTTTAACAACTGACAACAGTCTGAAGAATCTTATTTATCATTCAGAGTGATGAAGGCCAATGCTTAGCTGAGTATTCTTACAATTTTAGAAAGCCTTGTCATCAATATTTTAGGTTCATGCAATGTCTTAAATTTGATTATTGTTGCACTGTACACCTGCCTCACACCAATTCTAGTTTCCAAATAGTGTGAAATCTAACAAAGAAATTCCCAGAGTACTGTACATTTATGGGACAACAAAGCCTAATCTACTGGATGAGCTTTAGTGGTGACGTGTTTGGCTATAAATAAAACCTAATGTCTTATAATATCATTTCAGTGCCTGTTCCTTCTCAGTCATTGTCCATGGTGTGTAGAAGTTGCCTTATTAAAAATGTTTAGAGTGGTTGTACTGAATGTATGTATCTGTAAGGCAAAATGTTTGGTATTTTTTTAAATGTTGTAATTCAAAGTATACAAAGAAGTGCTTACTACCAATACCATCTTTATTTGCCAATTCATGTGCTAAAGCTGTGTTAGATTCTTGAGGACTGATGTGAGGAAATTTTGGTTTGCATGGACATTCATTCCTATTTTTTTTTACCAAGTTTGTATATATGTTCTTCACATGTAACATTTCTCCACATAGGTAATATATGTATTTTTACTATTTCAATTGTCTTTCTGGAAGTGTATTATAAAATTGTATGTTCACAAGTTCTTATACTGTGTATACTGCATACTCATTGGAATTGTGCATCTCACATATTTAACGAAGCTCTAATTTATACAATGTTATGTCTGCAGTAGAAGTTAATACTATGCTAAAGCAGTTCGGAAAATAATGAAATCACAAGTTTGTTCAGTCAACAAAGAACTTCATTCTGCATATTCACATTTGAGAAGTGATGCAAAGCAACAGATATAGAAGACGGCAAACTTGTAATGGGCAGTGAGCACATTTGAGCCATTGTTTCTTAAAAATAATAAAATGTTTACAGTGTTGTTCAGTGTTAACATTAAACTTTTTACTCTGATTTTACATTCTTATATTACTTCCAATTACAACTATACAATCTTGTAACTCCTCTCATTTCCCGAGTTATGAAATTATGTTAAATATCAAAATAACGAGGTTTCTCTCTTGACAATACTTTTTTAAGCTCCAATTGGCCGGTATGAAAGTTGCAAAGTATAAGGCTAGAAAGTCCTGGGAGCTTTTGGTGGAAATCCTATTATTGCCACTTGCATGAACTGAGACTAAACGCTTTTAATTATTTAATATCTCATAATTCCTTCGAAGGTGTTTTTTTTTCTTGTATTGAATGTGTCTTTGCAATTCTATATATACATTTCATAAGAAATGAATTTCTCTTCCACCAACACTTTTTTTTTCAAAGGAACATGTAATCATTACTTCTGAACTTCAATGTGATTCATGGATGTTCCACTCTTTGTATAAGCTTTTTGACAGTGTGATGTGTTATAGTTTGATAGTAAGGTCACAGTTATGCAGATCATTATCATCAACTGAGAAAGCTAGTTGATCAATTTCTCCATTTAGAACAGTCCAGTTTTTCCTGAACTCCTGTATGGAGGTAGTGATAAGAAATGAAGCAAAGGGTGAACTGACTAGGTGTTTCTAATGGCCAGGGTTCAAGTCCAACATGTGACTCTACTGGTGTTTTATATCTCCATTTGGGTAGGGAAAAATTACTAATATGGCTGTGAACTGATTTATAAACAAATCTGGTCAGCATTGCAGCTTTCAAACGTCAGAAATTAAATCAAATAAAGGTAACTTGATCACGCTAGTTACGTTAAATGAAAACTTTTACAAAAAAAAGTTCGTAAGATGGAAGCTTTTGATCTTATCTTAGGTCATCACGCCAATGGAGGACTAAGATTGTTGCCAGATTCTACATTTGAATTTTTCCAATTTTTGTTGCCAAAATTTAGAATTGATCTCCAGATCATCAGAATGTAGAGAAGAGATTCGGAATTGCAAGTCATTGAGTTGAAAATAATTTCCAGGCTATCACGGTAACAGAGGGCGTTTTGCCCTCCGTTACCGTGATTGTCAAAAGAAGCAAAAGAAGCAATTCGTTTTGCTTCGTTCCAGAGAGGAACTGCAGATGTGTCTTCCATTGTCAAAATAGACAAGGCAGTATTAGGATTGGCTTTCAAAACATCTTTTTTATGTTCTAAAATTCTATGGCTAATGCTCCTGTATGTGCTTCCAATGTATAAGTTATCCCCAGTAGAAGAAGAGATAGGAATGCAGTAAACTCCTGGGAGGTTCAGGCTTTCAACTTTGTCCCTATCCCTTTGTAGAAGTTTCAAGGTGTTTGGGGTAGATTTAATGGCAAGATGGTAACCAAAACTTTTAAAAAGAATCTGTAACTTATAAGCATAGGAAGGATGGTAAGGAACAGAACCACAGAATTTCAGGTCGAAAGCTTCGAACTTACGAACTTTTGTAAAAGTTTTCATTTAACGTAACTAGCGTGATCAAGTTACCTTTATTTGTTAATACTGTTACGTGTTTTGCCCATCATCGTCAAGCAATTAAATCATTACACATTTAAGAAATGAAGATTTTCTTTTTAAAAAATGCTTCTCCCTCATAAAACCATGGATCAATATTTTTTTTTTAAAACTGAGCATGAAAAGCATAAAACTAAAGACAATAACTGACCTTTCTTATCTGGTACTGAAAAATAAAGTTCTTATTTAGTGTAGAGATGTATTTTTAAAGCTGCAAAATCTACAGTTTTTGGCTTATACCCTTCCATAACAAAAGCTCATTACCCACAGTCATAGAAAAGCAGCATGATAAAGATTTTAAGGAACTTAATTAAGTTCTACATAACATATATAAACTTGCTTTTTTTTCTGTGTGCATGTTTAAACAGTGTGAAATATGATTGTAAATTATTCAATGATATACAGCCTACAGAGCATTCAATTTTCTTTTCAGTGTTTCTGAGCCTTGATGCCCAGATGTACTTTTTAGCAAAAGTTCTTCAAAGTAGACATGTTAAAGTTTGAAATATGATCTAATATACTGATTCCATGGTTCTTTTTTGTTGAAACTGTGATTATGCATATTATAATATTGTGAATACATAACTTCTTGACTATCTTGCATTCAGAATTCAAAGCACAATTAGTGGAGACATATGAAGCCTTACTGGTTTCTGTTCCATTTTTATCAATTAAGAAAGCCTAGATGTGTGTAACATTTTTTTGCCACTTGCCCATAAATATCTTATTTACAATTTTTATTTTCACAGAAAAAAAATAATTACAGAATTTATGTTCAGTTAACATTTCTGTGCAAAAGAGACTTAAAAATGTTGATATATTTGAATCACATCCAATTATTTATAACTGTAAAAACCTTCCAATATGAGCTCACTGTTTTTGTAATTTTGAATCCTGTAAATTTATAGCCCCCATTTATAATTGTAAAGACCTGTGATGAATGTTTGCAAACAGAGCATGAGATGTAGCTCATTTCTAGTCTGTGTATCATCTGCCATTATTTTCATCTTTAGATATTGTTTACATGAAAATCAGTGACTATTTTGTTCTCATATTTGTAATTACCTTTTTATACGTGAAATCTCTTTTGTATACTCAGTATTACATGACGGAGGAGAAATATTATTCTTCATGAACAGAAAGAATTTTAATAAAACATAGTTCTTAGTCTACTGCAATTATGGCCTCTTCACTATTTGTTGCTCATTTTTCCTTTCAGGTACTTGACCTACTGGACCTGAATTTGTACAACATGGCTAATGCATTACATAAAAAGAGGCATTGTTAGAAAATATACATAAAGACTACCATAAAAGTAAAAAGCCTCTTTGCAATTAACTCTGTCAGTTGAGATATTTTAAATAAATTTGCTATAAAAATCTGCTGAATATAATAGTGTAACTCCAACTAGGTCCCCTGTTAAAATCAAGTGTTTATGCCATTGTTCAGCTTAATATGTTGTTAGGCCCAGGATCTCAAAATGTGTCTAACTTCATCTGTATCTTTGCAGACATTGCTTCATTGGACTAAGCAGGTCAAATCACGGCTGTATGATGGATATGGGGTTTCTGTCTTGCCCATTTTGGCAATGGCCTGAAATGTGAGGCCAGGTATTGTAACAACATACAAGGACAGAACAATAAAGCATGTTTTGTTTCTTCTATGTGATAGCATCTCAATATAGTAAAAACTGGCATCTTGTTCAAGAATGAAGCTGTCATCATCACTTTTTTGTTGAATGCCATGTTTTGAACTTAGGCCACCATTTCATAGACTGCACTTTTGTCTTTGGCCACAAAGGGCTGCCCAGTAACTATAATGGAAAGAAATGTCTCGGTTCCCCCTCAAACATCCCCAATGGATTTCTGTACATTTTGACCCCTTGGTCCAGATGATTGTGGGTTATTGGCATGGAACCCACTTTCTGAATCATTGTTTCCACATTGCAACACACCACAGATCTCCCAAATGGTCACACATCAATCACTCTGAACACGTTCAACTGTTTTTTTTTTTTTTTTTGTTTATTGAAGGTTTAACTACCACCGTGAGCAACTCAATGGGCTATAAGCAGTCGCCCGTCCCTAATTTAGGGTCACTGGTTCCAGGGAAGGGAGAGAGCCAGTGCCGTTAAGACAAACACAACATCCATGCTTCACCGGAATTCGAACCCGGACCCCTTTCGGACGAATGATCAGAGGCCATCGCTTAGACCACTGCGCCACCGGGGCGGCACGTTCAACTTGCCCTTGGTTCTCTGTAGGTTAAAAGTATAAAGCAAGCTTTAGTTACATAAAGAAAATTAGAAACACAGTAGCACTTTCAACTCCACTTTGGTCTTGAACACCTGTAAACTAAGTGTGGTTGAAAATGCTACTGTGTTTCTTTATGTAACTAAAGTGTGCTTTATACTTTTAACCTACAGACCACCAAGGGCAAGTTGAACTTGTTTTAGAGTGATCGACGTGTGACCATTTGAGAAATATTACATATCCTTGTATATCCCTTGGTTCTCGTTGATGACCGCAGTTGAAAATTTTCTGCCCCATTGTTTGTTGGCCACTGAGATATTCTCTTGCTTGAAAACTCTTCTGACACTGCTGATTGTTGTATTTCCATTTTCAAAAACTATATACTAATACTTTGCAGTAATTAATTTAAACAAATACAAAATGGTGAAGATTTATTCATACTTTCAAGTAAATATTTATAAAATTACAGGAATTACTAGAAAAAAAAAAAAGGCGTTACTTTTAGGGTCGAACCAAGCACATACTGGAAGTGGTTTGTTTCTAAACTAAGACTGATTTTGTAGATGCAGTAATTTATTATGGAGATAAGTTATATCATAAGCGTGCTTTGGGATAGGAACCAGAATATACAGAAATGAAGATTATGAAAGCACCTGGAACAGTTTTTGTTCACAAACAAGGCAAAACTTCAACTTCCTACTTACAGTAATTTGTCACAGAGGCAAATTCAATCAGAAATGCATTTTGAGATTTAAGGAAGCAACTACACTTGGAGGTAAGTTTTGTGTCCACAAAAGAAGTGACTTTTTGATTTTGTAGGTACAGTAATTTGTTAGAGATGTATTAGACCATACATACATTTTAGGATCTAAGCCAGCGTACACAGGGATTGGATATAATAGAAGCTACGGTTCATATCAAAGAACAAAACAGCATTTCAATTTTGTAGCTGTAGTAACAAACTGCACGTGCAGACATGATAGCTTCTGTTATCCGGATCATGAATTGAGGTGTTTGCCTGATGGCACTGGCTCTGTTGTGTTCCAGGAACCAGTGGCCCTAAATTAGGGTTGGGCAACTGCTTATCCCTAAGCAGTTTTTGTTTAACTTCAAAACAAAACGAACTTAAAGAAGCTATTATTTGATTTCCCAACTTTTTCTCCCTCAAAAAATAACCACTTTTTAAGGACACTGTACAAAATGTTTTAATGAACTTTAACAACTGTTCATGCAAGAATGACATGTATATAAACCACAATGTGAATACTCAAGAAACTCATATAGCATATTAAATCCCTTTATTTTTATGGTGAATAAGCACAAAGAATCGTCAAGCTTTCACACTCCACTGGGAGGCATTTTCAAGGCAATGGTAGACAAGGAGAGACAGTGTGAAAAAGAAAAGGCAGGTGTGTATGCTATATCGTTGGTATATCCCAACAACACGAAAAAGATATACAGTCAAACCTCAATTTAACGAACTTCAAGGGAACAACAATCTTGTACGTAAAATCGCGGAATTCTTTAAATCGAGGAAGCCTTTCGAATGAAACTTTTTTTTTTGTATTGAAGGTTTAACGACCACCGCGAGCAACTCATAAAGCAGTCACAATGAAACATTCAAATTAAGCTAGTGTTCATAACAGAATACGTAGGCAGCTAAGTTCTCTTTGTTTCAGTGAAATTTAAATTATATACAGTACTTTTAATTACAAATTTATTATCAAAAATGTCATAATACATACACATTTACTTTGCATATTAGACTTCAATATGTAGTATCAAAATTTAAGCGTACTTTAAAATTGCCAGAAAAATACGATAGTTGATTTTTTTCTCGAGCATTTAGCTTCTTAAATGATGATTTCAGTATCCTAAACTGCATGAAACAAAACATCAATTAGTACTAATTAACTTGTTGATTACCTTTTTACACTGTGGAAAAGAAATGCCTTAGAGAAGATTGTTTGTTTTTTTCCTGAACGTTTAGCTTTATAAATTGCAGTTTCAATTTTATGAAGTGCATGAAAAACAATCATTAATATCGAAGGGCATCAAGTACTTTTTAGCACATTCTATACTGTTACCAGCACCACTAAAGTAGCTAACTTTCAGTTCTGCTTCATCAGATGCATTTAGCTCGACCTGTTCATCGAAAACATCATCCAGGGATTGCATTTGGGCTAACTTTTAATGTGAAAATGCTGGTTAACATAATTTTCTGGTTTAGAAAAAAAAAAAATATGTTCAATTACTAATCTGAAACAACTATTATGGGAATTTTACTAGGAAATTTTTTCATTTAATTGCAAATTTTTTGGAGAAAACTCTTCTCCTTCTTCAGGCTGTCTTGTTGTTGTCACTTTTTCCTGTCACTATCATGGTTACGGTTTACCTTGACGGTTTAGGTTATTTTTCAACAAATCCTGCCAGATGTTAGGCAGGGAAAATCCTTTGCAGTCATTGATGATGGAATTTTGAGTTTTCTCAATTTCTATTCCTTCTTTCAGCTTTCTTTTTGAAAATTGCTTTGGAAACTGATGACTTTAAGGGAATTCCAATCCATGCTGTGACTAGTTTCTCTAACATGCCTATCTAATCCTGTCTTGTTGGAGCAATTTTTTATAGCTGCTTTATGCTCTGCGACCTGTTTCACCTATGTAAGATAGTCCACAACTACATTTTACTTCATAGACTACTCCTTGCATTTTTTAAATATCTTCTTCTCTTTGAACTATTTTAGGGAAAATTTTTTTAACTTTGTTCTCTAAACTTGGAGCTAGTCTAGCCCTGTATTGCTTTAATAAAATAAAATTTTCTGGGGGCAAAAACCCCCTCCAGGCACAATGCAGGGCCTCCACAGTTTGGGAAACACCAAGCATTAATTTCAATGTGGTTCGGTTGGGACCAAAAAATATGTACGTAAAATCGAGGAATTCGTTAAATCGCAGTCCATTAAATAGGGGTTTGACTGTATATCAGAATGACAAAGCGATCCTTGGACACTAGATGTAAAGAACACGTGCGAAGTGTCAACCAGGACATGCAGAATTAGCCCTCGCCAGAGAAGTCATTCATTGCTCCAGTACGGAATAGTATTAAAAGGTTTAAAAAAACTCCAATTACGTATTCAAGTCAACAAAGGAATTTGTGGAGCACGCAAGAAAGTTGAATATATTTTATAGTGAGTGAGTGATATAATGGAAAGTTTCGATATAGTGCCTTTATGTCCGTCTATACCTATACCAGAGGCTGTTGGAAACCTTGAAGAAATAATAGTCACTTTCTGTGAATTCACACCGATCCAAACAAAGAAAATTATCGGCACCTTAAACCTTGTTACTAACCACAACTATTTCAAATTGGATGCAGGCATTTACAAACAAACAAAAGGAGCACCGGTGGGTTCCCCTCTATCAGCAGTACTTGCTGAAGCAGTACTTAGACCGCTAGAAGATGATCATCTTTCTAAATTGTATCAAGAAACCCTGAGTGTGGATCCGCTAAGCTGACGATATATTCTTCATATGGGAACATGGAAGAGACGTATTAAAAGATTTCATGCATAAGATAAACAATCTACACAATATGATAAAATTCACCACGGAGCTTGAAGTGGATCGTGCTCAGAAGAAATAGAACATCCAGCTTCGATTTTAACGTTCATTATGAACTGAACGCAGTACCGAACCTTGTCCCTCCTGATTCGCACTGCCTAAAAGAGTACAAACTTTCTGCGTTTAGAGCCTGGTCTTATAGAGCTTATAATGTATGCAAACCCAACTACCTAATTTTTTAACAAGGAAATTGATAATATTTATAGCAAAGGTCCAAAGACTGGAATACACAGAATACACAGAACTGTAAGAAATCGTATGGAGCAATAACAAAATCGCCTAGCAAGACAATGAGATACGCAGGATCCATCACATATGTCCCAGGCTTTGCATATTGGTTAAAGAATTTGTTACGTAAATACAACACATTAATAACAATGAAGTCCCTGACCCCATTATCACATATAGTATCAATCTGCAAGGAGAGATAGTGTGAAAAAGAAAAGGCAGGTGTGTACGCTATACCATTGGTATATCCTGACAACAAGGCAAAGATATATATATCGGAATGACAAAGAGATCATTGGACACTAGATGTAAAGAACACATGCGAAGTGTCAACCAGGACATGCAGAATATAGCCCCCGCCAGAGAAGTCATTCATTAATCGGCCGCTCCAGTATGGAATAGTATTAGAAGAATTGCCCCTTACACAAACTTTAAAGAGACTGCCAACAGGGAAACTGTGGAAATCCTCTCCAGCAAAGTAGCATGCATTGACATGATTTCTACTGAACTACCAATGGTTTGGAATGCGTTATTAAAAGACAGGAACACGTCGCAATGCGCCGTGTAATTACGTGCTAAAATTTCATGTAATATGCTCGTGATGTCACCCACGTTATTTTCAAAAATCATCTTTGTTCCTTAAGTGTTTCAATTCCCTGCATTTTTATGTCTACCATTGCCTTGAAAAAGCCTCCCAGTGGAGTGCGAAAGCTTGGAGAATCTTTGTGTTTATTACACCACAAAAATTAAACGGATTTAATACGCTATACCCATTTCTTGAGTATGTGTATGAATACAATTTTACACACAACTATAGAAATTGAAATATGCTGATCAAGTTTGCAAATTTTCCCATATAATTTAAATTTGCAGTTTAAAAAACAGTTCTGCTGGTCAAATTAGTTTATCTATCTGAAAGAATAATCACACATGGAATAAAATATATGTAAATTGTAAAACTGTGATTAAAGCTACGGGTTCAAGATTTGAATTTTACACAAAATCATCTTGTGGTTGTTTCAAAACTAAAGTCACAAATGGGTGTTCAAGATTTCAATTTTGCAGTAAATTTTTTCATTGTAAACCTGAATAATTGTTATTTGCTGGATGGAATCTGCTATATGCGTTTAATTTAGCTGATAGTTCACTTTTTTCAGCAAATTACTTATATCACACTGCCCTGTGCTCTCTTGTGGGCTTTCAACTGAAGTCACATGTCATTAATCAACAGCAGAAGTTTTATGAATTACATTGTAACTTCCTGAGTTCATGAAGCCATTTAGGAAAAATGGGAACTGTGGGAGCCCTGCATTGTGCCTGGAGGGGGATTTTGCCCCCAGAAAATTTTATTTTATTAAAGCAATACAAATTGACTACATTAACATCCAAGACAGCAAAAGGCTATTTATTAACTGTGAGAAGAATTGGCAGAGAAACACGTAACACACAAAACATTAGAATAATTCTTGATATCCTCATATTACACATAAGTTGCGTTAAAAATTATAAGTGGTGGGACATTTCGATAGTGACTTCTACCTTCATCAGCCATGGAATGAAACACGTGGTGGTATAAGCATCAGTTGTTGCCAGATTTCAAAATAGCTTTCCAAATGATAGGGATGTAAAACATACACATCCCTATCATTTGGAAAGCTATTTTGAAATCTGGCAACAACTGATGCTTATACCATTAACCACGTGTTTCATTCCATGGCTGATGAAGGTAGAAGTCACTATCGAAACGTCCCACCACATAATTTTTAACGTAACTTATGTGTAATATGAGGATATCAAGAATTATTCTAATATTAACTGTGTTTACAGATTAAAGAAATGCTGTTTAGCAGTCTTCATTAACTCACTTGTACACAGCATGAAAGCAATTATTATTACCACAGAAACCAATAATATGCTATAAACATATGATATAAAATTCATGGTCAGTGACATCAAAATTTCATGTATACACTGACTATTGCACATCATTTTATAAATGTTGAACATACCTTGATGTCGTGCTGTAACATATAGGTAAATACATCAGTCCAGGAAGATTCCCATTATGCAGCAAGTAAGTTAGCCATGGGTTGAGGTCTACTGTAATCTGAATCAAGTGGTTGAAACAAGAAACAGCCATACAAAGTTTGGAACTGTGGCAGTTAATGTCATTCTAATTCACAACACATTCCACAAAAAGAGGAGCAGGTGCTGCTTGAACTAAAGCATATCTGAACGGTGCAGGATCCTACTCTTTTTCAGGTATGTTCATGTGAGAAATCGCCATTCATGAGAGAGGGCATGGATACAAACAAAGCTGGTCAAGTCTTCTGTGCCACTCTCATTGGCATGACCAGTTTGCTGTCATTATAAGTAAATTATTATATAGCATGAATGGCACCGATGAGTGCAGTGTGTTTGCCATCATCCATATCACAGTGAAGTACATCCCTTAAGGATAACAGTTGAATAAGAAGCCTATTCACATTAGAATGGTATCTGATAGTGATGAGAAGAGTGTTGTATGAACAGAAAGCCTTTAGAACATAACTTTAGAGCTGTCAAAAAAAAAAAAAAATAGTAAAAGTATAATTCAGTTCTGTCTGCTAGAGTATGGCATTTAGTAAGGAACAGCTAAGGGGATGTTCATTTATCATGTTCATGTTGGCATTTAGTAAGAAACAGCTAAGTGGTTTAGCAGCCATTTTTTCATCATGTAGACATGACAGATCTACCCATGCTTGGCAAGATCTATTTTAGGTGGTCTGAAGAATATCATTTAACAGTGACAGCATAGTTTGAAAGACAAGTGGAATGTTGAGGAGTGAGAATCTGCACTTGGTTTCACTTGTAAACACTTGGTTGAGGAATCACTGTCAGATGAAGCAACACAGGTGAAGCCATGTGTTGCTTCCATTAGGTATATATGATGAAAGTATATATAAAGCACTTATGTTGCTGGCTATTATCCCAGTTTCTGGATCTGAGAGTGCTTCATAGTCAAGGAAGTCTTCAGTGGATACCACTATTTGAGGTTAGGATACAGAAATGGTTAGACAACACAGACAAGTCCTCAGAATGATTTGCTAATAAAGATGCAGGTGGCATTTGAGCAACTGGTGCAAGAATGGACATTAAGGAAAGTTTGCAACCAAGAACATGTTACCACTCATGATGATTGCTATCTTCAGCATGGGACTGAGAACAGAGGTTGTACAGGTAACACAAGCACCCATAGGCACTAGGTTTTACTCAGACATCAAAAGAAAGCACTACTAGGTAAGCATCATCGGTAAAAAAAAAAAAAAATCATCATAGGTAAGCATAACACTAGATGATGGTTTTGCGGACACTGAGGTGACAGAACTTGATAGTTCCTTAGATGCAGCATACGAAACTCCGTTTATTGGTATAGCTATATATGAACATAAACATGCAAGCTTTCACTACCAGATGAGTGGCTTCATCAGGCAACAGTTCAGTCTGAAGAATGAGAGGTTCTAATTACAATCATAAACAATAATGAAATGTGATAAATGCTAAGAGTAAAAATCTTGCGCAGACTACATCATTTCAGATTCAAGTTTGCGAAACACCTAGGAGCATGCGCTAAATAGCAGGGAGGTCAATGGAAATGTCCTTGTTGGAAAGGATCTCAATAGTCTCCCTATATGCAGTGGCTCTCGTGTTTGTGTATGAAGCAATCTTCCTTATCTCATCCCATTTAGGCACAGCAGCATGGTTTTTGACTTGATGTGCTAAAGCTGTGATTAACTTGCCTTACTTCACATCACGCTTGTGCTCAAGAAGTCTCAAATTGAAAGACCACTTTCAATTTGAGACTTCTTGAACAAAAAAATTAGTCACCCCTAACAGAAATGACAATAGGAAGTTACCGGTTGCACAGAGGGCACTGTGATAGCATTGTTGGAAGATAAATAGCACTGATGTGGTCTACAGGACCATTTTTGTCTCGTGCAATGGCGCAGAGCAACGTGTGTGTTGAATTTAGTCCACAATATAGGTCATAAGACTGACATTACTGAGTGGCAAAAAGGAGCCATCGTGTTTGGCCGTGTCCATGGGCACAAAGTGAACGAAGTCGCCCAATTTGTTGGTGTGTCGAAGCGTACTGTCCAGCGGGTCTACAAACAGTGTTGTAATTCATAGTCAAGTGAAAATCGATGACATAACTGTGGCCGGAAAACGATTCTCACCAACAGGGACTGCCACCATGCAAATCAGTTTCAAACCAGGCAACAATTGCTCTAAACAGTCAATGAAAGTCCACTCCAACCAATTTCTGAAAGGACATTGTGATGAGAACTGTATGCGATGGATATCTGGGGCAAAGTGCCATGGAAGAGGCCTATTTTAACAGCAAGACACAAAGTTGGATGTTATCAATGGGCTCAGAGGCTGTGGAAGATTGAAAACAAGTAATTTGCTTTACTGTGGAAGATTGGAAAACGAGTAATTTGGTCTGATGAGTCTCATTTTTGTTTGTACTCCAATGATGGGAGGCGACGAGTGCATCGCAGGCCAAATGCAGCCTTTAATCCTGATTGTGTCGAAGGTGTTGTTCAAGCTGGAGAGGGTTCTGTGATGTTTTGGGGATGTTTTTCGTACCACGAAATGGGCCCTCTCGTTGCAGTGACAATGAACTTGAACCAACATGCATACCCCCGCATTTTGAATGACAAAGTGCTGCCATTTGCCTTACATCTCCAGGTGCAGCATCACATTGCCACTCCTGTCTTCCAAACGACAATTGCTGTGTGCGCAGGGCTAAAACTGTCCGAGTGGCAAGTCGAACAATCAGCAACACTGTCTTGTCTCGACTGGCCTACCAAATTCCAAGATTTAAATCCTATTGAAAATCTGTGGGATCATTTGGAACAGAAGGTAAAATGCCAAAATAGACACCCATGTATTCTGACGAAACTTTGGGACCAATTGACGCACAACTGGCTGCAAATTGATGTTCAATACATCCACAACCTTGTGGAGTCTCTACCCTACCGGATTCATGCTGTTATCAAGGCAAAGGCGCCATCACCCATTATGATCTGACGGGGGTGACTAATTTTTTGTCTGGTGTGCTTATGTATAGTAAATCATCATCATCATTGTCAACCATTATCAATCCACTGCTGACGAAGGTCTCCCCAAGTTTCCTCCACAACGGTCTGTCTTGTGCCAGTCTCCTCCATGTCACCCCTGCATACTTTCGAATTTCATCCACCCATCTCCTATGTGGTCTTCTTCTGGGTCTTTTCCTGTCCCTTGGAATCCAATCTAAAATTTCGGCTGTCCATCGATGATCTGTCCTTCTGGCAGTATGTCCAGCCCATTGCCATTTCAGGGATTTAACTTTGATCATGATGTCTTCCACTCTTGTCATTTTTCGGATCCACGAGTTCCTCTTCTTATCTCTCCTGGTTACACCAAGCATGCACCTCTCCATGCTTCTTTGAGTTGTCTGCAGCCTTTGTATGTCTCTTTTAGTTAAGGTCCACGTCTCTGCACCATACGTAAGCACTGGAAGGATGCATTGATCAAACACTTTTCTTTTAAGACATAATGGCATATTGCTCTTGAAAATTATGCTGTTTCTTCCAAAAGCTCTCCAGGCAAGTTTTGTACGCCGATTAATTTCTTCATCAATGTGACCCTCACTTGATATCTGCTGTCCAAGATAAACGTACGTGTCTGTTATCTCCAGCTTTTCTCCATCAATCGATAAATCTTCATTTCTTGTAAAAGCATTGAACATCACTTTTGTCTTCTGAAAGTTCATTTTTAATCCCACTTCTTTACTCTTGTCAGCAAGTTCCTGGATCATACTCTGCAGCTCTGATGAGGTAGTTGCAAAAATGACTACGTCATCAGCAAAACGAAGGTGGGTTAGATAATCTCCATTAATCTTTATCCCCTTGTTTTCCCAGCTCAGCGACTGAAAAACACCCTCCAATGTGGCATTAAAGAGCTTCGGAGATATGGTGTCACCTTGTCTCACTCCCTTTCCAATTTTTACGTGTGTTGTATTTTCAAACAGCCTAATCTTTGCACTTGCATTTTCATAGATGTTATTAATAATATTAATGTATGCATCTTCAATACCGCAGGTTTTCAGAGCCATTGTAACTGCTGATGGTTTCACCGAATCAAAGGCTTTTTCATAATCGATAAAAGCCATGCACAATGGAAGTTCATATTCCTCGCTCTTTCAATTAGTTCTCTCAGCACGTGGATATGATCTATTGTGCTGTAGCCACTCCTGAATCCAGCTTGTTCTCTCGGTTGAGCCATGTCCAGTGCTACCTTCAAGCGGTGTGAAAGAACTTTAGTGAAGATTTTATAAACTACTGATAGGAGGCTGATAGGTCTGTAGTTTCCGAGATCCTCAATGTCACCTTTCTTATGTAGCAGGATCATTGTAGCGGTGTTCCAATCCTCAGGAATCTTTCCTTCATTAAGGCATCGAGTGAAAATTTGGGCGAGTACTGTTTCGATTTCTCCACTTGCTTCTTGTATGATGTCTACAGTAATTCCATCTTCTCCTGGAGCTTTTCCTCGCTTCATGTTCTTGATTGCATGTGCAACTTCTGCTGGAAGGACTGGAGGAACTCTGGTACTGGTATCTTTCATGATGTCTGGAGTGCATATATCATCCCTTTCATATAATTTGGAGTAGAAATCTTTCACTCTTGTCAAAATTTCGCCTCTATTTCTTGTTACAGAACCATCTTCTTTTCTCAGTGCCATAATCTGTTTTCTTCCCTTACTGAGATGTCCCTTTGCTATCTTTAGGCTTTGGTTGCTTTCAATTGCTTTCCTCACTAGTTCACAGTTGAATTTCCTTACGTCTTCAATGATACTTTTTCTTACTGTCTTGCATAGCTCTATATATTCCACTTTGGAAGTCACATCTTCTTTAGTTGTCCTCATCTCTCTTCTTTTTTGCATCAACATTTTGGTTTTTCCTGATAATTTGTTCACATGCAACTTGTTCTTAGACCCAGCTAATTTTGTTGCTGTTTCCATAAGAGCTTTGGTTACTTTTCTGTTAACTTCAGAGATGTCCACTTCTTCCGATGTTAGGCCTTCTAAAGCAGAGAACCTGTTCTTCAGTTCTAACTTGAAGGTATTATGGTGTTTTTAAGGTTGGTTATGTCAATAGATTTTGTTTGTCTTATGAGCTTGCCACGTTCAAGTTTAGTGTTGAGGTGCATCTTACATCTCACCAATCTATGGTCACTACCTGTGTTGAACTTGTTTAGCACACTGCAGTCTTCTATGACGAATTTTTTGTTACACATAATAAAATCAATTTCACTTGTTGTCCCATTTGGATGTCTCCATGTCCATTTCCTGTGTGGCTTTTTCTTGAAGAAGGAGTTCAAGATGAAAAACCCTTCTGCCTCTGCAAACTCAACGAGAGTATTTCCACGCTGGTTTCTGTTGCCATGACCGAATTTACCTACTGAAGTTTCATTCTGTTGCCGTTGCCCTATTTTTGCATTGAAATCTCCCATAATTATTTTCAAGTGCTGCTTACCTTTATTATTTAGATGACAAATTTCCTCATAAAATTCTTCAATTTCTTCTTCAGGATGACTTGTGGTGGGTGCATAAGTTTGAATAATCTGAGCCTGGTATCTTCTCGAGAGTTGGATAACGAGTCGTGCAGCTCTGTCAGAGGAACTTTCAACTTCTACAACTTTATCCTTCAGTTTCTTGTTTATTATAAATCCAACACCACTAGTTCTGCCAGTATCTGTCCCACGATAGTAGAAGAGATGTCCACTTTTCAGTTCAATGAGATCTTCTCCTTTTCTCCTTACCTCACTTAGCCCCACGATGTCCCACTTGATCCTTTGTAGTTCCTCTTCCAATTCAAGAAGCCTTGAATCAGAAGATAGGGAGCGTCCATTGTAAGTAGCCAAGGTCAGCATCAGATGGCAGCCTAGTCCGGTCCTCCGAGGATTCTTAGCACCCTCTGCCTTCATGTCGCACTGGCCGCTGCCTTGGCCAGGTACATTCCAGCTGCCGGAGACTGAGGGCCAAGATTTAAGTTGTGGAATCATTTTGGAGGGGTTTGGCCATAACTCACCACGCTGGCCAAGCGGGTTGGTGAGTGTGGGATAGAATTTCCTCTGATCCCGATGGTATAGTTATACTGCTATGGGCGGTCGTCAGAGCCCCTTTAGTGGGAACAGGATGCACCACGAGAAGGCGGGGTTGACATTTGTCAAGGAGAGGCTGTGATGTTACGCATCACCTGACCTTGCATCCTGACCTTCCATCACCTGACCTTGCATAGTAAATACATTTGTGTAAGAACCAAAAATGAAGATAACTACTTACATACTTACATGGCATGTTGTTTGGAAACAATTGGTAATTTCCATTTGCTTTCTGTTTTAAGTGTTTAGCTCAAGCAAAGCTTTCTCAGTAATTGAAAGGCTTTAAAAGTGTTTTTCTTGGGAATTGTGACCATGGAAAAAGTTTTAATCTATTTAATACCACGTTGACAGTAGGCATAGGTTCCAAAATTTCAGCTATGTTGTCGTCATATCCATTACATCGAAGATTGTTTGAACCTCTAAAATTAGCACATTTTCATCACATGCAGCATACTCTTCAAAATCGATTGCAAATTCATTGATGTATTCATTCTCTGGCTCAATTGGAACATTAAAACTATTTGAATCATCCTCTGCATCCATGGGAACTTTACGTGATGTTGGAAATCTGCCCACCCCAAAATAATGAGAAGTGCTTTTCACCCTATTCCATATTAGATGTGAAATGTAACACTTCCATATGTTAATTTTCTGCTTCCACACATCTTCAAGGTTTCTGGAATCAAGTTCAGCCAATGCTTTTCTCACCGTTTCTAGTAAAAACCCTTCGAAGGAGCAGATAATCCCCAAATCACACAGCTGAAGTTTGCTTGTGCAGTTTGGAGGGAAAAATTGTATGTGCACATTTCGAAGTTTAAAATCGACATGGGCCAACAGCGATCAATAAATAAGATAATATTTTGCTTTTGCAACCTCATCTACTATCTAGATTGTGTAAAAAATCTTGAAATTTTGTGTTATCCAGGTCTTTTTGTTTGCTTCATAGTTTGCAAGATAACTATTCACATTTTTGAAACAATGTAGTTTGTTTGAATTGCTGATCACCAGAAGTGTTAATTTTTCACTCCCATTTTCATTAAAGCACAATAAGACAGTCAACTGCATTTTTGACATTTTCCCACCATGGCATGATTCTCCCTTCCCAATATATACATTGTATCAGGCAGAAGATTAAAAAAAAATAAAAAAGCCAGTCTCATTGGCATTGAAAATGTCCTTTGGAGCTTAATTTGTGACTAAAGCAGGTAAAGTCTGTCTTCCATTCCTCAATTGTAACTGGATCAACACTTGCAGATTCACCACAAAATGGTCGGTATGTAAGATTGTGGTGTTTCTTTAGTCGATCCATCCATCCATTTGAAGCAGTAAAATTGCTTAAACCAAGCCAAGCAGCAATTTTAAAGCCTTTTCTTTTAATATTGATCCATTTAGTGGTATGTATGTTTGCGGCTCGAGCTTGCCTGAACTACATCATTAAACTTGTTTCCAGTTTACTGCAGAGTGAACCTTACAAAGTCTTTCTCTTATTAGCACAATGCTCTGACCTTTCCGAAGTAATTTTGATTGACTCTTTCTATTTCAAAATTGTTTTCAGTGTTGAAACTGGTAATCCACGAGACTTGGCTAATTCAACTTTAGTTCCATGAAATTTGCTATCTTTTTGTATAATGGAGGCTTTTTCAGCTAAAGAAAGACACTTCTGCTTCATACTTGCCATCTTCACTCTCACATCTGAAAAGCTGAGACTTACACAGCAAACTGACTGAATTGCTGTCAGAACCCTCGCACCATTCTTGCCATGCTGAGACGCAGGCCCATTCAACACCCGGATTAATGGCACTAGCAGAAGCTTTCCAGCAAAGTTCCAAACAGTCTGAGGAATGCGGCACTGCCTCAACTGGTCATCATGTGCTTTCGACAAATTCTGGGAAGGAAGAACTGGCTTAAAGCAACCTAGTAGCCAGATTCTGCTAAGGAATGAGACAGGAGGGGGAAGAACCAGTTTAAAGCAATCTTACATGTACAGAATCCAAGAAAAACATGAAATTATAGGAAAGTCAGTTTTGGTACCAAAAATTTTGAACAACGATCAATGCGAGAAATCGTGTAATTGGAAAAATGTATAACATGGGAAAGTATAGGAGAATTATCGGGACTTCAGAAAAATGCCACTTGAAACGGAAAAAATTCAAAATGAGGGAATGTAAAATTGGGGTTTCACTGTATACAGAATAAAATGTATTTTGAGTTTGATAGCATCTGCATTTATGCCCTCTAGCAGCAAAGTTCTGCAATCGAAAAAACTGGAAAGCAAGGATCATCATTCTCGTATTTCAAGGTTTCCAATTCAAAAAAAGGTCTTTTCAAAACAAACTAATAGTTGTGGGGATATAATGTCCAAAGATGGACAGACAGATGAAGTGGGTTTTTTTTTTTAAGAAAAGACATACTGAAAATGCATTATTACTAACTATCTTGCAGGGCCAAACTCAAAAATTGCTTCATGTACCACTAATGCTAGATAAAATTACCAGATTATTGTCCAAAAACAAAACATATATATATATTCTGGTGCTGCTCTGCATAGTAGATTATGCCCTTAAATACCTATATAAGCTTTATAATAGAAACATTTCAACTCTTGACTTGGAAAATACATGCATAATAATTTTTCTGAGAAAAAAATTAAGGTTAAAAGATGAAAATAAGAGCTAAAAGTAATCTAAAATTGTAAACAAGTAGAGAAACAGTACATAAAATAGTAAAATTATATTAGTAATCCAATTTATTGGTCTAAAAACAGAAATAAATAGACTGACCCAATAAATTGGGTTACTAGTATAGTTTTACTATTTTGCATATAGATGGTGTGCAGTTCCTCATTATTAATTAGAGAAAGTGTTTATGCAAGACTAGTTTCTACAGAAAACACTTAGCAAATGCATTTTGTAAAAAATCAATGTGTCCTTTGTGTATTAAACCAAATTATTTAAAATGTGTCAAAAACACAATTCAACCAGAAATGTGCATACTTTTGGTAGATTTTGCCCATGTGCCATATGAAATCTGGGCAAAGTCAAGGGTCATATAAGTGCATGTATTATTAACAATCATCTACAACACAACTGCAGATGCCTATAAATAAATAAATAAATAAATAAATATTACTCTAAGGAAGCATATGCATGTATCAGAGAAATTATATATTTTTCTGATAGTGCTACCTAAGTACAGAAAAAACTTCACCAATTTGTCTTGTCATCTTCAAGATTTTGGAATAGCAGCAGAATGGCATTTTTTTATGACCAGTAATGGTAGAAATCCACAAAAGGGTATTAGTGGGACTGAGAAAGGACTTGCTGGTAAAGTTAGCTTTGAGCATCCACACAAGTCCTACTCAGCTGATTAAATAATATGGCACACTACCAAAACTCTAACATATTAACACCAAATCATTTTTGCATACAGCAGACTATTTATCTAGAATTTATAATTTCAATATCAGTCACAGAGTTACATTTCTGCCATATTCAAGAGTTATTCTCAAACCACTTAACCAGTATTTCCTTCAACCTAACCGTCGCAAGATTTTTATTTTAAAGACTTTTGACTGATTTCAGCAACTTGACACTCACACCACAGCCTTAAATTTTAAGATAATGAACAACTTGCTTTCAGAGATTCTGCCAAAAGCCTTTTCAAAATCAACGAATACCTTAAACACGTGATGGATCCTTTGTCCACATTCATTTCATCCTCCGAATGGATGGAATACCGTGGAAATGTTCTGTTTTGATGGAATTTTTATTACTCAAAAAACAAACAAAAAAGTCAGTGGACATCGCTTACATGTGATTTTTCTTTCTGTTAAAGTTTCTCGATTAAAATACAATGATTTTAAATGCTATTTAAAGTAAAACGAGGAACTGAACTTTGAACAGCTTTTTAACTTTTTTCTGTGGTGTGACGTCAATCATTGACATAAATCAAAGTTTTACAAAAAAAAAAAAAAAAAACCTTTTAATGTTTTGAAATACGTCTTGTATATTGCTTTCATATACAGTGGAACCTCGATTATCCGGGCTTCAATTAACCATGAATGCGGTTATCCGGGATCACACAGAGAAGAAGAGAAAAAAAATTAAAAAAAATTACGCTGCTCAGAACTTTAGGCCTGCTTCTCACGAGAGGTTAAAACCTCTAAGGCGATTGAGGGTCGGAAACTTGTTCAGACTGTCCCCCAGTCTAATGCTCTTAACAGTGGCATATGTATCTCTGCATCATTTGTACTGCCACAGGCTATTCCCTCTCGTCTGTGGTCAGCCTTAGGTAGAGAACAGAGTTGCATCTAATGTTACGGAGATTTTGTTCTAGGTTTTAGTAT
The DNA here is from genome assembly GCA_039090855.1 of Macrothele yani. Lineage (NCBI taxonomy): Eukaryota > Metazoa > Arthropoda > Arachnida > Araneae > Macrothelidae > Macrothele > Macrothele yani. The sequence continues at coordinate 2,356,697 of CM077014.1, forward strand.
TTGATATAAAATCTCATATTTACAACTTTTATTTTGTTCCATGCTCTTCTTCCTTTGTTTCCACAAAGCACGAGAGAAATTTTGCTGTGTCGTCCTCCATTAAACACTGGAAGCACGGTTCATTTTATGAGTCGACACTTTGTCTGAGTTTAGAGTATGCACATTGTATGTTGAAAGGAGATTAGTTTTATCGTGCTCCTTTGCTGCTTTACATTCTTTTATTTCAAAGCAGCCGACAGAAGATGCAAGCCCTCTCAACTTTTATCTTGATGCTTGAGATTAGCAGAGAGTGGAGTGTTTTCTCAACGGGGAACTCTGATGCCTAGAGGGGTTTTTGTGGAGGCAAAGGACAGTCTTAACTGGGATTCGAAAGCGAACAGTCACAAGGAGGAGAAATGGCCCCAGGTGAGAGAGGGAGGTTTTAGGCTGACCGGGAGGATATGGGAATTCTCTGCAGCACGAGAAATAACAAAAAGCAGGATTTTAGGGGATGAAATACAGAGCTGACGGACAGCCTCCAAACAAATAACCAAAAAAAAGATTAAATGTTTCTAAAAGATATAAAAGCATCGCAAGAATTATTTGCATAAAATTATTATCATTTGCTTATTACTATTAGTTATATTACTATCTTCAACCATATAAGACTTAGCAACTCAACCACGTAATATTTATGAAGTTAACATTGAACTTGTTAACACTAAACTACCAAGCATTCTCCCTCCCCTTTCTCTTCCTTATTCTCCCTTCCCCTCTTTGCATCGTAGGAGCCAAACGCTGGTCACATGGTATGTTTCATCCATATCACGTTACCTATAATAAGGTCAATTGGGTATTGCACTGTCCACGGGGCAAACACCTAGTTCTGAGTTCATTTAAATGGCAACCACCTCAAGGTTAGTAAGGAGCTTCGCACAAGTTTGTGCTAAAATGTCTGGGTTCTGTACAGGAGTGAAAAGAAAAAAAGAGTTGTTTTGTCAATTTCTACATACATACATACATTAATACAAACATTTGACGTGGACCAGGAACATCAAACAGAAAACGTGGAACGAGCGATGACTTCTGTTTGATGTATATACATACATACACAGATATCACTAAGCTGTTCTCTGAGATTCTGAGGTTAGCTCCACAAAAAAAATACAAACTACCAGACAAATTTTTAACTGATTATTTACCTACTGTTGCCGTATCAAACTTCTCTATTTACAGTGATCTTGACACGCAACTCCAGCTTTACTGTCATCCATCACACGATGTACACAAAACCTTCTATACTTCATAATCTTTTTTCTCATGCAGACATTCCTGAATCTGGTCCTCCCATGACTTCCTTGGCCTTCCTCTGCCTTTCCTTTTTGCCACTTGGGCTAAAAGATTTTCTTAGTAAGCATCTCATCACTCATTCTTTCAACATGGCCAAACCACCAAAGCATATTAATTTCCACCTTGCTAACATTTTGTTTCACATCACACAACTGCAACACATCTTCATTCTTCACACAATCAGAACGTGTCTGGCCTCAACACCCCAGTAAGTAACGCATTTCTCCAACACACAAATGACTCCTATGTTTCTTCTTCAGTACCCAGGTTTCACTGCCATACATCAGAGTAGGAACAATTACGCTTTCATACACAGCCATGCAGGACTCTCTTGAGAAACCATCATTCCTGTGAAAACCACCCAGAGCAGCCATGACTTTCAATGAAGAATTCACTCGCCTACTAATTTTACCTTCCAATTTGTTCTTTCTGTCAAACATGATTCCTAAATAAACAAACTCATTCACCTGGTCAATCACTGTGCCATTTAGACTTATATTACATTCAGTACTATAAGTTCCTCTCTCAAAAACCATAACTTTGGGTTTTCCCTTATTTATACTCAGTTTGAATTTCATGCAAACTTCGTACATCCGGGACAACAGACTCTGCAACTCACATTTGCTCTCTGCCAACAGGACAGTGTCATCAGTAGGGCCTGGACTTTTATTACTTTTGCATTTTTTGGGCTTTTTTGCCTTTTTAATGCATTGTTTGGTATTTTTAGGGCATTTTGCAGCCTTTTCTGGAATTTGTTTGGCATTTTGGGAGGATTTTTGCAATTTAGCGCATTTTTGTCACTTTTCTGCATTTTCTTTCTTTTTTATGTACAGTCCAGAAACGGCCGACATGACATGGCCCTTAAATCAAACGGCTGCAGCATATCTTCACCCCTTGAGACTTTTGGAAGGTCATACGTAGTTGATTGTGCTGATAAGACTCAGAAGCTGCATGTTCTCCTAAAAAAAAAACAGATGTCTGACCGCCTCAAAAGAGCCAATGGCTTTGGACACGCCCCCGACAAACCCCCGAGTCGCAAAGATGGGAGAGAGAGAGAGAGAGATAACTGATCGGCACTTGGATGGGAGCGATTCGGCCTGTGTACCTCAGGAGGTCTTTCATCCCTGAAGCAACGTCCGCACCCCTCCCCCACCCATACTCAACCTTCTACCCCAGGAAGTGAAAAGATTTCCCCCAAGAAACAGGTAGCTCAAATTATAGGAAGCATTACTTTGGATTAGGTGTCACTCTCCACAGGGACATCTGAGAGTAATCCTCATTTTGTTGGGTCTTCAGAAGGGAAGGAAAAGGAATAGAAATATTTGTGCCTAAGATTTTTGGACACTGTTCGTGAAAGGGTTAGGTAAAACACTCAGAACCTGTTCTGAGTGTTTGATGGGTTACACTTAAAGCATCTGGAATTGTATGGAAGCTGTTAGTAAGTACTCCAGTCATTATTTCCAGTCTGAAAAGAAAAGTAGCAGTTTATTTCCAAAGATGCCTAAATGCAGACCTTCTCAATCTTGCTATTTACGCAAGTTTGTTTCGGAGTTCACAGAAAATGTTTTTTCTACTGATGGAGTAATTCTATTTTGCAAACTATGTGAAACTAAAGTTGCAGCACAAAAGCGATTTACCGTCGTGCAGCATATTGGACGAGAAAAGCATATTCGAGCTGTTGAACTTGCAAAGAAAAAGTCGCAGGCATTTCAACGTTTACTTATAGAAAGCTGTTCATTGACACCATCCAAGAAGTAACCATTTTATAAAGAGTTCCGAAGTTTTTGTTTCTGTGAATATTCCACTGGAAAAGTTAAATCAACCTAAATTTCACCAGTTTTTTGGAAAAACACACTGGTCATGTCATACCTGATGAGTCTACACTACGAAAAAACTACATACGTGTGTTACACCAAAACAATGGACAAAATTGGGGACACTGTAAAAGGGAAAAAAATGTTTGTGTCTATTGATGAAACGAACGACGCTCAGGGTCGTCTTATTGCTAACGTCAGAATAGGGACACTTGAGCCAGATTGCCCTGGCAAAATATTTTTGCTGAATACGGAGATCATAGAGAAAGTGAATCACTCAGCGATCTGTCAATTATTTGACAAATCCTTATTTCTTTTATGGCCTGGTGGTATACAACATGATGATATCCTTCTGTTTTTGACTGATGCTGCCCCGTATATGGTTAAAGCAGGAAAATCAATTAAAGGATTTTATCCCAAGTTGGTGCATGTCACTTGCCTTGCCCATGATTTACATCGCACTGCCGAAGAAGTGCAAATTATCCTAATATTGATAGACTCGTATGCAATGTCAAAAAAATATTCCTAAAAGCATCATATCGCACACAATGTTTCAAATTAAAATATAAATCGGTTAAAAGTCCTAAAAATGTTACTCACGGAAGTGCGTGTTCAGTCCGACATCAGTAGTAATTGAGAGTTTCTTTGTCCAAAGTTGTATCTTGCTTCAATATGGTCAGTTGTTAGGGTTAGCTCGAGAGCCATTTCGTCATAAGTTGTACCCTACTTCGGTTATGTCCAGATGTTAGGGTTAACTCCGTTCTGGTTGTGTCGACATCATATTGAATGAGTAAATGAGTAAAGGTTTCCAGATAATAATTAAAGATTCTTGAGTTAAGAGTTACTATTTACATACCACTTGAAGTTCCACGTCGTACTTGGCCATTAGGGCTATCTCGTCAATGCTGCACTCTCGTAGAATTGCTGAGGAAGTCTTCAAGTTAGGTCAGGTTCATAAAAAATTTAAAAGCTTTAAAAGATTCCAGTTAAAATTGATATATACACCACTTCATACCGTCCACAGTCTCAATTGCGGGAACGCGTGTTTCACCTAGGCTCTACCCTGGCGTTTTCAATGTAGACTTCACACCCTCTGTCGAAGTCTGCTATCTGAAAGTCTCGTGTCCACAGTGCGCATGTTCCTCATGTAATCCATTGCCAATGCCATCTAGTGTCAGGTAACATCAACTTTATCGTCATCTATGTCATTCTCACCCTTCCTTTTTCTCTTCCTCTCTCTCCCCTCCCTACTCAATTTCTTCTCAGTTTTGATCAGGTTCCTCCAAGCGTACGAAAGGTCGTATGGACTGTTATTATTGCAGTTAAATGGTTTGGTCTGATTTATTAATACTGGTTCTGCTACTTGTATTGTTCTCATATTATTCTGCTGATTTAATATTGTAATTCCTTCCCAATAGGGTATACATTGATTATCCAAACAGAAGTCAACAAGTGCTGTTTTATTCTCTTTTCTGCTCCAGTTCTTCATGTGTTCAGTCAATCTGATTTTAATATTTATATAGAATATGATGAAAAAATGCAAAAAACTATACAGGGTTTAGGCGTTGAAATCATAGTCATGAAATAAAAGATTGCCGTCTTATGCACGATTAGAATAACTAAAAGTTAAAAGAAACTGAAGCTCCTGTACACACCAAATGTGGTGAAAATGATCTAAATGGCAGGTTAAAACAAACATGAGATCATAGACAAAGACCCAACAGAAAAAATAAAATGTACATCGAGGACTTCCAAAAATCACAGTTTCCTTCCTGATATGATTAAAAAGAAAGTATATCCTCCCACGGGAGCTACAACCCCGAATATCTATGGTAAAATAAAGACTCATAAACCGGGAAATCCACTTAGACCAATTGTTGCGAAAAATACGTCGCCTATGATAAATCTTGAGCGAGCACTATATAATTTTTTAACTCCTATATCTACAAACAATATGAACATACTGTGAACAGCCCCACGGAGGTCATTACACTAATACAGGATAATGAAATCAATTGGAATAAGAAAATAAGACTTACCAGCCTTGATGTGATATCCCTCTTCCCAAATAACCCTACTCTGGATGCAATTGACCTCATTGTTGAAAGGTTGTGTGAAAATAAAATACCAACACAGCAAATTGAAGACATAAGAAGAGCACTTCGTTTTATTGATCAAAATAATTATTTCTGTTATGAAGGCAAAATATATCGACAATTATCGGGAGCACCGATGGGATCGCCGATTTCGGGTTTGTTGACAGAGGTGATTTTGCAGAACATCGAAAAATCTATGAGACTGAAAACAGATATACCACAACCATCGATGTTTTGCAGGTACGTGGATAACATCCTTATGGTATGGCAGCATGATGATAACCAGCTGCAGATGTACATAGATGAATATAATAACTATTACAAAACAATTAATGTTACCGTGGAGCGTGAAAAGGATGGAGTCTTACCATACTTAGACATATTACTATCTCATAAACAAAATAACACCGAATTCCAAGTATATAGAAAACCTGACAACATCATTAATATCATTCCTGAGAACTCTCACACCCAGCATCTCACAAATTTGCAGCTTTCCAATCATATATTAATAGAGCGTTTACTCATACATCTACCGCCCAACTACTAAAAAATGAATTGAATTGGATAAAGAACACAGCAATAAACTTCGGATATGATGTGAAGAAAATAAATAACCTTATTAATTAGATGCAACCCCAGAAATAAATAACAAAGGAGTACACAGACTCAACAGGTCATACAATTTTGTGGATCATTACCATATATACCGGAGATCACAACTATTATGAAGAAAACATGTAAAAAACTTGACCTAGATTTTGGTGTACGAATGAGAGATATAACGAAATCTCTTAGTAACTATCACAGAAAGACCCCAATCTTACAAAAAGCGGGTGTATACTCTATACCAATAATAAATAATCAAAATAAAATTGTCAACCAATATATAGGCAGTACAAAAAGAAATATTAAAATCAGATTGACTGAACACATGAAGAACTGGAGCAGAAGAGAGAATAAAACAGCACTTATTGACTTCTGTTTGGATAATCAATGTATACCCTATTGGGAAGGAATTGCAATATTAAATCAGCAGAATAATATGAGAACAATACAAGTAGCAGAACCAGTATTAATAAATCAGACCAAACCATTTAACTGCAATAATAACAGTCCATACGACCTTTCGTACGCTTGGAGGAACCTGATCGAAACTGAGAAGAAATTGAATAGGGAGGGGACAGAGAGAAAGAGAAAAAGGAAGGGTGAGAATGACATAGATGAAGATAAAGCTGATGTGACCTGACACTAGATGGCATTGGCAATGGGTTACATGAGGAACATGCGTACTGTGGACACGTGACTTTCAGATAGCACACTTCGACAAAGGGTGTGAAGTCTACGTTGAAAATGCCAGGGTAGAGCCTAGGTGAAACACGCGTCCGGCAATTGAGACTGTGGACGGTATGAAGTGGTGTATATAACGATTTTAACTGGAATATTTTAAAGCTTTTAAATTTTTTATGAACCTGACCTAACTTGAAGACTTCCTCAGCAATTCTATGAGAGAGCAGCATTGACGAGATAGCCCTAATGGCCAAGTACGACGTGGAACTTCAAGTGGTATGTAAATAGTAACTTTTAACTCAAGAATCTTTAATTATTATCTGGAAACCTTTACTCATTCAATATGATGTCGACACAACCAGAACAGAGTTAACCCTAACATCTGGACATAACCGAAGTAGGGTACAACTTATGACGAAATGGCTCTCGAGCTAACCCTAACAACTGACCATATTGGAGCAAAATACAACTTTGGACAAAGAAACTCTCAATAACTACTGACGTCGGACTAAACATGCACTTCCGTGAGTAACATTTTTATGACTTTTAACCAATTTATATTTTAACTGAATAAGTTAATGCACCACCACAGACTGTATCCATTTTACAGAACGTGTAAAACAGAACTTACAGACGTCAAAGCGTCTTCCTGAAGAACATTGTGGTCACGTAATGGTATGTGAACTTTATGATAGAATCACATGAGATATAATGACATTTATGGCCTTTGGAATAAACCTTGATTAATGCCATAATGATTGATATCATACCACATAAAAGAGTTAAAAAAGCTCTTCAAAGTTCCGTTCTCCCGTTTTACTAACAAGAAAAAAAAAACATCACATGTTAGCAATGTCCGCTGAACTTGTATTTTTGCCTAGTAACAAAAATTACATCAAAACAGAAAATTGCCACAGTATTCCATCTTTTCTGAGGACAAAATAAATGTGGACAAAGTGAACGGCAGATGAAATAAACACGGACGAAGTGATAGGGCAGCCTTAAATAGATCTTGGTTCACCTGACGCAACTTTTTAGAAAACTTGTCTGAGTGCAAATACATATCCTGACTTCCTTATGATTCATATTGGAAAGTTGTCCAAGTACAAATACATTCTCCTGACATTTCTCACCACTCCTACAGTCATTCTGTTCTTCACTCAGCTGACTTTCCATAACTTTCTGATATCCTTATACCATTAATTTGCATGAACTTTGTAACACTCACAATTTAAGAGGATTTCACAGCAGTTATTACAGTTCTTGTTTCCTTTCTAGTAAAATGGCACTATGACTTCTGACAGTGGTCAGAAACCAAATCAGTTTTACATGTCAACTAAAATATCTTGTGCAACCAATAAACATTCGTCACTCTACTGAATTTAACAAATTATAAAAATTAATTTCATCATAACCTGCAGTTCCCTTCACAGACAGAACTGCATCGCTTACTTCACCAAAGCTAATAGCCATCCAATCCATATTCTCATCCGTAACTCACATTTGAATCTTCACCCACTACCTGTTCACTTGTCCCAGAATTCCATTTAGCAGATCTTTAAGGAATTCATTCCATCTGTTCAACACATCGCCTTTTGACACTAGAAGCTAACCTTCTTGGCCCAAATAAACCTTGAACTACACGCTTTCCCATTTTCTCAGACATTTAACATTACTCCAAATTACTTTAGGGCTATTATGGCAGTTTGATTCCACATCATACTCAAATTCTTTCCATGACCTGAGCATTCCTAACATACAGTACTGACTTTTACACAAGCCTTTTTATGAGACGATAAATTTGAGTAAGCACATAATGGAAAATGCAAAATAGTACTGTATGCTTCAGTTGCATAAAAATCATTTCATAGGGAGTTTTCAATTGATAACTTCAGTCATTTTTCAACCAATGGCAAGTGGGTGCCATATGTGTAATATATTGTATTTAGTGTTTGTTTTTGAAATTTCAAAATAGATTTTATATTAATGAAATATAAAATGAAGGATCATAATTTCAAAACTTCCACAATGAGAAAATGAAAAATTCTTAATGAAAAGTGTAATTTGTTTGGTGTCATTCCATAAGGGGTTCAGCAAAAGTAGCCCCCAAAGTTAAGTTGGCTAATGAAGTCTCAGAATTCCCTTTGTAGACATAATATATTTTTGTGTTCCAATAAATGGCTAGTACATCTTTGCCAGAACATTGCACATGTTTTGCTAGTACATGTCCAGTGGTACATGTTTCCACTGTAACATGTTCTGGCAAAAGATGTACAAGTTGGAATTAGGTAAATTCCAGGAAGAGTGAAGTTATTTTATCTGTATCATCCAATACTAATTCAAAGGCAGAAGAGTTGGATTTGATGGCTGTACCTTCTAAAAATGCACTAACAATGTTTGCTAGTGCCAGTACCCTCTCCCCTCCAACTAGCAAATTTCCACTTTTTCCAGCAATTTTCTTCTTACTGCTGGTTAAATTTGTATTTTTGGTTCTGATTATGACTAGTGTCTATTCAAATTCATTTATCTGCTAAGTTGAAGCTCTTGATTTCCACAGTTATTTTACAGTTGCACTATATCCTTTTCTTCCATTTTAAGAGTTCTTTAGTATGAGCACAATGTATTATATTTAATGTACCATGTAATTCTAAATTAAATCAGAACATATATAAACATGCAAAGCAAAACTGTTACATATTTCAGGTTTTCAATAAGCTACAAGCTGACAGTCATGATTAGCAATTTTAAATTACCATAATTAGCATCAAAGATATGGTTACAGTTTTATGCTCAAAATGAATGGTCTTTGTTCATCAGTAAAAATGATATGACTACAACTTTTCTTTGTCAAAATTATGCCAACCAAACATATTTCTTACTTCTGTAATGACAACACACGTTTTCAAATGGTGTTAATTTAACCAAACAAATTAAACGATTTTATAACTGCTAACAAACAAATGTTGCTATAGAACACATTACACCGAAATAATCAGAAGTATGAACCAACTGAAGTCTGATGTTATTTGCCAGTTCAGGATATCATTGGTGTGTGACTGGATATCATTGGTGTGTGACTCCCAATTAAATGGCATACTGTACTGCTGTACTATTCATTGCATTCATTAACAATCATATCAATGTGAAAAATAAACTGAACAGTTTTAAAAAATTATTTATTATATATTCACACAATACACAAAAAAGCAAATGCTAGCATCTTATTTATCAATCTTTGCCAGAATCTTCCTTCAAAGTTACAGTACGATTGAACACCAGCTAGAAAAAAAAAATCTAAAATAAAGCTTCAATTATTGTTTCATCAATAAACAGATACATACATAAAAGGTTAATGAAAAAGTCAGTAGCATACACCTTCATTGAATAAAATGAAACTCATTCATATTTTTCAATGGGAATTTATTTGTACAATCTAAGTTTTGGATATAAGGCAACATATGCAGATGCTGTAACTGAAGAGACAATACTTATAAGCATTTTCACCATCTGTCCACTGTAGTAGGAGGTAGGCATATTTCTGATTTCATAATACTGATGTGAATAAAAATAGGGGGAGAGAAAAATGCAAAGTAATATGCAAGTGTATTAATGGGAAAAAAATGATTAAAAACTGTTGCTTGATGGCCCGAATAAGATTGACGCACCATGGAAGATAACTTTTCTGACAAGCTACTGTTATACAGTTGCTGAAGAAAGCAGAACATTATTTCATATGAAACAGTCTCAGTTGTAGCTATCGAACACAGCTCACTGAAGCTGAGATTTCTAAAACAAATACTACACTGGATGTAAACACATAGCTGCAACTTTGAAGGGTTAAAAATTGGGAAATTTTCTGAGTATCTTCTACGTACAGAGTTACATGTTATCAAGATGCTTTTATGCATAACCGTGTACAAGTGTTAGATATTGTCATATAATTTGTATAAATGCTATCTTTCATGAAGAAACTTAGTGTTATTTCAGTTAAAGAGGTGTGCGTAATTTCACTTTTACTAGAAAACTTTGATTGTGAGCAATTTCCGAAGCACTTTTGGACCCAACAACACAAATTTGTTATCAAAAATTTTTCTTGCATATCATGTCATTCACGATCCAAACTGGGTTTTGATTTGTTTCTTCAGCTTGGCTGAATATTCCCTCACACTCTGCATTTGAATAAAGCAGTCAAAACTGATAGCGATTAGTCTTGACAGCTTAACATACCTATGAAGCATTTTTGATTTTATGTTAAGGAGAAATTAAATTTTGAAATTGATACTTTATCCATCCACGATAAAGTTGGCACCACACATTAAATTATTTCTGCAGAAGAATGAATGATAATGCTATGAAAAATGCAATTCATGAGACTACCTTATAGGTTGTCTTATGTTATAAATGTGATTTTAATTAAACTATACATAATATCTAAGGTATTTTACCTGATATTGTCAAAGTATTGCTCACGTTGTTTGCTCTGTGAGGCACGTGCTCCCGGCCCCGAGAGGTCTCGTACGTTATGGACTTTTGGTTAGTTATAAAGAAACAAATCATCTAACACATACAGGCAGCAAACCTTCCCATCGATTCCAGACAGGCAACTCCAAAAAACCACACACGCGAAGAACCCTGGTGTGGAAATAACGGCCCGAAGACGGCGGTAAACGTACCGCAGAAAGCGCTCACCACAACAATGAGCCAATGAACCACGTGTGAGAAGTCTCTTGACCTGATGAGTATAACCCTTTTCTACTAAAATATTTTAATTAATAGTAAATTTTAAACGTTTGAATGTGCAAGTGAATGAATGTGGAACTGAAAATATATAACCTAACTGCTTTATTTCTACAAAAATTTTTTATAACTAACCAAAAGTCCATAACGTACGAGACCTCTTGGGGCCGGGAGCACGTGCCTCACAGAGCAAACAACGAGAGCAATACTTTGACAATATCAGGTAAAATACCTTAGATATTATGTATAGTTGAATGATAATGCTGATTTCTGAAATTCAAATTTCACTTAAAATTACATGTTTTTCCATTCCGCAGTCATTTCTTGCCGTATCAAGAAATAAAAAGAGCAAACATTTCCTCTTTTGTTTGAAAAGATATTGAAGATCAAAATCAGAACTCTCTCTTGCCAACTTTCATTACCTGTACAGTTAATTTCTCTGCACAATGAGTACAGTAGCATTTTAAAACTTTATTTTCATTTTAAACAAAAAGAAAAGTTGCTTGTTCTGTTCTTTGATATAGCAAGGAAGGGGAACAAGGAATGGGAAAATACATATTTTAGGTAAAATAATATTAGAAAAATCAGTACCACCATTGCTCACTCTGCTATGAAAACAATTTTACAGATCATAGAAATGGCGCAAATTCCATCATGGACACATAAATGCCATGATTTTGAAATTTAATTTCACTTAAAGAAAGGGGAGGCGGCAAAAATGCATGCTGTACTGATTGGTTTTGAAGAACAGGCTATTTGAAACAGGAAAAATGCATTTCATTAAGATTTTTTTTTAAACTATGAAGTCACTTTTGCACTATCACCCCCTCCCCCAAATGAGGAATGTGATCAGGAAACAAAATAAAAAAGGAAGAACTCTGTCAAGAAAATTCAAAATGCAGAAAACCACACACACACACACACAAAACCTTCTCATATCCACTAGAACCATGACCTTCAACTGTAATTCAGTTACCTTTTCACATTTTGCACCCTTTCCATGACCTTTGTTACTTTATGGTCCTGGCAGACACTTTGTTGTAGCATAGGATAAAATAAATATAGTAAAAAGGAACAAAAGAAAATTATTTTCCATGAAAAGTAATATATATTTATATAGTTTGGGTGATATAGTGTCACCTTGTCTCACTCCTTTTCCAGTTTTTATTGGTGCTGTATCCACAAATAGCCAAACCTTGCACTTACATTTTCATAGATGTTATTATATATATACACTGGTTTCCATAAATTAAGCAACAAACCGAAAAATTGCAATAACTGGGCGAAACAGAGCTCAAATCGCATGACATTTGCATATGTTACGGGCGAAGGCATACAGCATCGATGTACGTAAGGCAAATGAGTGGCGCTGGCAGCGCTTTATACAAATGCGCAAGAGCTTAAAAACCAGCTGTTTCAGAGGAAGTCGCCAATTCATGTGCGGCGATGAATGACAAGATTTCGAGATGGCGGTTTTGTTAACATGATCATAAATGAGTGGTAGGCAACGCACGTAACTAACAAACACATTAGAAGAAGGTAGTGTAGAACACGCTAAGTTACGTATAAAAGTTTAATGCAAATGTATTTCAGCCATTACTATGGCCTTCATCAGTGCTACTATGATTGGTTTACGTTGCCAGATTGGAAAGGTAAGCTTTGTAATGGTAACTTCAGGTGACGTGATGCAATGAGGGATTTCCAGATGTAAGGAACGAAAATGGGGAGCTCAGAGTTGCAATTTTTGGAAAATAAAATTTCCAAACTTTCTCTAAACCTCAGAGCATACCTAACTTTCTCTAAACCTCAGAGCATACCTAACTTTCTCTAAACCTCATATCTAACAAATGAATTCGCAAACATCCGCTTGATCGCTACTCAACATGGCTTTCCCTCTCTCCTGGTTTCTAAATTAATTAAAAATGCTAAGAAAAAAACAGTTGTTGCTCTTCAACCTGTTTCACCAAAAAAAGGAACTAACATTTGCTGGCTCAATCCCTTACCACGAACCTTCTGCCTACAAACTCATCAGTATCTTCAAAAGAGAAGGATATAGACTTGCCATTCGTTCTTCCCCTTCAATTTCTGTTATACTCCGTAATGACAGAGACCCAAGACCTCCGCTTTCTTCGCCTGGAGTGTATAAAATTCCGATCAAGACTAATGTTGGATTAACCGCGTACATAGGAAGTTCATTCCAGAAAATTTTCTCAAGACTTCAGGAACACAAATCCGATGTGAAATTTGGAAAACCTTCATCTGGCTGACACTTCCGCTATTCCACTAAATCTTCTTACCATGGCTGACACTTCCGCTATTCCACTTTGGTCCGACACTAAAAAGTTGATTCCCTTCCAAAATCGGTATGCCTGAGGTTTAGAGAAAGTTTGGAAATTTTATTTTCCAAAAATTGCGACTCTGAGCTCCCCATTTTCGTTCCTTACATCTGGAAATCCCTCATTAAATCACGTCACCCGAAGTTACCATTACAAAACTTACCTTTCCAATCTGGCAACATAAACCAATTGTAGTCGCACTGATGAAGGCCATAGTAATGGCTAAAATATATTTGCATTAAACTTTTTATACGTAATTTAGCATGTTCTACACTACCTTTTTCTTAATTTGAAATGCATGTAGTGTGGAAATGATGTTAAATACGCTGACAGCATAGTCATATTTGAAAGTACAGTGTAATCCCGTTTATCTACCACTATCATCTGCCACCCCACAATCCATTTTTTTCTCATTTCATGGCAAGTGTTAGTCCTTTTTTTCTTATATTTAGCGTGTTTTACACTACCTTCTTCTTAATTTGTTTGTTAACATGGCTTTGGGACATGATTTACCAGCGGAGTTACGCTACAGAGCAATATATCTTGCAATGTCCGCCTCCCATTGCCCAGCCAAAGCAAGGCAACGGCAGGGCAGGCGTCGCAAGATGGCTCCACGTCGATCATTCTGTGGTCAGCAAGATGTGGTAGCAGTTCCAAGCAATGGGTGCAGCTTCCCAAAGGTACTGCTAAAGTAGGCCAAGGGCAACGACCTCCGCAGATGACCAGTATTTGTGGCTTTTGGCACGGCGGAACATGATGGCTACAGTGGCTCATTTCAAATCTGTGCTTGCGACAGCCACCGTACGGACGGTATCAGCTTTGATGGTACGCAGAAGGTTACATGCAGGACAACTACATACTCAGCGACTGGTATTATGGCTACCCCCCTCGGCCACCGGAGGGAACGTTTCAATTGGGCATGAATGCATGTGAACTGGACTCAAAATCAGTGGTCTGTTTTGTTCACGGCTGAGTCGCGACACTGTTTACAGGGTTTACATCTGGAGAGAGGCCGATACTCGCTCTCTTCCCTCTAACATCCAGGAAATTGACACCTATGGTGGTGGTAGTGTTCTGATGTGTGCGGGCATATCGTTAGGCGGCTGTACTGACCTCTATGTGTTGCCACATGGGAACCTCAATGCTCAGAGGTATAGAGATGACATCCTGGACTATATTGTTCTTCTGTATGTGGCCACAATTAGCAATACATTTGTACTGCAGGGGGATAACGCCCACCCTCACACAGCTTGCCTCGGGCACCAGTACCTGGAAAAAGAAAATAGAGTCCATATGGAGTGGTCAGCACTATCTCCCAATGTGAATCTCATTGAGCATATATGGGATGCTCTTCGGAGGCATGTTGCTGGCCTCCACAGCCCCCTCCCCAAACCCTACAGGGGCTCCGCACGGCTTTTCTCGAGCAATGGACACAGCAACCCATTGAACTTCTTGACACCATAATTAACAGCATGGAACATCGTTGTTAGGCCTGTACTGATGTTCGGGGTAACCACACTCCGTATTGAAGTACTGTTTCCTATTTCATCTTAATACCTATATTTCTGTATTTTCATATTTGCATCATTCAAAAAAAAAAAAAAAATGTAAATGCTTTGTATCACATGTTCTTACATTTTTTGTTGTTGTTGTTGTTGTTGCACTTGGTCTGATAAAGCTTACCACCAAATTCCATCCAAATCGGTTGCAAACTTTTTGAGTTATCACGATTTTTCCGTTTGTGACTTAATTTATGGAAACCAGTGTATAAATATTGCCCAAGTGGCAAGAAGGAAAGGCAGAAGAAGGCCGAGGAAGTCATGGGAGGATCAGATTCAAGAGTGTCTGCATGAGAAAAAGATTATCAGTATGAAGTATAGAAGATCTTGTGTACAGCGTGCGTGGAAGTCAGTGAAGCCCAAGTTGTGTGTCAAGATCGCTGTAAATCGAGAAGTTTGATAGGGCAACAGTAAGTACAAATTTTCTGGTAGTTTGAATTTCTTTTTGGAGCTAACCTTTGAATCTCAGAGAACAGCTTAATGATATACGTGTGTGTGTGTGTGTGTGTGTGTGTGTGTGTGTGTGTGTGTGTGTGTGTGTGTGTTGGGTATATAAATAAGTTTTGAGGGATTTGAGGTGAACAAAACACATTGTTGAATAGAAACAGTATTTTAATATTAATCGAAGTATGCTCCCTCTGAAGCTACAACTTTACCCCATCTTTCGGGCAGTGAACGTATGCCCCGAAGGAAGAATTCTGGTTCCTTGGAAGAGATCCAGTTGTCCAGCCAATTTTTGACGTCTTCATAAGAACTAATCTGTTCTCCAGAAAGTGCTGACTGCATCGACCGGAACAAATGGTAATACGATGGCGCAATATCTGACGAATATGGCGGGTGTGGTAGAACTTCCCAGTTGGATCCTTCTAAGCACTTTTTCACAGGTCGAGAAACATGTGGTCTTGCGTTGTCATGATGTAAAATGACTTTGTTGTGTCTATTCTCCCATTCTGGCCCTTTTTCCGTTAGAGCTCGTTTTAAACGCATTAATTGGGTTTGATACCAATCACCAGTAATAGTTTCTGACGGTTTCAGCAGTTCATAGTGGATCACACTCTTCTGGTCCCACCAGATACACAGCATTACCTTTGAACCATGGATATTGCGTTTTGGCATTGAAGGACCTGGTTCACCTGGCTTCACCCATGCTTTCTGCCATTTAGGGTTATCGTACCATATCCATTTCTCATCAGCAGTAATAATACGATGCAAAAAACCTTTCTTTTTGCCTTTGAAGCAACAATTTGCAAATGGTTTTTCGACGTTCAAGGTCTCTTTCCCGCAAAGCATGTGGAACCCAACTGCCTTCTTTTTGCACCATTCCCATGGCAGCTAAACGTTATGAAATGCATGGTTGATTAACATTTAATGCTGCTGCTAGTTCTTTTGGGTCTGGCGCAGATTCTCGTTGAGTAAAGCTTCCAATTCGGCATCAGCAATTTTTTTGGGTGGTCCAGAACGTTCTTTATCAAAGACATCGAAATTGTTCCCTTTGAATTGTTTAAACCAATACTCACATGTTTTTATGGATGGAGAATGTTCACCATAGATTTCTGACATTAAGCGATAGCTGTCTGCAGCACTTTTTTCTTGACATTAAAGTAATGCACTAACACTTCCCGCAAATGCTGTTTTGTCCGGACGAAAGTTGCCATTTTCCATTGAGTAAAACAAATAAGTCTTCGCACCTCAATCGAACGTCGTATACTGACTCTGACAGCTGGCGTCTCGTACTGTGATATTGCAGTGTTGCCACCTTAAAATACATGCGAGCAGTAATAAGTATGACACCGAATGGAAATCCCTCAAAACTTATTTATATACCCAAATATATATATATATATATATATATATATATATATATAAAAAGAGCTATGCAAGACAGTAAGAAAAAGTATCACTGAAGACGTAAGGAAATTCAACTGTGAACTAGTGAGGAAAGCAATTGAAAACAACCAAAGCCTAAAGATAGCAAAGGGACATCTCAGTAAGGGAAGAAAACAGATTATGGCACTGAGAAAAGAAGATGGTTCTGTAACAAGAAATAGAGGCGAAATTTTGACAAGAGTGAAAGATTTCTACTCCAAATTATATGAAAGGGATGATATATGCACTCCAGACATCATGAAAGATACCAGTACCAGAGTTCCTCCAGTCCTTCCAGCAGAAGTTGCACATGCAATCAAGAACATGAAGCGAGGAAAAGCTCCAGGAGAAGATGGAATTACTGTAGACATCATACAAGAAGCAAGTGGAGAAATCGAAACAGTACTCGCCCAAATTTTCACTCGATGCCTTAATGAAGGAAAGATTCCTGAGGATTGGAACACCGCTACAATGATCCTGCTACATAAGAAAAGTGACATTGAGGATCTCGGAAACTACAGACCTATCAGCCTCCTATCAGTAGTTTATAAAATCTTCACTAAAGTTCTTTCACACCGCTTGAAGGTAGCACTAGACATGGCTCAACCGAGAGAACAAGCTGGATTCAGGAGTGGCTACAGCACAATAGATCATATCCACGTGCTGAGAGAACTAATTGAAAGAGCGAGGGAATATGAACTTCCATTGTGCATGGCTTTTATCGATTATGAAAAAGCCTTTGATTCGGTGAAACCATCAGCAGTTACAATGGCTCTGAAAACCTGCGGTATTGAAGATGCATACATTAATATTATTAATAACATCTATGAAAATGCAAGTGCAAAGATTAGGCTGTTTGAAAATACAACACACGTAAAAATTGGAAAGGGAGTGAGACAAGGTGACACCAAATCTCCGAAGCTCTTTAATGCCACATTGGAGGGTGTTTTTCAGTCGCTGAGCTGGGAAAACAAGGGGATAAAGATTAATGGAGATTATCTAACCCACCTTCGTTTTGCTGATGACGTAGTCATTTTTGCAACTACCCCATCAGAGCTGCAGAGTATGATCCAGGAACTTGCTGACAAGAGTAAAGAAGTGGGATTAAAAATGAACTTTCAGAAGACAAAAGTGATGTTCAATGCTTTTACAAGAAATGAAGATTTATCAATTGATGGAGAAAAGCTGGAGATAACAGACACGTACGTTTATCTTGGACAGCAGATATCAAGTGAGGGTCACATTGATGAAGAAATTAATCGGCGTACCAAACTTGCCTGGAGAGCTTTTGGAAGAAACAGCATAATTTTCAAGAGCAATATGCCATTATGTCTTAAAAGAAAAGTGTTTGATCAATGCATCCTTCCAGTGCTTACGTATGGTGCAGAGACGTGGACCTTAACTAAAAGAGACATACAAAGGCTGCAGACAACTCAAAGAACCATGGAGAGGTGCATGCTTGGTGTAACCAGGAGAGATAAGAAGAGGAACTCGTGGATCCGAAAAATGACAAGAGTGGAAGACATCATGATCAGAGTTAAATCCCTGAAATGGCAATGGGCTGGACATACTGCCAGAAGGACAGATCATCGATGGACAGCCGAAATTTTAGATTGGATTCCAAGGGACAGGAAAAGACCCAGAAGAAGACCACATAGGAGATGGGTGGATGAAATTCGAAAGTATGCAGGGGTGACATGGAGGAGACTGGCACAAGACAGACCGTTGTGGAGGAAACTTGGGGAGACCTTCGTCCAGCAGTGGATTGATAATGGTTGACAATGATGATGATGATATATATATAAACAGATTTGCCAGCATCTTGAGGATACTGGAAATGACAGTAAAAAATTGGGAGGAAATAGTAGGAACTCGGAAACTGAGGAAAGCTGCAAAAATCAGAAGAGTTGGCAGCTGTACAGATGTATTGCTTTCTCAAGCAATCACAGAGCAGTATGTATGATGAAGTTAAACTTTCACATTCTTTATTCTTACTGACAGTACCAGTTTGGAAACAATTTTCAGAGTTTTATTACAATAAAATCTTAAATTAAGAAACTCAGTTTTGTAGACCCTTAGATTTGAAGACAAGAGTTTACACGCCTTTCACTTCACACCAAAAGGCCTTCCTCTAACACTTTAATCTGCACCAAACTTGTTGGTGTCAGTTTTGTTCATCAGAAGCTGCTCAGCCACATGCAATCCACACTGCTTCTTCCATGTGCAGGTTTACTTCAGTGAAGCATTGTGTTTTACCTTTATTTAGTAAAAATATGTACTATAATTTCCATGCTAAATGTCACCACCTTCTCAAGGAAGCACTGTTTACATAGACATTATATGCCTATTTTATTTTAATAGACTGCCCTTTATGTGCCCTCTTAGTACCTACAGACTCTGTTTTATGCTCTAGAAATTATCATGTTTTTACAGGAAATGGTCCCTTTGGCAAATTACTACTTTTCTGTTGTTTGAGCTTACAGATATAAATTTAATAATTCAGCACAGCCTTTGCTATGAAATCAATTTGAGACACCAAATTTTTAACGGGAAGCACCTCTGTTTTGAAAATTATGACAGCTTTGAGTGAATTGTGCACTCAGAAGAAAAGTTAAGAACAGTGTTTTTCATTCTTCTGTAATGTTAATCAATTTACCTGGTTCTTGGGGTCCTTCATGCTGACTAATATATTCTCTTGAACAGACAAAATTGGTGCCCCAGATTCAATTTAATTACTCCCTCCCTTCAAAAATAATCTCACCATTATATGCTAAGATCCATCAAGATTCAAGTTTAGCTTTATTGCTTAAATTGTCATGAAATGCTACAAAAAAAATGCAAAAACAAAGAGTTAATTAATGAAGAATTTTTCACACTAACTATTTATTATATATAATAAATTTATTTAATTACTGATACTCAATAAGATCTGTCACATGGACTTCTCTTGGCTGCACTGGCAGTAAGAGTTCACATGCCGGATATTATTCACAAATCTGTTGTAAACAGAAATTTCCAAATAAACTAAATGTCAAAAGGTGCAACCCACATTACAAAAAAGTTTGTATACAATAACATTTCAATACTTTCTCTGTAGCACAAGGCAATTTTTTTTAGCAAATTGAGCAATCCTTTACATGTTATTCCAGTTGAGTGCAGCAGAAGTATATTCTACTGTGAGTAAAGAAAGCTCTATAGACAGGAGGCCTTTTTTGACATCTTTGTATTGCAGAATTCTGCAATGGATTGACCTAAACACCCTGCTAATGCAACATTTACTCTTAAAAATGTTGAAATAGAGATGCAATACATACCAGTGCAGTCTAAAGGGTATCTTGAGTTCCTGTCTTCAGTTATAGATTGATTGTTAGAGGAGTTTAATGGCTAATTGATACCTATAATTTCTGAATATTCTGACAACTTTGATGAATCATGAATGGTACAGAATGGAACCAAAGAATTTCAAAAGATTGTACAGCATGTGGAGTAAGAGACAACTGACGGCACCTGCTTTCTCCCTTCCCTGGAGTCAGTGGCCCTAAATTAGGGATGGATGACTGCATATAGCCCATTGAGTTGCTCACAGTGGTCCTTAAACCTCCAATTAAAAAAAAAAGAAAAACAAGAGAGATAACTGAAACTATAAGTTTACTTTGCTGCATAAAATTTTATTTATGAGAACTGAAATTCACAATTTTAAATTTTTTAATAAGCTTGATGTGTATTTCAGGTGGAAATACTACAATTATTTAGAAATCTCTACTGCCTTGGTAGTAGAGATTCTCCTTTCAGGTGGAAACACTGCAATTACTTGGAAATTTCTACTGCCTCGCTAGTAGAGATTTTCATTTCAGGTGGAAATATTACAATTATTTGGAAATCTCTGACTTGTGAATCAGATCCACCATGTGAACTATTGCTATCAGTATGACTAAGGCTGAAGTTCAGCTGAATAACCTTACTGAAAATCAATTGTTACAAATATTATATGCAATAAATAATTAACACAAAAAGGTCATTAATTCTCAATTTGCAGTTTTTGCCTGAATTCTCTTATTCGACAAAAATCTGCAGTAAAAGAGCATGATCCATTAAAAATGCAAATATATTTCTTTGAAAAGAAATATCATTAAAAAATTCTGGCAATTAGCAATCTTTTTTCTACAGTAACAGCTTGAAAATCTAGCATCCTCTAACATGGAGAAGCTGAGTTGTGACATTCTTTTTGTACTTGGTAATCTTGCATCAACTCTGGCTGAAGCCACAGATTGATGGTCTGGCATATACAATTATTATTTCTGCTAGAAAATGCAATAAAATCCTAATTTAATAATTTTGCTTTTAGGTTTCTATTAGGTGTAAAAATAAGTTTTAAAGCGTTTTAAGACAACACAACATGTAATTTGAGAGAAAACAACAATACCTTCACAAATCAAAATATGTGCCATCATTATCTATCACCTTCCGCCATCAGTCGGGCAGCTAACTGATTCCAGCCATGAAGAATACTTCGTCATGTGACACGATGAAGTCTTCAACCCATTTATGCACTTCGTCACATGTCCGGAACCGTACAGCAGACAAACTATGTTGCATCGATTGGAACATATGATAGTCTGAAGGGGCTATGTCAGGACCATACGCTGGGTGCTCCAAAAGTTCTCTTCCAGCCAAGCATCAATAACGTTTCCTTGACCAATTTCGCGACATGCGGCCTAGCAGTGTCATGCAGTAATTTTCCGGGACGCAATCCTTTGCCTGTGAATGGATGTTTCCGACGGATTTCCTGGTTCAATCGCAGCAATTGTTGCTTGTAGCAATCAGCAGTAACAGTTTGACCCTGTTCCAATAGTTCATTATAGAGCGCACCCTTCATATCCCACCAGATGCACAGCAGAACTTTCTTGGAGTGAATATTGCGTTTCAAATCCGAAGTCATTGCTTCACCGGGATCTACCCAGTGTTTTTTTGCGTTTGAGATTGTCATACTATATCCACTTTTCCTCACCCGTAACGATTTTTCACAGAAAAGACTTTCTGTGTTGTTTATTCAACAGATTCAAACACTTCATTAAATGCTCATCCTTGTTCCTCTGGATCAGGTCATGACCCATTTTCCTTTCTTCTGAACCTTTTGCATTGCTTGTAAACGATTAGAAATGGTTTGTTGAGTTACACCCAGTTGTTCAGCTAGTTCTTTCTGTGGGCAACCGCAACGTTCTCTATTGCTAACATCAAAATCACCTGTTTTAAACAGTCTAAACCAAAACTCACACTGCTTTCGATACAATATTCTCCCCCAGAACAGAACAAATCAATGCACATGCTTTTGCAGCACTTTTTCCTTGATGAAATTCGTAACGAATGCAGTGTCGTTTGCCGTCTTTCACCTACCAATGTGCAAGTGCGTTTGACTATTGGGCAAACTTCTGGGTCACGTTTTATACTCTGGACCAGTTACGGTCGCATGGCAACACGGGGAGAATTTCGGATATGTAAATTAGTGGTATATGTCACACAAAAAATGCTTTAAAACTTATTTGTACACCTAATACAAATTCAATGTTCATTTTTTCCAATCCTGAATATATTTTATTTAAACAAGTGTTTAAATTTTGGCAATGCATTTGTTTGCAATGTCAAATAAATAATTGCTACTTAGTGGAAAAACAGTGTATCAGGAGAATCAGAATGTGTGCAGATAATTAGAGCTAGCCAATGTTCAGTTACTTAGACCTAGCCAATGTTAAAATAATTTTTCCAATCCAAATTGTTGAAACTGAAGCATTGTTAATGAGATGCAAAAATAATTTCTCAAACTGAAATTTATGTAAGTAACAAGAATTATAGCATGAAATGCAAATATGTATTATGTCACCCTAAAGAAATATACATATATACATTCATTTATTTATCCAACAAGCATGGAAATTTTGCTCATGCTTTGAGTACAGAATGATGTTGAATTATTCACTCAGACATTTAGAAGTGAATACATGTGTGTGTGTGTGTGTGTGTGTGTGTGTGCGCGCGTGCGCCAAACATAAAAAAACATCTACACCACCTAGTCAAAAAAACAAAACAAAAAAAAACATGCATCATAAAAAGTTGAGTTTCTGAATTATTATTCTCATGGTTATCTTTATCTAGTGATTTTTTTAATCTAACAAATATAAGAGCAGCAATATCATGTCTACAGATAAAGAGGAAGAGTGATTTGCACATTTTTTTTAAAGACAGACTGAAAAATCAGTATAAATGACACCATTGAGTTTTAACACACTTACTTTACTAGAAATTGAATCAGAATCAACACTAAAAAATCCTATTCTTTCAAACTGAAATTTTTCATAAACTTCAGCATCCCTTACTGACTGGTCCACCAGTGCATCATTAAGAACTCTCAAAGAATCCTGTAAATAATAATAATAAATAAATAAATGCAGGCTGTTTTACATTATGGAAAGTAAAAAACAATAATAAAAGCATTTCAAACATTGCAAAACACTATGAGCTATTTAAGATTACTCATACAGTTGTAAAACATCTATTTAGTGAGTGCTGAATGCAGAGTACCATTTGAGAGGTGTATGAAGGAAGGAGTGCAAGTATTATCACAACCCATTTCACTAAAGAATCTGGGACAAAACACAATACAATAAGAAATAATTACACACATTTTCCACTTATTTCAACAGATTTTAAAGGTAAAAAAATATTGCCATATAAATGTGCAAAGAATTATGCATAGATGCAATGTTATATTTTTCACACATCACAAATGTCTAATCATTTATTTATATTTGATGAAACACCTCTCCAACTCTTGCATATGCATACAGTGAAATCCCAAATGAACATTACTCTGGAAGTCTATAAATTATAAGCATTAAAAGCAAGATAAGATAACATCAATGTGTTTTCCATTCTTTAGATCAAGGTCTCCAGTTTCCAAAGGTTAAGTATGAGTTCAATCAACTTGACATGTTCATTAAACCTAACAAATATAAGCCTGTACTATGTTTTACCAGGAATATTAATTGCCCACAATAATAACTAGAACATATTACAAATGAAAAAATGGAACACATTTTACTTCTTTTTCAAAGCATTTATGTGCACACACACACGTTTTTTTTAACAGAATAATCTGTGCCACAACATGCATTGGGTTGAGCAGAAATGGCTGTAGATCTGGATGATAATGTAAGTACATTTCCATAAATGCGGGATTTGCTAATTCTGTATTATTCAAATAGGTAGGTTACTATAAGCATTATTATGTTGACTGAGTCAGAAATTAAGTGTATCACATGCAATCAAGATGTCTCTGTTTTCTGCAAAAACTTGGTTTCATACAATATTTGTGCATGTCCATTCCATGAGTTCAAGATTTATGATTCAAATTTAGTGGCTGCTCAAAATGTCAATCATAAAAAAGCAAGGGGAATACTATACCCCATTCCATTTAGTCTTTAAAAATTCCTTCTGGAGATATAACTCTGGAAGGTGAACCAAAGCCACAGTGGTACTATCAGTGATGAACACTTGAAACAAGCATTTGAGTCAAGCACACAGCAGATGGTCTGTCATATATCAAAGCCACAGTTGCACATTATTCAATGGTTTTCTGACACTTAGAGGTAATAGAAAAAGTGAAAATACATTTGCAGTGGGTCCCTCACAACTTATTTGAATAAAACATTTTTTTTACAATGTTTTATCATCACAACATAATAAAAACTACTTTTGAATTGATCCATGACATGTGATGAGAAGTTGATGCTTTGAAATAACCACCACTGCCTTGAGACTGGGTCAGAATAGAGCATCAAAATAAAAAAAAAAGTAAAAGTAAAATTTTCATCTTAGAAAAGTAACCATCACTGCTTGGTGGTCAATGGAAATATTAATCCATTATTTATTTCTTCAATAGGGCAAAATAATAATTAAATAGAAGTACTGTCCTGAATTAGATGTTGTTCATTAAAAACTACAAATAACAACTAGCTGTCCCCACCCATGAAAGGCCGAGACTGCTGCATG
The DNA here is from genome assembly GCA_039090855.1 of Macrothele yani. Classification (NCBI taxonomy): domain Eukaryota; kingdom Metazoa; phylum Arthropoda; class Arachnida; order Araneae; family Macrothelidae; genus Macrothele; species Macrothele yani. The sequence continues at coordinate 2,381,770 of CM077014.1, forward strand.
ACAATGCTTGACTCCATATCACAAGGCTAACAGTTCAGAGGCAGCATAAACTGGAATAAGAAAGTTTTCCACATTTTGCCTACTCTTCTGATTTCTCCCCAACAGATTACCACTTGTTCTAAAATTTGGATCATTTTCTTCATGAAAAATAAGACTGGTATCCTGAAGGATTTAGAAAGTGCTTTTCACGAGTTTCTTAACTGACTGAACATGAATATATGGATTTTTTTCCAAATTCATAACTTGTGCATTTGTTGGTCACTGGTTAAAATTGCATGAAACCTTCTAGCAAGTACTTTGAGTACATTTTTTTTTTACTAACTAAACTGAATTAACTTAATGCTTACATTTGCTGCTCTACAGAAAGTTAACAGAGTTCAAAAACACTTTACTCTTTTTTTCCTTTAGCTTCAGGATAAAAGAGGATGAAAAAAATGGTTATCAGGGCTGTACTCATACCACTGAATGTCTTCACATGCATATTCAGGAAAAATTAAAAAAAAAAAAAAAAAAAAAAAAAGACAGCCACCAACATGATTAACTAATACTCAAGTTGCATTTCAGCATTCTGGCTGTAATGCTGATTTCTACATTAAACATGCTGTCAAATCAGTGATTAAATCGATTTCACTACTGGCACTACAAAAAGCCTAATTTTACTGTAATGTGAAATTAATATAAAACTCACCTCAGAACAATCAGACAGAAAGCCACCAGGTACTTCTTTCGAATCTTCAGGGTTCTTATGCTTAAATCTGCAAACAAAAACAATATCTTTAAAAACCTGATTCATCCACCTGAGGAGCATGGGCTACATTTAGCCAAATGTTTAAAATGTTCAATATCTGTCTATATAGGCCTACACTGGTGACCAAAATTGAAGTCCCCAAAGGCATTTTCAGGAAAAAAAAATTACTGAATGAAATGTAATGAGAGTGATGTAACATAATAGACAGAATATGAGAAGTCCATTTCAGCACCTAAACTTGCATACTGTAGAGCATAAGGTTGTCCAATGTGTAAATGAAATGGCATATTTAAATCCATGTGGGGAGCAAAACCACCAGTTATTGGGCAGTGTATCTCAAAAGCACATTTTTAGATGAAAATTCATTCCTAATGTTTCATATACATTTATCCGAGTCATTAAGATGGAATGGAGAGCCATACGGAGGCTGGAAGAAGGCCAGTCACAGGCCTATGTGTGGCAAGAGGCTTGAACATCCCCCTCCCCCTTCCTAAGAGTGGTTTCAAGGCTGTTGAAGAAATTTAACAACACCTGTGATATGTCATAAAGGCCAGGCCAGAATCCTGAAGGATTACCACACCTCATGAAGAACATGATCTTGTTTTAACATTGAGACATCACGGGCAACTTTCTGTAGGACTATCTCCAGCCACAGGGACAACAGTCTTGAAACAAACATTTTTACACAAACCATGGGACTTCTTGTACAAAGGTTACTCTCATTCTGTCATTTATATGACAGAATGAGAGTAACATTTGTACAAGAAGTCCCATGGTTTGTGTTCTTCACACCTCAGCATACTGGAGAGCTCATTTAAACTGCTGCAGGCAACACTATTCCTGGAGCCAAGTCAGTGTTCTTTGTACCAATGAATAAAGAGTCAAATTCAGTTTACAGATTTGGTTCTCAGGGTTACTCCACCTGGAGGGAGCTATGAACCCATAATTTTCCCTAGACCATCAGAAAACAAGAAACTTTTGGTGGCAGTGGTTTGCTGGGGAATGGGGGGAGGGGTATAATGTGGAATGGTTATACACCATTCCACATGTTCGAAAGTGACAATCTCACTAGTCCACATTACAAGGACAAGACACTCAAGCCCAACGTCAGGCTTTTCCACAGTGCTGTTAGAACTCAATTTCTTTTTATAGACAATAACACTCATTCACACAAAGCTCAGTTCGACAATGATATCCTTGGGAGCAAGGAACTTTAATGAATGGATTGGCCAGCCAGATCTCCCGAACTGAACCCCACAGCGCATGACTAGGATGCTTTAGGTAGGCAAAATGCAGCTCAACAGTCCCTTCCCAGAAACCTCCATGAGCTACATACCACCCTTCTTGAGGAATGGAATTGTCTCCTGAGCTCCATTAGCATGACTTCTCATTATGGTAGTTGTTTTTCCATAAAGAAAGATCAGATTTCCTAACATCTATCTTATTAGAAGAAATATGACATCCCATTTTGGAGATCCATGTGTTTATGATCATACCTAATCAAAATTGCACATGTGCTTATGTTCCAATAAAAATAAACTTTATGACTGTGTATGTATATACAAGAATTCTCTACATTGTGTTACTCTTTTTTTCTTTTGAAAAATGCCTTTTAAACACCAGTAAATGTCAGGCATCAGAAATTTTCATGAACACAAATGCAATACTTTTCATTCATGTCTGTTATGGAACAAATATAATGATAGCCAAGGTTGTTGCAGCTGAAGACTTTGCACCTTAAAAAGAAAACTAAAAAACATTTAAAATTTAATTGTTTAATTTAAATTATTCCTGTTGATTCATCTGCTGTCTTTGTTAGTGAAAATCCCACTTGGTTTCTTTGCTTTTTATCTTCCACTCCTAGAGGAAAGGTAGGCCTTTTCTTTAAGTGCATTTGCTTTTTAAAAAAAAAGTGTCTGTTAGGATAATTAACAGCTTATACCAGATTTTTTTTCTCCTCAGCTTCTAAAATGTTTTGTCCCTAACTACAAAATGACAATTTTTTTCATTATAACTTCAAACAATTATAAACAAAACAATGTCAGTTGTTAACTTTTCACTTTTAATTAATTAATCAATTAATTTATTCATTATTTGGAGGTTCAATGACCACCGTGAGCAACTAAATGGGCTGTAAGCAGTGGTCTGTCCCTAATTTAGGGTGACCGGTTCCAGCTAAGGGAGAGAGCCAGTGCCCCACAAGACAAACGCAACATCCATGCCTCACTAGGATTCAAACCCAGACCATCTCGCATGAGTGATCAAAAGATGCCACTTAGACCCCAGTGCGACTGGGGTGGCAAACTTTTCACTTCTTCTTTACTATGTATGCTTTAATGACGCAGATTTAACTGTTTCACCAAATCTCCATTTTTATTCAGTAACCTTACAGTATACAGTCTGCATAAAAATTATAAGAACACACAAATTTCTACGCTATACCCATGGAGATGCAACATAGCAGCATATGAGCGGTGCCTGAATTTGCATATATTATATGTCTGAGACATAAAACTAATAGCTGCAAGACAGCATCTGAAGAAGGTAGTTAATAAAAGCATAAAACAGGAATTTTAGGTGTGTAATAAGTATAAGACCGCTACTATAAACGAGAAGATATCTCGAATTAGTTATGGAAGATAAGTTGGGATATTAACACACGGAGATACTCAGTTAGGTGCAGTGCAACAGAACCACCGACACGAAGCTAACACAGAGGAAGTCATACTGTCACAAGGCACGGAACTGTCAGAAAGTGAATCCGCAAAATTTATTTACTGCATGCAAAAAAGATGTCACAGAGAAAAAATGCGTCTGCATTGGGAAGTTCAAAAACAACCATTGCCAATGTTCTGAAGAAAGATGAATCTTATCATTCTAAACGACAGCCTGGGCGACCATTGAAACTGCCTATGAGAGCACAGAGACGACTGCATCACTTTGTTTCAAATCACTTTGTGTCAGCACGAGATGTAATGGCTGCAATGTCAACTCCCATATGTCGCAAAACAGTGTACAATTATATTAAACAACATCCTCATCTTGTCCGATGTAAATTTCAACGTAAATCCCAACTAAAGCCAAGGCATAAAATAGAATGGCTGGAATGGGCAAAAAAACATGTCCTGAGATCGAGAATGGCAATCAGTGGTGTTTTCTGATGAAAAGAAGTTCAACTTCGACGGACCAGATGGCTATGTGTACTATTGGGACGACTTACGTAAGGAGAAGTAACATTTATTTAATCGTCATACCGGTGGTGGCTCAGTGATGGTGTGGGCTGCATTTTGTGCAAAAGGTAAAACTGCTGTTGCTTTTGTAAACCATCAGCCGAAAGGGGTCCAGGTTCGAATCCCAGTGAGGCATGGATGTTGTGTTTGTTTTACAGCACTGGCTCTCTCCCTTACCTGAAACCAGTGAACCTAAATTAGGGATGGGCGACTGCTTAAAGCACATTGAGTTGATCACAGGGTCGTTAAACCCCTGATCAAAAAAAAAAAAAAAAAAAAAAAAAAAAAAACCATTGGTTAAACTTTCAGCGCTATCAGTCTCTTCTTGAAACGTATTTGATACCATTTGTCAGCCATTTCCGAGGACATGAATGGACTTTTCAACAAGAGAATGCTTTTTGTCATGTCTCCCAAGACACCGTAAACTGGTTTAATCACAAGCAAATATGACAAATGCACTGGCCAGCCCTCAGTCTGGATTTGAATCCTATTGAGAACCTATAGGGCATCATTACGAGAGACGTTTATGCACACAGTAGACAGTTTTCATCAGTGGATGATTTGAAACCCGCTATTGGTCTAGAATGGGCATGGATTTCACCTAAAACTGTGTCTTCTTTGATAGCATCCGTGATTGAAAGAGTATATCATGTCATAACCACAAAGGGCAGCTATACTAAATATTAGTTTCTTTTATTTCGTTTATTTTGTCATGTGGTCTTATAATTTTTACACACCCTGTTTTCCGTTTTTCCTATGCTGCTCAGTGTAGCAGCGTGTTATCTGTTAAAACTATGTTTACATACTATCCCGATGTCTTCATGTCCTCAGTATTGCCTGGACAAATGATTCGAGATATTAAATGACCCTCAGATATACACTGAAGAGCAATTGAATTAGAGACATCTGGCGTTATGCAAATGTGGCGCTGTGGGCGGCCCCGTAAACGGAAATGACATGACGTATGCAGCGATCTGACAATATAAGGAGTGATGCGATGGGAATCAGTAAGAGTCGGACGCAGTATGGGTAAGACGAAGGATCTAAGCGCATTTGATCGTGGGCAAATTGTCGGGGCCCGACGAATGGGTCACTCCACCTTGGAAGTCGTGCAGGCACTGGGATTCTCATGAGCCACTGTGTCACGGGTGCACCGTGAGTACATCAAATCCGGTAAAACCATCCCTGCAAGGGCCAACTGCTGTGGACAACAGCGTGTGGATGAGCGGGGTCATCATCGGCTAGCTCGCATTGTAACAGCGGATAGACGGGCCGCAGTGCAAGAAATCACTCGGCAATTTAACGCTGGTGCACAAAAACGTGTAAGCAGCAACACCATCCAGAACCACCTCCTCGCTATGGGGTACAGAAGCCATCGTCCCACGAGGGTACCGCTGCTAAACGCACATCACAGGGTGCAAAGATTAGCATGGGTGCGGGAACATTGCAACTGGACCCTAGACGTGGAAAAATGTTGCCTGGACTGATGAGTCGAGATTCACGTTGGTACATGCAGATGGCAGGATACGAGATACGGCGCAAACCACATGAAGTGATGGATCCTTCTTGCCAGCAGGGTACTCTTTAAGCTGGTGGGGGTGGCATTCTCGTCTGGGGACTGTTTATGTGGACTGAAATGGGATCCCTGGTACGTGTGACATTGTCCCTCACAGGACAACGTTACCGGGATATATTGGACGACCATTTGCTCCAGTTCGTGCGTCTTCAACATCCCACTGGGGACCTCATCCTGCAACAAGACAATGCACCGTGCCATCGCTCCCGAATTCTATCCGAATGGTTGGATGAACACTCCACTGACGTGACCTCGCTTCCTTGGCCAGCTAGGTCACCTGACCTCAATCCCATCGAGCACATCTGGGATGCCATCGAGAGGAATGTTCGAGGCTCTTCCCCCCTCCATCAAATCATTGTGAACTGTGGGAGCTTGTTCAGAGGTCGTGGATCTGTATGGCTTCCCAACGCTTCCAGTGTCTTGTCGAGTCCATGCCGAGACGAATCGCCGCTGTCATCAAGGCGAAAGGTGGTGCTACACGTTACTAAACAGGTATCTCTAATTCAATTGCTCTTCAGTGTATGATCATGCTGTGGTCTTATAATTCTTACATGCACTGTATAATATTTTACACCATTTACTAAAATACAAGTGGCTATCACCAATCTAGTTTTGTTAGTCTCCTTTCTCAAAAAACTTTATCGATTTGCTGGGTTTATTGGCCTTATTCTCCACTTTAACAATTATTATTACATGTAGTACCAAAAATTAAATTCAAAGAACTTACAGTCTTTCATAAAGCCTAATTTCACATGTAAGTGGTTCAGATACCCAATGGATGAAAGCTTTGGGCTTTGGGGCTGCTGCAGCTGAGGTGCAAGTAACTTTAAGCTCTTCGATTTTTCCATTTGAATCCTGCAATAATAATGATTTTATCAGCAGAAAAAACAAACAAACAAACAAACAAAAAACTAATGGCTGCATAGGAACACTGTTATTACAAGTGGATGCTGAAAAGTTCTTGGCCTAACCCAATTGTAGCATTATTTTGTCACTGAAGCTTCAAAGAGTGTTCTTTTGTATAGTAAAGTACCAATCTTCAGACTAATAATAAATACAGACATTTAACGTGGACCAGGAATATCAAACATAGATCTTCGCTCTTTCCACGTTTATAAGTGAGTCACAGAAAAATTCTCATTGGCCGCCACCGGGAGTCGAACCCAGGGTCTTCCAGTTACGCGCCGGATATGCTTCCGCTGGAGGAATTCGATGCCGCTGTGGTGTAGCGGAAGCATATCCGACGCGTAACTGGAAGACCCTGGGTTCGACTCCCGGTGGCGGCCAATGAGAATTTTTCCGTGACTCACTTATAAACGTGGAAAGAGTGAAGATCTATGTTTGATATTCAGACTAATAATAGTCTCTTTTTTTGCAGATATTTGACGTCCTGAACTGAATCATGTCAATGCAAAATGTTGAATTTTCGAATATGGAACTCTGGGCTGTCATGAAATTTCTGTTCCTGTGGAAGAAAACTGCAAAGGAAATCTATGAGTGTATAATGCAAACATTAAGTGACAAGTGCCTTTCATATACCACTGTGAGAAATGGTGTGCCAACTTTCAGCGTGGAGACTTTGAGGCCGAAGATGCAGCAAAATCTGGGAGGCCTTCAATAGTGACAACACCTGAAACTGTTGATTGTGTTCATGACTTGATTTTGTCATATCGGTAAATCTTGGCTAAAACAATAGCTAAGACATTGGGTTTATAATTCACGAGCATTTGGATATGCAGAAGATGTCAGCAAAATAGGTGCCCAAATGTTTGAATGCCGATGAGAAACGAAAACAAGTGGACACTTCCAAATCAGTTTTGCAACATTATGAGTGATCTGGTGATAATTTTTTGCAGCGACTTGTCACTGTTGCTGAAATGTGGTTACATCACTATGATCTAGAGACGAAACATCAGTCCCTGCAGTGGCGGCACTCGGGTTCTCCACGGCCAAAGAAATTCAAGACTCAAAGGTCTACAGGAAAGGTCATGGCAACGATTTTTTGGGATTGGGAAGGCACTTTACTGACTATCTCCCGAAGGGCCAAACAATAAATGCTGAATACTACCTCAACTTGCTGTGCCAATTAAAGGAGGCATTGAACGAAAAAAGATGAGGAAAACTGCGGAAAGGTGTTCTCTTTCTGAAGGACAATGTGCCGGCTTACATGGCTGGCAAGACAATGGATGTTTTGACAGATCTGGGGTTTAAGTGTATAGAGTATCCACCCTACTCACCAGATCTTGCTCCATTGGACTATTTGCTGTTTCCAAACCTTAAAAAAAGTTTGAAAGGGAAGCATTTTTCGAATGATTTGGAGGTGATATCAGCAGCAAAGCAGTATTTGAGTGATCAGACTTCAGAATTTTTTTGGAAGGGTTCAAGAAACTCCAGATACGTTTTGCCAAGTGTGTTGAACTTCGGGGTGAATATGTGGAATAGTCTGTAAGTTTCATGGCTCTAGCCCATTTCCTTCTTGGTGAGGCCCAGAACTCATCAGCATCCCCTCGCACTGTAAGTAACATCTTAACCATAGATGCCAACCTCTAAAAGTAGTTTTCAGTAACCAACATGTTCATTTTTCAGTAATTTTCAGTAACAAAATATTTTTTTTTCAGTAATTTTCAGTAATCCAGTCTACAGCAGCAAATTTGGGTATTTAATACTGCAAAAAATTTTAATCTGTCAGAACTATTAACAAAATAATAATAATAATAATAATAATAATAATAATAATAATACAATAAAAAATAATTTGCTAGTGGGAAAATTTAAAATACTGTCTACCAGAAAAATATAATAAATTACCTCCAGACATGAAGAAAAATTATTCCTTGGAATGTTGGCCAAATTATTATGATAAACTGGCTGTAGTTGCTGTTTTGGCCTTCCCTAGTTCAATTTGCAAAAACTTCTTCTGATAGCATAGTTCACTGTGTGCAATGCTGTTTATTTTTTCTACTAATAAAGAAGACAGCACATGAGTACTTAAATTAGGTTTGAATTCATTCATGTTTTTTTCTTCACAATACTGAAAATTCTTTCTGTACTTGCATTGCTATGAGGGACTATTAAAATCATTTTCATAATTTTGCTTAATGATTCATACTTCAACTGGCCACTTTCATTTTTCATTAAAGAAATTCTGTGCCACACTTCATCCATTCTCCCAGAAGTAACAGCACAGTTAAAATTTTCAAACTGGTAGTGAGCAAATTCAGATTCCACCTTGTCAGATTCTTCTGGTTTCAAAACTGGAAACAGGGAACACATATATTGGACTGATGCAAAAGAAACACTTTGCCTTAATGCTACATCTGCAATTTCAGCATGACTCAGAAATTCATCATTAAGTGGAAATTTTCTTAAAATGTAATTGCAGCCTGCCTTGTAAAATTCCCTTACCTCAGAATAAAAAGTAGCCACTGTGTCTTCACTCAGATCTGCAGTTGCGCCTATATAAGATCTTGCTTTTGGCCCAATGACGAGATCACAGTTTTCTTTTTGATTTCTCCTTCTTTCAAAATTTCTATCTGCAAGAGATGTTGCTGTCACATCAAATGCCGATGGCTTGATAAATCGTACAAGCAATTCAGATAACAGACTATGAAGTTTTCTTTTTAATACATGCACAAGCGAAGCTTCCTGCTGCAAGAACATGTTAACAGATGTAAACAAAGGAAGAGTAGCAGATAAAAAAAGACAAAGTTTAGATGAAGGATTTCCAATCATACTTGCAAGGTTCTTATACTGTGAATTAGCTTCTTCATTGTCACTGAAAAAATGTTCTAGAGCCTCCCACTGTTCTAAAATTCTGTCAATGGATTCCAAAAGTGATAACCAGCAAGTATTGACATGCTTTAAAATTTTGTGTGGTTTAGTACCACAAACAGCTTGACTCAGTTTTAGATTGTGTTTCCTCTTTGAACTTTTCTCCAAAAAAAACGTACAACTGTATCAGAAACTGCTCAACATTAAATCCTTTCAGTTGAGTAGCAGATTTCTGTTTAGCTAAATTTACTAAATGGCATGAACATCGCTGCACTATGACTGCAGGCTGAACTTTCTTTATGTGAGAAACAACACCTTTTACTTGACCTATCATAGTGTTAGCATTGTCACAGGAAAATGACACACAGTTGCTCCACGAGATATTTTTTTTAACAAACTAATTGTTCAAAATGTTGAATATTCCTTCACCTGTATTATTACTTGATTCAACCAATGATAACAAAACAGATGAATTTTTCCCTATTTTTTCGTCAAAATATGTTATTGTAATGGGATACAGTTTATTTGCTTGAGCATCATTACTTTCGTCCGTAGATAGAGAAAAAGGATTTTTTTTAACTTCAGATACGATGTTACTTGTAGAAACACTGGCCATGTGCTGAATTAGTGCAGTAGCCTTGGTTCATCCTACACGAATATTTTTTTGCGATCGCTGAATCGGGAAACATGGCTTGAAATAACGGTTTTTCAAGCCTTCAGTTTTCGGAAATTTATTCAACATTTTCAATCTGAAATACAAATATTTATGGAATAAAATGATATCTAACAATACTGGGTAGAGAAAACATCGCGCAAGAAAAAAAAATTACCATTACCAGAGAAATCTTACCTCCGTCTACTTTCCGTTTTCGAAGGATGAAATTCCGTCCTCCGATGGAGAAAATGATTCCCCCCGGCCTGCACCAATCCTCCCAAAATTTAGGTTCAGTTATGCATCGATTTCGTACATGGTCCAAATGATAACAAAAAAAAAAGACGGAATTCCTCGAATCAGCGTGAGAATCTCGTAGCCGAAGATTACGGGGAATTTTTCGGGCGGCCTATCTATCGTTTTCGGAAATCGTTGCCTACAATTTCAAGCTGAAATTATGCAAAAAATTATATTTAACAATACTGAACGGAAGCAACATCGCGAGAGAAAAAAATACAAATACGGGAAAAATATGCACTTCGTTTAACTTCAGTTTCCGAACGTTTAAAAAGACAAAACAACGTCCCCAGACGGAATACAACACCCCCCCCCTAATAATATCCTGAAAATTTCTTCACTTTTGCATCAATCTCGAAAATGACAAAAAACAACAACAAAAAAAAAAAAAAAACGTATGGGACTTCACGAATCCGCGGCAGAATCTCACGTACGAATTAACCGCTGAATCGGTTTCGAATGTCGTAAGATAACGCTAAAATATCGACGACCGGTAAATTTTAACTTTTGGCGCAAAATTGGCGCAGATTTCGTCGAAATGGCGATTTGTAGCAGAATGGCGCAAGAACAACGTTTTGGCGTGGGCTGGCACAATTGGCGCAGGTCTGGCAGCCCTTAATGTAGCATTTAATTTTTCCCCCCCAGAAAAACTTGAAGAACCAACAAAAATTTTTAAGTTGACGAAAATTTGCTTTCTATCTCAGAAAATTAAATCAAATGGCGATTTTCCCTAATTTCAGCGGTGTTTCCATACTTCCGTAACAGCAACCAAAAATCCGTACTAGTTGGCATCTATGCTTAACCTACCCTATAATTACATATAATGCTCATTTAAAAAATTTAATCACTATGATGATTCATAATGTGTTAATTCATATTAATGTTATAATGTGTTAATTCATATTAATGTTAAAGTCTAAGAACAACAGGAAGATAAAAACCAATATTATGGCTAACAATGGCATTCAAACTGGACAGTTGTCACAAGTATTGTTTATTATAAGTAGAAGCAATATGCATTTTCCTGCATCTATAAAATTTGTATATACATTTTAACATATCACAAAGATGATCACTGAATTTTAGAGGTTAGCTCATTAAAGCAAGATCATTCTTCAAATTACAGTTACTGAAAGTACAAATATGTATGCATACATATATTTGTGAAGAATTATTTCTTCAGGGAAATTCATGTTTCATTGGTATCTAAGTTACTGAAGGCATTAGATTTTACTTACTGTTGATGTGTCACATTTCTCCAATCACAGTAATCTTGGAACACATTTTGAGCTTTATTAGCATGCATCAAGTGTCTCACACAAGACCTTTCCTTTTGTACTTCATACTCATTATCTTTTTCTCCTGTGGGTATTCCTGAATTTGGACCCCCATGATTTCCTCAGCTTTCCCCTACCCTTCCTTCTTGTTCCTTGCACTGAAAAAATTCTGTTTGTTATTACCTCATCACTCATTCTTTTAAACACCTCAAAAAAAATTTGCCACCACCCTATTAACAACATTCTGCTTTGCATCACACCTCTGCAACACATCTTCATTCTTTACATGTTTAGCATGTGTCTTGCACTTCAACATCCAGGTGGAGGTGGCAGCTGGGATGAACTTCTTTTTGAAGGACAAGAACTGGTACCCCTGCCAAATCAAAGAACTGGCAGACAGATGGCTAAAGACGGTGCAACACGATAGCCTATACTTTGAATGTTAGTCAGCTTTCGTCATAAAGGTACGTATGAGGACAAAGTGATCCAAATATTGCAAAACTTTAGACTCACCCTCTGTAGCACTAAATAAATTTATGGTGTAATTTACCATATCATTCTGTTCAACACATTATATACCGTTCCATGAAATGTCATTGAATAAATTCTGTGGTACTCAATAAAAACAGTTTTCAAAAAGTTTTCTTTTACATACTTTTATATAAATAACAACCTGTACACAGAGCCACTGCTCCTCATTTATGAAGTGTTGATGTTATTAGGCTTATGTTCTTCTGTTGTCAGGCTTAACATTTATTGCAAGCTCTTATGTTGCGAAGCCTAACTTTCATGCTGCCAAAACTCAACACATATTCAGAAGTGGATGTAATTTTCTATTCATTCTTTAGACTAAGTAGTCCATGAATTCACTTGAAAAATGTTATAGCCATACTCTATGTAAGACGAAGAACAGCAATCCAATGCAAAGGTTGTCAAAGTCAAACACAATATTGAACTTTTAGAATAAAACCAACAAAAATTGTTTACAAAACTATGAATCTATGAAAACGTAGGATGAATATATACACTAAACTAACCTAATGAAAAAAAAAAAAACACATACTAAACCTATAAAAAAACACAAGATCAACCAATGGCATAAGAAACTCACTTCAAGTACCAGACGTGTTTTGCTGGCACATTTGCTGCAGCTCGTCCTTGCTTAGCTGCTCCTCATTGGTCTCCCCTGGCTTGTCACATCATCATTCACAGTTCGCACCTTCTGCACCCTCTATTGGTGAGTATTGGTATGTATTTTTTTTTAGGGTTGTATTTTCTTCACTTTTTATAAGGTTCTTCCAAGCATAAGAGAAAATGCCATTGGGCTATTATTATTACAATTAAATTTACGCATTTTCTCAATGCATATTGATTAGATTATTAATATCTCCCACCATCTTATATTTGGCAGATATGTTCAATGTTTGTCCGATCAGGTGTTGCCTGCCTCTGCGTGCAGTATTCAATCAATGAAGTTTTATTTTGTTTTTTATTTCAATTCTTCATATATTTGTACAATCTTGTTTCAATAATTACGTTTTGTACTGTCTATGAAGTAAACCGGTTTGTTAAGGTTATTATCCTGAATTATTTTCTGTTAAACATGCTTTCTAAATACACAAACTCATTCATCTTGTCTTTTTCTTTAAAGGGATTTGCGTCTTTTTTCTTTAAAGGGATTTGCTTCTCTTTGATAACTAAGAGAATTTAATCTTTACTTCTATAAAGAGCAAAATGAACCAGTATTGTGATGTGACAACATCTGAAACATGAAATATATCAAAACAGCACAGTGAATGTATATATTCATTAGCTGCATCTAAATTAATGTGCTTGTTAGTAATCAAATACATTTGGAGGTTACTCACCCTTTCACATAAAGTTCAGAGGTTTTCACTTCATCTAATTCACATTTCCAACACGTCTTCTGTTTGCCCGCTGTAGTTCGAGAATCTGATATTTCTTGTAAAGAATATTTTTTGCAATTGCTTTTTGAAATACATTGGTCTTCCATTTTTTTTTTTTTTTTTTTTTACTTTAAGACTAAAAAGTCCTTATTTCCACTTGCAAACAGATGCCTAAAGCAACATACACAAAAACTTCAGAAAAAAAAAAAAGATACATCTCCTTTAACAAATGTGCAACACTTTAAGAAACTACAATACATTTTTTTTAAAAAACCTTGACATCCACTTAGTAATAACTGAAGTCATGACCATTCCTAGACAATCATAGGATAGATAAAACACACAGATTATGGGATTTACTTATGAATAAATAATTTATTCCTAAGTAAATCCCATAATCTGTGGGTTTTATCTATCACTTGACAACCAGTTAAAAATCTATTTTACTACATATTTACAAACAGCACTTGATGAACTCAAAAAACCACAAATGACCAACACATCCGAAAAATAAACCACAGATTTAAACTTCCATCAATTTCCATTCTCTTCCCACACGGCAAAGACACTCTCATCAAACAAAGATCTTCGCTCTTTCCACGTTTATAAGTGAGTCACGGAAAAATTCTCATTGGCCGCCACCGGGAGTCGAACCCAGGGTCTTCCACTTATGCGCCGGATATTCGACTCCCGGTGGTGGCCAATGATAATTTTTCCGTGACTCACTTATAAACGTGGAAAGAGTGAAGATCTTTGTTTGATGTTCCTGGTCCACGTTAAATGTCTGTATTAAAGACATTCTCTCCGAGCACTTTCAACTTATACCAAGGCTGTTTTCGAGGGGCTTTGCAGCAACCAACCGCACCCACTGTTTTCCAGCTAGTGAATGTTTTAGTCTTCACATTGTATCATCTCATCACGTTCTTTCCCAATCTATTTCAGTGGTGCCATCTACATTGCTGGACAATTGCTAAGGACGGATCATAAACGGCTATATAGCGCATAAAAAAGTAAGTGTGGTTGGATGCCAAGTGAACTAAAATAATGTCAGAACGCCAGGACATTACAAGAAAGACAATTTATTGTGCTCTGAAATCCAGAAGGCTTTGGAACGTGTTCAAGGGACAAACAGGCCATTTTGTGCAGAATACGTAAACGTGAAAAAAATGCAATTACCGTCCGCAGGCGTTCCGGCGTAAGATGTCAATACGGGATATGGCCACCATGGAGGGCAATGCAAGATTCCACACGTCGTGTCATGCTTTGCATAACATTATCAAGCAGTTGTTGGGGTAATTTATCCCATTCCTCTGTCAGTGCATGGATGAGGGTGTCCTTGTTTATTGGAGGGCATTGGCGACCAGCAAGACTCCTCCCCAAAGCATCCCACACATTTTCAATGGGATTCAGATCTGGAGAACGTGCTGGCCATACGAGAAATTGAATATCCTCACTCTCAAGACACTCCTGGACAGCGACTGTTCAATGACATGTTGCGTTGTCGTCCATGAAAATGAATCCATCACCAACAGCACCAAAGAACATGCGAACATGAGGTAGCAGAACATCATTAATGTATCGTTGGCCAGTCATAGTCCCAGTTGGAAGCACATAGAGGGACATACGGCCATTGATCATGATGCCAGCCCATACCATGACACTACGTGTCGGATATCAGTCCCTTTCCTGTATGTTTGCTGGACAATATGCAGTACCACTATCACGCCAGATCAGTTGTTGTCGACAATCAGATGATAGACTGTATGTACTCTCATCTGAGAAGAGGACAGCAGACTAGTCGTTATCAGTCCAATTGCGATGTTGATGGCACCATTGCAAACGGGCGGTACGGTGACGTCTGGACAATGGGATGCACACAACAGGACGGCGGGCGTATAGTCCTCCTTCATGCAAACGTCTGGCGACAGTTTTTCGGGAGATCCGCTTGCCAGTAGCAGCCATAAACTGATTTGCTACCTCACTAGCTGTGCTGCGCCGGTGTCTTTTTGTTGATAGCACTATGTACCGATCTTCTGCAGGTGTCGTACTGCGAACACAAATTCCCCTGTGACGTTTGCTACACTCTCCATTTGTTTGAAATGATTTCCAAAGCCTTGAAACAACACTGTGGCTGACGTCGAACTCCTGGCAACATCTGTTATTTTTCGCCCTTCTTCAATCTTGCCAATAACACGGCTACGCGTAAAATCATCTAAGTGATGTCGGGAAGACATACTGAAAATTGCAAGTTCGTCAATTGATTCTTTCCCTTTCAACTTTGCGTTTGAACAACAACGGTCAATACACGTCAAATCCTTTATATCTCTTATCAGCGCTATGACGTCACGAACAAGTTCGGCAATCCAAAATTTGCATACGCATAAACGTCTTACTGTATCCCACACTTATGCTAATTTCCACATTTTCCTGCCTTCCATTTTATGGTTACTATCCTTGCTATTGTCATCCGTCCTTAGCAATTGTCCGGCAGTGTATTAGACGGGGTTTTTTTTTTTTTTAATTTGTTTCGGTTTATATTTAACTTCTATTATCGTTTGTATTATTTTATATTCATTTAATTTGTTATGCTTATATTTTTTTGAACTATTTATTTTTATTTATATTTTTATTTATTTTTATTTTTAACTGTCCATGTCGAAGCCAGGGCCCAAACCAGGCTTTTAGCATGAGAAGTTCATATCTTAAACACTTTGTTAGGAGGCAATGTTATTTACATTAAAAACCTGTCTCCTGTCACAATCACATTTCAAGCACTCATTTCCTTATGTTCATTTTCTGGATATTTCATACATTTCATTACATAAAATAAATACAATGAATTTATAATTAAAAACATAAATACTGTTGCATTTTATAATAAAAAAATAATTGCTAAATGTTATTTCTTTTATTAGCTCTATAAATTTCTCTCTTTTTTTAAAATGGAACTCTGATTTCTCATGAAATCACTTGAAATATTGACCACAATGAAAAGAAAAATAACTGCATTTTTGAGCAGCTTACACACATAAAAATAAAAAAACATTTCTTACTTTAATTACATCCTGAACTGAGATCACATAACCAGCATGTCTGAGACCAACAGACTGTTTAGGAGTTAACCTTCTGTACTCCTTATCTTCATTGTGCTACAAATAAAATAAAAAATCCAAATTTTGTAAACAAAACATAATAAAAAAAAACCAGAATGCATAAATGAAAAAAAGAGTAAAACGGAGAAGGACAAGTCAAAGTAATAAACACAAAGATCAATCATTAATTACTTTTCTATGCAAGTCTTTATTAATATTTTTAAAAGAAATCCATGGTTGAAAAAATTGGGAATGGAAATAATAAAAATTCAGTACAGAGGTAGGTAGGTGGGTAGGTAGGTGGGTAGGTAGGTGGGTAGGTGGGTAGTGTGTGTGTGTGTGTGTGTGTGTGTGTGTGTGTGTGTGTGCGCGTGTGCGTGTGTGTGTGTGTTTGTCATTGCTTCATTCATTTTTGCTCCACAATGTGTTTTGGAAGTGAATGTATTGAAAAAAAAAACAAGTCTTGCACAAGTTCCAAAATGAACTGAAACATATGGTGAAGGCCAGACCACGTAACACATATCAATGGCTGAATCTGCTACTGTTCTGCAGAAAATTGGAGGACTGAATTAACTATAGTATATCTCTTGTTTGCAGAACATCTACAAGTCTACCCAGAATGGCAAAGTGTTATAGCATACAGTAATCAAAGAAATAGCAGCACACTACTGAAGTCACAAACATCAACATGAAAGTGATGTATGTCTGGATATGTTTAACGCAGAAAATGAAGCAAATATATTTTTATTCATCTTCAGTGAAATTTTTTTGCAAGATTTTTCAACTATGCCCTGGCTTTATTGAGATTAAAGGGAAATGGAATTATCTGTGTGATTCTTGAAAACTAATTATAGAAGATGGAAAGTGATTAGTTAGTGCAGAAAATACTAAGAAACAACTAGATTTAGGTTTCTGATATTAGAAAGCATTCTGATATTAAGGCAAATTTTTACATAAAGCATTCCTTAACAAATTTCAGCAAAGGTAAAAATAAGCCACAAAAAATTAAAAAAATCAGCTACTTACTTCCTCGAGTGGCTAAAAAGTATATTACGAAAATTAACAAATGGTGCACAAAAAGTGTTTCAAGCAGAAGGAAAGTATCGGAGACAAAGAGATTTGCAAATTGAACAGTTAAAAGAAAAGATACAGAAGGAAACATGATATAACTCTATGCCATCTAGCAGAAAAATTTTGCATAACGGAAAAGTTGAAAATAAGTAAAAAGTATTTTTCATGGCAAAAGCTATGCTAAAGAAAAAAAAAACCTTTTCAAATACATCTCCCGGAAGCAGAGATAACGAGAAAAAGGTTTTAACCTCTACGCCCCTAATGGGAAAAAGCTGTGCATCATTTAAAGAAGGTCTTATTAAAGCAAAAATCTTACTCACTCCCTATCTTTACCGTAGTGAATGGCATACAGTAAGAAGAAGAAATTTCTCACTGGGGTTTTTAGAAATGGAGATACAGCTGCAGAATTGAAGTACACAATCATCACCTAGCAGAGAACTGTGAACAACAAACCTCCTCAAATACAAACCTTAAGTGCTCCACAAGGTAAATGGTATCCAGTGTTACAAGAATTTTTAAATCGGACATTTAGAAGTACAGATATTGAGAAAAACAGATTAAATATTTGTGCCACCTAGCAGCAAAATTGTGCATTATTTTGGGAAGAAAATACAAGGAGTTTTTAAGTAGTTAGCAGTACCAGACCGAAAAAAATTTTTAATTGGGTTTTTAGTCCCACAGACATTGCTGTAAATGGATATGTGAACTTACATCCCCTAATAGCACACCTGTGCATTAAGAAAAAAATTGAAATCACATGAGAAACATTTTGCATGGAAAATGCTCTCCAACAAAGTTTTTTTTTTTTTTCCAAATTGGACTCTTAGAAACAGAGTTAATGATAAATATAAGATATACATATACACTCCCTGGTGGGAAAACTATGCACTATTTTAAGCAGGGGTATTCTTGAAAGGTTTTCCAAGGTGAGCAGTACTGGCCCACGAACGAATATTTTCAATTGAGTTTTCCTGAGTTTTCAGAAGCTCAGATTTCATTGCAAATACACCAGAAGCAGAAATAAATCCTTACACACCCTGGTGGCAAACCATTTTTTACCAAAAATGAGAAATTATATGCAAAATATTTCCCACCAGGAGCTGTATCTGATGCAGGAAGAATTTTTCAAATTGGGCTTTTAGAAGCAGAGATATTAGGGAAAACGCAATTTACTTTTACGTCCCTAGCGGAAAATCTATGCATTACTTTAAAAAGATACTGTAACTAAAATAGTCTTTGATATAAATGGCATTGAAGGGAAAAAGAATTTTTCCAGTCGGATATTTAGAAGTAAATATAAGAAATAAAATGTATTTTGAATTCGACAGGATCGGCATTTATGCCCTCTAGCATGCAAAGTTGTGCATCAGGAAAAAACAGAATGCAAGGATCATCATTCTCGCATTTCAAGCTCCCCAATGCAAAAAGAATTTTTCAAATTGAACTAATAGTTGCAGAGATATGGTGTCCACAGAGAGACAGCCAGCCAGACAAAAATATAACATAAGCACAATCTTTTTTTTTACAAAAGACATGCTAACAAACCAGCTTCAGTACTGCTAACACACAAGAAAACCAATAAAACATTTTGCAATTAATTTTTTTTAATTAACTGTATATCAATTAATACATAAAAGTTTTGTTTTTCAATTAACATATAAACAGTTTATGATTGGCTAGTTTAAACCTGACATAATGTAATAGGACAAATAAAGGTAAGTAGATCATGATAGTTATGTTAAGAGATTAGAACTTTTACAAAGAAAGTTCATAAGTTGGGAGCTTTCAACCTCGTCTTAGGTCTTCATCACACCAATGGAGGACTAAGATTGTTTCCAGATTCTACGTTTGAAATAACAACAAAAACTCATTGGCGTGAAGACCTAAGACGAGGTTGAAAGCTCCCAACTTACAAATTTTCTTTGTAAAAGTTCTAATCTCCTAATGTTACTAGCGTGATTTATTTACCTTTATTTGTTATTCCTTGTTACGTGTTTTGCCCATCATTGTCATAATGTAATAAGCCAAAAATTGATCCTTTTTTATTTGTCCGGTTATAATGATCGTTTTTAACACTCCATTCAACTTCGATATATATGTGTCCAACTGTATATATACAGTTTTCAAGAGAAAGAATTCAATAACTAGTTTCATTAACATACCAGAATGCTGGCTAAACTTACCTCTCTGAAGTCAGTTTGCTCTATATAGATAATACTTGAAAATAACACAGTATGTGACCCTCTAGAAGGTTCAGATGGGAAATTTGGTACTTCTAATTCAATAGGACCTCCATGAGGAAGATTTACTATTTGCACTTTCAGTGGTTCCAACACAGCCATACATCTACACAAATGCATAGACAGAGTAAAAAATATATACATATATAATAAATATCATGTAAAACAGACAAAATTCGGTTTTTTCCTTTTTTTTTTTTTTTGCATCAAGCACTTAATTAATAAATCAAAACACATAGAGATACTAGAGAAAAGTTTTACATATTTAGTTTTGGGGTTAGTTCATCATTAGCACTGTACTGTTTATACTTGCATATAAGCTGAACCTCCCTATTTCTACAGCTAAAAATTTGTGAAAACCTTGATCCACATAGTCGACCTTAAATTTCCAGATTTCGGGAAACATATTTGTTGAAACGAATTATGCAAATTTCTGAGATTATCTTTTGTAAAAACCTTCAAAGTATGATTCACTATTGGAGTTTCCAAATAACTCCTGTAAAATCCATGGCATTATTTATGCAGGATTTTTGGAAAGACTTTATAACCATTTCTGGTGAAATTGAGTCCCACAATTCTTCAAGTTATTTCCTTTTATAAAACATTTTGTCTTTGCTCTTCCACAGTGCTAACCCCACTGACACAGCTGGTGAGAACAAGGTCAGATGATGTCCACGCTTCCTATGAAAACTCAGGAGAGGAGATATACCTGATTGGTTGCACAATACACCAACATCTAAGTAATTTATCTGGTGTCTGACTCACTGTGTGTCAATTCTAAAGATGGGGTCCCACAATCACACAGGGAAAACAATGAGGGGTTCCTTCCTGTTCAGAAGCCAGAAATTCCACAGCCTCAATTTGAAATGGGATTATTTCAATATAATAAGTGAAAAATATATATGTAATATTTTTCACTTATTATATTAATGGCACCTATACCTGCAGGAATCCTACTCTGGATGAAAATATATTTCATCATTTTTTATTTTATATATGGAAGTACTTCTGAAGTGTTGCTTTACAAGTGTTCCCGCCACTGCAGTTGTTGGTGATTTGTTTACATTTGAGACTGTAGCTCTACATGTGCAACTACATGATATAAATAGTGAAAGCAAAACAGGGTTGGATTTTTTAAGAATACGTATACGTAAGTACAGGGTAATTCATAAAGAAGTATACAGTTTCAATGCACTATAAAACAAGAACAATGTAAGATATTTTATGTTACCTGTAACAGAATTGTAGGGGAATGTTTCAAGTTTTTTTAGAGACAGTCACAGATGTTCTGTGTGCACCCTTAGTCACACGACACACATCGAGCCAGTAATCCATTTCCGCCCAAACGCGTGGTAAGATATCTGAATCAAGTGCAGTGATAGTGGCTGTGATACGCTGACTTAACACCTTGTGACTTTTTCCTGTGAAGGTACGTAAAGGACAAGGTATTCGTCCCTCCCCTTCCTGTTAATCTAGCGGAGCTGAAACAGCGTATCACAGCCACTATCACTGCACTTGATTCAGATATCTTACCTCGCGTTTGGGCGGAAATGGATTACCGGCTCAATGTGTGTCGTGTGACTAAGGGTGCACACATAGAACATCTGTGACTGTCTCTAAAAAAAAACTTGAAACATTCCCCCACAATTCTGTTACAGAAAACATGAAATATCTTACATTGTTCTTGCTTTATAGTGCATTGAAACTGTATATTTCTTTATGAATCACCCTGTAAATCAAAAAGTAAAGAAAAGTAAAGACAATTTGGAAATTATGCAGTAACTGCAAAAGATAGAAGCTGACACAATACAACATGTTTTCAATGGCTTATGGGTAGTTTGAACATGCACAGCATAGTGCTCTGCCGTTAGTCTAGTTGAAGCCAAGGTCAAATAAAAATGGAAGCTCCGATGAAAAGATTGCACCATAGTTGGACAACATGCCATAGTGAGATTTCTTTGGGCAGATGGAATGAAACCAGCTTAAATCCACCTAAATAATGTTGGCTCAGTATAGAAGTGAAAACATCTCAATGTGTGTGAAAAGTTTGTGAATGGGTAGAAAGGTTTAAAGCAGGAAGAACAAGTTTAACCAACAAAGCTTGATCTGGCTCGCACACAATCCCAAATCGACAGGGCAAATGACTTGATCAGAGAAGACTGATGGATTATGTTGTCTGCTGTTGCTGCAGATTTGGATATCAGCTATGGATCCACACCTGCCATAGTGCACGATGACTTGGGGTACCGTCAAGTTTGTGCAAGATGGGTGCCCAAACAGCTTACTGATCTGCACGAGCAACAGCGCGTGGAGGTTGTGACCCAATTCCTGAAACGTTATGAAGAAGATCCGAGGGTTTTGGGGTGGATATGTCACTGGCAATGAGATAAGTTCATCACTGTGAATAGGAAAGCAAGAGACAAAGTATGCAAGGGAAACACTCATCTTCTCCATTAAAGGAGAAATTTAATTTACAGCCCTCCCCCCAGAAAATCATGGTGACCTTCTTTTGGGACATGAAGGACCTTATTCTGGACTATTTTCAGGAACATGGACAAACAGTGACCAGTGCAACGTACTATGCTATGCTTAGAAAGAAACTGAAACCTGCAATTTGAAGTAAAAGAAGAATGCTGTCAAAAACAGTCTTGCTGCACTATGGCAATGCATGTCGGTCCCCAAGTAGCAGCTGAAACAGTGAAGACAATGCAACAACTGCAGTTTGAACGTCTTACACATACCCCTTAAAGCCCTGATCTGGTACCATGCAATTATTAAGTCTTCAGTCCACTTAAAGAGGCACTACATGGTCACAGGTTCACCTCTAATGATGAGGTTAAGGAAGCAGTGCCGACCTGAATTTGGAAGCAGCCAAAAAGCTTCTTCTCCCAAGGAATGAAGAAGCTAGTAGAATGAGACAAGAAGTGCATCAACCTGCAGGGACACTAGGTGGAGAACTAAAATAACCATTACGTTCATTTGCACATAGTTCCCAGAATTAAAGGGTATGTTGCCTTTATTTTTTTATTCTCCCTCGCATTTCAAGGAATACAAGTAAATTACATAGTTAGAATGTTAAAAATCTCTGTGTAATTTTCTTTTTAATTCAGTGTGAAACTCAATGTCTCTTTTAGCATAGCATGTACGCCTTGGCTGAGGGAAAGAATGCCATTTCTCCATATGTTTCATGTTGTCTAGAATGGGTATCGAAGGAGATGGCGAAAACTCTTCTAATTCAAGAACGGAAGATAACTAACTGTTTTGTATTCTGTAGGACAGAAAGAGCTGCGGAGCATCACGGTTGATGGGCGAAAGCTTGAAAATGCTTATTTGTATATTCCAACAAATCCAATTACTATGCCAACAAATCCAATTACTAGTATAGCTTTACTTTTTATTACATAATTGGTGTACAGTTCCTCATTATTAATTTGAACAGCATTCATTTCTAACTTTTTCTTTTTGCTGATAATACCTTTTTCTTTCCATTTCTTCATTGAAATTTTCATATATCATCAGATTTTGGCAAAAGTTGGCATCAAGTGCTTCTTCCAAATAATATTTTCATTGACGAACTGAACTGCAGACTCACCCTGTTCTTTAAGTTTGTGTAGCAAACTAGGTTTCAATGTTCATTCTTCCTGACTATGTCTACAATTTCATTCATTGTGCTGAAAGAACTTTCAACCTGATGACCATGAAAGCATAATATCAAGGCTTCCACTATTTTAGATAATATTACCCACTACGCACCAATTCTGAAGAATGAGATCGGGGAAACGATATGGGAGCCCAATGAGTTAAGTGAAAGATGGGGTGAATACTTCTGTGAGTTATTAGATCAGGAAAGCAAAGATGAGTGAGACAGATGCAGATGATGTCACAGTGAGGGATGGAAGCACTGGAGGGATTTCAAGAGAAGAAGTGTGTAAAGCTCTAAAATCTCTTCAGAATGGTAAAGCTCCGGGAGTTGATGGCATAACTGCCGAGATGTTGAAATATGGTGGTGACTCTGTAATTGACTGGTTAACTGAAATTTGCCAGTTGTGCTGAGAGTTAAGAATGGTCCCTCAGGATTGGAAGGATGATATTATTGTTCCCTTGTATAAGGGAAAAGGTGATCAGACTGAATGCAAGAACTATTGTGGCATTAGCCTACTAAGTGTGCCAGGGAAAGTTTTTGGTAAGGTTGTTATTGAAAAAGTAAGGGGTCTTACATCAGAAAAAGTGTGGGATGTTCAGAGTGGTTTGTTTTATGCCTGGTAAAGGCTGCACTAACCAGATTTTTGCATTATGCACGATGATTGAAAAGTATCTGGCTGTTGGTAAGAAAGTTTTTGCTGCCTTCATAGATTTAGAGAAAGCTTACGACCAAGTAAATAGGACACTTTTGTGGAAGGTATTGAATGAATATGGTGTTACTGGGAATCTACTTAATAGTGTAAAAGCCATGTATGCTGGTAGTAGAGCTTGTGTACGAGTGAATGGTGTTTTATCAAAATGGTTTTCTATTGGTGCAGGAGTTAGACAAGGTTGTGTATATGTCCCCATGGCTGTTTAATATATTTATGGATGAATGCATGAGTGATACCAAAATAGATGATAGTGGTTTATGTCTTGGTGATATCCGTGTGTGCAGATGATTGCTGTATGCTGATGACACTGTCCTGTTGGCAGAGAGCAAGTAATTTGCAGAGTATGTTGACTCAGATGCACGAAGTTTGCATGAAATTCAAACTGAGTATAAATAAGGGAAAAACCAAAGTAATGGTTTTTGAGGGAAGGAACTGGTGGCACTGAATGTAATGTAAGTATAAATGGCACTGTGATTGACCAGGTGAGTGAGTTTGTGTATTTAGGAAGCATGTTTGACAGAGAGAACAAATTGGATGGTGAAATTAGTAGGTGAGTGAATTCTTCATTGAAAGTCATAGCTGCTCTGGGAGGTTTTCACAGGAATGATGGGTTCTCTAGAGAATCCCGCATGGCTGTGTATGAAAGTGTAATTGTTCCTATGCTGATGTATGGCAGTGAAACCTGAATACTGCAGAAGAAACATAGGAGTAGTTTCTGTGCTGGAGAAATGCATTACTTGCGGGGGTTTATGGCAAGACAAGGTCTGATTGTGTAAGCAATGAAGATGTGTTGCAGTTGTGTGATGTGAAGCAAAATGTTGTTTAGCAAGGCGGAGACTAATATGCTTCGGTGGTTTGGCCATGTTGAAAGAATGAATGATTATATGCTTACTAAGAAAATCTTTTTAGCACAAGTAGCAGGAAGGAACAGTAGAGGAAGGCCAAGGAAGTCATGGTAGGATCAGATTCAGGAGTGTCTGCATGAGAAAAAGATTATGAGTATAAAGTATAGAAGACCTTGTGTACGGATGTGATGGATGTCAGTGAAGCCCGAGTTGTACGTCAAGATTGCTGTAAATGGAGAAATTTGATACGACAACAGTAAGTAAAAATATCTGGTAGTTTGTATTTCTTTTTGGAGCTAACCTCTGAATCTCAGAGAACAGCTTAGTAATAATATGTATGTATGCACCAATTCTTACATTAGTTTTCAACTTCGTTAACAGGAGATGAAAGTTGTTTGCCAACCTAATTATTCTGCTGAATTTCCAGAGCATAACTTGAAATTTCTGCTGAATTTACAATAATATAATTGTAACTAACTGTAAAAGCCTTTTTAGCATATTTAGGATTAAGTGATGTATGTCACCTTACACATTAAGAATTCACTATATAATGGTATTTTTGCATGTGTTTTTCACACTGAATTAGCTTCAGGAACTGGTTTAAAAATTTTTTTTTTTTTTTGACCTCAATGTCATTTCTAGGAATATTTGGGGCCTTAATTTATTAAAAATGCATATGAAGGCACCAAAAAGTTTAAAAATTCTTCACACTTTTTTTCGCCTACTTGGTACGCTTCGCAGGTGCAATATTTATTGCTTGTTATTACTACTTCTACATATTTTAACTGTTAAAAATTAAGCAATCAATAAAATATTGACATACTTTTGGTTGGTTGTTCTCTTTACAGAATCTTCCAGTGAGACATACCTTTTCCACACATTTGCAGTCATCAGTGGTATTCACAATTGCTGGTTCTAGAATATGGTGGTCTTCTAATGGGCAGTTGCTCTAGGCATGAGTTGTAAGTTGAAGTTTTTCTTCTGTTATTTATGTCTGGGTGTTTGTTAGATTTAAATCTGTATGGTTTCTCATGAGAAATTAGCAATTTCCATGTGCATGGGTATTGTTATCGGATTATGATTATTGCAGTTACTTTCTCTTGTTTGCTGAATTTCAATTGCTTTGGCATATCTGAGACTGAATACATCATCTTGCTGGTTAATAATTTTAAATTCTTCAAAACTACGTTCTGTTTCTTCAGATATGCAATACTGGATTAAGGCTGTTTTTTTCTTGTTTATGTATCCAGTTGTTAATGTGTTAGTTTAGGCAGTATTTTCATTTTTAATACTTCCAATACAGGAGATTTGATTCCCCCCCCCCTGGTTTAATGGTTATCTTGCAGCAGATGCTTAACTGAAACCAGAGAAATAGCCACTATGTGACTAAAGAACTCAAAGGCTGCCGTAACTTACTCTCAACTATTGACATCCAGAATATGGAATGCAAAAACATCTTCACACAGGGCTCCAACAGCATTGCTGAAAGGTGCTTTAAGGGTATTGTCACAGAATGAAAGTGAACAAAAACATGACCTGTCTAAAAGGGGCTAAAGGAATCGGCAATCGAGATCTTCCTCCAAGAGGATCTAGGTATACCAAAGAAAAGAACCGCAGAAGATCAAAACTGAAAGACAAAAGACAGAAAAGAATGATGTAATGGGAGACTAAGAATAGGAAGTCTACAACCCTGTAAGAATGTGATTATCTTCTGGCAGCACATAGATACAGGACTGCTGACAGAGGTAGTATCTTGCTGGTTAGGGTGGAGCGAAATTTGCGAATTTTTTAAATCAACCAAGGGGTGTGTGTCAAAAGTTGTGGTTCCACATGCTAATCAAGAAAAAA
Organism: Macrothele yani; assembly: GCA_039090855.1. Lineage (NCBI taxonomy): Eukaryota > Metazoa > Arthropoda > Arachnida > Araneae > Macrothelidae > Macrothele > Macrothele yani. The sequence continues at coordinate 2,408,679 of CM077014.1, forward strand.
AAAAAATTCTAATCGTATATCTTCAGTCTGCGCAATCGCCAAAAGTTTGAAACTTTTTCATAAATCTTACAACACTTCAAAAATGTTCCCATGTTTTTTTTAAAGTGCTCTAATGATTGGGTACTGATAAAGTTTTAGATTTTGATTAGTAATATACACAGAACAAAAAAATGGGTTTATTAAATGGCATCTGGTGTCTGGACACAACTCGTGAAATAATTCACAAATTTGCCTAAAGATCAGCTTTTTTGAAGAACTCTTTAAAGTTTTGAGGACTAATTTTTTTCTTTGATTTATAGGTTTAATTGTACTTGATATAAGTCTTTGGCAGCTCTTTGCTAGCCATAAAAACAACAAACAAAAGTGTGAAATAAAGGTCGGCTTGTGTGTGTATCATTTTGATGCACGTGCAACCGATGGAAGGACATGTTTTGATGGGGCAGATGTCCATTACTTCATTCCCCCTCAAAACCATGCCTCCACACCACCTGAGCTGCAGGTGGTGCCTTGTCTTTCGCAGTTGTTTTAGTTGCAGTTGTGTTGATCAATTGCCTTTCAAGATTGACTGCAGGAGAAAAGGTGTTTTCAATTAATGGCCTAATGGGATGCCCAACTTTATGTAGCTTGATCTGTAAGAACAACCTGTCAGTACAAAAATAAGCTGGGGGGGGGGGGAGGAGATGTGTCCAAAGAAAGATTTCAGAGGAAGATTTTTTTAGAAAGCTTACTAACAGCTTTACATAGTTTTTCAGTGTTGTCAGCCTTGAGTCTTATGCAATTGTTTTTTTCCAGGAAATCAGCGACTTTGTTGTCCAAAGAATTCTTATGGATGTAGACAGGACATCCGGCTTTGCAAACTGCAAGATTATTACACTGGGTGAAATTTCTAAATTTCTTCAAAAAGGAGGAGGAGTATTTGAGCCTTGGGGTTTGAACCTCGAAAATTGCAATAGCCGATTTTGCACGAATGATTGGTTGATGTGCGGGATCCGCGTTTTGGATCGCTGCTTCCAGTAATGAAATACATGTAGTATGTGGTAGGCTAGGATTAGCAATAGGAGAAAATTTGGGTCCATTGGCATGTAGTTTATCAATTTCAGCAGGAATAGGCACAGAAGACAGGTTCACATACCTTGGAAAGTTGGTATCGGCAACCTTCGTGGGAGCCGAACTCCGTGTGTTCTTTTGAATGGAGGCTAGGTGCTGAAACTTGTTTTCAAATCTTTTGGTTCCTGCCAATGATTTGGAAAGTGATTTTGAAATCTGGCAACAACTGACGCTTTTACTGCATGTCTCATTCCATGGCTGATGAAGGTAGAAGTCACTACCGAAACGTCCCGCTCATAATCTTTCAACATAACTTACGCGTGTGATGACGATTTCAAGAATTCTTTTAATGTTTTGTGTGTTACGTGTTTTCCTGCCCATTCTTCTCACTATGATTCCTATAGTTAATGCAACTTGTAGGCAGATTTTCTACTGGAATGGAGAATGGATCATTTTCCGTAAAGACCGTATGAAACTTGTTTCTTTGTTATGCCAACTTCGCTTCCTCATTAAGTACAAGGGGTCCAGGGTTATTCCAATTGCTTTTCAGGTGCATAAACCCTCTTTTCATGGAAGATGCCAGAAAGTTCTGGACCGTACCACCACCAGCCTCCTCTCCGCAGCTATCCGAGATTTCCGTGCCTCCATTGCGACTTTGGAATTCAAGTGTTACACCAGGTACCAATTTCTATCTTTCGCCACCCATCCAGCATTACTGGACAATTTTTTTATCCGAATTCATGAAATCATACCAGGACTCACAGTTGTGAAACCAAAAGACTTGAAAACAAGTTTCAGCACCTAGCCTCCACTCAAAAGAACACACGAAGTTCGGCTCCCACGAAGGTGGCCGATACCAACTTTCCAAGGAATGTGAACCTGTCTTCTGTGCCTATTCCTGCTGAAATTGATAAACTACTGGCCAATGGACCCAAATTTTCTCCTATTGCTAATCCTAGCCTACCACATACTATTTCATTACTGGAAGCAGCGATCCCAAACACGGATCCCGCACATCAACCGATCATTCGTGCAAAATCGGCTATTGCAATTTCCGAGGTTCAAACCCCAAGGCTCAAATACTCCTCCTCCTTTTTGAAGAAATTTAGAAATTTCACGCAGTGTAATAATCTTGCAGTTTGCAAAGCAGACAAAGCAGGATGTCCTGTCTTCATCCATAAGAATTTTTTGGACAACAAAGTGGCTGATTTCCTGGAAAAAAACAATTGCATAAGACTCAAGGCTGACAACACTGAAAAACTATGTAAAGCTGTTAGTAAGCTTTCTAAAAAAAATCTTCTCTGAAATCTTTCTTAGGACACATCCCCTCCCCCCCCAGCTTATTTCCATACTCCCAGGTTGTTCTTACAGATCAAGCTACATAAAGTTGGACATCCCATTAGGCCATTAATTGAAAACACCTTTTCTCCTGCAGTCAATCTTGAAAGGCAATTGGTCAACACAACTGCAACTAAAACAACTGCGAAAGACAAGGCACCACCTACAAGGCACCACCTGCAGCTCAGGTGGTGTGGAGGCATGGTTTTGAGGGGGAATGAAGTAATGGACATCTGCCCCATCAAAACATTTTTTCCTCTCAAGAACAGATCGACAATAATATTAGTTTTCTGGATATCAACATCAACCCAGACTTCTCACTTGGCCTCTTTGTTTACAGGAAACCTTCTGCCATACATAATATCATCTCTTACCATTCTCACACTTTTGGAAAATACAAACTGTCTGCTCTAGAGTCATACATTCACTGGGCCAAAGTTATTTGCAACAGCCATTCTGCTCTTCAACTAGAATATCAGAACATCATCAACATTGGCAAATTGCATGGCTTTCCACCCCTCTTATTACATAGACTAATCAAGAGGTTTGAATCACAGAACAGATCTAGTTTACTGCCTGAACCTTCCACCACCCATCAGTTTGTTGGCACTTTGCCCTTTAGCTTGTCCTTCACTCATAAAGTTTGCTCTATTTTCAAGTCTTTTGGCTACAGGATTGCAGTCAAATCACCTCCACATCTTCTCAAACTCATCCTTAAGGACAGAGATCTCAATAAACCCCTGGATTTACAAGGTGTCTACTCTATCCCTATCAACGCTACCGAAACGTCCTGCTCATAATTTTTCAACATAACTTACGCATGTGATGACGATTTCAAGAATTCTTTTAACAATAATTTCATCCATTGTGCTGAAAAAACTATCAGCCTGAGGACCATGAGCACATGATATCAAAGCTTCAACTATTTTAGATAAATGGTATTACTTAGAGAATAATAATACTTTTGAACACTATGCATCAATTTTTAAAAGTTTTTCACCTTCGTCACTTCCATTTTCGGACATTTCTCCCTCCCTTACCAAACTTAAATACAAAAACTTTTGTGACGAGGGATATTTAAAAATGCAAAAGAGTGAGAACATCGCAGGAAGGAAGGAGTGTTGTGATTACGGAAGAAATCTTTGCTCCGTCCGACTTCCAATTTCAGAAATTTCCCCCTATTTTGAAGCAGAAACACAAATAATTTATGCAGTAAAATGTTAATTAACAACAATACTGAACAGAGGCAACATTGCAAGAAAATAAAAAATTACGATCACAGAAAAAATCTAAACTCTGTTGACTTCCGTTTTAAAAAGTTTTGTAAAGGTGGAATTTCATCTTGGCGACGAACATACCACCCACGTCACCACCAACCCCACAAAATTTCTGTTCACTTGTGCATCTACCTCGTAAATGACCAAAATAATACTGAAAAAGGCAGAATTCCTTGAATTTGTGGAAGAATTATATGCCTGAAGATTATGGGGAAATTTTCACTACAGTTTCAAACTGAAATACAAACATTTCTGAAACAAAATTATATTTAACAAGAATACTGGACATAAAAAGGCAACATCGATAGAGAAAAAAATTAAGATTACGGCAAAATGCTGAACTTCGTTTAACTAACGTTTTCGAAAATTTTGAAATACGAAATATACCTGCCCCAGATAAAACACGACCATGCCCAAATTCTCTTCAGTGTTGCATCGATCTTGAGAATGATCTAAACGATGACGAAAAAAGTGGAATTCTGCTAATCTGCTTAAGAATTTTATGTATATCATAAAATAATGAAAACAAAAATTCTTAAAACCCGTAGCTTTGACAGCGTGTTCCATAGTCAGACAACTAAATCCGTAGAAAGTAGTTGGCAGGTATGCTTTCCTGGAAAAATAACTTTCATCATCATGATTATAAGGTTATACAGACCTTGGAGCAGTTAAATTCAGAACATCTCTAACATGAGCATCCAACATTTGGGGATCAACAACGGATTGGGCACCAGTCACACCCAGCTGTTAAAGAAAATTGAAACCATAAGAATTAAACTTGCATGTTTTATTTTTAATAACAAATATTTATGCTGTATTTCTTAATTAATGACAAAGTGAAATTAAGACACCACAGTCAAACAGCACCACCTAGTATACGTATCTTATATATAAAACACAAAACGTCTGTCTGAAGCAGCAAAAACTCTCTAACGCCGAACTTGAAATTTGCATAGCTTATTAATACTGGAATTTCTAGGTCAATGCAACTATTTTAAGATGTCTACGTTGTTCCGTTCACGAGTTATGAATTAATTAATAAGCTAATCAATAAAGTCAGTGTCTTTTGCTACGTCATCCTGTTACAAATCTGAAAGCACGTGACTGCATTCATCACCCTGGCACATCCACAGGTGTTTCTATTCTTTGAGAACTGTGCATAAAAAAAATACAAAAACAAAATTTGCGAAATCTCAATGAAACAGGATGAAATTTTTATAACACCATGAATTGGTAATAAGGGGAGTCCCTCAAAATTTCACCGGAATCCGGTCAAAACTTTTAAAATAGACATTGAATTTTTAATTCATCAGTAAACAGAAATATATACGCAGAAACAGTTAATAAAATTTTGACGGCTAATTAAAAAAGTTATTTACCGATTCAGGCAAAATTTGGAGGTCATGTTCCTGTTAACGATTTATGGTGTTCATTAAAATTTCAGCCAGTTTCATAAAATATTTGCAAAGATAAGTTTTTAACGTTTTTATCCCAGAGATTCACCCCTCAAAGACGTCTGAAACTGAAAGCACGTGATGCATTTGATCGTCGATAACAAATTGTTAATGAATTTTGTTTATTCAGTGTTCTAATGCTGTGTCTCCCGGACGCGTGCTAGATAATTCGTAACACTTTTGGTCCGTTTGATTTTACAGATTTCATACATTCTGTACCGGGCAAAGCCGGGTAGTAACGCTAGTTGATATATAAATTACACTTCCCTGCATAAATATAATTCCTACCATACAATAACACTGTTCCTCATTTGACAAGGATAAAATTTAAAAAACAATGGCAGATTTATATAACATATATTTCAATGAAGTTTCCAACATAAACATCAAAAGCTGAATATTCTTGTTAGTAGCATGTACAAGACACCAGCCATCTTTTACACTTGGTCTAAGAAATGAAATTCTCAGAATTAAGGGAAAGAATAAGGCTGCAGGAATACTGTCATATGGAAAATATCTGAAAAGAACTCATAACATCTCTGGAGAAACTGGATCCAGTATATCTATCTCCAGCATTTCCACACACAACTGGCAATCTTTGCTGTACCAAGCTCTCTTTAAACCTTCACAACCATTACCAGCAGTATAACAGTAGTTCTAAAACTCTGAAGAGGTAGTGGTATTGCTCTCAACTGATATACACTGCAAAACCACTGTCTTTAAGCATCTTCTCATTTGGCCAAAATATCTGTTTCACTACAGTAAAGCAATCCAAAGAAAAGTATTTTTACAATTACGTACATAGTTCAGAATTCCATTAATCACCAGTAAAAATTCCTTGAGACTATAAAGACTGCATTTTTTTTTTTTTTTTTTTTTTTTTTTTTTTTGCAATTTAGCATTCAGTCACCACACCTCAGCTATTCCCACATAGACTGCCTCAAGGTGGGGGGGGGGGTAGAAAGCGCTTGAGGCAGTCTACGTGGAAATGGTTGAGGTGTGGTGACTGAATGCTCTAGATGTCGTGATGTGTAGGGAACGGGAATTGAAGGAATAACATAGAAGGGAATAAGATAAGTTGTGTGTAAATAGTTGTATATATGTTTTTAATGTTTTTGGTTGGAATTTTCGTGTGTATGTAAATAGGACGTTTGTGTTAGTTGGCCATGTCAGTTCATATTGAGTTAAACAATTTTGGTTTTTATAAATGTCAATTAACCAACTAAAGTTGGGTTTTACACATTGGTAAGAGTGGTTGGAAGGGAAGTAGATGCTGTTGGGGCCAAATGTCATTACTGCAGTACACTTCAAGGACTTACACATTCGCCAGGCATTGAATGAACTGAAGACGGAATAGGACCACTGCACCAGAGGCTTGAACCAAGCTAGACTACAAAAAGAACAAAATGTGCAGGGAAATGTGTATGCACTAAAGGAGCTGACCTTACAATAAAAGGTAAGCTACCTATTATGATTATAAATTACTTAAAGGTGAACTCATGCAAAATTAATTTTACAACACATAACAAAAACTGAAAATTGTTAGTAGATAAAATATTTAAGTACTCCTATAGTAGTATGATGGAATGCATATATATCCATGTAAATGCATCACTGCTAGTATGTTTGGTCTTTTGACCCTTCATGAGCATATACAGCTAGGGAGAGTTGGGTTTTTCTAAAATAATGTAATGTAAGGAAGGTTACAGGCTTCACAGGAGAAAGCATTCTGGAATCACACTGCAAACATAACACTCATATCTAATATGGAGTTTAAAACCAGATCCTAGTAATGGTTAACAATAGCAATGCACCAATCAGCAATATAATAAACACTGTCTGAAATCAGATTTTGATGTTGGGTTTTTAAGTGGAAATACCAGTTGCAAAGGCTTAATATGTTTCAAACATTTTACGCATTTCTTCCATGAGTTTTAATTTCAAACACTCAGTATGCCATGTATAACACATTGTTAAAGTTAATACATAAAACAGAACAAAACAAAAAAAAAAACAAAAAAAAAACATGGTAATCTTAATATGTTGAAAATACAAAAATTTACAGGAATTTGTTTTTTCTTTTAAAATGAACTTACTGAATTTCTGAGCTGCACACCACCTCTTATTCTGGACATTTGCTAAGGCAGTAGGCACTGCCAATCAGAATGTAATGTGCGTGACCAGACTTTCTGGTCATTTACTGAAGTTCCCTAATCCACTCTCTTTTAAAATTCCCAGTCCCTCTTCAGTTGCCATTTCTCCAAAAATATGGTTGATAATCTGTGATTTTCAAAGACATCCTGGACTTTGAATATTTTACTCAAAGATGTCTGTTTACTGGATACACATATTCAAAATAGAGGCAACTTTTTATAAATCATGCATAGCGTATCAAATTGAAAATGAAGAGTAAAAAAAAAAAAAAAAAAAAAAGATTGTCAAAATAAATTATCAAAAGAGTTGATTACTGCATCCTGAGGCAACATTCTGAGACAAGGCCAAGAAAATGAACAATGAAATATGTTTGAAGAATTGATTAAAATGAGCAAGATCCAACTTAAATGTAATCAGAACTAGTAAGCTCAAATAAGGAAACAGTAACCTTGGTGAAAGATTTAGCATGATTTATTCTTGTGTTATGATGGAATACACACAGGAAGATCTGGTCTAAGCCTTTGATAATACAATGGCTGCCATGTTGGGTAGCTGGAAATGACACAACAAGTGAACTTTATCTGTTGTTTTATTTCTTTTTTTAATTTTGTGGGGATTTACAATTCCCAAGAGCATCTGAAGTTGCAAGGTATTACCTATTCCTAATGTAGAGCCACTGATCCAAGGGAACGGATGGAACCAATGCCAGTACAACAAACACAGCATCCATGCCTTACCCTGGGATTTGAATCCAGACCCACCCATCCACATCCTAAACTACTTGGTCACTGGGCAACCATTAAACATTTCACAGCATTTTCACATGCCACCACTCTTTATGAAACAATGAAGAAATGAAAATCCAAATTCTTTTCTTTCATTAATAAATGTGGGAAACAGAAGATGTTTTCAAAAGCATGTGTTCTTAACAATGAACAGCAGTACAAAAGGTTATTATTTAACACCAAGTGATAATCACTCTTTATACATTTTTTTTTCTGTTTTATCCTATTTTCAAAAGGCAGAAGCACAAAATCTGAATGATTTTATTTAGAACTTGGAGCTCATCACATAAATGAAGTAGAAAAAACCAATTATGAACAACTGTGAACATAAACAGCAGCCTTTCTTCTTCTTCTTGAATGAAGTAGAATTTTGGAAATGGGAAAACAATCTTGATAGAATTAATACTTTTTAATACAATAGAATGAATACAAGGAGAGTATTAAAAGTTTTAGTACTACTTTCATAAAATAGAAATTTCAAGGAAAAAAAATTAGTACGGATTAATCTTCAAAGTACACGCCTGTTTGCATGGTCATAGAGTTCTGCTTGGTTCTGTGGAACTGATCTTACGAAACACTGTTTTAACTCCCTCGTCACACTATGTTGTATTTCTGAAATGCTGTCATAATGGTGCCCCTTAAGGTGGAATTTCACTTTGGGGAATATAAAATAATCAGCATGTGCCAAATCTTATGAATGTGGGGGACCACAAAGCACTGTAATGTCCTTCCATGCAAGAAACTGCATGCTGATTATCTGCACTGTAAGCTGGCACATTGTTGTAAAGCAAGAACCAGTACCCTGATTCAGCCATGTTTGGCCTAATGTGCCAAATTCTTTTCAACAGTCTGTCCATCACTCCTGTGTGAAATTACGAGTCAAATGCCTGCTCTTTGAGTAGAAATCCTTTGGGTCCAACTCTCTGCCAATAAAAAAAAATCAGACTTTTGCAACCAGGGTTTCTTTAGCTTCAGTAAATTTTCTCCATCCCATGCAGCTGATTGTCTTTTTGTATTAAGGTCATATATATGCAAAGCACCAAGATTCATCACAGGTTATGGCTTTGTTTTAAAAAGTCTGGGTTACTGTCTGCCATTTCAACCAAACCCCAACATGCAGAAACTCTCTCCTCTTTTGTTCCAGCATCAATGAATGTAAAAGCATGAGCAGCTTTTCTTTCCAATCTCTGACAACTGAACACATGGTATCTTTGCTGATAAGAGACTCATTTGCTAATATTCAGAGGGAAAGGTGACAATTTTCCATTAAAAGCTGCTAAAATTTGTCAATGCTACAATCCCAACAAAACATGGGAGGGTCAACACCACTCCACACGTCATCCTGAATATCTTTCAACTCTTCACAGAATTATCCACACCACCAAAGACTGTTGGATCGTGAAAATGCTTCATCTCCATAAGCTGCATGCACCACTGCAACTGTTCCAGTTGCATTTTTCTAGGCTTTAAAACAAAATTTTATTACAACTGTTTGTTCAGTTCTTGAATGCATGATGAGATTTTACTGCACCATCTTAAACACTAATTTGCAGTAGAGTCACTTTGCACACATTGCTGAAACTTGGCACTGAGCCAGGCACAAGTAGTATCATTTAAACAAAATCTGTACTGAAACTTTTCCGACACATCTTTTTAAGACCATGCTTTGGGGTTGGTCCTAGTAACATTTCATGCCCATTTACAGAAAGTATTCCAGAGTCCCAAACATTATGTGCGGTGGAAAAACACTATACAACTAATTTCTTAGCCTTTTACCTCTGCACAAAAGCTGTTGATAGCCTCAGGTGGAAAGCCCCTTCTTCGTAGAGCACTTAGTGTGAACAGCCGTGGATCATCCCAATCCCTGAAAGAAAAGAACATGAACATACAAACCTTCACAACATATTCATAATTATGTTCACAGATATTTAAGTAAAATACAAAATAAAATAAAGATATTTTAGCAAATACAAAATAAAATAAAGATATTTTAGCAAATACAAAATAAAATAAAAAATATTTTAGCAAATACAAAATAAAATAAAGATATTTAAGCAAGTGCAAAATAAAATAAATAAAGATAATTAAACAAGTAGATACAAAATAAAATTCCATTATTATTTACAAGAAAAATCCCATTTGAATATCTTTTTTTTTTTTCACCAAGAAATTCAAATCAAAAGAATATGCAAGCATGCAACCATATAAATCAATAAACATACATTAAAAAAAATATCTCCATCATATATAACATTAGGTCTGGCTCTGGTTACAAATTCAATTTTTTCAAAAGGATATACAATGGGTACAGAATCACTCCAGAAGTTCCTCCTTTACCTAACTGTCTGATAGAATTCATCATCAAGATCATCTGACACCTACCAATATGTGTTCAGGCATGTTTCTGGAGCAAATAAACCATTTCATTAATACTCATATATGAATTTGTAAGTTATTTAACTGATAATTATATGCATCGTGCATAAACATTGCACAATAAAAAACTGATTGCTTAGGCTTTCTTTCTGGTATAAAGTTTCATATTCATTCTATGTTAATATTTTCACTCTGGGACTCTTAATCGATCTGATCATTAACTGTTGCACCCCTATAGTAATACTGTAGTCTACAATGGAAAATATCTGAATAGATTCAGCAATGAATGTTCTTCATTTATCAATTTTCTGATTCTAGCAAAACCAGGTAGTAGCAAGGCCAAAAATAGAACCCTTATATTTTATCAAACATGACAAATTAGGCATATAACATATCACCCAAATATCAGTACAACAACTCCAACAGTATGATTAGTCCCACAGTTAGGAAGGTCACTATTGAGAATTTTGTCTTTGCTGCGTTTGGCTCTGCAGCATTTCACTCTTAACATATGATTCATATCACTATTTATACAGTCATTTCAACTCATCTTTAGTCTTCTTCTGCTGGCCTTCGCTTTTAACTCCTGTGTTTGTTCATAAGTTATATGAACTCTTCATCAATCCTTTAGTGTATACTTATGCCAGAACAATTTGCCTCTCGGGCCTTCTTTGAGATACCTGTCATATTAACCTTAACTCTTTTTTTCTCATTCTTAATTGTACTCTTCCTGGAGACAGCACATGAATACCTTAGAATCTTTATTTCTGCAATGTTTAGTTTATTTTCCATATACATCTTGCAGACAGTCAAATCTCAACATCATAAAACATTTAAATACATAAAAACAATGACACATAGGTAACACAGCCCATTGTTCAACTTCTTACTTTACATTTCAGGCAAGTTGAATTTTCTTTGTTATCTTCTTGCTGGACGAGAGGATAGATGCTTCATTATAATTCTTATGCAGTAATATGAAGCTGAAATAACTTGCGGTCCCACATTTTTACTATTGTAAATTTACTCAACTTCAAAATGCATTAATATCTGATGAATTCAACTTTAAAAACTTATGTACAACAATGCAATTCACAATCAACTGAACCTCTTTGATATCCGCCACTATTTCGTATCATCAACGACGTAAATTTCGTAACACATTCAAAAAAGCAACTGAAAAAACCCCCAAAACACTACATTGCAACTTTGAACTATCAAACACATTAAATCACACGAACTAAACAAATCTTACACAATTAAAAACTAGTATAAAAACTGCATGCACGATTTAAAACCAATTAATGAAAGCCTTGAGAACTCAACTTAATCTTTTACAAAGTTAGAAAACATGTAAAATTTGCATAAACCATGTTCTTCAAAAACGCCATATACTATGAAGACCTTAAAATTCACACTAATAAAAGCACATGAAAAACCAATTAGAAACCTCATCTATATTTGAAATATCAACACATTACACCATACTAAACAAGGACTATGTGCAAACTAATGAAATAATATCAACCAAAAAAAAAACCCCCCTTTGCAACCCATAAACAGTAAATTCAATTGCACATACGCCCAGAATAACTACACCCTACTGCTAAGAATCCTTATCCAAAAACACACTAGAAGTACACACTACGTGAAAACGCAACATCCACCCCTCCCAGCCAGCATGTCAACCTTGGAACGTTTTCGTCCAATTGCCTTGGACATCCTCAGCAAGGATATATCGCCTTGGACATCCTCAGCAAGCTGTTGTTACCCGCTGGTCAGCTATCTAGCGTTATGTGTTGGCGTAAGTGAATTCACGATCCCGCCTCAGATCAAACAGCTGAAGCAAAAATGGAGGTGGCGTCATCCATGAATAGAAGCCATAAGTATCCAAAATTTGTAATTTTAAATCATTTATCTATTTTCTAGAAAACCGCTTTCATTTTTGCCTTAATGTTATTTTATTCTTTTCCAATTAGTTTTAGTTTTTATTTATCCCCCCCCTCCCAATCTTCCTTTCCTTTTTAACTTTCTCAAGATTACCCGCGAGCTGTATCATTTCTTGCCAATAATTTTCAAGCTGTCTTGGACCATTATTATTGCAAATATGTTTACTATTCTTTTTGAATCAGTACTGCTTCTGCTGTTCTTAAATGCCTTTTCGATGTACATCTTTTTAATATTTTAATCTGATCAAAATTTGGGTATACCTTGTTGTCAATACAATGTTGTATTAATGCAGTTGCAGCTTCTTTTTTGTGCCAATTTCTAATATGTTGTTTCAGCAGTACTCTCAATCAATTCTCTTCAAAATGGCTAACTATGTTGTATGTATCTGTGTGCTCAGTGACGCACACAGAATTTCCTGAAGGAGCTGGTTGCTGGTCCCACTAGAAATCTATGGGGCTGGCTAATAAACACAAACTAATTGAAAAAGAATGGAGAAGACTTTTACAGGACAACTGATATCATGCAAGGGTGACATCTAGGCAGGGCAGAAATGACATATATTTAATGGGCGTACAGAACTTGGAGAGCATTTGGAAGCGACAATACACTTTTCAAGAGCAATTTACATTATGTCATAAAAGAAAAGTGTTTAATCAATGCATCCTTCTAGTTCTTACTTATGGATCAAACACATGGACCTTAGTGGGGGAAAAAAATCGGAGGCTGCAGAGAACTGAATGAAACATGGTGAGGTGCATAATTGGCATAGCCACGAAAAATATGAAGAGGAACTTTCAGATGAGAAAAATTACAAGAGTTGATGGTGTCATGATCAAAGTAAAATCCCTAAAATTGCAATGAGCAGGACATATTGTTAAAAGACCACCGTTGGGCAACTGAAATACTAGACTGGATTCCAAGGGACAGAAAAAGACCCACAAGACCTCCTGAGGAATGCATGGAAGAAATTCTAAAGCATGTCAAAGTGGCATGGAGGAGACTGGCTCAAGAGAGAAAGTTCATAAAGAGACTTAATATGAATGTTTGCATAAATCAACACTGATGAGCACATAAATTAAACAAAAACGCTCATCTGGATAATTAAGATAAATTTATATTAACATATCCATTAATATTTAAAGATGCTAAGAAGTACAGAAAAATAGCAATAATTATGAAAACTGGAACTAAGGTACAGAAAAATAATTCATAACAAAAATATTAAAATTATAAAAACATGTAGAGAAATATATATTTTTTTTATTCAGCAGTAGCAGGCATATGGTATTTTAAGAGAACATAATTTTTTTTCTTTATTTGATGAATGAAAGACAAGAGCTTTCTTGGGAGGGGTTTGGACCTGACATACCTTCCCCACCCCATGCACAAACAACTGTGTAAGCCCTTATTTTCATTCTGGTACAGCATTTGGCATTAGAAGCAAAATAAACAATCATGAAAGGAAGAAGAAATATATTACCAAGGTTGTGCATGTTAGTATGTCTATCAGTTAAGCAATGGGAAATTTTAGGATCCCATATATAGGACATATGGGGGGGGGACTACATGGACCAATATCCTGAAAGATAATCCACATACAAAAAAACTGTTAATTTACATGGCATTCCAAATGATAAACAACCCAGAGCTTTATCGCTGAAATACACAAATACAGCATATGTAAATTTTGTTTCCTTTCCGTAAACGTTCTCTCGTTCAGAAGACTGACATGTGCTGTATTGCTGGCGTGGATAGCATGTAGCATCAACATAGGCTTTCTTCTGAACAACATTCTGAAGACATGAAAAAACTGATTGTGTAATATATGCATTTTCCTTGTGGGAAGATCAAAAGAGTCTCCTTCCCTCCTAAAATATCTCTAAGGAAACACTGAAGAAAGAAACACACTAGTTACTTAGTTACTTAAGATGAATTAAGCAGACACACAAGGACAACTATCTGCTTTTCTAACTATGATTATATTTTATTAGGCTAAACAACTTACAAACACTTTCTAATAGATTTGTCACACTGGATAGCATTCATTTTCTTTTCTTTATGCTAAATGTATACATGTTTATAGCTCGCTCCAGACACAGTGCTAATGTAGAACAGTTATATCTGTACAGCACCACAGAAGCCACTTTCTTAAGGAACTTGATGCAGAGAATTTGTTTAAAGCACACTACAATGTTAAATGCACTGACTGGCACTAAACAGAAATAATGTATTTGTATTATTATATTTGGCACTAACAGAATAATGTATTTGGTTTATGTCTTGGTGATATCCGTGTGTGCAGATTGCTGTATGCTGATGACACTGTCCTGTTGGCAGAAAGCAAAAGTGATTTGCAGACTATGTTGTCTCGGATGTACGAAGTTTGCATGAAATTCAAACAGTATAAATAAGGTAAAAACCAAAGTTATGGTCTTTGAGAGAAGGAACTGGTAGCACTGAATGTAATGTAAGTATAAATGGCACTGTGATTGACTAGGTGAGTGAGTTTGTGTATTTAGAAAGCCTGTTTGATAGAGAGAACAAATTGGATGGGGAAATTAGTAGGAGAGTGAATTCTTCATAGCTGCTCTGGGAGGTTTTCACAAGAATGATGGATTCTCTAGAGTCCCGCATGGCTGTGTATGAAAGTGTAATTGTTTCTACTCTGATGTATGGTAGCAAAACCTGGGTACTACAAAAGAAGCATAGAAGTTGTTTGTGTGCTGGAGAAATGCATTACTTACAGGGGGTTTGTGGCAAGACACAGTCTGATTGTGTGAGGATTGAAAATGTGTTGCAGTTGTGTGACGCAAAGCGAAATGTTGTTAGCAAGGTGGAGACTAATATGCTTCGGTGCTTTGGCCATGCTGAAAGAATGAGTGATGAGATGCTTACTAAGAAAATCTTTTTAGCCCAAGTGGGAGGAAGGAAAGGCAGAGGAAGGCCAAGGAAGACATGGGTGGATAAGATTCAAAAGTGTCTGCATGAGAAAAAGATTATGAGTATGAAGTATAAAAGATCTTGTGTACAGCGTGTAATGGATATCAGCGAAGCCCAAGTTGTATGTCAAAATCGCTGTAAATGGGGAAGTTTCATACGGCAACAGTAAGTAAAAATATCGGGTAGTTTGCATTTCTTTTTCAAGCTAACCTCTGAATCTCAGAGAACAGCTTAATGATATGTATGCATGTATGTATTATTATATTTGAAACACATATGGCTCCATATATTTGTGTTTGTAAATGCTAATGCCCCCCCCCAGAAGATGAGAGCCAAGTAAATGAAGCTAAACAATCATTGCATAGGTATCTGAACAACATCAAATTTGTGCCAGTCCTATATCCATTCCATGATTAGAAACGGTCATCAATGCTGCAAGGTTAGCACTGGATTGCTTCAACTGGCACAAATCTGAAGTTGCTCAGATTCCTAAGCTATAATTGCTTAGCTTCGTTTACTTGGAAATTCATTGTCCTCTGTAGGGTTATGCTAGTACACTCAAATAGAAATTGGGAGATGTGGGTTCCCACCCAATCCACAGGGATGTAATTCTCATGTTTTCTGATGGAGATGTTACACAGAGAATGTTGAACTAAAAGCAATTCACCATTATTATCTGATTGCACATGGTAATTAATGTACTGGCAGAGCTCAATAGGGACTGTGAAAAAGCAACATGTTACAACTTTTCAAAGAAACACTTCAAGACTCAGGCCACAAACTTTTGAAACTCATAAAACACACATGAATTATGTGTACAACAGTACACTTTCTTTATATATATTATTTCATAAATGAGAATGGTGAAGGGGGAAAATATCTACCTTAGCAATATCCTGCATCTTGGCTACAACTTTCAGTAAAAACTCCACACAACTTAATTCTTTCATTCTAACTGAACAATATTCATTACTGATTACTGACCTGGGGAAGAGACCAAGGAAGGATACATGTAAATCAGAGCTTCAAAAGAGTCAGCCATTTCATTATTCATTAGGACATCCTTCAAAAGTATGTGAAAAATATGTTAGGGTAATCAGCAATCACTTCCAACCAATCTAATATTCTTGGGACAGCTGGAGTTCTGTTTCAAATGAAACAAATACCTGAGGTCCTGTAACAGTACTAATGCATACAAAAATGCTGGGCAACATCTTTGCAGTACCCCCTAATTGATTGGGTGTTCAAACTTCAGTAGTCAATTTTATTTATTCCAGTTTTGATATCAAAAATATCTTTCCACTCCTTTTACAAAACTTAAAACAGTGAGCAGATAAACAGAAGACTTTGTAGCTTAAGAGCAAACTGACTGTTATATGTTCACCATAATGAAACCACAAAACACCAAGAAATTTCTACACACACCACACCATTCCAATGTGCAAAGATGGAATAACTATTCAACACAGGCTAAGGAATGATGAAACATAAAACTACTATTATGGGAATTCTTACTAGGAAATTTTATAATTTAATTGCAAATTTTCGGAGAAAACTCTTCTCCTTCTTCAGGCTGTCTTTTGTTGTCACTTATTCCCGTCACTATTGTGGTTATGGTTAACCTTGATGGTCACAGTTATTTTTCATTAAATCCTGCCAGTTGTTAGGCAGGGAAAATCATCTGCAGTCATTGATGGAATTTTGATTTTTCTCAGTCTCTATTCGTTCTTTTAACTTTCTTTTCTGAAAATTGCTTTGGAAACTGATGACTTAAAGGGAATTCCAATCCATGCTGTAACCAGTTTCTCTAACATGCCTTTCTAAACTAGTCTTGTTGGGGAATTTTTTATAGCAGCTTTATGCTCTGCTACACGAGTTTCTAGTCTGCGACCTGTCTCACCTATGTAAGATAGTCCACAACTACATTTTACTTCATAGACTACACCTTGCGTTTTTAAAATATCTTCTTCTCTTTGAACTATTTTAGGGAAAAATTTCTTAATAGCTGATACATGGATGACATCTTATTTATAATAGATAACTCAGAAATTGTTCCAGAAAGAATTCTAGACTCATTCAATGAATTAGATGATTCCCTTAAGTTTACTATTGAACTTCAAAAAGAAAGAATTAACTTCTTAGATATTACTATCTATAATGAAGATGGAAAATTCCTCACTAGTTGGTATAAAAAACCAATGAATACTAATAAACTGTTGGATTTCAATTCCTATCATCCAGTTTCTATTAAAAAAGAATGTGACAAGTCAGTTTTTAGAAAAAAATAATAAAATAGTATCTACAGCAGATAAGAAAAGAAGCCCATAAAGAAGAACTTAAAGTCATACTTGCAGAAAATAACTATCCTAAAGGAGAAATTGAGAAGCTCCTGAATTTTAATGGTATGAAGAACCTGCAAAAACAAGTAAAATTCACTAAAAAAAATTCTTATCACAAAGGTTTGTTTGAGTCCTTAAAGAGAATTAGTAAGAAGTACAATATTAGGCTAGCTCCAAGTTTAGAGAACAAGGTTAAGAATTTTTTTTCCCTAAAATAGTTCAAAGAGAAGAAGATATTTTAAAAATGCAAGGTGTAGTCTATGAAGTAAAATGTAGTTGTGGACTATCTTACATACGTGAGACAGGTCGCAGACTACAAACTCGCATAGCAGAGCATAAAGCTGCTATAAAAAATTGCTCCAACAAAACTGTTTAGAGAGGCATGTTAGAGAAACTGGTCACAGCATGGATTGGAATTCCCTTAAAAGTCATCAGTTTCCAAAGCAATTTTCAAAAAAGAAAGCTGAAAGAAGGAATAGAAATTGAGAAAAATCAAAATTCCATCATCAATGACTGCAGAGGATTTTCCCTGCCTAACATCTGGCAGGATTTGATGAAAAATAACCATGACCGTCAAGGACCGTGATAGTGATGGGAATAAGTGACAACAAAAAACAGCCTGAAGAAGGACAAGAGTTTTCTCTGAAAATTTGCAATGAAATTTTAAAAATTCCCATAATAGTAGTTTTTGATTAATAATAAAACTGCTTTAAAGTGATCCTAGCCAAGTTTTACAGAATGAGACAGTCCATTACTGGACGTATAACAACTCAAACAAGTGGCACATCAATTGTCTTTATGGTACATAGATGAAAAGAAGAAAGCAATAAAAAAAAAATGAAAGCGGTGAGGGGACAGTATTATTATTTTTTTTTTTATTTTTTTTTTTTTACAGTTCTACATGAACTACCAACAAAATTTCTACAATACACATTTAAAGTAACAAAAACAACAATCTGTGCTGTTACAATGACATACAAAGATGATAGTTTACCTTACAATTCCTTCTGATATGAGCTTCGCGATTTTACGTTTTGATATCACAGTGTAGTTCATATTCAAGCGTCCATATTCCCACTGTACTGGACAGTAAACAGGAACGGCATTACACAACCAATAGTAAGATGATCGCCTACATTTTTTACAAAAAAAAAAAAAAAAAGTGAAAGGCAAGTGTTAGCACAAAGAATGTATAATCAATACAATTAAAAAAAAAAAAACATTTTCAGAATGAAATTTTCAAAATGATGTAAAATGATAACATTCCACTGTGGTACACTTCAATCATTTTCCTTTTGATATGAGCTTAGCAATGTTAGAAGTAAAATTGACAATAATTGGAACTCTGAATTCTTATTTGTGTTTAATCTGCCTCAAAAAGAAAAAAAAAAGCCCCCACTTAATTTGTATATTTTCCACTAAGAATGCTAAAATAAATGTTGGAATTCTGAAAAAGTTTGAACTCCTTTCACATAAAGACTTTTTTTTATAGAGATGCAACAAAAGGTCTGCATCTGAAAGTTATTATGAATTCAAGATTTTAGCCACAATGCATCAAAGGAGAAATCATTGTATTTCCTTTGAATCTACATGTTCATGCCACTTTGGTCATTCACACTGCTATAAGGCAGAAGGGCAATTAAGTAAGAATTTAAATGGCCTAAACAGATGAACACTGCCATGAAGACATAATCACCTTGTAGATATAAGTCCTCTGAATTTCTGCTATTATAATGCTTAAAACACTAAGAAGAGGAACAAAACTAACTAGGTAGTTCTGACAGAAAAAAGCATGTACTATACCCCCCCCTCCCAGCACCAATGAAGAAGAACTTTCACTTACCGAGACTGAAATTCCTTTGTACACAAAGAGTGTGTAATGTTTTCCAAAGAATCACACAGGCAATGAGTGAAATCATATGTAGGATATATGCACCTGGAGGAAAGCAATACAAAAAATATTTTACAATACAGTAGGAATATAAAAAGAATTCTTATATTTTTTGGGATTGAAAAAAAACTGAGGTATTAGCTTCAGAAAGTGCCCCTGCACTAAACACACACAGTCACTCTTCCTTATCAACAAAGTATTATATAACTGAAATCAATATGTCAATAAAAACATAATAAAATTACTTATCTGTCACTTGTGTTCTCTGTGTGTGCAAAAAACTTTAGGAGTTTAACTGAGCTTTCTGACTAAGATGTCATTAAAAACAGATTGTTCATTCTAGGTGTGATCAGCTGTGTGTGACTGTGTTACCATTCATAGAACATTATGGAGTTCTGTATTCTATTTCAGATTTCTCTGTTTCAGGTGAGAGCCACCCTCTGACCTGAAATACAACATTTACCCCATGTACTCAACTTCCCATGAAAGTCTGGCAAGTTTCTTGGCTAATTAGTCAACATTTTCCCCTAGGACTATCAAAAACTACCAGTGATATTTGATACAAATGATGGTTCTTGAACATTACTCCAATTCACCTCTCACAAGGTTTTATTCAAGTTTTATATTGAGGCTCTAAGAGAAAGAAATACCCACATCCTTAAAAATGCACATTATTCTTCTCAAACTAACAATCAACTATGCTGTGCGACATTGGACCACATTATCTGGAACAGGTATAGCCTTTCTGCATAAAATTCTGTCAAGTCAAAGGTACCAAGGAATAACTCTCTGTTCAAGGTAGTATAACGTAAATACAAACCAATGGACCAGTTCGACACCAAGAAGAACACACCCTCACTATTGTACTTCAACTACCATGCTCTATGCAGTTGAGAAATGCACTCCTGCTCATACCATTTTGCTGGGATATCACCATGTATAAGTTGTGTTACCTCATGGAAATAGGTGGCGATGAGACCATTATTTCTTGCTTGCGGACCACTGAAACAAACTGAACACGAACTCTTGATTTTCATGGGATTGTGTGCAAAGCCCATGTATGAAATTCATACATGCAATACTCTCACACTAGCACTAGTCCTGCATAGCCTTTAATCTCCTAAGTGATGTTCTGCATCTCTTCGTGCATGGCTACTCAATGACACATACTAGTCTATACTGTTCACTGAAAACTTGAACACAAGGTTTTCCACACCAAGATTTCACTTTGGCATTTCCATCCTATATCCATTTTCACACAATGTTCCACACTCTAACACTGAGGAAATTCAACACCTCAGAAATTTGTCTTATTCTTAGTCCTGAAAACATACTTTTTGTGAACCTGTCCTTGGGCAAAGTTCAGCTCTGTGCCATTTTAGTGAAAATTGAGTATGGTGCTTATCTGCACCCTAGATCATGGTAAGACTTGTGCAGTACTTTTGGCATCATACATAATATTCATTTTCATCATTATCAATCCACTGATGAATGAAGGTATCCTCAAGTTTCTTCCACAACTGTCTGTTTTGTTCGAGTCTCTTTCATGTCACTCCTACATGCCTTCGAATTTCATCCACTCATCTCCCGTATAATCTTCTTCTGGGTATTTTCCTGTCCCTTAGATGCCAGCCTAGTATTTCAGTTGTCCAATGATGGTCAGTTCTAGCAATAAGTCCAGTCCATTGCCTTTTCAGGGATTTTTCTTGATCACGATGTCATCAACTCCTGATCCATGTTCCTCTTTCCTATCCTTCCTGGTCGTACTACCAAGCATGCACCTGTCCATGCTTCTTGCAGTAGTTTGCAGTTGGAAGACTTTTTCAGTTAAGGTCTATGTCTCTGATCCCTAAGTAAGAACTGGTAGATGCACTGATTAAACACACTTCAGATGGTGCCAAATTTGGTGAATAAGCAGACCATTTTAACAGCTCGAAGTTAGAATTATTAAGGCAGCAAACAGAATAGCCATTGCCTAGCTTACTATTGGACATGTAATATTACATCAGAAAACTTAAAAATGGCATCACCCTGGAGCAGGAATCCAACCTGCAATTTCTGTTCAAGCATGCTCAAATGGAAATTGGGAGACACAGGCCTCATTCCTGCTCCGGGGAGATGAAATTTTCAAGTTTTCTGATGTAATATTACTTGTCGAATAGTAAGGTAGGCAATGGTTATTCTCTTTGCCGCCTTAATAATTCTGTAGTTGTTCCATGTATTCATGTAGACCATTTCTTCCACAATTACCATTTCAAAGTTAATTTCACAAAACTTTGTCTGTGTGGGCTGAAGCACTGTTCTGCAAAAACAGAACTGCAAAAACAGAACTGCAAAAACAGAACCCCTTTCAACAATTTCCCATCTCTTTTTTTTTATTATTTATTTCAGTTCCCACTGCAGTTTATCTATAACAAGTGTAAAGTACATTGCTGTGATGGTGGCATCTTTTTTCAGGTAGACTTCTAGCACTAGCCCATCTTTGTTCCAGTACACAGAAGTCATCACCCTTCATACTGTTTACTGCACACTTCTGTGCTTGAAACTTTTTTGGGAGAGGAGAAACACTGTGTTCCCATTTTTTGGACTGTTCCTTTAACACTGTGCCACATTATATTGACGTTTCAGTCATGGTTACCAATTGAGCCAAGAAACTGTCCATATCCTGCCAAAAAGATGGCAGCACTAACTTAGCTACAGCAACCAGATGACTCTTCTGATTTACAGTCATGCATTTTGCCACCCATTTGGCCAAGACTTCCCCATGCCCAGCTCCTTGTGAATGATGAATACAACATGCTCACAAGACATATGCAGAACCTCTGCTACTTTTCTTTCTTTCCTTTTTTTTTTGCAGAGATTCTTCAGTCTTCAAAAATCATGTTCTGGACAGCAAATTTTGTGGAAAGTTGACCACAACAAGCCTTCCTGGACATTCTTTATCCTAATTGTTGAAATGTCCTATCTAAAGTATGGTAACCCAGTTTTTAACTGTGGAGTATGAAGCAGACTGATCACATAACATCTTACATATTTCACTGTGCATTTCTTTTGTCGTCTTCTGTTTCAGGAACTTAATTACGGCTAAGCTATTTTTTACTGTGAACTCTACATGAGAGGATGCCATCTTTACTTCAGACCTGAGAATGAAATGGTTGCTCGTGCCACAACGGGATCAAAACAGATTAAAAATATTATATGATATATACATTTATGTGGCATATGTTTCATTTGTCAGGGAAAAGGAGAAGACGTGAAAGCCAAAGACTTATCCAGCCTCCTCTCATAGTGCTTAAAATAAGATGAAAAAAAAAAAAAAAAAAAAAGAATTCAGGCTGTCATCTTAAAGAAAAATAATCCCACAACTCAACTCAAAAATTATAAACAATCACCTAAACTTGACAACAATCCCATTTCCTAATTGGGAATGTTAGAATTAATTTGCATTCCTTGATGCCAGATGCTGTAATGCAGCATCTAACAGTGAATAAATCAACAGCCACCATTTCTGGGAGGTTTGAGGGGAGTCTCATCACAGCTTCCTGCATCATAATGTTGCAGCTAGGTGTCAATCAACAAGCAAAAGTGACCTAATGTGAGCCACACACAAAAAATGGCCACAAATAATACCATTAGATTATCCATGTGTGTCATATGAAGGACTGCACTTCCGTAAGTGTTTTCTTAAATCAAGCCTGGTGAACCCATGGCTCAATGAAAAAGAAAAGGTGGCACAAATTCTCAGTACATTGATTCAGGCTTATTTCATTCATTTTAATTCTTTGGCCAAACAGTTTTTTGATGGGACACTAGAGAGTAAAATCCTAAATTGCTTGTAGCACATTTAAAAAATTTTAGACACATGAGCAGGGCTAGGATTTTTATGAACTAAAAATTGCTAGAAAATGCCCTATAAATATGCATTTATGACCCAAAAGAACTAAAAGAAAAATGCCCTATAAAACAAAAAAATTACTTAACAAATGCACATTTATTTTTTTCCTTGTAAGACTAATTAATTAAAAAAGGAAGAAGTGGTGCATGAAACAAAAGAAAGAATCTAAAAAATATAATTTAATCTGTAGACTGCTGCTGTGTCACCTGAAATTCTTTATTTTACTAACCAACACATGACCTATAAAACAAAACAAAGAATAAACACGAAATACAACTTAATTTTTTTACATTTTCTGTGCCAACCTAAAAATTTATTGTCCAAAAACATGCCCTATAAGACAAAAAAAAATGTTTAATATAATTTAACTTTTTACAGTTTCTGTGATAAACTCATTTTTTTTTTGTTAACAAAAAAGATGCCCTTTGAAAAAAACAAGAAAAAGAAATAAAAATGCAACTTACATTTTCTGACAGTTCTTGCAACAAATTGAAAGTGTGAATTTTGCAAACGAAAAAATTTATTTGAATATCTTTAGTTTGCCATGGCAAACTGAAAGTTTGTATTTTATCAGTCCAGAATTACAATGCACAACAAAAATCATGGGCAGATTTTCAAGACAATGATTTCTATTGTCTGCCAACAAAGCTTTAAACATTGAAAAGTTCCTTCCACTTCTACTGACACCACAGGAGTGTACTTGAAATAAACTGTCACTTTGGAAAAACAAGACAACTTTCTTCATCAAATCTATTTGATGCACTAATATAGCACTCACTGCTGACTTCTCCAAGGAAGTAATGGCATGAGGCAGAAATCCAAAATTCAACTTTATGTAGAAAAATTTACCCGCAATTTCAGGATCAGAAAGTAATCTCTGCTCAACTTTAATTGAGGTCAGATGAGTTGATGATCATCTTCAACCAAGGGAAATTCATCCAAAAATGCTCTTTTCATAGAAATTACCAAAATATGCAAATTAATTACTAAAAAAAAATGCCTTAAAATGACTGAAAAACCTGAAAAAATGACATTGTGTAAAAATCATGAAAAAATGCAAAAAAAAAAAAAAATGCCTCATAACAAAGGTATTTAAATCATGTTAGTTTTGTACGAAACACATTTGTATACACTTGAACATTTTAGATTGCCACAAAAAATATGCAAAACTATGAAAACTGTAGCCCTACACATGCGATATTTTCTAAGAGCACAAATTATTGCTGTTTGTAAGTCACAGTTTCTCAAGCTGTTTTTATTCTAGTATTTAACCAGCTGTTTTTCTGCCACATATGCAAATATCTCAAAATAACTTTTACACAATGTGATGAGGACACACAGGACATACATGAGTGCTACAGCTATTCTCTGGGGCCAGACTTTTCAGAATGAATGAAAACAAAAAAGGCAAGATAACAATACATATTATATCCTCATAATGAGTGAAAGAAATGGAGAAAGAGAGTTTAGTCAACACATTTGACAAATTTCACCGACAAGAAGAAAAAAGCACAAAGCTATGGGCAGGGACTGATTTATGGGAGAGCATTTGGGAGCATGTGCTTTGGGCCCCGACCTTTGAGGAAGGCCCTAAAATGTAGTTATATATTACTTGCTTTGCATCAAACTGATTTGCACTGTACATCTACTGAAAAAAAAAGTTTAAAATGCCCAGGGCCCCGATCTGTGTAAGTCAGTCCCTGGCTATGGGAAAGTAAGAATGTAGGAAACAGGATATGTGGTGAACAGAAACAGATTTTTAAGGACTGTCCTATATATCCGAGTTTTTATAAAATACTTTAGTGGGAAAACAAAGACATGTAGCCTATACATGAATGCGCATTTAAAACAAAGCATTTGTAACATTGGATAAAAACTGTTGCTCACCATTTATTTCCAGTGCGATGGTGGGGCAAAAATTTGATACGGTAAGCCACCGGATCTTGCTTACCTTCTTCTAGAGTAACTTTCATTCTTAAAGTTGCTTCTCCCTCACCAATTTTTCCATGCTTCATATCCTATTACAATGGATAAAATTTGTAAAAATACTGTCTTCCAATCAGTAAGGTATAAAATATGTTTTCATGAAAAAGAAAGTTTAAATTAACAACTTATACATATATTAAAACTACTAATGGTTTCACAAAATCAAAAGCCTTTTCATAATTAATAAAAGCCAAACACAATGGAAGTTCATTGAAAGATCGGATAAGTATGAATAGGATTTTATGGATTATGAAAAGACTTGATTCTGTGAAACCACCTGCAGTTATAGTCTTTAAAATTCAGAGGTACTGAAGATGCATACATGAATATTATTAGCACATCTAGGAATATCCAAGTGCAAAGGTTTGACTGTTCAAGGAACAGCACTTATAACAATCCGAAACGATATGAGACAAGGTGACACAATGTCTTTCAAGCTCTGCAATGCCACATTGCTGAATGTTTTTCAATCACTGAACTGGGAAGGCAAGAGGATAAAAAAATTAATGAAGATTATTTAACCAAACTTCATTTTGCTGATGACACAGTCATTTTTCCAAGAAGCCCCTCAAAACAGCAAAGTATGGTCCAGGAACTTGGGGACAAGATTAAAAGAAGTGGAATTAAAAATGAACTTACAGAAAACAAAATTGATGTAGAATATTTTTTCAAGAACTGAAGATTTAACAATTGATGGAACTAAATGCTTTCCAACCAAGTTTTATATCTCTATTAATTTATTTAGCATAGAAGAAGCTAATGCCTACATTTACCTTTGACGACAGACAGCAAGAAGGGCCACACTGAAGAATAAATTAATAGACATATAAAACTTGGTTGGAAAGCATTTGGAAGACACAGTGTAATTTTCAAGAGTAATTTACCATTATGTCTTAAAAGAAAAGTGTTTAATCAATGCATCCTTTTTACCAGTTCTTACTTATGGATCAAAGATATGGGCCTTCACTACAAAGGACATCCAGAGGATGCAAACTTCTGAAATAAATATGGAGAGGTGTATGCATGCTTAGCATCATCAGGAAGGATAGAAAGAGGCACTCCTTATTTTCAGAAAGAGTGGAATTAAGACCATAGGGATATAGGGACTGATGTTGCAGAATTTCAAGTGATTCTGTTTCCAGCCTAGCAAAAAGGTCAGGGATGATATGGAGAACCTCAATTTTCACTTTGTCAAACCCATGAGTATGGAAATGTTCCAAGCTTAATATGCTTAAGTCTAAGAAATCAAGCTCTTGGTTATTTTGGTTTGTTTTACTCAATTTAAGACAGCTAGGGTAGATATCTGAAAAATCACTTGCGATAATTTCAGAATTATTAATACAAAGCAAATCGTCAATATACCTATAAGTGTATAAATAGTTATCTGAGCTCAAGGACCTATATTTATTAAAGTTATATTCTTTAAAGAACAAGAAAAAGTTACATACGCTAGTTGAGTGGGAACATTACATTGGAATACAGTTAATTTGCTTATAGAGAGTTTTATTATATAAAATATGGTTATTATGATGCAACAGTTAAGATAAGTGTTCCAAGCACTTGCACTGACAAATTGGTTGAGTTTAAGTTTTACATACAGTTCCTTAAAGGTGGAAATAATATCTGAAAGAGACATTAGTATATAGGTTCTCGAAATCATAACCATTAATATCTATGGGTTTTAAGCTGAGAATAGAGGAAATCACTTCGGAATTGTTATTTATAATCCAAAAATCTCTGTACTGCACATTAGTACTGTTGCTAATAAGTTCCAAGACCCTTTTCAAGAGTGCTTCAAAAGCCTGGTCTATTTTCTTTTTATGACTCCTAACACCACTGGCTATGAACCTAAATTTCACCGGATCTTTATGAAACTTGACAGTTGCAAAAAGAAAGAAACCCAGGTTCATATCCCCCAAAGGATGGAATTTTAAGCTTCTTGAAAAAGGCCTTAAAATGATTTTCAAGCTGTTTGGTACAATAACTAACTGACTTGTAGGTTACTCTATTATTAAGTTCTTGATTTAACAATTCAAAATAGAATTTTTTACAGATAATTGCAAAATTATTGCAAGCTTTGTCAGTTGTAAATATATATCTTGAAGTTTAGAGAGAGACATTTTTGAAACACCAGAGAAATACAGGTTGCTGTCAAAACATAAATCAAGACCAGCCAACTTTACAGAGAAACTACAGATAACATTGAACTTCCATTCTGCAAAGGCTTTAATAGGCTGATTGTAAGCCAAACTAGTCTTAATAATGTATATATTAACATCTTGAGTAAAATTCTCAAGAATTTGTTTTTTAGAAATATGGAAAGAAGGCCTGAATTTAGAACCATACTCTAACAATTTCCTGAGCTTGACATCCTCAACAAAACTTAAGTTACCAGTGATAATGTGTTTGTAATGTCTATTATAGTGAACTGTATCTTTATATTCTTCACAACTACACGCAAAAACTGCAGGTAAGCTCTGAGCAAAGAAGATGGTACTGTAACATGAAATAGAAACGAAATTTTGACAAGGGTGAAAGATTTCTATTCAAAACTATATGAATGGGATGATACATCCATTCCAGACATTACGACAGGTACCAGTGCCAAAGTCCCTCCAATCCTCCCTGCAGAAGTTACATGTGCAATTAAGAACATGAAACGCATGTATTACGCGGTGGACGCAATTTTGAGCAATTACTGTAAACATTGCTGTAAAGAAGCACTTGTCAATGATGCTGTAAGTACACAATTTATATTTCCTTTCATGTCTATTTCTTGTGTTTGTGCCTCAATGGGTCACTTGCGCTTATACATTCCTATACAAAAAATGTTTGTTGCAGTGTGCTCTACCACCCCTTAAAGTTTATCCCATGAGTTTTGAATCACCCTGTATATATATATGTCATTATCATCATAATCATCATTGTCAGCCATTATCAATCCACTGCTGGACGAAGGCCTCCCCAAGTTTCTTCCACAACGGTCTGTCTTGTACCAGTCTCCTCCATGTTACTCCCGCATACTTTCGAATTTCACCCACCCATCTCACATGTGGTCTTCTTCTGGGTCTTTTCCTGTCCCTTGGAATCCAGTCTCAAAATTTTGGCTGTCCATCGATGGTCTGTCCTTCTGGCAATATTCCCAGCCCATTGCCATTTCAGAGATTTTACTCTGATCATGATGTCTTCCACTCTTGTCATTTTTCTGATCCACGAGTTCCTCTTCTTATCTCTCCTGGTTACACCAAGCATGCATCTCTCCATGCTGCTTTGAGTTGTCTGCAGCCTTCCTATGTCTCTTTTAGTTAAGGTGCAAGTCTCTGCACCATACGTAAGCACTGGAAGGATGCATTGATCAAACACTTTTCTTTTAAGACATAATGGCATATTTATTGCTCTTGAAAATTATACGTTTTTTTTTCCAAAAGCTCTCCAAGCAAGTTTTATATGCCAATTAATTTCTTCATCAATGTGACCCTCATTTGATACCTGCTGTCCAAGATAAATGTAGGTATTGGTTATCTCCAGCTTTTCCCCATCAATCGATAAATCTTCATTTCTTGTAAAAGCATTGTACATGACTTTTGTCTTATGAAAGTTCATTTTAAATCCCACTTCTTTACTCTTATCAGCAAGTTCCTGGATCATACTCTGCAGCTCTGATGGGGTAGTTGCAAAAATGACTACGTCATCAGCAAACCGAAAGTGAGTCAGATAATCTCCATTAATCTTTATCCCTTTGTTTTCCCAGTTCAGTGATTGAAAGACATTTTCCAATGTGGCATTAAAGAGTTTGGGAGATATAGTGTCACCTTGTCTCACTTCCTTTCCAATTTTTATGGGTGCTGTATTCTCAAATAGCCGAATCTTTGCACTTGCATTTTCATTGATGCTATTATTAATATTAATGTACGCATCTTCAATACCGCAGGACTTCAAAGCCATTGTAACTGCTGATGGTTTCACCAAATCAAAGGCCTTATATATATATATATATATACATATTGGGGGGGAGGGTTCAGTATGTATCGTCCTGATGGTGAAATGCCCCGAGATCACTGCACAGAAGAACGACCGCTAGATGGCGTGAGCATCGGACGTCGCCGTGTCGCTAAAAAGATGCTCCCAGAGACTAGAGGCAGAGCTGTGGAGAGTTCTGAAGCGTGAACACTGAGACAGGGCTGTGTGCCGAAGGGTGTTGCATTCGCCATTTGTATTTCTTATTCTTAGCGGAACGAGTAGGTTCTGTTGTTAGTGTATCCTGATATCAATTGTAAGTGTACGTCATATTAATGTGTGTGTGTTCAGTGTTCGTCCAGCCCGTCCGTTATTTAAGTGTTGTGATTCGATGGACCCGTAGTGGGGAAGTTTCCCAAATACCCCACAATTCTGGTGTCAGTAAATGAGATCTGTCCCGAATCGCCTGTGGATTACGCAGTGGCAAAGACGGAGCTTTTATTTCACGTCTTGAAGGTAAGCTTTCTTGTCAACCATGTATAAAAATTCGCGCAAAGAAGACTTGATTGAAGTAGCACAAGAGATCGGTGAAACGGTGCCAACAGGAGTGACGATAGTTGCTTTAAAATTAAAAATAGAGAGCACTGAAGTCTATAAAAATTATCCGGATTTTGAAAAAGACGTCTTAAATTCCATAATAGAAGAGAGGAAGGCGAGGGCTGAAAATGATAGAGTGCTCGAGATGGGAAAAATCAAATTAGCGCAATTGGAGAAGGAAGTAGAACTGGAAAGTATTTGAAGCCGTTCGGCACTGGAGTTGAAAGAGCGAAGTGATGATACGGGACTTGAGCGGCCTACGTTTAATCTTGAAAACCTGATTAAAAGTGTTTGTACACTGAGTATGTCTATTCCAGTTAAACCTGAGAATCTCAATTTGTTTTTCCAATCTGTGGAACGAGGTTTTGTTATAAAAGGGGTGCCACTGGACATGAGGTCAGAGATTTTGATAAACCTTCTCAAGGAAAAAGCTAGCAACGTATTGCTTTACATCGGGGAAGAGGAGATGAAAGATTATGATAAGCTTAAGTCGCTAATATTAAGAGAGTTTCACCCGATAGCGCAGGAACGCCTGAATAATTTTTGGAAAGCTTGTCGACAGCTGCGTGAAACACATATTCAATTTGCATCAAGATTAACAGCAAACTTTGAGTATTATTGTAAGCTGCGTGAAGTTAGTGATTTTAACTCGTTATGCAAATTGATTGTGGTGGATAAATTGTACCAAACCTTGGACAGAGACACGGCATCTCACATATGGATTAAGCAGGGAGAAAGTTGGTTTGGCCCTGTAAGATTAGCAAAAGAGTGCAATGTTTATTTTGTGTTGAAAGGAAAATCATTAAACGACGTTCAAGCAAACGAGTACAAATCGGTGGAGAATACGAGTAAAGGTGGAAGTGGAAATTTTAAGAATGTGTGGTACGAAAGGTCCAACAAAAATAACTATGGGCAAAATAAGGGAAAACCCAACTGCTACGTTTGTGGAGGAACAACACATTTTGCAAAATCATGTTCAAAACATTTTCGAAGACAACCTGAAGTCGTAAGTGAGCAAAGTGGGCGGGGTGAAAGTTCAGTCAATGTACTGGAATCGGAACAGCCCGTTGAGAGAAAAGGTTTTATAAACGAACTGGAGTATGTTGACATCTTGATTGATGGTAAAGAAGTAACTGCTCTTATTGATTCAGGCACCCAAATTGCGGTAGTGAATAGCAATGTGGTTCCCGCCAAAAAAATAACAGAGGGTAGAGTAGTTCTTTCTAGTTGTTTTAATGATAAACATGAAGTTCCGCTGGCAAAGTTCCAGATCTCACTAAGGAGTTCTCATGTGGCCGTCGAGGTAACGGCAGCAGTTTCGAATAACCTGAACGCTCAGTGTATAATCCCTACAAACCTGTTTGCCAAGATGAAAGTGGGTCAAGGTCAGATGCTGGCGTCGTGGAAGCCAAGCCTGTCAGAACAGCAGACTGTTGTCGCCACTTCAGGAGAGCGAAATGAGAACGTGTTTAATAGTTTTTTGCTGCATGTCGCGAGTGTGACGGAAGATTTTGGCATGTTGAACTTGGATCATATACAAGATTTAGAGTTGCGCAGGGAAGTTTCAGATCTTGCACATGGCTACAAGTCAAACAAAACCAAAAGTACAAATTTAAAAAATAGCAGGATTTCAAGAAGCACTAAATACACCCCATTTGAACTGATGACTGGCATTAAAATGAAGAATGCTGGAGATCTAAAAATTAGAGAACTGTTAGAAGAGGAACATTTAAACTGCATACTACAAGATAGAGATGATATGCGTGAAGACGCCAAGAGTAATATCTTGAGACTGCAACAGGAAAATAGTTGACAGTTCAACCGGAAACGAAAACCACCTAAACTGTATAAAGTCAACAACCTAGTTGCAATTCAGAGGATGCAGTTCAGTGCAGGGTTAAAGCTGCGACCAAAATTCTTTGGCCCTTATCGTGTCAAGGCAGTGAAGCCAAAGGATCGGTACAACGTCGAGAAAGTCGGAAACCACGAAGGACCAAATAACACATGTACTGCAGCGGACCATATGAAGCCATGGCCTACAGTGGGTCACTGAAGGACTTTCAATTCCTTTTTCAATGACTGTGAGTATGTGTTTTATTTGACTGTTTCCCTTTGTTGTCTAAATGTCTAGAACAATAATGTCGCCATGAACACTAACGGATGCAGGAGCCGCTGAGGACAACGCCTAGTCAGCATGGCCGAGACTGTGGGTTTTCGGTATGTGTCGTCCTGATGGTGAAATGCAGAGATCACTACACAGAAGAACGACCGCTGGATGGCGTGAGCATCGGACGTCAGCGCGTCACTAAAACATGCTCCCAGAAACTAGAGGCAGAGCTGCAGAGAGTTCTGAAGCGTGAACACCGAGACAGGGCTGTGTGCCGAAGGGTGTTGCATTCGCCATTTTGTATTTCTTAGCGGAACGAATAGGTTCTGTTGTTAGTGTATCCTGATATCAATTGTAAGTGTACGTCACATTAAATGTGCGTCCAGCCCATCCATTATTTAAATGTTGTGATTCGATGGACCTGTAGTGGGGAAGTTTCCCAAATATCCCATATATATATACACTGAGTGGCTACTTTATTATGACCACCCCCTTAGTACTTTGTTGGGCCACCTTTTGCCTTTAAATACTGTGTCGATTCTTTGTGGCATGCACTCCACGAGATGTTGATAGGTGGTTTGTGGAATCTGAGACCATGCTTGATGAATAGCACTTTCCAGGAGTGTGAGATTGCAGGGTTGTGGATCCAGCTGTCTGATGGCTCGTTCAACTTCATCCCACAAATTCTCAATGGGGATGAGATCTGGAAATTGTGGGGGCCATCTAAGCAAAGTACACTCACCAGCATGTTCCTGAAACCATTCCTGTACAATACGAGCACTCTGGCAGGACACATTATCTGGTTGAAAGTAGCCATTGCCATTGGGATAAACTATCCACATGACAGGATGCACTTGGTCCGCAACGATGTTTAGATATGATGTGCCACTCAGACATTGATCAACACGAATTAAAGGGCCCAAAGTATGCCAAGAAAACATTCCCCAAACCATATCGTTGCCTTCACCAGCTTGAAAGGTTGTAGCAATGCATTTGGGGTCCATGCTTCCGTGCCGTTTCCGCCAAATTCTCACTTGGCCATCGGCATGGTGCAACTGAAAACGTGATTCATCGGACCACATAATTTGTTTCCAATTATCGACTGTCCAATCCTTGTGCTCCTGTGCGAACTGGAGACATTTTCTCTTGTTAACTGCAGACAGCAAAGGCGTTCAAACAGGCCTTCGGCTGCCATTTCCCATCCGATGCAGTGTACGGTGAACAGTGCATGCAGTGATCATTTGAGGGGATCCTTGATTAAGATGGTCTGTAATTTGCTGCACTGTTGCCCTTCTGTTGTCTGTTACCAGTTTGGACACTCCGTTCCGCCCGAGCAGTCACTAGTCGATGACGACCACACATTGCACGTAGAGACCCAGTTTTTTGGCTGACAGTCCAGTCTTTAAACACTTTAACAGCTGCTCTGGAACATTTCACGAATACGGTGGTTTCGGTGATACTCGCTCTATGGCTCCAAGCTCCTACAATCATCTCACTTTGAAAGTTCGTCAAATCGCATTTTTTACCCATTTCGTCACCCAAAAATCACTTCTACTGCTGTCGCAAGCACTAAGCTTTCCCTTTTATACTAGCCTCGCCCTCTGGTGCCAACAGCGTGCAGCCATAGCTCATTTGCTTAAAACTGTCAGGTGGTCATAATAAAGTGGCCACTCAGTGTATAACAAGGACTATTATATACTCGTACAAAATTTTTCAGTCATGAAAATCTACATTCCTATCCAAGGTTGCATTCACTACATTTCCTTTATAATAATAATAATAATAATAATAATAATAAAACAATTCAATGGAGTTGAAATGTGATACAAATGGGTGAGTTTATTATAATCTTACAATTGTTGCCAGTCTTTAGTCAACAAGTTGTTTCACCTAAAAGTGTCCTGGGAACAGGAGGGGGGGGGAATACTTCAATTTACTTGATGTGGTGTGACTTTTTCACTGATATGAATGATTTAAATATGTCTCAACCATTTCTTCTGAAGTTCAAAAATCGTACTGAACACTAAAACACATTTCTAATGACCCAAGGAAAGATTTGACTATTGACAATTTCAAAAATATATTCCTGTTTCTGAAGTCAGCAGTTCACTTCATCGGTACAGAAATGTGATTACAGGTAATAAAAAAATTATAACAAATTTCTCCAAAAATTAGTCAGGTGTAAAACATTTTCCATGGATCCTGAGTCACATGTGTACTCTTCTCTGGGTTTTTTATTTTTCTCCCTTTCACCTCCCACTCTATTTTAGAAATCAACTGATTGTGAATGTTCTTGCAATAAAAACAAAAGTGCAAATGAAAACAATGGGAAAAGCAAAGCTCAGTCACCCATTATTTTGGTGCATGTGATAATAAAAAGTCAACTTATTGGCATGACATCCTTCAAATTTTATAAATAAACACTGAGCTAGCAGATTGTATAGATAAAATATTTTTGCTTGATGTGATGTTATGGGATCATTTGCTACAGATATTTGTTTACAGATTTTGGAAACAATGTAAATGAAACAACCAAAAAACTAAAAAGAACAATACAAATACAGGATAGTACTGCAAAGAAGAAAATTCCAAAGAGATTTTGTACATGGAAAAAATATTGCTACTAATGAATCTAAGTGAGGTATAAAGAAATAATTTTTAGGCAAATCCTAGAACACACAAATATTAATAACAGATTCACAGAAATCAGATTGCCACACATATGTGTACAGTAAAACTTCCCTCTTAACAGACACCCCTAAAATATGAACCTATCCTAATTACAGCTACAACTAAGTCCTAGCACAACAGCATGCCTTGTCTTATAATGGAAATTTTCCAGGCTCTCTACTTCGAACTCTCTCAGATACAGATGTGGATGCTAGTCAAAACATCCCAACTGCACATATACAGAACCTCTTAGTTATGGCCAGCTAATGGTAGTTTGCATGACTTCACCTGAATGAATCAGAAGTACTTCATAAGAGACAGCACTGGCAGCAGCTTCCTCCTCGCCCAAGTAACAAATCATCCCCACTGCTATGACGGACGAACTATCCCAAAACTTTGGGCTTGACTGCTACTAAGAGCTACCAGTGTTTCCTTTCTTTCTTTTTTAATTCCGAGGGTTTTAACAACCATCATCAGCATCTCTGAGAGTTATAAGCAGTAATCCATTCCTGATTTGGGGTCACTGGTTCCAAGAGAAGGGATACGGCCAGTGCTGTAAGACATGCACACCATCCATTCCTTAGCCAGGACTTAAACACAAGCCAAGCTTGAACAATTAGCCAAAAACCAGCACATCTCACTGCTCAGCCACAGAGGCAACCACCAGGTTTTTCCATTTGTCTAACAGGCCAACATTTCTCTTCTGTTAAATTTCTTATAAGTTTGAAATTGTGAACATGATTATTTTCACTTATAGCCAGAAAACATAAAGCATTAACACTGGAAGAAATGAAGAAAATTTTGCATTATTTCTCTATGTGCTTTAACCTAGAAATAATGTGAAACTCTCTTACACAGGGAGGGGACCCACTATGGCCTCCATGGTACCCAATCTCATTCCCATCAACATTATTTTCTAGAGCTTTGAGAAGAACCATGTTCATATTCCACCACCGCAACAAATATTAAATAACTTCAAGAATCAATACAAGTAGCTGTTGCAGAAATTGATCACATTTGACACAGAATTGACTTTCTTTGGTACTCAGACCATTTTGGCTCCTGCTGAACCTCAGATGCAGAGAAGACTTGGTTAAACAAACTCAGAAGTGGCATATAAAGACTGTGGATCTCAAAATGGGAGAAAGATGCACAAAAGGTGTAACAGTTACTTATCAGGAACTTTGACAATGTGTGAAAAAAAACTATCTCACATGCAGATGATGTCTAGTCTTCTGTCAGCAAAATGCACTAAACTTGCTCATTGAAAAGAAATATACTTTGATTACTTATGCGCTTTTCTTTAAGACATTAGGAATGTCCCCTCACTTTCAAAAACAAATACCTATGAACTTGCAAAAAAAAAAAAAGTTGTATAATTGAAAGATATGTTTGTTATTTTGAGATATTTCTATCTTTGGTGGTCCTATATGCATGAAACATTTATGAAAGAACAGATATAATTTTAAATATTGTTATACACCTGGAAAAGCTGCAAACTTTCCGCAACTGGACGATTTCGCCATGGCGAAGGTGGGGGATTAAATCCTTTAATTTCTTCTTGTTTTTGATGACAAACATAAGCCAAGCCTTGTTCCACAAGGATTACAGCAAAGTTGAACAGCTCTTCAAAATAATCTGATGAATGGGTTATTTTGTATGGTTTATAACCTGGAAAAAAAAGAAAAGAAAAAAAAACCCCCGTCAGGAAATTACACTGCAAACAGTACAGAATCACTGCACATCATGTAATGGCAAAAAACACACACACACACACACACACACACACACACGTCCTTATCACTACCCTTCGAGACAGTTAGCAATGAACAATTCAACAAAAGAACAAAAAGTGAATCGTTGGGAAATTGCCCACAAAAAAAAAAAAAAAAAAAAAATCTTTTCCACCATTCAGATGGAAGTTTTTTTGAATCAAATATGTAGTGTGGTATGTATTTCCTGTTCAGCCACTGCAGATGGAAAAAATCCAGGGGGCACAGAGTCCACATGGTCATTCAATAACCTTCACATCAGGTGCTTTTACTGTGTAACAGTTATCAATTTTGATACAAAACTCACAGAAGATCACAACAATTTGCCACAGCAGAGGCATGCAAATAAAATGAAAAATAAATTACCATATGATAATTTTATCCTTTGAAAGCAGTTTTCTAATTTTTATAAACACTTGCCAGCTTACAAAACAATAACATTCTTGGATACTTTATGGAAGCTTAACAATATGAAACATGTATTGTAGCTCTATCCCCTTTACAGCAGAGCCACAAGTATGTCTAGTCTTAGGCATAGAACAAAAGACAATGTAAATACTGAACCATGAAACTGCATACATAAACACTTCTTACAGTAAGGTGTTCAGAAAAGGGAAGGGGTGACAGACACACAGAATTAACCACATATTTAACAGCACACACACTGGTGAGATTATATGATCTGCAGGATTAGAAAACAGTACTTTTATTTCATTGCAGTGGCCAAGAGAAAAGTGAAAGTATAATGAAATGAAAGTGAGAGTTTCTATCTCTTCTGCTAGGATATCCACATCTGCAATCTTTCTCTCTCCCTCCTCCCCAGAACAACCTGTAAGCAGAAAACTCCCAATTTTTCAACAAATAATATCTGAAAAACACATACTTTCTCACATAAGCACTTCAAATGCACAGACATGGGAGACAATAAAAAGTCAGATAAGACATACTTATGCAAGTACACATAGCAGCCATCCAGCATGATAGTGACTAGTACTCTGCATGTCACATATAGTTTAAATATTTCTAAATTTATTCTGCTAAGAATCACTTTTTAATATAGAAGCTATATATTTACAAAGTCAGATGTTACAGAACTTGAAATCTGACTGTTCCTACTTATTTGCCAAAGTCTTGAAAGCAGCTGAAGTAAATATACAAGCACATATACAGAGTAGGATCCAAAAGTTCGGGGACAGCGCCTACCCGTGACAATGAAAGCATGTAGTTAAAGTTATGGCGCTTGAAATGCACATTACCATACCTCCCCTCCATAGTCAGAATGGTTTTGGCCCATGGAAAGTGATTGGAACACGTGCACAGACATTTGCTGCTGTGGTTAGTTGTCTGTCTTCTGTGATGTGAGAAACGTGGCTTTTGAAGAGCAACGTTGTAACATTAAATTTTGTCAGTGTTTGGGTAAAACAGCTGCAGAGACCTTAGAAATGCTTTTGAAGGTGTACAAGTCACTCTATGATGGCAAGATCAAAGGTGTACGAGTGGTATCAGCATTTCAAAGAGGGCCGAGAATCCATTTAAGATAATGAGCGCTGCGGTCGTCGACCTGTGACTGCACGGAGTGAGGAAAACATTACGATGGTGGTGCAGTGTGTTCGTCAGGATCCTTGCTGAACCATTGAGGAAATCACTAATGCAACTAACTTATTGGAGACCACATGCCAGCATGTTTTGACATGCACCATGTGTGTCAGCACATTATCCCACACCTTTTTACCTCAGAACAAAAGGATGAACTTAGGCGGATATCGGTCAAATTAATCAACAAAGCCGATAGCGATCCTACGTTTTTGGATAACGTCATCACAGGTGATGAAACGTGGTGCTATTTGTTTGATATTCAGCCAAAGCATGCTTCTTCACCATGGAAATCACCGTCTTCACTGCAATCAAAGAAATTCAGGCAGGATCGCAGCAAAGGGAAAGTCATGCTGGAGCTATTTTTTATTCTCACGGTACGGTAAAATCCGAATTTATTCCTGAGGGCACAACAGTTAACAAGGAACATTATCTAGACATTTTATATCACTTATGGGTGTCAATCCATTGTAAATGGCCAGAGATGTGGCGAAGTGGACAATGGTACCTTCTCCATGACAACGTGCCTGCACATCGGTCTTTACTGGTCACCGAGTTCCTCGCCAGAAATCGTACTAATGTGCATCCATGTCTCGCCTATTCACTCGACTTAGCCCCCTGCAATGTTTACCTCTTTTCACTGATGAAACAAAATATGCAGGGACGAGTTTTGTGTCAACAAATGAGGTAAAAACAGCAATGCAGGAGGCATTACAAGGGGATTGCAAAACATGGCTTTCAGCAATGCTTCCAGAAGTTTTATGAGCACTGGCAAAAGTGCATCGTTGCACAAGGGGATTATTTTGAAGGTGGTTGTACATCAGTGTTTTAAATTATTCAAGGTAAGGAACTATACGCCAAGTCCCCGAACTTTTGGATCCTACCTCGTATATCTTATCGATCCACTGTTGGATGAAGGTTTCCCCAAGCTTCTTCCACAACTGTCTGTCTTGAGTCAGTCTCCTCCATGTATCTCTGGCATGCTTTTGAATTTCATCCACCCATCTCCCATGCAATCTTTTTTCTGTACTTTGGTATCCAATCTAATATTTCAGTTGTCCATTCTTCTAACAATATGTCCAGCCAGGGATTTTACTTTGATCATTATGTCTTCTATTCTTGTCATTTTACTAATCCGCAAGTTCCTCTTCTTATTTTTCCTGGTTACAATAAGTATGCATCTCTCCGGGCTTCTTTTTGTTGTCTGAAGTCCCTGTATCTTTTTTAGTTAAGGTCCATGTATCTACTCCATACGTAAGAACTGGAAGGACGCAATGATTTAACATTTTTCTTTTAAAATATGTAGGTCATTCAAAAAGTAACGAGACTGACATCACAGTGCCAAAACAAACCCATGCAAAAAAATGCAGCTGTCTGTGTCGAAATACATGCAAGGTCAGTCACGTGACAACACGTCATTACAGCACTCCACTAGTTCATTCTTGTAGTATACAGTGTAGAGTTCATACATGTTTCTGTAACTCAGTATGGATTCAAAACTGAAGCAAAGAGCAGCTATAAAATTTTGTGTGCGTTTGAATAAAAGCGCCACAGAAATGCACGAAATGACTAAAACAGTCTATAAGGAAGATGCTTCGGTCCTATGCAAAAGTTTTTGAGTGGCACAAGTAATTTGTGAATGGTGAAGAGTGTCAGAAAGACACACCATGCTCCAGTAGGCCTTCATTATCGACTATGGAGGTTAATGTTAATACCATCAAGGCACTTCAAAGTATTTCAGCAGTGCTTTAAGTGCATAATTAATTAGTTATTAAGAACTTAACTACTTTGAAAATACAGCACATAGAAAAGGAACAAGCTTAGCCATCTTCTGTTCCTAGGTACCCCAAAAGACGCGCAAAGTTACAAAGAAAAGAAAGAGATAAAACCCGCAAAAATGTTAACAGACAAGCCAGTGCCTAAAAGCTGAAAGGCTAAAAATCAACAGAGAAAAAGTACATGAAGTACAAACATTGAACTTATAAAACCTAAAACCCAAATACAAGGAAGAGAGCTTACCTCTTGTGTGACTAAACTTTCTCCTCACAATAGCAAAACATGGCTGACCTCTTCCGCCACTCCCTAGTCGCTGGGGGCAGTGAGGGTGG
Organism: Macrothele yani; assembly: GCA_039090855.1. Classification (NCBI taxonomy): domain Eukaryota; kingdom Metazoa; phylum Arthropoda; class Arachnida; order Araneae; family Macrothelidae; genus Macrothele; species Macrothele yani. The sequence goes on from CM077014.1 coordinate 2,448,915, forward strand.
GGCTGATGGCCTCCTCATACAGAAAGAAACCAACTCGCGGAGATTTTAACCAGAGAAAAAAATATATAAACTTAAGACTGTGGATCTGTATGATCAGAAAGAGCAGAATTAACTCTCCAGAATACATGAGAAATATTATAAAATACACGAGTAGTGTATTTAATAATCTTTGCATGTATTAAATCACCTTAGTGAGCTTCTATAGATTAATCAGAATCTTATTAATTTTAATGTTGGTTTAACTATTTTTAGTATAGCTATCCTAGTGATGAAAAACTAGTTTTCTTTTTTATTTGTTTTTATTTTCTTTTATAAACAGATTTTTAAGCTTTTTTTTTGTGATTTTGTTTATATTATTTAATTTTTTGTTTTAATAGGACCTTCATATCCATAGCACTAAGGTTCCTTTAGGTAGTTAATAGGCATCCTCTAGCCAACTTCCTTACGGCTTTGATTGGTCAGAATCATATTATTAACTGTGTAGAAAATTAAAGCAGATCTGCCAACCTTACTCTATTATTCAGAATAATTTTTCTTAAAGTTCTTTTGATGAAAGAAGAAGGAATTTCGTTCTCTAGAAAACTATCTAATAGTATATTAATGTGGTAATTGAAGTCCAAATTGTTGCTGCAAATTCTTGAAATTCTTAGGACCTGAGAAATTAGTACATTCTCAATTACTTTGGTTGAAATGTTATTATTCCAGTGTAGATATTTAATTACTTTGAAAGGAAAATTAACTCTTTTATCAAAGAGGCTAATAGATGGGTTACCTCTGTTGAGCTTAATGCTTAAGTCTAGGAACTCAAGTTCCTGATTACTGTGGTTGGTTTTACATAAGTTAAGAGAGCTAGGATAGATATTATCAAAATCACTCTCTATAACTTCTGAATTATTGATACACAGCAGATCATCAATATATCTAAAAGTGTAAAGGTAGTTATCTGAGCAGGTGGGGTGATTTTTAATGAATTTATATTCTTTAAAGAACAGGAATAGATTAGCAATATTCGTGGACGTTGATGTTCCCATGGGAATACCGTTCACTTGCTTATAGAGAGTATTATTATATAAGATATGGTTATTTTTTATGCAGCAATTGAGATAAGAGTTCCAAGTTCCTACATTAACAAATTGGTTAAGTTTAAATTCTGCATACAGCTCTTTAAAGGTAGTGATTATATCTGATAGAGGCAGATTAGTATATAGGTTTTCAAAATCATAACTATTAATATCTAGGGGACAAACTTTGAGTATAGTAGAAATTACTTCTGCATTATTATTAATTATCCAAAAATCTCTGTACATCAAGTTAGTACAGTTTCTGATGTGTTTCAAAACCTTCTTTAAGACATCTTCAAAAGCAAGATCTATTTTCTTTTTATGACTCCTTATTCCACTAGCTATGAACCTGAACTTCGCAGGATCCCTATGAAACTTAACCGTTGCAAAAAGAAATGGAAATTCAGGCTCATATCTTCTTGTTTGTGGAATTTTAAGTTTCTTGAAGAATGCCTTAAACCGATTTTCTAACTGCTTGGTAGAATAACTTACGGGCTCGTATGTTACTCTATTATTGAGTTCCATAGTTAACAATTCAAAATAGAACTTCTTACAGATAATTGCAAAATTATTGCTAGCTTTATCCGTAGTGGTAAAAATAAATTGGTCTTGTAGTTTGGAGAGTGACCTTTTAGCTTCTCCAGAGAAAAAGAGATTTCTGTCGAAACAAAAGTCCAGACCTGCCAACTCACCGGTGAAGCTATTGATTCATTATATTATATTTCCATTCTGCGAAGGCCTCAATAGGCTGATTGTACGTTAAACTGGTTTTTACGATGTACCTATTAACATCTTGAGTGAAGCTCTCAAGAATCCTTTCTTTGGAAATTGTGAAGGAAGGTCTGAATTTAGAGCCATACTCTAATAAATTCCTAAGCTTTTCATTTTCAACAAAACTCAAGTTTCCGGTGATAATATGGTTGTAATTCTTATCATAGTGAACTGTTTCTGTATGTTCATCACAAGAACATGTAGTAATTACAGGAATGTAGCTCGAAGAGTTAAGTTTGTAGTTTTTAACTATTGACCCTAAGGTCTTAACATATTTAAAACTTACAATAGACTGGTGCCTGTGGATGGGAAAAAAAATTGCATTATTGTAGAACAGCTTCCTTACATTGAGATTATCGTAGGCTTTATTTAGAAACCTGATGGTTACAAAATTACTGGAAAATTCTTTAAGAGAAATTTTATCTTTAAGAATATGTTTAAGAATGTCCAGAACCAAAGCAAAAACATGCTTATCAACATGGTCAGCAGTTTCATTCCAGAATTTGAAAAAACTTTTAAGGACAGAGTGCTTGAAGGACTTGAGAATTTTGTAAGTATTTTTAACAAAATTAGTGCCAGTTTTAAAGCTTTCCAGAGTTATTAGCAAGTTAGCAAAATCAACTTTGCTTGATGTGCGAAATAACCTCTGTCCTCTATTACCTCTAGTGCAGCTCTTATTATTAACAAGAAAGAAGAGTTCACGAATTGAAAATTTATGCTGATTATGCTTATTGTCAGATAGAGTGGAATTAAGGCCATAGGGATAAAGAGACTGATGCTGCAAAATTTCAAGGGATTCAGTTTCTAGCCGAGCATAGAGGTCAGGGATAATATGTAGTACCTCTATTTTCACTTTGTCAAAACCATGAGTATGGAAATGCTCTAATTCAAAGGTAGAGTACTGTTTGGCGTTTGTGGAGGGGTTCACTCCTGAATTAGAGAACTTGTTAACTAGAGACCTGTGACCATTAATCCTAAGATGAAGAGGATTTTTACTTTGGCCAATATAGCTAAGGTTGCAGACAGTACAGGTGAGCTTATAGATGGTATTGTAGGCTTTGCAAAACTTGTTGGAGCAATTATCCTCAACAGAAGAATACAGGTTAGGATCTGCAGATTTACATGTCAAACAACGTTTGTCATTTCATAACTTTAGATTACCTTTGCCAGCGAGTTCATACACTATGGGAAAGGGTGCTAGCCTAACCGAGCGGGAGGACTTAAAATATCTGAGCTGACCTCCAATCCTTTCATCGTCCTTAGAACTCCACTTGGGCCAAAACACACAAATTCTGAGCAAACCAACTAGGAAAAACTTTATATATATATATATATATATAAAAGGTAGGTACATCTTAAATATTCATTTTGAAAGACTCAAGAAAACTTACCTAACCAGTTAACCATATCCAAAATGCCAAGGAAAAATTTTTCCTCTTCCTTTTCAGGATTGGTGTCATCATATCGCAGAAAGCACACTCCACCATGAGCTTCAGCATAACCAAAGTTTATATTTATGGCTTTTGCATGCCCTATGTGTAGAATACCATTTGGTTCAGGAGGAAATCTTGTGCGCACCTATTCAATAATTCACAACATAACAAAACTTCTTTATTTTTAAATACATCAGAGTTGAATAATTATGAAACGCATATAGCGTATGAAATCCGTTTATTTTCGTGGTGTAGTCAGCACAAATATTAGCCAAGCTTTCGCACACCACTGGGAAGCTTTTTCAAGGCAATGGTAGACACAAAAATGCAGAGAATTGGAACATGTAAAGAACGAAGATGATTTTTAAAAATAACGCGGGTGACATCACAAGCATATTACATGAATTTTTATCACGTAATTATACAGAGCGCCGTGATGTGTTTCCATCTTTTAATAATGTGTCTACCATTGCCTTGAAAAAGCCTCCCAGTGGAGTGCGAAAGCTTGGCAAATATTTGTGCTGACTACACCACAAAAATAAATGGATTTCATACGCTATATGCGTTTCATAATTATAACAAAACTTTGCTGCATGATTATTTCATGTATAGTGAAATTAGGTATTGTAATTAATGCATCTATAATGAAGCACTAACTATGCATCACTACATTTTACTATTGAGCATTTAAACTCACAGCACTTTTTTTTATTGAAGTCACAAACTTATACTGTCCATTTCTGAAAAACAAAGTTTAGTTGTTTTTTTAAATTAACACATGGATGCCTTAAAGTTTGTACATATTTTATTAGGTTTTGATAAGTTTCCATTTGTAATAATTGATGACATGGCTATTCCTAGACTTAATGAATTACAATTATCTCGAATTATGGATTTTTACTAAGGAATAAAAATAAATTTTACAGTAAAATTTTTGGTAGTACCCCTTTCCTTCCTCAGAACCATAGATCGAGTAGATGTTGCCATTCAAGAGGTAAATTCCAACCTTTCAAATCATTTAATGTAGTACCTCTTCACTCTATTTCCAGTCCTTCTGCCAGTTTTCTCTTTAAAAAATGCTGTTGATGTGTCAGAATTTCAACAGTGTCCCAAAGCACTTTATGCCCTGTATTTTGTTTCCCTTTTTTTCCAAAGATTACAATTCTTTTATTGAACCTCACAAGCACTGTAGAAGAGAATGTGTCCATCCATGTCAAACATAGAGCTACTAGTAACAGCAAAGAAAAAGCACTACAACCAAAGGAAGGATAAAATGCTTCTTGCAGAGGATTCAAACCTCAAGTGCTCAGTACGAAAAGCCAGCAGTATGTCACTTAACCATTTCTAACTTCCAAAGAAAACCCTCATTTAGTATCATATGCTCACTGCCATAAAAGGTAGGTACGTCTACATATTTAATTGGACAAAAAACAAATGTGATTGAACACAAAACTTGGTTCTTTGCCCAGATGTTTCCTCTGTAGAAGAAGCTGATATGAAGCTTTCCCTACTTTCAAGTCCAATTCATTTCCAAGCTTTCCAGCCTCATCAAAAAAGTAATTGAAATTCGAAATCACTTCTTTAACCTCCTATAAAATGAATTATCTTATGAGATTTGACTTGAAAACATTTATTCTCATTTAAATGCTCATGTGATTGAGGTCACTGAACTATTAGCACTTGTAGAAGTTAACACTGAATTATTGAAGTGGAACAAATTATTATTAATATAAAAAATGTTTCCTAAAATTTATCAAAAATATCAAAACACTTCACAAATTGTGCACTAAAAGTATAAATAAGATCCACAGTTCTTCAAAAATTTTGAAATCATATTGTTTATTTCAAGCTTAGTAATGAAAGTAATAAACTTAATTGAGTGAAAACTTCTTAATGAAAATATTTTAGATAAAATTCAAGCTCTCAACCTCCCAAGATAATTTTTCTTCACAGCTTCTCTGACCTCACTGTTCCACGAAACATCACCTTTACTGCACCATAAATCTCTTCAGCCGTAGTGACAACACTTAAAATATGCCCACTTCTTTTTCACATCAGTCTCACAGTCTTCAACTGATTCAGTCATAAACTGGTGTGCAAAAATTAAGGACGAAGAGGAGAAATCAGCATAACAGCGGAACGAGGAGGCAGAACGGACTGAAAGACCACTCAGGAGATAGACTAGGGTCCGGTATGGTAGGGCATGTGCATGCATGCAGCATGATGTAGGGGGTGTGGTGTGTCGGAAGGGTATAAAGCACACGGGCGGTGTACGCTTAGCAATTCGGTGTACACGGTGTACATCGGTTTGAACGACGTCGAGTTGCTGCCACTGTATGATTTTACCCAAGGTCGCGCCATTGGGAAATTGGAAGAAGGTCTAAGTGTGACTAGTGTGGCCGAGGAGTTCGGGATCGCTCACAGCATCGTTTTACGAGCTTGGAGAGCATTTCAAACGACAGGAACAGCTCTCCGAGAGTTTAGGAGTGGTCGTCCACGAGCAACCACAGCGGCAGACGACCGTTATATTGTCCTACAGGTGAGAAGAGACAGACGGCAGACAGCGGGAGAAATCGCAAGGCACATGCAACAGACAACTGGACGTCAGTTATCGCGTTTTACTGTGGCTAGGAGGCTGCAGAAAGGTGGTCTATTTGCACGACGACCAGTACAGTGTGTGCCATTAACGCCTGCTCTTTGGAGACGGTGGTTTCTGTGGTGCCAGGAACACAAGAACTGGACACATCAGCAATGGGGTCGAGTTCTCTTTACGGATGAGAGCCGATTTAGTCTGACGAGCGATTCTGGACGTATACACATTTGGAGAGAGCAGGGAACACACAATCACACCTCCAACATCGTCGAAAGGGACCGGTCTGGAGGTGGCGGAGTTCTCGTTTGGGGCGGTATCATGCTTGGTAGCCGTACTGACCTCCACATCTTCCAAGGAGGTTCAGTCACTGGTGTCCGCTATTGTACCAAGGTACTCCCCCTGCCTCACGTGCGTCTGTTTAGAGGTGCTGTGGGTCCCGAGTTCCTCTTCATGGACGACAACACTACACCTCATCGTACAGTGGCTGTCGCAGAGCTGTTGGAGAGTGAAGATATTCAACGCATGGATTGGCCCGCAAGGTCCCCGGACCTAAATCCAATCGAACACGTGTGGGAACTTCTCGGGAGACACTTGGCAGCACGTCACCAGCTGCCGGCAACGATTCCGCAGCTGCGATTGGCACTACAAGAGGAATGGGCCGCGATGCCTCAACAGCTCCTTGACAACCTCGTCCTCAGCATGGACAGATGTTGCAAATCCTGCAACACAGTCAGGGGTGATCATATCTTCTATTAAAGACTGGATTTTTCTTCAGCTGCCTGTCACATGGACGTTTCTGTTTTCTGTCCAGTTGTGCTCGAAGCTACCTTTTCGATAAAGTACCTTTGTATCCTTTGGATTCCTTGTTTGGACAGTTTTGCTCACTTGTCCCATATTCTTACATCTTGGGGATCTTATGGTATGATTTGAGTCTATGTGGAACACTTCTGCATGACGTTACATTCAAAAAACTGTCTCGTCCTTAATTTTTGCATGCCAGTGTACATTGAGCAACTCAGAGTAAAACTGATGTTCTTCAGATCCTTCAACAATTATTCTTTCCTTTACAAATACATTCCTATTTCTCCTCCTACGTATATATTACATTTAGTTGTAATCATGACACTAAAAGGCAATCAGAGCCAAGATCAGCATCTTTCATAACAGGAGTGTTAACAGTGAAATGTTTCTTGCGAAATCATGAATGAAAAAATGCTACACTTTTCTTCCCCAAATCATTATTCTCCTACATGTGCATGTAGATATATATACCTTGGGTTGAGAAATGTGTGCATTAGATACATACACAACCAATTCTTAATATAAACTACTATTAATCTTTCATTATTATTATTATTCACAATAAGATCCTTAAAACTTAATCAGAATACTGTGTCAGTTATGTAACTCAATACTTACTCTAGCATTGCAATCTTTTTTTAGAATAACTCTCTCTTTTGCAGTGAACTGGATCAAAACAATATTTAGCTCATCCTGGAAAACATCATCCTTATCAAAAGGTTCTGAGTCATGCGCAGCATACACTACTATAATTACTCTTCTCTAAAGCTTCACTTTCAAATGCAGCTACAATATTATCTCATTTACACAATTAAGGTGTGCCACAAAATGATAGAGCCACAGGGGAAAGTGGATAAATAACAAAATATAATTCAATCAAGTGATTGTATGGGAGTGCATATAAGTATTCAAGTAGTGAGACATATGTGTGCACCAAAATAAAAGTGAAATAACAAAACGTGTACCTGTTTGAGGGTTCCAAACAAACACATTGAACTGGGGACTGTCACAAAAAGACAGAACCGCTGTCACAAATGTGTGCCAAATCAGATTTTTAACTGCCAATCAATTTTCCATTTAACTGGATGACATCAAACACATGTTTCGGCATGGAGTTCACTAGTTTCTGACACTGCTGTAAGGAAATATTGTCCCAAGTTTTCAAAATTGCACGTTGAAGGTCCGTAACACTGTTGAATTGCCTCCCATGTGCATACACCATACGTGTGACAGCTGCCCACATGTTTTCCTTGGGATTCAGATCTGGAAAACTTGCAAGCCAGTCCATGACAGGAATTCCATTGGCAAGAAACCACTCCCAGGTCGAGTTCGCAGTGTGAGGGCGTGCATTATCCTGTTGAAACTGAGCTTCAGAGTCATTTAATGATTCAAAATATGGCAGGAGATACACATTCAACAGCTGCTGGTAGCTCATAGCATTCAAGTGTCCAGTTAGAATAGCTAATGGTGTTTTGCCACGTTGACTGAATGCCCCCAGACGGTTATACCTCCACCACCTCGTTGGCGCTTGCAGTAACTCAATTCTCCCTTTCGAAGGTTGTGCCAATAATGCTTCCACCCGTCTGGACCATCCAAATTAAACTTCTTTTCAACACTCCAAATAACTTTATGCCATTTTTGAGTCCATGACATATGGTATTCAGCCCAGTTTTGTCTTTTCTCTTAGGGTGGCACTGCATTTTCTGATGGCGGATGAATGGACACTTCTTTAGAACATGATGTACTGTTGATTTTGATATGTTTATGTCCACAGCAGACGAGACTTGCCTGATACTGGATGTTGAGTTACTCATCCGACGCATTATCAACCTTTTCTGATGTAAAGTCAAAACTGAAGGAAGGCCATTAGATTTCTTGCTGCCGTACAATCCATTTGATGTCAAATAATGTGCAACCACATGATTGGTACGATTAATACACCTTGCAATACCTCGAATGGACAGTTCACTCTGGTATAATGCATCAATTTTCCGTTGCTTGGGCGCCGTCAATGACTTTCCACAGCCCATGTCGCATAAACTTTCAGTTGACGTTAACAAACTCCAACTATTCAGTTCTAATGTACTGAAACGATTGGTATTTTTGGGCCTGCAGCCCCGCAGCAACAATCTGCTGCATAGCTGCAGTAACATTTGCATTACACAACGGTATGCACGAGTGGTACTATCGTTTTGGGACACATATCTCTAACGTTAATATCTTTATAATTCTCATACTCATTTATTTGTATGACATTTGCTACTATTTTTCGTGTACAACACCGCAACATCTATCTGAAATGCCTACCTCTGTCATATTATCTGATCTCAACCATTGGGTCAGAAACTTCACAGCCATTCCAGTGGCTCTATCATTTTGGGATACACCATATAATGACTCCTGTTATTCTTCATCTCAGTACTCAAAATTATGCCTACAACAACCTGACTTCTCTCTCACTGTCTAACACTCTGGACCACACACTTACCAGCCCACTACTTCCTCTATCCCAAATCCCTAATTTTTAGTTTCACTTACACACAGCACATCTAATCCACATTTATTCACCTCTTCAACTATCTCATTCATCTTTCCATTTATTCCTCTAGTATTCCACACACAAGTCTTGCATACACTATTGCCAATATTTTTTTTTCTCATACGCCATTTATATTATAGCCAGGTAATTTCTGTAGAGGACCAGCTTTCTCCTGTATGTGGGAAGCCCACCATATCCAACTTCTGAATCCATTTTGGTATTAAATACCTCAGTGTGATAGATCAATCCACAGCTGATGGTTGTATTTGGTCATTCCCCTTACAGGTAGATTCTGGAACAAAATTCAGTGAGTTGGAGTCCTTTGCAAATGTCACACTGAACTAGCAAGTATCTCAACAAGATCTTGCTAGTTCTGTGTGACACAGAAATTTTTTTATGAGCTTTTCAGATTCACAACAGAGGACCCTGTTTGTCATGTGTGGCATTGTTCTTCCAATAAGAAAACCTTTGAAGGCAAACCATCTCTTGTTAAGATTGCCAAAATGCAAATTTAAAGATCATAACACTAAAATGGGATAAGAACATTAAAGGAGATTCTCCTATTTTCAATTCTCACATCTAACTTTCAGAATGGAATAAGATGTTTCTAAGCGTGTGTAGGTAATGTATTATAAGTAGCATTGAATTATACTAGTGTCTCAAAGCAGCCATCTCTGAGGAGGTGTTGATTCCTTGATAGGGAGAACACCAAAGCATAACTTATCACCTGTGGTTTACAAAATTCAAACAGTTGCCAAAACATAACACAAGAACCTAATGCCTTAAGCACTTGACAAATGAAATGTAGACTTGCCATCTGGGATTGTTCCGGAAATGGTAACTTCATCCTGAGTCCCAGGGCATCTGTTGAACAGTGCCCTGAAATAATACTGCACAAAAAAAATCTTGAAAGTAGTGATTATCCAAACATACAATTTTACATTCATACAACAATCAAAACATTAAGCACTCACAATGTAAATTACTTAATTATTGTTCCAATGTGACTGAAAGCAAAAATCAGCTGTGTGAATATGTACATAGTGTCATTACTCCTACCCATTTGAGTAGTTACTTCAAGTATCAAAATGCAATTCACAGTCTACTGCAAGTGATACATGAAAGTAATTTCTGCACCAGAAACAATTACAATAGTTTTAGTAATTCCAGTGTATAAGAAGTAGCTTTGCCACTAAAACACTTGTTCAAAAAATCAGCATTGGTTTTGAACCTCTCAATCATGATAATCATGAACGTTGTACGTCGAGGAAGCAAGTAGCTTCGAATAGCTGCACAAGCAGCATTGCACAGACAAAGTCATAGCATCCCTTGTTCAGGCAGTCTCTCTGTTGTCACTCTTTGGACTGTCTGATGAAGGAGAAAGATTTTCTCCAAAAATCTGCAATTTAAAATAAATAATTCTGGGGAAAAAAAACCCATATCATATGATAAGTTTAATGAAGTGTTTAATTCAATAAACTAGGAAGCCAGTTTTCAGCATGAGCTTTATTCAAAGAATTTTAAACCATTTTTTGTGAAAATAAGGGGCCAACTCCATTTGCATGGCGGATGCTTCCTTTAAACTTTTCATCCATCCATAATAAATACTGGCCTTACATCAGGGGCCTTTCCATATGTAGTGCAATAATTCCTTTGAAATGGAATGGAGGATTTTCTCTGCTAAACACATCAAATAATGCACTTATTCCTGTATAACCACCAATTTGGATGTTCAAAGAAAATTGGGAAATACACTACAAGTTGAGCAATCTGCTGGCTACAAAAGACATGAAAAAAAATAACAAAAAAAAAAAAAAAATCTGTTGTGCCCCTCTCCCTTTGTGACTGCTAAGATTATGTGCACTTAGTTCATGGTTTATTGATTTTTAAAATAGCAGATATATTTTTTCAGATGTCCTTTACTCTAGTATAAAACCTACACTAATTTTAAAAGTTATTATTATATTACATTAAATCCACGTAAATCCCAAACTGATCGCATCTAGAGATGATAAACTGTGTTGTTGTTTTTCCACTCTCACCAAAGGAACTGTGTCCCACATTTATACCTTATATCACAGGAAGAGATTACTAATCAATTGGCTAGGCTTCAAATGTTGTCACTTTGACACTAAAGTATGCACTAGAAGATCCAATTTACACTGATATTAATATTCAAAGCATTATACATGAAGAGAGAGAGAAAATAGGTTTAACATCATGACAACAGTATGCAAAAGAAGTTCACAAATGTAACACTTCCAGGTTTCATAAAGACAAATGCCACTAAGTTTGAGGTTTCAATGCTTTCAGTTTAACTAAGAATTTTGTATTTAAGGTAAATATTTATTTTACATCATTCAAAATTCCTTCATACACATAATAAAAATAGGGAGTAAAAGCAGAGGTAGAAAAAAGTTCATTTATCAAGCATGTAAAATTAATTTCATTGTATAACACAAGTAACAGTTTTTTTTTTTTTTTTTTTTTTTACCTGGCTATTCGTTACTGCTAAATGTTTTTCTAAAATATCCATAGTGTGTGGAGTGATAATGTAGCCATCAGTTTTGTAATTCTCTCCTGGTTTGTGAAACTGTATTTTCTTCATTACCTCAGCTATAGAATGTGCATCTGAAGGGAGAAAGAATTAGATCAGTGACTGAGCTTTTACAAAAATGTCTTAATTATTTTGACATTTAATATGAGCATATGGCAGAAAACTTTATTTCAAATTATTAAAGCCATTTTAAAATTTTCATAATCATGTAGGTTTTGTTATACATTTTCCCAAGGCATATACTGGTGAGTTTTTCAAATTTCTTCTGTAAATTACTGCTAGCATCTTTTTACAGTGTACACAGGGTTGATGTATGGGCAAGTGTGAGAAATGGCAGTCCTTACAATAAAACTCAATCATTACGCACACTCAAAATCAGCCTCACCTCTCATTTTCTTGAGATATGCAATCCATATAATATTACTTACAGAATTGTCTCCTAAACGGAAAATTTCATGAAAACCTTAAATAACCATTTGTGGGAAAAATCTAGTTTCTTTATATAGTGTAGAAGAAATATTCTTCTCATAATATGTGGAAAATATATCATGGTAATTAACACAGCAATAAGACAACTCTGAATTGAACAGTAAATAAAATACAGTCAATTCAGAGTAGTCTGATTGCTGTGTTAATTATCTACTTTCTTATTTAAACTGTGATGGATCACCCTGTGGATGACATACTTCAAGAAACTGAAGCAAAGAGATATGATTTTGCCTAAATTTTGTCAAGTACCCTGTATAGTTCAATTGTCTCTTTATTTGCTTGTTCAGGAGACTTCCATAAAAGGCAATGCTAATTACTGACTGGGCAAAAAAGAACTCTGCTGCAGTTCCAAAACCGACTTAATGAAATATGAAAAAAACGGGTCTGGTTCATTTGCCCGACGTTTACTTCACCGAAGGGTCACTTGACCGAAAATCACTTCACCGAAAAAATTGTTTCACCGAAAGATCACTTGATCGAAGCGTTCATTTCACCGAAGGGTCACTTGATCGAAAGGTACATTTCACCGAAGGGTCACTTGATCGAAAAGTTCATTTCACCGAAAGGTCTCTTTACCTAAAAGTTCATTTCATCGAAAGGTCATTTCACCGAAGGGTCAGTTTATCGAAAACGCTAGATTTCATTACAGGATCTGTTGAAGCATGGTGCAAGTTTGACAGACAGACCACCGAAACGTTAGGGGATCATACTCAAATTGCACTTTTGATTTCTCCGTGTCACAGAGAACGCAAAGATTTAGTTTTAAGGCAAAAATAATTAATTTTAAGTCCCTATGCCTCGGCCTAGGCCTTTTTAGCAAGTTTTATCATGTTCATACGTTTTTCATAAAAATCATGTTCAGTGCTCATGTTCATAAATAGTTTACATGAAAAGTCAAGTTAATAACGTTGCACATTTATTCAGGCAAAAAAGAATCAATATTAGGGCCGTAGGCCTCGCTTAGGCCTTTTTAGCAAATTTTAACCGTGCGTGCTCATGTTCATAAGGTTTACAATAACAACTCAAGTTAATGATGTTGTACACTTATTTAGGCCAAAAGAATCAGTCATAAAGCCCACGGCCTCGGCTTAGGCCCTTTTAGAAAATTTTAATCCTGCATGCTCATATTTATAAGGTTTACATAAAATGTCAAGTTAATAATGTCGCACATTTATTCAGGCAAAAAGAATCAATATTAGTGCCGTAGGTCTTGCTTAGGCCTTTTTAGCAAATTTTAACGGTGCGTGCTCATGTTCATAAGGTTTACATAAAAAATCAAGTTAATGATGTTACACATTTTTTCAGGCAAAAGACGTAGGCCTCGCTTAGGCCTTTTTAGCAAATTTTAACCGTGCGTGCTCATGTTCATAAGGTTTACATAAAAAATCAAGTTAATGATGTTACACATTTTTTCAGGCAAAAATAATCAATTTTAGGGCCCTAGGCCTCCGCTTAGGCCTTTTTAGCAAATTTTAATCCTGCTTGCTCATATTTATAAGGTTTACATAAAATGTCAACTTAATAATGTCGCACATTTATTCAGGCAAAAAGAATAAATTTTAGGGCCCTAGGCCTCCGCATAGGCCTTTTTAGCAAATTTTAATCGTGCGTGCTCATATTTATAAGGTTTATGCAAAAAGTCAAGTTAATAATGTTGCACATTTATTGAGACAAAAAAGATTCAATTTTAGGGCCCTAAGCCTCGGCTTAGGCCTTTTTAGGAACTCTAAACGAATTTCGCGAAAACGTTCCATGTAAGCCAAGCGAGAATTGTGCTTTAATTTGAAGAAATTAATTGCCGATGATCCGAGGTACACTTGGTTTGAGGGAACTGTACCCCGAACTTCCGTAGTATTATATTCTGTGCCGCTGGAGTCTGTCAGTGTATCCAGGATGTTTCCCTTGAAGTGTCTGCGAAGTCCGTGAGCTTTGGGAGGGGGCTTTCTCCCAAAATGTTAAAATGGACGTAGAGCTGTAAACATTAGAACCTTGCTTTATATAATGATTCTGTACACGATCACGAATTTTCAGGAGGGTGGGACGAATTCACCCTCCCCCAAGTTTCTAAGAGCGCAGACAGGTGTTCAAGGTAAGGGATTTGCTCGCAATTTCTATGCTTCATGTTGTGTTTAGTGCCAAACTATGTATGCCCTTCCCCCTCCCCCAGAAATTTGGTGAAGTCTGTAAAAGGGATACGAGGTGCTTGGTTTTGAGGGCTCTACCCCCAACTTCCGTAATTTTATATTCTGGACCTCTGGAGTCGGTCATCAGTGTATCCTCGATGTTACCCCTGAAGAGCTCTTGGAAACGGGGGAGGGGGGGGGTTCAGTTTCACTCCACATTCCTGAAAATTCGTGGTCGTGTACAGAATCATTATATAAAGCATGGGTCTAATGTTTACAGCTCTACGTCCATTTTAACATTTTGGGGGAAAGCCAACCCCCCCCCCCAAGATGACGGACCTCGCGGACGCTTCAAGGGGAACATCCTGGATACACTGACAGACTCCAGCGGCCCCGAACATAATATTACGGAAGTTGGGGGTACACCCTCCCAAAACTAGGTGTACCTCGGATCCTCGGCAATTTTTTCCTTCAAATTAAAGTGCAATTCTCGCCTCGCTTGGCTTACATGGACCGTTTTCGCGAAATGCGTTTGGAGTTCCCAATTCAGTTCTCAATATATGCCCAGAAACGGCAATCTTTAACCCCCACCCCCTCTTGATTTTTTTAACTTGACATTTTATGTAAACTTATGAACAAGCAAGATTAGAATTTTCTAAAAACGCCTAAGCTAAAAAAAAAAAAAAAAAGCCCTAAGGCAATAAAATTTATTCTTTTTTGCCTTAATAAATGTGCAACATTATTAACTTATTAACTTGACATTTTATGTAAACTTATAAACCAGCAAGATTAGAATTTTCTAAAAGCGCCTAAGCTAAAAAAAAAAAAAAAAAAGGCCTAAGGGCAATAAAATTGATTCTTTTTTGCCTGAATACATGTGCAACATGATTAACTTGACTTTTTACGTAAACCTTATGAATATGAGCACGCACGATTAAAATTTGCGATAAAGGCCTAAGCCGAGGTCTAGGGCCCTAAAATTGATTATTTTTGCCAGAAAAATGTGTAACATTATTAACTTTACTTTTTATGTAAAGCTTATGAACATGAGCAAACACGATTAAAATTTGCTAAAAAGGCCTAAGCGAGGCCTACGGCCCTAATATTGATTCTTTTTTGCCTGAATAAATGGGCGACATTATTAACTTGACATTTTATGTAAACCTTATAAATATGAGCACGCACGATTACAATTTTCTAAAAAGGCCTAAGCCGAGACCTAGGGCTTTAAGACTGATTCTTTTGGCCTGAATAAGTGTACAACGTCATTAACTTGAGTTGTTATGTAAACCTTATGAATATGAGCACGCACGATTAAAATCTGCTAAAAAGGCCTAAGCCGAGGCCTAGAGCCCTAAACTTGATTCTTTTAGCCTGAAAAGTGTGCAACATCATTAACTTGAGTTTTTAGGTTAACCTATGAACATGAGCACGTACCGTTATTATTTTCTAAAAAGGCCTAAGCTGAGGCCTAGGACCTTAAAATTGATTCTTTTTGCCTGAAAAAAATTGCAACATTATTAACTTGACTTTTTATGTAAAGCTTATGAACATGAGCAAGCACAATTAAAATTTTCTAAAAAGGCCTAAGCTGAGACCTAGGGCCCTAAAATTGATTCTTTTTTGCCTGAAAAAATGTGTAACATTATTAACTTTACTATTTATGTAAAGCTTATGAACATGAGCAAGCACGATTAAAATTTGCTAAAAGGCCTAAGCGAGGCCTATGGCCCTAATATTGATTCTTTTTTGCCTCAATAAATGTGCGACATTATTAAGTTGACATTTTATGTAAACCTTATAAATATGAGCACGCAGGATTAAAATTTTCTAAAAAGGCCTAAAACGAGGCCAAGGGCTTTAAGACTGATTCTTTTGGCCTGAATAAGAGTACAACATCATTAACTTTAGTTTTTATGTAAACCTTATAAACATGAGCACGCACGGTTAATATTTTCTAAAAAGGCCTAAGCCGAGGCCTAGGGCCCAAAAATTGATTCTTTTTTGCCTGAATAAATGTGCAACATTATTAGCTGGACATTTTACGTAAACCTTATGAATATGAGCACGCACGATTAAAATGTTCTAAAAAGGCCTAAACCGAGGCCAAGGGCCCTAAAACTGATTTTTTTTTTCTTGTCTGAATAAGTGTGTTTACATAACTCATTAACTTGAGTTGTTATGTAAACTTCATGAATATGAGCTCGGGGGATTAAAATTTGGCAAAAAGGCACAGGTCTATCTATGACTTATAATTAATGTTATATTTCGAAAAACCTACTTATGGGGAGGTGTTTAAAAGAAATTAAAAGTGTATTTTTTATACAATCCAATAATGTTTAGGTGACCAGTTTTTTAAAAAATAGCACCATACTCCAACAGATCTATAACAACAAAATTCTAAGTTTTCGATAAACTGACCATTCGGTGAAATGATCTTTCGATATAATGAACTTTTAGGTAAAGTAATCTTTCGGTGAAATGAACTTTTCGATCAAGTGTCCTTTCGATGAAATGAACTTTTAGGTGAAGTGATCTTTCGGTGAAATGAACTTTTCGGTCAAGTGACCCTTCGGTGAAATGTACCTTTCGATCAAGTGATTTTCGGCGAAGTGATTTTCGGTCAAGTGAACGATACCCGAAAAAAACATGTATTTAATCACAGCAATAAAAAAAATGGGAAATATATTTTATTACAAAATATGAGTAATATTTCAACCACCTCTGATATGAACATTAAAGTGGGTGACTGTCCACTTCACATATGACCTAGGGACAGTCCTGACTGCACCTTTCATGGAAAACATGAAGGCTTGAATTTCCTGCCAGCAGTCCTATTTATGGTTTCCTCATTACTTTAAGACATTAGTAATTTGAATATTAACATAATTATTTTGCAAGATAAACTTGATTAGTATATTAACTTCATCATATGCAGATTAGACTCCATATTCTTCACAAGTTCTGATGTGAGACAATAGCCAAAGAAAACCCATTGCCCAGTCAAGAGCAAAATAATTCAGGAAATGCCATTTAAATTTGTCTGTTAACAGAGCATTTCAAATCACAACTTTCAACTTTCATAAAATTTTTATCATGACTTCCAATTTTTCACACACACAAAAACAGTTCACAATTCTTACCTTTTCCTCAAAAATAGTTCTAAGTCACAACTTACAACTTTTCATGAAAAAAAAAAAAAAAAAAGACTTTCATTTCGTTTATCAAAATAGTTTTACATCATGACTCTCAGATCTCTTCATCAAATACAGTTTATCATGGCTAATACATTTTCATCCACCAGTCATGGCAAAAATTACATGATTCATATAATCCTTCATCACGACTCTAAGTTTGTGCACTGACAACATACAAAAGCATAAGATGAAAGTGTTTTATTGCATTAAGTTAAGAGCATTCTATTTAGAATATTCATTAATTGATGCAATAAAACACATTTTGAAAAGTTAAAAATTTCAACAAAGCAATTTTTTTACACAACATTGCTAGATAGTGGAAATCTTTGAGCTGATGCACAATAATGCACAAAGATGAATTTTCAACCCTTTGTGAAACATGCACGCAGGTTTTTTGTCTGTTTCCCAGAATTTCTTCTGTAGACTACTGTTTGGCCACTATGCCTGAAACAGTACTCATATTTACAACAGTCAATTGAGTTCTTTTTACATAGGTCAGCTGAGATCACGTGCATGCACACATCACAACTATACACTTTGTTTGAATACTTTGTTCCACATCGTCTGTTTCTTGATTGTGCAGTCAGTCAGTCATTTTGCCCATTGCATGGTCTCCACGTTCACCAGATCTCAGTCCATTGGACTTCTTCCTCTGGGGTCACCTTAAATCACTCATTTATGAGACGCCTGTGGACACACCGGAGGATCTCATAGCGCGTATTGTTGTCACTGCAGCAGACATCAATAGCACACCCGGTATCTTCGAGTGCGTCTGGGAATCGTTTTTACGTCATTGTAGACTGTGCAATGACGTCTGCAGCCGCCACTTCGAACAACACCTGTAATAATTTCATTCACATCATTCTCATTGTTCCCTTTCCAGCATTGTACTGTGCACAACAATGTAATGATTTCAATGTAATAATTTTTAACAACACCTGTAATAATTTCGTTTACATCATTCCCTTTCCAGCATTGTACTGTGCACCACAAGCTGTGTTGTAAACTTGCAGTCAAATACATCTTTTTGTAGTTATTATTGTACTTTTTGTCGTCCCTGCATGACGTCAGAACCTGCATACGTATTTTCACGATTTTCACCGACTAAACGTGGTTTGCGACACCATGTTCCATTTCAATTTTTGTTCCTCTTGATGTCTAATAACAACCCTCCGAGTTTGTCGCCGCATTAATTGATCACCCAGTATATAGAAGCAGATACCTCTGCAAATTCAAGTAGTAGCATTCTCAGTTCATGTTGCAGCTTCTCCGGATTTAAGTGATTTCAAATGTTTTATGATAGTCGGTACCAGGGAGATGGGTCACTAGCTCAGAAATCACCATGAAATTTGAATTTACACAGTCAATAATTTCAAGGGTGTACCTGAATTACACAAACTCAGGGGGAAATAAAGAGTGCAAGACTAGTGTGGCAGTAGAAAAGCCCTGGACAATGGTGGACAGCAGCGTCTGGCACTCATCGTAACATCCACCTGGCATGCAACATTGGCACAAATGACAGCGTGATTCAATGCTGGAGCCAGTAATAGCATCAGCATTCAGACAGTTCAACATTTCCTGTGTTCTATGAGGTTCTGGAGCTGACGGCTCGCCCGGGTGCCATTGTTGACTCGACAACACAAGGCTGTGTGCCTCGCCTGGGTTCGGGAAAACCGCCATTGGATGCAAGATGACTGGAAACGGGTAGCCTGGACCGGCACATCGCAGTACCAACTGTTTCAGGCAGATGGCTGACTCCAGGTATGGTGACAACCCTAGGAGGCAATGGATCCTGCATGCCTACAAGAAACAGTACAGGCTGGCAGAGCCTCTGTTATGGTGGAGTGCTTTCAGATGGCACACATTAGGACCCCTCATATGTCTGCAGACCGCTCTGACTGGTGAAGGCTACGTAACTATCCTTAGGGATCATTTTGCACCCATTCATGTCATGCAACCGCTCCGACAGATGCAACCGACTTCTTTCAACAGGACAATATGCCATCGCCCATGTCCACAGTCACCCAACGCACATGTCCACAGTCACCCAATTACGTCTGTCTGGAGGAAAATTCCACAAAGTTTGGCATACTGATTTGTCCCCCTCTTTCACCAGATTTAAACACCATTGAACAAATTTGGGGCGCTGTTCAACATGCAGTGAATGCCAGGAACCCTCCACTAGCGAATATTACGGAATTGTGGGACTTCTCAGGAAGCATAGTGTGCACATCTCCACAGTACTAGAGAGCTCATGGAATCAATGCCCCATCACATTGCTACCGTTATATGATCACGACGTGGATCAACGTGTTATTAGAGAGGTATCCCAGTTTTTTGGCACTTCAGTGTATATACATATACCAATAATTCCAATTCTTCAACAATTTCTTTTAAAGAACCAGGATAGGAAATTTAAATTAACTAGGTGAACAGTGACCAGGAAAATATGATATACAGGAATCCATGCTTAAAGTTTTTTCAGGTGGCATGGATTGCTCATGTAATGAATGCTCCCTGTGTTTATCATCCACCAGAAATTTGGGATTTTTCATATGAGAGGTCCTTGATAAAACAAGAAAGTCTTTTGAGAGGCTTTTGAAGTTAAATAGAAGCATTAATTTGGTTAGATGTAAGCTCAGTAAAACTGAAGGAAGAGAAACCAAAAATTAAAAAATAAAAGTAAATGTAATTTTAGAAACTAATATTGGGGGGGGGCAAAAAAACTTCAAAAGGAACATATCAACTAAATCAACTACTAAGGACTTCACATACATTACTTTACCCAAACAAAACCGAACAAAGACAATGAAGAAAAACCTTTTGATACTTAAGTACAAGCCACTAAAATGAATTTTTATGTGACAAAGTAACAAAATAATGTGTTATTTACAGAATATATAGTAATTTACTATTTATACACATACAGTAATTTACTATTTATACACATACAGTAATACACTATTTACTATCACATTTATTATGTCATTTACAAAATATACACACAACCACTGCTCCTGAAGAAGCTTTGTGCATTGATTCTTCTATTTCAGATTTTCTTGGTCTTTTTTTGCCCAGTTAATTAAAATTTCCCAGCCTGGTCCCTTGACAAAAATAAATTTTTAATCTTAATTTCAATCATTTTTTGCTTGTTTTTATCTGTTCTTTAGAATTGGAGCTACTGGTCATATATATATTTTTTAAGCAAAAATTACATAACAAGCTCTTTCTCTTCAGAGAAAATTAGCACAGAAACAATATTTCATATCTCCTAATAATATACATGTGATTAGCAGAAATACTACTTAAACAAATGGAGTATAGGAAAATTTCAGTCCCCTTCCCAAAAACAACCACAAATACCAAAATAAAAGTTTTGCAGTAGGCAACATAACATACTTTCCTTGTCACTAGAACTGCCATTTATTACTGGTGCTATATCGGCTGACTCTTTTTTCTTTGTAGCCTAAAAGATATTTGTCTTCATATAGAAACAACTTAACAAACATAAAATCACAATGTTAAAGCCATGCAAACAATTTTTAAGATTTCATGCAGCAATGTAACTGAAAATTATATCATGAGAATTTTTTCCAAGTAAATTTTATTTACTTCTTGCCCATTACTAGAAATTTGAGGTAAGCAATTATAAGTGCAAAGTTTCCAGTTTATCAGAAGAGAAAACAGTTTATGAAATACCAAACAAAAATATGAAGAGCCTAGAACAAGCTTTCACTAATCATAAAAAAAATGCAAAACATTTTCATAACAGTAAAATAAAATTTTGTAGTCAGTATGCTATACAGAGTTGTAACTGTGTAACATATTGTGATCTATATCTTAGAAAATATCCTGCTTCAGAAACAATTTCTTCTCACTTTTACACACTCGCGAAATATGGGCTCTGCCATTCATGCTTGTTAGCAACTTTCTCTGTTTGTTTGTTTCAGGGTTTAATGAACAACATGAACAAATCTAAAGACCCCAACCACTCACTTGTCTGTACTTTCAGGTCATTGGTTCCAGGAAAAGGGCAGAGCCAGTGTCATATGACAAGCATGCCACATATACTACATCCAGGACTCAAACTCAGATGACTGATCTAAATAAAGCACACAATGGAGACCACTCAGCCACTGGAACAGCATTCGTTAGCATCAGGGCCGGGAAGTAGCACTCTGTTAGTAATGTCAGTTGACTGCTACTTTTACTGCACTTAACAATACAACATAATTCAAAAAAAAAGTTTCATTTAGGGTGTGTAACAAAATTTGAATAACTGTAACAAAACTTCATGCTGTTTTTTGTTTAAATTTCTGTTCTCCAAAGACATCAGATATAAATGCACCAAAAATCGAGACAATCTCTAATGTGTTGAGCCAAATTACAGTGAATGCAAAAGTCGGAATGATCAGACCATGTGAATATGTGCAAAAAGATCATGATGATGATGCAAGGGCAAATGGTCAATTTACACATCAGTAAACTGGTTGGTTGATCGGTCGGTTGGTCGGTCGGTTGGAGTTTATTGGTGCAAGGGTCTCAATGGGCCAAAGAGCACCTATCAGGAAACTGCAAACTAACAAACTGAAAAATGTTAATCTGTTGTTCAGGGTTCAAACTCTTTTTTGAAAATAGAAATTAAGGAGTTCTTAAGGACCTTCAGGCTATTTTTAAGGACCTTTAAATATTTTTTAAGGACTCATAATCGCTGCATGCAAATATACACAATATACAAAATGTGAGTTAGCTATTACAACATAGTCATTTTAACACAATAAATCAATTTTGTTGAAACTAATGAATATTCCATTGCACAAATACATGAATTAAAATTAGTTCTACTAAAATAAACCTAAATACTCCAACAGAAAAACCAACTAACTTAAAATATACATTATTTACTGGTAATACTGGATCCATTATTTCTCCTGAAGCATATCTTTGCATCTACAGAACTAACACTCTGCTTCTTCGTATTGTGGTGTGAAACAAAATTTATTTACTTTGGAATTTCAATTCTCAACAAATTTTCACCCATTAATTGTGATTATAGGCCCATCTTTGTGGTTTCGGAAACTATTTTAAATTTGCATTTGTTTTTCCTTCAAAGTTTATCCGAATTTATATTTTTTTATTAATTTACAAATTCATTTTAACAAAAACAGTATTACAAATACAGCTTAGAATTTCATATGGCTGCGATTGTCTGTCTTTAAAATTTTTGGTATCTTTACCTTTCCATTCAATAACTTAATTCCTTCCATTAGAATTACTTTTACAAATATGTACGGACACAGGCTAAGAAACTAAATGCAATCATTCTGTGGGTGGCATCACTACAAGTGCTGCAGCTGGAAAAATAACACTTTTATAAAAATGCAGCACAGCTTGTTAGACCTGTTTTAGGTTAATGAAGCAAGTAAACACACTATCTAAATCAAATTGAAACACAGAAGTTCATCGTAACTTAAATCATATCATCGGAATTGAAAGCCTTAAGTTTAATAAAAATGTTTGCATAAGTTTCAAAACTACATTGGCAGAATTCAAAGAATCAAAACTGAACAGTGAAGCCTCACTTTCTTTTAAGTATTTATTTATTTATTTTTTTATTTACTACACAGCTTCCGAATTCCCAAATCTGGAGAAAAATTTAGTTCGTAGATTTGGATGAACAACACATTTTTGCTTGTGAACTGTTGCATTTTTATTTTTATTTTAGTTTTTAATTCTACAGCTGTAGCACTTGTAGTAACTTCTTCCATACACTTAATGCAGGTTGATTTTCAACATTTGGTAAGAGCAGGGGTATTAGTGTTCCTACCATGTTTTGGAGCAATTCTTGGAGCAGGGAAATATGCAATTTTGAGCAGAAAAGTTGGGTTTTGGAGCAAGAAAATTTGCATTTTGGAGCAGAACTCAGGTTTTGGAGCAGCTGATGATAGTATTTTTAATTGTTTTAAGTCCATGCTGTGCTTTAAGTTATGTTTATATACTGAATTACCATTATTTTATGAGCTATGAAAAAATGTTATATTTCAGGTTTGTTGACATTTTACTGCTTCTCTTACGACTGTTAATTAGCATTTCTGTCGTTCCTACAGTGAGATAAATAGGAAAACAATTATACTACTCACGATTTATTGAAAACTACATGACCTGCAATATTTTAAGTGTAACACATTAATATCAGGGATTTTCTTCTGAATGCATTTGTTTCGCTGCAACACAAATAGGATGCTGCCGCGTCCAAGAACTGTTGCTATTGATACTGAATGCTTGCGAATATACACTTAGGAAGAATAAATAATATATAATTACTGTTTGTTGTTTGGTTGGTTTTTAGCAGCATATTTTTCGAGATTCATGGCATTCAGATTAAAATACATTATTTCTGAAACCAACCAACTGGCAAGCCATGCATACGTGGTTTGCGTGTTCATCACAAACTCCTAAGGTTTTCTGAAGGAAAGCATACCTTCGATATAAAAGGAAAACTAATGTAACATTTATTACTCAAATTGGAACCAAAACTATAAGATAACAGTGAAAACTATATGCATCATCTTTAAGCAGTTGTACCATGATACTCTTCATACAATGTTTTTTATCAAGTAATTATCAATGTCAAACCTTTGTTATTGCTGTGAACAATTACAACTGGAACCAAAACTATAAGATGATAGTGAGATTTAGTAAAGTTGGTTAGATAAAAGCTGCTTCTATCACTTAACGCTTGCACACTGACGTTTTGGCACGAGACCCCCCCCACCCCCTCTTCTTCAGCAGTAGAATCAGTGTATGACTTTTTTGTTGTTGCTGTCTGAAAGAGCCACTGTTCTTGCATACATGGGATCCTGCATGTATGGACATGGACATTAAGCAGACGATTGCGAGTTAGTAAGTGGTTCAACACACCTTCCATCTGGAAAAAGAAAAGTGTGAGGGTGAAGATGTTCCCGAAGGTAGATCAAAATGAGAAAAAGAAAACCTCCTAAAAATTCTGATCCCTGAACATACGGGGCAAAATTCAGACTTTAAGTAAGAACCAAGAGATCAGTATTCCTGATAATTGATTACAAGTTATGCCATATAAACAATCCTTTCATTTATCCATAGCGCTCATGAGCGATTTTAATTAACATACATGAGACTGACGAAGAAAAAAACAAAAAACAAAGCTGTACTTTCTAATTTGGTGAAAAATCAGATTGCACAGTGAGAAAGTGTGAATATTTCAAAGCATGAACAAAACTGAATCGTTTACTGTAATTGATTTATGAAACTATTTAACTAGATCACACCACTGTATTCACAATTATAAAATTAGTGAATTCCAAACAAAATAGGGTGGTTTTGAAAGAGAGCTTCAAACAGTTTGTTTTTTTTTTCCTGGTTTTGTTCTAGTACTTGCTAAAACATTAGCTCTGGTTTCCTCTTGCGAGCAAACCCTACTTTCTTCTCAGCAAATTCCGCGGCCATATTTGTCTTTTGTTGACTTTGCCACTGCACAGCATCCACTGTTTTTTTTTTTTTTTTTTTTTTTCTGCTCATAGCTTTCCCTTTACCATTTTTCTTTGTTACTTTTCTTTCTTTTTTTGTTGTTTTTTTATTCCCTCAGATGACAATTTCATCCATCATGCTTAAAGAACTTTCAGCCTGAGAACCATGAATTCTGATATCAGAGCTTTAACTATTTTAGATAAATGGTGTAATTTTCAGAGAATGAGTACTTTTTTTTTTTAACACCATGCATCAATTCTTACAAATTTCCAAACTTCGGCACTTCTGTTTTTGGAAATTCCCCCCACCCTTATCAAGCTAAAATGCACACACATTTATGAGGGTGATGACATTTAACAACTACATAGGAGTGGAAACATCGCGGGGAGGGGGGAGGGGGATACAATTGCGGAAGAAAGCTTCGCTCCGCCTGACTTCAGTTTTCGGAAATTTATCCAGCATTTTCAAGCTGAAATACAAATATTTATGGAATAAAATGAAATCTAACAATACTTGGTAGAGGAAACATCACGAGAAAAAAAAATTACGATTACCAGAGAAATCTTACCTCCGTCTACTTTCTGTTTTCGAAGGACGAAATTCCGTCGTCCGACGGAGAAAACGACCCTAACACCCCCCCCACCAATCCTCCCAAAATTTCAGTTCAGTTATGCATCAATTTTGTACATGGTTCAAATGATAACAAAAAAAAGACGGAATTCCTCGAATCAGCGCGAGAATCTCGTCGCCGAAGATTGCGGGGAAATTTTCGGCGGCCTAACTTCCGTTTTCGGAAATCGTTGCCAACAATTTCAAGCTGAAATTATGCAATGAAATTATATTTAACAATACTGAACAGAAGCAACATCGCGAGAGAAAAAAATTATGATTACAGTGATTACAGGAAAAATCTGCACTTTGTTTAACTTCCGTTCCCGAACGTTTAAAAAGACAAAACAACGTCCCCAGACAGAATACGACCCCCCCCCCAACTAATATCCCGAAAATTTCTTCACTTTTGCATCGATCTTGAAAATGACAAAAAAAAAAAAAAAACGGAGGGGACTCCGCGAATGAATCTCACGTACGAATTAACCGCTGAATCTATTTCGAATGTCGTAAGATAACGCTAAAATATCGATGACCGGTAAATTTTAACTTTTGGTGCAAAATTGGTGCAGATTTCGTCAAAATGGCGATTTTTTAGCAGAATGGCGCATGAACAACGTTTCGGCGCGGGCTGGCGCAATTGGCGCAGGTCTTGGCAGTCCTGCAATAGTGTATAGGTGTAAAAGCTAAAACAAACTGCATTAACAACAAAACACCTATGAAATTTCCTTCAGAATTTTTACTTCTATTATACATCTTTTTTTGCTCTTAAACTTAAAAAAACAGTAATGCAATTTAACAATGACTGCAAGGAAATTATATTATGTACATATTCACTTTTTTGAGGTCAAACAAAGGACGTAGGCCTACAATGAAATAAATTTTTCAGCTCCTTTTTTGCAACTACTGACGTGGTAATTTCTGCCAATTCTTCATTTTTTTCCTTTATTAATTTTCCAAAACTATTTGATTGAAGGAAGCAGTTCATATCTCTCAATTCCCCTTGGGCGGCAAGGTCATCTACACGTTTCTCTAATTCGGCAATATTTTTTTCTACTTTCATTTGCAATTCCTCCTCAATCAATTTACATTTCCTCCCAGATGATGCTTGGCACATTTTTTTTTTTCAGCATCTAAATATTGAACATATTTCTGTCTAGCTGAAAAGACAGAAGCTCTAAGCTTTTTACTTAGTACCACATTCTCTAATAAATAACAGAAGATAACGACGATTTGAACTGCGCTGACCCCGCACAAAGAAAACAAGCCAGCAATAAATCTAATCTAAACCATAGGGATTTGAAGGTAGCAGGTTGGCAAACTGCCAAAAGCAATACAGAACATGGGTAAACTTTTGCGACATGCGATCTAGTGACATAAAACCATCAGTACGCTAATGAAACCAGCTGGCCTGCATAATGCGCACA
This sequence comes from Macrothele yani, assembly GCA_039090855.1. Classification (NCBI taxonomy): domain Eukaryota; kingdom Metazoa; phylum Arthropoda; class Arachnida; order Araneae; family Macrothelidae; genus Macrothele; species Macrothele yani. The sequence continues at coordinate 2,476,021 of CM077014.1, forward strand.
TTTCTTTGGTTAAAAATAAAATAATTAAGACCTTTTTAACGACTGAATATAAGATAATTACGGTGTTTTCAAGGACTTTTTAAGAGCCCTTAAAAATAGAACAGAAATTAAGGAGTTCTTAAGGGCCCTTAAAAAAGATAAATGGAAATTAAGGAGTTCTTAAGGACTTTTAAGGACCATACGGACCCTGGTTGTTATGCAGGGCTGTGCTATATGTTGAAAGTTACATGTGGTGAAAGTTTTTGTAACTGATAGCCTGGTTTTGACTCGCAAGTTCCACATCTTCAAACAAGTGATGAAACAGAACTTGCTTGTGTCAAGTACATCAACTGAAAATGGGAATTATCCAGTGGATGTCTTCAGCAAGGAAATTGTAAATCTCACACTTGACAGTTGTATCTCCTGATGAAATAATCGTACAATTTTTACATACCAGATTTTCAGTTCTTTGTATGTGTATGTTATGTGTACAATTTTATTTAGAATTTATGAAGATTTATTCAACAAATGGCAGAAATTTTATTATTAATTGCTTATGACAACCATTTCCTCCAGCACATTGTTAAGTCAGTGTATATTGCAATTATTGTCCTTTCCTAACAAAGTATGCTTCTTTGTAACCATCACAAAAGATGGAAAAAAGATTTACCAGCAATTTGTCATGCCATTATTATTATTATTTGATTGGAGGTTTAACGACCACCGTGAGCAATTCAATGGGCTATAAGCAGTTGCCCATCCCTAATTTAGGGCCACTGGTTCCAGGGAAGGGAGAGATCCAGCGCTGTAAGACAAACACAACACCCATGCCTCACAGGGATTCGAACCCGGACCCACCTCGGACGAATGATCAATAGCCATCACTTAGACCACTGCGCCACCGAAGCGGCCCATTATTTTATCGATCTGGGTTTCAAAACAGCAGTTTTAAAGGATGTCTCTCTTGATTTTCTTTCTTTCTTTCTTTCTTTCTTGAGATTTTATACATACTGATTTGCAAACTTCAGTTTTCAACTTTTTAAGTTTATGGTAATAGGTGATGGAAGAAAGCTTTTTATTTCATTTTGGTACTGTAGTTTGTTCCTTAGGTTTGTTTTAGGTAATATGCCAATAATAAATGAGAATTCAATTCACATCTACATTGTGCTATCTAAATTACAAAAGCAAAATGACCGACACTAAAAAATTTTAATTTAAGGCTTGATATATATAAACCCAAAGATAAAAAACACATGAATAGGAGTAATAATGTGAAAATATGTTAAATGAGCAGTATAAGCTAACACATACCTTGGGTTTGGCAGCTTTAACTAAATCACTTCCTGTTTTTGGTCCAAGTAAATCCAATATCTGGACTTCCACTTCATTTTTAATACATTTCCCATCAGCAAATGGCAGCTTTTGACGTGCTTCCGCTTTGGAAATAAAAGTAGAAAGAAAACACAATGTAAATTAATTTTTTTTTTCATACACAGCATGAAAACATTTATTATCATTAAACAGCCAGCCACATACTGCCCTGCCTGTTTCTCTTTTTACCAAATTGCCTATCTAATAAAAATCAAGATACATGTAGATACACACAAAGCAAAGCCTAACAATCACAATCCAGAAAGAAAAATCCACTGTTGTACTAAAGCACTGTTTCCCCAATATACAGTACGATGATAATTTTAACTCCAGACAGGCAGCCATTTAAAAATTTGACATGCATACCCAGTGCTGATGGTATCTTTCTCAACTTGCACGCACTTTCCACAGCAGGTATTCCTTAAAAAAACAATGGAGATTTGGTAAAAGCAGTAATTGGGCTTAGCTATATATTGAAGATATTAAAATTTGACGAGTTAAAAGAAAAGTTAGGCTTACCCAAGGTTTTCGAATCTGCCTTGACATTTTGTCTTGTTATTGAATAAGCCTAACAGCAAATGCTACGTGACAGCTGTTGGACAGTAAAATAAAAAGAATTCTTTGAATGGTCAGGTTAAAAGATAATTTTATTACGCTCAAAGAATGAAGAGTATTTAAATGAAATTGCAGATGGAAATTGAAACTATTTAGATGCATAAAGATAAAACCAGACCTGCCAACTTTCAAGAATTGATCCGTAAAAAAATTTCAGAGAATGTTTAATCGGTATCTTTGATTTACTGATGTATGAAACATATCAATTAATAGCGTACTGCCAATTTTAATTGGATTTCATATGCTATAAGAAAGATGTCTCACACTATTTCATGTTTACAAAGATTAAAATGCCATCAATACATACAATTATCTTATCAGTACAGATAATTTTCTCATCAGTAAATTATTATTAGATTACATACACAGAACAAACGATTAATTTGTCTCTTTGTTACAGCTATTCAAATTCTCTCTCTCTTTCTCTCTCCCTGTCTTTTAGCATCATCGCCAGTCCTAAACCTACAGCATTTCTACTGTGTCTTTCTCATTAGACTGTGAGCAGATAGGGTTGGGAATGCAGAAATAGGTGAACTTATGAACACATAAATAAAAATACATAGGGACAATGGGTATTTGAGGACATGTATTATCCCTCATAATTGCACTAACTTGAAAAAAAGCAAGAAACAAAAATGAAATCTGTAAAATATGTCATTTGTAAAATAACTGCAATGAAGAATTTCCATAAATTTTACAGGTAAACTGTAAAACTTGGCATGCATGGAAAACAATGAAGAGATAAAATCCAAAAGAATGGGATGGAAATTAACACTGCTTCTTACTATTAATGCTGTCTCTCTTGATACTGCATATGTGTTTCGCTGAGCACTTCGCTGGCATTTTCAACAACTCACAGTGCACAACTGTGCAATCTGTGATAGGGAGAAGTTCAGGGCTTCCCTATTGTCATACCATTTGCTGTCATAGGTTCAGTATCACCATCTATCTCTCCATGTTGTCCATATGTCATACAATTTTTTATACCCTGTTTTCATTCCTCTTTTTTTTTTTTAATTTCTTTTCTTTTGTAATAATATATCTCCATGCATAGGTTAGAACCATGGGTGTATTAGCATTAATTTTCTTAGTCATCTCGAAACAGATTGCCTCAGCAGTCAATATCTCACACCACTTATTACATGATGTTTTCTTCTCAGTCAGAAATAGCATGATTGTTAATGCAGAAATCAGTTGTTTGTTTTGTTTTAGTCCAGTTCTTCAGGTGTTCTGACAAGTGTATACCTCCTGATTACTGTTGGTACTTCCTATTTACAATCATATTATATGCTTATCTTACTTCTAAATTGGTATTTTGTAAACTCCTGCCCCCTCCCTTTTTAGCATCCTACTATTTTCAGAGTTCTGAAAAAAATGAACACTTGTGAATAATATATTTTTTTAATTCATCATACAATCATATTCTAGCATACAACATTATGATGTACAATACTCCATTTGAATTTGCATGGATAATGCCTTCTATAACAGCATATCATACACAACTACTGAGTTTTTGAATATGCACAGTGTAAACTACATTATTTAGACAAATGTATTCAAGACACCTAGGTTGAGTGAAAATAAGGGCACTTATCAGCCGAAATCAAAACATAGTTGGCACACTGATGGCCATTATGACTGCAGCAACCATTCTCAGCAACCTTTCCACAAGATGCTGATAGGTATATAATGGAATTTCTCCCCATTTCTCATGCAAAGCTTCTGCAAAAGCTGCTGTAGGGAAAGGTCTGACCAGCCATGATTGGATTTAGTGTTCCAGCTTGTCCCACAGATGTTCTGTTCAAGGTTGGCAAGTTTTTGATAGTAACCACTGTTTTAAACTCTCATGTCAAAAACTCTGGCATCAGAAATGTCAAAAACCTCAAATATTCCATTTTAATTTTAAAATAGCCTTTTATGATAGCACATACACAATATTTTGTATTACCATGTAAGTAATATAATGCCTGTAAAGTTTTTAAATAGCATAACTTACTATTATGCACTGTCTGATATTAAATATCCTAGTGCATGCTATGTTTGGCTTTGTCTCTAGAAAGCAAGTTCCTTTATATCATGTTTTGGAAAAGTGGAAGAAAGAATGGAGGAAATCCTGAAACTATTCCATTACTTGGTTTACAATCAGCTTCTTAAACATATGGGTGAAGAATTAACCAACATACAAAAAGAATCTACCCACAAATGGGTGACAGAAACAATTAGTGGGTGATTGCCTCTGCTGATTTCCTATAAAGCTGAGGAAGTGCCATTACCTTTATCCTACTTCAGAGGAAGTGGAAAGATAACCAATCCTGCAATCTGATATAAAGGAATCTCCAAGGGCAGAAATTTTACTACTGGCTGTTTCTGAATTTGTTCAAATACCAATGATTTTGCTGTCAAGTCCTGCCAGCAATGAAAATGAGCAAGACTATTAGATTTGTAATTAGTAATGACTCTGCATAACTTTTTGTTTATAAAATCATCAATTCTGTGCACATATTTTAAAAAAGAGGCTATTTTGTACATTTAAAAGTAAAAGTAAACAAATTTACTTTTACTACATTTAAAAGTAAACAAAATAGCATCTTTTTTCTTAAATATTATAAAATTTGCAAAAAAAGTAAATTATGAAGGGTTTTTTTTTCTCTGTCTTGTAGTTTTTGAAAGCTTTTCCAAGTTTTTGACAGTTTAAACCAGTTTATTTCTTTGTGGAGCTCACTTGGGAATCTCAGAGAACAGCTTAGTGATATATATATATATATATATCATTGGTAACCATTGTCAATCCACTGCTGGACGAAGGTCTCCCCAAGTTTCCTCCACAACGGTCTGTCTTGTGCCAGTCTCCTCCATGTCACTCCCGCATATTTTCGAATTTCATCCACCCATCTCCCATGTGGTCTTCTTCTAGGTCTTTTCCTGTCCCTTGGAATCCAATCTAAAATTTCGGCTGTCCATCGATGGCCTGTCCTTCTGGCAGTGTGTACAGCCCATTGCCATTTCAAGGATTTAACTCTGATCATGATGTCTTCCACTCTCGTCATTTTTCGGATCCACGAGTTCCTCTTCTTATCTCTCCTGGTTATACCAAGCATGTACCTCTCCATGCTTCTTTGAGTTGTCTGCAGCCTTTGTATGTCTCTTTTAGTTAAGGTCCACGTCTCTGCACCATACGTAAGCACTGGAAGGATGCATTGATCAAACACTTTTCTTTTAAGACATAATGGCATATTGCTCTTGAAAATTATGCTGTTTCTTCCAAAAGCTCTCCAGGCAAGTTTTGTACGCCGATTAATTTCTTCATCAATGTGACCCTCACTTGATATCTGCTGTCCAAGATAAACGTACATGTCTGTTATCTCCAGTTTTTCTCCATCAATCGATAAATCTTCATTTCTTGTAAAAGCATTGAACATCACTTTTGTCTTCTGAAAGTCCATTTTTAATCCCACTTCTTTACTCTTGTCAGCAAGTTCTTGGATCATACTCTGCAGCTCTGGTGGGGTAGTCGCAAAAATGATTACGTCATCAGCAAAACGAAGGTGGGTTAGATAATCTCCATTAATCTTTATCCCTTTGTTTTCCCAGTTCAGTGATTGAAAGACATTTTCCAATGTGGCATTAAAGAGCTTCGGAAATATGGTGTCACCTTGTCTCACTCCCTTTCCAATTTTTATGTGTGTTGCATTTTCAAACAGCCGAATCTTTGCACTTGCATTTTCATAGATGTTATTAATAATATTAATGTATGCATCTTCAATACCGCAGGATTTCAGAGCCATTCTAACTGCTGATGGTTTCACCAAATCAAAGGCTTTTTCATAATCGATAAAAGCCATGCACAAGGAAAGTTCATATATATGTATATATAGGGATGTAAGGTCAGGTGATGCGTAACATCACAGCCTCTCCTTGACAAATGTCAACCCCGCCTTCTCGTGGTGCATCCTGTTCCCACTAAAGGGGCTCTGACGACCGCCAATAGCGGTATAACTATACCATCGGGATTAGAGGAAATTCTATCCCACACTCACCAACCCGCTTGGCCAGCGTGGTGAGTTATGGCCAAACCCCTCCAAAATGATTCCACAACTTAAATCTTGGCCCTCAGTCTCCGGCAGCTGGAATGTCCTTGGCCAAGGCAGCGGCCAGTGCGACATGAAGGCAGAGGGTGCTAAGAATCCCCGGAGGACCGGACTAGGCTGCCATCTGATGCTGACCTTGGCTACTTACAATGGACGCTCCCTATCTTCTGATTCAAGGCTTCTTGAATTGGAAGAGGAACTACAAAGGATCAAGTGGGACATCGTGGGGCTAAGTGAGGTAAGGAGAAAAGGAGAAGATCTCATCGAACTGAAAAGTGGACATCTCTTCTACTATCGTGGGACAGATACTGGCAGAACTAGTGGTGTTGGATTTATAATAAACAAGAAACTGAAGGATAAAGTGGTAGAAGTTGAAAGTTCCTCTGACAGAGCTGCACGACTTGTTATCCAACTCTCGAAAAGATACCAGGCTCAGATTATTCAAACTTATGCACATACCACAAGTCATCCTGAAGAAGAAATTGAAGAATTTTATGAGGAAATTTGTCATCTAAATAATAAAGGTAAGCAGCACTTGAAAATAATTATGGGAGATTTCAATACAAAAATAGGGCAACGGCAACAGAATGAAACTTCAGTAGGTAAATTCGGTCACGGCAACAGAAACCAGCGTGGAAATACTCTCGTTGAGTTTGCAGAGGCAGAAGGGTTTTTCATCTTGAACTCCTTCTTCAAGAAAAAGCCACACAGGAAATGGACATGGAGACATCCAAATGGGACGACAAGTGAAATAGATTTTATTATGTGTAACAAAAAATTCGTCATAGAAGACTGCAGTGTGCTAAACAAGTTCAACACAGGTAGTGACCATAGATTGGTGAGATGTAAGATGCACCTCAACACTAAACTTGAACGTGGCAAGCTCATAAGACAAAGCAAAATGTATTGACATAACCAACCTTAAAAAACACCATAATACCTTCAAGTTAGAACTGAAGAACAGGTTCTCTGCTTTAGAAGGCCTAACATCGGAAGAAGTGGACATCTCTGAAGTTAACAGAAAAGTAACCAAAGCTCTTATGGAAACAGCAACAAAATTAGCTGGGTCTAAGAACAAGTTGCATGTGAACAAATTATCAGGAAAAACCAAAATGTTGATGCAAAAAAGAAGAGAGATGAGGACAACTAAAGAAGATGTGACTTCCAAAGTGGAATATATAGAGCTATGCAAGACAGTAAGAAAAAGTATCACTGAAGACGTAAGAAAATTCAACTGTGAACTAGTGAGGAAAGCAATTGAAAACAACCAAAGCCTAAAGATAGCAAAGGGACATCTCAGTAAGGGAAGAAAACAGATTATGGCACTGAGAAAAGAAGATGGTTCTGTAACAAGAAATAGAGGCGAAATTTTGACAAGAGTGAAAGATTTCTACTCCAAATTATATGAAAGGGATGATATATGCACTCCAGACATCATGAAAGATACCAGTACCAGAGTTCCTCCAGTCCTTCCAGCAGAAGTTGCACATGCAATCAAGAACATGAAGCGAGGAAAAGCTCCAGGAGAAGATGGAATTACTGTTGACATCATACAAGAAGCAAGTGGAGAAATCGAAACAGTACTCGCCCAAATTTTCACTCGATGCCTTAATGAAGGAAAGATTCCTGAGGATTGGAACACCGCTACAATGATCCTGCTACATAAGAAAGGTGACATTGAGGATCTCGGAAACTACAGACCTATCAGCCTCCTATCAGTAGTTTATAAAATCTTCACTAAAGTTCTTTCACACCGCTTGAAGGTAACACTGGACATGGCTCAACCGAGAGAACAAGCTGGATTCAGGAGTGGCTACAGCACAATAGATCATATCCACGTGCTGAGAGAACTAATTGAAAGAGCGAGGGAATATGAACTTCCATTGTGCATGGCTTTTATCGATTATGAAAAAGCCTTTGATTCGGTGAAACCATCAGCAGTTACAATGGCTCTGAAAACCTGCGGTATTGAAGATGCATACATTAATATTATTAATAACATCTATGAAAATGCAAGTGCAAAGATTCGGCTGTTTGAAAATACAACACACGTAAAAATTGGAAAGGGAGTGAGACAAGGTGACACCATATCTCCGAAGCTCTTTAATGCCACATTGGAGGGTGTCTTTCAGTCGCTGAGCTGGGAAAACAAGGGGATAAAGATTAATGGAGATTATCTAACCCACCTTCGTTTTGCTGATGACGTAGTCATTTTTGCAACTACCCCATCAGAGCTGCAGAGTATGATCCAGGAACTTGCTGACAAGAGTAAAGAAGTGGGATTAAAAATGAACTTTCAGAAGACAAAAGTGATGTTCAATGCTTTTACAAGAAATGAAGATTTATCGATTGATGGAGAAAAGCTGGAGATAACAGACACGTACGTTTATCTTGGACAGCAGATATCAAGTGAGGGTCACATTGATGAAGAAATTAATCGGCGTACAAAACTTGCCTGGAGAGCTTTTGGAAGAAACAGCATAATTTTCAAGAGCAATATGCCATTATGTCTTAAAAGAAAAGTGTTTGATCAATGCATCCTTCCAGTGCTTACGTATGGTGCAGAGACGTGGACCTTAACTAAAAGAGACATACAAAGGCTGCAGACAACTCAAAGTAGACAACTCAAGGCTGCAGACAACTCAAAGTAGCATGGAGAGGTGCATACTTGGTGTAACCAGGAGAGATAAGAAGAGGAACTCGTGGATCCGAAAAATGACGAGAGTGGAAGACATCATGATCAGAGTTAAATCCCTGAAATGGCAATGGGCTGGACATACTGCCAGAAGGACAGATCATCGATGGACAGCCGAAATTTTAGATTGGATTCCAAGGGACAGGAAAAGACCCAGAAGCAGACCACATGGGAGATGGGTGGATGAAATTCGAAAGTATGCAGGGGTGACATGAAGGAGACTGGCACAAGACAGACCGTTGTGGAGGAAACTTGGGGAGACCTTCGTCCAGCAGTGGACTGATAATTGTTGACAATGATGATGATGATGATATATATATGTAAGGTCAGGTATTGCGTAACATCACAGCCTCTCCTTGACAAATGTCAACCCCGCCTTCTCGTGGTGCATCCTGTTCCCACTAAAGGGGCTCTGATGACCGCCAATAGCGGTATAACTATACCATCGGGACTAGAGGAAATGCTATCCCACACTCACCAAACCGCTTGGCCAGCGTGGTGAGTTATGGCCAAACCCATCCAAAATGATTCCACAACTTAAATCTTGGCCCTCGGTCTCCGGCAGCTGTAATGTACCTGGCCAAGGCAGCGGCCAGTGCGACATGAAGACAGAGGGTGCTAAGAATCCCCGGAGGACCGGACTAGGCTGCCATCTGATGCTGACCTTGGCTACGTATAACGGACGCTCCCTATCTTCTGATTCAAGGCTTCTTGAATTGGAAGAGGAACTACAAAGGATCAAGTGGGACATCGTCGGGCTAAGTGAGGTAAGGAGAAAAGGAGACGATCTCATTGAACTGAAAAGTGAACATCTCTTCTACTATCGTGGGACAGATACTGGCAGAACTAGTGGTGTTGGATTTATAATAAACAAGAAACTGAAGGATAAAGTTGTAGAAGTTGAAAGTTCCTCTGACAGAGCTGCACGACTCGTTATCCAACTCTCGAAAAGATACCAGGCTCAGATTATTCAAATTTATGCACCCACCACAAGTCATCCTGAAGAAGAAATTGAAGAATTTTATGAGGAAATTCGTCATCTAAATAATAAAGGTAAGCAGCACTTGAAGATAATTATGGGAGATTTCAATGCAAAAATAGGGCAACAGCAACAGAATAAAACTTCAGCAGGTAAATTCGGTCACGGCAACAGAATGAAACTTCAGTAGGTAAATTCGGTCACGGCAACAGAAACCAGCGTGGAAATACTCTCATTGAGTTTGCAGAGGCAGAAGGGTTTTTCATCTTGAACTCCTTCTTCAAGAAAAAGCCACATAGGAAATGGACATGGAGACATCCAAATGGGACCACAAGTGAAATTGATTTTATTATGTGTAACAAAAAATTCATCATAGAAGACTGCAGTGTGCTAAACAAGTTCAACACAGGTAGTGAACATAGATTGGTGAGATGTAAGATGCACCGCTATACTAAACTTCAACGTGGCAAGCTCATAAGACAAACAAAATGTATTGACATAACCAACCTTAAAAAACACCATAATACCTTCAAATTGGAACTGAAGAACAGATTCTCTGCTTTAGAAGGCCTAACATCGGAAGAAGTGAATATTTCTGAAGTACCCAGAAAAGTAACCAAAGCTCTTATGGAAACAGCAACAAAATTAGCTGGGTCTAAGAACAAGTTGCATGTGAACAAATTATCAGGAAAAAACAAAATGTTGATGCAAAAAAGAAGAGAGATGAGGACAACTAAAGAAGATGTGACTTCCAAAGTGGAATATATAGAGCTATGCAAGACAGTAAGAAAAAGTATCACTGAAGACGTAAGAAAATTCAACTGTGAACTAGTGAGGAAAGCAATTGAAAACAACCAAAGCCTAAAGATAGCAAAGAGACATCTCAGTAAGGGAAGAAAACAGATTATGGCACTGAGAAAAGAAGATGGTTCTGTAACAAGCAATAGAGGCGAAATTTTGACAAGAGTGAAAGATTTCTACTCCAAATTATATGAAAGGGATGATATATGCACTCCAGACATCATGAAAGATACCAGTACCAGAGTTCCTCCAGTCCTTCCAGCAGAAGTTGCACATGCAATCAAGAACATGAAGCGAGGAAAAGCTCCAGGAGAAGATGGAATTACTGTAGACATCATACAAGAAACAAGTGGAGAAATCGAAACAGGACTCACCCAAATTTTCACTCGATGCCTTAATGAAGGGAACATTCCTGAGGATTGGAACACCGCTACAATGATCCTGCTACATAAAAAAGGTGACATTGAGGATCTCGGGAACTACAGACCTATCAGCCTCCTATCAGTGGTTTATAAAATCTTCACTAAAGTCCTTTCACATCGCTTGAAGGTAACACTGTACATGGCTCAACCGAGAGAACAAGCTGGATTTAGGAGTGGCTACAGCACAATAGATCATATCCACGTACTGAGAGAACTAATTGAAAGAGCGAGGGAATATGAAGTTCCATTGTGCATGGCTTTTATCGATTATGAAAAAGCCTTTGATTCGGTGAAACCAACAGCAGTTACAAGGGCTCTGAAATTCTGCGGTATTGAAGATGCATACATTAATATTATTAATAACATCTATGAAAATGCAAGCGCAAAGATTTGGCTGTTTGAAAATACAACACACATAAAAATTGGAAAGGGAGTGAGACAAGGAGACACCATATCTCCGAAGCTCTTTAATGCCACATTGGAGGGTGTCTTACAGTTGCTGAGCTGGGAAAGCAAGGGGATAAAGATTAATGGAGATTATTTAACCCACCTTCGTTTTGCTGATGACGTAGTCATTTTTGCAACTACCCCATCAGAGCTGCAGAGTATGATCCAGGAACTTGCTGACAAGGGTAAAGAAGTGGGATTCAAAATGAACTTTCAGAAGACAAAAGTGATGTTCAATGCTTTCACAAGAAATGAAGATTTATCGATTGATGGAGAAAAGCTGGAGATAACAGGCACGTACCTTTATCTTGGACAGCAGATATCAAGTGAGGGTCACATTGATGAAGAAATTAATCGGCGTACAAAACTTGCCTGGAGAGCTTTTGGAAGAAACAGCATAATTTCCAAAAGCAATATGCCATTATGTCTTAAAAGAAAAGTGTTTGATCAATGCATGCTTCCAGTGCTTACGTATGGTGCAGAGACGTGGACCTTAACAAAAAGAGACATACAAAGGCTGCAGACAACTCAAAGCAGCATGGAGAGGTGCATGCTTGGTGTAACCAGGAGAGATAAGAACTCGTGGATCCGAAAAATGACAAGAGTGGAAGACATCATGATCAGAGTTAAATCCCTGAAATGGCAATGGGCTGGACATACTGCCAGAAAGACAGATCATCGATGGACAGCCGGAATTTTAGATTGGAATCCAAGGGACAGGAAAAGACCCAGAAGCAGACCACATGGGAGATGGGTGGATGAAATTCGAAAGTATGCAGGGGTGACATGGAGGAGACTGGCACAAGACAGACCGTTGTGGAGGAAACTTGGGGAGACCTTCGTCCAGCAGTGGATTGATAATTGTTGACAATGATGATGATGATGATAAAAGCCTTAAAAGTACTGCAGATGAGATTCAAAAACCGTCCCCACCAATCTAATTTAAATGTTTAGCATTTGAAGAGGGGAGCGGGGAATATATATATCATCATCATCATCATTGTCAACCATTATCAATCCACTGCTGGACGAAGGTCTCCCCAAGTTTCCTCCACAACGGTCTGTCTTGTGCCAGTCTCCTCCATGTCACTCCCGCATATTTACGAATTTCATCCACCCATCTCCCATGTGGTCTTTTTCTGGGTCTTTTCCTGTCCCTTGGAATCCAATCTAATATATATACATATATATATATATATAAGAGCAAAACTGAAGACTAAGGAAATCATCATTGTCAACCATTATCAATCCACTGCTGGACGAAGGTCTCCCCAAGTTTCCTCCACAACGGTCTGTCTTGTGCCAGTCTCCTCCATGTCACCCCTGCATACTTTCGAATTTCATCCACCCATCTCCCATGTGGTCTTCTTCTGGGTCTTTTCCTGTCCCTTTTAATCCAATCTAAAATTTCGGCTGTCCATCGATGATCTGTCCTTCTGGCAGTATGTCCAGCCCATTGCCATTTCAGGGATTTAACTCTGATCATGATGTCTTCCACTCTTGTCATTTTTCGGATCCACGAGTTCCTCTTCTTATCTCTCCTGGTTACACCAAGTATGCACCTCTCCATGCTTCTTCGAGTTGTCTGCAGCCTTTGTATGTCTCTTTTAGTTAAGGTCCACGTCTCTGCACCATACGTAAGCACTGGAAGGATGCATTGATCAAACACTTTTCTTTTAAGACATAATGGCATATTGCTCTTGAAAATTATGCTGTTTCTTCCAAAAGCTCTCCAGGCAAGTTTTGAATGCCAATTAATTTCTTCATCAATGTGACCCTCACTTGATATCTGCTGTCCAAGATAAACGTACGTATCTGTTATCTCCAGCTTTTCTCCATCAATCGATAAATCTTCATTTCTTGTAAAAGCATTGAACATCACTTTTGTCTTCTGAAAGTTCATTTTTAATCCAACTTCTTTACTCTTGTCAGCAAGTTCCTGGATCATACTCTGCAGCTCTGATGGGCTAGTTCCAAAAATGACTACGTCATCAGCAAAACGAAGATGGGTTAGATAATCTCCATTAATCTTTATCCCCTTGTTTTCCCAGCTCAGTGACTGAAAAACACCCTCCAATGTCGCATTAAAGAGCTTCGGAGATATGGTATCACCTTGTCTCACTCCCTTTCCAATTTTTATGTGTGTTGTATTTTCAAACAGCCTAATCTTTGCACTTGCATTTTCATAGATGTTATTAATAATATTAATGTATGCATCTTCAATACCGCAGGTTTTCAGAGCCCTTGTAACTGCTGATGGTTTCACCGAATCAAAGGCTTTTTCATAATCGATAAAAGCCATGCACAATGGCAGTTCATATTCCCTCGCTCTTTCAATTAGTTCTCTCAGCACATGGATATGATCTATTGTGCTGTAGCCACTCCTGAATCTAGCTTGTTCTCTCGGTTGAGCCATGTCCAGTGTTACCTTCAAGCGGTGTGAAAAAACTTTAGTGAAGATTTTATAAACTACTGATAGGAGGCTGATAGGTCTGTAGTTTCCGAGATCCTCAATGTCACCTTTCTTATGTAGCAGGATCATTGTAGCGGTGTTCCAATCCTCATGAATTTTTCCTTCATTAAGGCATTGAGTGAAAATTTGGGCGAGTACTGTTTCGATTTCTCCACTTGCTTCTTGTATGATGTCTACAGTAATTCCATCTTCTCCTGGAGCTTTTCCCCGCTTCATGTTCTTGATTGCATGTGCAACTTCTGCTGGAAGGACTGGAAGAACTCTGGTACCTTTCATGCTGTCTGGAGTACATGTATGTATCATCCCTTTCATATAATTTGGAGTAGAAATCTTTCACTCTTGTCAAAATTTCGCCTCTATTGCTTGTTACAGAACCATCTTCTTTTCTCAGTGCCATAATCTGTTTTCTTCCCTTACTGAGATGTCCCTTTGCTATCTTTAGGCTTTGGTTGTTTTCAATTGCTTTCCTCACTAGTTCACAGTTGAATTTTCTTACGTCTTCAGTGCTACTTTTTCGTACTGTCTTGCATAGCTCTATATATTCCACTTTGGAAGTCACATCTTCTTTAGTTGTCCTCATCTCTCTTCTTTTTGCATCAACATTTTCGTTTTTCCTGATAATTTGTTTACATGCAACTTGTTCTTAGACCCAGCTAATTTTGTTGCTGTTTCCATAAGAGCTTTGGTTACTTTTCTGTTAACTTCAGAGATGTCCACTTCTTCCGATGTTAGGCCTTCTAAAGCAGAGAACCTGTTCTTCAGTTCCAACTTGAAGGTATTATGGTGTTTTTTAAGGTTGGTTATGTCAATACATTTTGTTTGTCTTATGAGCTTGCCACGTTTAAGTTTAGTGTTGAGGTGCATCTTACATCTCACCAATCTATGGTCACTACCTGTGTTGAACTTGTTTAGCACACTGCAGTCTTCTATGACGAATTTTTTGTTACACATAATAAAATCAATTTCACTTGTCGTCCCATTTGGATGTCTCCATGTCCATTTCCTGTGTGGCTTTTTCTTGAAGAAGGAGTTCAAGATGAAAAACCCTTCTGCCTCTGCAAACTCAACGAGAGTATTTCCACGCTGGTTTCTGTTGCCGTGACCGAATTTACCTACTGAAGTTTCATTCTGTTGCCGTTGCCCTATTTTTGCATTGAAATCTCCCATAATTATTTTGAAGTGCTGCTTACCTTTATTATTTAGATGACAAATTTCCTCATAAAATTCTTCAATTTCTTCTTCAGGATGACTTGTGGTGGGTGCATAAGTTTGAATAATCTGAGCCTGGTATCTTTTCGAGAGTTGGATAACAAGCCGTGCAGCTCTGTCAGAGGAACTTTCAACTTCTACAACTTTATCCTTCAGTTTCTTGTTTATTATAAATCCAACACCACTAGTTCTGCCAGTATCTGTCCCACGATAGTAGAAGAGATGTCCACTTTTCAGTTCGATGAGATCTTCTCCTTTTCTCCTTAATTCACTTAGCCCCACCATGTCCCACTTGATCCTTTGTAGTTCCTCTTCCAATTCAAGAAGTCTTGAATCAGAAGATAGGGAGCGTCCATTGTACGTTGCCAAGGTCAGCATCAGATGGCAGCCTAGTCCGGTCCTCCGGGGATTCTTAGCACCCTCTGCCTTCATGTCGCACTGGCCGCTGCCTTGGCCAGGTACATTCCAGCTGCCGGAGACTGAGGGCCAAGATTTAAGTTGTGGAGTCATTTTGGAGGGGTTTGGCCATAACTCACCACGCTGGCCAAGCGGGTTGGTGAGTGTGGGATAGAATTTCCTCTAATCCCGATGGTATAGTTATAACGCTATTGGCGGTCGTCAGAGCCCCTTTAGTGGGAACAGGATGCACCACGAGAAGGCGGGGTTGACATTTGTCAAGGAGAGGCTGTGATGTTATGCATCACCTGACCTTACATCCCTATATATCATCATCATCATTGTCAACCATTATCAATCCACTGCTGGACGAAGGTCTCCCCAAGTTTCCTCCACAACGGTCTGTCTTGTGCCAGTCTCCTCCATGTCACCCCTGCATACTTTCGAATTTCATCCACCCATCTCCCATGTGGTCTTCTTCTGGGTCTTTTCCTGTCCCTTGGAATCCAATCTAAAATTTCGGCTGTCCATCGATGATCTGTCCTTCTGGCAGTATGTCCAGCCCATTGCCATTTCAGGGATTTAACTCTGATCATGATGTCTTCCACTCTTGTCATTTTTCGGATCCACGAGTTCCTCTTCTTATCTCTCCTGGTTACACCAAGCATGCACCTCTCCATGCTTCTTTGAGTTGTCTGCAGCCTTTGTATGTCTCTTTTAGTTAAGGTCCACGTCTCCGCACCATACGTAAGCACTGGAAGGATGCATTGATCAAACACTTTTCTTTTAAGACATAATGGCATATTGCTCTTGAAAATTATGCTGTTTCTTCCAAAAGCTCTCCAGGCAAGTTTTATACGCCGATTAATTTCTTCATCAATGCGACCTTCACTTGATATCTGCTGTCCAAGATAAACGTACGTGTCTGTTATCTCCAGCTTTTCTCCATCAATCGATAAATCTTCATTTCTTGTAAAAGCATTGAACATCACTTTTGTCTTCTGAAAGTTCATTTTTAATCCCACTTCTTTACTCTTGTCAGCAAGTTCCTGGATCATACTCTGCAGCTCTGATGGGGTAGTTGCAAAAATGACTACGTCATCAGCAAAACGAAGGTGGGTTAGATAATCTCCATTAATCTTTATCCCCTTGTTTTCCCAGCTCAGTGACTGAAAAACACCCTCCAATGTGGCATTAAAGAGCTTCGGAGATATGGTGTCACCTTGTCTCACTCCCTTCCCAATTTTTACGTGTGTTGTATTTTCAAACAGCCTAATCTTTGCACTTGCATTTTCATAGATGTTATTAATAATATTAATGTATGCATCTTCAATACCGCAGGTTTTCAGAGCCATTGTAACTATATATATATATATATATATTGTCAGAAACCGAAGACTGGTTCCATTAGATTCAGATTGTTACTCTGGACCAGCCAATCCATCATTCAGACATTGTGCTCCTCAAACCAGACCTGTACATAACTTGTTGAGTGGCAAGAAGCTCAATATTGCTGAAACACGTAAGGATCTGTGTCAAAGTACTGCCACAACATAGGTAATGTGGAATTGTTCAGAACCTGGAGGCTCTTAGGCCAAAGAACACCACAACCAAAGGACAGTCCTTTCCAGCAGAAAAATATTCCCACACCATCACAGATTCCCTTCCAAACTTGAATGTAGAGACAATGCAGTTTATTTGACAGCATTCTCCAGGCAAAAGCTACACCCAAATACAGCCACACATACAAAAGAGTGAATAGTGTGATGTCACTCTACACGACTCTCTTCCACTCTTCTGTTGTCCACAAACGATTAGCAAGATGACACTGCAGTGATCATCTGGCACTGCCTGAAGTGATGTAGGGCTTGAGCACAGCTAACCTGGCATGGTAATGGTGGGTATACAGGAAGACATGAATGCCTTCTTTGCAATCTGCACTAAATTTCATTTGGCATGAAGACTCAGTTTGTGTGGCCTATCAGAGTGCAGCTTTGCTGTATAGTTACATCATCTGCTTTCCATCAATGCAGAACAATCAGCAACAGCGGATTTTATTAATTCCAGGAGAGTGGCAAAATTCTACGCACTGACTGCCTACTCAGGTGGCATCCAACCATAGTGCCCCTTTAGAAGTCCATCAGCTCAGCTCCATGCAGAACACTCACTTCCAATGTAGTCTAACAGATGCATCAACACTTCCCTTTGTACACTGCACCCAACACATCTGGTTCTACAAAGGCACATTTATTTGAATTATGGAGGTGTTCAAACACTTTTGTCTATACAGTGTATTTACTAATGCTTAATATATGTAGTATTTATCCCAAATACAATTCTACCAAGTGTTAAATTTTGCATCCACAATTATCTTTTTTTTTTTTTTTCACTATCTTTAATGTACCACAGTGAAGGACTTCTTTTAGGTCAGAATAAAAAAGTCAAAAAACATTATTAAATGCTGTACAAGCTACATTAGGTGCATTGAGAATTAGGTTTGTCATTGAAGAAAAAAAAACAAAAAAAAAAAAAAACACTGGGCATTGAGAAAAACTCACTGGGTTTTGTTCCAGAATCCTTAGGTTGAATGACCAACTGGAACCGTCAGCTACGAGCTAATCCCCAAGACTGATGTACTTACCTGATTAAAAAGACACAAAGAAATCAATATCCGGACTCTAGTGTGGGATATGGTGGACCTACCACACTTGAGAAAGACGGTCTATCACGGAATCGACCTGGACTTTCTAAAGAATATGACCATTTCCATCTCAATTCAGACAGGTGTGACGAACATGTCAGTTGACCACCTCCAATTTTTTGGAAAAAATTATGGTAGCTACTCCTAATAGAGGTATAACTGCAAAAGGATTTTTCATAAAAAAAAAAAATTTTTGGTCGAGCTACAGCATTTTGAAAATAGGCAAAAAAATACACCCGTGACGAAAATCATGTAAAGCGCCAAATTTTTGAGTGCACACTGCTCCTGAACTATAACAGGTAGAGACTCGAATTTTTTTTTATTTTGAAGCTATTTAATTGGCCTTTCTTTATGTTCACAGAAATTGGTCAAACAAATGTTGCCAGATGGCAAGAAAACTTATATTTAATTACAAAACATTTTAATTTTCCACAAATTTATGGGGTTTTTTTGTTTTTTTTAAGAAAAAGACTTATCAGGTGGGTGCCAACCTGCACTCCTACTAGGGTTGTCTTAGCAGTAATTTTATTTTTATCCTGTGATGCTTGTAACTCATAAAATTAATTTTTAAAATATACAAAATTTCAAAAAATCAACATTTTTGAATTGCAATATCTTAAAAAACCCCATTTTTAAAAATTCTTAAATTTTGTCCAAATAATTTCCTAATGGTAGGTAGTTTACTGGGGGAGTCAGGTTACTGGATTTTGGATTTAAAATGTTCTTACAGATTTTTGAAAATAACACTTTTTTTTCAATTTCTTTTTTTTTCCAATTTTTGAAAAATGGCCCTTTTTTTTTTTTTAATTTTTGAATTCAGTGAAAAAATTAGAACTGTAAACATCATTTAGTAAATTTTTAAGAGCAGGAGAACACAATTCCCGGCAGGGCTCATACTAAGCATTCACCAAGTCGCCAAATGTGACTAAATCAGAAAATAGCGAGAAAAAATTAGTAACTGAAAATGATGGTGAATGATTTTATGAAACTTAGGCAATTTTTGACTCATGGGTAAACTGCAATTTGCGGTAATTTTTGGGCTAAACTGCAGCTGATATGATTTTAAAGTTTGATATTCCAAAGCTGTGGCACTGAAAATGGTACTGCCCGGTGCAATTTTTATGGAGTACTGTGAAACACCTGCTTGAGAGTCATTGGGGCAGTCAATGAAAATAAGAGCTACTGAAGGTGGGGGATATCGAGAGGGAAGAAACTCTTCCCTAATTTATAATGAGCAGATCCAGAGAAATGGATAGCAAAGGTTAAACAGTCTGCAGCACATAGTCCAGTGTTGGTGTTGCACTTTTGCTGGATTACCTGAAATCATCCCAGAATCCAAATCCTAAAGATATCACTATTCCCTTCATCAATATTTCAGACCGGACGCTCACACTGGAAGAAAAGAAAGTTTTGGAACTTGGACCAAAGTTCTGCTTCCGAACGAGACCGAATCCCAAAACCATCATTTCGGAGTTGGAGAGCGTTATATCGCGATTTCCGGAAAACACCAAAAACGAACTACGCCACCTCTGTTGCTCTAGGCTTCGATCGCTTTACAATCCAAAACAATCGTCCAATGGATTTAATATTCCGAGACCGATTTCGAACCTTAAAAATGACCGTAATATAATATTAACACTAACGAACAAATCCGGTCAGATAGCGATTATGGATGCCGCGGATTACAATCAGAAACTAGAGGATTTCATCTTCGCTTCTGGATCTATAGTACTACGAAGGAACCCTTTAAATTGTTGGATTGCCCAGGTACAAAGAGCTGCCAGGTTGACCGCTACCCCGGAGGATCTCAAGAAAGCCGTCAAATTGCCACCAGGCCCCCAGATTCCGAAGCTCTTTGGAAGACTTAAGCACCACAAGCCCGATAATCCATTGAGACCCATCGTGTCAAGGAGATCCGCACCGACATACCATTTAGAGAAGGCACTCTGCAAATTTCTGGCCAATCACCTCCCTGAATCGGACTTTATAATAACTTCCTCTCGAGATTTTATCACGAAAATCAAGCAACTCTCTGTCCAACAGCATGACATTATCGGTAGTTTCGACGTGGTTTCTCTTTATCCTTCGGTCCCCGTGCCGGAAGCCATCAGAACGTTAAAAGAAGCTATACATAATTCAGCACTTTATTCGCAAGAATCTTGCCACAGCATCTTTAAATTAATGGATTTAGTCTCAAATTCTAGTTACTATAGTTTCCGAGGAAAAATCTATAAACAAACAAATGACGCTCCGATGGGATCTTCACTTTCAGCAATTCTCGCGGAAGCCATCCTTCGCCCAATCGAGCAGCACATATTCACCAGCATTACCCCAAGACCTACCACTTGGCTCCGATATGCTGACGACGTATTTTTCACATGGCCTCATGGAAAGGAGACTCTCCCGCTCTTTTTGGATAAAATCAATGATATACACCCTACGATCAATTTCACTATGGAGTTAGAACACAATAATGCATTGCCTTATCTGGCTGTTTTACTGAGTAAATCGCCTGAAAATCGCTTCCGTACACAAATCTACTACAAACCCAATTCCGTTCCCAACCTGATGCTCCGTAGCTCATTCTGCCCGGCTGATTACAAGACAGCTTTATTCCGTTATCGAATCAGAAGAGCATTCGACATCTCCTCCGATGTTCCTTCTAGACTAAGCGAATTAAAAAGCGTTATCGATTTGGCAACCGAGGCAGGATACGATCCGAACATGGTACATAGATATATCGAAAGAAACAAAAAGAGGCATACCGATCTTTCTATGTCGCGGCTACGCTATCTGGGCTCTATTCCGTACGTACCAAATCTTTCCTATAAGCTCAAGAACGCGCTCAGAAAGATGAACCTCGGTGTCGGCATAAGATCTCTGACACCATTATATGCTATGCTTAAGCGAAATACTGACGAGCTCCCATTTTCCAACGAAGCAGGTGTTTATGCCGTCCCTCTACAATATCCGGATGGCTCCAAGCGATACTACATTGGGATGACTAAACGTTCATTTAGAATTAGAGTCAACGAGCATAAGAGAGACATAAAGAACGAAAAATTAACCACGGCCCTGTCCAGAGAAGTCCAGTTCAAGTCTGCCGATCCTATGTGGGATAACATAAAGAAATTAGCTGCCTACTCTACTCCAAAATCCACTGCCATTCGGGAAACATTGGAGATCATTACAAACGATGAGGCCTGCAATGATAGCGTCTCGCTAGAGTTACCACGAATTTGGAACCAATTCTTCAAATAATGAATGCCTTTTGTTTTCCTCCAAGGATTCCGCGTGCAATACGAGACATCATGTCTCGTGTTTTTATTGAATAATTACGTTCGCATCTCTTCGTTTATTGTCAAGTCAACTCACCGCGTTCAAATTGTTGAAACGTTCTATTATCCAGTTTGCTGTCTACCTTCCTTGAGAAAGCCATCTGGTTGATGTGCGAAAGCTTGGAAACCTTGATTTTATATACGCCAATAAATTCGGATAACTAGTATAGTTGTACTATCTTACAGAAAGAAGCTTCACAAGCTATAAAAGATGCACCTTTATTTGTTGAAACTGTCTCCCCCTTGATCTCAAAGACTAAACTTCTACTCCTCACAACTTATGAAGTTCAATCCTATTGAACCAGCAAAGTAGAAGAGAGGGATACAGTAAAATCTGTTGTTGAAATACAGTCACAGCATTCCTGGTTAGTACAAGGAAATAAACCATCAATAGCCAAAGCAGTCCAGAACCCACATAAAGCAGTGCAATTTTCAAGCCAACAACAACAAAAAAAAACGTTTTCTGTGAATGATTTTCAAATAGGAGAATTTATAGGATGCGTTTATGACAATAACAGGTGGATGGATGGGACAGATTACAAACATATCTAAATAATTCGAGGACATAACAGTATCTTTCATGCACCCTCATGGACCATCCAGAGGTTTTTGGTGGCCACAAGAATGTGGCAAGATAACAGACAAGTGTCTAGTGCCCTTAAAAAATGTACTTCTAAAGGTGAATGCCCCAACCCCTGCTGGACGTTCTGCATGGCTTCATCCAAAGAAATCAATAAAATCCAGCAGCTTTTCACAGTTTGAGTAATTTGTAGTTATCATGGTAAGCTCATACTTTTTTTTTTTTTTGAGGCCTTTTTTCTTATGTAAATAGAAATTGAATCTTAACTGCAACTGAGATAATGTATTGTATGTGTATAGACTTGGATTTAAAAAAAAATTAAACATGTACATAGGTGATAATTATAAAAAATCATAAAACTGACTTTAAAATATAGATTGACACTGCAATTTGGAATATATACTCAGGTAAACTTTTCAGAAACATCTTTCAAAGTTTTTTTGGTTTTTTTTTAATAATGACCCACCGTGAGGTTCGAGCAGGAGAGAAGTGCATTTTCAAAAATTTGTAGGAAAATTTCAAGGCAAAAATCCAGTAACCTGATTCCCCCAGTTAACTACCTACCATTAGGACATTATTTGGACATCATTTCAGAATTTTTTAAAATGGGGTTTTTGAGATATTAATAGCAATTCAAAAATGTTGATTTTTTGTAAATTTAAAAAATTAATTTTATGAGTTGCATGCATCACAGGATAAAACTAAAATTACTGCTAAGACAACCCTAGTAGGAGTGCGGGTTGGCACACTTACCCACCTGATAAGTCTCTTTCTTAAAAAAAAAACCTAAATTTGTGGAAAATTAAAATTTTTTTGTAATAAATATAGACTTTTTTTGCCATCTACAAACATTCTTTTGGTCAATTTCTGTGAACATAAAGGAAGGCCAATTCAATAGTTTCAAAATAAAAATTAAAATCGAGTCTCTACCTGTTATACACTGCTGGCTACCCAAAACGCAACACAAAGAAGGACACAAGATAGCAAAGCCAGATTTACTGGGCACATAACAACAGATACAAAGATGAAACGATTCAGCTTACAGGCCCATGCGACATGCGGAACACGCAGACATCAATAGTTTGTGTGGCCCCCATGGCTGGCAATAACAGCCGCTACATGCCGCGGCATCGAACGAAAGAGGCTTTGGAAGCGGGCTTGGGGTATGTTGGTCCAGGCTGCTTCCACACGTTGCCACAGTTCATCAGGCGTAGCCATGGGTGGTGCTTGCCTGGACCACTCGGTTGCCGATCAGCGACCAGACGTGTTCGATGGCCGACATATCGGGAAAACAGGCGGGCCACGGCAGCAGTGACACCTGGTGGACAGTGAAAAATTGCTGCACGATGTGTGCCACGTGCGGGCGCGCATTGTCGTGTGGAAACGTGGCCACTGGCAGGTCCTGCAGGTAAGGGAAGACTACAGGCTCCAAAACATCGGAGATGTAGTAGTGGCTGTTGAGTGTACCGGCGATGCGTACCCGAGGGGTGCGGGTGTAATATCCAATTGCGTCCCAAACCATAACGCCAGGCGACGGACCGGTACGGCGATGCATAATGCAGGCGTCATACAGTCTCTCACCACGGTGCCGCCACTCATGGTGTTGCAGGCAGAAGCGGGATTCGTCGGAGATGACAATGTCATGCCATTCCATAGTCCAGGTGCGGCGTTGAACGGCCCACTGCTGCCGCACTCACAGGTGGTGTAACGTCAATGGTAATCGGAGCAATGGGCGCTGTGCAACAAGTCCCAACTCCTGCCGACGACGTCGAACAGTACATGCTGACACAGGTTGTTGCGCAACACACCCTAATTCCTGCATTAACTTTCATGATGTGGCGGTGCGAGCCGTCAATGCCCGCCGCACAACATGGCGGTCCTCTCGTTCGGTGGTGTGCCGTGGCTGCGGCAATCGATCATGTTGATCCGTCCGTCCCTCCTGCACCCACCGAATCCGTACTCGCCTCACTGTGGCTGGATGTCATCCCACACGGGCGGCGATGTCTCGGTACGATAAACCACTGTCGCGATAAGCCACTATTCGTCTTCTGTCAAACTCCGAAACTAGCTGCAATGACTGCCGTATTCTGCGACGAGGCATCAGGAAGCTTTCCACACACATGTCCGGCAGCACAACACACTTCCACTACTTACACCCCGCCTTCTGTGCTCCCTTCTTATAGTGCTTCTCGGTGGCGTGCCGGGTGCACATGATTTGCATATGCCCTGCAATGCTAATCGTTTGCATGTCCTCTCGTGGGCAACACATGCTGCAAATTTCAGACCAATCGGATGCTTCCTTCTTGGTGTTGCATTTTGGGTGGCCAGAAGTGTAGTTCAGGAGCAGTGTGCACTTAAAAATATAGTGTTTCACATTATTTTCGTCATGGGTGTATTTTTTGCCTATTTTCAAAATGCTGTAGCTCAACCAAAATCTTTTTTATGAAAAATCCTTTTGCAGTACTTTATACCTCTATTAGGAGTAGCTACCATAATTTTTTCAAAAAAATTGGAGGTGGTCAGCTGACATTCCCTGCCTGAATTGAGATGGAAAAGGTTATATGAGAAAGAGATCTCGGCTGAGTGAGTGTAAAATTGGTGTATGGAACACTAGAGGTATAAATCAGGGGTGATTGTGAGGTGACACAAGAAACCCTGAAACTCTCAGCTCAGTGCCAATATACATATGTATAATGCATATTAGGAATATTTATATATATATATATATATATTATGCACATTCAGTACAAACTAGCTACACAACAAATAGGCCCTGGTGCTTGTGCAGTTAAACTTCGCATCTTTTCTTGTACCCAATTTTCTTCCACTGTGTAAAATCCTTCAGGCATTGCATCTTTGAAATCAAATTTTGCACTTCATATTATATGTTAATTGAGCAGTCTACGTGGATCAGTTTTACTTGTTGAAGCCTACAGTGGATTCCACTCAATTTCTAAAAGTAGCTCATTATATTAACCGAATCTAAGATAATCAAATTATTTGACGTAGACGCAAATTTTAAATTAATGAAAAAAGCCTTCCTTTCAGCAGGCTGTTATCTTGAGAGCTTGAAACACTCAAGGAAACACAAAAGAAACACTCAAGGTGTCACAAATCATCTACATTCACCATCTGCAAGGCCGGAGTGTTTTTAATTAAACACTGTAATTCTCAAAGAAAATGGAACTTGCACTTTTAGTTATCATTTCATAGCATTTGTCTGAAGCATCTCAAATTCTTCAAAAACTTAAAAACCCAGATTTACAGGTTTAGAATGTGACAAAAGCCCGGAATTCTGGGCTACACCTGGATTACAAACAGATCTGATAAATGGCAAGATGAATGAGGTGATTGAAGAGATGAATAAGTATAGATTGGATGTGCTGTGTGTGTAAGTGAAACCAAAAAGAAGGAAATTGGGATAGAAGAAGTGAATGGAACGGTGAGTGTGTGGTCTGGAGTATTGGATAATGTGAGAGGATAGGCAGGTGTAGTTGTGATTTTAAGTGAAAAGATGAAGAACAACTTGATTCACTATAGCCGCATAAGTGAGAGGATTCATTGGATTTGTTTGAAAATGAAATTCCAGAGAAAAGTAACTGTTGTAACAGTGTATGCTCCTTGTGACTCGGAACCTTCTGATAGAAAGGAAGATTTCTGGAATGAGCTAAAAGCTGTTTTGAGCAAGTTTGATGCTAAAGAGAAAGTTATAATAGCAGGGGATTTCAATGCTAGAGTAGGTGTGCAGAATGCAAGTTCTGACAATGTTCTGGGTAAGTTTAATGATCCTTGTATAAATGATAATGGTGAAAGATTAATTGAACGAACTATGCATTGAGAATGGTTTGTGTGTATCTAATACGTTTTTCAATCATAAGTATATCCATACATATACTTGGGAAAATCGTACTCTTGGTCAAAAGAGTGGGATAGATTTTGTTGTCTACGATCAATGTCTGAAACACTTAACTGTTGACACTCGTGTGACAAGATGTGCGGATGATGGTTCTGATCATTACTTGGTAGTGTCACGAGTGAAACTGAATGTTGGTTGGAGGAAAAAGAATAGGAAGAGGCCCAGGATGGAAAGAATAAAGGTTGAAAGGCTCCTTGAAGATCATCAGTGTTATTCTGACTTACTGAGAGAATGACTAAAGGAGCTGAAGTCTTGTGAGAGGGACATAGAAAAGAAATGGGAATGTTTTAAGAACTGTGTTGTCACTGCTGCTGAAGAGGTCTGTGGCACCACAATAGTGGGTAACAAAAGAGATTATGCTTGGTGGAATAGTGAGATTGAAAAGGCAGTAAAGAGAAAGAAGGAAGTCCATTTGGGGATGTTGCAAGGCAGAATTTCTGTGGATGAATATCGCTGTAAGAAGCGTGAAGCCGTCAGGCTGGTTCGCCACAGTAAGGCAAAAGATAGTAAGGAGAGAATGGAAAGGCATGAATTGGCTTTTTGAAAATATAGGATCACTTTCTAGAAGTACATGAGACTCAGGAAAAATAGGAGAAACAAAGTTGTGTGAAGAACAAGGTTGAGGAAATGACATGGGAGCCCAGTGAGTTAAATGAAAGATGGGCTGAATACTTCTGTGGGTTATTAGATCAGGAAAGCAAAGGTGATTCTGAGCCAGACACAGATGATGTCACAGTGAAGGATGGAAGTACTGGAGGGATCTCAAGGGAAGAAGTGTGTAAAGCTCTAAAATCTCTTCAGAATGGTAAGGCTCCGGGAGTTGATGGCATAACTGCCGAGATGTTTAAATATGGTGGTGACTCTGTAAATGACTGGTTAACTGAAATTTGCCAGTTGTGCTGAGAGTTAAGAATGGTCCCTCAGGATTGGAAGGATACTATCCTTGTTCTCTTGTATAAGTGAAAAGGTAATCAGACTGACTGCAAGAACTATCGTGGTATTAGCCTACTGAGTGTGCAAGGGAAAGTGTTTGGTAAGGTCGTTATTGTAAAAGAACAGGGTCTTACATCATTGAAAGTGTGGGATGTTCAGTGGTTTTATGCCTGGTAAAGGCTGCACTAACCAAATTTTTGCATTACGCATGATGATTGAAAAAGTATCTGGCTGTTGGGAAGAAAGTTTTTGCTGCCTTCATAGATTTAGAGAAAGCCTACAACCAAGTAAATAGGACACTTTTGTGGAAGGTGTTGAATGAATATGGTGTTACTGGGAATCTATTTAATAGTGTAAAAGCCATGTAGGCTAGTAGTAGAGCTTGTGTATGAGTGAATGGTGTTTCATCAAAATGCTTCTCTATTGGTACAGAAGTCAGACAAGATTGTGTAATGTCACCATGGCTGTTAATATATTTATGAATGCGTGAATTTGATGCCAAAATAGACGATACTGGTTTATGTGTTGGTGATATCCGTGTGTGCAGATTGCTGTATGCTGATGACACTGTCTTGTTGGCAGAGAGCAAAAGTGAGTTGCAGAGTATGTTGTCCTGGATGTACAAAGTTTGCATGAAATTCAAACTGTGTATAAATAAGGGAAAAACAAAAGTTATGGTTTTTGAGAGAGGAACTAGTAGCACTGGATGTAATGTAAGTCTCAATGGCACAGTGATTGACCAGGTGAGTGAGTTTGTGTATTTAGGAAGAATGTTTGACAGAGAGAACAAATTGGATGGCGAAATTAGTAGGCGAGTGAATTCTTCATTGAAAGTCATGGCTGCTTTGGGAGGTTTCAACAGGAATGATGGGTTAGCAAGAGAGTCCTGCATGGCTGTGTATGAAAGTGCAATTGTCCCTACTCTGATGAATGGCAGTGAAATCTGGGTGCTACAGAAGAAACATAGGAGTCATTTGTGTGCTGGAGAAATGTGTTACTTAAGGAGGGGGCAAGATGTGCTGATTGTGTGAGGAACGAAGATGTGTTGCAGTTGTGTAAGGTGAAGCAAAATGTTGTTAGCAAGGTGGAGACTAATATGCTTCGGTGGTTTGGCCATGTCGCATGTTGAAAGAATGAATGATGAGATGCTTACTAAGAAGATCTTTTCAGCCAAAGTGGCAGAAAGGAAAGGCAGAGGAAGGCCAAGGAAGTCATGGGAGGATCAAATTCAGGAGTGTCGGCATGAGAAAAAGATTATGAGTATGAAATATAGAAGATCTTGTGTACGGCATGTGATGGATGTGAGTGTAGCCCGAGTTGTATGTCAACATCACTGCAAATGGAAAAGTTTGATTCGGCAACAGTAAGTAAAAATTATCTGGTAATTTGTATTTCTTTGTGAAGCTAACCTCTGAATATCAGAGAACAGCTTAGTGATGTGTATGTAATGTATGTATTGAAGAAAAAAGGATTTATTCATAAAAATGCTGACAAGTTTCATATGAGTTTTAAATTATTTATCAGTATGTATTACTGTATTTCTGCTTTTTAGTTTTTCATGCACTTCTTTAAACTTAAGTACAAAAACCACATTGCCTTGAGAAAAGAAAAAGATTACCAAAATAAAACTTGAACACTGTTGTTTTTATCCTACAGCCATATTTTTTTATAAAATGTAGTTTATAAATACATTTTTTGTTATAGTTCATAATATATTTTATATTTTTTATAAATATAGCTTAATATAGTTTATAACATATTTTATATTTTTTTATAAATATAGGTTAAATGTATGTTTATATAGGAATACATATAACAACCAAAATTAAGAAATGTAAAATAAATTCTTACATTACCCATTTCTAAAAATATATATATATAGTTTGGAAAATATTCTGACATTCTTTTTTTTTTTTTTTTTTTTTTTTTTTTGATTGGAGGTTTAACGACCACCGTGAGCAACTCAATGGGCTATAAGCAGTCACCCGTCCCTAATTTAGGGTCACTGGTTCCAGGGAAGGGAGAGAGCCAGTGCCGTAAGACAAACACAACATCCATGCCAGACCAGGATTCGAACCCGGACCCCTTATGGACGAATGATCAGAGGCCAGCGCCTTAGACCACTGCGCCACCGAGGCGGCTCTGACATTCTTGAAGAAAATATTGATGTTCTGACGATTTCTAACTTCCTCAAATAGAAAATTACTCAAGCCCTAAAACATCTTTTTTTTTTTTTTAAATGAGTACTAAGACTACTTTATAGCATAGTTTTCAAAAGAATGAATTATCATCAAAAGTCAGTTTTAGATATAAAAGCATTTTGTTTTAAGTGTAATAAAAAACTAATAACACAACATACCCATCAGCAATCCTACATTAAAATTGTAACGGCTCTTCAGTAATTCTTCTTTATGGCATTTGATAACATTTTCTACAATATTTTCCACTTCTTCTGGAGTAACAACACAACCAACACCAGCGGCAGACTCAAATTCTTCAATTTTTAGTTCTTCTGGATGAGACATCAAGTAATTGATTGCAGCTGCAATGAAATAGAGAAATTAAAAATTACATTTTGTTGCAGTTTAAAGACATGTTAATGCAGTGTGAACTACAGGTATATAATAAATATCAAGACACGAGTACACATAAAATAAAGCATCAAATTACTGTACAAATGCTCAGTCACAATGCAGCAGCAGCACAAATCATACGGGGGCAGAATCAGAAAATTAATTATTTTGTTCTGCGGAAAGAATGTCTGTCTTTAATGGAAAACCATGGTCATCCAGAATCAGGTGGACAAAACTTCCCACCCCTGGTAGTTGGTAGACAAATATAACCATGCACATGCGATAATTATTTCCAAATGGCTGCCTCACTGATCTGTTAAAAACATTCCAAATAGTGTCACAGTTTCTACATGCCAAATCACTTGAACAAACAGAAATTCATGAGGAAATCATCCTGTACAGCATAAATGCTCTGATATTCCATGCAATAAGCCACTGGTTCTGTAAGCTTACTTAAAAGCTTAATACAGATATTTAACGTGGACCAGGAACAAAAATAAACGTGGAAAGAGCGAGGATCTTTGTTTGATGTTAATTAAAAGCATTTCCACATGAATCAGAGATGATCCAACGTTATGAAAAATATCAAACACAAACAAATACACAGCATTTTTATTAACTGCACATATGTTATCGTGGTTTACAGAAGTTATAGTGTCTCTGAAATACTGCAGTGTTCAACATGCAATGTTAATACCATAAATAACATCTACAAAAATTCAAGTGCAAAGGTTTGGATGTTTGAGGAAACAGCACACAAAAGCACTGGAAAGGAGAGTGAAATCTCTCAACTCTTCAGTGCAACATTCAAAAACGTCTTTCAATCACTGAACAGGGAAGACAAAGAGATAAGGATTAATAAAAATCTTTTAACTCATCTTGTTTTGCTGACAACAAAGTCATTTCTTAAGTACCCTCTCTGAGCTGCAGAGTATCATCAAGAAACTCTTTGACAAAATCAGAAGTGGTATTAATGAACTTACAGTTTAAAAAAACGATGTACAATGACTTCATAAGAACTGAAGATTTAGAGGTTGATGTGGAAAATTTAGCAGTTGATATGTACATCTTCATTACACAATACATATCAAGTGAGGGCAACGTCAAGGGAGAAGTTAACAGGTGTATAAAACATCACGCTAGGTAGAGTGTGTCTTGAAAAAATGCTGCAAATTTCAAGAGCAATTTGCCATTATGTCTGAAGAGAAAAATGTTTAATCAATACATCTTCCCAGTTCTTACTTATGGATTTTATCTAAAAAAATACATACATTGGTTATGGACAACTTAAAGAACCTTGGAGAGATGCACTTTTAGTGTAACCAAGAAAGATAGGAAAATATGGATCGTGAAAGTGACAAGAGTTAATGACACTATAATCAAAATAGGCATTCAAGTGGCAAAGGCCTAGACAAATTGCTAGAACTGACCCCCATTGGTCTGCTGAAATACTAGACTGGATACCAAAGGTTGAAAAAAAAAACCCAGAGGGAAACCATGTGGGAGATGGATGGGTGAAATTTGAAAGAATGCAGGAGTGACATGGTAGAGAATTTCTCAAGACTGAGATCTGTGAAAGAAGCCTGGGGTGTCTTTCATCCAGCAGTAGATTAAGAATGGTTAATGATAAATGATATCACAATTATTGGGATAAGAGCCACATCTTAAAAATTCAGGGTGTGGCATAAAATTGGGCATTTTTGATGCAATAAAACTGATACTTCGTTTCATGAGAAAAACATGACAAACACATCCATTGCCCCCTAACACATTGCCATTTGTGAAATATGCACAGTCACGTTCATGTTTTGAATATTATGTCCAGCAGGTGATGACCATTTCAACGTCTACACTTGGTCAATCTGCTATGGAAATTGTCCATGGCATGTTCCAACATCTCACAATAGGAATGTTTGTGACTTTTGCACGGATGTTGTGTTTCAGCTCAGCAGTGGCATGGAAGTGCCTTGCATACACCTTAGTTTTAAAGTTCTCCCTCAGGAAGTAATCAGAAACTGACAAGTCTGGTGACCTGGGGGGCCATGAAATATCACCATTCTGGGATATGATGCAGTTTCTGAAAAATCGGTGTACGGCTTCCATGGAAATTCTGACACAGTGAGACGTGACACCATCTTGCTGAAACCAAAATGGCTCATCTGAAGGAAAGCATTCAATTTGTGGTGCAACAAATGTGTCTATCATGTCAGAATACCTGTGAGGTGTTACCGTTGTTGCTTGTCCTTGCTCATCTTCAAATAAGTAAGGGCCAATTATTCTCATTGAAGAGACTGCACATCACACTGTAACTCACTGACTGTGTAACTGCCATTGATGCAGTTGAAGGAGATTATCCTCTGACCAGTAGCAAAAGTTTTGTTTATTCACAAAACCACTACGGTGAAGGTGGGCCTCGTCACTCAACCACAATAAACACAAGGAAGCTTCACAGCCTTGCATTTTAGCCAAAAGCTCAACACACAAAGCCATTCAGTGTTCATGATCATTTTCATTTAACTGCTACACAATCTGTATCTTGTAGGGTTGTAACTTTAACTTGTCCCATAAGATTCTATGGACACTATGACTTGAGATCCCCACTGCTGAAGAAATTTGTCTCACAGAATGTTTTGGACTTCATGTTACAACATTTTGCACTTCCTGTATTCTTTTTCGTGTTTGAATACTCCTAGGCCTTCCTGTAGGTTTTTGCTTCAATGCACTTCCCGTAGCTTCAAAAGTCATGACCCATAACCTGATGGTATGTTCTGATGGAATATATATCATAACACCGAAATTCTCGTCTAGCAGTGGCAGTACAGTCACCACTTTTGGAAAATGCCTTAACAGCTATAGCACCTTGAGCTCCAGTCCACCGATTGAAGTCTCTGCAAAATGGCATCGTTTGATGAAACGAATAACGATCCATACGTGTTGCCAACATCATTAGGGAAACTTTCACAAAGAAATAAAAAACACCCATTTTTCTGCCACACCCTGTATCTCTATTTTATAAACATTCTTATAAGTGTTGCATTGGCATAATACCTAAAATTATGTGTTGAAATATGTTCCAATTGATGCTAAAACTTTGTTTTCTCTTGATGTTTGTCAAGCACTCACAATAACCTAATTATCTACTTAAATAATAAATTGCTGTATGCTGATGACATTGTCCTGTTAGCAGAAAGCAAAATTGAGTTGTAGAGTATGCTGTCCTGGATGTATGATGTTTGCATTCTGAAATTCAAACTGAGTATAAATAAGGGAAAACCAAAGTTATGGTTTTTGAGAGAGGAACTTATAGTACTGAATGTAATATAAGTCTAAATGGCACAGTGATTGACCAGGTGAATGAGTTTGTGTGTTTAGGAAGCATGTTTGACAGAGAGAACAAACTGGATGGTGAAATTAGTAGGCGAGTGAATTCTTCATTGAAAGTTATGGCTACTTTGGGAGGTTTTCACAGGAATGACGGGTTCTCAAGAGAGTCGCGCATGGCTGTGTATGAAAGTGTAATTGTTCCTACTCTGATGCATGGCAGTGAAACCTGGGTACTGCAGTCATTGTTCAAATTCTATATACTGAACCGCACTACGTGACTATGTAATTCATTTAAGCTTATACAACAATTGTGTTGTCTTGTTAAGTTACTGTTTCACACATTATTAGATAGTTTTAGCTATGCGAGAGTACTATTTATTGCAAACTGGAAACTGTAAATATTATCAACATATTCTTATAAATTTAGCATGGTATATTGCTATTTTTACCATTCTTCCACACAGGCCATCCCTCCCATTCAATGTCGTCTGGCCAACAGGTGTTGCCATCCAGGCCTGCACGAAACACCACATTGAAAAATAAATGTTGTCGTTATCACAGTTGAATAAAATAAAACTGCTTGAATGAAGACTATGAAAGACGAACGAATGTTTAAAAAAACTTGGACGATGCTTTAAAAGAAATATTCAAGACTCTGAATGAGTCAAAGGCAATAAAGGAAGGTATAGACTTTGATAGTCTATCACCTAACAAAGAACTTTTAAAATCAGAAATACCTTGACAAGAAGCACAAAATAAACATCCAGTGAACTATTCTTCCTGTGCAGCCATATTCAAACTAGTTTTGACTGCTGTATTGCAGTCATCTTTGGGGGAGTTCATTTTGTTCGCCGACTGCTACGTCTGATGTTGAGTCTGTTGGAAAGAGTGCGATGTGTTCGTTCAAAGTTCCACACAAAAAACAATATAGATGGCGTTGCTGCATTAAGTGAACTTATTTGTAAATAATAAAGGAAAAACTCTCATTCTCACTCTAACGCAAGAAGAAGTGAAGTGCTTGCCTGACCTTCGACCTGAGAAGAGAAAAACTGTTCCTGTGAGAACCAAAACAAAAATGGAGTTATGTGTGAACGTACTGCGTTTGTGATGTTGTTCCAAAACCAATACGAAATTGAATAGCTTGTGTTTTCAATCCAGTGTTTTCTTAGATGTTCAGTGTGATGTGATGTGAATATATTCATTTGATTAAAGATAATGAATTATCTATTTAAAGGTGGTAAGTACTCTTTATGCTTTCAACTATTCGTTCAGTGAATTCAAGAATTCTCTTTTGTTTGTTGAATCCGTCATTTGAGATCAACTCATGAACCTACTTAAAATTTCTAACAATATGATTATGAGACTGAATATCTCATATGTGCGGCTATCAATAGACAGAAAGAATGGGTGATTTTTCTGATTATAGTGAACGTACTACCACACGAAAAAAGAAAAAGGTACACAGTTAGCAAATGAAAAGTAACTAAATTGTTAAGCTACTGAAGTAGAGTAAGACATGGAAATTAAAAATGCAAATGCTACTTATTAACGATAACTTGTAGATGATAGTTACAGAACCGATTCCCACTGAAAGAAGTGAGGCATGGACCAATCAAGATTCACAGGCACGAGCCACAATAACACTCTGTATCAACGACGATCAAATTATTCATGTGTTAGATAAACAAACTAGTAGCGAAACATGGAACGCTTTAAAAGCAGTATATGAAAGAGGAAGTTTAAGTAATAAACTCCACTTGCTTAGAAAACTGTATAGTTTGCATTATCATGACGATGGCACTACAATGCAAGAACACATAAATATAATGATGGAAATAGTTCAGAAATTGCACACACAAGGGGAGAAAATTCAAGACACCCACTTAGGTGCAATTTTACTTAATAGTTTGCCAAATTCTTATGACAAAGTAATTGTTGCACTTGAAGCTAGAGATCAAGACGATCTAAATTTTAAATTCATAAAATGTAAAGTACTTGAGGAGTACAATAGACGGAGAGGAAATTCACAAACAAGCACAAATAATTCAAATGCAAGTACAACAGTGTTAAAAAATGGTTTTGGAGGTAAAATCTGCAACATAAAACCAAGTAAGTTTGGTACATACTGTAACAAAAGGAATCATACCAAAAATGAATGTTGGCATTTTAAAAGGGAAAGAGATAAAAATAAGGGAAACACAGAGAAAAGATTTCACAAAGGTCAATCCACATCTAACCAATCTCACAACTTAGTGAAGACAGCAACAATAAAGCCAGAAGAAAAGGAAATTGAAATAAAAAGGGAAAATAATTTTTCACTAGAAACAAAGCCATTACATAACGAAAACTTTGAAAATTGGACAATCGATAGTGGAGCCACAGTACACATGTCTAACAATATAGCATTGTTTAAAGAGATAAATCACAATTGATCACTACAGCTGATGGCACTCAAAGTCAGAAGGAATAAGAAATATTTTCCTAAGTTGTAAAGCTGAAAAAGATACAATTAGAAAATTAGAGATAAAGGATGTATTATATGTTCCTAAATTGGAAACAAATTTATTGTCAGTTAAAAAGATTACAGAAAAAGGATATGAAGTATCATTTAAATAAAATGCATAATAAAATGTGGAGACATTATTGTAGCAACAGGTATAGTATACAATTCAAACAATTTGTATAAATTACAGGCTATAAATGAAAGGCTAATTTAGTTGCAAAATGTGAAGAGAAAAATTGCTCAAACTTATGGCATAGAAGATTAGGACATAGAGATATACAGATGGTAGAGCAAATGGAGAAAAATGGATTAGCTAGAGGCATTGTTTTATCAATTTGTAAAAAGGAAGAGAAATGTGAGATATGCATAAAGGATAAGCTCACACCAAAAACCATTCTCAAAACAGAACACTTACAAAACAAAGGGAATACTAGAATTGGTACATACAGATATATGTGGTCCAATGAGTAAAGCCAGTCCAAGTGGACACAAATATTTCATTACTTTTATAGATGACTATTCTAGATACACATACACTTATTTGCTAAGAAATAAATATGGAGCAGTGATAAAATTCCAGGAATATGTAGCCTTAGTTCAAACTAAATTTGATAAGAAACCCAAAAGTGTATGAACAGATAACAGAGGAGAGTATTGCAGAGCAAAATTTGAAAGTTATTTAGCAGAACAGAGAATAGAGCATAAAACCACTATCCCATATTCACCTCAAATGAATGGCATTGCAGAATGCAAAAATAGAAGCTTAATAGAAATGACAAAAGCTATGCTTCTAGATGCTGAAATAGATGATAAATATTGGGCAGAAGCTGTATCAACTGCTACATATATACAGAATAGTGTTCCTACAAAAGCAACAGGGAAGTCACCCTTTGAAATGTGGAAAGGGTACACTCCATATTTAGATCACATCAAGGTATTTGGGTCAAAGGCCTATGTATACATACCAAAACAAAAAAATAAGAAAACTGGGAGATAGAGCTCAAGAAGGAATTCTAATGGGCTATGATGATGAAAGATCTCGAGGATATAGTCCTTATTCCAGAAACAAATGAACTGGTCATAACCAGAACAGTAAAATTTGATGAAAGAAAAAGTGTAGAAATATTTTGTAGACAAAATGAGAAGAAAATTGAAAGTAATAAAGAAATTCTAATTGAAAATAGAATAAATTCATCAGGAAGTATAGTTAATGGAGAAGAAAAAGATGAATCTGAAAAACAACCAAGGCAATTACCAAGAGAAAATAAAGGTCAACCACCAGAAAGACTTGCATATATAGCAAAGACTCTACATAAGAAAGATCCACAAAATTTGGAAGAGATTCAAGAAATGGTAAATTCAGAAAAGGATAAATTGCTGAATTCAATAAATGAAGAATTAAGAGCAATGAGAAAGAACGATACATGGACTTTGGTAGATTTACCTGAAGAAAATGACCAATCAAGAACAAATGGATATTTAAAAGAAAATATAATGCTAATAGTAATATAGAAACTTATAAGGCAAGATTAGTTGCAAGGGATACAACCAGGAATAGATTTTGAAGATACATTTCCACCAGTAGTTAAGTAAACAACCTTAAGAACTCTCTTGACAGTTGCAGCAAACAAGAAGCTAAAATTTCATCATTTGGACATAAAAGACAGCGTTTCTTCATGGCAAATTGGAAGATGGTGTATATATGGTTCAACCAGAAGGATTTGAATAATCAGGTAAAGAAAATAAAGTGTGTAAACTGAAAAGAGTATTTATGGTTTAAAACAAAGTGCAAGAAATTGGAATAAAACAATTATAAAATTTTTATGCAACACAGGTTTTATTCAGAGTACAGCAGATCCATGCTTACTATCATTGAAGAATAAGGATAAACAAACTTTTTTGGCTACTTATGTAGAAGACATATTAATAGCATCAAACAGCCAAGAAGAAATTGCAAGGATTACAAAACTGCTGAAAAAACAGTACAAAAAAAGGATTTAGGCTGAGTTACATATTATCTTGGTATACAAGTAGAAAGAGAAGAAGACGGAAGTTTCCTTCTTAACCAAAGAAACAAGATCATGGAAATTATTCAGAATCATGGTACTGAATCTAACAAAGAAAGTAAAACACCAATTAGCACTAACTATGGAAAAGGCATACAAGAACTAGAATACATTAATGAAAAATGGACATTATGGAGAAATAGTGGGAGCAATCATGTACCTCTCAACTGTGACAAGACCAGATATTTCCAGTGCTATAGGAATATTGAGTAGAAATGTGGAAAAACCTAACATAGAAGATTGGAAAGCATTTCGAAAAAAAAAAAAAGAAAATTAAGGATATCCCTAGGTCTCATAATGCAGAACTGTTCCGGACAAGTGGGAGTTTGTTGGAAAGAGTGTAATGTGTCCGTTCTAAGTTCCACATAAAAAACAATACAGATGGTGTTGCTGTGTTAAGCAAACTTATTTGTAAATAATAAAGGAAAAACTCTCATTCTCACTCTAATGCAAGAAGTAAAGTGCTTGCCTGACCTTCAACCTGAGAAGAGAAAAACTGTTCCCGTGAGAACTAAAACAAAAACGATGGAGTTATGTGTGAACATACTGCGTTTGTGGTGATGTTCCAAAACCAATATAAAATTGGATAGCTTGTGTTTTCAATCCAGTGTTTTCTGAGATGTTCAACAGTGTGATGTGATGTGAATATATTCATTTGATTAAAGATAATGGATTATCTATTTAAAGGTGGTAAGTACTCTTTATGCTTTCAACCATTCGTTCAGTGAATTCAAGAATTCTCTTTCGTTTGTTGAATCCGTCATTTGAGATCAACGCGCGAACCTACTTAGAATTTCTAACAGAGACAACATCATGTTGAGTCTGCGACATCTGATGTGCAGTCATCTTCGGTGGGGTTCATTTTGTTTGCAGACTGCGACGTCTGATGTTGAGTCAACATCAGACGTCGCAGTTGGCAAACGAAATGAACCCTACCAAAGATGACTGCAATACAGCAGTCGAAACTAGTTTGGGGATGGATGCACGGGAAAAATAGTTCACTGGATGTTTCTCATTTTGTACTTCTTGTCAAGGTATTTCCGATTTTAAACGTTCTTTGTTAGGTGATAGACTATCAAAGTCTATACTTTCCTTTATTGCCTTTGATTCATTCAGTCTTGAACAGTAGTGGCTCGTGGTAAACTGAGATGGATGGTCTGCATCCCAATTTCGTAGATATCACTTCAAAAGCTAAGTTACTGAGCCTGCTGATGCTGCCCGTTTAATAATAATTTATATCAGTGGCGGCTCGTGGCAACTGAAACGGGTGGGGCCAGTAGCCGAAGTCAAACAATGAAATAAAAAAAAAAAACTGTCATTATTAGGCCAACTATTCAGACCCCCTACCCCCAAGATTCCTTTACTCTGCCTCTGTTTACCCTCTTGACTCACAATAATGCCCAAATCAGGCAGGAATGTGTCAACTATTGTATTGCACACGAAAAAATTTCCTCAGAATAGAATGCATAATTATTAACAGAAAAATGTTAAAACTCCTTAAATAAAATTTTTACCTTAAAATATATGAGCATTAATGTATGTTAGTTGTGCTGTGTGTTTCTTCAGATTTCTCAACTGAGGAATAATCACAGGATTCACAGGATAAAAGAATGTAGTGAAAAAATAATTACTCCAAATACACTGACGGAAAAAAATCCCAACACCAAGAAGGGGTTGTGTTAGATAAACGATAGTTGGTAGGCGGTGAGAGTACATCTGTGACATGACGTCTATGCAAATTTCGTGCTCGGCGCATACGTGTGGCGCTAGCAGGGATCATAGCATACTTCTGGAAAATTTTAGGTAGGAATTTTAGGAATTTTAGGAATTTTTAGAAACATTTTAGGAAAATTTTAGGAGTGTATTTCAATAAAAACTAGATGTATATTTGTATACATCTAGTAAAACAACTTTGTATACATTGTAAAGAGTTTGCTTCACACCCTTCAACCATATATACTGATAGACTACGCATGACATCAAAATTTCTGGCTCCAACATAAAATCACATGACAACAGTCAAAAAGATGGGTTACACCTGCTGTGCTTATGGTTGCTCTGAGCGATATAGTAAAGAAAGTTCTATGATTTTTCATGGGTAAGAAACGAATTAAATACCTAAGTCAATAAAGTTCAATTACTTAACCAGAAACTTGCAGCTATTGATATAAAAATATAGTAACTTAAGAAAAAAAATGGAATGCATGTTCCAAATTCTTCGCAAATGTTCATCACATTATAAATCACAAAATGTAAACAACCCGATCATGCATGTATATAGCTCATAAGTAAACTTACCTGAAGAGTTTTCATTATATATGAGGCGCATTCACATAATACACCGAAAACACTGAAGTTCTGCAGCGTAAATTAGTAATCATAACAGCATTTTTACACGAAATTTGGAGTCTGATGATGACGTGCCCAATGTTTGAGCCATGGCGGCTTTGATGCAGCTATTGCCAATGTGCAGTCCATTAGTATATATGGTCGAAGTTAACACCCAAATTTTTTGCATAACGTCTAATGTCTAAAGTTTAAGTATGATTTACTTCTAATGTTCAGTTCTTATCTTTTCACGTGTTATTATCATATTCAAGTATATTTACCACATTCAAGTTTCACTTTGAACATTAATATGCTGTTGAACCAGAAGCAATTCACGATTTTCACAGTAAAGTTTTCAGGTTTCACATTAAATTATAATATCCTAAAAAGGTAATTGAAAACCAAGAACTATGTACAATTGTTCACTGAATTACTTTTTTCATATTATTGTTTTAACCTTTTCCTGATTAGCCTATCTTTTTCTGCTTCTACCACAACTAATTTACTTTAAGTTTTCTTTATTTCAGCTGAACCTTGTATGATCAAGTTAGAGGCAACTGCTATTTCAAGAGTATTTTGTTTTTCTACAGCTTTTCTCATTCTTTCTGTTCCCTCTTGAATTATTGCTAGGGAGGCTTCTTTATCGTTTTTAAGTCTATTTATTTCTGCATCATTTTCTTTCATTTTGTCATCAAACTCAGCTTTTCTTTTTCTCTCTAGCTGCTTTTCCTTATTTTCCCTCTCTTTCTGCTTGCTTTCTTTTACCTTTTTTGATTCTTCTTCCTTCAGCTTATCAACATACTCTTTATAAAATTTATGTGAATCACAAACACTATTTAACAAATTTCTTGTTATGGGAACTTTACTTACACATCCATAGTGTTTAATGGCCCCTTTAACTATTCTTAATGATGTTATAGTTGAGTCTTTTAAGTTAGCCTTGTCCTTCCTTAACAGAGCAGTGTTAACCGAAAATCCCCTTTCTGCATCAGCATTACCATGAGGTAAAACTAAAATTGACTTCATGAGTTTAGCAAGATTTGAGTATTTTTCTTTTCCGCTAGAGTCTTTAATACTAAATATATTACGCCAGTAATGATCAATCCGCACTGGAATATGCCCTTCCTCTGAAAATTTCACTAGTTCATCTAGAGTTGGCTTATCGCAATTTAAAAGTTTCCACTCTTCTCTTACTCTATCAATTTGTTCCTCAGAAAGATGCAAAACACTTGAAATTCTGGTTATTTCCGATAAGTCCTTCAGTGACTGAAAGTTGAGTTGACTCTTTCTTTGGTTCTTTTACCTTTAAAACTTCTATGTCTCTTAGCTTTTGATTGCAGAATGGCAAATTTGACTTTAAATATTTTGTGGTTGCAATTAGTGATGATCTTACATCTAAGAGAAATAATTTCTGCCTGGTCTCCTGAACATTCCTGAGGAGATTTTTTGTCTTCATACCAACTTCTAACTCCCCTAGTTTTTTCCATGAATTTTTGTTTTCAAAATCTACATTCTTTAGGTCTTCTCCAAATTTCCCTGCTATAACATCATCTTGGATAAACTGAGCCATAACATTCCTCATTAAAGTATTTAAATCAGAATATAACTGGTGTATTTTTGGTTCTTCACTCTGATAACATAATGAAAACTTTTCAAAATTTTGGTGTGAAAATGAAATTAATGCTAAATAGCAAGGAGTAAGCTCATTTTTCAGGAAACAGTGAATTCTTTTATACCTTGCCGAATTGCGCAGTTGTTTTTCAAATATTTTTTGAGATGGCAAGAAGTTTAAAAAATATTCTGTAATATTTAGCCATTGATCCAAGAGCCTCTGGGCTACAGAACCAACGGTTAACCATCTGTTGCTGACATGACGCAAAAGAAATTTGGCAGTGACCAATGTTATATCCTCGACAGATTTATAATCCTCTCGTCTTGCAGCACTACTCTTTAAAAAGTAATGCATATCAGTAGCAAATTCGTCAAAATCTATATTTAAGCTTGTCAAAAAAATTTTAAATGCATTACTAACAACATGCAGGTTGCAAAAACCTAGTTCCAAAGATTTCTGGCCTGTTTCTTGTTTTACAACTTCATTGAATTTGCGTAAAAAGCACTTATTTACATTTGGGCTGTCCATGGATACACAAATAATTCTGTTCAACGAAATATTGAAGGATGATAACACATCAAGAATTTCTTTTAGCAAAATATCTGCTGTTGCATGACCCAGAAAAACGCTTGTTAGGTATCGGCAAGAAACTGAATTTATTTCTGAAGACCAGTACCTGAGATACACATCCAACTGCCGTTTCACTTGTGTATTTGTAGTTTCATCAAATGCTATAGTAACCTTTCCTGGGCTACTAGATGCAATGTCTTTTTTCAAATCCTCTTCAAAATATTTTGACAATCCATGTGATATCACATAAGCAACTTTTTTTTTCTTTAAGTTGCATTTTGGCTGCAATAGCAGAATCAGGAAACATTTCTTTGAAAAGTTCAACTGTTTCAGTGCATGAAACAAAAGACATATTGTCCTTAGCAACTTTCATGGCCCATAATGCTTCGGCTTTAGCCAACTGTAAATCATGACTCAGTACTTCACTAATATTTGTTTTGGGCTGAAGATCCCGTCCTCCAAAGGCTTTCAGGATGGACTTATTTTGAAATTTACTTTGAAATTTCTGCAAATGTTTTTTTCCTTTATGATGCGCTTTTACTTGTGAAAAGCCACTATTAGAAATGTTGAAAATTTCTGAACACAATATACACTTAGCAGAAAATATTGTTTCAGTTGCAGAACACCATTCTTTCAACTTCACTCCGTCCAATTCTTTGGCGAGCCACGCATCTTGAAATTTCGTTTTGGATTTAGGCATCTTAAACACTTGTATTACTAACCAGAAAATGAAAGGGAAGTACAAAAACACGTTCCAATATTGCAAAACCAGACAACTTCCCGAAATTTGG
The DNA here is from genome assembly GCA_039090855.1 of Macrothele yani. Classification (NCBI taxonomy): domain Eukaryota; kingdom Metazoa; phylum Arthropoda; class Arachnida; order Araneae; family Macrothelidae; genus Macrothele; species Macrothele yani. The sequence goes on from CM077014.1 coordinate 2,518,734, forward strand.
CTGCGAGGATGTCAGAAGATATGAAAAAAAAAAAAAAAAGCAGGTCACCACTAGAGAACTGAACCTGCACACAGCACAGAGAACACCATAAAAGACGTAAAACCAGAAACTATCATACGCATCTCATGCAAGTTCAGTCAAAGCGAGTCGGAGCCGAGATATATTGCGCATCGAAGGTCGCTGTCGCCGACGCATGATCGAAGGTCAATGATCACGTGCTCTACTGCCTGCCAAGATAATACTCAGCTACCATCCCATCGTCATTACCGGAGGTTACGGAAGGAGACCACATGTTTCCTCTTTGCTTCCACCCACCTGCGGTTTACAATAACAAAACATCAGCAGAAAGAGGAGGTTCCACAAGGCATGTACAAAAATAAAGTACGATCTTCTGCGTGCCACGGAGTTCGTCTGCAAAGCGCAAACCAGGGGTGAAAATGACCCCTCCCCTTTTCCCTTAGATCTCTTGTTACTCTCGAAAACTGTTCGAAGGCAAAAAAATGGAACGCCCGCCCCGAAGCAAGTGCATCTCGATGGCGTCATTTTTCCCTCCCTTCAGCAGCACAGCATATAGGCTGTGTTTCTACAATAACAGGTCTTTTTACCTTACCGTAATGGTAAATTTATTGGCGTTAATAACGGTTGTGTTTTTAATAAAAATAAGCTTACGAAAATTTTAGGATGAATAGCAAATTTTAGGTCTAATTTTAGGAATTTAAGGAGGGTCACAAAATATTAGGAATTTTAGGAATTTTAGGAGGAATGCGATCCCTGCGCTAGTAGCGCCTCTCGGAACATGCAAAGCAGGTTTGCTGTAAATACGCGCTGTAACATTCATGAGCGTTAGTTATTGTTGAGATTCGACGTAGGGTGTTGATGTTAGTCAAGAATGCCTTTAAGAAGACGAAAAAGCCATTATCAACAGCTCACAGAGTTTGAGCGAGGTCGTGTAATAGGGCTACGAGAAGGTGGATTTTCTTTCCGCAATATTGCAGAACGACTTGGCAGGAATGTAGCAACTGTGCATGATTGTTGGCAGCGGTGGTCAAGGGAAGGTACTGCCTCAAGAAGACCGAGTTCCGGCCGGCCATGTGGCACTACTGAGAGGGAAGACCGCCGTGTACGGCGTATGGCCGTGGCGCATCGTACCGCGTCTGCTGCAGCAATTCGAGCTGCAGTTGCCACCACAGTGACACAACGAACTGTTACAAATCGGTTACTTGAAGGACAGCTCCGAGCCAGACGCCCTGTAGCGTGCATTCCACTTACTCCAAACCACTGCCGTTTGCGACATCAGTGGTGTCAAGCTAGAGCTCATTGGAGGACGGAGTGGAGATCTGTTGTGTTTTCTGATAAAAGCCGGTTCTGCCTGGGTGCCAGTGATGGCCGTGTGTTGGTTAGAAGGAGGCCAGGTGAGCGCCTGCAACCAACCTGTCTGCGGCCGAGACACACTGGACCTACACCTGGAGTTATGGTCTGAAGAGTAATTTCCTATGACAACAGGAGCACTCTCGTGGTTATCCCACGCACCCTGACGGCACAGTTGTACGTCGGTCTGGTGATTCAACCTGTTGTGCTGCCATTCATGAACAGCATTCCAGGGGGTGTTTTCCAACAGGATAACGCTCGCCCACATACCGCTGTTGTAACCCAACATGCTCTACAGAGTGTCGACATGTTGCCGTGGCCTGCTAGATCACCAGATCTTTCACCAATCCAGCACGTATGGGACATCATTGGACGACAACTCCAGCGTCACCCCCAACCAGCATTAACCGTCCCTGTATTGACCGACCAAGTGCAACAGGCATGGAACTCCATCCCACAAACTGACATCCAGCACCTGTACGACACAATGCATGAACGTTTGCATGCTTGCATTCAACATTCTGGCGGTTACACATGTTATTAATGTACCAGCATTTCACATTTAAAATGGTTCTTCTCGCGCTTACAATAAGCTGTGATCTTGAAACCATAATCGATTAAATATGTTACCTATACAAATGTATTGCCGCCATTTCATTCCTCTACAACTATTTTTCCGTGGTGTTGGAATTATTTTTTTCCCGTCAGTGTATATGCAGGGAGGGAATGTTTCATGAATTTCGTCCCATATAGAATGAGTACAATACTACCATTTGCATTATTTGAAAGGTTTAACCTTTTTTAAAGAACTTGTGAAACCTAAAAACATATATGTACTCATGTGCAAATTATACTTACAGGTTTTCTTATTTATTTATTTATTTATAACATAGAAAATCCTCTCAGTTAAAACTGAAATTAGTTCTGCAAAGCGCTTTGTAAACTTCATACTCTTCGAAACTCAAATTCTTGGGCTGATGAGCACTGTGTTTTTTAAGTGAAGCTCAAACTAAAAATTCTTGGGGTGATAAGCACAGAGTTTTTAAGTGAAGCTTTTCTTCCAGGTTTAAAGCAAAGAACAGAGATTTTAACAAAATATCCACTCCATTCATTGTAATCGACAAGCAAAAAAGTCACGACACAAAGGAACAACACATCACCGAGAGAGAGACACACAGAAAAAACAACTAACTGAACTTTGAGCTTGGTCGGGGTAAGCTTCTCTGTCAACCCACGGCGTTAAGGAAATGGATACTCTCCTGGCCAATCAAATTAGGCCACAGCTTTTTTTGCACAAGTGTTAAGGCAGTGGTTGTATGTAGGTCATCATACTGAATGAGACTGGGAGGAAAGAGTCTCCTCTTCGCTTGCATAGTGATGTTACTGGGGCCTGTTGGAGCTGGCCCCAATAACCTCACACTCTAAACGTGATCTCTTTCCTCAGGGAATAGTTTTTCGTTTTTGATGGAAACTTTTCCCTTAGGTAATGGTTTTTGAAGGGAAAGGTTTATCACCATGTAGTTAAGAGAGAGAATAAGAATCAGGGCAAAAAAAAAAAATTCTAAAAATAGAAATTTTTAGGTGGGGACCGGCCCCTCTGGCACCTAATGACGAACCGCACCTGATTTATATGTATACTCGTATATTGATCAGAAGTGCTTATTTTACAGGAAATGAATATTTAGATTTTATATTTAGCGATTGATAAGGAAAATCTAGAGGTAACCGATGCCTAAATTAGGCAACAGATATCAAGCGATGGCCACGTTTATGAGAAAATAATCGGTGTATAAACCTTGGTTTAATGCATTATTTCTCAAAAGGAAAGTGTTTAATCAGTGCATCCTCCCAGTTCTCACGCATGGAGCAGAGACATGGTCCTCAACTAAAATAGCTATACCGAGGTTGCAGACAACTGAAAGAAGAATGGAGAGAAGCATGTTTGATGTAACCAGGAAAGGTACAACGAGGAACTTGGAGATCAGGAAAATGAGAAGAGTGGAAGACATCAATGATCAGAATCCCTGAAATTGCAACCGGATGGACATATTGCTAGAAGAAATTGCCACCGATGGAGAGTTGAAATATATATATATATTTTTTATTGGAGGTTTAACGACCACCGTGAGCAACTCAATGGGCTATAAGCAGTCGCCCGTCCCTAATTTAGGGTCACTGGTTCCAGGGAAGGGAGAGAGCCAGTGCCGTAAGACAAACACAACATCCATGCCTCACCGGGATTCGAACCCGGACCCCGTTCGGACGAATGATCAGAGGCCATCGCTTAGACCACTGCGCCACCGGGGCGGCAAAGAGTTGAAATATTAAACTGGATATCAAGGGACCCCCCCCCCCCCAAAAAAAAGACCCAGAGGACACGTGGGAGATGGGTGGATGAAATCCATTCAGAAGCATGATGAAGGAAACTGGCTAAAGGCAGACTGTTGTGGAAGAAACTTGGAGACTTTCATCCAGCAGTGGACTGATAGTGTTCTAAATTATATATAAATGTATATACTGTAAGAGCAACACTCAATTAAGGGAACTAGTTTTAAAGGACAAAAAGAATTTAATGTGTGTGCCAGTGGCAGCAGACACACACTCAACATCATATATACGCATTCCAAATTTCTTATTGTGAGTTGTGACCCCTAGAAATATAATATGTTTTTCTTCTTGCAGCCCACTATGAAAACACATATACCTACATTGGAATACCACATATGTGAATTTCCTCATGAAGAAATTATGTTAGATCCCTGAACAAAGAGAACTGTTGAAATATGCACTGTAAAACAAATTCAGTCATGAACCAATGTCAAGAATTTAATTTAAATCTGCTCGTGACTGTATATAGCACAAAACCAAGCTCAGAAAATGGGGTATTCTATCAGATACTCATTTTCCTGTCAAAAATTTGGTTTGACAAAAAAAAAAAATCACGAGTCACTTAAAGATCCTATTTCCAAGTAAATCTTCATGAAAATCATTCTATAAGTTGAAATGTGCACATGTTGCAAAGCAATTATCCCAATTTGACTTGAAGCCAGCCACTGCAACTCGGACGGCGATGAAAAACATTTTGCAGAATTTTGAAAGGTCTGCCACCTTTTCGCAATGAGTTGTTACTGCGATACTCACACACAGGATTCTATTTAATATTATAAATACGAATTGCAAACATATTCAGTCCAGTTTTAATTTTGAAGCCATGATTGCAATTCAGTGTAGGAAAATTTGTTTTCAAAATTTACCAACTTTGTAAATTTTCTAAACAATGATATCTTATTAAATGTTGTTTTCAAAGTAATTAAGTATAAAGCACTACCTCAACTGAAATGCGCAACTTATTTGGGGGGGTGCAGCAGAAAAATAAAATGTGACCAATGGAGTAACTTCAATGATTTTGATGAATAAAAATTTACGCGAGTTTAAAAGCAAAAATATCACTTTTGTGCAAGTATTTCGCTGCAGAAATTAGTCTTTTTTTTTTTTCAATTTATCCATTACTGAACTTTATTCTTAATCGCAATTTGTTCACATGCCCATTTTGACCAGAAGAGAAAATATAAATGAAACTTTTTTGCAAAAATCCCGGCAACTAAACATTCCGTTGACTATTGTTAGTGAAAATATTACGGGTGACTGCTTATAGCCATTGAGTTGCTCACGGTGGTCGTTAAACCTTCAGCCAAAAAAAAATCATGAACCTGTACTATTGTCTTTACTGAAATGGTTGAATGAATTTATCAATCAAATAAATTTTTACATTTGTTGTTTCATGAGTTTATTCTTTTCAAAAAAAAAAACGTCGATTCCAACGGGTGAAGAGTATTCGCAACACGAAACTTATTCCAACAACATAGTGAGAATAATTGGCAGTGAGACACATAACACACAAAACGTTAGAATAATTCTTGGTGACGACATATCACGCTTCAGTTAAGTAAAAATTACAAGTGTTGGGACGACATTTCGGTAGCAACCGTCAATTCTGACGGGTTTTGTCTAGTTAACTCTTAATACGTACAATAAGTAAAGATAAAGAAGTTTATGCAAAAGTATTCCTAATATGTTAGAAATTAAATTATACAATCAGTATCTGAATCTCATTCCCTTAAAACCAATACATATATAAGCATTGTATTCACTAATAAAAAACTTAATCATCCAAAGAATCACAAAAATGAAATACAATATGTAAAAATGTTTTCAACTGATTTAAAATATTTTCAGAAAATAGAATTGCTCAGAACTGACTCAAAGTATTAACAATGAACACACTGTAAAGATTAATGTTTGAAGTTTTAGTGTATTAAATTATTTTAGTACAGTGATAAAAAAATTATATTACAGTTACCTAACTTTTACCATTTTCAAAGCACTTCAGTGTTTCTTCAACTGTTTCTCTTCAGCCAACAAAAAAAATTTTCTTCAGTTCTAATACTGGATGGAAAAAAAAGCTGGCAGAGAAGAATGACTGAACTGACATTTTTTAAATAAATGCATATCCATTAATTGAATCAGTCAGCATTCATGCCTATTAAAAAATTTCATCAGAGATAAATACTGATGCACTGTCAAAATGCCATTACATCCCAGCAAATCATCACATGTGAGTCTGTATGACATCACACACTTCATGCAGCTGATGCTGGCTACAAATTACATTCCAACTGGTTCATGTGTGGATGATTAGTGATTTTCAAACAAAATGCTGAAATGTCTACAAGATTTGATAATTTTTGTATGAGAGACAAAGACAATGTACTTAGCTTAATTTTACCAAGAGGGAGAAGTCAGTAGTCAGAGTACATTAGTATATCATATAAAAGTGCCATGTGTTTCCTTTATCATTCTACACAGTTGTTTTGAAGCATATGACTTAATTCAATTACACAAAATATACTCATTTCAAAGATGTCTTTAGTTTCTTTATGTATTAAATATATTTTGAAGGCTGATAAAGACTTAAAACTTTACAGTGGGGTGCCAGGTAGGTTGATCTTGTTGAGTATTAGCCATGATAATTCAAAATATCACCGAAGCATTATTTAAGAAACTTTTTACTTTGTTCAAAATAGTATACACTTGACCAAGCATTGACCAAGCTAAAAGAAAAAATACACCTTAAATTCAGAAATATGTAAAATGTGAGAACAATCATTAGGATTTCACCATTTTCACCATCATCAACAATCATTATCAATCCACTGCTGGATAAAGTCTACCCAAGTTTCTATCATGAAACAGGCTCCTCCATTCACTTCTGTGTGCTTTCAAATTTCATACACTCACTTCCCACATAGTCTTCTTCTGTCCCTTGGTATCCAGTCTGCTATTTCGGTTGCCAGTGGCAGTCAGTTGTTCCAGCAATACATCCAGCTTACTGCTACTTCGGGGTTTTACTTCGACTGTCATGTCATCAAGCCTTGTCATTTTCTGGATCTATCAGTTTCTCTTTGTATCTTTCTTGGTTATACTAAGTACTCATTTCTCTATGCATTTTTGAGTTGTCTGTAGCCTCTGGGTGTCTCTTTTTTGTCAAAGTTCATGTCTCTGTTCATAAGTAAGAATTGGAAGGATGCAGTGATTAAACACTTCACATAAGACAAAATTGTAAATTGCTCTTGACAATTGTACTGTTTCTTTCAAATGCACCCAGCCAAGTATCATACACTTATTAATGTCTTCTTTGGTGTGGCCCTCAATTTGTAACTGTTGCCCAAGTTAGATGTAGGCTCTGGTTCCTTCTAAATTTGTCTCATCAACCTCTAAATTTTCAGTTCTTGTAAAAGCATTGTACAATTTTGTTTTCTTTTAAGTAAATTTTTAATTCTACTTCTTTACTCTTGTCAGCAAGTTTCTGAATCATACTACGCACCTCTCAGCAGTGCAGTAAACTCCTGATTATCTACCACTCACTGGACTGGAAGTGCGACAGATAAGCGAAAATGTGGTACAACACCATCTAGTGAAGGTTAAAATAATTATCTGTCATTCCACAAGTCAGCATGTTTAAAATTCTTATTTTTAAAATCATATTTACGAATATAATTTTTCTTATATTAAAAAAAAACAGTTGACAGTAAGAAAACAATGAGATTAATTTAGCATATTACAAATAAAACTACATTTAATGAAAAGTAGTGTGTTATACATTTTTGTTTGAGCCTTTACAGCAGTAAGATTTCAAATTCTGCATAACAAGGGCACTTAGGCTGTGTCTGCTTCATCTTGTTTCTCAAACCCATCAATGCATTTAGAGAGCACGTATCTGCTTTTGCATGACTGACATTGCTTCCTGGCTCATAATTTTGTGATTCATTCAAGTTTCTCTGGATTCAAAACATCTTGAATAATTTTGTCATCTGTTAATTGTTCATAACCCATGTCATTCTTGTCACCACGAAGCCAGTTGGTTATTTCGTCACGAGAAATATTTTAAAAACCTGAAACATTTGACACTGCTGAAAACAACTCTGATGCATCATCTTATGCACTATCAATATTACTGTTACTAGGCAACAGTTTCCTTGAGCTTTTCTGCAAAGTTTCTGCAGACAAATCATTCTAGGCATCAGCAAAGTTGTAAAAGGCATCTTTGATGTTGTAGGATTTCCAGAATTCTAGGGCATTTGATTCATTATCAGCAAAGTAGCAGCTTTTGAATAAAGGCTTTTGGATAACGTCTTTTCATACATTCAACGACACTTTGGCACATTTGCTGTGTCACTGACAATGTGCTGGGCAGAAGAAATAAGTGCCTAATGTTCCTGTCAGCAGACTCTAGATTTTCATCAGGATGTTCTCCTGCATTATCAAGCAATAATGATAAGTAGAAGACCATTTTTATTTAAGTGAGCTCTCACTCTGGGCACAAAGATATCCCAAAACCACTTCTGAAAACCGTCTTTTGTCATCCAGGTACCCTTTTTATTGTAATAATTGGTGGGAAGTGCCATCATGTTGATATTCTTAAAAGCTCTGGGTTTCTTGGATTTTCCTATTATAGTTGGCAGAAATCAGTGGTTTCCTGCAGTGTCAGAAGTCAACAAAACAATAATGTGATCTTTTTGAAGTTTAAAACGACCAGCACCTTTTTCACAGCCCAATGCAAGTGTCTTTGTAGTTCAGGCCGATTTCATCACAATTATAAACTTGGTTCTGTGTTAATCCCAGCTCTTTGACCATCTCCAAAAACTTTTAAAATTTGCCAAAGCATTTACTATTAGCCCCGAGGTTTTCACCAATAATTGACAGTTGTCTAACTAATTCCATGGCAGGTTGTAAACCATGCAAGCCACCCCTTCACTGGCTTTGAAGGATGCTTCATCGTCAAGTTTCCTATTCATTTCTACAGCCTTTCATAAATCGTGGATCCAGAAATTGGAATCCCTTGACTTCATTTTTGCACATGCCATTGGTAAAGAGCACAATCCAGTAGTTCGTCCTTTGCAGTTTTCATGGTTTTTCTTGCTTTTATAGCCCCATCTGTGGTTTCTAACTTGCTTCCATGTCTTTAGATTTTTTCAGAATCTCTCTTCAAATCATTTACTGTAGATCATCATATTCTACACTCTTTTGATAAATAGCAGTTCCCCCTTTCTTTAAATGTTTTGTAATTGCCTATTTTTCTTTTATATCAAGAACAACTAATTTTCTTTTTTACACTCATTGTGTCTGCTTAAAACTCTGGAATGAAATGAACCACTTACGATGGTGTGATCTGTACCACAGTGGAGAATGCCCAACCATGCACTTCTTAACCAAGGTTACATTACCTGTGCCAGAGTGGCACGAAAGAATCAACTCAGGAAGAAACCATCTGTTTGGGGGAAGGTAGAATTGGGGAATATAAGAAAAAAAAGGACTAACACTTGCCATGAAATGAGAAAAAAATGGATTGTGGGGTGGCAGATGATAGAGTGGTGGATAAACGGGAGTACACTGTACTTTCAAATATGACTATGCTGTCAACATATTTAACATCATTTCCACACTACATGCATTTCAAATTTAAAAAGGTAGTGTAGAACATGCTAAATTATGTATAAAAAGTTTAAGGCAAATATATTTCAGCCATTACTATGGCCTTCATCAGTGCGACTACGATTGGTTTTTGTTGCCAGATTGGAAAGGTAAGTTTTGTAATGGTAACTTCGGGTGAGGTGATGCAATGAGGGATTTCCAGATGTAAAGAATGAAAATGGGGAGCTCAGAGTTGCAATTTTTGGAAAATAAAATTTCCAAACTTTCTCTAAACCGCAGAGCATACCACTTTTGGAAGGGAGCCAACTTTTTAGTATCGGACCAAAGTGGAATAGCAGAAGTGTCAGCCATGGTAAGAAGAGACAAGGAAGATGAAGGTTTTCCAAATTTCACATCAGATTTGTGTTCCTGAAGTCTTGAGAGAATTTTCCGAAAGGAACTTCCTATGTATGCGGTTAATCCAATGTTAGTCTTGATCGGAATTTTATACACTCCAGGCGAAGAAAGCGGACGTCTTGGGTCTCTGTCATTACGGAAGATAACAGAAATTGAAGGGGAAGAACCAATGGCAAGTCTATATCCTTCTCTTTTGAAGATACTGATGAGTTTGTAGGCAGATGGGTTGTAGTAAGAGATTGAGCCAACAAATGTTAGTTCCTTTTTTAGTGAAACAGCTTGAAGAGCAACAACTGTTTTTTTCTTAGCATTTTGAATTAATTTACAAACCAGGAGAGGGGAAAGCCATGTTGAGTAGCGATCAAGCAGATGTTTGCTAATTCATTTTTAGATTAACTTCAGTGTTACAAACCAAATGAGCTCGATGAATGAGAGACTTGAGGGCTGACAGTTTATATTGGTGGAAGGTATGAGAATTGAAAGGAATAATGCTATTGGTAGAAACTGGTTTTCGGTAGACAGAAGTGGAAAGAAGATTATTACATTTTGAGATGCTGACATCCAAGAAATTTATCTTGCCATCAATTTCTTCATTAATAGTGAATCTAATGGACGGGAATTTTTCAGTGATTATATTTGTGAGTTGCAATAGATATTTTTTAGGATGAGGCCAGATGACAAATATATTGTCGACATAACGGAGCCATAAGGTAGGTTGTTGGTCATGTTGCATCACTATTGATTGCTCAATATTTTGCAGGTATACTTCAGCCAAAAGTGGGGAATAGTAGTAATGCAACATGACCAACAACCTACCTTATGGCTCCGTTATGTCGACAATATTTTTGTCATCTGGCCTCATCCTAAAAAGATCTATTTCAACTCACAAATTTAATCACTGAAAAATTCCTGTCCATTAGATTCACTATTAATAAAGAAATTGATGGCAAGATAAATTTCTTGGATGTCAGCATCTCAAAATGTAATAATCTTATTTCCACTTCTGTCTATCGAAAACCAGTTTCTACCAATAGCATTATTCCTTTCAATTCTCATACCTTCCACTAATATAAACTGTCAGTCCTCAAGTCTCTCATTCATCGAACTCACTTGGTTTGTAACACTGAAGTTAATCTAAAAATGAATCAACAAACATTCGCTTGATCGCTACTCAACATGGCTTTCCCTCTCTCCTGGTTTCTAAATTATTTCAAAATGCTAAGAAAAAACAGTTGTTGCTCTTCAACCTGTTTCACCAAAAAAGGAACTAACGTTTGCTGGCTCAATCCCTTACCATGAACCTTCTGCCTACAAATTTATCAGTATCTTCAAAAGAGAAGGATATAGACTTGCCATTGGTTCTTCCCCTTCAATTTCTGTTATCCTCCGTAATGACAGAGACCCAAGACCTCTGCTTTCTTCGCCTGGAGTGTATAAAATTCTGATCAAGACTAACGTTGGATTAACCGCGTACATAGGAAGTTCCTTCCGGAAAATTCTTTCAAGACTTCAGGAACACAAATCTGATGTGAAATTTGGAAAACCTTCATTTTCCTTGTCTCTTCTTACCATGGCTGACACTTCTGCTATTTCACTTTGGTCCGATACTAAAAGTTGGCTCCCTTCCAAAATCGGTATGCTCTGAGGTTTAGAGAAAGTTTGGAAATTTTATTTTCCAAAAATTGCAACTCTGAGCTCCCCGTTTTCATTCCTTACATCTGGAAATCCCTCATTGCATCACGTCACCCGGAGTTACCATTACAAAACTTACCTTTCCAATCTGGCAACAAAAACCAATCGTAGTCGCACTGATGAAGGCCATAATAATGGCCGAAATATATTTGCCTTAAACTTTATATATGTAACTTAGCGTGTTCTACACTACCTTCTTAATTTGTTTGTTAGTTACATGCATTGCCTACCACTCATTTATGCATTTCAAATTGTAATAACCTTTTGATTTTGAATAATTAACCAAATTTAAATGTTACAGTTTAATATTTTTTTTTTTTTTTACAAATGATATAGTAGAAAATATTGTGTACTGAGAAAAAAAATCTTACCATTTAGTTTTATTTCAGAGTCAATTTTGTTTTCAACCACATACTTAACAAGCAAATTAACTCTATTCTTAATCTGCAATTTTACTTTGGATGCAATGTGGTATAATAGATTGCCAACTGACTTAGAAATTTCATTGGAATAGTATTTTCCTGCCTACACACAAGGGAGAAAGAAAGATCTTTTTTAGTACAAGAAATTTCTTGCTTTTTGTAAAATAATATAATACATAAGCATTTTAATATTGACATGGAAAAAAAGCTAGTGAACGTTATCAAAATACATTTTACAAAATGCATACATACACACATATCACTAAGCTGTTCTCCAAGTTCAGAAGTCAACTCCTGAAAGAAAGTTCATCTGCCAGATTCAAGTTTAAAACTGACTGGCCCTCCTAGACGGCAGAAGGGGGAAAAAAATCATTGATTCCGTTAAGACTCAACATGTTATAAGAGTCTTGTAATAATCTCAGTGCCTTAAACGATTTTAGGATGGCTATAAAAAATTATAAAAACTGTAATGATTGGAGTCTAAAATTTCATCCTTTTCTGCAGGTGGTTTTTAATTTTCGTATGTAATAATCTGAAAACACTAAGACGCAAAGTACACAAGTCATTGTTTTTTATGTTGACTCTTTCTAAAACTGTTCTATGACAGACTGACACCAACTATTACAAATTAAAAGAGAAATGTTTTCTTCATTTGAAAAATTATGTAACTAGTTTTGAGAAACAAGTTTTGGACTAAACTGAACAATGTCTTCTGATATAAAGAAGAGCATTCTAACAACAAACTGTTGTCTCTCATAATCAATATTGTATTCATGTTGTTTAGATAGCCGATGCCTTGATTCAAATAAATACAATAGCGCTAAAAAGAACAAAACATACCTTTAGAGTAAAGATGACTTGGTTTTAATAAACATAAATAAGATGCTTGAAGATATGAATTTCAGACTATATGATTAATAACTGAAGGTAATAATAATAAGAATAGTTTACTTTGTGAACAAAAGGTGCATTCCATAAACCATTTGGTTCTCTGGGTGAGAAGCGAACGTACGACCTTCACTCTTAGTCATTTAAAAATCACCAAGAAACAGTTTCTTCTTGAAGAAGGAAGGGGATATTGAAGACCAGGAACATAACCTCTGTAAATACGAATTCCGTTGTGGTTTTGGAAGAAACAGAATAAATACAAATGCTTCTAGTGAGAAGCATAATCATACGACTTTTCAAGACAGGAACTTCACTCACATCTGCATAGCTTCTTTTGTGGAGAGAGAGAAAGTTGCTGTTTCTATCCGAGCGCGAGAGAGCTAGTTGCATTGGAGCACCCTCTCTTGACTTACAAAAGAAATAATGTTTATATTTAAGGTTCTTCTTTCTTTTTGGGCGTCTGTCAGAGCATAAGTAGTGGTCTTACACTAACAGAAACAACAGTTCAAAAACTGATGAAATGTTTTTATTTTTTGGTGTTATCACAAACAAAAATGAGAAACTGCCAATAAAATTGGAAAATGGAAGTTACAGACAACAATCATTAAAGTAAGTTTCCCTGATTTTTAAGATTTCTCTAAAAATTTGAAATAAATCATTATGAACACAGTGAGTAGTTCACAATCATTAAACATGTTGAGTAGTTTACTTAATTATGAGCATGTTGGCCAGTCCACATCATTATAAACATGTTGGGCAGCCACATCACCATAGATATGTTCAGCAGTTCACATCATGCACAGCAGGAAAGCCAACGTTCCGTCTGTTTATATCTTTGTAGTATTCATTCTCTCCAGAAAATAGTTTTGGACATGTGGTGAGGAATGTCAGGTGGGCAGCACTTTTGCTTCCCATCCCCTTCACATATTCTCTGCTAATGCAGCCAAGAGTCATAACAGTTCCTTTATTTCTAGAAACACAAATAGCCTACAAACTACAAAACAATACATATGAATGATAAGTAAATAACACAAAATTAATAATTGCACTTTTTCAAGTAAACAAAAACAGTACTTAATACTAACTGTGGTGCTGTTGCATAATATTTTCCTGCCTTTGCTTGAAGGATAAATGTAACTCATACAGAGATCTGCATACCTGCCAACATTGGCAAGAGCCTTGTCAGTAGTAACCAGTATTACTGCACGGCATACATACACGTTTTTACGAAACGATGCATCTCTTTGTGAAAAAGAAATATGCACCACAACAAAATGTTACAACAAACAAGGACACAAATGAAACTAACACGTGTGAAACATAAAGTTGATTCCCCTGACGAGGGCACGATAGGTAACATTACGAGATTTATGTTCGAAACTTCCACCAGTAAAAATCAGATGTGTTCTAAATCCCCCAACGCTTGACAGACAGAAAATCCAAGCAAGTGAACCCGCAGTGCATGAATCTCCTTTTACCAGGTATATGATCATACTGCCTCTAAAACTGTAGTTTATGTCAAGACGAGACCAAAGAATGAAAAAAAAAAAATGAACGTTTTAACTGAGTGAAAAATCAAAGCACACAGCAAGAATGTGGACTACTGTCACACGTAGCACCGTGGATTGTTGGCCACCGTAGCGTAAGGCGAACTCACTCTGCTAGTTAATCGAGAGATTTGGGGTACTATCCCAGCTGTGTCTGGATAACAATTTTTCGGTTGCTGTGTGTTAATTAAAGAAAACCGTGGAAAGAGCAATGACTTTGTCTATTCACATTGTCTCCACGTATTTGGAAGATTCTAATAATTAATGACTTCATGGCTTCCTCTTTTTGCTTTCAGAATTATAAATATTTAACAGGAATTTTCGAGGATAAATTTATTAAGGTACATTACCTGTGGAAGTAGTAAGATGCAAGAACTCCTGACGAAGATCTAATGTATAGATTGAAAATTTGAGAGATAGTGAACCTTAATACATTTATCCTAAAAAATTCCCGTAAAATATTTATAATACTGATTTGGAAGATTTTCACTGCCAGTTTGTCTTTTGTTGACTCTGCAGTTGCACAGCATCCATTACTTAATTTTTTGTTCTGCTGATATCTTTCTCACCCTATATATTCATTCATGCTTTTCTTTCCTTTTTTTTTTTTTATGTCCTCTGATATTAATAATTTCATCCATCATGCTAAAATAACTTTCAGCCTGAGGACCATGACTGTATGTTTAGATACATGTTGTAACTTTGAGAATTAATACCTTTGAAGACCAAGCCTCAATTTTTACAAATTGTTGAACTTTGTCATTTCCATTTTCATAAATTTATCCCTCCCTTATGAAGCTTAAATGCAAAAACTTATGGGATTGAGGATACTTAACAATACATGAGAGTGGGAACATAGGGCTGGGAGGGGGAGAGGGGCTACGAGAGAAATCTTTGCACCGTCTGACTTCCAGGTTTGGAAATTTTGCCGTTATTTTCAAGCTGAAATACAAATATTTATGCAGTAAAATGCTGTTTAAACAATAATACTGGGAAGAGGCAACATTGCGAGAAAAAAGTACTTACAATTGCGGAAAAAATCTGAACTCTGTCGACCTTCCGTTTTTGAAATTTTCGTAAAGATGCAATTCCATCCTCTGAGGGACTAGAATTTTCATTTTTTTTATACACTGATCATAGAGTTTTGACAGCGAGGTCCGTAGTCAGACAACTAAATCCGTAGAAACTACTGACGTTCCGTAGTAGTTGGCAGGTATGGATCTGTCCCTTTCTTTCTCACGAGTAATACAACTGGTTAAAAGCCTTAATTTTCAATGCTGCTATGCTACTTTTTAGCTAAACAAAAATACTTTTAGTTGGATTTATCGTATGTGTAAATCTGACTTGTCTCTGCGAAAGCATTTGTTGAAATGATCAATTAATGTTACAAATTACTGAAACTGATTAATAATACTGGAAAAAAGAACCAAGAAATAACAAAATTAACAACTCGGTTAAAAAAAGAATCATATAAAATCCCCATCACAGCATGAGGCAGCAAAAGGAAACAGTTGGATGGCGTGCCCTGACAAAAGACTTAGTGGAGAACACATGTGTGATTATCCAAACCACCATTATGCCTAGTTGTGAAATACTGGCGAACACCATAAAACTATCATATGCTTTATATATATGGCGACTACATGGGTGCTACAGAGCTTAAGCACTCATTGAAGTTTTCCAATAGGTGATGTGCGCATTCATTAAAAGTTTAAAAAAAAATGAAAGCTAAGAAAGAAAATTAAAAAAGAAAACTCTTTTAGCTTTCCAACTTTGGATTTCTAATTATTATTTTTTTTTTTTAAGATTAGCAAGAGATATTTCTATGTCAGACTTTCAGCAGAAGCATCCCATCCATTAAGCAAAAATGCTGTGAACCTGTCTTTCATAAGCACTGACATGTAGTTACTCTGGGGCTCATTCATTAAGTCAGTGATAATAAAAGTACCCCCACCCCTGGTGCATACTGATAGCCCCCACATGTGGGGGGGGGTGGATCATGTCTGAGAAAGTCTCCAACTGAATAAGTTTTTACAAATTGAAGTTTCTGTAAAAGATTTTACAATTTTTTTACAGATCAAAAGATTTTACAAAATCTTTTGGGGAAACTTCATATGCAACTGGTTAAAGAAATAGCCAGGAATATTTTATGGCAGCTTTGGAAGAAATATTAAAAAAAAAAAAAGCACATTTTTTCTTTCGCAGTTTAAGTTTATAAAAACTGGATGATGGAAAAGCAGTTATTCCAGAGGACTTGAGTCCCCTTTCACAGTCATATCGATAGTTCCTATACGTGCATATTAACAAGAGAATGTGAAAGAAATATAAGTTCAATGAATGAAATAACTTACACCAGTGTGGAGATGTTACAACTTGTATATATTAAAGTTTTTTTTGCACACAACTACGCATCTTCAAATAGGCCTACAATGAACTGAAAGATGTTCTTCGCGTGGACGAAGAAGCAGAAACTTGTCATTTTTATAACAGTCAACAGAATTTATTTTTTTATTATGGCAAAGCATTGTGGCATGTGTGTTTTTATACTCAAGAGTAAGTAATTTATGTAGTTTTACTTTTTTGTGCAACAATTCTTAAATATGCAAATAAGTAGCAGTTATGTTCTATATTTTCGCATAAATTGGAAAATGTCATTAGACACTGTCACACGGAAGTTATGCTTTTTGTGTGTGTGATGGCGACGAATTTCAAAAGAGGTCCACTTTAGTTCTCCAAAATTATAAAATCTGCAAGGTATGATTAACTTTGGCATAATATTTTTTGTAGTATTTCTTATTGATATAAAACTAGGGCTTTTAATTAAAACGTGAATGTTTGTGTTACCTGCAATAAAGTGCAGTAACTTTAAGTTTTACTGAAAATAGCTGTCGGTTACAAAGAATTTGAATTATTAAAATGCTCATAAAGCGTAGTTATTAATGTGGAACGTAAAACTTCAGGTAACTGAAAACTATTAGATTTTCGCAAAGGGCCTTGAAGATTTTTTTGCGGGGTCCTCAAGTTTTTCCAGTATGCTATTGCCCTCCCCCTCCCCCCATAAAAAGAAAAGAAAGATGACACTAAATTTTTTGGTAGCAATGAGCACATTTTTTTTAATTCTTTCAAACATAAATTATTATTTTTTAAGTTATTCATAATCAATGGAAACCAGATAGAAATAAAAAGTCAACCAGATTTCTACAATCAACAGAACATTCAGAAATGGCAGCAGCTACTTATTCCCACCAACAGCTGAAAAGCATGTTACAAAAATTAACAAATGGTGCATAAAGTTTCTCATAGCAAAAGGAAGGTATTAGAGACCAAAGAGATTTTCAAATCAAACAGTTAAAATAACAAATATAGAAGGAAACATGATATAACTCTTTGCCCCCTAGTGGAAGAATTTTGCCTAATAGAAAAGTTGAAAATATGAAATACAGAAATTGCTTCATGTACTACTAATGCTGAACAAAAAACAAAGCAAAATTCATTGGTAAACTTCATAATCCACAGAACTCAACTTCTGTTATGATTATCCAAACTTGCCTGTGGGTAGTTACTTTCAACAGGTAACAGTTCCATAAACAAGCTTTACTGTGGTCAATAATGTTACTAAATTGTTGCGCTAAAGTACAAGATGAATAATTGTTTTTTTTTTTTTTTTTTTTTTGATTGGAGGTTTAACGACCGCCGTGAGCAACTCAATGGGCTATAAGCAGTCGCCCGTCCCTAATTTAGGGTCACTGGTTCCAGGGAAGGGAGAGAGCCAGTGCCGTAAGACAAACACAACATCCATGCCTGACCGGGATTCGAACCCGGACCCTTTACGGACGAATGATCAGAGGCCAACGCTTTAGACCACTGCGCCACCGGGGCGGCAAATAATTGTTTTGATGCTGGTGTTGCACCTAAAATAAAATTCCACTGTTATTTTAGTAAAGCTTATAATTTTCTCCATGCATTCCTTTTCCAAAACTCCTAAAATTTTGTTGGTATATAGTGCAGTGTTAGAATTAGAAATAAATATTTTACTGGCCCAGCAGACCACTAGAATTTACAAGCCACTGATTCACCATAATGCCCACTGGTCCGCACAAAAAAATAAAAAAAACTTAAGACATATATATATATACAGTATATCTTTAATATTATTATTATTATTTTGATTGGGAGTTTAACGACCACAGTGAGCAACTCAATGGGCTATAAGCTGTCGCCCTTCCCTAATTTAGGGCTACTGGTTCCAGGCAAGGGAGAAAGCCAGTGCCGTAAGACAAACACAACAGCAATGCCTCACCGGGATTCGAACCCGAACTCATCTTGGACAAATGATTAGAAGCCATGGCTTAGACGACTGCGCCACTGGCATGGCGCTTAGACATTTACAATATATGTATTACCTGAAATAATATATAGAATTACCTGTAATATTTTTTTTTTTTAGCATTTAATTGGAAAGTGCAACTCACAGGACACAGAATATTTCCAGAATAAGATTCCGATGGATTGGTGATATAGAAGAGTAAGAGTGCATTCCCAATCTGTTTTTAAGTAAGAAGGGAATGAGGAGACTCCAAGGGTACAAAAGTTCACATACATTAGAAGACTTTTTTTATATGTTTTATTGTTTATGGATTTGCTTCCTTTTTTTTTTTTTATTATAGTCTTATTGCTCATCCCTCCTGCTTCTCCGTGAAGTCAGTTTTAGTCCCCCATTGAACACTCTTTTATGTGAATTGCTCTTTTGCAAAAATTACCTTCACACATCCAATTGACCACCTCCACTAGCATTTTCTTGGGAGCAGAAACAAAAGTCTGGTTGTGGTGTCAGTATCTGCTGCATTCATTAGGGTGGGTGAATCAAGGAAGATCAGGAAATTTATTTTGCTTACTTCTGCTCATGTGGACAGAAGTAACAAAAAAAGGCTGTTGCAGTTACAAGACAAACACTGGGAAACATTTTTCTGTATTAATTGTTTCTTCCACTCTTTACAAATCATGAGGGATAAAAAATATATATATTATCCAATAGCATTTCATGAACCCATCACTAGTTTGCAGCCTAAAAAGAAAACCGTACAGCCAGGTAAAAGAAATAGGAATTCCTTTTTTAACTTGTGACAAATTAGAAAAAAAAAAAAAAATACTGGGCATCAGGGCCTGTAAAATCAATAGTTTAGTGGTCCGGTGGAAGTTTTACTGACAAATGGCCAGTGGACCACTGGTTAATTCGAACGCTGTAGTATATATGATTTTGAACACTGTTGACGATGCAACATGTACTAGCTACAGACACAATTGTATTGAAGTCATTGTCATTTAAATTTGCGTGCGCTTTTATTGGTATCTCATGAAGGATCACTATGGCTGTTTAAGTCATCACAGTGAGGATACATGAATGAACATTTTCCAGGATAAAACCTGTTAGAAACTTTTTCTACTGAAATTTATCTTGTACATTAATAAAAATCAAAACATGCCACTTATGAATCTTTGTACATGAAAACAATATCGGATTTGTAAGAGCTGCTCAATCAGTGTGAACTACATCATAGAAACTAATGACTTCAGAAAGTCCAAAAGAATTAATGGTTTCTTTACTAGTTAACTACACTACAAATTCCATCAAGCGATTTCCCACCGAATACTGTGCACTACAACTCGTAAATGCGGTAACGTTATTTGGTTTAAACACCATAAAACTGTTTCATGCTGAAATTTTTAAATACCCTACACAGCACAAATACTTAATGTAATGGCGGGGCCAAGTGTTGCATGCTACAGAAAAATGCCATGTAACAGACATTTTGAGAGACACACCAGTTACATTTTACGCAGAAATAAGTATCTTAATAAAAATCTGCTACTATGGGAAATAAAAGTGCCACATGAGGGGGTGACTACTATTGCATCATGTAACATCAACATAGATGTAACTCCATTTAACATTTTAGTGAAATGCTAAGAGCACATACTTCACTGATAATTTCCAACAACTGCTGACATAACTTTTCATTTTTAATAGTTTCTTTAGCTTTCACCTCACTAAGTCCAATGCTCATCAGTTTAATTCTTGCGGTATCCTCCATGCTGGCCATGCTGTCAAAACCAAAATACGTCACATTCACGATTTCACGTATCAACATGACATACGATACGATATTGCACTTTCGGTTCTCGTTATGCCATTTTTTGGTAATCTATGGAGGTTGAAAAACTTGAGTTCGATAAGAAAATAATATACACATATATATATATTGATTGGGGGTTTAACGACCACCATGGGCAACTTAATGGCTATAAGCAGTCGCCTGTCTCTAATTTAAGGTCATTGATTCCAGAAAAGTGAGAGAGCCAGTGCCGTAAGACAAACACAACATCCATGCCTCACCAGGATTCGAACCCGGACATTTCACGGACGAATGGTAATAATCCAGAGCTAAGACCACTGCGCCACCGGGCGGCACATATATTTCCAAACTATGTTTCTTTTCTTTTTTTATAGTGCGTGTAAGAATTATAAGACCACAGCACGATCATATATATAACTGAGGGTCATTTAATATCTCAAATTATTTGGAAAATACTGGTAAGGTGACCAGACGTCCTCATTTTCTGAGGACAGTCCTCAATTTTCATGCTTCGTCCTCAATTCCGTAAAAACTGATTGAGGACTTCAAATGTCCTTAATTCCTCATTTTTTGTCCTCAATTTTTGAAATGTCCCAAAATAATTGAAAAAGGAAAAAATGTACTGAACATATGTTGTAGAACTCAATTGAATCTACAAAATGCAACGAAATTTAGTATCAATTACTTATTTAACTGCAGGAAAATGACTCATAAAGGTATGGAACTATTTTCTGAGGCGGATAAATTTTTCCCTGAATTAAGTTAGAATTTTTTTTTATTGGATATTTAACGACCACCGTGAGCAACGCAATGGGCTATAAGCAGTCGCCCGTCCCTAATTTGGGGTCATTGGTTCCAGGGAAGGGAGAGAGCCAGTGCCGTAAGACAAACACAACATCCATGCCTCACCGGGATTCGAACCCGGACCCCGTTCGGACGAATGATCAGAGGCCAGCTCCTTAGACCACTGCGCCACCGGGGCGGCTGGCATGTCTTCCATTAATATAGCATGATTTCTAACTTTGCCGCTCCGGTGGCGCAGTGGTCTAAGCGATGGCCTCTGATCATTCGTCCGAAAGGGGTGCGGGTTCGGATCCCGTGAGGCATGGATGTTGTGTTTGTCTTACGGCACTGGCTCTCTCCCTTCCCCGGAACCAGTGACCCCAAATTAGGGACGGGCGACTGCTTATAGCCCATTGAGTTGCTCACGGTGGTCGTTAAACCTCCAATCAAAAAAAAAAAAAAAAAAAGAAGACATGCCGAAGCATCGAACATGGTCATCTCGATAATCGTGGTGTTATTTCGTTACAGTTTTAACAGAATTTCGACCATTTTAATTGTATTGTGAACTGATATTTTCACTTCTCATATTAGTAACATATATTTTTTCTTGCTGTTGTTGATACTCGAAATTTTCGAGTTCTTATCGATGTCCTGGTTTTGAAAGGAACATTTAAAATAACTTATCCTTCCATTTAGTGGTAGGTGAACGAAGAATTAACGCTTCCCACACTTTTCATTGTACAAGGCAATTACTTAACTAGACTGCTGTTACATGAACTGCTTTCATGCTATTTCCAGCCAAAGGAAAACATGTGTTCGAACCTCCTTCTCCCCTGAGTTGAGATGAGATGTGTTGGTAGAAACTGTCTTTTGCCGCCCAGGTGGCGCAGTGGTCTAAGGCGCTGGCCTCTGATCATTCGTCCGTAAGGGGTCCGGGTTCGAATCCCGGTCAGGCATGGATGTTGTGTTTGTCTTACGGCACTGGCTCTCTCCCTTCCCTGGAACCAGTGACCCTAAATTAGGGACGGGCGACTGCTTATAGCCCATTGAGTTGCTCACGGTGGTCGTTAAACCTCCAATCAAAAAAAAAAAAAAAAAAAACTGTCTTGATGATCGTGGGTGTTTACTGTTTATTGCCTTTCCCCTTTGGCGGAGGGTAATCTTCTCAGTCCTAATCCCTCCCTAAACCAGCCTAAAGCAAAAGAGCTAATATTTAGGCTGAAAAAAAAATAATAAGGAAATTGAAGAACGTCACAATATTTATATTTTTCTTATGTCATAGTGTTAAAGAAATTTCTAACGACATTTGATTCTTACTTTCTCCTCTCCTGGTTTAATACTGATAATTATCAGGTATTCTCACTTTTCTATTCCTTTAATCGAGATAAAAATAACTTTTGAAGAAGCAATAAAACTTTCAATGATACTCTTACTCAAAAACCTGTGGTTCCCACTTTTCCATTTTCAAACTGGATTCTTCGCATTTAATCCTAATTTAATAAACTCGTAGGAAACAACAAATGTAAACTTTATTTGATTGACAAATTCATATTCAACCACTTCAGTAAAGACAATAGTCCAGGTTCGTGATTTATTTTTTTTGACTGAAGTTTAACGACCACCGTGAGCAACTCGATGGGCTATAAGCAGTCGCCCGTTCCTAATTTAGTTACTGGTTCCAGGGAAGGGAGAGAGCCAGTGCCATAAGACAAACACAACATCCATGCCTCACCCGGATTCGAACCTAGACCCTTCACGAACGAATCATCATAAGCCAGCGCTTTGACCACTGCGCCACCGGGGCGGCCAGATTCGTGATGAGCATCACTACTGCACCATTTTTCAGTCGTAGAATGTGAGGCGGAAGTCCGCTCATCTCGATCGTGTGCAAAAATTCAACTGGATAGCGCACTCTTTTACTCTCATCTTCAGTTACAACTGTGTTTGTAAATGTTGTTGGAATGAGATTCGCGTTGCGAATACTCTTCATTCTCATAGCTTCAACGGAGTAAGCCGTATAATAATACTGTTACTCACGTTGATTCATAATTGTGTCGATAATGACCAGGCGGCCGCCCCAGGGGCGCAGTGGTCTAAGCGATGGCCTCTGATCATTCGTCCGAACGGGGTCCGGGTTCGAATCTCGGTGAGGCATGGATGTTGTGTTTGTCTTACGGCACTGGCTCTCTCCCTTCCCTGGAACCAGTGAGCCTAAATTAGGGACGGGCGACTGCTTATAGCCCATTGCGTTGCTCACGGTGGTCGTTAAACCTCCAATAAAAAAAAATGACCAGCCGACAAAGTATCATATTGTTTCACTATTTATTCCTGATACTTCAGTGTATATTCGCATTTAAATCAATTCCATTTGTTATATAATGAAAATGCTGTATTAAAGAACCCTGTAAGCCATTACAACAATTCTGTATTGCCATTCAAATTGTCCGCAGTGAACTAAGCGTATAACAACACTAAGACTCCATATCCTTAAAGTCTATCACCCTATTACATAAAAGTAGCCAAGCTTTTATGTAATAGTGTAAAAGCATAAAGCCTGACTACATATTACAGTAGTCAGGCTCTTATGTAATAGTGTGATAAACTTTAAGGATATTGAGTCTTAGTGTTGTTATACACTTAGTTCACTGCGGACAATTTGAATGGTAATACCAGTAGCGGCTCGTCCATAAGAGCACAAGAGCACGTGAATCCCCTATAAAAAATAGAAAAATAATTATACGATATAAATAATACATCTTTATTGACGCAGTACTAAATGGCTTATCTTCAGTAAGTTTAAAAGAGCGGACAATGAAAAACAGCGTAGAACGCGCAAAGTGAGGTTAAGTGTAATGACGCGCCTGTGGCTAGGAGCGGACTGAACGTGCCGCTCTCGATACTGGACACACGGGATATGCGACAGACAGGCGAGTCCATTTGCTCGCGGTAGGGGCGGAAACATGTCTACAAGCGGCTTAACGGAGAATACCGATGAGCTGCCTGTGACACAACTCAGCTCAGCTCAGTTGTTGCACGGCTGTAGTTGACGTCAGATGCTCCTAACCTTTGCGCGCGTGTTACATTTGTGTTTTGGAGTTTCCAGTTTCGATTATTTTTTTTGTGATAAAGTTTTAGTTGAAATTACACTTATTACAGTTTATCTGTTGTAGTGTAGCTAGTGAACTGTTGTTTTTATTTACTGTACAATAATGGAAAGTACCTGTAAGTACTCAGTTAGTAATTTAAAGGAAGTGGCGTTTGAAAATTTACCCATAGAAGTTAAAATAGCAATAAAAGAGAGTGGCAGGCCAGCGCCCCGACTTAATATAAGTCAAACATCGACATCAAAGTCTAGAACTTTTAAAAGAGATTTTAAAGAAGAGCTATACGAAAAAATTCCTTGGCTTTGTGGTTGTGAACAAACAAACAAAATATTTTGCGTTCCTTGTTTGTTATTTTCCCGTGAAAAGGGCGATCCTACTTGGGTGAAAAACGGCGTTTGTGACTTAGCTCATTTGACACAAAAAATTAAAAAACACGCAAGTTCTCATGGACACATAAGTGCTACATTGGATTTCAATTTGCTGGGAAAGGTTGACGTTCGTCAGCAGCTTGACAGTGCTTATCGACAAAATATTATAAAGCACAATGAACAAGTGACTAAAAATAGGTATGTCCTTTCTAAGCTTATAGACTGTATTAAATTTTGCGGTGCATTGGAGTTGGTTCTTCGAGGTCATCGTGAGGATGACGATTCCTTAAATCCTGGCATATTTAAAGGGCTTGTAAACTTTTCTGCAGAACTTGACTCATCTTTGATAGAACATTTGAGTACCGCTACTGTCTTTAAAGGTACCTCGAAAGAAGTTCAAAATGAATTGTTAGATTGTATGCTTTTTGTATGTCAAGAAAACATTATAGAAGAAATAAAAACTGCACAGTATGTTTCTTTGATTGCGGACGAAACATCAACCGTCTCGTCTGTATTTCAGTTAGTTATAGTTTTCCACTATGTTTTAGCTAATGGCCAACCAGTTGAAAGATTTTGGAAATTTGATAACCCTGAAGGGCACGACGCAGAATCTATAGCCAAATGTATTTGTACCAGTTTAGATTATGTTGTGCAAAATCCAGAAAAACTCGTATCTCAAAGCTATGACGGCGCGAATGTAATGAGTGGGCACCTGGCGTGCAGACCATAGTGCAACAAACCTATAAACATGCTTTTTTCGTTCACTGTTAAGCTCATCAGTTGAACTTGATTGTAGCTCAAGCAACAAGCCAAAACCAAGATGTCAGAATTTTTTTTCGGACTTAAGTGATATAAAATTTGTTTTTTCGAATTCCCCTCAGAGAGTGTCTGTTTTGGACAAGATAGTTGGCAAACGAATACCTCGGGCGTCAGCTACAAGGTGGAATTTTAAGAGCAGAACTGTTGATACTGTTTTTGAGTACAGAGAGAAATTAATTGAATGTATGGAGGAAATCCAATCAACCTCTAAGCAACCAACCACCATAATTAAAGCTGGTGCTCTAGCTCGTCTCCTTAGAGATAATAAGTTCGTATTTTGGCTTTCTGTTTTTCACAAATTGATGGCACATGTGGATATTTTGTACAACCAATTACAGCTAACTTACACTGATGCTGTGAGAACTAAAGCCAATGTTGACCACTTCGTCAAAGCCATTGATAAGGAAAGAGGTAACATGGGCAAGTGACAGAGCTGGTTAATCAGTACCCAGAAAATGCACCTAAACGATCGAGGCGTGAAGAAGATTTTTACTTAAGTAGAACAGTGGCTGCCAAGGAAACCTGTGACATTATTACAACGCAAATAAAAACAAGATTTTCATTCACAGCATCTTGCTCAGCTGTATCTCTTTTTGAATCACAAAAGTTTGAAGAGTTTGAACCGAAATTCCTCGAGAAATTGCTTGAAGATACAGTAAACGTGTATTCATTTCTTGAAAAAAATCGCCTCAAGACAGAGCTTGAAATCATTTACAAAAGAACTGATTTCAGAAACATGCGTGGTGCTGTTAGTCTTTTACAGTTTTTTGTTGAAAACAACTTATTGTCATCATTTTCTGAAAGTTATAAACTGTTATTAATTGTTGCAACAATACCAATGACGACTACTGAAGCTGAAAGGTGTTTTTCAACCCTAAAACGGATAAAGACATTTTTGCGGTCTACGATGTGTCAAGAGAGACTTACAGCTTTAGCCATGCTTGCAATCGAGAAGGAAATGATTTCTAACATCCATAATTTTAATGAAAGAGTTATTGATGTTTTTGTGTCAAGAAGAGATAGAAGGATGGACTTTGTTTACAAAAACTGTACTTAAAGAAAATATTTGTGTAAGCTACCATCCAAGTAAATTTGTGTAAGTAAATACTAGACCTTACCATCATATGCAGCAACTTTGATTATTTTCCTTTTTCTGTGTGTTTAATAATTTAATCTAATAATTGAGAGCATGAGGCCTTATGACTAACTATCTAAATATTTAACACTTAAAACAAGCTTTCTGTTTTGCGTTTATTTTACTATAAAATTCAATGAAAATAATTGTTTCAGTAAAAAAGAACAATTAGCATATTATAACAAGTATGATCAATAAAGTAATCCTTTATTATTAAGTTGTGAAACAGTTAAAGTAAAGTAATATCTATAATATTTTGTTTCAAAATTAATACATTACATCAAGGTATAGCAGCGCCTAAATTATATGAATATTGTAAGTAACACACAAGTGTGTGACACAGTGTATCTCAAAAACTGCAAATTACTAATTGTGAACCCCCCTGTAGATAAACTCACGAGCCGCCACTGGGCAATACAGAACTGCTGTAATGGCTTACAGGGTTCTTTAGTACAGCATTTTCATTATATAACAAATAGAATTGATTTAAATGCGAATATACACTGAGTATTGGGAATAAATAGTGAAACAATATGATACTTTGTCGGCTGGTCATTATCGACACAGTTATGAATCAACGTGAGTAACAGTATTATTAAAAGGCATACGCCGTTGAAGCTATGAATAAGTCACCGCGTAGGTATATACTTTCATGTGTTCGCCTTATTGTGAGGTAAACTTTATGAAATGTAAACGAGAACTCTTCATTCTCTCTTGTCTGAGACATATAGTTGCGGCACATTGATCGCTCATGCCTTGCAGTAAGGCTCTTGCGTTTTATTATTTTTTTCTGCGGGAGAGACATTCTGTTAAGGGTAAGTATAAAATAAAGTGTTTACTTACTTTAGGACTGATCATAGAACACCATACACACACCAAGTCTGACACTGAACTGAGCGCATGATGTAGATAAAGGCCGCACACTTCTCCCATAGACTTTACATGGGAAATTTGTCGCCCTGCCACGCCCGAACCGTTGCCCCAATCTCAGGTTTTTCTCCTACTGGCACATCTACATGGTAAGATCTTTATTTTGATACCTGAACCATATTTTTACGTTCAGCCGTTGTCTCAAAATAGGTCTCACAGTAAAAAACCTTATAGCAATAAGATATAGATGGCGCAACTCAATATGTATATTCTAAATATGTTCACTAACGATGGCCAACAGAATGTTTATTTACATCTTTACATAATGGGAAACGTCTTACCTACGTGAATAAACTGGATCGAATGAATATTAAATTGTACAGTATTGAAAACAACCAAAGCCTAAAGATAGCAAAGGGACATAAGGAGAAAAAACAGATTATGGGGGAAAAAACAGATTATGGCACTGGGAAAAGAAGATGGTTCTGTAACAAGAAATAGAGGCGAAATTTGGACAAGAGTGAAAGATTTCTACTCCAAATTATATGAAAGGGATGATACATGTACTCCAGACATCATGAAAGGTACCAGTACCAGAGTTCTTCCAGTCCTTTCAGCAGAAGTTGCACATGCAATCAAGAACATGAAGCGGGGAAAAGCTCCAGGTGAAGATGGAATTACTGTAGACATCATACAAGAAGCAAGTGGAGAAATCGAAACGGTACTTGCCCAAATTTTCACTCGATGCCTTAATGAAGGGAAAATTCCTGAGGATTGGAACAACGCTACAATGATCTTGCTACATAAAAAAGGTGACATTGAGGATCTCAGGAACTACAGACCTATCAGCCTCCTATCAGTGGTTTATAAAATCTTCACTAAAGTTCTTTCACACCGCTTGAAGGTGACACTGGACATGGCTCAACCGAGAGAACAAGCTGGATTCAGGAGTGGCTACAGCACAATAGATCATATCCACGTACTGAGAGAACTAATTAAAAGAGCGAGGGAATATGAACTTCCATTGTGCATGGCTTTTATCGATTATGAAAAAGCCTTTGATTCGGTGAAACCATCAGCAGTTGCAATGGCTCTGAAATCCTGCGGTATTGAAGATGCATACATTAATATTATTAATAACATCTATGAAAATGCAAGTGCAAAGAATCAGCTGTTTGAAAATACAACAAACATAAAAATTGGAAAGGGAGTGAGACAAAGTGACACCATATCTCCGAAGCTCTTTAATGCCACATTGGAAAATGTCTTTCAATCACTGAACTGGGAAAACAAGGGGATAAAGATTAATGGAGATTATCTAACTCACCTTCGTTTTGCTGATGACGTAGTCATTTTTGGAACTACCCCATCAGAGCTGCAGAGTATGATCCAGGAACTTGCTGACAAGAGTAAAGAAGTGGGATTAAAAATAAACTTTCAGAAGACAAAAGTGATGTACAATGCTTTTACAAGAAATGAAGATTTATCGATTGATGGAGAAAAGCTGGAGATAACAGACACGTACGTTTATCTTGGACAGCAGATATCAAGTGAGGGTCACATTGGTGAAGAAATTAATCGGCGTACAAAACTTGCCTGGAGAGCTTTTGGAAGAAACAGCATAATTTTCAAGAGCAATGTGCCATTATGTCTTAAAAGAAAAGTGTTTGATCAATGCATCCTTCCAGTGCTTACGTATGGTGCAGAGACGTGGACCTTAGCTAAAAGAGACATACAAAGGCTGCAGACAACTCAAAAAAGCATGGAGAGGTGCATGCTTGGTGTAACCAGGAGAGATAAGAAGAGGAACACGTGGATCCGAAAAATGACAAGAGTGGAAGACATCATGATCAGAGTTAAATCCCTGAAATGGCAATGGGCTGGACATACTGCCAGAAGAACACCCCATCGATGGACAGCCGAAATTTTAGAGTGGATTCCAAGGGACAGGAAAAGACCCAGAAGAAGACCACATGGAAGATGGGTGGATGAAATTCGAAAGTATGCGGGAGTGACATGGAGGAGACTGGCACAAGACAGACGGTTGTGGAGGAAACTTGGGGAGACCTTCGTCCAGCAGTGGATTGATAATGGTTGACAATGATGATGATATGTACACCATATAGTACAAAGGCATAATACAATCAGGTCTTCGAGAGTGTTCGCTGTTCCGATGAGAACTTTGATACGAATACCTCCTAG
Organism: Macrothele yani; assembly: GCA_039090855.1. NCBI lineage: Eukaryota > Metazoa > Arthropoda > Arachnida > Araneae > Macrothelidae > Macrothele > Macrothele yani. The sequence continues at coordinate 2,548,454 of CM077014.1, forward strand.
CGTTGCTTTGCGCAACGATTCGCTCAGAAAAGAGAAGACTTCAGACTATATCAGCCTTCAACAGCACGTGAGTCAACCGCAGGCGATCGAATGTCAACAGCATGCTTCTCCCACAGACTTTACATGAGAACTTTGTCGCTCCACAACGCCCGAACCGTTGCCCCAATCTCATTTTTCTCTTCGACTGGCACATCTACTTCGAAAGACCTTTATTTTGATACCTTAACCATATCTTTATATTCAGCTGTTCTCTCAAAGTAGGACTTACAGTAGAAAACTTTATAGAATTAATATATAGATGCTTCTGTTTCTAATATCTGCAGTGCAGGTATAAAAATAACCACACGCATCTTTTGGACAGAATAAAAAAAAATACAGACCTCAATTTTCCGATGAAAATAATAAGAAAAAATGCCTTCAAGAAACTCTTCACATTCTCACTTTCCTGCACTGACTGGTGAAATTCTTACCGTCCACCTTTCTTGATCCATGGCATTCGTATATGCCATGGACGGTTGAATCTCTTCAATTTCACCACAGGAAAACCCCTCAATGAAAAATCAACCCCCCCCCTTCTTTTTTTAAATAGAGGTACTGTGCACAAATTGCATTTTACCAGTATTTTCTAGTGTGGAGAACTTCTCCGGTTGCCAGTGTCTTCAAGTATTTTATTTTTGCTTGATACCATGCTCCGTTGCCTACTAATTTGCTGATAACGCGAAAAACAAGATGAGTTTCCAAAGTTGAAGCAATGGAAAGAACATGTTTTGTAATTGAAACGCATTCCAATTTTATGGCAATTTACACGCAGCGTTCTGATAAATTTGGTGAAATTCCATTTTCAGCGCCGTTAACGTTAAATTTGCCAAGGAAGTTGAAACTGAAAAGGTGCTGAAGTATCAGTTTTGCCTAAGGTATCAAACTCAAAAAGAAGTTTTACTGTAACTGTTTAAAATAGAGACAGATTTTTCTTTCTATTAAAAAGAAGAGACATACTTTTTTCTTCTTATTATTAAATTCACTAAATTTCCATTTTGAAAACTCCTTGCAGGAAATTTATGAACTAATAGTGAAATCTAAATTGGGGAAAATTTTGATGAATATTTACGACCTATCATTCACAAAAATAATTTTTGAAAAATCTGTGAAAATCAAATTTTTTTGGCCGTGAGCAGGAAATTAGCGAGCTAATTGGAAAATTTAAATATTTGAAAAGGAATAGTTAAGCTCAGTCTGAGAGGCACAAAAAATGTGTTTGTTTCTTTAAGTTGAACAGTTTCTTCACAACAGAACTTTAATTTTCTGAATTTTCGACTTTGACAGCCCTTAGCGGTAAATTCACGAATTCAAATATCTCTGAAAACAAAAAGTTCGATGTGCACAGACAAAGTGATTACGCTAACACTGTTTCTTACAAAACGTTCTAATGGTATTTTAAAAAGCATAAAAACTTTTTTCTTGAGTTTATTATTATTTTGTTAATCAGACAAATGAAAATTTCTGAGGTGATAAGAACGGGGAGGAATCTTTTAGCGCCTAGGGCCCCAAAAGATCTAAAGTCACCTCTGACATGTACACTTTGACTACTCAATTACAACTGCCTCACACGCAAATGATGAACACTGTTCAAATTGAAAATGCAAGGTAATCACAAGTTGCAGAAACATTGGTTGAATATTTGAACTCAATGCATATCTTAGAGTTTCGCCTCCAAATCACCCATTCCTCCATTTCTCGGGGAGAAAGGGAAAAAACTTTACAAAACAACGGCTTGTTTTGTAAAGCGGAGAAAACTGTGAAAATCGTACACGCGAAACAGACGCAAACGCACGCTTAGAAATGTGTTATTAGAAGCCACCCGTTCAAGGTCGGGTCTAGGCTCAAACTAAAGACAGATGAAAAGAACTGTAGGGAAAGTGAGTGGAGGGGAGCATCAAATGGCAGTGTGGAGTCAATGACTCATTCAAAAGCCGAATCCTTCCACCGATATGCAGGAAACACCAAGAGACAAATAGCACATGCCGCGACGGAGAAGTTTATTTTACTGTGGGAGCTGGCAAATTCAAATTTGTCACTTGAGGTGATTAACGACAGGGCTGCAAACCTCGGGTCTAGAGTGACCGAAAAGTGCCATTTTTCACGTGAGTTTAATAAAAGACAAATTGTGATGGCACGGCGCATCGGAACTACAATCTCGGAAACGGCGCAACTTATAGGTTGGTTGGTCATGTGCCGCTGTCGGGAATACGTATCAAAAGTGGTGCACAGATGGCCAAACAACGAACCGTCATCCAGCCGTACGTCGTCCGCAGCTCATAGATGCCAGAGGGGAGTGGAGACTGTCGGGCATTGTTCACAGCGACCGCAGGGCTACAGTGCGACAAATCACCCGCAGCTATAACAGTGGTGATCAGGGAAATGTGTCACAGCCCACAGTTTATTGCAACCTTCTGCGAATGAGCTAGCGTAGCCGAAGACCCAGCCAAGTCTCCATGCGCACTGCACCTCATTGCCAACGACGCATGAAATGGACCCAAGATAATCGATATTGGAAAGTGGCCTGGTCTGACGAATCAAGATTCCTGGTGAATCACGTAGACGGCCGAGCGCGGATACGCCGATTTCCAACAGAGGCTATGGCACCTGGACGCCCAATTTGACATAAACAGGCCGGCGCGGCGTTATGCTGTGGGCGATGTTTTCTTGGGACACTTTAGGTCCCATTATCCCAATAGCACAATCCCTGACAGCTGTCAGGTATCTGAACATCGTTGCGAACCAAGTTCACCAATTCATGGCAACTGCGTTCCCTGCTGGTGATAGCCATTACGAACAGGATAATGCGCTATGCCATTCTGTCAGAATCGTCGAGTGGTTCGAGGAACATGCTGGTGACTTTCTGTTAATGCCTTGGCCTCCAAATTAACCTGACATGAACCCAATCGAACATTTGTGGCTCGACGTGGAAAAGCGGGTTCGCGCTAAATCACTACCACCCCGAAATGTTCGGGAACCGGAGGACCTGCTATTGACATTATGGTACCAGGTACCCCAGGATACCTCTTGCCACCTCATCGAATCGATGCCTTGCCGAGTGACTGCTGTTTTGAGGGCTAAAGGGGGTCATACAGCTTATTAGATAGGTGGTCATAATGTAATGGCTCACCGGTGTATGAGACTTCCACCAATAAACCAAATTCACGGAAACCCCCAAGAAATTTCTAGCTACGTCACTGACAAGACATTGGAGATTTGCACAAACGTTCAATATACTATTTAGGAAACGTCTCATTCTTCCGCTAGTAGAAAAAGGATGAAATTTTTGTTCTTTGCACACTGAAATAATATATGGTAGGTAATACTTTGCGTCGGAAAGTTATGGCAATTATGGAAAGAGTAGGAACTCCTGAGCCTCTACGCCGTTCGTAAATGCCTTCTACCCTTCTACGGTGGAAACTTCGTTCCCAAACATTAGTTCATCTGTTTTTCTCTTTGTTTCCACTCGATTTTCAGCAATCTTTTACGAAGAGAGGAATATTTCCGTTGAAAAACCTGTTACGCACGAATTGCTCAGATCTAATGGCATTTTTTTTGGGGTGTGTATGCTTATCGGACTTTACGTCTAACATGAGCAAACCTAAAGGGTATTCAACGGTCGCCCACAGTATTGGTGCCCGAGTAGTCAAAAGTGTAGGTTTCTGAGTACTCTTCCGAGCTGTGTCCAGGTAGAGTCCCCGTGAAGCATGGGCAGTGTGGTGTACTTTCTTATGAGATTTGAACTTGATCTCTCTCCCTTTCTTGGAACCAGTGGCCCTAAATTACGGACAGGTGACAGCTCATAGTCGTACGTCTTTTGTTTTTGTTTCAAGGTCTAACAGCCACCATGAACAACTTGATGAGCTATAAGCAGTCGCCCATCTCTAATTTAGGGCCACTGGTTACGTGGTAGGGAGAGAGCCAGTGCCATAAGACAAACATAATATCTATGCCTCACTGGGATTTGAACATAATTATTACTGAAATGGAGAATGCAGCATGTGCATGTCACCAATTAAAATAATAAGTAAAACTTTGGTTTACATACATGTTATTTTTTTAAAAAAGTGGCAGCCTTAAATAGCATGTACGTATAAAAATACCTCAACGAAATAAATAGTTATGGTAAAGCACTTTCAGATGTACAAAGTGGATAAAAATTAGTAGCACAAAAAGTATTGGGGATATGACAAGGCTTCCAAAAAGCACTAAAAATTCAGTGGAAATAATCCGCATATATATATTTTTTTATATATATAGAAACAGTTAGATACAAAATGAAACTTTCAGGTGTAAATCTATACACATTGGTACCTGCATTGAAACAGTTTTCAAATTTTTATTATCTTGCCTACATGTATATGAAGTTTTTGATGGGTAAATACACTGGCGTGCAAAAATTAAGGACGAGACGGTTTTTCGAATGTAACGTCGTGCAGAAGTGCTCCACATCGACTCAAATCATACCATAAGAGCCCCAAGATGGGACAAGTGAGCAAAACCGTCCAAACAAGGAATCAAAGGATACAAAGGCACCTTATTGAAAAGGTAGCTTCGAACACAACTGGACAGAAGACAGAAACGTCCATGTGACAGGCGGCTGCCAAGAAAAATCCAGTCTTTAATAGGGGATATGATCACCCCTGACTGCGTTGCAGGATTTACAACGTCTGCCCATGCTGAGGACGAGGTTGTCAAGGAGCTGTTGAGGTATCGCGGCCCATTCCTCTTGTAGTGCCGAACGCAGCTGCGGAATCGTTGGTGGCGGCTGATGCTGCCAAGCGTCTCCCGAGAAGGTCCCACACGTGTTCGATTGGATTTGGGTCTGGGGACCTTGCGGGCCAATCCATGCGTTTATTATCTTCACTCTCCAACAGCCACTGTACGATGCGGTGTAGCGTTGTCGTCCATGAAGAGGAACTCAGGACCCACAGCACCTCTAAACAGACGCACGTGAGGCAGGAGAACCTCGGTACAACAGCGGACACCAGTGACTGAACCTCCTTGGAAGATGTGGTCAGTACGGCTACCAAGCATGATACCGCCCCAAACGAGTACTCCGCCACCTCCAAACCGGTCTCTTTCGATGATGTCGCAGGTGTGATTGCGTGTTCCCTGCTCTCCCCAGGTGTGTATACGTTCAGAATCGCTCGTCAGACTAAATCGGCTCTCATCCGTAAAGAGAACTCGACCCCATTGCTGATGTATCCAGTTCTTGTGTTCCTGGCACCCCATAAACCACCGTCTCCGATGAGCAGGCGTTAATGGCACACACCGTACTGGTCGTCGTGCAAATAGACCACCTTTGTGCAGCCTCCTGGCCACAGTAAAACGCGATAACGGACGTCCAGTTGTCTGTTGCATGTGCCTTGCGATTTCTCCCGCTGTCTCTTCTCGCCTGTAGGACAATATACCGGTCGTCCGCCGCGTTGGTTGCTCTTGGACGACCACTGCTAAACTCTCGGACAGCTGTTCCTGTCGTTTGAAATGCTCTCCAAGCTCGTGAAACAATGCTGTGAGCGATCTTGAACTCCTCGGCCACACTTCCACCTTCTTCCAACTTTCCAATGACGCGACCTCGGGTAAAGTCATCCAGATGTCATCTACTGGATTGCCTGTTGGCCATATCACACGGTGGCAGCAACTCGACGTCGTTCAAACCGATGTACACCGTGCAATAGCTTTCACCGAATTGCAAATGATCGTATGTAGAGGATTTTAGGAAGGGAGTGTTTGACCCCAGATCTTAAACAACCCTTAGAAATAGGAAGCTAGGAGATTTGGGCTAGAGCGCCCGATAGGAAAGTGACACGGAAGCGAATTAGAAAGGGGGAGGAAGACGCCCTTATTTACTACTGGGGGACCAGTACCCGGGGTCCGACGGCTTAACGTGCCTATCCGACGCACGGCGGATATTTAGTGGATCGAGCGTTCGTACCTGAGGTCCTTTCCGTGGCAGTCACGAACGTTGCCCACTAGGCCACCCACGGCCCGACTTGCTGGGCGTGCACCGCCCGTGTGCTTTATACCCTTCCGACACCCCCTTTTACGTCATGCTGCATATATGCGCATGCCTTACCGTACCGGACCCTAGTCTATCTCCTGAGTGGTCTTTCGACTCGTTCCGCTTTTATGCTAATTTCTCCTCTTCGTCCTTAATTTTTGCACACTAGTGTATATGCAAATTTTAATTTGTCTTTGAAGCTTGGCACCCTACAAGCCAAGTAAACATTGGCATATGAACTTGAAATTAATTATGGAGACAAAGTAGGTCTAATACTTCAAATAGGTCAAAGCTTATGGCTGGCTTCATTTGAACATCGAAGATAAAAATTTTTGATTAAAAAAAAACAAGATAACACTGAACTTTTGGTTGTAACTAGCACGCCTTTTGAATCCGTTCCAATGCGAATAAAATTTATCAAAGTTATTAAGCTTCTAGCGGAAGAATAAGGGAAAAGTTGAAAATAGGTGAAAAATATTCTTCACAGAAAAAACAATGCTAAGGAATAAGAACTTCTCGAATACGTCTCACGGAAGCAGAGACAGAGAGAAAAAGGATTCCTCCTTAACGCCCTCTAGTGCGAAATCTGTGCATTATTCAAAGACAATAATGCTCCACATTGCAGAGAATGCCACACAGAAAAAGAGAAATTCCACAATTGGATTTTTAAAAGTGGAGGTACAGCTGCAAACAGAAGTACACAAACACCACCTAGCGACAGAACTACGAACTATAAAACTCTAAAGTGTCCCACAAGGTAAATGGCATCCAATGTTGAAAGAATGTTTTAAATTGGACACATGGAAGTAGAAATATTGAGAAAAACAGATTAAATATTTGTGCCTGTTGCAGCAAAATCGTGCACTATTTTGGGTGGAAAATACACACATAATAGTTTTTATAGTTAGTAGTAGTATCTGACCAAAAAAGAATTTTTTCAGTTGGGTTTTTAGTCCCGCAGATTTTGCTGAAAACGAAAACGTTAACTCACGCCCTAGTGGCACACTTGTGCGTTAAGAATTTTTTTAATTATATGAGAATCATTTTGCTTTACAAATACTATCCAATAAAGAAAGAATTTTTCAAATCAGACTCTTAAAAGCAAAGATATCGATAAAAATATGATATACATCTATGTCCCATGGCGGAAAACTATACAATGTTTTAAGAAGAAAGTATTCTGAAAAAGTTTTTCGAGCTGAGCAGCATTGGTCTACGAAGGGATTTTTTCAATCAAGTTTTTAGAAGCTCAGATTCTGTTGCAAATACATGAGAAGCAGAAATAAGCAATTATGCCTTCTGGTGGCCAAACCGCTCTTTATGAAAAATTAAAAGTTATATGCAAAACATTTCCCACCAAGATCTGTATCAGATGCTAGAAGAATTTTTCAAATCGGAGCTTTAGAAGCAGAGATATCAGGGAAAACAGAAGTTACCTTCATGCCCCCTAGCAAAAGATCTATAATTTCTTGAAAATTTTAAAATTATATGAGAAACATTTTGCACAGGAAGTACTCTCCAACACACATACACACACACACACAAAGGATTTTTCAAATCGGACTCTTAGAAGCAGAGATATTGACAAAAATAAGATATACATCTACACCACCTGGCAAAAAAACTATGCATTATTTTAAGAAGAAAGTATCCTGAAAAGGTTTCCCAAGGTGAGTCTATTGGTCCATGAAAGAAGTTTCTCAACCAATCTTTCAGAAGCTCAGATTTTGCTGCAAATGCATCAGAGGCATAAAAAAACAAACAAAAAAACCTGGTGGCCAAACCATTTCTTTACCAAAAATTAGAAATTACATGTAAAACATTTCCCATCAAGAGCTGTATCGTAGGCAGCAAGAATTTTTCAAATTGGAGTTTCAGAAGCAGAGATATAGGGAAAAACATAATTTACTATTATGCACATGAGCGGAAAATCTATGTATTACTTGAAAACGAGACAGTACATGAAAATAGTCTCTGATATAAATGGCATTGAAAGGGAAAATAATTTTTCAATCAGATGTTTAAAAGCAAATATATGAAATAAAATGTATTTTGAATTGATATCTGCATTTACGACCTCTAGTGGAATGCAAGGATCATCATTTTATCATTCAAGCCTCCCAATGCAAAAATAATTTTTCAAATTGGAACAAATAGTAGCAGAAATAGTGTCCACAGATGGACAAACCAATAACATAAGCACAATCTTTTTTTTTTTATTACAAAAGACGTGAAAAGACTAAGAATTTAGCCACTCAAAAATGTTTGCAAATTAAAAAATAAAATCCAATTTACTTGCTGTTTTACAGTGTCTACCAAATTTGAGAAATTCAATTTCATGACCAATTAACAATTTTCATGACCACTTTTAAAAGCTCTCTCTCTCTCTCGATATATATAGCTCTATCCAAAGCAGTGGTTTATGTGCGCACACACAGACATATATGCAGTAAGTATAATAAAAGAGGGGGACATTCAACCTTTTTTCTTTGTAAAAGTGACCCCTGCTCTTCTGCTAGTAACAAAAAACTGACTCATCATACTTTGACTGTGCCTAAAATATGTTCACCTTTTTGTATATGAGTACCCACACACACTCTTCCGCTACCTCTTTTTTTTCTACGTAAAAAGTGCCCCTGCCTTTCTACTAGTAATAAAAAACAGACTTATCATACTTTGACAGTGCCTAAAATAAGTTAAAATGCTCACCGTTGTTGTTACTTGATTTCATAACACACCTTTGTTTTTATACCCAGAAAATGTCATGACTTCATAAGCAGCAAAATTTAAATTGCTAAATTGATCTTAAAAATTTGAACATATATTTCCATTATAACAAGGTTGCTTACCTTTTTTCATATTTCACTGCATGTTTTTTTCTTTTTGTTGTCGTGCTTGGTTCAAGCCTCCGGTGCGGTGTTCTATTTTATGTCTTCAGGTTCTTTCAAATGTTGGACGAATGCCCAAGTCCATGAAATGCATTGCTTTCTGGGTCCCAAAACTGTATCTTCCCACCCTTCCCACCAGCGTGTAAAACCCAACCTTCGTTGATAAAAACCACAATTCTTGAACTCAAAACCGTTTGATATTATCAACAAACATAAGCTGCCTATTTACATACATACAAAATGCCAAACAAAAATATTAAAAAGCGTATATACAACTATTTACATACGACTCATCTTATTCTTTCAACTCCCCTTCTCAATACCTCATGAGCAACCAGAACATTCATTCACCACACCCTAAGCCATTCCAACGCAGACTGCCTCAAGTACTTTCTACCCTCTGCCGGGTTATCTTCAGGAGGTGTTCTAGATGCTTTCTCTTCTGCCACCGCAGTAAGAGTGAGTGATACGCTCGTCTTCCTCACCCCGCCCCGACATCATCTACGAAAAACTTCCACCGTGGCTCCATCTGTTATTGACTTTAGTGAACTCTTCATTTTCTTCTTCTGTGTTTTTGGTCAATTTTTATTAGTTCTTTCCATTTTTCATTAAGTATACTTGGATCGTTATTATTACAAATTCGATCTCTATTTTTTTCAATCAATACAGACTCTGCAATGCGTAAGTCTCTCTCATTGTGACATGATTTTATTATTTTAATCTCTTCAAAATTCGGGTATGTGTGGTTATCCAGACAGTATTGTATCAGTGCTGGTTTTGCTTCTTTTTTTTGCCAATTTTTAATATGTTGTTGTAGGCGATGTTTTAACTGATTTTTGGTACTTCCAATATATGATATTGGTGGGATTCCACTTATAGGTATTTCGTACACACCAGCTTTTTCCAAGATACTACATTTTTCAGTGTTATTAATTATCATATCTACAATAGTCATTACTTTGTTTCCCATCTGAATTCCATATTTATGGCATAATTTATTGATTTCTGTAGATATTCCTGGAAGGTAAGGTGTTGCTCCGACATATTGTAATTGTTTTTTTCTTTTAGGGGAATATGTATCTTGCATCTTTACTTGTACTTCATAGATCCATTTATTTATCTTCTGTGGAGGGCATCCATAGCTATATGAGATTTCTTTAATGCAATTTATTTCTTCATTACGGAATTCTTCTTTAGAGGAATGTGTGATTGCTCTTTTAATTAATGTTTTTATGCTATTACATTTCTGTGTGTAAGGGTGTGTTGCGTTATATAGTATCAGAACAGGGACATATGTCTGTTTTCTATGTACCTTGTACTGCAGTTGGTTATTTTGCATGATGATCTTAACATCCAAGTAAGGTAAGATATTTTCTTCTTCATGTTCTACTGTCAATTTCATTGTGGGATAGACATTACTAAGTTGTTGAGTTAAAGATTCCAGCTCATCAGTTTTCATTCTGGTCATGATGAAGATATCATCTACATATCTGCAGTAAACCAACAGTGGTTCATCAATTGTACTGATAATTAGTTCTTCTATGCTGTTCATAATTACTTCAGCAAACAGGTTTGACAGAGGAGAGCCCATTGGGACTCCGAAGTTTTGTTTGTATATTTTCTCGTCATATTTGAAGATATTATTTTCATAAATGTATAATAAAATTGCTTTTAACTCTTGTAGTTGTGTGTTATGAGATTGATCCTGTTGTAATTTTTTATTAATAATCTCAATTGCTTCTGGTACAGGGGTACTTGGAAACAGTGCTTTGACATCCATACTAGCCATTCTGTAATCTTTTAGATCTTGGTTTACATTTTTCACTACTTCAATAAATTCGTATGTAGTCTTTACAGTGTATTGCGTTTTCATAAACATTGGTGCCAAGAAACTGTAAATATTCTTTTCAAGATTAATCAACGGAGAGTTCTGTTTGGACACTATAAGTCTCATGGGGTTACCATCCTTGTGTGTTTTAATTTTTGCAAGCATTCGTGGGACCTTTGTACCCATTGGTGGTTTTGCACTTTTTGATCTGATTAGGTAAGTTGCTATGGTTCCTGATGTTAGCCAAATATCTAACTTGATTATCAGTTGGGTCCCTTTTCACCTCAAAACATTTCAATTCTTCTATTGCCAATTTCATTTTTAGGTTATATTCTACTGTATTCAAGATCACAATTTGGCCTGTTTTATCAGCTTCACAAAATTTGATATTCTTGTCTTCTTTTAATTTCAACAGTTTTTTTTTTCATATTTTAACTTCTTTAAATAATAATTTTTATTATTTTTTTCATTATATTCCTTTAATATAATTCGGAATAGTTTACCACTAAACTCCTCTTTATCCTCATTAGGGATACTTCTGATGATATCTTCAAAATTTGGTATTAATTCCTTGGTTTTTGTTATCTTCTGTGGAAATGCATATTTTTCCCCCGTTGTAAAACTCTGTTAATAAGTTAGCTAGTGTGATGACATATTCTGGTAAGTCTCATAGTTATTTTCTTTTTGTTCATGTCCTGTATATTGGTCCAGTAGTTGATGTAATTTTGCCGTAACACTTTTTTTTGGCTGACTTTCTTTCTTTTTCAACTATTTCTGCAATTTCTCTTAAAGTAGTGTCCAAAATTTCATTCTTCCATGATCCACTGAAATTTCTATATGTTGTATTACTTATATTTTTCCATAATTTTAAACAGGTAGTTTGTAAACCAAAAATTATTCTTCTTTTATTCACAATCTCTGCACTTAATCTTTTCTTTTGGCAAGTTTTTAATATTTTCTCATCTTTCTGATTCATTGAGGAGTTCGTTATTCTTATATATTTTGGGGTTAAGTCAAAGTCTCTACATGCAATTAAAAATTCCACTTGGGTTTCAAATTTTGTTAATTTGATTTTCTTTTTTTTAAAATTCTCTCAATATATTCAATTCCTGTTTTTGAAAAAAGCCACGGTAGTGCATTCTTACTAACTATTCCGAGACCGGGTCATCTCAGCCGCACGTTCGCCCTACTCCGGAAAATTCGTCGAACATTTGAAAGAACCTGAAGACAAAAATAGAACACTGCACCGGAGGCTTGAACCAAGCATGACAACAAAAAGAATTAAATGTGCAATGAAATGTGAAAAAATGTAAGCAACCTTGTTATTATTATAATTGTATGCATGTAAATTTAAAAACGACTGTGGCTTATGCTATAGATGTTTTAACCTGAATTTATATATTTCCATGCTAAAAGTTTTTTTCTTTTAACAGTTTTTTTTGTGGGGAAGTGCACAAGTGTCCTTTTTTTTATGCTCGGATCATTAGATGGAAATCCCATTTACGTATTATGTGGTCAGTGTGCATGGAAAATTACTTAAGATTGTCACCAGAAAATGAAGAATTATTAAAAACAAAAAGAAATTCGTGACTCTAAAGCAAAATTCATGACTTTTATGACCCTTTTCTGAATTTGTGACTTTTATGACCAGTAGATAACCCTGTTTCAGAAAGATGGCAATCTTACCTTTAAAATGACACCTCAATGGTTATTTTAGGACAAATACAAGCAATTTTATTAATGAAACAAGGAACATAACTTTTTTCAAAAATATGACCTTGAATGAAGATTCAGAGGGAAAAACATCCCCTCTACTCACTGAGAAAAATTAAAATTACGGATTCTACATTCTCTCTCTATATACTATCCGTATATATTACAAAGTTTTAGCAAAATTCATGACCTTGATCCAAAAAAAAAAAAAAAAAAAAAAAAATTAAATTTGATCTTGAACAGAATGACCCATTTCAGAATTTTTAGTTTTGCTACCATACAGTGCACTTGTCATTATATAGTTAACCCTTTAACCGGCTAGAATGAATTAACTTGGGGTTAGCAAAATGGGTTGGAATCATCTTGAATGAATATATTTGAGTAAGAAGTGGGCCAAACACAGATGTAACGAGTGAAACTGCGCATTAGAAAGCATTGCTTTCTGCTTAGCTTTGTTATTTAAAGTGGTCATTTAGAAAGATTATTGACACTAATACTTTCTAAACGATTACCAGCTAAAAGGACTATTAATATAACAATGGCGATGAACCTAAGAAAGGAAAGAGAAAATATTTGAAGCACTTGTTTCTACCAGTGACATGATGTTCATGTCAGGGGTCTAATCCTTCCCCGTCATACTTTGAGTATTTGAGCAGACAAAGAATAATGGACTACAAGTGAGCACTTATCACCAGTAACAGGTTTATGTCAGTACTGCTGGGATGAGAGTGGGGAAAGGAATTGTTTCACCTTAACTATCAGAAAACCTGGCCTATATTTGAACATTTCTGTTTGGGAAATGCACAGAATTTTGGTCACCATTTGGTTTTGGTATATCGACTACTTAACAGAAAGGTTCAATATGTGAATTGAAAGATTCATATGTGTATTTCACTTAAAACTTATGCGGCCAAACCAAAATTATATTTTCAAAGTAATAGGATCTACAACACAATAAAATACAAGGAAAATTTCTTACTAACAAGGATATTTTTCTTTATTTATATTTTCTTAGTTACAATATCACTATGAATGAATTACCTACAGTAATTTTTATTTCAAGAATGACTGCCATTTTTCCAAAGCCTAACATCATTATTTATTATTATTATTATTACTCAAGTTGGCCATTTCCATTGGTTAGGAGGTGGTTCAGATTCAAGTGGCTCCCATGCCCTCCAAGAAATCATTTTCCTTGCTAAATTTAGTTCTTTTTCAGCCTGAAAAAAACAGTGACTGAATAAAAATAAGGTCTCTGTTTAAAATCAATGTTGCAAAAACACAAAATAAATAAAAAATATAATGCAGAATTAGCATATTTATGGTTTGGGAAAATTCCATTTACTCATTATAATCCATCACAGAATCAGTAATTCAAACTAGAGTTACTTATTTCAACATGTGTCACAAAGTAAGTCTCTCTGTCAAGATCACACACATAAATTAAAACCTGAAGTGGAAATGATTTACATGATAGCTTTTAATATACCAGTTCTTAGCAATCCTGTCAAAAACATTTTTTAAGTCAACAAATGCCAAGCATGGATCTTGGTAGAAAGCCATCTGAGTACTGACATCCCCTATCACTCTGTCTTTCACTCAGGTGATTTACTACTACTACTACCTTCCTAAGTTTCTTATCCGATATGTCTGCATTCAGTTTGCAAAGCACACTAGTTAAGGGGATTCCATGGTAGTTATTATATTTATTACAGTCCTTTTTGTAAATTGGCACCATGACTGACTTGTGCCAGTCCTGAATGATGAATAAATACTTGTTTTTCCACTATGCTCAACCAATTCTGAATGAGTTTCTTCAAAGCCAGCTATTATACTGCTCTTCAGATATAGAATAGTATCTCTCATTACATGGAAATTGAGCTGTCCAACTCTTATTCTCATTACTTACATCTAAATCATCATTCATAGCTTGACCACAGTTTCCTGGGATTTCAGCATTAACAAATTACCGTATTTTTCAGCACATAATCCGTGGATTATCTGTTCCTAAAAGTTTAAATTCTAGCCACTGCGGATAATACGACCCCCCCCCCCCCTGTAAACTTTAAAAATGAAGCAGTTTTGCTCTTCATACTGTGCCATATAATGAAGGAAATCTCTATCATGTCAAAGCTTTAAGAATGCCACGTGTTCGACAATAATGTGCAGTGTCACTGCATCAGCGTATCCTCCCCCTCCCCTTGGCTTTGACAAAAACATCTGTGTGTATGTGTGTGTAGACATTTCCTCTCTGGAAAAAGATTGCTGCTTTGTAAAAGTTAGAGGAGGAAACATTGCCTGTGGCAAAGTGAGTTGGCCTTGAATAGGAGAGTGCCGTTTCCATTCCATAGAACATTGAGAACATGCTGCTCTGACCAGTGACCTCCGTAATGTCACTACACCCCCACTCTTCCAAGGTTCCAACTCCACTCCCACTTGTTTATTTTGCTCTACTTCAATGAGAATGCCTCTGGCACTTCAGCTCCAAGACTGAAGGGGAGAAATTTGACACCATCACAAATTATTTACAGACTGATATTCAGTGTTTCAGTCGTTGATGTGATGTAATTTAAGCATCACTCAGAGTTACACCACAACTGCCACAGAAATTAAAAATATATATCACAACCGTTTGAAAGTTGCGAGGTATTGTAATTGTTTAAACTCACTAAATGGTAAAAAAGGATATATATATATATATATATATATATAAACAGTAAAACCTCGGAAATCCAGCATCGACAGGACCGGACGAGTGCCAGATTTACGAAAATTACAAATTTCTGAAGCTATCCAAAAATTGTGTAATGGGCGTTACGTAAAGCACATACTTACATGTGACAGGTCACTTTAATGAAAATTTGCATGTCTACACCTTATAAATGTGTAGGGGTCGCACTGCCAATCGCATTCTTTGCAATTCGCAAAAAAAAAAAAAAAGTTTTGGCAAAAATATTGGCGATTACCTTTTTGTACTATTTATTATAAAACTTTGTTGTGGATTATGCATCTGTTTTTTAACTTTTACTATGAATTTTGTCTGAAGATTATACATCGGTGCGTATTATATACCGACTTTTTTCTCTCATGTTCAGATACGCTCAGATACCTGAATTTTACCGTCTGTGGATTATATGTCGAAAAATACGGTATTTGTCCTACCTATCTAAAGGAGTGTATGAATTGTGTCTGGCTGGATTCACTAGAGAACTTTGGAGAGTGTTAAGCTGAGGAGCAGAAGATGCAGGTTGAGTGTTATTGACTACCTCCTCTTTACTGCTATCCACTATAGTATGGCAGTAATTCTGTCGCTGCATGAATTTTCGAGATTTTTTTCGCTAATTTTAAGGGGTTTTTTTCTGTAATTTTGCGAACATAAAATATATCCGCGAATTTCAGACTTTTTGCCTGTTTTTGCCTAAATTCTATTATCATTTTTTGATTACCGTATTTTTTATAATTAAATAAATTTAATACTGCCTTCGTTAGAATTTACGCGAAAATATACTGCAAAGTAATCTTACTCGAAGTCCAAACCAGAGCTTTAAACTTGAATTACCTCCCAAGATTGTTCGTTACGAAGATACTCTTTTCGAACAAGCTTGACAGATAATTTAAGGTCACATGCACTCTGCTGAAGAGTGCACATGTGGCCTTTTGTGACCCCGCTACTGTTGAATGACCTTTGTGACTTGCCGGACTAGTAAACCATAAACCGGATGTCGTCAGTTGTGTTAGTAATTTCAGCTGGGAAAGCAGCTCACAGAAAAGAAAAGAGTGTTTTGCAGACGCTTAGCTTATAAAATTTTTGCTTTTGTGTGAGTAGTTTATAAAGTTTCTAGATACAGTTTTTTAATTTTGAGAATGAGCCACACGAGTGCATCTCAAAGATGCAAGCAGTACAGCAAGGGACGTTTCATGTGAACAAAAATCTATTGATCTGTTCGTGTTGCAACATACCAGTGGATTTTTTAAGAAAGGGCAGTTGTGAAAAGCATTTAGCAAGCAAACTGCATAAAAAAGGAGTGTCTGAACAGTTCGTCAGCCGAAAATAACGCAGAAATATGTTGATGAATTAATTGATAAAAGAACTGCACAAGAACAGCATCACTCAATGGAACTTTTAAAATTAACTGGTGCCTTTTTTTTCATCCCACTTTCCAAACTGGATAACCCTATATTAAAAAATTACTTGAAAATTCGTTAAAAGATATTCCAAATGCAAATTGGATGCGGAAGTGTTATTTGCCGAAAATATATGATATTCACAAGCAACAAGTGAAACATTTTTTAAAATCAGTATCCGGTGTAAGCATCGCAGCAGTGAAACAACTGATTCTTCTGAAGATAGATACATTCTGAATATTCTTGCTGTTCCATCAGCTGAACCGAATGTTAAAAGCTACAATGATAAAACCTGTGTGAATGCAATCTTCCTTGAATACATCACTTTGGAATCCGCAAATTTCAAAGCAATCAGCGAGGCAATACTTCAGTGCGTTAATAAGTATGAAATACCTTTTCCTAATATCACCGCTTTTGTGACAGACACAATGCATCTTACATATCCAAAGCGTGGGGAAAGAGCCTGAAAACCACATTTTTTAATGGTGTTCACATCACCTGCAATGCGCATCTTTTAAATCTTTTGAGCGAAATTAGGCGGAATGAATTTGAAAATGTTAACTCTTTAGCAGTTGCTGTTAAACATGCTTTCACAGCTTGTCCCTCCCATAAAGGATGTTTCCGACTGTTTTTGCAAGAGAAGGGTAAAATACCTTGCTTACCACCTGTACCTGTGCAGACTAGGTGGAACAGTTGGTTTGAGGCCGTGCTTTTTCACTGCAAGCATTTAGAAGACTATGTGGAATTTTTTTTGAAAAAGAAAAAGATAACAGTAGCAGTTGTATTGTGGATAAAATCATTGGGTATTGTCAAGATAGGGATTTAAAAGAAAATCTGAAGCAGGTTGAGGTTCACGCACCATATATTTCCGGACAGCTCACTTTATTTGAAAAACAGCGGATTTTTGCGAACAAAATATATAATGAAATATCAGACATCGGCAACAGTCAAGACTGCGATCACGTCACTGCAAAAAGAGCTGTATCCACTTGCTATGAAAAAATGTAAGCATTATTTTTTTGAAGATAAAAAGCATCGATTTTGTCAGCCAGCTGCAAATTTCTTCAAAGCATGTAGCGTGTTTGATACCAATCAATTTAAGTCCTTGGACCTTTTAGACGACGAAGAAGATTTGTTTGTTTTCAGCCACATTCCTATGTTCAAAGTTGAGGACCAACTAAAATGTGAATTTCGTTCATATAAAGCGACTGTAAAAGAATTTCGTGTCAGCAAAGGTTTGCTAGACTTCTGGAATACGAAAAAAAAAGTCGTTTTCCTATTCTGCATAAGGTTGCCATCCGTTGTCTGTCAGTATTCACAAACAGTGTCGATGCTGAATGATCCTTTTCTAAACTTATAAATGTTTTACAGGATAACAGACACAGCGTACAAAAAGAAAATCTGTGTATGTACAATATAATGTTATCAAAATGCCGTCCACTTAAATGGAAATCCTGATCTTGTGTAATGGCGTTGATAACATTGCCAGAATTTGAATGGTTTATAAATGTGAGTATCAATTTTAAAAACTTATAAAGTTATAATGCTTATTTAGTTATGTACATAATCATTTGTATTGCTGCTTCAAAAATTGGTGAACTTTCTTTTTCGGAAATGTTAGGTGTATATCACCGGCTGCAAACTTTACACAAAATTTCATAATTTACCCCGCGACCGCCCCGCAAATTTTGCCTTTTTTTGCAGCGATAAAATTATTGCCCTAACTGTAGTACAAATTCTAAAAAAGACATGCAGAGGAGCTTTCTTTGTTCGAGAGCTAGAGGGTCCACTTTGACATTTTTCATCAGTGATTGTGTGTACTTCATCATCAGATGCCACTTCTTCATACAATCAACTTACAATGGAGTGACATGTAGTTGGGACTCTCAATGTGGAATCCCATGAAATCTCTTTTCCCACTATATGATGGTTTTTAAAATGTTCAGCAAAGACCTTATTGCTGTTCATCACTGAGACTTTCATGGTTATTAATTTAGCCAAATTACAGTAGTAGATATGGAAACAGTTTTTACAATTTCACCTTCAAGCTCAAGAATTAGTTTTTTCATGGTATTTTGTCTAATCACTGATTTAATAATATTTAGAAGCTGAAACTTCTTACCAATTGTTGCAACACTTAATAAAACACCTTTACATAAACCAGGGTTAGGTTTTTGAGTAATTAATCTTAATATGTGTGAAGATCAACTTAACACTTGACTTTTGAAAAAAAGTTGAAATGCTTTCAAAATGGCACAAAAACTGAGCCACTTCATTTTTTCTGACAGTCACTAACTAGGCCACAGCCCTATCTATTATCTCCACCCACTCTTTTTTTTTTTTCTCATTGATATACTTTCTGCGCAAATATAACTGCTAAATCATAATGTACACTGGCGGAAAGTGAAAAAAGAACACCAAGAAGGAATTGGTGGACGATCATGAAATTTACATATGTTAATGGGGTCGAGTTTACGTAGGTGTGATGTTAATTTCGGGACCAACCGGTGAGCGCTTACGCCACAGCACGGCATAATATGCAAATTATCGTCGGTGGTATTTAAGGAGTACGACGAAGTGAATGTAATCAATCGTCGACGTACGGACACGTGCGAAGACTCTGAAGAAGCTGCAATGCCTGGACATGGAAGACGTGTATGATTTCAGCAGTTATCGGACTTTGAGTGAGGTCGTCTAGTCGGACTCAGCGAGGCCGGGTGGTCGTATTATCGTATTGCGGAGCGAATTGGACGGGAAGTATCGGTAGTTGTACGATGGTGGCATAGATGGTCCGAGGATCATTCCCACACGAGAAGACGTGGAACCGGGAGTCACAGATGGACTGATGAGCGGACCGATTGACACATAAAAAGAGCGGCGTTGTCAAGCAGAACATCCACTGTGACGCAAATCCGAGCTGCCGTTGTACCTGAGGTGACTGTGCGAACAATCCGCAACCGTCTACTGGATGCAGGACTACGTGCCCCTGGCATGTGTATCTCTGACTCCAGCCCACCGTCAGGAACGGCTGCAGTGGTGTCGACAACGTCTGCACTGGATAACGCAATGGCGATCTGTCGTGTTCAGCAATGAAAGCAGATTCTGCTTGGGAGCCTCTGATGGCTGTATGCGTATTCGCAGACACACAGGGGAGCGTCTCCACCATGGGTGCAAGTTCTGAGATGTGGCCAAGACTGAAAATATTTTGAATATTCTCCTCCCCGCCCCATGCACACTCAGACATAAACACAATATACATTAAATATTATATGTGGTTAAAATTCATTATTAAATCAAAAGAGCATAAAACGACCGAACATTAAGTATACACATGTAAACAAAATTTGATGTCCATGCAAATTGTAATCGGAAAGTTAAATTTGATTATTAGGTATGAACTACCAGTTGAAATTTAACAAATCTCCAAAATCCCTTATCTTGCAAAAAAAAAAAAAAAAAAGAAAAAAAAAAAAAAAGATCTCGCATAATATTCAAGTCCAATCTACATATTTGCTGCTTATATTACATTTTAAGCCCATAATAGAAATATGTTAACCAAATTATTGAAATTGTAATAATTAATACATAACATACCATGGAAGATGTTTCAAATACTCTTTAGTAAATTCTGTTGAATCAAATAAGTGTTGCATACTTTTAAAAGAGTCATTTAAATTGTAAAATTACATAAGGATTAAAAAAATTATAATTAAGATTATGCATGTCCAACTGTAGTTGCGTACACAGAGAGCTCGTTTCATTAATTCACTTCACCATGATCACAGTTTTATAGTAACCATCACAAATTTTCATAGGTGAATCATTTCTTTGAACAAGAGCGACTCCAGGCAATGTTTATGTATGCTGCTGTGATCGTACACACTTTTGATGATCCTTACTGTGTCTGAACAGCACTTTTTTACCATTGCTTCCATAGTTTAACTTTCTGCTGCAGAAAACACAAAAGCTAAATCCTGGTTCCTTAATTTTCCAGCACCAAGAACCAAAGTTGACGTCATGGGCAGAGATCATGTTAGGATTTTTTCAAAAGAGTAAAAATACTCCTTCACAATTTTTGAAGAAGTATTATTTCTTTCCAAAGGATTAATTTTAGAAAGCAAGCAATTATCGCATTACATTTTTAGCTAAATAATATTTTAATATTAAAACAACTAATTATATCTATATATAAATATGTCAACATGAATTAGCATATAACTGTAATTGATTTATATAAAATAAGTAAATCGTAATTTATCAAAATCTTACCTACTTGACTTGTTTTATCCATGAGGCTGCAAAAAATTTTGTTTTGCTTTTGAAAGACTGTACCAAAACTGTGTGTGTGTTGCTTCACAGATTCAGATTCTACACACTCAAACTTCAAAATGAGTTCTATTGTGGAGGAAGGAAATCTACAGTCTATCTCAATCACAAAAGATAAAATAAACCTTCATTTGACATTGTGATGTGCAAGTTTAGTATTACAAAGGTCAACTAATTTTATTTATATTTTTTAACATGTTTTCCTTCAGCTCTGAAAAAAAAATATCTTCTCGAATACTATGTATGAGATGTTTACAGTTAACATAATTGGGAGTTGGTTGATTCAACCATTCTTCTGATATGAGGAATACCCAGTTTCTCCCTTTGCAACTATTTATAGAGGGAAAATAACATTTAACAATAATTCAGGACAGTGGAACATCGCGAAAAAAAAAAAAAAAAAAATTACGAAAAAATCTTCGCTTTGTCCGACTTCCGTTTTCGGAAATTTTCCCTCCGTTTTCAAACTTCACACAATCGGTTATCAAACAAAGTTATATTTTACAAAAAAAATGAGCAGAGGAAATATTGCGATTACAGAATAAATCTGCAGTTCGTCTAACTTCCGTTTTTCAAAAGTTTTGAAAGACGAAATTCCGTCCCAATCCGGAACCACCCCCCCCTCCTTCCACCGCCACCACGCACACACATACACACACAAATTATCTTCAGTTTTGACGACAACAAAGAGTTACTCTTCGAATCCGCGAAAGAAACTCGTGCCTAAAGTTTACAAGGAAATTTTTGCTCCGTCGAACTTCCGTTATCAAAAACTATTGTCTACACTTTCAAACTGAAATGCAAACATTTATGCAATAAATTGATATTTAATAACAATACTGGACAGAGGAAACTTCGCGAGAAAAAGAAATTACGTTTGCGGGAAAAAATTTCACTCCGTTTAGCTTTTGTTAGTTCTGAAAAACGGAATACCATTCCCCAGGCGGAAAACGAGTCCCCCTCCCACACTAATCCTCCGAAAATAAAACATTTTTTTTTTCATCGCTCGGGTATAACCGAAATGTGGAATTTTGCGAATCCGAAGAACAATCTCATGCCTGATTCGTAAGTCTGCGATATGCAAAATGAACTGCTCATACGGGTCTAATATTGCAATTACAGAATAAATCTGCAGTTCGTCTAACTTCCGTTTTTTGAAAGTTTATATATATTTTCGGACCCAAGATTTTATATTTATATATATATTTTCTTCAAATTTCATAAGGCAGGAGAATCCCTCCCTGAAATGGCAATTAAACGAACTTCAAAACAAGTCTCTTTTCACTTCCTCCACGCCAAGGTTTAAGGGCACCACGCTGCACCGATACACTAGTCTCAATTCCGACGTGGCTGAAATGCGCATGCCCGTCGGTTGAGCTGCTCTTTCCCACACTGTCTGAAGGTTCTTCCGAATGATTGCCGAAAGCCGATCCCTAGCTGAACAGCTCGGCAATGGGAACCAAATCATGATTTTTTCATAAACTGCGACATAAAAGTTAAGATATAATTTCTTGATAAAAAAAAAGTCATTTTTATGACAAAATCGCGGTGTAATCAGATTATAAAAGGAAATTTCATATGGAAAAACAATGCGTAAAAATACGCATTTTAAAATTTCAAAGCGTATTCGGCGTTTTTAAGGCGTTATTGCGATCTTTGGTCATGGGAATCAGTCTCATCTAACCATTCCCTTCGCCACTTATTTTTAACACTGCTATCGTTCAACGCCAACATATTTTTCGAATCTATAAATTCGATAGCTGACTGCATGTTGAAAAAAGGAATCACAAATGTACCAATACTTGGTTAATTTCGCATACGTAAATTAATATAGAAATGCGTACACATACACGCATAAAATACGGCAAGATCGACTGGTACGACTCACTCCAAAGATTAGCTGTGACCTATGGCGGCAGAGCCAGTGGTGTCTTTAGCTAATACAAGCTCGATAGATCCACCGGTTATGGTGCGTGACGTACCCGTAGTGAAGAGAAAGCCAGGGACGTGCAGGTCAGCCCTGGCGAGGTTGGGTTGAGGGTTATGACGTAGGCGAGGATCGGCGTAGAACCTCAAAGGGACTGCTCCTCGATTCCTCTTCAATCAGAATGCCCCTCTTACCCAGAATGCACCAGACGCCGCTGCTACTCCGAGTTTACGATAAACAAGGTACCACGTTACGAGCGTGGTTGCCGATGGCGTACTTACTTTCCGGAGTAGAGCGTATGAATAGAAGGGGGGGGGGAGAAAATACGTATTTGGAAATTTTATTTTTACTGATATTTTCTTCCGTCCTGCTTCCGTCAAAAGATGGAATTCCGTCGTCTGGACGAAAAACTTGCACCCATGGTCTCCACCCTTCTTGCATCAGCCAGCGACAAATAGGGCCTACACCTGGTCTCCTGGTGTGGGGAGCGATCAGCTATCACTTTTGTACACAACTAGTGGTTGTACCGGGTACGTTAAACAGCACCTCCTACATCAACAACATCATTCAGCCCGTTGTTGTGCCATTTGTAAGGTCGGTCCATCGTGGTGTTTTCCAGCAAGATAACGCACGCCCACACATGGCACGTGCAACGCAACATGCACTTCAGGGTGTGAGACAACTTCCATGGCCTGCACGTTCACCGGATTTGTCCCCTATTGAGCACATGTGGAATTTTATGGGACAATCAGGGATGGTCGTGGCTGGCCGGTTTCCACGGCCAGCCACGACCATCCCTGATTTACGTGTCCAGGTTGAGGATGCTTGGAACTCAATACCCCAAACTTACATACAACATCTGTACGACAGACTCCATGCCAGAATTGCACAGTGTGACACAGTTCATGGCAGTTCAACCTCGTACTAACCATGTTACATGGAAATGTTATTTTTCAGTTTACCAGCAAATACAGCTGTATTTTGCCATAATGTTTTGATCACGTTATCCTCTGTATTCCGTTATTATGCTGTATAAATTTCGTTGGTATCAGACGTCTTCTTCTTGGTGTTCTTTTTTCACTTTCCGCCAGTGTATGTGTGCTCCTTCTTATGACCATTCCGTGTCAAATAACTTAGCTTACAATGATTTTGGTGTTTACGGTTTGTACCTATGCAGTGTATGAAAGATTCAAATTTTTACATTTTTTGGTCAGTGGTTTTTATTTCTGGTTTTCAAAAACCGCACAAAATGCTAAATTTTGCATGAATGCCATTTGCAAAAAGATTATAAGTCTGCGAGCAGTAACACTAGAGGGCTTACCTACAGCTCATTTTAAAGGTCTTTTCATGGGCTTTAATTTGATATTGAACACAATCCAATTTTGAAAATATCAAAAACATCATTTTTTTTATTTTTTTTTTCAAAAAAAAAGTTTATCTTACATATATTGTCTAGAGGTATGCAATGTTTAAAAATGGAGAAATGATGGGATTTTGACTTTGGAATTTAAGAATTAGAGATTTTTGAATTTAGAAGTTGAGTCTGGGTTTATCACTGTTGTTCATGATGGTTCTTGGTAGCTTGCTTGTATTCTTACAAGAAATAATGAATCAAATGATTACAAAGTCTGCTTTCTTCACCCTAAAGGACCAGCTCCATCATCTTACTATCCCAAACCTCAACTAGATGTTCTTTGTGCTTTGGCTGATACTCTCTTGAGAAAGGTATCCCTGCACAGCAATTGGATAAAGTACGTGTATACTTTATGTCAGCTTTATCAGCTCTTTTGGAGAAGTCACATGGAAAGTAGTTTCACCATGAACTTATTTAAAACAAAGAACCTGTAAGTTGAAAAACTGCATAACTTGTAAAATAGGAGTCTCATAGCTAATTATTTATACCATGAACTCTGTGAGGAAATGAAAAGTGAAAAGGATTGAGTTTTAAATGTTTAACTACCACTCTTCTTCACTTTAAAGAACTTTACTTAGATGATTTAGCATATCATAAGTGACAGGATTCTTTGGATTCATTTAAAAGTGAAACTTCAGAGAATAGTAATTGTTGTAGTGTATGCTCCTTCTAACTCGAAACCTTCTGATAGGAAGGAAGATTTCTGGAATGAGTTGAAAGCTGTTTTGAGCCAGTTTGGTGCTAAAGAGAAAGTTATAACAGAAGGGGATTTCAATGCTAGAGTAGGTGTGCAGAATGCAATTTCTGAAAATGTTCTGGGTAAGTTTAATGATCTTTGTGTGAATGATAATGGTGAAGGATTAATTGAACTCTGCATTGAGAATGGTTTGTGTGTATCTAATACATTTTTCAACCACAAGTATATCCACACATATACTTGGGAAAATTGTACTCTTGATCAAAAGAGTGTGATGGATTTTGTTGTCTATGATCAGTGTCTGAAACACTTGTTGTTGACACTTATGTGATGAGAGGTGCGGATGATGGTTCTGATCATTACTTGGTAGTGTCACGAGTGAAACTGAATGTTGGTTGGAGGAAAAGGAACAGGAAGAGGCCCAGGATGGAAAGAATAAAGGTTGAAAGGCTCCCTGAAGGTCATCAGCGTTATTCCGATGTACTCAGAAAACGACCGAAGGAGCTGTAGTCTTGTGAGTGGAATGTAGAAATGAAGTGGGAATGTTTTAAGAACTGTGTTGTCACTGCTGCTGAAGAGGTCTGTGGCACCACAGTAGTGGGTAACAAAAGAGATTATGCTTGGTGGAATAGTGAGATTGAAGAAGCAGTAAAGAGAAAGAAGGAAGCCTATTTGGGGATGTTGCAAGGTAGAGTTTTTGTGGATGAATATTGCTGTAAGAAGAATGAAGCTGCTAAGCTGGTTTGCCAGAGTTAGGCAAAAGATAGGAAGGAGAAGGTGGAAAGGCATGAATTGGCTTTTTGAAAAGATAGGATCACTTTCTGGAAGTACACGAGACTCAGGAAAAACAAAGTTGTGTGAAGAACAGGGTTGAGGAAATGACATGGGAGCCCAGTGAGTTAAATGAAAGATGGGGTGAATACTTCTGTGGGTAATTAGATCAGGAAAGCAAAGGTGATTCTGAGGCAGACACAGATGATGTCACAGTGAAGGATGGAAGTACTGGAGGGATCTCAAGAGAAGAAGTGTGTAAAGCTCTAAAATCTCTTCAAAATGGTAAGGCTCCGGGAGTTGATGGCATGACTGCCGAGATGTTGAAATATAGTGGCGACTCTGTAGTCGAATGGTTAACTGAAATTTGCCAGTTGTGCTGGGAGTTAGGAATCGTCCCTCAGGATTGGACGGATGCTATCATTGTTCCCTTGTATAAGGGAAAAGGTGATCAGACTGACTGCAAGAACTATCATGGTATTAGCCTACTAAGTGTGCCAGGGAAAGTGTTTGGTAAGGTCGTTATTGAAAAAATACGGGGTATTACATCAAAGAAAGTGTGGGATGTTCAGAGAGGTTTTATGCCTGGTAAAGCTGCACTAACCAGATTTTTGCATTACGCATGACGATTGAAAAGTATCTGGCTGTTGGAAAGAAAGTTTTTGCTGCCTTCATAGATTTAGAGAAAGCTTACGACCGAGTAAATAGGACACTTTTGCAGAAAGTATTGAATGAATATGGTGTTACTGGGAATCTACTCAATAGTGTAAAAGCCATGTATGCTGGCAGTAGAGCTTGTGTATGAGTGAATGGTGTTTTATCAAAATGGTTCTCTATTGGTGCAGGAGTCAGACAAGGTTGTGTAATGTCACCATGGCTGTTTAATATATTTATGAATGCGCGATGCCAAAATAGATGATACTGGTTTGTGTCTCGGTGATATACATGTGTGCAGATTGCTGTATGCTGATGGCACTGTCCTGTTGGCAGAGAACAAAAGAGAGTTGCAGAGTATGAATATTGAATATCATGTACGAAGTGTGCATGATATTCAAACTGAGTATAAAAAGGGAAAAACAAAAGTTATGATTTTTCAAAGAGGAACTGGTAGCACTGAATGTAGTGCTAAATGGCACAGTGATTGTCCAGTGAACGAGTTTGTGTATTTAGGAAGCATGTTTGACACAGATAACAAATTGGATGGTGAAATTAATAGGCCAGTTAATTCTTCATTGAAAGTCATGGCTGCTTTGGGAGGTTTTCACAGGAATGATGGGTTCTCAAGAGAGTCCCACATGGCTGTGTATGAGAGTGTAATTGTTGCTACTCTTGATATATGGCAGTGAAACCTGGGTACTACAGAAGAAACATAGGAGTTGTTTGTGTACTGGAGAAATGAGTTACTTACAGGGGAAAAAAAAATTAAGAGCTGTAAAAACAAACGGCAGTTGAGAATTGCAGAGTCAGTGTTAATTGAAAAAAAAAAAAAAAACAGATCAAGATTATGCAACATTAATGAGCCTAGCAACTTAAACGGACAATGGAAGGCCTTAATAAAAATTGAACAATAGCTTAGACAGAAAAAAAGAAAAGAGAGCAGCAATGACAATAGATGGCGCCAGAGACACAAAGATTCAGAGATTGCGACTGGAGCCCGTGCATCGATGGCTCTGCTCACTTGAGCTGTGGTGGGCGGGTGAGGCACACCTGCCTCCTGAGGATGACAGTAGCCTGTTGAAAGCGCTAGAGGATTGTGTGTGAAGGGCTGAATGAGGGTGACACTTGCAGTAGGGTTAGCACTGGTTTTGAAACGGATGGAGCATTTTGTTACTCACAGTTGACAAAGGTTTAACCACCTGGGAATGTAATGTAGTGTAATTATGTACATAATTTTTTAACTGAATGTATGAATGAGTAGTATGCTTGTGTGGTTTTTATGGAATTGACGAGCTATGGTTACATCTTATATGGCAGAAAAAACTGGCGTTGTTTGTCTAGCAAATAAAAAAAACAATACGATGTTTCATCTCTGGAAGAAGGAATCATAAGCAAGGAGTCTGTAAACCTTTGAAGGCCAACAACATTACGATAATTGACGTGCTTGAAGTGTTTGCGGATGGAAATTACCATGATCTTTAGGGTAAGTGATTGGTTATTTTTAATAGTATATCATTAATGAATTGTACGTAAACGATGCGCACTTTGCTGGGGTTTAATACCTTAAAAGTGCAAATATAATAATATAATGTTAGTGTATTAGTTTCAATATGGCACTTTTTAGTACAGTTCCAAGGCCATTTTATTTTCCCATTTTACTTGCATCACACTCAGTACAAAGTCATACTATTCATTCTAAGCCTTCTTATTTCATCATCTAAAGTTAGGGGTCTTCAACCTTTCAGGACTGAGGGCCACATGAATAAATTGAAATACTTTCATGGGCAGCATGTCTGTCGAAACTGATAGAGAATCATAGATGACACATTTTAGTTCATCCTGTCCTACACTTTTATTGCCAAAAGCACATTCAGCAGCAATATACTTTGTACTTTATGAAACTGATGAAATGAAATACCAGTACGTATTTCCTTGATAAATGTCAACCCCGCCTTCTTGTGGTGCATCCTGTCCCACTAAAGGGGCTCTGACGACCGCCAATAGCGGTATAACTATACCATCGGGATTAGAGGAAATCCTATCCCACACTCACCAACCCGATGGCCAGCGTGGTGAGTTATGGCCAAACCCCTCCAAAATGACTCCACAACTTAAATCTTGGCCCTCAGTCTCCGGCAGCTGGAATGTACCTGACCAAGGCAGCGGCCAGTGCGACATGAAGGCAGAGGGTGCTAAGACATGGAGGAGGCTGGCACAAGACAGACCGTTGTGGAGGAAACTTGGGGAGACCTTCGTCCAGCAGTGGATTGATAATGGTTGACGATGATGATGATGATATAACTATATTACAAGTAAAATCCATTGACAATAAGGTACTCACATTACAGCAGGGATGGATGTCATTGCAGTCTTAATGAGAAATGTGACATTGTTTTTGCTTGACTAAAGCTTCAATATTGGATGTAATCCCATTGTCACAATTCACAAAGTGCCCTCCAAATGCTGATTTGTCAGAGATGTTCTTGTTTTGATTTTGTGTTCTTCATTTGACTGAACAACTGCTCACATATGTAGAAGACACGAACAATGCATATTTACGTATTTCTGGATACTTTTCTTTGGACACATATTTGGAATACAAGACAATTACTGCAGGAACTTGTAAACATTTTTATTTCACTGAAGAGTCACACTGCAGATCTGCAAACTGTATTTGTAGATGAGGTAGAACACTTTTGATGTCAGCCAAGAACAGCAGAAAATCTGCTTTTGACCTCCTCTCTCAGATCTGAAAGGCATTGTCCATAATCATCTGAGCTCCATGTTCTATTTTCATTCACCAACACCACTAAATTTGTCAAGTGAATGCAGTTTTTATTTTGTGATTGACATTCCCACAGATTAGTTTGGTCTCAAAAGCTTTCACATAGTCATAAAGATTATGAACACGATCTTTCCCAAGTAAACAGTAGTTTAGTCCATTGAGGTGGCCAGCAATGTTGACAAGGAATGAAGTCACTTAACCACTCATCATTGACCTCGTGAATGGTTTTCATTTGGATTCCATAAATTGTTGAAATTCGTCCTTTAAAGAAAAAAGCCACTGAAGCATCTTGCAGCTCAACCAACGTACTTCTGCATAATGTGCAATGTCACAATGCTCAGTTTCCAAATTGCTCAAGAACTTTTGAAATTGTCCATTGTTGAGATCTTTCAAAGTGTGAGAAGGACTTTGTACAAATTTTCTTGGTGGATAATGCAATGAAAAGCCATCATTTTAGTATTGCTGTACTCCTTTGCGGCAGATTTCATTAAAGTTGTCACAGCTTCCATCTTCCCAGACATAGAGGATGCACCATCTGTAGTTATGGCAGATATGTTGCTCAAGTCTAATTCACATTTAGCCAAGGTATCTCTTAGACTTGAATACAAATCTGAAGCCTATGTCATATCTTTAAGAGCAGCTACACTGACTAATTCCTCTGCAATTGTGAAGTTTCTGTCAATGTCACAAATGAAAATGGCTACTTGTGCAGTATCAGTTGCATCTGTGGATTCATCCATCGCTACAGAATAAAACACAAACTCCTTGCACTTGAATACATTTGCTGCCAGATCCTCCATGCACCTCGCTACTGTCACACCAGACACACTGATGTTCGAAACAACTTGAACCTGTGATGGAAGAAGCACATCAACTGCACACTGAAGACATTCTTTCACAAACTCTCCATCAAAAAAGGGATTTCCATGTTTTGCAATTTTTTCTGCTATCATGTAGCTAACACAAACACTGTTTTCAGACCATTTATTTAGATTGCTGACAATGCCTTTTAATTCATCAACTTTGTCGCTCCAAAAATGTCCCTCCAATCCAGAATATTTCACACTGTGTTTCATATCATGATGCCTCTTGTTGTCACATTCTTTCATTACTACAATGCTCTTGTTGCAAATAAGGCAAATTGCTTATTCTTATGCTCGACAAAAAAAGTAGTGGGACAACCACTTTTCTTGAAAAAATCACACTTTGCCTCCAACTTTCTTCCTCTTGCTATTACAGCTCGCCATAGTGCACACATTCAAAGATTAAACACATCTGCTGACTGAAGTGTTTCATACGGCTCAGGTCAACTACTTGGTGCTCTTCTTATCGCCAACCAATGATGAACTTTACATCCACCTGCTCCCTTTTTAATCTCAGGTTCATGCAAACATTCTCTTCCTAGCATCCATTCCACTTAATAGAATAGTGGTAATTTTGGGGAATAGAACTTATAAGCGGCAAAAAGGGGCAGACACTTTTCACTTCTTTCAGACACCAGCAACTGACATTTACAACTCCAATAGATGGTAATTTAATTTTGAAAATCACAAGTTTAATAATATTATGTTAGAAATCATTGTAATTTTTTGAAATTCAATCTCCGGCACCTCCTTTACCGCAAAAAACATTGTATTTATTCCCCATGGTGGATTTTGGCACACACAAATGTTGCTCCCCAAGGCCTGCGAGTCCCAGATTGAAGACTCCTAATTTTCCTACTGCAGCGGAATATTTTCCTCTATAGCAGGAAAATATTAGGGTAGGATAAAAATGCTTTTTTCACTGTCTTGTCTTTCTGTGTTCTGAATACATAAAACTATTTTTTTTAATGGCAACTTAAACAGTTGATGCATAAATCCAAATACTTGAATGGTGCAATGCTTGTTCAATTATAAAAGCAATGTGATATATAAAATTTTAGTACACGTCACTTTTGATACTGTTCAACTTTCACATCTGTATTCAGGTTGTGGAAACATCCCTGAACAAACTGAGCTCAGCTGTTGAAAATCATTTGACACCATGTTACAGCAGTCTCCACGATCCATTCTTACACTCACATAAAAGGTTGGAGCTAGGAATTGGTCAATCGAATATTAACTCGTCCAATAACTAATGCAAATATCTTAAACTGCTGTTTCATCTGGATATATGTCAAGAGTATAATTAAAAGTTTTCAAACTAAAAGGGTGAGCACATTGAAAAACGAAAACAACTTGCCTGCTGGAGAGAAAATATGGTTAACAGCAACACACACCGATAGTGTAATTACTTTACAGATAAACATGCACCAGTTTGTTAATTACATCCAGTCTATGAGCTTCTTAAACATATATCACATAACCTGTGTAATACTGAATTCTTCATGGAAAGGTTGCTTGTAAGTTCAGAGATTTTGACCAGTAGTTTGTAATTGCAACTAGCTAAAAACAACTACAATGAAAGTAAATGTTTTTCCAATTACCATCATGCTTGAAAATGTATAAACTGGTTCTTAAGCAATAAATTACATAAAAGAAACTAAGAACAGAACACAACGGTTACTATTGCTTTTACTTTTATACTTTAGAATTTTAAAAAGCATACAACACATTACTATAACACATCTGTTTTAAAGTAAGGCATTACACTTTTTCCTGCCAACTAATGCCACCCAGCACCAGTTAGGAGTGTGCTTGGAATGATCATTACATCACGCTGATAAAACAGGTCTTCTCTACTTAGATTTTGGACCCCAATGAAAAAGCAACACAAATGCATGCATTTCTAAAGTCACAAGAAATTTTATGTTTGAGATTTGTTGCTGTCAGTTGTACACATGCATTAACTCCATAGAATTATGAACTAAATAATTACATTTGTTCAAGCAGATATCAGTGAAAACACAAGAACCTTAAGGACTGGTGGAAAAAGCCTACACGATCCAAGTTGTCAGTTAATGAGAAAATCAAACATGTCTTCTCAATAACTGACATACTGAAAAGGAGTGGTTGTCTCATTTTAAATCCTTAAATAATTATAACAATAATGCCCATGTTGAACATGATGCCAATACCAGTAAATAACACACATACTATTTTGTAGATTATGTAGCTCATGAATAAGGATTTGAGTACCACATTAACATTTTGCACTAAGAAAA
This sequence comes from Macrothele yani, assembly GCA_039090855.1. NCBI lineage: Eukaryota > Metazoa > Arthropoda > Arachnida > Araneae > Macrothelidae > Macrothele > Macrothele yani. The sequence goes on from CM077014.1 coordinate 2,580,770, forward strand.
ATTGTGAATTTTGAATATTTTTACGATGCAACTCTTCATATGAAAATTAGTTTCTTCTGAAATATGTTTCTTGTTTCCTAGGTGTAAGAATGAAGAGTTATTTTCAATTTCTGGGTGTCTTATAGTTGGCCGCTTGCGTGTATGGCATATAACTTCTCACAAGCATACATAATAAATATCATTAATTTAATAATAAACATTTTACACTTCCTGAAGACACAAAAACTTTAAGTCAAATTAAAAAAAAAAAAATACCTGAAGAATTAATTCTTCAACTTGTCCACAGTTGATTTTTTCTTCTAATTTAGTAACATCTGGTTCCTACAAATATAAAATACCAAATCAGCAAAATATAATGATGATGATATTAGGTTGGAAAGAAAATAATGCCTGCAAATGCAGGGTCCCTCAGGATTAGAAGGATGCTATCATTGTTCCCTTGTATAATGGAAAAGGTGATCAGACTGACTGCAAGAGCTATCATGGTATTAGCCTACTGAGTGTGCCAGGGAAAGTGTTTGGTAAGATCGTTATTGAAAAAGTACGGGGTCTTACATCATTGAAAGTGTGGGATGTTCAGAGTGGTTTTATGCCTGGTAAAGGCTGCACTAACCAGATTTTTGCATTATGCACGATGATTGAAAAGTATGTGGCTGTTGGGAAGAAAGTTTTTACTGCCTTCATAGATTTAGAGAAAGCTTACGACCGAGTGAATAGGACACTTTTGTGGAAGGTGTTGAATGAATATGGTGTTACTGGGAATCTACTTAATAGTGTAAAAGCCATGTATGCTGGTAGTAGAGCTTGTGTACGAGTGAATGGTGTTTTATCAAAATGGTTTTCCATTGGTGCAGGAGTTAGACAAGGTTGTGTAATGTCACCATGGCTGTTTAATATATTTATGGATATATGCATGTGTGATGCCAAAATAGATAATAGTGGTTTATGTCTTGGTGATATCCGTGTGTGCAGATTGCTGTATGCTGATGACACTGTCCTGTTGGCAGAGAGCAAAAGTGAGTTGCAGAGTATGTTGACTCGGATGCACGAAGTTTGCATGAAATTCAAACTGAGTATAAATAAGACAAAACCCAAAGTTATGGTGTTTGAGAGAGGAACGGGTAGCAATAAATGTAATGTAAAGTATAAATGGCACTGTGATTGACCAGGTGAGTGAGTTTGTGTATTTAGGAAGCATGTTTGACAGAGAGAACAAGTTGGATGGTGAAATCAGTAAGCAAGTGAATTCTTCTTTGAAAGTCATAGCTGCTGTGGGAGGTTTTCACAGGAATGATGGGTTCTCTAGAGAGTACTGCATGGCTGTGTATGAAACTGTAATTGTTTCTACTCTGATGTATGGCAGTGAAACCTGGGTACTGCAGAAGAAACATAGGAGTCGTTTGTGTGCTGGAGAAATGTGTTACTTAAGTGGGGTTTGTGGCAAGACACGATATGATTATGTGAGAAATGAAGATGTATTACAGTTGTGTGATGTGAAGCAAAATGTTGTTAGCAAGGTGGAGACCAATATGCTTCGGTGGTTTGGCCATGTTGAAAGAATGAGTGATGAAATGCTTACTAAGAAATTCTTTTCAGCCCAAGTGGCAAGAAGGAAAGGCAGAGGAAGGCCAAGGAAGACATGGGTGGATCAGATTCAGGAGTGTCTGCATGAGAAAAAGATTATGAGTATGAAGTATAAAATATCTTGTGTACGGCGTGCAATGGATATTAGTGAAGCACGAGTTGTATGTCAAGATTGCTGTAAATGGAGAAGTTTGATACGACAACAATAAGTAAAAATATCTGGAAGTTTGTATTTCTTTTTTGGAGCTAACCTCTGAATCTCAGAGAACAGCTTAGTGATATGGATGTATGTATGTACACTTAGCGGGTTTGCAGCAAATTTGCTGTTTCAGTGGTTGTGTACGCAAATACATTTTATTTTTATACAACTCTGATAATGAACTTGTTTTCTTTATGATTCCTTTCAATATTGCATAGAAATAATCAAATTATCATCTAGTGAAAATTCCATGAGATCGCAAGACTGGTAATTAACAACAAAGAATTAAAATCAGTGAACTAAGATTGCATATATATATCAGGAAAATTGTCCCAAAGACAATTTCTTGGTTAAAACATGCTTCTAAGTAAATTTTCAGGTTCTTTTCCTTTTATTAGAGAAATAAGTGGAAATTTTTCAAATTTAATGAAGAAATATGATATTATTTTTGGTCATTCTGTTCAAAATATTTGTGATTTAGGTATAAGAAAAAAGTTTAATAGAAATATTTTACAATCAGCAGGAGTATATGGAATTCCAATTATCTCACATGATTCTGGAAATCAAATATCTTACATAAGTAGCACAAAAAGCAGATTAATAAAAAGATTATATCAACATATAAAAAATTGGAATAAAAAAGAACAAACTGCACTTATTCAATATTATATTAATCATAAACAATATCCTGATTTTGAAAATATTAAAATGTTAACTACTCATACTAAAAAAAAGAATTGAGGATTTCAGAGAGTGTCATAATTGAACAAAAAAAGGATAAAATATGTAATTTACAGGATCCAACTATTGATACAGCTTGGAAATCATTTATAAAAAGTGAAAAAATGCATAAGAAAAGACCCAAAAAAGAAGATTTTTATAAAAATCATATTGTTTAATAAAAAGGTTAATAACATATTTATCCTTATATTACAAGAAAATGAGCTTATATTTATGACTGTTATATTTACCAGTTCTTCCAATAGATGGCGGCATCGAGGTGATTCACCTTTGATACGTAAATGTACCACACCTTTTCTTTCAATCCCGGCACGCAACTTCGAATGCTAGAAACACGCGAGGGTGTCCTCGTGCGGTTTTGATGGCGTGTTGATGAAAGCACTCGCTGGTACAACGTGACAGAGTGTTTCTGTGTGGTGTCTCCCAACCCGATGAGTTAGTTAGTTCTAAAATGTTATTAGTTTTTAACTTTTGATATTTTTAGATGTGTGAATGTTTTTGGGGGTATGTATATAATTGAGAGTTATAAATCAATTTTAACCAAAAGGTTTTAGTTTGTAAATAGTTTACGAGGTCTGACAATTAAGTAATGAGACTGATTTTGCCGTGCGCGCTGTAGCAACGCTTCAGCCTCGTGCATCACATATGTGTGACATTAGTTCTTCCCCCACTCATAGTCCAAGTGGCAGCACCCTGGATGGCCTCAGTGTGTAGTAGCTGCTTGGCTCGTGAAGTTGTGTGTGTGCTCCTCGTCAGGAAAATGCACTCGCGGAATATTGCACAGCGGTATGCCATCTTTTTTTGTGTGAAACTCAGTGAAAATACGGCGGTAATGTACAGAAAACTGCAGCAGGCTTTCGGCAATGAAGTAATGTCAAGAGCACAAGCCTTCCGCTGGCACAAGATGTTTTGTGAGGGTAGAACCAATGTGGAAGACGAACACCGCAGTGGGCGACCAACAACAACACGGACAGAGGACAACACAACCAGGGTGAGTGAAGTTGTGCGACGTGATAGGTGATTAACAGTGAGAATGATAGCGGAAGAACTGAACATGAATTGCGAAAGTGTTCGCCGAATGCTGACTGAAGATTTGGGAATGAGAAAAATTTGTATGAAATTGGTTCCAAAAAATTTCACAGAACAACAGCGAAATGTGACAGCTGATCTGTTGGAACAAGTGGAATTGCAGCCAGATTTACTGAACCGGGTCATCACTGGTGACAAGAGGTGGTTTGTCCTTTCACAACTGATTTCAGTTGTGAAAGGACGTCATTTTGACACAGCAGCAGACGTCCAAAAGGCTGTGACAAAGGCCTTGAACAGTGTCTCAGCTGATGCGTTCCACAGCTGCAACCTGCAATGGCAGCACCGTTGGAATAAGTGTGTTCAAGCTCAAGGGAACTACTTCGAAGGTGATCACATTGTAGTAGATTAAAAGTGTAAGAAAATGTTTTTTTTTTTTTACCCAGTCTCATTACTTAATTGTCAGACCTCGTAATTTAACTAACAAAGAAGGGTTATATATGTTAGGCTTCTCTCGGGGTGGGAGCATGTGTTTCACTGAGTTTGTAACATGCTGCATATGTTCCAATAATAGGTATCTGATACCTTTATTACTCATAAGTTTGCGTGTGACAGTGACAGAGAAACTTAAAACATCAATTAAAATCCAAGAAAGTGGGACTTACACGTAACTTCCATGTAAGTTAAACAAAAAATATGGATGCATAATATCAAATAAAAACCTTCAAGTCCTAAGCTTTATTCAATTTTATGCATTCATATTTATGTTTAGCTTACATAAAAGTTTAAGTCTCACTTTCTTGGATTTTAATTGATGTTTTAAGTTTCACTGTCTTTTCTGTCACTATTGCACACAATCTTAGTTCATTGATTTAAATTTTTTGTTGCCAGTTATCAGTTTTACAGTGTAACAGAATTTTCCCTGGACATGACTCAATCTAGGTTTTTATAAGATGATATCTAACTTTGTGAAATTTTGTCTTTTTGTGTTTAGAGAAATTTTGCCAAAAATGTTGTTAACAAGCCCCTCAAAAGCACATAACAGTTTCTGTTATGCGCTTTTGAAGGGCTTGTTAACAACATTTTTGGCAAAATTTCTCTAAACACAAAAAGAGACAAAAATTTCATGAAGATAGATATCATCTTATAAAACCAAAGATAAAATCATCATTATCAGACCAGGACTTGTAAAATGCCACTGCCTAATACAGGGGCCATCAGAACGATTTGTCTGCGCAAGTAAATAAGAAATCCAGCTGCCTGGCTGGGTATCGGAATACAAAAAATTAAAAAATAAAGGAAAAGAAAATTATTTCTTTTATATCAAAGTATTTTATTAAAATAAAATTTTATTGAAAATATTTTATAAAGATATTTCAGTTCAAAATATTTTTGTGAAGATACTGTTTGTCCTAAAAATGTTTTTGTGAAGTTACTGCCCCACTGCCACCTGGATCAAACCCTACTGGATGATGATTCAATGATTTCCACACAACATCAAAAGAAATTATCAGAATGACATGTTCATTATGCCAGAGGAAATTTTCACTGCACAGCTAAAGTAGGCTTAACCATAACAACAAAAGTAGACCTAAATGAACTATGACAAGGTAAGCCTAAATGAATGAAGAGATTAAGTTACCAGCCAATAATAATCACATGCAATATATATGTATGCAATTCATTATAAATATTTATTTCACAATAGCTAAGCTCAACTAGAGTGAAAAGTTTTAAAAAATATGTAGAACAGAATATATAGTACTGTGTACAAAGTACATATTTAACTAACAACCATGTATTTGGCTAATTTACTGTAAAATACAATATAGTATGGCAAAAAACCAAAAAGTTGATACCAAATAAGAAAATACATAGGATTTTTTTTTTTTTTTGCTAAACGGAAATAAATAGGTAATATATTTTCAAAACACTTACTGTGTTGATGATGGCAAGTCTTTCACCAACAATTCTAGCTGTATGCTGTCGATATGGTGCATTTTGTGGAATATTTTCCAAAGTTTTTAAAATCTTGTTATAGCAGTTGGTTAGTGCCTAAAAATACATAACAGAAAAAGTGGAAGTCAAGTCATGTTTGTACTTTAATTCCATTTACTAAGTTACAAATCCACTGCTTTTGACAATTTTCACTTATAACAACACTGTGTCATAAGTATGCATATACTGATATATGAATAGTTAAGCTAGTTATATTAATGAGTTAATTTATCATAAATATGAAACTAAACAAATGATAAAGAAAGCAAATGCAGCAATCCTGGAATTACAACATATCAAATAAATATAGGAATTATAATAGATCTAATACATGATGCCAAGTCATCTCAAGTGTTAATGTGATTGGCTGCTGTCAGAGAGGTTCACTTGAGATATTTAAAGGTTCACTTGTGATATTCAATTTCAAGATTAAGATTTGCTAAGATGTCACTAGTGGAGTTACGGGAGCACTATACGTTCATAAAATTTTCCCGTATATTCCTAGAAATGTTCTGTGGCCAAAGGCCAGTACAACAGTATCTCTATGCAACTGCACACAGATGCATATTGTTTTAATTAGACACATACTGCTTGATGAACAAAAAGTTCATATTTATGGAGTCCAAAACCTTGGATATGCAATGAAACGAAGTAAATGAAGCATGCACAATAATATGATGTCATCTGGACTCCATTAATAGCATCAGTACTACAAGCCATGCATTGTAAACACAGAACTACCTTATGCAATATTCTGCAAAATGTACAGAACCTTTGTCTACACCCTTATCAGCTTAGAGAGGGGCTGAATTAATTTTAATGTAACACTGCCATTATTGAAGGTTCAACTCCAATGGAATAACATCACTGTAAATGAGCATTGCTCTAGTCTGTGGTTGGTACATACAAAGTAAACAGTTTGTAAACTTTCCATTTTTGGATGAGCAAAAGCTGTAAAATTTACTGCACTGCTTCTTGCAAGAACACCAGAATATTAGAGTGCAAATCTTCATATGGCTACAGCAAAAGTGAACATGATGATCATTTGGTTACCACTCACACAAAAGAAAGTATGTTCATCTAATTCCTGTGCTTTTTTTCAGTGAATGGCAACAGCATCTGGACATTTATTTTTTAAAGAATCTTATACTCCTAATTACAAAGACTCAAAGAATGCTAAAAAAGGACTCAAGTGTGGGATATGGTGAACCTACTACACTTGAGAAGGATGGTCCACCATGGATTCAGCCTAAACTTTCTAAATGGCATATGAGGAAGAGATCTCGGCTGAGTGAGTGTAAGATTGCTGTATGGAATACTAGAGGTATAAATGGAAAGATAAATGAGGTGATTCAAGAAATGAATAAGTATAGATTGGATGTGTTGTGTGTAAGTGAAACTAAAAAGAAAGAAATTGGGACAGAAGAAATGAATGGAATGGTGAGTGTGTGGTCTGGAGTGTTGGATAATGTGAGAGGACAGGCTGGTGTAGGTGTGATTTTAAGTGAAAAGCTAAAGAAAAACTTGATGTACTATAGCTGCATAAGTGAGAGAATTCTTTGGATTCGTTTGAAAGTGAAACTTCAGAGAATAGTAATTGTTGTAGTGCATGCTCCTTGCGACTCAGAACCTTCAGATAGGAAGGAAGATTTCTGAAATTAGCTAAAAGCTATTTTGAGCCAGTTTGATGCTAAAGAGAAAGTTATAATACATGGTCGAGTCACATTATTGTTACCACCAGCTGATATTCAGAGTAACCGCCATGTGCAGTACAGACAGCAGCTAGACGGGCTGGGAGTAACTCAATAAGGAGCTGGAAGGTGTTCACAAGTATGTAGAGCCATGCTGACTGCAATGCATCTGAAAGCTGCTGGAGGCTGCGTGGTGGAGGATCCATAGAGCGAACAACATGATCGAGGTGGTCCCAAGCATGCTCAAATGCTCAATTAGGGGCCTAGGGAAGTACTTCGAAGTCTTCATTGTGCTCTTCTAACCACTCTTGGACATTTCTAGCTATGTGACACGTTGCATTGTCATGCTGGAAGATCCAAACCACCCCAGGGAAGACGATCAGTATGTATGGGTGTACGTGGTCTGCAAGGATGGATTCATAATGAATTTGGTCCATAATGCCTTTCACAGGTATCAGTGGACCCAGAGAATGCTACGAAAACATTCCCCAGACCCCACCAGCTTGTGTTCTTCCAGAAATGGTTGAAGAGTGTTCTCCGATGTTTCTCGCTTTATACGCCAATATCCATCCGTTTGATGAAGCAGAAAATGTGACTTATTGGAGAAGGAAATCCTTTGCCAATTAGTAAAGGTCTAATTCCGATAGTGCCGTGCAGATGTAAGGTTTTTCTGCCGATGCACCTTCGTTAGCATAAGTGCAATGACCATCCGTCTGCATCGGAGCCCAATACACAGCAGGTTTGCTGAACTGTCATTTTAGACACACTTCTGGAAGCTCCCTGGTTCATTCGGCCAGTGAGTTGCTTCACTGTAGCATGTTGATCGGCCCTCACACACCTTCGAAGCCAACGTTCATCTCTCACATCAATGGCATGTGGTGCTTTGCAGTTTCCACATCGCTTATTCGCAAAAGTGCCATTTCTCCAATCACAATACACTTTAACCACAGCAGTATGTGAACAGCTCACAAACTGTGCTGTTTCAGAAATACAGCCACTCTTGGTCTGAAAGCCTATAACATCCCTTTCTGCAAATCTGATAAATCATCTCCTTTTATCTGTGACAACAATGAATGATATGTCTTCAGAATGCCTACAGCACATCTTAAAAACCCTCCAAGCCAGCTCATAACACGTGCCTTCTTTCATTGGCAATGCGCTGTTGATGTCAAAAGAAGGAGGTGGTCACAATAATGTGACTCGACTGTGGAGCAGGGAATTTCAATGCTAGAGTAGGTGCGCAGAATGCGATTATCTGATAATAATCTGGGTAAGTTTACTGATCCTGGTGTGAAAGATAATGGTGAAAGATTAATTGAACTCTGCATCAAAAATGGATTGTGGGTATCTAATACATTTTTCAACCACAAGTATATCCACACATACACTTGGGAAAATCGTACTCTCGGATTAAAGAGTATAATAGATTTTGTTGTTTACGATCAGCATCTGAAACACTTAGTTGTTGATACCTGTGTGATGAGAGGTGAAGATATTGGCTTTGATCATCACCTGTTAGTGTCACGGGTGAAACTGAATGTTGGTTGGAGAAGGAGGTATAAGAAAATGCCTGTGGTGAAAGAATAAAAGGTTGAAAGGCTATCTGAAAAACATAAGCATTACTCTGATTTACTCAGTGAATGTCTGAATGAGTTGAAGGCATGCGAGAGAGATGTAGAAAACAAGTGGGAAGGTTTTAAGAACTGTGTCATCACTGCCGTTGAAGAGGTATGTGGTACTGCAACAGTGGGTAACTTTAAAGGTGATGCTTGGTGGAACAGTGAGGTTAAAGAAGCAGTAAAGAGAAAGAAGGAAGCATACTTGGGGATGTTGCAAGGTAGAGTTTCTGAGGATAAATATTGCTGTAAGAAGCGTGAGGCAACAAAGCTGGTTCGCCAGATTAAGGCAAAAGATAGGGAAAAAAAGGAGGTAAGGCACGACTTGGCTTTTTGGAAAGATATAAAAACATTCTGAAAGTACATAAGACAAGAAAAATAGGGAAAATAAAATTCTAAGTGGTGTAAAGAATAGAGTTGGAGAAATGATATGGAAGCCCAATGAGCTAAATGAAAGATGGGGTGAGTACTTCTATGATTTATTAGGTCATGAAAGCAAAGATGATTCTGAGGCAGAAGCAGATGATGTCACAGTGAGAGATGGAAGCACTGGTGGGATCTCAAGAGAAGAGGTGTGTACAGCTCTATGAACATATGCTCTCCAGATATAAGGAAATTCACAGCTCCTCACCTGATGCACTGGGAACCCCATTCAGGAATTTGGTACACATACTTTGAATGAATATTCTTTTTGAAATTCAAGGGCAGAAAGTTTGGCATTTGTTATTAAATTTTTTTAGAAAAACTTGGTTAAGCTACATGAAAAGCACATGCCAAATAGAAAACCATTTCAAAATACCACCAAACTTTAAAAGTCAATTTTAAAAGGGAGTTAGGCTATTTTTGGTATAAAGTAAAATATTGACATTTCGAATATCTTTTGTACCCTGTGCTTTTTTTTTTTTTTAGTAAGAACTATGGGGTGAAATGAACTAAAATTTGACACATTTTCATTTCTCATGCTGGCCTATTAATTTACTAATTTTAAAAATAAACCTGAGGTGGCTAGGTAAATTTGTTCATTTTTTTCTTAATTGAATTTCCACAGAATCACACAAATAAAATAAACACTGATTTACAACCCACTCAAGTAATACAGGGTGTTCATAAAAGAATGGTGGGGCTTCACGGACATGTATTTTCTGTATATAGTGTGGAAGAAATATTCTTCTCCTAATACGTGGAAAACATGTCATGATAATTAACACAGCAATCAGACCACTCTGAACTAACTGCATTTAGTGTTCTTCACGTAATATCAATCACATCAGAAAACTTGAAAATTTCATCGCCCTGGTGTGGGAATTTAACCCACATCTCCTGATTACCGTTCGAGTATGGTTAGCATTACTCGAACGGTAATCAGGAGATGCAGGTTCAATTCCCACTCCAGGGCGATGAAATTTTCAAGTTTTCTGATGTGATTGATATTACGTGAAGAACACTAAATGCAGTTAGTTCAGAGTGGTCTGATTGCTGTGTTAATTATCATGATGTATTTTCTGTATTTCCTACCTTATACAGCCATGACATCTCTCAATCAGAAGTGCAACCATCCAAGTTTGCTGTGTGTTACTTGAAATCCTTCTATGTGCGCACCTTCCATCATGTGGCACACATCCAAGTGGTAGTCTAATTCCTGCCGGATCTGATCGAGCATGTCCAGGTTGATAGTCTCCACAACACTGGTGATCCTTTCCTGCAGATCCTGGAAGGATTGGGGGTTTGTAAATTGTCTTTCACATACCTCCACAGGACGCAGTCATATAGCGTTAGGTCCGTGGACTGGGGTGGCCAAGGGAGGAGGTGGTTGTCCGAATGTCTGCATCTGCAGCATGTCCAATCCAGCACTGTGGAAGAACACGATTGATGAGGCGTCTTACATTATGACGGAAATGGGGAAGGGGTGGTGTCCTGTTGAAAAACGTAGTTGTAATCACTGTCCAATTGTGAAAACAACTGGATTTCCAACTTGTCCTGGTTGGTGGAACCAGTCACTGTTGCTTCAGCAAAGAAAAAAAGACATACACTTTCCTGTGTGAGACAGCACAAAAGACACTGACCTTCGGTGAATCACGCTTGTACTCAATCACTGCAGTGGAAGATCTGTCCCCAATATACGGATGTTGTGCCTATATCATCATTGTCAACCATTATCAATCCACTGCTGGACGAAGGTCTCCCCAAGTTTCCTCCACAACGGTCTGTCTTGTGCCAGTCTCCTCCATGTCACCCCTGCATACTTTCGAATTTCATCCACCCATCTCCCATGTGGTCTTCTTCTGGGTCTTTTCCTGTCCCTTGGAATCCAATCTAAAATTTCGGCTGTCCATCGATGATCTGTCCTTCTGGCAGTATGTCCAGCCCATTGCCATTTCAGGGATTTGACTCTGATCATGATGTCTTCCACTCTTGTCATTTTTCGGATCCACGAGTTCCTCTTCTTATCTCTCCTGGTTACACCAAGTATGCACCTCTCCATGCCTCTTTGAGTTGTCTGCAGCCTTTGTATGTCTCTTTTAGTTAAGGTCCACGTCTCTGCACCATACGTAAGCACTGGAAGGATGCATTGAACAAACACTTTTCTTTTAAGACATAATGGCATATTGCTCTTGAAATTTATGCTGTTTCTTCCAAAAGCTCTCCAGGCAAGTTTTGTACGCCGATTAATTTCTTCATCAATGTGACCCTCACTTGATATCTGCTGTCCAAGATAAACGTACGTGTCTGTTATCTCCAGCTTTTCTCCATCAATCGATAAATCTTCATTTCTTGTAAAAGCATTGAACATCACTTTTGTCTTCTGAAAGTTCATTTTTAATCCCACTTCTTTACTCTTGTCAGCAAGTTCCTGGATCATACTCTGCAGCTCTGATGGGCTAGTTGCAAAAATGACTACGTCATCAGCAAAACGAAGGTGGGTTAGATAATTTCCATTAATCTTTATCCCCTTGTTTTCCCAGCTCAGTGACTGAAAAACACCCTCCAATGTGGCATTAAAGAGCTTCGGAGATATGGTGTCACCTTGTCTCACTCCCTTTCCAATTTTTATGTGTGTTGTATTTTCAAACAGCCTAATCTTTGCACTTGCATTTTCATAGATGTTATTAATAATATTAATGTATGCATCTTCAATACCGCAGGTTTTCAGAGCCATTGTAACTGCTGATGGTTTCACCGAATCAAAGGCTTTTTCATAATCGATAAAAGCCATGCACAATGGAAGTTCATATTCCCTCGCTCTTTCAATTAGTTCTCAGCACATGGATATGATCTATTGTGCTGTAGCCACTCCTGAATCCAGCTTGTTCTCTCGGTTGAGCCATGTCCAGTGTTACCTTCAAGCGGTGTGAAAGAACTTTAGTGAAGATTTTATAAACTACTGATAGGAGGCTGATAGGTCTGTAGTTTCCGAGATCCTCAATGTCACCTTTCTTATGTAGCAGGATCATTGTAGCGGTGTTCCAATCCTGAGGAATCTTTCCTTCATTAAGGCATCGAGTGAAAATTTGGGCGAGTACTGTTTCGATTTCTCCACTTGCTTCTTGTATGATGTCTACAGTAATTCCATCTTCTCCTGGAGCTTTTCCCCGCTTCATGTTCTTGATTGCATGTGCAACTTCTGCTGGAAGGACTGGAGGAACTCTGGTACTGGTATCTTTCATGATGTCTGGAGTGCATGTATCATCCCTTTCATATAATTTGGAGTAGAAATCTTTCACTCTTGTCAAAATTTCGCCTCTATTTCTTGTTACAGAACCATCTTCTTTTCTCAGTGCCATAATCTGTTTTCTTCATTTACTGAGATGTCCCTTTGCTATCTTTAGGCTTTGGTTGTTTTCAATTGCTTTCCTCACTAGTTCACAGTTGAATTTTCTTACGTCTTCAGTGATACTTTTTCGTACTGTCTTGCATAGCTCTATATATTCCACTTTGGAAGTCACATCTTCTTTAGTTGTCCTCATCTCTCTTCTTTTTTGCATCAACATTTTCGTTTTTCCTGATAATTTATTTACATGCAACTTGTTCTTAGACCCAGCTAATTTTGTTGCTGTTTCCATAAGAGCTTTGGTTACTTTTCTGTTAACTTCAGAGATGTCCACTTCTTCCGATGTTAGGCCTTCTAAAGCAGAGAACTTGTTCTTCAGTTCCAACTTGAAGGTATTATGGTGTTTTTTAAGGTTGGTTATGTCAATAGATTTTGTTTGTCTTATGAGCTTGCCACGTTCCAGTTTAGTGTTGAGGTGCATCTTACATCTCACCAATCTATGGTCACTACCTGTGTTGAACTTGTTTAGCACACTGCAGTCTTCTATGACAAATTTTTTGTTACACATAATAAAATCAATTTCACTTGTCGTCCCATTTGGATGTCTCCATGTCCATTTCCTGTGTGGCTTTTTCTTGAAGAAGGAGTTCAAGATGAAAAACCCTTCTGCCTCTGCAAACTCAACGAGAGTATTTCCACTCTGGTTTCTGTTGCCGTGACCGAATTTACCTACTGAAGTTTCATTCTGTTGCCGTTGCCCTATTTTTGCATTGAAATCTCCCATAATTATTTTCAAGTGCTGCTTACCTTTATTATTTAGATGACAAATTTCCTCATAAAATTCTTCAATTTCTTCTTCAGGATGACTTGTGGTGGGTGCATAAGTTTGAATAATCTGAGCCTGGTATCTTCTCGATAGTTGGATAACGAGTCGTGCAGCTCTGTCAGAGGAACTTTCAACTTCTACCACTTTATCCTTCAGTTTCTTGTTTATTATAAATCCAACACCACTAGTTCTGCCAGTATCTGTCCCACGATAGTAGAAGAGATGTCCACTTTTCAGTTCGATGAGATCTTCTCCTTTTCTCCTTACCTCACTTAGCCCCACGATGTCCCACTTGATCCTTCGTAGTTCCTCTTCCAATTCAAGAAGCCTTGAATCAGAAGATAGGGAGCGTCCATTGTACGTTGCCAAGGTCAGCATCAGATAGCAGCCTAGTCCAGTCCTCCGGGGATTCTTAGCACCCTCTGCCTTCATGTCGCACTGGCCGCTGCCTTGGCCAGGTACATTGCAGCTGCCGGAGACTGAGGGCCAAGATTTAAGTTGTGGAGTCATTTTGGGGGGTTTGGCCATAACTCACCACGCTGGCCAAGCGGGTTGGTGAGTGTGGGATAGAATTTCCTCTAATCCCGATGGTATAGTTATACCGCTATGGGCGGTCGTCAGAGCCCCTTTAGTGGGAACAGGATGCACCACGAGAAGGCGGGGTTGACATTTGTCAAGGAGAGGCTGTGATGTTACGCATCACCTGACCTTACATCCCTGTGCCTATATATAAATATATATATATTGACCTTTTCACTCAGCTGGAAAGTGGCTTCATCGATGAAAATGAGAAGGAAACCATCGTCTCATGCACGTCCTCGGCAAACACAGTTCTCAGTTCCTTGACTGCTGCTTTTAGTGTATGCAGCACCAGCAACTTGTACAGTTTCTTTGTTAACTGCTTATGCAAAACCTTCAACAATGTCAATTTTGGTATTTGCAACTCTCTGCTTCCTCAGGCCAGTGACTTTGTCTGACTCCACTGATATGTTTCCCTCACTCCGTCAGCATCAGCATCTGACATGTTTGGACAGCCTGAACTCTTGCCTTTACACTGACATTGGTTTTCACAAACTGCCTATACCATCTGCGAATGTTATTCTCATGTGGTGTGTCCTTCTGAAAACATAAACGAAGCTCACATCACACTGTCATGACAAGTTCAGAAACTTCAAATTGGAGTACACAGAAAGCCTTTTCCTCTTGGCTCACCATTTTTGGAGTCACCATCACCAAGTGGGAATTTTCAGAGTCCGCTCCACGAAACGGGCGTAAAGAGAAACTTGGACAGCTGAGTGATAAATCTATGCATACATTACATTTCATTACTGAAAACTAACAGACTTACACATCTGTAAAACCTCACCATTCTTTTAGGAACAAGCTGTATAAATGTGAGAAACAACCAAAGAAAAACAACTTACACGATGTGGGAACAGCGATACTGGCAGTCTCGTCAGCTGCGTGCTCTAGAAAATGAAAAGCTTGATGTAGAATTGAACATGTAAATACAAATATGCTATTAAACTCTACGTAAAATAAATTATGTTTTTGTACACTTATGAACAACAGTAACAACAATACATGGCAACTGGAGGGAATATTATCATGCTGCAAATTTCCATTGCTGCTTAATATTTTTACTTCTTGATGTTTCAGGTTTACATTTAAAACAGGCTGATGGTAAGAGTTTTTTCACAACAGATCTGAAGTGCTAACAAATATTTGGATTGAGAACATGATCATCTGAATAAAACTATAAAAATTATTATAATTGTGCTCTTTCAACCAGATTTTACTGAGCATGAAACTAGTTTAGAGAGTATGAATATTAGCAGTAAAAGGAAATGTTCATCATGGTAATTTATTATCCATATTATACCAACTTTCTCTGGGCGGTAGCAAAGCCAAGCACATGTTAAAAGAAACACATGTTGAAGATCTTGGAATTTTAGAGTTTGTGAACTGGAATGGTCATTTTATTCATGTCACTGCTATTGTTTGGAATTTATCACAATGATTTTCATTTGTTTTGAGGGAAAATCTGAGATATGTTATAAGCTTGAATTTGTCTGTATAAAAATGCCACTTATGCAAAAAGCTCCGGCATTCAAGTACTATGTTTTGATAATTCATTTTTGTGGAAAAAATACTTTTATCATAAATTCAAACCTTATACCCATGGCTCTCCTTTGCCACTACCCAAACATCTCAAAATACACTGACGGAAAACAAAAAAATCCCAACACCACGAAAAAATAGTTGTAGAGGAATGAAAAGGCGGCAATACATTTGTATAGGTAACATATTTAATCGATTAAGGTTTCAAGATCACAGCTTATTGTAAGCGCGAGAAGAGCCATTTTGAATGTGAAATGCTGGTACATTAATAACCGGTGTAACCGCCAGAATGTTGAATGCAAGCACGCAAACGTTTATGCATTGTGTCGTACAGGTGCTGGATGTCAGTTTGTGGGATGGAGTTCCATGCCTGTTGCACTTGGTCGGTCAATACAGATACGGTTAATGCTGGTTGGGGGTGACGCTGGAGTTGTCGTCCAATGATGTCCCATACGTGCTCGATTGGTGAAAGATCTGGTGATCTAGCAGGCCACGGCAAAATGTCGACACTCTGTAGAGCATGTTGGGTTACAACAGCGGTATGCGGGCGAACGTTATCCTGTTGGAAAACACCCCCTGGAATGCTGTTCATGAATGGCAGCACAACAGGTTGAATCACCAGACCGACGTACAACTGTGCCGTCAGGGTGTGTGGGATAACCACGAGAGTGCTCCTGCTGTCATAGGAAATTGCTCCCCAGACCATAACTACAGGTGTAGGTCCAGTGTGTCTCGGCCGCAGACAGGTTGGTTGCAGGCGCTCACCTGACCTCCTTCTAACCAACACACGGCCAGCACTGTCACCCAGGCAGAACCGGCTTTCTTCAGAAAACACAACAGATCTCCACTCCGTCCTCCAATGAGCTCTAGCTTGACACCACTGACGTCGCAAACGGCAGTGGTTTGGAGTAAGTGGAATGCACGCTACAGGGCGTCTGGCTCGGAGCTGTCCTTCAAGTAACCGATTTGTAACAGTTCATTGTGTCACTGTGGTGGCAACTGCAGCTCGAATTGCTGCCGCAGACGCGGTATGATGCGCCACGGCCATACGCCGTACACGGCGGTCTTCTCTCTCAGTAGTGCCACGTGGACGGCCATAACCCGGTCTTTTTGAGGCAGTACCTTCCCTTGACCACCGCTGCCAACAATAATGCACAGTGGCTACATTCCTGCCAAGTCATTCTGCAATATTGCGGAAAGAAAATCCACCTTCTCGTAGCCCTATTACACGACCTCGTTCAAACTCCGTGAGCTGTTGATAATGGCTTTTTCGTCTTCTTAAAGGCATTCTTGACTAACATCAACACCCTACGTCGAATCTCAACGATAACTAACGCTCACGAACGTTACAGCGCGTATTTACAGCAAACCTGCTTTGCATGTTCCGTGGGGCACTACTAGCGCCACACGTATGCACCGAGTGCGAAATTTGCATAGACGTCATCTTACAGATGTATTCTCACCGCCTACCAACTGTCGTTTATCTAACACAACCCCTTCTTGGTGTTGGGATTTTTTTCCCGTCAGTGTATGTAGAATCTCTCATAAAACTGTTTTGTGATAAAGATTGACTAGATGGCAGATGTAGAGTTACAAATTTACCATTTTCATATGTCAGTTGAAAAACAGTTCTCAGCATCATGCTTATGTGGTTGTTGGTTCACTGGCTTTGTTCGAAGATTTGATGAATACTATTATGAATATTTAATTAATGTGAAAGCTTATGAATTATGTGCAGTTGTGTTTAGTTTGTCTTTTAGATCTAAATTACTATGATATGCTGAACCAGCTGAGAAATAAATTTTATTATTTAGTATAAATAACATCCATGGGGTTCTTTCCATTGCAAATTCATTTAACTTTTTGGCTGGAGTACAGCAAAGTCACCAATTAAAAATGCTTTCAAAACAACAAATATGAGTGAATGAGCTTCTGCAAAGCAGATACCAAGAATTGCAGGATTTTTTAAGTAAAATGTGCAATATCCCAAAGTATTCCAGGAAAATGAAAATGTGAATAACAGCTTTTATCTATATAATATTTTACCTTAATTTTTCTAATATTCAGTAGCATCCAACTGTGATAATTCAATGTCAGAAAAAGATGAATAAGTTTCCCGCAAGCAGTTTGATATTCATACCATGTGAGAAACAGTACAAAATATCACAACTGTATAGTTGACAGATATATACAATAAACCTCATAACCACGTAATGAAGTTCAACACTAAAGTATGTTTGAAGAACTAATTAAAAGAAAACTGCCTTCCTTGAAAAAGCCATCTGGTTGATGTGTGAAAGCTTGGAAACTTTGATTTCTATTCTATGCCAATAAATTTGGATTAATAGCATAGTTATACCATTTTAGCCATTGCCTTGCTTACTGTCCAACATGTTACATTGCATCAGAAAACTTGCAAATTATATCACCCTGGAGCAAGAATTGAGCCTACATCTCCTGATTTCCAAGCATGCTATCCATTACACAACAACTGTAGTTGTTCCATGTACTGTGAAGAATACTTCTTCCATGATCACCAAGAATTACATTTGCACAGTCATCCACATATACAAATAAATGAACAATCAAGAAAAATACGAAGTACAAAACTATATACATAACATCATTTACTTCTAGAAATAAGTTAAAATACACCATTAACTTAACGTTATTGCAGAGTATATATCCTGCAGTTCATTATACTGTTTCACACGTTATTTTTAAGAAGTACCGAAGCTGTACCACATCATCAAAGGTTGTAACAGTAAACTATAGCTATAATAATAATAAGCAATAGTTGTAAAACTAGAAGGAAATTAACTCACTGTGCCAGTTACTTAATCAGGTATACTTCGTTGTACATTTCCAAGAAAGCATTGAAATGAGTGACATCAAATATATACTATAAAATTCAGTTGTTGTTAATGCTGTCATGATACTCCGTAAGCACAATTTCATCTAATGAAAAATAACAAAGAGCTGAACACTAAACATTATGTGATAGTCTGGTCCAAAATGCGAGAACTATCTTAGTCAAAATTGATTAGAACAAATTTGTATTTGTTAAATATACTAGTCAATTACTACTATTTGTTAAAGTACTAGAAAAAAAGAAACCTGACTAAAATTAACTAGTATATTTACAAATGCTAGTATTAAAGTATTAGTATTTGTTAAATATATTAGTCAATTACAACTAAGAAAATTCTCAAATTTTGGACCAGTCTCTGAATTGCAGTTCTTGGTAAACAAAATTTCAATGCTTTCTTGGAAATGTACAGATGCCTTGTTAATAAAAGAGGCAACTTTTTTTGTTTCTTTTCAAAGGGGAACTGCAGAAGTGTCTTCAAGGGTTACTGCTGATAATGATGTTTTTGGAAGACCATTTGACACATCTTGTTTGTCGTTCATGAAGTCTTTTGTTGATGCCTCGGTATGTACAAACAAGATGTTGACGTCAGATGGTCTTCCAAAAACAGCATTATCAGCACTAACCCTTGAAGACACTTCTGCAGTTCTCCTTTTTTTGGAAAGAAACAAAAACAAAAAAGTTGCCTCTCTTACTAACGTCTGTATGCTTTCAAGAAAGCATTGAAATTTTGTTTACCAAGAGCTGCAATTCAGAGACCCTCACCAAATCCCATTTATTTGGATCTCTATACTAAAATCTGGCAACAGTTCCTGCACCTCCAATTCACATTACAGTTCTGGCAACCAGAACAATAATGTGAATTGGATTAAATTGACTACAGGTGATCAAGGCTGTAGAACAGTCGAAAGTTTCCACTTTATTACTATATGTAACTCTGTGGGTTTTCCACTTGATTTCTATGTTTAATGAATATGATTAAAATATAAGCATACTTAGTTGCTTTTTGCAATATTAGACAATGGGTGCTCAAGCTTCAGACATGGAGCTCAATTGGTGCTGGAGCTAAGGGCATGAAGTCTAAATGCTCTGGATAAGTCCCTGTGCTGGAGCTCAAGCTATTTACATACACACACAAAGCTACAGTGGAATGCCGATTATATACCAATTATGCATACCGTTTAACTGACGATAGGTTTTTAAAACTAAGTCAGACACATAACCAGAGGTTAAGCTAGGGTAGCTATTTTTTGCAAAATGCGATGAGATATTCCAAAAAAAACCCGACTAAAATTAACTAGTATATTTACAAATGCTAGTATTAAAGTATTAGTATTTGTTAAATATATTAGTCAATTACAACTAAGAAAGTTCTCAAATTTTGGACCAGTCTCTGAATTGCAGTTCTTGGTAAACAAAATTTCAATGCTTTCTTGATCAACCCATCCGCAGCTTCCGCTCTAGCTTTTTTATCAGTGAACATTGATGCCAACCAATATGAATTTTCCATAATATTATGAATTTTTGGTTGGAATTACAGAAGTACAGACATGTCTCTGAAATTATGGACAATCGCCATTATCAGCAGCTGATTTTTCTGCTTTGGAAGCAGCCATGAGATCCTTATGCGGAAATGCGAAATTTCGCTTTTTCGCCATCATTTGGGTTATGCTTGAGATCGATACTATACTGAATAGAATTGGGGGGGGTCGTTGGGTCGTTTTCCGTCAGGTCACCAAATTTGGTCTTTCAAAGATTTTAAAAATGGAAGTTAGACGGAGTGAAGATTTCTCTTGTAATTGTATTTTTTTTAATTCCCGACGTTGCCTTTGTAAAGCATTGGTGTTAAATATTTTTTTCATAAATGTTTGTATTTCTGCTTGAAAATGTAGGCAACAATTACCAAAATGGGAAGTTAGACAGAGCGAAAATATTTCTGTAATTTGTAAATTCTGCTTCTCATGATGTTCCTTCTGCCCTCTATTGTTAAATATTATTTTATGCCATAAATATTTGCATTTCAGCTTGAAAATGGAGAGAAAATTTCCGAAAACGGAAGTCTGACAAAACATGAATTTCTCTCATAATCATAATTTTTTTTTTTTCGCGATGTTTCTACTGTCCTGAACTATTGTTAAATATTATTTTCCCCCATAAATGTTTGCATTTGAGCTTGATAAGAGAGGGAAAGTTTTCTGAAAACTGAAGAGTGAAGTTAGAAAATTTGTATGAATTGATGCATGATGTTCAAAAATATTCATATTCTCAAAGTTACACCATTTATCTAAAATTGCAAAAACTTTTTATTATGCATTCATGGTCCTCAGGCTTAAAGTTCTTTTAGCATAATTGATGAAATTATAATAATAAAATCAGGAAGAATGAACACCAAAAACTATTTGGCTATAGCAACTGTGAATTACAAACTTAAAACACAGAATAAATCTGAAGTTTTGTTCTTCAGTAAAATGGGTTATTTAGGCGACACAATGGATTCCAACACTGCCAAAATCTGAGATCATTAAAAGAGATAGAGAGCAAAAAGAAAAAAAAATTAAAATATTACTGAATGTAATCATGGGCACCCACAGCTTAGTTTTCAAGAGGAGGCAAAAATAGGAACAGTAAGCACAAATAGCATAAAAAAACCAACACACACGTATGTTAACTTCCACTGTGCCGCTGCATCCTCTTACCATTTTTATTACGCAGGCCTAGATAAATTTAAATGTAAACCAGACGACCCAAAAACTGCACAAAAAAGACTGACAGATGAAGTTCAACAACATGTTGGAGAAAAAAAAAACAATTTTATTGTTGTTCTTCTGAGCCTTGCGCACTTTGGCCACTTGTGTCTCATGCATCACAAAACTCCAGTGGTCGCTCAATTTATCATCAAGAAGAAGAAGAAAGAAGAAGAAAAAAAAAAAAAAAAACCCAAGAAAAATTTCTTGAAAAAATTTGCAGAATTCTTTTTCCAGCACCAAATGGCCTTTGTACAGAACACTATGTTTTTCATTCCTTTGTTTTCCACACTGCCCTACACTGTACTCAGCTATGCTGTGCTCTAATGTGTAGTGCCAAATTTTAATATTATTACTTTCTATTGCAAATTCCCAGTGGTTTTACTAAATGCACACACAACTCAAAAAATTCAACATAAAAATTAGCAACCAGAATTAATGTTATGGCAAAAATCTGTAGTGCCTCCCATGAACTAAAATAACATTCATATTTCCAGGGGAGGGCAAGTGGCCCCTCTTGCCCCTCCCTATGGGTGCCCATGAAGATAATCTCTTAGATATTTCCTGTAGACAGCAATTTTAATTTCACCACCAGCAAATTGTTTAATGTATTTATCCTTTTCTTTTTTTTTTCTGTAATAATTGTTGTGACAGAGTAGAGTTCGTTGACATGCTAGATACCTAAATTTCCCGTGGTATGCTGGATTACTGAAAACTACTGAAAAAAATAATGTTTATTACTGAAAACAACTTCCTGGGGTTGGCATCTATGAGTGAAAACTACACTTTCCAAAATTCTGGCAGCAATTCACACTACCCTGTTGTTTTCTTAATACTTAAGGTATGTTCCTACAGCACCTGCTGGGTCAATCACCCCCCCCCCTATCACCACCCATTACACTCTAGAGCACTCCATAAAGGGTGGGGTGGAGTAAGATTATAGATGCTACAGGGATTAGATCCCTTCCCAACATTCAATGTTCAAGTATAAACCTGAGTCAGCTGTGATGTATCTCTCTCTATGGCATCCCCTCAAGGTGATAAACAACCCCCTATCATCTGTGCATTCGTGATCAGAGAAACCTTTCAAACTCTCGCAGATCACACAGAGATGGAACATGGATTAGGAAAGAAAAGTGCAAGTTAGAAGCTGGTCGTCATCCCACTGTGCCGTCTTTCATATAGGCACGTGCCACTGTTGCTATGGATAAAATCATTAAGAAATGCAAAGATTACAAAGACAGTGCTGATAAATCAACAGAAAAAAATTGTGTGTTACAGGTTTACATTTAAAACTAAAAAAAAAAAAAAAAAAAGAAGTAAAACTGCAACTGAAGCTATACCTTTTGAGCAACTTGTGTGAAAATGGTGCTCCCTTTACAAATGGGTGTAAGTTAACTAGATGGAAAAAATGCATATTTCAACTGTGAATTGTGTGTTGCAGAGAAAAAAAAAGTAATGTCCTGGCAAGTGATAAAAATTTGGATTTTAAGCTTATTTAATCATGATTTTAGAAATTAGTCCTTATCTGTTAGCTGTATATCAACTTATACTTCCCAATACAGTTTTCTAAATGTGTTGGTATCTTCCAAAATAATTAGTTTTCTACTGATGTCCAAAGTGTTGTTGGTGTGAATGATAAAATTGGTGTTACGATTTACCCAGCAACAAAAGTGGATAAATTTCTTTAGCATTTTGCTACAATGTTTTTTCCCTTATATCTCATGTGATTCTATCATAAAGTTCACATACCATTACATGACCACAAGGTTCTTCAGGAAGACACTTTGACAATACAAATTGAATCTGATCCTCCCATGACTTCCTTGGCCTTCCCTTCCTGCCACTTGGGCTAAAAAGATTTTCTTAGCAAGCATCTCACCACTAATTCTTTGAGTAACATTTTTAGGACTTTTAACCGATTTATATTTTAATTGAATAAGTTCACACCACAGAATGTATCCACTTTACAGAACGTGTAAAACAGAACTTACAGACATCAAATCGTTTTCCTGAAGTTTTTTTCCTTTTTTGCATTTTTTGAGCCAGATTAAACCCTGCACATAACTAAGCACATTCTTAATACTTCTTATGAACTTTTTACAGTTACACATTTGTTTAAAGTTTGTTTCCTTGAATAAGGTATAATTGATTATTAACATGGCAATTAGAATATTCTGAATTGCCTAGTTTTACTGTTCAATATGAAACATCACAGCAAATCAGAAAACTTGAAAATTACATATACCTGGAGTAGGAAATGAACCTGCATCTCCAGATTTCCGTTCAAGCATGCTATTTGTTATTTTCAAGTTTTCTGATGTCATGTGAAGTTACACGTTGAACAGTAAAATTAGGAAATTCAGGATATTCTGATTGCTCGGTTAATAATCCTGTAGTTGTTCCATAGTTGCTCCATGTATTTGTGAAGTATATTTCTTTCACAATTTCCAGAATGTACAAGTACATACATACATACCACTAAGCTGTACTCTGAGATTCAGAGGTTAGCTCCACAAAGAAATACAAACTACCAGATAATTTTTATTTACTGTTGCCGTATCAAACTTCTCCATTTACAGAGATTTTGACATACAACTTGGGCTTCATTGACTTCCATCACATGCCGTACACAAGATCTATACTTCATACTCATAATCTTTTTCTTATGCAGACATTCCTGAATCTGATCCTCCCATGGCTTCCTTGGACTACATCTGCCTTTCCTTCCTGCCACTTGGGCTAAAAAGATTTTCTTAGCAAGCATCTCACCACTAATTCTTTCAACATGGCCAAACCATAGCTAACAACATTTTGCTTCACATTACACAACTGCAACATCTCTTCATTTGTCACACAACCAGAACATGTCTTGCCACAACCCCCCATAAGTAACTCATTTCTCCAGCACATAGGTTTCACTGCCATGCATCAGAGTAGGAATAATTACACTTCCATACACAGCCATGGAGGACTCTCTTGAGAAACCATCATTCTTGTGAAATCCTCCCAGAGCAGCCATGACTTTCAATGAAGAATTCACTCACCTACTAATTTCACCATCCAATTTGTTCTCTCTGTCAAACATGCTTTATAAATACACAAACTCATTCAATTGGTCAATCACTGTGCCATTTAGACTTATATTACATTCAGTACTACCGGTTCCTCTCTCAAAAACCACAACTTTGGTTTTTCCCTTATTTATACTCAGTTTGAATTTCATGCAAACTTCATACATCCAAGACAACATATTCTGCAACTCACTTTTGCTCTCTGCAAACAGGACAGTGTCATTAGCATACAACAATCTGCACACATGGATATTATCAAGATACAAACCAGAATTATCCATTTTGGCATCACGCATGCATGCATCCATAAATATATTAAACAGCTATGGTGACATTACACAACCTTGTCTGACTCCTGCACCAACAGAAAACCATTTTGATACAACACCATTCACTTACACACAAGCTCTACTGCCAGCATACATGGCTTTTACACTATTAAGTAGGTTCCCACTAACACCATATTTATTCAGTACCTTCCACAGAAGTATCCTATGTACTCTGTCATAAGCTTTCTCTAAATCTATGAAGGCTGTAAAAACTTTCTTACCAACAGCCAGATACTTTTGGATCATCATGCATAATGCAAAAATTTTGTTAGGGCAGACATAAAACCAATCTGAACATCCCACAGTTTCTCTGATGTAAAACCTTATACTTTTTCAATAACGACCTTACCAAACACTTTCCCTGGCACACTCAGTAGGATAATACAACGATAGTTCTTGCAGTTAGTCTGATCACCTTTTCCCTTCAGAATGTACAAGTGGCAAGAAAAAATTCATAAAAAATGAGGTGAATATTCCTATACAAGTTTTGATATCCAATTCACAACTACAGACAACCAACATAGGTTGAACAAGCTCATATGGGCATTCCAGTTGGCAGAAGTAATAACAAGTGGTCTGGAACTACTGTCGTTAGCAAGCTATCCAGAGGAGGAAAGTGTGCCGGAGAAACAAGTTCAGGTGAAAGAGAAAAATTTATACAGAAAAGATGAGTACACTACAGAAGGGAGTAAAGTCAAACAGAATAAAATAAAATGTTAATATAACAAAATGGTAACAAGTAAATTATAAAATGAAGTATTAGCATCCATATAAGTTAAGAATATAAAGGAGTAAAAAGAGATGTGTACAAATAATGACATCAATTACCTATGCATACAAGTACACAAAAACAAGATCCATGACAGAACATTGGAGCACTGATATTCACTTTAAGACTGTATGTAAAATTTGTCTAAGCCGTTTGATCAGGGCCTGATTTACAGGAGAGCATTAGGGGCTCATAACCCAGGCCCTGACATTTGAGGGCATCCCAAAATATAGTTGAAGTATATAACTGGCATTGCTCGTGGATCCGAAAAATGACAAGAGTGGAAGACATCATGATCAGAGTTAAATCCCTGAAATGGCAATGGGCTGGACATACTGCCAGAAGGACAGATCATCGATGGACAGCCGAAATTTTAGATTGGATTCCAAGGGACAGGAAAAGACCCAGAGGAAGACCACATGGGAGATGGGTGGATGAAATTCGAAAGTATGCAGGGGTGACATGGAGGAGACTGGCACAAGACAGACCGTTGTGGAGGAAACTTGGGGAGACCTTCATCCAGCAGTGGATTGATAATGGTTGACAATGATGATGATGATGACATTCAGACACATGAAATAGCAATTATAATTTCCACAAATAAATAGAACATCATATTATTGACAAATTAATGTCTTAATCTGCCAATAATAACTATGTAACCAGTCCTTAATCATACATGCACGCATATAGCATGGGATGCCAGTCCCCCCCTCCTGAAAACCTCTTGCACAGGGCCCGAAACTGTCTAAGTCGGTCCCTGCTTTGATTCTTAATGTTACAACAATGTCAGAAGAAATTGCTTCCTGCAACAATTGGGTTTGGAAGATACCTCTAGATACTCAAATAATCTAGACAAAAGTTAGTATATCCTGTTAAAAATGGGCTTCAAATTATGAAATTTCATTGCTTATTTCAGTAGTGTAATAAAGTGTGATGGTTAAAATGAAAAATTTGACCACCTTGTTGTGCAGGATTAATAATAAGTTAGGGGACAATTGCTCCAAACAGCAAAGGCATCAAGAATAAATTATCAACGTTTATTCACAATTAAAAGCTTCATTAGCATCGACTATAGTTTCGTAGAGCTTCTGGCTCGGCTTTATCAAGACGAATGAATCATCCTGATGAAGCCGAGCCAGAAGCTCTACGAAACTATAGTCGATGCTAATGAAGCTTTTAATTGCGAATAAACGTTACTAATTTATTCTTAATCAATATCACAAGCATGTAGTCTTGAATTATATTCAGCACAAGCATCATTGGTAAAACAAACAAACAAACAAAAAAATCCCCTCAAAAAAACAGGTTGTATAAAGGGTGAATTTTATATTGGTACAAAGGGGACTATATCTCTTAATTAGTTGTTCAAATGTTCTTTAAGTTGCTTGATCTGTATGAAATTCAATGTGGGGCATCCAAGTCAAGTTTCTGTTCAACATCATGCCCAGATATATGCAGCATTTTTCAACATATATGGAACTTGAATTCTAAAAATTACAATATTTTTTGGCAAGGGTATTTTATTAATCCAGCAGATCATGGCCTGTGGTTTAGAAAGATTGATTCAAATTTTCCAGTGGTTGGGTTACAAATCTTTGAAGATAAATTGCAGCCTCGTTAAAGTTTATACAACAGTTTTGTTGTAGTACCATTTACTGTTTCACACATTAATTTATAGCATTAGCTACTCGGGAGCATTATTCATTGATTTTGAGAACTACATATATTTATTGAACATATTTACAAATTGAACCTAGTTTTTTGTTGTTGTTCGTACCTTTCTTCAGCATAGGTCGATATTCCCACTCTCTTTTGTTCAGTCAATGGCTGTGGCCATCCAAGTATCACATAAAAATTTTTCCGTCGTTGTCATTTCAAGTAATTAAAATATAATAAAACTAATTGAATTAAGACTATGAACGATGAAAAGAAACATTAAAAGAATTTGGATGATATAGTAAAAAGAAATGTTCAAGATTTTGAATGAGTCAATGACCATATTGAAAGGTATAGACATTAAGTCTATCAATTAATGAAAAACAGACCTATTTGCATATGGATTACAACAATTTTTCTCAGGTATGCCAGCAGCTGTAACTACAGTAAATTTATTAGTAAAAAAGTGCTGAATTGCTTCCTCTAATTCCTCAGAGAATTAAGATTAGTAGTTTCAGGAGGCTTGGACTGGAAACATTCCTAAAATTTCTTCCAGTTAATTTTGACTGCAGGTTCTTTTAGTATCATTTCGCATGTGCTGAATTTTAGGAATATAAGGTTATGATCAGAATTTAGTAAATTATCAGTTATTTCATTAAGCTGGTTAAATTTGTTGAAGATGACCAAGTCCAAGACATTTGGGAGTCTGTTTGCACAAGAGTTAATGGGTAGGATGGCCACCGAAACAAAGCTCCACATTGACAATATACTCCATTAAATTCCTTCCCACAGAGTAAAATTTTGTTGAACCCCAATTTGGATGCTTTGCATTAAAATCTTGATTTAGTGAGAGATGGGTTTGCCTCCACGGGGCACTCCGCTGGGCATCAATGGCACACACGACAGCAACAGGGGTCTCTATGATTCTTGGAAACTGACACAGTTTTAAGTTTTAGTATAAATTAGTGTTGAGGTACCAGCTAGTTCTTGTGTGTCATTAGCCAAAAGACCCCAACTCACTGTATTTTGTTCCAGAATCCTTACCACTGGAACCATCAGCTGTGGGCTAATCCCCTACATTGGTGTACCTTCCTTATTAAAGAGACACAAAGCAATACTTTTATGGACTCTAGTGTGGGATATGGTAGGCCTACCACATTTGAGAAAGATGGTCCACCACGAAAACAATATGGAAATGGCAAACGTGCATGAGAAACAGATCTCAGCTGAGTGAATGTAAGATTGGTGTATGGAATACTAGAGGAATAAATGGAAATATGAATGAGGTGATTGAAGAAATGAATATGTATGAATTGGATGTGCTGTGTGTAAGTGAAGCTAGAAAGAAAGAAATTGCGATGCAAGTGAATGAAACCTTGAGTGTTTGGTCTGGAGTGTTGGATAATGTGAGGACATGCTGGTGTAGATGTGATTTTAAGTGAAAAGATGAAGGACAATTTGATTCATTACAGCTGCATAAGTGAGAGAATTCTTTGGATTTGTTTGAAAGTGAAACTTCAGAGAGTAGTAATTGTTGTAATGTATGCTCCTTGTAACTTGGAACCTTCTGATAAGAAGGAAGATTTTTGGAATGAGCTAGAAGCTGTTTTGCACCAGTTTGGTGCTAAAGAGAAAGTTATAATAGCAGGGGATTTTAATACTTGAGTAGGTGTGCAAAATGCAATTTCTGACAATGTTCTGGATAAGCTTAATGATCCTTGTGTGAATGATAATGGTGAAAGATTAATTGAACTCTGCATTGAGAATGGTTTGTGTGTATCTAATATGTTTTTTAACGAGTATATCCACACATATAGTTGGGAAAATCGTACTCTGAGACAAAAGAGTGTAATAGATTTTGTTGTTTACGATCAGCATCCGAAACTTTTAATTGTTGACACTCGTGTGATGAGAGGTGCGGATTTGTCTCTGATAATTACTTGGTAGTGTCACAACTGAAACTGAATGTTGGTTGGAAGATTAAGATGCTTAGGATGGAAAGAATAAAGGTTGAAAAGCTCCTTGAAGATCATCAGCGTTACTCTACTTTACTCTGAGAACGACTGAAGGAGCTGAAGTCATGTGAGACGGATGTAGAAAAAAGTGGGAATGCTTTAAGAACTGTGTTGTCGCTGAAGAGGTCTATGGCACCACAATAGTGGCTAACAATAGAGGTGATGCTTGGTGGAATAGTGAGATTGAAGAGACAGTAAAGAAAAAGAAGGAAGCATATTTGGGGATGTTGCAAGGTTGGAATTTTTGAGGATAAATATTGTTGTAAGAAGTCTGACGCAGCTAAGCTGGTTCACCAGAGTAAGGCAAAAGATAGGAAGGAAAAGGTGGAAAGGCATGAATTGGCTTTTTGGAAAGATAGAAAAATTTCTGAAAGTACACGAGACACAGGAAAAATAAAGTTGCAAGTTGTGTGAAGAATAGGACCTGAGAAATGATATGGGAGCTTATGAGTTAAGTGAAAAATGGGGTGAATACTTCTGTGAATTAATAGATCAAGAAAGCAACTAAGGTGATTCTGAGACAAAAGCAGATGATGCCACAGTGAGAGATGAAAGCACAGGAGGGATCTCAAGAGAAGGGATGTGTAAAACTCTTAAATCTCTTCAGAATGGTAAGGCTCCGGGAGTTGATGACATAACTGCTGCGTTGTTGAAATATGGTGGTGACTCTGTAAATGACTCGTTAACTGAAATTTGCCAGTTGTACTGGAAGTTAGGATTGGTCCCTCATGATTGGAAGGATGCAATCATTGTTCCCTTGTATAAGGGAAAAGGTGATCAGACTGACTGCAAGAACTATCGTGGTATTAGCCTGCTGAGTGTGCCAGGGAAAGTGTTTGGTAAGGTCATTATTGTAAAAGAACAGGGTCTTACATCAGAGAAACTGTGAGATGTTCAGAGTGGTTTTATGCCTGGTAAAGGCTGCACTAACCAAATGTTTGCATTACGCATGATGATACAGAAGTATCCGGCTGTTGGTAAGAAAGTTTTTGCAGCCTTCATAGATTTAGAAAAAGCTTATGACAGAGTACATAGGACACTTCTGTGGAAGGTATTGAATACATATGGTGTTACTGGGAACCTACTTAATAGTGTAAAAGCCATGTATGCTGGCAGTAGAGCTTGTGTGCGAGTGAATGGTGTTGTATTAAAATGGTTTTCTATTGGTGCAGGGGTCAGACAAGGTTGTGTAATGTCACCATGGCTGTTTAATATATCTATGGATGCATGCATGTGTGATGCCAAGAAGGACAGTACTGGTTTATGTCTTGATAATATCCATGTGTGCAGATTGCTGTATGCTGATGACAGTCCTGTTGGCAAAGAGCAAAAGTGAATTGCAGAGTATGTTGTACTGGATGTATGAAGTTTCTATGAAATTCAAACTGAGTGTAATGAGGGAAAAGCCAAAGTTATGGTTTTTGAGCAAGAAACTGTTAGTACTGAATGCAAGATAAGTCTAAATGACAGTGATTGACTAGGTGAATGAGGTTGTATATTTAGGAAGCATGTTTGACAGAGAGAACAAATTAGATGGTGAAATTAGTAAGTGAGTGAATTCTTCATTGAAAGTCATAGCTGCTTTAGGTTTTCACAGGAGCAGCGGGTTTTCAAGAGAGTCCCGAATGGCTGTGTATGAGAGTGCAATTGTTCCTACAGTGAAACTTGGGTATTAAAGAAGAGACATAGGAGTCGTTTGTATGCTGAGAGATGCGTTACTTTTGGGGAGGTTGGGGCAAGACACTTTCTTATCACGTGAAGAATGAAGATGTGCTGCAGATGTGTAATGTGTGGCAAAATGTTGTTAGTAAGGTGAATACTAATATTCTTAGGTGGTTTAGCCATACTGAAAGAATGGGTGATGAGATGCTTACCAAAAAAATGTTTTCAGCCTAAAGGCAAGAAAATAAGGTAGAGGAAGGCCAAGGAAATCGTGGAAAGATCAAATTCAGGAGTGTATGCATGAGAAAAAGATTATGAGTATGAAGAATAGGTCTTGTGTACGTCATGTGATGGATGTCAGCGAAGCCCGAGTTTGTACGTCAAGATCGCTGTAAATGGAGAAGTTTGATATGGCAACAGTAAATAATCAGCTAAAAATGTATCTCATCATGGGAGATTTTCATACATACTGTACACATCACTGTATTTCTTTGTGGAGCTAACCTGTGAATCTCAGAGAACAGCTTAGTTATATGTATCTATGTATGAAAACCTCCCGTGACAATACGACAATACAATCGTAGATAGATTTTCTTTAAAAAAAGTTTCAAACGTTGGTAGATATATCACATTACGATGGGAAAATTTTGATATATGCTGTCTCCATACTCATAAGAAAATTTTAATTACTCCAACAGTAAACAATCAGTTTGAGTAATATGGTTATTTAACAAATATTGAATCAGAAAATTCGTTCACATGAAACTGTGTAATTCGCAACCCTGAATGCTATCACTTTAACATTCAAGTAAAATATATGTATCACGTTGTTTTCTAAATAAAGTTACGAAATCTACAAGTAGAAACGAAAAACGTCAAAAATTGTTCACAACAGTTGGAAAAAATGAAAATTAATAATTTGTACCTCTTCAGTAATAAAAAGCGTTTTAACATACCCCCCTCCCCACTTTTTCTCTTAAGGTACATAGAGATGTTTAATCTGCTGAATCAATCATCATTCCATTGCCATTTAGTTAATACTTTTTATATTTTTTTATGATCTGATTATAAATCGCATATTTTCACCGTGTTTGTCCCTTTAACGACCATGGTTTGAATTAGAAACTGTGCGCAAATGACGTAAAAAACAACAAGCAGTATCTCATGTATGTTGCTGAATACTCGTTACAAACCAATACGAGTTTCAAAAACCAACAAACGATTTTAAAAATGCAGAAAATACAAAAATACCTTTTTAACCGCACCAGCCATTCTGACTTTGATAATACGGTTATGGTGAGGGTCGAATGAATACCATTTACAAGGATATGAGCCATCCAGAGATCATATAAAACACAGCCACTTAGTCCTCACTTTTATTTTTTTGGATTGAGGTTTAACGACCACCGTGAGCAACTCCATGGAATATAAGCACCACTGGGGCTGCTTAGTCATCACTTCTTTACATGTTTAACCTTCACTGTTATTTTCAGCAATGAAGAAATCTACAGATGTGGGGTAAAAACGAATTAAGATATAATATTAGAAACTAATCAAAAAGTTGCTTAGTGTCAATGCTGCTACGAAATTTAGAACACACAGTTAATGTGTCAAACAAAAAGAGGATATTGCATTTCATTTAATTATGGCTTTTGTCATTTCTGGCAGTTTTTTGCTGTACTGATATTAGCAAATCACCTATTCTTGAAAAGCGGAGGTAGAAAAAAGTTTATCTCAAACAGAAGAGTTAACTGAAAGCCAGACACAAAATTCTTCATCACAACTTTACAATCGAGTACATGGAGTTGAATTAAACCAACAGGTAAAAGACATGAAATCAGAAAGAGACTACTCCTCCGTTAAAAAAGTAGGATGATACTAAATTTTTGGATACAATAAGCTCGGCTTCTAGCGAAGGCCTCAAAACTAATATTCAGAAATGTATTTTTCAATTTTAATTGGGGGTTTACGACCACTGTGAGCAACTTAATGGGCGATAAGCAGTTACCCGTCCCTTATTTAGGGTTACTGGTTTCAGGGAAGGGAGAGAGCCAGTGCTCTACAATTACGGTAGTTTATGATGGTTAATAATACACGAAATCAGTAACTCTCTCTCACGCCGGTAGGGACAACATTTCGGGTGATCTCAGGGCCGCATCTTTGCGTAGCTATTTAATTTATGTTAATACATATGATCTTGTTCAATGAGCAGTTCAGCTTGTCAGCTATCCAGTGTAAAACTGTCACTAGGTAGCGCTGGTCGACGTGGATACTGAATCCAACTTTTCGGGGGTAACCGCCAGAAAAACGTGGGAAACGCAAGTGTCCTGCTCCAAACCGTGTTTACCATTTCTCCAAAGGCCAAGAAAAGATGGGAAACGAAAGTGTGCTTCTTCGAACACCTACCTCACCAAAAATTTACATGTGTTGGGATGGTGAATTTTTTGGGAAATTCTTTAATGGTTTGTGTTTTAATTGTGATCCAATACACTGTTGCTTATCGTCGTCGTGCATCTATCTGCAAAAGCTGTAAGGTTTTCATCGTAGCTGTCATATGTCAAGGATTAAGCTATGATTTTCTCCTTCTTACTTGATCACGTAAGTACGTACATCCTTTATTACTTATTAGTGTTTACTTTTTCTCGTCAGCTAAAAATGGTTAGGTCAAGAAGCATAAGTAGCTGCCAGATTTTATGTATGTGTTTTAAAGTAACTATTTCTTAAGGAAATGTTTGAGTTCCATTATATTTTCTGTTTTTCTTAAAAAGTGGATATACATTTTATTTTATGTGTAATAGGAATAATCCCCAGTGGTCCAGCAATAGATTGACACACTACTGGCCTTCTGAATAAATATATATTTATTTTTATGTAAACTTTAAAGCCTTAGTGGGAAAATACTGCCTTAATGACGGGTGAGTTTGATTCTACCCCTCTTCTTGACTGATTTAACTGCCCTTATTTACAGTTTCTTCATATTTTTTTCAAGTGATCCTGTGTACTGGCAAGTAATTATTCTTTCATTTGATTTGTTCTGTCCACCATTTTATATGCAATTGTTAAAACAATTTTAGAGTAATTTTTAGTATTGAATATGCTTGATTATTGCTTACATTACTTAATCAGTTATTATCTGTCTTGTCACAGTTAATTTAATATTTGGATTTCATTCATCAGTGCTACTTACATGTTGATTTTCATCCTATTCATTAACACATAAGAGAACTAAAATGTCTTTCCCCCTTTTTTAATGTTATACTAAATATTTGATTAATATCCATCAATATGTTCGTGGTATGTACAACTGGACAGTCAGTTAATGCCGCCACGGTGGCGTAGTGTTCTAAACGATTGCTTATGATAGTTCTTCCGAGATGGGTCTGGGTCCGAATCCCGGTGCGGCATGGATGTTGTGTCTGTCTTACAGCGCCAGCTCTGCCCCTTTACTGGAACCAGATGCTCTAAATTAGGGACGGCCGACTGCTTATAGCCAATTGTGTTGCTCACGGTTGTCGTAAAACCCCCAATAAAAAAAAGTCAGTTAATACTGAACTGCTCTTAGAGTGGTAGTTTAATATTCAATCCATTTCATTACCAGTGTAGGAAAAGTTTCATATATCTTATTCATAATTCTCACATTCTGTATACATTCTGAATAGTTATTTAAACTTCCTCCTCCAATATATTCCTGTGTGTACTGAACACAGTTGGTCTATGTCAGACTTTAGAATGATTGGTAAATATTAAGCTCTGCCCATATTCGTTAAAATTCAGCCAAATCCATCGACACTGCAAATTTCTTTTTCGTACGCTTTTAAAGTTTATAATTTTTTAAAAAGTATCCTTATCCTTTTGAATGACTCTCTGGTTCATTGCCTACTGACCCGTACGACGCTTTTGTTATTTGCACAGATCTTATTCAAATATTTACACATGTGCTGTTGAGTTTTCTCTCCTCTCCTTTTTCATTTCTATAACTGTTGACTATTATTAGCTTTAATGGGGTTGTGTGATTACGTTGTAGAGTAACATGTTTCTCTGGACATAACGAATTTTCATCATATCAGTTCATTATTTATGCTGAACTCCTTTTGTGATTATTATAGGCAATTTGTTAAATGTTTGTTTACACTATAGCGTAGATTTTGTAATTTGCGCATTTTTGTTTATTTTTTTATATAATAGTTTTATGCTTTGATATTTTCCTCCCTTCGTATTTTGCAATACTGACCAGACATTAAAACACTGATTTGAGGACAAAATATCACGGTGTCCCCAATCGGCAGATCATTTGGGACACATACATGAACTAAATATGCAAAATATTTCGTCACAGTACTACATTGTTTCTGTAAGTGTGATATATCTTGCAAAATGTTGGTAATTTGTACCGAAGAAACAGAGCTGTGACAGAGAGAACATACGCTGCAACAGTGAAACACTTTACCTTAGGTACACGCAATAATAGCAAGCTGCATAATCCTTATATTTTATTAACGAACGAATTGCATAGAGAATTTCCTTATTTTCCAAAAGTTTTTTGGTGGAACTCAAAGCAAGTGCAGTCGAAATTTGCCCAGAGGTCTAAGTACTGGTGGCTAGAGGTCTGCCCGGGCCGGGCCTCCAATATTTAATGTAAAACAGACATAGACCGAGCAGGGGCTTTTACGCTTTCCAACCGTAGGTTGAAGAAGCGTATATACTATAGCTTTGTCCGTCCGTCTGTCGGCACGATAACTCGCTATGGTTCGATTTCAATGAAATTTTAGTATGTGGTAGGGAACCACTGGGGACGAACCCTATTGAGAATGGACGAAATGAGGTCAAAGGTCACGGCAAGGAGCGGGATCCATTCCATTGCCCTTATGCGTCATAACATGCGTAAATATGGTTGGATGTCGATGAAATTTTAGTATATTCTAGGGGACAACCTGAGAATGAACCCTATTGAAAATAGGTGAAGTGGCGTCAAAGGTCAAGACACAGGAGGGGGATGCATTCCATTGCCCTTATGCGCCATAATGTGCGTAAAAATGGTTCGATTTCGATGGAATTTTTGTATGTGGTAGGAGACCACCTGGGGACGAACCCTATTGAAAATGGACGAAATGGGGTCAAAGGTCAGGACATAGGATCGGGATCCATTCCATCATCCTTATCCCATACTATTAAAGGAACAATTCTTGTATGTATGTAAATTTCATTTTGAAAACGGCTCTAAGGATTTTGATGAAAGTCGTTAACCTACCGTTTTCTGGTACTAGAAATCGATTTAGTTTGATATCGACTTGAGGAAATTACGTTTAGTGCGTTAAATAACCACCCCGGATTACCACGTTTTTAGTGTCATGGCGTCGTCCCATTAATGTTGCCCATGCTTAGAAATCTTATGACGTCACAATCTCGCGAATGAGATGTTGGCGCGCTGTCACGCCATCTGTCTCATTACGTCACGCGTTGTGTGTGGATCCTATTAAAGTTTTATGACGTCACACTCTTGCGAGCAGATGGTCGCGATTCCTATCTGCCTCATTACGTCACGCGTTGTATGCTTATGTCCGTCCGCACGATAACTCGCGTAAAAATCGTTCGATTCCGATGAACTTTTCGTATGTGGAAGGGGAACACCTGGTAAGGAACCCTATTGAAAGTGAACAAAATGGAGTCAAAGGTCAGGACATAGGAGCGGGATTCATTCCACTGCTCTTATGCGTCATAACTAACGTAAAAAAGGTTCGATTAAATCTTAGTATGTGGCAGGGGACCACCTGGGGACAAACCCTATTGAAAATGGTCGAAATGGAGTCAAAGGTCAGGACATAGGAGCGGAATCATTCCATTGCCATTATGCGTCATAACTTACATAAAAATTCTTCGATTTGGATGAAATGTTAGTATGTTGCAGGTGCCTGTCTGAGGACGAATCCTATTGAAAATGGATGAAATGGGGTCTAAGGTTAGGACACAGTATTCCATAGCCCTTATGCATCATAACTTTCGTAAAAATGCTTCGATTGCGACAAAACTTTATCATGTTATTTCGAAGGGATCTAAGGTCAGGGCACAGGACCGAAATATATTCAACAGCCATTATCCTCATAACTTGAGTAATGATTTCTGGTATGTTGGAAAGCGTATTGCATGATTTTACTAACGTGTTTTTTTATGAGCAAACCAATCGCTTTACGGTACCCTTCTCGTTCGGAAAACTCGCAACATACAGCAGCAGGATAAGATTGAATAATTTCCGCTGATGGAAAAAGCAGAAGTTTTACGGCATCCTCCCCTAATACAAAACAATTGGAGTGGGTCAGCTCCCTTAGTTTTTCAATGTGAATGTGGTTCCTTCTCTCTCTCCAATTTTCACCCTCCTCTCAGGCTTCAGGGCATGCTATTAACTGCAGCATTTCTAAACAAAACCACCCGTTCGCAGACGATCTCTTTTATTGTTCTTGTCGGCGAACTTTGTTCTCTAGATGTGTGAAACGTTTTTAAGTTGTCTTAAATGGCACGGGAGAAATGGGCTGGGAGAAACTTACTTTTGTGTATAAATATGTGCCGTATTTTCCCCATTTGTACTCTCAGGCAGCCGTTTTTAAAACCTCTGTGACCCTGATTAGCTGGGCAGTCTGTCGTTGTTTTCCCTTAGCATATGCTCAGTTTAGTGTTGCTGATAAATACTCTTCAATACTTATTATGGAGTTTAAGAAAGCGAAAGATTTTCGCGAAAAAATCGCTTCCGGAGAATATGTGCTTGTAGACAATGTAAAGGGGAAAAGCGATATTTGGAAATATTTTAAATTACTTTCGCGTTCTGGAACTAATCGGCCGGAAAACGTTGTGCAGTGCACTAAATGCAAAAAATTTTTGAGTTACAATAGCACAAAAGCTGGAACATCGCATCTTAAGCGGCATAAATGTGTCTCCCCCCACACACACGAGAGACATATTGGGTTCCAGCGATATGATACGCCAGTAGAGATAGGTGCAGTTTATAAAGACATAAAATCTTCTCCCAGTAGAACGATCGGACTCATAATTCTGGATATTTCGCACTTTTCGAATTAACTCCCCACCCCACCCCACCCCCTCCTTATCCCCAAGGATATTTCTGGGTTCGGCGGTAGGGAATGATACTGAAAACCCAGAAAATTTTAAAGGCATGGAAATTGTACTTTTCATGAAATATTTTTGAGTATACAAGCCACCGCCCCCTCCTTGGACGTCACGTGACTTATACATTGTCACGGAAATATTCTGAATTAACGTTTATTGTAATAGAATACGTGTAGCAATTAAGAAAACGAAAACTCTTCAGGAGTCGAATGACCGAGCGCCCCAGGTGTCAAATTCGTGTTTTGGTAATTGTTGAAATTTTACAGGCCGGGCCGGACTTTAATTAAAAAACTTGAAACGGGCCGGGCTTTCCAAATTAAGGCCCGTGCAGACCTCTACTGTACTGGTTGCTCTTTCTTCTTCCTAGAACCAGTGGTTATAAATTAGGGACGGGTAACTGCTTATAGACCATAGAGTTGCTCACGACGGTCGTTTACTCTTCTCTCCCAAAAATCCGTAAACATTTTTTTCCCTTTTAATTCGGGGTTTAATGACACAGTGAGCAACTCAGTGGGTAATAAGCAGTCGCCTGTCCCTCATTTATAACCACTGGCTGTAAGAAAGGGAGAGAGCCAGTACCGTAAGAGACAAACACACTGTGCAAGTCTTCATCCGCGACTCGAACCAGGACTCACTCTGATAGAATAGAAGCCAGGGTTTGGATGACTGCGCCACCGGGGCTGCTAATCGTTTTTGCGATGAACATGTTTCTAAGTGGGTTCCGCGAAAACTGTTTTTAAGAACACTGTCCATTAGAAAAGTAACGAGTTCGGGATGTAGTCTAAATTTGAGAATCAGAATGAAAATTCGAGTACAATTTTCGTTCCCAAGGACATCAGATGGCTTAGGGGACAGTAAACTAAATTTAAGGACTGTCGTTAAGAATTTGGAACCTCAAATTAGATGAACTTAAGGCCAAATTTTAACAGCAGAAATGATTTTACATCTGTAATTCATATGTTTTGAAAGAAAAGGAAAATCAGTTGCATAACCAAAATTACTTTGATAAAAATTCAGTTCCTGTGACACCTTTGTTTCCACCCAAATCAAAAGTTTTGCTAGGTAATATGAATCATCCATAAATACAACAACAGTTAGTCTGTTAGTATTTCACATGTCCTACATGTACCTGGTCTTATTGTGCATAAGATATACACATATATGGCTGTCATCTCATGAGAGCACTTTATAATAAGGGCAACTGAATAAAAATAAAACATTTAGTGTTTATGTATGTAAATCTATGTCTTCTAATCATTCGTCTGAGATGAGCCAGGGTTCGAATCCCGGGTAGGCATGGATTGTGTTATTCCTACTGCAGTGGCTCTCTACATTCTTTGGAACTAGTGGCCCCAAATTAAGGACGAGCGACTGCTTGTAGATTACTGAATTGCTCACAGTGGTTGTTGAACTTCCAAACAAAAAAACACCACTTACAGCCATAAGATTTGTTGCGTTTGAAAGGTAAATATCTAAAGTTTTTTTTTATGATGCAAATTAATAGACTTTTGTACGTGCCCTCTCATTCTCACGGAAGATGTCCAACCTGTACTTAATTTCTCGTCATGTCCGTTGTGATAAATCCATGGCTGCCGCAGTGGCTCAGTAGTCTAAGCGCTGGCTTTTGACCATAAGCGCCGACTTAAAAAAAATATTGGGGGTTCCTGAAATTTTAAATCAAATAACCCATGCATTTTTCAAAGGATTAAAAACTAATTTAAAATTCATTCAGTCAGATTATCTGGCACAACAAGACGCCTGAAATGCTAAACTGAAGCAAATTGTAGTTAATTACAGAAAAATAATTCTCTCTCCCTAGATAGTTATTTATTTCATTTATTTTGCTTTTGTAGGCGCGGCATTATTACATAGAATACACAGATACTGCCTGAATTTCCGAACTGTGGCTTTATAAAAGACATGTACAATTTATTTTTTGGTGTTTTTACCAATTTTAAAAATGTCAAATTTTGTTTTCTTGAAATGATTTCTGTGTTAAAAATCTTGTATTCAGTACTTTAAAGAATCCAGTGTACTCTTTGAAAATGGTGTAATCCCTGAAAATTAAAAATTTAGTGCTGCGGTTATATGAACATGGCAGCGAATAGAGATAATTGGGAAATTAATATAAAAATCTGGTCTAAATTCGACTCAATTTTTGCCACCCGAAAGTTAGCCTAATCGAGACTTAATTGCTTACCTTATTTTTTCAGAGTCGGAGACATGACGTAGCAGTCCTGGGCAACCCGAGCAGTGTGCAGGCGGGAATTATCCTGCTGGTATAGCGAACCTGGAACCCTGGCCAGGATGGGAGCACATGGGGCCGTAGGATCTCATCCACATACCGCTGGCCCGTCAACGATCCACGTATCACTACTACAGATGATAGGCTATGGCTCCCCAGACCATAATGCCTGCAGTGGGAGAGATATGGTGCTCAATAGCGAGAGCAGGATTGTGCCGTTGACCCGGGGACCTCCACAACCGGACACGATGATCATCGGTCCCCAAAACGAAGTGGCACTCATCGCTAAACACCACACATCGCCAGTCTGTGGCGTTCCACGTGGCTGTGGCCTGGTACTACTGCACATGGAGCTGGCGATGTTTCGGTGTTAATGGCAGCACACGTAAGGGGCGCTGGGATCGCAGATTCGCTTCCGCGAGGCTTCGGGAAATGGTTCGTGGGCACACAGGAACCGCTACATCTGCCTGTATAGTGGACCGGTTCCCCGTGGGATCCGTTCGTGCCTGGAGCACGATCCGTCGATCCCCTGTAGGTCCTCCTGGTCCGTCCGAAGCCGTTCCGCCGTGTGGCAGTGCCGTCACGTGTCCCCTGCTCTCAACACAGTCGGACGGTATGGTCAGAACAATCCACGTGGCGGGCATTACGGTGCGCCGACCACTCTGCGGTTTTCAGCTCAATGATCTAACCTCTCTCAAAGTCCGTACCCTGCGTAAATCGACGTCTCTGGCATCTACCCGGCATTCTTGTCACTCTGTACTCTTACTTGCGTCGGCCGGTGCTTTTCGCTTTCATGGGGCATCGACTACACGTCGGTTTATAAGGCTGCTGGTTCGTGCTTGCAGCGCCACCACAGAGTGTGCGGTCATGCGCAATTGCACCAAACTTGGGTCATTTGCATACCTGCACGCACTGTAGTTTTCTACAGAGTTTCACGGTTGCAGCAGGCTTTCTTCTAGGTGCGCAGATTTTATTGTCTATGAGTGTAGTAAACGGGTAATGAATAATAAAAAACTTGAAGAATTGATAAGGAAAAACAAAATTTATGCATATACGTGTATTTTTCCCACGAAGTACGCGCAAAAATATTAGGGGTTCGTGGAACCCACAGCAAAATCATTGGGGGTTCGAAAAGTGTTCGAACCCACGAAGTCGGCGCCTATGCTTCTGACCATTCGTCCGTGATGGGTCCGGATTCGAATCCTGGTGATGCATGAATGTTGTGTTCATCTAACGGAATTGGCTCTCTCCCTTTTCTTAAACCAGGGGCCCTAATTGTGACGGTCGACTACTTAAAACCCATCGAATTGTTTCAGGGACCGTTAAACCTCCAAATAAAGGAAATTACAAGTATATCAACAGCAGCAATTGCGTTCACGATATATTCCATTAGGTTCTTCTAATCATTCAATTTTGTTCTGTGTTCTGTGTTTTTTACAAATTCATATAAAAATGAACGATTATATCAGTCGAAGGGGCTGGCCACGGAATTTGGGCATTTCGGCCAATCCAAGGTCCTGGGAACACAGTATCAATGTAGTAGCGAACAGTTGCTCTCCAGTGGGGAAAATCTCCGTTTTGTTGAAAGATGACATCTGGTTGAAGGTCTTCGAGTTGTGGCACTTCGAAATTTTACAGCATATCTAAGTAGAATTTGCATTGATAGATCTTTCCACAAAGAAAAAAGACCACCGATGCCGTTGTGCATACAACATGAACATTAGGGCTATCACGAATATGAGTTTGAGAAACATGTTGGGTTTCGGACCCCATATGAGCACGTTATGTTTATTTATCGCTCCTGTAACGTAAAATGTCGACTCATCACTACAAAATACATGTTCAAGGAAGTGCGCATAATTATCAAGGCAATCTAATAAGTTACAGGCAAATTCGAAACGCCAAGGCTTGTCGTTATCCTCCAGACCAGGACCGTACCAAGCTTTGCTTATCTGGGAGGGCGAGACTTGAAATTACACCCTTTCGAGTTCAAAATTACAGCCCTTCGAGTTCCACACAATACATGTTTTTTTTTTTAGTTTCTCACACACCGCCGTTATAGAAACGTATTATTGTCGTTCAAAAATAGCACTTTAGGTTTTTGGCATAATTTTATCAAAAACGTAAAAACTAGACAAAAACCCAAGAAAAAACCCCACAGATTGTAAATGCCAAATAAAGCGTAAACGTTATGTGAACGCCGACAACACAACACTCCACAGAAATGCAGAACGAAAAACAAACCAGTGCACAACGAATGCGTATAGGCTAGTGATTGTAACAGTAGGAAGAAGCTTTTATTTCACTTTTGCTGAGTATGTTCTCTTCATCAAAGTTCTGCACTGATGTTACAAATTGCCAAGATTCTACAAGATATGCCTTTTTAAAGTAATTTTGTTTGTTTGGGTGTTTAACGACAACCGTGGGCAACTCAGTGGGCTCTTCAAAGCAGTGTCCCGTCCCTAATTTAGGGCCACTGGTTTCAGGGAAGGGAGAGAGACTGTGCCGTACAACATCCATGCCTTATCGGGATTAGAAACCGAACCTACCCCGGAAGAATGGTCAGAAGCCAGCACTTAGATCACTGCACTATCGTGGCGGCCTAAAAATTTTCAGATGCAATACCACACTTAATGAAACAATACAGTTTTATGACGAAATTTTTTGCATATTGAGTCTGAGTTTAAACGCAATCCTAACGATACAAGTAATGCGATTTATTGGAGTAAAAATATAAATATGCGTTTCCACGCTTTCGCACATCAACCAGATCTCTTTCTCAAGCAAGGTAGACAGAAAACAGTTTCCTGTCTACTTTCGTTGAGGAAGTTATTTGGTTGACGTGCGAAAGCTTGAAAACGTGTATTTTTATTTTTACTCCAAAAAATTTGATTACTTGTATAGTTTTACTGTTTTGTTTGTATAGTTGGTGCAAAATTCCTGGTTATTAATTAGTCTGAGTTTGTATGAGTCCTCAAATTTAGGGACACTACACAATTTTATCCTCAAATCAATGTTACCAATGTACGGTCACCTTAAACAGAAAGAACTAGTGCGGTTTACACGTAGTGATAGACAACAAAACTTCACGTGTTTACCTTTCAGACGCTGCAAATCTTATTTCTGTAAGTGGTGTAGTTATTTTCCATTAATTTTCTAAAAATGGGGCAAGATTTTTGGAGAACCCTGTATATTGCAGATAAATAAAATAAATAAAGTGAATTAACTGAAACTAAGAAATATATCAACTGCTTCAGAAAACATAGTAATTCATTCTCCTGTATAGCTGCCGCCTTTCAATATTTGGCGATTCCTTTGTCTTGATTTGTATTGCATTTCTTGATGGAAAGTCGTGAATCCAGGTGGTAAGAACCACTTTGACTCCCTCCTCCACAGATGCACAGGTCCTCAACTGGATTGAATTCCCATATAAAATCACATGTATAGACAGATGTAAGTGAATTATTTTTTTTA
The DNA here is from genome assembly GCA_039090855.1 of Macrothele yani. NCBI lineage: Eukaryota > Metazoa > Arthropoda > Arachnida > Araneae > Macrothelidae > Macrothele > Macrothele yani. The sequence goes on from CM077014.1 coordinate 2,624,297, forward strand.
AAATCGTCAAATTAAATTCTTGCAGTCGCGCTAAATATTTTGTCATGCCAAAAGAGTTTACGGACACTCAACATAATCAAAAAACAGTTTTAGAAAGTATTATTTAAGGCTGTGATTTTGTTCATGAGACCTAAAAACCATTTTAAATTTTAGTGTTCCTTCGTATAATGGCTACAGCGTTACTACTAATATATACCTCGCGCAAAGTCTAGCATATCCGAATATAATAATAATAATAATAATAATAATAAATTTCACATCAACGTTAGTGCATCTCGCACGAGTTATACCTAGCATTACTAAGATTCAAAGCAGGAGAAATGCTCCCTAACCTATTAAATTTTGTGTTTTCATAGTGCGATGCAGAGGCGTAACGAGGGTGGGGCAGGCGGCCCGGGATCAGCTCAACAGAGGGCGCAGAACATCATTGCTCACAATCTGATTAAAATCGGAATTGAAACTTTTGCATCAGTTGCTGGTACAGCTTTTTCCTGCCATATTTTGTCGTTTGTCCATTTACAGAATTTACCTACCATATCTTTCGCCAATTGCGGGAGATTTGCTGCTTAAAATTGGCATTTCCCCCTAAAATATGCACGGGATGTAAGTTACTCACAATAAAAAATGAAGGCGTGGTTTTTCGTAGGTTATAAAATAAGCATGTCGTTCATATTGTTAAAGATTCTGTGGGGCGATTCGAACATTACTGCCACTGCTGCAAGCTGCATTTGGTACGGTTAATGTGGTGCCAAAGGTCGGAACTTCGAAGCAGTTTGGAATCTCACCGCTCTCTTCACATTTTGTATTTTACACCCCTAAGTGGCGTTCCGCGTCCAGTTCAGCTTCACTACCCAGAACATCCCTGATGTAAGTAAGGGTAAAGAAATTCAAGAAACCCTTCTGCTGAGTGCTGCCTCCTCATTTCCTAATTTGACAGAGGGTAGCTGTGACTACGCAAAGGACTTCATCTGGTCCACCGAAAAACTAGTGGTTCCTTAAAATTTATTGCACAACCGTTAGTGATTATTAGTTATCATTTAACTACAACAGAACATGATTAAAAAAAAAGAAAGTATAAAATTCAGTCTGAAACTAAATGTCAGAAGCAACTCCCAGTGGCCGGCGTTAGTTATTTTGCAAGATTGCAATTGCTTGTGAGTACTAAATAATGTAAATATGTGCGTAATCAATTCACAAATCCAGTTTTACTATCCTAAAAACTGATGCAACAAGTATGATAGTATGATTATAATATTTCAGGCTGCGCAGCTTTTTGTCTTAAAGACTTCGGAGAAGGAGGGGGGGGGGCAATGTTTTGTGGTTTTCCCCGGAGCGCAGAGATGCCTAGTTACGCCTCTGGAGCGATGCTATCATTCCCTTTTGTGATAAATTCTACATACAAATTCTCAACCGCGATTAATACGCAGTAAATGTTAAATGTTTATTTCTTTTTAATTTAATTTCAAGTGGTGCATGATTGAAATGCCAATAACTTTGATTAAAGTACTTAATTTCAAGCAATGTTTTCATAGGAAAAAAACTTATGAATTGTGTTTATATTTTTAGTGGCGGTGTCTACTGCCATCTAGCTGTCAAAACTTTCGGTAGCCCTAACAGTTTTTCTCTTGGAGATTTCTCCACCGAGCATGTCATATTTATTACGTGGGTCTCGGTATGCACTATCGTACCGCTTTTGATAAACAGGGGTGAGTGCAGTTGCTGTTAACTGAAATCAGAAACACCTAACACCAATATGCATCTACGCCAACTCATGGCAATTAAAAAAGGATGATTAGCAAATATGTGGATAACGTTGTCCCTATTATCAGCTACTGGTTTCAAATAGAATTATCGAATTGAAATTAAAAGGGAAATTGCGATGTATAGTCACAGCCATCAACATGTACCAAAAACAGAAGCAGATCCGATTTCTTGACTTTAAAATAAGTGGCTAAAATTTCCTAACTCTTTTTTTCTGTTACAGTGTTTAACGAACATCATGAGCATCTCATAGGACTATAAGCAGTCCCCTGTTCTTAATTTTGTGCTACTGCTTCTAAAAAAGGGACACAGCCAAACGCCGTCGGACAAACACACCACTCCCGCTTTCTCCGGGACTCAAACTCACGCCCATCTCGGACGAATGAGAGAAGCCAGTGCTTCAAACCACTCGGCCAACAGAGCCTCATTCTGCTGGATCATTGATCAGCTCTAATTTCTCTACCTAGGGATACTGTACAGAAAAGCGCATCTTTGAGCACAATTTGCCTTAATTTAAAATTTAAATTATGAAACATTTAACAATTTTTTTTACTTTTTCAATAATCAATTAATGAAATCTTACATTTCATTCGTTGCTATTGCCACAGTTAAGAGGTCGTTTTTAGGATAAAAATAATAAGCCATTTAGACAGGCGCTCCCCAAACTCAGAACAGCGAATTTTTCTCTGTCGTTCCGTCCTGGTTGGGCAGTGGCGTATCGGAAAAACTCGAGGCGTGCCCGCAAAAATATTTTTTTCGAACCTTTCGCGAGCGAAAATCGATTAGTTTTCAATTACTGGAATTTTTAAATTCCATATAATTAATTAGATATTATGGTCGCTTTAATAATTCAAATTCTTTGGAACCTACAGGCAGTTTTCGTAAAACCAAACTTATTGCACTTCATTGCGCGCAACACAAACGTACACGTTGTAATTAAAATGATTGCCCTAGCTTTATGCAAATGCTAAGTATTACAATACATTTACGCCAAAGTTAATCATACTATAGAACTGCCGTGTAAGAGTGTATAAGATCCATTTCCGATTTATAAAACTATACCGAACATGAGCAAGCAAATAAATAACAATTAAGAATTGTGGCACAAAATAAGTAAAACTACTTACATTTTTACTCTTGAATATCAAAAACAAACTCAACGTAATGCCACAATGTTTTGCACATAGTGAAAAAAATGACACAGGTCTGTTCCTTCCTTCCCGCGGAGAACACTTTTTAGTTCATTATAATCTGAAGGATGGCCATTTATGTGGAAACAACTGTAATACAAAACACTTTTTCCTCATTAATAAAAAAAATTGCATTCACTGAACTGATGTTTCTTTTATGTTCTCTGTTTCATACGGTTATGGCCAAACCCCTCCAAAATAACTCCACAACTTAAATCTTGGCCCTCAGTCTCCGGCAGCTGGAATGTACCTGGCCAAGGCAGCGGCCAGTGCGACATGAAGGCAGAGGGTGCTAAGAATCCCCGGAGGACAGGACTAGGCAGCCATCTGATGCTGACCTTGGCTACGTATAATGGACGCTCCCTATCTTCTGATTCAAGGCTTCTTGAATTGGAAGAGGAACTACAAAGGATCAAGTGGGACATCGTGGGGCTAAGTGAGGTAAGGAGAAAAAAAGAAGATCTCATTGAACTGAAAAGTAGACATCTTTTCTACTATCGTGGGACAGATACTGGCAGAACTAGTGGTGTTGGATTTATAATAAACAAGAAACTGAAGGATAAAGTTGTAGAAGTTGAAAGTTCCTCTGACAGAGCTGCACGACTCATTATCCAACTCTCGAAAAGATACAAGGCTCAGATTATTCAAACTTATGCACCCACCACAAGTCATCCTGAAGAAGAAATTGAAGAATTTTATGAGGAAATTCGTCATCTAAATAATAAAGGTAAGCAGCACTTGAAGATAATTATGGGAGATTTCAATGCAAAAATAAAGCAACGGCAACAGAATGAAACTTCAGTAGGTAAATTCGGTCACGGCAACAGAAACCAGCGTGGAAATACTCTCGTTGAGTTTGCAGAGGCAGAAGGGTTTTTCATTTTGAACTCCTTTTTCAAGAAAAAGCCACACAGGAAATGGACATGGAGACATTCAAATGGGACGACAAGTGAAATTGATTTTATTATGTGCAACAAAAAAATCGTCATAGAAGACTGCAGTGTGCTGAACAAGTTTAACACAGGTAGTGACCATAGATTGGTGAGATGTAAGATGCACCTCAACACTAAACTCGAACGTGGCAAGCTCATAAGACAAACAAAATCTATTGACATAACCAACCTTAAAAAACACCATAATACCTTCAAGTTGAAACTGAAGAACAGATTCTCTGCTTTAGAAGGCCTAACATCGGAAGAAGTGGATATTTCTGAAGTTAACAGAAAAGTAACAAAAGCTCTTATGGAAACAGCAACAAAATTAGCTGGGTCTAAGAACAAGTTGCATGAGAACAAATTATCAAGAAAAACCAAAATGTTGATGCAAAAAAGAAGAGAGATGAGGACAACTAAAGAAGATGTGACTTCCAAAGTGGAATATATAGAGCTATGCAAGACAGCACGAAAAAGTATCACTGAAGACGTAAGGAAATTCAACTGTGAACTCGTGAGGAAAGCAATTGAAAACAACCAAAGCCTAAATATAGCAAAAGGACATCTCAGTAAAGGAAGAAAACAGATTATGGCACTGAGAAAAGAAGATGGTTCTGTAAAAAGAAATAGAAGCGAAATTTTGACAAAAGTGAAAGATTTTTACTCCACATTATATGAAAGGGATGATACATGTACTCCAGACATCATGAAAAGTACCAGTACCAGAGTTCTTCCAGTCCTTCCAGCAGAAGTTGCACATGCAATCAAGAACATGAAGCGGGGAAAAGCTGCAGGAGAAGATGGAATTACTGTAGACATCATACAAGAAGCAAGTGGAGAAATTGAAACAGTACTCGCCCAAATTTTCACTCGATGCCTTAATGAAGGGAAGATTCCTGAGGATTGGAACAATGCTACAATGATCCTGCTACATAAAAAAGGTGACATTGAGGATATCAGGAACTACAGACCTATCAGCCTTCTATCAGTGCTTTATAAAATCTTCACTAAAGTTCTTTCACACCGTTTGAAGGTAACACTGGACATGGTTCAACCGAGAGAACAAGCTGGATTCAGGAGTGGCTACAGCACAACAAATCATATCCACGTAATGAGAGAACTACTTGAAAGAGCGAAGGAATATGAACTTCCATTGTGGATGGCTTTTATCGATTATGAAAAAGCCTTTGATTCGGTGAAACCATCAGCAGTTACAATGGCTCTGAAATCCTGCGGTATTAAAGATGCATACATTAATATTATTAATAACATCTATGAAAATGCAAGTGCAAAGAATCGGCTGTTTAAAAATACAACACACATAAAAATTGGAAAGGGAGTGATACAAGGTAACACCATATCTACGAAGCTCTTTAATGCCACATTGGAAAATGTCTTTCAATCACTGAACTGGGAAAACAAAGGGATAAACATTAATGGAGATTATCTAACCCACTTTCGTTTTGCTGATGACGTAGTCATTTTTGCAACTACCCCATCAGATCTGCAGAATATGATCCAGGAACTTGCTGACAAAAGTAAAGAAGTGGGATTAAAAATAAACTTTCAGAAGACAAAAGTGATGTACAATGCTTTTACAAGAAATGAAGATTTATCGATTGATGGAGAAAAGCTGGAGATAACAGACACGTACGTTTATCTTGGACAGCCGATATCAAGTGAGGGTCACATTGATGAAGAAATTAATCGGCGTACAAAACTTGCCTGGAGAGCTTTTGGAAGAAACAGCATAATTTTCAAGAGCAATATGCCATTATGTCTTAAAAGAAAAGTGTTTGATCAATGCATCCTTCCAGTGCTAACGTATGGTGCAGAGACGTGGAAGTGAACTAAAAGAGACATACAAAGGCTGCAGACAGCTCAAAGCAGCATGGAGAGGTGCATGCTTGGTGTAACCAGGAGAGATAAGAAGATGAACTCGTGGATCGGAAAAATGACAAGAGTGGAAGGCATCATGATCAGAGTTAAATCCCTGAAATGGCAATGGGCTGGACATACTGCCAGAAGGACAGACCATCGATGGACAGCCAGAATTTTAGATTGGATTCCAAGGGACAGGAAAAGACCCAGAAGAAGACCACATGGGAGATGGGTGGATGAAATTCGAAAGTATGCGAGAGTGACATGGAGGAGACTGGCACAAGACAGACCGTTGTGGAGGAAACTTGGGGACACTTTCGTCCAGCAGTGGATTGATAATGGTTGATAATGATGATGATGATATATATGTAGATATATATATATATAATTTTAGGAACAATGATTATACACGCATAGGAACTATTGCTGTGGCTGTGAAAAGGAGACTCAAGTCTCTGCAATAGCTGCTTTCCCGTCTCCATTTTTTATAAACTATAGGAACGAAGATGCTTTTTTTAAAGATTTTGCTTATTTAGTGAAAAGAGAAAAATGCTTTTCTTTTTAATACTTCATTCGAATCTGCCTTAATTCTGGCTATTTATTTAACCGTTTCATATGAAGTTTCTGCAAAAAAAATTGTGAAATTTTCTTTCTTCATGCTAGAGGCCCTTATAGCCGTGAGCCCCCCCCCCCACCAGCTATGCGGGGGTTGCGGGAGCTATCAGTACGCCCCTGGGCAGTGGTCTAGGCGTTGTCTTCTGAGAATTCGTCTGAGATGGGTCCGGGTTCGAATCCCGGTGAGGCATCGATTTTGTGTTTGTCTTACGGCACTGTCTCTCTCCCTTCCCTGAAACCAATGGCCCTGAATAAGGGACAGACGACTGACTGCTTGTAACCCAACGAGTTGCTCATGGTGGTCGTTAAACCTCGAAATAATGGGTAATATTGGGTTGTCGGAAAAGTCATGACGTATGTTGGCACCCGATGGCGGTTGGGCGGGTTTAGAAGTACTAGAGGCATTCGACAGGTGCCAGTTCTAGCTGCAGTCTAAAAGGAACAGTGAGCGATTTGGTTGATTTGCGGAGATTTGACATCAAGTTGAAGATGGAAGACCAAACTGTGCATTTTCGCCGTATTTTATGGTTTTACTTCCGTAAAGGGAAGAACGCGCGTCAAGTTTGTGAAAAGTTGCGTAAAGTGTACGATGATAATGATCTACAAGAATGTCAGTGCCAGCGGTGGTTCGCAAAATTCCGTGCTGGTGATTTTGACCTCAACGATGCTCCTCGGTCGGGGAGGCCCACCGAGTTTGATGACGACCAAATTAAGGCATTTATGGAGTCAAACCCACATTACACGACACGAGAGATTGCAGACACATTGCACATCCATCATTCAAGCGTTCACGACCACCCGAAGAAGCTGGGATACGTAAGCAAGCTCTATTTGTCGGTTCCTCATGAACTCAAAGAAGCTCAATTGCTGGCGCGTTCATCTGCGATATGCTCATTAAACGTGAGGAAAACGATTCTTTTTTGAAGCGACTGATAACTGGTGACCAAAAGTGGATTGTGTACAACAATGTGCTGCGCAAACGGTCTTGGTCCCGACGTGCTGCTTCGCCTCAAACGACATCCAAAGCAGACATTAATCAGCGGAAGGTTCTGGTCTCAGTGTGGTGGGATTTTAAAGGTGTCGTGCTTTTCGAGCTGCTACCACGGAACCAAACAATCAATTCGAATGTGTACTGTCGGCAATTGGACAGTTTGAACGAATCCATCATCCAGAAACTTCCAGAGCTCGTTCATCATAAAGGTGTTGTGTTCCATCACGACAACACGATACCACACACAAGTTTGATCACTTGCCAAAAATTATTGGAGCTTGGGTGGAATGTGTTGCCACACCCAGCATACTCGCCTGACCTTGCGCCGTCAGACTTCCACTTGTTTCGCTCTCTTCAACAGTCCTTGCGTGGTAAAACGTTCAATTCAGATGAGGCTGTAAATCAGCACCTTGTACAGTTCAGTTTTTTGCCACGAAAGACAGGTCCTTCTATGAACGAAGCATTCTGCAGCTCACTGAAAGATGGCAAAAGGTTATCGAACAAAACGGGCATTATATCATTGATTGATCTTTGTTCTTTCTATCAATAAATGACCTTTGCAAAACATGGCTAAAATGCGTCCTAACTTTTCAGACAACCCAATAGAAAAATAATTTATCCCTTCGTCAATGTCTCTTTTTTTGTGAAGCAAAATGAAAATAAATAAATACATATTGTTATTTTAACGCTCTTCTAACATCGGGGGCCCCGCTACTTTGTTTATTTATTTATTATTATTATTATTATTATTATAAATAAATAAATAAATAAATAAATACTGTTGGAATCGTGGTGTGGGTCGCATCTCTTTAAACCACAGCCAGTCATCTCTTGCAGTCAGCTAGGATAATTAATAACCACCAGGCGGTAGCGAGCGTATCGTTTCCTTCGTATCTTAATTAGAAACATCCTGAACCGTACTGAATAGTTTCCCGCGGAATGGCTTCTTCAGTTCCGGGAACAAGTCATAGTCTGGTGGTCTCATGTCAGGACTGTTTGCTGCGTGGAAAAGCAGTTCTCATCCGTACTTTTCCAGAATATCTCTTACTGTACGGGAAACATGCTTCCTCGCGTTGTCGTGCAAAAGGATGGTACCAGCTTCGAGCATGTCGGGCCTTCTTTGGCGAATCTTTGGGCGCAAAACATTTTGCAGAAATCTTCTGTAGTATTCCGCTGTTACACTGGTCCCCTCGGGCACTCTGTCTGTTGCTTTCACTCCAACCTTGTCGTAGGACATAATCATCATCAGCTTAATCTTCGATTGTTGGCGGTGGAATTTCTTCTGGGTACGTGTTTCTGGATGTTTACACTGAGGGACTGAGATTTCGGTTCTGGTTCAAAATCCTGTATCCAGGTTTCGTCTATTGCAACGATTCGGTCCAAAAACTGCTCGCCTTCTATCTCGTACCGCTGAAGCAGTTCTTCTTTGCGAGCTGCTTGCTGCTCTTCACTCAGATTATGTGGAACCCATTTGGCATCCACGTTTCTCTTCTTTAAGTTTTCAGTTAGAATTCTGAAAAACCGAAATTAGGAACTAACCCCCACAAACTTCACACAAAGCTTTGTGAATTTCCGTAGGAGTTTTCCTCGCAAAGTTTCAATTTTAACGTAGGATCGCTGGTCGCTACGCGAGATATGACGTGACTCTCTTTCTTCTTCCATTTCTAGGCAGATATTTTCAGAACAGGAACGAATTAGCCAGAAAACGCAGACACAATTTTTTTATTCTGAAGTTTGACACACAACTGGCGCAACGATTGGAGAGATTGCATCATCCTACGGGCAGCGCCTGCGCAGTGTGCAAAACTTCGAAATGACCTACGTAAATAACGATGCTATTTACACCATCTCAAACTACTCCAAAACCTAATAATTGCTATAAGAAAAGTATGGAAACACTGTCATCCGTAGTAAACACAAGAAGACGTTGCCATTCGGCTGTCTTTATACATTTTTATGAAAAAAAATATTGCTTTGCATATATCAATGAGAAATCTATCACCGAACACCATTCGTCCCCATCGTACAACACCGTCGATTTCCATCCTTCCACTGTCCAGCATCATTCATCTTCCGCCGTCCAGCTACATCCATCAACACTACGCATCCAGCGGCGGTCCATCCATACAGTTTTAATCACTTGCTATTTTCTTTTCTTTGGGGAGGGGGGAGCTAACGATCATCACGTGCGACTAGATGGTCTACGAGCAGTCACCCTTCCCTGATTTAGGGTCACTGGTTCCAGGGAAGGAAGAGAGCCAGTGTCGTTCATGCCTCATCGGGATTCGAACCCATCTCAGACGAATCATCAGAAGCCAGAGCGTAGACCACAGCGCCAACGGGGAGGCTACTCGTTGCTTGAAGACCAGTGGATGTGTTGTTCCGTTTCGTCAATATAAACTGGGGTACAGTTGCAACTCGGGCCTCCCATACTGTGCTTTGTTCGTGTGTGAATGAATGTAAGAAGTAGAAGAATAAGTTCTGTATCAAAAATCACTAGTGTGACTGATAAAGACGGTTGAATAAGGACTCTTCATTCTGCAATGCCGTCCTTCGAACTCAGTTCTTTTTGTGGCAGCAACGAGCGCTTTCCAGAAACAGTGTTTTCACCTCATAAGTATAGGGGGACGGGGTGAAAAACTGTCAGAACGGACAATCAGTTGCCAGCTTTTACAAATCCAGGAGAAACATGCCACAGTCGTTTGCAAAATGTTGAAAGTATATAACAATGCAAATAGCTGAGGTGTGGGTTAAGAGAGTTGATAAGAAGGCGTAACGAGCGATGCACACGGTTTGACTAAGCATGACCGGAATCAAATGAAAAAGTAATTAAAGTAGACGAACGTCCAAGAGCGTTTCAGCGAACACGAATAGAGAAAACATTCAACTGATTTTGGCTGCAGATTTTTATTACGCGTATATCTGTGCTAAGATAATGCCAAAAAATAATTGCTAGTGTACCTGCCTTCGCAAATATTCGGTTTAAAGAAGAATGCAAACTTACATTCATTTTTTACGTTTTCCAACCGTAGGTTGAAGAAGCGTATATGCTTCAGCTTTGTCCGTCCGCACGATAACTCGCGTAAAAATGGTTATACTTCGATGAAATTTTAGTATGTGGTAGGGACCACTTGGGGACGAACCCTGTTGAAAATGGGCGAAATGGGGTCAAAGTTCAATACATAGGAGCGGGATCCATTCAATCGCATTTATACGTCATAACTTACGTAAAAATGTTTCGATTACGACAAAATGTTATCATGTTATTCCGGAAGTATACTTAACCAGTTCTGTTGAATATCGTCGAAATGGGATCAAAGGTCAGGGCATAGGAGCGAGATTTATTCTACAGCCATTATCCTCATAACTTGAGTAATAAATTTAATGATTTCTGGTATGTTGGAAAGCGTATCACTCTCATGCATTGCATGATTTTACTAACTTGTTGGATTTACGAAATAATACTTTAAATTAACGAAAATAAATTCTTCAAACCGAGGCGAATGATTGCTAAGACTGAGACCGAGTCGAACGAAACAACGCACGAATACCGAACAAAGGTTTCTTTAAATCACTTTAAGGAAATAATGCCGAAAAGGGATTTCCTTAAATCACTAGAACTCTCTTCTAATTCGATTGTTATTCAGCTAAGGCATCACTTAAGATAAAGAAACTAAATCATCTTGGGACAAATTCAAAACACAAAGGAATTCTATGTTCTCCATCTTCCTTTTCACAAATCACATTTCTCAGCTTTTGACTTTCTCTTAGGCAGCGATAAGACAGACTGGAGTCTTGTTACTTGTTTTCTCACAAGAAAAACATGCGTCTCGTAAGGAGCGAAGCCAGCGTTTAAAACTGGGAAGCGCCAGATAATCAGGGATATGTGTCTTATAGGACGGGGAAACTTAACTTCTACGGTTCGATAGAAGTTTCATGGAAAACTTATGCTTTATGCAGATTTTATCCTATCCGTACCCTACAGTCAGAGTCATGTCATAAATACACTGTAAGATAAGATAAAGAACGTCAACTGTAAAAAAAGGTGTTACCTAAAAAATTACGCGCATTCGTCTAAGCATGTTGAATTCTAAAAGCCTTGTATTTGATATGCATTTTAAATGTTTGAATTCTATTTTTTCGATGGGGGGGGGACTAAAGAGTGTGTTGAAAGAAAAGTTGGAGGGACGGGAGACTTCCTTGTCCCTCCTCAAGTTTGATATGTTCCGATAAGTCCGCATGAGCAGCAGGAAGAATCACGGTGGTGGAAAATAAATGTGACATAAAGACGACATTTATCAACAGAAGTTAATTCCGGTTCCTAGAGAATTATACGTTTTGTCATAAACTGAATCTTTTTATTTTTTAAGTTTAGTTTCAGCACTGGATACGGCCCACGCCCTGGGGCAGCATTTTTAGGAAGCCCTAATATTTCTTCAAAGCGCATTGTGTCGAACAAAATCATGGTATTCTATGTGGTTCCGTAAAATTCAATGTCCCAGATTTGCAGGTAGGCTCAAGGGCTCCTCATGTCGAAGTCGGGCGCTGGTTCTGTAGGGGTTGGGGGAAAGTAATGTCGTTTATGGAAAAGAAAAGAAACACTGTTTGTAACAGAAGAAATTTATTTCTTAATAAATTATGTAATCGCCATCATTATCAATCGCACTTGCCCATCGTGTAACCAAACTGTCAATGCCGTCTTTATAAAAAGCGTTAGCTGTGATGTAAAGAAGTCTGAGGCCTCCGTTTTGACATCATCAATATTGTGGAATCTTTTTCCATTAAGAAAGCGCTGCAGAGATGTGAACAAATGGTAATCAGATGGTGCAATGTCAGGGGAAAAAGGGGGATGGGGCAGAAATTCCCAGCCAAAATCTCTGATCGTCTGCTGGGCCCGTCTCCTCGTGTGAGGTCTCGCGTTGTCATGTTGGAGGATAACACCTTTTCTGTTGACCAATGATGGATGTTTTACGGTAACAGCTCGCTTGAAACGGCCTAGTTGTTGACAATAGAGGTCTTCCGTTACTGTCTGTCCGGGTTTCGAGAGCTCAAAGTAAGCTGTGCCAGCGGTGGTCCACCAAACACAGAACAAAACCTTTTTGGGGTAGGCGTAGGATCTGGTGTCTGACTTGGGAGAAAGCCACTGGTTTTTGCGTTTGTTGTTCACGTAAAGCACCCCATTTTCATCTCCAGTGACAATTCGATAAAGAAATGGATCCTTTCCCTGTCGACTGAGCAAAGAGTTGCAGATGGTGGAACGTTGGACTTTGTTGTCAGGTGAAAGTTGGTGTGGGACCCAAACTCCTTGTCTATAGACCTTCCCCATCTGTTGCAGGTGCTCTTGAACAGTAGACCATGATGCATTAAGTTGTTGGAATAATTCACCAATGGTTGACGAGGATCTGCCTCAATCACTGCACGCAGCAGGTCATTGTCCATCTCCATGGTCCTTCCTGCACAAGGGGCATCAGAGAGGTCAAAACTGCCCGTCAGGGATTGGGCGAACCAACGCTGGCTGGCACTTGTGGACGTTTAACGCATTCGGATAAACAGCGCAAATGTTATTGGTGAGCACAGTTACATTGTTTCCCTTGTGAAATTCATGCAGCATACAATGACTAACATGGCTCTCCTTGGGTTTTATGTCACTCATTTTGTTCTGCAAATGTGGAATACAAAAACACCTACATAACTTAAAGACGAATAGTTCATTCACTTGTGCATGCACTTACTTTACGTTGAACGTACATAACCAACTCACAACTGCCCCCAAACTTACCCCCCACCCAAACGACATTACTTTTCGGTGCACCCCAATAGATATTAAAGATATTTAAATAGGGTCCATTTAATATAAGATTGGAGCTAATTTTTATGAATACTTGGTGTCATTCTGCATTTCAATTTATAAATTTAAACGCACGGGTAATCTCCTAACAGCCAACAATAGAAACACTCATATACAAACAAAAAGCACACTTAAATATATGGAGGGAATATGCTGGAGCTTTGGGCGCGAGGGGGACCTGTATCTCATGGACTGCTCCTTGCCTTTGCGTACGAATCAGGTGGAACTTGTGTAAAGCACACATTTTCTTTAAAATTTTCATCAAACATTGCAACTGAGTTAGGCCCCATGATAACGCACTTAGACCTAGAATAGCTTTTCCCAGGCGAACCGTCCTGATTTTAACAAACGGTTTGCTCGAACCGAACCGAACCGAACCGAACCGATTACATATCACCCCTGCTTCCCTCCAGAGGCGTCTCGCCTGCATCTCATTCAGATTATCGAAAAGAGAACCAAAATTTAAAATGTTTTTTTTTTTTGCCTCAGGTAAGAAGTTGATGGCCATAAGAAAGTCATGTGGCAAAAAACTTCTCACCTTTTGTAGCCAAGTTCAGAGTTAAAACGTAACAGTCAATACGCAAACAATCATATTCACCGGTCACGTATGTCTCATCTACCACGAGACATACGTGAACGGAAATTCTTCGTGAAATGACTGTACTTTGGTGTATTGCCAATCTTGGTAAAAAGAATAAAAGGAGGTGAAAACTGAACTAACTGATGCTGTGAGAGTTTAAAAAGGAAAGAAGTCTTACCTGTTAGTATCAAATTGGAAGTTCAGGCTAATTATGACACATGAAAAAAGGGAAAAGTCAATCAAACGAAGAAATGTATGCGGCCGTGTATCGTAGCATCAAGCGGTAACACAATTTTTGTGAATAAAGACGATTAAAATCAAGACGGATGAATCATGTACTGGGAGAACAGAAATGTGTCATATTGCAAAGAATAGGCATGTACTTTCAGCAATCAGAGAAGCTCCTGATGCATTTGGGTGATAGCTTGTAATTAGGGTCTAAGTTGTCTGGTCATTCAAGCAAAAGCCACAGGCTTATTGTATGAACTAAAAAATAAATAAATAAGTTGACGATAGGTAATCGTAAAAGATTTATCTCTGAAGACTGGTCATAGATGGTTTTAACCATGCATATAGCTTCCAGTAAGCCTGAAAGTCAGAGTTGAGGGATTAAGATGACGCTGAAAATGCAAACGTGTTTCCTTTCCAAATGCAAAAGAACAGTAAAAGTGGCTATTTACCCAGACATATTTAATATAATGGTTTTAAATTGGTTGAAGACATTTATATAACTTTTACGTTACGTTCACTCTGTTTTAATTTGATCGCACTTAAAGCTTAGAGCTTTTCGTTGAACTGACATTACTCTCCAGTCGTTAGTAGCAGCCGACGATCGATACTAAAAAAAATACTCGAAAATTGTTTTAACAATTGCATATAAAATGGTGGACAGAACAAATCAAATGAAGGAATAATTACTTGCCAATACATAGGATCACTTGAATAAATATGAAGAATCTCTCTACATGAATACATCATTCGTGAATCGCTTTCTCAACATGAATAGTTGCACACAGAATACTGCTTGCTCAATCGTTCATCTCAGATTGCGCGTTCAGCTTTTATCTCATTAGTATTTAACTACGTACTTGCTTTTTCACCTGCTGTTAGGATTGCCAACTATCAAATTCATCGGAAAGAACTCCGTGACGTTAAGTCAGAAAAAATATCTTTAACGAGAAGAAACCAAAATATACTTAAGAAAACAGGAACTCAAAAGGAAGGTTAAATTAGAGGTATGCGTTACACAGAATCTTAACATTAATTGGACAGTACTGGAAAAGAATACCTTCTCGCACTACTTTTTAAGTGGATGAAAAGAAGCCTCAGGACACAATGCTTCGGAGGATAGCTTTACGTTGTCGCTTGGTGGTGGGCTTGAGACGGACGCAAAGCTGAAGTTACTATCTGCCAACCATTCCAAGAATCCGAAGGCTTCGAAAGATTTGAATGCCTTCCTATTAGAACAACATTCCTGGTTGTATGGAGTTCGAAGACGTGGGCGACGAAACAGATATTTGGAGATTATGTGAGAAGTACCGCAGCAGAATATCGCGCAGCAATAACTTAAGGAATAAAGCCCTTTCGTTTCGCAATGATGCCCCAGGCCAACCCACAGCTGCAGCTGATTATCGCGAAAATGCCTAATTTGTGTTTTCGCCGCCTCTCTAATACAATTTTCTTGCTTCAGCTAAATAACCAAGGTGATGTCATTAATTTGAACGCCTAGTATTTTTGAAGGCATGAGATAATTTAATTTCAATGTTAGCTTCTGAAGAAATAAATAAGAAATATCGTACAATAATATAATGAATATCGAAGGTTTTACCTGTCATAAAGATGATTTATTATTATTTTTTACATGATGAAAAAATACTGATTTCGAACAGCACACTCAGAATCCTTAAGCGTTTAAAACATCCATTTTGGTTGTTCGAATACAGAAGACACAGTTATGAACAATCACGACCGGTACTTAATTCCATTGCAATAAGTTCAGATTAGATCTCACCTTTGCAGCTTGAAATCACTGTTATGGACCCGCACTGAGTGAGTGAACACTCCATTCGAGTTCCTTCAACCTTGCAAGTTCTTACAGGATTATTTCAGTTACCACCTTTGGTCACCCACCAATAACAACGTTCTAACAAATGTTGTCGTTTGGAAAACATCACATCACATTACACCCACACACACTCGTGACGGTTAGCACATTCATAAACGTTCAAGCATGAAATGCCCACTTGACTTGAGTTTAAAAAAGTTGTTTGTAGCAAACACTCATGACGTCGACATCCAACAATTTTCAGTCAACGGTGAAGCATCTCGCAGATGGTTGACACACACTGGTGACAAATCAAGAACAAAATAACTATGGCAAAAAGGTACAGCATCTTAATGTCACCGAGAATTACTGTTAGAGCATGAGAAAATTTTCAGTCTTGCATGTGATAAACCATTGCTTGAACACATGCAAAACATTTAAGGTTTTGAAGAAGAAAGGAAAAGAATAAAGCGTAATATAGTGGAATTTACAAATCAGGCTAGCTTCGACGAAGTGCATAACGCCGACGTGCAGAAAGCGTCGTTGTCACACGGGGAGTAACTAAAAAATAATCAATTAATTCAGCTTAACACGAAACCATTATCTGAGTGACAGAAGAACGAAGAGAGAAGAAAACTTGAAATTCGAGATACTAAAACATTTAAATTGTTTTTCGTTACTGTTGCTAACATTGCAACTGTTCTCAACGGGAAAGAATCCCTACAGGGAGAAGAATCTGCGCCGATGAAAAAAAATCGAAAACGAACAGCGGAAAGGCAGGCATGTATTTTTTATTTATTCGCCTGTCAACCTCGGCCGAACTTCAGAAACATTATCTTCTGCAGTAGAAATGAAAGAGACTTCCCTTGAAGACGCTGAGTATCCGATATAGGTGGCTTTGTTCTACGAATCATGCTGTTCCTCTGTTTACGCCTCACAACCAACATTCAGACTCTTCCTAATTCCCTCTTCCCACTTCAACACCGTGGCGAGCGTTGTCATCTGCTTTTGAAAAATGTTAAAGCCATTCTTTGCTTTTACAGTTTCTTTAGACATATTTACTGAAAGACTGTGAGAAACCTAAATAACAATGGCTATTGCAGTGTTGGTGTATGCACTACACATGTTTTTTAAAAGTATCTATGATCATACAAACTACAACACAGTACAATAATATTCTATTGTTAAGTACAATTACTGAAAACAAGAATTGGCGTATTGCTGTTCTTATATGAAGAATTCTTTAAGGTTTCGACATATATAGGAAATAAATTAGTTATCTGGGACCTTCGAACTATTTGTAATTTTTCCTGTCTGAAGCAATAGTAGCCTAATTTACAAACTTCATCCTTAACGAACCGTTTTAGAGAAAAGCATTGCATTCGTAAACCAATGTATGAGTGTACAATGTGCTTTAAAACCTTCTCAGATTACTCAAAGCTGCATTTCAATGAAGAATAAATAAATAAAAACTATAAACTGAAATGTCCACCACACTTACGTACAGCTAAAATCTTCAAAACTGGAATACTCTTTGGTGATTCCCCCGTGGCCCGATATCAAGACACACGGCTCTCTGCCTAATTGTCAGAGGTGGGCCCGGGTTATAATCTTGGATTAAGAATGGCGTATTTATTCTAAGACGCTGCAACTGTTTCATCCCTAGAATTAGCGGCCCTAAATTAGGGACGGCTGACTCCTCATTGCTTTGTAGATGCTCACGGAGGTCGTCAAAATCCGGAACAAAAAAAAAATTTGGAAATATTTAGCTTGGAGTTAATTGAAGACATTGAGAGCAATGTGTTTATAAAACTTCGAGCAAATGACATCCAGTGCTTTCTGCAGGCAGAGCATATGTTTCGACTCGAATCGGAAGAACTACAGGGACAATCTTTTTTTTTTCTTTTCATTATGGAGAACTGATAGTAAAAGACAAAGCCTCTACTGTAAGCACCACAATCAATTGGCTGTTTTATATTAAAATGCGGAACTTCTCAAAAGTAATTTTGCAGAAATGAACTAGTTATTAAAATAATTAATGACGCGCTTATTCAGCTTTTAAGAAAGGCAGAAAACTGTGAGACGTGACAACAACTCTTGAGAGCAATGCTCATGATTGTAGCGGTAACGGATACACAAAGCTGCCACCATTTTCTTGGGGGAAAAGGAAATAAAGAAAGCAGGGAGCACAGGGTATTTAAATATGACGAGCTTTTCTTTTGCAGGGCTGTTTCGAATGCATTAACACAAGCGAGGGAACAACACTTCGGAGTGATGAGTTCCTCTTTATATAGTGTCAAAAGTTGTTTATGGGAAATATTTCGCTTAGCGCGAAAGAGAAATTCTAGAATTCTTTAAGCAGTTATAAGTACAGAAGATAATGAAGAAATGCCGCGAAAACAGTTGGGAAAATATTAAGAGCAAGCACAAGTACAGTACTGATCTTTGCTAAAAATAATCGATAAGAAAAACAAGAGGGAAATTTCGATCTATTCTGCTTCTTATGACAAAGGGCTGAGTGATGCTCGACGAGGTCATGCTCCTCCTAATGAGATGTGGCGCAATATCACAGTTCAAGGGGTATGTAAAGTTGTACATTCGCTGGTGTTTGTTATCATCATGTGAATAACCAGAGACACAAAATGCACACAGAAATTTATCATCAGCAAATGTGCAATTGATTAACCGTAGTGGAAGGGCCAATTTTGATCCAAAAGAGTTAAAGCAATAGGTGACATAATGGTACCTGAGGAACGCCTGCGTCAGGAAAGATGCGTTGGAACATGTATCTTTAAAAATTAGACGTATGCTACTACGGCCAGAAAGGTAAAGAAAAGCGACTCGACGAATGATTAAAACTGCACGAACAGAATTCATTGAGAAGGTTTGGATGCCAGACATTTACAAAAGCTTTACAACACGAAACGTCACAACACGAGGTTCACTCAACTGTTCTCTACTGAAGTGCAAAAGTTGAAAAGTATATTGTTGGGAAGACCGTAATTACTTTTTACTTGCAGAGCAGGTAATTCAAGTATTTTTTATATTGAAACTTTAAAAGAAGTGTTAAGCTTCTGGTAATGCTTTAATTTTTCATTGTTATATATGGAACAATTGAACCAGAAATCATCATGCTGTTACTACCAGCATTGCATAGAAAAAATAAACTAAAAATACGCATATCATACACAAACACACACACACACAAAGGTAATCTGAAAGAATAATTAGTTATTACGTTTGCACTTCTGTTTGCACTTTATATGCAATAATTTGAGTCAGAAAGAAAAATAAAGTCACTTCTGGCCAAACTGGAAAAGCAGACACCTACAAGTCAGCTGCTAGTTGAGAAGGACTTTTTTGTCTCTTCCATTGCATCGCAACAAATACTTTCCCCGAAATTACAAATATGAATTGTGTATTCTTACCTCTCCATTTGGTATTTTCTTGAAACCAGGCAAAGAACTGCACAGTTCAGGGATCAGACTGCTCAAACATTCCCGCAATTCCAAGATCCATTACAAACGCTATTAAGTTAGACTGAAATAGCACCTGGCCATTGTCTAGCTAGGAAAACTACCGACGACAGGTAAATAACTCATTAATTATGTTCTCCGCAATTCTGGGTAAAAAAAAAAAGATTTTCTCTCCCTTTCGGATAGGTTGAGCATGATTAAGCTTTCAATATTTTGTTGGAAAGCTTTCTGTAGAAAAAAGCACAAGATACAAAAACGTACATGTAAGATTCCAGAATTGCAGGAGGGACTGACCAGAAGAATTTGTTAGTTTTAAGTCTGGAGTATCTTACTTTCCTTACTATGGCTGAACACAGCTTGAAGCGTTGCGGCAGAAGCTCACGGAAGTAAGAGAAGTTGGGAGAAGTTTCAGATTTGTAGCATTAAGGGTAGAGTACTAAAAGAAAACTAAAAGACTAAAAGAGACATACAAAGGCTCCAGACAACTCAAAGAAGCATGGAGAGGTGCATGCTTGGGGTAACCAGGAGAGATAAGAAGAGGAACTCGTGGATCCGAAAATGACAAGAGTGGAAGACATCATGATCAGAGTTAAATCCCTGAAATGGCAATGGGCTGGACATACTGCCAGAAGGACAGATCATCGATGGACAGCCGAAATTTTAGATTGGATTCCAAGGGACAAGAAAAGACCCAGAAGAAGACCACATGGGAGATGGGTGGATGAAATTCGAAAGTATGCAGGGGTGACATGGAGGAGACTGGCACAAGACAGACCGTTGTGGAGGAAACTTGGGGAGACCTTCGTCCAGCAGTGGATTGATAATGGTTGACAATGATGATGATGATGACTAAAAGAAAAACAAAGGAGGTTTCATTTTTCTTTTGGGGAATTAACAACACAACTGTGGGAGAATTAATGGAGCACTGTAAATGTTACATATTACACAGTGAGATAATCGCCAACTAAAAGACATGATTGAGTAGTTAAACCTATTATTTATTATCATTAAAAATCATAAGTTGTAAACATTTAAAATAATAGAATACAGTAATTACTGCTGAATTCAACCTTATGCCACGAGGGCAAGAACAGCTCTGAAGATACATTTTGCCGTTACAGCACGTACGTTCAATAGAGCTTGTCATGAGAACAATGCGTAACGTGATATATACACATCTCACTTGACTTGAATTAAGAAACATATGAACAATTACGTCATTACATGAGATTAAACAGCAAATAAGGATTGATTTCCTACAATCCCCTCACAATTTTTATTTTCAATAAATACAAACATTTTGTGAGTTTTCCCACTCATAAATATTACTCAGCACTAGTAAAACAATAACACTTTCATGCTAAATTAAACAATAATGACTTTCAATAACTCGCAACATTTTTTATGCTTATTAGCAGTTCCTTTTGTCAAAATATCTGCGGTCATGTCGCTTGAGGTGTTTCACATTAATCTTACCTGATTCGTATATTTCTCTGACAAAATGGTGACGAATGTCAATATGCTTCGTCCTGGAATGATAGATCGGATTATGGACTAGCTTTTGCGCTGACTGGTTATCACAGTATATATCCTTCGGTGACGTCATAGGTTGTGAAGAAAGTTCGCTGAGAAAATTTCTTAAGTACACAGTTTCTTTAGCAACTTCTGAAAGCGCCATGTACTCTGCTTTGGTAGTTGATAATGCGACATTTCTTTGCTTTTTAGATTCCCAACTTATTGCTCCTCCGGAAAATCTGAATACATATCTGGTATAGGATTTTCTATCGTTTATATCGGAAGCCCACTCTGCATCTATAAAAGCCGTCAATGGCTCTTTCGCTCGGTCAAACACAAGACCAATGTTTTGTGTGCCTTTTAGATATCTCAGCACTCTTATGGCTGCTATCCAGTGATGTTTGCCTGGATTGTTGTTAAATTGACTGAGAAAATTCACAGCATGGGTGATATCAGGTCTGATTGCTACAGAAAGATACATGAGCGAACCAATAAGTGAACGATATGGGATATCTTTCATCTCAGATTTTGCTTCTTCTGTTTTAGGACTCATCTCTTTTGTTAGCTTTGTGCTAATATCCAAAGGTGTTGTTACAGATTTTGCATCCTGCATCTTGAATTTGCATAAAACATCTTGTATAAATTTCCTTTGTGACATTGTTATGCCATTTGCATTTTGAGCAAACTCAATGCCTAGGCAGTAATGCAAGGATCCTAAGTCCTTCATTTTGAATGAGCTGGCTAGATTATCCTTTATGGTTTTGTAGCTATCTTTGCTGTTTGCAAAGATCATTAAGTCATCAACATAAACAATAATAATGACTTCGTCAGTGCGATTTTTCAGGTGGTAAACACATTTATCTGAATTAAGTAGCTTCAAACCAAGAGATTTCAATTTTTCATCAAGCTTCTTAGACCATTGTCTGCCAGATTGCTTTAGACCATAGATTGATCTTTTTAATCTGCAAACGTGATCTTTGTTTGATTTACATTGGAAACCTTCCGGTAATTCTATGTACACTGAAGTGCCAGAAAAACTGGTACAGACGAGCTTATGCAAAATACATAGCAACGTCACCTATGCGCGTCCGCCAGTGCGTATATAAAGCGATAGACATGCAGCTGTCAGGACTGTTTCGGCGTGAGAATGACAAGTAATAACGATTTAAGCGATTTTCAACGCGGTGTCATATAGTTGGCGCTCGTGAGATGGGCCACAGTATTTCGGAGGTAGGAACGAAGTTCGGGTTTTCACGGACGACAATTCCAAGGGTGTACCGTGGCTACAAGAATTCATTCCGGCAAAACCTCCAATCTACGATACTAGTGTGGCCGTAAAAAGACGTTGGGTGAACGTGACCATCGTCGGCTGTCAAGAATCGTTACACGCGATAGGCGTGCAACACTCTCGCAGGTATCATCGGAATTCAATGCAGGAGCCTCAACAAGCATTAGCGTCAGGACTGTGCAACGTGCCCTGCACGATATGGGCTTTGGGAGCCGACGCCCAACTCGAGTCCCCTTGATGGGTGCACGACACAGAGCTATGCGCCTCGCTTGAGCACGGCAACACCACCACTGGACACTTGATGAGCGGAAACAAGTAACCTGGTCTCCCGAGTATCGTCCCAAACTATATCGGGCAGATGAAAGGATTCGTGTGTGGAGCAAACTCCATGAAGCTATGGATCCTGCCTGTCAACAAGGAACTGTACCGGCTGGTGGGGGGGGGGGGGGTCCGTAATGATATGGGGTGTGTTTAGCTGGACTTCACTGGGACCCCTAGTACGTCTACAAACGTCTGTGACCAGCCAACGCTATGTGCACATTTTTTCTGACGAGGTACACCCGTTCATGTCCTGCATTCATGCTGATGGGTTGGGCCTGTCCCAAGAGGACAATGCACCTCCACACAAGTGTCGGGACGCCACATTATGGTTAGAGGAGCATTCATCTGAGTTTTGGGTGTTGCCATTCCCACCCAAGTCCCGAGATCTGAACGTGATAGAACACATTTGGGTTGCCATGCAACGCACTATCGAACACAGGTATACGATACCTCGGAATACGCCCGACTTGTGGAACGCTCTGCAGAAAGTCAGAAAGTATGGTGTGCATTGCCTACAGCATATTTCCAGGAGCTAGTGGAGTTCATGCCCCGTCGTATTTCTGCAGTCCTTCGCTCCCGTGGGGGACCTACTAAATATTAGACTGGTGTACCAGTTTTTCTGGCACTTCAGTGTATATCTCCTCGTCTAAATTTCCATTTACGTATGCCATTACGAAATATAGCTGGTAAGTCGTTAAGTTGTTTGTAACAGCATGTGCGATTACAGTTCGAATCGAACTTAATCTGGCAACCGGTGAAAAGTTTTCTTCATAATCAATTCCTGGTGTTTGAGAGTACCCTTTTGCAACTAGTCTTGTTTTCAACTTTTCAACATTGCCATCTTGATTGTATTTGGTCTTTAAGACCCATCTGCCACCAATAACTCTTTTGGGTTTTGGTCTAGGTACTAGTTCCCATGCTTTCTCCTCTATGAGAGCATCATATTCTCTTTGCATAGCTATCTTCCATTCTTTTATTTATAAAATCTTGTCCGACTTTCATTAGAAACATTTATGCTTCAAAATACTTATATGAAAAATAAAGGAATCTTTATTATGAAATTGTAAGACTCTAGTGAGTAAATTGCTTACTGGTAGTTGAGATATTTAAAGCACAAATCAGAAAAATAATAACTTACACCATATACAGTAGCGAACAAAGGTACACTATCTACCAACAAGTAATTGGGCACCTGTGATAGCAAAGGAAAACGAAGTTTATTCACCTTCAATAGTTGGTGGAGCTTCTACGAGCGGCGATTGCAGCTGCGACCCTCCGGGGCATACTCTCAACCAGGCGTTGTACGACGGCTAGCGGTATTTCTTCTACTCGGCTTGGAGAAGACAGGTCAGTTCCTTTACCGATTTCGGACGGTGGGGGCACCCCATAAGTCGACACTCCAACTCGTCCCAGAGGTGCTCGATAGGGTTAAGGTCTTGGCTCTGCGCAGGCCAGTCTATTCGATAAACTTCATTGTCACCATACCAAGCCATGGTGGACCTCGCAACATGACAGGTGGCATTGTCATCCTGAAAATAACATGGGTCCACCCCGTAAAACTGCCACAACGTAGGAAGCGCATGGTCATCCAAAATGGTGCAGTAGGTCTCGGCGTTGAGTCTACCAGGAATTGCGACCAAGGGTCCCATGCCATACCAGGAGAAACATCCCCATAGCATAATTCCACCGCCGCCGAACTTCACAGTTGGCACAATACATTCCGGCAGGAGGCGTTCTCCAGGCAGACACCAAACCCAGACCCTGCCATCCGAACGGTAGAGGGTGAACCTTGATTCATCGCTCCAGAGAACCTGTTTCCACTGTTCAACGGTCCACTGTCGACGTTCTTTGCACCACGTTAGCCGAGCAGCGCTATTGGACTTGGTAACGAAATTTATACAGATCCTTCATTGCATGTTGTATGAATTTCGACTACGCAACGAAATTGCCAATGACTTAAGTCACCTACTTGCTGACGTCATGCCGGTGTGCTGCGCAATCTCAGTTGTCAATGCGCACCGTGGCCGGGGCTTCGACTTCGGGTACCTTGTCATCGGACATTACTTTCTTCCAGCCCAATAGCTTTCACTTTATATATGAAAGTCCATTCATTTGGAATATTTTCTTAAGACGTTTCATGTCTATTTTTTCTTCTGCTGTTCATTATTTTGTAATAAAATGTTGTGAACTTTTAACTAGTTCTTCCAAATGGCAAATACTCATTAAGTTCGATCAAACATTTTCAGAATTTTTTAACCAGTGTTTATAGTTATGTAAATAAATGGTTCACCTTATCCTTTATTATTCACGAAACATTTACGTCTGAAATTTTTATTGGGATGACACTTACTGGTTTGGAAACGTAAAAAAAATCTTGTTTAATTTCGAGATTTTTTTGCATTTCTGATGTATAGCAACTGATTGTTTTACGAAGCAAATTGTTCTTTTTTACACTTTTGTAAGCCTCATTCTCCATTCTTTCTCTTTTAAATTTTCCGTTGGTTGCTTTAATTGCATGTGACGATTTAAATTTGGCGATGTAAGTTCCTCAAAGAACAGTCCATCGCAACGTTAATATCATTCCCTTTTCATACGAAAGGTTGATAAATTAAGAACCATCATTCTATCTTGGTGGCTTTTGCTAAATTGATGTCCGGTTGGAGATTCCTTAGGTATTTGTAAATTTTTTGCATGAATTTAATTACAATAAAGTCTTGCTATCAGCGCTAATGTGCTTGTCATTAAAACTAAGTAATGCAAAATTAAAACTTAATGATTAAACTTCCAGATATCCATTTAAAGCTATTAGCCGAAAGAATGAAAGCATAGGTGTTATTCTTTAGAACACCGTAAGTCTTTTTCTCCTTGTTACTTTCTCTTTGCTGCCATTGTTTCAGTTCATTTCACAGCAATGTTGCCTATAACACTATTTCCGCTATTGATTCTCGGAGTGCTGATTGGCGTGACTACGATAAACATATGATTGCGATCCCATCTTCGTGAATAATTAGCAGCACGAAAACTTCATGTTTATGTTACGTATTGCTCATTGGTAAGCGCATTCAATACCAAATCTGGAGTGAAGAGATACTGTGTTTTACCTTTTGTTGTTTCGAAATGATTCGAACCAACGACTGAAGTAATTTTTATAAGCTAACCAATATGAGCCAAATGACTCAAAGGACTCCACTTGGCCCTTTCTAAATTCATATCAGCAAAAACTGTCTCTTTCAAGGAAAGCTACAGCGCATACCTACAAAAAGTAATTACAACGTTGATGGAAAATGATTTAGAATTGAAACTCTTGGTTATCAAGTATATAACGCGAAGGATAGATACGTTAACAAATTGCACTAAAACGGCTCAAAAAATGGCATCAAGCATTAGGCAAAGAAAAGGTGACTTTCAAGCGAAGATAATTTTCAAGAAACTTAAGTCTGCATCTGTGACGATCCCTTTACTATCTGTAGATACTCTGAAACAATATCGATAGGATCATGGCTGTTACAAGCGAAAATTGGATTGCAAGGTGCATTTCAAAATCGAATGTGGGAACGTGGGACATATTTTACATCATTTGAAGATGAACTAGGAGTGGTATTATTCTTTTTGTTAACAATGAAACACCAGTTCAGTTAATCGGTTAGCATAGCGGATAACAGCAGGATTATCGGATAGCTATCATGTAGGTAGCCATTGTACAAGGAAATATGACCACAACGCGGACACCAGGGAATGCCAAAACATGTAATAGATAATATTTTCCAAATTTTGAAGAGGCACTGCCCAAGGAAATAGAACTGCCTTCTGTTACCAATAAAAAGTTGTTTCGGCAAAAAAGGCTTTAAAAGAAGCTAGATCTCAAAGACAAGGTACAAAGGAAAAATTGCAAATGGAAGAGAACAAATGGAGCGCTGTGGTTTGTTATAAGATAGGCTTTTCTATCTGCAACGAGTACATTGGCGGTCACATAAAAAGAAAAAAAAAATGGCGGGGCTGTGTCGGAGCCACGGCCGCAGGTCTTTTGGGCGTAGAATACGTCGCGTGGCTATTGGGAGTTAAAAATGAGTGAATGCGCAGAGTTTAGGTTTAGAGAGATTTCTTTTAATTTTTTTTTTTTTTTGGTGTTTACAGAAATCTTGTGCAGAGAGTAATGTATTTTGAGAGAATGGCTGACTTATTCTAGGCTGAGAATGGTCTTGTTGACAAGGAGCCAATGGCACGACTAGTAGCTCACCTGTGGCATGACATTGACGGTGATATTTCTCGTGAAAGTCAAGTCGATGTATGCATTTCCCAGCGTTGTTGGCGATCGCGTCGGCACAAAGTTCAAGTTGAATTGAGTCTTCATGAAATCGAGCTCGTGTAGATTCGTTTGAGCGTCGACGTTAAAGACTCCAATGATTATCATCGGTACCTCTGCGTCCCTAATCATATTCTTGCTGATTTTCTTGGCGTTCTCGGAGTACTTGACCATCATCGCAAAGAGAAACCTCTCGAGGTCCGAAATGGAGACGTTCCGGTAAATGTAAACGCATCCGAGAATTAAGCGTGACTTGCCGTTCAGTGTGATGTCGACGAGGCACATGTTTCCCACGTAGTCCTCAATTATCCGTTTTCTCGCTTTCAAGTCGATCTATTTAAATTAAGATATTTCGGAAATTTTCACAAAGTTCTCAACTATTTACAGTTTTTCTTACACCTAATCAAGTTTTCTCACAAATATTATTACAGATATTGATAGATCTCGCATAGACGAAACGAATGACGTCTCGCGGTACCTGCCATCACGTCGCGGTTCCGAGTTATACTAATTTTATCGCTCCCGCCGAGCTCCGATTTAACCACAAAATGAGGGACGCGCGCGCCGCTCACTATTGCGTCATCTGACCTTGAACACTGTTTCGGTAGTCTTTTTGGACCTTCCTCTCTTCAACTCAGTTATTATATTTTTGCTAGGTTTTATAGTTTTGAAATTATTGAAGGGAGTCTGGTGTACACTTTTTTGGGACACACGATAGACAGTACTGGAACGAAACGATAGACGTATTCTACGTCAAAAGGTAGTGGGAGTTAATTTGGGATAAATTAGGTTAAAATATACAGGAAGTTTTGTGAAAAATATGCTTAACAGTCGTGAACAAAAATTAAAGTTTTATGAAAAATGTAAGTAACAGCTTGTTCCTTAAAAATTAGGGTAATTTTCGAGAAATGTATTTATAGTTATTATTCAGCCATTCATTGAATTGTTTACGAGAAAAGAGAAGCCAGTCTCAAAAAGAAATATTTCCACAGTTCAGGTTTTTCCTCTACGGTTAGAAAATGCGCATTAAATTTGAGAAACAACAGCATCTTGAAAGGAAAGGGAAAAATATTTAAAGCATGCTCTCTTGTATTTCTTTCCTTGCTGCTTCTACTAACGGAAGCACAGTTTAAAATAAATTACATAAGTAATTTCATTAAGAATGCAGAGTCTTTTAACATAACTTAGAAAATTGAATATCACATTGGTAGGGAGCACGTTGCTCCCAACAGAGCCATCATTATCTGCATACTAGAGTGCGGCCTATTTTCATGCACAATTTGCAGATGAGACCGCCCTTTGTATCCAAGGGGGCTGGTGGAGGGTTGAAACCGTCCCCGAAATTTCTGAATAAGTAAAACTCCTCTCACTGCAAGTTTTCGATCATTTTCCAGGCGTTTGCACGATGTTGGTAATATTCGGAGGGAGAAAGGGGGAGTAATCATTAACGAAGTCACATGCTGCCGGGAAACACTGAACGTTCTCCCCACCCCTGCGTCATCGAAAAAGAATATCTGAGTACGTCCATGTGAGGGGCTGTCCTTTGAGTGTTGATTTTTTCACGTGCATTTGAAAATAACTTTCCATGGAGACTTGGCTTTAATCTAAGGCCAATAGATGGCGCAACGGAGGTATGGTTTTATCGAACACTCTCTCTCGAGCATAAGAGCTATGCGGTGAAGTGTCATTTCTGAGGTCGGCGAAGCATCTCTCCTCAGATACTGTCGGGGAAAACGGGAAGGGAGAAAATTGGAAAGGTACCTACCTGCCTACTTCCTCGCATTGCGGTGAGTCCAGTTTGTGAGCAAATATCTGTTAAATGTGAGTCTCCGAGGAACACAGGCCAAAGTAAGATTTTGGTGATTATTTCTCGATTTCCACCGTTACCTAGAAATGAGGTGTGGTCCAACGACATAGGGGTTCTAACACTCAGAGCACCCTTTAAGCGTGTTGTGGGTGAGCCGCATTCAACATGCAGACGAATTAGGCCTAACACTGGACTGGGAAAACAATCGAATATTTCAACGATATTATCATAAAACTTTTCCGAAGATTATTAAAATGAAAAGAAAAGGTATCTATCTACTTTAGACCACCACTGCACAATACAAAATCCAGGTGTAGTATTTTCTTTCTAGGAAGCGTAGATATTACATGCTGTACCAGCATTTAAAATTATTATAACCATATAATAATTAAAAGTAAATCATAAAAGGAAACATTAGAAGCTAAACTGATGTCATTTGATAGCACAGTTACTCACACAATTGTTCAAAGGCTTATACTTCCAAGTAACTGTTTCTTTCAGGTAGGGTTTGCAAGCAGCGACAGTGTGAAAGATTTATCTTACGTTTAAAGAATAATGACGAACCCAAAGAAAAACAAAACAGCAGGGAAGGCTGTTAGTAAAGCTAAAATAAACGATATGATGAAAGTTATAGAGACAAAGTAGGTATGGGAAAAAATATTTTGCTTAAGCAGCATCTTATGTTTTGTGAGCTACCAGCAGTTCATTTTATTTGAGTTTGGTTTCTCTACATGAACTGAAAACAATTAAAATGGCACAGAATGTGTAGAAAAAATCAGTTATGTTCACTTGCACTTAAAAACTTTTAGATTTGTCATGAAAACCAATCACCATTTTCTTTCGACACGGTCTCGAATTTCAGTATTTTTCACAGCAGTAAGAATTTCTCACACAATGGAGAAACTTAGTTTTGTGCTATTGTTAGAAAACTGGAAAACAGGTGAAAATATTGCAAAAGGAAATATTAAAGCGTACACATCCTGGAATTTTAACATTGTGAAGATTAAATATAACTTTAGTGAGATACATTTGTGTAGAGAAAAAAATGTTTTCAGGTTTTACGTACATTGTCTGTAACGATAAGTATGTTTTGCAATACTTATTGTAAATCTACACTTCGTGGATTAAAAATCCTAACGTCTTTTTAACTATACTCAGTGAAGAAATGTTTCTTTCTATTTACTATTAATTCTTCAATTTTTATGGAATAGCATAACTGAGGTTCACGAAAGCAGTATTCACAAAAAAAATATTATAACAGATCAATACACTTTTTGTGAAATTCACTAGGATGGGGTTTATTATGACGGGGCAGGACACAGTCTCAATTCTGTACCTTTTGAAACACAATGTTTTATTTAACAAACACGAAAAAATCCATTTAAAGCTGCTAAATTTAAGTTATGTTTATCAAACTGCACTCAAATATGTTAAGAAAAGACGTTGTTTTATCAAGGAGTTTTCTTTAGATCTCATTTAATTCTACCAACCTCCCCGATCACCGAATCCAGCATATTTATTTAAATTATTAAAATTTTGCTGTGAAAAAAAAAGCGTCTTGCCTTCCAAGTTCGATATTTAACG
The DNA here is from genome assembly GCA_039090855.1 of Macrothele yani. NCBI lineage: Eukaryota > Metazoa > Arthropoda > Arachnida > Araneae > Macrothelidae > Macrothele > Macrothele yani. The sequence continues at coordinate 2,654,433 of CM077014.1, forward strand.
GTTTAATGAATAACTGGAAATTTCAGTTTGAGTTTTACAGGTTTTCTGAAATGCACCTTCAGCATGATTTTTTTGTTCTGAACATCAGTTCCACTTTGAATTTCCATGCTGAAAGTGTTGCACGATGGTGTTTCTTATAAAATTGGGGCTCACAAGTACTGTGTTTCAAGGAAATTGTTATGAATGATAATAAAAGAAGCACCATGGTACTTACTTTAAAAGTCACATATCTTTCTTAAACGAGGAATTGCTATTTCGCGCCAAATTCGGAAGAATAACTTCAGTAGCATCTAACTGCACATATTATTTTGGGTAGGTCCCTGTTCTTCGCCGTCATATCTTCTATTTGGTGCTTTTTTTTATAGATGTTTGCTAATAATATTGAGTGTTCGAGAGCTCTGTGGCGAAATCTGATAACCAAGTACCAATGATATAGAACTTGAATGAACTACTCAAGCGATAAGGAAAAGTGATTTACTTTTCTTGCACGATCCAATGATCTCACAGCAATATAACTAAAAATGTGGCTTCAGTTATCCATTGCGTTTAATTCTTCAATTTTGGGGCGAGGACGGAAAGAAAGCCGAGACATCTGAATTTGTATATTGTGCATACATCTCTCTGTTTCGTCTTCTGGAAGTAATCCAAAGCGCTGAATATAAATCCATCAGCTTTGTTGAATGCATACATTTTGCTAACACAAAACTTATATTTCATTAAAGAATAACGCAAGAGGTTCCACAAGAAAAAGAAAGAAGAAAATTGCTTGATACTTAAGAAATTTTTTTCCACAGTTCAGGTAAAAATAATCTGTGTTTTAACAAAATTCTGCGAAATTTTTATTGCAGAGGCAAAATACTTAAAAGGATGTTCCTAGTAATACAGCTTGTTGAAATTTTGCCATATTCGCTTAAAACCTGACTCTGATCAGAAAAGCCCTGATTAGTACTACGAAAAACGAAGAAAATAAAACATAAAAAATAAAACAATCAGCTTACAGCAGTTCCATCTACTGGGAATAGATACGCAAGTGTAGAACTGGATTTTATAAACTGATGAGAAGAATATCAAAAATTTGATACATCATTCGCGGATTTTAGAATGTTCACATAATTTGGAAGGGGTTAGAATAATGAATATAAGTACTATATAAGGCTTTAGAATACTGACATAAGTATTATGTGAGGGTTTAGAGTACTGGAATAAGTATTGTATGTTATGCATCTTTTGTTGTAACCGTTGTCTGTATTAAGTGCATTTATTCACCCACCTGCGGACACACCTCAGTCTGCCGAGTATTGCTATTCATATTTATTCGTTTTCCATTTCTTTTGTTTTTGTGGTGAAATTTCTTTATATTGTACTTACCATTTTCTTTAACTTAGTCACATTAATTGTCACTGCTTTGACAATCGAAGCTGTTATTATTTTTTGAGTAGCCACAATTTTATGGATTTTTGATAGTGAGTAGCACAGATTCTGAAAATTGTGACATAATGCCCCTTTGTATTGATATTATGTAATTCTAACTATAATCAGTTTTGATGGCTACAAAGGAGGTTCAGCGTGTTCTGAAGAAATGCGCATCCCCCCCCTTTTTAACCGCTTCCTTAATCACGAATTATATGGTTCTCTCACATCATTAATTAGTATTTGACAATGGGAACCATATAAAGAAATGTTAGGTATAAGAATATGCCCCCGCCCAGTCGCAGTGTGGCGAAACGTGGTTTCTGGGTAGTCGTCCAAACTAGGCCCGGGTTCTGTTCTAGGATGAGGCATAGGTGGTGCGTTTGTCTTATTATGCTGGATCTCTCCCTTTCCTGGAACCAGTGACCCCAAATTAGAGACAGACTACTGCTTATAGCCCTAAGAATTGCTCAGGGTAGCTGAACACCGAAACAAAAAAAGTATGCAAGTGAAATGCTGAAGTCATTGGTAAGTGGACGTCAATCTCTTTAAATGCTCATATCTTTACTTACAAAGACATGATCTTATTAAGTTTTGCTTTTAATGATGACGTTTTCAGCACATGTTAAATCAATGCAGAGAAACTACGTTTCAAGTGGCCTACAACATTGCAGAGAACAGAAACTACAATATTCTTAGTCTAGAGAAATTTTGATTACCCTTTCAGATGGAACACCTTCGATAAGTTTCTGAGGGCAACCGAGTTTTCAACGTACAGTGCGAACCACCTTCATCTAAATTCGCATGGTTCGTACTCTCCTTGAAAACCTTGAAAAAAGTTCATTTTCTAGTTCTTGAAAGTATTTGAAAAAGTTTGACTCTGTAAACAGTGCATGCAAATTTTTGTTTTTGTTTTTGTTTTTTAAGTAATGTTTTTTAAGTTTTTTTAGTGTAGTTCCATTAAAAACACCAAGCTGATCAAATAGCGTAGAACTTGCGTTCAACTCAAGGCAGTGCTTGGACAACTGGTACCTTGACTATGACGTCACTACAGAGTAAAACGTCAGCCATGAGGGTAAAATACGTGGAATGACGTATTCGCGAATCGTGATGGGTTTCTGTTGACTGGGGTTAGGGATACTTTCTTGCAGGAAGGTGGATACGAAAATAATGTACCCTTTCAAAATATTCCCAAAATAAAATGATTTCGAAAAACACTAAAACAGAGGGGCAGTTCAAAGTTAATAAAATTAACCAACAAGAGGGAAAGGGGGTAATAGGCAGGTAATTGTAGGTGTGCTCACATCAGTTAAGTTTAATGGTTTGAACTTGCTAAAATATCTACCTACTGACAAACCGACAGAGCACACGTATGATAATTTGGTTTTAAATAGTACTTAAAAAGTGCTTGAATTTTTTTGCTTGGTAAAGTACGATCCCTGATTCATGAAACGTAACAAACGTTTTTGTAGGGAAGAGTTTTTATTAAGTTGTAAGTATGATTATTATATATGCAATTATACATAGATGTACATAGTGATTGTGAGCAATGCATCATCCTTCAGCACTGTAAAAACGATGAGGCATTCACTGGTTCGAAAAGCAGTGTAGTTTCGCCAATCAGTAAATTTGAGGAAGATTGTAAATGTGAAGGAAGTGGATGAAATTTGAACAAATGGAGGAATTTTAGCGGCTAATTATGGTTACAGTCAAAGGAGATTCTGAATCGTACTACGCCATCCTAGAGTTCATCGCTGCTGAAAACTTGGAGTCTGTGTCATGACGACATCCAGAAACCCACGGTTTCTGGAGGGCAAGAATACGAATTTTAGTCTTGAGGGCAAGAATACGAATTTTATTACCATGACCCAGCCCAGCTGCAACATAGACACGTTAAGTTAACTGAAGTTAGCGAGGGCTGCTTTGAAAAATGGCATATGATCGCCAAAACGCACGCTGTATGTACACTATGTGGACAAACGTATTCGGACACTTCCACATATTCAAATAAACGCACATTTGCAGAACCTGATGCGCATGCGCGGAGGTGTTTTGGGTACTGCATATAAAGGGGAGCATTGAAACACCTGCCAGACCGCATGTGAAGCGACTATGCGGCACGGGCATGGACTGACGGACTTTGAAACGAGCATTGCGGTTAGATGCCAACTCAGTAAAAAAACAGTGCGTAGCATTGTCGTTCTTCTTGGATTTTCTACATGCGCTGTCGCTGATATTGTGCATCGATGGAGAGAAGATGGTGCCACTACAGCGAAGGCGCGCTCTGGGAACTGCATGCGTACTGTTAGTATACTAGGTAAACTGCGCACAAAAGCTCTACTTCACTCCAGTCAATGTCAGACGACGACTGCATTGGTGCTTTGCTCGCTGTTATCGAACAGGAAAGTAGAAGAGGGTCGCGTGAAGTGAATCACGCTACTCACTCTTCCGTTCCGATGGACGTGTTTGTGCTTAGCAGGACCGCACCAAGCTTTCCTTATCTGGGAGGGCGAGACTTGAAATTACGCCCCTTCGAGTTCAAAATTACGTCGCTTCCAGGTCAACATTACGCCCCTTTGAGTTCCACTTAAATAATATGCGGTTTTTATTTTCTCACACGGTTTTTATTATCGCTGTGATAGGAAAGTATTATGATCGTTCAAAAATCGCACTTCAGGTTTTTGACATAATTTTATTAAAAATGTAAAAACTAGGCAAATACCCAAGAATCACAGGTGGTGAATACCAAGTAAAGCGTAAACGTTATGGGAACGCCAACAACACAACTCCACAGAAATGCAGAACAAAAAACAAACCAGCGCAGAGCGAATGAGTATCGGATAGTGAACGTAACGGTAGGAAAAGCTTTAGGGGTAGGGCTTGGAGAAATTCCGTTCAAGGTTAAAAGCTCAACGAACTTTTTGCGTAGAGCAGAAAATTAGCTCTTCGTCCCAACGACATCTTCGGAAGGGTCATAGAGGTTAGACATATCAGCATATTGTTTTCTCTGCCTCCATTTCACTGTTTTGGAAAATTCCCTTCATGGATATAAGATGTGCACATCTCATAGTGTACAGGGGTTGGGCAGAATAATGTGAACACCTAGGAAAATAAGGTTTTACGTACCTGATAGGGTGTGGGTCCACCGTTGGCATTCAAAACCTCCTGAATCCTCTTCGGAATGGACGCATACTAATCCTGAATGCTGGTTAATGAGATGTTACACCATTCTTCATGCAGAAACTGCTCTAAGCCCTTGAGAGACGCAGTAGTAAGGTAACGGGATCTCACTCTGTTTCCCAACACAGACCACAATGGCTTGATGATGTTGAAGTCTGGTGATTAGGGAGACCAAGAAAGGTGTGAAAGTTTCTCCTCATGTTCCTCAAACCATGATTGGACATTCTGAGCTCTGTGAATTGGGGCGTTATCATCTTGATAGACGGCATCCCCTGCAGGAAACAATACTTGAGCCGTTGGATGGACTCGGGCGGCAAAATGGTTTTATATGCCCTGCCAGTCATCCATCTTTTCAAGGTGATTAGAGGGCGTGCTGAAAACCACGATATAACCGCCCAAAGCATGACAAAACCACCACTATGCTGCACTGTTGGGAGCAGACAGCCTGGGTTGTACACTTCTGACTGTGTTCCCCCACATGTAAACACGTCCTGTGGTGTAGAATAGTGTGAATGTGGATACATCCGACCACATTACACGCTTTCCATGAATCGGCAGTCCACGTTGTATGCTCCTGGCACCACTGCCGTCGCCGTTGTCCATTCAGCAGAGTCACCAGAGGTTTTGCAATAGCAGCTCTGTCATGAATATCTTGTTTATGCAGTTCCCTGCTCACTGTTTTCTTTGATATTGGGGTCTGGAGATGTAGATTGAGCTCCGCACTAATTTTCGGCGCCGTGGTAGTCTTATTACGGGTGACAATATTCTTTAATACTCTCTTGTCTGTATCAGTCAGGGTCGTTTTCCGGCCGCTCTTGAGTTCCGCAGACTAGGTTCTGCTACGAACACGGCAGGATGTCACGACGCTAGACACAGTAGCAGTCGATATCCGCACTGCCCTGGTGACTGTTGTCAGAGCGGCACCAACTAGCCGGCCACCAACAATTAACCCTCTTTCCAAGTCTGTTAGGTCACTCATTTCGTCGTCACTCTGAAATTTTTTTTGCAACAAGACGCTTTAAATGCACTTATAACAGGAGCTTGATGTTCTAAACAAAGCTATTACAACCAAAAAGTGGTGGATACTTTTGCGCATTGTGACGTACGCATCTGCATTAAAAGTCATGTCTTTGAGTGTGGTGTTCACATTATTCAGCCCAACCCCTGTAAGTTACCCCGTACCCTGGTTAACTGCATGGAATATTGTATGAGACTAACTAAAGTCTTTAAAAAGAAAATACTGAACGCTGTAACTTTCTTCTTTTAGATACAGTTTCTATTTTGACATCCGCCAGAGTATGAGTTTACGCCCCTCGGATGACCATTCTGGGAGGGCAACCGCCCTCCCTGACCTCCCTGCCCTCCCGGTAGCTACGGCCCTGGTGTGTAGCGTTTGTTAGACAAACTGCTTTGTTCTTATAGTCAAGTTTGGGACACAAGATCTGTGATGGTGTGAGGCTGTTTATGTTGAAAGGTGACCCCTTTTCTTGTGGGCCCTCAATCCTAATGGCCACCAGATAAAAAGACATTCTGAACAACTCTGCACTACGTCCACTGTAGTAATACTTCGGTACAGATTTCTGCCTGTATCAGCAATATCGAGTGCTTAGCCACGTTGAAAAATCTGTCCAGGCTTGGTTTGTGGAGCAGGACGACTAAGTGTAGGATTAACGGGCACATAGTCCCCATCTAAATCTAACAGAACATCTATGGGACGAGATGGAACGGCGAATTTGATTTCAGCCGGTAAGGCCTTTCCCTACGGAACCTCTGCCAGATGCTTTGCAAGAGGAACACAGGAAAATTCCTGTAAGGAACTACAAGAATCTCGTGGAAAGCATGCCTAGGAGGATACCTGCAGTTAAAGATGAGCCGACTATATACGGATGTCTGTTGTAAATGTTCTTGTTTCCGTTCGACCTAAGTGTCCGAATACTTTTTCCTACATAGTGTATGTTGGACGTAGAACTCCTGGGCCACCTCCAGAAGGGCTGGAGAAATTAAATAAACACATGAAATTCTTTTCGCTCCCTAAGTAATACTGAGGAATTTTGTTTTCATTTGCAAGTAAGAACTAGCAAGTTTCGTAAGAGAAAATTCATTGTTTAACTGTTATTCCAGATATTTGTTAACCATTCTTGTAAATTGTGCCGATAATTACATTCATTCGAATGTTGGACTTGGTAAACACAAGTTCCACCTTTTCAAATAGATGCAACGTTTCTGAAATAAACATTTCTTCAAGTAATATAAGATTTTCTTCAAGACTGCTTAGAAATCTGAACGTTTTCCTCCCTGAACAGAACATTAGCGTAGTATGCAGCGCTCGGCAGACTACTTAGGCTTCTCTACCGCATTCATAGAGCACTTAATTTATAACCCAGCACTGAAATAAAAATAGCTACTGACAGCATTATATAGTAGAATTCTTCATGTAGGAATTTTTCTTTCATTTTGTTTTTCCACATTTTTACCAGAAATGTGGTTTTTTTATTTCTTTTTTTTTAATCGCAGTGTAGGTATAACAGCGAACAGAGGAGAAATACACTGCTAATTGCGTTTGTAAATAAACGTATTTCAAAAAGCTGGATATTATGCAATGGTATAAACCCTTGATTACATATTCGCTTTTCTGCACAGAAGAAAATGTTGTTGAGGTACCAGCTAATTCTATGTAACATTGGCCAAAAGACTCCAACTCACTGGGTTTTGTTCCAGAACCCACAGGTGGGTGTGGCTGATCAACTCACACTGATGCACTTTTATGATTTTCAAGACTGAAAAAAAGTATTTGAAGAAAAACCAAAGTGATGGTTTTTGAGCGAGAAACTGTTAGCACTGAATGCAAGGACAGTCTAAACGGCACACAGAGAAATAGACCAGGCGAATGAATTTGTATATTTAGGAAGCATGTTTGACAGAGAAAACAAAACAAAAAACAGATTAGACGGTGAAATCAGTAGGCGAGGGAATGCATCTTTGAAAGGAATATCTGCCATAGGAGGATTCCACAGAACTCATGGGTTTTCGAAAAGTTCCCAGTATGAAAGAGTAAATGTTCGTACCCCAATGTACGGCACTGAAGCCTGGACACTGCAGAAGAGACATAAGAGTCGTTTATATGCTGGAGAAATGCGGTACTTATGAGGGATTTGTGGCAAGAAACGTTCTGATCGTGTGAGGAATGAAGATGTGTTGCAGTTGTGTAATGTGAAGAAAAATGTTGTTAGCAAGGTGGAGACTAATATTCTTAGGTGGTTTGGCCATGTTGAAAGAATGAGTGGTGAGATGCTTACTAAGAGAATTTATTCAGCTCAAGTGGCAGGAAAGAAAGGTAGAGGAAGACCAAGGAAATCATGGGAGGACCAGATTCGGGAAGCTCTGAGTGAGAAAAAGATAATGAGTATGAAGCAAAAAAGTTCATGTGTGGAGTGGATGTCAGTGAAGCTCGTGTTGTGCGCCGAGATCGCTGTAAACGGAAACGTTTGATGTATTAAGTAAAATCTAGCGCCTTTAGTTTTAAACATTAATCTGGCAGATCAGCTTTCTTTCGGGAGCTAACCTCTGAATCTCACGGAACAGCTTAGTGGTAGGTATGTGCGTAAATACTCAACTAATTAGCCTCTATACATTTTTTAAAGCAGATGTTTTTTAAGAAAGTGCCAGAAGTTATACTTTATATATATCTGCCGTACATACCTTGTATTTACCTCGTAGTTTGTAATTACTTAGGCTAAAGTCATATATATATATATATATATATTCTATAAAGAAGATACCTAAGCAAAAAAATACATATATAATTTTGACTCACGCCTAGTACAACATAGAAAAGGTTATGTATCTACCTGTGTGAGTAAAAGGAGAAAAGATAAAAAAATAAAATAAAACAACTGAATGTAGAAGGTGTCGAGAATAGGGAATGTTACTTGCATCTATGGCCTTGCAGAAACCCATTTCCAACTAGGTCTTTGTGGAAGTGAGAAAATGCAGAGTTTTTGCTGGTCCTTGATAAAGCCAAGGCTCAGTATTCTCGACACCTTCTACATTCAGTTGTTTTATTTTATTTTTTTATCTTTTTCTCCTTTTACTCACACAGGTAGATACATAACCTTTTCTATGTTGTACTAGGCGTGAGTCAAAATTATATATGTATTTTTTTGCTTAGGTATCTTCTTTATAGAATGTGAATTCTGAATTTTCAAAACTGCTGCGTTGCGCGTTTTGATCTTCAGGTTATTTTGCAACCTTCGTTTTAAATTCTAAAGTTTTTTCCTTAGTCTTCAGTTTTGCTCTTAAGTATATATATATATATATATATATATATATATATATATATATCTCCTAATTTTCTGCAAGCACTCATAAGTCTGTGCGGAAAATGAACTCGTACTTTGCAGCGTGTGTGTGTGTGTGTGTGTGTGTGTTCCTCGTGTGAGGTGGAAAAATGAACTGTTGAGCAGATGCAGTTGACAGTGAGATGCGCTTTGCTTTCAGTCGAGCTGGAGGATTGGTATCGTACAATTCAAGAAGTTCAGGAATTATGTTGAGGTGCAACGTGTTGAATCACCTGAATCTCCTCGATCTTCATGAGGTCTTGATTTACATTCGAAGGATAAATGTGAGTAAAAAACTCTGTTATGAAACACACTTGTATTAAGTAGAAGCAAAGCCATCTAGAAGACACAAGAGAGAGATTAGAGAGATGAGTTTCCTCTTTCAGTGCCGTCACATGGAAGCCTTAGTTTCCGTGTGACGTCACTGAAAGAGGAAACTCATCTCTCTAAAACTAAGGCTTCCGTGTGACGTCACTCACACATGACACCGACGTATCAGGCCGTGTAACCTGAGAGTGACGTCACAAACGGAGGGAACTGATCTCTCTAATACCATAGCCTTATGTTTTCTACACGCCCTTGGTAGAGGCCTTTATAAAATCACGAATAAGCAAAAACCATGACCAGGATTAGTTTTATCTAGAATGTCTAAACGATTTTAATTTTTGACTGCAAATATGTTAATCCGAAACTTATCGTGCCGCCCCGGGAACTGATCATTCGTGCGAGATAGGCCCGGGTTCAAGTCCTGGATAAGGTATGGCTGGTGTGTTTGTCTGACGGCGCTTTTTTGTCCCTTTTCTGGAACCATTGCGCTTACATTAGGAATGAGCGACTGCATATACATTAGCGAACAAAAGTATTTGGCGAAACACTTTTTCGACCATAATGTTTTTTCTGCTGGACCAAATCTGGTCATTTTGGTGTTGATTCGTGGGTTACAATGCCGCGTAGGTTGTATTTCGCTCATAGCGAATTTGTCGTTCGAAATGGGCCATATTCAAGAGTCACCAATTATTACCCATTTGTTTGCTGCATGTATTAATGTTTTTCTTGTGATTTTTGTGGGTTTTGTGATGTGTAGTGTGATAATAAGTCAATCTTAGGTTTTTAGAAATGGGTAAAAAGGCGGAGATTCCTGTTGGAGCTCGCCAGGCGGTCGTGAACATGATGGAATCTGGAATGCGCGTCACCAATATTGCGAGGGCCCTGATGATCCGACACCAGTCCATTTCAGCTATCCTGCAACGTTATAAGAAGACTGGGGCCGTCGAGAACAGTTGGCGATACGGTAGGCCTCGTTCCACTACGTTGCGTCAGGATAGACGCATACTCCGTCGATCTCGTGCTGATCCCAACTTAACTGCTCTGGACATGGCCACCGAATTCCGCGACATCGACGACCTGAACGTCTGCCGAATGACCATCTTCCGTCGTCTCATTGCTGGTGGATTGAATGGAAGACGCCAAGAAACCACTCATCGGAGTCAAGAATCGACGAGCCACAGTCGCGTTCGCGCGCCTTCATCTCGACAATGGACCGCGGCGGACTGGAGTAAAGTGCTTTTCACCGACGAGAGCAAGTTCAACTTGTTCGGAAGTGATGGCATCCGATACGTACGACGTCCGTGTGGCCAGAGATTCAACCCCCGAGTTCATTCAGCCGACTGTCAAGCACGGAGGAGGATCGCTCATGGTTTACGGCGCCTTCTCTCGCAATGGAATGGGCCCAATCATCAAGATTGACGGAATAATGACCGGCCTGAGCTACACGAACATGCCCATCAGCGATGTCTTCCCATGGGCAAACCAGAACATGCCACCCGGATGGATCATGCAGCAAGACAACGACCCGAAGCACACCTCCAGAGTAGCAAAGGCAGCCTTCCAGCAGCAACTGGTCACACTTCTAGACTGGCCAAGCCAATCTCCAGACCTCAACCCCATCTAGTACACGTGGGAGTAGCTGGAGAGACGATGTGCGAAGAAAACCTGCCGGAATAGGGCTCAGAAGTTCGACCAGCTTTCTACAGAATGTGCGCGAATTCCGCAGGTCACCGTCGAGAAGCTAGTGGACTCAATGCGGGCCCGTTGTGCAGTTGTTATTAAGTCTCGTGGTTATCCCACTAAGTATTAGTTATTGTTTTGTCGTTTTCTCGTACTTGTTTTCTGTTATCGTTGCATTAAATGAATGTGATACACACCTACTTTGTTGGTCAATTTGTGTGATCTTTGCGATTAAGCTCGGTACCTGATCTGTGTTAAGGTTTCTGATCCATCTGCATATGGGCCATGTTTACAACTAAATAACACATATCATATCCCAAAATGACCCGATTTGGTCCAGCAGAAAAAATATTATGGTCGAAAAAGTGTTTCGCCAAATACTTTTGTTCGCTACTGTAGCTCTAAGAGTTGATCATAGTCGTCGTTAAACCCCCCCCCCCCAAAAGGGAAAAGAAACACCTTTTCTATGTCGGAAAAAACACCCGTTTTATAATACGAAGTGATGTAATTCACTGCGAAAATGAGCTTCTTGGGAAAAATGACATGTAAGGCAACCCAAAATTTTTGTGTTCCTTCACCCATTGAAGTTTCCAAGTTTGTTATGATATCATCAAAAATGCAAGACAAAATTCTTTGTTTTTCAGAGTTACAGAAATTATTTATAAAAGCGGTAGATAAATAATTTTTAGGAGATTTAAGGGAGATACAGGATAATCAGATATAAGTTCAAGCTGAGTGCGCAATTTACTTTTTTATGTCATCTCGTCATCACGTACATATCAAAGGAAATAAATCACTTTGTTAATAATGTAGGTGTTTCCTGATTGCGGGAAAAAAAGAGCAAGAATTAGCTAGTATTTTCAGAATCTTGCACGGAGTGAGAATTTGTTAAATATTGATCGAATGCTGATAATCCGAAAAGGTTGAGAATATTTCAATCAGAGCGCGTTTTAATTCTACGGAAGTTTCTCAGATTATTCGGGCCTCATGTCCCAGTATCCCTCACATTACATAAATTAACGTCTATTGGAATATTTCAGATTAACGGAAAATATTGATACTCCTGTATAAGTTCTGTTCTTTTTCTTTGTTTAAGTTTATTTTAGCGGAAAAACCACGATCCATCAATTAGCTTCCGTGAGCAGGATTTTCATATTTTCACGAGTCACAAAATATATCTTTCTTTTCGCTTGTATTCCCTCAATTGCATGGGCATATTCAGAGGGGGGGGTGCAAGGAGAGACCTTAACCCCCGAAAGTGTTTCATTTCTTTGTTAAAATGTGATTTACATTACAAAGAAAAGCTTTAATTTAATAAAAATGCATCAACTTACAATAGCAAAACAATGCTTTAATTTTTTCTTCTGTTTTCATAAACGTTTATTTTGTTCTGATGAATTTCAAAAACTTCCATTTTTGTCAGCCTCCCGAAAAAATTCCTATATACGTCCTTGCGCACTTGTATATGTCACGGGGTCTATTATACATAGAACATTCAAAATTAGAAAGAGCGGCCAACCTCCTCCTTACTGTTACGGTGGCTCATACTTGGGCCCAGCAGAATGAGGAGCTAGTGGTTTGCACAGTAGACTCGACGACCACTGGGCGGCTCACTGTATTTCAGAACCACAACTGGAAAAAAAAAGGAAAAGTTTTTTTATATTTCTTTGATTGGTAGTTTTACTGCATTAGTCATCACCCACACATAGGTTACATAACGCATTTCAGTTTTGGTTTCCTAGTTTTTTGTATAGTGAGGACCACAGACGTCGAAGAAACACAGCTTCTGTTCCATTCGGAACTTCAACCCACAGCTCCTGCACAAGGTAGCGCAATAAAATTCCGCTACCAAGGGGGATAATTTCATGCCGTATAAGCCACCCGTGTGTCCGAATGGTCAGGCTTATGGCTTTTTGTCCGAATCACGGATGAGGCATGGGTAGTACGTTTGTCCTTCGACACAGGTTCCTTCTCGCCCTGAAATCAATGTCCCGAAATAAGGGACGAGCAACGGGTGTTGTTCATGATGGTCGTTAGACACCGAAACAAAAAAGAAAATACGGTATAGAGTAAAGGAACATGGACTTCAAATGATTCACATGCCCTCAGATTTAATGCCCCATGCATTACCCATTAGTTCCTTCCCAACGCAATACCCTAGTGCAGCTCCATCCTACTTCTCTTTTTTGGTTCTGTAATCGAGTATGAGGTTGCTCGAATTATCGAAGACCATGCGAAATGACTTCACGACTTTCACACTTAAAAGTTTTTCTCATTGCTTTCACTTTTAGGTTTGGAGACCCCCTCCCCCACAAAAAACATTACATATAAATAGCTTTATTAGATTGGGGTTTGTTTTCCCATTAGTACACACCACAAAAACAGAAAAATGACCAAGCAAATTTCATCGCAATAACCCAAAGGCTTCACTGCATAAAGCTTGAAAAAATCGTCGCCTTCCGTTGGAAATTGTTTCAGTGCAATGTCTTTTAGTATCGCAGAGAAACAAATTTTCTGGTCGGCGCTCAGAAGATTAAAAACAAATTGCAGAAAATACTTGACAGAGGTCTCACGTGAAACGTTTTCGACGTACTATCCCAGCTTCCTTGCTTCCCTTACCTTGTTGACCACCGATTCCATAAATTTTGGCCCACGCAAACGGGCTTTGTAGGGAAACTTTCTTTCCAGCTGCAAAATGCAGCAAAAAGCAGAACAGTGATTGCGCCCTGCGAAGGTTTACTTGTAGTTGGTTTAGATATGGCGAAATACTCACATCACAGAAGCAGGGGAACTGTGTATTGAAAGAGGAGAGAACTGTAGGAAAATCGAATGCATCTGTACTCCAAAGTAAGAACAAAGGCATTTATTAATTAATAAACAGGAACCGTGCACCAACTATACTCAAAATAGTATAAGTATACTAGACTAGTGATCCGAATTTCTTAGTGTTGAATAGAAAATCAAAGTTTCCAAGCTTTCGCACATTAACCAGATGGCTTTCAAGGAAGGTAGACAGTAAACTGGATAGTAGAACACTTCAACAATTTGAATACGGTGACTTGACTAGACAAAAAATGAATAGACGCGAATGTAAATTATTCATTCGCAAAAACGAGCCGTCATGTTAGTTGGGCAGGTAGTATCGTGGGAGAAAACGCAGCATTATTTGACGAACTGGTTCCAAACTCTTGGCAGTTCTAAAGAAACGCTATCATTGCAAGCCTCGCTGTTGGTTATGATCTCTAAGGTGTTGCGAATGGCAGTAGATTTAGGCGTGGAGTAGGAAGCTATTTTCTTGATGTCATCCCACATAGGTTCAGCGGACTTGACTTCTATGGACAGGGCAGTGGTTATTTTTCCGTCTCTTGTGCCTCTTTTATGTTCGTTGAGCTTAATTCTAAACGAACGCTTAGTCATTCCGATGTAGTATCTCTTGGAGTCTTTCGGATATTGTAGTGGGATGACATAAACATCTGCCTCGTTGAGAAACGGGGGCATATAAAGATGCCGGAGATCTTATGCCGACATCTAAGTTCATCCTCCTGAGCGCGTTTTTGAATTGATAGGAAACATTTGGTATGTAGGGAATAGAGCCCAGGTGGCACAGTTGCGGCACAGAAGGATTAATCCGGCTGGATCTGGATTTTTCGATACAATTATCTACCTGGTTCGAGGTGTATTCTGCCTCAGAGGCCAATTCGGTTATGTTTTTTAGTTAGCATTGTCTAGAGTGAACATCAGAGGAGAGGGCGAAGTCTCTTCTAATTCGAGAACGGAAGAAAGCTGCCTTGTAAGAATCAGGGCAGAATGAACTGCGGAGCATCGGGTTGGGTACGAAAGTGGGTTTGTCTATTTACAAACCCACCTCCGTGCGAAGGCGGTGGTCAGGCGATTTGTTCAAAAACTTTGATTTCGTATTCTACGCCAAGAAATTCGGATCACTAGTATAGTTATACCACATAGAAATCATCGTTCTTTCCACGTTAATAAGTGAATTTTTCTGAGACTCACTTCTTAACGTGGAAAGAGCGATGATTTCTGTTTGGTGTTCCTGATCCACGTCGAATGTTTGAATCAATAGTTATACTATTTTGAGAAGACATTTATTATTTGCACTTTTGTTGTTTTCAAGTGAACCAAACTCGCGCTTTTGAAATCAGAGAGCGAAATAAGAATTCGATGCAATTTGATAAATCTTTCATTATGTAAGTATTTAGAATTTTTTAAATTATTTTTGTTGGCCTAGAGTGACATTCAGAGGTCGATAAAAGCCAAATTCTTTTAAAATTCTGGCTAAGTTACTCTCATTTTAGCATCTTATATAGCAAAGACACAGATAATTCCGTTAACGGGCTGTTAAAATATGCCATGGAAAGCAGATATCTCGGCGGATTTTAGGAATAACTTTACTGTTAAGGTAATGACACTGATGACGGAACTAATGATTAGAGATAAAAGCCCCAGGCAGCAATAGTGAAATCGTTGCGAGACCCAAAGGAGAAAACCAAGTCAAGATAGATTACTTGATGATGATTAATATCTCACTATAATATAATTAGCTATTGGAGGTACTAGCATCGGTGCAAAGCTGATAAAGCAATGTTAAGAACATAGTTTAAACGCGGTTTGGCAGAATTGTTTGGAAGAAATGCGTACTAAATATATTCAATGACTCTGGTGACCACCAAAATCTCCACTCTCACCTATTTTGATTTTACGATAATTGGATATTCTGTTCCAAAATGAAGTCCAAATAATGCCCAACAACGATAATAATAACTGTCGGATACAGTACAGTATTTAACAATAATATTAACAGTTGTGAAGTTAAATAACTTCACAACTGTCAATATTATTATTAAATTTAAATAACTTTACTTTTGAGTTTCTGTTCTGTTATGTAAAGTTAGTTTCTTCTCTTTGAAAGTTTTCTCACTGAACAACACATTACTTTCCAGAAGAGCTTTCACAATTTGGCAACACTGACAGTGAGTCGGAGACAGATTAGAATGCGCTTGTTTGATGGGGATGTTAGTTACATCAGTGGTTGTAAACAACCCATGATGAGAAATAGAAGGTAATCACTATCTATAGAAAAAGTTTATACCGTCTAGGCACGTTAGAAATATTTTAAATTTCTGCTAAAATACACTAGAGCTTTCGAAACTATTATATGGTTTCATCATCAGGCGTAAAAAGATAAGATACAGATCCTAATGTTCCTGCTCATAACCATCGCGTAAGATATTTTTTTTGCCGTCATAACGTCAAAGGGGGGGGGGGGGTATTTTGAATAGTTGTTATTTGAAAGGATCTTATCTTATTTTCTTACGCCTGATGATAAACCATATAATAGTTTCGAAAGCGCTAGTGTATTTTAGCAGAAAATTAAAATATTTCTAACGTGCCTAGACGGTATAAACTTTTTACTCTATAGATATAACCCGGTACGTAGTCAATCTCACCAAGTGCATGACATCGTAAATCTTCATATCTTACAGAGTGCATCACTTAGGGATATTTAATGTAATCACTATAACTTGCTTTCCTGAAGGAACTATTGTTGAATAGCTAATAAGATATTACAAGCAGAGGAATAAAAACGAAGACAGTGAAAAGAAAAGGTCAGAATAAAGACGAATTATAAACATAGCAGATTATAGAGAATTTTTTAATGAAAAATACATCGTACCATTGATGAATGAGGAATAAAATTTATTTCTTCTCAGTCTGTTATTTGATTACCATTTTTAGAGTTCAAGGCTAAAAAATCTGATTACAGAAATCTAATATTTGCTAGCGAGTTTTGTTTTTTTCTGGTTTTGTTTTATAAATGCCTTTTTTTTGCAATTTATTATTTCCTGTTTCTGAATCCGCCAAATTAAATAATTTTCACAGGTATCCCTTTAGACATTATCTGACACGTTACTATAATGGTCATGCTCCTCAGTACAATACAGATCAGTACAATATAACATAACATACTGAAAGAAGTACTTCAACTATACAGAATTATTATATTGCTATGGAATTCCAAATACTTCTTTTGAAAGCACTTTATCGATTTTGACGTTACGTAGTTTCTGTCGGTTTTACCATGGATTGTTCAAAAACAACTCACTATTGACCTCACTCTTGTGCGTGTAAGTACTTGGGGAGAACACGTTCCAAGTACTTAGATGCACAAGACATCAGATTATGTTATCAGCGGAACTGTGGAGGTTTTCCGGAAGAGATTTATTGTTTTTTACTCCTCCCTGTGAGGTTGCTTTAAAAAAGAAACCAGGGCAGATTCCTCCATTTTTTCCTTTGGATATCATTTATTTTGTATTGTGTATCACTCACTCCTCGATTGTTTTCTGTTTAGTGCACTTCCCGGGAAGAAGTAATACATAGGGAAAAGATGTTTTTCTTTTCCAAAAAAAAAAAAAAGAAAAAAAAAGCGATGGAAGTATAAGAAGGAAGAATCTTGTGGCTAAGGATTTCTTGAATTACTGCAAGTACCCATGCGGACAAGAACAACGCTTTTCTATTACATTTTGAAACTTGAGAAATTTCCACATAGATGGTTTGCCGACCCCAAATGTATTTCATAACTGAAATAAGAATATCTTTCTTGCGTAAAGATGGATTTGAGGACGACCGAATGCCATACGAATATTGCTATTTCTCAAAAAATAAAACGTTTTCAAGTATTTAAGCTAAGATCATGAAAAGAGTTTTAGATAGAGAAAAAAGTTTTATCAGTTAGGCTAGTCCAGGAAATGTTCATAGTTTCGAAGTGCCATCCTTGCTGGAATTTTTTAAAAATATGATTACATTTTTTTCTTTGTTTGAGGGTTTAATGATCCCTGAGAGCGACTCTTACAGCTATAAGCTGTCGTCCATCCCAAATTTGGGGCCACTGGTTCCACGAAGAGATAGAGCCAGAGCAATCAGAGAAGTATGCCACCCATGCCTCATCCGGGACTCAAGTTCAGGCCAACCTAGAAACAATAGTCAGAAGCCAGCGCCTCGGACTACTTGGCTACGTAGGTGGGCAAGTGATCTTGAAAGAACGAATTTGCAATTTTAACTTTTTTCAAGTCTTTTTTTCCAACTTTACTGCTCCTGGAAAACTGCTGATCTTAAAAACGATTTACTAGATTACTCCTTAAATCTGATGCTAGGCAGAAACGAAAATCAGAAGGGTAATAATTTTTATAAACTGGATTATTTCAAAAATTATTTTTACTGAACTACAGAAGGAACAATTGGGGTTTTAATCGATTTGTTTCAAAAGGTCTTTCGAAATTGCAAAGTATTTTTGAGTAGGTTTGTTTCGAAAATTGCATTTGCGTTTGATGTAGCTTTAAAACAAATAAATTCAAATTCTATTTAATTTCAAAGTGCTTTTGATATTTGCACTCTGAGAAAGTCAAATTCCAAAAAGCGGTAAGTATCCACATTTTGTTGCCAGCAAGCACTCATTTTTTCCTAGTAAAACAAACTTTCCGAGTAGCAGCACGACATTAGTATCTGAAAACATACTGCTACACCTTCGGTATCAGAAACCACATGTTCTGTAGCTTTTTAGGGCTGAGGACAATTCAGCTGCCTCCATGGAAGTGTGTACAAGGAAGGACTAACACATACATTATCTGAAGATCATCACATCATGGAAGGACTCAACGCACACAGCGTCTGCATGGAGGAATAACATTTGTTATAACGCCTATCTGGGACCTCTGCCGTATACAAATTCTGCGCGGGAGGACTACGCATCCAACGTCGTATCGAAAGTACTAGCACGACAAAAAAAATCGTTTTCTTGAAGATCTGTTGGCTTGTACTTCGATTAATTATCGCTCATAGCTGTTTCACATAGTGCGTAATCTACAGCGATGAAGTACCACAAAAGAGAACTTAAATTTTCGTCAGTACCAAAATAATGCATTCACCAAAGAGTCCATCTTCCCTTTGTTTCATTGTGGCAGCAGGAAATTTCAGGGTCGTCATACAAAACCCAATAACAAAGCAATCTAACTCAATTTTTATTTCGAGCGCCGTCAGTCAGCCTGATGAAGTAGAGCATGCTTGGAAGATGGTTTCACGACTCACCTTTATTCTTCATTTCATTCATTTGGATTCAGTATATTTTGTGGCTATTATGAACGTTTTAATGAAACAGTGTTTGTCTGTTTGTTTAAAAAATAATGAAAGATTTATATGAACACGATGTTAGGGAAGACATGAAAGTATTAAAAATGCCTCTGACATCTACAAAATGCGAATGCAACTATGGAGTAACGGACCAGCCTGTAGACTGAAGAATAAACATGGAAAATATCGGAATATGCCGTCGCCTAACTGCTTTAAAAAATATTGAGACGAATTTTAATGGATTGAAAAAATGAGAAATGTTCTTTCATTTACTGACATCAATTTAGATGATAAAGTAACTTTCGAGTGTTCTTAAACAAACGCTTAAAGGGGGAAAAGTCTATGCTCAGGATATGCTGAAAGTTCTTGAGCGTGCATTTTCCTAGGTAAACTCAATCCGGTGATGTTCACAAGGAAAAAATCACCAATGCTGGAATCGTCGAACAACAAATAAAAGTGTTCGAGCGTTCGCGTAAAGGTTTTTCATTTTGCTTTTAATGTTCGCAAATAAAATTTTTTTTTTCGGAAGCCTTAATTTGAAGCTGTTGAAGGTATTCAGGTGAACATGACGCAGTGAAAGGATTTTGTACAAATACATTTTAAATAAGAAATGAAGAAATTTCGTGCTGTAGTTGAAGTTAAATGACAATTGCCGTCTTAGCACGATCTTGAAGTACAAAATATTTAATATAAAATTTTTTGGTTAAAATCATATACAGATTAAAAGCACATAAGACCTTTCAGGTCCGCACCGGACCCTTCCTTAGATGTGATTAGTAGCATGTGACATGCGTAAATAGGCATACACAAATGTAAACAATAGTCTTAAAGTCAATTATTAATGAGTGTTTTTGAGAGCTCTTTCCAGGGGTTTGGAATAATGCAAGGAAGGTCGTCATTATAGCATAATGGTTGGTGATGAAAAATTTGCAAACTTTCCGTAAATAATGTTAAATTTCGTAACACTGGAGTGGCTAATATAGTTGTCTCGCTGTTCCGATGTTTTGCAGTGTTAACCAGTACCTGATTTGTGCTATGTTTTTATATCTGGGTAAAATCTCTCTACCTTTCATTGCACAACTGAGGAACACTGAGAATTTTCCACAAATCAGTATTCTCACTCCTCGAGCAATCATTTTCGCATGTTATATTTCCTCTATAATTCATCATTCAGGACAATGTCTGCTGCGATTCGCAAGACCCTATATTTCCTTTATGATGCTCTTCCGATTTTTATGTTGGATAGTATCATATTAGTGGCTTGCTAATGTTATTTTTCAAATTGCAATTTTTAGGCCGTGTAATATAATTTATCAGTACGAAATACTTTAAGAACGATTTTTTATCTTTTATTAAGCTACGATCTTTGACTTGCATCTAGAAATCATTGCTTCAGTTTCGTAAATACCGTTAGCAACGTACGTACTGTCTCAGTCATCTCTCCGTTGTAATGTCGTCTAATGTTTCCATGCTGGTAGTGAGCAGTCTCCACTTTCTTTTACTCACGATTCGTGTCACAAGTTGAATCAGCGCCGCAACAAAGGGTGTCGACTGACTATGCTGGCGAGATAATGGTATTTGAACTCATAAAATATGCACAGTTACGTATTCTGTTCAACATCTAGTGGAGAATTACGTAAGATCTTTAAAAAAGGTATTTGGAATCAAAGCGGAACCAGACTCATTTCTGCAACATTAATAAAATATTCATGTACTTCTGCAGTTTCTGGAAATGAGGTGTTGCTGAGAAATTTATCTGTTTAGGTGAAGACGATATGCATTATTTAAATTGTTGAAACACACGCTGAATTCTTAAATGGCTGAATATTTAATTCTGAGGCGCGAAGATTACTCCGCTGTTGAAATGCTAATGGTTACGGAAGAAAAGATTGAATCATTATGACCCAAACCTAAATCTATATAAAAACTAAAATACCTATGTATCGCTAGGTAGACTAATCATGAATATTAAACCGATTCAGATAAAGTAAAGAGGAAACTCATTACTTGCTATTAACGTTTTTATTTAAAGATACTTTCGTTTTCAAAAATTAAAAAAAGCTCTGTACAAGATGAAAATTTTGCTTGGCGTAAAATTTCGTTTATCACAAAATAGACAGAAATGAATGCTTCAGGAAAATGGCAGTGTAACGAAAATTCAGGATAGCGAAAATGAACTTTTAACTGTATGACTCAGAAGGAACGGTTAGTTATCACGAAGATATGCCATTTGAAGGCCGCATTTTAGACTTATTACTAGAACAGAACACGATTAGATTACTAATTTCCTGATGTTAAAGTGATAAATGACTACGACGATGATGCATAAGTTGAAATACATAACGTACATTCATTTGTTAGAAGCATCTGGAAGCCGAATCAAAAC
This sequence comes from Macrothele yani, assembly GCA_039090855.1. NCBI lineage: Eukaryota > Metazoa > Arthropoda > Arachnida > Araneae > Macrothelidae > Macrothele > Macrothele yani. The sequence continues at coordinate 2,675,895 of CM077014.1, forward strand.
GCAAGCCATTGTTGCGACTTTAGTACAACAATACACATGAGAATTTATTCAGACAAAAACATTTATTAATGGAGGGCGGAATCAGTGAGCAATTTCAACACACAAGCGAAAAGACGGTAGCTGAGAAATCTAAACATACAAACACAGACATGAATTTTATTATTTTTGATATTTTACAACAATAAATATTGGTTAAAACAAAAGAAGACATTCTGGCCATAAGCTTTCAAACTTTAAGCCTAGATTTCTCTGCCGTCGGGAACGCAAATCATATGCAAATTAAACAGTCCTAGTATCAAAACAGTCGTGGACAATAGCCCTAACTTGATGCTTTTCGCGAGATGAATTCGAAGAAGTTATAGGAAGAGCATAGAGATTATACTCACGAACAAGTCTTCTTTTCACCTCCCTGTGTATCCAAACAGACATGGCTTCTTATGACCGCCACTGATTATTTCTTTGGTCATACTGCGCAAACCAGAGCATTGCACTACACTGCAGTATACCGCTGGTCATCATAACCAACTCGAATTCCTTTAAGAAGAATCCACGCAGTAGCCTCTATGGTATCGTGAGAAGGTAGCCGTTGATAAACACGCACACACACACACACCGACCGCCGCTGACCACTGTTCTCTTTTGCAGTTCTTCGGGGGAAAAAGGGGTGAATCCACTTTACCGTTTACCTTTTAGGTGCTTCTCTTCGTAGTCTTAGTCTTCGCAGACTTTGCTGGTTAACTGAATTCGGCTCTCCGGTGCAGTCGAACTTTGGGGGGTCGGCGCACGGAGTTTCGGTTTCAATGTTTTCTCGCATAGAGCAGATCGACCCCGATGCAGTTATTCCTGAAAATCTCACAAGCAGCAATAGAATCTCGTGGATTTCATGTTGAATTCGATTCTTACTTTCTAGCATTCCATGGCATTGCTTTTCACTGTTCCAGAAACTTCAGGCGCATGTACTGTATTACACCTTAACCTTACTCTTAGGTTTATGCTCGTTTCTCAGATCTTACTCAGCAGATACGCAAACACGTAACGAAAGCTTATACACAATTCACAGGCTCATTATTTTAATTTTTGTATGCTAATAAAAAGCTTCCCTCCAGCACGTTCAATTTTCTCCGCTGACGGACCAGCAACTGCACTTTCTTTGTCACCCCAATCGTAATGCCTTCACTGTCTGGAGTCACAAATAAAACACCGGAAATTACTTTGACTGTCGCTACTGCAGGATGAACTGCTATGTTGAGTCTAGCATCACGCATTATTTTCTGTTTAGGGATCCCCTATCCTTTCGCTGTCTTCGGAGTAAAAAAAGAGGCCCTGTTTGGGCATTTCGCTTTTTGTGGATGCATTTTCGCTGTTCAAATCCTTATTCAGATTCTCACATAAAATGTCGCATGCCGCAATTTCCCAACTCTCATTATCGACGATCCTCACTTTCTAAACCCGGTGTAACAACATGTTATGGTGTACGTTGGACTTTCGGAACCTTGATTTTCCTGCACTCGGTACCTTATCGTATGAGAAAGCGGTGATTCAGGTCATGTGACAAACAAGATTGTACCAAATCGTGAAGGTGAAAAACGTGGCGCGTTTTTCCTTTTTTTTTGAGCCGATTAATGGTGCCACTTAGCTATTCATGGATAATTGCTCCTCCGATACATGTACAGTACAATTTCCCTTAACGTATATCTCTCAAATATCCACTCCTCCCAGTTACGACCACTGTCTGCAGTCCTCGAGGAACAGCGTGAGTTATAATGAGAGTTTCTCCTGTCTTTTGCGGGCTCTCTCAGAAAAGGACGCGGTCATCGATCAGAAATTCCCGAATGTATATTTTCAAATTCGCTGTTACTGCTAAGTAACGGTTGTTCGTGTGACTTGATCTGCTTAAATAAGCAGTATTTATTAAGCGATAGCGCCGGCGACGACTACGTCCTCACCCAACTGGTAAATTATCCCCTTCCATGAGAGGGATGAATATCTCAAGCCTTTGAGCTGGTATTCCGCTAGAAGTCTCCAGCGTTTCCTCCCTTATTTATGAGTTTAAATACCACTATGAACAACTGTAAGGGTTGTAAGCAGTCGAGATTGTTCATACTTTACGGCCACTGGTTCTAGGGAAGAGAGAGAGCCAGTGTCGTAAGACAAGCACACCACTCATACCTCATCCAAGAGTCGATCACTGGCATAGCTTAGAAGATTAGCCAGTAATCAGCACCTTTAGGCCTTTGGCCACATAGATGCAGCCAGTGTTTCCCATTTGCCTCCCTTGCTGACATTTCTTATTTATCAGATTGCTTATGAGTTTGCGATCATGTATGTGATTATTTTTACCTATTGCCAGTAAATGTCAAGCATTAACATTGCGAGAAATGTAAAAGAGAGTTTCACATTACCTCTACATACTGCAATCTAGAAACAACGCGAAATTCTCTTTTAAGGACACCTCCTCTTTAATGGGCAAAACTAAATGTCCCAGGAATGTCTCTAGATGAGAGGTTTTACTATTTAAGCAAAATATTTCTCCTGCAGCAATATTAGCACGGCAGCTAAGTGTTATAGCTATTGCAGATCTACCTTTTCTGCTTAGTCTTTTTTTGCGTTATTTGACTTCTTAAATTCTTTTTTTGTATAGACAGTTTTTCCGTTTCATCTTCGGCCCTTCTTTGGTCTACTTTCCAGATGGCTCTATATTCATAACTAGATTTTCCACGTACCCCTACCAATTGAGTCATGCTTCTTGGGCATTCTTTCAATATGTCCTCCATATCAATTGAGTCATGCTTCTTAGGCATTCTTTTAGCGTGTCCATACCAATTTAGTCAGGGTTCTTGGGCATTCTTTTAATATGTCCCTACCAATTCAGTCACGGTTCTTGGACATTCTTTCAGTATTTCCATATCAGTTGAGTCATGCATCTTGAGTATTCCTTCAACATGTCCAAACCAGTTCAGTCATGGTTCTTGGGCGTTCTTTCTGTATGTCTATTAATAGAGTTATGCTTCTTGGCTTTCCTTCAGCATGTCCATACCAATTCAGTCATGGTTCCTGGGCGATCTTTTAGTATGTACATACCAACTCAGTCATGGTTCTTGAGCATTTTTTAGTATTTCCATACCAATTCAGTCACGGTTCTTAGGCATTGTTTTAGTATGTCCAAATCAATTGAATCATGTTTCTTGGGCATTCTTTCGGTATATCCATTCTAATTCAGTCATGGTCCTTGAGCATTCTTTTAGTATGTCCATACCAACTAAGTCATGCTTCTTGGGTATTCCTTCAGCATATACATACCAATTCAGTCATGCTTCTTGGGCTTTCGTTCAAACCTCTGCAACACTAATTGCTGCTCATATCCTACCCCATTCCCAATTGTGTATTCTCTGGTGATAAATCACATCGAACTCGGCATCTTCATTTCTGCGATACAGTCGAACTTCGTCAACACGAACATCTCTGGGACAAACAATTTGTTCGCGTTAAAAGTAGTTTGTGTAATTGATATGTAAATAATTTAACAACTAAATGCGTAAAATTGTACAGCACAGTTAAAGAAAAAAGTGCGAAATACCTTTTGGCTTTGTGACGTATATTCTAAATTAACTTTCCTTTTTAGTTTATTTCCCTATGTAAATCTCGAGTTTATTCTGTTATTTTTCGCTCTTAACGTAATATCTTTTCTCTCAAACGAATACGTTTGGCAACACAATTGAGGTTGAATGCACGTGACGCATGCCTGATATTGATAAGAACAAGAGATAAAAGCAACGACTAAATTGTTGCTTGGCGAGCGTTGGGTTGTAAACTGATTATTGAAAGGAGCGTTGTGAAAAGAGCGTTGTGTTAAGAGTTGTGTGGTGTGTGGAGAGTTTAGTGCAATATGCTTTGCTACGATGTGTTTTGCTACATCCTGAATAAAGCATCTTTTCCGTAAGTGTGACTTCTGTTGTTTACATGTTTCGTCTGGCCGTTAAGGTTTCTTTCATTTAGGAACTATTTCTTAGTATGTTGATGTTTTAAATTAACGTAGAAGTAAGGCAAGGCTTCTACGTCAAAGCTTCTAAAACATGAATTAAATTATTTCTTTCAAAAACTTTGCACCACGAAGACAAAATTATACATAGTGCTGTTGCACTGTCTTTTGTAATACAGTATATATACTGCAATACGTAAGAATGAGAATAAATTTTACAGTACATTCCGTGAGAGCTAGATTTAATCGGAAACTGTTTTCTTTTCTTATCAGAACAATGCCTCAAAAATTCTTCCAATTAACCATGTTCACTAAAGGTGCCGCAGTATCTGCCTGTTACATTACAGAAAGACACAAAGTTTACAATAGAGTTAAAGCTTCTCAAATGGTTGTTCTAGGAACTCTCTCGTCATTGCCTTCATCAGTATAAGATAAATCCTGCTTTTAATCACATCATTATTCTGTTAATCACATTTTCCTGCTGTTAATCACATCGTCCACAATTTCGACATCTGCCAAATTGTCTGAAGTTATGACATCGTTATCTCAAGCTTCCCTTTCTTTAATCTGACGACTTACCTTTCTTTAATGGGGAGAGAAATCAGCTTATACAGATGAGAGGGATTGAGAGGAGAGAAGATTCACCACTTCCCAAATCTTCACCCTTTGCAAAATTTTTTACCTCTTGTTGAAGCAGGAGAATTCGCTCCAGCGAAAGTACTCTCCTCCTGAATACCTTCCACTATTCCCTTTCCGTCATTTACACAGTCGGAAAAAAAGATGAGTCAGGTGCTCCAGTGGTCTTCAAAATGAACAAGATCAAGCAGTAGCATCAACAAGTAAAAATAAAGTTGCTGGTTCACGTCAAGAGAATGCAGTTTTTTATACTGGTGAAACATCAGTTCGTTTAAACTGGTATTTCATGTCAAGCGTGTTGACTGTAAAAGAATAAAAAAACACTTAATTTACATGAAAGTGTTCGGAGAATTAAGAAACAGTTTGCGGTAACATAATTCGCGTTTTTGAGGTTTGAATGTATTTAACTTATTCCCCTTGAGCCTCCTCATTGGCCAAGTCTCAGCACTGAATAGAAAAGGAGACGTGGGTTCTACTCCAAAAACAACACGGCTGGTTTCACATCTTTCAATCTGTGTACACATGATTTACATGATTTATGTGTATACAAAATAGCAGAAGCACAACTGACCTCTACACACTCGATTAAATGGTTTAAGGCGATTATAAGGGTAAGGGTAAAATGGATAAAGCTGTAACAAGTTTCAGGTATTAATATACAAGTCCTTAAATTTAGATTCTTTTACGAACAATGAATCAGATGTAACCGCTGTCGAAATGATCATTTCAGAGTGAACATTGAAACTTCACACGCTCCGTGATTAAAAACCTGGTTTGAACAAAGAAGCACCATTTAATCTACACACATGTTAACAGTTTTAGGTGAATGCAAACGAAAAGGTACAAAGGGTCAGGGTGCGGCTTACGTTAGATAAAATGCTTTTACGATGCATCGATTCAGCACTTCTCTATACGACATTGCACGCTTGCGACGCTTTTCTTGTGAAAATCTCGTTGTACCTGCGACGCAGCGACACTCACATGCGTATGCAGTACCGAACATTGAACAACTGAAAAATACAATACAAATCTGATTCCTAAGTAGACGAATAGTAATTCTTGTAATTCCAAAAATGCAACCAAACGTAATGACTCAAGTCTTCACTGTTATTTAATGATTTCCTGAGTTCTCGAAATCAAATTACTTAGTGCCAATCACCACACTCTGATACACATATAAAGAATCAATGAAAAACGATGTAAAAATTCGATTTAATTTTTATTCCGCTAAAAATGCATTAGAAAATCCCGAAGTTTTAAAGCAGTGGATGTCTAGCTTGGCCACAAACAACAAGAAAATAAGTCAAGAAAAAAATATTCAAAATGAAAAAGAATAAATGAAGTATGATAGCATGATGTAAGGCTTTTGAATGAAAGTCATGTGATACGCAGAATATAATGTTTCTGCCGGAATAAATAGAGGCTTGCTTTACGGGGGCATATTATATAATATTTTCAATGAATATCTAACATACATTATGTTACCCATATGTCACCGCACGACGTAGAATTTCTTTACTTTCATTCTTTGTTTCATATCTTCATTTAATTCTGTTTTTATTTGCGAAAATGCCAGACGTCTCTGCGTGAAAGCTGGGGATATATAAAAATAAATCGGATATTTATAATATATTTTTTGACTCTTTCTAAAGCTGCATCTCAAGTAATTGACTAAATCATCATTTGATATTTAAGGACAAAAATTTCAATTATAAGGGAAAAACAGAGCTCAGAATAATAATAAAAAAAAGCTTTTGGGAGAGTAGCGAAACTAAAGAAAAAAAGTGCGAAATTTAATTGCAAAGAGACAACACCTAGTGGGAGAAGAATATTTCCACTCTCAGTATCGGAGAAATAGTATTAGAAGGTGGGACATGTCAAGAGGACAGGTACCACTGTTCTGATACGTAGTAAAGAAAGACAAACAAAAATGCTCCGAGTACATAAGTACTCAAATTTTAGAATGAATGCAATCCAACTGCAAAAAGAAGATAAGAAAAACATCGGTTCACGAAAAAAACACAAAACCCTTATATGGGCAGATAAGGCGAAAGTAATCACATAATTGAAAAATTTGAAAAAAAAAATCATCACAGTGGAGAAATTTCAACTAAATATGTTGTCTCGCAGAAAAGTAAAAGTTAAAAAAATATTAATAATTTTTTAACGAATTTAGAAAATATATTTCAAAATTACTCTAAAATATTTCAAAGCAACGCTGTGAACCAACAAGCTAGGCAAATTTCGTGAATCATAATTAAGGAGACATCAAGGCCATATAATCCGTGAGAATGGTGTATATCAAAATATTTAATCATCAATGAATGAAGTACGGGACTAGACCATTGTACAATACAAATTTGGAAGATATGATTCCGTTTATTTATGTAAATATGACATGGATGTTAAGTCAGACGATATCCGAAAGCTTGGAAATTTCTTCGTCCTGGAGAGGGAATCGAACCCGCGTCGCCCGGATAGCGTTCGAGTATGCTAACTAATACTACACCACTCAGAACGACCGAGTTTCAACTTCTCGATTAATATGAATATAACCATCACAGGATTCACTAGTCGGAGCAACCGGCGTTCCACCAGATCTGTATATGAATGCCGGTTGCTTCGACTAGCGAATCCTGTGATGGTTATATTTATATTAATCGAGAAGTTGAAACTCGGTCGTTCTGAGTGGTGTAGTATTAGTTAGCATACTCGAACGCTATCCGGGTGACGCGGGTTCGATTCCCTCTCCAGGACGAAGAAATTTCCAAGCTTTCGGATATCGTCTGACTTAACATCCATGTCATATTTACACCAATAAACGGATTCACATCTTCCAAATTTGTATTGTACAATGGTCTAATCCCGTATTTCATTCATTGATGATTAAATATTTTGATATACACCATTCTCACGGATTATATGACCTTGCTGTCTCCTTAGTTATTATTGGTGTACTGAAGTTTCCTAAAGCTCCCTATTTGGTGAAACATAAATACACGGTTGTGCAACTTGTGACGTATAAGTCAAACGGACAATGAAGCAACGATAAGCCTGCCAACGTAGCTCAATTGCAAGAACATCAACTCCATAGTAGGAAATTGAGAGTTCGAATCCCACTTTCGGCAAAAAAAGAAAAAAAGCCCGAAGGAAAGAGGGTTTGCTGGCAGTGCAGATTGGAAAAAAATGTATGATGGTTTTTCCACACTACGTACGTCTGTAATAAATAAATAATTCTGCAATGAAATGGTTGCAGAGTGATGGTGTCTGTTGACCCAAACCCATTTCATGCCCTGCCTTTCTCAAGTGTGTGTGTGTGTGTGTGTGGGGGGGGGTATGATGTGAGAGTCAAATAATGGACAATGAAGATGCGAAAGCCAGCGGGCGTGGTTCAATTGAGAGAACTGACGTTCCGGAGTAGGAAAATGTGGGTTCGAATCCCACTGTCGGCAAAAGAGATGTTATAAGCTAGACGACTGAAAGCCAGACTATTTCTATTTTTTCCCCCATGGGAATCAATGTTTCGATTTTCAAAAATTCAGTTTACAACGCACGCGCATCCTTCAGGAATGCATGAATGATTAACCTAGGTGTAGCACTGCACTGATCTGGGAAAATAACTATACTTTAAAAAGCCTCGAAGGACCATTTTAACTAACTGTGCTCAAAGTTTTTAAAAAATGGGGTTTTTGAACAAGTTTTAAGTTCGACTCAAGAAAAGATCTTTGGATCAAATATTTATTAGGAGTATGCAAAAGCTTCCGCCGTTTTAAGGAGACAGGAACAATCATAAAACCAGTACACATTTATTCAACGAAATATTGGCAGTTAGCATCAATGACCTTTTGCCATTTTTCAGGCAAAAAATGAATGTTCCTGTGATTGAAGGACTCTGGTTTTGAGCTGAAGAACGCAGTGACGAAATTTTCCACTTCTGGAACTGTGGCGAACCGCTGTTGGACTAGGACATGTTGCACATAGCGAAACAGATGAAAGTCTCAGGGTGGAATGTCCGGGAGTAAGCCTGGTGCAGTAAAACCTCCCAGTGTAACTGTTCAAGGGTTGATTTCGTAGTGGCACCGACATGTGGTCTGATATTATCGTGCAACAGGATGACTGGGCGGCGTCCTTTATCTGTCCATGGGCGTCTTTGCTCCATTGCTGCTTTCAGTTTCATCAGCAGATCGCTATATCGTTGTGTAGTGATTGTTTCCCCAGGATTCAACAGTTTGAAGTACAGCACTCCATGCATATCCCGCCATACACACAACAGCACCTTTTTCCCGTGGATGTCCTGGTTTGCAGTAGATGTTGATGGCTGGCCTGGGTCGACCCAGGATCGCTTGCGTACGGAGTTGTCGCAATAGACCCATTTTTCATCCCCAGTGACAACCTTCCCCAAGAAATTCTTCCCTTTGAAACCTCTTCAGCAACGACATGCAGATGCTCAATCGTTGACCAATATTACGCTCCGTTAAAGTATGCGGAACCCACTTACCAATCTTCTGGATTTTCCCCAAGGCCTGTAGACGCCATACCACCACCGATTGATCCACTTTCAAACGTTTCGCCAGTTGCATGGTCGATTGTTTGGCATCCTCTTGCAAACAGCGATTCTAGCTCCTCGTCTGCGAGTTCCTGTGGTCTACCTGCACGTGGCTTGCCTTTCAAGCTTAGATCACCTTTCTTAAACCTGGCAAACCAGTCTCCACACGTCCGCTCACCCATAACTGTTTCGCCGTACGCCTGACGTACTTTTCCCTAAATTAAACATGAATAACAAACAGTGCGGCAAATGAACTTTATCGACCGCCATGCTTGGCTTCATGTACGAACTGACAGCACGGGTCGTCGGCCGGTTAGATCCCTACAGCGCTCGCTAGCGGGGGCGGCGGAAACTTTTACATAGCTCTAATAAAAAAAAATATTCTAAAGCATGATGAAAACTGCATTTAGTATTTTGTACGTAATTTCCATTTTTCACAATATGATTGATTGTCCGCATCCAAAGTGTTAAATGACAGAAATATACTCCTTTCTTCCACGAAGTTGGAGGAATTCAGATATTTAACATAAACTACGATGGCTGATCTCAATAAATAACTTCCGATGGCCTTTGGCTGCGGCTTAGGAACGTAAATCGGTGTCACGCAATGTTATTACCCTCTCCTGACTACTGGGCGTTGGTTGACGCAGGAGTTTGAATAAAAAACCAACGTGCTGGATAATAGATTAAAATAAAAATGGCGACTCGCCTAGAAACACAGTCTTACTCAGAGGTACGCGCAGGTGCCGAATGACGAGTGCATTTGCAGCAATCTGATGCAAAGTAACACATCTGTCATCTTGCACCAGAGCATCTCACACGCCATATTGATGCTTGTTGTTGAAACCCTGCCACTGAGTTTCTCATCCGTCAAAGCTTTGCGAATTTTTTAACACCGTTCTGACACGCTCTGAATGCTCATGACTTGAGGATATTCTTCTTGAAGCTGGCAATGGATCCCCGCTGTCAGCGTTCTCCGCGCCCAGAGAAACCTAATCACCTCCGAGTAAGACAATGCTTTCAGGCGATTCGTCATTTTCACTTAAATCTGTACGCCAGCACTTTGTGTTTTTATTCAAACTCCTGTGCTAAACAACGCACCATAGTCAGGAGAATGAAATAACGTTGAGAGACTGCGTTTTGCACTTCCCAATGAGCCACCAAATATAATCGGAGGTTAATTATTTTTAATTTGTATGTATAAGCGCCTACGTTGTTCAGAATCAAAACCCAAGCGTCAGTAGTAATAGATGTTCAATGTGTATCAATCTATAGAATGCGTTGGCTGTGGAATTCGGTACATCACGTTTAGGGATTTAAAATGTTCTACCAACAGAGTGAAATGTAGAATTCATGAAACTTAAGTTACTGTGCATAAGATGAGAGCCGCCTCGGTTGCCGAGTGGACTGGGGCGCTGGTTCCTGACCATTCATTTGAGATGAGCCCAAGCTCGAGTCCCGAATGAGGCATGAGTGGTGCGTTTGTATGATGGCGTTGGGTCTGTCCGTTCTATAGAAACACTGGCCCTAAATTAGGGAAGGATGGCTGCTTGTAGTCCTATGAGCTGCTCAGGGTGATTGTTAGACTTCGAAACAAAACAAAAAAATAAGGAACAAGGAAACACATGCCAGCAAACTGTTAAGTACTAATTGCATTTTAAATAAAAATGCACATATAAAAGTATTTACATTATGTAAAAAAAAAAAGAAAAAAAAACACAGCAGGTTTGTTCGTGCCAAAATATTTGATATCTCTGAAGACAGACTCTATTTTGTAACCACAGTCTTATTTGTTTCGCTGAGAGAACAAATTAGCTTACTGTTCATAGTAATAAGTTATGAAAAAGATGCTGTAAGTGACTGCACATACAGCTGTAGTCAGTTTCAGCATCTAAAATAAACTTCATGTATTTTTTTTTGTAGGCTGCTTCTATCATTTGCACGTCAAAAACTAAATGGATTGAAATATACACAATAATTTAAAAACGCATGATTCTTCAGAATGAACAATAAAATATTACGGAAAAAAATCGTGTGCGTTGCAGTTGGTTTCCTATTAAAAGGTGGTAGGTTTTAATTTCTTTCTATGAAGAATGAGCTGATGATCTTTAAAATCCAAAAATTCCTCGTTTCAACGAAATTAATTTGTTGTGTGGGATTAATCACTTCAACGTTTTCACAAGTACACTTAGAAATTGAGGTCTTTATAGATTCTTTCAGTTCAGCTTAATTTTAATCATCATTTCCTTTGTTGCTATTAGTTTTTAGCGGTAATGCGCGTTTTCGAGAAAAGCAACATCCGTTCTCAGTGGGGGCAACAAACGAAGCAGCGGTGAGTTGATGAATTTATTTAGTGTTTTCATATACTTCTAACTTTGCTGTGCTTCTGAATCGAAGGAAAACCAATTTCTAAATAACTGAGTTTTGTGGATTAGGTTTCACTCAGACTGTAAGAGAAAAAAAATTAAGTGCTTCTCGTGTAACTCTGCTAATATTGTTCTCCTTTGCTTTTACCGTCTAATTCAGTCGCTAATTTGATCATTTGGTAGGGATCATGCTTCTACGTGTGCGTGTCTGTCTCTGTGCTTCTACGTTTTTCTTCTTTGTGATCTTCCTCCTTTAAAAGTCTAGTTCATTTAGCTAAGTTGCCAGAGATTACACTTATTAGCTCAGACTTATTTATTTAAGCGGCTTGATATTCGAGAAACCACGCAGATTTCTTTGTTTGACATAATCTTGTGGATTTCTGCGCATACGAGTCAGCTTTGCAGTCGTATGGATTAAGGTAGACTACAGTAGTTATTTTTATACTGGAGTATCAACTTCTGATTCTATTAAAAGGCTATTATGGTGTGAAAAATGGCAGGAATCAATGCTATAAGGTGTAGAAATTTGCATAAAATATGCGTTTTTACTTTAAAAGGGATGTGAACAAGAAATATTAATGAGGCATGTGCTTAAGCTTATCAAGACCTTAGGACACGGGTGCCGAACTTTTTGAGAGTGTTCTCAAACTGGTGATAATCTTCTAAAAAAATCTCTCGCGTGCTCATGGGAATTTCGAGCAGCAGATAACGGTTCATCTACTCCTCACTTACAAATAGCGTGAGAAAAATACAAGCAGATCAAAGCCAATGTTAACCGTTTACAACTATTATTACCAAAATGCTGATGTGTACATTCGGTTTGCAAAGATTTAAAAGCTTGTCATGCTACGTCACATGTTCTCGCAACAGCTCGGCTGGTACCAAGCTGGCGTGATAGGTCCACCTATAAACACTTTTCAGAATTCTTCTCGGCTTTCACAAGGAGCGGATGTAAAACAGCAGAGGTTCTCCTTCCGTCTGGTTTGGAGAGAGAGGTGATCAGGTGTGATAACCCCGTTGTCGTTGAACCCTCCACTCTTCCTTTGTCCACTAATGTTCCTTCGAATTACGTCCAGGGAAGAATCCCTTCGCGCTCTTTCTTAGACAAATCCAGAGAAATGTCATCTTTCTGTCTGACTGAAGGCCTTCTTTTGGGTTATTTCCCTCCGATAACGAGTTAAGCTGAAACAAGTACCCTTCCTCAACACTTACTGAAATCCTCTATACTAGTGGCAACATTGAAAACTCGAAAATATCTTTTAGTAATAGCAGCTGCTGCACACACACACACACACACACACACACACATACACACACACACGCCACACACACACACGTATATATATATTATGATGATTATTCCGATCGTTCATAGATAATCGCGTGGACTTACAACGAATCAGGGCAAAATGATATGAATCAGATAAAAAAATACATCTTCCATCATCATGCGTATGGCTTTTAGGCGAACGATGAATTATAACAGACTTAAGAAGGATTTGGATGCAGTCCAACAAAAAAGACAACCATTCTTCTCGCAGTCGAATCCGAATCCTACAACACAGGATCATTTGTGTAGGATTAGAACGGGCTTCAAGGTGGAATGGCAGTATGCCTTTAAAATCTCACGAAAAAAAAAAAAAAAGGAATGAAAGAGAAAATAGTGAAATAGCCGGGTATGCGCGTGTGGCTATAAAACTGGGTGTGCTTCGTACAGCCATATTTAGGATTTTTTTGCATGCTGCACAGCGCAGACTATGAGGCTATTCACGATACGTGTATACTCCAGAAATGAAAGCAGCTACATATTTGCTTCTGAATGAAACACATCAGCACGTCAATGGTAATGCAAAATATACGAATCCGTTTACCACCATCATAAATTTCCAAGAAGTGAGTTCAATGTATGAAAGATTTGATATCGCCTATTATTTCACGAAGGAGAAATGGAAATATACAACTTATTACATTCAACATCCGGCCAAATATTCATATATTTTCACTTTCAGGTTCGCAATCCTCACCGTAAGCCGTTTCTTCTTGCAATCGCCTTGCATATTCAAGCACTTATTCCACCAGTACAGAAATTTGTTCCTACACTGCTGGCCACCCAAAATGTAACACCAAGAAGGAATCATCCGATTGGCCTGAAATTCGCAGCCTGCGTCGCTCGCGAGAGGACATGCAAACGATTAGCATTACAGGGCATATGCAAATCATGCGCGCCCGGCACGCCACCGATAAGCACTATAAGAAGGGTGCACAGAAGGCGGGGTGTAAGTAGTGGAAGTGTGTTGTGCTGCCGGACCTGTGCGTGGGAAGCTTCCTGATGCCTCGTCGCAGAATACGGCAGTCATTCCAGCACGTTTCGGAGTTCGACAGAGGACGAATAGCGGTTTATCGTACCGAGACATCGGCGCCCGTGTGGGACGACATCCAGCCACAGTGAGGCGAGTATGGATTCGGTGGGTGCAGGAGGGACGGACGGACCGACGTGAGTGATTACCGCAGCCGCGGCACACCACCGAACGAAAGGGCCGCAATGTTGTGCAGCGGGCATTGACGGTTCGCACCGCCACATCACGAACGTTAGCGCAGGAATTAGGGTGTGTTGCGCAACAACCTGTGTCAGCACGTACCGTTCGAAGTCGTCTGCAGGAGCGGGGACTTGTCGCACGGCGCCCATTACTCCGATTACCCTTGACGTTACACCACCGGGGAGTGCAGCGGCGTTGGGCCGTTGAACGCCGCACCTGGACTACGGAATGGCATGACATTGTCTTCTCCGACGAATCCTGCTTCTGCCTGCAGCACCACGATGGTCGGATCCGTGTGTGGCGGCACCGCAGCGAGAGACTGTATGACGCCTGCATTATGCATCTCCATACCGGTCCGTCACCCGGCGTTATGATTTGGGGCGCAATTGGATATGACACCCGCTCCCCTCTGGTACGCATCGCCGGTACACTCAACAGCCACCGCTACATCTCCGACGTTTTGAAGCCTGTAGTCCTCCCTTACATGCAGGACCTGCTAACGGCTACGTTTCAACAGGACAATGCGCGCCCGCACGTGGCACGCATTGTGCAACAATTCTTTACGGCCCACCAGGTGTCACTGCTGCCATGGCCCGCTTGTTCTCCCGATATGTCACCCATCGAACATGTCTGGTCGCTGATCGGCAAACGAGTGGCCCAGCAAGCACCACCCGCGGCTACGCCTGATGAACTGTGGCAACGTGTGGAAGCAGCCCGGGCCGACATACCCCAAGCCCACATCCAAAGCCTCCTTCGTTCGATGCCGCGGCGTGTAGCGGCCGTTATTGCCAGCCATGGGGCCACACGAACTATTGATGTCTGCGTGTTCCGCAAGTCGCACGGCCCTGTAAGCTCAATCGTTTCGTCTTTGTATCTGTTGTTATGTGTCCAGTAAATCTGGTTTTGCCATCTCGTGTCCTTCTTGGTGTTGCATTTTGGGTGGCCAGCAGTGTAATTCGAAAAAAATCGGTGCCGTTTTCTTGAAGATATACAGCGTATATCACAGCTTTCCGGATCTTAAGGTATGATTGGAATCGGAGGACCGTAATTTGTTTCTTTCTTATGATCGCTTCGAAGCAGAGAGAATTTCTAAGATGAACTGTGCAAAGCAACTGGATAGGACTTTTTGCAGGGTTTCAATCTGTATTGAGGTATATGGCATTACCACGAATGTAAATAACAATGTCTGACAGGAATTTGTGGTACTTTGTATTTACTATGCTGGCATGACTTTACAAGAGTTCTCCATCAGGAAAGAAAGTTGTTCTATGTCAACGCTGAAAAACACCAGTTAGGATTCCTTCATAACATTTCGTGTTGATGTCGTTGCCCTGAAATTTCTGTTTTCTTTTCTTCTTTTATTTCATGGAGAATTATGTGTATCAACAGTTTGGATGCTCGATGCTGATCATCACCGCACTCATGTGAATCACATGAGTGCAGTGATGAAATTAGAGTTCATTTCCCTAAAAATCCCTTTCAAGTTCGCATAACTATCTGAATCACATAAAGTAGCCCAGTGTTATGACAATTACCCTTCATTACCCTCCACCGCCACAAACATTTCTGTCTGCAGATCCCCGACGTTCACTATCTTGGTTGTTTGCCAGTCAGAGAGATGTCGCAACCAATATTGAAGATAACGCTGCATCAGAAGCCTCAGTACAGTAAAAATGTTTCACAACTTCAAACATCAGTTAGGTCAACGATCGTATCAGCGGGCTGCATATGTCATTCCGTGTTCGGTGTTATTAACACCTGAGTGCGGAGAAAGTGAGATACTTGGGTGATTTCTCTTTAACTCAAGTCACCACTGAACGCGCCATCCGGTGGCCAAGTGATCAGAGTTCAGGCCACCCATTTGAGTTGAGCCTAGGTTCGAGTCCCAGATAAGGCATGGTAATACGCTTTCCTAATGGCCCTAGCGCTTTCCCTTTCCTGAAAATAGTACCTCAAATTAGGGATGAGTAGTTACTTTTAGCCTTAAACTACTGTGCAGGCCATTAAACTCCAAAAATAAACGAATAAATAACCAACCCAATGAATGGTCACTTAAAATGGAAAGAAATTCATGTTTTACATGCTATCTTTTCGGTGAATTTCTTTTTGAGAAATTCCGTTAGTAGAATGAGATAGATCATCGCTCAAACCTCCCAAATGGACCAATACTGAGACTGCCTCGTCATTCTGAAACAACCACAAAGTTTCTTCGTGAAACTGCCTTCACATTCTGACTTCCCAGTGACGGTTGGTCTTCCATGATTACGACGCCCAAATAGATCTTTTCGATCGGAAATCTCCAGGAAAGTAGAGAAGCTAACAATCTGATGTTCCCGCGGAATTCTTACTCAGGCACCACTGAGAATAATAAAGAAAATGGGTACTCGTCATTGACAACCAATGCATTAGAAAACAGATACTCATATTTGATAATCAGTACATTAGAAAATGATATTTGTCATTGATAATCCATATTTTGGAAAATGCATGCTCATTATTGATAATTAATACATTAGAAAATGAGTACCTGCAATTAATAATCAATATACACTCCTGGCCACCCAAATAGCAACACCCAGAAGGAAGCATCCGATTGGCCTGGAATTCGCAGCATGCGTCGCCCGCGAGAGGGCATGCAAACGATTAGCATTGCAGGGCATATGCAAATCATGTGCGCCCGACACGCCACCGAGAAGCACTATAAGAAGGGTGCACAGAAGTAAGTAGTGGAAGTGTGTTGTGCTGCCGGACCTGTGCGTGGGGAGCTTCCTGATGCTTCGTCGCAGAATACGGCAGTCATTCCAGCATGTTTCGGAGTTCGACATAGGACGAATCGTGGCTTATCGCGACAGCGGTTTATCCTACCGGGACATAGGCGCCCGTGTGGGACAACATGCAGCCACAGTGAGGCGAGTATGGATTCGGTGGGTGCAGGAGGGACGGACGGACCGACGTGAGCGATTGCCGCAGCCGCGGCACACCACCGAACGAGAGGACCGGCATGTTGTGCGGCGGGCATTGACGACTCACACGGCCACATCACGAACGTTAGTGCAGGAATTAGGGTGTGTTGCGCAACAACCTGTGTCAGCACGTACCGTTCGAAGTCGTCTGCAAAAGCGGGGACTTGTCGCACGGCGCCCATTGCTCCGATTACTATTGACGTTACACCACCGGCGAGTGCGGCGGCAGTGGGCCGTTGAACACCGCACCTGGACTACGGAATGGCACGACATTGTCTTCTCCGACGAATCCCGCTTCTGCTTGCAACACCGCAATGATTAATTCCGCGTGTGGCGGCACCGCGGAAAGAGACTGTATGACGCCTGCATT
Organism: Macrothele yani; assembly: GCA_039090855.1. Classification (NCBI taxonomy): domain Eukaryota; kingdom Metazoa; phylum Arthropoda; class Arachnida; order Araneae; family Macrothelidae; genus Macrothele; species Macrothele yani. The sequence goes on from CM077014.1 coordinate 2,693,292, forward strand.
ATGCATCGCCATACCGGTCCATCGCCTGGCGTTATGGTTTGGGGCGCAATTGGATATGACACCCGCACCCCTCTGGTACGCATCGCCGGCACACTCAACATCTCCGACGTTTTGGAGCCTGTAGTCCTCCCTTACCTGCAAGACCTGCCAGCGGCCACGTTTCAACAGGACAATGCGCGACCGCACGTGGAACGCATCGTGCAACAATTCTTTACGGCCCACCAGGTATCACTGCTGCCGTGGCCCGCCTGTTCTCCCGATGTGTCGCTGATCGCCAACCGAGTGGCCCGGCAAGCACCACCCGCGGCTACGCCTGATGAACTCTGGCAACGTGTGGAAGCAGCCTGGACCGACATACCCCAAGCCCAAATCCAAAGCCTCTTTCGTTCGATACCGCGGCGTATAGCGGCCGTTATTGCCAGCCATAAGGGCCACCCGAACTATTGATGGCTGCGTGTTCCGCAAGTCGCACGGGCCTGTAAGCTCAATCGTTTCATCTTTGTATCTGTTGTTATGTGTCCAGTAAATCTGGCTTTGCTATCTCGTGTCCTTCTTGGTGTTGCATTTTGGGTGGCCAGCAGTGTATTAGAATGTGAGATAGTAGTTTAGTTCTTGAGCATGTTCCACGGTTGGGTTGTGCATCTGCTGCGAATCTTCCTCCTCCACTCAGTTCTACCGTGCTACCCTATGTCATTTTTTTAAATTCTTCTTCTTCATGCTGGTGTCTAGATAATCCTTCCATTCCATCTGAGATTGTTCTATGGTTTTTCTCCTAGGTAGCTCAGTGATCATAATTATACGCCTTCGTCTTGCTTTGTCTCGCTTTGTCTCGATCGTTTCTTAAAATTTCGTTACTTCAGCTAATGTGGTTACACTCTAATTTCTGTAGCAATACTACAGAGTCAGCTCAGCATCTTAATTTTATTAAAGGTTTGCCTATTCTCCATTTGTCTGGTCATGGACGTTTCCAGCACTTGTCTCCTAGATTCTGAAAGTCTTAGTTTTCAACTTCATTTCTTATCTCCTGTCTCTTGGCACAATTGATATTTTCTGTTCTTTATTCCATTACGCTTTTCACTACCTTACTCACTTCTTTCGCATTTGCACTTTTCATCATCAACACTGATCCTAAGTATTTGACTCAAATATTTCTTTCTTGTCTTCAGCACTAGGTATTTTGTGCCATTTGAAAATTTTGCTGTTCGACATGGGGTTCAGTCTCCTAACGTTACAATTTTTCCGAACCTGACAAAATGTTTCCTCAGTGGCGCTGATTAAACACGGCCGTCACTGGATAGATGTAGAATCTGCTCAATTGTTCTGAGCGCCCCCTTCAAAGCGATTGTACAAACACTTACAAAAAGTGTAGAAAATATAGTTGTTGTCAGTAAGGCAAAGCACGTACGACGTCATGCAGCGCATTTAAACTTTTGAAAGAAAGCTAATTATTCAGCTAAAACTGTAGCATTAAAATTGAAAAATAAAAAAACAAAGCTTTAATAATGTCATCTGAAATATTAGTTTGCGTAACTTAATTTTTTAGACACAGTTAATGAAAATAAAGAGAACAAAATCTAGTATTTGGAAATTTGATGCTTTAAAAGGGAAACGATGTTTTATCTTAGGGAAAAGTAAGGAAATACAAGGAAACATAGATGTGCAGTCATCTCGGCTCCGTTCCAAAATACCCAGTTACTCAGGCTCGAGATCAGCTCACAGCGGAATGAATGCTTGGCATTGAGACTTAGGCTTCGTAAATTATTCGTATACCGTATTTCATCGATTAACATACCTCTCGTTTAAAAGGAAAAAAATACTCTCCTTTGGAAAAGTATTCCTGATATGTGTTCTTTCAAGCTAAAACTCAAGTTATGTCCTAAAACCCTAAATGTGAGAGACCTAGAATATTTCCTAAGTGTGCAACACAAATCAACTTTTAAACTTCCCTGCTTTACAGTACAAATCCATTTAGCTCCTGTTTTGCAGAACTTGAAAGGAACAAGATACCATAACTCTCTGTCAACCCTCGGAACATTTGAGAGAACAGTTAAAGTTCTGTGAAAACTCCTTAAAGAACATCCCTTTTTCTCTTTAATAGCGCCGTGTAGAAAGCCTTCCTCCGACAATAAAACTCGAAACTGAGCACATTCAGCAATATTCAGTCTAAAGAGGACATTTTTTTACGTGTATTGTTTTACCACATTTTGAAAAAGATTTCATTAAAAATGACTGTCTCCAAATGCATGATCTCACCCTGCATATTGTTTGGTCGACTTAAGCACACGAGCGAGAAGTTTTCCAAAAGGAACTACATTGGAAGCTACACTGCTGGCCACCCAGAATGCAACACCAAGAAGGAAGCATCCGATTGGCCTGAAATTCGCAGCATGCGTCGCCCACGAAAGGACATGCAAACGATTAGCATTGCAGGGCATATGCAAATCATGTGCGCCCGGCACGCCACCGATAAGCACTATAAGAAGGGTGCACAGAAGGCGGGGTGTAAGTAGTGGAAGTGTGTTGTGCTGCCGGACCTGTGCGTGGGAAGCTTCCTGACGCCTCGTCGCAGAATACGGCAGTCATTCCAGCACGTTTCGGAGTTCGACAGAGGACGTATAGCGGTTTATCGTACCGAGACATCGGCGCCCGTGTGGGACGACATCCAGCCACAGTGAGGCGAGTATGGATTCGGTGGGTGCAGGAGGGACGGACGGACCGACGTGAGTGATTACCGCAGCCGCGGCACATCACCGAACGAGAGGGCCGCAATGTTGTGCAGCGGGCATTGACGGTTCGCACCGCCACATCACGAACGTTAGCGCAGGAATTAGGGTGTGTTGCGCAACAACCTGTGTCAGCACGTACCGTTCGACGTCGTCTGCAGGAGCGCGGACTTGTCTCACGGCGCCCATTGCTCCGATTACCATTGACGTTGCACCACCGGCGAGTGCGGCGGCTGTGGGCCGTTGAACGCCACACCTGGACTACAGAATAGCACGACATTGTCTTCTCCGACGAATCCCACTTCTGCCTGCAATACCGCGATGATCAAATCCACGTGTGGTAGCACCGCGGCGAGAGACTGTATGACGCATGCATTATGCATTGCCATACCGGTCCGTCGCCTGGCGTTATGGTTTGAGGCGCAATTGGATATGACACCCGCACCCCTCTGGTACGCATCGCCGGTACACTCAACAGCCACCGCTACATCTCCGACGTTTTGAAGCCTGTAGTCCTCCCTTACATGCAGGACCTGCTAGCGGCTACGTTTCAACAGGACAATGCGCGCCCGCACGTGGCACGCATCGTGCAACAATTCTTCACGGCCCACCTGTTGTCCCGATATGTCGCCCATCGAACACGTCCGGTCGTTGATATGCAACCGAGTGGCCCGGCAAGCACCACCCGCGGCTACGCCTGATGAACTCTGGCAACGTGTGGAAGCAGCCTGGACCGACATACCCCAAGCCCACATCCAAAGCCTCCTTCGTTCGATGCCGCGGCGTGCAGCGGCCGTTATTGCCAGCCATGGGGGCCACACGAACTATTGATGTCTGCGTGTTCTGCAAGTTGCACGGGCCTGTAAGCTCAATCGTTTCATCTTTGTATCTGTTGTTATGTGTCCAGGAAATCTGGCTTTGTTATTTCGTATAATTCTTGGTGTTGCATTTTGGGTGGCCAGTATTGTATATACATCGATGAGCCATTTGGGTACCATTATAACCACCTCCAGCCTGGAGAAATGAGGGTGCGTGGAGACCAAACGGTGGCGCAGGTGAAGTTCACAGAGCAGTATATATGCAACTCGAGGGACAGCTTTTGGTTAGTAGTGTGTTGGGAGTCAGAATAGGAAAAGCTGCCGATTTATCGCAGCTTGATAAAGGAGAAATTGTGATGACACGGTGCGTCGGAACTAGGATCTCGGAAACGGGGCGTCTTGTGGGTTGTTCACGTGCCGCTGTATTGAGTACACATTAAAAGTGGTCGAAAGACGAACCGTCGTCCAGCTGGGTGTTATTTGCAGTTCATTGATGCCAGAGGGGAGCGGAAATTGTGTCACATTGTTCAAAGCGACCAGAGGGACACAGTGCGACAAATCACCAGCAGCCACAACGGTTGTGATCATCGCAGCCTTCTGCGCATGGGCCTGCTTAGCCGAAGACCCAGCCGAGGCCCCATGCTCACTGCATGACATAGCCAACAGCGAAGGAAATGGGTCCAAGATCATCGAGATTGGACCGTGGATGATTGGAAGAAAGTGGTTTGGTCTGACGAATCAAGATTCCTGGTGCATCAGGTAAACGGCCGAGTGCAGATGTGCCGATTACCAACGGAGGTTATGGCACGTGGATGTACTGTTGGGCGGAAACAGGCCGGCGGCGGCGGTTTCATGCTGTGGGCGATGTTTTCTTGGGACACTTTAGGCCCCATTATCCAAATAGCACACTCCCTGACTGTCAGGTATCTGAACATCGTTGCGAACCAAGTTCATCCATTCATGGCAACTGTGTCCCCTGCTGGTAATGGCCATTAGCAACAGGATAATGCCCCAATGCAAACTGCCAGAATCGTCAACGAGTGGTTCGAGAAACATGCTGGTGAGTTTCTGTTAATGCACTGGCGTCCAAATTCAGTTGACATGAACCCAATAGAACATTTGTGCTTCGACTTAGCAAAGCAGGTTCGCCCTAAGTTACCCCCCCCCGAAATGTACGAGAACTGAAGGACCTACTGTTGACATTATGGTACCAGATACCCCAGGATACCTGTCGTCATCTCATCGAATCAAAGTCTCGCCGAGTGGCCGTTGCTTTGCGGGCTGAAGGGGGTCCTCTAGCTTATTAGGTAGGTGGTCATAATGTAATGGATCATCGGTGTATATACAATATTTTATTTTCTCTCCCAAATGCGGGTTGAAGGAGAGCTTCGTCCTAATGTAGTATCCTTGCTTTCAAGGAAGAAAAGGAACTACTGAAGTGAGGACGTACACATCCTCGATATCTTATCCAGCCTGAATTCAAATATCTAATTCCTAGCTACCTGTCTGTTCATATCTTTAACTCACGTTCAGTGGATGATGTCTGCAACCATCAGACTTTACTTCTCTCATCAGCCCACCATCTTTGAAACAGTTGGACACACTACTGGAACATATTTTGTTTGGAATTCCTTATGTCACTGGTCTGAGTGTTTTTAAGTATTTCAAGTTAAGGTCTTTCCATAAGTTCTGCAGCCCTGGGAAAGCCCATGCGGTGGTTTCAGCTTTGTTAATGTTGTTAATACACTGCTGGCCACCGAAAATGCAACACAAAGAAGGACACGAGATAGCAAAGCCAGATTTACTGGACACATAACAACAGATACAAAGATGAAACGATTTAGCTTACAGGCACGTGTGACTTGCGGAACACGCAGAAATCAATAGTTCGATAGGCCCCATGGCTGGAAATAACGGGCGCTACACGCCGCGGTATCGAACCAAAGAGGCTTTGGATGTGGGCTTGGGGTATGTCGGTCCAGGCTGCTTCCACACGTTGCCACAGTTCATCAGGCGTAGCCGCGGGTGGTGCTTGCCGGACCAATCGGTTGGCGATCAGCGTATATCGGGAGAACAGGTGGGCCATGGCAGCAGTGACCCCTGGTGGGCCGTGAGAAATTGTTGCGCGATGCGTGCCACGTGCGGGCGCGCAATGTCTTGCTGAACGTGGCCGCTGGCAGGTCTTGCAGGTAAGGGAGGACTACAGGCTCCAAAACGTCGGAGATGTTGAGTGTGCCGGCGATGCGTACCAGAGGGGTGCGGGTGTCATATCCAATTGCGCCCCAAACCATAACGCCAGGCGATGGACCGGTATGGCGATGCATAATGCAGGCGTCATACAGTCTCTTTCCGCGGTGCCGCCACACGCGGAATTAATCATTGCGGTGTTGCAAGCAGAAGCGGGATTCGTCGGAGAAGACAATGTCGTGCCATTCCGTAGTCCAGGTGCGGTGTTCAACGGCCCACTGCCGCCGCACTTGCCGGTGGTGTAACGTCAATGGTAATCCGAACAATGACCGCCGTTCCACAAGTCCCCGCTCCTACAAACGACGTCGAACGGCACGTGTTGACACAGGTTGTTGCGCAACACACCCTAATTCCTGCGCTAACGTTCGGGAATCCATACTCGCCTCACTGTGGCTGGATGTCGTCCCACACGGGTGCCGATGTCTCGGTACGATAAACCGCTGTCGCGATAAGCCACTATTCGTCCTATGTCGAACTCCGAAACATGCTGGAATGACTGCCGTATTCTGCGACGAGGCATCAGGAAGCTTTCCACGCACAGGTCCGGCAGTACAACACACTTCCACATCTGTGCACCCTTCTTATAGTGCTTCTCGGCTGCGTGCCGGGCGCACATGATTTGCATATGCTCTGCAATGCTAATCGTTTGCATGTCCTCTTGCGGGCGACGCATGCTGCGAATTTCAAGCCACTAGGATGCTTCCTTCTTGGTGTTGCATCTTGGGTGGTCAGCAGTGTATTATGGTCAAACTGTTGTACGAAAAGAGTGATGTGGAGCTGTGCATTATCGCGTGTATGTTTTAGTTTTTGTGGTACGGAAAGAGTGACGTGGTCAGGTGCATTATCACGTGTATTTTTTCGTTACTGTGGTACTGAAACAGTGATGTGGAGAGGTGCATTATCAATGTATTTTTTTCGTTTCTGAAGTAGGGAAAGAGTGATTTGGAGAGGTGCATTATCACGTGTATTTTTTTCGTTACTGTGGTGCGGAAAAAGTAATGTGGAGAGTTGCATAATCACGTGTATTTTTTCGTTACTGTGGTACGGAAAGGGTGACGTGGAGAGGTGCATTATCACGTGTAATTTTTCGTTACTGGGGTACTGAAAGAGTGATGTGGATAGGTGCGTTACCAAGTGTATTATTTCGTTACTGAGGTAGGGAAAGAGTGATGTGGAGAGGTGAATTATCAAGTGCATTTTTTTCGTTACTGAGGTAGAGAAAGAGTGATGTGGAGAGGTGTATTATCACGTGTATTTTTTCGTTACTGTGGTACTGAAAGAGTGACGTGGAGAGTGCATTATCACGTGTATTGTTTCGTTACTGTGGTACTGAAGAGTGATATGGAGTGGTGTATTATAAAAGTTTTTTTTCGTTACTGAGGTAGGGAAAGAGTGATGTGGAGAGGTGTATTATGACGTGTATTTATTCGTTACTGTGGTACGAAAAGGGTGACGTGGAGAGGTGCATTATTACGGGTATTCTTTCGTTACTGTGGTACTGAAAGAGTGAGATGGAGAGGTGCAATATCAAGTGTAATTTTTCGTTTCTGAGGTAGGGAAAGAGTGATGTGGAGAGGTGTATTATCACGTGTATTTTTTCGTTACTGTGGTACTGAAAGAGTGATGTGGAGAGGTGCATTATGACGTGTATTTTTTCGTTACTGGGGTACTGAAAGAGTGACGTGGCGAGGTGCATTATCAAGTGTATTTTTTGTTACAGTGGTACTGAAAGAGTGATGGGGAGAGGTGCATTATCAAGTGTATTTTTTTGTTACTGTGGTACTGAAAAAAGTGATGTGCAGAGGTGCATTATCAAGTGTATTTTTTCGTTACTGCGGTACTGAAAGAGTGATGTGGAGAGGTGCATTATCACGTGTATTTTGTCGTTACTGTGGTACAGAAAGAGTGGTGTGGTGAGGTGCATTATCAAGTGTATTTTGTCGTTACTGTGGTACTGAAGGGTGATGTGGAGAGGTGCATTATCAAGTGTATTTTTTCGTTACTGTGGTACGGATATTTTTTCGTTACCTTGGTTGCGAAGATTTTCTTTGTCAAACTCATAGGGTAAACGGGTTAAAACAGTGTCATTAAAGAAAGCGAATCTGTCAAAAACAATTGAACTGTTTATTGATTCACGTATGGTGGTTTCCGGAGTGTCAATATTTTATGATATCTGATTGTTTTAGTCACACCTATTTTACGTAGAAATCTGAAAGAAGGGTTTTTCGCTGTTTGCTGTTACTCTTCCTTCTTAAAATGCCTTTTGTAGCCACACAAAAAAATCTGTATTCTACGTTTTACTGCACGTGAATAAGCTTGTAATATTCTGCACACATCTATGGAATTATATTTCTAGTTTTACTAAAGAAATTAAGAGTGAGACATTTAGTGACCAATAATTAACTTTTTCGACAAAGTTAATTGTTTTTAAATGTTGTGCTTTTCTGTTTTTGATTACATTTTTGGCTTCAAACTTTTACTGTGACGATAATATAAACTACACTGCTCGACATAGAAAAGGCCACACCGTGAAGGAATGCACGAAGTGAGATGAAGTATACCACAGATGTAGACAGCCAGGTTGGAAAGAAATGATTCGATTTCTCAGGGATCACATGAATACGACGGGAGAGGAGAGAGTATAATGTAGCCTGAGTTAGTAGGACATACGACCCCCACGCTGGGCTGTAAATTCGGCAACATGGCGTGGCATCGAATGGAAAAGTCCCGGACGGTGTCCTGAGGTGTCGTTGACATGTGTCCACAATTCATAGGCATTGCAAGAGGGTTGTTCAGAGGCGTTAAGCTGTCTGTCAATGTCATCTCACTCGTTCTCTGTTGGGCAAAAGTCTGGTGATTGCGCTGGTCAGGGCACCACTTGGACACCTTCTGGGCACTGTATGCTGATGTTGGCAACATGTGGCAGGTGTTATCTTGCTGAAAGTGGAGGTCAGGGAAACAAAGGAGATATGGCAACAAAATGGGTTGCAGCATTTCATCTACAAATTGTCATGCTGAAATTGTACCCACAAATAGGTACGAGCGGCGAACGGCTGTTGAAACCGATAACCATGACACCAGACTGAGCAGCATGGCGCTCACGGATGGTAGCAAAATCATTCCGCTGACCCCGTCGTCTCGAGAAACTCAGTCGATGATGAGATAGAAGCAAGACTCGTCGCTGAACACCACATGGTTCCGTTTGACACGCCACTCATGTCTGGTTCAGCACCACTGCAACCTTGTGCGGTGATGTGCTGAGGTGAGTAGCAGTTGTCGCACTGGCTGGCGAGAGAGTAAACTTGCCGCAGCCAATCTGCGATTCACAGTTTCTCTCGATGCGGGGATGTCCATGGCAACCTGTGCACTTCGTTGTATATCGTCTACTGTAAATTGTCGGCCGCTAGGACTAGCCATCGAGCACAGCGATCGAGGAATTTAGACATTCGCTTACGTTCACTAGTACCATTAGGGCAACGCACATTACCATACTCCAACCACTGTTGCTGCATTCGGTCGACAGTTGATGCATCTCGATGCGTTTCCACCGCGATGCAACTCTGGAACCAACCAGCCGTACGAAGCTCTATGATGAAACCTGTGGTAAAGGTGTCTGTGTGATGGTAGGATTCCCGATCACGTTGACCAGGCATTCCCAATCTTTACACGTGCTTTCGCCGTCGAGACCACTCCGATGCAGTGTTCCATACTCCCTCAAGCATCACGTGATTAGTTCACAACTACAATCATTTACATAACCCAGCTGTCCACACATACTCACCAATTTGCATACCGCTCTGACCAATACTTCCCGGTGTGGCATTGTCTGTGTCGAGCAGTCCAAAGGTCTATGAAAATCGTGTAACCTTATCGTTTGGGTGCCAATGTAAATAATGTGCAATCCTATGTCTTCACATTAGTCGTACTAAGTATTTGAGTTACTAGTTTTTTGTCTGTACGGAATTTAACTCACTGAAGAAATGACTGTTCATTTGAAAAATATAAGTATCGATCTGGAAAGTATAAATACCAAGTATATTATTTGATTGAAACCTAAAACAATAGAGGAAGCGATCTTTTTTTTATGACTTTTTCGCATTTAACAACCTCATAATTTTTTGATGGCGTGCCATAAGGTAAAGCTTCTTTTGATGCTATTCTAAGATACTGCAGAAATCATACATTTAGTCACGAGAGAGATTAATTAGCATTACCGAACTGTCAGTGGGAAGTCGTGTCCGCAAATGCTAAAGTAAATCTGCCTGTACAATACCTCGAAAGCAGTTTCTAAATATAAATGCCAGGGAGTGAAAGAAAAAGTTAGCTCTGGAGTTAAAATTTATGCACGCTGCAAAAATAAATAGTTTGATTGTGTAACGTAAAAATGTAATTTCTATGCTTTGATGTGGTTCTAGTCAAACGCAATTAAGAATATTGATTTACACTCACTCCCATATTGCCATACAGCATATCGCTGCAACATCCCGTTTTTATTTCTTTGGAAATCGATTGCATATTCGCTTTGTCCCGCAAGGTTATTAAATGGCTAAGGAATCAGGTCTTTCATTGATCCAGCGGAAAGCGTGATAAAAGAATTAGGTGAATTACACTCTTGGAGGGAACGCACATGTAGAAAGTGTCCTGTGTTCTTTAAAACCATTTGGTGCGTGCCCTGGAGCCGTTTGCTGTCGCGCAACCATCGTTTATCTGCCTTTTTCATGTATGGTCGAATCGGAGATCAGATTTTCAGCGCGTTTCACGGTTTGGTTCCAAACAAAAGTGTTCAGAAGTTTGCCTTAAGTAAGAGAGTTATGTTTCCTTTCTTACAGACTTGAGCAAAGGTTACCCTAAATTTCTTTTTCATTTTTTTTCAGACTCAGTAAAGTTTCCAATATTACTGTAAAGCATCATTAATTAACATGAACGGCTTTCAACAGAACTTGCTTTGCTTAATATAATAATTAAAGCACGTAAGTATGACTGGGTGTTAAGCAAAACATCCCATTATGATTGCGGTGTTTCTCAACCACAAATCGAAGGTTCAGAACAGTTGTTCTAGGGCAGTAGTTCTCAAAGCTTTTCTTCCACGAACCCATTTCAACCAAAGGGAATGTGTTGCAAAGTCTAATGTTTTGTATTTGCACCCAGTAATGATGTGTTGAGGCGCCAGTACAGAATTTTCAGAGCGCGAACCCCTTGGAATTTGTAAACCACCAAATGAGAACAATTGGTGTAGGGTGTAGGCATCAGGCTCAGCGTGTTTCTAGGTCTAGGTTCGAAACCCAAATAAGAGATAGCAGTTGTGTTCGTACTTAGAACCGATCTTCTTCCTTCTTGAAGATGATGGTTCCAAAATAGATAAGCCCGACTCTTTTTAGCCTTAGGTGGTGACAGATATCGTTAAACTCTGAATATCAATAATTATAAAAAATACACGAGAAGTGATAGTTGCAAGGATCATGTTACAAAAAAATTACTCCTGTTATCAAGTACTGATATGAAAATTAGTTTTCGATGGGTTTTCAGCGGTGCTGTGATAGGGACGCCATGGCTGATGAAACTGCACTGAGTTCCTCTGAACTTGCTGGAAGTTTAACGTTCGCACTACTTAACAGATTTTTAAGATCACGCATATGATTCCTTCTGTTTCCCAGAGTATTATTGTGCATGCTGTGCTTATACATATGCTACCAATGTAATATGTTAATAAACACTCTCAAATCGAAGGTACGGATGTCACCGTTAAATAAAGTGAGTGCGCACATTATCTTCTTTACTAAACAGCTGTCTGTTGGGAACACATTTTGCACCTCAACTGTGCTATTGCACAGTCACGCACGACGTACATGCGCCATTTCTATAGTATCGTACTCGTGCATGATGTAAGACCCATCGGCAAAAATGAGCTGTAGACTCATGCTTTAATTGGAAAGTAAGCTTTCGCTCCTAAAAGGTATACAATAGCCAAAAGTGCAGACTAACCTGTTGGGTGTGGTCTGGCGGCGCTGGAAACAAGATGCAGGCAGGTTGGAATGGAAGGTGGTATGAATTCAATAGGTAATTAACAAATTTAAATTTCACTCTTTTTAAAGTAGAAGTAGTTATTTTACCGGAGCACAGTTTTTGATTTCTTTCATGGAATAAAAAAGACATATACACCGATGGGTTATTCCATTATGACCAGCCCCAGCCTACAGAAATGAGCAAGTCTGCAGACCGAACGGTGGCGCAGGTGAACTTCATAGAGAAGTATATATACAACCCGAGGACCGGCTTTCGGTTAGTAGAATGTTCGGAGTTAGAATAGGAAAACCTGACGATTTATCGGAGTTTGATAAAGGACAAATTGTGATGGCATGGATCCTCGGAAGTACGATCTCAGAAACGGCGCGGCTTGTGGATTGTTCACGTGCTTCTGCAGTGAGTACGTATCAAAAATGGTGCACAGATGTCCAAACGACGAACCGTCGTCCAGCCGTCTGCCGTCCGCAGTTCATTGATGCCAGAGGGAAGCGGAGACTGTCGCGCATTGTTCACAGCGACCGCACGGCCACAGTGCAAAAAATTACCTGCAGCTACAACAGTGGGGATCAAGGTAATGTGTCACAGCACACAATTCGTCGCAGCCTTCTGCGCTTTGGTCTGCGTAGCCTAAGGCCCAGTCGGGTCCCCATGCGTACTGCACGTCATCGCCAACAACGCATGAAATGGGCTCAAGATCATCGAGATAGGACCGTGGATGATTGAAAGAAAGTGGCCTAGTCTGGCAAGTCAAGTTTCCTGGTGCATCACGTAGACGACCAAGCGCAGATAAACCGATTACCAACGGAGTATATGGCACCTGCATGCAGTGTTGGGCGGGAAAAGGCTGGCAGCGGCAGCGTTATGCTGTGGGCGATGTTTTCTTGGGACACTTTAGGCCCCATTATCCCATTAACACATTCTCTGACTGCTGTCATGTATGTGAACATCATTTCGGACCAAGTTCACCCATTCATGGCAACCGTGTTCCCTGCTGATGATGGCCATTACCAACAGGATAATGCGCCAAGCCGCACTGCCAGAATCGTCAAGGAGTGGTTCAAGGATCATGCTGGTGACTTTCTGTTAATGCCCTGGCCTCCAAATTTACCTGACATGAACCCAATCGAAAATTTGTGGTTCGACATGGAAAAGCGGGTTCACGCTAAATTACCGCCCCCCTCGAATTGTACGGGAACGAGGACCTGCTGTTGACATTATGGTACCAGATACCCCAGGATACGTATCGCCCGAGTGGCCGCTAATTTGTGGGCAAAAGGAGGTTCTACAGCTTATTAGGTAGATTGTCATAATGTAATGGCTCATGGAAGCAGGATATAAATGAGTGAAACAGCGCATACCCCGCCTTCTCGTGGTATGCGCTGTTTCACTGAAGTAGCTATGTGGACCGAAAAATAGCTGTGAGTATTGGAGACTTGCTTGGTCATCGTAGAGAGTTATGGTCCCTCCGAAATGAATTTATAGGCTGCAAGCAACTGAAAGAAGCATGGAGAGATGCATGCTTGGTATAACCAAGAAAAATAGGAAGCAGAACTCATTAATTAGGAACTGGCAGAGGCTGGACATACTTCGAGAGGAATTGATCATCGTTGGACAACTGAAGTACTAGATTGTATATCATGGGGACAACAAAAGACCCAGAAGAAGATCACGTGGAGGATGGGTAGATGAAATTAGGAAGCATGGTGAAGTGACTTGGGAGAGACTGGCGCAAGGCAGAAAGTTCTGGAGGAGACTTCTGGGTGAAGACTTTTATCCAGCAGCGGATTGGTAATGGTTGATGATGATATACATATAGTTCCCCCTCAACTCTCTCTCTCTCTCTGTCTCTCTCTCTCTGCCTCTCTCTCTCTCTCTGTCTCTGTCTCTCTCTCTCTGTCTATCTCTCTGTGTCTCTCTCTGTCTCTATCTCTCTGTCTCTCTCTGTCTGTCTCTCTCTCTCTCTCTCTCTCTCTCTATCTCTCTCTCTCTATCTGTCTGACTCTCTCTCTCTCCCTCTGTCTCTCAACATCATTCCAGTACTTTGGATAAAATTCCAGATAATCAATCAGGGATATATGTTTGCAGTTATGGAAGAGCTGTGCTGTAAAATATTAGATGATTTATTGAATGCTCTTTTCTTTAACGCACACGCAGAAACCTGTCTTTAACATGTGGTTTCTCATGTTTAAAAAGCTTCAGTGTGACTATGTGTTATAACAATTCCTCACCTTTTTTTCTTTCCTCCTCTTCTCTCCCTCTCTCTTTGTATATAAACACATACATACAGAGAGAGAGAGAGAGAGAGAGAGAGAGTTGGGGAAAAGACTTGGGGTGACCTGCATCCAGCAGTGGTTTGAGAATGGTCGATGATGATGATATGAATATGTAGAAATTTGTGAAACGATTGATCTGAAAAGCTTTCAGGTGCGCAGAGAGGCTGCTATAAAATATTGATCTTTCACGCAGATCTTTCAGGCACGGCAATGTTTGGCAAGAAAGCAAATCCGACGATAGAGCATCCATCATAATCGCTTTAACTAAATCATAATCTCTTTAACTTGTCCCACGTGAATTTCACGTGCAACTGAAAGCAGAGGACTTTTTGAAAGCATTTCACTTTCGATTATCTGAAGACTTTCAGGAAGTTGTGCCTCAACGTTTCTCAGCAAAAGATTTCCAATACCTTTTAAAACACAGAAAGGATGTTATGTAAATATTTTTTTTTCATTTTTCTAAAATTTGTGATGTAACAAGTTGCCTATTCTGTATATATTAGAACATCGTTTACGATATATGATGAAATGACGTGCAAAACTGTGCCCTGTGAAACGTACGAGTTTTATTATCTTACACTTTGAGTTAAAAATTCGCGAAAACCCTATTTTATGAGACACCAGATAGTTACATTTGCAATTTTCTGACAAAACGGGAAATAGCGCTGAAAATAATATACCCCAAACTAAAGACACCTTCTTTTTTTAAAATTTAGAAACTTACAGGTGATCCCTGTTTATTCGAATCCGTTTCAGATAAGATCGAGATTTCGATATGAATGGGATAATGTTTTAATCAGAATGAAATCGCATGCCGGTAGGCAACCAGCACGAATACGACTCAACAAGTTTACTTGAATACAAAGTAAATGGTGTTTGAAACACTTTATTATCGAGGCATTTCCTTTTCAACTGAGTTTGATGTCTTGCAATTGGGCTAATCACAATGTGCGTACTTTATCGATGAGATACCAGAAAACAAAAGCGGCCCACTATCTATTTTTGGGGTATTTTATAATGCATCGTTAGCCAGTGCAATGAGGCTAAGCTGTCTCTTTATTTTCGTATATAGAACTGCTGCTACTCAACTAAACACAGGCGCAAGCAAGACTCACTGGCAAACAAACAGTATACCGGTGTCTTTGTGCCTCTTAAACTCGTTTGCATCACTGAAACGCTAAAAGCATTAAACATGTTATGTACTGGATATTTTTTTCTTGTTAAATCGTGCTACACTCAAAGTAAAATGAAAAGCTCTTGAATGATATTAAACAAGAGGTTCTGCGCTTCCTCGGAAGTAAGGTCTTGTTCCGTGGTGCGATATATCAAAAGACTGTGTGATAATCAATGAAAAAATGAAGTTCCGTTGAAATTTGCTGACTTGTTCATCAATTTGTTTGTTTCAGCTAACTAAGGAAAACTAATTCATCAAGATTTTGATTTTATCATTTTCTGTATATAAGGTTCCTGAGAGTTCAAATTAGAAAGAGTTAAGGTAATGACCAGATCACTTATAATATAAGTACTGAGTGATGCCTTTGTTATGTAATCCAGCCACGGAACACCATCAGATGAATCAGATGACCAGACTTTGTGACGTACCTGCCAGCAGGACGCACACGACATAAAGGCAGATAGGAATCAGAATAAACGTCTGCGTAGCTCAGTTGGTAGAGCGACTTGTTCCGGAATAAGCGGCCTCGGGTTCGAATCCCGGCGTAGACCAAAAATGACGGAGAAATTTACTTCGTTATAACTTGTAGAATAATCAACAGTAGTAACAAAAGAAGTTAAACTTTAAATTCGGTAGCACTAAACAGTAGCGATGTTAACAGTAGGATTAGCAAAGAAGTAATTTTAATACACAACCACATCGTAACAGACGAACGCGACAACTATCGTTTACAAGAATTTCATGTAGCACGCTAGTAGCTTGCTCACCTAAAACAGGCGTTCAGAAAAACGATCTAGTCTATTTCTCAGCGTCTTTGATTTGACTGCCTGCCAGTGATGTCACAATGAAATAAACACTTGGGAGTTCCGACGTGACGTTACGTTTAGAGTATAACAAGAGATAAGGAAAAATTTGCATAAGAGACAGTAAGCAAAGACTGAAAATTAAATAGGTTCTCTACATCACATGCATTTTTAAGAACATAATTTAAATGTTTTAATGCATAATGAGAAAGTGTTTTCTTCAGTGCATACAAGAAATTTGCAATGCTCGAATCCATAAATTCCTGATGGAACAGCAGGGGAAAAATTAAAATACTTTTTACCCACGAGCTTCATGCAATTAAAAACAAAAGGAGGCTGTTGCCCTTACAACAAGCAGTTTCTTACAGGGTACTGCGTGATATGCCATACTCAAAGTAAAACCAGCTGAGTGTTGTAAGACGTACGGTACTAAATATACAAAGGAGCATTGAGAACCATCACATTGTTGCAAGACATGCTGTACCAAACACACAATGGTGCATTACGAACCAGCTCACTGTTGCAGGATATGTGGTACCAAATGTTCAAAGGTGCATTGAGAATCAGCTCATTGTTGGAGTATATGCTGTACAAAATGTAAAAAGGTGCTTTGATTTGGAAAATGTAATCGCGAATAGCAGACGACTGAAGTAGCGATCAATCCTTTTGTGAAAGAAGTTAAAATTCAGTAGCAATGTTGGCAACAGGAACTGAGACGCAGTAATGAGATGGTTTTGGATACTTTCTAATGCGGAGAGCGCTTGTAGCCCTGTAATGGAGTGCATAGCTGTATGACTTACACTAGAAAGAATTAATTAAAATGATAAAAAAAAGGTAACTTATACGCGACATCATTGGAGGTTTAAATCTTTGTTCTAACTGAGTGAGTGCCACGTTTATTCTACGAAACGAAACACTTGAGCCTTTGCTCCCAAATGAAAAATCATACGGACACTATACGTATAACAAAATCTACAGCCAAAGCCAATAACTCGAGCACAGTAGAATTAGTAAGTGTAAAATACTTCTAGTTTCTTCATCATTTAGGTGTACTAGCATTGTTTTCCGATTGTAGATATTTAAGCCCAGATGGATAGAGTATTGGTTTTATATCTCCGCATTGAAATCCTAAGCAGAAATTTCAAGTTCTGAAATTTGGGCAGATTTACCTTTTATGTACAATTACCGAAAAGAAAAACACACCTAAAATAAGTGGAATTTTTAATAGAAGCTGGTGTCAATAAACTGCACACAGATTAAGATTTATTTTTACAGTTACATAATTTAGTTCCAGCGTGTGCTGGCCAATTATAAATCTTAAAAATTTACTTTGGTAAAATTTTATGTTCATCATTTTTAGATTAAGCCATTTATCTCTCCGAAGAATTATAACTTCAAACGCTTACCGGAAGTAAATGTAAAGAGATTTTATTTGCGCTGAGATCAGAGGTGGGAATTTATTTCCTCGGATATTTTCCTTTGTGAAGTAACACATGAGGGAAAATTCTAAAGAAAAAATCAACAGTTCTCAAAGTTACTCGGGGATAAATATAAATGGCGATCTCATTCTTGTGTCATAAGGCCAAACGATATGGCTTACAGAGGATTTGTCATAAACATGAGCCCTTTGAAGGACTTAGGTTACGTTGCTATGTCTGAAAAAAAAAAAAGCTTTTTCCTACAAACTCCATGTTTCTGTTAAATTTCTTTAGATATCTGGATGCTTAATGTGTCCACAATGCATTATTTCTGCCGGAAATCCTGCCCTTATGCCATCCGGAAAATCAAGATAAATTGTTTAAAGCCATGCTGTTCAAGAAAACAGAAGCAGCACCGAGCGTAAAAACATTTTTCAGAGCGAGTTCCATCAGCCGTGATTAATTGATAATGGTTGAGAACAAAAATGCTGTTGTTACTTCAGAACGTGCCTCCGCAGAGGCTTAGAAAAATATAGCCACATTTTTTCTTAACTCAGAGCAGCGTAAGAGATGTGGAAAAATGTGATACAGGTATTTCATATCTGTGTCTCCTGCCGAGCTGATTTAATTCAATACTGTCTTTACGTCATGCTTTATTCATCCCGTATAACACTCACTTTTTTCTGTTTACACGTCACATACATTTTAAACTATACTAATAACGCTGAAGATTTTTTATGTTAATCTTTCTTCCGCTGTGCGGATTAATTTTGTTTAGAATTTCTTTGTTATTCCAATACTCTTGAAGCCCACGACTCAGTGGCGATTGATCCAAATGCATCAAATTTCGTATAGAGCAACATGACCTCCGAATACATTGCTGTTCACTTTTAATGCGTTTTTATTTATCTATCTACTCATTTTGATAACAATTCGCAAAACCCTAGGAGGCTTTTCGAGTCTGTGCTCAAACCTTTTTGTAAATATTCTTAGAAAACAGTTTTCCGTAGATTTAAATATTACATTCGCCCTGAAACACATCACTTCTATATATTTGGGCGGTACTCTAAGTTAAAATGAAATCCTTCTTATGGACAAGAATGCTGTAAGGTGAGGACCTTTTTTATTGGATGTAGACAGGCTCGTCTCATCAAGGTTTTCTAATGTTTGATGAGAGACGAGGATATTTCTGTTTGGAGTATTGGAATCGAGATATATATATCCCAAAGGAAGTACCTTTCTGTATGATTCAAGTGGAAAGGTGTTTCTGTATCTACACAATGCGGCAATAAAATAATGAGACTGAATTTAAAAAAAATTGAAAAATCAGGAAAATGTACGTGAATATATCTTATTCGAAGTACATTCCCCTTGCGTTAATACAAGAAGTGACACGATCAGTCAACGAAAGAAAAGACTTGCAAAAATCATCTTTTGGTATGGAATGAAGAGATGATGTTACAATTCATTGTACGTCTTCGCAACGATGACTTTTTATCCTTTCGCGAACTTTCTCATTGGGTTCAGACGTGCGTACTGAAATCGGGCGTCCGGGCCTTTCGTCATTTTCCAAATCTTCCTCTCCATCCTTGAAATCTGCATACCATCGGAATATTTATGCAAGAGATAGGCAATTAGCCCCATGCACATCACACACTAATTCAACTGTCTCAGATGTAGTTTTACAGATTTTCAAACAGAACTGGATATTTGCTCTCTGCTCCATAACAGAGCTGTGACGTCATTCTTCCACCGAATGATGTCATGCACAGCGTAAATAATCATCTGCGCAATTGCCACGTAAACGTTGTTGCCATCGCATAGCTGATAAATGACTTATCAAAAAACCACACCTTGTGGTTTAAAATCATGGTAAACACTGTGTGTTTTACCAGCATTTTTTGTTGAATGTAAGAAAGACGTTGTTTGTTCCAGTAAGCACGTTCCAGTAACCATGACTGATATTAAGATAGGTTAATTTGAAAAAGAAGAGAAGTGAAACATTTAGTCAAGAAGTAAAGTGTCAGATGCTTAGGCTATACACCGAAAAATCGTAAAAACACGATCTGAACCACAGGTTCTAGGTCTTTACTAGGCCACATACATCTTTAAGATCTGATGAAAGCTAAGGATTCATTCCTAGAAAATGTACATAAATTCGTAGAAAATTTTGCACTAAATTTCATGCACTGAAAATTGATTACTTTCACATAAAATTATGTCATAAATAATTATAGCAGTACATTAATATGATAACGACATCGTTAAAAATCAATAGTTTCTATTTATTTATGAAACAGCAATTAAACGCCATTGAAAAAGTAAAGGAACACTTATTATATAAATGAAACAAAGTAATCTTTGAATGTTATTGAAAGAAATATTCAGTGAAAAAGCTGCTGTTGTGTGTGTGTGTGTGTGTGTGTGTGTGTGTGTTTCCTCAGAACAAGTATATGAAATTGCGAAATAGTCTTTCATTCACAAGAAAACATGCATATTGATGATGGAACACATTGATATATATGTTGGTTGTGAGCTAGTACGTGTATATTCACATATTAACCTACCATATATGTGTTGGCTTGCCTTTTCTCTTAAGCTTTATGTTTTTTGTATTCTGGGGAGAGAAGGGCTATGTCAGGCCTCCCGGCCTTTTCCCTCCTTTTCCTAGTTGCTCTAGTGGCAACTGAATGAAAAATAAATAAATGACATGAACTTTAACGCCCAATCCACAACGACTTTTGTTTTAATTGTCACGTGTGCTGAAAGTCAGCTCGCAAAAATAAGATGTAGCAAATGAAACAACTGCTTCCATGCGAGGGTAAGTTTGAATTAAGGCGCATTAGAATTCGCTACTCCGGTAGAAGACTGGTTTGAGGCGCTGGATTCTGACTGTTCGTCCTAGCTAGACCCGGGTTCGAGTCTCCGATGAGACATGGTTGGTGTACTGGACTTTCGTAACTGGCTGTCTACATCCCCAGAAACCAGTAGCCCTAAATTTAGGCACAAGCGACAGCTTATAGCCCTTAGAGCTTTTTGCCATTCAAAAAGATTAGATCGTATTTAGAAGCATCCTTTGAGTGAATCCCAATAGACACGCTAATTATTATTGGCAAACGACCGCTCTTCAGTGGTGACATGTTTATGTATTTTGTACTTTTTTTTTCATTATTTATTTATTTTGCTTCGGATCTTAACTTCCCTCGCTAGCATCTAAGTGAATTACGAGTTATCCGTCCCTTCTTTAGGGCTATTATTTCCTGGGGTTGGACAGAACCGAATCCGTAGGACAAATACACCATTCATGCCTCTTTTGGAACTTGAACTCGCGCCTCTGACCACTTGGTCACGGTGAGGCATTTTTAGCTCCTCAAGGTATGTACAAATACGTAAATAGAAACATTTACTGTCACAAAAGGGAAACAGGTTTATTCCTTTCACAAACACACCTATCTACATACTGTGCTGTTTGATTAAACATTCCAGACCGTCATTAGTGTGAATTTCAAAATCCACGACTTTTGAATTCAAATTCGTGGGGATTTACGGTGCTCTACACAGTTGATCTGCGTTATTTCAATAGACTCTGGTGAAATGTTTTTATAATTTCAATTCTTGGCTTAATACGTTTTTCCAGACATAAGAAATTTGGATTGGAAGGTTACTACTGAAGCTCTCTTGGAATTTTTTTCTTAATTGGCTATGGCTTCTGCATACCAAACGCTCTTAACACATTATGTTTAACGATACGTGAAATTTTGTTCCAGAGGAGTCGGGCTAATTTTTAATTCAATAATCCCGCAAATCAGCTTTTGTTTTCAATTTCTGGTTCCAGTTTTCGGTTTGTTCATGAAATCTTGTGTTTAAACTATTTCTTTGAAATGCATGCTAACGACGCACTCTCGCGTGGGTATTCATTTTAAAATAGTTTAAATATTTTACCCCACATTTATTTTCAAGGTTAAAAATGTGCAAATGCTTATCTTACAGTTCTTTAGAAATTCAATACATTCGGTGAACTTTTAGAAAAATCTGTGCAACCAGCGAATATTAATCTTTAATTTCAAGATCGGTGCAATCAGCAAACACCGAAACGTTCAATCTTTTACTTTATAATGACGCCACGACATCTAGCGGTTCTTGCATGAACTTCGCGAAAAGGCAAAAACAGAAGAGATACATACACTCTACAAAACTGGAGATTCTGTTAAGAAACCTACAGTGAACTTTGAACTAATATCTTCAGGAGCGAGGAGCAAAAGCCAAACATCCCTGGCTATAGCGCCATATCTTTTTTTACCGTGTATTGGCCAATGTTTCACATCTTAGAGTTTACTTGTAAGATTAAATAAACTTTCATACAGTTTGGATATTCAACGAATCCGAATTTATTTTTATGAGTTGTGAGTAATCTTGTCATTTGTTAAGAGAAATGAAAAAAATCAAATGACGTTATTTTAATTATATATAATAAATACATGCTTAACTGAAAATATTGCTGAGATATGAAACAGTGGCATCTCGGGTATTTATTTTGCATCTAATTCATACTAGAGATATCCATAAAATGCAAAGTTTCTGTTGTAATTTGTTTAAGAAGTGGACATCTGAAGGAAGACGTACTGCTTACCGCTCGACCAATCAATGCCACAATACAGACCGAAAAGCTACTGTATTCTTTCAATGAATAATCGAATATAAAACAGTGTGGATAAAAAATGATGTAGATCGAAACGTATTGATGTAATTTCATGTCGCATGATGCGAACAGAAAGTGAGCCTTGGTTCACTATTTGATATCCAGAGAAGAAGTTCGCAAGAAAGGTTAGAAGCAGACATGACTAAGGGTTTTTTCAGTTGCAGAGCTGTGCGCTTTATCGAATAGCCGTATATGTTCTTTAGTTCATTATATTGCAACAAAGTGTTGTTTTTACTAGAAACGCATACTCTTCGAACAACGCGGACACAAGGACACAACATGAAAATATCAGGATAATCGGAAAATGTCTCGTAAAATAGATAAACGTCGTTTTCATCATTCGGTGTTGCGTATATTCTCGCGTCTCTATACCTGCATGACAGTCAGTCATTTATATATTGTGTAAAGAAATACGCCTGGATCTTTATATACCACATCTTTCATAACACAAGATTTAGATGAGTCTAAAATTATCCGCTAATTGCGTAAACAAAAATACTTGATATTCGCTGAGCTTTCCCAATATCCTGGGGGCTTCGTATGGGGTTATTTTTCAGGGTATAGAACAGCATAGCATGAGTTTTTAATCGTTTCTACTAGTGTTCAATGCTCTAAAAATATGCCCAGACAGAAGCCTTCTAGTTGGGTGCGAAATCTCTGCGAATATTAAGTATTTGTGTTTACGCCATTAAAGAAAAAATTCAGATTTATCTAAGTTTTGTGTTAAAATATGTTAATGGATTCGGAAATTCTCACATCTTTTGTTTTCGTTTGATATTACCCTGACTATTTGACGTCATATATTACATTAAATTCCAATTTCCATTTCAAATGTTTTACTAAGGCGACGTTATCATGACTATTTGACGTCATATCCTATGTTTAATTCCGAATTACGAGCACGTAACCCCACTTACATTGCCATGACTTCTTGACGTATGATATACCAAAGTATTATGAAAATGGAAAAGTCACCTACGAAAACTTTTGGTTGGAGTCTGATGAAACTTTAAACTGCCAGTTGAAAATCTGCCAGAAATAATGGGAACTGCATTTGTATTTGGAGGAAATACTTTCACGATGGAAGATTTCCATCAAACTCTGCCAACTTCATTGACGCGTGCAGTAATCGATGAGAACTCTGGATGCATTATAAGATATTCCAAGTGATGGGGATAATGTTATAATGCATCCAGTAAAATAAGAAGGAAAATCGAGGAAACAGGCCAGTCTCTTAGTAGCAGGGGGATGTTAATTACTTGCCAGCAGGACGCACACAGGACATAAAGGCAGATAGGAATCAGAATAAACGTCTGCGTAGCTCAGAAAATTTGGTAAGAAGCGACTTGTTCCGGAATAAGCTTAAACTCGGGTTCGAATCCCGGCGTAGACCAAAAATGACGGAGAAATTTACTTTGTGGCGCGTTTCCTTCAAATAAGATTTTCTAGAAATTGGGGTAGGATTGTCTCATTGTTGCAGTATGTGCGGTACCGAATGTACGAAGATCCGTTGAGAACCAGCTCATTGTTGGAGTATATGCTGTACTAAATGTAAAAAACGGTGCATTGCTTAGCAAAGTGTAATCGCGAACAGCAGACGACTGAAGTAGCAATCAATGTGAAAGAATTTCAAATTCAGCAGCAATGTTTGTAACAGGAACTGAGGCGCAGTAATGAGGTGGTTTTGGATACTTTCTAATGTTGAGAGTGCTTACAGCCTTGTAATGTAGTGAAAGGCGGTAGAACTTAAACTAGAAAGAAAATTCGACCTATTTAGGTTAAAATCCGTTTGAATGGACTTTCAAGCAAATATCCAGTAAGTGATCGAAAATTCGTTTAGCTATTAACCGTTTTTCTTTCTTACGAACTTTAAATTTTGGTCGATGACACGTTTCTCGTGTATGGAATGGGAGTGATTCAGTAATTGAAAGAAAAACTGCTGAAACGCTGGACATATTGGAAATCAATATTTTCATTCTGAATATTAAAGCAAATATACTTCCCCCATTCTCTTAGAATTATACATAAGGATCATGCTTTCAAACTAAAGATTTGATTTTTCGAAGAAATCGTGTTGTGAGTTACTGATACACTAAAAAAAGCTTTTCACACATAAAATTCAGGTCGGTTAGTTTTCTGATGTCTAGCTTACCCCATTACCTTGTTGGAAATTTATGAAAAATAAAATGAATATTATTCTAAGATGAATCTTTTTTTCCACGTATAGTAGGGCAAGGCAATGAAAAGGCCTCGTGTGAACCAACAGCAAAGTTCCAAGCACAGTCCGGAAAAGATACGAAATAACTTTTTTTTTTTGCTCATGCGAAACACACCTAGGAAAAAAAATACTAAAGTTCATATTATGGAACTCTAGTCATGTTTAATATAAAGATACTTCCGAGAAAACCAACGTGCCAGATGTCCTCTGACGTAGTGTGGAATGCAGCTCTCTCTGAGGAAATAAAAGATTCGCCGTTTGCGAAATGAAACTCGAGTCGCCTGAAACACCGCCCAGAGGGAAATCTCGGTCTTCGGAGTAGCATAAAGAAGGAACTAATTATTTTTGGCATATAAAGGACATAATTAACTATTTTGCATGTATGCAGGAAAACTTGCGTAAATTGTATCGTCTTGAAGAGGGAGTCGAAATCCACGTGTAAGCTCGGAGTATGCATGTTTTACCAAAATAGGATCCATCTAAGTTGTCGATATTCACCTCTTGGAACGTTTCTAGATGACGAACTGGTAAAAGAAAACATACAATTCCCAAACTGTGTGAGGAGTTATATCAGCAGTGTGAAACAGCATTTCTATGCTAAAACAATGAGCTTGTGCCCTTACGATGTATCTGTGGAGACTAATTCTTCAGGGATTTGCATGATAGAAATCAGTATAACTATACCAGTATCCCGAATTTATTGGCGTAGAATAAAAATCAGTTTTCCAGATGGCTTTTTCAAGGAACATAGACAGAAAGTGCAGTCTGAATGACAGAACGTTTCGATAATTTGAACGCGGTGACTTGACTTGACAATAAATAGATACGACGTAATATTCATATTAAAGACACGCGGCAACACGTTCATTGTGCACGCGGAATCCTGGTAGGAAGAAAACGTTACTTGAAGAATTGGTTCCAAATTCGTGGCCACTCCAGAGAAAAGCTACCATTGCAAGCATCACTATTGGTAATGATCTCCAAGGTTTCCCGAATGGCTGTGGATTAAGGGGTAGTGTAGGTAACTAATTTCTTTATATTATGTCATATAAGGCCGCCCTGGTGGCGCAGTGGTCTAAGCGATGGCCTCTGATCATTCGTCCGAAACGGGTCCGGGCTCGAATCCCAGTGAGGCATGGATGTTGTGTTTTTCTTACGGCACTGGCTCTCTCCCTTCCCTGGAATCAGTAACCCTAAATTAGGGACGGGCGACTGCTTATGGCCCATTGAGTTGCTCACGGTGGTCATTAAACCTCCAATAAAAAAATATCCCATATAGGAGTAGCGAACGTGAATTACGTCGTATCTATTTATTGTCAAATCAAGTTACCGCGTTCAAATTGTTAAAGCGTTCTGTCATTCAGACTTCAGTTTCTGTCTGTCTTCCTTGAAAAAGCCATCTAGTTAATGTCCGAAAGCTTGGAAAACTGGTATAGTTTTACTATTTTCTACATAGTTGGTGTATAGTTAGTCCCTCGTTATTAATTTGATTTCCATGATTTTACGATCAATTGTTCATGAATTCCTATGCTATGAATATTAATTGTTCATGAATTTCTATGCTATAAAGATTAATTCTTCATGAATTTCTGTGAAAAAATTACTTCGGCATATATCTATATGACATTAAGATTAATTCTTCGCGAATTTCTGTGATATGAAAATTAATTCTTGACAACATTAAAAATTCTTCAACAATTTCTGTGGTATGAGGAACAGCTTCAGAGGTGAAAACACAGCATGAAAGAAAACTTCGGTTGTAGAGAAACAATGCGGAGACAACAAAACATTTACTGTTCCTTGGGAAATATACCTAAGGGTAGAAAACATTTCGATCTAAGATGTCTTTTGCCACTTCTCTGGTCTGAATTTTTTAAACTAGCTAATGAAAAGCGCATATTTCTGTCATTTTTCTTTAAGAACAAGAGGGAAAGGTTAAATGCTTCATTTCTGAAGAGTATCTTAGAAACAGTAAAAGTTTTAGCACATTCAGGATATGCGCAAACTTCTAGTTTAAAACTGTTACCTTATTTCAATACTGGTACTTCTAGAAACTTCATGTACACCGATAATTTTTTACAAATTTTTACTTTTTGCAAATTTGTAAAATTTTGTAAAATAAATAATTTTAAAATTTTTTATTTTTTTTAATTTCTTAAACGTTTTAAAAAATTAAAAAGTTTAAAATTTTTTTGCAAATTTTTACCAAATTTTTACATCGATCCTTATGTACACCGACCGAGTTTGTGTTTCTTGCACATGGTTTGGTATTTCCATGTTTTAGAAATTGTTATTACCGTGAATGCGCATCCCATAGGAATAACAATGCGAAGGTGTTTATGATAAATTGGGCATTAGGTGTTGTACCGTTCTTAATTTGCCATTAACAAAATTTTCTGTTCATTATTACCAATTTTTTTACAAGCGCAATTAAAAAGTCAGATTTGAGTTTTTGCACTTTAACAAAAAACGCTCTCATGCTTTGATATTGGATTAGTAATTAAGAAACACGAAACGATGGATTTATTTCTGCAACTTGCACATAAATATCGATGATAAAAATGTTTTATCTGTTGTATATCATGCTGTTTATTTAGTTTATTTTGAGAAACACTTTAATGTTTCGTGAGCTGTTCCTTTAAATTACACTCAAATGGCTTGCTCTCTTTTGAGCTTCGAAATTCCTGTCGAAGTGTTTTCGGTTCACAATAGTTACTTGATTCCTCAAGCCTTGGCTGAGAATACCTTTTCTTCTTTTCTTATCTTACGATACCAAGCGTATCCATTCTTCATGATCTCTATCCTTTTGCAAATCCCTCACGCCGCTGTCATTATCCACCTTGAAAGTCTTTCACCGATGGCGATCGCAATTGTTATTCTCATCGTTGTATGGAAAATGTGAAGAAGATGTTTGGGAAGCAAGTTTGCGTAACTTCGAGACATTTTCATATGAGTTAAGACGGGAATAAACCTCAATGAACTGCTCCGGGAAAGATTTGGAAAGAGATCGGTTTGTCCTGTAACGTTTTCCCCTAAGTAGAGTTTCTGATTGAAAACGTTCCATGTCTGAACTTCTGCGTAGATAAAAAAGCAATATGCACTGGACTAGAGATCATTAACAGCAATGCCAATCAACTTGCTCACTTGGATAGCACTTATACGAAACAGTATGCATTCACGCCAGTGTTTTTTCTGTTTTGTTTTGGAGTTCAGCGACCACGCTGAGCAAGTTATAAGCATTCTCCGATCCCTAATTTGGGGTCATTGGTTCCCGAGGAGGAAGAGAGGCAGTTCAATAGGACAAGCATACCTCCAGTGCCTCAGCCAGGACTCGAACCCGGGCTCACTCGGACGAACGGTCAGAGGCCAGTGCCCAAACCACTGTGCCACCGGGGCGGAATTCAACATTCAGAGAAATATTTCATGTGAAACAGATTCATTGTGTTTTAGATGCAACAAAGTTTGAATGGAACAATTTTGAAGTAAAATTTTAATTTTTTTATTTTTAAAGAAAAAAACTATTAAAATGCTTCTACAATTTAATAATATCGATCTCATACAACTGTAATTTCTATAGAATTTATTACACGAATAACAGGAGCGCCAAACTTAAAAAAATATCAGATTATATTATTGAACTGCGATGATTTAAATTCAGTTTTGGACTGAATTTCCTCCTGCACTTTTTACCATATCCATCCTCCCAGAAAGAGGTTTATTCCAATGTCTGAACTCCCAGTAACGAATATTTTTTTTTTTTTTTTTGCAATTTCACCAATACTTATTAATTTGTATTTAGAGCCTAATTGCTTTTAAACTTTTGTATTTTACTTAAGAAATGATATCAGCAACTGACTGCTGTTGAACATCATTTACCTAAGTATGAAATTCAACTGTATTCTTAACAGTGTGTACGAAGCCGACTGGACATCTAAATAGCACATCTCATTCATGAATAAATATTAATGAATGGAACTGTACGTTCGTCTCCGAGGAATACTTGGACAAGAACATGTACATATTGAACTTAATTTTTAGCAATCGACGAATTTGATTCCTCTTCGTTAAGTCACGTAAAAAGTTCCAGTGTTTTCGCACGTTTATAGGTAAACACAATTGGTGTTCACAGAAAAGCACCTTTATTTATCAAAATGATCGCCAGCACATGTAGCGATCTTACCACAATGTTGCTCGAGGTAAAAAATACTCTCTTAATAGAACTGGGTTTCTTGCAGATCCTTCTCGAAAATGTTTTGGTAACAGAATCGCCACTGCCGCATGTGACTGTCCAGCACAGGGAGTAGGTCGTATTCATTTGGTGAAATATCGCGAAAATATGGCGGATGCGGAAGAAGCTTTTATCGGAGTTCAGCAATTCAATTTCAGGCCACGACAAATGTATGCTGCCTTTAGTTATCTTGTAACAGCAGTGGCATATGACAATTTGCTAAAGTAAGGCTGTAGCAAAAAATCATCACTATTGTCGAATACTCGTAGCATTTCCGAGTATTTGACACTAGTGATGGTTTCTCCCTGTTGAAACAACTCATAATGCACAATACCAGCTGCTGTCCAAAGCACAGCCAACAGCATCTTGTGGGGTTACAGGTTTAGCCATAATACCTTTATCGGTGGTTCCTCCAGCAAAAAAAATAAATAAAAAATGATAAGATCGTCGGCTGTTGTCATACAGGATCCATCTTTTTAATCAGGTGTCAGGATCTGGTTGGAAAGAGCTCCCACTTGAGGCGTAACGGGGCGGAATTGCAGATGTTTAACCGTTGCAATTTGTTATGTTCAGTAAGTGGACGAGTAACCTATTTATCGAACTTTATTACCATTCCTGTCCAGCACAAATGGTTCCATAGAGTCTTGACACAGATACGAAGCTTGATGGCTATCTCCTCGCATGTTTGAAGGGCATCTGCCTCGAGCACTACCAATGGGATCTCGTTGTCCAAGATAGTAAAGACACATTAGACTGCATTCTGATTGGACCGGGCAAAAAGTTGGAAATTTTTATATGACCTGATACCACTGTCGGATGGAAGCCAGATAGGGATTTGACTTCAGAGTTATGCAGAATGGGAATTCTATTTCAGAACTTAGGCAGCTTTCAATTCTATATGAAAATTAATAATCTTATATGATTGCCATGTACTTTGGAGGATTTTGCAGTATTGTTGATGCGTTGCAACTATAATTGTAGTCCATTTACTATTGGAAGAAAAAAGTCGTCTTACGGTAAGTTTTTCGCGCAGTTATCCCGAAATTTGTGATTTTTAGTTTAGTAGCAGATTTCTATTTTATTTTGTTCACTTTGCAGTGGATAGTTGTTAAAGTTTAATTTTTGATAATTTTTCTTAGATTGTTTATTGCTTAATTTTGTAAATTATTCCTTGTACTGTTTTTTAAATAAAGGCCCGAGATTGGTCCCAGTTGGTGTGGCGTGAATCTCCTGGTCCGGGGATGGGTCTCGTTTTGGGGTTCCATCTGTCCAGGGGTGCTGCTTGCTGACCGGATTTTTGTGGTAACATTCCACATATCTGAGAGAGTTTTACTAAAGGCTGTTATGCCATGGGCGCAACAGGTGGTAATCTTCAGAACTTAGAGTAAGTTTCCCTGTAGGCAAAAAATATATATTTTTTACTGTGTAGAGTGCCATGGAGGTGTCAGAACTTCTGTGCTTGTTGTTTTAGTGGTTGAGTTCCCTCAGTTTTTGGAATTTCATTTCATTTTCTATCTTAACACTTGGCCATTATTTTTTTAATGGATTTCATAACAAAAGCTAGTGAATTGCCACATGCTTGTAAATATAGGTCGTTTACGGCTTGGTGTCTTCACAGAGTTGCTTCTGATGAACTCTTTCTAGCCATGGTGGGAATCAGTTAAAGATAACTGATACAGCGGAAGAAAGTTTAGAGATATTAGATATAGCTCTTAGCATAGTGTGTGGTAGTATTTTACATCTCGAATTAATACTTCCCTGCTTCGTTCCTCAGTTGTGTGGAACCCACTGCGCAAAGAGCTCTGAAAAACTCATATGGTCAAAAATCATTCCTACAACACTTTTGCTGATATCCTCCCATACTCAATGCATGCGTGGTAGTCTATCGACCATTTTAAATCAGATCTATTTTCCTTCCATCATTATCACACAAGGCTGCCAGGTGATCCGTTCGAGGCTTATCGGTACATTCATAGAACAGCTCCTGTAACCAAATGGCCAGAAGCGCGGGGTTTTGGTTAAATCTTAGTGTGACCCCTGGGTTCGAGTTCGAGTCGCGGTGATTTGGGCTATGGCGTTGGTTCTGTCTCTACCGTTGAGCCAGCGGCCTTAAAGCAGGACCGGGAACACTCCACAGTGTTAGATGCTCATGGGAGCCGTTGGAAAGATCCATCTAATGCTACCCAAGTCACATTAACTATTTCAGTAGGTGTACATCAATGCTCGCATGACGGAAATTTTTTGTAGCAAACGGGAATCCGTACCTGCCTAAATCTTCCTTTGACGTTTCTCGGGGCTAGAGTGTCCATCTTCCGAAGTTACTGAAGATGTTCTAAGTAGAGCCGTTAACACTTTTTCATATTCCGCATACTGATGATCGATCTTTTTTTTCTTTTTAACTGGGCATATGTTGTTTGCGCTGAGATCTATTGGTTGAGTTTAATAATTCAAGGCACAAGCATTTGAGTTTTCTTTTAAGGTAAATCACTTCCAAGGTATGGGAAGCAGTTATCCATTCAGCTCAACATGTGTTTTAATCAGAAATAAACATCAAGCAGCAATGTTGGGGTGAAATGTATTACTCATAGTATCTGTTAATAAAATAAAAGAGAATTATGCTGTCTTTCTGGCCTGTGTAAGAACTGCAGCGCAATACAGACAGACTAAGGTTATTTTCGTTTATCATTGGTTTTATTCCGCAACAAAACTTCGCTTGTTTCCAAAACAATGAACACTAATGCGACTTTCTAGTGGCATTGCTTTCCGTCTTATGCTCTGGCAGATAAACAAGCACACACATTGTTATCGACTCCTGCATTCCATACATTCACTAGAATCCTTTTACCATTACAGATGTTGTAAGAACATTCTATCTTTCAAAGAAGCCTGTTAGAAAGTTAACGCCAGTTTTCTCTCTCTCTCGTAATTGCTTTCCTGTTACAACCCTTTAATGGTGGGTCGATTTTAAGGACTTCGGTGCCCTTTACCGCGTGCATTTCTTGATAAATATCCAGGAACATTTCTCAAAACTCTCAGGCAACTTATGGGAATTCTCTAATTTGTTCCTATGCGGTTAACTATTTATTAACAGAACACAGTGTTTGCCATCGAGCAGCCAATTCATTGGCGTGGAGCGTATTATCAAATACCTTACCATGAATGCAAAACAAATAAATTACGCCGGGCGCTTAAAACTTAAAGGACTGGAATGCTTTTCTGTTTTAAAAAAAATTCGTTTTAACTGAGAAGAGATTGTTTCTTCCGAAATAGTCTAAAGTTTCACCGCTTGACATCCACTTACATCTCGCTAGTAATTACTAAATGATACACTACTTCCCGACGACACTTTTTTTTCTTTGCGGGGAAAGTGCTGTAAAAACATATTTTGACATTTCAGAGGAATTTCTGGCAAAGAAAAATAGTTACATATATTTTATTTAATCTTTTAAGGTTTTAGCTCCGCACTATGAACAGTAAATGATTTCCGCAACATCTGGATGAACAAGCTTAAACTTGGTGTGTTTTGAGTAGCTGCGTTATATCAATAGTAGTGATATATTATATTTTACATTAATACAAGTAATTATTAATAATAAAGAATTGAAACTTGGGAGGACTTTGCAGTTTAAAAAAGCTTTTCCTTTTAGCTGAGACGAGATTGTTTCGTCCGAATTATTCTGGATTGCCACAACTGTACATCAAACTTACATTTCATTATTGATTACTAACTGTTGCACCAAGAATTTCCGATTATACCTTATCACTTTTTAATCATAAATGATATGAAAAAAGACAAATATTTTGAAAGTTTGATAGTGCCCTAGCCCTCTGATTAGAAGTACAAATACTGAGTTAAATTTTAAAAGTGACATTTTGGCTGGGGAATAGGGCTGTAATAACAGATTTTGACATTTCATAGGAATTCTGAGAAAATAAAATAGTTACAAATACTTTACCATTAAGGTTTAAGTCTCGTAACAGTGAGTGGTGATCACGATATCTGGGTGAGAAAGCTAAACTTGGTGTATCTGAATTGCTGCAGTATATTAATAGTAACTTGCAAAGATTAATTTGAAACAGTACCTTACTCTTCCAATAACGCGAAATATATGTTTTCCCCATGAACTTGCGTAATATTAAATCATCATAATACATGTGATTTAATGTGGGGAATGTTTCGCTGTTATAGCTTCATATAAGGTCGTACAATTAATAAATTATTATTGAAATCAAGTAACCATGCGCATCAGCTGCAGCAATTAAGAGGTAAAATAATTCTTCGACTTCATCTGCCGAAATACTTCTGCGTTTCTTTAATGTTTCAAGTTCAGTGTCACTCATAAAGCGAGAAAAATATTCTAACAAACTTTTAGGGGTGGATATAAGCCTTTTGTTTACATTTCATACCAGCTCTTCTCTTGTTTTTGCGAACAACTTTGAAAACATAGTGTGTTAATTAATCTCCATGTGTGTGACTAACATTACTTATTGTCAGCCTAACTCTGCCTACAGAGTTAGGCTGACAATAAGTAATGGATGTTGGAACGTTCGTAAGGTAAAAGATGGACGAAGAACCATGGGGAATACATTTAAAGAATTCTCGAGGAAATAAGAGAGAAATGCGAACCAAACTTCTTTCTTGGGAAGAAGCTCTGATGAGGAGTTTATTATGCCGGATTCTGTTCCAAGACGAAATTAAATCTACGTTGACAGTTTGACTTACTGATTTGTCGAAGAACATTATTAATTTTGAAACAATGAGAAGGACACATGCGTCGCCTTTACTTTGGCAGAACTTTTACGCACTAAATAAGTTCTTTGAACTTCAGCGATTACATATAATACGGAGATATATCTGTAAAATCTTCATTTAATCAAACCAAAAAAACTAAAAGGACTGCCAAATTGCAATCAAACAAAGAGTGAAGTGTCTTATTTCATTCTTTCGGAAATGCTACACCAAAAAAATTATTGACTTATCAAGCTTTTGGTTACCAGAACTGTTAACGAAATGACCAAGCAGTTATTTAAAGAAATTTACTGTTGATAATGAGAGCATTTTTAATACTCTATTATTGATTTTCAGCTGATGAAAAGAACTTCGAAGAAAGTCATCACAGTTCATTTATATGTCTATCAGGTTTCTCTCTCATTCCATGAAAATTTCATGACATTGTTCTCCTAGATGCTAAAACTTCACTGCTTCTATTGCTCAGAACGTCTTCACAGGGTCTAAAATAAGAACATTTTAAAGGTTCATTAAATTTTTGGATGAAGCAAGTTCAGGAGAGTAGTGTGGATGTTGAACACAGAGACTTATTCTTTTGGCCAACACTTGCCGAACCGGAAGATTCCTGAAAAGTCCCATTGTTATGACTTTTCGGCACCACGTTAGGACGTCTGAAATTCTTAAAGTCAGTGCTTTCACAGCCATCCCTATGTTTATATCGTTGGTCAAAATTATTCTAATTGTTGAGGCAGTTTTTGAATTCAGAAATAAGCTTTTCTGAGTGGTCGATCGAAAACATTCTTTCTATTTGGATAGGTAACTTTGAGAATAATATTTTGCATAAATTTACTATTATCGTAACTCGCTTTTTTGGTAGAGGCGTATATGAATATTTTCATGTATTTGCAGCCGCATCTTCTGTTTTTTGTTTTTTAATCACATCTTTTGTAAAAAAAGTACGCGCTTATAGTATCGCTTTGTCCATGCGTCTGTGGACGTCATATCCCTGCGAGCATTAGTCCGATTTGAAAAATTCTTTTTGCCTCGAGAAGCGCTCGAAATGTAAGAACAATGATCCTTGCTTTACGGTCCTTTTCCTGCTCATAACTTCGCCGCTAGAGAGAGTAAATTCAGGTGCTATGGAATTCAAAATACATTTTATGACATATATTTACTTCTAAATATCCGACTAAAGAAAATATTTTCCCCCTTCGATACCATTTAATACGAAGACTATTTTGGGTAGCATTTCTTTCCCAAGTAATTCAAAGTTTTTCCGCTAAGGGGCGTAAAGGTAAATTGAAATTTCTTCCACATTTCTGCTTCTAAAAGTCCGATTTGTAAACTTTTTTCGTGTCGGATTGTTTTTCATGTGAAACATTCTGCATATATCTCCTAATTTTGGTGAAGAAATGTTTTGCCACTTGGGAGCGTAAGTGTATATTTATGTTTTCGATGTATTTTTGGTAGCAATATCTGCGCTTTGAAAACTCCATTGAAAAAATTCCTTTGTGGTCAGGTACCACTCACTCCTGAAAACCTTTTGCCCATATTTTCTGTTTAAAATAACGCACGATTTTCTCGCCTGGGGCGTAGATGTATTTTCTGTTTTTCTTGATAGCTCTGCTTTAAACAATCCGATTTCAAAAATTCTCTTTTTGTCGTACAGGATGTCTCATGCGGAATGCATGTAATTTAGATTTTTCTTTTAATTCAAAATTATTTGATTTCAAATTTGCATATAATTTAAAGTTTTTCTTAACACACAATTTGCCATTAGGGTGCACAAGTAACTTTTCCGTTTACAGCATACTTGCAGCAACATCGTGTCTAAAAGCCTGATCGGAAAAATTAGTTTTCGCTCAGATACTACTAATTACGATTACGTTCTATGCGCATTTCCTGCCCCAAATAATATACACTTTTCCTACTAGAGGGCGCAAATATTTAATGTTTTTCATGAAGATATTCTTCTAAAAATCTGATCTAAAATTTTTTTCAACACCGGATAGCATTCACTTTACGGAACATCTTGCATATCTTCGTGGGTTTTTTGTGTTCACAGTTTTGCCGCTAGGTGGTGTTAGTCTGTATTTCTGTTTGCAACTGTATCACCACTCATAAGAATACCCTCGAAGAATTTTTTTTAATGCATGCCATTCACTACAGTGAATATTGGGAACATTATGATTTTTAAATATTGCACAATTTTCCCGTTAGGGGCGTAAATGTCAAGGCATTTTTCTTGCTATCTCTGCCTTTAGGAGACGTATTTGAAAAAAATAATTTTCCTTAGCATTGATTTTGCTGTGAACAATCCTATTCGCATATATTCTGTTTTTATTATTTAAAATTTTTACGCCAGGGGCGTCAGCTTATTTTTCTATAAAAAGTAATCTATTTCACTTTAAAAATCCTTTAGACAAATCCCCTTTTGGCAGGATACTCTTCATTATGAAGATTATTTTGTATCCATTTTCTTCTTTAAGTAACGCGCAGTTTTTCCTGCTAGGGCGCGGAAGTTATATCCCGTTATACTTCGTATCTCTCCTTCTGTTGGCTCAATTTGAGAATCCCTTTTGCCTCTGATATTTTCTGCTATGAGTAACTTTACGTGCACAAATTGTTAATTTCGTAGCACACTTTTCAGCTGCTAGTAGGAGTAAGTAGCTATTTCTATTTGTGAATGTTTTTAGCACGTCATTTGTAAAAAAAGATCGTATTTATATTATCACTTTGTCCGTCCGTACGTCTGTCTGTGGACAGCATATCACTGATTAGTCCGATTTCAAAAATTCTTTGAAAGCTTGACTTGAAACGTGAGATTAATGATCCTTGCATTCCGGTTTTTCCCAATGTACACTTCGCCGCTAGAGGGCGTAAATGCAGATGATTTCGAATTCAAAATACATTTTATTCCATATATTTGCTTCTAAATATCCGATTGAAAAAAAAATACTTTTCGTTTCGATGCGATTTATGTCGAAGGCTATTTTAGGCAAGTCTCTTTTTCATCTAATGCATAGATTTTTCGCTAGGGGACGCGAAGGTAAATTGTGTTTCCCCCGATGTCTCTTCTTTTAAAAGTCCGATTTGAAAAATTCCTCCTACATCGGATGCATCTACTGCTGAGAAATCTTGTTCTATTTTTTCTATTTCTAATTTTTTTCTATTACAGCTACTGCTGAGAAATCTTGTTCATAATTTCTATTTCTTGTGAAGAACAGTTTGGCTACCAGGTCGTGTGTGTGTGTGTGTGTGTGGGGGGGGGGTGTAAGTGATTATTACCGCTTCTAATGTATTTGCTGCAAAATCTGAGCTTCTGAAAACTCGATCGAAAATGTTTTTCATGGACCGATCCCGCTGACCTCGGAAAACCTTTGGAGAATACCTCCTGCTTAAAATAATGCACAGTTTTCCCTCCAGGATGTGTAGATGTAGAGCCAATTTTTGTCAATATCTCTGCTTCTGCGAGTCAGATTTGAAAAATTCTTTCGTTGTTGGAGAGCGTTTCAGCTGCGAAATGTTTAATTTCAAGCTTTTCTTAACGCACAAGTGTGCCACTAGAGGACGTAAGCTCACGTTAACGTTTACAAAAATATCTGTAGCAATAAAAACCTGATTGAGAAAATTCTTTTCCGGTCAGATGCTACTATGAAAACTCTTTGTGTATATTTTCTTCCCAAAATAATACACAGTTTCGCCGCTAGAGGAGCACATTTTCAATGTTTCTCTCAATATCTCGGCTTATAAACGTGCGATTTAAAAATTCTTTTAACACGGGATACTATTTCGTTTGTGAAACACTTGAGAAGTTTTGTAGTACACAGTTATTTGGCTAGGTGGTGTTTGCATACTCCTGTTTACAACTGTGTCTCCGCTTCCAAAAACCCTATTCAGAAATTTCGTTTTTTAATGTATGCCATTCGCTACAATAAACACGGGGAGCATTATTCTCTTTAAATAATGCTTAGTTTTCCCGCTAGGGGTGTAAAGGTTAAAACCTTTTTCTCTCTATATCTGCTTCCGGGAGGTGTATTTAAAAAGTTCTTTTTCCTTAACATAGCTTTAGCCATGAAAAATACTTTTCGCATATTTTCAACTTCTGCATTATGCAAAATTCTTCCGCTAGGTGTAGAGTTATGTCATGTTTCCTTCTGTATTTCTTGATTTAACTGTTCGATTTGAAAATTTCTGTCTCTGATACCTACTTTCTGATGTGAGAGAAACTTTTTGTGCACCATTTGTTTATTTTGTTAACATATTTTTAGCTGCTGGTGGAAGTGAGTAACTGTTTTTATTTCTGGACGTTTTATCGAATGTAGAGATCCGGTTTTTTTTCTAACCGGGCTCCATTGATAAATTTTATTCGCGTCGGAAAGGATTAAAAAAACGTGCTCATTACAACCGAAAATCCGGTGTCATCTTTCTTGTTTCGACTGTAGAAACGCGGGTATAGTTACTATTATTTGTAGCAGGATTTATTCACTATGAGTAACTTTGGTCACATTGCGTATTTTAGACAATGCGCAATTTTTCCCTAAGTAGGGAAGGTTTCTTGTATTTTTTGCTGCTTTTTTGATTTCCTAAAAACCTGCTTTGAGATAACTGTTTTGTGTCGGAAAGATTCGAAAGACGTGCTCATTGTATTGCAACCAAATAGTTGGTGTTATAGTGTTATATTTCTTATTTTTTGGTTTGGATAGGTTTAAGAACCACCGTGAGCAGCTCGATGGGCTATAAGCAGTCGCCCGTCCCTAATTTAGGACCATTGGTTCTAGGGAAGGAACAGATCCAGGGACGTAAGACAAACACAACATCCATGCCTCATCGGGATCCACACCCAGACGCATCTTGGACGAATGGTCAGAAGCCAGCGCTTAGACTACTGCGCCACAGGTGTGACCGACCGCATCTTCGTTTTAAAGTATCCGACAAAAATTCGTTTTGCATCTCGACGAATAATTTGGTAGTTATTGTAAACCGTGGGTTATCCGGTTTCCTATGGCGCAAATGTTCAATGGTTATTACATTTCGTAATTATCGCATATTGTTTTGAGTCAAAAAATCATGCTCGATAATTATGTGTAGTATTTGGTTTTCAGCACGTCTTTTGAGATAAAAGTAACTGCTTACAGTATCATTATATCCGCTGTCAGACCACCTCTCTCTCTCTTTGCGGACACTATATCTCAGCCCCTGCCAATCCTATTTCAAAAAAAAAAAAAAAAAAGCCATGCGAAGCCCGGAATATGAGAAACATGTTTCTCGCATTTGTTTTTTTTTTCCGATGCATAACTTTCCAGACAGGGCATACATGCAGATTCTATCTATTTCAAAACACATTTTATTCCATATTTTTGGTTGTAAATATCAATGACTAAATATTATTTCTTTCCTTTGGTACTATCTACTACGAAGACCCTTCCGGTACAGTTTATTTTATAAATAATGCACAGTGTTTTCGCTAGAGCCGCGAATGTAATTTGCGTTTTCTCCGTTATATTTGTATGCTTCTAAAAGTCCGATCTGAAAAATTATTTTTCCGGTCAGAAAGAGTTCGTGGTGAAGAATGTTTTGAACGTAATTCCTAATTATTCGTATGGAACACTTTGGTCACTACGGTGAATAAATGAATATTTCTGTTTCCAATGTGTTTGCAGCAATGTCTGCGCTGCCGAAAAATTTATTGAAATAATTGTTTTCCAAACAGATACCACTCACGAAGGAAAATCTCTTGCGCACAGTTTCTGCTCATAATAAGGCACAGTTTTTTTTTTTGCGAGATGGCGTAGACTTACATGATATTTTTCTC
Organism: Macrothele yani; assembly: GCA_039090855.1. Lineage (NCBI taxonomy): Eukaryota > Metazoa > Arthropoda > Arachnida > Araneae > Macrothelidae > Macrothele > Macrothele yani. Next base: position 2,732,461 of record CM077014.1, read on the forward strand.
TATATCTCTGCTTGTAACAATTCGATTTGAAAAATCATTACTTTGCGGACAGTATATCTGATGAGGAATGTTTTGCATGTAACTCTTAATATTTTTAACGTACAATTTTGCCACTGGCGAGCGTAAGTTCATGCTGTTATTTACGACGTATTTGCAACAGTATCTGTACGTCTAAAAACCCAGTTAAAATATTATTTTTCGGTCAAATCCATCTAACTACAAAAACAAATTTATGAGAATTTCCTGCCCAAAAGAACACACAATTTACCAGCAGGGGGTGCAAACTTATTTTTATCAATATCTCTACTTCTAAAAGTCTGGTTTGATTTGAAACATTTTCTACCTTTTGCGTCAGATACCACTTATTTTGAGGGACATTCTGCTAATACCTTAAACTTTTTTTATAAATGTCAGTTACGCCGTTAGATTGCGTGAGTGTGCACATCTTTTTGGAACTATGTAACCGCTTTTAAAAATTTCATTGAAAAAATCATTTTGTGCTACATGCCATTTGCTGTGGTAAACATTGGGAACATCATTCTTTTCAAATAATACACAATTTTCCAGCTAGGGAAGTATATACGAGGTGTGATCGAAAGTATCCAGACTGGTTGCATAAGTTTGGAATGTCGCTACACAGCAGGAAGCGGTTTGGCACGGGTTGACCTCGGAATCTACTACGCAAGTGCCGTGAGTCATGTCTCTTCTGCTAGTCCAGTTTTTTTATAGTAGCGCCTTGTTCTTCGCATTTGTCATGTCGGAAAAAATTGATCAACAAATTTGCCTCAGATTTTGTTAAAAACTTGGCGAAACCTGCAAAGACACACAGCTAAAGTCAAAGAAAGTCTATGGGGAAGATAGTATGAGTCGCGCACAAGTTCATGAGGGGTATAAACGTTTTAAAGATGCTTATGTGTACATACATACATACATATCACTAAGCTGTTTCCTGAGATTCAGAGGTTAGCTTCACGAAGAAATACACACTACTACACGAATTTTTAATTGATTATTTATTTGCTGTTGCCGTATCAAACTTCTCCATTTACACCGATCTTGACACACAACTCGGGCTTCACTGACATCCATCACACGACGCACACAAGACCTTCTATACTTCATACTCATCGTCATTTTCATGCAGACACTCCTGAATTTGATCTTCCCATGACTTCCTTAGCCTGATAACACTAAACCTTAATAAAACAGGAATGCATCTATGTTGTAGCAAATAATGCTAAAATATGCTCTTAAAATACAAGCTATAGACTTAAATCAAATGCGTTAATTCCTTTGATTTTTGCTAAAATATGCTCTTAAAATACAAGCTATAGACTTAAATCAAATGCGTTAATTCCTTTGATTTTTTATAAATTCATCCTTTCGATGATTTCTTTTTATTAATTCACTTATTTCATATTGTAAAGAAAAATACTACATCACTTGCATTTACTTACTAAAATGAAAAGAAAAGTAGCTCACCTTCTGAAGTCTAACTAAACATACATTCCTGTATATTCTGTTGCTTTTAACCCCTTAAGTGGCGGCTGTACCTGAACCATATAATATGAAAATTTTGTGAGCTCTCCAAACATAAATGTTCACGTCGCTGTTGGGTTGCACGAACGCTACGGGAAAACGATTTCTTTCAGTCTCTCATCTCAGCAATACCGACCATAAACCTGCCACAGTAGGTAGGCGCTCCCTTCTAGTACTTTAGTCTTTGCTCCACGTTCCAAGGCATGATGTGGATGGACTAGTTCCTTTGGCACGGAGATCATGCTACTGGGAGGAAACGATTGAGATTTATGTAGATGATTTTAGAGAGTGTTTGACCTGAGGTATTAAACAACCCTTAGAAGTAAGGAGATTTGGGAGATTTGCCCAATAGGAAAGTCACATGGAAGAGAAGAAGAAAGAGGGAGGAAGACGCCCTTATTTATAACCATGGGAAGGGTTAGTACCCGGGTTGTGATGACTTAACGTGTCCATCCGACGCACGGTGGATATTTCGTATCTGCCTAGTATAGACCCGAGACACTGCAGTAGCAATCACGAAAATTGATCACTAGGCCATCCGTGGCCTCTGGAAAGAAACAAGGGACTCAAACATCTTTCAGCTCCTATTTTAGGTCCGTCGCCATTGTTATAGGCTGCAGGGGCTCCTAAATAACCACTGTGATACATTAACAGTGTTTTCATTTTTAAAGCAAATTTACTTTTTTAAACTTATCTACTTTTTAAACTTTTCATCATTCTCATTTTTCACTTTTACCGAATCAGCCTGATTTTAACCATTATACCACGTTTTTAAAACTGTTTCCTTGAGTGTCTTGTGGCTGGCGCTGTTTGGCCAAACATAAAACTCGATAAAACTAACTCCATCAATCAACCAACCAACAAACCAACCATTGTTATAGCCCTTTCAGCAGGTAATCAGTCGCAAAGGATTTATGTCAGTTATCCGCTTAAATGACAGCTTTGAACAACAAAGGTGATGGAGGGGAGCTGCGACGCTTTCTGATGCGCATATGTTTTTTCTTTTCTGTCGCGTTCGACCCACTTCTTAGACAGCAAATACATTCGTTCCAGCTGCTTTCAGCCCATTTTACTAACATCGAATTAATTCGTTTCAGCCAGTTCAAGGGTTAAAGAAGCATAATAAAGTGGATTGTTCAAACATTTTTATAACTTACATAAAATCCTCAAGAGTGTTTGAAACTGAAACCAAATAAAAATACAGAACAACAGTTTTAGGAAAAGATCCCGCATCCACCATGTTTCACACACAGTGCAAGCTATTGGGTTGTCGGAAAAGTCATGACGCATTTTAGCCATGTTTGGCAAAGATCATTTATTGATAGAAAGAACAAAGATCAATCAATGATATAATGCCCGTTTTGTTCGACAGCCTTTTGCCATCTTTCAGTGAGCTGCAGAATGCCTCGTTCATAGAAGGACCTATCTTTCGTGGCGAAAAACTGTACAGGGTGCTAATTTACAGCTTCATCTGAATTGAACGTTATACCACGCAAGGACTGTTGAAGAGAGCGAAACAAGTGGAAGTCTGGCGGCGCAAGGTCAGCCGAGTATGCTGGGTGTGGCAACACATCCCACCCAAGCTCCAATAATTTTTGGCGGGTGATCAAACTTGTGTGTGGTCTCGCGTTGTCGTGATGGAACACAACACCTTTACGATGAACGAGCTCTCGACGTTTCTGGATGATGGATTCGTTCAAACTGTCCAATTGCCGACAGTACACATTCGAATTGATTGTTTGGTTCCGTGGTAGGAGCTCGAAAAACACGACACCTTTAAAATCTCACCACACTGAGACCAGAACCTTCCGCTGATGAATGTCTGCTTTGGATGTCGTTTGAGGCGAAGCAGCGCGTCGGGACCAAGACCGTTTGCGCAGCACATTGTTGTACACAATCCACCTTTCGTGACCAGTTATCAGTCGCTTCAAAAAAGGATCGTTTTCCTCACATTTAATGAGCATATCGCAGATATTTATACGCGTCGTCAATTGAGCTTCTTTGAGTTCATGAGGAACCTACACATTGAGCTTGCTTACGTATCCCAGCTTCTTCAGGTGGTCGTGAACGTTTGAATGATGGATGTGCAATGTGTCTGCAATCTCTCGTGTCGTGTAACGTGGGTTTGACTCGACCAATGCCTTGATGTGGTCGTTATCAACCTCGGTTGGCCTCCCGGACCGAGCAGTATCGTTGAGGTCAAAATCCCGAGCACGGAATTTTGCAAACCACCGCTGGCACTAACGTTCTTGTAGAGCATTATCACCGTACACTTTAAGCAACTTTTCACAAGCTTGACGCTCGTTCTTCTCTTTACGGAAGTAAAACAGTAAAATATGGAGAAAATGCACAGTTTGGTCTTCCATCTTCAACCTGACGTCAAATCTCCCACCAAATCGCTCACTATTCCTTTTAGACTGCAGCTAGAACTGGCACCTGTCGAATGCCATAGCGATATCAGAGCTGCGCATTCCTCTAGTACTTCCAAAACCGTCATCGGGTGCTAAAATACGTCATGACTTTTCCGACAACCCAATAGATACAAGAAATGTACTTCAACAACAAACAGATTTCTTGAAACATCCCAGTGAGCACCCTTTGTAGGCATTCCATGAAGTCGTGAAACAGGGTCAAACTGCAAAGAGAGAATACCAAACTCAAAGACACTGCCCAGATAGCTGTAAAAGGCTTCGTATTCGACTTCTCTCTCTGCCTAATAAGAGCACAATTAGTCATTTCTCCAACGTTCGATGCCCAGGTCTCTGTGGAAGGAGCAAATATTAGACAAAAAAATTGAGTTTGGATCTTCATTTCCCCATCTTCAGTAATAAAATTCCAAAACATCTGTCGCCCGTTGCAATTCCTTAGTCACCCTTGGTGAGCGGGTGACCGGCTTTTTGCAAGCCTGCGTTAAAGAGTACGATGCGTGTTGTAGAAGTTTACATTCTTTTGTTCGGTTTGAATCGTACCTACATTTCTTGTGGGATAATTAAGTGGACGATACACGTTGTGGAGATGTACGCTCGTTAGCACTGATCTAAACTACCCTCAATTTCAAGTTTATAATGTACACTCTTGTCAGAACATATTTGAGCCCTAATAACTTATTCCCATGGCGTGAAATTCCATTAATGCAACGCGCCGTCAAGGAGTAGCTGAATACAGAGGTTCATATGTCACGATTCTTGAATACTTGATTATTTTGCCCTTAATTTTTCAGCTTTTTAGACTTCCACAACAGCCCTCTTGCAAAAGTCAACACTCCTAACCCGTGAAATCATAAGATTTTAAATTAGATTTAGCCATAGAAAAGTACAAAACTTCCTCAAATAAAAAGAAAAGAAAACTGTCTCCTTTTGTTTGATCGGAATTTAAAAACTGGTTTCATGGAACTTCTTCGATAACATCTGAAAATTATTACTTACATTTGCTACACGAGCGCTGGTGATTTTTTTCTCCGTAATTTTCATTCTGCAGTTAAAAAACTTTAAATTAAAAAGCGTGGATATTTTTTAATCAAAAAAGTTTCATTTCTTAAGAAAGTTTTGGCCAACGCACTTAAAAAGGCCGTGTCGTTTTGAACAAATAGCCGTTAATTTCTTAAGAAACATAAGCGAGCGATTATGATGAGAGAATGTTTTTTTTTTCGTAATTTTTTAATGCAACGCGCCGTCAAGAAGTAGCTGAATATGTAGCTTTGAAAAATTCGTCTTTGATCTGAACGACTCTTTGTTGAGGGGGGAAAAAGGAGAAAAGTAATTAGGTTCAAGTGCTGGATTTTTGTCTTTAAAAACTAAAGTGCTCTTTCTCGAAGATTTCCGGCGGCGTCCAATAGAGATGTCACGGCAGAAGACTATGTTGTGGAGCTACACAAGAAGGAATTTGAATTGTGATAAGTTTTGTTTGTCTCGACAAAAAATGTTTACCCTTCTTATTGAAAACAGGCCTCTGCATAAAAACTTTAATAGGCAATTCTTGCAACTTGAAATAACTTTCGTAGCACATTCATGTGGAAGGCGGGTGACTGACACATCGCAAGTAAATTAAAATTGCAACTGATGAGCTTAAGTATTTACTTTCATACATTCAGCTGAAAAGTATAATTAAATCTGACTACCACTATCTTTTTAAATACATTATCTGTTGTATTTTACCATCGCTTTCAACTGCATTTTTATTTGAGTTGAAAATGATAGTAACTCTTAGTGTTGTTTAGAAATACCAGTATAGTTTAAATTCGCGACTAAAAAACAATATTACTTTTTAGTGTAGCTTTAGTTACTTATGCATACAGTAGAAAAGCCCAGATTGTTTTAGTTCATTAAAATATAAGCTTCTACTAAGATGAAGAAATACATATTCATGGTAAACGGTATTTACTGTAACATATGTTATTTAAAACAGGGAAAGGAAAAGTCATTCATACTAAAATCTTTTTCATAATTATTATAGACAGCATTGAAGATCATCTGGTTTTGGAATATCTTTTATGATCATCTATATAACTTTAATCTAAGCAAACAAGCCACCTTAAAAAGATGTTCACTGACATCTTGCCTCAATTTATTCTGAAAGTTCATAATGGTTTTAATCATGCTGTGGAAAATAACAAAAACTGCAGCAATAAAAACAGCAAAAGGAAATATCTTTGCGTTATTCCAGGGGTCTTTAACCCGTGTCCCGCGAGTCTTTTTATACACTGCTGGACAATTGCTAAGGACGGATCATAAACGGCTATATAGCGCATAAAAAAGTAAGTGTGGTTGGATGCCAAGTGAAATAAAATAATGTCAGAATGCCAGGACATTACAAGAAAGACAATTTATTGTGCTCTGAAATCCAGAAGACTTTGGAGCGTGTTCAAGGGACAAACAGGCCATTTTGTGCAGAATACGTAAACGTGAAAAATGCAATTACCGTCAGCAGGCGTTCCGGCGTAAGATGTCAATACAACATATGGCCACCATGGAGGGCGATGCAAGATTCCACACGTCGTGTCATGCTTTGCACAACATTATCAAGCAGCTGTTGGGGTAATTTATCCCATTCCTCTGTCAGTGCACGGATGAGGGTGCCCTTGTTTGTGGGAGGGCATTGGCGACCAGCAAGACTCCTCCCCAAAGCATCCCACACATTTTCAATGGGATTCAGATCTGGAGAACGTGCTGGCCATACGAGGCGTCGAATATCCTCGCTCCCAAGACACTCCTGGACAGCGACTGTTCGATGACATGTTGCGTTGTCGTCCATGAAAATGAATCTATCACCGACAGCACCACGGAACATGCGAACATGAGGTAGCAGAACATCATTAATGTATCGTTGGCCAGTCATAGTCCCAGTTGGAAGCACATAGAGGGACGTACGGCCATTGATCATGATGCCAGCCCATACCATGACATTACATGTCGGATATCGGTCCCTTTCCTGTATGTTTGCTGGACAATATGCAGTACCACTACCACGTCAGATCAGTTGTCGTCGACAATCAGACGATAGACTGTATCTACGCTCATCTGAGAAGAGGACAGCAGACCAGTCGTTATCAGTCCAGTTGCGATGTTGATGGCACCATTGCAAACGGGCGGTACGGTGACGTCCGGACAATGGGATGCACACAACAGGACGGCGGGCGTATAGTCCTCCTTCATGCAAACGTCTGGCGACAGTTTTACGGGAGATCCGCTTGCCAGTAGCAGCCATAAACTTATTGGCTACCTCACTAGCTGTGCTGCGCCTGTGTCTTTTTGTTGATAGCGCTATATACCGATCTTCTGCAGGTGTCGTACTGCGAACCCGACCTCCCCCGTGACGTTTGCTACACTCTCCATTTGTTTGAAATGATTTCCAAAGCCTTGAAACAACACTGTGGCTGACGTCGAACTCCCTGGCAACATCTGTTATTTTTCGGCCTTCTTCAATCTTGTCAATAATACGGCCACGCGTAAAATCATCTAGGTGATGTCGGGAAGACATACTAAAAATTGCAAGTTCGTCAATTGATTCTTTCCCTTTCAACTTTGCGTTTGAACAACAACGGTCAATACGCGTCAAATCCTTTATATCTCTTATCAGCGCTATGACGTCACGAACAAATTCGGTAATCCAAAATTTGCATACGCACAACACGTCTTACTGTATCCCGCACTTATGCTAATTTCCACATTTTCCTGCCTTCCATTTTATGGTTGTTATCTTTGCTATTGTCATCCGTCCTTAGCAATTGTCCGGCAGTGTATGTAGGAAATTTTAAAATGAAAAAAATTTTTTTTTACTTTTTTCATTCATTCCATTTCTTAGTAGTCTTTCTTTTTTCATCAATTTCGATTACACGTGATTGATATATTGCATATTCTATATTATTTTACCTACATGCCTCACATTTAAGAATAATTATTTCATGTGGCTGTCCAACTTTTAAAGACTGTTATTTCAGCAGGCACCTTGTGTTTCTGGACTTTAAGTTGCCCAATATGCAATGAGCTATGTTGGAAAAAAATTATATATTTGAAATTTTTAAAGAGTGCTTTACATAAAATATATATATATTATATATATTAAAGTGCTTTACATGTAGGCACATCATGTAACTACTCTGGACTCCTTTGTTACATAATTATCATGCTAACTACACTGTTCATTTTTCCGAGAGTTGATTTTTAGTATTCGATAGCTGTCGATATTCATAATAAATACATACATATTTGCTCTTTTTTTCACGTGGCTTGCCAGTCCTATTTCTCTTTGTGTCGAAACTTTCAGAATTATTCCCTTTTTTACGCTTTCCAACCGTAGGTTGAAGAAGCGTATATGCTCCAGCTTTGTCAGTCCGTCCGTCCGTTCGCCCGTCTGCAGGATAACTCACGTGAAAATGGTTCGATTTCGACGAAATTTTAGTATGTGGTAGGGAACCACCTGGGTACGAACCCTATTGAAAATGGGCGAAACAGGGTCAAAGGTCAGGACATAGGAGCGAGATCCATTCCATTGCTCTTGTGCGTCATAACTTGCGTAAACATTGTTCGATTTTGATGAAATTTAAGTATGTGGTAGGGAACCACCTGGGGACGATCCCTATTGAAAATCGGTGAAATAGGGTCAAAGGTCAGGACATAGGGGCCTGATTCATTCATTGCTCTTGTGCGTCATAACTTGCGTAAACATTGTTCGATTTCGATGAAATTTTAGTATGTGGTAGGGAAGCACCGGGGGACGATCCCTATTGAAAATGGGTGAAATGAGGCTCAAAGGTCAGGACATAGGAGCCTGATTCATTCAATTGCGTTTATGCGTCATAACTTGCGTAAAAATGGTTCGATTTCGATGAAATTTTAGTATGTGGTAAGGAACCATCTGGGGACGAACCCTATTGAAAATCGGCGGAATGAGGTCAAAGGTCAGGCACGGCACAAGAGCGGGATTTATTCCATTGCGTCATAACTTGCGTAAAAATGGTTCGATTTCGATGAAATTTTAGTATGTGGTAAGGAACCACATGGGGACGAACTCTATTGAAAATGGGCAAAATGGGGTCAAAGGTCAGGACATAAAAGTGGGATTCATTCAATTGCCTTTATGCGTCATAACATGCGTAAATATGGTTTGATTTCGATGAAATTTTAGTATGTGGTAGGGAACCACCTGAGCATGAACGCTATTGAAAATGGGCGAAATGGGGTCAAAGGTCAGGTAGGGCATAAGAGCGGGATTTATTCCATTGCCCTTATGCGTCATAACTTGCGTAAAAATGGCTCGATTTCGATGAAAGTTTAGTATGTGGTAGGGGGCCACTGGGGACGAACCCTATTGAAATGGGCGAAATTGTGTCGAAGGTCAGGACACTGGAGTGGGTTCCATTCCATTGCCCTTGTGCATCATAACTTACCTAAAATGCTTGGATTGCGACAAAACTTTATCATGTTGTTCTGGAGGTATAGTGAACCGGATCTGTTGAATATCAACGAAACGAAATGGGGTCAAAGGTCATTGCACAAAAGCAAGATTTATTCCACAGCCATTATTCTCATAACTTGCGTAAAACTGATTCTATTGCGTCAAAACTTTAGTATGTTATTCCTGAGGTACACTGACCGGTTCTGTTGAATATCATCGAAATGGGGTCAAAAGTCAGGACACAGGAGCGAGATTTATTCCACAGCCATTATCCACATAACTTGAGCAATAATTTCTGGTATGTTGGAAAGCGTATCATAATCAATGCACTGCATGATTTTACTAACTTGTTTCTTTTGATCGTCGGTCATATTGCATTTCTGTCATGTGACTGCCAGTCATATTCCATTTTGATATGTGGCCCGCCAGTCTCATTTCATTTTGTTATGTTGCCCACAATTCAGGAAGGATTGAAGACTCGTGCGTTAGTCCTTCTTTAAACTGAGGAAAAAACCCTGTATTTAAAATTATCATGACATAGCATTGTCATTCTCTATATTCAATACTCAAGGAGCAACTGCAGTGCTTTTTTTTATTTTGCATGACCAGCGTTTCCTTGGTATTTAAAGATGGCTCATGCTCATATAAAAAATATGGGAAAAAATAAAATAATGGAATGGAAAAAGAAACCCGGAAAGAAAATTAAACTCCAGTTGATAAAACAGTTTGGAACAGTGTAACGCATGGTACACAAAACAGGAATTGTGGGCAGTTTTCCTGAGCAAACGTCAGAGCAAATTACACTCCACACTCTGCTGTTGCGACTGCAACTTTTGTTCTTCAGGAGAAGGAGATAAAACTCTCTATTGAATCCTTTTCGTGTTTGATTTCGATTTGTACAACAGAGTGATGTCTGCATAATAAAATGGAATATATGCAAGGGGTCGTTACTTTTTTCCAAGATTATCATTTTCTAGAAAAAATGATCTTGTCGTTTATTTCTTTGCTTTGTCTGGGTGTTTAGAATTTTAAATTTGATACCATCATAGAGTTTGCATTCTTCAGTTTAAAAAAATTGTTTCAAAGAAGCACAAACTCATCGGTAAATTTTCTGTTTCAGTTAAGTGATTCTAATAAAGTAATTTTTTGTTGTTGAAATTAGTCGATCTTCATGATCTTCTTTAAGGTTTTGCCGTATTTCCTATAGTAATCATGTACTGGTGGTGCTCAGAGCCTAAATAAGCTCGGTTGGACGAAAATGAGCTCAGGAACTAGTCAGTCCAGGTCGAATTTTCTGCGCTGTATTCACGTATCTGTTGACTGATAATTTTGAAAACTTCACTAGGTGGCTGCCCAACTGAAGGATCGATACCATGAATAAAATGTGGTCTTTCTCAAATTTGGTGCGAACGCGTAGAGCATTGCTGTGACAGTAGCGGCAGTGAATAGGATTGATGCCTTCTCTCTCTTTCAAAGTATTTCAGCAATCCTTATTTACGAGTGTCGGAAGTTCGTAAAACGTACCCGTTCCTGATCTCAAGGTATTGGCTTCAGAGAAGGGGAGTGCCAAAGAGTAAAAAGCGGAAAGAGCAAACACAGCATCCATTTCTTACACGGGTCTGAAGGCGGATCAAAAAACAAACCAGCGTTTTATGATAAATCGGCTCTGACTAGTGTGGATTTCTGAGTGACGTTTTCCATTTTGATGTGAGGTAATTTAATTTCTCAAATCAAAACGGAGCCTCTTACTATTTCCTTGTTTTGATGATTTATGTTATTCAAAAATCTTTCCACTCTAACTTAAGTCATGTGCGACATACATAGTGGCCTGTTGACCTCTATGTAATTCCTAAGCAGAATCAATGATGATGCGAATATTAAGATGGATCATTATCGACAGCGAAGATGAATATAGGTTTTGATGTTATGCATCTTTTTCTGACAGTTGTAAGGTAAATCCCAGGTAAACAATTTCGATGCAACCGAAATGGGTAACGGCGTGTCATTGTCAAAACCATTGTTGAAATCTGATCACGCTGCACGCTGTTCCACGAAGCAATGTAACAATAGTTAATTTCATTGCAACTAAACAATATACGTACTTTACTAAACTATCGCCGAACATTATTTCACCACGTTTTACATAAGCGTAACAACATCTCATTGCAATCTGCTTAAATTACGAGAACCTCATGCTAAATATGATAAAAGCCATTACAAAAACGCATTTTTCATGCGATGAAAACGGTGCGCCGTAGCAAAATTTGGCTTCCTCTCGACCTTCTTGGAGGAGGCTTTTCTGCTATTGACGAGAGTTTTAAAGTGATTGATGCATAGCACGATGGAGTGTAACTTGTAGATATCCTAGACCGAAAGTTAGCGACCCCCTTCTAACACACTTGCGATTCAGCTTTTATTTCTATCTTGAAGTCAGATTTTAGCTTGCGCATGCGCAGATGGACTTTCGTAGCTACATCACATTTCATCGGTGTCAGGGACTTTTCTTACGTTCTTCTAAATCTGAATAATATATAACAATAATAAAAATAAATATTGTTTTTGAAAAGTCGAAATACTTACTATTGTCACCGCCATAGTTTAGTGAACATTTACTTTTATGACTCGCATATCTTCTGTCATTGGTTTTACGAAAATTACATTCGTCAATGTCAGGAATTAGTAAACCTTATTGTTTCTTTTTTTGATTAAATTCTATTTAGTATGTAACAGACTGTGGTTGCGTGTGGTCGTGAGTGACGCGAAGAAATGCACTTCGTTCTACGTAAATAAATGTATACTTTCGAATCACTCGTTTTATTTCACACCCACAAAGATCTTGGTATGAGAAATATGAATAACATTAATTATCTACAAAGAGTACCAGGATACTCTAGATTTTTTTATCTATCTATGGGCACAAATTTCTGCATTTATTATAGAAACAAAATCTTTAATACTACTGTTAATAACATCTCTTTATTGAGTACAAGAGGCACAAAGTGAGACGTAAGTACATTTTACTTTGTACTTACGTCTCACTTCGTCCGTACATTCACCTCCACTACGGAACACAGTTCAATCAGAAACACTCGACCCTCAAGCGACAGCACCATGTTCAACCGGCCAGTGTGACGTCCCACTACTGACTGATTCAGTCACTGCCTGACTCCAGACGCCGGAAATACTGCTGCGTCGTTCAAGATCAGATGGCAAGATGTTGTAGCATGATACCATATGTAGAATGGCATACAACATCGTATTTTGATCACGGTGAGTTAGAGATACTTTTAGCAAGCTGGGCTGTGGTGAAAGCAACCGAGCTGAGATTTCTTTTATGAGCGTCCAAGGCTCATAGGAGAGCCAACTCCACAGGACAAGCACGCCACTCATATCTCACCTGAGTCTTAAACTTGGGCATAACTCGATTAGTCAGAAGCTTGTGCTTCTGACCAATCAGTAACAGGGACTCTGAAGTTGTCTTTGAATACTCAGTTTTGTGTTGATTTCTCTGCTTTCTCTCAGGGCTGTGTCACTTGGCAAGATGTGTGAAACAGTTTGTTTTCCATATTGGAATCACTGATTTGTGAATTATTTCTCCATCTAGGGTTGTAACATTTTTTCCATCACTAATACCCTCTTTGTTTTGTAGCGTGTCTGCAGCGACCTTCTTGTCATGCATACACACTCCTTTTACATTCTTCTTCAGGGATGCACTAAAATAATAACATACACCCCAATTTGATGCCATTCACGTATTTACCGCAGTCGAGGAATGAATTACTTGACGCCCGAAACGAAGTACGCAGCGTGTCTCTTTTCATTTGGTTTTTAAAAGCTTACACGAATTTTTTCCTCTCTTTTTTGTTTCGTGGTTTAACGATCACCGTGAGCAGCTCGATAGGCTAATAGCAGTCTCCCGTCTTTAGTTTAGGCGCACTTGTTCCAGGGAAGGGAGAGAGCCAGTGTCGGAACACAAACACAACATCCATGCATCACTGAGATACGAACCCGGACCCATCTGGGACGATACAGGAACATGAACGTACTGTATGTGCCATATATCTACAACGTACAACAGTTTCCGAGACTGTCAACACACACACAAACACACACTTACACACACACACACACACACACACACACACACACACACACACACACACACACACACACACACAAGTTTAATGAAAGAGCACGAAAGTCTGTGGTTGTTAGCTAAAATATGCACTTCGTATACTACGCGACTGTATATTTATTAGCTTTCGTATACTACGCGACTGTATATTTATTAGCTGCTCGAAAAATCAGGAGAGTGCTTTGAATGTAAACTCGCCGACTCCTTAAAGTCAGTCGCAGTGGCTGCGTTCACTTTGTTAACGATCCATTTCGTTTTTATTCAAAGCCTTTCCAGACAAATTATCTGTGAATCAGCGCAAGAGTGTCACATTCTCCCACAAATCAGGGCATCGCATTCTGAAAGCACTCAGGATTTGTTCGTAGAAAGATCAGTTTTTGTGCAATAACTCCTCCCCAACGATTGCTATGACCTATGATCACTTTCAGGAGATGATGTGTTTAATGTGTTTGACTATGTTAATCGTCAAACGTTTCAGTATTGGTTTAATAAACATACGGTTATAGGCGAAAGTCTATCAAGATTCTACAAGTATTAATCATAGCACTATTTTTTTTGTGAATATGTGAATTACTGAATGTCTTATGAAATGTTATTTCTCATTACTTTGATGACTTTTCCATTTTCCCTATTTTCCAGCACTTTTAATAGAATGAAGCGCTCTCATTTCTCCGCAGGTGCAAACAAACTGACCGCCCAGGTGGCAGAATTGTCAAGAGCGTAGGTTTTTGGGTGATCGACCGAGGTGGACTAGGACTTTGGTCTCGGATGAGGTATAGGAGGGGCGTTTGTCTTACGATTCCAGTTCTCTCTCCTCCTAGGAACCAATGACCCAAAGTCAAGGACGAGTGACTGCCTATAGCTCTAAGCGTTACTCGTCTTTGTCGTTAAATCCCGAAAAAGAAGCTGTAGATTAAAAGTAGATGTCCCACTGAACGGCCGATTAGTTCATCTCCTAAATAACTCATTAATTTCTTTCTATAAAGAATATTAAAAGTCTAGACTATTCTTCACATAATCATCATCATCATCATTGTCAACCATTATCAATCCACTGCTGGACGAAGGTCTCCCCAAGTTTCCTCCACAACGGTCTGTCTTGTGCCAGTCTCCTCCATGTTCTTCACATAATATGGGATTCTAAGTACGGAAGTGGCCAGTACTACCAAATAATTTTGAATCATGAAACCTGTCACAGACTTCATGCATCAAATTAAAGTTAAAATTTTCTTTTTCTATTTGTCGCTGTTTCTTCTCTTTGGTTTCCCCTTTGTTCTCTATGATACTTTTTCATGTCTCACTTGACGCTATACACTTGTCTTTCTATCCTTTTCTTCTTCACTATGTCTTCACTTATTTCGGTTTTGCTAGCTTTCTTGTGTGATTCTTTTTTTAGTTTGTGACGTACTACAGAGGTGAAAACATGTGTCAAGACGACAAATCTGCAGCGATACATTCTGTCCGCGTAGCTCAGTTGGGAGAGCGACTTACTCCGGAGAGAGGGGGACACGGTTTCTGTGCCCGTCGCGGACAAACTTGTGTTTTCACATTGGCTCCCGATTGTCGAAAATTGGTCCACTGGCCGTTGGGTTCTTCGAAAAATGAATGTGTGATGTTTGTTCTACACGTTGTTTGAAATTAATGAAAAATTCCTACTTCGCTTCAAAGAAAAAAAAATTAAGAGGGAGATGATGTAACGTACTGAAGAGGTGAAAACATGTGTCAAGACGACAAATCTGCAGCGAGACATTCTGTTCGCGTAGCTCAGTTAGGAGAGGGACTTACTCTGGAGAGAGGGGACACGCTTCGATGTCCATTCGCGGAAAAACTTGTGTTTTCACAAGCTTGACGATTATGTCCAGTTGTTTTTGTCCCTTCAGACACCATTTTCATTGTTGTGCCTTTTTTTTTGAGTGCTTGGTTTCCCGAACCAGAGGGGTTTCTGGTTTTTCCCTTGTCATTTTGTACGTCCTTGCCTTCGTTCCTAGCTCCTGGGTTTAGAGGTACGCGCTTGTTTGGTATTATGAACTGCATTGTATATTTACATATGTTTACGTACCATGTGTGTTGCTGTTACACGTCATGTTTTTGCACTTATGTCAAGTTTATTAGTATGATGTTCAGTGATCCGGTATTTTTGTCACTTGGTAGCGAGTTGTAGATCGTATTTTCACTATGCCAATGTTTCAATGTGTTCTTCTTTCTTAAACATCCCTTTGTGCTGTAAATGTATTTTCCTGTTCTTTGGTTACCGCGTGTGTTTACCGCGGGCTGTTTTAATGTTTTTTTTTTCTGATTCTTCAAGTGTCAATAAACTGGATATGCGTCAGCAGATCCACCGTTTTTACCACAGAGTCGAATAATCCAGTTTTTTTACATGTTTCGTTTTATTATGCCAGTAATTTATATATGAGCATTGGAAGAACTTACAGTTTTTAGTTTTAGACTTATAAGCGATTTGCAATGGATACTTTAAGTGTTGCACTCCAACCAAGTATTCTACTTCTATTATGTTTTTTTCTTTTTTTAATAGTAAAACTTTACCAGCAATCCAAATTTATTGGCATAAAATAGAATTCCAAGTTTCCTAGCTTTCGCAAATCACTCAGATGGCTTTTTCAAAGAAGATACACAGCAATTGTTTTTTTGGTTCATCAGTTTGCTGCCTACCTTCCTTGAAAAAGCCATCTGGTTGATATGCGGAAGCTTGGAAACTTTGAATTCTATTTTACGCCAATAAATTCGGGTTACTAGTATAGTTTTACCATTTTAAGTATACTTGGTGCACAGTTTCTCTTTATCAATTATTGTTTTCTTTTTTTACCTTTTCTTTACTGCCACTTTCAACTGATACTTTTTGTCAGAGGTTGGCATAGTCACAAATCGCCCTCCATTTTCACTATCGATTTGTGATTTTTCCTTTCTTAGGGGATCGATGAACTTGAGTTCCGAAATTTCTTCATTAATCCCAAGTTTTCTTTTTCTCCCTTCAAGTTCTCATATATAATAATATGCAGGTTGGAAGAGTTACTTGCAAAATCAAGAGAATCATTAACAAAACGCAGATGGGTTAAATGATGTGAATTAACGTTCTTCCATCTGTCCTTTTGGTTCAATGATTACATTTTTCTCTCTCTCGGGATTGCTTTAAAAATCTTCAGTTCGTGGATAATTCTGTTTAATCCATTTTCTAATTTTTATCCATTTTGCGTGCTCAAAAAATTTGCCTTTGTAATTTTTTATTGGATAGTTTTAATTATGTTAATACGAGCATTTTTAACGACCCAGTATCTTAAGAAATTTATTAAAGTAGATGTAAAAATCTTTCTTGCGCTAATAAAAGCATAACATACACTGAATTCATATCCTTTGATCCTTTCACTGCCAA
Organism: Macrothele yani; assembly: GCA_039090855.1. NCBI lineage: Eukaryota > Metazoa > Arthropoda > Arachnida > Araneae > Macrothelidae > Macrothele > Macrothele yani. Next base: position 2,749,416 of record CM077014.1, read on the forward strand.
TAATAAATATCGAAGAAGATCCTTACCTGTATCTGGACCTGTTTAACCCAACGACAGTGTGCTTACAGACGACGGATTGTGCCAAGAGTTTTTCTGCAAGACGTTCGAGTTTCACCGGGAAGCGCAAAATACTGCCAGATACGGAAATAAAGTCATCAACGTTTTATTCCTTTTAGTTAAGGCTTGTAACGACCCCTATGAAAGCCTAAAGTTGTAAGGAATAACCCGTTCCTAGTTTAAAGCTCCAAGGAAATGATATAACCAGGGACCCAAGGCAAACACAACTCTCATACCTCATCCTCGATTCGAATAGTGCACAATTCGTACTATTATATAGAGGCCTGTGCCGTTTAGCGTACGTCCGCGAACTTTGGGACCGTATATCACACAGTAAAAAACCCGAAATAAAAAATGTGGGGCAGCGTCATCGATTTAATTTATCAAAGGAATATGAGTATTTTTAGGAGATCTTTTAAGCTGTTTATGTAAATGTACGCATTTCACAAAGATTAAAAAAATGTGCATAGACACATTTTTTTTCCAGTAAAGGTTTTCCAAAATATTTTACTTCATTTTTCTTTATTTTTTCTAACTCCAAGAGGGAAAGTAATGAAGCAAAAGGAAACCAACGCACGCTAAAATTTATAATAAACAAGAACATATCAGCCGAAAACTTTTGTCTTAGGCTTATAACATATAACCTTTTGCCGGTGGTGGTATTCTAAGCTACGGCGTCCCACTCCGGAGCGGCTGTTCTCCCAACCGAACTACGCCGGCAGGGTTATTGCTGCAACATTGCCGATTTAACTCATACGTCAGCGAAATAGTACTCCATCTACGTCATCTCACGTAATACGTTACAGGCTGATAAAAACACTGAAAAAACATACAATATATTGACAAAAGTCACCCGACACCTCTTCAAAAGCAAATGAATGGATCCACTGCGTTGTTAAGATGCGCGGTACAGCTGCAAACGGTATATAAAAACAAGCTTGCAGCTGACAGCCATCATATCACACTCTGAGGTTGAGTGAAAATGTCGCGGAGGGAGAGAACTGATTTTGAGAAAGGAAAGATTGTTGCGTATTATGTTTGGGTTGCCTATGAGAGACTCTGAGAGGCATTTAAACATACCCAAGTCAACTGTTTTGGATGTACTGAATAATTGGAAGACACATGGCGTGCCTGAAGCAGAAAAACGTACCGGCAGACCAAAGAAAATCAGTGACAGAGGACGTCGAAGCCTCAGGAGAGTCGTTACAGCTAATCGTCGGAGTACTGCACAAGACTTCAGTGTACAGGTGAGTAAAAATGCTGGGACCTCCGTATGTAAACGTACCATTCGCAGAGAACTTCATTCCATGGGTTACCGTGCTCGTGCGGCTGCTCATAAGTCTTTCATCTCCACTAGGAATGCTATTCCTCATTTAGCATGGTGTAAAGAACATTTATCATGTACCGTAGATCAATGGAAACGGGTCCTATGGACGGATGAATCCAGATACACGATCCAACATTCTGATGGCCGTGTGTGGGTACGGCGACAGCCGGGGGAACGCTATTTACCACAGTGTGCTGTTCCTACGGTCAAGTTTGGAGCTGGCAGTGTACTGGTGTGCGGGTGTTCTTCTTGGTATGGTCCCGGCCCATTGGTTAACTGGACACACCTGTTAACCAGCATGTCTACCTCGATATTCTGGACAATTATGGCCTACCAACTCTGTGGCAACACTATGGAACCGAGCGTTGTTGGTACCAGCAGGATAATGCACCGAGACATAAAGCAAGGACTGTTACGTCGTGGTTTGATGATAATTCCGTGTCGGGTGTGGACTGGTAAGCACAGAGCCCTGATCTTAATCCCATAGAGCACCTATGGGATGAATTAAAGCGCCGCATAAAAAGTTCGGAACCAAGGCCTACTACTAAGCAACAGTTAGTGGCAGCATTATGCACTGAATGGAAGCGCATACCTATCGCTGTATTCCAAAACCTTGTGGAAAGCATGTCTCGAAGGATCAGAGCTTGCATTAAAGCCAAAGGTGGACCGACACCGTACTAATGTATGTCAATAAATGCTATGTTGTGTTTCTCTTCTAGGTGTTTGGTGACTTTTGTCAACATAGCGTATGTTCATGGGAAAGTTAATACTTTTAATTGAGGAAAGAGGTGCAAGTAATTTTGTTTCATTCGGAGCGTTCTTCTTATAATGAATGAGCAAAGTTTTCGAACTTTGGTGTCCGGACTGATAACACTTGAAATATCATTGCATTTAATATTTAGTCTACATCAAATAGTTTCCTCAAACCATCGTGCACATCATTGCAGCTTTTCTCATTCTGAACGAGAGCGGAAGCCGAGTGTGAAACATGTAAACATGCATGAAGAGCGTTTATGTCATCTAACTGAGGCACAAGTTCATATCTTTATTCCAGTTATCCCGCACGAAAATTCAAGTACTCAAAGTTAAATATTTTGTAGGATGAGTCACTTAACGGTTTGAACTTTTTCTCTTTAGAAATGTTTGCCATCTACAAAACAAAATGCTAATTAACATTCTTCCTCTTCACAAAGAAACAGGTGTAAGAAACAAACAAAAAATAGTTGGTTTTTAACTTTTTTCATCATTAAACTGGCATTTAAGCATGTCAGTGCAAAAAATGGGAAAAGTAACGCTCATGCGAAATATTTTCGCCAGTAGGTTTTAGGTGGGAGGAGCAGAAGGAAGTATTTCTTCCATTATATATCGAAGAACCAACTGTAAATGACAGTCTGAAAATAAAGGAAGATAAAACTCTCTATTGATTGCAAAGAATTTGAAGAGTATATTTTAAAATGAAAATAAGCACCAGTTACAATTCTTTTATGACTAAGAGATAAAATAAATAGTATTCCAAAAATGAAACTAACCCATATACAAAAGTGATTTTAAACAGAAGATAACCCAACTGAAAAAAATATTAAGACAAATCGTAAAAACGGAAGAATTACCAAGTCTGTAATATTGGCGAAAGCTCAAACATCAAAATAAAAATTGTTTAAAATGATGAAGTCTGAAGGAATAGCCAGAATTTTAAACAATAGAAAGTGAGCTTCTAAAGTTTTTTAAATAGTGCAGAAACACGAAGAAAAATTATCAAACACAACTGAGTACAAACACTAAAAAAACGCGGATGACAGTAAAAGCTACGTGTTAAGGTTGCCGCACACTACATCGGGACGGAAACGAACTTTCCCAATGAGGACAGATCAGAACGGGAACAAATTTTGTCCGTACGCTAGGTCGGAATTTGGTAGACACCGACAGCGCTGGAAGTAGTATTACACTTACTGTAATTACAAGTTATATTACTCGCACTGTAATTACAAGTTATATTATGCGTACTGTAATTACAAGTTATATTACGCGTACTGTAATTACAAGTTATATTACGCGTACTGTACTTACAAATTATATTACGCGTACTGTAATTACAAGTTATATTATGGTACTGTAATTACAAGTTATACTACGTGTACTGTAATTACAAGTAATATTACCGTTTTAACTTAACTGATAATTATATGTGTTGTTTATTTAGCAAAATATCTGATCTTAGCAACAACTTGCTAGCACAATTTCTTACGAGAAGATGAAAACTTGCGTCAGCCCGGATAACTAGAAAGCCAAGTGCCATTTTTCGATGCATGCCTAGGGTACACGGTAAAGCGGCACTTGGAAATTTTAACATAAAGAAACATTTCAAAGCGTACTTCAGTTCACCAGAATGCAGGGCAGTTTGATAAGATAAGATGATCAACAGAGATAGGCTAAACACAAAATAAAGTGAAAATATCTGGTCATACAAATGAAGCAACATCTGTTTCCCTTCGTGGGTAGAACAAACTGTCGACTTAATAGCATTATACTTGAGTGAACGTAAAATAAAAATTACATTGATGAAGAAATTTTACAAAAAATGTATTTTTTAAACTAAACATTTTTATTAAATACCAACAGAATAAAATAATTCACTTAGCAGAATCAATGAAATTTTCTGGTATTTCTTCCCACACATTGCGCTTCATCACATTCTCGTAGTAATGTGTGTGACTAATGCCTTACAAAACAGGATTTGTTTTCACCGCTATTATTAATAACTTTTCATGAACTGACATTTCCGAAACAATAATTAAATGTACAACCATAAAGCAGAAGCAGCGAAGCACAGAAATCTGGTCGTGCCAAGAGCTTGCTGTGTGATGATGCATTAAGGTAAACAACTATGGTTGGTGATCTTGACTTAACGCATGCGCATCGCTTCCAAAAGCAATAGAATCTGTCAAAAACATTGTTAGCGAATTTCCGTTCCGTTCCGATAGGGCGATTCTGTTCTATTTCGAGACGTTCCGATGTAATGTGCAGGCTTTCATTACAAATTATGGTTACCAACGTTTTTCCTGCATTTATCTTCCGACAGCTCGCTTCCGTTCCGACGTAATGTGCGGCCAACTTTAGAAGAGGTATAGGTTCAAGAGTCACAACAATTTCAAATTTTCGCGGTTTTGTAGATATTGTAGCTTCATAATTACAGAAACACAGTCAATGACCTTTCACTATGGGTTTGAAAGACGACCTGAGAATATATAACCACAGAGAAGTTTTGATGAACGACTGCAAGATTCGACGACGTCTCGTTCTTTTGATTATGTTGTGTTTGTTCCGGTTTTCGGCGACATGCAGCTCCACGGAACTTGTTCTTGCACTTAGTGAAGTCAAATGCTTTCAACATGATCGTCGGCTAAGTAATGGCATTCAACTATTTCATTAATCATATCATATCCCATGTCATCCATAAAGATAGGTGTTCAGCAATTTTCTGCAAAATCATCATCATCATCATCATTGTCAACCATTATCAATCCACTGCTGGACGAAGGTCTCCCCAAGTTTCCTCCACAACGGTCTGTCTTGTGCCAGTCTCCTCCATGTCACTCCCGCATATTTACGAATTTCATCCACCCATCTCCCATGTGGTCTTTTTCTGGGTCTTTTCCTGTCGCCTTGGAATCCAATCTAAAATTTCGGCTGTCCATCTATGGTCTGTCCTTCTGGCAGTATGTCCAGCCCATTGCCATTTCAGGGATTTAACTCTGATCATGATGTCTTCCACTCTCGTCATTTTTCGGATCCACGAGTTCCTCTTCTTATCTCTCCTGGTTATACCAAGCATGCACCTCTCCATGCTTTTTTGAGTTGTCTGCAGCCTTTGTATGTCTCTTTTAGTTAAGGTCCACGTCTCTGCACCATACGTAAGCACTGGAAGGATGCATTGATCAAACACTTTTCTTTTAAGACATAATGGCATATTGCTCTTGAAAATTATGCTGTTTCTTCCAAAAGCTCTCCAGGCAAGTTTTGTACGCCGATTAATTTCTTCATCAATGTGACCCTCACTTGATATCTGCTGTCCAAGATAAACATACGTATCTGTTATCTCCAGTTTTTCTCCATCAATCGATAAATCTTCATTTCTTGTAAAAGCATTGAACATCACTTTTGTCTTCTGAAAGTTAATTTTTAATCCCACTTCTTTACTCTTGTCAGCAAGTTCCTGGATCATACTCTGCAGCTCTGATGGGGTATTTGCAAAAATGACTACGTCATCAGCAAAACGAAGGTGGGTTAGATAATCTCCATTAATCTTTATCCCTTTGTTTTCCCAGTTCAGTGATTGAAAGACATTTTCCAATGTGGCATTAAAGAGCTTCGGAGATATGGTGTCACCTTGTCTCACTCCCTTTCCAATTTTTATGTGTGTTGTATTTTCAAACAGCCGAATCTTTGCACTTGCATTTTCATAGATGTTATTAATAATATTAATGTATGCATCTTCAATACCGCAGGATTTCAGAGCCGTGGTAACTGCTGATGGTTTCACCGAATCAAAGGCTTTTTCATAATCGATAAAAGCCATGCACAATGGAAGTTCATATTCCCTCGCTCTTTCAATCAGTTCTCTCAGTACGTGGATATGATCTATTGTGCTGTAGCCACTCCTGAATCCAGCTTGTTCTCTCGGTTGAGCCATGTCCAGTGTTACCTTCAAGCGGTGTGAAAGAACTTTAGTGAAGATTTTATAAACCACTGATAGGAGGCTGATAGGTCTGTAGTTCCTGAGATCCTCAATGTCACCTTTTTTATGTAGCAGGATCATTGTAGCATTGTTCCAATCCTCAGGAATCTTCCCTTCATTAAGGCATCGAGTGAAAATTTGGGCGAGTACTGTTTCAATTTCTCCACTTGCTTCTTGTATGATGTCTATAGTAATTCCATCTTCTCCTGGAGCTTTCCCTCGCTTCATGTTCTTGATTGCATGAGCAACTTCTGCTGGGAGGACTGGAAGAACTCTGGTACCTTTCATGATGTCTGGAGTACATGTATCATCCCTTTCATATAATTTGGAGTAGAAATCTTTCACTCTTGTCAAAATTTCGCCTCTATTTCTTGTTATAGAACCATCTTCTTTTCTCAGAGCCATAATCTGTTTTCTTCCCTTACTGAGATGTCCCTTTGCTATCTTAAGGCTTTGGTTGTTTTCAATTGCTTTCCTCACTAGCTCACAGTTGAATTTCCTTACGTCTTCAGTGATACTTTTTCGTGTTGTCTTGCATAGCTCTATATATTCCACTTTGGAAGTCACATCTACTTTAATTGTCCTCATCTCTCTTCTTTTTTGCATCAACATTTTGGTTTTTCCTGATAATTTGTTCACATGCAACTTGTTCTTAGACCCAGCTAATTTTGTTGCTGTTTCCATTAGAGCTTTGGTTACTTTTCTATTAACTTCCGAAATATCCACTTCTTCCGATGTTAGGCCTTCTAAAGCAGAGAATCTGTTCTTCAGTTCCAACTTAAAAGTTCTGCAAAATACCCAGTAGTATTTTGACTAGGAAGCCGGCGACTCACTATATATCATCCGTTGTTGAATATTTACAGTCAGGTGACTCAGTCAAACCATAACATTACATAAAATTTTAACAATAAGGTATGAAAAAAGTGTGAAGTTCCTAAAGTGTGAAAGACCTGAGTGGTATCCGGCGTTGGCTTCTAATCATTCGTCCGAAGTGGGCCCGGATTCGAATTCCAGTGAGGCACAAATAGTTGATTTCTAAAACGATGAAAAAGATCCGTTTCATCGGTGTATGCTGATATAGTAAACAAGCAAACTTTCACCACAAAACGTGTGGCTTCGTCAGGCAAGATTACCGGCTAAAGCAAACATAAGAGTTTTTAGAGTTTGCTTTAGCCGATATTCCTTCCTGACGAAGACACACGTTTTGTGGTGAAAGTTTGCTTGTTTACTATATCAGTAAACACCGACAAAACGGATTTTTCATCGTCTTTCATGTCGTTTTTGGTGTATCTACCCATCGTTTGTTAATGTAGTTGATTTCTAATCATTCGTCCGAAGTTTCTAATCACACGACCAGGCGTTGGTTTTTAATCATTCGTCTGAAGTGGGTCCGGACTAGAATTCCAGTGAGACACAAATAGTGTGTTTACCGTACGGCACTGGCTTTCGCTTTCCTCCGAACCATTGGTTCCAAATCAGGGACATAAGACTGCTTTTATATCCCATTGAGGTGCTCACGGTAATCGTTCAAGTCCCCCCCCCCAAAAAAAAAATCAGCTGTTCTGCTTTATTTTACAAGACGAAATTTTATCGGAACCAATGCCTGGAGAACTTTACGTTCTTTAGCAAAATCAGTACACCCGCTTATAAAGATCTTATTGTAACTTATCCAGTCATAAATTCGTACCTTGAATATGTACAATTAATTTGATTTTCACGCAGCTTTTTGAACGTAGTTGTCAAATTAATAAGAAAATGCTCTTTTTAAGGCTGACACTGTAGTAGGTGTTTGGAGAACGTCTTTGACAGACAGTTGGATTTTGGAATTTTGTATCATTTTTATCTCTGCTGGCTCCAAAAAGGAGGTGTTGATTTTTATCTCTGCTGGCTTTCAACATTTGAGTTTTTCGAGAGAAGTAACCCAATGCCAGCATATTGGCATTTGTACACCATCTCTGTTTTTGACTGTCAGAACAGAGATGGTGTACAAATGCCAATATGCTGCCTTTGGGCTACTTCTCTGGAAAACTGTAATCTTGGCGAAACTGAGACTATGTAGAAAATTATGTTCACGCCTTTAGCAAATGTATTATATCCACAAAAAGACTTACCAGAACCTGACAGGAAATAGATGAGAAGACATCGACAATGGCATACATCTGATCTTCAGAAGAAGAGAAATTCTTTTCATCAAAGTGATGAACGGACAGGTGGAAAGACAGACAAGTTAGGAATCAGACTTATGCCCATGTCTCTCACATAATGAATTTGCATTCAAGCTGTCATTTTCTGAAACGTCGATATAGAGAGATGGCTGTACGTACGGAAAGACAGTGATACCTAAAATTTAGTGCATATGTCTTCTCTTGTCTGAAAAAGACGGGTTTTGCAGTTTAACTCTTAAAAGTATTGTTACTGTTCCCACGAGCAGAATGGAAAAAAACATGAGAGGACGTACACATAGCCAGGACTCTGTATAAATGCTTTCCCTCGTCGTTTGATAAAGAAAGTTTTAAATCTCAATTTTTAGAAGTGGTGCTCTCATTTTCATAGACAGCAGGACAGAAAGAGAAATGGTAACACAGACATACCAAAAAAGTTTGCTCATAAGACTATGTTTAGCACTTTCAGGTACAAAGAATAGTTTTGCAGTCAGCCAATCAGAAACGTATATTTTCTCCCCTACGAATTGACAGACAGATGGGAGAGATGGGTTGGCACAAATACCAAAAGTTAAGTACTCGACTTACTCCATTCCAATACAGGAAGAATCTTTCCAACCTGACTTTTAGAAGAATTGATCTCGTTTCCGCAAACGGGAAAAATGTTCATAGGGACTTTTGTTCTACAGTACATGAAATCTTTTTACATTCCGACTTTTATGAGCGACGATATTGCTTTCCGGGTAGTGCAGACAGATGGAGGGACACACGTTTAAAAATCACGTGTTTTCCTACATCTAGTAGAGGAAACATTTATTTACAAACCCAATCTTAAAAGTTCTGAGGAGATATTTATGTATGAAAAAAAAATGGTCAGCAGCCGAACAGATAGAAAACTCCTAACACTTTTTAACATAAATAATAATAATAAAAAACCGTAATAAAAAAACACATTAAATCAGCCACAAATCTATTGCAAGTGAACCTGTGTTCACCTATACAGGGGAAACATATTATTTCTAATGAAACAGAAGCTCAGAATGAGATGGATATAGCAACTAATTTGGTCACTAAATCTTGCGAAATAAATTAATCCAGAATTGGAGAATTTAGTATCATGAGACCATAAAGGATCCATGGAGAGACTTTATTTGAGATATTGCAGTGATGTGGTGCTGTATACTGGAACACATGAAAGGAGAGGAGGTATGTATAAAAAAATTTAAGACCTTCATCCAAAACTATATAGGTTGGTGAATATACACAGACACACACGCAGAGATAAACGTTTGCGATCACACTTCGTTAAATGACGGAAATATTAAATAGTGGCATATGTTAAAAGCAACTGAGTCCTTCCGTTGCATTTGAGCATAACTTAAATTAAAATACCTGTGCAAGACTTCGATCTCATATGCATGACATTTTGATTAAATAACTTTCGTAGCAAGAATGTTTTGCTCCCTAAACAGCTTTCCATTTTCCATTTTAAGTGGTTTAAAAAAGAAAGCAAAACTTTCTTGCTGTGCCTTTCGGTGTGGTGACTCGCAGTTCGGCAGAATATCTTTAGATGCCGCAAGAGATTCTGAATTTATTTTAGTCTGTAATCTGAAGCAGCCATTTTTCTGAGCTCCGTCCCTAGAGATCCATTGGCTTTCTCCGGAGCAGGTCAGCGTTGGACGGCTGTCTGCTCTGAGAAAGTAGAGCGATATCTTTCTCGGTGATTATCGGATGATATGGGCGATGTGCCAAATCCCAGACTACTTGTTACAGAGACGACTTTTCAGATAACTATTCTACGTCGTTTTTTTATGCCGTCAAAGGCGACGGTGAGTGATCTGGAAAACATCCGCCAAAGATTAAGCGAAACACATTCCACATGATCTTTCGATAAAAAAAATTAGAAAATCTCACGAAAAAAATTGGCTGCCAAAATCGAATTACCTCATTTACGCGAAAAAAAGGTGGCGAGTTAAAAGAAGATCTGCTTCTTAATTACACTAACCACAATTAATTCGCCCCACGTCCTACTCAAAATACTGAAAACCATGATTCGATATAAAAAACTCAATACAACTGCAATTAACAATTTCAATAATTTCATTGAAATATATCTGTGTAATTGAGATTTCCTTCGAGTTTTCCATTTCTGAATAGGGATTTAGAATACACTGGCCTAAAAGTCTATTCGTAAGCACGTACTAGTCTTTTACTCTCCTAGCAAAAGAAGAGAAAAAAGAAGGTAGAACAGGTAAGCTGCACGGTAGCGCAGTGGCCTAAGCGCTAGCTTAGGGTTGTTTACGATGTACAAAGCAACACGCTGGTCATTCGCATCTAGAGTTCACCTTTAGATGACATTTTGATTAGTATTCAATATCGATATCACACATTCTTTTCTTACAAAAATCGCTCTTTTCAAAGTAGTTTATCCACTACCTGATTTAGCATTATGCCGAGTAAAATATTCACTAACCTTTCTTATTAACATTTCTTGAATTCAGAAAAAAAATTGTGAAAATTATTTAGTAAATGTTTAGTTGCATCATCTATTTCTTGGCCGAAAAAATCAAACGTTGTCTCAGTTTTTCCAAAGTTGTAGGCTATCGGGTTAGGTACAAAAGAATAAAATAACCGTGAAGTTTCGATAATCTGAAATTCAAAATTCGACGTATAATCTCAAGAAACGTACGAATGAATTAAACTGAATTGAATATATATATACATATGGAAACAGAAATTAACGTGAAAATACGCTCGTAGTGTTTGCAGAAGCAGAAAGGTTTTACATCATGAACTCCTTTTTCAAGAAAAAAGCTACACAGGAAACGGACATGGAGACATCCAAATGGGACGACAAGTGAAATTGATTTTATTATATGTAACATAAAAATTTGTCATCGAAGATTGCAGTGTCCTAAACAAGTTCAACACTGGTAGTGACTATTTAAGAATGGTGAGACGTAAGATGCACCTTAACACTAAACTCGAACGTGGCAAGCTCATAAGACAAACAAAATGTATTGACATAACCAACCTTAAAAAACACCATAATACCTTCAAGTTGGAACTGAGGAACAGATTCTCTGCTTTAGAAGGCCTAACATTGGAAGAAGTGGATATTTCTGAAGTTAACATAGAACTCACCAAGCCTCTTATGGAAATAGCAACAAAAATAGGTGGTACTAAGAACAAGCTACACATGAAGAAAATTTCAGGAAAAACAAAAATGTTGATGCAAAAGAGAAGGGAGATGGGGACAAATAAAGAAGATGCAGCTTCCAAAGTGGAATATATACAGCTATGCAAGACAGTACGGAAAAGTGTCACTGAAGACGTAAGGAAATTCAATTGTGAACTCGTGAGAAAAGCAATTGAAAACAACCGAAGCCTGAAGAGAGTAAAAGGACATCTCAGTAAGGGAAGAAAACAGATTATGGCTCTGAGAAAAGAAGATGGGACTGTAGCAAGAAATAGAAGCGAAATTTTGACAAGGGCGAAAGATTTCTATTCAAAACTCTATGAACGGGATGATACATCTGTTACAGACATTACGACAGGTACTAGTCCCAAAGTTCCTCCAATCCTCCCTGCAGAAGTTACATATGAAATTAAGAACATGAAACGAGGAAGAGCTCCAGGAGAAGATGGAATTACCGTGGACATTATACAGTACAAGAAGCAAATGGAGAAATTGAAACTGCATTCGCCCAAGTTTTCACCAGATGTCTCAATCAAAGAAAGATTCCTGAGGATTGGAACAATGCTACAATGATCCTGCTACATAAAAAGGGTGACGTTGTGGATCTCGGGAACTACAGGCCTATCAGCCTCCTATCAGTGGTTTATAGAGTCTTCACTAAGGTTCTTTCGCATCGCTTGAAGGTACCAATAGACATGGCTCAGCCAAGAGAACAAGCTGGTTTCAGGAGTGGCTACAGCACAATAGATCATATCCACGTACTGAGATAACTAATTGAAAGAGCGAGGGAATATGAACTTCCATTGTGCATGACTTTTATCGATTATGAAAAAGCCTTTGATTCGGTGAAACCATCAGCAGTTACAATGGCTCTGAAAACCTGCGGTATTGAAGATGCATACATCAATATTATTAATAACATCTATGAAAATGCAAGTGCAAAGGTTCGATATTTGAGGATACAGCACAAATAAGAATCAGAAAGGTACTGAGATAAGGTGACACCATATCACCCAAGCTCTTTAATGCCACATTGCAAAATGTCTTTCAGTCATTGAAGCGGGAAAACAAAGGGATAAAGATTAATGGAGATTACTTAACTCACCTTCGTTTTGCTGATGACGTAGTCATCTTTGCAACTAGGCTTTCAGAGTTGCAGAGTATGATGCAAGAACTTGCTGACAAAAGTAAAGAAGTGGGATTAAAAATGAACTTTCAGAAAACAAAAGTGATGTACAATGCTTTTACCAGAAACGAAGAATTATCGATTGATGGAGAAAAGCTTGAGACAACCAATACCTGCATTTATCTTGGGCAGCAGATATCAAGCGAGGGTCGCATTGATGAAATTAATCGGCGTATAAAACTTGGATGCACAACTTTTGAAAGAAACAGTACAATTTTAAAGAGCCGTATGCCATTATGTCTTAAAAGAAAAGTGTTTAATCAATGCATCCTACCAGTGCTTACGTATGGAGGAGAAACATGGACTTCAACTAAAAAAGACATACAAAGACTGCAGACAACTAAAAGGGGCATGGAGAGATGCATGCTTAGTGCAACCAGGAAGGATAAGAAAAAATATAGGATAAGGAAAATGACTGGAGTAGACGACGTCATGACCTGAGTGAAATCACTGAAATGGCAATGGGCTGGACATGTTGCCAGAAGTACGGACCACCGATGGGCAACCGAAATTTTAGACTGGATTCCGAGGGACAGGAAAAGACCCAGAAGAAGACCCCATGGGAGATGGATGGATGGATGGAATTCTAAAAGTTTTCTGGAGTGTCGTGGAGGAGACAGGCTCAAGACTGACAATTATGGAAGAAACTTGGGATACCTTCATCCAGCAGTGGATTGATAATGGTTGTTGTTGATGATGATATATTTATAGTTATGAAATAAAATCATATTCATATGTTCAATATCCATTTCAGTGTTGCGCTTTGCAGCTGCCTACACTAGAAGAAGATAATACACTGCTGGCCACACAAAATGCAACACCAAGAAGGACACGAGATAGCAAAGCCAGATTTACAGGACACATAACAACAGATACAAAGATGAAACGATTGAGCTTACAGGCCCGTGCGACTTGCGGAACACGCAGACATCAATAGTTCGTGTGGCCCCCATGGCTGGCAATAACGGCCGCTACACGCCGCGGCATCGAACGAAAGAGGCTCTGGATGTGGGCTTGGGGTATGTTGGTCCAGGCTGCTTCTACACGTTGCCACAGTTCATCAGACGAAGCCGCGGAACTGTGGCAACGAGCCACTCGGTTGCCGATCAGCGACCAGACGTGTTCGATGGGCGACATATCGAGAGAACAGGCGAGCCACGGCAGCAGTGACACAATTGGTGGGCCATGAAGAATTGTTGCACGATGCGTGCCACGCATTGTCCTGTTGAAACGTGGCCACTGGCAGGACCTGCAGGTAAGGGAGGACTACAGGCTCCAAAACGTCGGAGATGTAGCGGTGGCTGTTGTGTGTACCGGCGATGCGTACTAGAAGGGTGCGGGTGTCATATCCAATTGCGCCTCAAACCATAACGCCAGGCGACGGACCGGTATGGCGATGCATAATGCAGGCGTCATACAGTCTGTCGCCGCAGTGCCGCCACACGCGGATCCGACCATCGTGGTGTTGCAGGCAGAAGCGGGATTCGTCGGAGAAGACATTGTCGTGACATGCCGTAGTCCAGGTGCGGCGTTCAACTGCCCACTGCCGCCGCACTCGCCGGTGGTGTAACGTCAATGGTAATCGGAGCAATGGGCGCCGTGCGACAAGTCCCCGCTCCTGCAGACGACATCGAACGGTACGTGCTGACACAGGTTGTTGCGCAACACACCCTACTTCCTGCGCTAACGTTCGTGATGTGGCGGTGGGAGCCGTCAATGCCCGCTGCACAACATGCCGGTCCTCTCGTTCGGTGGTGTGCCGCGGCTGCGGTAATCACTCACGTCGGTCCGTCCGTCCATCCTGCCTCCACCGAATCCATACTCGCTTCACTGTGGCTGGATGTCGTCCCACACGGGCGCCGATGTCTCGGTACGATAAACCGCTGTCGCGATAAGCCACTATTCGTCTTCTGTCAAACTCCGAAACGTTCTGGAATGACTGCCGTATTCTGCGACGAGGCATCAGGAAGCTTCCCATGCACAGGTCCGGCAGCACAACAAACTTCCACTACTTAAGCCCCGCCTTCTGTGCACCGTTCTTATAGCGCTTCTCGGTGGCATACCGGGCGGACATGATTTGCATATGCCCTGCAATGCTAATCGGTTGCATGTCCTCTCGCGGGCGACGCATGCTGCGAATATCAGGTCAATCGGATGCTTCCTTCTTGGAGTTGCATTTTGGGTGGCCAATAGTGTATATATATATATATATATATATATATATATATGTGTATGTATGTATGTATGTATGTATATAATAGCAGGCAAGCGGCAAGCCAGTGCTATCTTTGAAGTACTCTTCAAAATCATTGTACAGAACATTGGCAAAACCTGGATTATCAAAAATAACCAACCTGTATTAGAGTATATTAAGAAGAACAGTCCACATGGTATCAATCACGTATGCACCTACGACTTTAGAAATCTTTTCACCTCAATAGACATTAAAGGCCTGAACGTGGTGTGTGAACGACGACTTTTTTTTTTTTTTTTTTTTTATTGGAGGTTTAACGACCACCGTGAGCAACTCAATGGGCTATAAGCAGTCGCCCGTCCCTAATTTAGGGTCACTGGTTCCAGGGAAGGGAGAGAGCCAGTGCCGTAAGACAAACACAACATCCATGCCTCACCGGGATTCGAACCCGGACCCCGTTCGGACGAATGATCAGAGGCCATCGCTTAGACCACTGCGCCACCGGAGCGGCGAACGACGACTTCAGCGAACATCTTCGTATCAATAAAGAATATTGGAATTATTTAAAAAGTTTTTGCATTGATTGCAATTGCATTTGTATGGGAGATTGCTTGTAAAGTCAAATTAAAAGCATACCCATGGGATCAAATTTTTCTAGTACCTTGGCAAATTTATATCTGCACTACCATGAAAACTTATTTATAAAAAGAACAAGACAGTATTTTGTTTGTGCTATGCGATACATTGATGATATCATAGTATTTAACTGTCCAGAATTCTTAGATATTGCAGGACAGATTTATCCCAACGAGTTGACTTTGGTACAGACAAATTCGTCTAGTAAGGAATCACACTTCCTGGATATCAATATATCGATAGGATCCGGATATATCAGAACAGAGGGTTTCGACAAAAGAAAATATTTTCTTTTTAAAATTAATGTTTATATTCCCTGGGATTCGAACATCTCTTTATCAATACATCGGAATTTAATAATTTCACAATTTGTCCGGTTGCGCAGCATTTGTGGTACTTCAAAAAGTTTAATCTCAGCACTTGGAGATTTTTATAAATTATTACGTTCCAACAACTATCCTTTCCTTTTCATTTGCAGATTATTTAAACAGTTGATATATAATTATAATTCTGATTTCCAATTTTCTTCTCAACCCAAAATACACATTACAGACATTACTAAAAATTGATCTCACAATTTTAATTTGCAGGCTTCTAAGTGCTGTTTGATAGATCACTTACAGCTGAAGATTTCAGTTAACTTCTGTCTTCATCTTTCTACCTTTACACAGTTGCACCTTAGTTTGACAAACTCTTAACCGTACCACACATCCTCTGGTCACATGGTTTCCAATTCTAGACGTGGAATCTCCTGGCATCCTGTTTCTTATCGCTGTTCTGAAGACTTCGTTTGAATGCATTGTTGGTTCTTAGAAACTTCGTTTAAGTTCATAACTGTTCGTTTGGTCTGTGGCTTCGGGGACACTTCTGGCAGGCTTTTGGCTAAAGCCAGCTTTAGTCAGAATACCGAAAAGCCACTTCTATCTTGTAAGTGTTCCCTCCGACGAGGACTGCAAGAAATTTGTTGTTTATTCTGCACTTTGGTCGTGTTCATTTGGGCTAATGTTGTTTGCTTATTCGTGGGTGGGTGGACTTCGGATGTTTCCAAAATGCAATTCTTTTAAGTCTTAACATATGGATATGACTCTGGCCAGCTGCTTTGCGCTACCAGGTACAATATCTCATTTCTTATTTCTACTTTTTCATAAAGTAATTCTTCATTCACTCATTTTCATTATATATATATATATAGAGAGAGAGAGAGAGGCCACTTTTTTCGCCTAGTGGCTGCTGGTTTGCTAGCTGAAGGGGTCCTACAACTTATTAGGGATGTGGTCATAATGTAATAGCTCATCGGTCTATATGGGGGTGTAAAGATCACCATGCCACACAGTCAGCTCTATAAGTGGTCGCTCGTCCCTAATTTGGGACAGTGGACCTGGGGGGGGGACAGAGCCAACGCCATCATACAAACACCCCACCCATGCCTCATTCGGGACTCGAACCAGTACCCATCTCAGACGAATGGTCAAACTTCAGGGCCACAGTCCACTCGGCCACATGGGCGGCCATAAATAAATAAATAAATAAATGTTGTCATGGGTAAAATAGTTTAGACAAAAAGAGAAAATAAGGCATACGCATTAAAGACGAAAGGCACTTCATTTCACAATGCAATAACATCAATGTACTAAAAGTAAAAAAGTTAAATATATTCAAGTAATTTTTTTACACTGTACTGCATGAAGCCGCATTTATTATAAAATAAGTGACATAAAAATATTTTATTTTTTCGAGTCCTTTCTGAAATGATGACTAAATGTTTAAAAGTCTTTTTCAAGCGATTGCTCTCCCATATACTATGTGATAAATGAATTTAAAGAAATTATTTAGAACATCTCAGTAGTTTGACAGTTTTGTGATTCTTTTTAATCTTTCAACGTTTAAATTAACGGGAAAAAGTGACTGAAGTGATGAAAGTTTCACATTCTCTGCCTGACTTATTGCAATATTTTGAATTGGTACTTCCGCGCTGCCGTTGTTCTTCTGTTTTCGTACTAAACAGATGGATGAGATGTTCCTATTTATGAAGGGTAGGGATATGAATGCCAACATTCGAAGTAATCAACAAAGAGTTCTCTTTAATTTTACGTCTTTTAAATAAACCTTCCTTATCAATTTTCAGCATGTGAAATGCTGCAGGGAATTCATCTTAGTAATTTTTCTTTCAGAACACTGTGAAAGCATGCTTCATTTGAATCTTGGCGAATATGTTACTGACAGCCGTGTGATGTATTTGACAGAGTAAAGGACGACGCGGAATAGTTATCTAAAAAGACGTCTGGGTAACAAGTACCCTTGGGTTTGGCAGGTCGCCCATATCATCGGGTAATCACGAAAAAAGATATCATTCTACTTGCACCCAGCAGACATCTATTCAGGAATGACCTTCTCCAGGGAAAACGGACGGATGCCAAAGATATTGCCCAGAAAAAAATGGCTGCCACGAATTGCCAGTACAAAAGAAAACTGGAATCTCCAACTTTGCGGCGGTGTATGAAAGTTCCTAGCGAAATATTAATAGCCCTGTAACCCACGGAAGCGATTGAAATTAATCTTTTATTGTCCTGTTCCTCTAGGAAATCGCAAAAGATAACGATATTTTTATTTATGGAGTAGAACACTCAATGGGGGATGAGCTGTGAATTTTCGAGTTGATCCATTTTCTCTGTTGTTTTTGCAAGTGCTTGAAACACCAATGACCAAAGATAGGACTGAACCAAAGTTGAGAACAATTCTAAACTCCGTTTCAACAAAGTATGAGACTGCACACTGAAGTGTCTTCTTTTTCTAGCATTGTGTCATTTCATGTATGTAATTGAAATTATTATTTTAACTAAGCTGCGTTACAAAATTTTGAAAAAGCCAAACGATGATAAATTCCGACATCAAATTTTTAAATCTTTAAAAAATATTTTTCATATAGTTCTAAATAGTTAAAATCTCATCCTGGGACCTGTAAAATGAGAATAAAAACACTTGATATGAATCCCAGTAGGATATTAAAGTGATACTGAAAATCACCTTATGTGAATGGCATTAAAAAAAGTAAAAGTTGAAACTGATAAGAAATCAAAGAGCTCACAACACTCTTAAAGTTATGCAGAAATAGGAACCACATTATTAGTGACATGTGCTTTCTTGTTTACAAAAGATGTGCTTCGTTTACATTGACCGAAACAAATGTAGCATCTTTCCAAAATTCAAGTTTTGAGAAAAATATGGCTTTCTTTTTTATAACTCAGGAACTGGCAATGGAAGTAAAAGTCTTTACTAATCATAAAAAATTGAAAAATGAAAAGACGTTTGCTGGCAATGTTTTTAAGAGATGCAGACAAAATAATTTATATTTAAAAGAAAAAAAATAACGCAAAAGTGACTTTAAGGAAACGATGGGATGAAAATTGTTTATGAAAAATTTATAAAATTGAAAAAATCCGTTTTCTCGAGGTGTTGCAATTTTGTTTTAATTCCAAGTATTTTCGATCTTGTAAAGAAGAGATCTTTAAAATTACATGGAAATACGAGATGCAGAAGAACATTAAAATAATGATAACAAAACTACGTATGACCAGGAAAGCTTATTAATTGAACGCAGTCAAAAAGTCAAATCACAAAGGAAACAATTTCTGTATCACGTGGAGTAACAGTCAGTTTATATTGAGCAGGAAGAGCGAAATTTTATACCATACGAAATCAAATGAGGCAAACATCTATCCAATTATGTTTTTCCTTTCCCATTTCTGCAAATTTTCCACGTGTTAGGAAAGTGGATTTTACACTACGCAAGAAAAGACTAAAATGTTTATCACATACGTTTATGACTTTGAAAAGGGCACCAGTAACTATCAAATATCTTGATTTTTTCACGACAAACAAAGAAATTGCGCGACCGGTCCACCGTATGTCGTTCGATGTAAACAACTGAACGAAAATAGTTACAAATATTAAGATCATAATTACCCAGGAAAACAGAAAGTGAATGTTTTCTTCAACTCCTCAATTTTTGTGCTTTCAGACATTGTACATTTCATGGTGTTAAATCTAAGTGTTCGATTTTCTGCCTCCACGGGTAGACAGGAAAGAGATTTAGCTCGTTATATAAGAAGCGTACGAATATATCCTTCCGATGTACGAACTTCAGCAGATTCCGCATTAATTTGCTGCCTGCCTTTTCAACTCAAATGCAGCTGCTTCTAACATAAGAATAGCACTGTGCAGTTGGATGACTGAAAAATACTATCCTTTTAGGGGTATATTGAAACAAAAAAGAATTCCTCTTATAATAAAACTAACTGTTTAAGAGAGAACACGTTTTTATAGTCTAATTAATTATTTACTTAACTTGTCATGACCCAGTCACATCTCTCACGTTGCCAAATCTGCTTTAGAAATCCCAGAATTTCTGTTTTAAGGTTGACGGTGATTTTCTTCAGAAACAACAATTTCTCCAGCTCTGGAAGACTTCGACTCACGTTTCGGGTACTTAAATTAGAACTGGAGCTTTTTGATGCTCTGCTGAGAACAGTAGTTCTTGTGGTTGAGAACAACGCTCTCCAAATTATTACGTTAAGGAAAGACAGCATCTAATCATGATATGAACCCTAATGAGGTGAACGATGGTTAATCATACGGAAAAACGTTTTTAAAAATAATAAAGTACGGAAGAAAAAAAAATTCAAATATCTTTAGAATTTTTCTTTCAGCCTAAGAAGGAACTTCATAAAAATAAACCATATCTGTTTATAACGTAATGTCTTTTTCGTGAGCAAGATTGACGTTACCAAAGTCGAAAACCATTAAATAAGAATACGATGCAATGTTTACGGCCAGACGAAACATAAACAGAAGCCAACTTACAATAACTATTTTTTTGTCCAGCAATCATTCAATGGATCCAACATATAGCACAGCAGATAAACTTCACATTATTCTTAGCGATCAAACGTCTACACACACTCATTCACCTGAGCAACTGTTGTATCGTCCTTATCACATTCATACATAACTTTCTCTCTGACCTCAATTGTTGCCAACCTCATTCTCATGAGAAAGAAAAGATATCACGTTAAGTTTGGAAGTATAAAGGAGAAAAAAATTCAAATTTGCATAGGAAAAAAACTAAAAATGAAAGTTATATTAGAATATACGTCACA
The DNA here is from genome assembly GCA_039090855.1 of Macrothele yani. Lineage (NCBI taxonomy): Eukaryota > Metazoa > Arthropoda > Arachnida > Araneae > Macrothelidae > Macrothele > Macrothele yani. The sequence goes on from CM077014.1 coordinate 2,770,068, forward strand.
TGCCCTTTTGTCGTCTGTGGTGGTAGTAATTTCTTTTTATTCCTTTCCTGTTATTTAAAATTGGTTGTATTGTATCATGTCTCCTTTCCGCCTGCCTTTCTCTCAGTTCCTGTACCTTAGTCTTTCTAATTACCAAAAGCCACGAGGTTACTTAAAGAAATGGTGTCACCCCCAATTGTATCATGTGACTTTATTCCTTCTCAACAATTCAGTTATAGATCTTTTGAAAAAAAATTCGATCATTTAAATTTAAAATCTTTCCTATTCTCAATTTTTCTTTTTCTATGAGACATAGGAAAACTGAACAAAACTTAGTTTTTTAAAATCATCCGGAAGTGCACAATGCCCAGCATTGCAAACACAGGGAAATCACCTTTAACCTTTTGGGTGAGTAATGAAATGTGAAATTCCCGCCCCCATGATGATGGAAATAATTTTACGTTGCGTTAGTGCACTTACTACTCAGAAAGTTTTTCCATTTTGTGGTACCGCTAGAAAATTTAAGTGTTATGGCCTTAACATCCTCTCTTATGCTACGAAAAAGCTATGAAATGATTAGACTGCATGCAATCGTATTGATATATTGTGTGCGTGAAAATCACACAATTCAGATAACTGATTAAAAGGAAGCTAAAAGAAAGAAAAAGCCCGTAACGAATGTAATATTTATCATTTAGTTAAATGCGCTAAAATTTGCATTCTTGGAATTAAAAACTGGAATTAGGCCAGGTGGCATTGCATTTCTCTTTGCTAGAAGTTTTATTTATTTCGGCCAATATTGCAGACTACTTTTTCCTGGTAGAATACCAGTAACCCAAGAATTATCCTTCAGTGTTGTACCATTTTTTTCAGCTTTTGGATTTGTCAAAACTTCCTCAAGGAAGACGTTTGATTGATTAACTCTTTCTCATTCAGTCATGTCAGTCCTTTGAATCAGTGTACATGAGATGCATGAGTTTGTGTAATTTAAAAGCATGCGTATGAGTATTCTCTCTTGTTCTGAAACTTTCCTTAGTAATGGCACATTGCACAACAGTAAACTCGTTTATGTTTCTTCTTCTTTTGGAGATTGATATTTATTTGGCCAGACCAAATGTCTTCATCGATTTTTTACACTTTTTTTTATCAAAAATTTCTTTATTCTGTAACGGCATATTTTCCCTAAAAAGTAATATCTTGCATCTCTTATTATTTCTTAAAGAGCATTTCTTTTATCACACTATCTCCAATATACGTTCAGTTTCCTGTTTACAATATTTTAGAATTAATTTCATTTCATTCATTTTATTCAACCATACGCTTTGGATGTTACACAATCTTTTCACTGTGTTTTTATTCCACATAGCACGAACACTATTTTCTCACCTGATACATTTATATACTAAAGGGAATGGTGAAAGCTAAACGTGTTTTTATAGAGGATAATAAAAGAAAAAAATCATACTTTGGAAGCTTCATAAGTTTAAAAGAATTGAGAACATCTCTAAATAAAAGACAAATTAATTATGGGATCTTTTTTTCACCCTTTTGCTGAAATTCAGTTATTTAGCAGGGCTAATACTTTTTTCTCAAATCCAGCAAGAGAACTCGTAGTGGAAGATGAATAATTTATTATTTATTATTTTAGATAAACTGCAATCCACCGCATGTTATTAAAATAGCACTCCATTTACACTAAATATAAAATAAGGTACTGCGATCAAAATGTGAAGATACTAACACAAGGCATCCTAATTTTACTCGAAATAAAATGGACAGAGCACAACTATTTGCGATTAAATGAATTTTCTGGATGATTTATTTTTATGGAACAAGAATCCTCAGTGCACAAAATTAACATATGCGAAACTTTGACGCATAGTAGTGCATCATAACCTGTACAAAACAACTACTTGGATTAGTACATCTACGAGTTATGTTTTTGTTTTTAATTATTATTATCCGCGAATTGGCATATATTCAGGCGCAAGTAAGCTTCCAAGACCCAAAAGTAGAATTGAATTTTTGTTAAGAAAAAAGTAAGTTTTTTACCATGATCTAGCAGTGATAATCTGCAATATTTCTTCAAAATTTAACATTTTCTTTTATCAAAAATTTAAAAGTCCAAGTTCTACCTTGATGAAGTAACGGTGATTTTGTCGTTTAACCATGAAAGTGAAAAAGAATTATTTTCATTGTAAATTACGGATCTCAATAGATTTGAAGCGAATTTGTATTTTAACCATTTGATACACCTAATCGTTTGCACTGAAAATGAGCCAAAAATGTAAGAAAAACGCCTGAAACATTTTTTCAAATGAAAATAGTTGTGCTACTACTTTTTTTAGTTTCCGCTTTCTATAGCTACTTGATTTCTGTAAAAGCAAACGTGCACATTTCTTGCATATATATGCCTATCAAGTTTTATGGTTTAACCGTAAAATTAACAGAAATTCTACTTGCTTTACGGTTACTTCACTGACCACATATTATACAGATTTCCGTTCCTTTTGTTTTTTATCCCCCAGGTTAGTGGAATTTCAATGGGAGAATAAAAGACTCCAAGGACCAAGGCTTCTGTATTTTCTAATTTACCTAATCACATTTATTCCAAATTTTACGTTCCCAACCCTGTGTGCTCGCATCCTAGCCGGAAAGGCTCGGTAAAAACGCTGCTGTAGGATTAGGATTGGTGATGACTTCTAAACAAGAGGGACAGAGAGAAAGAGAGAGAGAGAGAGAGCATCAACCTCTCATTAGATCCAAAATGGTATTTTTAAAGGTATTCTAACATGTTGGCATCAAAATTAAAGGTCAAAACCCCAGTTAGATAAAACAAAAAGTTACTGCACTATATTTCAATCATTTCGCAATTGCAAATGAAATTTTTATCGGTGAATGTTGCCAAACGGGTATCGCACTAACGAGATAATTACGGTATGTATCGATTTCATTTTAATTGTTGTAAGCGTGAAATAGTGCCAAGGGATTTATTTATAGCATATGAAATCGATTAAAATCCACAAGTAATTGGCATAATTAATCGGCTTTTAATCGATATGTTCGATGTATTTAATCAATATGTTCCATACATCAGCCAATCGAGCATATCGATCAAACATTCACTGAAAATGCTTTCACGGATTTCAGTTCTTGGGAGTTGGCAGGTCTTCATATCTTTCATCCACTGTTTTTAATCTCTGCTTTCTTTGCCTCCAGAATTCTTTTGCATACAAGTTCTTATTTGAAATATCCTATCCATTTGTGTCTATCTCTTCTCTTTTACCCTTTTTGGTCTTTACGTAATTTTCTGTTGATTTCCTTCTTCTCAAGCGACTGCTGTACGTTGAGCAGGTAAAGGAACCACTACAAACCGAGAGCGGTTGACCTATACTGTCTGCTTGCTTCTAGTAGGTCCCTGCAAGCAAACGTTGTCCTCCCAAAAATTAAGTTAGTGGGGTCAGAATCCTAATATATAATTTGCTAGAGCCCTTCTCCTCCTCCGTGCCACTTTTTAAGTCATCATAGCAATAACCGAGAAACAAATGTTTGTGACGCACGCTTAGCTTTTCGTGTAGGTGACGTCATCACCTACACGCACACAGTCCACGCGTATATCCCTTTGTTCTGTTGTCATAGCAACAAAGAACACAGCTGCTGGTGTGACGTCACTTAATGCAAATCATTCTCACATGACGTCAGAGATGCGTTACGTTACTCGGTCAACTCTTCAGAGATACGAAAACTTTACATCAGGAATTTTAGTTCACTACCTGAACCGGTGTTTATCCATCTGCATGTGGCAACGTCAAAAGTACAACGATCTGACGACGTCAAAATAAAAATAGTTCACAGAAAAGAACAGGAGAAATTGATTCAGGCTTCACAGTCAGTGTATACGAAAACTGTTTTGTACAAGGAAGTGTTGACGAAATAGGAACTAAAGGTTTTACAAAACACATAACAAACAGACAGCCCGTTGTATCAAATTCCATAACCGACTGCTCGGGAAATTTTCAGAAAGCTGTGAGCCAACGTCGCCATCAATTGACGTGGAACTCAAAAACTCAATATCATAAATTTTAACTCAAAAACTTCTGTATCATACATTTTATTTTTCCCCGTCATTATTGACGGGCTTTCATCTAGTAGGAAATAATGTCCTCCCCAAAATTATGCTAGGGGTGTCAGAATTTTTCTTGATGAGTTGATCTTTTTAAATGAGGAAAAAAAGATATAAAGAAACAGTCGAAAAGCTTTAGGTATAAACAAAGAAGCTTCACCTTTTAGAAGTGAAGAAACGTTCTACGTCCAAAGAGATTGTTTGGACGAGTGATTTTGAAAATGAGTTATCAATAATTGATACTGGGAATATGATAGCCGAAATCTCGTTAATAGACAATAAGTTAGGGCTGTTGTTAAAAGACAAAATTACGGGTACTCAGAAAAAGAAAGTGATTTCTGTAGCTGAATATCAACCGAGTCTTAGACAAACGGAATTAAGCGAGTTAGATGCATGCCCAATATTACGCTTATCTTTTTTTATAAGGCACAAGGAAAGAGGGAATCGTTTTCACTTATTTACTCACATCCAAGGTAGCCAGGAAGCGATATTTCTCCCGTATTTTCATCGTGACAAACAATTACGAAGGATGCTCTGTACCGGAATGACTTACTGAGTGCATAGAAGGCGAAACCATAGCTTCCATAAAGAGTGCCAATGTTATCCTGGAGACATCTCTATCGACGCTTTAATGAGCATAAAAAACAACAAATACGTAAGTCGGTCATCACATAGAAGCTCAGAGTACCACCCGAGGAAATGCTGGATGTCTCTAATTCGCTCATCAAATATCAATGAAAATCGATTTAAAAAATGGAAAGAACTGCTGAAGTTCAAAAACGCGTTAGGGTTCGGGTCTAGCTGCAGAGGAAACACAATCCGAAATGTCTAAGCACTGTAGATGATCAACTGAAGAGTCCTGGGATTATCTAGAATTGCTGATTTTGTAATGCAATTTCACAGAATTTTTAATTCATATTTACTAACAAATTTTATCGTTTGTTAAGAACAGCTCTAGAAAATGAAGCTAAAATAGTCAGAATAATCAGAAATCAAAACAAAAAGGGCTCAGAGGTAACTCACATTTACACAGGGTGTTCTACAACTAAATCTGAACTACCTGAGCCATATGTTAGGGAAATATTGCCTCGTTACATTTGGGCGTAGTTCTAGACAACTTCACTGCACGAAAACATCTTTGCTTCAAGTACGTTAAGTTCTGATGATAATAAGTTTTTATAACGCATCCTCAAAATCATGCTTCGGTGGCCTTCGGGAATTCCTCATCGTTTATGAAACCGGGGAAGGCGTTTCAGAGATGATGACGAGCACTTAATCGGTATGGATTCTAACTATCCGCTGATTAAGTCATACAGGCGCCTGTTCCATCTTTCGGTAAAAATCTAAACACTGCCGTGCGCTTTGCAGTTAAAATTTTATCCATCCTTACTGAATGAGATAATAAATCTGCTTGCTAAACTCCAAGGACGACTGATATTCATCGGTTGTGTCAATTTTTGTTGGCTACAAAACAATGACGAAAGGCTAACAAGCTTTGTTAAATAACCCCCACCCTCAGGCTTAGAAGCAATAGAATGTCTCCGGCATTAACGAAGCAATAATAACCAGCAAAGTGTCATCATTAGTAATAGAGTCTCAGCAGAAGTAAGGAAATATGAATTTTTTTTGCCACAACTAAATGCAGTCCCAGACAATTCCACAGAAGAACAGTTATTCCTTTTTTTGATATAATATGTACGAAACAAACAGGAATCACAAAAACTGCTTGTTTTTTTCTTGTACGGAAAACTGCGTGATCAGACGGTTTTATACTATTCTGAAAATTAATCGATTTAAAAATGAATTGTACCTGTACAACTAAATACTTTGCCGGATTAATCAATGGAGATACAGCACAGAAATTAGGGATGCAGCTGTGTCATCAATATCGGGCGCCTCATTTTTCTCTATGCTAAATAGTACTGCAGTATTGCAAAAGAATGCGTTTATGAGATCGAGAAACGGATAGAAATAAGATCACCATATAAATATGAATATTATGGGCAGACAAGAAAGATCATACTGGAAAATATCTTGCTGCCAACAAAATATACACAGCTTCTACGTAAATATAATCTTTCAGTTTAAAACCATAAAAGACGCAGAACGTTTTGACACCAAAATAAGATCAAAAGTTTAATCTCAGTAAGAATCTCTTTTGATGTTTAACTTAATAATGGCCGAATATACATATTTTTAGCATCTATTATGTCAGTTCTTTTATCTAGGTATCTACTGTAAACAACAAACGGTGAGGGAGGCAATCACTCAGGTAGTAATAATTCAGAACAGTTGTGATGATTGAGGCAAAAGTCAATGAAAATACCAAAAGGGCAAAGAGAGACAACATTCATTACGGTAATAAGCATTCTACAGCATTAATTCTTGAAACAAAGTGTTGTCGGTGTTCATTATTACCATAAGGTTTGGACAGTATTCGTTTCTTTAACAAAATTTCCAGTACGTCTGGTAACATCGCGCTTTGAACGGCGAAGAAAATAAGTGAATTAAAAAAATGTATCATTTTCACGTGATTCTGCATAATGTGGAACTTCTATCGTTATCAAGCTGCTGTACGACATAGATCCTTTATTAATTAAGGATGTGACAACCTTGAAGCGAACAGAAATGGCTACCGGATAGAAATAAACTTTTAAACCGTCTCCAAAAAATTTTGTTCGCAGAAGCATGTACGAAGCTCACCGTAGTTTTATGTAAATATTTCTTGTTGTATCTTCTTTGATTTTTTTTCGGAGAGCCATCGTGGTAGCTCAGATCTTTTAAAGTTTCAGTTGGAACCCCTTGAGGGAATTTTGAACCGGGCCTGAATTGATCGTGACCTGCATTCACGGCGATCGTTCCGTTGCGTTATCCATTATCGCAAGATTCCCAGGAAGTTTCCAAAACTCACTCACTCACGTTGCAACCAGTGACTCACGCTCTGCAATTCCCTGGGAAATCAATGTTCATCTGACTATTCGAATGCAACTGGATTTGATTTTCGTGAATCATCGGCGTTTTTCAGCAAGACGTCTTCATGATCTCTGCAAAAGGAAGAAAAACAATTCTTAGCAGTATTTATCCACACACACACACACACACACACACACACACACACACACACACACACACACACACAGTCCCTCGCATTCTCTCTCAAGGTTAAGTTTTCCTCTTTTATGATGTTTCAGGACAAGAAACAAATAATTCAAAAAGATAAAAAACAGGATCCCTATTTTAACATCTCGTGACTTAACCAGAAGAAAATACATTACTTCAGTGAATTTATTAAAAAGAGAAGAGTACACATAAAGTTGCCTTTGAAAAGCTCATTTGAGTTCTTGGAAAAGCGTCTTTGTACTCATAAAGAACGCCTAAGTTAAAAAGAAATAAGCTGCTTTTATATTTCACTCAGTGCAAAGAAAGAATATTCGTTTAAACCTTCAAGAGGTAGTTTTCTTATTTTCGCACTTTGATAAAGTTTTGTGTATCGATTATAAAATCCAATAATGAAGGTCGCTCAATTTTGTTTTGGATTCACTGAACATTAAAAAGTGAAACAAAATGCTTAATAAAGAAATGAGAATTTTAATTAAATATATTAAATATTTTTAGTTATACGGAAATTTAGTGTTTTTTATTTCTATAAAATTGTAATTTATCACAGCTGAGTATCGTTTGAATGCAAAACAAATGTAGGAATCAAATTAAAGTACGTTGATCAATGCATACGAAGTACAAGAATCAAGTACTCAGGCAGATATTTTCTATGATTAGTTTTAGAGTACGTGGCATCAAGAAATCTGCAAAACCTCACCCATTCCTGGAAAAATAATTGAAGGTCATTCAAACTGCAAAACCTCACCCATTCCTGGAAAAATAATTGAAGGTCATTTCCTGAGGTTTTATTAACCGAGAGATGATATGGTCCCTGTTGTCAAAAAAGTGGTTTGAAACTAAGCCTTCTCGTCATTTTAAGGAAGTGAAAAATGCATACGATGCAACAAAAACCATATAAAGTGGATGATACAACGCTACTGTTTCCTTTCCTCGACTAAAAAATGCGGTACCGCGAAACTACTTATGGAAGTGTATGATTTTCAGACTTTAGACGCTGTTCTGGGAGATGCTTTCTTCCTGATCAAAGTCTAGATCTTTGGTAGAAATCGACGCCTCAGTTTTTTCGAACACACCCTGTTGTAATAAATTCAAAAATATCTACCAGTCGTGCTCCTTTTTCACAAACCAAATAATATTTTACGAATTTCAACCAGTTCTGCAAGAAGAATTATGAAGTATACTCTAAATTAAATTTCACTTTTAGTTTTTTTCTCTATGTAAATTTGAGTTTATTAGCTTTTAGCATTTTATACCTTAACGTTATATCTTATCTCTCTCGCGGAATGAGGTTGGAAACATTTCTGAGGTCAGAGAGCATGACGTATGCATGTAACAGACAGGAACTGTATGTACACTGTATTGACAAAAGTCACCAGGCACCCCTTCAAAAGCAAATGAACGGATCCGCTGCGTTGTTAAAATGCGCGGTACAGCTACAAACGGTATAAAAACATGCCTGCAGCTGACCGAGATCATATCGCACTGTGAGGTTGAGTGAAAATGTCGCGGAGGGAGAGAACTGACTTTGAGAAAGGAAAGGTTGTTGGGTGTTATATTAGTTGGTTGTCCATAAGAGAAACCGAGAGGCGTTTAAACATACCCAAGCCAACTGTTTGGGATGTACTGAATAAGTGGAAGACACATGGCGTGCATGAAGCAGCAAAACGTACCGGCACACCAAAGAAAATCGGTAATAGAGGACGTCGAAGCTTCAGGAGTCGTTACAGCTAATCAACGGAGTGCTGCCCAAGAACTCAGTGTACAGGTGAGTAAAAATGCTGGAACCTCGGTATGCGCATGTACCATTCGCAGAGAACTTAATTCTATGGGTTACCGTAGTTGTGCGGCTGCTCATAAGCCTTTCATCTCCACTAGGAATGCTACTCGTCGTTCAGCATGGTGTAAAGAACATTTATCGTGGACCGTAGATCAATGGAAACGGGTCCTATGGGCTGATGAATCTAGATACACGATCCATCAGCCTGATGGCCATGTGTGGGTATGGCGGCAGCCGGGAGAACGCTATTTACCACAGTGTACTGTTCCTACGGCAAGTTTGGAGCTGGCAGTGCACTGGTGTGGGGTATTTTTTCGTGGTGTGGTCGTGGCCCATTGGTTATCGTGGACAAACCTGTTAACCAGCACGTCTACCTCGATATTCTGGACAATTATGCCCTACCAACTCTGTGGCGATACTATGGAACCCAGTCTTGTTGGTACCAGCAGGATAATGTACCGAGCCATAAAGCAAGGACTGTTACGGCTTGGTTCGACGATAATTCCGTATCATGTGTGGACTGGCCAGCACAGACCCCTGATCTAAATCCCATAGAACACCTATGGGATGAATTAGAGCGCCGCATAAGAAGTTGTAATCAAGGCCTACTGCTAAGCAACAGTTAGCGGCAGCATTATGTACTGAATGGAAGCGCACCTCTATCGCTGTGTTCCAAAACTTTGTCGAAAGCATGTCTCGAAGGGTCAGTGTATGCATTAAGGCCAAAGGTGGACCGACACCGTACTAATGTATGTCAATAAATGGTATGTTGTGTTTCTCTTCTAGGTGTCCGGTGACTTTTGTCAATATAGTGTATATATATACATATAGATATATGGGATGTAAGGTCAGGTGATGCGTAACATCACAGCCTCTCCTTGACAAATGTCAACCCCGCCTTCTCGTGGTGCATCCTGTTCACACTAAAGGGGCTCTGACGACCGCCCATAGCGGTATAACTATACCATCGGGATTAGAGGAAATTCTATCCCACACTCACCAACCCGCTTGGCCAGCGTGGTGAGTTATGGCCAAACCCCTCCAAAATGATTCCACAACTTAAATCTTGGCCCTCAGTCTCCGGCAGCTGGAATGTACCTGGCCAAGGCAGCGGCCAGTGCGACATGAAGGCAGAGGGTGCTAAGAATCACCCAGAAGAAGACCACATGGGAGATGGGTGGATGAAATTCGAAAGTATGCAGGGGTGACATGGAGGAGACTGGCACAAGACAGACCGTTGTGGAGGAAACTTGGGGAGACCTTCGTCCAGCAGTGGATTGATAATGGTTGACAATGATGATGATGATGATATATATATATATATATATATATATATATATATATATATATATATATATATATATATATATATATGTGGGATGTAAGGTCAGGTGATGCGTAACATCACAGCCTCTCCTTGACAAATGTCAACCCCGCCTTCTCGTGGTGCATCCTGTTCCCACTAAAGGGGCTCTGACGACCGCCAATAGCGGTATAACTATACCATCGGGATCAGAGGAAATGCTATCCCACACTCACCAACCCGCTTGGCCAGCGTGGTGAGTTATGGCCAAACACCTCCAAAATGACTCTACAACTTAAATCTTGGCCCTCAGTCTCCGGCAGCTGGAATGTACCTGGCCAAGGCAGCGGCCAGTGCGACATGAAGGCAGAGGGTGCTAAGAATCATCGGAGGACCGGACTAGGCTGCCATTTGATGCTGACCTTGGCTACCTATAATGGACGCTCCCTATCTTCTGATTCAAGGCTTCTTGAATTGGAAGAGGAACTACAAAGGATCAAGTGGGACATCGTCGGGCTAAGTGAGGTAAGGAGAAAAGGAGAAGATCTCATTGAACTGAAAAGTGGACATCTCTTCTATTATCGTGGGACAGATACTGGCAGAACTAGTGGTGTTGGATTTATAATAAACAAGAAACTGAAGGATAAAGTGGTAGAAGTTGAAAGTTCCTCTGACAGAGCTGCACGACTCGTTATCCAACTATCGAGAAGATACCAGGCTCAGATTATTCAAACTTATGCACCCACCACAAGTCATCCTGAAGAAGAAATTGAAGAATTTTATGAGGAAATTCGTCATCTAAATAATAAAGGTAAGCAGCACTTGAAGATAATTATGGGAGATTTCAATGCAAAAATAGGGCAACGGCAACAGAATGAAACTTCAGTAGGTAAATTCGGTCACGGCAACAGAAACCAGCGTATAAATACTCTCGTTGAGTTTGCAGAGGCAGAAGGATTTTTCATCTTGAACTCCTTTTTCAAGAAAAAGCCACACAGGAAATGGACATGGAGACATCCAATTGGGACGACAAGTGAAATTGATTTTATTATGTGTAACAAAAAATTCGTCATCGAAGACTGCAGTGTGCTGAACAAGTTCAACACAGGTAGTGACCATAGATTGGTGAGATGTAAGATGCACCTCAACACTAAACTGGAACGTGGCAAGCTCATAAGACAAACAAAATGTATTGACATAACCAACCTTAAAAAACACCATAATACTTTCAAGTTGGAACTGAAGAACAGATTCTCTGCTTTAGAAGGCCTAACATCGGAAGAAGTGGATATTTCGGAAGTTAACAGAAAAGTAACCAAAGCTCTAATGGAAACAGCAACAAAATTAGCTGGGTCTAAGAACAAGTTGCATGTGAACAAATTATCAGGAAAAACCAAAATGTTGATGCAAAAGAGAAGAGAGATGAGGACAACTAAAGAAGATGTGACTTCCAAAGTGGAATATATAGAGCTATGCAAGACAACACGAAAAAGTATCACTGAAGATGTAAGGAAATTCAACTGTGAGCTAGTGAGGAAAGCAATTGAAAACAACCAAAGCCTTAAGATAGCAAAGGGACATCTCAGTAAGGGAAGAAAACAGATTATGGCTCTGAGAAAAGAAGATGGTTCTATAACAAGAAATAGAGGCGAAATTTTGACAAGAGTGAAAGATTTCTACTCCAAATTATATGAAAGGGATGATACATGTACTCCAGACATCATGAAAGGTACCAGAGTTCTTCCAGTCCTCCCAGCAGAAGTTGCTCATGCAATCAAGAACATGAAGCGGGGGAAAGCTCCAGGAGAAGATGGAATTACTATAGACATCATACAAGAAGCAAGTGGAGAAATTGAAACAGTACTCGCCCAAATTTTCACTCGATGCCTTAATGAAGGGAAGATTCCTGAGGATTGGAACAATGCTACAATGATCCTGCTACATAAAAAAGGTGACATTGAGGATCTCAGGAACTACAGACCTATCAGCCTCCTATCAGTGGTTTATAAAATCTTCACTAAAGTTCTTTCACACCGCTTGAAGGTAACACTGGACATGGCTCAACTGAGAGAACAAGCTGGATTCAGGAGTGGCTACAGCACAATAGATCATATCCACGTATTGAGAGAACTAATTGAAAGAGCGAGGGAATATGAACTTCCATTGTGCATGGCTTTTATCGATTATGAAAAAGCCTTTGATTCGGTGAAACCATCAGCAGTTACCACGGCTCTGAAATCCTGCGGTATTGAAGATGCATACATTAATATTATTAATAACATCTATGAAAATGCAAGTGCAAAGATTCGGCTGTTTGAAAATACAACACACATAAAAATTGGAAAGGGAGTGAGACAAGGTGACACCATATCTCCGAAGCTCTTTAATGCCACATTGGAAAATGTCTTTCAATCACTGAACTGGGAAAACAAGGGGATAAAGATTAATGGAGATTATCTAACCCACCTTCGTTTTGCTGATGATGTAGTCATTTTTGCAACTACCCCATCAGAGCTGCAGAGTATGATCCAGGAACTTGCTGACAAGAGTAAAGAAGTGGGATTAAAAATGAACTTTCAGAAGACAAAAGTGATGTTCAATGCTTTTACAAGAAATGAAGATTTATCGATTGATGGAGAAAAACTGGAGATAACAGATACGTTTGTTTATCTTGGACAGCAGATATCAAGTGAGGGTCACATTGATGAAGAAATTAATCGGCGTACAAAACTTGCCTGGAGAGCTTTTGGAAGAAACAGCATAATTTTCAAGAGCAATATGCCATTATGTCTTAAAAGAAAAGTGTTTGATCAATGCATCCTTCCAGTGCTTACGTATGGTGCAGAGACGTGGACCTTAACTAAAAGAGACATACAAAGGCTGCAGACAACTCAAAGACGCATGGAGAGGTGCATGCTTGGTATAACCAGGAGAGATAAGAAGAGGAACTCGTGGATCCGAAAAATGACGAGAGTGGAAGACATCATGATCAGAGTTAAATCCCTGAAATGGCAATGGGCTGGACATACTGCCAGAAGGACAGACCATAGATGGACAGCCGAAATTTTAGATTGGATTTCAAGGGACAGGAAAAGACCCAGAAAAAGACCACATGGGAGATGGGTGGATGAAATTCGTAATTATGCGGGAGTGACATGGAGGAGACTGGCACAAGACAGACCGTTGTGGAGGAAACTTGGGGAGACCTTCGTCCAGCAGTGGATTGATAATGGTTGACAATGATGATGATGATATATATGTACATAATGTTGCAGCCAAAAGGGCCGTGTTGTGGTGTGATGCTGTGATCTTATATTCGTGGAAGCGGCGTTGTTTACTTGAAGTTGTATCTGTTTGAAGGCTGCGTGTTGAAGTGGTGTTATATGTATACACTGGTTTCGATAAATTAAGCAACAAATGAAAAAATCGTGATAGCTCAAAGGGTATGCAACCGATTTGGAAGAAATTTTAAGCTTTAAGCAGACCAAATGCAGCAAAAAAAACGTAAGAACATGTAATACAAATCATTTACATTTTGTATGAGTGATGCAAAGAGGAAAAATACAGAAATATAAGTACCAAAATGAAATAGGAAACGGTACTTCAATACGGAGTGTGGTTACCCTGAACAGAAACACAGGCCCAACAGCGATGTTCCATACTGTTAATTATGGTGTCGAGCAGCTTCGTGGGTAGGTGTGTCCATTGCTCGAGCAAAGCAGTGTGGAGCCCCTGCAGGGCTCGGGGAGGAGGGTGGAGGCCAGCAGCACGCTTCCCGAGATCATCCCAGACATGCTCAATGGGATTCAGATCGGGAGAGCGTGCTGGCCACTCTATACGGACTATAGTCTCTTGTTCCAGGTACTGGTACACGAGGTGAGCTGTGAGAGGGTGGGCATTATCCGCATACAGAACAAATGTATCGCCAACTGCGGCCGCATTTGGACGAAAAATAGGGTCCTGGATGTCGTTCCCATATTTCTGAGCATTGAGATTTCCATGTGGCAACACATAGATGCCGGTACGGCCGCCTAACGACATGCCTGCCCACACCAGAACACTACCTACACCATAGGTGCCTTTTCCCTGGATATTAGAGAGAAGATAGCAAGTCCTGGCCCCTTTCCAGATGTAAATTCGTCGAGAATCACTCTGTAAACAGTATCGCGACTCATCAGTGAACAGAACGGTGAGTTGATTTTGAGTTTAGTTCACATGCATTCGTGCTCAATTGAAAACGTTCCCTTCGGTGGCGATAATTCCGTGGGGGTTAGGGGCACGCATAATATTGGTCGCCAAGCATACAGTTCTCCTGCATGTAACCTTTTACGTAACGTCGAAGCTGATGCCGTCTGTCCGGTGGTTGTCGCAAGCACAGATCTGAAATGAGTCGGTGTAACCCTCGTGTTCCGCTGTACTGAAAGCCGCAAATACCGGTTATCCACGGAGGTCGTCGCCCTTGGCCTACCTCCGGCAAGCTGCACCCGTAGTTTGGAACTGCTGTCACAGCCTGCTGACCACATAACGATCGACGTTGAGCCATCTTGCAGCGTCCGCCTGCCGTTGCCCTGCTTCGAGTCGACCTATCGCTCTGTAACGTAACTCCGCTGGTAAATGACGCCTGAAAAACATGTTAACAAAATCGCTATCACGAAATCTTGTCATTCACCGCCGCACATGACTTGGCGACTCCCTCCGAAATTGCTGGTTTTAAGACCTTGAGCATTTGCATAAAGCGCTGCCAGCGTCATTCATTTGCCTTCCGTACATCGATGCTGTATGGCTTCGCTAGTAATATATGCAAATTTCGTGCAATTTGAATTATATTTCGCCCAATTATCTCGATTTTTCAGTTTGTTGCTTAATTTATGGAAACCAGTGTATTTAGCGTTTGGAGTTAAAAGTTTTCTGCCTACAAACGTTTGTTAGTTAGCTTTGATGGCCATCATTGCTTGTTAATTACTGATGGTCATCATTGCTTACTATTGTGATTAGTTCCCCGCGTATTTTGGAAACAGTCAAGTAAAAATGTTCATACGATGTTGATGAATCAAAAGTAAAAGTAAGAAAGTCTTTCTGCAACTTTATTTTGAATGACCTTGTTTCTCTTCCAGAGATATCTTAAGTAGTGTTCTCAACGTTTCAAATAGTAAAGCACGCTATAGTACAACAAATAACTCCTTTAGTTACGGTTTTGTTATTATGTGGGAAGTTTGCATTCGATCCTAACATCGAAAGGCATAACCACTGCATTGTAAGGAGAATGCTTGGCAGCGACTTGTTCCTGGAATCTCGACTATTCAGCCACTTCGCAGACCACCATCCGTTATGTTAGAAACACATCTTTCATCACGTGCCATCGTTTAGAAAATGGTGGTTTTTATTCTTCCTCACAAGCAACCATCGATCCTATTGTGTTTCATTCGATTCATCAGGGACCCCACTAATCAAAATGGTTCGCTTTCCTCGTGGTGTCTTGATGTGAGAAAACGGTTGCTATGCTTACACTATGCTGCCTCGGACGCTGCTGTTCCTTTTGCAGTGGATTTTCTTCAACGGAAGTCCCCAGAGGATCGTTGTTCGCGGTCGATAGACGCCAGCGATCCTCTTTATCACCAAGGCTCAAATCTTCAGAAAAAGGTTTCTAAAACTACCGTCATGCTGTGCCTTCTCCGGTTTTGTTTTTGACTTGCCCTTGGTTAATCCTGAAAGTCGCCACCGGAGAACGGCGCATTAAAATATTACAAGTCCCTTTTTTTTTATCTGAAACACGCAATTCCAATTATAAACCAAATGGAAAATTGTGCAAATCAAAACGGAATATGTGACGTAAAAAGTAAAGTTATTCAAAACTGTAGCAATTTCATAAATAAATAAAAAGAACAACCCAATTCACTTGGCCATTTTTTAAATTAAAATTTTTTTGAGTACCGTGGATATGAAATAAAGCAGCAATACACTTTTTTTGCGTGAAAATATGACGATCTCCATGAGCATATAAAACAAGAAAAAGTCCCTTGTTCTCAATTTATAGTTCCGAAAAATTAACGTGAAACAGCGTCATAGAAAAAAATGCAATGCTCAGGCCTGCAACTTGGATAATTTTCCAGAAAACCTGCGCTTCTGACCATTCGGCCACCAGGACGGCAATGAGCTAAAAGAGGTTCTTGGAAAACAGCTTTAAGTTCACGTCAACTGATTTAAAATTGTCGTCATCGATACCATCTATACTTTACATAGCAAAACTAAAATTGCACTTGTTTAACTTATGTAGCTTTGTGTTATATAATTGATAAATGTAAAAGAAATTCGCTGACACAAAGTTTGCGTGAACAGCAAGGAAAATAATGCAGATTTACACTAAAGATGCTAACAAAATTAAATAAACATTTCAGCGCCATATTAATGTTTGCTTAAATTTATGCTCATATGCCAAATATAAAAAAATATTTTTTATAAGAAATGCTGAAATAAATGCCTAGAGTTTGCCGATATTCAGTGCCAATATAATAATGTATTTTGGTCTTATCATCGAGATTCATCTGATTGGAAGGTATGGTACTTTCTGATTTAACACTCAGAGCCATATAGCAAATATGAATTATTATTATAAAATGCTGAAACAGAAAAACAATTGGAAAATCATCAGTGCCAAATTTAACAGTCCTGTGGTTTTTAGAAAGCACGGAGGTTCAGCAGGAATGTTGCTAACCTTCATTAAAAAAATTGGAATGAAGCAAACAATTAATGAAAAGTTGCGTTTTATATTAGTAAATCAAGAAAAGGCTAAAACAAATTAATAGCCGCATATAAGGCAAAAGTTGTGTTTTATGTTAGTAAATTTTGTTTCTGAGCGAACAAAGATCTATTAATTCTGGTTGTGCCTTAGACGAGTTTAGAAATTTAAATTACAGATACAGTTCTTTATCTCAGTGGGAGACTCAAAAAGTAATGATAAAATATAATACCAGCCAAATTTCCAAATAAATTAGTTGATTTAATATTTTTCTGAGATTGTACAATGCCACGCTAAGTGTGGAATTACGCAAATCATAATTTAACTATTTTTAGATCATTCACCTTAAAAGGCATTCCCCGAGTTGAAAATAAATCGGTTGTCAGATTGTTCTTCTTTGAAGCTTTGTCAGGAAACACCGTTGTTTCGTGGTTCTCTGGAGTCATAACTTTCGCGTCATGGAAGATAAATGATTTCTTTTTCACGTTATAAAACGTAGCCTTTTGCTTTTCTTCTGTTTCCTCGTGCATTTCACAATCTTTGGCATTAAGTTTCGGGCAGCACTGTGCGTAATTCTTCATTTTCCTTGTCTATTTGTAATTTTATTTTAATAACAGCTTTTGCACAAATCAAATTTAGTTTTCCCTAAATGCCTTTAGTGCGCATTTCGCTTATTTTTTAGTGATCGAATCTGAGTTCTTTTAAAGTTTATATTCTTTTCATAGGCCATTGATCTCGAATGGTAAAACATGCTACACATATTGCGATGGAAAAGGTTCTTTAAACGACTCTAAACGAAACGACTCTTCAGAAGTTTGTTCGTCCTCGATTTAAACAGCGTCAACATTTAACCCTTTAAGCGGCCCGTGAACGTGAACCAAATGGTGTCCACATTTTTCCGTGCTTCCCAAACGGAAAAGTTCACACGCAGACTGTGTTTTACGAAAGCTACGGAAAAACAATTCCTTTCCCCCCTCTCGTCTGATCAGTGCCTACCATACACTTGTCACTAGTTATAAGCGCTCCCTTCTATTGCTTTCTTCTCTGCCCCATAGCTCAAGGCATGAAGGGGAAGGGCTCCCTCTGACAAAGACATCTGGCCACTGGGTAAAACCAAGTCACTCAAACATCTTCACTCTCCTTTCTTAGGTTCGCCGCCATTGAAAAATATTAGAGTTAAACTTCCTCTTATCCTCCAGAAAATTTAGTGTTAAACGTCATTCCTTGTAATATATATCCCTTATGATATAAAATTCCTTCTCTCAAAGGTGTCGTTGAACCTCTCTCTTTAAGAGTAAAGAAATGTTTCCTGATGAGCAGGCTCTCCCATTCCCAACGGGTTTTCTTTATTTTTATTTTATTTATTAGAACTCTTTTGCTGTACAATATCACAATACAACACCCAAAAGAACGAACAATATGTCACATAATCTAAGGTTAATAATAACAAAAAGAATATATAATACATCAATGAAACCAATAGAAGTGAGACATTTTTCCAGTTTTTAACAATATAATTCCCATATTACGAAGATAAATACTTTACAATATGAAATACAGGAACAAATGCACACTCAAATGTTGTCAATATGACTAAAACACCTTCAATATCAATTTAAAATGTACAGCAAGGAGCTAGGAAAAAAGGCTAAAGTTTTAGCCTGACAAGCCCCTGATCTCTGAAGTTTAAAAAAAATGTTTCTTAAAGTCCAGTTGAAACAACGAATATGATATTAAAGTATGAACTAAATAACATCCAGAAAGCCCAAGACAATAAAAATCTCTGTCAACATCTTAGACAGTGGATATATTCGTTCGAGCTGATGTCATCCCATTTTGCTAACCCGAGTTAACTCGTTCCCGCCAGTTAAAGGGTTAAATAAAAAAAAATGTATACTTTCGAGGAAATTCGTGAATTCTAAAATTCATGGAATGAATTATATATAGCTGAAGGAGGCATTTCTGCAATCGATATGGATATTGGATTTCTTGTATACGGTTCAGAAACTGTAGGAGATGAGATAAGTGCTGAGAGCTTTCTGGAGCAATGCCTGCAACAGGATCTGTGAGCATGCGCGGAGTTTCAGTTGTACGCCTTAGTGAAAGGAGTTTAGTGGATGTGTGATTTTTAATAAGAAAAACAGCAATTTCCTGCAGAGTGCAAAGGGTTTCAGTCCTGGAGTTCCGTTTGGAGATATCCAAACTAAACTCCAGGACTGGACAAATTTAGGATTTATAGATGACCAAAATACTGTTCGGATGGAAAATATCTCTTACCTTGAAAGTAAAAATCTGTCTTCTCAAAACAAGAGCTGAAACAATAAGGAATTGTAAGACGTTGACCAATGCTCTTGATTGAGTGGTTATTTGTCTAGGCAACAGGATAGAAATTTTGTCCAACTTGATTTCCATATTTTAAAAAACAGTCAGCAACATTATTCTCATTTATCGCCATTCCAAGAGTTTCTTCCAGAGGCTGCAACAGGAAAGCTTTCATTAATTTTTTATCCAGAGAAAGAACTTTGAAGCTCAGTGGAATCCCCACTTAGGGATTCTTTCTATAGGTTTTAATCCCTAATATGACTAAAAATAGTATAACTATACTGAAATCCGAAATTTCTTGGAGTAGAATACAAATAAATCTTTCGCACATCAACCAGATGGCTTTTTTAGGAAGGTAGCAGTTAGCTGTCTACCTTCCTTGAAAAAGCCATCTGGTTGATGTGCCAAAGCTTGGAAAGATTTATTTATATTCTACGCCAAGAAATTTGAAATCAGTATACAGTAGCGAACAAAAGTATTTGGCGAAACACTTTTTCGACCATAATATTTTTTCTGCTGGACCGAATCGGGTCATTTTGGAGTATGATATGTGTTATTCAGTTGTAAACATGACCCATATGCAAATGGATCGGAAACCTTAACACAGATCAGGTACCGAGCTTAATACGCAAAGATCATACAAATTGACCAACAAAGTAGGTGTGTATCACATTCATTTAATGCAACGATAACAGAAAACAAGTACGAGAAAACGACAAAACAATAACTAATATTTAGTGGGATAACCACGAGACTTAATAACAGCTACACAACGGGCCGGCAACGAGTCCACTAGCTTCTCGACGGTGACCTGCGGAATTCGCGCTCCTTCTGCAGACAGCTGGTCGAACTTCTGGGCCCTATTCCGGCAGGTTTTCTTCGCACATAGTCTCTCCAGCTCCTCTTACATGTGCTCGATGGGGTTGAAGTCTGGAGATTGGCTTGGCCAGTCTAGAAGTGTGACCTGTTGCTGCTGGAAGGCTGCCTTCGCTACTCTGGAGCTGGTCGTTGTCTTGCTGCATGATCCATCCCGGTGGCATGTTCTGGTTTGCCCATGGAAAGACATCGTTGATGAGCATGTTCGTGTAGCTCTGCCCGGTCATTATTCCGTCAATCTTGATGAAGGGGCCCATTCCATTGTGAGAGAAGGCGCCGTAAACCATGAGCGATCCTCCTCCGTGCTTGACATTCGGCTGAATGAACTGGGGGTTGAATCTCTGGCCACACAGACGTCATACATATCGGATGCCATCATTTCCGAACAAGTTGAACTTGCTCTAGTCGGTGAAAAGCACCTTACTCCAGTTCGCCGCGGTCCAGTGTCGATGACGGCGCGCGAACGCGTCTCTGGCTCGTCGATTCTTGACTCCGATGAGTGGTTTTTTGGCGGGGCGTCTTCCATTCAACACACCAGCAATGAGACGACGAGAGATGGTCATTCGGCTGATGTTCAGGTCGTCGCTGTCGCGGAATTCGGTGGAGATGTCCACAGCAGTCAAGGTGGGATCAGCACGAGATAGACGGAGGATGCGTCTATCCTGACGCAACGTAGTGGAACGAGGCCTACCACATCGCCGACTGTTTTCGACGGTTCCAGTCTTGTCTTCTTATAACGTTGCAGGATAGCTGAAATGGACTGGTGTCGGATCTTCAGGGCCCTCGCAATGTCGGTGACGCGCATTCCGGATTCCATCATGTTCACGACCGCCTGGCGAGCTCCAACAGTGATCTCCACCTTTTTACCCATTTATGAAAACCTAAGATTGACTTATTATCACACTACACATCACAAAACCTACAAAAATCATAAGAAAAACATTAATACATGCAGCAAACAAATGGGTAATAATTGGCGACTCTTGAATATGGCCCATTTCGAAAGACAAATTCCCTCTGAGCGAAATACAAACTACGCGGCATTGTAACCCACGAATCAACACATATTATATCCCAAAATGACCCGATTTGGTCCAGCAGAAAAAAATTATGGTCGAAAAAGTGTTTCGCCAAATACTTTTGTTCGCTACTGTAGTTATGCTATTTTGAGAATAATTTGGTGTACAGTTCCTACTTATTGAACCCTAATATGACTTCGAAATTTATATGTGTAGACAGCACTTGGCAGATTTGCATCATGTGGCAGTACTCCAAACTGCTATCCAGTAACTGGAGTAGTTACTGGATAGCAGTTTGGGGTTCAAGTACGCTGATTTTTTCATCAGTAAGTACAATAATTTCAAGGAAACCTGAAAATGCGGAGCACCCAGAAATCCTTGAATTTACAACGAGATATGCAACTACGTCGGCCAGAATTCACTAGTGTATAGCCAAAGGCTGTAAAGATCGAGCTTCTGCAGAGTTCTGTGTCAGCACTGAGATTTCCTCCGAAACCGTGAAGCACATTTTGGGAACACAGTAGCGGTATGACAAAAATATCTTCTTTCCGTTTTTCGCTTCTGAAGTTTTTAGTTCAAGGTTCACGTGGACGTGTTGACAGAGTCCAGAGTTACAAAGAATGTACTTATGCTTTCTGCTTTAGTCTTTTTAAACACTGTTGTATTAAGCCTGCTGTGACTGTATTATTTCACTAAGTCTGTACTAAATCTTAAATAAATTCATATGCGAAGAACAGAAGGTATACGTATATTCTCGTTACCTCGTCAATATACACTTAAATGCTAGCATATTAGGTGCATCTTCTTAGTAGCCTGTTGTGCAAGTCTTGGTCTGAAGAACAGACCGAATTCGTTGGAGCACAAATGATTTGAGTCGCAGGGCTGCAGATTGGAAGGTGGCACAGTCTCACAGCAAACAACCATCTTCCATCTCATCTAAGATATGCCCGATAGGGTTTTAATTTGGGGACTATGTGAGGTTCTGTGGCACGAAAAAATGGTCGGCATGTTCTTCGAACCATTCGGACACGACAGAGCCTTGAGAAGATGTGCATTATGCTGCTGAACACGTCCATCTGCTTAAGGACAAATTGTTGCCTTGAAGGGGTGAAAGCAGTCGATAACAATATTCAGATACGCTATGGTATTCAGATGTTCTTTGACGGGTATCAGTGGGCCTATAATACGTGCCAGAAAAACATTCTCCACGCCAGTACAGCACCGCAACGGATCTGTGCTGTTAACACCTGAAAAGATGGCTTTCATGTTACTTGTTTGTATTGGATCAAACTATCCGCATGATGCAGAAAGAACATTGAATCATATATATGTATTCCAGAGTATTTTAGAAATCTCTTTGAACCGTAGTACGAGTTTTGTGATTGATATTTTTTATCTAATAAATTATTTCTTTGTGGTTTGGAAAATGTTATCGCTATGTATCGGTAAAAATGAGTTAGTTTTGCCGCCCCGGTGGCGCAGTGGTCTAAGGCGATGGCCTCTGATCATTCTTCCGAAAGGGGTCCGGGTTCGAATCCCGGTGAGGCATGGATGTTGTGTTTGTCTTACGGCACTGGCTCTCTCCCTTCCCTGGAACCAGTGACCCTAAATTAGGGACAGGCGACTGCTTATAGCCCATTGAGTTGCTCACGGTGGTCGTTAAACCTCCAATCAAAAAAAAAATGAGTTACACGAAGACAGATCATTATCCTTATCGAACCTGCGAATCAGGTTAACCGAATGCTGAAAAACAGCATTGAAATACACTGGTTAAAATAAATAGAAATTCTTTGAATAAAGCTCATATTGAGAAATGGCTTCCTAGTTTAATTGAATTAATAATCTAAAGCAACTTATGGGAATTTACTAGGAAATTTTTTCATTTATAGCAAATTTTCGGAGAAAACTCTTCTCCTTCTTCAGTCTGTCTTGTTTTTGTCACTTTTTGCTTGTCACTATCATGGTTACGGTTTACCTTGACGGTTACGGTTAACCTTGACGGTTTAGGTTATTTTTCAACAAATCCTGCCAGATGTTAGGCAGGGAAAATCCTTTGCAGTCATTGATGATGGAATTTTGATTTTTCTCAATCTCTAGTCCTTCTTTCAGTTTTCTTTTTTGGAAATTGCTTTGGAAACTGATTACTTTAAGGGAATTCCAATCCATGCTGTGCCCAGTTTCTCTAACATGCCTATCTAATCCAGTCTTGTTGGAGCAATTTTTTATAGCTGCTTTATGCTCAGCTATACGAGTTTCTAGTCTGCGACCTGTTTCACCTATGTAAGATAGTCCACAACTACAATTTACTTCATAAACTACTCCTTGCATTTTTAAAATATCTTCTTCTCTTTGAACTATTTTAGGGAAAAAATTTTTTACTTTGTTCTCTAAACTTGGAGCTAGCCTAATATTGTATTTTTTACTAATTCTCTTTAAAGCCTCAAATAAACCTTTGTGATAAGAAATTTTTCTAGTGAATTTTACTTCTTGCTTTTGTGGGTTCTTCGTACATTAAAATTCAGAAGCTTCTCAATTTCTTCTTTAGGATAGTTATTCTCTGCAAGTATGACTTTAAGCTCTTCTTTATGGGCTTCTTTTTTATCTGCAGTAGAAACTATTTTATTAATTTTTTCTAAAAACTGACTTGCTACATTTTTCTTAATAGAAACTGGATGATACGAATTGAAATCCAGTAGTCTTTTAGTATTCATTGGTTTTTTATACCAACTAGTGAGGAATTTTTCATCTTCATAATAGATAGTAATATCTAAGAAGTTTATTCTTCTTTCTTTTTGAAGTTCAATAGTGAACTTAAGGGAATTATCTAATTCATTGAATGAGTCTAGAATTCTTTCTGGAACAATTTCTGAGCTATCTATTATAAATAAGATGTCATCCATGTATCTGCTATATAAGCAGAAGTATGTGGGTTGTACTAGTATCTTTTCTTCTAGTTTTCCCACATAATAGTTAGCTAAGAGTGGGGAGAGTGGGGAGCCCATAGCTAGCCCCGATTTTTGAATGAAAAACGTTTTCCCAAATTGAAAGTAGTTGTTCTGCAAAGAGAAAGTAAGCATTTCAAAAATTCCTACTAATATGTTTTTATCCTTGTTGTGAAAAACTATTAGGTCTGCCAAGTCTTCCGCTATAAAGTCTATAAGTTGATCTATATTAATGTGAGTATACATAGACACTATATCTAAACTACCCATAATAGGAGAATCTAATTTAGGAAGAAGTTCTAGTTTTTCTTTTAGCTGCATTGAGTTTTTAATCAAGTTAGGTGGCTCTTTTAAAAGATTCTGAAGGTGTGACTTTAAAAAATAGTTTAGATTTGAAAGAATAGAGTTTTTTGAGTCTATTATTGGTCTAATTGGTTGGTGTTCTTTATGCAGTTTGACTATTCCATATATTTGAGGTAATCTGAACTGTAAGCAGAATTGGATGACTGGCTAAAAATTGGAGTAAGAAACAAAAATAAGAAATTTGTTAAAAAGCTGAACCTTAAAGAAGAGAAATTTTTGAAGAAAAACTATTCAAGTAAAAACAAAAAAACTGCAGTTCTTAGTCATGTGAAGGACAACACTGCTACTGGAGTTAGCCAAGAATTATTACAAGTGATAAATAAAGGAAGTAATTTCAATCTATCCAAAGAAAAAATAAATCCAGAAAAATTGGTAATTGAATTGGAAAGCATCTGCAGCACTTTAGAAAAAGAGGACCAAATTAAAGCAGACCTCCTCAGAAAAGATTACTACAATAGCCTTACAAAATTCCAGAAGCAAGTAAGGAAACCTCAAAAAAATTTTGATAATAGTCAATTAAAAGCTCTTAAAGATTTCAGAAAAAATGAAAGTATAGTTGCTGTGAAAACAGACAAAAGTAAGTTGATTACTATTATGGATAAGAAAGATTATCTAGAAAAGATGGAAGAAGAACTAAAAAAACCTATGTATGAAGAAGTAAAAGAAAACCCACTACCAGATTTGATTAAAAAAGTCTCTAAGCTTATTTCACTTCAAAAAAAGAAAAACCAGCTTCCAGAAAACTATAAACAATTCTCAAAATTACAGTTCAGATTACCTCAAATATATGGAATAGTCAAACTGCATAAAGAACACCAACCAATTAGACCAATAATAGACTCAAAAAACTCTATTCTTTCAAATCTAAACTATTTTTTAAAGTCACACCTTCAGAATCTTTTAAAAGAGCCACCTAACTTGATTAAAAACTCAATGCAGCTAAAAGAAAAACTAGAACTTTTTCCTAAATTAGATTCTCCTATTATGGGTAGTTTAGATATAGTGTCTATGTATACTCACATTAATATAGATCAACTTATAGACTTTATAGCGGAAGACTTGGCAGACCTAATAGTTTTTCACAACAAGGATAAAAACATATTAGTAGGAATTTTTGAAATGCTTACTTTCTCTTTGCAGAACAACTACTTTCAATTTGGGAAAACTTTTTCATTCAAAAATCGGGGCTAGCTATGGGCTCCCCACTCTTAGCTAACTATTATGTGGGAAAACTAGAAGAAAAGATACTAGTACAACCCACATACTTCTGCTTATATAGCAGATACATGGATGACATCTTATTTATAATAGATAGCTCAGAAATTGTTCCAGAAAGAATTCTAGACTCATTCAATGAATTAGATGATTCCCTTAAGTTCACTATTGAACTTCAAAAAGAAAGAAGAATAAACTTCTTAGATATTACTATCTATTATGAAGATGAAAAATTCCTCACTAGTTGGTATAAAAAACCAATGAATACTAAAAGACTACTGGATTTCAATTCGTATCATCCAGTTTCTATTAAGAAAAATGTAGCAAGTCAGTTTTTAGAAAAAATTAATAAAATAGTTTCTACTGCAGATAGAAAAGATGCCCATAAAGAAGAGCTTAAAGTCATACTTGCAGAGAATAACTATCCTAAAGAAGAAATTGAGAAGCTTCTGAATTTTAATGTACGAAGAACCCACAAAAGCAAGAAGTAAAATTCACTAGAAAAATTTCTTATCACAAAGGTTTATTTGAGGCTTTAAAGAGAATTAGTAAAAAATACAATATTAGGCTAGCTCCAAGTTTAGAGAACAAAGTAAAAAATCTTTTCCCTAAAATAGTTCAAAGAGAAGAAGATATTTTAAAAATGCAAGGAGTAGTTTATGAAGTAAATTGTAGTTGTGGACTATCTTACATAGGTGAAACAGGTCGCAGACTAGAAACTCGTATAGCTGAGCATAAAGCAGCTATAAAAAATTGCTCCAACAAGACTGGATTAGATAGGCATGTTAGAGAAACTGGGCACAGCATGGATTGGAATTCCCTTAAAGTAATCAGTTTCCGAAGCAATTTCCAAAAAAGAAAACTGAAAGAAAAAATAGAGATTGAGAAAAATCAAAATTCCATCATCAATGACTGCAAAGGATTTTCCCTGCCTAACATCTGGCAGGATTTGTTGAAAAATAACCTAAACCGTCAAGGTTAACCGTAACCGTCAAGGTAAACCGTAACCATGATAGTGACAAGCAAAAAGTGACAAAAACAAGACAGCCTGAAGAAGGAGAAGAGTTTTCTCCGAAAATTTGCTATAAATGAAAAAATTTCCTAGTAAATTCCCATAAGTTGCTTTAGATTATTAATAAATAGAAAGTTTGATTTAAGAATTTAACATTTGTAGGTTGAAATAGAGACCCAGTTCATTTACCCTAACTCTGAAACGGAAATATTCCCAACTGGTGCTAAAGAAACTGTTCGGAGCTGAAGCTTTCCTGGAGGATTAGCATACATAATTTTTCTTAAATCACTTGTGTTAATCCCTAATGCAATTGTCAACGGCGGTTTCAGGATAACTCCCAGATTAACGGTTCATACGGGATAGGAGTACTTTTCTTCCTTCAGATAAGCCAGCACAATGCAATAAAGGAATATTTAGGAGATCTCAAAAGCAGATATGAACAAAAAGTATATAAAGGGAAATGATTGGGTTAAGGGTAAATTATCTTTCCTAAGTGAAATCAGTTCGCGCAACAAGAGCAAGAAAATGCACGAATAACTAACCGCTTAAGATGTAGTAAAAAGAAGGAAAACCAATGCATCTGCTTAACCATGGTTGCTTTCAAAGCCTATTTGTGCCCGTGTGCTGCCAGAGGCTTTTAGTGCAAACACGTTGGAGTAATTTGGATCACTAGAGTTTCTCGAGTTCTTCGATGATGCAGCAAGGCAAGATTATGTGCCTACCGCAGAGTAAGATCATCAGAGCTGAATCTGCAGAGGGAATTTTAATAAATGCAACTGCTCCATCTTTTGAATAGCATTGTAGCAATGTTCAACATGATTTCCAGAAACTATTCAATGAGTAAAAAGTTTCGCATTCAGTTTTTAGACTGCCGGGTTGTTATTAACACGACGGAACTGAAGGAAGATGGAGATGTTGGCTTGTTTTAGCTTTACTAGGGATCTCACACAATGGCTGAAGAAGAGAAATTACATTTTTAACTCTTGTGTGTCCTGTAAATAAATATATTAATGCTCATTCCAGAAGGCTGTTCAAGGATCAAATTATTGTTTGCCTTAAGATTTATCTTTAAATTGTTTGTCCTTATGTGGCGCATTTTATTAAATATTAAATACTTCGGTAGTCTTACGGATAAGTTACTGCATATTCATTATGTGTGATTCTTATTTAAATATTCCGTGTAAGGTAAATGGTATCCGAAACTGCGCCAAGTGTATGTTACCGAAGGTATGTATACCTTTATTAAAAATAAAAGTAGAAATTCATGAACAGTAAAATATATCTGAAGGCTCCTTGATACAGCGCAGAAACCATTAAAGAAACATGCTCTCGAGAATTCTAATCAATTCCTATCATAAAACAAGCACTAGAACCTACAGGCCTTATGAGATAGCTATACTTGTAAAGAGTTGACAGTATGTCTTTTTTGTCTCGTGCAGTATTCCTCGTAGTTCAAGAAATACAGTCACTCAGTACTCATTACGCGTCTAGTACGCATTGTTGTTGAAGAAACTCAGTACCTAGTACACGTCCAGTATTCATTGTTGTTCAGGGAATAAAGCCATTCAGTTTCCATTACGCATCCATTTTTCATTGTTGTTCAAGGAATAGTCACTCAGTACCCATTACGAATCTACACTGCTGGCCACCCAAATTGCAACACCAAGAAGGAAGCATCTGATTGGCCTGAAATTCGCAGTATGCGTCGCCCGCGAGAGGACATGCAAACGATTAGCATTGCAGGGCATATGCAAATCATGTGCGCCCGGCACGCCACCAAGAAGCACGGTAAGAAAGGTGCACAGAAGGCGGGGTGTAAGTAGTGGAAGTGTGTTGTGCTGCCGGACCTGTGCGTGGGAAGCTTCCGGATGCCTCGTCTCAGAATACGGCAGCCATTCCAGCACGTTTTGGAGTTCAACAGAGGACGAATAGTGGCTTATCGCGACAACGGTTTATCGTACCGAGACATCGGCGCCCGTGTGGGACGACATCCAGCCACATTGAGGCGAGTATGGATTCGGTGGGTGCAGGAGGGATGGACGGACCGACGTGAGGGATTGCTGAAGCCGCGGCACACCACAAAACGGGAGGACCGGCATGTTGTGCGGCGGGCATTGACGGCTCGCACCGCCACATCATGAAAGTTAATACAGGAATTAGGGTGTGTTGCGCAACAACCTGTGTCAGCACGTACTGTTCGACGTCGTCTGCAGAAGCGGGGACTTGTCGCACGGCGCCCATTGCTCCGATTACAATTGACGTTACACCACCGGCGAGTGTGGCGGCAGTGGGCCGTTGAACGCCGCACCTGGACAGCGAAATGGTACGACATTCCGCTGTCCAGGTGCTTTTCCGATGAATCCCGCTTCTGCCTGCAACACCACGATGGTCGGATCCGCGTGTGGCGGCACCGCGGCGAGAGACTGTATGATGCCTGCAATATGCATCGCCATACCGGTCCATCGCCTGGCGTTATGGTTTAGGGCGCAATTGGATATGACACCCGCACCCCTCTGGTACGCATCGCCGGTACACTCAACAGCCATCGCTACATCTCCGACGTTTTGGAGCCTGTAGTCCTCCCTTACTTGCAGGACCTGCCAGCGGCCACGTTTCAACAGGACAATGCGCGCCCGCGCGTGGCACGCATCGTGAAGCAATTCTTCACGGCCCACCAGATGTCACTGCTGCCGTGGCCCGCCTGTTCTTCCGACATGTCGCCCATCGAACACGTGTGGTCGCTGATCAGCAACCGAGTGGCCCGGCATGCACCACCCGTGATGAACTGTGGCAACGTGTGGAAGCAGCCTGCACCGACATACCCCAAGCTCACATCCAAAGTCTCTTTCGTTCGATGCCGCGGCGTGTAGTGGCCGTTATTGCCAGCCATGGGGGCCACACGAACTATTTATGTCTGCGTGTTCCGCAAGTCGCACGGGCCTGTAAACTCCATCGTTTCATCTTTGTATCTGTTGTTATGTGTCAAGTAAATCTGGCTTTGCTGTCTCGTGTCCTTCTTGGTGTTGCATGATGGGTGGCCAGCAGTGTAGTATTCATTGTTGTTCAAGGAAAACTAAGCGTTCAGTATTCATAGTTGTTCAAGAAATACAGTCACTCAGTACCCATTCTGTGTCCAATATTAATTGCTATTGAAGGAATATAGTCACTCACACAGTACTACCTATGCGTCCAGTTTTCATGGTTGTTCAAGGAATACATTCACTCAGTACCCATTATGCGGCCAATATAAATTGTTATTGAAGGAATACAGTCACTCAGTATTCGTACTACCAATGCGTCCAGTTTTTATTGGTTTTCAAGGAATATAGTCACTTACTACCCATTATGCGTCCAGTGTTAATTGTTATTGAGATAATATAATCACTTAGTACCTATTATGCGTCGAGTGTTAATTGTTATTGAAGGAATACAGTCACTCAGTACCGCGTCTAGTATTCATTGCTGTTCAATGAATACAGTCACTGAAGTACCGCGTCAAGTATTCATTGTTGTTCAAGGAATACAGTCATTCAGTACCGCGTCTAGTATTTATTGCTGTTCAATGAATACAGTCACTGAAGTACCGCGTCAAGTATTCATTGTTGTTCAAGGAATACAGTCATTCAGTACCGCGTCTAGTATTCATTGCTGTTCAATGAATACAGTCACTGAGTACCGCGTCAAGTATTCATTGTTGTTCAAGGAATACAGTCATTCAGTAACGCGTCTAGTATTCATTGCTGTTCAATGAATACAGTCACTGAGTACCGCGTCAAGTATTCATTATTGTTCAAGTAATACAGTCACTAAGTACCCATTACGGGTGCAGACATGACTAAGTGTAAGTGTAGTGCACATAACTAGCTAACCCATTCATTCCTGAAAAATTACAACTGTGGATCGCTCTTCTATGCAGTGAATTTTCCCCCTTCTGAACAAAACAGTTTAAATCAGCGAGTCAAAGTTCAAAATCCATCGCGGTGCGACCTACAAGTGTGTCTTTGACAAGCCAATTTTATAGAAGTTGCGCGTCTTTAACTCATTCTTTTCTTATTACCATTAAGAAAACGAGGCGTGAAATCAAAAGACTCTTCATAATTCTGCGAACAGAGCGAAAAGTGGGACAAATAGGGATTATGGGTATAAAAGAAATGCCTATCATTCAAATGATGCGTAATACAAGTCAGCATGAACTTCCAAGAATAGCTTTCATCCAATGGGTATCAGATAGGATAAAATACAAGTGATTGGTGCACGGGTTTCATTACTTCGTCAATGTCATAAAGCAGGCGTTGAATTCAATGCTATTTCTTTGATACAGATGCAATGTTATATAAAGAAAATTGCGCAAATAAAAATTTAATAAACGTGCATAAGTTTACGTTTCGAAGCATGAGGTCCAAAAATTTTGTAAGTATTCACAAAGCAATTACAAGATTAAACACATACGGGCTTTTAAGAAAAATCGAATGCGCTGTGAACAAAACATTAGGTGCAGGAGACAATTATTTCTCTTTGCCTTTCATTATTAAGAAATTCCTGGCAAGCGCACTTAGCTGTTAAAAGAAAAATGTGGATGATAGTGGTCCATTTTTAAATTGAATGGTGAAGGAAACTATGATACGTGAAATATTTTCTTCAGAAACTGATATTGCAGTACCATACAAAAAAAAAAAAAAAAGAAAATATGTTATCATCCTTTCGTGCGAAATATTCTTTTTCAGTTTTCTTTTTTACCTACATCCCTTTTTTCGTGCATTATCTTGAGATAAAAGCCTCACTTAGAAGGAGTTTTTCACCTGTATGATGTGGAGCACACATTGTCGCTGGAGTTCAATGCGAATCAAAGAAGCAAATATGTCGTTGGCGTAGGAGCTGCACAAACACCAGTTTTCCCCGGGATACGTGTTTGAATGGGAGTGGCGAGGCTCAGCTGCATAAAATGGATTGGTGGAAGAAAAGAAAAACGATTGCGGAAAGAATAAAAAGAGGCGTAGCTTTTGTACATCGACACATTAGGCAGAGACAACCAGGCTACACACTGGACACCGGCAGATACTTTTGATAGCAGAATATTTTCCGTGATAAAAGTTTTAATGTGCAGTATGCATTCATGTTCTTTTAATAACTATATAGGAACTTTAATACGTTTAGACGTCTATCGCAACTTTGAAGTGAACTTAAATAATGGCAGCTTTCTTTTTCAGCAGAGATATTAATTTCAACTCGTTTCTGTCCTTCTTCCTCCTTTTCTTTGTGTATTTCTTATTAGTCTGTTTTGTAATAAAGAATTTTTCTTATAAATTTATGAATAAATGGGAACCGTACACCAACTATACTCAAAATAGTATAACTATACTAGTAATCCGAATTTCTTGGCGTAAAATAGAAAATCAAAGTTTCCAAGCTTTCGCACATCAACCAGATGGCTTTCTCAAGAAAGATAGACAGCAAACTGCGAACAGTAGACAGCAAGAAAGGTAGACAGTTTGCTGTTTACTTTCCTTGAGAAAGCCATCTACTTGCTGTGCGAAAGCTTGGAAACTTTGAATTTTCTATTTTACTCAAAACAATACGGATTTAGTTCTATTTTACTCAAAACAATACGGATTTAGTTCTATTTTACTCAAAACAATACGGATTTAGTTCTATTTTACTCAAAACAATATGGCTTATAGTTATACTATTTTGAGTTATAAATTTATGTTTATCTAATGAAACATGATTTAGAGTGTTATCTCTTTTTGTCTTCGATAGTAATTCTGAGACCTTTCTTTGATGCATTGGAATTCAGATATGTGGAAGTTAAACATTTATAGGGTAAAACGAAAAGGACTTTTTGTATACTTCAAAAGGAAAAGCAGCCAATAAATGCTTGTCCACTCCACAAGCACATGTATTGGTTGATGTAAAAGGAATGAAGTCAAGTCCTACAAGAAATAGTAAAAAGCACTTTTCTTCCCATTTGTGGGCAGATTGACACATAATATGTTGAATTCAAAAAATTATTTTTGCGTCGGATAACACTAATTCACTTTCGAATGTCTGTGAAGCAAATGTTCTCACTGGAACTCATAAAAAATTTTTACATCTTTCCCAATATCTATAGTTCTCCTAAAAGTTTGAGTGAAAAACTCCTTTTTGTAAGCCGAGTCCATGTGCACAACTTTCCATTAACGTTTTTTACGCTTTCCAACCGTAGGTTGAAAAAGCGTATATGCTCCAGCTTTGTCCGTCCGTCAGCACGATAACTCGCGTAAAAATGGTTCGATTTCGATGAAATTTTACCATGTGGTAGAGACCACCTGGGGACGAACCCTATTGAAAATGGGACAAACGGGGTCAAAGGTCACGATATAGGAGCGGGATCTATTCCACTGCCCTTATGCGACATAACTTGCGTAAATATGGTTCGATTTCAATGAAATTTTAGTATGTGGTAGGGGATTACCTGGGGACGAACCCTGTTGGAAATGGGGTCAAAGGTCAGGACTTTGACCCCATTTCGGTCAAAGTCCTGACCTTTGACCCCAATGTGTCATAACTTGCGTAAATATGGTTCGATTTCGATGAAATTTTAGTATGTCGTAGAGGACCACATGGGGACGAACCCTATTAAAATGGATGAAGTGGGGTCAAAGGTCAGGACATAGGAGCGGGATGCATTCCATCACATCTTATTAAAACAGCAATTCTTGTATGTATATAAATTTTATTTTGAAAACGGCTTTAAGGATTTTGATGAAAGTGGTTAACCTACCTTTTTCTGGTACTAGAAATCGATTTAACTTGATCTCGACTTTGGAAAAATTCGTTTAGTGGGTTAAATAACCACCCCGAGTTACCACGTTTTTAGTGTCATGGCGTCGTCCTATTAATGTTTCCCATTCTTAGAAATCTTATGACGTCTCAGTGTCGCGACCGACTCGCGATTGAGATGTTGGCGCGCGGTCACGTCATCTGCCTTATTACGTTACGCGTTGTTTGTGGATCCTATTAAAGTTTCATGACGTCACACCCTCGGGACCATCTGCTTCATTACGTCACGCGTTGTGTGCGTATTACGCATTACTTCTATTTTCTTCTAGAACAAAAAGTGAGTATTGCCAGTTGCTTGGAGTTGATGCGTAGTACAGTATAAGCAGCGGAAAGCTGATTTCGCATGCTTTTCCCTTCAAAATTTAAACTTAATACATCATCTTTTTTGTTACAGTTTTGTATAGTCACTTGATGACGAGCGTATCCGCTGTGCTAAAATATGATTAGTTCATTTTTATTAATTACTATTAACAGAGTGTCACGTGGATGGTAAAACAATATAAAAAATGTGGCTGGTCGACCCCCCTACGAAACGTGCACGTTATAACTTTAATAAGAAGAATAAGAAGAATACGTCCTGTTGGAACAAGCGGAAGAAGTAAATATGGAACAGCTTGGACATTCAAGAGCCGATGGTTTCCGATCACATTCCAGCCTCGAAACACATGAAGATCAGCCTACAAAAAGACCATTCCGAGCAGCTAAGGCGAGGAGCCTGGAAATAATGTCCGACGTTATTATAACCCTCAATGAATCTATATCGGAAGAAAACCTCGATCAAATGCGGCGAATAAATATACAGCGATGAAGAACCAATGTTACCATATTGTTCGATGAAGAACCCCATGTTAACATTTATTGTTTGGTGTTTCATGTTCGGAAATAATAAAAACAATTTAAAAACATTTCTTACTCTAACACAAATAAAAAATTATCATTCATCTTTGTTTTGATGTTTATTCTAAACTAATTTGTCTCGAATTCGTCTATCATTATTAATCTTGATGGTTTAGACTTAGCATTACAATACTTGGAAATAATATATCAAAATATAAATTTTTATGTGCCCTCATCTCCCCTTTACCCGAGCAATGCTCTGTGTTCCTGATATTTGCCCTTATGCGTCATAACTTGCGTAAAAATGGTTCGCTTTCGATGAAATTTTAGTATGCGGTAGGGACCACCTGGGGACGAACCATATTGAAAATGGGTGAAATAGGGTCAAAGGTCAGGACATAGGATCGGGATCAATTCCATTGCTTTTATGCGTTATAACTTACGTAAAAATGCTTCATTGAGACAAAACTTTTCATGTTGTTCCGGAAGTATACTTTACCGGTTTTGTTGAATATCATCGAAATGGGGCCATAGGTCGGTTCAGTGGAGCGAGATTTATTCTGCAGCCATTATTCTCATAACTTGAGTAATGATTTCTGGTATGTTGGAAAGCGTATCATAATCAATGCATTGCATGATTTTACGAACTTGTTCTTTATTTATGTAATGTGCGATTCATGGCTTCATAGCTAGATTGCGCAAACTCATATTTTCCCGAGGTTACCAAAATTTGCATTTGTATTTGGTAACATATCATGGCTTCTACATATAATTCTCTCAGAATTCTTTTTGCGAGAAATAGCTGTAGTAAGAGAAGAATATTTCGTGAGTTTCTCTACCTTTATTTATATAAAAAAATTCCTGCACATGATGTAAATTTAGATTTTCAGTTCAGCAATATCTGCGTTTCTGTCAGATTTAAAAAGTTATTTTAACATATGCTGACGACAGCTGTAATCAGTTTTATGACCAAACGTGTATGCCTTTGTAACATGCTTGTTTACCTTCTGCTTAGCGTTTAACACTTGACCATTACTCAGCTTTTATTCCGCACAAAAAATGAGCCTTATTACTTTTTGATCATTTATTGTAGATTACAAGAGCGAAACAAGTATTTTCTGAATGTAAATAATATGGAATTAACACCTATTAATACAGACATTCTTTGTTCGGAATGTCACTATTAATACATACTTTCTGTTGTTCGGAAGACCACTGATAATAATATGGCGGCCAATGAGAATTTTTCCGTGACTCACTTATAAACGTAGAAAGAGCAATGACCTCTGTTTGGTATTCACACCTATGTTCAAATTGTTTTTGTTTATATCTTCCTCGTAAAATCTAATTAAACACTACAGTCTTTTTCAGGTTAAATGCTTTAAGATAACGATACTTCTGTAAATTTTGATACGTTGCTTGCAGTACTAAACAAAAACTATATAGTATTATATAACAATATCGGTAACCATACCACACGTTTTTATTTTGTATAGTTGCTTCTATGCATACACGTATATGTAAACATCAAGTCAAGGTATTTTAGAGTTTGAAAAGCATGGAATTTCTGAGAGGATTCTCATTGTTAAAACAAAATTATAGAGGAAGGAGTAGATACAAAACAAAGTCTCAAACCTTGGCATTTGAATCCAGGTCTTTGTCAGGAGCACGAGAAGTTAGAACTCTAACCGCAAAGTCACGGTGCTGCAATTTCAAGCTCCCTTGAGAAAAATATAGTTTACCAAATTCTATAAAGAAAAGAACCTGTTTCTTCGCAAGAAGGTTGGTTAGTAAACGAGAGAGGTGAACAGGAGTCACAAAATAAGAGAAAGATATTCCGTAAAGAGAGAAATATAGATATGGAAAATGCAAATGAATGTGGAGTAGAAAAAAACGAAATCATGTCAGAGTAAACAGCAACAGACAAAGAGAGTAAAGAGTGCAAGGGAACCGAAACATCTAAGACAGCGGAAAGGAAAATACGAGGACAAACAGGTGCATGAGAGATGTAGAAACGCAGATGCTTAGAGAATGAAAGAATGTACAGAATTTAGCATGCAGAGAGTAGTAAGATTGTAAGCAAAGAAAAAGAGAAGAGAAAAGTGATTTTGACTAATCGAAGAAGGAAGTAAGGGGTAGAACCTGTAGAGAGAGATAGAGAGAATTAGATAGAAAGATATGATAGTGATTAAGCCAAAGTAAGACAAGAGAAGAGAGAAAAGAAGAGAGAAAATAAGAGGAAATAAAAAAGAACAGAAAGACAGAGCCAAACACGAACGAGAATTTTAGAATGAAAAAGGCAAAGAAAAGAAAAAAATGAAGAATTTACTGTAGAAGGCGATTGAGAGATTCCGGTAGAAATGAAAAAGAGAAACATGAAGGTAAAAGAAAAAGTGACAGATGGGAAAGAAAAAGGGCAGCTCCTGAGCACGAGGGAAGGTGTTATACAAAGATAGTGGATGAAATAGCGTCAGAGAGGAGAAACACACCATATAAGTGAGAGAAAGCGAGGGAAGCAAGAAAAATTAGATGTGAGGTAATGCAGGTAAGCAAAGGAAAGGCAGGGAGAGCCACAGAATGAGAAACAGCCAGAAGAGGGGTGATTGAGGGAATGACGAAGAGATAATTACACCAAGCTACCGAACGACAGAGTGGGAAAAATAAACGCAAAACGAGGGAGCAAGTGAAACAGAAAGAAAGAAGGCGAGACAGCAAGCGAGAGAAATTAAAATCGATATCTGCTCAGACAAGCAACTATCATTTTCTCATCAGTGCTCCATCTCCGCGCACTGGAAATCTTTTCTTTTATGATGTAAACCAGTAGTTAGCTTGAAGGAGCTGGCTTGGCTATTGGTGCATGAAGACTTCAGAAGCATTTCTTTAATTACGAAGTCCCATGATCATTAAAATATGAGAATTATTCTGGTTTGCATCTGTTATTTCGTTGCTTTGTACTTCTAAAGAAAGCAGAAAGTGCCAGAGAAAAGTGTTTTACCTCTTTTTGGGGAGGCAATACCCGTCTCAGTCGATAATAGAAATCCTGTAATGACTTTCTTTTCGACGTGAAAAATTAAACCGCGTTTTAGACTTTCTGTTGCTCGGAACGCCAGTACTAAGTTTTGAGTGTTTTTTTATCTATCCCCCTAGTTTCAAAACATTTTGATTTTAATCAGAGTTCTATGTAGAACATCTCGCCCTATTGCAGATAGAAATTGAATTCTATATTCCATAAAAATAGTAAAATTCTCATTTTCTGCCTTGTAATTGTTTTTCGTTCTTTAATATACTCTCGAACATGAATCCATTGGACGACGAAATGAACACAGCGCGCTTGATGTAAAAAACTTCAAGTGATGATTGTTTGAGAGTAACGCCGATAAATAAAGTTAATTACATCACACAACTACTCTCTAGTACTATTAGATGTTCTGTAATTGCCAGTGATTCATTGTAGAAAGTGCTTTCTTTTTCTTTTTCGTTTCTGGTGTGAAAACAGGGATTTGTCGGTGACACATATCGCAGTCGTGTCTCCTCGCTCCGGAGAAAGTTGCTCTAACCGACTAAGCTGCACCGACAGAATGTATCCCTGCAGATTTGTCATTTGACACGTGTTTCATCTCTGTAGTACGTCACACTGGCTTTAACGGTGCGCATAAGCCCCGAAGGCTGTGTGGAGTTCACCATTCCGAATTGAGAGCCATTGTTTCCAGGAAAAAGAGAGAACTGGTGTCTTAAAAACGAAGAGAATATTCATATTTTGCTTTGGAACTCGAACTCAGACCCGGGAGTATGAAAAGTCAAAATTGTGAGATGGGAGCCTTCCGAACTGTACTTTTCTTTTTTTTTTTTTTTTTTGATTAGAGGTTTAACAACTACCGTGTGCAATCGCCCGTCCCTAATTTAGGGCCACATAAGCAGTCGCCCGTCCCTAATTTAGGGCCACTGGTTCCAGGGAAGAGAAAGAGCCAGTGCCGTAAGAAAAACACAACATCCATGCCTCACCGGGATTCGAAGCCGCACCCATCTCGGACGAATGATCAGAAGCCATCGCTTTGACCGCTGCGCCACCCACCCTGTCTTTTCAGGTTACTAAGAATGATCCTTTAATGAAGATGGCAGAAAAGTCCCGGCCTTCCCGGTGGCCGAATGGTCTGAGGCGCGGGCTTCTGACGATTCGCCGACGTGGTTCCAGGTTTGAGTCATGCGCGGGGCATGGGTGGTGTGTCTGCCTGTCGTCTCTTGCCCTTTCCCATCCCTGAAACGAACTGTCCCAAACTATATAACGATGACTGCTTATAGCCCCTAAGGTTGCACACGGCGGTCGTTAACCTCCCCCCCCCAAAAGCTATATTTAGTAATGTCTATTTCGACGCTAAATCATTTTCCGAGAGTAAATTAACAACTATTTTCTATAAGTTTAACACTTATTAGTGTTCCCAACTTGTAATTTCAAATAAAAATACAATTCGTTTTGTTTTTAAATATGTAGCTGACTGATCCCGTTATTTTTATTATTACTAACAGGTAATTTACTTAATCGCAATTTATTTTTTTAGATTTTATATAGAACGCACGCTCCACTGAGACAGCTAGGCTACCTATTTTGTTTGTAGGTCTATCTCTGTGCCACCTCTTGCGCAAAAGTGCAGAATGCTGGTCTTTAGTTGAAGTTCTGTGTTTTCACTGTACAGCACCAGTGAACTTTGGTAAACGGTTTCTACAGGTAAACACGCCACTTCCAACTAAGAAACTGTTATCCAAAAATTGGCGTTCCTCCCATGCAGAGACACGACGTTACTGTGTTCACCATTTCATTAAACCAGCTGCCTGACTGTAATTGCTAATGGAAAAACAGCTTGAACGGAAAATGAAGACAGCCCACAGGGACCAAACCAAGAGACATCGCCCAGAAAGGGCAAAATTTCAGGCTCCATCAACATGAGTCAATTCCAGGCCCCATCCACCGCAGCCCCCGTGAAGGATTGAAAGATACATGGAAGCTGCAGCTTGCCTCATTTAGAACTAAATTTTTAACTCCTTTCTTTTCATTTAGCACACCAATGTACTAGCCGTAATCCAACCCATTATGCCTTTAGCAAGAAATATTTTTTGTCTTTATCTTATTCCTCTTCCCAAAGTACCTAAGAAACTACGCAAAATCCAAGAAACAGGATGTTCGTTACAAATTTTGAAGATGACAATCCGTTTTTTGGTGTAAATGTGACAAGAATGGTGAGTCAGATAATACCCGAAAACTTGAAAATTGCGTCGTCCTGGAGGGAGAATCGAATCCGGGTCTCCCAAATAGCGCCCAGGTATGCTAACCACTATACTAATCAAAACGACCAAGTCTCAAGTGTCCGATTAATTTGAATATAACTATTCAAGATATTAATTTCATGATTTATCTGCTTCTGCGGGCAATTACGGGATAGGATTCTTAACCTACAGATTCGCTCGACATGAATGCCGGTTGCTTCGATTAGCGAATCCTGCGATGGTTTTATTGAAATTAATCGGAAACTTAAGACTTGGTCGTTCTGGGTGGTGTAGTGGTTAGCATACCCGGGAGCTATCTGAGAGACGATGAAATTTTCAAGTTTTTGGATTTTATCTGACTTACCAACCTTGTTACATTTACACCAAAAAACGGATAGTCATCTTCAAAATTTGTATTATATGGTGTAATCTCGTATTTCTTTCATGATAAAAGTACGTAATTATACTTTATGAGCTAAAATGTGATTCGTCGATTCTCCCAACAATTATTCTGTCCCCATACGTGCTATTTATTATTAAACTCCATTATTCAACGATTTCTTTTACAAGTTCTTTATTATTTGTTAGTTAAACTACACCGAATTGACATTGACACAATACAATGTTAAGTGTAAGGTTCACATCACTACAAGGGCTGCGGCTCACGACATAACTAGCTCATGCAAATATTGCACAGAAATACATATGTTTCATTCAATATCTACCTATATCACACAATGTTATTGTAACTTCTTACTGAATTCTGAAAAGTGAGAACGAGAGAGCTTTAAGGGAGGATGAGAAAATGCAGGCATTCCGTTCTTTGCTGCTACTGATAGTTCACTGTTCATTCCCCACTTTTCGACATTAGCCACCATAACGCGAAATGTATGCTATAATACACTGTTTCAGGACATCGTGACATTAGAGTAAAGTATCATTTACAGGAAATCACAAATTTCGTTCATTTTTCCGTACTCCGATCGTTATGATTTTTATTCCGAAAATAAGAGGCATTAGATCAAATGCCGGGACAGATATATCCTCATTTTGCCTCTACTTTCATTTAAAAAAATCACCGAAATCCGCGGGTGGTCAGCTGTAAGGTTCCCTTGTTATTTAAAAGACTATTTTGTCACCTCTCTCTCTTTCTTTGACACAATCCTGAGGGACTTTATCAGTCGTACTTATCCTTGACCTGCTGTCCGTGTTGCTAAGAGGGTACGAACTATCAGGAGTTCTGACATAACGTTCAGGTAAGAAGAAGTGAGGAGAAGTAAAATAATTTGAATAAGAACTGACAACCAGAAGTAGAAATTAAATTAGAGTATATGCCACAATATACCGACGTATTTAACGAGATTTCGGCTTTGCAATCCATTATTTCCAAGTATTCTAGCTGGCTGAGGTGTTATATCGCGAACAAGGGAAAGCAAGCTATCATAAGGCACATTTAGTTCGGCCATAACAATAGCGAAAATGAATAAAAGCACTGATGCATGTTCGTTCAGACGTCAAGTCGCACTGCACAATCTACGAAATGGAGCTTCTGTGGAGACGACTGAGTCCTTCTTTGCATGTATGCATAACATAATGCATTAACACACAGAAGAAGCTGCATTCTTGAAAACCTCCTTCATGTTGTAAACGCCGCTGTTTCCGGTTTCTCAGGTTCAGTTAATTTTTTTCTGGTTGACTTTTGCGGTGACTCAAGGTGAAGCAGCATACACACATACGTATATATGTACACTATTGTAACTTGTTCCTCACCGAATTTCTTACCTGCGGTTTCAGTTTCAAACATAGATTTTTAAATTTTTCCCTAAAGTGAACCATAAATCCTGTCGTGATATAAAGCGTAAAAGCTTTCCTTTAAGCCAAACATTAACAATCGTTCTTTAACTAAGGAAGAGTCCATTCCTACTAATCCTTCATGTTTCTGCGCGGGTTATTTAGGGATTGAGTCCGACTGATTGTTTTTTGCACTATGCCGCTGATTTCGTCCTTACTCTGAAACCAGTAGCTCTAAATAAGGGTTGTGCTTTTCAGCATAGTCTTAGGTGGTCATAGTGGCCGCTAAATCCCGAAACAAAATTAAAAAAAATGTCCACAATGCTAGCAATAAAACTGACTCACTTTTGTGCCGCATTGACTTATGCCAAAGTGCGTTTTAAGTAGATGAAGAGTTGTCGTTTTCGTCAATTGGGGGTTTAACGACCACGATAAGCTGTTCATAGAGCTATAGGCAGTCAACAGTCTCTAATTTAGGGTGTCTGGTTCCAGGGAAGAGGCAGGGCCTCAGGCAAGCATAGTACCCAGGCCTCACTAGGGACTCGAACCCAGACCCGCCTTGAACGAATTTTCACGGGCCAGTGTCTTAGACCAATCAGCCAATGGAGTGGTTTTACGAATAGTACAAATGGGGTAAAAATTTCCCAAGCATTCAAAAGCTTGAAGCTATGCTGCCATCTGAAAGAGTTTGAAGCTGTGCTGCTATCTACAAACGCTTGAAGTTATGCGGCCATCTAAAAATATCACACACCCACAAGCAATAAATCATTGCGCGATTTTGAAACAACGTGATTTCTAACGCACCCTGACTGTTAAAAAATAACTTTGGTGAGCAATTTAAGGAGAAAATTTATAATTTGACAAGAAAGTAACTGAGAATCACAGAAGTACTGGATAGTAGGCACATTACGAATCTCTGCGAAGGAGTGTGAGAATAAGTTTTAAGTTGTCCAAAACGTTTTCCCCATGAAATTCGCCATGGAATCCTTCTCCTTCCTCAGATGTGGACTGTGAGTAAGAATCTTCCCTTTGAAGTGATTTTATGTGTGAGTAAAGGTGCAAAATATCATTTATTTGAATATATAAGTAACCTAAAGTATTTTTCCCTGCACTGGATCTGAG
Organism: Macrothele yani; assembly: GCA_039090855.1. NCBI lineage: Eukaryota > Metazoa > Arthropoda > Arachnida > Araneae > Macrothelidae > Macrothele > Macrothele yani. The sequence continues at coordinate 2,812,683 of CM077014.1, forward strand.
ATCAACACCGCCATTTCCGTTAGTGTTGCCCCCATTACTAACTGATAAATTTGTATTTTGGTCGAATTCTGGGAATGATCCTCTTCACGTTTTGTCATTGATCCTATTCACATTTTGCGTGGTATCTAAGCACTTTACTTCCACTCATTTAGCCATTCACGTCACCACTGACAGGAAGGCTTTCTAAAAATAGTGCTGCGATGAGAAAGTTGCATGCTTCAATCTTTCTTGCCCAGTATGGATTTCCTATTTCTGTTGTCTGTTCTTTCTCCCTCTGTTATCTTCCCCTATCACCTTGAGTTACCCTATCAAAATCAAACCCTTCTTTTCAGTTCGATCTCTCGTTTTTATGATCCAGTGAAATTTAATTTCCTTTCTACGAAGTTTGCGTTTATGATTTTTTTCAAAGTTTCAGGTGCGTTAAATGGAGCTTTAGTGGGACGCGGCTTTTGTGAACGCTTGTTTCTGGATATTTGAGCTTGCTGACAGTTCTTTAAATTTTAGCTATTCACCAATGAAATTGGTCTTTCAATTTAAATAGGATAAAGAGAAAGAAACTACGCGGAATTCGTTAGAATTTCCTTGATAATCAGCAAATGAATTTTATCAAGAGACGAACATAATATTCAGCGATAAAAAAGCAAAAGCTGCAAATTTTATGACTGGTTCCATCACTTTGAAGGACAAATGTCTTTCGTAAATACCCAATGCTATGGTCAACCGTGAACCAGTTGGATCGATGAGGAGGGGGTTCATGATTTTATGAAAATTTTATGACAATATCTAGAGATTATTTCACAAATATCTGGAGATTGATTCGTGGAACCGTAAAAAACTGCGAAGATTTACCACATCTAACGTCACACCGTTTCAGCTTTAGATATGAATTGAGGCGTGTCTCAGCTTTATACATGGATTGAGGCGTGTCTCAGCTTTATACATGGATTGAGGCGTGTCTCAGCTTTATACATGGATTGAGGCGTGTCTCAGCTTTGTTGATTGTTCGGCTGCAGGCTGACGGCTGAACAGAAAGAGATCTGCCGATCTGTGAGTTTTGGCATACTCAAATGGCAATAAACCGTTCCACACCACCTGAAAATAACTTCTGAACATTTTTTATACCTATTTTACATTTCCAAGAATTAATTAAAATCTTAAGAGCTTGATCTTTTTTTTTTGTTTCAGGGTTTAACAATCACCATGAGCAACTCTAAGAGCTATAAGCGGTCGCCCTGCCTATTTTAGGGATACTGGATGGGAACAGATCCAGCATCGTTAAACCAACCTTGCCTGCTCGGACGAATGTTCAAACGCCAGCGCTTCAGATCTCTCGACCGCAGAGGCAGCGATTTGGTTTCAAAATTTCCTATGAGACCTTGTATCTGTATAGTTAATGTGGTCTAATACAAGTACTTTGAAATGCACCTTTAAATTCCTAACTGGGAAGAAATTTACAAAATTAAATGTGCATTAAACTTAATTTGGTCCTCGAGTGTCTCCAATGTCTGCTAAACGTGCTTTAAAATTAAAGTGTTGCTTCATTTTTTATGCGTGCATTTAAGTAATTAAAATACAGAGTAGAAGGCATTTCTGCCTGATAAATCCTTATGATTTTCCAGTCGTTACGTCAGTTTAAAGACAAGTTTATTATTTTGCTAGAAATGAGAAAAATGTTGGAACTGTTAGCTAGAGGCGTTGGGATTCAGAATTCTGAGGTACCAGATAGCATTGTTACAACCTGAAAATTTTAACACTATGCACCATCTTATCACAAAAGCATGTCTTTCTTCTGTCTTTGTTTTCTCGCAGATGTTAAAAGCTATACATGGATTTCAAATAAAAGGAATTCGTCGCAGAATGCTTTTTTTGTCTCTTCGGCATTTAAATCAAATCCATTATCGCTCAGAATCGGGGAAGGTAGAAAAGGTTAGGACGTTCTGAAATTGTAATTGTCTTCGATGGTTTAAAACATCTGCGCTCCGATAACATTCCTCTCAAAGAAAAATGAGAATTCGAAGTCACTTTTGCAGGAGATGCAATTTATTATTTCTTTTAGTTCTGTAGGAAAAGAGGAGAAGGAGCCTAACAATGCATTGTTTCTTTCCTTACTTTAATTTAGATACAGAGATAATTCAATTATTTAGACGCTTCTAAATTGTCTTAGCAACAATTTAATTAAGAGCAACCTAAGTGACAAGAAGTTGTGAACTGAATGATAAAGAAAAGAAGCCAAATTTTCTCTTAGTCTTTCAGTTTCTTGATCTTCGTGGAGAATGTGATCTTTATGCATCAAAGATTGCCTTTTTCAAGGCCGATGAGTTTCATTTAGCTCTATTGATAGCTTAGTGTATCTTAAATGTTCGCAGAATGCCGCAAGGGTTTTGTTCCATGGGTTAGAGACAGTAATTTTTTGCAGCGAAGGTGGTAGTATATTCAAGTAGTACTTACATTTATTTGAAGATAGATTAAAGGCTTTTTATTTTCGCAAAATAACGAAAATTGCACAGTCTTCACGAGAATTTTCTTCTTTTAATGTTATCTACTGAAATTTCTGTTTCTTTATAAGCTGGAAATAATGGCTGATGAACAGTATAGTTTGACACGAGTAAGCACCAAGAAAGGAAAAAAAACTTTTCAGTAAAAATTCAACAAGATGAAGCAAGGATAAATTTTGATGACATTTTTGTAAGACATTCGCTGATCTCTTGCCCGCACGTACCAGAACTAATCATCTAATGCAACAGAAAATTTGTGCGATTTGTAATTATGTACATCGTGCAATACATGTTTGTTCAGATGAAGTTTGTTAAAAGACCGAACACGATTTTCTTACGATGCGATAACACACAGAGGACAGAACGATTTAGTTAAATGCTGTTGCCTTCAGAAATTTAGGAAACCAAGTCTACTCTGCACACTGACGCCCACAGCTTCGACACGAGAGAAATTCCATGATATTTCATTCGTAAAAACTTTCATAAGTTCTAAAGGGTTTTAACTTTACAGCAATTTCAAATTTGTTAATCATTGAGTTTCTCTGGCCTCAAAGAGTTGAAGATTTAGATTCGCGTGGAACTTACCAATTTCTCCAAGTGATTTGTCTGTCGTACGTAGACAAGACCAGTATAAACTTGTGTTTCTGACTGAAATAATACAAAAAATATGCTGTATGAGGAACTGTTAACTAAGGAAATAATCTTCCATAATTCAGCACTGTGACGAAGATAATTATATGAACATTATTGACCATCTCGACTCAACCTTGAAATTGACTACTTTGGAAGCTTCGCATTTTCCAAACTATTAACAAAAAATTAACTCTTTGTTCTCCACTTCAACCAACACAAGCAAGTGGAAACTCGTTTTCTTTATTTCGGGGTTTCGCGTCTACTATGAGCTATAAGTCGTCGCTAATTTGAAGCTGCTAGTTCCATGAAAGGGAGAGAGTCAGCGCGGAATGACAATGCGTGTCCTATACCTAATCCGAGACTCAAACCATGGCCTAACTCAGAGGAGTAGCCAGAAATCAGTTCTTCTAAACACCAGGCCCCCGTAACGGCCGAGCGAAAATACTCTGCAAAGTCAAAACCGTCCGAAAAGATTATGCTATCATAACGGGTGTTGCATTCAAATTGCAGCAATTATCCTGGGCTATTGTTATAAGAAACTGCAGTAAATAATTAACTCGATTCTGTCTAAAATCGTTGAAAGTAGGGGTTGGGAGGTAGTGTTTTAACGACTCCATGAACATATAAGTTATAAAATGTCTCTCATCCCTAAGTTAGAACAATTCTTTCCAGGGAAGAGTCGGAAGGACCAAACATATACTTTAATATCCATACCCTTTCCATGATTGGGGTCCCGTACTGTGAAAACTCACTCGACCACTGGGGTCTGTTGCAAGGATAACCTTTTCAGTGGAGTAACACTCAAGACCCTTATTCTAAGAGAGACGCAAAGTGAAATATTTCTAAAACAGATCGGAAATGAGGTATCATCATCATCATCATTGTCAACCATTATCAATCCATTGCTGGACGAAGGTCTCCCCAAGTTTCCTCCACAACGGTCTGTCTTGTGCCAGTCTCCTCCATGTCACCCCTGCATACTTTCGAATTTTATCCACCCATCTCCCATGTGGTCTTCTTCTGGGTCTTTTCCTGTCCCTTGGAATCCAATCTAAAATTTCGGCTGTCCATCGATGATCTGTCCTTCTGGCAGTATGTCCAGCCCATTGCCATTTCAGGGATTTGACTCTGATCATGATGTCTTCCACTCTTGTCATTTTTCGGATCCACGAGTTCCTCTTCTTTATATGTTGCAGTAAATATGTTTGGTAAATGATAACAGGATCTGGTATTTACTTATAGGGTGATTTAAATTGCTTCAGCTAAAACGAAATTTTATGAAAGTTTTGAAACTTTTTGATGTCTTGAAAGTTTGATTTAATTTATAGAGGATTTCTGAATTTATTAAATTTAATGTTTATTTCGAAATTCAAAGGGTATTTAGTAATCAGAAAACATGGAAGGTTTTTTTTAAGGTTTTTTCAGACAAATATAATATTTAGCAAGCATTAATAGGTTTCGTGGTATTATCACGCTCCCTTCTAAAAATATCTCAAATGATAAAACTTGAGATAGAAACGTAGGTGGCAGATGGGTGGCAGGCACCCTTGCAATATATTACCTTACAATATACGAACAGATGCCTTATGATATACGAACAGTTGTTATTAATTCAAACACTCGACGTGGATCAGGAACACCAAACAGAAATGATCGCTCTTTCCACGTTAAGAAGTGAGTCTCGAAAATTTCTCATCGGCCGCCACCGGGAATCAAACCCAGGGTCTTCCAGTTACACGCCGGACATGCAACCACTGCACTGCATTCGGCCGATGAGAATTTTTCCGAGACTCACTTATTAACGTGGAAAGAGCGAATATTTCTGTTTGGTGTTCCTGATCCACGTCGAGTGTTTGAATTAATTATTCAATCGCCTCCTAGTTATTTGTTCAGTTGCTGCTTTCCATCTTTGGTGAATCCCCAGCACTGTGCGGGGCTCCATGAAGCAACCTACCATGTTGTTTGAAAGTTAATCACATGTGAGTCTGGAGAATTAGAGGCCGCTGTGGTGCAGGTGTAGCATGTCCGGCGCGTAACTGGAAGACTCTGGGTTCGGTTCCCGGTGGCAGCCGATGAGAGTTTTTCCGAGACTCACTTATTAACGTGGAAAGAGCGATGATTTCTGTTTGGTGCAGTTATTATCCATCTCTGAAACCTGCTTGCTTTAACATTCCCGTTAAAATGTTGCTTAAAACTTATCATTTTAAGCTAGAAATCTTAAAAATAATTATGTCGGCGGTTCTAATTCTACGAAGTAATTCAAGGAAACATACGATTAACCTGGCCAAATATCCGGACAAAACGTACTTACATGAACTTCTGTGCGAGTCTGAGAACGTCTAAGTAATACGAGCCATGCAGAGTCTTAAATTTGAAAAGCTTTCCAGCGCAGAGCAAAGAACAATTTTGGAAATTTAGGAATGATCGTATACAACTGTATAAGGAGTGTTTGTTGGATTTTTACCGTAAAAATACAGTTATTTGCGAAAGTTTAAGACAAGCTGTTGGTATTAGGAGATTTCTACTGATTGCGTCAGCTACTGCCTGTAGTAACTAAACTTCCTGTCGGTGTTTCATCATCCTACAGCGGCAACTGTTGTTAGGAGAAGCGTGCGAGCGTCAGTTTGCTTCTGGTTTTCATGCTGAGAGGTTTTGTGCGTATTTTATACATAGCGAAAAATGGGCGGAAAAGCGTCATTAAGTGTTTCTCAGAGGGCACAAAGAGTGACTTTATGTCATGAAGGATACTCCGAACGTTACATAAGCAGAAAGGTGAATGTGAGCAAGACTGCTGTTCATAAGGCGATCATGAAATATTGGCGTACAGGTGAATTTAGCGACCGAAAGAGAAGTGGAGATCCAAGGAAAACAACCCGTCATGATGACAATACCATAAGGCGAATAGTTATGCGTTCTCAGAGGAGTTCGTGCAAGAAAATCAAGGCCTTTATACATTTAGAAGGTTTTGATATTAGCATCAGCATTGCTTCCCGACGTCTTAGCAAATATGTTGGATTAAAGTCTTATAAACCTGCACATAAACCTAGACTAACCTCAGTCATGGAAAAGAAGAGACTCCAGTTTGCGAAGCGTCATCAATCGTGGACTGCTGAAAATTGGAGCCAAGTTCTTTTTTTCAATGAATCAACTGTGCGTCAATTTGAATCACGACAAGCACATGCTCGACGACCAAAAAGCAAACGGTTTGATGAAAAATACGCCGTTAGCACTGTGAGACATCCTCCTAGTCAGATGATATGGGGTGCTATGTCAGCACCCGGTACTGCTTCGTCATCCGTTTTGCCGACAGGCACTACCATGACTGGTCCTTTTTATGTAGAAATGTTACGTGAGAATCTGTTAACTGTTATGCAAGTGCACAGATGCACAATCTTTAAGCATGATGGAGCTTCATGCCACATATCAAACACAGTAAAGGACTAACTGCAAAGGAAAAGCATAACTGTGCTTGACTGGCCCGGTAATAGTCCCGACCTTAACCCCATCAAAGATTTATGGGCCATTTTAAAAGACAAGTTAGCAGAAAAACAGCCATCAATTTCCCAAGCTTTGATTGACGCGATAAAGTACATTTGGTGCAAAGACATTTCAAGTGACTACTGCAAATCCCTCATTCAGAGTATACCACATCGTATTCTTCCCGTTATAAAAAACAAAGGTGGCCACACAAAGTACTGATTTCGATGTTTTTGTGTTCTAAAGAATGCAAGTATTCATCTGTGGTGTCATTTTTTCAAATATGTCTGACAAGTAATCAGTTGTTCTTTTGAAAATCTTAATTTTCAATAAACTGAGAGGTGATCTTAAACTTTTGCAAATGACTGTAATAACGTAACATATTGTACTAGTTCTTAAAAACGATCATAAACCTTGAGTGGTGCGGATCATCTGTCAAGGAGTTTAAAAAAGTGATGGATCTTTGAATTCACTTTTCTGTTTTTTTTTCGGGTTTTTTTTTGCGGATGTTATGTACATCTAATGCTATGAGGCGTACACCATTAGTGATTTTGAGCAATAGGTTCCATGAAAGAGATAAATGCAATAGGACAGATATGAAGCCCAAACCTCATTCTAGACTTGAACGAGGTCCAAATCAGATAATTAGTCCTACGTTAGCACATATGATTACTCACTTACCTTGAATTACGTTTTCGTAGAAATAAGATAAGCATGTTACCAAGCTTTTTTACGATGTTTCAGGACCCCAAATCAGATATTTAGCCAGAAGTTCGCGCCTATGATTGCCAGGTACCCTTAAATTACTTTACCGTAGCAACATCATATGAACTGTACGAATCATTTGTATAGTAGCATCGTCAATCAAAACATATTAATGACTTCTGAGCTGTCTTGCCTTTGATACAGTAGAAGAATAGAGCATAGCGCCTGTCCAGCAGCATAAGGAATTTCAATCAGCAAAAATTGCTAGTTGAGAAAATAGAAACTGTTCTGAAGAAAGCAACACTAGTGTATCGTGCTGATGAGATTCTGACCTTTAAATCGTTCTAAATACCTTATACTGTCGTATTTAGAATAGGCTTGAAAATTCTTCATCAGATTTGGCCGATGGAGATAAAAAATATTTTCTGAAAAGACGGAGGGAACAATTTCCTTTCATTAGCAACGTTGTCGTAAGGCAGACAAAAACAGATGTGCGGCGACAGCTAGACGGCTGGTTCCGAGACGTACTTTATCATTCTTGGTTTTTCGTGAGCGTGTTTCAAAGGTTTAGAGGTCTTGGCAAAATTTCAGTTTCTTAAGAAAATTTAGGTCACAAGTTAAAAGTTCAGTTTTTGTTGTGATCTGTACTTGTCTTTGAAGAAGTTCATTTTCCAACATAAACAATTAAGTTAGTTTTTCGAGTTACTCTTGTTACTTAAAATAAAGCAGAATTAAGTTTAAGAAAAAAAGCAACAAGAATACTCTCAGTCTCAGAGCATAGTACTCTGTTAATTAGCTATGATAAAACCATCACGATGCCCGAGTGGTCAGAATCGTAGGTTTCTGGCTGGTCTCGAGTCCCGGGTGAAGCATGGGTGGTACGTGTGTCTTAAGGCGCTGCCTCTCCGCATTTCGTGGAACCAGTGGACATAAATTAGTGACGGGCAACTGCTTACAACCGCTGAAGTTGCTCATGGTGGTCATTAAACCTTGGAAAAAAAAAACATTCATATTACACGAAGTATCTTTCCAGAATTTTGAATTTTTTAACAATTTGAACGGGGTGACTTGGCTTGACAATAAATAGATACGACGTTATATTCATTTAAAGATACGAGGTATCACGTTCGTTGAGCACGCGGTATCCTGGTAGGGAGAAAGCGTTACTTGAATAACTGGCTCCAAATTCGTGGCAACTCGAGTGAGACGCTATCATTGCAAGTATCACTGTTGGTAATGATCTCCAAGGTTTCCCGAATAGCTGTATATTTATAGGTAAAATAGGTAGCTAATTTCTCTATATCATCCCACACAGGATTAGCCGACTTCAATTTGACTTCTCTGGATAGAGCCGTGGTTACTTTATCGTATTTTGTGTCTCTTTTATGCTCGTTGACTCTAATTCTAAACGAACGCTTGGTCATTCCAATGTAGTATAATTTAGAGCCGAGTTATTTGTAACAGTTTGTAAGGCACATTTGGTCGAGTCATTTGTAAGAGTCAAGTCGCCGCGTTCAAACTGTTAAAGCGTTCTATTATTCAGATTGCAGTTTTTGTTTAACTTCCTTGAAAATGCCATCTGGTTGATGTGCGAAAGCTTAGAAACGCTTATTTATACATCCCTACGCCAATAAATCGGATTACTAGTATAGTTTTGCTATTTTCTACATAACCGGTGTACAGTTTTTTGTTATTAATTTGAATTTTAACACCTGAAAATCAGTGTCCTTGCTAATGACCGGGCGAGATCACTGATTACCAAGTGTTTTGATCGATTATATAGCTTAAGTTCTTGATAACTCCCAGAAAATACCTTGGTAAAGTAATGTGACATTTTTATCACGCATTTTGTGAACAGCGAGAAATAATATTTGATATTTTTAAATTGAACATACTATTCAATATTAATATAAGGCACTACTTGTGCCCGTTTCCTGTTTTTCATATGCTCATTTTAAGACTTGGTGAGATAGAATTAACATATGCATGTCTTTTGTATGCTAAAGACTTGGATCAGATCACAAGTTCTTAGCGTTTTCGTCTGCCACTTGCAAATGAAAATGCGTCGTAATTTCTGAACACAGTTGTCTGATAGAAGATAATATTCTTTTATATCACATACAACGGAGTAAAACAAATGAAATGGCATTTATATCGTCAGTTTATCCTTTCTTTCTTAAGCTCTGGCCTTTAGCTGGAGTCGTTTGTTTTTCTTTGGTCTTTACTTGTTAGGCTTCACAAATCGGTTTTTAGTAAGCCTCTTGGTACAGGTTTCACTGACATTTAACAAAGAGAAAAATGAAGCACAAGTTCCGATTTTTGATCTATTTGCTTCAGAAACATCAGCATTAATAATGGCTGCAACACAAACACGAATATATTCTGATGCATTGCTGTTTTAACAGTTTGAAAAAATATTATTGGCTTGCTATATGTTTACAGTTCAGTCGGTTGATTTGGCAACGGATTTAGCTACTTTCACATTCTTATTCTTTAGCACACGTTAAATGTTCTTACAATGAATATGTTAAAAGAAAAAGCGAGAATTTTTTCCCACCTAGATGATAATTTTCTGCCCAAAACGTTATGTGTGTCTTCGCTTCGCCTAACAGCGAAGTATTTATTTAAACTTGGAATAGCGTACCCGAATCAACCCTAATTGTTTTTGATAGGCACCCAGTGTCTGAGTGGCTCACGGCGCTGGTTTCTGACTTCGCGTACTTCTGGGGTTGGGTTCCAGCACTAGGAAAAGGGAGGGCCTTACGGCTCTGGCTTCATCCCTTCTTTAGAACCTTTGGCTCTAAATAAGGAACGGTCGATTCATTATATCCTTAGACGCTCATTTCGATTTTCAAAACCAGAAACACAAAAAGAAGAACAAATTTCTTGATACTGTGTAAGAAAAATACTTTCACCTGATGAAGCCTTCAAATATTGCCCCACTGGCGCAACGGCGATTCAACATATCTTTCACAGAGAAGACTATGAGAGCAGTTATCCCTTGATTCTCTTCCTATAAATTTTCGATGTTCGAGAAGAACAAGACCTCCTAGGAAGACAGCTGTATCAGGCTGAATAAGTGCCACACATATCAATTTGTTAACTCATTGTTCATTCAAAACTTTAAAATCCTTTATCTAGACGCATTTTCCTTGAACATTACAACCTTCGAAAATTTATGAGCAATCGAACTACACTTCAGAGCTTCCATATTTAACACCCCCCACATCCCCCACACCCCCCACACGCACGCACGCACGCACGCACACACACACACACACACACACACACAAACACACACACACACAAACATTCACGGGGCTATGCACCGTAGGCTTTGTCTTTCATGGTTTAGTTTTTAATGAAAACAAATTAATAACGAACGGCTGCGGACTACGTTCAGTATTTTGCCGGTGTGAGACATTACTCAGAACCATTTGCTGTGGTGAGTTCATAGACGTTCGGATATTAATATCAGAAACACGATTTTCTAAACGAACCCGCAACAGAAAAATACTTCTTAAATTTCGGTAAGAAAGGCATAAAATCAATGAAAAGTCGTCAGCCGCAAGGAGTCAGATGGCCCTTCCAGTTGATTGGAAATTGACGTCCCCACTGTCCGAGATAAGCTTCGTGTATATTATTTGAACTTTTAGGGGTGCTCTTTAGCCAAATATGGCCCCAGCATTAGAAGTTTTCAAATAAATAAACTTAGTGCGTAGTCCTTGATAGAAGAATTTATTTTCTCGGGCCCAGAACTTAGGACTACTTCTGTAAGGAAAGGTTTAGTGCATCGTGATTAAAGGGATCTGTGGTTCATTCTTCAAATGTTGTCCATAAACCCAGTATATCAAAAACCGTTATGGATAATAATGATACACAGCCCAACTACGATGCAAGCCGACTGTAACACGGGAAGTTATAATGGCAAGATAGCGAGAACCGTACGATAAATGCATAACAACGCCAGTAACAGAAGTTGTGGTTCACCAGATATAATAAAAGGCCTATGACAGAATTCTTAGAGTGTTTTATGTCTTTCTGTTGCTTTTGGAAAGAGCTACATGTCTAACAAATAACTGAGTTTTATGTATTGATACTTCGAACACGCACGCCTCAGCGCAGTTGTAGTTCATCACTAAATTGATAGGTTGATAAAATATTGTCCAATTCTCACATGCATTTGGGTATCCGTGTATCTCCGTTTTTTAAGGTGATTCGCCAATACTAAATTTTTGAGATGTATGTAGAACATACACTATAAATTATTATAAAAATGGAAACTTGTGGTTTTAGTTACGTTTTGTAGCATAAAAAATTACTATATAAAGTCAAACGTAACTAGTACGGCATACATGACTGAAATATCAAAGACATGAATGGACAATGGATGACTAATATAACTGACAGGTAGTCCAAGATCTATTTTCTTTGGTCGTGGGGTATACTCCGCAAAACACTATGAACATTAATGATCCTAATTATTGCCGGTAGCGCAGTGGTCTAAGCGCTGGCTGACAGTTCCTTCGAGATAGGTTCGGATTTGAGTTCCGGATGAAGCATGGGTGGTGTGCTTGCTTGTCTTCCGGCACTTGCTCACTATCTTCCCTAGAATCAGTGTAATTAGGGCCATCCGGCTGCTTTATATTCCTTAGAGGTGGTCATTAAACCCAAAAGAAAAAAAAACAGGACCTCGGTATGGAGATTTATCTCATCTCGTTGTCCAATCATTTCAACACCATTTTCACTGATGGATTACATGGTGTCAATTGATTTGGAAAAAGCAATACAAACGTCTGCTTTAAACATTAGAATAAAATTCATTAAATAAATTCAAATTCTGAGCGACGAGAATTTATACCAGTGTTGCGTCCCGAGGGCTCGGGATAAATCAATTTAAAACTATGGATTTAAAATCGATTCTTATTAAAACAGCCTAAGTAGAAATTATTACTCGCACACCTTCTGAGAAGGCTTACGACTCAGTGATTGCAAAGTTGGCTAACTTGGTCTTGAATTTCAGTCCTGAAGTAAGCATTGACAGTGTACTTGTTCATTGGCTTCCCCTTTTTCTCATAGAGCTCATATTCCTAAATTAAAGACTAATGACTTCTCGTAATACTCGGTGTTCAAGGGGTGGTCAATAAACAAAAAAATGGCTTTTTTTTTAAATTGGAATGTGAAAAGTACTTGAAAAACAAACTCTTATATACTTAGGAAATTGTAAAATGCAAAATACAGGAAAGTTGCGGTTGAATAATGCAGTAATAAGGAATTAAGTCAGAGCTATGAGAAAAATCATGTGTGTCTTGTTTCCAGTTTCAGCATCATTGTGCAGCATTTTGAAAATTGACCAAACCATTCATACTGCATACACATAGATCTATGCTAATGACATTTTGGGTATACTTCATGAATGAGAAAATAAAAATAAAAGAAAATAAATCTCTGTTGGAGTCAATCGTACGCCCCCCCCCCATCAGAGCAGATACTTTCGGAAAATAATTTTCCAAAATGAAACATCTTCGGAGAAACTGGCTTTGGTAAATCTCTCGTATTTATATTAAGTGAGAAGCGATGTGAGAAATCTTGAGAAGTGATGGATATTGTTTCCTGGCTCACTTAGGGGCTTTAATAATGAATGCCACTTTCCCTTGTTTCACTTTCGAAGGAGTGAAAGCCCTGTGATGGATGTTCTCATGGAAGCCGGAGACTACATCCATTCACCAAGATGGTTCACCACCATCATCGTTACATTCCCTATGGTGAGAACGTCTTTGATCTTTCAAAGTCGACTATTTTTACGAGTTAATCTGAATGGGATAAAACAAAATGTGCACTTTGAGGGCTGAAATACAGGATTTTAATTTTTAAACACTATAGTAAAATTCCTGGAGTGTTTTAATTCATAATATTTATTATATTCATGATACACCCATTGTGTAGTTCATAGCTCATGCTGGAAATTATTCCCATCTTTCATTCTGGAGCCATTTACTCGTTTCTCGAGTTTTATGTCAGCCAACGAGGAGATTTTTTATTTATTATTGAAGTGATCTCTGAGCTGCTCATTTTGAATTACGCTATAGATCCTATAGAAAATATTTGATGGGGATAGGTCGGGAGATACAGAGTTTCCGTAGAAGACCTGCGAAATTAACCGTTGTCCCAAAAGTTCTCGTAATAATGCAACGATCATGCGCATGATATCGCATGTGATTCCTTTTAGCTGAAGACACGCATTTTTCTTATCGACCTCCAGAAAAAAACTGCGTACTGCGTTAGATGGCTTGATAACATTCATTACCATGTCTTCACATAGCACTGAACCGATAATTCTACACTATGAGAGCGAATGCCAATCGCCAAGTTTTACCAAATGCAATGTTACTTTCATTAAAATACGGTGGTTTCCTGAAATCCACAGTCGGACACTCCAACAGTTAACGTAGTCATGCAGATTAAACCAAGTTTCATCGGCGAAAGGAAAACAAGGTGACTGAAAACTCAGTTGTTACTAAGTCTGTAATGACAGTAACGGAGCCTGGCAGCATTATCATTGGCAGATTGCAACTTGTGCATCGTGCGATACGGCACGCTCGGAGATGAAGCACTGGTATGTATTATTTAAGTGTATGTTCTTCCAGTGAAATAATATTCACAACGATTTAAAAGAGAATGCAACAAACTGAATTTCGCTTGCTCTAGCCTATCATCTTTTAAAACCGAGCTCTGTGGTTATCCTGATGTTCTAGATCACACGTAGAAGTTAATTGTCACTCCGTCTCCATTCAGAACGCTTCTTGGAAAGCTTTCCAGCAGAAAGCAAACTGCTTGTTACCAAATTAATGCTCCACGGCAAAAATGTTTTGTTCACAAGTCATAATTATCTTCCTTAATCCACAAACCGCCTCGTCGTCCAGTACAATAAACAAATACACGCAAGTTTTCCAAGACGCCGACTTCTTAATTGCGTAAAGTGATGTCTCAGTGAACAAGGCCAATGAGATTCCACTCCCGAAGACTAAGAAAGCTTCCTTTGCATACACAGATTACGGAGACAGGATTGCATTTTAAAATGAACATCCTACTTCACTACATATTGGTCCATGGAAATATGAAAACATTGTAACATTTTCACGCATTATGCAGCTGCTTATGTTTTGCACCAAATGTCAAGAAAAAGAAATACCTGAAGAGATGAAGAAAAATTTATTTTTTAATGCTAGTTTGTATATGACCGGATAACCTAGAAATGATAATCACGATTTCAGCATATTATCTCTCTCGAAATTGTCCATTTAAGGATGAAATTTGTTTTCCTGAATAGGTGAAAAGTGAAAGACATCTGTTTGAGAGCTCACGTGTTTGATTCAAAGATTGCGCACTGCTTTCGCAAATAATTAAAATCTTGGAAATCGCTTGTATTCGAAATCATCCTTGCTTTTTCTGTTTCGCAGAAAGTATCAACTACCGTAAGCAACTCAATGGACTATAAGCAGTCGCTTATCCCTAATTTGGGGCCATTAGTTTTAAGGGGTTTTAACGACCCCTACACAGGCGAGAGATGAAGAAAAATGCAGGTGAAAGCGAGAGGGCCAGCGTTGTAGGACAAAAACACTGACTATGTCTCATTCGGGATTTGAACCTGCACCGATCTTGGACGAATAGTTGAAAGTCAGCGTTTAGACCATTGCGCCACCGGGGCAGTCGTGAATGATGAATTCAGGTCAAATTCTTCAATCTGAGATATTTTGCTTCTTGGTTTTGATGATCAATTACGATCCCAGTCATTATGTTTCACAAAGTGCCGGAATTATCGTTCATTCGTGTGGCCAATCTTCTAAATTTTTTTAAAACTGCAGCGTAGCAGAGCAGAAATCAAACCCAGCTCTTTCAGTTTTCATTTGAGAATGCCGCCACTTCATTGTGCGAGTGCCCTGGTGGCTGACTAGTCAGAGGCGAAGGCTTCTGACTGGTAGTTCGAGTCCCAGATGTGTCACGTGTGGTGTGTTTGTCTTAGGGTGTGGGATCACCCAGCTCCGTGTAACCAAAGGCCCCGAATTTGGAACTAGCGGATGCTTATAGCCCTCAAGGTTGCTTGTGGTGGTTGTTAAACCCGGAAACTACAACAAGAAACTTCAGTTCCAACTAGTTGAAACCCTTTGAGTAGGATTATAGACCAGCTTTCACATTGTTGGAGTCAGTGCACGTGCCTCCCTGTAGTAGACGCGTCACCTGTACGCCCAGGAACCGAGTAATCAAAGCAACGGCTTCCAGCAGCTCTTCTGATTTGGGACCGGGTTCAAGCACCAAATGAGGCATGATAGGTGCATTTGTCATACGGTAATGGTTCTGTCTCCTCTCTAGAATCAGCAGTTGCCAAAAATTGGGAAGAAGTAGTTATAGATCGGTGAGTCATTAAACCTTAAGCAAGAAAAGCCCTCACCTGAGGCAGACATCCGGGTTAGATACACTGCTGTCCACCCAAAATGCAACACCAAGAAGGAAGCATCCGATTGGCCTGAAATTCGCAGCATGCGTCGCCCGCGAGAGAACATGCAAACGATTAGCATTGCAGGGCATATGCAAATCATGTGCGCCTGGTACGCCACCGAGGAGCACTATAAGACGGGTGCACAGAAGGCGGGGTGTAAGTAGTGGAAGTGTGATGTGCTGCCGGACCTGTGCGTGGGAAGCTTCCTGATGCCTCTTCGCAGAATACGGCAGTCATTCCAGCACGTTTCGGAGTTCGACAGAGGACGAATAGTGGCTTTTCGCGACAGCGGTTTATCGTACCGAGACATCGGCGCCCGTGTGGGACGACATCCAGCCACAGTGAGGCGAGTATGGATTCGGTGGGTGCAGGAGGGACGGATGGACCGACGTAGGCGATTTCCGCAGCGGCGGCTCACCACCGAACGGGAGGACCGGCATGTTGTGCTGCGGACATTGACGGCTCGCACCGCCACATCACGAACTTTAGCGCAGGAATTAGGGTGTGTTGCGCAACCACCTGTGTCAGCACGTACCGTTCGACCTAGTCTGCAGGAGCGGGGACTTGTCGCACGGCGCCCATTGCTCCGATTACCATTGACGTTACAGCACCGGCGAGTGTGGTGGCAGTGAGCCGTTGAACGCCGCCCCTGGACTACGGAATGGCACAACATTGTCTTCTCCGACGAATCCCGCTTCTGCTTGCAACATCACGATGGTCGGATCCGCGTGTGGCGGCACCGTGGCGAGAGACTGTATGACACCTGCATTATGCATCGCCATACCGGTCCGTCACCTGGCGTTATGGTTTGGGGCGCGCAATTGGATATGACATCCGCACCCCTCTGGTACGCATCGCCGGTGCACTCAACTGCCACCGCTACATCTCCGACGTTTTGAAGCCTGTAGTCGTCCCTTACACGCAGGACCCGCCAGTGGCCACGTTTCAACAGGACAATGCGCGCCCGCACGTGGCACGCATCGTGCAACAATTCTTCACGGCCCACCAGGTGTCACTGCTGCCGTGGCCCACCTGTTCTCCAGATATGTCGCCCATCGAATACGTGTGGTCGCTGATCGGCAACTGAGTGGCCCGGCAAGCACCACCCGCGGCTACGCCTGATGAACTGTGGCAACGTGTGGAAGCAGCCTGGACCGGCTGCTTCCAAAGCCTCTTTCGTAGCCTCTTTCGTTCGATGCCGCGGCGTGTATCGGCCGTTATTGCCAGCCATGGGGGCCACACAAACTATTGATATCTGCGTGTTCAGCAAGTCGCACGGGCCTGTAAGTTCCATCGTTTCATCTTTGTATCTGTTGTTATGTGCCCAGTAAATCTGGCTTTGCTATCTCGTGTCCTTCTTGGTGTTGCATTTTGGGTGGCCAGCAGCGTATAAGCCATGCTCAGACATGCGCATTACATAATTCCGTAAAAAAATAATTTCTACTGTGCCCTGTGTAATATGAAAATTATTTCCATATTAAATATAGTTATCCATAAGATGATTTTTTTATTCAGAATAAAATGAGGCGACCCAATATTTGTCTTTTTTAGAATCCAAAAATAGCGCTCTCATTACGCTTTCAGCAGCCCTGTGTTTGTGCCTGACGATGCAAAAGACATTGCGATTTTGTATTTCTTTTCTCTGATTTTTAAATATATTATTTCTTAGTCACATATAACATACAGGGTGTTTCTAAAGTGTTTGGTTAAACTTAGAAAACATTTTATACTACCAATTCTCTGATAAAAAAGAATCACATAAACATAGGGCTGAAACGCTCTCTTACAGAGATATACACAGTGCACTCGTAGAGCAAGTAGCGCACCAACCGCTTCAAAAGCGAGCGGTGGCCCATAAGGATGTAAAACAAACGTGATCATGTAAGTGCCAGAATGCCAGTCAACGTCAACTTGACTTTAGCGCTTCTTGCAGCAAATTCGCGAACTTAGATAACCCCAAATACTTTAACCTCCTCCGTGTACAGCATAAATTCCCCCTCTAATACCACTTTTTATGACTGTAGCAATTGAATGGTGCTTTTCAACTTTGCACTTGACATTTTAGCTCTGTTTATCATATTTTCGGAGTTCGGTAAGTTAAGTTCACGAATTCGCTGTTAGGGGGCGCTGATGTCAAGCTGATGGGATCGGTCTCCTGGGCCTGCAACTTTGCCGTCTTAACATGTGCGTCACCTCTGAGGAAGGTATGTCACAATATCACTGTGTAGTAAAGCGTTTACGTCCTTGCTTATGTATGTATGTATGTTTTCGTTAGAATCGGCGTTAGAAAAAGTTCTTAAGTTTAGCCAACGTTTTGTTGGGTTGCTGCGAATGAAATGTCCGGCAAAGGACCAGCACATGTGGACGGCGAGAACGGAAAATTAGGACAACGTATCTAGGCAAAATAATCCCCCTCGGCATCGACACATAGTTGTTATCTGTTCGGCAAAGCCATGATCCCGGAACGAAATAAGTCTTGTGGCTGGGACCCAAAGAAGTCATCAACTGCACGTTGAACCTCATTGTCGTGAACTACAGTATTTCCCGGACAGGAAGTGATCTAGGCGACGAAATGGATGATAGTCTGTCGGAGACAAGTCCGGGGAACAGGCAGGATGAAGCAGTTCTTCATAGCCCAAGGCACTTAGTGTCAACATGGTTCGTTCTGCTACATGAGGGCGGACGTTGTCCTGGAGCAGAATAACACCATATCTGTTGACCAAAGCCGGTTGTTTCTGCAGAAATTTCCGGTGCATCTGGTATAATTCAGCACAATAACATTCTACAATGATGGTTTGGCCTCTTGCCAATAAACTCTGATGAATTATCGCGGCTGTGGACCACCAGACAAGGAGCATCATCTTCTTGATGTGTAGTGATGGCTTAGGATGCTGTCCAGCAAGCTGTGTCTTGTTTACCCATTGTGCAGATCGTTTCCGATTATCATAATGGACCCACTTCTCGTCGCAGGTAACGATTTGATGCTGTAGAGGTTCCTGTTTTTTCCTGGCAAGCAGCGACGTGCAGACTTCCAAACGCCTAGTCTTGGAGGCAGTTTTCAACTCATGCGGTAGGGTCATGTCCAGCTCTTTGATCTTACCCAGAGCATCCAGACGCCGAACAACTGTCGTGTGGTGGACACCTACCTCAGCCGCTATGTCACGAGACTTTTTCGGTGATCTGCTTTAATCACACGTACGTAACAGAACATATTCAGAAACAGCAACAGGTTTGTGACCACGTGTTTCGCTTTGCAGGTCCGTATCTACGCTTCGAAACTTCCCAAACCATCACCGAATGGTTCGTTCGTTAGCTGTATTCGTCCCAAACACTTTGTTAACGTTTCGAGCTGCAATTTCTGCAGAATGGCTCAGTTTAAATTCATACAGGTAGATGACTCTCAAATCCGGCGTCTGCATGTTTCATTTGCAAGCCACGTTACGTCCAAACAAATCACGCCTGAACCTTGTTCTTCACACACGTGCTAGCTATTTATAGTAACTCCGTGACGCAATACCCGCAACACCCGTGGGTGGTTCCATTCCGCTGTGGTGGGGGTCTGTCTTCACTGCTCGTTCGCGCCGGACATTTCATTCGCACGAACCCAACAGAAACATCTTTTGTAATACTACTATCAGTATGTTACAGAAAATAACTCGAAAGTAGAGGTATGGCTCTCCTTCATTTTGACACCATGAACTAAAATACGGAAAAGCGCAGTTTAATCTGCTGATCAGTTCCCGGTTGTCGTACTCGTTATTGTAGTGTAATTACAGTACCACAGCTTTCCCATGTGCGACACCTTCCATGTATTTCATAAATCTGGATGATGTCGCCTCTCAGTCCATTCAAAATGCTGAGGCACATCGCGCTCGTAACCTGTCTGGACAAATCTGCTTCCACTCCGCATGCAAAGTTACGTCCTTATTCACATTACTATCCTTCCTTTAAAATAAATGACCATCATCCCTACCATTCCGATGGCAATTGTTTCTCCGTCAGCATTCAGTTCATTTCTTCAACACACAGGAAACAACCTAACAAGCAGAAAAAACACCATCAGTTTGAACCTATACAGAATGATAATTTAATTCTTTCACTGAAAAGGCGCATCAGACTGGCATATGTGAAAAGCCCAGTGCTCATTAACTGTTCCATGGCTCATCAGGCTTCATTAACCGGAGTCGAGCAAATCCCTGAAAAATACTACGCTTTAAACTTCGTAAGTTTCCTACGACTTTAGATGAAACATTTGGCTTTTCAGAACTTTTTAAAATTTCGTCATCTCTCGCTTAAAGCAAAAACGAAGGGCATCGATCGGGTGGACGGGATGTTCGAGAATATGTGCACAAATTTTCAGATGGCACGTGTTAAGTATATAGAATTTGTCTTAACAGAATCGAACGCTGAACAGAAATTCTATTCTTAGAATTTCAAAGGACATGTGGAAACAGTTTGCCTTTATTGAATTAGGCTTAATTCAATTCTGTTTCTTCGCCGTCTCTGGCACGAACTGAAACGTTTCAGAATACCATGGCTCCCACTCTTGGGTTGAAGACGTCGATTGAAAATTTTCTTCTTTTGTCGTTTCTAAGAAAATTTAATTTGCCTCGTGAACTTAACAGTTCACCAACTGCATTCTGTGCACACACACGCACGCGGTGCCAAAGTACATGCATCAGCAATTACACACGAGCTATTTTCAATCACGCATTTCGCTATCAGAGTTCTGTCTATTCATAGAATGGACAGCTAACATCAGCAAATGGAAATAATATCGTTTCAAGCTGTTGGTGAATTCTCAAAACAGTATTTTGATTTGGTGATGTTGATTATCGAGACCATTTTTCTACTGGATGAAAAGGTCCTTAGAAACCGTGGCTTAGTTTTTCCCTTATTAATACTCAGTTTGAATTTCATACAAAAGTTGTATACACAGGACAACATACTATGCAAAAGTGAGCTGTACAGCAGGTTTTCCCGGATGTTGAACTTTTATATGAAATTAAAACTGAGTGTAAATAAAAGAAAAACAAGTTATGGATTTTGAAAGCGTAACTGTTATTAATGAATGCAAGATCAGTCTAAAGGGCACAGATATAGACCGGGTGAATGGAGTTGTACACTGATAGCCATTAAAATTGCAACACTACGAAAGACAAGAGATATCAAAGCCATATTTATTGTACAGAAAGCAGAGGATACAAGGGTGAATTGATTACAAATACAGCACGGTGAGACGAGGTGAACACATAACAATTCGTATCTGGTGTAACCACCATGGGCGGCAATTACAGTTGCTACATGGCCCGGCATCGTGAGAAAGAGGCGTTGGATGTGTGTCTGAGGAATATCCGTCCACGCAGCTTCGATACGATGCCGTAGTTCCTCCATTGTAGACGGGAGTGGTCGCTGGCGCACCAGTCGTCCGACGATCATGGATTACACGTGTTCAATAGGCTCCATATCCTTGGACCGCGAGGATAAGGAAGGTGTGGCACATGGTGATGATCCAGAAAATCTTGGTCGTTGCGTGCCACATGCGGTCGCGCATTATTCTGTTAGTGAATGGCATCAGACAGTCCCTGAAGATATTGTACAACAACAAGCTCTAACACCTCAGTATGTAACGATGGCTGTTCAACGTACCAATAATGTGGACGAGACGTGTGCAGGAGTGGAATCGAATGGCACCCCGTACCATAATGCCGGCTGCCGGGCCGGCAGCATAATGGAGGACTCACTCAGCCGGTTGCAGTGGTACCGCTAGACATGGACTCGTCCATCACGGTGCTGCAAACTGAAGCGGGATTCGTCGGAAAACACAATGCCTTGGCATTCGCTCTTCTATGCGCGACGTTGTTGTGGTCGCAGACGCCGGTGTTTTACAGTCAAAGGTAGCCGAAGCAATGGTTGCCGTGCAAAAATGTCCCGCCGCTGCAGACGACTTCGATTTATCCCGTGCCGAGAGTGGGTGTTGTGACACACACCCGAACTGTAGAGCTACGGTGGTCGATGTGGCTTTGCGATCCGTCAGGGCCATGCGTACCAAATGTCTTTGATCTCGTTCGGTGGCGTGACAGGGCGGTTGGGATCCCGCAGGTTGGTGTGTTTGTTCCTCCTCTACCCACTGACGCCATATTCTCCCAACCATGGCCGCAAGCCGTCCCACACGAGCACCGATGTCTCAGAGTGATAATCAGCAATCCCGATGTAACACAATTCTCCCGCGATCGAAGTCGGAAACCTGCTGGTAGGGCTGCCGTTGTCTTCGACCGAGTATGCTGTAGCTGTTTATAGCCAGAAACGGCGAGCGAACACACTTTAAGAGTTTAAAAATGTCTCTTTGTTCACCCCTATTACACGATTTCTAGGGGGCGTTACTGTCCTGCATGATTTCCATATGTGCTGCCCGGTTAATCATTTGCATGTGCGCCCGTGTTCTGCCAACTTTTGAGGCCCTGGAATGCTATCTCCCTGGTGTTGCACTGTTAATGGCCAGCAGTGTATATTTAGGATACACGTTTGGCAGAGAAAACAGATTATAGATGGTAATTCATCTTTGAAACTCATAGCTGCTTTAGGAGGATTTCGTAGGAAATATGTGTTCTCGAAAAGGTTACCTGTATGAAAGTGCAATTGTTCCCGCGGTGACGTACGGCAGTGAAACACGAGTACTGAAGAAGATGCGCTATGTATGGACGTTGGGGAGAACATGTTCTGTTCATATGGGTAACGAAAATGTGTAATGCGAAGAAAAATGTTAGTAAGGTGGAAACAAATATTCTGAAGTAGTTCGGCAATGTTGAAAAATGTGTTGCGTATTGCTAAAATAATTCATTTAGCCCAAGTGGCAGGAAAGGTAGAGGAAGGAAAGGAAGGAAAAAGAAATTCTGAAACAGCAAGAGTTAGGAATGTCTGCATGCGAAAAAATAATGAGTACAAAATACTTTGTGTGAGACGTGGGATGTATGTCATTGGAGCTCGAGCTGTGTGCCAAGATCTCTGTAAACGGCGACGTTCTATGCATCAACCGTAAGTAAAATCCAGCACTATAAGTTTTAAACTTCTTTTATTTGGCAGGTGATATTTCTTTGAGGAGCTAACCACTGACTCTCAGAGAACAGCTTAGGGATATGTATGTTGTTATGTAATGCAAATATAGCCGCTCAAAATGATATCATTTTGAACTACTTCTGCTCGGACCGATATTTTTTCGAGGTGCTGATATTACTTGACTGTACTGTAAAAATAGTGGAAACTTCCACGATGAGTTTCCCTGTGTAATGTGTATGTAAGCAGCAAATGTACTCCTTCGAAATATTCTTCTGATTTTTCATTGGTACAGTCACTTTCTTTCATCTGTTCCGAGTCTGTATTTATCTTAAATTTTTCGCATATTCATATTTTCAGCCTCGAATATTAATTTTTCTGTCTTTCCTTTGCAGTGTTCTCCAGGATTATAGCTCGGTTCCTTTTCTTTCTCATTCGTTTGTTTGCTCAGTTTCCCAAAACTTCTTTTTTTTTCACAGTTTTCTGTTACAGTTTCCTCTCATGTATTAGTTCGGCACGATTAAATTTCCAATAAGTTAGTCTTTATTGAATAAAAATACCAAAGTTTCTCACAATAAAATGTTTATTTTACATCGACTGTCGTTTCGCAGAGCGTTTGGCTCGGCTTCCTCAGGACGAATGGAGCGTAAACATCTAAATTTTCGTGTGAAAGGAACACAAGACCAACGTACGGAAATATGAACTGAAGAAGTTGTCTATAGCCCAACATTGTCGCGAAAATAACCATAAATCTTTGTTCGGAAACGCCACGCTTATTGATAAACCTGATTTGACTACCAAACTTAACATAATAGAAGCTTTTCACGTATACCGGAATTCTTCACGCCTTGTCAACGACATGACGTCTACTCCATTTCTTTCAAGCGCGTGGAAACAACTCACCAAAATTCGTGACCGTCTGAACTCTGATGATGTCACAATGATTTAAATGTTTACGATCTATTGGTCTTGACGAAGCCGAGCCAAACGCTGTGCAAAACTATAGTCGATAATAAACATTTTATTGTGAGAAACGTTGGTATTTTTATTCTATATTAACACCGCAAGTTTAGTAGTCATGATTTATATATAAGTTAGTCTTTCTCTTTGGTTTTGCCTAATTCCACACTGCTGGCATATGTTTTTAGTAATTTCATTAACACAGTCGTATGTATGACTGTGCTGTAAGTGTATAGCGATGTATTCACAAGGTAGGTAAGACTAAATATGGCATTAGGATCCAACTTAGGATGACCAATGGAATCATTCGATCAATCAAAAAAAAAAAAAAAAAAGAAAAAATATAAGCTTCGTAAAAAAAGTAGAAAGAATCCTTATAACAGTCACTTACATGATAAGTATAAAAGGTATAAATATGTCCTAAGAAATGTATTCAGCATGCGAAAGTTGCTTATTACAACCTCGCTATTTCAGATGCAGGAAATAACTCCTATCAAAAATGAAAAATAATCAAATCAGCTATTAACAAACGATCCTGTGCTACTGAAACTCCGCTGACGTTAAAAGAAAATTCTGGTAATTTTAATGTTGATTCAAAATCAGTCGCTGATGAATTCAACAACTATTTCATTAACATAGGTCATGCTTTAGCATCTCAGCAAAACTTGCCCACAAATACTAAAGGTTATGATGCTTTATCCAAAATTAAAGAAGTTCCTTTTTCAATGTTTCTACGCCCTTTGGATGATACTGAAATCTATAATATTATCACTTCATTGTCCGTAAAAAGAAGTGCTGGTTCAGACAATATTAATAGCAGAGTCAGAAAAGACTCGATCTTTACTTTAGTACCACTTATAACACATATTATTAATCTGAGTTTTTATTCAGGTCAGTTTCCTGACAGTCTGAAAATCGCTAAGGTTATTCCTATTTTTAAAAAAAGAGATATGGAATCTACCTGTAATTACAGACCGATATATGTGCTACTCGTTTTGAGTAAAATTTTTGAAAAGTCTATTCACAGTAGAATGGTTGATTTTTTACACACCCATGATATGCTCTCTTTGGATCAGTTCGGTTTTTAAAGAAACAGATCTACTGAAATGGCTGTTGCTAAGTTGTGAAACTTCATTTCCGAAGCACTAAATGACAGTTATTATACTATTTGTGTTTTTATTGATTCTAAAAAAGCTTTCGGCACAGTAAATCATGACATTCTGCTACAAAAATTACCCAAATACGGTTTTCGTGGCAAAATTCTTTCCCTCTTAATAAGCTACCTCTCTAATCACAAACAGTATGTTTCTGTAAATAAAATAAACTCTGATCTACTTAATATTTCATGTGGAGTGCCTCAAGGTTTGGTATTGGGACCGTTACTGTTGTGATATATATTAATGACCTTCCTCTGTGCCTGCAATCAACTCATGTTTTGCTATAAGCTGATGACACTGTCATTTTTCAAAAATGTCATGATTTGCATGAGTTACAGATAATGATCAATAGTGATCTATCAAATTTATCTCATTGGTTATGCTCTACCGTCCGCGAGTTCGCGTCCTTTTTAAAGGTCTTACATGATTTTTATATGTTACGTACGCCATCTGGCTTCTGGTTACTGTTCCTTCTTACATCAGGGGTGGTCATAATTTTTCGACTGGACTATATACACTATATTGATAAAAGTCTCTGGATACCCATTCAAAAGCAAATGAACGGATTCGCTGCGTTGTTAAGATGAACAGTACAGCTGCAAACGGTATAAAAACAAGCCTGCAGCTGACCGCGATCATATCTCACTGTGAGGTTGAGTGAAAATGCCGCGGCGGGAGAGAACTGACTTTGAGAAAGGAAAGATTGTTGGTTGTTATATTAGTGGATTGTCCATAAGAGAAACCGAGAGGCATTTAAACATACCCAAATCAACTGTTTTGGATGTACTGAATAAGAGGAAGACACATGGCGTGCATGAAGCAGCAAAACGTACTGGCAGACCAAAGAAAATCGGTGATAGAGGACGTCAAAGCCTCAGTGGTCGTTACAGCTAATCGTCGGAGAGCTGCACAAGACCTCAGTGTACAGGTGAGTAAAAATGCTGGAACCTCGGTATCCACACGTACCATTCGCAGAGAACTTCATTCCATGAGTTACCGTAGTTGTGCGGCTGCTCATAAGCCTTTCATCTCCACTCGGAATGCTACTCGTCGTTTAGCATGGTGTAAAGAACATTTATCGTGGACCGTAAATCAATGGAAACGGGTCCTATGGCCTGATGAATTCAGATACACGATCCATCAGTCTTATGGCAGTGTGTGGGTATAGCGGCAGCCTGGGGAACGCTATTTACCACAGTGCACTGTTCCTACGGTCAAGTTTGGAGCTAGCAGTGTACTCGTGTAGGGGTTTTATTCGTGGTATGGTCCTGCCCATTGGTTATCGTGGACATACCCATTGATCAGCACGTTTACCTCGATATTTTGGACAATTATGCCCTACCAACTCTGTGGGAATGCTATGGAACCGAGCCTTGTTCGTACCAGCAGGATAATGCACCCAGACATAAAGCAAGGTCGGTTACGTCCTGGTTTGACGATAATTCCGTATCGTGTGTAGACTGGCCAGCACAGAGCCCTGGTCTTAATACCATAGAGCACCTATGGGATGAATTAGCGCGCCGCATAAGAAGTTTGGAACCAAGGCGTACTACTAAGCAACAGTTAGCCTCAGCATTGTGTAATGAATGGAAGCGCATACCTATCGCTGTGTTATAAAACCTTGTCGAAAGCATGTCTCAAAAGGTCAGTGCATGCATTAAGGTCAAAGGTGGACCGACACCGTACTAATGTATGTCAATAAATGCTATGTTGTGTTTCTCTTCTAGGTGTCTGGTGACCTTTGTCAATATAGTGTATGTCGTACGTGTGGATGTGTTCCCTTTCAGGAGGCGAACTGAAAAGAATGAAACATGAAATAATTTGGGTGTCATCAATGTGTTCTAGCGTTCGCTGTAACATGAAATGATTGAGGGCACCAGAGGATCGGCGCTTGTGTAGCAAATTGTTTTTGTTGAACAAACATTTTGAGTTGATGTGCAAAGGTTTCTCATGTATTCTCCATTAGGCATCATACAGTTAGAGCTATAGTGCGGGCAAAGTGCGCAATTCTAATATCCGTGGGAGTTGCAGCTTATTTGCTCGTCTCTCCATAAGAGAATACGATAATTGGAGACCGACAAGAGCGACTCATCTGAGATTAGACGGCGCCTTGCTTGAGTGAGCTAGCCGTCGCTTTAGCCATTTACCAAGATGAACATCTCAAGAAGGAATTGTGTTTTCCCTGGCGTGTCACATCGATGTGATACGCGACACTTTGTATCCCACTGCGATACAAAGAAACACGGTCCTTGATTCTATATACGACCATCTTCTGTTTTGGCCTTTTCTTGTCACACGCGTGCTTGGTTACAGAAATGCCTGTTATCTAGTAGGTGCTGTCTAGTAAAGAACGAAGAAGGAATTGAGGCTTCAGATGATGCAAAAGAGAAGCGGAGAACACACACACACACACACACACACACACACTGAATCTATTATAAAAACGAAAGCGATGTCACCTGCGAAAGAAATATTATTTATTTGCGTCCTTACATCACAAGTTGTGATCAAAAAGTATCCAGCCTGTATTTATTAAAACAAAGTGTAGGATTTACAGATTTGAAACTTCCGAAGCCCCACACTTAGCCCAACGCTGTTTCCACTGATCGAAACATTTTTTAAAGTCATCTTATGAAATAGCGATCTGCTACTTCGCCGCATTCTGTTGTATCTCCTCAATATCTTGATATCTTTTTTCCTTTCAAGATTTTTATATTTTTCGAATGCGGCGTACCTTGTAATAGAGCAATTGATTTTTTTTCACGATCATATGATAATCGTATAAATCTTAATTACAATTTTGGTTGGGTATATATATTAATATAAAAGATTTATAGTTATGTTGAATTTTCATCGTAGAATTATGGAGTGAAAGGAGTTGGAGAGATTATGGAGTGTTCTTTCTGCCTTGTTCCTTTTAGTTATTGCTTTGCCATCGTTGGAGTTGCTACATTTAACAGAAGAATTGGATGACCCTGATTTGATGGTGAAGTATACACTCAATAGCATCAATGCTATTGAGTGTATAAGTGTTCAGATTTAGATAGAAAAGTTTTCCAGTCTTATAAAATTTATAGAGCGGAAGTGGAGAGATTTCGTTTATTTGATTGTGGGGAAGAGAAAAAAAATAGCAGGGAGCGCGACTGGCGAATAGATTGGCTGTAGGATCTGTGCAATGTGGTGCTTAGCAAAGAAATGCTGCGCAAGTTGTTATGCATGGCCAGGAGCATTGACATGGTGGCGTTTCTACTCGCCACTCTTATGCAATACCAGCCATTTGCGACTAACTGCGTCCCTCAAACGCCCCAAAACTTGACATTAGTACTTCTTGATTGTCTGGCCTGATGGAGCGTATTTATGATACACAATTCCCTCATAATTTGAAAAAAACAATCAGCATTGTCTTGACATTGCTGCTGCTCTGTCGTACTCTTTTGGGTTAGGTGGAGACTTTCAGGTCTTCACTGAAGACTGAGCTTTAGTTTCGGGGTCATGCTCATAAACCCATGATTCTTTACCAGTTATGATAGTTTTCGTCACTTTCGACGCACTAAAGGTCACTAGCATTCAAGTGTGCACAACCTGTTCGATAAATATGCACTCAAGATACGACCAGTTCGGTAATACGCACTCGAGCAGGTACTGTTAAGTGTATGTTAACTGTCCAAAGCAAATTTGTTTTGCAACGGTAGAAATTGCGTGGTACTTAATTTGAAAATACTTCAAATCTTCAGCAAATTCCCATGAACGACGCTATTCGTATCAGGTGTGTTCCGAAACTAACTTCTGCTTCTAATGAAAAATCTTTTAATCAATCATATATGAGGAATGAAAGTTTTAACTTACGTTTAAAAAAAAACTGATATACACAACTCAAGTTTTGAATGTTCTAGACGTACGCCTACGAATTTTGCTTATGAAATTTTTTCAACGGTAGCTTACCTCAAACACATACTGCCTTAAAAATCAACTCTGACTAGAATTTCCACGTATTGCTTTACATCTGTGTAAATTAAGCAACATAGTTAATGGTTTATTGCTTCCTAACGGAGGTTCAGTCACATATCTAGTTACAGAAGACGAAAGGAAATTAATGAGCAAATTAGAACTTACAGTACTTTAGCTTATTGTTACTGTCGAACTCCAAGGTCGCACATTTAAAGTTTCAGACACAAACGATGGATTAAGTAAAGAGCTATCAGCAATTAAACCAAAATAAATGTGATAACGACACTTCGGCTACTACAAATAACTCCGCTTAGAAGAAGCTTCAGCCTGTTTACAAAACAGCGACAAGTCACAAACTTGATGGCTGAATTATACACACCACACCCGTTGTTTGAGCAAAGGGTTTGGTGAGAACAACTTATATTACAAACTGTAATGCATTTGCTTTAATTTAATTTCCCATTTTGGTTTTCTGTTCTAATTTAGTTATGCTACTCTTCGTACTTAAACGTCATATCTCCCAGGAGCTTACTTTTTCGCAATTTTCTGGCAGGCATTCAAGCCAGTATGCGACACACGCTGGCACGGATGGATAACAACATTAGACACTATATGTCCCAGCCTCTCCTATAAATAGACTGATGTAAACGACCCTGCTGATGCCAATAGCATGCAGATTAGACGATAGAAGATTGGAAGCCAGTATACTATTCCCATAAATCACGATATGAACTCCAATCTGCTGATGGTCTAATCCGTATTTGGAGTCAGCGGCATGAGGCCATTGACCCCTTATGCATGGTAACCGACTATCCAGGCCATCGGCGGAGGTTGTATGACACGAAGTATGTTTAGCTGGCATGAACCAGGACCCCTGGTGCGTTTGGGCAAACGAATAGACGCCAGCTACTACCAGGGACTTCTTGCCAACCATTTACATCCTATAATGTACACCTGCATTCAAAGGGGGAAGGGTTACTCCAGGAAGGTAATGACGCATGTCATCGGGCCCACCTCGTGCAGGAATGGTTCGTTGAACATAGTACTGATATGACATATCTGAAATGGACCCCGAACTCGCCTGAACCCAATTGAACATCTGTGGTATGCTGAACACCAGGTGGCCGCCCCGGTGGCGCAGTGGTCTAAGCGATGGCCTCTGATGTCCGAAAGGGGTCGGGGTTCGAATCCCGTGAGGCATGGATGTTGCGTTTGTCTTACGGCACTGGCTCTTTCCCTTCCCTGGAGCCAGTGACCATAAATTAGGGACGGGTGAAGATTAGGGACATAGCCCATTGAGTTGCTCATGGCGGTCATTAAACCTCCAATAAAAAACAAACAAACAAAAAAAACACACACACACCAGGTGATGTAAATGGACACACAATCCCCATCCATACCGGAACTGTGGCGCGCAATACGAACAGCTTGGTTTGCTGATCCCAAAACAACTGTACAGACACTTCATGGAGTCCCGCGCCAGGTGAGGACCATTCTTGAGGTGAAAGAAGGGCCCACGAAGTATTCAGCGGGAACTCAGTGTATATACATATATATATATACTTAAGAGCAAAACTGAAGACTAAGGAAAAACTTTATAGAGAGTGATTTTGATAATATCTATCCTAGCTCTCTTAACTTATGTAAAACCAACCACAGTAATCAGGAACTTGAGTTCCTAGACTTAAACATTAAGCTCAACAGAGGTAACCCATCTATTAGCCTCTTTGATAAAAGAGTTAATTTTCCTTTCAAAGTAATTAAATATCTACACTGGAATAATAACATTTCAACCAAAGTAATTGAGAGTGTACTAATTTCTCAGGTCCTAAGAATTTCAAGAATTTGCAGCAACAATTTGGACTTCAATTACCACATTAATATACTATTAGAAAGTTTTCTAGAGAACGAAATTCCTTCTTCTTTCATCAAAAAGAACTTTAAGAAAAATTATTCTGAATAATAGAGTAAGGTTGGCAGATCTGCTTTAATTTTCTACACAGTTAATAATATGATTCTGACCAATCAAAGCCGTAAGGAAGTTGGCTAGAGGATGCCTATTAACTACCTAAAGGAACCTTAGTGCTATGGATATGACGGTCCTATTAAAACAAAAAATTAAATAATATAAACAAAATCACAAAAAAAGCTTAAAAATCTGTTTATAAAAGAAAATAAAAACAAATAAAAAAGAAAACTAGTTATTCATCACTAGGATAGCTATACTAAAAATAGTAAAACCAACATTAAAATTAATAAGATTCTGATTAATCTATAGAAGCTCACTAAGGTGATTTAATACATGCAAAGATTATTAAATAAACTGCTCGTGTATTTTATAATATTCCTCATGTATTCTGGAGAGTTAATTCTGCTCTTTCTGATCATACAGATCCACAGTCTTAAGTTTATATATTTTTTTCTCTGGTTAAAATCTCCGCGCGTTGGTTTCTTGCTGTATGAGGAGGCCATCAGCCCCACCCTCACTGCCCCCCAGCGTCTAGGGAGTGGCAGAAGAGGTCAGCCATGTTCTTCTCTTGTGAGGAGAAAAGTTTTTGTCACACAAGAGGTAAGCTCTCTTCCTTGTTTTTGGGTTCTAGGTTTTATAAGTTCTATGTTTGTACTTCATGTACTTTTTCTCTGTCGTTTTTTAGCTTTTCAGCTTTTAGGCATTGTTTTGTCTGTTAACATTTTTGCGGGTTTTAACTCTTTCTTTTCTTTGTAACTTTGAGCGTCTTTTGGGGTACCTAGGAACAGAAGATGGCTAAGCTTGTTCCTTTTCTATGCGCTGTCTATGCGCTGTTTTTTCAAAGTAGTTAAGTTCTTAATAACTAATTAATTATGCACTTAAAGCACTGCTGAAATACTTTGTACATATTGCAACTAACTGTTTAAGGTATATAACTTTCACAAAGTTTTCTTTAGTTAATTATTATCTTTAACTTATTCTCGTTTTCGTGCTGTCATAAGTTGTAGAGTAGGGGGTTTTAGACTCAAGTTTTCTTTCAAAATTCTGTTTGTTAAAAATTAATATTTCCTTTTTTTAATTGCAATGTAAAAATTTGGATTTCTTTTGCATTGATTTTCAGGTTTAAATTCTCTCTCAAACGAACTTGGAATTTCGTTATGGCTGAAAATCATTTCTAATTATTATGTCACTCTCACAGCTTGAGTTCTCTTTAATCTTCTTCTCTCTGTTTAATAGTAACAGATGAAGAGCATGGGTCGGGCCAGGAAGGTTAATGGATGCAAGCGAAATTGTTAATCAGTGCTAGGTCATGCAACTCTACGGAGGACATGACATATATATATTTTTTAAACTATTTTAGTTGGGAATGTTACTTGCATCTATGGCCTTGCAGAAACCCATTTCCAACTAGGTCTTTGTGGAAGTGAGAAAATGCAGAGTTTTTGCTGGTCCTTGATAAAGCCAAGGCTCAGTATTCTCGACACCTTCTACATTCAGTTGTTTTATTTTATTTTTTTATCTTTTCTCCTTTTACTCACACAGGTAGATACATAACCTTTTCTATGTTGTACTAGGTGTGAGTCAAAATTATATTTGTATTTTTTTGCTTAGGTATCTTCTTTATAGAACATATATATATATATTTATATATTTGCATTTCGGAGATTTGATGTCTCATGACATCAGTCTTTCTTATTTATAATACCATAAAATTATTTATCATTAGAAAGATAATTTATTGCACACTGGAATGCAACATAGATTCTTAAAGAAACTTGCATTTAAAAAGAAGTTATGCACAAAAAACCATGATAAAGCATATTTCATAATTTCTTACCATTTCTGTTAGTACTTAGACCAGAAACCTTTTGCCGTAATTACAGCTTTGTAACTATGGTGGTGGTGGTGTGTGTGTGTGGGGGTGGGGGGGTACAATGACCTAGCACCGCGACCTAAGGTGTCTATTGTGCATTAATTACAGCCTTACAACGGAGTGGACCAAGCGTTCCAAGCGTTTTAGTTCATCAAGTGTTATAATGTGAAACCAAGATTTTATGATTTCTTCTATTTCCTGAAACCACTTTTCGCGCACAGGAGCAACATAACAAGAAGATGAATCCTGTTCAAATATGTAGGCTTCATTATCTTGGGAAAGATTACATGCTGAATTCAGTTTTGGCTCAAGTACATCAATAATGCATTTTTTTGTCCTTTAAAGTACCATTAATGACACAAATTCTGCCCACACCTTTTGCTGTCCTAACCCCAGACTGGATGCTTCGTGATAGCTGTAATGCATTTAAGCAGCAAATCTTCTCCGTTTCTCCTTCTTACATACTTTATTCCACCACTACCAAATATGGATATTCTGGTCTTATCACTCCAGATGACTCTGTTCCATTGTTCCTCAGACCAATTCACATGGGTTTTAGACATTCTAAACTCTTCCTTCTTTGTTTGGAAGATAGAAATGTATTTTCCCTTAAAATTTCAGAATTTAAACCAAGGTCTTTCAACCTGCATCTAACAGTCATAGCACTCATCTTCAAACCACACCGAAACAATTCATTTTTATTTGACTCAGATGATTTTCTTTTGTCACTTGAACACAGTCTTTTAATTCTTCTATCACCACATACTGTTGTGTACCTTTCCCTGCCTTCACCAGTTTAGTTTTGAATTGACTGAGTCTGCTGATACATCTTGCACAGCTTAGAAGTACCTCATCTGATTAGATTTCCACTTACTTCTTTTTATGATTCCCTCGTAGCTGTAGCCTTCTTCATTCAAAGTAAGTATTTTATATTGTTTTCTAGGTGACCAGTCGACTGGTCCCCTAGAAAACGATGTAAAATACTTACAAAGTTACATAGCTCACTAAGATATCAAGGAAGAGAAAAATCCATGAAAAAACTAGTTAACAATCTGATGACAATCGGACAATTGAATAGGAGCTCTATTATTAGCTTAATGCCTGAAAATGAGAGCTGATTCTCATTAACACCTTATTGGCTCTCAGAACAATCATTCTCGTTCGTCAGTTTTGTATTAAAGAAATCCGCTTCTTGTTACATAAGACAGTTGTGTCTTCTTTTTCTGGTTATTGACTATAACGTTTGATAGAATAAAGATAATTCAGCACTGTTTCTTGCATTGCATTCTACATTAAACTATCTTTCTAATGATTTATAATTTTAAAAAAGGACTGATGCCATGAACCATCAAACTTTAGAAATGCAAATTTTCCTAAAGGTTTCCAAAATTTTGACCAATACATGCAGCTACGAGTCATTACATTATGACCACCCCCAGCCTAGAGAAATGAGCGCGCCTGGAGACCGAACGGTGGCGCAGGTGAAGTTCACAGAGCAGTATACATGTGTATATACAACCCGAGGATCGGCTTTGGGTTAGTAGTGTTCGGAGTCAGAATGGGAAAAGCTGCCGATTTATCGGAGTTTGATAAAGGACAAATTGTGACGGCACGGCGCATCGGAACTATGATCTCGGAAACCGCGCGGCTTGTTGCTTGTTCACGTGCCGCTGCAGTGAGTACGTATACAAAGTGATGCACAAATGGCCAAATGATGAATCGTCGTTCACAACTCATTGATGCCAGAGGGGAGCGAAGACTGATGCGTATTGTTCACAGCGACTTCATGGCCACAGTGCCAAAAATCACCCGCAGCTACAACAGTGGTTATCAGGGCAATGAGTTACAGCACACAGATCACCGCAGCCTTCTGCGCATGGGCCTAAGTAGCCGAAGACCCAGCCGGGTCCCCATGCTCACTGCACGTCTTCTCCAACAAAGCGTGAAATGTTCCCAAGATCATCGAGATTGGGCCGTGGATGATTGTAAGAAATTGGCCTGATCTGACTAATCAAAATTCCTGGTGAATCACGTAGACGGCCGAGCGCAGATACGCCGATTACCAACAGAGGCTATGGCACCTGGATGCACTGTTTGGGCGGAAACAGGCCGGTGGCGGCGGTGCTATGCTGTGGGCAATGGTTTGGTGGGACACTTTAGGCCCCATTATCCCAATAGTACAATCCCTGAGAGTTGTCAGGTATCTGAACATCGTTGCGGACCAAGTTCACCCATTCATGACAACTGCTTTCCCTGCTGGTGATGGCCATTACCAACAGGATAATGCGCCATGCCACACTGCCAGAATCGTCAAGGAGTGGTTCGAGGAACATGCTGGTGGCTTCCTGTTAATGCCTTGGCTTCCAAATTCACCTGACATTAACCCAACTGAACATTTGTAGTTCGACTTGGAAAAGTTGGTTCGGCCTAAATCACCACCACCCTGAAATGTGCGGGAACTAGAGGACATATATATATACATACACCCAGGAAAGAAACTGATTTCATATTATCGAAATTAGGGAAACGAACAAAAGAATCATAATATTTTATGTTCCCTTTGTTCGCCCTAAAACAAGAACAGCGTTTCCTAGTGAGAAATCATTCTGCCAATTGATTAAAGAGCGGCTTTTGTTGCACATTGCAGTAAGTGTTGGAAAATAAATTAGCAACTAACAGCTTACTGCTATAAGATGAAATGTAAACAGATTACCTTTTGTTTTATTCCAATAATTCATTCAGGCTTTTACGCGAGGATGTTGATTCCAATTTTCGCTTTTTTCTTGCTTCCGTGCTATCTGTTGTGATCATTCTGTTAAGACAATTTCTTGGAAGAAAGCTGATATTCTTGCGCAAGTATTTCGAATAATTATGTCGCGGTTTAGAACGAGACGCTTTCTCTTTTATTATCAGCCATTTCACATTCAAGGCTATTATTAGTTTCACTGCAGCATCGACAGGTTGTTTGGATTTTGTCATTGCTACTTTTCGGGTTTCTAAAACTTCTGAATCGTAAAGATTCTTCATTATTACATGTGAACAACTTATCTGTAAAGTGTTCTTCAGACTTCAGTCGTTTGTTTGGCTGCATATTAGAAATCTGTTCGCCTAAAGCTTGCCTTTCTCAGCGTGATTTTCAGAGAACTTTGTATTTCCTGTTCCTGGTTATTTCAAAATATACTTTATTGGCAAAAACATACGGAATACAGGCGTACCACATATAGCAAAATAAACAACAAAACAATGAGCGATACTGATGAAATATTACAGGTGAATGTGATACGGCAGTAAACTAAGGATGACAAAATGTTAAAATCGATAATAAGGAACAATATATGCTTGAGGAAGATGATGCACAAGCAAAAGTAATGATTAATTAATAAAGCATGTGATGACGTGCAGAGTGAAAGCAGTTAAGTTTCTGGTAAACAAAAAAAAATCATTGAAAAAACATAGGGTTACGTAATCTTGAAATGTTGAAAATATACGCTGTCATGGGTAGCAAACAATTACGTAAGCCTTGACAGTGGAAAGTAAAGGTTCGTTGAAATAACTAATCTCTTGGTACAACAAAAACTCTCCGTACATATAAAAATGTTCTTGTGTACTTATAATAAAAGTCAGTGTTAAAGAGAGCCACCAAATCTACGTGCAATTAATGCACATAAATTCTCGATCAGTTTCTTTCGGAATCAAACGCTGAACGACCGATTCATTTGAAAATGAATAAGACACTTATCGTGAAATTCCTTTAAATACGTGAAGTCAGTGAATAAATAAAGACATCGCTCTTTCCACGTTTATCAACACATAGCAAACGAAAAATTGCTATCCACTTATCGTTTACTTATCTTAAATTTTGAGTCTTCATTTTCTAAAGAAATTCATTTAGAGATCACTGTTTGTTCATTTTTGGACTCCAAATTTATCGTGTACCAAAAATATCGACACATTTGTTAAAAACTGATCAAAAGTTTTAGATTCCTAAAAAATCTCAGAGGAGTTGTCCGATTTTACGTCGTAATTTAATTATTCATGAATTCAAATGCATAGAAAAATGAAGGATGATCATTAAATAATGAGATTTTACTTGTGAGTTTGATTGAAACTAATGTACTTACTGGGCGTTCGTGTCATAATTTTGTGTCAGTAAATATCAAATGGTGAACGAATTTGTTTTACGGACATATCATTTTTGAGTGTAAAAGTGTCATGTTTACCTAATAGCCATCTTATCTTCTTAGAAAGCTTGCGAAACTTGTCCGAAAAAGTGGTGAGAAATCATTCTGCCAACTGATTAAAGAGCGGCTTTTAGTTTGGAAATACGACGAGAAGAGGTGCTTTACATGCATGCAAATCAGAAAGATATGCAAATTGGTTCTTTTAAAAGTAGTAAGTGAGAAGCCACAAATACTAATCGTCTGTGAATTGCCTTCATCCCTCTCGTTATTGAATACGGCGTTCAAGAGGAGTCTTGCTACGATGGTAACTTTTTCAGATAATGCACTGTTAGTGAAGCTTTATTTTTCATCAAATAGAAGTCATCGCTCTTTCCACGTTTATAAGCGAGTCACGGAAAAATTTCTCATCGACCGCCACCGGGAATCGAACCCAGGGTCTTACAGTTACACGCCGGGTATGCTTCCACTGCAACACAGCGGCCTCGAAATTCTCCAGACTTACAAACGACAAACTGCCAAACCACATGGCAGGGTTGCTTCTTTGGAGCCCCGCACAATGCTAGAGATTCACCACAGATGAACAGCAGCAACTGAACAAATAACTAGAAGTAACTGGGAGACTATGGGTTCGATTCCCGGTGGCGGCCTATGAGAAATATTTCCGCGACTCACTTATAAACGTGGAAAGAGCGATGACTTCTATTTGATGTTTCTAATCCAAGTCAATTGTCTGTATTAATTATTCATTCGCCTTCTAGTTATTTTTTCAGTTGCTGCTGTTCATCTGTGGTGAATCCCCAGCATTGTGCGGGGCTCCAAAGAAGCAACCCTGCCATGTGGTTTGGCAGTTTGTCGTTTGTGAGTCTGGAGAATTTCGAGGCCGCTGTGGTGCAGTGGAAACATACCCGGCGTGTAACTGGAAGACCCTGGGTTCGATTCCCGGTGGCGGCCGATGAGAAATTTTTCCGTGACTCACTTGTAAACGTGGGAAGAGCGATGACTTCTATTTGATGTTCCTGGTCCACGTCAACTGTGTATTTATTAACTATTTTTCATGTTAGTAAAAAATCGGCAACAGAAGCTTTGCGAAAATTCTGAACACAGAAAGGACTAAAGAAGGGCCAAGGATCTATCATCTGGCCGGACTGCAGTGTCTGGTGAGAAAATCTGAGGAAACCTGAAGTTTGCTGGATCGTCCACGACGCGAAAGCTAGGGAAACCGGAAGTTTGTTGGATCTTCCCCGACGCGAAAGCTAGGGAAACCGGAAGTTTGTTGTATCTTCCCCGACGCGAAAGCTAGGGAAACCGGAAGTTTGCTGGATCGTCCCCAACGCA
This sequence comes from Macrothele yani, assembly GCA_039090855.1. NCBI lineage: Eukaryota > Metazoa > Arthropoda > Arachnida > Araneae > Macrothelidae > Macrothele > Macrothele yani. The sequence continues at coordinate 2,850,966 of CM077014.1, forward strand.
AAAGCTAGGGTTAAGGCAGTCCCATCGAAAGCTGTAACGTCCCAAATGGACGAAACAGCATCTTAAACGAAAAGTGGAACAAACGGGGCTCGTGAAGCGGCAAGATGTTTGGCCATATTTGGCCATACCGAGAGCATCGGCCAATCGTATTGTTCACAGTATGTTAAATCTGTACCCATTCGAACTGCAAACTTTACATTAGCTGTTACTAGCGGATGCCAAAGGTTTCAAAATGGGATCTGAGAAAGATAACTCAGGATTCCCTTTCATTGTTAAATGTATTGTTGACAGACAAAGCGTTCATTTTTTAGCACGTCTTTTGGAAAAAAAAGATCGTGCTTATGTTATCGGTTCGTCCGTCCGTCTGTAGACGCCATATCTCTGCAACTATTAGTCCGTTTTGAAAAATTATTTTTGCATTGGAAAGTTTGAAATAAGTTAATGATGATCCTTTACTTCTTTTTTTTACGATGTACAACCTCGCCGCTAGAGGGCGTAAACGCAGATGATGTCGAATTCAAAATACATTTTATTCCATGTATTTGCTTCTGAAAATCAGATTGAAAAAATTCTTTTATCTTTCGATTCCATTTATGTCGAAGACTATTTTAGGTATAGTTACGTTTTCAAGTTACGCATAGTTTTTCCGCTAGAGAGCGTAAAAGTAAATTACGTTTTTCCCAATATCTCTATTTCTAAAACTGTGATTTAAAAAAAAAAAAATCAGCGGATACAGCTCCTCATAGGAAATCTTTTGAATATAATTTCTAATTTTTTGTAAAGAATACTTTCGCCACCAGAGGGCGTAAGTGCTAATTTTTGCTTCTGATGTATTTGCCATAAAATCTGAGCTTCTGAAACCTTGATTGAAAAAATTCTTTCGTGGACTCATGCCACTCACGTCGATAAACTTTTTCGGAATATTTTCTTCCTAAAATATTGCATGGTTTCTCCGCTAGGGGGCATAGATATATATCTTATTTTTGTCAATATCTGTGCTTCTAATGGTCAGATTTGAAAAATTCTTTGTTGGATAAAGTTTCCGGTGTGACATGTTTTTCCTATAATTTCAAAAATTTTATGCCGCGCCGGTGGCGCAGTAGTCTAAGGCGATGACCTCTGATCATTCGTCCGAAAAGGGTACGGGTTCGAATCCCAGTGAGGCATGGATGTTGTGTTTGTCTTACGGCACTGGTTCTCACCCTTCCCTGGAACCAGTGACCCTAAATTAGGGACGGGCGACTGCTTATAGCCCATTGAGTTGCTCACGGTGGTGGTTAAAACCTCCAATCAAAAAAAAAAAAAAAAAAAAAAAAAAAAATCAAAAATTTCAAGTAATTCATGGACTTTTCGCTAGCGACATAAAGGTAAATTGCGTTTGCTCCGATATCTTCGCTTCTAAAACTCCGATTTGAAAAATTCTTTCTGCACCGGATACAGCTCCTAATGGGAAATCCTTTGCATATAATTTCTAATTTTGGTAAAAAATGGTTTGGCCACCAGGGGGCGTAAGTCTTAATTACCGCTTCTATTGTATTTGCAGCGAAGTCTGAGCTTCTAAAATCTCGACTGAAAAAAATTCTTTTGTGGACCGATACTACTCACGTCGACAAACTTTTTAGGAATATTTTCTTCTTAAAATAATGCATGGTTTCTACGCCAGGGGGCGCAGATGTATATCTTATTTTTGTCAATATCTCTACTTCTAGGAGTCCGATTTGAAAATTTTTTTCTTTGTTGGATAGTGTTTCCGATGCGAAATGTTTTTCATATAAATTCAAAATTTTGAAGTAAATTAAAGAGTTTCCGCTAGGGGGCGCAAAGGTAAATTCCGTTTTCTGCGTTATTTCTGTTTTTAAATCTCCGGTTTGAAACAGCTCCTGATGGAAAATGTTTTTCATATATTTTCGAATATTTGGTAAAGAATGGTTTGGCCACCAGGGGGCATAAGGTATAATTTCTGCTTCTGATGTATTTGCAGCAATATATGAGTTCCTGAAAACTCGACTAAATATTTTTTTCTTGGACCAATACCGCTCACATGGAAAGACCATTTGGAAATACTTTCTTCCTAAAATAATGCATGGTTTTCCCGCCAGGGGGCGTAGATGCATATTTTATATTTGCCCATATCTCTGCTTGGAAGAGTCCGATTTGAAAAATTCTTTCTTTGTTGGAGATCGTTTCCTCTACGAAATGTTTCTCATATAAATTCAATTTTTTTAACGCATAAGCCTGCAACCAGAGGGCGTAAGCTCACTATTTCGTTTACAGCAATATTTGCGGGATTCAAAATACGATTGAAAAACTTCTTTCTTCCGTCAGATATTATTGCCTTCCATACCGGCTCCACTGACTTTGAATAGCTTTGATAAATTTAATTTGGGTCTGAACGGATTCAAAAGACGTATTCATTACACCCGAAAATTCGGTGTCATCTTTCTTGTTGTTATATGGGTCTGTCAAAACGCATAATTCCGAATATCAGCACAGGGCAATCCACATGCTGCATACACAGAGGAACCAGTGCATTTGCCATGAGTTACGGTATGGTGTGGATTCAATGCGTCCTAGCCCCCCCCCCCCCCCCATCCATTTTTTTTATGAGGAACCGTATCGGAATTTACCAGATGGGATCTGGCAAATGTAACTCAGGACTCCCAGTGATTGTTAAATTTATTGTTGACAGACAAAGCGCTCTTGTTTTGCTATATGGGTCTGTCAACACACATAATTTCCGAATATGAGCAAGGGATAATCTATATGCATACACAGAGGAACCACTGCATTTGCCACGAGTTACGGTGTGGTGTGGATTCAATGCATCCTAGGGCTTTTTTTTTATGAGGAACCGTGAACCAGAAACGGCAGGAAAATTTGCTCAGTAAATGAAGAACGCTGCTTGAAACATTTGCGTGAAAAAGTAACGCCATGTTTACAAATACAAATTGTGCTGCACATAGTCACGTTTATGCAGGATAGTGCGTCACCTCATGTCGCCTTTCCATTAAAGAACTTTCTTGTCATTTAATAGAAGCCATCGCTCTTTCCTCGTTTATAAGTGAGTCACGGAAAAATGGAAAAAAATTTCCGTGACTCACTTACAAACGTGGAAAGAGCGATGATTTCTATTTAATATTCCTAATCCACGTCAACTGTGTATTTATTAACTTTTTTGTCACCACATTTGGGTGCATAAATACTAATCAGCAGGCACTGCAGCATCCCGTGGCCACCTCAGTCTCCAGATCTCAAACCCATGGATTTCTGGTTGTGGCGTTATTTATGGCAACTGGAGCTGTTACACGCCTGCATACTGTAATGTCTTTTGGTGGAAGACATGTTGAACAATCTCTGTTGTAGGGTTATTTATGGCAACTAGAGTTGTTACATGCTTGTATACTGTAATATCTTGTGGTGGAAGACATGTTGAACAATTTCTGCTGTAGTGTTACCAAATTAATGCAACGTATGCATTCATTATATCAAAGAACTGCCTTGTCGTTTTTATTTCTACTTTTAAGCCAGTTCTCATGATTAATAACTTTCACTTGAGTAATATGTATACTAACTTTTCTCAATGCATTACTGGAAGGATGCTTTTCAATCCCTTGATCTCCCATAAATACCCCAGATGCGCAGGTTTTTGCACTGCAAAATTGGTTAGGTCAAACATTTTCTTGGATTTCCCCATTCGTGAGGAAATCAATCTTAAATTAGAATAAATTATTTATTTTACATTTGAGTAATTTTATATACCAATTATCATAATTCCTCTTTCAAATGTCAATGCACAAGACATACACTGAAGAGCAATTGGATTAGAGACAGCTGGCGTTATGCAAATGTGGCGCTGTGGGCGGTCCTGTAAGCGGAAACGACATGACGTATGCAACGATCCGACAATATAAGGAGTGATGCGACGGGAATCAATAAGAGTCGGACGCAGTATGGGTAAGACGAAGGTTATACATCCCCTTGAGTAACGACAGCTCCTCGGTGCTGGGGGGGGGGGGCGAGGTTAGACATGACTGGCACTGTGCTTTTTTTATACACATTCCCTACAAAATTGATTAGGCCAAAATTGCCAGGTGTGTAGATTTCTTATAGTTTTTCTTGCGTTTTTTACGTTTTCCCACTTTTATTATTTTGAGACTCCTGAGCTCACAATCTATATATTTTGATCCGGTGCAGATAGCGATTTCGCTAGCACCACAATCTTAAGTCAGCTTTTATTAAATTTCTTTATTTACTGTATTACATGGGACTTTAGATGTGAATTAGTTTAGGCAGCTGGGAGGCTTTGTATAATTTATTTAAATTTTCTCTTTTACATAAAGTCCATTCTTATTCCCATTCGTATTCGCAATGTATTATTTTCATTGATTTTCACTGTATTTACAAACTTTTCAGCCGATATCGCCATCTGTCGGGGACTATTGGAACTAAACGTTTGTCGCTGCCAAACTAAATTTCCCTACTAGCTGATGCTTTTCGCTCGAACTGCACCGTAATACACGCATTTGTCCTTTTGTTATAAAGTTTTGTAATTTAATCGGACTTTTGAGCCACCCGATACACACAATTTAAACAACGTTTTAGAAATTGTTAGGAATAAAGAAACATTCTAGATTTTTACAAGGCGAAGATTTTAAGAATTTCACTGTGAAGACGTGACTTTCGCTCTTTCTGGAAATATTGTTCTGAGCATAATTTATTGCTTCGCGGCCCTTAACAATGGAGTTAACTTCCAAATGAGCGGATTTAAATTAATTACTTTAGAATTTCTAGGAGAACTCCGGTGGATTAAGAGCTCATAAGCGAAACGCCTATTGCATTCAAGGCAGTCTACTTTATATGCTCACATTTTAGCGGCTTTGGTAGCAACAGATGTAATAACCCTGGTCAACACATTTTTCCTGGCATAAGGTATTCCAACAGTTTTAAGGTAATTTTGGGGTGCTGATTCCAAATCTGGCAGTAGTTTTCGTCTATCACATCAGGTTTTTGAGATATCAAATATTGCATTTTCAATAAAAATAGCAAATTTATGCTCATATACGAATAGCTAAACAGACATACATACAAGAATAAGATAAGATACAATATACAATAATAATGAAACAAACATTTAATGAGCCGTAGCACAAAGTTGTGAGAGTGACTGCATATCAATGTGAGTGAATGCATATTACCATGTAAGAATTGAATTGTGAAGATAAGAAAAATATGTACAAAAAGGTTATTAACAACAGTGATGTTACATCTGCATAAACGACCTCTTCTTTGACGATCTCCGATGTACAACTTGTGGAATGTCTCTCATCAAGGACCAGCAGTAATCTGCCATCATGTTTGAGTCCCATCGGCCTTGGTAACGTTCTTCCATAACTTTAATGTCTTGATGAAAGCGTTCACCTTGCTCTTCGCTCACGTGACCCATGTTCTTTGGTAACTGGGCAAAGTGACTATGTAAGTAGTGAACCTCAATGCTCATTCTACATCCAAGTGCTTGGAAACTCAAGAGCAGCTCCTCCACAATCTCTCGACAGTTGTCCGCTTTCCTGTTCCCAAGGAAATTCCGCACTACATCAGAGAATGCATTCCAAGCTCTAGCCTCTGCCGCAGTCATTGTTGTAACAAAGTGTGTATCCCTGATGAGTGTTCTTATTTGAGGGCCATCAAATATTCTTGCCTTTTTCTTCTCGGCACTGAGACTTGAAAAGGTAGAACATATATAGCTGAAGCAGTCTCCAGTGCGATCAAGAGCTTTGACGAATTGCTTCATTAACCCAAGTTTCATGTGCAGTGGGGAAAATACAATTCCTATCAACCAGAGGCTCATTCTTGATGTTCTTGTCACCAGGCGTCTAACAGATTCTAGGTGGACAGTTCTTTTAACCCAGTGTTCTAATGTAGCCCTACTGTCCCAGTAGCACAGGAAACAAGGGTATTTGGTGTGACCTCCTTGCTGACCCAGCAGAAAATTAACCATTTTCAAATCAACACAAATTACCCATCCATGAACATGGTATTCCAATCTATCCAGAACAATCTTGATGTTGGCATACTCTTCTTTCATTTTTACAGAGTGTCCTATTGGGATTAAACCATATATATTTATGTTGTGAAGTAACACACATTTCAAACTCCTTTTACTACTGTCAATAAAAAGTCTCCATTCACTTGAATCATATGCGGGTAGTCCTATATTGAGAAGAAGCCTTTCAACATTTTTACAATAAACAAGTTGACCATCTGAATGGAAATACTTTCGCAGTGCTGCTTCTCTGTTACGATAAAAGGAGACACAAGTGCCAGGTCTGAGTAGTTCTTTCTCTTGCAGCCTGGAAGCCAACAACTCAGCAGACTGCTTCGGCAAATACAAATCTCTTACAAGATCATTCAATTCAGACTTACTAAACAGAAAATTTTTATCACAATCTGCATCAGATGGCATATATTCGATCTGAGCATCATCTTCATCATCTGTAGAAGCAGGTAAACTGAGGGATTTAACATCAATCTCTGGTAGCTCAGTAAATACAGGCACAGGTATCTCCTCACAGTGCTCAACTGGTCGTCTGACAGATGGAACGTCTAGGTATTGTAAGTGTTTTTTTTTTATTTTTTTTATTGAAACCTTTTACATTGACAAGGCAGAAGTAGCAGTTATCCAAATGGTTTGTAGGTTCTCTCCAAACCATTGGCATACCAAACTTCAGCTTAGCATTCTTTACTTTAGACCATGATCGCAAAATCTCAACACAAGTTTTATACACTTTGTGAGGAGCCCAGTTTTTGTCTTAGTTTCCAAGTCGTACTTTAAAGTAGGCAAGATAAACCTTCTTGACAAAGGTATTGTTGTTGCGCATTTGATCCTGAAAAGTGAAGCTGTCACAGATGTAGCAGAAGATATCTGGGTCATTACTGCATTTCCTTCTTTCGGATGTTGTAGCCATTGTTAGATCACGACCTGCAGAAGCAAAATACTAAATAAATATGGATATCTACATAAAATGATATTATAAAAACACTATCCTAAAAATACAACACCATATTTTAACACTAAAGCAATCACTGACTCGCAACAACTTGCAATCATAAGTGACAAAGAGTTCATTTTGGGTAAAATCAATGAAAATGGGGTATGCCGATAGCATAAAAATAAGATGTGATAGAGCAAATCTGATATCAGATTTGGAATCAGCACCCTAAAATTAGTCTAAAACAGCTGCAAAAGTCCAGGCCAGGTTTTTTGTTGTTGTTGAGCAGTGTAATAAGCCGTTCTGCACAGAATTGTTGGGAACGTGGAATTAATTATACCATCATCTAATGACAAAGGTGTCAACATTTCACGATCTGAATGGCAATTTAGTCTAGAGGTGTTAACTGACGTGGATGAAGTTAAGTAAGAAGTCTTCATATTTCGAGAACAGTTGCCAGGCTCTCAGCATTTACTGTAGGAACATTAGAGGGGATTCTAAGAACAAATAAATTTATCTTTCGAGTCGAAAAAGAAATTGAATTTGGTATGCATTTGTTTTTGTTCACTGGAATAGAGCTAGTTACATTCCGTGGGTCTTGCTGAGCACATTTGAAATTTTCTTCATGTGGAAAAAGAGTCTCGGATCAGTGTTGTATGGACTTTCTTCTGCATCATTATGGTTGTCTTAATTTCAGTTGCAGCCATGGGATCCAAGAGAAGGGTCCTACTGGACAAAATTGTGAAATTTGTAGTGATTGAAACTGACAACAAAGAAAAGTCGACAATGAGTGTGACAACGTTTGATGCTTGAAATACTCAAGCGAACCGAATGTTGAAAATGTACTCTCAGCCATAAGGCAGAGAGTGTAACAAAAACGGCACTCTTTCACTTTGTTGTTCAACTGTTTCGTATAGACAAAACAGAGAAATCAAATGTTTGTGATAAGGGTGCAGCAAAATGTTTAAAATTGACGAAACAATATTTTATTTTTATTTTAGAGCCAGTAATGAATGGTAGAAAAGCTTCAGAGGATTTCAGACGTTTTTGAAAAATGATGTGCTACAGCTGTTGGGATTCCAAACGTTTGCATTTATCCAAGTGGCTGAGTAAAACGAAGTGTGGTCTATGTAGAGATGAGCTCGGGCACGGGCTTGGACGGGCTCAGAATTCATTAACTACCGAAAAACCCTGGCCCGGGCTCGGAATTACACGTCTTGAATTTCATTACTGTAATGGCAGCTAGCTTAGTAATTCCGAGCCCGGTTGAATTACACGTGTTGAATTTCATTGTGGATTTGTTGAATTTCATTACTGTAATGGCAGCTAGCTTAGTAATTCCAAGCCCGGTTGAATTACACGTGTTGAATTTCATTGTGGATTTGTTACCATGGTGGAACGAATTTCAATTTCCTAAGCTAGCTGCCATTGCAAGACAAATTTTGCTTAGCAAAACTTGCATTATGCATTGTCCAAAGCTATGGTCCAAGCAAGGATTAGTTTAATTATGTTTGGTATCGATAAACTGGGAAAAAATCACATTCCCATTTTTTGTATTTTACTAAAAATCAAGAATCTTATTTTTAAAATGATATATTTATTTCCAAAATTGTGCAGTTAGAAGTATTATGCATTTTTTAAAATTTCCTCACTCCCGCGATTTTTGGGGTGACGTTGGTTTTTAGTGCAGCAGGTCGAGTTTTAGAGAAAAGAAGATCAAGTTGAAGCGCTGAGGCATTAGATGCAATTATATTTTTCTCTTTTTTCATGATGGACTTGATCTGGAAACTGCACACACATATGATAATATTGTGAATATTATACTATTAAGCGCAAAGCTTTGTTAATGTTACAAATTGCAGAATAATCTGGTCTGGAATGCTTTTACGTTCTTTTTTTTTTTTTTTTTTTTTTTTTTGGAAATTTTCCTACATGATTTTTTATATATATTCTACTACATCACGCTAAACTTCTTTTACCAATTAGCATATATGTAAATTATATCGCGAAGATTAGTTTTCTAGAGTCAAAATTTCAAACACTTGCAACTGTAACTGTATCGCGTTGTGCTTTTTATTATGCAATTTATTCAAAATAAAGGTAAATTTAGAAATCAAAAAGACATAACGAAGGGAATGTTTTGTTTCTAAACGATTTTCTTTTTTCCAGCTTTTACCGAAATTACTAATTTCCTGTGATACGGTCGAAGGGCAGGTTGATTATTTATTTATTTTCAAATCCACATTTTAGAACATTTGGCTTTATGCGTAGTATTTCTAAAACATATTTATATTGTGAAGTGGATTAACTGAACTAAACTTTTTAAACTAATGATCTTTAAACTAATCCTTGCTTGGGCCATATATTTGGCCAGTGTATAATGCATAAATGCAAGTCTTGATAAGCAAACTTTCCAGGAATCCGAGCCCGGAAGGACCCGGGCTCAGCAAACACATGTAATCAAAGAAAGCGGGCCTGGCCCAGACTCCTAAAATTGAGTCCGAACTCATATCTAGTGTGGTCGTCTGGATAATTGTCTGATTTTTTTAAGGGTTCGAGTCCTCGGTAAGATATGGGTAGCGATTTTGTTCTATGGCCCCAGTTCTGTTCCTTCTTTGGAATTGTATACCTTAAACTGGGAATGAGCGATTGCTTATAGCCCTTAAATGCTCAAAGGGATAACTGAATCCCCAAAACCCTTCCTAAAAACAGAAAAAAAAATAGTGACGGGACAGGGGTATTTCTTGTTTACATATTTTTGTGCAGAGCGAACCAAAACTGTTTAAATAGAAAAAATCAGAAAGTATCAGCAAAAGCAGAATGAAGCTTCAAGTCTTCTGGATAACTTGCTACTGTTCGAGTATCGGCACGAATCTTTCCTGTTGTTTCGAGGCCAGAAAGACGGCGTCAGTGAAATATCATATGGAAGAATGGGAGACTACGTTTCGTGCTAGGATAAGGAAGCGGAACGGAGAAATTATTTTGATTTTGAATGACGTCACACACCTTTCACATATTAAATTATCGGATGTACAACTCCCGTAACTTCCATTGGAATAAACATAGTTCTGAGACTCTTGCAAATGCTAAGAGGCCGCTTAGCGCTTATTTAAAAAAAATATTGAGTCTTAAAAATGAGGCTTTGCTGTGGAAAGCCTGCTAAAGGCCTGCAATTTCTTATGGCAGTGCCATATGGGATGTTTGTACCAAAAAGCAAAAGAAGAAAATCACCTCTTTTCAAAATAAAGCTCTTAGAATAATGACAGGTTATGACGGGCGTATTACTAATCATGAAATTCGGAAATGTCAACTATAACTAAATGACACTAATTTAGAAGAAAGTATGAAAGACAAATAAATATATAGAAATGCTGCAGAAAATAGTTGCTACTCCACTATGAGTAAATAAAAACTCGAAACTTAGTCTTTTCGAGAATACTGTGTCCTGTTCAGTTTCATAAAAATTTCGCTGTACTCCAGACGTAATTCGTTTTCTACACCCAGTTTCATAATAATATGTCATCAAGAAAGTATAATATAAATTTAAAAATGTTTAATAACAGAAGCATCTTCGATTATACGATGCTACGCTCTTTTGTAACAAAATGGAATGCGTTTGAAGATCGCATAAAAATGCAATGATAAAAATGCATTGTTCGTATAAGAAAACACATTTACATTAAAAACCTCAATGAGGCAGATGATTCTGTTTGGATGACATCAGTCACGATGCTACAGGGGATCTATTTAGTCTAACCTACACGAAGACTAATACAAGGATCTAGGTGAATTCCCATTCATAAACATGTGTTATAACAACAGGTATTTCATTGGCTTGCTAGAGGAAGGCGCAGAACCAATTGTGACGTATATTCTAAATTAACTTTCCTTTTTAGTTTCTATCCCTATGTAAATATTGAGTTTATTCTGTTATACGAATAAACTCAAGATTATGAATGTGATATCTTTCCTCTCAAACGAATACTGTTGGCAACACAATTGAGGTTGAATGAACGTGACGTATGCCTCATTTGATAAGAACGAGAGATAAAAGCGACGACTAAACTGTTGTAAGGGAGCGATTATTAAGAGTGATTATTGAGAGCGTTGAAAGAGTGCGTTGTAAAGCAAGCGTTGTATTAAGAGCTGTGTGGTGTGTTTAAATATTGATATCGTTCTGTTATGGACGTGCTACAACCTTGAATAAAGCATCTTTTCCGTAAGTTTGACTTCTGTTGTTTACATGTTTCGTCTGGCCGTTAAGGTTTCTTTCATTTAGGAACTATTTCTTAGTATGCTGATGTTTTAAATTAACGTAGAAGTACGAAAAGACTTCTACGTCATACAACATACAATGCGAAGTTAAAAATCGGCTAAGTAGGTTTTTTTTCTATAAACAAGTTTTATGTATAAAATCACTGTCACGTAAAGCTCCTGCCTAGCTTGTTCTCGATGTCATATTTGTAAGTACCTACAACTGAAAATCACAATTTAGTCATCAGAGTGTACACAGCAGTTGCGTTAAGTCAGAAGTCAATTTTTATCTATTGAGAAAGAGATTATCAGGGTAGTTGTACTTAGATGATACTACCTATGCTCACACCAGTGTTACATCATTGATGGCATCGAGAATCATTTTTTACGCTACGAAACAACGCGATGCATCTGAAATTGAGCCGCACCTTGATTGATGAAGCCGATGTGACAAAAGGATATGATTTATTTACCACAATTTCTAGTTCGAAGTTGGAAGTAACTTTTCCTTTTTACACTTGTGTGAAAACTTAAGGACGAGCTAGGTCTTAACTTGTAGCGTCGTCTGGTGTCGATCCCTCTTCGCCTGTAGGAGCAGCGGTACTCACTGGGGGTGGTTTTTGGTGGACGAACACCACAGGTCTTCCGCACAGTTGTACCTTTAATACTGAAGGCCGACCACTCACGCAATACGATGCTATGGACGTTACCGAACTCTTGGGCTACACGCATCACAGTTGTCCCCTCCTCTGGACTCCCAATTATTCGACCACGAATAAAATCATCAAAATGTTCTCGACGGGCCATTTCGTAGTCCCTAACACACAACAAACACAAACGAACGTCTGTAACACTTACGCACCCTATCCGGTGACTTCCGTTCAGTTGATGCTATTGGACTGCGTGAATGCAGTTTAATCTTACGTCACGCATACCGCATGCCCTACTCCATTATTATGCTTTGCTGTTACTCCTATTCCCAGACACGGTCTTGAGTTTATTTGTGTTTGGGTGCTGCTGCAATTTACAGCATTATTTTAGCTTTTTCCACTTCGTATTTAAGTTTTGTGCACCAACATATTTTGGCTCAGGCAATTAAACTCACTTGATAAGCTGAAAATACTCAGTCGAGTCACATTATTGTGACAACCTCCTACTTTTGACGTCAACAGTGCGAACCCAATGAATGAAGGCACGTGTCAGGAGCTGGCTTGGAGGGTATAAAAAGTGTGCTGTAGGCATTCTGAAAACATATCACACATTGCTGTCATGGATAAAAGGTGCGATTATAAAATCTGCAAAAAGGGATGGTTATCGGCTTTCGGGCCAAGACTGGCAGTATTTCTGAAACAGCGCAGTTTGTTAACTGTTCGCGTGCTGCTGTGGTTAAAGTGTATCGTGACTGGAAAAATGGCACCATTGCGAATAAGCGACGTGGAAACTGCGGAGCACCACGTGCCATCGATGTGAAAGGTGAACATTGGCTTCGAAGGTGCATGAGGGCCGATCGACACGCTACAGTGGAGCAACTCACTGGCCGAATGAACCAGGGGACTACCGGCATTGTGCCTAAAAAGACAGTTCAGCGAACCCTGCTGCGTATGGGGCTACGATGCAGACGGTGGTCACTGCATCTATGCTAACGAAGGCGCATGGGCAGAAAATGCTTACGTTTGCACGGCAGTATCGGAATTGGACCTCCGCTGATTGGCAAAGGATTGCCTTCTCCGATGAGTCACGTTTTCTGCTTAGGCGAACGGATGCATGTTGCCGTATAAGGCGAGAAACATCGGAGAACAAACACTCTTCAACCACTGCTGGCCACTGCTGGAAGAACACAAGCTGGCGGGGACAGCGTTATGGTCTGGGGAATGTTTACGTGGCATTCTCTGGGTCCACTAATACCTGTGGTAGGCACTATGGACCGAATTTGTTATGAATCCATCCTTGCAGATTACGTACACTCATACATGCTGATTGTCTTCCCTGTGGCGGATGGAACCTTATAGCACGACAAAGCGACGGGTCACACAGCTAGAAATGTCCGAGAGTGATTGGAAGAGCACGATGAAGATTTCAAAGTACTTCCTTGGCCCCCTAATTCCCCAGACTCAAACCCAATTGAGCATCTGGGGGACCACCTCGATCGTGTTGTTCTCTCTATGGATCCTCCACCACGCACCCTCCAGCAGCTGCCAGATGCACGACAGTCAGCATGGCCCCACATACCTCTAAACACCTTCCAGCGCCTTATTGAGTCACTTCCTGCTCGTCAAGCTGCTTTCCGCGCTGAACACGGCGGTTATTAGCAGGTGGTCACAATAATGTGACTCGACCGTGTATATTGCAGGCTTAAAAAGTGACTAGAAAAGGGGCATCAGAAAAAAATATTTCAGTGGTGTTATGATATTTTGAAAAAGAACCGCCTATTTTCTTTAATGAGGAAATTATAATGAATTAGTTTTTACTGGTTTGTTGTGTGGTAATTGTTATATCATGGTACTTAATGGAGACACTTAATGACAGAGACCCAACGGCCAGACAGAGGTCTGACAGCACTATGAACTGAGAAAAACGTACTTACTTAAAAACCTTTTATTAGGAAACTCCTGGTATCATCCAACACACACACTACTAGTCACACTAATCGTATCACAATAATGAAGAAGAACCTAATCACATAGAACGAAGCTCTCCACACAAAATAACGTAGCTCTTTTCACATCGAACAAAACCTCTCCACATCTAAACAAAAAGCTCTCCTCGCACATAAACAAAAGCTCTCTTAGGTATCGTTGAACGCGCCTATTTATACTGCCTACCACCACGCCATGACTACACTCGTTGCCACATATCATTCAGCGGGAGAAATAACATCTCGTTAAGTAAGAAGATAATTTACATAGTAAAATAAAATAACGAGAGATAGTAAAATCAAAAGGAAACTGAATCTAGAGTATACGTTACAAAATGTTTGTCACATTTCTTTTAGGTCTTGTGCAGTTGTTGCATGGTGCTCAGGGAATTCTGAGAGTGTCAGACCCTATACCACATATCTAGCTCTAGATGAAAAAGAAGAAACTGCGGCAGATGCTGGAAAAGTTTACTGCATTTTTTTGTAAAAGGAAACTTTTAAAGAACCTTTATAAATTGGAGCAGTGGAAAACAAATCTTGAACTTATTCCTACAGCGCAAGAAAAGAAACAAGTGTCACAAATGAGCAAAAAAAATCTTTTCCGATAAATGAGAGGAAAAGGTTGCAATGAATTACATATATGTGCTAGCTTTTCGTTTAGTAGGAATAATCCAAATTGTGCTCAGTTACGCGAATCATTTAATATCGACCTTTTCGTTTACAAGCAGGAAGTCCGTGAGAGACTGATACGGAAACTTAATTACCGAAATGGTTCATTCGAAAAGGCGTGTTTTTCGATCATCTTGTCACGCTGCATGTGGAGAAACCCAGTCACGCAACTGAACAGGAGTTTTTTGTTCCCAACTGTGGGCGTTGGAGCCGACCGAATGATTGTCCAATCAGGGTATCTGTTCGTTTTGTTACTAGTCCGTAATGTCCAAACATAACGTAGCTTAAATTAGAATGCTCTGCACACAGACGATACTAAATCAAATTTATCACAGCGAAAAGGGAAGTACAAAATGATATGTACATAAAGGGTTATCGAACGAAAGGATCTAAATATGTGCATAGAATTGATATTCCATTTTCAAATAGCAGTTCATTTTTTCAGAGTATTTCATTTGTGACTAAGATTCCAGTTACAGAAATGACAAAAGCAGGAATGTTTGTATATTTCTTGCTTTCGTTATGACAATCAAGCGAAAAGTGGCAGCACTTATTATTATTTTTTTTTCATCTTTAAACAAAAACCCAGTAAAGGACTCCAATGTTTGGAGTTGAAACGGATAAGATACTGGAGGAGCATGTAAAAAACTATGGACGTAGCAAATATTTGGTTGCATAGCATTCTGATAATTTTTCTCAAGATTGAAAATACTTTTCTGGCCTTGATGTACAGGTTCAAACTTCTCAGAAAATTCATTTTGATATTTCAAAAAAATCAATATAGCAAAGGGAATTTTGCAGCACTTACTAAATTAAACACAATCTGTTATTGAAACGCTGCATGTCCTGTAATGCGACTAAAGTTGCAGAAGATAGGACATAGAGCACCTTGTATGTATCATAGAAATCCCGGAAGATATTTGTAATTAGTGTTATTAATCACACGAAACCCCATTCGTCCCAGATGGAGTTGGGTTCGAGTCCCAAATGAGAAATGGGTTGTGTGATTGTCCGATAACGACAGATGTGTCCCTTCCCTTTAGTAAGTGGCCCTAATTAAGAACGGGCGATTGTTTACAGCCTTATGAGTTGCTCATGATGGTCGTTAAACCTAGAAACAAAAACAAACAAACAAGATTCTCGTTTACTGTTCTGTTTCACACATAATCTAATCAGGGTTAGTTCGACCGCACTAATACAAATGCAAAAGCAAGATCTCGCACCGTCATAATAGATGAGCTTAAGCAGAATTTTCAGTATGAGAAATGTGTCATATTGATAGGAATATTAGACAAGAACGGGTAGGATGCTATGTTTCATTATACAGTGGTTCTTTATGATAACGGAGGGGGAATTTGAAAACTGATACCACAACGCGTAATAAAATCTAAGAAAATATTAGCTATGACTCTAAAGCTCCCTCGGATACAGGGAATGCTGAGTTCCTCCAAAATACACTATCTACCAACAAGTAATTGGACACCCCTGCAATCGATGATATCTGCGGTCCTGATACACGTCACGGCCGCCGCCGTTAAATATCGTGTGGGAAACAACAACGCAACCAGTCGCATGCAAGATGCCACGCGGTTCGGAGCTCTCTGATTTCGAGAAAGGTATAATAGTCGGGTATCACAGAAATGGCCGATCCATACGTGACATATCCAGCGAGTTGAAGCACCCAAAATCGACAGTGGCCTACATGATTGGCAAGTGGATGATGAGAGGTGACTGTCGGAATGTGCCCCGACCAGGCAGACCCACAAAACTAGGAGTTAGAGACCGACGGGTGCTGGCCAGAGAAATTCGGAAGAACCGCTCCAAATCGATGGGCCACATGCGCGAGGAGTTTCAACAGGCATTCGGGAGTGTTTTTTCGATGAATATCATCCGTAGCGAAGCCCATCTGCTTGGTTATCATGGACGTGCTGCCACCCACAAGCCTTTGATCACCAAGTCCAATAGCGCTGCTCGGCTAACGTGGTGCAAAGAACGTCGACAGTGGACCGTTGAACAGCAAAACTAGGTTCTCTGGAGCGACGAATCAAGGTTCACCCTCTACCGTTTGGATGGCAGGGTCTGGGTTTGGCGTCTGCCTGGAGAACGCCTCCTGCCGGAATGTATTGTGCCAACTGTGAAGTTCGGCGGCGGTGGAATTATGCTATGGAGGTGTTTCTCCTGGTATGGCACGGGACCCTTGGTCGCAATTCCTGGTAGACTCAACTCCGAGACCTACTGCACCATTTTGGATGACCATGCGCTTCCTACGTTGTGGCAGTTTTACGGGGTGGACCCATGTTACTTTCAGGATGACAATGCCACCTGTCATGTTGCGAGGTCCACCATGGCTTGGTGTGGTGACAATGGGGTTAATCGAACGGACTGGACTGCGCAGAGCCCGGACCTTTACCCTATCGAGCACCTCTGGGACGAGTTGCAGAGTCGACTTAGGGGTGCCCCCACCGTCCGAAATCGGTGAAGGAACTGACCTGTCTTCTCCAAGCCGAGTGGAAGAAAATACCGCTAGCCATCGTACAACGCCTGGTTGAGAGTATGCCCCGGAGGGTCGCAGCTGCAATCGCCGCTCGTGGACGCTCCACCAACTATTGAAGGTGACTAAGCTTCGTTTTCCTTTGCTATCACAGATATCCAATTACTTGTTGGTAGATAGGGTATATCATGCACAAGAGCAGTATTATGTGAAAATGCTAAGTTCAGTAACTTATAACTTTAAACATGGATTCTGGAAATATCATGAAGTTACTTTTCGATAAATCTCCCGTGATTTCAATACACGAATGTCTTTTTTTCCAAGTATGATATTCCTTGGTAACAAAAATCTTTATCATGTCCTGCAAACCACTTCTATCTGGTTTGCGGGCAATAGAAACAGCGTTCGGTGGTAACTAGTTTTATTAACGGCGAAAATGGATGACTGCGATTTACCCAGTTTTCTTTAATATCTGTGAGCAACGATCTTAGGTCTAAATTACACACTCACATGAGATTTTCGTGTGTAATTGCTTCAGCTGTTCCATTTCTCAGCTTCGTTACTGTAGCAATCTGTACAGCGATTACGCGGTTATTTTGTCTAATAAATTCTCGACATTAAGGTACATATCGCATGTAGTAACTCTAACTGCGTGTCCCTAGCGAGAATTGTTTTCTAGTGACTTTCTGCATTGTCAAAAAGTGTTGACCACCTTTTAACCGTGGAATATGGTGCAGGTTTTTCCTGTTGATGTTTCGGAGTTTAACCATCTTGGGCAACTCTAAAGGCTGCACGGAGTCGCCTGTCTTTAACTTGGGGCAACTGTTTCAAGAAAGAGAGAGAAAGCCAGCGCCGAAAGACTAAGACATCACCGGCACCTCATCTGGGACTCGAATCCAGACATGACTCGGAATGCTGGCCACAAACCTCTACCTTTGACCAGTTGGTCACAACGACGGTCAGGTTCTTCATGATTGTAACAATGCCCTTATGGAAATTAGCGCCGCAGTTTATTCTTTTGCTAAAAACTGAATCACCAACACAGATGGTTTGCAATTCTTCAAGCTGTTACAGAGTGACGTAAAAAATAATCTTGCTGATCTCTAAAAACTGATATCTAGTTACGAATTTCTTAGCGTAGAATATAAATCAAAGTTTCCAAGCTTTCGCACATTAACCAGATGACTTTTTTTAAGGATGGTAGACAGCTAACTGCAAACTGGGTGATAGAACACTTCAACAATTTCGCTTAGCCGTTATACAGAAAAGAACGCGACAAGGGACACAACTTCGCAAACTGATTGTGGCTATAGGTCTCGGGCCGAAAAGACGAATTTTGCGTTTGAGCGTAAGGTATAAAAAAGCAATACGCGTTTGTTTTGGCATTTTTTCGGGGTAAATAGTCGGTGTATATACAGGTTCGTACAGCAATACCAGGAGTCATAAACATAAGTGAAATATCTCGTACACCGAGTAGATTAAGAAAGACTTTTAGAGCAGAAGGGAATGAGTAGTCCTTAACGAAAGGACTATATACTAAATCAGTGGTATTTTTTGATTGAACTAGCAATGAAATACAATTCCTCACCGTGAAATAATTAGAAGATTCGTTTGTTTCTTGTGGCATCAGTAATGATATCTGACCATATCCTTCCCTCGTAAAGAAGTGCTTGTACTTGAAGTTCAAGCGGAAAGAGAGTGCTTTACCAAATTATTCACAACTGCAATGCTTTACCTCACATGTTGTTTAGCGCACTGTTACTAGATAGTCTTCTTTAAGGGAGGTGAATGATGACGTTTTCGAAATTTAGTACACTGTTATTCAAATTACGAATTACTAGTGCTAAGAGAAGAAGCCTTAGAAAGGCATCCGCTATCCATGCGTTCCCCAACCAGTAACCGCAGCCCATACGATTTCCTGTTAATTGAGTTATTGCTTCTAATACAATGGAATGGGTTGAAAGCAGAGGTTTTTAGAATACATGCCATTGATCTTAGATATGATGCTGTGGTTCTTAAAATAGTCTTCCACCGCCTTATGCTTACACCATGAGAAGAATCACAACAGTTAGCGACGCAGAAGCTATCGAATGATATGGAGAAATGAAATTATGACCGGATATCAAGCACTTAGCGAAACACCAGAACTACTGCAGTTGGTATCCGACAACACCATTAACGGATGCCCTAATCAGATTTGATGTGCCATAGAAGTCAATTGCTGTCTTTGCCTAACTCTCCCACATAATGCTTTTATCATGCTCACAGATGACTGTAAATGATGTCAAGATCGAATCGATTTGCAATGTGTATCCTTTAGTTATAAAGCCTGGTTTATTTTGGACGCTATCATCGAGCTTATTGCTGCGTTAGTTGCCTTTTGGCATAAAAATGTCATAACTAATTCCCGCACACATTGCAAATTTTTGAGAAAACTTGAAATTTGCATCTTCCGTGACAGGAATCAAAGTCTTCCCATGTCTGTCCGAGCACATTACTGTTACCCCATGTAGGACTAGAAATTTTCGCTGGCATTAACTTTTAGCACGTCTTCTGTAAAAAAAGATTTTGCTTATGTTATCACTTTGTCCGTTCGTCTGTCTGTGAACATCATATCTCTGAAACTATTTGTCAGATTTGAAAAATTCTTTTTGCATTGGGAAGTTTGAAATGTGAGAATGACAATCCCTCCATTTTTCTTTTTTTTTTCTCATGCACAACTTCGCTTTTAGAGGACGTAAATGCAGATAATGTCAAATTCAAAATACATTTTATTCCATATATTTGCTTCTAAATATCCGATTGAACAAATCATTTTTCCTTTCGAAGCCATTTATATTGAAGACTATTTTAGGCATAGTCTATTTTTAAAGTAATGCGTAGATTTTCCCCTAGGGGGCCTAAAGCTAAATTGCATTTACCCGATATCTCTGTTTCTAAAAGTTCGGTTTGAAAAATTCTTCCTGCACCGGATACAGCTCTTGATGGGAAATGTTCTGCATATAATTTCTAAATTTTGGTAAAGAATTGTTTGGTCACCAGTGTTTATTTCTGCTTCTGATGCATTTGCAGAAAAATCTGAGCTCCCGAAAACCCGAAGTTCATTCTCCTATCATCTCAAGAACCCGTTCAGGAGGATGAACGTTCTAGTTCGGCATAAGGTCTCCGGCATCTTTATATACCATGCTCAGCAGAAATATTGAGAAGCCCCCTTTTCTCAACAAGGCAGGTATTTATGCCATACCACTGCAATATCAGGACGGCTCCAAGCGATACTACATCGGAATGACAAGCGTTCGCTCAGAATTAGACTCAACGAACATAAAATAGACATAAGGGACGGAAAAGTAACCAATGTCCTGTCCAGAGAAGTCAAGTTCAAGTCCGCTGATCCTATGTGGGATGATATAAAGAAATTAGCTTCCTATTCCACGCCTAAATCTACTGCTATTCGCGAAGCCTTACAGATCATTGCCAACAGTGAGGCTTGGAATGATAGCGTCTCTCTAGAATTGCCACGAGTTTGGAACCAATTCGTCAAATAAAACTGCGTTTCCTCCCTCGATACCGCGTGCCCAACCAACATAACTCTTCGTGTCTTCGAATGAGTAATCACATTTGCATCTATTCATTTATTGTCTAGTCAAGTCACCGTGTTCAAATTGTTGAAGCGTTTTATTATTCAGTTTGCAGTTTGCTGTCTACCTTCCTTGAAAGAGCCATCTGGTTGATGTGTGAAAGTTTGGAAACTTTGATTTCTGTTCTACACCAAGAGATTCAGATCATTAGTATAGTTATACTATTTTGAGGGCAAAATGAAATTCTTTCTTTGAGGACCTTATCACTGTGCGTCCAATCCTTTTTAGGCAAAATAAGACTCAATTCTTAACTATAACATTTTTTTCTCCGTATTACTGTATTCCATGTGAAATAAGCAACCTAAACAAATGATTTAATTCAAGTTATATTTCATGCTAAACAAAAACTAGATTTAAGAAATAATGTACATGCTCAGACTAAATGCTTTGCTGCAGTTTTAACAAGCTTCAAATTCTAAACTCATTGTAAAGAGTTTGATAAATGCACAACGGTTTCGCGCAAAAGGTAAAAATTAGACCAAAAGCAGCTAAGACAGCCGTGGAAATTAAATTATCTAAAATTTAACGGTAACACCGCAATGATCATTTGAAGTAGATTGCGAATTAAAGTCAAAAGTAGAAATTACTTTTACCAATTAAAGGAGCAGTGCTCGACTCTGAATTTAATTGCTCCTACCTCTTTAGAAATCAAAACAGCTTCACACAGGAAATTTTTTAACACGGCATTTGGAGCTTAATAAGTAATTTTGCTAGTTTAAGGAGCTTAATTTACCCTCGGATCTTTCTTATTTTGTACACCCGTTAGAAAGCGACCCAAGTACCTGCATCTCCTTAAAATGAGTTCGACTGGTTCCGAACAAAAAGTTAAGCTTTTGCTGTTAATGTAAAAATGACTTCCTTGTGGTAAAGTGATATTCTGCTTAAGTTCAGTGAGTTGCAAACTTTAATAAACTGATTTGCAGTTTCCCAGTTTTCGCTTTTTTTTAAATCAATTTTTCCTGTGGATTTCTTGAAATTAGACGAAGATTTGAACTGTTTATGCTTTCAAAAATCAGGAAATATAGTTGTGTGAAATCAAGGGTTTCCGTATTTCATAAGAAGGTAATAAACAGTGTGCTCATGTTAGCCTAACACCAGGGTTGCACAAACAACTGCCTTCAGTACCTTATGGCATAAGCACTGAAAAAAACAGAAGGAAGAAAATAATGTAAGACAAAAATGTTAATGAAAATTATCACTGCTTCAATCATATACTTTTCTCAATTTTCAGTTAATATTGCAACTGGAATAGAAGGAACGTATTTGTTATCATCACTTACTAAATGTAGTCTATCTCTATAACTAATCACCAACAGCATTAATCTAACTGTTTCAACGAAACCTTTATTACTTATAAACATTTCTGTATTTTGTATATATACGCGATGAAACTACATCTATATATACGCTCTATGGCATAGGAGGGTTGTACCGAAGTTAATACAAAAGTGGGCATAACTATTTTATTAACTGACAGAGGTCGTTCAAATTGCACATGTTGGTAGAGTAACTTTATATACAAAAGTACTACTCAACATAGTCTCCATAACAAGCGAGGCATTTGCGCCATCGTTCAACCCAACTCTCGAATTCTCTTTGAAAAAGTCAGGTGTGGACTGTTGTACCCACTTCTTCACAGCAATTTTCACCTCGTCTCTGTCATCAAATCGTTGTCCCCGAAAACTGTCCATTAGACCAAACAGGTGTGAGTCGGAGGGCGCCAGATCTCGGCTGTACGGTGGATGGGGAACCGCCGACCAGCCTAATTTGCTGATCTACTGATTTGTTGCCAAAGATGTGTGTGGTCTTGCATTGTCATGGTGAATGTGTATCCTTCTCAGATTCTTGTTCGGTCTCTTCCTCCTTATGGCTTCTCTAAGCTTCTTGAGTGTCTCAATGTACTGCTCGCTGGTGACGGTACGGCCACTTTCCTGAACATCCCAAAAAACAGTCACCATGACTTTATGTGCTGATCGCTGGCTCTTGAACTTCACAGGCCTTGGTGAAGAGGTGTGACGTCATTCCATGTATTGATTCTTCGTTTCTGGATCATAAAAATACGCCCACGTTTTATCCCCTGTCACCAGATCGAAAAAAATGTGCCTTCATTGGTTTCAAACACTTCCAGCAGATCAGACCAGACTTCCACCGTTCTCTCCTTCAAATCGGGTGTCAACTGCCGAGATACCCACTTTGCACACACTTTCCAATGCCCTAAGTCTTCCACCATCTTCTGAATGGCATTGTGATTACAGTCCCGTTGTGCAACGGGCTCACGGATTGTGACTTGTCTCTCCGCGCGAATCAATTCATCCACTCGCTGAAGATTTGTGTCATTGGTCGCAGATGATGGTCTCCCACTGCGTGGTTTGTCTTCAATGCTGGTTTCCCCTTCCTTAAACGTCTTCATCCATCTGCGCACATTGTTCTTCTCAATGGTCATCTCCGTAAATATTCTGTATCATTCTGTGGATGTCGGACAGACTGCACCCTTCCTTCGTCAAGAACTCAATGATGGCACGTTGTTACTGCTTGATTTCCATTATTTACCTGCAATGAAGAAGAAGGGTTATTAAGGAGGAAGAGTTACTCTACCAACATGTACAATTTGAACGACCTCTACTTAATAAAGTTATGCCCACTTTTGCATTACTTTCGGTACAACCTTCGTAGAAATTGCAACACCATTGAGGAATAATTATAAACGCTGCAAAACAGTAGGCAGATAAATTAGTTCAGGATATACACATTATAAAAATAAGGGATCACTCCAATTGTAGTGTTTGCCGACATAAGCGATAACGTCTTTGCCGTAGCGTCAAAACTAAAACCGGTTTTCTCGTGGAAATAGTCTTCCGCCTCCGAGCTGCAGTTTTTAGGAGAAAAGAAACTTTGTACAGCATACCATGCATGACCAAACGCACCGAATATTCTGCTAGCTGAGTGAATTTGAGAGGGTGCGGATTATTGGCCTCCGAGAGAGTGGATGGTCGACTCGCCGTATTAAGCAACGTTTCAGCGGTTACTAAGCAACCACCCAAAGTGACCTGCGAACAGCTACGGATATAGTAAAAGACCTCGGTAAGTAGAAAGCCGTGGCTCACGTGACAGGAGTGGAAGCCCCAATTTGCTCCATTGCTTTCTCCATTGAACAAACCAATCCTCAAGAATACTCAAGAGACGCATATATCGTATTGAATACGTTTATTTTTGTGGTGTAGTACGCACAAAGATTCGCCAAGTTTTCGCTCTCCACTGGGAGGCTTTTTCAAGGCAATGGTAGACACAAAAAATAAACGGACCTAATACGCTATATGCGTCTCTTGAGTGTTCACAGTCTGGTGTATCAATCTTCAAGAGCATCATGACATTCATTTGCTTCAAAAGATCATCATGACTTGTGGAAATGCATTTCTTAAAATCTTTCGCGAAATCACGAGGATGTAGAAGTATATGGACACCCTCTGCGGTCACTTCAGCCATGGCTTTCTGCTTATACTTCATGGCTGTTACATTCATTAATTATCTAAGTGGTTTCTACTCCTCATGTATTCGTCAAAGGTTTTTTTAAAAAAACATTTCCACAAGTCATGATTATTTTTTGAAGTATATCAATGCACATAGTTCCACATTCACAACGATGTTTCCGCCACACCGGTGGCCCAGTGGTTTAAGCGATGGCTTCTGACCAACCTCCGAGATGGTCCAGGTTCGAATCCTGGTGAGGCATGGATGTTTTTGTCATACGGTACTAGTTGTCTTTCTTCCGTGGAACCAATGGCCTTAATTTAGGAACGGGCGATTGCTTATATAGCCCATCGAGTTGCCCACGGTAGTGGTCGTTAAACGCCTAAATGCCGCCCCGGTGGCGCAGTAGTCTAAGTGATGGCCAATGACCATTTGTCCAAAAGGGGTCCGGGTTCGAATCCCGGTGAGGCATGAATGTTGTGTTTGTCTTACGGCACTGGCTCTCTCCCTTCCCTGGAACCAGTGACCCTAAATTAGGGACGAGCGACTGCATATAGCCCATTGAATTGCTCACGGTGGTCGTTAAACCTCCAATAAAAAAAAACAAGGACAAAAAGTGGTTGTTTGCATTAGTCATAGAAGAAGAAGAAGTAGCATCTGACATGACGTCATGTGATGTCAAACTTGGATAAATGCTTGCCTATTGCCCTCATATAACAAAACAAACACGTATTCTAAAACAGCTAACAGTTTCATGGCACCCTGCTATGACCTCACGTAGGGGCGGATTGGGATCACCAGCCCGGCCGGGAATTTTAGTTTTGCCGTCCACTGTAAAAACATGCATGTATGCAGGAAAATACATCACAAATTCCTCCATGGTAAAAAAATTGTTAGGTCCTGGATGAAGAACTGTTGAAATATGTATCGTAAAACGAATTGAATCGTGAACAAATATTTTAAGAACGACTTAACGGGGAAGAATTTTTAAAATTCTTTTGTGATTGGATGTAACATCGAAGCACCCTCAAAACTGGGTGGTACACCAGGTTTTCCTTTAAAAAGTTTGGTTTGCCAAAAAAAAAAAAAAAAAAAATCGCGAGTCTCTTAAAGATCCCATTTCCAACTAAATGATTATGAAGATCATTCAGAAAGTTAAACTGTGCACATGCAATATAGCAATTTTCCTACGAAATTAATTTTTATATTTATTTGATTACTGATCGCCTACTGCGTAATAGTATTGATATTTTCTTCTTAAGTAGAGGCCTTTTCAAAGTGTACCCATTATTTTGACCCATGAGCTAGTACTGGTAAACCGTTGTTTCTTTTAAGATACATTGTGTATGTGTATGTGTGTGTACCGGGAAAGCACTTTGTACACTGTGTCAGTGGATAAGTGTGTGTGGCGCGATGGACTATCACAGTGGGTAATACTGCCTGCTAAATTACAAAATGAAGGTAGGGCATACCAATGACCCTGGGGTCCCGAGTTCATCCACCTATGTCTGACTGCAGTTAACCTTAGCTTAATTTATAACAGCTTGCTTGATCAGGAAGCACTTTTTCCTCAGAAGTGCAGAGAATATACATGATTTGAGATGGAATCTGCTACGGCAGCACAACATTTCTTTTTCATTTCTTTGGCACTGTGATGTCGAGCCAGTTAGTTGATGTCATCGTTAATCCCGTCATGCAATATGTTTTGTCGCCACGTTGTAAGATCTGTTGCAGCAGGACTACACCCAGCTGCACACTGCTTGTATTACAAGGGACAGTTTCCTCGGCGTGGACATTCTCGCATGAGCGACAAACTCACCGGACTTGTCTCCCATAGAGCATACGTGGGACTTCAGGGGTCGCCACCTCTCCGGCTCTTTCCGGCAGAGGACTTGCAACAGCTGCGTACCCAGTTAGTCGCTGTTTGGAACGCCATACCTCAGCTCACCATTGGTGATCTCATTGACTGTATCCCTCGTTGTCTGCAGGTTTTTCCAGCTGCTCGAGGTAAACCAACTCCGTGTTGAATAATCCTTGGCACATTTCGTATTTTAATCGTTTAAATCTGTTCGTCATCTTTGCGTCGTATGATTTTCACGACTATGCGTCAATTCCTTTACGGTGTTACGATTTCCACGTTGAGTAGCGTAAATAAAAATAAAGAACTAAAACCCTTTTGAATTAAACAGTGTCTTTATTTCAATGAGTGCCCTCTCTGCCTTTTCCTTTTTTTTGTTCAAAACTTGCTTACTATCCTTTTACAATCCTAGGAATATTTCTACATCATAGAGTCAGTGGTAGAATACACTTGTTATAATACTATCATGTATAACAAATTCAGAGAGTACTGATAAATGTGCGGTGTTTCATGACAAAACGAATGTAGCGGCGAAAGGTCGCTTAATAATTGCAGAAATAACCTTTTAAATAAACTTTTGTCATTATTGAACCTTTCTTCCTTTCCATGGGTTTGTACCTTGATTTATTATTGCTCTATGAATCCAACATTTTATCTTGTATTAATAATCTAAAGCAACTTATAGGAATTTACTAGGGAATTTTTTCATTAATAGCAAATTTTCGGAGAAAACTCTTCTCCTTCTTCAGGCTCTCTTGTTGTTGTCACTTTTTGCTTGTTGTTGTCACTTGTTGTTGTCACTTTTTGCTTGTTGTTGTCACTTGTTGTTGTCACTTTTTGCTTGTCAGGACAAGCAAAAAGTGACAACAACAAGAGAGCCTGAAGAAGGAGAAGAGTTTTCTCCGAAAATTTGCTATAAATTAAAAAATTTCCTAGTAAATTCCCATAAGTTGCTTTAGATTATTAATTCAATTAAACTAGGAAGCCATTTCTCAATATGAGCTTTATTCAAAAAATTTTATCTTGTTAATGTAATTGCGTATTCAGGGATTATTACTAGCAACTATCTTATTCTTTCACATCAGTGACCTTTTCCTGGTCCGAAGAACAGTTTAATTGATGATAATACGAGTAACAGCGAACATCAACAGTTGCGCTTTAATATTGCATCATGAGCTCCAATATCGAGGCTGTTTTAATGTTTAATGTTGTCATTTGCAGCAAGTACCAACAGAATCGGAATAGTTCACTTAATAGATGAACCTTATGCACTTATGTTGGTAAGACTTAGTCTGTTGCTGTACAGAAAAAAAGATCCAACTTTTGCATCTAACAGCACAGTTTTCTAAAGTAGTTCTTTTCTGGCTGTGAAGATCTTTACCAACATGTCATGGTACAATGCTCTCGTTACAAACTGTTGTCTAAAAAACGAGTGAAGAGGTTTATCCTTCTCGTGCTCTAGCGGTGCGTCATTGGAGTGATGTTCTCACATTTGGGGACAAAAATCATTTTCGAAAATTTGTGGATTGTGACAGAAGAAAGGTTAGTTATTGAGATAAATGTTCCTATATTGAATAAATTTCTCTCTGTGGGTGGTATAAAAAGACAACGCTACGCTAAATAAAACACACATTACATACATTACGTCCACCTACCTAATAAGCTGTAGGACCCCTTTTACCCCGAAAAACAGCGGCCACTCGGTGAGGCAACGATTCGATGAGGTGTCGACAGGTACCCTAGGGTATCTGGTACCATAATGTCAACAGAAGGTCCTCCTGTTCCAGTACATTTCTGGGTGGGGGCGATTTAGCACGAACCCGCTTTTCCAAGTCGAACCACAAATGTTCGACTGGGCTCATGTCAGGTAAATGTGGAGGCCGGGGCATATTCCTCGAACCACTCCTAGATGATTTCAGCAGTGTGGCATTGCGCATCATCCTGTTGATAATGACCATCACCAGGAGGGAACACAACTGCCATTAATGGGTAGACCTGATCCGCAGCGATGTTCAGATACCTGACAGATGTTAGGGATTGTGCTATTGAGATAATTGGGCCTAAAGTGTCTCTAGAAAACATCGCCCACAGCATAACGCCGCCGCCGGCGGCCTGTTTCTGCCCAACAGTGCATCCAGGTGCCATAGCTTCCGTTGGTAATCGGCCGTCTACGTGATGCACCAGGAATCTTGATCCGTCAGACAAGGTCACTTTCTTCCAATCATCCACGGTCCCATTTCGATGATCTTGGGCCCATTTCGATGATCTTGGGCCCATTTCATGCGATGTTGGCGATGATGTGCAGTGAGTATGGAGACCCGGCTGGGTCTTCGGTTACGCGGGCCCATGCGCAGAAGGCTGCGATGAACTGTGTGCTGTGACACATTGCCCTGATCACCACTGTTGTAGCTTCGGGTGATTTGTCGCACAGCAGTCGCTGTGAACAATGCGCGAAAGTCTCCGCTCTCGTCTGATATCAATGAGCTGCGGAAGACAAACGGATGGACGACGGTTCGTCGTTTGGACATATGTGCACCACTTTTGATACGTACTCAATACAGCGGCACAAGCCGCGCAGTTTCCGAGATCGAAGTTCCGAGGCATCGTGCCATCACAATTTGTCGGCAGCTTTTCCCATTCTGACTCCGAACATTGTGCTAACCGAAAGTAGGTCCTCGGGTTGTATATATACTGTTCTGTGAACCTCATTAAGCTCCCGCCGTTCGGTCTCCAGGCGTGCTCATTTCTATAGGCTGAGGGTGATTATAACGTAATGCTTCATCGGTGTAATTTATGAAATGCATTAGCCTTTGGCCTAAATTATGTCCTAATGGATAAATTTGGCCCATATCTGTTTGGCAAGACATTCTACTTGCTTATACCAAAGTTCTCTAATAAAATAAATATGTGTGATTTTTCGATGTTTTATGCTTATTCTACAGGATGAGTCGAAAGTCGCAGGACACCCTTGTATTTCAGAAACGGGAGGGAAAATGAAATATCTGAATACCCCAGCAAAGAATCGGTGAAGAGGGCTGTCTTTTAGGCTATTTCAGGAACACGGCCGCCATCTCGAAATCTGCCATATTGGATCAAGGTCAAATTATTCAAATGATAAGGGGTCACGTTGCATATCAAACAAGCCCAGAATTTTCTCAGAAAAAATTGATTGCCGTAATCAGGTTTTTGTTATGTGTTGTGGTTCACAAGTTATCAGCACAAAAAGTTGAAATGACAACTTCTAAAGTAACTTGTGATGCGCAGCTATTTGATGTGTTCAGTGTGTTGTCCCTGTTGCTGAACACAGAGCTGCAGATGCTTGATCTAGTCATTATGCTTCCGCAAGAGAATATCTGGAGAAATGCGGTGACAGACCTCCAGGATGCGTTGTTGAAGGTGGTGTTTGTCGCGGATTTTCTCAGCATACACCAGGTGTTTCAGACGACCCCACAGATAAAAGTCGAGTGTTGTGTGGTCGTGGGATCAGGGCGGCCATTCCGCATGCCCACGCCGGCCAATCCAATGATGAGGGAACTGAACATCTACCCATTGACAAACATTTGCTCCGTAGTGGGAATGAGTGCGAAGGAGGGATCCCGTTGATGTTGGTCTGAAGCCCAGGTGCAGAACTCGACACGTCTATCAGCGTCATCGTCTGATAGTTGCTGCTGCATCTGGATCTTGAACGGATGCCAGTGAGCGGTGTGAAGAATCCGTACAATAGCTGATGCCACATTTTGCTGCGAGACGTCGTGTGCTACGTTGTGGACTCTTTGCAAAGGATGCCAAGACCATTGTTGAGGTTTGCTCGTCGGTAGCAGTTCTCGGCAGTCCACTACGTGGCTTGTCGCCACAGTCCCAGTTTCTTGGAGTTTGGTTATCAGGTATGCGACAGTGCTGTGTGAAATTGGTGGTCTTTCTAGGTGTCGGTTGTTGAAGTCTGCGGGAATAAATGATACGGCAGCTGCGTTCCCCAGACATTAAGATCACCTCAATCTTCTCCTCTTTCGTCAATACCTGCAACAAACAATGGTTATTTCAAATTTGTGTGTTGATAACGTGTAAACCACAATACATGTGTCAAATCTGATTACGGCAATCAATTTCTGAGAAAATTATGGTGGTTTTTGTTATGAAACATGACCTTCTTCCCATTTCAAAAATTTGACCTTGATCCAGTATGACAGATTTCAAGATGGCAGCCATGTTCCGGAAATAGCCAAAAAGATAAGCCCCCTCACAGATTCTTTGCTGGGTATTCATATATTTCATTTTCCCTCCCGTTTCTGAAATACAAGGGTGTCCTGTGACTTTCGACTCACCCTGTATAAAAAAACAAAACGAATAACACTCTAAAACTTATTGCATCTTTACAGATAAAAGGAGAGACAAATGCTGTGATTTTCTGTTCTGCATGAAGCATTAAAAAACCTTCATGCACAGTACGTCGATGGTTCAGTTTCTCCGCGAAGCAACCATATCGATTTCTTTATCGAAAAATGTTCTAAAAAACCACCAACACCTTTCCAGAATTTGAAAGCTTTCTCTCCATGGTAGTCCGAAGAGGATTTTAAATTTTTCAAAATTTCTGAAAACGTGCTACATGGTTTTCTACTGTAAATCAGAATTTCACATTTCGTGATAATACTTTATTTCAAATCATCAGCTTTTTCTTTTATCAGTTTTTTTTGAGGCTACTAACTTTTGCTGTAACAGATAGCTACTGAAGAAATGAACATATATTCTTTAGTTCGTTTGGTTGAAAAATTACAGTATGTCCATATTTTAGGTATATCAATAGTATCAAAATAAGAAAGGGATAAAAACTGCTAAAAGGTATTACCTTGTGGGGGTTTAGGAGCCACAATTAAATATATCCATGTTGTAAATTAGTAAGAAGGCTAGAAAAGTGCAAAGTTCTGGAAGGCGAATCAAATAGAAGGTTTATCGACCACTGTGATCAACTTCATGGGCTATAAGCAGTAGCTCGTCCCTGATTTAGCACCATTCGTTCCAGGGAAGAGAGAGAACCAATGTCGTAAGACAAGAAAAACAGCCGTGCCTTACCGGGATTCGAATTATATATATATATATATATATATATATATATAATTAAATATATCCATGTTGTAAATTAGTAAGAAGGCTAGAAAAGTGCAAAGTTCTGGAAGGCGAATCAAATAGAAGGTTTATCGACCACTGTGATCAACTTCATGGGCTATAAGCAGTAGCTCGTCCCTGATTTAGCACCATTCGTTCCAGGGAAGAGAGAGAACCAATGTCGTAAGACAAGAAAAACAGCCGTGCCTTACCAGACCCTTCCCTGACGAATGGTCACAAGCCAGCGCTTTAACCACTGCTCCACCGGAGCGGGCTTTCTAGTTTTCCTTACACAACTCAGGCCCATACATTTTCAAGCAACTGAAACCTGTTAAAAAGAATCTCCATACGTAGTCATTTTAATTTTCGAACACAAGCAGTCTCCCGTCTGTAAATTAGGACCACTGATTCCAGGAAAGGAATAAAAACCAGCTCCATCGGACATGTGCATCACCCATGTCTAATCCCGTACTACAACCTGGGCAAATCTTGGACGAATTGCTAACACCTCAGACCACTTGGCAAAGTGATAGTTTCTTCCTTTCGTTATTTTACGAAATATTTCTTGCCTTCTTTGCATTCTCGTTTCAACAATTTTTTTTTTTTTTCGAATTATTTGCTGCTCAGTGAGGTTATCTGAGTTGTTTGATGAATTTTTGGGAGCGGTATGAGCTTCAGAAAAGACGAATTAATTGAAAGTTTAAATACGTTGAGCGAAATTATCACCTCATTAGCAGGTCTTTTGTAAAGACAGCACGTGCTGATGTTATCGGTTTGTCCGTCCATCCGTCCGTCTGTAGACACCATATCTCTGCAACTATTAGTACGATTTCAAAATTTTTTTTTGCATTGCGAAGCTTGAAATATGCGAATGATGACCCTTTATTTCGTTTCTTTTTACGATGCACAATTTTGCCGTTAGAGGGCATAAATGCAGATGATGTCGAATTTAAAATAGATTTTTATTCCATATATTTGTTTTCTAAACATCCGATTGAAAAAAATTCTTTTACCTTTCGATTCCATTTAGGTCGAAGAGTATTTTAGGTATAGTTACGTTTTCAAGTTACGTATAGATTTTCCGCTATGGGGCGTAAAAGTAAATTACGTTTTTCTCCGATATCTCTTCTTCTAAAACTCCGATTTGAAAATGGACGATGTCATCACTCTTTCCACGTTATTTTTTTAAACAACGCATATCGACTGAAAAATTGTATTCCGGCACTGCTGGGATCGAACCCCAGAACTCTCGATAACTAGTCGAGTGCGTTCGAATTTACGCTACAGCGCCAACAATTCTCAGCGCAATGCAACGTGGAAAGAGTGATGACATCGTCCATTTACATTATCTCCACGTATTTGATATATATTAATCCGATTTGAAAATTTTTTCCACCCCAGAGGATATAGCTTCTGATGAAAAATCTTTTGCATATAATTTCTAATTTTTGGTAAAGAGTACTTTGGCCACCAGGGAACTTAAGCGTTAATTTTTGCTTCTGATGTATTTTCCATAAAATCTGAGCTTCTAAAATCTCGATTGAAAATTTTTTTTCGTGGACCGATGCCATTCACGTCGATCAACCTTTTTGAAATATTTTCTTCTTTAAATATTCCATGGTTTCTACGTCAGGGGGCGTAGATTTATATCATATTTTTGTCAAGATCTCTGCTTCTAATGGTACGATTTCAAAAATTATTTCATTGTTGGATTGTGTTTCCGATGTGAAATGTTTTTCATATAAATTCAAAATTTTGAAGTAAATCTTAGGCTTTCCGCTAGTGGGCGCAAAGGTAAATTATATTTTCTGCGTTATATCTGCTTCTAAAACTCTGATTTGAAAAATTATTTCTGTATCGCATACAGCTCCTCATGGAAAAAGGTTTTCATATACGCAATTTACCGTTACACCCGCTAGGGGGCGTAAAGGTAAATTGCGCCCTCCCCCCATCCCGATATCTCTGCTTCTAAAACTCTGATTTGAAAAATTCTTTCTGCATCGGACACAGATCCTGATGGAAAATCCTTTGCATATAATTTCTAATTTTGGTAAGAAATGGTTTGGCCACCAGGTGGCGTAAGTCTTAATTTTCGCTTCTGATGTATTTGCAGCAAAATCTGAGCTCCTAAAATCTCGATTGAAAAAAATTCGTTTGTCGGCAGATGCAACACAAGTCGATAAACCTTCTTGGTATATTTTCTTAAAATATTGCATGGTCTCTACGCCAGGGGGCGTAGATGTATACCTTATTTTTGTCAATATCTCTACTTCTAAGAGTCCGATTTGAAAAATTCCTTTATTGTTGTATTGTGTTTCCGATGCGAAATGTTTTTCATATAAATTCAAAATTTTGAAGTAAATCATAGACTTTCCGCTAGGGGGCGAAAGGTAAATTACATTTTCTGCGTTATTTCTGCTTCTAAAAGTCTGATTTGAAAAATGATTTTTGTATCGCATACAGCTCCTGATGCAAAACGTTTTTCACATAATTTCTAATATTTGGTAAAGAATGGTTTGGCCACCAGGGGGAATAAGTGTTAATTTCTGCTTCTGATGTATTTGCAGCAAAATCTGAACTCCTGAAAACTCAACTGAATTTTTTTCTTCTTGGACCGATACCGCTCACATCGAAAATCCTTTGAGGATGCTTTCTTTCTAAAATAATGCACGGTTTTCCCGCCAGGAGGCGTAGATGCCTTGCCCATATCTCTGCTTCGTAGAGTCCGATTTGAAAAATTCCTTCTTTGTTGAAGAGCGTTCCGCTGCGAAATGTTTCTCATATAAATTCAAACTTTTCTTAACGCACAAGTCTGCAACCAGAGGGCGTAAGGTCACGATTCCGTTTACAGCAATATCTGCGGGATCAAAAACCCGATTGAAAAACGTCTTTCTTCCGTACGATGCTATTTTTTTCCATACCGGTTCCATTGACTTTGAATAGCTTTGATAAATTTAATTTGCCCTCAACGTCTTGAGTAATACAGTCCGCAGTCATCTTATTCAGTTGTACAAATTGATCACAGTGAACGAAATTTTCTTCTTTCATATTAATTTCCTTTTCTTCTTTGCATTAATTCTTTATTCTTTTTTGAAAGTTTTTTTCATGATTTTTTTCATTTCGGCGATCTTGGAGTTTCACTTTTGCCTCCATAATCGTATTGCAAACTCTTATTACAACCCAACAGTTTATTCTGTTGTTCGTCCTTCTATGGCAGAAAATCGATTTCTCATATCTAATTAAAATACCTTTCTCTGTTTTTTTAAGGCTTGTCTCATCACTACATGTACTTTATATTGACTTCATGGCGTCGTTAGTGTTTAAAAAATTCACCTCCCATATTATCAGGTGCTGTTAAATTCGGCTCAATTCTTGATAACATTTTTATCCTTTCTGTAACCTTTCCCTGTACAACTTTTTCATAAGAGCATTCACGGTGAAAAGCTTTTCTTCCTCTGAGAGTTTAACTTTTTTATTTTACCCTCTATCATATCTCGTATCATGAAATCCATTTATTTGCTGGAGTTTCTTTCTTTTTGTTACCCTTTTTAGATATTGCGATTGTTTCAGCTCTCCCCCTTTTTTATTTACAAATTTCTTTGTAAAGTCCTTCAACCCAATGACTAGTGATCAGACAGAACCTAAACTGAAATTATCTGGAGGATTTTGTTCTATACGAGCGCGTGAAAAAACTGCACAGTTTTTTACGGAAATATGTGGCTTTTGGAACACGTGCTTTATCTTTTAAGAATTTACCGCCACTGGCTCTTTCGGAGATTGTAACTGCCATAGAATAAGAGATTCTATTTTATTTTATAAAATCCTCATCCCTTCTCAGATTATTTAGCCTAACAGCAGTCTATGATTTATCTACTTCTTTTAATTCAATAAATCGTGAACGAAAGAAAAAACTCATCGGTTAAACAGTCAAGGTCAATATCCTAAAAAGCATTCGAGTCCGAATGTTTGGATATTCTTATCGTCCTGCCTATCTTTATGTAATAATAACCGCTGCGTTAGCCCAACTAAAGTGATTAGTTGGGCTAACGCAGCGGTATATTTTCGACTACATATTAATGATTTATTTATTAACTTCAGAAAAAGGGAGTTGTTACGTATACCTCTAATTTAACTTTCATTTTGAGTTTTTGTTTTCTTCTGAATGTTTAGTTTTTTTTCCTTAAAACGAAGAGCAAAGAACTAAAATTTTTTATGGAAATATATTTCCTCATATTTAGGACTCAAATACTCGATATAACTAGAACGCGTATAGCACAGGCACGTCCTTTAATAAAGCAGAAAGCCATTATTCTATTACAGACCAAAAAAAAAACAATGCTGTACAAACATGCAATTTTCTTACCCAAGTTTTTTAAAAAACGATACTACAAGATGATCCTTTTATTATAGGAGAAATAGATTTGATAACTGTTCTGCAATTTCATGATAGAAATTGTGCTGAAAATGAAATCACGAAACCTAGTATTCGTGTTGAATATTTAAATTAATCCATGCAAAAGCCAGAAGTTCACGAAAAATCACACCTCAAAAATTTCTTCATGTGATAAAAATATACAATACAAACCTCT
The DNA here is from genome assembly GCA_039090855.1 of Macrothele yani. Classification (NCBI taxonomy): domain Eukaryota; kingdom Metazoa; phylum Arthropoda; class Arachnida; order Araneae; family Macrothelidae; genus Macrothele; species Macrothele yani. The sequence goes on from CM077014.1 coordinate 2,886,654, forward strand.
GAAATGCTTAGTTAGAAAATTTACAGGACTTCTTCATTTTAACTTGCTGCCAGTGCAGATGTATAAATATTTTCTTGAATCTATTTGATCCGTTCTACCACAGTCACAGGATATGTTGCTGACATGATTAGATGAATTCGGTCTTTTAGAAGCATCTTGGTATCACAAAATCGTTCATACACTTGCATTACGGTGTAGTATTAGTAGCAATGCATTATATTATGTGATGAATTGATTAAAATAAGAAAACAAAAACAGTAAAGCACTGCAATACGATGTGTTATGAACTTGCAAGGCAAGTTTAACGAGGACTAAATTATTATTGCATTATATACATTATACCATGCTGGACTAGCTTCTAAGATAATGATATATTTATTTTTTCAGAAGAAGTAAATATTAGAAAAGGCTGCGTTTTAAGTTGTAAACCAAAACAAACAAAATGAACTATGGTGTTTCTTCAGTTAATATATCCTAAGTGTACATTAAAATTTCCAAGGTTTCTGCTGTGCTTCTTGCTTAGATTTCAAGAATGTTGAAACAAACTTTTTACTATTATTTTGGTGGCCATTAAAGTTTCATATTTCCTACTCAAAATGTGGTCTGTATGGAACGTTACATCCCTTTAACGCAATCATCTGGTATCGATCCGATCTCGTAGATACTGCTCTGCTATTATCTAAGACTGAGATATGAATAAAGGTTACTGGAATGTTTTAAATCTTTGCTCACCAACTTCACATTGCTTTTCCCGAAAGGTATGAAAAAAACTGCCTAGATACCATCTGTGCATCTACTTACAGCATGGTTGCATTTTATACGAAGGATGAGTTTTCGAAGACCGCATACTTCAAGACTAATTTTCCCATAGGAATAAATGCAAACATGCGGATATGATTTCTCGAAATGCATAAATCTAAAACCATGATAGGATACTTTTGTTTTTACCCATTCATTTCAAGCACAAAAAACGTATAATATTCATATAAATGAGCAATAAAAGCTAATAAAGTTTCTACTGCTTAATGAAATATGCTATTTGAAAACATTAAATGAGGAAAATTTAAACAGAAATATACAGCGCAATAGGGATAACTTTATTTTGAGCAATCTAATTTCGGTACTGAAAAGCATTTAGTTTACTTTTCTTCATGTAGCCTTCTCTTCAGAACACTTGAAATTTACATGGTCTTGGAGTGGAAATCAAATTCGAATCTTTCGACCTTCGTTCAAGTACTACCCAAGACAACGAAGTTCCGAGTAACTCAAGCTAAATAGTTGTACTTTAGGAATCTGAACAACCTCGATTTGCGCTAGTTCAAGCAATACAATGTTTTCTGGTTGCGTGATGAACCTTTCAAATCCCAAACGTATAGATTACAAATGCATCAGATATCATGGAAATTATGAATGAAACATTCCTCACAGCCACGTGGAAAGGTCATAAGTACATTATTTTCAGCAGTCAGATTACAATATTAAGCTGCTTTTAGTTCAGCGTTCTCCACGAAACATCTCAGATTAGCGGAAACCTGTTTGTTCATATTGTTAAGATACAACTACTTAGCGTCAGTTGCTCCAAACTTCCTAGTCAGTTACTCGGGACTTCGTCGACAGCTACTCGAAACTTCGTTGTCTTCTCTGTACGTATTAACCTGCAGATAAGAATCATGAAAGTCAAGATATCAGTGCAATAGTATAACATCCATATTTCTCAGATCTTTAATCTAATGAATGTGCTCAGAAAGCTATAGAACCTGGTGTTTTGAACACTGTGCCAACTCAAAGTATAAATTCTGTAATAATAGTTTCGTATGAGACATCATACTTGTATTCAATACGTCACCTTTAACGCGAAACAAGACCCTAATTATTGCATCACATTAAGTTACTTCTGATAAGGGGAATTCAACTGCTGTTTCGCTATTCAAATTTTGTAACTATTGCTATAGAGGTTTTCATGATTTCCCTATTCCTCATCAGGGAAACCCCCATTGAAGCATTGCCAAAAGAGATTTTTATAAATTAAAATTTTCGCACTAACCGATTTGTCAAGCGTGTGTACTGCACTTTACCAAAGCTTTTACTAACATTCGTTTTGAGCAATTACTTCAGTGATTTATTCTTTTCAAATTCATTATCTCACCTTAAAAAAAATACACCTCAGAACTTCATTCCTTTGTAGCTTTTTTTATTATGAGGAATACGTAACAGACTCCTGGAAAGAGCGATGATTTCTGTTTGGTGAGATTCTGGAAATCATGTTTTTAATTTAAACTGATGACGCCTCCGTAAACTTTTCAGTCTTCGAACTTAATTTCTTAACAAAAAGACGTAAGAATTTCCATCCATGAATTCTCTAATCTTTTTAGCTCTGTATCTTACTCAAATTTATTGCGCGTTCGTATTTCTTGCACATAAATAAACTGTTCATCATAAAGGTACCGTCATATTTCTTTCTGTTCCATAGTATTTTTTCGCAGGAAGAGCAAGCTGATCTTTGCAGAAGATGAGCATTGATGCTTCGGCATTATTTTTTATGATGATTAATGGCTTTATGGTGAGAATTAAAAATTAATTTAAACAACTTGCGCAAGCCTCACGTATTGTAAAAATCACATGCAATGCAAAGCCAAGAAATCTTATTTTGTCCATTAAAGATTTATTGCCTTTACGTTAATATATAACGTGCTGAAGAATCCACTTTTAAAAAAAAATTACGGCTAGGCAAAATCTTCGAAAGTACCCAAGAAATATTGTATTAATATAATAATACGATATTATGCTTTGATCAAGTCCAAGTCGAAGGAATAAGGGTGCTTCTGTGAATTAGTTGTCGAGGGTAATTTTGTCATGTCAATGCGATACGCAGTCAAGAGACGTCAAGAAGAAGAAGAGCCGGAAATAAAAACCGCACTGAGTGATTAGCTGCAAGATGAGCTTTTGGTGGGAATGAAAACTTTTTTTTTTTTTTGAATGGAAGTTTAACGACCACCGTGAGCAACTCAGTGGGCTATAAGCTGTCGCCCGTCCCTAATTTAGGGCCACTGGTTCCAGGGAAGGAAGAGATCCAGGGCCCTAAGACAAACACAACATCCATGCCTCACCGGGAATCGAACCCGGACACCATTTCGGACGAATGATCAGAAACCATTGCTTAGACCACTGCGCCACCGGGGCGGCCAAACATGTAACTTCGGGATGCAAACTTTGAAAACAGAGGACGGAAACTATTTCCACGTGCAAAAAGAACTGCAGTTCAGAATTCCTATAGCAGTGAAATGAATATAACTTTAAAATTACTTGGCCAAGAAAATAAAAACCCGCATTGGCAAAAAGTTTATCTTTATTCCATAACTGGTGCCCAGTCTGACTCTGCGAAAAAAAGCGTTAAAACAACTGAAATTTACTTAACTGACCTTAATTAAAATAATGTCTGTGTAAAGATTTTCACTTGCTAAAAATGTTTGTCATTCTTAGACTACGGTAAAATTGTGAATAAGGGAAAATCTGACGAGGAGCCAGGTATGACAGAACCAGAGGTTTCGGCAAGATTTCCAATCCGATACTATATCGTGATGAAGCATGATACCTTGTCAATTGAACAGCTGAAGGCAGTGACGTTTTAGGGAAGCATTCATTGTACTGACCTTAAAGCAATACAAACTAAGAAGAAATCTGTACTTTTGGTACCAGAAGCTTGAAACACACTTGTTTGTGAACCATGGAAAACACTAGATATCATCTGTCATAAGTAAGCCCCACTTATGTCTTATGTTTCCCTCGGTCATCCTGACTTTTGGTATTACTGCTAGGAAAGGTAGAGATTAACTCTCTTGAATGAGATTTCGATGATGCATTATCGTGTTGTCAGAAGACGACGGTCATTGATTTGAATCAGACTGGATTGTTTTCTCCTAAATTGGTGAACTGAAGTTTGCTTCACGTTATCACCAGCACGTTTTCATTCAGCACTAGTCATCATATAAGATTCTCCTTGTGCGAAAGGCTAAATTCGGAATCACACCGAAATTTCACAAATCAAGTGCGACCGGTCCTTTTCAGCATACCAGAGGCTTATGTGTGAATGGACTTTTGTTCTTCTTCTCTTAGACTCAGCAGTAGATTTGCTTTTTCAAATGGCGAACATGGGTCTTATCCTGCCGAACATAAGTTTGGATTCATCCAGTTCCGTTTGCTATTGCTGTTTTACTGAGATACGAAATGTTTTGCGGCATGAAGTGAACTACGAACGTTCTCCTCAACAAAAGTGAGAGAAATAGTTTAGGATCATTTTCAGAAAACAGAGGAAACGTTTGACTTACCTATCAGACAGACAATGCTAGCGATAGGAATTCTGTGGTTTTGAGGAAGAGCGCAGAAGAGCACACCGGGCGTTATGGGTAGTGGACGAAAAACTCCTTATGAATCAGGCAAAATCTATTCCACAAAAATCGCTGTGTGTGCGCATGCGCTCGCTTTTGTGTGTGTGATGGGCGAGAAGGTGGAATTGAGAGAACTCAACTGAAATTACGTAACTGGACTATGGGCTCAATTCGTTGTTCACCTAATTAAGGTTCTGCAGTAATATTCAGACGAGTGAGCGAAAGGGAGGTGTACGTGCGTGTGAGTGTGTGGTAAGCTAGACAGTATGACCCACGTAAAATGATGGTAGAATAAGAAAGATGGGAATAAGCCGTGCAGCCAGTTGAGACTGTCATAGCACAGTCAGCTGGGTGATTTGTTTGCTATCGCTGTGTTTGCTTAATACGTTACAGGGCGCGCAGATTTCATTGCTGTATTTTAGAATATTAAATAGTTCTCAAAAAATTTCACCCCAAAAGGTGTGAATAATTAAAATTCATGTAGCGGGATCAAGAAGAACTTTATTTCGAGCATTCAGCATGCGTAAAATGAAACATTGTTTAATCCATCGAATTTTCAATCCTTAACAGAACCTCGGAACTCTGCATTCATGCTGTTCACTTACTGAAATATTAGAACCATCTTTCGGCCGTTTACCACTGCTTCACTTTCGGTACAATGAGATCGAGGGATCAATGCTTAAATTAAACAGCAAGTTCACTGTTTCATTAGAACGATGGATTTTCGTTTCATTAAACCGAGGGATCAAATAACATTGATTACCCGCTGTCGAATTCATGTATTCTCCAATTACGGTGGCACGCACTAGAGCAAACAATTTACTTGATGTTTGAGGTATGACGTCAAAACTGTTGGAAACTATTTTTAAAACCTAATACCACAATGCCTGTTACTATGATAATCCAGTACGATGGACCCGTAAATGTATTTTAACATTTGCTTCTCGAGCCGTAACAGAATAAACAGTTGACGTGAAGAGGATCACGTTAAGTTTTATGGAATTGTACAGCCATCAAAGAGCTGGTGTATGCTATTTCTAAAAAAAAAACCGAACTGTTGAAGTATTCGTGGTTTTTAGCTCACACTGTATTCATGTGTTAAGTAGATCATGAAAATGCCGATTAAAGATACTCAAATAAACACTGAACTAGCATTGAATCCTTGGCCAAAAATGATCAAGTGCCATAGAGATACGGTGCATTCCAAATGAATAATTTACATCTCTCTTTCTCTCCTCTCTCTCTTTATCACACACTCAGAGAGAGAGAGAGAGAGAGAGAGAGAGAGAGTATATATTTCTTTCAAAAAGGGCAAAAAAAGAAAACTAAAATCAATTAAAATTTCCCATCTTCAGATTTCAACATCCGTTGTAGGAAAAAACAGAACTCGTCCGTAAATGAAATTCCAGAATTTTCTCCCATCAAAATGTTATGTACTGCGCCTTGTACTTTATCTCGAAGCTATTTTTCACGAAATTAGCTCAAGTTTGGTATTATTCCCACTGCTAAGTGTGGTTCTTTTCTCATTTTCATTTCAGTGTCTGCTGGTTTTTGATTTTTAGATTAATGAAACATGGTTACTTAGTTTACACCCCAGATGTTTTTGACTGCTTCATTATCTTAACCTTTAAGTTGCACGGCTTTCTAATTTTAATTTCAAATGTTCGAGGTTCCTCTTATTGTTTTCATGATATTCACTAGAGACAATGTGCAGTTTAGAAACAAAAATTATCATAAGTATTCAGGTAGGCTCTGTTTTTTTACATTATCTATAGATGGTTAATAAAAGTGTTGTTACTCGGGATTTTTAAAGTCTGTATGGAAAGTCGGTTGATGGTCGAGTTCAAAGTAAAGCCTAAAGTAAATTTTTCAAAGTAAAACCGAGTTCCAAGTGAACCCAATCCTGTTACACGGGATTAGCTTTGGGTCAAAGGCGTGAGATATCTGTCTTGGGTTTGAATTGTAAGTAAAATACGACTGGGTTTCCCCCCACATCTTAGCAAGGGAAATGATACCGCCATCTGAGAGTAACGGGACTCTTTTTTTCATTCTTTTCGGAACATAGTGTTTTTACTTTTTACTTTGTAGATGAGAAGAACTAGTGGTCAGCAATGCATACGGAATTTCCATATAACAAAGGTTTCGGTCCGACAATCTGATTGAGGGGAGGAGGGACTGGGGTAGGAAAATTCTCACGAAGGTCCATTTGCATAGTAAGCACAGTGCTTTTAGATTTAATGTTGTAAACTGGGGTTGGCTTTTGGAGAAGGGTAACTTATGAAGATTATGGAAAGTAAAGGCCTCAAAGCCACCCTTTGGTCATCGCCATTGCTTGTGATAGTAGCCAAACAGTACGATGGTCTTCGAAGCCTCACTCATGAAAACATTTCAGAAAGATTATGGAAAAAGGATAAGTTAAAATTAATATGAAAATTTTGATGGAAAACTTGGCCTGTCCAGTAACTTTTGCAAAAGCGTTTCTGCAACGTTGACTTTAGCACAATAGTTTTGACCCAGTAAACTATACACATACCTATTATATAGATCTGTTAAAATCGCTACTTTATGTATCTTATTATATACAAGGGTTGGATAAAATACAATGGCAACATTGTCCCCACGTTGCTGATGCACCCGTGAGGCGTTGACGCTCCAAGCACTCGTAGCGTGAAGGCGTTGACGCTCCAAGCATTTGTAGCGTGAAGGCGTTGACGCTCCAAGCACTTGTAGCGTGAAGGCGTTGCTGTTGCACGCACACAGTTTCGCAAGTGGAACACTTAGAAAGGGAAATGTGCTCAACGTTAAAGTATTGTTGTCAAACAGAACCGCGCCAAAGAGATGTTTTCGAAGTTGGAACAGCCGTCCCGGTGGCGCAGTGGTCAAAGCGCTGACTTCTGACCATTCGTCCGAGTTGGGTCTGGCTCGAATCCCGGTGAAGCATGGATACTGTGTTTGTGTTATCGCAATGGCTCTCTCCCTTTCCTGGAACCAGTGACCCTGAACTAGAGACGAGCGACTGCTTATATCCCATCAAGTTGTTCACGGTGGTCGTTAAACATCCAAACAAAGAGCAACAACAACAAAATTAGAACAACGTGCTTGGACGAAAATCAATTTGGCACGTGGAAGGAACGCTACGGTATGTTATCAAAGTCTTCGGGAAGCATGTGATAACCATTACCATATGGAACAGTGGAATAATGGATGATAGCGTTCCGCCGAGGTCGCGATAGAGTGGAGCATGTTGCACATTCAGGTCGACCTAGCATCCAAGACATCACGTGGAGTTGCAATCTTTGATGGCGGTGGATCGACGGTGGACAGCAAAACGGGTAGCCGCAGAGGTAAGAATATGCCCCAAAACAGTTTAGCACGTATGGAAGGACGTGCTTGGTTATCGCAAATTGCAGCACGATGAGAGCCTCATCACCTTACAAAAGTCAAAAAATAGCATCGCTATGCCCTTACCAGTGAGCATTTGGAACGTTCCACTAGAGAAAATGGCGCGTTGCTTGAGAGGATAATCTATCTGGATGAAAGTGGGTGAGGTCATACGAACCAGAAATTAAACGACAGCTCAACAAATGGCGGCATCCGTCGTTTTCCCGAACCCCCAAAAATTTCGCCACGAGCCCGGGAATATCAAAGTGATGCTAATAGTGGCGTATGATGCTCAAGATGTGATACACGATTACGCAGTTTCGCAACACCAGAATGACATCGCGCTTTGTCTTGCATGACAACGCGTGATGTCACACTGTTGCTTCTGTAAGTTGTTGGACCGGCAGCCGTGGGAGGTGCTCAAACAACCACCCTATTCCCCCGACATGAGCCCATGTGACTTTGATCTCTTCACCAAACTGAAAGAAACACTGCGAGAAAAGCGTTTTCACACTAGAGAGGACATCCTCGGAACGGTGGGGCGCTCGTGTGCTGACATCAACAAAAACGGGTCTACTGATGTTATTCAGCTCCTTTCAGATTTATGGCAGAAAGTAATCAACATGCATGGAGATTACATTGAAGGGATGTAAACTTATTCTGCTCTCTGAATAAATATTTTGGGACATACAGGTATGTTGTCACTATTTTATATCCAACCCGAGAACAAAGCAACAGGAAGAAAAATGCGATAGTGCAGTGAGCGTCTTTTGACAAAAGTATCGAACGTGTACACTAAATTATCAAAGAAATCTTTATTTTAAACGTGCAGTCATTAGTTTCTAACAAAACAAAATCTTATGCGCCACCCAGCATGAAATGTTTGCATCAGGAAAGCTGGAAAGTGCATAAAGTATCGCAGCTATTGGAAGAAACAGGAGGTTTTTGAATTTAAGACTGACTTTGAGATGTAGAATAAAATGCAAATATATGTTTACACCCCTTAGTGGGGAAAATGATGAAGCTGAAGAATGAGGAACACACATCGGTCATCAATGTTACACTCAGCTAATTTTCAGGAGATTTTTCAGACCAACTGTAGAAGATATCATCGAACCAAAAACATAAATTTATACTTCTTATCCGAAAAAATGTGTATAAGAAAAGCTGATAGAGTGACGGCTATGTCGGTGACTGCAGCAATCGGAAACAAAGAAGGCTTTTCAAAAGGGGCTTTTAAGAGGCGGAGATATAGTTCCAAATGAAAATGTACTGTGACGAACCCTAGTTGAATACGGTGAATCAGAAAAATCAGGCAGTACGTCGATTACAATGAACATGGTTAAAACTTGACTACGTTAAAAGAACTTTTCCAATATAACAGTTGGAAACGGAAACACCCTTGAATTGAAAAATCTAGGTTTCCACCTTCCGAGCCAAAATTCTGCATCGGAAAGGGTTGAGAAACGTACGAAAAACTTAAAATGTTATTACAACTATTTGATACAAATAGATCTCGCCGCCCCGGTGGCACAGTGGTCTAAGCGATGACCTCTGATCATTCGTTCGAACGGGGTGCGGGTTCGAATCCCGGTGAGGCACGGATGTTTAGTTTGTCTTACGGCACTGGAAAAAAAATAGATCTCTTAAGCCAAACTTTTAGAAGCGGAGATTTAGTGCTGCGTGCAAATACACTTTAGTCACCTCACACCTGGGTAACGAATGTTCAGCTGTGGAACTTTTACGAGCAAAGAGAGAAGTACATGAAAATATTTGTTCGCAGTTCCAGGTATCGAATGAAAGAAGAATTTTTTCATTCCGATTTTGAAAAGAGTTAACAGTCGAGTCACATTATTGTGGCCAGCTCCTACTTTTGACGTCAACAGCGCGTAGCCAATGAAACGTTACGTGAGCTGGTTTGGATGGTATCTAAGGTGTGCTGTAGGCAATCTGAAAACATATCACTCGTTGCTGTCATGGATAAAAGGAGCGATTTATCAGATTTGCAAAAAGGGATGATTATCGGCTTTCGGGCCAAGACTGGCAGTATTTCTGAAACAGCGCAGTTTGTGAACTGTTCGCGTGCTGCTGTGGTTAAAGTGTATCGTAATTGGGGAAATGGCACCATTGCGAATAAGCGACGTGAAAACTGCAGAGCACTACGTGCCATTGATGTGAGAGGTGAAAGTCGGCTTCGAAGGTGCGTGACGGCCGATCGACACGCTATAGTAGAGCAACTCACTGGCCGAATGAACCAGAGAGCTACCGGAAGTGTGTCTAACCCGACAGTTCAGCGAATCATGGGGCTCCGATGTAGACGGATGGTCACTATGATAACGAAGGCTTACTTTTGCACTGCAGTTCCGGAATTGGACCTCCGCTGATTGGCAAAGACTTGCCTTCTCCTATGAGTCATGTTTTCAGCTTCATCGAACAAATGGACGCTTGCATCTAAGGCGAGAAACATCGGAAAATAAACACTCTTCAACAATTGCTGGCAAAACACAAGCTGGTGGGGCCAGTGTTATGGTCTGGGGAATGTTTTCGTGGCATTCTCTGGGTCCACTCCTACCTGTGGAAGGCACTATGGACCGAATTCGTTTTAAATCCATCCTTGCAGACCATGTACACCCATACATGCTGATTGTCTTCCCTTGGGCGGATGGGATCTTCCAGCATGACAGAACACAAGCTGGGGGGGGAGGAAGCGTTATGGTCTGGGAAATGTTTTCGTGGCATTCGCTGGGTCCACTCATACCTGTGAAAAGCACTATGGAACGAATTCGTTTTGAATCCATTCTTGCAGACCACGTACACTCATACATGCTGATTGTCTTCCCTGGGGCGGATGGGATCTTCCAGCATGACAGAACACAAGCTGGTGGGGGGGGGAGGAAGCGTTATGGTCTGGGAAATGTTTTCGTAGCATTCGCTGGGTCCACTCCTACCTGTGGAAGGCACTATGGACCGAATTCGTTTTGAATCCATCCTTGCAGACCACGTACACCCATACATGCTGATTGTCTTCCCTGGGGCGGATGGGATCTTCCAGCACGACAGAACACAAGCTGGGGGGGAGGAAGCGTTATGGTCTGGGAAATGTTTTCGTGGCATTCGCTGGGTCCACTCATACCTGTGAAAGGCACTATGGAACGAATTCGTTTTGAATCCATTCTTGCACACCACGTACACCCATACATGCTGATTGTCTTCCCTGGGGCGGATGGGATCTTCCAGCATGACAGAACACAAGCTAGTGGGGGGCAGCGTTATGGTCTGGGAAATGTTTTCGTAGCATTCGCTGGGTCCACTCCTACCTGTGGAAGGCACTATGGACCGAATTCGTTTTGAATCCATCCTTGCAGACCATGTACACCCATACATGCTGATTGTCTTCCCTGGGGCGGATGGGATCTTCCAGCATGACAGAACACAAGCTGGTGGGGGGCAGCGTTATGGTTTGGGAAATGTTTTCGTAGCATTCGCTGGGTCCACTCCTACCTGTGGAAGGCACTATGGACCGAATTCGTTTTGAATCCATCCTTGCAGACCACGTACACCCATACATGCTGATTGTCTTCCCTGGGGCGGATGGGATCTTCCAGCATGACAGAACACAAGCTGGGGGGAGGAAGCGTTATGGTCTGGGAAATGTTTTCGTGGCATTCGCTGGGTCCACTCATACCTGTGAAAAGCACTATGGAACGAATTCGTTTTGAATCCATTCTTGCAGACCACGTGCACCCATACATGCTGATTGTCTTCCCTGGGGCGGATGGGATCTTCCAGCATGACAGAACACAAGCTAGTGGAGGGGCAGCGTTATGGTCTGGGAAATGTTTTCGTAGCATTCGCTGGGTCCACTCCTACCTGTGGAAGGCACTATGGACCGAATTCCTTTTGAATCCATCCTTGCAGACCATGTACACCCATACATGCTGATTGTCTTCCCTGGGGCGGATGGGATCTTTCCAGCATGACAGAACACAAGCTGGTGGGGGGCAGCGTTATGGTCTGGGAAATGTTTTCGTAGCATTCGCTGGGTCCACTCCTACCTGTTGAAGGCACTATGGACCGAATTCGTTTTGAATCCATCCTTGCAGACCATGTACACCCATACATGCTGATTGTCTTCCCTGGGGCGGATGGGATCTTCCAGCATGACAGAACACAAGCTGGTGGGGAGCAGCGTTATGGTCTGGGAAATGTTTTCGTAGCATTCGCTGGGACCACTCCTACCTGTGGAAGGCACTATGGACCGAATTCGTTTTGAATCCATCCTTGCAGACCATGTACACCCATACATGCTGATTGTCTTCCCTGGGGAGGATGGGATCTTCCAGCATGACAGAACACAAGCTGGTGGGGGGCAGCGTTATGGTCTGGGAAATGTTTTCGTAGCATTCGCTGGGTCCACTCATACCTGTGAAAGGCACTATGGACCGAATTCGTTTTGAATCCATTCTTGCAGACCACGTACACCCATACATGCTGATTGTCTTCCCTGGGGTGGATGGGATCTTCCAGCACAACAATGCGACATGTCACGCAGCTAGAAATGTCCGAGAGTGGTTGGAAGAGCACGATGAAGACTTGAAAGTACTTCCTCGGCACCCTAATCCCCCAGACGTAAACCCAATTGAGCGTCTTTAGGACCATCTCGATCATGTTGTTAACTCTATGGATCCTCCACAACGCACCCTCCTGCAACTGTCAGATGCACTGCAGTCAGCATGGCTCCACATACTTGTGAACACCTTCCAACACCTTACTGAGTCACTCACAGCCCGTCTCGCTGCACAAAGCGGTTACTCTGGATATTAGCAGGTAGTCACAATAATGTAACTCGACCGTGTATCTTATCAAACATAAAAACACAGTAACGCCACCTAGCGGGGAAATTGTGGAGCACAAATTCGGAAATTTACAAATCGTTAACTTACTTGCTAGCAATGTCCTGAGCAAAAAAATAAAAAAAAATGTTTTTACAAATTTTTAAATGCAGGGGCATAGTGACTATAGGCTGACGGATAGAATAACTGTCAATATGGTAACTGTTAGGCCGTACCCTTTTTTCAAAAGATGCGCTAAAAAGTCAAAGTAACTCTATGTATCTGGGTGCATTATCGCTGATCAAATATTATCCATTAGGTTATGCTCACCAAGAAAAATCACTGCTGTTTCAGTATTGGAAAGCAGAACTTCAAACGAATGGAGAAACTATCTTGAAGCGGGATAATATTTTGTTGCATTTATGCTCCACCGGGTGAGAATTCCAAGCCAGGACAAAGCGTGTAAGTATCCAATTTGCAAATTATCTATAAGTTCTTGAAATCAGAAACAACAGTCTTGTGAGGATTATATACATTAACAAAATACAATGTTTTTCACAAATATTTCGCTTTTTTAATTCAACGAAAGCTTCGCTAGGCTCTATCCTAGCTCCGTCAGGACGAATGGCACATAAATATTCAAATTGTACATGACATCAAAAATGGTGTTTGCAGTCACGGGTTTTGGTTAGTTGCTTCCACGCGCTTGATAGAAATGGGTGGATGCCTCGTCATTAACACGTTGCGAAATATTCTGATATAAATGGAAAGCTTTCAAAATAACTAGTTTGCTGTTTGAATCTAGCTTGTCGATTAGTTTTGCTTCTTCAAGAAGTTTATGATCCTTTTCGTAACAGTGGTTAGCCATCGATGGCTTCTTTAAATCACAGTTCCGAATATACTGTAGGTTTTGTGCTCCTTCAATCGAAAACGCAAGGCTCTGCTCGTCAGTTCTATATACGAAGCGCCACATTCACATGTAATTTGATAAATTCTCCACGAATTTTTATCATCAATATAGTCCTTTGCTCCTAAAAAGTTCATTTGGTTTATGAGTTTAAAAGTCCCTTTGAAATGAAAGGTTTTGAGAAATTTTGAAATTTTGAAGGCAACGTCACGGGAAAATGGAATAATGGCAAAATCTCTCTCGTAATGGGCGCATCACAGAAGTTAACGTGGTAGATAGGCTTCGGTTTCCGGAATTTTGTTAGAGCCTTGTCTATAATGGAAGGGTTGTATCGTCGCTGTACTGCAATACGTTTAAGGAAATCAAGTTCTTTTTCCAAACTGTCTTTATCCGAACATATAATTATCGCGCGATATAAGCAACTGTAAAGGGTGCTGAGTTTTTGTTGCCACGGGTGATTAGACTTGGCGTGTGGAGATGAGAAAACAGCGAAAGGCTTCCGATAAATCGTAGTTGCGAGAGATCTATTTGACTGAGTAACTAGGACGTCGAGGAATGGTATGCATCCTTTATTTTCAGTTTCGCAGCTGAATTCAATGCGAGGATCAATGGAATTTACAAGTTTGACTAATTCCAGAATTTCAGAATTTTTCCCTTTCCATAGAACGAAAGTATCGTCTACATATCGTTTGCATAAGTTGAATTTCAGGAGTTTGAAAAGTTTTTCTTCAAATCGACGCATGTAGATATTGCATATAGGTGACAATTCTTCGCAAACACACCATTTACATGGCATCCACACCATTTCTGTCAAGCGCTTGGAAGCAACTAACCAAAACCCGTAACTGTAAACACAATTTATGATGTCATGTACAACTTGAATATTTACGTGTCATTCGTCCTGATGAAGCTAGGCTAGAGTATAGCGAAAACTTAGTCGACTTGAAAAAATAAAATATTTGTGACAAACGTTGTATTTTCTTAATATCTATTAAGTTGTTCATTCCATATTGACCGTTAGAAGATATCTTACGCCAGTGTTCCATGTGAATGAGTAGAATGTAGAGCCACATTGGCAAGGTCATCAGTGTTATCTTTCCTAAAAATTTAAAAATATTTTGACCCTGTAAACAGAGTCTTCCCTTTCATGAAGCGGAAGTAGGGAATGAAATTTTCTTTCTCTCATGGCGCATTAAAAGTTTTCCTCATGAGTCTGCAGCGATTTATACTGTATGTACATAATGCACTTTACCATACAATGTCACGTAATGTGATGCAGGAATCATGCAACATCTGAATTCAGGTGTCCAATTCTCAGCATTGTTTTTTAACTCACTCCAATGCTGTTTAAAGACTAAGAGTTTCCGTGCACTTTTAAAGAGATTTCGTCTTTAGCAGTTTGTCGAAAAGAATCCTCGCACTTCTCAGGAAGAGGTTTTGAATTCTGCAGCATACTGCCACACACGCAAACAGTTTTACCCTCTAGAGTTGCTTCTATATAATAAACGAAAGCACAGAAAAAACTTGCTTTTAAAAGTGTTATCACGAAGTTCAAATATTTGTTATATTTATTTATACCAATCTGAACTTAATTACACCAATATGTCGAAGAAGAAAAAAAAAAAAAAACCGAAAGCTAACTAATCGTACAATTTTAAATTGCCGCATAGGGGCCTGTAAGGAGGGAAGAACCATAAGCCATATTGCTCGCTACATGTAAAAGGGCATAGTAAGTTGAACACTCTTTGTTCTTAACAAGTTGCTGTGAGGTACGGCATTCAAACAATAACTATACATGGTGTCCATAAATGAAGTATACAACTTCAGTATGCTATTGAAAAAACTACAATAAATAACTTACTTTTAATGTCAAAACACATGGTAACTGTGAAAGTTTTCTTTTTTAAATGCCAGTAGTTCTCCACGTGTGCTTCTTCGGTTGCTCGCAAGATATCTAAACGATAGCCCAGTTCCATCCCCGTACGCTGCAGAGTGCCAGGTGCAATAAGGAGGAAGGCTGCAGTATAATGCGTTCTTTGGGCTCAATGACAGATGTTACCTTTTTCTTCTACATATCTTTAATAAACCCTCAAAGCAAAAAATCGCATAAGGTAATATCAGGAGAACGGGATGGCCATGACGTCGGAGCCCCTCTTCCAATCAAACGCCCTGGAAAATAGTGATCTAAAGATCTGCGTACATCCACAGTCCAGTGCGGAAGCCCTCCATCTTGCTATTAAATGATGTCTTGAATATCCTGGAGTTGTAGAATTCCGCATTGTTCTAATATGTCCACGTACGTTATGCCAGTAACGGTTGGTTTTAGCGAAGAAAAAGGGCCCCATCACTCTGTCTTCCATTAGACCAGCCCAGACATTAACCTTCGGGCTCTCTCTCTCTCCTGTGCTACGACCACATGGGGATTTTCCGTGACTCTGATTCTGCAGTTATGTTTATTCACTCTGCCAGAAACATGGAATGTCGACTCATCGCTGTAACAGATCCGTGAAAGGAGTGTGGGGTCTTCGTCAGTGCGATTAAGCATGTTTACTGCAAATGCTTTCTGATGTGGTTGATCATTTGGTCGAAGTTTTTGCACTAACTGCACTTTATAGGCATATTGACGTAGATGTTTATGCAGAACCTTGTACCGTTGCTCGTGATATTTCAAGTTCACGACTGGCGACGCGGACGGACTTCTTCGGGCTCCTTAGATAAGCATAAGCCTTACGCAAGCCTTCCACCTTTTCATCCGAAATGGAAGGTCTCCCAGTGCTTTTACCTTTCAAGACACTTCCTGTTGTTTTGAATTTATTTAACCATTGTTCGATACTCCTCCGTGTCGGTGGCTGTCTCTTGTACACCGTTCTAAACTTACGCTCAACTGTTGTTAGAGATTTTGACTCCGCAAAGCAAAACATACACGCTGCGTTCTCCACTGGGGAATCCATGTCTGTTGCATTCCGTATTTGACGAGATTTTTCATTAAATGACACACTTGGCGCCATCTATCATTTGACTTAACAAACTTTAACACTTGCCACGTGTGTTGACGTTTAAAGTAAGTTTTTTTCTATAGTATTTTTTAATAGCATACTGAAGTTGTATACTTCATTTATAGACACCCTGTATATCAATTACCTGCAACTATTCATGAAACAAAATCTTACTGGATATTAGTCACGACATCTGTCTTGGAGGTGCGAACACAACATCCGTTTATTGCTGTTATAATAACATCAGATTTGGACCAGACACTTACACATCCATCGATAGTATGCATAAATATATTCAAGAATCTATAAGAACTTAGGATTGCCGTTTTCTTGCTATCTCTGCTTCTGAAAAGTGTATTTGAAAAAAATTTTCCCATCGTATAGCTACCGCTACGAGGATTATTTTGTGCGTATTTTCTACTTTTTCGCAATCCACAGTTATGTCAGTAATGGCGTAAGTAGGTATTTCTGTGTGCGATAGTATTCCATATTCTAAAATTGGAATGGTAAGAATACTTCTTTGCCAAGATACTCTCTAGTGTGAAAACACTTTTTCGTTCAGTTTCGTTTTAAAATAACGTACAGCTTTTCCACAAGGGAGTGTGAAGTTACAATGTTTTTCTTCGTATTTCCGTTTGTAATTTTTCGATATGAGAAATATCTTCCAATCTGCGAAAGATTTTGTGTACAATTTGTGCGCTTTCGCTACCCTCCGTTTTACCGCTAGTGGGAGCATATTGCTATTTCTATTTGCAAATGCTTTCCCGATTGTAGGAATCAGGTTGAAAAAATTATTTTCGTGACAGGTTCCATTCATTATGAAGAACAATGCTGATATTGTGTATTTTAATTAATGCGCAGTTTTTCAATTAGCAGGTGTAAATGCATTTTTTTTATTTTTAACTTCTCTTAAGTCTGTTTGGCAAAATTATTTCTCTGTGACGTGATGTAAAGGATTCAAAACTGGTGCTAACTATACCCCAGAATTCGATGTCACTTTTTTTATTTCAAGCATTTTTATGTGGGAGCTTGAAAGTTTGTTCCATTCACTTAGCCAATGTTCTCTTGTTTCATATTGTTTTCCAGTTAGGTTTCGAGTCTTTATGTTGCCTGGAGCCAGGTTAACTGATACACTCACCTACAGCGGAGCATAGCGATGCGTAGACTATAATACAAAATGGTCCCTCGCTTAAGTTTGAACTGTAACTTCCGATTCATGTAACTGGGCTTTCAGCATAATAAACCTTCTTGTCTGAGACATTCACACGACGTTTGAACGCTATTCGTTTAAAATATTCATTACACAGCGATTTCACTCTAGCGTTAACAAGAATTTCCATTTAACGGAAAGAGATGTCGAGGAAAAATAAAAAAAAAATAACTTGTATGCATAGAAAAAAATATTCATGAATTTTTGTTTTTTACTCCTTTTTTCTTTTGATGCTTGAGACGAGCCTCCAAGGCTCCTAGCTGCAAACATTGTGCCTTTCTTTTCCTCGTCATGCTTCAGTTTTTTCTCCAGTTGAGATTCCCAGTTCTTCCAAGCTCTTTTGGCCATTATTGTACCAACATCTATCTTATATTCCCCAAGGTTATCTTCCACCTGGTGAAATTTTATGTTTCTATTTAGATATTCTTTCATCCCCGATACTTTTTATGTATGTTAGCCACCTGAGACTGTGATATAAATTCGCTTATTAATAATACCTATTACAAATTTTGGTATTGTATTCTCGTCTCCGTTCTACTGCTTCGTTTTTTTGTATGGGTAAAGTATTCTTCCAGGGATTTTATTTTCGCAATTCTGTTAAATTTACATTATAGACGATAGCTTTAGAGATTTTTTGTTTTAGGTTTGTTTGAAATACATTTATTTGGCAATAAATGTTTTATGGGGCAGTATGCTTTCTTTTATGCTTAAACGTTAGTCTGAATCTCCATATTAATTTGGTTTTCAGAAGTTACTACTCTTCCAAGATAATCAGAAAGGAGTAAATTTTGGAAAATCATGTTGTTAATTGAAAGAGGATCACCATTTTCGTGATTGTTTTCTAAATGTTGCTCTCACGTCATCATCATCAGCACATTCCAAGATTATGATTCTCTCTCTCTCTCTCTCTCTCTCTCTCTCTCTCTCTCTCTCTCTCTCTCTCTCTCTCTCTCTCACACACACACACACACACACACACACACACACACTCACACACACACTCACACACACACGAGACCTTTCTGTCTGTGTACCTATCGGCTAACTACAGGAAACATTACTAAATACAGAAGTGTGGCACAAACCCTCATGAACACATTTGAGTGTAAACCTCGGAGCTCCTGAGTTTGAAATTTAAATTCCAATGGTGTAATTAATCTTCATTAATCTCCGTAGGGACTGTGAACAATTAAAACAAACGTTACCGATACATGGCAGCACATTCGCTCTCGTGAAAGGCATGCTTACTTTTGTCGAGTGAAAATCTGTTAATTTTTCCTTTCCTCAGTTTAAAACATAATTAAATGTGCATGTAGATTTAAAAAAAATAATAAAAATAAATAAATAACATATGTTATTACATAAAGCCATTTAGGTAGATGGGTGCAACTGTACTTCGTCATATTGTGCTAACAACAATTTTTTTCAATATGATTATTTATATGAAACAAAGTCATATTGTGTTAACAACAATTTATTTTTCAATATAATTGGTTATATTTATATGAAACGGAAGTAGGGTTGCAGGCTGACATCTGTGTTAAAAAAAACCTCACGAATGAAATTGCATATCAGACCTTGGGGTCGGGCAAGTGCGCCGGAAAAAGCCTAGAGCTTAACCTTTTCTTCTTTCTTTTTTCACAGTACCAGGCACTGTAATGAACTGTTCATGTAAAAAAAGTTTACTGGTAATTTTAGGAAGGCCCGGGCAACGCTGATTCATAAGCAGAACCATGTATTTTTATTTAAAACTCGTGATGAAGGTCACTGTTGCGTGTCTTCCTGTTTCAGATCTGTTGACATAAACTGCTTGTGCTCAGATTCCATTGGTAAGAATCATGTCTTTTCTCTCAATGCTGCACATTTGAATTATAAATTACAGATATTCGCAAATTCTTTAGTGTGATTACACGTTTAGCAAATTTTATCGCTCCATTAAATTAAGCTACTCCTCGCGAGATAGCAGCAGGAGATGTTGGTTAAACCCAGCGTTACACAATTCAACCAAAAAACGCGAATGAGGGATATTTGTCATTACGGGACGAGACGAAAGCACCAGAACTTCTCTAACAATTAAACTACCACTTTCGCGTAATTTGCGACACTTAATTTAATCTATAAAAACAGAAATCATCTTAAACACCCATCGAATCAAAACCGTGCTAAAATTAAGATTTTAGAGAAAGGGTTGATCTCTGAGAATAAGTTGAACAAAAGCTCTTAATGATTGGTAGAACATGACTGTACTTATTATGAGTAATAAGCACGAAGTGTAGAAGTAACATGGAAGTACGCGGTTGAGTGGCCAAGAGAGGAGGACTCCCATTCATCTGATCGATCAGGAAACTGAACTGCCGCTGTGTACGTAGGGGAATCGATTCACTCAGCGAAGTACATATGGAGGAGGGGACTGATGCGCTCAGTGGAAACATTTGAATGATCCCTCTCCGCTCGATGAATTTACTAATAAATCACTCGATAAATTTCTGAAAGATTCTCCTTTAGAAACAATGGGGAGGTCGTAAAACTGGGATTGATGCTCACCGACAGAAACAGTAATAATGAAATGTTCTTCATCAAAATGCGATTTCAGCTTTATTGTTTTTCCGTTATTACTTTTTTCTTCAGTCTGCAACTTCTTCGTGCATGAAGCTGAATGCGAAAGTTAAGTGCAAGACACCCACGGATCTTGAAGCGACCCATTTCCTTTAATCTCAATCGAAAGGACATGGCCATGTAATCTTTATCAGCACCGGAATAAAATCTGTTCTCGTACATTTCAGAAAATTCAATTCGTCGTTTTTTGAAGAAGCAAATCATGAATTCTAACAATAAAGGGTTAATGTCAGTTAATTTCTCAAGCTCTGCCACGTTGCACTCGGATGATTTAGTGATCGCAGTAGTTTCTGTAGCAGTAATTCATTTCCAACATCAGCAATATGAGTAGTGACCCAAAAGCAGGAAATCAGAGAACAAATAATTTATTGATGGTGATACTGTCGCAGAAGCTGGAAATCATAAGGATATCTGTAGTTATTTATTCCTATACGTTTCCTTCCGAAGGAATTCATTCATGCTATCTTTAATTAACTGTGATGCAGCGAATACAGGAAGTTTTCAACCCTCAAGAACTTATATGGGCTTTGCGTTAACCAGCCAAGGACAGCGATTGATGTTCCTTTGCCAATGTTGGCCCTCCAATTCTCTCTACTTGATATCATGTTCCGTATTCTGTTTTCTTGAACTTATATAGGCTTTGCGCTAAACGGCTAAGGACAGCTGTTGATGTCCCTTTGTCGATGTAGGTCCTCCAAATCCTCAGTACTTGGTTTCATGCTCCGCTTTCAGTTCTCTTAAACATATATGGGACTTTGCGCTAGCCAACCAAGGACAGTGATTGATGTCTCTTTGTCGATGTAGGCCCTATCCTCAGTACTTGGTTTGATGCTCCGCATTCAGTTCTCTTAAACATATATGGGCTTTGCGCTAGCCAACCAAGGACAGTGATTAATGTCTCTTTGTCGATGTAGGCCCTCCAAATCCTCAGTACTTGGTTTCATGCTCCGCTTTCAGTTCTCTTAAACATATATGGGCTTTGCGCTAGCCAACCAAGGACAGTGATTGATGCCTCTTTGTCGATGTAGGTCCTCCAAATCCTCAGTACTTGGTTTCATGCTCCGCTTTCAGTTCTCTTAAACATATATGGGATTTGCGCTAGCCAACAAAGGACAGTGATTGATGTATCTTTGGCGATGTAGGCCCTCCAAATCCTCAGTACTTGGTTTCATGCTCCACTTTCAGTTCTCTTAAACATATATGGGCTTTGCGCTAGCCAACCAAGGACAGCTGATTGATGTCCCCTTGTCGATGTAGGCCCTCCAAATCCTCAGTACTTGGTTTCATGCTCCGCTTTCAGTTCTCTTAAACATATATGGGCTTTGCGCTAGCCGACCAAGGACAGCTGATTGATGTCTCTTTGTCGATGTAGGCCCTCCAAATCCTCAGTACTTGGTTTCATGCTCCGCTTTCAGTTCTCTTAAACATATATGGGCTTTGCGCTAGCCGACCAAGGACAGTGATTGATGTCTCTTTGTCGATGTAGGCCCTCCAAATCCTCAGTACTTGGTTTCATGCTCCGCTTTCAGTTCTCTTAAACATATATGGGCTTTGCGCCAACCAACAAATGACAGCTGATTGATGTCTCTTTGTCGATGTAGGCCCTCCAAATCCTCAGTACTTGGTTTCATGCTCCACTTTCAGTTCTCTTAAACATATATGGGCTTTGCGCTAGCCAACCAAGGACAGCTGATTGATGTCTCTTTGTCAATGTAGGCCCTCCAAATCCTCAGTACTTGGTTTCATGCTCCACTTTCAGTTCTCTTAAACATATATGGACTTTGCGCTAGCCAACCAAGGACAGTGATTGATGTCCCTTTGTCAATGTAGGTCCTCCAAATCCTGACTACTTGGTTTCAAGTTCCGTATTCTGTCATTTTGAAATTCGCAAACATTTCTCTGACGTAAATTACTGCGATGACCTCTGAGTTGGGATGCAATTTCTTCACTTTCTCAGCAACATTCTTACGGAATTAGCCATCAAGTGGCAAAAGGGATTTGTTACTTCGATTTCTATTCAGGAATAATCAGCATCTGAAGGTCTTCACGGGCTTGTCCCAGCCCGCAAAGCCCGAGCTTGACTCGGGCTTTTATTTTTCTTAGTTAAATGTAAAATTCTGGGCTTTGTCTGCACTGGGCCAGGCCAGTACTGGAGGACTTAGCATTTTATTCCTGAATTAGGGAAAAACATTTAGTTTAACAAAACGAACACTTGTTTCTTAAATAATCAGATGGCGAAATTCACTGCGCGAAACGAAACAAATGGAGTTATGTATATTCTCCACCGGATGCGTTGATTATTTGTAGCTGAAATCGATAAGCCAGGCTGCAAGATGAGAATCTCAAATGGACCGGTTTATTTCTTTAAAAGTTGAAATCGAGTTTAGTTTTCACTTCGTTGACTTTAATTTTCGTTAAAACTACAACCGTGACAATGGTAGGGATTTGAATCACTATCGTGCAGGAAATGTTTATACACGATGCAGCTACTTCATGACTTTGCGGGCTTCTCTTGAAATTCGTATTTAAAAAGGAACCTTAGTTATGACCATTTATATTTAGAACTGCGGACAGGTTGACTGATGTAAAAGAATTAATATGAAATGTGATAATGGGGATTTGACACAAGTCAGGGTCTTTCGATGTCGTGCAGCACCTTAATGTCGTTTCGGAGCGATGATTACATACGCATAGTTAGCGACTAAAACACGTGGCTGTTTTTCTTTTACGAGAATCGCTTACATAGACAGAATTTTCAAGCTTACGAAACTAGATGGCCGCCCCGGTGGCACAGTGATATAAGCGATGGCTTCTGATTATTATTCGCCCAGGGAGGGGTCTGGGTTCGAATCCTGGGTAAAGCATGGATGTTTGTGTTGGTCTTTCCGCACTGGCTCTCTCTGTGTAACTTGATCATTTGGCATACTGTATATGATGTTCGCTACGTACATTGTTGATGTAAACTGAATATACTGTCTATGTCTGCCTGCCAATACTATACAACTATGTCTGCTTCTCTTGTCACTGTACATGTACCACCAGGTCAAATAAATAATATATTTTTAAATCTCCAATAGAAAAACAAACAAAAAACTAGATGGCGGAGTTTCTAGCGCGATTCGTAACTACAACTTAGATGAGAAAGTTCGAAGTATTCGTTAACATATTCGGAGGCTCGAGGCTACCTTGTTTATTCGTAAGTGTGGAAGAGAAAATGCTTTTACATTTGTAACAGAAGTAGGTAGTCATATCTGAACCTCATCTGTGGGAGGAATTTCTACGAGAAATCTCACGTGCCTCTGCATTACATTCCGTTCACTGCTGAGGTAGTTCAGATTAATAAAGCAGGTTTTTTTCTCCAAAAGAAGTCTTGCGTTATTTGCAATAAGTGGAGGTGAATGCGGGGAGAATGCCCGAAAACGGCAGGGCCGAGCCTCTTAAAGTTTGGGTCCAGGTCGGGTTTTCCAAATTATGGCATATACAGACTTCTATCAGCAGCTGCACCCGAACTCATTTATACTGTGATTCTCTATTTCTGGCACTCCCTGTACTTTATGGACTACGCAAATTATTCAGTCGCATTATTCAGTTACTTGAACAGAACCAAACGACAAACCAGTTCCTGCTTCAATTCTTCAGATGGTGAGACGTTGGTTCTCCCTGACCATAGCGCAAATTTTCATGACGTTGTCGTCAGCTACCGCCGTTGATGGTCTTCCACAACGTAATTCATCTTCGATGAAAGAAGCGCCATCTTTAAACCTGGAAAACCACTTACTGTAGGTCACATCACTTTAACGAAATATCATGATTAAAAATATTAACGAAGATTCGCAAAAAGGAGCATTTCGGGAAGGTTTAATAAGTGCGACTGCTTTAAAGGTACAAGTTGCTCCAGCTAAAGTGCATATTTGGAACAGTTTCGCATTTGAAGGAATGGGAGATAGGCTTAAGACGTTCTTCAACCTCTTAAATTTCAGTATGTTAGTCTGGGGTCTCCATTGGTTTTCTACTTGAAATTTTCGAAACAATGTATTTTCGTCACTATAAGAAATAGTTCTTGAAGTGTGCTGCACACGATTCAATTATCAGCACTTACTTTTTCTGCCCTAAATTGACTTAAAGGGGGACTAATGGACAAGTTGACAGGATCGCATAGTGGATATATTGTAATTTAAGAAAAATTAGGAAACGTATGCAAAGTATTCCTCTCCATGAAGGCTATCCGACGCAAAAAAGAAAGAAAGAAAAGAAATCATATCTGTCTTTTAGAAGCAGAAATATTGAGGAAAATATGACATACGTTTCCGAACTGTGACGGAAAAATTGTTCTTTATTTAAAGAAGAAACTATCCGCAAAATAGTCTACATGTAGTAGGTATCAAAAGAAAAAGTAATTGTTTCAATTGGATTTTCAGAAGTAATGATTTGGGGAAAATATATTTTGAATTCAATGGCATGTTTATTTACTTCGCCTAGTGGCGAAGTTATTCATTGGCAAAATGCCAGAAGTCAGGGATCATCGTTCTCATGGTTCACGCTTCCCACAGCAAAAGGAATTTTCAAATGGAACTAACAGTGCAGAGATGATGTCAGCGGACTGACGGACGGGAGTAAGGACAAAATGATAACATATGCGAACACGTTTAGGACTACGTCTAACTCCGTGGATAATATGGGACGACTTACGGCCGATCGCCTGTGAAAAAAAAAGGTCCCAATTGAAATCATTACAGCGTTAAAAACACGTGCCGCACACTTATCCTGTTAGCAAATTCATAAAAACCATGGAGTCAATTCATGTACTGCGCAATACATGGTACGCGGAGGAGGTGCAATGTTTCTGGGTATGCCGCCGCGTTTGACTCAGTCTATCTCGGCAAGCGTGAGTGCAACACGACTATGCGTGGTATCGTTTTAAAGCTCTCGACGAGATCTATTCATCAAACAGAAGTCATCTCTCTTTCCACGTTTGTATAAGTGAGTCACGGAGAAATTCTCATCGGCCGCCACCGGGAATCAAACCCAGGGTCTTCCAGTTACGCGCTGGACATGCTTCCACTGCACACAGCGGCCTCAAATTCCTCCAGACTCACATACACTAACTGCCAAGCTACTTTGGAAGGTTGCTTCTTGGAGCCACGCACAATGCTAGGGATTCACCAAAGATGGTAAGCAGCAACTGAACAAATAACTAGGAGGAGAATGAATAAATAATACAGACAAGTGACGTGGACCAGGAACATCAAACAAAAGTCATCGCTCTTTTCACGTTTTTTTAAGTGAATCACGGAAAAATTCTTATCGGCCGCCACCGGCAATCGAACTCAGGGTCCTCCTGAGGAATGTGAGTCTGGAGGAGTTCGAGGCCGCTGTGGTGCAGTGGAAGTATGTCCGGCGCGTGATTAGAAGACACTGGGTTTGATTCCCGGTGGCGGCCGATGAGAATAGATCTATTCAAATATACGAAGAACATTTCGCAGTGGTTTGAACTGAACATTTAAAAAAATTGTTTTCTTTGTTAACCGGTGAACACTTTTGAAAAAATCGCGGTTTATCTGGACAACAGTGAGTGCAAAACGACTGTACGTGGTATCGTTTTAAAACTCTCAACGATATCTATTCAAATATATAAAGAACATATCACAGTGGTTTAAACTAAAATTTTAAAGAATTGTTTTCGTGTGAACGGGTTAACATTTTCGACAGTGCTGCGCAATTTGCAGAATGAACGCAAGCAAAAGTGGAGAAGCCGCCCCAGTGGCGCAGTGGTTCAAGCGATGGCTTCTGATCATTCGTCCGAGACGGGTCCGGGTTCGAATCCTGATGAGGAATGGTTGTTCTGTTTGTCTTACGGCACTGGCTCTCTCCCTTCTCTGGAGTCAGTGGCCCTAAATTAGGGACGGGCGACTGCTTATAGCTCATTAAGTTGCTCACGGTAATCGTTAAACCTCAAATCAAAAAAAAAAAAAAAAAAGAAAAAGAAAAAAATGGAGCAAATCAAAATGAGAGGCAAGAGCAAGTGATGAGGAATGTAAAAAGCCCAAGAAGACAGAGCACCACGTTGGGTAGTTTGTGTATCGATCTGCTTTGTGTTCGCAAAGTATCCAGCATTATTTGAAAAAGTTACGTAAGCTACTTTTCTTATCATAGACCTGCGTTGGCTATACCAAATTAAATAAACGCTTTTCAGCTTTGAAACCATACTCGACAAGCCCATTTCAACTCTCCGATCTGCAAGTCGTAGTCCAACGTTCCAAACTGACGGCTCATTCAGAACTGAGCCTACCTGCATTTCTTTTTCAAAGATGTGCTGAAAAGAAGAATGGTGCCGAGCATATTAACACGTCGCAAAATTTTGAAACCTAAATTGAATGGTGCAGATACTATTTTTGTCATAAAGACGTAGGCAGTACCAGTAATTCGATATGCTGCTAAGACAATAGTTTGGACTCAAGCTGTAGGTGCTCTAGATAGAAACAACCGAAAACTTACTGCAGCCAGTCATGCCCTGCATCCCAGAAGTGACATTAATCACCTTCATGTACTCCGTAACAAGGCTGGCCAAGGGTTTCTGCGGATCAGACAAAGAGGAAAGGAAAAACGAACTTTACATTATTTAATCGAGAATAGCAAAGAAAATATGTGGAACTAGGTAAAAGCCCGTCAGAAATGACGGGGAAAAAGGAGATATGTAGAGTAACTCTTTTAATAACCAGACATTCTTTTTGTTTGTGATGTCCAAATGTGAAATTATGTCTCATGAACATTACAGCGATAAAAAAAATTATATTGGTTAAGGCAGGAATTCGACAGTTAAAACTACCAAACGCTCTTTCCACTGCGCCACCGATGTGAGACAAAAGTTCAAACGTTCAGACGAAAAAAAATTATATTTTTTGTGATGATGTACATAAAAAAAGTACTATACAAGTAAAAAAAAACGGAAATGGTTATTGTAAAGAAGCCTCATAAAATTAAATTATTGCATGACATAGGAAACAGCTACATGTACAATGCGTGAAAGACATAGATGGTAAATTTGACAAGGAAAGCAACAGGAAATGAAATTCTGAAAAAAGAAACGACATACTTTTGCCTCACAACAGTAGCGCTACAAACTAATGTCATACAGGCTAATATTAAGAAGGTTATGAATGTCAGTAAATGCAGGTGTGCAAAGAAAAAGACGGAATTTTGGGTTATGCGATTAGCTCATGTGGCAAGATAGCTCAAACAGAATACAAAAAACGCCATAGCAAAATCAAGTTTGCATTGGAACACATGCAGAAATCTAATCACAATGCGCCTGATATTACTGTGTCTGAAAAAGAAAGTTTCAAAACTGGATACAGCCACACCAGGGAACTGTAGTGTTGAATAACAAGAACTGGATAAAATGTAAGGATTTTCGAATTGAAATGCAACACCCTTGTTATCAAAGTGTAATTGTTGTTTCAGTACTGGCTTTTGCCTCAATGGCAAGACAAAAAGAACTTAAACATACCGGAGAAATATTCAATAATTTCGAAAAGTTGCGCTACCAGGAGCATTCCACATCCTTTCAATGTTTCTTACTACTTCTTAGACAAAATACTAATCACTGATGTACCAAAATTCCAGTATAATATATGGTGGACTGCAAATAAAAAAAATGATTTAATAATAATAATACACTGCTGGACAATTGCTAAGGACGGATCATAAACGGCTATATAGCGCATAAAAAAGTAAGTGTGGTTGGATGCCAAGTGAAATAAAATAATGTTAGAATGCCAGGACATTACAAGAAAGACAATTTATTGTGCTCTGAAATCCAGAAGGCTTTGGAACGTGTTCAAGGGACAAACAGGCCATTTTGTGCAGAATACGTAAACGTGAAAAAAATGCAATTACCGTCCGCAGGCGTTCCGGCGTAAGATGTCAATACGGGATATGGCCACCATGGAGGGCGATGCAAGATTCTACACGCCGTGTCATGCTTTGCACAACATTGTCAAGCAGCTGTTGGGGTAATTTATCCCATTCCTCTGTCAGTGCACGGATTAGGGTGTCCTTGTTTATTGGAGGGCATTGGCGACCAGCAAGACTCCTCCCCAAAGCATCCCACACATTTTCAATGGGATTCAGATGTGGAGAACGTGCTGGCCATACGAGGCGTTGAATATCCTCGCTCTCAAGACACACCTGGACAGCGACTGTTCGATGACATGTTGCGTTGTTGTCCATGAAAATGAATCTATCACCGACAGTACCACGGAACATGCGAACATGAGGTAGCAGAACATCATTAATGTATCGTTGGCCAGTCGTAGTCCCAGTTGGAAGCACATAGAGGGACGTACGGCCATTGATCATGATGCCAGCCCATATCATGACACTACATGTCGGATATCGGTCAATATGCAGTACCACTATCACGCCAGATCAGTTGTCGTCGACAATCAGACGATAGACTGTATCTACTCTCATCTGAGAAGAGGACAGCAGACCAATCGTTATCAGTCCAATTGCGATGTTGATGGCACCTTTGCAAACGGGTGGTACGGTGACGTGTGGACAATGGGATGCACACAACAGGACGGCGGGCCTATATTCCTCCTTCATGCAAACGTCTGGCGACAGTTTTTCGGGAGATCCGCTTGCCAGTAGCAGCCATAAACTGATTTTCTACCTCACTAGCTGTGCTGCGCCGGTGTCGTACTGAGAACACGACCTCCCCCGTGACGTTTGCTACACTCTCCATTTGTTTGAAATGATTTCCAAAGCCTTGAAACAACACTGTGGCTGACGTCGAACTCCCTGGCAACATCTGTTATTTTTCGCCCTTCTTCAATCTTGCCAATAATACGGCCATGCGTAAAATCATCTAAGTGATGTCGGGAAGACATACTGAAAATTGCAAGTTCGTCAATTGATGCTTTTCCTTTCAACTTTGCGTTTGAACAACAACGGTCAATACGCGTCAAATCCTTTGTATCTCTTATCAGCGTTATGACGTCACGAACAAGTTCGGCAATCCAAAATTTGCATACGCACAACACGTCTTACTGTATCCCGCACTTATGCTAATTTCCACATTTTCCTGCCTTCCATTTTATGGCTGCTATCGTTGCTATTGTCATCCGTCCTTAGCAATTGTCCGGCAGTGTAATAATAATAATAGTAATAGTAGTAGTAGTAGGAACATATACAGCGACACTATAGCTTTGCTAAGATGATACATCAACAGTTATCTCAGGAAACAGGATAATCCATGTTAGAAGTATCATACTATAATGTATTTGCCCATGAGGTTCTACATAACACACAATACAAATCATATCTGGATCGTGAGATCAAATCAGAAGTAGTCCTCTCTTCCAGTCGTCAAGATACAGCGCCATGTCACAAAAGGCAAAAGGAACTAGTCATTATTGACATATCAATATCTTTAGACCGTAATACTCAGACTACCGACAAAAAAATCAACAAGTGTGTGGAACTGGGAAACTGAGCAGATGTGGAACCTGAAAACAGTCCGTATACGTCGATTAACTGTTACTGCAGCTGGCATAATTCCTTAGACTCTTCTAACCCAGCTTGATGATATGGGTCTACAGAACCTAAGACCCAAAACCTACGATGCAGTGATGCTTGATTGCACGACGATTTTTTTTCCATGAATGACTATGTCCGTACTAACAAGTGAAACATGCTATAAGTGAGAAAAACAAGCAAATAAATTATAATAATAACAATTATTATTATCAATATTATTATTATTTTGCTATTTTTATGAAAATACCTTATAGCTATTTATGAAGTTCCAGCACGTGCGTGACTACGTCGTTTAAATTATTCACCAGTTGTACGAAGGTCTTTGGTAGCAGACCCTGTGTACCGAGTTTTTGAAATGTATTATGTGTACAAATAAGTTTTAAAGCATTTTTTGTGTGACGTATACCGCTAATTTACATATCCGACATTCCCTCGCGTTGTCGTCATGTGACCGTAACTGGTCCAGGGTATAAAATGTGACACAGAAGTTTGCCGAACAGTCAAACGCACTTGCACATCTGCATTAATTGAACACTGCATTCGTTACGAATTGCATCAAGGAAATAGTGCTGCAAATACATGTGCATCGATCTTTTCTGTTCTGGGGGAGAATATTGTATCGAAAAAGCACGTGTGTGATTTGGTTTAGACGGTTTAAAGCAGGTGATTTTGATTTTAGCTATCGAGAACGTAGCGGAGCCCCGCAGAAGGTTGCGCACGAGAAAATGCAAGCATTGCTGGATGAAGATTCGTCTCAAACGCAAAAATGGAAAGAGAACTAGCTGAACAACTGCGGTAACTCAACAAACCATTTCCAACCGTTTACGCGGAATGAGAAAGATTCAGAAGGAAGGAAAATGGGTACCACTAGACCTGAGCCAGAGGAACAAGGATGAGCGTGTCACGAAGTGTTTGAATCTGTTGAATAAACAACGCAGAAAGTCTTTCCTGTGGAAAATCTTTACGGGTGATGAAAAGTGGATATGTTACGACAATCCCAAACGCAAAAAACGCTAGACAGACCCCGATGAAGCAACGACTTGGACACCGAAACGCAATATTTACTCCAAGAAAGTTCTGCTGTACATCTGATGGGATACGAAGGGTGTGCTCTATTATGAACTATTGGAACAGGGTCAAACTGTTAGCGTTGTTGGCTGCAAGCAACAATTGCTACGATTGAACCAGGAAATCTGTCGGAAACGTGCATTCACAAGCAAAGGATTGCGTCCCGTGAAATTACTGCATGACAACTCTAGACTGCATGTCACGAAATCGGTCAAGGAAAAGTTATTGACGCTTGGCTGGGAAATTTTGGAGCACACGGCGTATAGTCCCAACATAGCCTCTTCAAACTATCATTTGTTTCAATCGATGCAACATGGTTTGTCTGCTGTACGGTTCTGGACATATGACGAAGTGCAAAACTGGGTTAACGACTTCTTCGCTTCAGACGACGAAGTATTCTTCATGACTGGAATCCGTCAGCTGCCCGACCGATGGCGGAAGGTGATAGATAATAACGGCACATATTTTGATTCGTAAAGTTATTGTTGTTTTCTCTCAAATTACATGGTGTGTTGTCTTAAAACGCTTTCAAACTTATTTGTACACATAGTAGGTTAAGCTTTGTCAGTGGATTCGAACCAATGGATTAACAGCGCGTAGGTGTACGTTCATCTTTTGAGGCTGTGAAGAACAAATGGAATAAAAGTCCGCGAATACCTCGGTTTATAAATAATCACAACACGATTCTTGTTTGTGAATAAGACTTTCATATGCGTCAGTGGGTTATTCATGGCCAATGCAGTTTCTAATTTTTATAAGTGTTTGAATAGAATCCTTTTTGGGGTTCCAGTGATAAAATCTGGTATTGAATTCCTTCCACATGTCTTGTTCTTGTGTTCCAGTGTCACAATATGTGTGCCGCATTTGGTGACAGTCCGAATTTGGCAACCTGAGCACGATATTTCACATTCCATTCCTGTCATTTTGCCAGCATGCTATTAACTTTGGGGCAAAGACCGCCTCTCAATATTACACACACATCACGCCTCCCAGAAAATAAAGATCTCTTTTGGCATGTAACTATCGCTTTAATTCCTTGAAATCCTAGAGCTGTGTTGGGCTACTCACTGGAAGAGTGCCCGACAGCGCCAGAGATGGGTAACATAATTTCTGAGAGAAGACAGCGTTGCAAACTAGTTTATCGTGCTCTCTCTCCTGTGTCGTGTTTTGTCCTAGGAGATCATCCTTTATTTAAATCTTCTTTCGCTGGAGACACGAATGCATTGCGTGACAATAATTTGCACGACTGACTCCCTTTCTGTTGTCAGAATTTTCTTTTATGAGTGACATTGTACGGTTAGCCGACAACTCGCATTAGTTCACTCCTCGTCTGACAGAAGTTGTTTAAAAACAAATGAGATGCCGAGAGAGAAAAGATAGAAATGGAACTTCAGTTCAGATCACGTACGAATGTGACGAGTTTTGAAGCACACATCTGAAAACATTTACTAGAACGTCTCGTACAAAACGGTGAGACAGATAATAAACAGTCGCTGAGGCTTCATTCACTAGAAGCTGAATGAAAGGTTTTAATAACGTAAAACGTTCAAGGTTTCAAAGTCGCAACAAGATGAAGAAGCCAAATTCTCAAGAAATAAAACAAAGTAGGTCGAACAAATCTTACTTCATTAGGGATGTGCCATAAACTTTGCCTAAAACTCTTTTCCTTGAAATATCTTCTGTCGGAAAGACAAGTAATTTCACTGAGCTTGCTTAAAGAGCGACATGAAAGTAACCATCTTAGTCATGGAAAAAGAAAATTTTATTATTCATGTGTAGTTGGTGCGGAATTTTTCAAGATCTCTCAGCATTACTGGAATCTCAGCGTCGTTGACATGAATTGGGGAAAATATTATTAGAAAAAGATATGTTTTGATATATTTCTTTTAATATTGTCAGTTTTCACAAAGTGAAATATCGTTAAGTTTTTCTTCAGGTTCAGAATAATGAGAAAGTTACATGTAGCAAATTAAGAGAACGAGATAAATCTCTTGACCCTTATCAGACGCTGAATAATAATCTTACGAGTATCTGTTGGTTTGTCGGAGATATTCTGGCACTATAGCGCACAATTTCTCCGCTTCAGACTTTTGGCAAAAATAAATCGGTTTCTTCTTTTCATGATCGTATTCTTCTGGAACAACCAACAGAAGGTCACTTCTTGCATCTCAGTCACATAGTTTCGGCATTTAAACCCAATTATAAATAACACGGCCTTTTGGATAATCCTTCATTTTACACTGCTATTCTTCCTAAAAATCTCTCACTCCCAGTAAAAATCTGTAGAGCTGGCCCAGAGCTTTGTTTTCATAAACTCATTTCAGGATTTGTAAATATTCCTATAATATTTTCCCGATAATTTAATGTTGTTCTTCTACAACATGAATTCATTACCCAATTTATTCACTAAGATTCGAAACATTGCTTCAGAAACATTCTTTGTCCTGCCTGAAAGTAAGCCGAATCCAAAAAGGTTGTTTTAGTGAATTAAAGGACCTGTGCAACCACCAATCCACTACCGCATTGATTTCACCACAAATGACACAAAACTAGTTGTTGTAGTTTCATTGACAGGCTGTGATCTTTTCATATTTTGTGAATCACACATCTCAAAAAAAGGGGGGGGAGAAAATATCTCATTTGCTACTACCAGAAAAGCGATTTGATATAAACACAACTTTGAGCATTTTAATAGATATGTTCGCTACCGTTTTTTTTATTTTGGTTTCCGCGCACAGTTGATGTCGCCCGGCTGTCTAGTGGTTTAAGGAACGGGGTTTTGGTAAGACGTATATATTTTTCTTTTCTGCCTGAAAAGCGAGAAAATGTACACTACAGATCTATGTCTCACTAAATCTCATTTTTGACCTGCAATCCCAGACATAGGCAAGAAAATATTTTAAAGTTGCAAATAAACCTGAGAAACAGTTATCATATTGTGAGTGTAGCGCTAAAATCTTTCTGAGAATTTGCACAATAACCCCTTTTGTATGAAACACGAATCTCTTGATCCAATATTAAGTTCACACGGAAAAATCAAAATATACAAGCGGTTAGCTGATGAAGCATTATCGATACAACAAAAGATTTCTTACCAACAGCAGAAACGTAAAAATAACAGAAAATCTGTTGATTTAGCGACATATACACTAAAGTGCCAAATATATTGGGTACCTCTCTAATATCGCCTTGGTCCTCCGCGTGATCGCATAACGACTGCAACGTAACTGGACTCCACGAGCTGTCTGTAGTACTGTGGAGACAGTGCACACCATGTTTCCTGAAGAGCGGCCCACAATTCCTTAATATTTTCTGGTGGAGAATTCCTGGCATTGACGGAACGTTGAACAGCATCCTAAATGTTTTCGGTGGCGTTTAAATCCAGCGAACGATGGGGTTAAGTCAGGATGCCAAACTCCGTCAAATATTCCTCGTGGCTTAATCGGACGACTTGCGGACGTGTGCGGTGACGCATTCTCGTGTTGAAATAGGTCGCACCCGTCAGAATGGTTGCATGACATGAACGGGTGCAAATGATTCCCAAGAATAGTTACGTAGCCTCCACAGGTCAGAGCAGTCAGCAGACGTATGAGGGGTCCTAAAGCGCGCCAGCTGAAAACACTCCACTCCATAACACCAGAATGCCATAACAGAGTCACAGCTGACCTGCACTGTCCCTTGTAGGCATGCGGGATTCATTGCCTCGTAGGGATGCTGCCACACCCGGAGTCGTCCATCTGTCCGAGAAGTTGGCCATCATCGGACCAGGCTACACGATTCCAGTCATCTTGCGTCCAATAGCCGCATTCTTGAACCAAGGCGAGGCGTACAGCCTGTGTCGTCCGGCCGGCCATGGTACCCGGTTTGGATGCAGGCTCCGGAACTTCGTAGAATACAGGAAACGTTGCACTTTCCGAA
Organism: Macrothele yani; assembly: GCA_039090855.1. NCBI lineage: Eukaryota > Metazoa > Arthropoda > Arachnida > Araneae > Macrothelidae > Macrothele > Macrothele yani. The sequence goes on from CM077014.1 coordinate 2,921,507, forward strand.
CGCTGATGCTACTACTGGCCTCCAGCAGTGAATTGCGCTGTGATTTGTGGCAACGTTACACTCAGGGGCGGATGTTAGCGATGCGTACCAAAAGGCGCTGTCCACGATCGTCTAAGGCTTTCCTACGGCCACATCGGTGTCGCACCTCGCACTTCGGATATTTTTCCTGAGTTTGTGTAGTCCAGGTACACCCTTGGAATTATTGACCGTGTAAATCTAAATTTCGTGGTAACTTCCGAGATGGAGTGAACCATACCACATTCAAAGTCGCTTAAATCCTGATAAACTGCCATCTGAACTGCGAATGATTCTACTTGAGATTGGGGAGATATCTGCCTTTATAAATACGTTATCTGGGGATGATACCATTCACCGCGTAGTGTGGGGGCACTTAATGGCAATGTTAGCTCCTTTCCTAGCTTTTTTTGGCACCTCAGTGTACACTGAAGTAGCAAATTATTGGGAACACCTATCTAACAATGGGTTGAGCCGCGCTTGGTCTTCAAAACAGGCGACGTGGAATGGATTTAACGAAGTGTCGCTATTTTGCTACATGTACTTTTAGAAATCACATGAAACCACTGCGTTACGATCCGAGACTTGTGGCATGGCACATTTCCCTTTTGGAACAGGCCTTTCTATCAGGAAACGTCATGAACATGTATGGGTGTGCATCTCCCCCAATGATTTTAAAATTCCTTGTGGCATCAAAATGGTTCTCAAGATGTGTTAAGGAAACCAGGGCTCTCTATGAAAGTAGAAACCGACTCCAAATGATTACACCAGCTTGTACAGTCAACGTTAAGGAGCTGCGATTCATGTATTCGTGTTGTTGACGTCATATATTACCCCGTTTGTCGGCGTGGTTCATCGGACCGGGCGACCTTTTCCAGTCCCGAAGGATCAGTTTTGCTGCTGTGGTGCCCGTTGTAGACCAATTTGTTAGTTTTTAGCCGAGACGAGTAGTACACGTAGGGAACATCTGCCGGTACTGCCGATTCGCGCTAATGTGCGGCGGGCTGTGTAAATTTCCTCTTGATACCGCTGTAGTACAGCATGGTTACTTGACCCAATGGAGCTCATCTGTTATCTCGTTTAATCCTCTTCAGCCTCTGTTGCCCTCGAACATCGACTAGTCGTTTCTACCCACAGGAAGACTGCTGATTTCAAATTTTGTTATTTTTGCACAACTCATTGTACACTTTGGATGCCGCCCCGGTGGCATAGTGGTCTAAGCGATGGCGTCTGATCATTCGTCTGAAAAGGGGACTGGGTTCGAATCCTGGTGAGGTATGGATGTTGTGTTTGTCTTACGGCACAGGCTCCCTCCGTTCCCTGGAAACAGTGACCCTAAATTAGGGACGGCCAACTGCTTATAGCCCATTGAGTTTCTCACGGTGGTCGTTAAACATCCAATGAAAAACAACAACAACAAAAAATAATCTGTATAACGTTCTTTGCATAAGCGAGAAGTCTTGCCGCTTCTGAGATACCTGCACCTGTCCGCCCAGCTTTAACTATCCTGCCTCTTTAAAAGTTGCTTAAATCACGAGTCTTTCCCACATCACCCCTATCTACACTTCGTACACGTCAGAGTCCTTTGCAGTGAGCTGTTTATAAAGACATCTCAACGTGATAGTTGCGTACGTATGTGAGGATGGAACGCATCGGATGGCTATTGGGTGTTCGAAATAATTTGAAACTTCCCTGTATGTATATTCCTAGACTATCATGCGATTATTCAATAACTTTAAAGAGGAGGGATATGTTACTTCCGAAATTTAGTATCTAATTACAGTCTTTTCATATAGCTGCGATTCATGTATTCGTGTTGGAATGAGTCCCTTTTTAATTAAAAATGCAGTTACTATAAAAGGTGGTAAGCATAATCATGGATCAGGCCAGTACCGCCAGAAAAACGACAGCCAGCGCTCTATTTTTTGCGAAGCTGTATAAAAAGCTCTTATGGTGCTCTGGGAAGAGACAACTATGGACACCTCGCATCCACTAGGGAATAAAGGGAGCTAGCTGTCTTGCTTCCTCTGGAAACTGTGAAGCTTGGCAAAATTAGAACATATATATATATATATATATATTTTGATTGGGGGTTTAACGACCACCGTGAGCAACTCAGTGGTGCATAAGCAGTTGCCCGTCCCTAATTTAGATTCACTGGTTCCAGGAAAGGAAGAGAGCCAGTGTCGTAAGACAAGCACAACATCCATGCCTCACCGGGATTCGAACTCGGACCCATCTCGGACGAATGATCAGAAGCCATCGCTTAGACCACTGCGCCACCGGGTCGGCGTACATAATTTATATGTGCCGGAACCAAGGGTGGAAAGGAAATCACCGAAAACATACACAGCCCAGGAACTCTGTGTTAAGCTGTGTTCTATCATCTTCACACATATTTGCCCTTTTGTGAGACCTGCTCACTTTGCATAATATTCAAAGTCATATGCGGTACACTCAGTGTTGTTTACCTGCAATCGATGCTGGAAAGCAGCGTTTCTAAACAGTTGTAGTTTTTAACAATTTAACAAAGCTCGCGTACGATTACATTTCCCTTACGAAAGATATCTGCCTTTTCGAGAGAGAAATTTTACGAAACCCAGCGGTTTCCTAACACCAGCGGTGTAGCGAAACCCGGAGAGGTTTCCTAAAACCAGACATGCCAGTCGTGGAACTATCATTTTGTGAGTCGAATCGCTATCTAGTGCTACAAATTTTACTACGGCACCGCATGCGTAATTACACTGGTGTCCAAAGTTAACATGATAAACACAAAATCATGAATATCGAACAAACCCCGCTACAGAGTTTAATGTTAGTTGGTACGGGAATGCATACTGTATATCGATAACACAGCAATACACGACAGAAAAGGAATGTCTCACCAAATGAGGAGGAAGCATGCGCATGACAGACTGGCAGTCCAAAATTGATGCATCAAGTGGCGCGTATTTCGAGGGGCTAATAGGGAGTGTAATGACCCTGAACAAAGATATAGCTCCCAAAACGAGCCTTCATATTGTTTACAAGGTCGTGATTGAGAGTTTGGGGCCAATAACTGCCTGTGTTCCACTAAGGCGCGTCGAAGTCCAGGTAGGTTCTGCGAGGGGCAGTCGGCTTGCAATTGTTCTGGGCGTTCCGGGCATGCTCGATCGGATTCAGGTCCGCAGATCTCGCGGGCCACTCCATCCTGTGAATATTCTCACTCTCCAGGTATTCGTCGACTAGCCGAGCCCTATAAGGACGGGCGTTATTGTCCACAAAAAGGAACTGGGGACCCCAACAGCTCTCCTGAAAAGCCGTACATAGGGCTGTAACATGCCATCCCTGTAGCGTGCCTCAGTCAAATTCGTTCTGGAAACAAGTGCAGCGGCATGAGTCCATCTAACATGATGCCAGCCCAAACCACGAGCCCTCCACCACCGTAGTGGTCAATTTCCCTAATGTTGGAGGAAAGATTTCGGCTTCACGACTCTCTTCAAATGTATACACGTCGAGGATGCGTGTTTACACTTTACCGCTACTAGTCTCTGGACCCCTGATCCATTGGATCAGAGGTTCAGGACTCATGTTGTCGGGCCCAATTCAGACGGACTCTTCTGTGCGATGCGGCAAGTGAGATACAGACTGTTGGCCTTCTTGCATACAGACCTTTCTCGTGGAGTCTTCTGTAAACTGTCTGCCTAGATATCAGGGTTTCCGCAGCAGAGGAGAGCTCCTGCTAAATTTGCCTGTCTGTCGATTCCATACCGTGGGGAACTGTTAGAGACAAATGCCAGTCATCTTGAGTTGTCGTGGCTAGTGAGTGCCGTTTCCTCGGTTTTCTGGTTGTTACTCTAGTTTCCTTGAGCTGCCTCTAGTGATTGGAAACCACTTCCCTCGACGCGTTCAGCTATTTTGATACCTTAGTGTGCCATTTCCTTGCTTCTCCACCGTAAAGAGTCTTGTGAGGGATGGTTCGGAGCCATTATTCCACCAACAGCCCAACTCAAGCTTCAATTGCAGCATCCCGCTCAGAACAACGTTTAGTAATGTCGCGTACCTGCCAGCTGGATGACGTACAGTCGTGATCTGCATACTTCCATAGGAGTTATCAAAATGTTGCTTCGGTACGTTCAATTAGAGTTTCCCCATGTCTCTGAAAAATCATTAAAATGAATCATCTAGTTTTGGACATGTTCTTGAATTTGCATTAATCACGTTAAATTTGGACATCATTTTATTTATGACCCGATATTCAAAGAAATGGGTGGAATTTTCAAACGTAATGCTGAAGGCATTAGAAGAGGATGAATCATAGTTCTTATTTTAACCCTTTGACGACCATAACGCCTGAAACGTCCTTACGTCCAAACTACCACGACCGCCCGAAAACAGCTGTCTAGAGTACAAGTAGGGGTAAAAAATCCCCATACCTCTTCTTTGAAATTACACGGCATCTACGGGCTTAGAAGAAGACACCGTCAGTCACCATTTTCGCTAAAAGAAATAAGTAAAGCAGGCGATGGTATCTCCTGGGCGATGTTATTTACTCTTAAAACATCGCATGCCTTCTTCGTGGAAGAATGGTCTAAGGCGCTGGCCTATGATCATTCCCCCGTAAGGGGTCCGGGTTCGAATCCCGGTCAGGCATGAATGTTGTGTTTGTCTTACGGCACTGTCTCTCTCCCTTCCCTGGAACCAGTGACCCTAAATTAGGGACGGGCGACTGCTTATAGCCCATTGAGTTGCTCACGGTGGTCGTTAAACCTCCAATAAAAAAATCCAGTGACTGCACCTGAGAAATGGCTGGAGGTCAGTGCACATCAGGACTACGTGTATCGGAAGTTTCGTTTGGTGTCCGAACACTAATATTGCTTTTGATAGCTTGTAAAGGAGAGGGGAGAAATTCTGAAAGAAGAAACAGGAGTCATGGTATTTTGAGCAACCCAAGATTTCAAGGCCCTAGTCGTTTAAGTACACCAGGTCGTGAATACACAAGAAACGCTTATAGCGTAGCAAATACGTTTATGTTCGTGGTGTAAATTAGTATAAAGATTCGCCAAGCTTTCACATTACACTGGGAGGATTTCTCAAGGCAATGTAGAAGCAAAAAGCTATGTCTCGGCAATGAAGACATAAAATTTTATGTCTACATTGCCTTCAGAACGCCTCCCAGTGGAGTGTGAAAGCTTGGCGAATCTTTATACTAATTTACACCACGAACATAAACGTATTTACTACGCTATAAGTGTTCCTTGCGTATCATAGTTCTTGTTGAACACCTTATGGGCAGATGAGTCGCAGTTCATGCAAGACTGTGTTGTGAAAAGATACAGAGTACTGTTTGTCGTCTGATTATCCGTACTGGACGAGGTAAACACATCAAGCTAGGTGGTCCACCAATTTTCGGTGTTGCTTGCTAGGCAGCCATATCGTAGGCCTTCTTTTTTCCCAACAATATCTGAACGATGGGCGATATTTGCATCTCCTAACAACAAAGGCAACAGATTTATAGATGGTTTGCAATCACTGATGATTAGCAACATGGATGACTTCCCCACGTGGTTCCAGCGCACAGGTGTGTGTAGCTAACAGATTACCTTGACGAGTGTTCTCCCCGGTGTTGTATAAGACACGGAACAGGAAGGCCGAGTTGCAAGGATCCTGGCATTGTTGGCCGAGTTGCAAGGCACACTTTACTTTATAGGCACCTGAAGTCATCATTGCTATTGAATGTGCTAGATTTATAATAGCGGATCACAACTGAATGTGACAAATGCCGCGCCAGCGGCGCAGTGGTCAATGCGCTGGATTCTGACCATTCGTCTGAGATGGGTTCGGGTTCGAATCCCAGTGAGGCATGGATGTTGTGTTTATTTGACGGCATTGGCTCTCTCCCTTTCCTGGCACCAGTGACCCTAAATTAGGGACGCGCGACTGCTTATAGCCCATCGAGTTGCTCACGGTGGTCGTTAAACCTCCAAACAAAAAAATGTGACACAGTTGACGTGGATATGTTTAAAAGCATGCGAAGAAAGCTAGTTGAATGCTTGAAGGCGATCTTGGTTGCTGAAAGGTATGAGTACGCGACTTATGCCATCAAGTCCGTTTTATTGATTTTCATGTTGTAGCATTGTCTAAATCCTGGGATGTTTCTTCTTGGTGTTTAGAGAGTAAGGCCTGAGATTTTCAGGATTCCTTGTCTTTTGTTTTGTGACACATCATGTACTACCTTTGGCAACTTCTACAACTCTCTGATTGACTTTGTAATCCTATCTCCGAGAGCGAGGGTGTTCCACGTTGTCTTATAATGTAGCACTATAAGAGTTTTTGTACAACTGCACAAAATGTAGAACGCTATCCAAATTCCAGAGACATGAACCAGGTTTTCTGTGGCATTCTGCATGTACATGGTTCACGCAATAAGAAAGAGAAACAGATAAATAACGCGTGAGAATGAAATTTACTTTTGAGCATGTTGTTATGGTTGACCCTCTTTAACACCACAAAATTGGAAAACCACTAAAGTTTCTACTAATTATGAATGTTAGCGAAGCACTTTTCTGTGTCACAGTGCGAAGTCTTTAACGATGCACTTAACTTTATCATGAGAATGTTTAGTCACGTGTCCTACAGCTCACTAAACAAGTTCATAAATCTCCTATCAGGGTGAGTCTTCGAGAGATCCAAACTTTAAGGCTGCCTCCTCGCGATCTACGATATCGCAGTTAATTCTCATACGAAGAGAGAGAGAGAGAGAGATCAACAGTGTGTCAACTGATAATTATTACTCGGAGAGTCCCCAAACACGGTGCGCATGCCGGTTTACCTTCAAGTCATCGCCTTTCGTTGGCGTCTTGGTGACAGCTTCTCTCAGTAACTGTTTTGAAGTCCATTTTGTTAACCACCTAGGTAGTTGCTATTTTCTCTATCTCTCCCCCCCTCTATGATTACGATAGAGATTCCGATAAAACACCGAAACAAACCTTCTTCCTGCATTTCTACATATTCCTTTTCATTCGCTTTTCTTAGTAAGTGGCACTTCCCTGCTACAGAAGAGCCATTGCCTCACTCTCAAGTTGATGTTTACTCTCGTTTCAGAAGCCTTTTTCTTTTATCGTTATCATTCAATGAAGTGCTTTTGTTCTTAATTATGCTCTCCACGTCTTGACACATTTCGTGGAATTGCCGATGAAACAATGTCAACATTTCAGATCATTTGTTTGCCTTCGTTACACCATTCCACGATTTGTGAAGATGAGATTATGGTTGGGTTCTTCGACGTATTTGGGGAAAGCATTAACGCCTTTTTTTAGAACATTGTAACAAAATTATACTATTAGAAAGACGTGCACTGATGTTCAAAATTAAATGATAATGTACAAAAGCGTTTATAGCTGTTGATGTAAACAAAATAGTGCACTGAAAATACGCGAACATGCAAATTTCGTTACGCAGACTACTATCCCGCATTTACGTTTGCCGCAGGTAAACTGAAATATGCAAATCAGGATTGCGTTAAGAAGACGCCCGAGTCTACTGGCATCTTGTAGCTGTTCTACTCAACGCTTGCTTTCACTTCAGTGGTACGTCGAGCTGATTCTGTGACAAAGACATCGTATGAATGATTTTCAGCAGTGGCGAACGATTGGTGGGGAGGAAGCAGGTTAGTCCCAGAAGGAAGTATCCCGAGTGTTGAGTGTACCAAACAGTGTCCTGTCAAGACAATGGAGTTAATTTCAGCAGACAGGAGAAATTTGCGGTCCCCCGAGACAAGGCATTCCCAGAGCTATTACTGCTGTAGACGACCGCTACGTTATCAGGCTTCCAGCTCCAACAGAGATATGTCCGCCTGGTAACTTCCTTCGTACCTTGCAGCAACTACAGGAACGAGGGTTTCAAAACATACTGTTAGTGGTGAGACTTTGTGAGCTATGCTTTTATACAAGGAGACCAGTTATTTTTATCACTCTAACTTCAGTCACCCGGCGAGAAGGCGGTGGCGTGATGATCTGTGAAGGAATCATGCTGAACGGGCAAATAGACCTTTACATCTTTCAGTCTCTCTGTTACTGCCCTGATGTACATAAACGAGATCCTGAACCTATAATACTATCCAGAGGTACTAAAACGAGGCCCTGAATCCATATGTTACTACCCTGAGGTACAGAGACGAGATCCTGAACCCATATGCTACTACTCTGAGGTACAGAGACGAGATCCTGAACCCATATGCTACTACTCTGAGGTACAGAAACTAGATCCTGAGGTAAAGAGACGAGATCCTAAACTCATATTTTACTACCTTGATGTACAGAAAAGAGATCCCGAACTCATATGTTACTACCCTGAGGTACAGAGACGAGATCCTGAATCCATATGTTACTACCCTGAAGTACAGAAACGAGATCCTGAACTCATATGCTACTACCCTGTGACACAGAAATGAGAGTCTGAACCCATATGTTACTACCCTGAGGTACAGAAACGAGATCCTGGACCCATGTCAGGCCATTAACAGGATCTCTTGGTCCAGATTTTATTCCTATGAACGCTAATGCACAAACTCATAGAGCTTATATGACTGACGATTTTTTGAAGAGGAAGATATTCGCTGAACGGAGAGCCCACCTAAATCCCCTGAACTCATTCCACTTGAACATGTATGGCATGCTCTAGGGATCTGCACAGAAGCTCGCCTGTCCTCTGCCAGAACACTTCAAAATCTCAGAACAATTGAGGAGTGGTCATTAATCCGTCGTTGCTTGAGCTTCATGGCTGTCAGAGGTGATCATATTCCAATACAGGAAATATGGAATATGATGTAAATATAAAAAGATTATGTAAATTTTAAAATTATGACATTACCACATGCAAAATATTAGTTAATAATTTTAATCTGCTTGAATTACATAAGTAATGTAACAGTAAACCTCTTCAGCAAATTTCATTGTTTTCTCATAAATACTTCGAGTTATGTACGAATTTATAAATTATCGTTTAATTTTGAGCACGCGTGTATTTAACTGAATTTTGTTTCTTGTTTTCGGCATATTTATTGTTTTCCATTCCGTTACTGAATCAGTTTTAGTCAGTTCAAAACATTTACGTTTAATGCGTTAGATGGAATCATTTTCTCACTTTCTGTACAAAGATTCATGTAGAGAATTTTAGGATGGGAGTATGTGACCATAAGTCTTAAACAACCCTTAGAAGCAGAACCTGTGAGATACCCCAGAACTGCTATTAGCGTGCTCTCCGAGGCACGGCGAATATTTTTGGTTACGCAGTCGTGCTGGGATCGAACCACCAACCAGATGGCTGGAAGCCGGCCACACTAACGACAGTGCCATCCACGGCGACTTTCTCTACAGAACGAAGATGCAATGTTTAAATATTCTGGAATGGTGACATATGGGCGGTCCTCAACAACTTTAATTAGGAGGAAAAACTGACATCATAACTAACTCGAATTCGATTTAATTATTTTATTTGATACAACCATTTACAACTTATTTACAGTTTATTTTCTATGATGAATACTGATTACATTTCTTGAACTCATGATCGACTGAATTGAATGTTTCGGATAGTTTCACATAAAATCCTATCAATAAAAGACTGACTTACTTCGAACTCACTTCTGACTGTCCTTCTGCTGAAAGGTGTTCACAACATTTTGCTGTCTGTCTTCACCACGTAACTGATTTCAGAGGTGGTTCCTTTAGTTGCCTGGATTTTATAAAACGCCCACTATAGACTCACTCTTTCAAAACTCACTTCTTTCTCTGCTAGTTTCGAAATGGCCTTTTGTTACGGTTTCTTTCATTTTTATATCGCATTGCACTTGACTTGACTTGCAATATACTCCACGACTCTGTGTCGCAGCGCCACCTATTTGAATAGATTGATAGGTTACGTCATGCCGAAGACACAACATACTCATTTAGATCAAATTGTTCACCAAAACCTAACAGAAAGAAAACTTAGCGTTGTCTTGCAGATTAAGTTTTACAAAACTTCAAATTTAAACATTAGCCAAAAGTTCAAAATTACGGGAACTTATTATTCCTTGAATCACAATGAAATTTCATTCACTCAATGGAAGATTCATTATATCAATGCGTCTGCAAAACGGGGCAGCAAGTTAGCAAGAATGGGCCACTTAGTTGCATTGATTAATAGAAAATATGCATCAACTTTGTAATAGAACTTTCAGCCCTGATTCCCATTGAACTTTTCTAGTACTACATGTACAAAAGGTTTTTCGTGACCATGTCTAATTACCACTGCTCATGAATTTACATGCAATATTCTTCCACGTCACTTTTCCTTTCAAATATTTTGAAGTGCTTCCCTCGGATTAATTTTTTTTTTCAGTTTTCAATAAAAATTTACTCATGTCTGAAATGTGAGAGAGAAAAGTTCCCTTGTGGCCATGAAGAAATTAAGGATAAATGAACTTTAAAATAAATTACAGAAAGCGGTGTAATTAAATTCATTAAACTAAAGAATCAATGAAGACATTAAAGCTCATTACCGGCACAAGCTACGAGAAAGAACACTTTAATTGAAAGAACACTTAATTGTTGTGGTAGCATGAGCAGGAATTGATGACACAAAACAAACCTACCTCCGATCGTAACTTCTACATTCAAGATTTAACTAGCGACTGTTACTCTTCCAGCTGTTCCTAAAAGTTTTAAATCGTTGATGCAGGATGCAATAAAATACATAGTCGAGTCACAATTTTGTTATCACCTCCTACTTTTGAAGTCAGCGCGTAGACAATGAAAGAAGGCACGTGTCGTGAGCTGGCCTAGAGGGTATATAAGATGTGCTGTAGGCATTCTGAAAGCATATCACTCGTTGCTGCCATGGATTAAAGGAGCGATTTGCTAAAAGGGATGATTATTAGCTTTCGGGCAAAGGGTGGAAGTATCTCTGAAACAGCGTAGTTTGTGAACTGGTCGCCTGCTACTGCGGTTAAAGTGTATCGTGGTTAGAGAAATGGCACCATTGCAAATAAGAAACGTGGAAACTGCAGAGCACCAAGTGCCAGTGATATGAGAGGTGAACGTCGGCTTCGAAGGTGTGTGAGGGCCGATCGAAACGTTACAGTGGAGCAACTCACTGGCCAAATGAACCAGGAAGCTATCGGAAGTGTGTCTAAAACAACAGTTCAGCGAACCCTGCTGCGTATGAGGCTCCGATGCAGACGGATGGTCACTGTACCTATGCTAACGAAGGCGCATAGGCGGAGAAGGCTTACATTTGCACGGCAGTATCGGAATTGGGCCTCCGCTGATTGCCAAAGGATTGCCTTCTCCGATGAGTCATGTTTTCTGCTTCATTGAACGGATGGACGGTGGCGTATAAGGCGAGAAACATAGGAGAACAAAACACTCTTCAAACCATTGCTGGCAGAACACAACCTGGTGGGGGCAGTGCCATGGTCTGAGGAATGTTTTCGTGGCATTCTCTGGGTCCACTCATACCTGTGGAAGGCACTATAGGACGATTTCTTTATGAATCCATCCTTACAGACCGCGTACACCCATACATGCAGATTGTCTTCCCTGGGGCGGATGGGATCTTTCAGCACGACCATGCGAAGAGCCACACAGCTGAAAATGTCCAAGAGTGGTTGGAAGAGCACGAAGAAGACTTCAAAGTACTTCCATGGCCACTTAATTCTCCAGACCTAAATCCAATATAGCATCTGTGGGACCACCTCTATCGTGTTGTTCGCTCTATGGATCTACTACCACCACGCACCCTCCGGCAGATGTCAGATGTACTGCAGTCAGCATGGTTCCACACAGCTGTGAACACTTTCCAGCACCTTATTGAGTCACCCTCAGCCCGTCTAGCTGCTGTCCGCGCTGCATACGGTAGTTCCTCTGGATATATGCTGGTGTTTACAATAATGTGACTCGACCGTGTATTACAGTATTGTTTGTGCCTAATTGGCAGGAAAGAAAGGTAGAGGAAGGCCAAGGAAATCATGGCAGGACCAGATTCAGGAATGTCTACATGCGAAAAAGATCAGGAGTATGAAGTACAAAAGTTCTTGGGTGCAGCGTGAGATGGATGTTAATGAAGCTCGAGCTGTGTGGTGAGATCGTTGTAAACGGAAACATTTGATACACCAACGTTAAGTAAGTTTTAGTTACTTGAGGTAAACGTTTACTTGGCAGATAGCCTTTCTTTGAGGAGCTAACCTCTGAATCTCAGAGAACAGCTTAATGATGTGTATGTATGTGTATGCATCTTTTGGTTAAGTACCTAATGATGTGTATGTATGTGTATGTATTTTTCGGCGTATAAGATGAACCTTTTTCTTCTGGAAGTCTGAGCCTCTACTTATAGGCGACTTCACCTTATCTATTGATTAATCACCGTAATTTCTCAATGAAAGAAACCAAAACGATATTGTGCCTTGTATTCGGTCGTGATCTGGGCACCAGAAGCGCGATACTACGTTATCAAGAAACCATTCCCAAAACGTTGAAAATTTTATAATCCATTCACTAAGAATTTGCTTAAAAGCTACTGTGAAACGGATATTTCCGTTCGACAGAAACTTCATATATTATAATATAGCCGTGATCGATTTCGACTGGCTGGTTTTGCGAAACCGCCAATACTGCAATGGGTGTAGCCACGCAGATGATTGGCTAGCGACAATCGTATCGACAGCCGGCAGCACATGAACTTTAGAACACCAATGACCAGTGGTTAGCGAAGACAGTATTTTCTCGCGTTGCCAATCTCTGAATTGTGTTTTTCAACTGAATTAAAATCAACGATTGCTTCCTTTTGTTATGCTTTCAAGAGCTCTCTGGGCTTCTGATTTTTATCGGAATCTGTGATAAATCAGCAAACGATAATTCACTCTGCAAGCATAACTCTGATTTGGCATACTGCTTTTCTTATTGGTCGGTGAGGTTGAAGTAACGGAATACGGTGGAATCAGTTCATGAGAAAAATTAAACTTACGAAATCCAAATTTTTGCTGAAAAGAAAAATTCGCAAGTTATCTCACTGTGTCTTCCTTTCAGTATTTACTGAAATATTGAATATACACTGCTGGCTACCCAAAATGCAACACCAAGAAGGGCACGAGATAGCAAAGCCAGATTTACTGGACACATAACAACAGATACAAAGATGAAACGATTGAGCTTACAGGCCCGTGCGACTTGCGGAACACGCAGACATCAATAGTTCGTGTGGCCCCCATGGCTGGCAATAACGGCCGCTACATGCCGTGGCATCGAACGAAAGAGGATTTGGATGTGGGCTTGGGGTATGTCGGTCCAGGCTGCTTCCACACGTTGCCACAGTTCATCAGGCGTAGCCGCGGGTGGTGCTTGTCGGGCCACTCGGTTGCCGATCAGCGACCAGACGTGTTCGATGGGTGACATATCGGGAGAACAGGCGGGCTACGGCAGCAGTGACACCTGATGGGCCGTGAAGAATTGTTGCACGATGCGTGCCACGTGCGGGCGCGCATTGTCCTGTTGAAACGTGGCCGCTGGCAGGTCCTGCAGGTAAGGGAGGACTACAGGCTCCAAAACGTCGGAGATGTAGCAGTGGCTGTTGAGTGTACCAGCGATGCGTACCAGAGGGGGGAGGGCATCATAACCAACTGCGGCCCAAACCATAACGCCAGGCGACGGACCGGTATGGCGATGCATAATGAAGGCGTCATACAGTCTCTCGCCGCGGTGCCGCCACACGCGGATCCGACCATCGTGGTGTCGCAGGCAGAAGCGGGATTCGTCGGAGAAGAAAATGTCGTGCCATTCCGTAATCCAGGTGCGGCGTTCAACGGCCCACTGCCACCGCACTTGCCGGTGGTGTAACGTCAATGGTAATCGAAGCAATGGGCGCCGTGCGACAAGTCCCCGCTTCTGCAGACTACGTCGAATGGTACGTGTTGACACAGGTTGTTGCGCAACACACCCTAATTCCTGCGCTAACGCTCGTGAAGTGGTGGTTCGCGCCGTCAATGCCCGCCGCACAACATGCCGGTCCTCTCGTTCGGTGGTGTGCCCCGGCTGCGGCAATCGCCCATGTCGGTCCGTCCGTCCCTCCTGCACCCACCGAATCCATACTCGCCTCACTGTGGCTGGATGTCGTCCCACACGGGCGCCGATGACTCGGTACGATAAACCGCTGTCGCGATAAGCCCCTATTCGTCCTCTGTCGAACTCCGAAACGTGCTGGAATGACTGCCGTATTCTGCGACGAGGCATCAAGAAGCTTCCCACGCACAGGTTCGGCAGCACAACGCACTTCCACTACTTACACCCCGCCTTCTGTGCACCCTTCTTATAGTGCTTCTCGGTGGCTTGCCGGGCGCACATGATTTGCATATGCCCTAGAATGCTAATCGTTTGCATGTCCTCTTGCGGGCGACGCATGGTGCGAATTTCAGGCTAATCGGATGCTTCCTTCTTGGTGTTGCATTCTGGGTGGCCAGCAGTGTATAACTACAGAATTTCGTTTTTTTTTTCACATTTGCGCGACGGTTCCTCCAACTGGTCAGTCGGAGGGAAGAAATACGATAACGTCATTTTGTCAGAAAAGATGAGCTTATGAATTTCGGCAATTTGGTGAAAAGAAAAATGATGTGGTGACGTCACTTCTAATATTTACCGAAACATCAGAAAGATAGTTACATAAATTCGAAACACTAACTGTATTTATCATAGCCTCGTCTTATATCTGTGAATGAAGATAAGGAAATTGAGAAATTTCACCCATTCGACTTGTACTCCATATCGACATATAAGCTAAAAAATACGGTAAAAAAATTATCAATAGAAATAATGAACTTCTCATACACCAGTGACCAATTAGCAATTTGTAGGAAGTAGTAAACGTGCTGAATATACGAGGTGTGATCGAAAAGTATCCGGTCTGGTTGCATAAGTTCGGAATTGCGCGATACAGTAGGAAGTCGTTCGTCACAGGTTTACATCTGAACCTACTACGCACGTGCCGTGAATTACGTCTCCCTTACTCCTCCGTTGTTTTACAGGAATGCTTTGTTCGTACGTGTGTGAAGTCGTTTGTCGCATTTCTCATGTCCGGAAAAAGTTATCAAGGAATTTGCGCCAGATTATGTCAAAAACTTGGCGAAACTTGCAAAGACACATACTCAAAGTTACAGAAAGTCTTTTGGGAGGATTGTGTGAGTCGTGCACAAGTGTATGAGTGGTAGAAACGTTTTGAAGGTGGTCGTGAAAGTGTTGAGAGTGATGAACGGTCTGGGAGGCTCGCAACTGCCAAAAGTGGAAACAGTGTCGAGCTTGTGCGCACAGCTGTGCGAGAAATTCGCCGAATCACTATTCGTGAGTGATTTGAGTCGTGCTAAAACTTTGGATTTCGGGGTTCTATAGTATTTCGCATTCCAGTATATTTGTCAGATATGGTCATAATTCTACTTTTTTTCATAGTAATTCTTTATGTTTCATAATTGCTTGCATACACTAGTTCTGTATCTTTACAACAACTCATATTATCTGGGATTCTTTGTTTTTAACTTTTGCTGAATCAATCGCATCTGTCCTCGACTAATTGATACGAATCAAAAACAGCTTCCGTAGTTAAACTTGGTTGTATCGCTTTTTCGTAGCATACTCAACTCGTATTTATTGACTGATCCGTGCGGAATTGCAAAATTTAAGGGTTATTCTATGTAGAAAATTAGACACGCTGCAAAATGAGCACTTTCTATGGAATATTTGAAGATAGATTCCTAATTATCATGTTAATTAGCTCAATTTGCATGTTTCTTAGAATCACGTGACAGTTCTCTTTAAGTGCTTTCTAACGGCACTTTACGTATGCACACGAGGCCAGCGGTTCAACAGTTAACGGGTGGCTGAGTTTTATATATTTATTTATGTTTTGGATAAGTAAGTATACGTATAAAAAAACCAAAAACATGTTTTTCAAAATTGTACTTATGAACGTTATGATCGCTCCAAAGAATCTGCTAATAGCATAAAAAAAATCATGAAAAGCAGTTTAATAAAAAATCTCATGAAATTCCTATTTAAACACCATGCAATCGCTTTATTAACTTCACTTTTGCAACGGATATTTAACTACAAGAGGAGCATATTACTAAACATACACCGATTCCTTGGGGTTTTTCTTTTTGTTTGGTATCGTACGAGGGAGGATTGAAACGCACAACAATATTTTTCTCTTTGCTGGTTGCAGTTTGGCAGGCAACGAGTTTGAATATCACGCTACAAACCGGTTTGGCTGGATCACGTGTCGCCATGGGGGAAGACAGTGCGAACGACGGCGCAAAGATGTTGCGTTTGCTAGAGAAACGCAGTGTAGTTCAATTTTTGTGGGCTAACGGGAAAACTCCGACGGAAATTCACAAAGAAATGGTCGAAGTGTATGATGGTGATGCCTGGACCGCAGCAACATCTCCAGATGTTCCAGTTTCTTTGTAGAGGGCAGTGGCAACATTACCGATTCGCCACGTTCCGGTCAACCTGTAACCGCGTCATCCCCTGCAACTGTGAGAGGCATTGAAGAGGCGATTCTGAGTGACAGGTGGATCCATCTGCGCACACTGGCACAGAAAATCAACGTTTCGTACGGTATAGCGTACGATTCTGTGCATGACAAATTGCAATTTCGCAAGGTCAGTGCGCAATGGGTGCCCAACAACTTGACAAACGACCACAAGGGACAGAGAATGATGTCATCCTTGGAACACTTCATGCTTTACGCAGAAGGATATGAATCTCTGGCAGGTGTAGTGTCGGGAGATGAGTCTTGGGCGTACCACAACAAACCCGAAACAAAGAAGGCCAGTATGGCGTGGAAACATCCCGACTCTCAGCCACCAAAAAAAAAAATTCAGAGTAATGCGATCTGCCCAAAAAGTCCTCATGACGGTGTTCTGGGACATTTATGGCGTTCTCCTGGTGGAGTTTTATCCAACGGGGAACACTGTGAATGCCAAAACGTACGGTAACACAATGAAAAAGTTGCGTCGTGCCCTTCGTGACAAAAGACCCAACAGAGACGCTGCAAATGTCCGACTGCTTCATGATAGAGCTCGGCTACATGCTTCACAACACGTTCATGACAAAACTGCGCAATTTGGCTGGGAGGTGCTCCAGCACCCACCGTACATTCTGGAACTGGCTCCTTCGGAATTTCATCTGTTTGGTTCCTTGAAAAGATTCCTGGGCGGCCAACGCTTCGATTCGGCTGATGAAGTCAAATCGGTTGTCCGCAGGTGGCTATACGCCCGGAAAACGGACTTTTATGAACAAGGTATACTAAAACTGGTAACCACGCTGGGATAAATGTCTCGAGCGTCTCGGTTCTTATGTTGAAAAATAGCTAAGAAATGTAGTTTCATTGTGTATATGTTTTGTTTTGCAAATCTATTGAACTTTTGCTAAAAAATAGTGTGCTTTACTTTTCGATCCACCCTCGTAATAGTAAAAGTTTTAAAGCCATCGCTTAGATATTTGAGATACCTTTTTCTTCTCTTCCTCTCCTTTTTCTCAAAAAAAAAAAAGTAAAAGAAAAACAGAAACAGAGCTGCGAAGTCAATCACGCAATGATATGTATATCTCGTTGCTTCTTTTTTCCCTGTTTGAATAAGCTGTTTGAATTTCAAAAGTGAGCTTTATTATAGCATGGAATTACAAACAATTTCAAAATTGATGAAAATTCATAACCGAAAATATGTTCACCGGTTTTCTCTCCATGAGATATGCAAAAGTATTTTCGTGTTGCTTTGACACAAGTCTAAAATCTTTTATTTTTGCTCTGCTTTCGCTGGTTTCAACCGGAACATGTCAAATACATCTCGATCAAATCTGAAACAAAGACGATTTTATGTTATATCTATGAGAAGACATGTTCACAGACACAACTACAACTAATATATCTACGGGTATAGGTATATTAGTAGCAGCTGTATCTGTATAACTTCTCTAAGTTTTTTTCTATCTGTGTAACTTTTCTCTTTATAGGTATAACTTTTCTACGTTTTCTATTGAATAATTAACTAATGATATTGTTATTATATTTCGAATATAGTTCGCGTAGAAGAATTACGAAATGCAGTGGGCTATTTATAACTGGCAAAAACATAGTTTTATAACATCAAGTCCAAAATTAATTCCATAATGTTTGCCTATGTGTATGCATAATATGGAATCTTTCTAAACAACGGTATATTCTGATTCGTTCTTTCAGTTCTAAGAATCGCATATGGAGTAAACTCGCCAGCCTCTTGAAATCCTTACCTAATTGCAGATATTATGTTAAAGAAAGAAATGAATCACCAGATAAACAAATTTAGCATTTAAAAATATCGTCACGAGTGGGAGTGCCAAAGAGAAATGAGGCCACTTCTTACGATTCTAGCAAGGGCCTACGGCTAATGAATATTGTAGTATCCGGCTCTCGAACCATTATATTTGGAGTCTCAGACTTCCTCAACTATGAAGATCTGAGCAATCAAATTTGGTGACACGGTGTATTGTATATGCTTGTACTAAATATTTGTACCAACGAATTATTTCCAAAAATGAGAAAATAAAACTAGTTATTATTTTTTAGATTTCTTTCAAATTGTAAGTATTTTTTAATAAGGGTACTGCTTTTTTAAGCACACTGTTTCTCTTTTTGAGGAACTATTCTATAAGTATCAGGCTTGCTTCAAAAATCTCTATCGTTCTTTTCCTCGAGAAGATTTTTCGGATGTAATTTTGTGTCTTATCCTTTACTTTTTTTTCTTTAGTGCTGTTGTTTCATGAAAATGAATGGTTGTCGCAATGAAACATTTTGCATCTCCTTTGTAATTATTTTTGGAAAGATATGAAATATATTATGAGAAAAAGTACAATATGCTCAGAGCAGAAAATACCTTACCAGCGACATTTTCGTGAACAGAATCCTGTTTCTAGAAAGTAAACACAAAAGGAAGAGAATACGTATGCAAATCAGATTCCCGTGATTTTAATGGGAATAATAACACAAGCGAAGAGCGAGAGACTCTCAGAGTTTTTTCTTTCTTCCCATCTTAGTGTGAATTATTTGCCTGGGAATGAACGTTTTAGCTCCGTATTAAGTTGGAGCACGGCTTAAAACATCGCATCGCAGCCTCAACGAAAATATGCTAAGCATTTACTTTGACGTACATAAAAAGAAAAAGTACATCGGCTCCGTAGAAAAAAGGGTTTTAAATTTTTCACGTAAACAAGTTCGAAATTTTTTCTAGTTGGATGTTTCGCATTCCACTCCTATTGACTTAAATATACATGGATCCCCTTAAATCCGCGCTTCAGAAATTATCTGTATCACCTGAAATACACATCTATCATTCTACAAAATCTTATGTATACACTGAGTGGCCAAATTATTATGACCACCATACCATTTTATGCAAAGTAGCTATCCTGCAGATGCAAGGCGGTTGAATCGATATAAAAACAGAACTCTGAAAACATGCAGGGAGTAATGAAGTGCATTGCGCAAGAAATGATGGGAAAAAGACGCGATCTGACAGTCTTTGAATGCGGACTGATCGTGAGTGCTCGAATCATTGGTGCGAGAATTAGAAAAACTCCTGCACTTGTGAAATGCTGGAGGGCAGAAGTTGTTAAAGTTCACAGAGAGTGGACCACCAGCCAAACACCGTGTCTGAGAGCAAGGCATGTGGTCGTCAAACGTTACTAGATGCTCGAGTTGAGCGGAGAGTAAGTAGATTTGTTCAGTCCAGCAGACAGGCAACACTTCGTTAGGTTACAGATAATCTGAATCAGAATCCAAATCCGATGGCCTCTAAACGTACTGTTCGGCGCACAGTACATCGTATGGGCTAAAGAAGCAGACCGCCTGCTCGCAAGTCATTGCTATCTGCAGCGAACAAAGAGAAACTCCTCCAGTTCGCTCATGAACACAAGAATTGGACAGTAAAAGAGGTAATGTGGTCCGACAAATCACGTTTCCAACTACACCATGCAGATGGAATAGTGAAGATATGGAGACAGCAACACGAAAGCATGGACCCATCTTGTATCGTCACTAATCTTCAAGCTGGCTTAGGTAGCGTTATGGTCTGGGGCATGTTTTCGTGGGAATGTTTGGACCCTTTGATTCGTGTGGAGCAACGTTTGACCTCTCAAAGATATTTAAATATCTTTGCCGACGAAGTGCACCCCGTTATGTTGATGGTTTATCACAATGGAGATGAATACTTTCAAAAGGACAATGCTCCATGTCACATTGTACGCGCATGTTTTGAGGAACGTCACGGAGACTTTTCCATGCTACATTGGCCACATCAATCACGGGATCTGAATTAAATGGAGTATTTGTATGATGGAATTGAAAGAGGCATCAGACATCTGGATCCGCTACCATCAAATCTTCAAGAGTAGGAGGAAGCAGTTCATCACATTTGGGCTAATGTACCCCAAGACACTTACCGACATTTAATAGAGTCCATACCAAGATAAATTCAAGCAGTATTAAGGGCAAAAGGTAGCCCAACAACGTAATAATCAAGTGGTCATAATAATTTGGTGCCGCCCCGCTGGCGCAGTAGTCTAAGCGCTGGCTTCTGGCCATTCGGCCGTGAGGGACAGGGTTTGAACCTTGGTGAGGCATGGATGTTGTGTTTCTCTTTCGACACTGGCTATGTCCCTTCCCTGGAATTAGGGGCCCTAAATTAAGGACAGGCGACAGCCCATCGAGTTGCTGACGGTGGTCGTTAAACCTTCAACTGAAATAATAATAATAATAATAATAATAATAATAATAATTTGGCCATTCAGTGTATATAATATTAACAAAGTGTTGTTTAATACTTTTCCAAAAAATAACAAATAATATTGCCACATGGAAACACGCAGCGAGACTTGTGAGCCAAGAGATACTGAAAGAGTTTCAAGACGAAATAAAACTAAAGACGCAATGAATGGGTTACTCAACAAAACAAAATAAGACCTTTGCTTTTGTCAGAAAAGTGGTTATTTGACTCCTCAAAATCAGATCTAATCTTCCTAAAAATTTATGTTCTTTGCTTGGAATCTCAAAATCAGAGGTACTGTTAATAAAAGAGGAATTTTGATAAGGCACATGTAGGCCGCAATTTAAACTACGAGTACAATGAAGGCCTACACCTTCACCAATGTCTTACGCAGAGCATTTTTTGTTTGGATGCAAGCTAAATATTACACGCACAAAATGCACGAGAAAATAAAGTTTCAACAAAAAACAGTGATGGCCGCTTATAAGACTCACGTTCGTAGCTGCTTGTTTTGATTCTGAGAAATGACTGAGTCTTAAAAGAGGCTTAAAGGTTCTTTTGAAGATGGTGTCGCCCCCCCCCCCCCGACATATTTAATTTTCTCCTTTGCAATTTTTTTGCAATTTTTGTCTAAGTTCTACGTATTTCTCAATTTCACCAAAGATTTCATAATTTGTTTTTTTCTAAAGCGGTTTGTGTGCC
Organism: Macrothele yani; assembly: GCA_039090855.1. Classification (NCBI taxonomy): domain Eukaryota; kingdom Metazoa; phylum Arthropoda; class Arachnida; order Araneae; family Macrothelidae; genus Macrothele; species Macrothele yani. The sequence continues at coordinate 2,943,024 of CM077014.1, forward strand.
ACATCTATACTAAAAAAGTCATTAAAACTGATCGAAATCCTTTCCTTCTTATTCTGTACCTTTTAGTATATGTAACATCTTTTGATATATTAGGAACACTGCTTCTTGTTAAATCTAGCTTTACAGAAGCAGTTCCAAAATGCAAATGTTTGTCACATTTTTCCAAGCATTGAAAACGATGAAAATTGCATAATTGCTTTTTCTGTTACAGATTCTTCCCCTGTGTTAACTGAATCCACTATCTGCTTCCCATGTTCTTAGGGTAATTCGTTTTATAGTTGTTAACTGCACTTTACCTGAGCTATTTTCCTACAAAAGACAGGTGGACGTTTTCTTTCCGAAATTTCTTTCACAACTTCGACAGATGTTTAATGTACGGATGAGCAAATGATCATAATGATCATATGTAGAGGATTTTAGGAAGGAAGTGTCTGACCCTAGGTCTTAAACAACCCTTAGAAATAGGAAGCTAGGAGATTTGGGCTAGAGTGCCCGATAGGAAAGTGACAAGGAAGCGAAGTAAAAAGGGGGAGGAAGACGCCCTTATTTATTACCGGGGTGAGGGGGGCCCGTTATCCGACGGCGTAACGTGCCCATCCGACGCACGGCGGATATTTAGTGGACCGAGCGTTCGTACCCGCCTGGGATCGAACCTGAGGTCCTTTCTGTGGCAGTCACGAACGTTGTCCACTAGGCCACTCGCGGCCCCGCACGGATGAGCAAAAAATGTTTTGAGCTTTATACCCCGCCAAAGTGACTCCTATAAGCAACAATTATGAAACGTAAGGACTCATTTTGTGTTATGATTTCTAGTTTTGAGTCTTATATAAGCAGATAAGTCTTATGACCAGTTAACCTTAGAAGCTACCGGTACCGTATCAACGTTTCGAAATCTGCAGAACACTCGCGAATCCACACGATGATCGTTCCATCAAGCGAATTTTTACGAAATTTAAAAAAAGAATCGCCAAAAGAAACAACCTGACACAGCTTGCACTTCCCGCCCGAAATAATAGACTGTTCGAAAATAAGGTTATGTCATGTGTTTGGTGTAACTGTGAGAGTGCAGTGTACTTCGAAATTCTTTCCAATCGATGTACCTTCATGTTGGCCTTAAAAGCGGCTTTCACTATGCTTTTGATATCGCCCTCTTCTCAGCTCAACTGGAGATGCTACACTCAGTACTGCTTCAAAGCTACACGGGATTGGTAAACAGAAATAATTTTTAGTCTTACAGAGAGACAATGTCTGACGATGCCCCACGACCTGGATCAAAGAACAACGAAGTAAACTAACGTATGAGAAACTTTCTCACTTAGTGGACCCAGTTCCTCCCACCTACTATCTCTTTTACTCCATGGTTCATTTTCTACGCAGTAAGCTGTTTATATCATTCAGGGGAAGCCAATATCGAGTTTTTTATTAATTCATAGGAAAACGGCATGACATCAAAAAGAAATCGATCAACTCGCTGACATATGTCTACAAACTATTAAAAATGTTGGTTGGTATTTCACCAGAAAATGTTATTTATTTGTATGGCAAAAACTGTTTCTCAAATACACTATCTACCAACAAGTAATTGGACACCCCTGCAATCGACGATATCTGCGGTCCTGATACACGCCATGACCGCCGCCGTTAAATATCGTGTGGGAAACAACAAAGTCGCATGCAAGATGCCACACAGTTCGGAGCTCTCTGATTTCGCGAAAGGTGTAATCGTCAGGTATCACAGAAATGGCCGATTCATACGTGACATATCCAGCAAGTTGAAGTACCCAAAATCGACAGTGGCCTACATGATTGGCAAGTGGAAGATGAGAGGTGACTGTCGTAATGTGCCCCGACCTGGCAGACCCACAAAACGTGGAGTTAGAGACCGACAGGGTGCTGGCCAGAGAAATTCGGAAGAACCGCACCAAATCGATGGGCCACATGCGCGAGGAGTTTCAACAGGCATCCGGGAGTGTTCGTTCGATGAATACCATCGGTAAGAAAGCACATCTGCTTGGTTATCATGGACGTGCTGCCGCCCACAAGCCTTTGATCTCCAAGTCCAATAGCGCTGCTTGGCTAACGTGGTGCAAAGAACGTCGACAGGGGACCGTTAAACAGTGGAAACAGGTTCTCTGGAGCGACGAATCAAGGTTCACTCTCTACAGTTCGGATGGCAGGGTCTGGGTTTGGCGTCACTGCACCATTTTGGATGACCATGCGCTTCCTACGCTGTGGCAGTTTTACGGGGTGAACCCATGTTACTTTCAGGATAACAATGCCACCTGTCATGTTGCGAGGTCCACCCTGGCTTGGTATGGTGACAATAGGGTTAATCGAATGGACTGGCCTGCGCATATCTCGGACCTTAACCCTATGGAGCACCTCTGAGACGAGTTGAAGCGTCGACTTAAGGGGTGCCCCCACCGTCCGAAATTGGTAAAGGAACTGACCTGTCTTCTCCAAGCGGAGTGGAAGAAAATACCGCTAGCCGTCGTACAAAGCCTGGTTGAGAGTATGTCCCGGAGGGTAGCAGCAGTAATCGCCGCTCGTGGAGGCTCCACCAACTATTGAAGGTGAATAAACTTCGTTTTGCTTTGCTATCACAGGTGTCCAATTATTTGTTGGTAGATAGTGTACAAATAAAATAAAACACGTAGCTGGTTCTTCAACTTCTTGGAGAATTTCGTATCACTTTTATTTATAAAATTTTATGATGAAGTACTGTATATTTTTTATTATTGTGTCCGGAAGACAATGCTTCCCCTTGAAGCTTGATAACGCGCCTCTAACGGAATAGCCTCCTCTGTAACAGAGTTTACTATGTCTTGGTTTGAGCTTAAAAATGTGGCTTTAACGGAACAACTTTCCTTGAAATAGAGTGCACTATGACTTAGATTGAGCTTGAAAACGTACCTCTAACGGAATAACCTTCCGTACAACAAAGTTTGTGAAAACACATTTTTGTCGGTGGTGAAGTTTGAACCCGGAGCTAAATGCTTTCTCACTTAAGCTACATCGATGGAATTCATCGCTGCAACTTTGCTGCCTATACATGGGCTTCAACTCTGTAGTACCCCCCTTTGAGAAAGAGCTCGGACGGAATCATTAGTTTCCGGGTTAGCCGGCAAACCATGCTTGAATTAGCTCGCTGAAGAAGAAGTAATTCTGCTTAACCTTAAACGTATGACGTATACTCTAAATTAACTTTCATTTTCAGTTGCTTTCTCTATGGAAATTTGAGTTCATTCTCTTTTAGCGTTTTCAAACTTGACGTTATATTTTCTTGCTTACGGAATGACATTGGCAACAATTCTGAGGTCAGAGAGCGTGACGTATGCATGTGACAGATAAGAACGAGAGATATATAATGTCGAAGCAGCAGCCAAAAAGGGGGTGGTGGAAGAAGCTGTATTAGACTGAAACTGTGTTTACTTGAATTCTGAGTGTTCGAGTTGTGTTGTTATATGTATATTTAGTGTTTGGAGTTATCAAGCTTTCTGCTTACTAACTTACGTTAATCAGTGTTGAAAGTAACTTACGTTAATCAGTGTTGAAAGTAACTTACGTTAATCAGTGTTGAAAGTAACTTACGTTAATCAGTGTTGAAAGATTAGTCCCATTGTAATTTGTTCCTCACGTAATTTGGAATGTTCGAGTAACGTACTCACATGATGTAGATGGAATAAAAAAAAGGTGAATAATAAGAGTGACTTTGTTTCGCTTCGAGAAAGAAAGTGTAAATAAGAAGAGGTAGTACTCTCAAAATCGTAAGTAGTGTTCTTAAGCCTACGAATGCCGCCCCGGTTATGCAGTGGTCTAAGCGATGGCCTCTGATCATTCGTCCGAAAGGGGTCCGGGTTCGAATCCCGGTGAGGCATGGATATTGTGTTTGTCTTATGGCACTGTCTCTCTCCCTTCCCTGGAACCAGTGACCCTAAATTAGGGACGGGCGACGGCTTATAGCTCATTGAGTTGTTCACGGTGGTCGTTAAACCTCAAATAAAAAAAAGCCTACGAATAGTAAAGTAGGCTGCAGACAATGTGTGGAAGAAGCATCCCACTTTTGTGATGCACTGAAGAAGGAATTGTCATTAATTCCAGACAATGTGTGGAGTGAGCATCACACATTTTCAAAGAACCCAACGGCCAGCTGATCCAATCCCTGTTCGGGCGCCAAAGTGAAAACACATTTTTGCCAGTGGCGAAGGTTGAACTCGCATCATTTTACTCCGGAGCCGAATGCTTTCCCAATTAAGCTAGACCGGCGGAATTCATCACTGCAGCTTTGTCGTCTTGACATGTGCTTCACCTTTGTAGTACGCTACAAGTTCATTATGTGATTGAAATCGTGGCTCTGAAGGAACAGCCACCTCATTCCAGTTAACTACAAGCAGTCGTCACATGAACTGGAGCAAGGTGTGTAAAATCATTTTTGGATGTCAACATCAATGTAATAATTAATCACAGTCTTGTGTATGGAATGAATTTTTTACACAGTGAACGTGTAAAGTTCACCCAGTAGTATAAATGCTGTGGTGCAGTCTAAAGGTTAGCCTTCACCATATTAAAACGATAATATTTTAATCTCTGTGTCTCCATGCATGTTCACATTCTACTGGCAATAAAGTGCCTTTCTACTGGCTTCAGAACTCATTCAGATTGTTAAGAATTCTTAACATCACTTTAATCTAATCTTTCCGAAGTTCTCCACTTAAATTTGAGGTATAGTCCCAATCGTTAAGCACAATAGAGCTTTACGATGTATGCATCTAAACGATGGTGAGCATTGTTTAGATGCACACGCCGTGAGGGAAACGAATGATTTCTGTAATCGTAATCGCAATGGAGCTCGTGCTTACCGCGCTCATCTGTTGTCTGAATGAAACGTCTCTGGAGTCCCACTGTTGTGTAAAGTTGGGCTCTTGTTTGAGATTGGTACTGGCGGATCGGGCTGCATTGATAGTTTATGCAGTCATATGCACCGCCTTTTCGCACATAAACCTCTCCTGAAGGAGTTAAACCAAAGCGATAAACAGAACTTCAGTTTAACAGATGCCAGCATATAACGGTATATATGGAAAGCTTCTAATATATTAAGCTTGATAGTCGAATCAGGTTAATCAATAAACGCAGCGTTTCCAAATAAAAATTTATGTATAACTATACTAGTGATCCGAAATTTCTTGGCGTAGAATTGAAATAAAAGTTTCCAAGTTTTTGCACATCAACCAGATGGCTTTTTCAAGGAAAGTAGACAGCAGTAACTTCTTTGAAAAAGTCATCTGGTAGATGTGCGAAAGGTTGGAAACTTTGATTTCTATTCTACGCCAAGAAATTTCGGATCACTAGTATAGTTATACTATTTAAGTACAGTTGCTGTATTGTTCCTTGTTATTAATTAAAAATGTATTGTTATTTTCATGACAGTATTGGGCTATTGATGACGACGTAATATCTAACCTTTCTTGTTTTTAACCAGAGCGAAATTAAAAAAAAGAATTTTACATTACAATTCAGATTTCACAGTTTCAAGAAAAGGTAATAATATCCAGTATCGTTGCGTCAGTTGAGGAATACCTGATAAAAAGCGATCTAAGCATTACTGAAAAAGAAACGATTAGACATTGTGTCAGCAGCCGGATAATAACGTCAAATTCCTTTTCACCATTTAAACCCAATCTCAACGAGGTACAATATAATGCTCTAAAGAAATTACACTCAAATCGTGATATCATCATTACTACTAAAGCCGATAAAGGGGGACAAGTTGTTATTCTGGACAAAACACGTTGTGAGGCAGATGTCGAAAGACTTATTTTCGAGGACCATATAAAGAAATAAAAAATGTTGCTTCGGAGAAACACTTAAAAGAGATTCGAAAAGTGGCAACAAGTTTTGTTATTCTGGACCAAAGCTCAAAAAGTCATCTGAAACCCTCATACGCCCGTTGTCCGCGTTTCTATGCACTTCCGAAGATACACAAGATTGGGGTACCTTTCAGTACCGTACTCGGCAATATCGACTCAGCTACACACAAGTTGGCCAAATTTCTACCTTCGAAATTATCCACCTTAACGACTTCTGCGAACAAAACTACGGTAAAAAATTTCATTGAGTTTGTCAATCTGCCAAAACGACATCCATACAACGATCAGTTCATGTTATCCTTCGATGTGAAACCCAAATTCACAAGTATCCCAGTGAATGGAGCCCTCGAATCATTGAAAGCAAGTCTCATTGAACATCATTTCAGCCAACCGAAAGTTCAAGAAATTTTGAGACTAGTGGAAATTTGTATCAAAGAGAACAGTTTCCTTTTTCGTGGAAGATTGTTCCAACAGACGGAAGGCCTTGCAAGGGGTATCCCGCTGTCGCCTGTTTTATGCCAAGTCTACATGCGTCACTTTAAGGACAAACTCTTTCAGCTTGTTACATTCGACCTGTGGATTTGATATGTAGATAACACAGATTTGATATGTAAATATTTTGTCCTCTGGTATGTGGATTTGATATGTAGATATTTTGTCCTCTGTTATGGCATGAATTCGGAAATACTTAAATTAGTTGAACTTATCAATGCAATTGATTCTCGTATGCAGTCCACTTGTGAGACTGAAAAAAAAATGGCTGCTTACCATTCCTTGACGTCCTTGTGTCACACTCTGAAGGATCCTTTTGTACAATATTTTATCGAAAACCATTTGCTGCCTCCTTACACCACATGCAAAATCAAATCACCCATGGAAAAAAAAAATCTGTGCCTTCTACACATACGTATATCATGCAATACATGTATGCTCTTAGGATTACTTACAGAAAGAGCTTGATTTTCTAGAACGAATTACAGTACACAGAGGATATAGCCCTTCCATTAGAGACAAAGCTGTCCCAAAATTTAGGAAACCCGAAGCATGTCTGCTTGCTCACGCCAAGAAACCTCCCAGTACGAACGAACTGGGCGGTTTTCCCATTTGCTCCTGAGATTTGCTTCGGAATTTCAAAAATTCTCAAAAAGTTTAGTTCCAAAGTTATTTTCAAACCCATAAAAAAGGGGAATTTTTACGGATCTAAAGATTACGTCGAAGACACAAATTCCTGGGGAATTTATCAGACACCTTGTGAATGTGGACTTTCATATACAGGACAGACCCGCAGGGCTTTAAGTTTTCGTGTGAAGTAATACAAGATTTACGTACGGAAATATGAACTGAAGAAGTCATCAATAGCCCAACATTGTCATGAAAATAACCATAGATTTTTATTTGGAAACGCTACGCTTATTGATAAACCTGATTCGACTATCAGGCTTAATTTATTAGAAGTTTTCCACATGTACCGGAACTCTTAACAACTTGTCAACGACATGACATATACTCCATTTCTTTTAAGCGCGTGGAAACAACTCACTAAAATCCGTGACCGTCAGAACTCTGATGATGTCACAATGGTTTGAATGTTTACGATCCATTCGTCCTGATGATACCGAGTCAGACACTCTTCTATAGCCGATGTTAATAAAACATTTAATTGTGAATAAACGTTAATAATTTATTCTGTCTCAACATCACAAGTGGGTAGTAATCTTAAATTATGTATGATAAGTCCAATATCTCAGCCGAAATAAGCGTTTCACTAAAATATTAGGAAAGTAAATAAATTGATGATCTAAGTTTTGTAATTTTCGTATTTTCAGAACTTTGGAGGTATACGTATAAATAAAGTAATATCATAATCGACAAAATTTTGTTACTTAGAGCGTAAAAGCCATTTTCCGGTGGTGCGAATCTAACCCGTATACTGCTGCTCCGGATCCAAATGCTTTGCCATTTAAGCTACACCGACGACGTTTGTCTCTGCAATTTTGTCGTTTTGGCATGTGCGTCACCTCTGAGGTAGGTACGCCCCATACTCTTGAAAATTTTGCAAACAGAGAAAAAGACAAGTAGCTCCTTTGCATAAATTGGTGTCTACTGAATACGTTCTACGGGCTTGCAGTTTTTTTTTCGTATTGTCGCATTCACAGCAAAAACCTGAAAATGTAATGTGAAATTTACAATTATTAGAACTGGAATTTTAAATATAAAGTAGATACAGAAGTATAAAGACACGTATTCAGAAAAAGCACTCAGTTGATGTTGGTAAAAGGACAAGCAAATTGGTCAAGTATAATGTCCGGAAAATTTCATTGGTTAAGGGTTTTCTTGACACACTTCCAAGGAACAGTTTCTTTTAAACATTTTATCGCTGACCGTCTCAAAAGAATGCATAACACTGAATTTTTAACATTTTTTTCTAAAATATTTGCGTTATTTCTTCCGAAGACGTGAATTTATTTAAATGACTAATCGATCATTCAGGGATATCTTCGTCTGGGACCGTGGTAACCCATTGTGTAGAGCATTCAGCTTTCGACTAATTGGTTGTGGCGTTTGCGGAGGGGTAGAAAATCGTGGCATTAGGGGATGGTACGGTTATGCCATGAGTAAGAAACACCCACCCCTTAAAAATAAATAAATATATATATATATATATATATATTTCTAATTCATTTTGGTAACGTATCTTAAGGCTCTCATGCATTTTCCCAGGTCATTCGATCCCCCGAACTTCGTAATAATATTTTCTATTCGTCTGTCCAGCTGAGTGTATCCCCCCCCTTGTTTTCCTACCTGTCCCAGTTCTTTAACTTTCTATCTCTGTGAAACACTCGTTGCTTCTTGTTTAAAATTTTCACTAGCAACTGCACATTTGGTTGTTTTTGGCTTACAATCTTATTTAATTTTGAATTCCAACCTTCTACGCCTTTATTCGTTCTGTGTTTCTGTCTATAAACATTCCACATTTTGATACATATATTTGTGTCGTCCAGCCACTGGAGCAACGAAGTAGTCGAAATATTTCATCCCATAACCGCTCGCTAATGCCAGGATTTCATACCTGTCCGCAAACGGCACGTCCTGTAACGCCACGGAACCTTGGTCGTGGGGCTCAATCCCTACCAGGCTCTCCCGAACTGCTAAAAACCACCGCGATCCGTAGGTACTTCAAGCCGTTTGCTCTGGGCTATTGGACATCCTTGTCCAAGATTGAGGCCATCGGCTCCCTCCTTCCCTAGTGACACCCCCCCCCTCCGGGCCGCCGCACCCCGGCGCTCGCCACAATGGCACCCTTCACTGGAACCTCCTTGCTTGGCACTCCCTACCACATCAAACCGTCCGTCCAATCTCCCATCATGCCCATGGGCTTGATTTAATGCCGCTTCTCCTGCCTCCGAGTGTCATCAACGGGACGATGAAACCCTCGCCTACAGTCGTGGCTCAAACGTTGGTGAATTCGCAAAATTATATGAATTCTGGGTGGTATCAGATGTTCCGATAAAGAAAAAATAAGCTAGGTACGGGAGAAATGAAAATGCTGAAGTGGAAATGAAGTATAAGCAGAGTCAAAAACAAGAGCATAAGAGGGACAGTTGATGTGGTACGAACTCAATTTAAGACGAGTTGGAGGGGAGACTGCTTAAAAAATCATGAATGAAAGGAATTTTAAGGCTGATCAGAGAAATCAGAGAAGGAATTTCTTAACAAGAACACTATCTATCTACGAGTATGTCGCTAATGATACTTCAAGAGAAACAGTCAAAGAGTATGATATCAAACAAAAGTCATCGCTCTTTCCATGTTTATAAGTGAGTCACGGAAAAATCTCATCGGCCGCCACCGGGAATCGAACCCAGGGTCTTCCAACTACGCGCCGGATATGCTACCACTGCACCACAGTGGCCCCGAAATCTCCAGACTCACAAGTGATTAACTGCCAAACCACATGGCAGGTTGCTACATGGAGCATCGCATAGTGCTGGGGATTCACCAAAGATGGAAAGCAGCAACTGAACAAATAACTAGGAAGTGAATGAATAATTAATACACACAATTGATGAGAATTTTTTCTGTGACTCACTTATAAACGTGGAAAGAGCGATGACTTCTGTTTGATGTTCCTAGTCCACGCCAATAGTGTGTATTAAAAAATATGATAGTTTAATTCTAATATTTTTACCGAACGGAATGAATTTTATATCCCATATGGGACAATTTGTTAAATCTTCTTCGAATAAAATTTAGCCTGATTTTTTACTTTTTTATCAGGTGAAATCTCTTGGATTAGTAAACATTTAAGCTTGAAGAATGACATCAAAACCTTCCCATTCGTAATTTCAGAAAAAAAGAGAGATTTAAGTACTACTTATGGCTGGGTTGTGTCGTGATTTTTCACTGAATTACTCGTGTGTCTAAATGTGGAGAACTGTTCAGAATCAGTCGGATGATATTCCATTATAACACCTAGCAGCTTGATAAATGTGATATTCCATCTTATCTAGCAGCTTGATAAATGTGAAGAGTAAGATTTCAGTTTTTATAAAAATTATTTTACCGGTGACTTCATACAATTTTTGTAATAGTTGATTGAAAGCAAATTTGTTAGAGTTATGGGAAAAAATAATTCTTGTTACAGCGAAGCTTACATTCTTTCTGACTAGGGTACATGACTAAAATGAAGCAATTTATGAAAAATAAAATCCATTTAAATTTTAGCAGAGCACCTATTAGTGACTTTTGCGCAGCACTTAGAAGTTAAGAAGGAAGACACTGAGGTGAAGTTACGCTGATATATCAGTGAAATAAGATTGGCAGTGATGATCGTTGTTTGCTTCAAAGGCAACTGCGACACTACCAATAGTTACTGACCGCTACATGCTCCGTTGCAGGAAAATCTGATTTCTTTTTTTTTGTTGTTTAGGGGTTTTACCACTACCACGAGCAACTCTAAAGGATATAAGCAATCGTCCGCTCGCAGTTTTAGACCAGTAAGAACACCATCTGGGACTCTAGTCTGGAGGGGTATCCCGATACCTACGCCTCTGGCTACTCGGCAACAGGAAGGCAATCCGATTTCCTTGAACACACAAAAGAAGCATATGGAAACAGTGCTTTATATGTTATCGTACGGAAAAGGACTATGGGAATTTTACTCTTGGCATTGTAGTAGAATTCAGGTTTGTATTCTAGATTTCAGAATCACCTGATCATTACAGTTTAAATCAGTAATTTAACTAATCTTTGCGTTTCAAGGACAATAAATGGAACAACTCTTTATAGACAAAGTATCGAATGGCCGAGATGTAGGTAATATTCTGAAGGTGAGTAGAGTTAACTTAGAAGAGTTTATCACACGGCATTGACTAATGTATAATATAGGATGAAAGGAAGTCGCTCAGATTACCATGTATCGCACAAGTAAAATGGAATGACTTTTAATAATGATGAGCTGCACAATGTATTTTCCAAATAAAATTCACAGCGCTGCTTGGTTGATGTGATAGTAATGTGTTCAGTATGCAAAAGAAGTCGAAGCTCCAAAAATATCTTTCAGCGAGAAGATGAGGTGTTTTCTCCTGAACCATTTGACGTAATTTCATACAATGGCTTCCCTAGGGGAGCATAATCTTGATTACTTCTCATAAAGAGCAAGGAATTTTCTTTAATCTCCATGACTTGCAAACTAAGACGTTGCCAATAAAATGTAAATATTCATTCGGTTTACCTTTCGGTTAACTGTAGTGGGTAATATGCGAATATGTGTTGCAATTCCCGAAGGGGTTTCGGGAAAATGATGCTCAGGAATAAAAAAGAGAAGATGAATCAATCAAAGGCTTTTAATGTTATGGTCAAACAAGACAGATATTTGTTCTGCTGTAATTTAGCAATGACTTTGCAGTCAAGGCAGGCTTGTGAGTTAAAATCTGGTCTGGAAATTTTTATGGTGACCTGATTAAACTTTCTCCGTAGATCTCGAAGTAAGTTTTTTACAGCAAACAGTAAAGTCTTTGAATCCTGGAAGATTCCTTCCCTAGGGACATTTTTAGCGAGAGTTTAGCAGCGCGTAATTATAAATGTGTCAAATAGATAAATTTGATGAAAAATCTGAAAAAAAGCGAGGCAATATAAAAATCCGACTAGTGTTTGAAAGAAATGTCTCTCACATTATAGAACGAACTTTAAGCGGAAATTTGGTGCAACGCAGACGCTGAAATACCCCCCCCCAAAAAAAAAAACAAAAAAAAACAAGACAAAGTTTTAGTTCCAGTTGTTTAAGGAAACAATTTCAAAATTGTTATTCTTAGATGTTAAAAACTATCTGACAGTAAAGTGAGTAAACGAATTTCCCCAAAAAAGGGATACCTTGTAACTAACTTCTGCTAGACATGAATACCTTTGAATCCTAGAAAATTCTTTCCCTAGGGTCATTTTTAGCGAGAGCTTTAGCAGCGCGTAATCATCAATGTGCCGAATAGATAAAAAGCGAGGCAAGATAAAAATCCGACTAGTGTTTCAAAGAAATGTCTCTCACTATTATAGAACGAACCTTAAGCGGAAATTTGGTGCAAAGCAGACGCTGAAATATCCCCCCTCTTCCTCTCCCCCCAAAAGGTTTTGTTCCAGTTGACTAAGGAAACATTTTCAAAATTGTTATTCTTAGATGTTAAAGACTGTCTGACAGTAAAGTGAGTAAACTAATTTCCCCCAAAAATGGGTACTTTGTTACTAACTTCTGCTGGACATGAATTCTTCCGAAGTCATTTGAACACATTAGTTATTTTCAACATCTGGAAAATTCGCCTGAAATTGCCTTTTTAAGTCACCTTAGCGCATTATCTTTGAAGTATAACAATTTTTTTTTCTGTTAGAGTGTTTCACATGAAAGACCAGACTGGTGAATATCATGGCTGTTTAAACACGGATATTTGATGATTTTTTAGAGAAACATGTATCGTTTGGAAAGAACGTCTTCGTGTCTTCTGAAGTATATTATTAGCCGGTCACCTAAATAATTCACTACACCAATAGTATGTACTGTACTGTAACATGACACCAGATAAGTAATAAATAAAATATGTTCTGTAACATACACGCCAATGGACATTATATTTAAATTTTGAAATGTAATGTACATTTTAAAATTATGTACGTCCTCTGATTTTTTGACTTGCAGTATGAAGAATTGAAGGATTTCATGATTCTGCTTTGTCCGATATTATTTTTATTCTTGTGAGAAGATACTGAAAACTGCAACTTATTATGGTGCTCGCGATTAAATTTCGTTTTTGTCCGAATTTCCTAAACTTTACTAAAATTCGTTGTAACTGAAAAGATTTGGAGAACGTGCATTTTGACAGTTCTGAAATTTTTTATATTTTACTGTTTGATCTCTGCATACATACCTGTAGCGATTTGCTATTTCCTGCATCAATGTGATGCAAATGACGGCTTGTTTGCTTAATGGTCACTATTAGCACTCTTCGTACTAACAGATGTGATTACTGTACCGCTTAATTAAGGCATACACATCTTTCTGACGCCATTTAGACATCATTAGTGGCTTTTTAGGAAGTGCTATTTAGATTAACAGCCGTTACGGGGGAAAATATCACTGCGGAGTTTTCTGAAAACTCCAGGGCTGATCAAAAAGTAATGACCGATTATTCTCGCGAAGAATAAAAGCTGAGTAATGGTCACGTGTCGAAAGTTAAACAGAAGATAGACATACAGGTTACGGATAGAGATACTCCTGGTCTTGTTCCACTTCGTGGGAAAAGAGCTGTGGGACTTTGACTTAAAGAGTGTTTCATTTCGCATACGCATTGGAAGCATGCAGTGAACCATAGAGCAACATTGTGGCATAAAATGGTGCATTTACCTCCACAAATCGGGGAAGAAAATATATGAAGCGCTTCAAGAAATCTTCGTTGGTGAAATATTGTCACGTGCAATTGTGCTTCCTAGGTATAAAGAGTTTATGGTAGGCAGATAAGATATTGGAGATTTGGCAATAGAAAGATGTCCGTCTACCTCAGGACTGGAGATTCTGATTAACACTGCAAGTACAACTATCACAGATTATCTTCGTATCACAATTAGGCAGTTTATGGATGAACTAAACACTTTGCATGGAAACATCACACACCATCGTGACAGAACAGTTGAGCTTGCGTATTGTGTGCTCCCGTTGGAATATACGGGTACTCACAGTGTAGCAACTTTTAAGCGAAAGAAAAATAGTCAGCTGTTCTTTCATCACCCGTGCAGCATAGAGCTCGCTCTATGCGACTTCTGGTTATTCCCACAATTAAGGAAGCCATTGAGAGTTGCCTTTTAAAGACCTATTGGGAAACTAAAAACAGCTGTGGAGGTGGGTTTGAAGTCCGTGTCCAAGGATCTGTGTTACAAGCTAGGGCAAGTGTATTAGTTGGAATGGAGAGTGTGTTGAGAAAGAGCATGTAGGCATTGATGATTAAATGCTCAGATAGGAAAAGCCAGATGAGTCCTACTACTTTCTGATCGGTCTGTGTTCAATACGAGCAGGTATACTGTAAGATTGTTTTGTTTTTTTGGCTTTCATGGGTTGTTTGCTTATTCAATCTTGTACTGATCTGATTCCATAGCTTAAGGCTCACTACTCTTTTACACATCAGATTCTGATTCCATGGCTTGTATGTTCTTTTCTGATTCGTTTCTCCTTCAAACTGCACACTTTGTTTGCTTATCTATTCCTTTTGCTTGCATGATTTTACAGGGTATGCATTGCTCTTCTTCTTTGGATTCAAAAGCTTTTTACTTCACCTTTCGTTTTCCACTTCTGGATGCATGCTTTTTTGAAGTTCTTTATTTCTTTTTTTCCTCGATGAAATAACCTTTGACATTTATGCCTCATGGGGAAAGCTGTTCGGAAGATGAAGCTTAAATCAAACATTCCAAGCACTTCGGCATACGCTGCAAATATATTATCTTAAAAAAATGTTTTCCCATGTATTGTAAAACTGAACACATCACTTTCAGAGAGCAGAGTTATAATAAAGATTGCTTCTGAAATTTATCATGACTGAAATGTTTGAAACGCATTTCGAACAGTTTTCGCGATGCTCTAATTTGTGTTCCTTCCGCATTGTCGAAAAACAAGGAATTCGAGAAGTGTGTTTAAATTTTTCGAAAAGTGCCTTGAGCTCATATTGGGAGTTTATTAATGAGGCGTGTTTTTTTTCGTGAAAAACTTTTCCCATTTTGTTCAGCAATATCAAAATTCTGCTTGATTTTAGAACACTTTGACGTCGCGTAGCGTTCTACTTCTAGTCCACTGTCTCATCATCATAACACCTGTGGAACACATTTGATGTAACCGTATGATAACACTGAAATATTCTGAACATGAATTTGGAACAGAAAACGGAAACTCTTTTCTCTTCCGGTGGTCTGAGTGGCAGCACACAAACTGCTCGTGCGATTAGGGCCTGGGTTCGATACCGGACTGGCCTGTTCACTTAGTTCCTTCGTGCAGTCTGGTGCTGGTCATTTCACATGCATGTAATCCTGGCACTTGATATTCCTTTAAAGTGTCTAGGAAAGACATGAGGTCAAACACAGAGTCTAAGAACTAGAAAGGAGGGAGAAGAAAAGGAACGCCTAGCATACCTAGGCGTTTTCTGGGAGACGCGGGTTCGAATCCCGCTCCAGGACGATGAAAATTTTCAAGTTTTCGGATATTATCTGACATACCATCCTTGTCACATTTACGCCAAAAAACGCACAAAATTAGTGTTGAAAGTGTTTACAGTGTTTGCTGGGGAACCTGGTTGTAGTGCTACGTTTCAGGGTTCTTACGGATATCCAGCGCACACGAGCGAGCGTGTGTTTGTGTAACTACTTTGGCTATTCAGTCCTTCTCTGAACCTTCACTAACAGTTACTGAGTAACTAAACATTTTTGGTATTATTCTGGGCTTCCGAGACCCATGGAAAACTGCAGATCCTAGTGTTGCTCCCTGAATATCAATAGAACGCTATGCAAATATTCCATTCAATATCTAAACATCTTTATTTTTTCAGCAAACTATACTCTTAAATCTTCTCGAGCATTGCCTGTTGGTTTGGTGTTGAGTTGATGTTCATTTTGATGTTCTTTTTGTTACGCACTTTTTGAACCAGGTATTAGATATTTATGTTAATCTGCCGAGAAAATGCGGCCTTACCGGCTGTTACTAATTTTTCATTTCGAGTTGTTTTCGCCCGATAGTGAGAAACAAAATCATTTTCTAGCTTTTTATGGAAAATCCTCAGTGTATGAGAAGAAATTTCTGAAAACGTCCTTATTTTTGGAATGGCAGCAAAATCTACTACGATAAAGTATACTGCATTTCCGTACTAAGTGATTCTTTTCAACGCAAAGAAAACTAATTTCATTTTCCAAAAGATGCTTTCAGATATAAGAAATAAGTATTTGTGGAAAAACATTTCCGTACCTGTTTTGCGATTTACACGCCACTGAAAGAGAGCAAGATTCTTTTCCTCGAAGGAAGAGATAGTTTTATCAATCATTTTCCATCTCTTCGTTTAATTATATCTATCTTCTGGATTTCTTTTTATTCTATTTTCTTTCCGCGTGCTCTGTCTGCCGTCATTCTCCTTACTAATATTTAGAGAAAACCGACGTTCAAACGAATGGGACTTAAAAGTAAATGATAATCTATAGATATGCTGTGCCCATGATAGCCAGCGTTTGAAAACGAGAAAAGTATTGAATTCACGCAAAACTCATTATCGATTTCCAACGAAATAAAAGACAAATAACTTGCTCTTACTTAACATATGCTCTGGAGATACGGAAATAACGGCACAAATTTGTTACGAAAACTAAGTTCTTAGAACAAACTCATCGAGTCTTCTTTAGATATCTGTAATATCAAATGCAGATCATTCAGTTCTTGACAGTCATAGATAATTTGCATTGGACAAGAAACCTAACACTGGTAATTACTTATCGTTTGGCAGATGGGAATTTAAGTGTAGCTACTATGCTGAATTTTGTTAGTTTCTTTTGAGAATTCGCATTCACACGGAGAATTGGAACTAAAGCAATCCTTCATTCAAAAGTGCAGAATGATAGGAGCTGGCAATGAATATCTTTGGTCATAAATTCTCATTCAGTTTTATGATCATACTTCTTATTCGAAGACGTTTCATGTGTTTGTTATGCCATCTCGCCAATTT
The DNA here is from genome assembly GCA_039090855.1 of Macrothele yani. Classification (NCBI taxonomy): domain Eukaryota; kingdom Metazoa; phylum Arthropoda; class Arachnida; order Araneae; family Macrothelidae; genus Macrothele; species Macrothele yani. The sequence continues at coordinate 2,960,122 of CM077014.1, forward strand.
CAGAAAGGCATCAAATTATAATTGAAAGAAGCACTACGTATTCAAGTCTCAGTTTCGAACTGAGACTTAGACGTATGAAGTCCTATTTTGTTTGCTGTTTGCGCATTGTTATTTCTGATCGTCTGCAAACGGCAACTAAAATTTGCCATGTGCGCTTTGAAAAAAAGTTAAGAATCAGAGTTTGTGTGTTAATAGGAAAATACTTTTATAACTTCAGAAATAGTACTTCTGTTTCAATTGGAAGAGTATATAAATAGTATGGACTCAGGTTTGCTGAGTCCTCCACACAACCAGTTTATCTAATTTCTTTATAATAAAAAACGTTCATTGTCTTTTGGGTTCAAATCCCTACTGCAAATTTCATATATATTTCTACTTTGGGCGGTATCTTAAGTTATGTTTTCAACGATATATATACACTGCCGGACAATTGCTAAGGACGGATGACAATAGCAACGATAGCAACCATAAAATGGAAGGCAGGAAAATGTGGAAATTAGCATAAGTGCGGGATACAGTAAGACGTGTTGTGCGTATGCAAATTTTGGATTGCCGAACTTGTTCGTGACGTCATAGCGCTGATAAGAGATATAAAGGATTTGACGCGTATTGACCGTTGTTGTTCAAACGCAAAGTTGAAAGGGAAAGAATCAATTGACGAACTTGCAATTTTCAGTATGTCTTCCCGACATCACCTAGATGATTTTACGCGTGGCCGTATTATTGGCAAGATTGAAGAAGGGCGAAAAATAACAGATGTTGCCAGGGAGTTCGACGTCAGCCACAGTGTTGTTTCAAGGCTTTGGAAATAATTTCAAACAAATGGAGAGTGTAGCAAACGTCACGTGGGAGGTCGTGTTTGCAGTACGACACCTGCAGAAGATCGGTACATAGTGCTATAAAAAAAGACACCGGCGCAGCACAGCTAGTGAGGTAGCAAATCAGTTTATAGCTGCTACTGGCAAGCGGATCGCCCGAAAAACTGTCGCTAGACGTTTGCATGAAGGAGAACTATACGCCCGCCGTCCTGTTGTGTGCATCCCATTGTCCAGACGTCACCGTACCGCCCGTTTGCAATGGTGCCATCAAATCGCAATTGGACTGATAACGACTCGTCTGCTGTCTTCTTCTCAGATGAGAGTAGATACAGTCTATCGCCTGATTGTCGACGACAACTGATCTGGCGTGATAGTGGTAAACGGATCAGGAAGGCAGAGGACTACGACCCGACGGTTATCCTTAGACGCTCTAGACTCAAAGCAGCGGTTGTTCCTGTCCCACCTCCCTACCTCAGAATTATGCTAGGATTGGCTACGCTGTTGATCCGTAATTGAAGTTTTCGATCATTCTGTGAACGTGAACTATGGATCATTTGTTAGAGTTCAGAGTTTGAATCACCTGATAGAAGTGAGTCGCTGGTTAATCTGAAGGAGTCGAGTTGAACCGATAATGGAAGTTAATTTGTGAACGTTGATCTTTTGGATTTCCGATGTGAGGCGGAGTCCTTCCGCTCTACGTGAGAGGCCGGAGTGTGTTGCTGGGGATGGGTTGGCATTTGTTGGGAGGATCTGTGTTGTCTCTTGGGTCCATCTTACCTGCCTTTGTCATTTGTGATCTTTCCACGAGTGACCGGCAGGGTGTGTGAATGTGTTTTATTGCGAGTTCTTTCTCACCCATTATCACTGTGTGTTTCTCCTATTGGATGCCCTGTCTCAGATCACTTGGTGTCCTATTTCTGTGTGGTGCTAAAAACTGAGGCTAGATACTCCCTTTCTAAAATTATTTCTTACATTATTGTATTGAACGTACGTTGTGCTGCTCCGTAGTCGCGTGATCAGAATCCAGCCAAATTCTAATTGAATAATGAAGTTTATTTTCATGTGCTGTTAACCTTGCAAAGCCTTGTTTCTGTGTTATAATTCGATCGACTATGTGATATAGAAAAGTAAAACAACAATAACAAGTTCTATGATTTACAGTATTGCGATTTCAGACAGGAAGTTTTCCTTACGTGATGCTTTAACAAATTTCCGCTTCTATATGTTTCAGCTAGTGAGAAAATCTAACAGAAAAGGAAATGTGAACAGGACGACCCGGTGGCCGAGGGTCAGACGCGTAAATTTCTGGCTAGTTGTCCACGTTGACCCATGATTCGAGTACCGAATGAGGCGTAGTAGTAGAACACGACTGTGTTCTTGTACTTCGCTGCTGGCTTTTTCCCTTCCCTGAAACCAGTGGCTCTACAAATTAAGGAAGAGCGACTGTTTATAGTCCTCAGAGTTGCTCATGGTGGTTGTTGAACCTCGAAAAAAAAAAAAATAAGCGAGCGAATGAAAAGGAGAACGTATATGCATAGCCTTACTATATGGTAAAACACGTGGCGTATATGCATCATCTAACTATATAGTAAAAATTCTAGTGCTTACGCGGGAATTCGGGCAAAGAAAGAAGTCGTGTTCTATTGTACTACTCAAAGGTATTCCATAATGCGAAGCGCTCCCTACTTTGGGGGGGGGGTGTGGCTTCAACGTTGTTAATTTTATGAAAACTGACACCTTGTTTATTTTATCATTGACAATCCTGATCCAAGCAAGAAGAAAAAACAACTGACACCTGCTTCATTTTATCCTTGCCAGTTCTGATCCAACCGAAAAAAAAAAAGAAATTTACACCTCCTTCATTGCCGCCCCAGTGGAGTAGTGGTCAGAACGCTGGCTTGTGACCATTCGTCTGTGAAGGGTCCAGGTTCGAAATAAGGTGAGGCATGGATGTTGTGTTTGTTTTACGGCACTGGTTCTCTCCCTTCCCTGGAACCAGTAACCCAAAATTAATGACGGGCAACTGCTTATTGCCCATTGAGTTGCTTACGGTGGTCTTTAAACCCCGCCCCCCACCAAAAAATCCCACCTACTTCATTTTATCATTGCCAATTCTGATACAATCAAGAAGGGAAAAAAGTTACAGCTGCTTCATTTTATTATTTCCAATTCTAATTCAAACGAGAAGAAAAATCTCTGTACTGGCGAGGGAGACTGAAACTATAAAGTTTTGAAGGATAACATCGTATGGCCCTGAAAATTAAAATTTTATCATATCATCAGGCTGAAATTATTCTCGGGAGCTTTCTGAATGCGTACGGCACGAAACCGTTCTCCTGGACGAAGTATGTAAGATTACAGTAAAAAAAAAAAAAAAAAAAACTTTGGTGCCTAAAGATTTTCCAATAAAATGTTTTTTTAGAAAACAAAAATTCTTTCATTCTAGCTTCGGTATTTTCCAAAGAAACATAATTTTCCAGTTAAATTCTACTACAGGTTCAAGCTTTTCATGTTGATTCATCGATTCTGACCGAAATTTAGAGATCGAATGCAATAAATTGTGCACATATTTTGATCGTCATATGGACTTGGAGCAAACCTTTTTAAGACTTTTTCGAATCACAGTTCATAAAGTTAAAACATTTATTGCCAACTTTTTTTATCATGATGTTCTATCATACATATGTGATATTATGGGTTTTCGGCCTTTTAAATCTATGTGATGACTGTTTTCAAACTACGCGCAACTTACTTTTTCCTACTGTAACTTACTTTGGCGTTTGCAATCGCCTTATACTAAAAGCGAAAGTAAGGGATCTATGGTTTCTAATGGACGCGGAAACGCTCTGGAGAATTAGCTTCGTTCCCGTAGGCCAACAGAAATGCTCTTTAAAGCTAATTATGGAACTGATCTCTGACTCAGGGATGCGGGCAGTTCGTGGAGCTCTCGCTCGTTGGGGGTCCTTTTCCAATTAACATGCTGGCGACTGCTCCATTTCTTGGAGTCCAGGAAAAGCCAATTTGTTCGCTACGTCATTCAATCGGAAATTGAAGCTATCGCTGTGTTTGCTTACATTAAAGTTCTGTTCGTGTGTATTTAAGAGAGTGACTGACTTATGCTAGCAAATATGAAATTTTCATTCTGATAAGGAATGGATTTTCTTCCCCTGTTTCACAATTCATTGAATTGTCCTAGAAGAAAATGTTCACTGGTCGAAGAACAAGATCCCCTTCCCCCCTTCCACACTGACATCTCTTGTTATCCGCTTTTGCCTCTTGTTCTCAAGCGAACATATATGTAGTGGTAGCGGTTACCATAGTAACCGGAAAGATCATGTGGTATGTGTCCGTCTGCCCTTTTAGCCGTGTCAGAGTTAAGAGCTGTGGTTGCTAGCACGTCTATTGAATTTCACAAAAGGAACTAGAGGTTTTTGCCAGCAATAAAATTTCGTTAAATTCAAGCCATGCACCAGTGCTTTTAAAGTGTTTAGAAGGGATGTATCTCTGAAGTTCATTCGAGGGTTTCGCTATGTTTACATGCTGAAGTAAGGTACGCTTTATTTCGGTGAATGCTTCCATTGCACACGAAATAAGGATTCACTTGCGCTCCTGATTCTCTATTTCGAAAATTCAGTGCTCCGTAGTTGGGACTCCGAAAGGGAAACCTGGTGTCTATTCTCCATTCATTAAATAATTAAAGCTCATTAATGTCTTAAAGACACCGTCATTCTGTTTCAGAAAGGCATTTCACCTAGATACCAAATTATTCATTGGAAGTACGACCTTTGGGTTTCACAAATTTTCCACGAAGACCAAATCTTTTAAACTTGAAACTCATGAAATTCAAAAAACAAAAATAAAACTAAACTGTCAAACAGTTGAAGAACATTCTGCAGTTCTCAAAAAAGCTTTCCAGTTAATGAGGAACTGAAGTTCATTCACTTTGAAAAAATTATTCGTAATAAATAATAACTTGGAGTTTGAAATTGATAATTTAAAAATTAAATGTGAAATTTAAAACCGATTTGACTTTGCATTTGATAAAACTTTTAAAGGCATTAATTTTCAAAAATATGGTTCTAGCATTCAAAACTGCTTACACTTTTCATCGAAGAAGAAACGTTTTTAGAAGATTAAGTTGTGATGCTCTTATCCTTTGCAGTTCAGTCAAAACCTCGTTTATTTTCCAATAAATGATAACTTGAAGTTCATACATTTTCTAAGATTAAGTTGTCTGATTCACAGTCAGGTTTTTTTGTTATTTTACAATTCCTAGTGTTCCCCAGTGATGTAATTCCTTGGCGGCACTAAGGAACCTTTTGTGATTAGATGGTAAGAGAAGCTAGGTAAAGGAATTATTTTAGGTTATTATGCATGCAAAAATAGAGAATACTGTAGTACCTGTGGGAATACCTCAGGTTCTGGCTTCTAACCATTCATTTAAGCTGGGCTCGGCATCTATCCCATGATGAGACAGGATCCGCCACTTCTCTAGACACAGTGGCCCAAAATTAGGGACTGGCAACTGCTTTATAGTCTTACTAATCTCTTGTGGTCATCATTAAACCCAGAAACAAACAACAAAAAATGCTGCACAGATGACACGGTACATTCGGATTACACAGTATGGGGTCTTACGAATCATAATGGTTCTAGAATGGGAAACCTTTTGTCTATTTGCCAGTCAAAATAATGTTCAAAAAGTAGGTTTTTTGTTATAAAAAAAATAACAACAAAATAATGTTGTTATTTTTTTTATAAATTTACAAAAGTAATTAGCAATGAAAATTAAATTAAAGATGCTAAGTAATAAAAACAACAAATCCGTTTTCACAGGTCTTTCGAAAATTTTGAGAGGGTTGTTTTTTCAAAATTCGTACATCGCTAAGGCACTTTTTAAGTAAGAATTACATCACTGTGTCCCCTCTCCTCCCCAATGGACGCAAAACTCTCTTTTGCCCCACTGACAATAAATACTGTGGTCTACCCAGAAGTGTAAACACTATTCTTCCTCGCTCTACACTTCCATTCGGATATGTGTGCATAATTCTGAGAAATTTGATTTTAATTAGAATCCAGTCCGTTATCACGCCATATTTCTGGAGCGTGGGAGAATATAATTCGCATGAGATGTCTGCCACAGCACTATAATCAGCGTCGAAATTATTCGTGTTAAAAACTTGAAATACGTAAAATACCGTCGTCAAACACGAATAAAAACATATCTACACACATACTGTACATGCTACAAACTCTTCACTACTAAAAACACTCCATTAAAGTTTTTAACATGTACAGTATGTGCCTACATATGTTTCTAATCGTAACTACTCAATAGCACACAGCGTCAATGCACGATGATTGAATTCTAAAAAAACCGGCAAATATTTACACGTTAATCCCCCCCCCATAGGCACTTTCTGGGCGACACTCGCACCCGTCTTCAGATAGAAAGGAGTAATTGCTACTCATGTGCACCAATATATACAGCGGAATATGATGACGTATTATGGGTAAAGCTTCGACGCAAGAGTATCCCAGCTGTTGCCATTGCAACATAGCTAAACCACACATCAAATAAACCTAAGTGGGAACATGATAAGCCATGTGTATATGACACAATAATATATGCAGTTGTTAAAGCTCAAAAGTTAACTATGATTATTGTTATTAAAGTTCATAGCCGCAATATGTCATTTCCATATTCTGGGTAAGTCAACGCGGCTGTTGTCATTGCAACAGTGATCCCCAAAATCTTCGATGTACAATCTTTCAGTAATGTGTAATGAGTGTATAGATGCAGGAGCATTTAGCAATTTTACATTATTCCAGTCCGGTTGAACAGTCCCACATGTAACGTTTCTGTCGAGTGCTGTGTTGCTATGGTTTAAACGAATGTCATATTTATGCTCCTGCACTCGAATGCCAAGGCTACGTTTTGTGGATCCCACGTAATTGCTTACATGTTCACCAGTGGATGTATCCATCAAGGGGATATTATATACACCCCATTTAGACAAAGTGTCCGTTCTTTCTAGGTCTCTTTTAATGCATGAAAAAAGGTTTCTGGATCTAATGCCCAACAGAATATCGTACTTCGAGCAAATGCGTGACAGTACATTAGTGATATATGGGTACTGTTCTAATATATCTACAAATCGTTTTGCAGGCTTATGGTGTTTTAGTCACGCATGTGGATCTATCATTTAATATTCTTCGGTGGATTCGATCAACCAGATATCTAGGGTACCCATATTTAACTGCTAAATCGAAAATGAAATCTATCTCAGATTTAAGTAAATTATCCGCAGACGAATGCGTGAATGCTCTTCTGATTGAGAAGTTAATAGCAGACAGCTTGTGTTGAATGGGTTGGGAAGAATTAAACGGAATTAGACTGTTACTGGCGGCGGGGTTTCGATAGTCAGAGAAGGATAGGTTACAAGTTTCAGGGTTACGAATTATTCGGAAGTCCAAGAAAGGCAGAGAATAGTTAGATTCAATTTCTATCGTGAGTCCGATAGTGGCGAAAAGAGATGAAAGCGCGCCGGAGAACCTAGCTAAATCATTCTGTGTATGAGACCAGAACACAAGGAGGGCGTCGACGTACCTAATATACAAACTGGGTGCAAGAGAAAACACATTCAGAACTTTGTTCTCAATGTATTGGAGCAGAATTTCTGCAAGTACAGCATGAAGTGGAGAGCCCATGGGTGAGCCCTCGACTTGCTTATAAATACGGCGCTCTTTGACCTTTTGTGGCTCTTGCTCCAGGGTATTTTAAAATTAGCAATAAAAAAAAGAGAGAGAAAAAGGTAAAAAAAATCCACCTAATTGGTGTGACAATATGACATTTACATACGAACGTGCCTCGTGCTCTTACGAATGTGGTAATTCCGGCTTTTTTTTCAGTGTGGAAACAAAGGAGACATTTGAGAAGTCATTTTAAGTGCTTTCTTGACGAATCTGTAAACAATGTTTTGTTGGAAATCAAGTTTTGCCGCTGTTGACGGGAACTTTTTTGCATGAGAAAGGATTATTGCACGCGATTTAAAACTTAAAGCTTTAACGGTTTAAAACTTAAAATATATCTAGAAATAGCTTCATTTAATTTTGATATTTTAGTCTAGAGACGTGGTAACTGCTCGATATCATTCGTTATCGTTCGGTCGTTTTCATCTGCAACATCATTGTGTGAAGAGAAAAAAACTTCTGTTTGCTGATCAAAATAGTGCTGATAAAATTGAGAAACATTTACGACAACTGACATTGTTCATAATTTTGCTTTTTAGAGTAGCGCATTGCCAAATAAAAAATTCATTTACAAAGATTCTGATAAACCTTAACTTTCTTGTTTCTTTTGGCGACGAAAGTCACTTAGATTCGTACACATGGTTTCTGTGTTACTGTTCCAAGGTGAAACTGTGTTTAACATTATAAAAAAAGCTTCACATTATTTTGCTGCTCATACGTATATTTGAAAATTTTTAATTTTAATTCAGCTTTCGATATTTATTTTCCTTTTCGTAATTGGTCAAACGCAAAATAAAAGAATTTCTTGGAAATATTACTTTGATAAAATTTATGCTTATATTTTTTCGCTTTTGAAATTAGCTTAAAAATAAAGGCAATAGAATTCATCATTCAGTTTTAACTCAGTTCAAATTGATGTACATTTCTTTTTTATCTACTGCTGTAATATGAGGCTTGTATTATTTTTTCTTCGCGACACAATTTAATCATTCGTTGCTGTCAAAATTATATTTATTCGCGCTTTTATTACTGTGCAAGCTTTGAGGCGTTTATTTGAAAAGCAGTCTTTCTTTAATTTTGGGGTCATGATATTTTCACGTTGCCTGAGCCAGTAATTTCAATTAAGTATATGTAATTTTATCTTTTGATGTCCATAGTGCTAAAACTATTTTTGTCTTGAGGTAGTACCTCTCTAAAAGTATTTTATAAAGTACTATTTCATCGAATAAGTGCCTCAGCTTTAATGCGATGAACAATGGACCGTTAATTGTCTTTATGAGGGCTTCTGTCCATCTACCATCGTCAAGAACAACGAAAATGTTATTACTACGAGAATTTTGTGCTATCATACACCCCGCGTACAGCCCTATCCGCTTCTCAAAAGTGAGTCGGAAGTAAGATCGTAGCATATGGCAGTATCATTCAAAGAATAAATGATTGAAGGTGTTTCCCTTTAGTTTTGTTACTTGGTAACTTTACAGTCAGCAGATTTGAAATGAACTAGATACCTCCAGAAAAAATATTTTGAAAAGCTTTTTAAAACAATTTTAACCTGATTTTTCAAAGTCGTTCTGAAAATGTTTTGATAATAATCTCCACATTCATTTACTTGTGCCTTGCATTTTTTCCTTATACCGGAAACGGAAGTGTAACAAAGTACGGCTAGGCATAGACTCCATTCTTCTGGAGCTCGACACTAGAATCAATACCGGTTTGCCAGTGGATCTTGTATCAGTTTGTATTTTTCTTTTCTACAGATGTAATTTCAATAAATTCTCTTCTGGAGCATAAATGTTTATATTCGTCCTGACTTTCTAACAACAAAATGCATCTTCATTTTAGTATTTGTTTTGCCTAATTCACACAGAGGTGAACCCTCAATCATGTCGCTGCGTTGGACTGTCGAATAAATTGCGACAACAGTGGGGAAGAGTCAGTAACTTAAAGATGGTATTTACAGAGTGTTGCGTAAGCCGAAATTTGTAAACTGAGGGATAGTAAATGAAATATTACTGTAACACTGTAAATCCAAAGTGACATTTATAGTAGAGTCGCATACAACGGTGTAACAATGTCTCTTTGCAGTTCAAAAGATATGCGGACGTTCTAGCCTTTCTGTCTTCTCTTGGGGATCAAGATGTTTGAGGCATTTTCCATGTGCGTATGTGCACTCTCTCGCATGATGCAGTTTTCGGTATCAAAATGTGCCAATGCAAGTTTATTTTATTTATTTTCCAAGAGCATTTTCGGTGCGTTAGCATGCGGCTGGATTTGAGAAACGAAAAGACTCATACATAACTTGAGGGAGTGATGAAGAAGCAGAGTCTGTCGCCCATGTTTGTGTGAAGAAAGGTTTATGTAAGCTCTGTTCCATCGATCGATGTCTGTCTGCTCCACACCCATTCACTCACTTTCTATTGGCTGTAAAGCAAAAACGTCAAAAGCTCTTACCATAACAGATTGCTTCAGGGAACCGACATGACCCCCCTTAAAAAATTTCCCTCAAGGACAGCTTAAATGCCCTACAAGATCGTCGTATAAATTCCCTTCCGCGTTTTTCTTCTTTCTTGCTTGCGTTTCAAACTCGGAAACTTTGGAAAATTAAAGAGAAAATTCAAACTAATAGTCACGCTATGTGTCTCCCAGAAATTACATTACGTTCTCCATTTTAAATATAGGCCCAGTGGTGTCTACGCCTTTAAATTTTAAGAACAGGTCTTCCTAAGATTTGCAGCGGCCTCGCTTATACCCATATCATTTGGGGATCCGTTCCTTTGCATGCATGTCTTGAACCACGTCAAAGGCTTATTATCTTTCTCAGATAAAGAATATTGTTTCTCTGCTGAAAAATTAAAAGGTTAAATATTTAAGATTTTTATTTTGATAGTGACTTTAAAAATTATTTGTCTCCAAAACAACCACGGTCACACAGCTCCATACAGGGCTTGTGTGGAGCTGTGTGACCGTAGTTCCTTTTATATTTGACAGAGACCTTCAAAATTATTTCTCTCCAAAGGCTTGTAAGGAACTATGAACGAAATTTATTTTGGGTGATTCTTTAACTAGAATATTCAAAGCAAACAGATTATAAATTCTGAATTTGCTTGTAACACTTACTAGTCATCCATGTAACACCTCTCAGAAAACGTGAAAATTTCATCTCCCTGGAAGAATCGAACCCGCATCTTCCGATTTCCGTTCGAGTATGCTAACCGTTACACTATCGGGGACAGTGAAGTTGGATCGAAATAACGCTATGAGGAAACAACGATATTTCAACTAGCACAAATCTGAAGGATGTTCAGATTCCTAAGCTTAGGTTGCTTAGTCTCGGTTGCTTGGAACTTCACTGTCCTGGTTGGTGTAACGGTTAGCATACTCGAACGGAAATCGAGAGATGCGGGTTCGTTTTCCTCTCCAGGGCGATGAAATTTTCAAGTTTTCTGAGAGATGTTACATGAATGACCAGTAAGCATTACAAGTAAATTCAGAATTTATAATCTGCTTGCTTTTAGTGTTCTATTGATTTCCCATGGCTTATGAGGAATATTTCTTCCTTCATTGATTCTTTAGCTGTAGGGTTTACTTCCATTGCCTACGTGTTCAGGCGATGGCGAAAAACTGGTTATACCGAATCTATGAAGGCCATCTTAAGTTCAGGTATGGAAAGTAAATTTGCTTTAAAACTACATCATTCAGCAATATAACCATATAACCATACATGGGATCCCATGGTACACCTTTGAAATTTCCTTTCTGGAATCTTCAATAGCTTCTTGATCGTAAGTTTAATTATTTTCAAATTATCATGTCTTTTAAAATCTTAAATTTAGAGAATCAAAAAAATTCGTGAGTAGTCCCATCTGCTGCCTCTGTTGTGATCTTGGTACACAGTGTTTAGTGAAATAGAGATACACGAACTCTGCTAAGTAGCAGTGGTTTACTAAACGCCATGTTTACCATTGCCAGTTCTGGAATAAGCATGGTGAAGATGTTGCTTATTTTCTGATCTTCAGTTAAAATGCTTTGGCATGAGTTTAAAGAAAGAAATTACACTGTATTTTGTTACTTTATAAACAGCATATCGTCTCTTATTTAGCATTACATCACGTATTTTAGCAACAAATTCGTGTTTCCTACTTTTTCACGGATGTTACAAGCCAGGGAATAATTAGCATGAGGCTGAGGGGTCATCTGTCTCCGGGATCCTGCAATTCTAGAGCCTTTTGTCATTCGACAAGGTTCTAATTATGTGTTAGCTTTATAACGTCGTACTCTTTAAGCGAAAATCTGATGCTTTCTAAAATTAAGTAGATGGGAACTTGAGTGTTTTAAGGGAGCCAATGCTACGAAAGAAGCCTAAATCACTATGGAATGTTTTCATCCCAGCATCGTCTTAGTATTCGAAAATGTGTAGAAACAGCCGGCTGCGGTTGAGCATGTGGGGCACAAAGTTCTTTCTTGGGGGATTTTCTTCGTTTTAATGTTTTCATAAGACTTGAGAATTATCGAAAACTTCGTTAATATTTTTGGAAAACTCTTAGCAAAACAGTTATTCGGCTACACACAGTAAACTATTTTAATTTTATTATGTAAAATTTTTACACACAATAAACATGTCATTTCTATATTATTCAAACCATTTATCCAACTTATTTATTGAAAGTTCTACAGTAGTTTACTTTTCAGTGACATGTTCAAAACTACACTCCTTTTTTACGCTTTCCAACCGTAGGTTGAAGAAGCGTATATGCTCTAACTTTGTCCGTCCGTCCGTCCGTCCGCACGATAACTCACGTAAAAATGGTTCGATTTCGATGAAATGTTAGTATGTGGTAGGGGACCACCTGGGGATGAACCCTATTGAAAATGGACGAAATGGGGTCAAAGGTCAGGACATAGGAGGAGTGGGATCCATTCCATTGCACTTATGCGTCATAACTTGCGTAAAAATGGTTCAATTTCGATCAAACTTTAGTATGTGATAAGGGACAACCTGGGGACAAACCTTATTGAAAATGGGAGAAATGGGGTCAAAGGTCAGGACATAGGAGTGGGATCTATTCCATTGCACTTATGCGTCATAACGTGCGTAAAAATGGTTCGATTTCGAAGAAATTTTAGTATGTGGTAAGGGACCACTTGAGGACGAACCCTGTTGAAAATGAACGAAATGGGCTCATAGTTCAGGACATAGGAGCGGATTCATTTCATTGCACTTATGCGTATACTGAACCGATCCTGTTGAATATCATTGAAATGGGGTCAAAGGTCAGGACACAGGAGCGAGATTTATTCCACAGCCATTATCCTCATAACTTGAGTAATAACTTGAGTAATGATTTCTGGTACGTTGGAAAGCGTATCATAATCAATGCTTTGCATAATTTTACTAAATTGGTTACATGAATTTCGATTGATAAAACATACAATGACTTTAGCTACGATTGACGCATAACACGACTGAACGCAAAAAAACTTTTTATTAATATTAGTTTATTAAATAATCGTTCCTGTCTTACTAGTGTCATAGTGTCACATGGAAATAAAATAAATTCGTAAAACAACAGTGGCCTTTGAAAGAAATTCGTTGCATACATGGCTTATAAAGGGAAACAAATTTAATAGTGACATAGATATCGACTGTTGTTTGATTATATTTCTTAATATGATCGTTTTATCTGCGACATCGCTACATGGAAAGGTATCCGAAGAACATGATTTCATGTTAAAAATAATTAAGAATAAGGAACTATACACAAACAATACTAAAAGTAGTATAACTATACTAGGGATCAGAATTCCCTGGCGTAGAGTAGAAATCAAAGTTTCTAAGCTTTCGCACATCAACCAGATGACTTTTTCAAGGGAAGGCAGACAGTTAACTGAAAACTTAATAATATAACATTTCAACCATCGAACGCGGTGACTTGACCAGACAATAAATGAATAGATGCAAATGTGATCACTCATTCGAAGAAACGAGGTCACGGACGTTGCGAGCACGCAGTAACGTGGTAGAAAACGCAGCATTATTTGAAGAACTGATTCCAAATGCATGACATCCCTAGAGAGACGCTATCATTACAAGTCTCGCTGCTGAGGTTTCGCGAATGGCAGTAAGTGTGGGTGTGGAATATGAAGCTAATTTCTTTATATCATTCCGCATAGGATCAGCGAACTTGAACTTGACTTCTCAGTATAGTCTGGTACAAGGGGATCCTGAATATAATGCTCCCTCTTTAATAACTTTTGAAATTTTGAAGTGATTTTAATGAAACTGCACTGACATGTACTGTGATGTTATGTTACCAATGTGGGAACACATATTTTTTCAGAATCGGAAATAAAGATCATGAATGACCGAGAAAAGCAGCGAGCCGTAATTGAATTCCTCGAAAAAGAAGGATGTGAGGCCCCAGAAATTCACAGAAGACTCCTGGAGGTGTATGGAGCTGCCACAATAAGTATCAGTAATGTCCGAAGATGGATGAAGAGCTTTTGAAAGGGAGAATGTTCAGTGTCGGACAAACAACGAAGTGCAAGGCCCGCAACTGCAGTAACAGATGCCAACAGGCAACAAGTGAAAGACCTATTCACAGCTGAGTTTGAACAGTAAACAGTGCTCACTGCGTACTGACATTGAAGAAGCTAAAGGAAGCTATCAGAAGGAAAAGATGTGACATTCCACTTCATAGTGTTGCTTTACACCATAATAACGCACGTCCCCACACCTCAATAAAGACTTCAAAGGCTATTGCTAAAATGGGGTGGACGGTGATGTCCCAACCCTTCTACAGTCCTGATTTTGCTCCCTCAGACATTTTCCTGTTTGCCCATTTGAAAGTCACCCTTCGTGGGGAACGTTTCGACAATGTGACGGACGTTAAACTGGCTGTGAACTCATGGGTGAAACGACAGCCTCAGGATTTTTAACCAAAATGGAATTTACCATGGGGTCGGAAAGTATTGAATAGGCTAGCATTATTAACAATGTGTCCAAGTGTTTTGCACATTTTATACTTCGTTTTTGGGGCATTGGCGCCTATAGGCTAGCATTATTAACAATGTGTCCAAGTGTTTTGCACATTTTATACTTCGTTTTTGGGGCATTGGCGCCTATAGGCTAGCATTATTAACAATGTGTCCAAGTGTTTTGCACATTTTATACTTCGTTTTTGGGGCATTGGCGCCTATAGGCTAGCATTATTAACAATGTGTCCAAGTGTTTTGCACATTTTTGCTGCTAAAAATAAAAGTCTTATGAGGGACGAGGCATTACTTTCAGGATGCTCTTTGTATCTTTGCTACCAAACATCCGACTTGATAATTTTTCTTCCGTCGGATAGCATTTATAGCTATATATAATTTGCATGAAATTTATGGTTTCACGTAACATCCAATTCTGCCACCAGAGGGCGTAACTACAGGTTTGTGTTTGTTTTTGAACATACTTGCAGCCGTCTTTATCCTATTAAAACTCCAATTAAAAAAAAAGTCATTTTTGGTCAAATACCACTCACATAGAAAAATATTTTGCTCATATATTTCCGCTTAAAAATAATGCACAGTTTGGGTGCGCAAATGTATATCATATTACTTCCGTTATCTACTTCAAATAGTCAATACAGACATTTGACGTGGACCAGGAACATCAAACGAATCGTGGAAAGAGTGATGACCTCTGTTTAATACTTCAATTAGTGCAAAGTTTTCCCGGTACGAAGGTATACGTATCACAGGCGCCGACTATAGGGGGCAAGATGAATCTTGTCTCCTCCAATAATTTTACGGGGGGAGGGGGGAGTGCCCACCCAATATTTTTCATTCTGTTTAACGAAATAACTGCTTTAGCCGCATAAGGAGGACCAAGCTCCACCTTATGAGGCCAAAGCGATTTATTTCCAAAAAATTAATAACTAACAAAATAAATAAAAAAAAATTTCCCATTCTCCGCATTGCTCATTTGATAAAAAACTGTATTGCCAACCTCGTAAGGTGTTTGACATGTTCTCGTGATATGTGGTAAATGTTTAAAACAATTATCAAAAATAAAATAAATAAAAATATAGAAAAGTACAATTTCTAGCTCCTTTATTTATCTTTTTTTTTTTTTTTGCGCTTCTCGTTCTTTGTTTGAGTAACCCAGCTAATTTCTCATACTTTTTACTAAACTTTGGAAATAAAATCTCTCTGGATATTTCTATAAAATCACAGGCTGAATTTTATTTTTTGAAATAATAATATTCAGCAAAAGAATATTTGTGTTCTTGTTCAATTGTTGATGAGCAATTACAATTGCGTTTTAAAAATATACGTCGAATCTCAGAGTTCATCTTTTTGCCCCCTTGTTTTATTTTCTTCATGACAGTGAAAGAGACACGCCCCTTTCGCGTCTTATGCCTTCACGCCTGCCCCCCCCCCCCCCCAATAATTTGGAGAAGTCGACGTCCCTGATACGCATAAACTGTTAATCTGCTTCAGAAAGATGCATCTGAATGATTCCTTTCCTTCACAAAGCTCCCACTATGAAGAATATTTGGATATTTAGCGCACGTTTTCTACTTTTTCATAGTATAGAGTTCTGCCGCTAGGTGTTAGTGCATATTTCTATCTCTAAAAATATCTTCGAAGGAAAATTCCTTATTTTTTTTAGGACAGTTTTCCTTATGAAGAAATTTTTGTCCTCATTTTCGTCCTCACATAACTCACAACTTTTCTGCCTGGTGCGTAAAGTTATATTACGTTTTCCTCCAAATCTATGGCTGTAATTCTTCGATTTGGAAAATTCCTTTTGTTTCGGATATCTTCCAGTATGGAAATGACTTTGCGTGGAATTTGTATTTTTGGCGATGCACCTTTCCGCCGATAGTGAGCGCATATTGCTATTTCTACTTGTCTTACCGATTCTAGGAATCCGGTTAAAAAACATTCTTTCGTAACTGGTGCCATTCACCATGAAAAACAAAAAACAATACGAGAACTATTCTTTTATTAATGCGCATTAGCTAAGCAGAGCGTAAATGTATTTTCTTTCTTCGTTGATTTTCAACTTCTCAGAAAACTCTCCTTGTTCGGAGAGGATTCGGATGTATTAATAACATTTGAGAACTGGTGTTATTTTTCTTGCTTTTTCATTTAATCATATGCATTACGCTTTATTACTCTCTCCAGGATAAAGCTTAATTCGAAGTGAAAGAAAAATAGTGGGAATGTAGAAGTCAGAAATGGCAAAATTCCAGGCGTAATGAACCACCTCGGAATTTAAAAAGACCATTACGATAAGTTGCCGCAATGGACTAAATTCTATACAATCCCGGACATTTGCAGTGGCATATAAGGGACGGTATGTTGATTGACGATGTGTATACGAGCATTTCTATTTATAGCTGACAGGAATTTAATTTAGATTCATTTTGAGGAGGCTCTCCTTGGGTTCAGAATTAATACAGGAAAAAAATAATATACTCTTTATCGGATGTAACTGAAAATTAACACCCCTCGATTTTTATGCTTTATAGATTGTCAAAAGACATTTGAAAACGTTAAACTAAACATTGATCTCATATATAAGATGCTTATTAGGACCAGAAAAACAGTGTTATTTTCGAAAACACAGAAACTGAATGTATATATGCTGAAAAAAGTGTCATGTTGGCCACCTCTTAAACCAGTATCCAACTGTGTTAGAGAAACTGAAGTAACAGTTCGTGAAAGGGAACTCTGCTTAGATAAAGACAAAGATAATGTACATTTAAAAAATGTAAATTACTTATGAATATCCACTGCAGAAAAAAAGCTCTCTCGACACTGGGTATCCACCCAGTCAGCATTGTTAGGTATCCAGCCTTTGTTTGCGCTATTTAAGGTGAACAGATCAAGGCAAAATTTAACCAAATGAAAATCCATTTGTGAAGAAAAACTAAAACTGCTACTTTGAATGAAATTCCTGAAGTATTGCACATGGCGTATTTTGCCATATGGATGTTATACCATGGGCTCTCAAACAGAATTCGACGACGAACTTTAAAGAATTTAAGAGATGTTTTAAAATCAGTTGGACACATATACTCAGTGAACTTACGAACAGCTGGGTATGAACAGTGTCTTAAAAGAATTACACAAACGCAACGAAAATGTATTATTTAGACGCATTTCATTTAGAGAAAACTATGTGATACCTCAATAAATCTTGGACGGCATGTTAAATGGGAGAACAAGAAGCATAAGGAAATAAATGAAAACAATGGACTTGACAAAACATAAAAGAAATTGTACTCCACGTTATGATCAAAAACCCATAGTGATTGTTGGTTACTAAGAAGATGCTTACTATGATCAGTCAGCAAGATGTGTCAAAACCGGCAAATTATTAAAATTAAAAGAACGATTTTTCAATTCTTGTGAAATAATTTATGCAAGGTATCCTTATTTTTGTACAATAATTTTTTAATATCTTGGGTTTACATTCTCATGGTGTGAGCTGCTGTAGTTTTGTAGGATAAAACCAGAATGAAAATTAGTGTAGGAGAATGCGATGAACAACAGATAGATAGTTGGTTTCTGAAAAAAATTATCTTGCAAAGCAGAACTTTTGAGAAAATCGAATAAGAAACCACGTTCTACTGTACAAACGAAGCCATCTGATTAAGCCTGGAACCGAGAAACAAGCCTTAGCTCAAAATTCAGAATCAGAACGCATATCTTTAAGAATACCCACTAAGAAGGCGATGAGGGAGATATAATGTATTTAGGCACAGCTCATAATCATTAAACGAGCAGGAATCAATTACAAGGCAAGTTATTGGCAAACCCTGAGATCTGCGGCTGCAGCCACTGCGCATAGCGGAAGAACGGCTTCAGGCCAAAATGTTATTGATCGGTCTCTGTCTTCAGGCCTTCGACTCGCTTCCTGGATGTACCATGTACATATTGTTGAAGGCAGATGGTGTTGCACATTTCCCTACAGCAACAACGAGCATGACAGTTTGCAAAACAAAGTTATCTCACCGACTGCTTCCTTTATACTCCCTTTAAGCCAACTAAGACTGAATTTTTGCTGACAAGAGCATTCTTCATTTTGTGACGTTCAATATAGGTAAAGCACGTGTCCAGACAATAAAGTTGCAGCAAATAAATTCGTCAGGGTAGCTTAATTGGGAAAACATTCGGCTCCGGATCAGAATGATGCGAGTTCGATTGCCGTTACCGGGAAGTTTGCGTCTTTCTTTGGATTGGGGCCCGATTGCGGAAATCGATTTACTGGCAGTTAGGTCACCTAATTTATCTCAGTATGTAATTAAGGATTTCGTATATTACACTGTAAAAAATGAGTGGTGGAAATTCACGGAAAATATCTGAAAACAACTTGCAGGAAAGTTGCCGGTAGGTGTCCGTCTTTTCCAGAAATTTCCGTTTTTAAAAGAGCCCGTTTATTTTAACTTCCGTATTTCCCCAGATTTTCCGTAGTCAGAAATTCCGTTTATTTCAGAACAAATCCATTTCAGGTTTTTCCTATTTAAATTGAAATTCCGCAAATTCAACGACCCAGCATTTTCCAGCCCTTACCCCAGTTAATACTTCCACTGCAGTCGGGATCAAAACCCCGTCGTTTGGGTTAGTTCAATAGGTAACGCACGCCTTTAACCACTGAGCCACATACTCTCGGAAATCCGACTCACGCACTTCGTAAAACAAATTGCGCGACGATGAAATATTTTTTTGTTATTAATGCGAGTGATTCAGTCATTTCATTTCTGTTGGAGCTTATTATTTTTCTGAATAGGTTTGAAATATATTTTTTTCTGTAGCAGGACTTTTCACAAATTAAGCATTTTTCATCCTGATTTTTCGAAGCAACAAAATAATTTACAACTTGATTTTTTTTAATTGACAATGACTTTCAGTCTTAAAAAATAGTGGAATGTATTAATTCACAAAAAAATAAAAAATAAAAAAAATAAAAAAAAACAACCTCCTAAATATGTACAAAATTTACTTTTGTAGCTATAATAGCTTTTGTCTTAAGTTGTCCAAAAACTGATGCATAGACATCGTATATTCATCTGTACAATAAGTTAAGTACCCGGTTTCTTACAATAATGCAATATACAATAAATAGCTGATGCACAAAACAGGTGAGAGGAGAAGAAATATCCTGTGCTACAAGAAACAAAAGTCATGCGATATGCTATCCACAATATCCAATCTCGCTACGGAACTCCAAAATTCGACAGCCGATTGAAATTTAAAAGTTAACCAAACCTCAAGTATTGACACCAATCGCTCCTATTACCGCTAATTTTTCGTCATACGGATACGTTAAAAGTGAGGACTGAGTTTATATAAGAAAAGAATTGCGGAAAGATTTCTGAAAATTCAAAATTTTCCGTTAACACATCTGTAAAACGGTAGTTCACCGTCAATATAAGGAAGAAAGTGGGGAAAGGTTTCTGAAAATTTAAAATTCACTCGTGGTACGAAAAATCCGTGAAATTCAGGTTTCTTTCTGTCATTTCACGGAAATGGTTGAATCAGAAATATGCTTCGTTCTTTTAACGAAAGAAATGACGGAAAGTGGCTGGTGAATTTCAGAATTTTTTTTACAGTGTAGTTGTTCGGATCCTAAGAAGTTCCAGCGCTAGGAGAACAACGGACCAATAGTATGTAGGTGGGTTAAGTAATTGACTAATAAGTCAATATACAAACTACTGTATATTTTACTGAAAACTGAGATGGTAAATACAATAATTTAAGTATATACTTTTTCAAGTACTATTGTATTGCGCCTAGGCATTAAAAGAATGCCATAAAAGCTTCATTCAACGTAATCTGATATGAAGGTTAACTCCCACGACATCTACAAAACCGAGTGTTTGGAAATTGGTCAGAAAATAATTGATTTCCTTGTCTCATTTCGTAGCTCTGCCTGGAAACGTAAATCTTGCAACTTCAAATCTTCGAATCTAAATTTCCCGCTCGTAGAACAGTGAATCAGTGGCGGCTCGTGGTGTAAAATGCTGGTGAGGCGAACGGTCTTGATGTAAATGTAAAACATATGTTATTGAAAAATATATAAATTCGTATAACGTTATACGAATATATATATCAGTGGCGTAGCCTGGGGGGTGATCATGGTTTGCACCCCTTAGTAGGCGAGACAGTTAGCTTTTTCTAAGTACGTTTTATTGATAATTTCCTATTTAAATTCATTGATTTTTACATAACTCGGAAAGCAATGTAATTTCTTGATAATAGAAGAGAAAGTAAAGCAAAGCGGCCAAAGAAGTTGTTTTATTAAATTTTTATTAAAACAACTATAATTTATTGCATTTTCTTCATTTTATTAAATTAGCTTCGTTTTGTATTAATGTTAAAGATGTGAGTACGTACCAATAGAAAAAGTATTTGTCGAAGCGCCCCCCCCCCAATTGTTATATGTACTTATACACAGTTATACAGCAGAAGTGCAGACCCCCGCCCCCCTTCAAAAAGTTTCATGTCAAAGGCAGTATCACCCATTGGATATCTTTGAAGTCCTGGGTTTGAGTCGGCTGAATCATTAAAATCCGCTGAGATTCGGAAGTCTCGTTAAGCCATTGGTCCCGGGTAGGCGCCTTTTTATAAACAGCTGTAAACCCCATCCCTTAGGGCTTCAGCCCATGCCATTTAGCCCTTATATACCAATATTATTAAACAGTAATGGAATAAAATTATAGAAATATATGAAACACGGCGTGGGGAGTCTTTCTTCACGAAAAAATCCAAAAATTTTAGAGGAAAAATGTACATATACCTCTATATATATGTGTGTGTGTGTAATATACGCTACTTTTGCAACAATATTTTTATGAAAACAATTATTCGATAATTTTACAACAAAGAAAGAAATATTTCACCTGTATTCTTTTATGTAATACACTTGAGCAAAAATACGCAATTTGCGCGGTTTCTTTAGCTAGTCAATGCGTCACTCACATCCCAACGCCAGTCGGAGATCCACTTCTTAAAAAATTCAAAGTAATTAATTTGAATAGAAATTTTTTCTCACGAAGTGTTTCTTGAGATTGAATAAAAGTCACAGTTCGATTGGCATATTAGTGAAGGTGCATTTAGCACGAGTCACAAACTGAAGTCCAGGCTCGTGATAACTATGTACAGGAGAAGTCAAGCTAAGGAAGCACATTTCTATATAAAAAATGTATTAGGTAATTTAAACCTGGAATTAAAAACAGAGGAATACGATATTAATTTGCTTTGGTCTCGAACAGAATGCTTTCAGTTTATGTTTTATAAATAAGTTCAATTCTGCGATCCTTTTTGGCTGCAAATTTGTCTATGATCAGATCATAAAATGGTTGAATGGACATTAGATGGTTCAGCAATTCTTTCTCGATTGAAATTTTAGCGAGTGAAGGCAAAAACGGTCTTGTGCCGTTGTATTGCGGAGGTAAGTCTTAATTCTCTTCAAACAAGAAAAACTCCTTTCAGCAGAAGAACTTGTTGACGCCAGTGTCAATACAAGAGAAAATAATTTGTAGGCTTCTGGTAACACATCTTTCAACTCGTTTTCTTTCATTGTTTACAAGGTTTTCTTAACACTGAGTTCCCTGAAGTTGTGATCATTATATAAAAAATCTAATTCGTTTTTTAGTCGTTGTTTGTCTGTAAAAATGTTTGGATAAATTTTTTTGAGAGTGTTAAGGGCACTGGATGGAAATGACTCTGAATAACTATGGTATTTTGAGCTGTCAACTATCTGCAGAAACTCGAACTTTCCCATATCTTCAAATCTGGTATTTATTTGGACTATTATGCTGTCAACGATTTCGTAAAACAAAATTTTGTAATAGTTTCTACTTCTTCTTCAGTCAAATGTTTCTTTTGGCGACATTTAGGACCTCCACTCAAACTAATTGCTTCACTGAAATGTTTCAAGTAAGTGGTTACATTCCTTTTCTTATTTATTCGTTCGCAACATTGTTTAATTTGTCTTTGGCAATAACTGATACCTAAAGTCTTTTTTTGTAAAACATCAAACAGTACATCCGTAATTCCAAAAAATGTCATCAAAAATCAGTGATAAAAAAGCAAATTCAAAATCAGGGAAATTTTTCAAATATCCTATGGCTCCGTTGATTGATTCTGCCGTTGATTCCGGGTCATTCATTATGTTTTCAAACACATTCTTTAGTTTGCCCCATTCGCTCACAATTAAACGCAAAATTTGCGAACGTGATGCCCAACGTGTTTCCGCTATTTGAGGAATCCGTTTCCCAACAACTGAATCTGCTACGTGGGTTCTCTTGGCAGACTTATGAAAAAATGAGGGCATGCTGGATACAGTTGCGAAATATATGCGACATTTTACAATACTTTTGCACCCCTGTTGTTGGACAAGGTTAAGGCGGTGGACGAAACAGTGGATAAACAAAGCTTGCGGGGCTTCTAGCTTGACTCTTTTCTGCAGACCGCTCAACTCTCCAGCCATAACGCTTGCACCATCATAACACTGGCCTACTAACTTTGATTTAAAATCAAACTCCTCCAAAACCGATGCTAGCAGATCATACAGTGCCACAGCAGTCCTGTCAGTGCTGATATCATAAAAACTAAGGAAGCGCTCAACTACTTCACAGTTTGAGTCCAATATGTATCTGAAAATTATTGAACACTGTGATTTTTGAGTAATATCAGTTGTATCATCAACTTGCACTGAAAAAAATTCTGACTCGTTAATTTCGCTTGTAACGTACCAGGAGATGTGACGTACCTGCCAGCAGGACGCACACGACATAAAGGCATATAGCAATCAGAATACATGTCCGCGTAGCTTAATTGGTAGAGCGACTTGTTCCGGAATAAGCGGCCTCGGGTTCGAATCCCGGCGTAGACCAAAAATGACGGAGAAATTCACTTTGTTATACGCTTTTAACACATTCGTTTATATATTCATGAATACACTCCATTAAATCATTCTGTATCGTTTTAGATTGTCCAGAAAATAAGCTTCGTATTTCTTCAAAATGTGCTTTTAATTCTGGGGTGCTCCTACGAAGTAACAAATGGAACATCTCCTTGAAATTACTTTTCTTTAATGAGGAAATAGATTCATCATGTCCTCGAAAAGGCAGTTCTTGCTTGCTAATGAACGACAACTAAATCGATTATATGTTCCATAAAAAGCCTATTTAGTCTGACCTTTTCATTAAACTTGACTTTATGAAGAGCAGCATTTTCTTTGAGCATATCAGAAATAGTGTTTATGTTTTTTTCCATTCGTTTTAGACCTACGTGGTTAGTTATATGCTCTTTAGAGCTTTCGTGCAATTTTGCACTACGAGAAAAGTTTTTCAGATCAAAATAACCCGTTGTATTCCACACATTTTCTTATTGCTCAAAAATAAACATGGCCAGCAAAAGAGAGTTTGCTTGTAATAGCTACCAGAAAGCCAGGGGAAAATCTCGTACCATGATTTATTGAAAGACCTAAAAAACGATTTGCCGCACTTCTTATCTTTAGATATTGAACTTATTATAGGTGTCGGTCTTCCAGATATGAGAACATCCCTTTTATCATAATCTTTCCAGTGTTTAAAAGGAATTTCTTCCAGAACACAAATCATGTCGTTTGTTGGGCCATTCATGTTTTCCAACCAAAATAAAAATATGCTGTTTAGTAACAATAACAAAATAAAAAAGAAGAAAAACTCAACATTACTATGAACTAGCCAACACCCGCAGAAGAGAGGATTCAAAACACACTACAAAAAGTTAGACTCAAATACACTCTGACGAACAGTTAAAGCTACGTAGAAATCATCGTACTCCAAAGCATGTAAAGGCGAACGGCGTCATCGCCTGTAAAACCACTTTTTACCAAGTTCATCTGCTCATTTTCCCGCGCCCATTGGATACACAATCCTTGGGTTCTCCAATAACAGCAGAGATGCGATTCCAGTTTAAGCGAAATGGAGGGTCGCCTCACAAATTTCCTTTCTCTTACTGGAAGTCCGGCACCTCCTTGGGTAGACCTCGGACCGTGGGGGTGGGGGTTCACTCTGTAGGGCTTTTGTTTGTTTGTTTGTTTGGAGGTTTAACGACCACCGTGAGCAACTCAATGGGCTATAAGCAGTCGCCCGTCCCTAATTTAAGGTCACTGGTTCCAGGGAAGGGAGAGAGCCAGTGCCGTGAGACAAACACAACATCCATGCCTCACCGGGATTCGAACCCGGACCCCGTTCGGACGAATGATCAGAGGCCATCGCTTAGACCACTGCGCCACCGGGGCGGCTCTGTAGGGCTCTTCTCTGATCCCCAGTTCCCAAAACCGGCTTCTCATCGAGACGATTCAGCCGGTCGCCTCTAAGCGCTTAAAACATGCAGCTGCTTTGCAAAAATAATGATTCATCCTCTTCTTGAAAGCCTTTCTTTAACCTAATTCATGAATCACAATGTGAATTTCAGTGTAGTTTTTTTTTTTTTCACTTCTCATTTTGCGGAATTTCAGGTGAGGCGGTGCCTCACTTGCCTCATCTGACGGGCCGCCACTGCAGTGAATGAAAACATACTGTCAGTTCTTTTGATTTGGCGTTTTATGTTAACCAGATCGTTTATACAAATGTTTGATTAGTATCAAGCGATCGTTTAAGAATGAACAATCTGTAAAAAAATAATTAAAGTATTATATGTTCTAAATTATTCTGTGCATGTCACCGACGAGTTATACTTTTCCAGTTGTCTATGGTTCACAAACGAAATTACGTACGTTTAACTGATTAGTGAAAAAACGTTCTTGCTTTTTCTCCCAGTTTAAGTTCAGGATTTCACTTTACAATTCAATCTACAAGTTAAATTACTGAATGCCACGTGTTGTCTCAATTTTTATACTGTGAACTTGCAACGTTCTTTCTTCTTATTGTCCTTTTCTATAGGTAGTGAAACATTACATCATTTCATATTATGGTAGTGAATACTGAAGTGCGAATAACCTTAGTGTCAATGTCAGTTTTTACATGTAATTAAATGTTCAAATTTAATAAATATTTCCTTTTATCAATAGGGCGAGTTCAGGAAATTCATCATGTAGACGGTAACTGTTTCACCACCCAATTTCAATATTTACAATTTTAATTATAACCGTCAGTAAAAGCACAGTATTCTCTAAAAATAAAATTAAATAAATGCCTATGCAATTTGTTTTCTCTTCCTGGTCGTTGTTTCTTATGATCTTGAATAACTGAATTCAGAACCGACAAGGAAATTTTCTGATTACAGAAAACTTTTAAGAAATTCTGGCGCCCATATCTTAAACGCGAGCCGTAACAGCAACAACAACAACAACAACAACAACAAAAAAAACACTAACTAAGAATAAAATTCATAAACTCAAAAATGGTTTCCTGTGAATTTAAATGCAGATGAAACTGAGTTGACTTGCGGTTTTCCAAGATGATTTCAGCTCTATATTAAATCTGTTTCTCTGAGATGTGAGAACCGCGGATACACAGTCACAGTATCGTTGTCAATGGCAATCGATCGACAAATGACCTGCCATTTACGAACAAGCCCCTTCTCATCAAACGTAGAATGAGCTCTTTTTACTGCTCGTTTGTATTATTGTTGTTTTTGTTCAGCCACTCACTCACATTGAAACATGAAGTAAGGTACACACTACTACGTGTTTTGGAGCTGAATCTTCGCGCGTAATGTAATAAAGATTAAAAACTGATGTACCAGGGTAAAGATTCTTAAACTAAATTTTGCAAAATATTGGGAGTTGATTTATGTACTTTTTTTCCTTCTATCTATCGTTAATGAGCAGTTTAAATATTTTTAACAATCAGTGCAGTATATACGTATATTTCCAACAAACATTATATGCATATTTTCCCTCTTATTTAATATTGTTTGCATTAACATATTATTTAATTGGTGTAACTGGACCAAAAGAGTATATAATCTTTAAATTTTCCAATTTTTCTTTTCAAGTTCACATTCACAGAAATCTGAAGTTTTGAAAAACTTTTCATTCGTTGAAAGATCATTGTTATCAGTTGGGGAAATTAAAAGCCAGCAAAAATAAATGATTGAGGAGACTTGGACTCAGGCTATCAGCAATAATCGCGGAACCTTTAGAGAAAAAACCCGCTCTGCCAAACTAAGGAAGAGAACGTGTTTACTTAATGAAGTACCGCAAGTCTCGGATGCGATGGAGCTCTGATGATAAAAAGTGTATTTCATTTAAAAGTGCTACGCAAGTTATAAGAAGTTCATCATAATAACTGAAGACGTCTTTGAAAGAGCCAGCTTCAAATACGGTTCTTTCAGAATAAAACGTTGCAATGGGGAAGGGTGGCACCGTTATGCCCAGGTATTCAATGTTTTTTGCGAAACATTTTAACACACATGGGACTGAAGACAGAGCAAGAATATAATGCCTTCATTTTGTTAACCAAATTTGTTTTTGTGCAGCTCTTCAGAGTAACAGGATATAATCGGAAAAGGGGAATACACATTTAAGAAGAAAGATCAAACATATACATGACGTTTCATAAGCATATCTTTTGTTCATATCCTCTGCATTTGGCTGCCGACATAAATTTCTGATTAAAAATAGTATCAGAACGAAGGGTAAAATTATGTCGTAACAGTTTAACTACCGTGGATATGAATACGCAAAAAAATAGAAAATCAAAATTTTATTTAGCGCGCTATCCATTTAGAAAAAGTAGCGCGGCTTGCTAATAAATCTAAAAAGGCAATCCCGTCTTTCTAGCTGCAACAGTAGCTGAGACATTAGCAATATATATAGCGCATATGCTAATTTAAGTTTTATTTTTATTTGCCTTTTTCTACGTAAATTTTGAGTTCGTTCTCTTTTAGCGTTTCAATTTTAACGTTAAATTTTCTCATTCACTGAATGTTATTTTGGCAGCAGTCTTTGAGGTCTGGGTGCGTGACGTGTGTATATGGACATGAAAAGAACCAGCTATATAATGTTGGAGCAAGCAGCGAAAAGTGTGGTGTGGTAGTCGTGGAAGCTGTGTTAATCTGTAAGCGATAGTATCTGTCGGTCTGCGGTGCATATATATTTTGAGTTAGTCTTTTCAAACTACGACTGTGTTTACTAATTCATGCTAATTTTACTGAATGTCTTTTGTTGTTACTAGAGCTATGATTTAAAAGTTTCTTCATTAGTGAAGTGCGACTGAGTAAGTGGCGAACTCTAAGTAAATCTTTCTTGAACTTTATTTGACTAACTGTTTCACTTTAATTGACGAATAAGAACAAACTTTACGTAGTGTTCCGTAAGCCACATATATATGTTTCAGATAATAAAGAACGCTACATATGAATTACGAAC
This sequence comes from Macrothele yani, assembly GCA_039090855.1. Lineage (NCBI taxonomy): Eukaryota > Metazoa > Arthropoda > Arachnida > Araneae > Macrothelidae > Macrothele > Macrothele yani. The sequence continues at coordinate 2,988,058 of CM077014.1, forward strand.
GGGTGTCGTGTTAAGCCCCGTGTTTAGTGAAGTTATAGCCCGTTTATTCACCATGTTCATGACGTTTGACAGTCGCTGCAGCGGTGCGGTTGCACTTGCATCGATATTAATTTCGGTGGGCAATGAGGGCTCGTAAAATATGCGTTCTAGAATGTCAATGCAAATTTTGATTAGACATTCAAATCTTTTCATGCAAATCTGTAAACGTCAGACGACTTAACTGGTACTTACACTTACGTCCTTCGCGTGGTACAGCTGCAGAAGGTAAAAGCAGCCGGATATTGCAACGTGGAGTACTTCGATATGGTGGTTATTTCCGTTGAGTGCAACCACAATGCTCCAACGACTGCCAAACATCATACACACAGAGAATAAACGTGCTGTAACCACCTAATACAGGGCTTCACACGACACACATTCGTAATTCATTTTGCTAATATCTGAGCGACTTTTACTACTAGGGAGGCGGGGATGTTTTCTTTAGACCAATTAAAACTTCGCTCACCCTTTTCTAAATGGATATTATTCGCTGCGGTAGCCATAAAAAAGTTTAGATTTCTTATTTCTATGCAAATACCTTTCGCGATGGCGAAATTACCAGCAGCCAAAAACCCAATTTGACTGCAGCCAATAAAATACATCGTTTGGAGGTGTACGTTTCCCTCCTTTACAAACACAGAGGGAGGAGATTCCGCCGTCGGATCATAAGCAGCGATGAAAAGTAAAGTAGGCCTTTTGGAACAAAAATAAACGATCAAGACAGTACTTAGATACAACAGAGCTACCTAAACACTGCCCAAGGTCACCGTTGCACCCACGAAAAGTACTGGTTGTCGTATGGAGGCCTGACACCAACTTGATCTGTCATTCATTTATCTGACCAGATGAGGCCATTAATTCGGACCATTATTGTGTTGAAATTCAAGAAATGCACAAAAAGCTTCATATCTAGCAGCCAGTTTTGGTCAACAGGAATGGGGTCATTCTGTTGCACGACAAAGCTCGCAGAAAAACCCCCAGCAGTTGGACTACAAATACTCTGGTGCGTTTCGCATATTCCCCAGACTTTGCTCCCATGGATCATTTCCTGGCGGTGAATACGTTTCCAAACTACCAAGCTATGTGTCAGGCTATTGCGGCCGTCTTTGTCTCACAGACTCCGGAGTTTTATAGCAATGGTGTCCACAGCCTCTATCGTAGCCCGTTGGCAGAAGTGTTTCGTTACAGGGAGGAATTACTGTGACTAACAGGACAGGTGCTCCCTCTTTTTTTGAGGGCTTGCAGGTGGAACTTTCAATCGGACATTTTGTCTGCGCCATTCCAATACTCGAGGAGAAAAAGCTTTAAATGATATCTACAATGTAAAAAATCACAGAAAAACTTGTGCGAAAGAAAGTCAAAAGCTTGCATCCCATCCCGGTTCCAGATGGAGCGTTCAAGGCCCGGCTCTTTGATTTCAGATATAATCAAGTCTCTGGTTAATGAGGGAACGAGATGAAAACTTCAACCGTTAGTTGAAAGATCTCTTATAACTAGAAAAACAAAAACAGACATTGAAGCTTGCAGGAGGCTTGTACTTAACGCCGTGTGGAAATATTTAGACTTAGAAACTTATAGCACCTCATTTTGAGATCGAACTCTCGCTGTTGAGACGCTGTTTGTAACCAGGTAGCACCGCCTTGCAATTGAAAGTAGGCCCAACACTGAGCCTCCGTCTTTTAGGAATAGAAGACGGTGGCTCAGTATCAGGCCTACGTTAGACTGCATGTCTGTGCTACATGATTACTACAGCCTTGCTGTATGGGTAGTAGAGACTTAGAATCTTATAACACCTCATCTTGAGATCGAACTCTTGCTGTTGAGAGGCTGTTTGTACCCAGGTAGCACCGCCTTTCAATTGAAAGTAGGCCCAACACTAAGCCTCCGTCTTTTAGGAATAGAAGACGGTGGCTCAGTATCGGTCCTACGTTAGACTGCATGGCTGTGCTACCTGGGTAGTTTGTTCTACTGTGTGAAATGTGAGGCTCGTTCTGTTCTCCGTATCTCGAGGAAAATAAGTGTAGGTACCTTAGAAAAACAAAGGGTATGATCCCATTCTTATTAACATCCCGTACTTATAGAAGTTTACGAGATTCAGTTGTTCCGGAAGAAGTGGCAGTGAATCATCTTGAGTTTTATTTCTGAGGGGAATATTTCAAGTTTGCTGTACCGATTTTGTTTGCAATAGAAAGGAAAGAGCCAAAACTAACAGCTGATCATTTAAGCTTCAGATCGCAAATTTTATGAGAACGGCACACTCCTGGAAAGTTTCAGTTGAGCGTCTATGGAATGCATCCTCATTTACTCTATCACAACTACCAGAGATTCTTAAATAAAAGCAGAAAATAACTGGCCCTTGCAGACATCTAAGCAAGAGTGTTTATTAGAAGGAATGACAGACTCTGAACAAAATTTCAATCCAAGAATGTCTGTAGAGATAAAAAAATTTAAAATTGCAAATTCCACTGTCGTTTAATTAGTAACCTAACCGAACGTGTAGTGAATAACTGATGCCAAGCGCGTGTGATTTCGCCTTAACTTCATTCTACAACAAAACGTTAGTAATCCGAGATATATCAGAAATATGAAGCTCATTTGTATGGATTTCAAATGCTTAACCAAAATCAAACATTGGAATAGCATATGGGATCAATGAGATACACTATATTGACAAACGTCACGGGAACACCTAGAAGAGAAACACAACATAGCATTTATTAACATGCATTAGTATGGTGTCGGTCCACCTTTGGCCTTAATGCATGTACTGACCCTTCGAGACATGCCGTCGACAAGGTTTTGGAACACAGCGATAGGTATGCGCTATCATTCAGTACACAATGCTGCCGCTAACTGTTGCTTAGTAGTAGGCCTTGGTTCCAAACTTCTTATGCGCCCTCTAATTCATCCCATAGGTGCTCCATGGGATTAAGATCAGAGCTTTGTGCTGGGAAGTCCACACACGATACGGAATTATCGTCAAACCACGCCGTAACAGTCCCTGCTTTACGGCTGGGTGCATTATCCTGCTGATACCAACAAGGCTCGGTTCCATAGTTTTTGCCACAGAGTTGGTAGGGCATAATTGTCCAGAATATCGAGATAGACGTGCTGGTTAATAGGTTTGTCCATGATAACCAATGGGATAGAACCATACCATGAAAAACACCCCCACACCACATGAGTACACTGCCAGCTCCAAACTTGACCGTAGGAACAGTACACTGTGGTAAATAGCGTTCCCCAGGATGCCGCCATACCCACACACGGTCATCAGAGTGATGGATCGTGTATCTGGATTCATCAGTCCATATGACTCGTGTCCATTGATCTACGGTCCACGATAAATGTTCTTTACAGCATGCTAAACAACGAGTAGCATTCCGAGTGGAGATGAAAGGCTTATGAGCAGCCGCACGACCACGGTATCCCATGGAATAAGATTCTCTGCGAATAGTACGTGTACATACCGAGGTTCCAGCATTTTTACTCACCTGTACACTGAAATCTTGTTCAGTAACCCTGTTGATTAACTGAACCGACTCTCCTGAGGCTTCGACGTCCTCTATCACTGATTTTCTTTGGTCTGCCGGTACGTTTTGCTGTTTCAGGCGCGCCATGTGTCTTCGACTTATTTAGTACATCCAAAACAGTTGACTTGGGTATGTTTAAACGCCTCTAGGTTTCTCTAATGGACAACCCACTAATATAACACCCAACAATCTTTCCTTTCTCAAAGTCAGTTCTCTCCCGCCGCGACAATTTCACTCAACCTCAGAGTGCGATATGATCGCAGGCAGCTGTAGGCTTGTTTTTATACCGTTTGCAGCTGTACCGCGCATCTTAACAACGCAGAAGATCCGTTCATTTGCTTTTGAAGGGGTGTCCTTTTCAATATAGTGGATATTATAAAGAAGATAATAATAACATGTGTAAAAATCCAAATTCATTGGTGACGGAGATTGATGGTGCGCCTCCTCGCTCCGGAGCCAGTTTTCCTAACCGATTAAACTACACCATCGGAATGCATCTCTGTATATTTGTCGTCTTGACTCGTGCTTCACCTCTGTAGTTCGTCGCATAAGATTCCCCTGAAGTCTCAGGAAAAAAAAAAAATATGTTTAAAAGTTCAAAACTCACTTCCTTTTCTTGCGAGTCCACAGAGGTTGTTTAAATTTTATTCTTTCGAGTAGCACTAAGTGTTAAAGATTTTTATTACCGCACATTTCATAAAGTGAAAAGTCTCGCAGAGAGAGTTTTACTTTCCCTTTTCCGGGTCAAGAAATTTCGACACATGAAAACGTTTCAAGCGGAAATAAGATTTTGGAACAGGGAATTTTTGAGGCATACCTGCTGCGTTGACTTGAACTGCTGTGATTGGCTATTGTTTCAAGTTTCCGTCTGTTCTGCCATTCACGACGCAGAATGTTTTTCCTGCTCTCAAACGGAAGTCAACTCTCAGCATTCTCGCTAAGAATCAAGCCAGAGGCGTGCGTTGCTGCCATCCCTGAGAGCAACGTGGTAGAATAAAATCACTGCGGTCCTTTGTTTTTACTCTTTGCAAAAATTACTGCTAAAGTATGTTCACGAATGAAAACTTTCGTTCTGTATGGGAGCTTTTTGTTTTCAATAAACAGGTTGTCAAGCTGTTAATCTTAAATAACGTACGCGAAGTTCTTTTTGGCGCTTTAACATGGTACTTTTTTAACATTCTACGCTTACCTGATCCTATGCCGTAAACATCTATTTAACCTAACTTTGAAGTTTATGTTTTCTTATGTAAATTTAATTACTTCTCATTGACCAACGCATTACTTCCTCGAACAGCTTTTACAAATTGGCAAAGCTGAAAGTGGGTCAGAGCACGATAAACGGAAACATTAAATGTAATAAAGTGCAAATGTAAGAGCATGTAGTAAGGACAGATTGTAAAGAGAGTAGATTGATTAGAGATAACGCGTAGGTTGATAAAAGTGCAGAAAGCAGATTGTAAAGATAGTAGAGTATTAAATGTTGATATTATAAAACGTTGATATGAAGCTTGTTGAGTTATATGCTACCGACTGTTCCTATCACTAGATCGATTTGTGTGTAAAGATCCGGTAATGACAATTAGTGGATCTAACCTTTCATTGAAAGAAAGAATAAAACTATTGGATCAACGTATTCCCACTTGCTGCTTCTTTATAACTGGACTTTTGGTTAATTTTCACAAAGTGTGATTTATGTGCAACGAGAACGCTCTTTCCGCGTTTTCTTTAATTAACACACAGCAGCCGACATTGTTTTATCCGGACACTGCTGGGATCGTGCCCCAGATCTCTCGATAACTAGCCGAGTGCGTTCGCCTTACGCTAAAATGGCCAACAATCAACGGCGCTATGTGCGTTTATCTGTCAGCATCTGACTTCACAAATCCGTAGAGGTGGGTTCAGCAACTGAGGAGTCTCCATCTGATGGGGCTTAACGGTAGAAGCTATTAAACTATAGCCAATGAATCCAAAAGGCGAGAATGATAGTGAAAACCCTCCAAATACGTGGAGATAATGTGAATAGACAAAGTCATCGCTCTTTATACATTCCTCACCAGATGGAGACGTCTCAGTTGCGGAGTCAATCTCTACGGAATTGTGAAGTCAGATGCTGACAGATAAACACACATAGCGCCGTTTATTGTTGGCCATTGGGCCATTGTAGCGTAAGGCGAACACACTCGGCTAGTTATCGAGAGATCTGGGTTTCAATCCCATCGGTGTCCGGATAACGATTTTTGCTGTTTCTGTGTGTTTATTAAAGAAAGCGTGGAAAGAGCGATGACTTTGTCTATTCACATTGTCTCCACGTATTTGTAAGGTTTTAACTAGACCTTCACTTTCTGAACGGACAGTTCGATTTCGATGGTACACAAGACTTGGCTGAAGCACCATTGCTTTCCCTTTGGATAATTTCATACGGAAGTTGCCTTTAATATTGTTTTTAAAAGTTTGCTGTTAACAGTCTCAGATTTTGTTGTGAGCCAACTTACAGAATCAGAAATTTTCATGATTTCCTTCCCCATCTGCGAACGGTGCTAAAATGACTGGCTGACGTTAACTCACTACTCTTTGCGTTCAATAACTCGAATGGGAACTGCATTCATATCACATGGCTCCTGAAATTGCGTTAACAATATCAGGTATTTTTGGTGTCTCCAGTTTTGCGATGTGAGACGTAGTAAAAGTAACTTATGCATTTGTTTTTGAAAGTCAGAAGTGCATCTCTGTTGCGCAAAGAGATAAACTCTCTTTGGTGAGATAGACAACAAAAATGATACTGAATTTTGATTGTAATGAACACGTCTGTTGAATCCTTTACGACACACACACACACACACACAAAATCAGATCGGATTTTTAGAAAATCTAAAAATTCAACAAAAAGAGCATTCATTTACAGCACCTGCGGAAGAACTGCACTTGATTTAAAATACGCAATGTGAACTGGGTATTCATAGTAAATGGGACTTGATAAAAAATATCAACGTGGTTTCTACAACAGATAAAACATCCACAAATAGAAATAAATAGCTACTTGCTGCCACTAGTGGCTCAATCAAAACTGTGTTGCGAAAATTAAGAAATTGTGCACAAAAAGTTCTCATAGCAGAAGATATCATAGGCAAAAGGAATTTTGAGAGAAATGTGATATAACTTTTATGCCCCTGGTGGAAAAGCTTTGCGTTATTTAAAGAAGAAAATAGGTGCAAAATACCCTTCATAATGAAGCGTATTCTGACAAAGAAGAATTTTTCGAAACGATTTTTAGAATCGAATAAACCCTTTCAAATAGAAATATACACTGACGTCCGCCAGGTAGAAGAATACTGAATAACCAAAAATAAAAAAAAACTTTTGCTAAGCGAAGGAAAAAAAGTTTTTCAAATACTTCTTCTGGAAGCAAAACTAGCGAGAAATGTTTTTTTGTATTAATTAAAAATTTAGTGTTCAACATCTTTAACGTAGCGAATAGCATACGGCAGAAAAAGAAATTTTTAATACGTTATTTAGAAGCAGAGATACAGTTGCAAAGAGAAATACACACTAACGCCACCTAGCGCCAGAATTGCAAATTACAAAACTCAGGAGTACATTCCAAACGTTAGAGAACGTGTATAGTGTCGGGAGTTAAAAGAAGGTTTTGAGTAGAACTTTTAGAAGCAAAGATATTGGAAAGAACAGATTAAACTTACGCGCTCCCTAGCGGGAAAAATGTGTACTATGTTTGGCAGAAAAGTTGCATGAAATGGTCTGGTAGTTAGTGTTATCTGACCAAAAAGAGATTTTTAATGGGGTTTTTCGATACGCAGATATTGTTGCAAATATGCAGCAAACAGAAATGTGATTTATGCCTTGTAACTGCGAACTTTTGTCATTGGTAATTTGAAATTGTATGCAAACATTCTGCACCAGAAACGCTGATCAACAAAGAAAGAATTTTTGAAATTGGGCAGTTAGATGCCTAAATATCAAGAAAAAAATAAGATTTACATCTACCACCCTGGGCAAAACAAATGTGCATTATGTTAAGCAGAAAATTTACGCAAAACTTTTCTCGTGGTGATTGGTATCTGACCGCAAAGGAAATTATTTTAATAGAGTTTTCAGAAGCGCTTATATTGTTGTAAATGCATCAGAAACAAAGTTATGGACTTACGTCCTGTACGTGCAAAACGGTGCTTTACCATAAATTACAAATTATATACAGAACTGTTCCCACCGAAAACTCAATCTGACGCCTAAAGGAGTAGAACCAGAGATATCGGGGAAATTGCAATTTATCTTTACATCACCTGGCAAAAAAACCAAACAAAAAAACCAAAAAAAAAAAAAAAAAAAAAAACCGTGCATTACTTGAAAAAGAAACTTCGCCTGAAATAGTCTTCGTTATAAATGACATTAAAGGAATGAAAGAATGTTTTCAATCGTATATTTAGGAGCAATGATGTGGAATGAAATGTATTTTGAATTCGACAGCGCCCTGTAGCGGCAAATCCGTGCGTCAGGAAAGAACCGAAAAGCAAAGATCATCATTCCAAAATTTCGATCTTCCCAATGCAAAAAAAATGTATATATATTTAAGTTTGACTAATAGCTGCAGAGATGTGCCCATAGACGGACGGACAAAGTAATAGTACAAGGACGTACTTTTTATACAAACGACATACCAGAAAAGAATTGAAGTATTATGAGAAATTTTTCCTCAGTATCTAGGATATTTTTTATATTATTAAAGGGTTGTAAAGAGATATATGCCATCGTATTGCTTTGAAATTCTTCTTTTTCAAAATTTACTTTTCGAATCAAATTTCACAGGACGTTGAACAAATAACCTCATTGAGAACGTAGATTTTATTTCATTTCAGTTTGAGAAGCAACTGCACTTGAGGAACGAAATCACTTTATTTCGATAAAATGCTCTTTTAAAGGAAGGCTCGTGTTATTAAATACGGTGTTCTAGTTTTCTCTTGATGTTGTCGGGGACAGTTTCCATTATTGCCGGTCCCAAATGCCTTGTTTACGCTTTCCAACCGTAGGTTGAAGAAGCGTATATGCTCCAGCTTTGTCCGTCCGTCTGTCGGCACAATAACTCGCATAAAAATGGTTCGATTTCGATGAAATTTTAGTATGTGGTAGGGGACCACCTGGGAATGACCCCTATTGAAAATGGGTGAAGTGGGGTCATAGGTCACGGCACAGCAGTGGGATCCATTCCGTTACCCTTATGCGTCATAACTTGCGTAAATATGGTTCGATGTCGATGAAACTTTAGTATATTGTAGGGGACCGCCTGGGAATGAACCCTGTTGAAAATGGGGGAAGTGGGGTCAAAGGTCAGGACATAGGAGCGGGATGCATTCCATTGCCTTTATGCGTCATAACTTACGTAAACATCTTCGATCTGGATGAAATATTAGTATGTTGTAGTGGCCTGCGTATTAAATGGACGAAATGGGATCAACGAATCCTATTGAAAATGGGCGAAATGGGGTCAAAGGTTACGACACAGGAGCGGAATCTATTCCATAGTCCTTCTGCATCATAACTTACGTAAAAATGATTCCATTCCGACAAAACTTTATCATGTTATTTCGAAGGTATACTGAACCGGTTCTGTAGAATATCATCGAAATGGGATCAAAGTTCAGGGCACAAGACCGAGATTTATTCCACAGCCATTATCCTCATAACTTGAGTAATGATTTCTGGTATGTTGGAAAGCGTATCATAATCAATGCATTGTATGATCTTACTAGCTTGTTATTATTTTCGAAACCTACGAACAGCAATGTCTACTTGAGGCGATGTTCAAATATCGAGTGTGAGCGTGAAGATAAATTTATTGCTGTCGTGGCTTGGTGACAACGGTTAATCCAAGTTTCGATCGGATTTTGTTTTTCGTAACGGATTGGAGGATTTACTTCGAAACAAAATACATTTCGTGACGTGGTGTGAGAAGAATCTGTCATTATGACAGATTATCTTCGTCCGAGAAAGATGCCCAAAGAATACCGTCGCATCATTAAAAATTCAGAGAGTGCTTTTCACACGCATACAGTAAGTATTCATCATCATAAAAGAAGTAAACGTTTGAAAAAGAGGCAACCGATCAAAACGGGTGATTTGTAATTCACAACGAAACTTCCTTGAATAATAAATTGGGAAAACTTATTGTCACCAAGACACAAAATAAATAACAGCAGTTAATTGAATTCATCTTGATGACTGAATATTTTGTAAATGAGGGCATTTGCGAATATCTTCTAAAAGACACAAATATTGGCAATTTTCCAAGTGAGGAATTCCATGCAAATCATCAAGCTTCCAGAGATGAAAAACGTAAAGGAAACACAATTCTGAACAAATCTGTAGTACTTCGTGAATATTTATCAAATGGGAAATACTTACACACAATAATTTGTGAAGCATTTTGTCGAGTTCAATTAGTTAATCACCTCCTTTAAAGCAAACAATATATTTCAGTGCTTTGGCATCAGTTTAAGTAAATATATCTCCTGAATGGCAAACAGAAATAGCGTTTGGACACGCTGCTTCGATTTAACACAAAAATGTATATGACCGACTTTAAAAGCGCTCATGAATGGAATACGGGATTACACCATACAATACAAATTTTGAAGATGAGAATTCGTTTTTGGTGTAAATATGACAAGGATGGTGAGTCAGATAATATCCAAAAACTTGAAAATTTCGTCGTCCTGGAGCGGGAATCGAACCCGCGTCTCCCAGATAGCGCCCGGGTATGCTACCCCTACAGCACCCTGAACAACCAAGTCTCAAGTTTCCGATTAATTTGAATATAACCATCACAGGACGCGGGTTCGATTTGCACTCCAGGACGACGAAATTTTCAAGTTTTCTGATATTATCTGACTTACCATTCTTGCCATATTTACACCAAAAAACGGATTGTCATCTTCAAAATTTAAAAACACTTGTTAGACAGTATTGAATGTCACAATGAAAGAGACCGGCAGAATGACATCGTTCATTTCTAATAAAAGCATGAAAAGATACGCACGTAACTAGATTTTAAATGCTATTCAACAGAACATGATAATAACCAGAAACTGGTTCAACAAAGACCTTTCGATGAAAGAAGTCAATGTCAAAGTACTCTCCTAAGTTGTCTAAGTACGTCGAGGTATAACCAAATACTCTCTCCCTCTTTTTGATCACATCAGATCAAAAGTTTTGTGACTCCCACCCAACGTCTCTGAAATACACTATCTTATCAAAAGTATCCGGACCCTTGCCTATCCACAAACTCCCTGTAATATGAAAAGAATTAATATCGAGTTGGTCCACCCTTTGCCGCTATCTCAGCCTCCACTTTGCTGAGAAGGCTTTCCACTAAATTATGGCACATTGCTGTGGGAATTGCCTTCCATCCTTTCACAAGAGTATTGATCAGTTCGGCCTGGCTTGCAGCCTGTGTTCCAGTTCATCCCAAAGGTGTTCCATGGGTTAAGATCTGTGCAGAGCAGTCAAGTTTTTCCACATCCATTTCATTAAAACCATTCCTGCACGGACATTACTTTTTGTGGGCATTGTTTTGTTAGTAAAGGAAAGCCCCTTCACTGAACTGTTACCACAACGTTGGGAGCACAGAATAGTCGAGAATGATATTACAGGCCTCAGTGTAAGATTCCTATGGAACCGAACTAGGGGGCCAGCCCGAACCAAGAAAAAACATCCACAGAACATGATGCTTCCTCCACCAAATTTCGTAGTCAAACTGTTGGCGTTCATCTGACATCCTCCATTACCAGATTCGCCCGTCAGACTGCCAGATGGTGAAGGGTGAGTCATCACTCCATAGAACGTGTGTAGACTGCTCGAAAGTCCCTTGGAGCTGTGCTTTACACCACTGTTTCCCAGCCGCCGGTAATGGTCAGCGAGGTGTTTTCTGTCGGTCGGCGAGGAACGAATGAATTTATTAATTTTTCTTTTGAATCGAAATACAGTCAAAAAAAGAGAAAATCTAGATCTAAATTTTTTTACCAGACTAACTCACCAGGAAAGGAAAGCTTTGTTGAACTTTCCAGATCCAAATCTCCCAGTTTTGGGGTGTTATGCAGAAAGGATATTCAAGTCTCAGCGACAAAGCTCTAAAATTATTGGCAACTTTTTCAACCACGTATCTATTGAAAGAAAACCTTTTCAGCCGTTTCGGAAATCAAAACAAAGCACAGGAACATAACGGACATTAATGCTGTACAGAGAATTGTAGAAACGACGCTGGAACCTCGGCTCGACAAGATTAGCGCGAGCAACATACGTCGCATTGACCCCAGAAAAAAACTATATTGACGATAAGGAGAATATTGTGGTATACTGATTATGGATTGCACTTATTAATTATTAAAGAATATTAACAGGTTAAATGCTGTTAACTGTAAGTAGGTGACATGGAATAATCTGGTATATAAATTATTGATTGTACGCAGTTATCATTATCATATAGAATATTACGAGATTAAATGCTCGAAAATAGCCTAAAGGTTTTGTTTTCAGCATCGCCGGTCCGCAAAAGTTCCTCCAACGTTTCGCCGGTCCGCAAAAAGTTCCCCCAACGTTTCGCCGGTCCACTAATGCAAAAAGGTTGGAAAATACAGCTTTACACCACTCCAAAAGACTCTTGGCGTTGATTTTGCTGATGTCAGGCTTGTTTGCTGCTCTTCCGCCATAGAAACTTATTTCATTCAGCTTTCAATGAACTGTTAAGGTGCTGGCGTTTCTTTCAGAGGCATTTCGGAACTCTGTGGTGAATGTTGCAGCCGAGGACAGGCGATTTTGTCGCACAACCAGCATCAGCACCCGGCGGTTCCACTCTATCATTTTACGTGGCCTTCGACTTTGCGATTTTACTGCTGTTTCTCCTAAATGCTTCCAATTTAAAATAACATCACTTACAGTTGATCTGGGCAGCTGCAGCAGGGAATAAATTTCCCGAACTGGCTTGTTGCTATGATGACATCCTACGACAGTGCCAACTTGAAAGTCCCTGAGCTCTGCTGTATGGCACATTCTACTGTTCATGCTTGTCTATGATGTTCACAGGCCATGTGCTTATTTTTATACCTGTGTGGGCTATGGCTGTGACGTATATATGCAAATACGCTACTCGATAGGTATTTCCGAATGCTTTTGATCATATAGAGCAGTGTTTCTCAAAGTGTGGTCCGCAGGAAATTTCAGAAGAAAAATTAACGAAGAATGTTAGAATCCCTCCTCTTAAATTTTCAGTAATGCTCGACACGAATATCCAGAGCTATCAGATAGAGTCATTAATAATTTTCCTTACAACTGTGAGTTTATATTTTCGGATTTAGTTGAAATGAAGAGCAAGAAAAGAAATAGATTAGATGTGGAAGCTACTCTACTACTCAAATTATCGGTCATCTAACAGAATATAGATAGCTTAATAAAAGATCGCAAGCAGCAGCTTCCTCTCACAGATGCTATGATTATTATTATTGTAGCTTTTGTTTTTGTTATCAATTACTAGTAGAATCTTTATACGTGGACTTTTAGAAAAGTATTAAAATCAAAAGAGAAAATCAGCGAATAATAGTCCATATCACATTTTGCATATTATATAACTTGAATTGTATGGAGATTTTTTTGCCGTTCCTCATGGGCGTAGCTAGAATTTAGGTGGGGGTGGAATTTTCGGAGAAGGTTTAAATGATTTCCCATAGATATTACCTGTTTTAAATCTTGCTTTTTGACATTTCGAGGAGGGTTTAAGCCCCCAAACCCCCTCCCTGACTACGCCCACGCTATGACTACATTGCCAATTATTTAATTAAGCGAATGATCTCTTTTTTCGTTATACACCTGACAAAATAAAATCATAATTCACCAAACTCTTTCTTTATGAAATATATGTACTCTAAAAATTACTTTGTTTGAGATAGGATTGTCAACGGACCGGCATTTTAATCACGCTGTCGGAATTTTTGGCGATTTTCTGCCTAAGTCAGGTACCAACTGCTTATCGGGCGTTTTTGTGGACGGTATTATTTTCAAATAAAAAAAAAAGCTGAAAATTTGCTGAAAAAAGCTTAAAATTTACCAAAAGAAGCTAATATTAACTAAAAATTACATTTCGAGGGGGTGGGGGGTAAATTGAGCCGGAGCTCATACTCCAGTCTATAAATCGCAGCATATATCGGGTTATACTTTGGTTGTCTTTTCTTGGAGCTGGGAGAGGAGTCATTACTCACCGGCCGATGAGGGTGTCCGGTAGGTCTTAATATTATTAATTATGGTTGGCAACCTTAGTTTCAGACAACACATTTTTCAATTTCAAATTTATCCCTGGGAAGTTCCCCAGGCCCCGCCCCACGCTTAGTGGTCCACGATAAGTATAGAAATGCTTAAAGTGGTCCATGAGCGACCAAAGTTCGAAAAACACTGATATAGAGTGTAAACATTCAAGTTACCATTCAGTTTTTGTTATCACCTTATCTTACTGTTTCAGACTCATTCATTGCATAAAATGTACAATGTAATGCTATCTACATACACATCCAGTTTTCACAACATTTTGAACACTGACCTATGAATGTGTGGGATAATATTGTCACGTGTCAGTGCAGCAGCTTGTCGTCTGATAGAGTTGATAAGATGGAGCAACACACCCAGAGAGACGTTCATCTAGGCAGACTGCAGAGCATCCACTAATGAAGAACTGGTGGACTGCAGGTTATCATAGTGTCTGGAAGTCATTTCAGGTCATCCCAAAGATGTTACCCAGAAAAATAACTGAAATGCTCTTACAGCCATGGCCTATGCTCTGGACATCTAGGATACGGGGACTGGGTACACCATTCTGTTAAAAATCACCAACACTGTCTGGAATTTTGATATAAAAATGAGTCAGATGATCTACAATTAGGTCGTAATAGCAAAAGCTGCCTGAATGATGAGGCCTAAGATCTAGATTGTTTAAAGATTCTCAAAATTCCCAATCCTGGAACCTGTCTGCCAGGTGCTAGAAAGTCGTGCGTCAGAAATGCAGGATCCAGAGCGTTGGCCTGTTTTTTCCCAGATACGGACCATGACGTCGGTGTGATTAAGCAGATATCTGGACTCATCAGCCCAGAGATCCTTTTACCTGTCATGAACACCACAGCATCCATGATTTTAACACCAGCGCCAGCAGCAGTTGTTTATGTCTAACAGTGAAAACATCATGGTTCATATGTCTTTGTATCCTTTATCGCAAACACTGCGGAGCGTGGAGCATTGTTCAGGTAGAAAGTTAATGGGATGTGTCCAGCATTGTAGCAAGAGTTATGTCGTTCGCGATGGTCCTCCAATCGGCACGCACTAGCCGTTCCACTCGGGTCTCGCCCATTGTGATCACTGCCGATTTCTGTCCATTTTAGGCTGTTGCGCGGTTGTTTCTTTTTCTGCTCATCTTCCTACACAACAGCATGCTGCTGGCAGAGACAGTCTGAAACGCTCCCTTCAGAATGGTCGTACGGAAGCTTCTGCTTTGAAATTTGGTTAAATTACACTTCTAAATATTTCGCTAAGAAAAATACCTCGCGGTCACTACTAGTACTTTCTATCTACTTCTGAGAAGTGAGACAGTTGCATGGTTACATTGTGCTAGTGCAGTTCATTTTTTTAGAGAATGGTAGTGGTCAAATATCTTGCTTTTGTTTTCTTTTTACATACACCACCATAGCAAAAATTGATTAAACCCACATTTTGATTTTCACGACGCGACGTGGTTCCATCTCCTCTGTTTACTGAAGTTTCATAAATCACCCTTCCAACAAAGTCATGTAAATTTGATGCAGTTGTCAAAGATCGGTTTTCAAGGAACCAAATAACTGTGCATTCTCAGTACATGGTGAAAACTTAGCGTTTTATATAATATGAGTTTTATTTCACAATATTTTCTCATCATCCCTCTATCTAAGAGGTATGGTCAGAAGAGCTACATTGTCTGCTTTTGTGAAAGCAGCTATCGTCAAGTTGCGAATGAGACACCGGCTACCTCTGTTACATTGAACGCTGTTTGCGAAGTTTTGTCTGAATTATGTTACCCAGTAATCACGAAGCATTACTCTGATTAGACGTTTAATTATTAGCCAAATTAGCTTGCTCTGAAATTTTGCTCTGCATACAGAAATTTCAGGCAGCCAAATTGCTTACGCCAAAATTGTCACTTAGAAATGGGAAGTCTTAGGACAATTAAATGTAAAGATGAATAAGTATGAATGATCGCTCGCATGAATGTCAATACCTTCATTTCGAAAGCTTAAGTCTCAGATGGAAGTAGGAGCCACCCAGTTAAGTTGTATATTACAAGTCAGTTTTATGTCACGTATTGCAGTGGAAAATCACTTGTGCCTTCCTACACACCACAGAATACTTCAGAGAAACGTAAATCAAAGTTTACTAACCTTTTATTCCTAAGTGAACTCATGAAATGGAAATTTAGGTCCCCATGGAATAAATTTGCATTAAACATGAAGTCCAAGAATTGTTTCCCGTCATTTTTCAGAAAACTGCAATGAAAATGGAATAAAACGCAAATCAGAAAAGCTAAACTTTCAAAAACGTCGTCAGGAGTTGGGTAACAGGATTTTTACACCACCCTGTTTACTAATT
This sequence comes from Macrothele yani, assembly GCA_039090855.1. Lineage (NCBI taxonomy): Eukaryota > Metazoa > Arthropoda > Arachnida > Araneae > Macrothelidae > Macrothele > Macrothele yani. The sequence goes on from CM077014.1 coordinate 3,004,290, forward strand.
TGTCGCAGTTCTCGCTATTACGTATTTGCATTACAACCACACAGATGGCTTTCTCAAGATATTTCGTTGAGATACTAATAATTCCATTTCTTGCTAGAGATCATGCCAAGATGTTGCTATGCAAAACCGAATGTTTCTTGTTCAAGTTGGCCCCGAGATTTTTGTTTATGGATGGCAACGGGCGCCTGTACGGAGCTGACGTGGTTGAGGAATTCGCAGAAATTGAAGGCATCCAGCGAATGTCCTGGGCAACAAAATCTTACGATTTCAATCCCAGATTTGTTGCTTTTTTCTCCATTTGTTTTGGAACGTCCTTGCTAGGAGCATTGCAACCATTTCTTTTGTCGTATGTTCAGCTGTAAGGCATCTCCGGTGGTTTTTGTCTCGCACCTTTCTGAACACTCTTATACTGAGCATGAATCGTTGATGTACAGCATGCTTAGTTTTTTGTGGGGATCAGCCTCCTTACTGATATGTTTTGAGAACTTTATATCAACTTCTGTAATGTTTACTGTTCGTTTTGACGCAGCGACTGCAGTTTTTCTCTTACTGGCCTGAGACTGGTTTCATTGCTATAAAGTTCGTTGCTGTACCTCTTTGGAGTTTCATTGCTGTACCTCTTTGGGCTTCATTGCTGTGTTTCTTTGGGGTTTCATAGAAAAATTATACCACAGTTACACCGCATTTCCTTAATTTTGTGAAACAGTAATGTACGGGTGCATTTATTATATTAGATCTGAACCTGTTGTTAAGAGCTCTGCTCATTCATCTGTGCTATCAAACTACAACGACGGGCAGCCTTCAAGTGCACTCTTAATGGTTGCTCATGCTATGACATCTGCAGTTGGGATGTTTTTTGTTTTTTTTTTGTTTTTTTCGTTAAATATATGCTCAGTTATTTTAAAATTGTTTAGAACTTTGTGTCCGCTATCACTTGTTTCGTTCATAACAAACATCAGAAATTTGTCTACTGTTATTTGAAAAACACCTACAGTCTAAACGAAAATTCACTAACAAGCAAACTAATTCATCAAGTTGCAAGGAAACGATAGCATTTAAGACCGTGAAAATTTATTTTTGATGTCATTTACGTTTAATCGGCATCTTTTATTATCAATTTATTAATATCTTTCCATCATTTCCTTGAGCAGAAATCAAATTTCACGTGTAAACAGAAATGCTTCATTAGCTCCTTTTTTCGTTTCTGTTTAACGCGAGAGCCCTGTCTGCCTATGCCTGCTCTGGGACACCACCCAAAACCTATATCGGGTCTCGGGTTGAGTCGTCTTGGACTACTACTATCCTGGTGGCACAATGGGATTGTTGTCTTTCATTATCGTCTCAGAACCTGAGCGTCTCTTGCATCTCGGTCAGTTGGTCTTCCATGAGTTCTTCGAATGTTCTTAAAAGAGTGTATTAGCAGCCTCTCGCTTTTTAAACATCATTTCCAGATTCATTCCTTTGGCCCTGTTTTTAAGAGTTTATTGAATATACTGATGGCGCTCTACTGTACGCGTAGTAAGTTCTAATCTCAAGTATGGTCTGTATAATGCTATGGAACGTCGATGCTGAAATTGGTGGTGAGTACTGCATCGTCCGTTGCCAGTATAAGAACGATAACCCAAACCCCGGATATCACTCGTTGAAATTCAGAAAGCTGACTTGTTACGCGGTTCAGAAGTGGCGGCGGGAAATTGAGAAATAGCGAGAAAGGCAATGAATTTTCATTGAAAAGAACAAATAGTGCAAGCCAAAGGTACGTACATATAGATGACTAAATAAATTTAAACCACCGTATGCCTTCTGACGTAAACTTCGGTATTGCTATAACGGTGAAAAACATTTTAGCCACAGAAGTGAGCCTTGCAAGTCGTATTATGGGTAGCCAGAACAGATATGCGCTAACAACACTACCAGAATGTAAAGTAGAGATAAGTTGGCTAAAATCTTACTGAACAGCCCGCATTGCTACATTTCGTCGCATGTTTTCATAGGTTAATGACGTCAAGTGTTCAATTACAGAGGTGCAATAAATACAGATCTTAAATATTCGTCTGAATGTTTCCAGAACTTTTTTTATCACAAAAATATATTAGCAGCTGTATGTAAGTGCAAATCTTGATTTGATGTTATGCTGCTTCATTTTGGTTATGCAGCTGGTAATCTGGAGACCGATGCTCGACAAATGAGGCAAACGAAGTACAGTTTCAAACGTAAGTTTTTGTCGGGTGTTTCTTTTCGTCAACAGAGACATGGATATATCGATCTTTTGGTAAGGCCACTAGCCAAAATGTTTTGAGATTATGTGAAGTAACACCTTTGATAAAGACCGCCAAAAACAGAGATACTCAGATGGTTGAATAAAAACATACGTAAGATAATAGCCGGTTAGGCATTCGTTCCAGCAAGACGAGAATCGGTCAGACGTCCGCTAGAGTACATGGCAAGGAATGAAACTGAGAAACGCCCATCGGTGGATCCATAGGACTACATATAAAAACAGGCTATGTTTACAGCTTGTTACCAGCATTCCCCAGCTTGTGTTCGAATAAATATCTATTTTACTTCAAAGTGTGCAGAATGTACCAGAGAAAGTTTTCTGGGCTTCCCAGAAATGGCATCGATCTGGTTGAAAAACACCGTTATTAATTAACTGTATGATCAGTTTATGTTTTCTATTGATTAGGGGGTTTAATAACGACTGTGAACAACTCTGAGTTATAAGCAGTTGTCTATCCTTGATTTAGGGCTTCTGGCTCCAGGAAAGTGATAGAACCAACGCTGTAAGACAAGTACATCACCCACGCCTCTTCCAGGAGCCGAACTCGGGTCCATCTTGGACGAATGTCAGAAGCCAGTGCTTAGATAACTGTGCCACCGGGGCGGATGTTTGAGTTACCCATATCACCTTATTCTTTTCTGCTTCATGGTTTAATCCTCTCCCCGGGAGCACCCAAGATTAGAAAAGTAGCCTGTTCCTAATTTAGGGTAACTTATTCCAGAAAAAGAGACAAAACGAGTGACTTAGGAAAAACACAGCCCTCGTGCCTCATCTGGGACTCGAACCTGGGCACAAAAATGCGAGAAGTTGTAAACATTTTACCTAAATCATCAAAACTCCGGACAGCTATATGTACTGAGATTCTAGTTTATTAGGAACACAGCTCTCGTCACCTAAACGCTCAGTTAAACCCGCAAGCCGGTAAACGCAATGTGCGGTAATAAATCAGGCTGATCAGTTCTTCGAGCATCCGTTAGCATTTGACTGAGAGTAGTAGTGGGCAAAACTAGTAATCTGAGAGACTCTGAACGTGGAATGATAGTTGGCTCCAGGCGTTTCGGTTCGAGTATGTACAGAGTGGGTGTCCTGGAATTTTCCACGCATAACCGTAGGATGATTAACCGTGATTGGAGCGGCACCCAAAACACACTTTCAGCAATCGGCGATACTGTGAACCAAAACAGTTAGTGGATCAATGGAGTCAATGGTGTCTGGCGAGAATTGTGCAAAAACAAAAACACTGGGGCACCCCGACAAATCACTGCGCAATTAAAACTTACTGACCAGAGGGGTCATCTCTGACCACACCATGTTACTGGGTAACAATCGTGTTACAGCATCCGACAAACATGTGTAATGTGCCGATATCAGCAGCGCAGAATTGCAAAGTGCGCCTCAATGAACGCTAGAGTATCGACACGACCATTGAGGACTGGAAAAATGTCCCCTCAGAGGACGGGTCAAGGTTGCTTCTGTACTATGCGGATGGAAGAATCCTAATTTGGTGCAAGCAACATGAGGCAATGGAAGCAACCTGTCAGATGTCAAAAGTACCCAGAGGTGGGCTGGTGTGGGAAAGTCTTCCTGGCATGCATCAGGCCCCATCGGTAATGCATCTGAACTTCACGGCGTATCTGAACATGATTGTTGACTAAATTCATTCTTTCATGGCTACAGTTTATCCTGAAGAAAATGGGCACGTCCAGTAGAATAACCCAACTTCTCCCAAGGCTGGTATTGTCACTGAATGGCTCCACAACCATATCTACGAGTTTTCCTTGCTTCAGTGGCGTACACAGTCGTCGGATGTTAACACATAGAGCACCTTTGGGATGAAGGGCAACAAGTTGTTCGCTGCGAGACTGTGTCAGTGTCCAATCTGCAGCAACGGAGATACCCAGGTTTCCGCACGGTGCAAAATTCCTGTGTGACGCTTCCAGCATCAAGTATGTTCTATGCCCCGACAAATTCGGGCTTTTGTATCTGTTTGCATGCCAAGTGAGGGGCAACACACTACTAGATAAATGTACTTAATAAACTGGAATCTTAGTGTATGTATATGTGCTGAAACTTCAGATGAAAATGTCTGGAAGACAGCAAAAACGAACCGGCTTTTCTCCAGAAGGATGCAAGTATGTTTCAGCGTTCCTCAAAGTAATTGCCTCACAAAAAATGAATGTCAATCCTTAATGTTTTATTTTTTAATTTATTTACTGTCTGGCTAAATACATGCACTATCCGAAGTATTAGTTAAGTTAGGGAATGTGTGGCCTCAAGTTTCTGAGTTTGTGTAGAATATTCTTTGTTTTGTATTCATGCGCATGCAAATGTAAAGTGGTTTTCTAATCGATGCCTTTCTTTTTTAAATTTTTTTGCAGGTGAAAAAGTTTAGTCATAATTTAAGAAGGCGGTATTGGAGGTAGCAAGTTTCTTTGATCTTTATCAGGGAGAAATAATTACAGGTATATATGACGATAAATATAATATTAGATTATTTATGCGGTATTATGATTAACAGTAATTTTTGCAATTTAAAAAGATGAAAACTGTAACTACAGTAATGCAGTTCTAAATCATATTGCACAAGCATGATGAATCTTATGATTTGACATCAGATGTACCACAGAAACACTTTCGGTTTTCATGTCTTGGTGGTAAGTGCATAGCAGTTGCTATGCACTTACCACTACATTACATCAACTATTAACTGTCGCTGGTCTCCAGTGTATGGCCACTGGTTCTAAGTAAGGAACAAAGTGTTTGCCGTAAAACAAACACAGTACTATGCCTCACAGGTACTCGAACTCTGGCACATCTGGAAAGAATGATCAGAAACCAGAGCTTAGAGCACTGCGCGACTGAGGCCGTAGGGGCAACCCTTGAACTAAAGAAATGTCTAGGTAAAGGTCTGGCAGTGATTCAGTTATACCCGCAGGAACAATTCCTATGCTTTTCTACCTACGCTGCAGGCCTGTTTCCGACCAACCGTGTAGTCTGGTTTCAGCTGTTCACCCGCACGTTGATGAATACGGACCCGTCGAATACATACTCCTGTTGGAACTGGAACCTGGACTCATCAAACTAAGGGATTCTTTTGCAGTCGTCCGGTGTCCATTGAAGGTGGTCCTGCAGGCGGTGCTGTCGATGACAATAGGTCAACATGGGCATGTGATCTGACTGACATTTCCTTAGACAAATCCTGAAGAGTGTCCACTAGACTCTGTGTACAGAAACGTTTCTCTGCACTTCGTGGTTTTATATTACTGTTAATTTATAGATCGTGAGCTGTCTGTTGCCCTAGATAGCACGTGTCAACCGACGTTCACCTTGGCTGTCAACCAGTTGTGGTTTGTCTTTTCCGGAATGTTAATTGGATGTGTGACCATTTTCTGACCGATGAATATACAATGTCTGCGGTTGATGATATGCTATCCCCGTCTTCCTCGAGCTGATAATCGTTCCTCGTTCAAACTCCGACAAGTTATTTCTTACTCCATTATAACGGCTTCGTAAAGCTTAACTGAGACGGCCTTACGATGCGGTCAATGCTGGCGGTGAGATAATGATCTGGCTGGTTCATCGGTATGTATTCTTTCTAGAAAACTTTAACAAAAAAGTGCTCCACATACTTTTTTATCTTGACTTATATTTAATTGGAAACATGAAGTATGACGCTGATGGGCCGCCCCGGTGGTGCAGTGGTCTAAGGCGCTGGCCTCTGATCATTCGTCCGTAAGGGGTCCGGGTTCGAATCCCGGTCAGGCATGGATGTTGTGTTTGTCTTACGGCACTGGCTCTCTCCCTTCCCTGGAACCAGTGACCCTAAATTAGGGACGGGCGACTGCTTATAGCCCATTGAGTTGCTCACGGTGGTCGTTAAACCTCCAATCAACAACAACAACAACGCTGATGGTACAAAAAATTGATTAATAAATTCAACACATTGCAACCAATATCAAATATTGATTATCTGATGAACAGAAGAATCCACTGGCTGTACTCTGAAATATCGTTTGTGGGTGCTGGATAATTAGATAATGTTCCTGGGGTATATATACACAGTATATTATCCCTGGGACGTCGACAACATTTGTACATGACATGAAGACATCGTTCTTGGTTCAAGGAGTAAAGCGCATAAGCCGTAGCCATACACAGACCTGACAGAGCGGGCGAGAGAACACTCAATGTTTGTACTCCGCTGACAGAGAAGAGCACGAAGTTGGAAAAGCGAACGAAGATGGCTGTTACGGTTAAACTCAACCTCCACAAGATGATGTGAGTTGACTTGAGTTCACTGAACTAATACAGGAAAGAAATCAAATGTCACAGCTTAACTCTAACAAATTCCAAGTGAGCTGGGGCCACGGAAGCTACACTCTGCATACAAAATGCGAAGTTCAAAGTTGCAGTGACATTTCCTTCTGTTCTGTTTCACAGCAAATTACATTTTTCCTAAAAGGGATCAATGCATTAATTACAAAGCATTTCGTTTTCTCAACTTTAGCATTCCTAGGGCCCAGACTTTACGTAACGTAAAAAACTGAGCAAAGTATTCTAACACAGAAAAAATCTATTTTAGGTACTGCCATCGAAACAGAAAGCGTGAGTTTCAGTTCTGCATCATGCTTATATCCCAAGTACGGAAATGCTGCATTGATTCCGCTTTCCAACCGTAGGTTGAATAAGTGTATATGCTCCAGCTTTTTCCGTCCGTCCGTCCGTCTGTCTGTCGGCACGATAACTCACGTAAAAATGGTTCGATTTCGATGAAATTTTTGTATGTGGTAGGGGACCACCAGGGGACGAACCCTATTGAAAATGGGTGAAGTGGGGTCAAAGGTCACGCCATAAGAGCGGGATCCATTTCATTGCCTTTATGCGTCATAACATGCGTAAATATGGTTCGATTTCGATGAAATTTCAGTATGTGGTAGGAAACTACCTGGGCACGAACCCTGTTGAAAATTGGCAAATTGGGGTCAAAGGTCAGGCAGGGCATAAGAGCGGGATTTATTCCATTGCCCTTATACGTCATAACTTGCGTAAAAATGGTTCGATTTCGATGAAATTTTGGTATGTAGTAAGGAACCACCTGGGAACAAAACCTATTGAAATTGGGTGGAATGGGGTCGAAGGTCAGGACATAAAAGCGGTATCCATTTCATTGCCTTTATGCGTCATAACATGCGTAAATATGGTTCGATTTCGATGAAATTTTAGTGTTTGGTAAGGAACCACCTGGGGACGAACCCTATTGAAAATGGGGTCAAAGGTCAGGGCATAAAGGTGGAATTCATTCCATTGCCTTTATGCGTCATAACATGCGTAAATATGGTTCGATTTCGATGAAATTTTAGTATGTGGTAGGGAACCACCTGGGCACGAACCCTATTGAAAATGGACGAAATGGGGTCAAAGGTCAGGCAGGTCATAAGAGCGGGATTTGTTCCATTGCCCTTATGCGTCATAACTTGCGTAAAAATGGTTCGATTTCGATGAAATTTTAGTATGTGGTAGGGAGCCACTGGGGACGAACCCCATTGAAAATGGGCAAAATGGGGTCAAAGGTCAGGACACTGGAGTGGGATCCATTTCATTGCCCTTGTGCATCATAACTTACCGAAAAATGTTTCGATTGCGACAAAACGTTATCATGTTGTTCCGGAGGTATAGTGAACCGTTTCTGTTGAATATCAACGAAATGGGGTCAAAGGTCATTGCACAAAAGCAAGATTTATTCCACAGCCATTATTCTGATAACTTGCGTAAAACTGCTTCTATTGCGACAAAACTTTAGTATGTTATTCTTGAGGTGAACTGAACCGGTTCTGTTGAATATCATCAAAATGGGGTCAAAGGTCAGGACACAGGAGCGAGATTTATTCCACAGCCATTATCCTCATAACTTGAGTAATAATTTCTGGTATGTTGGAAAGCGTATCATAATCAATGCATTTCATGATTTTACTAACTTGTTTTCTTCTACAATAAGTTTTATAAGACATGCTACTTTATCCCTTAAAATTTTAGATCGTGTATATACACGATCGAGTCGCATTGTTGTGACCACCTCCTACTTTTGAAGTCAACGGCTCGTAGCCAGTGAAAGAAGGCACGTGTCGTGAGCTGACTTGGATGGTATATACGGTGTGCTGTAGGCATTCTGAAAACATATCACTCATTGCTGTCATGGATAAAAGGAGCGGTTTATCAGATTTGCAAAAAGAGATGATTTTCAGATTTTGGACCAAAGGTGGCAGTATTTCTGAAACAGCGCAGTTTGTGAACTGTTCGCGTGCTGCTGTGGTTAAAGTGCATCGTGATTGGAGAAATGACACCCTTGCGAAAAAGCGGCGTGAAAATTGTAGGGCACCACGTGCCATTGATATGAGAGATGAACGTCGGCTTTGAAGGTGCGTGAGGGCCGATCGACACGCTACAGGGGAGCAACTCACTGGCCGAATAAGCCAGGGGGCTACCGAAATTTCGTCTAAAACGACAGTTCAGTAAACTCTGCTGCGTACGGTGGCTCCAGTGCAGACGGATGGTCACTTTACCTATGCTAACGAAGGTGCATCGGCAGAAAAGGCTTACATTTGCACAGCAGTACCGAAATTGGTCCTCCGCAAATTTGTAAAGGATTGCTTTCTCCGATGAGTCACGTTTTCTGCTTCATTGAACGGATGGACGTTGGCGTATAAGGTGAGAAACATCGAAGAACAAACACTCTTCAACCACTGCTGGAAGAACACAAGTTGGTGGGGGCAGCGTTATGGTCTGGGGAGTGTTTTCGTGGCATTCTCTGGGTCAACTCATACCTGTGGAAGGCACTATGGACCGAATTCATTATGAATCCAGTTTTGCAGATCACGTACACCCATACATGCTGATTGTCTTCCCTGAGGTGAATGGGATCTTCCAGCACGACAATGCGACCTGTCACTCAGCTAGAAATGTCCGAGAGTTGTTGGAAGAGCACGATGAAGACATCAAAATTCTTTCCTGAAATCCTAATTCCCTAGACTTAAACACAATCGAGCATCTGTGGGACCACCTGGATCGTGTTGTTCGCTCTATGGATTCTCAACCACGCACCCTCCAGGATCTTTCAGATGCATTTCAGTCAGTGTGGTTCCACATACCTGTAAACACCTTCCAGCACTTTATTGAATCATTCCTATCCCGTGTAGCTGCTGTCCGCGCTGCACACGGCAGTTACTCTGAATATTAGCTGGTGGTCACAACAATGTGCCTCGAGTATGTATATATGTAGTTTTCCGGAATAAATTTTGGTCACTCAACAATATTACTTGTTCTTGTTCGGGGCCCATGGCAATTTTGCCGCCATTATGGCGTATCATACATATGTATGTTAAAACCGCAGGATCTAAAATTATTTAAACTGTTCTAGCAAAGAAAGAAAACCAATCGCTTACCATCAGGTAGTTATGATAATCTTTCCAGTACTCTCCCTTTCTTTCTGACTTTATACACATAAATCATAAATGCATCCCAGCTTCTGGGAAATTGCAAGGAACACCGCTGGGAGAGGTTTTCTGAGAAACCTTTCAGAATTTTGTTTATATCGTCTTCATGTGATGCAAAATGAGATCATTTTAAGGAGTTTTTTAGTTATGGGAAAACAAAGAAAACATCACATGGGAGATGTTTATCAGATACAGATATTCTTACCTTAGGTATTAGGCCAAAATATTTTGTACGGAGGAGTTGCGTGAGGAGATGCAGTATGTTATCGTAGTTCTTGTTTGCGGGATCTCTGTAAACGGTTTCTATGCTTACAATTATGGCAGAATACTCAGGCGGTTTCTCTATCCACTTCGACTTTATCATCTAATTTATAAATTGTGAACATTCCAGCATTTCTTATCGGCTGAGCTATTTTTATTTGCTTTTGAATGGGTTATTGACGATAGCGAATAGTCAATCTCTCTACTTCCGTCTTCTACTGCTCAAGAACTCTAGTGCTGCATTTGAAAATATCTATATCTTATTTTGTACACCTGATGATGAAACGATAAAATAGTTTCGAAATTGCTAGTGTGCTATGGCGAAAAATAAAATATTTCTAACGTGCCTAGACGGTATAAACTTTATTCTATAGACATAATCTGGCGCGTAATCAATCTCGCCGAGTGCATGACCTCGTAAAAAATCCTCACATCTTACAGAGTGCATCACTTGGTGATATTTAATACTATGCACATAGTTCTGTTTTTACCCAAGTGCTTGAATCTTGCAATGCGGTACTTGACCCCATGCTCACAAATGATTCCGTATTGATTAGTCTTTGTAGCGATTCACCAAAGCTGAATTTTCTACTATACACCATTAAAACACTTCACTTAAGCATCTGCTCTTACCCTAGAACAAAGCGAATCTCTAAAACTGCATTAAAGATAGTCGTTGTGTAATGTAGTCACCTGTTTAATCATTGACGTACTCACCTGTTGTGAAAATCTTCATAATGCGTGGAGACAATGTGAATAGACAAAATCATCGCTCTTTCCAGCGACCGAAAAATTGTTATCCGGCACCACTGGTATCGTACCCCAGATCTCTCGATAACTAGCCGAGTGCGTTCGTCTTACGCTACGGTGGCCAACAATCAACGGCGCTAGGTGTGTTTATTTGTCAGTATCTGACTTTACAAATCCGTAGAGATGGGCTCAGCCCAGCGGTGTCCTAAAAAAGTTTTTCGGTTGCTGTGTGTTAATTAAAGAAAACTTGAAAAGAACGATGAATTTGTCTATTCACATTGTCTCCACGTATTTGGAAGATTTTAACTATCGCTCTCGCCTTTTGGATATAATTTAATAGCTTGCGCCGTTAATCCCCACCAGATGGAGACGTCTCAGTTGCTGAGCCCATCGCAACGTATTTGTGATGTCAGATGCTGACAGATAAACACACATAGCGCCATGGATTGTTGGCCACCTCTGCCTAAGGCGAACGTACTCAACGGTATTGCGAAATTTAGCACGAAGAATCAGTGAAGTTACTTTTTTCAGACCTACTGTTTTCTTCAAGTGCCGGAGTATACTTACACGTCAGTTTTGTAATTTTCTCTGTTTTTTATGCTTATCAGCTCTTTCCCTCCTCTACTTAACTTCATCCAATTAAAAAAAATCTCTATTTCTTTTCTGTAATTTATATGATCTTAATGAAGATGTCTGTCTATAAACTGACTAGCCATCTCAAAAACTTTGATTTGATCACTTATTTGCCAACGTTTGGGAGCAAACGTTGTGTCATTTATGTCATATAAGAATCCTTGTCTTTGTAGAGTTTCATTTATTTAGAAAATAGGTAGTGGTGTATTTATTAACGACGACTTTGGCAACTGGCAATCGGTTCCTCATTAAAAAAATTGGGTCTTACACAGATAATTTCAGCTTTAACTCCACTGGTGAAATCTTGCTATGAATATAATTTTTCATTACTGTAGATTATATCTGATATTTATTCTGTGATTTCAACAGTCGAATTTCTCGACTTTTTTTGCGAAAAGTACACTCAAGAGCAATTGAATTAGAGACAGCTGGCGTTATGCAAATGTAGCGCTGTGGGCGCCCCTGTAAACGGAGACGACATGACGTATGCAGGGATCCGACAATATAACGAGTGATGCGACGGGAATCAGTAAGAGTCGGACGCAGTATGGGTAAGACGAAGGATCTAAGGGCATTTGATCGTGGGCAAATCGTCGGGGGCCCGACGAATGGGCCACTCCATCTCGGAAGTTGTGCAGGCACTGGGATTTTCACGAGCCACTGTGTCACGGGTGCACCGTGAGTACATCGAATCCGGTAAAACCATCCCTGCAGGGGCCAACTGCCGTGGACAACAGCGTGTGGATGAGCGGGGTCATCGTCGGCTAGCTCGCATTGTAACAGCGGATAGACGGGCCACAGTGCAAGAAATCACTCGGCAGTTTAACGCTGGTGCACAAAAACGTGTAAGCAGCCACACCATCCAGAACCATCTCCTTGCTATGGGGTACAGAAGCCTTCGTCCCACGAGGGTACCGCTGCTGATCGCACATCACAAGGTGCAAAGATTAGCATGGGCGCGAGAACATCGCCAATGGACCCTAGACATGTGGGGAAATGTTGCCTGGACTGATGAGTGGAGGTTCACTTTGGTACATGCGGATGGCAGGATACGAGTACGGCGCAAACCACATGAAGCGGTGGATCCTTTTTGTCAGCAGGGTACTCTTCAAGCTGGTGGGGGTGGCATTCTCATCAGGGGACTGTTTACGTGGACTGAAATGGAACCCCTGGTACGTGTGACATCGTCCCGCACAGGTCAACGTTACCGGAATAACCTAGAAGATCATTTGCTCCCGGTTTGTGTGTCTTCAACATCCCACTGGGGACCTCATCCTGCAACAAGACAATGCACCGTTCCATCGTTCCCGAATTGTATCCGAATGGTTGGATGAACACTCCACCGACGTGACCTCGCTTCCTTGGCCAGCTAGGTCACCTGACCTCAATCCCATCGAACACATCTGGGATGCCATCGAGAGAGATGTTAGAGGCTCCGACCCCTCCATCAAATCTTCGTGAACTGTGGGAGCTTGTTCAGGGGTCGTGGATCCGTATGGCTTCCCAATGCTTCCGGTGTCTTGTCGAGTCCAAGCCGAGACGAATCGCCGCCGTCATCAGAGCGAAAGGTGATGCTACACGTTACTAGACAGGTATCTCTAATTCAATTGCTCTTCTGTGTATATTCAAAGCAAACAGAATATAAATTCTGAATTTGCTTGTAACAGCAAATTCAACACTGACTGGTCATCCATGTGACATTGTAACACTGACTGGTCATCCATGTGACACGTCTCAGAAAACTTGAAAATTTCATCGCCCTGCAGGGGAATCGAACCCGCATCTTCCGATTTCCGTTCGAGTGTGCTAACCATTACATCGCCCAGGACAGCGAAGTTCCAAGCAACTGAGACTAAGAAAATTTAGCTTAGGAATTTGAAACTTCCCAGATTTTTGCTAGTCGAAGCATCTTTGCTCCCTCATAGCGTTTTGACACGACTCCAGATTTTCACTAGGAAGCAACAAAGCTTCGACTAGCGAAAATCTGAGGATGCTCAGATTCCTAAGCTAAATTTTCTTAGTCTCAGTTGCTTGGAACTTCACTGTCTTGGGTGCTGTAACGGTTAGCATACTTGAACGTAAATCAGGAGATACGGGTTTGATTTCGACTCCAGGGCGATGCAATTTTCAAGTTTTCTGAGAGGTTTTACGTGGATGACCAAGTAAGTTTTACAAGCAAATTCAGAATATATATTTTGTTTGCTTTGAATATTCTATCGATTCTCCTTTTATTATGAGGAATACTTCTTCCTTCATTGATTTTTATAAAAAGTAATAATTATTGAATATTCCATGCCTATGGATTGCATAGCAATTCTTAGAGAACGGTTGTTATGGTATGTATTTGAGCAACAAATCCTAGGAAAGAGCAAACTAATCTGAAAATATCTGTTTCCTTGCTACACGAACTGGCAGCTCTCAGTTTATATTCAAATGTTCTTCACATTCTTACCATTAATCCTTATCTTAATCCCCCCGAGGAGCTCGAGCTCATTTCAACGATTACAGAAAAAAATAGTAATGCAAACAGGTTGCGGACAGTACAAAATTTCCTGTTGTGGTACACGTTTGTCTTATGTATTGCAAATCCTGAAGAAACGCCTATATGCGTAATGCTGAGGTTCTACATATCTTTTACCTTCCGAATAAATAAAATACCTATTCTCCGAAGCCAACTCTGGTGATGTTAACTCCAAAATCAGAATACTGGTTTCATTGTTCATAAACGAAAATACAGCGTGTCTTTTGAATTATAACTCTTTGGGGAAAATGTAAATCAAATGTCTCGGATTTTCAAATAATATTCGCTAAAGACAGACATCTATTTTATTCTTCAACCTCTTCTGATCATTTTATACTTCCGGAGTTGCTACAAATATTTCTTATTTATCTTTCTCTTTTCCAAATTCAATTACATTAATTCAATTTGGAAAAGAGAAAAAATTACGTAACTGAATATAGAGAAGAAAAGTAACGTATTACACCTGAAACAAAGATGTGCGTCTTGAGGTTAGGTCAGGAATATTGTCTTCCTGTGCTTTTCGCTTCGCTCTTCGGAGTTGAGTTTCAACAATCTCGTTTGGTTGTCGTTCAGAGTTTTTCCATGTGAGCGAGCAAAACTTTTTTCTTTTCTTTTTAAGCCTTCCAACGTCTAGCCGTTCAGAAACGTGCACTGGTTTATTTCTGGTTTTGCTGATCAAATGCCATTGTATACTGTATGTCCAATCAAAGCAGCCGGAAAATAGGTTTTCGAACGCGAAACGTTTTGTTTGCGTGATGCCGGTGTTTTGCAAACAAGATTTTTAAGCAAGCTTCTGGTTAGACATAATTTATTCTGTTCTTTATCTCTCCACGATCATTTCAGCGCTTTGAACTCAGCGATTATCTCCTAAATACACCTGCTCGTGGTTGCGTGTGTAAAGAATATCCCCCAAAGGAAAAAGAACTCGCACAGTGTATTATGTTGTACTGTAACTTAATAAGCATCTTTTCCCGATGGAATACAACTAACTATTCTTTCCATACATACGCTAAATTCCTAACGAAACATTCGCTGGTTGTCACGAATGCTTTTAAATGGCAAACTATTTCCTTTGTGTAACGATGTTCAATATCGGAATGTTTAAGAGACCAACATCCAGTGTACAGGACCTAGGCTCGGGTCCCAAGATGTGTTTTTGCATTTTGTTCATTTTTGTTGTTTTGTTTCTTCTTCTTAATCTTTCTGCAGCCCCTAATCTGAAATTTTGGAAAGGAAACTCTCTGGCGCTTAGGTGCTTTGAAAAGTCCTAAGGAAACATTCAATAATTCAAATTCAAAGCTTCTTTCAGAATGTCGCAAGTACCCTTATATGTAGATTATGAAAACACAAATTTGTCTGTGACGGGATCGAACTCGCGCCCCCTCTCTCAGGGGTAAGTTGCTCTCCCAACTAAGCTACACAGACGGAATGTATCGCTGCAGATTTGTCACCTTGACACGTGCTTTACCTCTGTACTACGTCACATCCTCTCCCTCTCATTTTTTTGTTTGAAGCGAGGAACGAATTTTTATTAATTCTAGAAGATCTGTGGAACAAACATCACACATTTTTCGAAAAACCCAACGGCTAGTACATCCAGTTTTACGCAAGGGCGCCATTATGAAAACACAAATTTGCCCGTGACGTTTATCGAACACTCGCCCCCTCACACACGGATGGAATGCATCGCTGCAAATTTATCGTCATGACACGTGCTGTACCTTTATAGTTGGTCAGTCTCAATTTAGAGAGACAAATTAGACAACAAATTTCATGCCATGCTGTCCTCAAGTAAGACGGAATGCGAGATTCTTTCTCTAGTTTGGAATTCATCGTAGGAAGATTAAAAACTTAATGCATCCTAAAGTGGAAAGCATCAGGAATTATACATACACAGTGCGGCAATTAAGTGATGAGGCTGATTTTTTTTTAAATGGAAAGGTAGGAAAACTTAAGTGAATATATTTCATTCGAAGTACATTCCTCCTGCGTTGATAGAAGTGGCACGATCTGTCAACGAAAGGAAGGACTTGCAGAGATCGTCTTTTGGTTTAGAGTCAAGAATTTATGTCACAGTTCTTTGTATGTCTTTAATGTATTAAAAAACTTTTACTTTTAAAGGCAGTTTTTATTTAAGGAATAGAGCGTAGTCACATGGTGGCAAATCTGGAGAATAGAGAAGGATGGTTGAGTACACTCATTCGTTTTCGTGCCAACAATTGCTCTGCACTGACTGCTGTGTGTACGGATGCTTTGTCGTGAAGAAGGAACCTTTTCCCGTTTTTGTACTCAGACCTGATGCGAACAATCAACTTCCACGGTCGTTCCGAAATGAATGCTTTATCGTGAAGAAGGAACCTTTTCCTTTTTGTACTCAGACCTGATGCGAACAATCAACTTCCACCGTCGTTCCGAAATGAATGCTTTATCGTGAAGAAGGAACCTTTTCCTGTTTTTGTACTCAGACCTGATGCGAACAATCAACTTCCACCGTCGTTCCGAAATGAATGCTTTATCGTGAAGAAGGAACCTTTTCCTTTTTTTGTACTAAGACCTGATGCGAACAATCAACTTCCACGGTCGTTCCGAAATGAATGCTTTATCGTGAAGAAGGAACCTTTTCCTGTTTTTGTACTCAGACCTGATGCGAACAATCAACTTCCACCGTCGTTCCGAAATGAATGCTTTATCGTGAAGAAGGAACCTTTTCCTTTTTTTGTACTAAGACCTGATGCGAACAATCAACTTCCACGGTCGTTCCGAAATGAATGCTTTATCGTGAAGAAGGAACCTTTTCCTTTTTTGTACTCAGACCTGATGCGAACAATCAACTTCCACCGTCGTTCCGAAATGAATGCTTTATCGTGAAGAAGGAACCTTTTCCTGTTTTTGTACTCAGACCTGATGCGAACAATCAACTTCCACCGTCGTTCCGAAATGAATGCTTTATCGTGAAGAAGGAACCTTTTCCTTTTTTTGTACTAAGACCTGATGCGAACAATCAACTTCCACGGTCGTTCCGAAATGAATGCTTTATCGTGAAGAAGGAACCTTTTCCTGTTTTTGTACTCAGACCTGATGCGAACAATCAACTTCCACCGTCGTTCCGAAATGAATGCTTTATCGTGAAGAAGGAACCTTTTCCTTTTTTGTACTAAGACCTGATGCGAACAATCAACTTCCACGGTCGTTCCGAAATGAATGCTTTATCGTGAAGAAGGAACCTTTTCCTGTTTTTGTACTCAGACCTGATGCGAACAATCAACTTCCACCGTCGTTCCGAAATGAATGCTTTATCGTGAAGAAGGAACCTTTTGCCTTTTTTGTACTAAGACCTGATGCGAACAATCAACTTCCACGGTCGTTCCGAAATGAATGCTTTATCGTGAAGAAGGAACCTTTTCCTGTTTTTGTACTCAGACCTGATGCGAACAATCAACTTCCACCGTCGTTCCGAAATGAATGCTTTATCGTGAAGAAGGAACCTTTTCCTTTTTTTGTACTAAGACCTGATGCGAACAATCAACTTCCACGGTCGTTCCGAAATGAATGCTTTATCGTGAAGAAGGAACCTTTTCCTGTTTTTGTACTCAGACCTGATGCGAACAATCAACTTCCACCGTCGTTCCGAAATGAATGCTTTATCGTGAAGAAGGAACCTTTTCCTTTTTTGTACTAAGACCTGATGCGAACAATCAACTTCCACGGTCGTTCCGAAATGAATGCTTTATCGTGAAGAAGGAACCTTTTCCTGCTTTTGTACTCAGACCTGATGCGAACAATCAACTTCCACCGTCGTTCCGAAATGAATGCTTTATCGTGAAGAAGGAACCTTTTCCTTTTTTTGTACTCAGACCTGATGCGAACAATCAACTTCCACCGTCGTTCCGAAATGAATGCTTTATCGTGAAGAAGGAACCTTTTCCTTTTTTGTACTAAGACCTGATGCGAACAATCAACTTCCACGGTCGTTCCGAAATGAATGCTTTATCGTGAAGAAGGAACCTTTTCCTGTTTTTGTACTCAGACCTGATGCGAACAATCAACTTCCACCGTCGTTCCGAAATGAATGCTTTATCGTGAAGAAGGAACCTTTTCCTTTTTTTGTACTAAGACCTGATGCGAACAATCAACTTCCACGGTCGTTCCGAAATGAATGCTTTATCGTGAAGAAGGAACCTTTTCCTGTTTTTGTACTCAGACCTGATGCGAACAATCAACTTCCACCGTCGTTCCGAAATGAATGCTTTATCGTGAAGAAGGAACCTTTTCCTTTTTGTACTAAGACCTGATGCGAACAATCAACTTCCACGGTCGTTCCGAAATGAATGCTTTATCGTGAAGAAGGAACCTTTTCCTGCTTTTGTACTCAGACCTGATGCGAACAATCAACTTCCACCGTCGTTCCGAAATGAATGCTTTATCGTGAAGAAGGAACCTTTTCCTTTTTTGTACTAAGACCTGATGCGAACAATCAACTTCCACCGTCGTTCCGAAATGAATGCTTTATCGTGAAGAAGGAACCTTTTCCTGTTTTTGTACTCAGACCTGATGCGAACAATCAACTTCCACCGTCGTTCCGAAATGAATGCTTTATCGTGAAGAAGGAACCTTTGCCTTTTTTGTACTAAGACCTGATGCGAACAATCAACTTCCACAGTCGTTCCGAAATGAATGCTTTATCGTGAAGAAGGAACCTTTTCCTGTTTTTGTACTCAGACCTGATGCGAACAATCAACTTCCACCGTCGTTCCGAAATGAATGCTTTATCGTGAAGAAGGAACCTTTTCCTTTTTGTACTAAGACCTGATGCGAACAATCAACTTCCACGGTCGTTCCGAAATGAATGCTTTATCGTGAAGAAGGAACCTTTTCCTGTTTTTGTACTCAGACCTGATGCGAACAATCAACTTCCACCGTCGTTCCGAAATGAATGCTTTATCGTGAAGAAGGAACCTTTTCCTTTTTTGTACTAAGACCTGATGCGAACAATCAACTTCCACGGTCGTTCCGAAATGAATGCTTTATCGTGAAGAAGGAACCTTTTCCTGTTTTTGTACTCAGACCTGATGCGAACAATCAACTTCCACCGTCGTTCCGAAATGAATGCTTTATCGTGAAGAAGGAACCTTTTCCTTTTTGTACTAAGACCTGATGCGAACAATCAACTTCCACGGTCGTTCCGAAATGAATGCTTTATCGTGAAGAAGGAACCTTTTCCTGTTTTTGTACTCAGACCTGATGCGAACAATCAATTTCCACGGTCGTTCCGAAATGAATGCTTTATCGTGAAGAAGGAACCTTTTCCTGTTTTTGTACTCAGACCTGATGCGAACAATCAACTTCCACGGTCGTTCCGAAATGAATGCTTTATCGTGAAGAAGGAACCTTTTCCTGTTTTTGCACTCAGACCTGATGCGAACAATCAACTTCCACCGTCGTTCCGAAATGAATGCTTTATCGTGAAGAAGGAACCTTTTCCTTTTTTGTGCAAAGACCTGATGCGAACAATCAACTTCCACGGTCGTTCCGAAATGAATGCTTTATCGTGAAGAAGGAACCTTTTCCTGTTTTTGTACTCAGACCTGATGCGAACAATCATCTTCCACGGTCGTTCCGAAATGAATGCTTTATCGTGAAGAAGGAACCTTTTCCTGTTTTTGTACTCAGACCTGATGCGAACAATCAACTTCCACGGTCGTTCCGAAATGAATGCTTTATCGTGAAGAAGGAACCTTTTCCTGTTTTTGTACTCAGACCTGATGCGAACAATCAACTTCCACCGTCGTTCCGAAATGAATGCTTTATCTTGAAGAAGGAACCTTTTCCTTTTTGTACTCAGACCTGATGCGAACAATCAACTTCCACGGTCGTTCCGAAATGAATGCTTTATCGTGAAGAAGGAACCTTTTCCTGTTTTTGTACTCAGACCTGATGCGAACAATCAACTTCCACGGTCGTTCCGAAATGAATGCTTTATCGTGAAGAAGGAACCTTTTCCTGTTTTTGTACTCAGACCTGATGCGAACAATCAACTTCCATTCGTTCCGAAATGAATGCTTTATCGTGAAGAAGGAACCTTTTCCTGTTTTTGTACTAAGACCTGATGCGAACAATCAACTTCCACGGTCGTTCCGAAATGAATGTTTATCATGAAGAAGGAACCTTTTCCTGTTTTTGTACTCAGACCTGATGCGCACAATCAACTTCCACGGTCGTTCCGAAATGAATGCTTTATCGTGAAGAAGGAACCTCTTCCTGTTTTTGTACTCAGACCTGATGCGAACAATGAACTTCCACGGTCGTTCCGAAATGAATGCTTTATCGTGAAGAAGGAACCTCTTCCTGTTTTTGTACTCAGACCTGATGCGAACAATCAACTTCCACGATCGTTCCGAAATAAATGCTTTATCGTGAAGAAGGAACCTTTTCCTGTTTTTGTACTCAGACCTGATGCGAACAATCAACTTCCACGGTCGTTCCGAAATGAATGCTTTATCGTGAAGAAGGAACCTTTTCCCGTTTTTCTACTCAGACCTGATGCGAACAATCAACTTCCATGGTCGTTCCTAAATGAATGCTGTAGTAAAAGCACACAAGCATTGTCTCGATGTTGAACTCCTGTAACCTGATCCTATTTCTCTGGGTGACTGGCGACTTATACTGAACACTCTGATGCTTCGTTTCAGGATCATAACGAAAACCCCATTGCTCGTCATCTGCCACAATGCTCTGGGGAATATTTTGCCTTGTATCTGCAGTCTCCAGATTGTCTTTTGCGTATTACACTCGTGCATGTTTCTGGTTGTCTGACAAACATGCGGAATAAAACAGGAGCACGATCTCCTCCCCCTCGAAATATTGCATTAAAATTTAGCGAATCATCTCTTTATTAACACCAAGCTTGCATTCCAGCGTTCTCAAGGTTACACTACAATCAGTTTCTATTCTTTCGCGAGCTTTCTCAATTAGTTCAGACGTGCACACTGATATCGGGCATCCGGTCCTTTCGTCATTTTCCAAATCTTCCCGCCCATTCTTGAAATGTGCGTACCTTTGGAATATTTGTACGCGCGATAGGCAATTAGCCCCATACATATCCCGCAACAATTCAACTGTCACAAATGCAATTTTGCTGATTTTCAAACAGAACCGGATTTTTGCTCTCTGCTCTATGACAGAGCGGTTACAACGTTCTGCCACCGAATGATGCCATGCACAGCGTAAATAATCATCTGCGCAATTGTCACGTAAACGCTGTTGCGACCTAAACTAATAAATTACTTATGAAAAAGCCAGGCCTTCCCGACCCGTGCGTTTTACAGGGATTTTTTTAAAATCAGTCTCATTTCTTAATTGACGTATTGTGTATCAAGAACACGTAAGGGCAGATAGGGTGAAATCAGCTGTTCCTGATTAACGTGACTGTTTACCGTATTTGCGATGTCCTATGACGAAAGACAATATGAACCAGGATTTGGGATAACCAGAAATCATTTTTGTTCTGTTGTTGTATATGTTATTTTTTTTTTACTTTCGTTGTGCCCTAGAAGTTCAATACTATTTTGGTAAGTAATACTGAAACACTAATGCAGATTTTTCAAAAAATAATAACTTAGTACATTAAGAGAGGAATACTTGTTAAAAAATTCGTACGTTTAGGAGATAATTACTTAGAGGCGTGCTGTCTCCGTACGATATCATCAAACCAACATCTCTGACTGTACAATAAAAAACTTTATTTACAATAAAAGACATGATTTTAAAATATTTAAAAAATGGCAAGATCTTTCGGGGCTACAATAGCACCCGTCCTCAGGCCACCCAACAGTGCCACAAAGCATAGGGAAGTGCTGCAATATATAACCAGTCTCCCCCGCGAGACCCACAATACATTTGTTCAAAACCGCAGGTGATGCCAATTGAAAAAAACAGCAGAACAAAAGTAATATGTACAAATGATATAATCGATTAAGTAAGGTCCTCTTCTTCAGTTTTTTGAGTGGGAGAAGTAATTATTTTTCTCCATTGTCTAGGAACAAAAACAGGTAAGTCCAAGTTACAACAGGTATTACCATAAGAGATTATATACAGACTCTCGGTAAAAAAGACGGTTTGTTGGCTTACATTGGAGGAGAGTACTATTGTATTAGGCCAATCGGGAGAGTAACCTCCCTGGCGAACAGCTGTAGTAAATGAAGTAGAAATGCAGTCAGTTCGAAGTGCATATTTATGTTCAGACAATCTAATGTTCAGACTTCTAAAGGGTAGAACCTATGTAGTATTTGATATCTTCGTTAGGAGCCGAGGGAAGCAATGGGATACGATATATTCCTGCTTTATTCAAAGTGGCAACTTGATCTCTGTCGTTACGTATGGTAGAAAAAATGTTTTTGGTGCAAATTCCAAATTTAATATTATATTTATTACATACCTTCCGCAATATAGAAACTACGGGAGGATGAAATCAACTTTACCAACGTATATAGGGGGAACGACTTCCCTTGACAACGTCGTAAATCTTAGTCTTTCAAATTTCTGTAGAAGTTCCCGAAAGAAGCAGGCGGGATATCCAAATGATATGGCCATGTTCTGTATAAGAGCTAGTTCGTCCTGACGTATCTTACGGGTAGAGGAATGAGTAAATGCTCGTTTAATTAAAAAACGTAAGGCTGAAGCTTTGTGTTCCGGGGGTGCGAAGAGATAAAAGGTATAAGACAAGGTGTGAAGGTCGGTTTTCTATAGACGGATAATTTGATAAGGTTTGAAGTCAAGTCACGAGTTAATAAAATGTCCAGAAAGGGTAATATACCATTTTGTTCAAGTTCCATTGTGAAGGTGATAGTAGGATATTGGTTGGACAGACATGTGTAAGAGAGGAATTGAAGGTTTAATTTCGATACTCCACAATGATTTGATACCATATTAAAAACATCTTGGCGCTGCAATCCATGTGATATTGAGATAGATCCAGTCAGCTAGGTCTATTTGAGCATAAATATACTCTTTGCAAAAAAAAAAAAAAAAAAAAAAAAAAAAACAGCGAAGCACCCAGAAGGAACAATCCAATTAAGATGATAATTGGCATGTGCAATGCCCATATATAGCAAAGGAAATTATTGCAATTCCAAAGCAGCTCATTTATTTATTCAGATAAAACAGCTACACGAGTGAAACAATTCAGTACGTTGTAGTGCCGCCTCTGGCTGGGATACAAGCGCTTACCTGGAGTGGCATAGACGCATACAGTTCAGGAATACTGGGGTGTGCAGTTCCACGATAAAGGCAGGATCCGTGCTCGTCTCTTGATTCGTATGCGCAGATCATCGGCGCCAAGTGCAAACCGTGTCTCATCACTAAAGACATGACGCCACTGGACACTATCCAACGTTGACCGGAGCCGACACCACTTTAACCGGTACCGGAAATGCTCGCTGGTCAGTGGTGGGATGCTAAATTTTCTTCTTGGAATGTAGCTCTCGTGCCGCAAGTCGTCTGGCAACGGTTCGGATGGCTACGTCCGTACCAGCAGACGACGCGGGATGGCACGGATGACTGAGAGCGACGAATTTGGTTCTGTTCGTGTGGCTCTCAAAATCGTACGGCCTTCGCGTTTTGTCCTTCCCACGGCCGTCAACTACCCGCGTGCCACTGGGATGTGCCTTCCTTGACCGATTGGCACCAACAACGTCCGATTGCTGCGTCTCTCCGATACAAATGCCTGGTGATACGTCGACTTGACCAACTGGACCCTCTCAGCGCAATAATACTTGTTCTTTCAAACTTCCTCAACTTCTCGTATTGTGCACGGATCCGACGTCGAGGCATCCGCACAGTTTGTGGAGGTTAATGCAACCGCAATACGCTGTCACAATTATCCCTGCGTGAAAGCTTTGCTTTCGATATTCTTTCCTCGATAAAGTCTGCTGTACTTTTGCTGGACGTTTGACTGGTCTTTATCAAGAAAAATAGAGCGTAAATATTTAAGCATTTAATATCACAAGTATTCATGATTTGTCAACGACATAGCATCGACTCCGATTCTTTCAAGCGCGTGAAAACAACTTACAGACCGTAAGAACACTGATGGTGACTCAATGATTTAAACATTTACGCTGTGTTTGTCCTAATTAAACCGAGCCAAGCTCTCAGCGAAGCTATAGTTGGCCTTACAAAAATGTGAGTGAATACTGTTGATTTGTTCTAATTACTGATAACTTTTGTTTGAATGTGCATTTCTTTACTGAAAAATTCTAGTGCAATATTTTTGCTCTGACACCAGGTGTGTCAGAAAAGTTTGGTGAATGCTGTAGTAACGTGTAAGAAGAAAGGTTGTGGAAAGTGACTTGCGCAACGAAATCAAATACGTGAACGTCACGGAGCTGTGAGAAATGGTGTGGGACAGAAAAGGTGTCACGGCAGCTGATGCAAATGCATGTTGTTAATGGAAAAAACTTTAGCACAGAGCTAATGTCAAATTTTTCTACAAATTGGGAATATCCTAATCGAACACGCATGTAACGCTGAACGAAGTATACGAGGATTAAACAGTAACTTTGTTTTAGACTCTTCTGTTTCCGTGAAGGAAGGGATTTCGCTGAGAACACTTCCTGGAATCGAAGGCCCGCGACCTCCAAAAATTCCTGAAAACATTGAAAAAGTGCATGAGCTCACGGTGAATAATCATCGTCTGACTGCCCGAATGATCACTGAGAAACTAGATATTAATCAGAAAAGTCCATGCGATTTTAAGAGAGGGTTTGTGGAAATGCAAGATCTGTTCAAGATTTGCCCCACATCTTCTAACCACGAGTTGTTGCTGCGCTGAACTTCCCACCATATTATCCTTATCTGGCAACCGCAGACTGCCTTTTATTTCCCAGACTGAAATTAGTGCTAAAAGGGAAGAGATTGGCGGACATTTCGGACATTCAAACTGATATGACGCCCCGATTACAGACGACAACAAAGAAAGACTTTCCTCATAGCTTCCATCAGTTATAGGAACGATGCCAAAGTGTATTGCATCCGGAGGAACTGGTAGTTTGAAGAACAGTAAAATTAGTAATCTCAAGTATTACCTGTTCATTTTTATCGTACATTCACTGGACTTTATTGATGCGACTTGTATGAACACACCAGTTGAAAAAAACATTAAAAAATGGAGGAAATGATTTTGTCATACCTAATACAGACCTGCTTCATAAAGGAAGTAAACGTTCCTAAACATGAATGGCATCGGGAAGGTTCCATTCCAATGCATTGTTTGTTTGATCAGGCAACAGGTTTAGGTTTTATGTCATTGCAGATACCAGTATTCACAGAGTTTAAAGAATACCAGCATAAAAAATATCTAAAACTGCATTGGATACGAAAAAGAGAAGAGAGAACGTCATATGAAAAATTAAGCTCCGCCACATTAGTGTCGTTGTCCTGTGTCACACAGTCTCAGAAATACATTCTCAAAAACTAAGATAAACTTGAAGAACAGCTCCCTTGCACGCACAATAAATTGCAATTCCTAAATATTACCTAAGCACTCAGTAACTCCCATTTCTAAAAGGCAAAAAAAATAAAATAAAGGAAAATGGAAAGTGAGCAAAAATATGTGGACATATGCAACCAAATGTTTCTGAGAGAATACAATTCTTGCAGAGTGTGAAGATATACTGAGGTTATGTTTCGAACAAAAGGAAAAAAATATAAAAGAAAGTTCACTGAACGAACATTATGGCTGTTAGAAGAGCACGCAACATCCCATGGCGATGCAGCGAACAGAGTAAAAGGCTTTGTTAGTTTTCCAAACTGTAATT
Organism: Macrothele yani; assembly: GCA_039090855.1. Taxonomy (NCBI): domain Eukaryota; kingdom Metazoa; phylum Arthropoda; class Arachnida; order Araneae; family Macrothelidae; genus Macrothele; species Macrothele yani. Next base: position 3,030,039 of record CM077014.1, read on the forward strand.
CGGCTCGGTTTTCTTGTGCTTGGTTTTTGCTTTATATTTCATCCATTCTATAGTGTTGTGGTTTTTATCATGCCTTTTAGCTTTATTATGGTATATTTAGTAGATCAGAGAGAGAGAGAGAGAGAGAGAGAGAGAGAGAGAGCTCACATTGTAGAAATAATAGAAAAGTTTCCCGCACAGAGAGACCTCTGGCTTCTTTTCCTTTTCTAGAAATACTTCTCAGTGTAAAAACTGATAAATGGCATTCAATAGTTTCTTTAGCGCGATACATACATACATATAATTAAGTTCTTCCCGGAGATTCAGATATTAGCTCTTCAAAGAAGGACCATCTGCCAAGTAAACATTTAACCAATGGAACTAGAATTTACTTACTGTTAGTGTATCAAGTGTCTCCATTTACAACGAGCTCGAGCTTCATTGACATCCATCACACGCCGCACACCAAAGCTTTTGTCCTTCACACTCACAATCTATTTCTCAAGCATGCATTTCTGAATCGGGTCTTCTCATGATTTCCTTGGCCTTCCTCTACCTTTCTTTCATGCCACGTGGGCTGAAAAGATTCTCTTATTCAGCTCTTCATCACGCATTCTTTCAACATGGCAAAGCCATCTGAGAATATTAGTCTCCACCTTATTAACCAACATTGTGCCTCACAATACACATATGCAACACATCTTCATTCCTCACATGATCAGAGCGTGTCCTGCCCCAAATACCCCTTAAGTAACGCATCTACCTAACACACAAACGACTCCCATGTCTTGTCTGCAGTACCCAGGTTTCACTACCGTTACAGGAACAATTTCCCCTTTCTTACACAGCCATTCGGAACTTCTTTAAAAACTCGTCATTCCTATTAAATCCTCTTAAGGCAGGAATGACTTTCAATGAAGAATTCACACGCCTACCAATTTCGCCATCTAATTTTTTCCCTCTGTCAAACATACTTCCTAAATATACAAAGTCATTTACCTGGCCAATCTCCGTGCCATTAAGACTTATGATTTCCATGACCGGAAGAAGAACATTTATGATTTCTATGACCCAAAGAAAGAATATTTATTCTTTAGCGCGATGGTAGATGAAATTTAATTTCATTAAGTATCACAAACACAGTACATTCATCTGTAATCTATAATATACCTGTTACATGTAAATATCGTACACAGTGAAACATTGATCGGACTGGTCTTTAATTCATTAATTTCACTTAGAATAATTAAGTGCCATGATACCTTCGGATTGGCCCTGACTAGCTTCTACTGTTGTCGCAATGTGGGTATGTCACTGCACATTTGATATTTTGTACTGCATATGAATCACCACATACGAATGGTGTTATCTTCAAGCACAGAGCTCGACATAAATTATGTCCGTTTTTTTTCTATCCGCCTCTTTAAAATTATTTCTTCCATGCGTGCATAGAGCTGCAATAAAAATGACATTAAAAATGCCTAGCCCCACTTGTGAGCAAAAGAATTCTCTCAACGACTTGAATGATTGGAAAAATACACAAGTACCTACATATTTTCAACAGCACCAAAATCGTTCTTCCCATTCATCAGAAAACATACATGTACGGAATTTCCTTTCTTTAGAGTTGCTCTTCTTCAAAGTATAAGTGATAGTCTAAATTTACAAAGCTAATGTAACTTGGACGAATCTTACAAAAGGCAAAAATTTATAGTAACCCTCGTACTCTTATAAATGCAGCTGATAATTTTTTCCCCTAGACAGCAACTGGAAAAAGACGATACCAAAGTGATTTCCAATTCTGTATGTTTTAGCGCATATTCGAGAAACGGTTATTGCAATAAAAATAATGAACGTTTTTCAGCAAAATACAAATCATTTTCAATAATTTGCAGATATCTATCAGAAAGCTGATCAATTCCTCGTCATTATCATGCTTGTCCTTGGATGCAAAAAGCTCCCAACATCCATTCTCAACTTCTTCTGCCGTTTTAACCGCTTACGTCTAAGAAAATGAACCCCGGAGCGGAAGATGCTGCATTCGGATACAGTTAGGTCCTGAGTATACGCTCGAAAATAAGCAGCTCAAACAATAATTTGCTTTGCTTCCTTTCATTTAGTTTGTTTGTTTAATTGAAATTTCGTATACACAACCGTCCTGTGCTGCCGGGAAGATCCACAATGCATGACATGCTTATACAAAAAAGGGCCCTTGGGGTTTTCTCTGCAATTACAACATTTATTTCGTTACAGCAAAGTCCTTACTCAGTCCTCTTTTTATTTATGGGTATCGCACAAACCTGCTTTTTACTCAGCTAATAAAGCTAGAAAGAAAATGAAAAGTTGGGTTTCAGGTAGCGAAGTGATTTCGGAACCGGAAGGAAGTCTACATTGGTAACCTTAAATCGTTGTACCATCATCATGCAAAAGTCTCAAGTTCCACGGGTGAGGAGTCCGATTCCAATAAAACAACATTGTGTGAAGTTTCTATAGAAACGTCCTCAGAACCTTAATTACCCTCCTCTACGAATCCTTCACGGCTTTAGTTTCTCTTAATTTTTTTTTCAGTAGACACTATTACTTGGCAAATACTGTCAGTTACATAATGTTCTTCTTGGTGGTCAGGCAGAAGGCTAGACACAGGACATGGCTTCTCTGCTGCTGGTGCACCAAATCCTACATGTCGATCAAAATGTTCTCTCCTCTGACTGAAAACAACAGAGGAAAGAACTTAAGAACAAGCCGCGGCCTCGTGTCCCGGCCTCGCACACTTTCGGCAGACCATCACACCTTTTTATGTATGCAACCTTAGCTTCAAAAATGAGAATTCGGAGAGAGATAGAATTTTTTTACGCTATCCGTCCCATAATGCCTCCACACAACATTAGAGCACTGTACATCACAGAGTTATCCATTTCCACGTGCATAGCTCTAACGTAAACGGAATTACACTCCCTATCATAAGGAAGAATTTTACGACGGCAAGCTTAACGCCACGGCGGGAAAATGCTTTTGCAGCAGTTGGTCAACATTTTTTGTCTCACGCATGAAGATAAAACAGAAGATATCTGCATTCCTTCATGCACAATGTCACATTCACTCATCACTACAACAGCAGCTTCCAACACGTTCTCCCCAGTCGTACTAGAAGAATACCAAACACGAACAAATCTCAGTCGCTTGTACGTAACTATTCCGCGCAGCGAAGTAGAAAGAGACAAGAAAGCATATTTAGCTTCTGTCGTCTGTTTGCCAATTCTGAGTAGCACTGAAACATCAGAGGGAGCACGCGCCGTATCTGTACTGACTAGAGATTGAGATTGATGACACATACATCGGTACTAGTTCGAAGTACAAGACTAAATCATCAAACTTCCACCAAATATACGGCATTTTCTTTGTTTCGTGGAGTTCTCTCTTTCGGGCATGAACATGTGGAAGTCGGAGGGTGTGAGATCTGGACTGTACGGTGGAGGGGGGGGACCACCGACCAACCTAATTTGCTGATCGCCTGATTTTTTGCCGAACTTGTGTGTAGTCTCGTATTGTCATGGGGAATGTGGATCCTTTTCATATTCTTGTTCGGTCTCTTTCTCCTTATGGCTTCTTTAAGCTTTTTGAGTGTCACAATGTACCGCTCGCTGGTCACGTTACTGCCACATTCTAGCAAACCAAATATAATGACATCCCTGTCATCCCGAAAAACAGTCACCATCACTTTCTGTGCTGATCGCTGGCTATTGAGCTTCTTAAGCCTTCATGAAGAGCTGTGACGCCATTCCATGAATTGATTCGTCGTTTCCAGTTCGTAAAGATACGCCCACGTTTCATCCCCTGTCACCAGATCGAAAACAAAACAAACGTGTCTTCATTGGCTTCAAACGTTTTCAGGATATCACAGAAGACTTCCACCTTTCTCTCCTTCAAATTGGGTGTCATCGGCCGAGGTATCCACTTTTCACACACTTTCTCATACCTCAAGTCTTCCACCATCTCCTGAACGGCATTGTGACCACAGTCCAGTTGTGCAACAAGCTCACGGATTGTGACTCGTCTCTCCGCGCGAATCAGTTCATACACTCGCTGACGATGCGTGTCAGTGGTCGAAGATGATGGCTTCCTACTATGAGGTTTGTCTTCAACGCTGGTTTCCCCTTCATTAAACATCTTCATCCATCTGTTCACATTTCTCTTCTCAATGGTGTCATCTCCGTAAACATTCTGTAGGTTTCTGTGGATGTCTAACAGCCTGCACCCTTCCTTCGTTAAGAACTCAATGACGGCACGTTGCTTCTGCTTGGAATCCGTTATTTACCTACAATGAAGAAGAAAGGTTGTTATAGATGAAAAATTACTCTACCAATATGTGGTTACTATAGATGAAGAAAGGTTACTATAGATGGAGAAAGGTTACTATAGATGAAGAGTTACTCTACCAATATGTGGTTACTATAGATGAAGAAGATGAAGAGTTACTCTACCAATATGTGGTTACTATAGATGAAGAAGATGAAGAGTTACTCTACCAATATGTGGTTACTATAGATGAAGAAGATGAAGAGTTACTCTACCAATATGTGGTTACTATAGATGAAGAAAGGTTACTATAGATGGAGAAAGGTTACTATAGATGAAGAGTTACTCTACCAATATGTGGTTACTATAGATGAAGAAAGGTTCCTGTAGATGAAGAGTTACTCTACTAATATGTGCATTTGAATGATCTCTGTCAGTAAATAAAAAAGTTATGCGCACTTTCACATTACTTTCGGTAAAACTCTCGTATATTGCTGAGATGTACAATTCGGACTCTGTAATTTGAAACAGACTTGGAGAGATCCTCATTCCGCACTAGATGGAGAATAGGTAGCGATGATGACTGTGCAGCAAATATATTTAATGAGCATATATATACCTTTCCTTAACGACTAATTACACATCAGCGACATTCGAAGTCATTCTTGTGTTAACAAACTACAGCAATATTTTATTATCAGAAGTGGTTAAATAAAGTATTCCTCCTTAAATAGCCGAGCAGCGACTTACGACTTAACCACTAGAATAGCCTATCCCAAAAGTTACTTATTAGAACAAGTTGAGGGAGTTTCATTTAACTGCTTTCGTCTGAGGGTAGTTTATTTACACTGGAACCATTTCATTAGGGAATTTTATTTGGGCGGGAATGTATTAACAGGTGGAGAAGTACCATCCAAAAGTCCACAATAATTGATAGTTCTAAGGCAAAAGGGAGGTTTGGAAGCAGGAGGGAAGACTTTGGGCGAAGTGCGCATACATACATGTAACTGGAATGCCTGGGGAAGCACAGTATCGATCCTACTCAGAGGCTGCTGTGAACTAGAGTAAGAAAAGGAAGAGAAATCAGGAGTGGCACTTGTAATTTCGAGGGAACAGTAGAAAGAGAAGTTTTCTTCGATTTACCGGTGATTCACCAGACGACTGCGCTCTGGTTTAAAAAGAAAAACAAACCAGACAAACTCCGGCCATGCAGCTGGGACTGCTGGCCGGAACTGAGAAAAAACGAAGTTTCACGAGAAATCTTGGTTTTCTTTCGTAGCTTCGAACGAATCCTGAGAAATGCATACAAAGCCGATTATAAGATTCGTGCGCAAGATCAGCTGTCTTCCGTTGCTGACTAGCAAGGGACAGCTTTTAATATTTTTTGTTTTAGATGATTAAATCTCCGTACATTTTTTTCGTGTACTAACAAGCACGGGGATTATGTGTGGTTTTCTCTAATCCATATTAATAACTTTTGTAGCAAACGAATACTACAGGGTGATCCAAAAGTCACGCAAAACTCAAAAAGTCAATAATTCGCTGAGTTTTGACAGTAGCGAAATAAGGTTTGCATAGAAATACACAGAATGACATAAGATTTTTTGTAAAATTAAAACATTTATTGGGCATTTTAGTTTTATTCATGGTCGCAAGATAGCGCTACAGCCGAATGATTAATTGTAGGTTAAACAAGATAAATTGACCTAACTACCATGCAAGGTTACTTCATTTCATTTTATTTAATTTTATTTCATTTTTTATATTTAATTGTCACATCAAAATACATGTCAGATTTATATTATCGTAACAACTAATGATTGTTGAGACAACTGGGAAGAATGAGGAAATAGGCTGTTTGGCCTGACAAAGTCTTTTTCTCCCTTGAAGAGAAGGTGATAATACATTCAGTAAAAGATTAAACTAGAATTCGATGAAAAGTGAAAAATATGTGACAATGAAATATACGTACTGCGATCAAAATGTTCCGAGACTAGGTACGTAGCGCGCCAACAGATGGGAGTACGCGGATGCGCGCGCAGCGGTCGAGTGCAGGGACCTTCATGAGTCATTGTACTAAGTGGCGTCGTTCTGTGAACATCGGGAGCTGTGCTACACGATGTTTGATGACCACGCGCAGAACACAGTTGCGATTTCGGTATGGACAGCGAGCGAACATCAAACTATGCGTCAAACTCGGAAATTCGGAAACGGAGACGCATGAACTGTTGCGGCAGGCTTATAGCAACGAGTCGTGCGAGGTGTTTTGAGTGGACCTCGCGCTTCAAGAGCGGCAGAACGGCACTGGAAGACTACGAAATGTCAGGACGACCGTCCACGAGCAAAACCACCGAAAATGTGGACAAAATTAGAGAACTGGTGAATGAGGATCGTCGGAGAACCATTCAAGGCATTGCTACTATCGTCAATGTGTCATACGGAACAGTGCAAGATTCTGACGTCGATTTTGAACATGCTCCGCATTGCTGCAAAGTTTGTGCCAAAGATTCTGAACCCCGAACAGAAGGCGCTCAGTGTCGAACTCTGTCAAGATCTTCGTCAACAGCTGGTGAATAAACCAACGTTCCTGTCGCGGGTCATCCCTGGGGAAGAGACTTGGGTCTACGGTTACGACCCAAACAACAGTCGTCGCAGTGATAGAGCCCTGCATCTCCACGACCGAAGAAGGCCCGACAGGTGTCCGAAGCGCAACCAAAAGCATTCTCATGGAGTTCTTCGACATTCGTGGGGTTGTGCGCCGTGAATTTGTCCCCCAGGGCCAGACCGTCACCGCCCTTTCTTACTGCGATATTCTGCGGTGTCTTAGGGAGGACATTTGCAGCAAATGATCTGAAATGTGGCGCAGGGACGATTTCCTGCTCCATCACGACAATGCAGCAGCTCACAGAGTGTTAGCAACACGCCAGTTTTGCAGCCGAAACAGCATAACTACCCTTCCTCACCCGCCTTTCTCGCTGGATTTGGCCCCCTGCGGCTTCTTTGTGTTCCCGAAGATGAAGCTGAAGCTCAAAGGTCGCCGTTTTGAAACCGTGGACGAGATCCAGCATGAATCGCAGACGGTGCTTGACACGATTCGCGAACAGGACTTCCAAGCGGCGTTCCAACAGTGGCAAAACCGCTGGCATCGGTGTATCGCTGCCCAAGGAGACTACTTTGAGGGAGATCATAGCCAGACTTACTGTAATTAACGTAAGTACTTTGTTGTATATCGGAATAGTCTCGGAAATATTTTATGGGGCCTCGTATAAAAGAGAGTTAGTATTCTTTCCTCCCTCTCCATCACCCACCCCTCCGTAGTCAGCCTCCCACCAATCAAATCTCCCCTTTAATTCTTGGTGCCAAAACAATCAAATTGTCAACAGTTTTACAATATTAATAAGTAAGATACAAATTCAAGATCTCCATCGTTATCTAATATTAAACCAATTTAATCTTTAAGTTAATTTCTTAATCAAATCCCTTCCGACCCGTGCGCTCAACTAAAAATGTCATACATTATTAGTACAAGTCACGTAACGTTTTATTTAGCATTTTCTATCTTATCCTGTAATATTATTTTATTTAAATTTTCCCATCAGGTATAGTTTTAGTTTTTTCTTAAATAGGTCAATATTATTAATAGATTGTAGGTCAACAGGTAGTGAGTTCCACAATTTAGGACCAGAATAGTTTATATTCATTTTAGCCGATTCTGTCTGAGGAAACATTGGAACAAGTTTTGCTCTGTTTCTGGTTTAATGTTGATGTGTAAGGATATTTAATGATATTAAATCATGATAAAGATTATTTTTAATTCTTTTGGACATTATTTTACCCAGGTTATAATCATATAGTTGTTTAATAGTAACAATGTTGTAATAATTAGGATTTACTTTAGTTGGATGAAATGTGTAAGGTTGAAAGTTATTATGTAGTTTTAGATCTATTAATCTAATACACTGGCGGAAAGTGAAAAAGAACACCACGAAGGAGACGTCTGATACCAACGAAATTTATACAGCATAATAACGGAATACGGAGGATAACGTGATCAAAACATTATGGCAAAATACCGCTGTATTTGCTGATAAACTGAAAAATAATATTTCCATGTAACATGGTTAGTACGAGGTTGAACCGCTATGAACTGCGTCACACTGTGCAATTCTGGCATGGAGTCTGTCGTACAGATGTTGGATGTAAGTTTGGGCTATTGAGTTCCAAGCATCCTCAACCTGGACGCGTAAATCGGGGATGGTCGTTGCTGGCCGTGGAGACCGGATAAGTCGTTGTCCCATAAAATCCCACATGTGCTCAATAGGGGACAAATCCGGTGAACGTGCAGGCCATGGAAGTTGTCTCACACCCTGAAGTGCATGTTGCGTTGCACGTGCCGTGTGTGGGTGTGCGTTATCTTGCTGGAAAACACCACGATGGACCAACCTTACAAATGGCACAACAACGGGCTGAATGATGTTGTTGATGTAAGAGGTGCTGTTTAACGTACCCGGTACAAACACTAGTTGTGTACGGGAGTGATGGCTGATCGCTCCCTACACCAGGAAACCAGGTGTAGGCCCTGTGTGTCGCTGGTGGATGCAAGAATTGTGGAGACGCTCCCCTGTGCGTCTGCGAACACGCATATGGCCCTCGGAGGCTCCCAAGCAGAATCTACTTTCATCGCTGAACACGACAGATCGCCATTGCGTTCTCCAGTGCAGACGTTGGCGACACCACTGCAGCTGTTCCTGACGGTGGGCCGGAGTCAGAGGTACACATGCCAGAGGCACACGTGCACGTAGTCCTGTATCCAGTAGACGGTTGCAGATTGTTCGCACAGTCACCTCAGGTGCAACGGCAGCTCGGATTTGCGTCGCAGTGGATGTTCTGCTTCACAACGCCGCTCTTCGTATGCGTCTATCGGTCCGCTCATCAGTCCGTCTGTGACTCCCGGTTCCACGTCTTCTCGTGTGGGAATGTTCCTCGGACCATCTACGCCACTATCGTACCACCACCGATACTCCCCGTCCAATTCGCTCCGCAATACGACGATACGACCACCCGGCCTCGCGGAGTCAGAATAGACGACCTCGCTTAAAGCCCGATAACTTCTGAAATCGTACACGTCTTCCATGTCCAGGCATTGCAGCTTCTTCAGGGTCTTTGCACGTGTTCGTACGCCGACGACTCATTACATTAACTTCGCCGTACTCCTTAAATACCACCGACAATAATTTGCATATTATGCTGTGCTGTGGCGCAAGCGCTTACCGGTTGGTCCCGAAATTAACATCACATCTACGTTAACTCGACCCCATTAACATATGTAAATTTCATGATTGTCCGCCAATTCCTTCTTGGTGTTTTTGTTTTCACTTTCCGCCAGTGTATATTCGTTTTGCAGCACTTGAAGTTTGTTAATGTTGTAATGTGCCGCACTTGAAGGTCGTTAATACTGTAATTTACAGTAAGAAATGCTCAGTGTCGTGCCCGTATTTCGCAAGCACTGCCTGCAGACGAGAGAGGACAGCATTAAACAGCACATTCCATGGTATGGCTGACAAATGATGTATGATAAAGTCTTTCAACATGGCCAATGAAGTGGGACGATCTCTCTACACTCGCTACTTCAGGTAGCCCCATAATAAAAAAACACATGGTGTAAGGTTTGGAGACTTGGGTGGGTATTCGCGTTGAAAATGATGGCTGATCACACGTCTTTCTCCAAACGTTGACTTCAGGAGTTGCTTGACAGGAGACTATGTGCGGTGGCACTCCATCTTGCATGAATGTTATAGCATTTAGTGCATGCCTCCCTTGGAAACTCGGAATAATGCTGTTTGGTAAAAGTTCTGCCTAACGCGCACCGGCGACAGAGACAGTTTCGAAATCAGTATCACGGATTTCCTCGACGAAAAAAGGGCCAAGAATAAATCGGGAGCTTTCAGTTCCTGCATGAAGGCGTTGAATTTCGTATGGATATTTGCAACATTTCGCGAAGCGGACAAAATTTTGCAACATTGGTCTTAGTGCTCTCTCCAAACAGACCCACATGAAATGCCAGTTCGACGCGTAGTTGCACGAGCACTTGATTCCTCATGTGCGGATGTCGTCGAAATGTTTTCGATTTCCTGTGAAACTGTAGCCGCAGCTGAAACAGACGTCGCTGGTGTTCAACGTCGTGGACTTGCTACCAACGTTCCGGTCTCCCCAAATCGCTTAATCATCCACTGTTATGCTGATCAAGACATCGGTCATTTCCCCACTTAGAACATCTCTAAGTGAATGAAAACATTGCAAAGCTGCACTTGCAGAGTCCAAGTTAGGATCCAGCAGTTTCACCAACAGAGCTTTATCCGATAATGAAAACAAGATGACACGTCCGAAACAAACAATAACCGAAGATTCAAATTTTAAAGCTAAGCTTCAATATTTTGATGATGCCTTCGATGTCTTGTCCCTAAGAGGATTAGTCACCTGCGTACTGGTTACTTAGATCCCTGACAAACGGGAAAGGCTTGACGCCGTAGGCCCAACAGCCTGTGAAATGAGGAACGACCAGGTGTTCAGACAGAAAAGATTATACTGAAAACAGTGATGAAGAAATTAGAATCAGAGAGTCTATGCTTTTCCTAAGCTTATGCTGAGGGGAATCAAGAAAACTAAATTTCATACTCCGAACTATATACGTATATAATTCATTGTAGTTGGTGTTTTCATTAATGATAGTTTAATTAGTCAGGAATGCCATTTACCTCAATTTTATTTTATTTCATTGCATTTGAAAGGGTCTATTGCATTCGTTATTCGTAGAGTATCATGCGATTAATTGATGCGTCTTACTCATATAACTTAAATTAATGCTGTAATCTGAATATAAGCTGGATGTGAAGGTTACAATCATTTAAGGGCCAAGTAATTATCTCATGTGTTCAATTTGTGAAAATATTTTAACGAGTACTTGTTGTACCAATATTACTCTAGCTGCATTTTCAATTTAATTTGTTAAGTTTACACAAGTACTAGCTGCAATTTGTGATCAATTCAAGTCTTCTTCGCAAAGACGTTTTAACGCCTGTAAGTTTTCTGTTTTACACGTTATAAGTGGTTACAGTCTACTGGGGTGCATTGCCTAACGCACCGAGTGCATTATTTAATGAACCGCCGAAGACGGTAACCATTTATAACGTGTAAAACAGAAAACTTACAGATGTTAAAGCGTCTTTGTGAAGAACCTTGCAGTCACGTAATGTGAACTTTATGATAGAATCCCATGAGATACATTGATTCAGGTCTTATTGCTCTAAAAGGTAACATATCACCAAACACATTAATAGCATTACACCAATAGTGTTTTTGGATTGTAACTGTAGATGCTGTATAAATTCCTAATGTGTATTGCCAAATATTCTCTAGCTGCTTTTTTAAGTTGATTTATCTAGTTTACACAAGCACTAGCTGCAATTTGCTATTAAATCAAGTCTTATTGTTTTAGAAGGGTAACATTCACCAAACTGACACCGTCTGGCGACCACGAATAAAACTAAAATATCCAATAAGTGTTTTAATTTCCCAAAATATCCCATGTCATTCATTTTGTGCATTTCTGTGCAACTTTTACTGCGCTACTGTCAAAACTCAGTGAATTATTGATTTTTAAAATTTTGCGCGACTTTTGGATTACCCCGTACATTCAATTTAATTCAATTCATTTATTTTGCTGAGCCAAAAAAAAAAAAAAAAAAAAAAGGAAATGATATATGAGCAGATAATAAACATTACAGATAATACCTTTGGAAAAGCAATTTACATCACGATATACAAGTAATATTAGTCATAGTTCCCATCCACTGTATTCATTTTATATACGAGCTGCAATTCATTATAAAGTTTTTTAGGTTTTTTTTAAAGGTTGAAATTATTTAAAGAAGTTAGTTCCGTAGGTAATGAGTTCCTGAGTTCCAGTAGTGTGGGCCAATGTAATTTAAACTTTGCTTCATGGTCTCAGTTTTCGGATGAATAGGCCGAATATGTGATTTAGTGCGTGTGTCGTGTGTGTGTGTATCTGGGGTATAATTTGTATGATGTCGGTGTGTAAATTATTCTTAATGCGTTTGAACATAATTTTCTCGATATTAAAGTAATACACTGCTAAGGACGGATCATAAACGGCTATATAGCGCATAAAAAAGTAAGTGTGGTTGGATGCCAAGTGAAATAAAATAATGTCAGAATGCCAGGACATTACAAGAAAGATAATTTATTGTGCTCTGAAATCCAGAAGGCTTTGGAACGTGTTCAAGGGACGAACAGGCCCTTTTGTGCAGAATACGTATACGTGAAAAAAATGCAATTACCGTCCGCAGGCGTTCCGGCGTAAGATGTCAATACGGGATATGGCCACCATGGAGGGCGATGCAAGATTCCACACGTCGTGTCATGCTTTGCACAACATTATCAAGCAACTGTTGAGGTAATTTATCCCATTCCTCTGTCAGTGCACGGATGAGGGTGTCCTTGTTTATTGGAGGACGTTGGCGACCAGCAAGACTCCTCCCCAAAGCATCCCACACATTTTCAATGGGATTCAGATCTGGAGAACGTGCTGGCCATACGAGGCGTTGAATATCCTCGCTCTCAAGACACACCTGAACAGCGACTGTTCGATGACATGTTGCGTTGTCGTCCATGAAAATGAATCTATTACTGACAGCACCACGGAACATGCGAACATGAGGTAGCAGAACATCATTAATGTATCGTTGGCCAGTCATAGTCCCAGTTGAAAGCACATAGAGGGACGTACGGCCATTGATAATGATGCCAGCCCATACCATGACACTACATGTAGGATATCGGTCCCTTTCCTGTATGTTTGCTGGACAATATGCAGTACCACTATCACGCCAGATCAGTTGTCGTCGACAATCAGACGATAGACTGTATCTACTCTCATCTGAGAAGAGGACAGCAGACCAGTCGTTATCAGTCCAATTGCGATGTTCATGGCACCATTGCAAACGGGCGGTACGGTGACGTCTGAACAATGGGATGCACACAACAGGACGGCGGGCGTATAGTCCTCCTTCATGCGAACGTCTGGCGACAGTTTTTCGGGAGATCCGCTTGCCAGTAGCAGCCGTAAACTGAGTAGCTACCTCACTAGCTTTGCTGCGCCGGTGTCTTTTTGTTGGTAGCACTATGTACCTATCTTTTGCAGGTGTTGTACTGCGAACACGACCTCCCCCGTGACATTTGCTACACTCTCCATTTGTTTGAAATGATTTCCAAAGCCTTGAAACAACACTGTGGCTGACGTCGAACTCCCTGGCAACATCTGTTATTTTTCGCCCTTCTTCAATCTTGCCAATAATACGGCCACGCGTAAAATCATCTAGGTGATGTCGGGAAGACATATTGAAAATTACAAGTTCGTCAATTGATTCTTTCCCTTTCAACTTTGCGTTTGAACAACAACGGTCAATACGCGTCAAATCCTTTATATCTCTTATCAGCGCTATGACGTCACGAACAAGTTCGGCAATCGAAAATTTGCATACGCATATCACGTCTTACTGTATCCCGCACTTATGCTAATTTCCACATTTTCCTGCCTTCCATTTTATGGTTGCTATCGTTGCTATTGTCATCCGCCCTCAGCAATTGTCCGGCAGTGTATAATTGGTTAATCGTATGAATGTTATATTTGTTTTGGAAAACTCTAACATATCTTCGAAGAAAATCAGATAAAAAAAGAAAACTCAAATAAATAAAATCTAGGGTTGTAGCATCTTGAAAGCGGTACAAGTATTATCACTGTTTTGAAATTCAATGCTAAAATTTGTATGGATTGATATGGGAAAAGTCATGGAGTTGCCAGCCGTGTAAGGAAAATTGTTACGATGATGTTACTAAAGGTAACACTAAAGTTCTTCGAAGTTGAAACGTCATGGTATGATTAAGAATCAAAAACGACAGTACATCTCTCGTTGGTTTATATGTTGTGTCGTGCTGTTCACCTGCCGATGTTTATCATCCTCTAGTAAAGGATAGCATTCTATCCCCAAAACGACAGCAAATTTCGATATCACGCAGATCTGAAAATTAGCTGGTGAAGTGAGCAAAACAACACGCGATTTTAGAAATAAACTAATGCTTAAAATTAGAGCAACATCAGCAAAAAATCTAGTTAACGGAAATCTTCTGACAAAGTGCTGAACATAAAGAGGTGAATGAGTTTTTGTTTGGGTAGATACCTGTCTGTCAGAAAACAGATTAGATGTTGAAATTAGTAAGCTAGTGAATTCAACTTTGTAAGTCATGGCTCCTTTGGAATGGCTCACAGAAGTGATAGGTTGTGAAAAATGTCCCGAATGGCTGGGTATGAAAGTGAAAAAATAATATCTGATGAATGATAGTAAACCCTGGGTAATGCAAATAATGTCTGATGAATGATAGTGAACCCTGGGTAATGCAAATAATAACTGATGAAAGATAGTGCACCCTGGGTAATGCAAATAATGTCTGATGAATGATAGTGAACCCTGGGTAATGCAAATAATGTCTGATGAACGATAGTAAACCCTGGGTAATGCAAATAATGTCTGATGAATGATAGTGAACCCTGGGTAATGCAAATAATATCTGATGAATGATAGTGAACCCTGGTTAATGCAAATAATGTCTGATGAATGATAGTGAACCCTGGGTAATGCAAATAATGTCTGATGAATGATAGTGAACCCTGGGTAATGCAAATAATGTCTGATGAATGATAGTGAACCCTGGATAATTCAAATAATGTCTGATGAATGATAGTGAACCCGGGGTAATGCAAATAATGTCTGATGAATGATAGTGCACCCTGGGTAATGCAAATAATGTCTGATGAATGATAGTGCACCCTGGGTAATGCAAATAATGTCTGATGAATGATAGCGAACCCTGGGTAATGCAAATAATGTCTGATGAATGATAGTGCACCCTGGGTAATGCAAATAATGTCTGATGAATGATAGTGAACCCTGGGTAATGCATATAATGTCTGATGAATGATAGTGAACCCTGGGTAATGCAAATAATGTCTGATGAATGATAGTGAACCCTGGTTAATGCAAATAATATCTGATGAATGATAGTGAACCCTGGTTAATGCAAATAATGTCTGATGAATGATAGTGAACCCTGGGTAATGCATATAATGTCTGATGAATGATAGTGAACCCTGGGTAATGCAAATAATGTCTGATGAATGATAGTGAACCCTGGTTAATGCAAATAATATCTGATGAATGATAGTGAACCCTGGTTAATGCAAATAATGTCTGATGAATGATAGTGAACCCTGGGTAATGCAAATAATGTCTGATGAATGATAGTGAACCCTGGGTAATGCAAATAATGTCTGATGAATGATAGTGAACCCTGGATAATTCAAATAATGTCTGATGAATGATAGTGAACCCTGGGTAATGCACTCAAGACATGGGAGTGTAGTTGGTGTGTTGGAAAGACACGCATCAGTTACAGCACTTGTTCTGACCATTTGAGGAATGAAGTTGTGTTGCTGATATTTAATTGAAACAAAATGCCGTCGGTAAGGAGGTAACAAATATTCTGAGGTGCTTTGACCATGTTGAAAGAATGAATGTTGAAGTGAATTTATTTAACTCAATTGGCAGAAAAGCAGAAAGAGTAAGACCGAGAAGATCTTAGGAAGATAAAATTCAGGAATATCTGAAAGAGAAAAAAATGAGTATGAATTCCGAAGAGCTATTTGTAAGACCTTATAACGAATGTGCTTGAGATGCGAGTTGTGGTTCAATATCGTCCGCTGTAAATGGGGCTATTTGATATACCAAAATTAAGAAAAAAATTATTTCGCATTAGCAGTATTTACAATTTAGTAGATTATCGTTGAGGAGATTGAATTTGAATCTCAGAAAACAGCTTGGTAAGGATCATAACAGGCTTCTCCCACAGGTTTTCATAATAAACAGAAACGATACGGGCAAAGAAATAAACAGCATTCCAGATAGTCTTCATAAGTTCAGTACTTCTGTATTCACGTTAACGTCCACGGATATCCTGAAATGAGTGCAACTACTGTATTTAGAAAATAGAATTGCCACCTTCCTCCACGCTCATGCTGGTCTCGATTCCAATTAGCAAAGCCACATCAGTTGCCGTGACCCATTCAAGTAAGAGACAAATGCGCGGTCGCTATCATAATGTCATAAATCATTGGAAAAGACTAGAAGTAACAACAAAAGACAATGAAATGATTTATTAAAATCTTTGCAGCATAAAAAATGTAGGTTAGTCAGGTATACCGAAGCGATTGTCGGTGTTCTTCAAACACGATCCGCAGCAATCGATGTCCTAAGCGTCCGGAACACAAATGAATTTTCATTTCACCTGTGAGAACAGCCATTAACCCAGATCTTGTGAGCGATGATATAACTGCGCATTTCCCAATCCAGTAACGCAGAGGAGAACTAGGAAATTTCTTGCCAGAATCTCGTTGAAAGTTCATCTCTATTAGGGTTTTTGTTCACGCTCGGCTGACACTTGCCAAGTCACTCGGTTTCAAAAAGTCAACCTATAATATGTTTCTACAAAAGCACATTATATTACAAATTAAACTTACTTGGGTTACTTACACCTCTGAGCTGGTTTACAGTTGAAAATTTATACAGCTGAAGTATTCTCTTTTTATGATTTTTATGTATGCTTGGTGTTAACGTCCGTTTTGACATTTCTGAATTTTCTAGAAAAGGGCTCAAAAACCTACCGTGCAGGTAAAGGGTCACTAGAGCTCATGCGATTGACTCTAGAAAAACCATCCAGATTCGTTTCGTTGCCAGACAAAGAAATTGGGAAGGGTGCTGATGATTGAGGTCGGACAAAGGATATAAAGAAGGTCGGGCAAATCAGTGATGTATTCAGGCATCTTCTCGGGACTGCTTGCCCCCCCCCCCGAAAGTCCATGACCCCCCTCCCTGTAAGTTTTTGGGCAATTTCATCTTATATATAGTCTCATTGTTTTCGTTTGTATCTGAATATTTGGAGAAATTAATTAAAAAAACTTAAGAAAATGAGAGGAAAATATTGCATTAATTAAAAAAAAAGCATCCACATGGACTTCAATCTGAAATTTCAATCATCCTTCAATAAAACGTTAAACAGTCATTGCTGAAGGGGCAATTTTTTAAGCACAGACAACTCGGAATATTTCCGCAATAAAAACCTAATTCTACAGAGTAGAGATTGCACTGCAATACATCATCATATTTTCGAAGCTGACACTCAGCTTTATTTCAGCCTTTTGGATATCAACTCTCCACGTTAGGGTTAAGTCTCAGTGTAGGTAACGTGACGTTAGTGCTTCCAATGTAACAAAATATTTGCTACTTAATTTTTAACAATAGCAAATTATTAGAAATTGTTCCCATAAAAAGTTTTTTTACCCCTGATTCCCTGGAGGTGTGGGATTTACACTCTGCGACAAAAAAAAAAAAAAAGAAAAAAAATCGATGCACCTCAAACTTTCATCCAAACGGTTAGCTACTTTTTTTTACTACTATGTGCTAATGTAAATGATCTAAAGGGACTGAAACCAAATGGCAGGGGAATGGTTTACACTATACGCTTTCAGATAACATTGTAATGATTCCTTTATGATCAGAAACACGCTTGTAGTAAGGATAGGCCATTTTTACTATTCCTAATGTTGTTTTTTTTGGGGGGGGGAGTATGAGGGTTTTTTCCAGCACAGCATTATCTTAATAGAATCCTCAATATTTTACATACACCACCCTATGATGAAATCCATGGTGCATTACTGAATTAAAGCAAGTATATAACATTTTTACATTTTTAATTACTTGTATGTGAAGATTTCTTGGAATTTACATTTGCGATACACGAGCATAAGAAATTTTTTTATAACAAAATAGTGATTATATGTATATAATTAGTCAACAAGTTTCAGCACCCCCCCCAAAGAAGTCTGGAAAATTATACAAAAGAATTCTGGCACTGGACTGTAGTGTGAATCGATAGGTTTACATTGGAAAATTTATATAACTAAAGTATTCTCTTTTTTATGTTTGCTTGGTGCTAACGTCCATTTGGCATTTTTGAATTTTCTAGATAAGCGCCCAAAAACCTCCCGTGCAGGTCAAGGGTCATTATAGCTCATGCGACTGACTCTAGTAACACTATTCAGTCTCGTTGCTAGACGGAGAAATTTGGAGGGGCGTTGATGACTGACTTCGAGCAAAGGATATAAAGAAAGTCGGGCAAATGATCTAAGAAGAGGGGCCGCGAGTGGCCTAGTAGTCCACGTTCGTAACTACCACGGAGAAGACCTAGGTTTCGATCCTAGACAGATACGAACGCTCGAACCACTAAATATCTTTCGTGCGTCGGATCGGCACGTTAAGCCACTGGGTCCCGGGTACCCCCCCCCCTCGGTAATAAATAAGGACGTCATGCTCCCCCTTTCTACCTCGTTTCCGTGTCACTTTCCTATCGGGCACTCTAGCCCAAATCTCCTAGCTTCCTACTTCTAAGGGTTGTTTAAGACCTGGGGTCAGACACTCCCTTCCTAAAATCCTCTACATATGATCTGATGTAAGAAGCCTAAAAAATTATGTAAAAGAGGTCTGGCACTGGACTGTAGTGTGAATCGATAGGTTTACACTGAAAATTTTATATAACAAAAGTATTCCATTTTTATGACTTTTATGTTTGCTTGGTGTTAACGTTCATTTTGATATTTCTGAATTTTCTAGAAAAGC
Source organism: Macrothele yani (assembly GCA_039090855.1). Lineage (NCBI taxonomy): Eukaryota > Metazoa > Arthropoda > Arachnida > Araneae > Macrothelidae > Macrothele > Macrothele yani. Next base: position 3,049,118 of record CM077014.1, read on the forward strand.
GCTCAAAAACCTACCGTACAGGTCAAGGGTCATTAGAGCTCATGCGATGGACTGAAGCAACACCCTTCAGGCCTGTAGCCAGAAAGAGAAGTTGGGAGAGGAGCTGATAACTGATGTTGGGAAAAGGATATAAAACAAGTTAGGACGGGGAAAGGAAAACGGTGGCCACCGCTTGACCATACCGGGTCGATCCGGGGTAAACGGCCATGAATCCATCTTTTTCGGACCGACATGATGTTTCTAAAACACCTCTGTGCTAGCAAAAAAATTTCCATTCGATACTCCTATATGGAAATTAACGTTAAAAAATAATTTTTATGAGTTCATTAATTAGTTCAAACAAAACTTTAAAACTTTTAAATAGTATTTCAAAAATACAAGATTTCTGTTTTGCAGGATTGCATTTCTTTTTATTTCAATTTCTTTGATGACTGTGTTTTATTTTGTTTCCCTTCACATCTTTCGCCGCATCTCCTGTTTTGCATAGCATCCCAGATCTATTTATTGCCTTTAAACCTCGACTGAACTAACTGTTCTTTACTTATTCTTCTGTATAAGACATAAAGGAAGCTCATAGGAACCGGGAGATACGTGTATTCTAGTCCCAGCGAAAGCGCAACAAAACTTGTCAAGGAGACACGGTTTTATTAATCCAAATTCTCCTAAATTATCATTTTGTTTTCTACTCCCTGGAGTTTTAATAAATTTCCTTTCATTCACGCTCTCTCTATGATTTTTGTAATTTCGCACGATGAAAGAAAAGAACTCTCTTTTCCTTCTTTCAGATAAGATTTAACTTAAGGCCATAAGACTCCAAGTCACGAGGGACAAAATTGTGGCACTTCAGCGACTGTTTTATTAGAAAAGATCTCATTGTTCCTTCACAGGGCAACTGTTGTAATAATTAACACAAGATACATAATCTTTACGATTATAAGATACGCAAAAATCATTAGTCTTAGAATGGAGTGCAATTTTAAAACCAACAAATACTAACATAGAAGAATCTTCTTTACACCAAAATCAGTATTAAAACAGAACGGTAAATGATGTTATTGTTGTGCACTCATAAAACTAATACACTGGTGCTCTAAATTAAAGGAAACGTTATAAATTCGTACATGACTTGAAGAATTAATGAGGAAATTCAATGAAACTTGGTAAAGAGGTTTATTATTATATTATTAATGTAATTTAAGCAGATGAAAATCATGATATTATAAATTACATGTTTTAATGTCGTAATCTTGTAATTTACATGATACAGCAATCCATGAAACAATATTAAAAATATTTTGTTTAAGACATGTGTTATCTTAATATGGAGTATGATTACCTGTGCAGATCAAGCAATGATTCCTCACATTGTTTATGAAGGTATTGACGAGGTGTTAGGGAATTAAAAACCACTCCTTAAAAAGACATGCTCAAATTTCTTTGTATGTTCTGTCAGGGAGTTTGGTAAGCTCTAACGTGTCTCCCTAAAGCATTCCATACATGCTGAATGGGATTCAGATCAAGTGACCTAGATGGCCTCTCCACTGGGCGAGCATCTTCCTTTTCGAGAAAATCGTTGATCCAATGAGCTTTATGAAATTAAGCATTATCGTCTGTAAGAATAATATCTGGACCGACGGCACTCCTGAATGGCCTAACATATGAGTTTAGGATCTGGTATCGGTACCTCAGGGCAGTAAAAGTGATACTTTGAAAGATGTGCGGATCTGTGCGCCCGTTCGTCATGATTCCTGCCTTAAAGAGTTACTCTGCCACATCTTTCTCTGATGTTAGAAGAACTGTTGCGGGTCCCTGGTTATCTCCAGATGAGAATACGTAGCGAATCAGTAAGTAAGATGAATCGCGATCATCTATGGAAATAGTATTCATCCACTGGTCTGGACTTTGGCGACTCCACGTTAAAAAAACTCGCCGAGCGGCTGAAGTTAGAGGGGCACAAATAACTGGTCTCCTTTCATAAAGGCATTGCTCACGAAGTCTTCTACAAACAGTATGTCTTGAAACCCTTGTTGCTGTAGTTGGTTAGGATTCCAATTGTGATGTTGGCCGCTTCACGTGAAACGAGCTCGTTGGGTTGCTGAAATTAGAGGCGCACAAATAACTGGTCTCCTTGCATAAAAGCATTGCGCACGAAGTATTCTACAAACAGTATGTCTTGAAACCCTTGTTTCTGTAGCTGGTTAGGACTGTGATGTTGACCACTCCATGTCAAACAAGCTCGCTGGGTTTCTGAAATTAGAGGGGCGCAAATAGCTGGTCTTTTTGCATAAAAACATTGCTCACAAAGTCTTCTACTAACAGTAAGTTTTGGAACGCTCGTTCCTGTAGCTGGTGCAAGCTCCAACGGAATTTGCCTAGCGGACATCTCTCTGTTGGAGCTGGAAGCCAGACTGACATAGCGATAGTCTACAGCAATAGCAGCTCTTGGACTGCCTTGTCTCGAGGGAACGCCAAATTTCTCCTGTCTGTTGAAACTGTCTCTATTGTCCTGACAGGACGTTTCGTTGTACATTCAACACTCTGGGAATTTCCGTGTGGGAATGACCTGCTTCTGCCCTTCCAATCGTTCCCACCGCTGAAAATCACCCATGCGACGGAATCGTGACACAATCAGATCGACGTGCCAATGAAACGAAAGCCAAAGTTGGAGATGAGAGTAGACTCTCGCGTCTTTTCAGTGCATTATTTTTCATTCAGCGGCAGATATATACGTTTTCGTACATTGTCCTTTAATTTTGTGCGCTGTGTGTAGATGCCAAGCTTCCCCTCACCTCCGGTAGTCTTTCGCAAAACAAGTAAGAAAGCTGTTGATCATGAAAAAGGTTGTTCTTTTTTTTTTTTTTTTTGTCTCATTACCTGTAGGGCATCACTGCATCCTCAAGCAGTTCACGTAAACACGTAGGTATTTGGCAAGTATACCCTTGCAAACATTGCACTCCCAAACAGTGAAGTACGGATCGAAAGAATTTTTTCTGCATGGCATACCAGTCACTAAAATAAACATTTACGTACATTTCCTGCTACTAATGATGGTTAGTTAGTTTTGCTGCTTCGGGTGAAAAGTGCTTATTTCTGCAAAATTTCCGTTTATGAAAGTTCGATCGAATAGGAGTTTTTAAATCTAGATAGATTTCTGTTTTAAAAAAACGTTTTGCGTGAATATCCTACTTTTGAAAACCATTTTTTTGGCAGGGCGAAAATGAATGTTTGCAACTGTTTCTCTGCATCTAAAATGGCCGATTGAGGAAGTTCTTTTAGGAGTGGACTGCATTCTCTATGATGAAGAGATTGTTAGCCATCATTACCCTTTATTTCTGATATTTCACATGCCAATGAACGCTGGATGAATAATTTAACCTTCAATACATCCTTTTGATTCAACGGCGTACCTATTGTAACCAAATAAAAGTTGAGAACCTGAAAGAATGATACGTACAGGTACACGGTCGTCTAAGAATAATATGACCACCCCTAGAATCACAGTGTACCCGCTTAGACGCTTCACAAAGTACACATGACAAGGTCGACCACATGGAGATATAAGTGGCCGGCCAGGACAGATGAGCTATAGTGCGCGACGTGAGCACGATGGGCAGAGGTAGGGATTTGACGGACATTCAGAATGGAATGAACATTAGCTACCGCGCCAAGACTGGAAGCATCTGAGAAACAGCAAACTTCGTGGGCTGTTCGCGAGTTGCTGTCGTAAGGAGAACCAAGAATAGACCGCTGCCAAACCGAGTACCTCCCGACGTCATAACTGCGGAGACCCAAGACCATAGACCCCAGAGGATAACGTCGGTTCCGTCGACTGGTAAAGGGTAATCGACGTGTAACAGTGCAGCAATTGACAACGCAAATGAGCGCTGGGGCACCCGGGTACGTGTTCCCGCTAACAGTAGAGCGAAACCTGTTTCGCATGGGTCTGCGTAGTCAACGCTGCCTCAAGGCGCCTATGTTAACCCAGGTCCATCGGCAACAACGTCTGCATCTCGCACCGGACTACAGTCATTGGACAGTGGAAGATTGGGAAAAGGTAACCTTATCTGACGAATCGCGATTTCCACTCCACAGAAGTGACAGGCGGTAGTGGATACGGCGTCACACACACCAGAACCAACACGCGGACGCGCGTGTGGGTCAAGTACAGGTCGAAGGGGGCAGTGTGCATGTCTGGGGGATGTTTTCCTGGTATGACCTGAGGCCGCTGGTACAACTAGATGGGCCCCTGAACGCCAATGGATAGCTGTCCATCTTCGCTGACCACATGCATCCCTTCATGTTGGACGTTTACCCTGGTGGTGATGGTGTCTACTAAAAGGACAATGCGCCGTGCCACGTCACTAAGAGGGTGCATGACTGCTTCCAGGAGCACAACATCGATGTCTCCGTTCTCCCTTGGCTGGCGAAGTCGCCCGATCTCAGTCCCATAGTGCACTTTTGAGGCTATTTGAATCAACAGGTTCGACGTACCGACTTCCAACTACGTCATCTCCGGGACCTCCATGCTCTGCTGCAGTCCAAATGGGCACCTGTGCCTCGAGCAACCTTCCAGGGTCTCATTGCGTCCATACCAGGCCGTCTCGCCGCTGTCATCCGGGCCAAGGGTGGTTATTCCCATTGTTAGGTAGTTGGTCATATTATTCTCATACGACTGTATACATGCTGTGTATTGTTGTGCAGCGGCATGCCACCTGGGCCCTTGTTAATGGTGGAGCAATAGGTCTCCTTCTGCCCGCACCTTAATTGGGCCCTAGTAGTACCTCTATTATTGAATATGTACCTCAAGAGAAAACAGTTTAATTCAAACACTCATAAAAGTAGAAAAACAATTCGTGCATTTCCCTCTGCTTCCAATGTTTTATACGAAAAGTAAAAAAACCTCGGAGTAAATTTCAACTTCAGCTGTAGTACAGCCAGGTCGTTATGCTTCGGAATCGTTACTGGTTATCTTTTAAGCTAAGATTCTGTTGTGATCAAATGTCATGCGGTGGTTTCAGATTTTTGAATGTGTATTGAGAGCTTTTCGTCAAATATCTAAGTGGAATATACTCCAGCTGACATGCAGTCTTTGAACATGCAAAAAAATGACTAGTAATTAGATTTATGTATCATATTACAAGATGCTCCAACAACGTTTAGGGAATTAGAGAGCATTCAGCAATGCCGTCGGTAAGGGATAAATTTCAGTTATCAGACCGCCATCAGGAATGATTTTGATAGAGATCGGTAGACGAGAACGCCAGAAATTCAGAAAATGATCTCGAACTCCGTATATTCTTTTCGATCAGGAAAGCTGTGGTTCGTTGCTACTCAGCAGCAGTGACAGCTGCTTAAATAGGCGGTGATTCATCTGTGGGGTGTGTCCGAGTAGCGTCAGCGAAAGCAATTTCTCAAGGAATAAATCAGACGAAGCACTAGAACAAAAAGCTGAAAATGCTAATTCTATTCTGAGAAAAGGACTCATTAGTCATATGGAAGCAGTAAAAGAATGAAAACAAAATTTCTGAAATCTACGACATGTGATCGGAAGAAATCGATGAGAAAACCTTGCTCACTCACTCAAAATGGCACAAAATGGTAAGAACCCAACTGCCGAAAACATGAATAATCAATCTGAAAGAATTTCGTAGCAATAAGTACTTTTTGCACAGATTACGTCCCATTGAAAAGTATCGCATAACTTAAACTTTCCTAAATCATTTTTTCTCATAATGCCAGTCTACGCAGTTTGAAACCACTGTTACGAAGTTTCGTGCTTATAAGGGAAAAATTCTAACTTTTTCTTACGGAACATGAAAGCAGTGACGCATCACGGTCGATACGACTTAAACCAGAACGATGCAATCGAATTTTCGAATGTACTGATCTCTTCTTTTGACTCAAAAAAATGCGTAATAATATAAAATGTGGGAACCATTGGACACGTATTGGCGAGTGACGTCTGATAAATAAGGCTTTAGAACAAACAAATTGTTCGACACAAGAAATGTGACGTACTATAGAGGTAAAGTGTGACTCTTTAGTGAAATGCAAATGTTTACAAGTTCCTGCAGTAATTGTCTTCTATTCCAAATATGTGTCCAAAGAAAAGTATCCAGAAATACGTAAACATGCATTGTTCATGTCTTCTACATATGTGAGCAGTTGTTCAGTCAAATAAATAACACAAAATCAAAACAAGAACATGACTGACAAATCAACATTTGGAGAACACTTTGTGAATCATAATAACGGGATTACACCCAATATTGAAGCTTCAGTCAAGCAAAAATTTTGCCACATTTCTCATTAAGACTGCAATGACATCCATCCCTGCTGTAATGTGAGTACCTTATTGTCAATGAATTTTACTTGTAATATACACTATATTGACAAAAGTAATCGAACATCTAGAAGAGAAACACAACATATCATTTATTGACATACGTACTGTGTCTGTACACCTTTGACCTTAATGCATGCACTGACCCTTCGAGACATGCATTCGACAAGGATGTGGAACACAGCAATAGGTATGCGCTTCCATTCAGTACATAATGCTGCCGTGCCGCCCCGGTGGCGCAGTGGTCTAAGGCGTTGGCCTCTGATCATTCGTCCGTAAGGGGTCCGGGTTCGAATCCCGGTCAGGCATGGATGTTGTGTTTGTCTTACGGCACTGGCTCTCTCCCTTCCCTGGAACCAGTGACCTTAAATTAGGGACGGGCGACTGCTTATAGCCCATTGAGTTGCTCACGGCGGTCGTTAAACCTCCAATTAAAAAAAAAAATGCTGCCGCTAACTGTTGCTTAGTAGTAGGCCTTGGTTCCAAACTTCGGCGCTCTAATTCATCCCAAAAGTGCTCTATGGGATTAAGGTCAGGACTCTGTGCTGGTTAGTCCACACACTATACGGAATTATCGTCAAACCACGCGTAACAGTCTTGCTTTATGGATCGGTGCATTATCCTGCTTATACCAACAAGGCTCGGTTCCATAGTATTGCCACAGAGTTGGTAGAGTATAATTGTCCACAATATTGAGGTAGACGTGCCATAGGCGCCGACAGGGGGGCCACAAGAGGCATTCCCCCCCATGTAGAATTATTTTTCCCTTTATTTTATTTTATTTTATTTTATTTATTACTTATGTTTTACACTCACCGAACGGGACCACAAGGAAAGATGGAGTTTGCGTGTCTAATTTCGTATCCCAATTTTATTGGAAATTTGGAATTGGAAAACGATAACGTGAAAACGGAAAACCTAGCAAACCGTAAGGTAGTACGCCCAAACAAGTTCCGCTGAGAGTGGTGTGTGTTGAACTTAAATGGCTGGGCGTGGCCGTGCTCGACCCTGTTCATTATTTTGAAAACAGTTACCAATGTACATGATAATACATGACTATTACTAACATAAACTTTCTTCAAGAGCAGTATCAATTAGTACTACTACTACTAATAATACACTGCTGGACAATTGCTAAGGACGGATCATAAACGGCTATATAGCGCATAAAAAAGTAAGTGTGTTTGGATGCCAAGTGAAATAAAATAATGTCAGAATGCCAGGACATTACAAGAAGGACAATTTATTGTGCTCTGAAATCCAGAAGGCTTTGGAACATGTTCAAGGGACAAACAGGCCATTTTGTGCAGAATACGTAAAGGTGAAAAAAATGCAATTACCGTCCGCAGGCGTTCCGGCGTAAGATGTCAATACGGGATATGGCCACCATGGAGGGCGATGCAAGATTCCACACGTCGTGTCGTGCTTTGCACAACATTATCAAGCAGCTGTTGGGGTAATTTATCCCATTCCTCTGTCAGTGCACGGATGAGGGTGTCCTTGTTTATTGGAGGGCATTGGCGACCAGCAAGACTCCTCCCCAAAGCATCCCACACATTTTCAATGGGATTCAGATCTGGAGAACGTGCGGGCCATACGAAGCGTTGAATATCCTCGCTCTCAAGACACTCCTGGACAGCGACTGTTCGATAACATGTTGCGTTGTCGTCCATGAAAATGAATCTATCACCGACAGCACCACGGAACATGCAAACATGAGGTAGCAGAACATGATTAATGCATCGTTGGCCAGTCATAGTCCCAGTTGGAAGCACATAGAGGGACGTACGGCCATTGATCATGATGCCAGCCCATACCATGATACTACATGTCGGATATCGGTCCCTTTCGTGTATGTTTGCTGGACAATATGCAGTACCACTATCACGCCAGATCAGTTGTCGTCGACAATCAAACGATAGACTGTATCTACTCTCATCTGAGAAGAGGACAGCAGATCAGTCGTTATCAGTCCAATTGCGATGTTGATGGCACCATTGCAAACGGGTGGTACGGTGACGTCTGGACAATGGGATGCACACAACAGGACGGCTGGCGTATAGTCCTCCTTCATGCAAACGTCTGGCGACAGTTTTTCGGGAGATCCGCTTGCCAGTAGCAGCCATAAACTGATTTGCTACCTCACTATCTAAGCTAAGCTGCGCCGACGTCTTTTTGTTGATAGCACTATGTACCGATCTTCTGCAGGTGTCGTACTGCGAACACGACCTCCCCCGTGACGTTTGCTACACTCTCCATTTGTTTGAAATGATTTCCAAAGCCTTGAAACAACACTGTGGCTGACGTCGAACTCCCTGGCAACATCTGTTATTTTTCGCCCTTCTTCAATCTTGCCAAATATACGGCCACGCGTAAAATCATCTGGGTGATGTCGGGAAGACATACTGAAAATTGCAAGTTCGTCAATTGATTCTTTCCCTTTCAACTTTGCGTTTGAACAACAACGGTCAATACGCGTCAAATGCTTTATATCTCTTATCAGCGCTATGACGTCACGAACAAGTTCGGCAATCCAAAATTTGCATACGCACAACACGTCTTACTGTATCCCGCACTTATGCTAATTTCCACATTTTCCTGCCTTCCTATTTTATGGTTGCTATTGTCATCCGTCCTTAGCAATTGTCCGGCAGTGTAGTAGTAGTGTTCTAGTGTAGTAAGTAAGTAGTAGTAATAGTACTAATCTTTCATTTTTGCGAATTAATTACTGCTTTCTACATATTAGCCAAACCGTAATTACACTTTACCCTCCTTGAAAAATTTCCTGCAGGCGTCCATGAGACATGCTGGTTGACAGATTTGTCCACGATAACCAATGAGCCGCGACCGTACCACGAAAAACAGTCCCACACGAGTACACTGCCAGCTCCAAACCTGGCCGTAGGATTGGTTGGTTGGTTGTTGGATTTTATTGGCGCAAGGGCCAGGTTTGGCCAAAGAGCGCCAGACAAAGAACGATCAGCCACAGATTTTTAAAAACGTGGAAAATGATTAAGATCAGACAATCTTGGTAAAAGTTGAAAAAGAGTATGAAGAAAGCAGTGAAGAAAAGGTAGTTAATGAAGTTTATTAAAAGTAATATATTTACTAATGGAAAAGGACGAACCGTCACTCTCCTCCCCCCACACTCCTCTGCAATGCTGGCAGAGGGCGGGGACGAACTGTCACTCTCCTCCCCCCCATGTTCCTCTGCAATGCTGGTAGAGGCTGGGGACGAACTGTCACTCTCCTCCCCCCCGTGTTCTTCTATAATGTTGGGTGAGGGTGGGGACCTCGCTGAGGCCGAGACAGTTTGATGGACACCGCACACCTTTGCGGATTGAGGGCCGGGTCTTCCGCACGTGCAGGCTGTCTGCTGGGAACCGGAAGAGGCGGGCGTCTTCAAAAGAGAAGGCGAAGACGCAGCTGGTCGAATAAGCTGGAGCTCGGTGAAATCCACCTGTGTCGCTTGTTCAGCTGTAGATCGCTTGGCAAGTGCGGCGAGAGCTACAGGGCGCGGAACAAAAGGCTGCACGGGTTGTGGCTGAGACTGAACAACTGCGGCAAAAGTACGCTGTCGGTTGTTGGGAATACCCAACTTGGCCTTGGCAGCAGGGTACGAGAGGCCCTCCAGGGTCTTGAGGCGCTGGATCGCCTTCTCGTCGTTCCACTTCGAACAGGACCTGGCATAAGCAGCGTGGGAGTCACCACAGTTTACACAGCAGGGCTCTGAAGTGCATCCAGTCCCTTCGTGGTCGCGGGAACCACAATTGGCGCACCTCGCAACACTGTTACAGGACCGCTGGGAATGTCCATACCTCTGGCACTTAAAACAGCGTAGAGGATTTGGTATATAAGGACGAACTGCACATAACAAGTAACCAGCCTTTATTTCAGTAGGTACCTTCGGGCTGTTAAAAGTCAAAATAACATTTCGTGATTTGATCAGCGCGCCATCGCGCCTGAAAGTCATGCGTCGGGCAGCTATGACACCCTGATCAGCAAGTTCACACACAAGTTCATCTTCATCGCAGACCAACAAGTCGGGCTCAGAAATGACTCCCTTGGAGGTGTTGAGATACGGATGTGCCGTCACTTGAACTGGAATATCCTGAAGTCTGGTCAACTGCAGAAGAGATTTGCTCTGAGAGAGAGTGCAAGTTTCCACAAGCAGGTCACCAGAGCGTAGCTTCTTCACTGACTTCAAAGAGCCAGCAACACCCGCAAGTGCCTTCGAGATGAAAAAAGGAGACTTTGAGGAAAGTTTCAACATCTGGTCAGTAGAAGAAATGACGAGAAAAGTAGCTTGAGGTATCGAATCTGCAAGTGTAATGCGACGTTTCTGAGCTGACGGCTCAACACCTGGATCTAAAGATACGTCGCGGTGATGTCGTTTTTCAACGAAAGTTCTCTTCAGTGTGTTATGTGTGGGAGGTGGTTGAGGCAAATTTGGCCCCTGATCAATCACCATATCCTGTTGTTTTTTAAATTTTGAGGAGGGTTTATGTTTCCCCATGGGAGTAAGAAAAAATTCATCAGCAACGTACTCCGCCCACAATCGAGCCCAACAGGGGAGAACTGGAGGTCCGCAAGCCAAACACATGACGCAAGACACAGTTCTAGAGCTTAGTTGCAAATATAGTCCGTTGGCTGTGATCACACGCACTCGGCGGACACTTCGGCCTCCGGGTACCGTCATGCCAACGCCTTTGGCATGATCCCACAGCCCCCGGGCTCACCCTGCCGTGCAATACGACAAAAAGCCGCTAAAGCCCTGCACACAACTTGGTACAAGACTTCTGACCAGAGGTGGGTTAGGCTCTAGCCTCCCGTTTACAGCGAAGCCGGGGTCGAAGAGGAGTGTTGGTACACAGGAGGCACTTAACCGGTCTCCTGCGACCTCAGCCGCCAGACATCCCATTTCCGCCTCACGGGTCTCCGCACGCGGCAAACATGCAGGTAGGTCTAGCACCCAAACCAGCTAAAAGGAAAAAAAAAGAAATCCAAAGAAGACAAATCCTGGCAGGGAACCTAAACGGAATCTCAGCAACCTACGAACTGAGCGGTTAATATAAATCAGTTAGTGGTGGAGGGTAACAAAACCACAAGACCGGGGTGTTAGTACATAACGTGGTAGCGATTAGGTAGAGAATACAACACGGGCAACTAGCCAGTGGAGAAAATAAATAAAAACGAAAAAGCGAGACACAAGACCAGCTCGGGAACGTGGGGCCGCGACTCCCCAACAGCTGGATGAACAGCCGTCCCTGCAAACACCAACAGCACCAAAATAAGAAAAAAACAAGCTGTGGCATGACATCAGATGTTGACCAGTCACAAGGTCAGCTCGGGCCGTGGGGGCGCCGCTCCCCAAATAACTGGAAAACCAGTTATCCCCGTGCGGGGCTGGCCGTAGGAACACTACACTGTGGTAAATAGCGTTCACCCGGCCGCCGCCATACCCACACACCGCCATCAGACTGATAGATCGTGTATCTGCATTCATCAGTCCATAGGAGCCGTTTCCATTGATCTACGGTCCACGATAAATGTTCTTTACACCATGCTAAAGGACGAGTAGCATTCCGAGTGGAGATGAAAGGTTTATGAGCAGCCGCACCACCACCGTAACCCATGGAATGAAGTTCTCTGCGAATGGTACGTGTACATACCGAGGTTCCAACATTTTTATTCACCTGTATACTGAGTTCTTGTGCAGTACTCCGTCGATTAGCTGTAGCGACTCTCCTGAGGCTTGCACGTTCTTTATCACTGATTTTCTTTGGTCTGCCGGTACGTTTTGCTGCTTCAGGCACGCCATGTGTCTTCCACTTATTCAGTACATCCAAAACAGTTGACTTGAGTATGTTTAAACGCCTCTCGGTTTCTCTCATGGACAACCCACTAATATAACACCCAACAATCTTTCCTTTCTCAAAGTCAGTTCTCTCCCGCCGCGACATTTTCACTCGACCTCACAGTTTAATATGATCGCGGTGAGCTGCAGGCTTATTTTTATACCGTTTGCAGCTGTACCGCGTATCTTAGCAACGCAGAGGATCCGTTCATATACTTTTGAATGGGTGTCCGGTGACTTTTGTCAAAGTAGTGTATAACAGCACTCAACACGCAGCCTTCAAATAGACACAACTTCAAGTAAACCAAGCTGCTTCCACGATTATAACATCATACCACCATACCACACTTTTGGCTGCTGCTTCAACACTATATCTCATCTAGTTGTTATATGTCACATGCATACGTCATGCTCTCTGACCTCAGAAATGTCGCCAACCTCATTCCGCGAGAGAGAAGATATAAAGTTAACTTTGAAAAACGCTAAAAGAGAATGAACCCAAATTTACATAGAAAAAGTAAGTAAAAATGAAAGTTAAATTAGAGTAAACGTCACAAAAAATGAATTTTTTAATCGGATTTTTAGCAGGGGAGACAGGTGCAAGTAGAAATAATGCGCTCACGTCCTCTAGCGGCAAAACTGTGGTTTATGAGAATTTTGAAAATATACGCAAAATGTCTTTCGTTGTGGAATACATCTCACGCAAAAAGAATTTCTTAAATCAGACTAGTAGAAGGAGATATATTAAAGAACGCATTACATACCCTTTGCAGCCTCTAGAGAGAACTGAATTATTTGAAGTAGATGTGCGCAAAATATTCTTAATACACGTAGATATCTGAATAAATACAATAATGTTTTCAATTAATAGAGAAGTTTTGCGTTGAAAATAAAAATTTACCAGTTTTGCTTTTACTACGAGGAACATACACAATACGTTCCTCGTAGTAAAATCTTCGAGGGAAAAAACTTGTAGAAAAGCATAACTGTAAATAGAACCAGCAGAGACAAAAAAGGAAACAACATATATGTTGTGCGCCCCCCCTCCAGAAAAAAAAATAAAACTGAAAGTTGTTTTAGGTAGACAATATGTTCAATCTTAATTATGACAAACAGCATCTTGTGCTAAAAGAACTTTTGCCATCTGATGTTTAGAAGCGGAGATATATTTAAAACCAGAATCCACGCTTACACACTCTAGAAGCAGAATTGCGCAATGCATTATGTAAAACAAAACATACTCACAGTGGTTCTCGTAGTACAAAATACCCCAAACAAAAATAGTTTTCCAAATCGATCTTTTAGAAGTGGAGATAGCGAGGAGGAAAATATACGTTTAAACCCCCTAGCAGAAAGACTATGTGTTATTTTGAACAGATGAACGCAAAATGTTTTTCGTAATGAGTGGTATCTAGTCGAAGAACGTTTCATAATCAGATTTTTAGATACCCCGTAATATCTTTGCATATGAAAATACGCTCTTACGTCCTCTTGGAACTATTGCATACGAAAGATTTCTCCAACGGGATCTATGTGTCTCAAAGAACGGGATCTATGTGTCTTCAGATGGGATTTTTTGGGAACGCAGATACCGAACGAAATAGAATATATATTTATTAATATACTGTAAAGAATATACTTTGCAATTTTTTCGTTAAAATATGTGAGCAAAATGATCTTCAAAATGAAAGGTACCAGAACGGAATTTTTTCTCAGCTTTTCTAATTATACATAAAAATTAGTAGCATTTTCACTTGCGACTAGTAAAGAATAGATCGTAGATCGGAAAAAGATAAAAATTATCGATAATTTTTCTCATAATTTCACCTTTCCAGCAAAAAATGAACTTTGCAGTTGGAACCAGTAAGTGAAGAAATATGGTGCTCAGATAGGAGTACGAACGGACTGAAAAAGCAATACTACACGCACGTGCTTTTTTTGCATAGCCTTGGAAAAAATTCGCTGAAAATATCAAGGTGAAATCAAATGAAAGGATAGCTTTACCCAAACTGTGCATTATTTGGGCAAGATAATTGAAATTGCGATTTTTTAATATCAAACATCTTTGATTTTAAAACAAAAAGTAACTAAAATTAAAGACAGTAGTATCTAACGAATTTCCCTGTTATGATGTCTGCTTTGCACATGAAAAGTGTTATGCATTAATTTATTTGTGCTTCGAACACGTCCTGGTCACCAGGTTACCGGTACAGATGGGAAATTATTTTTCACAGCAGAAACAATTCGGACATAAAAAAAATTGTGTACCAATAAATTCTCCAGGGAAATCTGATGACCTATAAGAAGCTAGAAGCACTTGTTTAGTGGTTACAGTATCTGAACTTAATGGTGTATTGTAGTATTCGAATATGAGATCATAAGGGTCGTTGAAGTTAAGTGTTGGGCGACCGAACATTACTTTCCGGAGACAAGAGAGAAAAAAGATAACATGTATTCAGAGTACCGTAGGGTGTATCATAGAGATGTAGAAAGTTGAACCACAGTGCTAAAAAAATTAAATTTTGTCTTCAAATTTATGTTTTCGTATACACTGAATTTCGCTGCAAATGTGTCTCCCGCTTATAAATTATGCCGAAGCCTTGACTTTAAGGACAACCGTCATTTTAAATTGAAGGTTTAGGTAGATCACATGTAAATTATCGCACTAAACGGCCGATTCGCTATTGCTGGGATGGTAGTGAAATTAGATCGCAATACACCAACTACGATTTATTAGTAAGGTGGAGACTAATATTCTTAGGTGGTTTGGCTATGTTGAAAGAATGAGTGATGAGGGGCTGACTAAGAGAATTTCTTCAGCCCAAGTGGTAGGAAAGAAAGGCAGAGAAAGGCCAAGGATATCATAGGAGGACCAGATTCAGGAATGCCTGCTTGAGAACAAAAATAAAAGTATGAAGTACAAAAGGTCTTGTGTGCGGCGTGGTGATGGATGTTAAAGAAGTTCGAGCTGTGTGCCAAGCTCATTGTAAATGCATGTATTTGATACACCAACAGTAAGTAAATTCTAGTTCTATCAATTAAATGTGTACTTGGGACAGGGTTTTTCTTTGGAGAGCTAACCTCTGAATCTCAGACAACAGCTTAATGATATGTATGTATGTATGTATGTATGTATGTATGTATGTTAATAAAACCTCGAAGGTTGGTTTGTAAATATAATAGCAAAGCCTTCAACTGTGATTTTTCATACGTTTGTGGATAGCATTTCGGCATCCATTCACACTGCAGTTAATCACACCCGTTGCCTCCAGTGGCATCACCAAAGACAACAGTGCGAGAAACGGCAAGGAAAAGCATAGGTGTTCACGAATTATTGTGGTGAACTATGACCTAGCATGGTGGGCTATGGTTCTGTTGCCCTCTAGGGAAGAGAAATGTCATGCGCAGTCCCTTCTGCCAACAAGATATTTCCTTTCTGAGGGATACTCCGTGAAACGCCAGCTAGAACACGTTATACACAGTCAGGTGGTAACAAAGTTTTTAATACTAGCTGAATTGTAACTGGCGCTGCCCGCATATTACGCTTAAGATGCATATCTGTATAAGTCTTGCGATAAAACTTTCATTATAAGTGCTTTGTTATGACTTCTGCGTTTGCTTTAATCTCAGTCTTGCGATAGAACTTTCATTGATTCTTTGTTCAGTATCTTCTGCAACTTCTTCAAACTTTTACCTTCAGGAAGAAATTCTATCAGCTTCTTTCCCGTTCAACTTCGCTTCTTTTGTTTCCATATCTTTAGCTACAGTTATGAATTTCCTTTTTCTTTCCAATTTAGTCCTTGTTCGCATACTGTGACTGGAGATTTCAGAAGGAATGTAAAAAAAAAATGAACCCTTACCATATATTAATGGATTTTGTCTAAATAGTGTTTGTAGTTTTATAACCAAAGAGCAAGTGTGTTGATAACGTCATCACCAAAGATTGCGATGACTGCTAGAATAACAATGCCCAAATAAGGACAGTGTTTCATTTCTCGTGATGCACACGTGCTGGGAATATTTTCTAATCATCAAAGGCTGCTATTAAGTTACATATGCATTCTTAACTGGTTCACAACTGGTGTCCTTAGAAATGGCATAGCATAATAAATAATTTGGTTCGATTTCAAAATTTTTTTTGACTTGACTACCAACTATCCGCTGCAACTCAAATGGCAATAAAAAAATCCAAATTTCGAATTACCTACCTCGATTTCTTGATGAGTTGTGGCTCCCCCCCCCCCATATATATATATGTATGTAAAATACATAAGGAATGTTGACACTACAAGCACAATCGAACTCAATTAAATATGTGACAACCATAAATAATACAAGGTCAGCCACCGGGTGCCAATCTTCCGGGAAGGATGCACCCGACGGCTGAGCTTCTGACAGGTTTCATGCGGACGTCCTGATTTAGCAACCGCGACCGAATAAGAATAAACTGGATATCCCATCCTCCCTACCTGTCAGGAAATAAACTTTAAAATCAACTTCAGTAACAAATTTAAACATTCAAAATATAGACCTACCTTAACATTGACTGGTGCCCACGACCGGTAAACACAATTTACCGTGGCCATCCACCTATAGAGTTCATCATTAGGTAAATGCGTAGGTAAAGGGTACGTTCAAAATTATACAGAATAGTGTAGTTGTCCTTCCCCACTGTAAAATATACCATGTATGCTAGGAAAGAATGGTTAAATGCTCCGGGGCAACTCAAAAGAAAATAGTTTTTTTATGTAGCCCTGAAAGTTAGTAAGGATGAGCTTCTGGTTTATTGATCTTACAAAATCTTAATCATAATGTAGTAAGTGGTTCATGTGTTTCTAATAGTTTGCTGAAATGATAGTTACAGAAGGCCTCTGGATATTCATTATTTAAACATCTCCAATATAATCTTCTTAGTTGATCAATAATATTATGCTTTTTATTACATATTCGCGCAATTCGCAAGATTTGTGAAATAATCAAATTACGGAAAATACTTCTTGAAAGGTTGGTGGTCCAATGACTGTATATTTTGCTTTATATATATACGTGTGAGTGTGTGTGTGGGGGGGGGGGATTACACACACACACACAAAAGAAGAAACGCAGGTTTATATATATATATATAAGATTTATTCGAATTGTTAACATTATAGTTATGGTTTAGTTCACAAGTGCCAATATGAAGAAGACTCAAGAAAATTATTGGCTTTCATTTTTTCTCCGTCGTAGTGTTGAGATAGCTTCCTAAATACGAGATAAGTGAGCCTTGAGCAGTTAAGCCACACACCACATTCTGTCACTACAGGAAGTACATGAAGTCATAGAAAATAAAAAATAGCGAGAAGAAAAGCAGGTTTAAGAGTAGTTACCCTAAAAATAACAGAAGGAAAGAAATCCTTGGAACTTTTTAACCTAAAAACAAAAGAAGGCAAGAAAAGAATAGCAGGTGAACCTTTGGCGTACAAAATACTAATGCTTAGAGACATTATGAATCCATTTGCCGACCTCAGTACGAACGCCATTGCCTCCATGTTTGAAAGTTTGGAGGGGAACATGAGATCAGATACAGTACTGGCGTTACTCTGAATATTAAAGAAACATTAATACCTATTACAAGAAACAGGATTAAAGATACGGAAGAAATTTTTGTTTGGTAATGTTGCTGCACTCTGTGTCATTCCAAATGATATCATACCAACTTTTTTGGCGAATTAGAAAATTTTGGTAATATGTTCTGGTCGGGCTCCAAGTTCGGACGCGTGAGTAAAGGCTTTTATCTTAGAATTGGTGCGAGTGGTGTACAAATCCGAATGCAGTGCTAAAAGTCCATCGGTGATGACAAATTACAGCCAAAACACATTGGGACCTGACGCAAACAGGAGCGGCCAATCAGCGGTAGATACCAGGGAATCAGCAAGGGATTTGAGGTATCATGTATGCCAATACGTATGCGTTCAAAGTGTCGGCCCATACTGTAAGTATGTGGTACCTATCCATTTCCACCTGGATTTAACTGAAGTCTTTAGGGGATAGAGTGCAGCACTTGCCGTTATGGTAAGCATCCTGGACAAAGTGTCATGACGCAAAATAATTTAGCTTGCACGTTCGCAGATAAACTACGAAAGAACCCTTCACAAGACTGAACGTCGCACTAATTTGATCTTCATTCTTCTTGTGAATACTGGAAAACAATGTAAAATACAGAAGTTGCAGCTTCCTGTTCTTTGAGTATGCAAATTACTAAAACCCCTCAATTGAATAAACATCGTTTTCATTGCCCTTGCATTTTCCCGAAGTGCCATGAACATAAAAGGATAAAAGGAATCGCCATCTTTTGTTTAGGGTAACCAGTTACAAAGGATGGACAGAGCCAGGTTGGAGAACCAGAAACGTGTATTCCCTTGACAAATGGACGAACGAACTATTGCTGCAAATTTTCCTGGGTGATACGATGTGATTTTGAGATATATACAGTCCACAGACGAATATTTCCCACATTCCTCGAAACGTAAATGATTTTACGAATCCACACTCGACTGAACACTGCACATCTACCACAGCTGCTATATTGTTACCTTGGCATCTGACTCAACACTGAAATCATAGCTCTCGTATCCTTCGTACTTTAAAATGATACCAAACTCCTATTTTTGTTCACGCACCACATTCACAACTGTAATGCTGCTCGTGAGTTAAAGCAATATTCAGAATCTGTACTTGGTTAAGCACCTGATACTTCGGGTTTCGAGCTTGACAGAAGACAATATTTTAGACATTGACGTACGGCTCAAAAAATAAAATCCTGAAATTTCTTTAAGCACAACTTAATAAAAAATTCAAAATGGAAACTGAAACTCATTCACTCGCGTTACGGACAACACACGTTTTTTCCGTAATCTTAAGGCCAGAAAATGCAGTTCATTACGCAGAACAAAACCAGCTGCTCATGCAAAGACAAGGTAGAGACGTGCAGGTTGTAGGAAGAACTACACAGCGCCACCACCAAAACTCTATCTTCCAACATTCCGCTCTGACAGGATCTTTTTGCACTTATAAACAAAACAGCAGCGTGCTTTGAAGCGATGAAAAGTAGGGGGTTAATTGGACGTTTACACAGGTTGGGCGAAAGAAAAGCTAAATGATCGATTCTTTCTATATATAACGAGATAAAGGGATCGAAAATGCGTGTCACCGACTCCAGAAGTCTCGCGCTTTACCGAATTCGCCGATCGCAAGTGTCTGTTTCAACACCCCCAGCTTTAAAAAATGAGCAAGCCCATCATTGATCCAAACACCCAGAAAGGCTGCGCCTCCTATACGTGAGAGAACGAACTGATATGGATTCTCCTGCATTTTGATCACGTCTCTTTCGTATTTTTCTTTCCCTTTTAGTTTTCCTAGAATCCACGTCCATTCATGGGATTGCCCTAGCCCAGCGCGTCTTTCCTTTTTTTAGGATGTCTCCTTTTAGTTCCCTTGCACTCATTTTAGGAAATAACTTTCTTTAGAGATGTCGCCCAGAAAGACGAGCTTTTCACTGGCT
Source organism: Macrothele yani (assembly GCA_039090855.1). Lineage (NCBI taxonomy): Eukaryota > Metazoa > Arthropoda > Arachnida > Araneae > Macrothelidae > Macrothele > Macrothele yani. The sequence goes on from CM077014.1 coordinate 3,068,861, forward strand.
GTCTTTCTTCACTGAGGTGGCCTAATTTGGCATTTTGTCCTCATCTGAGTGACATTAAGGTAAACCTTTTTACGTTTTACCCTAAAAGAATTGTTTTTAATTTTTCTTTAAAGAATTTCACAAAGTGTAAAGACTTTTGTCTATAGAATTAAACTATCTTCCGGACATTTGAAAGGGACACCGAGTCTGAACTTTGGTATGCTTTGAAAAAAGTATTGTATTATAAATTTTGGGATACGATTTTTCAATAAAATATTTTACTAAGGTAAATTCCAGCAAGCCAAATACCTACCTGAAACACATCATGAAAACTGCACATTATATATCGATGCATCCGTTTTAACTCGAATAAATCTTTAATCTTTTTTCACTGTGGAATTTGTCTCTCAGCTAATTTATTGTTACTCTCAGAAAATTTTTATTAATCGACTTTTCGACAGTTTGAGCTTTCGCTCTTTGAACTACACTGACGGAAAAAAAATCCCAACACCAAGAAGGGGTTGTGTTAGATAAACGACAGTTGGTATGCGGTGAGAGTACATCTGTAAGATGACGTCTATGCAAATTTCGCGCTCGGCGCATACATGTGGCGCTAGTAGCGCACCTCGGAACATGCGAAGTAGGTTTGCTGTAAATACGCGCTGTAACGTTCGTGAGCGTTAGTTATCGTTGAGATTCGATGTAGTGTGTTGATGTTAGTCAAGAATGCCTTTAAGAAGACGAAGAAGCCATTACCAACAGCTCACGGAGTTTGAACGAGGTCGTGTAATTGGGCCACGAGAAGGTGGATTTTCGTTCCGCAATATTGAAGAACGACTTGGCAGGAATGTAGCCACCGTGCATGATTGTTGGCAGCGGTGGTCAAGGGAAGGTACTGCCTCAAGAAGACCGGGTTCCGGCCGGCCACGTGGCACTACTGAGAGGAAAGACCGCCGTGTAGGGCGTATGGTCGTGGCGCATCGTACTGCATCTGCGGCAGCAATTCGAGCTGCAGTTGCCACCACAGTGACACAACAAAGAACTGTTACAAATCGGTTACTTGAAGGACAGCTCCGAGCCAGATGCCCTGTAGCGTGCATTCCACTTACTCCAAACCACTGCCGTTTGCGACGTCAGTGGTGTCAAGCTAGAGCACATTGGAGGACGGAGTGGAGATCTGTTGTGTTTTCTGATGAAAGCCGGTTCTGCCTGGGTGCCAGTAATGGCCATGTGTTGGGTAGAAGGAGGTCAGGTGAGTGCCTGCAACCAACCTGTCTGCGGCCGAGACACACTGGACTTACACCTTTAGTTATGGTCTGGGGAGCAATTTCCTGTGACAGCAGGAGCACTTTCGTGGTTATCCCACGCACCCTGACGGCACAGTTGTACGTCGGTCTGGTGATTCAACCTGTTGTGCTGCCATTCATGAACAGCATTCCAGGGGTGTTTTCGAGCAGGATAACGCTTGCCCGCATACCGCTGTTGTAACCCAACATGCTCTACAGAGTGTCGACATGTTGCCGTGGCCTGCTAGATCACCAGATCTTTCACCAATCGAGCACGTATGGGACATCATTGGATGACAACTCCAGCGTCACCCCCAACCAGCATTAACCGGCCCTGTATTGACTGACCAAGTGCAACAGGCATGGAACTCCATCCCACAAACTGACATCCAGCACCTGTACGACACAATGCATGAACGTTTGCGTGCTTGCATTCAACATTCTGGCAGTTACACCGGTTATTAATGTACCAGCATTTCACATTTAAAATGGCTCTTCTCGCGCTTACATTAAGCTGTGATCTTGAAACCTTAATGGATTAAATATGTTACCTATACAAATGTATTGCCGCCATTTCATTCCTCTACAACTATTTTTTCGTGGTGTTGGGATTTTTCTTCCGTCAGTGTATATGCACATCACATTTATGGTTCATAACATGTACAACCGGACATAATGGAACACACGCGGAAGCATTCACTAGCCTAGAAATTGGGTTTTTTAGAAAGGATTTAATTCTTATCTGGAGTATAGTTTCAAACAATGGATTGGAACATTTGAAGCTGATCACTGAATGCAAGTTTAACTCGCTTTTAATACTGCTTTAGTTAGTAGGACGATTGCAATAGTGAAACATACATTAGGTGCTTACTATGGAGCTGTTATTACTTTATGCTTACTCGCTATTATCTACCGCTGCAAAAATGCAGCTTTACAAACGTTTTCCTAACGGTTTTAAGTTCACCGTGGAGTATGAAAAGAATGGATGTCAACCCTGCCTAGATAGTTTGGCCTTCAGGTCCATTGACTACCGCCTGTGCATCCAAGTATTTTACAAATCTATATCAGAACGAAACATCATATACCCTAGGCTGTTTTGTCATATTGAACTCGTTCATGTATTATTTAGATCGAGAACAAAGAAAATTTTTGCCCTTTCATCGGAACGTAACACGAAAGAAGCCGAAACTGAGCGCTTTCAAAGTTTAGCTATCTTGGCAGGATGTCTTTAGCTGAATTAAAAATGCTCAAAAACCAAAGACGTAAAGAACTGGCGAACACCGTTCTCTCAGCTGCATGGAAGCAATACATAGGATACATCCTGTATAGCCTGGGTATTTCTTTTTCAATAACTCATTAAAAAGGTTTAGTTTTGACACGGGTATCAAGACATCGCGGTCTATTGCCACTGTGTTAACCATTAGCAGTAGATATTTTCAACCAGTACTACTTTTGGACTTTTTATTCCCTTTGTTTGGAGTATCCTGATGACTCACTTAAATACTGTTTCGGAATGTCCCAAAACTCATTTGGCTTAGGAAACACAAAAAGGATGTTCGAGAGAAGAAACTAAGTACGGTTCTATCTCAAGAAGTCAAATGTAGTTCTGCCGTTTCCAGGTTTAATGTGTCTTAAGGGTCTATTACGACCCTTGCGAACCCAAGTGGTTGCAACGACATGTTTACAGCATCAGATATCAGCCTTTTGCATCCCACCGGAACCTTTTAGCCGTTACGTTGCTATAGAATAAATTTTCAATATCTCAAGTCATCAATCACATTTTGAATTGTTTGATAAACTTTGTTTCTAGTTTGTTGTTGTCTACAGCTCTTGGCAAAGCAAACCATCCGTTTCGATGCGCGAAAGCTTGTCACCTTTTTGGAATTTTTGCCTTTTACACCAATAAGCTTAATTCGTTAACTGTGGTAGTTTCAATGCCATTGAAGTTACCATACTGCTGATACATAAGTAGCCAATTAAACAGTCTTTCATGTGCGATTGCCAAATATGAACATTCTGTCATCGCACCATTGATTTTAGGCGTCGCAAATTTCGGAAACGTGTAGAGAAAAATTAAAATGACAGTGAAAAGTTTTATCAGAGAAAAAGTACAAATGTAATTTTGCTGTCTGAAATGTTGATCAAACACCGCAAACAAACAGTATGAGGGCTAAACGCCTAAGGGCTGCACGGAGTATCTCTTTCATAGCAATGCTCGATATGAATATCGTAAACCAGTGTTGTGAAGTGCTCTTGAAATGTATTAAACTTTTTTCCGCTAACAGAAACTAGTTTAACAAGTTAAAACACTTTAAAGACAAGTGTTTCCCATTAAGTAATACGAAAGTGAAGTAGTTTTGCATCGAACTTGATTCCAGTGTTGCGAAACATTTTTAACTTTAAACTGATGAGACAAAATCCGTGTGAAACTAATCTCTGCTAAAGGCAGTTATTACAAAATGGCAAAATCTGTAGTTTTTTTATTTTATTTTGTTTTCCTAAAAATGTAACACAATCAAGAGCCGTTGATATATTGTATGATACTTACAACACAATCAAGAGCCGTTGATATATTGTATGATACTTGCTAAAACGGGAAGTAAAGTCTACTTCTGGGATGTCCAACGATAGTGGCTTCAGTTGTGCGATACGAAATATTACTTCTTTCCTAATTTTACAGACACCGGGGGGAATTTTCGATATCACGATACTCTCAGAGTCCTGTTAGATTACCAGTACTGCACCCGAATGCCTTGGAATTTTGAGAAATTTCAATGATTTGACCCTTCGCTTAAGACAAAAGTCTGCACTGGATTACTCACAGTAGAACGTCAAGTGACCAGTGTGATAGTGTGATAAATTCTCGAACCAAAGAAATGGTTTCGAGTCAGGGATGATATCCGGCTATTGGTTTGGTCTTCTGCGGCACTGCAAAGTAATAAGGCTAATAAAAATAATTTAAAAAGGTCTTTTATATACCTTCATATCATCTCCAAATAACATAACGGGGACAGTAAATTCCATGCCCCAGTTGTTCGGATTTCCGTTGCATTGAAGAGCCGTAGCTTCACCTGTAAAGATTCCATGAATTCTCTCACATGTAATCTAGATCACATGTGTTGTAGTATAAAACTGTTTCGGTTGTCTGTAACGTAATCTAGAGCCACACAGATCACGCATGAAAGGACGCATGTCAAATTCATACAGTCTCCTGCACTATTAAGAAGCACTAACTATCTTCCTCATTGATTTAGGTTAAATAGAGGACTGCTGGTGTAGCTGATGCTATCAGCCATTCTAACTAACACTAGGTTTAGAACGAGCCACTTAAGATCATCTACGTTTCACTACAAAAATCGAAGATGGTGATGCAGTGGCTAAGAGGGATAATTTATGATGTGTTACATACTACGTGACATGATGTAGTTCACGTACTACTGAGCTGAGTCAAATAGACAGTTATGCAGCAATAAGCCCGCCGGCATAGTTCGGTTGGGAGAACAGCTGCTTCAGAGTAGAAGGACTCTGATTCGAAACTCACTACCGGCAAAGGTTATACACTATATTGACAAAAGTAATCGGACACGTAGAAGAGAAACACAACATAGTATTTATTGGCATACATTAGTACGATGTCGGTCCACCTTTGACCTTAATGCATGCACTGACCCTTCGAGGCATGCATTCGACAAGGTTTTGGAACACAGCAATAGGTATGCGCTTCCATTCAGTACATAATGCTGCCGCTAACTGTTGCTTAGTAGCAGGCCTTGGTTCCAAACTTCGGCGCTCTAATTCATCCCAAAAGTGCTCTATGGGATTAAGATCAGGGCTCTGATTCATCCCATAGGTGCTCTATAGGATTAATATCAGAGCTCTGTGCTGGCCAGTCCACCCACAATACGGAACTATCGTCAACAAACGCCGTAACAGTTCTTGCTTTATGACTCGGTGTATTATCCTGCTTGTACCAACAAGGCTCGTTTCCATAGTATTGCCACAGAGTTGGTAGGGCATAATTGCCCAGAATATCGAGGTTGACGTGCTGGTTAACAGGTTTGTCCACGATAACCAATGGGCCGGGACCATACCACGAATAACACCCCCGCACGAGTACACTGCCAGTTCCAAACTTAACCGTAGGAACAGTACACTGTGGTACATAGCGTTCTCCCGGCCGCCGCCATATCCACACACGGCCATCAAACTGATGGATCGTGTATCTGGATTCATCAGTCTATATGACTCGTTTCCATTGATCTACGGTCCACGATAAATGTTTTTACTCCATGCTAAACGACGAGTAGCATTCCGAGTGGAAATGAAAGGCTTATGAGCAGCCGCACCACCACGATAACCCATGGAATGAAGTTCTCTGCGAATGGTACGTGTACATACTGAGGTTCCAGCATTTTTATTCACCTGTACACTGAGGTCTTGTGCAGTACTCCGTCGGTTAGCTGTAACGACTCTCCTGAGGCTTGTACGTTCTTTATCACTGATTTTCTTTGGTCTGCCGGTACGTTTTGCTGCTTCAGGTTGTCCATGTGCCTTCGACTTATTCAGTACATCCAACACAGTTGACCTGGGTATGTTTATACGCCTATCGGTTTCCCTTATGGGCAACCCACTAATATAACACCCAACAGTCTTTCCTTTCTCAAAGTCAGTTCTTTCCCGCCGCGACATTTTCACTCGACCTCACAGTGCGATATGATCGCGGTCAGCTGCAGGCTACCGTTTGCAGCTGTACCGCGCATCTTAACAACGCAGGGAATACATTCATTTGCTTTTGAAGGGGTGTCCGGTGACTTTTGTCAATATAGTGCATGTTATAGATAGACAAAAGCAACTCTTGTTTTGCGTTCTAAAAACTCGTTGTTGAACGTGTGATAATTTCATTCATTTTAATTTACTTGTGATATATCTGGCATTCAGGTATTGGTGGTGTAAGTATTCTACGACGTTATTTCAGTCTGTTGATTCGTGTACGTGTTCCTAAATTATAGATAGAAGACGCCTTGCGTCTTTAAATTCTCACTGAGTTCTTAAACCACGAAACATATATGACGTACACTCTGAATTAACTTTCATTTTTAGTTGCTTTCTCTATGGAAATTTGTGTTTCATTCTCTTTTAGCGTTTTCAACCTTCACGTTATATCTTCTCGCTCGCGGAATTTCGTTGGCAAGAATTCTGAGGTCAGAGAGCGTGACATATGCATGTTGACAGATAAGAACTAGAAATATACAATGTTGAAGCAGCAGCCAAAATGTGTGGTGGTGGAAGCTGTTCTTAAACAGAAAGTGTGTTGCGTATTCGTGATGTATTGTTATATATTGAGCGTTTGGAGTAATAAAGTTTTCTGCTTACTAACTCACGTTAATCAATGTTGAAAAATTAATACTATTGTGATTAGCTCCTTACGTATCTTGGAATGTTCGAGCAAAGTGTTCACACGATAATGATCAAATAAAAGAGAGTGAACAGTAAGTAAGTCTTTCCGAAACTTTATTTGAGTGACTTTGTTTCACTTAGAGAAACAGAGTGTAAATAAGAAGAGGTAGTACTCTCAAAATCTTAAGTAGTGTTCTCCAGGATACAAATAGTAAAGATCGCGCTACACATATAAAAAATAAAACATGAAGGCTTTATGAAATTTTATAGAAAAGTTAAACGAACTCATCAACAAAGAAAACTATTCAACCTGGTGCAGCCCTTCGTTACGCATAGTTCAAAAGTTTACCATCCGTTTCGAGCTAAGTTGTTATTACATGTTTCATTTCTTAGGGTGTAAACTCATCTGGCGTCTGCATCGTGAGTTCTTTTTTAATCCCGAGGTTTAACGACTACCAAGGGTACCAACTCTACGGACTATAAGCTGTCGCCCATCCCAAATTTAGGGCTTCTGGTTCCATAGTGGAATAATTGGTAGCGCCGTAGAACAAACGCTCCACCCATACCTCATTCCGGACTCGAATTAGAGTCCAGCTCAGATGACTAGCCGGAAAACTATGCGTCGGACCATCTGGTCACCGAAGCGGCTCTAGTTAGTTCAAGACATCAATATCGATTAACTGTCTGCATTACGAGGCAAGGGCATGTGAAGATCATGCGGGGCACAGATTGCAGAACAAAACACCGCACATTATGATATTCTTTGCCCTGAGACATTTTGTCAGGTTAGGTAGTAGTCATTATACTGTTCCAAACCTATTCCAGAAATCCGGCCATTCATGACAACGCAAAAGAGGTGCAACTGATGTACACTCCTGGCACGTGAATTGCCTGCTCTGCACAGGTTCTGATCTTAACCATCTTTATGATTTGGGGAATTGTAATGTAGTTTGTATTCTTCAGGTTTGTACTAAAAAAATCTTGGTGATTTAGGTAGGCAGCAAAGTTGCTGTTTTGAAGTTTGCACCTAGTTTTAATGACTTTTTCTCACTGGTTCCCGAAATATCGTTTCTTTGAGAAACTGACATTGGTAAAATCGGCTTATCAAAATTTAATTTCCGATTGTCATATATTCCTGACCGTTTACGGCAACACTCATTTTTAGTAGTTAGTTTTGTTTAATTAGACTTAAACTCATACCTAAAGGCTAAATTATAATAAAGTAATATCCTCTTGAGCTTATTTTTTGTTTTGAATATTTTGTGTCCCTTGCGTAACGTATTGCAGCACGTTCCAGAACGTACAAGTGGCAAAACTCTGTCAGTTTGCACATAAAGCGGCAGCACTGTACGTACACGTAGGTGGCTGTATTGAACTAGGATCTCACAGAAACGAGAAGTGATTATGCAGCCTTCATGATTATGATTTAATTAATCGTTTGGTTGTGTATTATTGTGCATACATTTTGTTTTTAAATAATCGAAAGAGTTTGTGATAATTATCCAAATGTTTTTTGTAGCAGTTTGTTTTCTAAAGACCAAACGTAACGTTCTTTGTAAAAAGTTCACATTTTGGAATGCAATTTGTAGACTAAGACAAACCGTAGATAATCCGCTCAATGTTCAGTTTTTGTGTTGAAAATTAAGAAACTGGAAGAAAAAAACACATTATCATCTGCAGTGCCAGTGGTTTGGCGGAGACCAAAAAATCAGGGAGATGGTTTTTATTTATTTTCATGTGATGTAAAAGGATTTATTGCGAGAAACAAGAAAAGGAAATAAAGAAATTGTTCATTCCAATTTTCATTCTGTTCCTTGGTCTTACGGCCCAGAGCTACCAATACGTTTCCCTCCAAAACAACTTGGAATATTGGAATCTCATTTAAGAAACTGAATTGAGTTATTCTGGTTTTAACCCAGAAATGCGCAATGCACCTGATCCTTTCACTCAAAATGAATTGAATGATTTAGTAACCGACCTGAACCTCCCCAAAGATGCTTCAGAACTTCCAGGATCAACACTTTCTGAAAAGAATCTAGTAACTGCATGGTAGGTCAACCGACACAACATCGTTGCAGATATCGTGTCTTATGAAGATTTATATACTCTTCTTGATTGAAGTGCCCTCGAATGTGGTGAACGGTGCCAATAATTCCTTTTCCTTTTCTTTTCACAGTGGAACAGCTCTGTTTTACACTTCTTTGGCTTAAACAGTTGTTGCAATCAAGGAGAGTTGTGAAATTCACCTTTTCTGCCGGTGGCAAGACTCGAAATCACATCCTTCTGCTCCGGAGCCGAATGCTTTTCCAATTCAGCTACGCCGGCAACGACTTGACACTGCTACTTGTGGTCACCTTTATAGTACATCACATATATCTCCCTTGAGAAAGAGCTGGGATGGAATCGCTAGCTTGCGGGTCAGCCGATAAACCACGCTTGAAGGAGAACTACTGTAGAAGAAGGAATTATAATTCCAGAGGATGTGTGGAAGAAACATCACACATTTTTCGTAAAACGTAATCGCCAGGAGATTCATTTTTATCTTCGTGCGCCAATGTGGAACCCAAATTTGCCGATGGCTGAACTCTAGCCCATATCCTTCTGCTCCGAAGCAGAATGCTTTCCCAATTAAGCTACGCCGGTAAGAGCTTATCACTGCTACTTGTCGCTTTGACATGTATGTCGCCTCTGTAGTGCGTCACAGAATACAAAATTTTCTCAAGACCAGATATCTGCAACGATGATGTGTCGGTCAACCCACCATCATTATTTATTTCAATCATCCACAAGCATTGATTTCGGGACAAAACAAAGACGGAAACCAAATATTTTCCCAGATCACACTACACGAATATTAGATGTGTGGTTGAAAATAGTAACACACAGGACGGAGATCGAAAGCGAGAATGGACGAAAATAATAACAGACAGGATTAGGCGATCTTCATTTCACCATCCCAAAGGTTACTATTATCACTATTCCAAACAACGTGCAAGTCATGTTATGTTTATGTGAATTCAAACCTGGATCTGTTCTCCGGGTTTTACTTTCAAACTCCAAACGGGTTCCATATTCGTCTGATGTAACTTGCTAGGGATGCAAGGTAAGGTGATGCGTAACATATCATAATCTCTTCTTGACAAATGTCAACCCCGCCTTCTCGTGATGCATCCTGTTCCCACTAAAGGGTCTCTGACGACCGACACATAGCGGTATAGCTATACCACCGGGATTATAGGAAATTCTGTCTCACACTCACCAACCAGCGTGGCCAGCGTGGTGAGTTATGGCCAAACCTGCCCCCCCCCAATTGATTTCAAAACTGAAAACGTGGCCCTCAGTCCTTGGCAGCTGGAATGCACCTGGCAGAGGCCAGAGCGACACGAAGGCAGAAGGTGCTAAGAATCACCAGAGGACCTGACGTAATCATTTTTACAATTACCCCTTCAGAGCTGCAGAGTATGATCCAGGAGCTTGCTGACAAGAGTAAAGAAATGGGATTAAAAATGAACTTTCAGAAGACAAAAGCGATATACAATGCTTTTACAAGGAATAAAGATTTGTCGACCGATGGGAAAAAGTTGGAGATAACCGATACTTACATTTACCTTGGACAGCAGATATCAAGCAAAGTGAACATTGATGAAGAAATTAATCGACGTATAAAACTTGGTTGGAGAGCTTTTGAAAGAAAGAGTAGAATTTTTAAAAGCAATATGCCATTATGTTTTAAAAGAAAAGTTTTTAATCAATGCATCCTTCCAGTTCTTACATATGGAGCAGAGACATGGATTTGAACTAAAAAAGACATACAAAGGCTGCAGACAATTGAAACAAGCATGAAGAGATGCATGCTTGGCGTAACCAGGTAAGATTAGAAGAGGAACTCGTGGATAAGGAAACTGACAAGAATGGAGGACATCATTATCAGGGTAAACTCCCTAAAATGTCAATGGGCTGGACATGTTTCCAGAAGAACGAACCACCGATGGACAACCGAAATTTTAGACTGGATTCCAAGGGACAGAAAAAAACCTAAAAGAAGACCACATGGGAGATGGATGCTCAAGAGAGAGAGTTGTGGAAGAAACTTGGGGAGACCTTTATCCAGCAGTGGATTGATAATGACTGATGAAGATGATGAACTTGCCTCCCGTTGTCAAGAGTAAGCTTCACGAAATAAAATAGCTCTGTTACTACGCCACTTGCGGGTTCGTGAGACTTGGTTGTTTTTTAATCAATGATGAAATTAACATTATCTGTTGACAATGATTCTACAAGTAAGATGTTGATCTTCTTACTGATCATTTTGTATTATTATTGCTGTTCCACTAAAAGAAATTTCAAGTCACTCCATCGCCACGGGTTTCTAAGTGTACGGGTAGATGAGGCGATAGACCTTAAATTTTCGCGCTCCGCTGCCGCAAAGGGAAAGAATTAAAATCTTTACTTCGATAATTACGCCACTTTTCGGAATGTTATAACGGTTGAACGGTCGTTCGAATTCCACTTCTCAATAATTTGTGCAATCTTGTAAGCTACCGACAAAAATGAAAAAAAAAAAAAAAAAAAAAAAGAATTCTGCTGCTTTCTAATAGACTGTGATATACGGATCATTTATCAATCATTAACAATGGGTAATGATCCACAAAGCGAGATCTGCATTTGAATTTATATTGAGAAAGTTGCATTGAGGGCGGAGATAAGAGAAAATAATCATCTCAAATTTTTGAAAACTTAATTTCCGGAGGTAATACCATAAAACGACAGTGGTTCGAAGGAGGTGAGACAAAAATCAATAAGACAGCGTAACATGATGATCGTCTCGAGGAATGAAGTTCTCTCTGGCCTAGATCTTATGACAGAAGAAATGGCAACGATAGCGAGCTACGTCCCGAATACGAAGGCGAGAGATTCTTTGATTATCATTCTCTTAAGGCTACAGTTCTCTTCGCTGACGTCACACTTCTGACCTTAAGGGTCGCTACGGAGACGATGAACGAGTCCTCCTTACGTACGAAATGGAGCTATAGAAAGTTAGCCGAGTCAGCAAGGAATCTTATTGTTTGGATTCAATCGATTTTTTCCGTCGTCTGACCGTTGCTATGAATGAGAGATAAAACTCGAAAAAACAAGAAACATCATTGAAAAGATTAAATGATAACTTTGGAGTCAAAAACGATTTACGATGTCTCCTTCATGAGAGATTCTTTGATGAAGTTTCTGTAGACGCAAGGTCGAGAAATAATCTGCAGGCTAAAACGTCGGGAAATAAATTTCATTTCATTTCATTTATTGATCTTGCTGTTACATATTAAAATTAATAATTCTAAATTGTTAAGCATTAACATATAAATAACAGCAGGAAAGATCAAGGAAAAAGCCTCGAGGAGGAGGAGACCTGACCAGCTTTGATCTCCCTAGGTTTAAGTCAAAACAAAAACATTGATATAACAACAACAAAGTCAAAAAAGAAAACAAATATCAAATTAAATATCTGAGCATGATATTAAATTGACAGCATATCAAGGGGAAAATAATGTTAAAGTAATAAAAAACATGAGTTGTCCCCTCCCTACCCTATCCTTATTGTATAGATCCCCCGTCCCTTGGTCACCGAATCTTCACCTGGTAAGTCCCTCGCATTCCCCTTTCAGTCGAATAATCCCTGTCAATCAACTTCCATCTTGCACTAATGAATGGATATCAGTTATTATATAGGTAGTGTTTCAATTTTTTTTAAACAAATTGAAGTTATTAATAGATATTAATTCTGCAGGCAAAGAGTTCCAAAACTCTGGGCCAGAATAATCTAGGCTTTGTTTAGTAGTTTGTGTTCTAGGTGTAGTAAGTCTCAACAATGCTTGGTTACGAATATTTATAACGGAACGTAGCAGTATTAATTTCTATGAGCTAAGGTTCATTTTAATTCGTTTGTACATAATTTTGCCTAAGTTGAAGTGAAACAGTTGCTAAATTGTTAGAATATTATATTTGTTCGGGTTGGCTCTGGAATATGTGAACGTATTTTGCCCTAGAAAGTTGCCACCATTTAAATTATGTTTAAAATCTATTAATCGAATGTATTTATTTTGAAGAATTTGTAATTGATTAATATTAGTAAAAGTTGTTTGACCCCAGGATAGTAAGCAGTAATCGAAGTGTGGATGAATTAATGTATAATATAATAATTTTAATGTTTTAACAGATAGATTTGTTAGTATATAATTTATTATTCCTATATTTCTGCATATCTTTTTTGATAAAATTTCTATATGCAGATTCCATTTCAAATCATAGATAAAGATAATACCCAGATAAGTAAAATTATTAACTAACTCAATCTGATTATTATAATATAGAATAATATATAATATTATTCTATATTATTATGATATAGAATGTAAAATAACAAATGCTTTATTTTCTATTTTTATTATCTTTTCGCTAGTGGTAATTGCAGTATGTTCTCAATCTGTGTAATGCAAGCTTTTCTGATTCATCATTCCTGAGTAATGTGGTGATCTTCAAGCAAACATTCTTGTGAAGCAACAATCCAGTAAAATCCTTTTGTCGAGCTAGAGCCAATAACTTGCGACTCTTTAAGAAAAAAACACAAACCCACATTGAAAACAAGATCAAAATCTACCTGTACTAACCACATGAGTGAACGCAGAAATTGAATTTTTCAAAAGCCCAAGTTGAAAAACTCCTGTGGCAAAGTAAGTTTTTGACAACACATTGTTTATGGTTAATAGAAGTTTTAGATACCTACAGCTTATGAGGAAGCCTAAATTATGTACTTATGTGATGCGCAAAAATTTTTAAAGCCCTGCAGCAAATAACCCAAATGAAGTGGAAAGGTTTAAGCTAAAAGCTGGTTGTGGCATGATATTCCAAGAGGTGCCGAAACTTTAGACGAATATTTATAGTTTAGGTACTCTCTAACTTACACTGTTAATCTTTTATGAATTATAAGTTGACAATTAAACGACACTGATTAAATATGATATATATTTTGACATTCGATAAATATTTAGAGCAACTATTACTACTGAATAATTTGAAACTCACATTCTAGAGTTATTGTGGCCTTGAGCGAACTTCTTGGGGTATTTAACGACTACTATGAAATTCTAAGGCTATAAGAAGCTGTCCGCCATTAATCTTAATTTAGAGCCAATCGATGTCATTGGATTTATTTTCTTTATTTTTGTCAAGTACTTCACCAATGATGCTATCCTTACACCATCGTCTCAAATTTGTTTTTCAAATCGTTTGTATAGCACTGAAGCAATTCAGTGGAACTGTTTCCCGTCACTATTTAATTACAGTTTATTTTCCACTTCTTCGATGCTTTTTCATTACGATTCTCCCTTCAAAATTCCCGTTGATATTCAAAACCAACAGGAGGAAGAGTTTTTCCAAACACTATTTAAGTTCTTAATCTTCAAAACTATATAATTTCAAGATTCTTGGCTGCCTTCCGGAATTTCCAACATTTGTATTCGTCTAGCACCGTTGTGGACAACTATTTCATTGGATTGCTGCAGGTGACATTTTCAATTTTACCGTGCGGACATGTTCAACACCTCCAGAATAAAGGTGTCGTCTATCGACATCACATGATCATATATACTGTACATCTGCTGTACGCGTTGTATTCTGCATTTTGTGACAAGCTTCAGCCGCGAGTTTGCAAACTTTGGTCAAAGTGAATAACGGAGACGTGCCAGGTGCCCGCAAATTTCCCGTATGAATACAAACTCGGATATTCCGCTGGTATGGCGGCCACAAAGATTAGTGCAGCATTTGGGCAAGGTACTCGGTGATCTATACGCAGAAGATCTTCAAATTTCCAAGCACATGACATGTCCCTTGAAGATGCGCCTCGTGGTCGTTCACCAGTAGATCTCACAGGTGAGGAGCTGAAGAACATCTTACAATCTGACCCATGGCAAGGTGTCTGTGATATCGCAGCAAAGGTCCGTGTCCTTCCCAAGACCACCACTCGACTGTTACCCGGCAGCCCTAGGAAGGTGAAAAAGCTAGGTGTCTGGTGTCACGCGAATTGACAGCAAGTATTAAGATATGTCGTCTTAAGGTGTTCATTTCCCTCCTTGGCAAGAACAGACTGAGGGGAATTTCAGCGTCGGAATCCTCTACTACCATCACTATTAAGCGATCAGCAAAGTGCTTGGATACCACAGAGCTACCTGAAAACTGTCAAAAGTCTCCCCTATACTCCTGGAAAATGTTGGTTCTCGAGTAGTGGTCTGCTGTGTGTTTGATCGATTATTCTTTTCTCCGACCAGGTGAGACCATGAATTCGGAAGAAACGCAGAAGATGATCAGAACGCTATGTACCAAGCAACCAGTTTTAGTTTTCACCACAATGCTTCCCCACATGTCTCTCAAAGGACCGTCAAACATCCTCATTAGTTGGACTACAAAACTCACCCGCATATTGTATAATCCCCAGTTCTTGCTCCCACGGAATATTACCTCTTCCGGCATCTGGATCATTTTCTGGCTAAGAAGACCTACCTAAACGACCTAGTTGCGTGTCAGGCCATTGTCACCTACTTTGCTTCACAATCTCCGGAGTTTTATCACCGTGGGATGCGCAACCTCGTAACTCGTTGACGCAAGTCTGTCGATACCATGCAGGCAGGAGCTTACTATTTGTATAAAGGTTTGCAGGTGGCTCTTTCTTGTCGCACATTTCATCTGCACCAATCCAATATATTCCGTTCTATTAGATTCTTTTCCTGGTTGTCTGCCCATCTTCCTCAAAGCCACTGTCATGGATTTATACCAAAAGTATTTATTTGAAATACCTATTTTGCTATTAGTTTTTGCGCTTATTCTTTCAACACGTCCAAGCCATCTTAGACATGAGTTCCTGACTTCATTAATTATTAAAGAAACGTTAAAGGCTGACAAGGTCTCCAGTTGTGTCTTTTTATTATTTCTGTTTTTCCAACACTGCCGGGTCAATATATTTTTCTTTTAATCCTGTTTTTAAAACAATGAAGTGACTTTTCATCGATAGCTGTAAAGGATCCAAGCTTCAGCAACAAATCAAAACGACACGTCTAATAATTCACATTAATTTTTTAATTTTTGCGCCGGGGATATACATATTCTTAACAGCTTTATAAATACTCGCATTATGTTCCTACCATAACCTGCTTCAGTGCTATTGCACTCTTTCTTCGAGTGCCCTTCCGTGCCTCCCCGAATGCCTTTCTCCATTAGTATTTTATGAAACTATGTATAATGCCTGACACATAAATTGTATAAGGATCATGTTCGGTGGAAAGTACATCTCCTTGATGGGATGTTTTTTGTGATCACACGAAGTGGTTCAGTGAGATATGGCGTTATTAACCGAAGCATGAGATAAAATGGTATGTTACTTTCTTTGTAACGTTTTTCGATTTTTTTACGTAAAACAATGAAAAAAAACAGTTTTGAGAATTTACTTGGGTCGCCCACGCCTTTGGATTAGATTTCCATACAAATAACAAAGGCACCTTTCAATGTTTTGGAAGGCACTTAGGGTTTTACTACGGAACTTAAAAGGAGTTCGATTCTGAAGAACAGCAGTTCCATTAGGTAAAAGCGTCAACTCCCACTTTGGCAGCCTTAACCCTGTCATCTATTCTTCTTTTGCTTTAGTCGATTTAGCGCTCCCATTTTTAGGAACACTCCCATAAAGACTGGTAGAATTTCTGGCATTTTCTACCCGTTCACTTCAGTCTTTGACATAAAAAATTGGTTGTGCTAGGTAATCATTATTGCGAATAATTTCTGCCAGATCCTGTAGATGTTACTGTGCCTGTACTGTGACCGCCTTACTAATCAATTTCATGCTATTCGATTTCACACGCACCTTGAACTTTTTTAGCCGTCTGAAGCTTCCACAGAAAGTAGTACCACCAATGCTCTTACTGTGTGTAGCTTATGTCTTTAAATATGGCTGAAATCTTTCTTTTGTATGAAAATAAGGCTTATTACACAATGAAACAAAGTTTTATTTTTTATTTGTTCTTGAGTAGTAACTGTTACTTCCTAATTGTTCATGTTTGAAAAATGGCTATTATTCCCCACAAACTGTACTTTTGTGACCAGGACAGGGATATTTTCAAAATGTATCTACTGTATTTCCAATGAAGAAACTCGCGAATTTTCGTCTTTTTGTTCACACAAAATAAGAAAAACAACAACATATGAAAATAAAATGAACATGTATTTATACTACAGTTATACAAAAACGACCACAAAGATTTAGGAGTAGTTTTCGAGATTTACGACTATACTGTAAATGACTTTCACGAATCAGTCTCCAAATGTAGTCTTTCATCACATTCTCGTTATATTGTCCTTGGTAGCGACGTTAAAAGTCCAGTACCACTCGACTTGCTACTCTAAGTTCGCCCCCGTGTTCTCCTTCAATTTATGATGAGCATCAAGGATACGGACTTTGAGGTACACCCTGCAGTGCATTTTGCTGAAGTAAAAGAGCGAGGAAGACATTGGATATCGAGATTATATACAATTTGAGAGGCGGAGCTGAGGAGAGTTAGCTGACTTGATCAGAGATCTTGGTCTTACCAAATCCATTGCCAAGGTTTTTAACGCCTAGGATGAAGTAGTGGAACTTCTTGGATGAAGGTGTGTGCAGGTCGCAGATCAGAGGAAGCATCACCAAACCTCTTGCAGCTTCTTCACCCGTCAAGATGGGCTCTGCTTTTGCCACAATGTGGCAGGTATGTTCGAGGCAATTGGAATCATATACCTGCAACCGGAACAAGTGCTGCCTCTTTACTGACAGCTCATCCAGGAGCCTGAAAGACTTGCTACTCCATAACGGGACAAGAATCCATCTCTTCCTCAGACTAACTCGGTGCACCTCAGAGAGGATTACAACAGTATCAAAAGCTTGATAGACGCCTTGAAGAAATGCTGGGAGGTCATCGGAGACTTCAAAATAAATTGTGGCATTAATGGGCGGTTTTGCCAAGTTTCCCTGCTATCTTTGGTTCTAGAACAGCAGAGACCAAGGCGTATTACCACAAGCGACACTGGCCACAGCGGACAGATTTTCTGGGGAGAATAACAACGTCATGTGGGAGCCACTGGTGGACTTCCGGAAGGTGTTGGTGCCACTGGTGGACCTCCGGAAGGTGTTGGTTCCACTACTGCACATCAAATGGGGCCTTATGATACAATTTGTCACAGCTCTAGATAAGGAGTCGGCAGTATTCAAGTATCTGCGAGACTTCTTCCATAAGCTGTCTGAAGTCAAGGGCAAAGCCGGTGTCTTCGGCTTTGCCCTTTGCCTCAGATAAGAAAAGATCCTGCAGTGCAAGGAATTCTCCGATATGCTCACTACAAAGGAGGAAGCGGCTTAGAATAGCTTTGACGTAGTCGTAAGGGGCTTCCTGCGCAACCAATCACAAGGCCGAAAATTATGTGGAGCTGGTTGGAACTCTGGTGCAGAAGTCCATATTGTTGATGCTCAGCTTGATAAATTCAAGGAGAACATGGAAACATACTCGCTGGAGCAAGGCGAGCTCTTCCACCAGGATGTATACTGCACTTCGAAAGTCGCTACCAAGGATAGTTTAACGAGAATATGATGGGAGACTACATTTGGGTGCTAATTCTTGAAAGTGATTTACAGTATATTCGTAAATCTCGAAATACTATTCGCTTCAAAATCTTTTGTGGTCATTTTTGTATAACTATAGTATAAATACATGCCAATTTTGATTCATATGATTTTTTTTTCGTTTTACCTTATGTGAACGAAAAGATGTAAATTTATCTGTTTTCTCTTTGGAAATAAATAAATTTCAAATTATCTCTGTCTTGTTAACAAAAGCAAAGTTTGTGGGGAATGATAGTTATTTTCTATGCTTTTTCAGGTACAAACAAGCAGGAAATCACAGATACTGCCCACGGGCAAAAATTGTGTTACACAATTTTATCATTCTTTGTTTATGTTGCTCTTCAATAGTAAAACCATTTTTTTTATTAATTGTCCTCTGTTCTCAGAAATAGGTGCACACTGTATTAACACAAAGTTTTTACCTGCTACATAATCTGATCCTTATATGTTATTACAATTCATATCGAGAGCTTATTCACTTCATAAGGGAGGTCAACGTCTACAAACGTTTCAGCTTTATCATATCGTCATACTGTGCTTTAATCGTAGGTAATAAATTATGATTTCGGGAAGACACTTCCATAGGGACAATGTCATAATGACCCTGCATTGTGGTGGCTCAGTTAGCCCCCATTTTCAGGAACACCTCTACAGGGACAGTGTTTTACAATGACCTTGCATAGCGGTGACTCAGTCAGCGCTCCCATTTTCAGGAACAATTCCATAGGGACTGTGTTGTAATAACCCTGCATAGCGGTGACCGAGTTAGCGTTTCCATTTTCAGGAAGGCGTGTCACGCGGTAAAAAGGAATCTCCGAAATTAAATCACGAACACGGTAAGAAAGCTATAGCTAGTTTAGCATATATCTATGTAATATAAGCCTATTAAACTCATTAGTTCTTTATTATTTAGGTAATGAGAAGTCGCATGCTAAAAGCCTGAGCCACCCCGACGTCCCAGTAATACGAAGTTCTGGCTTCTAATCATTTGCCCGACATGGGTCCGAGTTAGAATCCCGAGTGAGACATTGATGGTGTGTTGTCTTACGGCACTGACTCTCTCCCTTCTCTGGAACCAGTGACCGCAAATTAGGGATGGTCGACAGCTTTTAACCCATCGAGTTGCTCACAGTGGTCCTCCACCAAACAAAAACAAATAATCATATCTTATTATAGGCCTGTATCTGAAATGACGTAATCGGATGTCTACCGCGATTACAACAGATTTGCTCTAATGCAGGGGAATAAAACTGACATTTTGCCATCAGTGGGAGGACTTTATGTTCTACTAATATCGGTCCGAAATTGCTTATATTAACATGTGTGAGGATGATTATGGATATTAAGTGCTATGTTTTAGGGGTCGTAATGCGATCGCAAAGTCTCTAAATTAGTCATTAAGTTGACACGATGAAGAATCGCTGAGGATTCATTGTAATGGAATTATTTTTACGACATCTAAAATTAGGGATTACGAAATTTTGCTCCTTCAACAGCACATACATGGCAAATTCATTTCTTTTTATGATTCAGAATTTTTTTATAGAATTATTAAAATCGGAAACAGATTTCAGAAAGCGAATGGAGCAGAAATTAATCCAAAAAACGAATTTCTATCTCCTTCGAAATGAAAACGTAATGGTTGCCGCAAAAAAAATAGTATGCTGTGCTTCCTCGTCTAGCACCAAATACACTTAGAAGGATAAAGTAAAACTTTGTCATAGCGTAGAGGATACAGACTGTAAGAAAAGTGGAGATAAGGACACGATAATATGATATTACTATTTAGTAGAGAAATGTCGCCATTAATTCTCATTTATGCAGCTGAGTCAAAAGAGAAAAATTGAAAATTGCTCTCCTCATTGATGACAGTTAATGACGGCATCTCTGTGCGAAAAAGAAGGTCTTATGTGCTTTCACGTGCTTTAGAGATTAAATCTTAATTAATTTCCACAACGTGTGTAATACAGCTCTCAAGTGAAGCACACATGCTGGTAAGGAATAAAGTAATTAAGGCAAAGTTACAACCCGTACATTAATAAATTAGGAAATTTGATAAACACACGTAACAGTAAGGTTCTTTTCCTCCCTCGTCTGCTACTGAACCTCGTATCAGTATTGGTTTAATGGAAAGTTAAGAATAGTAAAAAAGATATTTTAGAGAGTTTTGTTTAAATCTTAAGCAATTAATTTTAGTAAAAATTCTATTTATTAATGCACCAGGTTAATATTTTAGAAACGTGGAAGGAATTTATAGTCAATTATATAATGGAAAGGCGTTCGCAGTTGATTTTCAGGTTGTTTTGTGTATTCTTCAGTTATTGGTGAAGACAAAGTATGCATTAATAACGTAATTAATAAGTAGGAACTGTACACCAATTATACTCCAAATAGTATAACTATACTAATAATCTGAATTTCTTGGCGTAGAATAGAAATAAAACTTTCCAAGCTTTCGCACATCAACCAAATGACTTTTTCAAGGAAAGTAGACAGCTAACTGTAAACTGGATAACCGAACGTTTCAACAATTTGAAAGTTTCATCAAATTGTTGAAACGTTCGATAATCCAGTTTGCAGTTAGCTGTCTACTTTCCTTGAAAAAGTCATTTGGTTGATGTACGAAAGCTTGGAAAGTTTTATTTCTATTCTACGCCAAGAAATTCGGATTATTAGTATAGTTATACTGCACGGTCGAGTCACATTACTTTGAGCACCAGCTAATATCCAGAGTAACCAACGTGTGCAGCGCGGACAGTATCTAGACGGTCTGAAAGTAACTCAGTAAGGTGCTGAAAGGTGTTCACAGATATGTGAAGCTATGTTGACTGCAGTGCATCTGACAGCTGCTGGAGGTTGCGTGGTGGAAGATTCATAAAACGAACAACACAGGGTGGTACTACAGATGCTCAATTTGGTTTAAGTCTGGGGAATTAGGGGGCCAGGGAAGTACTTTGAAGTCTTCATCGTGCTCTTCCAACCACTTTCGGACATTTATAGCTGTGTGACACGTTGCATTGTCGTTCTGGAAGATCCTATCTGTCTCAAGGAAGACAATCATCATGTATGAGTGTACGTGGTCTGCAAGGATGGACTCATAACGACTTCGGTCCATAGTGCCTTCCACAGGTATGAGTGGACGCAGGGAATGCCACGAAAACATTCCCCAGACCATAACGCTGCCCCAACCAGCTTGTGTTCTTCCAGCAATGGTTGAAGAATGTTTGTTTTTCGATGTTTCTCGCCTTATACGCCAACGTCCATCCGTTCGATGATGACTCATCCGAGAAGGCAATCCTTTGCCAATCAGCGGAAGTCCAATTCCGATCCTGCCGTGCAAATGTAAGCCTTTTCTGCCGATGCACTTTCTTTAGCACAGGTGCAGTGACCATCCGTCTGCATCGGAGTGCCACACGCAGCAGGGTTCGCTGAACTGTAGTTTTAGACACACATTCGGTAGTCTCCTGGTTCATTCGGCCAGTGAGTTGCTTCACTGTAGTTTGTCGATCGGCCCTCACGCACCTTCGAAGTCGGCGTTCACCTCTTACATCAATGGCACATGGTGCTCCGTAGTTTCCACGGCGCTTATCGCAGTGGTGCCATTTCTCCAATCACGACACACTTTAACCACAGCAGAACGCGAACAGTTCACAAACTGCTCTGTTTCAGTAACACTGCCACCTTCGTCCCGTAAGCCGATAATCATCCTTTTTTGTAAATCTGATAAATTTCTCCTTTTATTCATGGCAGAAAAGATTGATAAGTTTTCAGAATGCATGCAGCACAGCTTATATACCCTACAAGCCAACTCAGGACACGTGTTTTCATTCATTGTCTACGCGCTGTTGACATCAAAAGTAGGAGGTGGTCACAATTTTGTGACTCGATTGTGTATTTTGAGCATTAATAACGTGTTGTTTCCCTAGTCAAACTTTTGTCAGAATAGAAATCAAGTTGAAAGCAGAACAACATTTAAGAATCTGCTAAATTAAATATGTGGTCATAAAAACAATTAAACCAATTAACCCTCTTAGAAATTACGGAAAAAAATTCAAAGCGATGCAGCACATCATAAAAGATTTTTTTCTCAAATGTGGAGTCTTTTTACTATTAATTAACAAATATTGCTCTAACTCAAAGTCATGTATTTAAATATTAAGCTGCATATATGATTACAGCCAATGCTACATGAATATAGATGATGCTAGGAATCATTGGAAGTGTGGACTATGTAGCCATTTCTTTCATGCTAACCATGGGCACTTATAACGGACGAACCTATCTTTTGATTCAGTGCTCCTTGATTTGGAGGAAAGACTGTGGAGGATGAACTGAGACTCAACGGTGTACTGATAGCCCCCGAAACACCCGCATTGCGGGAGTGGGGACCTCACGGCTAATAGGATGTGGCCCATCGAGTTGGTGCGGTTCATCCGAATTTCTCTGGCCAACACCCGTCGGTCTCTAACTCCCAGTTTTGTGGGTCTGCCGGGTCGGGGCACATTCCGACAGTCACCTCTCATCTTCCACTTGCCAATCACGTAGGCCACTGTCGATTTTGGGTACTTCAACTCGCTGGATATGTCACGTATGGATCGGCCACTTCTGTGATACCCGACTATTACACCTTTCTCGAAATCAGAGAGCTCCGAACTGCGTGGCATCTTGCATGCGACTGGTTGCGTTCTTGTTTCCCACACGATATTTAACGGCGGCGGCCGTGACGTGCATCAGGATCGCAGATATCGTCGACTTCAGGGGTGTCCAACTACTTGTTGGTAGATAGTGTATATCAGCTGCAAATATATCAGCTGCCTTTCGTTATCATCCGTAAATATGTCAGCTGCACAAATATCACCGAACTTGCTTTTAACACTTGCAAGGTGATCAATTTCAACAGCGTAACATATTTCAAGTATTTGTTGCAACTGGGGAATCGTTTTTCTTGTATATAGCAACACCACTTGCTCGCTGAAATGGCCGCATATACTGCGAAATACAACTGTATCCCTCCATCGGAATGGCATTGTTATCGTGCATCCAATATTCACTGAGAGCCATAACGACGGATTGGTGTATATCGTCGACTAGTAAATCTCCATAATGAGCATGTAAGCTTTGTACGTTGAATGATAAAAAACATACAGTTGTTAATGGAGAAGAATCGAAAATTCTTCTTTTGTCGTGTTGTACGCGTTTGAGTAGTTGTTTTCCTCTTATTCTGAAATACACTGACGGAAAAAATCCCAACACCACGAAAAAATAGTTGTAGAGGAATGAAATGGCGGCAGTACATTTGTATAGGTAACATATTTAATCGATTAAGGTTTCAAGATCACAGCTTATTGTAAGCGCGAGAAGAGCCATTTTAAATGTGAAATGCTGGTACATTAACAACCGGTGTAACCGCCAGAATGTTGAATGCAAGCACGCAAACGTTCATGCATTGTGTCGTACAGGTGCTGGATGTCAGTTTGTGGGATGGAGTTCCATGCCTGTTGTACTTGGTCGGTCAATACAGGGACGGTTAATGCTGGTTGGGGGTGACGCTGGAGTTGTCGTCCAATGATGTCCCATACGTGCTCGATTGGTGAAAGATCTGGTGATCTAACAGGCCACGGCAACATGTCGACACTCTGTAGAGCATGTTGGGTTACAACAGCGGTAAGCGGGCGAGCATTATCCTGTTGGAAAACACCCCTTGGAATGCTGTTCATGAATGGCAGCACAACAGGTTGAATCACCAGACCGAAGTACAACTGTGCCGTCAGGGTGCGTGGGATAACCACGAGAGTGCTCCTTCTGTCATAGGAAATTGCTCCCCAGACCATAACTACAGGTGTAGGTCCAGTGTGTCTCGGCCGCAGACAGGTTGGTGGCAGGCGCTCACCTGGCCTCCTAACCAACACACGGCCATCACTGGCACACAGGCAGAACCGGCTTTCATCAGAAAACACAACAGATCTCCACTCCGTCCTCCAATGAGCTCTAGCTTGACACCACTGACGTCGCAAACGGCAGTGGTTTGGAGTAAGTGGAATGCACGCTACAGGGCGTCTGGCTCGGAGCTGTCCTTGAAGTTACCGATTTGTAACAGTTCGTTGTGTTACTGTGGTGGCAACTGCAGCTCGAATTGCTGCCGCAGACGCAGTACGATGCGCCACGGACATACGCCGTACACGGCGGTCTTCCCTCTCAGTAGTGCCACGTGGCCGGCTGGAACCCGGTCTTCTTGAGGCAGTACCTTCCCTTGACCACCGCTGCCAACAATCATGCACAGTGGCTACATTCCTGCCAAGTCGTTCTGCAATATTGCGGAAAGAAAATCCACCTTCTCGTAGCCCTATTACACGACCTCGTTCAAACTCCGTGAGCTGTTGATAATGGCTTCTTCGTCTTCTTAAAGGCATTCTTGACTAACATCAACACCCTACGTCGAATCTCAACGATAACTAACGCTCACGAACGTTACAGCGCGTATTTACAGCAAACCTGCTTTGCATGTTCCGAGGGGCGCTACTAGCGCCACACGTATGCGCCGAGCGCGAAATTTGCATAGACGTCATCTTACAGATGTACTCTCACCGCCTACCAACTGTCGTTTATCTAACACAACCCCTTCTTGGTGTTGGGATTTTTTTCCGTTAGTGTATTTATCCGCTTGTATACAGTTGGGGGCCCCGTAGCAGTGGAAGTGGACGCAGAGTACGCTGCGCCTCCTCTTGCGCACGCTTCTTCTTCCGCGGTCTATTCAACATCTTTTTAGATGGGGTCAAAGCAATTCTTTTCGAACGCCTTCACTCTTCCTCCGCTTTAGGTTTTCTGTGGTTTCTTACACGTTCCCCAACAGTTTTTCCGGGTATCTTTAATTTCTGAAATTTTTTAAAAATTAAGAAAAATAATTTTTGAATTAAAAAAAAAAAGCGGACGTAAAAAAAAAACGGACACTTTTAAAAACGAAAATTTCATTAAAAGGCGGACATTTACTGATAACTTTGCTGCACGTTATTTTCAGAAATGTTTCTTGATTCCACGCCACTTATTTTTTGCAGTACAACGAGGAGAAGTGAGAAGTACACGGGACAGGAGTTAAGTGTTGTTTATTGTTGTTCGTGAGTTATAGCTCTTGTCTGTTTATGTTAATTTTTAATTTGTGTTCCAGTGATGTGTTAAAACTTTTCTGCTTGTTGAAAAAACTGGATCTTGCATTCTTGTGAGAAGACATTACGCCACATTCAAGCGTAAACAGCTTTCACTCATTTTCATATTTCTTCTTTTCTGTGTCTTTATGACAGACTAGCCTGTTGTACCCGTCGTTGACAGGCTAGTGATAGTATAAAGTAAAAGCTATATCGGCAATTAAATTAAGACTGGTAAATCAAGGTTTGTACAACTTTGTAGTACAACTTCCCGGAATAGAATATTAGGATTAAAAAATGTATTTGAATTATTTAGTAGTTGTCACGTCCAATGTAAATAATTCAAAAAGTTTGAAAGCAGAATGCTTATGCAATGAAATTGATTAAGATGAAAAATACCTTATTCTTGTAGAGTCTCGGGATAAACAATATTAACAGTCCTTCCATTCAGAGCAAAGATGTAAAGATTTTCTTCATTTCCGACTCTGGAATAACCAACGTACAGTTGACTATGGGAAAAACATGGACTTTATAGATCCAGTCCAACAACTTTTTTCGACTCCCGGTGGCGGCCAATGACAATTTTTCCGTGACTCACTTATAAACGTGGAAAGAGCGAAGATCTTTGTTTGATGTTTTAGAGACTACCCTTGTGCCTTATTGATGCTCATGGCAAAATTCAAACGAATCGGGAATTGAAGACGTTTAAATTGAAACGGGACATCAGATGGTGATCGGGATCCTTGGAATAAAAACATTTTTGCCTGCTGCATAGTGAGTCGATTATGCTGAAGTCGTGTGTCTCGTTGCTTGAGTGTTTCCTGTGCCCTCGATTGCGCCGAGGATGTCCTATTGTGTTCCAGTCTTCTTTCTCGCTGCTGGTATGATTCCTGTGTCCTTGATTGTGCTCTGGAAATCTTATCTTGTTCCAGCCTTCTTTCTCGTTCGTTTGCTGTTTCTTGTTCTCTTCTCCTTCTTTGATTTTCTCTATTCATTCTTTGTGTTCTTCTTACACATTGTTTCTTCCTGGGAGGTTGAGGTATAGTATGATGACCTTCTGTCTTATGGCTGTTTTGAATTAATAACGGAGATTGAAAAACAACGTTCTATTTTCTTTTTTTCTCCGCCCTCAAGGTCATAATACAATTAGCAAACAACGCTTAACAAAAAACAAGTGCATTTCCGCTTTCTTTACCGCTTTCTTTACATGCAACCTGATCACACCCAACGCGAAGGCGCGAAGATAAGTAGTTCACGATAAATTTGAGCCATTTCTCTTTTAGAATTACGCTAAAACAACGTTCTGTTTTCTAGCTCACAACGTCGTCACAGTATGATGACCTTCTGACGTATGACACTTTTGAATTAATAACTCTGATTGAAAAACCACGTTATGTTTTCTTTATTTTTCTTCTCCGCCCACAAGGTCATAATACAATCGGCAAACTACGCTTACAAAAAAGTGCGTAATAAATGTGTTTACGAATGAAAATTGTCGTAACGGAATTCTAAAAAAGAAACGCCTGAAATTTATGGTCAACTACTTTTCTGCACGCCTTAACGTTCGGTGTGATCAGGTTGATGTCAACAAAGCGGAAAGATACACTCAGATCGGGTAGAAACGCGTAACATTAAATAACTAAAAATCATATTCAAATTTCAAAAAAGTCTCTTCGAGGTGCACCAGAAGATGTCTACAGGTACCTTCATAACAAATTTCGTAGCTCTAGGTCGCCTAATTCTATGTGAAATCAGACCGACAGACGCTTTCTTTACCGCTTTCTTTACATGCAGCCTGATCACACCCAACGCAAAGGCGCTAGGATAAGTAGTTCACGATAAATTTGAGCCATTTCTTTTTTAGAATTACGTTAAAACAACGTTCTATTTTCTAGCTCACAACGTCGTCACAGTTTGATGACCTTCTGACGTATGACACTTTTGAATTAATAACGCAGATTGAAAGACAACGTTCTATTTTCTTATTTTTCTTCTCCGCCCTCAAGGTCATAATACGATCGGTAAACAACGCTTACAAAAAAGAGCGTAATAAATGTATTTACGAATGAAAATAGTCGTAGCGGAGTTCTAAAAAAGAAACGCCTGAAATTTATGGTGAACTACTTTTCTGCACGCCTTAACGTTCGGTGTGATCAGGTTGATGTCAACAAAGCGGAAAGATACACTCAGATCGGGTAGAAACGCGTAACATTAAATAACTAAAAATAAAATTCAAATTTAAAAAAAAATCGCTTCGAGGTGCAAACAGAAGATGTCTACAGGTGCCTTCATAACAAATTTCGTCGCTCTAGGTCGCCTAATTCTATGTGAAATCCGACCGACAGACACACACACAGTCTGTTTTATATATATAGAGATTAACGAAGCGTGGTAGAGAGTCGACCTGCAGACCAATTAACGAAACAGCAATTAACCCAGAGACGAGCAGGCAGCACGTACTGCATTTCAACATCGAAAAACCATTTGCTATTCAGAATTTGCCAAAAACATTTGTATTCTGACGGGAAAGCACTTACTAAAGCGCATAAGTTCATATTTCCACAAACACAGAAAACATTTCGCGGAGTTCTTTACGTGGGGACTGAACTAAGCGCTTTACTGCAACCTCACGTGTGAAAGACACATTTTTGTCCGAAAGCACGTCTTACTTTTTGTTTTGATCACAAATCAATGGTGCATGAATTTATCGGTTTATACGTTGAATTGAATAGTTAACTAACTGCAGTTCTAAAATTCAAAAAAGAAACAAACAAGGTTTTGCTAGGAAAGAAATGAATTAAAGCAACTACGTTTTACAGTAACATTCAATCAACCACATTTTTTTTGTACTTCGGCAAAAATCCTTCTAAATATGGGAATCGCCCAGGTGGCGCTGTATTCTAAGCACTGACTTATGACCATTCACCCGAGATGGGTCCAGGTTGAAATCCCAGTGAGGCACTAATGTTGTGTTTATCTTACGGCACGGGCTCTCTCTCCTTTCCCTAGAACCAACAGCGCTAAATTAGGTACGGGCGACCGTTTATAGCCCACTGAGTTTTTGCACGGTGATCATTAAACCTTTAACAAAAAAAAAAAAAAAAAAAAAAAAAAACAAGAAAGATGACACCGAATTTTCGGGTGTAATGAGCACCTCTTTTGAGTCACTTCTGACGCAAAATAAATTTATCAAAGCTATTCAAAGTCAATGAAACAGGTGTGGAAAAAATAGTATCTAACGGAAGAAAAAGGTTTTTCAATCGGGTTTTTAATCCCACAGATTAAACGCTTTTACGCCCTTTGGTTGTAGACTTGTGCGTTAAGGAAAATTTGAATTTATGTGAAAAACGTTTCGCAGCGGAAACACTCTCCAACACAGAAAGAATTTTTCAAAACGGATTCTTCGAAGCAGATATATGGACAAATATAAAATATGCATCTACGCCCCCTGGCGGGAAAACCATGCATTAGTTTAAGAAGAAAGTATTCTCAAAATGTTTTTCGATGTGAGCGGTATAGACCCAAGAAAAAAAAATTAGGCGAGTTTTCAGGAGCTCAGATTTAGCTGCAATTACATCAGAGGCAGAGATTAACACTTATGCCCCTTGGTGGCCAAACTATTCTTTACCAAATATTAGAAATTATATGAAAACCATTTTTCATCAGACAGAAAAAATTTTTGAAATCGGAGTTTTAGGAGCAGAGAAATCGGGGGGAAACGCGATTTACCTTTACGAACCCTATCAAAAACTCTATAAATTACTTGAAAATTCTGAAATTATATGAAAAACATGTCACACCGGAAACTATAACCAGTAAAGAAAGAATTTTTCAAATCGGACCATTCGAAATAGAGATATTGACAAAAATAAGATATATATCTACACCCCCTGGTGGAGAAACTATGCAATTTTTAAGAAGAAAATATTCCGAAAAAGTTTATCGACGTAAGTGGTATCGGTCCACGAAAGAAGTTTTTCAATCGAGATTTTAAAAGCTCAGATTTTATGGCAAATACATCCGAAGCAAAAATTAACCCCCTCCCCCGTTTTGGTCAAAGTATTTTTTACCAAAAATTAGAAATTGTAGTATGGAAAATATTTTCCATCAGGAGTTGTATCCTCCGAAGAAAACATTTTTTAAATCGGAGTTTTAGAAGATGCGATATTGGGGAAAACGTAATTTAGTTTTACGCCCCCCTAGCGGAAAATCTATGCGTAACTTGAAAAAATAACTTTACTTAAAATAGTCTTCGACATAAATGGAATCGAAAGATAAAAGAATTTTTGTCAGTCGAATGTTAGAAGCAAATATATAGAATAAAATGTATTTCGAATTCGACATCATCTGCATTTACGCCCTCTAGTGGCGAAAATGTACATCTTTAATACAGACATTTAACGTGCACCAGGAACATCAAACAAAGATCTTCGTTCTTTCCACGTTTATAAGTGAGTCACGGAAAAGTTCTCAATAATGGTGTTGCTGAATTAATACAGCCGCCCGGTTTGAATTTTTGACTTTGACGCAACGTCTACTAGGGCTTAATTATTCGCGTTAGTGTAAAAGATTTCTTCCGTGTGCTTAATGTTCAGAAACCCATGTGCTGTAGTAACCTCCTTAGATTTAGATTTTATTTCCTACATCGCAACGAGTCTTTCAAAAAGGCGAAGGACACATTATGTAGATGCGGTCAGGGTACTGTGGTACGAAGTGATAAAAGAAAAGCAATGAAGTGTTTTAGTTATAAGAATGTATCGTTTTCGGTTGAGTGAATTAATTGTGAGCTACACACGTGCGTTACACTGAGAACCACAGCGAACATCTGAAAATCAGTCAGCATAAAGGCAGAAAATTACCCGGCCAGGGTAGACACCTAAATAATGAAAGAAGGAAAGGTCACATAAGAAAAGAAAAAGAAAAACAGGCGCTAGAATTATTTCACTTCAATTACAGCCAGTTTTCTTGAAGAATAGTTTTCATCGGGTATTTGGAGTAGCAAAAGCATCTCAGACACGAAGATTACGAAAATGGCATTTTCAACCACTCAGTATTAATTGGAAATTTTACTACACTGAATAGAAAATAGCACACCCAAAAGTCTTTATCGGAACGCCATGCAAAGTGAGTAGGTATGTGCCCACAGTTAGGTTATGCAAGCGATTAAATTTGGGAGAACAGCCCCGGTGTCGCAGGGTCTAAGTGCTGGCGTATTACCATTCGTTCATGAAGGGTTTGGGTAAGAATTCCATTGGGGCATGGACATTTGTTGCTGTCTTGCGGTACTGGCTCCCCTCCTTCTCTAGAACCAGTGACCCTAAATTAGGGACGGGAGACTGCTTATAGCCCATCGAGTTGCTCACGGTGGTCGTTAAACCGTCAATAAAAAAAGAGTTGCGAGAGGTAGATGATGGAGATAAAAAGAGTAAAACAGCTCGGCGTAGCTAAGTTTGCCGTCCTCACCTGGGCATGTGAATCACCGCATCGAAGTTATCTCGGTGGCGAAAGCACGTGTAAGGAATGAAAATGCCGCGATGACGGCATCCGGAATCCTATCATCAAAAAGACACCTTTACCACAGACTTCATCATAAAGATACTCACAGCACGTTGGTTCCTGAGTACTGTAATTTCCGATTAATACTATTCGGAAACGCATAAATATGCAACAAGTGTCGTCCAAATGTGGCAACAGTGATCTTAGGAAGGTTACATGCATAGGCGTGAGATGATTCTTACACGTTGGCGGACATCCAAACGTTTTGTTCGCCGCATTAGAATGCACGCCGTAGAAGCCCCACAATCAGATGAGGACACTCGACCAGGTGTACAGGCAGCTCTGGGCTTATGGACTATGAGCGACAGATTAGCTGAGGCCGGTTTTCGCTCTCACAAGGCATTGCGGCGATCGCTTTTCACCGAAGAACATTGTCGCGCAAAGTTGTAGTGGTTCTGTACCAGTCATGCATGGCGGGACGAATGGTGTCCTGTCGTATTGAGCGACTAGTCTCGTTCTGCCTCCTCGCCGACGATCTCTGATATAGATTCCCGAGAAGACGTGGTCATCGGGCTGATTCTTCTGCCATCCGATAGCATCATATAACTCTTCTGCCTAGTAACATCCTTTGGGGCGCTATTAGCTTCAACAGCTGTCCACCACTCTGACGCATAGTGGGTACAATGTCCGAACGACGATAAGTCGATGAGGTGCTGTAGCCCGTTTTCTTGCCCTGCCTCCGTGGTGTCTTTGATGCCCAATTTCAACAAGATAACGCCCGTCCGCGCATTGCCAACATCGGCAGAGAGCTGACAAGGTGTCCAGGTTCT
This sequence comes from Macrothele yani, assembly GCA_039090855.1. Taxonomy (NCBI): domain Eukaryota; kingdom Metazoa; phylum Arthropoda; class Arachnida; order Araneae; family Macrothelidae; genus Macrothele; species Macrothele yani. Next base: position 3,100,668 of record CM077014.1, read on the forward strand.
GTCCTGGCCAGCGCGATCCCCAGATTTCTCCCTAATATAGAACGCGAAGGACGTCATTCGCAGACTCCTGAACATCTATGCACGCTCTCCTTGCAGTGTCGATCAGTTGTGGTCAATGGCGAACGATGCATGGCCTGCGATACCTCAAGTCCACCCGATGCCACCCCATGTTGACGAATTTCTACGTCTTCCTTACTCCGTTCACATTATACTGTCCCCTCACTCATCGTATTCATGTAATCCCACCTACTTAACAACGTGTGTGGTAAGTTCCGTCTAATTTTGTGCATTCCTTCATGGTGTTGCATTTTTCACGTCGAGCAGCGTATTTCCAGAATTTGCGCTAATGCGATAGAGCTAACCAATAAACAAAAACAAACAAAAATACAGGGTCGAATAGCATAGTGAAAATAGAAAAAAATATATGTAAAATAGGTTTGAGAGAGGCAGAAAGCCTACCTTTGAGAGACATCCCTCCCTCTTTTTTCTCTTCCCTGTGTTGATGCATGATCTCTTTTTTTAGCCTGCAAAGTCATGCCAGCTTTTATTTAGTTTAAAATTACTTTTTTCTACCGGAGTTTTATCAGGGATAAATAGAGATTGTGTTTTGGCCGTTTCAGTATCGTTATTAATTACTTTTCTGACAAGGGGTTCAGGATGTTTTTCAACGTTTTCGTAATACCTTTTAACAAGCTAATAAATGATGCAATCAATGGAATTGCCATTTTATAACGCTCTAATTTCATGTTTTCTTACTTTTTCCTTCAATACTATCCATCTTTATTAATGTGACAATTTCTGAAATGCAGACCATTTTTTTCTATAGCTATTTGCGCAGTTCCCTATGAAAAACTTCCGTAAGTGATAATAGGACTGAAACAGGTTTTTAATAATATGTCCTTCTTTTTCAGACAACCTTTTTATTTACGCATTCGAACCGTAGGTTGAAGAAGCTTATATGCTCCAGCTTTGTCTGTCTGTTTGTTTGTCTGTCCGCACTCTAACTCGCGTAATAATGGTTCGATTTCAATGAAATTTTAGTATGTGGTATTGATAACCTCGGGACGAACCCTATTGAAAATGGGCGAAATGTGGTCAAAGGTCAGGACATAGGGGCGGATCCATTCCATCACCCTTATGCGCCATAACTTATGTAAAAATGCTTCGATTGCGACAGAACTTTAGTATGTTGTTCCAGAGGTGTACTGAATCAATTCTGTTTAATATCATCGAAATGAAATCAAAGGTCAGGGCACAGGAGCGAGATTTATTCCACAGCCATTGCCCTCATAACTTGACTAAAATACTTCTATTGGGACAAAACTTCATTATGTTGTTCGCGAGGTATACTGAACCAATTGTGTTGAATATTATCGAAATGAGGTCAAAGGTCAAGGTACAGGAGCGAGATTTATTCCACAGCCATTATCCTCATAACTTGAGTAAAAATGCTGTTATTGCGACAAAACTTTGGTATGTTGTTCCGGAGGTATACTGAACGAATCAGTAGTCAGGGTAGGATGGAGGGTTTGTCTGCGCGCGATTTCTGGTATGTTGGAAAGCGTATCATAATCAATGCATTGCATGATTTTACTAACCGGTTTTAAATTAAAGCTGCAACCGAGGCTCGTAGACTCCTATCTTTTCAAAGTGTGTCACTAATATGTTTGGCCCACCTAAGATCATGGTGAGGACAAAATATTTAATTTCATTAACCGAGGATATTGTTTTATTACAAAATGGGATTTTATTTTCAGGGTGACTTAATTTTGTTCTTTTCCTGAGCAAAATTGCTGGTATGTTTTCCGTATATTTACATGTACTCTATATTACCAATAGTATTCAGACACTACCAAATATTTGCATAGGTGCAAGGAACGGTTGCGCAGGAAAATACGCTGTGAGTGGGAATTTCGTATATAAAGCTGACATGTTCTGTCGTATCAGTAACGTTGAAGCGGATGTACCGCGTGGACGTGAACTTTCCGAGTTCCAGAGTGGGCTGGACATTGAATCTCATTTGAGAAATGTTTCAATACCGAGTATTGCAGCTAAACTGAACATAGCAAAATTGTAAGTCTGTAAGTAATGTCGTGAAGAGATGGAAGCAGGATGGTGCAACTACAGCAAAAAGACGTTCAGGAAGGCCGCACAAACTGACGGGACGTGACAGAAGAGCCATGGTAAGAGATGTTAAGAAATCCAGTTCTTCCTCTGCCGTTTCCATCGCTGTTGATGTAGAAAACGCTTGTAATGTCTCGGGTAATACTATAACTATCCGCAGAAAGTTGCACAGTAAAAGTTATTATGGTAGAGCAAAGGCACACAAACCACACATCACTAAGGTGAATGCAAAGCTTGGAGTAGTGTGCATCTCGTCGTTCCTGGACTGTTGGTGTCTGGAAAGCTGTTCTTTTGAGTAATGAGTCACATTTTCACTCTTCTAATTTGATGGGCATGTCTGGATTTCGAGACAGCCAGGGAACGATTTTCGTCGGAATTTGCTCTTTCAACTGTTAAGTTCGGCGGAGGCTTCACCACAATATGGAGTTGTTTTTCGTGGATGAGACTCAGCCTGTTGATTATTATACCACAAACCGTGAATTCTGAAGCGTGCCTCGACGTTCTGGATAATTCAGCCCTACCAATGATGTGGCAGTACTATGGAAGTGACCGTTGTCTCTTCCAACACGATCGAGCTCCCGGCCACAATGCACGGCGTATGCAGGACTGGTTTATTGAAAATGGAGTGGAATTGGTAGACTAGCATACTCAGATTTCTGATCTTAATCTCAAACACCTTTGGGATGAACTGGAGCAATGGATACGAAATCGACAACAACGACCGTCTTCGCTCTCCACTATGACAGCAGCTTTGCAGGTTGAATGGCGAGCCATTCCTGCCGACACCTACCGGAAATTGGTTGATAGTCAGCCAATATGCCTCAACGTGTTGCTGCTGTCATACCAACAAAAGGTGGACCGATTAACTAAGTGCGATAAAAGAGCCATTTGCCCCAGAACATTGTGGTGTCCGAATGCTTTTAATAACATAGTGTATTTTTCATCCCATAATATTCAGCTCCAATTTTCCCACTAATTTACACCATAAAAGCTGATTTTGTTTAGATCACGGATTGGCTGAGGCAGTTTTATTGTATATTCTTTAAAGGCGGAATTTTCTATTTATTTTTGTTGTAAATGTTTGCGCAGCATGTATGTTGTGCTTTGTTGTTATTAAATTCCATTATAACTTTCGGTTGCACGTTTTAAGTGCACTGTCCCAGTGGACGAAAGACTCATTTCATAATTCTATGTAGGCAAGTAAGAAGTTTGACTCACCTTAAGATAGGTTATCCGAACTGAAGACTTTTAATTATGAACGAATCGTAGCTGCACGACAATTTGAAGTTACACAGTGGAACACACAAAAGGAAAAAGAGATTTCTGAGTACTACACTGGAGAAAAGCAGATCACTAAATGACTTAGTTCTTCCTTTGCACAGGTCAAGGAAGCTACGATCACGTGTCCTGGGTCCGCTCTTATTGTTTTGTCCAAAGTCTGAAATATTCAAAGCTTCGCTGTTGTGCGAATATAGCGAACCGTATTTTGATTAATTCTCCAACATTTTTTTCTGCTAAATTATTGTTGGTAAAATTACCCATAATTCTCTGTTTCGTAGGAACTATTTGACAACCCAGACAATCCATGAGAGAAAGTCATTGCTTATTTATTTAAATAGTCCGCCTCAAGCCATGTTTTATAGTAGGTCTTGGCGATGTCTAGAAAAAGTGTGACTTTCAAAATTGAAGCCTTCAGAATTTTTTTCTGCTACATGAGTTGATTGATAATAAGTAGAGTGTTTTTCTATAAAGCCACCTTCTTTGCTTGGGTGAACAACGCGTTCCTCACAGAATCGTTGAGTCCTGACTACATTTCTGTTTTCTAGTATTTTTCCTGCAGTAAGCAATAATGAAATTGGAGTGCGATATTTCAGGCGCAGTAAATTATTACTGGCAAAATCACCTGAACAATTTTCCAGGTATCTGACAATTAACATAGTTTTTATGCTTCGTTAAAAACGCGAGTAAGTATAATTACATATTGTAAGGATAATGGTTTACAAAAGCTTTTCGTAATTCCACCACGACCTGTTTAAGGTCAATTTCCCGAAAGTCAAATGCGTCTGATGTCTCTGGAAAGCAATTATCAAAACAGCACTGGTAAAGGTGCAGAGAACTGTCCTTGCCTACCTATTAGAAAGGGATCGAACAGAATCAATGATTGAGCGATGTGTTTGTGTTAATACAAAGAGCTCTTTTCATTACAAGATCAAGAATTTTTAAGGTTGGCTTGATGTATTATTTCAAATGTGAAAAAAAATTCTCCAGGGTTGTACTTATTTACGCGTTATCCATTGTCTAAAGTTAGTCACAGGAAAGGCATCGTTTCTCTCAGAAACTTAATGATGCACAAATGGAAAAATAGAAGCTAGTCAATGATAAGTTTGGAGAAAATATTTAGCCATGTCGAAGGGTTACCTGACGCGGAAGTAAGAAGATAATTTTGAGGTCTTGTATTTTCCATTAAAATACTGGTTTTGTGAAAGTTAAATTCTGTGAAGTTTTATTCATCTCAAGTACAAGTATGCCCTTATTATCCAAGTTAAAAGAAAAGCACATTGATTATGAATGTGTGAAAAAACTGTCATCAATAAAACAAATTCTGAATTTTTTCAAAATTTTACAAAACGTATAGGGTTGATGATCCAAATTATCAACACATAACATGCGGAAAACTACTTAAAAAATCTTGTTGTTTAAAAAAACAACAACACTGGGTCCTAAACCTTCGTGGTATCCGGATATTTTACATTCGCTGTTTTGGAAATATCCTTAGTGTTGTTTTGTGAGAAAGTTGGATTGCTTGTGGGCAGCCTGCAGTGTTTGATGCCTCAAAACACAGACCTCTTGATATCCGATACTTCCATATAAGGCTTCACAAAATGTATTTATATCACCGTTGCGGAAATAAAATTGTTGATTAATATAAGGTAGGCATGTGTGACTTACCTTTAACTGTGCCCTGCGCCAGGAGATCTCATGCAGAAGGTAACAAGCCCTGTTCTCTTGTCATAAACATTATGTTACCCACACACACTAACGCACTGAAGTACTAAAGATTTTTTTCCATACGTTGCACACTGTGTAACAGAACATGTAACAAAACAAAATCGCACCTAATATTATGAAAAGGAACTTCGTCCATCATATATAGGGTAACGTTATGCAAAGTCAGGTGATGCGCAAGCATATCATAGCCTTTTCTTGGCAAATACCTTCTCGCGGTGTTCCCGCTAAAGGTGCTCTGACGACCAACAAATAGCGGTATAACTATACCACTGGGATTAGAAGAAATGCTATCCCACACTCACTAACCCCATATGTAATGGACGAAGTTTCTTTTTATAATATTAGGTGCGATTTTATGTTTTGTTACATATTCTGTTACACATTGTGCAAAGTATGCAAAAACGTTAGTTGTTCAATGAATTAGTGTATGTGTAACATGATTTTCATGACAAGAGAATAGGGCTTGTCATAAAATTATGTTGCACACACACACTAATGCACTGAAAAAATCACGTTGTACCCAATACTTATATATGATGAACGAAGTTCCTTTTCAGAATGTTAGCTGCGATTTTATGTTTTGTTACATGTTGTGTTACACAGTGGGTTACGTTATGCAAGGTCAAGTGATGCGCTGGCATATCATAGCCTCTCCTTGAGAAATTCCTTCTGGTGGTGATCCCGTTCCCACTAACGGAGCTCCAACGACCACGAAATAGCGATGTAACTATACCACAGGGATTAGAGGAAATGCTATCCCACACTCACCAACTAGCGTGGTCAACGTGATGAGTTATGGCGAACACCTTCCCCCATCCCCCCCCAAAAAAAGCATAATAGGAGACGCTCAAGACAGACCGTTGTGGAAGAAACTTGGGGAGACCTTAATCCAGCAGCGGATTGATAATGGTTGACAATGATGATGATGACATTGGATAACAAGACGTTATGGCCACTCCTAAAAAAATGGAAGCAATTTCCTAAAGTAGCTAATTTTTTTTTTTTTTTTTTTTTTTTGGCAGGATACATTTTCTGTACTTGAAGCTCTGGACTGAATTAACAAAATGTAGTAGCTTTCTGATAACGTAGACGTAGTATACAGGAAACAATTTCCTTCGTGTGTTACCAGCTACCAGAGATTGCCTTTTTGAATAGGCTGCGCTGAAGATATCACCCTGTTTCAATGGAAAGTCCCTTCTTGGATGTCAATAGAGATAAAATCATTGAAACTAATGAATTATAAAGAAATTCCTTCTGGTTTGTGAATAAAAATCTTGGATATCTATAGAGATGAAACCATTGATAGGAACAGATTATAAAAACTATTTCTCCCTGAAAAGAAATATCGGATGTCAATAGAGATGAAAGCGTTGAAATGAATGGATTATAAACAGTACTCTCGTAAGAAAAAATAATGGAAACAATTTTCTGAAGTACCTCAATTTTGTTTAATTATACAGAAACAGAATTATTAAGGAATCCTTAATAAAATGTGCACAGCTTAAGCCTGATTTTTTTTGAAATCCTATCTATATGCTAACATCCTTTTAATAATTAAATAGCATGAAAGCTTCTGCTTAGACAAATTATTAGGAGAAATCCTCCAAAACTACGTACAATAAGACCTTGTCTACCATAATCCCACTTAGTTATTTATATAGAGTTTAAAACGGCGAAACACTCTTCACGAGGAGACAACTCAAAAGTAGGGATTAACATTTCTCCTGACGTCGCGAATTTAGCAGTCGTAAGAGCAAACAATCCATGTTCTTACTTTTTTGCTACACCAAGAAGAAAGAAATAGCAAAACAGCTGCTTCATTTTGTGTTTTGCTGATTATACAATATTCCTGCACGTTTTAAAAAAATTATCTTCATTACATAAAATATTTATCAAAAGTGGTGCAATCAGAAGAGGTATTGAATTTGGTGAAATTCTGGTATGATGATGTATCATTGTAAGTACCTCGTTCCTTTCCAAATCAGATATTCACCTCGTATTCGCCGTCAGGAAGTTTTGTCAGAAATGCGCATAAGCCTGACAGAAAACTAATGCGATAAAATTTCGCGTTCATGAAAATGTACTGATTGTTAAAAATTCTCAAGGAACGCACACGGTATTACTAACTTTTCACTCTCTTTCCAGATATCCTTTCTATATCGTCAAATTCTTGAGTTTCAGGACAGAACCATTAAAGTCAGATTCAGCACGGATACCCTTATAATCCCACCGACCGCAATTCCCTCTCAGATTTAATTAACAAATATGACAAAGAAAAGCAGATCTATTTTAATCGGACGGTCCGCTAATAAAAAATGTTTGTTTCAAAACTTTTAGAAGGCGTTGAAAAATCAGAAAACGCGTTTTAAGAAACATCATCATCATTGTCAACCATTATCAATCCACTGCTGGACGAAAGTCTCTCCAAGCCTCTTCCACAACGGTCAGCCTTGTGCCACTCTCCTCCATGTTACTCCCGCAGACTTTCGAATTTCATCCATCTATCTCCCATGTGGTCTTCTTCTGGGTCTTTTCCTGTCCCTTGGAATCCAATCTAAATTTTCAACTGTCCAACGGTGGTCTGTCCTTCTGGCAATATGTCCAGCCCATTGCCATTTCAGGGATTTTACTCTGATCATGACGTATTCCATTCTTGTCAATTTTCTGATCCACGAATTCTTCTTCTTATCTCTCCTGGTTACACCAAGCATGCACCACTCCATGCTTCTTTGAGTTGTCTGCAGCCTTCGTTTGTCTCTTTTAGTTAAGGTCCACGTCTCTGCACCATACGTAAGCACTGGAAGGATGCATTGATCAAACACTTTTCTTTTAAGACATAATGGCATATTGCTCTTCAAAATTATGTTGTTTCTTCTAAAAGCTCTCTAGGCAAGTTTTATTCGCCGATTAATTTCTTCATCAATATGACCCTCACTTGATATCTGCTGTCCGAGATAAACGTACGTATCTGTTATTTCCAGCTTTTCTCCATCAATCAATAAATCTTCATTTCTTGTAAAAGAAATGTAAAAGAAAGAAATCATTTTTTGCAACTACCCCATCACTTTTGTCTTCTGAAAGTTCATTTTTAATCTCAATTCTTTATTGTCAGCAAGTTCCTGGATCATATTCTGTAGCTCTGATGGGGTAGTTGCAAAAAATGACTACGTCATCAGCAAAACGAAGGTGAGTTAGATAACCTCCGTTAATCTTTATCCCTTTGTTTTCCCAGTTCAATGATTGAAAGACATTTTCCAATGCAACATCACATTGGAGAATATGTTAATTTTAAGAATGTAATAGCAGATGCAGAGGAAAATAAAGTTAAAACACACTAATACGTAGTTCCTATTAACAGTAATGAGCAAAGCTGCATTACCCAGAATGAGAGAATGATAGTTCGAGGACAGGTAGTTCCATCCCCTGTTGTGGTTATGGATGCCAAATGACGTCACCAGCGTCAGTCATGTGACCAAACAAACGCGAGAAAAGATGTCCGACAGTGACACATCGTTCTGTCAGCGTGCTGTGATTCAGTTTCTTGTGAAAAAGGACATTCCGGCTGCCGATATTCACAGTGGGCTTCAGCGTGCATATGGAGATGCGTGTATGGGTACTACCAGTGTGAGAGAGTATTTCACAGGAGGTTTCAAAGTCAGTTTCACGGACATTAAAGATCAGTCTCGTAGCGGTCGCCGTCGAACAGCCTGTAGGGAACACAATAAGGAAAACGTTGACGCCTTCATTCATGATGACAGACGTTTGGCGGTGAAGGAAATTGTGGCAAACTAGGGCGCAGAGCAGTTCTAGAACTGATTAGAAGCTTGGGACATAGGGAAATATACGCCCGCTGTGTCCCACGTTTATTAATAGAAGATCACAAAGGCCAGCGCAGAAACATCTCACCACAACTTCTGGAATGGTATCGAAATGAAGGGGATGATATTTTGCTCAATAGTTTTAGAGGTGATTATACACTGCTGGACAATTGCTAAGGACGGATCCTAAACTGCTATATAGCGCATAAAAAATTAAGTGTGGTTGGATGCCAAGTGAAATAAAATAATGTCAGAATGCCAGGGCATTACAAGAAAGACAATTTATTGTGCTCTGAAATCCAGAAGGCTTTGGAACGTGTTCAAGGGACAAACAGGCCATTTTGTGCAGAATACGTAAACGTGAAAAAAATGCAATTACCGTCCGCAGGCGTTCCGACGTAAGATGGCAATACGGGATATGGCCACCATGGAGGGCGATGCAAGATTCCACACGTCGTGTCATGCTTTTCACAACATTATCAAGCAGCTGTTGGGGTAATTTATCCCATTCCTCTGTCAGTGCATGGATGAGGGTGTCCTTGTTTTTTGGAGGGCATTGAAGACCATCAAGACTCCTCCCCAAAGCATCCCACACATTTTCAATGGGATTCAGATCTGGAGAACGTGCTGTCCATACGAGGTGTTGAATATCCTCGCTCTCAAGACACTCCTGGACAGCGACTGTTCGATGACATGTTACGTTGTCGTCCATGAAAATGAATCTATCACCGACAGCACCACGGAACATGCGAACATGAGGTAGCAGAACATCATTAATGTATCGTTGGCCAGTCATAGTCCCAGTTGGAAGCACATAGAGGGACGTAAAGTTATTGATCATGATGCCAGCCCATACCATGACACTACATGTCGGATATCGGTCCCTTTTCTGTATGTTTGCTGGACAATATGCAGTACCACTATCACGCCAGATCAGTTGTCGTCGACAATCAGACGATAGACTGTATCTACTCTCATCTGAGAAGAGGACAGCAGACCAGTCGTTTTCAGTCCAATTGCGATGTTGATGGCACCATTGCAAACGGGCGGTACGGTGACGTCTGGACAATGGGATGCACACAACAGGACGGCGGGCATATAGTCCTCCTTCATGCAAACGTCTGGCGACAGTTTTTCGGGAGATCCGCTTGCCAGTAGCAGCCATAAACTGATTTGCTACCTCACAAGCTGTGCTGCGCCGGTGTCTTTTTGTTGATAGCACTATGTACTGATCTTCTGCAGGTGTCGTACTGCGAACACGACCTCCCTCGTGACGTTTGCTACACTCTCCATTTGTTTGAAATGATTTCCAAAGCCTTGAAACAACACTGTGGCGGACGTCGAACTCTCTGGCAACATCTGTTATTTTTCGCCCTTCTTCAATCTTGCCAATAATACGGCCACGCGTAAAATCATCTAGGTGATGTCGGGAAGACATACTGAAAATTGCAAGTTCGTCAATTGATTCTTTCCCTTTCAACTTTGCGTTTGAACAACAACGGTAAATACGCATCAGATCCTTTATATCTCTTATCAGTGCTATGACGTCACGAACAAGTTCGGCAATCCAAAATTTGCATACGCACAACACGTCTTACTGTATCCCGCACTTATGCTAATTTCCACATTTTCCTGCCTTCCATTTTATTGTTGCTATCGTTGCTATTGTCATCCGTCCTTAGCAATTGTCCGGCGGTGTAATTGTTTCAACCATTTCGAACCTGAAGCAAAACGCCAGAGCATGGAATGGATTCATGTCCATTCACCAAGCAGGAATAAGTTCTAAGACAGTTCGACAGTTCGGTCAGCTGCAAAGGTTATGGGAACCGTCTCTTGTGGAGCAGACGGGTGCATTCTGGACGATTGTTTAGAGCCTGGACAGACCTTAAATATGGCTCGTTATGTCCAAACATTAGGAAGAGCTCCATGGTGCATTGTGTGATAAACCACCGGGAAAGAAAGTCATCCTCCAGCACGACAACACTACGCCCCACTCTGCTTGTTTAACCTCGGAAAAATCCAGAAATTCGGATGGAAACTTTTAACACCCTACTTACAGTCCAGATCTGGCCCCCTCCGACTGTCACCTTTTTATATTCCTAAAGGACCAGATGATCAGCCACAGCTACCAGAGCATGGAAAGAATACAGCTAACTGTGCGTCCGTGTCTTTGCGCAACTTGAACAGAGTTCTTCCGCAAGGGTACCTTTAAGCTGCCAGAACGGTGGGAAAATGTGTCCAAACAAACGTACATTTTGCAGAATAATATATTAAAGTATGTATATTAAGGTGGCGTACTTATTTTTACAACCATTACGACTCGCAATTTTTAAACGATTGCCGCTTATTAATTTCGGTATAGCCCTCGTATAAATAAATCTTTGATATTCCGTTTATTGTTTCAAAAATAAAAAAGACGCTGACCTTTAGCTTACATGAAAACTGGCTTTGTTAAAGTTTCATGTGGAATAACAAGCGAACTCGGAACATGACAATGCATTAATAAATTCAGAAATTATTGCAGTGAAATAAAAAAAGAAACATGAATTATTTAAATAGACCATGGTACTTTATTTGAGACATTAAAATTCTCAACAGCGAATTGATAGAAATTACAGCCTCCCTAAGATTACGTGTCGTCAGAGGTTTTTGGTTAATATTACCTTTAAATTGAGCAAGTATAGCCGTTTGAAATCCTTTATAAAATTTATCAGTTTTAATTTGAAGGTATTCCAATTTGATTTTAAAATAATTCAATAAAAGTTTAGTGTGAGATTGGATTGGAGCCAGTTTTAAAGACGATTTTCTTTATAGTATATTACATTCTTTCCAAATCGTTGTAACATTATTTTTCGATATATGCAGTGAAACTTTTTGCTTCCATCACAGCTATTTGATACAGCACACGATAGCATTTTCGTATCCATAGTTTTCTGTGCTGACCACATTTATGTTTATTTGCGAATGGAAAGGACTTTTGATCTTATGGGATCTTGGCCTCTTTCACCTTAGTTTGAGAAGTCTGACTAAAGCTCGTATTTTTTTCAGTTTTACCTTAATGGTCCCTCACGGCCTGCAGGTCTTAGATGTGTGGAGGATCACGGCTCTATGATCCCTGTAGGCTACATTTTCAAGCTCGTCTTTGGTTCACAGTGAGCTGACCTGGAAGCTATATATAAGCAGTTAATAGCCTTTTCCATGAAATCCCAAAAGAATTTATAATAAAAAAAATTGAGGAGGAAAGTAAGAAATAGGGAAACGGAAAAGACAACGAAGAAAAATAGGCGTGATATGTTTTCTTGTTTGACATAACTGGTCTTTGCCATGATTTTTATATTCCATTCTTTGAGAAAAGAAGACAAAAGCTCAGTAACTTCTGAAACTCAACTCCTCCACAAAGCCATGCTGATGCTAAGTTGTTCAGGTTTTTGTCCATCGCATATCTCAGCGTTTTCATTTTCACGTTTTTCTGCGGTGTCGGAATTTATTCATGTTTGGTGAGACTGCATTTTGGAGTCGGTATTACGGTTTCACTTAACTGAAGCTCAAGATTCCTGATAAACTAGACATAGATAAATAATTCTTACTTATGTGAAATTAATGGTGTATCCAAAACGTTGTGTAAAAATAAAGTGCAAACCTCTCATGCTCGCACTGCAACTGATGTGAAAAGACGAGATTCAAAGAAATGTCAACGACATAAGCGGTAATGTTAACGCATTACGAAACAGTAAGTGAATTTTTCATCAGCTATCAGGAATGCCCAATTTAACACGGTAATGGTCTTCTCGCAATATCTGCCGTGTTGGAACCTTGTAAAGACATTTTCTGTGATTTCTCAGCCATGGTGTTTTGCGTTCTGTTTTTATTTTAGCATGTTTAACTTAACAAATACTGAAATGACTGCATCAAGAGCGAGCAAAATTGGTTGTGACCTGATTGCGCTCCGGTCTTCGTATGTCATTTCGTGACCCGCTTTTCATAGACATCTCTTTTTTTCTTTTGTTTTTGGGATGTTTAACGACCGCCATATGAGAAACTCATAGGGCAATAAAGTAGACACCCGTTCCTAATCTGAGGCCACTAGTTCCAGGGAGAGGAGCGAGACAATACCATACGAAATACACATCACCTATGTCTCATTCGAGACTCGAATCCGGGCCCAACTCGGAAGAATGATCAGAAGCCAACGCCTCAGACGACTCGGCCACTAGGGCGGCTTCTCAGGCTTTATACAGGTGTGAAACCGTTTCCTTCTAGGTAAACTGAATGCTGTGATTAGAAATTCAGAGTAGTTACAACTAATCAATGACTAGATTTCTGTATTAATTATTTATAAAAGCATGTCACATTTTTTTGGCTCGGCGCGCCTAACATGGGAAGATTTAATTTTCAGATGGACTCTGAAAAAAGAGTGGTGCTAAAAGAGGAACTGGTAATGTCACGGTTGCAGAACCACTTTTGCGCTGGGAATTCCACAGCTGGTATTTTAAAAGTGGGTCAAATAAATCTAGGCAAGCAATCTGGAAGTCATAAAAAACAATAGAGGGATATGCTGTAGTACATTTGTGCTTGGAAAGCGTCAGGTATCTTGTGCATGCCAACAGGCAGTGGCTGGTGTCAGTCTTGAAATACCACAGTCAAGACCGATTTATAGCTGCCCATGTATGCACACCTATGAAGAATGCTGCCTGGTGTATGGTGAGCACACTCCAGTAGTGCCCGAATGCTTGTCTTTTACGCTTCAACTTCCGTTTTCAGTCTCTAATGCTTTCTGCATGGGTACTAGGATCCTTTTGCAACAGTATACTTGAGTGCTTAACATTTTGATTACATATTAAATCTCGTTTCGCAATCAGGCCTAATAGCTCGCTGAGGACTTGTTCTTTTCCTAGATCTGTCCCATAATGCTGCTCTTTGCAGTTGCAAGGGGAAAAAACATACAAGAGTAGATTTGAGTTCTGATCGATATTCATTTTCATAAATCATGCTACGTTGATCCTTTTCTCTCTCGACGGTGGTATGGAAAATGTGGGTTGACAATTACAGAAAAATTTTACATACGTAAGAGGGAAAGACACAATTTCTGGAAGTATTATCAGCGGAAAATCCTGTCGTCCCAGTTGAAACAGGGACTGTCATCTTAAAACATCGTTGTCTCGCGTTTATTATTGTAAAAGCAGCAAAACTCCAGTTCGTCATTCTATGCACAAGTGGACAGAGACTGCCATCTTAAAAGATTATATGATCTATCAGATAGTCTTCAACGACCTCAGCCCAAACATTCACATGAAACCTCTGATGGGCTGAATTCTTTCAAGTTACTGCATAAAAATTTTCCCTTGCCCATTAATTAGTAAATATTGTGGAAATTCATAATGGGATCTTTTGTAATTGTGATTCATTGGTGAAAAACACGCAATGTAAAACACCAAATGTAATGCTCTGCTCCAGAAGCCATTGCGAAAACATGACTCGTGAATGAAAATCAGCTGATGAAAGGGACTGCACTCGCTGCATATATAGGGTACCTCATTTCGACAAATTCTCTATGCCGTCTAATGTGAAGCACCTATGTTTTCTTCTGGTGTTTCAGTGCAAGTTCTGAAACCTCCGCTACCATGTCTTGCACCTCTTACTTTAGAGCAGGTGACCGGACACACCCGATTCATCCCAAATGTACAGTAACAGGTCAAAAAAAGGTTCTGTTTCTCGAATACGCAGTTGGATGGCTGAAAAGTGCCCTTGTCTGGATATCGTCATTGCAGGAGAGCTGTTCTGTAGAGATGTTCCGCTTGTTCAAATTTGCATGTCTGCCATTTCTGCCCTGGAGAAGATATTATTGTTCTTGGGCAAAGTTACAAATAACATGTTGATGGACAACAACGATAAGTTACACGTAACTTCAGAAAAATTGCCGACTCACTTTATTTAGCATTATCCCACCCAGGAAAAGTGAGATTTTGTGGTCGAACCATTGGTATATATGACTTGGTCTCAGACATGCAGATGAAGGATATCTCCCTCACATGGTACCTTATGAAAGTCTCTTCTACTTCAACCCCTAAAATGTGCTACTGTAACTCGAAAGGGAAGATTTTCCTGTTCAGTGTCCTCAAGAACTTTTTAAATTACTCTGAGCACGAGATAACGCTCCAAAAAGTTAGAAAACACCCTTCAGAAACGCCCTATACAATGAGAAATCTTTCTCGTGGTGACATAATTTGTTTAAGCTGCAAATCTGCATGCAGTAAATGAAACAAAGATAATTGAATCACCACCAAAAGCAACCCGGTGCTACATTTTAAAATTGAGTTGTAGGAAATATTCCTGTCCTTTTCATCATTGTTTAAAACCAGTTAATATCGCTTTATTGTATTTGTATGTTTGCGTGTTGAAAGCCGATTAGCAGAGCCACAGTTAGACGCAAGTACATTAAAAAGCCTAGATCAGGATGAATAAATTTGAAAGTACAGCACAAAGTAAAACTGCAGTCCCAGCAGTGTGAATAGTCATATATGCTGCACAGATAAGTGGTGAAATTCCGACACTGGGTTGTAAATTAGCTGATACCGAAGAGTATCTAAGACCCAATTATGTCTAATTTATAGGAAGCAAAATCATTGCACTGTTACTTTTGTTGCAACAAATTTCTAGTTTTGATACAATCTGACAAAATTCGGAAACAAGTATTGTTGAAAGTAAAATTAAAAGCAACGACTTTCGGCAACATTTCGAGACGAAATCCAGGGATTGCGCACGAAACTAATTCAAAAAATAAGAGAAATCCAGAATTTTTTAGAAAAAAACCCGTCCAAATGCTTTAGAATTTTCAGGAAGTATGAAATAAATAGTTAGGACATAGTAGTTACGTAATGATTTAGATGTTGCAATCTAGTCATGTTCTGTGATTCATGCAAAATTTTATGTTGTGTTTCTTTGGCAGGAAGAAATTTATACTCAGTTTAATAATTTGCATGGAATTTCCTCTTCTGTGTACCCATGTTGGGATAGAATTTTTTGTCCAAAGTATGTTGCAGCATAGATAGTTTTCTGTTTTGCTTTCATCATTCAAAAGGAATTCTATACATTTTTTACATTTAGGTAATGATTTTCTATTAATTTTACATAATTCATGCAATTTTTATCCATATCTATTTATTACACAGATGTTTTTGTCCGGATGCTGTGTCTGTATTACAGTTTTCCGTTAAGTTAATTAGATACACATAATATTTTCATTAGGTTTCAATGGTGATATTGAATTTCCCGTCCCATTTCCAATGATTAACATAAGAATGCCCATTTTCGCGTTTTAGGCTTTACAAAGCTCTTTTAGCAAATCTTCGGGATACTTTTTCATCGGAAAGCATTTTTTTCAAAGATTAAAGAATTCATTTTCGTTCTTATCTACCTTCAGAACATTTATGCGACGTAGTGCTCTTAATAAAATGACCTGCGAGTGTATTTCACAGCAAAATTGTTCAAATTTGCATGCTGCCATGATTTCTGTTTACCTTTTATGATGTTAACTACAACCCAATTACACGAGTCTTTGTAATAGTTATCTCTGAAGAGAAACTGTTCTACGTTGACGTAGAAGAAACACCGCTGTGACTTTGCAACAATTTCCTGTCGAGTGCGTCGGACAGAATTTAAATAAACGTTTTAATTAGAATCTGGTATTCTCCATCTTCAATACCTAACTTAAAATGTTTCCTGAGTGAAACCAATTCATCACCTGCTTCCAGTTCCTGCTTTCATTCCAGGTTTTATTCATCAGATAAAACTTTACACCTGCTCCCGATTAAATGTCTACGTGCAAGATGGAAAGTGGGCAAGCCAGGAGATTGCGCTCAACAAAGAAATGAGGAAAAAAATTCAGTGAAGCGAATAAATGATAAATGGCTGGCAGTTAGTGTCTGACAGTCTCGTTCTCTGGCGACTGTAGCGCAGAATTGGAGCCAGACTGCCGGTCGCATGCTCTTGCTTTCAATGCAGCATTCAATTTACGTCCCATTGCCCCTAAAACCTCAGTATTTCGGAACGATCTCCGCTTCAAAAGACGTTATCTCCTGGTAATAAATTGAAAACTTGTGTCTTGTTGCACTGCGCAACAGGAGTTCTTTGACACATATGCAAATCAGATGGAACGAAGGCACCTCTTAGACTACTTGCGTAAACATACGTAGGAATACGAAATCTGACTTTCTTCTTCAAACCTCGAATTTCATTTCTAAGGAACTGAGATGGCAGCAGAGTTGGTGATTTGGTCTGCACCTACTTTGTGAATAGCTTTCAAAATCTGAATGACAAATGGTCATCTACAAGTAAATCTACATTCCATTTCAAAGTAGCTGCTACAGGTGGGCGCCATAGTTTAAGTTCCTAATAAGAGTAACTGACAAATGACAACTTTTTTCATTTTCTCGAAATGTGTTTGCGGCATTCCTTGCCTTTCTTCTACAAAGTCAAGGTTTTACAGCACCCAAGCGTACAGTATTTTTCTTATCACCTTTGTACTACCATACAATCAATCTCCCACCTTAACTATGAGATGTAGTGAAAAAAATTCTGCAAAAATTCGACTTTATCTCCCACGGAAAGAAGGGTTAATATATCGTACAAAACGAGTGCAAGGAACATTGGAAGGACCTTAAGTCAAGACCTTGACAAAAACATACAATAATATATACGCGGTCGTATCAGAATAATATGACCTCACCCGGAATCACAGTGCACCCGCCCAGGCGCGTCACAGAGTGCACGTGACAAAGTCGACCACACGACCTTGTCACGTGCACTTTGACAGATGTGTCATAGTGCGCCAGGACAGATGGGTCATAGTATGTGACATGAGCACAATAGGCAGAGGTAGTGATCTGACGGACATTCAAAAAGGAATGATCATCGGATACCGCGCCAAGGGTGGAAGCACCTCAAAAACAGCAGACTTCGTGGTCTGTTCGCAAGGTGCTGTAGTAAGGGTGCTCCAAGAATGGACCGCTGGCAAACCGAGTATCTCCCGACGTCATAACTATGGAACCCAAAAGACCATCGACCTCAGAGGAGAACGTCGCCTCCGTCGACTGGTAAAGGACAACCGACGCACAACAGTGCAGCAAATGAACGCTGTGGCACCCAGGTACGTGTCCTCGATAACAGCAGAGCTAACCCTGTTACGCATGGGTCTCCGAAGTCGACGCTGGGTAAAGCCGCCCATGTTAACCCAGATCCATCGGCAACGACGCCTGCAGTTTGCATGGGACTACCGTCATTGGACAATGGAAGAGCCTAAAAAGGTGCCTTCTCCGACGAATCGAGGTTTCTACTCTACAGAAGTGACGGGCGATGGCGGATACGGCGTCAGAAACACGAGAACCAACACATGGACATGCTTGTCGGTCAAGTACAGGTCGGTGGTGGCAGTGTGCATGTCTGTGGTATTTTTATGGTATGACCTCGGACCGCTGGTACCACTGGATGGGTCCCTGAACGCCAATGGCAACCTGTCCACCTTCGCTGACCATATACATCCCTTCATGTTGGACGTTTACCCTGGTGGTGATAGTGTCTACCAACAGGACAATGCGCCGTGCCACATCGTTAAGGGTGTGCATGTCTGCTTTCAGGAACACGTCTCTGTTCTCCCTTGGCCGGCTAAGTCGCCCAACCTCAGTCCCATAGAGCTCTTGTGGGACTAATTGGATCGACAGGTTCGACGTGCCGACCCACAACCACGTCAACTCTGGGACCTCCGTGCTCTGCTGTAGTCGGAATGAGCACGTGTGCCTCGGACAACCTTCCAGAGCCTCATTGCGTCCATGCCACGCCGTCTCCTCGCTGTCATCCGGACCAAGACCACCTACCTACTAATGGTTATTCCCATTAGTAGGTAGGTGGTCATATTATTCTGATACGACTGTGTATGTATGTGGTTGAACTGTGTTGCGCTACATACTATGTAATGTACGTCTTCCAGATGTTTCAATGCAATTGATGCAGTAAAACCTCAGGCATGTAATAAATCATGTAAGGGACCCATTTATTTTCTAAAGAAACCATGTATCAGTGTCCCTCGGTAAGGTGCGCCCACAATTCAAACTGCTACTTTTTTTAATGTTTTCAAACTCGTGGAGGAATTCACAAGACCGGGACAGACAGCATATGCGAGGACGAACATAGGAGGACGTTAGCGAAGAATTTGGGGGGGGGACGCAAAAATAGTGGCACTGCAATAACCACAGAGCGCAATATGTATCTCAGTTATCCAGCGTCCAGCAAAGATATTTATCAGGAGCTGTACAAAGGCAGAAAACACATCAGAGATGAAACTGAAGAACCACTTGATACATACTATAACGTTCTAAGCGGAAGAAATGGTGTAACAAGAATAAGAACTGGGACTGAGGTGACTGAAACCACACTTGCATGGTTTGGCCAATCGTGTTTTGTCACATTCATCATGTTATGTTTTGGATAACTCCAAAATAAGCGAACAATATTGATTGCTTTCGTACCAATGGACAAACGCATAGAACTGGCAGTATTTTTATGGGAGTTATATCGGGGAATGACTTAGCTCTCATCATTGCACTACATAATAGGATAATTTCCAGTAATTGCCTACATCGTTTTAGTGTTTTAGACATTGTTCCTCGTACATGATACCGCTTTTGAAGTTGATAGTACACCTATAGAAATGGTTAGGTGCGTCAGGTATGGTTTACAGAAATATGGAGGTGACGTTCAACTACTGTTTTGGCCTGCACGGTCACTCGGTTTAAATATCTTTGAAACACTGTGGTCGGTTCATCAAAATAGGTAAAGGAGCAGATTCCCTAAGTCTCACTCATTTTCATAGCCTGAATCCTGTCTATATGAAAAGTCCTCTGATATCGCCTTAGTGACCATTCCAGATGCAATGTATTCATTCCACGTAAAATGCAAGCTGTTTCGATATATTAGGTGTCAAAAGTATTTTAGTAATTCTTGTCACTGGTATTTCTCTTAATTTGTTCATTCTCTAAATTTTGAGTCATTATGAAGGAGGATAATGATGTAATGCGGTGACAGACCGCTAGTAATGTCCCAATGAATCTTCAGCTACGGAAAGTGGGGGCTAACTGAGACAACTCATGAAAGACATACGGGATTACATCATATAATACATATTTTGAAGATGACAATCCGATTTTTGGTGTAAATGTGACAAAGATGGTAAGTCAGATAATATCCAAAAACTTGAAAATTTCGTCGTTCTGGAGCGTGACTTGAATCTGAATCTGGAAGACGCGGTTTCGAGTCCCGCTCCAAGACGACGAAATTTTCAAGTTTTCGAATATTATCTGACTTACCATCTTTGTCACATTTACACCAAAAATCGGATTGCCATCTTCAAAAATTGAGCTCACAACATTTAACATGCAGTTTGTGTTAGCACGAATGTTATCTTCGGCCATCGGTGGTTCGTTCTTCTGGCCACATGTCCAGCCCATTGCCATTTCAGGGATTTTGCTCTGATCATGATGTCTTCCGCTCGTGTCATCTTCCGTATCCACGAGTTTGTCTTCTTATTTTTCCTGGTTGTGCAAAGCAATCATCTCTCCATGGTTCTTTCCGTTTTCTCCGCGCGCTCACACAGATCAGGAATCGCCAATAGATTCTGTCCTCTCAGAGACATGTTTTAGGCTCTGCAGAACAAGGAACAGTATCCAATTCAACACCATCACGTGACGTATCTATTGGAGGGCGTACGCAGGGATTTCAACCATATTTTTCTTTGAACAGTTCAGATCTTCACGCTTCGTAAGCCTCTTTTCAATTGCCTGTTAAAGCTACTTCATACTCGGAGTACACACTATATTTCTTGATGTCAGGCACAGAAACCTGCTTCATATTTTCAAGTACTCACTGCTCTTGTTGATGTTAGGCTCAGGAACCCTGAGATACCAGTTGTCATCTTGATGTGAACACCCTGAGATCCCCACTCTCATCTTGATGACAGGCAAACGAACCTGCTCCATACTCTCAAGTATACCCTGTCTTTCTTGATATCAGGAATGCAAGTTTGCTCCATACTGTCAGGTACAGACGGCTCTTCTTAGTATCAAGTGCGAGAACTCTATAACACTCTCGGATGTGCACTGTAGTTAATGCTGGTCAGACACAGGTGTAAGCTTCAAGCTCTCTGATGCGCACAATCTTTAACGGCCATCTGGATGTAAAACAAGTCGCAACTTCGTATCCCGGTTTGGCACACTTTTGACATTAGTAAGTTTTGCTTGATAGTCTCTCATATACAAGAATATGGACGCTTCCTTCTTCACACAGGATTTCCAATACGATCCCCAGACTTCGAAAATTAGAACTCCGGGAGATATTATTCTCCCTTACTCCTGAATCCACAATATCATTCATTTCTTTTATCCAAAACGCTACCAGTCCCCTTTCAAACTTAACAGCCAGTCTCAACACTTTCTTCTTACAGGGCCCATCAGGTACATTGAAACGTTGACGATATTTCCTTTCGATAATAGCAATAGAATTCCACTGGTGTAATACTGCTTAATAATAAACACCACCTGTTCAGTGCTTCCATTGTAAGTGAATCTCCAAACCTTCCTCTATCACAGCAGTATCACAAAATTTTCAAAAGCCGCGAATCAACGTCCCTGCAAATAAAACAAATGGTGTCATAAAAAATCACCCTGTGCTTCTCATAACCACACATGACTAAGAAGTACCACTTAATTCGACAGCTTGAATACTTTATAGATGTTCCTTCCACTTACTAAACTTGTAGCCCATGTGATCATTTGCTGGGGAATTGTGGTCGTTTTCAAACCTGAGGCGCAAGGATTGATGCTTCACTGTTGGTGATGGGATTTTCATGCTAATATGAAAGTAGAAACTTTAAGCTGTACTACAAAATGTATTCAAGATTCGCAAGACCAAGATACGTGCAGGGTGAAATAAATAAAGTATAAGCTTATACGTAAGTCTAAAGGACGCACAAGTCATTTTTTCCATCTCTAATCGAGCATATGACTGTCATGTTTTCCGGACAATTTTTCATGTGTGATTTGCGACAACCTCATCGAGATATTGTCCATTTTTTCTGTTATGCTTTCAGAAAATTTTCATTATAGTGCTTTCTGTTTTCCTTCAGAGTGCTTTGACAAGTTTTCCGAAGAACACGCCTTCTGGATATTTTGATCACCATGCTTCCTTCAAATATTGCTACGATGCTTTGCAATGATTTCCCACTCTGTATTCGTTCTTCGGTCATTTTAATATTTTTATATCCGTGCATTCCAGAAATTTTCTGGCATTCTTTTCGATCTTTTATTTTCAGCTATGTCCGCTAAGGATTTTTTCTGTTGCATTTTGAGAGCACTCTGTTCGACATAGCCATGACACACAAAAACAGCTGCCAATCCTTTCGGTGTTCCGGAAACATGCAGGTCCTATTGCGCTGTAGTATCAATGGGAAGAGTTCAAACACTTCACTTTTAGTAACAACTTCAGTTTCATTGCACCAATGATCAAAGAGAAAAAGACGTGCGAATTACTCAGTGTAGGATATGAAAAACTGAAGACGAAAGAAAACGTATTTCAACAAAAAAGATAAAATGTGACAGTTTCTGCTGAAAATACAGATACAGAATTCCTTTGCTATTTCTAACCTAGAAGCTGTCGTTCCTCAGATAAGCTATATTTCGAATCAGCATAATTTTCCATTCCGACATTTCTTTTATTTAGTATAAGCTGTATTAAAAATCAGCAATTTTCGCGCTTTCAATGTTTCCACTTGCTCGCTGCGAAAAAAAAAGCATTTTTTTTAAGAAATGAAGAGCCTCGCATCCTTTTTGAGTTTTCCTTAGAAAATTATGTATAGCGTTGCGCGACGGGGTATACAGGGTGGCAAGATATGCAATGGACCAGATCGATTTCTCGAGAACTATGACAGTTAGCGTTTCTACTTTTTGTGTTGGTATATGTAAAATTCACCATATCTCATATCTCCGAAGCTCTTTAATACACCATATCTCCGAAGCTCTTTAATGCCACATTGGAAAATGTCTTTCAATCACTGAACTGGGAAAACAAAGGGATAAAGATTAATGGAGATTATCTAACCCACCTTCGTTTTGCTGATGACGTAGTCATTTTTGCAACTACCCCATCAGAGCTGCAGAGTATGATCCAGGAACTTGCTGACAAGAGTAAAGAAGTGGGATTAAAAATGAACTTTCAGAAGACAAAAGTGATGTTCAATGCTTTTACAAGAAATGAAGATTTATCGATTGATGGAGAAAAACTGGAGATAACAGATACGTATGTTTATCTTGGACAGCAGATATCAAGTGAGGGTCACATTGATGAAGAAATTAATCGGCGTACAAAACTTGCCTGGAGAGCTTTTGGAAGAAACAGCATAATTTTCAAGAGCAATATGCCATTATGTCTTAAAAGAAAAGTGTTTGATCAATGCATCCTTCCAGTGCTTACGTATAGTGCAGAGACGTGGACCTTAACTAAAAGAGACATACAAAGGCTGCAGACAACTCAAAGAAGCATGGAGAGGTGCATGCTTGGTATAACCAGGAGAGATAAGAAGAGGAACTCGTGGATCCGAAAAATGACGAGAGTGGAAGACATCATGATCAGAGTTAAATCCCTGAAATGGCAATGGGCTGGACATACTGCCAGAAGGACAGACCATAGATGGACAGCCGAAATTTTAGATTGTATTCCAAGGGACAGGAAAAGACCCAGAAAAAGACCACATGGGAGATGGGTGGATGAAATTCGTAAATATGCGGGAGTGACATGGAGGAGACTGGCACAAGACAGACCGTTGTGGAGGAAACTTGGGGAGACCTTCGTCCAGCAGTGGATTGATAATGGTTGACAATGATGATGATGTAAAATTCTTACGGTGCAACATGATAAGACAGAGGACCCCGTCGCCCCATTGGAAAACAGGAGGGCAATCGTTTCCTCCTTTAGAGTTAGTGTGATAAAGTCAGTTGCAAAGCTGTGACCTTGAGAAAATAGTACATAATTTGTTTGTTCCGAAATAAAATATGGAAAAGAAAGCCCAAAATCCTCAAGATGACACTTTAAACACCAAGAAAGTACATCCGAGATTTCGACAATGCTAAAACATGTGAGTTACTAAGACTGACTTTATGGATCAGAAAATTAAACTTGCATTTTTGATACTAAAAATGTCCAGCATCAATAATTATGCAGATATGCACGCTGTTAATCAACCTTCATCATATACTTTACGACTTATAAATTTTGGCACGCGTTGCTGCGATCTTCTCTTTAAAATGTAATACACTAAACGTTGGTGGTAGTGCACAAACCTGTGGCTTCAGGTCCTCCTAAGAGAAAGCAAATAATGTGGCTAAGAGGTGGTGACCTTGCTGGCCAAGCCACTAGGCCCACGTGCCCTATTCAGTGTTCGTTTTGTTTTTTGTTTCAGGGTTCAGCTACTGTGCCATGATCAATTCTTAACGCAATAAGCAGTAGCTGGTCCCTAATTTAGGACCGCATGTTTCAGAGAAAGGGAAGAACTATCCTCATGAGACTAACATACCACCCTTGCATTATATGCAAAGACAACGCGTATCGGATGAACTTAGAATTATTTAAAACAAAAATGTCACAAAATCGTAAAATCAATGAACACGGTATCATTTGTAAGGTGTTTTATTAACAGAGCTTCGTAAAACCGAAGTGTTAAACATCGAAGAGTCTTAAATGGAGGAATGATTGCATTCAACTTTCTTCGAACGCAAGCACGGAATTTTAATGTGGAATAATATGTCTTTTGTTGTCTCACAAATGGAGTGCTGTTTCTTTATTTCTGGAAAACGTGAGTCGCAAACTATTATCGGATTTCGTAGAAACATCAAAGAGGAGGGTACCCGAGATAATATTTTTGCTATTATAAGCAAGGGCAATCTGCGGATGCAAGACCTGAAAGAAGAGTAACCAGAAAAAACTATGTTCAATATGCGGAAATAATATTGAAATTTCGCAGGCATTTAAGTGAGCGCAATTTTACGGCGCAGTACTTTGGATTAATTTTATTTTAAGGCACTGGTACACATTTAGAAGGGTTTCGACTTATGGTAAGAAACGGGTAAAATTACTTTTCAAAACGTGGGAAACGAGGCAAAAGGATTTAAGGATATATAAGTTTTTCGAACACTTACTGAAAATAATGAATTGTATTTTAAGAAAAGAAAGATAAAAGCATGATGATCCGAACATCTATCATCTGACTGATAATGGGGAAGAAGAAGTAGGTGAGAAATAATTACCGATTGATAATTCCGAAATTGGCAATTCGATTACAAAAACTCGAGGCAAAATTTAGCGAGAAACTTAATCATGGAGAATGCGTTTGTAACTAAATTTGATTACTAAATCATGGAAAATGTGTCTGTGACTAAATTTGATGAAAAGCTTAATCACAGAGAACGCACCTGTGATTAAATCGAAAGAAAGACAAACTTGAAGAATTCATCGGTCATTAAATTTGGTGAAAGGCTTAAATGTTAAAAACGTATTTCTGACATAATTTGTCGAAGAATTTGGAGAAAAAAAGGTATCGTTCAAGAGATTCTGATGTCCCATTATGGTGATAAAGCGAGAGACCAGAACGAGGGTTAAAACTTCGAGGTAGTTCTCTGATTGATGTTGGTAGGAATTGAAAATTGCTTCAATTCCAGACTGTAGTTCAATGAAGTGATTGCAGTTTGATTTAGTTGGAGACACTCATGACAGTGTATTGAAAAGGGTTTTACAAAATGACGTCCAGCAATGTTAGAATGAGAGCCTACACTTAGTGTTATTGGGTCGAAATAGATCAGCATCGCTTTGTGCGATAGCTATTGGACTTGAATCCCTTTGTCATCATTCTCTTCACGCATTTTCTGTGGATAATAAAATGAAACTTAAGGAAAACAAGTTCCTGGGAAATAAAGCATGACATGTTACCTTCTTCCCTTCGTTTGTCACTTGGGAAATGCTGCTGCTTGAACCACTTCAAAACAAGTCGTATCTTCTCAGATATGTGAGATAGCAAAACCAGACTTTCGGTATTATAACGAAGTAAATTTCTCCGTCATTTTTGGTCTACGCCGGGGCTTGAACCCGGGTCCCCTCATTCCGGAATAAGTCGCTCTACCAATTGAGCTACGCGGACGTTCGTTCTGACTGCTATTTCCCTTTATGTCGTGTGCGTCCTGCTGGGCAGGTACGTCACAGTATCTATTAAAAAACGCAGATTTCATTTAAGATCTGCTGTTTGTCCGTGAATTTTCTTCTTTTTCTGATACAAAACGAACTTTTCATAACCATGAGGGATCTTTAAATTTTCTGGACTATTAAAAAGTCCTTTAACTTCATTTTTAGTCGTCCCAGATATGCTTATACCTTGTTTGGTAATATTCGGTCACAGAAGTGAAACAGCAGGAAATATGTGTTACCGGATTTGGAGAAACGATGTGAAACTAACGACACTATCATGCAATTCCACGTGTGTCACGTCGCTTCCGATACCGTAAAATATTTTTTTCCGATATCAGTACACAATGCGCTGTCACATGTTACATATACGTTTGAATACATGGTGGGCCGCCCCGGTGGCGCAGTGGTCTAAGGCGCTGGCCTCTGATCATTCGTCCGTAAGGGGTCCGGGTTCGATTCCCGGTGAGGCATGGATGTTGTGTTTGTCTTACGGCACTGGATCTCTCCCTTCCCTGGAACCAGTGACCCTAAATTAGGGACGGGCGACTGCTTATAGCCCATTGAGTTGCTCACGGTGGTCGTTAAACCTCCAATCAAAAAAAAAAATACATGGTGGAATGTCCTCATTTTGAATAGCGAGAGAAAGTATGTTTGTAGCACTGACAGTCTTCATTGACCTCGATCCAGATAGCTTAGACTTTAAGTTTCTTCCCTAATTTTCTTTGTTGCATGTTCTTTTGGCACAGAAATTGTATCTGTGATTTGATTGTGTGGTGAATGGTGTAGTGTGGCAAAAAACATAAAAAATAAACTGATTTGTTTAGCGACAACAGTGGTGTCTTAGAGTGATTTCTGATAATCCTGTAGAGGCCGTGTTAATTTGGAGAACACGTGGGGGTAGGAAATCCTAGTCACTCCAGACGGGAGTTTTTCTGCGGTCGTGATAGTTTAAATGTAAGAGGGCCTTGAGCGTTTTGGTCGTTAATGGCTTAAAGTAGCATTCCCGCTATTCTTGCGTTTTATTTCACCGCTAAATATCACTCATGCGAATCTAAGGCCATGAAGAGTTAGACACCCCTAATTTTGGAGCATTTGTTTCAGGTAAGGGATAGAACGAGCGCCCTAGACATATATATCGTCTGTACCTCATTCGCGACTTGAACCCGAGCTTAAGTCGTATTCTTAGCATTCTTCTGCTCTAAGCATTCTTCCCTTCTCTCCACTTGGCTACGGAGATGCAAGAATGCTCAGTGCTCAGTGTTGCGATATCGTATGAATATTGGAGTCTTGGATGCAATTTTCGTAAGTTTAGTTGTTGTTGTTGCAGCAAATTAGGCCTCACCTTTCTTGACCCGAATTCAGTACTTTGAAAGAAACGTATCGGATACGAATAAGATGTGCTGTAATCAAGGTAGCTATTTTCAAGGAATTTCATGTATCTCGTGTATCTTCGACTCATGATTTCGCATTGTGTTATGGGCACGTTCAGGTGGGTGAGTAAGAAATTTTAATCGCAAAATTGTATAAATGTTGAAACTTACAGCATTATTTCCTAAAATCAAGAGCCTCTTACTTTGAAAGGATTACAAGGCTGATAGAATTAGAATAAGAAATAAAGATACCGAAAATTGCGCTCGGTAATTTCAGAATCCTTGAAATTATTTTGATGCACAGGAGTACGGCTGTACAAGAAAAGAGGATTCCAGAATAAAACACGCGACGACGACAAATTTAAACTGTTGTTATGAAACTTCAGTCTTTATAGCGTCGTATTCTTATTTATCAATTAGAATCTGGTATCAGTGGAGCAACAGTTCAAAGCATGCTCAAATTCAATAGCGAGGAGAGACATTTTAAAGAAACTCTTTACTTTTAGGTCTATACATGAATTTCCGGTGCTCCACTAAGTGTGCTGCAGAAGCGAAACGGTTGAAGTTGTATTGCAATTTTTTTGCAGTAGGGTAAGGTGGCAGTTCTGCATCGAACCACACATGATAGCAGGCTGCTCGCACGTGCAGTTATATGAGTTCCGACATGGCGACGGACAAGGTGCATATTCGTTGCTTGCTGTCTGTAGTTTATGTTTAATCTCGAGAAAACCGTTGCAGAAGTATGAGAGTGAATCTGTTCGGCATACAGTGTAGGTGCAAACACGTATCATGAGTGGATTGTAAAGTCCAAAAGTTGTGATTGCAGCGAGGATGAAAAGCAGTATAGTCGACTGCCAAAGGAGATGCACAGCGCAGCTTTTCATCTCTTTCGGCCGTACAGAGCGCAGACATATTTTGATGATGATTTATGTACGTAAGGCATCTGTTTGACCATAAATGTTAGAAACTTACTCGTAGATCTAATATTTAATTCATGCAGATTCTAATGTTTTAGTCTTCATATTTTAACAAGAATGTACCAGACTATGGTCAGGAATACAGCCAAGTATGTTGCACAGTAAAACATAAGAAATACATCTAATATTGCTGAAGGGAACACACTATTATCTCAGGCAAACGGGCAGCAACGGAGATGAAATGAAATGCATGTGCCGTCCCGGTGGCGCAGTGGTCTAAGGGATGACCTCTGATCATTCGTCCGAACTGGGTCCGGGTTCGAATCCCGGTTAGGCATGGATGTTGTGTTTGTCTTACGGCACTGGCTCTCTCCCTTCCCTGGAACCAGTGACCCTAAATTAGGGACGGGCGACTGCTTATAGCTCATTGAGTTGCTCACGGTGGTCGTTAAACCTCCAATCAAAAAAATGCATGCAATGTTGCTGAAGTTTTGACGTATCTACCTCAGAGGTGACGCATATCCCAAGAAGGCAAATAGCAACGAAAAGCCTTTGTCGGCGTAGCTTAACTGGGAAAGCACTCGGCTCCGGAGGAGATGTGGGTTCGACGGCCTCCTCCGGCAGAGAGAGAATTCGAATTTCATGTTGGCGCCCGAACGTAAAAATGAATCTCCTAGCCGTAGGGTTCTTCGATAAAATTTGTAATTTTACTTCAGCATATTGTGTGGAATAAATTAGAATTCATTTTCCTAGAGTGAGCTCTCCTACGAGCATGGTTTGCCTGCTGACCCGGAAACCTATTATTCCGTCCCAGCCTTTTCTTGAAGGGAGATATATGAGGGTCATTTCAAAAGTTTTGCACACTGTGGGTTATCTCTTAAGAAACGAAATTATTTCACAACATACCTTCACAGGACTTCGAAGTAATGCCCATGTTTCTTTATGTTAGTGGCCCAACGTTTGAGCAAGTCTTGTATTTCAGTAAGGACACCTCCATTGTTGAGGCTTCGTATTACTCGGGTCTCCTCATTAGAAACATCCTGAATCTACTGAATCGTTTCTCGAGGAGTGGCGTCTTTGATTTTGGGAACAAGTCATAGTAGTCTGGTGGGTTCATGTCAAGACTGTATGGCGCATGGGAAAGCAATTTCCGTCCATATTTCCCAGAATGCCTCTTACTGTACGGGTAACATGCGGCCTCACGTTGTCGTGCAAAATGATGACACCTGCCTCGAGCATGTCGGGCTTTCTTTGGGTCTGTAGTATTCCGCTGGTACAGTGGTTCCCTCGGGCACTCTGTCTGTTGATATCACTACAACCTTGTCTTAGGCTATAATCATCATCAGCTTAACCTTCGACTGTTAGCGGCGGAATTTTTTCTGGCGAGGTGATTCTGGATATTTACACTGAGCGGACTGAGGCTTCAGTTCTGGTTCTAAATCTCGTATCCAGGTTTCGTCTATAGCAGCAATTCTGTCCAAACACTGCTCGCCTTCTGTCTGGTACAGCTGAAGCAATTCTTCTGTGATCTCTTGCTGCTCTGCTCTCAGATTATGCGGAACCCATATGACAGCTACCGTTCTCTTCTGTAATATTTCGGTTAGGATTCTGAAAACCGAAGCTGCAGACATTTTTGCTTCATATGCAATCTCTTCACATGTTTTCCGTCGATCTTCTTCTAAAATGCTGTTGACGATAACCACAGAAGTGTCGTCTTTTGCATCTGTCATCGATGCTTTCCCGATCTTGACGGAAACCAGAAGCTCACCGTAACGCTGTGCTACGACCCACTACACTAACCGCAGAAACTTCACAAAAAGGTTTATGAATTTTAGTAGGGGATTTTCCTCGCAGAATTTCAATGTTAATATACGATCGCTGGTCGCTACGCGAGATCTGACCTGATTCACTTGCTTCCTTCATTGCTAGGCCGAAATATTCAGAACAGAAAATAATTTGCCAGAAAATGCAGACACAGCTTTGTATACTGAAGCTAGACTCACAGCTGGCGCAACGATTGGAGCAATTGCGTCATCCTACGGGTAGCACCTGCGCAGTGTGCCAAACGTTTGAAATGACCAACGTATATGAGGCGTACCTCCCTCACGTGTCAAGACGGCAAGCAGTAACGAAATGGCTTTGAAGGCGTAGCTTATTTTGGAAAGCATTGTGCTACGAAGCAGAAGGATGTGGGTTCGAGTCCTGCCACTGGCATAGAGAGGATTTGAATTTCACAAAGTATACAGAGTATGATGGGGCAACTTCGCTACCGAGGTTATTCGAGATGTTCACATCAAAAGCGGTGGAGGAACTTCTTCCTTTTCAGGATAACACTTTATCATTAGAAGTCATCTGTGTTTTTATTTTTCAAATGCACTATTTCCGGCCTTTAATTAAAAGAGGAAGGATACGCATTTTTCAACAGTGCTTATAACTACAAAAGTCGTCTGCTTCGTTCCTTTGCTGTTGCTAATGCCTCTTGCGTGGGATTATATCATTTTTGTGCTTCCTTACGGGTTTCAAGTTTTGAGGAACGATGATTAATGATTCTGTCCCAACCACTTTGGAAATCTCAGAAGGATAGCAATTAACATTAAAACGGAACCCCATATTATATGCTTAAAGACAAAATGGATGAAATTAAACTAATGTATAAGAACATAGGGACAATATTGCTCAAAGTATAAAAGTTTCTTTGTGGAAATTAAAAACATAAAATTACTTTTGCCGTATTGGTTTCTATTTATTTTTGCTGTAAAATTGTACTAGCTCTTTGAGCACACACATGTGAATGGAAATTCATGCGTCAGACAGCAAAGCGTTGGACTGAACATAACTAAGAAGAAAGAAAGGATCTGCATTGTTTCGAAGTTCGTCCTTTTGGGAGAGCTAATCGAAGTTGCATTAGCATTCTCAGGAGTTCCAGGTAAAGTCGTGGATCTCCAACTCTTTACTTGAAACTTTCTTTTATATTCACGCCATTCTTTCTTTTCTTGCCATAGGGGCACACAAATGTGGGTGGAATCACCCTTCCACAGCTCTCAGAATCAGAAAAAAAGAGGAACATGTTCTGAATCAGGAAAAAAAGAGGTTACTGCTCTCAGAATCAGAAAAAAGCGGAACATGGGTTTCGCTCGAACTCAGCCCTCAGAGCGATAAGGTAGAATCGAAGATTAAATTTCAGAAAAGCTTCCATCTAACATTTGCTTTGATACCCGTCTTAAACAGCAGTCGATGGAAAAGGCGAGACAAGTCGGTGCATTGTGCGCTGTAAAGAAAAACAAGAAGCCCTGAAATTTCGAGAGAATAGTAAAATAATTTAATGAACACTAAAATTTCCTTCCACAGTTAGCCGCAGCCTACAAGTTTTACCAATAATGATCTAGATTAGTACGAACATTTGGAGATCTTAATACTTCTAATTTTAACAAAAACTCCTCCCAGAAGACGCAATGTGAAACCCAAGCTCATTTACGTTAGCTTAAAAAATAAAATATGGATGCATAATACTGTAAGCTCTACTTAACATGTTTTATGTCGGAGAGGAAATAAAAAAATTTATTCCATTTTCATTGCTGTCAATTTTTTCTGTACCTATTTTATTAAATTCAACTAAACTAAAAGAGACATATGACGTTGTTTCTCATGATATTTTTAGGCTGCGTGTTAGATCTCAATTTTTTTCATGGGGTAGAGCATTTGAATTTCTGAAATCACTTATATAGTGCATTGTCTCACTGTTCAGTTTTCTGTTGTGTATTGTGTTACGATATGCTACAATAAAATGTTACTCCTCATCAGGGTCCAAGAAAAGAAAGCAGTCTGTTCTGATGGTTTGCAGACAATCGCTGGCGTTAGAAGGCAATGTCACCTCATCTTATTTGTTAACTCAATAAACTTTCAGTTTTCTTTGAGTGGATTTCGTTAGCATGCCGTCTTTTCTGATCATAACTATGACCTAATGTCCGCGAGGCTTGGTATATGGTATGAGGAAGCTCTTTATTCTTTGCACCTGCAATTTTTCCAGCCAGAATGATGTTCATATGTATTGACTTATGTTGGTGACAACAGCGATTGTAATACTTCAGGAGGAGAAAAGTCTGGAACAATTTTTTAATACAGTATGTTTAGACAGAATTCGCTTTTACTGACTCTGTTCCAGTTGTATAATATAGATAAAGATATAACAGAAATAAAATAATTTTCCATAAGTACTGTAGAGTACACTTTCTGGCAGCGCAGAGCAGTATTTGTATTTATGTATATGTTTTTATATTATACTGTAAAAAGTTTTCTGAAATTAACGATTCCCTTTCCGTGATTCCTTTCTTCACGATTTAAAGAAACATATTTCTGATGCAACCTTTTCCGTGAAATATCGGAAAGAAATCAGAATTTCGCGAATATTTGGTAAGATAGGGAAATTCTGAATTTTCATAAACCTTTCTGCATATCTTTTCTTATGTTGACGGTAAATTTCCGTTTTTAAGATGTATTAACGAAAAATTCTGAATTTTCAGAAACATTTCTGCAATTCCTTTCGTATATTTACGGAAAAACTCCGTTTTCACTTTTTCCGTATCCATATGACGAAAAATTCCCATGACAGAAGAGATTCGCAGTAAAACTTGAGGTTTTACTAACTGTTAAATTTAAATCGTCTGTCAAAGGAACTGATTTTGAAGTTCTGTAGCGAGATCGGATATTGTGGATAGTATATCGCATGAATTTTGGTTATTGTGGCATAGGATGTTTCTTCTCCTCTTGCCCATTTTATACACCAGCTATTGTATGTTGTATTACGGTAATTAACCAGGTATTTAAATTGTTATACAGGTGATTGCACGATTTCTTTGCGTCCGTCTGTGGAGTGCTTAAGACAAAGATATTATAGCTATCAAGAGTAAATTGCGTAATTAGAAGTTTTGTGAAATAATATAATAGAGCTATTTTTTTATTGAAGGTTTAACGACCACCGTGAGCAACTCAATGGGCTATAAGCACTCACCTGTCCTTATTATAGAGCCACTGGTTCTAGGGAAGGGAGAGAGCCAGTGCCGTAAGACAAACACAACATCCATGCCTCACCGGGATTCGAACCCGGACCCCTTTCGGACGAATGATCAGGGGCCATCGCTTAGAACACTGCGCCACCGGGGCAGCAGAGCCCCGTTTTGACATCATTGATATTGTGCAATCTTTCTCCATTAAGAAAGTGCTGCAGAGATCTGAACAAATGGTAATCAGATGGTACAATGTCAGGGGAATAAGGGGGATGGGGCAGAACTTCCCAGCCAAAATCTCTGATCGTCTGCTGGGTCCGTCTAGCCGTGTGAGATCTCGTGTTGTCATGCTGGAGGATGACACCTTTTCTGTTGACCAGTGC
The DNA here is from genome assembly GCA_039090855.1 of Macrothele yani. Taxonomy (NCBI): domain Eukaryota; kingdom Metazoa; phylum Arthropoda; class Arachnida; order Araneae; family Macrothelidae; genus Macrothele; species Macrothele yani. The sequence goes on from CM077014.1 coordinate 3,134,566, forward strand.
TGGATGTCTTGCAGTAAGAGCTTGATTCAAACGGTCTAGTTGTTGACAGTAGTGGTCTGCCGTTACCGTCTGCCGGGGTTTCAAGAGTTCAAAGTGAGCTATGCCAGTGGTAGTACACCAAACACAGAGCAAAACCTTTTGCGGGTGTAGGCATGGTTTTGGCGTAGGAACTGGTGTCTGACCTGGAGAAAACCACTAGTTTTTACGTTTGTTGTTCATATAAAGAACCAACTTTTCATTTCCAGTGACAATTAGATCAAGAAATGGATCTTTTTTCTGTCAGCTGAGCAAAGAGTTGCAGATGGTGGAACGCTGGGCTTTGTTGTCAGGTGAAAGTTGGTGTGGGACCCAAACTCCTTGTCTATAGACCTTCCCCATCTGTTGCAGGTGCTCTTGAACAGTAGACCATGATGCATTAAGATGTTGCAATAATTTATCAATAGTTTGACGAGGATCTTCCACAACGGCTGAACATAGCAGATCATTGTCCAGCTCCCTGGGCCTTCCTGCACGAGGGGCATCAGAGGTCAAATCTGCCCAACCGGAATTGGATGAACCAACGCTGGCACTTGCGGACATTTAACGCATTAGGATAAACAGTGCAAATTTTATTGGTGGGCACGGTTGCTTTGTTCCCTTTGTGAAATTCATACAGCATACAATGACGAACAAGTCTCTCCTCGGGTTTTATGTCAGTCATTTTGTTCTGCAAATCTGGAAGACAAAAACACCTACATAAGTTAAAGGCGAATAGTTCATTCACATGTACATACACTTACTTTACTCTGAACGTATATAAGCACCTCACAACTGCTCCCCAAACCTAGCCCCCACGAAAAATGACATTACTTTCAGGTTCCCCCAATATATCTTAGCAGACTCTGTACTTTGACAATATAATGTTGCGTCCGTGTAGCATTTATACATATAAAACTATGGTTTCAGGGACAACTCTTCCGGATATCTTTATATATTTCAAAATACTCGGAAGGTTCCTTTCTAAGATTACCATAAGCTCTATTTAGAGATGAATTGCTTTTCCAGATAAATTTTCTATGCGTTGCCTCACAGCTTATCTTTGACACATTGCATTACTTCATTTCAACTTTTCCAAAAGAATCTGTACCGGCAGATAATATATTATTTTCCATTTTTACAGTAAACTAGCACAAAGAAATGCATTATGTGCCCCTGCAATCTTTCTGTGGAGAAACTAGCAAGTCCCCCATTTCAGTATTTCACAATGTTGGTGAGGGAATTTAGGAAGATGCCTATACCATTATATGCAATTTTGTGAAAGAAAAAAATGCAGGTAGGTTCAGTTCTGATTGAGCCGTCAGTTTGAAGCGTAGGACTACGACTTGTAGATCGGAGAGTTGAAATGAGCTAGTCGAGTATGGTTTCAAACCGTTTAATTTGTTATAGCCAACACAGGTGTCTATGATATGAAAAGGAGTTTACATAATTTTTACAAATAATGCTAGATACATTGCGAACAAAAAGCAGATCAATACACGAATTACCCAACATGGTGCGCTGTCTTCTTGGGCGTCTTACATTCCTCATCAGTTGCTCTTGAATTTCGTTTTGGTTTTATCCAGTTTTGCTTGCGTTCATTCTGCGAATTTCGCGGCATTGTCGAAAATGTTAACCCTTTCACACGAAAACATTTTTTTTTAATTTTAGCTTAAACCACTGCAGTATGGGTATGTTCTTTGTATACATGAATAGATCTCGTTAAGAGCTTTAAACCGATACCACGCACAGTCGTTTTGCACTCCCGTTTGCAATATTGTCTAAAGTGTTCACCGGTTCACAAGAAAACAATTTTTACAGTGTTCAGTTCAAACTACTGAGAAATGTTCTTCATATACTTGAAAAGATCGCGTCGAGAGCTTTAAAACGATACCACGCACAGTCTTGTTGCGCTCACAGTTGCTGAGATAGACTGAGTCAAATGCAGCGGCATACCCAGAAATATTTCACCATCTCCTCCGCGCACAGAAGAGCTGAGATGGGCCGAGCCCGTGCTCGTAATCCCGAAGTAGAGCCCGAGCCCGAACCGGGCTCGGGCTGCGTAATACTTACTGGAGTTCGGGCTCGGTCTCTGAGAGAGAGAGAGAATTTTCTTTGTTTTTCTTTTAATGTGATTTTACATGATTTATCACACGAGACGTTTTTACACTTTCGAGTTCTTAAAGAGAATTCTTCGACAACTGGGTCTAGATGGGGAGTAGGAATTCTGCAGGGCTATCCATTCCGGGCTTGGGTAACAAAATTCCATAGGCCAGTAATTACTGGATTTCTGCGAAGGAAAAGTTTCTATAAGAACTGTAGACAGTAGATAGAAAGCTGGCGAAATTTTGCTTCGTAGCTCAAAGTGGCAGCTCCCAGCTAATTCTATTGAGCAACATACGACGTAGATTGTTATGCCTCTCGATTTTTTTTATTTCCTGATATCCCCCCCCCGCGCAAACATTTCAGGAAGAAATGAATCGTCAAAGAAACTATAGAAATAGATAGACATCCCTTTCCCACTCCGCAGTCGGTTAATTTCACGGGTAGAAAAGACTGGAAGTCTGGAAGAGAAGACTTGACTTTTTTTTAATGCCTAAACAGATTAATCATAGTTTTCGGGCTCGTTCGGGCCCGGGCTCTATCTTAAAATATAAAATTCGGGCTCGGGCGGGTTCAGGCTGATATAATTCGGGCTCGGGATTTTAAAATTCAGCCCGAACTCAGCTCTGGCCCACAGGGAGGGCCAGAGCTGACTAAATAGGGCCACGCGCACTAAATAGTGTGCGTCGCGCACACTATTTAGTGCGCAGTACGCGATGTGGACTCCATGGTGTTTACGAATATGCTAACACGATTAGTGTGCTGCACGCATTTTGAACGCTATAATGATTTCAATTGGGACCTATTTTTGTCACAGGCGGTCGGCCGCAAGTCGCCCCGTACTATCCGCGGAGTTAGACGCAGTCCTACGTCAGAAATAACACTTAGGGTGGCGCATATTCGGTTCGTCTATAGTTATGTGAAATATGAAAGATAAGCGATATCATTTTTTACTGTGGTGAAGTTTAGTTGTTTTATAGTTTTTCTGTGAAAACAAGAGTGACATGCTATCTAGGTGTAGAGAGATAAGTGAATACGTACTATTTTTTACATTTCCTTTTTTACCGAAAATAAGGGAATTATTTCTTTAAATAGAACAGGTACCAGGTTTTTATTCTAAAGGACTGAAATATGCTGAAATTTCTGTTACAGAACAGATGATATCAGATATCTAAAGTTCATTGGCAACAGAATTTTTCACCAGGTATAAGCTGAACTTCTCATTAATAGAGACATTGTGACTACAAAATACTGCATTCATGCTCTTGTAAATGTAGATGGAATTGTCTTACAGAATGCCCGTCCAAGGTTAAAACAGTTATTGATCCACAAGAATGTATAGTATCGCTTTGTAGAACGTCAACCCAGAATGTCTTCAGTTATTAAGGGAATTTGCGTAGTACAGTTCCAGTCTAGGATGCAGGGAATTTCAAGGTATAGTCTTGAAAGATATCAGTCTAGTAAGATCATAACGAGAAATATTGAATATTATTTTATTAACTGGATGCATTATTTCTTTATGATGAGAGGAATAATTATCTTTAATTTTATTATCAACTAACAGGTTTCAGATTCTCATAGTTTGACATGCTGAATACAAAAATTAGCTCCAGGAAGTTATGTCACCCTCAGATTCTGAGAAAACTACAATTCCTTTTAAATCAAAAATACAAATTTCGTAAAATATACAGGGAAATATGTATAGTTTTTAATGTTTCATTGCTTTAGCTGCACATCTTCAACTTTCCTAATAAGAGCGCAGTTTGTAAGCATATTTAGGTTCCATTTTCTCTACTATCGGATTTTCATGGTAGTGTTAACTCGGTGAAACATTTCTCCGAGCTCATTGCTGACGTAGCCATGGTTTGGTAGGAAGAAATCCAAGCGAGATACTAAAAAATGTATTTTTAATTGCATGCAACATCCCAAGCGTTTGTAGTTATCCAGAAGTTTACTTACCAGCTCTGCGTGGCTTGGAGCTAGGTAGTTGCCGAGGAAGTTTAGAGCAATGTTTTTAAATGCAGTCCGCACTCTTTTTTGTACTTGATTCAGCACACTGTCAAAACCTGTATTATCCAAGATTTGCCTTATCTGAGGGTCGACAAATATTCCCTCCTTTACTCTAGCATGACTGACTGATTAAAAGAAATATTTTTGTGGTATATCCTTATCTTCCTTGATAGCTTTTACGAAGTTTTTCATGAGACCGAATTTAATGTGAAAAGAACGTAAATAATTTTTTTCTTTATCAACAATGTGTTTTTCCCAACTTTGTTTTGTCCAGGAATAAAGATTTTAAATCAGTTGATTTTAGAAATATAAAAAGCGCCATCAATTTCATGATATTTGTGTTCTCGTCAAACCATGGGAACCGCAAATGGCATAGATTTTAATATACACTACTGTTTGTAAAAATCATAACACCAAAAAGAAACCATGCGATTCAAATGAAATTTATGCTACACATTACTGATATGATTGAACATAAGTGGTTTAATTTTCAGAACAATACAATGATTTTTACCTGCAGAAATTAGTATCTTGTGAAGCCTCCGTGAGCTGCAATATGAGCTTCCAGACGGTGTGACATTCAATCGAAAAGGCATTGGATGATGTCCTGAGTAATTGCTTGCAAGGCGGCATGTATGGGAGTCCACAGATCATTGGTACTGACCGCTGGAAGGCTTTGATGGGCCAGTTGCAGAGTGACCATATCCCAGACATATTCAATAGGCGACATGTCTGGCGAACGTGCAGACCAAGGAAGAAGCGGTATCTGATGTGCTGGCGAAGAGGGCTTGAAAATTACTAGCAACATGTGGTCGGGCATTGTCCTGCTGGAATGCAGCGCCAGGAGTGCTCTGAATGAAGGGTATGACTTCTGCCTGTACAACTTCCCTGATGTAGCGGTCGCTGTTGAGATTGCCCTTAAGTCGCATCAGTAGAGATCGCGAATGGCACCCAAGGCACCCCACATCATCACACTTGGTGTTCGGCACGTATGACGCGCGACAATACATGCTGGAAAAAGACCCTCACCACAATACCGTCTAATGCGTGTGTGGCCATCATGGTGATCCAAGTTCAATAGGGATTTGTCCGAATATACGACATGTTGCCAATCAACAAGTCATTAACTGCACTGAAGACCTCATTCCAGCCTGAGGCGTCCATGGTTCAGGGTCAAAGAATTCGCCGCAAAGGGATGCGTACAACCAGTCCTTTGTGCAGCAGACGGCGTCGAACTATAGAGGCAGACAATGCCACACCTGTTGCAGTGCTCCACTGTTCTGTTAACACTTGCGAAGATGCGGAACGGTCTGTCACTGCCATGCGGACGAAGTGTCGGTTATGCTGCGGTTTCGTCACATTTCTCGGTCCACTTCAGGATGTCGCTGCACCTGGTTCTCTTCGGTCTACTGCCCCCACACGCGCATCACTCTTGTGGCGTTATGTCCCGTCCGAGCCGCAATGTCGCGGTATGAAAATGAACCTTCAAGCAGGCCAATCATTCGTCCCAATTCAAACTCCGTCGTATGGTGATCGAGGCATTAATGAATCCTGGAGACCCTTTTACAATTCACTGTCCGCGATGCACTACTGGTGTGCATCCTCAACAACCCTCTCTTTATACCCCTCACTCGACTGTTCAGAGGGCGTTGCCGCGTCCAGACATACGCAATAACACTGCACTTCTAATAATTTGTATGTTCTAACCTGCTCTGCATATCCTGTAAGTTTCACGTGATTAGCATCATTCCTTCATGGCGTTACAATTTTCACAAACAGTAGTTTATGTTGTAAAACATACATGAGCGCCCAAGCTTTGTCTTCATATCCTGTCTTGCATCAAAAATACAACTCATAGGCCTTTTTAATTAAAGGAGTTATATTTGACCTTAGACTCTCAAAGTCAGCTCTCCACAGTTATCTAAAGATGAATCTGAATCATTAACGCACTTACATTGTAATATTTCATTCAGATGAGCATAACTAAGCAAGTAAGAATTGTATATAAGAGACAAAAGTATGGTATAATTATACTACTTCACATCAATATTATTGAGAAATGCAGGTTTTATTGATGCCATGTGTATAAAATGCTCTAAATTTTACGGGTTTTGCAATAAAAACAATAAAATTTAAAATCAGAAATTCTTTAAATTTGAGAATGAGAGAAAAACTTAAAAACTGCTCTCTTAAATGCGTACAAAAGTGTACAAGCAACACCCGTCAAACAATGAGGAGCAGAACATTGGCCAACATTTGTTGAAGAGTGTACTTTCTTGAATTTTCTTTACAATGAAAACTTCTGATTAAATGATGTGCTTTGCTCCGACAACAAGTATTACTGTCTAGGGCTGGGGTGGGGATCTGTCTGGGGCAGGGGTGGGGATCTGTCTGGGGCAGGGGTGGGGGTTTTGCGGTCTTCTATACCACTAGGTATGGACTTCTGAATGAATCCAAATTTTGCAGAACAAATACTTTTATTTTTAATAATATGTTTTTGTTCGTCTTTTATTATTTTTATTTTATTCTTAAAATGATCGTGTTTAAAATACCAGAGTAAATGAAGATTCAATGAATTAATGCTAGCAGAGTGACGGCCACAATAAAAACATTAGTAAGTCATAAGAGTTAATTTTGACATCTGCTACACTCATGATTTCGTTCTTTGGCTCTTAAAGAACGGTCTTCTAGACCATTAAATTGATTGAGCTCTCAGAAGACGACATTTTGAAGTCCTTATTTGACGCCAAGAAAGATCCAGTTCAAATATTGAAAAATTCAATAGCATACCCACGCCTTCGACAGCATGCATGAAAAATGCTTTCTTGCTTTTCAACCACTTATTGCTGCGAATCTACATTCTCCTACCTAACCCAAATCAAGACGTCTTTAAGGTCACAAATGATGGATACCCATCTAGAGGATCAGGTACAGACCTCCACGTTGCAACTAAATATTCACATGCTTTCCAACAAAAATCAGTCACAACAAAGCCATTAAAAGGTTACTTAACTTTTAGAATTAACATATTTTTTTCATTTTTTTAAGTTAGTACATAGTAAGAATTTTACAAAATAATGTACATTTCGAAGTATAAGTCTATCTAATTGAAGTTTCTTGAGTGCGGCCTTGTTAGATTACAGCTAACGTAATGCGGCCTTCCAACATGAAAAGGTTCCCCACCTCTGCTCTAGAGTATCAACGTCCAGTAACATTTTTTACCAACCAGAGAAGTAGATCATAAAGTTCATGTTCTCCTCTCGCAATTGTTTACTCTTGCCGACATCATCAATGTTTGCGTGAAAGCACTGAGCGCGAAATTTATTGCTATTCTGATGATCTGTCTGCACAAGCTGTGCATACTCTTTTCTTGTATAAAAATCCCCATGAAGGTATTAATCAGCCGCAGAAAACAATGATGGAAAGGTAGGGAACCCTGCTTTTATTAGACTTACTCTGGCATCACAAAACTCTCATTTTATGTATTATATCAGAGATCCCATTTGGGCTGTCATTTCCGCTGTCGAGAATGATTACAAGTAGTCTATGCTTTATTACAATTAGTCATTTCCGATTTTTTTCAGTGAGTAAATGCAGTAAATGTATACCTTCCTACAAATTCTCTCCAAATGCGAGAGCGTATTTTTATCTGTCCATTATCTCAACATTTATATGTCTGGAATTTTACAGATTTCTGCTGATTGTGCTTACTTGGCATTAAACAAAAGCTTAAAAAACTTTCGCGAATCTTACGATCCAATAAGAAATAACGTGCTACGAGAAGGTGACTAGCACAAAAAAAGTAGTTTGCTAAGTTCGTTTAAAACCTCTTTCAGCAAAACAAAGGCTGTCGGTAACAGAAGCGCAAAACAGCAGGAGATATCTGAGATGTTCACTTTCATGCAGTTATTCCAGCTATTGAAAATAAACGACACGTCAAAAAGTAACAGTTCCAAGAAAATGGTAAATAAAAATGAAATGAAGGCTCCTGTAGTCTTTTCTTCAAATGATTGAGAAACGCAGAACTTCCGAAATAAGGGCATCTTAAAACAAATGGGCACAGAACGAACGATAGAAACCACAGCGGGATGTGCGGAAGATTTTCAGATCGCGTGCCAAATTCTCGAAAATGAAGATGACCTACATTTTTTAAAGGGCTTAAGGAGAGTCTGTAAGTGTAGAAAAACAAATTGTAAAAATTGTGGAGAGACCTGTGAAGGATGAACTGATGTAAGCGAAAAAATGAGGAACTACATTATTTTATGTGGTTGAACAGAATCCCTTTCAGAACCCCAGCAATTCGCTTTATCGTGCACATCATGCTTTGAATGGCACTTACAGCTTAGAATGTGCATCTCCATTTTGAAGGTATACTTTCTTTTATTTCGCAGAAAACTAGAAGAGAAGTACAGCTGAAAGAAATGCCACAACGTTTCTTTACATACATGAAAAAATGCACTTGTATTTAATTTCTTCTCATGAAAAATTCATTGTAAAAGATATGGCACCATAACTTTGTTTAGAGACCAGAACTCTTAAAAATATGCTTGTTTTCTTAATTTAAGCAGTTGAGGACTTGTAATGTAAATGGAAGAAATTTGCCCGTTCGAATTTTAAATTCGGAAGATATTGGAAAAGCTACCTGTGTGACCGTTGTTCTGCTGGATGGGCGTTCCTGGGAGCGTTTCTTCTAGTGCAATGAAAAGTTCAGGACGTGAAGCAAAATGTGATAGCTCTCCATGGCAGTGCCCATGATAATACATATAAACAACACAGTGATGGTATGTATGAATAACACAATGATAGTACGTATAAATAACACAATGGTAGTACATATGAACAACAGAACGGTAGTACGTATGAAAAACACAATGACCGTACGTATAAAACCCAATGATAGTATGTATGAACTACACAGTGATAGTACGTATGAACAACACAATGATAGTACGTATAAACAACGCAATGATAATGCGTATGAACGCAGTGATAGTACGTATGAACAACACAATGATAATACCTATGAACAACACAATGATAGTACATATGAACAACACAATGATAGTACGTATAAACAACACAATAATAGTACGAATGAACAACACAATGATAGTACGGATGAACAACACAATGACCATACGTATAACAACACACATAGTCGCCATGGAACGCCTAAGGAAAAGAGTGTGAAGTGAAATGGTGAGCACAGATTTTTGATTAGATGGGCAGGATATATACCTCTAAATGAACTTCCTTTTGTGTTTCTGACTTCTTATGTAAATTTAGTTATCTCTTTATTAAAGGTTTTCTCACTGAACGATATATAATTTCCCATAAGAATATGTTTTTAGTGTCTGGCAACGCTGAACTGTCGGTCACAGACAGATAAAACATAACACTTAATGTAGTAGATGGGAAGATGTAGACATTACGGACAGATAGACAGTTTGATTGTGAACACTGATTTGAGCAGAGTGAGAGTAGATTTTAAAGTTATTGAGATCTATGTTCGCGGAGTCGTAAAGATTACAAGTAGATTGTTCAATGTTGATATTGTTAAAAGTTAATATGAAGCTTATTGAGTTATATGTTGCCGACGATTGCTGTCATTTGGATCAAACTATGTGAGAAGACCTGAGAGTCAAATTGTATCAGTGGATTAACCGTTTCAGTGAATGAAAGAATTAATTAGTGGAATAATATAAATCTGTCTACTCATGCTGATTCTGTTCCCTGGCTGTTTGATTATTTGTTTGCAAAGTGTAATTTATGTGCAAGCAGCTTTTAACCATGATGTTTTAATGATTTTAGGAATAGTCTTTTAAAATGGTCATCGAGGTTGAATTTAAATTGTATTCATACATAACTCTTTGGATCGTGCAAAAGACGGCAATACTTTGCATAACGTCTCAACAGATTAGCCAATGTATTAGTTTACCAATTAACGTTAAAAGTACAAAGACAGACTGCTATTTACTATGTAGAAGAAAAACATGCTGGAACTGATTTGCAAGCATTTCTTTTTAGTGGGTATATGGTTATTAAACGATTTACTTGCGAATAGAAAGATAAAAGATAACGGGAGTCGTCCAATATTAATTTGGGGTTACTAACTGTTGAGTACAAGGCAGGAATAGTTTCAGAACTCAAGTAAGATCAAACACCAAATCATGTCTTTGTTCGTCCTCGATAAAAAAAAAGCTAGCACTTGATCTGCGTGAAACTTCCAACGCGAGTACAGCATTTTGAGTTTTAGTTTAAAATCTACGTTTAAGTTATCCGCACACCTTCCGAGAGGATTTTTTCAAATTATTTGCATTTTTGTTTCTTTTCCACATTTTATAGTGGAATATGGCTGCAAATATGGAATATCATAAAGAACAAAATTTTCTGAATTTGTATTTTCATTTTTAGTACGGAAAATAGGTGAAAATAGCCCAAAATTAACACTTCCGTAAAACATGACTCATCAAAATCAAATCAATATACAATTTATTGACAAAAGTCACCGGATACCCCTTCAAAAGCAATTGAACGGATCCTCTGCTTTGTTAAAAAGCGCGGTACACCTGCAAACGGTATAAAAACAAGCCCGCAGCTGACCGTGATCATATCGCGCTGTGAGGTTGAGTGAAAATGTCGCGGCGGGAGAGAACTGACTTTGAGAAAGGAAAGATTGTTGGGTGTTATATTAGTGGGTTGTCCATAAGATATAACGAGAGGCGTTTAAACATACCTAAATCAACTGTTTTGGATGTACTGAATAAGTGGAAGACACATGGCGTGTCTGAAGCAGCAAAACATACCGGCAGACCAAAGAAAATCAGTCATAGATAACGTCGAAGCCTCAGGAGAGTTGTTATAACTAATCGACGGAGTACCAGTACCGCATAAGACCTCAGTGTACAGGTGAGTAACAGTGCTGGAACCTCGGTATGCACACGTACCATTCGCAGAGAACTTCTTTCCATGGGTAACCGTGGTCGTGCGGCTGCTCATGAGCCTTTCATCTCTACTCGAAATGCTATTCGTCGTTTAACATGGTGTAAAGAAAATTTATCGTGGACCCTAGATCAATGGAAACGGGTCCTATAGACTGATGAACCCAGCTACACAATTCATCAGTCTGATGGCCATGTGTGGGTATGGCGGTAGCCAGGGAAACGCTATCTACCACAGTGTACTGTTCCTACGGTCAAGTTTAGAGCTGGCAGTGTAGTCGTTTGGGGGTGTTTTTCGAGGTATATTCCCGGTCCATTGGTTATCGTGGACAAATCTGTTAACCAGCACTCTACCTCGATATTCTGGACAGTTATACCCTAAGAACTCTGTGGCAATACTATGGAACCGAGCCTTATTAGTACCAGCAAGATAGTGCACCGAGCCATAAAGCAAGGACTGTTACAGCATGGTTTGACGATAATTCCGTATCGTGTGTGGACTAGCCAGCACAGAGCCCTGATCTTAATCCTATAGAGCACCTATGGGATGAATTAGAGCGCCGCATAAGAAGTTTGGAACCAAGGCCTACTACTAAGCAACAGTTAGCGGCAGCATTATGTACTGAATGGAAGCGCGTACCTATCGCTGTGTTCCAAAACCTTGTCGAAAGCATGTCTCGTAGGGTCAGTGCATGCATTAAGGCCAAAGGTGGACAGACACCGTACTAATGTATGTCAATAAATGATATGTTGTGTTTCTCTTCTAGAGTAGGTGTCCGGTGACTTTTGTCGGTATAGTGTATTTTCATTTTGAAAATTTAATTATGATGACAATAGCATGCTCCAAGGAATAGACTATTTCCATAGTCATTCTTAATAATATTTTGTACATCAAACGAGAAATCTGAAGCTTTAGGAATCAGGTTTCACAAAGAAAGAAATGTATCAATGCGTTGTTAAGTGGGAACAAATATTTTTGAGAAACAGGTATAGTAGTGCCAAACACGAGCTATGGGTAGGAAGCCACGTTGAGTTGTTAGCCCTGGGGCACGGGCTCTTCGATATAAATGTGAGTAATTTCTTCCCTTGGAGCTCCCGTCCTGGTTTGTTATGGTCTCACTGTGGTAGAGGATTCATGAAAGGAGTATTCGGCAATTAATAGGGATGATTTTCGGTGAGTAAATATCGTTTTTAATGAAATCTTAACATAATATCATGAAGCTCTTCCAAGTGTTTCATATAATGAGTGAAGTCTTCGTGAAACTGTATTGGAGGCTGTACATTCATTTTATCTGTTTAATGGACATCATCTTTAATGTTACTTGAAATCAGGGTTTTGGTAAGACATGTGACACAGAACTAACAGATGTTATTAATTATAGTTTTATCGTTAGCAGTGGTTCAAATGCGTTTTGTTATTATTGTTTCTTTCTTTCTGAAATTCGTGAAATGTTTTTAATGCATAAGGTAATGTTTAAATACGAGTACATAAGGTTTTTATTGCGGGATGAAATGAAAAGAAAGATTTTATTTGAAATATTCGCTTTAATTTATTCCATCGCATGTCTCGTTTTAATGGATGTCGTTCATTATTCATCCTGATCAAAGCAAAAATTTGTCTTTGATATAATCTCCTCTGAAGGAATTTGAGGGAAATATTCATCCATCAAAGCATGTAACAAATACGTTTCTCCTTGTTCAATGCACAATACGACGTTTTGGTTCTTGTCTGGGTCATTTCTCAAAGTTATTCAGGCAAAAAGCAAAAATTTATCGATTTGTTGTAGATAACAAAGAGACCTCTCGTGAAAAATAATTTACAAAACTTCTCGGAACTTTTGAAATACATTAATACAGACATTAAACATCCAACAGAGGTCATCTCTGTTTCCACGTTTATAAGTGAGTCATGGAAAAATTCTTATTGGCCGCCATCGGGAATCATACCCAGGGTCTTCCAGTTACGCTTCCACTGCACCTCACTTATAAACGTGGAAAGAGCGATGACCTCTGTTTGATGTTCCTAGTCCACGTCAAATGTCTGTATTAATTATATATAATGTTTTGAAATACAGCCGCACATTAAACATTTCCGTGCGTTCTTTTTTAGTTTCTTCTCACTTTTTCTTTGTACAGTAAAACCCGCCTATAACCAGAAGCTCGGAACCGATGGAAATCTTCTCTATATACGGTTCGGGGTGAAAAATCGCATCATGTAAAAATATGCATATACACTATATTGACAAAAGTCACCGGACACCTAGAAGAGAAACACAACATAGCATTTATTGACATACATTAGTACGGTGTCGGTCCACCTTTTTAATGCATGCACTGGGCCTTCGAGACATGCTTTCGACAAGGTTTTGGAACACAGCGATAGGTATGCGCTTCCATTCAGTACATAATGCTGCCGCTAACTGTTGCTTAGTAGTAGGCCTTGGTTCCAAACTTCTTATGCGGCGCTCTAATTCATCCCATAGGTGCTCTATGGGATTAAGAACAGTGCCCTGTGCTGGCAGAGTCCACACACGATACGGAATTATCATCAAACCACGCCGTAACAGTCCTTGCTTTATGGTTCGGTGCATTATCCTGCTGGTACCAACAAGGCTCGGTTTCATAGTATTTCCACAGAGTTGGTAGGGCATAATTGTCCAGAATATTGAGGTAGACGTGCTGGTTAACAGGTTTGTCCACGATAACCAATGGGCCGGGACGATACCACGAAACACCCTTCCACACGAGCACACTGCCAGCTCCAAACCTGACCGTAGGAACAGTACACTGTGGTAGATAGCGTTCACCCCGCTGCCACCATACCAACACACAGCCATCAGACTGATGGATCGTGTATCTGGATTGATCAGTCCATAGGAACCGTTTCCATTCATCTACGGTCTGTGATAAATGTTCTTTACACCATGCTAAACGACGAATAGCATTCCGAGTGGAGATGAAAGGCTTATGAGCAGCCGCACGACCACGGTTACCCATGGAATGAGATTCTCTGCGGATGGTAAGTGTACATACCGAGGTTGCAGCATTTTCACTCACCTGTACATTGAGATTTTGTGCCGTATTCCTTCGATTAGCTGTAACGACTCTCCTGAGGCTTCGATGTCCTCTATCACTGATTTTCTTTGGTCTGCCGGTATGTTTAGCTGCTTCAGACAAGCCATGTGTCTTTCACTTATTCATTACATCCAAAACAGTTGACTTGGGTATGTTTAAATGCCTCTCGGTTTCTCTTATGGTCAACTATAACACGCAACAATCTTTGCTTTCTCAAAGTCAGTTCTCACCCGCCGCTACATTTTCACTCAACCTCACAGTACGGTATGATCGCGGTCAGCTGCAGGCTTGTTTTTATACGAATGTATATTAGGACAAAGTCCTCTATAGTACTGTTACACACGTTGTAGTATATGAGCTGAGAAAAGACAAATTGACTTCAATGATAATAGTATATTTATATCAGAACTTAAGAATATTTATACATGTACAGTATATTTACATTTAAATGTTGAAAGCTCATATAGGTTAAATCCAGTGAGACATAAAAATCAGCAATGAAGTATATGGAGCAACACATATTGCGCTCACCTTACTCCGGCTTTACTCCCTCTGGTTTGCAATCAATCATGCTTCGTGTCCGGTGTCCACTGTTGTACCACGTCATTAAAGGTATTCCATGTTCAAAGTTCAACATAAACACGAACATCAGCACAATTCTTACTCCGACTTCAGTCCCCTTGGCGATTGCAAATGTGATGAATTGCTCCCTCCAGCTCTTGAAGATTTGATGGTAGAGAATCCTGCTATTTGCTGGCCCTTTCGACGTCATCCCACAAATGCTTCATTGGATTGAGATCCGGTGATTCAGGGGGCCAATGCAACAGGAAAAAGTCTCCGTGATGCTCCTCAAACCATTTGTGTACAATGTAAGCACTATAACGTGGAGCATTGTCCTGCTGGAAGTATCCATCTCCATTAGGATAAACCATCAACATAACTCGGTGGACTTGGTCGGCCACGGTATTTAAATACCTTTGGGCGGTCAGATGTACCTTCACACGAATCAAAGGGCCCAAACACTCCCACTAAACCACATCTCTGAAACCATTAGCCTCCTGAATCACCGGATCTCAATCCAATGAAGCACTTGTGGGATGAAGTCGAAAGGGGCATCAAACAGTTGGATTCTCTACCATCATCTTGCATCGTTACTGCCCAAGCTTGCGTCCGCCAGCTTAGAAAGTAACCATGCAAGATGGGTCCATGCTTTCATGCTGCTGTCTCCATATCTCACACTTCCATCTGCATGGTGCAGTTGAAAACGTGATTCGTCGGACCACATAACCGTTTTCCACTCATTTACTGTCTAATTCTTGTGTTCCTGAGCGAACTGGAGTTATTTCTTCTTGTTCGTTGCAGATAGAAGTGGCTTACGGACAGGCAGTCTGCTTCTGTATCCCATACGATGCAATGTGCGGCGAACTGTTCGTTGAGTGGCCATTGGTCTTGGTCCATGCTTCCGATTTTCTGTAATCTGACGAAGTGTTGCCCTTCTGTTGGACTGAATAAGTCTGTCTTTTCTGGTCAGGTCGAACAAGCAGTAGTTGTTGACGACCATACACCTTCCACTTAGAACCAGTTTTTGACCGGTGGTTCACTCTCTGTAAACTTTAACAACTGCTTTTCTTGAGAAGTTCGCAAATGCACCCGCTTTACTAATGCTCGCACCAATGATTCGAGAACCCACGATCATTCTACGTTCAAAGTTCGTCAGATGCGTATTTTATCCGTTATTTTTTTTGCGCAATGCACTTCGTTAGTCTCTGCATGACTTCAGCGTTCCTTTTTCATACCGATTCAGCCTTCCGTCAGCAGCATTTGCGGGATAGCTACTTTGCATAATATGGTCTGGTATCCATAATAAATTGGGCACTTAGTGTATATCTGTAACAACTGAATATACTTGAAAGATTTAGTTAATTAACTACAATAGTACAAATTAAAATGAGAAGTTGCATGAATAGCATAGTAACAACGAGTCCTGAAGCAGACATCTTGTGGGAATATTTACGAAAAATTCCAATTTTTTTTGCTTTGTTTTGTATTTATATTTCCTTAATTTTCTCCAAATAACACTTAGTGCACTAAGTACCTCGTTATCACTGTAGTCTTCTGTTTTAAGAAAAAGCTGAAGATTTTCCTTACAATCAGTGGCAGTTTCATTCGACGATGTCCGATTGTTCTCCCCTTCGGTTTCTTCACTAGCTTCAGCAATATCTGGCAACTTAACTGTTTCAACGATATCGTCTGCGAAAAGGATGACAGGTTTGGTGACAACGTCATTGACGTTAACAAAGTTCTCAATTGCAGAAAAATCATGAAACTGTTTTCGTTCTGACGTCGTAACCACTCAGAGAGTGGAGGATCATCCAGTTCCTCATCAAAGTTGGTTGTGCTATCCCACCCAGCTGTCCTGCGGCAGTTTTGGATGCAAGACTGGGATATGTGTCCAGATGCATCACCTACCAATCGAATGGCATCAAGAATATAAATTTTAATTTCCACCTGTTTTCTCCATTCTTCCTATCAGAGTTACAATCAGTTCCGGTCGGCAGTGGTACTTGAGGCTTCGAATCGCTCCCTAATCTACGGGTTGTAACCCAGCTGTTGAGTTTGGGAGCAAAAAGACAAACTGGATATTATTGAGGCTTTTAATATGTAAGCGCGTGGGATAGTTGTCTGTAACAATCAGAATTTTATGTTGCCTTTTTTGTTTCGAACTTCCTTATGCCACTCCGTAATATAGACTGAAAAAATATCTGATGTATCGTTTTGGACTTATAGAAAGAGTATGGTGTTGCAGGTTTTTAAAACACCGTTGTTCTGCACATTTTTCTATTTCTAGAAATTTTGCTCTGTCCTTGCTAGACATGTTTGCTCATACTTACAGACTCAGACGATTCTTCATAAGTTCCCGCCTGTTCTTTTCTGACTTTTAAATTTCATTTATGATTCAATTAGAAGTCATATTGTAAAACACACCTGGTTCATTCGCATCATGAGTGTTATCGTCACTGTAGTTCTTTTACGAATATCCGGCCACAATTTTTCGTTAGCGAATGTTGTGTCGTGCTTTGAAACGGTGAGGCCACCCATTGGAATAAGAAAAATCTTCATAGTCAAGTTAAACCGCAAATTTCTGGGTTTGAAATTTCATTAACCCCCTTCCCCCTCCCATTTGGAGGTAACCCAGAGTTCCGCTGAACAGTGAGTCATTTCAATAACGGCTTATCCAAATAAACTTTCTCGCACTTCTTTAAATTTTTATTATCAGTTTCAGTTAATTTGAGTTGAAAAGCCTGCATCAATATTTCCATATTTTTTTACAGTGGGGAGACAGTCGAAAATTAGAGTCCGTATTTTTTGCATACTGCAACATTTTTTCACCATTTATTAGCTATCTGATTTCGTCATCTATGAATGGCACTTTCCTTCTAGGGATTTTGTCATTAAGTTTGGAATTTCTTATTTGACGGCTACGTGCGATTGACCATTGCTTAACTACACACACTTAAGGAAAAGCAGCACCTGTCCTCCCAATGCATCGCTCACTTGAAGGGCGAAAGTATAAATGGACACAATTCCTGGGATGGTCATCTCCTATTTCCACACAGATGACATCCCCATTTAATCACTTCCCTACCCCTCTCTGCAATCATCGTTCAGCAATCTACTTACATATCCGTGAATCCCACCCATCTTCTTTTTGCTTAGGAGTTGGTCCCCTGTTTCAACTTAATACTCCCCTCGTAGTGGGTGGCGGAGCGAGTCATTTTCGCAAGTTGCTCATTGAGCATTTGATGTATTCCCTCTCCGTTGCTTTTCTATCAATATTCTTCCACTAGCACACCGATATTCACCTACGCGATTGCAGTTTCGTAATGTATTCCACCATTTCTATTCCTCCATTCTAGAACAGCGCTCAGCAGAGTTCCTTTGCCTCTCTAAATGAGGAATTTCATTAAATTTTGTTACTTTGCTTGTTAATGGTGATCATCTCAGCTTTTATCCCTCGTTAAATCTGAGTATTTCATTAAATTCTGTTCGTTAAAAACGGTCAAATTAGCCTTAAATAGCTTTAAATTCATATTATGTCAAACAAAAGTTCCTGATTTGCTCGTTAAATCCGGTATCTTTCTAAACATGGGCTTGTTATAATTAGGTTGTACTGTATAATATATAATGCTTTTTGCCTTTACTTCGATATTTGCTACCGTTATTGAAATATATTTTTGTGTTTAAAATGCACTATACGACTTACATGAATTTTTGTTTTACAGCTTCTTGGAAGAAAATGTCTAGCTGACCGGTGCTGCCATCTAGGTGTAATTATTTGCTCCCCTCAGAGGTCAGTGATATTCTTTATTCTCTGCTTGATTTATACCCTCCACTTGAATAGCGAATTCACGGATGCTGAACACCAAAGTCCATGCGAATTCTATATTGGTGTGACTTCAGTGCTCAGTATTCGCTGCGTACGAAACAGGCTCTTCTTTTATTTAATGGAGTTCCTAAACCACACTTCAAGTAATGTTTGCTACGCACGCGGTGTTTTCTTTCATTAAGAGAAACCTCTTGTTATAAATGTGATTTATTCTGTTCTGATGGTCAGAAGGACGAGTTATGATAACAGAAATCTCCCAACAGTTTTCATTCGTTTCATATAGAAACAGCAAAAGCACTGGAAGCAGCTCATGCTGTTCCCATTTCTCTTATATTAAACCATGTTTCTTTACAGGTAATAGTCACGTGATTACTTACTAGCTAACAAGGACTGATCTAGTCGTAAGATTTCCGTGCGTAATATCATAAGAATATTGGTTGCTTATGACGATTTTTTATTTTATACACAAAAGTGATTAATAAGCTAAGAAGCTTACAAGACAATAAGGCGCTCTACACGTTTCAATGTAACTACAGTTATCTCTTCATCAGGAGCAGATCTAACAATACTTTTAGTCATTGAAAAAGCAGTTGGAAAAAGGAATAGCTCGAAATAGACTCAAAGTGACGCACAAATCAGGTCCGTCCTCCATCCCAGACAGGTTCCTAGAAGTTCAGAATTTTTGCAGCAGGGCTTAAATTTTTCTTTGAAATCTGGTTTTTGTCCTTGAAAATCTCCAACGACTCGCTTATCACGCTAGCAGACGACGCAAATTTCGACGCAAATTACAAGGTTTCTGAGGCTAGTTGCTTAATTCATTTGGCATCCATGTGCCTGTAACGTCCATTTGACGGCTGTCTTAAGTTGAGAAGAGGAAAGAAAGAAGAATCTGAAAATTAATTTCGCATCTTCCCATTTAACATAGTTTCTATCAGTTGAATGTTCCACAAGAGCAGATTTTGTGGTGTTTTGATGTCCTACTACACGTTCGTGTACCTCAAAGCGGATGGAGAGGTTTCTTCTTGTTTTAGGTTTTTGAGGTTTCTTTTAAATGGGCCATACACGACGAAACCTCTCCATCCGCTTTGAGGAACACTAAGAGCAGAAAATCGATTCTACTTCTGAAACGCCATGCATATATCAGAAAATCCATTCAATGTTTCATTAAAGTAATTTCAAACAAAAGGTTACAAACGTGTGTTACTTTGGGGCTTTACAGAACAATCTCTTGTAAACTCCAGCGAAACCGAATTTCCTCCACAGAAGCTTGGTGTCAGTTCTTTATCTTTTATTATTATATATTTTAGCTTCAAATTAACTACTGTACTCAATGCTGTCTCGGTAAGCAAGGTAAACTGATTACCCTCCATAAGGAACAATTCGAATCATATGAATGATTTTGATTTACTCACGGTGCAACAAGTCCAGCATCAGAAACGAAAAGAAAACTGTTTTTGGTTAGAGTCAGCAAATAAACATGAATGATGATGTCACAGGAATACAACAATCTGTGACGGGAGTCTGACGAACATCATCTTTTAACAGAAAAGTTCTGCGCGACTGAAGCTTGCGCTTCCAAGCAATCTTACAAGAAAAGTTTCAAGGCAATCACCCAACATTTTCAGCAGCTTGCAGGAGTGTGCGCAAATGCACGAGTAGTGAGTACTTATAGAAATTCATGCAGTGAATTCTTATGGGGCCAACTGCCACGTACAAAAGATTGGTGACAAGTTTTCTCGCTGCCCTTCGGTTGAAATGGCGTTTATGCCGAAAAAACTGGATTCTATTTGATGTATCACACTAGTACGTTCTGATCCCATGGCGGCATCCCACCGAACTGTAGTCATAGGATTTCATGTCCCAACTGTAAATTACGACGATGGAAGTGTGGTGGCATGTGGAATTTTTCCACTGCTTTTTATCGATAGTACCATGTACAGAGATATGGTACGACATACCGTAGGTAAACTGATTTTATCGACATCTTGGATAACGCTGGATTCTATGCATTTAGGAACTTTAAAGGACGATACCGATTTGAACCAGTAAATAAAAGGGCCACTTGCTACACAGAAAATTCTACTCTGGATTGCTTCTTAGACTGAGGATAATAGTGGGAATGTAACAGATTATGCAGATTATAAAATCCTATATAAATCCGGTGGAACACTTGAAAAATGAATGCAAACGACATTTGAAGAATCGATTTTGGAGAAATTTTTACTCTAAGTAGATCGGTATGAAGAATGAAGACAAATTATTTCGTGAAACTTATCAGAAGTATGATATATGAAAAATTTACCACGTTGACAAAGTAGATGCTGTTATGCAAGACAAAGATAGGCCAACAACTTATTAAAAGGGTAATATTATAATTACTGGGTGTTCCAGTACTCTTAGTAAGATACAGTATCCTTTTCCTTTGTTTCTCCGATTTCCAGAGAAACGCAGTAAGCCGCCTTGATGGAAAATTTGTTTTTCATAAATTACACTGGGAAGCAAATTTTTACAAACGTCTTGCTCGCAAGATTAAGTTAATCACTTCTTATAGAGTTCGAGGTGCTGTACACGAATATGACAATGAAAATGCAAAATTTGGTACGGTTTGTGAGAGATCCGCAATACTTTCTTATACGTACTTACCACATGCACCGGTAAATGTCTGCTTCTACGTCCGACGTCGCTTTGCCTGTCGCTTGTATAGCTACTCCGGATCATCTCTGGCGAGCGATCAACAGTAGTCAGCTAACATAGAACAGGACCTCTTACCCTGGTATAATTTCTCCATTGTTGCGATTTTCTGATGGAAACGTTCGCCGTGATGCAGTTGTCGGGGAAGAAATCCAAGTGAAAATGGAGCAATCATATCTTTAAGGACATATTGCAGCAAATTTGTGATACAGGGACAACATATCATCAACCAGTACCTTGTAGTTTTCTGCTCTGACATTTCCGAGGAAGTTAGTTGACACCAGACGAAACGCGTCCCAAGATGTTTTTTAATCACCCTGTAGTAGGTTGTCGAACATCTCATCAATGAAGAGCTCTCGAATCTGAGGACCACAAAAAAACTCTCTTTTTAATTTTCGCTTTGCTGAGTAAAAGGAATATATCAACCAGGTACTTGAAGGCAGATCCAGTCCGGTCGATGGCTTTTACGAAGTTTTTTACCCAACCGAGTTTGATGTCTAGGGCGGTAGCAGAATTTTGTGTGTTTCTGCCAGTGCTAGGTGTTGCACATTCTTCTCTCCAACCTTCAGAGATTTCCTCTCAGGCCAGTCTCTTTTCACATAGTACAAATTCCTTGCTCGTCTGTCCCATTCACACAAAAAACAGTAGTACTTTGATGGCACTCACGACCACACTGAGCCACAGTCCGGGCTCGGTGTAATCGTAAGTGACGCGAATAAAATCACAACAACAAATAAGGTTTACTAATTCCTGACTTTGAGCGGTACTTAGGTAGGTGGATTAATGAATGTTATTTTCCTAAATCCAACGAAATAAAGATATGTGATTCATAAAAGTAAATATTTACTGAACTGTGGCGGCAGCAATAGTATTTCGACTGTTTAGTTTTTTTAAATATAATAATATTTATTATCTTCTTTATTCGAAATATACGAATCACAGCCTATGACAAACAAAATAAACAACAAAATTATCAATGACTGGTATTTTTGAGCTGATACGAGTTTCCACCGGAGACCTAGGTATCAGTCAAGAATCGGCGTAAAATATATGATGTCCCAAGTAAAGCTGTCTTCTGCAGTTCAGTAGGTGGTATATATAAAGCTGCAATTTTTCGAAATGATTCATAATTTTTTTTAACGTTGTTCCAAGTGCCCCGATGACAATGGGGCACTTGGAACTGTTGTGTGTTTAGTCCATAATCGGGTAACGTCTATAGCCAGGTTTCTATATTTAGTTATTTTTTTCCAGTTGTTTTACATCGACTCTTGCATCTCCAGGGATCGCTATATCAATTATCTAGATTTTCCGATTTTCTATGACTGTTATGTCTGGTGTATTATTATTATCATTATTATTATAGAGTTGATTCCACCTCTTCCTGAGGTTTTCTTCTCTTCCTTCCGGGACGAGTACGACGTACCAAGTCTGGAAAGTGGTTTTTCTTTGTCTCAGTTGTCCAAAAACTTCCTTACTATCCTACAAGTGTTCAGTATAGATGCCTTCTGTAGTTCCATGTAGTGTTAGGTTGAAGGTCTGGTGTCTGTACAGAGCTGTGAATTGTCTTCGGTACAACTCCTTTGTCTGATATTACTATGGCGACAGTGGTGACGTTCTCCATATGCCACATTTCCTTGACTTCGGATCGTATGTTGTTATACTTTGACAGCTTCTCTCCGTGCGTCTTTTGGATGTTTCACGTGTTGGGCACGTGAAAAACCTATTATTATTATTATTCAGATTTAGACGAACGTAAGAAACGACCCTGACACCGATGAAATGGGATGTAGCTACAAAAATCCATCTGCGCATGCGCAAGCTAAAATCTGACCTCAAGGTAAAAATAAAAGCTGAATTCCAAGTGTGTTAGTGAGGGGATTGGTAAATTTTGGTCTAGGATATCTTCAGGTTACACCCCATCGTGTTATACATCATTTTAAAGCTCTCGTCAATCGCAGATATCCACCCCCACCCCCCCCCCCACCCTCCGAGTAGTCAAGAGGGTGTCAAATGTCGTTACCACGCACCGTTTTCATAAAAACAACAATGCATTATCATGATGGTTTTTATCACATTTAACATCAGGTTCTCGTAATTTACGCAGATTTGCCATGAGATATTGTTACGTTTATGTAAAACGTGGTGAAATAATGTTCGGCGATAGTTTAGTACTATTAACAAAGAAATTGCTGTTGGTTTACAAGGAAATTAGCAGTTGTTGTGTCACTGCGTGGGATAGTATTCAAAAATCAGATTTGAGCAATCGTTTTGATTACTTACGCTTTCCACCGTAGGTTGAAGAAGCGTATATGCTCCAGCTTTTTCCGTCCGTCTGTCCGTCCGTCCGTCTGTCGGCACGATAACTCACGTAAAAATGGTTCGATTTCGATGAAATTTCAGTATGTGGTAGGGGACCACCTGGGAACGAACCCTATTGAAAATGGGACAAATGGGGTTAAAGGTCACGACATAGGAGCGGGATCCATTCCATTGCCCTTATACATCATAACGTGGGTACATATGGTTCGATTCCAATGAAATTTTAGTATGTAGTAGGGGACCGCCTGGAGACGAACCCTATTGAAAATGGGTGAAGTGGGGTCAAAGGTCAGGACATAGGAGCGGGATGCATTACATAGCCCTTATGCGTCATAACGTGCGTAAAAATGGTTCGATTATTTCGATGAAATTTTAGTATGTGGTAGGGGACCACCTGGGAAGGAACCCTATTGAAAATGGGACAAATGGGGTCAAAGGTCAGGACATAGTATCGGGATCCATTTCATCGTCCTTATCCCATACTGTTAAGGTGGACGTCAAGTAATTTTGCTTCCTATATTTCCAATGGAAAAACTTTTCTACACATTTCCTTCACAATTAGTGTGTTCCCAAGGATGGAAATTTGAACATCGATTAAAATAACTTCATATTCTAGCTTGGAATGCTTAACATTCTCTAAAACATAATCATAATTATATTAAAGAACAATAACGTTTCCTTTGGTGGTGTTGGAACCAGAAAAAAGATGGCACGACCTGTACTTTGATGACTTCAGTAGACAAATAATGTTGGATTGCATAATTATGGTTATGTTTTAGAAAATATTAAGTATTCCAAGTTATAAAATGAAGCTATTTTAATCGATGTTCAAATTTTCATCCTTGGGAACGCATTAATTGTGAAGAAAATGTGTACAGAGGTTTTTCCATTGGAAGTATAGGAAGCAAAATTACTTGACGTCCACCTTAAAGGGGCAATTCTTGTATCTATGAACACTTTATTTTGAAAACGGCTCTAAGGATTTTGATGAAAGTCGTTAACCTACCGTTTTCTGGTACTAGAAATCTATTTAGATTGATCTCGACTTTAGGAAAATTCGTTTAGTGGGTTAATAACCACCCCGAATTACAACGTTTTCAGTGTCATGGCGTCGTTCCGTTAATGTGACCCATGCTTAAAAATCTAACGACGTCACAAGCTCGCTACTGAAATGTTAGCGCGCGGTTATGCCATCTGTCTCATTACGTCACGCGTTGTGTGTGGATCCTATTAAAGTTTTATGACGTCACTCTTTCGAGCAGATGGTCGCGATTCCCATCTGCCTCATTACGTCACGCGTTGTGTGCGTATGCACGTCCGCACGATAACTCGCGTAACAATCGTTCGATTTCGATGAAATTTTAGTATGTGGTTAAGTACCACCTGGTAGAGCACCCTATTGAAAGAGAACGAAATGGGGTCAAAGGTTAGGACATAGGAGCGGGATCCATTCCACTGCTCTTATGCGTCATAACTCACGTAAAAAAGGTTCTATTTCGATGAAATTTTAGTATGTGGTAGGGGACCACCTGGGGACAAACCCTATTGAAAATGGGCGAAATGGGGTCAAAGATCAGGACATAGGAGCGGAATCACTTCCATCGCCATTATGCGCCATAACACGTAAAAATGATTCGATTTGGATGAAATGTTAGTATGTTGTAAGGGCATGCCTGGGGACGACTCCTATTGAAAATAGGCGAAATGGGGTCAAAGGTTAGGACACAGGAGCGGAATCTATTCGATAGCCTTTATGCATCAGAACTTACGTAAAAATGCTTCGATTGCGACAAAAGTTTATCATGTTATTTCGGAGGTATACTGAACCAGTTCTGTTGAATATCATCGAAATGGGATCAAAGGTCAGGGGACAAGAGCGAGATTTATTCCACAGCCATTATCCTCATAACTTGAGTAATGATTTCTGGTATGTTGGAAAGCGTATTATAATCAATGCATTGCATGATTTTACTAACTTGTTTCCGTTACCCATTTGTTTTACACTGAAATGTTTTACTTAGATTTACTTTGCTACTGTCGGGAAAAATACATAGCATCAAAAATCGTAGAAAAAATGGTCCTCTTCTTCATGAAAGAAATCCCCGTATTTCTTTCATGATTTATCTGCTTCTCCGGGCAAACACGGGATAAGATTCTTAGCCTTCAGATTCGCTAAACATGAATGCAGGTTGCTTCGACTAGCGAATCCTTGATGGGTATATTCAAATTGATCGGAAACTTGAAACTTGGTCGTTCTGGGTGGTGTAGTGGTTAGCATACCCGGGCGCTATCTGGGAGACACGGGTTCGAGTCCCTTCCAGGACGATGAAAATTATCAAGTTTTCGGATATTATCTGACTTACCATCCTTGTCACATTTACGCCAAAAATCGGATTGTCATCTTCAAAATTTGTATCCTATTCTTTCTTTTTCCAATAATGGCACACTGAACGAAAGAAAATAGTCTGAAAATGTTCAAGTGAAAACGTATAATTTGCGGTAAGATTTTCTGTATCATGTTTCCTTACTTGATTCTCGTTCTATGATATCAATAAATTCTGAAAAAATATTCGTTTGATCTACTGTTGAGATTTTTTCCCCATAGAAGTTGTTGCTTAAAGTCAAAACTACAGTAAACTACATTCCAATATAAATGTCAATTCTTGTTGAAAAAAATTTCATTTTTTTTCAGATCAAGTGTTTTTCTTTCTTCTCTTTTTTTTTATTGGATACTGTTTACTGATTTTTTGAGAAATATCATTAAGGAATAAGGTAATGCTTACGTTTTCCGGATTCTTAATATGGCATGGCGTAAAAATAAAATACATGAAATATTTGCATTTCTTTATTTCGCATCATGTTTCGCTTTAATGGAAATTGTTCATTATTCATTCTGATCAAAGGAGAAACTTATTTTTGAAATTTTGTTCCGTGAAGGAATTCACGAGGAAAGATTCATTCATCAACATTTGTAACAAATGTGTGTGCTTTTATTTAACGTTGGAGCACGATGTATTGATTCAGTTTTTCATCATTTGTTAAAGTCATACCTGCAAACATTTATTGATTTCTTGTGGATGACAATGCGACATTCCGTGCAAAATGAGTTACGCAATTACTTGGTGTTCTTTAAGAATAATCACGCATGGAAACACATCCGTGCATTTTTCTTGTGTTTTTTTTATGTTTTTTTCTGCTTTTTTGCGTTCGTGATACCTTCTTCAAAGATTGGCTTCGCGTTGTTTCTTTTACATATTGCTGCTATGTTTAAATAAAAACATATAAAGTTGATAAATAGAATTCTTTACAACAGAGTGAAGAACGTAACGAATTAGGAACCCACAGTAAAAAAACATGGTTTTAGTCAAACTCCGTCTACCATGTGAGTGTTGTACGATTGTTGCGTGATTCAGTCAGTTTTCTTTCCAACACAGTGAGCTGTGAAAACAAATACTTTTGAATGCGAATACAAAAAAACATGTTTCTCCTTTGGATGACCTTTTTGTTGTGTTACTATCCCTAAGGGAACAATGCTTATTCGAAAGTGATGTCAGTGTCTAAGGAAAGAATACGTAAATACAATCATGGGAATCGAACCATTGATGGCCGCCCCGGTGGCCAGGCGGTTAGAGGGATGAGTTTCTTCCGACTTACACCCGATCTCGAGCCGAGGATGCGGATGTGGTCCTGTTTATTCCTGAAAGCAATGGAGTAAATTGGGGGTGAACGAATCTTTTCAGTCATCCATGTGCACTGACGTCCTTAACCAACACAAAAAAGAGAAAAAGAAAGAAAGGAATACAAGCTAGACTTATAAAACAGAAGCAAACTTAGGTACAAGGAAAACTGAATTAACATTTTCCTAAAAGATTGTTTTTCATTTTACAAAATCAAAATTTTGGCTCTTGTATACCTCCTATCACTGATTTAATCTTAATACCTAAAGGATAAAGCTTATCTCTTTGTCCCCATTTCTCCCGGGAGCTCTGCCTTCATTGAAATAGATAGATCACCCTCCTAAAATTCAAAATCCTTCAGTCGCCATACCTCTGGGGGCTTTTCCATTGTCAAATGCGAGCAAGTTTTCAAAATAGTAAAGCCTTTCGTCCATACTGTATACTCTCTCTTCTTTGCAGTTTTGTTGTTTGGAAAGAAAAACAGTATCATGTCTTCCGTTTACTTATTGTTTCCAAAAGGAATCTTACAAACTGTTTCGAATCATTAGTTAATTGTGTTTTTTTTTGTATTGGAGGTTTAACGACCACTGTGAGCAACGCAATGGGATGTAAGCTGTCGCCCGACCCTAAATTGGGGCCTCTGACTCCAGCGAAGGGAGAGAGCTAGTGCCGTAAAAACAGAACATCCAAGCGTCATCAAGATTCGAATACGGACCCTTCTCAGACGAACGGTCATAAACCAGCGCTTAGACCACTACACCATCGGGACGGCATTCATTGTATTCCTAAACACTGTGTTGGTACAGATAACGTGTTCGAAATGAGAGCGCCACCTTGAAAACCTCATAAAAACAGGAAGCACAAACCCGCCTGGTCAAAGTAGTATCCACTGTATCGACACACTTCTGTCAACGCGTTACGGGGATGTGGATCTCACAACGATAAAACACGGGAGTCTGTGAAACAAAGAAGGTGGACACGGCCTCATACACAGCTTGGTCGTTTGGGAAGGTCTTCTCCGCCAGTAAATGGTCCAGATACCGAAAGACGTGATAATGTGGTGTGTGGGAGCAAGGTCCGGAAAATATGCATAGTTTCTTTGTTTAACTGATGGCTTTGTTGCACAGTCTTTTGGGAATTGTGTTAGCACGTTATTTTATAATAGAAGGACACCAACACCTGCTGCTTGGTACGGAGCTTTTTGTGCATCTTCTGCATTTCAGCCCAACAGTGCTCCGAGCTGATGGAACTACGACTGATCAAGCGGGCAGCAGTCCATCATAGAGAACCAGAACTTTCTACGAATGTAAGGGTGGATAAGTAAAAGATGTGTAATAGAGGTATTGATGTGACTCCATGGTATCCAATCATGTGCTGAACGCTCATGATCGATTGCTGTTGAGGACAGGACCCACTTTTCATCTGAGGTTATGATTCGAAGAAGGGATCCTTCCGTCTGTGCCTCGCAAAAAGGTAAATGCGAACCCCCAGAGATGTGTCTTATTGGCTGCTCTCAATTCGTGTGGAAACCAGACATCCAGCTTTTTCACCTTCCACAAGGCTTCCAGGAGCAGAACAACCGTCGAATGATGCACACAGATCTTTGCTGAGATCTCACGGAGAATTTACCGTGGGCCATCTTCCAAGAAAATATTAAGTTTCTCATTTGTTGCTGCTACTGGTGGGCGATCACGAGGCGTACTTGCAAGGGACGTGTCTCCTTCTTGAGGAACGTCAAGCAGGAGACACATCCCTTCTCAAACGCCGAATTAATATTTCCCGCCAACATACTCGCGAAATATCGGACTTTGAGCTCATACAGAAAAATTACACTCAACTACCTTGTCTGCATGATCTATTTTGATCGAAGCTTGTGCACTCGTGGTTTAGCTCTGTCACGATACGATTAAAGGCTAGCAATATGTACACGAGATATACAGTGCCATTGTGGTGTGACCTTGACCCGACTTTGCTGGACGACACCATTGAGCTAAAGGTGTGAGCCATGCCTTTCCAGTGAAAGTGGGCATTTCATTTGCAGTAACCCAATATTTACGAATCGCTTCCGTTCAAGTAGAACTATAGCTGGCCTCTCCGGTGACAAAGTGGTCTAAGCGCTGGCTTCCGACCATCATTCCGAGACGAGCCCGGGTTCAAATCACGGTTAAGGATGAATGTGGGGTTCGTTTTACGGCACTGGCTTTCTCCCTTTTCTTGAACAAGTGTCCCTAATTTAGGAAGGTGCGAATACTCATAGTTCATCAAGTTGCTCACAATAGTCATTACCCCCCCCCTTCCCAGAATAAAAAAAACTATAGGTGATATTTTTGGTCTTCCTCAACCATGTTTAGAATTCAGTCATGAGATTTCGGGGAAACTCATTAATATTACAGGTGGTCGAGCGATCGGAGGTTGTGGTGTTTGGCTGGTGGCCTGGTCCCGAATAAGGCATGGAACGTGCGCTTGTCGTACGACCCTGGATGCCTTCCATCTCTGGAACCAGTGGCCCTATGGACAGGCAAATGCGTTTATCTCTAGGAGTCGTTCAAAGAGGACATTAAACCCTAAAACTAAAACATCTTAATATTACTACAAAATGATTTTGATGGAGTTCGGCATTGGAAACTTTCAAAATAAACTCCTTATACTGTTTCGATCCGGCACAGAATGTATGACCATTAAGTTTGTTTCTTGTGGCGCTATCACCCATCAATTCACAAGTTCCTTTGTCACCCATCAACTCACAACTGCCTCTGTCACCCAGCAACTCACAAGTAGTGCCTCTGTCATTCCATTAAACGTGAAAAACAAGAAAACTCACAAGTGTCTCTGTCACCCATCAACTCACGTTGCGTCCAGCTGGGAAAGAGTGGCACTAATATTTCACTAATCAATTTAAATCTATTCTGTCGAAATTTAGAAAATTCCATATCTAGAAAATTAAAAATATAAAAAGTTTGAGTGAAGAACTGATACAAAGCTCTCACGTACTTCACTTTTAAAAGAAGAAAAGAAACTGACCCTGATATTATGCACTGTAGGTTTTTGTTTTTCCTTGATCAATACGACACAAAAAGTTGTCTAATGATCACTGAAACGTACATCATCTAACTGTCACAGAATTTTGACTCAAACGCAGACACATGCTGCAAACATACATCAAGTAAGGAAACACTTCTTTTAATTAACGTAATAATAATTGGATTAAGCACACAACGGCGCCCTTTGATTCGATAGATGATTGCTTAATTACGTTGCTACTGTCTGTACTTAGTCTTAATTTACCAGTTTTGCTATTTCTTCTTTTGATTAAATCATTCTGTGCTACACCTGAAACTTGCACCGGTAAAACCTAAACTTAAAATTACTGACAGCTCCTGCTCTGCCATTAAATGTGAAACAAAAACAAAAAAATATTATAGGTTATAAGAGAGGGCACTCTAAGACATAAAACGAACTTAATTGGTATAACCTGAGAGAAACGTTCCATATAGGCCCCCTCAACAGCTAAAAAAACAATTGTTTTTGTTTGATAACGAAGATCCTGTACAGTTTGATAACTTCTTAACGAAATTTATATGCATCATGACTAAAGTTTCCTTTCGACATTTTCCGTCAAAACTAAGTTGATTCAGTTTGTAGAAGTCATCTCTAAAACTATCCAAATTGTTATGCGTCGTTAGAATGGCTAAACATTTATTCACCAAAAATATGAAGCTAACTTGACAAAGTGATTCGATCTGACTTAATGATTCAAGTTGCACATCTTGATCCCTCATTTAATCTTAAAGCTGAGATAATACATTTACAGAGAGACGGGCGTTTTTCTTACACCATATAAATCCCCCAAAATGGATAACTTAGTCGATGTAAGGGGTTCCTTCTGCTCCACTGGTTTGCTATAATGCGGTAAAAGTTTCTTTTCCCGTCAAGTTTTAAGAGAAGATTGGTACATGTTACGAGAACGCTATCGTTTAGCCTTTGACCATAACAAATAATTTACCTTTTATTGGCTGTCAGAAATGTAGGTATCATCTTCTCTATAAACAGAGAGGTGTCTGTAACTTTTCTCCATATCCGTTGTTTATAAGATGCTGTTGTTTTTCTCTAGAAGATGATATGGTTCACTGTTAACCTCCGTATCAGTCTTTGTGTCTCACCAATAAGAACCTGCATTCCAGTTTTAGCGTACGATTCTTGATTTACACATATAACTGGATCGGACTCGTGTTCTGACAACTGTGAAGATAGTGGTTCAGCATGTGGTAGAAATGCCTGAAAAACGTGTAGAGTATTACATCAGGCACATATTTGTTAGTAGGTGCAATGGTTTCTACACAATTTCTGAATGACCAGCATTTCAGAACAAAAGGGAGTTAAACTGATCTATTCAAAATTCGAAATAATCGGGGAGGAGAATAGATACAAAACACGTGCCCCGTCATATGCTACAAAATGGGCATTGGTGATTTTTGTAAAATATTTCTTTTGTGAGTTCTAGCTATACATTCGTGACGCATTCGTGATCGCCAAGCTTACTTTGGGGAAATCATGCCGACAGTAACAAACATTTTCGCTGGTTCAATAAGGAATTTATTCACTCATTTAAAAGTAACAACTCATGCTAAACACTGGGCTTTATTTACAAGTAATAATGCTAAAACATCTGCAATGTAGTTCAAATTTATGCGCAAAGCTTTTCTTTCGTTTCGAGGTTTAAGGACTACCGTGAGAAACTCTAAGGACTGTAGGTAGCCACCCGTCCTTAATTTAGGATCACTCGTTTTAGGAAAAGGAGAGAGCCAGTTTCATAAGACAAAAACACCACCTTTGCTTATCCTGGACTCAAACCATGGCCCAATCAGACTAAGGGTCAGAAGCCAGTG
The DNA here is from genome assembly GCA_039090855.1 of Macrothele yani. Lineage (NCBI taxonomy): Eukaryota > Metazoa > Arthropoda > Arachnida > Araneae > Macrothelidae > Macrothele > Macrothele yani. The sequence goes on from CM077014.1 coordinate 3,166,670, forward strand.
CTTATACCACAACGCCACTTGGGCTTCTAAATATTTATACAAGAGGTGTTCTTATGCAACGACATCAAGGAGTCTACATTCTATGAATTCAATTACACTTCTTCATCATCATCGTATATATTATTATCATATATATTTATCATTTCAATTACACTGCTCTGTGTAGACTTCTGATTGCAAGTAATTAATTGCACAGTGTGTTTCCAATAACAAAGGTAAATTAAAATACTAAAAAGTCTCGAATAAAAATGTTTGAGTTCGTATGAGGATGTCTATTTGCATGTTGCTATCAGGAAACCGTAATCTTCCATGCTTCTACTGAATAATTAATATCAGATCACTACACCTCTAGTTACGCCGCTAATAAGACCAACGATTTCTCCAATTATATGAATGTGTTCACTTGCTTCAACTCAATGAGGGTTTCATACCATGACCATGTAAGCTGTTTTCCATAATGCAGAATATAACTGACATCGGAAAGATTAATTACTTCCTAATTACTGGACATCACCTGTCAGCCTGTTTCGTAACTTGATTTCGTCGTGAAGCGAATTAAAGGTTCCCCGAATTCCCTTCAGCCGTCGATTTCTCTGCGGCAACACTCATTTCGAACAATAAGCCAGTACCGAGATGCCATTGCATACCGTTGTCTCACTTCTCCTTCAGAATATTGGAGCACACGTCATACAGCAGCAAGGGATGTAAGCAGCATCTCCTGGATGATCACCGAAGCTTGAGAAGAATTACACATACAGGATGGGTTCGAAATAAGTATTCCTATTCTCGAATCTCTAGAAAAGCGAGAAATGGAGATATCGTAACGAAACTTTGTAGGCCGCTTATTGAGGACATGAAAAAACTATTTAGGAGAAAACAATTGGAGTTGTGCAAATATTTTCATGAAACGTATGTGCTGTCAGTAACCAGTAAATTCACGCATGTGGCTGTTCTTTTCTTGCGCCTGCAGCGCTTTTGATTCCCTAGCGGTGCAATTTTGAACCATATGGGTTGTCCTAAGCCTGAACTGGATCCAACCAGGCTGTAACATTAAGCAAAAACGGGGAAAACAGAAAAGATGAGTTGGGACGCAGCGCCATCTATTGACGTAGTTCGCATAAACAAACTGATTCTGTATCATTATTTACATTTGAGATTTTATTATATTCACTTTCACATGAACAAATGGATATTTGAATTCTGAATTCGTAGTACTTGGGCAAGAGAATTTTTCTGTAGGAACTGGTGTAATTTATTTGTAAATCTCATTCCTTCTTTATTCTTCAACGATCTAGGGCTGAATTTTGCTAAATGTGTAGATTAGCGTTTTAAATTATTTTGTCGGAAAAATGTTAGTACCTGGAAAAAGTGCGACGTACAGATTTTAGAGTATGGAAATTAATGGCAAATGGTGCAGAAATTTGGTATTTTAAATGTCTTTTAAAGAGTTTTATCGTAACATTTACCTGTAAGTTCGATGCTGTGAAGAGACGCTGCCGTAAGCCTAACGCATCGAACTTACAGGTAAATGTTACGATAAAAATCTTTAAAAGACGTTTGAAACAGGAAATGTCTGCCCCATTTGCCATTAATTTCCATATCTAAAATCTGTACGTCGCACGTTTCCCAGGCGCTAATACTTGTATTTTTCCGACGAAATAATTTAAAACGCAAATCTACACATTTACTTACTATTTTGCTTAATATGAGTTAATATAGCTGAGGTTTTTTTCTAAATTATCAGAATGAAAATGCTTACCACAAACAACAGTTGAAGGTGGCTTGTCATTAAGAGCAAAATCCTGACGAGATATTGCTTTCAGCAACAGTTGCTTTAGGTTCTGATCTGAGGGAAACTCATGGAATGAAAATCCCACGTTTTTCTTCTCAGAAGATGTGCATATCGGCACACAACAGTAAACCATTTTGAAAATGGGTTAGATTTTGTTGTGAAAACAACAGTTTGGTTTTAAAGCTGTAAAGTTTTTTTAAAAGAAACACAAAAAAAAAAAAAAAAAAAAAAAACGACGTACTTACACAATACAGCAATTCAAACAACGTGGAACCTGAGTTGTTTATACCTTGGGACGCAGTGCCATCCAACGGCTGAAATCGTCCGTAACGCCCACTGGCCAATCACCAAAAGTCTATTGTCTTCAACGTTAATGTTATAGTCTGTTCTTCATCCAGTTCAGCCTTGGTTGTCCAAATGAAACATGAAACACAGACTGGGTAAAGGGGTGGCGCTGCAAGACACGCTGAAGCGACGGTGGTGCTGCAAGACCCACCGAAGGGACGGTGGTGCTGCAAGACCCACCGAAGGGACGGTGGAGCTGCAGTAACCACACATAAAAGAGGAATGCAGTGTGCGAGATATTTAGTTGGCGCGACGCGTTGAATATGAGTAATATTAAAGGAACGTTAATGACCTATCTCATGGATACTTACAAACGGGCACAGTCAGGCCTTGACCCAAGTTTTAACAAATCAACATAAATCTTACGACGCATGCGGAGTGGTTTACGGAAATGAGTGCATTGCACGCACTACGGAGTTTTGAAATGGGGCAAAGAATTTCAGGGTGGACGTGAAAGCACTATGGATCTGCCAACATCTGGCCAAGCACATTCTGAGATCACACCGGACACAATCGCAGCAGTGGAAGAACTGGTGAAAGTTAACCGCAGAATTACAGTTACCGAGTTCGCAAGTCCAATAAGCATCAGCAGGGTCTCTATTGGCACAATTCTCCACGAAGAACTGGGGTGTTCGAATGTGTGTGCGCAGTGGATTCCAAAGCACCTGACACAGAATCCGTAAACTTATCAACGGATGGGACACCTGCCTAAATGTTAAGGATGCCTATTTCTAGTGTTCTCCGCACCAACGAGCTATGTATGTATTTACCTGGGTACATTTCCTTACGCTGTAATGAAATACACTTAAATCCAACAGCTAGTCTATGTTTTATTTGGACGACCGTTATGTTGTTTTTCTGCTAAATCATTTCCCCATTCTCTCAATAAGCTACCTGCCAAGTTTCGTCACAATATCTATATTTTTTGCTTTTCTAGAGACTCGATAATAGACAGTTGAGTCACATTATTGTGACCGCTTCCTACTTTTGACGTCAACAACGCGTAGACAATGAAAGAAGGCACGTGTCGTGAGCTGGCTTGGAGGGTATATACGGTGTGCTGTAGACATTCTGAAAACATATCACTCATTGCTGTCATGGATGAAAGGAGCGATTTATCAGATTTGTAAAAAGTGATTATTATTGGCTTTCGGGCCAAGGGTGGAAGTATTTCTGAAACAGCGCATTTTGTGAACTGTTCGCGTCCTGCTGTGGTTAAAATGTATCGTGACTGAAGAAATGGCCCCAGTGCGAATAAGTGACGGGAAAATTGCAGAGCACCAAGTGCCATTGATGCGAGAGGTGAACGTCGGATGCGAAGGAGCGTGAGGGCTGATTGACACGCTACAGTGGAGCAACTGACTGGCCGAATGAACCAGGGGCTACCGGAAGTGTGTCTAAAACGACAGTTCAGCGAACCCTGCTGCGTATGGGGCTCCGATGCAGACGGATGGTCATTGCACCTATGCTAACGAAGGTTCATCGGTAGAAAAGGCTTACATTTGCACGACAGTATCGGAAGTGGGCCTTTACTGATGGGCAAAGAATTGCCTTCTCCGATGAGTTACATTCTGTGCTTCATCAAACGGATGGGCTTTGGCGTATAAAGCGAGAAACATCGGAGAACACACTTGCCAACCATTTCTGGAAGAACACAAGGTGATGGGGTCTGGGGAATGTTTTCTTGGTATTATCTGGGTCCACTCATACCTGTGGAAGCCACTATGGACCGAATTCAATATGAATCCATCCTTGCATACCACATACACCCATACATGACGATTGTCTTTCCTGGGGCGGATTGAATCTTCCAGAACGACAATGCGACGTGTCATACAGCTAGAAATGTCCGAGAGTGGTCAGAAGAGCACGATGAAGACTTCAAAGTACTTCTCGGGACTCCTAATTCCCCAGACTTAAACCCAATTGAGCATATGTGGTACCACCTCGATCGTGTTGTTTGCTCTATGGATCCTCCACCACGCATCTTTCAGCAGCTGTCAAACGCACTGCAGTCAGCATGGCTCCACATACATGTGAACACCTTCCAGCACCTTATTGAGTCACTCCCAGCCCGTCTAGCTGCTGTGCACGCTGCACACGGCGGTTACTCTGGATATTTGCTGGTGGTTACAATAATGTGACTCGACCGTGTATATGTATTTATTTTGAAACCGCCAGGTACTTTGTCTAATCCTACAACAATTAAATGTTATTTCATGTAATAACCAACAAGATTATCTTTGCTGTCCATAGTGGTCAAGGGAATTTCTAGCTACTTTTTTGAGATGAGCCCGGATTCTGGTCAGTGATACTGTGCTTGTCCTACACTTTGTTTGTGTCTTTCTCTTGAAACAATAGCCTAAAATTACGGTTGAACGGCTGATAATAGCCGTAGATGCTCACAAAGTCTTGAAACTTCGAAAAGAGAGAGAGAGATTGTGATGATCTCAGCAAGTATATCTTTCTTTTCCCTCATGTAGACTAAAATGTATTATTCTTTAAGATAGCACCGTACTTAATGCTTCATCGAAATTAATGTTGTATCTAAAACATGGCGATTACATTTACAGACATTAACTGGTTCGATAATTTGAAAACTGAATCAGCGTATTTTTCCGGATATAAGACACACCCTAATTTCTTTAGAAAAATTTAAGTAAAATATAAGAATAAAATAGTATTTTAACGATTTATATTGAGCAAAAAAAAAAAATATGTGTCAAAATGGCAGCTTAAGAATCATAGAATCCTTTCGATTGTAAAATTAGCAATGTGCGTTACTGCTGTTAAAACCATCGTAGAGAAACGCCACTCAGTCCATCAGCCAATGGCGTACATGCGGTGCAGGATTTACCAGCGATGTCACACCTTCATACAGCCAATGGCCTACGTTATTGGTTTGAATGGTCATCCTCGCCACATAGCTGATGCGTTAAAATAAGATGGCCTTGGACGAAATCTGCCGGCTTTCTGTGGCAAACAAATGCTTCCTGGGAACGGGGTGTTTTTTTAATCTAAAGCTTGCCACATACGGTCGATAATAAAAAAATATCTTCAACAAAGCGAACAAACTAACCTCTGCACAGAGTTGGCGAACAGCAAGGAACCGAGACTTTCAGAAGTGGCGCCATCTTCCGTCGTAAACTGCAAATAAAAGCACGTTCCCCGAATTAAAATTCAAGGAAAATCTTCGCGTTCCACGAATGACGTTTTTTTTTCAAAAATTACTTTAAAATTGCGAATCCTTAATATTTATGTTACTCTGAATGAATACAAGTTTTGTGTTTTGTATGCGAAAGTTTTACGAAAACCAAAGAATTTGCAGAACGTCACTAATGCGTTGCATCCCGAATTTGTTGGTGGATGTCTTAAGCCTCTGTTGTGATGCTCTAACAGAATTATGATATTCCTTTTATGTCCGTTTCAGATCATCATGTACAGCACATAAAGTACGTTCTTAAACTATATATTACACCATTAACTCCTGAATGCACGGGTAAGCTCACGGGCACAAATACACATGTCTAGCAAGAGAGAAACCTCTGTTTGTAAAAAAAACACACGTGTAGCAAACAATGGATAAACATAAAAGTACAGGGTGCCCGTAAATGAAGTATACAACTTCAATATGCTATTTAAAAAAAACTGCAATAAATAACAACTTACTTTTAATGTCGAAACACAGAGTAATTGCGAAAGTGTTTTTTAAAAATGTCAGTAGGTCTTCACGTGTGCTCCATTGGTTGCTCACAGCATGTCTAAACGATAGTCCAGTTCCATCGATGTATGTTGCAGAATGTCAGGTGTGGCAAGGAGGAAGGCTGCAATAATGTGTTCTTTGAGCTCAGTTATAGATGTAAACTTTCTTTTTGTACGCTATGCCCTTAATAAAGCCCCAAAGAAAAATAATCACATGGGGTAACATCAGGAGAACGGGGTGGCTATAACGTCGGATCCCCATGCCCAATCCAACGCCCTGGGAAATGGAGATCTAAAGATCTGTGTACATCCAAATGCCAATGCGGAGACTTTCCATCTTGCTGGTAAATTATATCTTGAATATATTGAAGTTGTGGAATTGCAAATTGTTCTAACATGCCCAAGTACGTTATGCCAGTAACGATTGGTTCAGCAAAGAAAAAGGCTCCTATCACTCTGTCTTACATTAGGACAGTCTAGACATTAACTTTCGGGTAGTGTCTCTCTTGTGCTACGACCACATGGGGATTTTCCATGCCCCAGATTCGGCAGTTATGTTTATTCACTCTTCCAGAAACATGGAATGTCGACTAATCGTTGAAACAGATCCGTGAAAGGAGTGTGGGGTCTTCGTCAATCCGATTAAGCATGTCTACTGAAAATGCTTTCCAACGTGGTTGATCATTTGGTCGAAGTTTTTGTACTAATTGCATTTTATATGCATACAGGCGTAAACAATTATGCAGAACCTTGTGAACCCTTGCTCGCGGTATTTCGATTTCACGATTGGCAATGCGGACAGACTTCTTCGGGCTCCTTAGATAAGCCTTACACACGTCTTCCATATTTCGTACGAAATAAATTCAAAGCAACACTTACTGTTGCTTTGAATTTATTCACCCATTGTTTGCTGCTCCCTCGTGTCGGCGGCTGTCTCTTGTACTCTGTTCTGAAATTACGGTGAACTGTTGTTAGAAATTTTAACTCCGCAAACCAAGACACACAGGCTGCTTTCTCCACTGGGGAAGCCATGTCTGTTGTATTCTGTGTTTGACGAGAGTTTTCAGTACATGAAACATGTGGCGCCATCTATCATCTGACTTCAACTTTAACACTTGACACATCTCTTGACGTATAAAGTTAGTTTTTTTCCATCTTATCTTTTAATGGCATACTATTGTATAGTATACTGTATACCTATGTACAAGCAATCACGATACAATGAGGCTGTAGAAAAAGTGCAGAACAGTATGAATTATTGTACCTGAGATAAAGCAATAATATTTTTGACTCATTTAGCAGTCATTATGGCCACATATATGAATATACTTTCATGGCGATAATGATGACCTCCGGTATACAAGACGTAGAAAAACTTTGGCACCAATTCTTTAGAAAACAAGAAGTGCGTCTTCTATTCCGAGAAATCCGGTACTTAAAATGGGGAGCATCTGCTTAGCACACATTTTGGTAATGTATTGATTCTCGAAGAAACACGTAGTGCATCTCTGATAAGCATATGTAAAATACGAACCTGCGGGTGGCGATGAGAAAACGAGTTGTTTTAAACGTAGGAAAATCAGGAGTGAAAACAGTAGAACAAGGGTCCCTTTTTTTTGAAGATGTTGTACTAAGAGTAACAGGAAAGCAGAAGAACGTTACAACACAGAAGCTCAAAGATAAGTGGAAACACAGCAGAGGACATGTGATGCACTGAATAAGGAGAAAGATAAATTGATGATACTGATATCCTCGAAGGAGTTATTGAAAGAGCACGAAGGTTGAAATACATTATTGGACATAAAAATATCACGCCAAGAAATATTCGCGGGAACGCCATGCAAATTGGTGGGTATGTATATCGAGAAATGGGTCATGTAAATGATTGCAGTTGCGAACCAGTCACGTGATAGGTGAGGGATATAAAGGGTAAAGAAACTCAATGTAGCTAAGATCAGTCATCCACACCTGGACGTGTGTACCACTGCTTTTCACTGCCCTCAGTAGCGGTAGCCCATGTAAAGTGTGCGAATGCCAGTCTGACGTCACAGAGAATCATACCATCACACGGACATCGTTATTAAAGGCCCCTCATCATATGGTTACTGGTTGGTTCTTGCCTCGCATCGGGTTGCAACAACTTTCTCCGAATGTGGCAGAAGTGGTTGAAGGAAGGTAACCCGCGTCACCGTTGTGAAACTGAGTCACGCAGAGTTCTTACAACCGCCTCTATCGCTGCATTAGACGGCAAGCCGAAGCAACCCAGAGCGGAAGGCATTCGACGAGGTTTATAGTCATCTATGAACATCCCCGTTTGGTCATCGACTATGAATCGCAGATTGGAAGAAGCATAATTTCACTTTTGCTAATCGTTGCGACGACTGCCACACACAGCAGCATCGTCGCGCAAGGTTGCAGTGGTGGTCTACCAGAACGGCGTAGCAGGACGAATAGAACTATGTGGTATTCAGCGAGGAGTCTTGCTTCTGTATCAGCGCCGATGATTGCCAATTGAGAATCAGGTGACGACGTGGTCACCGTGCTCATCTTGCTTCCACTTGCAGGCGTCTTACGGCTCATCAGTCTGGTTTCACGGTCTGGGGTGATATCAATTTAAACAGCTTATCACCGCTCGTATGCATAGTGGTTACAATGACAGCACGACGATATGGCGACGAAATGCTGCTGCCAGTTTTGTTGCTGAATCTCCGTGGTATCTCTGATGAGAAGTTTAAACAAGAAAATGCCATCTTGCACACTGTCAAAATCCACTGACAGTGCCTACATGGCTTCCAGGTGCTTCCCTAGCTAACGCGATTTCCAGATTTCTCCCTAATAAAGAAAGTGTCGGATGTCACTGGCAGACGACTTAACGCCTCTGCACGACTCCTTGGCAAAGTCGAAGAGTTGTGGGCACAGGTCAACGTCAAGACACCATCCGGTGGACTTTTTCATTCAATGCTCGCCCTGTTACCGAATGTATTGCCCGGTATGGCGGTCATACGACCTACTGAGTCAGACAACATTTTACTGTCTCCTCGCCTATGACTTTCATGTAATCCCTCAGCAATTAAATCACGTCTTTCCCACTTACTAATCTATTTGTGTAGTAAGTTTCGTCTCATTTCGTGCATTACTTCATCGAGCGTGTACTTGGGATCGATTTTGGATTAGGATTGAGATCTGAAACAAGTAAAAAGCAGAGAGTGAGAAGAATAGAATAACTGGAGAAAAACAATGGGTGTCCTGTAAGATAGGAAGATGCCAACGAAGCTGAAATTCGAAACGTTCAAGACTGTAATTAAAACATCAGTATTGTAAATGTCTGAGACTTGGCCAATGGCAAGATGTTTGGAGAAGCAGCAAAATGTTGTTAAAATAAAGACGTTGAGATCGATGTAGGGTGTCACTAGAAAATACAAATTTTGAAATAGGAAGATAAGCACATCAGTCAAAGTGACAGTTGTTTCAAAGAAGGCCCAAGAAGCACGATCGCGTTTGTATGGTCATGTTTCGAAAAGGAAGATGGAATGTGTGGCAGGCAGAGTTATATATATGGTTCTTCCTGAAGAGCGAACTAGACGAAGGCCTAAAGTGTGGTAAAAGAACTGTGCCAAGAATGACGTGAAGAAGAAATTCAAGACAGAGTTTACATAAGACAGTAAAGAGCAGTGAAACAAATTTCGCAACAACTATCCACCTAGAGGATAACTAATCAAGCTGCAGAAGAAGTATCCTTAATCAATGCTCTACTGTGTCCAATGGCATTGGACAGTTAGACCACAAAAAATTGCATTCAGAGAGTTCTGTGCTGTGTTGCCACCAATTCTCGGGTGTGAGAGATGGTTGGTCATTTTTTGTTTGTTTGTTATTTTGTTTTTACTTTTTGAACATTTGAGGGCGAATGATCCTAGGAAATCTGAAGACAGCTGATTGTGTGATTCATCGAGAAAAAGGGAGAACGTATGAAAAATAAAGACGAAGTGGATCGTAAAATTTAGATTTCTGATTTCTCATTCTTTCTTTTATAATCTGAAGCATTTTACTGACTTTTCATTTTAATTTTTCTCAACAACTCAATATCAGTACCATCGTTTCTTGATGCATTGATACAGGAAGTTATAGAATAACAGGTTATTGGGGTCGACATCAGAAAGGGCGCAGTGACGCACCAGCTTCTCCTTCTACCCAGGATACTTTGGATAAACGCCGAAAGATTATGTAATTTTGAGGTTACAGAATATTATCATTATGTAACACAAGATTCGATTTAAATCCACAGCAGGTGTCTATTGGAAAATAAAAATGAGAAGCCATTTTACTCATAGCTTTAGTAAGTCGCAAGGAATTGGTGAAAAGCCAAAGTGGCGGTAAATCGTATATTAGTCTGATAATTGTAAAACATTATCGATGACAAAATATTTTGTCTTCAGGATTTTTGAGGTAACTACATAACTTTCCCAAATACAGATTCTCCATATGTTAGATAAACATGCGAATGGTTAGTACTTTTATAGGAAATATTTTGACCTTAGATAAAAACCAACGGGGATTCCTTTCTTATTTAGTATAATAAAACTCATAATCATCTGAAACTAGGATAATTCATCCATCTCAAACTTAGGGCACTAACGCAGGGAAAGGGTGAAAACCAGCACTTTCAGAAATAACACAACATCTACTACTCCTAAATATAATTCAAGGGTTAGAGATCTCCGACGATGATCAACTTAAGGCAAGAGACTCGAGCCATCGGAAGAACACATGCCTAGACTTTTCCCTTCTGATGTAAGCCCTACAGAAAACCCTCCAATCGGAAGGCACTTCTACCCGGCGTGTATCCCAAAATATTTACTCTGAATAAGAGAGAACACAGTCGATTTTCGATAACATAAGAAAAGAGAGTCCGAAAGGAAAGAAACAGAAGGGTAAATTCAGTTTCCAGAGGAAACATGGTAATCATGGATGGGACCGATGGCGGCATAATAGATTTCGGTTGCCACCTTCTCTTTTCCCGATTTCAAGCCGGAAGTTATCCCTTGCTTAAAAGAATAAATTTATATTTATGCCATAGTTCACTTGTTCCCCGCTCCTCAGACACAGAACCTGCAAGGGGAACATCGCAGCCTTGTAAGTGTAAACTGAGGGCCTGACAACTAGCCCTTGATCTTCTTTGATTTATTCTCGAAAAGAGTGTTTTTACTCTGACAAGAAATGAAATCTTGCCTACAAAGGTATGGGTTGTACAATATTTTCTCATGTACAACCTACGTCAAATAAATTCCAGCACTGACCGTATAACTGACGTAACAATAGTGGGATAAAAATATCACGTGTGTACCATAAGGCAGCAGTCCTTGACCAATCAGCGAACAGCTGCAAACCGGAACCGACAGGCGGCAGACGGGCATTAAGGGAGTCATAGCAAGCGTTCTCGTCGCATTGCATTTTAACCATTTAAGAGTTCAGAGTAAACATCCGTTTTTGTTGGAAACTTGGAAAATCAGTTACTGAAACTTACAGAATGTTAAAAGAAGCGTTTGGAGACACAGCATTATCCCGCAGCAGAGTTTTCGAATGGTATGCACGGTTTCGTGTCTGGCGGGTATGCACGGTTTCGTGTCTGGCGGTTATGCACGGTTTCGTGTCTGGCGGGTATGCATGGTTTCGTGTCTGGCGGGTATGCTCTTTGACGATGATCCGAGATTTGAGCGTTCCTCCAATGTGCGGATAGCGGAGAAAATCGAGGAGGTGCGGAATCAGTTAAAGAAACATCGCCAAATTACAGTGAGACTTTTTGGCTGAGTCGGTGGGCATCGGTAAATCTGTATGTCGTGAGATTCTACACAAAGATCTGGATAAGTGAAAACTTAATGTCAGATTGGTACCCAGCATTCAGAGTAACGACTAAAAATTAGGCTCGGTCATCGATCTGTTCTGATCTGCTGGGCCCTGCAGCTGAGGATCCTGATTTTTGCTCCAGAATTATTACATGACACGAAACATGGTGCCCGCAGTAAGATTCACAAATCAAGGGGGACAGAGCGCTGAATGGATAGGTACCCACTGACAGTATCATATATACATTGCATCTATCCAAGCAGCCGGGACAAAACAAAATTGCGAACATCCCGGAAAGTGCCTTTCAGAACGTTTCTCATGATCTTCAGAAACGCTGGAAACTGTGTGTTGATTCAGAAAGGTGGTATTTTGAAGGTGACCAGCATTAATTGTGAGTACGGTACTTTTTAATATTATTTATTGTGTCAGTCCTGGAACTTATCTGAGGTAAGTTGTAATTGCCATTCTATGTGCGGGATATCATTTTGCTAATTTCGCAGACAGAGTACTATATGAGTGGAAGAGCATTTATTTTGTGCTTTGATTAACTTGCGTGCAATGTTACGTTTAACTCATGTGATACTTGTAAAAGCATTTTTATATTGAATGGCTTTTGAGTGACTTTTGTGAAATTATCTTTCCACAGGTGAGCACTACGAAGTGACATCCGGTCAACACAGTGACGTGTTGACTTGAAGCCCGCCTGGGCCGAGTTCCATTTTGTAAGTGACCCCCCTTCCGGCCCCAAGATTTCGTTCTCAACTTTTAAGCAGAGTTTTGCCTCCACCACCAGCTACCTAAGGAGGCGATTTTCCTCGGGGGACCTCTCTGGGGAGCTTGCAGATGAGCAGGAGCGGCGAGAGCAGCAGGCGAGGCCCGATGTCCAGCCTTCTCAGGAGCAGGACTTGGCCCTCCACGTCCGCCAGGGGACAACGATCAGTGCCCCCACTTCGCCTTCGAAGAACGTACCACCCTTCCAGCAAAGGGCAAACTCTGTGACCACCAGCACAGTTTCCAAGGCTGTGTCAGCAAAAGACAAACACAAGACACTCCTCGTTGTAGACGACCTTCACACGGACTGGTAAGACTATTCACATTGTGAGATTCCTATTACGAATCAAAGGGAGCACACACGACTTAACACACCGCGTACTTATGCCTCATGTAAGTACATTTTTGAATTGCTCTATAGGTCTGACTTCAGAAGCTGGCGGGGGGGAATATAAAATTTTGTTAGGCTTTTGCTGCTTTGTATAACAACCTGAAATCGAAGGAATTAGATGCGTAATATCCATGCCTGCTAATCACAAAGTATAAACTCCACCATGCTCAGGTTGACAGAAACGTTTTTGGCCATTAATACTCAGCTGAAGTTAAGTACGGTTCGAACATTTGCTGAACCAAATTTAAAGCAGGCATGAGCGTGATTTACCGTCGTTCTACGTAGATGACTGAATGACTGTATTCGAAACACTGTGCTTCCGGAAGAAATATCTTACTGAAAGCTCTTATTATCAAGAATTATTAAAAACGCTTTCAATTTTTAATCAAATTTTTTTATCGGGTTTCCTGTATGCTGTAATTATGAATATTATATCACAATGCTACACACCGGCTTAGACATAAAGTTATCAAAATGCATTAACTCTACGACGAGATACATGGTGTTTCACTAGATAGTCCCCCAAAGAAGCAGTCATATTTTGCAAAACACTCTACTTAGAAACATGATGTGGTTTACAATGTCCCTTAGTTCATGAGAATGTAGCACCATTCACAATAAATGCTGGAAACGTCCTCCACCGACACCCAAATACACTCGAACGCGACGCTGCATATTATCAAAAGTCCTCCGCAGCATGCCCTCATCAATAGTCCGGATTGCTGCACTGATGCTGCTTTCTAAGTCTTCTAACGTGCGAGGCTTATTGCTGTAACTACGACACTTCAAATATCCAAATAAGAAAAATCGAAAGGATTCAAATCGGGTGAACGAGGTGGCCACAATCTTTGGAGATCACTCTGTCACCGAAGAATAAGAAAATTTCACTCATGCTCACCCGAGATGTGTGGCATATCGCTTCATCCTGTTGAAAGTACCCCGTTCAGTTAATTGGTCCAAAAATTGTCTGAAAGTGTTGACATATGACACCGAGTTCACTACGTTCCTGAAAAAATGGGTCGAATTATTCTGATTCGAGCCACAGTGTACCAAACACCAACATTTGCAGGATGTAATGGTGTTTCGTGTAATTCATGTGGATTATCTGTAGATGTGTTGGTTTTGGGAATTGACATACCGATCCAAATGAAACCACGCTTCGTCAGTGAGCCATGTGAAATAAAAAATGTTCGGAATTGCGAGTAAGCATGTAAAGAACTAGTGAGATTAAGACACACGCTTTTCAGGATCCGGTTCTTGCAACCTTTGCACAGCTGTCACACGGTACGGCTCTTTGGCAAATGGAAACAGAATACCCAGTTCCTTTTAAAAAATGTCGTAGTGACTTCTTCAGTGATGCCAGCAGCCTGTGTTTCACCTCCGATTTCTTCTTCCGTTAAAGGAAGACGTTTTCCACTGTACTGGTTCAAAACAGTGCCCGTGGTTTCAAATTTCCTCGCTAACCTGGCGATGTAACGTTGTCTGCTGCTTTTCTTCCGACAAACTTCTCCAGTAATTTACGCTGTGCTACTTTTATAGACTTGGTTATCCAATAATTTTTCACAATAAGCACCCGCTGCGCAACGGTATACTCAGCCATCATGAACGACATTCAACGACAAAGCAAAATACGCAGATTGCCTCCTGATAGAATTAGCGTGCCGGGCCATCTGGTGGAGTGACGTCACAATGAGTCATCGCCTTATCAGGAAAACCACTCCCGCGCATTTCTCAAGGATCAAGGTCGCTTGTGTGCCAAACGTCGTGTACGAGAGTGGGAAGAAAATAGTAGTTGGTTCTTTGGGGTAACTACCTGCTGAAATACTCTGTACTTCATTTTCCATCCATTGTTAGAATTAACAGAGCAAGGCAGCCAACGGGCAGAGGAATTTTCTAACCTGTCTTGTCACATCATCTGCCATGATCTGTCTACTACTGGGAATGTGGGAAACGAGACATCTCACCATAAGGCCAATCTAATATTTTCACTTGAAAATAGGTAGGGTAATTACAAAAACATTACATACGTTTTTAGAATGAATTATCGATATAAGTAAACCTGCAACAAAAAAGGCAATGACTTAAGCAGTACTTTGGTGCCTACGGTATGGGGATTAGGACACACTTAATGGAAAACTCGAAAGATATACACTGAAGAGCAATTGAATTAGAGATACTTGTCTAGTAACGTGTAGCACCATCTTTTGCCCTGATGACGGCGGCGATTCGTCTCGGCATGGACTCGACAAGACACCGGAAGCGTTGGGAAGCCATACGGATCCACGATCCCTGAACAAGCTCCCACAGTTCACGAAGATTTGATGGAGGGGAGTCAGAGCCCCCAGCATCTCTCTCGATGGCATTCCAGATGTGATCGATGGGATTGAGGTCAGGTGACCTAGCTGGCCAAGGAAGGGAGGTCACGTCGGTGGAGTGTTCATCCAACCATTCGGATACAATTCGGGAGCGATGGCACGGTGCATTGTCTTGTTGCAGGATGAGGTCCCCATTGGGACGTTGAAGACGCACAAACGGGAGCAAATGGTCGTCCAGGATATTCCGGTAACGTAGACCTGTGAGGGACGATGTCACACGTACCAGGGGGTCCCATTTCAGTCCATGTAAACAGTCCCCAGACCAGAATGCCACCCCCACCAGCTTGAACAGCATACTCGTGTCCTGCCATCCGCATGTACCAACGTGAATCTCGACTCATCAGTCCAGGCAACATTTTTCCACATGTCTAGGATCCAGTGGCGATGTTCCCGCGCCCATGCTAATCTTTGCACCCTGTGATGTGCTGTCAGCAGCGGTACCCTCGTGAGACGAAAGCTTCTGTACCCCATAGCGAAGTAATGGTTGTGGATGGTGTGGCTGCTTACACGTTTTTGTGCACCAGCGTTAAATTGCCGAGTGATTTCTTGCACTGGGGTCCGTCTATCCGCTGTTACAAAGTGAGCTACCCGGCGATTACCCCGCTCATCCACACGCTGTTGTCCACGGCAGTTGGCCCTTGCAAGGGATGGTTTTACCGGATTCGATGTATTCACGGTGCACCCGTGACACAATGGCTCGTTAAAATCCCAGTGCCCGCACGACTTGCGAGATGGAGTGACCCATTTGTCGGGCCCCGAAAATTTGCCCACGATTAAATGCGCTTAGATCCTACGTCTTACCCATACTGTGTCCGACTCTTACGGATTCCAGTCGCATCATTCCTCATATTGTCGTTTCGCTGCATACGTCATGTCGCTTCCGTTTACAGGGCCGCCCACAGCGCCACACTTGCATAACGCCAGCTGTCTCTAATTCAATTGCTCTTCAGTGTATATGTTACTAGAAGAATAAAAACTTATTACAGAGCAGTGATATTATTGGTTTGCAGTGTTATGCATGTTACTAATGTCTCAAAATTATTGGGGATAGCTGTCTCAAAAAGAGGGAGATCAAGGTGCAGTCGAAAAGAAAACTGCAATAGCACACTCCTATCGCGGAGAGCTCCTTATCCAAAATGCTATCATACAGATATAGTTGAACTGATTTGTCATGATGCTTCGGAGGTTCATCTACATCTTCGCTAACTGTTATCCAGCTCTGTTTGATTTGTGTCTGTTGCATTTTGACAAGTTTCTACACGCGCGCGCGCACACACACACAGAGGTTTTCAACAGAATTTTTACAAGTTGTCTACAGATCGTATATTAGATTTCGAACTACAGGGTAATTCACTCGGGACTCAACACTTATTTTTTTAATTAACTCCCAATTGCAAAGGCACATTTAAATGAAATTAATGTAAAACATACCTTGATCTATGTCAAAAAGGAATGTCTCATAGAGTATGCTGGAAGTGCCCAACGCCATCATCCAGGCACATATTCAACTCGACGCTCTATATTGGCAATGCCACATAGCGTAGCGATATTGATGCAGCAATTTCACGTGTGACATTGTCTTTCAGTTCCTCAATCTATCTTGGCTTGTTGGCATAAACCTTGCTTTTTAAAAGTCCCCAGAGAAAGAAACCCGGGGGTGTCAGGTCGGTCGACCTAGGCGGCCACAGGTTTTTGGAGATAATCCTGTCCTGGAAAAAGCTGCGAATTTCTGCCATGCTCTAAAATATTGGAGGTGTGGCACGTTGCACCGTCCTGCTGAAAGTAACCATCTGCAAGTTCCTGATCATCCAGCTGGTTCACAAACTCATTAAAGATTTCCAAGTATCGGTTGGTATTCACCGTGTTTTTAAAAAAGGTTGGCTCAGTAATACGGCATTCTGACACGGCATAGCAGATGCCGAATTTTCTCTGGATACAACGGCTCTTCATGAATGGCGTGGGGATTATCACTGGTCCACACCCGTGTATTTGGCGAATTTACATAGCTGGATAAATGGAACCATGCTTCGTCAGTAAACCATTCTATTCCCAACAGGGCGGGATATTCGGCGGAAAATTTGGCAAACCATTGAAACTATACCAATCGCGTTGCCAAATCCGGTGGCTGTAATTCGTTCACAGTCGTGATACGGTACGGCATAATCTTTGCCTGTTTGACTGCTCTTTGACATGTCGAATACGATAATCCAGCCTCTTGGGATAGCCGCCGAATAGATTTTCGTGGGAATCACAATAACCACTTCTTCACAACCTCTATTGTGCCCTCCGCCGTCTGGAGTCGTCCGCCCGTATGCGGATCCACCAATCTTTCCGTTCCCTCCAGCTTCTTCGCCAATTTCAAAATGCTGGCTCTGGTGGATGGTTTACGTCCACCAAATTTCTTCAGAAACTGCTACTGACATTTTTTGAAGGAACCGGTTACCCAGTACTGACGCACAATGAACACACGCTCTTCAATTGAGTACACTATTTTTATTCGACCTCCTTGCTTAAATTGTCTGCGGAGAGAGTGCTATTCGCTCACCAAAACTAGACAGATGGCGCGTCAGTGTGGCGCCACCCAGCTGCCGGGTAGACATTTTATTCACAGGAAATGCATGTCGACTGCTTCGTCATGGAATAAAGAACCGCTCCGTCTGGGTTGCACGCTCAACGTATATATCCCATCTCACATATTCCACACATTATGTTCAGTCCCGAGTGAATCCCTCTGTAGTTCATACGCTCGCACAACGAGCTGAATGAACACTGATTTTCTCCCTATTATATCAACGAACATGCAACAGACTGTAAAATTGATTTCAAACTGCGTTCAACTTATTATCAACCTGATGTTAAATAAGTTCAATGAATTCAAAATGCTGCATTTCTTTGATTACACGATATATTAAAAACTTAAGAAAGTTAAAAACATTCAAATTTAAAAGATTTAATGCTAAAATATATAATTAAACTACTTTAGCACTTTCGAGCACACTAGTGCTCATCATCAGATGTAATAAGAGGTTACAAAAAAGGAGATCAAGCAGTTTATAAAGGCATTAAGTAATACGTAGGTTTGACGTTGGTGTGTAGGGATCTCAAGCGGAAGATAGTCATTGCAACAACTGTCACCGATGTGGAAAATATATAAACTTTCTGCCATAGGTAATTGGGCTTGAGATCTCGGGGTTGTGAGAATGGTAGCTGAAGTCCAAAGTGGAAAATACTGGCCTTCATTGACCAGTCGAGAAAGAGCTGTTGCTGCAGGGCCCATTCGAACGTTATATGAGTGTTCCTTAATTCTGGTCATTAGGGATCATTTGGAGGAGACTATATAGACTTTTGGGGGAAGTGTCGGATCCGTTGGTTGTAGAGGAGTACTATAGATGCCGTGCTTGGAAGATGTGTCCACTCCGTCACGGTCTTTCCTGATCGGAGACATAATATTAGTAGCTTTTGACTCCGAAATCCAATTGGCATCGATGACAAGTACTCTTAAGTAAAGGAATAGTGGTAAGGTCATAGTTCAGGGTTTCAAGAAATGTGTGGTTAACCATTGGGCTTAATGCAGGTAATCATTAAGCCCAATAGTTAACCATTGGGCTTCTACATTAGTTAACCAGTAAGAGCAATGGTTATACATTAAGCTCCTTCCAATCCCGGTATCTACAGTATTTCTCTACAACCAACGGATCCGACACTTCCCCCAAAAATTCTATGTAGGCTCGTCCAAATGATCCCTAATGACCAGAATTAAGGAACACTCATATAACGTTTGAATGAGCTCTACAGCTACAGCTGTTTCACGTCTGATCAATGAAGGCCAGTATTTTCCACTTTGGAGTGCAGCTACCATTCTTACAACACCGAGATCTCAAACCCAATTGCTTGTGGCAGAGAAGTTTATATGCTTATCACAGCGGTGGCAGTTGCTGCAATGACTATCTTCCGCTTGAGATCCCTACAACTTAGAAACCATTGCTACAAGATTTTCAAAGAAAGTATCAAATAATGATTCCTCACGGAAATTCCACACTTGGCCCAATCTCTAACGAAATAACACAATGACGTTGCCCTTTTTGACGAATCACACCAACGTTAAACCTACGTATCATTTAATACCTTTATAAACGGCTTGATCTCCGTTTTGTAATTTTTTATTACGTCTGATGATGAGCACTAGTGTGCTCGAAAGTGCTAATGTACATAGTTTAGCTATGTATTTGTAGCATTAAATCTTTTAAACTTGAAGGTTTTTAACTTTCTTAAGTTTTTAATATATCGTGTAATCAAGGAAATACACGATTTTGAATGTTTCTACAGCACGAAGGTTCTACTGCCTTAAGTTCAATGAATATAACAGGTGAAGTCAAAAGTTCGTCTCGTTTGTAGCTAAAAAATCTAATGATGCAAAAAAAGCCATACACGGTCACTACTTTCTGAAAAGTACAGGCCGTTGTTTTCTACAGTTCTTTGCCAACAACATTCCACCAGAGCCACGATCGCTCGACGGTAACATCCGGAAGGTTTCAAGGACAGAAATTGTCTTACGTCAAATTCTACATCAACCACTGAAGGAAAATGCAGTCCTTTTTAGAAAT
This sequence comes from Macrothele yani, assembly GCA_039090855.1. NCBI lineage: Eukaryota > Metazoa > Arthropoda > Arachnida > Araneae > Macrothelidae > Macrothele > Macrothele yani. The sequence continues at coordinate 3,186,491 of CM077014.1, forward strand.
ATGCCGGGGAGCGAAGCAGGTGCCAGTTGGATGGAGCAAAGTTCAGTCTATATGGAGAATAAAGTAAGATCACAGCCCCTTCCAATTTCTGTAGTTTCTGGTGAACCATGGAGGTGGGATTTGGGCCATTACCCACTTGGAGCAATATCCGCTTGTAATTGATGTGCGGTGAGAAGCGTTGGCCAGCGCATCATGGGCTCGCTGTATTTGTTCGGCTTAGAGCTTTACGTCCACAGCCTAACAATTTGCACGAGTTCTTAGTGCCCACCCAATTCCACCAAATCCACAGCACGACTTTTCTATCGAACTCCTTCTTTGTACCACTGGCCGTGCTTTTTGGAGTGGCCTCAGCCGCTGATTCCCAGTGAGCCGATAACTTAGGATTATCCACTTTTCATCATCCGTGACAACACGATACCAAAATCTATCATCCTGTTTTGAATTTTAAAGCAATTTGCGACATAGAGCAGTACGTTGTTTCTCCTACTAGGATGTCAATTCACGGGAACCATTCGATGGCTCTTGGAGCACAAACTAAGCTGGTACAGGTTGCCAACACTGGTAGATTTGGAAGACCCCTTTACAGCGAACAATTGTCGTCCATTGGTAGGGTTCACTATCACAGCTTTGAGCAAGGTGTCAGTGTTGATGGTCGATATATTTTTCCTGACCTCGGCATGTCTTCGAGACCGGTGTTCCAAACATTGAAGCGTCGCAATTATTTTCGTGCAGTGATGTCCAGTGTTTCCTCGCCTTCAACTTCACAGATTTCTCTCGCTGCTGCTGCCGCATTTAACCATGTTTTTCCAATAATGGCGTGGGAGCACCCAAACAGCCACATGCACGTCATCACTAAACCCATTAGGTACTGGTGCACGTTTTGTCAACATTATGTGTCGCTCAAATAGATAGGAAATTTCATTCATCCTATTAGTATTTACGAAACTGGTAACTTTGGGTATTGTTGATTAAAACACATAGTAAACAACAACAAAGTTACTGTGGCACTAAAGATTGAGGGGTGGTCCGTACGAACATTGTAGTAGCGCCCACTGAAAGTTAATTAGGAGCCTTCAAGGATTTTCAAAAGTTAGCAGAGCGTACGCCCACCGAAAAGACTGAAAAATCGTTGTATTAAATCAGGGATAACGAAGCCACGGACATCGAGCAGTAATTAGTTGCTGAATTCTTCAGGTTCACTCTCTCGGTACTGTGGAATTAATTATTTATGTCAGATTGGAAAGATATGACGTGTGGCTCTGTGTTTAGGCTTCCTGATTGATATTACTCAGTATTTCGATCAACAGAACACTTACAACTAAGATAATACACTTCTCGACATAGAAAATGCCACACAAGAAAGCATTTATCGGAGCTCCATGCGAATCGGTGGGTATGTATCGACAGTTTGTTTATGTAGATATCAGTAGTTTCGAACAAATCACGTGATAGGTGAGAGAGAGAGATAAAATGGTAAAACGATTCGGCTCAGCTAAGTTTTGTCATCTTCACCTGGGCGTATGGAAGACTGCATCGGAGTGATCTACGTGTAAGGATTGAGAAAGCCTGAGCGAGAGGGACGTTATTGGGAATTGTACCACCACACGCACACTTTTACTAGAGGTTTCATCTTTGGGCTACACAAGACATAGATCCTTGCGTCGCATCTGTGTGCAGTAGCTTCTGGCCGAATGTGGCGACAGTAGTTGGAGAAAGGTAACATGCGTTGCCGTACTAGGACTGGTGCACGCAGACGGACGTCCGAAAGCTTTGATCGTTACATTCAACGGCAAGTCTTTAAAGCCTCTCAATCTACGGCGAACGGCATTCGACAAGGTGTACAGGCAGCAATGGACATTCCCGTATTAAGACGGACCCTGAATCGCAGTAATGCTAAGGCGGGTTTACGCTCTCACCGGCCATTCCGACGACTGTCACTCACCGCAGCACATCGTCGCGCAAGGTTACAGTAGTACCGTGTCATATGTGCATGGCGGGACGAAATGAATCATGTCGTATTCAGTTACGAGTCTCGCTTCCATCTCAACGGCGACAGTTACCAATTGAGAGTTTAAAACAACGTGGTCACTGGGTTGATATCTTCCATCCGTAAGCGTCATAGGATACATCAGCTTGGTTTGATGATCTGGGCGATATCAGTTTTAACAGCCGTTTCCTGCTTACTCGTACGCATAGTGGCTACAATGACAGTACGACGATACGTCGATGAGATGCTGCAGCCCATTTTGTTGATGTATCTCCAGGGCATCTCTCATACCAAGTGTCAACAAACACTGTCAACATCCACAAAATCCCCACAAGGTACTGTCTGTGGATATATAAAGTATTCATATATTCCCCTAGCTAGCGCGATACCCATATTTCTACCCAAAATACATTGCTGGCCGCCCAAAATGCAACACCAAGGAGGACACGCCATAGCAAAGCCAGATTTACTGGACACATAACAACAGATACAAAGATGAAACGATTGAGCTTACAGGCCAGTGCGACTTGCGGAACACACAGGCATCAATAGTTCGTGTGGCCCCCATGGCTGGCAATAACGGCCGCTACACGCCGCTGCATCGAACGAAAGACGATTTCGATGTGGGCTTGGGGTATGTCGGTCCAGGCTGCTTCCACACGTTGCCACAGTTCATCAGGCGCAGCCTCGGGTGGTGCTTGCAGGGCCACTCGGTTGCCGATCAGTGACCAGACGTGTTCGATGGGCGACATATCGGGAGAACAGGCGGGCCAGGGCAGCAGTGACACCTGGTGGGCCGTGAAGAATTGTTGCACGATGCGTGCCCCGTGCGGGTGCGCATTGTCCTGTTGAAACGTGGCCGCTGGCAGGTCCTGCAGGTAAGGGAGGACTACAGGCTCCAAAACGTCGGAGATGTAGCGATGGCTGTTGAGTGTACCGGTGATGCGTACCAGAGGGGTGCGGGTGTCATATCCAATTGTGCCCCAAACCATAACCCCAGGCAACGGTCCGGTATGGCGATGCATAATGCAGGCGGACACAGTCTCTCGTCGCGGTGCCGCCACACACACGCGGATCCGACCGTCGTGGTGTTGCAGGCAGAAGCGGGATTCGTCGGAGAAGACAATGTTGTGCCGTTCCGTTGTCCAGGTGCGGCGTTCAACAGCCCACTGCCGCCGCACTCGCCGGTGGTGTAACGTCAATGGTAATCGGAGCAATGGGCCCCGTGCGACAAGTCCCAGCTCCTTCAGACGACGTCGAACGGTACGTGCTGACACAGGTTGTTGCGCAACATACCCTAATTCCTGCGCTAACGTTCGTGATGTGGTGGTGCGAGCCGTCAATGCCCGCCGCACAGCATGCCGGTCCTACCGTTCGGTGGTGTGCCACGGCTGCGGCAATACCTCCCGTCAGTCCGTCCGTCCGTCCCTCCTGCATCCACCGAATCCATACGACCTGTTACTAATCAGAGCAAACTATGACGCTTGGCATTAGGCCGGTATGACGCTGCAAGATGCAGTTCACTACGATGTCTTCGAACACGTATACAACTATTATAGTGCATCAGTTGAATCGTGACTCGTCAGGAAGCACGACCTGTTGCTAATCAGAGCGAACCATGACGCTTGGCGTTAAGCCGGTATGACGCTGCAAGATGCAGTTCACTACGATGTCTTCGAACACGTATACAACAATTATAGTGCATCAAGTTCAATTGTGACTCCTTAGAAAGCACGACCTGTTGCTAATCGAAGCGCCAATATCTATGTTCGAGGCCCCATTGCAGCTTGAGGCGTCTGTAGTTGAGGGTTAAAGAAATGCGTAGTAATGTATCGTAAGCGACCAGTCTTCTATTAAACAGACGACATCAAACTGTGCTGGAGAACAAAGACTGACCTGTATAGGTGCTCCACTGTAGCACTAACACCGTGGATGTCGCCGTGCGATCCATCACTGCGACGCTGTAGAGGTGCCTATTATCCCGTACAGTCGTGCGATTTTGCGGTCCATTTCTCGGATGTATGTGTTTTCCGAGCCTCATCTGTCCACTGATGCACCCTTCGCATCACAATACTGATGTTTCGTCTCGTACCAGTGGATTTTCGGAGGAAAATCCAGCTTCTCTCATCCCAACAATCCTTCTACGCTCAATGTCCGTCAGGTGTTCATAATGCGACCTTCTTCGGGGACGGGGCAGAGTGAGACACAAGAAACACACTTTCGACTCAATGTCGGCTCTTCACTGATTGCCAAACCTCGTTTGAGCCAGCCAACTCTTTATACCCGAGATCAGACAGTCCGGAGGGTTCTGCTCCGAAACCCTATGCTCATTTTCACTGACATTTTAATCTTTGCATATCCTAATCTGTTGCACATATACTGTAAGTTTCATGCTAATAAGAGCAGTCCTTCATGCTGTTACAATTTGCACAAACAGTTGTGTATTTGTTCCACAAGGACAGTCTTCCTTTGTATAATGTAGATTCTCATCAACTATCTTCGACGGCAGTATCTCAACAAATCTTAATCGCTTGGACGATCTCCAAATTCATATATGACTCTATTCGACAAATTTTCAGGAGCTCTTGAGAATATTTTTAAAATCTGGAAGGACTTTGAGATCATCTGCTGTGGCAGTAGCTGAGTGTGTTCATCTGTTACCTCCTACTCCAAAGAGACAAAATCTAGGTAATGGAAATCAGGACGAATTGTTATTTCTGCCTCTTATTTCTCTGTTTTCTATCTGAAACGAATGACATCTAGCAGACGTATAATGCAATCTTTTTTATCGACGCATTCTACAATTTTTAAAAAATTCGGAGGAGTAGCATTTGTAACTTCGGATGATCTCTTGACCCAAGGGCTTGTGACACTTATAATAAACAGGAAATCCGCAGTACTGAACGGCATAATTTTTCTCTTTTCTCATAGGATTTTGTGACGTACTACAAAGGTGAAAACATGAGTCAAGCTGATAAATCTGCAGTGAGACATTCTGTCCGCGTAGCTCAGTTGGGAGAGCGACTTACTCCGGAGTGAGAAGACACGAGTTCGAGGTCCGTCACGGAAAAACTTGTGTTTTCACATTGGTGCTCGATTGTAAAAAATGGACCCACTGGCCGTTGGGTTCTTGGGAAAATGTGTGATGTTTGTACCACACATTGTTTGGAATTAATGAAAAATTCCTTCCTCGCTTCAAAGACAAAAAAAATTAAGAGGGAGGTGATGTGACGTACTACAGAGGTGAAAACATGTGTCAAGCCGACAAATCTGCAGCGAGGCATTCTGTCCGCGTAGCTCAGTTGGGAGAGCGACTTACTCCGGAGTGAGGGGACACGGTTTCGATGTCCGTCGCGGACAAACTTGTGTTTCGCAATTTGCAAATTAAAATGCTTATAGTAATAGTTGTTTTTACGATGTACATTACAAATGATAAAATCTAAAAAAAAACAACTGATTAATGGCAGTGAAACCGAAGCTGATAATTTTAGCAGAAATACTAAATGGAAAGTTGTTGAGTTGTAGCCACCTACGGTAGTAACAATTTCTCTGGACCGAAACACATATTGATCATTAGCTGATGAATCGTTTAAAAGGAGGTTATAGCCAACTTCTACCTGAATCCCGAAACGAAAGAGAAAGAGTGACCGGTAAGTTGGCCAACCTTTCAATGTAACCCTGTTTGGCAAGTTTCCTTGACTTGTGGTACAAACGACACGAATATAAATCCCTTACGTAAAAAAGGAAAGAAGAAAAACATTGAATGGTCTCAGATGAAAGCACTTCAAGTTTTCGCAATTCAGTAAAGCTAAAAAATATTACTCCATTGATTTCCTAAGTACAGGCTTTAAATAGCAAAACTGAAAGGGATAAAGCTCGTAAAACTAGTTTTGATTCGGAGGTAGCGGAAAGTAATGTCAAATAGTCTCTAAGATTAGTTATAAACAACAAGCGACAGAACTTTTGAAACGTTTTGCCTGAAGCAGCAAAATGTTTCGATGATATTTTTTTGTGTGTGTGTGATAAACTAGAAACAAAGTTCCAAAAGTATTTTAAGAGTGTGAAACAAAACGCGTTAAATCTGACGAAAGCGGAGTTTTAGTAATTTAAATATGGAAAAGGCATTGAACAGAAAATTGAAGCAATTGCCACAATGGAAAACAACGCAGAAAAAACAGCGCAGTTTTGCGTCGTCAGTGCGATACTAGACTCATTATTTGTGCAATAAACAATCAACATGTTTTAAAAATATAAAACAAAATGCCAGAAATTAAAAATAAAACAAAAAGACGGGAAGAAAGAAACGGAACCAGACGGCATTAACGTTATTGTCCGTCTGACGTTAAAGAATATTAAGGGAAAAAAATAATTTTTATTTGTAAGATAATGCGCTGCTTGTCTAAGAACATTTTATCTGTTTAAGAGAAGATGGTGTTTCTCCTCGACAATTAAATCCTTTTAAACGCATTCTTTGCCGATGTATACACACAACGTTACTTTAGGAAATACAAAGTCAATAAATGTCTTGTAAGTTGGAAAAATCAACGAGGTGACACGATGTATTAGTTTTAATGCAGCTATGTCCAGCTCATTGATGAAAACTGAATGGGTTTCTAACTCTGAAGACAAAACAAAGCCAAATAATGAAATAGCAGAATGCTAAACTGCGTTTGCATTGATAAAAAAACTACTGTGTATCTTAATCTTTTGATGAGTATGTTACGCATGCAAACAACTCCTCAGAAATTGTTTAAATTTACATCAGCTTGGAGAAAGGAATCGAAAACGCATCTTGCGATTTCCGCCCGAGTAGGCTAACCACCTCATTTCCAAGTCTGACCCGGTGACCGAGTGGTCTGCAGCGCTGGCTTTTGGCCATTTTTACGAGGGTCTGGTCTCAGTTGACGCATGGGTAGCGCGATTGTCTGATAGCGTTGGCTCTGTTCCTTTACTGGGACCAGTGGTCCAAAATTAGGGATGGGCGACGGCGTATACCCCTTGGAGTTGTTCATGATGGCCGTTGAACATCGAAACTAAAAACACATGTTCAAGAGTGGAAATGTAAGAAATTTAGTGCGTGCTAGTCAAATCACCTAGGGCTGTCTCGTAGCGTCTATGCTGAAGCCGTTCGATTCGTTCTCCAGAACGATGGTATTCTTAAGTTGTGTAAGAAATTAGCTGCATGGTCAGAAATGAATTCAGCACATCTATACCAAACAAATAACCTTGTATGCCTTAAGGCAGGGATGGGCAAACTTACTTGCAGGAGTGCCAAATGAAAAAGCTCACTTTTTTTTTTTTTTTTTGCTGGCCAAAGACATTTTTTATTCATTTTTCTTCAAAATTTATTTTAAAAAGTCGCAAACATACATAATAGACTGATATGAATGAGTTTAAATGTATTGAGAATGCAAAACCTTCATATCATCATCATCATCATCATCATTGTCAACCATTATCTATCCACTGCTGGAAGAAGGTCTCCCCAAGTTTCTTCCACAACGGTCTGCCTTGTGCCAGTCTCCTCCATGTTACTCCCGCATACTTTCGAATTCCATCCATCCATCTCCCATGTGGTCTTCTTCTGGGTCTTTTCCTGTCCCTTGGAATCCAATCTAAAATTTCGGCTGTCCATCGATGATCTGTCCTTCTGGCAGTATGTCCAGCCCATTGCCATTTCAGGGATTTAACTGTGATCATGATGTCTTCCACTCTTGTCATTTTTCGGATCCACGAGTTCCTCTTCTTATCTCTCCTGGTTACACAAAGCATGCACCTCTCCATGCTGCTTTGAGTTGTCTGCAGCCTTTATATGTCTCTTTTAGTTAAGGTCCACGTCTCTGCACCATACGTAAGCACTGGAAGGATGCATTGATCAAACACTTTTCTTTTAAGACATAATGGCATATTGCTCTTGAAAATTATGCTGTTTCTTCCAAAAGCTCTCCAGGTAAGTTTTATACGCCGATTAATTTCTTCACCAATGTGATCCTCACTTGATATCTGCTGTCCAAGATAAACGTACGTGTCTGTTATCTCCAGCTTTTCTCCATCAATCGATAAATCTTCATTTCTTGTAAAAGCAATGTACATCACTTTTGTCTTCTGAAAGTTCATTTTTAATCCCACTTCTTTACTCTTGTCAGCAAGTACGTGGATCATACTCTGCAGCTCTGATGGGGTAGTTGCAAAAATGACTATGTCATCGGCAAAACGAAGGTGAGTTAGATAATCTCCATTAATCTTTATCCCTTTGTTTTTCCAGTTCAGTGATTGAAAGACATTTTCCAATGTAGCATTAAAGAGCTTCGGAGATATGGAGTCACCTTGTCTCACTTCTTTTCCAATTTTTATGTGTGTTGTATTTTCAAACAGCCGAATCTTTGCACTTGCATTTTCATAGATGTTATTAATAATATTAATGTATGCATCTTCAATACCGCAGGATTTCAAAGCCATTGTAACTGCTGATGGTTTCACCGAATCAAAGGCTTTTTCATAATCGATAAAAGCCATGCACAATGGAAGTTCATATTCCCTCGCTCTTTCAATTAGTTCTCTCAGTACATGGATATGATCTATTGTGCTGTAGCCACTCCTGAATCCAGCTTGTTCTCTCGGTTGAGCCATGTCCAGTGTTACCTTCAAGCGGTGTGAAAGAACTTTAGTGAAGATTTTATAAACCACTGATAGGAGGCTGATAGGTCTGTAGTTCCTGAGATCCTCAATGTCACCTTTTTTATGTAGCAGGATCATTATAGCGTTGTTCTTATCCTCAGGAATCTTCCCCTCATTAAGGCATCGAGTGAAAAAAAAACATTCATATATTATTACTAAACCATGTTTAAGTTCGTTTAGAAGATTTATATGATGGGGCATGAGATGAGTGGAACTGTGATTGATCTTCCAGCAGTTTTTCATAATTTGGGTTTCACTGTGAGGAGGTGTTTCTCGAGAGAGAAGACAGTTGCTCATCAATAAGTCGGTTTCTAAGATCACTTTTCCTAAGTTTTAATGTTGAAAATACGTGTTCGCATGAATATGAAGATGCAAACATTGCAATATATTTCTTAGGCGGGATCTACCGAGTTTGGAAATCTTGAATTTTGCATGGTTTTATAAAAATCCAGTTTTGTTGTGTTTGAAAAAGCGTGTTTCATTTGAGAGTTGCCCTACAGTTCAATCAATTCCAGCTGTAAATCAGTTCTCATATTTTCATTCATAATCAGTCGCGGACTGGGCTGCCGGGATTCCGAGAGAATTCCCGGTTGGCCGCCATATTCAGGGCCAGTAGGGCTCAATATTTAAAAAATATAAAAATAAAAGTAAATGTATACATACTCGCGCTTCAATATTTTTGTAGAAGAAAAACAAATAATGCTGAAACGGCAAGGTTTGTCTACCACTTTGACGGCTAGGAAAAAAACGCTTACATAGCAAATGTTCTGTTGAGCCAAACTGTTTTACTCGTAGTGTCCTTCCCGAATTCCTAATTTAAACCCGGTCCGTTTAGGCTGATATCCTCTAACTCAGTGCGCTGTTGCCAATTGCAGTTGAATGGCAAAGGCGGACTGAGGTAGAGGATATATATGCTATCAGTAGTCTGAGATATAAACTCGAAATTCATTGTGTACGTTAATGCATTGAGCTTCACCTACGGTCAAATCTTTGGATTGCTGCTTTTTATGCTGTGAGTACATTCGTTTTATTTCTTATACGAGATCTGAGTTTGATTTATTGCTTTTTTGGGCCTTCCAGTTACATGAATTCTTGAACTGCAGTTCAAAAATTCGCAGAACTGAAGTTACTTGCAGTCCTTCAAAAATGCGTTTTTCCAGTTGAAAGTAATGAAATATAAATTAAGTTTCGCACTCTCTAATTTCTCTCTCATTTTATAAATTTGCACTGAAATTCCAGGCATTTTCAATTTTCTCAAGAGATTTCTTTGTAATTATGTCATCAATGATAGGTTAAGCCATGAAACAGAAATTTTTTTGGCACATTTGGATTTCCGTTCGCACTAAAACCGAAGAAATTACCTGTTACAAACTCTAAATACAGTTATCGTAATAAAATTCATAAGAATGGAATAAACTCTTCTTCAGTCTTTCTCAGAGAAAGTCTGTTGCTTCTCAGCAGCGGAAATAATTTCTTTCTTACATAAAATTTTACTAGAGCGCTGCGGTGTGTCCAAGAAAATGGGTAAGATGTTGATAAATGTTATTTCCTCAATATAGAAAACCTCAAAACCTCAATTTTCTATTATTTCCTCAATATAGAAAACCTCAAAACCTCAATTTTCTATTATTTTGTCAATATAGAAAACCTCAAAACCTGAATTTTCTATTATTTCCTCAATATAGAAAACTTCAAAACCTCAATTTTCTATTATTTCCTCAATATGGAAAACCTCAAAACCTGAATTTTCTATTATTTCCTCAATATAGAAAGCCTCAAAACCTGAATTTTCTATTATTTCCTCAATATAGAAAACCTCAAAACCTCAATTTTCTATTATTTCCTCAATATAGAAAACCTCAAAACCTTAATTTTCTATTATTTCCTCAATATGGAAAACCTCAAAACCTCAATTTTCTATTATTTCCTCAATATAGAAAACCTCAAAACCTTAATTTTCTATTATTTCCTCAATATAGAAAACCTCAAAACCTCAATTTTCTATTATTTCCTCAATATAGAAAACCTCAAAACCTGAATTTTCTATTATTTCCTCAATATAGAAAACCTCACAACCTCAATTTTCCATTATTTCCTCAATATAGAAAGCCTCAATGATTCGTAGATCCGTGTTGTATAGATTTGTAAACAGTAAGCGGTGTTACTGACAACTTATTTTTTTGTAGGGGAAAGGGGTGTGGTGCCTTAATCATTTTTTCCGAAAGCGGGCCTCTCAAAATCAACTTCCAGGGCCGTTTATGGATCGCCAGTCCGTCACTCTTCATAATCCACATTGAACGGCATGATGAAAGATATCCAGGTCGAGCTCATTATTCCTAAAATGTTGGAAACATTGTTCAAATTCAGCAAGAGGTTTTCTTACAGTTTTCATAATTGATGACTTAGTTATCTAAAATAAGCGCAACAAACGGCAGATTTGGAAAATGTGAAAAAAATTCTCTTAGATAGGTGGTTGGCAAAAAGTGAAAGCTTCATTTTAAATTATTGTGGATGTGCTCAGACGTCATCCCAAAACTGTTGTTTTCCGTGGAGCTTTCTTTATATTCAGTTTAATAATGTGGCAAAGATCGGTAGAAAATGAAAAATCGCAGAGCAGAACTTTGTCTTTCAGCATTGAAAATTCTTCAGATCTGTTATGATCACGCATGAAAAGAATAATTTCCTCCTTTAAATCCCATACACGTTCAAAGACGTAGACTGCACTAAGCCATCTCACCTCAGTGCAGTACAGTACATCTGAATAATTACAATTCAAAGAGCTCAGAAAATCTCGGAATTGTCTGCCAGAAAGTCCCAGGGAGCGTATTCACAAGCTTAACTATTACGTCAATGACGTGTTTAAAATCTAATGCAAATTTACAAAGTGCCACTTAGTGTGGAATGCAGTGTAAAAATATGTCATTATCAAGATTTTCTTTATTAAGTATTGTCGAAGAAGTCTAATCTTCCAGCCGTCATGTTTGGCGTGCCATCAGTTGTAATACCATTACATATGCTTGCGATAGGTATTTGTAGTTTTGTTAAAACTTGTTGATATTCCCAAAAAAATATCCAACCCAGTTGTATCTTCTTTGATTTTAAAGCAGCCAATTCTTCAGTAATGAAAAAGCTGTCATCGGTCCCTCTCATAAAAATACTAATTGAGCTGTGCCACTTGAATTGGTACTCTCGTCCATTGTTAGAGAGCGAAACTTAACATTAACAACCTTCCTTTTTTTCAGCTGTAAAGTTAAATCATTATCAATAGCTTGAACTCTGTTATTGTTTTTGAGATAAACTAATTAATTCAAATTCTTTAGTGCTTTCGGGACAAATAAGATTGCAAACGCTCAACATACATTCTTTTAAAATTTCACCATCACATAGAATTCTGTTATTTTTAGGTATTTTATGTGCTGCAATATATGTAGCTGGCTGGCATCAGTAGACAATTTCTGCGCAGTGTCTTGTTTTTAAAAATATTCTTCTGACCTAAAAGTTCTTCCTGAAGTACCTGTGCCTTTTTCTTTTGTTCAGCCTCAGTCATAGCAGCATAGCTCTAGCATTATTGCCATGTTTTGAGGAGAAATGACGTGAAAGATTAAAGTCCTTGAACAGTGCCACATCGTCTTTACAAATAAAACAATCTGGACGATGTGAAAAAGTACTTCCACAACCACTGATCGTAGTGCACCCGACATTCCACGTCAACTTTCCGTTTCTTAGAAGCACTATTCATTTTTGCAAATCAGATAACGTAATGGTGTAACAGAAATTTAAAAATGAACGAAGGCGACATTAATACACTGAGTGGACACTTTATTAATACCACCTGACAGTTTTAAGCAAACGAGCTATGGCTGCACGCTGTTACGGCCAGAGTATGAGGCTAGTATAGAAAGGGAAAGCTTACTGCTTGCGACAGTATTAGAAGGGATTTTTGGGTGACGAGATGGATAAAAAATGCGATTTCACGGACTTTCAACGTGGGATGATTGTAGGAGCTCGGAGCCATAGAGGGAGTATCACCGAAACCGCCACATTCGTGAAATGTTCCAGAGCAGCTGTTGTTAAAGTGTTTAAAGACTGGACTGTTAGCCAAAAAACTGGGTCTCTACGTGCAACGTGGTCGTCATCGATTAGTGACTGCTCGGGGAGAGAGTGTCCAGACTGGTATCATACAACAGAAGGGCAACAGTGCATCAAATTACAGACCATCTTAATCAAGGATCCCCTCAAATGATCTCTGCACGCACTGTTTGCAGTACACTGCATCGGATGGGATATGGCAGCCGAAAGCCTGTTCGAACACCTTTGCTGTCTGCAGTTAACAAGAGAAAACGTCTCCAGTTCGCACAGGAGCACAAGGATTGGACAATCGATAATTAGAAATAAATTATGTGGTCCGATGAATCACGTTTTCAGTTGAACCATGCCGATGGCCGAGTGAGAATTTGGCGGAAACAGCACAAAAGCATGGAACCCAAATGCATTGCTACAACCCTTCAAGCTGGTGGAGGCAACGTTATGGTTTGGGGAATGTTTATCTGGCATGCTTTGGGCCCTTTAATTCGTGTTGATCAACGTCTGACTGGCACATCATATCTAAACATCGCTGCGGACCAAGTGCATCCTTTCATGTGGATGATTTATCCCAATGGTGATGGCTACTTTCAACAAGATAATGCCTCCTGCCAGAGTGCTCGTATTGTACAGGATTGGTTTCAGGAACATGCCGGTGAGTTAACTTTGCTTAGGTGGCTCCCACAATCTCCAGATCTCAACCCCATTGAGAGTTTGTGGGATAAAGTTGAACGAGCCATCAGGCAGCTGGATCCACAACTCTGCAATCTCACACTCCTGGAAAGTGCTATTCATCAAGCATGGTCTCAGATTCCACAAACCACCTATCAGCATCTCGTGGAATCCATGCCACGAAGAATGGACGCAGTATTAAAGGCAGAAGGTGGCCGAACGAAGTACTGAGGGGGTGGTCATAATAAAGTGGCCACTCAGTGTATAAGAATCTTACTGACTAGATGTCGTTGATTATATGGAAAATAAAAGCCACAAAGCAGAAAACTACGCTCTACGTATTATCATTGTTTCTGTCCGAGTGAAACCCGAACACACACACACACACACACACGGCCCGTCTCTCACTACCTCCAAACCTCCTACCACTGCATCGGAATGCCGATGATACAGAAAACTCAATTCAAAAAGTTGACGCGGCTCCAGCAACCAAGTCCTAACAAGGAAAGGTATTTCACATTTCACAGGAGCACACGTCCTCACCGCTGCCAGTCGCTCGCTATTTCGGCGTCCCAACACCGGCATCCCCCAGGCATCAGTGGACACCTTCTCATTCAAGGTGGTTGGTGTTTTTGTCGAGATTAAATAAATAGGGGTTGCAGCACGTGTCGTAACCAAATTGGAAGGCATTCTCGAAAGGTGAAATGGCCGCCCCAGAGTCGCAGTGGTCTAACCGCTTGCTACAGACCATTCTTCTGAGATGGGTTCGAATCGGTGAGACATGGATGTTTTGTTTGTCTTAAGGCACTGTACTTCTCCCTTCCCTGGTACAAGTGACCCTAAATTTGGGACAGGCGACTGCTTATAGCCCATCGAGTTGCTCGTGGTGGTCATTAAACCTCCGAACAAAATAGAAAGAAAGAAAGAACGTGAAATCGATCCTATCTTGAAACTGTACCCAGAAATTAATGAGGAATATTTCAGCATAAAATATGCAATGTTTTCCGGATTAAACGATGTGTCATGCCTAAGAGAAACAGCACTTTTATATTATTTATCCCGCGGGCCGAAGCTTGCCCATCTTTTAAGGTTTATTCTTCCTGAGCCACAATTGGGATTTATCTTAATAAATGGAAATTGCTCGCCTGTATCCGTTCCTGGATTAAAATGATCATCACCCTGAGCAGGCATCAGATGCCACCGCTAATTCAATCGATGTTAGTTCAGATTCCTTCAATTTGAGTTACTTAAAAATGGGTTGTTGTGATTGGCATACTGGTACGGTTATCGTGAAACGCGGGTTCCATTAATGCTCTATGCCGATGTGGTTTTTAAGTTTTCTAAAGAGTCATCTGATGAGAACAATTGATCACAAGACATTTATATTGCAAAAAAATAACACTTTGGTAAGTCTGCCACATATTTACCAAAAATGTTTCTTCATTAAGTTCCACGAAATTAAATCTTCCACTTGTCTGCGCATATTTATTCATTCTAAATAATATGTACACAGTAAAATATACACTATTAGATGAGAAGAGTACAACAGAAGCTATGTTGGATCCGTTAGTTACTTCAGAATTTGTATTTGTGTTCTATTGGGGTATATTTAAATCAAAGCTACTGTATGTGTTTTATGTAGCCCATCAGACTGACTTTATATAAAGCACAACTGAACACACAATGTGAAATAGCACGGTAAAATTCTAAAATCTCTCATTATTCAAAGAATAATGAATTCTGTGCATTTGTAAAATTAAGATATCTTCTTCACTTTCAAATTATTGTGTTATGCAAACTTAAATCGAAGCTTTGGCGCAACTGAAATATAAAAGTATTTGTGCCATCTGAGGGATGAGAGTGAAAAGTATTTATTTCCTTACATGGTCACTGCTTACAAATGTGATTTTCAGGAAAACATTAGAACAAAAATAACGCAGAAAAGTTTCATTTGTATGCGTCAAAGCAAAGTTTTACTTTGCACCAGGACGCTAGTTGAGTCCTGATGCTGCTGGATTCATCTTCATAACATCAGGTAATGCAAAGAACTCATCTACCATATTTAGGGTAGGAGAATTCCTCTTTTAAAGCACACTGAAAAGCATGTCTTACTTTCTCTCTTTCTGTTTTTTTTCTTCCACAGCTGCGTTCTTTTACATTAATCCATACATAAAATTATCTATTATTCTTTGTTTCTAATTACTCCTTTTTTTTTTTCTAGGTCAAAATATTTTCGAGGAAAACGAATTCATGGAGACTGGGATATACGTGTGGAACAGGTAAATTAGAAATTGTTTATTATAACAGTAAAAGCACTTGTATTTGATTCCCCTAAAGTTAGTCGCAATCACGTTTTTCAAAAAAAAAAAAATGCCGTGTATCGGGTGTTTCTTGGAAACAAAAACTTCCGTAATGTGTAATAATTCATCATTTCATTATTGTGAAAGCTAGACAGATGTCATTCAATTCTATTTCAGCAAATAAGAAGGAAGTATCTTATATAAAACTGTACCGCGCCCCGTAGCAGAATCGCGGCGACGGGCGACATAGGTTTTAGACTTTTTTTGGTCCTGCAGACAAAATCGATATCCTCAGAACCCTTTTTACGAGTAACCTTTTCTTGCAGACTCTTGATCACGGATGCAAGTTTTCCATCTGGCGATGAATTCGGCCTTTTAAAATATTCCGAAAACGGAAGTTAGACAAACTGAAGATTTCTCCTACAATTCTAGTTAGGTTTTCTTTTAGTTTTCTCTAGCGATATCCGTTCTGTCTATCTAATCGTTAAATATTATGTCATTACATAAATGCTTGCGTTTCAACTTGAAAATGGGAGGCAATCATTTACGAAAACAAAAGTTAGACGAAGCGCTATAATTTCAAATTCTTTTTATATTCCCTTTCCGCCCCGGTGATGTAGTGGTCTAAGCGATGGCTTCTAAACATTCGTCAGAGGTGGGTCCGAGTTCGAATCCCGGTGAGCCATGGATGTTGTGTTTGTCTTAAGGCGTTGACTCTCTCCCTTCCCCGGAGCCAGTAGCCCTAAATTAGGGACGGGCGACTGCTTATAGCCCAATGAGTTGCTCATGGTTGTCGTTAAAGGCCCAATCTAAAAAAAAAATCCTTTTCTCGTGATGTTCTCTGTGTTCTGTATTGTTGTTGATTTTTTTTCATAGATATTTGTATTTCAGCTTGAAAATGGAGAAAAAGGAATCCGAAAACTAAAGTTATATGGAACCAGATTTTCTCCCGTTATCGTAATTTATATTTCCGCGATGTTTCCTCTGTCCAAATATTGTTGCAAAATATAATTTTGTTGCAGAAATATTTGTGTTTCAGCTTAAAAATGGAGGCGAAAATTTCGGAAGACAGAAGCTAAAGGTACCGAAGGTATTCCCGCGATAATTATTTTTTCGTCGTGTTTTGTCTTACATTGTTTTTAAATACTATTTTAATTTCATAAATGCTTCTATTTAAGATTGAAAATACATAGAAAAATTTCCGAAAACGGAAGTTGATGAAGGGAAGATTTGTCAGGTATTGTTTTGTTTTTAATATTTCACGCGATATTCGCTCTAACCTGTATTGTTTTTTTAAATCATTTTATTCCATAAACTTTGTGTTTCAACTCGAAAATGGAGACAAACATTTCCGACAACGGAGGTTTGATGGAGTTTTTTTTTCTAAATATGCAATTTTAGAAAAAAATATGTAATTTTAATTTAAATGTGTATTTTTTCTCTCAATGATGCATATATATATATCATCATCATTGTCAACCATTATCAATCCACTACTGGACGAAGGTCTCCCCAAGTTTCCTCCACAACGGTCTGTCTTGTGCCAGTCTCCTCCATGTCACTCCCGCATACTTTCGAATTTCATCCATCCATCTCCCATGTGGTCTTCTTCTGGGTCTTTTCCTGTCCCTTGGAATCCAATCTAAAATTTCGGCTGTCCATCGATGGTCTGTCCTCCTGGCAGTATGTTCAGCCCATTGCCATTTCAGGGATTTAACTGTGATCATGATGTCTTCCACTCTTGTCATTTTTCAGATCCACGAGTTCCTCTTCTTATCTCTCCTGGTTACACCAAGCATGCACCTCTCCATGTTCCTCTGAGTTGTCTGCAGCCTTTGTATGCCTCTTTTAGTTAAGGTCCACGTCTCTGCACCATACGTAAGCACTGGAAGGATGCATTGATCAAACACTTTTCTTTTAAGACATAATGGCATATTGCTCTTGAAAATTATGCTGTTTCTTCCAAAAGCTCTCCAGGCAAGTTTTGTACGCCGATTAATTTCTTCATTAATGTGACCCTCACTTGATATCGGCTGTCCAAGATAAACGTACGTGTCTGTTATCTCCAGCTTTTCTCCATCAATCGATAAATCTTCATTTCTTGTAAAAGCATTGTACATCACTTTTGTCTTCTGAAAGTTCATTTTTAATCCCACTTCTTTACTCTTGTCAGCAAGTTGCTGGATCATACTCTGCAGCTCTGATGCGGTAGGTGCAAAAATGACTACGTCATCAGCAAAACGAAGGTGGGTTAGATAATCTCCATTAATCTTTATCCCTTTGTTTTCCCAGTTCAGTGATTGAAAGGCATTTCCCAATGTAGCATTAAAGAGCTTCGGAGATATTATGTCACCTTGTCTCACTCTTTTTCCAATTTTCATGTGTGTTGTATTTTCCAACAGCCGAATCTTTGCTTTTGCATTTTCATAGATGTTATTAATAATATTAATGTATGCATCTTCAATACGCAGGATTTCAGAGCCATTGTAACTGCTGATGGTTTCACCGAATCAAAGGCTTTTTCATAATCGATAAAAGCCATGCACAATGGAAGTTCATATTCCCTCGCTCTTTCAATTAGTTCTCTCAGTACGTGGATATGATCTATTATGCTGTAGCCACTCCTGAATCCAGCTTGTTCTCTCGGTTCAGCCATGTCCAGTGTCATCTTCAAGCGGGATGAAAGAACTTTAGTGAAGATTTTATAAACCACTGAAAGGAGGCTGATAGGTCTGTTGTTCCTGAGATCCTCAATGTCACCTTTTTTACGTAGCAGAATCATTGTAGCGTTGTTCCAATACTCAGGAATCTTCCCTTCATTAAGGCATCGAGTGAAAATTTGGGCGAGTGCTGTTTCGATTTCTCCACTTGCCTCTTGTATGATGTCTATAGTAATTCCATCTTCTTCTGGAGCTTTTCCCCGCTTCATGTTCTTGATTGTATGTGCAACTTCTGCTGGGAGGACTGGAAGAAATCTGGTACTGGTACCTTTCATGATGTCTGGAGTACATGTATCATCCCTTTCATATAATTTGGAGTAGAAATCTTTCACTCGTGTCAACATTTCGCCTCTATTTCTTGTTACAGAACCATCTTCTTTTCTCAGTGCCATAATCTGTTTTCTTCCCTTACTGAGATGTCCCTTTGCAATTTTTAGGCTTTGGTTGTTTCCAAGTGCTTTCCTCACTAGTTCACAGTTGAATTTACTTACGTCTTCAGTGATACTTTTTCGTACTGTCTTGCACAGCTCTATACATTCTACTTTTGAAGTCTCATTTTCTTTAGTTGTCCTCATCTCTCTTCTTTTTGCATCAACATTTTGGTTTTTCCTGATAATTTGTTCACATGCAACTTGTTCTTAGACCCAGCTAATTTTGTTGCTGTTTCCATAAGCGCTTTGGTTACTTTTCTGTTAACTTCCGAAATATCCACTTCTTCCGAGGTTAGGCCTTCTAAAGCAGAGAATCTGTTCTTCAGTTCCAATTTGAAGGTATTATGGTGGTTTTTAAGGTTGGTTATGTCAATACATTTTGTTTGTATTATGAGCTTGCTACGTTCGAGTTTAGTGTTGAGGTGCATCTTACATCTCACCAATCTATTGTCACTGCCTGTGTTGAACTTGTTTAGCACACTGCAGTCTTCTATGACGAATTTTTTGTTACACATAATAAAATCAATTTCACTTGTCGTCCCATTTGGATGTCTCCATGTCCATTTCCTGTGTGGCTTTTTCTTGAAAAAGGAGTTCAAGATGAAAATCCCTTCTGCCTCTTCAAACTCAACGAGAGTATTTCCACGCCGGTTTCTGTTGCCGTGACCGAATTTACCTACTGAAGTTTCATTCTGTTGCCGTTGCCCTATTTTTGCATTGAAATCTCCCATAATTATCTTCAAGTGCTGCTTACCTTTATTATTTAGATGACGAATTTCCTCATAAAATTCTTCAATTTCTTCTTCCGGATAACTTGTGGTGGATGCATAAGTTTGAATAATCTGAGCCTGGTATCTTCTCGAGAGTTGGATAACGAGTCGTGCAGCTCTGTCAGAGGAACTTTCAAATTCTACAACTTTATCCTTCAGTTTCTTGTTTATTATATATAAATCCAACACCACTAGTTCTTCCAGTATCTGTCCCACGATAGTAGAATAGATGTCCACTTTTCAGTTCAATGAGATCTTCTCCTTTTCTCCTTACCTCACTTAGTCCGACGATGTCCCACTTGATCCTTTGTAGTTCCTCTTCCAATTCAAGAAGCCTTGAATCAGAAGATAGGGAGCATCCATTATACGTAGCGAAGGTCAGCATCAGATGGCTGCCTAGTCCGGTCCTCTGGAGAATCTTAGCACCCTCTGCCTTCATGTCGCACTGGCCGCTGCCTTGGCCAGGTACATTCCAGTTGCCGGAGACTGAGGGCCAAGATTTAGGTTGTGGAGTCATTTTGGAGAGGTTTGGCCATAACTCACCACGCTGGCCAAGCGGGTTGGTGAGTGTGGGATAGCATTTCCTCTAATCCCGATGGTATAGTTATACCGCTATTGGCGGTCGTCAGAACCCCTATATATACTGTATATACACTATATGGCAAAAAGTCACCGGACACCCTTCAAAAGCAATTGAACGTATCCGCTGCGTTGTTAAGATGCGCAGTACAGCTGCAAACGGTATAAAAACAAGCCTGCAGCTGACAGCTATCATATTGCACTGTGAGATTGAGTGAAAATGTTGCGGCGGGAGAGAACCTACTTTGAGAAAGGAAAGATTGTTGGGTGTTATATTAGTGGGATGTCCGTAGGAGAAACCGAGAGGCATTTTAACATACCCAAGTCAACTGTTTTGGATGTACTGAATAAGTGGGAGACACATGGCGTGCCTGAAGCAGCAAAACGTATCGGCAGACCAAAGAAAATCAGTTATAGAGGACGTCAAAGCCTCAGGAGAGTCGTTACAGCTAATCGACGGAGTACTGTACAAGACCGCAGTGTACAAGTGAGTAAAAATGCTGGAACATCGGTATGTACACGTGCATTCCCATAGAACTTCATTCCATGAGTTACCGTGATCGTACGGCTGCTTATAAGCCTTTCATTTCCACTCGGAATGCTACTCGTCGTTTAGCATTGTGTAAAGAACATTTATCGTGGACCATAGATCAATGGAAACGGGTCCTATGGGCTGATGAATCCAGATGCACGATCCATCAGTCTGATGGTCGTGTGTGGGTATGGCGGCAGCCGGGGGAACGCCATTTACCACAGTGTACTGTTCCTACGGTCAAGTTTGGAGCAGGCAGTGTACTGGTGTGGGGGTGTTTTTCGTTGTATGGTCCCCGGCTTATTAGTTATAGTGGACAAACCTGCTAACCTGCATGGCTACCTCGATATTCTGGACAATTATGCCCTACGCCCAACTCTGTGGCAATACTATGGAACCAAGCCTTGTTGGTACCAGCAGGATAATGCACCGAGACATAAAGCAGGGACTGTTACGGCATCGTTTGACGATAAGTCCATATCGTGTGTGGACTTGCCAGCACAGAGCCCTGATCTTAATCCCAAGGAGCACCTATGGGATGAATCAGAGTGCCGCAGAAGAAGTTTGGAACCAAGGCCTACTACTAAGCAACAGTTAGCGACATCATTATGTACTGAATGGAAGCTTATGTCCGAAGGGGTGAGTGCATGCATTAAGGCCAAAGATGGACCGACACCGTACTAATGTATGTCAATAACTGCTATGTTGTGTTTCCCTTCTAATTGTCCGGTGACTTTTGTCAATACAGTGTATATATGTATTATATATAAATAAGTGGCATTACATTCAAAAAAGAAGATGTAGGAGATAGATATTAGCATAGCAGGAACTTTGTTTGTTAAGTTGGAGGAGAGTAAACAAAAATCACAGTCTGTGCAATGCCTACTAGCTTTTACCGATAGTTACGTGAAAAACGATTTCGAAATCCAAGAAAGAAAGTCTAGTTTCAAGAAAGAAATTAGTATTACTGATCCTAGTTGTCATTGCAATTGGTTTAGAACTTTGGTTATGGCTCTTCAGGTAAAAGAAATATAAGGTGATGATTTTCTTTTCCCTTTTTTATTTCTACCTCTGCGAATTTTGATTGTTTTTCACACCCATTTGTTGTCTTGCGCAGTGACAGTCCCGTAGATTATTCTGTGTCACCAAAATATCCGTCGGACACTGATCTGAAACGTTTTGCTATTTGTATCAATAAATGGATAAATTTTTATGGAAATACGAATAAGACGCTTTGTCTAAGCTATTTATATCTGGAAATATTTTGTCCGTCAGTAATTTATGAGGAGCATTTTATATACTAAACCTACTATATTCGGACTGAAAGCTATTGTAGGCAGCAACTTTTGACATTTTATGAAGACATAAGGTCTGTGAAATTCTTTTTCCTCTTCAAGCCCATTAAGTACATAAAGCACCTGCATTTAAGCTCATTAAGTACCGACAGGACCTTAATGACTGATATAATAGCGAGAGCGGCTATAATATTAGGCAAAGTGGTTCATTATAGCATATTATGACTCCTATATATATAAAAAATAATCAGTTTCGTTTCATGTTGCGAGGTAACCACCGGCCATTACAATCAAATGTACCGTAATTATGCAACTTTTTGCGTCTAATTTAATCAAACGCGCTAACAGGAATCTGGGAAACTCGTGATTTATTTCTGTCGGGTAATGAATATCAGTTAGGTCACTTTATGTGCTTTCCTCCTGGCAGAGTATGGATTTTCAGTCCAGGCTGCAAACATCTTTTCTTCGCAAGATTAGGTAGCAGCTAAAGGGCCTTCGAAAGGTCTGGATTTTAAAATAAGTGACGTAAATAAAACTGTGAAGAATCAAGGGGGCGGGGAATTATGATTATGACTGGTGGTTACCTCGCAGGGTCCTTTAGCCGTTTTAGAATCGTTTTTTCTTCTCCAGAAGCAGCAGGAATAGTCTTTATACTTAGATCGGGTCTCCTTTGAGGACGAATAGTCTTTATACTTAGATGGGATCGCCTCTGAAGAACTTCATTCTCCACTTCGCTTGTCTTACATGATCTTGTGAAAACAGGAATTTGTCAAAACCGCGTCTCCTCGCTCCGGAGTGAGGTGACGGAGATCGAAATCGAGTCTCCTCGCTCCGGAGTGAGTTGCTCTAACCGACTAAGTTACACCGACGAAATGTACCGCTTCAGATTTGTCGTCTTGAAACGTGCTTCAACTCTGAAGTACGTCACAATCTATCTTAAAATTCTTTTCCCGAGTTTTTGTCTAAAAGCTCCTTCCATCTCCTTCTTCGCTTGGTTTTCAACTATCTCGTTTTCTTTGAAGCTCAACATATGCGTCAGCGCGAAAGGGCGGGCGCGCGCGCGTTTTTGTACGTTTGTTTACTATTCCATACATCCTTTATTACTTCCTAACAAATGTCCTCATCAGAGCAATTTTGCTTCTTGGGGGTCTTCGAAATTAAATTGTGTTCTAGTTCCTATTGATACGGTTTCCTCTTATCATGCTTATGGGTACCAAATGCCTTTATGTTCAAGACTGTACAAAGAAATCTGCGGTTTTCATTTTGAGGACCAGCATATTCGTTAAAGGTTGCCTTCGATATCAGAGATTCTTTATACAGTTCGTAGATAATTTTCTTTTATTTCGTAGAATGTCGATACAGTCTTTTAGAGCTTTCACGGCATTTTTTGCACCAGGAGCATCGCTTTCTGCACGGTCTTCTTCATCACCTTCACTGACAATATTTAATATTACGTAATTCTGTTTGTTTCTCGAAACAATGCACTTCAGCATCTTCATTTCTACAACTTGGGTCTTAATCTCAACACATCTTGCCTTGACCAAGCATCACCTCCCTACAGCATCGCCGAACTCTTGAAAATGCTGATTTTCAATCTCACTGGCAGTCTCCCATTATGGAGTAAATTGGATATTTTCTTAGTTTTTCTAGACGTCTGCAATCTGTCACTGACATCTCCTTTGACATTTCGATCGTTTTGTGTTTTTATCATTTCTTTTATCAAAAGCGCATTTCGTCTCACAGAACGCCTGTCGCTGTGATGATTTGTAGGTTGCATCAAAGTTTATTATGCTTTGCCGCCTTCTAATGTTCTCTGAGTGCAGGCTGGATTTTGTATTTTATGCTCAATGATGTGTTTTCATAAAAAGTTCTTCTGAATAAAGCTGCAGATCTTTGGGTTTGTGGATGACTGTCTTCTGAGATAGAATTCCGTGCGGTTAGAGAAAGTGCGTTCTTCCTGGAAAAACGCTTTTAATCATTAGCACAACACCATAATACCGTTAAAAGTCATACAAGTTTCTTTATGGATAAACGTTATAAATTACACTGTTTTGTAATATTTAATATTTCGGTACAGAGGTCTTCAAATTAGATGCATGATAATGCAACCTTTTGACAAAAAGTTTACTTCTCTCGAAATTCATCAAAGTCCTCATTTATAGGCGAACTGAGTTACAAAGTGCACTTAAATCATTCCAATGAAATCATGTTTGTAGTGCTAAATATTTAACGAGTTATAGAACGCCGTCTCGGAAGTTGCGTGGTGAGAGGCTTGGGCTTATGGATGATCTTCCACATTGGGCCCAGCCTCGAGTCCTTGGTTAAGCATGAGTGGTGTGTTTGGACAATAGAGCTAGTTCTTTTCCTTCCTTGGAACGAACGGCCCTAAAGTACGCTCAAAGCGAATCGTTGTAGCTCGGCAGAGGTTGTTAAACCCCGAAATAAGGAAGGCTCAGGATGTGACGTTGATAGATACCAGAACATATTATGATCCATCTGTGCTGTTAACTGAGCAGGCTGAAGTGGAACAAAATAGTTTGAGTTTTTTTTTTAACTTTGACATTTCAAATATTCTATATTTGGTAATTGCAAAGTTATTATATCCGTCAAATTTCATGCGACAAGCTTACTTCGCATAGAGTGCAAAATTTATGTGCGAGATTTGTTCTGCAGTGTATTAGAGAAACAAAATATTTAACTTTATTTTCTACAAAGAGAGAAAGTCGAAAAGGAGATCAAATCTGAATACCAGCATTTATTCGGCTTTTATCTGTCGATCGCAATAAAACTTTCAAAATTGGAGGCAAATTGAAAATACAATCGTGCAGATTCTTTATTTCCCTGCAGAGTCGACGACTACACTTAACGAACGTATGTTTGATGATAGCAAATGTATTTTTCGTCTTGAGAGTTTTTGTTCTTCGAAAGAATGCCTTTTAGCAACGCAAAGACCTTAAAAGACTGCTTACAATTCTTTGCTTCAAAAGTTTCTGGAAGATGATTTGAAAAAAACATTTGTCTAATTTGATGTCATTTAAGCAAGAAAGAAGGAACTTGGACAGACTAAAATTGAGAGCAAATTTAAATAAAACAAATGTTTTATTTGAACATAGAGCTCTTGTGATATTTAATTTTAAAATCACTTTCATTTTCTTTATCCATATATGATACTCTTTTGCGTTCATGAAAGTGAAACAGTGTTATTGAAATAACCACTAGAAAATAAAACATTTTATGGCAAAACCTTTTTTTCACTTCAAATTCTAATATGAAGGAAACCAATTAAACATTTATTTGAAATTTGCAATCTTTCAAGAGGGCATTAACAAGATGTTTCTTTTAATACATATTGCTGCAGAAGCAGTTAAAAAGCTAGAAAATTTGAGAAAATAATTTAAAAATAGAATACTAAAGATGAGTAATGTGATGCAGCGAAAACAAGCTGATTTCAGAGAGAGAGAAATAGTACAGTTCAAATATCTGAGTTCATTGTTGTACTTTGACACATATATAAAAGTAGAAGCGATAAACGATATATATATTATGTGGAATAGCTGAAAGAAAACATAAAATGTTCGTATATACTGTGTGGTTGCCTTCTAAACCTCCCTGGAATCCTTCTAAGTATTCGAGGCTTAAGTAACACTAGCAGCAAGATGAGTAGCTCCGAGTCTTGGGCAACCACAAGGTACGCAGAGCATAAGCTAAGACGTGAAGAAATGAAGGTTCAGAGATTGATGTGAGGGGCGTTATCTTCACAAAGGATGAGAGTTGAAAGGATGTGATGACAGCAATAATCAGAGTGACATAAAATTTGAAGGGCTCAAAGGACAAAGTTGGACTGGAATGGATAAAAACCAAGTGTGTATCGGACGTAGAGTTGAAAACATGGAATTATCACCAAAGACGACAGGACGAGACCTAGGATGAGATGGGGTAACTGTTTAAAGTGTGACATGAAGGAAAAGAACTTGTAGAAAAGCATGACGTGACATAATGAAAAGCTAAGTGTAGTTAAAAGGTCTTCAGCAGAACTCCCAACTAGAGTGCGGGAGTATAATGGCGCAAAGCAGATTTTATTGAATACTGATGCGCAATTGTTAAGAATATCTCACATTTTTTTATGGAAGGAGAATACAATGAAATCCTACAACAGGGGTTACCAACTGACGAGCTTCGGAAGCTGCATGTAAGGAACTTGATTCTTCGGTAGCCATCAACGAAGAATTTCGTGAAGATACACCGCAGTTTTGTGTTGTCCTATAGTTGTCAGCGAGCAGCAAATATTTTTAGTTCCTTGGAGTGATAAATTAATTCGTTCTAGAAAGGGACGGACCTTTTCATTAAAAAGGAGATGTTAAATTGTTAAGAGATACGCCAGTTTTCACAAACGTTGCACCTCAGCTATAGAATTCTGTAACATGTTTTAAAGATAAAACTACTAATGCCTAAAGAAAATTCTGAGAGATTGATTTCAATTTTCGTTACATCGTTACAACACATTTTGGTAAGACTCTGTATTCAACGTAAAAGATCATTAAACCAGAGTACCGCTTTGTGTCGTTGGAATCAAATTTTAGAATCACTTATTTTTCAAATTGCACAAATGGACGAAGTTTGAAGACAAAGTCAGCACATTGATTTAGTAGGGGGGGGGATCACAAAATGTTGGTTTTTGTCACTTCCGGGGTTAATCCCAGATTTTATATACGTCTTCTTTCCATGATTAAAAAAATGATGGAAGTTATTTCCTCAAAATTCTTTTCTTTGTCTTCAACTTATACAAAATGATATTCCTTTCAAAAAGTTCTCCAGTTTTGAGAACATAAATAACTCACATATGACAATCTTGAATATCACTTCAAAAGAAGTTATGTTAAAGCAGAGGTATTCGTTTTTCGTCAAACATTTTCCTACCAGTGCAAACTACCGGGGTATTAGTAAGACTTTCTGACGATATGATTCTTCAAAAAGCATTTGTAAGGTTCTAGGTTCATCCCTAGCTCGGCTGGAAGTTTTAAAACTGTTATTCGATAATCAAAAAACGCTTATAGAGTACTAAATTCCGTTTATTTAGTAAAGTAAAAAGTATACAAGAAGACTTTTTCAAGGCAATAGATAGACATAAAATCAGAGAATTAGAGGTCGTAGGAAAATTAGATGATTTTTTGAAAAATAACGTGGATGATATCAGGAACCTGTTATATTACTTATATTTCCTTGAAAACGTACATTTCTACTTATAGTTCACGCTTTTTTACTTCGGAGTTTAACGACCAACGTAAGAAGCTCTAAAAGGTCTAAGTAATCGCCGGTCCCTAATTTAGAGTCACTGGTTCCAGGGCAAGAAAAGAGCTAATGCCGAAGGACAAGCATACCGCCCATGCCTCACTTTGGACTCGAACCCAGACACACTCAGACGGACGGTCATAAGCCAGTCTAGACCAATGCGCAACCGGGGCAGCCTCATACACAATTTATGCTTAGTCTTTAATTTCCTCCGTCTCGCATTTCAAGGGAAAAAATTTAAAGGCGTTCTTGCATGTGTGTGTTGGAGAGAGAGAGAGAGAGAGAGAGAGAGATAGAGAGAGAGTGAGTACTCTCTTGCGTACACTACATTTTCTTCGATTTGTATCTTGCTATATTTTTGACATGTTTAAACTTTATTAAAATTTACTTATTGCTTAGTTACCATTTTGTTTTTGTTATTTAGGCTCCATTTAGAGATATCAATCTGGCAGTGAGCAGTGATTCTGGTGCTACAGTGAGCATGATAGTCAACCGAAACGGAACGAAAGTCGTCAGGTGAGATCTTAAACAAATTGTATCCTTAAAATCTTTAATAAACCATGTAAAAAAGTACAGATCTGTATCAGAACAACGAAACCTGCTGATAAAAGGTCTGTTACGGACTGTGCCAAGCTAAATGTGTACGACGTAATTACACAGCTGGAACAAAAATATATTCTTATCGTAATTAACTGTTCTGAAGTCTTATCTGTAACAGCTTTAATTATGATCTTTAAACTGAGAGCTCAGAAGCTGAGATGCAAGGTGGTGTTATATAACCGTTTTAATCCACTGCAATGATTCAAAATTGTGTGACGTGGAACCAAGAAAAGAACGGAGGCGACTCAATCCGTACGGGACAGCAAACAAGCATTCTCTAGTACTATTTCTTTCCTCCATGCTCTACTGTGTAATGAGACACAGTCCTTAATGTAGGCGTTTTTTCATCTCGGCCCCCGCTAGAGCAGCGGATTCTTCACCACTTAGATGCACTATATCCCTACAAGGAACTAATGTTGTACCATGCAAGATAACTATAGTAGAACCGTTATGTCACACCAGATTTGCTGTTTTACTCTCTTTCGGCAGTTTTATCATATGTCTGTGCGCATCAGCATAGCTTTACTGATCATTACAACCTTCAGTCTTCACAAACTTCTTACCAACTGTGCTCTCACTTTTTTCGTTCTTGGAAAGCACGTAATCTATACTTTTCACAGCACCCATAGACTTCCGATTCAGTCACCAGATGAATACACTCACGGACAATGAAATTTTCGCACCAAGAAGGAAGCATCGTATTGAACTGAAATTTGATGGACGTAATGATACAGATGAATGATATACATAATGGCAAAAACAGAGCTACAGAACAATTACAGAGGAATTTGTGGCACGCAGCCCGGTCATCTTCAATAGCGCGTTGCACCGTCTCGTGCGGCGATGCATGCTGCATTGCGGTCCGACATGGTGGCGAAGAGACGCCTGATGTTGTCCTGCGGCAGACTAGCCCACACGTGTTGGACGGTGTGCTCCAAATCCCGGATAGTGCGGCACGGTGGTAGGCGACGTTTCAACTGGCCCCACACATGCTCGATAGGGGACATGTCCTTGGAGCGGAAGGCCATGGAAGTGTCTGCATATGACGTAGGCAGTCCTGGGGAACCCGATCCGTGAGCGGGCGGGCATTTTCCTGCTGGTATAGCGCACCTGGAATCCCGCCCAGGAATGGGAGTGCATGGGGCCGTAGGATCTCATCCATGTACCGTTGTCCCGTCAATGATCAACGTACAATTACTAGAGCTGATCGGCTATCGTAGGCAATGGCTCCCTAGACCATAATGCGTGCAGTGGGGGAGATGTGGAGCTCGATAGCGAGGTTGGGATTGTGCCGTTGACCCGGGGACCTCCACGCCCGGAAACGATTATCATCTGTCCCCAAAACGAAGCGGCACTCATCGCTAAACACCACACGTCGCCAATATGTAGCGTTCAACGTCACTCTGGCCTGGCACCACTGAAACTAAGCCGGCGATGTTCCGGTGTTAAGGGCAGTACACGTAAGGGGCGCTGGGATCGCAGATTCGCTTCCGCGATGCTTTCAGAAATGGTTCGTGGGCACTCTACATCTCCTGTATAGTGGACCGGGTCCCCGTGCTATCCGTTCGTGCCTGACGCACGATCCACCGATCCTCTCTACCAGTGGTCCTCCTGGTCCGTCCGGAGCCGTTCCGCCGTGTGGCAGTGCCGTCACGTGTGCACTGCTCCCAACACAGTCGGACGGAAGGGTCAGAACGATCCACGTAGCGGGCTATACGGCGCTCCGACAACCCTGCTTTTATCCCGATGATTCGGCGTCTCTCAAAGTCCGTAAGTTGCGTAAATCGACGTCTCTTGCGTCTTTTCTTCGGCTACCTATATGTTGGTAATCGTACCTTTTTTATATATGGTTCTGTTCTATTGTTCCTATATTGACCCTACTCAGGTCTTCTGTAGCTCTTTGTTTAACAATCTGTTTTGCATTTAACTTTGTTTGACTTTTGAAAGAAGGAATTACAAAGCCACAAGCTACTTCAGAGAGCATTCGACGGGCGGAAGCGGCGACGATGGACATCTTTGTCTATCAGCGTCGCTTCAGCTCGTCGTTGGAGAACTCAAAATAGGTTGAGGCAAGTCTGTCCTCCCGGAAGCCATTGGCACAACTGCCATTTCTTGTATATCATCGCCGAACTGGGCTGGAGTGCTGTTGAAGTACACTGTCGTGCTCAGCGACGAGTCCCGAATTCGCCTCAATGCCGATGATCGTCGAGGCCGCATCTGCAGAAGACGTGGTCACGGGAAGAATCCAGCTGTTGTCCGCGAGTAGCACACAGCTCGCAGGCATCTCGTATGAGGTGCGTTAGTTACAATAGTCAGTTACCTCAGTCCCCCTCCGATATGCATAATGAGCACAGTACAGCTCAGTTGTATTCGGATGACGTTTTACAAGCCGTGTTATTGTCATTTCTAAGTGGTATCACGAAGCTCGCTTTCCAGCAAATTAACGTTCAGTCACATACCACTGACATCTTCCCAGTGTGCCTACAAGGGGTCCATATGCTGCCATGGCCAAATAAATCTCCAGATTTATCACACAATCGAGGACGTATGGGACCTCATTGGACGACGCTTGCAAGCCGGTCCACGGTTGACCGATAATGCCGTTGAATTATAGGACCAGGAAAACTCTGAGTGGTTCTAGATACCGCAGGATAATATTAAAGGGTTGTATCGCTCCATGTTTAGCCATGTGCCTGATTACATTACACAATATGATACACACAAAATATTTACTACAGTCACGTGACCCTGGCTTGTAGTCTGTCAAACTGATATACTGCCTTGAATATTAGTCATGTATTATTCACCTTATATTCTATGTATCTGGTGATTTTCGGCTCAATTGGCTCACTTCTTCCGGGTAGAGCAATTTTAATGGTGAGTTATGTACATGAATTCAGGTTCTCACTTTGTGACCCGTATACCGTATACCTCTATTTAACCTCCTTTCAGAGTTTCTTTTCTCTTATGCAAATTTAGTTACTTCTCACTGGACGATATATTACTTCCTCGAAGAGCCTTTATACAGTTTGCCAACCCTAAGAGTCGCAGCTAGATAAAAATATCAACATTGAATGTACCAAGTAAAGAGTTAAGAAAAGTGTTGAAGCTTAGTAGTTGATGTGGAGTTGTCAAGAGAGATATATAGTAGATATGTCAGAGATATAGTGATTTACATGTGACGAGATTTACGTATGAGAGTTCTTGCTGTTAAAGAGTTGATTATTAAAACGTTGTCATAAGAGCGACTGATATCATTAGATTGACTTCTATGTAAAGACCTCAGCGTCAAAGTATATCGGTGGATGTTACCTTTCAGCAAATGAAGAAATAAAGTTTTGGAAGTGCATTTTCTCATACTGATTATGTTATCTGGCCGGTAATAATTAATTGCTTATTCAAAGAGCTGAATATATTTCAATGAATATATTTTAGAACACTAACTAGCAGAGATCTAAATAATCGCGTAAACTTACAGATACTCAAATCTTAATCTACACACATTTCTTAGTTTTATGCAAAATCAGAAAGAAAATCATTGTATTGGATATGTTGAGTATATATAAAGTGAACGCACTCTGCTAGTTATCGAGAGATCTGGGGTTCGATCCCAACGGGGTCATATGAACAATTTTTCAGTTGCTATGCGTTGTTTATAAAATAACGTAAACAGAGCGATGACATCGTCTATTTACATTATCTCCACGTATTTGAGATATATTCACCATTTTTATTGCCCTTTGGATTTATCAGCTGTAATTAAAAGAATCTTGCTTTATTGGATGCCACTAGATGGCGACACATCAGTTACTGAGCCCATCAATAAGGATTTGTGTAGTCAGGTGCTGATTGATGAGCCACACATAGCGCTGTGAATTGTTGGCACCGTAGAGTAAAGCGAACGCACTCGGCTATTTATCAAGAGATCTGGGATTCGATCCCAGCGGTGTCGGATGAACAATTTTTCAGTTGCTATGCGTTGTTTATAAAATAACGTGGACAGCGCGATGACATCGTCTACTTACATTATCTCCACGTATTTGAAATGTATTCACCATTTATTTTGGATATATTGGTTGCAGTTCCCATAACTTTGCAAGTTAGTGTGTAATTATTGCGTATTTCCGTGTTTGATTTAGGTTATGTCAACTCTATTCCAGTGCGTTCCTTCTGGAGAAATGATATTATGCAGAATATGAGCGATGGCATGATAATGCATCTAATAAAGTGAGCCATTCATTGTGTATAAATGCAATGGTTACATAAGTATTTAATGTGTATTGCAAGAATTCCTTAAGCAGCGCGAGCCATTTACGTTTCCTCGTGGTTCGTCGCGTTCAATAGGAACAATGAATCCTATTACCCTGGTTTACATCTTTGTTATTTGGTCGTCAGCTTTTCAATGGACAGTCACTCTCTTGGTTTCCGTAGCTGATGGATTAAATTCTACAGCTGCAGAAGAGAAACGACGAATTGCTAATCGAGCGTAAACTACTGAAAGGAAACAAGCTTCGACATTTTCTCCTCCTGTTTAATACTCGTATTACTACGTTTCAACGAGATAAAAACTCATTTGCAAGGCAAAAATGTGCTTTCGGTATTTTTGGCTTCATCAAAACATTTTTGTTTCCTGAGCCTTTCTTGCTACTCAATCTTTCCGCTGTATGACTTTACATTTGAATTTGTCTCGTGTCTATATTTCCATCAGCCAGATCGAGAAGTTATTTCTCAATCAAATAACCTGATGAAGATTTTCCATATGCATTTTCCGTGTCGCTTAATGCCCGGTTTTCCAACTAGGCGATATAAATGCAAATTTATAACTGTCACTATATATTTTTTCTTTCTTGGAAACAGGCTGCAAAAATGTTTTTTCGTAAAAGTGGAAATAATGATGGGAGATTTTTTACATAGTTTTTCAAATTCTTATAATGTACAGCTTTCCGGGTAGACAGCGTAAATGTGCATTTTTATTTTGTTACAATATCTCTGCTTGTAAAGAATAAACTGGAAAAATTCCTTTTCTGCCATTTCTGTTAACAATGTAAGTGGCCGATGCACCCGAACCAAATGGTGCCCAAAACTTTCTGAGTTCCCTAAATGGAAATGTAGTATCCGGGTTTAACAAAAGCTAAGGCAAAACAGTATTTCCCCCTCTCATCTCGCCAGTACGGACAATAAAGTTATCACAAGTGAAAAGCTCTCTCTCTCAGTCCTCCATTTTCTGTTTCATGACCCAAGGCATGATGAAGAAGGACTGGTCCCCTGACACGAACATCATGCCACTGGGCAGAAACAGGAGACTCAAACATGCCCTCCTTCCTTTCTTAGTTCGTCGTCATTGTTATATCCCTTTCAGCAAGTCAGTCAGAGAGAATTAGTGTCATACATCTTCCTAAATGACTACTTTGAATAAAAAGCTAGCGGAGAAATCAGTGCTTTCTGATGGAGAGGTTCACTCGTTACACCCACGTTCGGGTCACTTCTTAGACAGTGTATATATTTGTTCCAGCTGATTTCAGCTTATTTTTCTAACCCCGAGTTAATTCCTTCCAGCCGATTAAAGGAATAAAGGCTATGCATGACCAAAAATATAGCGTTTTTAATAACACAAGTTTCTTGCGATATGTGGAAGTAATGTATGACTTGGTTAAAAAATGTTCACGTGATTGGTAATGCTATCACGTTTTCAAGATTCCTTGCGATAACGGATCAGGACATTAAAAGTGTGATATTCGCTTAGTCACAGGTGGCATGTTCTTTGCTTTAGACAGTGTCCATTATTATTCATGGGGTTAATAACATAATTGGCCTTTTTAACATGTCTTTTACCTTCTACCGCTCTTTGTTGTTTTTCTTCATGTGTGCCAAAACTCAAGCATTGCACGATCGCTTTATCCAATGTTAGTAAAAGATCACATGAATTTTTCTTGTTTGCAAGAACAAATTCTTGGGATCTTGAAGATTTAAGGCTAGGAAGAGTTTCCCACATCCCTGATTTAGGGCCATAAATAATCGCCAGTGTCATAAGGATTTACATCATGACATCTATGTCTTACCGGCAATTTGAATTCAGTCAGTAATAAGAGAAAGAGAAACCAAAGTCTAAGAATACTCTAGCATCTAGCTACCACTGCAGTGATGCACTTCAGGATCTGAATTTCATCCGATATACAGCTATTATGACAACGTCGTCATCTGTATTTGCGACATCGTACTAATCACGAACGTAGCGGCAAACGGAATTGAGTACAATGCACACATGTATTGCATCATTCTTAGAGTACTGGGGTCCTAATAAGAGTTATGCACACTGTCCATTTTTGAGAAAAGTGTGAAGTAATGGAGAAAACGTACCTTATTGACGTTCAACGTACTACCCTCCGCTGCTAATAACAACTTGCCAGCGGTGAGGTAGGTCCTGGATGCCCTGTAGTACGCCATCTTTGTTCAGCTGTCGTATTACCTTTGTCTCATCCAATGACAGTTCGTACAGCGGTTCGTAGCGGATGCCCCGAAGCCGATTTTTTAACTTTGGGAAAATATCAAAGTGTGGTGGACTGAGATCAGGGTTGTATGGTGGGTGGGATAAAGTTTCCCAGTCATATTTTGACAAAAGTCCCCGTACCGACACTGCACCATGACACGATCCATTGTCATGCAGCAAGATCGATTTTGACCAAATTTCGGTCTCAAATTTGTCCTCAGAATGCCACGATAATATTGTGGATTGGCATTTTGCCCTACTAGCACTCGATCAGGAACCACAACACCCTAGACGTCGTACGCAAAAATCATCGCTCGGTTCACTTTGGATTGTTGCCGACGACACTTTCAGGGGCGTGGGGAACTTGGATGCCTCCATTCTGCTGATTGTGACTTCAGTTTCGGCTCAAAATCAAGAGTCCAAGTCTCATCAATTGCGACAATTCTGTTCAGAAAGGTGTCGCCTTCCCTTTTGAACCTGTGCGATGCCCACTCTTCCTACATTCTGCTCGGGGAGGAGTTGATGGAGCAGCCGGCGCGGCGATTTTTCTTTTCCCCAGTGAGTCGGTCAAAATCCTGTAAACAGACATAGAGGAGGTTTGACGACCACCGTGAGCAACTCAATGGGCTATAAGCAGTAAACAGACATGGTGTAAAAATTTTCCTGATGAGGAATCTCAACTGTCAAACGGCTATTCTCTTCGAGAAGCGTTGCAACAATGGTGACAGATGTTTTGTCTGTCGCCGTTTGAGGTCGGTCTGAGCGGTGATCATCTTCGACGCTGTTCTGCCCTCCCCAAAGGGCGATGCCGAGCAAGAAATTGTGCTTCCAACAGGAGTTCCTTCCCCACAAACTTCTTGCAAGGCAGTGTGGAACTACGTCTGAGTTTTCCCTTCGCAGAGTTTCTATTTTCACGTACGAGCGCTGGTCTAACGGTGTGATTCGACCTAAGGAGCTGTACGCATCCATTCCCAAGCCGTCACACGTCCACACAGTAAATGATAGCACGTCGTTCTGGCGATACTGAGTTGCTGAGAGTCTAACTTTGACATGACGGAATCGTTTTCCCGATTGCATCATCCGCTTCCGTTCTAAATTAACGTGTGTAGAACTTTCGTTATGACCATCGTAGACTGTGGAGGCAAAGTGTTCGTTGACAGGAAAAACGTTTCTAGAAGGGAGATAGATAGATAGATAGATAGATAGATAGATAGATCCATCCATCCATCCTATAAGAAAACACAAAGTATTCATTTCTTGGTATCTGGAAAGCGTTTCCGTTGGCCCTCCGCAACTTGAAAGAGGAATTGTTTCTGATCTTCGTGCTTAGTGAGAGAAGAATTGGAGGTGGTAGCAAGAGCGAGTCCCCTTTCAGCACTGTCGTTGACAACTTTAAGAGCCATTGCTGTCTTCTTTCCTTCCTGGAAAAAATTAATATCTTCTCACAAATCCACATTCTTGGACAAGAAAGAGCTGTTCAATTGTAAAACTTCAAAGGAGAAATAGGAAGCAAATCCAATGAAATTAGAAAGTGTTTTGCTATATAATCCATTTGGCGAAACTTCAACCTTGATGAGGCAGTCCGAAATGCAATCCGATTCGCTTGTAATTTTTTGGGAGTTGTTTACTCACCGAAAGGAACAATAAAATCCACGCACACCAATAATTATGAAAGTCGATTTTGTTTTCATGTGACTTTTGTTTGAAGCTCGCAGGAAGATCAGTTACCCATTTAGTGGTACTTTGGCTGACCGATTCAAACAGAGTTTCGCCACACATAAATTCCGACAGTTGGCAGTGTCCTTATTTCTTGCTTTTGTTTTCCTGAATATCGTCTGCGATATTCAGGATAACAAAAGCAAGAAATAAGTTTTCATAGATTCCATTGAGGCATTGCGCTTTTGAAATTGTGACTGTAGTTATAGCATTTTTTCATTTGTTTTTATGAACTTCTTTGTTCATTCATCCTGTGTTCCACTTCCAAGAGAGCCCACCTAGTGTCATCCCACATTATATTCCCATTCTTATTTTTTGAAACCGACATGCATTCGTGTTTCTTCAGTCTCCACAATTTGATTTAAGCTTTCTCCTTGGGATCTCTTTTTTCTTCTTCTCAAATTTCTTCCTTTATTTCCACACCTGTAACAAAAATTCGATATCGTGGTGCAACGTTCTTTAATGACTTTTTAATTTTTGATTACCTTCCATTGAAGTTTTCGGCTCAATTAGCAATCCATCTGTAATGTTCCTTCTTCATCGTTATAAGTTTCCACTTTTCACAGAATGTATTGGCCAGTGCCTTATTAGATGCAATGGCGCAGTTGATGTCCCCGTAACCTATCCTTACTTCCTAAACTTTTGCCATCCAACTACTGCCAGCTTGCTTTAATATTTTATCCTACAATAATATTAAGATATCCTTAAGAACACATCAACTTACCTTCTGAAATGTGCAAATACTTTTCTATCATCCTTGTAGGCCAGGTGGTATACATTTTGTCATGCTATAATGATTGGCTGATCCTGAAACAATTGCCTGGTCATCAGCAAACTTAATGGCTTTAATTCTCTCTCCATTAACCCAAACTCTTTCACTGGCGCTCCCAAAGGTCTGATCCATAATAACTTCGGCAAATCTTGTTAGCATTTTAGTACAATTTCTTTAGAATACATGAATACGGAAAAATCTAAGTCATAATGTTATAACTCCTTATAAACTACGTGAGTATTCTTTCAATTACTGTAAGTGCTGAAATGCTTCTTTTCACCGTAATGTTTCGTTTTTTTCTGTTTCCATAGCTTCAGCTGCAGCCATTAATTTACCTTTCCAGAAGGAATGAAAATTATTATAAAACCCACCCTGTATAAACCTATATGAATCGTAGTTTTCCCAACTCGAGACCAGTAGTAAAATAATGTATGCATTGGGAGAGGGATAAATGAAAATGCCTTTATAGGGCAAGTTGTTTTGCTCCTCACGATGCATATATGACAGAAACATTTCCAAGCACCAACACGAATGCACACACGTTCAAGGTCGCGTATACTTTTCCAGTTGTTTCTCAGGTTCCCGTAAAAATTGCATTGTTAATATTTTTGCTTGTAGCCAGTCTTCCTTCTGGAAAGTAACCAGTGCAACTCTGACAAAAACGAAAAAAGCAATCTTCCAAATTTTGAAGTGTTGACCACGATTTTCTGATGAGCAATGGCTTTCTCTGTCTCTCACACACACAGATACACACATTATATTTTATTATAAAGCCCATATAATAGGCTACGTCTGTCTCTAATGCTCTGACGTCATCAGTACTTGCAGCGCCATCTGCTTTTATCCGGTGGCTGAATTCGGAACTAAGCTCCGCGCTTTCGCACGATACGTAAAATCAAAGCGAAATACTGTGACATCAACGCACTGACGTCATCAGTACTTGCAGCGCCATCTGCTTTTATCCGGTGGCCGAAATCCGAACTAAGCTCACCGCTATTGCACCGTACGTAAAATCAAGGTGAAATACCGGAAAGTAAAGTTAGTAAGACAAGACAAACGACTTCATCTGTGGCAACACGCACGTGCTGGAACAACTGCCTGCGACGTTTGTTCTATTACGTAGGTGTTATGCCGTGTTTTATTTCATTTTCTTCACATTGCAGAGTAATTCGATAAAAATGAATGAAATTGCAGAGTAATTTCATAAAAAGGAATGAGCGTTACTTTATTTCATAAAAAGGAACAAGTAAAATTGTAAGAAAGTAACAGCAAGCGTAATTTTGATTCACTGTGATAGAAATTTAAAACAATATTGGTTCCGTGGAATTGTTTCCTTGGAGTACAAGATGGAAGAAGATAATACTGAAAGAAAACGTCGCTTAAATAGAGAACGCCAACGGCGACAGCGTGCAAACCAATATTCTAATATACGATTCGTGTTATAAAAATTTCAGTCACAACTTTTTCACCTGTGCATGGCACAGGTTATGAACTAGTTATACATAATGCAAAACCGATGAATAGTGATCTTGTTCATATCCTTTTTAATTTTTCTACATAAAATAGTAGATTTTATAGCTCTAGTTCAGAATTTTGTGCGGAGATAATTTCTCTGCTGTTATGTTGACCTTTCACAGGGAATTTTGTAGATAAAATGGTTAGCACAGTGTCACAGAAGAATATTATTCGATATATGATATTGTTAACAGGGTGCTGTTATATAGAGGAGATGTCATTAACATGCGCGTTGTACGTTAGGGTAAGACTGTATGTACATTGCAAATTTTTGAATTGCACATTAAATTTCTGATCCTGTAGATTACGAATGACTTTATGCTCCTTTTCATTTCGAAGGCTAATATACATATGCACGAGATTAAAAAAACCAAACAGCTTGTGTCACACTGGGAATAAAACCAAAACCAGCTTTTACCGTACTTGCGTAAAACAAAACTAATTAGTCTGCTTGATATCCCTTCTGTCTCTTGTCGACACGCCTCACAAAGAACAATTTGCAACAATAACCAGCGTGGTTTGTTTCATCTTCATTTCGCCTGCGCCGGTCTCTTCACCGCATTGCACGATGTTTGCCCAAGCGAGTAATACTTTATTTACCCTGAACTGGGATATAAATTGCTTTAATTTGCATCTGAAATTTGCTTGCAGCAAGCACCACTGCCGAGTTAAGCCCCAGCAACGGAAAGAGATGTAATGGAACCACAGCTGGGGTTTGCTTTGTTTCGATGCAGAATAAGATTTCGACATACTACTCAGAGAACAAACAGGAAATGTGCATATAGTTATTATCTGGGTTATGTTTCATTCATCCTGACTCCACTCCTGGGCTTGCACTCCACAAATGAACTAATCAAGACGCAATCGTATCATAAACTGGATGTTGATGATGAAAACAGAAAAGTAATTATTTGTACTCATAACTAGTGATTGAATAATTCACATTTTTTCTGGAAAAAATTCTGTAAACATTGTGTTTTGATATTACTTCTCATTGCTGAAAGTATTGTATTTCAATATCTGATGACAAAAACAACTTTAACAAATGTTTGGTGTTTCGACAGCGCTGTTGTCATAAAGTTACTGCAGTCGCATAATTTGGTACAATGTAATCAAAAGTTGTGTGACGTTATACTTTTTTAATGTGCCATTTTTGCTGGCATTTCACTAAATGTTTGTTGATTCTCGCTATGCTTTCCATGTTGTAGGTTTCACCTGAACTCCCATGAGTGTTTCCCCTTTTGACATATGACCACCAGTCATTCATGTCATGCACACTGAGTAAATACATGGACCATACAATTTGGAAGTCTGAGTGATTAGGCACATTCCTGGCATTAGTGTTTACAACATCAACGAATATATTTCCTTCTATGCTGCTAAATTTTTGTCACTGGATTTTGTGTATGATATTAAGTCTATAAGACTAGTTGTAGTTCGTCTGTGTTATTTCAAGAATAAAAAGTTAGTAAAATCATGCAATGCATTGATCATGATATGCTTTCCAACATAACAGAAATCATTGCTCACGTTATTACTCAAGTTATGAGAATAATGGCTGTAAAATAAAACTCGCTCCTATGACCTGACCTTTGATTCCATTTAGATTATATTTAACAGAACCGGTTAAGTATACTTCCGGAACAACATGATAAAGTGTTGTCTCAATCGAAGCATTTTTACGTAAGTTATAACGCATAAGGGCGATGGAATGGATCCCGCTCTTATGTCCTGAACTTTGACCCCATTTAACCCATTTTCATTAGGGTTCATCCCCAGATGGTCCCTTACCACATACCAAAATTTTATCGAAATCTAACCATTTTTATGCAAGTTATGATGCATAAGGGTAATGAAATGCATCCCGCTCCTATGTCCTGATCTTTGACCCTATTTTGTCCATTTTCAACAGGGTTCGTCTCCATGTGGTCCTCTACCACATAATAAAATTTGATTGAAATCGAACTATATTTACGCAAGTTATGACGCATAAAGGCAATAGAATGCATCCCGCTCTTATGTCCTGACTTTTGACCCCATTTCGTCCATTTTCAATAGGGTTAGTCCCCAGTGGTTCCCTACCACATACTAAAATTTCATCGACATCGAACCATTTTTACGCAAGTTATGACGCATAAGGGCAATAGAATGCATCCCTCTCTTATGTCCTGACCTTTGATCCCATTTCGTCCATTTTCAACAGGGTTCGTCCCCAGGTGGTCCCCTACCACATACTAAAATTTCATCGAAATCGAACCATTTTTACGCGTTATCGTGCGGACGGACAGACGGACAAAGCTGGAGCATATACGCTTCTTCAACCTACGGTTGGAAATTGTAAAAAAAGATCCAATCCGGTGGGTGAGTGGTCTCGGGCACTGGCTTGTGTCCGATCGTCCAAAATGGGCCCAGGTTCGAGTCCCGGATGAGGTATAGGTGATGTGCTTGTTCAATGGCGCTCACTCTCTGTGTTCCCTGGAGGTAGAGGTCCTAAATTTGGAACAGGTAACCCGGACCCAAATATTAGTTACCTGTCCCAAATTTAGGGCCAAAGAGTTGCTCATGGTGGTAGTTACCCCCTCAAATAAAAGAACAACAACAAAAAAAAAAAGAGAAGAAGGATCAAAATTCGTGCTACCGAAGACTCAACTTAAAGTTACTCCAGTTGCAGTGTTTTACCTAAGTACGCTTTTCGAACCCCTGGTTCACTATAGTTGACAAAAATGCAGTTGTTTCCCAGATTAAGAGTTCCGTTTCTGCAAAACGTCGTAGTTAGAAAACTGAAATCTTACGTAAAAGATAGGGTTAGGTGAAATTACGTCGCAGCTGAACGTATTTTAATCACTTAAGCTTTTTTGTTCGCATATGTACATTAAAAAGAAAACGCCAGATCAAAGGGAAACGCAACATTGTTTAGATATAAACTGTTCCACATTGTGTGCGAAAATAATCATAGTGTGTGAATATAGTCCTTTGGATTTACACTGTTCGGTACAGACAATGCCAACCACGAAGTATTTGTAAGAGGGCCATGCAGATCGGTGGGTATGTGTCAATTGTGCAAATTGGTGGGTGTGTGGCGACAGTTGGGTTATGTAAATGATTGCAGATACGAACCATTAAGTAATAGGTGAGGGAGATAAAAGGGCAAAACGGCTCGACATTTCTAAGTTTAGTCGTCCTCATCTGGTAGTTTGAACCAATTCAACGGGGTGATCTCGGTGGCGAAAGCACTTGTAACGAGTGAGAATGCTTAGGCGACGTCATCGGAAGTCCTTCCATATCACGGAGACCTTTCCAGGAGTATTCATAATTGGGCTATACAGTATATGGCATGTAAGTCGGTCCCTGCGTCGCATTGGCGTGCAACAATTGTCGCCTGAATGTGGCGATAGTGGTTGAAGGAAGGTAACGTGCCTCACCGTACTGGGACTGGTGCACGCCGGCGGACGTCCAAACGCTTCAATCGCCACATTGAATGAAACAATAACAGCGGTCAACATTCGACGAAATGCACAACAAGATTTGGAGATCACCGTATCGACACGGATTGTGAGTCGCAGATTGGCTGAGCTAAGTTTGGACTCGTACCCAGCCATTTCGACGACTCCAATCATCGCAGCACATTTCGCACAAGGCATGCGTGGTGGGACGAATGAAACTATGTCGTATTTTCCGACAATTGTCGATTGGGACTCTGGAATCGATGTGATCACTCGGATGATCTTGCTGCCATCCGTGTTTTAGATGTTCACCAAATACTGCTCCTCAAACTGGGTCATTGTTTGGGGTGCTATCAGTTTCAAAAGCCATTCGACGATCGACGCATAGTGAATACAATGACAATGCGGCGATAGGTCGTGAGGTACTGCACTGCTGCAGCCCGTTCTGTTTCCGTATCGCCGTGGTATCCGTGATGTCTAGTTTTAGTAAGAAAGCGCCTTCCCGCACACTTCTATCATTAGTAGACAGTAACTAAAAGGTGTCCGAGTGCTGCCAAGACCAACGTGATCCCCATACTTCTCTCCAACAGAGAACGTGGGTGCTATCATTGACAGACTACTGAATATCACTGCACGCTTCCTTCGCAGTGTCAATCAACTGCAGACAGCGGTGAACGATGCATAGTCAGCGATACCCCAAAACACCATTCAGGGACTTTTCCACTCAATACCAAGTCGTGTTACCGAATGTACTGCCCAGCATAGCGTTCATACGATCTACTGACTTAGGGTTCATTATCAAGTCTCCTCGTCCATAGGCTTCATTTAATCCTTCAGAAGTAAATCATTTCTTTCTCACCTGCTTGTCTACATGTGTGGTATAAGCATGGTTTTATTTCGTGCATAGTGTGGCATTTTCTATGTCAACCATTCTAATAAATGTCTGTGATCATTCTTGGCTCTAATGTTTCCATTTGGTTTGAAGGTTTAACGGCAAACATGAACAATTCATAAGGCTACAATCAGCCGGTAGTCTTTAATTTAGGGCCACTGGTTCCAGAGAAGGAACAAAACCAATAACAATAGAAACCGCACAACCATTCCTCTTACGGGACTTGAATCCGAACCCATCTCAGATGGATGGCCAGAAGCCAGCGCCGTGGAAAACTTGGATACCGGGGCAGCTTTTAAAATTTTGGTGCAAGAAACGGACGTAAAAAGTACTAAAAAAAACTTAGTAACTAGATTTTCTTTGTTATCACAGATTTACACCAGGCTTACGTATTCAGGATTTTCCTTTGCTGCAAGCTGCTAGGTCTTGTTATTCTGCCACGAACTGGCAATTAATGAACTGCTTTTTAATTTGAACGCTTTAGCATGAATAGTTCAAGAAACAGAAGACACTTTATTTTGGAAATTGCGATAAATTTAGAACTATCAAAATTAAATCTGTCAATTACAGTAATTCAGATGGGATTTAAATCCAGTCCAGACGTTAAGTATTTGTCAGAACTCGACCATTGATACACAGCACGATGGGTTGCAATGTTTTAGCTATGCAACATACTGAAAAGTTTTCGCGCATCTTCAAATTGGCACAGACCAATTTTTACTGAATTTTCTGTTTCGTTTAGTCGCACATATCATGTGAAAGAAGTTTGAAAATCAGTGAAATTTTCGAAATTGCTCGCCTTCAATAGCCTTGATGAAGCGTGCTCTAATTCGAAATTGCTTGCCTTCAATAGCCTTGATGAAGCGTGCTGTATTTCGAAATTGCTCGCTTTCAATAGCCTTGATGAAACGTGCTGTAATTCGAAATTGCTCGCCTTCAATAGCCTTGATGAAGCGTGCTGTAACTTGAAATTGCTCGTCTTTAATAGCCTGATGAAGCGTGCCGTAATTCGAAATTGCTCGCTTTCAATAGCCTTGATGAAACGTGCTGTAATTCGAAATTGCTCGCCTTCAATAGCCTTGATGAAGCGTGCTGTAATTCAAAATTGCTCGCCTTCACTAGCCTTGATG
Source organism: Macrothele yani (assembly GCA_039090855.1). Taxonomy (NCBI): domain Eukaryota; kingdom Metazoa; phylum Arthropoda; class Arachnida; order Araneae; family Macrothelidae; genus Macrothele; species Macrothele yani. The sequence goes on from CM077014.1 coordinate 3,230,382, forward strand.
AGGCGTGCTGTAACTTGAAATTGCTCGTCTTCAATAGCCTGATGAAGCGTGCCGTAATTCGAAATTGCCCGCCTTCAATAGCCTTGATGAAGCGTGCTGTAATTCGAAATTGCTCGCCTTCAATAGCCTTGATGAAACGTGCTGTAATTCGTTTCTTTCAGTTCTTTAGCTACTAGATCCGCAGTGGCCAACTTTATTTTCTTCTTTTTCACAAGGAAGGAAAATTTGTTACTCTACCAAAATTAAGGACAAAGCTATTATATTGAAACATAGACATATATACGAGCTTTCAATCATTTACTCAAGTTTACATTTCCTTGTTTGTATATTTTGCCTTTAAACAGAGTGTGGAAAACTGACCAGAAACTAATCGCTAGCATTTTTTTTTCTGTTTGTAAAGTTTCAGAAATTCTGGTTGAATTATTGAAACCTCACAATATAACTCATCAATGACAAGCGATCGAGTTTAACTGATTCTCATCAATGACAATATATCGATTTTTTGACTTCATAATTATCACTGCAAAAGAAGATGATTCATACAACAACGTCGACTCTACAGGGTGAAAACTCATTTGTCGGTGGCGGATATCGAAATCGCATCCTTATGCCCCGGAGCCGAAGCTTTCTCAATTAAGCTGCACTCACGGAGTTTGTCGCTGCAACTTTGCCGTCTTGGCATGTGCGTTGCCTCTAAGGTAGGTGCGTCACAACTCAAACATGGAAAATAATTTGGCAATTTTGAGTTCAAAGTTAGCAAAGACTGTTCATCCAGAATTCATTCCCACGTCTAATTAATTAAACAATTTTTATAGACCTGTAAATGTTCCACGATGTGCAAGTATCTACGTGTGTTTCAAAATCTCAGCTATCCAAAGACAATACCAAAACCACTTTCTTTCTAAAAGTAAAAATATTGAATTGAAATGGATCACGCATAAACATAAACGCTGATTTAAATTTGCCAAATTCAGAGAAGTGCATTTCATATCTTTGAGGAAGACTTTTCATCCGTTGAATATAAAGTTGTAGATTTCTATTATGAATATCAACTTCATGTTTTCACGAAAGTTTGAGAGAACAGGAAAACGAGTAAGATCTGCCGTTTCTAACTGGGTCAAGATAACTTACTATTTTGTGGTAAATTTACGAACATGTATTCTTGGTCACAAATTAACTTTCTTGTTCACATTCAGTTCCTTCTTGTGTATCATAATGTCACACAAGAAATTTAGACCACACTACAATACCAAATCCTTTAATTTCAGAGAACTTGCTTCTCTTCCCGAAATTTCCATATTTCTGGGAACAATTAAACAAACCGTTCCAGTACTTTGTCACGACTTAGCTATCGAACATCGGCAAAGTCAATGTTAACAATACAACACTGATCTTACCCCATCAAATTGTATTTTATTTGAACCTCTCAAAAATGGATATAGTAAAATTTGGTAACAACATGACAGCTAATAAGTATTTACAAAATGAACAACGTATTTTAATGTAATTATAAGTTGTTGTTTTTTCAAGTAGAGTACAGTTCAGCCTGTAACATCGGTCAAGCTTCACTTGGGCGAGTGATGTGCTAAGTTCTTCTGCTAACAGTTCGCTTCACATGTAATGTTGTTGACTTGCAGGTTAATTTATCGTTTCTAGGTGCTTGAGTAATATGGAGAAGAAGTGAAGTTATTCAAGGGATCAATCATATTTGTAACAAACGGGAAAAGATTCCAAGAAGGCCGCCCCGGTGGCGCAGTGGTCTTAGCGCTGGCTTATGACCATTCGTCTGAGAAGGGTCCGGGTTCGAATCCCGGTGAGGCATGGATGTTGTGTTTGTCTTACGGCACTGGCTCCCTTCCTTCCCTAAAACCAGTGGCCCTAAAGTAGGGACGGCCGGCTGCTTATAACCCACTGAGTTGCTCGCGGTGGTCGTTAAACTTCAATGAAAATAGAAAAAAGATAACAAGAAAGCACGTTCCAAAATTGAGTTATGGTTTTCAACACCTGCGTCTCTTTAAAGAGATATCCGAAGTTATTTTCCCAACAGCGGTGGGATTAGGGCGATTTATTAAGATGACATTCATTCACATACGACAATTGCATCAATTTAGTTCTAATCTTAAGGCTCTACTGGTATGGTCTATGGACAACAGGCTACACTGACACCTGATGTAATGGGCAATTCAGAAATTCTTTGTCAACAGCTAGAGGGTCTGTCTCTCTTTAGAACAATTTAGTTTATTTATTAGAGTAAAAATCGCTTTGAAATTTATGGACTCTTGGATATGACTGTTTTGAAACAAGTATTTGGAGAATATGGGGAAACTGCCACGTTCCCGAAAAAAAAAGTGTAATATACAAAATAGTATTCTCTTGTGAAATCTGTATTGATATTAGGCAAATTTTATTAAGTGAATTGAGACACCTCTGACAACGGGTTACGAAGCTATAAATTCTACAGCGATAAAACTCCGGAGTCTGTGAGGTAAGGGAGGTGGCAAGGGCGTGAAACACATCGTGGTCGTTCAGAAAAGCCTTCTCCGCCTGTAAATGGCCCAGATACCGGAAGAAGTGGTAATCTGTGGGAGCAACGTCTGGAGAATATGCAGAGTTTCTTAGTCTAACTTATGGGTTTGATGGACAGTCTTCTGGGAGATGTGTGAGTGCCTTTTTGTGCAACAGAAGGAACTCAGGCCTATTGACCAACACTGATTGCTTGGTACGGAGCTCTTTGTACAACTGCTTCATTTCAGCACAATAGCGGTATGAATTGATGGTCTCACCTGTCTGTGAAATGAATGACGGATCAAGCCAGCATCAGGCTACCATACGAGAACCAGCACTTTCCTCTGGTACACGAGTGGCTTCAGACAGTGTTCCTGTAGTTCATTGGTATCCAACCACTGTGCTGATCGCTTACGATTGTTGTCGAGGGACCCATTTTACAGTGCAAGTTACGATCCGATGCAGGAATCTCTCCCTCTTCTTTAACTTTTGGCAAGAAAATAAATGTTTTATTGGCTGCTCTCCACTTGTGGGGCGCGCACACATCTGGCCTCTTCATTTTCCCAAGAGCGGCAGAAAAGATTCGAAGTGATGCACACGGACCTTCGTAGCGATATCACGGACTCTTTATCGTGGGTCAACTTCCAAGATATACTTTAGCTCCCATCGGTGCAGCTACTGGTGGATGACTGAGGCGGATTTGCAAGGGAGTTGTTTTTCTATAATTTTGCGAACCATCGGCGTACGATGCGCTCATTCTCAGTGCCCTGCTCAAACGCCGCATTAATGTGTCGGGCCGTCATACCCAGGGAATATCCGAGTTTGTACTCAGGCAGAAAAATTACATGCAACTGGCCAGTCTCCATGATCTACTTTTAACAAAGCCTGTAAGCTTGCGATTGAACCTGGTCACGAAGTAAGGCACAGAATGCGTACACTAGATATTATACAGACCTTGTGCCTTATGATATGTGATGCTGATGGACGAGTCTATTCCGGTGGAGGGGTCTAACAAGTCCACCCGCTGAAATCGGGCGTTTCATCTGCACTAACACAATACATAGTTCTTACCAAGCCGCTTTTGATTAGAAAATGTAGACAACACACATTGTGAAGTTAAATGGGTATAAAGTAGTCAACGTTTCGTCACACTAAACATTTTATTTTCTTGTCGTCTGCAGTTTCTTTGGGTTGCCCACGTTTACCAGGATGAATAGTGAATGGGGATTCAAATGGTCTATTTAACCTTATGAAGCTGGGCAATAGCAGAGCGAAACTTATGAAGAAACAACCCTTTGCCGGTGGTGGGATTCGAGCCAACGCCTATTTGCTGAGGAACCAGTTATTCTCCCAACTAAACTACACCGACAAAGATTAACACTGCAGCTTTGCTATCTTGACATGTGCGTGACCTCTGAGGTAGGTAACGTCACAAACTGCAGTTGACAGGAAAACAATATGCTCATTTTGACGTCTTTATTTCCGCGAAGCCACTGTTTTTCTGCGTGGAATCATTCACTTCAATAATTTGCCCATCAAATAATGAAGCAAAGGGTTGCTAAGACGCTAAGGAGAGTCACATTGGTATGCAATATTTGATAATTCAGTGATTCCTCAATGTGTTGTTATGCGTGAATTGTATTTCTTTTTTATTTTTCTAGATCATTTCGGCCTGACTTTCTGCTCATTCGCCAACACATCCGTGATGCCAACGAAGATTACAGAAATTTATTACTTGGTTTAAAATATGGTGGAGTTCCAAGCGTCAATTCCTTACATAGCCTGTATAACTTTCAAGACAAACCATGGGTGGTAAGATTCTTTTTACGTTGATAATTCTTTTTGTGCAGCGATCGTAAACATCTGCAATGCTTTCTCTTCCTTCATGCAATGCCTTAACCCTCATGGCAAGTTTCTGTTCTGAAAGTTGTGGGATTTTGAAAACATCATTTTGTAGAGATAGTTTCCTTTCCGGTGTTTCATTACAGAAGAAAAAGTAGCTGGCTAACGAAAAAAAGACGTTGGTTTTCATTAGTGTCTACTTAATATAATACTATCATCTTAGCCTGCCTACCTCAAACGTTATAGTACTGACATTGCATTAACCAGAATGATTGGAATCGGATGTAAAACAGCTTAACAGAAGAGGAACACATGATATTTTTCAGTTAGGCAGCAAAGTCACAAACTTATGACAGATTACAAGGTGATTATTGGTATCTCGTACATTTCGGATGATTCGGATGATTCGGCATCAGTGTTGTTCTCAGGTATTACCTACCACATTTTCTACAATTGATCTTCAGTATGCACGTGTTGAGAATGAGTCTGCTAATGATGGCCTAACAAATCCCTGACAAGTCTGATGGAAGGAAGTCCTGCAAGCCGGCAAGTCACACAGGAATATCGACAGTCTTAGACATGCCCGTATGACGTTATCTTGTTGAAACAGTGCGCCCTATTACACTGAGAAAGGGAACAAATGCATTTTTCTGCTCGTCATGAACGTAGCGCCCCGACCGGAATACAAACCTGAAATAACTGGCTACCATAATTTATGACACCCCATACCATAACTCCTACTGCTCCAGCTGTGTCTCATTCGACAGCAGCAAATGAATCAGAGAGTTAATGCCGATAGGTCGTAATTATGCGATTACTGTCGAATATCGGTGCCCACACATGAATGGAATACCTGACTAAATGACTCTGCGCCATTTCGCGTCCTAATTTGTTCGAAATTGGCACCAGTGCTGAGTTCGGGCTCTAAAATTTGAGCCCGAGTCCATCATAGCCCCAAGGTACAGTATGTCAGCCTGAGCCCGAATTTTACATATATTGCAAGATAAAGCTCGTGCCCGAACGAGCCTGAAAATTACGATTAACCTGTTTAGGCATTAAAAAAATGTCCTCTTCCAGACTTCTACTCTCTCCTTCCCGTGCAATTAACAGATGTATTTCCCAACTGCGGAATGGAAAAGGGACCTCTACATGTACTTCTATCGGTCCCGGACAATTCGTCCAATGTCGATTGGCCCAATGACGATTAGTCCAATGCCGATTCGTCCAAAGGGAAAATTTGTGCAATGCCGTTTGGTCCAATGTACGATTAGTCGACTGCCGATTCGTCCAATGGTATCATCCTACCAATGGCCTATTTTTTTCTTAAGTTTTAAGTTATTCTCCTCTTTCTATCTTTTTGAAAAATGATTTCCATATTTTTGGTATTTGAAAACATTTTATAAACCTGATAAAAAGGCACTCAACGGAACAGTTTTCAGCTATTTACAAAGGCCTTTTTTGAAGATTTTAAGTTACAACCTATATATATTTGGTATTTGTAGACATTTTATAAAACCTAATAAAAGACACTCAACAGATCATTTCTCAGCTCTTTGCAGGGTTCGTAAACCGCGGGTCTTTTTAGAAGATTTCAAGTTACTACCCAGATATTCGGTATTTGTTAACATTTTATAAAACCTAATAAAAGGCACTCAGAGGATTATTTCTCATGGCCTTTTCAGCTCTTTACAAGGCACCTAGTTGCGGGACCTTTTTAGAAGATTTTAAGTTACAACCTAGATATTTGGCATTTGTGGACATTTTATAAAACCTAACAGAAACACTCAGCGGGTTATTTCTCAGCTCTTTACAAGGCACCTAGACCTAGGGCCTATGAATTAATATTTAGTGCATAAGTAAATGCGAAATATTATTAACTTGACTTGATATATAAACGTTATGAATATGACACCAATAGAATAAAAACTGATAAAAAGGCCTACGTCCGAACCCCGTCCAGTTTTACAGTGGCCACGTAGCCAAACCTCACTGCATGCTACAAACAGAAACAGGAAATTAGTCATTTCTATTATTTAATGCAAGAAAGAAACATCGAGGGTGATTGAACGGCTCGTACATCAGTAACGTCATACGGCAACGAGGAAAGTTTAACAAGCAAAAAGCGATTCCACAATAAAACAATCTGTGACCACAATATTGTGCATGAAATGTAACATTATTTTACATTCTTTGGACTGCTGGTACTTGCATACAACATTCAAGAAGAATCAGAACGGATGAGATTTATTTCGCACGAGTAGCACTTCGGACAGATCAGGCGGAATTGGACTAATCGTGCCATTGGACGAATCAGCATTGGACTAATCCGCATTGAGCCAATCGTCTTTGGACGAATCGTACCAGACCCATTTCTATAGTATATCTGCACGAGTTTCTGTGGCCATTCGTTTTTTTCTGAAATGCTTCGGGAAGGGGAAGGGTATCAGGAAAAATCGGGCGGCACAGAATTCTACGTCGTGCGTTGCTCAATAGAATTAGCAGGAGCTGCTGCATGGAAGTAGGGGACCAAATTTGGCCAGGCGCTATTTGCTTTCAATAGTTCTCGAAGAAGCTTTTTCTTTGAAGAAATCAAGTAATTTATGGCCTTTAGTATTTGATACCCAACCTCGGAATGAATAGCCCTGCCGAGTTCCCTCTCCCCATCCAGTCCCAAGTTGCCGAAGAGTTCTCTTTAGCAACTAGAAAGTGTAAAAAGTCTCGTGTGCTAAATCGTACAAAATTACATTTAAAAATAAAAGAAAGGAAGAAAATTCCCTCCATATCTCAGAGCCCGAGCCCACCTAAGTACGGCTCGTGCTAGGCCCGTATCAGCACTGGTTAGCACCACTCTAGACGTTGTGAACGATTCCTGATAATCAGCAAGTTGGCCTCCCACGTGAACTAGATCGTTACTAACACTCTGTATGGTTTCTCACAATTACAAGTGTCACTCTTGAACGTACCGTTACTGTTGACATACTTCGCTACGTCTCGACTTGATCATTCTGTCTCATGGATTCCCTTTCGCTTTTGAAGGTCACAAGCTGGCGATGTGTCTGATGTACAAGTTGCCTTGGAATTCTATACGTAACGCTCTTCCTATATGCTTTGTTTAGTGTACTTTTCAGCGTTTTGCTTATTTCCTTTAAACATGTGAAATGCCTAGCTGAGGCTGTGAGATGTCTTTCTCATGACGTTGACTGCATTCGATTTTTCTGAACACGAAATATTTGTATATACTGCTGTAGTACAATCATCTGTCGATTTGTAAAAAAACTCGGCCTGGTTGATACTGTTTTGGTGGCACAGAAAGCGTGTTGAATAATGTCGAGGGAAGATTTCTCAGCATTTTGTGATCTCGGAAAGACCATCTAAGGGCTCGACGAAAACTTTGACCCTATAAATGAAAGATACGTAAGAAACTGCTAAACGGTGTTTAAAAGTTTACGAGGTATGTTCATAACTTAAATTCTGTCCGCTTTCTTATTAGGTATCTGTATGATGAATTACGTTGCAAAGACACCACGGAAGCATTTTCTGACCCTCTGCGAACATATTGCAAAGGATCAGAAATGACGTGGTAAATGATGCGGTACTTCTAAAGTTCATGGAAATTCACGTTGCAGGAGGCTTAAAGGTAGAAGGGAAGATTGTTACATTCAGATCAGGTTCTTAGTCATTACGGCTGATGGAGGACTCGCGTGGACGACATTATACTGTTGCTAATCATTATATAGGGTTCCAGAAATATGCGGAGGAAAAACAACTGGTGGCCAAGAATTGAAGTTAAAGCACGGAACAAAAGATGCATTATAAGTGCAAAAACCAAGTCCATTATTTCGAAGTTCAGGAAAATTTACAATATCGCATAATCTTTCAAAGTAAAGAACAAATGCCAAGGATATCGATGCAATAGGCAGTGTTCAGTGAACAAGGGTGAAAAAATAAATTAACAGTCAATCCGAAACCAAACCTCTTTCGAAGCAGAAAGATGGATCTCACCCAGTATTAGGCGAGAGCTTTAACCAACGGTTTGAAGTCATTTACTAAAGATAAAGATAGTATGAGCACTTTGTATTCGGAAAGAAAGAACTCGGGAATAACACTAAAAAACATAATTCCATGTGTTACTGATGTGGTCGAATGGTTAGATGGGCGACCTTATAATGGCCTCTACAAGTGTAGTCATGGTTCGAATTCGATATATGACAGGGATAGTGTATTCGCCCTTTCTTGTACTTAGGGCCAGTCGGATACATCCCGCAAATTCTGAGGCTCGATATCTACTCATGCAAGCATCCCTGCGCACAGAACCTCGAAGATTTCGCTTCATACATCGAATGATTGTGGGGTATTGTATACATATATACAAGAAGCAAGTGGAGAAATTGAAACAGTACTCGCCCAAGTTTACACTCGGTGCCTTAATGAAGGGAAGATTCCTGAGGATTGGAACAATGCTACAATGATCCTGCTACATAAAAAAGGTGGCATTGAAAATCTCAGGAACTACAGACCTATCAGCCTCCTATCACTGGTTTATAAAATCTTCACTAAAGTTCTTTCACACCGCTTGAAGGCGACACTGGACATGGCTCAGCCGAGAGAACAAGCTGGATTCAGGAGTGGCTACAGCATTATAGATCATATCCACGTACTGAGAGAACTAATTGAAATAGCGAGGGAATATGAACTTCCGTTATGCGTGGCTTTTATCGATTATGGAAAGGCCTTTGATTCGGTGAAACCAACTGCAGTTACAATGGCTTTGAAATCCTACGGTATTGAAGATGCATACATTAATATTATTAATAACATCTATGAAAATGCAAGTGCAAAGATTCGGCTGTTTGAAAATACAACACACATAAAAATTGGAAAGGAGTGAGACAAGTTGACACTATATCTCCCAAACTCTTTAATGCTACATTGGAAAATGTCTTTCAATCACTGAACTGGGAAAACAAAGGGATAAAGATTAATGGAGATTATCTAACCCACTTTCGTTTTGCTGATGACGTAGTCATTTTGGCAACTAACCCATCAGAGCTGCAGAGTATGATCCAGGAACTTGCTGACAAGAGTAAAGAAGTGGGATTAAAAATGGACTTTCAGAAGACAAAAGTGATGTACATTGCTTTTATAAGAAATGAAGATTTATTGTATAAGAAATGAAGATTTATTGATTGATGGGGAAAAGCTGGAGGTAACCAATACCTACATTTATCTTGGACAGCAGATATCAAGTGAGGGTCACATTGATGAGGAAATTAATCGGCGTATAAAACTTGCCTGGAGAGCCTTTGAAAGAAACATTATAATTTTCAAGAACAATATGCCATTGTGTCTTAAAAGAAAAGTGTTTGATCAATGCATCCTTCCAGTTCTTACATATGGTACAGAGACGTAGACCTTAACTAAAAGAGATATACAAAGGCTGCAGCAACTCAAAGCAGCCTGGAGAGATGCATGCTTGGTGTAACCAGGAGAGATAAGAAGAGGAACTCGTGGATCAGAAAAATGACAAGTGTGGAAGACATCATGATCAGAATAAAATCCTTGAAATTGCAAAGGGCTGGACATATTGTCAGAAGGACAGACCATCGATGGACAGCTGAAATTTTAGACTGGATTCCAAGGGACAGGAAAAGACCCAGAAAGAGACCACATGTGAGATGGGTGGATGAAATTCTATAGAAGGCGGGAGTAACTGTGGGGGGGGAGACTGGCACAAAACAGACCGTTGTGGAAGAAACTTGGGAAGACCTTCGTCCAGCAGTGGATTGACAATGGTTGGCAATGATGATTATGATGATGATGATACTGTGTGTGTGTGTGTATCACCTGACCTTGCATCCCTTGGACAAAAATGACCCATAAGAAAGAAGACCAGGTAGGAGATGCGTGGATGAAATTGAAAAGCATGCTAGGATGACATGGATGAAATGCCACGACAGTCAGTTGTGGAAGAAACCTGGGAAGACCATCATCCAGCAGTGGCTTGATAATGATTGAAAATGATGATATATGATATCACATACAGTTTGAGAATGATGATAAATATATGCATGGTGTATAGGAAAGTCCTTAAACATGGAAATAACTTTTGAACGCAAAATGCTAGAGTTGTGGAAGTAGTGTGTACATATATAAAGTTACTATGTTCTATCAGATCAGACCGAATGCAGCACCCCTAGCGGCGAAGTTTGGAAGTTAGCAATCCTATGGCGAGAACCAAGAGAGATAGTGAAATAAAATCCATAGCAAACGTGTAGAGCGTCACCGATTTAGTATGAAATAACACCCTATATTCACCAAAACTCCAATAGAAGTCCGGAAATGCAGATCTCTCGGTATCCGATCACCGTCATAAATACGTCACGAATGACATCGCAAGCGTACAATCTGTAAACGAATTTCGCCTGCAAAACAGCGAAGGATGGATGAAAGTATGCAAATGGAACGCTACGTCATACCTCATCGGTAAGCATAAATTGGCGGTCAGGGAAGGTTTGTCAGACAGTTCGTGGACTGGATCTTCGAGTCTACACATGGCTAGTTATTCCAACGAGGAGTACTGCGAGATGGTTATGTTGTACGGGGAATGCCGTCGTCGGGCAAGAGAGGCAGCACGCCAATATGCATTATGCTTCCTAAATCGTTCTCATCCTACTGCGGCTACTATCATCAATGTCGTTTGCCGGCTGAGAGAAACCGGGAGCATTACAAGTCGTTCCCGTTCAGGTAGGCCGACACTTGCAGGTGTGCACGTGCAGCCAGTGGACGTCCTGGCCTATGCGCTAGCCCACCCACACTGCAGTACGATAGACATCAGTGCGACGGTGTGTCCTTACATTTGGTCGTGTGTGGTAAATTTCTACAACCCCGTATTATACAAGCATGCAGTAACGTAACACCTTAAATGCTGCAGAACGCCCAACAAGAAGTTCTAGTTCCAATACAGATGTGTATTGCTGCCAATGGTGGACACATCGCGAATACTTAAGTATTAGTAGTACTGATATATTGTATTTCTAGAACATTATTTTGTGTTTTTCTTCTTCATAATGTCCTACTGCTGTATGAATTTCCTACTGTACTTTACTGTGCAGTACATAATAAATTGCACCTTGCTGACACGTACATGTATTAGTATTATTAGTAAATTTGCATCACCTTATAATGTCTGCACGCGATGAGTGGCGTACTTATGCCGGTGATCGGATACCGAGAGATCTGCATTTCCGGACTTCTATTAGAGTTTTTGGTGAATATAGGGCGTCATTTCATACTAAATCGGTGACGCTCTACGCGTTTGCTATTGACTTTTTTTCGTTATCTCTCTTGGTTCTCGCGATAGGATAGCTAACTTCCAAACTTCGCCGCTAGGGGTGCTGCAATCGGTCTCATCTGATAGAACATAGTCACTTTACTATATGTACACACTACTTTCACAACTCTAGCATTTTGCGTTCAAAAGTTATTTCCCTGTTTAAGTACTTTCCTATACACCCTGTATATCCCGCGGCTCCACTTATTACCAGAGTCTGTAACGGGTATAAATAGTAAATAAATCTGGAATATCAATGAAACTTTACTGAAACTTTACTGTATTACTCGTAGACGCACAGTTCGTATGAAAACTATGATAGCCTCAGTATACAAGCTGACAGTACGTTAATGTAATTTTACATTTTACATTTTACATACGCACATTTAGCATTTAATCATAGTGCCTTTACGAAGGACATTAGGTCGGGAAAACGACGTGGATTTAATATCATGGTATCGAAACGGGAATCTTTGATGCAAATGTTGATCGCTTTGACGTACAGTATCAGATTAGCACTTTTCCGTGGTTTTTAGCCACGCCTATCCGCGATATAAAGCAAAATGCAGGAAACTCGCAATTAAATGAACATAAAAAAACCTCTGTTCTCTATCCAGCCAACTCAAATCTTTCCTAAAGCAGAGCGTTAGGAACTGGGTTCTACACCGAATGTTCTTATTAAAAGATATTTAATTATGACTTCGGGATATTTTACGAGTCTACCAGTACTGAACTGACAGAGGCCTAAGAATCAAATTCCAATGAGAATTCTGTGGAAACCACTTTCCAGAGGTGAGCGCTTCATCCTCTTCGACCGTGGCAGTAAACTAAAACCGGAAGACCCTCAAAGGCGGAAGATACACTGAAGTGCAGGAAATTTCTTGCTACCGTAAACCATAATTTTCTGCAAAGCAAGAGATAAATGAATAAAATATCTTAGGGGAGTTACTAAAGCATAGTGAAACAGAATATTAAATCATAACTATGAAATGGGCAGTCTTTCAACCTGACACCATCTTTGGAGAAATGTTGTAAAAGTATCTCAGAGTACTGTGTGCTCGTGCTAGACAGCGCTCCTTCGCAGACGACCTCTCAAAAGCCATTTACTATAGTTGTCGACGTCGAGAATTTACAACACGTTGTCCAATGTCTTTCTAGTATAAACTAGTTTGTTATATTCCTGTGAAAAACTTCATTAAAGTCTTGGAAAAAGTAACCAAGTGGCGCTGTCTGCACACAAAAAATCATCATTATTTATACTAATATACAAAAACTGCTTTTGAACCATGTACTCTCCTTGCACAACAGATATAATTGGAATAGTTATTTAGGATAATGCTTTTTAATCTGTACATTCCCCGATCGTATACAGATTGCTTTGTTTTTCATTAAATTAATATACACATTCGCAGTATAAATAATGTTTTCATGAAAAGCGTATTGTAACACATCATTTTATCTCTCTGTTGCGCGAAATGATGAACCAGTGCGAAGATTTTCTTCGAAATCGTACTTCCTCAGCAATGTTCCCTTTATTTATTTGAAAACGGCGTATCTATGCCACCCCTTTTTTGTTTTCATAGTTGTCCGTATACAAACATATTTTCCTTTTTTGGAAGTCGCACTGGACAATTTTTTTCCTTGAATTTTCCGATGTATGGTTCACACGGTCTGGTCAAATGGTATCTAACCGCATTTTTTCTCCTAAACAAGACAGAGCACGACGCAGAGATTCAGTGCCGCGCGAACATGGATTTTAGTGCGCATGCGTGAATTTTTGCGATGCTGTCGGCTGAATACATTTTGAAGTATCGTCACTTTTAGAAATCGCCCATAAGTACTGCGCATTCTTCTTGATCTCCTCTCTGCCTTCGAATCGTCTCTCCTTCGAAAGCATTTTGAACTTCAGGAACTGCCAGAAGTCACAAGGAGTCATGCCTGGAGGGTATGGAGATTCCATCAATTGTGCAATCCGGTGAATGACGAAAATGGCCTTAATGAGGTAAGACAAATCGGTGGGGGCATGGTCATGGTGCAGCTGCCTGCCACCTTGCTTCCACATCGCAGGTCCCTTCGGCCACACTGCATCTCGTAAGCGACGGAGAACTGCTTGGTAGTAACTCCTTGTTTACAGTTTGTTTACAGCACGTACTTTTTCTATCATTCTTGGGTTGCTGCGTTATAGCACGTACTTTCGTCATCCTGAATTCTCGTCCCTCTCAACAGACGGGTTTTCATCTTTAAAGAGCTGATTGATTTGTGTTGCACCCATAGCTTTGTCAACAAAAGCCTTGCTAATGATTTGAATTATTTCAGCTGATGTGTAGCCAAGTTTCTCTCGAAATTTGATTCAGATTCTCTGTTGAACTCGCTCAGTCATTGCTGCACAAGACAAAAATGCTAGGAGCACGAAGGTCACTGCGCCAAACCTTCACTACCAGGCACCAAATGAGCCAGCCTACAGCGTTGCAAAAATCCACACATAGGCACCCAAGTCCAACGTGCGCACTACTGGGTGTCGGCGTCGTGATCTGTCAAGTTTAACAGGAAAAAATGCGGTCGCATATTTTTTCGTCAGACCTCGTAAGTACATATTTGTATTCGTCAAGATGTCTATGATTGTTCAGAGCGGTTGGAAATCATGGTTTTGCGAAAATGTAAGTAGCATTTCCAAGATTTTGATTTTCCTTATTTCTCTTACATTTTGAATGGGCACAGTTTTTTCACTGATTGATGTAAGAGAATACCTGAAGAGAATTATTCATGCGATTTACGGAAGATTGACACATATTTACTATGCTTTCCTTCGTCTTTGATGCATGTAATACTTTCCACGTTAAATAACGCCAAAGTGCAAATTTATTTAACTCGCTATCTCCGTTTTTAGAAGAATAGGTAATCATGATCAAGTTTTGTTCTTATCAACTATATTCTCTCTAAGTCGCTGTGATGCACCGCAGAGATGGGAAAAAATTCACAATATTGGCTTTAGTGGACGTTATGTCTCTGTCGGCATGGTTTCAGGTGACTGTATAATATTGTAGAACACTTTGACTTCGGGTGACGTATGCCAATGTAAGAAGACAGCGAGAAGACTGATACCTATGTAAGAAGATAAAGAGAGGTTAACTGATCCGTAGGCTATTTATTGTACGTAGCATAAAAAACAAACTGAACAATAGAACTTAGAAATTTGTTTATGAAATATTTTCACGAACACAGTTATGTATCTGATTTATAAAAGTGTCACACAATGCACGCAGACTGCAAAAACTTATTGATAACTAAATTACTAGCAAGATGAAAATTAAACCGATTGAATCATAACCACTAAACTTTTCCCTTTTTGCCTACCTGCTAACAGACTGCAAAGTATTTTAAGAGCATCACTGTAAATATTGAAAGAGATGCTATTCCCTTCCTTGTATTCTTCTCATTGTTTTATCTATGTATATATGTGTGTGTGTGTGTGTTTGTGTGTGTGTGTGTGTGTGCGTGCGTGTGTGCACAGCAAACTAAACTTTGTGTTGCGTTTTCGAACAGACGTTTTGAATTTTGTCTTAGAAATCTTCCGCACCGCATCCTTAAAACAATTTGTGACTTCAAATTTTTACTTAAAATCGAAATCTCCATTTCATTTGATAGTTTACTCATTCCTTTTAATAGATATACCTGGTCTACAATTCCTGAGTCTGTAACGTACCAGGAGATGTGACGTACCTGCCAGAAGGACGCACACGACATAAAGGCAGATAGCAACCAGAATAAAATGTCCGCGTAGCTTAATTGGTAGAGCAACTTGTTCCGGAATAAGCGTCCTCGGGTTCGAATCCCGGCGTAGACCAAAAAAATGACGGAGAAATTCACTTCGTTATAATGGCGCCCGAACTACCCGGATGACCCGACCGTTTAAAATCTCGCATTGGTGTGATGTTATTTCCACACCGCGAGATAGGAAAAATATGAGCAGCACTTCGAAAGAAAAAAAAAGAAAAAGAAGGGGGAGATGATGTAACGTACCAGGAGATGTGACGTACCTGCCAGAAGGATGCACACGACATAAAGGCAGATAGGAATCAGAATACATGTCCGCGTAGCTTAATTGGTAGAGCAACTTATTCCGGAATGAGTGGACCCGGGTTCGAACCCCGGCGCGGATAAAAATGACGGAGAAATTCACTTCGTTATAAGTCCTATTGTCTCTTTTAAACCTTTAACGACCATGACCACAAAATCTTGTATCACTCTAAATAGCATAACGTCCGAAGCTGTCTGTTGTTTCACTTCTTTGTTTAATAACAACAATAGTGACCGAGGGTGATTCCTGCTGATACCTCATAGGTCGAGGAAATTAGAAGAACAAGTAAGAGTATGAAATATGACTCACCCCACACAGTCGTTTCGGGCGGTTATGGTCGTTTGTACGTATGGGCGTTGTGGTCGTTAAAGGGTTAACTGAGCCACACTCAGCGTTTTTGGGAAGATTTTACGAAACGACAGAAAGGAGACAAATAAGCATTTATTTCTTAACATCTTTTTTACACATTTTTATGAAAATGATTCACGGTAATATTGTTCTAGACCTAAGTTTCACCTTAACTGAGCTACTCAGTAACAAGGGTATTTTACTTGTTATCTACCTTCTCTTTTAGGATTTCTAATGTGATTGCATATTATCCGTGTTACATTCGTCTTTTTTATGGATTCAGTTACAGAAGAATCCCTCCAGAAGACTCCAGTAACTAAGTTTTTCTTCCTTCCATTATGTCTGTAGAAGATGCATCTTGTTCTTTTGCATAATTTTTCTGATTTTCAACTCTTTTAAATGCCATTCGACTGTTCTGTATTGCAATTCTATATTCTTTTCTAAACGCCATTAATAGTTTCCTTCGATCGCTTGAATAATAGGCTGTCCTTTTGAACACATGCTTGTCCCCAGTGAATTTGGTACTTAATTTGTAGTTCAATTCTTTACTATCTTCATTAATATAACCTGAAGCTGTCTGTCATTTCTTTTGTATTCTGGTATACTTTTTGTGTATATCTTCACATTCTTTCTTTTCAAGTTTTCTCTGGTTCAGAAATGTTTAATAATTTGAATGTTTCCTATTTCTGTTTCCAAAAGTCTTAGTAAATTTTTTGTTAGTCACAGGTATACTTGATATTTCTGTTGTTGCTTCATTAGAATATGCATTTGACCTTTTATTGTGATCTTCGACGAAACCATGTTTAATACAGAATGAGTCGAAAGTTGTGCAATATTTGCATAAACGCATGTGCTGCGGCGGGTATGTCACGTGTTTAAACTAGTTCAAGTCGCGCACTGCAGTCAGTCGAAAGGGATATAAAGTGGTAGCCATTGCATGTCGTCGTTCTGTCTGTGGCTAAGATGCCTAAAAGATGAACAGACACAACCGGCTAATTAGGAAACGTTTGCTTAACGAGTTTGAAATCGACCAGAACACTGCTCAAGCAATACGAAACATTTGTCATGGGAAAGGGGAAGGTTCTGTGAACCAAAGCACTGCAACCAGATTGTTCAAGAAATTCCGTGCAGGTGACAGAAACCTAGACGAACAGCCAAGGTCAGGTAGGCGACGAACCGTGGATTCGGGGGCCGTGAGCCAGGACGTAGAGGCAAATC
Organism: Macrothele yani; assembly: GCA_039090855.1. NCBI lineage: Eukaryota > Metazoa > Arthropoda > Arachnida > Araneae > Macrothelidae > Macrothele > Macrothele yani. The sequence continues at coordinate 3,247,703 of CM077014.1, forward strand.
CTACAACCAGCACTCGGAGATTATCAGGCGAGCTGAGCATATCACAGACCACCGTGGTTCGTCACCTTCAGGACCTCGGCTGCCGCATTGTCCCTCACGAACTGACGCCAGCTGAAGCAAACCGCCGAGTGGAAGTGTGCACGAAACCCCTAGAAAACCCACGCGATGAACGTTTCATCAAGAAAATTACTACGTGCGATGAAAAGTGGGTATATTTTCGTAATCTTAACACACAACGGCAGTGGTTGACCCCGGGCCAGCTCCCTGAACCTGTTGCCAAACGTGAATGCTTCGAGCACAAGGGGATGATCTGCGTCTGGTGGAATTTCAACGGGATAATCTAGGACTATTACGAATTTGTTCCAGATGGTCAAACCATCAACGCCAACCTCTATTCTGAACAGCTGCAGCGGATGTATGCCGTTTCGGAGGAGAAGTATCCGGAACTGCTGAACAGAAAAGTGCTCTCCTACAGCAGGAGAACGCTCGGCCTCACACCGCGCGAACGACCCTGGCAAAATTCCAGGAACTTGAGGGCATCGAACTGATGCCACACCCAACATATAGTCCGGATCTTGCCCCGTCGGATTATTACTTGTTCCGGTCCATGGCCTACTTCCTTCGCGGGAGGCACTTCAACAACCAGGAGGAGGTGGCAGCTGAGGTGAAGGAGTTCTTCACCTCGAAGGACAAGAACTGGTACCTCCGAGGAATCGATGAACCGGCAGACAGATCGCTAAAGACAGTGCAGCACGATGGCCTATACTTTAAATCAGCTTTCGTCGTAAAGGTACGTATGAAGACATAAAATGATCCAAATATTGCAAAACTTTCGACTCGCCCTCTGTATATTAGCCAAAGATTCTCTACGTCAACATTTTTCGTTAAACTGATGTGATTACCCCGACTTGTTTGAGTAAAAGAGCGTTTACAAAACGATTTATCATGCAGCTTACGTGTATTTCTGGTTCCATGACTAAATTTAGAAACTGAATTTCAGTGTTACTTCTGTTTAATTGTTACGTTGAAGTTTCCATTGAAAACCTTGAGAAGTTCTCCTTTGTCATTGAGCAGTCCAATATTTGCCTAAACACTCCTTTATTTTTTTCTTCACTGTGACTTGCATTTAGAGAAGAAATCTGAATTATTAGTAGCTGATATGTTTTCATAAAACATATGAAAAAATGCCTTCTCTGCAAAACTCGCTATCTCAAATTCTTTGTTGACTATGAATTGAGCATCATGGGCTTTTCTCTTCTAGGTCAACAAAAAGTGAATTAGAAAAGTCTGCTGCTCCGTTAAACGCACCTAAATATAGTTTACATCCTATAGCATGGGAAAAGATGTAAAGCCTTTACTTTTTTTTACTTTTTTAGCAGGTGTATAACACGATACACTTGTATTTTGGGTTTATGATCGTGAGATATGATCTCCTCGAATTAGCATGACTTTGTTAAACTGCTGGCACTAGGTTTTTGTGAGAATCGATTATACCACGTGAAAGTAGGGATGACGGATGATTAGGAGAACGTGTTTTTTTTTTTTTTAGAGGAGGGGGAAGGGCTTGTAAGTTGCACAGCATCTGGACACTTACAATATTGCAGTCTCAAACAAAAAATCTGATCTTTTCGGCAGTACAATATCCAAGGACGCGATATGGCGAAAATAGTCTTTTGCGGCACACATGAAATATCTTATACCCTTTAATTTATCAAACATTTCTATTGAAAAATGCGCAGCATAGAGTGTTGCTTGAATATTTACTACGACTAGGTACTTTCGTCATCGTGACGAAAAAACTTTAAATATAAACTTGAGAAAAGAATAGCAGTATTCCGACTTAATCGAACCGTAGCTGATGTATTGTATTACTGACTGCACCTCTCTTTGCTTTTACCAAGAACCCCTATGCATTCTAATTCCCGTAAACCTAGGGGCCTACTGTTATCCTCTGAAACGTCCGCGTTGGGGATCCTTACGGATAAGAGGGGCCCTTAACCTCAAGAAAAAGCTTTTACAATTTTATTTTGCAAAAACTGCATATGAACCTAGTTATTTTTAAAATAACAAACTCATATGAAGCTAGAAATTTTTAACGGCAACTTTGAATGAAGAAAATTAAAGAGAAAAGGAATTTTCGGGGTTTTTTTCAAAAAATAAGTAAAATATTTGGAAATCATGTTCTTGGTTTTTGTTTATAAAACGTGGATGACGGGAATTAACTATTCCAGAAGATTTTAGGCCCCTTTTTATAGCCATAGCACGAATTTCTATAAATGTATATGAACAAGAGAATGTGAAAAAAACATCAATTCAGTGAATGAAATTTTTACACTAATGAGGATAAGGTGATATGTATTACAGTTGTATGCACATAACTCCGCATCTTTCACACTATAATGAAGCGAAAGACGTTCTTCGTGGGAACGAAGAGACACAGACCTGTGTTATTTTTTTATGACAGAATGAAGAAAAAACCTTTTACTATGTGCAAAACTTTGTGGCATAATGTTAAGTGCGTTTTTCATATTCAAGAGAAAATACTTCATAAGTTTAAGCATTTTTGCTTTATTCTTTTGTCTCAATTCTTAATTGTTACTTATTTATTTGCTTTTATTTTGTAATTTCGTATAAATTGGAACAGTTCTTTAGACACTGTTACACGTGTAACGTACCAGGAGATGTGACGTACCTGCCAGAAGGACGCACACGACATAAAGGCAGATAGGAATCACAATAAAACGTCCGCGTAGCTCAATTGGTCGAGTGACTTATTCCGGAATGAGGGGATCCGGGTTCGAATCCTGGCGTGGACAGAAATGACGGAGAAATTGACTTCGGTACACACGGCAGTTATGTGTTTTGTGTGTGTGATCGTGAGGCATTTCAAAAAGGTCGCCCTAAGTTCTTCAAAAGAATAAAATTCGCACGAGATGAAGAACTTTGGCGAAAATGTTTTGTAGTACTTAGTATTGGTATAAAACTAGGGCAATCATTTTAATCACAACGTACACATTTGTCTTATATGCATTAAAAGTACAATAATTTTGGTTTTACGAAAAATAACCTTTAGGTTTCAAAGAATTTGAATGATTAAAACTCCCATAAAACCGGGTTAGTAATATGGAATTTAAAACTTTCATTAGTTGGAAGTTAACAGATTTTTGCAAATGGTTCTCGAAAAATATTATTTGTGGGAAAGGGGCAATTTTTTTCCGGTACGGCACTACGTAAACCCAATTCTTGTATTGTACGAGTACACAAAGTTGACATTTCGTCCCCGTTCTCTGCTGGATGATCCGGTTTTTTTTCCATCTTATTCTAAGATTCAGAACAAAAAAACCCAGTTGTACGCAGGAAAGGAAAACACTTCCGGAGATCCGGAGAACATGTTTGATTCGTTTGATCGCCATTGTGAGTTGGATGTAGCGGATGACCTCAGGAGGAAAAATTGGGATTTTCCAGCATGCTGATGTCAATAACAATTTTCCGGCATGTCAGCTGCAGCGCGGAAGTATGATATATGATGCTTGAGAAACAGCAGATTAGTTTTTCAGACTGGTTCCTTTTGAAGGAATACCACGTTGCAAAGTTCATCGCGAAATACCGTGAATCTTTGAGATATATTTTTCTCTGAGGCAAAAGGGTTTTTAACCTTTCATGCGTACTCAATACCTCCAAGTATTTCGAGTCAGATTTCTCAGCTATGTAGCGTCATATATCCTAAGTTCACATAACTGGAAGGGAAAGCAAGAAACTTTCGAACAGTGTAGATGTATTTTTAGCAAGCTCGGTAGACCTTATTTCCTAACGGAACATTCTCTACATCCGGATGAACCTTAAATCTAAATTTCGAGACTGAAACATTTCTTTAAATAAAATATCCTTGATAAGTACCTGGGACATGCACTTGCATTCACCAAGTTAATATGGAATTCTATAATTAAGCGAAAAAATAATAATTGCGCATATCCTTGCCTATATGTTAGGGCAATAACATATAGTGATATGACTCTCAGACCGTCTGGGGTACGTCGTTCATCTTAAACATATACGTATGTGTAACCTCGGTTATTCGTTTTCATACTATACGTTTTTCACTTTTATACCTACACTGGCGTGCAAAAATTAAGGACGAGACGGTTTTTTCGAATGTAACGTCGTGCAGAAGTGCTCCACATCGGCTCAAATCATACCATAAGATCCCCAAGATGTAAGAATATGGGACAAGTGAGCAAAACCCGTCCAAACAAGGAATCCAAAGGATACAAAGGCACTTTATTGAAAAGGTAGCTTCGAGCACAACTGGACATAAGACAGAAACGTCCATGTGACAGGCGGCTGCCAAGAAAAATTCAGTCTTTAGTAGGGAATATGATCACCCCTGACTGCGTTGCTGGATTTACAACGTCTGTCCATGCTGAGGACGAGGTTTTCAAGGAGCTGTTGAGGCATCGCGGCCCATTCCTCTTGTAGCGCCAATAGCAGCTGCGGAATCGTTGCTGGCGGCTGGTGACGTGCTGCCAAGCGTTTCCCTAGAAGGTCCCGCACGTGTTCGATTGGATTTAGGTCCGGGGACCTTGCGGGCTAATCCATGCGTTGAATATCTTCTCTCTCCAACAGCTCTGCGACAGCCACTGTACGATGAGGTGTAGCGTTGTCGTCCACGAAGAGGAACTCAAGACCCACAGCACCTCTAAACAGACGCACGTGAATCAGGAGAACCTCGGTACAATAGCAGACACCAGTGACTGAACATCCTTGGAAGATGTGGAGGTCAGTACGGCTACCAAGCATGATACTGCCCCAAACGAGAACTCCGCCACATCCAAACCGGTCCCTTTCGATGATGTTGTAGGTGTGACTGCGTGTTCCCTGCTCTCTCCAGATGTGTACACGTCCAGAATCGCTCGTCAGACTAAATCGGCTCTCGTCCGTAAAGAGAACTCGACCCCATTGCTGATGTGTCCAGTTCTTGCGTTCCTGGCACCACAGAAACCGCCGTCTCCGATGAGCAGGCGTTAATGGAACACACCGTACTTGTCATCGTGTAAATAGACCACCTTTGTGCAGCCTCCTGGCCACGGTAAAACGCGATAACGGACGTCCAGTTGTCTGTTGCATGTGCCTTGCGATTTCTCCTGCTGTCTGCCGTCTGTCTCTTCTCGCCTGTAGGACAATATACCGGTCATCCGCCGCCGTGGTTGTTCGTGGACGACCACTGCTAAACTCTCGGACAGCTGTTCCCGTCGTTTGAAATGCTCTCCAAGCTCGTGAAACGATGCTGTGAGCGATCCCGAACTCCTCGGCCACACTAGTCACACTTCGACCTTCTTCCATCTTCTGAATGACGCGCCCTCGAGTAAAGTCATCCAGATGTCGTTTACTGTACTGGATTGCCTGTTGGCCATATCACACGGTGGCAGCAACTCGACGTTATTCAAACCGATGTACACCATGCAATAGCTTTCACCAAATTGCTGAGCGTACATCACCCGTGTGCTTCATACCCTTCCGACCCCCCCCCCCGTCATGCTGTATATATGCGCATGCCCTACCGTACCGGACCCTAGTCTATCTCCTGAGTGGTCTTTTTGGTCCATTCTGCCTGCTCGTTCCGCTGTTATGCTAATTTCTCCTCTTCGTCCTTAATTTTTGCACACCCAGTGTACTACTGGACTAGTCGCGATATTTTACCGCGACTAGTGTTTCTATCTCTTTTTCAATTCATTCATATGCAATTCAGTTATATGCTTCTTGCAATTATACGGTAAATTTTGAACTTCAGATTATCAAAACTACACGGTTATTTGATTCTTTTATATGTATTTTTTGCAGTCGTAGAATAAATTATGCGACTAAAATTTTCTAAATAACGTCCAAAGTTCTATTTTTCTTTGAATTCAAGAAATTTAAAAGAAGCAAAGGTTAAGGCATATTTTATTCGGCACTAATGCTGAAACAAATTGTGGCCAAACTGCTTTGAAAATAGCAATGCTGAAGTAAAGAACGTCTAATAGATTTATTCAATATTAAACAAAATAGTATTCGGAATTATTTTAAAGGCTTTTTTTTTTCGTATACTGAAAGTATGAAATCGTACAGAATTTCTTGAACTTATTTTTATAATGAAATTGGAATATAAAAATGCATACAAAAAGCAAAATAGACATAGACTTAAGATAGCAAATAAAGTATGCGTGTATCTCTTACATTACAAATTAACATAATCTGAAATTACGAGACCACCTTTCCCCCGTTTATCTTTGCAGGCATGTGGCGGATAGAACACTACTTATCATTTTGAGAATACTACCTCTTCTTACACTCATGCACAATGAAATTTGCGCACCAAGAAGGAAGCATCGGATTGAACTAAAATTTTATGGACGCAATGATACAGATGAATGATACACATCATGGCAAAAACAGAGCTGCAGGACAATTACAGAGGGATCTGTGGCACGCAGTCCGGTCATCTTCAATAGCGTGTCGCACCGCCTCATGCGGTGATACATGCTGCAATGCGGTCCGGCATGGAGGCGAACAGACGCCTGATGTTGTCCTGCGGCAGACTGGCCCACACGTGTTGGACGGTGTGCTCCAAATCCCGGATAGTGCGGCACTGCGGCAGCCGGCGTTACAACTGGTCCCACACATGCTCGATGGGGACCATATCCGGGGAGTGGGCAGGCCATGGAAGTGTAGGTACTCCTGGGCAACCCGAGCCGTGTGAGGGTGGGCATTTTCCTGCAGGTATAGGGCACCTAGACTTCCGCCGAGGAAAGGGAGCATATGAAGTCGTACGATCTCGTCCACATACCGCTTGCCCTTCAATGAACCACGTACCACTACTAGAGCTGATCAGCTATGGTAGACAATGGCTCTCCAGACCGTAATGCCTGCAGTGGGGAGGTGTGGCGCTCGATAATAGCGAGGTTGAGATTGTGCCGTTGACCCGGGGACCTCCACACCCGGACACGATGCCCATCTGTCCCCAAAACGAAGCGGCACTCATCGCTAAATACCCCACACATCGCCAGTCTGTGGCATTCCACGTCCCTCTGGCCTGGCACCACTGCACACGAAGCCCGCGATGTTCCGGTGTTAAAGGCAGCACACATAAGAGGCGCTGAGATCGCAGATGCGCATCCACGAAGCATCGGGAAATGATTTGTGGGCACACAAGAGCCCCTACATCTGCCTGTATAGTGGACCGGGTTTCCGTGGGATCCGTTCGTGTCTGGCGCACGATCCGTCGATCGTCTCTACCGGCGCCGCGCCGCCGTGTGGCAGGGCCGTCACGTTTCCACTGCTCCCAACACAGTCGGACGGTATGGTCAGAACGATCCACGTGGCGGGCTATACGGCGTGCCGACCACCATGCGGTTTTCAGCCCGATGATTCGGCCTCTCTCAAAGTCCGTAAGTTGCGTAAATCGACGTCTCTGGCATCTACCCGGCATTTTTGTCACTCTGTGCTCTTGCTTGCGTCGGCCGATGCTTTTCGCTTTCATGGGAAATCAACTACACGCCGGTTTATAAGGCTGCCGGGTCGTGTTTGCAGCACCACCACAGGGTGTGGGGTCATGCGCACTCGCACCATACTTTGCTCATTTGCATACCAGCACGCACTGTAGCTATTTGCAAAGTTTCGCGGTTGTCGCATGTTTTCTTCTAGGTGCGCAAATTTCATTGTCCATGAGTGTATTTACTCTCCCTCTCTCACAAAGAAGTGAAACAAAGTCCCTCAAATAAAGTTGCAGAAAGACTTATTTACTGTTCACTTTTTTTTATTCCATCAACAGAGTCTGAGCACCTTTCACTCGCATATTCCAAATTTCATGATGAACTAATCACAATAGTAACAATATTTCAACACTGATTAATCTACGTTAGTGAGCAGAAAACTTGGTAACTCCAAACTGTAAATATATATATCGCAACACAACTCAAATACGCATGTTTCCAGTAAACACAGTTTCAGCCTAACACAACTTCCTCCACCACACACTTTTTGGCTGCTGCTTCAACATTATATATCTCTGGTTCTTATCTGCCACATGCATACGCCACGCTCTCTGACTTCAGAATTGTTGCCAACGTAATTCCTCGAGCGAGAAGATATAACGTTAAGATTCAAAACGCTAAAAGAGAATGAACTCAAATTTACAGAGAGAAGCAACTAAAAATGAAAATTAATTTAGAGTATACGTCATAGGCATTCAAAACTTTACAATAATATTTAACATCTTGAAATTTCTTTTATACGTTTCTCAAGGCCATCTTCTAGCAAACGTATAACCGATGTTCCAATACATACATTTGCTTTCAGCGTTGCGCTTCATGAGAATACTTGTTAAATTGTTTCTCAGTATGAAAGTAGTTATTTAATACCACATTCCCGAAATTGAATGGATTCATTTCCTCATTGAGAAACTTAAATAATGAATTCCGTATCTAATATTGCAGCTGGATGAGATTCAGTTCTCTTTAGCAAAACGTGAGTGTGGATACAGTCCTTCTTTCCGCAACTGAAATAGTTTCATTTCTTAATTACGCAACTTGAATAAATTAGCATCTTTCTGTATTCTGTCCGTCGGTTTGGAACTTGACTGAATTCGATTTCCTCGCTGCAAATTAAAAAAATGCACTTCCAAATCGCTATCTGAACCCAGAACATACTAAAATTGCTGCCAAACTTTTCTCTTTTTATCTACTGTAACCTTTCGATACAATGTTTCTTAGTATCCATGTAATTCTGTATTGATATTAACTTCTTCAACCCGATCTTTGTTTTCTGTTCTCAGTTCTCGCAATTACTACACATACAGCGAAGATTAGGAAGAGATGTATTCCCCTTAATTGAACAAGCCTTTTTCCCCAACCACAAGGAAATGGTAAGTGAATTAGTTTATTTTACTGTACCCACTTAAGAATGATGCTGGTGATAAAGCAAATAGAAGTACCACGCTTCAGTTTGTTTCTGAGATGAGGCTTATTAGAAGTTTTCGAACATGATGCAAACAAAATTTCTTCAGCAAACAAGAATGGTGAAGCAAATGATGAACATAGCCTATTTCAAGAGACAGAATGTCACGGTGCATAAAAGGTATATGTTATCAGAATTTTATTGTTCTGTCTGAAAATCTTATGTTTAGATTACCACTTCAAAAAATGTTGTGTTTATATTTGACTTTAACCATTATGTTGTGAAACACAAAATTGAAACAAAAGTTCGATAATGCTAAAATTTTCATTTACTTGGGGGCAAGGAAATATTTTAATTCGAAAAGCCTTTCAGCACGATAAGATATATTTAATAGTACAGTCTGTACTAAAAAATAGACATTTATAAGGCACAACAACTTACAAGATCTTTCAAAGCACCATGTGCTCCATCGTCAGGTATTTCAATATACATAAACAAAACAACGGATAAAAGCAAGAAGCATTTTCAAATTACGCGAGCACGTGATAACAATAACGATGTTTACATTAAATATAGTAGAAGTTTTGTCATGCGTTAAAGGGTTTCAGCAAATGATACTATGAATTGCTATTACATATGCGAAGAAAATATATACACAGAGGATAATTAATAAGTTGACATTATTCGTCAAACTGTAAATGAATTATTAGGAGTTAAGTGTTGCTGGATAGGAATATGCTGTTCTGGCCGCATTAACATGGCCCAAGGCACTGGAACGAAACGTGGAGTTTCTTCATTACAGCAGTCAGATTTGTGCGATAATATACATAAACTCTCAGCAAATCGAAGAGGATCGCTTTGTACGATTTGAGCTCAGCACACTGGCATTGGTCCAGTCTGGTCGGTAGATACCTCTATTAACTAATCGTGCAAGAGAGGTAGCATCAGAGTTATTAGTTATTGAGTACTAGTGCTCATAACTAATAACTATATCAGAACACAATTCTTAAACCTGAGTAACCTAGTCCTTAACCCCACACAGTCTGAGGCTCTAAAACGAGGACTAAAGTTTGCTTACCCGACAAACAAAGTTAATAAATGTCACCTTATTACGCAGATGGAAAATATCGTTGAAACCATTCCTCAAACTGAAAGAGAACATGTACGATATAAACTGGCAAAATCCGTACAAAAGTTAGCCAATAAGTCTAGAACACCGGATGACCGTAAATTTTGTAATGAGATTAAACAGCTGAAGTTATTGAAGTCTGATGAAACTATCTCCATTTTAAAAGCTGACAAGACGCAACAAATTGTCATCTTAAACAAAGCAGACTATGTTAATAAGATGAATGATACCGTTTGCGAGTATACCACACAAGATCCTATCTTCGGATCCAACCTCATCTACAGTATCAGCAGTGGCAAAAACTCAGAAACCATGGAGGCTTACCTGCAAATGTTGCTAAGGATATATACCCTACTATAGGCCCTCGAATACCTGAGTTATTTGGCCAAGTAAAGACTCATAAGGAGGGTCTTCCTGTACGCCCACTTCTATCAGGATATGCAAGCCCAACCGCCAGCTCGAAAGTGCTCTAGCAAAATTCCTCAAACCATTAAATACAGGTTCATCCTACTCAGTTAATAGCTCTGTTAAGGCTATTGACAACATTAAGCCATTCTTACGAAAGGAAAGCCGTTTGCTATGGCATCACTCGATGTTGTCTCTTTGTACTCCAATGTGCCGATTGGAGATGTACACTCCATTATTGAGAACCGTCTGTTGGCTTTGAATTCTTATACTATTAATGAAATCCAAGCAATTATAAATGCTCTACGTTTTGTACAGAACACACATTCTTCCGGTATGAAGGAACCATTTACCGCCAGACTGGAGGTGCGCCGATGGGTTCCCCACTTTCAGGGGTGCTCGCTGAATTGTTAATGCAAGACCTAGAAAACAATGTTTTACAATATTTCCAACTTATGCCTGATCTCTACATTAGATATGTAGACGACATACTTGTTTTCTGGCCGCATCATAAAAACAAAATTGAAGAGTTTGCTAAAGAGCTCTCAAAACATTACAGTTCCATAAATTTTACCATTGAGGATGAAAATGATAATACTCTTCCATTCTTGGACATATTACTAAAAAGACACCCAGATACCAAATGTTTATCCTATTCAGTGTACAGAAAGCCTGAAACACAATCTGCTATTATTCCGCATAATTCATCGCACCCAAGAAAACAAAAACTAGGAGCTATAGAGTACATGGTCCGAAGAGCCTTCACCCACTCCTCCAATATCCAGGCTAGAAGAAATGAGTTAAATCATATCCAGATGATTACGATGGCGCATAGCTACCATAAAACGATCGTTGAAAAAATTGCTCGATCAGTGAAATGTCTACACAAAAGTACCTTACAAAGGGAAACCAGAATTACAAAATATGTTGGCACTATGGACTATATACCTGAAGTCACTACAGTACTAAAGAACATATGCAAAAAACACCACATTGCGTTTGGTGAAAGTACGAAAAGTATTCGAGCCATCGTGCAAAAAGACCGTGACCAAGTTTCCACACTCAACAGACATGGGGTTTTACAAAATACCCTTAATTCCTATTGACCCAGAAGATCCAGCAATTGCATATATTGGATCCACTGCACGCCCATTGCGAACAAGAATATATGAGCACAAGTACTCAATAACTAATAACTCTGATACTACCTCTCTTGCACGATTAGTTAATAGAGGTATCTACCGACCAGACTGGACCAATGCCAGTGTGCTGAGTTCAAATCGTACAAAGCGATCTCTTCGATTCGCTGAGAGTTTATGTATATTATCGCACAAATCTGACTGCTGTAATGAAGAAACTCACGTTTCGTTCCAGTGCCTTGGGCCATGTTAATGCGGCCAGAACAGCATACTCCTATCCAGCAACACTTAACTCCTAATAATTCATTTACAGTTTGACGAATAATGTCAACTTATTAATTATCCTCTGTGTATATATTTTCTTCGCATATGTAATAGCAATTCATAGTATCATTTGCTGAAACCCTTTAACGCATGACAAAACTTCTACTATATTTAATGTAAACATCGTTATTGTTATCACGTGCTCGCGTAATTTGAAAATGCTTCTTGCTTTTATCCGTTGTTTTGTTTATGTATATTGAAATACCTGACGATGGAGCACATGGTGCTTTGAAAGATCTTGTAAGTTGTTGTGCCTTATAAATGTCTATTTTTTAGTACAGACTGTACTATTAAATATATCTTATCGTGCTGAAAGGCTTTTCGAATTAAAATATTGTTTAGCGCACGAAGAATCCTTATTAAAGGCAAGGAAATAACTGCAAGAAAACAGTTCTAAAATAGCATCAAACTTTAATGTATTTTAGGCAAAGCAAGGGCACCAAAATGAATTCAAAGACGTCAAAATTATCACTTTCTTAAAAAGAAAAATAAATTGGTATAAAATCCGCTTTAGGAGAAAAAAAATACGTGAAGGAGTTCAATATCATATTATCATCTTTCTTTGATAAATTCCACTGCCCAGTTTATTAGCATGGGTTCCGCCGTCGTCTAAATGACTATTGCTACCATTTATTTAAGTGATCACTGACTGACAGGATTCCCATGTAAATACAATGTGTAATTGTCTGTGCGTATATGTACTGTATGTGTTCTGCATCCAGAATTGGAGGTTCATTTGACTACAAGCTTAGTTAACTATTAACCATAGGATTCAACTGGGGAAGCGTTTGCAGCATTCCAAGTTAGACACATCTTCGATTGACTGAGAGAAGAGAATAGTGAGGATTAATTATGAGCATGCTTGCGGTCGTCTATCGTACCATAACGTAACGTAGAGATTAATGGATCCACTTCACGCCAGACGTCCGACGTAAAAATAATGAACTTCACCACTGTGGCCTAATTTGAACGATATCTGGATTTTGCCGACTATTTGGGAAATCCGTGTGTCACAGAAAGATCAGATCATATGTAGGGGATTTCAGAAAGGGAATGTCTAACCCCAGGTCTTAATCAACTCTTAGAAATAGGAAGCTAGTAGGTTTGGGCTAGAGTTCCCGATAGGAAAGTGATACGGAAGCAAGGTAGAAAGTAGGAGGAAGAGGCCCTTATTTATTACCGTGGGGCCAGTACCCGTAGGTCCAACGGCTCAATGTGCCCATCCGACACACAGCGGATATTTAGTGGTTTGAGCGTTCGTACCTGCCTGGGATCGAACCTGAGGTTCCCCTGTGGCAGTCACGAACGTTGACCACTAGGCCATCCGCGGCCCTGTTGTGAAACACACAAAATTGAAACAAAAGTTCGATAATGCTAAACTTTTCATTTACAAGAATCCCTTTGAAATAGGAAGCTAGTCCCAGAAGGCCTAGTTAAACAGATATTTATTATAAAATCAGTGAACTTTATCTCAGTTTTTATCTTAAAGTTTTAGATATGAAACGCATAAATCAGGAACATGCAGACTGCTCAGCAGGAATATATATTCAAAGAAGCTCTGTGGTTGTCTGTATGAAGTGTAATGGAAGAATTGTCAAAAGTTTCCGTTCTTCATAAATCATCGCGGCAGAGCGCGAATTTCGGGAATCAATTGTTCTTAGGTTTCCAATTATTGATTTCAGCCACGTCTAGGATGGAGTCTACGGAAGCGACTTGATCTATAAGTAATTCTTCGTATCACGCTTTCCATGTTTGCAAAGCATATAACTTTCAGAAGTGGTTGTAAATAACAGAAGCCCAACCTAACGGATTTTCACAAAATAAATTTTTGCCATCTGGTTTTCAGGACAAAATTACGTATCCTATGATGCCATGTTCGCGATATGAAATGCACTTAATTTATGTGTCTCTGCCAAGATTTATTTCACCGAATTGCTTCAACTACGACCGTCTTTAATTCGTAGTGAGTGATTAGTTAATTAACTAAAGTTAATGAACAATATCTAATATTACCAAATCTGCTTAACTGCAGCAGAAAATGAATGAAAAGGAACACTATTTTCTCTGTGCGACCGTTTGGAATAAAGCTGAACTACGAGGAATATTTTGTTTAAACGAATTCCCTAAGAAGGCTCAAAATAAATTAAAATTAGTTTCGTCCCGCATATTTCATTAGGAGTTTAATTAAAATGACAGTGCGATTCGGTAAAATCATATTTCCTCTGTATCTTTTGACAAAATGGATGCTAAACAATGCGAAACAAGAATTATGCCAACCAGACCATTCGGCAGCTGTCGACAACAGGAATGGTAGAACCCGATCAGCCCATTATTCATTGCGAAGCGCGGACCTCACAGTGAATTTCTCATAAATATTCCTTAAAAAAATTAGACTTTGAACAGAAGCATTGTTTGCTCATATTATCGTAAGAAAACATACTTAAATGGTAGTTACTTCGCTGCACCAAATGAAGATTCATTTTTAGAAAATTGTGAATTTTGACTTTTAAATGGAATACAACAAATTCAAAACTTTTGTTTTTCTTTTTCGGTTTAAATTTCGAAATCGAAATATCTGGCTTTATGATGCAAATTACAGCAATGCTCAAGTGAAAATACTTTCAGAAATATTTGAACTGGAAGCATAATTTTAAGGAAACGTACCTACCTGTCCAGGAGAATGCTGATTTTTTTAAACCAACACAAAGAACAAAGAGAAAGTACAAAATTATTACCTCGCGGTTATTCAGCAAAACAAAAAAAAATATTGTGGGGGAATAATAACATGCAATAGGAAACTAGTTCAATAGACTCAAAGTATGAGGAGAGAAAAAATAACAAAAAATGAAATTCCAAGTGAAAGAACGATTTAAGAGCACCCGAAATCAAGTGGGTGAAATTATTGGGTGTGTGCAAAAGTTCTACCCGTTTTTGTTGTAGATGCAAATTGCGCTCGGAGTAGTTACGTCACAGCTGACGCTGCGAGGCCGACTTTTTGGCCAATAAAGCGTGAAGCAGTAGAGCATTTAGAGATACTAGGTTTGTCCCAGTAAGTCATTCATAGCCGCCCCGGTGGCGCAGTGGTCTAAGCGATGGCCTCTGATCATTCGTCTGAAAGGGGTCTGGGTTCGAATCCCGGTGAGGCATGGATGTTGTGTTTGTCTTACGGCACTGGCTCTTTCCCTTCCCTGGAACCAGTGACCCTAAATTAGGGACGGGCGACTGCTTATAGCCCATTGAGTTGCTCACGATGGTCGTTAAACCTCCAATCAAAAAAAAAAAAAAAAAAAAAAAAAGTCATTCATAACGGAAATCACGGACGGTGTAACATGGCATGAGATAAGGAGCACATTAGATATTGTTCACTGCACGAGTTCGATAAAGGCATTTCATATCGCGAACATGGCATCATAGGATACGTAATTTTGTCCTGAAAACCAGATGGCAAGCCGCGGCTTGCCGCAACATCTGTCAAGTGTATGGGGAGGATCCAGTTGATGATAGCATGTGTCTCCGTTGGTTTCGGAAATTCCGGGACGGAGACAGAAGCTGTAAAGGTCAACCACGTCCTGGACGTCCATCTGTAGTTTCTGATGAGAATGTGGACCAAGTCATAACAAATAACCCACATCCAACTGTTCAGCAATAAGCGGGAACGTTGTCAGTACACAGAACAACACTTGAAAGACGGATTCATGCAATTCTGTTCATCACAAAGTTCGATAACTGGGTTCCGCACCAGCTTTCTGCAAAGCAACGAGAGGAGAGAATCGCTACCTGTGTTTCTTTGCTTTCTCGTCACAGAAACGAACCGGTTTGGGGAAAAATTGTAACGGGTGATGAGAAATGGGTACTCTGCCGTAATGTAAAGCGTTGACGGACTGTGTGCCAAGGTGCGTAGCCTGCTCCATCGACCTCAAGAAGAGGACTGCATCCTAAAGAGGTTTTTTTGAATGTTTGGTGGGATGTCCAGGGAATAATCCACTGAGAAGTGTTGGCACCTAACCGAACGATAAATGCTGACCTCTACTGCCAACAGTTGGACAGATTGCGAGAACAACTGACATCGAAGTGGCCAGACCTCGCCAATCGCAAAGGCGAGATCCTTAATCATGTTAACGCCAGACCTCATGCTGCTTTAATCACTCGGCAAAAATTAATTGGTTGGGAAGTGATACCTCACCCGACGTATTCCCCTGACCTGGCACCTACGGACTACCACCTCTTTCGATCGTTACAGAACGCCTTTGCTCTCCAAACCTCCGATGATATGGACGATGTGAAAACGGCATTGCATGACTTCTTTGACTCTAAAGCACAGGAGTTTTTCCGGCGTGGGATTCACCTACTCATAAACAGATGGCAAGAGATCATACAGAATGATGGCAATTATGTGAAATCCTAGGTACGTTATTTGTTGTGTTCTCTTCCTTCCTTTGTAGCCTACAAAGACGGTTAGAACTTATGCACACACCCAATAGATCTGCATACATAAATTTAGAAAGTGAAAGCAAATATTTTGTGCACGATTAACACTTACTGACAAAGTACACATGCATGTACACGTATTCAAATACAGAATTTAATTCAGACAAAATGAAATGTTTTGAGGCGGAAGAATGGTAGTACTTAAAATGTATATGAATTCATAACGGAAAAAATGTGGAGTATTTTTTCATCTCCAAATATAAAACGCCTTACTGCGTACCAAGGTATTTTTTTCCCAAAATGTGGTAAGACAATTAGACTCAATTTAGCTAAGCGAAAAGAAAAATGACTCAGTACTCCTTAAGCCAACATTAAATTTTATTTAGTACTAATATGTATGATTAACAAATGAATGAAAGCAAAAGGAAACTACTTTCTGTCATCAATCTCATTTTATTTTACTGTATAAACTTATTTTATACCTCTATTTATTTATGTTTGAGATGGAAATCACTGGAACTGTGAATGTATCTGCAGTATTGTAGCTGGCTATCCAGATTTTCTACCTGAATAACTTTCCAAACGTTTTTGTTTTTAAATCGATTCCATCAGTTTGATTTAAATGATGCGACACGTAACGAGTCATCGCACTGCGACAGATAGTTCACGTGTGAAAGATCAGTGTTAAAGGTTCTGTAACAATGCAGGTAATAACATCGTTCGCATTGACTCCTGTATGTTATGTACATAAATTGTATCTTCTTGTGACAAAAGTTAAGCACTTAAAAATGACTTCGTATTGATATTCGTTTCGGTAACTTCTGCGACTGCTCGCTTCCTCACGAAAATAAAATTAGTCCTGTTTCACTATGCGGATATAGCTGTCAGTAAAGTGACACATGCCAGTAACTGTCAAATGCAGTGGCATTCATTTAAAATATAATTACATGAATATGAAATACTTCAAACAAAAGCAGGTTTTGATTTTATATAAAAAAAAGTCGGAATGTGGGCGTACATGTTTGTGTTTGTTTTGAATATGTGTGTGTATGTGTGTGTTTAATAATTACTTGTCCACATACAATGGTTTTCGAACATTCCTCAAAAATTGTATGACTTTATTTTTTATTTCTGAAACCAGTAGCGTACTGCTGACTTCATTTCTTCATCATATATCCCTCAATTATTCGATTAGTTTAGGAAACAAGTAGCAATAGCTAGTAGCGGGATCGGGGCTTCACCGAGAATTTTTTTGCAGCGCACTAAACCCGAGGCACTCTATGGCGGCAACTGTGGCAGCACTGGTGCGTTTTTGTGTTGGAGAAGTGTTCCATCACTCCGTCCTGCTTTCCTTCGGATACGAGTTTTCAGTTTCTGCAGAGTTTCAATGTAACGTTCAGAATTTATTGTAGCCCCAGGTTCCAGAAAATCGGCAAATACAAGTCCTTCACCACGAAACTGGTCCGTTGCAGTTCAAAAACTCCTCAACAACGGTTTACCACTCAAATTTGCTTTCTCCACTTCTTCATCTTTACAATGTCTTACCCATTGTCTCACAGTACTCCCATCAACATACTGATCGCAATAAACTGCTTTCAATTTTCGACAAATGTTAAAGGAAGCAGGTTTTTTCAACATTGGAGAATTCAATAACGACTCTCGGTTTAAACCGCACGTCTGAACAGTCCTCCGTTGTGTCTCACACTCAGCAGGAACTGTGCAATGTTGAAGGACACCTGTCCAGCACGGTGGACGGGGAAACTCATGCTACTGTCCCAAACCGATATTATCTGGCTTTATCCATTCTTACTTAGAATATTGCAGTGGGGGCTAAAATGTTTTAGCCCTCCCTCGTTTATACAGTACTCTTTGTTTAAAACCTGAGTGTGTCAGGCTACGCATTCTTGGCTAACTCCAAGCACCAAAACCATAAGATATCTAACATGCATCTGATGCGCTATTATAAAAAGAGGTGCAAATAAGCCTGGGAGACCTTCATCCAGCAGTCGATTGATAATAATTGATAATGATGATGATGATATATACAGGGTAATTCATAATGATTGCCCCATTACAAATAGCAATACCTGGTTTATGAACATAGGTACGGAGATCACATTGTTGCACAATAAAGTACGAAGTTTAGAATTTTGTTTGCATACCTTACAAATGTTCTATGTGACTCCCCTAGGTCACGCGGACATCTAAACGGTAATCCATTTCACGGCACACATTATGAAGCATGTCCGTAGTCACTGATGCCAGTGCAAGCTGAATGCGCATCTTTAGTTCTTGCAGTGTTCTCGGCAAAGGTGGCACATACACATGGTCTTTGACGTACCCAAACAAAAATAAGTCACTAGGAGTAAGGTCCGGAGACCTGGAAATCCACTTGCAGAAAACCCTGTCGTCCTGTCCACAACGACCAATCCAGCAGGCGCACTGGCAGCTTATGTCACCATAGCAACACAGTAGTAGGTTCCAATAAAATTCTAAACTTCCTTCTTTCTTGTGTAGGGATATCAGCTATCTATTTATCTTCACAAACGCGTTATTGTCATATGTAATCGTTGCAATCATTTTGAATTACCCTGCATATAAATATATGGGCGCATACATATTACGTGCTTTAACTTCTTTGTCAGAGGACCAAACCATACTTTGACTTAAAATCTTTCATCTTCTCACGAAATAGCTTTCTTCATATGATGAAAGAAATTCTTTTATTTTAAATTTCAAGAATTCTATAAACTGAATTGAGGAGTCTATATAGGTGTCTATATAGGTCTAGCGACGCGGACTTGCTGCGATGGATTTTTTAAGCAGTCGTCCCAAAAAGGGCTAAAAGGGACTAGAAGATAGAAAAATAATGGAACAAACCACTCCAGCCATCAATACAGGGGCATATTTAGAGGACGAGAGCATTGGCCCCCAAAAAATGTTTCATTTCCTTGTTAAAATGCGACTTACATTCGGAAAAAATGCTTTAATTTAATACAAATGCATCAACTTACAGTAGAAAATAATGCTTTAATTTTTTCTTCTATTTTTCATTAACTTTTATTTTATCCTGATGAATTTCAAAAACTTCCATTCCCCCCCCTTCCGAAAAAAAATGCTATATACACTTCTGCACCAATACCTTAGCTCTGTAAACCCAGTGAGGTCGGATCCATTACCAAATGGCCAGTGGCACGGGTTTCTGGCTAATCGTAAGCATTAAGCTTTCGGGATGGATTCCAGTTTGAGCCATGGATGTTCTGTCGGTTTTTTTCGATTCTACTTCTGTCCCTCCCTTTTAACCAGTGACTCGAAGTTAGAAACTGACGACACCTTATATAGCTTTAGATTATCACGGGGTTCGTTAAATTCCGAAATAAAAAAATCGAGTCTGGTGGACTTGTGCTGGAACTATTGCTGGGCTGCGGACATTTACCGCCTAAAAAATAATAATATACGCTGTTCTGGATCTGTAACGGAATTTTTTTGGGCGTAATGAGGGTGTATTTTCGTATTTATAATTTAAAAGTTTAAGGTTCGTAATATGTAGCTAACGTTTTCTTCGTCTTTTTTATAGTTTTTCCCGATGACATGTAAAATGAAATGAACAGCAACAAAATGTAGCGGGGAAATTGTGCATAAAGAGAACTGAAAAGAAATATGTTGCTTTTAAATGTAAAACACAATTAAATAAATAATCAAAATAAAAGCTCTCAGTCCAATAGATAAAATTGTCCCCGAAGCACAAGCAGTTTTCCTTGCATGACTAAAATAAGGAAGGTACCGAGATCAAATACAAATGCACTTCTTCTTGGAAAATTGACTGGAAAATCAGAAATTATGTAAAAACCTTCGTCATAGTCACAGGCAAAACAACTTTCTCCATCCCATTTCTATTTACGTCGATGTCGGGCGGATTGCTGAAGTATATCTTCTTCAACGTAGAAAATCCTGTAACAGAATGACTGTAAAGTATACAGTACCTGAAGCCGTGATAATGGTGATAGCTATCACGTGATAAAATAATTTTTCCAATGCGATTTATACAAGCGGAAATATTGTGCCGAATAGAAGCATGCATTTACACGACTGGCTTACAACTACATAGTCCCAAAATAAATTTACTTTCATTGCCGAGCGCTGCGAAAGATGCCCGTGGTCATGGCTATTATTTAAATCCCTAGAGAGACCATGATCAACATTGAAAGAAATCACATTCTGGAAATGCTGTGATGACGGACTAACGATTTGAAGAGGGTACCTGATTGGTCAATAAGCAAATACGTAAGTACCTCTTCTCTTCCCATTATTCTAAATCTTTATCGATAAATCAGTATACCTCATATGGGCCTATGAATTTTTGTAATACAATTTTAATCAAATTGTTTATAAAGACAGGGCCCGCAAAATATATTTCCAAAGCCCCCCCTTTTGGGGGAAGCTGTATAGTTACCTTTCAAAATCGTTGTTAATATCCAATTCGAAGACGTTTTAACGTTGTTAAAAGGTGTTACAAAAACAATTGTTGTGAAATGATTTTAAAAACGAAAAACCTCAATCTAATACAATACGATCTGCGCAATAAATAGTAAGTGCAAAAAATTTCGATACAACAGGTCAAGATTTATGGTGATGCAAACGTGCCAGTATAATGACGCAGCAGGCTGCCACAAGTTTCTTATACCACGACGTTTTCCTTTACTTTAAATTCCTTATTTCATAATATATTTAAATATTCCTGAAATAATTATTTGTTTTTATGTGCTGTCTTGAACTACTAGTCGTTATATCATGATTTGAAATAAATTGCGTACTTAAGATCTTATGGGTTACATGATGTACTTCAGATATTGTATTTTTGAAATTTTAAGGAGTTCACATATAGGAGATTTTATAGTAAGAGCATAGAAGGTATCTTTATGTCGAATATTTTCATCGTATACTTGTTTGTTCTTTCCTAGTAGTGTCTAATGAATTTTAAATATCTTAACCAAGCAATCTACTATAATAAATCTATGTAAGAAAAAATTTGCGCAAACACTCAGTAACTTAGTGTATTGTTCCTTCTTTTGGATAGCGGTTCGAAAATACATACCCAAGTTACAAATTTTATAGCAAATCGCCTGTCAGGATTTCGGCATGGGATCAGACCTCGTATTCGCTCGTTTTAATCTGGCATTTATTGCAGTTTTTTTTTTTTTTTTTGGGGGGGGGGGGGGTTCAAAATTTATGTTGCGTGATTGCAGAAAACTAAGGACACTCCAGACGCTGGTCGTGTCATATTTCTTTCAATTCTTTGGAAAATCCATATTAAAGTACGTCTAGAAAGTAATTGAGTACTTGTTAATAAAACATCTCCGTTGAATGAATTTAGTAACTCATAAAAGCACAAATAATGGAATTTAGAGAAAGTTAGTGCATAAAATACAATAAAATGGCTTCCAACCGATTTCCATTACCGTAAGGAATACATAAGATATGTTAGGAAAAAATAGAAACTAGATGGCGACACATTACTATGGCTGTGTTATATCCTATAATTTTATTTTCTTACAATGAGTAATAGATGGCGCTACAGAATCTGAGTGTTTCTCGTATTTCATAATTCATTTTAACAATCAAAACGTTGGTTACTGTTTTCTCTTTACTGCAAAGTTTTATTTCACTGTCATTAAGAAACGAAGGCACAGTTAGTTTTGTTTCTTTTTACCGAATTCACGAGACAAGGAAATAATTTCGGTACAACTGCATGTCTCAGTACTTTGCCCAATGACAAATGAAAAAAATCCTTAAATAAGTTATTTATACTGTACATTAAATTTAAATTCAAAATAAGTCAATGATCCAACAGAAATTTTGTACTCCCATTATACCTAATTTTTTTCTCTAACAAAGGCTTGTGTTTATCACTCGAACTGATAACACTATGAAGGTATTCGCGGACCATTTTTGTTTTACTACCAAATTATGTAATGTAGGGAAATAACAGATCACAGAAAACTATTGACTTGCAGACGGGATTTTCGAGGACGTTCGGAAGTGTAAGAGTAGTTTTGTTCACCAGTTGTCTGATTCTCATTTCTTTCAATGGAATTTAACCATCAGAAATATTTAGGAAAAGCTTTTGACACGCTTCATTATCACAAAAAACAACATAAATTTACATATTTCTTTTCTTTTCTGTGCTGATTCAATTTACCGTAAGGAATATTTGCATTTTTCCCAGTGTTTTATTTTAGGACGGATTTGACTTTATCAGTTGTTAAAATGAAATTTCCGTTTCTTATCTTTTTTTAACGCATTTTTCAGCATTTTTATTTCTTCTTTTTTCTCCACTGGGATGACCTCGATGTGTGGCCTAGTGGTTCGCACTCACACTATTGGTCTAAGGATACCCGGCTCTTGTGCTGTTCAATCGGTGGTCCGGGTTTGGGGACTCTTCGTTATGATCAAATGTACTGCCCTTTCTTTGGGGTTTCGGCCTAATGCTCAGCGTAAGTCGTTTCCAACTGAAAGGTAGCAGCTAACCACTGTTTAGTGCATTACCATTTAACTTTCTATTGCAGCCACGGTAAACCGATATTAGAATTCGATGGCTTCTAAATTATCTGGTAGGCTTCCTTAGAGGACTTATTTTCTCTGTGTTCCTAAAAGCTTAGAGAAAATTGGTAAGAAGAACCGATTATTAGTGGAATAAACTCCGTGGTAGGTTTTTACATTAATGAGTAGTGTGTATGTCTTACAAAAGCGAAAGGGAAAGCAAACAAGCATTTATTTTTAAATTTGGAGTTGAAGAACGTGTTGCTGATAGAGAAAGTATAAGTTGCCTGAAGGTATCCAATTGGAAGTAGCAGTTTTTCAGTGACACGAAGAACAATGATCGAACAGCGACCTTACGTACGGTGTTCAACTTCAGAGGCAATTGAAAGGATGGCTCTCAATACATACGGATGTCGAAAGCTTTTGCCACTAATACTAGTTGATTCGAAGCGAGAACTGGGGCATCAAGTATCAAAGTGAACCTCCCCGGTTCCGGTGGCCAAGTGGTCAGAGAGGGAGGTGCATGGCTTGTCGTCCGCTAGGACTGGGATTCGAATCCATGATGAAGCATGGGTAGTGTGCTTGTCTTCTGGCGTTGACTCTTTCCCCTCCCTGGAACTAGATTAGGGACGTAATTGCTAATCCCATTTACAGTTGCTCATGGTGTTTGGATTTGTCCTGTATTACGGTGCTTCCCCGAGTATGTATGCACTACGTAATGAGGGGAAAACTGCATACGTATATGCACATGAAAAAATTGATTGAAGTTATTAAACTCTTAATCAAATCATAAAAAGTAGTATCAAGCCTTCATGCGTGACCTGCGCGCACCTAGATAAATAAACTGAAGCGGTATAAATCTTAGCTAACTTTTATCTTTCAATTTATCTAACTCAGGGACTTCAAATAAAAACTCGTTAAAAAAATCCATTTAGTTTTTCAATCGACTAAAATCACTTCTTCAGAAAGTTCAATATTTGTTACTCTTAGGTGTCATATCAATGTTAAAGAAAGTGTCGTTAAACGGAGCTCTGGAATCGTTAAATGCAGGTCTCATTGATCATCACTGCTGTTAACTTGAAGTGGAGAAAATGTTGAATCTCGATAAAACAATTTCGTTAGACGATAGATTCCGGTTAACTGCGCCATCGGTTAATCGGAGCAGCCGTTTATTTGGGACAATTCTTGAAGAACAGGAATAAATCGAGAATATAACCTAAATTTGCTTCGCTTATTTGGGCTACCAAGCCGCTTTATCAGGACAGACTGTAGATGGCGCAAATGTGGTAAGTGGCGTAGAGACTGTTGCTTGAGTCAGTCAGTGCCGAATGGTACATTAATGAAGACGCTCGTGTTTCGACAACGTAACAATTCTGCTTCAGCTGAGTGCTAGATTGTGTGCTTTTGACCACTATAGATCCTCCGTGGTATGTGTGTGTTAGGACCTCTGTTAAGATGCCAAGAGAAGATCCAACGTAAGACCCCTACCAAGGTACCACGTAAAGATCCGATGCAAGATCCTTTCCAAGATGCCATGGAAGGATAAAAAGATCCAATGTAAGACTTCAGCCAAGATGCCACGAAAAGATCTAATGTAAGACCTTTACCAAGATGCCTCGAAAAGATCTGATGGAAGATCTCTGCCAAGATGCCATGAAAGGATCAAATGATCCAATGTAAGACCTGTGCCAAGATACGACGAAAAGATCCAATGTAAGACCTCTACCAAGTTGCCACGAAAACATCCGATGGAAGATCTCTACCAAGATGCTATGAAAGGATCAAATGATCCAATGTAAGACCTGTGCCAAGATACGACGAAAAGATCCAATGTAAGACCTCTACCAAGTTGCCACGAAAAGATCTGATGGAAGATCTCTGCCAAGATGCCATGAAAGGATTAAATGATCCAATGTAAGACCTGTGCCAAGATACGACGAAAAGATCCAATGTAAGACCTCTACCAAGTTGCCACGAAGAGATCTGATGGAAGATCTCTGCCAAGATACCATGAAAGGATCAAATGATCCAATGTAAGACCTGTGCCAAGGTACCACGAAAAGATCCGATGGAAGATCTCTACCAAGATGCCATGAACGGATCAAATGATCCAATGCAAGACCTGTGCCAAGATGCCACGAAAAGATCCAATGTAAGACCTCTACCAAGTTGCCACGAAAAGATCTAATGGAAGATCTCTGCCAAGATGCCATGAAAGGATCAAATTATCCAATGTAAGTCCTGTGCCAAGATACGACGAAAAGATCCAATGTAAGACCTCTACCAAGTTGCCACGAAAAGATCCGATGGAAGATCTCTACCAAGATGCCATGAACGGATCAAATGATCCAATGCAAGACCTCTGCCAAGATGCCACGGAAAGATCCGATGTAAGACTGTACCTTTGGTATCAGGGTTATTCAACTTTTGTCTTAATTTAGACCCCCCCTCCCCGAAGGACCAAGATACCACGAAAAGATCTGATGGAAGATATCTGCCAAGATGCCATGAAAGGATCAAAGGATCCAATGTAAGACCTCTGCCAGGATACCACGAAAAGATCCGTCGCAAGATCCCTGCCAATCTTAAAAAGTAGTATGGAAGGATCAAAAGAGCCAATGTAAGACCTCTGCCGAAAGGCCACGAAAAGATCCGATGCGAGACCCCTGCCAAGATGCCACTAATAGATTTAACGTTAGCTAATAAAACCGCCTTTCTCGACCAAATCAAAAGTCAAATGTCTAACACCAGTCATCGCCATATGGAGGAATTAACTGGAGTGCCAAAATTCACCGTCGCACATATGATAAGCCAGCGAGGCAAATTGCGAGAGGTATGGGCACTGCGCTGACGACTGGGAAAATCCTAAAGCACGGAAGCGAGAAAGTAAGGATTCAAAGATTGAGGAGGACCTCGCAATTTGGTTCTTTACTGTAACTGCACGGAATGTGCGTGTCAGTGGTCCAATGTTGAAAATTAAGTGGGAATAATTAGCTAAAAAGTTGGGTCACAGAAGTTTTAAAGAAACACATGTTTGATTATCTCAATGGAGATGCTGGCATGAAATTCAGTTTAAGAAAGCACACGGCCAGAAGAGCAGTGGTGGTGCTGCAAACGCTGAATAATGGAAATCCACTAAATTGTCCCACTCGCTCCAGAAACTTAGTTCAGACGATATCAACAATGTTAATGAAACAGATCTATTTTAAAAAGAGCAATGGATCGCGTTGTGCAGCTCAAACATATGAGGAAATAATAAACGGAAGCTGATGGTTATTGGGAAAAGCACTAGGCTTCGATACTTTAAAGACATTAGAGTGGATAGCTCGCTAGTTCTGTATTATACCAATAAGAATGCACGGATGACTTCTGATATTTTTCAGAAATTTCTAATGAGTGCGGATGGGAAATTGTAACGGAAGTCAAGAAAAATTCTTCTGCTTGTGGACAACTATGCGACACACTCTCGTTTTGATTGTTTGGAAAATATTCAACTAGAATTTCTTCCACCTAACACCACATTCTTGGTACAACCGCTGGACATGGGCATCATAACAAAAATTTGTAGACATCGAATTGCGGAAGGTTGGTATATTACATTCTTGAAGCAGCTGAAGAAAATTTCCTTGACATCATCTTCAACAGGCAAAAATTCATTGCATAGGTTACCATTCTAAAAGCAGTGCGACTTGTCGCCGACAGCTGGAGGTAAAGAGGAAAACGATTCAAATCTGCTTTGCTCACTGAGAATTTAAGAATTCTGGCCAGGAAATGTCAGATACGACCGATACCGAAAAGGAAATAATTTTGGAATTGCAACACGACAGAAAGCACGAAGAGTTTTCATCCATTGACAATAGTCTTTAATGTCACAATGAAAATGAAGATTGTTGAAAAAATAGCAAAAACCTTCTAGAGGAATCAGACCAGGAAAGTAATAATTGTTAGGAACTACATGCTTGTGGGAGAGATACATATGTACATTGGGATTGTTTTAGCGTAAATTCTTTTTTAATATTTTTACCGAAATTCATTTAAATACATATGTTCCTACGTATTTTGTTGTTCAGAAAATGATAATATATATCAAATACGTGGAGATAATGTAAATGGACGATATCATCACTCTTCCCACGTTATTTTTAAACAACGCATCATCATCATCATCATCATTGTCAACCATTATCAATCCACTGCTGGACGAAGGTCTCCCCAAGTTTCCTCCACAACGGTCTGTCTTGTGCCAGTCTCTTCCATGTCACTCCCGCATATTTACGAATTTCATCCACCCATCTCCCATGTGGTCTTTTTCTGGGTCTTTTCCTGTCCCTTGGAATCCAATCTAAAATTTCGGTTGTCCATCTATGGTCTGTCCTTCTGGCAGTATGTCCAGCCCATTGCCATTTCAGGGATTTAACTCTGATCATGATGTCTTCCACTCTCGTCATTTTTCGGATCCACGAGTTCCTCTTCTTATCTCTCCTGGTTATACCAAGCATGCACCTCTCCATGCGTCTTTGAGTTGTCTGCAGCTTTTGTATGTCTCTTTTAGTTAAGGTCCACGTCTCTGCACCATACGTAAGCACTGGAAGGATGCATTGATCAAACACTTTTCTCTTTAAGACATAATGGCATATTGCTCTTGAAAATTATGCTGTTTCTTCCAAAAGCTCTCCAGGCAAGTTTTGTACGCCGATTAATTTCTTCATCAATGTGACCCTCACTTGATATCTGCTGTCCAAGATAAACATACGTATCTGTTATCTCCAGTTTTTCTCCATCAATCGATAAATCTTCATTTCTTGTAAAAGCATTGAACATCACTTTTGTCTTCTGAAAGTTCATTTTTAATCCCACTTCTTTACTCTTGTCAGCAAGTTCCTGGATCATACTCTGCAGCTCTGATGGGGTAGTTGCAAAAATGACTACGTCATCAGCAAAACGAAGGTGGGTTAGATAATCTCCATTAATCTTTATCCCTTTGTTTTCCCAGTTCAGTGATTGAAAGACATTTTCCAATGTGGTATTAAAGAGCTTCGGAGATATGGTGTCACCTTGTCTCACTCCCTTTCCAATTTTTATGTGTGTTGTATTTTCAAACAGCCGAATCTTTGCACTTTGCATTTTCATAGATGTTATTAATAATATTAATGTATGCATCTTCAATACCGCAGGATTTCAGAGCCGTGGTAACTGCTGATGGTTTCACCGAATCAAAGGCTTTTTCATAATCGATAAAAGCCATGCACAATGGAAGTTCATATTCCCTCGCTCTTTCAATCAGTTCTCTCAGTACGTGGATATGATCTATTGTGCTGTAGCCACTCCTGAATCCAGCTTGTTCTCTCGGTTGAGCCATGTCCAGTGTTACCTTCAAGCGGTGTGAAAGAACTTTAGTGAAGATTTTATAAACCACTGATAGGAGGCTGATAGGTCTGTAGTTCCTGAGATCCTCAATGTCACCTTTTTTATGTAGCAGGATCATTGTAGCATTGTTCCAATCCTCAGGAATCTTCCCTTCATTAAGGCATCGAGTGAAAATTTGGGCGAGTACTGTTTCAATTTCTCCACTTGCTTCTTGTATGATGTCTATAGTAATTCCATCTTTTCCTGGAGCTTTCCTCGCTTCATGTTCTTGATTGCATGAGCAACTTCTGCTGGGGAGGACTGGAAGAACTCTGGTACCTTTCATGATGTCTGGAGTACATGTATCATCCCTTTCATATAATTTGGAGAGAAATCATTCACTCTTGTCAAAATTTCTGCCTCTATTTCTTGTTATAGAACCATCTTCTTTTCTCAGAGCCATAATCTGTTTTCTTCCTTACTGAGATGTCCCTTTGCTATCTTAAGGCTTTGGTTGTTTTCAATTGCTTTCCTCACTAGCTCACAGTTGAATTTCCTTACGTCTTCAGTGATACTTTTTCGTGTTGTCTTGCATAGCTCTATATATTCCACTTTGGAAGTCACATCTACTTTAGTTGTCCTCATCTCTCTTCTTTTTGCATCAACATTTTGGTTTTTCCTGATAATTTGTTCACATGCAACTTGTTCTTAGACCCAGCTAATTTTGTTGCTGTTTCCATTAGAGCTTTGGTTACTTTTCTGTTAACTTCCGAAATATCCACTTCTTCCGATGTTAGGCCTTCTAAAGCAGAGAATCTGTTCTTCAGTTCCAACTTGAAAGTATTATGGTGTTTTTTAAGGTTGGTTATGTCAATACATTTTGTTTGTCTTATGAGCTTGCCACGTTCCAGTTTAGTGTTGAGGTGCATCTTACATCTCACCAATCTATGGTCACTACCTGTGTTGAACTTGTTCAGCACACTGCAGTCTTCGATGACGAATTTTTTGTTACACATAATAAAATCAATTTCACTTGTCGTCCCAATTGGATGTCTCCATGTCCATTTCCTGTGTGGCTTTTTCTTGAAAAAGGAGTTCAAGATGAAAAATCCTTCTGCCTCTGCAAACTCAACGAGAGTATTTCCACGCTGGTTTCTGTTGCCGTGACCGAATTTACCTACTGAAGTTTCATTCTGTTGCCGTTGCCCTATTTTTGCATTGAAATCTCCCATAATTATCTTCAAGTGCTGCTTACCTTTATTATTTAGATGACGAATTTCCTCATAAAATTCTTCAATTTCTTCTTCAGGATGACTTGTGGTGGGTGCATAAGTTTGAATAATCTGAGCCTGGTATCTTCTCGATAGTTGGATAACGAGTCGTGCAGCTCTGTCAGAGGAACTTTAAACTTCTACCACTTTATCCTTCAGTTTCTTGTTTATTATAAATCCAACACCACTAGTTCTGCCAGTATCTGTCCCACGATAATAGAAGAGATGTTTACTTTTCAGTTCAATGAGATCTTCTCCTTTTCTCCTTACCTCACTTAGCCCGACGATGTCCCACTTGATCCTTTGTAGTTCCTCTTCCAATTCAAGAAGCCTTGAATCAGAAGATAGGGAGCGTCCGTTATAGGTAGCCAAGGTCAGCATCAAATGGCAGCCTAGTCCGGTCCTCCGGGGATTCTTAGCACCCTCTGCCTTCATGTCGCACTGGCCGCTGCCTTGGCCAGGTACACTGAAAAATTGGATCCCAGCAGTGCCGGAATACAATTTTTCAGTCGCTATGCGTTGTTTAAAAAATAACGTGGGAAGAGTGATGATATCGTCCATTTACAGAAAATGATAGTTTGTATTTTGTTTTACATCTGTCATGATGACGAAAGGAGTGTGTGTATTTTAGCTTTTTGAGATACATCTCCGCATAATTAGGGCAGCCGCTTAGTTGGGCCAAAGTGTTCTAGCACCGATGTATCCCAATTAACCAGAATCTAGAGTATTGTAGTATAGCGAATGAAAGTCGAATTTAATTATGCAATTTTATAATGTACTACTTCTAATAAACAGTAGTACCAGTTATGAACATGATCAGATTACGGATGACAATGGCTTAAGCTAAGAATGCGCAGTACTTATTGCTTAACAACAGCAACGCCATTCGATGATTAACAGCGCATGAAGGAGATGAATATATTGAGAATTTTTTGGGTAGAGTATATATCTGACAAGTGTCTGGCGTATCGAATTCCTCAAAGGACGTGAACGGAATGAGAAATATCAAAGATCAGGTCAAACGCACCGCACATTATTGCGGATGACATCTCGCTTGCTGCAGTGAATAGCATGACGATGAAAGTCCGACGCATAATCGCGAGTTACGGAGCAACATCAGGGAATATTAACACCGGACAGTCTAAATAGTTTTGCATAAACTATGCGGAATGTTTAAGTGCTAATATTTTCTACTCAGCTTCGCGATTGTAGGTCTGTCTTTCATCTGACACTCTGCCGTCTGATTTTGGCTTCCAATGCAGCTATTTGCAGGGCAAAACACATTAGAGATGAACTTCAATATGCACCGTCATATATACACTGAGGGATCACTGAATTATGACCACCTACCTAATACTTCGTAGGTCCTCCTTTCGCCCTCAGTACAGCAGATATCCGAAGTGGCATCGATTTAATAAGATGCCGGAAGCAGTTAGGAGATATGGACAAGCAAGCTGTGTGTAATGCGTCCTTCAGTATAGGTGTGGAGGCGGTTGGTGTATTCAGGCGCTTTACATGCCGTTCCATAGTGTCCCACAAGTGCTCTATGGGATTCATATCGGGAGAGTTCTGGGGCCAGTAGATATACTGGAAGTCTGAACTATGTTCCTCAAACCATTCCTGCACAACACTGGATCTGTGGCTCGGCGCATTGCTATCTTCGAAGACACCGTTGCCATTCGGGAAAAAGTGCAATATTGCTAGGTATACAGAGTCAGCAAGAAATTCACGATAAGGGGAACCAGTCATACGTTATTTCGCATGCACCAGGAGTCTAAGTTCCTGCCAGGTAAACACGCCCCATACCACACAACCCCCCCCACCACCACCACCACCGGCTTGCACTGTGGAGACCATGCACGATGAATCGAGGGCCTAATGTTGTTTGAGCCATATACGTACACGACCATCCACGGAGTGGAGTGAAAAACGCGACTCGTCGGACCAACGCACTTTTTTCCAGTCATCCGACGCGACGTCCAACTTGCATGATCTTTGCACCAGGCGAGTCTTTTGCGCCGATGAACCGTGATTAGGAGAGGATGTCGTCGGAGTCGTCTGCTATTATAGCTTATACGTGCAACGCAGAGGTTACGGGTTCACCTCTGTTGTATTGGGTAATCAACTGTTGAACAGTGCTGAGTCTGTTGTTACAGGTCTTGGTGCTGAGTTCTATTACAGCGTCCTGTGTGGAGGGTTCGTTTGATGCTTCCTTTGCAGTAAGTTCGGTATCGGTGGTTTATTCCGTAATTCTCCCAACTGGAGCAGATTAATACAATACAAAGCATAGGAAAGTAAATCGACTAAGGCTAAATTTTGCAGTGGGGAAAACTTTTATTCAGATGTTACGGGGAATGTCTTTAAGCCTTGTCCTGATCTCCGTTCTTTCTACTTATTCCCACGCTCATGATCTCTTTCCGTTTCTTAATCATCGCCCTCAAATCCTTCCTCCTTCCTTTCGACCCGAAAGTCCTGCACCCCCGCTAAAGATCTCCTGCCTCGTCGACCTTCTGCCCCCGAGTTCTCTCAGTCACACCCTAAGATGCCTCCTCTCCGAAAAATGCAAGATTCCTTAATCGCCCTCTGCCACAGACCGCTTGGGACGGCGGAGAAGCAATAATGTCCAGTTTCATTCTTCTCACATCGACGAAACTATAAATCTAACACCCCTCTGCTGCGACTCGTGGGAAACAGGTACTCTGTCTGTCCGCTGCCCATTCCATCCAAATGGCGGGAATTGAAAGAAAATGACTACAATTCACTACCTCTAAAAATGGCTACAGAATCTCGCTTCCGATAAATATGGAAGCCCCGGTTACACTGTTGACCTATACGAGTTGTCAGACCCGGCCCGGCGCTCACTTCTCACATCAACCTTTCGCTGTCCTGCAGAGTTTTGCCTCCGGGTCGTAGTTTGACCATTTTCACGCCAGTCCTGATACACTTTAATTACTGTGGCCCGCGAACAACTTACAGTTCAGCCGTTTAAGAAATCGAGGCACCCGCTCTCCGAGCTTCCACGATTTTCACGCCAGTACTGATACACTTTAACTACTGCGGCTCGCGAACAACTTACAGTTCAGCCGTTTGGGAAATCGAGGCACCCGCTCTCCTAGCTTCCACGATTTTCACGCCAGTACTGATACACTTTAACTACTGCGGCTCGCGAACAACTTACAGTTCAGCCGTTTGGGAAATTGAGGCACCCGCTCTCCTAGCTTCCACGATTTTCACGCCAGTACTGATACACTTTAACTACTGCGGCTCGCGAACAACTTACAGTTCAGCCGTTTGGGAAATCGAGGCACCCGCTCTCCTAGCTTCCACGATTTTCACGCCAGTACTGATACACTTTAACTACTGCGGCTCGCGAACAACTTACAGTTCAGCCGTTTGGGAAATTGAGGCACCCGCTCTCTGAGCTCCCACGATCTCTCTTTTCTGAAAGTCTTATCCTTCCGTTTACCCATCACGCTCCGAATTTTGCTACCTACTGCTACACTCATATCTTATATATGCTACGTCGGTCGACTAATCGTGCTCTCTCGGAAATCACGAGGTCAACGGGCCGCATCCACTTTTTATAGAGGTGGTCATAATTCAGCGGTGTAGCGAATTTAACAAAATTAAAAATGGCGTCGAAGCGTCCGGGAATTGAGTAGAACGGATTTTTTTTTATCTTACACGATGGCGGCTAGCGCTTAAATTAACTGTAGCAACATTGAACAGGTATGGTTTAAATCCTAAAATCTCTGCATGAAGTGCTGATAGCTCCTCGCGTGATTTCCACATACAGTCGATCCCGCATATAGCGAGCACGCATAATACGAAGTTCAGCATAAAACCAAAGTTTTTGTAGATTCTATGAACTAATATTCTCCCTTGTTATTTTAACCGCACATTACGAACAATTTTTTTCGGAGAGACCGCATGTATAGAAGTTCAGTACGGTTATTAGCAAACTATAAAAAATAAGCGGCATGCACTCAATATTTAGCCCTTTATCTATTAGGAACTGTTTATAGTACTCCGTAGTTCTCCTTACGGACAGATTACTTTGCAGCAGGAACATTTAAGTTGTTTCTTTACTTCTCCGACTTCGATACACACACACACACACAACTCCTGAGCAAATGCTTTCTTTTATGCCATTTCATCTCCACCTTGTAGGCAAATAATCCCTGCTCGAAGTGGCAGCGAATCTGTTTGCGTGGGGCAGCAAACTAGATTAATGACGTCACGTAGCGGTGTGGTTCCACACTGGGTTTCCTTATTTATTTGAGGATGACACCCTGCTCTTCAGTGGATGTTGTCCAAGTAGTTTCACCTAGGTAACAAATGGCGTTGGTCACATTTAGTAAATGTAGTTGGACTTCGACTGCTCAGCAATGTGTAACTAAAATAGAAAAATTGTGACTTTAAACAAGTATAAAACTTTGACCCTGAACGAAAAAATCGAAGACTCAGTTTACTGGGAAAAAGAGGAGTTAAAAAATTTGAAGTTCCGAAGTGTAGAAAGAGAATTTAGTGAAGAATTCCACTAAATTCTCTTTCTACACTTTTGAAAACCAATGATGAATTGAAACCAACATTCAGTTATGTTTGTCTAGTGCAGAAAGAAAATGTTTTCGAGAGGAAATTCATGCTGATGTAGACTTAGTGGAGACATTCAGCCCAAAAATGATGATCAGCCAAGCGGCGAAGAAGAAAACAAATAGAAAAAAATAAAATTAAAAAACATTTCAAACCGAATGCCCATTCAAAGGTGTTAGAAAATCAATTTTTTCTTGCATTTTGAAACATTTCAAGCACTCCGTTATAGGAAGTTGGAAAAAATTAATAGCTGCTATCACAACAAGGACAAAATAAGCGATAATTGACTCACATTTCTGACATAACATGTAAACACTGAAACCGGCGATTTTCTTTCTTTTTTTTTTTTTTTTTTTTTTTTTTTTGGCTGGTACTTTAATTTCCATGTCAATTAAATGCTTTGTTTCTTACAGTATATATTTTTTATTGCTAGCTATAATTTTTAATTAACAAGTATTTTTTACTTTCGATTAATTGGTTAACAGTTTATGATTGACTAATTTTAAGCTAACCCAATCAATGCGATATGCCAAAAATTGCTCTCTTTTTGATTTAATTTGTTATAAAGTTCGCGTATATGGAATGTTTTGAACTATACTTTCAACTTTGTTATATACGGTTTTGACCGTATGTTGTCCAACACTTAGAAACAATCGTAAAAGCAACCAGCTCAAATCGGACGAAAAGGTACAAAATACGGTCATATTCATAGATATTAATTTAATCAACGAAAGGGTCAACGTGCATTGTGTACTGTTATTGAACAGTGATTAAAAAAAAGATGCCCCCCGAGACTTCTGAGAAAAGAAAAACTGCAAAAAATTATTTATGCAAACTGCAGCACAAAAGTAATGATCATTGATTTTACAGGAGGTCATTTGTAACTAAATATATTATGTAGCTGAAACACAAAAACAAATTACAATTTAATAGATGTCTAATTATAATATGCAGGAAGACCGTTTCGTGTATTACCTAAGGTAATTGAAATTTAGGGGCTCTCGATGTTTTCAAACAGGAATAGAGAAAATTAATAAATACACAGAGACAGAGAATCTAGGTTCTTAAAATGTAGGGTGTTAATTCGTGCTTATTATCTTAAAGAAAAGATATTGCTACTTCGTGCAAAGTAACTTTTGAGTAATCCCTTAGCTGTGAAAACAAATTGCGAGTGTTTGGTAGAAATGCGTATTTAAAAGTCTGAGCAATTCTGAGAGTGAGAACTGGTTGCAAACAAACCAGTTCTCACTCTCAGAATTAAGATGCCTGGCACTGTGGCACTTACGTGGAGAAACAGAATAAATCTTGTGAAGTTTCTTTTGACTGAAAAATGAGCTTCTGAGAGCCACTGTTAATTTCGTCGTAGGGTGTTGGATGATTCTGGAACTTAACAGTTATGCCTGGTTCCTTGTTCGGAAAATGCTTAGTGTTGCTAGCTAAGGAATCCATGATATGACAACACAGTTTCGTGTTGTCATATCATAATTTCCTTATCAACCGATCCCCCTTAGGTATGTCGAGTTATCTTTGGAAACGTTCATAATTTTCATTACACCACCATATTGTAAACTTGAGAAACATGCTGATGATCCATAACATTAACCACTTATCGAACAGTGCGTAGGGCAGTCTTCTACCCCGGTAATAGCTTGCACCCAGAGTGGCATGGATCCACTGGGCCGCTGAAGGCGTTGTCAGATGTTCTGCATGACGTCCTGGAATTCGATAATTTGAACAGCACTCATGTGGACCAACAGATTTGCGAACCACTGCATTCTATAAATGTTCGATAGGATTCAAATCAGGGAAATTTGATGGCCACGGGCGCGCACGCGATGCTTGATCCTCGAACCATTCCTCCATAATGATGGCCTTGCAACACGGGAAGATGTTATGTTTAAAGTCATTCAGATACGCCATTCGGACACTCGGTCACCATCTAGGCAACACTTGGTTTAAAACAATGCTTAGATAGGATCTGCCGATGAGGGCGAGTTCAGCGGGAATGAGGGGATGTGGTGAGGTTCATGAGAATAATGCACATACGATGATGTCACCGCCGCCGGCCTGTTTCCTCTCCATCCGTGCAGTCTGGTTACAGCTACTGGCTCGCACAGCTTCGAATATGAGCTCTTCCATAAGGATATGCGAGCTCGAACTTGAACTCATTAGAGCAGCGACCGTTTTCTAGTCGTCAACGTCGCTCCCGTGCCAGCTACAGAAGAAGCTATCGATGACAGTCTGGCACATAAAGAAGCTTCTGGTTCTCTAGCCCTATCCAAAAGACCGTCCGCTGGAAAACGTTTCTATTTTAAAAGGTTGCAATATGCAGTTAACTGAGGAATCGACAGCCACCTGCTATACCGTACAGCATGTTCCAACCGGAGTCAACCAGTTGTGGTGTGCAATTGGTTGACTCCGCTTGGAGTCAACCTGCCAACCAGTTGTGGTGTACCCTTCCCAGCACGTTGGATGGATACGTGTTCCTATTTGAACCGTTCCCGCTTTACGTAAGGCAGTCCTTGTACATCCAACAATGCATGCGATTGCTTAAATGCTGGATCCGTCTTCCTCCCGCCGATAAATAATATTTCACCCTTAAATCTCCAATATGTCCTTCCCTTTCCCCATTGCACGGTCTTCGTACTGGCGAACTGACACTCCCTGCCCATGCCGTCAATATATTCCTCGCCGCTGGATGTCATCACTGCTACGTGGTGTGGAACGCAGGGGTGGTCAGAATGGTCTGGCCCATGAGTGTATAACTTAGCATTTATGCCGTTTACCATAAGTGTTAAGATTCTTGACGGCTATTAGCATTAAATGTAATGAAGGCGCAAATCTGATCGTGACGAAGTATGATCTGCCGACGGTAGACATTTTTTATGTTTACACCTGTAACTTTTTTTTAATGTTTTACGATGAGGGAAATTACGTACATGATACTAAAGAAAAAAATAGAAGCAACCGTTTTTAAACTGTAGAAGGTTACCCTTTGAAAATGTTATTTCAACAGCGGCGCAGAAATGGGGTAGCCGCGAACCATTAGTTAAGATAAATAAATGCTTAATTCTAATATGTTTACTTTTCGTTCTTACAGCTTCTGAATGAGTAAGCATTTCTTTGTTGTCCAAATATAATGTCTATAATGTGGTCTTGCTTTAGCGAAAGTTCCGCATATCAAATTTCATTCATCTTAAATTCTGACAGTTACAGATACTAGCGAAATCTTTATGTCCGTAATTACCTGATTAAACGATTTCAGCAGATCTGTTAATACCAGCTGAAGATCAGCATTCAGTTCAAGTTTGTTCTAAACTTCGCGGCAATGCGGTTCACTAACAGCGGAAAAAATGCGTCCTGCTTTACCAAAAGCTGGCACCACTGTACCTGTTCTGCTCAGAGCTGAAGAACCAAACTACCGCTATCCCTCTGAATTTTTTATTTATTTATTTATTTATTTTTTGACGAAAAGAATAAAAAAAGGGAAAAACAACAAATGATTTGTTTCCAACTTTAGAAGTTAAGTATTCTTCTTCTTAGCCTGTTGGCACCCACTGCAGGGTACAAGCCTTTGGATCGAGGAAATTCGAAAAGACTTGCCACACCCAGTCTTTTTGAACTTCCTCGATCCTTAACCTCAGTCCAATATTTAGCACCTCTAAATTTCTGAAGGTCGTCTCTGCATCTTGTTCTCTGGCGCCCCCCTTCGTCTCTTTCCATCTCGCGGTTGCCATTCTGTTAATAATCGTGTCCATCTTTCAGTCTTCCAACATGTCCAACCCATCTGTACTTTAATTCTTTTGTCATTTTTACAATATCTATTATTCCTGTTCTTTCTCTTATAATTTCATTTCTAACTCTGTCTCTTCTTGTTGATTCCCAACATTCTTCTCTCTAACTTTCTTATCGCTACTCTTATTTTGACACACTGTCGTTCTGTGATACATAGGGTGACCATATTTCCTTGAGACAAAAACGAGACAAAAAAAGTAAGACGATAAAAAAGTTTTATTAAATAAACATATTGAGCTTACCATTATTCTTCAGTTAACAGTGACGGAACCCATACAAAATGTAGGTACACTTAGCAGGGGACTGTATTTCACCACGATCGTACCATGAATATTTCTCCGATCAAGTAATCTAACGCAGCAAACTTTGGTCTTTCAACACCTTATCATAAAACTTCTTACACTCCATGACACAATTTTATCTTACAACTAACATAACTCTCATTGTCTCAACACTTTACCTAGATTTCTCCTTTGACCACATACTGTTCATAACAGAAAATATTCTCTCAATAGATGCTGTACTTCCTGGAAGACAAAGAATAAACTCTACAATATAACAAAAGTTCGGAAAGTCTAGGCGTTTTTCGTTCATTTCGGAAAAATTTGTACCCATCTATCAGATACAAGAACGTTTTCTAGGCGTTTTTGCTCATCTCAGAAAAAAATTGCTTGACCAATATACAAGTATATTTATAGTTTTTATTAAAAACGGGACAAAATTTACTTTTTTATTAGAACGACGGGACGGCCGGGAAATATGAAAAAAACGGTACTGTCCCGTTCAAAACAGTACGTCAGCCTAGTGATACTCCACGTTTCACTTCCATAAGTTAGAAGTTAAATATTATAGGTTGCTGATTTCTTTCCCTTTAAAGAAATGTTTTTTTTTCCGGTTTTTATCGACCACCATGGGCAAAGCTAAGGACAATAAGCAGTCTTTGGACCCTATTTTGCGACCACTGGTTCCAGGAAGGGAAAAAGGCCAGTACAATAAGACAATGCAGCATCTATGCTTCATTCGGGCCTCAGCCGTAGGCCCGCTCGAACGAAAGGTCAGAAATCACCGCTTATACCATTTCGCCATCTTAAAACCTGAAATTCTTATAGATATGTCGGAGTTAAACAATAAACAAAGTAGAGTTCTAATAAAAACAATAAAAAAGTAAAGTTCTAATAAAAACAATATTTGTTACCCATCAAAGAGGTTAAATATCATACGCTATATTTTTTATATATAAAACATAAAAATATACATATTTAGTTTAATTTTTCGTCAGGCCTTCGCTTGTAAGGAAATTTAGCAGTTCCGGGGTTTTCGCACTATTTTCCCTAGATGATAAAAAGAAACAATTACTACTAGCAAAGTGAAAACTTGTTGTTCTGCAGTGATGCTCTTCATTCAGTGCTGTATATGGGAAAAGTCCCGTGTTTCGCTTGTCCTGATTTTAATATTGTCCTATTATTTACTCACGCATTTATTTGTTCTTGCTGTTTCTGTCGGGCGTCTTCTCGTATAAATCGATGTTTCCCAACTTCCCTTTCCAACTTAATTTCTGCTGTGTTATTCCGTTTCAAACAACAGAAGATCTCCCCTTTCTACGCGCGGACAATGGAGAATCATCCTCCAAGCCTAGACTTTCAAGCCACGGATCAACCTCCATTTGCATCTTCTTCCTTCCTTGAGAAAAGTGCGGGCTACTGTTTCTCCTTCTTTCGGATCTCTAGCCAGCTGCTTAATGCCCATTATCGCTATTTTTACCCGTCTTGAGAAATCTCTCATTGAAACCTAAGCTTGAAAGAAAACCCATATGCCAGAAATTTCTCTCTGCGTTAACACTGACGCTTTAAAACGGTAAAACATTGCATCACATACTCGCACAACAATAAAAAGAACCTCATTGATAGTCGGACAGCATTTCTGCTCTCTGGACACTTGACGCATAGAGATAGTAGTCAACTTCCACCTCATTAACACGGTAGGAAGAAAACTAGTGAAATGGGACCTTCTTAACATCTCCGTGAAACACATAGCGAAAGAGGGAAACAGTGCCAGCTATAAGGCGATGGTTGTTCATGTTAACTTTCGTTTATATAAGCCCAGGATTAGAACGCAAAACATTAGAATACCACGTGTTTTGTTTGTTGAGTGGATAAGACAATTTTTTGGAACAATTATTGCATGGAAACCAGAAACTGCAGGAAAATTATGAAATATTTTCCAAATTTTAGATATTGAATGGAGCATTTAGGGCACCGTTACGTATGCCATAAGCAAAAAATAAGTACCTCACATGTTTAGATTTTCTGAAAAATTAAAACAAAATTAAATAAACAATACTAAAGAAGTTTTTGGAGCATTCTTAAATCGCATATAAATAAAGTGAAGTAACGATTTTATAAGTGTATATGGAACGATTTAATAAGTGAGGTAACGATTATTTAGATGCTTATTTGTAATTTATTTTACAAAGTAGGAAAATGTTTTACAAAGAAACGTGTCATTCAGCTGTGGTGAAATTGTCATAGTAACAAACATTACTGCTGATACATAAAATTTCTTCATTTACAGTGATATTCTCACATGTTCAACGTGCGTCCTACACATAATCTTTTACATTTCGTACTCATAATCTTTTTCTGTATCAGACATTCCTGAGTGTGGTCCTGTTATGATATCTCTTTTGTTTCCCTTACCTTTCTTGAGCTGATAACAAATCTTTTAGTTAGCACAGGAGCAGTCATTCTTTCTACATGGTCAAACTACTTGAGAATGTTTGTCTCAACCCTTCTAACGACATTTGGTTTTATACCGCATTTCTGCAACACATTGTTGAGCACGTGATCAAGACAGGAGTCGCCGCAAATTCCCAGTCTGAAACGCATCTGTCCAGCGCACAAACCACTCGTGTATGTAAAGCAGAAAATACAGTTTGAGTTGACCAGATTTCCAAATCAAAAAGTATTAGACGTGTACTAAATGAAGTACGAAATGCAAGAAAGAATCTATTACATATCTGAACATATTGAAGGTACCATATGTCTTCTGTATGAGGTTTCCATGTGGAAAAAATATCATCATCATCATCATTGTCAGCCATTATCAATCCACTGCTGGACGAAGGTCTCTCCAAGCCTCTTCCACAACGGTCTGTCTTGTGCCAGTCTCCTCCATGTTACTCCCGCATAATTTTGAATTTCATCCAACCATCTCCCATGTGGTCTTCTTCTGGGTCTTTTCCTGTTCCTTGGAATCCAATCTGAAATTTCGGCTGTCCAC
Organism: Macrothele yani; assembly: GCA_039090855.1. Lineage (NCBI taxonomy): Eukaryota > Metazoa > Arthropoda > Arachnida > Araneae > Macrothelidae > Macrothele > Macrothele yani. The sequence goes on from CM077014.1 coordinate 3,288,883, forward strand.
ACCAATGGTCTGTCTTTCTGGCAGTGTGTCCAGCCCATTGCCATTTCAGGGATTTAACTCTGATCATGATGTCTTCCACTCTTGTCATTTTTCGGATCCACGAGTTCCTCTTCTTATCTCTCCTGCTTACACAAAGCATGCACCTCTCCATCCTTCTTTGAGTTGTCTGCAGCCTTTGTATGTCTCTTTTAGTTAAGGTCCTCGTCTCTGCACCATACGTAAGCACTGGAAGGATGCATTGATCAAACACTTTTCTTTTAAGACATAATGGCATATTGCTCTTGAAAATTATGCTGTTTCTTCCAAAAGCTCTCTCCGGGCAAGTTTTATACGCCGATTAATTTCTTCAACAATGTGATCCTCACTTGATGTCTGCTGTCCAAGATAAACGTAAGTGTCTGTTATCTCCAGCTTTTCTCCATCAATCGATAAATGTTCCTTTCTTGTAAAAGCATTGTATATGACTTTTGACTTCTGAAAGTTCATTTTTAATCCCACTTCTTTACTTTTGTCAACAAGTTCCTGGATCATACTCTGCAGCTCTGTGGGGTAGTTGCAAAAATGACTACGTCATCTGCAAAACGAAGGTGAGTTAGATAATCTCCATTAATTTTTATCCATTTGTTTTCCCAGTTCAGTGATTGAAAGACATTTTTCAATGTGGCATTAAAGAGCTTGGGAGATATGGTGTCACCTTGTCTCACTCCCTTTCCAATTTTTATGTGTGTTGTATTTTCAAACAGCCGAATCTTTGCACTTGCATTTTCATAGATACAGTGCGAAATTTTGGTCCCAAAAAAATTTCCGATGGAAGAAGTAATAAAACCCACTAAGGAAAGCAAATTTCTTTAAGTATAACTGTTCTGCTTTTATCCTACATTCTGGATTATGTGTTTCAAATTTGTAAATCAGGACATTCAGCTGCGATTCAAACGCTGTTGGAATCGCGCATCGTAAACGCCCCTTCACCTTGTGATTAGAAAGCATTGTAAAGAACGAAACCATGAACAGGAAAATATCGGTCCACTTTTTTCGTTCTCATTATTTTCATTAGTGAACTGGTAAGTTTTTTTTATTTCATACTGTTCACGCCTTTTCTTCCATCGTTACAAAGGTAGAGGGCACAGCAGAATCAGCTAGCAAGCCGGACATCCTCTAATACTAACGGATGTCCAGTTAGAAAGCGCCAAGGCCACACAGACACAACCACACGTCACTGAGATCGGACCACAAGATCAACACTTGCGTTTTTTTTTTTTTTTTTTTTTTTTTGTGGTTAACAGCTACTCGCGCGTGTGTGTGTGTTTTTTTTTCTTTTATTCGCGTTTTCTTTTTAGAATGAGACGGATTTTGTTTCCTAACGCAGAAATCTGATCGTCATTTTGACAGCAGTTATTCATAAAAACTTTTGTGACAAAGTACCTCAAAAATGTGCACCCAAATTGGCTCGTGAGAATACGAAGCAGAAGTAACTTGTGAATTAAAAGGGGAAAAATATATGTACATCTGAGCATTTAAAGGATTTAGGAAGAACGAAGGGAAGAACGTTACCACGGGTAGCATCGGTGTTAATGCGGATGTCAGTGTTTGCATCAAGGATGCCTTACTGTCCCGCGCTTAGAATTCAACATAATGATGTGTAGAGTTGAGTTCAGTAAGAACGGACGGGGGAACAGTTCCTCCGCGGAATTATGGGATATTTCCACTAATTTGATGAACGCAGTCACTTCCTATAGTTCGTGCACACAGGAGCATTTTTTCCGCAACCCAATTATTCTAAGCAAATATTCACCAAAATTCCTCTTTTAATGACTTTTTCGCGTTCCTATGAAAGCAATTCTTCGAACATGTTTCACTGTGATGTCTGTTAACCTTAATAGTTTCTCTCTGGAAATTACATTAATGCTGACGTACCACTTCTTGAGTGCCCAAGATAAGGAATGCCATGTAGTAAAACTGTATTAACATAAACCCTGCAATAATTAATGCGCGCATTTTTAGCACGACTTTTAAAAAAAACTTATGTCCAACTAGTTTTGGTCTTTGTCAGATGCATAACCTCGCCATTAGGGGGCGTAAATGCGCACGTTTTTAAATTTAAAATATATTTTGCTCCATTCAATTGCTTAAAAAACGATACAAAACATTATTTTTACTTTCTGACATCTTTTATCACATTTTATGTACCGTTTTTATGTGAAATAGCATAATGTCCCAGCTAGGGGGCGTAAATGTATCATGTATTTTCCCCCCAAGACTCCGCTTTATTTTTATTTTTTAAAATTATTTTTCTGTTAGACAGAAGTCACGACTATGAATATATCGCATGCATTTTACCTTTTCCACTACGGGACGTAAGTTCATATTTCTATTTCTAATATGTTTATAATCGTATCTTCGCTTCTTAAAATCTATCTGACAAAATTCTTTTTAGTTAGACGCCACCCATCGTGGAAAACATTTATGTGTACTATAGATTTTTCTCAAAACTATCTCATGGCCCGTGCTATGCGCGGGCAAAAAAGCTGTGACTAAAATTTTTATAACGCGAATCGTAAATTACATATACATAACTACAGTATAATAAACAGTTGAATTATTAATGGGAAGTCTATAAGATAGGTCACCAACAACAAAATGTTCGTAATATTCCCATGACAGAAGTCTACTATATATGTTAATAGATTTCACCTGTCATATTGCTGTTGTCGTTCTCTATTTAAGCGACATTTTCTTTCAGCTTGATCTTCTTCCATCTTGTACTATACACAGAAAAAATTAAACGGAACCAAGAATTTTTTAAATTTCCATCATAGTGAATCAAAACTACGGCTGCAGTTAATTTCTTACAATTTTACTTGTTCCTTTTTATGAAATAAAATAACGCTAATTCCTTTTTATTTGCTCTGCAATTTTATTCCTTTTTTTTTAAACTATCTGCTGCACGCTTCTTTTCAACATTCAGCCCTGGTATATTTTCTTTCCTATCTAACATGCGTATCTTCATTAACACATTTTCAGTCTTATTAGAGTACGTGTCTGTTCTAACTTATCTTTTTCACGTTCGCAAATCCTGTTTTGTATAAAAAATGTATTCTTTTCATTTTTTTTTAGGTACCGATTGTTTTTTCCTTCGAAGTGGCATGGTTAAACAAACACAGTAAAAATGTCACAGCTTTGCAAACATCATTTCGTCAGAATTGTCAACCAATGTGTTCGCATGTCTCTTTCCGGTGATGCCATCTGACGAAATGAAAATATTCTCCCAATTGTTCAATACTTTTTGGCGCTGCGAGTTAGGAAAGCGCGAGGCGAATATACATATTTACTTAGGTATTCACGTATGTCGGTGAAAAACGCCGAACTTTAAAAGCGGCGCTACTTTTATTAAGCCTTGCGTCATTACCAGTTTGACTGTAGTCTCTCTTTCACCCAGTGAAAAGAGAGTGCTAAAAATAGCTGCGTCACCATGGTAGCAGGTCACGGGACCAGAACTTACCTGTGTGGTTACCGCTGAAGACAGAGGAAGCCGTTCGTTCTTTTCCTTTGCGTCTTTAAAAATGCTTAAAAATCAGAAATCGATTTTTCCTTGATATTTTTAAAAGAGGGATGATAGTTGTGAGTTTATGCTATAAAAAGTTCAATGCATTATGATTTATAGTTTGCCATATATCCATTTATTTTAAATGGATCCCATCGCAAAATAGAGAATTTTATGAAATTTAAAACTTTAATTTCTCGTAAACTAAATCGAAACTAAAAAAAAAGGGTAACGAGGGGCAAAAATTCGGCCATGGCCCTACATGCCTATAAAGTTTTGTGGTTCTGTTGCTGTTAGTGTGTCCGGAGCTCGAACTGATAGCACATTTTTTTCTTACCTTAACTTTGAAGTATCGCCAGATCTTGAAGTATCGCCAGAATGGAAAAACGGTTTATTTCAGCGTGTTCTCCAAGCAATTTTCTACAAACAATGTGCATTTCATATTTTTGTGTTCAATACATTTTGCTCTAAGAGCTAGGAAAGCGCGAGTGTCGCGAAATTTCTAAAACAGCGGCGGCAGCAGTTACTTTTTTTTTTTAGAATAGAGAGATAATGAAGTTTTAAAGCTTTTTCTTTTTCCCTGAATTTTCTCTCCTAAATATCTGCTTTGACATAAAAACATTTCGTGCTGGAAAGGACTCTGTTCAGTACGCTCGCAAATTCGATGTCATTTCTATTGTTTTATTCCTAGCTACAGAGCCAGTTGCTTTAACAAGTACAAGGAACAATATAATTCTGTTACCAGTTTGTTTTCTGTCTTCACAAAACTTTGAGATATTCTAAAGTAGTAATTATTTTAACTGCACGCTTTCGTTTTCATCATTCACTAGGAGACGCACTTTTCCAAAGGCTAAAATTTTTAATTTTCCCCAAATTTATCATTTAGGCCACAGAAAATTTTTACTGCTGTTTTTATCTGGAAGTAAAACACTTTTTTTTTAGATTTAACGATACCGGTGGTGCAGTGGTCTTACCACTTGTCTGGGATTTGGTGGTCTATGACCGAGGTGTTTCTGATGACTCTTGCCAGGAGTCTTCACCGCAGCACAGGCCCTAGTACTGCGGACCATGTAAATAATTATTTCTGTGTATTGTGATCTTAATATTACTGAATCGTATGAGAGGGGTTGCACGATACCCTGAATCTGATAAATGCATGTATTTCTTTTGTAAGATACCATTAAAGGACATATGTTCCAAAAACTCGCGTTGGAGAACTGGACTCCCAGTCAGTGATGTCAAAATTTAATATTTCTTGCCCCCCGCCCATCAGCACGTCGCACACACGGGCTATAGCCGAAGGGTGTAAAGTACAGGTCCCGTTGGGGGCGGCATACTCCGATAGGTCCCAAGACCGATTCTTTCCGAGAGAAAGATGGTGGTTCCCGGTTGCTAAAGGGCTTGCTCCCGTAGCGCCGTCATTTCCTAACCTTGAGAGAGTTCCGGATATCCCTGCGAAGTCGGCATTTTGATGGTGCAGGTATAGTAATCAGATTAGCCTTATAGCGCTGACTCTGTTCCCTCCCTAGAACAAGTGGCTCTACAACAGGGACAGCTATAGTTTATAGCCCATTGAGTTGCTAAACGTGATAGTTATCCCCTCAACACCCACCCCACCCCCAACCCCCATTCCCATCCAAATACTAAAGGAGTTGCCGGTCCCTAATTTAGGTCAACTGTTCCAGGAAATGGGGTGAACCAGAGCAGAAATGCAAACGCAACATTCATATCTTCAGGCTCCTAACCGGGCAGGGGAGCAAGCCCTGTATGCGTTTCTTTTTGCCCATCCCAGCGATTATACACATGTATATGTACACTGCTGGCCACCCAAAATGCAACACCAAGAAGGACACGAGATAGCAACACCAGATTTACTGGACACATAACAACAGATAAAAAGATGAAACGATTGAGCTTACAGGCCCGTGCGATTTGCGGAACACGCAGACACCAATAGTTCGTGTGGCCCCCATGGCTGGCAATAACGGCCGTTACACGCCGCGGCATCGAACGAAAGAGGCTTTGGATGTGGGCTTGGGGTATGTCGGTCCAGGCTGCTTTCACACGTTGTCACAGTTCATCAGGCGTAGCCGCGGGTGATGCTTGCCGGGCCACTCGGTTGCCGATCAGCGACCAGACGTGTTCGATGGGCGACATATCGGGAGAACAGGCGGGCCACGGCAGCAGTGACACCTGGTGACCCGTGAACAATTGTTGCACGATGCGTACAGCTTGCGGGTGCGCATTGTCCTGTTGAAACGTGGCCGCTGGCAGGTCCTGCAGGTAAGGTAGGATTATAGGCTCCAAAACGTCGGAGATGGTGCGGTGGCTGTTGAGTGTACCAGCGATGCGTACCAAAGGGGTGCGGGTGTCATATACAATTGCGCCCCAAACCATAACGCCAGGTGACTGACCGGTATGGCGATGCATAATGCAGGCGTCATACAGTCTCTCGCCGCGGTGCCGCCACACGCGGATCCGACCATTGTGGTGTTGCAGACAGAAGCGGGATTCGTCGGAGAAGACAATGTCGTGCCATTCTGTAGTTCAGGTGCGGCATTCAACGGCCCACTGCCGCGGCACTCGCCGGTGGTGTAACGTCAATGGTAATCGGAGCAATGAGCGCCGTGGGACAAGACCCCGCTCCTGCAGACGGCGTCGAACGGTACGTGCTGGCACAGGTTGTTGCGCAACAAACCCTAATTCCAGCGCTAACGTTCGTGATGTGGCGGTGAGAGCCGTCAATGCCCGCCGCACAACATGCCGGTCCTCTCGTTCGGTAGTGTGCCGTGGCTGCGGCACTCGGTCATGTCGGTCCGTCCATCCCTCCTGCACCCACCGAATCCGTACTCGTCTCACTGTGGCTGGATGTCGTCCCACACGGGCGCCGATGACTCGGTACGATAAACCGCTGTCGCGATAAGCCACTATTCGTCCTCTGTCGAACACCGAAACGTGCTGGAATGACTGCCGTATTCTGCGACGAGGCATCAGGAAGCTTCCCACGCACAGGTCCGGCAGCACAATACACTTTCACTACTTACACCCGGCCTTCTGTGCACCCTTCTTATAGTGCTTCTCGGTGGCGTGCCGGGCGCACAAGATTTGCATATGCCCTGCAATGCTAATCGTTTGCATGTCCTCTCGCGGGCGAAGCATGCTGCGAATTTCAAGCCAATTGGATGCTTCCTTCTTGATGTTGCATTTTGGGTGGGCAGCAGTGTATATAGTAACGGAATTCTGATACCTTGCCCGACTTAAATCATCTGCCGCCCTCTCAACTTCTCTATGTGGTTACCGGTCTGCATATCTTTCAGCGAGACCAAAAAATTCAAATCCAGACTGAGCAATAACGAGAAGTGGGAACGTTTTCGTGTTGTACGGCCGCATTAAGTTATCTGTAATCTAACAAAAAATCTTACAATGTACTAACTAACTTTAAAAATGAAAGAAAAATTGTTAATTCTAAAGTTAACTAACATTTTAATGACTTTGTTGTGACTGATTTTTGTTGGAAAACATTAGAATATTTGGTTGCAACATGGAAGTCCGCACTTTTAGCTGATCCTCTAGATGGGCATCCGTCATTTGTGATCTTAAGGGCGTCTTGATTTGGATTAGGTAGGAGGATTCGCAGCAATAAGTGGTTGAAAAGCAAGAAAGCATTTTTCGTGCATGTTGCCGAAGGTGTGGGTACTCTTATTTCATTTTTCCGTATTTCAACTGGATCTTAGCGTCAAATAAGGACTTTAAAATATCATCTTCTGAGAACTCAATCAATTCCTTTTGTAATTTTTTAGGAGACATAGAACGAAATCATGAGCGTAGCAGGTGTCAAAATAGCTCTCATGACTTACTAATGTTTTAATTGTGGCCGTCAGTCTGGTAGAATTATTTCGGTGAATCTTCTTTTACTTTTCGGTATTTTAAATACGGGCATTTTAAGATTAAAATAAAACCTATATAATAGGCTACGTCTGTCTCTAACGCTCTGATGTCATTCAGTACTTGCAGCGCCTTTTATTTGTTTTTAACCAGTAGCCGAAATTCGGACTATGCTCACCGCTATCGCACGATACGTAAAATCAAGGAGAGAAATACCGGAAAATAAAGTTAGTAAGACAAACGACTTCATCTTTGGCAACACGCACGTGCTCGAACAACTGTCTGCGAGGTTTGTTCTGTTACGTAAGTGTTATGTCGCGTTTTATTTCATTCTTCGCATTGCAGAGTAATTTCACAACAAGGAATCAGCGTTATTTTATTTCATAAAAAGAAAAAAAGGAATTTTTACATTATATGATTTTTAACGTACTGTGACCGTGATATGACAGGTTAAAATTGATTAACCTATGTAAAAGGCTTTTGTCATGAGAGTAATGAATGGGATTATTACAAAATTTTGTTGTTGGTGACCTATCCTATAGATTGTCCATTAATAATTCAACCGTCTATTATAGTTATGTATATGTATTTTAAAATTCGTGTTATAAAAGTTTCAGTCACAGCTTTTTCACCCGTGCATGGCACGGGCTATGATCTAGAAAAAATAAAATAAAAATAAAAAGACGGACACAGACATATTTATAAAAATAAAAGGATTTGTTCTGCGAAATTTGGATTCACTCAAAAGGCCGCACTTAATAGCGTAGAAGGCCGCAGTTTTCCCACTCCTGCCTTGGACCATAGGACGAAGTTACACATCCGCAAAGCGCAGTGGTCTAAGGGATGTCTTCTGATCATTCGTCCGAAAGGGGTCCGGGTTCGAATCCCGGTGAAGCATAGATATTGTGTTTGTCTTACGGCACTGGCTCTCTCCCTTCCCTGGAACCAGTGGCCCTAAATTAGGGACGGGCGACTACTTTTATCCCATTGTGGTCGTTAAACCTCCAATAAACATTTAGGATTTATAACAACCACAGTGACGAACTCTTACGGTTATAAGCAGTCACCCGTCCCTATCTCTGGTTCCAGGAAAGAGACAGAGCCAGCGCCGTTATTGGTCATCAATTACCCCATGTCTCATCCGGGACTCGTACATGAGCCCATGTCGGACGAATGGTCAGAAGCAGGCCAGTGCTGCAGTCTTATCTGTAACAGAAGTGGGGCAGTGGGTGACGATGGGTGTTTCAACAATAGTATTTTCCCGTTAAATGAACAGATACACACTCCGAAGAAGACTTACCATTCTGCCATTTTATTTTTGGGTATTTTCAAATACCTTGGATCTTCCATATAATGAATTGAATGGGCTTTGAGTTCTGTACAAAATAAATGAGAAAGGAAACGAGAACTCGGCAGAGGTGGGACGTACCTCATCTTCAGGAAAAGTAGCGGCGTCCCGACTACAACGCATCAGACCACTCGTCCACCTGTGCAGAAAAGGCAATTTTCCAACCTCCACAGGATATTTATAGCAATAGTAATTTTAAATTGGCCATTAAGTTGTGCAGTTTTGAGGAAGCGTGTTCCTCACGCATCTCACGGGCATGAGTTCTACACAATAATTTGTTAATACAAATGATCATACGGAAATATAGTAGCATTCAACGAACTTCCATCACCTGGAGAAAATTCATTTCTGCTACATTCCGCATTCCCTTGATACTTGTAAGTGATTATCAGATCAGATCATATGTAGAGGATTTTAGGAAAGGAGTGTCTGACCCTAGGTCATTAACCACTCTTAGAAATAGGAAGCTAAGAGATTTGGGCTAGAGTGCCGATAGGAAAGTCACACGGAAGCGAGGTAGAAAGAGATAGGAAGACGCCCTTATTTATTACCGGGGGCCAGTGCGCAGGGCCCCGACGGCTTAACGTGCCCATCCGACGCACGGCGGATATTTAGTGGTCCGAGCGTTCGTACCTATCTGGGTTCGAACCCGAGGTCTTCTCCGTGGTAGTCACGAACGTTGATCACTAGGCCACCCGCGGCCCAAGTGGTTACCAGATCTGTGTACGCCATCACATACTCTTCGAAGAGCTCCGTCAATGACGCAACAATTTCTGCAATTGCGCAGTCCATGTTGGATGGTGTAAAAAGGCACGCCAGTTAGGAAAGCATCCATTAGCGAGATCGCTGCACAATAAGTTGCAATGGAAATTTGTATACAATTAACAGCAAACCAGAAGTGTGTGGAGTTGCTTAGAATACAAAAAAGTGATCTACACGTCAAATAGCTTCTTGACTGCGTTGTAAAGAATCTACAATTTCTCGCTTGCTGTTGGAACTCTCCACAGCAAGATATCTAGCTAGAAAAGCGGAAAGTGGAAGAACCCTGGTGTCTACTGAAGCATAAGACAGTGTGAAACGTTTGACTGTGAGAAAAACACGACGAACTACATTTGTAGACAAAAATACGGAATGGGAAAAACACAGACGTAAAGGCTAGCAGGTTATTTTCGCGGATGTGTCGAAATTTGTCCTCAATGGCTCAGATGGCCAACATTTTGTGAGAAGGCAAAACGAAGAAGTTCATCTCGATATGTGTAATTGCTTACGGTGAAGTTTCTTCGGGTCAGATGGTTCACCGCTGCATTCCTTACCATGGAGTTGGCCGGCTACATTTCCTGAACTGGCCAGTAAATGAACAGATAGACTGGAACATCATAAAGTCCTTAGTGCCGACAATTTTTGATGTTTTAGAGATACTGAGGGAATTTTTCAAGACTGTTCAGCCCCCTGCCGCAGAACTAAAGAGGTAAGTGTTACTCATGTTTGGCTATTATATCCTCTAATATATTATGTCGCTACACGTTTTTTTCTCCACAGTTTCCTAATGTTGTTTTTTAATGTGCAAAATTAGTTGTGCGAGTTGTCTATTAAAACAGTCTCATTGCTAGGTAACATCCCAGATCTCAGCTCCGTTGAAGTTTGTTGAAACTTCATGGGCAAGGCTGTTATATATAAGAAGCGGCCAAGACTTCGTGAACTTCAGTAAGCACTTATTACTGTCTGGTACTACGAAATGTCATCAGATTACACGAAAAGTCTGATTTTGTCCATACCTCGTAATTGGTGTGCAGTACCCAATGCTTATTTCTTGTCACGATTAGCACCAATGCTTATCTCGTTACTTATGTATGAGTTCGATGTTATTATGATCCACTAATTTGCTTTCAAAACTCTATTGCTTGCTTTCTGTGAATACTTGGACTTTTCCCAAGTATTATTCATAGCAAACTGTTATTGAAACAATTTCCATCCATAAATTAGTCTTCACATGTCGGCAACCATTGCACATGAAGGTAAGTTTCCTTGAACACTACTGTTGCTCACACTACTCGAACACTTATCCCTGAACATTTAGCGATTGTGACTAGCAAACTGTAGTAATAAGGCGCCCTTGCTCTGGCACATCTAACAGCGGCTCACAAAACTGAAAGCAAAAGAAATTATTATCTATACAACATGCTCTTAGCCTGTCCCATTAGATTTGAACTAAATTTGAAATAAAGGCGTTCCATGAAGATGAGAATCTCATTTAGTTGATCGGACAGCAACTTACAAGTGGTGAGCCTTTTAATGTTGCAGTGAGTGAGTTTAATCTTGTTGAATAATTCATTGAACTCTTCTAGTGAACAGGCTATAGGAATGAAATGTCATGTTATGCCAATATATTTTTCATAAATGAAGGCTCGATGCTTTAGAAATCCAAATAAAAACTTGTATTATATTTTCGATCGCAACAGGTCAAACATTGCCGGTGAAAGGTATGTTTCGTCGCCCGGTAGCGCAGTGGTCTAAGCGATGGCTTCTGATCATTCGTCCGAAAGGGGTCTGGGTTCGAATCCTGGTGAAACATGGATGTTGTGTTTATCTTACGACACTGACTCTCTCCCTTCTCTGAAACCAGTGACCCTAAATTAGGGACGGGCAACTGCTTATAGCCCATAGTACACGGTGGTCGTTAAACCTCCAATCAAAAAGAAACAAAAGTATGTTTCATCTGGTCGATGAGTTATAATGTTTGAATTTTCAGGAAAACTGGTAAACATAACCTGCTTTTAATATATGTTAATGTTTTTTATGGGTGCAATTTTTGGGCACTGAATGTTCCAAATTATACTCCAATGATACAAAATAATTTCCCGCCTTAAACATTTGGATTTTGATTCTTTGATACTTATGCTGTAAACGTTCAATATCATAAGCATCCTTCATGCTAGTAAAAACAAACCTTTTGCGGCAAATGTTTCCTTTCTGTGAAAGGAAGAGATTACAGCGACAATAAAAGCCTAGATAATCTAATCTTTACTAAAGACCATTTCGCTTTAAATAGCTCGCTGCACATTTCGGCACAATATCATTCTTAACCGTAATTTTCTGAAATCCTTTAATCCACACGGAATTCTTATTGCCTCCTTTTTAAGATGCAGTAGTGGTTAGTAACTCGCCGGTATCTTTTGCCAAAAGGAATTATTATGAACCGAAATAAAACTAAAAAAGCTCACAACTGTTTCAACTGAATATACTTTATACAATTAGCAATTTGCAGATGCCCCGATTTGGACCAACCGAAAGAGTCATGCTATATTTATAGGGAGTTAAACTATATTTATAGGCAACTAAAGCAACTGTTTTAGCAAACAGCAAATAGTTCCATGATGAGCAACTTGTAAATGCCTATTCCGAGGTAAACCAGCTCCTTCTTATCTGTTCCTAAAAACTTGTTCTTGAAAGTTGTATTACATTCAGGTATACTTAACTCCCTATCTTCTGATTCAAGGCTTCTTGAATTGGAAGAGGAACTACAAAGGATCAAGTGGGACATCGTGGGGCTAAGTGAGGTAAGGAGAAAAGGAGAAGATCTCATCGAACTGAAAAGTGGACATCTCTTCTACTATCGTGGGACAGATACTGGCAGAACTAGTGGTGTTGGATTTATAATAAACAAGAAACTGAAGGATAAAGTTGTAGAAGTTGAAAGTTCCTCTGACAGAGCTGCACGGCTTGTTATCCAACTCTCGAAAAGATACCAGGCTCAGATTATTCAAACTTATGCACCCACCACAAGTCATCCTGAAGAAGAAATTGAAGAATTTTATGAGGAAATTTGTCATCTAAATAATAAAGGTAAGCAGCACTTGAAAATAATTATGGGAGATTTCAATGCAAAAATAGGGCAACGGCAACAGAATGAAACTTCAGTAGGTAAATTCGGTCACAGCAACAGAAACCAGCGTGGAAATACTCTCGTTGAGTTTGCAGAGGCAGAAGGGTTTTTCATCTTGAACTCCTTCTTCAAGAAAAAGCCACACAGGAAATGTACATGGAGACATCCAAATGGGACGACAAGTGAAATTGATTTTATTATGTGTAACAAAAAATTCGTCATAGAAGACTGCAGTGTGCTAAACAAGTTCAACACAGGTAGTGACCATAGATTGGTGAGATGTAAGATGCACCTCAACACTAAACTTGAACGTGGCAAGCTCATAAGACAAACAAAATCTATTGACATAACCAACCTTAAAAAACACCATAATACCTTCAAGTTGGAACTAAAGAACAGGTTCTCTGCTTTAGAAGGCCTAACATCGGAAGAAGTGGACATCTCTGAAGTTAACAGAAAAGTAACCAAAGCTCTTATGGAAACAGCAACAAAATTAGCTGGGTCTAAGAACAAGTTGCATGTAAATAAATTATCCGGAAAAACGAAAATGTTGATGCAAAAAAGAAGAGAGATGAGGACAACTAAAGAAGATGTGACTTCCAAAGTGGAATATATAGAGCTATGCAAGACAGTACGAAAAAGTATCACTGAAGACGTAAGAAAATTCAACTGTGAACTAGTGAGGAAAGCAATTGAAAACAACCAAAGCCTAAAGATAGCAAAGGGACGTCTCAGTAAGGGAAGAAAACAGATTATGGCTCTGAGAAAAGAAGATGGTTCTGTAACAAGAAATAGAGGCGAAATTTTGACAAGAGTGACAGATTTCTACTCCAAATTATATGAAAGGGATGATACATGCACTCCAGACATCATGAAAGATACCAGTACCAGAGTTCCTCCAGTCCTTCCAGCAGAAGTTGCACATGCAATCAAGAACATGAAGCGGGGAAAAGCTCCAGGAGAAGATGGAATTACTGTAGACATCATACAAGAAGCAAGTGGAGATATCGAAACAGTACTCGCCCAAATTTTCACTCGATGCCTTAATGAAGGAAAGATTCCTGAGGATTGGAACACCGCTACAATGATCCTGCTACATAAGAAAGGTGACATTGAGGATCTCGGAAACTACAGACCTATCAGCCTCCTATCAGTAGTTTATAAAATCTTCACTAAAGTTCTTTCACATCGCTTGAAGGTAACACTAGACATGGCTCAACCGAGAGAACAAGCTGGATTCAGGAGTGGCTAAGCACAATAGATCATATCCATGTGCTGAGAGAACTAATTGAAAGAGCGAGGGAATATGAACTTCCATTGTGCATGGCTTTTATCGATTATGAAAAAGCCTTTGATTCGGTGAAACCATCAGCAGTTACAATGGCTCTGAAAACCTGCGGTATTGAAGATGCATACATTAATATTATTAATAACATCTATGAAAATGCAAGTGCAAAGATTAGGCTGTTTGAAAATACAACACACATAAAAATTGGAAAGGGAGTGAGACAAGGTGACACCATATCTCCGAAGCTCTTTAATGCCACATTGGAAAATGTCTTTCAATCACTGAACTGGGAAAACAAAGGGATAACGATTAATGGAGATTATCTAACCCACCTTCGTTTTGCTGATGACGTAGTCATTTTTGCAACTAGCCCATCAGAGCTGCAGAGTATGATCCAGGAACTTGCTGACAAGAGTAAAGAAGTGGGATTAAAAATGAACTTTCAGAAGACAAAAGTGATGTTCAATGCTTTTACAAGAAATGACGATTTATCGATTGATGGAGAAAAGCTGGAGATAACAGACACGTACGTTTATCTTGGACAGCAGATATCAAGTGAGGGTCACATTGATGAAGAAATTAATCGGCGTATAAAACTTGCCTTGAGAGCTTTTGGAAGAAACAGCATAATTTTCAAGAGCAATATGCCATTATGTCTTAAAAGAAAAGTGTTTGATCAATGCATCCTTCCAGTGCTTACGTATGGTGCAGAGACTTGGACCTTAACTAAAAGAGACATACAAAGGCTGCAGACAACTCAAAGAGGCATGGAGAGGTGCATACTTGGTGTAACCAGGAGAGATAAGAAGAGGAACTCGTGGATCCGAAAAATGACAAGAGTGGAAGACATCATGATCAGAGTTAAATCCCTGAAATGGCAATGGGCTGGACATACTGCCAGAAGGACAGATCATCGATGGAGAGCCGAAATTTTAGATTGGATTCCAAGGGACAGGAAAAGACCCAGAAGAAGACCACATGGAAGATGGGTGGATGAAATTCGAAAGTATGCAGGGGTGACATGGAGGAGACTGGCACAAGACAGACCGTTGTGGAGGAAACTTGGGGAGACCTTCATCCAGCAGTGGATTGATAATGGTTGACAATGATGATGATGATGATACTTAACACAACAAAATACTAGAAGACCAAAAATGTACTTTTTGGCAAGTTCTAATTTTGTGATCTGGAACCCTATATACGTTGTCTAAACCTGACCTGACTGAAGCAGGGCAAGATTGATTTCAATTATGAAATGAGTTAAACTATATTTATAGGCAACTATAAATTACTTAGGGTCATCCTTACAAACAGATTGTTGCCGATTTGCATTATGATTTTAAGAAATAATATTGTATTAAATTTAAAATGTCTAACGCATACATAAATTGGATATAATAGTACTACTTGTAGATATGGGATTATCGAAGCAATATGCACATAGTCTACGAAGTTTTAAGTTAAATCTGTTTATCGTGATAACTTCTGATATTCCGTATTTTATTTCAGCGAGCTTTGATAATCATAATTTGTGTAAATGTTATATTAAACATCAAAATCCACAAATTCATCTTTAGTTATACGTACGGAGATGGAATCTTATTCAAAGCGTATGGGCTACCTCGAGTGGCCGAGTACTCAAACGGTGACTTCTGGGAAATCGTCCAAATGTAAGCCAGGGTAGAGTCCCGGATAATGCATGTTTTTTTTTTGTTTTTTTTTGGGGGGGGGGGGGGGGGTGGGGTCTTACAGCGGTGGTTCTGTCCCTAAATTAGGGTCTGATGCCTTCTTATACCCCTTGTTGCTTATGTGGTGTTTAAACCCCAAAACAAAGTCCGTGGAACACGAAAGGTATTACGAAGACAGGCACAGAGTGCAAGAAATTACCGATAGCTAGCTGTCATTCTCCCCTTATACAGGAGTTAAAAGGGTTTAAAAGCTCTTGCCGCAATCAGTTTGATTCAAAAATGAACCTGTCACAGTGATCAGTCTCCAATTCTGGCTCTAAACCATAACCTAATTTGAGATGTCACAATACTTCAATGGGATTGGATTTCAGAGTGATATGTTTTGAAAGTAAAGTGAATATATATTACCATATGGTGAGCAAAATATTTCCTTGGAGATACACTGCTGCCCACCCAAAATGCAACACCAAGAAGGAAGCATCCGGTTGGCCTGAAATTCGCAGCATGCGTCGCCCGCGAGAGGACATGCAAACGATTAGCATTGCAGGGCATATGCAAATCATATGCGCCCGACACGCCACTGAGAAGCACTGTAAGAAGGGTGCACAGAGGGCGGGGTGTAAGTAGTGGAAGTGTGTTGTGCTGCCGGACCTGTGCGTGGGAAGCTTCCTGATGCCTCGTCTCAGAATACGGCAGTCATTCCAGCACGTTTCGGTGTTCGACAGAGGACGAATAGTGGCTTATCGCGACAACGGTTTATCGTACAGAGACATCAGCGCCCGTGTGGGACAACATCCAGCCACGTGAGGCGAGTATGAATTCGGTGGGTGCAAGAGGGACGGACGGACCGACGTGAGCGATTGCCGCAGCCGTGGCACACCACCGAACGAGGGGACCGGCATGTTGTGAGGCGGGCATTGACGGCTCGCACCGCAACATCACGAACGTTAGCGCAGGAGTTAGGGTGCGTTGCGCAACAACCTGTGTCAGCACGTACCGTTCGACGTCGTCTGCAGGAGCGGGGACTTGTCCCAGGGCGGCCATTGCTCCGATTACCATTGACGTTACACCACCGGCAAGTGCGGCGGCAGTGGACCGTTGAACGCCGCACCTGGACTACGGAATGGCACGACATTGTCTTCTCCGACGACTCCCGCTTCTGCCTGCAACACCACGATGGTCTGATTCGCGTGTGGCGGCACCGCGGTGAGAAACTGTATGACGCCTGCATTATGCATCGCCATACCGGTCCGTCGCCGTGCGTTATGATTTGGGGCGCAATTGGATATGACACCCGCACCCCTCTGGTACGCATCGCCGGAACACTCAACAGCCACCGCTACATCTCTGACGTTTTGGAGCCTGCAGTCCTCCCTTACCTGCAGGGTCTGCCAGTGGCCACGTTTCAATAGTACAATGCGCGTCCGCACGTGGCACGCATCGTGCAACAATTGTTCACGGCCCCACCAGGTGTCACTGCTGCCGTGGCCCGCCTGTTCTCCCGATATGTAGCCCATCGAACACGTCTGGTCGCTGATCGGCAACAGAGTGGCCCGGCAAGCACCACCCGCGGCTACGCCTGAAGAACTGTGGCAACGTGTGGAAGCAGCCTGGACCGACATACCCCAAGCCCACATCCAAAGCCTCTTTCGTTCGATGCCGCGGCATGTAAAGGCCGTTATTGCCAGCCATGGGGGCCACACGAACTATTGATGTCTACGTGTTCCGCAAGTCGGATGGGCCTGTAAGCTCAATTGTTTCATCTTTGTATCTGTTATGAGTCCAGTAAATCTGGCTTTGCTATCTCGTGTCCTACTTGGTGTTGAATTTTGGGTGGCCAGCAGTGTAGATTGATTGTACGGTTTAAAGCTGCACAATATTTTTATAGTAGATATAATAATGCTGTTTGAAAGACTACTGTTCTACTGAGTTAAAGCAACGGATAAGAAATAGTCAAAAGATGACAAGCAGATAGCAGCACTTAGAGACAACACTGATTTAAAATCATAAAACCGTATGTTAAGAAATACTCGGTGACATACTAATGCTTTTATTTTTGACGTTGATTTAGCGTGTTGTTGCGTTTCGAATGTATGAAAACTCAGCTTGAACTGGTGCCTGAGCTCTCCTGGTGTCTCAGAGCGTACATTTTAAGCAAAGGAAAGAATAAGCGAAGGAACAATATTTACCGGGAAGGAGGCTAGAACGAATTTACTCTGGGATAGCCAAGTGTACTGATCATGATCATATGTAGAGGATTTTTAGGAAGGGAGTGTCTGACCCCAGGTCTTAAACAACCCTTAGAAATAGGAAGCTAGGAGATTTGGGCTACAGTGCCCGATAGGAAAGTGACACGGAAGCGAAGTAGAAAGGGGAGGAAGACTCCCATATTTATTACCTGGGAGCCAGCACTCGGGGTCCGACGGCTTAACGTGCTAATCCGACGCAAGGCGGATATTTAGTGATATTCATATGGAAGTAGACATTCGTCATACATAACACGATATGCAACTTGCTCATTAACCACCTTTGACGAAATGGTGAAGATCAGTTCTACATGTGTATGTAGAAGTGATCTTCACCATTTCGCCAAAGGTGGTTAATGAGCAAGTTGCATATCGTGTTATGTATGACGAATGTCTACTTCCATATGAATATCACTTGTAACACGAAGTTCTTCTACAGTCTGTTGGATATTTAGTGGATCGAGTGTTCGTACCTGCCTGGGATCGAACCTGAGGACCTTTCCGTGGCAGTCACGAACGTTGCCCACTAGACCACCTGCGACCATTCAAGTGGGCTGAAATAAACTCGGACGTATATATCCGCTGTCAGCCAAATGCTGCTGGAACAAGGAAACCTGAGCATAAGTGTGTCTTTCTCCTTAGCTTTGTTATTCGAAGTGGTCATTTAGGGGGATGTTTGCCACTAATCCTTTCTGATTATCTGCTACAAAGTCTGTAGCGACGAACCTAAGAAAGGAGATAGAAGGTATTTGAGTCACTTGTTTCTAACCAGTCATATGATGACCTTGTGAGGAGGGCTTGCCCTTCCTCCTTATGTTTTGGGTCATTGAGCAGAGAATAAAGGACTATCACCAGTGACAAGTGTATGGTTGGTACTGCTGCTGTGAGACGGAATAATGTTATTGTTTCACCATAGTTTTCGTAAAGACCAGTTGCTATGTGAACATTTGTGCTTGGGAGCCCAGAAAAATTTGGGCACCATTTGGTTCAGGTACACCGGCTACTGAAAGGGTTAACGAGGTGAAGACTGAATTGTAACAGAAAGAAAACTCTTCCATAACGCTCTGCGATCAAGCGAAAAATTCTGCAAGTCAATAGTTTGGAAGCTATATACAGCATTAACAACTGCGTTTAAATGTTCTTGATTATTTTTATTCTGATCAAGTTGTCAAGCGTTTTTAGTTTATTTTTTTCAAATTTTTCGTGCGCACATTTTATTCTATCATTTTGCTCTTGCCCTTCCAATGACCAAGTAAAACTAGGTTCATTAATTCAGTTAGGGTTACTCGTACAACATTCAGGAGGACTAGAACCGGGCACACAGGTGCAAGATGGCCATCAGACCCGGTTAAAAAGCTTCCTTGGCGTGACACGCGATTGCAGCTGAATGATCACGTTCATGGGAACAGAATGCTTCTTACAATATTGAAATACTTGCGTGTTATTGCTTCGGTGGCTGTACTAGTGCGTCTGTTGAAATCTAGATACATAATTACCCTATTGTTTATCTGTAGTGCATCAAAACCAGTTTTTAAATAAGTGAATATCTCCTTCTGAACCCAGAAAAAAGTAACTGATGTACTGATGCAAAAACAAAGTTGAGTAAAAAATTAAAAAGAAATCGCACATTTGTTGTCGAGATAAGTGGTAACTGGTGAAAAAGATTCTCAACGATGCAGAACCATCTGTATAATTTGTGTGTGTTGCTGACAGCATCACGTGACGTATCCATATGAACGCTCACTGTCTCTTGAATAACCTGTTTCCTCATTGATTTATTAGCTTTTTTTTTAAATAGACTCGCGTAGCTCTGTAAATTCAGGTGCATACTTACCTAAATGGAGGTCAAACATGGCCATTAGAATGTGCCCCACCCTGACGCTGGGATTAAAAATATGCCTCAGGCTAGAGTCCCAATTTGGCACAATTGCTGGAGATTCGTTTGACTCAAACCTGAGGCTCAAGTCCCGGTTTGGCACACACGCTAGACTCCCGTTTGCCTCAAGTTAATGTCTCAGTTTGGTGGAAGAGCTTTACGGTGTACACAATTCTTGTTTGAAAGTGATCCATTAACAAGAACTGACTTCTCTTCATACCGGACTTCTCAACACGAGTCTGTCTTCAAAAGTAAGAATTCCGCGTTCACCCGTACTACATGTCCCGCATTATTTCCATAGTGCACCAAAGTACTGTGTATCACCGAGATCCACTACCGACACAGTACTGTGTATCACCGAGATCCACTACCGACACAGTACTGTGTATCACCGAGATCCACTACCGACACAGTACTGTGTATCACCGAGATCCACTACCGACACAGTACTGTGTATCACCGAGATCCACTACCGACACAGTACTGTGTATCACCGAGATCCACTACCGACACAGTACTGTGTATCACCGAGATCCACTACTGTGTATTACCGAGATCCACTACTGTGTATCACCGAGATCCACTACTGTGTATCACCGAGATCCACTACTGTGTATCACCGAGATCCACTACTGTGTATTACCGAGATCCACTACTGTGTATCACCGAGATCCACTGCAGACACTGTTTTAACGTAAGCACTATTCTAGGCATCGTAAGGAAAGAACCTCATCACGTCAGTCGTCAATTTAGTTGAAAAGTCAGCTTGCAGCTGTTTTTCAACAAATGTCTCGTGTACGAAACTAATGTCGAATTTATTCTCATTCCTGTGCTGTGCTACATGTGTGGTATCACGACTATTAGTTGCTTGCACAACGATCATTCAAAGAACTAAATTAACGATGGGTGACTGCTTTATAGTCCTTTGTTGCTCACGCTAAACCCCGAAACAATTAAAGGCTATCACTCACTCTTTCTCTGCTGCGCTCCCCAGCCATTATCATTTCGTGGGGTACCAATATTGGGGTTGGCCGCATTCCCCCAAGCATTCAACACGTCCGTTTTTCATTAGTTTTATTTTGTCACATGAATCCTGGTATCCAAAATTATGAGAAACCTTAACCTTAATATTCAAATACACTAACTTAGATTTTACTTCAGCACCGGTAACATCACCAGATAATTATTATCACTTTGACTCGATTGTCATCAGCATATATCAGACATGCCCCTTAATTCGGATGCGCAGCATCACTAGAATTAGTTGCAATATTCAAAGTGTTCCAGAAATCCACTTCTATTTAATTTTTATTAACCGAAATCATGCCATTTCAACATTCTGAGAAATCTCCGTATTCATAGGCACTAAATTGGTTTTCATCAGTAACGTAGTTAGCAATACCGGCAACATCACCCCATGAATTCCATGCATCCTCATGGACTTGACTGTGTGAACCATACAAGATATTTTTAAACTATGACTACTGCCGTCTTCACCATTATAATGACATATTTAGCAAAGTTACTCACATTTTGAACTCGTGGTCTCCAGAGATGGTACTTCGAAATTATTATCCTTGGGAATTAGCAAAGAATGAAAAGCATGTTCTGTGGGCTCATCAGATAAGGAAAGTTAATTTCTGCTTACACTATTGAAATTACTAATGCAGCCCTTCAAATTAGAGAAATACCTTTCCAGAATTTTATTCAATGAGTTCTCAAATTTGCGCATATCAGGGTTACTCATCAACGATTTTAAATTAGTTTTAAACCACGTTGGTATCGTAAAACGTGCTCCTCGTGGTTTGCAAAATTCATATCGAAAGCACTCACATGAAAATCTTTTATTCTTACTTTCATCGGGAGGCACAGACTGTCACATCACTCAATTTTAGAAATGCTCCGCAATGTCACAGTAGCAAGGAAAGAAATTGTAGTACCAATTTTAACATTCAGATTATCAAATGTAGCAAAACTATCGGATGTACTCGCTTAATTTTCTCATTCAGAGGCACAGAAACAGTAGTCATGGTATCCGCTTACACACCCGCTACATTCTGCTGGACATTATTAACGACAATTACAGAATTTACCAAGTTCCAGGAACAGGGGGGCTCCGACACTTATGAATTGTCAGCATACACACAGAAACTGTTAAAGGATGAGAAGAATCCAATAGTTTCCTCAACCGAGACGGCAGTTGAAAGTCGTCATTCAGGACCATACCCACCAACGAAGCAGCGTAGTTGCCTCGTTCAGAGAATTCTTCAGATAGAATATCAACCATTGTCACTAGCAGCTTGTCAATCATTGTCACTGTCTAAAGACAGATTGTCAACGCCGCGTTATTGACAAAAGTGGCATATAAGACATATTCAATCACACTATGGTGTTATTTGAAGGTTTATCTGCAGTCAAAGCTGATGAACAATTCCAGATGTGTCAATGGGTTTCAAAACCATTTTCCTACGTTTAGTAGCATGTGGTTGCGAGATGTTTATTGTAAAGGAGCTTAATGTGCTATCATTGCCCAATACTGCCATTGTCAAACACTGTGCCGCTTCACTGTGACAGGTTTGCTCTTTAACAACAGTCTTGTGTACCACACACACGGTTCTTGACGCTTCTCATATCATCGAGTTTTCTAAAACACACGGAAGGTTTTTAAGGTGTTAAAATCGAGAAATGATTTAAGAGATCAGTAAATGCTTTGAAAACATTATTTTTCTTAATCTGTGATCACCACAGATTAATCTAGCGACTGCATTGAAAACTTGATGGCGCGAAGAAGTATTAAATCAGACATTCATATGACTTCAAAGGTTCTGATTGCAGTTCTGTTTGGCTCATTTTAGCGACCGTTAAGATTCGCTGTTTAATAATGAATTCAGAGAAAAGAAACTTGGAGACTTTCATCCAGTACTGGATTAGTAATGGTTGACAATGATGATGATATGAAAAATATGACTTGTTTTGTGGTTTTACTACTACCTTGAGAAACTTGAACTGGAGTAAGCTGTCACCCATCCCTAATTTAGGGTCACTTTTTCCAACGAAGGGAGAGAGCCAGTGTCGTAAGACAAGCGCACCTCCTAAGCCTCCTCCCGGACTCGAACCCAGGCCGAGCTCTGACAAATTAGCCAGAAACCTACTCCTTTGACCACTTGGCTATCAAGGCGTTTGTTGGTACACATACATATAAAACAAACGTTAAGTCATATTAATAACAGGAATTGGCCACCCGTTGGACAAGGACCGCACGGCTGACATACGAAAAGAATGCATACTCTTCTTGGGAACTTTAGCCCACCTTTTCTCCTACTTATTATTTTAAACAAAGGAAACTCCACCATAGTCTTTGTTGTGATGGTAAACATTACTTTTGTTAAGTGAATATGAGGTATTCAAAGAATATGCTGAATTAGAAATAAAGTTCTAGCTGTTTGAACGGAAGAGAGATGCCTCTGAGGTTTCTCACGAGAATTTAATATTTCGACTTGACGAAAGTAATGGTATTTGGCCCACCCTAGTGTATTACATCAGCGGCATTAATAACGGCATGAATTTATCTTTAAAATGTGTCATGTTTCCTCTCCGTAAAAAATGAAACGAAGAGGCTCCCCACAGAGGGTCGTAGACACTACAAAATTACTTTCCAATGCGATGCGCAAAAAACTCCCACGCGTCTTTCTCGTTTTTTGTATTTTATTTTCCCCATTACTAAGACTACAATGGCTGTCAGTCAGTTGCCAGTTTTTACTAACGAGCAACCTTCAAATATTTAAAAATAAAAAGACGGCGTGCTTCCTGTATCATTAGATTAGAACGTTTCATGAATTAATTACCAATTTTTGCAAGACTGCCATTCCTACCGGCATTTTCCTCTGCCGTCCGTGAACCTTATAATTGCAGACCTATATGCTCATCATGCATGTGATCCGTTTGGGGATCCGCTGACGTCTACTAATTTTCCTCATCACATGTCTTCCAACTTGACCTTTTTGAAAACCCTGAGAAGCCAAAGTGTTCGATTTAGTTTATCAGGGCCATTTGGGGATGACGATAATAACAAAAATCGGAAACACTGAGAATAGTGTATGCACTGGATGTTTCACGCTATCGAAAACAAAGTACCGGAAATAGGCATTTTATGAGTCTGGAAATTCACTTTCGCCAGCACTTAGTACCCAGAGAAGTGTACCACCTTCTAACGGACACGATATTTAAAAATAAGTTACCACACTGAGACAGACTTGAAATGTAACAATTTTCTATAATACGAGGGCTGTATCGAAAGTAATGCATAAGTGGGTATAATGTTTTTATTAACCGACAGAGGTCGTTCAAATTGCACATGTCGGTAGAGTAACTCTTTCTCTATACAAAGGTACTACTCAACATAGTCTCCATCACAAGCGATGCATTTGCGCCATTGTTGAACCCAACTGTCGAATCATTTTTGAAAAAAGTGATATGGACTGTTGTGTCCACTTCTTTCACAGCCACTTTCACCTCGTCTGTGTCATCAAATCATTGTCCCCGGAGACTATCCTTCATTGGACCTAACAGGGGCAAGTAGGAAGGCGCCAGATCTGGGCTGTACTGGGGACCACCGACCAGCCTAATTTGCTGCCAAAGATGTGTGTGGTCTCGCATTGTCATGGTGAATGGGGATCCTTTTCAGATTCTTGTTCGGTCTCTTCTTCCTTATGGCTTCTGTAAGCTTCTCGAGTGTCTCAATGCACCGCTCGCTGGTGACGGTACGGCCACGTTCCAGAAAATCAAGGAGAATAGCACCTCTGTCATCCCAAAAAACAGTCACCATGACTCTGTGCTGATCGCTGGCTCTTTAACTTCTTATACCTTGGTGAAGAGGTGTGACGCCATTCCATGGATTGATTCTTCGTTTCCGGATCGTAAAGATACGACCACGTTTCATCCCCTGTCACCAGATAAAAAACTTGTTTTCATTGGCTTCAAACGCTTTGATCAGATCAGAGCAGACTTCCACCCTTCTCTCTTTTAAATTGGGTGTCAACTGCCAAGGTACCCATTTTGCACACACTTTCCGATACCCTAATTCCTTCACCATCTTCTGTATGGCATTGTGACCACAGTCCAGTTGTGCAACGGGCTCACGGATTGTGACTTGTCTCTCCGCGCGAATCAATTCATCCACTCGCTGAAGATTTGTGTCATTGGTCGCAGATGATGGTCTCCCACTGCGTGGTTTGTCTTCAACGCTGGTTTCCCCTTCTTTAAACTTCTTCATCCATCTGTGCATTTTGATCTTGCCAAGGTATCTCCGTAAACATTCTGTAGCCTTCTGTGGATGTCAGACAGCTTGCGCCCTTCCTTCGTCAAGAACGCAATGACGGCACGTTGCTTCTACTTGGAATCCATTATTTACCTGCACTGAAGAAGGGCTACTATTGAGGAAGAGTTACTCTACCAACATGTGCAATTTGAACGACCTCTGTCAATTAATAAAAAAGGCATGCCCACTTTTGTATTACTTTTGGTGCAATCCTCGTATTTAATATGCAGTAAATTTCAATTTATTCTGCTGATTGCTTGACGTATGCACCTCAATGTCCAATGTACAGAAGCGCTTCTGGGATCTGGTTTGAAACTCTTTTGCGCTTGCTCTTTTAACATATTTCGCTCTTTATCTTGATCTGACTGAGAATGAGACATAACAAGAAATTACTAATCGTTGTGAATATGAAAATAGCATCGGAAGCAATCGCAGATGAGTTAGGTGGATGCTCCATTTGATACCATGGTAACTATACAGGAAGGTCATTTTTTTTATTTCTGTTACACTGTCACGAGTGAGATACAGAAAAAAAAAACAGTCTTAACCCTTTAACAACCACGATTGTAAAATGCTATGTTGCTGAGAATACCATAACGCCCTAAAATATCTGCTGTTCGTTTCTGAAATTCATTCTGCTTCCCTTCTGGAATAATAAAAGGATTTGTGCTGGGTCACTGCTAGAAACTTTTGATCTCTACGCTTGACATATATTGACCTTCGGACGTTTCTCAGGGGCAACCAGTACATTCTTATACTGAGAGCCTTGGGTAGATAGGAGGGAGTGGTAACAGCTGGAAAATCTTGCTTACTTGACCCTTTTCTTGTTTTGTTTTTTCTTGTCAAAAATATGCTCTTAATCTGTTTATTTGTATTGAACAAAATGAAATATTTTTTACAAATTTCCCCCCATAAACTCCGCTTTTGGGACAATCAAAACAAAGCACGTATCAACAAAAGGTTCAACTGAGCGACATCAGAAGGCTGAATGGATATAGCACTGGGACAAACCAACTATTGATTCACTTTGTTTAGCGAGAGCAATGACGAATGAGGGTGACTTCTGCTAATCCCTCGGAAGTAGTACAAATTCAAGGAACGGGGGGGGGGTTGTAGAAAATCATACTCTGCTATCTGGGTGACTAGGGCGCTTGTGGTTGTTTGCATGTGAGCGCGCTGTGGTTGCGAAAGGGTTAAGAAGCGGTTAGACGGCGTAGTCGTGGAAATTCTAAACGTTCACATGGATATGTCACGCGGTGCTGTTTAATTGAATACGGACTCTTCTACGGAGCTTGAGGTAGTTCCAGGCTCTGCGGACGTTTACAGAGATAAGTTGTATGGTGTTTAAATTGGATACTTACTCTTCCTCTTCAACAAACATGAGATTTTCGTTGCTGAGGGTTATGCAAAACATAAAGGTTTGCTAACTGGCATTTATTGGCACAAGGGCTTCAATGAGCCAAAGAGCGCCAAGTCCCACGATTTTCAGAAACTTGTCGATCAAGTATATTATCTTACCGGGGGAAAGGTTTCTTCCCCATTGAGAATACTTTTATGACTTAAAAGAACATCTTAACCATCCAGACTTCAAGCTTACTATACATAATGAAGGTCACTGGTAGATTTTGTTGTGTAACGAAGTAAACATAATAACCGCACGTAGTCAATTGACCCTTTCATTTGGTTAGGAACTGCAAATCCCAACGCATTTGTTCATATTTGTAATGTTTCAGAGCTCTGGCAAAAAAACACATTACCCCAGTTTTTGTAAACGGAAAAAAAACTGAGATTTTTGGGGAATCATGGTGGCGCAGGATTTCTTTTGTTAAAATACTTGGTCTTCTACATTGGTCAGTGACAACAAAAAGCTTAGTGTTATAATTTATTCCTTTTGCGGAGTTGAACTCTCAGTCCACTCTCAGTAGCCATTACTGAAGTTGTTTCTTTTATATCTTGATTGGTTCAAGAAGATTTGGAATGACCTGATTGTCCTTCATTTTGGACAGTGATTCATCTTTTGATTGAAATCCCTTAACACCTACGCACACAAACGAAGGTAAACATTATTGGCATATTTTCACTGTATTCCAAGTAACCGCTACCTTCAGGAAACTTTAAAATTTTCATCGTCCTTCAGCGAGAATCGAACCCGTACCAGGACAAAGAAATTCCAAGCAACTGAACGTAGATATCTGAGAACCTTGAGATTTGCGCTAGTCGAAGTTATTCCTGCCCCACCGTAGAGTCTCACGACCTTTTCTCACATCCAGGGTGGAATGTAGGTCACAAAGTCCAGTGATCAAAATACGTCATATACAGTTGAGGAACTAATTTCCCCGAAGAAATAATTCATAAATACGTGGTAGGTATTGTAATGCCTACCATGCATTACAATGCCTACCCTGTATTTATGAATTATTTTTTATTGGCGTATTTTCACTGTATTCCTTGTAAGCACGTCCTTCAGAAAACTTGAAAATTACACCGCCCTAGAGCGGGAAATTCTGTATGGCGTTCTTTCATCACTGGAATTTGTGACCTACATCCGACCCTGGATGTGAGAAAAGGTCGTGAGACGCTACCATAGGGCAGGAATAGCTTCGATTAGCACAAATCTCAAGGTTCTCAGATATCTATGTTCAGTTGCTTGGAATTTCCTTGTTCTAGGTAATGTAATAACTAGCATGCTCAACAACAAATTGGGAGGTGCTGGTTCGATTCCCGCTCCACGACGATGAAAAATTTCAAGGTTTTTTGAAGGATGTGGTTACATGGAATACAGTGAAAATATGCCAATGATAGCATTACAATGCCTACCATGTATTTATGAAGAATTGTTTCTTTGGGGAAATACGTTTCTCAATTGTATGCGAAGGTAAACATATTTTAATTAATACATACATTGGGATACCAGTTAAGTACACCGGTTTTCGTAACATAAATGGCTCACTGCGGCATGTAAGACGTTATATGGGTGCGGAGTGGGGGTATAAGTCAGACAAGATAATATTTCATCAGTTAGTATTCTAGTGAGGATAGGAATAGGCAAAACGAGGGATCGGAACGACTTTGAGTGTGGCATGAAAATTGGTGCCAGTCTTACCGGTTCTAGTATCTCAAAACGGCCATCCTCCAGGGCTTTTGAGGCACAACTGTAGCGTAGGTTTACCGTGTCAAATGAGACATGCTAGAATCGAGCAGGCGAACATACGGGAAACAAAAAAGCAAATAACTACAGAATTAAACATTGGAGTGCCAAGAACGCACCATCTATCGGACCATGTCGCCAATGGGCTACAACGGCTGACAACCATGTGAAATACCGATTTAGTCAGTGTAGAACACGAAATCATGCCTCCAGTGGACGCGGGAGCATGGACACAGGAGACTATGGAGCCGTCTTCTCAGGTATCAACAGTACAAGTCGGTGGCTGAGATATGCTGGTGAGGAGAATGTTTTCCTGGCAAGCATTGAACCTCCTGATACCCACAGGACATCTGAACTTCATTGCCCACCAAATTCATTCCTTCTTGGCTACTGCTTATAATAAAGCAGATGAACACATTCTGTAAGATAACGCACCTTCTCACAACGCTCGTATAGTCACCGAAGTGTTTTAGAAACATGCCGATGAAGTTTCCTTGCTTCAGCTATCTGAGCAGTCCTATTCATCAGGTATGTTCTACGCTCCGACGAATTCGAGATGTTCTGCAGCTAAGAGCTACGAAACCCGCTACTAGGTTAAATGCACTTAAGAAACTGGCTTCTCAGGGCATATATAATGTCTTAAAAGAAGTGTTTAATCAATGCATCCTTCCAGTTCTTAGGCATGGAGCAGAAACTCTGACTTTAACTAAAAAGGCCACACCAAGGCTGCAGAAGCATGGAGAGATGCATACTTCGTGTAACCAGGCAAGAGAAGAGGAACTCGTGGATCAGGAAAATGGAAAAAGTGGAAGACATCGTGATCGGAGTAAAATTTCTGAAATCGCAATGGGCTGGACATATTGCCAGAAGAACGGACCACCGATGATGAACCGAAATTTTGCACTCTATACCAAGGGACAGGAAAAGACCCAGAAGACCAAATGGAAGGTGGATGGATGAAATTCAAAAACAACCAGGAGTAACATGTAGGAGACTGGCTAAAGACAGACCAGACCGCTGTGGAAGAAACTTGGAGACCTTCATCCAGCAGCGGATTGATAATGGTTGACGATGAGAGATAGATCTTTATTACACCTAGTAATTTGATTACAGCACATGTAACGGGATACAGCTGAGCCTACTTCGTTTCTTCTTCATAGATGTAAAGCGAAAACACGGTTTGTATAGTAGAGACGCACGTAGTTTAAAACAGCAACTAGGAGATAGCAATCAAATGGAAATGAGCAGACACCAAAATAAAATGAGTGGTAAACCATAAGAAACCAATTGTGAACTGTAAAATAAATCAGAACTTCTTCAGATTAGTTGTGTGTCTGTGTAGAACAAACGAAAATGTTTACGCTTGATATTGTTTTAATAGTGGCCGAGGAATCAAATGTAATGAAGTACTTAAGCAAAAATAAACTGAAAACAAGCAAATTGAATTATTTGCTCGCAAACAAATTTAGTAAGTGACGAGTACGTTAGGATAAGACATGCAGTTTGGGTCATTAAAACACATTTTAATCACATACTGCTGAGTGAAGCGTGTAATTCATTCGACTGCAGTGTTCATCACGTAGGCATGTGATGTTCGAAGAACTTTCATCGAATAA
Organism: Macrothele yani; assembly: GCA_039090855.1. Lineage (NCBI taxonomy): Eukaryota > Metazoa > Arthropoda > Arachnida > Araneae > Macrothelidae > Macrothele > Macrothele yani. The sequence goes on from CM077014.1 coordinate 3,318,719, forward strand.
TTCTAACATTATATTAAAAGATGACAGATGTCATTAGGGTTAAATATTTGCAGCTGTCTGAATAGAGAAATGTATTTTTAAGTAATCTAAGCGCGTAGACGCCAGCTACAACAATAGTGCTTTCAACAGAGAATTTTTCAATGAAACAATCAGAACAGAAGATAATGGAACTGGAGTTTATGGAGTGAAGTATTTGTTGAAATAGCTAATCGCAACGGACAAGCGACAGAATTTACGACGCTTAAAGATGCACTCTACTGCAGATCAAATAATGTGAAAGTAAGATGTTAGAAATGGAGAAGCAAAGAACTTTAGAAGAGGAAATTCAGGATATACATTTCCAGGCTATTATGTTAAATAATCTGTCAAACACTTAGGGTTATCTCGAAACTCCTGTGAAAGTTAGACCAGGAGAGGATTTAACATTTTGACACACAACACTCAAAATAAAGACCGAAAGCAACAGAAAAGAATATGCACTACAGACTCGTAGCGTTTAGAACAAGCGACAATAATTATGTATCAAACAAGTCATATTCTATTTTTGATGTCATAAGAAAAATTCCTCTAAAAGTGAAAGCTGTCACCTTAAGACAAACTTTTATTAAGTTCCAATCGCATCGTAGAACGTAAGCAAAAGCAGCAATCAAAGTAACTGAAAGACTTGATCAGAAAACAAAGAATGTTTTTACTTTAAAAGTAAGGTGGCTGAAGCAGAAACGCTGAACGAATGTGCTATAAATTCCTAAGAATACAAGAAATATGATCGGTTTCTCAGAGAGAGAGAGAGACAAGGAAAAAGCTTGCTTCATCTCCCACCCTTCACACACAGAAGCGTCACTGACGAAGAAAAACTTAAATCTGCTGCCGTAAGAGGAAGGTAATTTCGTATCAAGCCTGAGAAAGAAAAAAAAATCTGAAAAACGTAAAATGTCCTGTAAGAAAAACCCCATATAGAAAACGATGCTCATCGAAAAAGTAAGAGCAAAAGTTTAGTTAGAAAAATATCAAATAGTGGGCGATATTCTGTTCAGGAACAATCTGCTCACAGTTAAACAAAATATAACCACTGTGAAATAGCTTCAACTTATGAAAATAAAAACTGCAGTGATTTATCCACAAAAGTTAGGTAAACAGATATCAAATACATAAAACAATGAAGCAAATGAATTGATAGGGTCACAACCTATTATTACTACATAAAGGAAAACTTGTAAAAACACTATCTTAAATTTTAGCACTTATAGAACGAAACAAAACCAGTGTTAGGAAACTTGGCGAAATTAGTGAACCAACGAATTCAGTCACATGTAAAAATTCATCTATGAACGTTTAGCATGTTCATAGATGAATTTTTACATGTTTTTTTATGTCCTTACTTCATTGCAAAGACGGAGCAATAACATGAAGCGTACGTGTCCGTATCAGGAAATACATGCAAAATGTTAAAATAGTATGCCAAAAATATACTGGATCGCACAGAGAAGGAACTGTCAATAACTGTCCCCCGTTCGTTCATCGAAGCAAAACAGATGCACAGAGGAAAACAGGCAAATTTCCGAAATGGCACATACAATGTTGGATGCAAACTTTTATGCCGTTCCGGTGGTCGAGTGGTCAGAGGCATGGGCTTCTGGCTAAACTTTCAAGCTGAGTCTGGGTAGTGCCAGATCCTGCCCGTAAAAAAGGGATAACATTCCTTTCATAGTTTATTCTGTATGTATGTTGAAGTCATAATCTACAAAAGAGATATAAAAGATGCCATCTGAACCGAGAAATCGCCTTGGTATGTAAAATTTGTTGGCTTAGCTTTTACGTAAGCACCAAAGAAAGGGGAAGTTTTATAACTTATCTCAAAGTTATTCTTGTAAGTAATGACGAAAGATAGGGAAGAAACAGTCTACTACGATAACGGATATCATACGTCGAGCTGTCAAATTTAGTCAGCGAAGGAACAGCAAAACGAATCAGTACCAAAGAAAAACTAACGAAATCATCTTAACAAAAAGAAGAAACTATATCGGAAGCAGAGCGAGATGGAACAAACTACAGAGACTGCAAATATGAACAAAACCAATTGAACAAAAAACAAACACGAGAGCGTTTGTCTCACGTTTCAGAAGCACAAGAGGAAAAGGAACAACAAAGCTGCGGAGAAGTAGAACATGCGGAAAGTCCAAGAAAAAAATAGCTTGGAGCTACGAAGAATTTCGCTCTCAGAATAAAAATTATTCTTTGGAGCTGGCGAAACTTTCATAGCAAAAGGAAGGGAGCTACGAGATATAGCTTTCCAAAACAAAATGAAAAGACAGTGGAAGTGTAAAATTATGAAGTTTGGCTGGTTGGATCACGTTTTTTCACAGTGATCTGGTTGGTATTTCGAAGACACATTTGCGCCAGTTGTGAAACACTTTATAATAAATTTCGCTGTTTGAGTGCATGGAAAAATACAGGCTGAAGTTGATGCAAGAATTGTATTCTGCAAGTAATAAGTGCGATTTTACAGTACTCTTGGGGAGGTTTCAAGAACCAGTCTAAAAATCAGTATTTATAGTCTGAAGCAATCAGACATCGAAAGAAAAAAACACAGTAGCATGATTTGGATGACAAAAGGCATACTCATGTTAAACATAATTCAGGAAAACTCTTTGCACTCACAATATATATGCGCGGGAGTTTTACTGCAAATAATTGAGAAGCAATTGGCGAAGTAAGAAAAGTACCGGAACCTATTTAAGTCAAATATCTTGAAAATGTAACTTATATTCTTTGCTTGCGAACAGTATGCGCATATGACGAAAGTTTTATGTTTTTTGTAAAAACATGTGTCATTGCTAAACACCAGAAAACTGTTACACATTTGAATATGAATTGATATATTGTCAGAAAACGGAGGATGCTTTCTACAATATATTTGTCAACAGCTAAAACTCCGAACGCATCAAAGGATATAGGTAACCTTAGTACGAAGGGAGGGAATTTAACAACTAAGGACTAGAAAATCACTAATACATACATATGATCAATGCGTGACGCCAAATTGCCTGAACAGTTCATTCTCAAACAAAGGTCTGTTTATAACATACAAAGGGTTGGAGGAATACCGTTATCTAACTGATATCCAGAGCAGCGAAGTACTTTGCGACAACAGAATCATTTTTGGAATCGGTGTATACGTGGGGGAATTTTAACGGGTTAGTTGTGTGAAAATAAATGCAAAATATTATTGAAGACCGTGAAACGTAGGCCTGCAGTAACTTAAGAACAAGAAAGACAAATAAAAAGACAAATAATACCAGGTCAGATCAAAAAGTTCCGACACTAGGCAGATATACAACAAAGTACTTACATTATTTAAGTCTGGCTATGATCTGCCTCAAAGTAATCTCCTTGGGCAGCGATACACCGCTTCCAGCGTTTTTGCCACTGTCGGAACGCTGCTTGAAAGTCCTGTTCGCGAATCGTGTCAAGCACCGTCTGCGATTCACGCTGGATCTCGTCCACGGTTTCAAAACTGCGACCTTTGAGCTTCAGCTTCATCTTCGGGAACACAAAGAAGCCGCAGGGGGCCAAATCCAGCGAGAAAGGCGGGTGAGGAAGGGTAGTTATGCTGTTTCGGCTGCAAAACTGGCGTGTTGCAAATGCTCTGTGAGCTGCTGCATTGTCGTGATGGAGCAGAAAATAGCTCCTGCGCCACATTTCAGATCGTTTGCTGCAAATGTCCTCCCTAAGACGCCGTAGAACATCGCAGTAAGAAAGGGCGGTGACGGTCTGGCCCTGGGGGACGAATTCACGGCGCACAACCCCACGAATGTCGAAGAACTCGATGAGCATGCTTTTGGTTGCGCTTCGGACACCTGTCGGGCCATCTTCGGTCGTGGACATGCCGGGCTCTTCCACTGCGACGACTGTTGTTTGAGTCGTAACCGTAGACCCAAGTCTCTTCCCCAGTGATGACCCGCGACAGGAACGTTGGTTTATTCACTACCTGCTGACGAAGATCTTGACAGAGTTCGACACGGAGCGCATTCTGTTCGGGGTTCAGAATCTTTGGCACAAACTTTGCAGCAATGCGGTGCATGTTCAAAACCGACGTCAGAATCTTGCACTGTTCCGTATGACACATTGACGATAGTAGCAATGCCTTGAATGGTTCTCCGACGATCCTCATTCACCAGTTCCCTAATTTTGTCCACATTTTCTGGGGTTTTGCTCGTGGACGGGCGCCCTGACCTCTCGTCGTCTTCCAGTACCGTTCTGCCGCTCTTGAAGCGGGAGTGCCTCTCAAAAACCTCGCACGACTCATTGCTTCATTGCTATAAGCCTGCCGCAACAGTTCATGCGTCTCCGTTTCCGAATTTCCCTCAGAATTTGATGTTCGCTCGCTGCTCTAGTTTGCAGTCCATACTGAAATCGCAGCTGTGTTCTGCACGCTGTCACCAAATATCGTGTAGCACAGTTTTGTTCACAAAACGACGCTACTCGGTACAATGACTCATGAAAGTCACTGGCCTCGACCGCTGCTCGCGCATCTGCGTACTGCTATCTGTTGGTGCGCTACGTACTTAGTCTCGGAATTTTTTGATCGCACTACGTATAAAGAAAAATAAAAAGAATATAAAGACAAATAAAACTAAAGACAAGGCTCTAACAAAATTCCGGAAACCGAGGCCTATCTCCACGTTAACTTCTGTGATGCTCATTAATTTTGCCATTATTCCATTTTCCCAGTGACATTATTGCTTTCAAAAATTTTTAAAACTTTATTTTTAAAGTAATTTTTAAACCATAAACAAAATGAACTTTTTAGGATCAAAGGACTATGTTGAAGACAAAAACTCGTGGGGAATTTATCAAATTCCATGTGAATGTAGCGCTTCCTATATAGTACAGACCCGCAAATAGAGCCTTGCGTTTTTAATTGAAGAAGCACAAGACCTACTACATACATTCGGAACTGTGAATTAAAGAAGTCATCGATGACTAAACACTGTTACGAAAAGGACCATACATTTCTTTTTGAAAAAACAAAACTTATTGACAAGCCAGATTCAACCACCAAACTTGATATTTTGGTAGCTTTTCATATATATCAGAAGTCTTCGCAACTTGTTAATGACAGGGCATCCACACCATTTCTATCAAGCGCGTGGAAGTAACTAACCAAAAACCGTAACTGTAAACACCGTTTATGATACCATATAAAAATTGAATATTTACGTGCCAATCGTCCTGATGATGCAATACCCAGCGAAACCATGGTCGACTTGAAAAAATAAATATTTGTGACAAACCACGTTTTACAAACCTCTTAATACGTAAAATCTTAATACTGCTACAGAACGAGTGGATGTGAAACAATTTATCAAAGGCATGTAAAGGATAGTTCTTTAATTGGAACACTGTAAAAAAAGAGCGTAATCACAGGTACGTTAACCAAACCATATTACCCAGGAGTCAGTTTGAGACTAAAGAGTTCCAGAACTTTTTAGCAATCCCGCTTGCAGAGCAGAGCAGAGGAGTTCAAAGTGAAACGCAAATCCATATGTCGAGCAGTGATTTACTCAAATGACTAAACATCCGATATCTAGTAGACTTTCAACATTAGATCATTCATTGGAATACAGAAAATGAAATGTGTAAGTGCTCGTTGCTCAGTACATCATCGAACGATTCCACTCCCTCTCTAAAGCAATTTAGTTTCTTTATAAATAGCTAACATAAGATTGAAAATGTGTTTTTGTCAAATTATTGTAATAAATGCTGATGCTGGTTAGTTTTCAAAGCAATTGAAGCTTGAATAAAATGTTTTGTTCTGGTTTAAGCACAACAGAAAAAGGTTCAGAACGAAGCTTCAGACTGGAAGAGAAGATTTTTGCTGATCATGAAAAGTAATGGGTGTGCTTTGTTCTGTGGTATTGTCTGGCATCTTTAGTAATTTGGGAACAGGAGAGGTCACCGTAGCTTCCTGAAAGTAATTCTTCTCACATGATTATACTTCTTGAATAAGATGCATTCAGTACCTAAACCTTCTTCAGATCTAATCCCAGCTTCACAGGGCAGGTAGAAGCGTCGAAAGCCCTTTTGAACTTTGATGCAGTATACTGATCTAGCTCTACCGATTGGTACGCTTCCCATATGCCTCTTATTGTGCTTTCAGCTTGTTCACTGGAGTTCCTAAGGTTCAGAGGCAACAGCTCAAACAAAACTGCTGGAATTTCCTCAGTTTAACCAGATTTCAAGTTTCATATCTTCAGTTCTTTTGAAAGCATTGTACTTCAATTTTTTCTTGTAAGTAGATTTTTAAACCTTCTCTTTTAATCTTGTCGACAAGTTCCTCGACTGTATCTGCAACTTTGAGAGGTACGTGGAAAAATTACTATGGCGTCAGCAAAACGTTGAGTTAAATGTTCTATATTAATCTTTATCACCTTGTCTCTTCCAAGTTCAATGATTGAAATGCAATGTGGCATTGAAGAGTTTTGCGAGATATGCTGTAACCTTGTCTCACTCCATTTCCAAATTTTCTAAGTGCCGTGTCTTCGAACAGTCCGTCCTTTGCGATTGCATTTTCATAGACGTTACTAATAAGGTTGAATTAATTTCAGTGTCACAAGATTACAAATACATTAAACTGCCGATGGTTTCGTAGAATCGAGCATTTTCCTAATCATTAAAAATCATACATTGTAGTTCATATTCATTTGATTTTTCAAGTAGTTCTCTAAATACATGAACATGATCTACAGCACTGTAGTCGCTTCAGCTGATTGAACCATGTCCAATGTGTTTTCTTCAAGCGATACAACAGTACCTTAGTGAAGATTTCGTAAAATAACCGCAAGGAAGCATATGGGTCTATAGTTCCCTCTTTTGTAGGTAACAGAATCTCTAGCTTTATTCCAGTCAACAGGAATCTTTCCTTCATTGAGGCATATGGTGAAAACTTACGCGCAAGCAAACTTCTTTTACTGGCTTCCTGTACAACAGGTGGTAATATATACATATCAAGCTCTTTAATGCCACATTGGAAAATGTCTTTCAGTCACTGAACTGGGAAAACAAAGTGATAAAGATTAATGGAAATTATCTAACCCATCATCGTTTTGCTGATGACGTAGTCATTTTTGCAACTACCCCATCAGAGCTGCAGAGTATGATCCAGGAACTTGCTGACAAGAGTAAAGAAGTGGGATTAAAAATTAACTTTCAGAAGACAAAAGTGATGTTCAATGCTTTTACGATAAATGAAGATTTATCGATTGATGGAGAAAAGCTGGAGATAACAGACACGTACGTTTATCTTGGACAGCAGATATCAAGTGAGGGTCACATTGATGAAGAAATTAATCACAGTATAAAACTTGCCTGGAGAGCTTTCGGAAGAAACAGCATAATTTTCAAGATCAATATGCCATTATGTCTTAAAAGAAAAGTGTTTGATCAATGCATTCTTCTAGTCCTCACGTGTAGTGCAGAGACGTGGACCTTAATTAAAAAAGACATACAAAGGCTGCAAACAACTCAAAGACGCATGGAGAGGTGCATGCTTGGTGTAACCAGAAGAGATAAGAAGAGGAACTCGTGGATCAGAAAAATGACAAGAGTGGAAGACATCATGATCAGAGTAAAATCCCTGAAATGGCAATGGGCTGGACATACTGCCAGAAGGACTGACCATCGATGCACAGCCGAAATTTTACATTGGATTAAAAGGCACAGGAAAATACCCAGAAGAAGACCACATGGGAGATGGGCGGATGAAATTCAAAAGTATGCATGAGTAACGTGGAAGAGACTGGCACAAGGCAGACCGTTGTGGAAGAGGCTTGGAGAGACCTTCGTCCAGCAGTGGATTGATAATGGTTGAAAACGATGATGATACAGTGTGTGTATGTAAAGGACCCAGACAGAACGCAGGCCATAAATAGGCGGATAACACAGCTTTCCAGCAGTGTATCGCAGTCGACGAACATAGGTAAAAGTGGTGATCTGACCGACTTTGATGATGAACGCATTGTCGGCGCAAGAGAAATGGGTCATTTTATCCCAAGTGGCAAGAATCCTAGATTTCGCGATGGCAACCTTATCAAATAATGCGAATATACCATCGACGGATGTACTAGGGCTCAGAAAACAAGCGGTGGTCGACCACAAGCCATTAATGACCGGAATCGACGAAAACCATCAAGGCTCGTAAAGACCGACACCTTGGCAACGCCAAATCACATCCAGGTTAAACGTTGGAGACAAGCAGTGTTAGCGAGAGAACGGTACTGCGCACGTGGCAAACCCTGGACTACAGGAGCAGACACCCTAATAGTGTGCCGATGTCTACTGCTAGTCATCCGACATTACGATTCACCTGATGCCGGGAACATAAAAACTGGACTTCTGAAGAGTGGCGCCGCGTCAAGTGGTCAGATTAATCCCATTTTCTGCTGTGCCGAGCTGACTGGAGTGTACGGGTGTGGCATCGACAGCATGAGGCAAAGGCCCTGTAGTTCCAGGTCGGCTCTATTCAAGGCGGTGGTGGCTCTGATTTGTGGAGCCTTCTCACGGGACACATTAGGTCTCTTAGTGTGTGTCTGAAGATGTCTTTAACCACTACCCTCTACCAGCATGTGTTGAATCACTACCTACACTCTTTCGTGGTCTTCTCGCATCCTGCGGCGGATGATCTGTTTTAGCAGGGCAATGCGCCGCCCCACCGGGCAACAACCACCCATCTGAATTTGGACCCATCCAGTGACACCCCAGGTCCCAGGATTTAAACTGTAGGAGGTCTCTGGGACATCGTGGAGCAGAACATGAAATCCATAGATCCGGGACCGACGTCTCTGGTGGAGTTGTGGGCAATGCTGCGACAGACATCACTGGATTTACCTCCGCAAACCCTTCTATATAAGTTGGAGTCGATACCTCGGCTTTTACAGGCTATCATTCGCGCTAGAGAAGGACCAACGTGGTATTAGGTAAGCATCTCTAATGTTTTGTCCATTGAGTGCACACACACACACACCTCTTTTTTGATTGCAGCAACTGCTCTCCCATTGTAAGATAAGCTTCTGGAACTGCCCATGCAAACAGCAAGTCAGTGTGAATAAAATCCGCACTCTCTGTGAAAAATGTGTGGGAGTGAAAAAAAAATTGTTTCTAGTTAAACCGCGTGTTACGTATCGTCATGTTTCGCATACGAGTGCTACTTATTACATTAATCTATATAATATCTAAAGCAAAGTAGGGGGTAGGATGCGAGTGTTTCCATCCGCGAATTGTTCGACCAGTTCTAAATAACCTACAGATCTGAAAATTAGTATGCTTACGTCTTAATATCCGTATGCCTAGAAAAGTCCGAAAACCAAAAAATAAAATAAAATAATGCCGCTTTGGAACACTACCTGCTTGAATTGGTTTCGCGAATTGTTCGACCACTTTTACTGTAAATGACCTAGAGATCTGAAAATTTGCATGTTGATAAATCTTAAGGCCCGGATACGTAAAAAGTCCGAGCGCCCGGTGGCGCAGTGGTCTAAGCTATGGCCTCTGATCATTGGTCCGAAAGGGGTTTGGGTTCGAATCCCTGTGAGGCATGGATGTTGTTTGTCTTACGACACTGGCTCTCTCCCTTCCCTGGAAACAGTGACCCTAAATTGGGGACGGGCGACTGCTAATAGCCTGTTAAGTTGCTCACGGTGGTCGTTTAAACCCCCCCCCCCCAAAAAAAAAAGAAAAAGTCCGAAAAAAAAAATGACTGCTTTGGAATATTTCCTGCTTGAAACTATTCGAAAGCTGCAGCCGATGAACAATTTCGGTTGTCCACTGATTGACAAACCAATTTCGTTTGCCCACCGATGGACAACCGAAATTTTAGATTGGATTCCAAGGAACAGGAAAAGACCCCGAAGAACAGCACGGCCGCCCCGGTGGCGCAGTGGTCTAAGCGATGGCCTCTGATCATTCATCCGAAAGGGGTCCGGGTTCGAATCCCGGTGAGGCATGGATGTTGTGTTTGTCTTACGGCACTGGCTCTGTCCCTTCCCTGGAACCAGTGACCCTAAATTAGGGACGGGCGACAGCTTATAGCCCATTGAGTTGCTCACGGTGGTCGTTAAACCTCCAATAAAAAAAAAAAAAAACAGCACGTGGTGGATGGAGGAGACGGGCCCAAGACAGTCCGTTGGGGAAGAAATTCGGGAAGGCCTTCATCCAGCGGTAGATTGATAATGATAAACGACGATGATGATGATGATATATTAGAATTTATAGTTCAAATCAGATTTGTTCGGGTCAGATACGGGTTGGGTCCGATTATGTGACGTCCGGGTCCAAAATTTTTGACCAGTTTCCAACTCTGACTGAGATGCCGTTGGACATAGTCTCCTATTTAAATTGCCTCTTATACCGGGATGCCCTCTTCGTCATTGTCTTCGATTGAAACTTTCTGGGTCGTACCGGTGGCGCACTGGTCTCAGCGCTGGCCTCTGAACATTAGTCCGAGTTGGCAAGGGTTCATGGATGTTGTTTGTCTTACGGCACTGGCTCTCTCCCTTCCCTGGAACCAGTGACCCTAAATTAGGGACGGGCGACTGCTTATAGCCCATTGAGTTGCTCAGGGTGGTCGTTAAACCTCCAATCAAAAAACAAAAAAATCTGGCTCTGGATCTGAAGAAACATGTTTTGTTGTTGTTGTTTCGGGTTTCATCGACTGCCACGAGCAACTCGTATGGCTATTGGCAATCGCCTTAATTTTGAGGCTGCTGGTTCATGGGAAGGGAAAGCGCCAGATGCCACCCATTCCTTATCCGGGACTTGGACAATTGGTCAGAAGCCAGCGCCTCAGACTACTCTACCACCGGGATGGCTTCTCGTTTTACTGTTGTAATGTGTATTAAACTTTAAGTAATGTCTCCTGTCATAACCGATGCACTTCTGCTTTGCTCTACATATCCCGAACACAGTGTGTGCTTTAATGAATGGCAGATAACTGTTTATATGTCTAAAACACTTAAAACTACCTAAGTACTAAAATAAACCAGAAAAACTAGTAGGTAGTCAGTTATAGTTTATTTACATTTGCAGTATTTGAATAGTGTGAACAAAACACTACACAAGGCATGGAAAAAATATTTTGTCAGCTACAAATGTCACAGATTTCGACAAAATATTTTAATGAAAGAATCGTCGAAGAAAATTATTTTCCCATAATATCCTTCTGTTTTTATAATAGAGAACATATCACAGTAATACAGTCTTTGTTTGCATCCTCTGTCACCGACACATGTACGTATTTAGACAGCATTTCACATAACACCAATTCACTAAGACGCACAAACCACGCATATAAAGGATTACATGGGAAGAAATTTCAACATTAACGCACACATTACACTAAAATATGCCTTTGTACAGGAGTAAGAATAGTACACAAGAAAATTGAACCAGGCAAAGTCCCTTCAAGAATGTTTTATAAATATTCCTCTAAACTAAGAAAACTGTACAATGTATATAATACAATACAACAAGAGGGTATCTTTCAGCACGATATCGCAGAAAGATACCTGAAGAAAAAAATTCCATACTCGCTTTGTACTTCCAAAAGTCCCATGTGTCTCTATTTACATTTGGTTCTGGTATATTTTTATCAATGTCAGAAATTTAGATGACTAAATAAACAACTGATTAAAATGCATTTTATATTCTGGAAATGTGTGGTGCAAACCAGTAGCTACAGGTTTCCTTTATATACGTGTGCGTATGGGTGTGTACATGCGAAGTGTTTGAAACACGCACTTTTGAAAATCTATCCCACAAGAACTGGCACCACGTACAAAATGATGTACACATAAGTTAGAAAAGATGTAAATTTTTGTATAATCAAATGAAAAACCGACTAAACAAAAGGAGCATATGTTCGGAACATTTTCTTATCAAATCTAATATATCTACGTATCTGATAAAACTCGGTAGCTTTACAATAAATCAGAATTATCTGTTCTGCTTGCCAATCCTACTATAACTACCAGTATATGTGATCATCGCATATCAGCCATTAAAATCATAGCAGATATCAGCGTTCTTCCTACATGTTTTATCTACACCAGTGGTTCCGAATCTATAGATTCCGATCCAATTTAGGGTCGCATTACTATCTCCGCGCATATTAACAAAACGCAATGTATTATTAACTGAAACCTAAAAAACAAAATGAAAAAAAAAGCCCCCCCCCCCCCAAGAAGAAAAAACCAAAAAAAAAAAAAAAAAAAAAAGCCTAACTACATGTAATTTAGATTTCTAATCAGCAGTAGATTTTGCCTGTTGTACAGAACTAAGGAAATCAGCCAATTTTTGCAGTGGAGTGGGGCACTCTTCCATCTGATAAATTCAGTATACAGTTCGTAATCTTGAAAAAAATACTTGGTTTTGCAAGTTTTTTTTTACTTCCCCTGTAATTCCCTGAATTTCAAGCTCCAGCAGAACAGGACAAAATCTGATTTTGGAAAACGATTAAAAACTTACAAATTTTGAAGATGACAATCCGTTTTTTGGTGTAAATGTGACAAGGATGGCAAGTTAGATAATATCAGAAAACTTGAAAATTTTGTCGTCCTGGGGCGGACAACGAAATTTGAATCCGTTTATTAGTGTAAATACGACATTCCATTTATTGGTGCAAATATGACATGGATGTTAAGTCTGATAATATCCGAAAACTTAAAAATTTCGTCGTCATGGAGCGGGAATCGAACACGCATCTCCTGGATAGCGCCCAGGTGTGCTGATCACTACACCACCCAGAACTATCAAGTGTCCGATTAATCTGAATATAACCATCACAAGATTCGCTAGTCTTGTGATGGTTACATTCAAATTCTCTATCAGTCATGCTGTGTAAAATTAAAGACAGTTTCATTACATTATATTAAAAACAGAATTCGGTTTTCCCTGTGATTATCGTAGTCACGAAGTATACCATCAGTGAATCGCTATGATAGGAAATTTGAGAACCTTCTCGTCCATATAATGTCTGAAAAAGTCAGTGAAATATTTTCTGCAATAAAGATCCCTGATTTAATTGCACCAGTTGCTGAAATAGACGGAAGAAGCTGTGGCACTACTCGCTTTGACGTTTGCATAAACAATCTGGAATCTTTACAATCAAAGTGGCTGGAAGTAAATTTCTCAGAAGCCTATAAATCTCATGCGTGGCATTTTTACCTCATTTCCGAGATAAGTGCTTGTCTTAGCCAATCTAGAAATTAAATCGAAATATGTTTTCTGTTAACTCCTTTCTTTAAAGGCAACCTAAGCAAATGCTTTTAAATTCGCTTCCTTTCGAATGTTTTTCGGTATACTCATTCTATTTTCTAATAAATAATGTTTAGTCTTCTACCACTGATAAATTAAGCTTTACTAATATTTAATTCGCTGAATATTATAAACAGGTTTTAATTTTTCGAAAAGGTTTTAGAGCTGAATTTGTTTACAAAATGAACTTGTTTGCTTTTCTTCCGATGTTTAATACGTTAACAATTTAGTATTTTTCTGTTAGAAATCACTTATCTCTAAACATATATAAAGTGAAAAATGATAGGTAGGTTGGAAATGAGATTTAATGGAAAAGCACAGAAATGGCAGAAACTGGCGGATGTCATATATTTTCCTAAAGTGATCTTCCTTCCACTTTAGGAAAAGATATGAAAATATCTTTTCCTAAAAGATATCCCTGAATTTGTGGCGGAAGATTCTAAACTTCGATGAAAAAATGGTCATTGAGTTAAACAAAAACAATGACAGCATTAAGACCTATCCAAACGGTATCTCAAATGAACACCATAAATTTTGGGGATTATAACTGGGTGAATTATTTTTTTTTCAAATCGTTAAGAAAAAGTTTCGACCCCGTACATATTTATAGCTTCGTAATGTATAGTTTCTCAAGATTACTGGCACTAATGTTGCCTAATGTGTAAAACTCAGATTTCGATTTTATATTCAGGAATACCACAAAATGGGATAGGGATCGTGTCAAGAGATCCATTTGTTTTTCTTCAGTGCAATGCGAAGAATACTGCAAATTAATCAGTCTACTTCCCATTCATACCAAAAGTACAATGCTTAATCTATTAATGTTTATACCTGTATGCAAGAGATATCAAAAACTGAAGGCACAACACACAAAGGAGCCCAAAAACTCATAATAGAAAGTGTCATAATTTCCAGGTGCTATGACAGAATGTAAAAACCAAGAAAGAACAGGTGTGATAACTACTCCAGAAATCCGAACAAGAGCGTTGGAGAACTCAGAAAAGGTAGATGGAAGGCGACTTAAGGAAGCATAATGAAAGTTAATTACAGTTTATGCAAGAGAAAAGGCAAGCACGAACAAAAAGCAATTACAGTATTTCTTGGAAAATAATGGCCAATGTAGGCCACAACTGGAATCTTCGTTGCAGCTGGTTTTCATATACAGTATTTGTCAACTAGCGCTGTGCATGTTCACTTAATTTCTTTAATCTCCCGGACATATCTGTACCTGTTGCACAATTAAATGAACTCCAGGGCAACAAATACGTTTTCTTAGCTGCTGTTACATCAAAAGGCGTTTAGCAGTGGAGCCAAGTTGTATTGGCTTTCCTTTCGCGCTTTTTATGTACATGGCGACCACTCGAAAATTTTATTAGACCCAATTAGGTGCATCCAGAAATATATAAAATTTAGTTTTACTGAAGTAAGAATGTTTATATACATACCTCTAAAATACTCAAATCAAATACCCTATATACTCTGTTTAGTAAATATCATTATCATACAACTTCCCTTCATACTAGCATGTGTGGTATTACTACAATGCATACATACACCCATCTCTGTATGATAATGACATTTAGAAGTGTGCACTTAATTTCCCTCCCTTTGCCGTATTCCGTACTATTTCGCGGGACATCGAAATAGTACGGAATACGGCAAAATTAGTAAGAGAAACGAACAACAAAAAATAGTACTGAACCTCAAACTTTCATCCAATTCGCAAATTTTAGAAGATTGCACTCTAGTTGCAGTAACAGACAAAAGAAATTATTGTGGTATAATTCAGGAAGCCAAACGTTAAGTAATATTAATGAAACAGCCATAAACCGAAAAAATTACCCTCTGGTTTGCCGCAATACGCATTGTGAATACTTTGTTGACATACTCTATCGTGACTGTTCATCTCTTAGAAAATACAAACAGGAGAGCGCTATCTATGTTACTGGCATTCACGTAATTTCAGTTCTCTCATTCGAAATCGGCTTCACAGGAAAACAATATAGACAGATACACGAACAGGGAATCTGAACATATGCACTGACGAACCCTAATCCAAACATAAGCAGAAGTTTCTTGAAAACGAGTGTAGTGCTTAGGGGTGTGGGTCAACCGTGACTATGAAACAGCAAGCTACACACATGCTGAACATGAAAAATTAAAAGGGCGAAGTTCACAATGCAATCTGGCTGTAGAATGCAATCACCAAGTCAAATGACTTTCCACTTCGCCGTGTGATTAAAAGTGTCGAAATGCAGCTGCTTAGCAAATTCCAAGAATCTGAAAAGTACATCTGTAAAATATATTGTTGCGTTTGTGCAGTACCTATGGCTAGATTTTTCTTTTTATTCTTTACAGATCATATACATCACATTGTACACCGTTACAGATTGCTTAGAGAGGCAAACACATTGAACGTTAGGGAACTTGAAAGATATCTTACAACGCACTGCCCTCAAAGATTTAAATAATTTTTACACTGAATTTAAATAGTATACACACTACGCTAATAACACACTTATACAGGTACTAATCACTGTAGCTACTGGAATTGCTTTAGAAGTAGAGAAATTAAATAATATATCCACAGTGGGCACCAGTCCAGTTTTGGCACGAAAGTAATCCTTTTCATTCATGTGTTTTTGTCTTTTGGTTTTTCACCTCGTTTCACAAGATGAAGGCGACAACAGCCGTTTAACGTTGCATCCTCAAAACAGTTTACAGTTCACTTGGATTTTCAATTGCTCCTTTTGAACAGAGTCTATTTTGATGGTAGGATTGGAGCAACTGATTGGGTGTATCTCGCTGCTTAGGGTTCCATTTCTCTCTCCCGCTCTCTCTCCAGTTTCCTCTCCTTCAAACATTTCCTGTACTGGGAACTGCTCACCCATGTGCACATGTCAGAATTGTGATGCGACTGGACGCAAAGGGAGTACAGGCTCTGACAGTCCTCTTGATGCCCAGGGTACAGTACATCCCAAGAGCAGTACCGCTCCCTCTTGTGTTGGTTTGGGCCGTAGTATCCCATGTATCTCGACATCCTTACCTACAAATGGAGAAATTTAGTCATCAGTTATTCAAAAAATTCAAGTTTATATTTAACATAAAATATTGAAATATTGTTTTTGGAACAACAAGTATCATTCAATAAATAAATAAATAAAGGTAAAGGACCAAATATTTTTTTTGGAGCGAATTTCGTATCAGGAAGCCACTGTTTATGGCTTGGAAAGTGGACGCGTGTCACAGATAAGTTTGTTCCACGAGTAATCAAACTTAGAAAAACAAACACCTGTCTGCAAATTTCCATTTCTGCCAAAACAGATCAATTTCTAAAATATAACCTAGCAAGTAAAGATAGTCTTCTCTGACAACTCAAAATAAAAAAGAAAATTAGAAAACAATTTTAGAATGTATATAAATGAAGAGAGAACTCAATTCGATAGAGTGAACTGCTGGGAACTTAAAGAATTGAAAGTTTTTCTTTTCAAATGAGCATTGATAGCCATAAATGATGAAATATTTCTCAACAAGGAGCAGGAAAACGCTTGCTTGGAATTGTAAAAACTTCACATTTCACGAATTTTTTTAGTAGCTCTTAAAATTTTCTAGAATTTGAATACGAACGCAAAATCAGTTTGGGAACGCAATCGTATTAACTGTTACCCTAACACCATGGATAACTACAGATCAATTTGCGATCGTTTAGGATGACAGATAATTACACCATCGTGGCGGTAGGCTTTGTGTACATTAAGAAAATGTCCTATGAGTATTAACAAGGCACAAACAGTGGAGCACGCCAATTAATTACGTACATAACATTTGTAATTCCTGATATTCTACACACCAAATTAACACATCATATGTGTACGCTTATATATAGTTACTTCCACTTTTCAAGGTTCAGATTATAATTCAAATCTGGAGATCCCCAACACAAATTGAGCTTTTATAATAGTTACTTTCGGCTGGTGTAAGACTTAGTAGACAGGCTGCTTGTTAGTGAAGTTTTTCTTTTCCACTTGTATGCATTTGTTGATATTTGGAAGTGTTAGAGGACAGTTTTTAAGCATATCCAATTTGTGAGTGTTTTTCTCTTTAGGAGATAAATTTATTCCATTGAGAAATTCTTACTTACTACTGAGACACTCCGGTTTATATCCTTGGGGGGGCTGTTTTTTTCTTCCTTCGCTTACTTTAGTGAAACTAGCAGTCAATCTACTAATTTCAAAGGGAAGGTTAGTGAATCTCATTAGACAAGCTGAGAAACGAATTACGCGTAAGTAACGGACACTGACCAATATGCTTTAGGCAAAATGTAGCTCGACTGCTTACCCCTGGAAACAGAATGTCTCATGATTTCATGCGAACAGAATGCCTGACTTTTTAGGCATGTCTGAGTAAGAGCACGAGAATCGCTCATCAACAGAACAGTGAGAGTGAGATACGTTGCAGGGCTCATGACTATGTTTCTTTCAGTGCTTTATCGCATGGGATCGTCGTTAGGCCTTTGCTTCTGGCAAATTTAGAAGTTCTGGGGTGTTTTAACTTTTTTTCTCCACAATGAAGAAACACATTTTTTCGTTAAGATTTGAATCAGCAGGAAAAGTCACTGAAAAGGAAAAACTGTTTCAATTTGTAAGATAATTCAAAAAGATTTTTAATGTTTAAGCTATATAACCACTGGCAGATTTTTAATGTTTACCTATATAACCAACGGCAGATTTTTAATGTTTACCTATATAACCACCGGCATGATGCAGTTGGTTAAGTCGCTGTGCACTGTGTGGGAGGCGGACGTTTCTGTCGGGTGTTCGAATCCCGGGTCCTGACGGCCATCTAGTCTGGGGTTTTCTGCAGTCTTCCTGTGTGTGGGGATGCGAATGCGTAGATGGTTCCCCGTGAAGTCTGCCCCGGACGATCTCTGTCCCTTGTCCCAAAATGCAGCAGATAAGTGATGAGCCGGCTGCATTAATTTGACAACATCCTCAGATGGAATTTTAGTCTTTGAGGAACTCAACCCGCCCTGAGCTGAAGACGACGACTCTAGCTACATAACCAGTGAGTTCAGTATTTCAGCCAACAGTATAAAGCCACCTTACGCTTTCAACAAATTCACTTGCCACACAAGAGCTGTTGTTGTGTTGTTGACAGCCAAAAACACACTTTTAAGCGCTTTAAACTGCCCGAAGAAAACATTGTCAGAGAATCGGCCGATTCTAGGCACTAAAATACATATTTAAAGGTTTTAAAATTCGCCTCTTATGAAAGCGAAAAGGTAGTCACAAACGTGAGTCAGATAAGCGGCGGTCACTATATTTCATATTCTCCTAAGAATAAAGTAAAAGCAACATGCGTCACAGTCACGTAAGTATTTCTACAGTTCGAAAATGAACACTAAATGCTGAGAAAAGTAGAAACAAGTACTCATCAGAAGAGCAGAAACATTTAAAACTTGTGCAGGTTGAAATGTTATTCGGCCATGATGGAGATCTTTGTGTCAGGAGAAACGGGAATAATGCTTCCTATTCTCATTTCACGATAAACTTTCCCTGCACGTGCACCGCATTTTCATTCTCTAGCATCCAACGATGGCATGTCACGGGCTGCTCAGTATCAGCCAGCAGGAAATATGTGGCCAATGTTGACATATTTTGCAGAGGTGGTTGCTAAAAATAGGAATTTGTGCATTTCCAGGATAAAATGTCCCATGTCACTTAGCCTCCAGGCAACACTGGTTTATCTGACCTAAAAAATCACCTGATGTGCTTTTTTTAGAGAGATTATAGCACAAAAACTGAATCGAAAGATTATAGAAGTGAGAAAACATACAAATGCAAAGAGTCCATTTTTAATTTACAGTGCCACGCATATGTCTTAGAAGAAAATCGAACTGCTGTCCCGGCGGGCCCAGAGGCCAAAGGTGTTGGTTTTTAGCTAATCAGATATGGGCCGAGATTCAAGCCCTTAATGAATCCTGGTCACCCCCTCCCCTAGCTGGAACCAGTAGCCTTAAACTTGTGATGCGACTGCTTACAACCCTAAGAATTTCTCATGGTTCTCGGTAAACTACGAAACAGAAAGAGCTCTGTTTGATTTCTTACCGCACATCAGGAATCTAAAATTTATCTATTGATGATACAAAAGGCTCACACGGTCTGCAAAATACAACAGTAAGTGCTATGGTAGTCTAATGGTTAGACCATCCGACTGCCAACCTCATGGCTGAGGGCTAGAAACCCGCTTTTGCTGTAGTAAGCCCTGTACAGCCGAAGGACCCTCCTCAAGAAATATGGTAATTACTCCCTTCTCTTCTACCTCCACTGCTTTTTGTATTCCACCTCTCTAATTACCCTACTCTAAGTTCCTCTGACCCGCCTCTGTCACTTCAGCTCTCATACCTGACACAAAGATCTCTTCAGACTAAGGAAGTCGAGTAAAAACCTTATCTTGGGAGGAATCTGTACGTACGAGAAAAGAGTCATGACAAGAAGAGTACTGTACCTGCATTTACAGGCACTATTTGAATTATATGAGACCAAAGCGTTGCGATTGTTGAATTAATGTATTAGACCATTCGGGAAGCGAACACCTTCAGCTTACCGTAATTCAAAAGTAATGATCACAATATTTGAGTCCTAATCATCAATAGTACGTTTCTGAACTGTGGGCAGATCATAAACACCGTTAAAAGTACAAGCGTCATTAAGCCTGGGGAAAAGTTTGTGATTCAAAATCTAAATCCTATTTGTTGTCGTAGCAGTACCAGACATCGCCGTTTTCAAATGACCGAAACAGTTGAAATCGCTGGGGTTTGTATCCGTTGAATGCGATGGGTCAGGCAGCACCAAAGAACTGTTTTGTTCAATGATCAACTGAACAATCTTGGCTTTCTACGGCCGTGCGTTGTGTACAACAGGTCGTGTTCATGATGTCGCAGTACCCATTCCGGGATATATTTTTCTAGAAATGACTTGCATCGGTCCGACATGACGATGACCTCATATATCTTCCAAAAACCATACGTCTTCTTATACGTATTCCACAAAGCATAGACTTCTCATCATTACGTCTTCTACAAAGTAGTCTTTCGCAAAGCACAAGTTTTCTCGTCGTACGTCTTCCACAAAGCATACGCCTTCTCGTCATACGTCTTCTACGGAGTAAAGACACCACGGAAGTACCGGGTTCAACCCACGACCGTAAACTCCAGTCGTTCACTGGATGCATAACTTTCATCTAAGATGAGGAACCTAATATTGCGCCGATACCACACAAGGTTACATTGTGAAATTTCGTAGCGGAATTCCTTCTGTGTCGTTGTTAATATGTGGTATTTATGTCGCTAGTTTGCTCATTAAGCCTAAATCTACCGCCAGCACGGTAGTCTTGAAGGATACCCAGTTGTCTGGAATCGTCATTGACACTCACCCTACAAGACCGTTCTAAGTCCTCTTGAATGCATCGTTTGGCTCCTTGTGTGTCTCAAACGATCGACGGCATCTTGGACCATCTTTTGGTGATGTCCTGCCTTCCTTATATCTTTTCATCCAATTGTACACCACCATTTTCTTAAGAGCATTTTGATCTACTGCTGCCAGCAGAAGACTTTGTGCTACACACCCTCTAAGTCACAAAACCTCAAATAAACATGCTTTATTTTCGGCTATTATTGATTGTCTCATCTGCTTCGTCGTTGTTACAGCTTTCCTAGCCGATAAATAGGCACAAACTGAGCCTGGGGTAAGCACGGCACAACCACCAGACCGCTTGGTTGCATCATAGGTTTTGAGTCTTGAAGTGTAAGCAGTTCTCTGAGTCCCATCGATCTATGATTACGACGACAGAAGGAAGAACACGTACTAACTTTTGAATTAGTTCACCCTAGTCATTTCATGACAGGTATATATCACCAGGCCGACGCTACGGCGACAGATTCCGATATTAAACTTCTTTATTTGGAAAGGGGCTTTAAATTGATCAAAATTATTCAAAATGCTGAAATGATTTATAAAGTGTCTAGGAAATTTGAATGTATGGGTGAGTACAATTAAAAGAAATATTATTGGAAATTCGGATAAAGTTTCGGCCCAACGCGTATAGAAATTAATGTTTCGTGAGGACTCTCTCTTCAAAGAAAACTTAAATGACATGTTCAAATCCCTATCACGAAGGACGAGTTTCACGTGCCAATGCAAACGGAACTGTTCCCAACATTACACTGAAAATATGAGTATGGAAAATCCAACCCAGATTCTCAATAACGAATCTGGCAACTGAATAGAAGTAGAATTCGGTTGCCCGTCATAACGTAATTGGTCTTATTGAGTAGTAAGTACCCCATTCGACAATGTATTTGCTACACTGTTATCGTAAATTGCATGACATCTCCCAAATGCACGTATTTCATGCAACGTTGACCTTCAAGACAGTCACAAATAGGCGATGATGCTGTGAGTCGGGAGAAGATGAAATTTTCCGTTTCAGTTGATGCGAGTACAATGAGATAAAAGCAAATACTTTTCGTGATTGCCGCTAATGACAAAGCATCGATTCTTGCGCTGACAAACATTTCTTTGAGAACCTGAAACTTAGCAAGGCTATTCCATATCAGAGCCACTGCAAAGAACTCCTGACTCTTTGTAGTCTTGAAATTTAAGGTTTTTATTTTACAAGAACTGTCTTATTACATAGTTTGAAATTTAGTAAGATTAAATTTACAGGTGCACAATAGTTTTCTTGCTTGATTTGTTGCCTGTTATTAAATTCGATGTGCTGATTCAAAATGAGGCTTATTTATTTATCACGCGTAGTTTTTCTACATTGAAATTTTTAAATCACCGGATTTAGCAAGAAAATAAAGATTTCATGAAAACACTGATTCTGTCCAATCGCCTACGACACTCAAACATGCTGTACGACAGGTATGAACACGAATCAGGTAGAACTTCTGGGTGTGTCCAAACCCTATGCTACACAAGATGTTCATGGACCAGGTATACCAGTGCCAATACCACCTGAAACTGCTGAAGATGCTGCTACATGCTCTGAACGAGAGAGCAGTAACAAAGAGAACAGAGTTCCAGTATGCTAGCTATAACACAGAAACGAAACTTTTTCTCCAACTTAGATTTAATGATTTCGCGAGAGACTGAGGTTTTCTAAAAATTCTTGCAAAGATTTAAGTTCCAGATTGAAATTTAAAAAAAAGATATATTAGCAACTGGCACATGCTTCACTTTTTACTAGTAATGGAAGAAAGAATTTGCTCCACATTTTGCTCAGTTATGATTTATTCTACTGCACGGATTTTATCGGTTTAATAAAGTTTGATGTCTAGTATAGTATTAATGGGTGGAGACTTTCCATCCGTTTTTCAAAAAGAAGTATTAAAGCAGTTGTAAACCGTGGTAGCAAGTGTGCTTCTGTTTCTGTGGACCATTCTGTGCAACTGAAGAAAAGTTATTAAAACCTGGGTCTTGTTCTAACAAAATTTAACTTCACTCTGAAACACTGAGTTATAACACCCTGAAGAAATTATTAAAATAGGCCGCTATGAAGAGGCGATAGTCACATGATTAATGTATGGGAATAATCAGGTTGCATCGTTTGCGTATATAAGCCATAACGCCTCTGCGCAACATTACAATGAAGATTTTTCTCATGAGACTTCTGGCTTTGAGCTGCAATTTCTAAGCGGGAACTAATCTCGTACAGAATGGCAGGGAACAAAATTCGCAGACCATATTGCATGCTGAGTGCACTTAGGGAGGATTTAGAGAGGATTTTTGGTCTTCGAGAAGGTGCGTGGCTGGGCATCATTTGAACTCGCTGTATTGCGCAGCATTAACAGCATCGATGCAAAAACGCCAGCAAAAGTTTTTGAGAGAAGGTCGCGATGGCTTGGTACCGGAGCACGCAGTTGGACCACCACACCACGAAAAGACAGTTTGATCTGGTGTCAAGTTTCCTCTGCCCTACAGCTACTCTCGTCCATCAGATGAGTGGTAAACGCTGCTTTAAATCATCTCAACAGAAGACAGACCTCTATCTCGAAGACTGCTGGAGGCCCGACTTCAAGCACGATGCCCATTCCGTCACTTGCACTTATCTCATGATCATCGTTGAATAGGGTCTGGAGTGGTGCCGTGCTCATATGAACTGGCGGATGGAATGGAGTCATCTGATCTTAAGCGATAAATCACGCTTTTGTTTAGTGTCCGATGATCCACGGGATCACGTGTGGAAACAGCTGTAAAAACGAACCAATTAAAGAGTAATTAGTCAGCGACCTTTTGTGCAAAAGGCAGGTGTCCTGGTCTGGGGAGCATTCAGCTATGACAGCCGAACATTTCTAGTATTGCTTGTATGCAGCTTGATGACCGCTCTACTGTAGGTTGAGAGTATCCTCGATACCGTGGCTATACCTTTCATAAAGAGGTCACCTAGAAGCACGTTACAGCAAGATAATACGCGTCCGCATGTCGTAGACATCCCTAGAGAGCCTTCATATCCTGAAATGGCCAGTAAGATTTCCGGATTTGTCTATAATAGAATTTGTGTGATATGGTTGGATGGCATTCCAACACCCTTCCCGCAATAGTTGCAGAAAAGGCACTCTGTAAGACCAGTGCAGGAACCATGGTTGGCAGTGTCGTAAAATATCGGGCGTCTCAACGTCAATTCCACGACACATTTCTGAATGACTGCGAACAGAGGTGGTTGTAATACTTACTGAGGTACCTTATTTTTTCGGTAATACTATTATCGCCGTCAGGTGGCACAGTGCTAAGCGCTGGCTTCTGACCATTCATCCCAGATGGGTCCTGGTAAGAATCCCTGTAAGGCATGGATATTTATCTTTTGGCACTGGCTTTCTTCCTTCCGTGGAACCAATGCCTCTAAATTAGGGACGGAGACTGTATATAGCCCACTGAGTTTTTCACGGTGGTCGCTACCTCCCCGCCTCGCAACAACAACACCATTATCCATTAGTTTTGGAAACCTATCATGTCTTTCGTGTCTCATATTCCTCGATCCGCGAGCATGAATTGAATTTTCCAGCAGTTCTGGCTGTTGCCCAATTTTGATGTTTGTTTATAAAAAACGCAGGTGGATGATTTGCTCGAAAAGTATTGTGCATGCTGCTTAGGCATCAGTTGGGTTACAGTTTCCATGTTTCTTATGTGACTGAGATAGCTGAGCAAAGAGTGCACTAAACACGGAAACAGTGGCCAGGTAGATTGTAGTACTTCGGGAAGACTGTCGTAAGAGAGTAGTTAATCGGAGGAATGCCCTCTTGTCTCTATAAAAACTAATTTAACGAAAGAATTTGCGAAAGATTCACCATGAACGTTGTCGGATTTAAGTCTTGATGCAAAAAGTTTCCAGTATTGTCAGATAGCAGGGCGAAAGAAGGCATTTTTGTAGGACCAGACATGAGAAAACTAGCCCAGGATGAGAATTTCGAAAACTCGCTGTCTGGCACTGAAAACGAAGCATAGACTTCTTTCAAAGTTGTCATTAAAAGTTCTTGAGTTACTATAAGGACCCAAAATTAGAATGAAGTTACTATAAGGACCGGTCATTAGAATGAAAATATATTTTGCCGGGTGGTCGTTTGGACTACTTTCCGGTAAATCTGGTTGGGGATGGAGAGAGGTACAAAGCAAATGGGGCGTCAACATGATGGGCGACTAATGCTGGATGTTGCATAGAAAGGCGCCAATAGAATCACGTACGGAAGTCTATAAAGCACATAGAGGAAAAAGACAAATTTTACAAGGCGTTTGAAAATCAGAAAACAAAAGACTTATGTTTTAAATGTGGTAGGTGTACCTTCAATAATTATTAGAATTTGTTCTACTGTTTTCTTTGATAACCTATTTCATGCATAATCTGCCCAAAGTACAACGTTGTTTATTGGAAAACCTTACGTTATAAGAGCAAAACTAAAACCGTATTTACAAACAAAATTACAAATATGTGCAACATCTGCCAAACTGACTCAAATAACTTTTAATTTGTAACGTATTGTGGACTTGTTTTTATTCAATATCCGGCGTTGTACGATAAAAAAAATGCTTAGCAGTTGTTGCACATCAGTCAGTGCAAGAGTTTATCACAACTGCATGTTGACATAATCTGGAATTTAGGAAGATAAAGCGTGATATCATATCAGTTGAGCACAAATAAAACATTGGTGCATTTAGTTAATTTTATGTACAATGAGAGCCACAAAATCCTGAAGCGAACTGAGTACAAACGTACCCTGCATGGACATCCTTGTTGATACAGTTTCCTGAAACCCTTTTTCTGTTTACTGGACAGCGTCGTCCACTCTTCCACGAAATTGCACAGAGATATCCAAGGCTTCTCACCACGAATATGACCTAAAACAATGATTGACAGAGTTCACGAAAATGCAACAATTATCTTACAAACTGAATGTGTAATTTTATATATAAAAGAGGAAAAACAGGAAATTATACAAATCGTACAGACAGAGTTCACATAAGAATTACTTTAGGCTAAATGAACGTGAAAAATTTTATTGCTGTTTCAAATTTTGTGCAGACATTCCCCGACTTACGTTAACCGTTCGTTCCGAAAACTCTTACGTAATAATCAGACCCCCCCCCCCCCTGCGTTAATCATAATCACAGCCTACATATTACATTTGGCCTTTTCTTCCGAAATTTTTTTCTGGGTTTTAACAACCACCATGATAGACTCGGAGTACTATAAGCTGTCGGCTGTCCCCGATTTGGGGACACAGGTTCTCCGAAGGGGACAGAGTCAGCGCCGTAGGGCAAAACACATCACCGATGCTTCACTCGAGACTCTAACCCGGGCACCATCTCTGATGAACTGTCAGAGTCGAGCGCCTCAGGCTACTCTTCCGAAATCACGACGCATGTGGCTCGGGAAGCACATGGGCTGCTTTTTAACATCGTGTCCAGCAGCCTTGCTCAGAGAATTTCCTCTAAATATCCGTTTGCCGCCCCGGTGGCGCAGTGGTCAAAGCGATGGCCTCTGATCATTCGTCCAAAAGGGATCCGGGTTCGAATCCCGGTGAGGTATGGATGTTGTGTTTGCCTTACGGCACGGGTTCTCTCTCTTCCCTGCACTTAAATTAGGGACGGGCAACTGCTTATAGCCCATTGAGTTGCTCACAGTGGTCGTTAAAACCTCAATCTAAAAAAATAAATATCCGTTTAAAGTAAATAGCTTAGAGGGAATGTTTTTTTTTAAATACACCAGATCGTGAATACTCAAGAAGCGCTTTTAGCATAGTAAATCCGTTTATTTTTGTGGTGTAATACGCATAAAGATTCGCCAAGCTTTCGCTCTCCACTGGGAGGATTTTTCAAGGCAATGGTAAACAAAAAACGCAGGGAATTTAGAACACGTAGGAAATAAAGATTATTTTTTTTGAAAATAACGCGGATGCCATCACGAGCAGTATCACGTGAATTTTTATCACGCAACTATAGGGTACGCTGCGATGTGTTTTAATCTTTTAATAACGCATGCCAAACCATTGGTAGTTCGATAGAGACCATATCGTGACATGCTAGTTTGTTGGAGAGTATTTCGACTGTTTCCCGGATAGCAGTCTCTTTAAAGTTTGTGTAAGGACAATTCTTCTATTACTATTCCAGACAGGAGCGACCGAGCAATGCATGACTTCTATGGCGAGGACTGTATTCTGCATGTCTTGGTTGACGCTTTGCACGTGTTTTTTACATCTATTATCCAACTATCCAAGGATCACTTTGTCATTCCGATATCTTTTCCGTGTTGTCAGGATACACCAACGGTATAGCGTACTCATCTGCCTTTTCTTTCTCGCACTGTCTTCTCTCCTTGCAGTTTGATATAATATTCCCTGCATTTAATGTCTACCATTGCCTTGAAAAAGCCTCCCAATGGAGAGCTCAAGCTTGGCGAATCTTCTTCCGTATTACAGAAAAAAATAAAAAAAAATTAATAATAAAAAAAATAATAAACTGATTTACCACGCTGTAAGCATTTCTTGAGCTTAGAGGGATTTTTTGTTTTTTGAAAAACATACTATAAGTTACACAATACTTCTTTCTGTTTTGTGTGTTGGAAGAATACACAAAACAGAAACTCAATTTTTGAGATGATTGCTTAGACTTCTAACTCGAATGAAATTTCCTCACATAAGAATCCTTCCCTTAGAAATTTTTCCAAATGGATCTATTTTAGAGTGTTTTCATTATGGTTATTTAGATTCATTTGATTATTTAAAATCGGTATGACGCTTCGCTTCTAAACACATGTATCCCTTTTTAAAAGTTAACATCTTTGTTTTGCAGGGGAATTTGCGGCGTGAATTTCGGTCTTAGTGAAATACTTAGAGTGGTAATCTCAAAATAACTTTTGCTATGAAAGTTTCTTTCTAAAATATAGTCCTGCGACACATTTTTAATGTACATTTTCCTCACTACAAACATTTGCTGGCGTTCTCTTTTAGGGTTATGAATACATATTGTTTGGTGGCAGTATTTTTTTTTCTTTTCGCAAGGGGAGAGAGTTCAACTCTGTTGAACTCGTCTCTTTTAACAAGACATATTTTGGCGTTATTTTCTGGATCTCGCGGCTCAGACAAACTATCCCACTGAAAGCAAAAATTCGGAGAACTTTCTTTTCATAAACTGCGTCCAGAACTAGGGAATATGACTGCTATCATCTTCTGGGAAGATGAAAAAATGTCTCACGGAAATTCCTAAGGTACCAGCGTGCACATACGTGTATCTTCTCCATTTGTTCTGTGACGCCATTGGGATTGGAATGCTTCAGCGAACAAGAAAGAAGTGTATGATCAAATGACGACGAAGTCCTTGAGTGATGAAGCTCTTTAGTCTCCCATGTTTCCCAGAAGTCAGGCCGGCGATGACTTCAGCATACGTGAAACTCGACTCCCCACCGTCCCCGTGGTTCCGAGATCCCTCTGCACCTGCTCAGCACTCGGCGTACGTGACTCCGAGTACCTGCCGTAGTTAGAGCTTTATTGCGTAACTATGTTTCCTTCGGACACCCAGTCGCCGT
Source organism: Macrothele yani (assembly GCA_039090855.1). Classification (NCBI taxonomy): domain Eukaryota; kingdom Metazoa; phylum Arthropoda; class Arachnida; order Araneae; family Macrothelidae; genus Macrothele; species Macrothele yani. The sequence continues at coordinate 3,347,108 of CM077014.1, forward strand.
TGGAATTTGCATAACTCTTAACTCAAAGTAATTTTAGAAGTATATTCATAGATACATACACCACTAGCGAAACAGCAGCGCGTTGCTTATCCGAAAATCTGTAAGCAATTTAAATAAAGGACTCGGCAGTAATAAAAGTTGTTTGCCTTTTAAACAGCAAATGGACACGTATTAGGCTAGCTGAAGATCTTTATCTAGGGCAACGCGCAGTAAGTTAAATTCCGATCAGGTCTTATGCAATTCATTACATTACGTACTAACTGACGCGTTTTGCACCTGAAGGACGCATAATTTGAATAAACATTATATAGCACACTTTTTATACTTTAGCACGTTTCACAAATAATTGGACTTTTTCTACAGTTTTATTTGTACTTTAAAAAGGGCAAAAGACGGAAGTGTTTGATAATTTAAACAACTTGCTGAATTAAATGGGATCAATTGCACCAATCTCTTTCCAGCGGGGCATATGGTTGCACAAAGCTAAAGATGAAACTGGGTTAAGTACTAAGGGAAGGGGGGGGGAGGTTTCCAAAATGTTTCCCTATATGCAATATTTTTCCGTTCAGAATTTTCATTTAACACCATTTAACCTCACCCTTCGAAAAGCGTTAAATAAATGTCAATGATCAAACCATCTATTGATAGGATGCAATTGTCATGTTTCTGGGACGGTGGGGTCATAATTACCCAGCACCAAAATGCATTAAAAAAAAATTTATTAATAAAATACTGACTGATCAAGATAGAAAGCACAGCGAACATATTAAGCACAGATAAAGTTCTGACTCATTTGCATCACTCACAAAGTCAACATTGTGGTAGGTCATTTTGACACCATTCCTACCAGTAGATTAAATCTTTTGCTAAAATGAATTCAAATAAATAAATACACCGCTCTTTCCACGTTCCAGAAACACATAGCAACCGAAATATTTTCAGCCACCGCCGGGGAATTGAATCCACGGATCTCTCTATATCTAGCCGAGCGCGTTAGCTTTGTACCACGGTGGCCAACAATCCACGGTGCTATTCGTTAATGGTTAGATAGCTTTACATGGATTTTTGATATAATGAGAATGTACAAATCAAAATATCTGATCACTGACATGTCAAGCGCTGTTATATTGAACATTACTTAATATGAAATTGCGATTTTAATTAGACAACTCAGAAAAGCAGGGATCATTTAAACCTCGGAGAAGCAATTAAATGTGAGCTTACTAAGTAAAGATATCCCTCTCACAGACCCCTCAATACATTAGAGGGAAGACTTCCACAACCTCGTCCCATGAGAAAAGGTAGTCTCTCATTCTACATACAGTATAGAGAAGCTATCGCCAACGTCCTGACTAAGGGACTATAACACAATTGATGCTTACTTAATACTTTAATGGGCAGAAGTCCACGTGTGAAACTTTCTTCACCAGGTGCGAAAACCGGCACCACGCCCCACCTCCCGTCCCATGCAAACCCAATCAAAGAACTACTTGCGTTCAAAATTCTAAAAATGGACTCTCCTCCACGGAAAAGCAGAGGAAACTAATAGGTGGTCGGAATTTGAAGCTGGTCGTAGATGCAACGCACTTCTCTGAGATATGAGTAAAAGGGAGAACTGGCGCGAATTGTTACGCAGATAAAAACGATGTCTTGAATATCCAACTCCCTCTAGCGTCCGTGCAATCCTCAGAAACCGTAAGGATTATACGCAATCGGCATCCAGTGCCAATTAACCACAAAATTAGCATTAGCGCCAACAGCACCTTAAAATTCATTCTTTTTGGTGTTACAAGCCTGCGGTTCTTTGAACCGTCACGTTGTGAGCCTTATAAAGCTGGATAACGCCGTGAAGGCATAACTTTCATGAATCCATTACGCGAGCAGCACATATAATAACTGCTTCTAGTAGTTCGATTTTTTTCACCCGATTAGTATTGTTCAATAGTAGATTTCTACTGTGTGCAGATTAACGATCTCGTGATGCAGAATATGTACTGCAGTAGTACCTCAACTTCTGTCCCGAAAATCCCCAGGAGTACAGCCTTGCTCTGCGAATGCATGGAATACTACTGCTGGAACCCTATATATATTGTTACTTGGGTTCAAAAATGAGCTGGGAGAAGCGGCAATTTTTGAGAGGACAAGTAAGAGTTTTGGATGCCTTATTTCCCCATTCGGGCCTCTCATTGACGACTTCGCAAGTGGCAAAAACAAAGCAATAAATTGCCTTGTTTTGGCCCTCTCGGAGTTAACCGAATACCCGTTTAGAAACTTTGGAGAACGCTCTTTGGGGTGCGAAGCTTCTGAGGACAGAAAACGCAGCGCGCTTGTTAAAGGGCCGACCAAAAATCTACAGTTGCATGGGGGGAGGGGAGGGGGAGATGACATTCAGCAACGTTGTGCAGAGACGGGCAGTTTTAAGATTCTGAGCTCTGGACGAGGAAAAGGAGTACTCTTAGCAAGAGGAGACCTGGATACACACGCTGAAGCGGAGTCGCTGACATTTTCGCTCGGATCGCCATGCTGCCGAAAGGAGAAGGAACGAAGGCGAATAGCGGACGCCAGGTCCAAAATGACCAGCCAAAGAGGACAAAATAGAGCAGCAGGAACGAGCTGCGATATTCCGCAACCTTGTTGAGAAACAAACAGAGGAGAGGTGAAACCACTGCCGTCCGATCTCAGTGCAAAGACACGTCGTCAAGCCGAAACACGTGGACAGCGCGGAAGCGACTCTCTTGAGACCAGCAGAAGGGACCAATCTCATTGCTCCACCACCCTCTACCCCTCGCAATCGGTGAGAAGAAGAAATTAGGGGTGAGATCGACGCTATCTCCTGGGGAGAAAGATTCCTAGGCCATCAGACAGAGGGTTCTCACACAGGTGATACACAGAGAGTACGTCATCCCACCGTGATTACTTGTGTGTGTGTGTGTGTGTGTGTGTTGTTTCTCCAAAGCGCTAAATTGGCGCAAAAATGCCATGTAAGTACATTTTTATTCTAACTGTAAGAACTCGGTGAGTGGATCTCCGAAACTAACGCCGGACACATGATGTGTGAACTCTTTCGCAGAATGGTTCATCTGGTCAGGAGTGATAACGATTCAGATTAAGACATCTAGTTAATAATGGTTCAGGTTATTTCTTCTGTTGAATTCTTATCCAAGCTGTTAAGAGTGTAATTAAATGTCGTGTTCGTGCTAAGTCCTTCTGCCCATTATCGTGAGTGTGTGTTGCCTGGTTTCCGACCAATCAGCGGAATCCAAATTGCTTCTTTTTAATTCTCGCTGTATTGCAACGAATCCATGCTCAGGGACGCAATCCTGGTATAGGGGGCGAAAGCGTAACAATTTGGTAGGGATGTGTTTACTTAAACTTATCTCATACATTTCGAGATACAAGATTTTTATAATATAACATTTTGAGATAAAAAATCTTTTAAATCGAATGTGAAAGAACGTAAAGAATATCGAAACAGAATTGTGGTGTATACATATTTGCATTTACCGGAATATCAGTAAAGTAGCGAAATGAGTTTAAAATCTACACACACACACACACACACACACGTACAGAGGCAGCCAATCAGAATCATGGACTTTTTTTTTAATTAAGAGATCACATTATTAACAACAGTGCCGCACAGTCCTTTTGGGGAAATAAATACAGGGACTCTACCGATACTGTTTTGAAACTGAAAACACCTAGCCATCTCACGAAACGTTTAAACTTTCTGGTGATGTGAAGTGTTTTTAGAACTACAGTTCATCGATGGGACTTTGGTTGCCACACTGTCTTGTTTTCAAATTTCCAGGGGAAAAGAAGCCACGATGTGTATCACAAAATGATCCTGAGGTTGAAGCAAACTCTTGCCTTGAAACTGCAAATTTGAAATTATTTTAGCACGTGTATCTGGCATCCTATTGAAATGTTTTCAGGAATTCAGCTGGACACTCATTGCTGACTTATTTTTAGACAGCCGTGCAGTAATTGCACTTTTTGTTGCGGTATACCGCACTTTTTCCGGAAAGAGTATGTCGATATATCTGTGCAAACCTTTTTTTATGACCCTCACACCAACCATTCCGGCTGCGCTTTCGCTATTTATATAGTCCGTGTTCGAAGACGGCTACACACACCAAAGATTACTAGAGTTCCTAATCTTCATATGCTTTCTAATTTGCAGAGATAGATCAGCACTCTTTCTAAAAGACACTTCACAACTTTTTTTTTATAAAATATTTAAATTTCGATAATATCAAAGCTTATGAGGTTTAGTCGACGCTATGTGACGTCGAGGGGTGTAATTCATATGGAAACTTATGTTCCAGCGGAGCTTGTTCTACAGTATAGCAATTTTACGCACATGTAGCCTTCATCTTCCATAGGTAACAGAAAACTGGTACAATGAACAAAGGTTATTTCTCTGAGATTAGTTCTGATGAACGGAATTCAAAGTCTTATACAACAACTGATTGCGTTGTCTGTGAAAGATATTCAAATCTGAAATGAAAGCCTTTATGTAATATTTGGTTTTATGTGAGCAACTTACGAAAGACTGAGTTCGTCGGCGTTATGTATTCTGTGTGGCACTGCAGCCAGATTTTAAAGTGGATCAGAAGAATAGAACACTCTTCGGACAAGATGACAAACAAAATTGTTTTCCGTTACCCCGAGGGTTAGGGAAGAACTTTTAGTGCTAATCGACAAACGAAGCGAGATAAAGAACTATCACTTTGGAAACAGGGTGTGGAGCTGAAGTTGAAAGCTTGAGTATTTCGCAAAGGGGTGACTGCAACTAAGGAGGGATCCCACCGCCCGAAGGTCATCTAATAGCCCTTCCCAGGGTGGTCTACTCGAAGGCTGCAAAGTAAAGAACTGGAAGTGGGAGCCCCGAAAGACAGACAGCGTCGAATGAATACTTTACATGTTCTTGAGATTCTAAGTCTCCTTTTTCAACCTTTCATTTAAATCACGATGGAAAATTATTCTCGGCACGTAATTAAGTAATTTTTTTCTTCTTTAAGACAGCTTCTGTTAATAATGCAGGCAGCGCCGCTTGACAGAAAGCACTAATTTCATTTTGCGTGCAACGGATCTCATGAATTTTCATGTCCAATGGAATCTCAGGTGGGATGTTTTTAGAAAATACTGCTACAATAATTGTTGCAGAAAAATGATTGAAGTCACGTTTTCTGCAAGTATTTTGTATCATTAACCCTCCCAGAACTTTTAAATCTCTCACATGTATGTTAGAAAACATGCTATGTTAAACGCATGTGGACATGTCGTCGACTTTGCTCTGTCTATGAGGCGCTTCAAACACGAAAAGCGAGATTTACAAAATTAAGCATCGAGGATTTTTTGTTTGTTTCGCGTGCAATTACTACAGAGTCTAAAATTAAACGTTTTAGGAAGATAAAGATATGGATTTCGGTGCGATAGTTTGATTGCTGAAAGTAAAATAAAATTAAGCTACTCTAATTTTACCGATTCTATTGCTTTCTTGTGTAATACTTTTTGCAAATTGAACGTTCGCTCACAGTTAAAAAAAAAATTAAAGCTTTTGTTCGCACAAAGCAACACAAGGATCAAATAGTATAAGATTTATGCGGGGTTTTGTTTTACTATTCTGCTTGTTTCTTTTGTTCTAGTAGTCCTAAACAGGGAAGGATGACTTCTACCTTTACATGCTCATGGCGAAAACACAAAGGTACCGAACAAATTTATTACTTAGATTCTACAGAACTTCTTTTAGTTGGAAACTTCTTTTCTAGTGTGCTAGCTTTCAGAACAGGACTTCTTATGAGCACGAGATATTTTCGAACAGTATTGTGTGGAATCAAGAAATTTTTTTCTTCAAAGCGTTTGTTGAAAGTTGTAAATCATAACCACCTTACACTCCTTTCATTTAAAGATGCGGCCGCATAGATCTGTACACAGAAGTGAAGAAAGTCTATACTTCATTCAACTCTTCATATTACAGCGAACGGGTTAAGATAGGAACAGATTAGCAGAATACGTACGTTTCTGGATAAAATGCGAGACTGTCGTCTGCCTATTCAAAAGCTATATCCATAGTCGGCTCAGACAAAGTTTTGCTCTGTATCATTAACGTATATCTGATCAAAACGACGCGGCAATTTAAGTCTGCTTTATTGGTTGGGCTGATAAAAATGAATATTAATGAAACACGAAACGAAAGACTTCAAATAACAAACCAGTTTCTTTGGTTCAAGCTGTGTACTATATACGTCCGAAGAATAAAAGAGCAGGATCTCGAAAGTGATAAGTACGAAATTTATTCAAGCAGTGTCACAAGGTTAGTAACAGCGAACTGGACTCCTTGCGCACATAAAGCGATACTGCCTAATTAGGTGTGTTAAGATTGTGTTTCGGCAGGGATTTGTGGCAATAACTTGTTAGGCACGCCGACTAAGGGTGCGGAGACATGAGAAGCAGTGGACTCCCTTTCTGAGTCTCCCTAATTCTCATTCTTGGGGAGGACGATTTCGGGATAATACACGGTTTTATTAAGTACATCCACATTTACGTGACTCACGAGAGAGAAACTGTCATGGCTAAGCATAGTTCCACACTAAGAAATGTGCTGATGACAATATGAACTGGTCATGACAGATTCAAAGCACTAAATCCGAATGTATAAGTTACTGAATTGGAAACTCAATTTTTGAAAACAATTTATCCGAGTTTAGGTTTTTCTTCTCGATTTCGAATTTACGAAGAACCAATCGAAGAGACTTCTAATTTCAATGAAAGTGTACGAACGCGCACAAAAAAGACAGGACTTATTTGATGTCGTTGTGAATGTTTTAACAGCAGGGCAAAGGAAAGGAAAATCAAAAACCTTGTCGCTTGCAAATGTACAGCGCTCTGCCAGGAGTGAAAGGAAGCAAAAGAAAAGTTAGAAACTTAGATAAGAGTGCTAAAGATAAGTAGAACCGAAAATCAGATTTAGTGCAATGTAAAAAAGGATGCAATCGTCCTTTCAGTGCAAACTGCCATGCGAAAAGTACGAGTACGAAAAATTAAATTCTTGGAGTCGATGTTGGAAGGCACGGACTTAGTAATTCAATCCCAGTCGTTGTAGGAAAGCACAAACTTAAGTTTCTCTTCGGTTTTTTTCCTGGAGGCAGCAGCCCTGAATTAGGACATGCGGCTCCTTTAGAGCCTTATAGTTTCATGAGATAAACTAAGTATTCAAGGCAGATTCAGTTAAAGCAACAAGACGCATGCAAAATGGAGTAAAAGGTGAGAAACATCTGATCTGCTTATTTTAAGAAATGAGACTCGAAGAAACTGCAAAGCAAATATTCCAGTACTCAAGTTAGGCTCTGAGATTTGCAAATATTCCAGTACTAAAGTATACAGCGCTGAGATTTGGTCAATGATAAACGCACGGAACGTAGTTACGCGTTGCGAATATGAAGATACCGAATAGATTGGTGATGTGTCTACAAAGGTCAGAACTGGAAATCATCGGAGAAGAACAAGAGTTAAAATCAAGTTTTAAAGAACGCGAAGAAGCAATACTGATCTGGTGTGCACATGCATTGAGATAGAATGGCGGCTGCCTGTGTCGAACAGTTTATGAAAGTGGAGCTAACAGGGAAAATGATGGAGGCTGGCCGGGTAGTGATGACCAGCCGGGAGCACGCCGAACTTTCGTTGCTTACTTCTGATTTATGGGTTTTGTTTGTTCTACATTATACATCCGTTCCAACACATTTTACGTAAATAAGGTGTTCTTTCTATTCCATAACACGAGCTTTATTAAGCAATCCTAAAAATATGTACAAACGCATTTACAGGTTTATTCAAATTTTTCCGTGGGTGACCCAACTAGCAGCTTCTTATTCATCCTACCATTCTCGTCTCGTGGCTTTATCTCCCAGTCTTTCCTTCTAAGACGCGCTCTCTCTCTCTCTAATCCTGCCCTACGGCCTGCCAACCTTGACGATTCTCCAAACAACCCCCTTTCCTATCTCAATTGTTATACCGTCGTTGTTTGTTTAACCTGACTCCCCTTTAACCTTGGAGTGTCGTTGAGCACCTTAAGACAGAATTTACTTGTCCCATTATACATGTTTTGGATTTTAAGAGGATCATGACAACTGTGATGGAGGAACTGTTTTAATTTATCAAAGAAAAGAATTGAAAAAATAAGATGACAAAGAACCAAACTGAGTGGAAAAGGAAAACCCCAAACATCAGTTCCACCTCTGACTCAACGATTAATGCTGTCGGGAAAAAGGAAACGCAGAACAAACTGAGGTTAGTCCCCAAATAAAGGCAATCTTCGCACGCTGTATAAGACCAGCACTGCTGAAAAATAGAGATTTGCGATAGCGACCGTGAACGGACAGACACACAACAGATAGGTAAGGATAACATGAATGTGAGACAGTCGAGGTTGAAACATTACAAAACAATCAGTAAATCGACAATATTGTGGCTAATACATGGTAGGGAAGTTACACATGAACCAAGGGAGCAAAGCAGTGCTTACTGACCTATAGTGTATGGTTACCAGCGACCGCTAAAACACTGAAACATCGGTAAGACATGAAAGGATAAGACTGCCCATCGGTTGTTTGAGGATTCTCCGTCAATTCTTGTTGAGGACATGCTCCAGCTGCTAAGCGTCGCGGAAGAGAACGAAGAGGTGTAACACGTCTTTCCAGTACGTTTCAGGCATGCTGATTGGGGTTGAAATCTGAAAAACGCAATGTCCAGTTCATACGCGCGATGCCATTATCCTGAAGTATTTTCTCCACCAGCTCGGCTCATTATCCATGAAGGGGATCGTACCTCAAACTGCTGTTGTACAGGGTACAACTATTGGTCACAGGATGTCATCTGATTGTTGTCAGGGGACATTTCCGATGACGAGAATCTGCTGTTCCTACGAGGAATCATCCGTAGCAAAAGCATACCCTTCTTGCATTAAGACTGGACTTTATTCAGTGTTCCTCCTTGACACCAACAAACGAAACGATTGTTTCACTGCAAGCTGACCTGCAACGCATGGGTATAAAGAACGAAATGCAACCGTTCACATCCCAACTGCGATCGAGCCACTCTGAATGGACAGGGAGGATACGCACACAATCAGACGCCGAGCATACAGTCCTCTTTGCCGGAGTAAATTGCGTATGTTACGTGTGGATACGTGTCATCCTGTGGCAGTGGTTAACAGGCATTGCAGCTGAGTTGCATTTTGTCAGCTGTTCCTACGAGCAGGTAAAGCGTTCCTCGTTGACCTCTGGTATAACGAATACGGGTCATCTTGTGCTACTGCTGGTTTTGTTGAACTCGGCCGACCGTGTTCTCGTTTCATTCGGACAGTTTGTCTCCTGGAAACGCCTACATAGTCCACTGATGAGATTTTGAGACAATTCAACAGCTTCTGCCACTATCTTCTGTATCTGGCCAGCTTCCATCCTTTTCGATTGGCTTGATCTCCTAGTTGTCATTTGTGGTAAGTCACGTCGCTGACACATCGTTCTTCTGAAACACCTACAGCTGCAACCTCCTACTGAATGAGAACGACTCTACTCAGAGAGCGCAATATTTACAGCAGGGTTGTTTTGCGTTTATGTAAGTGCATTATGTTCTGCTCCCCATCTTGTATTTGACATGTGCCCACTTAGAAGCTAACCTTTCAGCAGAAATTTGCAGCTTGTTTTTCTGTCACTTCAGGCTGACATCACACTACCCCCATATTTCTTCTGTGAAAGGAAATTTGCGGAGGATTAAATGAAATCTTAATACATATTTGATGCTATGACAGTTGTGATGAATATAATAAATCAGCCACTTCTTGAAGCTCATCAGGAAATAAATTACTGGAACTTGCAGTTTTATTCACAAAGCTTCATTTGTTTCGGAGTTAAGACTCCAATGAGAATCTAAAGCTTATAAGTGTCATACATCACTCAATTTAAGGCCACTGGCTCTAGGGAAGGATCAGAACCAGCATTGTAGGAATAATACAAATCGCATGCCTCACCCTGGATTCAAACCCCGGCGCAACTCTAATACAGACTTAGTATTTCCCAGGCCTGCACTCACTCGGCCAAGGTTTATTAGATCAAAAATAGTGCTCTTGAATACTGTACTCAGCTTAACACAGCACAAATATCTTCCTAATGCACTTATTTTCGATTTTGCTGTTCGATTACTGACTTACGCAAAACTTATAAATCTGTAGCACAAAACCTCACGGGCCAAAGAAACATCAGAATTTAGAGAGCATGAATTTGAAAATAAAACTAAATGAAACTCAGTGGTGAAATTATATCTGAACTGCAATGCCGGACGATCTGCGAGATATTTTATTGCAGACCTCTTGATGCTTACGGAGCTTTCAGACAGTTACCTACCTTTAAATGTGCTGTTCTTCCTACACCCTGAAGTGCGTTTAGCATTCAATGAAGGTCAGCACCCTTCCACTACTTTGCATAACAAACACACAGTATATTGTGAAGGCAAGATCCACTTTGTTCGGAGTATATGTGGTTCAATGTCCTACGCTGAAGAACCACCTGTAGGTGTTCGAAACTTCCACGAGTTCGCATTTCATTAAAATCCCGTCAAACGACTAACAGGAAAATCAACTTGGTTCATTTATCATTTATAATGAATAGGTGTTATCTTGTGAAATACAATCTTAGTGATTTAAATATTTCTTGCTGATGAACTGTAAAATGCGTAATACGGACCTGCTTCAATTAACAGGTAATTTTGTCATTGAAATTCTATTCAAAATCGCCGCAGGGATTTGTGTGGAATCGCGCAGCTTTTTTACTACCAGAAGAGATGAAGGGAAAAACCGAAGGTTGCAAACAGTTAAGACGTTATAAGAGCGATTACCATGCTCCGTGTGACATGTCGGGCTCGGTGGTGTCAAAAGCAAAAAACCAATCTGACTACCAAATGAGAAGTCGTCTGCTTTCATCGACAGGTTTTTATTGTTGTTTTGATGGTTCTTTTTATTACCCTCCATCCTCTGCTCTCAAAATGAACACCAGGCGTATTAAAATGGCCTTGGAGGATCTGCGCAAAACTTCAGACTAACACAATCCCTGTAGCCTTGGAAACACAATCACGCATTCCTCCGGATGAGTTCATTTCTGCTAAGTAACCTACTCCGCCATCCTGAACAATTTACGCAAGCTGAAAATAATAATGATTCTCTAAGTTTGCTTTTTATTTGACGCAACGTTTACTACAGAAAATGCTTTTGTTAGAAACGTGAAGGTAACACTTTCAAAGGCGCAATTATTTGTGAAATTTAATATCGTGCTCCAACACTTGAAGTGCTCGAATGAAGTTCTGGAAGACTCCCAAAACCCTAAAACTGCAAATTATAACCACAAATACCAGGAATTAGGATTCCATAAATGAAAAAATAAATTCTTTCTGCAAAGTTTGGCAACGTAAGGTCTTTTAAATGAAGATTTATTGTGCAAATCTTTGTTTTGTGAACTGTTTAAAGGAGAGTCATTAAGCAGACTGTTCTTTCGCTGTTTTGACTACAAAGGGTCTGCATCATAGCGCAGAAGACCTTCTCAACGTTATTTTTTGTGGCACTATTCTCTAACTCAGGTTCTTGTTAATCAAGATTCGTAATGCATTCTCTGTCTTTTTGCTGCATTCAACAACATATGATTTATTTAACCCACGCGGATAAGTCTGATTCTTTTGCACAGTTTTGTTCGGACACTAATTTAGTGTCGACTCTTTTGCCTAGAGACTGAAATATTTCGGGTTATTCTTTGTTAAATTAATCAGGGTTTAAGAAAGAATAGCATAACAAGGGGGAGGGCGATGTTTTTGGTCCTGTGTTCGATTCTGGTTGCCGAGTGGTACAAGGCGTTGGCTTCTTTCAATTTCTCAGATAGGTCCGGGTTCGGATCCCAGGTCAAGCAGGGATGGCGTCCTTGTCTTACGGCACAGGCTGTCCCCCTTCCCTGGAATCCATAGGCGCCGACTTGAAAAATTATTGGGGACTCGGGAAATTTTTAATTGAATTACCCATGCATTTTTCAAAGTATTTAAGTCTAATTTAAACTTCATTCAGTCATATTATCTGGCACAATAATATGCCTGAAATGCTAAAATGAAGCAAATTATAGTTAATTACAGATTTTTTTTTCTCTAGATAATTATTTATTTCATTTATTTTGCTTTTGTAGGCGCGACATTATTATATACAATACACATATACTAAATTTCCAACTCGAGTGTTTTATAAAAGTAACAAAAACATGAAACATTTACTTTAAGGTTTTTTTTTTACCAATTTTAAAAATGTCAACAATTTTTTCTTCAAATGATTTCTGAGTTAAAATAGGAGGTTAGAAGGGAGAGGACATGGCATCAGCCGCACGCCCTGCGTTTTCCGTGGGCTCCACTTTGTATCAGTTGTGTATGCCCAACTTGGGCTGCTTCTGTACTTTTCTATGGGGAAATCGTTGACTTTGAAGAAGTTTTAGAGGCACTCGTGCAGCATGTACAGTCACGAAAAAATGAGACCGAAATATACATGCACATAACCAAAGATTTGCAAAAGGTTACAGAAATATTGTTTAGTATTTTCTAAAAAATTAAACAAAATTATGCTTCGTCGAGCGGAAGTGCATATCGCGTATTAACCAATTACGACCTTGCTAAAGCTGTGGGAGTCTTGTTGACCTTCAGGGTTGCTGCAGAGAGTAAGAGACTGCCGTTATCAACATGTGCTTCGGCACAGGACTTCAGTAAGTGACGTCACTGAACCCTCCCCACCCGGAGGGTACAAGAAACCAGATCAGATTTGGCTTCACCAGCGGCTGCTGATGCCATCGTCTCTCTTCTAAACTCCTTGATCCCCGAGTGCCCGATGATAGGATGGGTCAACTGACTGTATAACATATTTCCGCCTTTATCACCATGACCTCGAATAGGTTCATATCTCCGAATGTAGAGCTAGCCTTTTTTTTTTGTGTGTGTGGGAACCTAGACAAACCGAAGAATTTTCTTTTATAAAGGAGGCAGTTTTTAATGCTCTTAAACAACGGTACTTGAGGTATTGTCTGTCGCGTCAAATTTGATGAGCACAAACAAACAAATTCTTTTTGCGGCACAATAGTCTGAGGGGTAAATTTCTAAACATACTTTCTATATATAGTAAACGGGGAATGAATAGTAAAAAACTTGAAGAATTGATAACGGAAGCAAAATTTTTGCACATATGCGTACGTGCATTTTCCCCACGAAATACGCGCAAAAGTATAAAGGGTTAGAGGACCCCACAACAAAATCATTGGGGTTTCAAAAAGTGTCTCGAACCCACGAAGTCTGCGCCTATGCTTGAATCAACAGTCCTAAATTAGGGACAGGCGACTGCTTATAGCCCATTGAGTTGCTCATGGTGGTCGCTAAGCCCAGAATGAACAACTATTCCGGGGTCCACGCCATCTTTCTGGACAGACACACCATTTCAGAAAGACTGTTCAAAACAAAAATCCAGAACTGGGACATATGACGGAATGACTTACAAAAGGAGAAAGATGTTGGAGGTGAAGGTTCTGCAGTGGAGGACAGATTTAATGAAAAGGTCTGGAAAGAATTTTGATCGTAAATCAGTAATTTTTGCATCTTTAAAAACGGCGCAAAAATAACTAATGCGAAAGACGTACTTAATTAAAAAGGGCGTAGTCCGATGCTCCGTGCAATCTACGGAATTACACTGTTAATAGAAATTGCAACACCAAGAAAGAAAAGAGTAAGTCAGAATAAAATTTATGGGAGTGATTAGTTATGGTACAAGCTACAAACGATCACAATTACTGACTGTTTGGTGGTGAGGAAGGCCAAAAAATTAGCAATAAGTAAATTCATGGGCGGTGATTACCGACCCGACACGCTGTGAGATCAAATGAAACAGTTTAGATGGTCGTCTGCTGTATTGCATTCCATTCTGCTTCGACACACATCCACAATTTGTTGGTTGTGACAGACAGCGAGTCAGTCGTTCAGTGATGACACCCCCAGACGTACTCTATAGGCGACAAATCTGGCGAGAGAGCAGACCAGGAAAGACGAGCGACTTGATGCGCACACAGTAATTCTTGGACAGTACGAGCAACATGGGGTTGAGCATTTTCTTGTTTGAAGACTGCTTCCGGGATCGTCTGAAGGAAGGGTAGAAGTTCAGCCTTTCTAACACTTCCGTGATGCAGCGTTGGCTGTTTAACGTGCCTGTAATGCGTAGTAGGAGAGTGCGTGAATGAAACGCATTAGCGCTCCATGCAACCTTCCAGATGCCGTTCAGAACGGTATCTGCGAACAAAGATTTGCCGGTCGTGATGCACGAGATTGAATCTGGACTCGTCCTAAACCACTATGCTCCCATTCAGCATTCCAGTTTCGTCGTTCGCGGCACGACTGCAATAGCTGGCTCCTATGGTTCAGAATCAAGGGAAGTCGCAGCGGTGGACGGTGAGCAAAGAGACCTCTATGTAGTAATCGGTGACTAACAATGCCAGCAGACATCGGACGATGTGTGACCATCCTCCTTTGCTGTGCAAGTGTCGTGGATGGTATTGTGCGCGACGTCACTGCCATACGGTAAAAGTGCCTGTCTTCTCGCTCGGTCGTGTGATTTCGAGCTCCAGAACCTGCACGACAATGCGTAACCTTTTGCTGTTCATTGACGCCATGTACACATAACAGTAGTTGCGTTACATAAACGCGTGCAGCAATACCACGATACGATAAACCACCTTCTCAGAGTCCAACAATTCTAACGCTTCCAAACTCAGTCAAGTGTTCGTATGGTTGTTTCGTCTTCTTATGTGGCATGTTTACATGTTAAAAATTGCGTACGGTCGAGTTTAGCGATAGCAAGTTTAAAAACCTGCTCTCTTGTACCCTCTTTTTATACCCCCCTTGTGTGGCGTTGCACGCTTCTCACATTTGCATGTGCGCTGTAATTGTAATCATTTGCATTTTACTTGGTGACCTACTCACCCTGCAAATTTTGTGCAAAACCGAGCATTTCTTCATGGTGTTTCAATTTCTGTTAACAGCAATGTAGAAGCGAGCGGTGCGGTTAAATGTTGGGTGCTACTTAAATATTATGATATACAGAGAACTGAAGAAGTAACGTGATAGCAAGAAGCATTCCTTGTTTTTACAGCTGCTGTCCAGTTGTATAGAAATGTAAAATCGCAAAGATATCCTGTTATTTCTTTCTGTTATCAAACCTCACTCTTTCAGTACCTAGAATTTTGCATAACTGCAAAAATTATCTGCTATACAGCGAATTCTAATGATATTATTTCCTTTGTGAAACAAATAACATCCTTAAACAAAAAAAAGCAGCCAGTTTAAAGAATTGCCAAGTGTTCCACTTTACGACAATTATATCTCCGTCATTGTTTCCGCTGGTCCTGCTACTTAATTATCGTTGACAGCTTTAACAACGCACTCATCTTCACTAAATTAAGACTTCAGAATTCCTGCCAGGAACGGTGTTTGATGAGCATATAAACATCGTTGCATACCTAGAAAAAAAACGTTTTTCGAGAATTCCACACGAAACAAAGCTTTTCTAGGTACTACCAATTATGGCAGCAATCGTAAGGAAACTCTTATTATGAATAGAAGAGACAAAAAAAGAAAAGCCAATGTACGAAGTAATTTCTATTTAAATAAGGATTGCTTCAGTACTAACATAACATGGGGAAAGAATAACAGTAATTCCGAATAACCGACATACCCATAATTCTTCGTTCGTGTTAATACAAATAAAAAGATTTCATACCCTACACAGAACTTGAAGTGCGTTACTTTACGAAATTCTCTCCTTCCAGGTATTAAAAACATTTTTCCCCTCCATGAATACTCATGTAAGTCCAAATTATCCAAGTAGAGAAGCTGAAATACGGTCTCGTTACCTTACAAAAATTTTTTCAAGAGGAGCCAAGAGGAAGCTGTGCGCACGTAAAGACAGCTGCAACATGAGTGAACTCTTCAGTCTTATTCATGCTGCAGATCTGATATCTCGATTTTGCCATACAAAGATTTTTCTTTATTTGGAGACTGCTACCCCTATAAATCAAATCGTGAGAAGTGCAGAATTGTTGGTGGAGACGGAAGTGCCATCGTCACAATGCAGACGAAAATTGAGATCGGTAAGGTTGACGCATGAGAGAAGAACATGAACTCTGCACATGCATTTGGCATGAATGAATCGGCCAAATTTCAGTTGTAAATGTCAAACATTTTATTGTGGAATATATTAAGAAATTTGTGCCTATGAAATCAATTATTAGAAAAACCAAAGAAAATGCGAAGAGATGGAGATCTTCGCAGAGTAAGTCTTTTTGAAGACATCTTTGCTTGTATTGACATTTATACTACCTATTCCACTGTTTGTGCCTTGACCAATGATGTATATATATATACACTGAGTGGCCACTTTATTATGACCACCTGACAGTTTTAAAGGAAATAAGCTATGGCTGCACGCTGTTGCCGCCAGAGGGCGAGGCTAGTATAAAAAGGGGAAAGCTTAGTGCTTGCGACCGTAGTAGAAGTGATTTTTGGGTGAGGAGATCGGTAAAAAATGCGATTTGACGGACTTTCAACGTGGGATGATTGTAGGAGCTCGGAGCCATGGAGCGAGTATCACCGTAACCGCCGCATTCGTGAAATTTTCCAGAGCAGCTGTTAAAGTGTTTAAAGACTGCACTGTCAGCCACAAAAAACTGGGTCTCTACGTGCAACGTGTAGTCGTAATCGACTAGTGACTGCTCGGGCGGAACGGAGAGTGTCCAGACTGGTAACAGACAACAGAAGGGCAACAGTGCAGCAAATTACAGACCATCTTAATCAAGGATTCCCTCAAACGATATCTGCACGCACTGTTCGCCGTACACTGCATCGGATGGGATATGGCAGCCGAAGGCCTGTTCGTACACCTTTGCTGTCTGCAGTTAACAAGAGAAAACTTCTCCAGTTCGCACAGGAGCACAAGGATTGGACAGTGGATAATTGGAAACAAATTATGTGGTCCGATGAATCACGTTTTCAGTTGCGCCATGCCGATGGCAGAGTGAGAATTTGGCAGAAACAGCACGAAAGCATGGACCCCAAATGCATTGCTACAGCCCTTCAAGCTGGTGGAGGCAATGTTGTGGTTTGGGGAATGTTTTCCTGGCTTGCTTTGGGCCCTTTAATTCGTGTTGATCAACGTCTGACTGGCACATCATTTCTAAACATCTTTGCGGACCAAGTGCATCCTGTCATGTGGATGGTTTATCCCAATGGCGATGGCTACTTTCAACAAGATAATGCGTCCTGCCATAGTGCTCGTATTGTACAGGATTGGTTTCAGGAACATGCCGGTGAGTTTACGTTGCTTAGATGGCCCCCACAATCTCCAGATCTCTACCCCATTGAGAATTTGTGGGATGAAGTTGAACGAGCCATCAGATAGCTGGATCCACAACCCTGCAATCTCACACTCCTGGAAAGTGCTATTCATCAAGCATGGTCTCAGATTCCACACACCGCGTATCAACATGTCGTGGAGTCCATACCACGAAGAATGGACGCAGTATTAAAGGCAAAGGGTGGCCCAACGACGTACTGAGGGGGTGGTCATAATAAAGTGGTCACTCAGTGTATATAACCGGCCTCTGGAATTACTGAGTTTGGATCCAATTTTCAGTCTCTTGTAAGTAAGATACCTATTCCGCAAGGAATTCTTTGAGATGATAAAGGACATACAAGACATTCTTTATTTATAAAATGATGAAGTATGTCCCTTCATGGGACATACTTTATTTTATCATTTCAATGCTGAAACGACTGAAATCGAACCGAAGTACTGTGCTTACGTTTGAGAACTAAAACATCTTATCGAAAAGGATTACTGGATATCTGGGATATATACATGACTATGAAATGCTTTTGGGTGAGGACAAGAATCTATGCTTAACATAACGAAGTCTCTTTTGAAATCGATAACCCTTGTCTTATACATAAAATTTGGTAAAAGGTCATCAAACTGAATTTTAAAATTAGTCATTATGGCTTTATTAAGCTATCAATATTTTTGATCGCACACTAGTGGTATTATGCAGAGAGCTGTCTAAAATGTCTCCTAGAGAATGCAATGCTAGTCGAAGTGTGTATTGGTATCTGCCTTCATTCTGGTTGTGGCAATTCACGAGTCTTCATGTCGAAATTTGCCTCATCTGTTAAAACAGTCTTGAACATAACTACGAACGGGTCAATCACAGAAGGCACACTGTGGAGGAATGCCAGCTGATGACAACACAAGCTGCAACTGGATATGGAAAGAATGCAGTTCGTTTTCGTTCAACGAGCCTACTAGCACACAAGATATCGTGACTTGACCTGTGTGCCCGGTATTTTCTTCTCTGTACAACTGCGCAAGGAATTTAGGGTGTAACCTCTCACTCGAGGAGTTAGTATCGCAAATTGCGGCCAGGTTTGACCCAAGACATCCATGTTTTGGTAATAAACTGTGACCCAGTTTTTACGGAAGCAGACAATCACTCAAAGACTCAAATATTCCTCCAACACAAAATGCACGCCCGTTGCACGTTTTTCCTACATTTCTGTTCTTGTAAACCACTTTTCGCGGAAAATCCTCTGTCTCGCATATTACTATACGCTGCATTGTCACTTTTATCACGCAGTTACTGGTGGTTAAATCGTCGTATGGAAGTTGTATTTATGCAAACCAAGTTGCTGGTGATGAGCTAGAGTGTGTTCTACGATGAACAGTAAGATATCGCACTGGGCCTTCTCACTACGGAAATAACATTGCACAAACCAGATTGAAAGCCCTCCCCCCTCTCTGTACATATCGACCATTCCCGAATACCAAAATTACTAGAACAGTCACAGCTCTGTTATGTCCTTCAGCCATATTGACTAAATGTTTCTGTACTCTGTTCCAAGTCCTAAACACACCCTAAGTTTTTTTTGGTGTTTAACGACCGGTTAAGAACTCGCAAGACAATTAGAAGTCGCCTGCATCTGATTAAAGAATACTAGTTCTAGGGAACGGAGAGAATTAGCTGCGTAAGGCAAACACACCACCACCTATGCTTCACCGGGGATCGAACTCTGACCCATTTCGGACGAATGGTTAGGAGCCAGCGTCACAGACCTAATGCCGTAGCTTCAGATAAGTTATAGGGGAAGGGGGTTACAAGTAACACAGGGGAGGCTAGAAAAAATTTAGTTACTACTTTACGTTAATTTTAATCAAATGAAGTACTAATTTAAAAATCAATAAACACAGAAATGCTGTTTTAAGGTTATATATTTGCTTTTTGAAAGCATAAAAGTTTACTCAAAATAGTATAATTATACTAATGATCCGAATTTCTAGGCGTATAATAGATATAAAACTTTCTAAGATTTCGCACATCAACCAGGTGGCTTTTTCAAGTAAAGTAGACAGCTAACTGGAAACTGGATGTTTCTATTCTACGCCAAAAAATTCGAATCATTAGTAGAATTATACTAATACACACTATTGACGTGCATTAGGAACATCAAACAGAAGTCATAGCTCTTTCCACGCTTAAAGTGAGTCACGGAAAAATTCTCATCGGCTGCCACCGGGAATCGAACCCCTTGGTCTTTTAGTTACGCGCCGGACATGCTACTATTGTACCACAGTGGCCTCGAATTCTCCAGACTCGCAAGGACTAACTGCCAAACCACATGGCAGGTTGCTTCTTGGAGCCCCGCACAATGCTGGGGATTCACCAAAAATGGCGAATGAAATATTAATACACACTATTGACATGGATTAGGAACATCAAACAGAAGTCATCGCTCCCTCCACGTGGAAACAGGGCGGCAAATTGTGACCGCACGGCGTGCAAAGGGCGATGACTTCTGTTTGATGTTCCTAAATCACGTCAAATAGTGTGTATTAATTTAAATTCAGTTGCTGCTTTCTATCTTTGGTGAATACCCAACATTGTGCGGGGCTCCAAGAAGCAACCTGCCATATGGGTTCGGCAGTTAGTCGTAGTGAGTCTGGAGAATTTGAGGCCGCTGTGGTGTAGTGGTAGCATGTCCGGGGGTTCGATTCCCGGTGGCGGCTGATGAGAATTTTTCCGTGACTCACCTTTAAACGTGGAAAGAGCGATGACTTCTGTTTGATAGTTACACTATTTTGAGTATAATTGGTGTACAGCTCCTACTTATTAATAAAAATTTACGTTTGAAATGCTTCCAAAAATGTTTTTAACCATTTTGATAGAAAATCAGCAGAGGAATACGTTTAGTTTACGATAAACGGTAACTAACCCCTTTAAGCGGCCAATAAACCTGTATCAAATAGTTCCAAAAATTTTCTGCGCTCCTCAAACAGGTTTTAATAAGGTCTACGGCGAAACAACTCCATTCTCCTTCCCATCTCAGCAGCATCGACCATAAACATCTCACAGTTGATGTATGCCCTCACTTGTATTTCTTTATTTTCTGCTCCATGACCCAAGGTTATGACCCAAGGCATGATGGGGTGTCCTGAGAAGGACTTTAGTTTCTTCGCTATCATGCCACTGGATAGAAATGTGTGACTCAAGCGGATTGAGTTTCTTAAGCATCATCTCACTGACTAGAAACAAGAGATTCAAATGGAATTACACTGATAAGCCATTAATAACATTATGACCATCCCCAGCCAAGAGAAAGGAGCGCGCCTGGAGACCAAATGGTGGCGCAGGTGAAGTTCACAGAGCAGTATATACAAAACCCGAGGACCGGCCTTCCGCTAGTAGTGTTCGGAGTCAGAACGGGAAAAGCTGCCGATTTATCGGAGTTTGCTAAAAGACAAATTGTGATGACACGGCGCCTCAGAACTACGATCTCTGAAACAGCGCGGCTCGTGTGTTGTTCACGTGCCGCTATAGTGAGTACGTATCAAAAGTGGTGCACGGATGACCAAACAACGAACCGTTGTCCAGCCGTGTGCCGTCCGCAGCTCATTGATGTAGAGGATGATGCCAGAGGGAAGCGGACTCATTGATGCCGGAGGGGAGCAGAGACTGTCGCGCATTGTTCAGAGCGACCGCAGGGCCACAGTGCGGCAAATCACCCGCAACTACAACAGTGGTGATCAAGGCAATGTGTCGCAGCACACAGTTCACGCAGCCTTGTGCGCATGGGCCTGCGTAGCCAAAGACCCAGCCGGGTCCCCATGCTCACTGCACGTCATCTCAAACAACGCATGAAATGGGCTCAAGATAATAGAGATTGGACTGTGGATGATTGGAAAGAAGTGGCTTGGTCTGACGAATAAAGATTCCTGGTGCATCACGTAGACACCAGAGAGCGGATACGCAGATTACCAACGGAGGCTATGGCAGCTAAATGCACTGTTTGGTGAAAAAAGGCCAGCTGTGGCGTTGTTATGCTGTGGGCGATGTTTTCTTGGGAAATTTTAGGCCCCTATTATCCCAATAGCACAATCCCTGACAGCTGTGAGTTATCTGAACATCGTTGTGGACAAAGTTCACCCATTCATGGCAACTGTGTTCCCTGCTGGTGATGGCCATTACGAGCAGGATGATGTGCCATGACACACCGCCAGAATCGTAAAAGAGTGGTTCGAGGAACACTCTGGAGATTTTCTGTTAATGCTCTGGCCTCCAATTTCACCTGGCTTGAACCCAATCGAACATTTGTGGGTCGACTTGGAAAAGCGGGTTCACGCTAAATCACGAGCAGCCCGAAATATAAAAGAACTGGAGGACCTGCTGTTGACATTATATTACCAGATACCTCCAGGAAACCTATCGCCATCTCATCGAATCGATGCCTCGCCGTGTGGCCGCTGTTTTGCGTGCTAAAGGGGGTCCAACAGCTTATTAGGTAGGTGGTCATATAATGTAAAGACTCATCGGTGTATTTCTTTCAATCATGCTACTGTGTAGTAACAAGTGATTCAAGTATTTATTCCTTCTTCTCTTAGGTTTGTTGCCACTGTTACAATTGTAGCGGCTAATCAGTCAGAATGGAACAGTGTCAATCATTCCCCTACATGACCACTTAGCATTAAAAAGCTAACGCTTTCTGATGGAAAGGTTTACTCGTTTAATCCGCTTTCTGTCCACTTCTCAGACAGCGAATATATTCGTTCGAGCTGATATCAGTCCATTTTTAACCCGAGTTAACTCGTTCTAGCCGGTTAAAGGGCGAACTATTAAATATTGTATTTATTAATAGTTATTGTTCTGTAAGTGATTTTGAAATCTTTCCAGGTGCCATTCAGGACACCACCAAAAGAGGAGGAAAAATCATTAAAATCTCCGGAAGTTTCTTTCTAATGAAAGCACTCAAAACCTTAACTGATCAATACGGAATTCGACATTTCCAAGCATTGTTAAAAATGGTTACAGTAGATTTTGGTTGGGACCTGCCAAAAGTATTCTTTATATAATGCAGTACCACTGTTCCTCCGGGCAAGTTTGAAAACAAAAATGCAGACGAAATGTTTTTGAGAACTCCAAAAGAAAATCATCCAAGGAAGACCAAACACAATGTATTGATTAAGCCTTTACACGATAAATATTCAGATACCAGGAATTCAGACTTCGGGAGTGTCAAAGATTGAATGCTGATGACTAAAAAGAGGAAACATGAGAGTCAAAAGCCACAAAGGTGCTACAGTCCGTCTTCTATATTCCGAGAAATGACTAAGCGTGATCTCACATGTCGGATAAGGTATGATCGTGAGAGGGCACTTAGCATTGTGTTCTCAGCACGTTAATATTTCTTTGTAGCATTTTCATTAGCTTTCGAGTGTACCATTACTTTTGACTTTTAATCTGGTTCGTTTTTTTCCTTCGAAATATCGTTTCAGACAAGGAGATGCCTGCAATCTAGCTTTTATTGTATATTTTCCGGTAGCCGCAGCCTGAAATACGAAACATTGTTTCCCTACTACAGGAACAGGCAGTTTTTGCAGTTGCGGCTTGGTTTATGTTAGCTTGACATTGCAATGAATATTTCCTGAACTCCAGCAACAGGGGAACAAAAGGTTGTTTTAATTTAAGATGAGATTGAAGAATATTGATTTTTGTTAAGAAATATTGATTTTTGTTTAGAAGTATTGATTTTTAAGAAATTCAATTCAAAGCTACGAATATTAAAACTAACGAGCGTGACTTAAAAGGCTTTCAATCTGTCTTCATACAGCTGCCAAAATCGTATAGTGCGTCAAGTATGGTACTGAATGATTTTCATTAATTTGTATTTCCAAATGCGGCATGTGCTATCGTAATAATTGCGACGGTAGTTGAGTATTTCTTGTGGAGGCTACGGCTCTGCTCTCACCCCTTGCCACCGGAACGGCACTCCCTGATATACTGTAGAATAAGTTTCCAAGGTCACCCCACATTAATAATGCTTTCCAGGAATACAGTTCTTACACATAAACGAATTTTTTCTTGTACCTCATTGTCTAAAAAGATAAAGTTTGAAGACTGGTATCTGTGCCTTTAACTCACATCAAATGCTAATTAACATTAACACATTTAGTATTAATAAATCCCGTTAATATGGAGGTACTCATTTGGTGTAAAAGTGCAAAAGTAAAAAAACAAGTCAATTTTCAGAATTAGGATTATTTTCGTAAAAAATGATAACTTGCAATACATAGAAATTTACATTATTAAAGTGAATCAACGCAAGTATGAATCATCACATTATTTAAAAGAAATTTCGCTAGTTCGATTTCAATCTATCTGAAATAGTACAGTACGTATCAAACGAATGCCCATTTAATAAGATTATGAAACAGTTATTTCTACGACTTCTCGCCACTACTATACTGTTTAGGGATCTTCGTCAAGACTATTCAAAACCAAGGATATGAATTTTTTATCACTTTTTAAACAAACTTGAAGCTACATTCGTAACTATTCACTACGAAAGTCAAATTTTCTGTCGCTAACATTTTATCGATCAAAATATTTCGCACACAGCAACTCGTACGTTAGGGTTCGGTCCGGATAGTTGACTCATTTTATGTCCAGTGACTCACGCAATGTCTTACACTGTTTAGAATTAATTAGAATTCTGTTATATTTAAACGTATTTTTTCAATATTTTCATAGCGATGCGCCTGATATGCTAAAAGCATGCACGTGCCTTTTTTGAAATTTCATAATTGGTCAGCATGGTATAATAACTTTCCAAAGAGCGGCTTTTAAAAATAGTTTCCGGCGCGAGACAGGAAAAAATGTGGTCGTCGGGATACTTTCGAAAAAGAATGGAATTCTTCAAAGACAAAACAGCACTTAAAAAATCATACGCTGAAAGAAACTTTGTTACCAGGGAATCATATGCTCGGTTAAGTATGATAGGTGTTCAGTGATGTGATCAGCCACCTCGCAGTTTCGTTTCATCGCTTCGCAGAAACATTTCTATTTTACTGAATACCATGAATGTAACTGAGCATGAATGGTTTAACATTTAACACATGTAGAAAAATTTAACCTTACCGGATATTAAATACCTTGTGGGTTTCAGGGACACACCGCATGTCGAATCGTAGCTGCTTGACCATAAGAGTCCTTGACTCAGGGCGTGCCTTGCTTTGTCGCTCACCTGTGAATGTCAAACAGAGAACTCAATGATGAATAACAAGAACTGTAGAATTTTTACAAAAAGTTAGTTACCGGTTTAACTTTGACTAATTTACTGAATAAATGCATGTAGTTTATGAATGCGAACAGCCATAAATCATTTGAATGATCATCTTTAGAAAACGCAACAAAAAATAGCAAACTACTAATTTATCTCGTAATTCTATGGTCAAATTACGGTGCTCTTTTCCTGATACACAGAGAAAGGAAATGCAATGAGTAAATCGCCCGCTCAGAAATAGTTGGCACGCCAGGACTTCAGGATTGTCGCTATATCTACTTATTTTCCATTATTTTATTCTGTTGTCAGTGCACAGGAATATTCGTTTACTTTATTTCGTCTCAATATGTTATAACCATACTGAATGACTTTCTATGGTTTCAGTCTTAATATTGACAGATTGTCGAACGACAACTGCAAAAAGGTTCCAATCTAGAATTTTATGGGAGGAAATGGCAATCGTGAAGGTTTTGTCTCTTTCCTCAAACCAACAATCTACAGTAAAATTAGGTACGGATCATTTCCCTTACACCCATGTATGCGTTCAACTCTTACCAACAATAGTGCCAGATGAAGGTGTTGCTACGTCTTTTCTACAACTTCTTGTCTTGAACAAGTCTCCGTGCCACTCAGACATGCTTTGGAATTTCGTCCGCCAGTCTCCAACGTGGTCTTCTTTTGAATCTTTTCTGTCTCTTAGCACCCAGCTTAATATTTCACTTGCACACTATCTGTCATTTCTTCTTGAAATATGTCTTGCCCATTACAGTTTCAGGATTTTACCTTAATCATGATGTCAACTCCTGTCATTTCCCCTAATTCACGATTTCTAATCTTTCCTGGTTATACCAAGCATGCATCTTTCCATGCTTCTTTGAGCAGTTGGCAGCCTTTGAATGCCTTTTTACTTAAGGTTCACATGTTTTACATACATAAGTAATAGCTGTACGAATGTATTGATTAAACATTTCCTTATAAGGCATAATAATAAATTGATGTTGAAAATTGCCTTGTGACTTCTAATTGTTCTCCAACCAAGGTTTTACCCTCTTCTTCATTTCTTCTCCGATGTGGCCCTTTCTTGATATCTGTTGTCCAATGTAAATGTAGGTATAGGTTACTTCTGGATTTGATCCACCAATCGTTAAATCTTCATTTCTTGTAAAAGCATTGTACATCAATTTTGTTTCTTGTAAGTTCATTTTCAAGCCCACTTCTTTACTCTTTTCACAAAGTGCCTGGACCATACTCAGAAGGGGTACTTTAAAAAATTACTGTCCTCAGCAAAACGAAGGTGTGTTAAATCTCTTAAATATTCTTTACACCCCCCCCCCCGTCTTCCTTGTTCAATGACTGAGAAACTGATTTTTCAATGTGGTACTGAAGAGCTTGGCTACCTTGTCTCACTCCCTTTCCAATTTTTGTGTGGTGTCATCGAGCAGTCAAGCCGCACCCGGTGGCGCAGTGGTCTAAGTGATGGCCTCTGATCATTCGTCCGAAAGGGGTTCGGGTTCGAATCCCGGTGAGGCATGGATGTTGTGTTTGTCTTAGGGCACTGGCTCTCTCCCTTCCCTGGAGCCAGTGACCCTAAATTAGGGACGCGCGACTGTTTATAGCCCATTGAGTTGCTCACGGTGGTCGTTAAACCTCCAATCAAAAAAAAATCGAGCAGTCAAATCTTTGCATATTAAGATCTTCAATATATTCATAAGAGACGTTAAATTGCTCGATGTTGCCCGGGTGGGCGATTGGTGACAGGAGCGAGCAGAGATATCGGTGGTGTGTCCATTCCACGGAGTTGGTTCTGTCTCTTCGATAGAACCAGTGGATCTAAATTAGACACAGACTCCCTGTGAAATGATTGAACCCTAACAAACTTTTGAACATCACAGAGTTTGTAACGGTATTGATCTACATGCCGAGAAGGCAGGTCATGTACGAAGAAATTTCATGTAACAGTTCCAACTGATGCATATATGTAATACAGTATTAATACTTGAACCTACGCCACCGAGGGTTTTCGAGAAAAGAAAGGATGCTGAAATCAGACACCGTAACATGTTTCATGCAAGTGGATATCCACAAACATGAAAGCAGAATACCAATAAAACACTAGCATTTTACATTGCAAAGTCCAAGTAATTTTGAACATAGATTTTTAATTCTTCGTTGATTAAACAAAATGCTTTTTCATATAACCAAGCAAAAACATTGCTATGCATGATTTAACAAGAATGATATGTACATGCAATTTCAGTTTACCTTGCAAGACTTTAGAAACACCATTTGATTCGGCCACTTGTACTGTTATTTAAATTACTGGTATACAGAATGAAAGGAACTGGGGGGGGCGAATTGCACAGAATGAAATTTAATGAAAATTACGTAACCTACTTGATGTGGGACATGAGAAATCCATTTCAGCACCATAATTTTCATACTGTAAAACATACAGCTGTCCAATATGAAAATGAAGTGACCTACTTAAATCCATTCGAGAATCGAAACCATTAGCTCTCGTCGGCAGTATGAGTGAGAATTCATTCACGTTTATCCGAGCCATTAAGCTGTGGTGGAGAGCCAGACTGGAAGCAGGCTACTCACAGGCCAATGTGTGACAAGAGACTTTAATATCCATCCACGAGTGGTTTAAAGGTTATGGCGCCATTGAATGGCACCTATGACGTGTCACGATGACGTGAGCAAGGTTGCCGAAATATGGCCACACCTCGTAAAGATCATTATCTTTAACAGCGAGATATCACAGGGCGTATACATCTAGGTAATTTTCTACAGAGCTATTCTTAGGAACTATTTCAAGGCAAATCATATATCGATGGCTCAGTGAAAGGGCCCTTTATGCAAGAAACCCATGGTTCTGTCCAGCTCACCTCATCTCACAGAAAAGCTCGTTTGAACGGTTGCAGATCATATTGTTCCGGCAACCACGACCCATTTTATTAGTGAGTCTAGAATCAGTTTACAAACTGAATCTCGGCGTTATTTCATCCAGAGAGTACCAGGAATACGTAATTATCCTAACAGAGTACGAGACACTTTTGGTTGTCAGTGGTTAGCCTGTCTCGGATGGTATAACGTTGATTGGCCTTTACACCACATCATGTGTCTGAAAGCTGCAAGTCTCATCATTGGTCAGCACTAAAATAACAACACCCTTGAAACCTATTTTCAGGCATTTTCGGATTGCTTTTGGTCTTCGATTTCTTTTTCTTACGGGCGGGGCGAGGGTTAGCGCTCATGTAGGCGATGATTTTCTTGAGAGGATATTCAAAGGAAGGATTCTCTAGCCCGTTCTCTGGACCTAAACCTTCTACAGCATGTCTAGAATGCTTTTAAAATTCACAAATTTGTCTGTGACGGAGATCGAAACCTCGCCTCTGGGCCATTTGTTCTAACCGGCTTAACTACCCTAACGGGAATGCATGGTTGAAGATTTGTCGCCTTGACACGTGCTTCACCTCTGTGGTACGTCACATGCTTTAGTGAGACAAGTTGCAGTTTTATCAGCCTAATTCCAGAACCCTTCACGAGCTACGAACTACCTTCTTTGACGATTGGGATTCATTTTCTTGAGAATTCCCAGTATCTGAATATTTATCGTCTAAACAGTAAATGTTTTGTCTTTAGCGAGGCTAGTCATTGTGAGAGTCGATTGTCCTGTGAGCAGTTAATGTTTTTTTATCAAGTATCTTACTGAATAAAATCTGATATCCCACTTCAGTGACCCGTATGATCAAAACATGTACATATTGTGTTTCAGTAAACTGTTTACGAACTTAGTGGTGTATTTACATACCACTTTCATTAGCACCCGTCTCCACGAATGAATGCTTCCTACAATGTAGAAGTGGTTACCGACCGGCACAAAAATTATAAAGGACAGGGCATGTCAGAGCTGACCAGTATGGAGCTACTGCAATGGAGAAAAAGGAAGGACTTATAGAAGCTAGAAAAGCTAATGATTGTCATAAATGATCAATTATGAAAGATGACGTTTAAATTTCTTTTGGAAAAAACGTTCTGGAAATTTGATATGCTATCAGCAAAAATAGTTCTTTGCTGCACTAAAATCAGGTGATTTGTGTGCGTGCCAACTAAATATGAAAAAGTAACTATAATTTGAAGAAAGAAATAGCTACATAAAAAGTTCGCTTGCCGTTTTTGTTTTTAATTTGCAACCCAAATCAACAACCTTGTGATAAAAGCGTTTTGTTTTTAATTTGCAACCCAAATCAACAACTTTGTGATAAAAGAGAGTTTTGATGTTGCCGATTCTGGATTTCTTTTCTGGCAAAACGGTGGGATATAAAATTGAACTAAATCGTGATTGCAATAGCAATGTTGAACGTATTGTCATCGTATTGTGAAAAATATCTCAAATACACGCCGAAGAGCCAAAGCATTACGACCACCTGCCTAATATGAAGTTGACCTTCTACGTGCCACTAAAACAGCTCTTATTCGACGAGACATGAAAGCTTAAAGATTCCTAAAGGTGTCTTGTGGTATCTGGTACCAACAAGTTACCAACAGATCTACAAGATTCCTAAAGGTGTCGTGTGGTATCTGGTACCAACAAGTTACCAACAGATCCTACAAGATTCCTAAAGGTGTCTTGTGGTATCTGGTACCAACAAGTTACCAACAGATCCTACAAGATTCCTAAAGGTGTATTGTGGTATCTGGTACCAACAAGTTACCTTCAATGGACGCTACAAGATTCCTAAAGGTGTCTTGTGGTATCTGGTACTAACAAGTTACCAGAAGACCCTTTAACTCTTGTAAGTTACGTGGCTGAGTCGCCGCAGAGAAAATATGCTGTTCCAACATAAACCACAGATGATAGATTGATGTCTAGGGAATTTGGAGGCCACGGCAATATCTGAAGTCTTCCTCATGCTCCGCGAACCACTGTAGAACAATCTTGGTATTATGGCATGACGCATTGTCAAGCTGAAACAAAGCGCTACTGCAGGGGATTACGAAGTCCACATGGGGCAACAGGAAAAAAGAGATTTATCGAACCAAACTACCTTTTTTCTATTTATTCAGAGTGCAGTTTTCATGCTCACGTGCCCG
Source organism: Macrothele yani (assembly GCA_039090855.1). NCBI lineage: Eukaryota > Metazoa > Arthropoda > Arachnida > Araneae > Macrothelidae > Macrothele > Macrothele yani. The sequence continues at coordinate 3,376,925 of CM077014.1, forward strand.
TTGTTGGCGCTGTCGATGGCGATCCGAGGTTAGCATGGGCATTCGGAGCTCACCGCGACTGCGCAGCCACGTTTTCAGCAGGGTGCGGTGTACTGTATGGTGCTACACATATTTGGCGTCTCTAGGATTCAAATCACTGGCAGTTGCGCCACTTTATCTCTTACGTTGGCTCGAGCCGTACGGATATTTTTTACTCCCCTCTTGCATCGACGAGTCTTGGTCGGCCCACACTTAGACGTTTTCCTCCTAGGACCAGATTTTGAAGATATTAACCACGGCTATCTATGAGCACCCCCACAGGCCTTGCTGTCTCGGAAATGATGTGACTCAATTTTCTGACCTTGACAGTTTGGCCTGTGTCAAACTGGCTGCCTTTCCCATCTGAAGAACACGAATAACACTGATTAACAGGACTCAGTATCAAGTGTTATATATACCGTTTCATGACCTTCACATTCGCCGTCGTTTACCTGCAGTTGCTTCGATTTGAATAAGCATGCACTGGTCATAATGTTTTGCCTTCTCAGTGTATCTGTACATGTTAGTAAGGTTATGAATACCTCGTGAAGTGGGAGTTTTCTTCACCATTACTTCGTACATAGTCGTCAGAAATAAATCTGAGAATCGCTCATGCATTGCGGAAAGTAACTGTTGGGTGTGTGTGCATAAATTCTACCAGTGTTTGTAGGCTACAAGGAAAGGAGGAGAACACAACAAATAACGTACTTAAGATTTCACACAATTTCCATCAATCTGTATGACCTTTTTCCATCTGTCTGAGTGAGTGAATATCACGCCGGAAAAACTACTGTGTTTTAGAGTAAAAAACATCATGTAATGCCATTTTCACATCCTCCACATCATCGGAGGTTAGGAGAGCGAAGGTGTTCTGTAACGATCAAACAAAGTGTTATTTTTTGGGGGGGGGGATTGGAGGTTTAACGACCACCGTGAGCAACTCAATGGGATATAAGCAGTCTCCCGTCCCTAATTTAGGGTCACTGGTTCCAGGGAAGGGAGAGAGCCAGTGCCGTAAGACAAACACAACATCCATGCCTTACCGGGATTCGAACCCGGACCCCTTACGGACGAGTGATCAGAGGCCAGCGCCTTAGACCACTGCGCCACCGGGGTGGTAAGTGGTATTCCGTAGGTGCCAGGTCAGAGGAATACACCGGGTGAGGTAACACTTCCCACCCAAAGTTCAGTAAGTTTTGCCAGGTGATTAAAGCAGCATGAAGTCTGACGTTGTCATGATGAAGGATCACGTTTTTGCGATTGACCAGTGCTGACAGCTTCGATGTCAGTTGTTCTCGCAATCTGTCCAACTGTTGGCAGAAGAGGTCAGCATTTATCGTTCGGTTAGGTGCCAACACCTCCCAGTGGTTTATTCCCTGAACATCCCACTAAACACTCAGCAAAACCTTTTTGGGATGCAGTTCGCCTTTTTGAAGTCGATGGAACAGGCTCCGCAACTTGGCACACAGTTCGTTGACGCTGCTTTAATCGCTTTTGCCAAGTGATTAAAGCAACATGAAGTCTGGAGTTATCTCATCACCCGTCGACGGACTGTGTCACAGTCCGTCGACGGGTGATGAGAAAAGTACCCATTTCACATCACCCGTTACAATTTGTCCCAAAAACGGTTCATTTTTGTGACGAGAAAGCAAAGAAACACAGGTACGGATTCTCTCCTCTCGTTGCTTTGCATAAAGCTGGTGCGGAACCCAGTTATCGAACTTGGTGATGAACCCAGTTATCGAACTTGGTGATGAACCCAAGCGCATGCGTCTGTCTTTCGACCGTTGTTCTGTGTACCGACAACGTTTCCGCTAATTCCTGAACGGTTGGATGTGGGTCATTTGTTATTACTTAGTCCATATCCTCGTTAGAAACCACGGATGGACTCTGTCCCGGAATTTCCGAAACGGTCCCGGAATTTCTGTCTCGGTCCCGGAATTTCCGAAACCAACGGAGACACATGCTATCATCAACTGCATCCTCCCCATACACTTGACAGATGTTGCGGCGAGCCGCGGCAGCAGTACTGCCTTTATCGAACTCGTACAGTACACAATGTCTCATGTGCTCCTTATCGCATGCCATGTTACACCGTCCGTGATTTTCGTTACGAATGACTTACTCGGACAAACCTAATGCTTCTATATGTTCTACTGCTCCACGCTTTATTAGCCTAAAATTCAGCATCGCAGCGTCAACTGGGACGTAACTATTCCGCTCGCAATTTGCATCTATTACAAAAACGGGTGGAACTTTTGCACACACCCAATACTATGATTGAATTCAAATATTTCGGTAATTGGTACAGCTGTTTTATTTTTGGTCATAAGGACTCTTGTATGCTAATAAGCGCATTCCCATTATAGGATATTTTGAGTTTCGTACATTCGCATATTTTTGTGATCAAACTTCTGAAGCGTTACAAAAAAACTAACTCAATAAAAATACTTCCACGAACGGAAATTTTTTGGCAAAAACTATTCATAAAACATCCGATGCTGGCAAAATAGAAAGAAATCAGTATTACAACTCTTCAAGCTAAAAAAGTCGTTTTTCCTACACCGAGAGGTGAAAGCTCTTCTGTAAGCTAATGAACACGACACCTACACTATTCTGGACTTCCCTAAAACGGTGCAGTAGAATAATGATCGTTTGAATTCTATTCGATGTCACACCACCATTTTGACAATACATATATATGTATTGTCAAGACTTTAAGCGAAGTCCAAATACCCATCACATGAGGTGTATTTCACAATAGAGTTCTCATTATCTCAAAACTCTGCGCACATTCTTTACACGTGAGTGTGAGTAGTTTAGTTTCACTTCGATGTACATACTATAGAAATGTAGTTATGAGTCCTGCAGTATAAATACAAAAAATCCGAAGATCATACGGAAGTGAGAGGACTGTCATAGCATTAAGGTTCGATGTTTTAACATACACTAACGGAAAAAAAAATCCCAACACCAAGAAGGGTTTGTGTTAGATAAACGACAGTTGGTAGGCGGTGAGAGTACATCTGTAAGATGACGTCTATGCAAATTTCGCGCTCGGCGCATACGTGTGGCGCTAGTAGCGCCCCTCGTAACATGCAAAGCAGGTTTGCTGTAAATACGCGCTGTAACGTTCGTGAGCGTTAGTTATCGTTGAGATTCGACGTAGGGTGTTGATGTTAGTCAAGAATGCTTTTAAGAAGACGAAGAAGCCATTATCAACAGCTCACAGAGTTTGAACGAAGTCGTGTAATAGGGCTACGAGAAGGTGGATTTTCTTTCCGCAATATCGCAGAACGACTTGGCAGGAATGTAGCCACTGTGCATGATTGTTGGCAGCGGTGGTCAAGGGAAGGTACTGCCTCAAGAAGATCGGGTTCCGGCCGGCCATGTGGCACTACTGAGAGGGAAGACCGCCGTGTACGGCGTATGGCCGTGGCGCATCGTACCGCGTCTGCGGCAGCAATTCGAGCTGCAGTAGCCACCACAGTGTTACAACGAACTGTTTTAAATCGGTTACTTGAAGGACAACTCCGAGCCAGACGCCATGTAGCGTGCATTCCACTTACTCCAAACCACTGCCGTTTGCGACGTCAGTGGTGTCAAGATAGAGCTCATTGGAGGACGGAGTGGAGATCTGTTGTGTTTTCTGGTGAAAGCCGGTACTGCCTGGGTGCCAGTGATGGTCGTGTGTTGGTTAGAAGGAAGCCAGGTGAGCGCCTGCAATCAACTTGTCTGCGGCCGAGACACACTGGACCTACACCTGGAGTTATGGTCTGGGGAGCAATTTCCTATGACAGCAGGAGCACTCTCGTGGTTATCCCACGCACCCTGACGGCACAGTTGTACGTCGGTCTGGTGATTCAATCTATTGTGCTGCCATTCATGAAAAGCATTCCAGGGGGTGTTTTCCAACAGGATAACGCTCGCCCGCATACCGCTGTTGTAGCCCAACATGCTCTACAGAGTGTCTACATGTTGCCGTGGCCTGCTAGATCACCAGATCTTTCACCAATTGAGCACGTATGGGACATCATTGGACGACAACACCAGCGTCACCCCCAACCATCAGTAACCGCCCCTGTATTGACCGACCAAGTGCAACAGGCATGGAACTCCATCCCACAAACTGACATCCAGCACCTGTACGACACAATGCATGAACGTTTGCGTGCTTGAATTCAACATTCTGGCGGTTACACCGGTTATTAATGTACCAGCATTTCACATTTAAAATGGCTCTTCTCGCACTTACAATAAGCTGTGATCTTGAAACCTTAATCGATTAAATATGTTACCTATACAAATGTATTGCCGCCATTTCATTCCTCTACAACTATTTTTTCGTGGTGTTGGGATTTTTTTCCGTCATTGTAGTATTTAATCCTTCCTTGATGGGTTTTTTTTCATATTTTAATTTTATAAATTTAGTAAACGTCAACGAATATTTGAAAACTCGTATATCAAATTGCAATTAATATTTCTAGTGAAACGTTATAAATAATGGGACTGAGTCTTTGAGTTAAAAAGTTATTCCAGGAACCTCTTTATTTTTGTATTTTTATTGCAGGATTCAGATAACTACATTTCTATAGTATGTACATCGAAGTGAAACTAAACTACTCACATGTAAAGAATGTGCACAGACTTTTGAGCTGATGAGAACTGTATTGAGAAACACCTCATGTGATGAGTTCTTCGGCACATTAATATAGACCATATTCATATGATCCAAATACCCATTAAGAACACCCAATGAAATTAGTGTGCAATGACAAATGAATGAATAGGCGATAACGATACACTGAACTCCCTATTATTGGTGCACGGATAATCTGTTTTGCGGATTATCCTTGAATCGCCATAAAAACAAACAAATCTCTCTTCGTTGCTAGGTTCGATCGTCGTGACCCAATTCACATCCTGTCGGCAGTCAAGGTTCGCCATTCCTGTCTATTCTCCACAGTTCTCATGATTTGTGCGAGTTTTTATTTGATCAATGAATCTGTCTGGGGGACGTCCTCTCGTTCTTTTGCCGTCGACATTTCCCTGAATACAAAGTTTTTCTAAACCGTCTCGCCGGATGATGTGGCCGAATAAGGTTAATATACACCGATGAGACGTATGACCACCCCCAAGCTAGAGAAATAAGCGCGCCTGGAGACCGAATGGCGGTGCAGGTGAAGTTCACACGGCAGCATATACACAACCCGAGAACCGGCCTTCGGCTAGTAGTGTTCGGAGTCCGAGTGGGAAAAGCTGCCGATTTATCGGAGTTTAATAAAGGACAAATTGTGATGGAACGGCGCCTCGGAACTACGATCTCGAAAACGGCTCCGCTGTAGTGAGTACGTATCAAAAGTGGTGCACATATGTCCAAACGACAAACCGTCGTCCAACTGTGTTTCGTCTACAGCTCATTGATGCCAGAGGGGAGCGGAGACTGTCGCGCATTGTTCACAGCGACCACAGTGCTACAAATCACCTGGAGCTACAACAGTGGTGATCAGGGCAATGTGTCGCAGCACACAGTTCTCGCAGCTTTCTGCGCATGGGCCTGCGTTGCAGGAGACCGGCTTGGTCTCCTGTCCCCATGCTCACTGCACGTCATCGCCAAGAACGCATGAAATAGGCCTAAGATTAATATATAGGCTCAAGATGATAGAGATTGGACTGTGTATGATTGGAAGAAAGTAGCCTGGTCTGACTTCCTGGGCCGCCCCGGTGATGGAGTGGTCTAAGCGCTGGATCATGACCATTCGTCCAAGAAAGGGTCCGGGTTCGAATCCCGGTGAGGCATCGATGTTGTCTGTCTTACGGCACTGGCTCTTTCCCTTCCCTGGAGCCAGTGGCACCAAATTAGGGACGGCCGACTGCTTACAGCCCATTAAGTTGCTCACGGTGGTAGTTAAACCTTCAACCAAAAAAAAAAAAGTTGCCATCAATGAGTAAACTTGGTCGTTGCGGACCAAGTTTACTCATTGATGGCAACTGTGTTCCCAGCTGGTGATGGCCATTACCAACAGGATCATGCGCCATGTCACACTGCTAGAATAGTTAAGGATTAGTTCGAGGAACATTCTGGAGACTTTTGTTAATGTTTTGGCCTTCAAATTCATCTGACATGAACCAAATCGAACATTTGGGGTTCGACTTAGAAAAGCGGGTTCGCGCTAAATCACCACCACCCCGAAATGTACGGGAACTGGAGGGCCTGCTGTTGACATTATGGTACCAGATAACCCAGAATACCTATCGCCACCTCATCGGATCGATGCCTTGCCGAGTGGCCGGTGTTTTGCGGGCTTAAAGGGGGTCCTACAGCTCATTATGTAAGTGGTCGAAATGTAATTGCTCATTGGTGTATGTCGTTGGATTGTCGGAAGAAGTCATGTGCGCGTCTACGCCGATCTCTTTCAAGATTGATGCACAATCCTAAAAAAAAAAAAAAGTAAGATATTAAGATATGGTAAAATGCTGAAGTACAGTAAAACCTAGATTTATTCGACGCCCTTTTATATTAATCTCTGCATTAACCGACGTAGCTGAGAAAACTGAAATTCAGTTTCAATCCTCAACTGAAAAGTGTTTTAACGATATGTATTTTTCATCTTATCACTTTCGTGGCTTCAGTACGAAATTGTTTGCATGTTTTTCAGCTTCACGGAATTTTTTAAAAGCCGAGGCCGCTGTAATGCTTTTGAAGAAACATGATTTAATACAACGCACATCTCTGTGTGGCGGGGTGGTTGCAGAAAAGGAATTCCAAAGTTGTGTGCATAAGTTTTATTAATTATACATACAGCGATTCCTATTTTAAACAGTGTGTGTATTGGCACTATGTAATATACAGTTCATTTAAAGCCTCTGAATACATATGTATATACAGTAATACATACAGGGGGATTCACTTGGGACTGAACACTTATTTTTTTTTTAATTAACTCACGATTGCAAAAGCACATTTTAATGAAATTAATGTAAAACATACTTTGATCCATGACAAAAAAGGAATGTCTCATAGATGCTGGAAGCGCCCACCGCCAGAGTCCAGGCACCTTATCACCCGACGCACCATATTGGCGAATGTGCGATGCAGCGTAGCGACAGCGATGGCAGCAATTTTACGTGTGATGTTTGAGTTCCTCAATCGACCTTGGCTTGTTGACATAAACCTTGCTTTTCAAAAGTCCCCATCAGGTCGGGAAACCTAGGCAAGGAAACCTTTTCAGTCAGGAAACCTATTTCTTTCTCAGAAAACCTAAAAGTCCCCAGAGAAAGATATCTGTGTGAGTCAGGTCAGAGAACCTAGGCGGCCACAAGTCTTTGGTGGTTGTAAGATGTCTGTGTGAGTCAGGTCAGGGAACCTAGGTGGCCACAGGTCTTTGGTGGTTGTAAGATGTCTGTGTGAGTCAGGTCAGGGAACCTAGGCGGCCACAGGTCTTTGGTGGTTGTAAGATGTCTGTGTGAATCAGGTCAGGGAACCTAGGTGGCCACAGGTCTTTGGTGGTTGTAAGATGTCTGTGTGAGTCAGGTCAGAGAACCTAGGCGGCCACAGGTCTTTGGTGGTTGTAGGATGTCTGTGTGAGTCAGGTCAGGGAACCTAGGCGGCCACAGGTCTTTGGTGGTTGTAACTCGTTCACAGGTGTGATACGGTGCGGCTTAATCTTAGCCTCTTTGGCTGCTCCTTGACATGCCGAATACGATAATCCAGATTCTTGGGATAGCCGCTGAATAGATTTTCGAAGGGATGGAATAACCACTGCTTCACAACCTCTATTGTGTCCTCCGCAGTCTGGTGTCGTCCGCCCGTATGCGGATCCACCAAGCTTGCCGATGTCTCCAGCTTCTTCACCAATTTCGAAATGGTGGCTCTGGTGGGTGGTTTACGCCCACCAAATTTCTTCAGAAACTCCTTCTGACATTGTTTGAAGAAACCGGTTACCCAGTACTGACGCACAACGAACACACGCTCTTCAATTGTGTACATCGTCTTCATTCGACCTCATCGCTTAAACTCTCTGCGGAGACACGCTACGTCTATTCCTCCACCACTACTAGACAGAATGGTGCGTCAGTGCGGCACCACCCAGCTGCCGGGGAGACATTTTATTCACAGGTAACGCATGTCGACTGCTTCGTCAGGGAATAAAGAACCGCTCCGGTCGGGTTTTACGCTCGTCGTATATTCCCCCATCTCATATATTCCACATAAGTGTTCAGTCCCGAGTGAATCACCCTGTGGTTCGTTTTACGGTATACACTGCCATTTCCGGATTACCAGTGTTTTTCGTGCATTAATTAGCATGGGTAACTGGGAGTTCAGTGTATTCGCCGTCTCTTCTTGCAACTGCCAAAACTGCGCTGTGATTGCCATTCGCATTGTGTTATTGAAACCTTAAGTGACGAAGTAGTCATACTATTAGTGTGCACAACTCTGCCCAAATAATTATTCCCCCACACACTGAACTCTGCGCTGAGAAGGTCAAGCCCGAGAAACCCATTCTATCAAATAACCTTCTCTACCCGCCTTTGCGTAAATTTTGAAGGCTTGATAACACGCTCATCGGAAGTTAAGTGTTTTCACCCCTTTGGATAAAAGAAAATTGATTAATGAAGTTTCTTCTTCGGCTGCACGGACAATACATTGTGATACTAGAATTTGCCACCCACATACTGTTAAAACAAACTTGGAACTAGTTGGGAGAAATTCTCCCTCTCAAGTTATTCATACCACAGACTAATTTAGAATGATTTTTTCCAACTCCATACCAGTTGAAAACAATTTAAAGGAGGCTTTAACATTTAGAATTCTTCTAAATTAATATAAACACTCGTGCAATTATATTCTAAATTTTACTTTGAGCTCGGACATTGAGTCCAGAAGCTGTGTTATAAATGGACCATTTGTTTTTCAACAACGTAATAAAGCTTCGGAGGAAACTGTAAGTAGCTAAAATCATTAATTTTGATTTAAGAATGGAGGACAAGGTCTGACTGTCAAGAGAAGCGATATTTAAAAGTTATTATGTACAGTAGTATCTAACATGGTAGCTAATTGCTTCCTCCCAAGATTTAACAGAGGTAAACAAGTTGGCGCCTTGCCACTTCGTGATCTTAATAACTTTTTTCATTCTCATAATGACTGCGAATATGCAAAGAATAAGTGACAAGGCTTACGCTTAAGTCGAATATATGGTCAAGGGGTCAAACAGGCAGGAAAAAAGTTCAGCCTCCTGATCCTCATCAGTTTAAAGTATCAATGGGATAAATGTCAAAACAGTTAAATCAAGATAGTTTGGAAGTTAACATCAAAAGAGAACGACAAAAGTGTAAACATGCCTCTTACTTTGAATTCTTTTTTGACCTTGATGTGGTACGCCGTCGTACTTCCATCACCTTTGCCCTTGGACTTCACCTTCACAAGAGCAACTGAAACAAAACAATAGGAAACTGCAGCAAAACAGTAATACATCTTTCTTGGGAGTATCCACTACTTTCGAAAACAAAACTAGATAACTGCAATAACCATTTATCACTCTGAGATAGCAGTTTTTCAAGTCACTCTTACAACCAGATGAAAAATTCAGAAAACAAGAATCCCAAGGCTGTTTGCCGGTATAGCGCGTTCAGCAGCAGAACTGGAGCAAGAAAATTCCTATTTTTGAGCAGCAAAATTTGGGTTTGGAGCATCTAGCAAAACATTTTTGATGACTCCGTTTAAGGACTTACCCTTACATATAAGTACTTTTATCAACCTCAACATAATTACGCGCTCACGTGATGGATAGCAACAAACTTGCAGTATTTCTGCAAATTATGGAAGAACTTCTTTTATTTATTTTTTTCATCAGCAACTTCTAAAAATACTATAGTTTAACTATACTAGGAATCCTAATTTTTTGGCGTAGAGTAGAAATCAGAGTATCCGAGCTTGAGCACATCAACCAGATGGCTTTTAATTCAGCTGTCTACCTTCCTTGCAAAAGCCATCTTGTTAAAGTGCTAAAGCTTGGAAACTTTGATTTCTACTCTACGCCAAGAAATTCGGATTTCTAGTATAGTTAAACTATTTTTAGTATTGTTGGTGTATAGTTCCTTATTATTAATCAGAATCTTCTTTGTGATAATTTATGCTTCTTTTCATTGTAGAGCAAATAAATAATGATTTATCCTATTTTCTATTTATTTTCTCCTTATACAGTGAACGGATAAATTATTATATAAACTCCGATAACGAAATGCAAAGCAGACGCACATCGTGTCCAGTAACATGGTATGCTGAAACTGGAAATGCTTATAAATAGCGGTCTATATATATATATATTGAAAACCAGTCACAGAAAAAGTAATTGTTGGTAATAGCAGCCACGTGAGTTTGACCGTAGCCAGGAAGGCCGGCTGCTGAAGCTGCGGGGAAGGCAGACAGCTGAAGCCGCGAGGAAGGCCGGATATTGAAGCACCGCAGCTGCTGAACTGTTGGCATTTCCAAGTTAGACTATCGAACGTGTATGCCAAGATTACGTGAAATACGGCAAAACTTCCAACCAACGGTGGAAATGTGGCCGTAAACGTGCAATTGACTCTCAAGGTGAAGGCAGACTGTCCCGCATAGTTATAAGGAATCTCACCGCTACCATGGAGTAGATAACGTCGGTTTTTTAATGAAGGCGTGTCCACAAGCTTATGCAGAGGAAGATAATTCGTCGTACCATGGTAAAAATAAAATAGGCTTCGGCAGTCGATGTCCACATCGTGTTCCCTTGTTGACTGCAAAACACCGGAAGATTAGGCTGCGGTTTGCAAAGGCCTATTGCAACTGGGCAGCGAAGGGCTGGACACACGTCATCTATGGTCTGACTAATCACTGTTTCAACAGTTTGGAGTGTGTTTACATTGGCTTCCTTAGATCCCGTCAAGACCAACGGCACAACGTATATGGACATCTTCACCGACCATCTACACCCGTTCGTGACGATTCTCTTTCGGCACCATGACGCAATCTTTCAACAGGACAATGACACACCACATAATTCTTGGGTGGTGAACAATCTTCTCCAAGAGACTTGATCACATTCGAATGGCTCTTTTGACCGCTGGACCTCAACCCCGTTGAGAAGTTGGGGGAAGAACTGTAAAGATCTGTTTGAGCCCACAAAGTCCAACGGCAACAGTGGATGACCTACTGTAGATGTAATGCCTGCTTAATGGGTGGCAATACAATCTCCGTGTTTTCAACACCTCATTGAGTCCTTACCAACATGTCTGGCTGCTGTTGTGAGGGGAAAAGGTACAACAACACTATGTAGGTGTATGTAATAATTTGTCCATTCAGTTTAGATATTTTATGATCCTATATTGCAGTAGTTTGGTGAGTGTCGGTCCTTCGCATGGAAGTAGTGATAGGAGTCAGTCCAACATCCCTAACATGTTTATTCGAATTACACTACCGTATACTAACTACTACGAGAAATTCGTTAATGCCGCCCCGGTGGCGCAGTGGTCTAAGGCGTTGGCCTCTGATCATTCGCCCGTAAGGGGTCCGAGTTCGAATTCCGGTCAGGCATGGATGTTGTGTTTGTCTTACGGCACTGGCTCTCTCCCTTCCCTGGAACCAGTGACCCTAAATTAGGGACGGGCGACTGCTTATAGCACATTGAGTTGCTCACGGTGGTCGTTAAACCTCCAATCAAAAAAAAAAAAAAAAAAATTCGTTAATACCGAAAATGAGTGAATCCACAATAAAAACTTTGAAACGTGGCACGCGTTCGTAGTCATGATAAAACTGACTACTACTAGAATAATACAGAAAAAAATCCGATCACACACAAGGCTGGCTTACGTAGCATGATGAAACCATCGTTCTGCTATTATGCAGGATTATTTGTTTCTATAAAGAGTTTGCAAGAGTTGGAGCAGGTTAAACACAATTTGCTCTCTGTAATGAAAACATAAGGTATAACGAAATAAAATTCCAACCATAATCTGTAAAAATACACCATTATTATAAGTCCAATTATGTCGGAGATAACTTTGGAATACTAAGAGAAAACTTAGCTGCTCTACAGAATAAAAAAAATCGCTGAAAAAAAGAAGAGATGAATAACACTAAACCACATTTTTGTTCAATAACAAAGCGTTACCATTGGAAATTATGATACTAGATCAACAAAAGTGCGCAGAATATATCGATATAAAGAATAGTAGACAGAAGTTTTACACTGTGCAATTAGATTTCTGCGAGTCAAGTTAAATTGATTCTCTCGTAACCAAGCATCGTATGTTGTTTTATGATGCAGTGTATTATGATTCTCAGCATTCCATTTATACACAATTTTTATTTGGAGTGATTAACTAAATTAAATATGGGAACAGATTAATTTATAGATTGTAAAAGAAAATTTCGTGTGACAAATCTGTTTGCGATTACATAGTTTGTTCAAAATACACACTGGATTCACAAATATTAGTTTATTATAATAAAATCATATTTCAGGAAAACTAGCTTGAAGTACATATTTTGCACGCATATTTTATTTTGGAAGCAAACAATTCTAAGAGTTATTAATTGCAATGTGCGGGTAACAATCGAAAATTCTTTTTACATTCCTTTAAAAAATATTGAGCGCTTAGTGTACATTAAAAAATGATTATTCTTCAAACAATGAACACTGACTAATCTTCCTCACAATATTTAATATTCCCTGAGTACCCAATCAGCTGCTTCTGAAATTCTATTTTCTTATGTTCCAAATGATCATTTATAGGATTCAGTTCCACCTGATTTATTTCCTTAATCTATTTACCAGGTACCAAACTATTTCAATGATCTGATTCTAATTGGCACGTTCAAATATTGCCGTAACCTGTGCGAAGCCGCATTTTTTTAGACAAGGTGCTGTTGTGACAGCTTTGTTCAAACAAATGGTGAAGCCTTTCCTTCGCGCAAATTTGCGAACAGTTTTTTTTTTTTACCAATTGATTCCAGGAGGTTCGTATTAACGCAAGCCGAATTCTTTGTTCGTTAAAAGCGTATTTTTTCCAAGATAATCTCATTCAAATATTGTCGTAATATTTCCGTCTCCAGAAAATGCATTTCGAGAGTTGATAATTTCAAGCATAAAACAATGGAATAACATTTCTGAGGAGAATATCTCTGGTTTTTTTCCTCGGGTGTATTGATTCCAAGTAATCGTATTCAAATAATGCTGTCACTTTCCCAATGTACGAAACTAAATATTTCCTTTTCTTCATTTTTTTTTATTTGAAGACTTAATGATTCCACAAGAAGCATCTTCAAATAATACTTTTATACTTTCACCTACGGAAATCGCTTGATAGCCGTATTGAAGAAAGAGAATAAGCATGCACACACACACACACACATTCAATTAATGTCATAACCTTTCAAGAAACCTTATGTAAAAAACTTATCAGTCTAACTTTAACACATGTCAGAGTTGATGAGGGAAAACTCTTTTGGAGCGAATTTGAAAAAAAGGGCTTTAAAGAACGGAATAGCAGTGGTTTGGTGAACTTTGGGGCAGTTGGAGAAGTTAGTTTTATAATGTGGAAGAAATATTCTTCTCATAATACGTGGAAAATACGTCATGATAATTAACACGGCAATCTGACATCTCTGAATTGACTGGTCTTCACGTAATATCAATCACATCAGAAATTTTGAAAATTTCATCGCCCTGGAGTGGAAATCGAACCCGCATCTCCCGATTACCGATCGAGTATGCTAACCGCTACACCACCCAGGACCAGAAAGTATTCTTAACACTCGGATACTTGTGACTTTCTCGTCCTCTGTGTAACGGTTAGCATACCCGAACGGTAATCGGGAGATGCAGGTTCAATTCCCGTCCAGGGCGATGAAATTTTTAAGTTTTCTGAGGTGATTGATATTACGTGAAGTACAGTCAATTCAGAGATGTCTGATTGCTGTGTTAATTATCATCAATTCCGTTTTCCTGTGAAATCAGCGGCCAGATAATAATTATTACCAATGGAGTGGCTGAAAGGATATATGGGTAAAATAAAAATTACTACAAAATTTTGGAGATTGAAGTCGCCTTCAGGAGACATGACTTATTTATAGCCCAAATCTCTGCTGAAAACACTGCTGAGAATTTTTTAGTCTGAATTAAATTACACTGGCTTTTTTAAAAAAAGTTGATACATTTTTTGGGGAAAAATGAAGTCTCACCGTAGCAGGCACTAGTTGAATGTCCCTTCGCATCAGACATGACCAATATGCTCATGTCTAAATGAAAGGGCACTTGACATTAGTTTGGGTTTTTTAAACATTACACTGAACTAAAGAGAAATCTCATAATCTATAGATGTCATTTGCTCAGAAATGTGTAAAGCTCGCAGTTTGACACTCATAGACAGTACAGCAGCAGTCTAATGAATCACTACTGATAAAGAAATGTTTTTACTTCTAAACTTTAATTCTAGCACGGCAAGCCAAATACGTACTAATTTAACAGATTTTACATCGAAGTTTGATGGTCTAGTGTAAAGTTTTCCATTATTTCGATGTGCTGATTTTGAAGATGAAAATTAGAAAGCTTAAACAACTCACCCTAGCAAGACATTTTTAAACACTGGTTAGGAAATATAGCATATTAAGGTTCTTATACTGATATGTAGAATTTGTGGCAGAAAAATTGTCAATTCTTTGCCATCTTGAGCGTAATTGAAAAAAACAAAATCGCAGTACATTTACATTAAGGACATTCCAACACATACGTATATAAGCACGCCAGCACATGTGTCTCAACATGTAAACTTACAGTGCTGTAGGAAATCACAGAAGCTATATAACATCAAAGCGCAAATTAACAGCTATAAACAAAACTGTGTTCCGTTACTTTGCATCGAGCATTATTTTTAGGCGCATTTTTCAGGCACGCCTATTGCATGTTTTCACGTTTTATAACTACAATATATTAATTCAGGGGAGGCAAAATAATTGTGAATTAAAGCCACATCAACTAAAATTTTCTTGAAAATAACACACGAGATACATTTCGTGAGTCATTACATTATTTACGTCCTTGTTTCATCGCAAGATCTATTTTTGAAAATAAAATATCAAAATTCATATTTCTCACACCCAAATCAACAAATAAATTAGAAAATTTTAGTTTCCGTTTTTCATAACGGAATGAATCATAAATTGCCACTGCGGAAAAAGGAATTGAAAGGGTCATGAAAATTGGCAGAAATTAACGAGAAACTAATTGATGAATATAAAATAAAAACTCGGTCCCTTTCCGGACTCTAAGTTAGATGTTCACACTTTACTCATTTCTGATCTGCTCACAGTTCCATCCTTCACCTGAATCCTGATTTGTTTCTTGGCCACAGTACTTAATTCAGTTGTGAACCCTCCCGCTGTAGATTGAGAACATAATTCACTGAAGCGTAATATTTAAACCCCCTGCCCTTCCCTACACAGCTAAAACTGCCTTCAAATGAAATTTCCAGGCCGTCTTGATATATTGTGGTTACAGAGTGCCATAAAAAAAAGAAAATCTGTTCATGACAGATAGGGTCATCGTGTTAAATGTTCTCTTTAGTCGTTCTAAAAAACGACGCTACAAAATACGTTCACTGTGTCACTACGGTATAATGCATTTCCAAATTCCTGAAAGTGACTGGGTGAGGGTAGCACTTTCAGACAATGAACGTCTTGTAGTACAGACGTTGGACACGTTGCCATCTTTCTTCATTGTGTTTTGAACGGCGATATACAGTCCCCTCTGTCGCCATGTTGCATCGGCCGAGATAAGGCTTGTCTCATTTCTCACGCTTGTCGTTAATGATTTACTTTCACTCGCGGGCGGTAACATTTCTCACTTTTCGGAAGAAATTTGCCAGCGGTCCCCGGGAGACACGCCGCACTGTCACACGTAAATCCTTCAAAGAAATCATGCTGAAGACTATATTCGTTTTTAGACTGAGATACAAGAGTATGCCAGCTCAGATGCGTGGAAGTTAAGAAAGAAGGCTAGAAGGATTTTATTTATCGTATCACCTGCCTCCGCTTGGCGCCAGCTGTTTACAAGACGGAAACGTACTTGTCTGGTGTTCCTCACTTATTTCACAGTATTAATTCAGAATTTGCGTCAGCATTAAGACATTTCTGACACTTTCTCGGAGATATTTTCAGCTTTTGTATTAAGTGTCTCCTCTTGAACGAATGCAGCAGTAAAATTCCCAGAGTAGTCTGCGACCCTGAAGTAACCATCTTATTCTTTCGCGGTGAATAAAATCAAATAGTTGTAATTACGGTACCAGAAAAATGTTTTATGAATTTACATCCCTTTTAGTGCGTCTTTTGGGAGAAAACATACAAACAAACGAAAAAAATACGTGCCTACAGGGTGTCCATAAAGTCTTTCCCACATTACAAAAATTAATATAAAAAAAATCTATGCAAGTTTAAAAAAATGGTTGCCAACCTAATATAGTAGCACTCATAAAGTTTTTTCTTCTGTTCTTTAGGTGAGCGCTACTGCTGAATGAGAGAAGATAATGGCTTCCATGCAAGAGAAAGCGGCGTGCGTGTTGTGGTTCTACGAGACCAAATCGGCGGTTACTGTCCAGCGTCATTTCAGAAAAGAGAACAGACTATCACCACCGAACCAAAAAGCATTAAAGCTTGGTACGAAAAGTTTAAAGCGACGGGTAGTGTTGGCGATCTCCCTTGAGCGGGCCTACCACCGGTTACACAAGAGACAGCTGCAGTTGTTCAGGAGACATTTCTGCGAATTGCCAGGAAATCCATTCGTCGTGCTTTACTAGAAACTGGGATTCTCCGTGCCGCGGTTCACAAAATTTTACACAAACGTCTTCATCTGTATGCTTATAAAGTACAGATCGTTCAAGCTCTTGAGCCTGATGACCGGCCTCGCCGTGCTGCAATTGCGACGGAGATGTCGCAGCGTATAGCTCATGATAGTGATTATCTGCACCGTGTCTGTTTCTCAGATAAAGCCACATTCCACGTCTCTGGTACAGTAAATAGAGAATATATGCCAACCTGGGGATCAGAAAGTTCCCATTATGTTATCGAAAAACAGAAAAAAATGAACGTATGGTGCGGTCTGATGCATGAAAGAACCATCCCCCTCCCTTTTTTTTTACAGAGCCCACAGCAACGTGTGTGTGTTGAATATGCTGCATGCTGGAACTTTTTGTAGCACCTCAGCTGCATGCATTCCAACTTTCGGTTATTTTCCAACAAGACGGCGCCCCAGCACATTAGCCAATAATTGTTCGTGAGTTCCTGAATGCCACATTTCCGGACAGATGGATTGGCAGCGACTATCCCATGAGATGGCCACCTCGATCGTCCGACAGAGCTTATCTATACGTTTCCTGTGAGGTTATGTGAACAGTGTTCCGGATGTCGAGACGTTGAAGAGCAGAATAACGGACGTCATTGGTTCTGTCTTTGCTGAGATATGAAACAAAACATGGCGTGAAATCGAATATCGCTTAGATGTCCTCCGGGCCACAAATGGCGCCCATGTGGAGGTGTACTGACACTGGAAGAAAGCTTTAATTGTGCATCATCATTGTCGTGCAATCCCTTTGTTGTAATACATTTTTATATTTGTAATGCGGAAAATACTTTATGGACACCCTGTAAATAATGTCCGTCCGTCTGTGGACACCATATCTCTGCAACTCTTTATCCGGTTTAAATAATTTCTTCTGCAGTTGAAAGCCTGAACTGGAAAACCGACGCTCCGTACGTCTTGGACTTTTCCCGATGCATAACCGCACATCCAGGAGGCGTAAATGCACATGCTATTAAATAAAAAAATGTATCTTAGTCTATATAATTGCTTCAATAAGACAAATTAAAAAAATTATTTTAGCCTCCGATACCTTTTATCACGAAAGCTATTTCACGTACAATATCAATTAGCAATAATGCAGGGTGCCACTGCTAACACATAGCTGGTCCCAAAACAACTGAGAATGGTTTAAAAAAAATGTGCAATACCGCGTTCGACCTTGCCACGAGTCTTAGAAAAAAAAAAAGAGGTAGTCGTTTGTAGTAAACATAGCAATCGGTCACAACTGTTTATCACGCATGCGTCGTCGGTAGTGCGCAGTTTAATCGTTGTTTCGTGGATCCCTAACAAATGTTTTCGTGCTGTGATTTTTCGAAAAAATGGATGTGAAAGGGGAACAAAGATGCGCCATAAAATTTTGCTGTCGACTTAAGAAGTCTGTCGGAAAGACTTTCCGTCTTATGCAAGAGGCTTATAAATATTTAGGAAAATCAACAACTTACAGATTGCATAAAGAATTTATGGATTGTCGTGAGTCGGGGGCTTTAATCGCGCATGGAGAAAGATCTTCAACGAGTGTTACAGAGGTAAACATCAATATAATATGTGCTGTTATAAGGGAAGACAGACACCTATCAATTAGAGATATCGAAGATATGGTTCACTTTTCAAAAACCATCAATTCACGGAATTTTAACCGAGCATTTGGGCATGGAACGAGTTTGTTCAACTTGGTTCCACATTTCTTCACAATGCAAGGCTGCACATGGCCAGTTCTGTGGTTTGTTATTAAGTTGATGCCCAAACCTGTATATATAGTCCAGACTTGTCGCCATGTTGCATCTGGTTGTTCTCCGTTTCAAAAAAGACATGGGACTACAATTGAGACTGATCAAGAACTTATTACAGCTGCTTAGGGGTTCTTCAACGGCATTTCAGAATTCCAGATGACATTCCAAAAGTGGGAGTAACGTTGGGGCACTTGTATTCGATGCAATGGACAGTATTTCGAAAAAGATGGCCAATTCCTTGATAATTAAGGTACGCATATTTTTTTTATAAAAACATTCTGAATTATGTTTTGGGACAATCCCTGTAGAATGTATATTTTCCCAAAATCTGCTTCTAAAAATTGGATTTTGAAAAACATTTTTGTGTTAGAGATAATGACTTTGAACATTCTGTATGCGTTTTACAATATTTTGTGACCATATGCTTTGTCACTAGAAAGATACGTGCAAATTTGTTTTTAACATGATTGTAATCGCACTTTCGCTCTGAAAATCTAACTGAAAAAAATATTTTTCAATCTAACGCCATCCACCGCAGAAAACATTTGTGCACTTATTTTCTCAAATTCGTTAGTTTTCCTGACAAGGAAGGGGATGTATTAATGCAAATCCCGGTAATGATGATCTTTGCTTCTGGAAGTCTTATTTAAAAAATTCTTGCTACTGGCAACGTTTGTGGCGAGAAATATTTGTCAACTTTTGTACTACACAGTTTGTGTTCATTTGTGTTTGCACCAAACTTGGAACCATATCTTCATTTCTAAGATCTCTATTTGATATCTTCTGCTGTAAAAAATGATTTTTGTCAGTGGTCTAAGCGATGGCTTTTGAACATACGTGTCCGAGATGGGTCCAAAGATGGTGACGGGTCAACAATTTCGTGCGGGTCAAACGGGTCAACTCTCCAACAGCATTTCAAAATTACCTAGTTTATTTCCGTTTAAAAAACTGAGTTTATTTCCTTTTATTTTTAAAAACAAAAAAATTTCAAAGCAAAATGCACACTGGAATTTTGCTCGATACAGGTGCCCGCCGACTGAAAAATGATTTTTCATGCAATATGAAGGAAGAGTGTCCCTTCCTTCTGAGGGTGCACTGATGGAAACAACGTCCACATTTTGGAAACTTTCAACTCATCATAAGCTTGTGAAAATTGGTGTTGCTGTGAAACATTTTCTGAAGCTTGATATGTTATCAAGAAAACATCAGGCACTGAAATTAAACATACAGTTTACTTAATTCAAATATTTGACTGTAGCGCCATCAAAATTAGATGGAACAGCCTTGACATTACTGCGGAGGGACTTTTTGACTCTCGCAGGTGTGTTTGGAAACATGTGTAAAACAGTTAGGTTATGTGAAGGTCTACAGTTTTGTTCAACAACAAGCGTGTGTGTGTGTGTGTGTGTGTTTATATATTTGCCACTAGGAAGATAATATATATATATGATTATACTATCTTCATATATACATGTTTAGGAATATGTGTAATTATAAATGGAGTTTCGAATTTATAGTTCAAAGCAGATTTGTCCGGGTCGGTCACACACATCACACTTTGCATTAACCATGTTAAGTGACGTTTACGTACTTCTGCATAAATGTTTCTAATTCAATGGCAGGTGTGTGTATCTATATTTGTGGATCTTTCACTGATTGTTTAAAAATTTGGTTTGATATGCACTCTGCAAAAAACAAACGAAGCACCCAAAAAGGAATCTTCCAATCGAGATGAAAATTGGTATGTGCAATGTACATGTATAGGAAAGGAAATTATTGCAATTCCACTGCAGTTGCGCCATTCATTCGGATAAAACAGCTACATGAGTGGAAAAAGTTAGTACGATGTAGCGCCACCTCTGGCTCCGATACAAGCGGTTTCCCGGCATGTCTACTGAGGTATAATAGCATGTTAGATGGTGCTCAAATTGCGGGCTAATTTGCCGACATTTCGGAATGAACGTAGGTGACGTCCCATCATGTCCCAAGCATGTTCGATAGGGCTCTGGCCATGGAAGTGTCGACATCACGGAGGCAGGCCTGGGAGAGCCGTGATGTGTGTGGCCGGGCATTATCCTGTGGAAAAATTGCTCGGTGATCCTGCGGCAGGAATAATAGCATAACGGGTCGTAGAATGTCGTCGACGTACCGTTAAGCTAGTACGGAGAACTACCAAGGATGTCCGGCTATAGTAGGAAATGGCTCCCTAAGCAGTCAGTTCTGGTTGCGAGCCGTGCGCTGGCAGGTTCGTCTCCAAACACGTATTCGCAGCTTAACGGCGGCAAGTGCAAACCGTGATTCATCACTGAAGACAACACTACGCCACTGGACACCCTTCCATGAGTGGTTTTTGAGGTCACAGAACTAGTGACCTCAGAATCCACCCATCCCTCATCCGGGACTCAAAACCTGGCCCAGCTTGAATGAATTCCAAAAGCCTGCGCCTGGCTAAACATACAGATAACTCCTCACTTCCTCGAAATCAGGGACTTGTTAGAATTGCAGCGTGTTCTAAACCTCTAGAACTTTTAGAACACTGGCCATTGTAAGCACCGAAACAACACCTAACCCTCATTACTCTGAACATGTGTAACGTATCTCAGTTATAGTTTACTTTTATTTCCATTTACATGTTGATCGAGTGATTACATAGCATAAAGGTCTAGGTACATGCTTAATTTATTTGTTTCAGGGTTTAATACCCCCCCTATGATAATACTGTGAAACCTCGAAATAACGGTCACTGCTCGAACCGGGAGAAAGTGACCGTTGTTCGGAGGTTAGGCCTAAGTTAACATTGCTACGCGGTTGCGTAGCAATGTTAACTTAGGCCTAACCAAAAAAATATATACATCGATGAGCCATTCCATTATGACCCCCCCCCAGTCTCGAGAAATGAGCACGCCTGGAGTCAGAACGGTGGCGCAGGTGGAGTCAAACGGAAAAGCTGCCGATTTATCGGAGTTTGATAAAGAACAAATTGTGATGGCACGACGCCTCGGAACTACGATCTCAAACTGCGCGGCTTGTGGGTTGTTCACGTGCCACTGTAGTGAGTACATATCAAAACTGGTGCACAGATGGCCAAATGACGAACCGTCGTCCAGTCGTGTGTCGTTCGCAGTTCACTGATGCCAGAGGGGAGCGGAGACTGTCGCTAATTGTTCACAGAGATCGCAGGGCCACAGCGCGCCAAATCACTCTCAGCTACAACAGTAGCGATCAGGGCAATGTGTCACAGCACAAAGTTCATCTGAGACTTCTGCGCATGGGCCTGCGTAGCCAAAGACCGAGCCGGGTCCCCATGCTCACTGTGCGTCATCGCCAACAACGCGTGAAATGGGCTCAAGATCATCAAGATTGCACCGTGGATGATTGGAAGAAAGTGGCCTGGTCTGACGAATAAAGATTCCTGGTGCATCACGTAGACGCCAGAGAGCGGATACGCCGATTACCAACTGAGGCTATGGCAGCTGAATGCACTGTTTGGTGAAAAAGGCCAGCTGTGGCGTTGTTATCCTCTGGGCGATGTTTTCTTGGGACACTTTAGGCCCCTATTATCTCAATAGCACAATCCCTGACAGCTGTGAGTTATCTGAACATCGTTGTGGACAAAGTTCACCCATTCATGGCAACTGTGTTCCTAGCTGGTGATGACCATTATCAACAGGATAATGTGCCATGACACACTGCCAGAATCGTAAAGGAGTGGTTCGAGGAACGTGCTGGTGACTTTCTGTTAATGCACTGGCCTCCAAATTCACCTGGCTTGAACCCAGTCGAACATTTGTGGGTCGACTTGGAAAAGCGGGTTCACGCTAAATCACGAGCAGCCCGAAATGTACGGGGACTGGAGGACCTGCTGTTGGCATTATGGTACCAGATGCCTCCAGGAAACCTATCGCCACTTCATTGAATCGATGCCTCGCCGAGTGGCCGCTATTTTGCGTGCTACAGGGGATCCGACAGCTTATTAGGTAGGTGGTCATAATACAATGCCTCATCGGTGTATGAAGCTCAAAAACAACAAAGAAAACGTTGCAGTGCTTTCTCGAATTGCTATCTGCTGGATAAAACTGAATATAGTAATTGAATAAATAATTCATGGTGTAGAGGATTTCAAGGAAAGTGTCTGACATGTGGTGTTAAATAGCCCTTGAAACAAGCAGCTAGGAGATTAAGGTTAGGGTATGCTATGGGAAAGAAACATGTTAGATAGTAAAGCCTAACTGCATAGTTATCTCGCCTCGCGCCGTGAGGCACGAAAACAGACCACTGGGACTAAAGCAAAAAACATCGACCCCAACGGCCAAACTTCCACGCCCCATCAGCCCCCGCGTGCATCCCTGGGAGGTTGAAACATACATCGAAGGTCGCCTCACGTACAGCTAAACTTTTAGCTCCTTTCGTTTCACTTAAGCATACCACTCTTGCAACCGTACTCCAACCCATTATGCCTTTAGCAATAAATATTCTTTGTCACTAACTTATCCATCTGGCTAAAGTACGGAAGGAACTACGTAAAATGCAAGGGATAGGATGTCTATTAGATTCTCTTTCGGGGCTGACTGTGGTATCCGTTTTCCGCTGCCAAGAGATTTCGTTGTTTGGAAGTTATCGTTGATATTAATCCTACGAAAGCTGTTCGGCACGAAGCAAACCTTTACTGTTGCTCGGAGGTGTTCGTTAATGGAGGTTTCACTGTATAAAACCAAAAGCTGTCACCCGTCTGTAATTGAAAACCCAGGAAAGAACAGAACCAATACTGGGAGGAAAAAAGACAACATCCGTATCTTGTCCAAGGATTAGAACCCGTACCCAGCAGTGCGAAAAGCTGGTCTGAGTTGAACATCATGACAACTGGGAGACACATCTGATCGTCGCACTGTACATGTGTTCAGTGCCTCAGAACCTGTCTTTTTTTCCTACTTTTAGGTATATTTCAGTGGAAAACTTAAGTACAATAACCCAAACAAGTAATTTACGGAGTCTGTCTGGGCTGTGAAAACGTTTTCACACTGCTCGTAAGAACACGTAATACACCTGGGGTCTAGACTACGTATTTCCCCTTTCCGAAATGTCTGAAAGTCCTCTTTTTGTTTCTTTGATAGTACCTTCACTTTGAAATCGCGTTCATAACAAATCTTAAGTTTACTTCTTTTCACCCGTAAAAATCACAAGGTTATAACGGATGAAAATTCCAGAGCAGGCGAGCACTCAAGCTGGCTAATCAAACAACACCGCTTCGGTGGCACAGTGGTCTAAGAACTAGCTTCTTAGCGTTCGTACAAAATAAGCGCGGGTTCGAGTCCCGGATGAGGCATTGGTTGTGTTTTTTTCTTACGGCTCACGTTCTCTGCTTTCCTAGAAACAGTAAGCCCTAAATTTGGGACTGCCGACTGCTTATAGCCCTGAGAGCTGCAGATGGTGATCGTTTCACCCCGAAACAAATGATCAAACAACCGAAAAAAATCACAGAATGCAAATTCAGAAAATGCGATTGTCAAGAAACTAGTATAATAAATCGCAGTGCGTACAATCAATTTCCCTCGTACAGCTAATTTTTGTACAAAGCATTACTTCCATGCAAGCACTCACTCAACTGGGTTGTGCACAGAATTGCTCAGAATAAAGCTACGTAATGTCAGGGTATTAAAGATGCCACGCATATGTTGGACATCGTATATCGAGCCGTGACTGTATGTAC
This sequence comes from Macrothele yani, assembly GCA_039090855.1. Taxonomy (NCBI): domain Eukaryota; kingdom Metazoa; phylum Arthropoda; class Arachnida; order Araneae; family Macrothelidae; genus Macrothele; species Macrothele yani. The sequence continues at coordinate 3,401,266 of CM077014.1, forward strand.
GTCACAACTAGTTTTGTTGCAAAACTTTCCAGTGCCTACTTTTCGTTTCACACACCTGGCAGACTTTTTCATTTTTCTTATTTCAGTACGTCCATAGATTTTGCATTAGCTTTAATCAAATCTGTTGTCTCTAAAGTTTTATCCCTCCCTTCTTTTTTGTTTTCTGTGGAGAGACGGAAGGTCGTTGGCACGTTCTTCCACTTCAGTGGTTTTGGGAAACAGAAGAAACATGCGTAGCACGCAATCAAAAAGTAAGAAGGCTGGCAGATCTTTCTTTCAAGCTGTACCTAAAAGCTTCATCATATTCTTCTTTTTCTTTTAAAAGCCTTCAACTTCAATCCGCACTGGCTAAACAATGAGAACATTGAAGGAAGTTCCTTTTGACAGCTGCAGGCCACTTCTACCGTTGCCGTTGTTCTTTTACTGGAACACTACACTTCAAAAACCATGGTATACACAATGATTACCCTACCATGAAAGCACTTTGCTTCAAATCTTGATTCTTCACTTAAAATGCAAAAACTGTTTTGGTGAGCGATTGTAGCAGCATTAAAGCCTGAAACGTATTATCTTTTTAGGAGCATTATTAGAGCAATAAATTCAAATGAACTTTTAGAGAGGGTGAGTCAAGCGAGTTCGGTCAATCTTTCCGTCGTTTGGAAAGTACGGATACTTTATAATTTTCATCCTACAGTTTTACTATCACAGTCTTCCTCTTAGCCAAAGTTTAACACCAATGTGTTACTTTAGTTATTTCGAAAGTTAAGCTGCAACCGCACGGAGGTAAACTGCTATTCCAGTTGAAAGGAGTTTGCGTCTTCACAGCCCCAGCTAACACTGTAACAGTTTCTCCTTTAATATTTTCGTGGTAGCGAAATAAACAGCCCTACCTCATCGCGGCCTCCAACACAGGCTCAAATCAAATGACCAGCACCATTTCCGACCCGGACACCGCGAAATCCCTGTTTTACTTATTATAAGCCTTCTGTGCAAGAACTGCTTTAGTGTGAAAAAAAAAACTAAACAAAGTTCCAATTTCAGATACCAGCCAAAAACCTGTGCATCGACGTTTCGATATCATTAACTACATCCCTGAGGTTAAGAGCGTCTCTTATGAAAATCTGCATAATTGCTGAAGAGTTTGGTACTACTTCGTAGTGCTGTACGAATGAAACGAGTTATTCACCTCTTTCAGATAATTCTATGGTCTTTGTGTTATTCTTTTTGTAATTATACAAAAGTTAAATGATTTAGATACCTAAAATAAATACTAATTAAATACCACAGAAAGTCAGTTACGTACATAAGGCGCGGACTTTGGGCTGATTGTCAGAATTCTGGATATAGCAGGGCCAGTGTGTTTGTCCTGAGGCGCTGGGTCCTTTCTTTTCCTGAAATCGGTGGCTCTAAATTAGGGAAGGGCTACTGTTTCGGGGTTGAACGACTCCTCAAAGTCTGATTAAAATCGGTTTTCATCTTAACACAAAAAACCTTTTTCATCATAAACGCTTTTTAGTATTGGCGGATCTGGATTCTGTGTTTCCCAAAACTATCACTCCTTTGAACAAGAAGAAATTATTGAGTATGTACAAAAATATGTAAAATGGAACGTAAGATGCAGTTCCACATGAAGCGATATGCAATGACTTTTCTCTGTGACGCAGAAATATAGAAAGCCCTTCTGAGGAAATAAAAGGATTTTATGGTCAACAAGGAAGTCAATAAACGTCACTCTGTTGATGCGGTGTCGTCTGGCCAAGCCATCCATGTCATTAAAGACGGGATCCAGCAGTTTCCTGGAGGGCAAGATCATGACAGAGGCATAATATTCTACGAATACTAGCTCCGCTCTTTCACCACGCCCCTTAAACAGCGAGTTCCGTGGATTAATGACACACTGAGCACAAAAAAGTTAAAATGTTTGGCTTTAAAGCTAGATGATACAGGAAGCCGACCTTGTTGCTTGTCATAAAAGCTCCCTGCCTAGTTATTTAACAAATAACCACCGAGAAAACAAGAATTTATTTTCCACGTAGCTTTCGTAGGACAACTGTTGCCTAAAACTAATGAAGGCTCACGAAATTACCTATAAAGTCTGGCTGAAAAAGATACCAGGTTCGCCTCCTTTAACTAACATCGTATTACAAATTAAAAAAAGAGAGCAGTTAAAGCAATATTATGTATTCGAAACTCTTCTTTGTAATACAGGAACGATTTAAAGAAAATGTTAGCCGACGAAATAAAAACAAAGCAAAGGAAGAACAGAAAAAGAAATGACAAGATTATTGCAAACAAGAACTGACTTGGGTAAAATGAAGGAATAGCACAAAATTAAGAAAATGGAAGTTGAAAAAATTGGATTGCGCGCGTTTGAGTAGAATCTTGGCTCCTTCTTTTATCCATAATAGCGTGACGATCTTGTTCAGACTGACAATTAGCTTTGCTCGACTTTGTTACACTTGGCGTCTGTCTGCTGTCGTCATTCGGTGTTGTAACACTGGGAGATATCGGCGCCGGGAATCTTAGAACAACAATGCCTTTACAAAATGTCGAATGAATTTACCTTTTGATTCCTTCATGAATTTTTCGGTCAGTGTTTCTCAAACTTCAAAGACCTGATTACGAATTCAAAACCAAGCCACACCACTAAGTTGTCTCCTCATATTGTATTACTTTTATTTTTTATGCTATTTTTAACCTCTAAAATATAGGAAAAGCTCAATGAATGAAATACGGGATTACACCATTGTTCAACACAAATTTGGAAGATGTGAATCCGTTTATTGGTGTAAACATGAGATGGATGTTAAGTTAGATAATATCCGAAAACTTGAAAATTTCGTCGTCCTGGAACGAAAATCGAACCCGCGTTTCCCGGATAGGCCCTGAGTATGCTAACAACTACACCACCCAGAACGACCACGTTTCAAGTTTCCGATTAATTTGAATGTAACCATCATAGGATTCGCTAGTGATTCCAGATTCGCTATATATGAATGCCGGTTGCTTCGACTAGTGAACCCTGTGATCGTTATATTCAAATTAATCTGAAACTTGAAACTTGGTCGTTCTGTGTGGTGTAGTGGTTAGCATACTCGTCGCTACCCGGGAGACGCGGGTTCGATTCCCGCTCCAGGACGACGAAAATGTCAAGTTTTCGGATATTATCTGACTTAAAATCCATGTCATATTTACACCAATAAACGGATTCACATCTTTCAAATTTGTATAGGAAAAGTTATTACGCGGTTCATTCAAAATTAAATACTAAGTCTTCCTTTTCCCAACACTAGTATCGAAAATGAAGGAATCCTGCTATAATATGAAATACGTTTTAAAGAACAGATGAAAAATTGACATGATGTAAGCCTTAATTTCTACTAATATATTTGACACAGTTTCGAGCTGTCTGCAAAAATTAAGAATAATTGATTTAAGTTCAGCTCACACTTTACCCCTCAGAATTAATTTTTAATATTATTTCTTAAAAAACGCACCTTCACAATTTCAACTGATGTGCTTGGTCCGCGCGAAACCAGGATTAAGTAAAACAAGTATGCACGATAATATCTTATACCAAATGGAAACCCAGGCTCGAGAAGTGTATGGTTAGCTCTCTAATCGTTCATTGGCAATATTTTATGATAAAGTGAAATATGTGGTGCATCATGTATTTCACACTAACGCTGGTAGATGCCAAAAATTATTCAATACATATTCTGAATGTGATGGAAGGGAAGTATTCGTGTCATTAAATTGTGAAACAGCGTAGTTATGGAATGATTAGAGTACACTCTATGGAATGTGTGGTCATATTAGACTTGCATAACACATTGATTTCGTACAGCACGTTGTTATACCATTAGCAACACAATGCACAAATTATTAATGTCGTACTCAATGAAATGCGATATTGAAGTACTGCTATTGCTACTACTAGTCAGTGAGCTTGGAAGGCTGAAAAAAAATAATTTATTAATTATCACGAAATTTTCACACGACGTTGAGTGTTGAAGAGATTAATTTTTTCACTGATGTGACCTCTCACCTATTACACCCATCTACCAAGATCTTTTGCCTGTAGTGGTTAGCATACCCGGACGCTGTATGGGAGACGCGGGTTCGTGTCCCGCTCCAGGACGATGAAAATTTTCAAGTTTTCAGATATTATCTAACTTACCATGCTTGTCACATTTACACCAAAAATCGGATTGTCATCTTCAAAATTTGTATTATATGGTGTAATCCCATATTTCTTTCTTGATGCAAGAAATATTAGAAAGATAAATATACACTCTTTATCAGTAGATTTCCCCCTCCTTTTTCTAAATTACTACAATTTTTTTAATTACTGCCCTTTTGCTTTTGTTTGAAGTGAGGTTTCAACTTAATGTGCTTATGTTTACACTTGCATAACAAGTTAACTAAATGTGATGAACTTCATTCTGTACGTTGCAGAAATAGCATCCGCGTTAAAATATTGCCACTAATGCTCAAAACATAAAAGATAGCTGGTAATTCACAGCGCAAAATATTGGCATGAAATCCATTTTCCATTTCATTGCCACTTTGGCGTCTTTTTTTTCTCTCTTTTTTCTTTTACTTTCCCTCCATTACTTATTAAGATAAAATCTGTAGGCAATTGTTCGCTGATGAGCTGTGCAGACTGAACAATAACGGGTTTGGTATCTCTGCGAAGGCGTGCACTTTCTGTCACGGGAAAATGACAGAAAGGGGCTTTCTCAGAAAGATATTCTTACATTTACTTTGCCACCAGCACAACCCTGGAACGACAGAAAGAGAAATTGGAAAAGCACTTGTTGATTAACTAGCTAAAAAGAAAAAGGAAGCAGAAAAGCGAAAAAAAGAAACTTCGAACCAGTGGTTTTCCCCTATAAATAAGTTTCTGCTGCCATCTAACGGCCAGGTTGAGGATCACCGGAAAAAATAATCACTGAATGTTTTAAAGGAATTTATTTTACGATTTGTATCCACTTAGCATATGGCCAACAGAGAGTGCACGTGCAGTAATGTGGTTTCATATCTGCAACGTGACGGAGTTATGCGCAAGCGATACACTCCATGTATATATATGCACCCATAACACTGTTTCATAGGGATTCTCACATTGGCATCACCTTCCCTGGTTGTTATGGAATATAAAAGGGGAGGTACTCATTCCCGAAAAGAAGTTTCGTTTATAAAAAAATCAAACTGACTGCATGCAGCATGAATCAAACCAGCATGGAAACAACACAGCTTGATTTGAAGTAACTCACAATCAGTCGCCATCCGTAATGCACCAAATCTAGCTTGCTGATAATAAACATGTTATCAGTGTGTTTGGGTTGGTTTCTGCGGCGAAATCTGTTTTGTGTTAATGTGTGTTTCCTTATTTTCCTTACCGTCAGTTGTTCTGAGAGTGAAAGAAAAATCAGTACGGGAATCTTGCATTTGCGGCAAACTACGTTTTTTTATGAATGGAAAAAAAAAAAAAATAGTAATCTTCGATGGCTGCTGGCAAGCTTGACGAAATCTTAAATACAGTTTAAGAATAAGTTAAATGCAGCCCTAAGACAGTCCCAAATGAGTTGTTATACGTATGGTGTTTTGGAATTTTACTCGCTTCATACAGTTACTGAAATCAGTGACGCGAACCTTTTAGCTATTATGTAAGATGACACAACAGACGCTGTTGAGAAGGTGTAGGAAGTAATTGTTTCACTACGAAAACAAAGGAAATGAAAGGTTTTGGCGATTTTACAACCGAAGATCTCCAAATGCATAAACTTTGGGCAAATGTTTTCTAACGGTAAAACATCAGTGTTGTATCTGTCCATAGCGCACTGATCCTCATTTCACTACAGAATCGGTGGTTATAAATTATATCCATAGCTGTTATCAAAAATTAAAACAACCTATATATATTCTATTAAGAAGAGACTGAAGCAAAAAAAAATTTTTTTTGACTCATACCAAGTACAACGTAGAAAAGGTTATGTATTGACCGGTCTGAGTAAAAAGAGAAAAAAACCAACTGAATGCAGAAAGTGTCGAGAATACTGAGCTTTGGCTTTATCAAGGACCAGCAAAAACTCTGCATTTTCTCACATCCACAAAGACCTATTTGGAAATGGGTTTCTGCAAAGTCATGGATGCAAGTAATAAGCCCAACAACAACAAAAAATTTAAATATATATATATATATATATATATATATATATATATATATATATATATATATATATATATGTCATGACCTCCGCAGAGTTGTATGACCAAGCTTTAGTTAACAATTTAGTTTGCATCCATAACCTTCCTGGCCCGACCCATGCTCTTCATCTGTTACTATTAAACAGAAAGAAGATGATCATAGAAAACTCAAGTTGTAAGAGTGACATAATGAACCAGAAATAATGTTCAGTAATAACAAATTGCCAAGTTCGCCTGAGAGAGAATTTAAACCTGAATAGCAATACAAAGTATTACAAGTTCTTAACATTGCAATAAAAAAGGAAATATTAATTTTTTTCTAAAGCACAGATTCTTGAAAGAAATAGCGTAATAAATCCGTTTATTATAACGTAATAATAATATATCCGGTTTTTTTATAATATATCCGGTTTTTTACAGCATAATAATCCCTATGCAGCACTTTAAATACATTGTAGCACCAGACAGTCAGTTTCTTCAACTGTCGCCCGCAAAACCTTGCAGAATTCTACAATCAGCTATTTTACCATAGAAGTGATATGTTTTCGCCATCTGATTTCTGCGGAACTATTTTCTCGCTTGTTACCATGGTTTGTAAACAGTTTTTTTTTCAAGAAAATTTTGATAGGGATCCTACAAAAAAACAAATCTACATATATATTGCTTTGGGTTTAGTGATCTGAAAAGGTTTGAGAAACAGAGGGTTAGTGGTTCCTGAAACAGTGTTGATGGCACAAGATATGACATCGAAAAAAAAAAAAGATAACCAAATAGAAATGAATACCGAAGTTAACACACCAATGCAAAAGGTATATAATTTTAAAGAAGAGGTATATAATTTGAAAAAAAAATGTACCTTTTGTTCAACAAACTATTGTTAATGTTCGGTTAACACCTAAATAAATTCTGACAAAGGGGAAATATTTGTAGGAAACTTAAACCGACTCGCTCGGACTATCTCTACTGCTACCAACTGAAGTGTAAGGGACAGTCACTGTACATAAGCTTTACTTGTTTAGAATGCATGGAAAAGTTTATCATATGATATCACAATCACACGCAAATAACGTCACTGGAATTTTCAATCACATGTTTGGGAGGGGCTTAGTTGCGTGTCATGCCACGGGACGTAACAATGAAGTTAAAAAACCGGTTAAACTCAGGCTGAGAAAGTACATCAAAAGGCGCAGATTAGACACTGAGGATCAAGAAGTGTGCGTAGATGTTAATGAGCACTATAGGCAATCCAACAGGTGAGAGTGCATTTTGTAATGCAAAATACATTGGAATGTTGAATTAAACATCATAAAAGCACAAAAGCGTTCTCACGACGGGAAAGTTCATGTATTATGCCTCAATTCAACGCATTCTTAACTTTTAATTACATAAAAAAATCATATACAGGAAAAATTTGGGTGGTTGTTCCATTCATCTCCTGCAAGAAAGGTACCTGTGCTTCGAAACTTTGATTTGCTGAAATTTTCTTCTTTCACATAGACTGAAAGAATTGCAAGGATATCAGAACTTCGGTCCTGCGATTGTTGGTTGTTATGCCTGTCCGTCCTCCGAAATTAATTTTTTGCTTCTGCCAGATTGAAAAGTTTTCTGTGACCGATAGGGAGAGGTATCCGAACAAGGTCATTGATGTGTGTTCTGTTCATCCACCTAACTATTCGTCTGCAGAAACGATTCTTCTGCTTCGAAATAAATAAACCATTGTTGAAATTCTTTCACTATTCGATGGAAGAAACATGTGCCTGTTGAAATTCAGTCAGTTCACGACTGTCTATCCGACCTTTCTCAGAAATTGTCTTCGAAACTAGCGGTCTCATTGCTGACATTCATTTTGTGACTTAGGAGTGTGCACAAGGTTAATGTCTGTTCTTCCCTTCATCTGCCTGCCTATCCGCAGAAATTATATTTCTGCTTTCAAATGTCGGGTTCTTAAAACTGTTTCTCTGCTGTACCGAAGAAAAAGTGAGCATAAGATTTTAGACATATCTACGTCTGTCAATACGTTCGGCAGCTTGTCTGTCCATCCGTCCGCAGGAATATCTCCACTCTCAAATATCTGGGTGAAAAAAATTCTGCGATTGATAGAGAAGCACAGACTATCAAGGTCTGTTTTTTCCCTTCGCCCCTCTGAATGTAGGTCTGCAAAAAAAAACCATTAACCGTTATAAACAGAAAAAAAAAATTGCAGACGGACGGACGTTTCAAAGACTAAATTTTGCAAAGGACTAATGAATGGACGTACTGACAGATGTCTTAAATCTTATGCTTTCTCCTATAGGGCAGGGATAGGTTTTTTTAATCCGACATTTGGAAGCGGAAGCAACATTTCAGCAGACTGTCAGGCGGCTGAAAAGAAACATCGATAATGTTGTACGATGACTGTCTCTTCAATCACAGAAGTATTTATTTTTTTCAGTCTGACGATAAGAAACCGAAATATCGCCGTTGCAAAGGGAAAGACAAACTTACGAATAGATTGACGAACGGAGTGATATCTGAAATTTTATGTTTTTTCCTGTAAGGCAGAGAAATAATTATAATATATTTTTAAAGCGGGAACATCGTTTTTGCGAACATACTAAACTTTAAACAGCCATCGATAATCTTGTACGTCAGAAACACAATTTGAAGATGTTAGAAGCGGAAATATAAATTCGACGGACGAACTGACAGACCGACTGACGGTCAGAAGGACTAAAGTAGTGATGTCTGAAATATTGTACAGTTCTCTCGAAACATCAACTGTTTGAAGCGGAAGTATCGTTCTTGCAGGAGAGAGAAAGATAGACAGGGGAAAGACAAATTGACACGACACCGAAAGCTTAACGCAAGACTTGCACTACTGAAAAAGCCACTAACTGAAATAGTACATTGTATAAGAGGCACGAAATTAAAACGCCATAGCTTGTTTTATAGCGAATTCAGATAAGTACATCTCAGACATGGACCATATTATTTTAGAATACATGGCCAGAAACCTCGTGAGGCGCTCTCTATCTCCCGCGCGCGCGCACACACACACACATCATCAGATCCAGATCTGAAAAATTATTGTCCCTTCAAGAGTTAAGTAAATTAAATGATCTAAAGATAGTGCCATAGAAATTACTCTGAAACTGAAAACTGTGTATATACAGAAGTCTTTGATTAAGGAATTTGAGTTCTAAAAATCAGTAAGTTACAATTAAGGAACGTTCGCTCCATTACATCAGCATATGTTATTATCAGCAAACCTAGTGATAACAGAAAAACACTATGTAAACGACAAGTGCATCTGTACTTACCAAAGTCTGCAGAACAGTAATGCTCTTGTGGATGTGAATACATGCACGAACACGCACTAGCATCGTCTGTCAAGACTGCCACCGATAGAACGCCTATTAATAACCACCACGTCGTCATAGTGAAAATGACCTTGGACAAGGAACGGTATCTGCAAAGGAAGATTTAAGATAAGATAAATCAACCAAAGAAAAGATTAAATAAAGCACTTGTATTGCTTAAAAACCGCAGATCTGCGGTGGAGATTGAACAATAGGCAATCATACATATTCTCCAAAAGGTTTTCTGGAAAATTCTTGGCACCTAGCAGTTGCGTGCTGTATCTGTCACTATGTACAATTCTAAAAATAAGCAATGGAAGCTTTTTCCAGGTTTTAGGAATTATAGGGAAACTGTTTTTCTAAGAAATTTCTGGCTTTTTTCTAGAAATACAGTATCAAACGGTCACATTCAACTGCCAGCAAAAGACCTAACATATATAGAATCTCTTACAGATTAGATTAGTCTGGACGCGACGATGCCAGGACGGGACGCTACATTTCGCTGCGTGGTGGGCAGAGAAGTCATCACAACAGTTCAGGATTATCGGACTGTGAGAGGATCTGGCCCAATTATCTGCCTGGGTTGACTAGCACCTTCTCGACCTGTATACGTGCCTTTACGGACCCACTGCTGTCAACACAGTCTTACTTCTGCATCCCTACTGCTCAGATAGTGGGCGACACTACGAACCTGCTTCCTGCAGTTCCACTATGCGGCTCCTGTCAAGTGCATTCAGTTGTTTGTAGGGTCTTCAAGGGCGGTAACTGAAGGGAATGCACCCGATATCACAGCCAGAATTTTCACAGCGAGCGTCTGCAGCCCTTATCTAGAAAATTGGGTGTGCGATTCAAATGTCCGTAGGAACGACTTGCACATTCATTGTGGGTGAACTTGAGTCATCCGCATGCCGGACTCAAGTTTCCTGCTGTTGTGTTGCATATTGGCTTTCACGGTTCGGGGATGATTTTTTCGAGGTACGTTGGTATTTTTGTGTAAGTGTATTTGTATGGATCTACGGAAGTTTTCAAGCATAGGCAGTATACTCTCTTCTGTATTTCACAAAACAGTGGGTAGGCAATTTGTGTTACGACATGCAATTAAATATGCAGCGCCGCCCAGGTGGCGCACTGGTCTAATCGCTGGTTTGTAACCATTCATCCGAAATGGGGCCAGAGTTCGAATCTCGGTGAAGCATGGATGTTTATCTTACGGCACTGGCTCTCCCTTCCCTGGCGCCAATGACCCAAAATTAGGGATGTAAGACTACTGATAGCACATTGAGTTGCTCACGGTGGTCGTTACGCACCTCCAAACAAACAAAATGCATCTATTACAACCTTTTTAGTTATCCATAGTAAATAGAAGTTACAGCAATGAGGAAGGACTTATTTGTCTAGAGTTGATACAAGAAGTATGACTCTCTAAGTGGAGGTGTACTCTTTGAAGTTAGCTGTGTAAACGGTGAATGTCGCATGTGCAATAAGTCTGCCGTCTAGTAATGAAAGGACCAGGCATGAAATACAGGAGCATTAACTTGAATATCATATAATATCATTCAACTGTTCTCAGAGTGTTTCTTTTCCGCGCAAATGTGCACCATTTTCCTAATTTTCTATGCATTCCTGTACACAGTTACAAAAACGGTTAAGTTTTTCAGGGAAAAAGTGAACGAATGCAAATATTACCATTGTACGAGGTATAGATTTTTTTAGTTTATTAGAATCTCTCCTTTGAAAGTTGCATGTTATGAAAAGCTCCACGTTCCTTATTTAGGGCGATCAGTTCCAGGAAAGAACGAACCGACGACGCAAATGTCAGTGAGCACAACACCCATGGCTTACCCAACACTGAAATTTAGGCCAGATATTGCCGCAAGTCAAAGAGCTTGTAACAAGAGTTAAATCCAGGAATTTCAATTTAATGTAGATCTCAAAAAGGTTTAGAGGAAGTTGTTGAAAAAAAATCGGGGTTGAGGTGTTTGACGAAAGCACATTTTTTGAAGGCTGAAAAATGTTTTAGTGAAATATTTAGGTTTTACACCTGGGATTAAAATTGGGAAAACTTCTCAAGGATTTATATTGTTTTTTTCTTTAAAATGTTTCTGTTCAAGAACTGTTCTCAAGGATTAAGAAATGTTTTGTTAGGAATGATTAAAAACACTTTTTTACAAAACTACACATGGTTATTTTGTTTTATATCCCTCATGTCTAAATGCTTCCTTAAACAAGGTAAAAGCAACTAAGTATTAACATGGATTGCTAAAACAATAGGTATTGATATTTTCGCAAATCTTATGAAATGATTGCATAAATTACATGCTGAAATGATTCTGTAGTATATATGCAAAATTTGCAGCAGAATAAAATAAAGTTCTGTGGTTGTAATGACTCACTTTAAATATAGCATTTAAACAAGAAAAACTAAAAAAAAAAAAAACACCCATTAGACTGCGATGTACGTAGACTTGAAATAAAGGAACAAAGAAACAATATTGCATTATGGTAGAAGTTAATTCATGGTAAAGCGGAGGAATTCATATAAATACTAACTGCTTTTGACAAGTGAGCGATGTGATATCAAAAAGGACTAATAATTAAAATTATATTTATATAAATATATATATATGTAATATGTGTTGTATTTCTTCATGGAGAGGTGTTGAGATCTTCATCTGTGTTGGGGGGGGGTGTATAAATCCCTGGCTTACAACCTAGCGCACCCGATAACCGGACGTCTTGTCTCACTTTACAACAAAAGTTTGAAAATCATACTGTGGACTCTTAAAGGGCACATCATCTCAAGCTCTCACAGTCGCGGAAAGAGCGGAAGTGAATGTTTCACCTAAGATGGCTTCAGTTTACGACGAAATTTTCATGACGGTTGCATCCGGTTTCTTCCTCACGAAATGAAGTCAGATTTCCTTACTGAGTTCTTCCTGTTTTCATTAATCTTAAAATTACAAACAATAGTGAGATCATTAGAAAGCAATTGTTTCGATACGGAATCTGCCAAAAGAGCAGTCTGATGGCGCATATCAGGGAGACCCTTAAAATAAAGATGTTCAGATGCCGGAAGAAGCTGAATAATTTTTGATTTTCCTGTTCCCGTGAGAGACGGAGGTTGTGTCACGACAAGGCGCAATCGTGACGATTGATTCGTGATGTGATGGAAAGGACGGCTGTTTTTCGCCCCGTAGTACCTGCCTGCTTTGCCCTCCCACACCTGAATCGCAACTGCAGCTCAACCGGGTTATCAGATAACGCACACGGAAGGGAGCACGGAACAAAGATTCTCTCCCTTCAACAGACCCTTTCAGTTTATCTGATGCTTCAAGTTTCAGAAAAGGAAAATGGAAATGTTCCACAGCAACGAGTTTCTACCTACAGGGGGTCGTAGGTTGCTCCTTCCATTTCAATTGAGCTCGTCTTTGTGCACTCAAACGAACCTAACAGATACAGCGATTAATTATTTTCAAAAGGCAACATCAGAACATTCACTTGACTGGTTTTCCAGATTCTGCGGACACACGCCGAACAATAAACTGTTAGGACGCCCCCTTAGGCCGAATGCCACCTGATCGTTACTAAGAGATGGACCTTGGTTAGAGTCCCAAATGAAGCACTAGTGGTGTGTTTCCGACAGCGCTTGCACTGTTCCACCCCTGGAACTAGTGGCCCTAAATTAGGGACGCAGGACTGCTTATAACACTCAAAAGTTAAGCATGGTGGTCATTAAACTCTGCAACAACAAACTGACAGAAAAGGGAGCGAGCCAAAGTTTTGAGGAACTCCCCATGCGGCATTAAAAGCCTATGATTTGAAACTTTTCTACAGAGCATTCAACCGAAGGCAGATTTATGATGCATAACACTGCCATTTCTTATTACGTGGATCTGTCCAAACGTTTCCGGTGATATCAGCCATCGTCAAGTCCAAGAAAACAGGAAATTCCGAAGCTGTAAAGCCACAACAATACGGAACATGGACACCCATATTTGCGACCCATTCTTTTCTAAAAATATTAAGATCGGGAGTTGTTCTTGTAATTCGACAAAAAGGTGCAACGAGGAGCTCCCCTGGGCTATCAGCAATTCTCGCCACATTCAGATTTGTCTCTGGCTCCCTGCATCGAAAGAAATGAAGAGAATTGATCATTGTGCATTTTTTATTGAAACATGTACAATTTATTTGTGTTCTGTGTAGATGTTGGACTGGGCGTAGCTTCACACGGACAGCCCAATAGCGTTGTGCGTACTTTTGATTGAATGAAGTCGAAAGCTGTGCAGAGAAAACCTTTTCTTCATCGGAAAGGAAAGCGACGATGTTTTGAAACAGAAGCAAACAATGTGCTACCGTCTGGCTGGTAAAACGACTCCACGAAGCTATGCTCGTGGAAGCCGTTAAACAACGAAAACAAATGGTTAAATCATCTACGCCCAGAACGCAGTGATGAATGTTTCTTGACAGAGGTTGTCATATGATTCGAAAAATAACTTTCTCTGTTTTGCTGTATAATACACTCCGATTTGTTAAGAATCAGAGCAGACATCAATATCTTCACCACGGCGAAAAGGAATCTTAAAATCAGAGTTCAGCAAGAAAGTGCTGTTATTTATAATCACAAGAGAAAAACTAGTTCTTTATAATCACGAAAGAGAAATTAGTTCTTTATAATCACAAGAAAAGAACTAATCACTTAAAGCGTAAGATGCGTGAAGAGCTCTGTCGTCGACAAAACTCTAAAAGGGACAAGCTGAAATATCATCAATAAAAATGCATGTGCCCCATAAATAATTGAGAAACGCTCAGAACGTGCACCACTGCAGCAAACCAACATGGCATATATGACTGCCCTATAAGAAGCTGAATGGTCAAAGAACAACATAATAAAGCAGTATCATCTAACTAAAATTTACTTGTAAGGATTATAATTCCTGATTATCATATAAAGCCTTTTTAGTTAAGACAACTTGGATTTCATGAGACATCTGGCCACGCATTTTCCAAACATGGGCTTCATGAGCTGGGAGAACACGTGACAATGCATTTTAGCGGAACTTATGCTAACGATGAATTATTTCTAATCACTAAGGCTATCACTAAAACAGTTTTACTACTGGGCTTTAAAAGCTGTTGCCAAGAAGAGTTATTTCGGTTCGCAAACTTTAAAACAAATTACCCCCGGTTTTCAAACTGATACCAGGAGATAACGGATCCACGTCACCTGGTAAAAATTCCTGCTTATGTTGAGGTTGAGATATGTAATTAATTACAGCTTGTTAACAGATTTGTCGTTCTTGGAACTGCACGTGTAAGAGGTTCATTCATATACGCCTACTTCACAATACGAGATAACATTCTCATATACACTGAGTGGCAACTTTATTATGACCACCTGACAGTTTTAAGCAAATTAGCTATGGCTGCACGCTGTTGCCGCCAGAGGGCGATGGTAGTATAAAAAGGGAAAGCTTAGTGCTTGCGACAGTAGTAGAAGTGATATTTGGGTGACGAGATTGGTAAAAAATAAATGCGATTTGACGGACTTTCAACGTGGGATGATTGTAGGAGCTCGGAGTCATGGAGCGAGTATCATCAAAACCGCCGCATTTGTGAAATGTTCCAAGGCAGCTGTTGTTAAAGTGTTTAAAGACTGGACTGTCAGCCAAACAACTGGGTATCTACGTGCAACGTGTGGTCGTCATCGACTAGTGACTGCCCGGGCAGAACGGAGAGTGTGTAGACTGGTAACAGACAACAGAAGGGCAACAGTGCAGCAAATTACAGACCATCTTAATCAAGGATCCCCCTCAAATGATCTCTGCACGCACTGTTCGCAGTACACTGCATCGGATGGGATATGGCAGCCGAAGGCCTGTTCGAACACCTTTTGTTGTCTGCAGTTAACAAGAGAAAACGTCTCCAGTTAGCACAGGAGCACAATAATTGGACAGTCTATAATTGGAAACAAATTATGTGGTCCGATGAATCACGTTTTCAATTGCACCATGCCGATGGCCGAGTGAGAATTTGGCGGTAACAGCACAAAAGCATGGACCCCAAAAGCATTGCTACAACCCTTCAAGCTGGTGGAGGCAACGTTGTGAATTGGGGAATGTTTTCCTGGCATGCTTTGGGCCCTTTAATTCGTGTTGATCAACGTCTGACTGGCACATCATATCTAAACATCGTTGCGGACAAAGTGCATCCTGTCATGTGGATGGTTTATCCCAATGGCGATGGCTACTTTCAACAAGATAATGCGTCCTGCCATAGTGCTCGTATTGTACAGGATTGGTTTCAGGAACAAGCCGGTGAGTTTACGTTGCTTAGGTGGCCCCCCACAGTCTCCAGATCTCAACCCCATTGAGAATTTGTGGGATGAAGTTGAACGAGCCATCAGACAGCTGGATCCACAACCCTGCAATCTCACACTCCTGGAAAGTGCTATTCATCAAGCATGGTTTCAGATTCCACACACCACCTATCAACATTTCGTGGAGTCCATGCCACGAAGAATCGACGCACTATTAAAGGCAAAAGGTGGCCCAACGAAGTACTGAGGGGGTGGTCATAATAAAGTGGTCACTCAGTGTATTCAATGGTGGACAAAAGTATTAGCACACAGCAGATTTCTTAAGTTATTGTATGAAATTAATAGTGAAAACAATTGAAGCCCAGTGAACTGGTCGCATAATAATTAGATATTACTAGTCATGTAAAAACGCTGCAGAAAAATATTTACATATTTTCGGTCTTGAAAAACTTCGGCAGTATTTGCAGATACAAAATTGACATGGACTAAAATATTGGCACAGTTATGATTTTTATTCAAATAAATTTCGCTTTCGTCATGTCACGTGCCCAATACAGTAGATACGTAAAACGGGGTCTCACCTATCCTTATCAGGCGTGAAAATTGTTCTTTTGATCTATTTGCTGTTACTACCGAAATGGATAGCAGAGGCGCTGAAATAATAGAGGAAAGAAAAGTCATCATACGTTTGCATAATCTTAACAAATCAGAAACCGGGAGAATAGTTCAAAAGAGTCGATTCATGGTCAGAAATGTAATTAAGCGTTTTAAATCGACTCGCAACTTTGAAAATTAAACCAAATGTGGCTGCCCGCGGAAGTTGACATCAAAGAAGAGTGAAAAGTATTTCCTGCCGTCCTGGAAAATCCAAACATTTCGTCAACTGCAGTTGCAACAATGCTAAAGAAAGATTTGAACAAGGTGGTTCATCCCAAAACTGTCCACAGAGCACTTCATTGTACTTATTTATATTTTATGTAGTGGTTAGCATACTCGGGCGATATCCGTGAGACGCGGTTTCGATTCCTGCTGCAGGACGAGGAAATTTTCAAGTTTTCGGATATTATCTGACGTAACATCCATGTCATATTTACACCAATAAACGGATTCACATCTTCCAAATTTGTATTTCAGTCATTGTACTTCATTGTGTTGGTTACCGAGCGAAAGTATCCAGAAGTAAGGCATACATCAGTAAATTCAATCGAAAGAAGAGTCTTTACTTCGCAAAAGAGCACTTAAATAAAGACAAATCCTCTTTGGTATAAATCTTGTTTTCAAGCAAAAGTAAATTCACTCTGAGCTGCAATAGAAAGAATTTCGTTTGGAGAAAGCCCACGACAGAGCTGCAAGAGAAGAATGTTCAAGCCACAGTAAAGCATGGAGGTCGTGAGATGATGGTATGGGGTTGCATGTTGGTTACTGGTGTGGGGAAACTTGTATTTATAGATGGTACAATGGAGAAAATGGTATATTTGAATATTCTCCTGGAAAATCAGTAGCAAAGTAACAATAAAAATGAATCTGGGGAGTAAATTTACTTTCAGCAGGACAATGACCCTGAACATACGGCTCATATTGTCCGCCAATGGCCACTTCATCGTAGGCCCCACACTCTCAAAACCCCTACAATCCCCCGATTTGAATCTTATCGAACATTTATGCAAAGAAGTTGACGATAGAGTGAGAAAACATGAAATACTGAACATGGAGCATTTGAAGACTTCTCCTTAAAGAATCGGAAAAACTTTCCTTTGAAATAACGCAGAAATTAGTGCATTCAGTGCCAAATAGACCTAACAGTTATTACCAAAAATGGGGTTCACTACAAAATATTAAAATCGCCCAAATGTTTTCCACAAATAACTTTGTCTTGCGCCATTCTCCTCCATACCACCCAAACATGCTTCCAAAATGCACCCATCCATTTCCCGCATGGTCTTTTTCAGGTTTTTTCCCCCTGCCCCTTGGAATCCAATCTAGTATTTCAGTTGTCTAACCGTGGTCAGTCCTAGCAATATGTCCAGCCCACTGGCATTTCAGGAATTTTGCTTTGGTCATGATGTCATCAACTCCCGGCATTTTCCTGATCCACGAGTTACTATCTATCTATCTTTCCTGGTTATACAAGCATACATCTCCCCAGGCTTCTTTCATTAGTTTGCAACCACAGGATGTATATTTTTACTTAAGGTCCATTTCTCTTTAGCATGCCCAACGGAAACTGTCATACGCACTCGTTGTCCATTTAATGATTCTTCCGCGTAAATATGGCCAGTAAAACCAATGAAATAGCTTGAAGATTTTACCATCCTAACGTTCATTTTAATGCTATTTACGATCTGTGCTACTAAGTAATTTTATAATTACCTTGACCTATTCACAGGCATGTGAAGAACAATAAGATGTACGATAAACTGTTTCTTTTAATGATACCCGTTTTTAAATGTGCCGTTAAAAGAACTGGTAGTGGTATCTTGAATTACAGCTTTGTAACGAGTGCCTGCGAAGCTGAAAAAAAAACATTCCCTAGCATTAAATGTCAGAACCAAAAGTAGTGTTTCAAAAGCTCCTAAAAAGGTGGTTTTGAAACAACGAGCGCTGATCTTATCTCAGTAGGAATCTAAAATACGTCACTACACAATGACCACCGTGCGACCCAAAATGCCATGTCTTTCACAGGATGTTTCCCCTCCCAATATGCGGACACACACGCGCATACACACATGCTCTTTCAATGACCAATTCCGAAGCAGGAAACAGGTCCTCAATCTGTTCAGACCTCTTCCTTACACGGCTTCATATGCGCATCCCAATGCAGCCGCGAAAGGGTTAATAACTCTCTCTAGGCTTGTAGATCGAGATTTCAGCCGCAAGTGGGTCGAAACTTGAAGCACGAATAAGGAATGATAAATATGAAATGAAGGAAGATACATAAGCAACCTGAAACTCACGATTTGGTGTGGGCGTCGCTGATAACAGCATACCGCTCGTCAACAAATCCCAACTCAAAATTGGGATCAATATTCCCTTCGAGAGGTGGACGGGCTGGGAGGAGGCCGCAGTATGTGGGGTTACCACGCACATCGAAATTTTAAGGAATAGTTTGCAACACGCCCTTGACACGCCTTCTCCTGCAACATTATTGCTCCCTACTTGTGCCTTTCATCTTGGCAGTCGCAGTTGTCGAGTGGTCAGAGGCGGAGGTTTGTTATTAGTTCGAGATAGGCCCGGATTCGAGTCGTGGACGAGGCATAAGTGGTGTGGTGCGTTTGTACAGTGCTGACTCCTCCCGCTCCCTGGAACCAGTGGTATATAACCAGATAGCCCTTAGAGTTGTTTGCGGTGGTCGTTGAACCTCGAAACGAAAAACAAAATCGTCCACTGGGTTCCTTAATTGAGATAATGCACACACGAGCTTGCCTGCAGGCACATTTGTTTGAAATCCCTTTGACTGTTTATAGGTGGAGCTGCATGGCAAGCGACTAAAATTAGTATCAACTAGACGCCAATAATACGCTACCTGTTAATTTCCTGAGTTCGCAATCCTCCGAACTGACCACAACCAACCCAAAGTGGGAGGTGAGGCGTTCAGTGTTTCTTCACTTATTTCGTGGTATAACGGCCACCATGCGCAATGTCTAAAAACAGCAGCTCGTCCCTAATTTAGGACCATTATTTCTACTGAAGGGACAGAGCCAGCGTTATCCGACAAGAATAACAACCATCCCTTACTACAAAGACCTATAATATACATAGACTGGAAGTTCTTGTGCAAATGAGTGGCAGCAGCTGGCGACATTTTTTTTATTGGAGGTTTAACGACCACCGTGACCAACTCAATGGGCTATAAGCAGTCGCCCGTCCCTAATTTAGGGCCTCTGGTTACAGGGAAGGGAGAGAGCCAGTGCCTAAAGACAAAACACAACATCCATGCCTCACCGGGATTCGAACCCGGACCCCTTTGGGACGAATGATCAGAGGCCATCGCTTAGACCACTGCGCCGCCGGGGCGGCAGCGACATCTTCATCGCAGTGCTTGTACGGCAAAACAGCATATTTCCTATGTAAACAACGTTAATTAAGCTCTTTTACCTGCGCGAAAGAAGGAATTTTACGTTGTTATAATACTGCGTATTAATTTATTTTTCAATGGGGTATAAAGTCGGCGTTGCACCTTTTAACTTACGATTAAAGAAAACATCATTATCGTAATTTTGAGGAATATGAAGTAACTGAAGGGAAACGTCTCTCATCCTACGAGTAAAATATATTTCGGCTTCAGTTGCTGGCAAACTGCGTCATCTAGTTGCATGAAATTCGTATTTCACAACCTAAGTAATGTCAAAAATCATTTTAATTTGGCCATTTGTTTATTCTTAAGAAAAGTTGCAGAGAACAAACTTTTTAATTGGAGGTTTTTCCCGCAGTAATATGAGTTCGTAATAGCTACTCAACGATAGAAAAATTAATAAAATTAAATATAATAGGAAGAAATGCACTCTTCACATAATTTAGAGTTGAGACTATTTCAAAACTATGGGATTAAGTCTTGGAAAAGAGGATTGTTTAGATTCAAAAATGTGTAGCTCATTAAAAAGATTTGTTTAAGTTGAAAATCTGTTTAGCTCATTAAATCTGGCTATATTATTTTCTGAAATACTTTACAGTATATACATACTATTATAAAAACAAAAAATAATAAATCTTATTGATTATATATATATATAAAATATGTATGTAACTGATGTAAACACGCGAACGCCTTTAGTAAACAACGAGATGTAACAGAGATTGTTGCCGTACAACGCTGAACTTCAAATGTCGCACGGTTAACTTCCGATTTTCCAGTCTAAGTATCTTAAAGGGCTTTGCCTCACTACTACAGCCCTTTCCCATCGTCGACGAATGATCAGAAGCCTGCGCCTCAGAACACTCTACAACCAGGACGGCACATATTTCTTATTTCTAGAATTTAGATGTCGAGTATTCCCGAATGCTCATGTTCCTTAACTTTCTGAGTTGACACGACGAGAGTTGATGCCTAAAATTAAATGATTTCTATGCTGAATTCTGCTGTCTTCTTTCAAAATACCGTTTCGGTTCAAAACGTCACGTCAGACGATAGAATGTGATTATGAAGTGTTGCTGCGTGACACAACGCGAAAGGATTGCTCTGTAGTGCCGTATTTAGCTGTTCTGCAACAACAGAATCACTTGCGCCAGCGTTAGTACATGTCACAGAGCAGGAGACTCGGAGGTTAATCTTCCATAGTCTCTCATGGTAACAATTTGGCCCCGAAGAAAATCAATACAACAGCGCGCCAGTGGAAGGACACGAAACTGAAACGTCGAACCGTAACCGCCTGTCTTTTTTTTCTCAAGAGTTTAAAACTCTAACAAGCAGTATTTGTCATTTTCTTGTAGGACTTCCGTCCACAGTGAGTAGAGTTTAGGTCCCAGCCACCTACAGCGAGATTGCCTTTTGGGCAGGACACAGAAACGGAAGGAATGAGAGCAAGTCTAGCGACTTTGACACAACAGTTTGTAGTGAGATTAGAGTACAGTAGATGGCGCCACCGTACAAGTACGACGTTGCACACAGAGGGGGTGAGAGAATTTTAGGTGGGCATAGGAAAAGATAACCATTTAACCAGTGGGTCCAGCCTGGGGGCCGTCACTTAACGTGCTCGTCCGATGCACGGCGGATATTCAGCGATTGTTAGTAAATCACACCATCTCTGAAAGATCAGCCCAGGTTCGAACCTGAGGTCGTGCTGGGCTCAGGGTTACCGAGGTAGACAGAGTCAACAGCGACGGCATACCCAGAAATATTGCATCATCTCCCCCGCGCACAGGGAACGAGGGG
This sequence comes from Macrothele yani, assembly GCA_039090855.1. Classification (NCBI taxonomy): domain Eukaryota; kingdom Metazoa; phylum Arthropoda; class Arachnida; order Araneae; family Macrothelidae; genus Macrothele; species Macrothele yani. The sequence goes on from CM077014.1 coordinate 3,423,002, forward strand.
AGCATCGCGCGCTCTGTGTATTGCGCAGTACGCGAATTGGACTTCGTGCTGTTTAGGAATATGCTAACACGATTAGTGTGCGGCACGTGTTTTTCACGATATAATGATTTATATTAACACCTATTTTGGTCACAAGCGGTGGGCCGTAAGTCGCCCCATACTATCCGCGGAGTTGCATGTAGTCCTACGTCGAAAAAAAAAAAAAGTCACCAATCGTTCAGGACTGTCAGCGAAATTCTGTATGAAACAATGTTTGGCTTCCAATTCTTCTAATAAATAATTAAAAAAAAATTCCGCTTGTGAGCAAATTAAGAATGAAAGTTTTTGTACGTGTACTTGGAAAAACCTGAACGACTGCACCTTGGCGCATTTTGTGCTTTATTTTCATTTCTGTACACAAAATAGCATTCTAGAAATTCTTACTTAGCTGAAATTTCGGTTCTGTCATTGTTAGAAACGACAGTACCATTCTTTGTGTAGAGTCTCAACCGCCACAGTGACACAAAGGTTAGTCATTGGTTCCTGTTTAGTCATCAATTGTTTAGTCATCAATTGATCTTGGTTCAAGTCCTGGATCAGGCGCATGGTTGGCATGTTTGCCATAAAACTCCAGCTCTCCCGTCCCTGAAAACCGTGATCCTAAATTGGAGACGGGACACTACTTATAGCCGTTAGAGTTGCACGTGATGGTAAAAGAACAAAAAAAAAAAAATTAGAAAAACAAAACAATGATAAAGCGCGCGGTGGCTCAGTTCGCTTTTTAAACGACTTTTCGAAATTCATTCTAACCAAAACTAAGCATTTAACCACATTCGACAGCACTATTACAGATTTTTGGATTTTAACAATTGAATAATTTAGATGGATTGTAGGGATCAATGTTTGATTTTAACTTCTCTGTTTGTTATTAGGACAATCGCAAAGTTTTAATTTTTTCTGAACTAAGAAATTAAAACTTATTTTAATTCATGTGCTGCTTCAGTAATTTCTGTAAACATAAATTCGATGAAGCTATTTCCAGGCCACCCCGGTAGCGCAGTGGTCTAAGACCTGGCTTCTGACCATTCGTCCGACATGGGTCCGGGTTCGAATCACGATGGGGTCATGGATGATGATTGTCATACGGCACTGGCTCTGTCTCCTTTCCCTGGAATCAGTGGCGCTAAATTAGGGATGGGCGACTGCCTATAGCTCATTGAGTTGCTCATTGTTGTCGTTAACACCCCCCACCCCCAAGAAAATAACTATTTCCAATACTACTCAAATGACTACCGTCTGTGCACGATTAAAATAAGAGTAAAAATCTTTAATGGATAATAAAGATAATTAAATAAGAGTAAAAACCTTTCTTTAACGGATAAAACCTTACATAAGACCTCCTTTCGGATCGTAAAATACGATCCATCATCAGATGTTACAAGTGCTGGCAATACACAATATATATATATATATATGGGATGTAAAGTCAGGTGATGCGTAACATCACAGCCTCTCCTTGACAAATCTCAACCCCGCCTTCTCGTGGTGCATCCAGTTCCCACTAAAGGGGCTCTGACGGCCGACAATAGCGGTATAACTATACCATCGGGATTAGAAGAAATGCTATCCCACTATGGGCAAACTCCTCCAAATTGACTCCACAACCTAAATCTTGGCCCTCAGTCTCCGGCAGCTGGAATGTACCTGGCCAAGGCAGCGGCCAGTGCGACATGAAGACAGAGGATGCTAATAATCCCCGGAGGACCGGACTAGGCTGCCATCTGATGCTGACCTTGGCTACGTATAATGGACGCTCCCTATCTTCTGATTTAAGGCTTCTTGAATTGGAAGAGGAACTACAAAGGATCAAGTGGGAAACATCGAAAAGCTAAGTGAGGTAAGGAGAAAAGGAGATCTCATTGAAACTGAGAAGTGGACATCTCTTCTACTATCGTGGGACAGATACTGGCAGAACTAGTGGTGTTGGATTTATAATAAACGAAAAACTGAAGGATAAAGTTGTAGAAGTTGAAAGTTCCTCTGACAGAGTTGCACGACTCGTTATTTAATTCTCGAGAAGATACAAGGCTCAGATTATTCAAACTTATGCACCCACCACAAGTCATGCTGAAGAAAAAATTGAAGAATATTATGAGGAAATTCGTGATCTAAATAATAAAGGTAAGCAGCATTTGAAGATAATTATGGGAGATTTCAATGCAAAAATAGGGCAACGGAAACAGAATGAAACTTCAGTAGGTAAATTCGGTCACGGCAATAGAAACCAGCGTGGAAATACTCTCGTTGAGTTTGCAGACTCAGAAGGGTTTTTCATCTTAAACTCTTTTTTTCAAGAAAAAGCCACACAGGAAATGGACATGGAGACATCTAAATGAAACTAAAAGTGAAATTGATTATATTATGTGTAACAAAAAATTCGTCATAGAAGACTGCAGTGTGCTAAACAAGTTCAACACAGGTAGTGACCATAGATTGGTGAGATGTAAGATGCATGTCAACACTAAACTTGAACGTGGCAAGCTCATAGGACAAACAAAATCTATTGACATAACCAACCTTAAAAAACGCCATAATACCTTCAATTTGGAACTGAAGAACAGATTCTCTGCTTTAGAAGGTCTAACATCGGAAGAAGTGGATATTTCTGAAGTTAACAGAAAAGTAACCAAAGCTCTCATGGAAACAGCAACAAAATTAGCTGGGTCTAAGAACAAGTTGCATGTGAACAAATTATCAGGAAAAACCAAAATGTTGATGCAAAAAAGAAGAGAGATGAGGACAACTAAAGAAGATGCGACTTCCAAAGTGGAATAATGTAGAACTATGCAAGACAGTACGAAAAAGTATCACTGAAGACTTAAGGAAATTCAACTGTGAACTAGTCAGGAAAGCAATTGAAAACAACCAAAGCCTAAAGATAGCAAAGGGACATCTCAGTAAGGGAAGAAAACAAATTATGGCACTGAGAAAAGATGGTTCTGTAACAAGAAATAGAGGCGAAATTTTGACAAGAGTGAAACATTTCTACTCCAAATTATATGAAAGGGATGATACATGTACTCCAGACATCATGAAAGGTACCAGTACCAGAGTTCGTCCAGTCCTCCCAGCAGAAGTTGCACATGCAATCAAGAACATGAAGCGGAGAAAAGCTCCAGGAGAAGATGGAATTACTGTAGACATCATACAAGAATCAAGTGGAGAAATCGAAACACTACTCGCCCAAATTTTCACTCGATGCCTTAATGAAGGGAAGATTCCGGAGGATTGGAACAACGCTACAATGATCCTGCTACATAAAAAAGGTGACATTGAGGATCTCTGGAACTACAGACTTATCAGCCTCCTATCAGTGGTTTATAAAATCTTCACTAAAGTTCTTTCACACCGCTTGAAGATAACACTGGACATGGCTCAACCGAGAGAACAAGCTGGATTCAGGAGTGGCTACAGCACAATAGATCATATCCACGTACTGAGAGAACTAATTTGAAGAGCGAGGGAATATGATCTTCCATTGTACATGGCTTTTATCGATTATGAAAAAGCCTTTGATTCAGTGAAACCATCAGCAGTTACAATGGCTCCGGAATCCTGCGGTATTGAAGATGCATACATTAATATTATTAATAACATATATGAAAATGCAAGTGCAAAGATTCGGCTGTTTGAGAATACAGCACACATAAAAGTTGGAATGGGAGTGAGACAAGGTGACACCATATCTCCGAAGCTCTTTAATGCTACATTGGAGAGTGTCTTTCAGTCGCTGAGCTGGGAAAACAAGGGGATAAAGATTAATGGACATTATCTAACTCACCTTCGTTTTGCTGATGACGTAGTCATTTTTGCAAGTACCCCATCAGAGCTGCAGAGTATGATCCAGGAACTTGCTGACAAGAGTAAGGAAGTGGGATTAAAAATGAACTTTTAGAAGATAAAAGTGATGTTCATTGCTTTTTCAAGAAATGAAGATTTATCGATTGATGGAAAAAAGCTGGAGATAACAGACACGTACGTTTATACGTTTATCTTGGACAGCAGATATCAAGTGAGGGTCTCATTGATGAAGAAATTAATCGGCGTAAAAAACTTGCTTGTAGAGCTTTTGGAAGAAACAGCATAATTTTCAAGAGCAACATGCCATTATGTCTTAAAAGAAAAGTGTTTGATCAATGCATCCTTCCAGTGCTTACGTATGGTGCAGAGACGTGGACCTTAACTAAAAGAGACATACAAAGGCTGCAGAAAACTCAAAGAAGGATGGAGAGGTGCATGCTTGGTGTAACCAGGAGAGATAAGAACTCGTGGATCCGAAAAATGACAAGAGTGGAAGACATCATGATCAGAGTTAAATCCCTGAAATGGCAATGGGCTGGACATACTGCTAAAAGGACAGACCATCGATGGACAGCTGAAATTTTAGATTGGATTCCAAGGGACAGGAAACGACCCAGAAGAAGACCACATGGGAGAGGGGTGGATGAAATTCGAAAGTATGCAGGAGTGACATGGAGGAGACTGGCACAAGACAGACCGCTGTGGAGGAAACTTGGGGAGACCTTCGTCCAGCAGTGGATTGATAATGGTTGACAATGATGATGATGATATATATATATATATATATATATATATATACACACACACAACAGGAATTACACTCATGTAGCAGAAAAAAACATTCTATTTCCACTCATCTAGCAGAAAAAAAAAACATTCTTTAAGTTTGGTGATTCATTTCTATGACTCACGCGGATCGAGGTAAATAATTGGGGATATTCACATAATAAATCTTCATACAGAATTTGTAATTGAACACTAAAGAAATTTTTACATTTTTGCTACCTACTTCCGCTTAATTCTGCGTGATCATGAAGTTTGTTTCTCCGCATTTGTCCATTACACATTTCATGAAACCTTAATTAGGAATTTATTTTGAACGTGAAATATGGATCATTAGATGTTACTTAAAGCACTGAATACAAGGCAAATTCAAATCTGATATTCTAAGTAACTTGAGAAAACAAATAAAGCACGATTTTTAATGGGAAATGAAAGTTGTTTTCCCATCACAAGAGGTAGTTTAAGTGTGACAATCAGAAAACAGGACTTACGGCAATTTGCTCACGCCACTTCGTTCTACGAAAGCATTGACGCGTTTCAGTCATAACACGCTATCAGCAAAGAAGTTGTTGATAAGGAATTCCTTAAATTCCTTTCTACAGTGTAAACAAATGTTCCTTTTTATCGCCAGAGATAACTTCTAATACAATACCCAACAAAATTAACTCAGGGATATCAAACAAGTAGGCCGTGAAGTGATTTATCAACACAGACGGAATGTCACTAAAGGATTGTGAAATATTTGAAGAAATCACAGGAACTGAAAAAGCCATGCGAACCAACCAAACAAATTGGGCACACAAGACGAAGATTTTCTCCTACAGAAGAAAATTTTGGGTATACAAATCATTAAAATATGCCTCGGTGAATTTAATTATTTGCAGTTTTTATGACCACGAGAACTCTGGTGTCATTTGGAGTAGTTATGGTTACTATCTCTACCAAACACTAAGTATTACAGATCACACTGCAATCATGCCTGATCTCGAAATTCTAACCTAGGCCAAACAGCACGTAAAGTAAAATATTCGCACATCAACGCTTAAATTGTGCATGTACGAAATAAGAAGGCACATGAGCAATACTGATTGCAGTAGAACTAAGCAGGTGCTAAAGGAATTTTTTCAATCCGTTTCCGGGAATAAAAAATTTCAGCACCTAGTGGGAAAGCCCCCGAAAAGTATTATGGCCGGTGAATACAGCAATGCGATGCAAACAGTATTTTTAAAATAAGTCTCTAAAAAGCAGATACAGTACCCAACGCAAATACAACACTGTCTGGAAAATCAGATATTACGTGCGTTATATTGACCATAACGAAAGCTAACGGATGCTAAATGAATTTTTCCAGTTGAACCATTCGAAACGTAGGTACTGTTAAGCGGTAAATTCCCTCACCGGAAAATTCCTCCACATTGGAAAACTCCCCACGGAAATCACCCCACTTTTTTCAGTCTGGGATAGTGCACGAATTGAATTTTACACAAAATATCGAATGTTGGGGAAGTTTTCCAGGACCACCATTTTTAAGCATTTCAAAACAAACTTCAGCCTTACAAGTAGCACAGTGGGTCAGCATTTCGACTTTTACCACAGTTTAGATCAACAGGCGACCTTAGAAGTAGCAGGATGGGACATTTTCGGGGTTGGCATTTCGATTTTTACCGCAATTTACAGATGTACCAGTAAAATGTGGGGGACATTTTTGAGGTTGGCATTTTGACTTTTACCGCAGTTTAGATCAACAGGCGACCTTAGAAGTAGCAGGATGGGACATTTTCGGGGTTGGCATTTCGATTTTTACCGCAATTTACAGATGTACCAGTAAAATGTGGGGGGCATTTTTGAGGTTGGCATTTTGACTTTTACCGCAGTTTAGATCAACAGGCGACCTTAGAAGTAGCAGGATGAAACATTTTCGGGGTTGGGATTTCGATTTTTACCGCAATTTACAGATGTACCAGTAAAATGTGGGGGATATTTTTGAGGTTGGCATTTTGACTTTTACCGCAGTTTAGAACAACAGTCTGGGGAAATTTCCGGGTATGGCATTTTGATTTTTACCGCATTTTACAGGTGTTCTATAAGTACCGGTAAAATGAGGGCGGGATTTTCCTGGGTGTGCATTTCGACTTTTTCCGCAGTTTATAGTGTTTAACAGACGGTCTTAGAAGTAGCAGTCTGCTACGTTCTAATACAGTCTGTTACTATAAACTAAGATGAAAGTCGAAATGCCGACCCCGGAAATCCCATCCTTATTTTACTCTTAAAAAAAAAAATCTGTAAATTGCCGTAAAAATGGAAATGCCTATCAAGGTAATTTCCCCCACATTTTCGGGCTACTTGTAAGGCTGCAGTTTGTTTCAAACTGCTTGCAAAGGCTAATAGTAACCCTGGAAATCTCCCTTACAGTCGATATTTTGTGTAAAATTCAATTTGTTCACGGTTCCTGACTGAAAAAGGTGATTTCCGTTAGGGAATTTTTCTATGGGAGAGTTTTCCAATGTGGGAGAATTAACCGAATGTGGGGGACTTCTCTGGTGGGGGAACTTTACCTGTGGGGGATTTTACCGTGACTCCTGTTGAGCAGCCAAAAACAGAAAAAAGCAATCTAGCAGAAATATACTGCATCAGAATAGCTTGATAATAAATGCATGTGTAGGTTGCTTTTGTAAGAAGTGCTGAGGACCGCAAAAATAAGTTTTCGAAATAACGTTTAAGTATTAAAGAAATTTACATGGAAGTTTCCTCGATAAAATTTCCATTTTTGGTAAAAATGTGCATTGTAAGTGGAAAGTCTTGTACATAGATCTAGGTATCAAATGCGTCATTACAAATTGTACGTAGGAGAAGCGTTTATGACATGCAGTCTTATGGAATGCTTTCAATGCACGTCACGATCACCTGGCTTATTTAAGAAGCGAAACGCAACCATAATGCATCCATGTCTGTTACGGAAGTTGAAAATTAAATGATAACGGAAACACAGCACAAAAACAAACTTTTGATTCTGTTCATGCTTTGGCGACGTTGAAGGCCCGTTTAATTAGATACTGGTCTTCCTATTTTTTAATAGTCAGTATATGAAAGCCTAAATCCATACGCTATCACTGTTCTCTTTCCACGCAAGCAAATACGGATGTCTCTGAAAGGAATGCGAAACAAAAGTTCCTCCTGAAACAATTTACCACATGTTTGCACATCTGTCATACGTGTCAGTTGGTTGAAGAATTACTGTTCCACTCGCAGAAAGCATGCACGTGTATAGTGTCTACTCCGTGATACAGCTGACGGCACAACTAGAGGTAATGTCATGACAATAATATATCATCCATTCCGTGCTCTAATCGTTCCGTTTTAAGAATTCTTGTCATCAACTGAAATTTATGAAGGGCAATAAACTCCTATAATAATTACGACGGGAAATGGCAATCTCCGATTTTCACTGGCTGTAACTCCAGATGAAAAAGACAATGGTTTGCGCACTTGTGTACAGCAAACTGATAAAATTATACTTTTTTTTGCCGGGGAAATGTGTAACTAATAACATCCAAAAGCTCACTGCAAATCGAACACGATCACATCCTGGTCTCCAACGCCACTTCCCTTCTGAAAAGTAAGTTCCAAATTGAGTCATCCTAGATCGAAGCACCATTCCAGCAAGAAATATTATTAATTCAGAAACATTTAACACGTCGCACACTACGTGGGAAGTTTTATTTGCAAAATATTTTAATTTTTCTTGGGCATATATTACGAATATTGTTAGCGTGACTATTGTTAAGCATTGAAGTGGACGCCATTTTATCAGAAGACTTATTGCTTGCAAGTTCCTGTCATTGGAGCTAGTGAAGCAAATAAATAAATGGCCCAACAAATAGAATGTAAGAACAGATGAATACCCACGCTCGAATCTTTATTCTTCAGATTGGGGGGGGGTTGTATCGGTTAGTCAAAATAAAGTGTATTTACTTCCAACCAGAGATGGCTATTTTGGATGGATCTATGTATTTCACGCCAAAAAAAAAAAAAAACTGCTCTCATTTTGCGAAATCGTTATTGACTCCCTGAAATCCCAAACCAAATTAGACACCTTTTTATGGTCACTGTACTGTGTATTTCTTCCTTTCACTCTTTGCCGCTCGAAGGAAGATGCTCCTGACGTAAGAAGCTGATTGCTCTTAAATGCTGAGGGTCGAATTGTCACTCGCGGGCTTTCTCAGATCAAGTGTGTCCACCAAGGACGGGGATGGGATTACGGAAGGGTGGAGTCATTTGGTTCGTGGGTGGCCCCCGGTCAATGGCTTTCCCGAGGGATCTCTTAAGCGTCTTTCTAAGTGAAGGCAAAACTCTACCTGCTGTTTTCCTCCCGTTGAGTGACCGCAGACAATTATTTAATTATATTTTAAATATTTCTATAAAACAATATCTACATAAAATGTGATACATTTGTTTCCTGCGATTCTGTGTTCAATTTGGTGGCTCATTTTTGGTTACGATATTGGCTTTTCTAAACTATCACGTGCGTCTCACACGAGTGAGGTCCCCGGAGGAAATGCTTATCACCCACATTATGTCTGAATCAAGTATTTGTTGGCGAGATTTCTCTTATAGCCAACACCCTAGAAAAAGAACGAGAGGGATGACATTTACGATGAAAATCTTTTCAGAAAGGAAGTTATGACATCAAATACAGCGTAAGCGAATAACAACTTCATAAATGTAGGTGTAAAAGCCACATGGGACACTGCGACATACGAACTGCGTAAAAACAATGACGAATGTCGTCAACGCAGAAACCAAGCGTCTAAAAGAACCATGATGACGGCTGTTTCTAACAAGCTGGAACATAGCGGAGTTACAAAATGGAAGAAAAGTAACCAAATTTTTATACATTCCTAATTTGCTGACTGACGCATTACACGCTGAGCTACTCACCATTTTCCGAGTTGGTAAAAGTCCTTATTACTCTGATTCCTAGCAGCTTGTTCTTCGAGTTCTTGGATACCTCGGGCCCGTAGTTTGATATTTCAAACAAAGTACAAGGGTATACGAATCCGAAAGGAACTAAGAAATGGCATCGTATGATAAAATATCTTTAGCTGAATGAGGTGCGTAGATAAAATTATTTTATGAGCTACGGATTTGTTACGTCTTTATAGCGGTCAAGGTCTGCACATACCTCAAATGATCATGATATATACTCTGCAAGCTTTCCTCCAAGAAAATGCAACACATATCTAAACTTATCCAATCTTCAGTGTAATTCATCGATGACCTACCTTCCAGACTTTTGTTTCGGGGTAACAATCCCCCAAGAGCAACTTTAAGAGCTACAGTCTCCCATCTCTAATTTAGGAACACTGGTTCCAGGGAAGAGACAGAGCAATCTGACATGCCTCATCCTGAGATCATCTCGGATCACTCATCCGAAGCCCGCGCCTCTGACCACTCGGCCACCGAGCTGCCTTCCAGACTTCGACATTTATCCAGAGAGAAAATTCATGTCGATAGTATGAGAATCAGCTGAAAAAAAAACACATCCATTCAATAATTATATACGCAATATTGGTATGACTTCAGGATGCTGATTGACACATAGTACTTAGAGTATAGTATTTCCATAGTTATTTCTAATGATTAAAATTTTTTTCTGCTTTCAATGCCCTGAAAAAATATATTTAGGTTCCACAAGGAGTCTCACGTTTCAGAAAGAACTACAAATATAGGGCCTGCATACTGCACAAGACGTAGAGATCATGTAGAGGTGTAATATGACAGTTAAGTAAGCAAATCATAGATTGTCCTAATAAAGAACAGAGAAGTTCTGACACTAGTGCCTTGCCTGCATCACAACTGTTCGGAAAGTCTGTCTTAAAACTACGAAAATATGAAGTGAAATATTCCGGCACGCGCTGTCTCACGGCAAGCAGAGGCTGGAACTACTGAGTCATCAAAGACTGTCATAGAGAGATAAGAAAATTATCAAGTCATTAATGCAGTAAAGATCAACATTACTAATTTAGCACAGGGCAAGAAACGAGAAATCTAGGCATAGAATATCTGGTTGAATAAAACAGAATACTTTACCGTGCAGTAACAAATTTGATCGTCAATTTTTTTTTTTACACAATCCTTCCGCTTTACAACATAGCGAAATGGTCAGTCACAAGAAAAGTTTCGGAAATTCCCTCAAAATGACTGACACACATCTGCGTATCTATCTGGTCCCAGCTGCGTACTGCATGCCGTGAGGTTAGGAGCGATAGCGCTGTCCTTCCATTTCGCCAGAGTAATGTTATCTGACATCAACTACCCGCGGTATGCCATTCACATCCACACAATACTCATCAAACGCCATAAGAGCATACATAGCATCTTTCAATGACCATTTTTTTTTAACATTACTTCACTGAAGCGCTTTCCCATTGCTGCTGCTGGCCTAGACATAGGTAAACAGGCAATTAACTCTTATTCTGCAAATGACAGCGTCCTAACGGTGGAAATCCCACCTGGGGAAAATCCATTTACTTATTCACCGCGTGTTGATGACTGTTCTTTCAAACGTGCAACAGTGAAGTTCGGTAATTTCCAGAATCTCTGGTTAGACGTTTAGCAGCACGGAAGTTTATAATAAAGTAATCACTTTGCTCTGCAATTGCTGGATTTCATGACAGAGCTTTCATCCGCCGCCTCAACCTTGAACCGTTTTTCAGGCTTTGTTTCGAAAAATCTCTGGACACTTGACGCGCAGCATAGACTCCCCCCCCTCCACACATACACAACATAAAGGACGAACCCATTTCAATGAACAAGAAGGCCGTATTGTACAATGAGAATATCTAACGTAATTTTTCTCTTCAGTGTCAGTTCCTGAATAAGTGGTTACAAAAGGCAGCGCGCATTCATAAAGGTTCCATCAAACGTACCACATATCAAGTAAAGGCGAACTCGCTTGAATGCGTATACGTTCATGGTCCAGATCTTCGTGCACACTTCCGTCTTCAAAAGCGCAGGCGTGCCACAACACGTAAATGCGATGTCACCGCCCAGCATATATGGTATGCGAGTTCGCCAGTACGAAGCCCGTGTAATGGGGAAAGAGGAGGACTTATAGGACTTTGAACAGCAAACGATTGTGCCAGGAAGACTGAGGCCAGCATCTCAGCAACCACAGTTATTGTCTGTTGGATAGCCTCCGTAATGAAAGTGTAGCGACAATTTCCCGTAGAAGGACACGCATCCATTCAACTTGAAGCTAAAGGGTCCGTTCTGGTGGCTCAGTGGTCTAAGCAGTGGCTTCTGATCATTCGTCCGAGAAGGGTCCGGGTTCGAATCCCGGTGAGGCATGGATGCTGTTTGTCTTACGGCACTGGCTACCTCCCTTCCCTGGTGTCAGTGTCTCTAAATTAGGGACGAGCGACTGCTCATAGCCCATTGAGTTGCTCACGGTGGTCGTTAAACCTCCAAATAAAAAAAAATAAAAAAAGCTAGAGGGAAAGCCATCACTGGTGGCAGACAGTCGAGGTGAACGCCGTTTCGCACGAGCTGTCTAGGACAACAGACGGACCACTATCTCGCAATTAAAGCGTTTTCTAGTATGCAATCTAACGTACTCTTGCGGATGGATTTAAGGAGCTGGCGGGAAGGTTATGTGTGTTTATTGATCGACCATCATCGATAAATCCACCCTGGACAAGGGTAAACTAAGAGTGAGCATTGACGACTGGAAAAGGATCGCACGGTTCGATGAGTACAGGTTCCAGCTCTAAAACGCCAGTGGACGTATCCAACGCTGTACGGATGAACAGATGCACCCAGACTGCACTGTCGGACGGAACCAGACCGGCGGCGGTATCATGGTATTCTAGCCATGCTTTGCCCTGCATGGTGTGATGTTTCATATATTCGGGTGGAGCTGTTCACAGCGAGACGTCACAAGGCCCGCATTGTACAGGAATACTTTGAGAATCATATCCAAGAATTTCCTGTGCTACCCCGAGCACAGATTTCTCTGATTTGAATCTCTTCTGACATTTGTGGGATGTAAAGGAACGCAGCATTCTTGTCAGTACTTCGCTTCACCGTCGAACTTCGGGAGATCATTATGTCTATCGTCCGGCATAGGAATAGATACCCGAGGAGACAGTTTAATGGAGTCACTGCTACGCGACGTAGAAGTTATCGCGGCGGAAGGTGGGCAAACACCATATTATGTAGATGGTTAGAATATGATTGCACCCGAGGACATAATATACGTCCTACCTTCTTCAGATAGAGCATCCAGTTGGTTGATGAGTTTATTGTTACAAGTAAATCGATGGCACAAAAAGCGCTAAGCACCACGGTTTAAGTCTGAAGCAGATACAAAAACATAAAACCAGAAACACGTGCGTCACAAGGCACTCATTATTCCACAGAAACTGTGGCTTTAAATACGTGAAATTTGCTTTAAAAGGATAGCTCAGCGTTATAGCAGAATAGTTTACATATCACCTTTAAACGTTGGGGGAAAAAAAAAGCAAAACTTCAAATTAAACATTTTTCTTGTTTTTATGGATTAAAAAAATGGGGAGGGGGGGGGGGGAAGCGCAGCCGTGTAATACGCGAACGCGTTGCGGGAGATAAATAAACAGATGCCCAGATATTCTTTATTTACGTTATTCTTTTTATACTGCTTCATGTATGAACTAGCTTTACGAAGCCCAAAAGTTTCTCAACCTTATGATTTTTATTTATATGCCAGTAACGTTGCTTTCTGTTAGCAGGATATATCAGAGGTTATTTATATGCCAGTTACGTTGCTTTCTGTTAGCAGGATATATCAGGGGCGGGAAACCTTCAGCCTTTTGAGTGAATCCAATTTTTGCAAAATAAATAGTCTTATTTTTAATGTTTTTGGTCGTCTTTTTTTTTAATTTAATCTTAAAAGGATCGTATTTAAAGTACCAAAGAGTAAAAGAAGATTAAACGAAATAATTCTCCCCGACTGACGGCCACAATTAATACATTGTAAGTCATGAGGGCTATTTTGACACCTGTTACGCTCATGATTTCGCTCTATGGTTTCTAAAGAACTACAGTTGGAATTTGATTGGGTTCTCAGAAGATGACATTTTTAAAGTCATTATTTGACGCTAAGAAAGGTCCAATTGAAATATGGAAGAATGCAATAGAATACCCACGCCTTCGGCAACATGCATGTAAAATGCTTTCTTGCTTTTCAAAACCTTATAGCAGCGAATTTACGTTTTCCTACTTAACTCAAATCAAGACTCCTTTAAGGTCACAAATTACGGATACCCACCTAGAGGATCAGCTAAAACTGCAGACATCCGTGTTGCAAATCAAATATTCAAATGCTTTCCAACAAAAAGCAGTCACAACAACGTCATTAAAAGGTTAGTTAACTTTAGAATTAACAATGTTTTTATTTCATTTTTTGAAGTTAGTAAACTTTTTATAAAATGATGTACATTTCGAAGTATATCTAACTGAAGTTTCTTGAATGCAGCCTTGTTAAATTACAGCTAACTTAATGCGGCCCTTCTAACATGAAAAGGTTCCCCACCTCTGGGATAGATTTTAGAAGAGTTAAAATTTTTAAAGCAATTATCAAAAAAGATTTATATAGAAACTAAGCGGAGCACAGTCTTAACACAAACGCAGAACCAACTTTATTCGTATAGCCAATTTACTCCACACGGCTATTTCATACAGCGGTCAATGGTCACTTTGGAGTCCTGTTTCGCAGCTGTGAGTAGTTGTTTATCCCCGTGAGTTTCTTTATAGGCAGAGTAGAGCGGCTCGGCTCGGCCCAACGGAGCCGCAGCTCTCCTTTGGTTTTTCCTTTTCTTCTTCTCTCTCTTTTTGCTATCCATGAAGCAGTCATTACCACACGGCGCGTCGGAAGAAGGTACGCTTCGAAGGCCAGGTCAATGCCAGTAAAGATGGGCTTTTAAACGCGACCGGCGTCCGTGTAGGTGTAATGGAATTTCAACGGGTTGTAAGCGATCCGTAGAAAAAAAAAGAAAGCAAGAAAAGAAAATTCTGATTTATTCAACTTGCTGTTGTTCACAGGTCACTAGCCTCGGACTTTTGTCCGTCTTCGCAAATCTTCACCACGTGGAGAAAATACTTATATAATATCGACGGATTTCTGTTTGTCGAATTTGTTTGATAGCAGCATGACTCCTAATGAAGTTTTCTTGATCCAGAATTAGTTTTCGTACCAAACATACTACTGCGGAGCCATTCTAATCCATTTAAACTGATTTCATACAGCACAAAAGCATGAGGAAATTCTCAGATTGACATTCTATAGAGATGCTACTTCTGTTTTGTCACAGTATCTTTATTTCAAAGCATGAAGCAACGGAAAAGCAATTTTTTTGCGTCGCATTGCCAATGTTAAGCGAATTTCCGCGCATTCAGTTTTTGAGCACATGAAAAACGTAGAATAGGTAATATAAAATTACGTTAGCTCCGTTAAAAAGGATCCACGTGATTCTTCAATGCTATGAAATCTTCAGTCTTGATACGAAAAAAAAAATGTTTATTATACTTGAGTGTCCTGTGACATCACTTCTGTTCCATATGGTTCCACTGTTTTTTTCATACCAAAGAGTCTGCAACTACATTCCCGTCGCGGCAGCTCTGCGAGCCCTTGCAGTAAAGTATTAACCAGAGCGGGCCGCCCCGGTGGCGCAGTGGTCTAAGCGATGGCCTCTGATCATTCGTCCGAACGGGGTCCGGGTTCGAATCCCGGTGAGGCATGGATGTTGTGTTTGTCTTACGGCACTGGCTCTCTCCCTTCCCTGGAACCAGTGACCTTAAATTAGGGACAGGCGACTGCTTATTGCCCATTGAGTTGCTCACAGTGGTCGTTAAACCTCCAATCAAAAAAAAAAAAAAAAAAAAAAATAACCAGAGCGACTAGTCTATCTTTCAATGCAATATGAAAAATTAGATCCGCGCTTGTAGGAAGTTTGAAGTGAATGGTATCTGTATCAGTCGCAAGTTAAAATATATCTCTCGTGGAAATGAAGTTTCAGAGGTTTAGCTATCGGATGCTATTTAAGCAACCTGTCTCAAGAAATTTTAAGGTTTGAAAGATTAGAGATAATTTAATATCAACGAGTTGCGTTCGCAATTATAGCATTCCTTAAAATGAAACTTTCTTCGTGACCCTCGAGCTATTTCTTCACAATGTGTTTCCTTTATCCATTTTGTAATATTTATACGACTGAGGCAGAATAAATACGTTTAAGTTTAATTCACAACAAAAATTTTAAAAATATATTTTTATATAATGCTAATAACACTTATATAAGAGTGAGGTTCTATAACAAATCGCCTCAGACGAATGAATGGGCTTTGTAAAACACAATATACGAATATCTGGTTCTATGTTCGAGAAAACTCACCTGGACACTTAGCCTGTTATGTTTTAACAACCAATAATTTTATCTTTCCCACAAGTCATCGTGCAAATAAGATCTTTAAAATACTTAATATTTCAACAGTTATTTTAAGGCTGGCAAGATTAGTTTCTTAACAATAGAGGGAATCTAAATGATTTGAGAGGAGACTTTTCCGGCCTCCTAAACCGGGTGCTTTATCACAGTTGCCCCAGTTAAATATCTGCTTTCTGTTTTTTCCAAAAACTTGATTTTCTACTGAAACATTCTTTTAAGTTCTTTTTATGTACACTATCAAACATAAGTACACAGCTCGAGTAAGTAGTTTTTTGACTTTAAAAAAATCTTTTTTGAAAAAGCGCCAGTTGCAAAGTGAGCATCTTAGGGAAAATTTATTTACATATGTCTTGTAAGTTACGTAGAATAGCAATGGTGAAACAGTCATTTGATTACAAAATTTCAAGCCAATTATTAGAATATAACCCTGAATAGTACTGTTCTCAAAGGTAAGTCAATTCCTAAACCATCCGTATGATATCGACGGTTTTTAAGGGAAGTCTCTCTCCGATCTTGCTATAATGCTAGCTGAGGTAATTTATGTTCCCCTTCAGGTATCAAATTCGGCGATTAATGGGAAAAGGAGTTGAGATTTAATCGATGAACCGCCCCAAAATTTATACATTGATATCCTCAAGCTGCACGAATTCCTTCCTCTACAGTGCGCTCAGTTGTTATACAAGACGTTGCAGCTGCCCAGGGGCTGGCTCATTACTCATTAACAAGGAAACCAGGACTCAAAAGAAGAACAAGATCTTTTAGATTAAACGCACATTTACTGTCATCATCCAAGGAAATGATCGTATCTTTTACTTTTAAATGACTATTATAGCTTCTAATGCGAAAGACAAGAACATTGTGTACGCATCGTGCAAGGAAATAGAATTTCCTGGCGGTGTTTGCTTGGAATTCTCACAGCAGTGAAATCGTCGCTAGTCTGTCAGATCGGATGCTTCTTTCTCTCTCACTAACTGCTGCAAATTTGAAAAATAAATCACGCATACTAAAGATAGACAAGTTGCTGCTTTTTTTTTTCTTGGGTAAAAATATTGAGTCACGGGCAGGAAACGACAGGAACACGCTCGTTCGTGTTTCCTGCGGAAATATTCGACCCCCAATTTTCAAGAAGGTTGGTTGCAGCAACAGGGGATATTTTTAAATTAGACAACTGGCGATTTGCCTCCCAACAAATGACGCAGTGCGTGGTGAAATCCCAAGGTGTTTCCCGATCGAGGATGAAATGAGGAAGAGGATGGAAAGGGGGATGGTAGAATGCTTGGCCTCATCGAACACAAGCAGAATGAAAGGCACTGGGCCAGTATTATATCAAGGTTGCCAGGTATAATGCGCACTACTTATTTCCTACCACAGCCGTCCGCAACAGCTCGGAAGCGCTACTTAATATTCCAACACTAATCAAATTCCTTTAAAACCGAATTATGTATTGCTATTGAAAATCCCACAATAATAAGGGTAGGTATGTGTATCGGAGCCATACTGTGGCACACATTGCAAAATTTGGCAGTTTGTTCATAACTGTCGTCCGAGTTGCAGTGGCCGGTTTAATGTAGAAATTTCGAAAGCTGGGCTCGCTATGAGCAAAGCATTTAAAGTTATTTCCACTTACACTTGAACGTGCGTGCGATGGCATTGGAGCGGGCATTTAAAGGGTCCCTTCATGTATGCAACACGAAAATTAAAACAACTTCCGTTATTTGAGCATAATCCGATCTTCAATATTTAAGCTCAACATATATATCCATTGGCTCTGACACTTGAAAAATCTTCCATGCAAGATGGCCATATGCATTATTTAGATATTGATATTTCTTTCACCGATGGTAGGGGTATTGTTACAGATGTCTACGATAAACGTCGTAATTTTCACTTCAGAATTAACTATTATTCATACTGGACCTCAAATATCTCAATTTCCGTGCATCGTAACATTGTTATTTCGCAATTAGATCGAATTTGTAAAATTTGCAATAGTCCAGCTAATGTCAAACAAAATTTCCGAATCCTGTATTTTCAATTGCGTAATATTCGACTTCCAATTAGTTTCCTCAAAAAATATTTTCAGCAGTTTCTTACAACCTGCAATACAGCCATGTACACAGATTTCAACCTTCACACCATTACTAACCCATGATCCTACAATGGCCGCCCCGGTGGCGCAGTGGTCTAAGCGATGGCCTCTGATCATTCGTCCGAAAGGGGTCCGGGTTCAAATCCCGGTGAGGCATGGATGTTGTGTTTGTCTTATGGCACTGGCTCTTTCCCTTCCCTGGAACCAGTGACCCTAAATTAGGGACGGGCGACTGCTTATAGCCCATTGAGTTGCTCACGGTGGTCGTTAAACCTCCAATCAAAAAAAAAAAAAAAAGAAAAAAAAAAAAGATCCTACAATGTTAATTTGCAGGGCTTTCAAAATGCTGTTTGATGGATCACTAACAGCTGCCAACACTAACCTCCTTTCCTTACCCCCAGTTTTTTTCTTCCTTTTTTTCAGATTTCGCGCACTATTTTCTCCCCCATACTACGTCACCATACGCATCCATCACACCTATGCTTATGTTTATGCTGTTCGACGTCTCTCCTTCTTTTCGTTTCTTCGTTCAGTCTCGCATCAGAGTTTGCAGCTTAGAGAGTACTTACTGTCCGTGGGTACTTTGGTTTTCTACCTGCCTTTCACGAACATCAGAAAAGCTGCTCTCGCTAAGTACTGGTACTCTCCTGATGATGACAGTTCATGGTATATCGTTTTATGTTTCATTATTTGTTCTTTGCTTTTGTGTTTAGGTTTTGTGCATCGTGGTATTGTACACTTCATATGTTGCTTCACCGTTTGACCAGCTGCCGCATGCGTTACCTTCGGATGTAAGCTACTTTTTCGTTTATAATGTCTCGATTCTGTTCAGCTTTTTGCCTTTATAGTTTTGACTTGTTTTTATGCTATATATATATATATATATATATATATATATATAGTCTATCAGATGTTAAAACAAATGCTTTAATAAGTGCCTATGGACGATGCGCTATCGCCGAACTAAGAATCCAAATATACACTGCCGGACAATTGCTAAGGACGGATGACAATAGCAACTCTAGCAACCATAAAATGGAAGGCAGGAAAATGTGGAAATTAGCATAAGTGCGGGATACAGTAAGACGTGTTGTGCGTATGCAAATTTTGGATTGCCGAACTTATTCGTGACGTCATAGCGCTGATAAGAGATATAAAGGATTTGACGCGTATTGACCGTTGTTGTTCAAACTCAAAGTTGAAAGGGAAAGAATCAATTGACGAACTTGCAATTTTCAGTATGTCTTCCCGACATCACTTAGATGATTTTACGCGTGGCCGTATTATTGGCAAGATTGAAGAAGGGCGAAAAATAACGGATGTTGCCAGGGAGTTCGACGTCAGCCACAGTGTTGTTTCAAGGCTTTGGAAATCATTTCAAACAAATGGAGAGTGTAGCAAACGTCACGGGGGAGGTCATGTTCGCAGTACGACACCTGCAGAAGATCGGTACATAGTGCTTTCAACAAAAAGACACCGGCGCAGCACAGCTAGTGAGGTAGCAAATCAGTTTATGGCTGCTACTGGCAAGCGGATCTCCCGAAAAATTGTCGCCAGACGTTTGCATGAAGGAGGACTATACGCCCGCCGTCCTGTTGTGTGCATCCCATTGTCCAGACGTCACCGTACCGCCCGTTTGCAATGGGGCCATCAACATCGCAATTGGACTGATAACGACTGGTCTGCTGTCCTCTTCTCAGATGAGAGTAGATACAGTCTATCGTCTGATTGTCGACGACAACTGATCTGGCGTGATAGTGGTACTGCATATTATCCAGCAAACATACAGGAAAGGGACCGATATCCGACATGTAGTGTCATGGTATGGGCTGGCATCATGATCAATGGCCGTACGTCCCTCTGTGCTTCCAACTGGGACTATGACTGGCCAACGATACATTAATGATGTTCTGCTACCTCATGTTCGCATGTTCCGTGGTGCTGTCGGTGATAGATTCATTTTCATGGACGACAACGCAACATGTCATCGAACAGTCGCTGTCCAGGAGTGTCTTGAGAGCGAGGATATTCAACGCCTCGTATGGCCAGCACGTTCTCCAGATCTGAATCCCATTGAAAATGTGTGGGATGCTTTGGGAAGGAATCTTGCTGGTCGCCAATGCCCTCCAATAAACAAGGACACCCTCATCCGTGCACTGACAGAGGAATGGGATAAATTACCCCAACAGCTGCTTGATAATGTTGTGCAAAGCATGACACGACGTGTAGAATCTTGCATCGCCCTCCATGGTGGCCATATCCCGTATTGACATCTTACGCCGGAACGCCTGCGGACGGTAATTGCATTTTTTTCACGTTTACGTATTCTGCACAAAATGGCCTGTTTGTCCCTTGAACACGTTCCAAAGTCTTCTGGATTTCAGAGCACAATAAATTGTCTTTCTTGTAATGTTCTGGCATTCTGACATTATTTTATTTCACTTGGCATCCAACCACACTTACTTTTTTATGCGCTATATAGCCGTTTATGATCCGTCCTCAGCAATTGTCCAGCAGTGTATTACATAAGTGGTATAGGTATCTGACTCTACTTATATCTTTATTTTATCTTTTCCCTTTTTCTGCCACCCCAGTGGAATAACTTTGCATTACAAAGAACTGCAAAATGAATAGTTTTTTTATTTTATTTATAGCTATTGCATCTAACCAGAGGCGGCTTTATATCTTTTGGGGCCCTAGGCGCTAAAAGATTCAAGGGCCTGTGCTCTTCTTATCGCCTCAGAAATTTTCATCTGTCGGATGAACGAAAAAAAGTCTTACGATTTTTAAAATTACATTCTATCTTCCTATTATTAGAACGTTTTGTAAGAAACAGTGCTAGTTGTGACGTACTACAAAGGTGAAGCACCTGTCGAAACGATAAATCTGCAGTGATACATTCCATCGGTGTAGTTTAGTCGGTTAGGACACCTGGCACCGGAGCGCGGAAGCTCGAGTTCGATCACCGTCACCGACGAATTTGTGATTTTCACATCGTGTAATTACTTTCTGCCCGTGCACATCAAAGTATTTTGTTTTTAGAGATATTTCAAAGACTATTTTTGCTGCTAATAGGAAATCAAAGGATATTAAGTTCGGCCCTTTTAAGTATCGCATGTACTTTATGAATTTACCGCTAAGAGCCGTCAAAGTTGGAAATTCAAAAAATTAAAGTTATGTTGTGAAGAAGCCATTCAAGTTAGAATTTGTTTTTATTATGACTCTTAGTTTATGCTTAACTATTCCCTCTCAAATATTTAGATGTTTTTCCAATTAGTTCGTAAATTTCCTGGTAGGACGCTTAGGACCGGAAAATTTGGTTTTCACAGATTTTTCTAAAATCATTTTTGCGAATGATAGGCCATAAAAAAATTATTACACTTTCCCACTTTAAATTTCACTATTAGTTCCTTAATTTCCCCTCTAGGAATTCTGAAAGTGGCAATTTAGTAAATTTTATCTTTACGTTACGAAGAGGCCATTTCAGTTAGCAAACGTTATTTTTGAGTTTGATGCTTTATAAGCAAAACTGATTACTTTCAGCACAGAGCTAGATCCAAGTACGGGCAGTCCGCGCAGCTGCCCAGGGCCCAGGTTTATGGAGGACCACCAAGCTTTATCTTTTTTTTTTTTTTTTTTAATTTTCTATTGCATGGAAAATTGAAAAAAAAAAACATTGATTGTAATTTTGAATATCAAATTCAAAATTTGATTAAAGTACATACATATGTAGTCCCTTTCTCCCTAAGAAATATAGCATGCCTTCGTGACAGCGACCATACGATTAAAACTAGTGTTCAGGGCCAGAGTTGGAAACGGGTCAAACATTTCGGACCCGGACGTTCAATAACTGTACCCGATCCGGACCCGTAACTGACCCAGACAAATCTGCTTTGAACTATAAATTCGAAACTCAATTTTATATCATCATCATCATCATTGTCAACCATTATCAATCCACTACTGGATGAAGGTCTCCCCAAGTTTCCTCCACAACGGTCTGTCTTGTGCCAGTCTCCTCCATGTCACCCCTGCATACTTTCGAATTTCATCCACCCATCTCCCATGTGGTCTTCATCTGGGTCTTTTCCTGTCCCTTGGAATCCAATCTAAAATTTCGGCTGTCCATCGATGATCTATCCTTCTGGCAGTATGTCCAGCCCATTGCCATTTCAGGGATTTAACTCTGATCATGATGTCTTCCACTCTTGTCATTTTTCGGATCCACGAGTTCCTCTTCTTATCTCTCCTGGTTACACCAAGTATGCACCTCTCCATGCTTCTTTGAGTTGTCTGCAGCCTTTGTATGTCTCTTTTAGTTAAGGTCCACGTCTCTGCACCATACGTAAGCACTGGAAGGATGCATTGATCAAACACTTTTCTTTTAAGACATAATGGCATATTGCTCTTGAAAATTATGCTGTTTCTTCCAAAAGCTCTCCAGGCAAGTTTTGTACGCAGATTAATTTCTTCATCAATGTGACCCTCACTTGATATCTGCTGTCCAAGATAAACGTACGTGTCTGTTATCTCCAGCTTTTCTCCATCAATCGATAAATCTTCATTTCTTGTAAAAGCATTGAACATCACTTTTGTCTTCTGAAAGTTCATTTTTAATCCCACTTCTTTACTCTTGTCAGCAAGTTCCTGGATCATACTCTGCAGCTCTGATGGGCTAGTTACAAAAATGACTACGTCATCAGCAAAACGAAGGTGGGTTAGATAATCTCCATTAATCTTTATCCCCTTGTTTTCCCAGCTCAGTGACTGAAAAACACCCTCCAAGGATCAAGTGGGACATCGTGGGGCTAAGTGAGGTAAGGAGAAAAGGAGAAGATCTCATTGAACTGAAAAGTGGACATCTCTTCTACTATCGTGGGACAGATACTGGCAGAACTAGTGGTGTTGGATTTATAATAAACAAGAAACTGAAGGATAAAGTAGTAGAAGTTGAAAGTTCCTCTGACAGAGCTGCACGGCTTGTTATCCAACTCTCGAAAAGATACCAGGCTCAGATTATTCAAACTTATGCACCCACCACAAGTCATCCTGAAGAAGAAATTGAAGAATTTTATGAGGAAATTTGTCATCTAAATAATAAAGGTAAGCAGCACTTGAAAATAATTATGGGAGATTTCAATGCAAAAATTGGGCAACGGCAACAGAATGAAACTTCAGTAGGTAAATTCGGTCACGGCAACAGAAACCAGCGTGGAAATACTCTCGTTGAGTTTGCAGAGGCAGAAGGGTTTTTCATCTTGAACTCCTTCTTCAAGAAAAAGCCACACAGGAAATGGACATGGAGACATCCAAATGGGATGACAAGTGAAATTGATTTTATTATGTGTAACAAAAAATTCGTCATAGAAGACTGCAGTGTGCTAAACAAGTTCAACACAGGTAGTGACCATAGATTGGTGAGATGTAAGATGCACCTCAACACTAAACTTGAACGTGGCAAGCTCATAAGACAAACAAAATCTATTGACATAACCAACCTTAAAAAACACCATAATACCTTCAAGTTGGAACTGAAGAACAGGTTCTCTGCTTTAGAAGGCCTAACATCGGAAGAAGTGGACATCTCTGAAGTTAACAGAAAAGTAACCAAAGCTCTTATGGAAACAGCAACAAAATTAGCTTGGTCTAAGAACAAGTTGCATGTAAATAAATTATCAGGAAAAACCAAAATGTTGATGCAAAAAAGAAGAGAGATGAGGACAACTAAAGAAGATGTGACTTCCAAAGTGGAATATATAGAGCTATGCAAGACAGTACGAAAAAGTATCACTGAAGACGTAAGAAAATTCAACTGTGAACTAGTGAGGAAAGCAATTGAAAACAGCCAAAGCCTAAAGATAGCAAAGGGACATCTCAGTAAGGGAAGAAAACAGATTATGGCACTGAGAAAGAGAATATGGTTCTGTAACAAGAAATAGAGGCGAAATTTTGACAAGAGTGAAAGATTTCTACTCCAAATTATATGAAAGGGATGATACATGCACTCCAGACATCATGAAAGATACCAGTACCAGAGTTCCTCCAGTCCTTCCAGCAGAAGTTGCACATGTAATCAAGAACATGAAGCGGGGAAAAGCTCCAGGAGAAGATGGAATTACTGTAGACATCATACAAGAAGCAAATGGAGAAATTGAAACAGTACTCGCCCAAATTTTCACTCGATGCCTTAATGAAGGAAAGATTCCTGAGGATTGGAACACCGCTACAATGATCCTGCTACATAAGAAAGGTGACATTGAGGATCTCGGAAACTACAGACCTATCAGCCTCCTATCAGTAGTTTATAAAATCTTCACTAAAGTTCTTTCACACCGCTTGAAGGTAACACTGGACATGGCTCAACCGAGAGAACAAGCTGGATTCAGGAGTGGCTACAGCACAATAGATCATATCCATGTGCTGAGAGAACTAATTGAAAGAGCGAGGGAATATGAACTTCCACTGTGCATGGCTTTTACCGATTATGAAAAAGCCTTTGATTCGGTGAAACCATCAGCAGTTACAATGGCTCTGAAAACCTGCGGTATTGAAGATGCATACATTAATATTATTAATAACATCTATGAAAATGCAAGTGCAAAGATTAGGCTGTTTGAAAATACAACACACATAAAAATTGGAAAGGGAGTGAGACAAGGTGACACCATATCTCCGAAGCTCAATTTTATATATATCACTTAGAAAAAAACTGTAACTTGCAAACAATTGTCATTACTATGTATATATATATAAAGGTAATATATATATTCATCCCAATAACTGCTTGATATTTAATAACTGAAATCCCTTTTTAATAATAAAATGTGGTTCAGCAGATGTACATTGACCTGCTCCCTAGGCCTAGGGAACACGTCGTCAAAGATTTCCACGTTCCTAGGAACTTCTGTATGAGAGAAGCTTGGATGAGCATTCACTCGACGGGTGTGGACTGCAAGAAGATGGACTTTAGGTGGCGGTTGGCCCACAATGTCCTTCCAACCAGGAGTAGGCAGTTTTGATGGGGTGGCATCTCTTCCGATAGATGCCTTTCGTGTGCGGGCATTGAGGACAGGTTCCATCTCTTTTGGGCCTGCCCCATGGCGCACAAGGTTTGGCAGGGAATCTGGACTTGGGCTTGGCACAAAAGGCTTGACACCCTCCAGTTTCACCCGGCTAATGTGTTTTATCTACATCCTGCCCCGGCGGCGGGCAGGGAGATCTGGAGGAGGATTATCACCGAGGTCTGTTATAAGATGTGGAGGGAGAGGAACAGGGTTCTGCATTCCCGGACGGCTAACTCGGGCTTCTCTCCGAGAACGGTTATCCTTCAAGTCAAGTGTGAGCTCTGAGACAGGGCGAGAGTGTACGCCCGCACTTTGACCGACCGAGCCTTTAGGTATCGGTGGGGGACTTGGCTTCGGATTGTTACCGGGACCAAGAACAACTACACCTTTCATTGGGGTAACTTACCCCCTTAGTTTCGGCCCTTGAAGCCCGAGGGATCTCTCGGGGAGTGTTGGGCTTTTTCTAGTGTTATGTTTTTGTGACTTGTGTTTGATGAAAGGTGTGGAGGTTATCCTCCGACCCTTTCATCGACGGTTTATCTGTGTTCTCTCCGGTCGAGGTCGGCGGTGCTGGCCGCTGACCCCGACTCACACAAGCTCCTGCCTGTGTGAGTCGGGGGAGTGAGTGTTTTGGTTCTGTCTCTGCTCTTTCTCTTATGATGTGGTATGAATGGATGGTATCTGAAGAGAGGGTGTTGTGTATTTGCTGTTTGTGGTGTGCCGGTTCCGTATGGAAGTAGGCCGGGGAGGCACCTGCCATGGGTCGTGTGAGTGCCTTGGTGCACCCGTCGGCCCGGTGTCCTCTCTGACAGTCTCCCGTCCGGGTCGCTGTCACTTGGTCACCTCTGAAGGGGACATTTGTCCGCCTACATGGACGCTCCGAGTGTACCTTCGGGCTGCACCCGCCGTTCTAGGTGACCTAGCCGGCTCTTTGTGTGCGGGTCCTTTCGAGTTCTTCGGAGGATCTGTGTGACTCGGGGGTTTGTCTGGTGTTGCTTGTTGGGCCGTGGTGAGAGTGTGTGTAAATATCAGTGAACCATGTCCAGGTGTTTATTTTGGGCGTGGTAAACAGTGTGAAGAGGTGTTGCAACAAAGTTCGTGTATGGGGGAGGGGACGTCGTGCGAGAGCACATTAGGGCGCTCCCTTCTCCCAGCCCCCATGATTTGGGGGTCTTATACGAAGACAAATTTTGGTGCCATTTTTAGTACCACTATTTTGCGTAATCCAGAAGTAATGGCTGACTATGGCCGTGACCATGGAATACATTACAAGTGGGAATCATTATTTACGATTACATAAATGTATTTTTTAAAATGTCCTTAGATTGTTCACCCTTTCCACGCTTTGATGGAGCTGCGCATACTTTCCTATGGTCCGTTAGATTTTTGGTTCCACAATCTTTTATTACACCGTCGACATCTTTCTTTGTAATTATACATTGTTCACATTTTGGACAACAAACAAACAACCAGAACAACACAGAATTATTCACCGGTTCCTTAATGAGACGAAACAATTTCCAGCATTCACTCTTCCCCTTGTGGTTTTCAACAAGCACGTATTTGTTGGCCCCGACGCCTTTCTCAACATCCTTAATATTAAATCCATCCATATTAACAAATAAGGAGTTAATTTCGACATGACATGTCATGGGAACGGGATGTTAGCACATCAATCGAAAACTCTGAAATGCTCAATGTAAAAGATGCGATGTGAAAAGTAACTCTTAATCATACAGTGAACTTCGCACGGAGAGAGTGAATCAGCTGAGAAGCAGGCGAATGGCGTTTACCTGTACCTTGCCCTGGGCAATCGCAATGTAAAAGAAGGCAAAGGAAGTATCTTTTTACGATATGGTGTCGGCGTGCCTGACGTCGGTCGTTGGAAATCTTTGTTGCTTTAAGAAAGAGACAATAGTTTTGCATGGCAAATCCTTGTTCACTACGTGGGTGCCAGTATCGACTACAGAATTCCACAACGCGCATTTTTCTTTGGAATATATTTCCTCTTTTCAAAAATAAAACTGGAATAAAACCGAGTCAAAATCGGGTCAGGAACACCTTGACCCGACCCGTTGGACCCGCAAGAAATTGTCAAAACCCGTTGACCCGTTTCCATCTCTGTTCAGGGCCGGATTGGAGTGTGGGGACTAAGAGCTGAAGCCCCGGGACGCAGCCTCAGACCATGACCATACTTCAAATATGGCGATGTTCAGATGCGCCATCCTCACTGATATCCTTAAAAAATATTCACATACGTACTTTAGTTTGTACGTGCCGCACACTACTGCTATTCTAAAAGAATAAGTGTGATGAAATTTTTATGTTAGGGTGAAAGGGCTTCTAGTCTAGTTTCTCTCTTTGGCAATGAAATCAGCTGACTTACCGGCCTTTTTATTCTTTAATTGCAATACGACGTATTGAACGCCCTTCGTTTATATGATAAATGGTGCTCATGATATACGCATAGTTTCAGGTACTTGCTGGTTATTTTTCTATCTCTACCGTAAGTGCCGTATACATGAGAAGTGGGGAAATTCCTTGAAAAAGTACAAATTGCAAATACAACCCGCTCCACCGTTTTACAGTTCTTTCTAATTTTCATACCTTATAAATATTTCCCCTATAACTTCAGAGCTAAATATTCCCCTGCGCTAAATTTTCCAAATTTCTTGAAAAAACTGGTTTAAGAGGAACAGAAACCGTAACATGGTTCTTGCCAGGGGCCCCAAACCTCTGGATCCGGCTCTGCTTTAGCACCTTTTTAGTTGCAAGTTACTTAGCAAATTTAACGCTAAGGCCGCTGAAAATGGAATTTCGCTAAATTTATCAGTACGTGGCGTATACATTGTCATAAAATTGGAATGTGTTTCAATTATAAAACTTGCTCTTTCCATTGTTCCAGCTTTGCAAAATCATCTTCATTAGAAAATACGGGGGAAAATGCAATTTGGGGACAGTACTTCACTTGAAAAGGGTGGGTGTCTTTTCGTGGAGTTTTCCTGTGGCGAACGATTCCCTAAATTGAAGACATTCAGATGAATGTCATGGACTAAGAAAGTTTGGCAGTAACAATTTCATCAGTCATTACAGGAAAGCGAGAATGTGAAGAATTTTTTGAAAGCATTTTCTCATATTTTCATCGAAAAATTAAGGTGGTCTGCATTTTTTATTCTGTTGAAAAGATGCGTGAGATTTTTTATACCTTCACTGCAGTTATCAGAAGCAGAAGCATAAGAATTAAATACAAAAAATCCGGTTTGAAGACGGAAACATAGGAACCGCAGCTTTTCGAGTAATGGCGTCATTGAAACTTTTGTTGTTTCTTCAAAGCCTTTAACATTAACCTTTTCAAAGGTTAATTTTATGTCGATTTAAGGCATAGAAAAGGAGAGAAACTTGATACTTATCAGTTTAAATCAGGGGAGGAGAAAGTAATAAGAAAATGCTGCTGCAATACAATAGAAATTTCTTTTAAATAGTGTGACTTTCTCGAATTTCTTTATTTTTTCAGCCTAAATATTAGCTCTGTTGCTTGTTTAGGGGAATTAGAGTTGAAAAAGAACTTTGTTATCCTACCCCAAAAGGAAAAGTCAATAAACAGCAAACATCCAATATCATCAAGACTGTTTCTACAAGCGCACCTCATCGCAACTCAGGGGGAAAGGTTGCAACACAGATGTTTTCCTTTGGCCGGAAGTAGCATGATGCATGAAAATAATTTACATAACAGCAGGCCAATTAAATATTCACCTTAAACAATGAAACTTGTGGGAAGCGTGAATCCTTCCTTCACCTATCACTAAAAGAAAGGCTAAATTATTTAAACTATTCCTTTCAACACAAGTACACCGATAAGAATTTAAAAACTTGGATCAAGAAAAACAATATGTTACTAATATGAGAAGTAAAATAACAATTGTTACTAATATGAGAAAGTAAATATCAAAGCAGTCTTTTTAAAGATTGATTTGTTTCGGTCAGTGAAAACAAAAATGACAATCCAATTATACTTTATACGTTTTCGTGGCCACTCAAGCTCTGGGGCCCTAGGCATGCGCCTAGTGGGAAATCCGCCCCTGTGTCTAACGATGCATTTTTTTTTCAAATGGACTCTTCTTAGAAGAGAAAATATCATGTGGAACGCAAATTCATATTTATGCCACTTATAATTTACCCAACTACTGGAAAAAATGTTTGCTTGTGCAAAGTTAAATGATAAGTTTTGTTTGTAGGTTAAGCTGCCATGCAAGAAAAGAACAAAAAAGTCATACATTTGGGAATAAAGAACACATCGTGCAAAAATAAAAAAAGGAAATGCCTTTACAAAAACTGTGAATGCCAGAATCATACCGCTCGTAATTCCGTCTATCAAACACAAAAAGCATTTTTCTGATAGGGTCATAAATGAAGAGATGCGGTCTCTACAGGTGGAACGGACGAAGAAATATAGATGCTATAGCACGTCATTTTTCTTTGACATACATTCCGATGACAAACAACTAGTTAAGAACCATTTGAGCGTTGCAATCAAAATGTCAAGCACTTCGAAGTGGAAATCCGCAATAGCAGTGTTACAACAAGGATACCTAAATTCCGGGATTTTACACCTGTATCGTTGGTCTGGCGAGCACCTAACGTGAATAAGTTGTCACATAACACATTACGTCAACCATAAACCCTCGCATGACAAATGACGCTAGTTTACACACATTCACTGTCCCCCCATTGCGGCATGATCGATGCTACGGGATGATTTACTTTTGAAAAGTAGGAAATCTTCTCACGGTTTTCAGCATTGTGTGGGGCGGAGCTGTACCAGCAATGAATACGTTTCTTTCTGAACATCGATTT
Source organism: Macrothele yani (assembly GCA_039090855.1). NCBI lineage: Eukaryota > Metazoa > Arthropoda > Arachnida > Araneae > Macrothelidae > Macrothele > Macrothele yani. The sequence goes on from CM077014.1 coordinate 3,453,109, forward strand.
CGAGGAGACACCATTTAGTCTGACGAATGCAACAAAGACCTTCTTTCCAGTGGTGGCAAGGCAGTGCAGTCGAAGGGCGACGGGGGCGGACATCACTGTGGAAAAAGGTAGTTTCAGGAGGTGGTATTCTAAATTGGAAGACTCGCCTTCTGTCCACTATTGCCATACTTCTTTTCTTTCTTTTTCTTTTCTTTTTTTATGAGCGGCAACAGCGGGAGTTCCAGCCACTTGTTGTGTTGTCTGCTTCTTGGGAAGTTTGTCTAGGAGTACCCCGTTGAGAGAGACAGGGAGGGGGCGAAACGTATAAAAAAAAATGAGAGCGGTCTTGTAAGACAGACCCATGGGGTGGAGACCCAATGAATGAAGAACTCTCTTCAGCTGGGCTTCCGGATGTTTGCCAACTTGAATCACATCCAAGAACAGCAGCTGTTAGCAAACGTTAAAAATCCTCCGAACAACAGAAAATTAACTGCATTCACGAAGTAGATTTCTCATCTTGAAGAAATGCAGCGGAGATGTAGCGATGTGATCCCGAGGGGACTCCGCAAGGGTGCGTGCTCCTTAGTTCAGCGGAAAGCTCTATGGTAAAAACACCCACCTTTTTTTTTTTCTGAGACGCAGATTCCAGATTTTTTTTTAGTCTTGGGGTAGAGGCCACTGTACATACCTTTTAAAATCTCCAAACATTGCAAATTGTTGCCTAGCGAGAAAAAATGTTACATAGAATTATACATTTTAAATATCATTAACTATTTATTTTAAATATCAACTATTTATTTTAAATATCATTGTTATATATCTTAAATATCATTAGTGACTTGGGTTTATATAACGAGAACAGCAGATAGAAATTCGCATTCAGAGAAAAAAAGCGCTTAACAATTCCTTCGGGAAAGCAATTCCCTCCATTGACCGGGGACACTAAAGGAACAAAACTAACGAGGCTCCTCACCTTTATCGTTACTGTAGGAAGTAGAAGTGGAGAACTATCGATAAATTTCCATAGTCAAAATTAACAATCGATAAGTATCGATAGTGTGTTGGCAAAGTTTCTCGCGAGCAAATTTGTTTTCCAGTATGAAAAAATTTTTCCGACAAGAATTTTTCTTACCTTTCTACGTTATAAACATTGGAGCTAAAAGATTTTTTCGTTGTTTTGGTTTGGGGTTTAATGACCGCCATGATCAACTCGTTGGGCTGTGTAAGCAGGTCCGTCCCTGATTTAGGGCCAATGGTTTCAGGGAAGGGAGAAGCTAGTGCTGTAAGACAAGCACATCTATGCCTCACCGGGATTCGAACCCGGACCCATCTTGGACGAATGGTCGGTCACAAGCCTTTGCTAAGACCACGGTGCCACTGGGACGGCAAAACTAATTTTTTGATTATATCCTCCCGAAGTGAGTGATCAAAAGTCACGAAAAAAATGTTTTGCATGAACGAGCTAATTCGTAGCTCCCTAATTCTAATTTTGCATTGTATGTTTTTTATTTCTTTCGTTTCTGTTGACAAAAGCTGTAGAACAGAATTCTGCAGTTTTTGTTTATATAGGTTCTACACTACGGACGTTATGTGTGACACTATCGGAGCATCAGTACGGCGTAAGAATGGGGGCAACGTGAACCGCCCTGGCGCGTACTGTGAATCAAGGTCAATATACCCCATGTTGGGATAATGTAAAATATCTCTCCTACACTGTTAACAGACGTGATACCTTATTTACTGAGTCATTGTCCATCACTTTGTTTGCTGATATACGTATTTTGCAACGGTGATCTTCTCAGCAACATACCATAAACATGTCGACTCTGTCTTAAGAACTTAAAAACCTTCTTCTTTTTTTTTAACTAAGACTTTAACCTATGGGTGTTTTTATATTAATGTTTTTATCTATCTGTGTTAAATGGTATGTGTGTTTTTTTTTTTTTCGTGCCTTTTCATTTAGTCATTAAGGTGGTGTACTTTGTTTCATTTGTGTGTTAGGGTAAAAAAAAAGGGAAGGGGTGTGTGTGGAGGGGGGGGGAGGGAGAGTTGAACAACCAGTGCATGGTGGTCGCGTCTGCTTGTATACATATCTCTGCTCTCCGTACGTCGATGGCACTTTCGGCTTGAAAATGAGCTTGGAGCAAGCTCGAAAGATCTCTCCATTTTAAGTTCTTCCGCTTTTATCTGTACATGTTTTTAGCTAAATAAACATTTTTAACTACGGCATTTACATGTTTGTTAAATGGACGTTTTTAGCGGATCGTGCTGAGACAGAGCTGACTTATTATTGATAGCACATGTATGTTTTAAATGTGATGAGTGTATCTTCAATAATTAAAAAAAATTCCACATTTTTTTCCTATTTGACAACCTGTTTCACGCGTAACGAGCCCAAAGTGCTGAAACAGTCTAAGAAAAAAGTCTAAGTGATAGTGTAAACCTAAAATCATATTTGCGATCAGCGTTACAAATACTACAAGCAACATCTGCCAAAATAGCTTAAACAACTTTCAATATGTAACATTTTGTAGACTCCTGCTCGTATTGTCGTACTATATATGACTGTCGAATGATTTGTAGATGTATTACTGTGTGATATGTAATTCTCGTATGAATTTGGGATTTTACTGTTAAAACAATTAATGCGTATGAATCCTGTTAACATTGAAAAATATCTGTAAGTAGAAGCGATTCTGAGTTAATTCTGTCAATCAACTTGTATGCGAGCTTACTGGTTTATAACAACCACAAACATTATTACTCTTGGTTTCGAAAAATATCATCAAAATGGAAGTGCGGATGTGCTACTAAAAACACTGGAACACATGGGGGTAACTGGAGAGCAAATGTAGCATCTGACCAATTCAGATTTATAAAATATATAAATGTCATCCGTTTTATCGACTCTGAGAACGTCCTGTTTATTTATGTCCTGATATTCATTCAAAAAGAACAAGGTATTTGTGTTTTCAATGAACATTTTTAAAAATTCTGTAAAAGTTAAAGGGATCATGTTATTTTTTTGTTCTTTCATTTTTGGTGCAGTAAAAATAAAACAACAACAAAAAAAAACATTCAATAGGGCTCTTGAACGATAATTCCAAACATGTTACTTGGTTCTCCGTAGGGAAGATTTTTGATTGCTTTTCTCAGTTTAACCCTGGACTTGACAGATAAAGAGCGGATTAAGGTTTAACCCTGGACCAACAGTTAAAACGCGGTTTAATCTAGACTGACAGTTAAAACGGGGTTTAACCATGTACTTTTAAAAGTTGGACCGGGATTTAACCACGGATAATTAAAACGGGGTTTGCCGATCTACGTTACAAATCAACTCTTTTATCACTGCACAAATTCAGTATGAAGCAAATTCGCTTCTAATACAATATATGCTGCCAAGGTTGTTAATTATATAATATATTAATTATATAATACGCAAGGTTGTTAATTTCCGGAGTTTGTGCAAGATAATAACAGCGTAGTGATGACAGGCGTAGAGGACTTCATGTTAATCACACAGACAGTTCATTCATAACTGCTGCGTTGCGCGTCATGATCTTCAGGTTTTTTTGCAAATTTAGTTTTAAATCCTTAAGTAAAATTTTTTTGTCTTTGACTCTGCTCTTGGGTATATATATATTGAGAAGATACCAGGCTCAAATTATTCAAACTTATGCACCCACCACAAGTCATCCTGAAGAAGAAATTGAAGAATTTTATGAGGAAATTCGTCATCTAAATAATAAAGGTAAGCAGCACTTAAAGATAATTATGGGAGATTTCAATGCAAAAATAGGGCAACGGCAACAGAATGAAACTTCAGTAGATAAATTCGGTCACGGCAACAGAAACCAGCGTGGAAATACTCTCGTTGAGTTTGCAGAGGCAGAAGGGTTTTTCATCTTGAACTCCTTTTTCAAGAAAAAGCCACACAGGAAATGGACATGGAGACATCCAAATGAAACGAAAAGTGAAATTGATTTTATTAGATTCCTGAGGATTGGAACAACGCTACAATGATCTTGCTACATAAAAAAAGTGACATTGAGGATCTGTCACACAGGAAACACTATCCAAGGAAGAAGGAATTTTTCAAATCGGACCCCTGGAAGTAGAAATATTGTCAAAAATAAGATATGCATCTACGCCCCCTGGCGGAGAAACTGGAATATTTTAGGAAGAAATTATTAAGAAAAGGTTTATCGATGTGAGTGGCATCAGTCCACAAAATAATTTTTTCAATCTATATTTTAGAAGCTCAGATTTTATAGCAAATACATTAGAAGCAAAAATTAACACTTACGCCCCCTGGTGGCCAAAGTTTTTTTTACCAAAAATTCGAATTTATATGCAAAAATTTTCCTTCAGGAGATAATCCGCTGAAAAAAAAAAGAAATTTCAAATTGGAGTTTTAGAAGAAGAGTTATCGGGAAAAATGTAATTTACTTTTACTCCCATTAGCGGAAAATCTATGCGTAATTTGAAAATGAAACTATATCTAAAATACTCTTCGACATAAATGGAATCGAAAGATAAAATAATTTTTTCAATCGGATGCTTAGAAGCAAATATGTGGAATAAAACGTATTTTTGAATTCGTCATTATCTGCATTTACGCCCTCTTGCGGCGAAATTGTACATCGTAAAAAAAAAAACGAAATGAAGGATCATCATTCGCATATTTCAAGCTACCGAATGCAAAAAGAATTATTGAAATCGGACTAATAGTTGCAGAGATACCGTGGGTGCGGACGGACAAACCGATAACATAGCAGGATCTTTTTTTACAAAAGACGTTCTAAAAAAGAAAAGCATTTTATACCTGTTCAGAAACACGTAATGCCATTATCTCACTGTAAGTCAATTAAGAATTTTGCATCAATTTTGCAGAATCATGATTATTTTAAAACGTACTAGCTGCCCCGGTGGCGCAGTGGTCTAAGCGATGGCCTCTGATCATTCGTCCGAAAGGGGTCCGGGTTCGAATCCCGGTGAGGCATGGATGTTGTGTTTGTCTTACGGCACTGGCTCTTTCCCTTCCCTGGAACCAGTGACCCTAAATTAGGGACGGGCGACTGCTTATAGCCCATTGAGTTGCTCACGGTGGTCGTTAAACCTCCAATAAAAAAAAACAAATAATAATAATAAAGCGTACTAGTTTTTAAACACAAGGTTTTTTTTTTTGTTTTTTTCGATGGAGAATCGGGATAAAATGTACATTAATTTGACATTGTGTTGCTGATGAGTAGAAGTTTTCATCACGTTATTGCAATAGGATATCATCCCACGTTAGTTCCATAGGTGTAGTGTAGCACAGACAAGCAGGAAGGTAGATTATGAAAATCACATTCACCCTCACATCCGGCCATGGAAATGATGGATGGTAATCTCCCCGAAATGACCTACATTGCGCGCCCGCCTATAAAAAAAACACACACAACGCAGCATGCAAGAGACCGCCGACTGCAGCGGTGCCTGCCTGACCAGCCAGCTTCCTATGACGAAGTTGTGACGTCACACTACGTAGCACGTGCCGCCATTTTTTTTAATTCCGGACAGGTGTGATGCAACCACGAGGCGTTCGTGACAATGACAGCTTGCTTTTTTTTTTTCTCTGACCTTTAATTTATTTTACAGGCATTCATAAGAGATCTATCCTGCATAACCATAAAAGTACAGACAACGAAAATGTGGCAATTACGCAGCTGCTTAATACTAACCGAGCAAAGGGAACTGGCAACATCGAAATGTTCGTTTTTAAACAAACTGTAGCTGCAAAATTTCGCAAATACTAGCGTACTCAAATAATCTTCCTCTGATTATTTGAGGTAGAGCTGCTCTTTACTGCTATAGTGTTGAGTTCAGCTTTTATCATTTTGTGCTGTCTGATTCACCTATTTCGGCTTCATTACGTGAGTGCTGTCGTAGACAGAAGATCTCAGAGATGAATGCACATAATGTTAATTATGATCACCACTTGTATCTTGAAACACGCAGATGAAAAACCAGTTATAGACGGTAAGCACTATGGATGTTTGTTTCGCGAGATGTAAAGGGTGAGAACAATTTCTAGGGCGAAAAATGAGAAAGCGGTGCAATTTAATAAACAATCAGAAGAGCAATGATTGCTGAGTACGAGTGGTATTCCCCACCACGTGAAAAGAGCATGTGTAACAGGGTTGTCCAACTGCAGTGATCGAAGTCCGAAGGAACTACAGGGAATTGGTAATTGAGGTAAAAAGAAGTGCATATCACACGAAAATTGTGACCTTCGGGAAAAATTGGACGCACATTATGAGCATGTATCAACAGACAAAACGTCGAGACATACACCTCATAAGATGGAACAAAACAGTTTCAAATCTAGTGAACACGCTTGAGTACTACCTCGACAGAAAACAAATGCGACTTGCATGGTAGCACAATGACATCAGACAGTTGGCGACTGGAAAAAAAAATCTTTGGTTGGACACTTAAGTTGGCTGAATGATTCAGTATTTTGGGGGCGGTTTCAATGCCTGGGGATCTATTGTCAAAATCACGGCCGGAATAAGGCTTTAGTGGGCCCTCTAGGCTAAAGACATCTGAGTGCGCCCCCCCTCCAAGAACTTATGAGTTATAACGGATAATTATTGAAGTCCGTTAAAACACAACTATAGCAATATGCGTTTAATAATTAATACATGGGTAGTGCATTCTTCAAATTAATAAATTACCTGCAAGTTTTCATAAAAGACGTAACTATTTTTCACTGTTCTCACAAGATCATCAGTTAAAAACTTAATATTCCTAGATTTTGTCTTGTAATTTATAATAATTTATCATTGTATAATTTTCTTGATGCATCTTTTTTACGCTTTCCAATAAGTAGGTTGAAGCGTATATGCTCCAGCTTTGTCTATCTGTTTGTCCGTCAGTCTGTCTGTCCGCACGATAACTCATGTAAAAATGGTTCGATTTCGATGAAATTTCAGTATGTGGTACGGGACCACCTGGGGACGATCCCTATTGAAAATGGATGAAATGGAGTCAAAGGTCAAGACATACGAGCGGGATCCATTCCATTGCTCTTATGAGTCATAACGTACGTAAAAATCCTTCTATTGCGACAAAACTTTAGTATCTTGTTCCGGAGATATACTGAACCAATTCCATTAAATATCATCGAAATGGGGTCAAAGGTCAGGACACAGGAGCGAGATTTATGCCACATCCATTATCCTCATAACTTGAGTAACTATTTCTGGAATGTTGGAAAGCGTATCGTAATAAATGCATTGCATGATTTTACTAACTTGTTATGAAATGTAAAGTCACAGTGGATTTCGCAAATTAACGGTTCCAAATGCAAGCGAGCCTGGAGATGTGGGTTAATGGTAGTGAAAAAGCGGAAACTGTCTCGTCGGCCCCGCTGTACACAGCGACATGGAACGTTTACCCTTCGTGAATCACTGCCTTGAAATATCTGTTCGTCTTTTAGTCACTGTTCGTGATCGAGTGGAAAATATACGAGACAAAACTAAAATTATTTTACTTCTCTCTCTATATAAAAATTACAAGCTGTGTATTATTTACGGTGTAGCGGCACCGTAAATAATGCACAGCTGCACTGGGTCCGTGGTAATGGTGTGCCCCTAGAAATCCGGTCCTGGTAAGAATGCTTTGAAGGCTGTGGTATATGTGCAACGCCCGTTGTGAGATCGCTGCGCCCAATTGAAACGCTTTCTGACTTCACGCCACATTACTTTACCCGACAAACTTTCAAAATTTGGCAGCACTGACTGGGTGAGAGGTCAACAAAACATAAATACTGATTGTAGAAGGGCACAGCAGAATTGAAATAACGGCCAGTCAACTACAAAAAAAGTACATTTTGGATAGAGCGAAATTGAAAGAATTATGTTTTGGTTTCTTCATGGTATGAGGAGTTATGTCATATAGATGCCGTTTGCGATGGTGGCACAGCTAAAGAAAAAAAAAAGTTACCTCCGGTAACATAGGAGACCACATGCCCTGAGGAATCAAACTCCACGGCGATGTGCGCGGCATGACGCGCGTGGTCCCATTCTACTAAAACTACACAATCCTCTCTTTGATCACCAACAGAGCGCCGAACTGTGTTAAGGCGTTTACGAAACATTTTACTGTCACAATGTACTCGAAGATTTCCCCGATCACTAATCCTGCATTGCGCATCTCATCAGTAAGAAAGTTTTATTCAACACTATTTTATGACAGAGGTCTTAAACTAACAACAGTAACGCGATGCCTGGCAAGATAAATCAACGATAAGAACCTTGTAAAAGCAATATACTAAAAGCCAGAAGCAAGAGCGCTTAAAATGAAGACCCTGTATACGAGTATATTACCTTAAAGAAGTGTCCGCTGGAGTATATTAAAATGTTTCACTTTTAAACGAAATGTAACTGATAAGGATTCCAGCACGGTATGCAGTTGTTTATCAGAGAACTGATAATTTTTTTCTTTGAGGTTTAACGACTGCCGTGAGCAACTTAGTGGGCTATAAGTAATCGCCCGTCCCTAATTTAGGGCCACTGGATCCAGGGAAGGGAAAGAGCCAGTTCCTTAAGACAAACACAATAGCCATGCCTGCCCGGGATTCAAACCCGGACCCATCTCGGACGAATGATCAGAAGCCATCGCTTAGACCACTTCTCGGACGAATGATCAGAAGCCATCCCTTGAACTTGAGGATTAAAAACCGCATCGGTTGCTACAAGGAACTATAAGAAGACAGATGTCCAAAGAAACACCGTCGTGCCGCTGTGTGACCGAATGGTCAGAAGCCTGGGCTTCTAGCAAACTGCTCGAAATAGGTACTGGTTCGAGTCACTGATGATGAGGCATGGGTGGTATTTTTTTCGGCGCCTGGCTCTCTCTCCTACCTGGAACTAGTAACTCCAAATTAATTATGGGTCATTGTTTTAGACAGCAGCCCATGATCCTTAATTAAACCCTAGATGCTCACGGTGTTCGTAAAAACCCGAAAACAAATAATTGCTAACCTTTAATAACATGCAGAATATATATTTCGTGGAAGGATTCAACTTTAGTTTGTGTCGGAACAAACCCAATAAAGACGGCTACTTACCATTGCTGTTTACAAATATACGTTCAATAAATCATTAACCAACTACAGTATATTACAGTTAATTGGACCATTGGTTAATAAGGGCAGCCAATTCATGAACATCCCGAATCAGCTCTTTGGAATAAAGCTTCGCATAATTGGAGCAGCCGCTTAACTGGGCCAAAGTGTTCCAGTTCCAATTAACCGGAATCTGCTAAACTTTGGAGCCATCCCTGTTAAATAGAGTACAAAAATTTGTTTTAATATTCATACGTAATTTCTGTTATAAATAAAATAGATCATCAGCGTATCAACACCTCATTTTAAATTCGGCTTCCAAAATTCGTGAGTAGTTGACACATACCCTATACAAAACGCAATAAGTACGAAGCCGCCCAGGTAGCGCAGTGGTCTAAGCGCTGGCTTCTGACCATTTCTCCGAGATGGGTCTCTGTTCAAATCCCATGAGGCATGGATCTTGACTTACGGCACTGTCGCTCTCCCTTCCCTGGAACCAGCGGCCCTAAATTAGGGATGGGAGACTGCTTATAGCCCATCGAGTTGTTCACGGTGGTCGTTAAACCTCAAACGAAAAAATAAATAAAATTAAAGGAATGAGTACGAAAAGGTTTACGCGATATCAATATAACCATTGCTGTTCTTGAGGAATTCATCGTTTAAATAGGTGGTTCATTTACGTGTAGTGAAAATGCAGTATGAATTCCTTTAATAAGTACATGCATAGTATTCATACAAAAATGTGTCTTTATGTACCCATTAAGAAACTCATTAATCGCCGACAGAGGCTTCGCTGATTAGCTATGAATTTAAGATTGAAATAAACATCGGGGTCTTATTACTGCAGCGTGGTCATCAAATCCTTTTACGGATTCCCGAAACATCGCTCTCTTTCCCGCTGTTTACCAATAGGAAAGAAACTGGCAATTTCCCATCAAATAAAATAGCAAAGCCATAAAACTGCCAGCACTTCGCTAAAACAGGAAAGCGGAAAATACCCCCCGAGTTGAGTTGTGCATTCCCAACCCTTTGATAACAGATGTAATGCTCTTGTCATAATGGAAGCTGAAGAAAAGAAAAAAATAAGATGCAAAGGGTCTTTGACCTTCCACACGACGAAATCTCTCATTGAAAATGCCGACGACCAGAATGGTCCATGAATAAATGAATAAAATACTCATGACAAAGTGGCAACCTCAGGGAATTAGCGCCTTGATGTGATTAGAATTAAAACTGCCGTTATCCTGCTGTTATGTCCGGCAGATAAATTAGGATCGTGATTCCTCTTTAGGTCAGTCTCTCGCCCTTGATGCAAAAGGCGATAAGAAGAATGACAGCGGCCAACATGCTTAGCACAAAAGGAGGTCAACAGTTTACTTACATGAAGAAACTTCCAAGTTTCAACACTCCTCCCTTCTCAGTACCTGTCTTTGATGTTTTTCATTACCGTTGAACTGGAAATCGTAGTTAATTGAAAATGTAAAATTTGATCTATTGTCATGCTCAAGATGCCCAATTTGCAACATCCTTGTATTTTGGTGCCATATAAATTACCATAACCCGGTACACGATGCTATATATAAAAAAATGCGTTGTTTCTTGGATTTACAACACAAATAACAAGTTAGTAAAATCCTGCAATGCATTGATTATGATACGCTTTCCAACATACTAGAAATCATAAAATGGCTGTGGAATAAATCTCACTCCTACGCCCTGACCTTTGATCCCATTGCGATGATATTCAACAGAACTGGTTCAGTATACCTCCGAAATGACATGATAAAGTTTTGTCGCAATCGCAGCAATTTTACGTAAGTTATGATGCATAAGGGCTATGGAATAGACCCCGCTTCTTCGTCCTAACCTTTGACCCATTTCGCCCATTTTCAATAGGATTCGTCCCCAGACGCAGGCCCCTACAACATACTAACATTTCATCCAAATCGAAACATTTTTACGTAAGTTATGATGCATAATGGCGATGGAAGTTATTCCGCTCCTATGTCCTGACCTTTGACCCTCATTTCGCCAATTTTCAATAGGGTTTGTCCCCAGGTGATCCCCTACCACATACTAATATTTAATCGAAATCGAACCTTTTTTACGTTAGTTATGACGCATAAGAACAGTGGAATGGATCCCGCTCCTATGTCCTCACCTTTGACCCCATTTCGTTCACTTTCAATAGGGTTCCTTCCCAGGTGATTCCCTTCCACATACTAAAATTTCATCGAAATCGAACAATTTTTACGTGAGTTATCGTGCAGACGAACATATATATATTTTTTTTTAGTTTAACGACCACCGTGAGCAACTCAATGGGCTATAAGCAGTCGCCCGCCCCTAATTTAGGGCCACTGGTTCCAGGGAAGGGAGAGAGCCTGTGCCGAAAGACAAACACAACATCCATGCCTCTCCGGGATTCGAACCCAGACCCCTTTGGGACGAATGATCAGAGGCCATCGCTTAGACCACTGCGCCACCGGGGCGGCGCAGACGAACATACGCACACAACGCGTGACGTAATGAGGCAGATGGGAATCGCGGCCATCTGCTAGCAAAAGTGTGACGTCATAAAACTTTAATAGGATCCGCACATTTGTTTGACTGCTAACGTCATGAAAATACAGGGCGCGCCATCTTTTTCTTCCCAATTAATGCGTTTCCAAGGATGAAAATTTGAACATCGATTAAAATAGCTTCATTTTATAACTTGGAATACCTAATATTTTCTAAAACATAACCATAATTATGCAATCCAACATTTGTTTGTCTACTGGCGTCATCAAAGTACAGGTCGCGCCATTCTTTTTCTGGTTTCAACACCACCAAAGGAAAAGTTATTGATTTTTAATATAATTATGGTTATGCTTTAGAAAATATTAAGTATTCCAAGTTATAATATAAAGTAATTTTAATCGATGTTCAAATTTTCATCCTTGGGAACACATTAATTGTGAAGGAAATGTGTACAAAAGTTTTTCCATTGGAAGTATAGGAAGCAAAATTACTTGACGTCCACCTTAATAATATGGAATAAGGGCGATGGAATGGATCGCAATCCTATGTCCTGACCTTTGACCCCATTTCGTCCATTTTCAATAGGGTTTGTCCCCAGGTGGTCCCCTACCACATACTGAAATTTCATCGAAATCGAACCATTTTTACGCACGTTATGGCGCATAAAAGGCAATGGAACGCATCCCGCTCTTATGTCCTGACCTTTGACCCCAATTCACCCATTTTGAATAGGGTTCGTCTCCAGGTGGTCCCCTACCATATCGTAAAATTTCATTGAAATTGAACCATATTTACGCAAGTTATGACGTATAAGTTCAATGGAATGGATCCCGCTCCTACGTCGTGACCTTTGACCCCATTTGCCCCATTTTCAACAGGGTTCGTCCCCGGGTTGTCCCCTTACTACATACTAAAATTTCATCGAAATCGAACCATTTTTACGCCAGTTATCGTGTGGACGGACGGACAAAGCTGGAGCATATACGCTTCTTCAACCTACGGTTAGAAAGCGTAAAAAACCAATAGCTTTCTGAGCACGCGCAACATTGCAGCGCTTCATGCAACAATGCTTCCAGGCGAATCTACGGGTATTATGCTTCTAGGCAAACTCTACTATGCTTCCAGGTGAACTCCATAGGGCATTCTGTTTCTCACTACTACATTTGAACTAAGATTTTTGGCTATCGATATTATGATAAGATTGTTATGGCTGCTATAAAGTATCTCAAGTGCGAAATAAACTCGGTAACATTATATATTAGCTGAGCAATGTATTTCGTAGCAAATCACAGGAACTGCGAAAGTCTCCCAAATCTGTATTTGAAGCAGCACGAAAGCATTCACCTGGAGCAATGTGATCTGCATAATGGCCTTTCGTTCTTGTCACGGTATGAAACAGGAACCGAGTTCTGAAAACTGGCTCCACGTGATAAATTCTCAGAACTTAAGACTCTTGTAGAACCATTTCCACGATTGGAAACACGTATATGTGCGAATGTACATGTTTCTCGCGAAAAAAAAAGAGACTCAAACCTCGCACCGAGATACTGATTTTTAACGGTTACCTTCAAGACTAAGTGCAACTAGCAGCATTAAAAACTAGCTTTGAAGAACTTTTGAACTCTTGCATGAACCCAGAATATGCTCAGCTCTTTTTACTCGCATTAATCAGTAAGAGGTTAATTCTTAAATTCAATTTCGTTTCTTTTTAATATGTCTTACACGCTTTAACGTTCACTTCCGCGGGTGTATATAATTTCTTTAACGATTCCCTAAATTACGTTGGCCGTAAATTTGCGCGGGGCCCCCAAAATCTCAAAAAAAAAAAAAAAAAAAAAATTCAGTATTGGCCTTCAAAGATGATAGAAATTACGCTCCATATCTGATTTAGATATGCGGAAAACTTCACTGCCTGACCATAACGGTTTGAGACAAGAATAATTGACTATGACTACGGCATCAATCACTTTCAGTACACCATAATCAAAATCGAACAGTTCAACTCAACGCTTTTGAATTTTCCAATTGCAGCGTCAGATATTTCATACCACACTGCATGTACACATGTTGAGTTCCCTTAACATATCTGTATACCTATTAACCGAAGTACAAACTGCTAAAAAGTTCCGGGTTTTTACGATTTAGAGTCCCATACACACATTGATATAAATGTTGTCAAGTCAGAATGATAGTGGTGCGGACACAAAACGCAACGGTATGCAAATTTCTGGTTCTACGTTGACGGTTAAGTACACAAAGTGCAAGAAATATGTGGAAGATATAACTGGACTTTCGAGTCAGTCAATGCATTGTGCGTGTCTTAATGGTGTGTGTTTATAAACGCTATATCAAATTGAAGAATGCAGAGGAGGTATCTGACGGTCGAAGTACGTAATAGAAATACTGGAATGGTGCAATCCGGTGTTGGACAGATGTTGCAGAAGCTCTTCACGTATCTCAAAGTGCGGTATGTCGACTCCATGTGTTGAGTGGGGAGCAAAGCGACGTCGCAGAACGTCCGAGAAGTGGTCGTTCGAAGCACACTTCAGCCTGTAAAGATCGGTATCTTATAATGAATGCTCTCAGAAATTCCAGCATGTTCAGCTGCCATATCTGAGAAGTTTCACTGACTTAACGGTAAGGGATCAAACGGTCGTTAATTGACTACATCAGAAGGTCTATGACAGGCGCCCTTTAGGCGGAACACTTCCTGCGGCAACCCGGCAAGAAAGATGTGATTTGGGCGCGAAGACACCAGAAAGAGTGTCAAAGTGTCCTATTCAACGACGAGTCCAGATTTGGCTTACATTCTGACAGTCGCCGAGTTCGAGCCCGAGAAAACCTGAGCAGTTCAAACCGGTGTATCTTTTACCGCGGCGGTTGGGTAGTGTTGGGAAGGATCTGCTTCGACGGCCACATAAATATGTACGCTTGCCGAGGGCGCATGGACGCTAGCGTGTATAGAGATCATATCTGTAGTACTATGACCCTTTTTAAACGGTGCGATAAGATAACGTTTTCTCTTTGTGATGATGATGCACGACCTCATCGAGCTAGAGGATTGCGGTATTCCATTGTTACCTCTAATTCCAAGATCCCTCAACCGTAATCCTATTGCGACGTCTGAGATGCACAGTTAAACATGCATCACCAGGCTCCTACGATACTTTCGGAGCTTAGTCACCTTTCACCTCGTCTGTGGGCGGCACCGTCTCGTAAGCCAACGATGTCATCTTATCTGCAGTTCGACACGAAGATGTCAAGTGGTTATGAACAACCGAGGAAGTGTTACAACGTACTGACTAATCGAGGAGGTGGTGTCTTGCTTTCTGAATCAGTGGCGCGTTCTCTCATTTGGATAACTTTTAAAAGAATCGCGTCGCACCTTTCTTCTACTTATTTCATGTCGTTTTGTATTCTTAATCCTAGATCATCTATCTTACGTATGCGTGTTGTCAGACTCCTTTATCCTGTAATACCGCTAAATTTTTTGAGCAGTTTTTCTAACCTGAGTAAAAAGGAAATAGGAAATTCCACCAAAGAGTATGTAACTGAAATCTTTACATCGCCTGCTTAACGGGAGTGTTTAGTTAGGTAGGTCAATACTGCCTCAATTTCGTGGAGATTTCTGAAGAAATTCCTGTCTATATTAGAGCTGTTCTGCGAAAATCACCAACACCGCCACGGTGGCACAATGGTCTAAGCGTTGGCTTCTTACCATTCGTTCGAGATGCGTTTGAATCCCGTGAGGCATGGATGTTGTTTGTCTTACGGCACTGGCTCTCTCCCTTCCCTGCAATCAGTGGCCCACAGGGATGGGCGACTGCTTGTAGCCCATAATGTTGCTCATGGAGGTCATTAACCCCCCTCCCACCCACCCACCCAATAAAAAAACTCTCCAGCTGGTGGAATGCTCTGAAAGTGAGTCAGAACACCACTGCACACTTTTCCATCTCATCTAAGTCAGCGCTGAATTAGTCTTAATTGACCACGTTAAAATGCGTTGAACGTAAATATTTTCTCCTGAAAACTGACTGCAACACGTTTTAAAATCCGAAAAAAAAACTCATGCTTGGTAGATGTTCAATAATTTTAAAAAGTTTTCTTAAAAACTATGCCTGCCTAAAATTAATTCCTCCTTTCTCGTTTGTAGAAAAATGACACAGTAGAACCCGTTTATAAGGAGCTCCTATTCAGCAAGATCCCGAATTTAAGGAGTAAAATGGCCCTTTTGCTTGGCAGAATAATTCAAAGCAAAATTGACCATTTTATACGAACAAATTTAATGAAATACGTGGACTTAACGTGGGCTATAATGCTGAGGTGGACATTTTTAGCAAGCAAAGTAACAAAATTTAATAAAATTCCTAATGTAACGAGGCAGAGGAAATATGCTGCGTGCACTGTCCTGGAATGGTGGAATACAAATTGTGACATACAGAACGAAATTCCAACAGCGCAGGAGAATATTTGTGTGATAGAGGAAATATGTTGGTAGAAAAGCAATGGGGAGGGAGTACATGAAATGCTGAACAAGCGAAATTTGAAAGAAAGTCACTTCGCCACCTAATCCACGGCAATATGCTGTGAAAGTATTGCGTCAGCAGAGTTGAAAACAAGTGATCTATTTCTAGAAAAAAAAGAAAACTAAATCGGTAGATTTCATGCGCTTAGAATAAACAGATTTCTGGGAGACAATTTCAGAGATGTATAAGGGATTAACGGAGTGGAAATGTCGCCTAAAGAGCAACAGCCTCCTGTTGCTCTTTAGGCGACAATGATTCCTAGAATTTTGTTCATTTCCTCTTTCACCCTCGAAGTGCGTGTTGCATTTCGAGGATCGGTGCTGCTTTTGCTTAGGGTGTGTAGATAAACCTCGGTCAACTTCACGTAACAGTCAATTGAGAAATCCTAAATTTTTATAAGTGACAAACTGTCTAAGAGAGAACTGTTATCAGTGAAAGACAAATTAGCGATCATTCTAGAGACAAACTTTCGAAAAAAAAAAATTGCAGTATGCAGAAAAATTTAGACTTTCATCTTTGACTAAGGAACGCTTTTCCACCGTCCGATGCAACAGCCACTGTCTATGCAGAAAATTTCTCACATGCATTGAAGTAACAGATACACTGTTATTTGGCAAAAACTAGGTGAATAATTAATGTAAACACAGACATTTGATTCTTTTTTTAAGAAACTTTTTCCCCCGCCCCAGTGGCACAGTGGTCTAAGCGATGGCTTCTGACCATTCGTCCATGATTTGTTCGGGTTCGAATCCCGGTGAGGCAATAGATGTTTTGTTTGTTTTGCGGCACTGGCTCTTTCCCTTTCCTGGGACCAGTGGCCTTAAATTAGGGGCAGGCGACTGCTTATACCCCATCGAGTTGCTCACGGTGGGCGTTAAACCTCCAATCCGAAAAAAAAAAAGCTTTTTTCACGTGACTGCTTCAGGTTTCGCTGCTCTTTATGTGTTCGTGTAAGTGCATATTTTATTTTAAATTCTACTACTGTGGTTAACTGATTAAATGTTTCAAGTATTTCCAACTGTTATCGATGTAAAATATAAACGTATAAGCCTATTATCACGTATTCAGATTTTTATATGGTACGAATTTTCGCCCCAAAGACGAATTTAGCGAGCATCCACATGTAACGCGGATTTCCGTCGATCCCGTGCTTCTCGTTATAAGCGAATTCTGCTGTAGTTCCCAAATACTGACTTTCAGCAAAATTCCTATTATGGTTGAAAATTGCATATCTAACAGGGGTTATCAAAAAACAAATTCCTAAATGTTGAACAATTTTACTGATAAACAGTGCATCAGTTAAATTTGTCCCGTTGCACATTAAGAAATACTTTCCACGAAATCTGTTAGGACATTGATATTTTTATCCCACCTCGACGTTAGAGTAAAAACCACATCGTCAAAAAAATGCAAGTCTTTAATCATGCAAATGTTCACCGACAGCATTCTGCATCTTCTCATCATTCTGTAACCGACAGACAGCAAATGGTTCAAAGCAATAAAAAACGGGTGGGACTAAATCAGTTTATCGACTATTGTCTATGTCGTTGGGCGTTTCCAGTGCTGTTCATAGATTTTCAAATTTCCCGCTCAACTGGCAGATCCATTTTATCGCATATTGATTTGTCATTACGTTCCTCTCGTAAATTTCAATCGATTGTACAAACTATTACAAAACATCAGTTGTTATTGATGTGGTAATGAATGTGTGCCAAGCTTTCGGACACTCACGGGCGGGATTTCTTAAGACAAAGTAAAAGAGCAAACCCTATGCAAGTAAAGACCGCATATGAAAAATTGTTACATTTAAAAACTAAATAGTAGAGTTCAGCTAACGCGTTGTATAATATCACACTCAACTTAGGTATTTCACTAACTTCGTGCAATACCAAAGTTATATGAAGAATTTCATTTTGAAATTCCGATGTAGCCTTTCTCATATGCTGTTTTACCCCGCGTATAGGTTTGGATCTATCTATTAGTCTACCATTAGTAAACCATTCTCAGGTGTGTGAAAGCTTACGCAAATCTATTACTACACCCAAGGGTTGCGCCGGCTTTTTTAAAGTTTTGGCCAAATTGAAATTTTTTTCGCTGATGTATTATAACCGTACAAAAAAGCAATCGCCAAAACTTTTTTCCATCGCCAAAACGATTTCTTTTTCGCAAATAGCGAAGAATGCGATTGACAGCGCGACCCCTGACTACACCAATAAAACAGTTTTGTAATACTCTCTAACCGTCCCGGTGGCTCACCGGTCTAAGTGCTGGCTTATACACTGAAGAGCAATTGAATTAGAGACAGCTGGCGTTATGCAAATATGACGCTGTGGGCGGCCCTGTAAACGGAAACGACATGACGTATGCAGCGATCTGACTATATAAGGAGTGATGCGACGGGAATCAGTAAAAGTCGGACGCAGTATGGGTAAGACGAAGGATCTAAGCGCATTTGATCGTGGGCAAATTGTCGGGGCTCGACGAATGGGTCACTGCATCTCGGAAGTCGTGTAGGCACTGGGATTTTCACGAGCCACCGTGTCACGGGTGCACCGTGAGTACATTGAATCCGGTAAAACCACCCCTGCAAGGGCCAACTGCCGTGGACAACAGCGTGTGGATGAGCGGGGTCATCGTCGGCTAGCTCGCATTGTAACAGCGGATAGACGGTCCACAGTGCAAGAAATCACTCGGCAATTTAACGCTGGTGCACAAAAACGTGTAAGGAGCCACACCATCCAGAACCATCTCCTCGCTATCGAGTACAGAAGCCATCGTCCCACGAGGGTATCACTGCTGACCGCACATCACAGTGCAAAGATTAGCATGGGCGGGGGAACATCGGAACTGGACCCTAAACATGTGGGAAAATGTTGCCTGGACTGATGAAATGAGATTCACGTTGGCACATTCGCGGATGGCAGGATACCAGTACGGCGCAAACCACATGAAGCGATGGATTCTTCCTGCCAGCAGGGTACTCTTCAAGCTGGTGAGGGTGGCATTCTCGTCTGGGGACTGTTTACGTGGACTGAAATGGGACCCCTGGTACGTGTGACATCGTCCCTCGGAGGTCAACGTTACCGGGATATCCTGGACGACCATTTGCTCCCGTTTGTGCGTCTTCAACATCCCACTGGGGACCTCATCCTGCAACAAGACAATGCACCGTGCTATCGCTCCCGAATTGTATGCGAATGGTTGGATGATCACTCAACCGACGTGACCTCGCTTCCTTGGCCAGCTAGGTCACCTGACCTCAATCCCATCTAGTACATCTAGGATGCCATCGAGAGAGATGTTCGAGACTCTGACCTCCCTCCATCAAATCTTCGTGAACTGTGGGAGGTTGTTCAGGGGTCGTGGATCCGTATGGCTTCCCAACGCTTCCGGTGTCTTGTCGAGTCCATGCCGAAACGAATCGCCGCCGTCATCAGGGCGAAAAGTGGTGCTACACGTTACTATACAGGTCTCTCTAATTTAGTTGCTCTTCAGTGTATGACCATTGGCCCGAGATGGGTCTGGGTTCGGATCCGGGTGAGGCATGGATGTTGTTTGTCTTACGGCACTGGCTCTCTCACTTCCCTGGAGTCAGTGGCCCTAAATTAGGGACTGGGCGACATAGCCCATTGAGTTGCTCACGGCGGTTTTACCCCCCCCCCCAAAAAAAAAAACTTATATTCACTTGGTGTAAATTTGAGCTACTTATTTCAGTAGATTGCGTATGAATTTTAGTGAGAAACAACTTTTAAAACTATTAAAGCCAGGTACCCGGATAACACATTTCTAACTGCATGAATGCTAAAAAAGATCAGAATTTAAAAACAATGGCTATTACTGACACGTGACGCGCACTAAGGATGACGCGACTACATGTTGTTAGTGTTGCTGCACCACGAATTGTTTATCCCGATAAAGTCGTAAAACGTACACTGAGGAAACCTTACTTTTTTTATGAGCTCTCATAATTTACAATGCGCCATTTAAACTGTTTTCGGGATAGATATATAGATTTCGCTCTGTGCTAAAAGTTTGTTCAACCTTCTCCGTTCGAGATTTCGGTCATTTTTCTTAACGCTAGATAAATACAGTGGCCTTCATATGAAGAAGCCATCAGCATAACGCAAGATCATTCCGCCGCCATTAAGATATTACCATACCATTTTGTTCGCAGTCACGCACGAGCGCGCGCACGCACACACATATTAGCTTTTACCTCCATGCTTTCCTACCTAAATACGAAAGATTCTGAAGTATAAAACTGAAATAGGTTTATATATATATAAAAGCTGAAACAAAATTTGGCTGTTTTAAAACATAAGTGATTAGATACATTTATTTTCCAATTAAATGGCGTGCGTAGTTTCACTCAGATTCTTTACTTTCAGCAATTCCGGGAACAAAATGCGACATCTCTGCTATCTAATGATATCCACAGAATGAAACGGTTTTAC
The DNA here is from genome assembly GCA_039090855.1 of Macrothele yani. Classification (NCBI taxonomy): domain Eukaryota; kingdom Metazoa; phylum Arthropoda; class Arachnida; order Araneae; family Macrothelidae; genus Macrothele; species Macrothele yani. The sequence goes on from CM077014.1 coordinate 3,473,703, forward strand.
AAAATTAAGTGATTCAGGCTATCTGTGTGTAAATAATATCACTGTGCAGCACAAATTTGCACAAACGTAGATTTACTCTGAAAGAGCAAAGTTAAGAGATTTCTTGCAAACGTTAAGTGCAGAATTGAGATACTTAATGTTAAGAACAGAGCGAGGTAACAATTTGAGCAGATAATATTGAGATACCGTCCTGCTAACGATAAATGCATTTTGGATTACAAAGAGATCTGACGATGTGATTTGAATTGAAGCCAACAAATTGTATTCTGGCTAATGGGCTCAATCTATGATGAAGTGCCATAGGCCGCCACCACGATGGTACAGTGGTCTAAGCGCTGGCTTCTGACCATTCGTCCGAATGGGTTCGAATTCAGATGTGGCATGGACGTTGTGCTTGTCTAACGGCACTAGCTCTCTCCCTTCCCTGGAACCAGTGGCTTTAAATTAGGGACGGGCGACTGCTTCATAACCCATGTAGTTGCTCACGGTGGTCATTAAACCCCGAAACAAACAAACAAAAAAAGTGCCATAGCAACGAATAATAAACCAGTTAATAAGGGCATGTTGATCCATTCAGTACCCTGGGGGAGGGGCTACTGTATTTCTTGTAATTACAAGTATTCATATTAAGTTCATTGCTTAAGTAACATTGACATTTAAGCCAGGTAATCTTACAGCTTCCAGCTAAAGCTGAAGATATAAACTTACCTATAATTTACTGCATAGAAATCAACTAACCAACAGTTAAACATAACATTCCACAAGTAACTCGTTTTTTTTATAACGCATTATACGTATATTCAACTCATAAGTTTTTTCAGTTGTTCCTTACTAAGTTACTTGATAGGCATTTGGACGCAGATGAACTTCTCTTTTCACCACAGTCGTTCCAAGTACAACAATGCTGCTAATTTCTGACAGAATTTTACTAATTATTCGTTGTGCTTAAATTTCTAAGGTTGATATCAGATCTCGGGGCATTGTAATTTATACAAAGTAATATTCGTCTCTGAAGTCTCTGCAAAATAAAGCTAACACTTATTTTTCATTTTCAGGGCTTCCTTCCTATTGGCAATTTTTAGGGGTTCAGCTTTTTATTTTCGAGACTAGGAAAAAATCTGAACGCAAGGGAACAGAATTTTTTCGTGGTTTCTATGATCGCGGGAAAATGTAACTGGGAAAATTTTTAAATGACACGTAAGACTTTGTACACATGGAAGTTTATAAGACAAGCAAGGTTAGTCAACTGCTACATCTCTCTTGTCAAAACTGATATCGGAAACAAGACATTTTCAGTTTTTGTACTTCCACAAATCTTTCGACATGCACACGTGCTCTCCTGAGATTAGCCCTTTCCGGATCCACTTCATCGGAAATGCAGCGTTGGTCAATGTTGAGTCATTAGTAGAAATCGCAACAGCGCGAGCTATCTGACGATTATTCTTTTCGCATGCATGCCGGTTTTTTTATCTTCCTGTAAACAGTAGTAGCGAGTACAGAAGAAAAAACCCAGCTCAGTCCAAGAAGTAATGTTGCATCAGAAGTTTTTCGTAATCCTTTCTTACCCCCGGGCTGCTTACCTCCAGCAGAGAGGCCAGGCAATCACTTTACCTCGCTTGTCAAATCCTTGTTAGAACAAACATTCCCGCGTGCTTCCCTTATCTCCACTGTCTCCAACACACTAATGTGGAGTACATTTCCGTGTCCAACAACTCATTTAGCAACCAGATAACTGTTAAAATATTTTTATTTTATTTTTCTGCGAAAAGAAAAGACATAGCAACGTAGTACCATTGTTGGGTGGTTGAATACGTATTACTATTAATGAAAAGGTGGATGTCCTGTTTCATTTTCCGGAAACTCATTCGCTCCTTAAGCACCGCATTTCCCATTACATAGCGTACCTGGTAATCTTACAACAGGGAATTGTCTTTTTTTCAGAGCATGATAGTTTTCAACATGATGAATGAAAGGCACGTACATTTGAAATCTCTAATGTACCACTGAAATTTTAGTCCAAAATAAAGTTTTAAATATACCCCTTAAGTTCGACTCGAATACAAGTCTCTTCTCACCCACCGTCTTCTTTACAAATCAATGTCATCTTAAAATGTTTTCAGCTAAACCTGGTTCATAGTCAGCGGCGAATTTACCACTAGGCCACTTAGCCGCAGGTGTAGAATCCACAAAAACGGAGAGAATCAATAGAACAGAAAAACTTAGAAAAGGGAGGTACCGTTATTTTAATTTACTTGAATAAAATAAAGTAGTGGTAATTTTTTTATTTATCTTGGTAACTACAGAAATAAGAACGTAATAATAGCTTTATTGCGAGCACGCCCGTGTGATAGAGAGCGCATGCGAAGTAAATTGTTGTTCCTGGATTTTACGTAAAGTGTTGTTCCTTTACGTCAAATGCTCTCTCTATCGCATTCGACGTAAAGTGTAGTTCTTTACATTTTGAACGTGCGATAGAGAGCGCATTCAAAATGTGAAGTGTTGTTCCTGGATAAGCATGAACCTCTTTGTCTATGTTTACAAATACTATTTTTATAACCTTTTAATTGAATAACAAGTTAGCCGCCCCGGTGGCGCAGTGGTCTAAGGCATTGGCCTCTGATCATTCGTCCGTAAGGGGTCCGGGTTCGAACCCGGTCAGGCATGGATGTTGTGTTTGTCTTACGGCACTGGCTCTCTCCCTTCCCTGGAACCAGTGACCCTAAATTAGGGACGGGCGACTGCTTATAGCCCATTTGAGTTGCTCACGGTGGTCGTTAAACCTCCAATAAAAAAAACAAAACAAAAAAAAACAAGTTAAATCAAAATGTTTATTTAAATAATACTTATATAACAATAAAATTATACTGCCAATTATTATATTCTTAACTTAAAGATAAGTTTATTAGAAAATCTTATAGGAGCAAATTAAAATATGGGGGGGGCGGGCATAGAAAATTTGGCCTAGGGCCTCAAAAGCCTTAAATCCGACATTGTTTATAGTTCTCCGAAAGACTAACATCTCAGGTTAGAGTACATGGCAAGGCAACAACTTACTACCGCATTTGGAAAAGAACTCGCTGAAGATTAATATGGCATCTTTTTCTAATTGCAAATAATTACCAAAAAATGAATGATAATGAACATAAAATCTCTCCTTTAGCAAGCGTGTTTTGACAGAGAAAATAGAACATTGCGACTTTCTTACAATTATTTTTATGATGCTGTAATTTGAGGCACCACACAATAGAAGTTTTCACAAAACAGATCATAAGCCTCACTTGGCTTCGTTCATCAATAAAAAGTATTTGGGTAGATAACATATATTACTCAACATTTTAACTGTAATGTCTTTATAACCCTTTAACCAGCTGTGACGAATTAACTCGGGGTTAGCAAAATGTGCTGAAATCAGTTCCAACGAATAATTCTCGCTGTCTACGAAATGGGACAAATGCGGCTGAAACCAGTGAGACTGCGTATCAGAAAGCGTTGTTTATCCCTTTGCTTTGTTATTCAAAGGGCTCGTTCAGGGGATGATTGAACTAATCCTTTCTGCCTGTTTACATGCTAAAAAGGCCATAACAATGACTGCGAACCTAGAAAAGGAGAGAGATTATGTTTGAGTAATTTGTTTCTACGCAAAGGTATGATATCTGTGCAAGGGAACTAACTACCCCTTTCCCGTCGTGGTTTTAGGTCATGGAGCGGAAAATAAATAGAAGTACAAGACAAGGAGATTCAATATCGCCAGGCATCTTCACCTACCATCTGTAGAGAATGTTGGACAAAATCTGGTAGGGGGACACGGGAATTTCTATATAGGAGGACAAAGATGCAACCATCTGTGTTTCGCAGATGACATTGTACTGATTGAAGAAGATAAAAATGAAACTGGATCAAATGGTACAAGAACTCAATAGAGAGGGCAAAAGATATGGACTAAAGATGAACATAGAACAGACAAAAACAATGGTATTTGGCGCAAAAGAGATCAGGAAAAAGATCCTTCTGGAAGGCAAAGAACTTGAAAATGGGGCAAAATTTACTTATCTCGGAAGCTGTATAACATATGACTTAAACAGCAAAAAAATTTTTTTAATAGTAATTACAAAGGCTATAACACTGTTAAAAGCCACGGATAAAATTTGGAAGAGCAGAGCTATTAGCCTCAAAACTAAGTTAAGCATTCTCGAGACATCATCTTCAACAGCGTGCTATATGGATGCGAGACTTGGACATTGACGAAGGAATCGGAGAGAAGGATACTTGCTTTTGGAAGAAAATGCTATCGTAAAGTCTTAAGAATCGAATCGGATGGACCCAGAGGATAAGAAATGAAGTATACAAGAAAATACAACTAAAAGAGACCCTGTTCCAAAAAATCATTCAGAGAAAACTGAGACTCTTTGGACACATCTGCAGAATGAAAAATGACAGAAAGATTAGTGTTTCGCTTAATGAATGGAAGAAATGCAAGAAGACTCCCTCGCCGTGTGTGGGCTGACGATATTAAAGACTGGTGCGGTGGAACTCTTCAAGAACTGAGCCACTCAGCAATGAACAGACTTTACTGGGACAATATAGTTAAAATGGCATCAGACACCAACGGGAATTGTACCCATGGTTGATAATGATGTTAGACTGAGTGTAACAGCGGAGTTGTTCAAAAGTAGTAAGTTTTTCTAGCAACATATGCATCCCACTGCCACTCGAGGATCTTCGTTTTGGTCACGATGTCATCAACTCTTGTCATTTCCCTAATTCATGTGCTGCTCTTCCTGTCTTTCCTGGTTTCACCAAGCATATTGCATATCTTCATGCTCTTTCCAGTTGTTCGCAGCTTTTGTATACCGTCTTTTATATAAATTCAGTGCTTCTGACCCATTAGTAAGAAAGAACCAAAAGGATGCATTTATTAAACACTCTTCTTTTAAATTGTTCTTGAATATTGCAATGTTTATTATACGCCTATTAATTTTGTTTTCGATGTGTCCCTGGTAAGACACATCCAAGGTAGATGAGAGCATCAGTTAAATTTAAATGTATCACATTCTACCTGTAAACTTCTAAAATTACGAGTATATGTACATTAATAAATCCATATAAAAATCTGACTGAAATACGAAAACCTACTCATGTAATGGTAATTTTAGAAACAGGACAAGAGGCTTTAAAAGGTTATTTCAAAAATTTATTTCTTTACCACAGCTTTATAATATAATTTTCTCACCCCCCAAACACACACAATTTTTTTTTCGAATATCATTCTATAACGAAGTAAGTTTCTCCGTCATTTTTTTCCGCGCCAGGATACGAACCCGGGTCCCCTCATTCCGGAATAAGTTGCTCTACCAATTGAGCTACGCGGACGTTTTATTCTGATTCCTATCTGCCTTTATGTCGTGTGCGTCCTTCTGGCAGGTACGTCACATCTCCTGGTACGTTACAATTCTTCGCCAGACTTACATCACCCTCATTAGGTAAAATCGCTCACTCACTATTTCAGTCGCTCAGTTTCCAAAAATGTGGCGTTTTTCGGATACAGCTTCTGTAACCAATTATTACGCTGTTTTGAAAACTATTTGTCAATTAATTTGGCTGACAATGGGAATAAATATTAACACAAATAATTTAACACACCTTCGCTTCGATTATGTAGAGAATTTTGCAAATAAAAAAACATGTGAACAACGTTTTTCAACTACGACGAACTAACGGTAGCGCCGGAGACAAAATAACAGTCAGATGAAACTTGGCAAACGTGTGCGTTTCGAACAAATAATGTAATTTTAAACAGCGTGTAATGTTACTCAAGGTGCAAACAATTATGAAGTTACTTCAGCAAAATATTTGTAGAGAAAAACTTGAAGTTCGTGTCCTCAATAAGAATTTTATTCGGTGCTTCAATATACGGAACGCTGGGAATAGTACTTGAAGACAATTCCGCACACCCTGAAGAACGACACTGGGAAACTGAAACATTCAACAACTATAGATTTTACAACAGCGTAGTTTACTACTACCAACGAACAGTTGAACGAGACAATCGTTTGCGATAACATTTACAAGAATCTCAATCAGTTCGCCAATAGCTAACCTAGCGCATAACACACAGATAAATTGTCCTGTTTATGTACAGTGAAACATCGGTTACACATTTTTTAAGGGAATGGCTTTAAGAAACGTATAAATGTAGAAAACCTATAAAAGAAATAACAAAATATAAAATATTGAACGCATCCAAATCAACACAAAAAAGGGGTGGCTCGTAAGTTTAAATTACACTAACTTATAATGTAAAACATAAACACATGAATACTTTGTTTGCTAACCTTAAGCTTATGCCTATTTTGACTTTTGTACTAATTTTTTATTTCAATTTCATTATAAAACTAGCATAAGAAATTCAGCACAATATTTCATGCTTTCAATATATGGGAGAATAAAAAGCCCCCTTACCTTTACAATACTAGATAAAAAAAATCCAAATACGATTTTGTTTTAAATTCAGTATCCTTATTGCACATCGTTTTCTTATAAGTATCGCTCTTTTCAAAGCAGTTTCCCACCAGTTGATATTTTATTAGTACCGAGTAAAATATTCACTGATCTCTGCTTGCATCACATTTCTTGGGGGGAGAGGAGAACTTTGACTGTTAGTAAATTTTTAGTTGCATGCTTTACTTCATGGCTGCAAAAAATACTACCCCGATTCTTTCAAAGTTATAACATACAGGGCTACGTATGTTTATTTTAATATAATCAAACAACTGTTTATTTTTGATAACTTGAAATTTAAAATTTAACGTATTATCGCAAAAAGCGTATAAATGAATTATTCGTAATCGAATTGAAAAAGCGGTAGAAACTATATTAAAATATCGAGACTAACACAGAATTACGTATAAAAGAGAGAAACGGACAATTGCGGTTCCACTGTATAGGCGTCTTCCTGATTTGACTGTCAGTGAATGAGCTCTTGAATTCCGACGTGACTTTTAAAAGAACAAACTCTTGTGAATCCCGACGTGACGTTCAGTGCAGGAAAAAGAGAAAACTCAAGTGGAAAACTAAATCGGTAGCATACTTCAGAAGCTAATAGCTACTGTGTTGTAAGCGGAAAATTCCTATTGCACGCTTACTAACAAAAAAAAAAAAGATACACAGAATGACTGCACTCAAGAAAGCATGGGGAGATGCACATTTTGTAACTCAATGTAACATCACAGTTGAGGAGAAACACGTCAGAGGTATAGAATAACAATTGTAAACATAATTACCTTTCCTCCTTAGACGGCATCGGTCAGAAAATACTGCTTAAAAGAAAGAACTAATGTTTGATAATAGAACTAACTAGATATCTAATAAAGTTATTGAAACAGCCTGTCTTACCATACGCTGATTGTGGATTGATTACATCTAAGATTATCGACTGCATGTATTTGTTTAGAATAAAGGGCAGATCGCGTATTTTTTTAAATGTCATAACTGTTGTTAAATTTAGAGTTTCATACAGAATCTAGAGAAATATCAAATATTAAGTACCTTACCTTCCTGGCGAAAGTCAGCAAGGAACGGAGATAACGCCCGGAACAATCAACAACGAAGTGATGATAGCGAAGCACCGTCGTAGTCTGATGCAGCTTCTTCACTGCACACGTTTAAAAAGATAACCCGGAGACAGCAATTTCTTCCTCTTAAGCAATTCGAAAACAAAACCCTTTACAAGTGAAAACACTTTTTTGTTTTTCTAATCTCTGTGGGAAGTTTCAGACGTCAAACATCAGGACAATTCAATTTGCATTCCGAGGAAGCACTTAACGCTGAAAATAGGGATTTATCATGAACGGAAGGAGAACTTATTACTCACACACACCGATAAAGCGAACGTTTAGCGGGAATGATTCACATATTTTTCAACGGCAATTGACGTCAGACTTTCCAGAGCAGAATACGCAAGCGCTGAAAGATGCCTTTCACAGTAGCACGTGCTCCAAGAGTTCATGAATGGGTTAAAGAGCGATGCCAGACCCACGCAATGGCCTTATACGTAAAGATATTTCTTCCGCGACACTTCTTTTCGAAAATTGCGCAACTTTCGAAATAAATCTTGCTATATTTATCCCACCATTTTTCACTCTACAGTTTGCTGGGAACATCATGAGAGCATTAGGAATTTCTGCTGACGTTATATACGATTCATATGACGTCCCAACATTTTTAAAACGAAAACTCCAAAATTTTCTTAAAGTTTCCCAGAACAAAATTCGTGGAAAAACGGACGGCTCGATACAGCTGCTATTCACTAGACCCGTGAACGTAAAAATATATGTACATAAACGGATAAGAATCAGAACATTGGAAATATAATTCAGTAACAAAGTGTCCAAAAGAAGTTCATGAGCAAATGAAACAAGAAAGAGCAAACAAATATGAGAAAAACGTTTAAAATGCAAATAAGCAAGTAACTTATAAAGTACATAGTTTTACTTTTTTTGGACAAAGTAATTTACTAAGATAAAAAATCATTTGGAATCAGTCTCTTTTTCATTGATCTCCAAGATTTCATTTTACATTCTCAGAACCTGAGGATATACTCTATTTTTGTATATAACCTGAGGATATACTCTATTTTTTGTATATAACCTGAGGATATACTCTATGTATATAACCTGAGGATATACCATATTTTTTTTTATATAACCTGAGGATATACTCTATTTATGTATATAACCTGAGGATATACCATATTTTTTGTATATAACCTGAGGATATACTCTATTTTTTGTATATAACCTGAGGATATACTCTATTTATGTATATAACCTGAGGATATACTATTTTTGTATATAACCTGAAGATATACTCTATGTATATAACATGAAGATATACTCTATGTATATAACCTGAGGATATACTCTATTTATGTATATAACTTGAGGATATACTATTTTTGTATATAACCTGAGGATATACTATTTTTGTATATAACCTGAAGATATACTCTATGTATATAACATGAAGATATACTCTATGTATATAACCTGAGGATATACCAAATTTATTGTATATAACCTGAGGAATATAACCTGAGGATATACCCTATTTTTGGAATATAACCTGAGGATATACCCTATTTTTGGAATATAACCTGAGGATATACCCTATTTTTGGAATATAACCTGAGGATATACCCTATTTTTGGAATATAACCTGAGGATATACCCTATTTTTGGAATATAACCATGAGGACCACCAGTAGAGAGGATCGACGGACCGTGCGCTAGATACGAACGGATCCCACGGGGACCCGTTCCATTACACAAGCAGATGTAGCGGCTCCTGCGTGCCCACGGACCATTTCCCGACGCCGCGCGGAAGCGAATTTGCGATCCCAGCGCCCCTTACGTATGCTGCCATTAACACCGGAACATCGCCGGCTCCGTGTGCAGTGGTGCCAGAACAGAGCGACGAAGAAACACCACAGAATGTCGACGTGTGGTGTTTAGCGATGAATGCCACTTTGTTTTGGGGACAGATGATCGTGTCCGTGTGTGGAGGTCCCCGGGTCAACGGCACAATCCCCATCTCGCTATCGAACGCCACACCTTCCCCACTGCAGGCATTATGGTCAGGGGAACCATTGCGTACGATAGCCGATCAGCTCTAGTAGTAGTACGTGGATCATTGACGGGCCAGCGGTATGTGGATGAGATCCTGCGACCCCATGTGCTCCCATTCCTGGCTGGGATTCCAGATGCGCTATACTAGCAGCATAATGCCCGTCCACATACGACTCGGGTTTCCCGGGACTGCTTACGTCCAACTCGTGTGGGCCAGTCTACCGCAGGACAACATCAGGCGTCCTTTCGCCTCCATGCCGGACAGTATTGCAGCATGTATCGCCGCACTAGACGGTACGACGCGCTATTGAAGATGACTGGTCTGCGTGCCCCAGATCCCTCTGTAATTGTCCTGCAGCTCTGTTTTTGCCATCATGTGTATCATTCGTCTGTATCATTACGTCCATAAAATTTCAGTTCAATCCGATGCTTCCTTCTTGGTGCGCAAATCTCATTGTCCGTGAGTGTAACTAAGCGCCTGGGTTGGGAGGAGATTCAAGTCTCCCATAAGACATGGGTGGTGTGCTTGTTCCAAAACTCTGGCTGCCTTTCGTGCCTGAAGTCAGTAGTCCTGTTTCATACAAGAATAATAGTAAAAGTCCATAAATAAGTAAATGCGTACGTCAGTATGTAGTAAAATAATATGCTGAACGTTGGTTCTGAATACATATTAATTAGTGCCTGCCAAATAGACAGGATCCTTTAGGTAGTGCAATGTTAGCATAGAAATCTACTCGGAATCACGGAAACGAAAGGAAGCCGTACTTACCATGGAACTCCAACAAGAAATCTACGCAGTAGCCTGGATGTAGAGTATACTTGATTGTATTCTATTTACAATAATTTTCTAGAGTCTTGAAACGAATGAATTTGTGCATCTGGGAGCATGTTTAACAGAGAAAACAGGTTTGACCGTGAAATTTGTAGGCGAATGAATTCAGCTGTGAAAAACATCGCTGCGTTAGAAGGGAGTTCACAGGATTCAGGCGCTGTCAAAAATTTACCAGATGGCTTTGTATGAAAGTTAACTGTTCTAACTCAGGTGGGTTGGGTAACATAGGCACTACACGAAAAGCACAGGAGCCAATTGGATGCCAAAGAATTACCATGATCAAAAGTTCATGGTAATTTCCGAGATTGAGTGACTCATCTCCCGGGCGCCGACTGTCATACCACGTTTGAAATCGCTTAAATCCTGATAAGCTGTCATCTGAACTGCGAATGCTACTACTTGAGCTTGCGGAGATATCTGCCTTTACATATATATGTTGTTTGCGGACGATACCATTTACCGCTTGGGTGTGGTGGCATGTAATGGAAATGGTAGCTCTCTTCCCACTTGTTTTTGGTTTTTTCACCTCAGTGCACAAGGAAGGTGTTTGTTAACCACCGCACTTCACAAACAGGGCAGAATTAGCTCCTAAACTACCTCACAAAACGAACCACCTACTATTCTCTCGAAATCTGAGGTAATTTCTCAAGGTTCTGAAAGCACGAGTAGAATTCACTACTCGCTGTTTTACTTTCACGGACAAATTCTTTGCGTATCATTCTGTCTGTTATAAAGTGGTCAACTATGGTTTGAACCTAGCTTTGCAAGCCAAATGTGATAATTCTTTTCTATACGCCATGCTTTGCAGTTCCGTTTCAGAATGGTACTGAAACACCCCCTGTCTCGTCTTCTGTAATGATGCAATCGAGAAGACTGAACTTCCTTGTCTGAGAGATCTGGACGAAGACTTTATTACTGGCTAATCTGCAGTTCATTGAAATATCTCCCGTTTAAGCAAACTGTAAAATATTGCTTGTAGCTAAACACTTATCAAAGTTTGAAGAAACTAGAAACGAAATGTGCTATCCATTATCAAAGTTACAACTTTCATCTATTGTTCGAAACCTTGTACTCGTACAAGGTTTTCACAGTAGGTTAACACAGTAATTCTGAGAGAGAGGAATCATCCATAATGAAGAAGAGTAATACGTATTTTGCTAGTTCTAGCTGCATTTTTCAAATTTTTCGCGGAAAACGGCTGTAGAGCAGCTAATTACTCTATTCATTTTCTTGTTATGCAAAAAACTATTAAGCATGAATTAAGCACTTCAGACGTTGATAAAAATGGGACTAACATGTATTCACCAAGCGTTTTCGTTGTGACCCGTTAGCCAGGCATCGTTAATTATCAAGTGTTTCACTTGATGCTTATTCCTAAAAGAGGAGTTCCAATTAACAAGTGTAATTTTTAATGAGTCACTTGTGCTCCGTTTGGCACCAGTTCACGTTTACACGTTAAGTTCAATTAAAGGCACACTCGGAGAGTTGTTCTCTACACACGGTTTATTTCGCTAATTCAATTCTATTTTTACAGCAACAACTATCAACAAGAACATCCGTATACATCAAACCACACAAGTACCTAAAGTAACAGAACCTGTAATAACTAAGGCAAAAGAATAACCGTTGCACCAAAATGAGAAATGCATTTGTACAGGACAGACAGCGTGTGACTCCATAAACTCGCTTTCAATCCATGTACAGCTTCGATAAGAGCAATAAGGAGAAACCAACGTTTTGGTTTTTGAGCGAAGAATTGTTGGCATTGAATGCTACGTCTGTCTAAATGGTACAGAGATACCTCAGGTGAATGAATTTGCATATTTCATGTTTGCCAGCGAAAATAGATTACATGGTGATATTAGTAGACTAATGCTTTTAAACCCATAGCTGCCTTAGGAGGGTTTCAAATGACTGAGTTCTCAAAACGGTTCGACATGGCTGCGTAATTATTCCTACTCCTACGTACAACAGTGAAGGAAATATCGGCACTGAAAATACATGCTGGAGTCCTTTGTGTATTGGAGAGATGCCAGTAGTGTATAAAAGGGCGGTTCTGGGCCAGTGGAGGGTCAATGTTAACCTATGGGACCCTCCCTGACCCGAAGTAGTCGTTTGCCCGATAAAATCACTGCTGTAAATCTTTTTGTCGCAGTGAGAGCAACATGCGCGCGCTCGCACACACACACACAACAAAATTCCCCGATGTGAAAAATTTCATTTTGTGGAAAAAATACTTTGTGAAATTAAAAAAAAAAAGAACCTTTAAGAAAAAATAAATCACTAAAATTCCCTAGTAGATGACGGAGACAAAAGAAATTCATGAATCACGAGCGAAAATTGCTTTAAAAAAAAAGTCATAGGGTAGGCAATAATACCCAATCGAATTGCGAATTCAATCAACTCCGAATATTCCTTCGCTAACATACATTAAAGCAAAGCCCCCGAAAGTCGTTAAATAAAAAATTTCTTTAAGTTGGAAAAATAGTGAATTATATATTAAAAGGTTTGGTACAATAATGAATTATCATAATAAATTATCTATTAAAAGGTTTGGTACAATAAAACAAGAATAAAAAATACCTAGTAAAATTTCCTGATGGAAAAATGAAGCTGGGCGGGTTAACATTTCATCCACCAGAACAGCGATGTCATCCAACGCCAGGACATATCTATTTTTTTCGAAGAATTGTAAAGAATATTAAAATCCCATGAGGAAAAACAAATTATTTGGGAAAATACCCATTCAAAATTAAAAAAATCATCCGAAGGAAGTAGAAAAAAAATTCACTAGATGATGGATTAAAAAAAGTTTCTACGCACGGGTTAGATAAAAAAATTAAACATTTGTAACATTATCTGCCCTCCGTACCGAAGAAGTATTGCGAAATACTAATTTAAACATAACACTAACGCCACAACCCCATGATGTTAACCACCCGCATATTAAGGCGACGCAGTCTTATCTCAGAATACCCCTGCGACACCCCCACGACGTTATCGATTCCAAGCAATCACCCAAGATGGCGTAAGATGTGACCCTCCGCCACTCCATGACCCTCCACCTACCAAAGTGGAGGGTCCCATAGGTTAACATTGACCCTCCACTGGCCCAGAACCGCCCTTTTATACACTACTGATGCGTTAGTTATCTGGGTTTGTGGCAAGACCCGGCCTGTTCATGTGAGGTACGAAGACGTGTTGTGTTGCAAGTGTGTAATGTGAAGCAAAATGTTGAAGCTGGGAACAAATATTCTGGGGTTCCACGAATTGGAGAATGTATGCTTCGTGAAGATTATATATATATATATATATATATATATATATATACTTAAGAGCAAAACTGAAGACTAAGGAAAAAATTTTAGAATTTAACACGAAGGGTGCAAAATAACCTGAAAATCAAAACGCGCAACGCAGCAGTTTTGAAAATTCATAATTCACATTCTATAAAGAAGATACCTAAGCAAAAAAATACATATATAATTTTGACTCACACCTAGTACAACATAGAAAAAGTTATGTATCTACCTGTGTGAGTAAAAGGAGAAAAGATAAAAAAATAAAATAAAACAACTGAATGTAGAAGGTGTCGAGAATACTGAGCCTTGGCTTTATCAAGGACCAGCAAAAACTCTGCATTTTCTCACTTCTACAAAGACCTAGTTGGAAATGGGTTTCTGCAAGGCCATAGATGCAAGTAACATTCCCACCTAAAATAGTTTAAAAAATATATATATAAGTCATGTCCTCCGTAGAGTAGCATGACCTAGCACTAGTTAACAATTTCGCTTGCATCCATTAACCTTCATGGCCCCACCCATGCTCTTCATCTGTTACTATTAAACAGAGAGAAGAAGATTAAAGAGAACTCAAGCTGTGAGAGTGACATAATAAATAGAAATGATTTTCAGCTATAACGAAATTCCAAGTTCGTTTGAGAGAGAATTTAAACCTGAAAAAACAATGCAAAAGAAATCCAAATTTTACATTGCAATTAAAAAAGGAAATGTTAATTTATAACGAACAGATTTTTGAAAGAAAACTTGAGTCTAAAACCCCCTACTCTACAACTTATGACAGCACGAAAACGAGAATAAGTTAAAGATAATAATTAACTAAAGAAAACTTTGTGAAAGTTATATACCTTAAACAGTTAGTTGCAATATGTACAAAGTATTTCAGCAGTGCTTTAAGTGCATAATTAATTAGTTATTAAGAACTTTACTACTTTGAAAAAACAGCGCATAGACAGCGCATAGAAAAGGAACAAGCTTAGCCATCTTCTGTTCCTAGGTACCCCAAAAGACGCTCAAAGTTACAAAGAAAAGTAAGAGTTAAAACCCGCATAAATGTTAACAGACAAACCAATGCTTAAAAGCTGAAAAGCTAAAAAACGACAGAGAAAAGGTACATAAAGTACAAACATTGAACTTATAAAACCTAGAACCCAAAAACAAGGAAGAGAGCTTACCTCTTGTGTGACAAAAACTTTTCTCCTCACAAGAGGAGAACATGGCTGACCTCTTCCGCCACTCCTAGACGCTGGGGGGCAGTGAGGTGGGGCTGATGGCCTCCTCATACAGCAAGAAACCAACGCGCGGAGATTTTAACCAGAGAAAAAAATATATAAACTTAAGACTGTGGACCTGTATGATCAGAATGAGCAGAATTAACTCTCCAGAATACATGAGAAATATTATAAAATACACGAGCAGTTTATTTAATAATCTTTGCATGTATTAAATCACCTTAGTGAGCTTCTATAGATTAATCAGAATCTTATTAATTTTAATGTTGGTTTTACTATTTTTAGTATAGCTATCCTAGTGATGAATAACTAGTTTTCTTTTTATTTGTTTTTATTTTCTTTTATAAACAGATTTTTAAGCTTTTTTGTGATTTTGTTTATATTATTTAATTTTTTGTTTTAATAGGACCGTCATATCCATAGCACTAAGGTTCCTTTAGGTAGTTAATAGGCATCCTCTAGCCAACTTCCTTACGGCTTTGATTGGTCAGAATCATATTATTAACTGTGTAGAAAATTAAAGCAGATCTGCCAACCTTACTCTATTATTCAGAATAATTTTTCTTAAAGTTCTTTTGATGAAAGAAGAAGGAATTTCGTTCTCTAGAAAACTTTCTAATAGTATATTAATGTGGTAATTGAAATCCAAATTGTTGCTGCAAATTCTTGAAATTCTTAGGACCTGAGAAATTAGTACATTCTCAATTACTTTGGTTGAAATGTTATTATTCCAGTGTAGATATTTAATTACTTTGAAAGGAAAATTAACTCTTTTATCAAAGAGGCTAATAGATGGGTTACCTCTGTTGAGCTTAATGCTTAAGTCTAGGAACTCAAGTTCCTGATTACTGTGGTTGGTTTTACATAAGTTAAGAGAGCTAGGATAGATATTATCAGAATCACTCTCTATAACTTCTGAATTATTGATACACAGCAGATCATCAATATATCTAAAAGTGTAAAGGTAGTTATCTGAGCAGGTGGGGTGATTTTTAATGAATTTATATTCCTTAAAGAACAGGAATAGATTAGCGATATTTGTGGACGTTGATGTTCCCATTGGAATACCGTTCACTTGCTTATAGAGAGTATTATTATATAAGATATGGTTATTTTTTATGCAGCAATTGAGATAAGAGTTCCAAGTTCCTACATCAACAAATTGGTTAAGTTTAAATTCTGCATACAGCTCTTTAAAGGTAGTGATTATATCTGATAGAGGCAGATTAGTATATAGGTTTTCAAAATCATAACTATTAATATCTAGGGGACAAACTTTGAGTATAGTAGAAATTACTTCTGCATTATTATTAATTACCCAAAAATCTCTGTACAGAGATTTTTGTCCCCTAGATATTAATAGTTGTCCCCTAGATATTAATAGTTATGATTTTGAAAACCTATATACTAATCTGCCTCTATCAGATATAATCACTACCTTTAAAGAGCTGTATGCAGAATTTAAACTTAACCAATTTGTTGATGTAGGAACTTGGAACTCTTATCTCAATTGCTGCATAAAAAATAACCATATCTTATATAATAATACTCTCTATAAGCAAGTGAACGGTATTCCAATGGGAACATCAACGTCCACAAATATCGCTAATCTATTCCTGTTCTTTAAGGAATATAAATTCATTAAAAATCACCCCACCTGCTCAGATAACTACCTTTACACTTTTAGATATATTGATGATCTGCTGTGTATCAATAATTCAGAAGTTATAGAGAGTGATTCTGATAATATCTATCCTAGCTCTCTTAACTTATGTAAAACCAACCACAGTAATCAGGAACTTGAGTTCCTAGACTTAAGCATTAAGCTCAACAGAGGTAACCCATCTATTAGCCTCTTTGATAAAAGAGTTAATTTTCCTTTCAAAGTAATTAAATATCTACACTGGAATAATAACATTTCAACCAAAGTAATTGAGAATGTACTAATTTCTCAGGTCCCAAGAATTTGCAGCAACAATTTGGATTTCAATTACCACATTAATATACTATTAGAAAGTTTTCTAGAGAACGAAATTCCTTCTTCTTTCATCAAAAGAACTTTAAGAAAATTATTCTGAATAATAGAGTAAGGTTGGCAGCTCTACTTTAATTTTCTACACAGTTAATAATATGATTCTGACCAATCAAAGCCGTAAGGAAGTTGGCTAGAGGATGCCTATTAACTACCTAAAGGAACCTTAGTGCTATGGATATGACGGTCCTATTAAAACAAAAAATTAAATAATATAAACAAAATCACAAAAAAGCTTAAAAATCTGTTTATAAAAGAAAATAAAAACAAATAAAAAAGAAAACTAGTTATTCATCACTAGGATAGCTATACTAAAAATAGTAAAACCAACATTAAAATTAATAAGATTCTGATTAATCTATAGAAGCTCACTAAGGTGATTTAATACATGCAAAGATTATTAAATAAACTGCTCGTGTATTTTATAATATTTCTCATGTATTCTGGAGAGTTAATTCTGCTCATTCTGATCATACAGATCCACAGTCTTAAGTTTATATATTTTTTTTTCTCTGGTTAAAATCTCCGCGCGTTGGTTTCTTGCTGTATGAGGAGGCCATCAGCCCCACCCTCACTGCCCCCAGCGTCTAGGGAGTGGCGGAAGAGGTCAGCCATGTTCTCCTCTTGTGAGGAGAAAAGTTTTTGTCACACAAGAGGTAAGCTCTCTTCCTTGTTTTTGGGTTCTAGGTTTTATAAGTTCAATGTTTGTACTTTATGTACCTTTTCTCTGTCGTTTTTTAGCTTTTCAGCTTTTAAGCATTGGTTTGTCTGTTAACATTTATGCGGGTTTTAACTCTTACTTTTCTTTGTAACTTTGAGTGTCTTTTGGGGTACCTAGGAACAGAAGATGGCTAAGCTTGTTCCTTTTCTATGCGCTGTCTATGCGCTGTTTTTTCAAAGTAGTAAAGTTCTTAATAACTAATTAATTATGCACTTAAAGCACTGCTGAAATACTTTGTACATATTGCAACTAACTGTTTAAGGTATATAACTTTCACAAAGTTTTCTTTAGTTAATTATTATCTTTAACTTATTCTCGTTTTCGTGCTGTCATAAGTTGTAGAGTAGGGGGTTTTAGACTCAAGTTTTCTTTCAAAAATCTGTTCGTTATAAATTAACATTTCCTTTTTTAATTGCAATGTAAAATTTGGATTTCTTTTGCATTGTTTTTCAGGTTTAAATTCTCTCTCAAACGAACTTGGAATTTCGTTATAACTGAAAATCATTTCTATTTATTATGTCACTCTCACAGCTTGAGTTCTCTTTAATCTTCTTCTCTCTGTTTAATAGTAACAGATGAAGAGCATGGGTCGGGCCATGAAGGTTAATGGATGCAAGCGAAATTGTTAACTAGTGCTAGGTCATGCTACTCTACGGAGGACATGACTTATATATATATTTTTTAAACTATTTTAGGTGGGAATGTTACTTGCATCTATGGCCTTGCAGAAACCCATTTCCAACTAGGTCTTTGTAGAAGTGAGAAAATGCAGAGTTTTTGCTGGTCCTTGATAAAGCCAAGGCTCAGTATTCTCGACACCTTCTACATTCAGTTGTTTTATTTTATTTTTTTATCTTTTCTCCTTTTACTCACACAGGTAGATACATAACCTTTTCTATGTTGTACTAGGTGTGAGTCAAAATTATATATGTATTTTTTGCTTAGGTATCTTCTTTATAGAATATATATATATATATATATATATATATATATATATATATATATTCTATAAAGAAGATACCTAAGCAAAAAAATACATATATAATTTTGACTCACACCTAGTACAATATAGAAAAGGTAATATGCCATTATGTCTTAAAAGAAAAGTGTTTGATCAATGCATCCTTCCAGTGCTTACGTATGGTGCAGAGACGTGGACCTTAACTAAAAGAGACATACAAAGGCTGCAGACAACTCAAAGAAGCATGGAGAGGTGCATGCTTGGTATAACCAGGAGAGATAAGAAGAGGAACTCGTGGATCCGAAAAATGACGAGAGTGGAAGACATCATGATCAGAGTTAAATCCCTGAAATGGCAATGGGCTGGACATACTGCCAGAAGGACAGACCATAGATGGACAGCCGAAATTTTAGATTGGATTCCAAGGGACAGGAAAAGACCCAGAAAAAGACCACATGGGAGATGGGTGGATGAAATTCGTAAATATGCGGGAGTGACATGGAGGAGACTGGCACAAGACAGACCGTTGTGGAGGAAACTTGGGGAGACCTTCGTCCAGCAGTGGATTGATAATGGTTGACAATGATGATGATGATATATATATATATATACTTAAGAGCAAAACTGAAGACTAAGGAAAAAATTTTAGAATTTAGAACAGAAGGGTGCAAAATAACCTGAAAATCAAAACGCGCAACGCAGCAGTTTTGAAAATTCAGAATTCACATTCTATAAAGATACCTAAGCAAAAAAAAATATACAAATATAATTTTGACTCACACCTAGTACAACATAGAAAAGGTTATGTATCTACCTGTGTGAGTAAAAGGAGAAAAGAAAAAAATAAAATAAAACAACTGAATGTAGAAGGTGTCGAGAATACTGAGCCTTGGCTTTATCAAGGACCAGCAAAAACTCTGCATTTTCTCACTTCCACAAAGACCTAGTTGGAAATGGGTTTCTGCAAGGCCATAGATGCAAGTAACATTCCCACCTAAAATAGTTTAAAATATATATATATAAGTCATGTCCTCCGTAGAGTAGCATGACCTAGCACTAGTTAACAATTTTGCTTGCATCCATTAACCTTCATGGCCCGACCCATGCTCTTCATCTGTTACTATTAAACAGAGAGAAGAAGATTAAAGAGAACTCAAGCTGTGAGAGTGACATAATAAATAGAAATGATTTTCAGCTATAACGAAATTCCAAGTTCGTTTGAGAGAGAATTTAAACCTGAAAAACAAATTTTACATTGCAATTAAAAAAGGAAATGTTAATTTATAACGAACAGATTTTTGAAAGAAAACTTGAGTCTAAAACCCCCTACTCTACAACTTATGACAGCACGAAAACGAGAATAAGTTAAAGATAATAATTAACTAAAGAAAACTTTGTGAAAGTTTCGACAGAAATCTCTTTTTCTCTGGAGAAGCTAAAAGGTCACTCTCCAAACTACAAGACCAATTTATTTTTACCACTACGGATAAAGCTAGCAATAATTTTGCAATTATCTGTAAGAAGTTCTATTTTGAATTGTTAACTATGGAACTCAATAATATAGTAACTTACGAGCCCGTAAGTTATTCTACCAAGCAGTTAGAAAATCGGTTTAAGGCATTCTTCAAGAAACTTAAAATTCCGCAAACTAGAAGATATGGGCCTGAATTTCCATTTCTTTTTGCAACGGTTAAGTTTCATAAGGATCCTGTGAAGTTCAGGTTCATAGCTAGTGGAGTAAGGAGTCATAAAAAGAAAATAGATCTTGCTTTTGAAGATGTCTTAAAGAAGGTTTTGAAACACATTAGAAACTGTTCTAACTTGATGTACAGAGATTTTTGGATAATTAATAATAATGCAGAAGTAATTTCTACTATACTCAAAGTTTGTCCCCTAGATATTAATAGTTATGATTTTGAAAACCTATATACTAATCTGCCTCTATCAGATATAATCACTACCTTTAAAGAGCTGTATGCAGAATTTAAACTTAACCAATTTGTTGATGTAGGAACTTGGAACTCTTATCTCAATTGCTGCATAAAAAATAACCATATCTTATATAATAATACTCTCTATAAGCAAGTGAACGGTATTCCAATGGGAACATCAACGTCCACGAATATCGCTAATCTATTCCTGTTCTTTAAGGAATATAAATTCATTAAAAATCACCCCACCTGCTCAGATAACTACCTTTACACTTTTAGATATATTGATGATCTGCTGTGTATCAATAATTCCGAAGTTATAAAGAGTGATTTTGATAATATCTATCCTAGCTCTCTTAACTTATGTAAAACCAACCACAGTAATCAGGAACTTGAGTTCCTAGACTTAAGCATTAAGCTCAACAGAGGTAACCCATCTATTAGCCTCTTTGATAAAAGAGCTAATTTTCCTTTCAAAGTAATTAAATATCTACACTGGAATAATAACATTTCAACCAAAGTAATTGAGAATGTACTAATTTCTCAGGTCCTAAGAATTTCAAGAATTTGCAGCAACAATTTGGACTTCAATTACCACATTAATATACTATTAGAAAGTTTTCTAGAGAACGAAATTCCTTCTTCTTTCATCAAAAGAACTTTAAGAAAAATTATTCTGAATAATAGAGTAAGGTTGGCAGATCTGCTTTAATTTTCTACACAGTTAATAATATGATTCTGACCAATCAAAGCCGTAAGGAAGTTGGCTAGAGGATGCCTATTAACTACCTAAAGGAACCTTAGTGCTATGGATATGACGGTCCTATTAAAACAAAAAAATTAAATAATATAAACAAAATCACAAAAAAAGTTTAAAAATCTGTTTATAAAAGAAAATAAAAACAAATAAAAAAGAAAACTAGTTATTCATCACTAGGATAGCTATACTAAAAATAGTAAAACCAACATTAAAATTAATAAGATTCTGATTAATCTATAGAAGCTCACTAAGGTGATTTAATACATGCAAAGATTATTAAATAAACTGCTCGTGTATTTTATAATATTTCTCATGTATTCTGGAGAGTTAATTCTGCTCATTCTGATCATACAGATCCACAGTCTTAAGTTTATATTTTTTTCTCTGGTTAAAATCTCCGCGCGTTGGTTTCTTGCTGTATGAGGAGGCCATCAGCCCCACCCTCACTGCCCCCAGCGTCTAGGGAGTGGCGGAAGAGGTCAGCCATGTTCTCCTCTTGTGAGGAGAAAAGTTTTTGTAACACAAGAGGTAAGCTCTCTTCCTTGTTTTTGGGCTCTAGGTTTTATAAGTTCAATGTTAGTACTTCATGTACCTTTTCTCTGTATTTTTTAGCTTTTCAGCTTTTAAGCATTGGTTTGTCTGTTAACATTTATGCGGGTTTTAACTCTTACTTTTCTTTGTAACTTTGAGCGTCTTTTGTGGTACCTAGGAACAGAAGATGGCTAAGCTTGTTCCTTTTCTATGCGCTGTCTATGCGCTGTTTTTTCAAAGTAGTTAAGTTCTTAATAACTAATTAATTATGCACTTAAAGCACTGCTGAAATACTTTGTACATATTGCAACTAACTGTTTAAGGTATATAACTTTCACAAAGTTTTCTTTAGTTAATTATTATCTTTAACTTATTCTCGTTTTCGTGCTGTCATAAGTTGTAGAGTAGGGGTTTTAGACTCAAGTTTTCTTTCAAAAATCTGTTCGTTATAAATTAACATTTCCTTTT
Source organism: Macrothele yani (assembly GCA_039090855.1). Classification (NCBI taxonomy): domain Eukaryota; kingdom Metazoa; phylum Arthropoda; class Arachnida; order Araneae; family Macrothelidae; genus Macrothele; species Macrothele yani. Next base: position 3,496,093 of record CM077014.1, read on the forward strand.
TTAATTGCAATGTAAAATTTGTTTTTCAGGTTTAAATTCTCTCTCAAACGAACTTGGAATTTCGTTATAGCTGAAAATCATTTCTATTTATTATGTCACTCTCACAGCTTGAGTTCTCTTTAATCTTCTTCTCTCTGTTTAATAGTAACAGATGAAGAGCATGGGTCGGGCCATGAAGGTTAATGGATGCAAGCAAAATTGTTAACTAGTGCTAGGTCATGCTACTCTACGGAGGACATGACTTATATATATATATTTTAAACTATTTTAGGTGGGAATGTTACTTGCATCTATGGCCTTGCAGAAACCCATTTCCAACTAGGTCTTTGTGGAAGTGAGAAAATGCAGAGTTTTTGCTGGTCCTTGATAAAGCCAAGGCTCAGTATTCTCGACACCTTCTACATTCAGTTGTTTTATTTTATTTTTTTCTTTTCTCCTTTTACTCACACAGGTAGATACATAACCTTTTCTATGTTGTACTAGGTGTGAGTCAAAATTATATTTGTATATTTTTTTTTGCTTAGGTATCTTTATAGAATATATATATATATATATATATATATATATATATATATATATATATATTTCTTCACCAATGTGACCCTCACTTGATATCTGCTTGCCTGGAGAGCTTTTGGAAGAAACGGCATAATTTTCAAGAGCAATATGCCATTATGTCTTAAAAGAAAAGTGTTTGATCAATGCATCCTTCCAGTGCTTACGTATGGTGCAGAGACGTGGACCTTAGCTAAAAGAGACATACAAAGGATGCAGACAACTCAAAGCAGCATGGAGAGGTGCATGCTTGGTGTAACCAGGAGAGATAAGAAGAGGAACACGTGGATCCGAAAAATGACAAGAGTGGAAGACATCATGATCAGAGTTAAATCCCTGAAATGGCAATGGGCTGGACATACTGCCAGAAGAACAGACCATCGATGGACAGCCGAAATTTTAGATTAGATTCCAAGGGACAGGAAAAGACGCAGAAGAAGGCCACATGGAAGATGGGTGGATGAAATTCGAAAGTATGCGGGAGTAACATGGAGGAGACTGGCACAAGACAGACCGTTGTGGAGGAAACTTGGGGAGACCTTCGTCCAGCAGTGGATTGATAATGGTTGACAATGATGATGATGATGATATATACTGTATTCAGCCGTTGATGTCATGAGATTTGAATATTTATGTACTATTCGTCCTGACGAAATTGAGCCAAAACCCAACGAAACCTTGGTTGACACGAAAAAAAAAATTTTGGGGAAGTAACTTTATATTTCCTTAATACAGTATATTCCGAGGTTGTTTGGCCATGATGAAAGAATGAGTGAAGAGATGCTTACTAAGAGGATTTATTCAGACCAAGTGACAGGAAAGAATGGTAGACGAAGGCCGAGGAATCGCAAGACGACCCCCAGATTCAGGAATACCTGCAGAGAAAAAGACAATGAATGTGATGTACAAAAGGTGTTGTGCGAAACATGTGACTGACGTCAGTGCAGCTCGTGTTGTGTGCCAGGATCGCTGCAAATGCAGACGTTTGATACATCGGATGATCTTGCTTTATGAAGCTAACCTCTGAAACTGTATAGACCTAGCCTCTGAAACTTAGTAGCATGTATGTTTGAAACACGATGGTACAAAAAATAGAATGCCATCTGATACTTGAACGTAATGACGCATATTTTGGGCAAGTCCCAAACCCAATTTCCTAGAAGTACGCCAAGGTGTTTTTCCTAGATGTACAACCACCAGTTTCCTTCCTGACAAAAATAATTTTACGCCACTCCTCTAGAACATTTTGCAACAGAAACGCTTGAAAATGAATAGAAAATTGCGAATGTGGCTATGCAAAAATGCAGTCTGGAAAGATAGTTTTCGGAACAGATGTAGTTCCAAATGTAGATATAGCGTGACATCCCTAGAAAGAGAAGCATATCTCTGAAAATAATCCGGCAGTATGTAAATTATACATTACCTATGGCTAAAGTTTACCGGTGTTAAAAGAAGTTTCGTAATCGAATCTGCAGAAGTTTAAATACCAGTGTCAATTTGCACAACCGAGAGCGGAAACCTGACCTGAAAAGGTTTTAAAAAGGCATGAAAACAAACTCGTGGTTCAAATCACAACTATCGCCGACAATTTTGTTGTAAAGCGCAGACTGAAGATTTTGCTCACTTCATGAAAACAGTATGTTTACAAAGTGAGAGCAAGTAACAAGTCTCGTGCTACACGGGATTGAGATAGGCAATAATGCGATCGTTGCTCGTGAGAAGACCTCTGTGTGGAAGAAAAAAATGCTCATTAGTTTTTCGGTTGTTGCTGATTCGGTCTGTATATATATGAGTGCGTGAGAGTTTGTGCAAAAGGCATTCAACGAAGGAACAGCAAAAACTGCGTATTCGCTTCTTTGCAGTTGTATGTTTTCAAGTTTTTTTCATAATATGTGGACTCAATGTTCTAGCATCAAATTCATTTTACATAAATAAACATGCTTACCAAATGTAATGTGCAGGGTATCCATTATAAGACTCCAACATTTTAAGCACATAAGGTTTAAGGAAAATATGTACACAATCATTAGTAAAAATGAAAATGATAGTGGGGCAAGATTTTCTGTTAAGTTCAGCGCACTGCACCTCCACATGGGTAACATTGGTGGCACGAAGAATATCTAGTCTGTAACAGTTGGGGAATGTGTCATTCAGGAAATTTCTGATTCACAGCTCCAGTGGGGCGGGGCACCATCCTGTTGGAAAATTATGGTTGGCTTCATCGCTGTTATCTGTGGTACGGCAAAGATCTGAAGCATATCTATGTAGGTATACCACGCCAGTGATTGTGTTTTCAACTAAGAAAAACGATTTAACAATCTGATTGTGCAGAAGACCACACCACACATTAACTTTCGGACTATCGCGCATGAGTTCTTCCGACTACACGCGGATTTTCTAAGCCCAAAATTAGCACATTGTGTCTATTCAGTTTTCCAGAAATATGAGAGGTTGTCTCGTTTGAAAACATTCTGCGATAAAAAGTTTTCGTCATCAGCAATGCGATCCAGCATAGCAGTTGCAAATGATTCTCGCTTTGGCCGGTCGTCAGATTTGGTTTCCTGTAAAATCTATACCGTATAGGCGTGCAAGCGTATTCCATGTCGAAGAACTCTCTGAACCCTCGAGCCTTTCATTCCAAGTTCTTTCTCTGCTTGTCTGACTAACTTTCGGGTGATGGAAAAGGGATTAAACATAAATGGAAGGTACCTAAATCACTTAAGATTTGCTGATGACATAGTCATCATTTCAACTAGCAATAAGGAAATGCAGAATCTGTTAAAGAATTTATGGATGGAAAGTCTTAAAAAAGGTCTGACAATAAACACGGCAAAAACTAAATATATAAACAATACAGAAACGATTTTGACCGAAGGAAAAGAAATTGATAAAGTAGACGAACAGATCTCTTTAAGTCAAGTAATCAGTTTTAAAGAAAGACAAGAAAGAGAAATCGATAGAATTATCCAAGGTCTTACAGCCTTTTGGATACTCAGACTTTAACCGGTGATCTTCCATTGTGTTTAAAAAGAAAAATCTTCAATGCATGTATTATCCCCGTGTTTATTTATGGAAGGGAAACGTGGAGTATCGGAGAGTGACAGTGTAAAAAAATAAGAGTATCGGTAAGAATGTTAGAGAAAAGAATGTTAGGAATAACAAGAAGAGACAGAGTTAGAATGAACTTATAAGACAAAGAACAAGAATAATAGATATTATAAAAATAATAAGTGAATCAAAGTGGGGATGGGCTGGACATGTTGGAAGACTGAAAAATGGACACGATTAATAACAGAATGGCAACCGAGAGATGGAAGGAGATTAAGAGGGCGCAAGAGAATAAGATGGAGAGATGACTTTCAGAAACTGAGAGGTGCTAAATTGTTGACTGAGGCTAAGGATCGAGGAAGTTGGAAAATACTGGGGGAGACCTATACCTCGCAGTGGGGGTCAACAGTCTAAGAAGAAGAAAAATTTGCAGTATGCACAAGTGCAATAACTCCTTTTTAGTCTGTAAATATACATTTGCGGAAACTGTGAAATCCGTTCACACTTAAGTTGAAGTGCGGCATGGCACGATAAATGAATGCAATGCTTGCATTAAGTAGAAAGTGAAACATCTGGAATCGGTCAGGGACGCTTCATTGATTCTATTGTAAATACCATTGTGACGGCAGGAGAAGTTCGAGAAATATTCATTGATCGTGATGGGAAAACGGCCGTGATCATCTGTGGAGGTCAGCGACAAGGTCATTGACCCTTGGGTGACGTACTAATGATCTGAGAGGGTCAGGGATAGGTTGCTGACCCTGGTGTGAAAATTGTAGTTAACAGTCTGAGAACGACTTCATTTCACTTTTCAAAGCTACCGTTTACACACTCGATAAAATAAGTGCTTAATCACAAAACGTTTCTCCGTTATTATGAAAACAAACAATAACAATAGCTCATCCTATGCAGCTTAGAATATTTTTTATCAGCTTATGGAGAAATTTACCCAATTCTCAGCTCACTAGGGGAACAGCCTAATGTGAAGAATTAAGCGTTTAAAACTTTCTTAAAATTAAAACTTCAAAGAAAACTTTCGTATGTACAGCTTTTATACAGCGAGTAATCATTGAATTATGAACACCACTATCAAAAGTGAATGCGATCCCTTGAGCACGTGATTTCAGAGAGGGCACGATTAGTCAACCGACATAGTATATATAAGGAGTGAGTGGAGCAGCAGTAGGTAGTAAAATTCGGAGCGTGATGGGTAAACGGAAGGATTTATCGGGCATTGAGAATGGACATAAAGGACATATTATGGGAGCTAGGAGTGAGAGTGCCTCTACTTCCCAAACAGCTGAACTGATTGGTTGTTTGCGAGCCGCCGTAGTTAAAATGTATCAGAACTGGCGTGAAAATGGTCAAACAACGACCCGGAGGCCAAACTGTACAAGACAGCGAAAGGTTGATGTGAGAGGTGAGAGCCGTGTCCGACGATTCGTACAGATCAACAGACGCAGCACTCTTCAACAGTTGACTACCTAATAAAACGGAGGTCAACCCGGAACAGTATCTGTCATGACCATGCGTAGCAGCAGGCTTGCACCTATGAGATATAGCAGGAGAGAACCCCCAACGACGATTGTCTCCCACTTCCGTACCTGTCATTTCCGTACAAAGGGAATTTTGTCCCATTTCCGTACATAGGAAATCGGTTAGTGCCATTTCCGTATAGTTTCACTGCGCCTGGTATCAGACGTGGGGAATGCTAAGGGAGAAAGTAAATGCTAATCCCCTGTCGAATACCTCCGACATCGTAGAGATCGCCATTTATTGTTTTCGTCAACAACAGACGTTTACGGTATGGTAAGCGGGAACAGCAATAAAAACTGAAGGGCACACAGACTGTCCATTAATGCCATCTTTACGGTCTTGAGCATTCGTTGCAGATGTTTAATTTCAAAATCGCGGGGGGGGGATTGCTTTTTTTTTAATATTTCGTTCAAAGCTGCCGTTTTGTATGAAGTTTCCACAAAAGAGTTTGTAAAATCTTTTTCCTAAGGCTAAATGCTCTTATAGCCATGAACACTCCCGCAGTGGGGAGAGGGTTGTCAGAACTCCCCTGATCCTCTGTTTTCCTTCAGGCATATCTCACTGCTTACGAATCATCACATCTGTGTACGGAAATGGTACTAGATGATCTGGACATGTACGGAAATGGGACAAAAATTCGTTTGTACGGAAATGGAACGTACGGAAGTGGGACGATACGCCCCGGCGACATCCTCTCCTAGCCAAGGTTCATCACAGCAAAAGACTCTCCTAGTGCAAAGGTCATACAAGTTGGACGTCGAATGACTGGAAACAAGTGTGATGGACTGACGAGTCGCGTTTTTTACTCCACTCCGTGGATGGTCGTGTACGTATTTGGCACAAGCAACATGAGACACTCGATCCATCCTACATGATCTCCACAGTGCAAGACGGTGGGGGCGGTTGTGTTTTTTGCAGCATGTTTACCTGGCAGGAACTTGGACCTCTGGTGCATGTGGAACAACGTATGACTGATGCCGTCTACCTTGAATTGCTTGCCGATTCCATACATCCAGCGATGTTGCACTTTTTCCTGAATGGCAACGGTGTCTTCCAAGACGGCAATGCTTCGAGCCACAGGTCTAATGATGTGCAGGAATGGTTTGAGGAACACAGTTCAGACTTTCAGCATATTGACTAACCTCCGAACTCACCCGATATCAATCCCATAGAACACTTGTGGGGCTCTATGGAATGGCATATCAAGCGCGTGAATACACCAATCACCTCCATACCTGCATTGAAGGCCACATTGCACACAGCTTGGTTGGTCATACATCCCAATTGTTTCCGCATCTTATTGAATCGATGCCACGTCTGATGGCTGCTGTACTTGGGGCAAAAAGACCTGCGAAGTATTAGGTATGCGGTCATAATTCAATGATCACTCAGTGTATGCACATTCATATCTTAAGCCGTTTCTCTGGTGTGCTATGAAAAACACAAGAAATTAACCAAGAAATAATGTAGCTCAACACCATCATTTGAAGAATCCAGGACAGTCCAAAAATGAAAGCTACTAAGTTTAGTTATGTTTAATGTGTTATAGCAACCCTTCTCATATAGAGCTTGACAAAAATAATAAAAGAAATGCAATAGGTGTTTATACTAACGCTGACAAGCCCCAAATGCTAGGAGAAAGAACTCGACCGCACTGAAGAAGGCCTGTCCATCTTTTCTTCCTTTAATCGGATTCCTTTAAGGGTCATGTCAAATACACACACCAAACGAGGCTTGGAACTCCACCCCTGTCATTAGAAGGAAATCGTAGCATTTGTCTTTTCGAGCACTTTTTCTCGATGAGCCTAAAGCGAACAAAATAATTACTGAATAACAGGTTGCAAAGTTAATTGCTTAAATACTTGAAAATGATGTTAATTTGTAGGTCTTGAATCTTCTGCAAAACTTAGTACTCAGAGATGAAAACTTTTCCATTACGTTAATCAAGAGAACGTGAGCGGAATTTCAATAACCACTATCTACAAATGTGACTTAATCTTTTGCTTTCTATCACACAGGACGATGATTTGCTCTTTTTCTCTTGTAACGTTTAGGATGATGTAACAAAGGCATCTGGCATAGATTGATCTTTCTTAAGACCTAGAGAGGAATTCAGATAATATATGCGATGAACGCTTTCCTCGAACAGAATGTGTTAGTTGGATATTGCGTGATATACGGCTATGGGTTGCCTAGAGTACGAAAATGCCTTGGGCAGGAAAAAGAAAACACCGAATTGTCGGGCTAATGAGCAAGTCTTTTTGTTTTCCCCGTCCTTTCCGGCACAGGAAGAATTTCTCAGATTTTAGAAAAAGAAAATCTGAGCGAAAAAGAAAATTCATTTATATCCCCTAGCCCTAGTGAGAAAAATGCGCATTAGAAAAAATGCACAGTTACAATTTTGATTATAAAAAAAAAATGCAGTTACAATTATAATAAATTTAACCAGTTACAATTTTGTTTCTTCATCCCGATTTCTAGAACTGATAAAACATAAACAAATACTACTTATGACAACTAGCGGGAGAAATAGTACTTATGCCCACTAGTGGGAGAAATGTGCGTTGCGATAAGTCACAAATTGCATATAAATAATAATTAATAACGAAAGTCCGCTACTCCTATATGGGATGGTACAAAGAAATTAGCTACTTACTCTACCCCTAAATACACAGCCATTCGAGAAATCTTGAAGATCATTACGAACAGTGATACTTGCAATGATACCGTCTCTCCGGACTTGCCACGAATTTGGCGCCAGTTCTTCAAGTCAAACCTTCCTATGAGGATGCCGCGCGCACAACTAACGTAGTGCCTCGTATCTTTAAATGAATATTTATTACGTCGTATTTATTGTCAAGTCACCGCGTTCAAATAGTTGACGCGTTCTATTATTCAGGCTGCAGTTTCTGTCTACATTTCTTGAAAAAGCCATCTGGTTGATGTGCGAAAGCTTGGAAAACAGGTTTTTATACTACGCCAATAAATTTGGATTACTAATATAGCTATACTATTGTTTGCACATAAAGTACTCTTTGTAAAGAAATATATCCGAAACAAAAGGAATTTTTCAGACCGAACAATTAGAAACTGATATATGGAGAAAAAGGCGATATAACTTTTCGCCTTCTAGCGACAAAGCTGTGCGTTAGCTGAAAAGGAAAATGGTCTCGAGCTGTTCTTTGTAAGGAAAGGGTATACCTTACGAAGAAAGGATCATTTCATGCGATTTCAAGAATCGGAGCTACTCTTTCAAATACTCTAATATTATCCCCTGATGGCAGAACTGTGGATCATAAATGAAATATGCGAAAATATTCTTTATAGAGGAAGTTATGAGATAGGAAAAGAATTTTTCAAATAAGACTCTCAGAGGCATCAAGGAAATACTTTATACGCCCCCAAGTGGAAATTTGTGCATTATTTAAGGTGAATAATGTTCGTAACTTTGCAATAGCGACTGCATATAGTACAAGATGAATGTTTTCAATAGCGTCTTTAGATGAGCTCATACAGTTGCAAACATAAAAACACACTAACGCCATCTAGCGTCAGAACTGTTTATTGAAATATATACGCAAAATGCTCCACGAAATGAATGGCATAAGATTTTTTTTTCCAAATAAGCAGAAATATGGAATAATAAAATACGAACTTGCATGCCTAGAGGGCAATTTGCGCATTATTTTGTGCAGGAAATACGGATAAAATGTTTTCTTAGTGGGCAGAACCTGATCTTAAAGTAATATTTTCAAAGTTTTCTAACCGATTGAAAAAATGTTAAAAAGATGTATGCTCTTATATTTTCTAGTTAAAAACTTGGATAACTGTGCATTAAAAAAATAAAATTATATACAAAATATTCTCGCCACGAATGCCATCTAAAAAAGAAAGATTTTTTCACACCGACATTTTTGAAACAGAAATATCAGGGGAAATGCGATATGCATTTACGCCTGGTTGAAAAAGGTGTGCGTTATTTGGTTTTGGTTGTAAAGGGTACCAAAAGAAAAAAAAATTGATCAATCGAGATTTTAGAATCAGTGATGTGGAATAAAAAATATTATTAATTTGATAGTGTCTGCGTCTGTGCAGCTAGCGATGAAATTGTGTATCGAAATAAGACCAAAATGCGGGGAACATCGTTCAAACACTGCAGGTTTTCCTATACAAAAATAATTTTTTTAAGCCCAGCGCATAGGTGCAGAGATATGTCCACTAATGGACGGACGGATATAGTGATAACATAAGCACGCCTTTCTTTTTCTAAAGACGCGCTAAAAAAAATTCCGTTTACTTTCAGGTGAACGCGATACAAACCACTTCTTAATTGACGAAATTTGTAAGATATAGGGAAGAAACTGCTTCTGATTTCAGATTTACTCGTTTGCAAATGCTTTTTCACAAGTCTCTTATCAAAATATTTTAGAACAATTTTGATTATAATGTACGAAACTTTTGATAAAATCAGTTAATGATGTTTAGTTTGTTTGCGAGGCAGGAAGAAAAGTATTTTGTCGTGATTCCTAAATGTTTAGAGTCTTGTATGTCTATTCTTTTGCATTCTGCTAACTTGAACACGTATCTTCTCGCTCACTTTTAGGTTACGGTTTTCGGCTCAGACTTACCGAATCGGTATTTCTTGTCTGTGTTATCACTTTGAACCTCCCTATGTAAGTTTCAATGGTTCTACTGTTATGGGTAATTTGTCTCACGCAGTGCAATGTTACGAGTTCGTGAACTCGCGCAGCTCTCTCCATTATTGACTGATTTGCACATCGCTTTTTGTTGTATCTACACAGTCGTATCAGAATAATATGACCACCTAAGTAATAATGAGAATAACCACCTTTGACCCTGATAAAAGCGGTGAGACTTCATGGCATGGGAGCAATAAGGTCCTGGAAGGTTACGCTAGTCACAAGTGCTCATTCGGACTGCAGCATAGTACGCACGTAGGTCCCGGAGATGAGGTGGTCGTGAGTCGGCATGTAGAACCTGTCGATTCAAATAGTCCCGCAGGTGCTCGATTGGATCGAGGTCGGGCGATTTCGCAGGCCAAGGGAGAACGGAGACATCGCTGTCGTGTTCCTGGAACCAGTCACGCACCCCTTAACGATGTGGCACGGATCATTGTCCTGTTAGTAGACACCATCACCACTAGGGTAAACGTCCAACATGAAGGGATGCATGTGGTCAGCTAGGATGGACAGGTAGCCACTGGCGTTCAGTGATCCATCCAGTGGTACCAGCGGTCACAGGTCATACCAAGAAAATATCCCCCAGACATGCACACTGCAACCACCGGCCTGTACTTGACAGACAAGCGTCTCCGGGTGTTGGTTCTCGTGTGTCAGACGCCGTATTCGCCACCGCACGTCACTTCTCTGAAGGAGAAACCTCGATTCGTCGGAGAAGCCAATCCTTTTCCACTCTTCCTTGCCAACTGCAGGCGTCGTCGCCAATGGACCTAGGTTAACATTCACTCCGGAGACGTAACAGGGTTAACTCTACTGTTATCGGGGACGTGTGCCTGGGTGCCCCAGCGTTCATTTGCGTTGTCAGTTGCTGCACTGTTGCGCATCGATTGCTCTTTGTCAGTCGACGGAGGCGGCACTCTCCTCTGGGGTCGATGGCCTTTTTTGGGGCTCCACAGTTATGACGTCGGGGGTACTCGGTGTACTAGCAGTCCATTCTTGGTACACCCTTACTACAGTACCTCGCGAACAACCCACGAAGTCTGCTGTTTCTGTGATGCTTCCTCCCTTGGCGCGGTAGCCGAAGATCATTCCCTTTTAAACGTCCGTCAAATCACTACCTCTGCCCATTGTGCTCACGTAACGCACTCTGGCTTATCTGTCCTGGCCGGCCGCTTATGACTCCGTGTAGTCGCCCTAGTCACGTGCACTCTGTGACGCGCCTGGGCGGTTACACCGTGATTCCGGGGTAGTCATATTATTCTGATACGACCGTGTATGAAGTTAACGAAGTTTCATATCGCAAGAGTAATCTGTAATTCTAATAAAAAAGAAAGAAAGAAAGCAAAGTTTAAGAACATTGGATTTATTCTGAGCTCCGAGTGTAAATGGACAGCACTCATTCAAAAATCGTTAACAACGAATTTCGGTAGCTGCAATAAAACTTAAAAGGAAACTTCTCTTTTGAAGATCTATCCGCGCACACACACACAAGCATAAAAACTCAGATATGTGTTCAAACACATGTGACCACTGCATGAATTTGTGCTATCTAAACAGACAAGGAAAGCCTTTGAAAAATCAGAAAGCTTATGATTAATTTTGCTATGCACTAAATTCTCTGTTGCAAATGAAAAAAAAAACCGCTAACCCCCACTGTTGTTACTTGTTGAATCGGTAAAAACTTAAAAAAAAATATCTTACGTCACTTATCAGAGAAATCCTAAAGTACAAACGTGTACATAGATAATATTAATGCTGAACACAGGTATCTAATGTTTCAAAAAAAATTGCGGTTCAACCTCAGGAATATCAGATAACGTTGAAAAAAAATACTGGAATTTATGATTCATTGCAATAAAAACTGTTGGATAGAAATAGAGTTTTGAAAGTCCGACTTTCAGAAACGGGTGATAAAAAGGGAATTTGTGCGGTTATCCTGCAGTTCTGTTGCATAAAAACGGATTTTTAAAAGTCCGACTAATGAACTGTTAATTTTTGTTCTTAAGTTAGAAATAAAATCCTGCACCATACAAAAGAAAAAGCACAAAGTTTTGCTAATGGTCCCGGTTATGTCCATAGCGAAAAATATTTTTTTCACTTCGGTTTCCATAATTGTGTAGGTATTGTGTCAAAAGCAAAATATGTTTACACGGCCTAGCAAAAATTCTGTTCAGGGCAGAAATTCGAAATGCATTGTTCATGATTTTCGTGATGAGCTCTATCATGAGAAAAGTTTTCAAATGAGTCAGATTTATAGATGCAGATATGGCAAGTCTACCGCTGAACGGACGGAGAAAAGTGTCGGTTCTTGGCCATACTTAGAAAGGGGCCGGGGGAGAGGTCCTTGCCCCCCGAAAGTGTTTCATTTTTTCAACTTACAATAGAAAATATTGCTTTAATTTTATTCTTTTATTTTATCCAGATGGATTTCAAAAACTTCCATCTTCAGCCCCCCACCCGAGAAAAATTCTGTATACGCCCCTGCTGGTGACCACATTTATAAGCGTATTTTGTCTTTCTTCCTGCCCAAAGGGCTTGCTAACAAAAAAATTATCATCCCCTCACAACATTCTTCTTAACAAGAATTAGTTGGTAATGAACGAGACTACAGACCATGAGTTTCTTCCTATCGTACGGGATGCGTTACTATATGGCCGTATTAAAAAAAATGGCTGGGATACGATGCTGGTTTTCCTCTTTTGCTGAAATAATACTAGGAAACATAATAACCTGTGAATAACCATAATGGGTATAGAATTGTTTTTTTTGCCTAAAGTGTTGTGCAATTCAACTTTCCATTGGTGAAGTCCCTCCATTGTTATTTCATTCCAAAATTTGAGGCTTTTCCCAGCATGCGCCCCTATGAACAAAACATGACTGTTTTCTTAACTGGGTAAACTCAGTTTGTATTAGAGAGATACAGGAAAAGAAGTTTCACAGTGTTTTCGTCATGCAATTTGCAGGTCACTTCCCAGAGTAGAAATGGACGACATAAATCATGGCAAAGGATTTTGCTATGATTTATGTCTTCCATTTCTCCCTGTGCGTAATTCGTCAGTTAACACATATTTAACGTATTACCTAAAATCGAGGAAACTGTGATGCTTGAAATGAATCTTACTGATATGGTTCACGGATTTCTAAACGTGGCAAAGCACAGGAGAGAAAAAAAGCGGCTAAAGTTTATCTTGTATAGCACGTTGCAGTCGCCCGGTTTCCATTGATGACTTCTAAGTGCGATCAAGGTCAAGGGTATTTCGTAATTTCCTCAGTTATTAAGCTAAGCACTCAAAGTGCTGACGTAAAAAGCTATAACAAGCACTAGCGTTCGCGAAGTCTTCGCGAATGAAGGCCCGTAACGCCTGAAAATGATTTCAACAGTCATTAAATACCTTCGCAGATCGCCGAGGAGGGAAGTGGAAGAAGAACAGGAGAAATTCTACCACTGCAGTCTGGAACAAGGCCAGAAGTATTCACGAAGATCACTCCTGTGATACGGTAATTACACACTTCCAAATGACATTCATCGCATGCCATTCTACACCACGGAGGTGGGCAATGTTATAAAACCCTGTGTTTTACATTTTACCTGTTTTGTTTGTTGAGTGATTGTTCTCTTTTTCTTTCCTTCCCTTGCAGCTGTCTCGGAAGATGAGAAGTGGAACTCGGTGTGGGTGTTTCCAATGTTCTTCGTTTTATTTTTCTTTGTATTTCTAGGAAATCATATTAGGAAGATAACACGCAGTATTTAGCGTGAAGGTCACTTGAGATATCTGCCTGATTCGAGAACTTTTTTTGTCCTTTTACAATTTCTTTCTGCTTCTATTGCAGCCTACGGCAGACTAAGATATGATTTATGATGAAAACATCAAAACCATTTAACGCACCTGGGCGAAACTCCAAACACGTGGCTCAGACGCCCCCCCCATACCCCCGGCGTTTCTCTTTTATTCTTGTAGCAGTTTAAAATTTCTCTCGTGTATTAGTACTCTGTGACGCATGATGTAATTTGAATGAGCGTTAACAAAGGGCCCTAAAAACTTCCACACAAACGAATGCAGTCGCATCATTTTTAGCGAGATGAATCATTACTTTGTTTATAGAAGAGCTGTGGCGTACACTAGGGGCGTATTTAGAGGAAGACCAGTAAGACGTTGCCCCTGCCGAAAGTATTTCATTTTTTTTTTAAGTTTTTGGTTAAAATGCGAAAAAAATGCCATAATAAAAACGCATGAACTTACATTAGAAAAAACTGCTTTAATTTTTTCTTCTATTGTTCATTAACTTTAATTTTGTTCAGGCGGATTTAAAAACTTCCATTTTTCGTTCCCTCACCCCGAAAAATTCTATATACGCCCCTGGCATATACATTGGTTTAACTTTCTATATTGGTTGTCTGTTCGTATTGAAATTATTTTACTTCTTGTTACTCTCCCGATAGTTTATTCATCATCATCATTGTCAACCATTATCAATCCACTGCTGGGCGAAGGTCTCCCCAAGTTTTCTCCACAACGGTCTGTCTTGTGCCAGTCTCCTCCAAGTCACTCCCGCATGCTTTCGAATGTCATCCACCCATCTCCCATGTGGTCTTCTTCTGGGTCTTTTCCTGTCCCTTGGAATCCAATCTAAAATTTCGGCTGTACGTCGATGGTCTGTCCTACTGGCAGTATGTCCAGCCCATTGCCATTTCAGGGATTTTACTTTGATCATGATGTCTTCCACTCTTGTCATTTTTCTGATCCACGAGTTCCTCTTCTTATCTCTCCTCGTTACACCAAGCATGCACCTCTCCATGCTGCTTTGAGTTGTCTGCAGCCTTTGTATGTCTCTTTTAGTTAAGGTCCACGTCTCTGCACCATACGTAAGCACATATATTATTAAATATTTTAATATATAATTATATATATTATTATTATTATATATTTTACTTCTTGTCTGAACTCTACCGATAGTTTAAAAATATTTAGTAACACTGGCTACAGGTCAATGGTTATAAACTGAAAGAACGAGACAGCTCCTTGTGTAAAGAGTGAGAGGTGATGAGATATTCTTCAAGTTAAACCTTAGGTGCTGCATGTTGTGCGTTTATTGTTATACTACTGGTAGTCTGTGTGTTACCATGTGTTTGTAAGCGCTCATTATCATGAGAGCATGCCAGAGTTCCCATAATATTTTGCAATGGAGCGGGCATGGGTCAGTTG
Source organism: Macrothele yani (assembly GCA_039090855.1). Taxonomy (NCBI): domain Eukaryota; kingdom Metazoa; phylum Arthropoda; class Arachnida; order Araneae; family Macrothelidae; genus Macrothele; species Macrothele yani. The sequence continues at coordinate 3,511,136 of CM077014.1, forward strand.
CATTCACTCCCAATCTCTAACCCTTATTCGATAGCTTAGTTGCACTCGAAAGGAAGGCAACAATGCGATCGACTACTCGCACAGATCCTTCCATACTTAAGGGGTTGGACGTAAAAAACCAATGAGTGGAACAGGGAGCCTCAGGTATAAGATGCTCTCCGCTGGACAATGCTCCACCGACTCCCCCTTAAACAGTGGTATCATTCATCAAATAGTGATTATAGAGATAACCTGGATTTTATGTGCAGTGAAATGGGGGGGGGATATTTATACATTCAGGATACAAATTCTATAAAAGATCAAGAAACAAGAATAGGATGGAAGTAGCGGTGTACAGTAAGCAAATGGGTTGGCCAAACTGTGCGTGGACAGTAGCGTTTTCGGTTAGTTTACAGTCTGATTTGTGTCTCAACTATGGCCGGCCAAAACTGTTGTCCGGTAAAATAGCGTTATGCGAAAAGCAACAGACGGTATTTCGGAATGGCTTGGTTAGAAAAGAGATGAAAAAATTAAAATGAGAAAATAAAACAAATAATAAAAAACTTTTTGGAGTCTGAATAGTCAACTTCCACGTGGTATCCCTTGGGTAACGCTAATAACTACTAAGGGTAAGAAACTTGCTGTTAATGTACGATGTTCAAACTTGCTGAATGGTTCCAGTTATAGGCAAACTTTAATAACTAAAAACACACACAAGTTAAAATATATTTACATGGTTAAAATGACATGAGTACTTTCGTGTTCGCCACTAGCACATCATCAGATGAAAGACCAAGTTTGAGTTCCAGAAACACATTTATTTATATATGGGTGCCGTTGCCAAACGTTCTCAATCAGGAAAGAAATTCAAGAACGTTTACTTGCTTTAACGTAATATGAGCAAACAGAGGCCTATAGAGTTCCATTAATGATGGGCAGAGTCTGCGATGTAAGAGGTAGAAACAGGAATCGAGGACAGTAAAGTTTTCCAGGCCTGGGAAATATAGCTGGGCACTTCATCATTGCAATAAGTGTCCACTCGATGCAAAATGTGCAGACTCTTTGTAAATAGCACTGTTTCCCTCGTTGTAGAGGTAGATAGAATGGAGACGTCTGTCCAAGATGGGTAATGTGTACCAGCTGAAGAAAGTCTGGCTAAAGCAGTCGATGACTAACCATTTTTTACACTATATTGGTGTTCCTTAATTTCTGTTTGCAGTCTTCGTAGGGTTGAGCCGATATATATAAGGTCCTTGTCTTGAGGATCGACAGATTTTATAGTAATGGAATAGATGCCACATTTCACCAGGTAAAGCCGACAAGCTCTCGTATTATATACATATATCAAACAAGCTTACGTATCACAGTATATACATACATAAAAAATGTTGTGATTTGTGATAGGTGTATATACATACCCACACGTACTTGCGGTTCTATAAGCACAATTTTCCAAAAGCGTAGAGGAAATCTGAGTACAGTAATCTCTCTGCCAAGGAGGAGCTTTGGGGGTTGGGGTAAAGCGGAGTGGGATTAGCACATGAACCGGGAGAGGCTGGGAGTACAACTGACCAACCACCAGTGGAGCAAGCGACAAATAAACGATGATATTCTGCGAATAAGTCGTAAGTCAAGTTTTGTCTTACTTTTGAACGTTTGGACCGTTAAGTTAGCTAGTGAAGTAAAATATTAGGTTTAAGCATTTCTGTGTTTGTGACAAAATATTTATCCTAAGAATCACAACCCAATTTTCAATACAACATGCTGGCAATTTACAGACCAATCTTTTTTGCATCTCATCTTCTTTTTATAGAAAGAAGATCAAGAACTTTCGCGATTTTTTAGTGTTTTATTTTGCAATAGGATGTGCTGGGAGAAAATCTGGCAGTTTTTTTAATAATCCACGACATTTTGGCAGTTTATTCTGGGTTGCTTACGCCATTGACGCATGGCCACAAAATACCGTGTGAGAGCACAGTAGCCGCCCCGGTGGCGCAGTGGTCTAAGCGATGGCCTCTGATCATTCGTCCGAACGGGGTCCGGGTTCGAATACCGGTGAGGCATGGATGTTGTGTTTGTCTTACGGCACTGGTTCTCTCCCTTCCCTGGAACCAGTGACCCTAAATTAGGGACGGGCGACTGCTTATAGCCCATTGAGTTGCTCACGGTGGTCGTTAAACCTCCAATCAAAAAAAAAAAAAAGAGCACAGTAGAACTGCTCTTAACCGATTCCCTTCTTCACTGTACGCCGTTGATTTATGTTCATGTACAGAATGCATAGGACGGTGCTCTTGTTTTTTCTTGTTCATGCGGACAAGGTATTGGACGGTATAAAATAGTGACCTCCTTTCTCGGACGGTTACTCGAGAAAGGAGGTCACTATTTTATTGGAATTTCTGTAATAACGGGACTTCACGAAAATACATTTGCAATTATGCTTTTGCATAATACGGAGAGTATTGTACACTGAAGCAAAAGTCTATACACTAACACGACGAATTATCTGTATCGCAAAACATTTTCTGTTTCTTCGTCCTGGTTCGAAAATAACGCATGGAATATATTTGCTGCTCCTAGTGTCTGCGAAGTTTCATGTGCGTGAAAATATTCGCTATTTTCGTAGCTCTGAAATTTCAAAACTGAATGCACTAATAACCTCATTAAAGATGGACGTAAATTTACACATTTTATTTAAATAAAAAGAAAAAACAATTTGAAGATCTATTTGACCTTTAGTGATAGGGTTAGTCCATCAAGTTTACTTGAAATCCAATTCTTGTTTTTACCAATGGCAAAATTCAAAGTAGTGCAGTCCGGAACTTTACAAGATTTTTTTTGGGGTGGTGGGGAGGGGGAGGGGGGTATTCGACCATGCTGTGTGATGTTCTCGCAGTGAAGTAAACTAATTCGGGAAGCCCTCTCTAGCAGTCACTGTGAATGATTGTTGCTCAGTCAAGGAATACGAAAATCGTGGCATGTCAATGGAATGTCTCCGCTCTGTTGCTGTAAGTTAAGTGTTTCAGCGCCAGCCATTTGTAAGCTTACGGAATAGTGCTGATGATGTTAACAGATATCGGTAAGCCACGGAAACTGACATCGACCATCACAGAGACTTAAGTCTTACCCACCGAAAAACTAATCGCGGGAAATCTCAGATCGAACGATCCAATTCTTTTGAAGATGTGAATGTAGCGTTATTCCGCAAAGTTTCGCCTTTCATGCTGAATTTGTGCACTTACGTGTTACACAGCACAGAAGGTAGTCATTGCTGAACTTCATGCACATCCAAGTGTTTTCAAAAGAGCAGGAACAGTGGAAACAGGTTCTTCGGCATGAATGATCACGTTTCACAATTTCAGAGACACGGTCGAGTGTGGGTGCCGAAAATGCCACTGAAATGGGAGAACGTCATCTATCATGCTGCATTATGCCATCTATGCAGAATGATCACGATAGCAGGTCTGGGGTTGTATTTTACGGTTGAAGGCTCGTCGACGGGTCCAAATAACTGGAAGAATTCTCGATGGCACAAGAAGGCACTATACGCGGAATATGAACAGAATAAACTCATTAGTATTGACTAGAACACCACTAAGATACAACATTAATCTGATTCACCATTTTTGAAGTGCAATGTTGATCGATCCTGGAAAATATCACTTCCTGTTTCCAAGGCACCCCTGTCGTGATACACATGTTACCCCCTACCAAACGCAGAAGTATGCTCAAAGATTCCTCCAGTATCTGATGATGTAATAAATACTTTTGTTGATTTCTTCTGATCGCATGTTGAAATCGCTTTCGGGAACACGACGGAATGTATCTTATTTTCCAGAATACTATAATCAGATTGTTTTCTGCTAAATCCCGTTTGACATTTCTAGGTTTCAGCACGGAAATGCATTGTCGTTCAGTGCAAAATTATCGCGCAGTTATTCTTTTGAAGCGACGTGAGACATTCCTGGTACTGATGCTACAGATATAATTGCGAGAAACTGAGGGCAACACGCGAAAAAGAAAATAAGTCTGTCGAACACTACTTGTGTGACCGACAAAGGAAAAGGTCATCAGTGACTGTGATTAGACATGCTGCGGCACCACACGATTACTTTACATTCTGCTGCAACTGTCGTATCAGAAAGTATTCTGAGATAACATAATTAGTTCAGCGACGATGATAACCTAGGTAATGGCCCAAATCCATTTGATCGGAAATCCTACTGCCTCATTTTCCCGCAGACGTATCGTTGTTTTATCTCGTCGCTTTAAATATTCACTTCTACGAAATTCGTGAATTAATTTTAAAGTGGGATTGCAAAACTGAGCTGAAATATTAGAATTATCATCACATGCAAATAATTACTTCATCACTCATACAATATAAAATTTTTAGATTCCATAATTTAACGATCTTCGCCAATGAAATTCACGCACTTTTGAATACCTTATTTTTCACAAAAACAATGAGATCGAACTTAATGGTTTTCACGGTATTTTTGTTACAACAATAACTGCAAAATACATCGGTTCAATCATTCATTTTTCTTCAGTAGTTTTAAAATCTGTGCACTGGATGATTTTCTCACATGAGCGTTGAAAAACAAGTATTCTCTTCTTGCCTTCACTAATACACTTGGAAGAAAGTAGAATAGATAGACATCTGGACATCTTACAGAGGGTGAGTCGAAATTTTTGCAATATTTGGATCACTTTATCTTCATACGTACCTTTATGACGAAAGCCGACCAGCATTCAAAGTATAGGCCATCGTGTTGCACCGTCTTTAGCCATCTGTCTGCCAGTTCTTCGATTCCGCGGCGGTACCAGTTCGTGTCCTTTGAGGCGAAGAACTCCTACACCTCAGCTGTCATCTCCACCTGGATGTTGAAGCGCCGCCCACGAAGGAAGTGGGCAATGGAACGGAACAAGTAATAATCCGACGGGGCAAGATCCGGACTATATGCTGGTGTGGCATCAGTTCGATGCCCTCAAGTTCCTGAAATTTTGCCTGAGTTGTTCACGCGGTATGCGGCCGAGTGTTGTCCTGTTGTAAGAGACCGCGCTTTCTGTTCACCAGTGCTGATTACTCAGATCATACGTAGAGGATTTTAGGAAGGGAGTGTCTGACCCCAGGTCTTAAACAACCCTTAGAAATAGGAAGCTAAGAGATTTGGGCTAGAGTGCCCGATAGGAAAGTCATACGGAAGCTAAGTAGAAAGGGGGAGGAAGCCGCCCTTATTTGTTACCGGGGGCCAATACCCGGGGTCCGATGGCTTAAGTGCCCATTCGATGTACGGCGGGTATTTAGTGGTTCGCGCGTTCGAACCCCCTCTCCCGGATCGAACCTGCCGATTACTTCTCCAAAACGGTATGAATCCACTCCAGCTGTTCAGAGTAGAGGTTGGCGTTGATGGTCCGGCCGCATGGAACAAATTCGTAATGGATTATCCCCTCGAAATTCCACCAGACGCAGAACATCACCTTGTGCTCGAAGCGCTCACGTTTGGCAACAGGTTGTGGAAGCTGGCCCGGGCTCAGCCATTGTCGTTGTGTGTTAAGATTACGGAAATATACCCACTTTTCATCGCACGTAACAATTCTCTTGATGAAGCGTACATAACGCGGGTTTTCTATGAGTTTCGTGCATACTTCCACTCGGCAGTTTGCTTCAGCTGGAGTCAGTTCGTGAGGGACAATGCGGCAGCTGCTGTAGACCATGCCGAGGTCCTGAAGGGGACGAGCTACGGTGGTCTGTGATCTACACAGCTCACCTGATAATCTTGGTGTTAGTTATCGGATTTAACTCTGCGGCCTGGCGCACGGCCTCCGAAATCAGCGTTCGAGGATTACCTGACCTTGGCTGATCATCGAGGTCTCTGTCACCTGAGCGAAATTTCTTGCACCCTCTTGTTGTTGTGCTGTGGTCCACGGAACCTTCCCCTTTCCCATGACAAATGTTTTGTGTTGCTTGAACAGCGTTATGGCAGAGTTCAAACTCGTAATGCAAAAGTTTCCTAGTTTGCCGGTTGTGGCTGTTCATCTTTTAAGCGTCTCAACCACTGGCAGAACGACGACATGCAATGCCGTTCATAGCAACGACTACCACTTTATATCCCTTTTGACTGACTGCAGCGCGCGACTTGAACTAGTTTAACCCTTTAACGACCATGACCCAAAAATGTTTTATCACTCCAAATATCATAACGCCCGATATTGTCTGTTGTTTCACTTTGTTAATAACAATAGTGATTCCTGATACCTCACAGGTCGAGAAAATTTGAAGAACAGGTAAGAGTAGGAAATCTGACTCACTCTAGACAGGCGTTTCGGGCGGCTATGGCCGTTTCCAAGTACGGGCGTTATTGTCGTTAAAGGGTTGAACACGTGACATACCTGCTGTAACACATGCGTTTATGCAAATATTGGAAAACGTTCGACTCGCCCTCTGCACATCAAAATGCGAAAGGGCTCTCTTCCAAAGAGTTCATCGGCCGTAGAAAAACATTACAACAAGCACTGAACGATTAGGAAATACTCTCGAGTCGCTGATAACTTCCGAAATTACACAAGAACGTTTAATACAATCAGAAGTGGAAATTAAAAATTTCTCATAAAATGTTTGTCGAATCCGATTTTTTTATAAAGGATTTAACGACCACCGTGAGCAACTTATAGGGCTGTAAGCAGTCACCAGTCCGTAATTTAGGGTCACTGGTTCCAAAGGAAGGGAGAGAGCCAGTGCCGTAAGACAACATCCATGCCTCACCTGGATTCAAACCCGGATCCATCTCGGACGAATGGTCATAAGCCAGCGCTCACACCACTGCACCACCGGAGGAGCATTCAGTCTGAAATAAAATAGAGCAACACAGTGAATATTAATACAGTTATGTTTTCCGCCCCCAGAAGAAACTGGGTGAAAGCGAAATCCTGTTCGAAAAGAAAAATAATTGCGACTAAACGTCGTTTTCTTTAATCTTATATTCCTCACAATGTTTGTGGTCTACATTTTGTGAGTCATATTTAATTCCATTTTCCAATCATTTTAGTAAAAACCAAACACAATTGTACTAGCGTAATCAAATATTTTGGGAAATTCATGGTTAAAAATGATTAAGAATGCGCCATTTTGTAACAATATTAATAATTTATTAGTCGAACGGCAGAGGTCATCCGCTTTCATCGACGAGGGTTTTTCATTGATTACTGAAAAATAAAATTATTAACGTTGGCTTTACAAAGCTGCTTCGATTTGGAAATGGCTACGCACTTATTTGTAAATTTATTTCATTAGTGTTCGCAGCAAACCAGGTAAACAGCACTGACCCTGTTCACGCACACAGTCTTTGGTTCGCTGAGTAATCTCTAACTGCTCAGTTATGGGTATACCTCGCTTTCGGTAGCGCTGGCGTTTCCAGAGAATTCATAATTCGGAATTCCTGAATATTTAAACATGAAACAATTTCCAACTTTTCCTAGTACTTCTGCAAAATTTGCTTCCTGTGTATGAGTCTGTTTCGCGATTAAATCTATTGTTTCTGTCTCATTAAGACAAAGAGTAGTCACAATCTTTGTCTTTGACTTCGTGGAGAGAAATATGGTATAAAGCGTAGATATATGAGCGTGCGATTTACGAATAGAGGTTTCTTTTTCAATCTTCATTTTCCTTGTCGCGAAAGTATTCATAACCTTGACAGTGTGGCTATGGCTGGCAACTATATTTCTTGATACACATGATGTTAATTACTAATTACGAAAAAAATTGTCTACGTGAAAAATTAATTACAAGGAGCTGCACACAAATTTGTGAAATGTTTCTATGTGTCACCTGTATTGTTTTTATTGCTTTTATTACCTAAAATTCTACGCCGATGGCTGAGACACAACAGACAAACACAATCCAGGTAGACAGCAAACAAGAACAGCCCTTTTACATCCTAACTCCTCGGTTGAGTGACAATGCTATGCGTTTCTCTTTTGCGACATAGATTCAGTACGTACGCAAGAACTGCGTCATCGACCGAAGTTCAGAAAGCTGTATTAGAAAATGTTTTCATTGCGTCATAGAAGAGTTTAGGCTGAGGAATGTTTAAGAATTTTTTTTTTTGTGACTGTGATTAACTGTACCGATATCACGTCAGCGACGCTCAATAGATTAATTATTATGCGGAAATGGTTATGTTTAATAACTTATTATACTTGTCTCTGGCAGTGGAAACAACTTAGCTGCTCCGTTTGTTCAGTAGTCTAAGCGTTAGCTTTATGATCGTTCGTTGTGATGGGCCCGGGTTTGAGTTCTGCATGAGGCGTGGGTCGTGTGTGTTTGTCTTACTGCATTGGCTCTCCCCCTTCCCTGGTACTAGTGGCCCTAAATTTGAGAAAGACAACTGCTTAAAACTCGTACTCACCGCGAGTCTAAACCCCGAAACGAAAAAAATAGTTTTCACACTCACTTCTGTTACCGCTCCATTAGTCGACACAAAATTGTATCCGATAACGTTAGCATTTTATTATTGCCCCCCCCCTTTTTTTTACTGTAAACATTAAGAAGCGTAAATGAAAAACGGCATGAATGTTTTTATATGATTAAAACCTGTATCATCAACCATTATCAATCCACTGCTGTATGAAGATCTCCCCAGTTTCTTTCACAACTATCTGTCTTGGGCCAGTATCCTCCATGTCACTCCAGCATGATTTTTCTTAATACACCTATCTCGCACGTGGTCTTCGTCTGGTTCTTTTTCTTCTCTTGGTAAAAACGTATATAAATAAACCGCGTAAAACTTACTACGGCTTACACGAAAACATTCATGCGGAATGTATATAAAACAGGCCCTTCCCGTTAGGTAATGTACAAATCGGAATAGTAGCAATGGTGATACACATGTCCATCGTTATACGCGAACAACTACTCACCTAGGGCAATAAAATAAAATAAAAACAGCGAAATTGCACGACCGGAAGAACTGGAGCAACTAGCGATTTTACGTGCGTATGATGCGAACGATTATCATTTAGAATGGCTCGTTTGAGGGTAAACTTACCGTGCGCGCGAGTTTTCAATTAGCGGAGACACGTACTGGCGTAACCACAAATCTTCGCCTCTTAAGAAAATTATAAAGAACCCTGCCCCTGATTCTGCTACTTTTGTAAAACTAACGAAGCAAATCAAAATACATATATTTTCAATTGTAAAAATATTTGTCATTAAAATGAAATCTTACATACTTGTATGTATCCGAATATAAAAAAAAAAAAAAAAAATTCTACTTTTGGATTGGCAAATCTGTAATTAAAGATTTAGCATTCATCTGCCTTTTGGGCTTCAATGGCAATTAGTGAAAGATATTTCTGCCGTTCGTGACACATTGTATTTTCGCAAATCATTTTTGACTATTTTCATCGTGCTGGATGATCTGTCAGATTTAGCTACTGTAACAAGTAACATTAGATATCAAATAAGTGCTGTAAAGACGTCCGAGTAACTACATAATAAATTGCTAAACTTTGTTATTAGCAGTTCTTTTATTGAACTTATTGGTCCAAGATTCTGTAAAACATATTTATCCTAAATGCTTTTTCCGTTCTTTTGAATCTGTAATCCAATGTTTGGCACCATGCCTAAGCAGGGGCGGATTTTCTTGAGGGAGGGGGTAAATGTCCAGAACAACCGGAGACCTTTCTGATATTTTCCCGCAAAATGAAAGTGTTCTTAGTATGTCTATAAATTCTTCCAATTAATTAACGAAAGTAATATACTTTTAAGTAATACTTCCTTTCACGAAAAAATATTCAATTTGTTATTAAAACCTAAGAAATCGAAGCTTTTCCTTGGTTCCTGGTGGCGACGCCCCCCCCCCTCTGGATCCGCTCCTGTGCCAAAGACGTCCCCTGAACTGCCGACACCAAAGCAAACAAGCGATCTCAGAAGAGTTCCTCTCTCTAGCTTGCTGTTTCTTTTCTTCATCCATCCCTCCCCCGTGCTTCTTATTCTTACTTTACTGTCAGTGAATTTGAGTTCAAATTTTATTTTCTTAATCCCTTTAAGGGCCCCCTAACAAAAAGGCAGTCAGCAGTTAAGGGCCGTGGTTGCCCTCTTAAAGACCCGTGACAAGCCTTAATCATTGATTAACCGCGCTTAATAGTGTTTGCTACTTTTATACGAAAACGCTGATGAGTGCTACTCATTGTGAAGATTACATGAAATGTTGTCAGCTCCGTTTTTGACCATTTTTCAGAAAAACTGAAATTTGTGAATCCACCGTTCCAGAGTTTTCAGGGCAGCGAAAAAAATTATGATTCAGTTCTACTTGTATCAGTTCATTCATCATCCGATTAAATTAATTACAGTACCAATGTACTAATTGATGAAAAAATATATAGATACATTTCTTTAAAAAATTCGGTACATAGGCTTTTATTTTTTTCAAGCGCATTTGAATTTTGCACACGTTAAGATCAATTCACTTTACGCGGCCATCTTTCTAAACCAATTAATCGCGTAACACGAGGTATACCTGTATTCAGGCAGGACGTGAGTTGCAAGCTGATTTAATACGTTTCTTCCCACTTGTCCATAAAACGTTCGAGAAACTTCCTCCTGTGGGACGATTCAGTCTACAGCGGATGGAGGAAATACGGTCTAATAGTTGTATTTAAAAATGGGCTTGGCTACAAAACAAATCCCCGAAAACGCACACTTGTCAGCTGAAGAAATAGTCGCCTTGAATCAAAGGAACTGTTTTTATTTGTTTTTCATCGATCAGATGTACACAAATCATTGTTCATCAGATGCTTTGACGTAAAGAAAATAAGAAATATCACGGTCAAGTTTTTCGATTGGTTCTGCAAGTTTAGCGAAAAGAAGAACCCCAAGTGAAAAATTTTTGATGTAACGAAAATGGGTAACAGTGCGTCATTGTCAAAACTACTGTTCAAATCTAATCGTGCCGCATGCTGCTCCATGGGAAAATGCAACACTAGTTTCATTGTTACTTGACAATATATTTTATTAAACTATCGCCGAACATTATTTCATCACGTTTTAGATAAACGTAACAGCTCATTACAATTTACGTACATTACGAGAACCTCGTGCTAAATTCGATAAAAGCCATTACAAAAATGCGTTTTGGTGCTATGCATCTTTCTTGAGAATAGTAAAGAATGCGTCGTAGCAAAATTTTGCTTTCCTCCCGAGCTCCTCAAAGGGGAATACCTACTATTGACGAGAGCTTTAAAGTGAATTATAACATGAGGAGTAAACTAAAGAGCAAAACTGAAGACTAAGGAAAAAATTTTAGATTTTAAAACGAAGGGTGCAAAATATTTTTTTGCTTAGGTATCTTCTTTATAGAAGGAGTAAACGTATATATATCGTAGACCAGGGTTAAGGAACCAGCGGCCTTTTGGGTGAATCCAAATTTTGCATACCAAATCCTTTTTGTTTTTATTAATGCTTTTGTTTTGTCTTTTATTATAGTAATCTTAAAATGACTGTATTTAAAATACCAAAGAGTAAAAGAGGATTCAGCGAAATAATGATCCCTGACTGACGGCCACAGTTAAAAACATTAAGTCATATAAGGGCAATTTTGACCTTGCTACGCTCATGAATTCGTTGTATGGCTCCTGAAGCCGGGAAAATGCAATAGAATACCCACGCCTTCGCCAACATTCACAAAAAATGCTTATGTGCTTTTCAACCACTTATTGCTGCGAATCTACATTCTCCTAAGTAACCCAAATCAAGAAGACCTTAACGTCACAAATGACTGATATCCATCTAGAGGATGAGCTAAAAGTTCGGATCTCCATGTTGCAACTAAATATTAAAATGCTTTCCAACAAAAAAAGCAGTAACAACCAGGGGCGGCGGAAAGTGAAGTTCGTTGGTCGGGCCCGAAATTCCGAATCGTGGTGCACGTCCCTTCCTTCCCGCAACAAACAGGAGAAAAGCAATGCCTAAGAAGCTATGTTAGGAATTGGGACCACCTGACCACTTTTTACCTAGAACAACTTTCTAAGGCATATCACAACACAAAATCGCACATATACCAAATAAAAAAAATAATAAAAATAAAAAAATCTTGGCTAAAATTATTGCCCAGGCGGTTCCACCGCCACTGGTAAGAACAGTCATTAAAAGGTTAGTTAACTTTGAATTAATTTTTTTTAATTTTTTGAAATTAGTACATAGTAAGATTTTTACAAAATAATGTACATTTTGAAGTACATATCTAATTAAAGTTTCTTGAATGGGCCTTGTGAGATTAATGCGGCCTTCCACCATGAAAAGGTTCCCCAACTCTATCCTGGACCAAAAGTTAACAATCCCGTCTTGAACACACTTGCGATTCGATTCGGCCTTTCTTTCTATCTTGAGGTCAAATAGTAGCTTGCGCATGCGCAGATGGACTTTCGTAACTACACCATATTTCATTCGTGTCAGAGTCGTTTCTTGCGTTCGTCTAAAAGTGAATGATATATAATAATAATGTTTTTGAAAAACTAAACAGTCAAAATACTAATACCGCCGCCATAGTTTGGTAAATATTAACTTTTTTGAGTGCGACCATTACATTCATTAATCTACCTACTCAAACACCACTCAAAATCAGGAATTAGTATTGTTTGTTGATATGATTGCATTTATTACCGCCACTCACGACCACACTGAGCTCACAATCCGGTATATACTAAGTGGAATAAATCAATGTGTTGTACATAAAATCACTTGTTTTATTTCACAACCTACACAGATCTTGGCATGCGAAAGATGCGTAACATAAATTATCTAGAAAAGAGTACCAGGATACTCTCTCGAAGTTTCTTCTCACAGAATGGAATAAGCTATGACAGTGTTTTCATTCTAAGTGAGAGAGTCCTAAATCTCCGTTATTTGTTCTGATATTTCTTCAAACTGTATCAACGATTTATTCCATTGATTGATATTAAGCTTTAAACAACTTCCAAACGCTAGAGTATCTTCTCACGTTTTAGTCTACACAAATCACTCTACCAATTTTAACACTGTACAATTTAAACCGCGATTTCGAAATATTGCACATAGGTGTCAGTAGCATTATGGCATTGATCTCGTGGATTCGATAAAGTAAATGGCATTGCAGACTGCAAACTGTTTATATTGAGCCATATTCTCAGTGTAGGGAAATAAGGATACAACGTAATAATGCTTCCCGTGAAAAGCATTATTTTATTTACAAGGCACATTTTACTGACAATTAATACATGGAAATGAATAGAAATCGTATTTTGCATATTAAGTCACTAAAACGCTAAACATTTTCCCGTTAAAATCTGTATTTGTTGGACAAACTTTATAATTGAGTTCAAATTACTTAAGAATATACGTAAAGAGTCGAACTTATTTACTGCAAAATACCATTGACTCATATTTCAGACTGCCTTCGTGTTCCATTTGATCGCCAATTAAAATAATATGTAAAAAAAAAGTACGCAAAACTTAGAAAGGTTTCAGACGCCAGGCGTCACCGTTTTCTCTTAACATAATTAAAACTTTTGATAACGTTCCGTGAAATAACTTCTGGTGTTTTCGTCGTTAAAATACCTTGGAGCTCGCGTTTGTGATGAAAGTTCTAGATTGCGATTTTTAACCAATATTATCAGTACTACCGACGTTTCCGCACGTCAACGTAGCCAGCCAGGTTAAAGCCAGAGCACACACCTTATCACTATTCCACATGTCAAAATAAATAAATGAACAAAAGCATGTAGAAAAAATATAATTAAACAATAATCCCGAATGGAATATATTTGAAGACAAGCTTAATAAAATTGAAATTGCAGAACGATAGAAATAAAAATTTCCCCTCTAATTTCGTGTCGAGTCTTGCGCAATAACCGGAACAGATGTTGACAACTGTCACTTCAATCTGCTTTCAATAGGATATCGTCCGTTTTAACAAGATCCAGACATATGACATGACAGCGATATTTATTGTTGGATTAAAAAGAAATCACGCACCTGATACAGCTGCTTCCTTCGGTCGAGGGCCGGCTGTTTTCGGAGATCTTTCCTCAAAATGCGCCTGGCGGACTTCGATTGAAATGAAAGGTAAATAATCCTTGCGGCTGGAACTGAGAATGGAATCTGAGAATGGCAACACTCAAGTCGCGAGCGGCGCACACGCAGAACGCCAGAGGTCACAACAACAGACAGCAGCAAGCAGGCAAGGAATACTCTATCGCTCTCTCTCCTGCGCCCAGACGTCGTCACACTTCAACGTCTGCTACTCGAATGAGAGGAGGGGTTGAAACAACCTCCCTTGGATATCGGCGGGAGCAGCAGAGTGCCTGAGTGTAGCAATCGAGGAGCAGATACGCTCTTCCGCTAGTTCATCCCGGCATCCGTTCTTACGCGTCTTTCTCCACTCCAACGCATATTTTTCTCCTCCTATAGTAATCTGCTTCATCCTTTCGCTTCCCACTCTCAATGATTCATGGAAAACACTTCATTCTTCTCCGAGCATGTTTGTTGCTTAGATACCCCACGACACCGAAGTGCAACATCAGTTTCCTCTGCATCATTTCCGGTGATTTAACGTGATGCTACGTTGAGGAGGATGGAAGGGAAGAGCGTATGACATAACGTGACCACCAAGGACGCAGGACACACACACACACATCCATCTCGAGCTTCCAACTAACAATGACAGTTTTTAACGACAAGGAAAGAATATTTTGCCTGAATATTCTCTAATTTTACTACAATACTGAACTCTCCTATGAACAGAAATATATACATTTTTATGTAAACTAAATTTTCAGTTTGGATGATATTTCTTTTCTGTCGTTGGCTCACGCCGACATTAAACAGAACCACTATGAATTGTTAACCCAATTTTACTATCCCGCTGTGGGTTTGATTAGTTTTGCAACTTCACGAAAAAAGTAATCGCACTTGTGACTTTTCTATACCGTTTCTTATTAGCTAAGGCTTAATCTACTGGGAAGCTTGTTCTGGAAATCCCTTAGTTATGCAATTAATTTAAAATTACTTTACTTTCAACAGATGTTTCGTTCGATATCCTTCTTTGTTTCACTTCCTATGTTGTTATGCATCTCATCTTGAGTGTAATTTTCATTCCCAGCGCGCCTCCTACTTCGTTTCGTAACCTTCTCTCACCATTAGTCCGAAAAGGCTCCGGGTTCGAATCCCGTGAAGTATGGATGTCGTGTTTGTCTTATGGCACTGGCTCTCCTTTCCTTGGAACCAGTGACCCTAAATTAGGGACGGGCGACTGCTTAGAGTCCACTGAGTTGCTCACGGTGGTCGTTAAACGTTCAATCACACACACACAAACAAACACTAAACAAAAAAACTCGTGATTCCTCTTTTCCAACACTTGCCGCTGGTTTGCTCTGAAGGGAAATGGCATTTGGTGCCACAAGAGCTGTAAATAATTACGTAGTCTTGGATCACTTTCGTTCATCCTGTTACTGCTTGCTGAAGACATTGTTAAAATGACCGCAATAAAACTCTTAGCTGAAAGAGCTGTAACATACAAGGCTTGATTGTTCTGCGAAACGCTTTAGAATTGTTACAAACAATTATTAACGTTGCTGATATGCGCTTGATGGCCGTCGTAAGTTTTTTTGCTGATTGTAAAATGGTGACAAAGAAATTTGCTATTGCATATTATATTATCGATAATGAGCATTTTTTAGTATTAACGTAACATTTTCGCACACTTCTTCTCACCACAAAGTCCTGATCAAACAAATTCTTCGTTACCGCTTCTTCACTTGCGTCAAAAGGATTACATTAAATTCAGTTCTTCGTTTTAAGTCCCCAATGGGCCATAAATAAGCAGAAAGCCAAAGCAGGAGAATTGAAGTCAAGTAACGTAACGTTACTCAGCTATTTTAGAAACACATCTGAGTAGAAAGGGGGAAAAGCGCTTCAAAAACCATTGTAATCATGATCTGAACTTGTCATGTTATTTCTGCTCAACTTTCTAAAGTTCAAGCGAGAAACCAATGCTAATTTTTGAGGTGAATTCTGAAAATCCTTGGTCTCGGAAAATTCTTAATATTTTTGCGGAAGTTTTGTGAAGGCCATATTAATTTTGGGTTTGCATTTACGATATGTGCAAATTTACCACTGATCAGTAACGTTCGTGCCGTATACACACTAGAGCTGAGTTCGGGCTCAATTTTCGGAGCCAAAGCCCGTCCGAACCCGAATTTTATATTGCAAGATAGAGCCCGGGCCCGAACGAACCCGAAAACTGGCTAACCTGTTCAACCATTAATAAAAAAAAATATATCTTTTTCCATACTTCCACTCTCTCCTCCTCCTCCTCCTGCAATTAACCAATGTATTTCTCGAATGGGGAGCGGGGAAGGGACCTCTATCTATTTTTACAGTGTAACTCTACGATTTTCTTTCACCGTTCGTTTCTAGCTGAAGTGCTTCGGACGGAAGGGCATCCGAAATGATCGGGCGGTGCTGCAATTGGATGCTGCTCAAATAATGCTAATATTAGCGCGCCATAATGCACTGTAATATTTACGTCGCTAAATAGAATTAGCAGGGAGCTAATGCGTGGAGATAGATGGTAAGTTATCGTCGGCATGCTATCAACTATCCAATATCTGTAGTTCTTGAAAAAGCTTTTTCTTCTCTGCAGAAACACACTAATGCGCGGTCTATAGCATTTTTACCCAAGCCAGGAATAAATAACCATCTCGACTGCCCGCTTCCTAACCTGAACCAGTTACCAAAGAATTTCCTTTACAAACCACGAAGTGTCTCATTTGCTAAATCATATAAAATCACATTTATATATAAAAAAATTATCTCGCTCTCCCTCTCGCTAAAAAGAACCAGAGCCCGAACCGCAGTAAATATTCTACAGCCCGAGACCAATTCGGGCCCAGGCTCTGCTTCGGACTTTCGGGTTCGAGCTCAGCCCGTCTCAGCTCTGATACATAGATACAAACACATACAAAATACTCGTTTAAAGGGTTTTAACCACGTCCTCTAGACTTCATGTTTTTCGTAATTAAACTCTGTCAGTTTGGCCTTTCCAAAATTTGTTGGTCTCCAGTTTTCGACTGAAAGAGAGGATTTCTTATCAAATCATCACACGGCAAAGATCAATTGGTCAGATAAAGCCTTTTCGTGACACTCGAAAAATTAAATGGCAGAGGCCATGCCACAAAAGGGCAAAGCGACCTGAGGTCGAGAACATTCTTCTAAGAATGAATTCATCATATAAAGCAAACCCATTAAGGTCCGTCGAAGTGAGGTATACTTTATTCACCACGAAATTCCAAAATATACCTTGAGTGAATGAAGCAACATAGAATCTGTTAGATATTCTTTGCTAGACAAATCCAGATTGCTAACGGTGTATCTTTTTCGACAGTAGGAATATTCTAGGTACGTGACAAGTATAACAAGTAATTCTAAACAGCAGTTCCCGTACTTATATCTGTAAAGATTTGTAACACTTCAGCGAAAGTTAATATTAATAACCATATTGGATATTATAAGTTAAAAATAATTTCACTTTTTCGTCAGTTTTTGGGGAGATAAGGTGTCGGCCCCTTTTCCTAGTTTTCTGCCAGCCGTGTAAATGAGGGAAGGGATTGGACAAAGGGAAGTAGCTCGAACTTTTCTCATGGAAACATCGAGTTTCCTAAGTTTGATTAAAACCATATGATTATTATTTTCTTATGATTGAATATTCACGTGATCATTCAAATAACTATTACACTTTGTATTGGCCGTTTTCGTCATAACATCGAAAATAGCTTCTCGTATTAATTCATAAACATGATGTTCAGTAATGAGAACAAATTTCATGTTTCTAAGCTACGACATACTTGAATGTTACAGTACCTACAGTGATTTTGCCGTGCTGTTATGAAAATATTTGGAACAGCTCCCTGACGTTAAGCTGTGATTTCATGGATTACGCTTTGAATGCATTTCGTCTCTCATAAGCGTGTAATTAACAATCCGGTTGCTTTTCAGACTTAGTTTTTCATTCATCTTCCTTCTTCATATCGGACGCTCTCAACGCCTTCATTTTCTGACTTGGTTTTTCATTCATCTCCCTCTTCGATATTGGGCTTTCTTGCACTCCTCCATTTTCTCCAGGGCGGAGAAATCTTCCAAACTCTTCCTCCAAAGAGCCCAATCAAAACGTTGCTCTCAGCTTCAAATCTCAAATCAGTCTTCCTCTTCTTGTCTTCCGCCTTCTTTGAGAATAACAAGGGAACTTGTATCCCCCTCTAACGACCCCCTGGTCAGCTGTGATGCCAGCTTCGCTTTCTCACACTTTTCGTTAAGGCCAGGTTGACCCTTCTATTACACCTCTTTGTTATCGCCTAACTTTCATGTGTGAATTTGCACTTGCAGACTCCTGGACTATCCACAATTTTATGACCCACCGTGAAAATTGCTCTTATTAAACTGAAGACTTCAGAATTGTTTGATACTCTCCGTAATAAATGATCATTGTCCACTCACTCTCAGAGTTAAAAACGGGTCAACAATTTAGGACCCGTACCCGACCCGAACCTGACCCAAAAAAATCTGCTTTGAACTATAAATTCAAATTAAATTTATGATAATATATAATCATATACAGGGCGTTCGAAAAGTCCCTCAGAAATAATGTTAAGGCTGTTCCACTTAATTTTGACAGTGCTACAGTCGAAATATTTGAATTACGTAACTTGTTGTATGTTTAATTTCAGTTTTTTCTGTTTTCTTGATAGCATATCAAGCTTCATAATGTTTCACAGCAACACCAATTTTCACCAGCTTCTGATGAGTTGAAAGTTTCCAAATTGGGGACTTTGATTTCATCTTTTACGTCGTTTCGCAGGAAGTTTTGAGTGGTGTTCAAATCTCTCGATAACTAAGAGAGTGCATTCGCCTTGCGCTACGACATGGAGTACGATCCAAGCGGTGTCCGGATAACAATTTTTCGGTTGCTGTGTGTTAATTAAAAGAAACGTGGAAAGAGCGATGACTTTGTCTATTCACATTGTCTCCACGTATTTGGAAGATTTTCACTATGGCTCTCGCCCTTTGGATATAATTTAATAGCTTGTGCCGTTAATCCTCACCAGATAGAGACGTCTCAGTTGCTGAACCCATCCCTACGGATTTGTGAACACAGATGCTGACAGATAAACACACATAGTGCCGTGGATTGTTGGCCACCATAGCGTAAAGCGATCGCACTCGGCTAGTTATCGAGAGATCTGGAGTACGATCTCAGCAGTGCTCAGATAACAATTTTTCGGTTGCTGAGTGTTAATTAAAGAAAACGTGGAAAGACCGTGTCTGTCTTTTATTATTCCTGTTGCGACTAACGCAGAATATAAACTAAAATGATTTGCCTTTTTGACTCTCGATAAATAATTATTGGCCTCTTCAAACCTCCGCATGAATAAATACTTCAGATCTCTTCGAGCATCAATTGGGACTAAGGTTGATTTGTGAGCACACCAAACTAGCAGCTGTACGAGCAGCAGTGTAATACATTTTGGATAGTTGTGTTGTTACTCAGTTTACCAAATGTGAGTCTTTTTTAGTCTGCATCGGTTAGCTAAAATGTTTAGACTGGGCCCTGAATATCAGTCGTCGGCCTTAATAGTATCTAGAACACACAACTTTCCCTAGATTCTCACGAAAATCGCCAAATCCCTTACAACGTGAAATATAGTTCTTGTGTTTAGAAAACTACATTCCATAGGCAGACGTATCATCAGACAAATACACGGTGAAATATTTTCCATATAATGTTTTTCACATTACGTCATAGGTGAAACAAAACAACCAGACACGTGGAAACTCATGACTAAAGCCCAGATATTAAAGCAAAATGCTTATTTTGCATATTTAGCCACTTTAAGGAATAAAGTATATTTTCATATTTAGTGCATATTTTTGCATTTATACTAAGACAATTCTAGAAAAGCACTTTTGTAAAACGAAGCTATAGTTTTTCAGACTTATGTTACGAGGTTCAGTTGTTTATGCCTTGTTACAACTCATTGCGGAAAAATACGTAGCAAATAAATAGTCGAGAAAGTTGTAGTCTCGAATTCTTTATTAACTTTTACGTTATACGTGCAGGTTGTCCCGAACTGACCTTAGATAAAAATTATATCTAACATTTCTGTCCTATCGCTGCCTGTTTTATTTCTCAGATATGTGTTCACTCCTTCGTATTACTTGTTTCCTATTCATGTCCAATGTAACTACCCGCTTTGCATTCTCTTTCACTGTCCTCATCGGAAGCTCCGGATAACATTCTTTTTCAACGCATCACACCGCCAGCACTCCTTCTCAGATCCATGTCACCTACTTAGACTCATGTCTCTACCCCCAAAATTGTTCTGCGTCCCTCCTAACTTCAAAGGGCAGAAGCGCCGGACGCTTCTGATGCAGTAAAAAAAATTATGCCGTCCCGATCGCTTTGCTGATGCCAATGCCCATAGCGTAGGCCAATAAAACGATGTAAGCACTTAAAAAGGCTGCCCTTGAAAACTGCTTTACAATGTCTAATTGCAGAATGGTCCCCAAAAACCCACATGCCGTCTGAGCTTCGCTGAAAATGATATCAAAATCCTTTAAGATCTCCGTAACACTTAACAGCATCGCGGTACAATAACGAAACCACTTGTTAAAAAATTCTCTCCCATTCCAGAAAGATGATACCCAAACGAATTCACTTCCACTCAAAGAGAAATGTGTAGTCTACCCTCGACTAAACGACTGGTTATGTGAAAAAAGAAGGTAAAGCTTTACAAGTTTCGTTTCCAAATACAGTATGATCCATCTCATGTGTTTGGCTTAGGCATTGCACAGAGTGTCAGAACAAGTGAAGATATGAAATTTATTTCAAATGTGAAGAAAGTTTTCTTAAAACTTCCCTCTCGAATTCAGTTATTTGAGAAAATGGTTCCAGAATGGAATCTACCGCAGCTGTTTTAACGAGGTGGGGAACATGGATTTCTGTTGAAATTTATGCTTCGTACGTGGAACGAATTTCAGGTATCGTGAATACCCATCAGGGTGAGAATCCCTCTATGATTGTTAGAGCCAAACAACTCTTAAGGTCAACTATCAACAGTGAACTGGCATTTTTAATACTAATTTTTCCCGATTTCTGACCACTATATCTACTCTGGAAAAAAGTGATGAAACTTTAGGTTAAACTCCTTCAAAGCGATAGAAGACATCGAAAATATACCTGGCAAAAAAAGTATTCCAAGGTGTTCTGTAATAATGGTTGATAAACATTTTAAAACATTTGTCAATAGGTGAAGATATTGATTGTAAAAATATGTTCCCCACTTGCATTGTGTACTTTAAATTCGCACTGCACAACCTCTGTGGACGCGGGAAGGACTTTTTCTTTATATAATCATTTATTCACTAAAAGAAGGCTTGCTTTGTCTTTGGAAACATAAAAAGCATTTAGTTATCATCTGCAATACTGAAAATATCAAAGAATGAAGTGTACATCATCATCATCATCATCATTGTCAACCATTATCAATCCACTGCTGGACGAAGGTCTCCCCAAGTTTCCTCCACAACGGTCTGTCTTGTGCCAGTCTCCTCCATGTCACCCCTGCATACTTTCGAATTTCATCCACCCATCTCCCATGTGGTCTTCTTCTGGGTCTTTTCCTGTCCCTTGGAATCCAATCTAAAATTTCAGCTGTCCATCGATGATCTGTCCTTCTGGCAGTATGTCCAGCCCATTGCCATTTCAAGGATTTAACTCTGATCATGATGTCTACCACTCTTGTCATTTTTCGGATCCACGAGTTCCTCTTCTTATCTCTCCTGGTTACACCAAGTATGCACCTCTCCATGCTTCTTTGAGTTGTCTGCAGCCTTTGTATGTCTCTTTTAGCTAAGGTCCACGTCTCTGCACCATACGTAAGCACTGGAAGGATGCATTGATCAAACACTTTTCTTTTAAGACATAATGGCATATTGCTCTTGAAAATTATGCTGTTTCTTCCAAATGCTCTCCAGGCAAGTTTTGTACGCCGATTAATTTCTTCATCAATGTGACCCTCACTTGATATCTGCTGTCCAAGATAAACGTACGTGTCTGTTATCTCCAGCTTTTCTCCATCAATCAATAAATCTTCATTTCTTGTAAAAGCATTGAACATCACTTTTGTCTTCTGAAAGTTCATTTTTAATCCCACTTCTTTACTCTTGTCAGCAAGTTCCTGGATCATACTCTGCAGCTCTGATGGGGTAGTTGCAAAAATGACTACGTCATCAGCAAAACGAAGGTGGGTTAGATAATCTCCATTAATCTTTATCCCTTTGTTTTCCCAGCTCAGCGACTGAAAAACACTCTCCAATGTGGCATTAAAGAGCTTCGGAGATATGGTGTCACCTTGTCTCACTCCCTTTCCAATTTTTATGTGTGTTGTATTTTCAAACAGCCGAATCTTTGCACTTGCATTTTCATAGATGTTATTAATAATATTAATGTATGCATCTTCAATACCGCAGGTTTTCAGAGCCATTGTAACTGCTGATGGTTTCACCGAAAGTAAATACATGAATCGTACACCAAAACTTTCAGCTATTTTGAATGCATATTTTTTAGCGTATATTTCTTTTCTTCCAGTGCATATGTGCTTGCATATTTTGGAGGTTTTTAATGCTTGAACATCCGAACTTTACTGATGACACATGTACGCAGTGGCAATGCTAGCAGCAGTTCAGCGCTAAGTAAGTATCATTTGGGGGCGCACAATGTCTTGAAGCGCTTGCAGGAATTTTGCCGAAAAATTCCGCTTCATGTAGATTTTGCAATACACTAATGATATCCCCAGTAAAACAACGTTTTCATATATACTGTATGTAGTATTTCAATGTACATAGCACTGGGAACCGTCAATAGGAAATCCCATAGCCTTTAAGAAGTTATTTCTTCGCGATTGTAGAATATTTTCCTGATTTTCTTAAATGTTTGCTGTCATTAGGCTGTTTTGTGAATTTTAGTTTGTAATCTGATGAGGTATATCAACTTTTTAAACTATAATTACGAAAATTGTGTCTTTCTGCTGCTATCCCGTACATTCGCTCAGATAACTCTGCCCCCGTTTCACAGAATAATGCAACGCTAAATTCAACTAAAAAACTCATTATATTTAACAAAATTTTTGTGAATCCGAAAAATTCACACACGTTTGTACAAGTAACCTGGAATCTTAGATGTTTGCACTTACTATGTTTTCTAAATGCTTACATATTTTGGAGGGACTAAAGGGTGTCCTGAAAGAAAAGTTCATGTCGCGCTTGCAGGCACACATGATAGTCTGTAAGGGAAAAAGTTCCTTAAAACCGCACAATTTGAAGAAAACTGCGGGTATTGTTATACTTTCTGTCCTTACAAGCATGGGCGTACTAATAGCACCTGCAGTGGGCGGGGGGGGGGGGGCGGTCACGGCTAAGAGGGCCTCTAATCACAGTAGAAGAATTTGTAGAAGTTTTTACAGAAACTTCATATGAAACTAGTTAAAGAAATAGCCAGGAATCTTTGACCGCAGCTTTGAATGAAGTATTAAAAAGAAAAGCAATTCTTGGTATATTTTTTTTCTCAGTAAATAAGTAAAATCTTCAAGAAATCAATTTAACTTTATAAACTGGGTGACGGGAAAGCAGTTATTCCAAAGGACCTGAGGCCCCTTTTCACAACCATATTAATAGTTCCTATACATGTATATTAACAAACGAATGTGAATAAAATATCAGTTGAATATTTGAAAGTTTTATATCAATAAGGATAAGGAGTTGTATATTACACTTGTTTGCACATAACTACGTAGCCTTCAGAATATAATGAGCTAAAAGATGTTCGCGGGAACAAAAAGCAGAGACCTTTGTATTGCAATAACTTTTCTTATGGAAGAGAGTCAAAAGAAAAGACTTACTATGTGCAAAACATTATGACATAATGTTAAGTGTGTTTTTCTTGAAGGTAAACAGTTTAAGTATCCTTTTTTTTTTTTTGTGCCACAGTTCTTAAATGTTACTTTTTTTTATTAGCTTACTTATATCCGGTATTTTCATATAAACTGGAAAAGGTTATTAGGCACTATTGTGAGTTATTTCAAGGAGGCTGGTCGTATGTATATTAAGATTATACAACGTTTGTCACAAATATTTTATTTTTCAAGTCGACCAAGGTTTCACTGGGTTCTGACCTAGCTTCATCAGGACGAATGGCACGTAAATATTCAAATTGTACATGATATCATAAATAATGTTTACAATCATGGGTTTGGGTTAGTTGCTTCCACGCGCTTGATAGAAATGGTGTGGATGTCATGTCATTAACAAGTTGCGAAGAATTCTGATATGCACGGAAAGCTTACAAAATATTCAAGTTTCGTGGTTGAGTATCTGGTTTGTCGATCACTTTTGCTTCTTCAAAGATAAATTTATGGACCTTTTCGTAACAGTGTTTAGCCATCGATGACTTCTTTAGGTCACAATTCCGCAATTCCGAATGTAGGTCTTGTGCTCCTTCAATCAAAAACTCAAGGGTCTGTCCCATATACGAAGCGCCATATTCACATAGATCTGATAAATTCCGCGCTAGTTTTTGTCTTCAACATAGTCCTTTGATCCATAAAAGTTCATTTTGTTTATGGGATTAAGTCTCTGATTTCAAGGCTGGCCTTAGTTCCCTGAAAGAATAAAATTTGCATGGTATGTTTAATTTTGGCGTAAGTGTTTTGTGATATCTTGTATTGGTATAAAACTAAGGTAATCATTTTAATTACAACGCGTACATTTGTGTTACACGCAATAAAGGGTAACAATTTTGGTTTTACGAAAAATACCTATAGGATCCAAATGATTTGAAATATTTATACGCCAATAAAATCTAATTAATAATATGGAATTAAAACATTTCTGTAATTCAAAGTAAATGGATTTTCGCAAATGAGACTCAAAGATATTTTTTGCGTGGGGGTTTGGGGGGGGGGGCAGTTTTTCAGGTACGCCACTACTTACAAGCGTGATAAGTCAACATGTGCGTAACTTGTTTCGTTTCGGAATAGGAAGCGCCAGTGTTTTTTTCAAAATGTGGGTGAACAGGAATATATACTTTTTTATACCTAAAGGGAGATAGCATTTACTTACGCACACCACATCTTGTGATGAAACTCACCCCCTAGGCAATAATCAGTCCACAGTGTTATGATATAAATTGTGTATAATGTAGAACAACTATATATGTGAAATACTTTCATCTTCAGTTGTCAGTAAACCAAACGTTAGGGTTTGTTTTCCGTAATCCAAGAAGCTACGGGCCACACGGATCTGCAGCAATATTCGTCCTGGCTAAGATCAGCAAGCGGCAGCGGTTGAAAATGCCCCCCCCCCCAAATCAGCGAGTGGAAGTTCGCTTCAAGGGAGCCAAAGGATGGTTGAGGAAGGACGAAGTGTTTACAGAGCGCAGGAGCAACAAAACAGCCACGGCCAGCCCCATGCAGGTCATGGCTTGATGAAATGATTGCTCAATGCAGCACCTCATCCCTCACTCGAATCACACACGCACACACACACACACACACTCTTTGTTAATGTTTCGCGTCAGCCCATTGTTAATCAACTTCGGACTGCACGGAGCACGAGAAAATGAATGCTCTTCACAATGTGGAGTAATTTGAAGCGATTTTTATTTATAGTCACGGTTTGGATTACATTTGCTTGCCACAAAGAAAAAGATCTAGTTCATCAGTGACCTCTTCTCACGGAGTCCCATAATGCCCCAACCATTGGTACGAATTCGAGTTCGACGTTATGAAATCAAGAGTTTTAAGTCTACCACCGGGCATGTTTAACCCACAAAGCATACAAAATTAATGAACACCTGTCGGAATCAATTTCTTCTTCGGCGATTGTGCACATTAATTACACGGAACAAATATTTAATTATTGTTAGAGAAAATCATTTAAACATTTACTTTTGTTATTTTCTGTACGGAAACTGGCTTGTTAACAATTTGTAGAATTTACATAGTAATAAACGTGCTCAAGTTCCCAAAAACCATCCACAAAGACTCGTAGGATTCAAAAATTCGGCCTCGTTTGATTTTGGAAAAATAAAGAATAAAAATGGTTTCGTTAAATGCGGACAAATAATGTTCTATATTTGACATCATTAAGAAGTAGGCAACAAAGCAAATAATGAGAAAAAGATATAATTAAAATTGTACACAAATGTGTGAAATAACGATCAGTCATCGCAACAAACCAGAGATGTAAGGAATTTAGATAGGGAGTAGAAGTTACGAACATGACTAAAAATAAATAATATCGGGAATCAAGCGAGATTCTGCGAGTGGGCAAATTGTTTTTCTTTGAGCCCGACGCAGTTATTTAAACGCTTAGAAGAAATGGCTAGTGCAACCGTCTCAGATTTTAGAACTCGTACGTGAATTTTGTAATTCACAATTTCTTCATATATATATATATATAATGAATTTTATGTTAAATTTAGTATTTGTGCTTTTGGGAAATAGTGGAAGTCCTCTGAGCGAATGTCTAAGAGTGTAGTAGGGAGATTCCATTTTTGCAATTATATTTTTAAAAGATGAGGGAGGTAGAGAAAGAGATTATTCCCCGTCAGGTTTGTCGTACCCCCAGATCGATGGTGGTTGGAAGGGACACAAGAATTAATTAAAATTATCGTCTAAGTGAGCGTTTCCAATCCGAAGATGACGACGCAAATTTTCAGCCGGACAACGCGTTGTGTTTTCATACGAGTGCCCACTCAAAAACATACGCCCTCATATACTGCAATATTTTTAAGATTAAATTTTGAAAAAAAAAGGTGAAGTCCGAATAGTTTATAAAGTTAAAATAAATGGGAAGTAAATATTGATAAGGGAAACCTCTCCCTCATCTCCTATCTTCTAAATTCGTCAAAGCGCTATAAAATCATAGCCCTCGATATGTAAATTAACCGACGCCTTCCTTCACCAATTAGGGCTCCTTGAAATGCAAATTAACTGAATTACTGCGCCATTTGCGTGATTTTTAATTTTGAAGATAAATGTGGCCGACAATAGTACTTTGGCGCGGCAACAGGTTGAAAATTAAAATTCATGAACAACCTCATGACAGCAAATATTAAAAAACAAAAGGAATAAAAAAAGATACGCAGCTAAGCTATAATTCCGAAGAAATAGTAACTTGCTAAAAGCCATGATGGTTCGTCTCCACGGTTCCCAGTACTACATACATTGAATAAATACTATGGACAGAATGTACCGAAAAACTTCTTTTTACTGGAAATAACATCATCACCGTCCGGTAAAATGTACATATACGAAATGTTTTGCAAAAAATTGTCAAGCAGCTTAAAATTTTAGCCCCACTCACTCCGTATGATGCTTAGCCCACCAGTTCTGAGCAGCTGGCGTAGCCACTGATTCAAATTCAAGCGTCGTAAACTCGCTTGCGGAAATCATCATCACGACACACATTTCTGGCTACTGCTAAGCCTCGGTGCAAACAAATTTCAGGGAAGGCACGGATATTGCTTTTGCTCTAATAAATAGCTCTTTCCCTCCCACTCCTAAATTAGGGACAGCTCGCTCTTTCTAGCTGTAGCGCTCATGAGGTCGCTGAACTAAAACAAACAAACACACACAAAAGGAAGAAAATTGTACTAACTACTTTTTCCAGTACTGTTTCTGTTTTATATTTATGTTCGTTTATGCTATTAAATGGATGTAAAAGGTGCATAATACTTTCCACAAACATCAGAAAACACCATGAATCATCAAGTTGTACTTTCAGAACACTACAATAACAGATTGTTTTTCAGTGTTGCTGGTATATACGTGCTTATCATTGCTACTACATGAATTGTGAGATTACAGTTTATCTACGTAGGTACCTTTCCCCCCATATTAGTATGTGTCAATGGAAACAATAACTTCAGCTCCTCATGATGAACGCCCATTCCGTGCAATAATTCCGTTTTCATTCCGGTTATTTTTCTGCAACTGTAGTAACAACTTCTTTTAGTGACTTTACGATACCGTTGTTCGGTAAGAAACAAATAAGTTATTATTTAACATTTGTTTTAAGTGTACGAACCAAACTTGCCTCATAGTAAAGAAGAATGAGAGATTTTAGTTTTTCTAAATACTTGGTACTTAGGTTTATCAGACTCTTACTGTATATTTAGACTCGGTTTATCAGACTTACGGTAGATTTAGGTTTATCATCTCTTACGTAGCTGTATTTAAAATGAAACAAAGTCGTCATACGTTAGACTTAAAACAAATTAAGTAGGGTAACTCTCAGTGGAATACAAATCAAGTAGGGTAACTCTCTTCGAAATTGCTGCTACATGTAATTTATGGTAATACTGAGAATGCAGAATCAACAGCAAATGAAAAGTTCACTAGATTATTTAGAGCAATTAGAATTGTGTACTGAACTGCCCGTAGTTTACTCTGGTCACCATGTAACATCTCAGAAAACTTGAAAACTGCGTAGCCCATGTTTTCTGAGGAGATGCTACCTTGTAAACTGCAGGCAATTAATTACACCATTCTAAGTGATGTGAATAATGTAGCGAATATCTCATGTATTTATGAGGAATATTTCTTCCCTAATTTCTAATTGGAAGTTATTTCTTTAAGCATTTGCTCAGCAATGAACAGCACACAAACGAGAGAAAGAGTAAATGTTGACTAAACAAAATGCAGCCGGTGACCCCTTCCTGAAAGCAATCCATTTGTTTGCTGGAAAAGCTGGAACATATGTAAATATAATAGATGAATGTTTGTAAAACAAATGTGGTACCCTCTTTAAACTGTTCTTAGTTTCTTTAGTCAAAGCACGAAACTCTTGGGCAAGACGCTATGCATCCCTTCTGACGTGCGTTTCGCCGAAAGTCTTCTCAAAAAGAGCGAACACTTCAGTACGTCACAAGACCGGATCTACTTCCAGTTATGAAAGTTCTGGCATGTTTTAGGTCGATTCCCCGAAATCGTCATACGCAGGCATTTTTACAGTGAACTATAATACTTTCGTAAAGACCGGCTGAAATAGTTAGTTTGTTTTAAGCATTCAGTAATTTAATGTGATTAATTAAAGATATCCGCTAGTTAACTTCGTTTTTAACATGTTTAATGCGATTAAGTGCCTCAACGGCGAGGGTAAAAGAAGTAGCACTTGTCGTTTAACGAACTCTTTGCTTTTACTACTCCACTTACGAGAAGAGCAAGTCGACATTCACGTAATTCGTTGCCAGAATATTATGTCGCTGGCTTCAACAGAGATATCAGTCTTATAAGAATGAAACCTGTTCGCTGATCAAATATATCGCAACAAATCTACTCGTAATCTCTTGACATCTCTACAACTCCAGATTCCATACATTCAATGTAGTCATTTTATGTTGCTCTCACTCACTGTCGCCAAATTGTTAAAGCTTTTCGTGGAAGGAATGTGCCGTTCGCTAGAAAACCTTTAAACAAGGAATAACAAATTTAGTAAAAAATTTGTAGTGACAAACATTTACATAAGGAAAAAAATGCAAAAGGAGGGTTATGTATAGCTATACGTCACACAGTTCAACAAATGTAATCATGGCTTGCAGCAGTCTAATAAAGCACATACGTTATGGGACAATGTAGAAGATGTTAGTACAAATGCTGTGTTACAAGGTTTGTTAGACCTTCGATGATGAGGAATTTAGACGTTCTAGGGTAGTGAAGAATAATGAACACCGATGGTGAAGGACAGTATGCATCACGAGATGAACGGAAATTCGCCTCCAGAAAAAACAAATCAAATAACCACAAACCTGCCGCAGCCGATCTGCGGTTCACCATCTGTATCGATACGGGGATGTCTATAGGTGACTATTTACCTTTTTGAGTGTCGTCCTCTGTGGATTGTGGGGCTACTAAGGCTTGCCATCGAATGTGGTGATCGAGCCGTTCGGAAGTCCTCGTGCACCTATCCCACTACGGCGACGCACGTTACCTTTCTCCAACCATTGTCGCCACGTTCGGCCGACGGTGTTGCATCTCGATGCGCTCCCCAGCAATGCGGTCAAGGGACCAGCCAGTCGTTCCTAGCAGAGTTGGGCAAAATCGTAATTAAATTAATCGGTACTGCATTATATGGTAATGGGAACAAGAACTTAGCGTTACCATTACACGGTAATGGTGAACTGGTCATTAGAATTACATGGTAATTGTAATGACATGTAGCAGTTATCCGTTATAATCGTAATGGTTAACTATATGTTGGTAATTAACCAATAACTTATGGGTAACAATTAAACGTGAATAAACCAGCAACCAGTACACCCTTACACGTTGTATAGGTTATTTGACAATTGTTCAACCCCTCGGACCTCAAATGCGTGTATGTAGGTGTTGGAGATTGTACGTGTATGACATGAGTAGTTGCCCCGTCTTCGCCGCAAGTAAAGTGATTTGAACGAAATAATACATATGAATTAAGTACGAATGGGATGTTTATTTCGGTTAGAGATACTCATTTCATCCATATCCAGTACAGTATTCTCGTCCATTACATACGTGTCACTGTCCAAAATAATTACCCCACTATAGCCACAAGCACATATTAGCACTACACTCGCAGTTCAGCAACACAGGGAGCACTGCCGAATATTACAGAAATTTGTGAACTCTTGAAATCCCCCCCCCCGTACTTCTCAAGTGTACTTGTCCGATACGAACACTGGACTAGCGAGCGACTGACTCCCTTATATGTACTTTACGACAGGACCTGAACCTTCTGGAATATTCTTGATTTACATAAAGCTCTCCAACTTCCTAATGCGCGATCATTCTAGAACATTCTACAAATGTCTAGCCCAGTCTTGCCGCTTCTGGAACATTCTACATGCCACTTCGGTCTCTGTCTGCTATGTTACATGGCCCACTTTTCTAGACATAGTTTTTGGCACACGTACATTTCTATGAACTATTAGTATGTAATTATTATTTACAAATTGCGTAATTTCATTACCAAAAACTTCCATTGCGTTTGAATGCCATTATTAAGTAATTGAATTATTATGTATATCCTCTTCATTGTAATGCATTACAGATTAATTCCATTACCTTCTGCAAACCATACTTGGGATTACCTTCTAATGCATTACCTGTTACTGCATTACCTTGTAATGCATTACACGTTAATTGTAATCTGTACTTCCATTACTTTTGTAATGCATTCCTGCCCAACTCTGATTCCTAGCCCTTTGATGTAGCCTCTGGTAAAGGTGTATGTGTGATGGTAGGATCCCCGATGCCGTCGCCCAGGCAGTCTCGTTCTTTACACGTGCTTTCGCCCCCGAGATCACACCAATGCAGTGGCCCACACGTCTAGGCTAGGACAACCAAACTTTGCTACGCCGAGCAGTTTTGCTTTTTTATCTCTCTCACTTGTCAAGCGATTGGTTAGTAACTGATATCATTTACTGAACCCAAGTTTCGACACATACACAAACATTTGCATGGCTCTCCGACAAATACTTCCTGGTGTGGCATTGTCTGTGTCGAACAGTGTATAATAGTACGACGAATATAAGTTTTAAGATAAAAGAAAGCATCTCAAGATTCTGCAACAATCACTGTTAAAGGAGCCAATAGCCATCTTTAGAATCACAATAACTAAATTTCAATAGCACCTACAGAGGAGACATCGATAACCACATGAAAAAAAAAGGCATGTTAAATTTTTCAATTTTTATCAGATGTACCTCAGATAAAGCCTTACAAACTACGCGGATAAAACATACCAATATGCTGGTCTTACCGTACCGCGCCCGCACCGGTGGCGCACTGGTCTGAGTGTTGGCTTCTCACCATTCATCCGAGACTGGTCAGGCGTCAAATCCCGGTGATGCATGGATGTTGTGTTTGTCTTACGGCACTGACTCTCTTTATTCCCTGGAACCAGTGACACTAAATTGGGGACAGGCGACTGCTTTTAGCCCACTGAGTTGCTCACGTTGGTGGTTAAACCTCCAACCAAAAAAAAAAAAAAAAAAAAAAAAATACCGTACCGCTATCAAGTGCTTTGCTGCCCCCGGTGGCGCAGTGGTGTAAGTGCTGGTTTATGACCATTCGTTCGAGATGGGTGTGAGTTCGAATCCCGGCTAGGCATGAATGTTTTCTGTCTTACCACACAGGTTCACTCCCTTATCTGGAAAGAGTGACCCTAAATTAGGCACAGGAGACTGACTGCTTATAGCCCATCGAATTGGTCACTGTAGTCGTTAAGCCCTCAAACAAAATAAAACAAGTGCTCGAATATTCTCCACCCTTTCTCCTTTTCCGCAGCAAGAGTATTACACATAATCACCAATATGCTTTAAAATAATCAAACCTTACTCGAACTCGCTGAAATTCCCCGAAGTTGGGTTGTGGAATGCTTCTATCGAGGCTTCTATTTGTTTTCGGATCATAAGATAAAAATACAACAAACACATACTTAGGATGGATGCAGTACGAAGAGTGCGACACTTCCATCCCATTATGTGTGTGTGGTACAAGAGTTGCAATAGTGTCACTCCTTTGTATGCGTGCACTCCAGTTACTGCATCATGTACATTTATGCTCTCAATGCGAAACTGAAATTATTTTTTTAACTTACATGTAAATACAAAACATTGTACTTTCCCCAAAGCATGCAGAATATTACAAGAGTTTTGCCTCGTATGTGCATGCAAAACAAAATGAGCAACAATTTCCCCGCGCAGTCTATTGAGAGGATGTACGCAGGGATATGACGCAGTTTCGATGCAAAATACTGTTGGCATGATTATTGTTATTGAAATGGAAGCCAACTTATCAGATGAATCATCGTTTGCAGGTTACTATCATTGGACCAGAGAAACAAATAAATAAATATTTAAACAAATAGAATGTAACCACAGATGATTTTGTCCGCACAAGTCTTTAGTCTTCAGATTGGGGGGGGGGGGAAGGAAAAATATCTGCTAGTCAGATTATAGGGTATATACTTCCAGCGAGAGATGGGTGTTTTTCTCTATGTAATTACCGCCAAAATTTCTTCTCATTCATCCCTGTGCAAAATCGTTCTTAGCTCCCTCGAAACCCAAGCCAGACTACCCTTTTTATGACCACTCTGTATTTCTTTCTTTCACTCCCCGCCTCTCGAAGGAAGATGCTCCTGACGTAAGAAGTTGATTGCTCTTAATTGCTTACCGACGAATTTTCATTGGCGGGCTTTCTCCTAAAAAGTGTGTCCTCCAACAACGGGGGGATGGAGGAGGGGGGGGTTCCTTTTCTTCGTGGATAGTCCCGGTCAACGAAAGAATGGCCTTCCCGATGGACCTCTTAAGCGCCTTTTTAACTGAAGGCGAATTTCTAGCTGCTGTTTGCGCCCTGAATAACAAAAGTTACTCTTTAACTACATTTTAAATAATTAAATAAAAAGGAACTATACACCAACTGTACTTAAATAGTATAACTATACTAGATATACAAACTTTCTTGGTGTAGAATAGAAATCAAAATTTCCAAGCTTTCGCACATCAATCAGATAGCTTTTTCAAGGAAGGCAGACAGCAAACTGAATAATAGAACGGTTCAACAATTTGAACGTGGTGCCTTGACTTCACAATAACGAAGAGATGCGAACATAATCAGGCATTCAAAGACACGCGGCTTTATGCTCGTTTAGCACGCGGAATCATGGAAGGAAAACCAAGAGGCAATCACTAGTTGAAGAACTGGTTCCAAACTTGTGGCAACTCCAGTGAGACGCTATCATTGCACGACTCGCTGTTTGTCATGATCTCCAAAGTTTCGCGAATGGCAGTAGATTTTGGGGTGGAGTAAGAAGATATTTTCTTTAAGTCATCCCACATAGGAGCAGCGGACCTGAACTTGACTTCTCTGGATAGGACCGTGGTTTCTTTACCGTTCTTTATGTCCCTTTTATGTTCGTTGACTCTAATTCTAAATGAACGTTCAGTCATTCCAATGTATCATCGCTTGGAGCCGTCCGGATAAACACCTGCTTCATTGGAAAGTGGGGTCTTGTCAGTGTTTCTCTTAAGCATGGTATATAAAGACCTGATGCCAACACCAAGGTTCATCTTCTTCAACGCGTTCTTGAGCTGATAGGAAACATTTGGTATATAGGGAATTGAGCCCAGGTAGCTGGGCTACCGTAGATACCTGTCAAGTGAAGTCACTGCGTTCAAATTGTTGAAGCGTTCTATTTATTCAGTTTGCGGTTTGCTCTCCTTGAAAAAGCCATTTGATTGATGTGCGAAAGCTTGGAAATTTTGATTTCTATTCTACACCAAGAAATTTTGGATATCTGGTATAGTTATACTATTTAAGTACATTTTAAATATTTCCATGTAACAATACTGTTGCTCATACAAGGGTAGTTTAATGTGTAAGCAAAATAAATATTGTAACTCTTTCAACTTGATACACATTCAATCCGAGCACCGAAACAGTTTCCTGATTTATTTGTTTTTTTGGTAGGTGCTAATGGGTGTTTACTTCTTTTTTCATTCACCGAGTTTGGAGCATGATCTAGCATAAGAGTCAAACATATCTTCTGGTAAGGCAATAAATCAAAACTGTGCGCATTCTCTAAAATTTCTATGGAAAGCAGAGGATGTTGTGCTTGAAATCCTCGAATTGGGCAACGCAAAGTGCGCTCTACGATTATGTGTGTTCTCACGCACACTTGGTGCTAGTTTACCTTGAAAAGCAATAAAAACTGAAAATGCACTTCAAACCTCGAAGAAGTGTGCCTTGTTTTTCTTTGGTTTTCAAAAGCAGGGTACGCATATTATTAAAGGGAACTCTGTGTTGATTGCTACGCGAAGTTTACTTGATACACTGTGTCTCCCGGATAAAAACAGTACAGCTTTGCTGCCAAATACCGAAGTGATAGTTTTGACAAATGTTGTGAATGTACTTGAACCACTTGTTAGGTGTTCGTGAGGCTCCAGGATGACTGATTTTATCTCTGGAATTATTCCGTTAATCCTGATTTGCAATGCTGCAGACGAGGAAGTTTACCTCCGCAGAACTGCGCCTAAAAATGTACCAAATGTTCTCAACACCCAAGGGAAGCACATCCTGTTTTACCTCGATTAATTTTATAGAACCCTGATTCCCAGAGACCTTTCCGACAGGGCAAGCAGTTTCGTTTGTTTTATAAGGCAATAATTATCATGTCAAAGTGATCAGCGCTTGTATCAAAGGAGTCAGAAAATCATTAGAAGGACAACTTTAGTATGTCTCCTCCCTAAAATTCCTCGGACGGACACCTGGAAGTCATGTTAAACAGGGCATAAAAAACGCTCAGTTGATCCCAGTCGCAAGGGCAAGGCACGATCTTCAGCTACAATTATCAGCATATTTAGCATAAAAAGTTCCGCGTTGAGTTGAACGTTTAATAAACTGGTGGTTAATAAATGGCTCAGAAAGCAATACATCAGCATCTTAAAAGACAATTTATTCAATGACATCGTTGTAAACATGTATATTCGATAGTTATGCAGGTCTTCCTGGCGTACATCTTTCATTACAAATTCCGTTCATATGCTCAGCGAGAGAAGCAAACTCTTCTTATTTGCTGCGAGAAAAAAGAAAAAGGGTGGTGGGATGCTACGTTAAATTAAATGCATGGGTCTTTGCTTCTTCAAAGTAAATTGCCTCTTGGCTTAATACACAGTAACATACACCTCATTCCCATTGTTTTAAAACATCAATGCCATTAAAAATATGTTTTCAGCAATTCTTTGATTCGAAATGAGTTTTTTTAAAGAGTTTTCAGCTTGAAAATTGTAATAAATACAAATGGGACAAGCGTGGGAGAGTAAGAAACAATTCTAGTACCACTCTGTCTCGCTCTCTCTGTTTCTGTTTTTAGCTTTCTCTCTCTCTGTCTCGCTCTCTCAAGCTTTTTTCGCTGCTGAAAATTTTGGGGTACGATATTCGTACAAATGTCTCCTCACATTCAGAAATTTTGTCAACATAAATGTAATTGATCCTTCGTTAATATCGATTTTTCTGCTGACTTCCGAAGTGCCATCTCAATCACTTTTCCTATTTCTCAGTTAATCTTAAAGTTTTGAAGATGACAGAAAGGAAACTGCCCTATTTTTTTTATTAACATCTATAGAATCCATACAGAGATACATAACCTTTATTTCCTCTCCACTGATTTTCAGTACCATGGCAGACTTTTTCAGCTTAATCGGAAATCTAATATTCACAAGCTTTTCTAACAAATTTTTTGGCCAGGATTTGTTTTTTTAACAAAATGTCAAAGTTCTGCTTTAAAAATAAGTTTCTTAATGACAAGTTCCCAAGAACAGAAAAAAAAAAAAAAGTTGAACGTATCCCACATTCGTAATAATAGCCAGATCTTGAAAAAAAAGTGAAATTTGGTGTTCCTAAACGTAAAAGGAACACTTCGAGGCAGCAGATTCCTGCAGCTGATTTCCAATTACGAATGGGATGAGCACACATCAAAACGCTGTTTCCTACACACCTTAGAAGATAAATTGCTGAAACACCGTGAAACTTCAAGGAGAAGATGTTGAAAAAGTGACACACATTTCATTCCTGATCCACAAAATTAATGGGAATGAAATTAAGAAATCTGAGTGCGTTCTTCCAGTATAACAATGTTTTGGATTTTATTCGAATTTAGAAAATTCTTCAGTTGAGAGAACAAAATAGTTGCACAAACATTGTGATTTTGTTGGCGTGGTTTGTTTATTTTGCTGTAGCCGCCAAATTATCTTGACAGGATTATCTTGGAGCGAATGGTGAGAGATTAAATGATGGTTGCATGAAGACGCAGCGATGTCAGAAGAATTTCAGATTCCTATTTCTTACGAGCAACGAAGAAAAAGCAAGTTATTTAACTCTCACATAAAACTTTTGTTTCTCTGAGTAGGAGGTAATATTCATATGGAGAATATTTACAACTTCCAGCAGGGAGAGGTATATATGAGCCTTTCTTGTATTTCCCTCCTAAGATTTGCGCTCTTCCCCCTCTAAATACATTCTCTAGAAAAATACGTTCTTCTCCGACTCGCTGCTAAACTACAAAATTGAATTTAATTTTCGCTCCCCTTTGGAGAAAAATGCCTGCGTTGTGTGTACCACTACACTAAATCCGTTAATTAGCTCGCTTAGCGTGGGGAGAGAGGCAGGATTTACATCTCTGGGTAAATTTTATCTCACGGGCAGCTGGCTGAAGTTGCAAGTGACTGTCAACTGATTTAAAACTTCTTGTTCACGAAGTTGGTAATAGGGTTTTGGAGTGATCGTCGTTCTCTAATTGTGGGTGGGTAGTCAAGTAAAAGATCCGTTTTCCCAAAGTAACACTTACGTTCTTTTTTTTTTCTTTTTTTTTTTTTTTTGGCTTTTTTTAACCCGGAAGACAAAGTTTTTTTTTTTTTTTTAAGTTGTATGATTCAAGTCCCTATTAAGACACACACAGTCGAGTCACATTATTGTGACCACCTCCTACTTTTTACGTCAACAGCGCATACCCAGTGAAAGAAGGCACGTGTCGTGCGTGAGCTGGCTTGGAGGGTATATAAGCAGTGCTGTATGCATTATGAAAATATATCACTCGTTGCTGTCATGGATAAAAGGAGCGATTTATCAGATTTGCAAAAAAAGATATGATTATCGGATTTCGGGCCAAGGGTGACAGTATTTCTGAAACAGCGCAGTTTGCGAACTGTTCGCGTGCTGATGTGGTTAAAGTGCATCGTGATTGGAGAAATTGTACCATTGCGAATAAGCGACGTGGTGACTGCGCAGCACCACGTGCCATTGATGTGAGAGGTGAACGTCGGCTTCAAAGGTGCGTGTGGGCCGATCGACATGCTACAGTGGGACAACTCACTGGCTGAATGAACCAGGGGACTACCGAAAACGTGTCTAAAACGACAGTTCAGCGAACCTTGCTGCGTATGGGGCTCCCATGCAGACGGATGGTCACTGCAACTATGCTGACGAAGGTGCATCGGCAGAAAAGGCTTGCTTTTGCACGGCAGTATCGGAATTGGACCTCCGCTGATTGGAAAAGGATAGCCTTCTCCGATTAGTCACGTTTTCTGCTTAAGCGAACGGATGAACGTTGGCGTATAAGGCGAGAAACATCGGAGAATAAACACTCTACAAGCGTTATGGTCTGGGGAATGTTTTCGTGGCATTTCTTGGGTCCAATCTTACCTGTGAAGGACACTATGGACCGAATTCGTTATAAATCCATCCTTGCAGACCACGTACACCCATACATGCTGATTGCCTTCCCTGGGGCGGATGGAATCTTCCAGCACGACAATGCGACGTGTGAGACTGCTAGAAATGTCCGAGAGTGGTTGGAAGAGCACGATGAAGACTTCAAAGTACATCCCTGGTCTCCTAATTCCCCAGACTTAAACCCAATTGAGCATCTGTGGGACCACCTCGATCGTGTTGTTCGTTCTATGTATCCTCCACCACGCACCGTCCAGCATCTGTCAGATGCACTGCAGTTAGCATGGCTCCACATACCTATGAACACCTTCCAGTACCTTATTGAGTTATTCCCAGCCCGTCTAGCTGCTGTCCGCGCTGCACACGGCGGTTACTCTGGATATTAGCTGGTGGTCACAATAATGTGACTCTACCGTGTATAAGGCAACATTAAAAAATATCCATATAAAATCCTATTTCATGATATCTTCTGATATTCACATATATCCATATAACACTAATTTAATAAATTCCTGATGATAAGTTAAGTTTCATTTATATATATTCGATATCAAATCATCCTATATTCAGCTTTTCCCATAGAATCTGTATTTTAGATACGATTTTCCGTGAAGTGCTTGTCAGTGATATCATTTGCCAGATTAATTAATCCATGAAATTATCAAGGTATGAGATGCTTGCCCGTCTCGTACATATGCTATAAATTAGGTGAAAATTTGAAGGATCGTGGTGATCTCTGAATAATTGTGTTCAAGTTTATACAACAAACCTTCCCACAACGAGTGTTTGTGGATTACAAAGGCAAATCTTTCCATTGGCAAAGAAAGTTCAAAATCAGTAATTCGTTTGTCATTGTTTTGATTCAGACAGCAGCCGATGCTGAGTTTCATTATTACTGGTTCCTCTTACTGAGTTGTCCAAGTTCTTAACTACAGGAATTGTATTATTTCTTCATAAATATTAGTGAATTTTACACTAATCTTCCGATAGACAAGACATGGAACAGTACTATATGTAACATGAATACTTAAAAGTGGAACACGATAAGTTCTCTCCTGAACTTTGCCAGAATGTCGATGTCAAATCAACACAAGAAAGATGGTACCGAATTGTTTTTTTCTTTTTGCATTGGGATTTAAAGATTACTATGAACAATTCTGTGGAATATAAGCAGTCGTTTGTCTGTTATATGGCCGCTGGTTCCACAGATGAGAGCGAGCCAGCGCCAAAACAATGCCATCCATGTCTTATCTGGACCTGGAATCCGGGCCCAGCTAATACAAGACCACTCGTCCACCGCGGTGATGACGTCACTGAATTCTCAGGTTAGATGAGCTTGTCTTTTGATTCAAAAGAATGTGTAATGATATAAAATGTTACAATTATCAATCATTTATCGACGTATGAATTTTAATATACAGTGAAACCTGCCTATGACGATATTCTAGGGACCGGGAAGATGAAAGTTTTCGGTTCCCCGAGGAGAGGGTGAGATTTTTATTTTCTTGTTCGACATGGGGCATCGAGGTAGAAATGGCGTTGGGGAAAAAGGGAACGCTTCATACTATGATCAAGAACAGATCAATGTGTAAACACTAAAAAGACTAATATAAAAATCAAGGCAAGCAAACCCCTGACCTCCTCCATATACAGCACTGAATAACGAACAATATTGCTGAAAAACGAGTTCTCATTTCATCATCGGAGGAAAACAGCTTCAGCCCTGAATTGCTTGATCACATTACAGTGAAGGCCTGGCAAACCCACTCCAAAGGGCACTGAAAGGAATAAAGTGAACATCCCTGTAACAATGTAAACGAAGAATAATAGGTGAGAAAACAGCAGCCCAGCTAGCTGCGGGACTAACAAATATGTGTGGTAGAATTGGTTGTATATTTAAAATACTGTATATAGCCAATTCTGCAAACACATGAAAGAAAATTTTAGGATGTTGGTGGTGGTACTGCTTATTTAAATGAGGTACAATAATTCCGCAGAGACTTCTTAAAAGCGTGAGTTTACTTATTGCTGAATGTTAGGAAAGGAATTTCGCCTCTAGTGTAGAGACGCCGGCTCTTGCTAGTATACGAAAAGTTTCATGGAATTGAATCGTGAGGGTTTTCAATATTTTCAGCTTATCTGGTGAGTCGCATCTTCAGAGATCGAAGTACTCACCAACGATTTCTGAATTCAGTGGGGGAATTGTCACGTGACTGTCTTCACCTCCAACTCCCTACTGCTGGTTCATAAAGGGAGAAAATGAAAACCGAAGAGCACCTGTGACTCATTTAGGGTCACGGCGTGATATACTACCAGGTTAATCTCTTGCTCACCGAACAACAAAATATAAATACACGAATTACATATTTATGCTTATTTTTATTTTCCTAGAGCGACCTACAGTTTTGCATTGTGGATTAACATCTTGAATAAACACCGTAATTAATGAATCTTGGGAAGATAAAGGGGATAGAAGACAGAAAACAAGAGAGAAATTTTTTTAAAGAGTGATTGTTCTCTTGTTAAGGCAGGACTTTTAAACCAGAGCTGGGAACAGTAATAGCTGTGAAAGCTGCGACGACGGAGGTCAGGCGCGATTTTGCAAGGCCGTGGCTTATTATTGTCAGATCAAAAGGAATAACGAAACTAACCGCCTGATATGGGTCACTGGGGCATAAACCCTGAGAGGTTGAATAGGATTCACAGTTTTCTTCTTTTAATTTTCTCGCAACGTTCTTGCGTTATGCAGCAGGAGTTCTCTTTGATCATGCCAAATATGGTTAAACATTAAGGACGCTCTGAGCTCGCGCGGGTTTTCGCTGTTGTCCTAACGTTTTCCAATTAAGTTTTCATGTGCAAACTAAATAGGATAAACGCACATTGAAGGAATTTAGTTTTGGAACAGTCGACCGTGACATACGCTTTTGGACAGAATTAATCCTGCATTTGCGTGTAGTGTTATTAAAACAAGCCTGATGAAAAACTACACCTGAAAAATTGAGCAGAATGGGATAGAATTTGTCCGGAGCATTCGAATTTGGTACCATTTGTACATCAAACTATAGATACAGGAATTTAGTAATATATACATATATAATATACCTTACAAACTGTATTTTTTTTATTGGGGTTTACGACCACCGTGAGGAATTCAATGGGCTATGAGTAGTTGCTGGTCCCTAATTTAGGGCAACTGGTTCCAGGAAAGAGAGACCCATTGCCGTAAGACAAAAACAACATCCATGCCTCACCAGGATTCGAACCCGGACACATCTCGGACGAGTGATCAGAAGCCATCGCTTAGACCACTGCGCCACCGGGGCTGCCAAACTATGTTTCTAAACTTGACTAAAATGGGGAAATAATAAGTTACCGCCTCGCAACTTTTCTCCAATCAAGTTTTCGTGCTTGAATTGATGACTCTACAAGTTGACAGTCGTATTACAGGAAAGTAACGAAATGTCGGCGTAATGTTTTCACCAGCATAAGTGCTAATATTTTCTTTTGTTCGCTTTCATCAATTCCAAGCATAATTATTTATTTATTTTGACTAGTTACTAACATTATTTCTGATTCGCTTAGGCAAGTTACTAGCGCTATTCTTGAGTTACTTTAACTAATAATTAATGCAGGGTAGTTCAAAAGGGACTTTATAACTTTGAAAGTGTGAAGGAAACAGAGACTTATTGTGGTATTGGAGTTGTGGTATTGGAGCTTCCTCATCGTACAGCGTTCAGACTCTGTACGATGAGGAAGCTCCAATACCACAACTGATCGGAAAATCAAAACCAAGCACTGAGATTTGACTGGTAGCGCAGACATTTCTGTATTAAAGAAACTTCGCGCGTTTAAAGATCACAGTTGTATATATCAGGATTAAAATTAAAATCCAACACAGAGAACTCTTCAAGAAAATAGAATTCCATTGTGAAAATCTTAAAGTACATCTCAAACTCTTATCAAGCGGTTTTCGGTGATGCAAGTATTTCTTCTCACTATATTCTCGAGGAAATTATACGTTCAAATGAGGAATAAAATATTTCACCCCATTAAAAGCAGAAACCGCTGAGGAAATAGTCGTTTACTTTGCGCCACACACATGGGCCTTGCCCTGCTTTTGTAGTGCCCACACTTCTAGAAACACGACACATCGATATTTTTGTACGTTTGACATTTGAAACGTAAGGCATGTCCTGACATTTCAATGATGCAGGTGTATCCATATGATTTTTTTTTACTCTTTTGCTAGTTCCGCCAGCTCGTAGGTAGTCTTATCTTAAAGCAAGCTCCACCTTCTGTCAAATGGACAACTAAAGAAAAGCGAAAAAAGAAATGGGTGCTTAATTATTCCCGGATTCCAATTCAATCGCATTACAACCGAAGAAAATAGAGAATATGTAATATTATTTATGCTTTTTTGTGTTTTCGTAATTCCAGCAGAGGCTGAGAAGTAATATGCGCATACCCACACCACAAATAAATTCTAATAATTTTGCAAATTTGCAAATCTGTCACACCTCTCTCTATGATATTCGATAACGATACTTCCGAAAGATGCACCGTTATCAACGCCATTAAAAATCGTGGCATCAGTTATCGTAAGAAATGTGTAGTATGCTTAACTTCTGATTGGCTCTCCGACTTTGGACACTTTTGCCGCAGAGATAAGATTTGCGCAATTTTATATAACTTAAAAAAAATTCTTCAGTTACACACTATTACTAAAATAGAAAATACAAAAATGGCAATAACAGTATACGAGAACGGTCTAAAGCATCCTTTTAGTTTCTTTGTGGATATTTCTCATGTACTTAACACTAACCAAAACGTGCTTGCCACATATGCAGTTGCTGTTTATTGATCCTTTTAGAGACTTTATAAATAGTTCTTATGGTACAA
Organism: Macrothele yani; assembly: GCA_039090855.1. Classification (NCBI taxonomy): domain Eukaryota; kingdom Metazoa; phylum Arthropoda; class Arachnida; order Araneae; family Macrothelidae; genus Macrothele; species Macrothele yani. The sequence continues at coordinate 3,554,369 of CM077014.1, forward strand.
ATTTTGAAGATGACAATCCGATTTACGCCAAAAATCGGATTGTCATCTTCAAAATTTGTATTATATGGCGTAATCCCGTATTTCTTTCATGATTTATCTGCTTCTCCGGGCAATCACGGGATAGGATTATTAACCTCCAGATTCGCTAAACATGAATGCCGATTGCTTCGACTAGCGAATCCTGTGATGGTTAAATTCAAATTGATCGAAAACTTGAAACTTGGTCGTTCTGGGTGGTGTAGTGGTTAGCATACCTAGGCGTTTTCTGGGAGACGCGGGTTCGAGTCCCGCTCCAGGACGATGAAAATTTTCAAGTTTTCAGATATTATCTGACTTACCATCCTTGTCATATTTACGCCAAAAATCGGATTGTCATCTTCAAAATTTGTATTATATGGCGTAATCCCGTATTTCTTTCATGAGTTCTTATGGTCCTTGATTTCATATACTACAGTCTTGTGACGATTATATTAAGATAATACAACATAATTTGTCACAAATATTTATTTTTTCAAGTCGACCATGGTTTCGCTGGGTATTGACCTAGCTTCATCAGGACGAATGGCATATAAATATTCAAATTGTATATGACATCATAAATGGTGTTTACAGTCACGAGGTTTGGTTAGTTGCTTCCACGCGCTTGATAGAAATGGGTGGATGCCATGTCATTAACAAGTTGCGAAGACTTCTGATATATATGGAAGCTTCCAAAATATCAAGTTTGGTGGTTGAATCTAGTTGTCAATTAGCTTTGCTTCTTCAAAGAGAAATTTATGGTCCCTTTCATAACAGTGTTTAGCCATCGATGACTTCTTTAGGTCACAGTTCCGAAAGTAGGTCTTGCGCTCCTTCAATCGAAAAGCAAGGCTCTACGGGCCTGTCCTATATACGAAGCGCCCCGTTCACATGAAATTTGATAAATTCCGCACGAGTTTTTGTCTTCAACATAGCCCTTTGATCCTAAAAAGTTCATTTTGTTTATGGGTTTAAAAAACACTTTAAAATGAAAGGTTTTGAGAATTTTTGAAATTTTGAAGGCAATGTCACGGGAAAATTCTCTCGCAGTGGGCACATCACATGAGTTAACGTGGAGACAGGCTTCGGTTTCCGGAATTTTGTTGGAGCGTTGTCGATAACGGAAGGGTTGTATCCTCGCTGTACTGCAACACGTTTAAGGAAATAGTTCTTTGTCCAAACAGTCTTTATCTGAACATATATGTATTACGCGATATACATATACAGTTTTTGTATATCATATCATATACAATTTGAATATTTACGTGCCATTAGTCCTGATGAAGCTAGGTCAATACCCAGCGAAATCATGGTCGACTTGAAAAAATAAATATTTGTGACAAACTACGTTGTATTATCTTAATATATAGTTCTTACGGAATTCGATTCTAATGGAACACACATCCTGCAAAAGTTTGTTTCCTATGTCCTCTAAGCGTCTTCGTGATTAATCTCAATATACTCGAAATTCAACTCAAGATCTACAATCTTTTTTTCTTTATTGTGTTAGTTTCTTCATGAACTGTTTTTTGTGTACTTGATTCAAAGCGAACATACGTATCACAGCCTTTGTTATTCTCCATTCTTGCAGCTTTCACTACTGGTGCAATTCATTTTTTTGTAGTAAAAAAAGAAACTCCTTTACTTAATACACTCCTATGTAAAAGTTAAAGTACAAACACAAATACCAACATTGTGAGAAAACGGATAGAGATATTACACCGAAACGCGGCAGAGTAATAACATTGACGACACCACGTAACATACACAGTCGTATCAGAATATGACCACCCCAGGCATCAGTGTACACGCCCAGGCGCATCACAAAGTACACGTGCCCAGGTCGACCATTAGGAGATATAAGGGAACGCCCAAGACAAATGAGCCATAGTGCGTTACGTGAGCTTAATGGGAAGAGGTAGTGACTAGACGAATGTTCAAAAAGGAATGATAATCGGCTACCGCGCAAGGGTGGAAGCATCTCAGAAACAGCAGACTTCGTGGGCTGTTCGCGAGGTGCTGTAGTAAGGGTGTACCAAGAATGGACCGCTGGCACACTGAGCTCCTCCCGATGCCATAACTGTGGAGCCACAAAAGCCGTCAACCCCAGAGGATAATATGGCCTACGTCGACTGGTAAAGGGCAATCGACGCGCAACAGTGCAGCAATTGACAATTCAAATGAACGTTGGGCACCCAGGTAGGTGTCCTCGATAACAGTAGAGCGAACCCAGTTACGCGTGAGTCTCCGCAGTCGACGTTAAGTCAAGGCGCCCATGTTAACACTGGCCCATCGGCAACGACGCCTGTAGTTTGCGTGGCACTACAGTCATTGGACAGTGGAAGAGTGGGAAAAGGTCGCCTTCTTCGACGAATCGAGGTTTCAACTCCACAGAAGTGACGGGTGGTGGCGGATATGACGTCAGACACACTAGAACCAACAACCGGATACGCTTTTCGGTCAAGTACAGTCCGGCGGTGGCAGTGCGCATGTCTGGGGGATGTTGTCTTGGTTTCACTTGGGACCGCTGGTACCACTGGATGGGTTCCTGAACACCAATAGCTACCTCTCCATCCTCGCTGACCGCATGTATCCCTTCATGTTGGACATTTATCCTAGTGGGGATGGTGTCTACTAACAGGTCAATGCGCCCTGCCATGTCGCTAAGGGGATGCGTGACTGGTTCCAGGAACACGACAGCGATGTGTGAGTTTTCCCTCGGCTGGAGAAATTGCCCCACCTCAATCCCATAGAGCACTTGTTGGACAATTTGAATCGACAGGTTCGACGTGCCAGCCCACAACCACGTCATCCCCGGGACCTCCGTGCTTTTCTGCAGTCCTAATGGGTACGTGTGCCTCGGGCAACATTCCAGGGCTTTATTGCGTCCATGCCACGCCGTCTCGCCGCTGTCATCCGGGCCAAGGGTGGTTATTCCCATTATTAGGTAGGTGGTCATATTATTCTGATACGACAGTGTACTCCGAAATGAAGATAAAACACCGAATGCATTTCAAATAAACGGCGTTATTTGAAAAAAAAACACTCATAAATATAAAAATTAACACACATAACAGAAGGACGTACCTTGACTTTAATATGGTGTGTGTTATCACCTCTCATGGCGACACACTACTGACAGCGTCACGAAATGCTGTCCGAAAGAGTCAATAACTTCTGAGAGCAGTCGGTCGTACTGCTATACAAGAATTTCGCAGCTCCTGTACGTTTTATGGAGCAGTCAAACCTCTCTCTAAAGCGCCCTAAAAGTGTTTTATAGCATTAAGGCCCGCAGACCTTGCTGGCCACTCCATGACCGCAACGCCTTCGCTTTCTAGGTATTCCAGCACCAGTCGTGCGGCATGGATTCGGGCATTGTCCCGCATTAAAACCAACTGGGCCGACAGCTGCTGCGAATATAAGACGCTACGATCTCATCTCGATAGCGTTCATGGAACCCCTGAAAAACAGGAGCAGTTAAATTCGTTCGTTACGCATTATGCCTGCCCACACCATGCAACCACCACCTCCATGTGTACCTCTCTCTGGTGTTTGATGGATGGTAACGCATGCCACGTTCTCTCCAGATGAATACACGACGGGCATCCGTTTGCAATGAGGAACGCTACTCATCCGTGAAGAGAACGTTAGACCACTGTTCACGTGTCTAGTGCAGATGTTCCCGAGCCCAACGTAATCGTCTTCTGCGGGAAGGTGTTAGCGGCACGCACGCCACAGGTGTTCTGTCATGAAGTCCGTTTTCCTAAAGCCTTCTCGTCACTGTGCAGTGGGACACTGCTCGTCCTCTGAAGCCACCTGACGAGATGTCATGCTTCTGTTGCATCTTACAGTTAAGGCCAGAAAGCGGCCATTGGGGACAAAATATGACCTTGAAGAACATCATACAGGTCATCAGCGAACACTTCACACAAATAAAATGGCGTGTGATTGGTTGTTACTTGTTGGGGGAGGGCTCTGCCTCTTGTTGCTGCAAAGATCTCATGTTCGACCTTCGCTCACTCTATTGACAGGCGTGTTTCTGAGTTCTGACTGAGTGATGAACTATCTAAAACAGCAAGTCGAATTGAGCCTAAAGTACACTGGCGTGCAAAACTTAAGGACCGTTCGCTTTTTTCGCCATAGCTTCGCAATGAAGCAGCCTGAATAGATGAATGTCACACCACAGAGACCTCAGTATACACCAAACGGGGAAATGAACAAGCACGTGTGCAAAAATGAGTACAAAAGTGTACACTGGGAATTTACTAAGAAATGATTGTAAAGCAGTACGCACCATGGTACAGAGCCATAGTTTCCACAGATGGAATACAGCAAAGAGGCGGTCGTCAGCAAGGAATATTATGCCCCCTAACAGCAATTGCTGCGTTGCAGTTTCTGGCCATACTTAACACGAGGCTGTCGATGTGTTCTTGGGACAACTTTGCCCATTCCTCTCGTAGTACACGTTCCAACTGATGGACATTTTTCAGTGGATGTGGGCGTGCCACATTACGTCTCCCCAGAGCGTCCCACACATGTACTATGGGATTTAGATCCGGGGAGTACGCAGGCCAGGCCAATCCATCCTGACTTTCCAACAGCTCATCTACTGCACGTGTACGATGGGGTCTCGCGTTATCGTCTGTAAACACGAAATCGGAACGAATGGCACCTCGGAATAGGCATACATGGGAAAGGAGCACCTCATCACAGTAGCGGTTTGCGGTTACGGAACCTCCTTCGAAAATGTGGACCTCAGTACGACCATTCAGCGTAATGCCTTCCCAGACAAGCACGCCAACACCGCCATACCGATCTCTTCCGATAATGTTAGCCGGTGGATAACGTGCTCCCACCTCTCTCTAGATCAGCTGACGTCCAGAATCACTCGTGGTACTGAAACGACTCTCATCTGCAAAGAGTACCGTACCCCATTGCTCTATAGTCCAATCCTTGTGGTCCTTACACCATTGTAATCGATGTCTCAGATGGGTAGGCTTTAATGGAATGCAACGTTCAGGTCGTCGGGCAAATAATCCACCTTTATGTAGACGTCTGGCAACAGTGAACCGCGATACGGCGCGTCCTGTGGTCATCTGCAGTTGCTTCGCGATATTGCCCGCTTTTCGGCGTCCCGATCACGTTTGGCCTGTATGACCATATATCGGTCATCTCTTGCTGTTGTTTTCCGTGGCCAATCACTACTACTGAGCATTCTAAGAGCTGTTCCTGTCGTTCGGAAGGTCTTCCACGCACGTGAAATAATGCTATGGGTGACGCCGAACTCGTTGGCGACACTCGTTACGGTTAGCACCTCCTCCAGATTTTCGACCACGTGTTAAGTCATCTAAATGTCTCCGCGTGGACATTTTCTCGTCTGCGACACACTAGCAAACCACTCGAACCTGTTTACAACGACGCACGCTTTCCGTTTCCTGCCTTGCTGCGAGATGCTCCTTATATCCATTTCAGTGCTCTCATGTGACCTGCGACATCACATTTCGGAAATCTGCATACACATAGTTTCTCTACTGATCCCCTTGCGTTATGCAAATCGCCTTCAGCTTATGTGTTTCACTGTGCGGCTATAATCTGAGGCACTAGTGTCTGTCCTTAAGTTTTGCACGCCAGTGTAGTATAACTATACTATTAGTAATCCGGATATCTTGGTGTAGAATAGAAATCAAAGTTTCCAAGCTTTCGCACATCCACCAGATGGGTTTTTCAAGGAAGGCAGACAGCAAACTGAATAATAGAACGGTTCAATAATTTGAACTCGGTGACTTGACAATAAACGAACAAATGCGAATGTAATTAGGCATCTGGTTGATGTGCGGAAGTTTGGAAACTTTGATTTCCATTCTGCACCAAGTAATTCGGATCACCCGTATAGTTATACTATTTTAGGTATAGTTGGTGTGCAGTTCCTGGTTATTTAATTCGAATCGAGTTACGTTTGAAGTAATTTAGGAAATAAATATTCCATACTATAATGGGGCATTGTTTATTTTTAACATTTAAGATTGCGTATACCGTGCATTGTTGGGATGAGAATTCACTAAAAATTTTAAGTGATTAATCAAAGTTCGTTAGTCGATTAATCGTCCTTTTTAAATAAAATCGCCTGCAACACTATTTCTCGGAAGACATTTTTTTTTATTTGCTAAACTCTCCCCTTACCACATCGCATACGCCACTGCCATCAGTATTGCAGAGGTATGCCGAAGATGCCATTTATTGTTTAGAATTTATAATAATATTTTATTTCATTCTGGACCCCTTGTTCTTTATTTAACCGTATTTAATCGCCCAATGCATCTGAACCAAAAGGTGCCCAAAGTTTTCTGCGCTCCCAAATGACAATGTTCACGTAGCGATCAAGATTTACGAAAAAATGGCAAAACAATTCCTTTGCGTCTCCCATCTCAGGAATACCGACCATAAACCTGTCACTGATAAGAACTCGCTTCAAGTCCTTTAGTCTCAACTCAATGACGCAAAGAATAATGGGGAAGTGCTAGCCCCCATGACATGGACACCGTGCCACTTGGTAAAATAAGCTACCCAAGCATCTCTCTCTCTCCTTAGGTTCATCGCCATTGTTCTACTCCTGTTAGGGGTTATAACCAGTGAGAAAGAATTAGTGTCAATCATTCCCCTAAACGATCACTCTGAATAACAATGCTACCGGGAAAGCAACGCTTTCTGATTCGCAGGTTCATTCGTTCGAACAGCGTTCTGCCCACTTCTTAGACAGCGAATATAATCGTTCGAGCTCATTTTAGCCCATTTAGCTAACGCAGAGTTCATTCGTTCCAGCCGGTTAAAGGATTAATATACGAATTTCGGTTATCAATTCCAGTCTCACATCTGTGGCATAAAGAAAACGTTTCTTAGGCAATAGGATTTCTTGGAGAAATGTTGATGAAACACTGAGTGGTTTTGATTGACCTCTGGTGACAGACTTCAAGAAGTTATGCGAAATACAAGTAGACGAACAAAGTGCATGCTTTAGAAAAAGACACTAAGTTAGCAATACTACAGTGGCTATTACTGTCCGTACTCAACAGATAGTGCTAACAGGGCCGGATTAGGGGTGTCTATAAGGGCTATAGCCTAGGTGCCCACCATGACCAAGGGCCGAGAAGGCATGCCTGCGCCAACAGACAGGTAGAGAGAGAGAGAGAGAGAGAGAGAGAGGGGGGGGGGAGATCAGTAAAGTAGTTTTAATTTTGTCTCTTATGATTCCCACTTGTCAGAAACAAAGGCTGGATGATGAACAGATTTCAAGGCTGTGACTCACTAAATGTAAAGGTTTCATGTCGCTGTGTACAGCGGAGTCGGCGAGACAGTTTCAGCTATTCACTAACATCCACCCATACCTCCCAATTTGCATTTCAAACCGTTAATGGCCAAATCCCTTGTGGCTTCACATTGTATACTTTTCTGAATGCATCTTTTTTCGTTATGCAATGTTAAATCATTTAGAAATCCATGAAAAAAAATCTGGGAATTTTAAGCTTTCAACTCATGTTCTTATGAGAACAATGAAAAATACAGCGTCTTATTATGAAAACTCTGGTTTGTTAGTTAGAAGAATGCCCTACTCATTAATTATGACAAACATATTGCTACAGTTTCATGTTTTAACGGACTTCATAATGATTTCCCGTCACAAGTTCTTTGGGGTCCACAGATGTCTTAGCCTTGGGGACCACTGAAATGTCTTGGCCTTGGAACCCAATCAAATGCCTTAGCTTAGGGGGGGGGTACTAAGGCCTTAATCCGGCCCTGAGTGCAAACTCACCCTTTCTGCTACCGAATTACTTTAATTCTACGCCGCCTTCTGTTGAAAATTCATTTTGTGTGTGCTTCCATTTCACAAAATTTCTGGACACAATTCAGCGATCGGGAAGTTAAAGAGCCAAACAAAGAAGAAAACCATTTAATGCACGAAACAAGTACTTTGGCAAATTGCTGATCGTGAAAAGATTAAATGCCACGCATCTGTCATAGTCAATGGCATAAATGTTATGATATAGACAGAATTCTCGTCTAATAAGTCTGTGTATGAGATCTGGATGTACAGCATAGTGCTGATCAGGGAAGAATCACTCAGGAGAAAAGTGGTTTTATAGGTGATGCAAGAAGTTGTCTACGACTGATTGTTTGCGTGAGCTGAAAAGACCGCGTGGCCATGTGTACGTGGGAAAAGCACGGCGTGTGTATCTGTGTTTTCTGTCTCGAAGTTCGCGTGTAGGGTATTTCCCTAGTGCGTCGTCTCTGACTGTGGTGGCGGGCGTCAAGGTTGACTTTGAGTGATATTAATGACGTGAGGACGGAGCTGAGTAAGCCTGTTTCAAGTCAAAAATGACAGAAAATAAATATTTAAAGGTGCTACAGTTACTTATGCGGACATTTTCTCAAATGGCTGAGCGTCGAAGTTGCAAATTTCGTCTACTACAGGCAGCAAACTTAAGTAAACAGAAATTTGGCTCTTGGCGTGAATGAAGTTAATTATTAAGTTTAGCCAATGATAAAGCGACAAATATTTCCCACGCAGTTTGGAACAAAGAGCGTGATAATCGGTTGCTTGTTTCTGGGTTTGGATATCGCAAAGGACTTGTTAAACTAGCCAAACAGCAGCACGAGCAAGATTTATTCGAACAGACAGTGCCTGGCAGTGTGGATACTACTCCACATCATTGGTCGGGCCAACTGATGACGAGAGGGAATGCACATAGTCAATCACTGTATATAGTAACCAGAAATGTGATACTGATAAATACCATCCCAAGAATTAACCTATGAACGAGAATCAGTTTTTCTGTTTTCCTGGGTATTATTTATGCGTGTTTTTCGTTCTGTTACACCACCACTTTAGTGTGAGTTAAATTCTACAATGCCTCACAGCCTAGTATCTGACTTACGGCCTTTTTTACGCTTTCCAGCCGTAGGTTGGAGAAGCGTATATGCTCCAGCTTTGTCAGTCTATCCGCACGGTAACTCACGTAAAAATGGTTCGATTTCCATGAAAGGAAATCGAACCATTTTGCGTGAGTTATCGTGCTAGGGACCACCTGGGGACGGACCCTATTGAAAATGGGATTAATGGGGTCAAAGGTCACGACATAGGAGCGGGATCCATTCCATTGCCCTTATGCGTCATAACTTGCGTAAATATAGTTCGATTTCAATGAAATTTCAGTATGTGGTAGGGACCACCTGGGGACGAACATTATTGAAAAGGACGAAGTGGGGTCAAAGATTCGGACATAGGATCGGTATCCATTCCATCGCCCTTATGCGTTATAAGTTACGTAAAAATGCTTCGATTGAGACAAAACTTTATCATGTTGTTCCGGAAGTACAGTTTACCGATTCTGTTTAATATAATCGAAATGGGGTCAAAGGTGAGGTCATAGGAGCGAGATTTATTCTACAGCCATTATCCTCATAACTTGAGTAATGATTTCTGGTATGTTGGAAAGAGTATCATAATCAATGCATTGCATGATTTTACTAACTTGTTTTACGCGTTCCAACCGTAGGTTGAAGAAGCATATGTGCTCCCGCTTTGTCAGTCTGTCTGTCTGTCCAAACGGTAACTCGCGTAAAAATAGTTGGATTTCGATGAAATATTAGTACATGGTAGGAGACAACCTGTGGACGAACCCTATTGAAAATGGAAGACGTGGGGTCAAAGGTCAGGACATAAGAGCGGCATTTATTCCATCACCCTTATGCGTCCTAACTTACGTAAAAATGCTTTCTATTGCGACAACACTTTATCGTGTTGTTCCGGAGGTATGTTGAACCGGTTCTGTTGAATATGATGGAAATTGGGTCAAAGATCAGGGCAAAGGAGTGAGATTTATTCCACAGCCATTATCCTCAAAACTTGAGTAAAAATGCTTCTATTGCGGCAAAACTTTAGTATGTTGTTTCGGAAGTATACTGAAACAATTCTGTTTAATATAATCGAAATGGGGTCAAAGGTCAGGGCACAGGAGCGAGATTTATTCCACAGCCATTATCCTCATAACGTGAGTAATGATTTCTGGTATGTTAGAAAGCGTATCCATAATCAATGCATTGCGTGATTTTACTAACTTATTTTTTCTTAGTAAGAGCTCCATTTTTCCTCCTGAAAAGATTTCGTGCCACTATTACTGCTTTGAATGACCTGGTTGCAGATATCACTAATAACTGGAATTTTTGTTATGTTGTAAGTGAAAATTAATGACCTAAAAAGGTAAAGGAATTCAAGTTCAAGGCACCTGATTTGATTATAAACAGTACACCGTGAAATTACTCTAATATGCCTTTCGTTTTTCTTTTTGGTGATATTACAAGATTTAGTTTTACGTAATATTACTTTCATTATTACACAGGAAGTTTTGGGTTCTCAAGGAAGTCCCGAATGGCTGTGTATGAAAGTGTAATTGTTCCTACTCTGATGTGCGGCAGTGAAACCTGGGTATTGCAGAAGAGACATAGAAGTCGTTTCTGTGGTGGGAAGATACGTTACTTACGGGAGAGGAGGAGTCTGTGGCAAGACACTATCTGATCGTGTGAGGAATGAAGATGTGTTGCAGTTGTGTAATGTGAGGCACAATGTTGTTAGCAAGATGGAGACTAATGTTCTTAGGTGGTTTGGCCATGTTGAAAGAATGAGTAATTGGATGCTTACTAAGAAAATATTTTCATCCCAAGTGGCAGGAAAGAAAGGCAGAGGAAGGCAAAGGAAGTCATGGGAAGATCAGATTCAGGAATGTCTGCATGAGGAAAAGATTATGCAGTATAGAAGGGCTTGTGTGCGTCATGAGATGGATGTCAGTGAAGCTCAAGCTGTGTGTTCAGATTGTTGTAAATAGAGAAGCTTGGTACGGCAACAGTAAGAAAATAATCAGTTAACAATTTATCGGTGGTTTGTATTTCTTCGTGGAGCTAACCTCTGAATCTCAGAGAACAGCTTAGTCATATGTGTATGTATGTATGTATGTATGTATGTGTGTACTTCTATTGTTATTATTCCCACCTTATGGAGAGCGAGGACGGAAAAGGCAGTTAGAATTTCAAAATCCAGAGTGTCTACGCAGTTTTGTCCCTTTTAGCACTCTGAGCCCAGGTGTTGAAGATGCAAATAAGCTTCTCCTGCATTGAGACGAGTTCTCCGTATACTTAAGGCTTTTAACCTCTGACTTCCTGGGAAACTCAGATGCCTCTTGAAGAAAAAACTGATAAGTGCTTCTTTTGCGCTCCATTAACACCACGTACACGCGTGAAAGAAAACCCCTAAACAAATTGCACTTTCTACTACTATGCAATAATAGCTCGGAATAGATCAACGCACACAGATAGTACAAAATGAAACCATTGCCACCGTCGATTACCATCTAATAACAGATCCAAACGGTGGCCACCACATGGCAAGTGAAATATTTCAGGTACTTTAATGCATTTCATTTCCAACATTTTTTTCTCTTTTGCTGTCTCTGAAGTTCATCACACACACACACACACACACACTGTAATAATGAAGAAGACAAACTGTAGCGGAAAAAATATATTACAAAAAAAAAAAAATATATATATGAAATAAAATAAATACAAATGAACTGTAATAGCCCACTATCAGAGTACGTAAATTTTTCAGTTTCCTTGTAGTTTGGGAAACGTCAGATCTGCGGGGATTTATCTCCAGGAACCACACCCATCTTTGCCACCCTAAATATGATGTTCGACACTAACACTTCCTGCAAAATATTTCATTTCTGTTCTCTCTGCGAGGAAAAGGCCAATAAACCTGAGTGGAGTACAACAAACTGGTACTTACTGTGTTGGATAATAGATAACCGATAGTTCTCTGACCTTTAGTCTGAACACTTCATGTCAGCTTTAAGAAAGGTTTTGAGAGACATAGATCTAGTGATTTTTCAGAGAATTTCGAATGACATTTTAACTTTCTCCTCAGATTAAACGTATATTCCCTTTAAAGTCAAGACAAATCAATCAAAATGGCACTTTGAATAGAATAACAGTTGTGTGCTTCATCATATTAATTTGTGTATGGGATAAACTAAATCACCTAGAAAAGGTGTTTTTTTTTATTTTGTGTAGATTCTGGGTATACAGCAATGTAAAAACAGCATTTGCAGTGCCGTACAAATATTAAATTTATTTAGTGTTGTATTAAATTTATTTGAAGCTGGTATTGACGCTTTTGTGGTAAATGACAATCAACATTTCTGAGATGGGCATCGTATTCTTGATTTCGTGATCTGTGTCTTAAACTAGGGAACGATCTCTTCATTCCACAAACACAGTGCGGGAATTAACTAATGAGACTGACCTTATCTTTTTAAATCCTGATAAAACACACGGGTTGAGAAGGCATGTTTTTTTTTAATCATTTATCAGCTATGCGGTGGCAGCAACATTTGCGTGAGAACTGCGTAGATAATCGTTTACGCTGTGCATGACGTCATTCGGTGGTGGAACGTCACCACAGCTCTGCCATGGAACAGATTGCAAATATCCGGTTCTGCCTGAAAATTGGAAACTGCATCTGAGACAGTTGAATTGTTGCGTGATGTGTATGGGGTTAATTGCCTATCTCGTGCACAAATATTCCGATGGTATGCATGTTTCAAGGATGGGCGGAAAGATTTGAAAAATGACGAAAGGCCCGGGGACCCGATTTAAGTGCGCACGTCTGAGCCCATTGAGAAAGTTTCGCAAAATGATAAAAGTTGACCGTTGTGTGCCCTTGAAGATGCTGGAATGAAAGCTCGGCGTTATTTAGGAGACTATTTATCAAATTTTAGTGCAAGATTTGGGAAGGGAAGGGGGGGGAGCTAGTGCTCGCTTTGTTCCTCATACTTTGTCAGACGACCAGAAACATACACGAGCGCAGTACGCAAAATACATCATAGAGACTGCACAAACGATGCACAATTTTCTCCAGAGCATTGTGGCAGATGACGAGACATGGTGTTTTCGTTTTCATCCTGAAACGAAGCGACAGAGTGCTCATTGGAAGTCGCCACAGTCACCCAAAGGAAAGATCAGATTACCGAAATCTAAAATGAAGAAAATTATGGTGTGCATTTACGACAGCAAGGGAATTCTGCTACAATAGTTAATTCCTGAAGCTACAACTGTCAGGCCTGAGTACAAAAACGGTCGTAGTTCCTTCTTCACAAAAACGCACCCGCAGACAGAGCCGCTAGTGTGCAACAATTTTTGGCACGAAAACAAGTGAGTGTCCTCAACCATCCTCCCTATTCTCCAGATTTCTCACCGCGTGACTACTTTCTATTTCCTAATATAAAGCTGCCTTTAAAAGGATGTTTTTCAAGACACTGAAGACATACAAAGAACTGTGACATCAGCTCTTCACTCCATATCAAAAGATGACCTCTGCAAGTCCTTCCTTTCCTTGACTGATCGTGCCAATTCTTATATTGGGTTGGGGCGAATAAAATGTCCGGCGAAGGACCAGCACACGTGGACGGCGAGAACGGAAAAGTAGGACAACTTTATCTAGGCAAAATAATCCCCCTCGGCATCGACACATAGTTGCCATCTGTCCGGCAAGGCCATGATCCCGAAACGAAAAAAGTCTTCTGGCTGGGACCCGAAGAAGTCATCAACTGCACGTTTAACCTCGTTCTCTGTCGTGAACTGTTTTCCGAACAGGAAGTGATCCAGGCGACGAAACAGGTGATAGTCTGTCGGAGACAAGTCTGGGAAATGGGCACGATGAGGCAGTGCTTCATAGCCCAAGGCACTTAGTGTCAGCATTGTTCGTTGTGCGACATGAAGGCAAGCGTTGTCCTGGAGCAGAAGAACACCATGTCTGTTGACCAAAGCCGGGTTGTTTCTGCAGCAATTTCCGATGCATCTGGTGTAATTCAGCAAAATAACGTTCTGAAGTGATGGTTTGGCCTCTTACCAAGAAATTCCGATGAATTATCCCGGCTGTGGACCACCAGACAAGGAACATCATCTTGGTGTGTAGAGGTGGCTTAGGATGCCGTCCAGCAGGCTGTGCCTTACTTAACCATTGTACAGATCGTTTCTGATAATCATTAAGGATGCACTTCTCGTCACAGGTGACTATTCGATGCAGTAGAGGTTCCTGTTTATTTCTCGTAAGAAGCGACGCGCAGACTTTCAAACGCCTAATCTTGACTTGTTGGTAGTTGTCAACTCATGCGGCAGCCACATGACCAATTTTTGAACTTACCCAGCGCAGCCAGACGCCGAGAATCTGTCTTGTGATGAGCACCTACCTCTGCCGCTATCTCACGACACATTTTTTGCCGTCCCGGTGGCGCAGTGGTCTAAGCGATGGCTTCTGATCATTCGCCCGAGATGGGTCCGGGTTCGAATCCCGGTGAGGCATGGATGTTGTGTTTGTCTTACGGCGCTGGCTCTCTGCCCTCCCTGGAATCAGTTACCCTAAAATAGGGTCGGGTGACTGCTTATAGCCCACTGAGGTGCTCACGGGGGTCGTTAAACCCCCAATAAAAAATAAAAAACTACATATTTTTCGGGGTCCGCGTCAACCACACATAACAGAACATCAGGAGAAACAGCAACAAGTCTGGTTTTTTTTTTTTTTTTTTTTATTGGAGGTTTAAGGACCACCGTGAGCAACTCAATGGGCTATAAGCAGTCGCCCGTCCTTAATTTCGGGTCACTGGTTCCAGGGAAGGGAGAGAGCCAGTGCCGTAAGACAAACACAACATCCATGCCTAACCGGGATTCGAACCCGGACCCCTTACGAACGAATGATCAGAGGCCAGCGCCTTAGACCACTGCGCCACCGAGGCGGCGCAACAAGTCTGTGACCACGTGCTTCGTTTTGCAGGTCCGTATCTCTGCTTCGAAACTTCACAAACCATCGCCGAATGGTTCGTTCGTTGGCTGTGTTCTTCCCAAACGCTTTAACGTTTCGTGCGGCAATTCCTGCTGAGTGGCCCAGTTTTAAATTCATACAGGAAGATGACTCTGAAATCAGGCGTCTGCATGTTTCCTTTGCAAGCCACGTTACGCCCAAACAAACCACGCCTGAACCTTGTTCTTCACACATGTGCTAGTTATTTATAGTAAATCTGTGACGTAATACTCGCAACACCTGTGGGTGGTTCCATTCCGCTGTGGTGTGGGCCTGTCTCCACTGCTCGTACGCGCCGGACATTTCATTCGCACCAACCCAACATTAACATAAGAGGAATGTACTTCGAATAAAATATAGTCACGTGATTTTTTTGTTTTCCATTTTTTTTTAAATTTAATCACAATTACTTAATTGCCGCAATGAGAATAAGGCATCCTTGCAAATTTTCTTAAAAATAATGAATGTGCTCTGAGTAACTCTTTATATTTATTTATATTTTCCCGCAACATTTTACCTTTATCGTAACGATGATATACATAATTTTAATGTTCATTTTTAAGAATTCTGTTGATTTCAGACTCTTTCGAACGTCACCTGGCAACATTTACCTCAAAATCTTTGTTCTCTTAACACAAGAGCAGGTCGCTACATTCTCGTCTTTGAAACCTTGACACGGTCGAGACCGCTACAGTGACTGGCAGTTTAGATAACAAAAGCTTTGCGCAAAATGAAGAAAAATACAAGAATCCGTTGTGGTGGACAAAGGGATGGGCGAAAGTAATCACTTTCGCAACAATTGCGAACTGAATAAAAATTGAACAATATTATTTTTTTTTTCTGAATCATCTTGTGGTTTAGCAACATAACCCCTTCACCTATTTTCTACGAGCTTTACAGTGATAAGACCAAATGTAACTGGGTCAAAGCTAATGTAGGCTAGTCGATTTTTTTCCCGTCAGTGGTTTTTGGAAAAAAAAACAGTCCACTGGTAATTTTTATACGTCTTTTTGCACCGAACAAGAGAAGGCGTGGCTGTCCTAATATGGAGACAACCTGTCTTAGTAATGAGGTAAAAGTCCCCTTCAACATGTGCACTACATGTCGGTAACTGAGGTTTCAATAAAAAAGGGAAATCTAAATACAGTCATTTGCATTGTTAATAACTATTATTATGGTGCGTATTGTCTAAAAAGTTGTAGAACATGACCTAATAAGTGATAGATGTTTGTAACTGTGGATCACATCGTTTAAAACCTTCCTTACTCCAAGGTAGTCACATTGATCTAGTATTTATGGAGACACAACATGCTAATCAAACTATTTATCTGTCCCTTTTTGAGATAGTGTAAGGTAAAAATCACCTAACGAAAAGTATATTATCCTTAATTTACGGTGCCGTCAGAGAGCAAATTTACACGCTGAGTAATGGCTTTTATTCAGTACTAGCTGAATTGCCCGGCGTTACTCGAGAGAATTTGGTGATAATTCACTATTTAAATATTGCTGCAAATGTGAAAAAATAAAAATAAATGTTTTAGTTAATTTACTTTTACGAAACAAAAAAGGAAGGGAGAGGAATGAAAATACTTACCTTCAAGTTACAAAAAAGAAAGGGAGAGGAATGAAAATACTTACCTTCAGTTCCGATGTTGAATTGTTGCAGTTCTTCACTGGAAATCACTTGCCACAAAAAAAGAGTAAAAGATGGAACTTTCTACGAAAACTTTGTATGGGGATCCCTTGACCCCGGGCTCAGACTCCTTTCAAAAACAGTCTATGGTCTAAGTTAGAGTACCATGAAATAGTATACCAATTCAAAATAAAAAAAGTAAAAAAGGAACTTTTTTCCAAAATTTTATATGGTGGCCCCGCCCCGTTGACCCGGGCTTCGACCCCTTGCAAAATCTCTCTACGGTCTAACTTAGAGTACCATGAGTAGTATACCAATTCAAAGTAAAAATGGAACTTTTTACCAAAAGTTTGTATGGGAGCTTGACCCCGGGCTCCGACCCCTTCCAAAACCCCTCTACGGTCTAAGTCAGAGTACCATGAGATAGTATACCAATTCAAAATAAAAAGTAAAAAAGGAACTTTTTTCCAAAATTTTATATGGTGGCCCCGCCCCGTTGACCCGGGCTCCGACCCCTTGCAAAATCTCTCTACGGTCTAACTTAGAGTACCATGAGTAGTATACCAATTCAAAGTAAAAATGGAACTTTTTACCAAAAGTTTGTATGGGAGCCCCTTGACCCCGAGCTCCGACCCCTTCCAAAAAACCCTCTACGGTCCTAGAGTACCATGAGATAGTATACCAAATTTGGTGGTTCTAAATTGAAAACTGTTAATTTCCGTAACGGACAAACGAACATTCAACTTTATATATTAGATAATGAAACTGGTTTGTTACAGTAGCCGAAACTAAAAAAAAAAAGGATTTATGACGCCGCCGTTCCTATCTTTAATTCAGGATTTATCAGTGCTTTTCACCCCGCTTACATTTAATACGAAGAAAATTCTCTGTCAATTAAAAAAAAATGTAATAATATGTCTTCTGTGTCAGAGTACATGATTTAAAGGTTATCTTCCATCATGCCGAGTTGCAGGTAAACAGTTTGAATCATTTTGGTGGCAGTAACGGTTTGCCGTCGACAAAAACGTTACACACATATTATAGTGAGAGATTTCCTAATGCGGTGACCCTTGGCGGCGAATACAATTGTATTATCACCGAATCGTATACTTGAGGCTGCAATCAGCAGCTTGAAAAAGTTACGGGCACGAATCGATAGCCAAAAAAAAAAAAAACTACAATCAAAGGACTGGAATCTGTAGTACTGTTAGAATCATTACTCCGAGCTCAGTAACTAAAGATAGAACTCGAAAAAAGAGCCAGTTGCTGTCGATGGATACATCCAGCTTAAGAATATTCAAGAATACATTAGTTTCCAAAACTTAAGCATTATTCACAAAAATGACCATATCTTGTTTTCTGTGGAAAAAATTTGGCTCAAAATGGGCACGGTAATTATAACGCGGATTGCAAAACAGTTATTAATACGAAATGGATGTTTAGGTGCTAAAAAACAGAAATTTTTTTGTTATGCGCGAATAATTTCAAAAATATTTGCTAAAAACGGCAAAATATTTGGTAAAAACAAAAATATTTTTTTCAATGATAATGTAACTAGTTACTTTCTGTGATAAAAAAAAATATAATGTTGGTACTCAACTGACTAATAACCGCTACACATTTGTTTTGCCTTTGGTCTTGACGTATTTTCCTTGTGAACGATAATGCCACATGTCACATCCACCCTAGTTGGGTTTTTTTATGGGATGTTGCTTCTTGTTACTTTCTTGGGTTTCGTATTGGAAGGATCCTTTTTCATCACAAATTCGCCTTGAAGAGGTTGAATTCTAGTTAAAATTCAACACATAAATTTATTCCACATTGTTATACAGCTCCTAGAAACAATCAACTCAGTGTACTTTACAGCCGCACTTTAGCACGTAATGTAGGAACAGGATAATATCGTAGAAAGAACAACGACAGTTACGCGAGCGGCGTATATATACTCTCCGTATTATTCCCACAATCACCAATTGCGCTTTACTAACAGCGATAAGCGTCTTTCTTGTACAGAAGAAACAGCGAAACTGACTTTCCCCAACTTGACAAATGATGTATTGCAGCTACTGCTATTTTAATTGTCATCAGAACAAGAGCTGTGATTGGCCTGTAGGGTTTGCACTCACATTCCGCTTCTTAACTGAATCACAGCTGTGATTGTTTTTTAGACAAAAGGAAGCGTAACTTTTTTGTACGGCATTTGTTTTGTGTATGTATTGAACTCGGCTTTGAATTTCATTTCAATTGGTCTATAAACATTTGAATTTAGTGAAATATAGCATTTCCTTATAAGCTGTTAAATTGCAAAACATAACATTTTCAAAAAGTGTCCAGAATTTTGGCCACCGCTGTAAAAAGACGCAACTTTTTTTTTTACCTTTATTTTGGCACCAAAGAACAACAGCTATAGAATAGCACAATCTGTAGTGAGAATTTCATTGGTTTCTCTTGAACCGCGCTGCACAAAAGGTAACACCTTTCTAGCGTAGGAAATATTGAGTCTTCTCCCTCCTTTCCTTTCGATGAAGAAAAAATTATGTCTGTTTGATCTTGATTCATTGTTTCTGTACGGCTTCGTGAACGAACATCGTTCTGGATTTTGTTCGTAGATTGTATGGCTGTAAAATAAATAGCTGTCGACTTTACCAACTTCTAATTTAGTGGAGTTAACGCCCACCAGCATTGTTCGTATTACTACTTAGCTGATCTGTACATTGGTATTTTTCGAACTTGCCTTCAGCGAAATACAGTTTTTGATTATACGTAAACTGAAAAATCATACGACACTGGAAATCAAGGGGTCAATAATACAGATTAGCTTATTAGTAATACGATTCCAGTCAGTGTCTATACAAAAAATTGCTGAGTCGATCGCGAACTCAACACTTCCTCAATGTTGTCTAGTTTTTTACATTTCTTAGGTCCTTCCAAAGTATCGAATTTTACTGTTACGCTAACAACTTCGCATTGCTATTTTAATAACGAAGAAATTCCTTCCCATGTTTTCGCTCCCGATCCTCAAGAGATGTCACTGAAGACGATTATGGATCAAAATTTCCGGAAATATTGTTCACAAAGTCTCTGCTGGCAAGAAAAATATTAAAAAGCTGGTGTTCCAGAAATCAAATAGTTCTATAAAAATTGAATAGTCACTACATTCTCATATGCTGGTGTTCCAGAACTCAAGTGGCACCATGAAAATTAAGTAGTCATTTCACTGGGTACATTCTCGTAAGTTTATAAAAAGAAACATTTACAGATGTGTGGTTATTGAAGAAAC
The DNA here is from genome assembly GCA_039090855.1 of Macrothele yani. Classification (NCBI taxonomy): domain Eukaryota; kingdom Metazoa; phylum Arthropoda; class Arachnida; order Araneae; family Macrothelidae; genus Macrothele; species Macrothele yani. The sequence continues at coordinate 3,574,208 of CM077014.1, forward strand.
AGTTGCGCTTGAATAACCTTCTGAAAGAAACTGAGTTTCTCCTAGCAATGAACCAAACAGAACCTAGTCAAAATTCTCATTTATCAGCCTTATTTGTAACATTTCAAGAATGTGTAAACCCAAATATTTACTCCATACATTAAACCAGTTCTCGGCCTCATACACTATGTTCTTAAACTTCTTAATATTGAAAGAGTAATCGTGTAATAATTTAACGTTTTAAGTTCATGTGTTTTCCAGATTGCTTGCTGAAACAAGTCACTTAAATAAACTTAATACTTAATTAACACTGTCAGAGGTCCTTTGAGAAAATACACTTGCATAACTGTATGATTATGCTTTTATTTCCTTGGTGTCAGTCTAATCGAAGTACAGCTTCACGGAAACATCAACGCCTTTACAGACTGAATCAAATTATCAATCTCGTAGATTCAACTTACTGATCATTACGATAACGTGCGGTCCAAATTCAACCATTAAATCATCTTTTTGTTGTACCACCACTACCCTAGACACCCCTTTTTACACTACTCGACGTGGATTTTTATTTATCTACGGCTCACTGTCAGTCGTTGACCAAAAAGTAAAAAAATTTGGACAACTTGACTTGCTGTTTAGAAAGAATACGTATAAACAGAAGTAACTTAGTTTACATCAGAACAGGAATTCAAAAAAGAAGTTTAAATTCGACACATACGCCAAAACAGAAAAGTCATTGTTTACATGAAATCGTCGGTGAGATCGTGGATGAACATTAACAAGAAACTGATCTCAAAATTTCGAAGGCTCTAGCGGGTGGAAAATTCTAGGGGAGCCTAGAAAAATTTTAGTTACTTTGGTAAATTAGTTTCAACCTAATATAGCAGTATTTATTGAAAAAATTATAAGCACAGCAATACTATTTTAAAGACATATATGTATGTATGGGATGTAATGTCAGGTGATGCGTAACATCCCAGCCTCTCCTTGACAAATGTCAACCCCGCCTTCTCGTGATGCATCCTGTTCCCACTAAAGGGGCTCTGACGACCGCCAATAGCGGTATAACTATACCATCGGGATTAGAGGAAATTCTATCCCACACTCACCAACCCGCTTGGCCAGCGTGGTGAGTTATGGCCAAAGCCCTCCAAAATGACTCCACAACTTAAATCGTGGCCCTCAGTCTCCGGCAGCTGGAATGTACCTGGCCAAAGCAGCGGCCAGTGCGACATGAAGGCAGAGGGTGCTAAGAATCCCCGGAGGACCGGACTAGGATGCCATCTTATGCTGACCTTGGCTACGTATAATGGACGCTCCCTATCTTCTGATTCAAGGCTTCTTGAATTGGAAGAGGAACTAGTGGGACATCGTCGGGCTAAGTGAGGTAATTAGAAAAGGAGAAGATCTCATTGAACTGAAAAGTGGACATCTCTTCTACTATCGTGGGACAGATACTGGCAGAACTAGTGGTGTTGGATTTATAATAAACAAGAAACTGAAGGATAAAGTTGTAGAAGTTGAAAGTTCCTCTGACAGAGCTGCACGACTCGTTATCCAACTCTCGAGAAGATACCAGGCTCAGATTATTCAAACTTATGCACCCACCACAAGTCATCCTGAAGAAGAAATTGAAGAATTTTATGAGGAAATTCGTCATATAAATAATAAAGGTAAGCAGCACTTGAAGATAATTATGGGAGATTTCAATGTAAAAATAGGGCAACGGCAACAGAATGAAACTTCAGTAGGTAAATTCGGTCACGGCAACAGAAACCAGCGTGTAAATACTCTCGTAGAGTTTGCAGAGGCAGAAGGGTTTTTCTTCTTGAACTCGTTTTTCAAGAAAAAGCCACACAGGAAATGGTCATGGAGACATCCAAATGGGACGACAAGTGAAATTGATTTTATTATGTGTAACAAAAAATTCGTCATAGAAGACTGCAGTGTGCTAAACAAGTTCAACACAAGTAGTGACCATAGATTGGTGAGATGTAAGATGCACCTCAACACTAAACTCGAACGTGGCAAGCTCATAAGACAAACAAAATATATTGACATAACAACTTTAAAAAACACCATAATACCTTTAAGTTGGAACTGAAGAACAGATTCTCTTCTTTAGAAGGCCTAACATCGGAAGAAGTGGATATTTCTGAAGTTAACAGAAAAGTAACCAAAGCTCTTATGGAAACAGCAACAAAATTAGCTGGGTCTAAGAACAAGTTGCATGTGAACAAATTATCAGGAAAAACCAAAATGTTGATGCAAAAAAGAAGAGAGATGAGGACAACTAAAGAAGATGTGACTTTCAAAGTCGAATATATAGAGCTATGCAAGGCAGTACGAAAAAGTATCACTGAAGACGTAAGAAAATTCAACTGTGAACTAGTGAGGAAAGCAATTGAAAACAACCAAAGCCTGAAGATAGCAAAGGGACATCTCAGTAAGGAAGAAAACAGATTATGGCACTGAGAAAAGAAGATGGTTCTGTAACAAGAAATAGAGGCGAAATTTTGACAAGAGTGAAAGATTTCTACTCCAAATTATATGAAAGGGATGATACATGTACTCCAGACATCATGAAAGGTACCAGAGTTCTTCAAGTCCTCCCAGCAGAAGTTGCACATGCAATCAAGAACATGAAGCGGGGAAAAGCTCCAGGAGCAGATGGAATTACTGTAGTAGACATCATACAAGAAGCAAGTGGTGAAATTGAAACAGTACTCGCCCAAGTTTTCACTCGATGCCTTAATGAAGGGAAGATTCATGATTATTGGAACAATGCTACAATGATCCTGCTACATAAAAAAGGTGACATTGAGGATCTCGGGAACTACAGACCTATCGGCTTCCTTACAGTGGTTTAAAAAATGTTCACTAAAGTTCTTTCACACCGCTTAAAGGTAACATTGGACATGGCTCAACCGAGGGAACAAGCTGGATTCAGGAGTGGCTACAGCATTATAGATCATATCCACGTACTGAGAGAACTAATTGAAAGAGCGAGGGAATATGAACTTCCATTGTGCATGGCTTTTATCGATTATGAAAAGGCCTTTGATTCAGTGAAACCATCAGCAGTTAAAATGGCTTTGAAATCCTGCGGTGTTGAAGATGCATAAATTAATATTATTAATAACATCTATGAAAATGCAAGTGCAAAGATTCGTCTGTTTGAAAATACAACACACATAAAAATTGGAAAGGGAGGGAGACAAGGTGACACCATATTTTCCAATGTGGCAACATTGGAAAATGTCTTTTATGTTGCCACATTTTCCAATGTGGCAACATTGGAAAATGTCTTTCAATCACTGAACTGGAAAAACAAAGGGATAAAGATTAATGGAGGTTATCTAACTCACCTTCGTTTTGCTGATGACATAGTCATTTTTGCAACTACCCCATCAGAGCTGCAGAGTATGATCCAGGAACTTGCTGACAAGAGTAAAGAAGGGGGATTAAAAATGAACTTTTAGAAGACAAAAGTGATGCTCAATGCTTTTACAAGAAATTAAGATTTATCGATTGATGGAGAAAAGCTGGAGATAACAGATACTACGTTTATCTTGGACAGCAGATATCAAGTGAGGGTCACATTGATGAAGAAATTAATCGTCGTACAAAACTTGCCTGGAGAGCTTTCGGAAGAAACAGCATAATTTTCAAGAGCAATATGCCATTATGTCTTAAAAGAAAAAGTGTTTGATCAATGCATCCTTCTAGTGCTTACATATGGGGCAGAGACGTGGACCTTAACTAAAAGAGACATACAGAGGTTGCAGACATCTCAAAGAAGCATGAAGGTGCATGCTTGGTGTAACCAGAAGAGATAAGGAGAGAAACTTATGGATCCGAAAATTGACAAGAGTGGAAAACATCATGATCAGAGTAAAATCCCTGAAATGGCAATGGGCTGGACATACTGCCAGAAGGACAGGCCATCGATGGACAGTCGAAATTTTTGATTAGATTCCAAGGGACAGGAAAAGACCCAGAAGAAGATCACATGGGAGATGGGTGGATGAAATTCGAAAGTATGTGGGAGTAAAATGGAGGAGACTGGCACAAGACAGACCGATAATGGTTGACAATGATGATGTTGATATATGCTTCAAGTGCAGTATCGAAAATGTTTCGTTATTTTCTCCCAAATGTGGCATGTGGTAATATTATTACGTGAGTTGAATCTTTTTTTAGGGGTGGCCCAAAAATTATCAAGTGAGGCTCTCCGAAGCTACGCCCCAGAGTTCCCACAACTTTGAAATTTAATCAATAACTGATGACATATTTTGGGTGCTATCGAGTTCAGTTTATCTTTAGAGAATTCCCTCAATGGAAACTATTATTTGAAATGGAAATGTCTCACTTGAGTATTCCATTTTATATGTACAACGTAACGTTAATGATAAAATGGCCAGTCTTTGTACGCAATTTGGCGTTTGTTGGATTCCTTGAAAAAAATTCAGATGTCGCACAATCTGGAAGATTTCCAAGGTATTTTGTACAAAACTTTTATAACTTACGTCTCTTCATTTATAAAAAAACTGGAATACTACTATGTATACAGTAACGCATGGCGATATTTGTAAAGCGTTTTGAAAATAATGTGTCGTATAGCAGTGTATGACTCAAGAATCGGACCCCTAATAAGGATAACACATGGTCAAAATCTCGTTTCTACACAAGGTTGTAAAGCACCATCCATAAAATCGCAGAGGTTACGGGTTAAAATTGCTGGCTAATTAAACACTACTTCCTCATGGTTGAAAAGATAACGGTGTTTCCGTCCTTGGCGATCGAGATGTTGCACCTCCTCACCCATTTACCCACTTTTTATGATGATGAAGCGGATGGAACATGGCGGCGCCATGGACTGCCATGAACGCTGGAATCCCGAGTGACAGACGGCATTCCGCCCTTATCTTCACTACCCCACACGGTGAGCACACACACACACACACACACAAACGAAAGCACGATCCACATGTGGTTTTCATAGCACATCCAGCTCCGTACGCTTAGAAAGATATTCAATTCTTCCTTGGACTTAGGAGTTTACTGCCGGATCTAAAAACTCAGACGGACTATGAACTTCCGCCAGGACAAATCTCGCATTTCTTTAAACCATGCTCTCCGTAGAAGAGTCGGGCTCCAAGTTTCAGCGTCTGCTTGAAAATAATCAATGCAGAAATCCATCTCCAGTCTATTAATCGAACTCAGATGATTACAAATTGAAGGAGTTCAAGGGTGTGTGCAGATATTACTGCAGAGAACAACCAGTAATGAATGATTTTCCACGTAGAAAACCAAGAGCTGAAACGAAAAGTCATGTGAAACTTTCAAACTTATTCTGCGGTAACCAGTAAATCCCCCCCCTCTGGAAAATTCCCACACATTTGGTTAATTCCCCCACATTGGAAAACTCCTCCATAGGAAAATTCCCTCATGGAAATGTTTCCCACCTTCAGTCAGGGACCGTGCACTAAAGTAATTGAATTTTACGCAAAATATCGAATGTGAAGGAAATTTCCGGTGTTGGCATTTCGAGCTTTACCGCAATTTTCAGATGTTCTACAAATACCAGTAAAATGTGGGGAAATTTCCGGCTCGTATTTCGACTTTTACCGCAGTTTATAGTAACAGGTGGTCTTATGCTAACAATGAAATTTCCCCGACCCTGCCAACCTGCTACTTCTAAGATCTTCTATTACTGTAAACTGTGGTGAAAGTCGAAATGTCAATCCTCGAAATTTCCCCCACATTTTACTGGTACTTGTAGAACATCCGTAAATTGCGGTAAAAATCGAAATGCCGACCCCGGTAATTTCACTCACATATTGGTGCTACTTGCAAGGCTGATACAGTTTCTTTGAAGCTTGAAAACGGAAATGGTGACCCCAGAAATCTGTCCCACATTCGATGTTTTGTGTAAAATTCAATTTGTGCGTATTCCCTGACTGAAAAAGGTGGGAGAGTTTTCCGATATGGGGGTAATTTACCGAATGTGGGAGAATTTACCTATGGAGGACTTTACCGTGATTCTTATTCTGCATAGGATCTTAGTCAGGGACATATAAGCCCAGCACAGAATGGCATCAAATAACTGACCAGGATCCACGTCAAGGACATAAAAGCTCAGCGCAGAATAGGAAAACAGATTGTCTCATTTTTGTTACTAGTTGTGTGCTATTTGTAATACTGTCCGGCAAAGAAATAAAGCAAGTCATTCCACAACTCTCTTGGGAATGAAGATAGGGAAAACATATTGCTTTAACAAATTATTTTCTTTCAAATTTCCTATTATTCATAGTTTCTTAAAATTAGGAAACAAGTTGATTCGTATTTCGCATCATTTCACAGATGAAAGAAACCACGAATCACATAAACTCAAATTGACTGGCCTTGTTTAGATCTAGAAAACAGCACTATTTTCTTACATTTCTTTTCGATCCAGTTATACCTGGCCCCCTCACTAACATAGTACGAAGTGGTCATCTCCTCTCTCTCTCTCGTGAACGGCTGGTTGAAAAGTAGCAAAGGGACCATCTTGTAATGCCACCCTGAAAACCCTAGCGGAAAGTAAAATGATTTTAACTTGTGAGATGATATCGAAGAAGGTTATTAATGATAACTTTCGCTGAGATCAATCCGCCCTCGGTAACAGTATCATGGCAGCCAAAACATCTGTCTCGCTCCGCTGGCGCAGTTTTCTAAACGATGGTATCCGATCATTCGTTCGAAAGGGGTCCGGGTTCGAATCCCATGAGGCATGGATGTTGTGTTTGTCTTACAGCACTGGCTCTCTCCGTTCTCTGGAACCAGTTAACCTAAATTAGGGACGGGCGACTGCTTATAGCCCATTAAGTTGCTCACGCTGGTCGTTAAACCTCCAATAAAAAAAAAGTCTGTGGAGGAGGAGTTCTTCCCTCCTTACCATTCTTCCAGCCCTCAAAATGCCGCCCCGGTGGATAAGTGGTCTAAGCACTGGCTTCTGACCTTTCTTTCGAGATGGATCCGGGTTCGAATACCGGTGAGCCATAGATGTTTGTCGCACGGCGCTGGGTCTCTCCCTTCCCTGGGACCAGCGACGGGCAAATGTTCATAGACCGCTGGCCATTTCTGGAATAAACAAGCAAGACAAGAAGTTCAGGAATCAAGGGAAAATTTAACAGCTATTCATATTGTCAAAATTTTTATTTGTGAATTAAAAAAAAAAAAAAAAAGTAGGTGGACAGACAGACACTCACACACACCGGGCCTAAAATAATAATGCATTAGCTTTGAATGATAGAAATCCTAGCTGTGCACAAAAGGAGCTGAAATGACTTAAGAAATATGTACATTCATGCGCACTCGTGTGAACCGAAAACAAACCAAGCTATGTACTGGAAAAAAATACGTCATTATATATCCATGATTTTTTTTTGTTTCAACTGATTCCGTTAGATCTCAAAACAAATAAGTCTTAACAAGATAAATATTTCTACATTGCCGCTATAAATTACCGGAGTTATTTTCAAGTCTCAAGTTTCTGATTAATTTGAAATTAAATTGCCCATTAATTTGAAATTAATCGGAAACGTGAGACTTGGTCATTCTGGGTGGTGTAGTGGTTAGCATACCTGGGCGCTGTCTGCGAGACGCGGGTTCGATTCCCGCTCCAGGACGACGAAATTTTCAAGTTTTCGGATATTATCTGACTTACCATCCTTGCAATATCTACACCAAAAAACTGATTGTCATCTTCAAAATTTGTATTATATGGTGTAATCCCGTATTCCATTCATAATGCTATATATGCTTTTCACTTGTGCTTGTGAATGATCGTTTTTGTCGAAAGAAGTCTTGAAATACCAACTGGGGACTTCACGCAATATTTGCTTAAGATTGAATACTTATTCTGTGCCTTAAAGTGGCAATCAATGTATCCTTCCATTTCTTTCCAATGTATCAGAAAAATAGAAATTAACTGAAAACGGACTTCAGAGGTTGCGGACACTCCAAGAAGCATGGAGAGATTCATGTCAGCTGTAACCAATAAATACAGGAAAATGAATTCATAAATCAGGAAAATAACAATAGATCATGATAGTATTTAAGATTTCAAGTGGCTGTAACTGGACTTGTTACTAGATGTGTACAAAAGTTCTACCGTTTTTCATGATGCAAATTCCAAGTAAAACATTTGAGTGAGAAGTGCAGTAACAAATGGCGCGTGTGATGGCCAAAATGCTTCGAGGAATAGGTTATAAAATGGCACCACGTAGGCAAGTGCTTCTTATTCGTAAACAACTCACATAAGGGTTAACATATCAAACAATAAGGATCCCATTAGGCATTGCTTGCTTGCTTTGATTTTAGCAACAATGCAGCTGAAGCATGCCGCAACATTTGTGACATGTATGGCGAGGATCATGAGTGTTCTGTCTTTTAACAGGTCCAACGGTAACTCAGCAAGTTATGGCGAGAATACTGTAGACGGAAGCACATGTCGCTGTTGGTTCTGAAATCCCATGGAGACAAAAGCTGTAGAGATCAACCACGTTCTGCACATCCTTCAGATTTCTGAAGAGGGTCTGAACCAAGCCATGACAAACAACCAACATCCAACCGTTTAAGTATTACCAGAAAGATTTTCTATACACAGAACAACATTAGGAAGAAGGATACAGGCGCGTGGGTTTATCACAAAGTTCGACCAGTGGGCATCACATGACATATCCGCAAGAAACCTATCGGAAAGAATGACCACTAGTCTTTCTTTGCTTGTGCATCACAGAAATGAAGCTTTCTTGGAACAATCAGTTACAGGTGATGAAAAGTGGGTCCGTTACAGAAATTTAAAGCGTCAAAGGACTGTATGCCGAGTTGGAGAGCCTGATCTATCGACTTCACGAGGAGGACTATATTCGAGAAAGGTCTTGTTAAGTGTATGGTGGAATGTCAAGGGAATGATCCATTAAGAGCTGCTTGCACCTATCACACGATAAATGCTGACCTGTACTGCCAACATTTGGGAAGGCTGAAGGAAAAATTGAAATTTAAGCGCCCTTCACTGATGAATTGCAAAAGTGTTACCTCAGTATTTTCCAAATCATGCACCTACTGTCATGGCGAAAATTTTAACCTCTGGTGAATTTCAGAGAGACCTTTCTGTTGGTTTATCAGAGATTAATTAATGCAAAAATTTTCTCCCATGACATACGTTAGAAGAAAACTCCTGGTTGAAAGGGCAGGGAATTCGTGCGCAAAATTCGCTTGTCTTAATCACAACCAGGAAAACAAAATTTCATGTTGGTGAAAAGGAAAAAAAAAAAAAAAGAATAATATTTGATTTAACTGACTTTGGGGTTTTGAAAATAATTATTTTATCTGTTCTTTTATCGCGATAGGAAAAGGCGAGTAGGTGTGCAGCTCAGAGAATCAAAATTAATTTTAGTTTAACATCACGGAACGAGAGAAAAAGAAAATTAAAATTAGTGATTTTCTGCAAAGCAAGAATTCGCCATTTTGCGTTCCTGTTTCCAAACGTCGTGGAAAAGTCGCCCAAAAGTAACATCTTTTCGTCTTTTGGGGTAAGGAATTCAGCAACAGAATCTATTTTTAGACCTCAGGGTCAAAAAGAGCTTGGTCTACACGTGTGAAGGTCAGTGTGTCACCCCTGGCTTGCGAGGGAGTGAAATTCCGTTGGGGAGTCGTTAGTTGCTAGGCTGAAGTTTCGACCAATGGGAGGAGTCAGCGGTTTTCAAGCACCCCAGAGTTTTATCCGTTGAGAAGTCACTGTTGTTCTGGTCGCTGCGTTAGCTGGTGAACAGCAAAAGAAAGCAAAATTTTCTCCTCGCCTTTTGGCGGGGAGGGGGCAGTCAGAATGAGATGCACTGGGGTCTGTTGGCCCTGTGTGGAAAAAAAATCTTTTTCTTTGGCCTGGTCGGCAGTAAGAATGACTGGCCGCTAGCTGTGTTCCCGTATTCTGAAGTGACTCTAAAATCGGTCAGCAAAAAATGATTATTTTCAAGGATCTCATTGCCGGAGATGAAATGACCGCTGATACACCCAAATTATCAAGTAGCGGTCGACTGCCGTGTTGGGTGCAGATGGCGGAGAAGGATCAGACCCGATTTCTTACTTCCAAGCCCAACGTGCCTGAGGACCGAACGTCCACCTCTTGTTGTTGCTGCCTCCATATTTTAACGCTGGGCTGCGCCCAGGCTTCGGGGAGAAAGCCATGGCTATCATGGACGGCCTTGTGAATGACATCGCCTTCGAATGCTGAATTGTCGAGCTGGGCCCACTACTGATTACAACAAGGGGTCCACCAACAGGGTTCCAAAATGCCCGTTTCCTGTTTCGTTGGCCAAACACACTGTGGCAGAAAAAAGGAAAAGAAAAAAAAAACAACCTTGGAGGTGAAGTGAAAATCAACCGGGACAGTGGTGTTCTCTCAGGGAGAGTTTATTTTTATTTATTTATTTTATCTATTATTAGGCTGTGAAACCTTTTTTTTTTTTATTATTATTATCGACGGTTAGTGTGCTTGCCAGGAAGTGTTGCTGCCCCAGTCCTAAAAGGTAAATTTCTCTCGGCATTTTCTTTTTGTATTATGTTGTGGTTTCTTTAAAATTATAAAACGAGTTGGTTTTAATATCTTAGGCTGTTTAAATAAATTTCATGTCATCTTCTGTGGATAGGTAATTGAAAAACAAAACGAAATAAAGTAGTGGAAGTGGATAATTTTCTGGGTCATGTAGGGATAGATGATATAATAAGGATGTTAAGTTATTTCGGAACGAACACCTCTCCAGACCAGTATTTCTTAGGTGAAATTTAACTCTTTTGTGCTCGGTGATTTTTGTATTTGTGAAGTAGAATTTGTATTTATGAACTTAGCGTAGGTGCTATGTAGTTGGGAATTTTTCTTGTGGGCTGGTAATTATTTTGGTTTAGTGTTTTGGTGAATTTGGGTGCTGAATTACTCTTTAAAATTTAATTTTTGTATTAGTGAGGGCTAATTTCTAGTTTCAGCCGTAGATTAGAAAAACAGGTTTTTATGGGGAAAAGAATATAAGAATTGGGCATACAGGCAGATATGAGCATATGTATAGTGTGACTAAAAAATAACCCGAATACCTGTTGTGTTTCTTCAAGAAGTGATGATTTTTTTTTCAGGAAAAGAGTGATCTAGGAAGTATGGTGATGTATAGATTTTTCAGGAAATAAAGTAAGGTTTGGTATAGTGTGTCAAGTATGGTGTTATTGAGCTTTCTGGGAAATGAATATGTACAGTGTGTTCCTGGGAAATAAAGATAAGTGATTTTCTGGGAAATGAGTGTGTTCCTGGGAAATAAAGATAAGTGATTTTATGGGAAATGAGTGTGTTCCTGGGAAAATAAGGGTATGAAGTGTGTTCCTGGGGAAAATAGGATAAGAAGTAATTTTCTGGGAAAAAGGGTGATGTGTTGAATTTTCTGGAAAATGGACGAAGAGATATTTTGGGGACAAGAGAACTCTTGTGGGATACTTTACCCTATGTAGACAATGCCGCGGGGTCTGAAAGGGTGCACGAAACAAATTGGGGGATTTGTTTTCTGCCCAAGTAAGCTTGTTCGGTCCATAGGAGGTGGTACCTATGAGAGGAGTGATATAGGTTGTCCCCAAATCAGAGTGAAGGAACAGAAAAGGGTTAGGTCGCACTTTGCTCCACTACACTGTATAAGCTGGGAATGGATTCACGACCCATTCCCGCCTTCAGACTCAAACTTTGTTGTTCTCCCCGAAAAATAGTGTTTTTCTTGAGATGTGGGACTCATTGGTTGAGATGATTGTTTGGCTTTATGCCCGAGTTGATTATTACATGGGTGCCAGTTGACCGGAAAACTTATAGTATGGAATTTTGAAATGTTGGATTTTCATGATGATGGTGTAAGTAAGATTCTCTTGTCAGTGTAGCAATTTAATGATAACTTTGTGTAATTTGAATAAGGTATCTAGTGCATTAGGTTTTGGTATGGTGTATGGAGTGGGTTGAGTGTCCGGTGGTGCTAGAAATGTTGATTGTAAGACAGATGTTGATTTAAGACAGGGTTATGCTGATTTTAAGACAAATTTTCCTGGAAGGGTAGAATCTTTTATTAAATTAACTTTCATTATACGTAGAATTTTGGCAGTTGTTATAGTAGTTTAAAATTAAAAGTGGATTCGGAAGTCTGGTCTGAGAAGGTTGGTTCGAGCGATTTAATTAGAACAATATAGTGTACACATATGCATATAATATTTGTTTTTGAGAGAGAGTGTGAGATATTTTCACTTCAAATACTTAAGTTGTACACCATGTTAAATCAAGTGTTGGTGCTGTTGAAGTACAATGAAATTCTTGTGTTTATTATTTTTATCAGTAGTGTCCCTGGTGCTAGTTTTTCTTGGAAAGAAACTAACCTGTCATCCGTTTATTTTTATTGGGCCCTGTGGCCAGGCATAAAATCTGTGACCTAAAAATTTAACTTGTTAAGTTTTTAAAATAAATATAGGCCAAGTGGCCTTTCAAAAACCTAAACCTTAGTGCAGTGAAGTTTTAGGTATTTTCAGTTTAAATTTTCATCACATGGTTCAAGTGCATCCCCCTCAGCAATGACTGAGGTGGGAATGTAATCTGAGGTTATAACCGTAAAATCAAAGTTTTTGTCCTAACTAGCTAATTTGATCATCGCCACTTCCAAAAGGTTATTTACACGTGTACATTGTATACCATTAAATTTTATTGTTTACAAATTTGGTACAAATGCAAACAATAGTTACCTTTTCTTACACTTTCAGGTGTATCTACTCATCAAATGCAAACAACGCAAACAATACAATAGTAACTTTTGGGAGATACCAAATTCAGTGGTGCATTTTATTTTATTTTTCTATTTTGTTTCATGGCCTTATTCAAAATTTCATTTTTTGGTTTCGAAATGCATCCACCCATTTCCCAAATTTAAATTTTCTATAATTTCCATATGAATTTTAATACCACCATAAATATAACGCTTTTAATAAATAACAATCAATTCAATATACTCAAAATAAATTCAAATTTTTTTTTTTTCACCAAAACACTACTGATTATCACCTTTTTTTTTTCTCTTTAGAGCAATTTCTCTGGAAAAACCTTCGATAAATTTAAAATGGCGAAACTGTATTACAAGAGATTTTTGACTCCAAAACGGAGGAGCTCTACAGAAGGGAATTCAATTGCTACCAGAAAGATGATACGAGGTCATAGATAATAATGGCAATTATGTAGAAGAATGAAGACGTTATTTGCTCAAAACATTTTGTTTTCCTTCTCTACTGAAAAGAAAGAGCATAACGTCTGTGCGCACCTAATAGGACTAACCACCATTGGACAATTGAAATAGTATACTGGATACCAAGGGACAGGAAAAGACCCAGAAAACCACGTGGGAGACAGGTGGATTAAATTCGTACTCATGCCGGAGGGATATGGAAGAGAACTGCTCATGACACAGTTGAGAAGATACTTTCATCTAGCAATGGATTGAAAATGGTTGTTGATTATGATGGCTTATTGCTAAATTGCTGAAACCCATTTGCAGAAATAGCTTCAAACTAATTTTTGCTTTGCTTGCGCAATTACAAGTTATAAAACAGGTGAATTTCAACGAAATCCAACTGCTATTGGAATTCTCCCATCATAGGGAACAGATCAGTTACGCATCTTCACCGGGTGTAGGTCGTAAATTGTGTGATTCACCAATACCACCATTTGTCCCTGAACTTTGGGTGATTGCGAGGAAGCGGGTGTTAGGGAGATGGATAATTCTCCTCCCAGAGAGGTTAATAAAAGCTTCGAAGGGAGGAAGAGTAGCATTACTTAAGGCCCAGATAATCCCCGTATCAAGCAGGGAGCGCTAAGCTTGTTAAAGGGGGAATGTTGACACCTTCCCCTGCTTTCCATTCATCTAGAAACTGATCCCCACACTGATCGTGTGATGACAGTCACCCTATTTCACCCCAAGGGTCGGTAGCAATGTCTTTAGCACGTGTTGTGATGGTGGTGGGAGGAAATCTTCCTTTTTCTGACTCAGCTGGAGAAAGGTTTACGAAGCGCAGGTGTTTACCCCATCTCGGCGGAGCTCAGCTACTTACCGGCCGTCGCATCCCTGCAAATGTACAGTTGTCCTGCTTTGCAACTGCGTCATTTCAGGGAAGTTTTGACGCGCGACTTCATCCCCTGCAAATCTAATGATGCCACGCTTTGTAACCAAGGTTAAACTGTCACATCCAGATCCCATAACTTGAGATCTTATGTTCAGAAAGGCACTGGGATTCAGCTGCTCTAATAGTGAATAACGAATCAAGATTACTACGATATTTTGTTATCTGGGAAAAGGCTCAGTAAAGCAAATGGGTAGACACTTTGTCTACGCACAGGGTATAAACTGAGGAGCCCCCTCAAAGGATTATTTAGGGGCCTCCCTCCTCCAATAAAAGTTGGTTTTGCGCGCTTTCCATGATATTAAGTAGATTGTGATAACTTTTAATCGTATATAAGCAATGTCTGTTAATATATGAAGGGCGGCCCCGTTGGCTCAGTGGTCTAAGCGATGGCTTCTGATCATTCGTCCTAGAGGGGTGCGGGATCGTATCCCGGTGAGGCATGTATGTCGTGTTTGTCCTACGGCGCTGGCTCTCTCCCTTTCCTGGAACCAGTGGCCCTAAATTAGGGACAGGGGACTGCTTATAGCCCAGTGAGTTGCTCACGGCGGTCGTTAAGCCTCAAAGAAAGAAAAAACAACCCCTTCAGAGTTTGATCCAAGAACTTGTTGACAAGAGTAAAGAAGTGGGGTCAAAAATTAACTTTCAGAAGACAAAAGTGATGTACAATGCTTTTAAAAGAAACGAAAATTTATCGATTGATGGAGAAAGCTTGAGACAACTGATACCAACATTTTTTTATCTTGGGCAGAAGATATCAAGTGAGGGTCACACTGATGAAGAAATTAATCGGTGTATAAAACTTGGATGGAGAGGTTTTTGGGAGAAACAGTACAATTTTTAAGAGTAGTATGTCATTATGTCTTAAAAGAAAAGTGTATAATCAATGCATCCTGCCAGTGTTTACGTTTGGACCTTAACTTAGAAAGACATACAAAGACTGCAGATAACTCAAAGAGGCATGGAGAGATGCGTACTTGGTGTAACCAGTAAAGATAAGAAGAGGAACTTGTGGTTAAGGGACAGCTGTCAAGTATCTGAACATCGTTGCGGACCAAGTTCGCCCATTCATGGCAATTGTGTTCCCTGATGATGATGGCCATTACCAACAGGATAATGTGTCATGCCAAACTGCCAGAATCGTCAAGGAGTGGTTCGAGGAAAATGCAGGTGACTTTTTGTTAGTACCCTGTACTCCAGATTTACCTGACATGAACCCAATCGAACATTTGTGGTTCGACTTGGAAAAGCGGGTTCGCTCTCAATCGCCACCACCTCGAAATGTACGGAAACTTAAGGACCTGCTGTTGACATTATGGTACCAGATATACCCCAGGATACCTATCGCCACCTTACCAAATCGATGCCTCGCCGAGTGGCCGCTGTTTTGCGGGCTAAAGGGGGTCCTACAGCTTATTAGGTAGGTGGTCATAATGTAATGGCTTATCGGTGTATTCCCTTTGCATGCACTGTATGTACACAGGGCAGGAATACCTTTTGAAATGCACGAGTACAGAAAAAATCTCACTTCATAACACATCTTTGTAACCTACGTTAATCGTCTTTTCATTAAGTGCTGAATTGTTTCTTTTCTTTTTCTCACTCTGTTTTCGTAGCTCTTGCTGCAGCCATGAGTTTTCTCTGTTTGAAGGAGCGTAAAGAAAGTCCAGTTTAACAAACACACCCTGCATATAGGTAAAATAATTCACCCCAACTCAAGGCCGGTAGTGAAGCACTGGATGCTTCGTGTGCTTCATGAGAGTGATGTACACTGGTCACCACCAAAGATTGCGACGACAGCTATACTAGCAACACCCAATTAAAGGAACCCGTTTTGCTTCTCGCGACGCACACGTGTCAAAAACATTTTAACTTAACGCCGGTGCCATTGCGCACACACATTCAAAGACACATAAGAAGTCTCTGGTGTCTCTTTCGGTCTTGTAGAAATACCATAATAAATATTTTTGCTTCTAAAATGTCTTCTTTTAGAACTTTGACTTGAAACCAGCCACTGTAACTCGGATGGCCATAAAAAACATTGTGCCAAATTTTGAAGCGTCCGCCACGATTTCGCGATGAGTTATTGCTGCGAGGCATTATCTTTGATTATTGTAGATTGAAAGCACATTCACTCTTCAGTTTGAAGCCATGACTATTATTTACTGTAGAAAGTATATCATCCTCGTAAATTTTCTAATCAATAAAAGCTACATTTTTAAAAAAGCTGTTGGATGAATGGAACGTACTTACTCTGTGTCTCTTGCGTGACAACACGAAAAAACGCTAGTAGTCCATCAATGCTCATTGATTAAATGTTGTTAATTAAGGAATTAAGTATAGTTCACTACCTGAACTGAAACGCGCAACTAGTTTGGAAAAAGGAAAAAAAAATAAGGCGGAAAAGGAAACGAAATGCGTAAAATAAAATGTACTCAATGGAGTAGCCAGTTATTTTTGGTGAATAAAAATTTGTAAGAGGTAAAAAAAAAATTCGCTTCGCTTGGTAAGTGAAGAAATCACTTTTATGAAAGTCTTTTGCTGCAGAAATTAATTATATTTAGTGTTGTTTGCAATTTATTCGCTACCGAAACTTATTCTTAATCGCACAATTTATTTTAGTGCGCATTTTGACTAGAAGAGAAAATGACCAAACTTTTTCACAAAAATCACGGCAGCTGATTCTTTGTTATTAGGAAACACAAATATGTTTCTGCTGTTTGATGGGAGTCACCTCGCCTTTAGAAATATTACGTTCAGTGAAAGCAGGACCAAACCAAAAATTTAAAAAAAGAAAGAAGGGGGGGGGGAACTACCGAATAATGTATTCGGCATCACTGTTTTTTTGTTTAACTGATTTCACCATTTTATTTCATATTGGGCAGTACAAACCACTAAAGGAGCAATGCATTTCTCCTACGTCACTGCGTGCGACTCTAAGCTGTTTTGCAGCCAGCTGGGGCTGTCTGCAAATCAGCTTCGAATGGCGTTTTATTCCGTGGAAACTAACTGATGAGGGAATATGCTGATATCCCCACATGAGTTCGTTTTAGTAGACTTCAAAGCTGCGATCAGTTGATCTCCCAGTGTGGATAGGGGATTGATTACACAAACAATAGATTGTGCGTTATACAGGAAAAACTCCAAGCTGAGTTCAGAAAGCCCCTCCGTACGGCATGAAGTAAAACAACTCTTTGAGTGGGGGTGGGGGCTGCAGCCCCACAGCATCAGCTGCAACTGCGTGTAATATTATTTAAATTATATAAAAATAAAGAATAAAAGTCATGGTGTAAAGTCACGCTGATAAAAAAAAAAAAAAAAAATCAAAGGAATAATGGCTATAGAGATCGATTACTAAAGGGGAACTTTACTAAGCAGATTAGCTGACCTCTTGATTTCAGAAACCCACGGAAGACCATTACTCCGGCACAACTTAGAAACAATGAGCATTTAAATGGCATCTTAGTTCGCCAGGTCTGAAGAAGGAATCAGTCAGCTGAGAAACCACTCAAAATATTAATTTAGAGCAAGCGTGGTAATAACATCCTCCTGTATAAAATCGTGTCCAGTCTGTTCGGTGCAATGAAAACCTGAAGAGACAGGTAGTTATGAAGCCTGTCATCAAGTAAACGTGATTTTTACTCGGAATATAAAATGAAGTGTTATGCAATTATAAAAGAAAGCATTTCTTTGAATTAAAACCGATGTCAAGAAACTACGGTTCATAAGGATAGCAAGGACCCTTACCGTTCGGGCCTACGCTACGCCACTGCTTTGTTTTCTTTAACGACCATCATGAACAACTCTTTCGGCTAGATGTGATCTGTCCATGATTTAAGTCCACTGGTTCCAGAGTAGGGGTAGAGCCAGCGCCGTAAAACAACATGTCACAAATGCTTCATCGTAACTCGAATCCGAGCCGATCTCGTACGAATGATCGAAAGTCAGATCCTTAGATTATTCGGCTGCCGGATCAGTTACGTCACTTTGTACGCATTTAATATTCTTAATAAATAATATTTCATTATTACTCATAGCATTCAGTTATAGCCTAATTCACTTTTTGAATTGTTAATCTTGTCTGCATATAAATCCTACCTTAAAGTTATCTATTGGAGAAGTCGAAAGGGAAACCATAAAACTCCATGAGTAAAATTAATGCGGATACACAAAAATGCGGTCCTTATGTGGATCTCTGGTGCGACTTGGCTTTTAGTTAACATAAACTAATATGGCAAAGCACATGGGAGCAATCCTGATCTCTTCTGGAGTCAAGATACACGCACCCACACCCAGGTTCAAATGTGAGACCTTTTTTAACCTGCCTCTTCTTTGCTTTCGCACAAGTACTAATAGGCAGAGAGCAATTAAGCTAAACGGAAGATACCCATTTGTATCTTTACTTTGCCGAGGCTCAAATGCTTTTTGGTGCTCAAACAACAAAGTTGGACACGACCAACCGTAATGAACTGCTGTTCGAAGTTTAATTGGGTGTACATGAACGTGGACTTAATCATTTCACTGTCTGTCTCCTGTCCTATTGTTGCTCAATGGCTAACGCATGCAACTAAGCTAAACGGAAATTATTTCCCTACTGTTGGGTACTTTACTAGACTCCGAATTAAAGCTTGAACCAAAGAGCCGGATAGAGTTCATTTATGTGAAATGACCTACCGAAGCTTCGGCCTAATTTCCATTCAGCTGTATTGGGATTTGAGCATAGGCGCTAACTATGCGGGTTCTCAGGGGCCTGAGAACCCTCAAAATTGTTGTGATACTTAAATACTTTTTACATTAGGGAAAATTAAATCGGAAGAATAAAAACAGTTCAAGAATTTGTTTGCTCTAAAAACATTAAATATCCTTTCTAGTAAAAACTGCATCGGTGCATTAAAAAAAGAAGGATTTCGTAAGAAACAAGACAGTCAAGCAATAGATGATGTTTCTCGTACCTTGCCTTGCTATTTATTCAAAGTTTTCTAAGCTACCCTTCATTTATAGTTATTAATAAGTAGATAAAGCCAAAGCAATATGCAAAATGTAATCATTGGCTTTTAAACGGCGATGTTTTTATTGATTTATTTTATTAAATTTATGCAGAAATATTCAATTTTTATTGTCTCGTAAATACTTCAAACATCATTCTTCTTATCGTACACTATCTTTCTGAGCAATCCTAAATATCAGAGGAACCAAATTGCACTCTTTCCAATTTAATTTAAAATGAAAATGACTTCGGAGGTCAGTAGAAAATAAAGGCGGGGTCAGCGTCAATGGGGTGCTCCGTGGGTGGTGCCTCATCATGCGCTTCATTTCTTGCACTCGCCGCTGGTCCTCCTTTTGTTCCCACCATGATGCTCCCTACTGAGGTGTCGCCATTTATTTGGGAAAGGAACTATGCCACACAGAAGGAAAGTGTCCGGGCTCCCCACAGTGTGGGAATGTCAATTATTTTCTGTTTACTGACTGGCATATGAAACCTGTTTTCCAAATAGAATTCCAGTCTAATGAAGAAACCTTATAGAAGGATTCAGATATTTTAACATTACGTGCCATATAAGTTATCTTCTAACAAATAGGAATTGTGCCTTGAGTATGTTTAGTTCCGGTATTTTATCATGCATAATTTTATATCGCGCAAATGGAAATCTTAATATGCAAGGTAAGAGGAATCGTTACTGGAAGTGTTGAAAGCGATACAGAAGGATTGGGTTCTGGGGAGTATACGAAGATCATTTAACCGAGGTGTCCGTAAACCAGACTAATGGCGGCTTAACATAACTTCCAAAACACGACAGATGTTTTGAGGTAGAGGGGTACTGACCTGGAAACCCGCAACCACCTATAGAGTAAGCAAATCACTAAGACATCTGCGCAGTTTGTATGAGCTATCCTATACCAATACCGCACATTTACATTTCTTTTCTGTATATTAAGTGTGGTAAAGCATTTAGACTTATGGAGGGCAAAGAATTATTTAAAATACCCTTCAGTCTCAGTGGTAAGAATTACTTAAAACACATAGTACTAAATACGTTTTTCTCCAAAACCATAAACAAAAGACATTTGGTTTTGTAAAACTAAGAGCGTGCTAACACTGTAGTTTACAATGAGACATTGTTTTGTCAAATTTGAGTTTTATTTTCAGAAGATGATAATGAATTACGTATATGTACCTTTTCTCACGTAAATTTCATCTGAAAGCAGCGCGCAAGAGAAAGTTTTAAGGTTGAAATTAGCAATTTTAAAAGGCGCATGGATGAAATTTTTTAACATTTTAAAATTTTTTTATGGTAATAACAAACTCGTCGATGCATTGGCGCTATGTTTTTCAGTTTTTGTTAATGCATCTCTGCTTAATTTATTCTGGCATGTAATGGGTTTCTTTTTCCCAAGGCACTAATACATCGAGTTAACATTTGGTTATCAGGTTTCTAAAAATGAAACTGAATTTTTCAAACTGTTTCGAAGATCTGACAGGAGTAGATAGTTTTTGAAATAGTTCGCGAAGTTTTTAGTTTCATAATGATGCCTCAATTTTATTTAGCTCTATCACATGATTCACAGTTGTCCGTTGAACCGAAAGTTTTTGTAATTGAACAGCTAACGTTCTTAAATTCTGGATAACCTAGGTTCTGGCACGAGCTTCTTTAATTTCACTACACTCTGAGTTTCTGCTATTACTTGTAGAACTTGATCATGGATTTCTAATATTTGCATAAATGTAAGGGATGTCTCAGTTTTCTGCACCTAGGGAAAAAGCAACCCATCACATGTCAGAATAAATTAAGCAGAGATGTATTAACAAAAACTGAAAACAGAGTTTGGACTTTTGTAAATCCCCAATCGGGAATTAACAATTTTTCAAGTTTTCTAACTCGGATTGGAATTCAAGGTAGTTTATTCTGAAAATTATCTTGCAACTCGTATAATATGAAATATATTTCCAATAGACTACCCTGAAGGGGAAAAACAGTACTAATGATGAGTTGCTCATTTTTTTATTTATTCATTTATTACGTAAACAGCACTGTAAAGTTCAGAGTTTGCATCCATTCTTCTGCTTCTAATCTTTGGAAGGAAGCTCTTTTTTTATCTCCAGGAATATTCACAATGAATGCTAATAATTACAAAAAACAGTTTGAGACTTTGATGACTGATGGCTGTCCGTGCTACAAGACAGAGAGAAGACAACTGTAACGCCGGAAAGAAAGCGGGCATGGAACTTTGACCTCAAAAAAGTGTTGGGCTTTCTGAAAAAGGATTATAGGTGAACCTCGGAATTGCTAAATTCTCCCAGTCGTTTCCCTATCCCATAGGAATGCCTACGTTCTGTCGCCCTGGAATGCAATGGCATTAAGTACGCATAACTTTGAGATCTTGGCCAACAGGAAAACTTTTGTAATCAGGAATGGAGCATTCGATCATAAGGAACAAGGATTTCTAGAAGCTCTGCGTCATATTTCACACTGAAGATGCAATCTCTGTTATACTTAAAAGCTTGTTTAGTAGTATGTTTGATAATAACGTATTTCCATCCCCGCGGCTATTCTTCTGGTGTGAGGCGCTGTCCTGTTGCCATTCTTCCGTGACGGATCAAGGTTCAAGCCCCGCATGAAGCATGTTCGTCTCATGGAGCTGACTCTGTCTCACTCTCGGAACCAGGAACCCCAAATCAAGGACGGACGACGGATTACAGCCCTTAGAGTTGCTCATAGTGTTCGTTAAAACCCGAAATAAAAAAAAATACAGGGTGTTTCATAAAGAATGTCCCAATTTGAAAAGTGGATATCTCGGTAACCACAAACCACCGATGAATGCGACTCATATCATGTCTACGGGCGTGGCCCAGAGTTTATGACTACCGCTAGATGGCAGCACCAGCGCCCAAACAGTCGCTACTCTCAGTGAGTGAGAAGATGGCGTCAAGGCAACAGAAGGTGTTCTATGTGCTCGAATTTAGCAAGACCAAGTCCGTGATTGCAGTGCTCCACCAATGGACAAAAACATTAGTCGTTGTTATCGACAATTTGAAGAAACAGGTGTTTATGTAAAGGAAAGAGTCTTGGACGACCAACCACCTCAACGACGAATGTGCAACAAATTCACGAGGCGTTTCAGCGAAGCCCAAGGAAGCCTACTCGTCGTGCGAGCCGCGAACTTGTCATCCCTCATATGACTGGCGTGTTTTACGACGACGTTTGCTGCTGAAGCCGTACAGATTGCGACTGGTGCAAGCTCTTCGTGGAGATGACAAAACATTCTCGAACGCGTTTGGGATGAATTCAGCTATCGGCTTGATGTTGTCCGTGCAGCAGGTGGAGGGCACATTGAGCATTTGTAATTGTGTTGAGTGAAACTTTAGACCTTCCTTCATACTTGGCTCTTTGTTTTGCAACTATTATTAAATATACTGCTTTGAAATCGGGTCATTCTTTTTGAAACACCCTGTATAAGAACGAACCACCGATGGACAACCGAAATTTTAGACTGGATTCCGAGGGACAGGAGAAGACCCCATGGGAGATGGGTGGATGAAATTCGAAAGTATGCTGGAGTGACATGAAGGAGACAGGCTCAAGACAGACAATTGTGGAAGAAATTTGGGGAGACCTTCATCCAACAGTAGATTCAAAATGGTTGATGATGATAATATATATACTGCATGAATGTATTATTTGTGTCACCATCCGGAGTTGTATCTTTTTCTACTAACATGTGCAATAATTCTTACACAATTGCAAACAAAAGGTGCGAACACTGCTAAGTGTGTGGCATTTTGAATATCCATAAATTCAGTGATGTCGTAATCAATGCTGGACAATTTCGATCTCTGTTTTACATTTTACATTCGATATCACAAGAAAACTTAAAAATTTGCTCTGATGCAGAATGGCCCACGCAGAATTTAAGTTCGTGCTATTAGTTACTTAACTTACAAGTGATAAAGCGAGAGAGTTTAGCGTTTCTTGAAGGGTAAATCATTTTAGGCGTCTTTCCCTTAGACTCCAGACTTTTTTGGGGGAAGGGGAGAAATTTCTGCCAGCGGCAAATATTTCTTTTTCGACTGGACAAAACTATGTGAAAATATCGAAGCACTGTTCTTTTAAGCTTTATCAACATTTCGGCAAAAGTATTCATACTGTAAATAAAATAAATTTCACATTTTGTGAAAACTGATTTCAATATTTTCAGGTAAACATTGAAATATTCCAGATGAATTTTGACTCTTAATTTGAAAAAATGCCCTTCCGTTGAAATAAATTCTTTGAAGAACTTAACCAACAAAATATTTCATCAACAATTATCAGAAGCCAATACTTATGAATTTGTATATGCTCCAAAAGAACAATGCTGGGAAATGAATTTAACTTTGTACTGCATTCTTATGATGACTTTGGTACTTAGTTTACCTGCATATGCATGCCCTTTCATGACTGTTGGAGAAAGAGTTTGTTTTCTGTGCATTTGCAGCCATTTCCGAAATTTTTGATCGTAATGATACCCTAAATATTGCTTCGTGAAGATTTTTTGAAAACATGGTTTTCACTCATTCGAGCTGTTGTTTTACAATAGTTAACCAAGTCAAATGGAGTTCCATGGATCTTGTCCACTATCTTAAAACGGATCAGGGTTAAATTTTATAGAACATGCGCTATAAATACGTGTAATTAATCCGAAAATCAAGAAAAGAAAGGTTATATACCAAATATTTCAGTGTCCACATTAAATTTGCAACACAACTTCTGTGGGAGCAGGCAAAAACATCTTGTAACTTTCATCATGTGGTCAGCCAAAATGACGGCGTCTCAGTCGAAGGCACAGAGCTAAGTGGTGCGTTCGTCTCAGTGGAATATACGCAAATAATTTTAAGTAGTCCGTTCGTGTCACTTGAATGTACGCAAACAATTCTAAGTGGTTAGTTCGTCTCAATTGAATGTACGCAACCATTTTAAGTGGTGCTTTCGTCTCAGTCGAATGTACGCAAATTATTTGAAGTGGTGCGTTCGTCTCAGTCGAATGCACCACTTAAACGGATTTCATAAGGATGAAGCTTTGTGGCGTATGAGTCAAAATGAAAATGAAGCAGCGATAAGTTTGCCGGCATAGTTCAATTGGGAGAACAGCCTCTCCAGAGTAGGAAGATGTTGAATCCCACTGTCGTCAAAAGAAAAGTTATAGCATATAGTGCCACACATAGAACCACTCTGCTTGTGCACTTATTAGCAATTCGTGTTTAGAACAGTACGCTTGTGTCCAGTAAAGGTAGATCCTACCGAAAATGCAGTACAATCCCGATTGTCTGATAATTCGTTTTTGCTCGTATGATGAACATAATGGTTTTGAAGTATGATTCACGAATGATGGCGACATTCTGCTCTGTTGTATATCACGAACATGAAAATGTTTAATTATCACACGAGTGATGCTGTAGGCATTAATAAAGAGATAGATTTCCGACGATGGAGTAGCACCAGTTCAAACTTACCGGCTTTTGTTGCAAAATTGACACTAGCCTGTGAGTGGGAGTAATAGCCTTCTTCAATTGAATGGATAACGTGGAAAGTAAGATCTCGTTGATACTGAAGCAGCAAAGCTTGTACATCATAGGCATATGGAAGAAGTCATCATAGCATTGAAAGTTCTTAAGTCACTGCGAGGGATTGAAGGCTGGAGAGACTGTTTACTCTGAGCGACACAAATAAACTTTCAGCAGCGACGTTCTCATAGCCTTTACCGCAAAGATAAAACACAGATTTGGAAACTGAGTCGCAGTCACTCACTACTTAAAATACAGTTTTAAGTTTGAAGCTTTGTTCTCAAAATTATTGTAAATGCACTATTTATTTGATGAAGTAGAACTCCAGTTATCCGGATTAACTCGGACCACAGCCCATCCGGATATTCGGAAAATCCGGATAATTTTGTTGTCTTTTTTCTGTAGGCCAAATGCGTGTTTATTAATTGAAGTGAGGGAATTTAATTTTTTCGTTTATCATATTTTATAATAACAAATGTTATACAGTTTAAAAAATAAATATCTACTGTGCTGCATTATCATTTTGTATTATTTAAATGAACGAAAAAAACTTAAAACACGTATATAAATTAACAAAACTCTTAAGTTGACTTGGCCTTGAAAGAATAACAAGAGGTCCGGATAATTGGAGTTCCGGGTATCTGGAGTCCGGACAGTTGGAGTGTTACTGCATTTTGTTTTGTGTCAGATGAATACATTTTGTTGCTACGGAATCATAATTAGCTGAGTAAACTCGTACCTGTTTATTCGTTAGCATTCCACATTTGTCGGTAATTTCTTTTCGCTACAGTCTTATACCGTTTACTTCAAATACTTGGAGAGTTTTAATTTTTACTTAAACAAAATGGCTGTTCTTGCAAGTTGCTGAATGCACGGAACAAACAATGCTACCAGAGAAGGATTAAACTCTAATTTTCAACATGTTTTAACGTAATTTTATATTCTTTCCACGTGTTTTAACGTAATTCTGTTTCATTTTTCATGTATTTGACATGAGTAATTTTATTACCAATGTTGACATGGAAGTGTATTCTTTTACATTCTCTAAAAATTCTGCATATATGAAATAGATTTATTTGATGTTTGAATATGTAGTATCAATACATCTCACTCATACTAAATTTTTTAGGTTATTAAACGAGCGAATGTTCTACCGTCTGAATTTGGACTTTTATAGTGACTTATACAACCTTCTATTCGTTTGAAAGCCATTTGTACTAGTAATGAATTTTAAAGTGTCAGCAAAATATGATACTTTTGTTTTATCAAAAGTTTGAAGTTGTCAATACTGGAGGAATATTTTTCTCAGTTTTTAAATCATCCGACAAAATCTTATTATTCGCGTTTAGGTATGCAATTAGGATTACAGCATTGTACGTTCACAGTATTTAAACATTTCATAATGTTTGATTTTCGATTGTGAAAATGTCCCATGCCTGTTTTGCTGATGATTAAGGTAGGAAACAGTATGATGACAAGATTATTTTATCATGAAATTCAACGAAAAACGCAGTAATTTCGTTTACTGGCGCTGAAATGACGATCGAATACCATAACGATCCACTATGTGTACAACTAATCTGCCGCAAGAATCCTAATGCCGTTACAACGTGTGAGTTACTTCGTCACATTCGATAACGATTCCGTTAGTGAATGTTATCTGAGCGCAGAGAAACCATGTTAAGCTTATTTCCGTTCCTAGAAATTCCTTGGATTATTCAGAAGACATCAAACAGAAGGTTCTCCTTTGAAGTGACGTTAGATACCTCATTTGTTGACACTGCGCAGAATTTCATTATTGCGGTAACCTTTTACAATTGAAACAGCAAAATACAAAAACGTGAAGCTTATTTCTGCTCCCGAAGACATAATTTAACGAAAAAAAATTTCTCTAGTGCAGTCAAAACCCAGAATACCATATACTGTATGTACACTATATCGACAAAAGTATTCGGACACCTCCACATATGCAAATAAACATTCCTTTATCGACGCAGACGCACACGCGTGGTGTGTGCTTATGGTTGTACATAAAGGAGAGTCGGCACAGCTGTCAGAATTTCTCTGTTAAAAATAAGGTCATATATTTGTCCCCCCCCCCCCGTTATCTCTTCCCACATACGAAGTTTCCTGGAGACTCTAAATGCTGCTACAACAAATCCAAACGAACTGCTACAGTACTGGATTCGAAATTAGCTTAAATAAAACAAAATGGATCAAAAACAGCTTCACAGCAAACTACCTAATAAACCCTTAATAGCCTAATCACTGAGCCATTGAACCCTACTTCTATTTAGATAACTTCAAAATGAACAATAGTATATCAGAAGAACTTGTGAGAACGAAAAGGACAGATTTGTACTCCTACAATCGCGTGAAGACTACAATCATGGATCAAAACCCGGATATCAAAATACGGGCTAATCCGTTTAACAGCAATATTTTGACATGACTGACGTATGTCTATAAATCATGGAAAGTAGTAGCAAAAGAGGAAGACAGTCTTAGAGTATAACCCGGAGAGCAATTGAGAGCAGGTTATGGGACATCAGTAAAATGGGCGACATCAAAAACTCGGATATACCGGAAAAGATAGGTATAAAAGATGTGGTGAAAAAGATATACGACAGTAAACCTAAATGGCTGGCCATGCAAAGAGACTGAGGGACAACAGATAGACTTATAGGATTGCTGATTGGTACCCAAGGCAAATAAAGAGAACCTAGAGAATCTCCAGTGGGATGGAGTGATTCTCTGATCAAATCTGTGGGAAGAACTTACAGAAGAGCCCACAGGATTGAAATCATTGAAGATACCTTTGTGATGAACATTTGTGGAGATATTACAAATAAAATCACAGGTCCATCAAGGTAACAACAGGCAATGGATTACAAACTCATCTTACTGAAGGGTGTTTGCTGCAAGACTTACTCACCACATCTATGACAACACCAGAGACGACGAAATATGCTTTTCCCTCACTGACGAAGTAAAACTATTTTTGCGTGGAACTGTAATAGCGTCTGTCAGTTGTGAAGTATACCTCAATTTAATCTTTCTCTTGAGTTTTTTTTTTTTTTTGTAAATTTTGCTGCTTCCCATTCACCCGAGTGGCACGTAACTTCCTCGAAAAGCTAGTATATTTTGGCAAAGCTGACAGTGAGTCATAAGAAAATACACTAGTTTGAATGAAAAAGTGTTGAGCTAGTGGATATGTTGGCGACATACTTGGAATAGCGAAAGAGTTTCAAATGTGTTTCAGATTTACGTGAATTCAAGAAAGACGTGTAGCTAACGGATTTATATATTGATAAGAGCTTGTTATTAAGTCTAAGTTTCTGAAGAATACCTTCTATTGCACGATGTTGACTCAAACAAGAAAAGATATTCACATTTTCAGTCAAAACTTTTACTAAAATGCGAAAAATATTTACAATTAAAAGTTTTTGTTTTGTAAAGTTTTTGACTCAAAATGTGGATATCTTTTCTTGTTGGAGTCAACATCGCACAATAGAGGGTATTCTTCAGAAAATTAGACATTTCTACAGACACGAAGATATTTTAACGTTTGTTGTTTAGTGTCAGAAGTACGTCTTGATGATTATAACCTACTGTATTTTTAACCTAAAATTCCAGTGTGCGGAGGATAAACAATTAGCGTTACTTAATTTTTTGTTAATTCTTTCATTCTGGCAGCTTTATTTATGTAATTATATCTAGAGTGTGAGATATGTGTTTAACGAATTAAGAGCACTAATTTTATTCATTTTTCAGCAAGTTAACTTGAACTGAAAGCAACGTTCAACTCATAAAAACCTTACACAGTATTAATAACCAAAGAACTTTATCGAGTGGTGAAATGACTCCAATGAGAAGTGACTAGAGCAATTCATTCTCTTTTTGCTTGAAAAGAGATTTAATTTGGCTTACAAATTGACAACAGTGTGAGTTTTCTGTTGTCATAAACGCACTTTGTATTTATTTATTATGCACTGCAAACATATTAATTAAACCTGTTCCGCATTTTCCCCCAAAGCGCGATGCCATCGTGCTCAGAACTATCAGTGCTCAAACTCACTAGCTGCTGCTATCAGTAGCGGATCCAGCAGAGGATGACCCTCCACTCGGACAGGTTTTTCCTTTTTAAATGACCAATATCTAAATAATTGATGCATTTGCTTTCGTGAAGTTATAGCAATAAATCGACAGGTTTTTTTCGTAAAAGTTTTCATAACTAAAATTTGTCGTGAATTTGGAGATAAACTGTTGTGTTCTAGCTTCAGCAGAAAAAAAAACAAAAAAACTACAGGTTCAGAAACAGAAAGATGAGAGCAGAAATGAAAAGAGATTTTGATTGATCATGGAAAGCAACGGGTGAGCTTTGTTGTTGTTGTTCTATATTGTGTGGCATCATAAGCAATTAGGAGCTAGGAAAGTCGCCATGCGAGATAGACTTCAAAGTGTGTGAAAGATAGTGTGGGTGACACTGCGAAGCACGTACTTCGATTGGGCCATAAACAAAAAATAGTAACACATTTCTAAGCTGGAAATTTTTCTATTGAATTAACCTATAGGAATAAAAGAGATTAAACCTTATTTTGAAAGATTTTATCCAGACGTGAGATTTGAAAATCATCGAGTTGGTTTCCTCGAAAAGCCAGCAACTGAACTCCATGGAAATTGTGCTGATTTTTAAGTTGTCGTTCGCAGTTTGTGACTTAAAACTATGGAACAATTTTGTAACAGGGAATTTTAAAAACACTCGTGATGCCAGAAAAGGATGGTTCTCCAAGTATGAATATCCTCCACAAAGTCTCTTTTTTTTTCTATTGGAGCACCCCCCTCCCCTCCTAAGATGGAGTTCTAGATCCTCTGCTGGCTGCTACCATATCTATCCGTAGTCCTTTTCTTAAATTCCAATACTATCGATATATTTTTAGATATCAGGCATCGCAAAGATGAGCATGAATTTCTTTTTCAGTGGTCAGAAATGAATTTCGTTCGATATTCCTTGAAGGTGCTTGTTATGTGCATGAAAACTCTGTAAGCCATTTAATGACTAGCAGTGTTCGAAAAATGTTGCACTAACTGCAATCATTATTCAAGATTTCTACAGCTTTTGCTTTACTACATGTGTGGCCTTGTTTAAAGATTTCTATAGCTTTTGCTTTACTATCCTTGTAAAAATATTTTACAGATTAGGGGTGGAAGTATTTTTTTAAATCTATAATTTTACAGATATCTGTGGGATAAATATGACATCTAATACCACCAGTAGGATATTCAGTTGAAGTGGAGATATGAAATAGATGTCAGTAAATAAGAAAAGGAATTAATCTTGTTAAACTGAAATTCGACAAGCGCCGCCGTTAAACGGAAGCGGAAACAAAAAGAACAAAGGCTCTCATCTAGTTTTTTTGGGGGTTTTTTTTTTTTTTGGCTGAGCTATCAGCTAGAAACACGATTATTACTTTGTTTTCTTTTTGTAAACCACGTACTGGTATCTTAGCGTAGTCATCTTGGTTTCTAATAAAACTCGCATCCGAAAGCAACTTCATCTCTCAGAATAAATTATTATGGATGAAGTTCTTTCACTCACGGATTTCTTTTGTTTTTTCCATTTCTTTTTATGTCCAGTGCCCATTATGATCCAGATAAGTAAAGAATTTATTCCTTTGTTGTTGACAAAGCGGAACAAAAAGCTTCCTCTCTCTCTCTCTCTCTCTCTCTCTCTCTCTCTCTCTCTCGTATAATTTATTGAAAGGACGCAAGCTTCTGTGAATGTAGATTTACTGATTGTTGTTTCTAAGTCAAGATAAATAAATGGCATTTCTGAAGAGTTTAAGGTGGCAAATGGATGAGAACGGCCATGTAAATCTTACTATACGGCATTTAAACGAAGTACACTATGATGTATATTTCGAACTGCATTCCATTTATGCTTTCGCTTTATAATGGCGAGATGCTTCCATGATTTTACTGAAAAACCATGAAAGCAGCCTTCTATCTTTAAAAAATAATTTCAAGGAAGAAAATATCAGCCTGCACGATGAAACAAAAATATAAAATAATGTAAAAGTAAATAACAGAACAGCAACCTCTGTTAACTGAACTCAAAAGCGACATGAACGAAGTTTTCACTCAGTCACTTTCGGTTAATAAAAATATCCTTTCCCTGAGAACTCAAACGATGTTTTATTCTCAGTATATAAGTCCTACAATTCAGAACAAGATAATTGAAAGTTACAATAAATTGCTTACAAAAAAGTTGTCAACATGGTAAATGCATCAAAATGCTTCTCAATTTTAGCGGATGAAACTGCTGACATTGGGAAAACTGAACAATTTTCTTTAAGCCTTCGCTACGTTAACAACGAAACAGCAAACATAAACGAACATTTTTTGCAGTTTGTGCCAGTGAGTGGTAGTACCACAGGAAAATAATTATCTCAAACAATAATAACCACATTGGACAATTTGGTGTGGAAACCAAGTATTTTCCTGCCATTTCTAATGGTGGAGCATCAGCAATGACAGGAAAATTTAATGGTGCTCAAGCAGTCATGAAAGAAAAATTCCCGTCTGCTATGTTTGTTCATTGTAGCTCACACAGCTTAAATTTAGCTATTTCTCGGGCATGTAAGGTTCAAGGCATTCGCAATGCCATGGGTGCAGGACAAAACTTTTATGAATTTTTCAATACCCCTAAACGTCAGTCATTCTTACAAACAGAGGTAAAAAATATACTTCCAGTTTCCAGAAAGGAGAAACTTAAGTGTTTATGCCCAACAAGATGGGTAGATAGACATGATTCCGTCAGCACTTTTTTGAAGCTTCAGCTGGCAGCCTCAAATGCTTTAAAAGAAATGAGTTCCTGGAATGACAGGGAAACTTAATCAAAAGCCATGCATATTTTGTTGGTGATGAAAGGTGTAGAATTCAATATTAGCGTTCTTGTTATTAATGTGGTTTTTCGGTACTCAATTTTACTGTGCAAAGCATTACAGAAAGAAAATATGGATTTAGTTGAAGCTATAAATTTTGCAGAGGATTTAAAACATGAAATACAATCATTGAGAAAAAATCCTGTTACAAATTTAAAAAAAAAATATTTCAAGAATTAATTGAAAAATCAAAATTACTAGATTTTGACATCAAAGTACCACGTTTATGTAACAGACATATTAATCGTTTCAACGTAAAAACAGATTCTGCTGAAGATTACTACAGAATCTCTGTATTCTTGCCGATTTTAGGTTTGTTCGTACAAGAAATCGATCAAAGATTTCTAATGCATAAAACCGTTATTAAAGATTTTCAGTGTTTACTGCCTTTACACAATTTCTTATCTATCAACGAGAACGACTTAGAAGAAACACTGCATTTTTATTCAAGTGAGCTGAATGACAGTAAAACTGTGTGACGTATATTCTAAATTAACTTTCCTTTTTAGTTTCTTTCCCTATGTAAATCTTGAGTTTATTCTGTTTTTCTTCAGTCTTAACGTGATATCTTTCTCTCAAACGAATACGTTTGGCAACATAATTGAGGTTGAATGAACGTGACGTATGCCTGAGTTTTGATAAGAACAAGAGATAAAAACAACGACTAATCTATTGCTTGAGAGCGTTGGATTGTAAACTGATTATTGAAAGGAGCATTGTGTAGTGTGTGGAGAGTTTAGTGCAATATGCTATGCTACTATGTGTTTGCTACATCCTGAATAAAACATCTTTTTCCGTAAGTGTGACTTCTGTTGTTTACATGTTTCGTCTGGCCGTTAAGGTTTCTTTCACTTAGGAACTATTTCTTAGTATGTTGCTGTTTTAAATTAATGTAGAAGTAAGACAAGACTTCTACGCCATAACTGTGAAAGTCGAAATACAGCTATGGAGAAGACGCCTAAGTAGCCTTATAGAAAATGCGGAGTTACGCAATGCAACTGACGTTTTGAAACAATGCAATATTGCAATATATCCTAATGTACATAAACTGTTGAAGATTTTATGTTTTACCAGTATCAACAAACTCTGTGGAACGATCTTTCTCAACCCTCCGGAGAATAAAATCGTACTTGCGTGGCGCTACCTCTGAAGACAGATTAAATGGTTTAGCAATGTTATATGTACACAGAGGTATATCACTTAGTGCAGATGAAGTTATCGCTGACTTATCAGAGAAAAGCAGGAGACTCAGATTCAAATTGTAATCATAGGGACCAGGTATGATTAAAAAAGTAATTATCCTTAATTTTACAGTTTTTAAGATCCATTTTTAAATTACTGCGTATTAATGTTATATTAAATGTCATACTTTTGGCTTAACAGCTCTGTCCAGGATTTCAAATTCAGGCAGTATCAACATATTCTAATCTAGCGAATTGTTTCTTTCCATATTATGATTTCTGTATAGGTAAGGATCCAACCCAAAAGGGTATCGGTATAACCATTCCTTACTAATACTGTAAACACACAAAAGTTTAAGCAACGACCTACCACAGGTTTTTCTGTTGCTAAACTATTGAACACCAATATATATATATATATATATCATCATCATCATCATCATTGTCAACCATTATCAATCCACTGCTGGACGAAGGTCTCCCCAAGTTTCCTCCACAACGGTCTGTCTTGTGCCAGTCTCCTCCATTTCACTCCCGCATATTTACGAATTTCATCCACCCATCTCCCATGTGGTCTTTTTCTGGGTCTTTTCCTGTCCCTTGGAATCCAATCTAAAATTTCAGCTGTCCATCTATGGTCTGTCCTTCTGGCAGTATGTCCAGCCCATTGCCATTTCAGGGATTTAACTCTGATCATGATGTCTTCCACTCTCGTCATTTTTCGGATCCACGAGTTCCTCTTCTTATCTCTCCTGGTTATACCAAGCATGCACCTCTCCATGCTTCTTTGAGTTGTCTGCAGCTTTTGTATGTCTCTTTTAGTTAAGGTCCACGTCTCTGCACCATACGTAAGCACTGGAAGGATGCATTGATCAAACACTTTTCTTTTAAGACATAATGGCATATTGCTCTTGAAAATTATGCTGTTTCTTCCAAAAGCTCTCCAGGCAAGTTTTGTACGCCGATTAATTTCTTCATCAATGTGACCCTCACTTGATATCTGCTGTCCAAGATAAACATACGTATCTGTTATCTCCAGTTTTTCTCCATCAATCGATAAATCTTCATTTCTTGTAAAAGCATTGAACATCACTTTTGTCTTCTGAAAGTTCATTTTTAATCCCACTTCTTTACTCTTGTCAGCAAGTTCCTGGATCATACTCTGCAGCTCTGATGGGGTAGTTGCAAAAATGACTACGTCATCAGCAAAACGAAGGTGGGTTAGATAATCTCCATTAATCTTTATCCCTTTGTTTTCCCAGTTCAGTGATTGAAAGACATTTTCCAATGTGGCATTAAAGAGCTTCGGAGATATGGTGTCACCTTGTCTCACTCCCTTTCCAATTTTTATGTGTGTTGTATTTTCAAACAGCCGAATCTTTGCACTTGCATTTTCATAGATGTTATTAATAATATTAATGTATGCATCTTCAATACCGCAGGATTTCAGAGCCGTGGTAACTGCTGATGGTTTCACCGAATCAAAAACAAATTATGGCACTGAGAAAAGAAGATGGTTCTGTAACAAGAAATAAAGGCGAAATTTTGACAAGAGTGAAAGATTTCTACTCCAAATTATATAAAAGGGATGATACATGTACTCCAGACATCATGAAAGGTACCAGTAGCAGAGTTCTTTCCAGTCCTCCCAGCAGAAGTTGCACATGCAATCAAGAACATGAAGCGGGGAAAAGCTCCAGAAGAAGATGGAATTACTGTAGAAATCATACAAAGAAGCAAGTGGAGAAATCGAAACAGTACTCGCCCAAATTTTCACTCGATGCCTTAATTAAGGGAAGATTCCTGAGGATTGGAACAACGCTAAAATGATTCTGCTACATAAAAAAAGGTGACATTGAGGATCTCGGGAACTACAGACCTATCAGCCTCCTATCAGAGGTTTAAAAAATGTTCACTAAAGTTGAAGGTAACACTGGACATGGCTCAACCGAGAGAACAAGCTGGATTCAAGAGTGGCTACAGCACAATAGATCATATCCACGTACTGAGAGAACTAATTTAAAGAGTGAGGGAATATGAACTTCCATTGTACATGGCTTTTATCGATTATGAAAAAACCTTTGATTCGGTGAAACCATCAGCAGTTACAATGGCTCTGAAATCCTGCGGTATTGAAGATGCATACATTAATATTATTAATAACATCTATGAAAATGAGAGTGGAAAGATTCGGCTGTTTGAAAATACAACACACATAAAAATTGGAAAGGGAGTGAGACAATGTGACACCATATCTCTCAAGCTCTTTAATGCCACATTTGAAAATGTCTTTCAATCACTGAACTGGGAAAACAAAGGGATAAAGATTAATGGAGATTATCTAACCCACCTTCGTTTTGTTGATGACGTAGTCATTTTTGCAACTACCCCATCAGAGCTGCAGAGTATGATCCAGGAACTTGCTGACAAGAGTAAAGAAGTGGGATTAAAAGTGAACTTTCAGAAGGCAAAAGTGATGTTCAATGCTTTTACAAGAAATGAAGATTTATCGATTGATGGAGAAAAACTGGAGATAACAGACACGTACATTTATCTTGGATAGCAGATATCAAGTGAGGGTCACAGTGATGAAGAAATTAATCTGCGTACAAAACTTGCCTGGAGAGCTTTTGGAAGAAACAGCATAATTTTCAAGAGCAATATGCCATTATGCCTTAAAAGAAAAGTGTTTGATCAACGCATTCTTCCAGCGCTTACGTATGGTGCAGAGACGTGGACCTTAACTAAAAGAGACATACAAAGGCTGCAGACAACTCAAAGAAGGATGGAGAGGTGCATGCTTGGTGTAACCAGGAGAGATAAGAAGAGGAACTCGTGGATCCGAAAAATGACAAGATTGGAAGACATCATGATCAGAGTTAAATCCCTGAAATGGCAATGGGCTGGTCATACTGCCAGAAGGACAGACCATCGATGGACAGCCGACGTTTTAGATTGGATTCCAAGGGACAGGAAAAGACCCAGAAGAAGACCACATGGAAGATGGGTCGATGAAATTCGAAAGTATGCGGGAGTGACATGGAAGAGACTGGCACAAGACAGAGCGTTGTGGAGGAAATTCGGGGAGACCTTCGTCCAGCAGTGGATTGATAATGGTTGACAATGATGATGATGATGGTATATGTTAACCCCGCCTTCTCGTGGTACATCCTGTTCCCACTAAAGGGGCTCTGACGACCGCCAATAGCGGTATAACTATACCATCGGGATTAGAGGAAATTCTATCCCACACTCACCAACCCGCTTGGCCAGCGTGGTGAGTTATGGCCAAACCCCTCCAAAATGACTCCACAACTTAAATCTTGGCCCTCAGTCTCCGGCAGCTGGAATGTACCTGGCCAAGGCAGCGGCCAGTGCGACATGAAGGCAGAGGGTGCTAAGAATCCCCGGAGGACCGGACTAGGCTGCCATTTGATGCTGACCTTGGCTACCTACAACGGACGCTCCCTATCTTCTGATTCAAGGCTTCTTGAATTGGAAGAGGAACTACAAAGGATCAAGTGGGACATCGTCGGGCTAAGTGAGGTAAGGAGAAAAGGAGAAGATCTCATTGAACTGAAAAGTGGACATCTCTTCTACTATCGTGGGTCAGATACTGGCAGAACTAGTGGTGTTGGAATTATAATAAACAAGAAACTGAAGGATAAAGTTGTAGAAGTTGAAAGTTCCTCTGACAGAGCTGCACGACTCGTTATCCAACTCTCGAGAAGATACCAGGCTCAGATTATTCAAACTTATGCACCCACCACAAGTCATGCTGAAGAAGAAATTGAAGAATTTTATGAAGAAATTCGTGATCTAAATAATAAAGGTAAGCAGCACTTGAAGATAATTATGGGAGATTTCAATGCAAAAATAGGGCAACGGCAACAGAATGAAACTTCAGTAGGTAAATTCGGTCACGGCAACAGAAACCAGCGTGGAAATACTCTCGTTGAGTTTGCAGAGGCTGAAGGGTTTTTCATCTTGAACTCCTTTTTCAAGAAAAAGCCACACAGGAAATGGACATGGAGACATCCAAATGGGACGACAAGTGAAATTGATTTTATTATGTGTAACAAAAAATTCGTCATACAAGACTGCAGTGTGCTAAACAAGTTCAACACAGGCAGTGACCATAGATTGGTGAGATGTAAGATGCACCTCAACACTAAACTCGAACGTAGCAAGCTCATAAGACAAACAAAATGTATTGGCATAACCAACCTTAAAAAACACCATAATACCTTCAAATTGGAACTGAAGAACAGAT
The DNA here is from genome assembly GCA_039090855.1 of Macrothele yani. Lineage (NCBI taxonomy): Eukaryota > Metazoa > Arthropoda > Arachnida > Araneae > Macrothelidae > Macrothele > Macrothele yani. The sequence goes on from CM077014.1 coordinate 3,611,348, forward strand.
TCTCTGCTTTAGAAGGCCTAACATCGGAAGAAGTGGATATTTCGGAAGTTAACAGAAAAGTAACCAAAGCTCTTATGGAAACAGCAACAAAATTAGCAGGGTCTAAGAACAAATTGCATGTGAACAAATTATCAGGAAAAACCAAAATGTTGATGCAAAAAAGAAGAGTGATGAGGACAACTAAAGAAGATGTGACTTCCAAAGTGGAATATATAGAGCTATGCAAGACAGTACAAAAAAGTATCACTGAAGACGTAAGGAAATTCAACTGTGAACTAGTAAGGAATGCAATTGAAAACAACCAAAGCCTAAAGATAGCAAAGGGACATCTCAGTAAGGGGAAAAAACAGATTATGGCACTGGGAAAAGAAGATGGTTCTGTAACAAGAAATAGAGGCGAAATTTTGACAAGAGTGAAAGATTTCTACTCCAAATTATATGAAAGGGATGATACATGTACTCCAGACATCATGAAAGGTACCAGAGTTCTTCCAGTCCTTCCAGCAGAAGTTGCACATGCAATCAAGAACATGAAGCGGGGAAAAGCTCCAGGAGAAGATGGAATTACTGTAGACATCATACAAGAAGCAAGTGGAGAAATCGAAACAGTACTCGCCCAAATTTTCACTAGATGCCTTAATGAAGGGAAAATTCCTAAGGATTGGAACAACGCTACAATGATCTTGCTACATAAAAAAAGTGACATTGAGGATCTCAGAAACTACAGACCTATCAGCCTCCTATCAGTGGTTTATAAAATCTTCACTAAAGTTCTTTCACACCGCTTGAAGGTGACACTGGACATGGCTCAACCGAGAGAACAAGCTGGATTCAGGAGTGGCTACAGCACAATAGATCATATCCACGTACAGAGAGAACTAATTGAAAGAGCGAGGGAATATGAGCTTCCATTGTGCATGGCTTTTATCGATTATGAAAATGCCTTTGATTCGGTGAAACCATCAGCAGTTGCAATGGCTCTGAAATCCTGCGGTATTGAAGATGCATACATTAATATTATTAATGACATCTATGAAAATGCAAGTGCAAAGATTCGGCTGTTTGAAAATACAACACACATAAAAATTGGAAAAGGAGTGAGACAAGGTGACACCATATCTCCGAAGCTCTTTAATGCTACATTGGAAAATGTCTTTCAATCACTGAACTGGGAAAACAAAGGGATAAAGATTAATGGAGATTATCTAACCCACCTTCGTTTTGCTGATGACATAGTCATTTTTGCAACTACCCTATCAGAGCTACAGAGTATGATCCAGGAACTTGCTGACAAGAGTAAAGAAGTGGGATTAAAAATGAACTTTCAGAAGACAAAAGTGATGTACAATGCTTTTACAAGAAATGAAGATTTATCGATTGATGGAGAAAAGCTGGAGATAACAGACACGTACGTTTATCTTGGACAGCAGATATCAAGTGAGGGTCACATTGGTGAAGAAATTAATCGGCGTACAAAACTTGCCTGGAGAGCTTTTGGAAGAAACAGCATAATTTTCAAGAGCAATATGCCATTATGCCTTAAAAGAAAAGTGTTTGATCAACGCATTCTTCCAGCGCTTACGTATGGTGCAGAGACGTGGACCTTAGCTAAAAGAGACATACAAAGGCTGCAGACAACTCAAAGAAGCATGGAGAGGTGTATGCTTGGTGTAACCAGGAGAGATAAGAAGAGGAACACGTGGATCCGAAAAATGACAAGAGTGGAAGACATCATGATCAGAGTTAAATCCCTGAAATGGCAATGGGCTGGACATACTGCCAGAAGAGCAGACCATCGATGGACAGCCGAAATTTTAGATTGGATTCCAAGGGACAGGAAAAGACCCAGAAGACCACCACATGGAAGATGGGTGGATGAAATTCGAAAGTATGCGGGAGTGACATGGAGGAGACTGTTACAAGACAGACCGTTGTGGAGGAAACTTGGAGAGACCTTCGTCCAGCAGTGGATTGATTATGGTTGACAATGATGATGATATATCCACGAGTTCCTCTTATCTCTCCTGGTTACGCCAAGCATGTATCTCTCCATGCCCCTTTGAGTTTGTCTGCAGTCTTTGCATGCCTCTTTTAGTTACGGTCCACGTCTCTGCACCATATGTAAGCACTGGAAGGATGCATTGATCAAACACTTTTCTTTTAAGACATAATGGCTTATTGCTCTTGAAAATTATACTGTTTCTTCCAAAAGCTCTCCAGGATATATATATATATATATATATATATATATATTCTATAAAGAAGATACCTAAGCAAAAAAATACATATATAATTTTGACTCACACCTAGTACAACATAGAAAAGGTTATGTATCTACCTGTGTGAGTAAAAGGAGAAAAGATAAAAAAATAAAATAAAACAACTGAATGTAGAAGGTGTCGAGAATACTGAGCCTTGGCTTTATCAAGGACCAGCAAAAACTCTGCATTTTCTCACTTCCACAAAGACCTAGTTGGAAATGGGTTTCTGCAAGGCCATAGATGCAAGTAACATTCCCACCTAAAATAGTTTAAAAAATATATATATAAGTCATGTCCTCCGTAGAGTAGCATGACCTAGCACTAGTTAACAATTTCGCTTGCATCCATTAACCTTCATGGCCCGACCCATGCTCTTCATCTGTTACTATTAAACAGAGAGAAGAAGATTAAAGAGAACTCAAGCTGTGAGAGTGACATAATAAATAGAAATGATTTTCAGTTATAACGAAATTCCAAGTTCGTTTGAGAGAAATTTAAACCTGAAAAACAATGCAAAAGAAATCCAAATTTTACATTGCAATTAAAAAAGGAAATGTTAATTTATAACGAACAGATTTTTGAAAGAAAACTTGAGTCTAAATTATTATCTTTAACTTATTCTCGTTTTCGTGCTGTCATAAGTTGTAGAGTAGGGGGTTTTAGACTCAAGTTTTCTTTCAAAAATCTGTTCGTTATAAATTAACATTTCCTTTTTTAATTGCAATGTAAAATTTGGATTTCTTTTGCATTGTTTTTCAGGTTTAAATTCTCTCTCAAACGAACTTGGAATTTCGTTATAGCTGAAAATCATTTCTATTTATTATGTCACTCTCACAGCTTGAGTTCTCTTTAATCTTCTTCTCTCTGTTTAATAGTAACAGATGAAGAGCATGGGTCGGGCCATGAAGGTTAATGGATGCAAGCGAAATTGTTAACTAGTGCTAGGTCATGCTACTCTACGGAGGACATGACTTATATATATATATTTTTTAAACTATTTTAGGTGGGAATGTTACTTGCATCTATGGCCTTGCAGAAACCTATTTCCAACTAGGTCTTTGTGGAAGTGAGAAAATGCAGAGTTTTTGCTGGTCCTTGATAAAGCCAAGGCTCAGTATTCTCGACACCTTCTACATTCAGTTGTTTTATTTTATTTTTTTATCTTTTCTCCTTTTACTCACACAGGTAGATACATAACCTTTTCTATGTTGTACTAGGTGTGAGTCAAAATTATATATGTATTTTTTTGCTTAGGTATCTTCTTTATAGAATGTGAATTCTGAATTTTCAAAACTGCTGCGTTGCGCGTTTTGATTTTCAGGTTATTTTGCACCCTTCGTTTTAAATTCTAAAATTTTTTCCTTAGTCTTCAGTTTTGCTCTTAAGTATATATATATATATATATATTCTATAAAGAAGATACCTAAGCAAAAAATACAGATATAATTTTGACTCACACCTAGTACAACATAGAAAAGGTTATGTATCTACCTGTGTGAGTAAAAGGAGAAAAGATAAAAAAATAAAATAAAACTACTGAATGTAGAAGGTGTCGAGAATACTGAGCCTTGGCTTAGGTATCTTCTTTATAGAATGTGAATTCTGAATTTTCAAAACTGCTGCGTTGCGCGTTTTGATCTTCAGGTTATTTTGCAACCTTCGTTTTAAATTCTAAAGTTTTTCCTTAGTCTTCAGTTTTGCTCTTAAGTATATATATATATATATATATACACACACTGCCGGACAATTGCTAAGGACGGATGACAACAGCAATGATTGCAAACATAAAATGGAAGGCAGGAAAATGTGGAAATTAGCATAAGTGCGGGATACAGTAAGACGTGTTGTGCGTATGTAAATTTTGGATTGCTGAACTTGTTCGTGACGTCATAGCGCTGATAAGAGATATAAAGAATTTGACGCGTATTGACCGTTGTTGTTCAAACGCAAATTTGAAAGGGAAAGAATCAATTGACGAACTTGCAATTTTCAGTATGTCTTTCTGACATCACCTGGTTGATTTTACGCGTGGCCGTATTATTGGCAAGATTGAAGAAGGGCGAAAAATAACAGATGTTGCCAGGGATTTCGACGTCAGCCACAGTGTTGTTTCAAGGCTTTGGAAATCATTTCAAACAAATGGAGAGTGTAGCAAACGTCACGGGGGAGGTCGTGTTCGCAGTACGACACCTGCAGAAGATCGGTACATAGTGCTATCAACAAAACGACACCGGCACAGCACAGCTAGTGAGGTAGCAAATCAGTTTATGGCTGCTACTGGCAAGCGGATCTCCCGAGAAACTGTCGCCAGACGTTTGCATGAAGGAGGACTATACGCCCGCCGTCCTGTTGTGTGCATCCCATTGTCCAGACGTCACCGTACCGCCCGTTTACAATGGTGCCATCAACATCGCAATTGGACTGATAACGACTGGTCTGCTGTCCTCTTCTCAGATGAGAGTAGATACAGTCTATCGTCTGATTGTCGACGACAACTGATCTGGCGTGATATAGTGGTACTGCATATTGTCCAGCAAACATACAGGAAAGGGACCGATATCCGACATGTAGTGTCATGGTATGGGCTGGCATCATGATCAATGGTCGTACGTCCCTCTATGTGCTTCCAACTGGGACTATGACTGGCCAATGATACATTAATGATGTTCTGCTACCTCATGTTCGCATGTTCCGTGGTGCTGTCGGTGATAGGTTCATTTTCATGGACGACAACGCAACATGTCATCGAACAGTCGCTGTCCAGGAGTGTCTTGAATGCGAGGATATTCGACGCCTCGTATGGCCAGCACGTTCTCCAGATCTGAATCCCATTGAAAATGTGTGGGATGCTTTGGGGAGGAGTCTTGCTGGTTGCCTATGCCCTCCAATAAACAAGGACACCCTCATCCGTGCACTGACAGAGGAATGGGATAAATTACCCCAACAGCTGCTTGATAATATTGTGCAAAGCATGACACGACGTGTGGAATCTTGCATCGCCCTCCATGGTGTCCATATCCCGTATTGACATCTTACGCCGGAACGCCTGCGGACGGTAATTGCATTTTTTTCACGTTTACGTATTCTGCACAAAATGGCCTGTTTGTCCCTTGAACACGTTCCAAAGCCTTCTGGATTTCAGAGCACAATAAATTGTCTTTCTTATAATGTCCTGGCATTCTGACATTATTTTATTTCACTTGGCATCCAACCACACTTACTTTTTTATGCGCTATATAGCCGTTTATGATCCGTCCTTAGCAATTGTCCAGCAGTGTATATATATATTATAATATTTCCGGTTCTGCTTTTGAACTAGTAGATGTTAGACCTCCCCCCCCCTCCCCCTCGCCCAAGACAAAATCCTGCCTATGCTCATGCTACTCACTATAAATAGTTAAATGAAACTTTTTGAGAGGAACTAGATTTCAGAGAATTGCAAATAGGGTACAAAAAATGAAGTGCGAGAAAAATTCGAATTTTCCCGCACTTCATTTTTTCAAAGCTTAACATTACTATTTTCGCCGTCTGCGCATTCTCTCGTCTCGTCTTGACCATTTATCTTACCATGGCGGATGTGAAGATTCGTCGCTTTATTTTGTGTGCATGCGTGCGTGTTACATTAGCTGTTACCTAACTTCAAATACAGATTTTATTCTCTTTTTTGAAATTCTTTCTTTTTATTACTGGAACATATTTCATTTATGTTTCCCTGCAGTATATTCTATTCATACTTTCAGAAAAACTCGAACGCTTGCCCAGAAGACAGTTCTTGTATTTTTTGTTAAATTCGGGCAATTCCGGGTCCATTTCCTGGTAATAAATAAGGAAAAAAACCCCAATAATATGTCTAAGTTTTGATTCTGAACTTTTCTAAAGAAGTATATCACACAACGTACCACGTTAGGGCAGATAGCTGGAGAATAACAAAGTTATGACATAGGTAAAAACTGACGCAGCATTGATTGGTAGTGCCTGAATGGAAGGTATTTATGGAGTAATGTTTGGCATTTGCGCCACGCTGGTGTGGTCTTCAGGATAACGACAACTGACTGGTATATCTGATCGCCAAGCTGGGTTCTCGAGGACATTGACGAGTAACTCTAACGAGGGTCAGAACCCTGTTTTGCAACAAACTGTCACGTGCGCAGGGCGCGGGATTGGAAATAACTTTCCAGAATTCTGATCGCTACCCCAGCTTCATTTATTTTACGATAAGGAGCGGATGAAATAACGTAAAGATTAAAAAGCCCTCAATTAAATTAAATACCTTTCTTACATCTCCACACAAAGTCATAAGGAAAATCCTTTTCTTTCCTTTCTTTTTTTACCCCTACTTTAACTCTGCCTTTCTTACATTCTTGGGTTATAACTGATGAGGTTTTATAACAATCTCCATCAATCACATGCCATTTAAATTGATAAAAATCTCTTCTTAATACCAATGTGCACACGCCTTAAACAGCAAAGGAATTATTAGACAGTTAACGGGCGGCCTTGAATTATACGTGCACAAAGGAGTTTCTCTTCTCATATAACTCAAGTAATTTGGACACCAGTGCAAGTCCAATAAGAATGATTCGTGCGGAGCATTCGAAATTACAGAGGCATTACAAAAGCTTTTTTGCTGAATATCGGAGGTCAATCAGTCCGCAGGAACCATACAGCATTAATGCAATAATACTCTCTTCGGTCAAGTGTTCCCATCGGAAAAAGTTGAATGTAACCTGAACTTAGAATTGTAACTCTGCTTATCGTGCTTTAGTAATTAAAACTTCAACAGAGTTTCACGTTGCAGCTGTGCGGAGTGAATTTCTTTTTTATTTTTCGTTTTCCTCTCGGGTTCAACGACCTTTCTTATAAGTAATTAAGACCATGTGGAACTGTTCCTTCATAATTTAGAACCTGTAGTTCTACAGAAGAGAACCATCGCAAAAAGGACAAACGCAACATTCATATGTTACCACGGGATTCGAACCCAGACCGAGCGGTACCAGAAGTCAGCAGTTTGTGCCTAAGACCACTCGCCAGCTGAGTGACACCTCATAAATTTGAGTTAAAACCTTCATGCAGAAATATAAAGAAAGAAAGAAAATTAAATAATCCAAGGTGCGTATTTTAGCTCCTTAGTTACCTAACCTGAATTCGAATCTTGGGAAAAGCAGAAATTCTGTGTTCGTTCTATAAAGACTCTTTTCACATTTTCCTAGAATCAGTGGCCCTAAGTTAGGGATGTGTCCTAGCCTTGGATGCCTCAGGGGCATCAAATTAAGACAACACTGAAGAAAACGTTTAAAATTTTATGAAGTTTAACCATAGCTTTTGAATTTTAAATTGTCTATTAATCGAATTTCGGCGCCTGGCGGTCGTGTGAGATAATTGAGAAAAGAACTTAAAAAGTTGGATTGCGGCGATGTTGTTCCTCGTACGGGCCTGGGTTTAAATCGCTGTAAAACATAGATTTGAAATTCAAACTGCAAGAAGAAATAACATTTTTAAAAAACATGACAGCGAAGCAGGGGGAAGAAAGGAACATCAAAAATTGTATGCAAGAGGCTGAAATTAAATATGTTACGCTACAGTACCAAGTGTTACCACCGGTTACTCCCCAGATTACAGAAATGTGAAGTAATTTTATTATCAAATAATTTTTCTCTATATGTCGTAGGAGGTCGACGACTGACACTACACCGAAATATTTTTTTCTGATTTTGAACAAAATTCCCGAAAAGCGCACGGTGGACTCTCCATTGCGAGACAGGAGTTCTCATTCATTAATTGGCAATCCAATGTTGCAAAATGAGACAAGAAATATCTCTACTAATTATGCTTTGACGCAGTGTATTTATGAAAACATCCTTTGTTCCTAAGCAGCAGAAGGGGAGGAATATAACACAAATAGCTTTGAGTCGTCCCATTCTGAAGTGCTAGGAGTCATCTCTCAATTAATAAAGCGCTCTTACGTTATGAAAGGGAATGCTAAAAGTCAAAGTTAATCAAATTCTAATTTAACACATTCATAAAAAAAGGAGTTCATTTATCCGTGATTGCAGATAAATATTTTGACGGCAAGGTTTAGCAAAAGAGTAGACACACGAAGAGAAACACCTCTGCCACTCCGAAAAGCATTTTATGTTGAATGAAGTACGTGTTAGTGCAAATACGCATGATGAATGCGTCCTTTGTACTTCTTTCAACGGATGATGATACTAATTTCTCTCAATGAGGTTGCATCAGTTTTTCTTGAATAACAGGGCTCACTGAGGTTGTATCAGTCCTTTGGCAGAAAAGAGACTAGTGTTCATAAAGACGGAGGTCTTCTGATTCCGTGTGTAATTTGTAGCACTGTTCTATGTTTTTCGTCATATTACATTCCACGCACGACAGGATCTCGTTCCAATATTACCTTATTTCATCACAAAAAAAGAAGATGCTGGTATAAATTTGTTAAAGTAAATCAGTTCCAAATTACAAGCGCGTCGTAGTTACGTATGTCAGGATACTTAAAAGCGAAAAAATACGGGCAAATATACTGTTAAATAACGTTGGAAAATTTCTTCCTTTTATGTTCCATTCCACACATCCTGATGATGTGTCAAAGAGACATGGTCATCCGGGTGGCGCAGTGGTCTAAGCGATGGCTTCTGATCATTCGTTTGAGACTGGTCCTGGTTTGAATCCTGGTGAAGCATGGATGTTGTGTTTGTCTTACGGCGTTGGCTCTCTCCCTGTCCTGGAACCGGTGGCTCTAAATTAGGGGCTGGCAACTGCCACTGAGTTGCTCACGGTGGTCGTTAAACCTCCAATAAAAAGAGAGAAACATATACACGAAAGCATTTTCTGATAAAATGACGGCGTTCCTCTTTATTGAATATTCCAAACATGCACTGCGATTTCCTCATAACAAAAGACAACATGTCTGAATACAGTAAACTAATATTTAAGATTTCCCCAACTGTACTCAGCAACTACTCTGTTGGTTGTTATTGATACAAGCCAGTTCGATTCGGTTTAAAATGAAGTCAACTATAATAGTTTGTTTTGTGGCTTGTAGCTCCATTTTGGTTATAAACTAAGTCCTGCTATGCTGCCTCATCGTAGTGGGGTAGTTCCCCTTGGCGGAATGGGCCAAGAACGCTGGTAGAATAGCCCTACTGCCCTCCTAGTAGTCCTGTTGGTAGGGTTGCCCAACTGCTCTCCTAGTAGTCCTGTTGGTAGGGTTGCCCTACTGCTCTCCTAGTAGTCCTGTTGGTAGGGTAGTTGGAATAATATTCAGCATTTATTGTTTGGTCCTTCTGGAGAGAGTCAGTCAGTAAATCGCCTTCCAAATCCTAAAAAGCCGTTGCCATGACCTTTCCTGCAGACCTTTGAGTCTTTCATTTCTTTGGCCGCGGAGAACCAAAGTGCCGCCACTGCAGGGACTGTTGTTTCGTCTGTGGATCGTAGTGATGCGACTACGTTTCAGCAACAGTGACAAGTCGCTGCAAAAAAGTATCACCAGATCGCGCAAAATGCTACAAAGCCGATTTGGAAGTGTCCACTCGTTTTCGTTTCTCATCTGCTTTCAAACATTTGGGCACCTACTTCGCTGACATCTTCTGCATATCCAAGTGCTCATGAACCCAACATGTTCCCTGGATATCTCCAGTGTCTTAGCTATTGTTTTAGCCGAGATTCGCCAATCTGACAAAATCAAGTCTTGAACACGATCAACAATTTCGGTTGTTGTCACTACTGAAGATCTTCCAGATCTTGCAGCATCTTCGGTCTGAAAGTCTCCACGCTAAAAGTTGGCACACCATTTCTTCACAGTGGAATATGAAGGACATTTGTCACTTAATGTTTGTGTCATACACTCATATATTTCCTTTGCAGTTTTCTTCTGCAGGAACAGAAATTTCATGACAACCCGGGGTTCCACATTCGAAAATTCAACACTTTGCATTGACATGATTCAGTTCAGGACGTCAAACATCTGCAAAAGAAAAGAGCTATTGGTCTCAAAATTGGCACTTTACAATACAAAAGAACACTCTTTCGAGCTGCAGTGACAAAATAATGCTACAATCACAGGAAGTGAGTTAGGCCGAGAACTTCTCAGCTTCCCTTCGTAAACAGATTTTCCAGCTTTACGAAAATAGATGACCGATCATCTGGCGCGATTAGTTAATACAATGGAGATGAGAAAGTGCAAAGTATGTGTTTGCATATTTGGGGATGTCTTGTTTATACTTCAATGTAGAAGAGGAAATGCGTTTACATTTGTAGCAGAAGTAGGTAGTCACAGGTCAAAACCTCATATGTGGGTGGAATTACTATGGGAAATGGGTCCGTCTCTTTGCTTTACATTATATTTACTACTCAGGTAGTTAGAACTGGTTTGCTTTTCAAAGGGAAATCTTGTGTTATTTGCAGGATGCAAGTCTGGAACGAGCTGGACTGGGCAGGACATTCTAAATTAAGGTAACAGCTCTCTAGTCTACGGTAAATCTCCTATAAAGCAACTGAGGTACACCAGAGACACATGAGGATATACAAAAGTCTTTTAAAGTGATCAATTGGTTGTCGAACAAAGAAATGTTTCTCCTGTAGCTTCATTTACACATGAGCGACAAGCAGGCAAAGTAATCGAAACAAAATTTTCGTATTTGGTGTTTGCTTGCCTTGTTTGCTTTAATGACAAAAAAATATATTAAAAGATAATTAAATTTTCCCTGCTAAAATAAGTTGATTTTAAGTTATGTTACCGTCGGCATTAACGGCGACCTTACACGAAAAAAAAAAAAAAAAAGCATTCGTGGGCAATTTTCAAGATTATCTACGATGGCAATTAGCAGTTCTTTTACTTTTCTTCCTTTTCACTTTATTTTTTCAAGGAATAAAAGTTGTTTGCTGAACGTGATAGCAGAACACCTGCCGGCGGAAAGGAGAATGTAATACTTGCATACTTTTTGACCTCATATGTTTCCACCACTGTTTTTTTACTCTTGTGCTTTCATCTTATTCTTGCAGCGTGGTTAATAACAGAGTGACTGAAATATTCTTTTTACCATCTCTCTTCACAGCTAACAACAAAGTGCTTTGTAAGCACTTGGGAATTAAGTGATTAGATTCCAGGAAAAACATATTTCTCAGGATCTTATCATTTCTCCGATATTCGCTTCTTTCCTTAAGCAGAAAAGAAAATGCAGAACGAAAAAAAAAATGGATAAACAGGATTCACATCAGCAGGAAAAGAAAGACAGGAAACAGAGTAGAACTGGTTGACAAGCAGGGCTGGAATAAGAATGCTTTTGACAGAGATCAAAGTACTTTTCAATTAACATGATTTGAAAATGAAGAAGCCGTCTTTGAATGAAAGGCGTTAAAACTCTGGACACAATAGAACGTGCTGCTTCCACCGTAAAAACTCACGTACACGTATATTATTTCGATTGAGGAAAAGTTTTTAAAACCAGATTTACGAGCTCGGACTGATGCGCGCCTAGGGGTAAATTACACGGGTGGTCAGCAATTACGAAGTTTTCCTTCGCTTCTTTTCATCGCTGTCATTCACAATAGTGACTCTCCACGAACATCGTTACAAATGCGTGACAGCATCCAGCTGATTTTTGGACACTAAAAGAAATGAATAACACTCTGATAACTAGCCACTGTTGCTTTTTGCCATACAGACAATGAACATCTGTGAAGCTTTGTCTTATTTTTATGGGAATTGATGCATTTAGGTAGTTTTGATCTTTTACAGGAAATGCAGTCGTACAAAGATGCCTTGCGTACTAAGACATTTTATTAGTTTCTCCTGGAAAGTGAAGCGTGAAGAAATTAACTTCATTTCCTCACACTCTAACTTCGTTCGGGAAAATCGCGCAAAATTTGACTCAGTCGAAAACACTCGAGCATAACGCAGGAAGTAGCCATAGAGATAACTTCTCCTACGGATTTAAAATATCGAAGAAAATATGTTCCTGGATCTAAAGTTTTTGAAGCTGTAGATAGATGAAGACCGTTTTCCTATTTTTTCCGGCCCTAAAATACAATTAAGTATCATCATCAACCATTATCAATCCACTGCTGGATGACAGTCTCCCTAAGTCTTCTCCTCTCAAATTTCTATATATAGCCAGTCTCTACCAAGTCAATAACCAAAGACATCGCTCTTCCCACGTTTTAGCAACACACAGCAACCGAAAAATCGTTATTCGGTCACCGCTGGGGAATTGAATCCCAGATCTCTCGATATCCAACCGAGCGTGTTAGCCTTACACCATGATGGCCAGCAATCCACGGCTCTGTGTGTTTTTCTGTCAGCTTCTGAGATCATAAATCCGTAAGATGGGCTCAGCTACTGAGACGTCTCCATCTGGTGGGCATTAACGGCACTGGCTATATATTAATTATAGCAGTTAAATCCAAAGGGCGAGATCCTCCAAGTACGTGGCGTCAGTGAATAAACAAAGACATCGCTATTTCCACGTTTTAACAAAACACAGCCACCGAAAAATTGTTATTCGGTCACCGCTGGAGAATTGAATCCCGTGATTGTTGGCCACCGTGGTGTAAGGATAACGCGCTCGGCTGGATATCGAGAGATATGGGATTCAATTTCCCAGCGGTGACCGAATAACAATTTTTCGGTTGCTGTGTGTTGATAAAACGTGGAAAGAGAGATGTCTTTGTTTATTCACTGACACCACGTATTTGGAGGATTTTCACTCAAACAAGTATGCTTTCGAATTTTATCCATGCATTTTCCACGTGGTCTTCTTTTGGGTCTTTTCCTGCCTCTTTATATCCAGCGTAGGATTTCAGCTGTCCAACTGCTGTCAATTCTTCTAGAAATATGTCCAGCCCATTGCCACTAAAACTCATTTACTCTGATCATGAGATCATTAACTCTCGTCATCTTCCTGATCCATGTGTTCTTCTTTCTATCTTTCTTGGTAAACACCAAGTAAGCATGTCTTCATTCTTCTTTCAGTTATTCGCAGTCTCTGCGTGTCTTTTTAGTTCAAGTCCATATCTCTGATCCATAAGTAAGAACTGGATGTATGCATTGATTAAACATTTTTAATGCATAATATGGTCTTGAAAATTTAACTGTTTTTTCCAAGTCCTTCAGCTAAATCCTACGCACCTATTTTTATGTTCAATGTGGCCCTCGCTTTTATACCTGTTGTCCAACGTAAATGCAAGTTTCGATCATTTCTACATTTGCCCTATCAACTTCCAGATCTTCAGTTCTTGTAAAAGCATTGTACAACTTCGTTTTCTGTAAGTTCATTTTTCAACCCGCTTTTTTACTGTTATCGGCAAGTTTCCGGATCATATTCTATAGCTCTGAGGGAGTTCTTGCAATAATTACTGTGTCGTCAGCAAAACGAAGGTGGATTAAATAATCTCGTTAATCTTTATCCTCTTGTCTTCCCAATTCAATCATTGAAAGACATTCTGCTACGTGGGAGTAAAAAGCTTGGGAGATTTGGCGTCACTTTGTCTAACTCCCTTTCCGATTTTTGTGAGTGTTGTGTCCTCGAACGGCCCAACCTGTGCACTTGCATTTTCATAGATATTATTAATAATGGTGATGCATGTGTCTTCAATTCCACACGATTTTAAAGACTGAAAAGAAACATTTTTTGTTTTTAATTTAAACTTACTAATCATTACAAATAACTTATTTAGGGTTCACTTTACCGCTTTTAAATAACTAAGAGCGCAGAATTCATACGAAGGATAATTTGTTTCAACAGCAACTTAAAATCACAAGCAGAGGAAGGCGCCTTTTATTCTGAAATTTGCTTCTGCATGAGATCTATTTCTATACTTATTTTATGTAAACCTCATAGAAAAACTCTTTTCACATTTACGTTTAATGCCAAAAGGCATCACGAATCTGATAGCTTTCATAGGAAAAAGTGAGCATACAGATTTAGGTTGACTGAAAATCGCCGAAGAGGAGTTTAGCTAAATACTGAGTTACAGGCGGAGTCACAGAAACGTTGATGTAAGTAATCTACTTCCGATGCACTCAGTTGAAATATTGTTTCGGTTTCAGTATTCACTGTAAATGGGTTTTGAATCCTCATTTCTATCAACTAGAATAGATGGTTTATTTGTTTCATGTCTTTTGAGGAGCGGTATATTTTTCCGAAAAATATGTACCTAGCCCACGGCCTGCAGTTTGGAACACATGTTTTTTGTTCGTTTTGGAGTTCAACCACTTCCACTAGCATACAGAGTTCTAAGGTGTCACTCGTACTTAGTTTACAGCCACTGGTGGGTTCCAGGTAAAGGACAGATCAGTTCCGTAGGACAAATACCCCATCCATGCGCCATCCAGTGCACGAACCAGGAAACAATTCAGACGATCAGCCAGGATACCGCACCTCTAACCTACTCTGCCACCGGGTAGGTAAAATCCTGCTTTAGGCAAAAGGTATGAAAATATATTTGCATGTCAAACACAGTTGGTGTTTCTTGCATGATTTTACGTTATTGAGTGAATCTAAGATGGGCAACATCTTATTCAGAATAATTCCCATTGACCTTAAGTACATGTTCGATATTTTCTCGAACCCATTCAGAACTGTACGAAACTGAGACTGTTAAGTGAAGAACAAAAGTCAAATCATTCGATCTATTGAAAAATTAGTGAGTTACTCGGGCCAGACTACTGATCTGATGACTGGAGACCCCTGTGCTGATCAAATCAGCAAATTAGAAGACAATGAGCCAGTAACTGGATCTATATGAAAATCAGCAAGACTTATAAAAGGACTTAAGTCTTTCCTATGTGGTAGATGGATATTTCATCACATAATATATCTATAATACAACCATCCAGATCTATGTAAATCCTGAAATGGTATTAAATTTCCGCATATTTCCGACTTAGTTATTGAATTTACTCTCCTAGAAGCTGTTAATTCTGCTCATTTAGTACCTCCTTAGCTGGCGACATAGCAGTCATATGGTTCACAAGTACGTCCCGAATCTCATGGTAACGCTCTGGAAGGCTGCCAGTATCAACTAACGGTAAATTCATGCTGCTTCTACTCTTCCAAGCTGTAGAAGGATGGAATTTTAGAAGTGGTATACATAAGGCGAGAGAGCGAAGCTACACTTACACGAAAGTTAGATTCCTTGGCTAGTTCAGTAAGATAATAGTTCTCTTACTTTATACAAAATGTCATCGACACTTGACTCATGGCTTGTTTATAATTCCATGGAAAATCTTCAGACATAATGTAAGACTGCGATTAATTAAATTCCCAACAAAACAATTCTTTCACTCACGATTTATCATCATTCCAGTACCTGTTCTGTCCATTATCATCATCCAGAAATAGACATTTCTCAGATGTCTCTTCTAATCGAAATATAAATGCTGGCTTCATAAGATACTACGTATGAATCTGTTACATCACGTTCCAACGGAATTTCCATTCCAAAGACGTGGCGTGTAAATTCATTGAAGTCATTCATGTCTAATGTTTCATTTCATTGAATTACTGAAGAGGAACTCAGGTCTTTTGATCTAAAATACTTTTCAAGATCTCCTTTTCACATCTTTAAAATTCACCTTCGTCCTCTCCCAGGGACGATATACACAGCCACTTGTTTCAGTATCTTTTTCAAAAGACTTGTCCGACTCGATCTTTCACTTTGCAGAAAGAAATTTTTTTGGAGACAGCAGTTTACATAATGTAGACTGCCTTCCTTATTCTACTGATACCGATCTAAAAGGCAGATAACTAGAACGTTTTCCCAGGTCCTTAATTGGTTGACACTTGATGAAAATATCCACACACTTTATATTCTAGACATATTTCTTTGCTTGTAAGCCGTTGGACTATAAGATACCCGTTGTTTTACTTTTGGTTAATCTGATGATTTATCTGTTGATACTCTTTTATCGTACATGGTATCTAAATCACATAATATTGGCTGCCATTGAGTCTCGCGCTACAAATCTGTCTGGCATGATCGCCTCAGAAATATTTATGCGAGTTTTATAAAGTTTTAATTTTTTTTTCATCTTTTCCCGCTATTTTATTCTCCCAGTGCCGCATTTCAACTGCTCTCATGGGTCTGTGTGTCCCGGTACACACCTACACCTAGAGCATTAACCCTTTAGTTTTTTCTGCACCCAGTAGCAAACTTGCATCCGATCTTTTCTTACGTCTTCGTCCACCTCATGCACGTCATCCTTACGTTTCATCTCACAGATCCTGTAACTCTGAGAAGCATGTCATTTAAATTTGCGGGAAAAGCCCTAATTGCTCAATTTGTGATTCTACTCCAGTGCAGGGACTATAAAATGTACCCCCTTGCGCTCCTAACGAACACTCCTGAAGTCCTCTTCGCCTGCTGGTCGCTTCGAGCCCAGTGGCGCCCATATGAGTACTTTTAAGAGGGGGGGGGGCTAAGAAAAATCCTTACTCCCTCAAGGCTGTTAAACATTTTAGTAAATTTACAAGATAGTAAATAAAAATAAAAAAAGTTTGATAATTGCAATCAATTATTAATATCTTATTATTTTTAAAAATGCTTTAGAAAAAGGTTTCGCTTATTTTAGTGTTTTAAATTTATCAAAAATTTGGCTATACCAACGGCTAGGGGCGGGCTCGATACTCCCCCCTTATGGGCGCCCTTGTTCGAGCCGTTTAGTTTCACGTGGACTCAAGACGCATGTGAATTATGCTGCAATCGGTGAAATTTCCGTCAGGACTAGGCTATTATTTCCATAATGGGACTGTGAAATTTGCAATTCTCATTTCGAATTCGCATCGAGATCTGCGTTTTCCTGTTTTACTGTAACTGAATGTTTACAAATTAAGGCCAAATTCTGAGGGGGGAAAATATCCCTCACCCAGCAAACTGTTTTGTGTTGATTACGCGTTGCGCAAATTCGCTTTGGTAACTCATTCCTATTACATTTAGAATTTCTCAGTTGTCAACACTTCAAAAGATTACAACGTTCAATTCTTCAAATTACGTGCAAATAAACTACTTTTGAGGAGTTCCACATTTCGTACTAGGAAAACAAAATTTTGTCATGGTGTCATTATGCACTACAGTTCTTACCTCCATAACTTAAGAAAAAAAAAGTCTAAGAGACTTGCTTTTCTCTGCTATCTTGAAGTACACCTCGGATTTCAAGAATCATGAATCACTCACACACTTGGCTGCATAGTTTTGGAATAAATTTTTCTTTCAGTATCTTTTCTCTTCTTTTTTAGTTTGCATTTACTGTAAAAATGAGCTGTACAACCTGTGAGTTGCAACATCTTTTCTTTTGGCTGTCTTCCTGGTTGTTTGCGCAAGCACTTCCTTTTTTTGTATGTGTGTGTGTGTGTGTGTGTGTGTGTGTGTGCGCCGTTTTTTCCGATCTTCTAGTTTTGTTTTGTTTATGCTTTTTTTTTTCATTCGCCTGCATACTTCTTTCGGGGGAAAACTGCCGTTGTAATCCCTCCCTATCACCGTCCGACTAGCTTGCTTTTGTGATTCCTTTTAACCGTTACTATGCGTAAGATGCTGTCCTCTCTACTTGCTACAGTTTTCGTCATGGGTTCTGTACGGTTTGGCAGCAAATTTGCCGACACCCTCTCTAAGTTTGGTAAATGGAACAGCGTGACCGTGACAAGCTTCTACAGTTGTTGTTGTGACTACGGTGTATGTGGGCTTTTTTTTGTTCACGTGCTATTAACAGCACCAAAGCTGGACGCGGACGTTTAGAATTGCTCGTTCGTAAATACTTTCAATATCCAACCAACCCTAAGGAATGCGACCTCCGAAGTTTCGGCACACGCTGCGGAACATACTAATTCTTGAAAAACATTGTTTGTTCTAATTGTAGCTCTTAACTTTAGGGTTTGCTTGATATGTTTTACGCTACAGCAATTTAAAAAAATGTGCGTCAGGTTTACATTGTGAGCCGAAATATACCGAAACCACTTGGAAAATTGGGGTTGAAACACATCCCTACTCCGGAGAATACATCGTTGCATAGTTTCCTCCATTCTGTAGTAACTCGTGCCAGTGATCGACTTTCTTTATCCTTTGTTTTCTAAACTGAACTGATTAACCAGGCAAGTCATTTAAATGCTTCGCATTGCAAACCTTCCAATGCAAAGTGGTCACGTGATGATCCTTTGCTAAGTGTGGGAGGCGGACGTTTCTGACGGGTGTTCGAGCCCCGGTCCTGCCGGCCATTTAGTCCGGGTTTTTTCGCAGATTCCCCGTGTTTGGGGGCGTGAATGGGTGCTTGGTTCCCTCTGAAGTCTGCCCTGGACCTACTTTGTCCAAGGTCCCCTCTTATGCGGATAACTGAGTTTGCCAGATAAGTGTTGAAACTCTAGTAGTGTTGCCACGAAAATTCTTCTAATTTCGGGCACATTGCTTCTGGTAAAGAAATACCTAAATTCGATATTTAACTACCTAATTAATTATATTAATTAACATAATTAATTATTTCTTTAATTAAAGTAGTTCCTAATTGGATGCAGGAAGTATCCTGACCCAAGCCGCATAAGGATTTGCTGGTTTCTTCTTCTTTTTTTTTTTTTTTTTCCTCCTTGCTTTCCCTTCGCGTGGGAAGGAGATCGAAACACAAACGCTAGGCCAGGTGCGAAATTCCGCAAACGAATAGAAAGGTATTCTTCATTTCCAGGCATTTGCGAAGAACCAGCGCTGTGGATTACATAATGCAGCCTTAGCTAACAATAGTAAGACAGTGGTGACTATACGGCGAAAGTTCAAGAAAGAATCCTAAATCTGGTAAGAAGGTAAAGCTTATGTAATAACTGTTACCCAGGCTTTGTGTCGGGGAGCATAATTCAGTCGGGCATGCGTGCCTTCGAGCATACTTAGAGATTTAAAAAGGGTTTCTCGGATGGTCGGATAATAGAACACCGAAACAGAGTGACAGTTAGGGTCAAATAAATTTTAAAGGGCTTAGCTCAGCAGATGGTCAGCTGGGCAGGAGAACATCTGCTCGAAATAGCCACTGGTCAAATCCACCGGACGGCAGACCACTGACGAACGAGGGGGGGCACAGAAACCAATGAAGGTGAACAGAAACCAATAAGGCGAGGGGTGAACACGCCTAGGAGCACGACTGAAAACGAAACGGGAAAAAATGCGTGAGCTTGGAGAAATCAGAGTCGATGGTTGGGGTGTTCGTTTTTATTGCTGTTGTCGTCAGTTAGCAGAAATGCTTGGCCGTACGTGGGTCGAAAAGTCGGACTGACAAATTACGTAGCATGTTAGGTGCCATTGGAAGATAGTAGTGAAAGATGCCAAGTTGATGGTAAGAGAAGTGGTACAGTTGTCAAGGGCTCCCGGGCTGCGTTTTATTAACGGAAGATACCAGCCACAATTTCGTAGCATGTTAGGTGCCATTGGAAGATAGTAGTGAAAGATGCCAAGTTGATGGTAAGAGAAGTGGTACAGTTGTCAAGGGCTCCCGGGCTGCGTTTTATTAACGGAAGATACCAGCCACAATTTCGTAGCATGTTAGGTGCCATTGGAAGATAGTAGTGAAAGATGCCAAGTTGATGGTAAGAGAAGTGGTACAGTTGTCAAGGGCTCCCGGGCTGCGTTTTATTAACGGAAGATACCAGCCACAATTTCGTAGCATGTTAGGTGCCATTGGAAGATAGCAGTGAAAGATGCCAAGTTGATGGTAAGAGAAATGGTACAGTTGTCAAGGGCTCCCAGGCTGCGTTTTATCCACGGAAGACACCAGACACAATTTCGTAGCATGTTAGGTGTCATTGGAAGATAGTAGTGAAAGATGCCAAGTTGATGGTAAGAGAAGTGGTACAGTTGTCAAGGGCTCCCGGGCTGCGTTTTATTAACGGAAGATACCAGCCACAATTTCGTAGCATGTTAGGTGCCATTGGAAGATAGCAGTGAAAGATGCCAAGTTGATGGTAAGAGAAATGGTACAGTTGTCAAGGGCTCCCAGGCTGCGTTTTATCCACGGAAGACACCAGACACAATTTCGTAGCATGTTAGGTGCCATTGGAAGATAGTAGTGAAAGATGCCAAGTTGATGGTAAGAGAAGTGGTACAGTTGTCAAAGGCTCCCGGGCTGCGTTTTATTAACGGAAGATACCAGCCACAATTTCGTAGCATGTTAGGTGCCATTGGAAGATAGTAGTGAAAGATGCCAACTTAATGGTAAGAGAAGTGGTACAGTTGTCAAGGGCTCCCAGGCTGCGTTTTATTAACGGAAGATACCAGCCACAATTTCGTAGCATGTTAGGTGCCATTGGAAGATAGTAGTGAAAGATGCCAAGTTGATGGTAAGAGAAGTGGTACAGTTGTCAAGGGCTCCCGGGCTGCGTTTTATTAACGGAAGATACCAGCCACAATTTCGTAGCATGTTAGGTGCCATTGGAAGATAGTAGTGAAAGATGCCAAGTTCATGGTAAGAGAAGTGGTACAGTTGTCAAAGGCTCCCGGGCTGCGTTTTATTAACGGAAGATACCAGCCACAATTTCGTAGCATGTTAGGTGCCATTGGAAGATAGTAGTGAAAGATGCCAACTTAATGGTAAGAGAAGTGGTACAGTTGTCAAGGGCTCCCGGGCTGCGTTTTATTAACGGAAGATACCAGCCACAATTTCGTACAATGTTAGGTGCCATTGGAAGATAGTAGTGAAAGATGCCAAGTTCATGGTAAAAGAAGTGGTACAGTTATCAAGGGCTCCCGGGCTGCGTTTTATCCACGGAAAATACCAGCCACAAGATCGAGGACACAGGAACAGCTCACGAAGGAAGAAGCCCCATCATCAACCCTCGGATCGGTTTTTAACAGTAGAAGATTTTTGGGTAAGACATCATCCAAATATTTCATTCCCTTGCATGCGGAGTAATCATTGAAATTTAGAAATGCAATATTATTGCTCACCTCGTACTAGTTGATTGGTAGGAATGTTTCTATTTCTATAAATCTTAGGCTAAACCTTAACTTTTTGTAGCGATATTTTAATATAACTTAATCTGGTCTCAAAACATTTTTGTACATAAATTAAGAAACATGTTACAATAAAGTTTATAGTTGTTTCTAAAAGCAAACTTGTTTCTTTGCTGCTGTTCTACAAATGGGTACGAGTGTCGGGCTTTGGGTTTATTTTAAAGTAAACAGTTTTCTTTTCTTTTAAAGCACCACGATTCAAAATATGATACTAAAAGGTTAGCTATTTTAAAAACTTCATTTCTTTGTGGCATATGAGTTCTTGCGACAACCTCGTAACTACTCGTATGAAACACAACGCGTACAGGTCCCAACGATGAGACTGGGTCGCCTCTACTAGGAAACCCAATGTCAGTGTTGTCACTTCATTCGATCGAAAATCATTAACAAAATTTATGACCGCAAGTTCCCAAGCAGGGCTTGGCACGGTAATAGTAGTAAAATAATAAAACGATTGATATCTGCTGCCTTCTGGCGACAGACACCTACGGGCTTCGTTCCCATGGTTGTTGAGGATGATTAAAAAACTGAACTTTGCAGTGAAGGTAATTTGCAAGCAATTAATTATGAATACTTGTAAGCTACATTTTCCTCAAACGAGGGGTAAGGTTTACCTCCTGTTGTTAGCTTATGGCGCTGTAAGAGTAACAACACAGCACCTGCAACATCTGTGACTCGAACAAGGACCCAACTCTGAGTTTCTGAAGCGTTGTCTCATGTTGAGTTTCGTCGTAAGAAAGCTATAATTAGAGTGATGATGGCTTCCATAAAGATGGCGGCACCACTAGCACTCAGCGGCACTAGAGAAGGATCCGTTCATCCGAAAATTTCTGAAATTGATGTACACTGACTGTTAAAAGTTGAACACTAAATACGCACAAACTTTGATCAAACATCATGCATGAAATAATGACGTCGAAGCCGCATGTCTTACAAGTACGAGGCGATACAGACACATATCAGGTGTCAAAGACATACTTCAATGACTGAACCTCAAAATTGGGATGGCTTTCGATGTACGGATCATATAGTCAGTCTGGAATATGACCTTCTTTGAATGTAATGAAAACTTGTCCCCGACAAGCAGGGAAGTATTAATTTCTGCTGGCGAATGAGAGCTTTCTTGAGAGCTAGAAAGATTCAGCGAGAGCGTTGGAGAAGATGGGTGCTTTAACGGGATCTTTAGCTCCTCTATAATCTACGTCAGTTTTTCCCAACCCTAACCCAATTTACAACATGAAATAAATAAACAGTGTACTAGCTACAATTATATACGAACGATGAAGAAACGAGTTTCTTTACGCCCAATTAATGTGAAAGACGATAAAAGTGAACTTCGTTTATTAGGCGTATAAAATAAAAGGATGATGAATCTACCCGGAGGTAGTGAAAGCTAGCATCTCTTGATTCCTTTATTTTATACGCCTAATAAACGGAGTTCACTTTTTATCGTCTTTCAGAGTGTACTAGCTATTCAAACGCAGCTTCAGGACGATTCCCCATTCTTTCACGCTTCCAAAACAGAAGCCCTTCGATATAAAAATTCAAGAAGCATTGGGGAGGGCAACATTATTCCTCTCTACGACGTCCCACATATATTCAATGGGATTGAGCCACTCCATTTGTTTTACGGTCGAACCTCCTTAAGCCACTGATGTTTTTTTTTATTTTTTTCAAACGTTTATGTGGTTGGTATGCGAAGGGGGAAGTATAAAGAAGTGTAATTTACACTTCTATTTAACGTTCCTGTTGAGTTTGTGTTCTCTTGTGTAAATCTAGTCTCTTCTTGTTAAAGATTTTCTGACTGAATGACACGTTACTTCGCCGAAGAGCTTTTTTAGTTTGGCATTAACAGTGAGTCGGAGCAACGTATAAGGTAAACATTGGATGTGTACAATAGACAAGCATTATACGCAGAGTTACAGCGCACTGTATGTATGGAGAGTAATGTAAAAGAGTTGCTAGGCGTATTTAATAATTGTATTGGGATTGATCCTTGAATTGAAGCCAGCGAGTTAACATTCTAGTAACAAATTTATCTTCATCTTCTGAAGTGCAAGCGATATAGCAAATAAAGAAGTGGACTGAAGTCAGTTGACTTCGTGTTCACTACCCGTCTCAATTGACATACACAGTCTTATCAGAATAATATAATCCACCTACTTAATAATGGAAATAACGACCCTTGGCCAGGATGACAGCGGCGAGACGGCGTGACATGGACGCAGTGAGGCCCAGGAAGGTTGCCCTCAGGCACACGTGACCATTCGGACTGCAGCACAGCACGGAGGTTCCGGTGATGAGGTGATTGTGGGTCCACACGTCAAACCTGTCTATCCAAATAGTCCCACAAGTGCTCTATAGGATTGAGGCCGGGCGATTTCGCCAGCCAAGGAAGAATGGAGACATCGCTGTCGTATTCCTGGAACCAGTTACGTATCCTCTTAGCGACATGGCAGGGCGCATTGTCCTCTTGGTAGACGCCATCACCACCAGGGTAAACTTCCAAGATGAAGCGATGCATGTGGTCAGTGAGGATGAACAAGTTGCCATTGGCGTTCAGGGACACATCCAGTGGTACCAGCAGTCCCAGGTCATACCAGGAAAGCATCCCTCAGACGTCCACACTGCCACTGCCGGCCTGTACTTGACCGACAAACGTGTCTGTGTTGGTTCTTGTGTGTCTGACGCCGTATCCGCCACCGCCCGACGCTTCTGTGGAGTAGAAACCTCTATTTGTCTGAGAACGCAACCTTTCCCACTCGTCCACTGTTTAATGACCGTAGTCCCATGCGAACTGCAGTCGTTGTTGCCGATGGACCGGTGTCAACATGGGCGCCTTGATGCAGCGTTGACTCTGGAGACCCATGCGTTACAGGGTTCGCTCTACTGTTATCTGGGACGCGTACCTGGGTGCTCCAGCGTTCATTTGCTAGGTCAATTGCTGCACTGCTGCTCGTCGATTGCCCTTTATTAATCGACGGAGACGACGTTCACCTCTGGGGTCGATGGCCTTTGGGGCTCTGCAGTTATGACGTCAGGAAGTACTCGGTGTGGCAGCGGTCTATTCTTGGTACTCTTACTGCAGCACCTCGCAAACAGCCCACGAAGTCTGCAGTTTCTGAGATGCTTCCACCCTTGGAGCGGTAGCCGATGAACATTCCTTTTTGCACGTTCGTCAAATCACTACCTTTGCCCATTGTGCTCACGTTACGCATTATGGCTCATCTGTCCTGGCCAGCCGCTTATATCTCCGTGTGGTCAATCCTGTCACGTGCACTTTGTGTCGCGCCAGGGCGTCACTGTGTTTCCGGGGGTGGTCATATTATTCTGAAACGACTGTTATATGTAATATATATTTTTTGCTTCAGTCTCTTCTTAATAGAATGTGAATTCTGAATTTTCATAACTGCTGCGTTGCGCGTTTTGATCTTCAGGTTATTTTGCAACTTTCGTTTTAAATTCTAAAGTTTTTCTTATGTTTTCGGCTTTGCTCTTTAGTATATATATATACATACATATTTCTCGTTCTTTCACGTATCAAAAAGGAGATTTAGAATGCAATTCATACTTGAAGCATTTTGAGTTGGAGTACTTTTTTCCTCCTTCCTGAAGTTAGGAATTCGTTACGTTTTCATACGTAGATTTTGCCCGAGTTCACATTAGGATAATTACTGCTGTTAAAATTTTTTCGCATTGCTATAAAATGGTTGGAAAAAATTCCCACATCGGAAAACTGATACTTTCTTGCGCTTCTAGGAAAACTGCCACACCGCAAAACTCCTGCACAATATTCCGTCTAAGCAGCCATGGACAATGCCCGCCTAACCCAATGAGCTGGGCAGGCATCAAAACCACTTGGTCAAAAAAATATTTTCTCAGCTTCTCTTACTAATGCAGTAGAAGTTGGAACTTGGATTGGAACACTTATTTTTCTATTCCCCCCTCCCCCATTTTTGTCACAGTTCTTTCCGCAACTGATTTCAAATATAAAAAATATTTAAAACTTTTCATTAACCAAAAAGTTTTATTTCATAAAAGTGAGAAGCTCAAACTTTTGGAATAAAAACACTGGAAATTAGGAAAAGCATGTTTACGCATAATACACAGTTTCTTTGCAAATCAAAATATCAAGGAGAATAAGAAACAAAATAACAACTAAATGCAAAAAAGTTAGTTCAAATAGAACAAGTGCAAACTCGTTCTGATCTGACAGCGCTTTCAAGGAATAAACTGTCTCTCAATTTTTTCCCCAAACCAAAAACTCAACCATCTTTGAGAGTACTCGGAAGATATTGTTTATCATTTACGAATAAGTTGTCAGCTGATGTCTTCGGCTTTTTTTTTTTTTTTTTTTTTGGTGATTTGGGAATTTTAATCTGAAATGCTTACTGCACGGAGGAAGTTAAGTAGCTGCGCAACTTAGAGGGAACATTGCTCCTACACCATCTCATTTAAGGGCATTTTCACAAATTGCGTTTCATTCGTCCTTATCAAAGCGTGGGAGTTTTCTTAGTGGCACGAAACGAAATGTAAGACTTTTTCTAGTGATATAAAAGTGTATGTAAGATCATGATGACACAAAGTACAGGTTCATCTGCTGAATCTCTATTAGTTTTCATAACATGTTTAGACACTCACAAACAAAATATTTAGGTTGTAACTTAAAATCTTCCAAAAAGGCCCGCTGCTCAGGTTCCTTGTCAACACATGAAGACCGCTCCGTTATGTCCCTTTGATTACCTTTTATTGCCAGATATTAATACCTCGTATCATAATTCAAGAATTAGTGAATCGGAAAGGTTCTACATATACTTTGTGTCGTTATGATCTTACTTACATATGCTTTTGCATCACTAGGAAAACTGCTATATTTCGTTTTGTGCCACTAGAAAAACTCCCTCCCTTTGGAAAATCTCCGAACAAAGCGAAATGTATGTACATCCTCTTATATGATGAGGTGTAGGAGTTTATTGGTGTAGGAGTTTATTGGTGTAGGAGTTTATTGGTGTAGGAGTTTATCGGCGTAGGAGTTTTCCGGTGTGGGAGTTTTCCGTGGTTTAACAGTTTTCTTAGCAGCACAAGAAAGCATAATTTACCGGTGTAAGAGTTTATCCCAATAAAATTTGTACATTCTTTAGTTTTTTGAGAAAGTTTAATTAATGCTGAAAATTTATGATTAAGTTTAGTGGAACCCTGCGGTCTGTTAGTGTACATTTTACCAGACAAAAAAAAATGAGGGAATTTCTTGCTTTGCAATACTGCAAAGATTTCAGAAGATGTGAAGCTCCAAGTCAAGATACTAAGACAACTTTTAATTTCTGTGTCTCCTGAGCCGAGAGGGTCGTCCTGATAAATTGCCAATTTAGTGTAATTTATCAGGACGACCCTCTCTGCTTAGGAGACACAACAACAACAAAAAAAAACAATGCCCGTAGGAACCAATTTCAATGCATGGTTTCTTAGAATGACTGGAATGGATTCCATGTGTGGGCGTGAAGAGTTTATGCTGAAAGTTTTGTTTCTCAGAAAGTTGGTACAAATATATCTAACATTACTAAGTGACACATCGTTTTTCTCGGTTTTCGCGCTAAAGGCTGCTGATACGCGTCGTGCGTACTTTCATTAAGGGCATGCCAAGCAATGGGTGACCTCCGACCTTACCGTGTTTCACATTCTTTCTCTGTCTGAGGTTTAATTACAGTTTATCAAGTCTTACCCTTGAGCGACGATCCTCTTTTCAAGTGAGAACTTGATGATCATTGGGCGAGCTCATAATTACAGGTGCTGAATCTAATTGCAGACCTTTAAGGGAATTTTGTGGGCCTCACCCTGCCGACAGCGCTCGTCGCACTTTTGAAAGGTATCAGTGTAACATAGATCCCCTCTGCACTTGACCTTTCAACGGAGGCCGCGGCACCCTTGGAGGCGACAGTAGGAGGAATACATTATGAACATTGAAAAGAGCTACAGAAATCTACTTGAAACAGATTGATCGCTATGTTTTCTCTTTAAAACTCAGATTATCTACTGATAATCGGCAGCAGAAGGTCGTACGAGATAGAAATGAAATCTTGCCTGCCAAAGAGAGTTCTCAATATTCATACATAAATTTTAAAAGATTTTCAATTCATTATGTTCATATAGCGCTTGATAAAACCACTCTGTAGTCTAATTGCACAATTCTTTAATACAAAATAAAGGCATATATTTCTGCTAAAGATCTATACGAACATACATACAGGGGTTGGAGAAAATACTGTGAACAACACCGTGATTAAAACCCTTTAACCGGCTGGAATGAATTAACTCGGTGTTAGGAAAATGAGCTGAAATCAGCCCGTACGGATATATTCACTGTCTAAGAAGTGGACCAAAAGTGGTTGGAAGGAGTCAACTGGCACATGAGAAAGATTTGCTTTCTCCTTTAGCTATGTCACTCAAAGTGGTCATTTAGGGGAATGATTGACACTAATCCTCTCTGGCGGCTGATTACCCTTTAAAAGGGCTGTAACAGTGACGAAGAACATAAGAAAGTAGAAACAAGATGTTTAAGTCACTTGTTATTACCCAGTGGTATGATGCCCGGTCATGTCTTGGGTTATGGAGCAGAGAATAAAGAACTTTAAACGCCTGTCACCACGAAAGGACAAGTGGGATATCATCCACCAAGGACTATCACCAAGTAGTAGTGAGATGAATATCACTATAGACTATAGTGGGATGCCTATCAACAGCGACACGTTCATGGTTAGTATTGATCAAGTAAGAGGAGATTTGTTGTGCTGCAGCTTTCGTAAAACCCGAACGCTATGTGAATATTTCTGTATGGTAAGCGTGGAGAGTTTTTGACAAAATTTAGTTCAGATTCGTCGGCCGCTTAAAGGGTTAAAGACGTTAATGTTACTAGTGTAGGCTTCCCTGAAAAAAAAACCCGTTGTGATTATTTTTTGTGTAACTTCTTTTTTTGTATATAGTCTGTAGGTTGTATGTCAGTGTAGCACAAGTTGTGTTCAGGAACGGTTCATATGAGCGGTAGGTGAAATGTATGACCTGTCGGACTCCCAAAGGGGAAAGTCGTGGGAGCCCATTTAGCAGGTGCATCTGTAACCATAACAGAGCCAAATCGTTTGGTGTTTCAAGAGCAAGTCTCCATGGTTATAAGTGCGTACACAGAGTACGGCAAAGGCTATTGGCGAAGAAGAATAGTAGGCGAAAACCGAAATTGAATGAGAGGTACCGTTGAACATTAACAAGGATTCTGTCCACACAACACAAAACTACTGCAGCAAAAAAGGACAGCAGAACTCAATATCAATCTGGAAGACTCTGTTTCCTCAAAAACAGTCCGCAGAGAACTTCGTAAAGTCAACATCCACGGAAGAGCTGCAATTGCTAAACCTTTATTCACAGAAACCAAAACTACAATGCAAAAACATGGTGTCATGAGCATAAAACCTGACAGTTGATGACTGGAACGTGTGATTCAGTCAGATGAGTCTTCATTCATATTATCCCTAACAGTAGGTGGGGTTTATACACTCACGGACAATGAAATTTGCGCACCAAGAAGGAAGCATCGGATTGAACTGAAATTTAATGATACATATGATTGATACACATGATGGTAAAAACAGAGCTGCAGGAAAATTACAGAGGGATCTGTGGCCCGCAGTCCGGTGATCTTCAATAGCGCGTCACACCACCTCGTGCGGCGATACATGCTGCAATAGCGTCCGGTATGGAGGCGAACAGACGCCTGATGTTGTCATGCGGCAGACTGGCCCACACTAGTTGGACAGTGTGCTCCAAATCCAGGGACAGTGCTGCACGACGGCAGCCGGCGTTTCAACTGACCCCAACACATGTTCGATAGGAGACATGTCCGGGGAGCGGAAAGGCCATGGAAGTGTCTGGATATAACATAGGCAGTCCTGGGCAACCCGATCCGTGTGCAGGCGGGCATTATCCTGCTGGTATAGCGCACCTGGAATCCCGGCCTGGAATGGGAGCATATGGGGCCGTAGGATCTCATTCACATACCACTGGCCCATCAATGATCAATGTAACATTACTAGAGCTAATCGTCTATCGTAAGCAAATGGCTCTCCAGACCATAATTCCTGCAGTGGGGGAGGTGTGGCGCTCGATAGCAAGGTTGGGATTGTGCCGTTGACCCGGGGACCTCGACATCCAGACACGATGATCATCCGTCCCCAAAACGAAGCAGCACTCACCGCTAAACACCACACGTCGCCAGTCTGTGGCGTTCCACGTCATTCTGGCATGGCACTACTGCCCAAGGAGCCGGCCCGGTTCCGGTGTTAATGGAAGCACACGTAAGAGGCGTTGGGAAATGGTTCGTGGGCACACAAAAACCGCTACATCTGCCTGTATAGTGGACCGGGTCCTCGTGGGGTCCGTTCGTGCCTGGCGCACGATCCGTCGATCCTCTCTACCTGTGGTCCTACTGGTCCGTCCGGAGCCGCTCCGCCTTGTGCCCGTGCCGTCACGTGTCTACTGCTCCCAACACAGTCTGACGGTATGGTCAGAACGATCCATGTGGCGGGCTATACGGCGCGCCGACCACCCTGCGGTTTTCAGCCCGATGATCAGGCCTCTCTCAAAGTCCGTAAGTTGCATAAATCGACGTCTCTGGCGTCAACCCGATATTCTTGTCACCATGTACTCTTGCTTGCGTCGGTCGGTGCTTTTCGTTTTCACGGGGCATCGACTGCACGCCGGTTTATAAGGCTGCCGATTCGTGCTTTCAGCGCCATCATAGGGTGTGCGGTCATGCGCACTCGTACCAAACGTTGATCATTTGCATACCAGCACGCACTCTAGCTATTTGCAAAGTTTCGCGGTTGTAGCATGTTTTCTTCTAGGTGCGCAAATTTCATTCTCCGTGAGAGTGTATATGAAGAACACTCGAGGAGGCGTGCAATTCGGAATGTGTGGTTCCGATTGTCAAACATGGGGTCTATCTGTGATGATTTGAGCGTCCATATTTTGGTATTCGGTATGAATCTATTCCAAGAAGGCTGGAAGCTGCATTAAAGGCAAATGGTGATCCAACACTTTATAAATTATGACATACCGTTTGTTGACCAAGTGTTAACATTATTTTGTCAAATCTCTGTGTGCGTGCGTGCGTGTGTGTGTGTGTGTGTGTGTGTGTGTGTGTGTGTGTGTGTGTGTCGTTTAGGAAACTGGCTGAAGACAGACTGTTATGGGAAAAACTTAAGAGATCTTCATCCAGCAGTTGATTGATAATGGTTGACAATGATGATGAGGATATAGCCAATTATATCGTCGTCAACAATTTTTAATCCACTGCTGAATGAACGTCTTCTCAAGCCTTTTCCACATCTCTCTGTCCTGAGAAATTATCTTCATATTACTCCGGCATGCTTCCGAATTTCACATGGTCATTCTCTGGGTCCGTCCTATCGTTTGCAGTCTAGTATTTCAGTTGTCCAATAGTGTTCAGTTTTTCTAGCAATAATGTGTTCAGCCCATTGCCAATTAAGGGTATTGATTTAATCATATCATCATCAACTCTTTTTCCCAAATCCGCAGTTCCTTTTTCTCCGTCTTTCTTGGTTACACCAATCAGGCGCCCCCCTCCATGCTTCTTCGAGTTGTTTGTAGCCTCTATATGTATAGAGTATGTCTTTTTAGTTAAGATCAGCGCATCCAGTCCACAAGTAAGAATGGGAAGGATATATTGATTAAACCTTTTCTTTCAAAATATAATGGCAAACCGCTCTTGAAAACTGCACTATTTCTTCCAAATTCATCTAGCCAAACTTTATGTGCATAGTTATATATTTAACAAAAATATGAATTAATATGTTTACTAATATACGTAGTAATTTAAAAATATATGCAAGTATATGTAAGTACATATTTTTACTAAATGTATTTTATTGAAAAACTGCGTTTTTTTTTTACCGGAAAAACATACTTCAGAATTTTGAATCTGGATTATTTTACGCATGCTTTGAACTGTGCATTTGTAAAAAAAAAAAAAAAGTTTTACGTGAGTAAATACCTTCCGTTACAGTCGCAATTTTCGTTTTATGCTCTAATACGTCAGATGCAACGTCCGGAAGGATAGATCTTGCAACAGCCGGAAGGACAAAATGTCCTGAAAATAACATGATACGAAGATGTATAGCAGCAGCACGAAGATTAAGAAAAGTATGCAATGGGAGATATTTTTCTTTAAAAAAAACCCGAAGTATTTCTGTTTCACTGCGACGAACACTAATTCTCTCAGTGATCATTAGAAGATTCGCTCAATTTTTACGAATCACTAATAGCTCTTTGTTACGATTTATTTTAGCACCCCTTTTGATACAGAAATGTAAGTAAAAAAATTAATATTTCCGTCCGTACGAACGGCTGGCAGCCTCTTTGTAAACACGATGTCTCCTTTACGAGTCCGATGCTAAAAATCGGTTTGACATTCTAACAGCAAGGACCAAGTGAATCCCGTTGCTCACGTTCTCCTCTCATTCTTGTGCATAGTTTACCCTTTAGGTGGCGTATTTTTTTTTCCGCTTGGGATAGTTGAAAATGTAAGCAAACATTTTTATGCATTTCTTGCCTTGGAAAAATGCAAATTCAAATTTTTTTCGCTAGGTGAAGTAAATATGCGTTTGTGCGAGTGGCATAAATGTAATTCGAATTTAGCACGATATCTTATCTTATTCCAAATAATATGCCTAATAAAAACTTTCTGGAGTTGACCGCCAAAGATGGAAATGTCTAATTGTTGATACTGGTCAAAGTACACGTGATGTTAAGTCTGAAATGAAATTAATATCAGTAACGTGCTGAAAAAATTTGTTAACAAATATGTGCACAAAAGAAACCGTAAAATTCCACAATCTACTACATAGGAGAGTAAAAATGGGTATACACTGCGAATATCGTTGACATTACATTAAGATATGATACTATAGATAAACTAATAATATTAAAACGGGAAAAGAACCTGTTCCTCGTTAGAAGGGCAAATGAAAATTCAGTTGCGCCTTAGATGTAAGCCATTGTAAGAAAAGCTGGTGAGAGATATATTTTAAGAAGCAAATAGTTAAGCGGTTATATGTGTAAAACCAGAATATGAACACTTAGAAACAAATCAAAATCAGTTTGCCGGAAATGTTATTCATCTGAATTATTCTGCCGCTTGGCCGTCGGATGGGCTAGGATGCTGAGTTCATACCCTGATGTGCCTGGATTCCAATTCTAATCCGGAGTCAGACCTTTTCTTTCGTACAGCAGTAGCTCTCCCTTTACTACACCGTAAAGAAATAAGTGGCGTGAATTCATGAACATTTTCTGTAAATAACATGCAGCAAAGTTTCCGGTAACTGTTCGTCTTTTGACGCAATTTCGGTTTTTAAAAGTTCCTGCCTTTTTTTTTTTTACTTCAGTATTTTCACAGATTTTCCGTAGTCAGTAATTTTTTTTTTCAGAAAAGTCCGTTTCAAGTTTTTTCGCATTTAGAATGAAATTTCTCAAAATCCAACACGCTGAATATTTCAGCCCTTACGCGGGAGAATCCTTTTGCGCCGGTAGTGAAGACTGAGCCCGGATCTTTTAGGTTAAAGCCGCGCCTCTTAATCACTGAGCCAGAATGTCACAGGAACCGAGATCACGTTCGAGGTTAAACTTAACTGCCCGATGATGATTTTTTTTCAGTAATGCGAGTGATTTAGTCATTTTATTTTCTATTGGACCTTGTTATTTCTTTAATACGTTTTTAATAATTTTATTTTTTCGGTACGAGGTCTTATTAAAAATTACGTATTTTTTTCAATGTGCTTTTTCGAAACAAAACAGTGATTTGGAGTTTGAGATCTTTTTTCCAACTGGCAAAAACTTTCAATTATTTTTAAGAGAAGGTGCAATGTACTGTTTTACAATGTAATTTCACAAAACTTCTAAATATAAAATTTACTCTATATAGGTGTATAGCTTTTGTGTTAAGGACTCTACAAACTGACACATAGGCATCATATAATCACCTGTACAGTAAAGTACCCGGTTTCTTACGGTAACACAATATATAATAGCTGGTGCACAAAATGAGAGAAAGAAGAAATGTCCTGTGACACAGTAACAAAAATCCGTGTGATATACTGCCCACAAAATCCGATCTCGCTTCAGAACTTCAAAATCAAATACTTCGACAGACTATGGAAATATCAAGTTTATCAAACTCCCAAGTATTCCATTGAATCTCTATTCCCCGATTTTTTTCTTCGTGTGGATACGGAATAAGTGAGAACCGAGTTTTTCCGTTAATGTAAGAAGGAAACTGCGGAAAGGTTTCTGAAAATTCGGAATTTTCCTTTAATGCCTCTTGAAAACGGCAATTTAGCGTCAATATTAGAAAGAAATTCCGGAAAGGTTCCTGAAAATTTAGAATTTTCCGCTAACATGTTTCGAAAACGGCAATTTACCATCGATATTAAAAAGAAATTACGGAAAGGTTTTTGAAAATTCAGAATTTCTCTGGGGTACGAAAAATCCGTAAAATTCAATTTTTTTCCCGTTATTTCCCGGAAAATCTATCGGAAATACGCTTCGTTAACTCATGAAAAAAATCACAGAAAGTGTCTCGTGAATTTAAGAAAATGTTTTGCAACGTGGAGTCTATAGATTTCTTACAAAGATCTAGAAGCTGAAAAGAAGATGAAATGGTGGAGAGTGGAACTAATGTGAATAAAAGGAAAGGCTAAAATATCTTTAAACAAAAGATATTTTGACATTGAGAATATAAAAAGAGCTGAGAAACTGTATTTCAGAAAATATATAACCGTTTAGACAAATATGAGGATAGACATTTATTTTCGAGTGGTATAAAACTGAGTTCGATTTTATGGAAAAGACAGCCAATAATTGTCGCGTGCGTGCTGTTAAGTATCAAGTAAATTAGCACTGTAAATATCGTATATGAAATGAGTGCAGAAATTGCTGGCTTACCCTGATGCTTTTTAAAGCCAGCTATGAGACCAAGGTTAGTTTAAGAATTCTGACTTTCTGAGCTTTTAAGAGAAAGAGCGCTTACAACCACCGGCTTCCGCCATTTGTTGAACTATTTGCTATCCGTGTGGTGAGGAACCGTATCGAGAGCTCCTGCGTGGACTTAGAAGGCACAACAACCCACACGCTGTTAAGATTCTGGTTATATCGAAATCACATTTGCAAAAATTCCAGCCGAGCGTTAAAATTCTCCTCTTGACACAGAGAACAAGTCAAAAGAACTCTCGGCATCCCAACACCAGTATATCGAACACTACGATGTTGTTCTGGCCATTTTCCAAGACCTGGTTTATCTTGGCCGGGTAAGTATGCCTGTTGGCTGAGGAACTCGGATTCGTAGAAGCAGGTGCCCTTCCGGATATCTCGGACGCTCTCTGAGCAGCGATCCAGGAAACCCTTGAGGAAACACTGCCAACAGAGTACTTGAATATAAAATTTAAAGTTTAAACAACTGGGGACAATTATAGAACGAGTTACCCTCTGCGTTTCGTGGAAGCGATTTATCAGAATAATATTTATTGAGCAAAGGGACTTGTAGAAAGACTCCAAAGTAGATTTAGAGAAGTCGGCGACATAGATCTTCATCCAAACCACGGTTTAAGAATTTACGAAGCGTGCGCTGTAATTTATATTCCTTTCTTTTGGGCGTACGCGGAACGACAACCATGACAATTAGTACAAAGACAGTCTTTCAAGGTTAGTCGATGCACACTGTTTACAGTACATTGGAACGAAAGTTGTATCTAGGATTATCAGCTATCTAACTTCCCGGAGATTATCATCACTTTTCACCCAACGAGTTTTGCATCATTTGTCCGGCTCGAAGCCAAAAGTTTCTCTAAACCTCCTCATTAGCGATGAATAAACAACGACGGACAGCAATGTTTTTACTTTACAACACCCCTTTCCTTTCCTTTGTTGTACTCATGAAGTCTCAAAATAAATTATCCAGTCTGATTTTTGGCGTGCACTGGCAACACCGGACATATTGTAACGATCGGCTGCATAACTCCGAATTAATCCGTAAAACAGGTGTTCATATTCCCGTTGTCTTGTGACTACGGAACGTGTTTTTGCAGTGTTTTGATCCTCCGTACCAAGAGATCGGTAGTAATATTTATCTGAACCTGAAAAAAATGGCGCAAGTAATCTCAAAATTCGCGATGATAAAACAACGCGATATATCTGCATTACCTTACACTAAATTCTGCGCATAAATTTATGATGAATATTGAATAGAAAACGTGGAGAACGGGATGACGGGAGATGTAGCAGCCCGGGAGAAACAATTGAAAAAGCGATTTAAATAGAAAGAATTAATTGTTCTCTTGACGACACGGGAGTTGACAGAAGAGCTAGACATAGAAATGCGAAGTTTTGATTCGATCTTGTGATCGATCAGGAAGAAAATGCGACTAAAAATGATGCCGAGCATACTTGTCCGTGATAACACTGTGTGGAAAAACGCTACACTTTCAGCACGACGATGTTTTCTTCAAAATTAATTTTGAAATAAATCAGAAGCAAAATTATACTTCTGTTATAACACCCGCTTATATCGCCGAATATTGCTTAATGTGCAGTTTCCATGTTCTCGAAATTATCAGGGGCTCTACTTTAAAGTCCCATTTCGAAAGATTCACCGATATGTTGAGAGAGAGAGAGAGAGAGAGAGAGAGAGAGAGAGAGAGAGTTCTGAACAAATAATTTCCAACAGTGGTTTGGACATACATTGTAGTATAAACATTAAAATCTACAAATCAATCAGAATGAAGAAAGGACAACACCTTTCAGGATGAAATCATACTTATATCATTTGGGGGAAATAATCCTTTTCCTTTTATAAGTTAATTATTTTTATAAAAAGTCAGATTTATTAATTGCCAAATATAAATAATTGTTTTCTTGAGATTGTCATCGATAAACTTCACTCAAATAAATTTCATTGCGCGAAATGAATTTTTTTCTAATACTTCATTCTTCTGGTTACAATTGGCTTGCTTTGGCACGACAGGTGCACCAAAACAATATTTCTTCACAATCTATTGTGATATTGAAATTGATTTTTGTAAATCTATTTTACACTTTAAAAAATTGAAACCTTTTCCAATGCGGTTAATTCCCCCCAAGGTTCTATGACTTTGCGCCTTGATCTCCATTCCTTTCGGCAGTTCCTTTTCCCAGGTCATCATAGTTTTGGAGTAACTATATGAAGTCATTCCTTGTTGGCTGCACCAGTCGAGGGTTCCATACAGCCATTTATTGTGTGGTGTCTCATTTGAGGCTTTCATATGGCCATTCACAGTTCTGTTTCCAGTTGATGGTTCCATGCAACCATTCCGTGTTCACTGTTCCAGTTGAGGGTTCCATGCAACCATTCCGTGTTCACTGTTCCAGTTGAGGGTTCCATGCAACCATTCCGTGTTCACTGTTCCAGTTGAGGGTTCCATGCAACCATTCCGTGTTCACTGTTCCAGTTGAGGGTTCCATGCAACCATTCCGTGTTCACTGTTCCAGTTGAGGGTTCCATGCAACCATTCCGTGTTCACTGTTCCAGTTGAGGGTTCCATGCAGTTCCTTGTTTGGTTTCCCAATTCAGAGTTCAATATGGTCATTCCTAGTTGTATGTCTGTATGCGGCCAATTCTTGTTAGGTGCTGCAGTTGAGGATTTATATAGTAATTCTACTAAACCATCTCTCTTATTTTCAGACTATAGGTATGTGGCTCCTCACATCCATTTCACCAGCTTTGGTGTTCGTTGATTCGTTCTTTGATCAAGTTTACTGTAGTTACTAGATATTTCTTTTTCTGTCCGTGAAAGGTATGTATCTAATGGACTTAACAATGATAAAAAGTTGTAATGATTTCTAGAAATCTTGGGAAAACGTACTGTTTTAAAAGAAGTAAAGAGAACTCTTTCGCCCGTTTGTAAAGTACATATCACACTTTCAGAATACAACACCGATAAAATGATTTTTTCCCCACAAAGACTGAACAACCGCACAAAGAAAAAAAAATCTAAAATGAATTTTTCATACAGTATTTTCGTTACAAATTCTTTCTCTTTATCTGCTGTAGAATCTAAAACGTTGGCTTCAAACTTTCAGCAGAAAACTGGTACATCAAGAACAAAACCAGTTTTCTTTAATGGGTCCAACCAGAGGAATACAATGAAATCATCTTATTGTTTTCTAGGTCATGTGTACATATCGTGTGCAGGGTGGAGCAGTGCATTGTCTTGTTGAATTAAGGTGCCGCCATTGAAAGAAAATGTGGGTGGATCATGTTGGCGGTAAGCATGATATCTAAACCCATGGTATAATGTGATTCCGCACGGTCACCCTCGGTGGCGCAGTGGTCTAAGCGATGGCCTCTGATCATTCGTCTGAAAGGGGTCCGGGTTTGAATCCCGGTGAAGCATGGATTTTGTTTTTGTATTACGGCACTGGCTCTCTCCCTTCCCTGGAACCAGTGACCCATAGCACTGATGGGTGACTGCTTATAGCCCATTGAGTTACTCACGGTGGACGTTAAACCTCTAATAAAAAAATTAAAAAATATTCCGCACGTACCAAAGACTCCCAACAAAAGATGGGTGCGGAAGAGATAGTATATCTCCACCATCCCATCTCTCACCATTGTGAAAGTTTCATTAATGAAGCTAACACACAATCTCTACCATCAATGCTATTCATCCAAAAATATGGCTCACCAAAATAGCCCTTTTCGAAGTTTTTTGTGATATCACTCGAGTTGCATTTGTTTTGTGATGTAGGGTCAAACGAGGCAATAGGATGGGGTCAATGGTTATTATACCTCATCATCAGTGGAGTATATTCGAGGCTAGCTGCGAAGCCCGGAGAATGCACAAATAAAAGTCAATTATCAACGGTATTAAGATATGTTGATGCTTTCGGTGCGAAAGAAACATGAGCGGATTCGCTTCTTTCGATTATGAGAATCAGTCTGGCGAGCGATGACCAACTGCATAACGCAAGCAGGTCTTCGAGAGTCTTCGCTGTTTTGATGCGACAAGCTTCAATACTATCTCCTGCTAGCGTTTCCATGACAACATGAATGAGCTACGGAGGTGAGTGGGCCATTGCTTTGCGCAAGGGTTTGCTCCGAAAAAGAAGACTTCGGACTATTTCAGTCCCTCCATGCTTCCAGCGCGTGTTTCGCAAGACTTGTTTCAGTTTGTGGGAAGTGTCAATAAATTAAAATCAGTGATACTATATCTTAAATTCGTGGCTTTGTTGGATTCGAACTGTTTTGATAAATTTTGTGAAAGCTTCCCTGAACATCTACTATCAGAGCTTAAAAAACTCTATGCTTCAAATTTTGATAAAGCTCGATTAAAAAATGAATTGAAGGTGTTTAATTCCCTCGATGAATACAAAACAAATCAGTAAGAGACATTACTTGTTACACTAAGTTTAATAATTGGACATAGTATTTATTGAGGTGTACAAATGAGCAGATCTAATACTAAACTGTTCATCAGCAACTGCCGAAAGAAGTTTTTCCGTATTAAAAAGAATCAAGATATATCTTAGAGCTACACAAGGACATGCACATTGGAGCAACTTGGCTGGTTTGTTAAAGTGGACGTCAAGTAATTTTGCTTCCTATACTTCCAATGGAAAAACTTTTGTACACATTTTCTTCACAATTAGTGTGTTCCCAAAGATGAAAATTCGAACATTGATTAATATAACTTCATATTATAACTTGGAATACTTAATATTTTCTAAAACATAACCATAATTATATTAAAAATCAATAACTTTTCCTTTGGTGGAGTTGAAACCAGAAAAAAGATGGCGCGACCTGTACTTTGATGACGTCAGTAGACAAACAAATGTAGGATTGCATAATTATAGTTATGTTTTAGAAAATATTAAGTATTCCAAGTTATAAAAGGAAGCTATTTTAATCGATGTTCAAATTTTCATCCTTGAAAACGCATTAATTGCGAAGAAAATGTGTACAGAAGTTTTTCCATTGGAAGTATAGGAAGCAAAATTACTTGACGTCCACCTTAATAGAGAAAAACATTATTTTAAATATAAAAAAGTACTCGGAAAAAACATTTTTGTGAAAACGTAACACTCAAGTTCACACAAAAGGAAAGAAGAATGGAGTTCACGTACAAATAAGTGTTCAAATCCTAATCCTCATAATTATTTGGTATCATGTTAGCAATAGCATGTACCTAAAATTTAGAAAAAAGATGTTACTTTTATTACTTAACAATTGAAAATTAAACTTTGCAATTTTTACAAAACAATACTGGGGGTGGGGCGTAGCCCAGGTCTCGCACCCAAAATACGCCACTGCTCATCATACAGGGGTAGATCCTAATGGCTTGCTGGAAGTGTGCCTTGGCGTCCCCACTTTTTAGTTGAGGTCACCGCTTTTAGTGCCGTTTTCCTTTGGCGTAAGGAGAAAGATGTACGCTTATACGAGTTGTGGCGTATGTGACTATTTTAACTTTCCATTCTAGTGTTTCTATCTCTTATGGAAATTTAAATTCCAATGCCTTTGGACTAAAAAATGAGGCCTGTTCTTGAACGGTTAGTACTTGTTCTTTGAACATTTTTGTTGTTCTTTGAATGGTTCGTACTAAAATGGAGCAGTTATAACCTATAACGCTTTTCTTGCATAGTGACCCGTATCTCATTGTAACGCTGCGTGAAACTCACAATAGCGCTCTTTTACCGGAACAGTTAGTAGTACCGTGAGCCTAAATAATGCTAAGAAATGAATATAAATATTGATTTTTAATCTGATGCAGGAGAGGTCCCATTCATGGGGAAGTCCCGAACTGGGGCATTGTTCCTCAAAACATCCCTATTTTTCTTAGCTGTGACATAAAATTGTGTATTGCGTCAGCTTGTCATGTATGAGCTTCACGCACAACATGAAACATCACTCAACAGCATGACCTTGCAGACGTGAACACGAAGAAAAATTTGACAACATGAAGGAACACCTAGTAACTCCTGACAGTAAACTACGTTGTTCTTGACAAGTGGCTCTGTCTGGAAGCGCAATTAATTCTAGCTATGGCTCTTAGGGTTAAGAACGGCGGATAAAAACAAAAAAGGCATCAACATGGAAAGCCGGTACGATGGCTATGTAGGAAAGAAATCGTTTGAGTTCCAGAACTAAATTCGTCGTTTTGAAGGGAATTGATATGTCAACTGCAAGTGGATCTCTGTAATAATTTAGATCTCGTAGGTTCAACTGTAAGAGAAAATTATAGAAAACAATGAATCAATATTAACAGCGAAAAGGTCACGTGTTCACTCAGGCATTAACATTGACAAGGACAATGCCGATCATTGTGATTAAAGTAGACTTAAATATTTTAGTGAAAGTATTAACTAACGTGAAATTCCGTTAAGTTAGATTACTATTCAAGAAAAGGTGATTAGTCTACAGGAAGATCTAAAGAAAGCTCAGCCCCTGAAAAAAATTAACGCTAGTAAGGAAATTGTTCGATAGATTTTAAAAATCAATCTTACTTGCACAGCATAGCAGTCCAAGGAAAAGTCTCAAGTGTAGATCAAGAAAAATTGAAGCAGCCCCGCTGTCGTAGTGTTTTCTAACAGATAGCTTCTGATTATTTGTCCGAGATGGGCCCGGTTTCATAACCCGGTGAGGCATCGATGTGTGTTTGTCTTACGGCAAATACAACATTCATGTCTCAGGGGGTTCCCTGGAACCAGTGGCCCTAATTGAAAGACAATCTACTGCCCACTCAGTTGATCACGGTGGTCGTTAATCCCTCAATAAAAAAAAGGAATCGAAAGTTTTGAAAAATAACTTTTTAGAATTATTGGAGAGCTGCTGTTTTGCTCAATAAAACTTAAAAGTAGATGAAACACGAATTTTCTGGAAACGAAAGCCTAAAAAATGTTGTGACGTATACTGTATAATCTATTTCGATTTTCTGTTTTTTCTTATGTAAATTTTGTCTACCTTTCATTTTCTTTCGGTAGTTAGAGAAACTTTTGAGGAGTTCAGATATAACTTTATGTGGCAGCGCTGGCACACGGTCAAAAACGGAGATATGGCAGATAAAAGCACGAATCACTCGTGAAAACACAAATTTGTCCTTGACGGGGATCGAATTCGCGCCTCCTTACTCCGGAGTTAGTTGCTGTTCCAAGTACGCTACACGGACGGGAATGTGTCGCTGCAGATTTGTCGTCTTTTCACATGCTTTACCTGTCTAGTACGTCACACACTGTGTCTGATGTGAGATAGGTGATAAGTGTTGAGATTGTTATCAACATCAATTTCACTTGACAGTGAGTTATTACGACGAGAATTTATTTGCTATTAGTTACTAGTTCGTCATACTGTATTAATCTGCACTAATTAATTGAAGTCTCCATCCAGGTGTTAGTTCTATTGTTGTACAAGTCAGAGACTTGTTTATCAAGTGCTTATGTCCTGATGCGTGACAAATGTGTACCTATATTTACCCTTCCAATATCATCAGAAGAATAAGCGTGGTTGTCTGCTACAGCAACAGAACTCTAAGTATTGGTTATTTTGATACCTTCCTTTGCTGAGATTTCAGCAACAGTCGTCAAAGTAGTAAAGGATTGTCTAACTTTGGTAATAACGGGGGTTCATCTGAAATCGAGTTTTCGCGAAATCGACGTTACCTGTAATTTAGAAGGTTAATGAGAAAGCTTGAACAATCAGACATTTTTTCATCGATTGGTTAAGTTGAACGGTTCTTCTCGGCGGTAAAGCTATTGTGTGGTTTAACGACAACCCTAACTGGGGGCCACTGGTTCCACGGAAGGGACAGGACCTGCACCATCATGCACGTTTACCACTAACACTTCCTCCGGGGATTGAACCCATTTCAGACGAATACTCGGTCACCGGGACGGCCAAAGCAATTCTGATCAGAGACAGTGTTCCAGGACATGAAGCAAAAAGAGCTCGGCAGATTTGAACAATCATGTGCAAATTGTTTTTATACCTCCAGATACTACATCTCTGATGTAACCATTGGATCAATGGATTATTTCAACATTCAAAGCCTACTAAATAAAGAACACCTTTCCACGGTTGTTACAGCCACAAACAATGTTGAAAATGCACCGAGCTTAAAGAAATATTGAAAGTGATTGCCCATCTCACAAGAACTCATGGAAGTGGCAAAACAGAAAGATCCTGCAGTTATGGGAGAAGATGATGAATGAAGACGCTCCAGAGGAAGGACCAATAACGTCGCTGACAACCGAAGGACTTAGTGAGGTTTTAGAATTATTTTTCTTTTAAAACATATGTTCTTATTTCCGGGACACCTCTGACAAAGAAAGAACTTAAAGCGTGATAAGAAATTTAAAGAAAGAACAATTTAATCCCTATACGAACGTGTACAACGATCGGAAGAGGATCAGTCGACTCATTTAAGTCCGAAGATACGGAAACTTGACAGCCGAGGTTCATGAGAATAAATATTTATAATTTTAATTGACACTAAGTTTAATTTTGATACACAATATAGTTTGCACAAAAACATGTAAACAATTATATACTTCATTTTTTAATAACATACTTTTGACTCATATTTTTTCATGCTTTCACAATCGTTTTATATTAATTATATTCACGTGTATACTACCAGTAATGTAACGAACAGAATATTCTGTTCGAACGGCCTCAATTTGCACATACGAGCGGCGCGAGAGAAGTTATCTACCTAGAGGTAAAGGAGTTACGATGTCCTCAAATTTGTATAGATGCTTTTCATTATATTACTCTTTAAGATCAATGCTCCATTTCATTGGCAGAGAAGAAGACATTTCAAAAGTATAGGTCTTTTTTATTTGTCTCAAAGCACTTTGAAACAGCGTTCTTGATCTCTTCGTCACTCGAAAAATGGTGTCACCACATGTGCTTCTTAAAATGTTTGAAAAAAAAATTAGTAGGAGCCAATTCTTCCTGGACTACAAAGTGAGTGACATCTTGGAATCTACCGTCCGAAATGCCAACTTACGCTTTGTGGGACGTGTGCTCTGGAACACTCGTTGAACATGAGCGCTTCCTCTGCGCTTTTTCTTAATGGTCTCCTGCAAGCGTTTTAAGTAGAAAATAGGCATCGTCAGTGAATGTTATTTTGGGAAGCATGTCATTGACCAGCAGGATTCTTTCAGAGCTCCAAAAGACCGATGCCATGATCTTTCCCGCTGATGGCTGCATGCATTATTTCTTGGAAAGACGGGAACCGTGGTGTTTCCACGACATCAACTGCTGTTCAGTCGCAGAGTCTCAGTGGTGAATCCAGCTTTCGTCCTCGGTTACGACTTCTTCCCAAGATTTCAACGGATCCTCTCTTTACAGCTCCAAGTTCTTTCTCAAAACTTGCATCCCACATTTCTTTTGAGGAGGAGTCAGCATTCTGGAGAAACAGCGAGGACAAATCATACACATGCTAAGCGATCATGTAGGACAGGGTATATATAAGGCACAAAGATAAAACGATTGAGCTTTACAAGCCCGTGGGACTTGCGGAACAGGTAGACATAAATAGATTCTTGTGGCTCCCATGGCTGGCAATAACGGCCGCTACACACCGCGGCATCGAACGAAAGAGGCTTTGGATGTGGGCTTGGGGTATGTCGGTCCAGGCTGCTTCCACACGTTGCCACAGTTCATCAGGCGTAGCCGCGGGTGGTGCGTGCCGGGCCACTCGGTTTCCGATCATTGACCAGACGTGTTCGATGAGCGACATATCGGGAGAACAGGCTGACCACGGCAGCAGTGACACCTGGTGGGCCGTGAAAAATTATTGCACGGTGCGTGCCACGTGGGGGCGGGCATTTTCCTGTTGAAATGTGGCCCCTGGCAGGTCAGGGAGGACTACAGGCTCCAAAGCGTCGGAGATGTAACGGTGGCTGTTGAGTGTACCGGCGATGCGTACCAAAGGGGTGCGGGTGTCATATCCAATTGCGTCCCAAACCATAACGCCAGGCAAAGGACCGGTATGATGATGCATAATGCAGGCGTCATACAGTCTCTCGCCGCGGTGCCGCCACACGCGGATCCGACCATCGTGGTGTTGCAGGCAGAAGCGGGATTTGTCGGAGAAGACAATGTCGTGCCATTCCGTAGTCCAGGTGCGGCGTTCAACGGCCCACTGCCGCCGCACTCGCAGGTGGTGTAACGTCAGTGGTAATCGGAGCAATGGGCGCCGTGCGACCAGTCCCCGTTCTGTAGACGACGTCGAACGGTGCGTGCTGACACAGATTGTTGCGCAACACACCCTAATTTTGATGTGGTGGTACGAGCCGTCAATGCCCGCCGCACAACATCCGTCCCTCCTGCACCCACCAAATCCATACTTGCCTCACTGTGGCTGGATGTCGTCCCACACGGGCGCCGATGTCTCAGTACGATAAACCGCTGTCGCGATCAGCCACTATTCGTTTTCTGTCGAACTCCGGAACGTGCTGGAATGACTGCCGTATTCTGCGACGAGGCATCAAGAAGCTTCCCACGCACAGGTCCGGCAGCATAACACACTTCCACTACTTACACCCCGCCTTCTGCGTACCCTTCTTATAGTG
Organism: Macrothele yani; assembly: GCA_039090855.1. Lineage (NCBI taxonomy): Eukaryota > Metazoa > Arthropoda > Arachnida > Araneae > Macrothelidae > Macrothele > Macrothele yani. Next base: position 3,656,260 of record CM077014.1, read on the forward strand.
CCTCTCGGTGGAGTGCCGGGCGCACATGATTTGCATATGCCCTGCAATGCTAATCGTTTGCATGTCCTCTCGCGGACGACACATGCTGCTAATTTCAGGCTAATCGGATGCTTCCTTCTTGGTGTTGCATTTTGGGTGGCCAGCAGTGTGTATATATCTATATATACACTGCCGGACAATTGCTAAGGACGGATCATAAACGGCTATATAGCGCATAAAAAAGTAAGTGTGGTTGGATGCCAAGTCAAATAAAATAATGTCAGAATGCCAGGACATTACAAGAAAGACAATTTATTGTGTTCTGAAATCCAGAAGGCTTTGGAACGTGTTCAAGGGACAAACAGGCCATTTTGTGTAGAATACGTAAACGTGAAAAAAATGCAGTTACCGTCCGCAGGCGTTCCGGCGTAAGATGTCAATACGGGATATGGCCACCATGGAGGGCGATGCAAGATTCCACACGTCGTGTCATGCTTTGCACAACATTATCAAGTAGCTGTTGGGGTAATTTATCCCATTCCTCTGTCAGTGCACGGATGAGGGTGTCCTTGTTTATTGGAGGGCATTGGCGACCAGCAAGACTCCTCCCCAAAGCATCCCACACATTTTCAATGGGATTCAGATCTGGAGAACGTGCTGGCCATACGAGGCGTTGAATATTCTCGCTCTCAAGACACTCCTGGACAGCGACTGTTCGATGACATGTTGCGCTGTCGTCCATGAAAATGAATCTATCACCGACAGCACCACGGAACATGCAAACATGAGGTAGCAGAACATCATTAATGTATCGTTGGCCAGTCATAGTCCCAGTTGGAAGCACATAGAGGGACGTACGGCCATTGATCATGATGCCAGCCCATACCATGACACTACATGTCGGATATCGGTCCCTTTTCTGTATGTTTGCTGGACAATATGCAGTACCACTATCACGCCAGATCAGTTGTCGTCGACAATCAGGCGATAGACTGTATCTACTCTCATCTGAGAAGAGGACAGCAGACCAGTCGTTATCAGTCCAATTGCAATGTTGATGGCACCATTGCAAACGGGCGGTACGGTGACGTCTGGACAATGGGATGCACACAACAGGACGGCGGGCGTATAGTCCTCCTTCATGCAAACGTCTGGCGACAGTTTTTCTGGAGATCCGCTTGCCAGTAGCAGCCATAAACTGATTTGCTACCTAATTAGCTGTGCTGCGCCGGTGTCTTTTTGTTGATAGCACTATGTACCGATCTTCTGCAGGTGTCGTACTGCGAAAACGACCTCCCCCGTGACGTTTGCTACACTCTCCATTTGTTTGAAATGATTTCCAAAGCCTTGAAACAACACTGTGGCTGACGTCGAACTCCCTGGCAACATCTGTTATTTTTCGCCCTTCTTCTATCTTGCTAATAATACGGCCACGCGTAAAATCATGTACGTGATGTCTGGAAGACATACTGAAAATTGCAAGTTCGTCAATTGATTCTTTCCCTTTCAACTTTGCGTTTGAACAACAACGGTCAATACGTGTCAAATCCTTTATATCTCTTATCAGCGCTATGACGTCACGAACAAGTTTGGCAATCCAAAATTTGCATACGCACAACACGTCTTACTGTATCCCGCACTTATGTTAATTTCCACATTTTCCTGCCTTCCATTTTATGGTTGCTATTGTCATCCGTCCTTAGCAATTGTCCGGCAGTGTGTATATACAGTATATACAGGGTGCATAGGAAATTCTCTTTAGCCTGGAATAACTTGCGAACGGGGAGAGGTACAGGTATGCAAGTGAGATAACGGTATAGTAAAGTGAAATCGAAGCGCGACCTTTGTGTGAACGTTTGAAGGGAATAGGCATAGGTATGAGGAAATACACACAATTTATTGCATAAATGCGCACTTATGTCAATACAGTTTGATGACGTCAGACAAAACAAAAACAAAAAAGGCAAACTGGCGCACAGTGATAAAAAGTTAGTGTCGAGTATGTTCGAAGAGTTTGCCATTGCCCACGATACACATTTGTCATTTATCCAGCAGACTTGTAGGCATACACCTGATTTTTTACGTAACCCCAGAAATCCAAGCTCGCCTTCTCACACAACGTACGTAGACCTAAACTTCTGATCAGGGTACATCCTGCTACTGGTTTTTATATTGTAGGTACGGTACAACGTCACAATCTGTATTTGCATACGGCTACATTTGCGAAATGTGAATATGCAGATTCGAATCGTTGCGCATCGATTTCGGACATTGTAGGGTATTCAGGCGACAATTTATCATACCCTTGTAAAACAAATGTCGTTTTGTACTAATTAATTGATGCTCTAAAACTTTGTATTTGGAAATTTTTCTCTCTCTTTTCGTTTTCGATTTGCAATGGCTAACTTCCACATTTCGCCACTAGGGGCGCTGCTATCGGTTGCATGCGTTCGGGCGTAGTGGCTTTTCTTTACCGTTATCTCACTGTACCTCTCTCCGTTCGCACGTTATTCCAGGCTAAAAGGAGTTTTCTATGCACCCTGTATACTGTATAATCAGAACATATTGTCCGATATGCTACGTTCTCCAGCTATTGCTTCAAACTTAATCTTTCTGTCTTACGCCAGCATCTCCTGCATTTTTTAGCAAATTTGCCAATTCACCACTTTCACTAACTAGCCTCACCGAATGTAGGTCATCTTTAATCGTTTCTCTGCACCCCTTAAACTGAATCGACAAAAATTTTATTTGGCATACGGAAGATACATTATCACCGTACACACGGATATCATTCCCTCCTTAATCCCTTTTTGTTCATTCCCTTCTTTTATAAGAAATTTGATGACCGATCGGTGTTTGAACAAATCCATGTTTACTCACATTAGTCAGATATAAACTATTGCACGTGTACTGCGTTTGACAAGTGACTAGATCGACCACCATTTCCTTTCGATTAGGCGCAATTTTCATCGCGTATTTTACAAAAATACGGCGCTTCTCGTAGCGTTGATTCATTTATCGCTGTGTTTTTAAGAAACGAATTATAAGCGTTGAGTAACGGAATTCCTGTATTTGGACCCTGGTTTTCGGATTTTTGAACAGCATGATAGGTTGAAACTACCTATTAGACACCAGTTTTGTATACCGTCCCGGTGATCGAGTGGTCTGAGCCGCGGCTCCCTGGCTGCTCGTCATAGCTGAGCCCAGACTCTAATCCCGAGTCATGGGTAGTAATACTTGTCTTCCCTCGAGTATTGTCTTTTCCTGGAAATAGTGGCCCTAAGTTAGGAACGAAAGACTGACTGGCTCCTTAAAAGGAAAGTCGTCGAACCCCAAAAACAAAGAAGAGAAAAACGTGTGCTGTGTTCGTTCCTCGGTGCCGATGCTATCTGAACTTTAAAAATACAAACTGCAAATTTGGACTTTCTGATTCCAAGCTTTTGTCTGCTAATCACCGTCATAGGAGTAGCGTTACCAAAAACATTGAGGTGGGGGGCACGAATAAGTGTAAACTGATGATTTTATTTGTGGGTAGAGTTCATTTTTGGAAACAGTTTCTCCGTAAAAGTCATAAAATGTTGGTCTTTTGAGTGCGTAACACACATTTTTTGTTGTGCATTACCCTTCAAACACTACTGATAATAAACAGTAAGGACCAGTCCAGCGTATTTTTGACAAGATGCTAAGGTTTCAAAAAATAAAGATATTTTTTTCACAGATTCTTTTAAATATTTATTTTTAATGGCACATGAATAATATCATACTAGCTCATAAGCCCGTGCTATACACGAGTGAAAAGGCTGTCACTGAAATTTTTATATTGTATACTTCATAGAAAAAAATCCACGGAACCAATAATTTTTTAAATTTCCATCACAGTGAATCAAAACTACGCGTGCGGTTACTTTCTCACAATTTTCCTTTTTCCTTTTTATCAAAAAAATAAATAAATAAATAAATAAATAAATAACACTGATTCAACAGACTGTAGACGAACTTCGTGTTACAAGTGATACTCATATGGAAGTAGACATTCGTCATACATAACACGACATGCAACTTGCTCATTAACCACCTTTGACGAAATGATGAAGATCACTTCTACATTTAATCAAATTAAAAACGGTATTTACAAGTTAAAACATATGATAGATTAAAACACTAGATCTTTCGATCACACTAGTGATCTTCATCAGGTCACCCACCTAATGGCATCAAGGTACGTCGACACGCAATATATAGGGATTTTTGATGACCCAAACAATGGGTAAAGCGCATGCTCACGAAAGTTGTTGTGAACACAGAGAGAGAGACATAGAGAGACAGGTAACAGTACTGCAAACGAAGAAAGTAAAAATGATGCTACACAAGTATTAATAATTCAGCTGTAATGATTATTTCCGCAATGTTCAAGTAGAGCAGTCCATGTTCGTCGGAGGAAAGAAGGTACATCGTCATTACAGCAAATAACCTCTATAATGGTGAATATATAAGCTTTCTGCAAAGAGGGTCATGCTTTTCGTGCTGTGTGTAATGAGGATTTTGCATTCATCCCATAATGGTCTATGTGTGCCGCTAGCTACCAATCGGGCTAGGGCAGTCGAATGTGAGCCCGTTCTGACATCGCGTGAGTGTTCAAGCAAACGGGTTTTTAAATTACGTAGGGTGGAGCCTATGTACACTTGATCTATTTCACTGGGGTTTAACGCTCTCAGGGGAATAAGGTAGACTCCGTACCTGTGTTTGGTTTCAACGGGATCCCTGTCACGTTTAATTAGAGTGTACAAACTGCGTGTTTGTAAACCAAAGTTTATATTAAACTTGGCACATGCATGTTTTAGAACGCTGGTGCAGCCTGGAAAATAGCTCATGGAGCCTACGTACCTGGCAAGGGTGCGGGTTTTTCTAATGCGGTAAACGCAAGTCGTCGATGCCTGCGGAGAATGGTGTGTACCAGGTCTTTCGTGTACCCGAACTCACTAGCAATGACAAAAATTCGTTGAAGTTCAATGCGCCGAAGGCGTACAGGTGACGAATGTGTAAATGCCCGTCGTACCAGGTAGCGCAGGGAAGCCAGCTTAACATATAAAGGCTGCGCTGAGTTGTATGGGGCTATAATAGGGTGGGATGTGGGTTTACGGTACACTGAGTATTTTAAAGTGAAATTTTGGGGGTCCCGCTCTATGAGCAAGTCTAAGAACGGGAGTTTTAAGTTATTTTCCAATTTCAAAGTAAGGTTTATGGAGCGATATTTGGAGTTTAACAAACTGAGAAAATGCAGCAGGTCGGAATGCGGATGTGGCCAAAAACTTACTTTGGAATTGGAAAATAACTTAAAACTCCCGTTCTTAGACTTGCTCATAAAGCGGGACCCCAAAATTTCACTTTAAAATACTCAGTGTACCGTAAACCCACATCCCACCCTATTATAGCCCCATACAACTCAGCGCAGCCTTTATATGTTAAGCTGGCTTCCTGCGCTACCTGGTACGACGGGCATTTACACATTCGTCATCTGTAGCGCCTTCGGCGCATTGAACTTCAACGAATTTTTGTCATTGCTAGTGAGTTCGGGTACACGAAAGACCTGGTACACACCATTCTCCGCAGGCATCGACGACTTGCGTTTACCGCATTAGAAAAACCCGCACCCTTGCCAGGTACGTAGGCTCCATGAGCTATTTTCCAGGCTGCACCAGCGTTCTAAAACATGCATGTGCCAAGTTTAATATAAACTTTGGTTTACAAACACGCAGTTTGTACACTCTAATTAAACGTGACAGGGATCCCGTTGAAACCAAACACAGGTACGGAGTCTACCTTATTCCCCTGAGAGCGTTAAACCTCAGTGAAATAGATCAAGTGTACATAGGCTCCACAATACGTAATTTAAAAACCCGTTTGCTTGAACACTCACGCGATGTCAGAACAGGCTCACATTCGACTGCCCTAGCCCGATTGGTAGCTAGCGGCACACATAGACCATTATGGGATGAATGCAAAATCCTCATTACACACAGCACGAAAAGCATTGACCCTCTTTGCAGAAAGCTTATATATTCACCATTATAGAGGTATTTGCTGTAATGACGATGTACCTTCTTTCCTCCCACGAACATGGACTGCTCTACTTGAACATTGCGGAAATAATCATTACAGCTGAATTATTAATACTTGTGTAGCATCATTTTTACTTTCTTCGTTTGCAGTACTGTTACCTGTCTCTCTATGTCTCTCTCTCTCTCTCTCTGTGTTCACAACAACTTTCGTGAGCATGCGCTTTACCCATTGTTTGGGTCATCAAAAATCCCTATATATTGCGTGTCGACATACCTTGATGTCATTAGGTGAGTTACCTGATGAAGATCACTAGTGTGATCGAAAGATCTAGTGTTTTAATCTATCATATGTTTTAACTTGTAAATACCGTTTTTAATTTGATTAAATGTAGAAGTGATCTTCATCATTTCGTCAAAGGTGGTTAATGAGCAAGTTGCATATCGTGTTATGTATGACGAATGTCTACTTCCATATGAGTAACACTGATTCTTTTTTATGAGATTACTCTGCAATTATATTCATTTTTATTAAATTACTCTGCAATGAAGTAAAATACGACATGACACCTACGTAACAGAACAAACGTCGCAGACAGTTGTTCGAGCGCGTGCGTGTTGCCATAGATGAAGTCGTTTGTCTTACTAACTTTACTTTACTTCCCGGTATTTCTCCTTGATTTTACGTATCGTGCGATAACGGTGAGCTTAGTTCCGATTTCGGCCACCGGATAAAAGTAGATGGCGCTGCAAGTACTGAATGACGTCAGAACGTTAGGGACAGACTTAGCCTATTATATATATATATTTAATAATGAGTTCTTTACATCGATAGCATTATGCCGTTATTTTACTTCCTCACAAAAGCTAATGACACAGACAAATCTAAAAGGTGAGAAGAACAGTGTGTGTACGAAGCTCTTGGTTATTCCTGTTTGAACTTCGTAGTGACTCAGTCAAACCTCTCATTCATATTTTCTGCATCATCGTAAGATTGACCTCGCATTTAGATTTCCTAAAGTGAGGGGCGCGTGCGCTTGTGCCCTCCCCCCCCCTCCGCTACGCCTGTGATAACAATAGTCATTAAAAGAATTTCCAAGAAGCTTTTTCTTCTTCCTGTTGATAATCAAGGCAATTTCTTTTGAAATCTTATAATAAATAAAAAACAACAACAACAACGTTTTGTCTTCTTTGCACATGAATAGTTTTAATGTTCTGGCAAATCGATCCCCCACCTAACTGTGCTGGGTGGTGTTGAGCTGGAAGTTGCTGCTGGGGCAGGGAATTGGTGTCTGTATTACATACAGATCTGTAACTCTGGGTTGAAATCACATTGTAGACAAAACGCATATAGTGATTTAAAAAATAATTTTCGAAAAACCCCCCCCCCCCCCAATAAATCCCCATGCCGAAGATAAAAGTTGTAACGAAATCAGATGTAGCATTCAATATGTAGAAAACCTGTAATTGTCACACAGTTGAGTTCACTCGCTGTCTTAAAAAATGCTGCTCACAATGACCGCATATTTTTGAAAGAAAGATAACTAATGTGGAGAAAAAGGTGCACTCAATGCTTCTGTGTCATTCTCATATGATTATTACAGACGACAAAAAAATTTCATATTTGTCAAATAATATTTGAGAGACCGTGGAAAATAATTTTTTTTCTGAAAAATTCTCGTTTCACAATTCTAATTTTGTTCATCACACCGACTGAGGGATCATATTGTAAACAAAATTGTATACCATCAAAAAAAGTCTGAATTAAAGCACGAAACGAAAGTGACGATTTAATATTTTTGGGTGTAAATCTTAATTTTTTTTCCGTGCACTAGCGATCTGGCGAATGGAGCCAACAGGAATGATAATCCTTAGAGTAATTACAGAAAACAATTCCTTTACAAATCCGATAACTTCGATTTACAAAATTTTGATACAAAGCCTTATGCAATGTGGAGGGCTATATACTGTATTTATTAAATGTGGTTAATGTTAAATAGAGTACTTCTCAGCATTCAATTTCTCGGTTATTTATAAAGGCGCAATTTTAAAATAAGTTATTTCATGAAATAAATAATAGGGAAGAATATTGAAAATGTAAAGTTTTGCTAGTATTTTAATGAAATTATACTTACATGTCTTAGCATCATTGCACAAGCTAACTGCGCCGACATTGCTTTCAAAATGTGGATCCTGTATTTACTTCTACTTCTGGATGAATGTTCAGCACAGCAAGTCAAGAAAGTGGAGAATTAGACATTGTGTTTCGAAGATACATGAGAGTAAAAAATGTACTTTCCGGAGTGGCTGTTAAGCCAGGAAGTGTTGATAGAATGTTTAGTAATTTCTTGATATTGGGGTAAAAGAAGAAAAAACTGCAGCTTCACAATTTGATAAGGGTTCTACCACAGTGGTTGGTCTTTCCTCTTGTCCTATTGTTAATAAAGGCATCTTCCAGGAGTGTGAGCGACAGCGAGTGAACCCTGGGGTGTGTTGCTTGCACGTGAAAAAATGCACCAATAAAACGAATTCAAAGATATTCGAAATATTCCTAGACTTCGTTGAAAAGAAAATTTGATTTCAGTCAGTTTTTACCAGTTTTTTCAGATTCATCTTGATATTTTTAATGAGCAAAATTTAAAATTCGGCTTTAAAAGAGAAAAAGGAATAATGTGTTTTAGCGTTCAAGATACAAATGTGCCTTCATATCCATTGGGGGGGACTTTGAACCCCCTGAGCCCCTCCCTTTCTTACGCCAATGTCCCGTGCTACATTTCCCCTCTTTCGTTTTACTAATTAGCTACTTTTTACAAACCTTCGTTGGAACGTAATTTACTTGATGTTTGGCATTCATATCTCGCATTTATTTATGAGTCGTCTGTTCGCACGTTTGCTCTTCCTGTCCATTTATTTAATCCTCGAGGAGATAGAGTAGTTCTCTCAATGGGAAGAATAAAAGCTGTTACTTTCAGCCTCACAAAAACAAATCGTGTGATTTTTGTTTAAGTGTTTTTAAAAGTGCGATTATGTATACGTTGTGAAAAGACAGACAGTTCTATGGAGTAGGCAGCCTCTGAAGAAAACAAACGATGGGCTGAAACAGCTGACAATCAGCCCAGCTGTCTGGCGAAGTGGAATGCCAATGGAATGGCACCATTTTGGCGGTGATCCCATGACCAAGAAGAAAAATTCGTCGTCTTCCGCGTGTAACATCCTCCCCACTCTTCACGAGCCTCCCATTCTTTGCTGCTGCCACAGCAGCAGCGAAGAATGTTTGTCCCCTTGATTTCCCCTTCCAATGATCATCAGTGAAAGAACGCAAGAAACAACAACCAGCAATCCACCTCTTTCGAGCTGAAGAATGTCAGCTGAACGTGTTGTACTGGCATTTAAGCTAACGAAACTAAAACGGTTCAGAAGGTATTAATTTCTCTATAAACTTAAGCTTTTAATGCACTATTAGTCACGTTCATTTTTTATTCGTGCTCGCTTCTGGATGTGTAGTCACATCCTGGTATGCAACGGTACTCCTCCCCGAAGGGTGCGTAAATGACAAATTCTCGTAAATGACAAAGTAAAAACTTTCTGGTAAAAAGGTACAATTCGCTCTTTTCGCAAGTATAAGCGAATAGAACTTCCAAGTATTTTCCACTATAAACTGCGTTACATAAAACTAATCGTACAACTGTGAAACATCAATGCTTAGCAGTCCCATACTTTTCTTTAGTGAGAAACGATATTTTAATTCGATGTCAAGAAACAAACAGTTATACTTATCAGTACCGATAGTAAGACCAGTTCTGAATATTCAAATTGAATTTAATATCCGTACAGTGTAACTATCATACAGTCACGGGCGGCGGGTTAGGAGACACGTGGGTCCTGATCCCTACCTTCCTGGAGGAGTCTTACTGAAATTTCATGGTTCCCCTTACTTGGGGGAGTCTTCCAACGAGAAACGTCTTAAAGAATTTGTGCTACACATACGATTTTTTTATGAAGATTTCCGGTCCGCAGATCCCTTATTTACCCTGGAGACCGTCACTACAGTTTGCAGTATTCTGGTAAAAGCTTCGAATACAATTTTGAAAATTTATTTTGCAGAAATACACTGCTGGCCACCCAAAATGCAACACCAAGAAGGAAGCATCCGATTGGCCTGAAATTCGCAGCATGCGTCGCCCGCGAGAGCACATGCAAACGATTAGCATTGCAGGGCATATGCAAATCATGTGCGCCCGGCACGCCACCGAGAAGCACTATAAGAAGGGTGCACAGAAGGCGGGGTGTAAGTAGTGGAAGTCTGTTGTGCTGCTGGACCTGTGCGTGGGAAGCTTCCTGATGCCTCGTCGCAAAATACGGCAGTCATTCCAGCACGTTTCAGAGTTCGACAGAGGACGAATAGTGGCTCATCGCGACAGCGGTTTATCGTACCGAGACATCGGCGCCCGTGTGGGACGACATCGAGCCACAGTGAGGCGAGTATGAATTTGGTGGTTGCAGGAGGGATGGACGGACCGACGTGAGCGATTGCCACAGTTGCGGTACACCACCGAACGACAGGACCGGCATGTTGTGCGGCGGAAATTGACGACTCGCACCGCCACATCACGAATGTTAGCGCAGGAATTAGGGTGTGTTGCGCAACAACCTGTGTCAGCACGTACCGTTTGACGTCGTCTGCAGGAGCGGGGTTTGTCGCACGGCGCCCATTGCTCCGATAACGACATTGTCTTCTGCGACGAATTCCGCTTCTGCCTGCAACACCACGATGGTAGGATCCGCGTGTGGCGGCACCGCGGCTAGCTGTATGACGCCTGCATTATGCATCGCCATACCGGTCCGTCGCCTGGCGTTATGGTTTGGGGCGCAATTGGATATGATGCCCGCACCCCTCTGGTACGCATCGCCGGTACACTTAACAGCCACCGCCACATCTCTGACGTTTTGGAGCCTGTAGTCCTCCCTTACCTGCAGGACCTGCCAGCGGCCACATTTCAACAGGACAATGCGCGCCCGCACGTGGCACGCATCGTGCAACAATTCTTCACGGCCTACCAGGTGTCACTGCTGCCGTGGCCCGTCTGTTCTCCCGATATGTCGCCCATCGAGCACGTCTGGTCGCTGATCGACAACCGAGTGGCCCGGCAAGCACCACCCACGACTACGCCTGATGAACTGTGGCAACGTGTGGAAGCAGCCTGGACCGACCCACCCCAAGCCCACATCCAAAGCCTCTTTCGTTCGATGCCGCAGCGTGTAGCGGCTGTTATTGCCAGCCATGGGGGGCCACACGAACTATTGATGTCTACGTGTTCCGCAAGTCGCACGGGCCTGTGAGCTCAATCGTTTCATCTTTGTATCTGTTGTTATGTGTCCAGTAAATCTGGCTTTGCTGTCTCGTGTCCTTCTTGGTGTTGCATTTTGGGTGGCCAGCAGTGTAAGTTGAAAAGTTAACTCAACGTTGTGTTCTGCACTTTTAAAAGGGTAGTTACAGAATTCTAAAATCGCAATTGACTGGATATATTGCTGGAACTGATCACCGATGGACGACTGAAATATTATAATGGATACCAAAGAGCAGGAGAAGACCCAGAAGAAGACCACATGATTTGAAAGCATGCTGGAGAGACTTGGAAGAGATATGCTCAAAACAGAAAGTTGTGGAAGAGACTTGGGGAGGCCTCTATCCAACAGTGGATTAATAATTATTGATGTGGATATGTACGAGTATATATCCTACGGTTTTGTTCTTTCTCCCGTTTTTTATTGTTATTGTTTTCACTCTCGGAAAAGTTGGACCGCCCTGAAATTATTGCGTTCCGACACCCATGCGTACAGTATAGGTGATTAATGCACTGGTAGCTCCGAATTTTGAGTTCACAAATCACCGTTTTGCCCTCAATAATATATTTTACCTACATACTATTCTCTCTTTGTAAAACTGTCACCTACGCACCGATATTCCAAGACAACTTAAAAGAATACTGTTATGGACAATAGGGTTCCCTGGTCACAGCGTCTTCGGAAAACGCAAGAACGATATCAATCCGTTTCTTTGGTCAATTGCACTCAAAAATCTGCGTAAAGGTTCAGTTACATTCAGAGCCTCTCCTTGTGCATTAGCTAATTGACCTTAGAAATTCCCTCGCTCCCTCGGAGCTCCTTTTTGTTGTTGGATTACAGACTCCTTGGAGTCTTTTTCGCTGTCGGGGAAGCTGCGTTCTTAGAACCGTAAGCAGGTGTGGATGTTTGTGTACATACATAAGTAATGAACTTTTTCTATACATATAAAATTATGTGTGTGGGCTTTTATTGCGATCTGATGAAGGTTATTACTCTATTAGCATCACTCGGGGTTGGAGCTTGCTTCTTCTCTCCCCCCCCCTCCCCGAAGTTATTTATTTTCTGATTTCTAAACTTTTTATTTTATTTTCAGTTTTATTAATTTCATTAAATATTAGCGTTTTTAATTCATTTCCAATTTGTTTCATCTAGCAAAAAATCATTTCTCGCAGTAGGTTGACACATTTCAGCACCTGAAATCTTAAAACTGACCCCATTTCGTAGCCTTGTAAGAATTTCTGCACTCTTTCTTTCCTTTCCTCATACTCCAGATTGATGCTTTGCTTCTCTTCGTGCAAGCTGCTAAATAACGTATACATAAGTATATCAACTTGTATTTGCTTAATTACATAGATAAAAACAAAGCTATTTGAATGTGGTACATGAAAACTGTCATTAATGCTTGAGTGAAACGATTCGCATGCATTTGTAGTACCTTCTGATGTAATGCTTGAGAGCAAACACCATAAAGAAAATCCTGCGTATTCCGCAGTATAGCTAAACACTGAATTTAATAATTCTATCATCTGCAGGTTGTTCAGACATTAAACCGTCAATCCATGTTCTCCGAAGCATATCCTCAGGAATTGTTGTAGCGGCAGCTATAATCCTGTGCTTCAGCTAATCCGCAACTTTATGCGGTGCACAATATCCTTCACATAGCCCTATTACCGCTCCCTGTCGGGTATCAGCGAACCACTACTACGTCTTATTCGCCGTAGTGGGTAAAAGTTAAAAAGGTCAAAATTCAATACTAATCAATTCATCCCCAAAATTTCGCCTAGTGGTGTCAACAATGAATTTGGATTCCCTAACTAAGGGTCTCCAAGCTCAGGGTCGACAAATGCATCGCGTTGTGTTTCATATGAATCAGCATGGGGTTTCCATGCTCATTCATATGCCGCAAAGAAGTTAAAATAAAAAGTTGCATGAATAACAATAATAAAATCACAAATTGAACTCTAATGATATTTGGAGAAATGATCTGAGTGACACGTGAATTAAAATTTAACTGTTTATTTCCTTTTTTAGAATATGGTCTTAAAGCTAGGTACAATGTACCGGTGAGGTTGTTGCTTTAGCTAAACAATTTAGTTTTAATTTCAAACGGGTATAATGCACTTAATATTATATAACGGACTTTAAACTTTAGTTACTGGTTTAAACTAGGCGCGGTGCGCCAGAGGAAAAAAATGTTAATACACTATGTGAGAGACTTTCGGGTAACTGGTCCTGCATAACACATGCAAAGCTATGAGGCACGAATCAGAAATGTGTAAGACAAATGTCATCATACCCTCTTTTCCTTGAGAAGCCCCGATCGCAAATCTGGGTTGCCGGCTGGTCGTAGAGTCAACTCTCCATCTTAGTTGGTGGTATATATATATTAAACTCTAAAATACTTACTACCTCATTTCTCTATCTTGGAAACATCTCTCCTCCGAAACCGCTGAGACCTCTCTTCTGCTCTGACTGCAATTCTCCAGTGTTCCCTTTGTCGTTATTTTAAAATTTGTATCTGTAGTCGTCTCTTCTCTTAGTCTTCATTCAGTTCCTAATTCTCTTTTTCCCGTGTCCGGTGTCCATCTTGGGGCGTGACGGCCCGGCCGTCCGAATCACGTCGGGTTATGTCATTGGCCCTCACAGATAGCCCTGCTATGCGATTCGCTGGCTATCCGTTCAGTTCGGGTCACTTTCCCAAAATTTATGTCTTCTTTCAGATGTCAACTTGTCCTCGCACCTTTTTGGTTAATTGACCTTGCCTAGCTACTTAGAAGCGAAGATTGTCACGTACGTATTTCCGGCGACGTGACTTATCTCAAATTTTGTCGCTACTCTGGACAATGCAGAGACCCTTGCAATAGTAGCTGGAGAAAAGGGGTGACGCCCCCAAGAGGATTTATTGCGCTTCTGCTATTCTCTTCGTTTCTTTGAGTTTCGTGAGAAAAAGAACTGTGAATGTCTTCCTTTCTCTTCCTTCCCATCTGGGATTTTCATCAGGTTTCCGTGAGAAAAAAAAATATAATTTTCCCTTTTCATTTGGCTTGAGTGCAATTAGGACTGATCTAATTATCAACGTAAACTTTCGGGTAGCCTGGCTCAGCTTCACCGGAAAGTAATTTTTAATCATTGATATTCTATTTTGGCAATTTAAATATTTATTTCCTACCGCCTTAGAGTAAAAATAAAAAAAAAATAATAAATGATCAAAATTATACGGATGAAATTTAAATGTTACGGGGATATAGAAAATTCCGCGGTAACAGCCCCACAGAAAAAAGTCTAGGAAGGTAAGGTCCGGTGAACGTGGAAGCCAAAAAATTGCACCATCTCGTCCAACCCATCGCTCCGGAAAGATTTCATAAAGAAACTCACGAAGTACCCAGTGCGGAGGTGCACTAACCTGCTGGAAGATAACCTGTTGCACTATCCTGGTGGAAGATAACCTGTTGCAGACCCTCTAATTGGGAGGTAACAAACTCACACTCAGCATGTCCAAATAAGCATTGGATGTGACTGTGTTTTCGGCGAAAACGAATGGGGCAATGATGCGCTTGCGCAGGATGCCGCACCAGACGTTAACATTAGGGCTGTCACGTTCAATCTCACGGACGGCATGTGGGGTTTTCAGGCCCCCAAATTCTGCAGTTATGCCTGTTGATAAGACCACAGACATGTGTATTTGACTTCGTCTCTATGAACCATGCCACACACTGAGCCTTTTCCTGTGGAGTAGCCATCATAAGTTCAAGGTCACACGTGAAAGTAAACAGAAACCTTTTGCGTACCAATAAAACTTTATTCGTTGCTGTTATATGTACAAAAACAGAACTTCGCTATCTTATTTCGTTTAGGTTTTATTGAAGCTTAAAGTTGTAAAGATAATTTTGGAACACCCTGTACATGGAATAATGTAACACGATATGAAAATGAAATATACATGAAATAGTGTAACATGACAAGAAATATGTGCACCCATGTGGATGATTAGTGCCAGATTAGCTTTACATAGAATTCACTGAAATACCGAGAATCCTGCATGACAAGAGAAAAAGGAAATTTCACTGAAAAATTCCAAGCGACAAAAATTATTATCCCTGCATAAACAGATATTGATTGTTTGCTTTCAAGTCAGGCGTTTTTCTAAGCCTGAGAATAATTAATAAAAAATATATTTTACCAATACTTCAAATATATATCTTTGTGTCACTTTAATATCGCTGAACAATAATTTCTGTTCCATGCTGCAACGAACCCATAGCTGGTAAATGGTTCTAATACTAGGAAGTAAATACATAACAGACGTCTCTCTAAAACTAAAAGAATATTTCAGTGCATTGATTTTATACCCTGCAGTTCATCTATGAAAACTGAGTAACTGTCCTCGTGTAAAAGCTTAAAAATTACATAAATAATTATAACTGCAAAAGCTACTCATTTTTTTGCGCAGTAAGAAAGATTTTCCTTCAGATGTGTTTTACATATGATGTATTGAATATACTCTGTAAGCATTATCGAAGCTTACAAGCAGTTAAAAGATGAGAAAAACTTGATGAAAATCTATTTAACCACAGATGACATCGTGCCCAAACAGGCGTGAGGACACACAGACAGAATGATGAGTGTCGTTTTTCAGGAAATGTTCTAAAAGAATGCACAGGGTTAAGATTAATCATCTTTTAGGACAAGCTTCCTAATATCAAATTCATACATTTGCTCTTGCGAAATGTCTTTCCCCAGCAACAATTAAAAGCGACAGGATATCTTCTTTCGCACACGCCCAAAGCGAACACAGGGCGTCAAAGTTGCGTGATTTCCTCCGAGTGAGACGAACCGTGATGAGTAAACCGTAACCGCTCTGTAATTTCTCATCTGCGTTCGCTGCTTGGGCATTAGCCTGATTTGCGGTGAGAATGACATCTGTGAAAGTAGGAATCATGATCTTGGTGACAAGTTACAAAATAGCGAAGATGCATGGTCCCCTTCAGACATGGTTCGTCAAGCTTGATTTTATCAGAAAAGAGGAAGACCCGCGAAAAAAAAAAATGGAGGAGGGACTGAGATGGTGTATATATCATGTAGCCCACGTTGAGGAATTTTACACACTGCATTCTGAGCTTGATTGCTTTCAATGCATAACAGCACAGACAGATTTTTTAAGCACATTTCCGTGGATCCTCCTGAAGTTCTAAGCTGATGGTGGGCGTCATAAATAAAAAGCAAAAAGCATAGAGAATTGCGCTTCACGGAGATATAACCGAGGAAAGTTAAAGCAGACTGCATGAACTTAATAACAATTCGGGAGGAAATGCGGGGAGATGTGTCAGTAGTTTATGAATCAACCAGCGGCGGAAGTGAAACTCTCCTGTCACATCTCTCCATTTCATTTACACTTCTGATGTGATCATTACCGCATTTTTGTCGCCTTACGCGATCCCTCTGGAAGATAGCGTGACACTTACTGTTTCTCTTATTTAGTGATTTACACTACACGGTTTTTGTTAAACCGTGTGTGTGACCAACTGGAATTTTCCCCATCAATAAAGCAGCATGGTCGTAAACGGAAGTGTTAAGAAATAACATAACTTCTAATTTTCTGTCATTTTAGGAATGCAACAGATATTCTGAAAAAGTGTTAGTAAAATCCTCTAAAAATTACCGCATAATCACGAAATAGGAATAATTCGTTCAAATGTCTCTTGTAGTGGCATGACAACAGGACGTGAATGAAGCCGTCTCTGATGACCGAGTGGTCAGAGAGCTCTTGAGTAATTATCGAGTCCCCTGATGTGACATAGGTTTTGTGTTTCTCCTAAGCCGTTGGTTCTTTCCGTTTATTGAAAAGTGTTACTGTCAATTTCAGAATGGGCCTCACTGGACTCATACAAAAGCAGTGAAGATTATTATTACATCGAAGTGATAATGCTATTTTCACTGAAAACGGATATTGAATACCTTTTACCTGATAAATCCTATTGTGGGGTTCGAGTGAAAGGGACCCTTTTCCTTTGTCTGTGTCCTGTGCGGGAGGAGCGACTTCTGTATTATTCAACCTCCTGAAAAGGCCGTTAGGACGTCCTGGAAAGCGGCGATTTCTTTGGGATAATCCGCCATTCAGTCTGTGGTCTTAATCCACCCAATGAAGAACGAGATACCTTTCATCTCCTCTGTTCCAAGGACTAGGATATTTTTTCTTTCTGAAAGAGAGTAATATTCTAGTACCAGGTAAACCATGTCTGCGGACTGAGCCTCACAGCGACACGCAGATAAATGGGCCACTTTAGGAATGAAATGTACTAAACACGGAATAAGTTATTCACAACCTTTGAATTCCACAGCGTGTTTTGGTCGAAAAACCTTACTTTGGGAAAAAAAACCCCAGGAAGAATGATTTCGACAAAATGCAGTGTACCTGAACATTTAGTAAATACTGTAAATACGCTATCATCTCCGAGGTATTCAGAAAATTAATACAGAAGAAAATGTATTTTTATTAAAAAAATTATTAGGTTTAGATCCATCTTTGGACTGAATGGCGGCAGTGATCATTCGTGGAAGGCTTTCCACCAGTGTTTAGTTGGTAGCTGAAATTTTACGCTATTCTTTAGCTTAACAGTGAAAGAGAGGTTTGTGTAGGCCTTATCTTAATGAGGGGTTTCAGGTCGGTCAAAGATATTCTATGGGATTCAGATCAGAACTCCGAGACGTCCAGGACATTTCTTGAACTTCTCAAACCAGGTATCTATAATGTCGGCTTCACGTTACGGAACCTCTCTTTTACCGTGCTAGAATACGTAAGATTCAAATCCATAGAACTGCCTCATTGTAGGTAACGCAGAGCTGTCTTGTAAATATACGACACGGCGCCTAGTTTTCGTCGCTATGACCGACATTTCTAGTTCAAACCACGAAAAGCAGTCCCACACCTCTTCTACCAAACTTCATTGTTGGGGCAGTACATTGCGGTAGACTTCGTTCTCCGAGCATTCTCCAAATCCAAACTTCATCGTCAGACCTGAAAATTGCGTACGCGACTTGCCGCTCCAGACCATCTCTTGTTCTGCAGTCCAATATGAGCACGACACTGCTCCAAAAAAACCTTTGGTGTTCGTTGGTGAGCTGCAGTTCTTGAGTAAAAGCCAAGGCATGTAACTCGGCACAGACTATGCACACACACTTAACAGACATCTAAAACTCCGATTTCAGGTTTTCTGAGGATATCATCGGGAATGATTTAACCCTACTTCAAGGTTCAACGATCAGTATCTGTTAAATTTTGGAAAACACAAATAACTGCCATGTCACCCAGTAATCAGGACTTTTTTCAATTTCGTAAGTATCGTACTGCAACTTATATCTCCGACCTGTCTTGCCGCTTTTATGACTTTTCGGTATTTGCATATGGGAAGCTGCTGTCATTTTTTCTTTCTGATGGAAATGACTTTTTCTTTTTCCGAATACTTTTGAGAGGATAATTTATGAATTAAACGAAAAAATAAGCAATAAACACGCCGACACGCTGACCCCGCTGATTCTTTTTAAAGAATCTCTGCAAGTGTTATGGAGCCATGAAACTAACAGACAGAACTATCAAACTAGAAGCAGGAAAATAACCAACCTATTGCTGTGCGCAGTCGTTATCCCACGACACCTTTACTTAGCTGTCACTTAAATGCAGCTGTTCCAATTACTGCTCTTGTGTTTAAAACATAACGTAAAATTTTATATTAAGTTCCCGTCTGAAAGAGAAGTTTTGGTTTTTTGTAATTTCAGAAATATTAAAATAAAGAGGCTGGAAGATATTTTGCTCCTAAAGTTCAAAGGCTACCTTCAGGCGGAGGCTCCAATAACTAATATGCATTCGCGTAGTTACAAGACTGCTATACATTACTAAGCCGATTATCCTCCATATCTCAGTGTGTTTTTTTACCCAATTTACATCGCAACTTTATGTTCCGCAAAGTTCAGTATACGAATAAGCATCACTCAATCTACTCTCTTCTTATCAGTTGTCTAGAATTGCATATTGCTTGTCGTATCGTTTCGCAAGGATGAACAGTTGTTTTTTTTTATAAATAGCTGTTACCTCTGCCGCTCAAAAGAGTACCTTCCTGTTTTTTTTATATGGTCCCGGTTTTCTCAAAAAAAATAGCTATTCGTGCTTTTCACATAATGGGGGCATCTTTACTCTTTGTTTACAAACAACTTATGATTTTAGAACCCCGAATTCATTATGATATAATGCAATTTTTTGCCAGAAACTTCAAGTCCAGAGTATTAGAAATTGCTAAATAAATTTTCCTTCAATAATCACTTTTTAGCAAATCGTTTGTTCAAAACGTACGTGTATCACCTTTTTCGTCCGTCCGTCTGTTGACACCATATCTCTGCGATTATCATTCCAATTTGAAAAATTCTTTTTTCGTTTGGAAGCTTGAAATATGAGAACGATGATCCTTGCTTCCCGTTTTTTTTACGATGCATAACTTCGCCGCTAGAGGGCGTAGATGCAAAAGCCATGGGATTCACAATATATTCATTCCGTATAATTGCTTTTGCTTCTAAATACCCGACTGAAGAAATTCTTCTTTCTGTTGTTCCATACCCATTCTAACGAAGACTATTTTGGGTACAGTGTTTTTTCATGTAATGCATAGTTTTTCCACTACGAAGCGTAAATCTAAAGTGTGATTTTGATGATATCTCTTCTTCTGAAAGTCTGATTTAAGAAAATTGCTTTTGCATCGCATAAAGCTCTTAGTGGAGGATGAGCTGCATATAATTTCTAATGTTTAGTAGAATGGTTTAGAGTCTAGGGGCCGAAAGAACATATTTCTGTTTCTAAGCAATATCCGCGGTTCTGAAAATTAGATTTTAAAAAATTCTTTTGCGATCAGATACCGTCACCACGACAAACCTTTTGGGAATACCTTCTGCATAAAATAATGCAGTTTTTCCGCCGGGGGTGTTAATGTTTATTTTATTTATTTCAACATCTCTGCTTCTAAAAGTCTGATTTTAAAAATTCTTTGTCGGGCAGCGTTTATGGTACAAAATGTTTTGCATATATTTAAAAAATGTTCTTAAAGCACCAGTGTGCCACCACAGGGCATAAGTTCCCGTTTCCGTGTGCAGAATTTAAACAACAATATCTGCACGTCTAAAAAACAGATTAGAAAAATCCTTTTTCGGTCACATACTACTAACTACTAAAATATTTTGTGTGCATTTCCTGCCTAAAATAATGCACAATTTCTCCTATGTTTAATCTGTTTTCGTGAATATCTCTGTTACCAAATGTCCGATTTAAAAAATTCTTTAACACCGTATGCCATTTGGACACACTACAGAGGTGAAGCACATGTCATGACGGCAAAGTTGCAGCAAAACATTTCGTCTGTGTAGCTTAATTGGGAAAGCATCCGGCTCCGTAGCAGGAGTATACGGGTTTGATCTCTGCCACCGGCAAATTTGTGTGTTCACCCATTTTCGTAGTATAACGCTTTGTGTGTACTTGTGAGTTTTTGCATTTCATAGTTATGACGCTATGGTTGTGCTAGCGTGTACAGAGGTTATTTCACGTTTTTAGTGACAAAGTTTGCATGATCATACATTTAAAAATACCGTGGCGCCAACTTCTGTTGTATTCTATGTGCTTACCATGTTCCTGCACTATCCTTCTGCAAAGCAACTTCTACTGTAGCAGGCTCCTTTCTAAACAGGCAAGATCAATTCTCTCTTCCTCCTCTTTGCAAGTTTTCCAAAGGCCGTCAGTTGTTTGAGTCATCGTCATCTACTTTTGAGGTCTCGTTTAAGTATCCCGAAGCCGTAGAAATCCACGGGAAAGGCATCTGGGGATCTGACAGGAATTAAAGAGAATGGTATAGCGTTAATGTCAGTCTCAGCTTCCATCTTCCGCATGTATGCCACAGTAGACTTAGTCGTATAGCTGAAAGCCTTATCTTGGTGGATCCATACATTTGAAGCCATAACACCGTATAAGGATGGAATTTCTTCGCTGACAATTGGGTCAAGAATGTTTTTCTTATAATCATCATAATTAACATTAGTGTTCTGCCTTTTGACAGGTCCAACGGTAACTTAACAAGTTATCTTCCTCCAGTTTTCTCTGTCCCTTGCTTCCTCCTTCAATACTTGATAGCTTCCTGTTCCCATGATATCATCAAGCATCATTAGTCGTCTCCTTCCTCTTGGTTGCTTTTCTTCAATTTTCCCTTCTATCATTCTTTTCAATAAGCTGTCTCCTCTTAACACATGTCCTATGCTGCATTAGTTATTGCGTTCTTTGCAACCTTTCGCAGCTTTAACTTGCAGTTATAGCAATAACCTGCCACAACCATAAATCCCCGTGAAAAACTTTCTTTGCATTCATGTAGCCATTCCAGGTATGCATTGGCACCCTTTTCTTGATAGTATATTGCCTGGATTTAGTTTGAGTTTGTGTCACTAAGGTATATCCATGCTTCATCCAAAGTGACCACAAACTTCCATCTGCCCCTTGCTAGGTGTCTCTTATAGTTTCCTGCAGTTGCTCATCCGCTCCGAAATGTGGCGCGGAAGGAGCTTGCGGCCGTTATGCTTAAACCGCTTTTCTAAATGTAGCTCAGATCTGATAATGCGGTGTTTAATTGTCTGTGATGCATCTACATGCTGTGTAATGCTTTTTGCGTTGCTGGATTCTCTTTCTTTAGAAGTGATCTGACTTCTCAGCAGTTCTCTTTGGTCGAGGGTGTATTTTTTCGTGGCGTTTGTGCGCTACTCGAGCAAGCTGCAAAGTTCTCTTTTGCAGGCTTAATTATTTGACATATGCCATTTTTAGAAATCATACAACCATTTTATTTGTACCTTTTTTGGATAGCTGTATACGAATAACCTTCTTCGGAAAGGGCTACTATATACACCTCCCAGAACAGAATCACTCGTGGAGGCATGGGCGGTGGAACCCAATAATTTCAGAGACGGGGGTGGGGGTGGGGGGGGGGTGCGCTTCTCCCAGAGTTAAAACAGTAAAAGAGAGAGAGAAAACACCCGTAGTATATACCATGCAAGTGCTCCTACAAATCATCGTCCACTACCATCAATCCACTGCTGAAAGGTCTCTTCCATAATTTTCTGCCTTCAGCATATCTCTTCCAAGTCACTTCAGCATGCTTTTGAACTTCATTCACCCATCTCCTTTCTGAGCTTATTTTGGGTCTTCTCTTGCCCCATGAGGAAATTCGATCTAATATCTCAGTTGCTAAACGGTAGCCAGTTCTTCTAGCAATATATCTAACCCATTGCAATTTGTACTCGAGGCGTTTTCTAAAAAACTGCGAGACGTGGTGGTGGTTTTCAGGAAATTCTCATACCTCTCCCCCGGAAAAAAAACCATATGTGAACCACAAATTTTTAAGATGTTTCGCAGGAGGAAGGGACTATGTTTATCGTGCAGTTGTACCCTTCCAGTGAAGGGACCATGAAATTTTAGGGACCCGCGTGTCCCCTACCTTCCGCCGCCCGTGCGTGGAGGCATCTTAACACTACGAAAGCAAAATTACAAATGCTCTTAAAGCGGAAGGGTGCAACTGTACGATAAACATGGTTACGTAATCATGACGCACACGATTTGCATATGACACGCATTTTTTTTTTCACTATAAAAGTGAGTGAGTCAACCTCTGTTTGCAGCTGTATGTCCGTCCTCTAGAAAACTGTCTTTCTTTACTGTAAGCCATTCGCAACAGTAAGGACGGGGAACGTTATCATCTTTAAATAATGCACAGTTTTTCGGTATGGGGCGCAGATTTCAAAACTTTTCTTCCTATCTCTGATTCAAATAGATGCGTTTGAAAGATATTTTTTCCTTAGGATAGCTTTTCCTGTAAAGAATGCTTTTCCGTTATTCAAAATTCTTCCGGTAGGTAGTGTAAAGTTATATCATGTTCTCTTTATTTCTCCTTCTAAATGTTCGATTTGAAAATCATTTTTGGCTCGGATATCTTCCTTCATCTATGGAAAAACGTTTTCTGCACAATTTGTTAATTTTTGTAACAAACTTTTCACCCGCAAGTAGAAAAGTATTTCTACTTTTAAATGTTTGATCGATTGTAGAAACCCGGGTGATTTTTTTTTTGCAACAGGTTCCATTGACTATGAATAACTATGAAATATTTTATTCGTGTTGGTAGAGATTCTAAAGACGTGCCCATTACTGTTGTTAAATTTGTAATTCTCAATCTTTTATTTACTATTTGGCTCAATAGTTGGCGCCATATGTACATCGCATTGCAGAGATCGTGTGTATGAAGTGAGAGCATCACCTTCTTCTTCACAGGGAGATGTTGCCGTGTGGATTGTTGGCGGAGAGCTTAATGTTGTTTATGCATGTTTTTTTGTGTAATAAAATGTTTTAAATGTTATTGTGGTAAGTGATTGAAGTAGAATAGTGATTTGGATAGATCGTAGCAAAAGAAAGGAAAGATCACTCCCGAAGTAATATAATTTCATCACCCGAACTACAACCGAAAATTCGGTGTCATCTTTCTTGATGTTCTCTCCCATATAAATTTTCTCTTCAGTGAAAAAACTCCCGTTAAATCTGATCTACTTATCTAGGTGCAGTGTTTGTGTTTCGATGGCACGCATTCAAGTTGTTCCTCAACTTCCTGCAGTCGGAGAGTCATAAATGGAAGAGTTGAGTACCTTTTATGTAATACCAACAAAGAACAGGTGTGAGCACTTCCAACCTGGACAACAGGTTCCTTGCCTGACAAGTACAAATAGGGCAGCTATGATGCTTGTCAAATTTATGAAACGTCCCCCGTTGGAGATACGCTTGTTCATGAAGGAACCGCAAATGTCATATGCCCGTAGGATTTCAATAACACATTTAGCGGGATTTTCATGACTCTCACGTGCTCTAAATTATGCATGCAAACTAACATATAGATCGTTATTTCTTCAATTCTGATTGCAAAGGATATAACATTCACTGACTTTTCTAACATAGATTAGAATCGTAATGAAAAAGCGTTACCATTTCACACAAAGATCTCCGTAGGTATTAATGAACTTTTTTTACTGAACAGGCCAATCGAAAGAAGTTATTTACATGTAAATGAACATATATGCAGGTCAAGTTCTGTTGTAACGAACGTCAAGGGACTGCAAAGAAAGTTTCAGTGCAATGGAATTCATTTACATTTTTTGCAAAACTCCCAATTTCTGAAAATGTTTAAGTAATTTTGTCATATCTAGTGCTGTTATGTTTTTCATTGGGCCATTAATTGGTCTAATGCCTACCCGAACTTCTCGAAACAAAAACAATTGCTACAAAAAAGAGTGTCATAGCATAATGCATTACGATACTTTCGTTTAGGTCCTAATCAGTGGCATAACCATGCGCTTCAAAATCGGGGAGGCGGGGGAACTGTTATATACATACTGTATAAGATGGTTGAGACCCACTCCCCTACACACACACACACGCAGAAGAAAAGCAGTTGCTGAGGTATGATCTAAGGAGCACGACGTAGGCGCCTCTGTTGGCGAATTGTGGAACTTAGCGAACACAACTGTAAAACTATGATAGATAGGGCGGAAATGTAAATTACAAAGTTGTAGAACTGACTGCTCATTAGAAATCGATATCGCTGTTTTTATTATGTAAACATTATACATGTGTTTGCATTCTACGAGAAATTACAATCTTATATTAAATTTAGTTGGGTCACATCATAAAATGTGTGCATTATATCATTATATTCCCGAAAAAGTTGGGGGGGGGGGGTCCTTTACATTGGAGATCCCCAACTCTGAAAATCTGGGAGGGTCCTGACCCCCAACCCCTAGTGGTTACATCTATTGTCCTAATGCTTTTTCTATTATATTGCCTTCAATTTCACCGTTTTGCAGTAGATTAAAAAAAACTAACTTGCACCATTACCTTTCCTCTTTTCAGAGTCTGCACTATGAAATTATATTTTTTTCAATTTGAGAATCGTCGTTTTTCACTTTTAAATTACTTTTGGATGAAATAAAAACAAAATTAAAAATAAATTATTGCAGACGATAATTGATTGGACAGTGAGGTAGACGTATGAACGAGACAGGAGCGTTTCTAATCTAGATTCCGAATAATATAAATTTTAGTAACGCTGATGTCTTTATTTTCAAAAAAATAGTTAAAAGCTGTTTATTGATAATAAAAGAATATCGGGACTACCAGAAGTTTATTTTAAGGAAAGTGACTTATTCATTTTCGGAACTTATTTGAAACAGAAGCACTTATCCAGACTCATTCGTTCTTTGTGCATGTATTCATTTATTCCAGCTTTGTGTTCTTCACGTAAAAGAAAAGCAAAAACAATTAATTTCTTCTCTCTTTAACCGAGTTTTTCCGGGATGAAGGAATTTGGCAGAATCTCGCTTGTACTGTTAGAGACGCTTGCCACTCAGCGGTAAATCAAGCTTAGGTCAAGGTGAACAAGCCGATGCTTTGGTCTTCGCGGTTTTGTTTTTGAGAGACTCAAAAATTTGCGCTAAAATGCGAGTTTACTTAAGCAACCCAGATTTAAAATATTTTTTTATAAACAATGTCAAAGGAGACACGTACAAACGGTTTCCGCTACCCAGCACTTCTTCGGTTCTGGCGACCACCCTATCACGTGGCATTTTCCGAAGTGGCACAATGTATAACATATTTCACGACTTGAGTGGAGCTTTATTTTATCGCAGAAGTACTCAGGAATCGTGACACATGTCTCCGCAGCATCTGTCGTTCATATTTTTCTTGGCGTGGAAATATTTAGAAACTGTATTGTATCATTTCCGCATTGTCTCCGGGGACAATCTATTGCAGCAGAATGGAATCTTAACAAGCCGAATGGAGTTTCCATTTCGTCTTCCGAAGACGCCTGTTTCAACAAGTAAGGAGGCAATTATTTAAATCTCAGGCTAAACTTCTTTTCAGCAAAAATTCCCCGTTCATAATATATTTTACTGCCATGGAAAGTTAAGCGCGAAACATCAAACTGTGATAACAAATTGCACTCCTGTTTTAAAATCTTTTAAAATTACAAAACACGTGATGGATGACTATTCACGTAGGAAGTAATATGAACGCTTGATAAAAAGAAATGCTTCCCATCGTAGGCTATCAGTACAACGTGGAGAGTTCCTGCGTAAAATACGAATTGCCATTTTACTCATCATGTTGCAACAAAGAAATTATTTCAGCGATAAGAGGCCGTCAATCCAACACGGGAGGTAGCTCGAATCTCTAAAATCAACTATTCTGTGGTCTCAAAAGTCTGGAATTAATTTTAAACCAGTGGACATTCGTTCGAAGACGTAGTCCAGGTCGCCCAAGAGCGACAAGCCCTCAAGGTGACTGCTGCACTGCATTATTGGCCAGATGGAATACGAGAACGACAATACTCAGTCTTCGTTTGGTCATCATCGTAGTAATAGGAATCCAGGTATCCGTCACTATCGTGGCTAAGAGACATCATAAATATGGATTCTATGCTCGTTGACCTTCTATATTCTTAGCTGTCAAATATTCTGCCAAGCATGGCAGCAAGCTGGCTCATCCAATTAAGATGGTATCACGATTATGTCAGTTGGACCTTGGGAGAGTTGCGTAATGTTTTCAAGGATGTATCATTTCCTATGACATTGTATCTGTAGCATAACTATGGAAACAGGATAAAACCCACTCATTGCACGTCTCGTAACATCATCAAACGTAGTGATTGTAAACTGAGTTGTGGGAGTTGTAACTGTGCGAGTTGGTATTTCACTTGGTGGCCGTAATAAGCTCCATGCTTCATCAGAAGATATTGTTACCAAGCTGTTCGCTGTATTTCCGTCAGTGACCTGTCGTTTGGGTTCGTTTTCAATGATGAAATGAACGAATCTCTAGCTAAGTGAGAACTTGCTCGTCTGCAGTGTTGCTGTGCATTCAGCACAGCATTTATGGAAGGTCCCGGATATGCTTATCCCGATTTCTATATTACAACTTTTATTGTTTACACAGTTATGTGTTCCTGTTTATTTTATCAGGTATTTTTCTCGCTTACCTCGCTGCTAAATTTCGTTTCCAACTTGATTTCTGCCCCAGTCATCAGTCTCCCCTCTCGGCATCGGGAATTCTAAAATCTTTATCTCCCCCCCCGTCTTCCAAGAGAGAGGCACCTCCTCTTCCCCTGTTCTCAATTCTCTTTTCTTATCGCCAAGCCAAAAAACGCGGAATGTAGTTTTCTCGCTAACGATCTGACCAGTTTTGGAATCCTCATTCTCGCGATTTTTGCCTTCCTCCAGAGACATTTCTCAATAAAATCTAACTCTAACGTTTTAGGAAAAAGCCGTGTGCCCAAATCTCTTCCTACGCTGACACTATGCCATAAAATAACTTCCAGAGTTATAAAGTCGTTTCCAAACTGAATTCCACAAGCAGTCGAACCAGGAAGCAGCCAGTAATAGTGTTTTCTCCGAACACCGAAAGTATAGCAGGGAGTTGTCATCTCGACTCTCTCGTTAACGGCTGGCTGAAAACCAGCAAAGCGACCATTTAAATACCACTCCAAAAAAACTAACGGAAGGGAAAATTATTTTAACTTATGATGTGATATCAAAGAAGATTATTAATGCTAACAAACTACGGTAACAGTATCATGACTGACAAAACATCTGTGGGGTGTTCTGTAGAGGAGTTTCTGTTCTTCAGATCCCTCTTCGAACACTCGCAGTGCTGCCCCGGTTGCGCAATGGTCCAAAAGCTGGCTTCTGACTAATTCTCCGAGGTGGGCTACGGGTTCGAAAACCGTTGTGCGGATGTTGTGTTTGTCGTACGGCACTGGGTCTCTCCCTTCTCTGGATCAAATGGCCCTAACGTTTAAGGACAGGCGACTGAAAAAAGAATACCCTGAATCTACAAGACCCATAAAAAAAGAATACTCTGAATCCTCAAGTTGGCTGGCATTCGCCAATGACAGTTATTATCTTACCACTCGCTAGATTACCTTGAAAGCATGATCTTTTTCTGCGAAAAATGCATGCCGCCACAGTGGTCTAAGCGATTGCTTCTGATCATTCGTCCGAGATGGGGTCCGGGTTCGAATCCCGGTGAGGCATGGATGTTGTGTTTGCATTACGGCCCTGGCTCTCTTTCTTCTCTGGTACCAGTGGTCCTAAATTAGGGACGGGCGATTGCTTATAGCCCACTGAGTTGCCCACCGTGGTCGTTAAACCTCCAATAAAAAAAATGCTTTCTTTCCAGATTAGTGGCCTTCCACATTATTTGTACGTTTTGTGTACTTAACATCCATCGTACTTTGGGAGCTGTATCTCTGAGGCATATGTTTGTTGTAATATTGCGCCACACATGTAAGGCATACAGTTTACACAGCACTGAACTATGCTACACTATCTACCAACAAGTAATTGGACACCCCTGCAATCGACGATATCTGCGGTCATGATATACGTCACGGCCGCCGCCGTTAAATATCATGTGGGAAACAACAACGCAATCAGTCGCATGCAAGATGCCACGCAGTTCGGAGCTCTCTGATTTCGAGAAAGGTGTTCTCGTCGGGTATCACAGAAATGGCCGATCCATACGTGACATATCCAGCTAATTTAAGGACCCAAAATCGACAGTGGTCTACGTGATTGGCAAATGGAAGATGAGAGGTGACTGTCGGAATGTTCCCCGACCCGGCAGACCCACAAAACTGGGAGTTAGAGACCGACGGGTGCTGGCCAGAGAAATTCGGAAGAACCGCACCAAATCGATGGCCCACATCCGCGAGGAGTTTCAACAGGCATCCGGGAGTGTTCTTTCGATGAATACCATCCGTAAGGAAGCCCATATGCTTGGTTATCATGGACGTGCTGCCGCTCACAAGCCTTTGATCACCAAGTCCAATAGCGCTGCTCGGCTAACGTGGTCCGAAGAACGTCGACAGTGGACCGTTGAACAGTGGAAACAGGTTCTTTGGCGCGATGAATCAAGGTTCACCCTCTACCGTTCGGATGGCAGGGTCTGGGTTTGGCGTCTGCCTGGAAAATGCCTCCTGCCGAAATGTATTGTGCCAACTGTGAAGTTCGGCGGCGGTGGAATTATGCTATGGGGGTGTTTCTCCTGGTATGGCACGGGACCCTTGGTCGCAATTCCTGGTAGACTCAACGCCGAGACCTACTGCACCATTTTGGATGACCATGCGCTTCCTACGTTCGTTGTGGCAGTTTTACGGGGTGGACCCATGTTACTTTCAGGATGACGATGCCACCTGTCATGTTGCGCGGTCCACCATGGCTTGGTATGGTGACAATGGGATTAATCGAATGGACTGGCCTGCGCAGAGCCCAGACATTAACTATATCGAGCACTTCTGGGACGAGTTGGAGCGTCGACTTAAGTAGTGCCCCCACCGTCCGAAATCGGTGAAGGAACTGACCTGTCTTCTCCAAGCCGAGTGGAAGAAAATACCGCTAGCCGTCGTACAACGCCTGGTTGAGAGTATGCCCCGGAGGGTCGCAGCTGAAATCGCCGCTCGTGGAGGCTCCGCCAACTATTGAAGGTGAATAAACTTCGTTTTCCTATGCTATCACAGGTGTCCAATTACTTGTTGGTAGATAGTGTATAAAGTATGACATACGTACATTGGCTTAATACCTTTTGAACTACGACCCTTTGTTGTTTCGCGCTTAGCTTTAAACTAGACGTGTAAAAATTCGTAGGCGTTCTAGCCCAAACAGAAGATTAGAGATGGTCTAGTAGACTGGAATCCTGAAATGAAATACCAAAAGAGTGGAAAATCCAGACAGATATCGTTGGGTGAAGTAAACGAATTGCAGGAAGAGAACGAAGATACCTCTTTTCCTAGAGGAATGAAGATACTTCTAGGACTTCCTGTTTTTTGACCAGTTTCCTGTCTTCGAGACAGAAAGACAGGAAACTGGTCAGAAAAGAGGAAGTCCTACGTCCAGCAATGGATTGAACTAGGGTAACGAGAGGACGAGTAAAACAAACTCTTTCAACTTTGTCATTTACACGACAGTATAATGACAGTACAAAAAAGCACGATCGCCGGAAAAGGAGGACGTGGAAAATTTTATGCCCCTCCACAAGAAAAAAATTTCTGGTCATTATTTCCCCAAAACTTTTAAGGATAAAATAAAGGTGCCTTTAATTCTCCTTAAAAAATGGTAAGGTGAACCTAGGAGCAATTAAATTCTTCTATTCGTTTAATCTCAAAGGATTTTTGGACTCCGGGCCTCTGGAAAGCAGACTAACTCGTGCAACCATACCATTTCTTGAATATTAACTCTGGGAATAATTCTTTCAACTAAGCGTCTTTTTAAACACGGAACTTTGTCTTCAAAACTTACTTTTTATTCTTGCAAAATATTCTAAACTGAGAGGTTTTTCTATTTTTCAGTTGTCAGGTTTTATTTACTTAGACAGGTGTCTTGATTTATTAAAACAAAAAGAAAGTGAACAGGTTCCTCTGGACGTTTTAGATGGAGTGAAGTATTCTGACTCAGACCTTGCTCAATCTCTTATAGCACGCGATCGCGCAAGTTCTATTTCTTAAAATTAATTCGAGAAAAGTCATAGGTTCCCTAAAAAATCGTATTATGGATATGCTACGAAAGATAAAAAAATCACTTGTGAGTCGGTGCGTGAAGAAAAAAATTCAGGAAGTCAGGACCTGAATGAAAAGCAGGCAACGAATAAATGAAAAACAAAGAGGTTGATAAGAACTTATGATAGAGAAAATTAATTATTTGGGTGTGACTTTGTTTTTAATGGAATGTAGTGAACAATGGACGGTACTCTGCCACAGGGTAGGAGTGGGTTGTTCCGGCGATGATAGAGTATGTTTATCTCCTGACACAGAATGTCGAGGCCAACAGATATTTCATAAAAACTTAAGAAATACAAATATGGCGTGTGGATTTGAGCAATGGGACTAATGCTTGATTACCAGACGGTGGCAAAAAGAATGGTTTCCGCTGGATATGAACACAAGCTACACAACGGACAATGATTGATTCTATAGAGAAAAGACGGACTAATCTTCGTCCAACTTCATAGTTATATTATTTGCTCTTGATTAATCGCTGACATCGCTGCCTGCTATTATTAATTGAACATTTCGCAAAGAATTGGATCATGTTCTTTCCTCTTTAGGCGGTTATAAATAAGTCTGTCCTAACAATCTTGTAAAAAAAGCTTCACTGAACTGAATCTTCAGCATCTACACTGAAGTGCCAAAAGTCATGGAATTGCAGTATGTAAATTTTTACCTGGCTCTGCCGTCATATAAATGCTTCGATGCCTGCCACGATTTTTACCATTTGCGAGGTCTAATCTCGTGAGTCAGGTTGAACAACTGCCAGTACGATTATGACAAGCCGACGTGAATTATCGGAGTTTGAATGAGGTATGGTAGTGGGGGCCATACGGATGGGGCATTCAGTTTCGGAAGTTGTGATGACATTCAGCTTTCCACGATCCACGGTGTTACGTGTGCACCGAGCAAATCTCATGGAAGGCATTACCACCCACCATGGATTGCGCATGGGCCAACCACGTGTGCTGAATTGCCGTGGCCAGCGGCGTCACTGTCTCAATTAACATTCACATTCAATACAAGAGGCACCATAGACATATCCATCAAGTCAGTGCAGCGTAATTTAGCGTCCATGTGGTATGGGAGCAGAGGACCAACCAGAGTGCCTTTGTTAACACCACGACATCCTCCGTCTTCATACTTCACCTGTTGCCGACGCCGTTACCTCAAGGAATGTCATCACCTCTTCGAGCAACAGTAATGTCACTTTCTCTTCCTTCATTCTAATGGACCTCCGAACTACCGCTCACTCTCGCCTCCCTCCTGCCTTACGGGAGGCTCTTACCTTTTTCGCTCTCCCGATCACTCGATCCCCACCCGATTCCACCACTGAACTCCTTGCCGAACCCCTGTTCTTCTCCCCTCCCTTCTTCACCCCCTCATCTTCCATGCTTCGCCTATCCTTCTCGGCTCCGAGTCAGAGTTGTAACCGTTAAAGACCTTGTAAACTCAGACCTGTCCTGGCGACCCTACGCCAGCCTCCCCCTACTCTTCTGCTTTCACCTTCCTCACGCTCTGTCTATGACCCCTACTCTCTACCATCATTGCTAAGTTCCCTCATCTCGCAACCCCCCACCGGCCTAACTTTGTTCCTCCCGCCTCCCTTCCCCTTTCTTTATTTCTTTCTTTCAGTCGGCAGATCTACACTTCCACTCTCCTCTCTTTCAACCTCAGTTCTCTATCGGTTCCTTTTAAAATCCCACTCTCCTTCTCCTCTCCACATCCCTGATACCTCCCAATCCTCTCTCACCGTTGTCTAGTCTGGCTTTTTCTCCACCGCCGTCTTCCCGTTTCATCCATCCTCCACCGCATGACCATTCTTGACTCACCTCTTTGCCCCTTCTGTGCTGAAGAAGCTGATGTCTGACGTTTATCTACATTGTGTCATCCTTCTTCCACTACTCCATCTTGCATTTTCCATAGCTCAACGTTCAGCCAAAACTGATCTTCCTTTAGATGCCTATAAGACACTCCTCCTGCAGGTCTCTCCGCCAATCAAGCTTCCTCCCATCTGCTCATATATTTCCATCCTGGTGAAACACGTTATCTACGTATTTCATCAGCTCTGTCGAGATATCTCATCTCCTTATACCATCCACCAAGCTTCTGTGGTACTGTTGTGCCATTTAGGGTGCGTTTCCTCTCAAGACTTTATCTAGAGAACCTTGTGGCAGTTGCCCAACATAGAGAACAACATTTCCGTTCCACCTGGTCTCCGGCCGCCTCCTGGTTCGCCGGCATGCCAGTGACGTTGCAACTGACTGTCGGCAGTCCATAACCTCGATTCTTCTAGCTCTGTTGAACTTAAGTTCAACGTGCATGCTCACCATTGGTTTTGGAATCAAACTTCAACATAAAACTTATATCTTCTAACAAATGTAAATATAATATGCACCATGCTATACAAATGCATATAGTCTTACTTGTCTTCCCTATGATTATCATAATTTCTCCCAGTACTAAGACATCCTAATTCTATTTGTCTTAGGTTTTACATTGTCTACTTTGTCATCTACAGTTCTCCTTTCGCACAGTGCTTCATTATTACATTCTCGTTCGGTTATTTGTCAGCACTATAATTTGCTCAGAGACGAAATGTTCCGACAGTCTCTTTTATTGTTCTTGTGCAAAATGTCTGCACCCCTTACCACGAGGCTCCTTTGTGAATCAATACATCGTGCTGTATATAATGTACATATATTTTAGAGTTTGTATATATTTACCGTACAATATACAGTATGTATCAAGACGCCCCTGTTCGCCTCCTGAACCCAACTTTGTTAATAAAATTGTGTTGAACTGAACAAACGTATATGCTCCAGATTTGTCCTTCTGTCTGTCCGTCCGCACGATAACTCGCTTAAAAATGGTTCCATTTGGATGAAATTTTAGCATGTGGTAGGGGACTACCCCTATTGAAAATGGACGAATTAGGGTTAAAGGTTAGGGCATATGACGCATAAGGGCAATGGAATGGATCCCGCTCCTAACTTGCGTAAAAATGGTTCGATTTCGATGAAATTTTAGTATGTGGTAAGGGACCACCTAGGAACGAACCCTATTGAAAATGGACGAATTGGGGTCAAATGTCAGGGCATAGGAGCGGGATCTATTCCACCGCTCTTATGCGTCATAACTTACGTAAAAATGCTTCGATTGCGACAAAACTTTATCATGTTCTTCCGAAGGTATACTAAACCCATTTTGTTTAATATCATCGAAATGGGGTCAAAGATCAGGACACAGGAGCGAGATTTATTCCACAGCCATTATCCTCATAACTTGAGTAATGATTTCTGGTATGTTGGAAAGCGTATCGTCATCAATGCATTGCACGAGTTTACTACCTTGTTCACTATAGTTTATTAAATTGCATTGCAAAACCAAGCTCCATGTAAATATTAACGTAATTTCAGAAGCATTGTAACTTAAAAAGTATTAGAAGGAAAATGATAATCTTCATTCGCAAGAACCAAACTTTATTTTTCCCTCATTAAACTCACTGTCGCTAATTTGGTATTCAACGCGTTTTTCAAGTACGGAAACCTCGCGAACAGCTATATTTGCAAATAATTTACCTGTGCAATAGCTTCTGAAATGCATTTTAGTTCACAAAGTACTGCACTTATAACGCTGGTGCCAAAAGTCATGGAATACGTACCTAGTATCGTGTAAGACCTCCTCTAACCCGGAGAAGTGCTGCAACTCGATGTGACATTGATTACGCAAGTGACCGGAAGACGTTTGGACAAATGTTGAGCCATGCACTCTGAGTAGCCGCCCACAGTTCCCTGATATTTGTGGATGCAGGATCTTTGGTGGAAATGAACCTTTCCACCATGTCCCATAAGTGCTCTATTGGGTTCATGTCGAGTGTACGTGGTGGTCACACCATCCGTCGGAACTGCCCAGAATGCTCCTCGAACCAATTGTGGACAACTTGGACCCGATGACATGGTGCACTCTCTGCCTGGAAAATCCCATAGTTGTCGGGGTCCATGAAGGGCTGCAAATGATCACCCAGCAGAGCAACAAAGCGATTACCGCCTAATGACGTGCTTACGAGGACCCAAACCGTGTCACCTAAAGTCACTACATACATGTATGGAAACACCATTAGCTTGCACAGTGCCTTGTTGGCAGCTTGGGTCCATGGTCTCATGGTGTCTGCGCCACACCCGAATCCTACCATCAGCTCGTAACAACTCGTAGCGTGACTCAGCGGACTGAGCCAGTGGTGTCCGGTCCAGATAACTGAGGTGAAGCAGCGAGTGATAACATTGAGTAGAAGAAGTGGGGATTTAGTAGCAAGCCAGGAAAGTGTGCACATGGAGAGAAGATAGGTTTGCGCAATACGTGCACGTTGAAAATATGAAGTGCAGAACTGCGCTTTTCGCCAAAACGCAGTTGACCGATGTAGACGTGGCTGGATGGTATTCCACGTTGTGCTCGAGGCTTCACCTGGGACGCCATGATGTACGCCAAGGAAACGTTGTGAGGCTGAAGACCAGTGCGCTCCCCATGGGGAATCCAAGCGGTCAACCCATGAGCCGCACCACAGGCCTGTGTTTTTGGTTGTATTACTTGCAGCTCCGGAGCAGGAGGCGTGATCGGCGAAAAGACTTTGGAGCAAAGAAAACTGAGAATCCAGGCGTATACAGAGGGTAGCGTCATCTGCATACGCCACGGAAGTGGTGACATTATATCTCGTGCGGGCGATGAGTGGAGGCAGGGTGACTTGAAAACAGCGTTGAACGGAGCGGGGAAAAGATTCTAAGGCTATGGCGAAAATTTGACCGGAGAGTGGGCGGCTTTGCCTCACTCCACGGCGGAAAAGGATCGGTGCTGTAAGAAAGGTGGGCAACTTGACCTGGAAACTGGCATCCTGGTAGATGGAGGTGAGGAGAGAAATAAACGGAGGTGAAAATTCAAAGCGGAGAAGTATGGCGGGAGAGATAAGTGTGGGAGATGTTATCAAAGGCGGACTGTTAGTCTAGAGAGAGAAGGTCGACGGGTTCAGAGGGGGAGCCCGCAAGGTGAATTAAATCAGCCAGGACATGGATGTTGTGAGATAGGGTACGGCCGGGAACTGTGTAAGTCTGGTTAGGGGAGAGGATGTGAGTGAGGATGGGATTTAGTCACTGTGAAAGAAGCTTGGTACGAAATTTGTAGTCGAGATTTATTAGGGAAATTGGGTGCCAGTTCACCAAGTTAAGGAGATCACCTTTCTTGGGGAAAAGGACAATGTATGCAGCTGTGAATCTCCTCGGGAGAGGAGTGTAGGTAAAGGCAGCAGAGAAAGCGGATAGGAGAAACGGAAGAAGAAGAGACAGAAAAGTTTAATAAAAGCAAAAGGTTAGGCCGTCCGGACCAGGAGCGGCACTAGAATTCAGAGAAGAGAACGTAGTGTTTAGTTCAGAGGGTGTAAGGGAAAGGAGAAGAGAAGAAGTGAGATGGAGGGAAGGGGGCTTAGGTAGATTAATAAGGAGAGAATCCATTGCTGCAGAGGATGGTTGAGGAGGTTCACAGAACTTCGTGGAAAAGTACTGACGGACATGGGAACAAAGCACAATCGGTTCATCTGATACCTCCCCAGAAGAAAGGCGTAGATGATGAAGTATAATCGAAGCTCGTCGGGTGTTTTCCACCGACGTCAGAAACTCATAGTTGTGAGTATCCGGAGTCAGATGTTGCAAACGAAGTCGGCGGAGAGCTTGTTGCGCCAAAGGCGTGAGAAGAGATCGGAGCTGTTCTTGAAAGGAGGAGAAGAGAGGATCACTGAGACTGAGTATGGATAGCATTGAATGAACATAGTCTAGGCGCATGTTCTGGAGTGTCTTTGATTGGAATGAGTAGTTGCTTGATCTCCATCCAATAATTTAATCCGCAGAAAGCAGATTGAAATTGCGGTCGTCTCTCATTCAGGAATGACCAGACAGAAGAGCAGAATGCCTGGTCGGAGAGAAGTGCATCATCAAATGTCCACGGGAGTATTATCCTTGGTTTGAATGGTGCAGTATGGACTATGATGCTAATGGCGCAGTGGTCAGATGAGGCCGTGGGACGCGCACTCGATTCTGTCACGGCTGGAAGTAAAGTACTGGAGGCATAAAACCTGTCAAGGCGGGCTAAGAAAGGATTTTGCGCATGAGAGGAGCGCCAAGTGTAATTAGTCCACCATGGATGAATATGCCGATGTACACCATGAAGAGCGTTGTTGGTGACAACTGTCTGGGGCAGGTTCGTCAGGGCATGGCGGTGCTCTCTATTGGTAGAAGACTTATCCAGAATTGAGTATCCAGGGTACAGTTATAATCACCACCAATGAGAACATGGTCTGACGGTGGTATACGATCCAGTGCTCTGCAAAGACGTGTGAAGAGAATCAATAGATGAGTTTTAGTGCATGGAATATAAATATTGAATAAATGGTATCTGGAAGACGCGATGGTAAAGGATGCATGCTGTAAGAGATCTCGACAAATATTTCGCACAGAGAGGGATGTGACATTAGAATTGAAAGTATGCTAATGCCGATGGCAAGGCCGCTATCAGATGTTAGTCCATAGGCGTGATGAACCACAAAGTTCCACTGTCGCCATCGAGAATAGACGGTAGTTGGTTTGCAGTTTGTCTCTTGAAGGAGGAGAATATCAGCCCCTAACGGGTTGAGGTCTTGAGGTCTTCATATGCCAGAGAGTTGTTGAAAGGGGAAGCGAATCCCCTGCAATTAAGTGACACGATCTTGAATTGTGGGGTTCCTTGCCTCTAGCTGAAGATCTTTCAGAGCTGGAGGAAAAGACTTGAAACGATTATAGAAGATTTGTGCCCACGGATGGGTGGGTACTTTCTGACGGCAGAAATGCGACACATTGAAGATCTGCTTCGGCACAAGTTGGCGAAGCGAAAGATTCTTGATTGCTAAGGCACGTGCTATTGTGCAGCTGGTAGTATTCGTTAAGTATGTATGGAGATCAATGTATGAGAGTGGTACGGGAAGAGGTATATTGGCTGCCTGGAGAGATGCAGCGAACTCTTCGACCGTGGGGAAGGAGACTTCGGCTGGCGAGGTGTGTCGAGAAGAACTGCTGGAGAGGGAGGTTGAACGAGGTGAAGTACTGCTGGAGAGGGAGGTTGAACGAGGTGAAGTAGAATTTTGCTTCTTCGCTACTCGCCTGCTGCGGCGGCTACAGCCGTAGCGCTTCAGTGGAGGCTCTGTCGTCTTATCCTCACACTGCGTCTCTGGACCAACGGACTCCACATCAGCTGCTCGGAGGTTCCAGTCGTAATAGCTGGTTGTAAATACTCTGAAATGGACTCAGTGGTGGAGCGACGACGTTGCGGGAGTGAGGAGGCAATTGTAGGAAAGTCCTCTGGTGAAAGAGAGGAAGGGCCGTGGGAGCGTCGCGTCGACCGCCGCCTGTAAGCGAACTGTTTTCATCATATCTTGGCTCAGAGGCCTGCTGTGCTGAAGCAGATGGTGTGGTACCCTTCGGAGCATTAACAGTACCTGATGGAACGGCAGTTGGAGTCGGTGGAACTTGATGTGGGCAGTGCACTCGTAGATGGTTTTCGCCGTGGCAAAGCGTGCAGTGCTAGGAGGTAATGACGTCGATTCTCCGACTTTGCTGGCCACACCGTACGGTTAGGATCTTCAGGCACGCAAGCAGATGATCGTCCGACGGAAAAATGGCACGAGCACTTCGACGAAACCCTGCAATGGATTTGTCATGGGGGTCTCTGGGCGCCACTGAAAGGGTCGTTATTGGTCCAACCACTCGGCCAAATTTGCTGAGTAAAGTGCATAGAGCGACATCTGAGACTTCAGGTGGGACTGGGTGGAAAGTGACATGGATAGGTCGCTGCGCCACAGGTTCAGCCAGAAGATGCACATCTTTGATGGATAAGCCATCAGTCATCAAAAGGTCTGCGTCTTCTTTACGGGCAAAATTACACTAACACGGCCCGTAGCTTTCGGGCCATATGAGTGATATAAGCTCCAGTAGGAAGCATCTTCTTTAGGGCAATACTATATTCCTTGAGTTTCGTGTCTGATAAAGCATCAAAGCCGCCCCGGTGGCGCAGTGGTCTAAGCGATGGCCTACTGATCATTCGTCCGAACGGGGTCCGGGTTCGAATCCTGGTGAGGCATGGATGTTGTGTTTGTCTTACGGCACTGGCTCTCTCCCTTCCCTGGAACCAGTGACCCTAAATTAGGGATGGGCGACTGCTTATAGCCCATTGAGTTGCTCACGGTGGTCGTTAAACCTCCAATCAAAAAAAAAAAAAAAAAAAAAAAAAGCATCAAAACAGACAACGAAATTCATTATGGAGAAAAATTGTTTCCGGGCTGGGGAGTCCTCTGGAATATCGATGGTGGCAGAACTGTTCTCAACACTGACGTAAGAGTCAGGAAATACCGGAGCAATAAACTTGGAAGGAACTCTCGCTTCGGATGTCACTTTGGAATAAGTGAAAGAAGTTGAGTTGGTAGGGGAGGGATGCGACACAGTGCTGATTTCTTGTAGCTGCTTGGTAAACTGAGTTGAGCCAGTGGAAGGCAACGCAACCGTGCTATCGGTCACATCCATGGCTTCGTGATATGAACCAGGGACGTGCGTCAAGGTGACGTCACTCTCCCGGGCAGGATACCAGCTTGAGCCTTTGCAGAGGAGTCGCGTGCCACATCTTGTATGCGTATGACGTCTCTGACGTGCATAAATGCTGATTGGTCTCCTGAAAGTGAGGAGAACCCTGATGTGGGCGTGGGTTTCACCCTTATCAGTGCCCGCCATTGTTAATGGTGATTGCTAACTTAAGGATCTATCAGCTCGATCGAAAATAATAAAACGCTGAATGCAAACAAAATATGCTACTCACTGACTTGGGAGCCGAACTAAAAGAAAGTACAGACCTTCTTGAAGAGGAACACAAAACAATAGGAACAACACGCACTATACACTTCCAAAACCGGGCACAAACACAGAGCTCGAAACGAACGTGACTTTAATACGCTTCTTCAACCTACGGTTGGAAAGCGTAAAAAAAGGTCGTATGCAGTATAAAAGCTGTAATTCAACTCGCAATCGATTCTTAATTCAACTCGCAATCGATTCATAATTCAACTCGCAATCGATTCGTTCATACCA
Organism: Macrothele yani; assembly: GCA_039090855.1. Classification (NCBI taxonomy): domain Eukaryota; kingdom Metazoa; phylum Arthropoda; class Arachnida; order Araneae; family Macrothelidae; genus Macrothele; species Macrothele yani. The sequence goes on from CM077014.1 coordinate 3,696,439, forward strand.
AACTTAGGGAAACAGTGCTTGAAGACATAACACTTTCTAGGTTATCGAGCACTTCAGCTCTCTCAGGAAGTTTTAAATTCACTTAATTTCTCTCAGGACCACTAACGGATTTCTTTTGTACTTAATTAAGTGTTATTCACCATGTCGCCAGCCAGCGTTGCACTGCAGCTATAAAGCAATGCTAAATCAGACGCCGCTGTCTAACGAACGGCTGCACAAAGACACTTGGCGCAGTGGTCTAAGCGCTGACTTCTGACCATTCTTCCGTGTGGGTTTGAATCCCGGTGAGGCATGGATGTTGTGTTTGTCTTACTGCGCTGGCTCTCTCCCTTCCCTGGAAGCAGTGGCCCGAAATTAGGGACGGGCGACTTCTTATAGCTCATAGAATTGCTCAAGATGGTCGTTAAACCTTCAATTAGAAAAACAAAGACACTTGAAGACAACCCTAGCAGCCCGGTAGCGCAGTGGTCTTAACACTGACTTCTGACCAATCGTCCGAGATGGGTTTGAGTTCGAATCCCGTTGAGGCATGAATGTTGTGTCTCTTCCCTGGAAATTATGGCCCCTAAATTAGGGACGGGGGACTGCTTGTAGCCCATTGAGTTGCTATCGGTGCTCATTCAACCCTCCAAAAAAAAAAAAAAAAAAAAAAAAAAGGAAGATCACCCTGGAAGAGAAGCGGAGCTCATCTAAATGCAAATCAGGAAAAGTGGATGTTCGGTAATACGGTGTGACGATTTGATTAAAAATTATATTCTCAAAGTTACGAGCTAACAGTTGCTGTTCCGCAACTGGACTCCAGGAAAGAAATGCTCCCAGAAGCGTAGCATTGATATTCCATAAGGCCACAGTTCGTGCGTTCCGAAACTTCAGATGACTTTACGATGAGTGGGATAAGGGAAGTACCGATACGACCTTTCTTGAGGTGACAAGTGGAAAAAGTTCGAGGCGCACGCACAGTCAAAGTATCTCGAAAATATCATCATCATCATCATTGTCAACCATTATCAATCCACTGCTGGACGAAGGTCTCCCCAAGTTTCCTCCACAACGGTCTGTCTTGTGCCAGTCTCCTCCATGTCACCCCTGCATACTTTCGAATTTCATCCACCCATCTCCCATGTGGTCGTCTTCTGGGTCTTTTCCTGTCCCTTGGAATCCAATCTAAAATTTCGGCTGTCCATCGATGATCTGTCCTTCTGGCAGTATGTCCAGCCCATTGCCATTTCAGGGATTTAACTCTGATCATGATGTCTTCCACTCTTGTCATTTTTCGGATCCACGAGTTCCTCTTCTTATCTCTCCTGGTTACACCAAGCATGCACCTCTCCATGCTTCTTTGAGTTGTCTGCAGCCTTTGTATGTCTCTTTTAGTTAAGGTCCACGTCTCTGCACCATACGTAAGCACTGGAAGGATGCATTGATCAAACACTTTTCTTTTAAGACATAATGGCATATTGCTCTTGAAAATTATGCTGTTTCTTCCAAAAGCTCTCCAGGCAAGTTTTGTACGCCGATTAATTTCTTCATCAATGTGACCCTCACTTGATATCTGCTGTCCAAGATAAACGTACGTGTCTGTTATCTCCAGCTTTTTCTCCATCAATCGATAAATCTTCATTTCTTGTAAAAGCATTGAACATCACTTTTGTCTTCTGAAAGTTCATTTTTAATCCCACTTCTTTACTCTTGTCAGCAAGTTCCTGGATCATACTCTGCAGCTCTGATGGGGTAGTTGCAAAAATGACTACGTCATCAGCAAAACGAAGGTGGGTTAGATAATCTCCATTAATCTTTATCCCCTTGTTTTCCCAGCTCAGCGACTGAAAAACACTCTCCAATGTGGCATTAAAGAGCTTCGGAGATATGGTGTCACCTTGTCTCACTCCCTTTCCAATTTTTACGTGTGTTGTATTTTCAAACAGCCGAATCTTTGCACTTGCATTTTCATAGATGTTATTAATAATATTAATGTATGCATCTTCAATACCGCAGGTTTTCAGAGCCATTGTAACTGCTGATGGTTTCACCGAATCAAAGGCTTTTCCATAATCGATAAAAGCCATGCACAATGGAAGTTCATATTCCCTCGCTCTTTCAATTAGTTCTCTCAGCACGTGGATATGATCTATTGTGCTGTAGCCACTCCTGAATCCAGCTTGTTCTCTCGGTTGAGCCATGTCCAGTGTTACCTTCAAGCGGTGTGAAAGAACTTTAGTGAAGATTTTATAAACTACTGATAGGAGGCTGATAGGTCTGTAGTTTCCGAGATCCTCAATGTCACCTTTTTTATGTAGCAGGATCATTGTAGCGGTGTTCCAATCCTCAGGAATCTTTCCTTCATTAAGGCATCGAGTGAAAATTTGGGCGAGTACTGTTTCGATTTCTCCACTTGCTTCTTGTATGATGTCTACAGTAATTCCATCTTCTCCTGGAGCTTTTCCTCGCTTCATGTTCTTGATTGCATGTGCAACTTCTGCTGGAAGGACTGGAGGAACTCTGGTACTGGTATCTTCCATGATGTCTGGAGTGCACATATCATCCCTTTCATATAATTTGGAGTAGAAATCTTTCACTCTTGTCAAAATTTCGCCTCTATTTCTTGTTACAGAACCATCTTCTTTTCTCAGTGCCATAATCTGTTTTCTTCCCTTACTGAGATGTCCCTTTGCTATCTTTAGGCTTTGGTTGTTTTCAATTGCTTTCCTCACTAGTTCACAGTTGAATTTCCTTACGTCTTCAGTGATACTTTTTCTTACTGTCTTGCATAGCTCTATATATTCCACTTTGGAAGTCACATCTTCTTTAGTTGTCCTCATCTCTCTTCTTTTTTGCATCAACATTTTGGTTTTTCCTGATAATTTGTTCACATGCAACTTGTTCTTAGACCCAGCTAATTTTGTTGCTGTTTCCATAAGAGCTTTGGTTACTTTTCTGTTAACTTCAGAGATGTCCACTTCTTCCGATGTTAGGCCTTCTAAAGCAGAGAACCTGTTCTTCAGTTCTAACTTGAAGGTATTATGGTGTTTTTTAAGGTTGGTTATGTCAATAGATTTTGTTTGTCTTATGAGCTTGCCACGTTCAAGTTTAGTGTTGAGGTGCATCTTACATCTCACCAATCTATGGTCACTACCTGTGTTGAACTTGTTTAGCACACTGCAGTCTTCTATGACGAATTTTTTGTTACACATAATAAAATCAATTTCACTTGTCGTCCCATTTGGATGTCTCCATGTCCATTTCCTGTGTGGCTTTTTCTTGAAGAAGGAGTTCAAGATGAAAAACCCTTCTGCCTCTGCAAACTCAACGAGAGTATTTCCACGCTGGTTTCTGTTGCCGTGACCGAATTTACCTACTGAAGTTTCATTCTGTTGCTGTTGCCCTATTTTTGCATTGAAATCTCCCATAATTATTTTCAAGTGCTGCTTACCTTTATTATTTAGATGACAAATTTCCTCATAAAATTCTTCAATTTCTTCTTCAGGATGACTTGTGGTGGGTGCATAAGTTTGAATAATCTGAGCCTGGTATCTTTTCGAGAGTTGGATAACAAGTCGTGCAGCTCTGTCAGAGGAACTTTCAACTTCTACAACTTTATCCTTCAGTTTCTTGTTTATTATAAATCCAACACCACTAGTTCTGCCAGTATCTGTCCCACGATAGTAGAAGAGATGCCCACTTTTCAGTTCGATGAGATCTTCTCCTTTTCTCCTTACCTCACTTAGCCCCACGATGTCCCACTTGATCCTTTGTAGTTCCTCTTCCAATTCAAGAAGCCTTGAATCAGAAGATAGGGAGCGTCCATTGTAAGTAGCCAAGGTCAGCATCAGATGGCAGCCTAGTCCGGTCCTCCGGGGATTCTTAGCACCCTCTGCCTTCATGTCGCACTGGCCGCTGCCTTGGCCAGGTACAATCTAGCTGCCGGAGACTGAGGGCCAAGATTTAAGTTGTGGAATCATTTTGGAGGGGTTTGGCCATAACTCACCACGCTGGCCAAGCGGGTTGGTGAGTGTGGGATAGAATTTCCTCTAATCCCGATGGTATAGTTATACCGCTATGGGCGGTCGTCAGAGCCCCTTTAGTGGGAACAGGATGCACCACGAGAAGGCGGGGTTGACATTTGTCAAGGAGAGGCTGTGATGTTACGCATCACCTGACCTTACATCCCTCTCGAAAATATATATATATATATTTTATGGTGGGTTTTTTTTTTTTTTGTGGGATTGGAGGTTTAACGACCACCGTGAGCAACTCAATGGGCTATATGCAGTCGCCCGTCCCTAATTTAGGGTCACTGGTTCCAGGGAAGGGAGAGAGCCAGTGCCGTAAGACAAACACAACATCCATGCCTGACCGGGATTCGAACCCGGACCCCTTACGGACGAACGATCAGAGGCCAGCGCCTTAGACCACTGCGCCACCGGGGCGGCCTTATGGTGGTTTACCGTAAGCAACTCTAAGGGTTATAAGCAGTCGTCCGTCATTGATTTAGGGCTTCTGGTTCCAGGGAGGGGAGCTGCCATAAACAAATCGCCATTCATACCTGCCACGGAATCCGGATCAGAACCTATCTTAGACATGTGATCCAAAACCGACGTTCCGTACCACTCTGCCACCAGGCGGCAAAATAGAGTTTCCGTGTGACAAATATTGATATAAATTTCCACCAGTTGAACATGTGACCGCCGCCCCGGTGGCGCAGTGGTCTAAGCGATGACCTCTGATCATTCGTCCGAAAGGGGTCTGGGTTCGAATCCCGGTGAGGCATGGATGTTGTGTTTGTCTTACGGCACTGGCTCTCTCCCTTCCCTGGAACCAGTGACCCTAAATTAGGGACGGGCGACTGCTTATAGCCCATTGAGCTGCTCACAGTGGTCGTTAAACCTCCAATACAGAAAAAAAAATGTTTTATGTACGGAAATATTTCTTATAGCTAAAAGGGTTACTCACATAGTGATAACTAACCTACCTTTTCAAATGTGTTATGTACGGAAGTATTTCTTATAGCTAAAAGAGTAGCTCATGGTGAGAACTAAACTACTCCTTTAAATATGTTATGTACGGAAGTATTTCTTGTTTACTTGCCTTTTTAAGATGATTTCTCTCAATAGAAAATACGAGTAACTCATTTCATGATATGTTTGCTATCAGTTCTGAGAACGTACGTATAAATAAAAAAAATACAGTGCAAGACTACAATCATAGTAATAATGAATGAATATACATATGTTTTAAATATGATTTTTATTTCATATAAATTTGAGTAAAAATGCGGTTTCTCGAATTATGTGGCTAATCAGCTAAAAAAGGTTTGTCTGCCACGTCAGAAATTGAGAGAAGTACTGAAATAAAGTGGCTTGGGCGTAACCTTGAATATTGAAATTTCGACTAGCGTAGACGTTTACTGCTATTTTATCGTGAAAGAGGAAATTCATACATCGTGGGTTTCAGAATATGGAGGGTGTATTATCTGCGGTTGAGCAATAATAGTAACTACGCCATATTATTTGCCACGAGGAATCTAGTAGGCAAATAAGGTACTAGAGAATTACTATAAAGCATAATTGAATACACTCATCTAATTGACTAACGAGTACCCGGAATATAGTATTGTTTGGATTCCAAAAGAATACGCAGTTGCCTTAACTTCCACTCTCTCGTAGCTTACTTAACGTTACATCAATGTTTAAGGAAAGCAATGTTTTCGGAATACAGTATTTTTCAAATTTTTGGGAATGTAATGATTTCAAATGTCAGTTAAAATAAAAAACTTCAAGGTAAATTGAATTCGAGCCCCCGTTTCCCGGAAAAACTGACCTCATTTCATTTTTCTTTAATGTATGATTCAATTTACTTTTGTTCAAAGTGTTCTTACAGACTTTTGATATCAAATCACCCATGGCTCTAACAGGCGTGCCTTGAATGAGCATAATAAGATGCTCAAGGTTTATACATTTTTGTAGAAGCAGTGCACAAAATTCCCTGATATACTTTTTAATTAAGAAAACTTGCGATACAATAATTTAGAACGATTTGAATTACGGCTTGTAAGCTTGAACTTTCTTGAAATTTGAAGCCATTTGAAGATCAATCGCATGCCGAAATAAAAGTTATGTACTTTAAGGAGAGGAGTTTCATTTTTTTATATAGAATTCACGAGCTTTTATTGTGTGCTTAATTTTATTTGCAATGTGCTGAACGAAGCAAAATTTTGTGCAACATAATTTTACGTGATAGGAAGAATTAGGGTTTTGAGGACTCAACGTTCCCACCCAGACGAATAACACGATTCGAAAAGTGTTTCTTAAATCTCGACCGGAAGTGGGGCGAAAAAGTAAGTGATTTTAATTACCCTTGGGTGAACGGTTATGTAGCTGTCGTAGTGCATTAATGTATTCTAGCGCATTATTTCTTCACTGTAATGGTGTTCTTTGTTGCAATAAAAAACATGGATTCGCTTACATTCAGCGATGTGGAGGGCGTCAGTATAAATCTTCCTTATCTTTTTTCCATGCGCCTTGAGCTTCCAGACGAACGGGCACAACATAACCCTCCTAAGTGAGTTATAGCCAAGACAAAAACAAATTTGCGTTTTATTTCAGTCAACAGCAAACTGAGATCAGGGAAAGGGGTAAAGGAGGACAGCAGAAGAGAAACCGCTATATTTCAACAAAGTGGGTCTGCAAACGCACGATTCACATACCACCACACTTCATGTTTTTAACACGTGGCTTCCCGACCGCATTCAGCTGGGACATGCTGAACTGGCGAAGAATCAAAAATAACTATTCCACGCTATGTCTCTTAGCGCTCTTGCTCTTTCGTGCTTTTTTGTTTTTCAACCACTTAGCGCCAGAAGAAGGAGATGGTGCCAGTTACAGACTAATGTAAGGAATACTGAACGCATAACTGCGTCTTTCACTTTGGGCTAAGAACACAAACAGGATCTAGATATCGCAGTTTCAACTGTTAGCCCAAAACAGGGAGTTCGTTATACCCATTTCCATTTATATTTATATCAGTATCACTTTTTAAGAACAGATTTTAGGAAATAGTTTGAGAAGAGACGGACGGATATATGCGATTATTTGTGGCATGCAGAGACAGGAAAACTTGTTATAAAGGGTACCATACACTGCTATGCTTCTATATACTGAAAAGTCACATCATTGGCTGAGTTATCAGAGTCGTGGGCTTCTGGCTGAGATGAGCGGAGCCCGAGCCCGAACTGGGCTCTGGTTGCATAATATTTACTGCGGTGCGGGCTTTGACTCTGAGAGAGAAGGAATTGCATTATTTCCTTTTTAAATGCGATTTCGAATGATCTGGCATATTCTTACACTTTCAAGTTAGTAAAGAAAATTCTTTGGCTACTGGGTCTGGATGAGGAGTGGAGACTCGGAAAGGCTATTTATTCTGGGTTTCGATAGCAAGTGCACGCATTAGTAGATTTCTGCTGTGTAGGAAAAGCTTCTTCAAGAATTATCGACACCAGATAGAAGATAGCCTCTGCCTCCATCCGGCAGCTCCCTGCTAATTCTGTTAAGTAATGTGCGTAAATTGCAGAGGCTCCTGATCTTCCCTGGCCCCAGAGTTTTCTGGATGCCCTGCCGCCCGAAGCATTTCAGGAGGAAACTAACTGGTCAGAGGAAATGTACAACTGTACTCTAGAAACAGATAGATATCCTTTCCCCACTTCCAAGATGAGAAAAACATCGTTTAATTGCAGGAAGAAAACGAGGGAAAGTATGGAGGAGGAGGAGGAGTTTTTTTTAAATTAATATCTAAACGGATCAGTCATAGTTGTCGGGCTCGTTCGGGCCCTGTCTTACATATAAAATTCGGGCTCGGGCTAACGTACTTCGGGCTCGGACGAGGTCGGGCTGATATTCTTCGGGCTCGGACGGGCTCAGGCTCTTAAAACCGAGCCCGAATTCAGCACTGGTGAGTGTTCGACTTCCGAATGAGGCATAGGTGGTGTGTTTGTCTGACGGCGTTGGCTCTGTCCCTTCCCTGGAGCCAGTGACCCCGAATTAGGAACAGACGACTTTTAGCCTCAGATGCTCACGTAGTTCCTTAAATCCGGAAACAAAGACAGATTTCAGAAATTTCCCAGATTCTCGGAATTTTTACCGAAATGTGTCAAAATGGGAAATTGGAATTCTCTTTGAAAATGCATTAAATCCTGAAAAATATTCAGTGAAATTAAGATTTCCATCAATTTTGTCATTGTTGTGAAATGAAATTTTACGGACGACGTAAATTTAACAGAAAATGCTCTCAATCGGTCAACATTACGTGAATTTTTCTCTGCGCTGTGTGCTGCTCTACTGTACCGACTACTTAGTGAACTGCTTGGGAGTTATCATATTCCAGTGAGAAGTCAAGTTTTCATTCGTCTGCTGAGTAAAACTCGTCGTGATATTTAAGTTTCATGTATTAGATGTTTTATAATATTACCTATAAATAGTTTGCTTCCTGTGGTTACGAAGTATGTATTTGTGAATCAAATTTTGGTATAAAACAGGAACGTGTGGAAATGGCAAAGGTTTATACCTTTTCCTATAAACAAAAAATAATTGAAATGACATAACTTATCTAAAACATCGGAAGACGACCTATTTTCAAACTTTTGAAGCAGAAGACTTCAAAACAGGTATTTTCCCCATGATTTTCAACTAAACCTTCCAGGAAAACCTAGTCCACTTATGCTGCATCGTGATTGGTTTTGATTTGTCACGTGCGTATTGCACCCACTGTAAGAGACCTGCTCAACTTTGAGTCCCCTGGCTTGGTTCTGCTGTGTGTCTCCCACTGCATTCATTAAGTCTTTCATTACTACATTCGTTGATCCACGGAGACTTGTGAACAACCATAATTCTCAACTCGGAAATTACATAACTTATCTAAAAACATGGTATCACCTGTCTTACACACATAGGTAAATCAACAACTTTATTACAGGACCAACGTCCTGATTGAAGTACATCGACATTCCTGTATATAACACGGCAGCGTGTCGCCATAACTCCATGTCGACCTGCACTTTTATGCCCAGTTCTGAAGTCGGCGTCTAACGTTAATATCCTCAAGAGCACTCCGGTTCTCCCGTCGGGAGTGTCCCCAAGCTCCCTCAAGCGTACGGGACCACCCGACTTAGCGCTGACCCTGCGCCGACATCAGTAAAACTTAGGTAATGTACAAAGTACAGCTGACATTAATATATACAAAAAAAGTAATCGCAATATTATAACAGCAGTCCTTACATACACTTAGGGCGCCGGTGTTGATGATTTTATGCCCTTTCTCTGAGAAAAATTTGGGCGCCTCGCCCTCAGAATTTCCAACAAACGACTTCTCTATTTCTCCCTGAAAAATGGCAAGGTGTACATCGAAACTATTAAATTTCCATATTTGTGCTCACCTCCTAAATATTTTTACGTTTGGACTCTGTTCTTCTGCGCAACCCTATGCACGTGTGTTCTCTTGATTTAGTACGAGATCGGAGCTCCAATAGGAAACATGGCGTTTGTTGGAGGCTTAGAGTTTTGTTTTTTATTTAGCGGTCTAAAAAACATTGTGATCAACTCGATGGGCTATAAGCAGTCACCTGTCCCTAGTTAATTTAGGACAACTGGTTCCTGAGAAGGAAGAGAGCCAGTGCCGTAAGACAAACGCATCATGCATGCCTCATTCTGGATTCGAACCCACAACTATCTCGGACGAATGGTCGCCCTCGAGTTTCAGATGATGATTCTGTACAACGGTTGACTGGAAACCCCAAATTTCATTTCTTCAGGGTTAACCCGTAATGTTCACCAGAATGCCAGGGTTAGCTTCGTAAGAAAGTTATCCTTGGATTCAAAGCCCGCGCACACACACACCTTCACTTAAAGGCTTAATCGCATCTGACCCTACAAGGTTATACGTTTTGAAAAGTTCATGATGATTCCCACTCCAAATACCCTCCATCACTCATAGTTCGTTCCCTGTACGTTTCCAGTGGTTGAGTTTATTAATGGGAAGAAAACTAATTCCCTCTCTTACTCTTCACGGGTTCAACGCAGTCGTTTTCGTCAAAATGATGTCCGGACACAAAGGGAAGGACATTAATAGCGCCCCTGTCCACGTGACCACGTGCTAATGATATTTCCAGCTCCAGCGCAACTGCTTTCTGCCGATTCGTACAATTCAAAAAATACTCAAGATAGCAGGGGTTAAATTATAAAGAAACAAAAGTAGACATGACAGTTTAGTTTGAATATTAATTCCGAACTAAAATTCCATGTACCTTATGGATTTAATTACTTTCAGAATATGATGCATTAACTTGGCTATGCTCTTTTTCACTGTTTCAGTTTATAACGGCTGGATATTTTGAAGAAATTTTCTTCGTTAACGATTGCTGGAGTTCCATTGAGAGACTCCCTAATTAAATAGCAATTTTTCTGTTTTTAAATTGCAACTAGAGTAATATCTCCTGCATGAAATTATAGCGTTCGAATCCACTCCCCGAAATCTCCCCTTTTTTGTAAATAAGAAACTAACATTTTTAATTAAAACTTTTAAGGAAGTGGTTTTAGTTTCAAGACTGTCGTTATTTTCACTGCGATATTTTCTCACTACATTAATTCACGCCTTTATGGAGGTATTAATTCCTAAAAGAAATCTGGTAGTGTTTAAGATCACTGTGAAACATGAAGCATGTTCTATTCCCTGAAACTTAAAGTGTTAAAAGGCTGGAGAAAGAATCGTGTGAAAGTGTTAATCAAAATGTGGTGGAGCAAATTTTGATGAATACAAAACAGACTGAAACGGTCTAAGTCACACCGTAAAGAGAAACTTGAAGCATATTCTATTCCCTGAAACTTAAAGTGTTAAAAGGCTGGAGAAAGAATCGTGTGAAAGTGTTAATCAAAATGTGGTGGAGCAAATTTTGATGAATACAAAACAGACTGAAACGGTCTAAACGCTGGTTTCTGACCATTCGTCCGCAATAAGTTCGAATCCCGGTGAGGCATGGATGTTGTGTTTGTCTTATGGGGCTAGTATCCTAACTTATGTATGGGCGACTGCTTAGAGTCCATCGAACTGAATGACAGGATCGGTGGAATAAGAGATCATACACAACTAAAAGGAACGTACTAATGGGGATGAACATTCCTTCCAGTTTTTAGGATTTCAATTTTGTGCTTGCAAGTAAAACCTTTAAGTGATGCCCCGTTTTTGTATATTCAGGTCGATAGTATGTTGACCCGACACTTATTGGTCACAACCTGAAATTCGAGTTCTGCGCCATTAAATGTTTTCTTATTCACATCAAAATATTTACAGCAGTCCTAGAGGGAATTACACTGCTGTTTATAATATTTCATCCATGTTTTGGGAAGAAAGCTTTCTCTGGCATTTCAAAGAAGAATATATTGTTTAATCAAACATTTTTTTATCAATTAAAATCTGTTTTGAAGTTAGGTTTTTAAGATATTTCACCACTAGGATTTACCATGACTTCGTTAATACACACGATGAAAGTACTGTATATAGTAGGCAAATAGAAGTAGGGTTTGTGTTGCGTAGCAAGATTATTTTGACGAGTAAACCTCAAAGAGATTGTGTTATTATAAAAACCCACGCAAGTAGATATGGTGAAGTTGAGGGTTCGTGAGCAGCTAGCTCTCAGCTATGCTGGTAATCATTAAATGAATTCAGTGTTGGGCTATAGAATTTTGGGGACGGTTTGAGAAACGTGCTTTTTTAGCGTGGGATGAAAACATGTGGAGAGGCCACTTAAGCCTTGAAATATCCATTTCCGAGGTCGGAGTACCCGGATAAGCTTTCGCAGTAGGTAACTCGGATGCTGCTTGGAGATGGCGTCGCGCCATTCTAAAAAGTTAGCGATAAGGGTGAGTGGATCCTCATTACCCTTTACAGATCTCAACCTCCTCTTCCCTTTTGTCTGCTCCTGGCCTCACAAAAAACGGCGATCACTGCTCCTTATCTTCGGCGTTTGAGGACGTGATTTCTTGCTAAATAACGTGAATCGGCTAATTGAACCATACCCAGCCAACCGTTCCGCTTAACAGCACAAAGCCGGAATTCCTGAATTACTAATACCAAAGCTTTTCAGTTCTTTTTTATGTGTGCTATGGATACCAATTATATTTTGGCTCCCACAGGAAACCTTTTATAATCTGATGTTGCTCTCGATCTTTTAGGTGAAGCCTGAACTTTTCTTTGTCCGTGCAGCAACGGATGTGGTTGAATTTATGTTCCATGAATCAACGAATCAAAATTAATGTGGATGTACACTAACTAAAAATAAAAACTAATTTAGAAAAACTTGCACATGGAGATGTCTAGAGGAGAAGAAAGGAGCTGAGTTGATCGTTTTCTTCCTATCACAAGCAGAAATACTGTAGTTTCGTGCCATTTCATTCGAATCAGAAGTAGCAAACTGCTTGTTTCAGTTCATACCAAATTTGCCAGCAACTGAGCAGATTTACAATGCATCACTTATTAGGGCAGATTTCTTCAATAAAGTGGGTGGTGCTAATGCACAAGTAAACAGTCGTACAGGTGCGGATCCAGAAGCTTACCTTAGAGGGGGTGGGATTACTCTGGTCTTTAAAAAAATTTCTTTCTCACACACACGTACACCAACAGAGCTACTTCTTCCTGGCATTGCATAACTTTTAAATAAAAAAAATTCTTCAAAATTTTATATCACATAGCGGGAAAGGCAACTGAAAAATCAGCACTGTTTCTGGCGCCGCCCCGGTGGCGCAGTGGTCTAAGCGATGGCTTCTGATCATTCGTCCGTGAAGGGTCCGGGTTCGAATCCAGTGAGGCATGGATGTTGTGTTTCTCTTACGGCACTGGCTCTATTCCTTCCCTGGAGTCAGTGACCTTAAATTAGGAACGGGCGATTGCTTATAGCCCATTGAGTTGCTCATGGTGATCGTTAAACCCCTAGTCAAAAAATAAATGTTTTTGTCGTTCAATTACCTGCTCTACAAGGAAACAAGCACTATGATTTTTAAATATCAAGTCTGGATAGAATCTTTGAAAATAAATTTGAGCCCTTCTATTCGGAAGATTTAATGAAATATAATAATTTCTAGCTTGAATCATCCAGTCGTTTCCGAGCAATATGACCGGTTGGTTATTCCACTTTAAAATATTCGTTTACTCTTTCGCAGTGCTTGATTCCCACCTGTTGTGAAAGGAACGTCAAAAGACGTGGGAATCGTGCATTGTGATTTCCAGCTTGAACCATTGAGTCATTCCCGAGCAATGTGATAGCAATGCATGATTCCCACCTCTTTTGAAAGAAACTTCTATTTACTTCACTTCATCAAGTCATTCCTGCGCCATTCATTCTCTTACTGGCGATTTTCTCTCTGGGTTTGTGGAAATATTACATTAACCCCCCTACCTTTTTTTTGCTTTTCATGATTAGCCAAAATCTTTCATACCTTACGCTCTCAACTTCCTCTATTTCTGAGTTTCTGAAACTGTAGTAGTTATTTTTATTCTTTCTGCTCTCTCTCTCTCAAGCTAGAACAGAAAGTTTAACCTCTAAATACATAGCAAATTTTAATCGTTATAAAAGTTTTTACGGAAATCTGCATTTATTACTATAATTTTACAAAAATAAATATATTAATTATTTATGAACTTGGCCACTTAAAAATAAAAATTCTGCTTTATTGGGTGAAGGGAACGATCGTCCCATTTGCCCCCGGGCTCGATCCGTCAGTGCCACCATATTGGTCATCATTTTGTCGTGTACACTGAGGTCTTAAGAACTCCAGTGCCTTTATATACAATCGCAAAGACTGCAACTGAAAATACTTCTATCATATACATTTTAATTGCCTGTCTTAGTTGCACTCTACAAGTCGAAGAATGTGCTTCACAGCGAAACAATATGGAAACACTTTTTTGCTTGCCATATCACGTTCTCCATCTTCGCAGAAGCCTTTTTTGTTTGAAGTAAATAGAGCCCAGTTTTGGTTAATGACTTATTTTGAAATGATTTATATTGTGAAGTTCCTTTATTGTTAATCTGAATGATTACTATTTCTTGAGTTATAATTCTGTTAATTGTGCCTGCAATTCAAAGAATCCGAGTAACAACGGAAAAACAAGAACACTGTTCTAGAAATTGTAGGTCCTCTAATTTTTTTCAAATATAATACGCAAAAGTTTTATCAGAACCGCAGTAGTTAAAACAGAATTAATCAAAGAGTAGAAAGGCTTTGAGTGAAAGAATTTATCTCGCTGTGTTTCGACTTTAGCAGAGATTTAAAGGTTATCCGTGCGCCTTTCTCATTCGCATGTGCTTTGAACAAATATTCTGTTAGTGGTTAAATGACTTTTCGGCTGCACTTTATAATCTCTAGTTTTTAAAATCAGTTTATTCGCAAATGGGGAAAGAATCAGAACTGGAGAAACGTTTGGATATTGAGAAGAAAATGTATGTTTATACAGTTTTTAAGTTGACATTCGTATTCTCGGATTAGACTTCTTCTCTTCTGTATGACATCATTTTTCCAGAGCCTTCATCTTTTCAGAAGGGTCCTGTGTTTCCGACATGACAGGATCTTTAAGACCTAAAGCTTTTCGATACGGCTAAGAAACTAAATATTATTATTTTTCTATAGGGCCTTTATCGGCTGTATTTCTCTCTCTCTCTCTCTCTCTCTCTCTCTCTCTCTCTCTCTCTCTGCCTGTCTATATATTATCATGATCTTCAGGAAAGGACTACCAGATTTTGCATCTTTGAAATGACACACAGTGTACGAGAACCGTATTACAGAGATATTCAGTGTGCTAGAACTGTATAATGGTATCCGTATTGCATAGGTTATTATCGTCTACATGAGGCAAGGACCTCCAAATTCTGTTCTATTTAATTAACGCACAATTAAGAAGTTTATTGCAACTATCTGATGTTTTCTACAGCACAATATAAGCTAGGTCTGGTACTATTTGTCCAATGAGAGCTAATCCAATTATTCCATTACTTCTTCGTCCAAGGTAATGATGCAGCTGTTACAGGGCTTGGTGCTGAGTTGTATTACAGCGCCCTGTGTGGAGGGTTCGTTTGATGTTTGCTCTGCAGTAAGTTCTGTATCGGGGGTTTAACCCGTAATTCTCCCGACTGGAGCAGATAAATAAAATACAAAGTATCAAAAATCGACTCTAGTTAAACTCTTTTCGTGCAGTGAGGAAGATTTTTATTCAGATGTTGCGGGGTATGTCACCAAGCTTTTGTCCGTCATTTTCGTACTTTCATTACTTTATTAGTCCCCCGGTGTCCTACTCGCCGAATTCTCTTTATCTCTTCCCGGCCAGTCTCATTCCTCTTACTTCCCCCGTTCCGACAAACCCGCGGGGCCTTCAGCACCTCGCTAAAAATCCTCCTTCCTTTCTGCCATCTAGTCCCGTGTTCTCTTGCCCGGAGAGCAACCCCCTAAAAAAACTGTCGCCTCGTCCGACCTATTCGTAGAAAGCGCGGCCACGCCTTCACTCTCAAAACTCCATGTTCTTAATTGCTTCGCTGCCCCCTCTCCTCGCTTCGTTCTGCTGCTTGGGACGGCGAAAAAGCAATAAAGTCCAGTTTCATTCTTCTCACATCGACGAAACTATAAATCTAACACCCCCTCTGCTGCGACGCGTGGGAAAAGAAGTACTTTGCCTGTTCGCTGCCCAGCCCATCAAAATGGCGGGAATTGAAGGAAAATGGTTCCAATTATTCATTCCGCAAAATGGCTGCTGAAATTCACTTCTGATAAATATGGAAGCTCAGGTTACACAGCCAAAGTGGGAGAAGAACTTTAGTGAATTTTAGCAGCTCGGTTTCAATATGTTTAGATAATACGTTGTAATACCTGTATATGTGGGCGGAAGCAGTCAGTTTTGGGGTTTACTCCTGGTCCAAGTCCTGCTCCCACAGCCCCATGCGAATTTTTTTGGGAAGGAGGGAGTTAACGACCACCGTGAAAAACTCGATGAGATATAAGCAGTCGCCCGTCTCTAATTTAGGGCCACTGGATCCAGGGAAGGGAGAGAGCCAGTACAGGAAGACAAACACAACATCCATGCCTTACCGGCGGAATTCGAACTCGGAGCATCTCTGACGAATGGTCAGGAGTCAGCGCTTAGACCACTGTGCCACCTGGGCGGCTTAGGGTAATTGCTATTGAATTAATCCTAATATTTAGGGTAATTTCTATTGAATGAATCCTACCATTTAGGGTAATTTCTATTGAATTTTTTTTTGAGGTTTAACGACCACCGTGAGCAACTCAATGGGCTATGAGCGGTCGCCCGTCCCTAATTTAGGGTCACTGGTTCCAGGGAAGGGAGAGAGCCAGTGCCGTAAGACAAACACAACATCCATGCCTCACCGGGATTCGAACCCGGACCCCTTACGGACGAATGATCAGAGGCCATCGCTTAGACCACTGCGCCACCGGGGCGGCTTTATTGAATTAATCCTACCATTTAGGGTAATTGCTATTGAAGGAATCCTAATATTTAGGGTAATTGCTATTGAATGAATCCTAATATTTAGGGTAATTTCTACTGAATGAATCCTAATATTTAGGGTAATTGCTATTGAATGAATCCTAATATTTCGGGTAATTGCTACTGAATGAATCCTACTATTTAGGGTAATTGTTATTGAATGAATCCTACTATTTAGAGTAATTGCTATTAAATGAATCCTACTATTTATGGTAATTGCTATTGAATGAATCCTACTATTTAGGGTAATTGCTATTGAATGAATCCTACTATCTAGGGTAACTGCTATTGAATGAATCCTACTATCTAGGGTAATTGCTATTGAATGAATCCTACTATTTAGGGTAATTGCTATTGAATGAATCCTATTATTGAGCGAAAGGATGTTGGAATGATTCTAACGTTAGACAAAGTAGGTATTAGACGAATCATAACATTGGATAAACGGTCATTCAACGGAACGTAGCACCGGACGAGTAGGTATTGGACAAATGTTGCCATTGCATGGGACCACTCAATGTTGGACGAATTGTGTACTTTGGACAAATGGTCATCAGACGAATTAAAACTGAATGAGTCTTCACTGGACGAATTTTTCGTGTCGGGTGTCAACTCCATCATCATTGCAATTCCGGTATCTGCTGCACGAATTCTTATATACTTAATTTTAGTTAACAAAATTTTTTCTTTAGTTAACAAAATTAAGAAGTTTGTTCATATGGCTGGGAATATTTTGAATAGTTCCTCGAATTTAATTTCTTGGAGATATTTTTCCGTTTTGCAGAAGTAGAATAAGTCATAATACTAATAATACATGCAAAGTGTCGGTAATCAGTGACATTATTTAAAACTTTAAATCCTCTACTGTATCAAATCCTATACTGTTCATCTACTATATCAAAGGCCCTTATAGCTTCTTCATTAAGAAAACTCACAGAAATGAAGAACCGACTTTAAATCCTCTACTGTATCAAATCTTATACTGCTCATGTACTGTGTCAAAGGCCCTTATAATTAAGAAAACTTACAGAAATGAAGGACCGACTTAAAATTGCTTCATTAAATGCACAAAAGAAGTTTATGAAACAAAATTATATATTTCGGGGTAAGTCTGCTGTCTGTAGTCAAGCACATGGAAAAAAGACATTTACTCTTGAATGAATACCTACGTTCGACTCATCATCAAACTGAAACAGATTCACAAGATTTGAAAAAAGTTCCTGAAAGCACCGTTGCATATTTTCTCAAATCTCTTTAAATGAAAGTTGCGTATGATTGAGGAATGTCTTTATAATGAGCAACAGTTTCATAAAACGTCATTCGTTTTATTCCATTTACTTTTAAATAAAAAATATCGAAGTCTTTAGTACAACGGACTTAGTTCAAATTATTCCTAACCTTTATTTTATTTCAATTTGTCCAAATATTTACTCACATATTTAAACAATGGCCACGACCACAATGAAATAATCATTTTAAGAACTATAAATCTAATGTAAAAATGCTTTCCGAAAAGCATCAATACTTGAAATTCTGTCAACTGACAATACCTATATAGGCAAGAAAAACAGAAACGAGTCGGTGTCATTCCAGAAATCTAATGCGATTAAAAGAAAATAGCGTTTCTAGAAATGAAATAATGAAGTGAAAGTGTAAGCAGATCAGTTGAAATAGAACGAAATTACAGGACAGATCTGACAATTTAATAAAACATTCTTCTGATTTAACCTTTCTGACATTCTGATAAAAAATGACCTTAAAAGCCTGACACTCAATACACGAGTTTGCACGCCAACTGAAAAAGAAAATATACCTGCCTATTGTGTCTTTATGCGCTTCTAAGGACACCTCATCTCTGTAACTGTAAACGTAGTTCGAAAAATTAATTTTGAAGATGGAAATCTGAACTATAGCAATTATGATCCATACCATTTGTCTTTTTTCCGATGCATAGCCTCGCCGCTAGAGGGCGCAAATGCGGATGTTATCGTATTCAAAATATATTTTAATCCATATGGTATTTGCATCTAAACATCTGGTTGAAAAATTATTTCTTCCTTTCGATGCCATTTATAACGAACACTATTTGAGTACAGTTTCTTTTTCAAGTAATGCACTAATTTCCCGCTAGGGGGCGTAAAGATAAATGGCGATTTTCCTGATATTTCTACTTATAAAAGTTCTAGTTGAAAAATTCTTTCTGCGTCGGATACAGCTCCTGGAGTAAGATGTTCTGCTTCTCATTTTTAATTTTTGGTAAAGAATGGTTTTGCCACCAGGGGTCGCAAGTGTTTCTGTTCCTGGTGTATTTGCAGCAAAATATACGCATCTGAAAAATCTATTTAGAAAATTCTTTCGTGGACCCATACCGTTCACCTTGGAAAAGCTATTGAATACCTTCGGCTTAAAATGGTGTATAGTTTTCTTCGCCAGGGGGCGTAAATATAGGTACCTTATTTTTGTCGATATCTCTGCTTCTAAGTGTCCGATTTGCAAAATATTTTTTTTATAGGAGAGCGTTTCCGGTGTGAAATGTTCTGCATATAATTCCAAGTACTTCTTAGCGTATAAGCGTGCCACTACAGGGCGTAAACTTAAGTTTCAGTTTAGAGCTATATCTGCGGGACTACGATTGAAAAATTTAGTTTTCGGTCAGATACTAGTAACAATAGAAAGATTTTGTGTGTATTTCCTTCTGAAAATAATGCACGGTTTTCCTGCTGGAGAGCGCAAATGTTTAACTGTTTTCCTGGATATCTGTGCTCCTAAATGTCCGATTTCAAAAACTCTTCTAACACTTGATAGTATTTACCTAGTGGAACTCATTAGGTTTGTACACTGAAGAGCAATTGAATTAGAAATACCTGTCTAGTAACGTGTAGCACCACCTTTCGCCCTGATGACGGCGGCGATTGGTCTCGGCATGGACTCGACAAGACACCGGAAGCGTTGGGAAGCCATACGGATCCACGACCCCTGAACAAGCTCCCACAGTTCACGAAGATTTGATGGAGGGGGTCAGGGCCTTTAATATCTCTCTCTCGATGGCATCCCAGATGTGCTCGATGGGATTGGGGTCAGGTGACCTAGCTGGCCAAGGAAGAGATTTCACGTCGGTGGAGTGTTCATCCAACCATTCGGATACAATTCGGGAGCGATGGCAGTGTGCATTGTCTTGTTGCAGGATGAGGTCCCCAGTGGGACGTTGAAGACGCATCCTGGTCGTCCAGGATGTCCCGGTAACGCTGACCTGTAAGGGACGATGTTACACGTACCAGGGGGTCCCATTTCAGTCCACCTAAACAGTCCCCAGACGAGAATGCCACCCCCACCAGCTTGAAGAGTACCCTGCTGGCAAGAAGGGTCCATCGCTTCATGTAGTTTGCGCCGTAATCGTATCCTACCATCCGCATGTACCAACGTGAATCTCGACTCATCAGTCCAGGCAATATTTTTCCACGTGTCTCAGGTCCAGTCGCGATGTGCCCGCGCCAATGCTAATCTTTGCACCCTCGTGATGTGCGGTCAGCAGCGGTACCCTCGTGGGACGATGGCTTCTGTACCACATAGCGAGATGGTTCTGGATGGTGTGGCTGCTTACACGTTTTTGTGCACCAGCGTTAAATTGCAGAGTGATTTCTTGCACTGTGGTCCGTCTATCCGATGTTACAAAGCGAGCTAGCCGACGATGACCCCACTCATCCATACGCTGTTGTCCACGGCAGTTGGCTCTTGCAGGGATGGTTTTACCGCATTCGATGTACTCACAGTGCACCCGTGACACAATGACTCGTGAAAATCCCAGTGCCTGCACGACTTCCGAGATGGAGTGACCCATTCTTCGAGCCCCGACAATTTGTCCACGATGAAATGCGCTTAGATCCTTCGTCATACGCATACTGAGTCCGAATCTTATTGATTCCCGTCGCATCACTCCTTATGTTGTCGGATCGCTGCATACGCCATGTCGTTTCCGTTTACAGGGCCGCCCACAGCGCCACATTTGCATAACGCCAGCTGTCTCTAATTCAATTGTTCTTCAGTGTACTAGTGGAGTTATAGTTCACAGTTCTGTCGCCAGGTGGTGTTTGTGTACTTCTGTTTGTAGCTGTATCTACGCTTCTAAAATCCTATTTAAAAATTTGTTGTTCCACTGTATTCGCTAGAATAAATATGGGAAATATTATGCTTATTAAATAGTGCACAGCTTGCCCGCTAGGGGCATAAACATCAAAGCCGTTTTCTCGCTATCTCTGGTTCCGGAAGTCGTATTTGAAAAATTATTTTTCCTCAGCATAGCTTTTGCTATGAAGAATACTAGTCGCATATATTCAACTTTTATGCAAAATATTTCCGCTAGGGAGCATAGAGTTATATCATGTTTTCTTCTATATTTCGTCTTTTAACTGTTCGATTTGAAAATCTTTGTGTCTATCTTCCTTCAGCTATGAGAAATTTCTTGTGTATGATTTGTTAATTTTAGTAACGTACTTTCTAACAACTGGTGGAAGTAAGTAGCTGCTTCTGTTTCTGGATGTTTCATCGATTGTGCAAATCCGGTTGATTTTATTTTCTAACCGGCTTCATTGGCTATCAATAATTTTGAAGAATTATATTCGCGTCGGTAAGGAATGAAAAGCGTCCGTAAGGGGTCCGGGTTCGAATCCCGGTCAGGCATGGATGTTGTGTTTGTCTTACGGCACTGGCTCTCTCCCTTCCCTGGAACCAGTGACCCTAAATTAGGGACGGGCGACTGCTTATAGCCCATTGAGTTGCTCACGGTGGTCGTTAAACCTCCAATCAAAAAAAAAAAAAAAAAAAAAAAAGGAATGAAAAGATGTGCTCATTGCAATCGAAAATCTTTTGTCATCAGTTTTATTTATTTATAATCGGTTCAATAGAGTGTGAAGAACGCACAAAGCATTGCTCATTTTAAATTGTGCGCAGATTTCTCTAGGAGGCGTAATTCATTCTCTCCTCCGCTGTATTTTTTCTTTTGGAAACCTCCTTTAAAACACATTTTCAAATACCTGCTCATTACACCGAAGAATTAGGTATCATATTTCTTGTTAAAATGTTATTGTTTTTTAAAAAAGTTTCTAGAGGGCCCAGAAGTGCGTTTCCCACCAAGGCCCAAGTTTATAACGATGCGCATGTGCGTCTGCTTGTTACTACTCGCATGACTCGATGCACACACAAAAATGTACGATCAAGGTTTGCCATTGACGAAGCCAAGCCGTGCGATTTCCAAAGCTTTAGAAACAGATCAGTGCAATGCTCCTAGCGAGTATTTTTTTTCAGGCAAAACGCGCTCGCTGTACCTTCTGAGAATCCCCACGTGCTCAGACAAGGCATCTCCATCGTGATTAACGCATACCGGGTCGCATGATTACGTCATACCTAACGGACTCCTATTAACCACGGGCTTTCTATTCTTAGACGCGTGAGTGGGTCTCGCACATAACATTTTTCTCACCCTGAGTTTGCCTGAAGACAAGGGCTGCGCTTGTTTATGAAGTGAAAGTGGAACGGAGGCGTCATCCACCCCGAATTCAAGTGGGAGAGATTTCATTATACTCGTAAGAAAGCCAAACCAACGGCAACGAAAAAAAGAGGGGGATAGAGTATTCTAGATTATGATATAACGTATGTAGTGCGGCACTTGGGTAAGAGCCAAAGTTCCAGTCTCTTTTTTTAAATGTAGCTTCCCATTGTAGAAAACGCAAATACTTCATAATTTTTTTACCAGTATACAGCTTAAACTGAAGTCAGTTTCATGATCCGTGCCCAATCACGACAGAGAACAGCTGTTAAACGAGGGAGATTTATAAACTTATCAAAAAGCGTTTCTTTTGTAAACTTATTAAAAAAGAAATAGTCCGTGGTACCACTTAAAAATAGTACAAAATAATAGCAATTTCGCCTTTAGATAGTTGTAATTTGCAGTCTTCAGGCGGAGCTACTTGCTTTATGACGGGCATGGTATCTTATGGCGTCAGGGTTCCGTAGCTTGGGGGCCCCAGATCAGATCAGATCAGATCAGATCATATGTAGAGAAATTTAGGAAGGGAGTGTCTGGCCCCACGTCTTAAACAACCCTTAGAAATAGGAAGCTAGGAGATTTGGGCTAGAGTGCCCGATAGGAAAGTGAACGGAAGCGAAGTAGAAAGGGGAGGAAGACGCCTTTATTTATTACCGGGAGGGCCAGTAACCGGGGTCCGACGGCTTAACGTGCCCATCCGACGCACGGCGGGTATTTAGTGGTTCGAACATTCGTACCTACCCAGGATCGAACCTGAGGTCATTTCCATGGCAGTCACGAACGCTGACAACTAGGCCACCCGCGGCTCCTTGGGGGCCCCAGCCTCCCCTGAGAAGTTTCAAACCTCCCACTCGAAAGACTCAACAAACGTAATAATCAGCCTATGCCATATTTGAAAAAAAAATTAACGAAAAAACAAAGCGCTATAATTAACTTAAAGCGCTATATATCGATCTGAATAACAGGGAAAAAAAACCCGTAAATCAGATGATTCAAGATCATGTCTACGAGCCATCAATATGGAAATTGGAAGTTCTAAAAAAAAAAAAGATGAAGGGTTTTTACAGAAGTTGTTTGACACACAGCGGCAGAGTTTGTAGATCAATTTGTCGCTCTGTCTTTTATTATAAACTGTTGCAATCGTACACCGTATGCAAGTCCATTTCCCCATACTCATTACGTTTACGCATTTTTAAAATGCTTTGCATTCAGTGAGGTCCGTCGGAAAAGTTAAGAAACAAAAAATAGCGTGGCTAAATCGTAAAAATACGAAACAAAGGAACTCAAACATTGAAGAGCAAGCAAAACACTTCAAACTGTGTCACACTAAGCAATTGGAAATCAATGCATGTAATGGTTATACATAGTTATGGCAGGAGAATCTACAAGTCTCAAAAGTTTAGACACACCAAAAACGTAATGAGAAACATGCCATTATTAGATATGTGTGATATTTGAAGACACTTGTATCGGTACAAAAGCATGTTTCTCCGAAGAATACTCTTAAATTTATTGCGTAGAGTTTCCTGTTAATAAAATTTCAAATTAACTATTCATCATATATATGTTAATCAGCATGTTGTCTTTGGTCTTCCTTGAACTATTTTCCTTTGGGGTTCACAAAAACATTTCGTTCGAATTTTATTTTTTAACCTAGAGGAAACAAACAAAGGCATCGCATTATATTAAGGATATCTTTTGTCCAATTTCAACCAATTCGAATATAAAAAATATTTCAAACAAAGCTTGGAGACATCGAATTTCGACCTGATAGGTTATACAGTTTTTGAGTAATTTTTTTTGTTTAAAAAAAACCATCCCGAGGGTACCTCCTTTTTTTGTACCTTAATGACACTAATAGAGAAGCTGCTCCCACGCGATTTATTTGCATATACAGTTGAGTCGCATTACTGTGACCACCTCCTGCCTTTGACGTCAACAGCGCTAAAGCCAATGAAGAAAGCACGTTCGTGAGCTGGCTTGGAGGGTATATAAGGTGTGCTGCAAGCAATCTGAAAACATATCACTCGTTGCTGTCATAGATAAAAGGAGCGATATATCAGATTTGCAAAAAGGGATGATTATTGGCTTTCGGAGCAAGGGCGGCAGTATTTCTGAAAAGACGCAGTTTGTGAACTGTTCGCGTGCTGCTGTGGTTAAAGTGTATCGTGATTAGAGAAATGGCACTATTGTGAATAAGCGATGTGGAAATTGCGGAGCACCACGTGCTATTGATGTGAGAGATGAACGTCGGTTTTGAAGGTTCGTGAGGGCCGGTCAACACGCTACAGTGGTGCAACTCACTGGCCGAATGAACCAGGGGGCTACCGGAAATGTGTGTAAAATCGACAGTTCAGCAAACCCTGCTGCGTATGGGGCTCCGATGCAAATGAAGGTGAATCGGCAGAAAATGTATACATTTGCACGGCAGTATCGGAATTGGATCTCCGCTGATTGGCAAATGATTGCCTTCTTCGATGATTCACGTTTTGTGCTTCATCGAACGGATGGACGTTGGCGTATAAGGCGAGAAACATAAAACAAACACTCTTCAACCATTGCTGGCAGAACACAAGCTGGTGGAGGGCGGCGTTATGGCCTGGGAAATGTTTTCGTGGTATTCTCCGGATCCACTCATACATGTGGAAGGCACTGTGGACCGAATTCGTTATGCATCCATCCTTGCAGACCACGTACATCCATACATGCTGATTGTCTTCTTTGGGGCGGCTGGGATCTTCCAGCACGACAATGCAACGTCTCACACAGCTGGAAATGTTCGAGAGTGGTTGGAAGAGCACGATGAAGATTTCAAAGTACTTCCCTGGCCCCCTAATCTCATAGACATAAATGAAATTGAGCATCTGTGGGTTCACCTTCATCCACCACGCATCCTCCAGCAGCTGTCAGATGCACTGCAGTCAGCATGGCTCCACGTACCTTTTGGGGTCATTCCCAGGTCGTCTAGCTGCTGTCCGCGCAGCACACCGGTGGTTACTCTAAATGTTAGCAGGTGGTCACAATAATGTGACTCGACCGTGTATATATATATATATACAGGCTTACAAGGAAAGTCCGTGATCAGGCCAATATCTCACGAACTACAGCAGTTAGAGATTTACTTGTGCAATTTCATAGGAAACCCCTATGGCGCACACAATAGCACCATGAGAGGATCCCCTCACCATTTTGAGGGGGGAAGGGTGAGGGACTCCTCCATCCCTTTGCATATAGGGCAAAAACGTCAATTACAAACTTGTTCAGCGAGCAAAAATAGTGCATAAATGGTTTTGTCCCATAACAAAAGATGGAAGGGGACTCTCCAAATGCGAAATAAGCGGAAAGCTATCTGAGTCGCTGTGTCCGAAGCATATTTACATAGATTTCAAATAGGCAAGCCAAAGTGGGAAGATACGGATATTCTGGCATACGTATTTACACATCCCCACAGCAGCACAAATGAAGTTGCCCGGGAAAGTGGATTAAGCCAAGAGCGTGTACTACAATTTTTACACAGGAACCATATGCATCCATATTCGTTTCATTCGCAGCAGGCACTGTGGCCGGGAGATACGGAGAAAAGACTTGATTTTTGTAATGTCATCTTGAATGCTATAGAAGAGGACCCAGAGTTTCTGTCAAACATTTTATGGACAAATGAGTCCCGCTTCACACGAGATGGCGTTGTGAATTCGCATAATGTACACTACTGGGCAGAGGAAAATCTCTATTGTACGAGAGACACACACCACCAAGTGAGGTGGTTCGCCAACGCTTGGTGTGGCATTTGGGGGAACCAGCTTGTAAGACCTTTTTCTTACAACGCAACTCTGAAAGGTGAATGACATTTACATTTCCTTCAAACGGATGTAACGGATTTCTTGGACAATGTACCATTACAACTTTTATTGAAATGTGGTACCAGCACGACGGGACACCGCCACATAGGAGTGCACACGTATCATGATGGCTAAACGATGTGTTTGACCGGAGATGGATAGGACCAGGAGGTTCCGTAACATGGCCTCTACGCTCACCAGACCTTAGCTCTCTGGGCTTTTTCCTTTGGGGGAATCATAAATCACAGGTGTATGCAGCACCATCGCTAAATGTAGCACATCTGCAGCATCGTGTAGCACCCGCCTGTGCCTATGTTGATGGGGATATGCTGCAACGCATGCACGGCTAGCACGTAGAACGCTTGCAGGCGTGCATCGTTGCTGAAGGATAGCATTTTGAGTATGAAAACATGTAAGTTGTATTTTCTAAACTAAAAAATCTTGACAGTATTATGCATTCACATCTTGTTGTATTAATAGCGTTGTCTAAATACTTGGTTGTTACTTCCGGATGTTGTGATTTCCTTGAGGCCACATTCGCAGTCCCCTTCCATCTTTTGTTATGGGACAAAAACATTTGTGTACTATTTTTGCCTCGCTGAACAAGCTTGTAATTTACTTTTTTGCCCTATCTGCAAAGGGGGGGGCGATAGCCCCTCACCCCCCAAAAAGGGGGCGAGGGGATATCTCGTGGTGTTATTGTGTGCGCCATTGGGGGTTTCCTATGCAACTGCACAAGAAGTAAATCGCTAACTGCCATAGTTCGTGAGATATTGGCCATATATATATATATATATATACATAACAAAGAAATGTGTAGCCTCCTCTAGGGTTTACCACTAGCTACGGGCTTGTGTGGGGTACTGCATTTGCAAAAGAAAACGAGAAAGATGCCACCAAATTCCGTGGTGTAATTGAGAACATATTTTGAATCCTTTCCGACGCGAAAAGATGTTTCAAAACAGATTTTTAGAAAACACAACTGAGGGGAAAATAGAATGCGTTTATGTTCTCCTTGAGAAATATTTGCGCATGCACATTTTAAAATTCCCATTGTACGCAGTTGTCTTCATAGTGCACTGAACCCCACAAAAAAATATCAACCTGATTTCTGCAAAATCGGTAAAACATCCACGAATTGAAATCAGTCGAACCCACATATAATACGAAGTTCCGTATAAACCGAAGTTTTTATAGATCATTCGAACTTCGCAATATTATCCCTAATTATTTAATTGCATATAACGAAAAATATTTTTTGGGGGAAAACCGCATGTATCGAAGTTCATCACGGTTTCTAACAAACAAAATAAGTGACATTCTGACCCAGTTTTTAAATATTTATCTGGCAAACAAGTAATTACTTGCTGTTGTCAACACTCAATGGTTCCCCTTACAGGTAGGACAGTTCGCATGAAGACAAGCACTTTGTTTCTTTTCTTTACTACGTCACTCTCCCTACCCCACATATGCCAAACATGCATCACTTGGGCAAATGCTGTCCTTTTATTCCCTCTCCTCGTCGTATTTCAATCCCTTAATCTCTGTTCAGAAAAACTTATAGCTTTTTTTTTCATCTAGAAACATCTTAACCACCGCGTCAGAGGGAGCTGAAAAACATTTAGCTATCACGATAAGCACAAAACAATCTACGAGGTAGGATCCAAAAGTTCGGGGACTTGGTGTATAGTCCCTTACCTTGAATACTTTAAAACACCGATGTACAACCACCTTCAAAATAATCCCCTTGGGCGACGATGCATTTTTTTTATTGGAGGTTTAACGACCACCGTGAGCAACTCAATGGGCTATAAGCAGTCGCCCGTTCCTAATTTAAGGTCACTGGTTCCAGGGAAGGGAGAGAGCCATTGCCGTAAGACAAACACAACATCCATGCCTGACCGGGATTCGAACCCGGACCCCTTACGGACGAATGATCAGAGGCCAACGCCTTAGACCACTGCGCCACCGGGGCGGCCGATGCACTTTTGCCAGCGCTCGTAAAGCTGCTGAAAGCATTGCTCAAAGCCATGTTTTGCAACTCATCGTAATGCCTCCTGCGTTGCTATTTTTACCTCATTTGTTGACACAAAACGACGTCTCTGCATATTTTGTTTCATCAGTGGGAAGAGGTAAAAATTTCAGGGGGCTAAGTCGGTTGAATAGACGCGATGTAGAAGCACTTTAGTACGATTTCTGGAGAGAAACTCCGTGACCAGTAGGAACCAATGTGCAAGAACGTTGTCATGGAGAAGGTATCATTGTTCACTTCGCCACATCTCCAGCCGTTTAGGACGGATTGACTAACGTAAGCGACGTGAAATGTCCAGGTAACGTTCCTTGTTAACTGTTGTGCCCTCAGGAATAAATTCGGAATGGACAATGCTGTGAGAATCAAAAACCACCTCCATCATGACTTTCCCTTTGCTGCGATCTTGCTTGAATGTTTTTGATCGCGGTGAAGTCGGTGATTTCGATGTTGGAGAAGCACGCTTTGGCTGAATATGAAACAAGTAGCACCACGTTTCATCACCTGTGATGATCGACTTTGTCGATTAATTCGCCCGATATCCGAATCCTTTCATCCTTTTGTTCAACAGCCATGTTTCTCACATTGCAGAAGACAGACGACTAACCACAGCAGCAAACGTGTGCGTGCGTATTCCCAAACACTATCACTTTCCATGGGCCAAACCATTCTGACTACGGAGGGGAGGAATGGAAGGATGTTTTTCAGACGCCATAACTTTAACTACATGCTTGCGTTGCCACGGGTAGGCGCTGTCCCAGAACTTTTGGATCCTACACCATAGAACTGAACTGTTCGTACATTCGACATTTTTAGCAGTTACTTCAATTTTTACATTCGTTAATTTTTTTGCTTATAGCAGATCTCACTCATATAATTTTTGCTAGCTATTATTTCAATTAAAAAGTATTTTTTATCTTCGATTAGCTTTCGATTGATTGGTTTTAACCTGACATCATATAATATGCCCAAAATAGCCCCTTTTATTTTGTTTGTCCCGCTACAACGAAGTTCGCATGGAATGTTTTCGACTCTCCCTTCAACTTTGTTTCATACGGGTTCTACTGCAGCTATGTACCTTCTGCCATTAGCGACTGGTGTATGCTGCTAAAAATCATAAGTTGTGTACAAAGTATTTCTCATAACTGACTGAAAAAGTTTTTTTTTTCCAATTAGATTTTTAAAAGCGAAGAGACGATTACAAACACTTTAAAAACAGAAATGTGCACTTACGCCCTCTAGTGGCAAAGCATTTTGTGAAAAGTACTGTAAGACGCATACAAAATATTCATCATCGTAACATCTATTTGACGCAAAAAGAATGTGTAAAATCTGATTTTTAGAAGCAAAGATTTTTTGGGGGAAATGTGCATTAACGCCCTGTGTATAGCAGTGACACAAAATGCATTATTTCAAATAGAAGCTGTACGTAAAATGGCATTCGTAGTAAAAGGTATCGGAACGCAAAAAGATTTTGTTTCATTTTTTTTAAGCATTTATATTGAGTAAGATACATTTTGAATTTCATAGCAGGTGTCCCCTGGCATCGAGGTTGATCATTGAAAAAGGCCAAAATATATGAATCGTCGCCGTTCTCACAGTTCAGTCTTTCTCCAACAGAAAGATTTGAAATACCCCTAATAGTTGCAGAGATATGTTTGGCGCAGAATGACAGACGGAAATGGTGATTTTATAAGCCGAAACGTTTTACTTCAAAAGACGTTAAAAAGGAATGCAGGTCCTGCGGGACTCCTACGTATTTTTACGTTATATTTGTAATGGTAGAAAAATATAACCAGATTTGTTGAAGTATGGCAAAAACCTAACGACGTATTATACAGGGTGGTCCAAAAGTCTTGCCCTATTTTAAGAAAATTATTAAAAAAACAACTAGACCACTTCCGATTTAAAGGTAAACCCGATTAAAAGGCCAGATTTAAAGTTTTAAGAAAATGATTTAAAAACAACTAGAACACTTGCGATTTAAAGGTAAACGATTTAAGGGCTTTTTTATGATGCAAACTAATACGCTTCTATTTGTACCTCCTTAAAGTGTTATGGCCAAACCCCTCCAAAATGATTCCACAACTTAAATCTTGGCCCTCAGTCTCCGGCAGCTGGAATGTACCTGGCCAAGGCAGCGGCCAGTGCGACATGAAGGCAGAGGGTGCTAAGAATCCCCGGAGGACCGGACTAGGCTGCCATCTGATGCTGACCTTGGCAACGTACAATGGACGCTCCCTATCTTCTGATTCAAGGCTTCTTGAATTGGAAGAGGAATTACAAAGGATCAAGTGGGACATCGTGGGGCTAAGTGAGGTAAGGAGAAAAGGAGAAGATCTCATGGAACTGAAAAGTGGACATCTCTTCTACTATCGTGGGACAGATACTGGCAGAACTAGTGGTGTTGGATTTATAATAAACAAGAAACTGAAGGATAAAGTTGTAGAAGTTGAAAGTTCCTCTGACAGAGCTGCACGACTTGTTATCCAACTCTCGAAAAGATACCAGGCTCAGATTATTCAAACTTATGCACCCACCACAAGTCATCCTGAAGAAGAAATTGAAGAATTTTATGAGGAAATTTGTCATCTAAATAATAAAGGTAAGCAGCACTTGAAAATAATTATGGGAGATTTCAATGCAAAAATAGGGCAACGGCAACAGAATGAAACTTCAGTAGGTAAATTCGGTCACGGCAACAGAAACCAGCGTGGAAATACTCTCGTTGAGTTTGCAGAGGCAGAAGGGTTTTTCATCTTGAACTCCTTCTTCAAGAAAAAGCCACACAGAAATGGACATGGAGACATCCAAATGGGACGACAAATGAAATTGATTTTATTATGTGTAACAAAAAATTTGTCATAGAAGACTGCAATGTGCTAAACAAGTTCAACACAGGTAGTGACCATAGATTGGTGAGATGTAAGATGCACCTCAACGCTAAACTTGAACGTGGCAAGCTCATAAGACAAACAAAGTCTATTGACATAACCAACCTCAAAAAACACCATAATACCTTCAAGTTAGAACTGAAGAACAGGTTCTCTGCTTTAGAAGGCCTAACATCGGAAGAAGTGGACATCTCTGAAGTTAACAGAAAAGTAACCAAAGCTCTTATGGAAACAGCAACAAAATTAGCTGGGTCTAAGAACAAGTTGCATGTGAACAAATTATCAGGAAAAACCAAAATGTTGATGCAAAAAAGAAGAGAGATGAGGACAACTAAAGAAGATGTGACTTCCAAAGTGGAATATATAGAGCTATGCAAGACAGTAAGAAAAAGTATCACTGAAGACGTAAGGAAATTCAACTGTGAACTAGTGAGGAAAGCAATTGAAAACAACCAAAGCCTAAAGATAGCAAAGGGACATCTCAGTAAGGGAAGAAAACAGATTATGGCACTGAGAAAAGAAGATGGTTCTGTAACAAGAAATAGAGGCGAAATTTTGACAAGAGTGAAAGATTTCTACTCCAAATTATATGAAAGGGATGATATATGCACTCCAGACATCATGAAAGATACCAGTACCAGAGTTCCTCCAGTCCTTCCAGCAGAAGTTGCACATGCAATCAAGAACATGAAGCGAGGAAAAGCTCCAGGAGAAGATGGAATTACTGTAGACATCATACAAGAAGCAAGTGGAGAAATCGAAACAGTACTCGCCCAAATTTTCACTCGATGCCTTAATGAAGGAAAGATTCCTGAGGATTGGAACACCGCTACAATGATCCTGCTACATAAGAAAGGTGACATTGAGGATCTCGGAAACTACAGACCTATCAGCCTCCTATCAGTAGTTTATAAAATCTTCACTAAAGTTCTTTCACACCGCTTGAAGGTAACACTGGACACGGCTCAACCGAGAGAACAAGCTGGATTCAGGAGTGGCTACAGCACAATAGATCATATCCACGTGCTGAGAGAACTAATTGAAAGAGCGAGGGAATATGAACTTCCATTGTGCATGGCTTTTATCGATTATGAAAAAGCCTTTGATTCGGTGAAACCATCAGCAGTTACAATGGCTCTGAAAACCTGCGGTATTGAAGATGCATACATTAATATTATTAATAACATCTATGAAAATGCAAGTGCAAAGATTAGGCTGTTTGAAAATACAACACACGTAAAAATTGGAAAGGGAGTGAGACAAGGTGACAACATATCTCCGAAGCTCTTTAATGCCACATTGGAGGGTGTTTTTCAGTCGCTGAGCTGGGAAAACAAGGGGATAAAGATTAATGGAGATTATCTAACCCACCTTCGTTTTGCTGATGACGTAGTCATTTTTGCAACTACCCCATCAGAGCTGCAGAGTATGATCCAGGAACTTGCTGACAAGAGTAAAGAAGTGGGATTAAAAATGAACTTTCAGAAGACAAAAGTGATGTTCAATGCTTTTACAAGAAATGAAGATTTATCGATTGATGGAGAAAAGCTGGAGATAACAGACACGTACGTTTATCTTGGACAGCAGATATCAAGTGAGGGTCACATTGATGAAGAAATTAATCGGCGTACAAAACTTGCCTGGAGAGCTTTTGGAAGAAACAGCATAATTTTCAAGAGCAATATGCCATTATGTCTTAAAAGAAAAGTGTTTGATCAATGCATCCTTCCAGTGCTTACGTATGGTGCAGAGACGTGGACCTTAACTAAAAGAGACATACAAAGGCTGCAGACAACTCAAAGAAGCATGGAGAGGTGCATGCTTGGTGTAACCAGGAGAGATAAGAAGAGGAACTCGTGGATCCGAAAAATGACTAGAGTGGAAGACATCATGATCAGAGTTAAATCCCTGAAATGGCAATGGGCTGGACATACTGCCAGAAGGACAGATCATCGATGGACAGCCGAAATTAGATTGGATTCCAAGGGACAGGAAAAGACCCAGAAGAAGACCACATGGGAGATGGGTGGATGAAATTCGAAAGTATGCAGGGGTGACATGGAGGAGACTGGCACAAGACAGACCGTTGTGGAGGAAACTTGGGGAGACCTTCGTCCAGCAGTGGATTGATAATGGTTGACAATGATGATGATGATGATGATTCCTGGCTAAAATCGTCACCCTTCCAGTTTATCTGTGTGTTTAACTAATTAAAAGATCTTAATCAGAAAACAAAATGGACCGTGTTCCGACAGCACAGTCGTTTTTTGTTTCTGACCGATAAAGAAATTGTTTAAATGCTTCCAGTTTCTGTTTAATTCGTCAAGAAACTTTTCAACTGGTAAAGTAACTGACTCACACTCTAGAGTTTCTTCCGAAATCGACAAAATGAACTCTGTTGAAAAACCTCCCAGTTTCTCCAAATGATCGCCGCCTACTCCAGTGAGGATCTGTTCGTAGTCTCAAAAATCCGAATGAGTGTCTGAGTATTCGAGAAATACTTGGAATGTCGCATGATAAATCGAAGATTTCTGTACGCTGTACGTACAAGTCTTGTGATACGACTTTTAAAGTCCAAGTTCGAATAAAACTTGACTCCCAAGCCCTGGAAATCGTTTGTCCGGCTAAGAGTATAGTCGCCAGCTTTGTAGTAAAAAGAATTGGTTTTCTTTTCCGCGAAAAGTAAACGACATGGCACTTGGAGATGGTTTAATGTACACAACTGAAGCAGGTTATTGACATCGGTTTGAAGAGCAAGACAGTCATCAGGAGTCTGTACATTGCTATAAAGCTTGAGATCATCAGCAAACAAGATACATGGGCCATTAGATGCAATGTTATCCCGAAATGGCAATTCATTCTTGTCATTAATAGAGCTGTATTTCAAACAATTGCAGTCTTTTTTTAGTCTACTTATTTTTATTATTACGTTACATTTTGTTAAATAAATTTGTGAAAACGTGTTTTTTTTTGTTATTTAAGTAGGCTTACCTACTTAAATAACAAAGGTGAAAAATACCTACATAAATATCCTCGAGTTTGCCTCTTGGCCCGCAGAGCCTAAAATATTTACTATTTGGCTCCTTACAAAAGCTGTTTGCCGACCCTTGATCTGTATATCCAGAATTGAGCTCGAAAGAAAATCTCTAGATACCGATGCATTTCTGGAGGAAATTAAGAATTTTAGAAACACGCTACGGACGAATTTTGTTTCCGAACAACAGTGAAATAATCTATTTTTCATCTCTGCCGAATTCAAAAAGGTGTCTTGCCATTTGAAATCCCAAAGTTTTTCTGTGAGTAAAACAGCAAAATGTTCTTCTCAGGAAATTGAGTAGTTAGATTTTCTTTTAGAAACATGTGCACCTGCAAAAAAAAAAAAAAAGTTAACGATTCTTATCTTAAGTCAATTTTTTTTCCTGTGATTCAAGGACCGCACAGGAACCACAGTTACAAAAACACTCAGCAAAAATTCGAAAAGAGGTTTCACTTAACACAGTTGCCGATATCATTTTTCGACTTGACGATTTCTTAATTTTACTTTTGATGTTTTGGCATCTGCCTGTTGTTTTCTCTTTGCCGCACCCCGTTGCTGTGTAGGGCATCAAAATATTTACTTAACCTCATTTCCTCTTTTTTTTCCCCGTTCTTCTTTACTCGGAAAAGGGATGATATTTGAACCGAAGATGTCACTATGACAGAATGCCTTAATGAAAATGAAACTGCGCGCAATTCAAGGACTAAAAAATGTCAAAAATTTATTTCGAAGATTGCGCACATCCATTTTTGGAAAAGGACAGGAAAAAGGAAGCTATGATGCAATGTAAAGAAAGTAGTATACGTCAGTAGAAGGTCACTTGTGACAGAAATATTTATTTTTGCTTAACAAAAAACAATAAGAGAAACAAGAGAATGAATGTGACACAAATAACGGCAGAGGCAAATGAACTCTCGAGCATTGACGTTCGTGAATTGAATTAAGTGCCTCTGTGGTTAATTACTCCCATTTAAGACGCGTTTCGGCTTATTAGAGATGTTTTAGAACTCCATTACTAGCTATAACCTAAACTGCCTACACTCTGAAATGGTTTCTGCAGCTGTTACAGTTCTTGAAGTAGTAAAGTAAGACTCGTAAATACTGAATTCCTCCTTCTTTCTTTGTCAAACAATTAAAGGTGGACTACGCTACGATTTAGTTTTTAAGGGCACTGTCATTAAAGGTCAAAGACCCCATATAATTGAGACTGCAATAAAGGCGTACGGCATAACAACTTTGAAGTTTTTCTAAGGATATCATTCTGAATATCCATTAAAAAAATTGGATTTTACCTGTGATGTTCTTATTCTTTCATTATGTTGTAAATAACCTTGTTTTTGAGTTTGTTTTCTTATGTAAATTTAGCTACTTCTTTGTTAAATCTTTTCTCGCTGAATGACACATTAATACCCCAAACAGCTTTTTCGTTTAGCAACGTTGGTAGTGGGTCACAGTACGATTAAATTAAAACATTGAGTAGAAATTGTAGAGCTGAAGTTTTTGGGATCTATGTACTTGGAGCTGCAGAGGTTACGAGTAGATTGTTAAATGTCGCGATTGCAAAATGTGTTGATAGTATAAAGTTTGTTCAGTTTATATGTTCCCAATTACTGCTGTCACTGAGTCTAATTCTATGTGAAGACCTGAAAATTACCGTAATTTCGGCTTATAATTAGATAACTTTTTTCTCTTTACTGTACGGCCTCGACTTATATGCCACATCGACTTTATCTATTGAAATTTCTCAATGAAAGAAAAAAATATTGCACCCTAAAATTCGGTCAGTATCCACGCAGCCTGAAAGGCAATGTTACGTTCTTAAGAAACCATTCCGAAAGCAAACAAAGTGTGATATTTCGTTCACTAAAAACTTGCTTCAAAAGCTGGGGAAACGGATATTTTCGTTCGACAGAAACATTTAAATCGCCGTGACCAATTTGGATGACAGCTGTTGTATGCCAATTGCATCCTCTTCGCGATCCCTCCAGGACCACCTGGGTAGCATTCACCTCTGTTTTTGGAAAACCGCCACAACTACAATGGGTGCATCTCACGTATCTCGCAATGATTAAACCTCTGAAACACGTCGTTGCAGAGCAGTTGACTGGTGACAATTGGGTCGACAGCCGGCGGCGTATGCGTTTTAAGAATAGCAATGATCAGCTGCTAACGAAGGCAGTCTTTTTTTTTTTTTTTTTCGCTCTGCCAATTTATCAATTGTATTAAAGTGTTTCTTTCGTTTATTATGCTTATCTTAATTTATTTCATGTTTCCGACTGAAATCAAAAGCTCTTTTGATTTCTGATTTCAATCGGACTCTGTGAGAAAGCAGTGACCCATAACTCACGCTGCAATCAGTCTTATACGGGTATCGTTCACTTGACCGAAAATCACTTCGCCGAAAATCACTTGATCGAAAGGTACATTTCACCGAAGGGTCACTTGACCGAAAAGTTCATTTCACCGAAAGATCACTTCACCTAAAAGTTCATTTCATCGAAAGGACACTTGATCGAAAAGTTCATTTCACCGAAAGATTACTTTACCTAAAAGTTCATTATATCGAAAGATCTTTTCACCGAATGGTCAGTTTATCGAAAACTTAGAATTTTGTTGTTATAGATCTGTTGGAGTATGGTGCTGGTTTTTAAAAAACTGGTCACCTAAACATCATTGGATTGTATAAAAAATACACTTTTAATTTCTTTTAAACACCTCCCCATAAGTAGGTTTTTCGAAATATAACATTAATTATAAGTCATAGATAGACCTGTGCCTTTTTGCCAAATTTTAATCCCCCGAGCTCATATTCATGAAGTTTACATAACAACTCAAGTTAATGAGTTGTTATGTAAACACACTTATTCAGACAAAAAAAAAAAAAAAAAAAAAAAAATCAGTTTTAGGGCCCTTGGCCTCGGTTTAGGCCTTTTTAGAACATTTTAATCGTGCTTGCTCATATTCATAAGGTTTACGTAAAATGTCCAGCTAATAATGTTGCACATTTATTCAAGCAAAAAAGAATCAATTTTTGGGCCCTAGGCCTCGGCTTAGGCCTTTTTAGAAAATATTAACCGTGCGTGCTCATGTTTATAAGGTTTACATAAAAACTAAAGTTAATGATGTTGTACTCTTATTCAGGCCAAAAGAATCAGTCTTAAAGCCCTTGGCCTCGTTTTAGGCCTTTTTAGAAAATTTTAATCCTGCGTGCTCATATTTATAAGGTTTACATAAAATGTCAAGTTAATAATGTCGCACATTTATTGAGGCAAAAAAGAATCAATATTAGGGCCATAGGCCTCGCTTAGGCCTTTTTAGCAAATTTTAATCGTGCTTGCTCATGTTCATAAGCTTTACATAAATAGTAAAGTTAATAATGTTACACATTTTTTCAGGCAAAAAAGAATCAATTTTAGGGCCCTAGGTCTCAGCTTAGGCCTTTTTAGAAAATTTTAATTGTGCTTGCTCATGTTCATAAGCTTTACATAAATAGTAAAGTTAATAATGTTACACAATTTTTCAGGCAAAAAAGAATCAATTTTAGGGCCCTAGGCCTCGGCTTAGGCCTTTTTAGCAGATTTTAATCGTGCGTGCTCATATTCATAAGGTTTACATAACAACTCAAGTTAATGATGTTGTACACTTATTCAGGCCAAAAGAATCAGTCTTAAAGCCCTAGGTCTCGGCTTAGGCCTTTTTAGAAAATTGTAATCGTGCGTGCTCATATTTATAAGGTTTACATAAAATGTCAAGTTAATAATGTCGCCCATTTATTCAGGCAAAAAAGAAGCAATATTAGGGCCGTAGGCCTCGCTTAGGCCTTTTTAGCAAATTTTAATCGTGCTTGCTCATGTTCATAAGCTTTACATAAAAAGTAAAGTTAATAATGTTACACATTTTTCTGGCAAAAATAATCAATTTTAGGGCCCTAGACCTCGGCTTAGGCCTTTATCGCAAATTTTAATCGTGCGTGCTCATATTCATAAGGTTTACGTAAAAAGTCAAGTTAATAATGTTGCACATGTATTCAGGCAAAAAAGAATCAATTTTATTGCCCTTAGGCCTTTTTTTTTTTTTTAGCTTAGGCGTTTTTAGAAAATTCTAATCTTGCTGGTTTATAAGTTTACATAAAATGTCAAGTTAATAAGTTAATAATGTTGCACATTTATTAAGGCAAAAAAGAATAAATTTTATTGCCCTTAGGGCTTTTTTTTTTTTAGCTTAGGCGTTTTTAGAAAATTCTAATCTTGCTTGTTCATAAGTTTACATAAAATGTCAAGTTAAAAAAATCAAGAGGGGGGGGGGTTAAAGATTGCCGTTTCTGGGCATATATTGAGAACTGAATTGGGAACTCCAAACGCATTTCGCGAAAACGGTCCATGTAAGCCAAGCGAGGCGAGAATTGCACTTTAATTTGAAGAAAAAAATTGCCGAGGATCCGAGGTACACCTAGTTTTGGGAGGGTGTACCCCCAACTTCCGTAATATTATGTTCGTGGCCGCTGGAGTCTGTCAGTGTATCCAGGATGTTCCCCTTGAAGCGTCCGCGAGGTTTGTCATCTTGGGGGGGGGGTTTGGCTTTCCCCCAAAATGTTAAAATGGACGTAGAGCTGTAAACATTAGACCCATGCTTTATATAATGATTCTGTACACGACCACGAATTTTCAGGAATGTGGAGTGAAACTGACCCCCCCGTTTCCAAGAGCTCTTCAGGGGTAACATCGAGGATACACTGATGACCGACTCCAGAGGTCCAGAATATAAAATTACGGAAGTTGGGGGTAGAGCCCTCAAAACCAAGCACCTCGTATCCCTTTTACAGACTTCACCAAATTTCTGGGGGAGGAGGGAAGGGCATACATAGTTTGGCACTAAACACAACATGAAGAATAGAAATTGCGAGCAAATCCCTTACCTTGAACACCTGTATGCGCTCTTAGAAACTTGGGGGAGGGTGAATTCGTCCCACCCTCCTGAAAATTCGTGATCGTGTACAGAATCATTATATAAAGCAAGGTTCTAATGTTTACAGCTCTACGTCCATTTTAACATTTTGGGGGAAAGCCCCCTCCCAAAGCTCACTGACTTCGCAGACACTTCAAGGGGAACATCCTGGATACACTGACAGACTCCAGCGGCACAGAATATAATACTACGGAAGTTCGGGGTACAGTTCCCTCAAACCAAGTGTACCTCGTATCATCGGCAATTAATTTCTTCAAATTAAAGCACAATTCTCGCTTGGCTTACATGGAACGTTTTCGCGAAATTCGTTTAGAGTTCCTAAAAAGGCCTAAGCCGAGGCTTAGGGCCCTAAAATTGAATCTTTTTTGTCTCAATAAATGTGCAACATTATTAACTTGACTTTTTGCGTAAACCTTATAAATATGAGCACGCACGATTAAAATTTGCTAAAAAGGCCTATGCGGAGGCCTAGGGCCCTAAAATTTATTCTTTTTGCCTGAATAAATGTGCGACATTATTAAGTTGACATTTTATGTAAACCTTATAAATATGAGCAAGCAGGATTAAAATTTTCTAAAAAGGCCTAAGCCGAGGCCTAGGGCTTTAAAGACTGATTCTTTTGGCCTGAATAAGTGTACAACATCATTAACTTGAGTTGTTATGTAAACGTTATGAACATGAGCACGCACGGTTAAAATTTGCTAAAAAGGCCTAAGCGAGGCCTACGGCCCTAATATTGATTCTTTTTTGCCTGAATAAATGTGCAACATTATTAACTTGACTTTTTGCGTAAACCTTATAAATATGAGCACGCACGATTAAAATTTGCTAAAAAGGCCTAAGCGGAGGCCTAGGGCCCTAAAATTGATTATTTTTGCCTGAAAAAATGTGTAACATCATTAACTTGATTTTTTATGTAAACCTTATGAACATGAGCACGCACGGTTAAAATTTGCTAAAAAGGCCTAAGCGAGGCCTACGTCTTTTGCCTGAAAAAATGTGTAACATCATTAACTTGATTTTTTATGTAAACCTTATGAACATGAGCACGCACCGTTAAAATTTGCTAAAAAGGCCTAAGCGAGGCCTACGGCACTAATATTGATTCTTTTTGCCTGAATAAATGTGCGACATTATTAACTTGACATTTTATGTAAACCTTATAAATATGAGCATGCAGGATTAAAATTTTCTAAAAGAGCCTAAGCCGAGGCGGTGGGCTTTATGACTGATTCTTTTGGCCTAAATAAGTTTACAACATCATTAACTTGAGTTGTTATGTAAACCTTATGAACATGAGCACGCACGGTTAAAATTTGCTAAAAAGGCCTAAGCGAGGCCTACGGCCCTAATATTGATTCTTTTTTGCCTGAATAAATGTGCAACGTTATTAACTTGACTTTTCATGTAAACTATTTATGAACATGAGCACTGAACATGATTTTTATGAAAAACGTATGAACATGATAAAACTTGCTAAAAAGGCCTAGGCCGAGGCATAGGGACTTAAAATTAATTATTTTTGCCTTAAAACTAAATCTTTGCGTTCTCTGTGACACGGAGAAATCAAAAGTGCAATTTGAGTATGATCCCCTAACGTTTCGGTGGTCTGTCTGTCAAACTTGCACCATGCTTCAACAGATCCTGTAATGAAACCTAGCGTTTTCGATAAACTGACCCTTCAGTGAAATGACCTTTCGATAAACTGACCCTTCAGTGAAATGACCTTTCGATGAAATGAACTTTTAGGTAAAGAGACCTTTCGGTGAAATGAACTTTTCGATCAAGTGACCCTTCGGTGAAAGTGTACCTTTCGATCAAGTGACCCTTCGGTGAAATGAACGCTTCGATCAAGTGATCTTTCGGTGAAACAATTTTTTCGGTGAAGTGATTTTCGGTCAAGTGACCCTTCGGTGAAGTAAACGTCGGGCAAATGAACCAGACCCGTCTTATTTGGAGCACTTGTGTGAGATTTTCTGATTGAGGTTAGCACATAATTTTAGTTTTTCCTGATCACTTCGATATAGTACATTATTTTAAGCGATATCCTTTTGCATGCCATGTTGTGAGGCGTCGGTCACAAATATCTACAAACAATTTTTAATAATCCATAAAAACTGAGATATTGATGTGTCCTTCATCAATGTTATTTTTTTTATCGATGAATCAGGATGTTTTAAACGGAATATGTAATACTTACTTTGCTTCTCAATGCACAACCCAATACTGTACCGCGCCTTGTCAGCAGTTTCTTTACAAGATTATCTTTTTCATTTTCTCCCAGCGGTTTGTGTTATTATTTAGCTTCAGTCACGTATTATTTTTTTCACGTACTTAATTCAACAGCAGTGAGAAATTTTAAATAAAAAGAAATAAGGCAATGAGTTTCGTTTTGAACTGTGCCCTTACCTTAGTAGAAATCAGCATTTCTTCAATGACTAATTATACTGAAAGAATGTCAGCAACTTTAAAGTTAAAAGATGAATCGCATTCATAATTTCTTAGCTGACACAAGTTTAAGTTTCTATTTTTCCTTCGCCTTCTTTTTTTGGCTATAAAATTCAAAGCAAAACACTTGTTTTCCGCATACTCCATGTGATAGCTCCGAAAGCACTGCCCACTCTTCTCCAACAAATGATCAATAGGTACATTATCAGTCATACACTGACGGAAAAAAAATCCCAACACCAAGAAGGGGTTGTGTTAGATAAACGACAGTTGGTAGGCGGTAAGAGTACATCGTTAAGATGACGTCTATGCAAATTTAGCGCTCGGCGCATACGCGTGGCGCTAGTAGCGCCCCTCGGAACATGCAAAGCAGGTTTGCTGTAAATACGCGCTGTAACGTTCGTGAGCGTTAGTTATCGTTGAGATTCGACGTAGGGTGTTGATGTTAGTCAAGAATGCCTTTAAGAAGACAAAGAAGCCATTATCAACAGCTGACTGAGTTTGAACGAGGTCGTGTAATAGGGCTACGGAAGGTGGATTTTCTTTCCGCAATATTGCAGAACGACTTGGCAGGAATGTAGCCACTGTGCATGATTGTTGGCAGCGGTGGTCAAGGGAAGGTACTGCCTCAAGAAGACCGGGTTCCGGCCAGCCACGTGGCACTACTGAGAGGGAAGACCGCCGTGTACAGCGTATGGCCGTGGCGCATCGTACCGCGTCTGCGGCAGCAATTCGAGCTGCAGTTGCCACCACAGTGACACAACAAACTGTTACAAATCGGTTACTTGAAGGACAGCTCCGAGCCAGACGCCCTGTAGCGTGCATTCCACTTACTCCAAACCATTGCCATTTGCGACGTCAGTGGTGTCAAGCTAAAGCTCATTGGAGGACGGAGTAGATATCTGTTGTATTTTCTGATGAATGCCGGTTCTGCCTGGGTGCCAGTGATGGCCGTGTGTTGGTTAGAAGGAGGCCAAGTGAGCGCCTGCAACCAACCAGTCTGCGGCCGAGACACACTGGACCTACACCTGGAGTTATGGTCTGGGGAGCAATTTCCTATGACAGCAGGAGCACTCTCGTGGTTATCCCACGCACCCTGACGGCACAGTTGTACGTCGGTCTGGTCATTCAACCTGTTGTGCTGCCATTCATGAATTGCATTCCAGGGGGTGTTTTTCAACAGGATAACGCTCGCCCGCATACCGCTGTTGTAACCCAACATGCTCTACAGAGTGTCGACATGTTGCCGTGGCCTGCTAGATCACCAGATCTTTCACCAATCGAGCACGTATGGGACATGATTGGACGACAACTCCAGCGTCACCCCCAACCAGCATTAACCGTCGCTGTATTGACCGACCAAGTGCAACAGGCATGGAACTCCATCTCACAAACTGACATCCAGCACCTGTACGACACAATGCATGAACGTTTCGTGCTTGCATTCAACATTCTGGCGGTTACACCGCTTATTAATGTACCAGCATTTCACATTTAAAATGGCTCTTCTCGCGCTTACAATAAGCTGTGATCTTGAAACCTTAATCGATTAAATATGTTACCTATACAAATGTATTGCCGCCATTTCATTCCTCTACAACTATTTTTTCGTGGTGTTGGGATTTATTTTCCGTCAGTGTATTTCATTGAAATGAAAATATTTTAAAATCATTGAGCGTCGCTCACACTTAATAGAAATGGAGTTCAAATACTTCGTTTCCTCAACTGCCAGTTACATTTCAGCGAAATGGGAATTCCTTAGATCCCATTCGTCAGTTCATGGAGTAAATATTAATGGATGGGTTTTAAAATTAAACAAAGTAAGATCATGCAATGCATTGATTATGATACTCTTTCCAACATTCCAGAAATCATTACTCAAGTTATTACTCAAGTTATGAGAATAATGACTGTGGAATAAATCTCGCTCCTGTTTCCTAGCCTTTGACCCCATTTCCATGATATTAAACAGAATTGGTTCGGTGTACCTCCGGAACAACATGATAAAGTTTTGTCACCATCGAAGCATTTTTACGTAAGTTATGACGCAAAAAGGCGATGGAATGGATCTCGCTCTTATGTCCTGACCTTTGACTCCATTTCGTCCATTTTCAATAAGGATCGTCCCCAGGTTGTTCCCTACCACATACTAAAATTTCCTCGAAATCGAACCATTTTTACGCGAGTTATTGTGCGGACAGGCAGACGGACGGACAAAGCTGGAGCATATACGCTTCTTCAACCTACGTTTGGGAAGCGTAAAAAAGAAAACAAGTTAGTAAAATCATGCAA
This sequence comes from Macrothele yani, assembly GCA_039090855.1. NCBI lineage: Eukaryota > Metazoa > Arthropoda > Arachnida > Araneae > Macrothelidae > Macrothele > Macrothele yani. The sequence goes on from CM077014.1 coordinate 3,740,021, forward strand.
TGCACTGATTACACTGGTCAACACTTTTTCTGGCATAAGGTATTCCAACGGTTTTAAGGTAATTTTGGGGTGCTGATTCCAAATCTGGCATCAGTTTTTGTCTATCACATCAGGTTTTTGAGATATCAAGCATTGCATTTTCAATAAAAACAGCAAATGTATGCTCATATACGAATAGCTAAACAGACATACATACAAGAATAAGATACAATATACAATAATAATGAAACAAACATTTAATGAGCCGTAGCACAAAGTTGTGAGAGTGAATGCATATTACCATGTAAGAACTGAATTATGAAGATAAGAAAAATATGTACAAAAAGGTTATTAACAATAGTGATGTTACATCTGCATAAACGACCTCTTCTTTGACGATCTCCGATGTACAGCTTGTGGAACGTCTCTCGTCAAGGACCAGCAGTAATCTGCCATCATGTTTGAGTCCCATCGGCCTTGGTAACGTTCTTCCATAACTTTAATGTCTTGATGAAAGCGTTCACCTTGCTCTTCGCTCACGTGACCCATGTTCTTTGGTAACTGGGCCAAGTGACAATGTAAGTAGTGAACCTCAATGCTCATTCTACATCCAAGTGCTTGGAAACTCAAGAGCAACTCCTCCACAATCTCTCGACAGTTGTCCGCTTTCCTGTTCCCAAGGAAATTCCGCACTACATCAGAGAATGCATTCCAAGCTCTAGCCTCTGCCGCAGTCATTGTTGTAAAAAAAGTGTATCCCTGATGAGTGTTCTTATTTGAGGGCCATCAAATATTCCTGCCTTTTTCTTCTCGGCACTGAGACTTGAAAAGGTAGAACATATATAGCTGAAGCAGTCTCCAGTGTGATCAAGAGCTTTGACGAATTGCTTCATTAACCCAAGTTTCACGTGCAGTGGGGGAAATACAATTCCTATCAACCAGAGGCTCATTCTTGATGTTCTTGTCACCAGGCGTCTAACAGATTCTTGGTGGACAGTTCTTTTTAACCCAGTGTTCTAATATAGCCCTACTGTCCCAGTAGCACAGGAAACAAGGGCATTTGGTGTGACCTCCTTGCTGACCCAGCAGAAAATTAACCATTTTCAAATCAACACAAATTACCCATCCATGAACATGGTATTCCAATCTATCCAGAACAATCTTGATGTTGGCATACTCTTCTTTCATTTTTACAGAGCATCCTATTGGGATTAAACCATATATATTTATGTTGTGAAGTAACACACATTTCAAACTCCTTTTACTACTGTCAATAAAAAGTCTCCATTCACTTGAATCATATGCGGGTAGTCCTATATTGAGCAGAAGCCCTTCAACATCTTTACAATAAACAAGTTGACCATCTGAATGGAAGTACTTTCGCAGTGCTGTTTCTCTGTTACGATAAAAGGAGACACTAGTGCTAGGTCTGAGTAGTCCTTTCTCTTGCAGCCTGAAAGCCAACAGTTCAGCACACTGCTTCGGCAAATACAAATCTCTTACAAGATCGTTCAATTCAGACTGACTAAACAGAGAAATTTTATCACAATCTGCATCAGATGCCGTATATTCGATCTGAGCATCATCATCATCATCTGTAGAAGCAGGAAAACTGAGGGATTTAACATCAATCTCTGGTAGCTCAGTAAATACAGACACAGGTATTTCCTAACAGTGCTCAACTGGTCGTCTGGCAGATGAAACATCTTGGTATTGTAAGTGTTTTTTTTTTTTTATTGAAACCTTTTACATTGACAAGGCAGAAGTAGCAGTTATCCAAATGGTTTGTAGGTTCTCTCCAAACCATTGGCATACCAAACTTCAGCTTAGCATTCTTTCCTTTAGACCATGATCGCAAAATCTCAACACAGGTTTTACAACACTTTGTGAGGAGCCCAGTTTTTGTCTTGGTTTCCAAGTCGTACTTTAAAGTAGACAAGATAAACCTTCTTGACAAAGGTATTGTTGTTGCGCATTTGATCCTGAAAAGTGAAGTTGCCACAGATGTAGCAGAAGATATCTGGGTCATTACTGCATTTCCTTCTTTCGGATGTTGTAGCCATTGTTAGATCACGACCTGCAGAAGCAAAATACTAAATAAATATGGATATCTACATAAAATGATATTATAAAAACACTATCTTAAAAATACAACACCATATTTTAACACCAAAGCAGTCACTGACTCGCAACAACTTGCAATCATAAGTGACAAAGAGTTAATTTCGAGTAAAATCAATGAAAATGAGGTATGCCGATAGCATAAAAATGATATGTGATAGAGCAAATCTGAGATCATATTTGGAATCAGCACCCTGAAATTAGTCTAAAACAGCTGCAAAAGTCCAGGCCATTATTTTTTTGTTGTTGACCGGTTTATATGATACGCTTTCCAACATACCAGATATCATTACTCAAGCTATTACTCAAGTTATGAGGATAATGGCTGTGGAATAAATCTCGGTCTTGTGCCCTGACCTTTAATCCCATTTCGATTATATTCAACAGAACCGGTTCAGTATACCCCCGAAATAACATGATAAAGTTTTGTCACAATCGAAGCATTTTTACGTATGTTATGATGCATAGGGCTTTTGAAATAGATCCTGCTCCTGTGTCCTAACCTTTGACCCCATTTCGCCCATTTCAACAGGATTCGTCCCAAGCTAGTCCCCTACAACATAAAACATTTCATCCAGATCGAACCATTTTTACGTAAGTTATGACGCATAATGGCGATGGAAGTGATTCCGCTCCTATGTCCTGACCTTTGACCCCATTTTAAATAGGGTTTGTCTCCAGGTGGTGCCTTACCACATACTAAAATTTCATCGCAATCGAACCTTTTTACGTTAGTTATGACGCATAAGAGCAATGGAATGGATCCTGCTCCTATGTCCTGAACTTTGACCCGATTTCGTTCACTTTCAACAGGGTTCCTTCCCAGGTGTTCCCCTTTCACATACTAAAATTTCATCGAAATCGAAGATTTTTACGCGAGTTATCGAGCGAACGGACATACGCACACAACGCGTGATGTAATGATAAAGATGGGAATCGCGAACATCTGCTCGGAAGAGTGTGATGTCATAAAACTTTAATAGGATCCACACACAGCGCGTGACGTAATGAGACAGATGGCGTGACAGCGCGCCAACATCTCAATTGCGAGAGTGTGACGTCATAAGATTTCTAAGCATGGGTTACATTAATGGGACGACGCCATGACACTAACAACGTGGTAATTGTGGGTGGTATTTAATCCACTAAACAAATTTTCCTAAAGTCGAGATCAAGCTAAATCGATTTCTAGTACCAGAAAACGGTAGGTTAACGACTTTCATGAAAATCCTTAGAGACATTTTCAAAATAAAATTTACATACATGCTAGAATTGCTCCTTTAATAGTATGGGAAAAGGACGATGGAATGGATCCCGATCCTATGTCCTGATCTCTGACCCCCATTTCGTCCATTTTCAACTTACACACCTAGCAATAGACTAATCCCATCATCCCCAGGTGGTCCCCTACTACATAATAAAATTTCATCGAAATCGAACGATTTTTACGCACGTTATGACGCATAAGGGCAATGGAATGTATCCCGCTCCTGTGTCCTGACCTTTGACCCCACTTCAACCATTTTCAATAGGGTTCATTCCCAGGTGGTGTCCTACCACATACTAAAATTTCATCGAAATCGAACTATTTTTACACGAGTAATCGTGCGGGCAGACGGACGGACGGACAAAGGTGGAGCATATACGCTTCTTCAACCTACGGTTGGAAAGCGTAAAAAACCAACGATAACGAAGATCGGTTCATTCGGAGTGGATTCAAATTCGATCTTTGATTGTAAGGCGAGGATGGAATATTTGTTAGAGGCTTAAGTAATTACGGAATTGGAGAGAAATGAAGGAAAAAACGAAATTATGTTTCCTCATGCCAGTTTTGCTCATGAGAAACAGTTAGTTGCGGCGCAGTAAGTTTTAGATAATTTTGACAAGGTTTGTCGTTTTAGTTGTGGCTGAGAGAGCTCTAACAAATGTGTTTGTGATTCATTACATTAAGAACAAACTACTTACGGTTATAATTTACTAACACGAAGTAACTTGGTAATATTCTCTTTCCGTGAGAGAAAAACTGATTTAGGAACAACTCATAATTACCTTCCGGTTTTATCACTGTTAAACATTTTGTGGTAGGTTGCACCAAAAAGTGGTGCTACTCCAATTGCACCACTTTCTGAGAAAAACACACCACTGTGTTGTGAAAACAAAATCCCCCCAAAAAAGGTGCACGGTTGCACCACATTGTTGGGTTTGGTTTGCACAACATAGTGGTGTATCTTTTCTCAGAAAGTGGTGCAATTGGTGTAGCACCACTTTTTGGTGCAACCTACCACAAATTTTTTAACAATGTAAAAGGAAACAAACTAGCCGCTCCGGTGGCGCAGTGGTCTAAGGCGTTGGCCTCTAATCATTCGTCCGTAAGGGGTCCGGGTTCGAATCTCGTCAGGCATGGATGTTGTGTTTGTCTTACGGCACTGGCTCTCTCCCTTCCTTGGAACTAGTGACCCTAAATTAGGGACGGGCGACTGCTTATAGCCCATTGAGTTGCTCACGGTGGTCGTTAAACCTTCAAACAAAAAAAAAAAAACTATTACTTAACCAACAGAATACTTTTCTTGAATTGCACGAGGAGAAAACCACATCAAATGAGATGCAGGATTTTTGATGGGAGCACGTAGTAATCAGTAGTGACCTTCATTCATAGTTTCGCTGCACGAACAGTATGAAACGAAAACTTATTCGAGTTAAGGAACCACAGTCTCCAAAGAATGCCGAAGCCGTAAAAGGCGCTACTACAATCCGCCATAAGTGGGAAGAGAACCAAACAACTGTCAGAGGAGAGACTGTGAGTGATTTGATGATGCAGTCAATATGACGCAAGCGATGAACAAGGTCTTTGAACACGTACTCACCGCCATGGCAAGCAACCTCTCTAAACTTCTAACTTCTACGGACCCAAAATAAGTTCTATGACGATATCAGGTTCTTCACATGCGCTTTTGTTAGTAAGATTTTTCTTTAAATGCGTATTGCAGAACAGGTAGGACTTACACACCTAGCAATAGACTAATCCCATCTATCCTGCTTTTACATTGGAGCCAAGACGAAACCGCTGTTTTTTTTTTTTTTTTTTTGATTGAAGGTTTAACGACCACCGTGAGCAACTCAATGGGCTATAAGCAGTCGCCCGTCCCTAATTTAGGGTCACTGTTTCCAGGGAAGGGAGAGAGCCAGTGCCGTAAGACAAACACAACATCCATGCCTGACCGGGATTCGAACCCGGACCCCTTACGGACGAATGATCAGAGACCAGCGCCTTAGACCACTGCGCCACCGGGGCGGCCCGCTGTTTTCGATAACATAAGTTTAAAAAAAAAAAAAAAAAAAAAAAAAAAAAAAAAAAAAAATAGTGTTCGCATGTTTCTGTACGAAGTTGAAGCCGCATTGTATGATACGAGTATGGGGGAGGAAAACGCCACCAATAAAAATTATATCCACTGTCCGAAAAGATTAAATTAAAATTAACCAGTGAATAAGAAAAACCATTACCTAATAAAAATTCTATGATACACACGTGTTACACGAAATTATAGAAATGGAAAGACAGGGGCAGATCGGCACACCGGGACGCTGGGATATTTCCCGGTGGACCGAATGGAAAGAATAAATTAATTATTTTGGTACTAAGAATAAAAATCATAATTTCATTTAAGCTTTATGTTATCTGTTTAAAACGTTATTCTAGTAAAAGAAATTAGCTTTTCTCTCTCTCTCTCTCTCTCTCTCTCTCTCTCTCTCTCTATCATCATCATCATCATCATCATTGTCAACCATTATCAATCCACTGCTGGACGAAGGTCTCCCCAAGTTTCCTCCACAACGGTCTGTCTTGTGCCAGTCTCCTCCATGTCACTCCCGCATATTTACGAATTTCATCCACCCATCTCCCATGTGGTCTTTTTCTGGGTCTTTTCCTGTCCCTTGGAATCCAATCTAAAATTTCGGCTGTCCATCTATGTTCTGTCCTTCTGGCAGTATGTCCAGCCCATTGCCATTTCAGGGATTTAACCCTGATCATGATGTCTTCCACTCTCGTCATTTTTCGGATCCACGAGTTTCTCTTCTTATCTCTCCTGGTTATACCAAGCATGCACCTCTCCATGCTTCTTTGAGTTGTCTGCAGCCTTTGTATGTCTCTTTTAGTTAAGGTCCACGTCTCTGCACCATACGTAAGCACTGGAAGGATGCATTGATCAAACACTTTTCTTTTAAGACATAATGGCATATTGCTCTTGAAAATTATGCTGTTTCTTCCAAAAGCTCTCCAGGCAAGTTTTGTACGCCGATTAATTTCTTCATCAATGTGACCCTCACTTGATATCTGCTGTCCAAGATAAACATACGTATCTGTTATCTCCAGTTTTTCTCCATCAATCGATAAATCTTCATTTCTTGTAAAAGCATTGAACATCACTTTTGTCTTCCGAAAGTTCATTTTTAATCCCACTTCTTTACTCTTGTCAGCAAGTTCCTGGATCATACTCTGCAGCTCTGATGGGGTAGTTGCAAAAATGACTACGTCATCAGCAAAACGAAGGTGGGTTAGATAATCTCCATTAATCTTTATCCCTTTGTTTTCCAAGTTCAGTGATTGAAAGACATTTTCCAATGTGGCATTAAAGAGCTTCGGAGATATGGTGTCACCTTGTCTCACTCCCTTTCCAATTTTTATGTGTGTTGTATTTTCAAACAGCCGAATCTTTGCACTTGCATTTTCATAGATGTTATTAATAATATTAATGTATGCATCTTCAATACCGCAGGATTTCAGAGCCGTGGTAACTGCTGATGGTTTCACCGAATCAAAGGCTTTTTCATAATCGATAAAAGCCATGCACAATGGAAGTTCATATTCCCTCGCTCTTTCAATTAGTTCTCTCAGTACGTGGATATGATCTATTGTGCTGTAGCCACTCCTGAATCCAGCTTGTTCTCTCGGTTGAGCCATGTCCAGTGTTACCTTCAAGCGGTGTGAAAGAACTTTAGTGAAGATTTTATAAACCACTGATAGGAGGCTGATAGGTCTGTAGTTCCTGAGACCCTCAATGTCACCTTTTTTATGTAGCAGGATCATTGTAGCATTGTTCCAATCCTCAGGAATCTTCCCTTCATTAAGGCATCGAGTGAAAATTTGGGCGAGTACTGTTTCAATTTCTCCACTTGCTTCTTGTATGATGTCTATAGTAATTCCATCTTCTCCTGGAGCTTTCCCCCGCTTCATGTTCTTGATTGCATGAGCAACTTCTGCTGGGAGGACTGGAAGAACTCTGGTACCTTTCATGATGTCTGGAGTACATGTATCATCCCTTTCATATAATTTGGAGTAGAAATCTTTCACTCTTGTCAAAATTTCTGCCTCTATTTCTTGTTATAGAACCATCTTCTTTTCTCAGAGCCATAATCTGTTTTCTTCCCTTACTGAGATGTCCCTTTGCTATCTTAAGGCTTTGGTTGTTTTCAATTGCTTTCCTCACTAGCTCACAGTTGAATTTCCTTACGTCTTCAGTGATACTTTTTCGTGTTGTCTTGCATAGCTCTATATATTCCACTTTGGAAGTCACATCTTCTTTAGTTGTCCTCATCTCTCTTCTTTTTTGCATCAACATTTTGGTTTTTCCTGATAATTTGTTCACATGCAACTTGTTCTTAGACCCAGCTAATTTTGTTGCTGTTTCCATTAGAGCTTTGGTTACTTTTCTGTTAACTTCCGAAATATCCACTTCTTCCGATGTTAGGCCTTCTAAAGCAGAGAATCTGTTCTTCAGTTCTAACTTGAAAGTATTATGGTGTTTTTTAAGGTTGGTTATGTCAATACATTTTGTTTGTCTTATGAGCTTGCCACGTTCCAGTTTAGTGTTGAGGTGCATCTTACATCTCACCAATCTATGGTCACTACCTGTGTTGAACTTGTTCAGCACACTGCAGTCTTCGATGACGAATTTTTTGTTACACATAATAAAATCAATTTCACTTGTCGTTCCAATTGGATGTCTCCATGTCGATTTCCTGTGTGGCTTTTTCTTGAAAAAGGAGTTCAAGATGAAAAATTCTTCTGCCTCTGCAAACTCAACGAGAGTATTTCCACGCTGGTTTCTGTTGCCGTGACCGAATTTACCTACTGAAGTTTCATTCTGTTGCCGTTGCCCTATTTTTGCATTGAAATATCCCATAATTATCTTCAAGTGCTGCTTACCTTTATTATTTAGATGACGAATTTCCTCATAAAATTCTTCAATTTCTTCTTCAGGATGACTTGTGGTGGGTGCATAAGTTTGAATAATCTGAGCCTGGTATCTTCTCGATAGTTGGATAACGAGTCGTGCAGCTCTGTCAGAGGAACTTTCAACTTCTACCACTTTATCCTTCAGTTTCTTGTTTATTATAAATCCAACACCACTAGTTCTGCCAGTATCTGTCCCACGATAATAGAAGAGATGTCCACTTTTCAGTTCAATGAGATCTTCTCCTTTTCTCCTTACCTCACTTAGCCCGACGATGTCCCACTTGATCCTTTGTAGTTCCTCTTCCAATTCAAGAAGCCTTGAATCAGAAGATAGGGAGCGTCCGTTATAGGTAGCCAAGGTCAACATCAAATGGCAGCCTAGTCCGGTCCTCCGGGGATTCTTAGCACCCTCTACCTTCATGTCGCACTGGCCGCTGCCTTGGCCAGGTACATTCCAGCTGCCGGAGACTGAGGGCCAAGATTTAAGTTGTAGAGTCATTTTGGAGGTGTTTGGCCATAACTCACCACGCTGGCCAAGCGGGTTGGTGAGTGTGGGATAGCATTTCCTCTGATCCCGATGGTATAGTTATACCGCTATTTTTCTCTCTCTCTCTCTCTCTCTCTCTATATATATATATATATATATATGACAAGAGTGGAAGACATCATGATCAGAGTTAAATCCCTGAAATGGCAATGGGCTGGACATACTGCCAGAAGGACAGACCATCGATTGACAGCTGGAATTTTAGATTGGATTCCAAGGGACAGGAAAAGACCCAGAAGAAGACCACATGGGAGATGGGTGGATGAAATTCGAAAGTATGCAGGGGTGACATGGAGGAGACTGGCACAAGACAGACCGTTGTGGAGGAAACTTGGGGAGACCTTCGTCCAGCAGTGGATTGATAATGGTTGACAATTATGATGATGATGATATATATATTGAATTCTAATCATATATATAAAAACAAAATTCCTTTTTCATTGGCCCTGAGCACGTTTTTGTGCTCCTCTTAGGAGTGCTCGTTGGTCTCTCGACCTCGTGGTGTTTGTCAACTTTCGGAGTCGGGCAGAATTATTTTTCAATTGTTGTAATCATCTTACAGCATTCCTGGAATACTGTGTAAATATTGAAACTTTTATTTTTAATCTTTTAAGTACCTTTACCAATGCATTATATTACGTGTTTTTGTCTTATGTCATTCCATGTTTCGTAGGAACTGTCTGTAAAACGTTCTTACAATGTTTTTCTGGTTTTTGTGGGAGATGATGAGTATGTTTTGTTCCAGGAAAGTGATAGTAGATGTATGCAAAAACTTTTGATTAATTATTTAGTTTCCGCACCTTTGAGGGCGGTTATGTAATTTGGTTTTTTGGGACTTATACTTACATCTACGGCTTTGAAGAAACCCGTTTTAAACTAGGTCTTTGTGGTAGTGAGAAATTGCAGAGTTTTGCTGGTCCTTGATAAAGTCAAGGCTCGGCATTTTCGACACTTTCTGCATTCAGGTTTTGTTTTTTGTATTCTCTTTGCTGGTTGGCTTTTGAGTATTTTATTATTTTTTATTACTATTTTTTGTAGTTTCTGCTTTGTAGGTTATATATATATATACACATACACAGGGGGATTCCTAAAGTCCTAAGTCACCTCAATAACAAAGACAGCTAGAGCTCTGGAAGTAAGGTATGGTATAGTAAAACAACCATGCGCTATCGGATGAGAGTGACTGCAGCGCCCCTAATGGTAAAATGTGGAAGTTAGCACTCCTATCTCTGAAACCATGAGAGATACGGGAAAGAGATAAATTAGAAACTTGTAGAGCATCAACGAATTAGTGGGAAACGACATGTGGTAGAAACGGCTGGAAACGTGAGGGAAACATAATGTTTATTATACGCAGGGATGAATACAAATGGAGTACATTGGTCGTATTTAATGCAAGAGCGGTACTTACATAACGTTGCGTTTAACGTAAATATTGTTCAATATGGCCACCATCTGCTACAATACACATTTGAATGCGAGACAGAACTTCCCGTTGTACGTTCGCCAGCATAACAGGTGTCACGTTCTCACACGCAGCGACGATACGCAGTCGGAGATAGTGGAGACTAGTCGGTTCCTCCATGTACACGTGATCCTTTAGGTAACCCCAGAGGAAGAAATCCATGGGAGTTAGAACCGGGGATCGTGGAGGCCACGCTACGGGACCACCATAACCGATGATTTGTTGCCCGAAACTGTCTGACACGAACTGCTGTAGGTTGAAGTGCCAGAGCGCAGTCATGCTGAATCTATAATGAACGTACATCTTCCAGAGACAGATCATCTAAGTACTCAGGTAATGTGCTTTGTAACAGCTGCAGGTATCTTCATCCATTTAATGCGCCCTCTTAGAACACGGGCCCAAGAAGTCTGTCCTTCCAGATGCCACACCAGACATTGATCGACCAGCGCACCCGATGCCTCATTTCCCGTGTAAAAAATGGTTTATGAACTGCCCAGTAATGGGTGTTTTGTTTGTTCAGCACCCGGGCCTCGTCAGTCCAAAGGATGTTTGATAGAAAGGCCGCATTTTCTTCTACGGTTTTCATTACAAAATTGCACCAATCTAGACGTCGTTGGTAATCCCCTGGCATCAGTACGTGCAGCGGTACTGTACGGTACGGGATGATGCAAAATGTTCCACACACGGGATTGTGATAAGCCACATGCCATACTGACTTCGCTCGTACTGGTGTGTGGGTTGGCCAAAATATATGCCAGAACATCGACTGGTTGCACATCCCTACCCATTCCGGTGGATCGGCCCGAACGGGGACGCGCTGCAATACTGCCTGTCTCTCGTAACCGTCGAACCGCGCGACTGATGGTCCACGCTGTCGGCGATGGATGAGTCGGAAATCGTAAACCATGCTGACGTGACGCTTCCCACGCGTTGCGTCCGAATTCTCCATATAGCAGTACCATCTCGCAATACTGTTCATTCGAATAGCCTGCCATGCTCGTTGTTTACCCAATACTCACGTTACGAATGACATAGCTCCTGACCGACGATCCTTTATACATTGCCACACCGCGCCTGATACGGCAGGTGAGGCGTTATGTCACACCAGAATTTGCATACGACACTCACAGGCGTGCGGTCGCATACGTCATACATTTCTCTCTGCTAGACTGTTACCGCGACAACGACACGAACCGGCTTCGCACAAGTTCGCGTTTGCAGTCTTCTACTTACCCCAGCCGTTTCTACCATATGTCGTTTCTTACTAATTTGTTGATGCTCTACAAGTTTCTAGTTGATATCTTTCCCGTATCTCTCATGGTTTCCGAGATAGGAGTGCTAACTTCCACATTTTGCCACTAGGGGCGTTGCAGTCACTCTCATCCGATAGCGCATGGTTGTTTTACTATACCATGCCTTACTTCCATAGCTCTCTCTCTCTCTCTCTCTCTCTCTCTCTCTCTCTCTCTCTCTCTCACTCTCTCTCTATATATCATCATCATCATTGTCAACCATTATCAATCCACTGCTGGACGAAGGTCTCCCCAAGTTTCCTCCACAACGGTCTGTCTTGTGCCAGTCTCCTCCATGTCACTCCCGCATATTTACGAATTTCATCCACCCATCTCCCATGTGGTCTTTTTCTGGGTCTTTTCCTGTCCCTTGGAATCCAATCTAAAATTTCGGCTGTCCATCTATGGTCTGTCCTTCTGGCAGTATGTCCAGCCCATTGCCATTTCAGGGATTTAACCCTGATCATGATGTCTTCCACTCTCGTCATTTTTCGGATCCACGAGTTTCTCTTCTTATCTCTCCTGGTTATACCAAGCATGCACCTCTCCATGCTGCTTTGAGTTGTCTGCAGCCTTTGTATGTCTCTTTTAGTTAAGGTCCACGTCTCTGCACCATACGTAAGCACTGGAAGGATGCATTGATCAAACACTTTTCTTTTAAGACATAATGGCATATTGCTCTTGAAAATTATGCTGTTTCTTCCAAAAGCTCTCCAGGCAAGTTTTGTACGCCGATTAATTTCTTCATCAATGTGACCCTCACTTGATATCTGCTGTCCAAGATAAACATACGTATCTGTTATCTCCAGTTTTTCTCCATCAATCGATAAATCTTCATTTCTTGTAAAAGCATTGAACATCACTTTTGTCTTCTGAAAGTTCATTTTTAATCCCACTTCTTTACTCTTGTCAGCAAGTTCCTGGATCATACTCTGCAGCTCTGATGGGGTAATTGCAAAAATGACTACGTCATCAGCAAAACGAAGGTGGGTTAGATAATCTCCATTAATCTTTATCCCTTTGTTTTCCCAGTTCAGTGATTGAAAGACATTTTCCAATGTGGCATTAAAGAGCTTCGGAGATATGGTGTCACCTTGTCTCACTCCCTTTCCAATTTTTATGTGTGTTGTATTTTCAAACAGCCGAATCTTTGCACTTGCATTTTCATAGATGTTATTAATAATATTAATGTATGCATCTTCAATACCGCAGGATTTCAGAGCCGTGGTAACTGCTGATGGTTTCACCGAATCAAAGGCTTTTTCATAATCGATAAAAGCCATGCACAATGGAAGTTCATATTCCCTCGCTCTTTCAATTAGTTCCCTCAGTACGTGGATATGATCTATTGTGCTGTAGCCACTCCTGAATCCAGCTTGTTCTCTCGGTTGAGCCATGTCCAGTGTTACCTTCAAGCGGTGTGAAAGAACTTTAGTGAAGATTTTATAAACCACTGATACGAGCCTGATAGGTCTGTAGTTCCTGAGATCCTCAATGTCACCTTTTTTATGTAGCAGGATCATTGTAGCATTGTTCCAATCCTCAGGAATCTTCCCTTCATTAAGGCATCGAGTGAAAATTTGGGCGAGTACTGTTTCGATTTCTCCACTTGCTTCTTGTATGATGTCTATAGTAATTCCATCTTCTCCTGGAGCTTTCCCCCGCTTCATGTTCTTGATTGCATGAGCAGCTTCTGCTGGGAGGACTGGAAGAACTCTGGTACCTTTCATGATGTCTGGAGTACATGTATCATCCCTTTCATATAATTTGGAGTAGAAATCTTTCACTCTTGTCAAAATTTCGCCTCTATTTCTTGTTATAGAACCATCTTCTTTTCTCAGAGCCATAATCTGTTTTCTTCCCTTACTGAGATGTCCCTTTGCTATCTTAAGGCTTTGGTTGTTTTCAATTGCTTTCCTCACTAGCTCACAGTTGAATTTCCTTACGTCTTCAGTGATACTTTTTCGTGTTGTCTTGCATAGCTCTATATATTCCACTTTGGAAGTCACATCTTCTTTAGTTGTCCTCATCTCTCTTCTTTTTTGCATCAACATTTTGGTTTTTCCTGATAATTTGTTCACATGCAACTTGTTCTTAGACCCAGCTAATTTTGTTGCTGGATACATATATATATATATATAAAACTAACAGCAGAGTTAAAGACAAAATTTAAAAAAAACATTTTGAACTTACATTCTGAAGATCATGACGCGCAAACGCAGCAGTGATGAATACCCAGAACTAACAGCCTACAAAGCAGAAACTGTAGCAGTTTTTTTTAACAATGACAAAAAAATAAAACTCAAAAACCAACAGGCAAGAGAGAATAAAAAGAATAATAAATAACAAAACCTGAATGCAGAAAGTGTCGAAAATGCCAAACCAAGCACGCTGTTGCAAATAATTAAGCTTGATGCCAAAGGCATATGTATAGATAGGCCGTACCCTAATTTTATATTCTTGAAGGAGGCAATAGAAAAATGCTGATGGTCCATCATACCTACACCCTTATCCACGTACAGACATACTACAGAACATAAAGCGATTCTCCGGCAGAGATGTTCCGAAATCTGTGTCCCATCCAGGGGCGTATTTGGAGGGGAAGGGGGTGCAAGGATTTTCTTTGTTCAGATGCGACTTGCATTAGAAAAAATGATTTAATTTAATAAAAATGCATCAACTTGTAATAGAAAATAATGCTTTAATTTTTTTTCTTCTATTTTTCATTAGCTTTTAATTTGTCTTGATGGATTTCAAAAACTTCCATTTTCGGTCCTCCCCCGAAAAAATATTTCACACTATATTGACAAGTCACCGAACACCTAGAGTTCGAATGTGCATGTTTCACCGATATTCCATCATAATTTCATCTGTTAACCACGCCCTGCCGAGATAGGCAGTGTGCGCATTATTTGCATGTTTATAGTGCCTATTGCTCCTTTAAATTTGTGCTTCGCTCGTGCAAAACAGCGTGCGATATCTTCTCAACCACTTTCTCGAGCTAGTAAGTGCATTTTTTTTACTGTTTTACCATCATAATTTATCACGTTGGGCATGTTTACTTTTTACCCATCGTCACTGGCCTTGACTCTCTGCTCTGAAGTGCCTACTGCTCATAGAAGACTTCCTGCAGCCTGTGTCTGCCTTTGTCTTCCGTTTTTGTACTCCACCCATCGTCAGTGGTTCATTACGCTGCCTTTCCCAGCGTGCCGATTGCCTTCCTAGTGCTTCTCGTCATACACGTTTTAGTGCCTTACCCCGTTCAATGGCTTGTATCACTACTCTTGCACTACAGCATTCGTTTCGACATCCAGCTATTGCTCCACAAGAATGCCTTCCCTCTGATTTCAAGCCAGCATCTCTCCCTACTGCTTCTGGGTCTTCGATAACTTCAGACAAGTGCTCTAATGTCTTCCTTTTCGCACCTTCACGGCGCTGTTCGTGCTGATGCTTTTACTCATTTTGCACTATTGTTTCGCCTGTGTTATCCTGTACATCATGCCCTGCCGGTGTCACGTGACTCGATGGGTTTCTCTATGACACTTCTCCTGCAATTATTTTGCAATAAGCTTTGCTGGCAGCATTTGTTATTCATCCCCATTGTCATTGCAGTGTATATACCATCATTTTTTTAACAGATTGTATTATTTCCCAGTGAGACGTCCAACGCTGTACGTCTCCCTCTTATGTTGAATAATAATAAAGCGATTTTGAAACCTTGCTTTATGGCTTGTGCATTATCCTGCTAGTACCTACAAGGCTCGGTTCCATAGTATTGCCACAGAGTTGGTAGAGCCTAATTGTCCAGAATATAGCGGTAGACGTGCTGGTTAACAGGTCTGTCCACGATAACCAATGGGCCGGGACCATACCACGAAAAACACACCCCTGATGAATTGTGTATCTGAATTCATGAGTCCAGAGGACCCGTTTCCATTGATCTACGGTCCACGATAAATGTTCTTCACACCATGCTAAACGACGAGTCACATTCCGAGTGAAGATGAAAGGCGTATGATCAGCCGCATGACTACGGTAACTAGCCCATGGAATGAAGTTCTCTGCGAATGGTACTATACATACCGAGGTTCTAGTATTGTTACTCGCCTGTACACTGAGGTGTTGTGCAGTACTCCGTCGATTAGCTGTAACGACTCTCCTGGGGCTTCGACGTCCTCTATCACTGATTTTCTTTGGTCTGCCGGTACGTTTTGCTGCTTCAGGCACGCCAGGTGTCTTCCACTTATTCAGTACATCCAAAACAGTTGACTTGGGTATGTTTACACGGCTCTCGGTTTCTCTTATGGACAACCCACTAATATAACACCCAACAATCTTTCCTTTCTCAAAGTCAGTTCTCTCCTGCCGTGACATTTTCACAGTGCGATATGATCGCGGCCAACTGCAGGCTTGTTTTTATACCGTTTGCAGCTGTACCGCGCATCTTAACAAAGCAGCTGTTCGGTGCCTAGTGTCAATATAGTGTATATACGCCTTTGGTCCCACCCATATTTATCTTAAAAGAAATAACTATTTAGCAGTAGTTTGTTCATGGATCAAAATGGTAGTTCATGAGTCAAAATAATGGGGTAGACAAAAAAGGCCTCTGTTCAAGGAGGTGCTACAAATAGCGTTGCGCGGGAGACTCTCATTGACCAAATAAATATAATCATCTGGTTCAACATCCCGTTTTGAGCATGGCTTGATATGTTATATTCAGATACGAGTGGATTTTTTAAATTCTTTCTCTCTTAAATTGCTGCCAAAATTTATTCACGACTGAATTAATTTTCCTATGCACACTTCAACGGTTCTATTTCATGCAGGTGTTAACAGAAATTTTCTATTTCATCCAGGTGTTTTTTCATGAGGGAATTTGAGGTGTTCCCCAGCAATGTCCTGTTCCCAGGAGCGGATTGGGTCGACCTGGTTTCGTCGACCCAATCCGCTTCTGGGAACAAGACATTGCTGACAATTAACCTGCGAACGGGACATTACTGAACAATTAACCTGGGAACAGGACATTGCTGAACAATTAACCTGGGAACAGGCCATTGCTGAACAATTAACCTGGGAACAGGACATTGCTGACAATTAACCTGGGAACAGGACATTGCTGGCAATTAACCTGGGAACAGGACATTGCTGAACAATTAACCTGGGAACAGGACATTGCTGAACAATTAACCTGGGAACAGGACATTTCTGAACAATTAACCTGGGAACAGGACATTGCTGAACAATTAACCTGGGAACAGGACATTGCTGACAATTAACCTGGGAACGGGACATTGCTGACAATTAACCTGGGAACAGGACATTACTGAACAATTAACCTGGGAACAGGACTATGTGTGAGCTTCTTCGGGAATCTTTTGCCTCACAGCTCAAGACAATAAATGTATCTTACACTTCCAACAAATTATTGTGCAACAATAGGGCCTGTTAAAATCATCGGATTTCATGGAACTGAGACAGAAAGATCTTAGTTTTTCATGATCTTACGCCATATACGGCAGTGTGGGCAGTATTGAATGCCATATGCTTATGAACTAGCAGCAAGTGATTCGCATTTAGATGAAAGGTATCGTGCAGAAAAGATTAGCGTGGACTACTTAGCCGTCAGTACACGATCATAAGTGATGGTTTTACACGTATCCATACTCGATTTAACATAAATTTAATACAAGTCTAGATATTTGTAACGTACAAGATCTTTCGAAATGCAACGCGATTTTTTTTATTGTTGTACCTGACGATGAAACGCACTGCGTTTCGAAAGGTCTCTTACATTATAAATATCTAGACTTGTATTAAATTTGTGTTAAATCGAGTATGGATACGTAAAAACCTTCATTTATAATCGTGTACTGACGGCTAACTAATCCACACTAAACAAGTAATTCGATGAGAATTTCTGTTGTTTTATGAATGGCTGTTTTGCTTGATGATGCTTACGTTACTGAACTTTAAATTTCATTCCATTAATTTTAGTGTTCCTCTTGGCAATTCGGGTTACATTTCACAGCTTTTCTTTTGCAAATGAGTGTTTTTTTTATTGGTGTAGAATTTTATGCGTCAGGATTCTATAAACCATTCCAACGCAATCATCTCCTACGCTATGACAACTCATTTATTCTTGTAACAACAAACGTACAATAATTTCACACTTAGTTTAATCTTTCGGAAAATTTCAAATTTCAGCTGTTTAAATAAGAGACAATAAATTGCTTTTGAGCTGTCCTCATTTCGAAAAAGGAAAATCAAACTGTTCGTGGTGTTACTAGCTTCTGGCATAGCCCTTCATGATTGCCTCAAAAATGAGGAAGATTTTTTACGGAAATGAAAGCAAATAATTCAGCTGACATGTATTATCACGTCACACCTGTCTTGAATTTCCCATATTTGTTAATTTTTAGGAGATGAGTGTACACAATCCAAAAAAAGAAAAAAGATTCACTATTCGTAGAGTCAATTATCGATCTGCACAAGATGAGTAGCTCTCAAAAAGTAGCAATGTAGAGCAGTGAAACTGGTTTATGAGATCTCGTGGTACATATGCTCATTAATATGAAGTAACTTTTCAGCAACTTTTTTTCAAGATCGCTCTCTTTGGCTTTATACACTGAGTAATCACTAAATTATGGTCACCCTGTAGAATGAGTCACACCCGATACTTGCGCAATGAGGACAAGGGGTTGCTCTGTAGGCTGCAGCGATGCATATAAGAGATTGGTAGTTCAGTTGAGAGCGAAGTTACGGACGTTATGGGTAAAACCAAAGATTTATCGGAGTTTATGAAAAGCGAAATTGTGGCCGCACGAACAGTTGGTCAATCCATTTTGTAATCGGCGCCATTTGTGGATTGTGCGAGAGCCTATCTGTTTAAAGTGTACCAAGAACGGTGCCAAAATGGCGAAACAACCAACCCGTGACGCAACTGTAAAGGACGGCGGGAGGTGAGTTCCAGTGATGAACGACAGGCGTGTCGTTTTGTGTAGGGCAATAGACGAGGCACAGTTAATGGCCCAATGCAATGTGAGCCAACCATAAACAAGATCCAGCGTGATTATTCGTCACACGCTGGCACGGATGATCTACAAGAACAGATGCCCTATAAGCCTAATAAACAGTCCATCGACGTAAATGACTCGTTGCACCAACAGCATGCGGATTGGATGACAGAAGATGACAGACAAATCACAATATACACTGCTTTCTTCCAATGGCAGAATCAGTATTTGGTATCAGAAGCATTAAGCTATGGATCCTTAATGCACGGCATCGACCATTCAGGACGGTGGGGGGCTTGTACAATATGTACAAGCCCCCCCCCCCGTCCTGGATGTTTAGGTGGCATGAAGTGAGAGTTCTGGGACGAGTATATACCCCAGAGAGAGAGAAGAGCTCTTCCCTCTCCTGAACGATAATGCCCTATGCCATCGGGCCAGCCACGTAAGACATCTCGAATGATCTCCGAACTTGCCTGATCTCAACCCAATTGAATATCCGAGACATTGTAGAATGCCAGATGAGGCTATTGAACGCACTACCCTACTCCATACTGGAACTATGGACAGCAATACAAACAGCTTGGTTGCAGATCCCCACGCAACTTTACAAACATCTCGTGGAGTCGATGCCACACGGATTTGCTGCCGGTTTCTAGGAGAAAGGAAGGTTCACAAAGTATGAGGTAGATGGTCGTAATTCAGTGATCACTTAGTGTATGTACGTGTATATCAGTCGGGAATGTGGACTACGTGATATATATTATCTCATCACAAAACACTTCTATCTCACTTCTAACTTAACATATAAAGAAATTCGTACTGGTAAATTGTACTGCTTCATTTATTAATACAAATGGAAAATAATGGTAACCGTTTTAACTAAACTCATTCACAAATTCTATCGCACATCCTGGAAGTGCTGTAAGCCCCTTATTCACCAGTATGGCAAAATAAGAAATTGATCTAGATTAGAAAAGACTTTTGAGTTCCTTAATATTTTCAGAGAGTTTCGAGGTGTTTACTAAAGCTTTAGTAGTTTGATAAAATAAAACAGATAAATCAATACCCAAATGAATGCACGTGTGAAAATGGGTATACAATTCGAATTTATATTTCAAAATTTAACTGTTAAAATGAGATAATCACGCACACGTTTTTTTCTTTTCTTTCTTCAATATTTCAATTTCTACAAGTGGGATGGTTGACAGAATGGTGAAGATTATTTACCAGCAATTCTTGACGAAAAGTTGTTCCGTTAGGTTGCGTAAATGTGTATTTGTGTTAGGCACTGTACCTCCACTTTTGTTTGTCGAACAACTTTTTTCTTATTGGACAACTGTAACCATTACCAACATTTTCTAGCTTTTTGGTATGTGAAGTTTTCAGGTTGATGGCGTGCATGCGGATTTGCTACGATATCCGCGGTGCTCCAAATAAGACTGAAAATATTCTTTTTGCATCGAACATTTGGGGGACGTAACTAATTTTATCAATATTTGTGAAGCTGCTTATTACACTATTCCAAATACTTAAAAATATCTTTAGCAGATTTATTTTGAAACTTCCCAAAAAGAAGAGCTTATTTCATTCGAGAATTCAGCTGTATCCTGTGTGTGTGTGTGGTGTGTTGCGTATACCTCAAGAATTAAGCTGTATCCTTCATGTTCCTTCCTTGCGTTCGAATTTTCCATTAAATTAAAAAAATGCGCTCACGTAGATTTAGATTTTTTATTTTCGAATCGGAGATATCACGTTTTCTGGTGGCCGCTTTGACAGATCATGAGTAGTACATCTTGAACTGTGGGCAGCGAGTTCTGTCGGGCTACGCTGATCATTCCTTTATTTAAAACACATGGTTTATGGCAAATTGAAATCGTTCCAGGTATATATTTTTTATTTATTTTACTTTGGTACTAGCATATCTTTAGTAGTTTAGAAAGAAAAATAATGGCGTAATATGTAAAAACCGTTAGAATTGCTGCTTTCAGCGTCTCCTCTTTTCTACTTTGGTTTTCCATTCCTCCTTTCGTCACAATCCTGAGAAGGTGCGTTAGTGGGTCAGCATTTCCAAAACATAACGCTCTCTGAACAGTGCATTGGCTGAAAGACGTCATGTGTTTGCTGGTGCTTTGTTTGGGTTTAGTTTTCTCTTAACTTGCATGTATGTGCGAGAATCTGGTGGCACTATGTAAAACGGTTCTCATTAAAGTCCTAGTTGAAGGAAATAAAATCGTTAATTTTAATGATTTTTCATCCCTAAACTGTATGTTTGATGTTGAAAATGCTAGTGGAAACAGACCCCACTTCTGCTTCACAGAGAAGTGCGTTGGTTGTCCAAAGATTTATTGAACCAATTATTTAAGCTTTCACATGAAGTAATGTTGCTTTTATATTAATCAGTTATCACAGAAGTAGCAGTCTGCAGTTTTCTGACGCAGAGCGGTAAACAGCTTTGGGTTACTTGTGTGATATTATTGGTCGTCTAGGAGAGTTTATAATTTCTCATTTCAAAGTTTTAAACCTAAAATGTAAAACTGATATCGTAAAATTTTGAACTGTTCATCGCAAAAGTGAATAAATGTTATTTTATTTCAAAGTCATTCACTGTCAACAGAAGTTCAAATAAGATTTTGTCACTAAGAGTGTGATACTGTTCGAAAATGTGAGTGTCAAAAATCCCTGTTGCAGTTTGCGATGTACATACGAGAAAATCACTCCAAAAGCGCAGACAAAGTTTTTAAATCGCCGCCCCAGTGACGCTGTGGTCTAAGCGATGGCTTCTGATCACTCGTCCGGAAGGAGTCCGGGTTCGAATCCCGGTGAAGCATAGACGTTGTGTTTTTCTTACGGCACTGGCTCTCTCTCATCCCTGGAACCAGTGGCCCTAAATTAGGGACGGGCGACTGCTTATAGCCTATTGAGTTGCTCACGGTGGTCGTTAAACATAAAAAAAAAATCAAATGTATTATACCTTTTCCTGCTTTACCTACGCAAAGAGACTTCCTTGCTGCCCTTTAAACAGAATATCTTAAGTGTTTAGGCGGATTTAAGGCGGAATCTGTCACAATCATATATACTGTTGTATAGTGTCTTAAAAGCAAAGACGTCCGACAGACAATTTTTTTTTACAGACTTCCTTAGAATTAGACTAAAATAAATTACCAGTCTAGATATATTTTCGATTATGTATTTAAATTACTGTGCATATATTCAGTTATCCAAAAATGCACTATGCGTGGAAATAGGTGTGTGTGGGAAAGCCTATCGTATTTATAACTTTTAGCTTTATCTAGTAAATACTGTACATTGAAATCGGGAACTGCTACTTAAATTTCGAAGAACATTGAATATTAAGTCCAGTTACTCAGGTTTTGGGCAACAGTGTACATACACATATATCACTAAGCTGTTCTCTGAGATTCAGAGGTTGCTCCTCAAAGAACAATTATTTGCGAAATCAAAGTTAAGGGTCAATGTTATCTTTTACTTATTGTTGATGCATGAAACGCCTCCGTTTACAGCTACCTTGGCATACAACTTGAGGTTCACTGACGTCAATCACAGGTTTGTTTCACACAAGACTTTTTGTACTTCATATTAATTATGTTTTCCACTTGCAGGTATTCTTGAATCTTGTCCTTCCGCTGACTTTCTTTCCTGCCACTTGGACTGTGTAAGTTTTCGCATCATCCAGCCACTCATTTTTTCAACATGGCCAAGCCATATCAGAATATTTCTCTCCACCCAACTAACAACAGCTTCTCACCTTACACACCTGTAGCAGATATTCGTTCCTAACGTGATCGGAACGCATCCTGCCACAGGCACAACGTAAATAACGCGTCTTTCCAGCACACAAGCTACTCCTGTGTTTCTTCTCCCATACCTAGGTTTTACTACCGTACATTACTGCCCAACCTAGGTTTTACTTGAACAAGTGAATTTTATGCAGGCGTTGTTGAGACCCTATAACGAAGTAAATTTCTCCGTCATTTCCTTCCACGCCAGGATTCGAACCCGGATCCCCTCATTCCGGAATAAGTCACTCTACCAATTGAGCTACGCGGACGTTTTATTCTGATTCCTACCTGCCTTTATGTCGTGTGCGTCCTTCTGGCAGGTACGTCACATCTCCTGGTACGTTATATCATCTCCCCCTTATTATTTTTTTTCGAAGTGCTGGAGAAGGGATTCTCTTATTTTTCCTATCTCGCGGTGTGGAAATAACATCACACCATTGCGAGATTTTGAACGGTCGGGTCATCCGGATAGTTCGGGCGCCATTATAACGAAGTAAATTTCTCCGTCATTTCTTTCCACGCCAGGATTCGAACCCTGATCCCCTCATTCCGGAATAAGTCACTCTACCAATTGAGCTACGCGGACGTTTTATTCTGATTCCTACCTGCCTTCATGTCGTGTGCGTCCTTCTGGCAGGTACGTCACATCTCCTGGTACGTTACAACCCTCAAGAGTCAGTCCGGAAACTTTCGTTGTTATTGAATATTCCTAACTCCACATTACGGAAACTAATAAAGGAAGATACGGATCTGAAGAAGTTCAAGCCTCCACATCTTTTTTTTTTTTGAGGTTTAAGATCATCGTCAGCATTTAAAACGGTAAGCAGCCACGCGCCTTTAATTTTTTTTTTTTTTTTTATTGGAAGTTTAACGACCACCGTGAGCAACTCAATGGACTATAAGCAGTCGCCCGTCCCTAATTTAGGGTCACTGGTTCCCGGGGAAAGGAGAGAGCCAGTGCCGTAAGACAAACACAACATCCATGCCTCACCGGGATTCGAACCCGGACCCCTTACGGACGAATGATCAGAGGCCAGCGCCTTAGACCACTGCGCCACCGGGTCGGCGCCCTTAATTTGGAGCTCCAGGGAAGAGAGAGAGCGCCAGCGGCGTATAACAAACACACACCATCCATGCCTCATTCGGCACTCGAGCTAGGGCCTAACGCTGGCGACTAGCCAGAAACCTGCGTATCTGGCCATTCGACCTTGAGGGACGGCAAAGCTCCGACACGTTATTGTGCTGAGTGACTCAGCAAAGATTTGTGAACAGGAACTGAAAAATTGTTGCATGCGATTCTGTATGGGATCGTTAAGGGATAAACTTACCTTCAGCTGTTGCCCTCAAAATCATTACCTTCAGAAAATGCAGTGTCTTACCTGAAAGAAGATGTCTAAGAAAGCATAAAACCATATAAGGTGAAGTTCTGCATGAAGACAAGATATGAACTGTTTATAAAGTAATATTGTGCCCAACATGCTCCTTGAAGTATCCTACTTAACACTGGAAATCATATTCAAGAATGGAATCGTTAACTTTTTGTTTCGGATGTGTTTTTAAGAGTGAGTACACCGCTAAAAGCAAATGTACAGAGTTGGCGAAAAACCTTACTGCTTTTGAAAAATAAATTTATAACTCTTGCTATGTACCATGGGTCTCTTCAATTTTTTGAAATTTTCATGACCAGTATACAATCGCTAAATCATGCTTTTCTCTTCCTCTTTTTTTCAACATTCGATCAATTTGGGATTTGATCTTATGTTCAAAAGTTTAAAAAGGGCTAAGGAGTGCTGCAAAATAATAGAATTAACCATTCATGCCCAGCTCTATGCATCATTGTCTATTTTAAGTCTGTCCGCAAGCGTCGGGTAGGTTACCATCTTTAAATACCGCGGCTCCACCACGATGCACGTGTTGGCCAGCTGGCCTATTACCATCAAACCCTTGCTGATCTGTCTTCGGTTTCATTCACGTGAGCTGCCGCAGTCATCTGTCTTTGCTGCCCCGAAGTAGGCCTGTTTCTTCGGTGTGGGTGGGAAGCTACTTTCTCTTGCGGTAGATCTGCGTGGATAGAGTGAAGCAATTAAAGTCCCATCAGTAAGATACTTCTGTCACTTTTAGCAACATTCTCGGGATTCCATGATATAGCCGCTATATAGCTGTTCCTCCTTGTGAAGTCACGGACCGCAAATCCAAGACGAAATATCAGATACCTCTTGCTTTCCATTTGACCAATCAGATGCCAAGACAGTTCTACGAACAAAACCATAAAGTGGTAGCAATATTTTCCGTAACAAATATAGGCTGAGATATTTTAAGACTGAATTTGGTCACACCTTGGTTAATAACTCGCTGATTTACTATAGCTGCATCTTATAACTAACACAACATCCTTAGTATGCTGATATATTTTTCGGTGCATTTGATATAGAAAATTTTCTAGGCTTATGACTCATAGCTTAGGCTTTCTGCAAGGAAAAGTTATTGAACCCGTTTTATTACGCTTTCCAACCGTAGGTTGAAGAAGCGTATATGCTCCAGCTTTTTCCGTCCGTCTGTCGGCACGATAACTCACGTAAAAATGGTTCCGTTTCGATGAAATTTTAGTATATGGTAGGGGACCACCAGGGGACGAATCCTATTGAAAATGAATGAAGTGGAGTCAAAGGTCAGGACATAAGAGCGGGATGCATTCCGTTGTCCTTATGCGTCATAAGGTGCGTAAAAATGGTTCAATTTCGATGAAATTTTAGTATGTGTTAGGGGACCACCTGGAGAGAAACCCTATTGAAAATGGGACAAATGGAGTCAAAGGTCAGGACATAGGATCGGGATCCATTCCATCGCCCTTATCCCACACTATTAAGGTGGACGTCAAGTAATTTTGCTTCCTATATTTCCAATGGAAAATCTTTTGTACACATTTCCTTCACAATTAGTGTGTTCCCAAGGATGGAAATTTGAACATCGATTAAAATAACTTAATGCTATAACTTGGAATACTTAACATTTTCTAAAACATAAGCATAATTATATTAAAAAACAATAACGTTTCCTTCGGTGGTGTTGAAACCAGAAAAAAGATGGCGCGACCTGTACTTTGATGACGTCAGTGGACAAATAAATGTTGGACTGCATAATTACGGTTATGGCTGAGAAAATATTACGCTTATGGTTTAGAAAATATTAAGTATTCCAAGTTATGAAATGAAGCTATTTTAATCGATGTTCAAATGTTCATTCTTGGGAACGCATTAATTGTGAAAAATGTATACAGAAGTTTTTCCACTGGAAGTATAGGAAGCAAAATTACTTGACGTCCATCTTAAAGTAGCAATTCTTGTATGTATGTATGTACATTTTATTTTGAAAACGGCTCTAAGAATTTTGATGAAAGTCATTAACCTACCGCTTTCTGGTACTAGAAATCGATTTAGCTTGATCTCGACCTTAGGAGAATTCGTTTAGTGGGTTAAATAACCACCCCGAATCATAACGTTTTTAGTGTCATGGCGTCGTTCCATTAATGCTTCCAATGCTTAGAAATCTTATGACGTCACAATCTTGCGTTTGAGAATGTTGGCACGCTGTCACTCCATCTGTCTCATTACGTCACGCGTTGTATTTAGATCCTATTAAAGTTTTATGACGTCATGCTCTTGCGAGCATATGGTCCCGATTCCTATCTGCTTCATTACGTCACGCGTTGTGTGCGTATGTCCGTCCGCACGATACCTCGCTTAACAATCGTTCAATTTCGATGAAATTTTAGTATCTGGTAGGGTAACACCTGGGAAGGAACCTTGTTTAAAGTGAACGAAATGGGGTGAAAGGTCAGTACATAGGAGCGGGATCCATTCCACTGCTGTTATACGTCATAACTAACATAAAAAAGGTTCGATTTCGATTACATTTTAGTATCTGGTAGGGGCCTGCCTGGGGACGAATATCATTGAAAATGGGCGAAATGGGGTCACAGGTCAGGACATAGGAGCGGAATAACTTCCATCGCCATTATGCGTCATAACTTACGTAAAACTGCTTCGATTTTAATGAAATGTTAGTATGCTGTAGGGGCCTGCCTGGGGACGAATTCTATTGAAAATGGGCGAAATTGAGTCAAAGGTTAGGACACAGGAGCGGGATCTATTCCATAGCCCTTATGCATTATAGCTTACGTAAAATTCCTTCGATTGCGACAAAATTTTATCATGTTATTTCGGAGGTATACCGAACCGGTTCTGTTGAATATCATCGATATGGGATCAAGGGTCAGGGCACAGAACTGAGATTTATTCCACAGCCATTATTCTCATAACTTGAGTAATGATTTCTGGTATGTTGGAAAGCGTATTGTAATCAATGCATTGTATGATTTTACAAACTTATTACGTCATATTTTGAACATGCGGTCGAGCCTGCCTCGACCGGAAATCAGGAGGTACGGGTTCGATTCCTGCTCCAGGACGCTAAAAAAAATTTCAAGTTTTCTGAAGGAAGTGGTTAAATGGAATACAGTGGAATTATGCCCATAATGGCATTACAATGCCTACCATGTATTTATGAAGAATTATTTCTTTGGGGAAATTCGTTTCCCAATTGTATATGAAAAACGTATTGTATTAAAAATCGAAATTCGATGAATTTAGGCAAAAAAGGATTGACAGCAGGGAATATCGTACGAGTGAGAACACTGCGAATCCGTACAAGATTCGCAAGAATCTCGAACTCTTATTTATTTTTATTTATCCGTTTCTCTTTCCTAGTCTCTTTATCGAAGCTATTTTTGAGAAATGATTCCTAACTTTCAGCTTCCGGTACATTCCCTTACACCAGTGTATAAAACCCCATTTAACTAAATAGTTCAAGAATACTAGTCACAAAACTCATTATTTTTTTTTCATTCTCAACAAATTCATAAATTATGGTTATGAACTGGTGAACGGTTGCAGTTGTACATTCCTCGAAATTTAATAAGTGTGACAAGACTATTTTCTCTTAATCTCAACCCTACTGACAAAGCCAACGTTTCCTTGGCTCGTCTCCGTTGGAGACAACAAACTGAGATATTGCAAAACATGATTTTTTATTCCAAACATATGAAAAGTAGCAAGCAACCTATTTCTATGCTGTATTTTATCCTCTGTTTGGTTTATGACGAGAATTTAACCCAAAACCTGACAGTGTCAGTGTTAGCGAAATGTTGTGAATCATCTCCATGTGTGCTATACTAATTATTTGCGAAGAAACAGTATGGTTACCTACAAACAACCAAAGTTCAAATTTTCTAGAGGATAAAAGCACCACACAGCTTGCCTCAGCTTCATATGTGTTTTTCTTGCACACACGTGACCGCTGTATTAGGAATACATTCGTATAATTATTTTTTAAGAAATATTCACAACTGTTGGCATTATTGAAATAACAATTGAATGTGTGTTACACACTGAAGAGCAATTGAATTAGAGACAGCTGGCGTTATGCAAATGTGGCGCTGTGGGCGGCCTTTTAAACGGAAACGACATGACGTATGCTACGATCCGACAATATAAGGAGCGATGCGACGGGAATCAGTAAGATTCGGACGCAGTATGGGTAATACGAAGGATCTAAGCGCATTTGGTCGTGGGCAAATTGTCGAGGCCCGACGAATGGGTCACTCCATCTCGGAAGTCGTGCAGGCACTGGGATTTTTTATGAGCCACTGTGTTATGGGTGCACCGTGAGTACATCGAATCCGGTAAAACCATCCCTGCAAGGGCCAACTGCCGTGGACAACAGCGTGTGGATGAGCGGGGTCATCGTCGGCTACCTCGCATTGTAACAGCGGATAGACGGACCACAGTGCAAGAAATCACTCGGCAATTTAACGCTCGTGCACAAAAATGTGTAAGCAGCCACACCATCCAGAACCATCTCCTTGCTATGGGGTACAGAAGCCATCGTCCCACGAGGGTACCGCTGCTGACCGCACATCACAGGGTGCAAAGATTAGCATGGGCGCGGGAGCATCGCCACTGGACCCTAGACATGTGGAAAAATGTTGCCTGGACTGATGAGTCAAGATTTACGTTGGTACATGCGGATGGCAGGATACGATTACGGCGCAAACCACATGAAGCGATGGATCCTTCTTACCAGCAGGGTACTCTTCAAGCTGGTGGGGGTGGCATTCTCGTCTGGGGACTGTTTACGTGGACTGAAATGGGACCCCTGGTACGTGTGACATCGTCACTCACAGGTCAACGTTCCCGGGATATCCTGGACGACCATTTGCTCCCGTTTGTGCGTCTTCAACTTCCCACTGGGGACCTCTTCCTGCAACAATACAATGCAGCTCCCGAATTGTATCCGAATGGTTGGATGAACACTCCACCGACGTGACCTCGCTTCCTTGACCAGCTAGGTCACCTGACCTCAATCCCATCGAGCACATCTGGGATGCCATCGAGAGAGATGTTCGAGGCTCTGACCCCCCCCTCCATCAAATCTTCGTGAACTGTGGGAGCTTGTTGTTCAGGGGTCGTGGATCCGTATGGCTTTCCAACGCTTCCGGTGTCTTGTCGAGTCCATGCTGAGACGAATCGCCGCCGGCATCAGGGCAAAGGTGGTGCTGCACGTTACTAGACAGGTATCTCTAATTCAATTGCTCTTCAGTGTATATGTAAGACCTGTTCTTTAAAGAATATATAGAACCAGGTGAAAAGTAAAGCGCTCAACTTTATCACTATTTATTTGCAACATTTCGAAATTCATCATTAGCAATCATTCTTAATGCATCACTGTATGAAAGTCTCCCGAAATATCTTTCACAACTTTGTCTTGAGCTACTGTCTTTCATACCACTCTAGCATGCTTTCGAATTTCACCTACCCATGTCTCACCTGCTCGTCTTCTGGCCCTTTGGTCGTCTTCTGGCTTTCGAATTTCGTGTCTCATCTGGTCGTCTTCTGGCTTTCGAATTTCATGTCTCACCTGGTCGTTTTCTGGCTCTTTGGTCGTCTTCTGGCTTTCGAACTTCATGTCTCACCTGGTCGTCTTCTGGCTCTTTTCATGTCTTTTGTTATTCAGTCTAGTATTTCAGTTATTCAACCGTGGTCAGTTTTTACAGCTAAACTGACCCACATGAGGATATTTGATCCTTGTCATTTTCCTGATTTATGAGTTTCTCTTCCTATCTTTCCTGGTTGCTCAAAACGTGCATCTGTTTATGCTTCTTTGTGTTGTATGAAACCTCTGAAAGTCTTTATTAGTTTAGGTCCGTGTTTCTGATCAGTAAGCAAGAACTGAAAGTATGCATTGATTAAACACTTTCCTTTTGTTAAAAAAAAAAAATTCCTTTTTGGTAAACTACTCTTGGAAATTTTATTTGCTCAAAATTCTATTCAGATGAGCTTTATACTCCTATTAATTTCTTCTTCAATGTCACCCTCTCTTGATATATTTTGTTCAAAATAAATGTAGGCATAAGTTACTTACGAGACGACAACAAAGTCTCATAAATCTGCAATTGGTGTAGTAACAAAGATATTTTAATTCATCGAGCTCTTGCCTACCAACGAGAGGCTTTGTCAAGGTCAGTTACATTAGACGAATATAGAACCAGTTTGGAATTTTAAAATTAAAATATAGAACACATTTGGTGAAGTCCATAATGAAAATATACCCAGTTGGAGTTTAAATTTTAATTTTAAGCTCCAAACAAGTCCTACATTCATCTAATGTAACTTGCCTTGTAAATCCTCCGGTGAAATAAAATATACTTGTTACTACACTAATTGTGGATTTATGAGATTTCGTTGTCGTTTCAGTTATTAGTGTGTGTTATTTTCTTTTGAACATACGCTTAAGATTTAATTATATCAGTTACTTCTATATTTGTCCTGTCTACCTCAAAATCTTCAGTTCGTGCGAAAGCATTGTGCATCAATTTTATTTACTGTAAGTTTAATTTTAATCCGACCTTTACTTTTATCTGCAAGTACCTGGAATATATAGCCTGCAGCTCTGAAGAAAGTGCTTGCAAAAATGATTCCGTCTTTAGCAATAGAAGGGTTGGTTAATTAAGCTCTAGTAACCTATCTGTCTTATAAATTCAAATCCGAAATAAAATTAAAACTGGGAGGAAGGTAGCAAACTTTCTCTTTCTCTCATAGTCCGAATATATTCAGTACATGTGAGCATGAGCTTGGACAATTCTTTGTCTAAAGCTTTACTTGAAATCATAAGGAAAATCCGTTTCCACCAAAGAACATAATTTCGAAACTATGAACTTCCTAATTCTTGAAATAATAGCTGCTGCCATGTTTTGTCTCATCTGGTAGGTTATGCCAAATTGAGCTTGTATTTGACGAACTCTTCGTTTTACAGTTTTATTTGAAAGGTTCATAGACTGTTCCTTGCTGCCGCTATGAGAGCGTATAAGTGACCACTCATTGTATACACGTAGAGGGCAAAGACGTAATACAGGCACCCCGTGAGAAAGGAAGGAAAAGAAAATGAGGACATAAAATGCAAGATAATATATATTAATTAACACATTTATACTTGAAACAGATAAAGCTGTATTTTTTTAAGTTAGTTTAGTCTAAATGCAACTCGCCCAGTTGTTGTTTTCCCACGTACTAAATGCAAAACTCACAACAAAGTTACAGTAGATGCCAGCAGTCCAGGAGCTTTGAAATCTCGCTGAAGCAGGAACTTTTTATCACTTGCATATCGCGCATAAATTTCAAACTCTCATACATATCGGCTTTGTTGTAATCAAGGCAACCTAACAAATGGATATGGTATCTTAAATGTACTCGCATCACTTTGCATAAAAAAAAACATGTTATCATTGCTACGGTAAAACATTAATAAACTTATAAAGATCACAGGAAGAGGAAGACTATGAGACCTAAGTATTAATATAACCGATGTATGTACCTGGTATAGCTTAAACAGGGGAATGGAACTGTTCTCAGAGATGGACAGGGGTCGTGAGTTAACCAATCGAGAGCTTTCTGATCCTGTTCTATTCCGATTTGGGGGATGTACTATTTTTAGTTTCAAATGAATGAAATCTTCACAGAGAAAAGCCATAGGTCTCTGAATAATTTCATGCACAATATTGTGCGATGTTGTCTCCCTCATTTTCTGATTTTCCTCTATTAGTCTTTTCTCACTTTCTGATATGAGGAGAGACAAAAAGAGAAAATTTTCCAAGAATTATCCATCATTATAGAGTAATCTTGTTAAAACACCTTAAAATGCGCGGATATGCCGAAATGTTATTTTTCTCCGCATGTACTTACTAGCAACCAATGAAAATATACATATAGGGTTTCCATAACTGATTACAGTATTATATATATTTTTTAATGACGAATCCTACATCCGTCTTCATTTTATGGGTGATCTCGTGCGCTCATGGTTTCTGTACTAGCGTGTTTTTCGTGCGGCATCTGCCACTAGGAGCGCTGTAATAGCTGTGTATTTAAGATAACGTCTGTGACAGAGAAGACATAATGTGTACTGTGTCTGGCAGAAACAAAATCTTGTGTCAGAACTCAGTGAAAGTTCAGAACAAAGTATGGAAAGAAACCACTTAATGTGAAGTTAATTAAGTCGTGGATGACAAAAATTTTGGAAACAAGAAGAGTGGCAAAGAGAAGGACCATTAGCTTCCGATGAGACGGTGAGATACGTTCAAACTGCATTCAGACATGTCACCACGAAAATCAGTGAAACAAACTTTACGCCAAATACAGATACCAAAATCTACAGTGCTCAAAGCGTTGCAAGTTACATGCCCACAAATTGTAAATTCTTCAAGAGCTGCTGCCGAAACGAGAAACATTTGTTAATGGCATCTTGAACCTCGCTGAAGAGGATACTCCTTGCAACGTATCTGCTTTTCATACCCGGTTACGTTCAATCTTAGTGGTACGGCCAAAAGACAGAATATGTGTATCTGGGAATAGGAAAACCCACATGTCGTCGCGTAAGCACGCATATTCCTGGCAGATCTAAAATCAATGCCTTTTGTGGTGTAATAGATGACCGGGTAATTGGTTCTTTCTTCTTTGCTGAGACAACGGTTTCAGTAAATATGTATCTAGATGTGCTCATTAATTTACGCCATCTTCCAGGTGCAGGACTGACAGCCTACTGTAATATTCTGATAAGATGGGTGACGCAGTAGTCTGAGCTCTGGCTTCTGACCGCTCGTCAGAGATGGAGCCCGGGTTCGAGTCTCAGTGAGACATGGTGGAGTGTGGAGTGTTGGACCTACGGTGCTGGCTCTGTTCCTTTCGTGGAATCGGTGGCCCTAAATCAGGAATGGGTGACTGCTTACAGCTCACGATAATCATTAAACACTGAAATTTAATAAAAAAAATAATTCAGCGAATATTCGTGGAACTTTCTACACAACATTTTCAAATTTATGCATTGACAGGGACGGACCAATCTAATGGCTTCCAAGATCCCCAGACTTACCCTGCTAGAATTGTTTGTGTGAGGTTATGTTGAAGATGTGGGTTATGTAACAGTTGTTCCAGATATCAGGATTTTACGAGGATGGATTACAGGCGCAATAGAATTTTACGAGGATGCATTACAGGTGCAATAGTAGCAATTACCGCACAAGGGTTCGGGAATGTGTATCGCGAATATGAAAACCGTTCAAACATTTTACGTGCCGCGAGAGGTGCACTCGTAAAATAATCATGAAACGCATATAGCGTATTAAATCCCTTTATTTTTGTGGTGTATTCAGCACAAAGATTCGCCAAGCTTTCGCACATCACTGAGAGGCTTTTGCAAGGCAATGATAGACATAAAAATGCAGGGAATTAGAACACGCAAGGAACAAAGGTGATTTTTGAAAATAACGTGGGTGACATCACAAGCATATTACATGAATTTTTCTCACGCAATTCTACGGTGCGCTGAGATGTGCTTCCATCTTTTAATAACGCATACCAAACCAATGGTAGTTCAGTAGAGACTATACCATTGCATGCCCGTTTGCTAGATAGGATTTAGACTGTTTCCCTAATGGCGGTCTTTTTAAAATTCGTGTAAGCGGAAATTCTTCTATAACTATTCCATACAGAAGCGAGCAATGCATGACTTCTCTGGCGAGGGCTGTATTCTGCATGTCCTGGTTCACACTTCGTACGTGTTCTTTACATCTAGTGTCCAAGGATCGCTTTGTCATTCCGATATATATCATTTCCGTGTTGTCAGGATATGCCAACGGTATAGCGTACGTACCCGCCTTTTCTTTCTCACACTGTTTTCCTTGCTCCTCTCTCTCTCTCTCTCTCACTGTATGACCGCGTTATCACACATAATATTAAGTTGCAAGGAGAGACAGTGTGAGAAAGAAAAGGCGGGTACGTACTCTATATCGTTGGTATATCCTGACAACACGGAAATTATATATATCGGAATAACAAAGCGATCCTTGGACACTAGATGTAAAGAACACGGGCAAAGTGTCAACTAGGACATGCAAAATACAGCCCTTGCCAGAAAAGGCATGTATTGCTCGGCCGCTCCTGTATGGAATAATATTAGGAGAATTGCCCCTCATACGAATTTTAGAGACTGCCATCAGGAAAACAGTCTAAATCCTATCCAGTAAACTGGCATGCAATGAAATAGTCTCTACTGAACTACCAATGGTTTTGGCATGCGTTATTAAAAGATGGAAACACATCTCGGCGCACCGTAGAATTGCGTGATAAAAATTCATGTAATATGCTCCTGATGTCACCCACGTTATTTTCAAAAATTGCCTTTGTTCCTTACGTGTTCCAATTTCCTTCATTTTTATGTCTACCGTGCGAAAACTTGGTGAATCTTTGTCCACACTACATCACAAAAAAAACGGATTTAATACGCTATATGCGTTTTATTATTATTCAAGTCTGGTGTATTTAAAATAAAACACTCGAAGAAGTTTTTTTTTTCTTTTTGTAGGGATTAATGACTATCATAAGCAACTCTTTGGGTTATAACGAGTTGCTCGTCCCTAATTTGGGGGCCGCTGGTTCCAAGAAAAGGACAGAGCCCGCGCTATTAGGCAAACACACCACCCATAATTCATGCGGGACTCTAGCAGTCCAACTCGGACTTGTATATATATAATTTACAGAAGTAATTATAGATATATATATATCTAATTATTTTGTTCAGAAACCATCGCCTCAAACCACTCCGCCCCGCTTTAAAACTTTGTATGTTTATCTACTTGTATTTAATTACCTGAGTTCATTTAAAAGCTATTGCTTGCGTAAATCAAGGTAATCATTTATGAGTACCCTGTATTTTACTGCCACCATAAAGTACCGATGTTTGAAGAGCGAATATGTATTGAAAGGAACAAAGAAATTAAATTGCAACAGTAAATAAACATTGTGAATGCCATTCTTTAATGCAAAGCTTTTTTATTGTGAGCCAACGAGTTTTATGTGGATAACTCAGCAGTTACCCATTTTGAAATTAACCACATGCTGTGTGGACTCCAGAATTTCTGGAGAAATTGTCGTTGCAACGTAATTTTGTCATTGGCTTTGAAATTTTTTTATGAGCGACTAACTAAAAAAAGACAAATACGAAAGCACAAACAGTTAAGCTCCAATTAAAAACGAAAAAAAAGCTCACTATGCGTTCAACTGTTTTTCAGAGATTTTTCGAATATTTTGATATCTAACGTGTTTCAACATTGCCAGTATCTTTAAGCTGACTGTACTACTACTTGATGTTTTTATTTCCATGAGGGGGGTTTAGGCAGTGGCTTAAAAGTTGGAGAGGGGGATGCAGTTATGATCAGCAGAGATGGAAACGGGTCACGGGTCGACAATTTCTAATGGGTCAAACGGGTCAGGTGTTCCTAACCCGGGTTTATTTCCGTTTGATTTTTGAAGATAAAAGAAAATGTTTTCGAAGAAAAATGCGCACTAGGGAATTTCGTGATCGCTACTGGTTCTCGTGGAATGAAAAATTTGTCATGCAATATTAAGGAAAAAAAAGTCCCTTTCTTCCGAATGTTGTGAAAACAACATTCAGATTTTGGAAATTTTCAACTCATCATAAACTTGCGAAAATTGGTGTTGCTGTGAAACATATTCTGAAGTTTGCTATGTTATCAAGAAAACAGCAAAAACTGAAATTAAACATACAAGTTGCTTAATTTAAAAATTTCGACTGTAGCGCCATCAAAATTAGGTGGAACAGTCTTAACATTACTGCGGAGGGGCCTTTTGACTCTCGCAGATGTGTTTGAAAACATGTGTAAAATGGTTAAGCTATGTCTTGCAAATGAAGGACGACAGTTTCAATTCTTCATGTAAGGAAGTGAGTAAATTATACGTTCCTATAATATATTTGTTTGATTTCTGTATAACAGAAGATACCCAAAGCGGAGAAACTCTTTGAACGCCCTACATATATATTATAGTTCAAAGCAGATTTGTTCGGGTTGGGTCCAATTATATGACTTCTGGGTCCGAAAGTTTTGACCCGTTTCCAACTCTGATGATTAAGCAAAATTCTGGGTCCAAAGGTTTTGACCCGTTTCCAACTCTGATGATTACGCAATATTTTTGAAGTGATCTTTTAAATATATATATATTTCATTAAATAATTATTTTCATATCATACATATCTATAATAATTTTCATGAAAGTATGAAAATAACCATTCTGCTTCCTGCGGACATTTTCACTGTGGTTAACGGTGAGATAATCATCGAACGGACGAGCAAATTGAATGATAATGTCATAAAATAAGATGGCAACTCTGGGTCTGCAGATTGTAGAAGGCATTCGGAGCAAGCAAGATGGAGTAGGAAGAGTATAATGCTGGAAAGCAGAGGCTCAGACCCTGCCTTGCCCACAGATGTCATTCTGCAAATCGAGTTCTAATAAGATTACATTACACACATTCACACATTGGTATGAAGACAAAAATAACCTCACAACCAATACATTTGGTATTAGAAAAATGTAGTACCCAGTTGTTTTGAATTTTAACTTAATTTCTATAAATAATGAGCTTTAGAAATATTGAAAAATTTAGAGAAGCATAGTACAATGGGTGACAAACTAAAAGCAAAAATTGAGGGGAGGGCGGTCCCAACTTAAGGAAAAACTGAGGAGGACACATACCCGTAGGTTTTAGTCTTAAACATTTGCCTAAATTCTGTGTGTAGACAGATTATTGGCTCAAATTTGCCCACAGATATATCATCCACAATATTTATTACTCATTCATTCTGCACTAGTAGAGCACGTATGAACAATCTGTATTGTAAGGTAATCAGTTTCTTGGGAAGTTAGTAGCCGTTGGACTGAATGGATTCTTAAACAGATAGAAAAAGAAATAAGGTTGGGAAAAATTGCCGAATACCATCAGCTGGATTACCATCTGCTGCTACTGCTGTAACATCATATTTCTTTTTTTTTTCTGACTACCATAAAAAATGGGTGGATGTGCCGTTTGTTGGCTTCAGACCGATTCCAGTGTAAAGAATTGCTGTCAGCCCACGTATTAAGATGACGAACAAAAAAAGCGGCTGGTTGCCAAAGCAAGAAACAATTTCATTAACACACGCTGAAGTTCGGAGATATGAAAAGGAAGCACCAGTAAAAAAAATAAAGCGTGAGGGTGAAGTGATCCTGATGAATACGAGATGATGACGTTGAGCAACTTCCGTTTCTTTTTTTTTTTTTTCCTGCTCGTGCGTGCTTTTCCCTGAATAGGTGGTCAAACCTGTCATCATCTGATTTGTAGAAGCTAATTCTGTTCAGTTACTAGTGACGTTTTTCTTACACGGTCTTACAGTCATTCAAAATATTTTCCGGAAGCCCAAAGTGCTTTCGGAAAACCCTGAGTCAGTTCAGCGGAATGAACCGATCTGTGCATACATTTTCAATGATTGCCTTAAATACCTAAACGTTTTTACATCTGTTTCCTTCTGCAATAATGGAAATAAAGGAGAAAAAAGCAATCAACAAATTCCTCTGCACAGAGCATTCTGTTCGAAAGTGGCCTAGAGGTGAGTGCTCACGAATTTCTGATGGAAGGGCCCACGGTTCGTATCCTGCCACTGTCAAACATCCGCCGTGGTTCAGAAGTGACGTTAAGCAGCTTTCCGTTTTGAGATACTGTTCGTTATAGACTGGTCCAGTCTTTCGTCCTTGGTTTAGGATAGTTTCTCTAGCACTAGTACCAGTTCGGGAGTTGATCACACCAGGGCCAGATTAAGGGCTGTCTAACGGGGATGTAGACTTGAGGCCCACCATTACCAAGGGCCCAGGAAGCACGCTCTACACTGAATATAATGTACAGCTTATATGTTTATATAGGGAGGAAGCAAAATAGTTTTAGTTTTTGTCTCGTATGATTTCTACTCGATCGCAAACTGGCTAGAAGACGAACAGATTTCAAGGCATCGACTCACTAAGGGTAAACGTTTTATGTCGCTGTGTGCAGCTGGGTCGGCGAGACAATTTCAGCTTTATCACTACCCACATCTCCCTTTCTATACTTGGAACAGTTAATGGACGAAATTCACTGTGACCTCACATTGCACATGTATACTTTTCTTGGTGCATCTTTTTTGTTACGCAATGTTAAACTATTAAAAACTACAAGACAAAATCCAGGAATCTTAAGCTTTTAACTCATGTTTTTGTGAGAAGAGTGGATAATAGTCTTTTTTATGAAAACTTTGCAGATAATCTATTAGTTTGAAGCATGCACTACGTATTAATTATGACAAACATATTGCTACAGTTTTGTGTTTTAACGGACTTGATAATGATTTCCGTCATACGTTCTTAGGAGCCCACTCAGATGTCTTAGCCTTGGAGCCCACTAAGGCCTTAACTGAGCAGCGCCTTAGGGGTGTGCGACAGGTACGGTCGCACAGGACCCCGGGCTCACACCCTAAGGAACAAAGAAACAAAATGAGAGAGAGAACGAACGAAAAAGCGAAGTTCTTATTTTCAATTATTCTAATTTTATTTTTTAACTCAGTCTCGTTCAATTATTCTTCTTTTTTAATATCGATTGCTGAATTCATAATATTGTAGTTTGCTTCCGATATTTACCCAAATAACGGCAGCAAACTATAATATTATGTCTAGCGAAACATTAGTATTGAAATCATATCTTTCAACGTGCACCATTTACTGATTGTTATCGAAAAAGTTGTGCGACGTGAGTTACTTTCATCTGATGTCAAAACTGGAGCCGGTGCTTTAAGGATACATGAATAAAATTCAGAATTCTTTCCCTAATGCCTTCATGGCTTACAGGATATTACTTACTGTCCCAGTAACGGTGGCAAACGTAGAAAGGAGCTTTTCACGCTTGAAGCTGATTAAATCTTATTTAAGATCTTTCGTGTCTCAAGGAAAATTGATGTCTTTGGCGAATTTGTCAATTGAACAGGATAAAGCAAGCAAAATAAATTTGGATGATTTAATAGCTGGCTTTGCTGGGACAAAAGCAAGAAAAGTCCAGTTCTTATAAGGTGAGTTCAATAATATAAGTAATGTCCCATAATAGGTAAAGACTGAGCCATTGTGAGGGAACAGCGTATACTGGTGTGCTTGTTTTATCTACATCATTTAAGCCATTTACAAAATATCAGTGTTCAAAAACTTTAAAATGCTGTCTTTCATTATTGGTTAATTTTCAAACGTCTTGACGTTTCATTAAACTGTAAAGATAACTGTAATACACTATGTTTTAAGTCTAGTGCATGTTTTATGTCGAGTGCAGGGGGAGGGTTAAAGCAAGGGCCCCGCGTGACTGCTAAGGGAGGCTCTGGGTCTTAATCCGGCCCTGGATCATATATATATTTTGATGAACTTCCCATTAATACTCTGCGGTACCTACGGATCAGTTTTCTTTGTCAAACTGATCCGCAGGCTTATGGCTGCTCATTAAGGGTTCTCACCTTTCAGTAGTTCCCGAGACAGAGCTTTCTGTGGGCTAAGTTCTATGAGCTGGCTCTTAAGATTATAATTGGTATTCCTGTAATTTTCCTTGAGAAAGTGTCATCAGGGAAATCAGCTGCAGAATCGAATAATAAATGATCACTCATCTGTCAAGCTAAGCCCTGAGTCAAGCTTCCGGGCTGTGAGATTTCCCAGTGATATGCTCTTCTACATTACGAAGTTAGAACACCACAATACAACGGTGGTATTCTCATTGGAACGGCAACACTGTGGAGCAAATAGTAAGAATTAATATCGAGTTTATGCACACGTTATCCTGTCCTTCGAATTTACATTCTGTATCACAGTGCGATTAGAGTCATGCTCCCGATCTATCAGCTAACCTAACCATTTTAAGTTTTGCAATGTGTGTGTGTGATTGAGTGAGAGTTAGTGAGTGAGAGTTAGTTAGATGCTCGTAGTTTAACGAACACTGGGAGCATCTAAGTCTATCAAGAGTCCTCCATCTTTAATGGCCACGGGTTCCAAAGACCATCTAAGGCTATAGCAAGTAGTCCCTTCCCTATTGTAGGACCACTGGTTCCAGGGAAAGGGCACAATCAGGGAGAGTTCTAAGGCTACAGGAAGTCACTAGTCCCTAATGTAGAATTACTGGTTCCAGGGAAAGGAAGGAGCCAGCGCCTTTGGAAAACACACCATCCATACCCTATCTGGGACTAGAACTCAGGTGCAACTCTGACAAATGCACGTAACCCTGACCACTCGGTCACCCAAGAGGGATGCGTGTTATTTTGATCCCCGGCAAGACCTCAAGAGAACGATGAGTCACCCATATCTAATTTCTTTCCTATGTCTAGGTATTTTCATGTTTGTTGTCATGGACTCGAACTCTGATTCTTGATTAAAGCGTTAAGCATGCTAACAGTTTAACCGTCAGGCGGCGTTTTATTTATTTTCTTAGCGCTGAAATATTTATCAGATGGCAACATTTTCTACAACCCGAACGGCCTCGTGTTAGCATAAAAAAAGTCACTGAAATTATGGCAGGAAAAAAAGCATTCTGGCATCAACGTCTTCTATTACAACATTTTAAAAATCCAGTGGGAAGGGGGCATCACTGCAGATCGTGCAGCTGCTATGACGTATAATTCGAAGAAGCAGATGTATAAGAATTGAACAGGCATCTTCCTTTTGTTTCGTTTCTACAACTCAAAAATACGTAAAAACCGATACAAAAAATCAAATATGTGTCAAAATGGACTGGAAATTAGTAGTGGGTAAATTTAAATCGTAAAAAAAAAACCAGTCAGTGAACTTGCTGAATGTACCTGAAGACTAAGAGTAGGTGCACTTTTCAACACTGACTGCAATGAATGGAATGAACACACGAGCTTAAGAAAAGAAGACGGAAAAGAAGCACCTGCTTGTGTTCTGGTGTCTACATATTTGTGTGGAAATATCTGAATTACAAATGGCATCCTGAAAGTAATGCCTCGACCTTCATATCATTTTTTATTTGCAGCAGCAAAAATGTGAAACTCGGTGGCAAAATACTGGGACATATTGTTAATAATGCTAACCTATTCAAAGTATTCTCCACCACTTTCTATACTTTCCCGCCATTTTTTAACCCATAGGTAAAATCCATTTTCCTGAGGCTCTCGTTTCATCCATGAGTTTACAGATAGTTTAACATCTGTAACATCGTCGAAACGTACCCCACGAAGGGTGTTTTCCAAAGGAACAAACTGAAAAAAGTCTGAGCGTGCCAAA
Organism: Macrothele yani; assembly: GCA_039090855.1. NCBI lineage: Eukaryota > Metazoa > Arthropoda > Arachnida > Araneae > Macrothelidae > Macrothele > Macrothele yani. The sequence goes on from CM077014.1 coordinate 3,781,210, forward strand.
TCAGGAATGCAGTAAGGGGGGGATCACCGTTAGCCCTATTTTGGCAATAGTCTGTGAAGCCTCTATTGAGATGTGGGGATGTGCGTTATCATGGTGTAAAACAACACTATGAAGTGGAATATCACGTCTCTTCCTTTTGATTGTTTCCTTTAGCTTCTTCAATGTCTGCACATAGTGAGTACTGTTTATTGTTGCACCGCGTTAAAGAAATCAGTCAAAATGACACCTCGTTTGTCATAGAAAATGGTCACCATCATTTTCCCTGCGAAACGAGTTCTTTTCACCTTTTTCTGTCGAGGTGGAGATGTGCGGTGCTATTCCATTAACGCACGTTTTGTTTGTGGGCCATGAAAGAACATCCAGGTTTCATCCCCCGTCACAACATTAGAGAAAAGCACCTCACCCTCCCTCTCATAACAATCCAAGAGGTTCCGGCACATGTCCACCCTTTGCTCACATTGCTCACGCGTTAGGTTTCTTGGGATCCACTTTGAACAAAGTTTTCTGTAGCCCAGACCTCTGATTAATGTTTCCATAGCACTATGACAACAATGAATTGCATTACATAACTCCTGGATGGTGACACGACGATCAGCTGTGATGAGGTCTTTTACTCGTTGCCTGTTGGCATCTGTCACTGCAGTTGCGGGTCTTCCATTCCGTTGTTTTCCTAACACTGAACTTTCTCATTCACGAAACCTCTTCATCCATCTTCTGACATTACTGATATCGATTATGGTAGATCCCTACACCGCCAGGAATCTTCTGTGGATTTCTGGAGCCTCACATCCCTCTGTTTCCAGGAATTCAATTACGGCTCGCTGATTTTTCTGTCGTTCATGATCTTTATTTCCGATTCTGAAAACGATTTGCTCCCACATTGGTTACATATCATAGTACATGTGAGTGCAGTTTCATTAAAATCACTTCGAAATTTCAAAAGTTATTAAGAAGGAGGTATTACATTTGGGATATCCCTTGTAGTTATTTCATACCGCAATGCTTCGTCAGAAGTCTGGTGAAAAAACAACGGCACATAGCAGTTTTTGTGCCGGATCAGCTTGTGAAATTGTTCATATGCAGACAGTTTGAGAAATGGCACCTCTAAATTAAAACTCGGTCGTCACAAACACTCCGAATAAGCTTCCACTTCTCCCGTTTTCTTGAGATACGCAGTCCACACAAAACAGGCATGGTTAAGTCAGAACTAAAAAAAATGGAGAACATACTTTATGGAACCCGACTATATGTTCAGATTAACACACACTTTATGTTCAGATTATATTGGTGAACATAAAAAAATTGTAAATAAGGGAGAAAATTTAAAAATTTGCGACAAAATGAGGGCGGCCGGCCCCTCATACCATCATTGACGTGGGTGACCCTACTTTTCAAACCTCTCGAGCCGGCCCTGTGAGGGGAGGGGGCGGAGGAGTATACGTACAAACATGCCTGTGAACCGTGAAACTAGAATTGGAGTTTCTTATTGATACTGAATTGTACGTTTCTTTATCTTGGAACTTCAAAAACACTGAACATGAAGAAAAGTGACATTTCATGGTTTTGAACTCCAACTATGTCTGAAATTCAAAAGAAACTTAGCATAATGATTTTTAAAGTGTAAAACGAACTCTCAAAACGGCACCAGAATTTGTAGTATTCAGGTCACGGTTGTGGGAACTGTTTAAGAGTCAATATGTACGGTTGCGACTCTTCTATGGAATTCTCATCTCGAATCCAGTTAAGGAATCCTTGAGGCGTTCTTCAAGTATCTCGTCAAGCGGAAACACCTGTTGTCAACAGTCGCATTGAACTTTATTTTATTTCGAGGACATGGGGAAATGGTTTAGGTCGGCGCACTCTCTCAGACATATATCTGCCCTTCTCTCGTCTGAATGATGAATCCTTGACCAATTGAAAAAACAAAAAGCTAATTCTTACTGTTATTTTTCTTCTTTGTGACTCGTATGTGTTGAATTTCAAATATTTCGACATGTTTTCAAGTACGTTCTTACAGAAAAAAACGTTTTTTTCTGTAACGAGTTGTTAAAAAATGAGTACGATTGTATTTGAGTCTCTCGTGCTTTGAACGCCCTTGTTTACGGGGTCGGATGTCTTCGGAGTGCAAAGAAGCCTAATGTTTCTTATTTTCATGACACGCACTTTATCACTTGTCATACTAGTAGGCACGGTATCCCTCTAGCAATATATGACAAGTAATTGCGCATCAACGCACTGCTGTTGCCTGAGGGAATTCGGGTTTCCAATCCCACCTGACCGGAAAAGTGCAATTTTCGATGTCTTCTTTTTTTTTTGTCAGTTCCATACCTATGAAACCAACGTCATGTGAAACCGTTCTACTAAATCCAAGGCGTCGAAGTGAATTACATGCGCAGCGAGGGCGCACTTGAATGTTTGGAAAAAGCACTCAAATTTTTTCTTTTTAATAGCAATTTCTTTTGTCTTATTTATACAATTAGCACAGTGTCCCGTGCTGTGAGGATTTAAATAAAAATATTGGGGGGACCTCAAAGTAATGTCGTTTTTTGGGGGGCTAAGTTTGGGAAGCAGTTGTTAAGTGTTTATGTACGTTCATCATAAAGTAAGTGTATGTACAAGTGAATAAACTATTCGCCTTTAACTTATGCTGGTGTTTTTGTCTTCTAGATTTGCAGAACAAAATGAGTGACATAAAACCCAAGGAGAGCCATGTTCGTCATTGTAAGCTGTACGAATTTCACAAGGGAAACAATGCAACCGTGGTCACCAACAACATATGCGCCGTTTATCCTAATGCCTTAAATGTCCGCAAGTGCCAGCGTTGGTTCGCCCAATTCCGGTCGGGCAATTTTGACCTCCCGTGCAGAGGAAGGCCCATGGAGCTGGACAATGATCTGCTATGTTCAGCCGTTGTGGAAGATCCTCGTCAAACCATTGATAAATTATTGCAACATCTTAATGCATCATGGTCTACTGTTCAAGAGCACCTGCCACAGATAGGGAAGGTCTATAGAGAAGGAGTTTGGGTCCCACACCAACTTTCACCTGACAACAAAGCCCAACGTTCCACCATCTGCAACTCTTTGCTCAGTCGACAGGAAAAGGATCCACTTCTTCATCGAATTGCCACTGGAGATGAAAAGTGGGTTCTTTACGTGAACAACAAATGCTAAAACCAGTTGCTTTCTCCAGGTCAGACACCAGTTCCTACGCCAAAACCAGGCCTACACCCCAAAAAGGTTTCGCTCTGTGTTTGGTGGACTACCGCTGGCATAGCTCACTTTGAGCTCTTGGAACCCGGACAGACCGTAACCGCTGACCTCTATTGTCAACAACTGGACCATTTGAAGCAAGCACTTACTGTAAAACATCCAGCACTGGTCAACGGAAAAGGTGTCATCCTCCAGCATGACAACGCGAAACCTCACACGGCGAGACGGACCCAGCAGACGATCAGAGATTTTGGCTGGGAAGTTCTACCCCATACCCCTTATTCCCCTGACCTTGCACCATCTGATTACTATTTGTTCAGATCTCTACAGCACTTTCTTACTGCGAAAAGATTCCACAATATTGATGATGTCAAAACGGGGCTCTCAGACTTCTTTGCATCAGAGCCAATGTCTTTTTATAAAGACGACATTGAAAGTTTGGTTTCACCATAGGCAAGTGTGATCGATAATTGATGGCGTTTATATAATTGATTAAGAACTAAATGTATTCTGTTACAGTGTTTCACTTCTTTTCCAAAAATGAACATTACTTTCCAGTCCTCCCAATACTTGATTCATTTTACGGGCCAACGTCTTTCGGAATGACCTAAAATTTATAATAGGCTGTTTGTTTTGCGTAAATCCGTAAATGTAATATCTTTCAACACGGAAAAAAAAAAAAAAAAGAAATTGTAGGTTTTTACGGCACCTTCGTCTGATGCCGGTTTCACATGTAAATTCATTAAAGCAGTTTTTTTTTCTTAATACTGGTGTCACCTTTTCTCCTGACTTCACCTGCATAGAAAAATTGTTTACTCAGTATGACACACTTCAGCTACGCATTCCTCCCAATTGCTTTAAATTGATAAAAAGGCTATTTTTTTTAATCGAAGGGTATTTAATGAATTAAGTTCTTCCCTCTCATAAATTGAGCAATTAAGCCTACTTTCTAAGAGAAAGAATGTGCTGCCATCTGTCCGTAGCGTCTCTTTTAGCTGTTCGGTATTTCTTTGGAGATTAACTAAATATTATTTAAAAACTGAAAAATCTGAATTTAAAATAAAGAACTCAGTGCACGAACACAATTACTTTTACTAATTTACGCCGAACTTCCAACCTTTAGAATTAGTAGGTTTTTCCAGTAGGCACACCACTTTTATTACAACAGAAAATAAAAACTGGGCATTTATATGTAAAGCTTAACCTTACTTGATATAAAAGCTATGTAGAGGCATGTAACTACTGCTTCTGTTCGATGTATTTTAGTACTGATACTGTGATTGTAGCGACATTACCGTGATCTTTTGAAACAATCAAATTGCACTTAGCGCTGCTTTATGCCTGTTGTCGCAGGTAACAATAGATGTGTCTACGCAGTACTCATTTACCGCACTTTGAACAACATTTCATTAAGGATTTATAAGTTATTTGGGGATATATAGTTACAGTTTTTTGAAGTCCCTCTTTAAAATGAAAAAAAAAACAGTTGGTAAGAATAAGGGGCAGCGGATGTCCTAGTGGTCAACTTTCGTGACTGTCACGGAGAAACCTCAGGTTCGATCCCAAGCAGGTTCGAGCCACTAAATATTCGCCGTGCGTCGCATAGGCATGTTAACCGTCGAACCCTGGGTACTGGCCCCCGGTAATAGATAAGGGCGTCTTCCTTCCCTTCTACCTCGCTTCCGTGTGACTTTCCTATCAAGCACTCTAGCCCAAATCTCCTAGCTTCCTATTTCTAAAGGTTGTTTAAGACCTGGAGTCAGACACTCCCTTCCTAAAATCATTTATATATGATCTGATCTGGTAAGAATAATCCTGAAATTTGTTTTACGAAATGGTGTGATTATTAACACAAACCTATGGTTTGGAATAAGATGCAAAGGCTTTTCGATGTACTTGTATTGAGGCCCTGATCGTATATTTATTCCTCTACATACAAATGCGTGTTTTTTCAGTTTTCTGCGGGCCATATACAATTTCCTACTACTGTTTTTTTTTTAAATAAAGTATTGATACGAAATAATTATTTCTTTTCGTGGCGAATTTTTTGTTAATAATTTATTTTTAATTGAAATAAAGTAATTGTGTCCAATAACGACAAAGTGAAATATTTTTATATAAAAGAGCCTCCTATCACTTTTAATATAATATGTAATGTGGTTGATCAATTTCTTTTAATATAGTAGCAAGATCACGAACTCATGTTCTTCCCAGCGGGAAACCGTATTTTTCGCCTCCAAAATGATAGAGTAGTTAGAAGCGCGGGATTCTGACCAGTTGTCAGAGATGTGCCTATACTCGGGCAAAGCTAACTATGTAGTTAAAGCTACGGAGTGTGTACTTCCGCTAATAATTTAGTTCTAGTTAAAAAACTCCTGTTCAATCTTGAACTGAGACCTAAAGAAGCCCAAGGATGTATAGATGTTCTGAATGTTGTACGTACGTACATCAAAAACCGAAGATCTCGGTTTCCGTCACGTTTATAAAAAAATACAAATATTCCCATTTTGGCGACGTCATAGTCACTTCTGTTTTGCTTCAGTATACACGGGAAATAATTTACTACGAGCAGGAGAAGAGAAATGTATTAGCCTAAAGGTAAGGGGGAAATAATGGCTTGGTCTTTTCTTCGTGGTTACTGTTTTGAAATATTCATTCAGAAATCGTTTGTTTGGTTGTCGGCAAGGTTGAGAAGGTGTGGGGTTTGAAGGGAGACATCGTGATGGAAAGCGGGAAGTTTCCCTTTGTCTTGCTTTAAGTCACTCTTAGGGGGAAGGGTCCACGACACATGGCACCACATTAGTGCGCGGAGAAATACTGAAACACAAGAGATATCTTGTCGGTAAATCGGCTTCACAGCATTAGCAGTGTATTCAGGTTAGCTATTCCCCGAGTATAGGATACAGCCCTAGATGAGACATGGATCGAGCGCTTATCCTACAGCGTTGGCTCCCCCACCCATTCTCTGGAACCAGTGGGGGCAACTGGTTCCAGCCATTTTTTATTTCACCTGCCAAAATTATTTTTCTAATGGAAATTTTACCTGCCGGCTAAAAGTTAATTTCCTCGTAGAAACCTTATGTTTTGTTCACCCTGTCAAAATGATTTCTCCCATTCGCTTTTCCTGCCGAAACTTACGTTTTTCGGATGGAAGTTTTTGCGTGAACTGTCAAAACAACTTTTTCGTTATGGAGATGTTTTGTCATTTATTCTTCCTGTCAAATGGTTTTTTCCTACGCCAAAGCTTTGTTTTTCCTTCTGTCTGTCAAAGGATCTTTCCTTATTGAAATATTATATATATATATTTTTATTTTGTCTGAGAAAAGAAATTTCTCTCACAAATTTGCCTTTTGTTCATGCCCTCAAGAAGAGTCTGTCCTTGATAGCTTTATTTTTTGCTCTACCCGTCAAAAAATATATTCCTCATGGAAGTCTTAATTTTTGGTCCCGTCAAAAATGATTTATCTCAGTTTTATGTTTTGTTTGACCTCACAATTATTTTCCTCATCACTCCGTTAAACCACATGAAAATACTTCTGGTTTCAATTAATAGGTGTATGAGGACGGGAATTCCCTCAGAAATAGGTATGAGAAAATTTTCAGGGTATATAGTGTTTTAGAGATTTTTTACTGAACTGCTAACTCGTTGATAAAGCTAAGTTTAAGAGTAAATAATGAGCGTAAGCCTCATTATTTACTCTTAAACTTATTTACTCTTAAACTTATCTTCGGATCCAACCTCATCTACAGTATCAGCAGTGGCAAAACTCAGAAACCATGGAGGCTTACCTGCAAATGTTGCTAAGGATATATACCCTACTATAGGCCCTCGAATACCTGAGTTATTTGGCCAAGTAAAGACTCATAAGAAGGGTCTTCCTGTACGCCCACTTCTATCAGGATATGCAAGCCCAACCCGCCAGCTCGAAAGTGCTCTAGCAAAATTCCTCAAACCATTAACTACAGGTTCCTCCTACTCAGTTAATAGCTCTGTTAAGGCTATTGACAACATTAAGCCATTCTTACGAAAGGAAAGCCGTTTACTATGGCATCACTCGATGTTGTCTCTTTGTACTCCAATGTGCCGATTGGAGATGTACACTCATTTATTGAGAACCGTCTATTGGCTTTGAATTCTTATACTATTAATGAAATCCAAGCAATTATAAATGCTCTACGTTTTGTACAGAAACACACATTCTTCCGGTATGAAGGAACCATTTACCGCCAGACTGGAGGTGCGCCGATGGGTTCCCCACTTTCAGGGGTGCTCGCTGAATTGTTAATGCAAGACCTAGAAAACAATGTTTTACAATATTTCCAACTTAAGCCTGATCTCTACATTAGATATGTAGACGACATACTTGTTTTCTGGCCGCATCATAAAAACAAAATTGAAGAGTTTGCTAAAGAGCTCTCAAAACATTACAGTTCCATAAATTTTACCATTGAGCATGAAAATGATAATACTCTTCCATTCTTGGACATATTACTAAAAAGACACCCAGATACCAATTGTTTATCATATTCAGTGTACAGAAAGCCTGAAACACAATCTGCTATTATTCCGCATAATTCATCGCACCCAAGAAAACAAAAACTAGGAGCTATAGAGTACATGGTCCGAAGAGCCTTCACCCACTCCTCCAATATCCAGGCTAGAAGAAATGAGTTAAATCATATCCAGATGATTACGATGGCGCATGGCTACCATAAAACGATCGTTGAAAAAATTGCTCGATCAGTGAAATGTCTACACAAAAGTACCTTACAAAGGGAAACCAGAATTACAAAATATGTTGGCACTATGGACTATATACCTGAAGTCACTACAATACTAAAGAACATATGCAAAAAACACCACATTGCGTTTGGTGAAAGTACGAAAAGTATTCGAGCCATCGTGCAAAAAGACCGTGACCAAGTTTCCACACTCAACAGACATGGGGTTTGCAAAATACCCTTAATTCCTATTGACCCAGAAGATCCAGCAATTGCATATATTGGATCCACTGCACGCCCATTGCGAACAAGAATATATGAGCACAAGTACTCAATTACTAATAACTCCGATGCCACCTCTCTTGCACGATTAGTTAATAGAGGTATCTACCGACCAGACTGGACCAATGCCAGTGTGCTGAGCTCAAATCGTACAAAGCGATCTCTTCGATTCGCTGAGAGTTTATGTATATTATCGCACAACTCTGACTGCTGTAATGAAGAAACTCCACGTTTCGTTCCAGTGCCTTGGGCCATGTTAATGCGGCCAGAACAGCATACTCCTATCCAGCAACACTTAACTCCTAATAATTCATTTACAGTTTGACGAATAATGTCAACTTATTAATTATCCTCTGTGTATATATTTTCTTCGCATATGTAATAGCAATTCATAGTATCATTTGTTGAAATCCTTTAACGCATGACAAAACTTCTACTATATTTAATGTAAACATCGTTATTGTTATCACGTGCTCGCGTAATTTGAAAATGCTTCTTGCTTTTATCCGTTGTTTTGTTTATGTATATTGAAATACCTGACGATGGAGCACATGGTGCTTTGAAAGATCTTGTAAGTTGTTGTGCCTTATAAATGTTTTTTTTTTTAGTACAGACTGTACTATTAAATATATCTTATCGTGCTGAAAGGCTTTTCGAATTAAAAATATTATTAAAGTAAGCCTTCATTCTGTGAAAATGCAGTTACCTGTATATTCGTGTTCATGTTTTGCAAACTATACTATCTTAAATCTGTAAGAATTTTTAACTGGACACCTTAAAATTAAAAATCAAGTGATTGTGTTATTATTTTACAGAAAAAAATAGTAATTAATAGAAAGTTTAAACAAACTAAAATATATATCGTTACAAAAATTTCAGCCCACAGTAATAGTTATTTCGTTGTGACTAGCCTCTTTTATTGCACAAATTTTAACATCATCCTTAAATTGCTTTAATATACAGAATTGCTTTAATATACAGCACAATTAAATTTTTTTAAGTCCAACTGCATAAGGAAACCTAAGCACTATTACTCCGTAACAAGTGGGTACATAGTGCACTAAAAATGAAAGATAATTTCTCTGAAGAATCTGCATATGGAGCACCTGCCGGTTGACAATGCTGATATGATTCCTCATTAGCAGATTTGGAGTTCGAAACGAATGTTATGCTAGGTTGCGAAATTTCGTGAGATTGCAGAAATTATTCTTAAATCAATCTCTTCTGTTAATGAGGTGCTTTGTAAATTGGGAAGGAGGACGCTGCGCATCAGCAGATGTTAAATAATTAATAACAAAAACAATTGGGATCACTTAAACGAACTCTCAAACATTTTGCTCTAAAAGTGTTAAATTCAGACTATGTAGCAGAAGTGACAGTAATTGACATTATAATTTCTAAATAAGTCATGCTAAATAAGAAAATATTGTTAAAAACATTAATTTCGCACATGATACTTTAGTTTGACAATTTGTGTGTTAAGAAAAGCACTAGGATTTATAAAATTTAAGAACAAATGCCATCTTAGAGATTTTCAGTCACACTTCTTGGTAGTAGAGACCATTAAAGCGAAAAAAAAATGAATTTCTTAGGTGCAATCTGAAGAATCTCAAGTTTAGTGTTATAAAGCTCTTTATTTCTTTTTTCTTCAGACCTTAAACTGGTTTAAGAACAATTTCTGCAATCCCATGAACTCCTTCAAAAACTCGTTTCTTAATTTTACATCCACGCCTGCTTGGCAAACTATACCCATTTCGCCTCAAACATTTCAGCCGTCTTACACTTAAACGATATTTGGCGCCCATTCTCCAGCAGTGGATTTCTTTATCTTTTAATCATATGCAGTGCTCATGTTTTGTTTAAGTTAAACTCTGTATTGTATCCATGTTTTACAATTGCGCTGTAGATACGGTTATGATATCGGCTAATATTTTGCACGTGCAAAAAGAGAAAGTAGAAACGAGGGAGCAGAAATAAAACTTTTGGGGTTAAACCTGAAAGTCTCGCAGATATCGAGGGAATCTCTGGACTTGGTAAATTCAAATTGAGCACTTCTAGCAATAGCAAGCCTGTGTCTTATGCACGTACAAAAGATGAAAAAGAACACTGTACTGAACGTTATTTCCAACTGCTTAAACTGGAATTGTTACAAACAAAATATCGTGGTTCTGCTTACTTATCTCAATGCGATCCGAAAATGATTTTTTATATCCGTTTTGTGGAAACAGTTATATCATAGAAAATCGAAATATACATTTATGCCTCCATCACTGAAAATTGTAAACACAAACAACTCGAAAATATATAGAAAATTAGTTAGCTTTTGTCTATCCAGTTAAAAACCTTTTTCGTGACACGCTTTAAAGACAAATATTGTGACAAGTATAAAGATACACTTATTGCACCTAGTGGTGAATTTATACCTTAATGAAAAGCAGGAAAACACGAGGAAGGTTTTGTTCTAGCATAATTCAATCAGGTAAGAAACCAGGAATTCTTTAATCATAAATTTATAGGGAAAACCTTCCTGTACTAAAAAAAACTGTCCTCAAGAAATTAGAATGAAAAATTCTCTTCATACATCTATCTGATGCAGAAAGAATGTCTCTCGAATTTAGAAATCGCTACATCGTGTTTCCATACAGACAAACAATCCGCACGATCATATTTATGGCATATACTTCAAATTGAAAAAATGGTTCTGCTATGCTGAACAATACGTCTTGGTAAAATTTAAAAATTAAATATCTATTGCAAAAATGAAAAGCACCACTTTCATTCTTTGTTGTATGTAGAGGCGGAGATATTCATAATTAAAAAAGTAAATGACCGTTTACATATTATTGTGGATACAACTTTGACATAACGCTTTTGAAAAGGTGCGAAAAAGAAGGGAATTGGCGATAATGTAAAGCTATTCATAGTTCCGTGACATCTAAAATGACGATTGATGAAGCTATGACGAAACATCATCATGCTAATACTCCTATGTCTGCAGAAAGGGATATGCAAAACAGGTTTTCTTATAATTTCCTTTGACGAAAAGTATAAACAAATTATAATGTCTATACGATAAGAGATAACATATGACAGGTTAACCTTTGAAACGAGGATTTGCAGAGAAAAATAGAGAGGGGGGCATGTTATGTTAACGTGGTATCAATTTCGAAAAGTTTTTGAGCTTCAAACGCAGTGCAAACGAACGGCACCTTTTAAACATCAAATTTTTACGAGGAAGTAATTGTTTTTCAGTGCACCATTATTACTTGTTTTCGTTTTCGAAGACTGATGAGGTTCGAATCAATAAAAATGTTCTTTCATTTCATTTTTAAACGTAGTGCTTAGGAAAAATGTCTTTAGAAATTTTTATAGTAGAATATGAAATAGTTTTTTTCTTTGGTATGTAAAATTTGATACACACACACATATATATATATATACACCATAATACCTTCAAGTTGGAACTGAAGAACAGGTTCTCTGCTTTAGAAGGCCTAACATGGAAGGAAGAAGTGGACATCTCTGAAGTTAACAGAACAGTAACGTGTTGTGCCAAAGCTCTTATGGAAACAGCAACAAAATTAGCTGACGTCTAAGAACAAGTTGCATGTAAATAAATTATCAGGAAAAACGAAAATGTTGATGCAAACGCAAAGTTGAAGAGAGATCAAGGACAACTAAAGAAGATGTGACTTCCAACAGTGGAATATATTTTAGCGTGGCTGTATTATGCAAGACAGCAAGGGCGAAAAAAGTATCACTGAAGACGTAAGAAAATTCAACTGTGAACTAGTGAGGAAAGCAATTGAAAACAGCCAAAGCCTAAAGATAGCAAAGGGACATCGTGTTCGCTGTAAGGGAACCTGAAAGATCGGTACATTATGGCACTGAGAAAAGAAGATGGTTCTGTAACAAGAAATAGAGGCGAATCATTTTGACAAGAGTGAAAGATTTCTACTCCAAATTATATCAAAGGGATGATACATGCACACCAGACATCATGAAAGATACCAGTACCAGAGTTCCTCCAGTCCTTCCAGCAGAAGTTGCACATGCAATCAAGAACATGAAGCGGGGAAAGCTCCAGGAGAAGATGGAACTACTGTAGACATCATACAAAAAGCAAGTGGATAAATCGAAACAGTACTGCAAATTTTCACCCGATGCAAACTTAATGAAGGAAAGATTCCTGAGGATTGGAACACCGCTACAATGATCCTGCTACATAAGAAAAGTGACATTGAGGATCTCGGAAACTACAGACCTATCAGCCTCCAATCAGTAGTTTATAAAATCTTCACTAAAGTCCTTTCACACCGCTAGAAGGTGATAGATTCATTTTCATGGACATGGCTCAACCAAGAGTCATCAAACAAGATGGATTCAGGAGTGGCTACAGCACAATAGATCATATCCACGTACTGAGAGAACTAATTGAAAGAGCGAGGGAATATGAACTTCCATTGTGCATAGCTTTTATCGATTATGAAAACGCCTTGATTCGGTGAAACCATCAGCAGTTACAATGGCTCTGAAAACCTGCGGTATTGAAGATGCATACATTAATATTACCCCAATAACATCTATGAAAATGCAAGTGCAAAGATTCGGCTGTTTGAAAATACAACACACGTAAAAATTGGAATCTTACGCGGAACGCCTGAGACAAGGTGACACCATATCTTCGAAGCTCTTACGTAATGCCACATTGGAGGGTGTTTTTCAGTCGCTGAGCTGGGAAAACAAGGGGATAAAGATTAATGGAGATTATCTAACCCACCTTCGTTTTGCTGATGACGTAGTCATTTTTGCAACTACCCCATCAGAGCTGCAGAGTATGATCCGTCCTTAGGAACTTGCTGACAAGAGTAAAGAAGTGGGATTAAAAATGAACTTTCGGAAGACAAAAGTGATGTTCAATGCTTTTACAAGAAATGAAGATTTATCGATTGATGGAGAAAAGCTGGAGATATACATACACGTACGTTTATTTCGGACAGCAGATATCAAATGAGGGTCACTTTCATGAAGAAATTAATCGGCGTACAAAACTTATGCCTGGTAGAGCTTTTGGAAGAAACAGCATAATTTTCAAGAGCAATATGCCATTATGTCTTGAAAGAAAAGTGTTTGAAATCAATGCATCCTTCCAGTGCTTACGTATGGTGCAGAGACGTGGACCTTAACTAAAGAGACATACAAAGGCTGCAGACAACTCAAAGCAGCATGGAGAGGTGCATACTTGGTGTAACCAGGAGAGATAAGAAGAGGAACTCGTGGATCCGAAAAATGACAAGAGTGGAAGACATCATGATCAGAGTTAAATCCCTGAAATGGCAATGGGCTCCGTATACCTACTGCCAGAAGGACAGATCATCGATGGACAGCCGAAATTTTAGATTGGATCCCAAGGGACAGGAAAAGACCCAGAAGAAGACCACATGGGAGATGGGTGGATGAACAATTCGAAAGTATGCAGGGGTGACATGGAGGAGACTGGCACAAGACAGACCGTTGTGGAGGAAACTTGGGGAGACCTTCGTCCAGCAGTGGATTGATAATGGTTGACAATGATGATGATGATATATATATATGACATAACAAAAGGTACCAAAGTTCTTCCAGTCCTGCCAGGGGAAGTTACACATGCAATCAAGAACATGAAACGGGGAAAAGCTCCAGGAGAAGATGGAATTATTGTAGACATCATACAAGAAGCAACTGGAGAAATTTGAACAGTACTCGCCCAAGTTTTTACTCGGTGCCTTGATGAAGGGAAGATTCCTGAGGATTGGAACAATGCTACAATGATCCTGCTACATAAAAAAGGTGACATTGAGGATCTCAGCAACTACTGACCTATCAGCCTCCTATCAGTGGTTTATAAAATCTTCACTAAAGTTCTTTCACACCGTTTGAAGGTGACACTGGACATGGCTCAACCAAGAGAACAAGCTGGATTCAGGAGTGGCTACAGCACAATAGATCATATCCACGTACTGAGAGAACTAATTGAAAGAGCGAGGGAATATGAACTTCCATTGTGCATGGCTTTTATCGATTGTGAAAAGTCCTTTGATTCAGTGAAATCATCAGCAGTTACAATGGCTTTGAAATCCTGCGGTATTGAAGATGCATACATGAACATTATTAATAACATCTATGAAAAAGGAAGTGCAAAGATTCGGCTGTTTGAGAATACAGCACCCATAAAAATTGGAAAGGGAGTGAGACAATGTGACATTATATCTCCTAAACTCTTTAATTCCACATTGAAAAATGTCTTTCAATCACTAAACTGGGAAAACAAAATGATAAAGATTAATGGAGATCATCTAACTTACCTTCGTTTTGCTGTTGACGTAGTCATTTTTGCAACCACCCCTATCAGAGCTACAGAGTATGATCCAGGAACTTGCTGACAAGAGTAAAGAAGTGGGATTAAAAATGAACTTTCAGAAGACAAAAGTGATGTACAATGCTTTTACAAGAAATGAAGATTTATCGATTGATGGGGAAAAGCTGGAGATAACCAATACGTACATTTATCTTGGACAGCAGATATCAAGTGAGGGTCACAGTGAGGAAGAAATTAATCGGCGTATAAAACTTGCCAGGAGAGCTTTTGGAAGAAACAGCATAATTTTCAAGAGCAACATGCCATTATGTCTCAAAAGAAAAGTGTTTGATCAATGCATCCTTCCAGTGCTTACGTATGGTGCAGAGACGTGGACCTTAACTAATAGAGACATACAAAGACTGCAGAAAACTCAAAGAAGCATGGAGAGATGCATGCTTGGTGTAACCAGGAGAGATAAGAAGAGGAACTCGTGGATCAGAAAAATGACAAGAGTAAAAAAAAACATGGGAGATGAAATTCGAAAGTATGCGGGAGTAACATGGAAGAGACTGGCACAAGACAGACCGTTGTGGAAAAAACTTGGGGAGACCTTCGTCCAGCAGTGGATTGATAATGGTTGATGATGAGGATATATATATATATATATATATATATATATATATTTTTTATTGGAGGTTTAACGACCACCGTAAGCAACTCAGTGGACAGTCGCCCGTCCCTGATTTCGGGTAACTGGTTCCAGGAAAGGGAGAGAGCCAGCGCCGGAAGACACACACGACATCGATGCCTCACCGGGATTCGAACCCGCACCCATCTCGGACGAATGATCATAAGTCATCGCTTTGACAACTATTTCACCGGAGCGGTGAAATTGGATATCTACCTCCTTTCACAAATGTTACATTTGTTTCCGGTCTCCCATTTAGGGTAACTGGTTCCAGGGAAGGGGGAGAGCCAATGCCCTAACACAAACACAACATCCATGCCTCATCAGGATTCGAACCCTGCGCTATCTCGAACGAATGATCAGAAGCCATTGCTTAGATCACCGTGCCTAAGGAACTGCGAATATTATTTCCATCGAAGACGAAATAAAAATTTTGTCAACATTTTTTTCAGATCTGTGACTGTTTTATTTTGATTCCATAAAAAAAAAATCATGAATAAAGGATGCCAGTCTGTTGTTATGAGATTCAAAGTTACGCGTTGCACTCATTCAATAAAAATTTCGCGCAGCCAGTGAATTAATATAAAAAGTTGAGAACGTAAGATTAAAATTTATAGCAATTATAAAATAAAGATAAATTTACAGTGGAGCGCAGTTATACGTTCTTCACTTTTATATGAAATTCTGCGCTACTCCGGATATTTTACCGTAGTTTGTATGGCTTTTTCAGTTCGGTTATACGGAATTCATTTATACGTTGTTGTTGTTTTTGTGATTATACGCTAAGTTCTGAATTTCAGGTTAGTAGATATTTAACGCGGCACTGTTCTTGAATTATTTCATATGTAACTCGGTGTACTGCAACTTTGAAAGAATCGAGACAGCGGTTTTTTTATCTTTTGCAGCCATAAAATAGATAACTGAATTAAAAAAAATTGCTAAATAATGTTCACAGTTTTCTTTTTTCTCCGAACTCAAAAAATGTGAGACAAGCGAAAATTAGTAGATATTTAACTCGGCACCTTTGCCCACTAGATGATGCTAAATTATCTAGTGTGCGTAAACTGTTTTGAAAAGAGCGATGCTTATACACCGATGAGTCATTATATCACGACCACCCCCAGCTTAGAGAATAAGCGCGCCCGGAGACCAAACGGTGGCGCAAGTGACGTGCACAGAGCAGTATATATACAACCTGAGTACTGGCTTTCGGTTAGTAGAGTGTTCGGAGTCAGAATGGGAAAAGGTGCCGATTTAGGTGAACGACAAATCGTGATGGCATGGCGCCTAGGAACTACGATCTCGGAAGCGGCGCGGCTTGTGGGTTGTTCACGTGCCGCTGTAGTGAGTACGTATTAAAAGTGGTGCACAGATCCCCAAACGACGAACCGTCCTCTAGCCGTGTATCGTCCGCAGCTTATTGATGCCAGAGGGGAGCGGTGATTGTCGCGCATTGCTCACAGCGACCGCAGGGCCACAGTGCGACGAATCACCTGCAGCTACAACACTGGTGATCAGGGCAATGAGTCACAGCACACAGTTCATCGCAGCCTTCCGCACATGGGCCTGCGTTGCCGAAGACCCAACCGGGTCCCCATGCTCATTGCACGTCATTGCAGACAACGCTTGAAATGTTCCCAAGATTATCGAGATTGAACCGCGGGTGATTCAAAAAAAAAAAGTGGACTAGTCTGACGAATCAAGATTCCTGGTGCATCACATAGACGGTCGAACGCGGATACGCCGATTACCAACGGATGCACTATTGATCGGAAACAGGCCAGCGGTGTTATGATGTGGGCCATGTGTTTTTGGGACACTTTAGGCCTCATTATCACAATCCCTGACAGCTGCCAGGTACCTGAGCATCGTTACGGACCAAGTTCACCCATTCATGGCAACTGTGTTCCCTGCTGGTGATGGACATTATTACCAACAGGATAATGCGCCATGCCACACTTCCAGAATTGTCAAGCAGTGGTCCGAGAAACATGCTGGTGACTTTCTGTTAATGCCCTGGCCTACAGATTCATCTGACATTAACCCAATCAACATTTGTGGTTTGATTTGGAAAAGCAGGTTCGCGCAAAATCAGCACCACCCCGAAAACCAGGATACCCATCACCACCTCATCGAATCGATACCTCGCCGAGTGACAGCTGTTTTGCGGGCTAAAGGGGCTCCCTACAGCTTATTAGGTAGGAGGTCATAATGTAATGGCTTATTGGTGTAAGTAAAGGATGTGTAGCACGGGTATTAAATATGAGAAAAAAACGTATTCGGACACGCTACCTGTTTTTCGAAGATAAGATTTTTATTCATATATTGAAAATATGAAATCGTACAGAATTTCGTAAACTAGGTTTTTTAATGAAATTAGAACAAAAAAATAATACAAAAGTCAAAATAGATATATGCTTAAGGCAGCAAACAAAGTATTCATGTATGCACGTCTTACATTATAAATTAGTTATCTAAAATTATGTGGGGTTTCTTTCTTTCATTTTCTTTTTTGTAGGTATTCGAATTTTTACAATGGAATTTAGTATTTTGAAATTTCTTTTATATGTTAATGCGTTTTTAAGTCCACCCCTAGAAAAACTTATAACCAAGGTTGTACTGTAAAATCTATTTAAAACAAAACATCGAATTTAGATAGCATGCTTCGTCTAATTTATCGGATTAGAGTCCAACATAAAAGTAAAACTTTTGTGTACGAAGGAAGTACATAACTAGATTGTTAATATCTGCGAGATATTATTCAGATTTTAAGGAATGGGTAATTCACAACTTCGGATTTCAGTCAATTTCTAGGGTGACAGACTGGATTTTCAGAACTTGTTAGAACTTTTTACAAAAGAAGCGGTTCTTAGGTCACTAGGGAAAATAAGACTACGACAATAGCCGAAATGTTTTCATCTTTTGCAATAAATACCACCTTTATTTCCGCAAGTTACAATAAATGCCCTTCTTTTATTGTCAAAGGCTGTTATTTACGATGTTATTTTTGTTATTTTGCTGTTAAGCTCTAAGGATTTCTTTGATATAAGTTGTTAAGAACGGTTTTAGATCTTGATTCTTTTCGTATACTTTCATCCTTTCTTTTTCTAACTGTTAAAGGTCCTTTTGTGCCAAAGTGAACCCGCAACACCTACTCCTGAACTACACAAACCATATGGAGGTTCATTGTGATGAGTACAGACAGATAGGGGTGGTGGTTTCCAGATTGAGAACAGAACTAATAAGAACACCCTTGCCTTATCTGAAACGACCACGGGGCCACCCCTGCGGCGTTGTGGTCTAAGCGCTGGCTTATGACCATTCGTCCAAGAAGGGTCCGGGTTCGAATCCTGATTGGGCATGGATGTTATGTTTGTCTTACGGCACTAGCTCTTTCCCTCCCTGGAACCAGTGACCCTAAAGTAGGGACGGGCGACTTCTTATAGCTCATTGAGTTGCTCATGGGTGGTCATTAAACCTTCAATCAAAGAAAAAAAAATAAGGACCACGGGCCCAATCGGTACAAGTTGAGAAGCTCGCGTTTCTGCTACACAGGATAACAGCCACTGAACATAGCATATCAAAAATATCATTAACCCCAATATATGTGAATGTCAGGGCTCATAAGTTACGCTAAGTAGGTCCTTATACTCCGTGCTCGTTAGAATTTTTAAGAGTTCTTTAGAATTCTGTTGCACTGCTATAAATTTCATTCGTAACGATTGTCAGCGAAAACTGACAATCATTATGTTCTGCTAAATATTTTCTTTGCGTGAAATAACTTGCTGCATAAATCGAAATGTGGACACTAGATGTGAAGCGCGTACATATCGATCAGTGTAAATCTAGACCCTGTAATTTTAAGGTGCTCAAGCTCATGAAAAATGAGTTAACTGTTGTAAGAGTTGTCAGAATCTCAGATATGGACGCTAGTAAACACACCAATCAAAAGCACTCACACGTTCGAAAGTATTCAGAGAACAGGCATGAATTAACCTCTCATTACTTCTGTTTTCCAAGCAAACGCTTGCTGCGGTAGAGAAAACACACGTGGGTTAAGAAAACATAACCTCTGCTGAAATGACGCAGTCCAGTCTTATTACCGGAACTTAGACATGGCCGCATGCAAAATAGCTTCAGCACCAAACCCTTATTTTTCACACTGTGCCTGTTGTTCTGTGACCGGAATTATTAACGAAGTTACGCAAGCTGAATACACTTTGAACCTTTCAAACAACAAAATTTGTCTAGTTTTGCATAGAAGAAGGCTTAGTAAAAAGGAAATAAAAACAAATAAAGAATTCTCCCCTTTCTTAGACCATTTTTTTACTAATACTTCAATGTCGCCTTCCACACCCACGTACGTGTAAGAGCCAGCGATAGGTGTTGTCGTAGTAACCGTTAACAACACAAAAACGTAATCATTTACTAAGTATTTTATTTTATGTTATGTCGCTTTTATAGTGAAATGAGACACTTGTTCATTTAATCGAGTTTTTCGATTAATATGTATCAAGAAACTAAGCAATTTGAAGGTACGAAGAAACATCTTTTTACTTACATTTCCGTTTAAGAGCAATTTAGTTGCAAAATATACAGCACTTATAGTGTACAACTTCATGTCATAGTACTCTGACGAATTGAAAGAAGCTTCACGAGCTTCTAAGAATCTCAAGAACAAATTCAAGGAACATAACTCAAGCCTACTCGTAGCATATAGTAGCGAACATTGTCGCACTGAAAATGCGTGCCACAAAATTCCATTGTGTATTCTGCTTTTTAATTTTGCATAAACATTTTCAAAAGTTTTTTTTTATGTCTCGGCGTTAACAATCGCCATGACTAATTTCTAAAGCTATAAGCAATCGGCCATCCCAAATTTTGGGTTGTTGGGTCCAGGAAAGGGAGAGACACAGAGCGGTAGGACACACACACACCACCCATACGTACGTCATCGAGCCTGGGCCGAGTTTGGACTTCCAGCCAAAACCAACGCCTCGGAAATCTCGGCAACCGGATCAGCCCTTTCAGATTCTCTTTGGTTGAGAGTAAATGTTGGTACCACTTCAGATATCCTCAGCATCACCGAATTTCTGAAAATAACATACAAGGTGCAGCAAAAACCAGGTGGCATCTGTGGTTATACCCTGAATTTCATCATTTCGTTACAGCAATATTCATGCATATGACACTTGTATCTTTGCAGCAAAATCCATAGCCGAACGCCATGCTTTCTAAATATGATAGTCCAGAAACGCTTTGATTTTTTTGAACGAGTCCAGGGCTTCAGTTCTTCTTGAGGAACATCATGTTGGGCGCTGATACTGAAATACCTTCTCTACTTTATAATACAAGTAATTATATCCACTAGTATCGGATACAGAATTTTCTCAGCCCCAAAGGCTTCATCCTCCACACAGGAGGAATCAGTATCCAATTCAATGTCACCAAATGGAGTACTCATACGAATGTCCACAAAGTCTAAAACTGCCTTTTTATTTGAACTCTTTGTTGCTTTACGCTTGAACACAGCAACATGTTTCATAATATCTCAGATACACACAGTCCTTTCTGTTGGTCAAACAGAGATGTCTCCAAGCATTCCGGTGCACACAATCCTGCATATTCGTCATAATGTCCTCCTCCTCCACATGGGATTGAAGAATAAGTCACAACTTCCTGTTCCGGATTTGCACTTTTGGCAGACCTTCACAACTCCGGTACATGTAATTCTCACTGGATAGCCTCCCTTCCAGAAACGGTCGGGCACGATTCGTTCAACGACAACTGGTCCAATGCTGGTGTGTTCAAAGGAGACAGTTCGTCCAGTGGACAGTTGATGCAAAGGTACGATTCGTCCGATTGGCGCAATACGGATTCGGCCGAAGTGTTCAAAGGAGACAATTCGTCCAGTGGACAGTTGATCCAAAGGTACGATTCGTCCGATTGGTTCTATGGGGATTCAGCCAATCGTATTGGCCCAATGCCGCGATTAGTCCAATGCTGATTTTTCCAAAAGGCTACTTGTGTACTCGTGCGAAACAAAGTTCATCCGTTCTGATGCGGTCTTCGCTGTCGCATGGAGCTCAAAGAATGTAAAATAACATTGTACATAAAAATTTGGAAGATGTGAATCCGTTTATTGGTGTAAATATGACATCGATGTTAAGTCAGATAATATCTGAAAACTTGAAAATTTCATCGACCTGGAGAGGGAATCGAACCCTTGTCTCCCGGATAGCGCCCGAGTATGCTAAACACCACACCACCCAAAACGACCAAGTGTCAAGTTTCCGATTAATTTTAATGTAACCATCACAGGATTGAATTCTAAACCTCCAGATTCGCTACGTATGAATGCCGGTTGCTTCCACTTGCGAATCCTGTGATGGTTGCATTCAAATTAATCGGAAACTTGCAACTTGTGGTGCAGTGGTTGCATACTATCTGCGAGACGCGGGTTCGATTCCCGCTCAAAGACGATGAAATTTTCAAGTTTTCGGATGTTATCTGACTTAATATCCATGTCACATTTACACCAATAAACGGATTCATATCTTCCAAATTTGTTTTGCGTTATGGATTGTTTTCGGATTAGTTTCTTTTTTGCTAGAAAATGTGTTTATGCTTTCCTTGCTGGAGTATAAAAGTATTGATGTACGAACCATTCAATCGACATCAGTGTTTCTTCTTTTATCAAATAAATAACGAAAAAGAAGTTTTAAAATTATGTTTGTCTGTGCATGCAGTATCTTTACAACTAATGAAAATATTTAATTTGTATTTTTTGCACAAATTGGAGGAAAGAGGTCTGATTTTTGCATGTTCATATTTTGAATTCTTCAGATCCAGCAGTAAGGTGGAAGGGGCTTTCACAAAAAAAAAATCCAATTGTATCTTCAGTTAGGATGATTCATAGTGAATTACAGCGAAACAAAGGAGGGGGGTGGGGTGGAGAGGCTTCTTCACCTAGTTTTTCGCTGGAAAGCGGGACCCCCCCTCCCCGCCCTTGTTATTGCAGAGATACTGTTTTCCTTTTCCTCATAAGGTTCGTTTACAGTTTTATTGCAATGTGCGTATTTCATTATGATGCAAATAAACTTTTTGAATAACCGTTGCAATGCAAATATGAGAAATGTACGAAATGAAGAATGCACACGGTGGAGTAACAACAAAAAATCACGTAACATTTATTGATGTGCTGCAAGATATAACCATTTACTGTATCGACAAGGAAACTAAAGCAATTCATGATTAATATGTTTTTTACGTTTCTTTGTTTGTAATTTTTACTCTTGGGTTATAGCGAGGCAAAATCCGTTATTCAGTTCATTAGTAAAAAAATACGCGTTACATCAACGCACTTTTATTGGGAACAGTAGCAAAAGTTCCACTGCAAAATGATCTTCACGGTGTGTTTTCGTATCCATGGTGTTTTCCCACTAATTTCAGAAATAGGAGAAATTCCATTCCGAATCAGATACAATGTTGCGACGAAAACTTGACTCATATTTTGCAATGTAGCAAAAGTCATTTTCATGGCACACTTTTAGAGATACCAGAAACGCTTTACTGTAAGGTTTTAGATGTAAATAGGGGTTTGCATATTACTGCTGAATTACATGAAAATCGAAAGTGTATCAGAGGAAGATGTACCAATTAAGTTAACTGAAAAATGATAATGCCTCAGGTAGCTTAATTGACACATTATTTCTATTCGATACACTTTGATTTTATAACTAACTGAAAAATCAGAATGTATCAAATAAAAATCTGTAAGTTAACCGAAAAATCAAGATTTATGAACGGATAATGAATCAAGTTAGAAATTAAATCGCACTAGTTAGCATATATTTTCATTCAGTGATAATACATGCAATTGGGCGTAAAAGTACTTCAGATGGCCATTACACCACGTTCAGTTCACGTGATATTCTCATCTTTTTCAATTACGTAGTAACCTAACATTTGTCGGGCGTAGTGGGCAGCACCGCTTTGTGTACAATTCTGCATCGTTTTTGAGTTCGTTATTTGTTAACAAAGCCATCTTTGTTCTGCCAGATGCTTGGACAAAAGCATCCATTGACACGTGATATGCCTTCACAAAGAATGTTTAGCCGTCGAGTCGAGAGAGCCATTTATATGAGATTACGTCAATAAAAGCATGTTGCGTAATTTTTCATGAGTTATTTGGGGGTATTCTAAGGTACATATTTAGGTTGGTTTTCTTTTGTACCCCTTTTCTTTTGGCTCAGTTTGTTGAAATTCTCCAACTATTTCTAATACGGATACAGGTTGCATCCAGCATCCGGTATATTCAGTTTCCAAGGTCAGTTCAGAAATTCTCCTGCTGCTTCCTTATTGAAAAAGAAGAAAAGATTTTTCGAAGAAAGTTTCAAGTGCCCATTGAGAATATGTTTACCCGTCTCTTTCTGGCAGCTTTGGTGAAGCTATTTTTAGAAAACCACTTTCATTCCACTCATATCCGAGATGGTGTTAATATGGCCAATGGAAACAGCGACGTCATATTTCTTTCCGGAAAAGTTTATGCAAAATAGACTCAATGAAAAGAGATAAATGAGAACAGGATAGAATAATAAAAACCGAAGTGTGATGACACGGAGAAGGAATGAAACAACATACAAGAGTTTGCAATACATAGAATAATGTTATGATGCGAATTACGGAATGCTTTAAGATTGTAAGGCACATATATATATATATATATATATATATATAGGATGTAAGGTCAGGTGATGCGTAACGTCACAGCCTCTCCTTGACAAATGTCAACCCCGCCTTCTCGTGGTGCATCCTGTTCCCACTAAAGGGGCTCTGACGACCGCCAATAGCGGTATAACTATACCATCGGGATCAGAGGAAATGCTATCCCACACTCACCAACCCGCTTGGCCAGCGTGGTGAGTTATGGCCAAACACCTCCAAAATGACTCTACAACTTAAATCTTGGCCCTCAGTCTCCGGCAGCTGGAATGTACCTGGCCAAGGCAGCGGCCAGTGCGACATGAAGGCAGAGGGTGCTAAGAATCCCCGGAGGACCGGACTAGGCTGCCATTTGATGCTGACCTTGGCTACCTATAACGGACGCTCCCTATCTTCTGATTCAAGGCTTCTTGAATTGGAAGAGGAACTACAAAGGATCAAGTGGGACATCGTCGGGCTAAGTGAGGTAAGGAGAAAAGGAGAAGATCTCATTGAACTGAAAAGTGGACATCTCTTCTATTATCGTGGGACAGATACTGGCAGGACTAGTGGTGTTGGATTTATAATAAACAAGAAACTGAAGGATAAAGTGGTAGAAGTTGAAAGTTCCTCTGACAGAGCTGCACGACTCGTTATCCAACTATCGAGAAGATACCAGGCTCAGATTATTCAAACTTATGCACCCACCACAAGTCATCCTGAAGAAGAAATTGAAGAATTTTATGAGGAAATTCGTCATCTAAATAATAAAGGTAAGCAGCACTTAAAGATAATTATGGGAGATTTCAATGCAAAAATAGGGCAACGGCAATATATTCCTATGTTTTCTTTCGTTTCTATAAGTGCCACTTTCGAATGCATGCACGCCAAATTCAACCTATTATCACAAACAACATAATATGCTTTGTCTGAACGTTTGTCCCAGTTTGGCGGCGGAATGGAAAGAATCATCACCAAAACAACAACCGAGAAAAAAATATTTGAACGTCAGGCTTAGCTTTTCGTGCAGGTGCTCGGTGAATGGAAACTGCTTTAGTCATTAAATTATGAGACGCTATCACCTGAGCACCAAGTGAGAAAGAAATATTTGTGACGACACGCTGAGTTAACTGTTTTCGTTCAGGTGTTCAGTAAAAACAAGTTAGTAAAATCATACAATGCATTGATTATGATACGCTTTCCAACATACCAGAAATAATTACTCAAGTTATGAGGAGAATGCCTGTGGAATAAATCTCGTTCCTGTTGATCCCATTTCGATGATATTCAACAGAACCGGTTCAGCATATCTGCGGAACAACATACTAAAGTTTTGTCGCAATCGAAGCATTTTTATGTAAATTATGACGCATAAAAGCGATGGAAAGGATCCCTGACCTTTGACGCCATTTCTCCTACTTTCAATAGGTTCGTCGCCAGGCTGACCCCTAATACATACTAAAATTTCATCGAAATCGAACCATCTTTAAGCGAGTTATCGTGCGGACAGACAGACAGACAAAGCTGGAGAATATAAGCTTCAACCTACGGTTGGAAAGCGTAAATGAAAATTCGGACTGTCCTCTGCGATGCTGCTCGGTAGACTTTACATTAGCAAAAAATGCTGTGGAAGAAAGATACTTGTTACCACTCCCACGTGATGCAGAATCCCTTATTATGTGCGATGACCTTGGCGACTCTCCCCCCCCCATCTTTTTAGCACGTTTTTTGAAAAGAGAATACCTACTTATAGCATCAGTACGTCTATCCACTCGTCCGTCTGCAGGCACCAGATAAATAGTGCCTGCAGACAAACCTATTAGCTTAATTTTAAAATATTCCTTTGCATTACGGAGCTTGAACTGTGAAAATGAAATTCCAAGATTTTTAATCTTATTCCACGGAATAGTCTTTTCAGTTAGGGGCTAAAGGTAAATATACTTTTGACATTAATACATTTATTTTTTATCATTCCTTTCAAAATCCGACTAAAAAATTATTTCTCGATTGTATATCTTTGACCGTGGAAAACATTTTGCGCACATTTTCTTCCTCACATAACGCACAGTCTGCCCGTTAATGGGGGGGGAGGGATTTTATGTTTCCCCACATACCTCTGCTACAAAATGTCGATATAAAAAATCTTTTTTGCGTGGGACACATTTCGCTATGAAGCATATTTTGCGAACATTTGCAGGTACTTCTTCCTGCACAGCTCCACCTGTACAAGAATATTTTCAGAAGTTCTATAGGTTCCAAGACATGTTCATTACACACTATAATCTGGTGTCGGCTGCTGTTTTTTCGCAAGACACAATGCCTTTTCACCTGCTATTTAAATTCTCCGAAAATTATCTGAATTTGAATCTTGCATCTTTGTTTACGCGCACCGCTCAGAATTTTATTTCATAAATTCTCTATTCTTCCGAGCTACGATTTATTTTGGAAAACTGTTTTCTGCGTGGCTCACGGATTTCTACTCAGGAAATGTCTTAACTCAGAATGTTTTCTGAATATAGTGTTTGTGGTTTTGTTTGTTCTACTGTAGAAATGATTGTGTAAGGGTTTGAAGCATTCTGTAGACATTTTACTGGAAAGGAAAGGGGCAATTTTTAAAACAGTTATTAAAAATTTAATCTTTGATGAAAGACAGAGATAATGCTAAGAATATTTTTAAACTATCAACAAGACTATTCACAGAGACTTTAGTGTTTGATTCTCGATTCGAGCGTTGTGACCCACTTGACATCCTGATGGTAGTCAAGGTTCGCTATTCCCGTCGGTTATCCCCAGTTCTCATGATTTCTGCAAGTTTTTATTTGATCGACGCATCTATTTGGGAGACGTGCTCTCGTTCTTCTGCTGTCCACTTTCCCCTCAATAGTGTTTTGATTGCTTCTGTGTTTAAAACATTTCTGGAAAGAAGAAAAAAAACAGTTAGTAAATAAAACAATAAACAGCAAAAACTAAATATATGAACAATGCAGAAAGGAATTTGATAGAAGGAAAAGAAATCGAAAAAGTAGATTAATACATTTAGGTCAAGTAATCAGTTTTAAAGAAAGACAAGAAAGCGATATCAATAGAAGAATTATCCAAGGCAATGGAGGCGAAACCTGTTTAACTGACTATTTTGGGTTTTAATACAGAGAATTGACGTGGATTAGGAACATCAAACAGAAGCCATCGCTCTTTCCACGTTTATACGTGAGTCACGAAAACATTCTCATTGGCCGCCACCGGGAATCGAATCCAGGGTCTTCCAGTTACGCGCTGGACATGCTTCCACTGCACCTAACCCACTCTATACGTCAATTCTCTGTATTAATTATTCATTCGCCTCTTAGTTATTTGTTCAGCTGCTGCTTACGATCTTTAGTGAATCCCCAGCATTGTGCGGGGCTCCAAGAAGCAACCTGCCAAGTGGCTTGGCAGTTAGTGTATGTGAGTCTGGAGGAATTCGAGGCAGTGGTAGCATGTCCGGCGCGTAACTGGAAGACCCTGGGTTCGATTCCCTGTGGCGGCCAATGAGAATTTTTCCATGGCTCACTTAAAAAAGTGGAAAGAATGATGACTTCTGTTTGTTGGGCACGTTAAGCCGTCGGACCCCGGGTACTGGCCCCCGGTAATAAATAAGGGCGTCTTCCTCCCCTTTCTACTTTGCTTCCCTGTCACTTTCCTATCGGGCACTCTAGCCCAAATCTCCTAGCTTCCAATTTCTAAGGGTTGTTTAAGACCTGGGGTCAGACACTCCGTTCCTAAAATCCTCTACATATGATCATGGCTTCTGTTTGATTATTTTGTGTTTAACAAGAAAAATCTTCAATACATGTATTAACCCCGTATTAACTTATGGAAGTGAAACATGGAGTATCACAGAGCGACAATGCAAAAAAATAAGAGTAGCAGTAAGAAAGATACAGAGAAGAAAGTTGGGAATAACAAGAAGAGACAGATTTAAGAATGAACTTACAAGAGAAAGAACAGGAATAATAGATACAGTCAAAACTCGTTATGACGAAATCCGATATAACAAAAAGCGCATTACGACAAAAAAAATCGTGAACTTGTTTGGTTTATTTTATTTATATAAGAAATATAAAACGTTATAACGAAATACTTAACAACGAAAAACACATTAATACAAATTAAAATTCTTGGGAAAAATGCGCAAGCAAAACTTTAAAGAGACTGAGATATTCGCTGCGTATAAAGTTATAAAAAAATTTAGCTACCATGGAAAGCCAACAAAAGTGACTACACGTTTAGCCAAAAAACTTTGAAGAAAATGAGGATTCACGCAATCAAGATCAGTCGGAAAATCTAAACTTTATTCTGACGTCTTTCCAGTAAATGCAATTGAGTTTAGAGAAAGTTTGATACTATTTACAGAACCGAGGGACTTTATACTAAAGAAATTAGCAGCTATTTAAATGTTATGAATATAGTTATAAATAAAGATGCCCTAGAAAATTGAAAACAGTCTGTACTTACATCATACTTCAAAACCCAATAGGTATGTTTGAACTGTTTTACAGTTTGCCGAATGTAAACATGCTTTGCATTAAAATGGAACTAAATAAATCTCTTTAATTACATTACTTTAAAATTAAATATGTAATGCCAATATGTACGTACATTATTTCTTCAAGCATCAGTATTTTATTATGATGTATAAAAGAGATAATATAGGGGATAAAAAAATAAATACAGTATATACCTGCATGCTCGTACATATAAGCAAAAATATATACAGTATGTAATTTCATACTTATAAATTAATTGAAGCTTATACATATATTCCATTGCTACTTTAGCAGAAACTTCCCATTGCTTGTTTCTATGGGCACTATTTCGCGATTACAGCGTTGCAATCGTATGCCTACTGAAAATTTGTGTAGTACGTATTAACTTTTAAACGAAAGTACATTGTTACGAATTTTTTTATGTCCCCTTGAATTTCGTTATAACGAGTTTCCACTGTATTATTTATAAAAATAATAAAGGAATCAAAGTGGAGATGGGCTGGACACGATTAATTACAGAATAGCAACCTAGAGATGGAAAGATGACCTTCAGAAATTTCGAGGTGCTAAATGGTGGACTGATGCTAAGGATCGAGAAAGTCGGAAAAGACTGGGGCGGCCTATACCCTGCAGAGGGTGTCAACAGGCTAAGAAGAAGGGACGCATTGAAATTTAAAGGAAAGACAAGCAAAATTCGGAGCAGAGCGGCTGCTACTCCTTTCGGAATCTTCAAGAACTGATTGAGATGTGAAACAAGAAGGACGCCGTCGAATTTTGAGGTTCTTGTCGAAATCTGACAACTTTTCCCTGTACGAAACTCGCAAAAGGTTCGTTGAAAGCACTTTTCTGCAACAGATGTGAGCACCTGTTTTAAAGTCACAAACCTTGTACGCAAAATGTGTTTCAACATATATTTGTACTGTGTCCGATTAGTAGATTTCTGACAAAAATGTAGAAGTTTTCGCAACGGAGCTGAATGATTTTTCATCTGAAAAGACAGAATATCCGTAAAAAAGTATTTAAATATGAATTTTAGAATCACGGACATAATGCCAAATTCAAGCGCATCCTTTCAGCAGGTGGGGCATATGAGTTGTCAATGTTGAAATAATACTATTTCCAACCCGATAGTTGCAAACCTATCACCCCGGTGGTCTAAGCGCTCGCTTGTGCCCATTTGTCGGACATGGGTCCGGGTTCGAATCCCGGTGAGACATGGATGCTGTGTTTGTCTTACGGTACTGTCTCTCTCCCTTCCTTGAAAATAGTAGCCCTGAATTATGGACGGGCGATTGCTTATATCTCTTAGAGGTGCTCATGGTGGTCGTTAAACCCCAAACAAATAAACAAACAAACAAAAATAGTTATTAACCGAGATATTTTGACTTAAAGTTGCTCGCCTAGAAACAATATTTCACACCAGGAAAGGACAAAAAATTCAGAAAAGTTACTAACTGTGGGAAGAAATAATTTTTTTCCGCATTGTGCTCTTCGATGTGAAGACACATCATACACACCCGTCTAGTAACGTGTGGGCCCACCTTTCTCCCCCATAATAGCACCAACACATCATGGACTAGGTGTCGGAATGTTTCGGGCGGTATTGCAGCCCATTACTCCAGGACAGCCGTCCCCGTAAAGTGCCAACATTTGCCGGTTCGCCGTTGATGGGTTTCGGGCTCGTATACATGATTTAAAGCCAGTTGGCTTATGCTCAACTGGCTTTAAATCTGACGAGTGAGTGTAGCTATTAGAGTGTCGCGAATTCACTGGACCTCTCAAACTAGACCTTCGCCAAACGGGTGAGGTGAGAGAGTATCTTGTCTCGTTGAAAGTATGCATCCTGCTATGGAAAATGGATATCTATGGACGGATGTAGACTTCTAGCAAGTACGTCAACATAGCCCTGCGCGGTGATGGTGGCTTCAATAAGTAGAAGGAGCCAAAAAGGGACATACGCGAACACTCTCCAGAACATTCTAAAGCACATGAATCACCATCTTCATGGTTAGCACTCTCTGGTGCAAAACATTTTTACCATTTGAACCGTGAAATGGATGATAAACATATTTTAAAAAGTTATGCTGAGAAACTGATACAGTAAATGAATAGGAGGATTAGCAGCCTCATTTTTGAACATACATTTCGGTATGAAGAAACTTTTCAAGCTGCCTTTCGTTACTGCGGATTTCGATTAAATGAGTAAAATTCCTGTAATATCTTTCGCATCCGCTACATCTTAATAAGCGTATTTTATATGTGCTTCCAAAATTGAAAGACTACTTTCGAGGGTCTTATTTTGAAATAGTCGAAGGTATTCAGAACATGACAGTGTCGGAAGGACTTCGAAGTAAAAATTGCCACGAAGAATGTTTGAACTTTGCAGAGACATTTTCGAAGAAAAATGCGAGAATAAGGTTATCTACAGTGGAAGTGCGCTCAAAAACACAAGGTTAGCTTTGAAATTAATCTTTATAAATTACGTATTGTTACTTCATTGCCAGATCTCGAAACGGTGCAAATAGTTTTTAAGTCTCATTGAGGTACATCTAAGGGAGATACTTCCTCGTTTGATTTACCGGAGTTGCTCAGCAGAGAGAGAGAGAGAGAGAGAGAGAGAGAGAGATCCACAACAGAAGCTTTCGTAAATATAACCGAACTAGGCGAATTGTGTGGTTTTTTTGTTTTTTTATTGGAGGTATAAAGACCACCGTGAGTAACTCAATGGGCTATAAGCAGTCGCCCGTCCCTAATTTAGGATCACTGGTTATACAGGGAAGGGAGAGAGCCAGTGCCGTAAGACAAACACAATATCCATGCCTCACCGGGATTTGAACCCGCACCCATCTCGGACGAATGATAAAAATGATCAGAAACCCTCGCTCAGACCCCTGCCTCACTGGGGCGGCGAACCAGCCGAAATGTTAGTCTGCATCTGCCAACGCGAAAGGAAAAGAAATGAGTAAGCAAATATAGAAACTGCTTAGATGTGACTCCTCGCATTTTTGTTCACGTTTACTTCCTTCTGAATGTGGTTTCGCAATGGCAGTCTACACAGTACGCCCGTTAAGTAATGAGATAAAAATTACAGCATTATATCAAAACAACAACCTATATTTTGAATTGTCACTTACAGAGATTCAAAATAATCTCCCTTCAACCTCACACAACGGTGAGATCTTTTGTACAGGTGTTCGAAGGCACGGTAGAAATCCTCAAACAGAACCTCCTTCAGTCTGTTGATCACATCTCGTTGGATGTCCTCAATGTCGCTGAAGCGCTCCCCTTTCAAGGCACATATCCCCTTTGGGAAGAGGTAAAAGTCTACAGGAGCCAAATCTAGAGAATAGGGTGGATATTCGCTCACATAAATCGATTTCGAAGCCAGGAACAGCTTCATAGATAGCGCTCAGTGTGCTGGCGGGTTGACGTGTGCGGCACAAACCTCTGACATATCTTCCTCTTAGGCAGAAATTTTTGTAAGATGGCAGTTTCCTTACCAACACTAAGCTGTTAAGCGAGTAGCCTATTGGTTATTCGCCTGTCATGGGCATCAATTTCGCTAGATTTTAATTTCTCCGTCCAGAAATTGGATGTCCTGTTCATGATTCATCCTCGAGAAAATCCCATCTTTAAACGTTTAAAACCATAGAACAGCTATGAACGGCTCAGACAGTCATCGCCGTAAATTTTTTTTTCAGGTCTTGCTACACTTCCGTAACAGCTTTCCCTAATTTGCAGTAAAATTTTATCACAGCTTTTTGCTCCATTACGGAACTTCTGGCACGCTCCACTCACACAGTCTTGCTTCAACGGTGGCAACACAAAAACTGCTGCATCACCCGACTCGAAAATTTCTCCTGAGATTACAGCACACTCTGGCGGTCAAAATTATGAACACGTTTATTACTTTCATTCAAAGGGATGTTCCGTAAGATATCAGTCTCGTTACTTAACGGGCAGACTGCGTAAATCGTTTATTGCATTACTATACGCCATCATGAAAGCAATATTAACATACGCAAAGAACGCTTACAGCGTAGTAAATCCGTGTATTTTCGTGGTGTAAATTTGCAAAAAGATTCGCCAAAGTTTCACTCTCCACTGGGTGGCTTTCACAAGGCAAAGGTAGACATAAAATGCAGGGAATTAGAACACGAAGGAAATAAAGATGATTTTTTGAAAATAACATGGGTGACATCACGAGCAATATTACGTGAGTCTTCATCACGTAATTATGCGCTGTGACACGATCAGAGCACATTTAAGGAGACAAGGGGCCCGGGGCTGGACAGTATTTTGGGGCCCCAGTATTAGTGGCACATCAAGGATTTCATTATAGGTGGCTGAATAAAAATACCCAGGAGAAAACATTCCCAAAACATGATGAGGAAGCCATAAAAATATTCCCGCCATACTGAAGTGTGTATCCCATGATTCATGGACGAATCAGTGTTAGCAAGAAAACGTTAAACTTCATGGTTGAACAATGGATATCAGTTCAGCTCTGATTTAATCCCCACCTCAAGGTTTAAGCTTGTTGAAATTATATCAAAGTATAGTGGACAAAACAATATGATCCAAATATCATGATTCAAACAAATTTTTAATGTATGAAAATTTCCCCCAATTACAGAAGTGTACAAGAAAAACATCTGTAATACTTTCGAAATTTCGAGGATAGACTGGGGGAGACTTTCATTTATTCCCGGCCTAAAAAAGCAGAAAGAAATTGAAATTTATTTCGGAAAGCAGTTTCTTAGTTTTAGCCGTCCTACCTGCAAAAAAAGAAAAAAAATACTGCAGAACTCTGACAATTCTTCAAGCATCCTGCATAATCCTGGGGCCCCTTAAAGATGCTGGACGCGGGGCTACACTCCCCTTTATCCCCCCCATCTTAAATGGGCTGTGGACCAGAGTTGGAAACGGGTCAAAAATTTCGGACCCGGACAAATCTGTTTTGAACTATAAATTCGAAACTCAGTTTTCATATATATACATATAAACGTAATACACTGTCGGACAATTGCTAAGGACGGATGACAATAGCAACCATAAAATGGAAGGCAGGAAAATGTGGAAATTAGCATAAGTGCGGGATACAGTAAGACGTGTTCTGCGTATGCAAATTTTGGATTGCCGAACTTGTTCGTGACGTCATAGCGCTGATGAGAGATATAAATGATTTGACGCGTATCGACCGTTGTTGTTCAAACGCAGAGTTGAAAGGGAAAGAATCAATTGGCGAACTTGCAATTTTCAGTATGTCTTCCCGACATCACCTAGATGATTTTACGCGTAGCCGTATTATTGGCAAGATTGAAGAAGGGCGAAAAATAACAGATGTTGCCAGGGAGTTCGACGTCAGCCACAGTGTTGTTTCAAGGCTTTGGAAATCATTTCAAACAAATGGAGAGCGTAGCAAACATCACGGGGGAGGTCGTGTTCGCAGTACGACACCTGCAGAAGATCGGTACATAGAGCTATCAACAAAAAGACACCGGCGCAGCACAGCTAGTGAGGTAGCAAATCAGTTTATGGCTGCTACTGGCAAGCGGATCTCCAGAAAAACTGTCACCAGACGTTTGCATGAAGGAGGACTATACGCCCGCCGTCCTGTTGTGTGCATCCCATTGTTCAGACGTTACCGTACCGCCCGTTTGCAATGGTGCCATCAACATTGCAATTGAACTGATGACGACTAGTCTGCTGTCCTCTTCTCAGATGAGAGTAGATACAGTCTATCGTCTGATTGTCGACGACAACTGATCTGGCGTGATAGTGGTACTGCATATTGTCCAGCAAACATACAGGAAAGGGACCGATATCCGACATGTAGTGTCATGGTATGGGCTGGCATCATGATCAATGGCCATACGTCCTTCTATGTGCTTCCAACTGGGACTATGACTGGCCAACGATACATTAATGATGTTCTGCTACCTCATGTTCGCATGTCTCGTGGTGCTGTTGGTAATAGATTCATTTTCATGGACGACAACGCAACATGTCATCGAACAGTCGCTGTCCAGGAGTGTCTTGAGAGCGAGGATATTCAACGCCTCGTATGGCCAGCACGTACTCCAGATCTGAATCCCATTGAAAATGTGTGAGATGCTTTGGGGAGGAGTCTTGCTGGTCGCCAATGCCCTCCAATAAACAAGGACACCCTCATCCGTGCACTGACAGAGGAATGGGATAAATTACCCCAGCAGCTGCTTGATAATGTTGTGCAAAGCATGACACGACGTGTGGAATCTTGCATGGCCCTCCATGGTGGCCATATCCCGTATTGACATCTTACGCCGGAACGCCTGCGGACGGTCATTGCATTTTTTTCACGTCGTATTCTGCACAAAATGGCCTGTTTGTCCCTTGAACACGTTCCAAAGCCTTCTGGATTTCAGAGCACAATAAATTGTCTTTCTTGTAATGTCCTGGCATTCTGACATTATTTTATTTCACTTGGCATCCAACCACACTTACTTTTTTATGCGCTATATAGCCGTTTATGATCCGTCCTTAGCATTTGTCCAGCAGTGTGTATATATATTCATACCAATTATTGCTTGATATTTAATAACAAATCCTTTTTTTACGCTTTACAACCGTAGGTTGTAGAAGCGTATATGCACCAGCTTTGTCAGTCTGTCTGTCCGCACGATACATCGCGTAAAACTGGTTCGATTTCGATGACATTTTAATGTGGTAGGGGACCACCTGGGGACGAACAGTATTGAAAATGGACGAAATTGAGTCAAAAGCCAGGACATCAGAGGGAATCCATTCCATAGCCCTTATGCATCATAACTTACGTAAAAATGTTTCGATTACAACAAAACTTCATCATGTTGTTCTGAACGTACACTGAACCAATTCTGTTTAATATCATTGAAATGGGGTCAAAGGTCAGGGCACAGGAGCGAGATTTATTCCACAGCCATTATCCTCATAACTTGAGTAATGATTTCTGGTATGTTGGAAAGCGTACATAATAAATGCATTGCATGATTTTAATAACTTGTTAATAATAAAATTGGTTACTTGCTAAATTGCATTGCCACTATTTTGCATAATCCAACAGTAATGGCTGACTATGACCGTGACCATGGAGTATATTACAAATGGGAATCATTATTTACGATTACACAAATGTATTTTTTTAATTTATTTAGGTTGTTTACTCTTTCCACGCTTTGATGGAGGTGCGCATACTTTCAAATGGTTCGTTAGATTTTTGGTTCTATAATCTTTTATTACACCGTCGACATCTTCCTTTGTGATTATACGCTTTCCACATTTTGAACAACAAGCAAGACCAAACAACACAGAATTATTCACCGGTTCCTTTATGTGACGAAAAATTTTCCAGCATTCACTCTTCCCCTTGTGGTTTTCAGCAAGCACGTATTTGTTGCCCTCGAAGCCTTTCTCAACCTCCTTAATATTAAATCCATCCATATTAACAAGTAAGGAGTTAATTTCAACATGACATGTCATGGTAACGGGAAGTTAGCACATCAATGTAAAAGACGCGATGTGAAAAGTAACTCTTAGTCATACAGTGAACTTCGCACGGAGAGAGTGAATCAGTTGAGAAGCAGGCGAATGGCGTTTGCCTGTGCCTTGCCCTGGACAATCGTGCTGTAAAAGAACGCAAAGGAAGTATTCTTTTACGATATGGTGTCGGTGTGTCTGACATCGGTCGGTGGAAATCTTCGTTGCTTTAAGAAAGAGACAATATTTTTGCATAGCAAATCATCTCTGTACTATCGAGTACAGAATTCTACGACGCGCATTTTTCTTTGGAATATATTTTTCTCTTTTCAAAAATAAACGGGAATAAAACCGCGTCAAACTCGGGGGTCAGGAACCCGTTGAACCATGACCCGTTTTAATCTCTGCTCTGGACGCGGTGTATTTCTATCTTTTAACAATGCATGCCAAACCGTTGGTAGTTCCATA
The DNA here is from genome assembly GCA_039090855.1 of Macrothele yani. Classification (NCBI taxonomy): domain Eukaryota; kingdom Metazoa; phylum Arthropoda; class Arachnida; order Araneae; family Macrothelidae; genus Macrothele; species Macrothele yani. The sequence continues at coordinate 3,817,648 of CM077014.1, forward strand.
AAGATCATGTCAGTTTGCTGGAAAGGATTTCGACTGTTTCTTTTAGGTTCGTGTAAGGGGCAATTCTTCTAATAATATTCCAGACAGGAGCAGTAGATGAATGCGTGACTTCTCTGGCGAGGGCTGTATTCTGCATGTCCTGGATGACACTTCGAACGTGCTCTTTACATCTAGTGTCCAAGGATCGCTTTGTCATTCCGGCAAGCTAGCATGCAATGACATGGTCTTTATGGAACTACCAATGATTTGCCATTCATTGTTAAAACTTAGAAACACATCGCAGCACGCCGCATAATTGCGTGATAAAAACTCACGTAATACTGCTCGTGATGTCACCCACGTTATTTTCAAAAAATCATCTTTATTTCCTACGTGTTCTCATTCCCTGCAGTTTTATGTCTACATTGGAGTGTGAAAGCTTGGCGAATCTTTATGCAAATTTACACCACGAAAATAAACTGACTTTATAAGCGTTCCTTGCGTATTTGAAATAAGAGCAATGTTAGCACATTTCGCTGATAAATTTACTTGGTTTCTCTTTCTCTAGAGTTCCCACCCTCATTTTTCTTTGCCATGTATCTTTATTGCAGTCATAGAGAAAATTCTCGTCGTCTGTCTAATTTCAGTAATATTCTATGTCTATTTGCGTGCAGGGCTTCTTAATTGCTGAAGAATTAATCGTGCATTAACAAGTACTTCAACTCCTTTTAAGTAAATTTGTTTTTATATGGGCGTGGAAGCATGCTATCTGTAGTTGCAATGATAATTAATTAAGAATCACTTAATGTTTATGACCACAGCTGATGCACACGATTATAAAATAACATTTCACCAGTACCGGCACTTCAAATAATTTTGTTTTCTTTCCCCTTTCCTTTTTTTTTATCTTTTGCAGCTCCTTATCTAATTAAGCGGGAAGCTACATTCCTTGGGTGTCGTACACGCGATACCACAGAGATCATTATGCCAATGAGTTTGCTATTAAACGCTTGCGTAACTTGATTAATGTCGTTAACAGCAAAGCGCGCTGAAAAACGCATGTCCATAATTTAAATCCTTTTACTTGTAAATAACCGCTGATTGCAGACCTGTCTCACAGAGCGGACGGAAATGCAAGAACTCATGAATTATGTCCCACAGAGATGGCTGCCTTTGAAAGAATCTCAGATGGAATGCCTTCTTAGTTTTCAAAAAGATACGCTTTAACGATGATTAATGCATAACTATCATACGAACACTTCTTCTCTGCTCTGAAGATGTCACCAGCTATAACATATGAGTGATTTAGAGCACCGAACACAAACGACTCTCCCAGCATCGTGGGTTGATTCTCTCAGACCACATGCGACTGGTCTGTTAACATTGACCAAGTTCATTACTCTGAGATTTCACACCAACTGCAGTTCATTACCATTTACCGTAGCATTTTAGTTGCCACGTATGCACTTTGGAATTTAAATAATTTTGCTTGCAAATCTCATGTGTAAGAAGAAAAGCATTTTTACCACTCCTCGTAGAAGTGGCCGAACATTTCCTGCAACCAAGCTAGATGTGGAGAAATTATTTGTGTCACACTTCCACAAGTACAAAACTATTTCGTGCAACTGCACTAAAGTTGTTGTTTTTTTCACTCATGCCAAAATTAACTAATTTAATTTGCTCTTTTTTCTTAATAGAAATAATCTTATTTGGTTAACATTTTTTCCCTTTCTGGTAGAAATGGCAGAATATTGTGCTATTAGCTAGTATCTTCCACATAACAGCTACAGTCGATTTTTATATTTTCTTCCGCTTGATGCCACTACACTTGGTGTTTGTAACATTGATAACACTTGAAGATTTCAAAGAAAATCGTTTTAGAGAAACATTCTGGCCACAAATAATATCAAACATCCTGCGAAGAATTCAGTAATTTGGGGGTGATTTAAATTCGTAAAAAACAACTGGGAAGTATGAGTTTCCAAAACTGGGCCCACATTTTTTCTTCATCCCGCATTTGAAGACTAATAAATTACGGTATTTCTACGCGTAAATTTATGAGTTTTTGTTTCTACCATATAGTTTTGAGAAGACGTCTCCGTTCAACTGCACTATGTGGTTTTAGACTGGTTTTTGTGTGAGATCACATAATTAGCGAGACAGTTGATTTGGAGCTTTATTGCATTATGCAGTACAAACGAACATGTGACTAATTTACGTGCATCATACATCATTAAAGAAATTGGCTAGACTGGCGTAAGGACCATTTTCACATATAGTTTTTAGATAAGATATACGTATCTTCACGTTCGCCGCGTAGTTTAGTCACTGATTTACCTGGAGACTTTGAGTCATGGTAGCGTTGCCACTTACTTAGCGCATGTTAGTGCTTTTTAATATGTCGTTTCAGTTTCTTAGTATTTTTTACTAAATATACACACCATTTGGGTCACAGAATTCATCATTTCGTAACCATAAACTTTCTTTTTCTGAGATGGAGTATAGTCAACGAACCCCCGCACGAGTATTTAAGGCTACGAGAGATCTCCCATCCCTAAGCTAGACTTATTGGATCCAAGGAATATAGAAAATCCAGTATTGTAACAAAGATCACAACACCGATGTCTTCCCAAATATTTCAAACCTTACTTGGTGATAAGAGAAACTAGAAACGCGGCCCAGTACCACTGGGTATCATATGGTGATAACCAGTAATAGTCTTGGTATTCAGCTAATTTTTTATATTAAATTAGTTAAAAAATGTACCTCAATTTCGTAAAATTCAGATTTTTTTCAGCGTAACTCTAACAGCATCGTCAGAGGGCATATACTTATACTCCATTATTTTTGAACCGTTTCTATGTGAAAGGGTTCCCTTCAGATCTAATCTCCCTTGTTTTGCGCACTCTTGTCTTCTTGTTCCTGCTTTGTTATAGTTACGCCTTATGTTCCTTTTTATTTATTTATTTTTTGTCCATTTTGATAGTCCTTCTGAGCGGATGAAATGCTTTCTTGCATATGGAAGAGTCTGAATTTTATGGATAAAATCTTTTATGTTTCCCATTACAGTAATGGGGATTTTAAGAAAACCAACAGATGTCAACTCAGTGAAGCATGAGCAGGAATCTAAGGTTTGTAAAATTGTATTGAGAGTAAAACGTCTGCATACAAAAAATTTCAAAGCAGAGAGGTAGATGCACTTAGGTCAATAATATAATTGTGCGGTATTTTCTTCCACTCGGCTTGGAGAAGACAGGTCAGTTCTTTCACCGATTTCGGACGGTGGGGGCACCCCTTAAGTCGACGCTCCAACTCGTCCCAGAGGTGCTCGATAGGGTTACGGTCCGGGCTCTGCGCAGGCCAGTCCATTCGATTAACCCTGTTGTCACCATACCAAGCCATGGTGGCATTGCCATCCTGAAAGTAACACTTGGAGTTGAGTCCACCAGGAATTGCGACTAAGGGTCCCGTGCCGTACCAGGAGAAACACCCTAATAGCATAATTCCAGCGGCGCCGAACTTCACAGTTGGCACAATACATTCCGACAGGAGGCGTTCTTCAGGCAGACGCCAAACCCAGACCCTGCCATCCGAACGGCAGAGAGTGAACCTTGATTCGTAGCTCCAGAGAACCTGTTTCCACTGTTCAACGGTCCACTGTCGGCGTTCTTTGCAAAACGTTAGCCGAGCAGCGCTATTGGACTTGGTGATCAAAGACTTGTGGGCGGCAGCACGTCCATGATAACCGAGCAGATGGGCTTCCTTACGGATGGTATTCATCGAAAGAACACTCCTGGATGCCTGTTGAAACTCCTCGCGGATGTGGCCCATCGATTTGTTTGCGGTTCTACCGAATTTCTCTGGCCAGCACCCGTCGGTCTCTAACTCCCTGTTTTGTGGATCTGCCGGGTCGGGGCACATTCCGATAGTCACCTCTCATCTTCCACTTGCCAATCACGTAGGCCACTGTCGATTTTGGGTACTTCAACTCGCTAGATATATCACGTACGGATCGGCTATTTCTGTGATACCCGACGATTACACCTTTCTCGAAATCGGAGAGCTCCGAACTGCGTGGCATCTTGCATGCGACTGGTTGCGTTGTTGTTTCCCACACGATATTTAACGGCAGGGCCGCAGATGCCGTCGATTGCAGGGGTGTCCATTTACTTGTTGGTAGATAGTGTATTTCTCAGGCTGAAGCGACATCGTCTAAAATAATGGCCGATTTTGTCCGTCACAAATTTTCAAGAAACTGTCCAAATGTACTCGTGTAAAACAAACTATACTGAGCGATCGTTTGCTGACATTTCGAAAATATTCCTAAAAATCTAATTACAAAGACAGAAAGGGAGAAAGAGAGATTGTAAAAAGGGTCTTAAAGAAAGATCTCTACATAAAAGACGTCCGTACTATCTTGGTGCGGATATCCTTCTGAAACATGAAATTTCGGGGGCCGCCCCGGTGGCGCAGTGGTCTAAGCGATGGCCTCTGATCATTTGTCCGGAAGAGGTCCGGGTTCGAATCCCGGCGAGGCATGGATGTTGTGTTTGTTTTACGGCACTGGCTCTTTCCCTTCCCTGGAACCAGTGACCCTAAATTAGGGACGGGCGACTGCTTATATCCCATTGAGTTGCTCACGGTGGTCGTTAAACCTACAATAAAAAAAACAAATTTCGGGAGAAATATAAAAAAGAAACCGGAAACAATAACTAATATTGGAACATCCATTTTACTATTCTGAACAAATCGTACGTTCTTATTTCGTGTTCTAAAAATTGAAAAACTTTTGATTTTATCCAGAATCACTTCTCAAATTGTTCAGGCAATCATAGTGGAAATGGTTCTAAAAGAACTTTCAGGAGCAAATTTTTCGCGAAGTCAGTTAAAATTAGAGGCAGAATTAGGCTTGGAGGTCTTGCCCACCACCCCTGAAAAAAAAAGTGCCCTTCTTGGAACACCGTAGCAGCATACAAAAGTGTTGTTTGCGTTCCTGTGGGTATACTTGTTCAGCACATGGTATGATTGCATGATTTGTCTGACTTCGTACGTTCTGAAACCGCGCCCCTCTTTCTGCAACAACATAATTTTTCTCATTGCTCATTGGAAAACATACTGTCGTACACAACTGCGTAGATCGTGAACCAATATAGACTTGGGGAGGGCTATTTTTAGGTTTGGTTGCAGTACCGTTTGTGCTGTTTAAACAATTCCTTTTATACGTGAACAGAAATAAATTTCGCACCGCAATATTACAAACAAATAAAAATCAAGTTGTGATATTTTTTTCTTGGCAGTATAAGAACATAAAATAATATCAAGAAATGTTTATATTAATTAGTGAAATATAATGTTATTTGCAAATTGTAGTAGAATCTTGAATAACCGGATTCCCATTAGAGATGAGTCGGAAATCACGTCACCGTTATGACCAGTGACAAAATGTAATAGTTCTCAGAAATACTGGGGTCCAAAAGCACTGTTACGTCATAGTTTCGGTTACCATGTCACCATATACAAACAATTTTTCTTTATGTTGAAGCATCATAGATGTCGCTAGTGAAGTGAGCTTTCTTTCAGTCTCCCTTTTTTCCCTCGCTGAAGACATTTTTTTGTTTTGCCTTTCGCTGTGCGTTAGCTCGTAAACAAAGAATTCAAAGCGGGTCTTTTGTCATGTTACAAGCGAGACTGGGACCTACCGTCCCCTGACTACTCAGTCACACCGTGTCGTAAACAATGATTCTGTCACTGTTACAAGCGAGACGGTGACTTACCGTCCACTGACTGCTCCGTCACACCCTGTCGTAAACAATGATTCTGTCACTGTTACAAGCGAGACGGTGACTTACCGTCCACTGACTGCTCCGTCACACCCTGTCGTAAACAATGATTTTGTCACTGTTACAAGCGAGACGGTGACTTATGATCCCCTGACTGCTCCGTCACACCCTGTCGTAAACAATGATTTTGTCACTGTTACAAGCGAGACGGTGACTTACCGTCCCCTGACTGCTCCGTCACACCCTGTCGTAAACAATGATTTTGTCACTGTTACAAGCGAGACTGTGACTTACCGTCCCCTGACTGCTCCGTCACACCCTGTCGTAAACAATGATTTTGTCACTGTTACAAGCGAGACGGTGACTTATGGTTTCCTGACTGCTCCGTCACACCCTGTCGTAAACAATGATTTTGTCACTGTTACAAGCGAGACGGTGACTTACCGTCCCCTGACTGCTCCGTCACACCCTGTTGTAAACAATGATTTTGTCACTGTTACAAGCGAGACGGTGACTTACCGTCCCCTGACTGCTCCGTCACACCCTGTCGTAAACAATGATTTTGTCACTGTTACAAGCGAGACGGTCACTTACCGTCCCCTGACTGCTCCGTCACACCCTGTCGTAAACAATGATTTTGTCACTGTTACAAGCGAGACGGTCACTTACCGTCCCCTGACTGCTCCGTCACACCCTGTCATAAGCATTGATTTTGTCACTGTTACAAGCGAGACGGTGACTTACCGTCCCCTGACTGCTTCGTCACACCCTGTCGTAAACAATGATTTTGTCAATGTTACAAGCGAGACGGTAACTCGCAGTTCGGGTTACGTCACAGCTGTCGTAAACGGGGATTTTGTCGCCGATTAAAATCACTGTTAAGCCTGCCTCTAATTCACATCAAACTGGATGTTAAAACATTTATTTATGCACGTAAAACAAAGAGATACAAGAAAATGTCACAAAGCTTCCAAATGGTGAAATATTTATTATTTAGAAGCTGCTGGAGTCCAGACTTGTACGAGCTCACAACACTGCTGTCCGGTGAACGAGATTGCATTGATGCTCAACAAAATGCGGTGTTTTGTTCAGTATTGTATGTTTTTTCAAACATTTTGTCGTTTTATATGACTGGAGGATCGTTTTAGAATTCGATTATCCGGGACAGGGTTTTTGTTACCAAGTCTTCTGTATGAATGTCTGACTTTGTTCTGTACGTATGACATGCTTTGATGAATAAAATGTACTTTATATCATTTCCTTTGTATCTCTTTGACAGCTGACAGCCCCCAAATACCCGAGTGTTGTGAAAATCGGTCATGCACATGGTGGCTTAGGGAAACTAAAGGTGGAAAATCACTTCGACTTCCAGGACGTGGCCAGCGTTGTAGCCGTAACCAAAAATTACTGCATAGTTGAACCCTTCATCGATGCCAAATACGACATCCACGTGCAGAAGATCGGCTCTAATTACAAGGCTTTCATGTAAGTACACTTCTTGAGAAATCTATACACGTGACCAGTAGTATGTTGTTGTATGCAAAGCATGCTCTAATATCGTGCAAATATTTGCTCAGTGGAAAAGAATTATGCGAAGAAAATATTTCTGTGCTACAGTTTTTTACGCGAGAATTTTATTTATATACCAACGATTTTAGAAAAGTTTTTATTTAAAACAAAATTCATATTTTTGGTTGCATTTCTGGTCCGAATTACTGAAGCTAGTGCGAATGCGACAACTTCCGTTTATAAGTCAAGCACGCACTCTCTTCTGTGGAAGATCATATCGTGTGGAAAAGTCGACTTAGAATAAGCAGAGAATTACTATGATGCGAAATCTCTAGTAGCATTTAATTTCTGGCAGTCGGCCAATTAGAGAAACCGGAATCCTTCCGTTTTGTACTCTGTTTATTCCCACTTCGAATGTGACTTTGTTAACTACCGTGGATAGACGTGTAGCATCAATCAATGAAAACCAAAATTTCTTTTGACTGAATTTTTCTATGATTTACTGTCCAGTGCGTAACTTCAGAGAGATCTTTTCTAATACATTTGGGAAATTGTAGGGTTATATTCCTGGCTTTTTGGTGAATCACTAAAATAGTTAAAGATAATTTAAGCAAACTATCCGTTCAAATGAAAAATAAAGAAGTCCTTCAGTTCCTTAAGTTTTACAGAAAAATTTGAGTGTGTGTAATCAGCAAAAATTAATCTCGTACCTGAGTCTCTTACCATCGTCGTTAGGTATGCTGGTAAAGCATACGAACAATATTTCAACGCTTCTTCATACCTCAGAAAACTGTTTTGTTGATCGTTTTTAATACTCGATAATGAAACTATTTATCCATTTCTAAGGGAAAGACTACACCGAATTTTCTGTTGTAATTAATGAGCACGTCTTTTGAATCCTTTCGGACACGAATAAAATATTTCAAAGTCAATGGAAACCGTTGAAAAAAAAAGAAGAGGTTTTCTTCAATCGACAAAAGATCTCTAAATATAAATAGCTACTTTTTCCCCGCTAGTGGTGAAAAGTAAATTACGGGAATTAACAAATTGTGCACAAAAAGTTTCTCGTAGATGAAGAAAGATATCAGAGAGAAAGGGATTTTCAAATCTCAGTTCGAACAATTAAAAGAAGATATACAGAGGAAAACGTGATATACACAGTTGTATTAGAATAATATGACCAACTCCCCGGATTCACAGTGTACCCGCCCAGACGTGTCACAAAGTGCACGTGACAAGGTCGATCACACGGAGATATAAGTGGCCGGACAGGACAGATGAGCCATAGTGCGTAACGTGAGCACAATGGGCAAAGGTAGTGATTTGACGGACATTCGAAAAGGAGTGATTATCTGCTACCGCGCTAAGGTTGGAAACATCTGAGAAACAGGAGACTTCGTGGGCTGTTCTCGAGGTACTGTAGTAAGAGTGTATCAAGAATGGACGCTGGCACACCCCGTGTACCTCCCGACGTCATAACTGTGGAGCCCCAAAGGCCAGCGACCCCAGAGGAGAACGTCGGGTCCATCGACGCGCAACAGTGCAGCAATTGACCACGCAAATGAACGCGATAGAATGAATTTGATAGCATCTGCACTTACGCCCTCCAGCGGCGAAGTTGTGCATCGGAAAAAACACCTGAAGGCCGGGATCATCGTTCTCACATCTTGGGCTTTCCAACGTAAGAGAATTTTTCAAATCCAGACTAGGAGTTGCAGAGATATGGTGTCCACGGACGGACAAAGTGATATTATAAGCACGCACTCTTTTTTAAAAAAAGACGTGCTGAAAATAAACATGAGGCATTGAGCTATAAATGAGGCATGCCATTTGTTTTTTTCATGTCTACACATAAAGTTTGCGGTACGCCATTGCTCATGGCAGTTACTTTATTTGTAAAACCTAAAGTGGAGAGTGACAATGATAGCCATCATTGTCACTCTCCACAAACCAATCTCTTGTACGCGCAGATTTGCCTGTGTAATTCTGTTAAAACACTCTTCCAATTATTTGTTAGGCACGTCTTTAGCTCTTAACACGAGCCAAAATCTTAAAAAAATAAAATTAGCCAAAGTCCCGCGATGAAAAAAAATAAATCGAAAAGAAATGTATAAAATCCACAGCGAATAAGATGTTTATCAATATTTACAGTATAAATTCCTTTGTTTGATTTATTGTTTACTAGAACCTATTCTCTATAGATAGACATCATCCCCATTAATTTCTTGATGACTAAATTTAAATTTCAAATATTGTTTATAATTTTACATTAATACAAGTAACTAATTTCTGAAATTTGTTCTATTTACCCGCTAAGGTTCATTTTATAATTTTACATAACGTTTAATAAACATTATTTTTTTATATATATGCAGCTTACGTGTTTCCTAAATTAAATGATCCCACCCACTGGCCCGTTTCTATGAAAAGAAGAATGTGGCCCCCCTACTGAAAAGGAGCAAAGAACTACTGCTCTAGAATGTGAGGTAGTAACTTCGCTTAGGTCGAAGGTTACACTCTGATTTCTACGCCACAATGCAACCCCCAAAAATGTACATTACATAGCGATCTCTAAATTAGTTTTACATCACATTTCCTATGGGGAATTAAGACTTGACCACACTCTGAACATGAAAGGAGTGGGTGGATCAAACCAAAAGTGGTATAAAATATTTGAATAGTTTAATATATTTATTTAAGGTAAAAAAAAAAAAATTATTTCGTTCAGATATTTTTCCATTATTAACATCCCTGAGTATTTAATTAAAAAATATTTTATGAGATCTGCAGAGCGAGTCACATAAAACAACAATTTTATCCGGATCAGACACCATTAACGTACGACGACTATAGGTCGAGACTCAACCAATGTCTTTGTAGGGTTTACATCCACAGAGAAGGTTTAGACTCGACCACCTACACCTGTTACAGGCTTTTGAGCCTGTAACAGGCACAGAAGAAACGAAGTGACATAGGTGGAACCGAAATAGGGTTCCACCTAGTATCACATCGTCCAAGTCAGAACGTGCCCATCCGAGGCACGGCGGATATTTTGTGGTTCACCATATCTGACTTACCTGGGATCGATCCTGGGACCTTTCCTTTGGAAGTCAGACGTGGTAACCACAAGGCCATCCGCTGCCCAAATCTGTAGTTCGCGAACTAATAGACGTCTATTCAATCTGAAACTCGCTGAGCCTCTTGGAAGGGAAGGGGAAAGAAATAGATGTGGGAAGGAGTGCCCTAGTAAAATAATATACAGTTGCCCTTAATGCTCACGTTTGGTTTTTTGAGTGGAGGTTTAACGACCACCGTGAGCAACTCAATGGGCTATAAGCAGTCGCCCGTCCCTAATTTAGGGTCACTGGTTCCAGGGAAGGGAGAGAGCCAGTGCCGTAAGAAAAACACAGCATCCATGCCTCACCGGGATTCGAAGCCGGACCCCTTACGGACGAATGATCAGAGGCCAGCGCCCTAGACCACTGCGCCACCGGGGTGGCAATGCTCAAGTTGTAAGCTACCCTAGCATACATTCTTACCAGACTGTAAACTGCCCTCATACGAGCAAAAGAACAAGCACTTTGGGGAAAGACCTGTGAAAAAAATGTTCACCTCTTTCATTAACAACTGGGATAACTAAATATTTTAATCCCATGTATCTGCTGAGTTTCATGGCCAAGTTCACAGAGGGGTTTTTCAGGCACTATTTCTAAAATATGTTTTGGCTTTAACATCATAGACTGACCAATGGATTTGGATGTTCCTTTACCGTTTTGCTACTCACATATGGTGTATTGAATAGTATTTACACTGATTCGCTTTTTAATTTCATGGTCAGATGCACGACCATGTAAACCCCTTCATCATTCTGAGAGTTTTATTTTGAAAAGAGGTGATTTTTGAATAGTTGCACAGACATTGCAATTACATAGGTTAAAGCAGACTTTCCACAGCAATGTTTTACTTTTAATAAGTGGAGCTAGGCAGGTACGAAGCCCTCTAGCTTTTCTGAAATGTGGTTACTCCAGTTTAATTTCTTATCCACGGTTAGACCCAGGGAATATTTTTTTCCATAGAAGTCTGGATATTACTGCCTAAACTTTCTTACTTTTTTTGCTTGCAGGGTTCTTGACGTGTGCAGTTGTAAAATTTGTGTTATGGAACATAAAGTTGGTGCCACTCCAACCTGTGGATTTCTTTCCATTTAATTTACAAAATGTAACTTCATGTCTTGCAGATGAGATTATATCATCCAAAGAGAAAAGTCATGTGCAATAAGTTTAAAAATTATTGCTTCATGTGACGATTTATCAAATGCGTTTGCAGTTTTGGTTAAAAAAAATTTCCAACTAGCCTGGTAAGCTGATGTAATGTTGAGTGCTTTCCTCTGAAGCCACTTTTGAGCATACAGTATTATTGGAAAAAATTTCACGATATTTTGCCGACTTTTAGCTGTAAGGTTGCATTATAAATTTTTGTAAACACTTGCACGTATGTAATGGTTATTTTTTTCATAATTCCTAGTGGATTTTCAAAAGTGTGGCTTTTTCCTTTTAGTATCTAAGTCGGCCTTTAAAGGAGCCGTTGTTGTCCAGTCTGGAGGTTGTATTATTTTTACTGTGTTTGGTTGAAGGGGAGGAATTTGGCTTTCTTTTCCCCTCAGTAAATTCCTCATACAGATGAGGAAATTCATAAGTTCATGCTTAAAATAGTATTTTTTTTTTCAGCTTTGTAAAAGTCCTGCGTCTTTCTATTGCCACTGAACACCTTTAAGTAGGATTTGAGGTGTTAAGCATGAATTGTTTTTCTAGGGAGTCTTCAAAAAATTGACAGAACGCTATCCAGAATTACTGAAAAAAAAAAAAAAAAAGCAGAGTCCCATAAACTCATTTTATTTGTCAGGATTTTCTGGTGTAGTCAATATGGGCTTCTTCCAGAATTACCTAGTGATGTAGTTGGGCGGGAACGGCGTTCCGGTAAACAGTATAACTTGTTTTCTTTAAAAAATGCAGACGTCCTAGAATTATTTTCCAACATAAAAACTGCGCAGTTAGTGGAATTAACGTCCCATGTTTGTTTGAAGGTAGTCTCTAAATCCATTCTCACTTGGCAGTCCTTTGAAATTCCTTTTCTACTGTTGAGGTGGCTTATTGCAGTTGGACAATTATTGTAATTGGGAATTTAATTAATCTAGTCATTATTCTCAATGAATTTATTTCAGTTACAAGTGCCCCTTAATTACGCTGGAAGCACAGGAGTTTATTTTTCTCTGTGGAGATTTCAGTCCGTTTCACACGGGTGGAAAAAATCTCCAGGCCGTTCTACCGCTTGTTTTCAGGCGGACTATAGATTTGTCGGTGCTGTACCCAAACATCTTGAGAACTAAGACTACCAGTAATAAATGGCTTTCACCATTGCACTCTAAATTGGTTTCAGCTGCCAACGACATCTTACTTGATAATATGGGGCTGTTTTTAGTTTTTGCAACCCATACAAAACGGCCCCAACATTTCAGTGTTTTCTTACCAAAATGATAAAATCTTGTTCCTTGATTGCCAAAACGTGTAAATCTGATATCTACCGATCACTATACTTGTATTATAAGAAGGGAAGGCCTTACACCACTGGAATTCGGAGCCATTAGTTAATGTCCATTCGGCGAATAATAAATACCTGTTTTGTGTGTAGGGTTTCGGGTTTTACTAAGTGCCTGACAATCCGTTACTGTACTGCGAGATCAATTTCCTCTTTGGTATTACCGTCACCTATTTCCGGTGGTGCAATTTGCTTATTTTTGTTTTGTTTTCAGTTGGTACCATAATTGCTATTTGGACCGTGTGCCCTAATGACAATAAATCCAATATACAATTCGTGCACCACACAATTAAATCTGTAGAAACGACGCAGTCACTGTACGATTAAAAAACATGTCCACACACTGTCTGTAAGTTAAAAGATTTAATATACATGTAAAAGGTAAAACTATATCTTTCGGGTAGGCGGTTCTAACCCACCTTCAGGTTTAACACTGCGAACGAAGCTGTTTGATGTAAGCAAGCAAGTATAGCGCATGCCGAAAAGATTCAAAGCATATGCTACAGTCAGTGATCATGCGCTATACTTGCTTGCTTACGTCATACAGCTTCGTCCCGATGTCTTGCGTCCGTTTACAGTGTTAAACCTGAAGGTGGATTGGGACCGCCCACCCGAAAGATATAGCTTTACTTTTTACATGTATATTAAATCTTTTAACTTACAGTGTGTGAACATGTTTCTTAATCGTACAGTGACAGCGTCATTTCTACAGATTTAACCAAATGACTGTTTTTTATTTTCGGATTATATTTGCCCTGTTACGGAGGTGATATTTTCTCCAATAAAATGTGTAGGTTTTTATTTAGGATGGATGGTTATAAACTGTAGTGAATCTCCATGGTTTTTCTTTATCGGCAATTATAACGTGTAGTTGAGAATTTGACACACAGTGTTAACCAAGTTACCCTTTAAGCATTCTAGAAAATTCCGATTTGGATCCACCCTGCGTAATATTGGTAACCAAGGAGGTGTGATTCTGCGATTCCCTAATTTAGGTCTGATTCAGCTTCAGGATATACTGACAGGGCGGTGTGATTCACACAGCAGATTTTCCTTTGGGAGTCAAAGGGTCTGCCATGTGCCGCAATGTTGTAGTGAACGTCTAGAATTAAAAATTCTTTTACACCCTGCCGTCGAATATATTATTTCCATTAAATCCAGGGTTGAGCACACAATTTGCAACCAAGAAACACGCATGATAATATGTAGACAAATTAACATGGAAAACAATTTATTAGTCATGCTTTGGCAAAATAATAAAGATTAGGACCCTGTGCTCGTTACCTCAAGAATGTAAGTTGTTATATACATGAATTAAACTTGCAGTCACCTATTAATCATTTTTATGTATAAACAGTTCGCTAAAATAACACAAGATACTAGTAAAATGATACCGACTTTCTGACAAGAACTAGTGCTCATTGATTACTCGCCTATAAAAAAAATAAATATATATTAATTCTAGCGGAAGACTTGAGTATCCAGTGATCGATGATTTACGGATATTTGAGGGGACACCAAAAGAAAGAATAGGATGGAATTCCTACCTTAACATCCGAATCTGGCCTGGATATCCCACTGCTGTTGCGGCCTCACTCGGGGTAAGGAGTCCTTGCGGTTACGTACAATAAAGTTCTTGGGTGATAGTGGATATTTCACACAGGTAGTCACGTATATCCTTCGGTAAGTCCTAGTTTCCACGTCCGGCGGTCACTCCAGCTAGGCGTCGCGGTCCGTCACTCCTGCCCGCAGCTGCAACGGTCGCCTGGGCCCTCATCTTTCTTAGCAGGATAGCTTTCCCTGGAACATTCGGAGGTTGTCTTCCATCACGGGAAACTGTACGCCCTTTCGGTAGCTTCAGTCCTGCCGTAATATATTGCAGCGACTAAGTTGCCATTCTCTGTGAAGTCATGGCAGTGACCAAGTTTTGGGCCACGCACGAATAGCCAAAGTGCCGGCAAACGGCCAAGTTTACATGGCAGCTCCTAGGTGACAGTCATGAAGGAAAGCCATCAACGTTCACGGCAAAATACCAAGTCACAAGGAATGAAAGTGATGCACGTCGGGAAAAAAAGTGTAGAAGTAACTTCCCTTCCCTTGGAAAATGTTCGACAACTTAAGAAGATCCATCATCCAATCACAAAACGGGGAATGCAAGTCTAAATTCTACTGGTCGGAGAATTAACATGGGGGTCAAAAATGGCTACCCTGTCCCGTGCAGATTCTGAAAACAGCCCTTTAAGGTACGTTAGCCGCATGATATAACCACCGGGCCATAAATCTTAACCCAATAAAACTGTTAGTTTCGATTCCAAAAAGTCTGCAGTCGACCCACCGCTTTTGTGGATGCCAGACACCTTGATAACCCCATAAAACACTCCCTACAATGCCGGCAACTTTGTCTAGTCTTATTCTATGCGACGCCTCGTGCAGTCCCACTGGCATTACTTAACTACCCATAGGAGAGGGGGAGGAAGAAAAAAAATTAGAATCACCCCAAAGTGGGGCTAATGGCAAAATAAAAAGTAAAAACCTACCCTTTCCTCAAAAAAGAATTCATTACCCGAATTAATAAAAATGAATAAATAAATTCGGAAATTGATTTTCCACCTGAATGTGCAGCCTCGCGGTAACGAGCGCTGTCACAAAAGAATATTCAAATCATTCTTTTGGATGACATAAATTTCATCATTGTGATTTGAAATAGTTGCCATGTCACTGCCAACTCTAATAGTTTGCAGGTCTATTTCGGCGCACTGGATTCAGAGATCGAACTTAAACCAGCGGAAATTTTATTGATTAAAAATTTGCCAACAGGATAATTGTCTGTTCTGTCTCGTAATAGCCAGATTAGCACTAAAGTCTCTGAGTTAGGCTGTTTTTTCCACCGCGAGTTTCCACTTACACATTTGCTTCAGAAGTTTTATTATACTAATCTGCGTGCTTCTTCGTAGCAGTATACTGTGTGTGCATTCCCCCTCTTTGCATTGCAATCGGAGTCTGCTCGAAAAATTAGTTTTTCTTTCTGTGTTTGCCCTAACTGGTGGGCTTTCTTTTCTTATGTACAGAATTTGGTGAATTTCTTTACATTACATCTTTTTTAATTACCCATGCGCATTTGTCTAATATTGTATTATTTAAATATTTTTGAGTTGAAGCGATAGCTTTTCTTACGCTGCTTTTATCAAATTCGCCAACAGTTCAATTTCTTAAGTTTTCACTCAAATTTGTTTTAATAAAACAAACACAAATTATTTATTTCTTCTGTGTTACACTATTCTGCAGAGCCGATATTGGTGATTACTTTTTTCTGGAACAGACTGACGCCGAAGCTGTCTCTTGAACCACGCGAAGGACGTGTGGCTGCAGATTAGCAAGGCATGGAAAGGCTATTCAGGCATTCTGGTGGAAGGATCTGGATCTCCTGATTGCAATTGTCCCTCAAATTTCAGTGGAGGGAGGGGTCGGGACAACGCTTTTATCGGCATCAGAGTTCTGCTCTACGACATCAACGTTAGAATCCTCACTGAGTGCTGGAAGCAAAAACGATTAGAAACTGATTCAAGAACTTTCTAATAGAGCTCACCTGTAAAATATCCTTTCACTAGACTGGAGGCGGCAGAATCTCTGACAAACCGCAGCTTGCACCAGCGTTCGACCTTCCCGTTTGAAATCCGAAAAGCAACTGATGACAGAGTTCATCATCGAAGACACTAATATGGGTTTAATAATACCTTGGAACAGATGGATGTGAGAACCGAATGCGCTAATAGGAAAAATCCCAACCGTAAAGTCTGAAAGAAATTAGTTTTTTTGGAAGTATATGGTTTCCCCGTTAAGTGTTGAAGCTTTAACGACCACCGTAAGCAATTCGATGGGCTATAAGTAGTAACCCGTCCCTAATTTAGGACAACTCTTTCCAGAGAGCCAATGCCGTAAGACAAACACAACATCCATGCCTCACATCGATTCGAACCCGACCCTTCTCGAACGAATTGTCTGTAGCCAGCGCTTAGATCACTGTCCCACCGGGACAGCGTGCTGAAGTTGTAAGCTGACTATAGTTCGAAAACTACAGTTTCAATGCGAACTTATCTAAAGCTTTTTGTTGAAATATGGACTTGGTAAACATCAAAATTTTTCCAGTGGTAGCATTTAAAGTTTTAAAATAAACAGCTGACAAAATGATTTTTCCGAGCTCAGTAATATTAATTTTTTTATCCATATAATGAAAAACTAAAGAAAAATTAATTTAAATTAATGTATATCTGATTTATTGGGCTGCTTGCCTGCGATCACTTAGAGAGCGTCTTCCGGTTTCTCATTGCAGTAAGAGACGAGAGACTAACGTAGTAACAACAAAAGCGCGTTGGAGGCGATATCTCCCATGTTTGCTAGAGATTAAAGTCGATTAATGAAGACACATGTTAAGCACGTGCCTTTCGCACAAGGAGATTTATGGGTGACGATTACACTTCCTGCTGAAAATTAACTAAATGATGGGGGGACATCGTTAAAGAAATACATGCCACGCTGTTGAGTCAAAAGAAAATGTGAAGCACATAATAGGCTGCTGGGGAGGGGTTGTTTCACCGGCTTTTTCATGATTTATTGTGCAATCCCTAAAACTTCGCAAATTTCTGATTTCCTTAGTAATCAATCGTAGTTCAGACTTTGTAAAGGCTATCTGGGAGTACAATTTTCCACAAGCCTCTAATGCCACACGTTGATTAGCATGGTATAAGAAATGTCGATTAGTGGAAAACTGTGCTTTAGATGAGCAGTCAGGCTATACAGTCGAACCCGTTTATAACGAATTATTGCGTATTTCGAACTTTTGAAAATTACAGTCAGAGTAGCCTGAAAATAACACTTAACGCACAGCCTTACTGTATATATCTCTTTTTTTTTTCGAATAAAACTCCTCGCAAACAAATCTTGTGACTTTTTCAGCGTAAGTGGGAATTTTCCTTGGCGAATTCCTGAATCTTCCAAAACTGAAAGCAGTCTTTTCTTTCATTGTTCAAGAGACCCGAACTTTTCATCGGGACGATCCCCTCCTCCGTAGCACACTGAGGCAGAAAGGGCGACTTTGTGACCTTCGGGCTGGGTTGATGAGAGAGAAAGCTGCTGTAGATTGGAGGACAATCACTGATGGTCCTGACAGAGAGGGGGAGTGGACTGTCTAAAGAAAGAAACCGTATACGTACCTTCTGCCTGTGAACTGGTTGACCGAGACTGCGCCAGGGGGGAGAGGTGTATTACACTTCCAACATTCTCGTGCGCATACGTCAAAACAACTCGTTTCATTCAGCCGAGGGAACACAATGACCACCAAGCACAGGCAAAATCTTCCGTAGAGTTGAATATGGAAAGGAAAAGTCAGTTCTTGCGGAAGAATTTAAAATTACCAGAAACACTAGTACGCTGCAGAAATCAAGGAAAAGGCCAGCGAGCGTCCCAACGCCGATGCTCGTCGTCTACGCACGCCGGTTCACGACCATGTAGAAAAGGCACTTTACAAATGATTTCTTGATGCAGAAAGCAAAGGAATTTGCTTAAGCGTTGGGTCTGGATGACTGCAGCGATTTAAAGATCGCTACGGCATCGTCGCCGAAAGTGGTGCAATAGACGTGGAAAGCATAAATCTCTGGTTGGAACAAAATTGGGAAGACGTACAAGCCATGCGGCAGATGAGACGGGCTTGTTCTGGCAGCTGCTTCCGAACAAGAAGTGTTATGGAGGGAAGCAAAGTTCGAGTGACTGTGTTGTTAGCTACAAACTTGGATGGTTCTAATAAGCTTAGATCGCTAGTGATTGGGAAAAAGCAAAACCCTAAGATGTTCGATGCTACCCGTGAATTACACCTTCAACAAGATACCGTGTGATCTATTTTCGAAATGGCTGTCTGGAGTGAAGAAAGACCGTAAAGTGTGCTTCCTCTTAGATAATAGTGCGTTTGAGGCTCAGTGGTGGGCCGAACAATCTGTATGTACGTCAGTCGTTGGATCACGGTCGAGTATCAGAGACGTGTTATCGAACGACTGCTTCTGAATTTGCGCTTGGGGACGTAACTTAAAATAGACCTGCTTGATAAGCAGTGCATGAGATGAAGTATCAAAAGACAATTTTTCGCTGTTTTTTTTTATTGGAGGTTTAACGACCACCGTGAGCAACTCAATGGGCTATAAGCAGTCGCCCGTCCCTAGTTTAGGGCCACTTGTTCCAGGGAAGGGAGCTAGCCAGTGCCATAAGACATCCATAACTCACCGGGATTCGAATCCTTTTCGGCCGAATGATCAGCGGCAATCTCTTTGACCACCGGGGCGGCTTTTCGATGCTTTCATCGTGCAGGGTTTATTTTTGACTCGCACTTTAGAGTTCTACGCTGACAATATTAGCACTCCCCGATAGTTGTAGTCCATCCGTTACATGGTCTGAAATGTAATGACTTTCCGCAAGCCATTGTTGAATAGCGAGTTGTGGCAGGTCTGTTTCTTGCCTGGCCTCTGTTCGCCCACTGCTAGAGGCTTTTTGCATGTGCACCCTTGTGTGTGATAATACAGGAAGAGAGTCCCCTTTGGGCAGGCATAGCACCAATTATGCTATGTTGAAGGTCGCTCACATCACTTGCTTTGCCTATTCTTACCGTCAACTGCTGGTATGCTTTATTAATACTGCTCTCACGTAACGTCTTATGTTTTGGAGTAAACTATTTAACTGTCGAAGGCATAGGTACCTAATAAACTCTTATCTCAGTGTACTAGACGCGCGGATATACAGTGCTGAAAGTACCTACTGTATACTATACGTTGAAAAACGCGCCGGAGCGATCCGGTGATCATTCTTAAATGATTGCTGTAAGGAGCTGTTTCAGGTTGCGCAGAACAGCCTGTTTGTATTAACTCTTTCCCTGGTGTGGGCACGATATCACACCGCAACAAATCAAATGGTTAACTGGCATCGGGGTGGTTAGACGTTTGGACACATGTCGGGTCACCCCTGCACGGGAAAACGGATCAGTGTATACATGAAGGTTTGTCCGTGACTGTAAGCCCTATGTTTATGCAGATCAGGCAGCACTGCGAGGTGGATAAATAACAGAGATCGAGAAGCGTCAGTTCAACGTGGCTTCGCGTACGAAATGTTTTGATCCCGCAGAACTGGAGAATGTGGTAAATGAAATCTGTGCAGATGACATGAGTGATGAGGAACGGATGATTCCAGAAGTAGAGAAATGTTACGAATGGGGTGCAGAAACGGAAATTAGTAATACCGTCTACTTCAGCAACGTCGGAAATTGGACAATGTTCTTCCAGTGATCGTTCCTTAAACGGACGACAGTGGACTCAATATTGATATCGAACTCTTTCGCTAGTTGAAAAAGATCTATTGTGCTGTATCCACTCCTGAATCCAGCTTGTTCTCTCGGTTGAGCCATGTCCAGTGTTACCTTCAAGCGGTGTGAAAGAACTTTAGTGAAGATTTTATAAACTACTGATAGGAGGCTGATAGGTCTGTAGTTCCTGAGATCCTCAATGTCACCTTTTTTATGTAGCAGGATCATTGTAGCATTGTTCCAATCCTCAGGAATCTTCCCTTCATTAAGGCATCGAGTGAAAATTTGGGCGAGTACTGTTTCAATTTCTCCACTTGCTTCTTGTATGATGTCTATAGTAATTCCATCTTCTCCTGGAGCTTTCCCCCGCTTCATGTTCTTGATTGCATGAGCAACTTCTGCTGGGAGGACTGGAAGAACTCTGGTACCTTTCATGATGTCTGGAGTACATGTATCATCCCTTTCATATAATTTGGAGTAGAAATCTTTCACTCTTGTCAAAATTTCTGCCTCTATTTCTTGTTATAGAACCATCTTCTTTTCTCAGAGCCATAATCTGTTTTCTTCCCTTACTGAGATGTCCCTTTGCTATCTTTAGGCTTTGGTTGTTTTCAATTGCTTTCCTCACTAGCTCACAGTTGAATTTCCTTACGTCTTCAGTGATACTTTTTCGTGCTGTCTTGCATAGCTCTATATATTCCACTTTGGAAGTCACATCTTCTTTAGTTGTCCTCATCTCTCTTCTTTTTTGCATCAACATATTTTGGTTTTTCCTGATAATTTGTTTACATGCAACTTGTTCTTAGACCCAGCTAATTTTGTTGCTGTTTCCATAAGAGCTTTGGTTACTTTTCTGTTAACTTCCGAAATATCCACTTCTTCCGATGTTAGGCCTTCTAAAGCAGAGAATCTGTTCTTCAGTTACAACTTGAAAGTATTATGGTGTTTTTAAGGTTGGTTATGTCAATACATTTTGTTTGTCTCATGAGCTTGCCACTTTCCAGTTTAGTGTTGAGGTGCATCTTACATCTCACTAATCTATGGTCACTACCTGTGTTGAACTTGTTTAGCACACTGCAGTCTTCGATGACGAATTTTTTGTTACACATAATAAAATCAATTTCACTTGTCGTCCCAATTGGATGTCTCCATGTCCATTTCTTGTGTGGCTTTTTCTTGAAAAAGGAATTCAAGATGAAAAATCCTTCTGCCTCTGCAAACTCAACGAGAGTATTTCCACGCTGGTTTCTGTTGCCGTGACCGAATTTACCTACTGAAGTTTCATTCTGTTGCCGGTGCCCTATTTTTGCATTGAAATCTCCCATAATTATCTTCAAGTGCTGCTTACCTTTATTATTTAGGTGACGAATTTCCTCATAAAATTCTTCAATTTCTTCTTCAGGATGACTTGTGGTGGGTGCATAAGTTTGAATAATCTGAGCCTGGTATCTTCTCGATAGTTGGATAACGAGTCGTGCAGCTCTGTCAGAGGAACTTTCAACTTCTACCACTTTATCTTTCAGTTTCTTGTTTATTATAAATCCAACACCACTAGTTCTGCCAGTATCTGTCCCACGATAATAGAAGAGATGTCCACTTTTCAGTTCAATGAGATCTTCTCCTTTTCTCCTTACCTCACTTAGCCCGACGATGTCCCACTTGATCCTTTGTAGTTCCTCTTCCAATTCAAGAAGCCTTGAATCAGAAGATAGGGAGCGTCCGTTGTAGGTAGCCAAGGTCAGCATCAAATGGCAGCCTAGTCCGGTCCTCCGGGGATTCTTAGCACCCTCTGCCTTCATGTCGCACTGGCTGCTGCCTTGGCCAGGTACATTCCAGCTGCCGGAGACTGAGGGCCAAGATTTAAGTTGTAGAGTCATTTTGGAGGTGTTTGGCCATAACTCACCACGCTGGCCAAGCGGGTTGGTGAGTGTGGGATAGCATTTCCTCTGATCCCGATGGTATAGTTATACCGCTATTTGCGGTCGTCAGAGCCCCTTTAGTGGGAACAGGGTGCACCACGAGAAGGCGGGGTTGACATTTGTCAAGGAGAGGCTGTGATGTTACGCATCACCTGACCTTACATCCCCACTAATATGTAAGTAGTCATATTTTCACTTCACGTGACGGAAATGTGGGCGTTTTTAGAAATCGCATTTATTACAGGGATAGACATCGAGGATTACTGTTCTACAAGGCCGTTTTTCCATACAGGTATATATCCCAGAGCGGGAAATTTCAATTGATGATGGCCTGAAAGGGGAGACTTAGTTTCAAGATTACATGCCAGACAAACCACATAAATACGGCATTAAAGCTTATCTGCTTTGTGAAGCCACAAGTGGGTATACACTATATTGAAAAACAGTCACCGGACACCCCTTCAAAAGCAAATGAATGGATCCGCTGCATTGTTAAGATGTCCGGTACACTTGCGAATGGTATAAAAACAAAACAAGCCTGCAGCTGACCACGATCATATCACACTGTGAGGTCGAATAAAAATATCGCGGCGGGAGAGAACAGACTTTAAGAAAAGAAAGATTGTTGGATGTATACTAGAGGGTTGTCCATAAGAGAAACCCAGACGCCTTTAAACATACCCAAGTCAATTGTTTTGGATGTACTGAGTAAGTGGAAGACACATGGCGTGCCTGAAGCAGCAAAACGTTCCGGCAGACCAATGAAAATCAGTGATAGAGAACATCGAAGCCTCAGTAGAGTTGTTACAGCTAATCTGCGGAATACTGCACAAGAGCTCGGTGCACAGGTGAGTAAAAATGTTGAGACCTCGGTATGTACACGTACCATTCGCAGATAACTTTATTCTATGGATTACCGTGGTCGTGCGTCTGCTCATAAGCCTTTCATCTCCACTAGGAACGCTGTTCGTCGTTTATCATGGTGTAAAGAACATTTATCGTGAACCGTAGATCAATGGAAACCGGCCCTATAGACTGATGAATCCAGATACAAGGATCCATCAGTCTGATGGCCGCCGGGGGAAGGCCATTTACCACAGTGTACTGTTCCTACGGTCAAGTTTAAAGTTGACAGTGTACTCGTATGGGGGTGTTTTTCGTGGTATGATCCTGGCCCATTGGTTATCATGGACAAACCTGTTAACCAGCAAGTTTACCTCGATATTCTGGACAGTTATGCCCTACGAACTCTATGGAACCGAGCCTTGTTGGTACCAGCAGGATAACGCACCGAGCCATAAAGCAAAGACTGTTACGGCGTGGTTTGACGATAATTCCGTATCGTGTGTGGACTGGTCAGCACAGAGCCCTGATCTTAATCCCATAGAGTACCTATGGGATGAATTAGAGGGCCGCATAAGAAGTTTGGAACCAAGGCCTACTACTAAGCAACAGCTAGCGGCAGCATTGTGTAGGCTACTGAATGGAGGCGCATACCTATCGCTGTGTTCCAAAACCTTGTCGACGGCATGTCTCGAAGGGTCAGTACATGCATTAAGGTCAAAGGCGGACCGACACCGTACTAATGTATGTCAAGTTCCTCTTCTAGGTGTCCGGTGACTTTTGTCAATATAGTGTATATGAAACTTGGAAGTTTATTGTGGTAAATCAAGGCTTATCAAATACCTTGTGTTGAATCTCTTAGGAACAGCTCTCCTTGATAAAGGGCACCATGTGCACCAAGGCAATATCATAACAGTGTCGAGTTGTGCGAGATGCTTGTAGCAAAAAAACACGAATGTTCGTGGAGCATTTCATCTCGACAGGGGGGGGATCCCAAACATCTGAAAACCGACGCAGGTAAACAAAAAAAGGGAGAATCCACATTTGCGTGGAAAGACAAGAGCCCAGTGAAACTGATTTCTATGATTCATAGTGCGAAGATAGGGGATTCCAATAAGTGTAATTGGTAAGGGAGATAACACGAAAACCCGAAATTATTTTAGACTCTGTAACAAATATATGCAAGGGGTGGATCAGATGTTACACTATTATCCCTGTTGCCGTAAGAGAACCAAGTGGACCAAGAAACTTGTGTACTACTTGCTGCAAATGGCAGACCTAAAGAAGAAAATGTCTGTTCAAAAGTACATGGTTTCAAAGATTTTGTCCTTGACTGTATTGTGGACATGACGGCTCTATGCTTGTCGGTCGATGAGGACAAGTCGCTGGCGTCCACAGACGGATTCTACACATCGACTACATGGTGGTCTGAAAGCTAATCAAATGATCCATGGGCTCCCCAATAAAATCAGGGTGCCGCAATGCGAAAGTGTAGAGTGCGTTCATTCCATGGAGTGCGAAAAGAAACAACTGGCATGTGTGGTGTGGGTCTGTGCAAAGCCCACTGTTTCCACAACTATCATACCAAAATGAAGTATTTTCTGTAGGTACAGTACTATTTGCCTTTAATTTTTTCATGTGTTACTTAGCAGTTGCATAGTCCCAGGAATTGCGTTTTTGAATTGCAGCACTTTCCATGTTACATAGCCACTGTAATATTTACCTGCAGCCTACTGCCAGAGAAAGAGTTATTAACAAACATGCCGGGTGGGATTCTAATCGAGCAAAAGTTAAAACCATTCAGTTTGGGCAATCGCCACTTGTGAGCACCAGCTTCGTACGATGTGGTCAGGTGTTGTCGACCTACATGATAAACACATCACCCTGTCCAATTTGTAGAAGAATATTGTCCGGAAATTTCGTAGCTGTCCCGGATGGGCAGATTGGCGAGAGGTGACCATACACGATACCGGCCCATCGGCCTACAGTACCAATTTCGGAGGGTACTGGCATCTCACGCCTGCATTCCGGTTTTTTTCCGATGCACAACTTCGCCGCTAGAAGGCGTAAATGCAGGTGATATCGAATTCAAAGTGCATTTTATTCCACAATTTGCTTTTGAATGTCCTATTTAACAAATTCTTTTTCAAGTACTGCATAGACCTTCCGCTAGGGGGCGTAAAGTCAAATCGCGTTTTCCCCGTTATTATTTTTTTTTTTTTTGGAGGTTTAACGACCACTGTGAGCAACTCAATGGGCTGTAAGCAGTCGCCCGTCCCTAATTTAGGGTCACTGGTTCCAGGGAAGGGAGAGAGCCAGTGCCGTAAGACAAACACAACATCCATGCCTCACCGGGATTCGAACCCGGACCCCTTTCGGACGAATGATCAGAGGCCAGCGCCTTAGACCACTGCGCCACCGGGGCGGCTCCCCGTTATCTCTGCTTCTGAAAATTCTTCCTGCGTCATATACAACTGATGAGAAACGTTTTGCAAATAATTTCTGATTTGTGGTAAAGAATGGTTTGGCTGCCAAAAAGCATTTATTTCAGTTTTGTTTGCAGCAAAATCTCTGTTGAAAAATTTCTTTCATGAACCCATACCGCTCACCTGTTGGAAAACATTTTTTTCTTAAAATAATGCATAGTTTTTCTGCCAGGGTAGGGCGAGATGTATACCTTATTTTTTTCGATATTACTGCTTAATAAGAGTCCGATTTGAAAAATTATTTCTTTGTTGGAGATAATTTTTCTTAATGCACCAGTGTGACACTAGAGAGCGTAAGTTCACGTTCTCCGTAATATCCGGGGAACTAAAAACTCGATTGAAAAAAATATTTTTCTGTCAGATACTACCCATGAAAATTCTGTATTTTCTTCCCAAAATAATGCACAATTTCCCCGCTAAAGGGTCCAAATGTTAATTCTGTTTTTCTCAATATCTCTGCTTCTACATGTGAGATTTAAAAAAATTATTTCAGCACCAGATGCCATTAGGTTTGTATTTGAGGAGTTTTATCGCTAGGTGATGTTTGTGTGCTTTTCTTTGCAGATGTATCTCCGCTTCTAAAAGATGCACATATTTCTGCTTCCGGGAGACTTATTTGAAAAGTAGATGAAAGCCCGTCAACAATGACGGGGGAAAACAAAATTTAAGATACAAAAATTATTGACATTGAGTTCCACGTCAATAGATGGCGACGTTGGCTCACCGCTTTCTGAAAATTTACCAAGCAGTCTGTTATGGAATTTGATACGACGGGCGGCCTGACGTTTTTTGTGAAACCTTTAGTCCCTATTTCGTCAACACTTCTTTGTATACAACATTTTTCGTATACACTGACTGTGAACTATTTTTATCTAGACGGCTAAACACCGGTTCAGGTAGTGAACCAAAATTCCTCATGTAAAGTTTTTCGTAGCTATCTCGGATGTTGTCTTACGACACTGGCTCCCTCTCCCTCCCCTGGAACCAGTGACCCTAAATTAGGGACGGGCGACTGCGTATATCCCACTGAGTTGCTCATGGTGGTCGTTAAACCTCCAACCAAAACAAAAAGGTTTTCGTATCTCTAGAGTTGACCGTGTGACGAAACGCATCTCTGACGTCATGTGAGAATAACTTGCATTAGATGACGTCACACCAGCTGTGTTCTTTGTTGCTATGACAACAAAACAAAGTGGTATACGCGTGGACTGTGCGCGTGTAGGTGATGACGTCACCTACACGAAAAGATAAGCGTGACGTCCCAAACATTTGTTCGGTTGTTGCTATGACGACCTAAAAGTGGCACGGAGGAGGGCTCTAGCAAATTATGTATTAGAATACTTCCGCTAGAAGGCGTAGAGTTATGTCATGACTTCTCTTTGTATCTGATAACTTCCTTGATTGGAGGTTTTAACGACCACCGTGAGTAACTCAATGAGCTATAAGCAGTCGCCCGTCCCTACTTTAGGGTCACTGGTTCCAGGGAAGGGAGAGAGCCCGTGCCGTAAGACAAACACAACATCCATGCCTCACCGGGATTCGAACCCGGACCCCGTTCGGACGAATAATCAGAGGCCATTGCTTAGACCATTGCGCCACCGGGGTGGCGATAACTTCCTTCAGCGCCATTCACTAATTTTCGCAACATACTTTTAACCGCTGGTGGAAAAAAGTAGCTGTTTTATCGTTTGTAGAAATCCTGCTGATTTTTTTTTCTAACCGGTTCCATTGATCAATTTTGTTTGCTTCGGAAGTGTCATATTACATCTTGAAAATTCTTCACAGCTGCATTTGGTGGTTTATTTGTATATTCATATTTCTCCCTATATAGCAACTTTGAAGATGAGTTTCAGTTTTCACAAAACGTATTGATGAAAGAAAGCGTTGGAGACTGACTAATAAGAGCACACATTCAATCATTGTTAAACTTTTTTCCTTACTATTGTTAAGTCATTTTTAAAAATTGCACCTGTTTATCACCATGTCACATTATGAATAGTCGCACTTATTTCCACTCTCATATCTCTACGATAGATTCTTGATAAAGCCACGCGGTTGGTCGGCGAAAGTTTGGAATTAAACCTCTGTAGTGATGATGTTTCTAACAAAATGAAGGCTGCATTATTTATTGAAGCAAACGGGGGTTATTTTTCCTTGCTACAATTAAAAACAAGATTAGTTCTTTGGAAAATAAATTCTCAGACGTCAATTCGTCAAAAAAAAGTTAGAGATGTTATAACTCCGGTTAGCATGTGGAAATTCTCGCTGACGCTGTGTTTCTTTCACAGCATTTCTTCTGAAAAATACAAATTTAAATAATGGATAACAACTGTAAGCTTCTGGTGGAGTTCACGCTCGTGGAATGTATTGTTGTTAAAATGGAGAGGATCACGGGCTTGTATCCCCTCTACGAAAGTGTTTCATTTCTTTATTCAAATGCATCAACTTAAAATTAAAGCAATATTTTGTCCTGATGGATTTCAAAAACTTCCATTCTCTGCCCCCCCCCCCAAATTTCTGGATACGCCCCTGAACACAAGCAGTAAAGCGTGAATTTCGTGTCGATGATAAAACACCGAGGTTTTAAAATTCTTCTACTAGGTGGCAGCACTGCACGATTCATACGAGAATTCATTACAAGAAATGTGGAAACAAAGACTTGGGATTGTACTTAAATTTAAAGAAATCGACAAAGTCTGTCTATTCAGTTTCCGCAAAAA
The DNA here is from genome assembly GCA_039090855.1 of Macrothele yani. Taxonomy (NCBI): domain Eukaryota; kingdom Metazoa; phylum Arthropoda; class Arachnida; order Araneae; family Macrothelidae; genus Macrothele; species Macrothele yani. The sequence goes on from CM077014.1 coordinate 3,845,818, forward strand.
AACAGCCTCTTTCATTGAAAGTGACTACCACAAAATTTCCCCAATAGCAGATTATCTCTCCCACCTGCTTATGCAAGCAAATCGAATTCCCCCTGCTTAATCATAATTCTTATATTACATAAATACACTTAATCTTAATAATGCAGTGTAACGGCACGCTATGCAGTTTGCTTTTTTTAATTGAGAGTTAATGACCACCGATGTAGTTCTAAGAAAAAAAAACTATTCTTAGCTGTAAACGTAATGCGATTTGTTGTTTTGGTATTTTTCGCAGTGTTGATAAAAGAATGTTATGAGGCAGCCGGATACTGAGAATATTAAGTTTTCAACAATAAATGCTGCTGTATTCTACACGATATGAATCATCTACACATGTTAATTATAAGCCATTTTTGCTAAGATTATGGAAGATGTTTTTCCTTTTTTGTTTCGGAGTTTAAGCCTCAATGGCATGCAGGGCCATAAAGTCAACACCGTGGCATTCCTTCTTATTGCCCATAACGGCTCAAAGTATTACTTTGTTGAACCAGTTGAAGAATTTAGTGGATATTGCCTCCTCAACCTTACATTCCTGTTCATTTCCCCATTAGCAGTGCAGACTTATCTTACAGAGAAGCCACCTGTTATAACTTCATTTTGAGGAATGCCTTCTTGGCAAAGCAGTTCCCATTTTTTGATTCGTGAGAAGCTTTACTGAGTGATCCAATTGTTTATTCTCATTCATAACAATATGAACGTTCGGTCAAGGTACGAGTATGCTCAGGGGCCTCAAAGCCTGACCAAAAAGATTTCACACAATTTCGTATGAAACTGGTTAAAGAAATAGGCAACTTTGAATGAAGTACTAAGAAAAGTATTTTTTTTTCTCAGTAAATAAGTGAAATCATTTTCGTTGCTTTAGTTCATAAACACTGGAAAGCAGCTATTCAAAAGAGCTTGAGACCCACTTGCAATATAGTTTCAAAAGAGAATGTGAAAAAAATATCAGTTCTTTGAGCTTAATTTTTATACCAATGAGGGTAGGTTGTTACAGTTGTTTGCACATAACTATGCATACTTCCAAATATAATGAACTTATAGATGTTCTTCGCGGGAACGAAAAATCAAAGACCTGGGCCATCTTTTGCTATGCGTTAAATATTGTGGCATTATGATAAGTGTTTTTTTTATATTCCAGAGTAAGTAGTTTTACGTTTCTTAATCGTTAGGTAATTATTTGCTTATGTTGTGACATTTCTTATAAATCGGAAAGTTATTAGACACTTTGGGGAGGGGGGGGGCAATCATGAGGCATTTCAAAATGCAGGCCTTGGTTCTTTAAAATAATAAAATTTGCATGATGTAAGTATTTTGTATCTGTAATCAGTTTAATTATAATGTACACATGTGTTTTGCGAAAAATACGAGTAGGTTCCAAAAAAATTGATTTATTAAAACACCCGTAAAGCCTAGTTAATAATATGGAAGTTAAAACTTTGAGTAATTGAAAGTTAATGGATTTTCACAAAAGGGTCTCGAGTTTTTCCGGTACGCCACTGAGTATGCTTTCAAATACATCACAGCATTTACTATTTGTGAGAACATGATCTGAAAATATTCATTTGTCGAACCAACCACGAAAAAGTGTCTTAGCGGAGCTGAGCCTGTTCTACACCACTGACTATGAGGGCTAGAAGCAGTCCCTAATTTTAGGATCTTTAGTTATGGAGGTAGACAGCGTCGTAAGACAAACATACTACGCATGCCTCATCTGATATTCGAACCCCCGACTAGCTATAGACATCTGTCTTTGACCACTCGGTTATTTCGTTACTCAACAGATCCAGTAGCACACATGAAAAACCGTGTGTTTGCTGAATATCAAACAATGCGTCTTTCATTTTACAAATTATTTGTATTCTTACAGCAAGTCGAGTAATGCCTTCTTGACTTCAAAATTTCTTCACGGTGTGGTAACTCACTAGGATTTAACAAGAAATAACTGCTTTGAACATTTGCTAAAATAGTGAACCCTCTACTTTTTGGAACAGTAATCGCCTGAAATTATTGTATTTAAATGACTCCCTACGAGCACCAGATGGCCGGAATTATTGTTCGTATCCCACGTACAGTTATAAAGGAATTAGAACAAGGGCCCAGTGTTTGAATTGTAGCCCTTATCACTTAAAACATGTAAACTACCAAATATTTTGAAATGACTTCTATATACAGGGTGCTGAAAGGAATTAAAACTATGAAATTTTAATTGAATCATTATACAGATTCCAAGGCGCCTACACAGCCTGTCAAATTACTCGTAAACAACCAAAACAGTGATCCAATAATTTCCTGTATAAATATAAGCACACCGGACAAAAAAATTACGGAATGCTCATTTTATTGGTTAATATGGGGTTACTTCACCACGAGCTCGAAGCACAGCCTTGATTTTCTTTGGCATGCTGTCAATATGGGAGCAGAGGGCATTAATGTCCAGTTTGCCTCACGCCGTGAACAACTGGTCCCGCAGAGCATTCAGATTGGGAGGGTGTTGTTGTCTCTTCTTAACGGCCCGTTCGAGCATGTCCCAAATTTTCTCTATAACATTGAGATCAGGCGAATCTGCAGGCCAGGTGAGATGTGGGACGTTGACCTCATGTTCTGCAAACCAATCCTGCATAATGGCGGCATCTTGGAGGAACTGGACGTATGGCAACACCTCGTTATCCAACATTTTCACGTAGCCCACCGTTTTCATGCCATTAGACCCGTGAACTAAGAGACCCACTCAAGCACTGGATATACACCCCCAAAACATGACACTTCCAGCCCCCTTCTGTACAGCCCTCTGCGTTTAAGGCTTTCCTGGCCTTCCATCATTGGAATACAGGCAGAACCTGGATTCATCTGACCAGATGATGCGTCGCCACTGTTCTGTGGTCCAGTGTCTGTGTTCCCTCCGCCCATTCCAGCCGCTTTTTGTTGTGTGTGGCACACAGCTTGGGGCGTACCCCAGCTACACGACTGAATATTCCTACAGCATGCAGTTCTCGTTGAAGCGTTCGTTTGGAAACAGGCTGACTGGGTCCCGCATTGTATTTTTGCAGCAATTCCTGCCGGGTTTGGAATCGCCCCGGACGTCGACGATCACGGTTGCTCATGATGGTTTTTCTGCCGCAGCTGCTCCGACGGGAATTGTCTCTGGCAGACTCCTTCCACGCTAAAATAACACTGACTGTGGACTTGGATACGCCAACGAACTCCGCCACCTCCCTCAGCGAACAACCATGTTCACGACCAAAGATGATAGTTCTCTTTTGCCACTCTGTTACGCCACCTTTTTAAACAACGATAAAAATTAGCCATGCACGTCTTACAAGGCTGAAAGAGTAACATACAATACTTTCCATTCCATTATATACACGCATTTTTCTCTGCCTGACGAGTTTCCAACTGTTCCTCCGGATGACAGCATTCCGTAATTCTTTGTCCGGGGTGCTTATATTAAATTCTTCTAGTGTTCTTACTTATATATCAGAGATGTGAACTAAAAAAGGCACCCAGATGCTGCGAGCACCTGAGAAATGCTTGTTTGGTGTAATCACGAAAGATAGGAACGGGAAAATGACATCGTGATCAAAGTAATGGCGCCGGGCTGGACATATTGTTCGAAGAGCTCACCACTTTTGGGAAACTCTTCTATATTTCGAATTTTATGGAAATATTGTTAGTGTTCAGTTTGGCGAAAAACAGATCGCTTTTAATAGTGCCAGATAAAAGTATTATCTTCCATAGGCCTAAGGATTACTTCAGCCAATACACTTAAAAGTAGTGATCCCATTGGTGCCCCCTATGTTCTGTTTACATACAGGGTGTTTCCAAATTCATGCGACATACAAAGATGGGGTGATAGTACTCATAAAGACGAATAACTTTTGCAATGCAGCGTAGATTGGCACTCCGCTTCTAGTACCCGAAAAACGTTAAGTTCCATGCCCACGTTGATCTTCGAACACTGAAAAAAAAAAAAAAACTTACTTAAATTATAGGAGGCACAGCAGGGCCCAAGAGCGTCGTTGCACAGCCCGCACCGACGGATGAAGGACTGTCGTGCTTCCCGGTTTGTTACAGAGTGTTCCGCACAATGCTCCGAGAGACATGTGGTTCATGCATGACGGGGCACTTGCACATTTTCCCACCGCGGTCTGGGGTTTCCTGAATGCGACGTATACCAGCAGGTGGATTGGAGGAGTCGGACCGGTAGCTTGGCCTCCACGCTCTCCGGACCTGAATACACTGGTGTATTCAGGTCCGGAGACGCCTGTGTAGTCGCAGGGATCGTTGTCGCTGCGGACCAGATCTACACCACACCGGGAGTCTACGAGAGAGCGCAACAGTCCTTTATCCGTCGATGTGAACTGTGCAACGACGCCCTCGGGCGCCACTACGAGCACTTCCTTTGAGTCCTGCTCTGCCTCTACATACACCAACGCAAGTGTGCAATCCAGAATTTAGTTAAGTTGTGGGTTTTTTTCCACTGTTGGAGGTTCAACGTGGACATGAACTCAACATTTTTCGGACACTAGGAGCGGAGTGCCACCCTATGTTCCATTGCAAAAGTTATTCGTCTTTATGCGTACTGTCACCCCAATTTGGGAACACACTGTACATGGATCAATTAGTAGATTTAGTATGTTTTCGATGCTTCCTTCGTGAACTGGTTTGATTAATGTAAAGCTCTTTTAAGATTTGTTTTTGCTTCCGGTAACTGTGAAACCACATCTATACTGCCTATAATGTTATGTTCTTGGTCCCGTCAGAAAAGTCTTTTGATGAGCCTAAAACCCGTTCTGAGCTGGGTAAAAACTGCATCAGCGATACCGACATTGCGTTTTCTACATCACGTATCGGGCAGTTCCTCTTAGATGTGATGGAGTCTGGTTCATAATGCTTTAGGCGTCCAGACAGGAATTTTCTCTCTAGGTGGTACTCTCTCTCTCTCTTATTAGAAGTTCCAGTAACTTGGATGTCTTTTTGACTTTAGCTACCAAAGAATTTAAATGTGTGGATCTAGAAACACTTATAAAGTAAAACAGCTTGTCCGTTAAGGATGAGTTGTAGTATACTCACAGCTTTGACTCCACACCTTTTGCTTAATCAGTACTGTTTTTAATTTAGCCGCTGACACCAACCGGAATATGACATCCTCCACGGCAGGAACAGTTTTCATAGATACTGATTTATTTGGGAAACAAAATGTCTGTTTCTTCTTTCTTGAAATATTAACGAAAGGCATTTTGAGTGTTCATAATAGGTTTCTGAAGTTACTCAAATTTTCATGCAGCGCACACAGTATTCAAAAAGAATAGGCACTCTAAGAGGATATCGAAAACCAGTGGGGAAGTCATTACTTCTAAGCTTGGGTATAAACTGCAAGTCCTGGCCTCATGACCTTTACTGTGCGAAGGTGAACATATAGAATGGAAAACGACATGGTAGACTGCGCGGGAATATATGCCATTCCTCTATAAGGATCACGGTAGGAACATAAAAGATGAAAACCCGACTACAACTCTGGCTACATATGTCATTTTCAACACAGCCGTACCTGTCTGGCAAGAGGCAAAGTGCACCACCCAGCGAGAACTTATAGTACGAGTTCTAATATGTATGGCGCATCTTCAGATAAATTATGTGGTTGTTGAATATTTCATTATGTAAAATCGTGATCCATGACGCACGGGAGATACCTAAACGTGATGAATGTTTTGAAAACCTGTAAACACGTCAATAAATGTAGGTTTGTTTATTCTACATTGTATGTCCGCTTTATTAGAGCCTTAAAAAAGCCGTCCCGTAGACGTGTGAAAGCTCTGTGTTGTGTGTATTTTTTATAACGGATAGAAACCATCCGTTATAAAAAAAAAAAAAAAAATTTCGAAGTATACGTAAAACACATGTGTTGCGCAAGAGTTATTATCTGTGTCACCAACAAAGAATCCAGTTCTATTTGTGCCGTGAATTCTGTGGGCATTTCGTATGTTTATCGGAATAGACGTTTCTTTGAAGGGAAAGTGACAGCTAAAATAATTATATCGGTTGCTTCGGTTCAGATCAAAATGTGTCAGGAAGAACATCATTGTGATCAGAACAGGTCAGTCGCTAATATATAGTTAAAAGTGTCTAACTCTTACTTGTTTAATCACAGTTAGTTTTGGAGCTGAAAAACGAAAAGTTTGCATGAACACGCCTTTATCTTAAATGCCGCACAGCTAATGATGACTGAAAATAAGCTGTGCCATTTTAAAATAAAACTGGTTTTAATTCAGTGGGCCCAACTCACTGCCAAGCAATTGTGCATATTTCCTAAAACGGAAAGTAATCTTTCGTCGCCAGCCCGGTGGCGACGAAAGATTACTTTCCTTATGGCCCTACAGCAAAGACGGGCGACTGCTTATAGACCATAGAGTTGCGCATGGTGGCCGTTAAACTTTCAATAAAAAAAAATGTTTCGTCTTCAATAAACTATGGGTTACTGACAATAAAATTTAGTTTAACTGCATTTACGAGAAATTATTTCAAGCCACATGAAAATTAATTTAACTACTTTATTTTCTGCAAAGATTAGAAAGCCACGAAAACAAATTAACCGTCATCTTTTATTAATAATGTATTGAACTAGATTTTTCGTACTAATTATTAACAGTCAGGATTGCAAGCTGTACGGCTAATGGTATGTCAATCTGAAATAACAAAGTTAAAAAGATGCGCAGCGACGCCCTGTAATGTATATAATAATGCCATAAAGAATATATAGGCAGAAGTTATATCGAACATTTAGCTTCTGCTTCGCTTTGATTAATAGTATCTTAACTTATGTGCAAGTCTGCGATGGAGAAAAATCTGTAGGATGTTTGACAATACCATTCAGATTACAGAGAACTTCAAACAAATGTGCTTCCCGTATATAAGCTACACTGAAGTCCACTTTCTGATCAAATCGGTGCTTCCAGACATGGACCATCTCCCGGTTTTCCTCGCCAATGCTTGAAATACTGCTTTATAATAACTCCCAAAAAATCTTTTTTTAAACATAATAGAAAAAGGCATCTTTTGCTGCCTTCTACAAGTGGTCTGTTACACAAGTCTGTGTAACAACAACATTTTTTAGGCGATCAGAGAATATCAGTAACTTTGCACAACCCGATGTTACGAGAAAACAGTACGTGACAGACAAATTTGAGCGTCATTTTTGAAATGCACACCAGACAGACAACAAACCATTGTAGACCTATAAATCAGAATGTGTTTATATTATGTGTAAAAATTTTGAATAGATATTAATCTTACTTATTTGTTGTCTGCTTCTAAACAGGAGAAAATCCATCTCTGGGAATTGGAAGGCAAACATGGGGTCTGCCATGTTGGAACAAATTGCCATGACAGATCGTTACAAGAAATGGGTAGACGAAGTGTCGGAACTATTTGGAGGGCTTGATATCTGTGCGGTTGAGGCAATTCAAGGCAAAGACGGAAGAGAGCACATAATAGAGGTATGTATGGTTGGCTAGAAGCGTTGTACAAGTGTAAATCAACAGGTAAAGGTTATTTCGTTGTATTTACCAAACAATGTGAAACTTGCAGTTCTAAGTGCTCACAAGTTTCTTGGTGCCATTGGAGAAAGTTTACACCTAGTGATCGCCGAATTATGACTACCCCTATCAAAAGTGGAGTGTGCACGATTAGTCAACCAACATAGCAAAATTCGGGACGTGATGGGTAAACGGAAGGATTTATCGGGCTTTGAGAAAGGACAGATTGTGGGAGCTCGGAGAGCGGGTGCCTCGATTTTCCAAATGGCTGAACTGGAGGGTTGTTTGCGAGCCGCCGTGGTTAAAGTATATTAGGACAGGAGTAGAAACGGTCAAACATCCACCCGCAGGCAAGACTGCACACGCCAGCGAAAGGTTGATGTGAGCGCCGGGTCCGACGACTTGTATAGACGTAGCACTGTTCAATAGTTGACAACCCGGAACAGTATTTCTCATGATCATGCGTCGCAAGTATGGGCTATAACAGCAGACGATATCCTCTCCTAAGAACGATTCAACGTAGTAAAAGACTAGTCTAGTGCAAAGATCACGCAAACTGGACGTCGGATGACTGGAAAAAGTGTGGTGGTCTGACGATTCGCGTTTTTACTCCACGCCGTGGTTGATCGTATACGCATTTGGCGCACACAGCACGAGGCACTCGATCCATCCTGCATGGTCTCCACAGCGCAAGCCGGTTGAGGAGTTTGTTCAGTATAGGACATCTTTATCTGACAGGAATTGGATGCATGTGGAACTGGTGCCCACATCGCGAACTGTTTGCGGACTCTGTACAGCCAGCAATGGTATCTTCCATAATGACAGTAGGCCGAGCCACAGGTCCAGTGTAGTGACGAACACAGTTCAGACTTCCAGCATATCGATTGGCCTCCGATATCAATCCCACTGAGCACTTGTGGGACAGTGTGGATGCACTGCAGGCCGCGTTACACGTAGCTTGATTGTCCTTACCTCCGTCATTTTATTGGATCGATGCCATACTGAGGGCGAAAAAGAATCTAGAAAGTATTAGGTAGGTGGTCATCACTCAGTGTATGAAAGAATCTAGAAAGTGTAGGTAGGTGGTCATCACTCATGGTATGCGCCTTGTTTTTTCACCTCTTCATTGCCTATCATTTAATGCTCCTTTTTGAAGAACCGAAGAGATGAAAATCTCTTGGTACGGGTTTTGGGCTATGAGGTAAAAGTGGAAGAATATCAGAATTTTTTTTATAGTGTCGCCATGACACAGTTATTTCCTTTTGTTGCCAATTGCAGGTTTCAGCTAGTCTTTTAGCATCGCTGACTATGTTGCACTGTTAACAGTTTGTTAGTGTTCCAAAACAGGCCCAGGCATGACCGAGGAGTAATTTTTTTTCTTGATGAGAATAAAGGGTGTGTTCACTCCAAATGTCTCTTGCTTTCAATGGTGCACCCAGGTTTCGTATTTTGGGACAATCCCTTTCACATAACTCAGAAAAACAATGGAAATCTTCTTATGCTGTCGTTTGTGTTGATTGGGGACCCACCTAGAAAACACTTTTCAGTATATACTAAGTTGTGATATACCATTGTATTAGTAGGACCATAACTTGTGTTTAGACCATCGGCCGCGTTATCTGTTTTCGTGTCGCTGTTTGACGGCTCCAATAAGGTTATGAGCAGTCTCCCATCCCTAACCTTAAGGCCACTGGCTCCATGGAAGGGAGAGAAATCCCGTGCTGTAAACCAAACAACATCCATACCTGACCGGGATTCGGACGAATGGTCAAAAGCTACTGGGGCGGCGGGCCACAGGTTCCAGGGAGGAAGATTGCCAACTCCGTGAAATAAGCACGCCACCAATATCTTATCCAGAGCAGGAACGCGAACGATTGGGCAGAAACTTACGCCTCTAACAACTTGTCCACTGGAGCGGCTGACACGAAATGCGACAATGTTCTTGAATAAGGGAGTTCACACTATTCTTGAGTTCGGACTTCGTTAGACGCACTTGTTCTGTCAGATTTAAATCTTTCGCTTTTCCATTCTTTTATTACAGTACTGTGCTACCATTCTTCTGTGAATTTCGGCGGGCTTGACCCATTATTACTAGAGAAACTTTATTGCTTTTCGGCAGCTTTGAAACCGGAGCTTCCATGTTTATGCACTCACCGCCGGAGCCAGACTGATGTGTACTGTTACCCGCGATACAAGTGCCACCTTCTCTAACTGTCGGCTACAGTCACTTGGATTTACCTTTTGATTTACCCTTCTATTCACATATGCTGCGAAGGACCTGTCGCGGTACGTACACAATATGAAATAATCATCTGACTCTGCAAGTGACAGCGGCTGACCAAATTATGACAGTGCTTTAAGCGCTAGTATTGAAGGCATTTTGGCGGGCTTTTCCCTTTCTTACTAGCAGAGACGGACGATATAGAAAGGGAATCCACATTCTGAAACAAATTAGGAACTGCCTTTCTGCCGCCGCAGTGTTCTAAGCGCTTGCTTCTGATAGTAAGTTTAAAACCCTCATGAAGCATGGGTTGTGTGTTTATCTTCCGGCATACTGGCTCACACCCTACCTTGAAACCAGTGGCTGTTTATAGCCCTTCGAGTTTTTCGCTGTGGTTGTTAAACCCCCTAACAAACAGCTTTTGTAATCTTTCCAACGCTTTGAATGTAAAAGTCAGATTACTTCATTAAATATATTTGTGTCATGAGGGGACATCAAGTAGGAAAACTTCTTATACGTGGAACTTTTAGTCAGCTGTTTCATAACTACCCATTTGATGCAGCATATTTGCTTTCTCACTGTTTTTCTACGAAAGAAACCCAAAATACTATCATCAGTAATTTCGTGATACCAACACACATGCTTAAACACTGCTGGCCACCCAAAATGCAACACCAAGAAGGACAAGAGATAGCAAAGCCAGATACAAAGATGAAACGATTGAGCTTACAGGCCCGTGAAACTTGCGGAACACGCAGACATCAATAGTTCGTGTGGTCCCCATGGCTGGTAATAACGGCCGCTACACGCCGCGGTATCGAACGAAAGAGGCTTTGGATGTGGGTTTGGGGTATTTAGGTCCAGGCTGCTTCCACACGTTGCCACAGCTCATCAGGCGTAGCCGCGGGTGGCACATTATTGGAGGTTCTTCACACGACAGGAGATATCCCCAATCAAGCACTGTCTGACGGCGTTTGCTGCAGAGATTATCTATTGTCCTCATACCACGATGTTGTTTGCAACAGAGACAGTAGCGTGACGAATGGCATCGCGTAGTGTGCGCAAACACTACGAGATGCCATTCGTTACGTACGGAACGCTATGGTGTGGTGGTTGTTGGGTTTCGTTCACATTCCCGCCTCATACAAATTACCGGGACACTGAACAATCAGCTGTACACAGTCCAATGCAACGCCCGTCCTCATGTAGCTCTGAATGCCCATCATGTGTCATTTCTTCCTTTGAGTGCACGCCCGTCAGATTTATCGCCCATTGAACATGTCTGAGGATGTGATCACTGGCCGTCAAGCAACGCCTGCATCTACCGAGTATGACTTTTGGGTCCAAATAAGGGTAGCATGGCAGGATATTACAGAAACAGACATTCAGGACCTCTTCAGTTAAGCTCCACACCGCCAAGACGCCCTTGAGGGGTACACTGAACATTGTGTCTTCCTCTGTACTGTACTTCTGATCGTTCATATCTTTTATCATAGATAATCTGTCATATAAATTCCACTTCGGTAGCTCGTGCCTATCTCGGTGTAACAATTTTTATAAACAGTAGTGTATTTTTATTTTATCAGTAATTTGCCTATTTCTCATCTATTCTTTTCTATGATTACAAGTGTGCTGTCCTTTTTCCTTTACAAACATATATTTGCTTTATATCGTTTTCATTTCTTCTTACTAAGTAAAATGGATATTCTTTCTTATCGCAGGTAAACACTTCAGCCATGACGCTTCTAGGAGAAACTCAGGAGGAGGACAGAAGACTCATAGCAGATTTGGTAGTACAGAGAATGCAGACCTACTGTAAACCTGTGTTGGCGTACGTATTAAAGTAATCGTTGGGTCATTCACATTGGAAAGCTGAAATTCCATGTTAAAAACTAGTTTTGAAACCTGTAATTCTCCACTTTGAATGCTATTTTTACATGCAATACCACTAGAGCCAACATCTACACAGTCGTATCAGAATAATATGACCATGTACCTAATAATGGGGATAACCACCCTTGGCTCGGATCACAGTGGTGAGACAGTGTGGATGGACGCAATGAGGCACACGTGCCCATTCGGACTGCAGCAGAGCATGGAGGTCCCGGGAATGACGTGGTTGTGGGTCGACACATCGAACCTGTCGATCCAAATTGTCCCACGGGATTGAGGTCTGGCGATCTCACCGGTCAAGGGAGAACGGAGACATTGTTGCTGTGTTCCTGGAACCAGTGACCCCTCCTCTTAGCAACATGTCAGGGCGCATCGTCCTGTTGGTAGACACAATCACCAAGGAAAACGTCCAACATGAAGGGATGCATGTGGTCAGCGAGAATGGACAAGTAGCCAATGGCGTTAAAGGGCCCATCCAGTGGTCCCAGGTTATGCCAGAAAAATATCCCCCAGACATGCACACTGTCGGCCTCTGCTTGACCAGGTGTTAGTTCTCGTGTGTCTGACTCCGTATCCGCCACCGCACATCACTTCTATGGAGTAGAAACCTCGATTCGTCGGAGAAGACAACCTTTTCCCACTGTCCAACGACGGTAGTCCCATGCGAACTACAGGCATCGTTGCCATTGGACCTGGGTTAACATGGGCGTCTTGACGCAGCGTCGACTCCGAAGACTCATGAGTAACATGGTTCGCTCTACTGATATCGGGGACACGTACCTGGGGTACTGCAGCGTTCATTTGCTGCATTGTTGCCCGTCACCAGTCGACGTTCTCCTCTGGGGTAGTTGGTCTTTGGGACTCCACAATTATGACGTTGGAGGAACTCGGTGTGCCAGCGGTCCATTCTCGGCACATTCTTACAGGAGCCCCTCACGAACTGCCCACGAAGTCTGCTGTTTCTGAGGACCATTCCTTTTTGAACGTCCATTAAATCACTACCTCTACCCATTGTGCTCACGTCACGCACCATGACTCATCTGTCCTATCCGGGCGTTTATATCTCCGTGTGGTCGACCTTGTCACGTATCTAGGCGGGTAACGTCATATTATTCTGATACGACCGTGTATTCTTTGCCAGAGTTCAACCACGGAACTAACATTCTCTTCAGAAATGGTGCCTAATTTCACTCCATTTTTTTATGTGCAGTATTATACATCATAAATTTTTTCTAGAAATCGGATTAATTCATTTTACATCATATGGTTAGAACAATTGCAAAGTTTTAATTAGATTTGAAACTCTAGTATTTGGTTGCTTAACTATAAACTCAATCTTCTGCAGTAGTTTGTACTGAAACAAATATAACACTTTCCTACATAGAAGTCAAAGTGGCCGGGGTAATGAATCAGCGAAACAATTTATATTTGTTCACTCTTTATTACACTTCAGAGCAGAAAAATAAACTTTTGCTAGCTTCTATTCATGTTACTATCCACTCGTATTTACTTATAACTCTGCGTACTCATAGCATGCATCTTTCTAACAAGTCTATCAAAAATGCACTCTCTCTACATCGAATGCCAGTAATGTCAAACGGAAAAAGCTCTTCAGGAAAGTAACATGCCGTTCAGTCAGAAAATGTTTAAGGAGAAGAAACTAAATCTGCGTGAGAACACACAAACTCAAGAGGAAGGATAAATTAGAGGTGCATGTCACCATGTGCAAGGTTTTCACAGTACATTTTTGATTTGGCATAGTGTTTTCACCTTTCAGAGACAGACTGAACACTTATTATCTACATCGGATATCTATTAGAATGACTAAAATGTTCGGTGTATTTTCCCTATGGATAGCGTAAATATGCCTGTGTTTGCACAGTCACTTTACTTTTAGAAGCTTAACTGAAAAACTTTTCCACATGCGATAAAAATTAATATTATCCGCATAGGGATTTTTTCTTGCTACGTAGAGCAATAATCAGCTTTTGTCTGATATGTTTTTAAGAAATTCCAGGACTACAATCAACGACATATCCAATAAATTCCTATGGAAACTCGTCGTTTATTCGGATCTCCTGTCTTAGCTTTCTGTCAAAACACTGAAAGGTAAAAATGACATGAAGACTTTATGTAACTATTCTGAACGTCTTAAAACGTTGGACCAGTACGCAGGAATTCTAGTAAATATGGACAGGAGCAAGTGTTTGAAGTCAGTTTGTGTGTGCACAAAAGGAAGACGTCTCTCGTCTTGTAACATTAAAGTGTTCGGTTTTGACTTCTGGTCTAATATTATTGAGGCGTGTCTGGATATTGTATGCCCATTTTTGACTCCGTTCGGCTATGGAATTGGCAGTGTTATTCAACTCTTTCCACGCAGTTTGTATGAAATTCAATATCGTTTCCTGCGTTTTCCTTCGTACAGGTGGCCGATTTAATGTTATAGACAAGGGTTTACTGAAATATAATTTATGCCGTATACTACCAGTTATTGAAATCGTGGTGGACGTACCAATACCATGATGCACTGTAGGGGAATGTTTACAATCATGCCTAATTAGCATTCTTAATTTAGGCGATATGAGATGATGTTGACACTCACTGACAGTGTGCATTTTGTGGAAATGCTGAGATCCTTACGTAGAATCGTGTAGAGATTTTATTTTGCTCAGATTTTGGGTTTTACTATTCCCGTGAGCATCTAGGAACGTAAGGAGTCCACCGCCCCTGATTTAGAAACACTGGTTCCAGGAAAAGGACAGAACTAGCTCCATAGGATACACTCCCTGCCCATGGTCCAACCGGGACTTGAACCCAGGCTCAGCACAGCCGATTTGCCGGTTTTTTTTTGATTGGAGGTTTAACGACCACCGTGAGCAACTCAATGGGCTATAAGCAGTCGCCCGTCCCTAATGTAGGGCCACTGGTTCCAGGGAAGGGAGAGAGCCAGTGCCGTAAGACAAACACAACATCCATGCCTCACCGGGATTCGAACCCGGACCCCTTACGGACGAATGATCAGAGGCCATCGCTTAAACCACTGCGCCACCGGGGCGGCCCCCCGATTCACCAGTAAACCGCACCCATAATTTTTGGACCACCTTACTGTGCACATTTCCTGTGTCAATACTACTCCGGCTGTACATACTCTTCATGGCAACGGTACTTTGATATACAAAGGCGAGGTGCATCTGACCTAGTCGGCGGCCGTTGTCTGAGGATTTTCGCTCACAAGATAATCTCATTGTTCTGGCAAAATTCTGTTTCTTCTCTCACCGAAAAAACTAATTTTTTAACAGTTTAAGTGTGGATCTTTAACTAGATTTCATGACGACAACGCCACTATCTGCAAATAATACTGATTACTATCTTCAGTGTAGCGATCAAGGCGTGTATTAGTGACGTAACAATATTTCAGTTCATTAACACGACGCAATGGAAAAGTAAAACCACTATAATACAGCGATTAATTCTGATGTTATTGCTATTTAATAAATAAACTGTTTTTTTATGTGCGACCTGCAATTTTATCGTAGCTGAGAAAAAAGCTTGAATTATCTCTTAAGACATTAAATTTTAGGCTATTTATGTCGATTTTGCTTAGTTCTGGAATCTTTCTTAACTAAAGATTACTCATATACCTACATATCACTAAGCTGTTCAGAGCTTAGCTCCTCACAGAAAGTTGCTGAATCAGGAGTCTCGAATTACAGCGATCTTAGCACACAGCTCGAGCTTCATTGACATCCATCACACGCCGCACACAAGACCTTTTGTATTTCATAGTCATTATCTTTTTCTCATGCAGACATTCCTGAATCTGGTCCACTCATGATCTCTTTCCTGCCACTTGGGCTGAACAAATTTTCTTAGTAGGCATCTCAACACTCATTCTTTCAACATGGCCAAACCACCTTTCTAATAACATTTTGCCTCACATTACACATCTGCATTCCTCACATGATCAGAGCGTGTCTTAGCACAAACCCCCAGCACTGAAACTACTTATGTTTTTTCTGCAGAACCCAGGTTTCATTGCCATATGTCAGAGTAGGAACAATTACTTTCATATACGGCATTTGGAACTTTCTTGACAACCCATCATTCCTGTGAAAGCTTCCTAAAGCAGCTATGACTTTTAATAAGGAGTTCACTCGCCTACTAATTTGTTCTCTCTGTCAAACGTGCTTCCCAAATATACAAACTCGCTTACCTGATCAATAACTGTGCGATTTAGACTTATCCTGCATTCAGTACTAACTTCCTCGATCAAAAACAATAACTTTGGTTTTTCCCTTATTTATAAATCAGTTTGAAATTCATACAAACTTTGTACATCAGGGCCAGCATACTCTGCAACTCGCCTTCACTGTTTGCCAAGAAAACTGTGTCATCAGCATACACGCATATTACCAAGACGCAAACCATTATTGTCCACTTTGGCATCACGCATTAATAGAAATATTAAGCAGCCATGGTGACATTACACATCCCTGTCTGACTCCTGCCCCAATGGAAAACCATTTCGATACAACACCATTTACTCGTACACATGTTCTACTGCCAGCATACATGGCTTTCACACTATTGCGTAAGTTCCCAATGATACCATAATTATTCAGTACCTTCCACAGAATAGTTCCTATTTACTCGGTCATAAGCTTTCTCGATGAAGGAATCAAAAACTTATTTGTCAACAGACAGATACTTTTCAATCATCAAACGTAATGCGAAAATTTGGTTAGTGCAGCCCTTACCGGACATAAAAAGTCACTCTACACATCCCACATTTTCTCTGACGTAAGAGACCCCGTACCTTACCAATAACAATCTTTCCAAATACTTTCCCTGGCAGACTCAGAAAATTAATACCACGAAAATTCTTGCATTCAGTCTGATCACCCTTTCCCTTATACAAGGGGACAATGATAACATCACTCCAATTCTGAGGGAACACTAAATTCCCAGCACAACTGACAAATTTCAGTTAACCAGTCAATTACAAAGTCACCACCATATTTTAGCATCTCAGCAGATATGTCATCCACTCCTGGAGTTTTTTGTTTGTTTGTTTGGAGGTTTAACGACCACCGTGAGCAACTCAATGGGCTATAAGCAGTCGCCCGTCCCTAATTTAGGGTCACTGGTTCCAGGGAAGGGAGAGAGCCAGTGCCGTAAGACAAACACAACATCCATGCCTCATCGGGATTTGAACCCGGACCCCTTACGGACGAATGATCAGAGGCCATCGCTTAAACCACTGCGCCACCGGGGCGGCACTCCTGGAGTCTTACCATTCTGAAGAAATTTGAGAGCTTTACACACCTCCTTTCTTGAGATCCCTCCTGTGCTTACATCTCTGTGACATCATCTGCTTCTGCCTCAGAATCACCATTGCTTTCATGCTGTATTCTCCCCAGCCGGTACTCATATACCTGCGATTATCAAAAGCTGTCGGTTGGACTCAAAATGATCCATTCTATAGACACGACGCAGTGGCGCCGCAATTAACATTCTGTGTTTCGCAATGAGCTGCCACGGTTACTTTTGGTTTCCTTTAAAGTGCTTTGAAACAAAGGCATAGGTACTGATTTTGTGTGTGTGTTACTTTCCAGTGATCTCAACATTTCTTCCTTTTTTTAGGAAACAAACATCCCGGACAAGTCTGTCAAATTTTGGAGGTGCTGAAGAACCTACGACAGTCAACAGTATTCCAGCAGCTCAGGTGAGTCTAACTCTTTTACGACAAAGTTGTACGGTAAAAGGCCAGTTATTTTATGTAACTCTATTTTTTAAATCACTTTAGTTTTTAGTAACATCAGTTCATGTATCCCGTGACAACGAACGTTTAGCTATAGTATTTTATTTATAAATAAAAACTGTATAAACTAACTTCGCTTTATCTTAAGTATTTATTGGGTTGGTGCGAATGAAATGTCCGGCGCCAACTAGCAATGGAGACAGGCCCCCACCACAGCTGAATGAAAACACCCACAGGTGTTGCGGGTATTACGCCACAGAGTTGCTATAAATAGCTAGCACATGTGTGAAGAAAAAGGTTCAGGCGTGGTTTGTTTGGACGAAACGTGGCTTGCAAAGGAAACGTTCAGACGCGGGATTTGAGAGTCATCTTCCTGTATGAATTTAAACTGGGCCATTCTACAGGAATTGCCGATTAAAATGTTAAAGCATTTAGGGTGAATACAGCCAAAGAACGAACGAACAATTCGGCGATGGTTTGTAAAGTTTCGAATCGGAGATAAGGACCTGTAAAACGAAGCACGTGGTAACCAACCTGTTGCTGTTTCTGACAATGTTCTGTTACGTGTGGTTGAAGCGGACCCCCGAAAAACGTGTCATGAAATAGCAGCAGAGGTAGGTGTCTACCACACGACAGTTGTTCGGCGTCTGGATGCGCTGGGTAAAGTAAAAAAGCTGGACATGTGGCTGTCGCATGAGTTGACAACTGCCAACAAGACCAGGCGTTTGGAAGTCTGCACATCGCTCCTTTCCAGGAATAAACAGGAACATCTACTGCATCGCAATGAGAAGTGAGTCCTTTATGATAATCGGAAACTATCTTCACAATGGTTAAGCAAGACACAACCTGCTGGCCGCCCCGGTGGCGCAGTGATCTAAGCGATGGCCTCTGATCATTCGTCCGAACGGGGTCCGGGTTCGAATCCCGGTGAGGCATGGATGTGGTGTTTGTCTTACGGCAGTGGCTCTCTCCCTTCCCTGGAACCAGTGACCCTAAATTAGGGACGGGCGACTGCTTATAGCCCATTGAGTTGCTCACGGTGGTCGTTAAACCTCCAATAAAAAAAAAAAAAACCTGCTGGACAGCATCGTAAGCCACCTCTATACACCAAGCAGATGATGCTCTTTGCATGGTGGTCCACAGCCCGGATAATTCATCGGAGTTTGTTGGCAAGAAGCCAAACCATCACTGCAGAACCCCATTGTGCTGAAAAACATTTGATATACCGGAAATGGCTGTAGAAACAACCGGCTTCAGTCAACAGACATTGTGTTCTTCTGCTCCAGGACAACGGCCGCCTTCATGTCTGCCTCACAACGAACGATGCTGACACTAAGTGCCTTGGGCAATGAAGCTCTGCCTCATTCTTCCTATTTCCCGGACTTGTCTCCGACTGACTATCATCTGTTTCGCTGCCTGGATTACTTCCTGTCCGGGAAACAGCTTACGACAGGCAACGAGGTTCCACGTGCAGTTGATGGCTTCTTAGGGTCCCAGACACAAGACTTTTTTCGTTCCGTGATCATGGCCTTGCCTGACATACGGCAACTATGTGTCGATGCTAAAGGGGATTATTTTGCCTATGTTAATTATCCTACTTTTCTGTTTTTGCCGTGCGGGTTCTTTGCCAGACATTTCATTCGCACCAACCCAATTGTTATCAGCATGCGGGGAGGGCGCTAAGTAAAAAGTAGCGGCAACAGTCAGCGCTGATGATTGCTTCACACGCTAGTGATAATACAATGGAGTATAAGAGAGCATTTCGAGTGTTTGTGTGGAACAAAGGATGGCGCACGCGTAATGTATAGGTACGGTGTGAAGGCGGTCTAAAGCATGATTACGAAGTTAGAACAACCCAGCTGGATAAAAACTGAGGTTGCAACGCAAAGGCATTTTGTTCAGGTCTGAAGCGCTACCGTATCGTACATTTGCGCAATGGGTGATGGCTTTTCGAAGCTGTCGAGATCAACCAGAAGAAAATGAACGATCGGGACGTCCGCACATGCCGCAGGAGCTCGTGCAATCTTGACTTGAGTGTGATAGGACCACTCTCCAATTGATGTTGGAATCAACGATGTCCTTAGTATGCGAAAAATCGTTGCAAAGTGTGTCCCTTATCCTCCAGAAGTGCGAAAGTAACAGCAATATGCAGTCGCAAAACTCCATCTGAACCGGTATCGTATCATAATGAGGGTAATGCATTTCTTCGTTGAATCTTGCGAGCCGGCACTCGAATAGCAGGGCATCAGAAATCCCCACGCCCGAAACCCAGTAAAGGCAAAGTAATGCTGATTGTTGCCTTTGACATGAATGGTGTAATACTTCACCATTGCTGTTTCTGCGAAAAAAGCTGAAGGCCGAGCACAATCGACGCTTTCTGGAGAAACATCTGCGTTCGGAACATGTTAAGTTGTATGAGGGCTGATCGATAAGTAACTTCCGAAGGTCATCGGAAGTTACTTATCGATCAGCCCTCGTACTATTTAACAATGGCTCTAAGACATCAGTCGTCAAGATGCGAGTCTCGAAGCTCAAGATCACGACGTATGCCCATCAAACTTGAACAAAATCCACTATGAATGGTGCGAAGAATTTCAGCAAATATATTAT
Organism: Macrothele yani; assembly: GCA_039090855.1. NCBI lineage: Eukaryota > Metazoa > Arthropoda > Arachnida > Araneae > Macrothelidae > Macrothele > Macrothele yani. The sequence goes on from CM077014.1 coordinate 3,865,874, forward strand.
GACTTTGGGTGCGGTAATTAATTCGATTAGCTGGTTTTGCGAGAGGCAGGTACAGCGTTAATTGTTGGTTGAAAAATTAACATGCGGTTTACCCCATTGCGGAAGAAAAAAAAAAAAGATAAGAATTCCTTTTCTCGAGAGTGTGAAATCTGAGACGGGTAGTCTAGTGTGGGGGAACGCAATGCGTATCCCCCACGGGGTGTGAGGCCAGTGTAAGTGTGAGATCGTTCGATGTTTGGTAAGCAATTAGTGTCACCTTATGGCGTTCTCTAATCCGAATCTTGGCAGGGCAAAAGAGTGCCATTAAGTTATGTTTGCCTACTTATCCGTGAGCTGAGACATGCATTTCTTAAAATCTTCATCGTGCCGAATGCTTTTAGGAAGCAATAAAATTGACGAAATTTAAGACAGATCTCCTAGCAGCAGAACAAGGAATTTGTTGGCGAAATACGAACGATCGGAAAAGAGTAGTCTGGAACAAGCTCGTGAACGGAGATGGACTCGTGCGGGACCAACGCGATCTCGAAGTGCGGTATTTTTGCGAGAGGGTTAGAGAAGCTTCTGCCAAAAGAAGTGGGCGGTTGATGTTACCGCCAGAAAGGGGGAAAGATACCCGTTTCCATGATGCTAGATTGCACGTAAGGTTGGAAGTAATTTCTCTCGGCAAAGCTCTTGTTAGGCAACTTGTGGCATAGCAGTAAGGAATCTGGTAGATGCCGGAATACTGAAGTGGAGCTACACAGAAACCTTCCAGAGATAATTCAGTTGAAGCCCCGAGTGGACGACCTGTGATGAAAAGCGAATCACCTTTACCCGTTCGGAGCTAGGACAAACAGATCAATGCTATCACGTCAGCGACGTCGTTCGACCTCGACATTAGTGCGCACTGATGCTTGCCTAGCTTCATGTAGGTGAATGCAGTGCACGAGCGTAAGTGGGAGATTGGGTTCGATTCCTCTCTCCATCGGTCATAGTGCGTGCTCGGAAATGGACGTACCGTCACAGAGGTGTGCTTCAGAGCAAATGTAACTGAATACATCAAATACCTGACAGGAAAAGCTGCATTCTTTTAATGCATATTAGTTGTGAGTAAATTGGCTCCGGTAGGTCAATAGACTTTCGTCGGCTTATAACTGTTTAAAGCCAGACTGTATAATAAATGAAATTTAGCGTATGAGCAATCCCGAAAGTGGCGAGTCTATTTGACGCCCCTCCTTCATCCTCCTTATCTGTTTTATTTTAATTGATTAAATGTCTCGTGCCAGTCTTGATATTGCATGAATAATTTATGAGTGTCCGAAGAATGTCTTTGTTTTGGTAAGCTACTCGTACATTTTTTCGCCGATAAAGAGGTCACAAATATTTACCTCCGGGTTGTCAGTCAACGCCTGACATCTAAATTCATAAAGCTATTTTTATTCGATAGTCTGACGTCCCGGGGCGGTAACAATATCGTAATATACTGTATATAACCGAAGTACATGCAACATTTTCTAAGCGCATTACAGTTATTACTAATCACCATTGTTCATCTATCGATCGGTCAGTTTCTTGTCGTTGTTCACACTAGCATCTTTCGCTCCAAGCCATGCGTCTGTTCTTTCACTCATTTTTCCTCGATGTACAAGTAGGCTAGATCAAAAGCCCCTTGCTATTTACAATGACGCATTCTTTGTTCTCAACGGTACTGCAGGATACCTCAAAAAGAATGGAAAGCACTAAATTCTGTTGCTGAAAATCTGATCTTTGCTTCTCTCTGGGAACAAAAACGATCCGTGTGCTGCCCCGAAATGCCAAAAATTGTCTAAAATGAATGACTTTTCTGTAAAGTGGTCTGATCAAGATAAATGACAGATACACGTAATCCGTCTTCATCCCCAGAAGGTGCACTTATTAAGTGTAACTTCCTGAACGCTACCGAAAACCTTATGGAGCGGTGAATACTGCTAAAACGGGTGGATATAAAAAAAGAGGAATGGGTACCTGAATATAAGTCTCAACTTCACACCGCAGTACGCAAGCTATCTGCGCTGCAGATTTATTTTCATCTTCGGTCTAACTCACTTCGCTCATCAGGAATAGGCAACCAATGCTTCAAACATGAAAGAAAATATTCGCTGAGTAAATTTCATTTAAAAAAAACAAGTGCTTTTCTTTGACCGTAAGTTTCGAATTATCCGGGGGTTTAAGGACCACTATCAGCAACTCTGAGATCTATAAGCAGTCACCTGTTCCAAATTTGGGGCCACTGGTTCAGGGAAAGGAGATAGTCAGCGTCGTAAGGCTAACACGCCACCATGCTTCAGCCGGAACCCTAACCTAGCTAGAACGACTAGTCAGAAGCCAACGCCTTTGGTCATTCGGCCACCTCAAATTGTCCTTGACAATCTCATAATTCGTAGAAAGAAGGAAATTTAGCATAAGTTATCTGATTCCAATTACTGAGCAACATTCTCAGTTGCGATATGACACATAGAAATTGTTTGTAATAACTAGCCATTTATTTTCCAACAATAGAATGCTTGTTAATTAGTGATTTTATTCTCTTTGCCCATCAATGCTTTCCATAAATCTCAGAAAAAGTGTAACAAATTTTTAGATAGAATTCTGCACTCACCATTTTAACAAATGGAGCAATAGAATAACATAGAAAGTCCAAAAGGAATTCTTTTTGAAGTGTAAGTATAAGGCATTTCGGGCTCACATATTTAAAGCGTAAAGGATTATCTTAGGAAGTGGAGTCTCTGCAGCCATTGGTGCGTTTCCCCACAATTTAATTGCTTTTTTTTATATGCCAGTACTATTTTTAATTTTTGAGGCCAAAAATTAAAAATTCTCAAGTCAGCAGACTCGTTCTGCATTGGTTTTCATGAAGGCAGCGACGACAAAGAAAACTATGTTTTACATATTCGCACTGTTCCACAATAATGCGTCCTTACCTCCTGAACAGCGTTCTTTTGAAACTATCCAATCGACAAGAGTTTCTCAGGCTGTCGTGCAATGCCTTACAAATATGGTGACTGATTTCAACAAAGCGACCTAAATGTCTCGAGCTTAGAATCAAGGGCCGTGTGCTCTACTGTCTAATTCAGTGCTTATACACTATCTACCAACAAGTAATTGGACACCCCTGCAATCGACGATATCTGCGGTCCTGATACAAGTTACGGCCGCCGCCGTTAAATATCGTATGGGAAACAACAACGCAACAAGTCGCATGCAAGATGCCACGCAGTTCGGAGCTCTCTGATTTCGAGAAAGGTGTAATCTTCGGTTATCACAGAAATGGCCGATTCATATACGTGACATATCCAGCGAGTTGAAGTATCCAAAATCGACAGTGTCCTACGTGATTGGCAAGTAGAAGATGAGAGGTGACTGTCGGAATGTGCTCCGACACAGCAGACCCACAAAACTCGGAGTTAGAGACCGACGGGTGCTGGCCAGAGAAATTCGAAAGAACCGCACCAAGTCGATGGGCCACATCCGCAGGGAGTTTCAACAGGCTTCCGGGAGTGTTCTTTCGATTAATACCATCCGTAAGGAAGCCCATCTGCTCGGTTATAATGATCACGAAGTCCAATAGCGCTGCTCGGCTAACGTGGTGCAAAGAACGTCGGCAGTGGAAACAGGTTCTCTGGAGCGACGAATCAAGGTTCACCCTCTACCGTTCGGATGGCAGGGTCTGGATTTGGCGTCTGCTGGGAGAACGCCTCCTGCCGGAATGTATTGTGCCAACTGTGAAGTTCGGCGGCGGTGGAATTATGCTATGGGGGTGTTTCTCCTGGTATGGCACGGGACCCTTAGTCGCAATTCCTGGTAGACTCAACGCCGAGACCTAATGCACCATTTTGGATGACCATGCGCTTCCTACGTTGTGGCAATTTTACGGGGTGGACCCATGTTACTTTCAGGATGACAACCATGGCTTGGTACGGTGACAATGGGGTTATTCTAATGGACTGGCCTGCGCAGAGCCAGGACCTTAACCCTATCGAGCACCTCTGGAACGAGTTAGAGCGTCGTACAACGCCTGGTTGAGAGTATGCCCCGGAGGGTCGCAGCTGTTATCGCCGCTCGTGGAGGCTCCACCAACTATTGAAGGTGAATAAACTTTGTTTTCCTTTGCTATCACAGATGTCCAATTGCTTGTTGGTAGATAGTGTATTAGAAACATGGCGTGCGCATATTTCTGAAGTACACAAGCTTATCGGGTGCTTTTAGAAGTTGTTCAAAGGTTATCTATAGTTTTTACAGGTAAACTATGCACAGTACCGCTGATAACACGCTGGAATTCCTGGTTCAAAACAGTGCAGTACTACGTTACATACTGCGACGTTTATATAGATTTCTTCGACAACGAAATGAAACTTATTCCTGACACTGCGAGTCTCAATGTGTGCATATCCCTGGTAGAAAATAAATACATCTGTAAAAGACTCAGTTTTTTCCGGGGCACGCCCAGATTTTGATGGACACTCTGCTCTTCTTCGAATCATGTGCAGTACTATTCACAAGGCATACAAGCAAGTACTCTATCTGCTACCTAAATCAACCTATTCTCGAAAAGCTGAAGTTATATATACACTCATTGTCATAAAAATCCGCGTACCAAGAAAAAACCCTGCGATTAACGCGAAACTCGGCGAATAGCTACGAGGAGGACACACATGCAAATAATTAAAGATTCATGCGATTCCGCATGCCCGCACGTTCAAGGCCGGCGCTGCAATCGCAATCATTGGGGCTTATAATAAGGCGCCTCGCACGAAACTCCACGATAAGAGTCAGGTGAGATGCCGAGGAGCTGCCGTAGATGTGCGTACGGGCAATCGTTGGAGTTTGAACGAGGCCTTATCGTCGGGATGACAGAGGCAGGGTGGCCGGCGCGCCGAATCGGCCGCCATTTGGGCTAGTCTGACAGTACTGTGCGGTCGTGTTGGGTGGACTGGCTCTGGACGACCCAGACGCACCACCATCAGAGAGGACCGTGGGAGCGGTATGCAGAGATGTCTTTGTCCAATATCCAGAGATATGTGGCGGTTATACAAGGGACTCCTGTGTCTGCCAGAACCATTTCGAGACGCCTGGGAGAGGCGAATTTGCACTCTTGACGGCCCTTACGTTTTCTGCCGTTAACACCCGACCATCGTCGGCGTCGATTGCAGTGTTGTCAGCAGCGAGCAATGTAGAATGCTACGGACTGGCGACGTCTAGTGTTCAGCGACGAATCCCGCTTCTGTATAGGAACAGGAGAACACTGTGTCAGTATGGAGGACCGCAGGTGAGTGCTACAATACCAACCTCACTGTTCAGCGGCACACCTCCCAAACTGCAGGCGTGATTTGTCTGGAGAGCCATCGCGTATGACAGCCGGACTTTCCTCTCAGTGATGTGAAGGTCGTACAGGAGATACTGCGCCCCCCCCATGTGCTGCCTATCCTGGCGGGTCGGGTCGGGGCCATTTCCCAACAAGATAACAACCGTCCGAACACGGCTCGGGTTTCCCAGGACTGCCTACGTTATGCTTCCGCGGCCTGCCAGATCGTCTGATCTCTCACCGATCGAGCACGTGTGGGACCAGATGGGACGCCAGCTTTCTCCATGTCACAGAGTTCGTGATTTAGAATGTCAGTTGCAAGAAGTGGGGGTCAATCTTTCTCAGGATAGCATACTTCGTCTCTTTGATTCCATGCCGGACCGTATCACCGCATGTATCCGAGCACGAGGAGTTCCGAGGAGGTACTAACGTTGACCAGAATGTGTACCTATTTTGCCCGCAGGAAATTGTCCTGCAACTGTAATCACTTCTGTCCTTGGTATGTACCATCTCCCTACTAAAATCTAATAGCAATCCGACGCCGCCTCCTTGGTTCGCGGACTCTTATGACAATTTATTTGTGTATATATGTGAAACGTTCCACAAAATTGTAGCAAAGTTGGACATTTACTACTCCCCATTTCCAAAAAGCGAGGACCCAAGTTTTGCGAACCTGTTCTGAATTTCATGAAAGCTGCTCGAGTGTTCGAGCCAGATCAAACGGCCAACGTAGATGTTGATAAAACGTCAGTAAGGCTTGAATCTGATGTAATGGAATTCGAAGGCACTTTCAGGGAAATTTCCAGGACTAACTCGAAAAACAAGGCAAATATTCTCTTTGTTACCTAATTCTATAGACTGCGAAAGAGCGTTGTCATGTTACGTCCAAACCTTTACAGGAATTTTCGGCTGCTGGATTAACATCTCTTTATTTTAACAAACTGTAATCATCGCTGTGGTAATTATTACTAAAATAGTGTTTTTGTAACCATAACAAGGGAGCAAATAATGTCAAGTGGATATTCCATTCAAAGTGAATTCTTTTAGGGTGCATGTATACTAATACAGTACTTTTCCACGTTCTCATAGGGTATTTATCAATGCCGCATAATTTATAGGGTCTTAGTAATTGGTTATTTTATACGGCATCCGTATCAACCATTTCTCGAGGTAGTAGTTTTCCGCGGTGTGCCCGGAACTCATAAAATACAAATATTTTAGTCATCGTTAATCAATTATTTCGAGGTATAGACGCAATGGACAAAAATAATCTTACTCAAGTACCCTACATTTTTGAGAAACTGTGTTTTCGCTTACAGCTACTCTTGATAACTCATTTCAGCTACTACTATAAGATATGTAACGGAACTTCATTAATAACTACAAATGATGTTTTACAGCACGGCTTTGAAAATACAGTACGTGGACAAGAGTGATTGGATACTGTAAGTAAATAGAAAAACAGTATGTATTGTATTTGCATTAGTAGCGGGTGGGTCCTCCATTTGCAGAGATTACAGCAGCCAACCGTCGAGGTAGACTGTCCATAAGTCCATCGAACAACTTCGTCAGTGAAGAAGGTTGTGCTGGTCTAGACCTCACTTTCATACCATAGGTGTTCAATGGGATTGAGGTCCAGGATCTGAGCAGGCCAGTTCATCCGTGAGACCAGATTTGCCTCATACCACTCCATTGTTGTCCTGGAAGAAACAATTGTCGTGTCCGCAGAACTGCCACAACGTTAGAAGCATTCAGTTATCCAGGACTTCTCTATACAGCTCAGAGTTCATGTTGCCATGAATAACAACCTGTGGACCCACACCATACCATAGCTTCACAGTCGGCGCCGTACATTCTGGAAGCAGCCGTTCTCCGGGTAACCGCCAAATCCAGACCCATCCGATCGGAATAATGTGAAGCGGGATTCGTCGCTCCATAACACAAACCACCATTGTTCCAATGTCTCAATTTTTGTGCTGTTGAGATCATCGTAGCCGCGTAGCTTTATTGGTCTTTGTGATGAGCGGTTTGTAGGCGCCTGTTTGGCCATGATACCTGAGTGCAAGGGCATCTCTTCGAAATGCCTTGGTGGAGACCATACCATCTATGGCCATCTATAACTCGCGTGCATTGGTCGGGACCTAGTTTTCCGGATCTCCCTCTGAAACACTCGCTGGTCCCTGGATTGAAGTTTTGAGGGTCTTCCAGGGCGAGGTGAAATCATGCAATGTCCCGTCTTCTTCCACTTATTGATGACAAAAGCCACAGTTGATTTAGCCACTTGTCTGACATCAGCATTGCTTCTTATTCTCACACCTCCACTTGAGCAGCCTATTACAATGCCCTTTTCAAACTCAGCTCTCTCCTGCGAGCCATTTTATCAGCGATTGTCAACGTACTCCCGTTCCCGTTTTTATACCTTATCGACCACGTCTGTGCCTGCGTGGGGGTGGTCCAATCACTTTTGTCCACATAGTGTAGCATGTACATATATTTCATTCCGATCTAGTACGTTTTTGCCATGTCCTCAATATCAGGCACCGCTTTCAGTAATATATTCGCGATTTACAAAATAAAACGTAATTCACTTTGCAGTTTCTTTTTCCGTCTGTCTCGTGCAAAGTAAAGTGTAGAAGATGGTGCCTCATGTTGCTTTACGATCAAATCCCAATTAAGTGTATCGACATGATTCAAAGCCTTGACGAATTCATGTACACCGATGACGTAATCACTCCTAAAAATAACTGATATTGACGTCAAGGTAACGATAAAACTGGGATAATCACAAATGCGCCAAATAGAGCTCATTCTTATTTTGAGCTTGATTTGCTTCATCATCATTCAGGGAAACTTGTGAAAGTTTCAAATGCCTACAGTAAACATCTTTGGTAGTTCTATCAGCGTCGTATGTGCACATTTAGTTTACCTATTCGAAGTATCACCCACAGAGTCATAATAACTTTACACTCGTACGATTTTTATGCTTTTCGACTTGAAATTGTGTTGTTTGATATGAATCAATAACTTTTTCTGATAAATATGGGAGAAGAAAGAGCTCACAGATCTAATACCTTAAGAGATTAGCAGAAAATGTTAAATGATTCTGAAATCCTTCAGTATTTCTGTCATCTGAGCATTGATTCTAATTGTGCCAAGCATTTAATAATCGGTTTTGTTTACATGAGAGTACTATAATTGTAAATGTATCTTTGACAAGCGAAACACGTTAACTTTAGAGCACTGCTATTCCAAATGTGTCACCGTTCTTTAATAGCCCTTTACGTTTACTTCGATGTGCTACACGTTCTTTAGCAATCCTTGATTACTTCAGATCACTATAATGCTAATTGTGCCACACATTTAACAATAAGTTTGTTTCGAATCATGTTAAAATTGGTAATTTGCTTCAGTAATCTACTAAAATAATTATGATCTTGCAACGACAAAGGATGATTGAGGATATTATACGCTGTTGTCTACGGTAACTTATCTTGAGTACACTTCACCGTCAAAACAAAATCGAAATATTTAAATATTCACTGAGTGCCATAAGCTTTCTTGACAGTACATACAATTCACGTCGTGTTATGCCGAACACATGTTACCTAAAACAATTGAACCAAATCAAATCTCTTTAGAAACTGATACATTGTCACAAAAACATTTTTAACCAACTGCTACTGGACAATCTTTTTAATTATACCTGCAATTAAAGCGATTGTTAAAGAGCACAATAAGTATGTATTTAAAATCACAGCGCACTGCAATAAAGTATCCATGGAGCAAATCAAGCATAGCGCATCGGTTTTCAGTTAGATTGCATTAAAACAAAATCACCAAGACATGAGAATTAAATATAGAAGGAATATTTTGAAAGTCTCCTGAATGAAAAGAACTAAAGGTTAGAGGAGGGCACTTATGGAATTGATGCTGACAGAAGTAAAAGATGTCCAAAAAGCTTGAAAACAGAAAATACTTCTGGACAAAATAATTCCCCCATGGAAGTGGACACAGTTGAAATGTTGTAGGATGTAATTGAAAGGTTATTTCAGCGAGAAGATATACCAGATGAATGGTTGCGTATTGTGTTTATATCTATTAATAAAGGAAAATTTGTACAAGATTAGCTGGGCATAAAATTAATTTTGATTATCATGAGGATACTGGAAAGAAAACTAGGATACAGAAACAGAGTAGAGGTAATAGATGCCAACTAGTACGGAAACACCGCTGAAATTACGGAAAATCGCCATTTGATTTAATTTTCTGAGATAGAAAGCAAATTTTCATCAACTTAAAAATTTTTGTTGGTTCTTCAAGTTTTTCTGGGGAAAAAAATTAAATGCGACATTCAGGGCTGCTAGACCTGCGCCAAAACGTTGTTCTTGCGCCATTCTGCTAAAAAAATCGCCATTTCGGCGAAATCTGCGCCAAAAGTTAAAATTTACTGGTCATCGATATTTTAGCGTTATCTTACGACATTCGAAATCGATTCAGCGGTTAATTCGTACGTGAGATTCTTCCGCATATTCGGGTGAGTCCCCTCCGTTTTTTTCGAGATCGTTGCAAAAGTGAAAAAATTTTCGGGGCGGGGGGGGGTCGTATTCCGTCTGGGGACGTTGTTTTGTCTTTTTAAACGTTCGGAAACGGAAGTTAAACGAAGTGCAGATTTTTCCCGTAATCGTATTTTTTTTTCTCTAGCGATGTTGCTTCTGTTCAGTACTGTTAAATATAATTTAATTGCATAATTTCAGCTTGAAATTGTAGGCAACGATATCCGAAAACGGAAGTTAGGCCGCCAAAAATTTCCCTGTAATCTTCGGCGACGAGATTCTCACGCTGATTCGAGGAATTCCGTCTTTTTTTGTTATCATTTGGAACATGTACGAAATCGATGAATAACTGAACTTAAATTTTGGGAGGATTGGTGGCGGCGGCGGGGGGGGGGGTCGTTTTCTCCGTCGGAGGACGGAATTTCATCCTTCCAAAACATAGACGGAGATAAGATTTCTCTGGTAATCGTAATTTTTTTTCTCTCGATGTTTCCTCTACCCAGTATTGTTAAATATCATTTTATTCCATAAATATTTGTATTTCAGCTTGAAAATGTTGGATAAATTTCCGAAAAGTGAAGTCAATTCAGCTTGAAAATGATGGATAAATTTCCGAAAACTGAAGGCTTGAAAACCGTTATTTCAAGCCATGTTTCCCGATTCAGCGATCGCAAAAAAATATTCGTGTGGAAGAACCAAGGCTACTGCACTAATTCAGCACATGGCCAGTGTTTCTACAAGTAACATCGTATCTGAAGTTAAAAAAAAAAATCCTTTTTCTATATTTACGGACGAAAGTAATGATGCTCAAGCAAATAAACTGTATCCCATTACAATAACATATTTTGACGAAAAAATAGGGGAAAATTCAACTGTTTTGTTATCATTGGTTGAATCAAGTAATAATTCTGTGTGTCATTTTCCTGTGACAATGCTAACACTCTCATAGGTCAAGTAAAAGGTGTTGTTTCTCACATAAAGAAGGTTCAGTATGCAATCATAGTGCAGCGATGTTCATGCCATGTAGTAAATTTAGCTGCACAGAAATCTGCTACTCAACTGAAAGGATTTAATGTTGAGGAGTTTCTGATACAGTTGTATTTTTTTTGAGAAAAGTTCAAAGTGGAAACACAATCTAAAACTGAGTCAAGCTGTTTGTGGTACTAAACCACACAAAATTCTAAAGCATGTCAATACTCGCTGGTTATCACTTTTGGAATCCATTGACAGAATTTAAGAACAGTGAGAGGCTCTAGAACATTATCTTAGTGACAATGAAGAAGCTAATTCACAGTATAAGAACCTTGCAAGTATGATTGGAAATCCTTCATCTAAACTTTGTCTTTTTTTATCTGCTACTCTTCCTTTGCTTACATCTGTTAACGTGTTCTTGCAGCACGAAGCTCCGCTTGTGCATGTATTAAAAAGAAAACTTCATAGTCTGTTATCTGAATTGCTTGTACGATTTATCAAGCCATCGGCATTTGATGTGACAGCAACATCTCTTGCAGATGGACATTTTGAAAGAAGGAGAAATATAAAAGAAAACTGTGATCTCGTAATTGGATCAAAAGCGAGATCTTATGTAGGCACAACTGCAGATCTGAGTGAAGACACAGTGGCTACTTTTTATTCTGAGGTAAGGGAATTTTACAAGGAAAGCTGCAATTACATTTTAAGAAAATTTCCACTTAATGATGAATTTCTGAGTCATGCTGAAATTGCAGATGCAGCATTAAGGCAAAGTGTTTCTTTTGCATCAGTCCAATATATGTGTTCCCTGTTTCCAGTTTTGAAACCAGAAAAATCTGACAAGGTGGAATCTGAATTTACTCACTACCAGTTCGAAAATTTTAACTGTGCTGTTACTTCTGGGAGAATGGATTAAGTGTGGCACAGAATTTCTTTAATGAAAAATGAAAGTGGCCAGTTAAAGTATGAAAATGATTTTAATAGTCCCTCATAGCAATGCAAGTACAGAAAGAATTTTCAGTATTGTGAAAAAAAAACATGAATGATTCAGACCTAATTTAAGTAGTCATGTGCTGTCTTCTTTATTAGCAGAAAAAATAAACAGTATTGCACACAGTGAACTATGCTATCAGAAGAAGTTTTTGCAAATTGAACTAAGGAAGGCCAAAATGGCAGTTACAGCCAGTTTATAATAATAATTTGGCAACATTCCAAGGAATATTTTTTTTCATGTCTGGAGGTAATTTATTATATTTTTCTGGTAGACAGTATTTTAAATTTTCCCACTAGCAAATTATTTATTATTGTATTATTATTATTTTGTTAATAGTTCTGACAGATTAAAATTTGTTGCAGTGTTAAATACCCAAATTTGCAGCTGTAGGCTGGATTACTGAAAATTACTTTTAGAGGTTGGCATCTATGGGTATAGATCCCATATTTTCTCTAAAACAAATAAGTGCAAGGAAAAGACACCCTTACGAGGTAAACAACCTTACGTATGATATTTATTCAGCTGGAGAGCGGCTGTGAAACAGTACAAATGCGAGCAATACGGGCTTGACTCAGAGAGAAAATATTGCACGAAAAATGTGTGCAGTTGAAAAGGAAACTTACCAAGATTCCCTAATGTGTCAGAAGTATCGTAGGTCAGACCGAAAGATTTTGGACTACACTGAGAATCAGCATTAATTTAAGCGCATTTCTATTTGATATTGTTCTAGAAGCGGTAAGATCAGGAGTGAGGAAAGTAGCACCGTGGGCCATGTTGTTCGCAGAGTTTGGTATGTGCCAAGAGTAAAAGCGAAACAGAAGAAAAGCTGTGAAATTAGTGATGATCGTAAGTAGAGCAGGAACAGAGTACATATGCTACAATGAAGGGGAGATCGAAAAAGAGAGAAGATTCAAATATCTGGGATTAATGTTAGAAGAAAATGGAGAAATGAGAAAAAACAGAGTACAAGCACAGGTGTGCTGTGTAATAGTAAGATGCTAGTAAAGATGACAAATCTGTATTTTTTTTTGTTGTTGGAGGTTTAACGACCAACGTGAGCAACTCAATGGGCTATAAGTAGTCACCCGTCCCTAACGGATTCCAGGGAAGGGAGAGAGCCAGTGTTGTAAGACAAACACAACATCCATGCCTCTCCGGGATCCACATCCCTTTCGGACGAATGATCAGAGGCCATCGCTTAGACCACTGTGCCACCGGGGCAGCAACTCTAGTTTTCAAGAGCAGCAATACTATATAATGGGGAGACTTTGGCAGTTACAAGTTGCTTGGAGAATTAACTGAATGTTGGTTAATGAGGTGGATGTGTGGTGCCAAACGAAAGGACTGAAGGAGTGGTGAAGAGGATAAGGGCAACAGTTAAAGTGACAGAGGTTTCAAAGAAGGCCCAAGATGCGGACTGAACTGGTATAGCCATATTTTGAAAAGTGACAAAGACACGGCTTTTCTTTTAAAAGGGAGCCAGAGAAAGCCCTCCGATGAGATGGAAGGACTGTGTTAAAAAAAGTACGCGAAGAAGAAAATTGAAGAGCGAGCTGACCACCTGCATGTGGTACTAATCATGCTGTACAAGATTACTTGATCAAGAACATTTGGTCTTGTGTCGTTTTACTCTATTATTAATTACTTGAAGAGTTATACTCTCCTTCAGCTTGTTCATAAATATCTCTGGGTGTTTGTAGTTTAAAAAGTTGTAAAGTGTTTCGTGGTTTTTTATCCTATGAAAATGTCTGACTTGTTTTCTCTCACGTTAAACATAATCTTTCGCAATAATGTGTATGTTGAAATGCTCTCATATTTCTATAGAAAGTAATGCTCACAGATAGCGCTGTAATTTTGCTAAATAATAACTGCCTGATAAATTTGGAGCTGCATTTAAGAAATGTTGAACTACACAAAATTTGCGAATGAAACAAAACTTTATATTCAAGAATATGATAACTTAAATGTACTGACTCAGTTCTCTCAGATTTGTCCTTCGATTTGACTGAAATGAAAAGGTAAGTTCATGAACAAGGGTGAATGAATAATTGTTTGAGGTTTGATCTAGAATTACGAGAAAAATCCTATCACAAAAGGACGATGTCATTGCTCTGTCCACGTTATTTTATAAACAACGCATAGCGACTGAAAAATTGTGTTCCGACACCGCTGGAAGTGAACCCCAGATCTCTCGATAACTAGTCGAGTGCGTTCGCATTTACGCTACGGTGCCAACAATTCTCAGCGCCTTGCGTGGTTTATCAGTCAGCACATATACATGTATTTATTGATGGTCTCAGCAACTGAGATGTCGTCATCTGGTGGCATTTAACACAACAGCTATTTAATTATAGCTGATAAATTCAAAGGGCGATAGAAATGGTTAATATATATCAAATACGTGGAGATAATGTAAATGGACGATGTCATCGCTCTGTTCACGTTATTTTATAAACAACGCATAGAGACTGAAAAATTGTGTTCCCAGCGGTGTCGGAACACAATTTTTCAGTCTCTATGCGTTGTTTATAAAATAACGTGAACAGAGCGATGACATCGTCCATTTACATTATCTCCACGTATTTGATATATAATAACCTATCACAAAAGTTTGAGTTCCCGTCTTGCAATTTAATAATGAATGCTTTGTTTTTGCTCTTGAGATGCGTCAACGCCCAACTTGTCTTCAGTCCTTTATTTCCGGCGAAGCTCGTATTTAACTGTTTCAGAAACTGTGGTACGTATTTTTGAGTTTCACAGAGACAAAAATTTGTAGTTCAGTGTATGCCCGTTCATCTGTCAGAAATGGAGAAACATAATGAAGCTTGCTTTTTTAGTAAAAAAAAACCTGTGAACAGCATTTCTTTCTTTCTTTGGCTCACATGAAAAAATCGTATTAAATATTATGACCTAGTATATCAATAATTGTTAATATTTTGAATTTGCAATCATGACAACGAAAGGTTTCATGAATTGCAAATTAGCATAACATTCTTTTTCCTGCTTTAAAGTTTGCAATATTTAGAGAATTTCATTAATGCACTTCAAATTTTAAGATTTTTTGTTTCTCTAATTGCAGCAACGAATTCCACACCAAAACGTAAGTATGCTTTCAAATTTTTTTTATTTGCTTTCACTCTTAGTTTCACAATTTTTGTCAACACATAATCGAAAAATTCTCTTCGGGAGTTTAATAATTGACATATGTCTAAACTTCCCACCTTAGAAAACATATGAAGTATTGAGATTATTATCATTCGAAAATTCTGCAAAATTTTTTACGTAGGACTTGGTCTAATTCCGCGGATAGTATGTGGCGACTTACGGCAGACCGCCTGTGACAAAAATAAGTCCCTATTGAAATTATTATAGTGTTAAAAATACGTGCCATATACTAATCGTGTTACCATATTCGTAAACAGCATGGTGTCGTATTCGCCTGCTGCGCAATACATTATGCGCGGGGAAGGTGATGCAAAATATTTCTGGGCGTGCCACTGCGTTCGACTCAGTATATCTCGGCAACGGTAAGCGCAACACTATTGTGCGTGATATCGTTTTAAAGCTCTCGACAAGATCTATTCAAATATACGAAGAACATTTCGCAGTGGTTTGAACTGAACACTTTTGATAATGCCGCTGAATTCGCAGAACCAACGCAAGCAAAAGTGGAAAAAATCAAAACGAAAGGCATGAGGAATGCAAGAAGCCCAAGAAGACAGAGCACCACGTTGGGTAATTCGTGTATTGATCTGCTTTGTGATCGCAAAGTATCCAGCATTATTTGTAAAAATTATGTAAACTACTTTTCATATCATAGGCCTGTGTTGGCTATAACAAATTAAATAGACGCTTTGAAACCATACTCGGCTAGCTCATTCCAAATATCCGATCTGCAAGTCGTAGTACTACGTTCCAAACTGACGGCTCCATAAGAACTGAGCCTACCTGCAATTTGCTTCTACACTTAGATCTAATTTTCATGTATCTTGTTAGCTGACGTCGTGGCATAGCAATCAACGGGTTGATCACGTTCCTATGAGAAACCTAAGGCAAACTATTTTTTTTAAATTGAGCCAAACTACTCTTTGTGTTTAATGTAAATAAACTCGTAAATGTGTGCTGAGCCTTTATTTTTTAAACATACCAAATGAAAATTAGTCTTGATTCGATTTTAAACGATAAGCCTTGTATTTATAAATTTTGTTTGTGGGTTTAACGACACCCACGGGCAATTTGTTAGGCTATAAGCAGTCGTCTGTCCCTAATTTGGAGCCTCTGGTTCTATAGAACGGAGATACCAGTGCCTTTTCCGGCATTCGAAGCAGGACTTATTCGTCTCAAATGAATAGTCCGATGGCAACGCTTAGATCACTACGCTACTGAAACTGCTTTATGATTTTGTTATGTTTGCTATATGTTAAAACCTGTAATAATTTGAGTGGCATTAAATACAAGTCAAACATACAAGAACTCAATTCCTGAATTTGTAGACCCGCTAATCATAGTAACAACATTTTTTATTTTGAGCCCAATATTTGTTTCCAGACTGAAATTATTTTAAGTCCTTTCCTGTGTGTCTAAAATATTTCTGCATAACTGCACTGCTATGAACGTTTTATTTCAAACAGACCTTTCCATAAACATCATGTATCAGTTTTGTCTCACCGCTTAGGAATAAGTGGACGATGACAGTGACCATTTAACGAAATGTGTAGCAAATTACACGTCCTAAATATTGAGTAGGACAGTTAAGTTGAAATTCATACTATGGGAGGGAATGAAACTGTATTAATATCCGGCAGCAGAGGAATCTCGTTTTAGCAGCAAAGTATCTTCCAGCTTGTTTAAAGAGGGTGATGTGCATCGACCTTTGATATATACTTTGCTGAAGTTGCCACCAGGTTGTATTACCTATACAATGTGGTGTCCTTGAAATCTACAGCTGATGTCCGTAAACTTCTGTAGAGATGACCGATTGTTATTACCATCGGGTTGCCCTTCACACGAGAGCTGACACAAGTAATGTCAACTACAGTCGTGCCACACCATAGGTTACTCCAAGTAGATTCTGTGGACATGAAGAGCGTTCCAAACCATCCAGATTTTATGCTTTGATTAATACTCGAAGAATGGCATTTGCTAGAGGGCCGCGGGTGGGCCTTATAATTGCCACTTCTACTTGTCATGTCAAAGGGTTTCAGGACCGATCCCAGATAGGTTAGATGTTTCGAACCGCAAAATATCCGCCGTGCAGCGGATGGGCACTTTAAGCTGTTGGACGAGGGATACTGCCCCCCTCGTTAAAAATATGGGCGTCTATCCCTTTCCTTCTCCCACACGTCTAGTGTGTGCTTTGACATTGTGTGACACACTCTAGTAGTTGAGCATTCTGACTTCTCTCCGTCTACATACTTTCCTACCGTGATCCTCTAGGTTCCATTAAATGTCATTTCATTTCCTTTTTTGCTTGAATGTTAAACTTCCGAGAGCAGTTTGGTGGGTTAAAAGCAGCCGCCTGTCCCTAATTTAGGGTCATTGGTTCCAGGGAAGGGAGAACCAGTGCCGGAAGATATAAATGCCTCACCCAACTTGAACGAATGATCAGAAGCCAGCACTTAGACCACTACCCCACTTGGGCGGTAATACATAACTTCACCCAGACTGAAAGTGATCTGAAGAGCTTTATACTGCAGTTCAGTCATCACTCGCGTAATTTATCACCAACCATGGACACAATAACACCTCTAAGCCACATTCTATTCTTCAAGAAAAGTTCCAATATATGTCTAGTCGATATCTATTTTGAGCTTTGTTTTTTGCATGAATTCATTACGCAAAAATATTTACACCACCTATATCTTGCAAAGTGCTATATATTGTAATGATCAGTCCAGTTCTGGATGGTTAAAACTTTGCGTGTTTCACCTGCAACTTGGATTAATGACTCAAATGTACATAACTCTCTTCAGCGATGCTTTTAATGAACGCATTGAATAATTCTCTGTTATATATTATTTGCAGCCACCATCTGGAATGCCACCTCCTGTTCCACAGCGTCAAGATCCACAGAGAACAACGCAACCAACAGGCCCTCCATCGGGACCACCTCCTCCTGGACCTCCTCCGGGAATACCACCTCCTCCAAGACGTGGGTCACAATCCTCTACCGCGGATGCTCCCCCAGCAGCACCAAGTGCAGGAGGCGTTAGCGGGGGTGCTGCAGCTGCCACGGGTCAACCTCCCCTCCTCGTTCCATGGGACAGTCACTGTTTCGAAGAGATTCGCAAGTTGATGCGGAAAAATCCGAGAAAGGTCCCGAGGATGGCGAAGATACCATGCGAAATCTCCGGAAGACCTTTGCGGGAATATTTGGGGATATGTAAGCACAAGTATAGGAGTAGCTTCTTTAAAGACAGATAGATTTATCGAGGAAATATTTAATTAAAATTAAATGGAAGAATCTATGTGTGCATGTGTGAAAAAATAAACGAAAACGAAATAACGTTCACTTTCCCAGTGTTTAAGCAGCAACAAATGTGTGTTTTGTAACTTATGATTTAGCAAAAAGTAAAAGATAAAAAAAATCAGCATGCCGATCTTGGACACTATATCTGTAGGTGGTGAATTGATGTGCTTTATTGTGGCTGTGTGCACTTCCCTTTGCAACTCTGAGTACAGCAGGAAAGTGGACACTTCTAAGAAGCACTTTTTTTGCATAATCGTCTTTTCGTTTTCCATGAAATAAAGACAAATTATACCGCATAAGTTCGAGGTAGCGAGACAGTTTATCAACGACTATATTTAAAAAGAACGGCAGGATGATGTTTTTCGATGCATCATGTCCATCCAATTTGATGCGATGTAAACGGGACTACATTATTCAGCAAATAAAGATCACATGACTACTTAACGCAAGAAAGCGTAGTAGTGTCTCTTTTCCTGTCATTCCTTAGACAGCCGGAAGAGATCTGATGTTCCAGAGAGATACCGATACAAAATATCAGTGCTGCAACTTTACATTGCTACGCTGAACGAAGAAGTGGATCAGTTTTCTGGCATGTATTAATTATCAGACCTCATTTCTAAACGATTTTTTTGCAGTGTTTGGGCATAACGTTATGGCGAATTCGGAGATGCGTCATAACTTGTCTCAATCTTCATACGAATGTTAAGAAGGAATGGCTGTCGAGATTTGACCAACATTTTCTCCCGAGAACTAAATTTAATCCAATTTGAGAATGTTTCCCAGCTGATCACTGGTAAACCTCGTTTTGAAGGAAGTCAATTCCTTGGTTGAAGATGCGAATACGAATTTATCAAGTGCTCCCGTAACATTGAAACGAATTTTCATATATCTGCGGATTTAAAGGGAAAGGAGGCGGTTTTCTTTACAGTGATTGTCTTCAACGTTGAACAGAACTTGTTATTGGAAGTAGAACGAAATTGTAATGTCCCTTACACAAGTAGATCGACCGATTTTTTGATTACTTCTTAAAAATTACAAACATGAACCTCATTTCCTTTTACCATACCTCTAAACAAACTGCGACCTTTTGAGTTCAGTTCAGATAGAATATTTGCTAAAATTGTAACATTAAGTGTTAATTTTTTTCTGAGAAAGTAGCCTTGAATATAACAATGAATAATTTGTGGAAATAGGTTATTGTGAGCTGTACGTTTATCTTAAAGTTCTCTTCCTATCATTCTCAGAACTGCATTAAGTTTCCTATAGCTCTCATCAGCAGTGATTTGTTAATTATTCTACATTTACACTGAAAATGTATGTTTGTTTCCTTAATTAGTGATAAAGAACTGAGGTCTCGATTTTAATGTTGACTGTAAAGCAAATATTCGGGAGTGCAGTTAATCGAAATTAAAATGGATTTATACAATTTATGTTTTATATAAAAGCAGCATGTTAAAAAGTATTCTTCAGTATGGATATTTGAAAATCCTTGTTTCAGAAAGAAGCCAGTTGTGAAAGCCTTTTAACAAAAAAAAAAAATAAAATTAAACGCACTTTTTCTTTAGAAGGAAGTTGTCCGAATAGTCACTATGAAAGGAGATCCCACAAGATATGGACGAAATTTTCTGACTCAGAAAAAATTGCGCACCAACTTTGTAATAGTTTTTATTTATATGTTTCCCTAAAAGGATCTGTCAAACTGTCCTTGCTACTAGTAATGTAGTAACTCCATAAACTTTTTTATATTTGGAAACAGGTATTATGCATTTCTTATAATAAAATAATTTACTTTCGATATTTCCTTAGATTGGTGGACTGACTCTGCTTAAAATAAAAATAAAAATTATTCCCGTTTCAAAAGCCCTTTGATAATTTACTCAGAGCTGCAACAGGTGCTGCCATCTAGCATGTTTACTTGAAGCAATAACGTGTCTGGTGTTAGGTTACCTTTCGGTAAGATTTGATGGAATTCCTGTTGAATTTTCTGCAGAACTCTGATTTAGTGGATGAATTTCTTCAGATAAGCCCTGAGTTGACTGAGAAGCTAATGCCTTCGATTTAGTTAACGGTAACAGATATAGTATAATTAGCTGAAGTAGGAAGACGAAGTATGAATAGAATTTTGTTGGAACACGTGAGTTTTGGTGATGGTTTCGAATTTTTTTATTCAGTGTAATAATTGTTAGAATGGTATTGATTGGTGTCTGTACTTGTTAAATTGTCTGCTGTTTGATCTAATGCATGTAATTTTTGTGCATTCGTTAATAGATACTATATGGTGTGTGGTTAAAGGGTACAACATTTTCAAAATAGAAAAACTAAAATTTTCGATTATTATGCTGAGACTCATAGGAATGACCATTTATTTCAAGAATCTTCTTTTTCTTTCTTTAGCAAAATATTTTGAAATAAAATTTTAACTCTTCAAGTTCAGTATCTTCATACCTCATTTTAAGCTATTTCAGCAGATAAGATGAATGCTTCCAGTGCGCATAAAAACAGCTTCTCGATTTCCTGTTTGGATATTTAAATCGTGCTGAAATTCGAGATGCACGTTTCTTTTTCTTTATTGAAGGATGTGGCTGCTCCTGATTTGTATTTCGAACAAGCTATTTTGGTATGCTTCTCTAAGTTATGAGACAAATTGAAAGATAATTTATTCAACTCTAGCACGCTGAGACATTTAAATATCCTTGCATAAACTAAAGGCTTGAGATATTTAAAAGCAATTGGTTTCTGAACTATTTTAAGTTGAAGCTGTATTATAATTTTGAACTTAATGCTTTTTCCACTGCATTATAGGCCTGAAATTTAACATGTCTCCCCCCATGAAGCTTCAAGAAAGAGCTTGCGCTAGAGCTCCCATATGAAACTATTGTTCAAGATAATTTAAATGCTTAAAAATCCCCGTATTCAGTAAAAGGAACGAAACTTAATAAGATCTCTTAAGATAGCGCTACCAAAATCCATAAAAAAATTCGATCCCTGAAATACTTATGTTTCTTTTACTGAACGCTTGTGTGTTTATATGCGTCAATTCCTTTAAAATTGATTTTTAGCATGAGGCTCAAAACCAATAAAAGTTGCACACAGCCGTACAAACGAAAATGACTCCATGTGAACAGCACCTACAACCGTTCTGCCACTCTTTACAACTACAATGGAATGCTCTTTACATTTCGAGCTGTTGTCTGATGTAATGATTATTTCTAACTTCCAAAAGTTCCTTTCTTTCATTATGTCCTCAGATTCTTTTAATTATCTGTGATGCCGGCTCATGCTTGACATCGCACCCTCTTAAGAGCAATATAGGAACAGTTTCGCTTAACGCTTAAAACTATAGAACGCAGCCAGAAAAAAGGACTGCCCCTTTGCCACTGCGTTAAATATGAAAAGTTCTTAACATATTATTTCTCTTGGCAAACTGACGCACTCAATACATGCAACGTTCCTTTCGTCGGTAAAAGTTTATGCGCATAAACTTAAACATTACGCGCATAAACTTTTACTGAACGTTCCTTTCGTTCAGTAAAAGTTTATGCGCGTAATGTTTTGTTAACTTTACTATCCTTGCTGATTTTTGAAAGTGAGGCTTAAATCTAGCACAAACGGAGATGAAGAACCTAAACGCCAAGTTAATGATGTTATATAGCACAGATAAAATCATTAATGAAACCTACCTAAAAATCATATTTGAAATAGTTTGCACTTAAATGCATGAATAAAATACGAGCAACTGTAGGAGATGTACTGTGCAGGAGCCTTGTGAGTGAGAAAGTATCTATGATCTCGAAGGTTTCAGTGGATGTAACCGGAAATCAAGAGGTATGGAAATAACGGGGAATGATACTTTTTTTTATTCCGTTAAATATCGCTGAAAACGAGCTGTTAGCTTCACTGAATAGGAGGTTACGTTCGGCGACATAAACGCCTTAACCGAAACCTTCTTTACATCATATCTTCTTACAAAAGTTTTCCCCTTCACGCTGTTTCCTTTCATGCTATGGTTTCTTGGAACGTATTCATTACATTAAGTTATAACTACTGAATCTAAATTGAGTGCGTTAAATATCGTTGAAAAGAAGCTATGTCGTGTTTTGCGCTGTTGTAGCAATTTTTTTGTTATGCGTTAAAATTTTTATTTTCAGATGGGAATGTGTTTTAATTGGCTGATACTCAAATATATTTTAATTTTCTGACGCTTTCCTTCCTTCGTTTCTAATGTATATATATAACTTATTCGATGGAAAGTATTTATACCACCTAGTTTGAAACACTGGTGATACAAAAAAAAAAAGCAAGACTTTTGTTAATAATTTACAATGTACATAAAATGATGCATTAGATCAAACGGTACAATGAGGATAGCTCAGAATGATAACTGAAGCCTCTGACATTTGGTTACTAACGGAGTTCCTGTACATAATTTTTCATTCGTTTGTAAAAAAAAACTGTTTATTTTGCGCTGAGTGTTATGTACGTTAGTGAGTTGTTGTGATGTTTAGATGCAGAAGTGTATACAGTTCATAATATCCTGAAATACTTTTCTCCAGATGTTTTAAAAATGTAGGAATTTCGAGACTTTTCTTAAAAGAGCAAATATAATTCTCATGTTTGTGTATTTGAACATATTGCAAACGGAAAACAATGAACCTTTCAAAGAATTTCATTGCAAACCACGGTGTTGTCTTTTTGTCTCATGTGGCAGTGTTGCATAAAAATAAATAAGTATATATTAAAAATGATGACGGAACAGAGAACATGAGAAAATTATAAATGTGTAGTTTCACAAGGTGCTTCTTCTCCAGTGGTCTTCAAATGTTGTGTTATATAAATTGATGTATTTTAGACTAGTAATACAGCTTGTACGAATAGTAGTTTTACTGATACATTTTCTGAATGTTTCCAAAATTTACGAAATACATACTGTCACCATGACGGAAGAAACTTGAAAAAACTGCATAGCATTAATTTAAAGCGACAAATATCTCACTGTTGTTAACGAAATGCAATGCAAAATTTCTTGAATGTACGTCGAATTCTTACCACGCATATATATTAAATAAAAAGGGCGCAAATATATGCTAATATTATCGATGTACTGAAAAAAGGTGGTATAATACCACTCGGGTGACTTAGTGTACATTTCTTTTCTTCCTGTAATATTTCATTTTCTCCACTTCTGTAGTTTCTTTACAAAAAGTAAACTTCCTCCTCGGCAGATGTTACAGATTTCAAGAAATAAATTTTCCTTTTGTGAAACACTAATCGAAACAAGGTACAGCTAGCAGTTTTTTAATTAAATTACTTTGAATTTTTAGGAACAGAAGAAACATACTTTATTTTACTTGTTATTGAAACTCAAGATTTCTTGAAATGCACAAAATACAGCTGTGAAATATGATTGAACAATCAAGTGAAATGAAAAATCTGCTTTTGCAGGAAAATTATTATTTGAGATAAACAATTTGCAAAATTGAAAAATGTTTTCATTTTCGTTTGCATTTTACGCGAAGCTTCATTTAAATAAAAAAAATATTCTGGCGCAGGAGCCATAACTGGCCAAAAACCAACATAACATAAGATGTATATGAATAAAATTGTTGACTCGGGAAATGGGGTTGAAACGTTGTTTGGCAACGTAATAGTAATAAATGGGCGAACGGCCTAATTTTTGTCTTGGCAGCTTAAGGTATACGTTTAATATGTTTAGGTTTTTCTGTTTAGACAAATTTTCATAATAAAACATTAACTCGCTCTGTCGCTAAAGGAATTGTTACGAACAACATGTTTAACTACGATTGCTCAGTGGCAATATTCTAAGAGAAAGAATGGAAATAAGTACAACCTATTGCGTAGAAGAAAAACGCAATTCAATGGTCATTAACTTTGCAGCGCGTGCAAATACAGATGCGTTGTAGCTCTCTTGCATTGAGATTCGGCCAATACAGTTTGTTCATTCAAGGAAAAAGAATAATGCCTACAATTTATTATCGTTCGATCATTGGAACAGAACGAAACCAATCAAACGTCGACTAGTGTTCCGCCAGCAGTACTAAAATAAAGATTTTGACCAGTATCCAGTGGATACTGAAATTTGATCAATTAAAGAAAACAAGAGTAATGCCAAAAACGTGACTAGTTTCCGTAAATAGAACGAGACTATTACAACTTTCTCTAGTATTCCATCAACGAAATAAATCCAGACCAGTACCCTGAGTTGAATAGTGTTCTGTCAATGAAGTAGAAGTCGTGCGACTGCCAGAAGTTGACTAGTGTCCTTTCAAGAAAATTGAGCCAGACCTATATTTGAAGCTGTTCCGTCGTGGTAATAGGAACAGAACAGTACCAGGAACTGATTAATGCTTTGTCCAAGGTATATGATACTAGATGAATATTCAAATGTTATTAGCATTTGGGTAAGAAGAAATTATCACTCCATTACGAAAAACTGATCGGTTTTCAAAAATGAAAACTGAACAAGACTTATATTCGGAGTCAGCTTTGTGAGATTAGATAACTAACTCCACTAGTGCCTAATGTTCAACAAAGAAAATAGAACTAGACCACAGACAGACTCCAGTGAAGGAAAGGGAATCAGACCAAATATCTAGATATTTGTGGAGTTAGATCCAGAGAAAGATCATTCTCCAGAACTGATAAGTCAAAAGAATATAAAACTAGACTAATACTCAAAATTGTCCAATGTTCACTAAAGGACATGAAAGAAGACCTCCAGTTCAAAATTGTGTAATGATGGTTCAAGAAAATAAAAGTAGATTGGAGCCCAAAGTTCTTGAATGAATTTTTTGGTCAGGAAAGCAGACCACCACAAAACTAAACCAGTCCTTGCCCAGGGAAATACAAGTAGACTTACCTTTTACTTACAGTTGTGGGGAAACACTTAGGCAATAGTTTTATATTCCATGAATAATCTGAGGAGTTTAACTTTATATACCCCATCCGTAAGTTCAGCTGTGATTAACGATACTTTTTTTGACCTTTTTTTCCTCACACTACTTGAGCTAGACTTTAAGCTGCACCGAACGTTTCATGGCTGTTGGGGTTCCAACGAAATCAGAAGGTATTGTTCGTGGGTGAATTTTTGGTGAAGTCTGTTGAGTGATATAAAATCCCCTTGAGATATATGTAGAATAAATTCTAGTTCTCTACAAATATATTGCGCTCATTTTTAAAAGTTCCAAAGTCCGTTTTAGTAAAACATAGAATACCAGTATTGGAGGTTCGCGACTTAATAAAAATGCCAGAAATTAATTAATTTTACAAGTCACCACCAGGAAATGCCACAACTTACGAAAAGTTAGGATGAAACATTGTTAAAACAACAGATGGCGCCATACGAACATCCATGAACAATGAAATTCTGCTCGAAATTTCGACAGCTGTGAAACAGTACGGTGTGGTACGGAGCTAGCGAAGTCTTGATTAACGTTGTTTTTCTATTCCTAAATGCGCACAATGCGAAACCTCCCATGCTGGTATTCTCCATCGGAGTAGGTAATACAGTACGCATAAATTTAAAATATTCGGTAGATTTTGGACTGAGCTATTTAATTTAGCTTGCAGTACACTCGTGCTGTAAAATTATGATATTAACAAGACCACAATTTCCCAAGCTTAAAATTAAATCTGCGAAATTAAAAAAAATGAAATAAGTAATTTTATCTAAACGAATTGTTTCGAATTTTTATAAACAAATTCGACAACATTTGATGCTAATTGGTTTGCTGTATTACCCTTATGGAACATTTACTTGTTTATACCTTTCAACCCATTTCATACTTATATACAATGCAGCATATTTGTATTACAACTTACAATGCTGTAAAGATGTGAGTGGATTCTTGTCCCACGGATAAGTGAAACGCAGATAAACCTGCAATAAACCGAAAACTCAAATAGTTTTCGAAGTTGAAATAAAATGAAACTGAGCGCAATATAGCAGTTTGATTCTTATGCGAGGATTAAAGAATTGCATTCTTACGTTAAAGAAAACATTAAGTGCGTGTTATTTCATATAGGTACACTGTACCACAAAAAATGAATCAACTTTGAACACTGCTCACGAATTCGAAGTAATTGAAAATTAAAACTCGAGCAAAGGCTTTTAAAGCCATTTTTTTTTCTGACAGGGATTTCTGCAGAAACCAGTTTGCACTTATTCAACATATCATCGACACCTAAGCAAGTTTGCAATGTACCTGTCGATGAGATATGCTGTTTCTCTTTTGCATGAACTATAACATATCTTTAAAATCTCATATACACTTGTAGAGCAGAATTAAACTTTAGTCGAAATATTTATGTAGTTACTTGTATCAGTCAAATGTTAAAATTATGGTTTCGAAGTGCGTTACAGACTAGTTATGAACACGTAGACATGTGATTAATTAAAAGTATATTTTATAAAATAGTTTATCAAGCTACAACTTGCTTCGATGCCCACAGCTGCCTTTCAAACGAATACTTGGGTTATTCGTGCATGTTGCATTTAAAGACCACTGGTATCAATTATCATAAAAAAGTTTTGTGTAATCACTATGAATGTAAGAACAGAAATAAATGTGATAATGATAAAAATGCTTTTCATGTGTTCTTTTTGTGTGTAATTTTAGGGAAATGATAAGTGTTCGAAGATTATTGTAAACTGGGGAGAGCACCTGAGGAGGAAGATTACAGGAATTTGCTTTTTTAACCACACACAATCGCACAGATCGCGAGGAACAGCAATCAACACTGTAAGGCGCTCACTTCAGTGCAAATGGCTACAAGAGGGAATTTTAATTTGCAAACGTAGTCTTTTAAATTCAGTTTGTCTTGGTTAACACGTTTTAAAAATTTTACAAAAACACTCAAGAGATGCATATAGCGAATTAAATCAGCTTATTTTTGTGGTGTAGTAAGCACTAATATTCGCAAAGCTATCGCACTCGACTGAGAGGCTTTTTCAAGGCAATGGTAGTCATAAAAATGCAGGGAATTCACACTTTGACATAAAATTGACATGGTACACATAAAAATGCAGGAAATTCAATTTTGTGGTGTATTTATAATTACGTTTTATAAAAATAAATTCCTGCTGATAATATTACCGTGTCTTGTCTCTGCATCTTTAACAATCGAAAATTTCTTCATGCAATAGTTGTTATAAATAATGGATCTAATGATTCATGCTCTGTTGAATTTGTTTTAAACGCTTTTACAACATTAGGTGGAGTTTGGTTGGATAACTGAAAATATCAGTAAAACCTCCATAGCTACCTTGCTCCTTTGCGTGGGTACATTCTTTTCTTTAGGTGGAAAAAAACCCCGGATTTCTTTGAGGTGTACAAACATGTTTATTTGCATTTGGCAAAATATTTCCATTCCTATAAGTCGCATTTGAACAGTCCTTTTTGCATCAGATAGCATGCAGCCAGAACTTTGTACGCATTTTCAAGCCTTTTCTGACGTCGAAATTTACCCCAAGTGAAAGCAAACTTTCATGTCTAGTTAAACAAAATCTCACTTCCGATTGAAAAGATTCTTTTAACATAGACTGTTTCTGACAATGCTCATTGTTGATGACTTACTTTCCACTTTTTCAGACGCTCCATCTCCTCAGTAGACAGAGAATTGATATTATATAGTATTCATCTGGTATTCCTAACTCAGGATATTTTAAGACTTACTGCCACCTGTCAACTAAAAATCAGAGTTGGAAATGGGTCAGCAATTTTGGGCCCAGACTTCACATAATTGGACCCGACCTGGATAAATCTGCTTTAGACTGTAAATTCGAAACTATATATATATACAGGGCATTCAAAAGTCTCTCCGCAGTGGGTATCGTAGATTATATGGTCGTACATTACACAGAAATCATATAAATATATTACGGATACGTATAATTTATTCACGTACTCACGGAAAGTGTTGAAACTCTCGTTCTTCACATAACCTAACTGTTTTACACATGTTTTCAAACACATCTGCAAGAGTCAAGACGTTCCTCTGCAGTAATGTGAAGGCTGTTCCACTTAATTTTGATGGTGTTAGAATCAGAATTTTTGAATTAACTTGCTTCAGGTTTTTGCTGTTTTCTTTATAACATGTCGAGCTTCAGAATATGTTTCACAGCCGCACCAATTTTCGCCAACTTTTGATGAGTTGAATGTTTCTAAAATGTGCATGCTGATTTCATCCTAACCCCTCAAAAGGAAGGGACACTCATGAAATCAAAATTCACATTTTGGAAACTCTCAACTCATCACAAGCTTGTGAAAATGGGTGTTGCTATGAAACATAATTCTGGTTTCTTAATGAGACGAAACAACTTCCAGAATTCACTCTTCCCCTTTTGTTTTCAATAAGAGCGTATTTGTTGGCCTCGACGCCTTTTTTAATCCCTTTAATATCAAATTCATTCATATTAACAAATAAGCCATCAATTCAGACACGACATGCAATGGAATGGAATGGGATGTTAGCACGTCAAACGAAAACCTCTGAATGCTCAATGCGATGTGAAAAGTAACTCTCAGTCTTACAATGTGTCACTCTGGGTGTGAGAGAATGAATCAGCAGAGAAGCAGGCATTTGCCTGTATTTTGCTCCAAAAAATCCCACTGAACACGAACGCAAAGGAAGTATCGTTGGAAATCTTTGCTTTAAGAAAGAGACGGCAATATCTTTGTATGACAAATCATTTTGCACTCCGCTGATATCAGCATCGAGCACAAATTTCTACAGTACGCGTTTTCCTTTTCAAAAATAAAACTGAAATTAAACTGTGTCAAAATCGGATCAGAAACTCCTTGACCCGACCCATTTCCACCTCTGCTAAAAATTCAGCCTCTTTCCTGTTGTCTCACGATGTACTCATCACATTTGTTTTAACACTAAGACAGATTTCACAATAAACTTTTGTAAATATTACTTTCCTCTAAAGGAAGATAAAGTCACTTTAATATTCTGAACATTACTCCATTCGTATGCTGTTAATAGCTTAAAGATAAAATTTGCAACAAGTGAGTCGCATGAAGATTATTTTCAAGAGGAAGCTGGGCGATTGCAGGTCGACTGCCCGAGCACGCAAACACTACTGGGTTGGTGCAAATGACATGTTCGCTTTACAGTAAGTGGGTAGACATGTTTGATCCCTCCAGAGAAATGATGATGTCCAACAACAGCATCTCATCTGTTGTTGTATATTTGCTGCACGCGTTCGTGACAAGGTTCAAAGAGCAGCGCATGACCTCCTGGTTTACATAACTACCTAATAACCCGAGGGTCTCCGGTTCGCTCCTAGGTAGGTAGTGTTGTACCAAAAAGTATCCGCCGTGCGTCAAATGGGCACTTAAGCTATCGGACCCGGGGTACTGGCCCACCCGATTATAAAAAAAATATGGGCGTCTGTTCCTTACACCACCTCCACCCTGTCCCCGACTGCTAGTGCACACTTTGATGTTGTGTGACTTCAGTCTCAATTGTAACAACATTATTTTTTGTTTTGTTCGGGGGTTTAACGACCAGCATGAGCAACTCAATAGGCTATAAGCAGTCGCCCATCCCAAATTTAGGGTCACTGGTTCCAGGGAAGGGAGAGAATCAGTGCCGTAAGACAAACACAATATACATGCCTCACGGGATTCGAACCCCTGCCCAACTCGGACGAATGGTCATAAACCAGCGCTCATACTACTGTGCCACCGGGACGGCAACTTAACATTGTGCTTTCTCTTTGTCCTATCGTGGGCCTCTAGGTTCCACCTAATGTCTCATCATTTCTATTAAGCCACCCAAAATTGTGTAAAGACTCATATGGTTGAGTCTAAACCTTCCTCGTGCTGCAAATTATTCTTACTCGTGGGTGAACTAACTGATAGTTGAGTCCCTGGTGGATTTTTCAGCTGTTCGTGGACAACCGTCGGCCAAAGTGAGTCATTGAGACAGGCCAGTTGCTCGAATATTTTCTGTATGAGTTCAAACTCTGGCATATAGCGGACCGAAACAAATGCGGTGTTTGGACTGAGAATGAAAACACCGTACGCCGGTGGTTCTCAAAATTCAAAGCAGGATGCATGTCTCTTGAAAATGCGCCTCGTGGTTGTCCACCAGTAGCTGTAACAAATAAGAAGCTGAATAATATTGTGGAAGTTGACCCACGGCAATATAACCATGAGATCGCAGCGGAGGTCCGTGTGCACAATTTCACGGTTATCCGGTGCCTGATAGCCCTGGGGAGGTTGACAAAATTGGATGTCTGAGTTACACACGAATTGATAGCAGCCGATGAAACACGTCATTTTCCTCCTTCCTATGAATAGACGGGAGGGATTTCCTGCATCGGATCTTAACCTGCGATGAAAAGTTAGGTCTTTACAACAATCGTTAACTATCAGCACAGTGGTTGGATCTACTTAAACACTGCGCAAAGCCAACCATACACCTGCGAAAAATTCTCGAATGGTGGTCTGCTGCCACCTTAATCCATCATTCATTTCTCTGACCAGGTGAGACCATCAATTGAGACCTTTATTGTGCTGAAATGCACAAAAAGCGCAGCACCAAGGACCAATGTTGGTCAACAGGCATAGAATCCTTCTGTTGCACGACATGCCTCCCAAAAGGGCTGTTTAACAAATCCACTAGTTGACTATGAAATTCTGCGGCATTTTGCATATTCTCTTGCCCTTACTCCCTCGGATTATCAGCTCTTCCGCCGTCATCTGGACCATTCCGTGGTGGAGAAGACCTTCCCAAACATCCATGCTGTGTCAGGTAGTTGCCACTTTTGACTCGCAGACTCCGGAGTTTTATCACCGTGTGATCCATAGTACCGTAACTCGTTAGCAAACGTTTTTCGATACAAAAGGAAACTATTAGGACAAGGCAGGTAGAGATGCTTCCAATTTTTATGAAGGTTTTTAGGTGGCACTTTTATTTCGAACGTTTCATCAGCAACAACCCAATACTTCCGAAATAAAAAGAAACAGCAAAATCACTGCGAATTTTGGATGCAACGAACGACTGGTTTTAGTTACCAAAGGTTCCTTTTATCCGTCGTTTCTCTGGTGTCATAGAACATTTCCTTTTGAACTACCAAATCTGTATCAAAGATTATAAGGAGTGACCAGTCCTACTTTAAGACCCAATTTTTGGGATGGGACAGTGACAAGCGCACTACCCATGTCTCCTCTGGGACGAGCCCGGAATCAACTCTAACAGTTTGCGGGAAACTCGGGACTCTCACCGCTTGACAATATGGACGACAGTTCAACTTAGAGAGTTACTGTTTGGGCGGCCTACATCATTTACAGTCTCCTTGGATCATGTACCAAATTCTTATAATCAGTCATTAAAACACATCAAAGCAACGGAAATTTTAACAGTTAAAATAAATATCAATATGGTAACACGGTCTAAAGAGACATCGGAAATGCGCCTATTAATTCCGAACTGCACATAATTTAGAAACCCGCGTGTGAGCAGTATGATCAATTGATCCACGGTCAGATCTTGATTGACATTTCTTTTGCATTAGTTATGAGCTGCACGATATTGACTTTCTTTTTAGGGAGGGAGGAGAGTTAAAGACCACCTTGAGCAATTCCGTGGGCTATAAAGCAGTCGCCCGTCCCCAGTTTAGGGCCACTGGTTCCAGGGAAAGAGCCAATGCTGGAAGACAAATGCAACATCCATGTCACACTGGGATTCAAACCCAGACCCATCTGGGATGAATGGCCAGAAGCCAGCGCTTCGTACTACCCTGCCACCGGCTTTCTATTTTTAGCAGTGGAATACCAGAGCGACATAAAATTCTGAAATTTTATCATCCCCAGACGTCAGCAAAACATCATTATGGTAAATAAAAATTTTTGAAGAGGGGATTTTTTTTTCTTCTTTGCTTCACTTCTTGGTTATATGATTCACAACGTAACGAAGAAAAATATCCGGTGTCAAGCTACAAAATGTCCTACTATGATGAGGTTTTATGAATGGCTACGATTAATAGCAGAACCCTTGGAGGGGGGAAGGAAACAAAAGTGGAAAGCATTCCCGAATGTTTTCATAGTTGTTAAATAAGTTTTACGTCAAAGAAACAGCGTTTTCATAACTAACTACTCTTACCACTCGAAAGTTTGAGAAATAAAGGAAAATTCTTTTCTCCAAGTGCAGCTATTGGCCATCGTAATGAGCTTCTAAATAAATCTGTTTTTTTTTGTTTTTTTTTGTGGATTCCTGAAAATGACGAGTTTTATTATGGTATTTGATCAGCTAGATAGGACTGTAGGAGGAAAAACATCGCTTCGGAAAGGTTTCGGATAATGCCCAGATGGTAGCTAGAGAGCAAAGCTGGTTCATGAGGAAGTAACCTTTCAATACCGAAAGAGGAGGGAAAAGGTCATGACCGTTTATTAGCGCTCGGCTCAGTTAACAAGTTACCTACAGTAAGGACTCATTTCTACTGAAGAATACATACTTTGACGACAGCCTTACGAGCGCTTGGTGCTACGTGAGAATCACGTGTGATTGCCTCGCCCGCCAGAACGTAGTCTGTTCTCAGAGTGGGGATAGACACTCTTCACCGTGAATGGTTTGCGCTAACCCGTTGTGAATGATCAATCCGCCATCACTGCGACACACACACTGAAGTCGCAGGTTCTTTAACTTTATTTAGCTCACATGAGTTAAGAAACTAATTTCCATCGTGGATATACAGTGTGGAAGAAATATTCTTTTCATAATACGTGGCCAATACGTCATGATAATCAACACAGCAATCAGAGATCGGTGGATTGACTGTAATTGTTTCACACGTAATGTCAATCACACCAGAAAACTTGAAAATTTATTCGCCCTGAAGCGGGAATCAAACCCGCATCCCCCGATTACAATTCGAGCATGACGTATCATAAGAATATTTCTTCCACTCTGTATACCTGAGCGAGTGGAGATAACAAAGCTAGATGTCAGCACAATTCGCTTCGATTAAGAATGCGGTCAGAGTATATTTCGATGCTCTTAATACTCGTATCCTTAAGACTGTCTCCTGGCTGGGTGGTGTACGGTTAGCACGCAGGAACGGTAATTGAGAGATGAGGGTTCGATTCCCGCTCCAGGGCGATGAAATTTTCAAGTTTTCTGATGTGATTGATATTCTGTGTGAAAAAGCAACTGCAATCAATTCAGCGATGTCTGATTGCTGGGTTATTTATGATGTCCCACCATGAAAAGTAACGTCAAAAATTAGTAAGTGTCTACCATTATGAGCTAGGAAATAATGGGGAAACTTAAGAACGGGAATGATAGGTGAATGTCATTCATTTGAATAGTGTGCTCGAATCTTCCGGCTCGTGGCGAATCATTCATCGTAAAAAGTGAAGAGTTGGGGCTCTTTTGGGTAGTTTTCCAAAAAACAAAGGCAGTGGCCTTGAAAGCGCTTTGTTCATAAAAACTGGATCCCCGTAACGAATAATTAACAACGTGAACGTAGTGACAAACTGGAATCACCCATTTGAATGATCATTCGTGAATGATAAATGAACTACCAAGAGGGAAGGATTTATGCCATCACTAATTCTCAGTTTAGCTTCATTCCCGATTGAGAAAACATCGAACAAGTTATGGTCTTTAAGAAACTAATTTTGCATTTATTCATTCAAATTATTGGCGATTCGGAAATTAACACTCACGCGTCTGAAGAAATCTCGGAGGATCATTTCAAATGAAACAAGAAATTCACAAAAACGAATGCCGTAGAATCAATACACTCTGCAAAAAATGTGGCCCGTCGTCATCGATTGTACTGATATTTATTGCACAGAAAGACAAATTTAAATCAGTGATATGTAAATCTACCACGGTGTTTAGATAGCTGCTCCATGCTATTGCTCCATACGATCCGTTCCTCCACTGCGCTCCCCGAAGCACATTTAAGTGTGCCAGTTGCTTTTTCATTACAATGGATGATAAACAAGCGTGCTGGCCTTCGACCCTTCACAAAGGCAGTGCAAACAGCGGGATCCTTCCCTTTTGATTCCTTAAAGCAAAACTAAGAGCAGGCTTAACTTACCTCCAAACATGGGGGGGGGAGAGAAAACGAACACAGCCAGTTTGTGAAAGGAAAAAAACCATTACTGAGCATCTTCATGGAAGTCACGGAGAAGTAAAAAAAAAAAAAAAAAGGAGAAGGAATTACTGAAAACAAACAGGCCGCATCAACATACGGGCCGCATATTTAAAAATTTCACTTTTAACAAATTATGAGCTGCAGATCTTATCCCGAAAATTACGGTAATTTAATTGTAATTCTGTAAGTTGGATCTAGTTTCTCTGTATTTCATTGAAATAGCATTATTGGGTTGGTACGGATAAAACGTTTAAAATGAAAATGCTACCTACACACCCTCAAAAATAAGTAGTTCCCCTCTGCATTGATAAACTTCTGTTAATGGGTTACGAGGATGTGGATCCGACAGCGATTAACCTCCGGAAAGTGTAAGACAATGTAGGTGGCAAAGATCTGACATACTACAACTTGGTCGTTTGGGAAGGT
The DNA here is from genome assembly GCA_039090855.1 of Macrothele yani. Taxonomy (NCBI): domain Eukaryota; kingdom Metazoa; phylum Arthropoda; class Arachnida; order Araneae; family Macrothelidae; genus Macrothele; species Macrothele yani. Next base: position 3,900,743 of record CM077014.1, read on the forward strand.
CTTCTCCAGAAAATGTTCCAAATGCAGGAAGAGGCGATTGTCCGTGGAAGCGCTCTGGGGAATATGAAAGGTGCAGCAGAGCTTTGTAGGCCAAGTGATGGATTTGTTCAGCGGTCCTTTGGAAGAAATGTGGGTGTCCGTTGTCGTGAAAATGCACTCCATGCCTGTTGACCAATACTGGCTGCTGGGTACGGAGCTTTTTGTGTAACTGCTGTATTTAAGCACAATAGCGGTTCGTATTGATGGCTTCATCTGGTCGCAGAAATGAATGGTGGATCAAGCCGATAGAAGACCACCATACAAGAACCTGTTGTTTCTCCGGGTATAAGGGGGGGGGAGCTTTGGACAGTGTTCAGGTATCACTGTGGCGTACAACCACTAAGCTGATCGCTTACAATTGTTGTAGATAACCCACTTTTCACTGCAGGAAGAAATCCGATACAGAAATTTCTTCCATCTGTTCCAAGAAAGGAGGGAAATGCACACATCCTGACGAGGTATCTTATTGGCTGCCTTCAATTCGTATAGCACCCAGACATCAAACTATTTCCACCTTCCCCAGGGCCGCCAAGAGCCGGACAACCATTGCATGTATGAATATAAAACCGTCGCACACGAACCTTCGCTGCGTTTTCATAGACACTTTGCCGTGCGTGAGGCAGCTTCCTAGATATTCTACAGCTCCTCAAATGCGACAGCTACTGGAGGACTGCCATGATGTGCATTTACAAGAGGCGTGTCTTCTGCTTGGAATTTCGCGAATCGTCGCCGTATGGTGCGTTCATTCGCAGTACCCTGCCCAAACATTTTGCATTAATGTTTTGGACCGCCATACCCGTAGAATGTCCGAATTTGAACTCGTACAGAAATATTACGCGCAACTGTTTTGTCTTCATGGTCCATTTTGACCCCTGTACTCTCGATTGAACCTTGTCACGAAATGAGGCACACAACGCGTATACAAAACACATACCAACCTTGTGACTTATGACGTCACTGGATGACACCATTCCGCTGGTAGGGCCGAACCTATACATTCACTGAAAGCTCTAATAACCCATTAGATTCGGTCAACGAGAATTCCCCTCAAATAGTGAATCTGTGGAACGAACTGAACTCGTTAATGAAGTGTCAACTGCATTAATATTTATGAAGCATATTTTGCTATGGAAAGACTTTAGAAAACAGTCAAAAGTGTATTTTCTTCATAGAAGCAAAAGTTTCTACCTAGAGCGATTTATGATTTTGTCTACTGCCGCTCTCTATGGTGTCTGCGATTCAGACACCCTGTCCGACAACATTGTTTTTCTCTCACACACGAGAGATTAACGCTCTGTGACTGCATGAATCACTCCAAGCTGGACCTATTTCGGAATTTTGATTTTACCATTACTGCACTCTATAATAAATCATGGAATTCTTTAAGCGACCGTACACTTGTACCCTAGGTGGCCTTTTTTCTCCCTGCAGAAAGATAAATGGTTACTGTTAATTTGTTAGGCTGTTAAAACAGCAAACATTGTATCGTCAACTGTACTGACTTGACACCTCTCTTACTTGGACGTTAATCTGATCTAATCGTGAAGTAAAACACTTAAGCCACTAATTAATCTCGTAAGTTATGGGGAACATCAGAACTGCTTAGGTGAAGAAACAGTTGTTTACCCTCACGAAATTTCAGTACTCTCATTCTTAACATGACGTAGTTCGTAATTGAGGAATGATATGCCACATTACAGCTAAGGGACTTTCGCTTTCATATTTCAGTGGGGAACCTCGTTTACTCTGGGTGACATACGCATGGTTGGCAAGTTGAGTTAACTGGCCCAAGGCCCTCAGCAGCACGGTACTCACGAAAATAGAAATAAAAAAAAGATACCACTAGAAAAACATAAAAGAACACCTACAAAACGGGTGCACGAACACATGAACCGGAGTGAAATGTCAACATAAAAGCGACATACTACACAAACTAAATGTAATACCGGCACAACATAGAAGACATCACAGAAGATAAATCAAACTGATAGGTTCAAAAGGATACTCATGGTTTCCAAGTCGTCATCTACAATCTGAAAACGAGCATGTCATAAAACGATGACACATACAAAACATAGGCAGTAATCAGAAGCGAATTGCACGCCGCACATATAGAAGCAGTGTTACCACTCAACAAGTAACTGTGAGTAAGATAATGGCTAATGCAGAGACGTGATAGTACAACTTCCTCTCTAAGGTTCTGGCCAAAGACAAGAGTCTAAGACTTGGCTTAATGTGATATAGTTTGTTTCCTACCTGTGCACCACAGAGTCTTCCATGTAAGTTTAACATTCTCCCGTACTACAGAATGAAGCCCGTGGTAATGCAGTGGTAAGGTAGTGACTACTAGCAACGAAACAGACCTCGAAGAAGACTGTTTTCTGGATCCAACATGGCTAGAAATGTACCAGAAACAAACATGAAAACCAGCCTCGTGTAAAGAGCCTAGAAAACTTCTCACGTGACATAGGTTAGGACGGTATCCACCCTTCCCAGAAGAAAGCGTCTGTAATACCGTCGCGGAATCCAGAAAAGCCATAGCACGCAGATAGGTTGTTGATTGTGCGTGACAAAGTGTAAAGTACACAGCATACATCTCCACTGAAAATACCGCGAACTGATGTGGAATTCGCAAGGAAAAAACGACACGGACTGCAGCAAATATCACAGCTCCACATTACTTCGAGTTGTTGGTGAATATTAGAACACAAATCTTCGTGGAGTGACCGTACACTAATACGGAGATAGAGGATTTGCGCCACAACGTTCGAGAGGAATCAAAGTCGATTTCTCAAAAACCTAGTCAATGCGATCAACGACACGTCGATTCCTGCATCCCCTGTGCTGTGGTCGAGAACACACAAGGGCCGATTCTCAAACAAATTAGCATAATGACCGCAACTTCAATGAGAATTGAAGCCACAGCTGCGGACAATGAAAATTCGGTAGTGGTCTGTTCAGTTCAGTATAAAAGCTAGGAACCGGATGTGTACGGAATAAACTCAAATCTTGGTGATTCACAATTTCAAGGGGAAGGAATTTGGACTCCTCATAACAACTACTAATTTAGTTTCGACCAATGACAAAAGTAGATTCCACGCAGTGACACCATGTCTGCTTCCCAGGATACGCCCGAGAGGACCTGCAGTATGCTAAAAGCTTTCATCCGGGAAATCTTATGACTTTGATGAGCGCACGAAAGGGTGTTGCGTCGTCAACGGTAAGACCCAAGACCTTTGTCTCCTGAAAAACTGCTAAAGCTGTGGATCCCAAATGCAGTTCAGGAGTCTGAAATATAGCTCATGCCGAAACCATGATCTTGTCCATCGCTGATTGCAACTACCCTTCGTTAATGCATGCTTGACGGTGAGCAAGAGGTCATTCACATAAATATTACTAGGTACGGTGGGAGGAAGATAGTGAAGGACGTTTCTTCGAAAGATGAGCAATGTCACAGACAGGATGCAACCTTGAGGGAAAGGCGCAAAGAAGTTACCTTAGCGCATTGTTAGCACTCGATCGATGAGAAAACTAGCAATAAAGTTAGGCGATTTTTCCTATAGTCCATACTCGTGGAGAGTAACTGGTCAAGACGTGTGGTCGTATGCCTTTTCAATACCAAAAATAGACTGATACCAAGTGTTGCCTCCGTACAAACACCTCAGACATGGAAGTTTCAAGGCGAAGCACATTTTCCTGACTTTAAAAATGGCAATGGAACCCGTTTTGTGAGAATGAAAGAATAGCTCGACTTTCCATGGAAATAATCAACCGGATGTTTACCATGCGTTCAATGACTTTGGACATGCAACTAGTGAGCGAAATAGGTCGGTACCTAGTCAAAAACTTCGTATCTTAACCAGGCTTTGGGAAAGGCAGGAAATCAGCCTTAAGCCAAGAGTGTGGGAAATGATGATCCAACTAAATTTTGTTGAAAAGGGAATGCACATAATCTAGAGACAAAGCAGGCAGATACCGTAGTGTATCGTAGAAGTTTTCACCAGCGCAGGCAGACTGATCTTCACCATAGACAGTCTCTGGTGAAGATACTATTACATTCAGTCTATGTAGATTGATGCAGAGAAAAGTTTCATGTTCTGTCTGTGCCTCCACACAGTGGATGAGGTTGAATATCCATCGTACGTAGCTGAAAACCGCGGTAAGAACTGAACCCAAACTACAGCGACTAGAAGATGTAGTTTGCCACTTTGGATCAAAATCTCGATCATGAACTCGATAAATGGAGCGGCCTTCTGATGTCGTGTTGCTTTGCAAGCCAAAAGGATTGACAGAAGAGACGAAAGCATTTTTTTATAATCTTCACCCAAATTGTTATTTATACGTACTTTTTGAAAGACATTTTTATAAGTACGTTATCGAACTGGACACGAAAGAATCCATATTCCCAAACAAAGAGATGTTCAAGGTACATTAAAAATCGTAAAATTAGTTTAAGGTACGTTTTACTCTGGCAACTAATTTTGAAATGACGGAAAAAAAGAAGAGCATGATATTGATAGTGATTATAATGTTCAAAATAAAAACATTTTGTCAATTGATTTTATTTTAGTGTTGAAGGACACTTACTGAACCCAAGATTGTCTTTTGCGCCGACATACCTGATCATAAGATTTAGCCCGCTTAAAAGCTACCAGATTGCCATCGGTACGGTAACGCCGAAATCTTCCCCAAACCGTAGCATAGCTGCATTCGAAGTTTTTTTTTTTTTTATTGGAGGTTTAACGACCACCGTGAGCAACTCAATGGGCTATAAGCAGTCGCCCGTCCCTAATTTAGGGGCACTGGTTCCAGGGAAGGGAAAGAGCCAGTGCCGTAAAACAAACACAACATCCATGCCTCACCGGGATTCGAACCCGGACCCCTTTCGGACGAATGATCAGAGGCCATCGCTTAGACCACTACGCCAGCGGGGCGGCACATTCGAAGTTTCCTTGAATAGTATAGTTGAGGTCCTGGAAATAGCAAGATCAGCTGCCTGAATAATTCCCTCAGTAGCAGCAAGAGCTGGATCAATCTACAACTGCCGCCCCGGTGGCGCACTGGTCTAAGCGATGGCCTCTGATCATTCGTCCGAACGGGGTCCGGGTTCGAATCCCGGTGAGGCATGGATGTTGTGTTTGTCTTACGGCACTGGCTCTCTCTCTCTCTCTCTCTCTCTCTCTCTCTCTTCCCTGGAACCAGTGACCCTAAATTAGGGACGGGCGACTGCTTATAGCCCATTGAGTTGCTCTCGGTGTTCGTTAAACCTCCAATAAAAAAAAATCTACAACATGATCCACTATCTAAAACCTTAGTTTAACGTCCCACCTGGCAGGATCCGTTCTCCATCAAGAAGGACGAATAGGATTGTAAGACGCTTACCACCCTATTCGTCCTGCTATCAACGATGGGAAAATACTCGCTCCCATTGAGGCAGTAACACAGCATCCAGGATCAATCAGCATTCACTGAAAGTGAAGCGAAGGTCAAACCGAACTCTGAAAAGATGCAGTACGTTTGTCGTGCGGAAGAAGAAGATGATAACAAAGACTGTACCTCATCTCCTAAAGAAGTCCCAAAGGCTTACAGTAATTTAAATCCCTAAAAAGGCTTACAGTAATTTAAATTATCCAAGAACAGGTTAATGCAGCTGGTCGTCTAATGGCTCTTGGTCTGCAATGCTAACTGCCTCTCCAGGCGGTAAGTAGACAGTAAACAACACCTGCAGTGAGAGGCAGAAGGGCACCACATATAGTGGCGTGGTCTAGGAGACATGAGAAATTATCACATGGTCAGGAACGAGTACAGCACCCCCTACGATCCATGTCGCTAGATGCGTTGTCCCTCCGAATTGCGCTGTAATGTTTTACTGGAAGGGAAATAGACAAAGTCATCGCTCTTTCCACGTTTTTCTTTAACACACAGCAAATGAAAAATTGTATTTCGACACCGCTGGGATTGAAATCCCAGATGTCTCACTAACTAGCCGAGTACGTTCGTTTTACGCTATAGTTCCAACAATCCACGACGCTACGTGTGTTTATCTGTCAGCATCTGACATCACAAATCCGTAGGTATGAGCTTAGCAACTGAGACGTCTCCATCTGGTGGGGCTTAACGGCACAAGCTATTTAGTTATAGCTAATAAATCCAAAGGGCAAGAGAAATGGTGCCCTTTGGATTTATTAGCTATAATTAAATAGCTTGTGCCGTTAAGCTCCACCAGATGGAGACATCACAGTTGCTGATCCCATCCCAACGGATTTGTGAAGTCAGATGCTGACTGATAAATGCCCATAGCGCCGTGGATTGTTGGTACCGTAGCTTAAAGTAAACACACTTTGTGAGTTATTGAGAGATGTGAGGTACGATCTCAGCGGTGTCGAAATACAATTTTTTGGTTGCTGTGTGTTAATTAAAGAAAAACGTGCAAAAGGCAATGACTTTGTCCATTTACATTGTCTCCATGTATTTGGAAGTTTTTCACCATTACTGAAAGGGAGTCAGATTGTTGAAGCTTTAATCTCCTGAAGACAAAGGCAGATTAGTAAATAACACGAGAGCATTATTTTACCTCGTCAAACCTGGGCCAGCAACCATGGCTGTTCAACTTAATTATGGTACGCATGGGGGTATAAAAAGAAGCAATGAAAACCAAGAATACTGAGGAGCGTCCAACAGTTCCTTAGGTCCTGAGCACTCCTTTGCAGAGAACGATCGGATGGGAGAACCAGAGAAAGCTTGTAACTGGAGGCCTCGGACTTGCCTCTCCGTATCTTGGCGTTTCGAAAGAAAGTTTACAACCGATGTACCCTTTTATTTACTCATTTTTTCTGACGCTCGCTACAGCAGAGAGCTCAGGCGCCGTCACAGTGGCCACTGAAGAAGAAGCAGCAAACTTAGGTGATGCAGCAGGAGTAGCTTGATGAGGCTATATTTGGAATTTAAAGACAAGACAAGCTGCCTAAACTCTCTGGAAAGAGTAGAGATAGTCTTGGGAAACGTTCGTTTGTATTGCCAGTCATCTTGGTACATAAAAAGCCAATCTGAAATCTCCGAGGAAACTTCCCATCTAGCTTTCGTGTATTCTTTTTGAAGTCTTGGAAAGCTGGATGGCTTGTTGTTTGGCACACTTCTGACGCAGCTTAGATTACACTGCGTACGCTTCCTCCCAATTGATACAGTGTTTGGAGTCAGTAACACAAGCTGTCAATGCATACGCCGAAGCGGATTTATGGTAGGACTACTGGAAGTGATTCATACTGCTGGCACTAGTAACATCTTAGAGCATTATTTATGTATGGCCGCATCTCAATTTTTAGATATCCTGCCTTGATGGACGTAGACAGGGATGGGGTGTCAAAAATCAATCAGATAACGGTATGGTACAGACTTCCCATCAGTTGTTCTTATGGGTCCTAGAGAAGTTCGTCTTCATCGCACTCAAGCGGGTCTTGGAAAGAGAACTCTTCACGATGAAATGAGATAGCTATGAGAATTCACTTTGACCTGAATATCCAACAGAGGTAGTGGGTTGAAAAGCACAGTACTATGCCTCAGACTAAACACCTCAACAAGAAGAACGCCAGATTGAAATGTTCTTGACTCTCTTCGAAAACAGCCGTTGTCTGAGGAGCTTTAGGAATCCAAAATGGAGACTACTTGGATCCTAAAAGGCTGCGAGCGCACCCACCGGGTGTACGATAGGAAAAACAGTGTCACGAAGCTCCTGGACTACTGTATATATTTTCTATTTGAAGATCCAGGCTCTTTGTCGTCGTCTCTTAGCTCAGCTCCATGGGAAACTACTTGTTGATTCCATGAAGAAGAAAAAAATGTCCATTCCCGATGCATCAGCGAGACGAGCCCAACAGGGGTGAGTCGGAGATCTGTGAACCCCGGAGGAAGCAAAACACAGCTGCGGAGCTGGCCAGCAGATATATTCTGTTGATAGGACAAGCATCTGGCCTGTGCGTGTACTTCAAATTTCTCGTGAAAGACAGACAGGCAGACACACATACCTAGACTCAACTCTTCGTACAAGTGTACAACCAGTAGTATGAAAGTGGAGTGTTGGTACCTGGGAAACAATCCCTTGCCTCCAGAAAGCTCAGTCACAATTGAAGTGGAAGCGTATCTTGTTAAGAACCAAAAGTGAAAAAAAGACAATAGTAGCACAATGAATGAAAAATCGGCTTGGGCCCTGAGTTTTCCTCTTCACATAAGCTAGATTAACAGCAGTCTCTGCGTGTTTAAATTGCACATTGTTAAAAGATGATCCGCCATTATGTTAACTCATGTCATGGCGTGCTACTACCCAAATATTTGGAACACGAGCTATCGACGCGACAGGCATTGCATGGTTTAGAGGTTATCAGCCATTAACACTGTCTTGACAATTGAACTCCCTCGTTTCCAGAGGCAGACGTTGCAGCACGATCCCTTGTGCCCTTAAGATTTGTGATCACACCTCTTCATTTGAATGAACTTTCCGCATTTCATTTACCCTGCCGGTTTCTTCACGAATCGACAATATGCTTCAGGAGCTCCTTAGTTCTTCAAATGTAGGATTCTACTGTAGAATAATATATGTTATATAAGTGATAAGTTCAAAGTTTACATAAATTCATTTTCTTACATACATTTTGATTAACTTTTACAGGAATTAAATCAAAATGAATAAATCTGAAAGCTGCTCACTAATAAATGAGCATTTTTTGCAAAATGTCTGCTGCATACAAACATTTCAGACATTTGAGTAATGAATTCCTCAAATTTGTCTCTGGGTCTTCCACATTGACCTCCTTTCTCGAAGTGATAATCTGAATTGTGACTCGTAACAGTTTTATATGTTCCGAAAACGAAGGCAGAAAAATTGCTGAATGCTTTGGTTTGAGCTGGCGAAATAAAGCTAAGTACATTGAATCACTACAAGGTCAGTAGTTTATAAAATCTTCACTAAAGTTCTTTCACACCGCTTGAAGGTAGCACTAGACATGGCTCAACCGAGAGAACAAGCTGGATTCAGGAGTGGCTACAGCACAATAGATCATATCCACGTGCTGAGAGAACTAATTGAAAGAGCGAGGGAATATGAACTTCCATTGTGCATGGCTTTTATCGATTATGAAAAAGCCTTTGATTCGGTGAAACCATCAGCAGTTACAATGGCTCTGAAAACCTGCGGTATTGAAGATGCATACATTAATATTATTAATAACATCTATGAAAATGCAAGTGCAAAGATTAGGCTGTTTGAAAATACAACACACGTAAAAATTGGAAAGGGAGTGAGACAAGGTGACACTATGTCTCCGAAGCTCTTTAATGCCACATTGGAGGGTGTTTTTCAGTCGCTGAGCTGGGAAAACAAGGGGATAAAGATTAATGGAGATTATCTAACCCACCTTCGTTTTGCTGATGACGTAGTCATTTTTGCAACTACCCCATCAGAGCTGCAGAGTATGATCCAGGAACTTGCTGACAAGAGTAAAGAAGTGGGAACTTTCAGAAGACAAAAGTGATGTTCAATGCTTTTACAAGAAATGAAGATTTATCGATTGATGGAGAAAAGCTGGAGATAACAGACACGTACGTTTATCTTGGACAGCAGATATCAAGTGAGGGTCACATTGATGAAGAAATTAATCGGCGTACAAAACTTGCCTGGAGAGCTTTTGGAAGAAACAGCATAATTTTCAAGAGCAATATGCCATTATGTCTTAAAAGAAAAGTGTTTGATCAATGCATCCTTCCAGTGCTTACGTATGGTGCAGAGACTTGGACCTTAACTAAAAGAGACATACAAAGGCTGCAGACAACTCAAAGTAGCATGGAGAGGTGCATGCTTGGTGTAACCAGGAGAGATAAGAAGAGGAACTCGTGGATCCGAAAAATGACAAGAGTGGAAGACATCATGATCAGAGTTAAATCCCTGAAATGGCAATGGGCTGGACATACTGCCAGAAGGACAGATCATCGATGGACAGCCGAAATTTTAGATTGGATTCCAAGGGACAGGAAAAGACCCAGAAGAAGACCACATGGGAGATGGGTGGATGAAATTCGAAAGTATGCAGGGGTGACATGGAGGAGACTGGCACAAGACAGACCGTTGTGGAGGAAACTTGGGGAGACCTTCGTCCAGCAGTATATTGATAATGGTTGACAATGATGATGATGATGATGATGTGCCAAAACAGCGAGCGGCTGTTCGTTTCCCCCTCAAAACAAAGATTTTCCTGGACCGTGGGTGTCGAAAGAGTGATACATTAATGCTGGCCCCTCATTGCGTCGCATAGTGACTGCAAACTTAGCTGAAGGTGGATCTCTATACTCTGCACAGCACATTCCATCTCATCTGTTCGATCCAAGGCTGCATTTAGGTCTGATAATTGGGTAGGCCACTGTAGCAACCTGAGGTCACTATCGTGGTCTATAACGAAGTAAATTTCTCCGTCATTTCTGTCCACGCCAGGATTCGAACCCGGATCCCCTCATTCCGGAATAAGTCACTCTACCAATTGAGCTACGCGGACGTTTGTTCTGACTATTATCTGCCTTTATGTCGTGTGCGTCCTGCTGGCAGGTACGTCACAGGTCCAGAACCATTTGTAGATGATCCTGTCATTGTGACATGAAATATTCTGAAATGAACTTTTTAACTATTCGAAGCAGGATACAATGAGGCCCAAAAGGAGTACATCTTATCGCAAAGTTATTAAGATGCTTTTTGACATTCAAGAGTTTCTCTGCAACATGGAACTGAATGTGTGCGCGTTTATGGTAGATGCAACCTTGATTTTTATGATCGCGGTTTCATGTGATATTAATTCTATGAAAGCAACATTACACTGTGATTGATTTTAAATCGGCCTTACTATATAGAATAATGAGGACAGCGTTTCGAAGTGGTTTTCGGCGGCAGTATAATGTGAGAACTTGCAAGCTCTTCTCGAGCAGTCAGACAACTGCAGATTAATTTCCTACTCCTGCATCGGAAATTAAACTATTGAGTTTTCTATTTTGAGAAGTATGTTTAACGCCATAGTTTTTGTGAGTACTTATGCTTGTTTTTCCTTTTCCTGATCTTTATTTCTTTCCTTCAGTGAATTCTAATAATTCGTCTCGCATTGCTCTGAAGGCTGAGATGAAGCTGAACTAATGAGTCTCCACAGCGGTGTGACCATGACTATCAACCTTGATTTGCTTCGAACTCGTATTTTTCGCTTTTTAACCTTCATTTGCGTTCTACTTCCGCTTACATCAGCTATAAGTTCAAGGGCATTTTTTTGTACGCTACCTTTACGCAACATTTTGTTTTTATTTCTTGTTGAATAAATTTTATTTATTCTTTACGTTCCTCAGATTACAAATGACAATGAATTTATTAAATCTTTCTCTTTGTTTTTTGTATTCAATTCAGCGGTGTGTTCATGTAGCTACTTCAGGATGATAACTTTATTCATCCATTTTCTGAAAAGTAGCAAGTTTTGAAGTTCCGCCCATGTACAGACTCGGATAATTCGTTTGAGTGTCTATGAACTTTCCAAAATACAGAAGAATTCTTAATAAAACGAAAGGACATAATCATGTACTAGCTACATGTCCAAACTAAAATATACTACTTTCCAAGTGGTGAAAACCTGGATTTTGCTAAAACATTTCCACTGACCAGTTTTTGGATGTCAAAACCTTGATTCGTTAATGATGCGGATATTTTGATAGATACATCTTTTAACATTATTTCTGATAGTGTACTTAAAGAAAATACATAATTTTGTGTTAATTTATTTGTAAGCACATCCCTACATATGATATATCTAGTTACAGGAATTGCTATAGTGATATTTACATTACCAAGTGATATTTACAGTGTTGCAAAACATGCTTTACGAAGAACATTATGATTTACATTAAAAATACCCGGACATTCTTCAAGTGAGTTGTGAAGTCTATACATTTTGCATAACAGAGAATTTTTTCCAGCATCAGTTCTGCAAAATGTCACTGCAAATAGTTTACATTTTTGTCCTCGGTAAACATGGGACATGGAAACTTAATTGACTTACAATTTGAGTATCATCAATTTCTCCCCTGATGATGCCGTACAGGAATTTGAGTTTTAGAGAGCCTTCCTTCTCGATTGCAGATAGGTCATATCTTAAAGAATGACAGCAGTTGGGGTGTCCGCTATATAAACACCAGTGGATTTGTTAAAAAGGGGTCTAAGAAATTTCTTTGAACTTTCTCGATTTCATTTACTAGAGTTACGATGCTAGGGCTCCAAATAATCGCCACATACTCCAGTGAGGAACTGACCATAGTCTCAAAAATGCGAATAAGTCTCTGAGTATTTGAGAACTACTTGGAATGTAGCAAGATAAATTCAAGATTTCTATACATTGTACGTACAATTCTTTTGATATGACTTTTAAAGTCCAAGTTCAAATCATAAGTGACTTCCAAGTCCTGGACATCGTTTGTCCGGCTAAGAGAATAGTCGCCAGCTTTGTAGTTAAAAAGTACTGAGTTTCTTTCCCGTGTAAAGGAAGCGACATGACACTTGTAAATGTTGTGGTGGACATGGTTTAACGTACACCACTGAAGCAGGTTATTAACGTCAGTTTGAAAAGCAAGACAGTCATCAGGAGTCTTTACATTGCGATGAAGCTTGAAATCGTCAGCGAACAAGAGACAAGGGCCATCAATGCAAAACGGAAGGTCACTAATGTATATGGAAAACAGAAGTGGTCCTAAATTAGAGTCTTTGGGTATTCCAGACGTGGCAACATAGGGATCAGAAACGTGGTTTTTATAAATAACAGACGGGGATCGGTTGAAAAGACAGGACTTAAACAAAGACATCAGGTTATCACTGGGTTCAAGACAGCTCAATTTTTTGAGTAAAATGTCACGATGAACTTTGTCAAAAACTTTAGCAAAGCCAATGTAAATAGCATCAACTTGTGATCCTCTGTCAGTAGATGACTAAATATCCTCTGTGATGTGGAATAGGTTAATAAGCGTTGAGCGTTTCTTCACAAACCCATACTGTGCAGAGTTGAGGACACGTTTCAAGTGATCATATAGCTTAGAAAAAATAAGAGGCAACTATTTTCGGTAGGACAGAAATAAGTGTAATAGGTCGATGATGCTCAATCGAGTCTCGGCTGTCTTTTTTGAAAACAGGAATACTTTTGACTCTTTTCAGATCGGGAGGGAAAATTCCAGTAATGACAATTTAGATTATTAATGTGAAGCAGCTGCTTGTTAAGCGTCTCACCACATCCTTTGATTAGGTACGAACGAATCATCAGGACCAACAGCTCTACTTCCTTTCAGTTTCTTGATAGCGTGTAGGATCGCATTCTAAGTGAAGTGGTCAATGTTAAGAATGTCAAGCTGTTAGTACTGATCTTCGGCAGTTACAGGGAAATATCAGATTGGTGTGGAAAAGAATTCTCTGTAACGAAGACATGCGGAACAAAATCTGCAAAGTCATTAGCGATGTTCTAGCCACCCTCAATCCGGCTGTTATTGCGATTAAGTATATTGAGTGGGACGCATCGCTTCTCCTTAAGAATTGTAAATTCCCAGAATTTGGATGGATCGCAAGTGATTAGTTCTTCAGTTTCTTTCGTAAATGAGATAAGAGCTTCTTTTACCGCTTTTTGACATCGGCCTGGAGATCTTTGTACTATGGGGTGTATTTATTCCTGGGAACTTTACACTTGGGAATACATTCATTGAAGATACTATAGAACTTGCCATAAAAGTAGTTCAAGGCATCAACGCTATTAGTTTGCTTATAAAGATGGGACCAATCACAAGTTTCTAATAGAGTATAGAGCTTGGTATAATCACCCTTGTGGAAGTTAAAATGAACAAGAGGAGCATTGCGTTAGAGCTTAGCATAGCGAACCTGAGGAAAGGATAAAACTAAAACTGGATGATGTCCACTCCCTCTCCAGAGCGACGGAGTGACAGGGTACACTACACACTGATACCTGCAGTTGTTACAAATAATTAAATCCAAACATTTATTGTTGATATTCACAGTGTTGTTCAACTGAGACAAGTTGAGTACTAGCTGATTCAGTTAGATCTTTTTCCCCGTACGTACGGAAATCCAAGTTAGTACCAGGTACATAAGTCGGTAGGTTGAAGTTGCCAACAAATATCATATCTTCATTACATACAGCCGCATGACAGCTAACATGATTAAAGTAATCCGAATAAGTTTGTGAGTTGGAGAATGAGGGGAAGTATCTAGTGCTGATAAAAAGTTATTTTGAATGTATAATATTAGCATTACACAACTTAACAAAGAAGTGTATATGTTTGTGTAAAAACTCTTCACCCGTTGTTCTTGAGTAGCTAAGGACATTTATGTACGTTGAAGCCTATTACATCTAATGTATGAGAACAATAATATCAGCAACCATTTGCAATAGGCTGATATATTACTGACATAATAATATCTGCGATCATCTACTACAGGTTTACTTTTTTTTGTATTTTATAATGCAATCACTATGTAAATTCTAGTATATTAAATATTTATTTTCCATATCTTATATCTTTGAAATTGACAATATTACTCTTTGACATATATTTAACCAAACATAACGAATCAAATATACAGTATGTCAAAAAATGGTATTGTCAGTTTCAAAGATAAGATATGGAAAATAAATATTTAATATACTAGAATTTACAGTGATTTCATTACAAAATACAAAAACAAATGTCAACCTTTAGCAGATGATCGCAGATATTACTATGTCAGTAATATGTCAGCCTATTGCAAATGGTCGGTGATATTATTGCTCTCATACAGCCTCTCCTTGACAAATGTCAACCCCGCCTTCTCGTGGTGCATCCTGTTCCCACTAAAGGGGCTCTGACGACCGCCCATAGCGGTATAACTATACCATCGGGATCAGAGGAAATGCTATCCCACACTCACCAACCCGCTTGGCCAGCGTGGTGAGTTATGGCCAAACACCTCCAAAATGACTCTACAACTTAAATCTTGGCCCTCAGTCTCCGGCAGCTGGAATGTACCTGGCCAAGGCAGCGGCCAGTGCGACATGAAGGCAGAGGGTGCTAAGAATCCCCGGAGGACCGGACTAGGCTGCCATTTGATGCTGACCTTGGCTACCTACAACGGACGCTCCCTATCTTCTGATTCAAGGCTTCTTGAATTGGAAGAGGAACTACAAAGGATCAAGTGGGACATCGTCGGGCTAAGTGAGGTAAGGAGAAAAGGAGAAGATCTCATTGAACTGAAAAGTGGACATCTCTTCTATTATCGTGGGACAGATACTGGCAGAACTAGTGGTGTTGGATTTATAATAAACAAGAAACTGAAGGATAAAGTGGTAGAAGTTGAAAGTTCCTCTGACAGAGCTGCACGACTCGTTATCCAACTATCGAGAAGATACCAGGCTCAGATTATTCAAACTTATGCACCCACCACAAGTCATCCTGAAGAAGAAATTGAAGAATTTTATGAGGAAATTCGTCATCTAAATAATAAAGGTAAGCAGCACTTGAAGATAATTATGGGAGATTTCAATGCAAAAATAGGGCAACGGCAACAGAATGAAACTTCAGTAGGTAAATTCGGTCACGGCAACAGAAACCAGCGGGGAAATACTCTCGTTGAGTTTGCAGAGGCAGAAGGATTTTTCATCTTGAACTCCTTTTTCAAGAAAAAAGCCACACAGGAAATGGACATGGAGACATCCAATTGGGACGACAAGTGAAATTGATTTTATTATGTGTAACAAAAATCTGTCATCGAAGACTGCAGTGTGCTGAACAAGTTCAACACAGGTAGTGACCATAGATTGGTGAGATGTATGATGCACCTCAACACTAAACTGGAACGTGGCAAGCTCATAAGACAAACAAAATGTATTGACATAACCAACCTTAAAAAACACCATAATACTTTCAAGTTGGAACTGAAGAACAGATTCTCTGCTTTAGAAGGCTCTAACATCGGAAGAAGTGGATATTTCGGAAGTTAACAGAAAAGTAACCAAAGCTCTAATGGAAACAGCAACAAAATTAGCTGGGTCTAAGAACAAGTTGCATGTGAACAAATTATCAGGAAAAACCAAAATGTTGATGCAAAAAAAGAAGAGAGATGAGGACAACTAAAGAAGATGTGACTTCCAAAGTGGAATATATAGAGCTATGCAAGACAACACGAAAAAGTATCACTGAAGACGTAAGGAAATTCAACTGTGAGCTAGTGAGGAAAGCAATTGAAAACAACCAAAGCCTTAAGATAGCAAAGGGACATCTCAGTAAGGGAAGAAAACAGATTATGGCTCTGAGAAAAGAAGATGGTTCTATAACAAGAAATAGAGGCGAAATTTTGACAAGAGTGAAAGATTTCTACTCCAAATTATATGAAAGGGATGATACATGTACTCCAGACATCATGAAAGGTACCAGTACCAGAGTTCTTCCAGTCCTTCCAGCAGAAGTTGCACATGCAATCAAGAACATGAAGCGGGGAAAAGCTCCAGGAGAAGATGGAATTATTGTAGACATCATACAAGAAGCAAGTGGAGAAATCGAAACAGTACTCGCCCAAATTTTCACTCGATGCCTTAATGAAGGGAAAATTCCTGAGGATTGGAACAACGCTACAATGATCTTGCTAAATAAAAAAGGTGACATTGAGGATCTCAGGAACTACAGACCTATCAGCCTCCTATCAGTGGTTTATAAAATCTTCACTAAAGTTCTTTCACACCGCTTGAAGGTAACACTGGACATGGCTCAACCGAGAGAACAAGCTGGATTCAGGAGTGGCTACAGCACAATAGATCATATCCACGTACTGAGAGAACTGATTGAAAAAGCGAGGGAATATGAACTTCCATTGTGCATGGCTTTTATCGATTATGAAAAAGCCTGATTCGGTGAAACCATCAGCAGTTACCACGGCTCTGAAATCCTGCGGTATTGAAGATGCATACATTAATATTATTAATAACATCTATGAAAATGCAAGTGCAAAGATTCGGCTGTTTGAAAATACAACACACATAAAAATTGGAAAGGGAGTGAGACAAGGTGACACCATATCTCCGAAGCTCTTTAATGCCACATTGGAAAATGTCTTTCAATCACTGAACTGGGAAAACAAAGGGATAAAGATTAATGGAGATTATCTAACCCACCTTCGTTTTGCTGATGACGTAGTCATTTTTGCAACTACCCCATCAGAGCTGCAGAGTATGATCCAGGAACTTGCTGACAAGAGTAAAGAAGTGGGATTAAAAATGAACTTTCAGAAGACAAAAGTGATGTTCAATGCTTTTACAAGAAATGAAGATTTATCGATTGATGGAGAAAATCTGGAGATAACAGATACGTATGTTTATCTTGGACAGCAGATATCAAGTGAGGGTCACATTGATGAAGAAATTAATCGGCGTACAAAACTTGCCTGGAGAGCTTTTGGAAGAAACAGCATAATTTTCAAGAGCAATATGCCATTATGTCTTAAAAGAAAAGTGTTTGATCAATGCATCCTTCCAGTGCTTACGTATGGTGCAGAGACGTGGACCTTAACTAAAAGAGACATACAAAAGCTGCAGACAACTCAAAGAACCATGGAGAGGTGCATGCTTGGTATAACCAGGAGAGATAAGAAGAGGAACTCGTGGATCCGAAAAATGACGAGAGTGGAAGACATCATGATCAGAGTTAAATCCCTGAAATGGCAATGGGCTGGACATACTGCCAGAAGGACAGACCATAGATGGACAGCCAAAATTTTAGACTGGATTCCAAGGGACAGGAAAAGACCCAGAAAAAGACCACATGGGAGATGGGTGGATGAAATTCGTAAATATGCGGGAGTGACATGGAGGAGACTGGCACAAGACAGACCGTTGTGGAGGAAACTTGGGGAGGCCTTCGTCCAGCAGTGGATTGATATTGGTTGACAATGACGATGATGATGACATTAGATGTAATAGGCTTTAACGTACATAAATGTCCTTAGCTACTCAAGAACAACGTCTGAAGGGTTTTTACACAAACATACACACTTCTTTGTTAAGTTGTGTAATGTTATTATATATTTCTATAGCACGTTTTGATCAAATGATACTAACACTCTTAATATCAAAATTAGTGATTTTGAGTGATTAACTTTAATATTAACGCAAATATTTTTATAAGTTTTCTAATTCATTCATTCTGTAGCTGTGAAAGTTTTTCTTAACAGCAATTAAGACGCCTTCTCCACAATACTTATCGGTCGCGTTCAAATTTCTATCTTTCCTACAGGCAGTATATCGAGAGTCTAAGGGTTTAGAATCAAACACATCATCCTGGAGCCATGTTTCAGTAGTACAAATAATATCTTAATCCTCAGCAAGAACTGAGGTGTAGAAGTCGTGTGTTTTATCAATTTTAATTTATCACAGGTCCTTCATTGTGTGTGTCTGGGCATTTACTGAAATCTGAGATATGTGCATTTAGTTCCTTGACATTTTTGGATGAGCCGAACAGAAGGTTTTGCACTATTAAGAGTATATACATACGCAGGTGTTGGACAAAATAATGTAAACACCTGAGAAATAGGCGTTATGTTTTTCTTAATAACGTATTGGACCACCGTTTGCCTTTAATATAGCTTCCAATCTTTTTGGAATAAATTCATACAGCTTTTGAATGTACTCCAGTGAAATGCTGTACCATTCTTCCATCTGAATATCAGCCAGTTGCTTTAGAAATGTTAGAGGAGGGAATGTGCTTATCACTCTGCTCTTCAAAACTGCCCACAATGGTTAGATGATATTTAAGTCAGGTGACCGAGCTGGCCAGGGCAGATGTTGAGGCTCATCTTGGTGCTAATCAAACCAAGACTGAACTGTTCTGGCTGTATGTATATGGGTGCATTATCATCTTGAGAAATAGCATCATTATTGGGAAACCACATTTGGATCATAGGATGCACCTGACCACCTAGAATGTCCAAGTACTCACTGGCAGCAACTCGACCCTGTAGGGTAATGAGAGGCCAGCCGAATACGAAAATGTTGCCTCCCAAATCATCACACATCCACCCCAATGTTTGACAGCTGGAACCAGACATTCCGAATTGTTCACTTCCTTGGGGCTTCTCCATTCATAAACCCGACCTACTGTTAGGAATAACGTAAAGGAAGACTCATCGGACTATATCACATGTTTCCCGTCATGAGCTGTCCAGCTTTTATGCTTATGACATCTTTTTTTCGCATTGTAGCGTTGGTTTCTGTAATTAAATATTTAGGAGTTGCAGCGGTTCCAAAGATGTTGGCTTCGTGAAGTTCTCTGCAGACTGTTTTTACGGAAAGAGGGTCTTCCTGTCCCATAAAAACAGTAACGACGAAACTCAGGTGGATTAGTCGCCTAATAATGGAGTGGATTACAGCGTAGGCTTCTGACTTGTCGGACGTGGGTTCGAACCCCGGGGCAAAACGCAGATGCCGTGTTGGCCCATGCAACGCTACTTTTTTCCTTCTATATAGCTAGTAGTTCTAAAGTAGAGATGGAGACCATACTTTAAGACCTAGATGTTCATGACGGTTCGTCAAGCTCTTAGGAAAAAGCCTCATAAACGGAACGTACCGAATGACAAACACACTATCCATGCCTCACCTAGATTCGAACACGGACCCATCACATCGTTTGGAGGTGTTTAACGACAACCGTCAGAAACTTGATGGGCTGAAAGCAGTTGCCCGTCCTTAATTTAGGGCCACTGCTTCCAGATAAAAGAGAGGACCAGTGCATAAGCCAAACAACATCCATGCTTCATCGGGATTCGAACCTGACCCATCACGGACGAACGATTAGAAGCCAGAGCCTCGTACTACTTGGCCATCAGAACGTCCCACCTCTTAGTGTTATAAGCATGAACGTAGATTGCTTGTTGTAGCAAACGTTTAAGTTCTCCTTTTGTTATTATTTTTGGGTGATGTAGATTTGTTTTAGTCGGACCTCAGTAAACTTAGAGCTCCATAAAAAGCATTATAGCTCTCTCATCTTTCGAGGAAGAATATAATTGCTTAAAAAAACTACAAATACTCATAATTCTACGAGATAAACAAGTAATTTACCAGGACGAAGAGCACTATTGTACCAAGTCATTTTCAAGAATTTGATTTTGCCCAGTGGTTCTGTCAGATTGCTACTCTATTAGCTTCGTTGTTGCGTGTAATATAATGTTGAATGGTCACGCACTTTTGTCTTGGGATTAATTTAATACGCTGTGAGTGTGACATATAAATTGCACCACCCAGAGAGAGAGAGTGGTCACATTCTTTTTTATGAAAACTGGCAGGTGCGAGGAGCACGAGACATGAAATGACTATTTCCATCTAAATCTGGCAAAAGTGTAGGCTCTATAAAGCAACACACGTCACTGTCAAGAATAAACATTCCACGAACTTAGTAAAGGCATTGTGTGTTCAATTGCACGCTGCGACCTGTAGTTTAGTACGTAACTCGCCATAGTTGATTTCTGTAACTTCTGAAGTGTGCGATTTTCATCTGTTTTCGACTTTTTTTGTTGTTGTTGATTTAACAACCATCGTGAGCAACTCAATGGGACATAAGCAGTCTCCCGTCTTTAATTTAGGGCCATTGGTTCCAGGGAAGGGAAAGAGCCACTTCCATAAGGCAAACACAATATCTATGATGTACTTTCTTCGTAAAAGACGTGCTAACAAAACTAACGTCGTTTTAGATGAGCATAAGTTTTTTTTTTTGTGTGTGTGTGTGTAAAAAAAAAAAAAACTTATAAAAGAAATCAACCTGAATGGCTGTGTCCTTAAGCAGTCTCCCGTCCTTAATTTAGGGCCATTGGTTCCAGGGAAGGGAAAGAGCCACTTCCATAAAGCAAACACAACATCTATGATGTACTTTCTTCGTAAAAGACGTGCTAACAAAAATAACGTCGTTTTAGATGAGCATAAGTTTTTTTTTGTGTGTAAAAAAAAAACAGCTAAAAGAAATCGACCTGAATGGGGGGGGGGGCTGTGTGTGTTGAGCATAGGTTTTTAGAAAAGTCTCAGTCCTACTTATCTGAAGATGTTTTCTTAAGTGCGAATTTTAGTTTTTAAAATGAAATTCTACGCAACCTAGTAAGGGGAAATTTATATCTGAAATGATGGAAAATAGAGTATAAATGCATGGCTTTAGCAATCTAATATAAAAATAGGTTTTAAAATACGAATTTTGATAGAAGAGATATATTGCCAAAAGGAAAATGTTAATATATAGGGAAAACAGTGTACTTAGAAAATCAAGAAAACAGTGTACTTTGAGATGTACACTGTTAGTACACAGTATACTTAGACACTGTTAGTACACAGTGTACTTAGAAAATCGGAAGTTGTGTTGATGATATTGTTCGTGGTTTAATACAGCTGATGTTAAAAGAATTTATCCAACCTATCGAATCTGAGATGTATGAATCGAAATAATAAAAAAAAAGGTGAGACCGAATTTTCGGTTGTAATGAATATTTGAATCCTTTCAGACACGAAAAATACATTTCAAAGCATGTTTTTCGAAAATCTAAAAAGTCATTCTGCGCATAATTTAAAATACGTAATGAAAGCAGGGTTATTCGTAGCAAATGGAACAGCTAAAAGAAATCGACCTGATTTCTGCAATCGACGAAATATCCAGATATAGAAATAACTACTTACGCACGCTAGCAGCTGCAAAGTGTGTTAGGAAAATTGATAAATTGTGAACCAAAAATTTCTCATAGCTGATGGAAGATGTCAGAGAAAGCGTTTTCAAGTCTATGGAGAGGAACATCTTATCCAGCAGAAGGTACCATCCTCAAGAGGTTTTTCGTAGTGAGCGGCATGTAATCACAAAATAATTTTTCCAGTGGAGTTTTCAGATGTCCATATACATCGTATTACTGAAAATACCTCGATAATATAAATATACACTTACTCCCCCTAGTGGCAAAACCGTTCCTCTCAAAAATTAGAAATTATACACAAATTTTCCACCAGGAGCACCATCCGATGCAAAAAGAATTTTTCAAACCGGACTTTAGAAACAGAAATATTAGGAAAATCGCATTTTAACTTTACGGCTCCAAGTAGAAAAACTGGGCAATGTCGGAAAAAGAAACAATACTTAAAATAGTCTTCATTATAAATGGTATCAAATGAAACAAAGAATATCTTCAATCAGATATTCAGAAAAAAATTATATCGAATAAAAGGTATTTTGAATTCGATAGATCTACATTTATGCCCTCTAGCAGCGAAGTTATGCATCGGAAGAAAACAGGAATGGAAGGATAATCGTTCCCACATTTCAAACTTCTGAATGCAAAAATAATTTTTAATCGGACCAATAGTAGTAGAGATATGGTGTCCATAGGCGGACGGTCATAGAGATAACACAAGCACGTACCTTTTTTACAAATGACGTTGTAACAAGAAAGATGACATCGAATTTTCGGGTGCAATGAGCTGGCCTTTTCGATACAAACAAAGTAGATTTTTAGAAGAACAAATTTAGAGAAATTTGCTTCATTCGGCCAGTGATTTGCTCCACTGCAGCGTATGGATCGGCCCTCACGCACCTTCGCAGCCGACGTTCACCTCTCACATCAAGGGCACGTGTTGCTCCTCAGTTTCCACGTCGCTTATTCGCAATTGTGCCATTTCTCCAGTCACGATGCACTTTGACCACAGCAGCACGCGAACAGTTCACATACTGCGCTGTTTCATAAATACTGCCATCCTTGGCCCAAAAGTCGATAATCATCCCTTTTTGCAAATCTGGCAAATCGTTCCTTTTACCCATGACAGCAACGAGTGATATGTTTTCAGAATGCCTACAGCATATATATATACAAGAAGCAAGTGGAGAAATCGAAACAGTACTCGCCCAAATTTTCACTCGATGCCTTAATGAAGGAAAGATTCCTGAGGATTGGAGCACCGCTACAATGATCCTGCTACATCCTGCTACACGTCGCTTATTCGCAATTGTGCCATTTCTCCAGTCACGATGCACTTTGACCACAGCAGCACGCGAACAGTTCACATACTGCGCTGTTTCAGAAATACTGCCATCCTTGGCCCAAAAGTCGATAATCATCCCTTTTTGCAAATCTGGCAAATCGTTCCTTTTACCCAAGACAGCAACGAGTGATATGTTTTCAGAATGCCTACAGCATATATATATACAAGAAGCAAGTGGAGAAATCGAAACAGTACTCGCCCAAATTTTCACTCGATGCCTTAATGAAGGAAAGATTCCTGAGGATTGGAGCACCGCTACAATGATCCTGCTACATAAGAAAGGTGACATTGAGGATCTCGGAAACTACAGACCTATCAGCCTCCTATCAGTAGTTTATAAAATCTTCACTAAAGTTCTTTCACACCGCTTGAAGGTAACACTGGACATGGCTCAACCGAGAGAACAAGCTGGATTCAGGAGTGGCTACAGCACAATAGATCATATCCATGTGCTGAGAGAACTAATTGAAAGAGCGAGGGAATATGAACTTCCATTGTGCATGGCTTTTATCGATTATGAAAAAGCCTTTGATTCGGTGAAACCATCAGCAGTTACAATGGCTCTGAAAACCTGCGGTATTGAAGATGCATACATTAACATTATTAATAACATCTATGAAAATGCAAGTGCAAAGATTAGGCTGTTTGAAAATACAACACACATAAAAATTGGAAAGGGAGTGAGACAAGGTGACACCATATCTCCGAAGCTCTTTAATGCCACATTGGAGGGTGTTTTTCAGTCACTGAGCTGGGAAAACAAGGGGATAAAGATTAATGGAGATTATCTAACCCACCTTCGTTTTGCTGATGACGTAGTCATTTTTGCAACTAGCCCATCAGAGCTGCAGAGTATGATCCAGGAACTTGCTGACAAGAGTAAAGAAGTGGGATTAAAAATGAACTTTCAGAAGACAAAAGTGATGTTCAATGCTCTTACAAGAAATGAAGATTTATCGATTGATGGAGAAAAGCTGGAGATAACAGACACGTACGTTTATCTTGGACAGCAGATATCAAGTGAGGGTCACATTGATGAAGAAATTAATCGGCGTACAAAACTTGCCTGGAGAGCTTTTTGGAAGAAACAGCATAATTTTCAAGAGCAATATGCCATTATGTCTTAAAATAAAAGTGTTCGATCAATGCATCCTTCCAGTGCTTACGTATGGTGCAGAGACGTGGACCTTAACTAAAAGAGACATACAAAGGCTGCAGACAACTCAAAGAAGCATGGAGAGGTGCATACTTGGTGTAACCAGGAGAGATAAGAAGAGGAACTCGTGGATCCGAAAAATGACAAGAGTGGAAGACATCATGATCAGAGTTAAATCCCTGAAATGGCAATGGGCTGGACATACTGCCAGAAGGACAGATCATCGATGGACAGCCGAAATTTTAGATTGGATTCCAAGGGACAGGAAAAGACCCAGAAGAAGACCACATGGGAGATGGGTGGATGAAATTCGAAAGTATGCAGGGGTGACATGGAGGAGACTGGCACAAGACAGACCGTTGTGGAGGAAACTTGGGGAGACATTCGTCCAGCAGTGGATTGATAATGGTTGACAATGATGATGATATATATATATATATATATATATAAAATCAGCATTATCAATCCACTGCTGGACGAAGGTCTCCCCAAATTTCTTTAACAACAATCTACCTCGCGCCAGTCTCCTGCATGTCACTCCCGCATGCTTTCGCATTTCATCCACCTATCTCCCATGTGATCTTCTTCTTGGTCTTTTCCTGTCCCTTGGAATCCAGTCTAGAATTATATACAGTATATCATCATCATCATCATTGTCAACCATTATCAATCCACTGCTGGACGAAGGTCTCCCCAAGTTTCCTCCACAACGGTCTGTCTTGTGCCAGTCTCCTCCATGTCACCCCTGCATACTTTCGAATTTCATCCACCCATCTCCCATGTGGTCTTCTTCTAGGTCTTTTCCTGTCTCTTGGAATCCAATCTAAAATTTCGGCTGTCCATCGATGATCTGTCCTTCTGGCAGTATGTCCAGCCCATTGCCATTTCAGGGATTTAACTCTGATCATGATGTCTTCCACTCTCGTCATTTTTCGGATCCACGAGTTCCTCTTCTTATCTCTCCTGGTTACACCAAGTATGCACCTCTCCATGCTACTTTGAGTTGTCTGCAGCCTCTGTATGTCTCTTTTAGTTAAGGTCCACGTCTCTGCACCATACGTAAGCACTGAAAGGATGCATTGATCAAACACTTTTCTTTTAAGACATAATGGCATATTGCTCTTGAAAATTATGCTGTTTCTTCCAAAAGCTCTCCAGGCAAGTTTTGTACGCCGATTAATTTCTTCATCAATGTGACCCTCACTTGATATCTGCTGTCCAAGATAAACGTACGTGTCTGTTATCTCCAGCTTTTCTCCATCAATCGATAAATCTTCATTTCTTGTAAAAGCATTGAACATCACTTTTGTCTTCTGAAAGTTCATTTTTAATCCCACTTCTTTACTCTTGTCAGCAAGTTCCTGGATCATACTCTGCAGCTCTGATGGGCTAGTTGCAAAAATGACTACGTCATCAGCAAAACGAAGGTGGGTTAGATAATCTCCATTAATCTTTATCCCCTTGTTTTCCCAGTTCAGTGATTGAAAGACATTTTCCAATGTGGCATTAAAGAGCTTCGGAGATATGGTGTCACCTTGTCTCACTCCCTTTCCAATTTTTATGTGTGTTGTATTTTCAAACAGCCTAATCTTTGCACTTGCATTTTCATAGATGTTATTAATAATATTAATGTATGCATCTTCAATACCGCAGGTTTTCAGAGCCGTTGTAACTGCTGATGGTTTCACCGAAATCAAAGGCTTTTTCATAATCGATAAAAGCCATGCACAATGGAAGTTCATATTCCCTCGCTCTTTCAATTAGTTCTCTCAGCACATGGATATGATCTATTGTGCTGTAGCCACTTCTGAATCCAGCTTGTTCTCTCGGTTGAGCCATGTCCAGTGTTACCTTCAAGCGGTGTGAAAGAACTTTAGTGAAGATTTTATAAACTACTGATAGGAGGCTGATAGGTCTGTAGTTTCCGAGATCCTCAATGTCACCTTTCTTATGTAGCAGGATCATTGTAGCGGTGTTCCAATCCTCAGGAATCTTTCCTTCATTAAGGCATCGAGTGAAAATTTGGGCGAGTACTGTTTCGATTTCTCCACTTGCTTCTTGTATGATGTCTACAGTAATTCCATCTTCTCCTGGAGCTTTTCCCCGCTTCATGTTCTTGATTGCATGTGCAACTTCTGCTGGAAGGACTGGAGGAACTCTGGTACTGGTATCTTTCATGATGTCTGGAGTGCATGTATCATCCCTTTCATATAATTTGGAGTAGAAATCTTTCACCCTTGTCAAAATTTCTGCCTCTATTTCTTGTTACAGAACCATCTTCTTTTCTCAGTGCCATAATCTGTTTTCTTCCCTTACTGAGATGTCCCTTTGCTATCTTTAGGCTTTGGTTGTTTTCAATTGCTTTCCTCACTAGTTCACAGTTGAATTTTCTTACGTCTTCAGTGATACTTTTTCGTACTGTCTTGCATAGCTCTATATATTCCACTTTGGAAGTCACATCTTCTTTAGTTGTCCTCATCTCTCTTCTTTTTTGCATCAACATTTTCGTTTTTCCTGATAATTTATTTACATGCAACTTGTTCTTAGACCCAGCTAATTTTGTTGCTGTTTCCATAAGAGCTTTGGTTACTTTTCTGTTAACTTCAGAGATGTCCACTTCTTCCGATGTTAGGCCTTCTAAAGCAGAGAACCTATTCTTCAGTTCCAACTTGAAGGTATTATGGTGTTTTTTAAGGTTGGTTATGTCAATAGATTTTGTTTGTCTTATGAGCTTGCCACGTTCAAGTTTAGTGTTGAGGTGCATCTTACATCTCACCAATCTATGGTCACTACCTGTGTTGAACTTGTTTAGCACACTGCAGTCTTCTATGACGAATTTTTTGTTACACATAATAAAATCAATTTCACTTGTCGTCCCATTTGGATGTCTCCATGTCCATTTCCTGTGTGGCTTTTTCTTGAAGAAGGAGTTCAAGATGAAAAACCCTTCTGCCTCTGCAAACTCAACGAGAGTATTTCCACGCTGGTTTCTGTTGCTGTGACCGAATTTACCTACTGAAGTTTCATTCTGTTGCCGTTGCCCTATTTTTGCATTGAAATCTCCCATAATTATTTTCAAGTGCTGCTTACCTTTATTATTTAGATGACAAATTTCCTCATAAAATTCTTCAATTTCTTCTTCAGGATGACTTGTGGTGGGTGCATAAGTTTGAATAATCTGAGCCTGGTATCTTCTCGATAGTTGGATAACGAGTCGTGCAGCTCTGTCAGAGGAACTTTCAACTTCTACCACTTTATCCTTCAGTTTCTTGTTTATTATAAATCCAACACCACTAGTTCTGCCAGTATCTGTCCCACGATAGTAGAAGAGATGTCCACTTTTCAGTTCGATGAGATCTTCTCCTTTTCTCCTTACCTCACTTAGCCCCACGATGTCCCACTTGATCCTTTGTAGTTCCTCTTCCAATTCAAGAAGCCTTGAATCAGAAGATAGGAGCGTCCATTGTATGTTGCCAAGGTCAGCATCAGATGGCAGCCTAGTCCGGTCCTCCGGGGATTCTTAGCACCCTCTGCCTTCATGTCGCACTGGCCGCTGCCTTGGCCAGGTACATTCCAGCTGCCGGAGACTGAGGGCCAAGATTTAAGTTGTGGAGTCATTTTGGAGGGGTTTGGCCATAACTCACCACGCTGGCCAAGCGGGTTGGTGAGTGTGGGATAGAATTTCCTCTAATCCCGATGGTATAGTTATACCGCTATGGGCGGTCGTCAGAGCCCCTTTAGTGGGAACAGGATGCACCACGAGAAGGCGGGGTTGACATTTGTCAAGGAGAGGCTGTGATGTTACGCATCACCTGACCTTACATCCCATATATATACAGTATATATATATATATATATATATATATGCATGGACAAAGCATTCCACATACCTACATAGTAGCATGTTGGTCCTCCTATAGGGCGAAAAACAGCCTGTACACGCCGAGGCACGGATTCTACCAGATCCGGAGTGTTTCCGGAAGTAATGCCAGCCATGCCTGTTGCATCATTGTCCACAACTCCTTCCAAAACGTCAGCCCAGAATCCATGGATATGATGTTCTTCTGAATAGAATCCCACAGAGCTTCCATAGGGTTTAAATCCGGGGACCTTGAGTGCTACTGGATGGTTCAAAACTCGGATAAGTGTTCCTGGGTGGCTGTTTCCCGGTGGGCTGGCGCATTTTCCTTCTGCAACAGACCATTGGCCGCTGAATGCTCGAAGGCCATGAAAGTGTGTAAGTGATCAGCCCGCATATGCTGGTAGCATGCAGCAGTTAAGGACCTCTCTAGACACAATAAAGGATCTAATGTGTTCCATAAGAAAGCTCCACAAACCATTACAGAGCCACTACCGCCTTAAACAGAGCCGACCTGGCACGACAGGACCATGGCCTTATGCTGTCGATGCCACACCCTCTCGTCAGCTCGGTACAGCTGAAAACAGGATCCATCTGACCGCACACATTGTGGTGCAGAGGTCCAGTGCTGATATTCTCTGTATCATCGTAATGTCCGATGACGAGCAGTCAACAACGGCGCACGAGTAGGTCGTATGCTCCCGTAACCCTTGGTATGCAGCGATGACGCACAGGGGTACGTAGGGTATGCAGCGAAGTCGTCGTACCCTACGCTCGCTGACGTTGCTTCGGCCTCCGACATTTAACCTGAATATGATTGCCCCTCCTTTGCCAAAAAGTCGGTCTGTACGAGCCTGAATAGTCTATGTCGACCCCGGTCATCAATGGCGTGTGGTCTGCCACCGCTTGCTCTCTGGGCGATGGTACATCTGTCAATGGCATACTGGCGGTACACCCTTGTGATACTGTTGCCCCCGGGAACCCCAGGGTTCTTACCACTTTGGCGATAGAATGACCCATCTGTCTTGCGCCGAAAATGCGTTCACGATTAAAGTCACTCCGATCAGCACGTTTACGTTGTTGCGATACACTGTTGGGAAGTCCTGCTGTCCGCCTATTTATCGTCTGCTTTCGGTTTTGGTCTGTTCCACTCGGCACGGTGGATGCCCATGTTAACTCCCCATCATTGCTTTTTCTACTGTGTGTAGACGGACACACGCACACAAAAACTTTGGCCGTTAGTGGCTGAAATGTGTACTACGAAAAATCACAAATTGCGCAAAATACTTTTCATAACGGTAAGCATCCAAGGCAAAGGGGATTTTTGCCATCCCGATGGCGCAGTGACCCGAATCCTGGCCTCTCACCATTCCCCCGAGATGGGTCCGGGGTCTTTCTTTTTATTGGGGGTTTAGCGACCACTGTAAACAACTCAATGGGCTATAAGCAGTCGCCCGTCCCTAATTTAAGGCATCTGACTCCAGGGAAGAGAGAGAGAGAGAGAGAGAGAGAGAGAGAGCCAATACCGTAAGACAAACACAGCATCCATGCTTACATTCGAACCCATGTCGGATTAATGATAATAAGCCAGCGCTTAGACCACTGCGTCACCGAAGCTGCTGGCGCCGGGTTCGAATACCGATGAGGCATGGATGTTGTGTTTGTCTTACGGCATTGGCTCTCTCCCTTTCCTGAATCCAGATGCCCCAGTTAAGGACGGGCGACTGCTTTTATGCGATAGAGTTGCTCGCGGTGGTCTTTAAACTCTCAAATGAAAAGAAAAAGGGGGAAGTACAAATCTTGTTCTTAGAAACGAAAGTACAGTTCTAAATACAGTACGAATAGAAATGGACACTTGCACCCCCAAATGGAGAAACTGTGTGACACAAAAATTGGTGAATATATGAAAAATATTCCTCGCCACAAACACTATCCGTAGCAAAAAGGATTTTTTTAATCGGAGTTTTAGAAGCGAAGATCTCATTACAGTGACTTGTTTACAGGGCTTGTTGCCGAGTAATATTTCAGCACACTGTGCGAAGGGTTCGTAGATACGTCGCCTTTACAGAGCTTTTGTTTCGGGAGTTTAAGCAGTATTTTACCCGACTAGAGCAGATAAATAAAATATAAGTTATCGACAAAAGTAATAACTCGCTCTTGCAGTGAGGAAAGTGTTTATTCAGTTGATATAAGGAATGTCTCATGCAGTAGCATTGTCCGTGTTTTCTTTCATTCTCTATATTAGCAATATGTTGAATCCCTTCCCGTTGCGGCCAGTATTCGTCTAACCTAATCATCAGCGCTCACTGTTTATCTCGGTTCACACCGACCAGAGAGAATCTACCACCTCGTCCACCGCTCATTTCCAACAAAATCTTCCCATAAAAGTCAAATCTTCGGCCGCTTGGGTTTTTCCCTCGCTGGAAAGTGTTAACGTAAAACACCCTTCCCTCCAATTGGGGCAGCTAAAGAGCAAATAGCCCCCTGTCAGTTTTTCCTGGAAGGCGCCGATGCTCCTTTCCCTTCCTCCTTGACATCCTCTAGATCATTATCCAGTTCCCCTTCGCACAACGACGAAACCATAAATTTAGCTTTCCCTCTGATGGGACGTTGATATGCAAAAGCTAGCCCACTGTCCAGTTGCATCAAAATTGGCGGGAAAAGTTCTAATGCTGAGGGAAGATGATTAAAATGCTCACTATCCCTAAAATGGTTATTAACTTCACTTCTGACAAACATTGATGCCCAGGTTACAGAATTACATTTACGCCATCTTGCGGGAAACTAAATACTTGGGGAGAAAAAACGTACAGAAATGCTTTCCGCGGTGAACGGCGTCTGAGTGAAGTAGAATTCTTTCAGTTAAATTTTTAGAAGAGAAGGTACGATTGCAAACAAGTTAAAAACAGAAATTTGCTTCTGCATGTCACCATTTTGTAAAATGTACGCAAAATATTTATCGTTATGATGTGTCTAAAGTTCAAAAAATACAAAATCCGATTTTTAGAAAGATTTCGGGAAAAATACGACATGCATTTACGCCCCTAGCGACGATACTATGCACTCTTTCAAATAGAAATTCTACATAAAATGGCCTTTGTGGTAAAATGTATCGGAAAGTAAAAACTAATTTTTTGAATCTATTTTTGAAGCAATTTTATTGAGTAAAATACATTTTAAAGTTTATAACATGTGCATTTACGCCCAGTATGACGAAGTTATGCATCGGGGGAGGCCCAAAATTTATAGATTGTCGTTCTCACAGTTCAGACTTTCGATGGCAAAAAGAATTTATGAGATAGTTTGAGAAATATGTTGCTCCTAGACGAACAGAAATACTAAAAAAAAGCACGTACTTTTTTCTTCAAAAGAAGTGCTAAAAAAGAAAGTAAATCTCAATTTTTGTCATCTAAAGGGAAATTTTTAATCATAGAACTGGAAAAGTAGTGGGGGAAATGTCTGAGCGACTACTTCAGTTACATTCAAGGAGAATTTGCCGAACTGTATTTTAAAGCAGATAAGCGATACCAACGAAGGCACGGAGTCGTTCCCAAGCGGAACACATGAGGCATCAAGAAAGTCAAATGTCGATCAGAAAAACGTTTACAAGCTGAATTTTATTAAAGACGCCGATGTTATAGAAACCTCAAATGTTGCTGATGTACTTCGTAGATGGCTCTTGTGTGCAGTATCACGTGAGTGGAATCCTATACAGAGCAAGAGCTGCAGTTGAACATCACACGAAAGTTTTAACGGTGATAGAATTTTAAATATTCGCTCATTATTGAACGTAGCGTCAAATTACACTCGAGACGGGGTGTTGTACCAAATAATTTTCTTTTGAAAAGTTTGGTTTAAAAAAAAAAAATCACGAGCCTTTTGAAGACCCCATTTTCAACTAAATCACCATGAAGATCCTTCCGAAAGTTGAAGTGTGCACATGCCACATACCAATTTTCCTACTCAATTCCCATATTTATTTGGTTACTGATCACTAAATGAGCTACGGCATCTTGTCCCTGAGTAGGCGCCTGTTTCAAGTCTACCCATTATTTTGACCCATGAACCAGTGCTGGGAAAGTCTTGTTACTTTCCAGGTAAATGTGAGTGGGTTACACTGATATGTCTGCTGATCAATCGCTTTATACTCTGTGTCAATCTGTAGATAATGGTTTTGGGATGATAGGTCATAGAGGGCCGAATTAAGGCCTTAGTGAACCTCTTGGCTAAGATATTTAAGTGGGCCCCTGGGATACCGCAACTGAGTGCACCCAAGGCTAAGACATCTGGGTGGGCACCCAAAGAACTTATGAAAGAGGATCTCTATGAAATCCGTTAAGACATAAAACTATAGCAATATGCTTGTGATAATTAGCACGTAGTGCATTCTTCAAACTAATAAATTACTTGCAGAGTTTTTATAACTACACACTGAATTTCCCACTGTTCTTACAAGATCATGAGCTAAAATCTTAAGATTGCTAGATTTTATCTTGGATTCTTTAATGATTCAGCTTTGTACACTTTTCTTGGTGCATCTTTTGTAATGCCATGTGAAGCCACAGTGGACTTCGACTATTAACGGTTCCAAGTGAAAGTAGGGATATGTGGGTGGACGTTAGTGAAAAAGCTGAAACTGTCTCACTGACCCCGCTGTACAGAGCCACATGAAACCCTTACTGAGTCACTGCCTTGAAATTTGATCGTCTTCTAGCCGCTGTTTGTGATCAAGTGGAAATCATACGAGACAAAAACTTTTTATAAACTTCTGTCTCTCTTGCTGTAATTTCCTAAGGGTAGAGATTCCATGTGGTCTAACAGCATGCCTTTTTGGCCCTTGGCAAATGCTGGGCACTAGGCTGTAGCCCCCGCCTTAATCCCCGGCCCTGGGGTCATTACAATATGTACTAGTGCCTCCTTGAAGCTCAAGTTTGATAGCCAGTAGTCTACTAACGTTGTTTCAAGATAACAAGAAATGGAGGACAGGGTCTACTCAGGGTTCGAACTACTTTCGGCTAACTGTAGTTTGCTTTAACTTAATTCGTTTAGAAAAGTGTGCCTGATTTGACACCTTTTTTCTGACATACTTTCAAGTATAGAGGATTTTGTTATGTCAATTAAACGCCCAACGTATAGAAAAAAAAGTTTCCTTCTAAGGAAGTAACTTTCAGACAAAAACAAAGCTCAAATGAAATTTACGATACAAATTTTGAAGTTGTGAATCTAACTACCATTATCCGACTACCATATCCGACTTACCATTTCCTAAGGGTAGAGATTCCATGTAGTCTAACAGCATGCCTCTTGGGCCCTTGGCAATACTGGGCCATATTTGACCAATAAACGGATAAAATGTCATATTTACACCAATAAACGGATTTACAAATTCAAAATTTGTATTGTACACTGGTGTAATACCATATTTCATTTGTTGAAATTCACGATTATTATTCCTTAATAATTATTGCTCGTTCGTTCGAGAAAAATTCTAGAAAAGAAGAATACGAGAAGGGAGCCATTTCTCGAATGGTCCACCACGAAATGTCAGAGTGTTCCGGTGAGCCAATGTGTCCCTGCTTGACGGCCTGTAAAGGTTGTACAAGTATGTAGACTTAGTACTTTTTCAAGTTTTTTACTTAATGAACAGAGGATTTTTTTTTTTAGGAGAAAATATGATTTTTGGTCTTTGCGACAGGCGAAGTTCTAAATAACAGAAAGAAATTCCCAGTTTCATTTTGTTGCAAAACAACTATCATTGTCATCGTGTTTATAGAAAATAGTACATTCTTTCTAAATCTAGGCTTTTGGAAGACTTCGTGCCCCCGGACTGTGACCCACTTCTCTCACCCGCGCGTAACGCCCCCAGTCACAAGGTTCTGACGACACACAAAGTCTTTCTCTTCTTCACTTTCTTCTGCTAAATAGCCTGGCTCTTCTCCAAACTTTCTTTTCGCACGTCGTGGTGTGTTATTGTGTCTTTCACCGAAAGATTGATGGATGGTTCGTGGGTTTCCAGACTTGTTATTCGGCTGCTCATGCGGCTCTGCACTTTGGAAAAAAGTCGTGTGTTGTTTATAGGAAGAGCTTTAATTGGTATGATCCCAATCCCCAATCCATCCAGACACTCCTTTTGTGCCGTTCCACCAAATTGACGATTCTGATGCACCCAGTTCAGCATGCGATTTGCACCTACCGAGGTGTGTGCTCCCGCCTGTAATTCGTACTGGCAGGGAGACAAAATCGTGCAAGGGTAACTAAGTGAAGTTCCGAAGTAAAGAAAACACCCCATACCGACAGCTTAATGATAGGAAATGCAACAGCGAAATTATTCATCCGTGGGATCATGAGGGAAGATAACGAAATCTGAACATAAGGAGAAATAAAACAATAGTTTGGGGTAAAAACAGGAAAAAAACTATAAATATAACCGAATGTCACGCATTTACGTTATTTGCCTCCTACTTCTCATTTGAGACATTCCACGAATAGTTCTCGAATGCGATGTAAGAAATATTCCTTTTCCTTGATATGATAAAAGATTTTCTGTTTCCTAAGAAGCAAAACATACAGAATCTTATATTCAGAATAGGTTTTTGAAACACCAGATTTCTTTGTTTTTATGTTGAAGTCTGTGTGAATCTTACTGTTAAATAGCAAAAACGAAACGTAGGCAGTGAAAACTTAATCATTAATAAAGGTTAAAGAGTTAATGAGTAATTAAATGCATTTTGAGGGAGGTTTGTCAAGTAATTTAAATGAATTTTGTGGAAGGCGAAGCAAAACTAAGGATACGTTGCAGACAGACATAAAAACGGATAAAAATAATCACGAAATCCCAGCAGGAAGTGAAATCTAAACTTAAACTAAACAAACAAAAAACAGTGGTGCTCAGTTTCACACAAATGTAACCCGAAACTATTTAAATTAAAAAAAAAACAGTGTATGAAGTGTTGTGATCGGGAAAATAAGCATTTAGGCAAAGGAAGCTCTATGTTTCAAACTGGCCGTTGGGGGGGGGGGGGGGGATACAAAAGGAAAAAAGTTATTCAAGTTTGTTGATCAACAGTTAGGAAACGAGCGATTCAGTTCAAACATCATACTTTATAAGCACATATACAGTAATTACACAGATATATACACCTAACTGAAATACAAATACGTCAGAATATAAAGAATAACAAACATAAGAAAGGCCAGAAATTCCATTCGTTGGCTACTGGTACAACAAATCTCCACTGAAGTGACAAATATTAACACATGAGTGACAAATATTCACACGTTCTCTACCAGTACTGTATACATTAAAATCTAACCACTTTTGTTAAGTTTGTAAAACGAATCATTACGCCTCATTTTGAAGAAATGATATCCGGGACATGCAACTCAGTTCGTATGTTTGCACTGCCATAGACAAGGCAAAGGTGACAGGAAACTTTCATAACAAAAGTAACGCTGAAGGTGTCAGCGTCCCGGGATTTATACACCACCCACTTTCTTTAGACACCCCCATAAAAAAGCTCAACACACCTCTAAATAGAGGAGTGTAGCATACACATACACCACAGCACTCTGTTTCATATCATCATTGTCAAGCATTATCAACCCACTGCTGGATGGTCTCTCCAAGTTTCTTTAACAATGGTCTATCTTGTGCCAGTATCCTTCATGTCAATCCCGCATGCTTTCGAATTTCATCCACCCATCCCTCATGAGGTCTTCTGGATCTTTTCCTGTCCCTTGGAATCCAGTCTAGAATTTCAGTTGTCCATCGGTGATCCGTTCTTCTGGCAACATGTCCAGCCCATTGCCATTTCAGGGATTTTACTCTGATCATGATGTCTTCCACTCTTGTCATTTTCCATATCCACGCGTTCCTCTTCTTATATCTCCTGTTTGCACCATGCATTCATCTATCTATGCTTCTCTAAGTTGTCTGCAGTCTTTGTAAGTGTTTTTAGTTAAGGTTCACGTTTCTACTCCGTACGTAAGCATTGGAAGGATGCGTTGATTAAAAACTTTTCTTTTAAGTCATAAAGGCATATTGCTCTTAAAAACTCTACTCTTTCTTCCAAAAGCTCTCGAACCAAGTTTTCTACGTCGATTAATTTATATATAAGATACACTTTCTAATTTTGATACTAGTCCTTTTTGTTATCACTTGTCAGCAGCAGTTAGCATGCACATGAATTCATCAGCTTTTTCCTTGAAGTATCTTTTGCCATAATGAAATATTGGGTTGGAAAGAAAGTAATGTCTGCAAATGCAAGGCAGCAGAAAAGTGCTAATTACTGAATATACAAGTGCAAATCAGTCCAAAATGTAGTCGCCATCCTTTGCCACAACTTGCTCTCATCGTCTGGGCAGCAATAGAATACCATCCCTGCAGAATTGTGGCGGTTTGAACGGAAAGAAGTGAGTAAGTGTGCCTTCGTCATCGTCCTGGTTGGCGAACTTCTGTCCGTCCATAAAATGCTGCCACGACCGGAAATGGTTGTAGTCCTTTAAGGGCAATGTCCGTGGAATAGATTGGGTGCAGCAGCAGCTCCCAGCCCAGACCTTGTGACAGGTCACAAGTGCTGTGCTAGGCCTAGCTCCATCCTGATGTAGGAGAACGCCATTGTGGTTCAGCAGTGCTGGTCGTTTGAACGAGAGCAATGCATGAAGATCCGTCGAGCTGACGGCAGTACAAATCGGCGGTGATAGTGGTGCTGTCTGGCAACAGCTCGAAAACCACGACACTCCGCATATCCCACCAAACAGACAGCAGGACCTTACGTGCGTGTAAGCCGGCTTTGGGGAGTTGGCATATGCCTCTGTTTTTGGGTCCAACCACTGTTTATGGGAGCTGACAATGTCATGCAGCATCCATTTCTCGTCACCTGTCACAATGCGATCTAAAAACGGTTCAACTTGGTCACGTGCAAGCAGGGAAACGAATGCACTCATGCGAGTTGCTTTCTGCTTAACTGTTAGTTGATAGGGCACCCAAACTCCCCTCTTGTGCACCTTCTCAAGAGACGCAGATGCGCGATAATGCTCGTGTGGATAACCCCCAGCTGTTCAGCCAACTCCAGCGTGGCCACACGTGGGTCGGTCTGCACTAACGTCTTGAAAGCATGCCCATATGCACTGTTGCGAGTCTTCCGGCTTTGGGATGACCTGACAGATCAAAATTTTCCTCTCTAAACCGTTAAACCAACGACAGCACTGACGATGTGATATGGCATTGGGGTACACACTGGTAATGTTCCTTACAGCACTTGCCGGGGTGCTACCGCTACGAAAATTATACAGGATGCAATGGCGGATGTGCTCCTTCTCCACTTCCAAGTTGGCTGGCGCTTACAGTCTTCGCCTTCTGACGGCTAACTGCCATTGACTTAAGCCACCTACCTGTTGATGTCATGTCGGTGTGCTGAGCAATCTCAAAGGCCAATGTGCGCCGAGGCCGTGCTTCGACTTCGGGTACCTCGTCATCGGATATTACTTTCTTCCCTACCCAATATTTTATTTTAATTTGAAGTATGTATACAACAGTCTTCCTTTTTAAGTTTCTCTTGGTTAAAGCATATTAAAGTGAGTCATTACAACCACAAAATATACATACGCATTAAATATCTCCAATCCGTACACTCGGTAAGATGAACTACGCACCGGATTAAGTCTAAAGAGAGTTAGTTAATTTAGAAACCGTCAGTCAAAAGAGCGTAGAGTTGAAAACCGTCCAGGCACGTTAAAATTTATTCACTAAAATACATTAGCGCTTTCGAAGTCTTCAAGTAGCTTCATCAGGTGTAGTAAAAAGTTAAAAAACGCTTTACAAGATGACACCAAAAGATCAGACTACAAACAACACACCTTTCATAATGGTCGAGTGCAGGTGCACTGAGGCATCTTGGGTAACTCAAAACATCTGTTGGTTACGATGTCAGCTAAAAGGGGCAGGTACGGTATTTGGTGAAGATGAGATAATTAACACAGTTCAAGGTCATGGTTTCGTTCCGGACTCCGTCGACAACTCACGAAAAATAGTCTCTTCGCTAACAAGGTGTCTCCATGGGTACGGTAGAATAATGGGAGATTCGTCATTACAGAAGGTGTTTGACTCCCATTATTCTACCCTACCCTTACCCTTGGAGACATCTTGTTAGTGACCCATTATTCTACCTTACCCTTGGAGATATTTTGTTAGTCACCTCGTCGACAGCTCACGAAAAATAGTCAAGATGTCTCCAAGGGTAGGGTACAATTATGGGGGGGGGGGGGTTCATCAATACAGCAAGTGTTTGAATCTCATTATTCTACTGTACCCTTGGAGACATCTTGTTAGTGAAAAAGACGTTTTCGTGAGTTGTCGACGGGGTCCGCGGACCAAAACCATGACCTTGAACTGTGTTATCTCATCTTCGCCAAAAACCGTACCTGCTCCTTTTAGCTGACATCATCATCAACAGATGTTTTGAGTCACATAAGATGCCTCAGTGTACCTGCGCTCGACCACTACGAAAGGTGTGCTGTTTGTAGTCTGATCTTGTGGGTCATTTTGTGAAGTGTGTTTTTTTAACTTTTTCACTACACCTGATGAAAAAGCCACTTGAAGTCTTCGAAAGCGCTAGTGTATTTTAGTGAATAACAGTGGCGGCTCGTGAGTACATCTACAGGGGTTCACAATTAATAATTTCCAGTTTTTGAGATACACTGTGTCACACACTTGTGTGTTGCTTGCAATATTCATATAATTTAGGCGCTGCTATACCTTGATGTAATGTATTAATTTTGAAACGAAATGTTATTATAGATATTACTGTACTTTAACTGTTTCACAACTTAATAATAAAGGATTACTTTATTGATCATACTTGTTATAATATGCTAATTGTTCTTTACTGAAACAATTATTTTCATTTAATTTTAAAGTAGTAAAATAAACGCAAAACAGAAAGCTTGTTTTAAGTGTTAAATATTTAGATAGTTAGTCATGAGGCCTCGTGCTCTCAATTATTAGATTAGATTATTAAACACACAGAAAAAGGAAAATAATCAAAGCTGCTGCATATGATGGTAAGATCTAGTATTTACTTACACAAATTTACTTGGATGGTAGCTTACACAAATATTTTCTTTAAGTACAGTTTTTGTAAGCAAAGTCCATCCTTCTATCTTTTCTTGACACAAAAACATCAATAACTCTTTCATTGAAATTATGGATGTTAGAAATCATTTCCTTCTCGATTGCAAGCATGGCTAAAGCTGTAAGCCTCTCTTGACACATCGTAGACCGCAAAAACGTCTTTATCCGTTTTAGGGTTGAAAAACACCTTTCAGCTTCAGTAGTCGTCATTGGTATTGTTTCAATAATTAATAACAGTTTATAACTTTCAGAAAATGATGACAATAAGTTGTTTTCAATAAAAAAAAACTGTAAAAGACTAACAGCACCACGCATGTTTCTGAAATCAGTTCTTTTGTAAATGATTTCAAGTTCTATCTTGAGGCATGTTTTTATAAGAAATGAATACACATTTACTGTATCTTCAAGCAATTTCTCGGGGAATTTCTGTTGAAACTCTTCAAACTTTTGTGATTCAAAAGAGATACAGCTGAGCAAGATGTTGTAAATGAAAATCTTGTTTTTATTTGCGTTGTAATAATGTCACAGGTTTCCTTTGCAGCCACTGTTCTACTTAAGTAAAAATCTTCCTCACGCCTCGATCGTTTAGGTGCATTTCCTGGGTACTGATTAACCAGCTCTGTCACTTTGTCCATGTTACCTCTTTCCTTATCAATGGCTTTGACGAAGTGGTCAACATTGGCTTTAGTTCTCACAGCATCAGTGTAAGTTAGCTGTAATTGATTGTACAAAATATCCACATGTGGCATTAATCTGTAAAAAACAGAAAGCCAAAATATGAACGTATTATCTCTAAGGAGACGAGCTAGAGCACCAGCTTGAATAATGGTGGTTGGTTGCTTAGAGGTTGATTGGATTTCCTCCATACATTCAATTAATTTCTGTCTGTACTCAAAAACAGTATTAACAGTTATGCTCTTAAAATTCCACCCTTGTAGCTGACGCCCGAGGTATTCGTTTGCCAACAATCTTGTCCAAAACAGACACTCTCTGAGGGGAATTCGAAAAAAAAAATTGTTATATCACTTAAGTTCGAAAAAAAAATTCTGACATCTTGGTTTTGACTTGTTGCTTGAGCTACAATCAAGTTCAACTGATGAGCGTAACAGTGAACGAAAAAAGCATGTTTATAGGTTTGTTGCACTATGGTCTGCATGCCAGCATGGTGCCCACTCATTACATTCGCACCGTCATAGCTTTGAGATACGAGTTTTTCTGGATTTTGCACAACATAATCTAAACTGGTACAAATACATTTGTTTATAGATTCTGCGTCGTGCCCTTCAGGGTTATCAAATTTCCAGTCTTTCAACTGGTTGGCCATTAGCTAAAACATAGCGGAAAACTAGAATTAACTGAAATACAGACGAGACGTCTGATGTTTCAAATCCGCAATCAAAGAAACATACTGTGCAGTTTTTATTTCTTCTATTATGTTTTCTTGACATACAAAAAGCATACAATATAACAATTCATTTTGAATTTCTTTCGAGGTACCTTTAAAGACAGCAGCGGTACTCAAGTGTTCTTTCAAAGATGAGTCAAGTTCTGCAGAAAAGTTTACAAGCCCTTTAAATATGCCAGGATTTAAGGAATCGTCATCCTCACGATGACCTCGAAGGGCCAACTCAAATGCACCGCAAAATTTAATACAGTCTATAAGCTTAGAAAGGACATACCTATTTTTATTGAAATCCAATGTAGCACTTATGTGTCCATGAGAACTTGCGTGTTTTTTTAAATTTTTTGTGTCAAATGAGCTAAGTCACAAACGCCGTTTTTCACCCAAGTAGGATTGCCCTTTTCACGGAAAAATAACAAACAAGGAAAACAAAATATTTTGTTTGTTTGTTCACAACCACAAAGCCAAGGATTTTTTTCGTATAGCTCTTCTCTAAATTCTCTTTTAAAAGTTCTAGATTTTGATGTCGATGTTTGACTTATATTAAGTCGGGGCGTTGGCCTGCCACTCTCTTTTATTGCTATTTTAACTTCTATGGGCAAATTGCCAAACGCTACTTCCTTTAAATTACTGAGTACATACAGGTACTTTCCATTATTGTGCAGTAAATAAAAACAACAGTTCACTAGCTACACTACAATAGATAAACTGTAATAAGTGTAATTTCAACTAAAACTTTATCACCAAAAAAATAATCGAAACTGGAAACTCCAAAACACAAATGTAACACGCGCGCAAAGGTTAGGAGCATCTCCCGTCAACTACAGCCGTGCAATACTGAGCTGAGCTGCGTCACAGGCAGCTCATCGGTATTCTCCGTTAAGCCGCTTGTAGCTATGTTTCTCCCCTACCGCGAGCAAATGGACTCGCCCGTCTGTCGCATATCCCGTGTCCAGTATCGAGAGCGGCACATTCAGTCCGCTCCGCTCCTAGCCACCGGCGCGTCATTACACTTAACCTCACTTTGCGCGCCCTACGCTGTTTTTCATTGTCCGCTCTTTTAAACTTACTGAAGATAAACCATTTAGTACTGCGTCAATAAAGATGTATTTACATCGTATAATTATTTTTCTATTTTTTT
Source organism: Macrothele yani (assembly GCA_039090855.1). Lineage (NCBI taxonomy): Eukaryota > Metazoa > Arthropoda > Arachnida > Araneae > Macrothelidae > Macrothele > Macrothele yani. The sequence goes on from CM077014.1 coordinate 3,942,558, forward strand.
ATAAGGGGTTCACGTGCTCTTGTGCTTTTATGGACGAGCCGCTACTGGTGAATAAATTTTAACGTGCCTAGACGGTTCTCAACTCTACTCTTTGGATATACGTACGCATCTTGTCATTTTAGTCTTCTACAAATTTTGCATATGAACTTTTGAATAATTTTTGCATGCACGAGATTTGTGAAAATATCAATATACAGTAGAGCGTCGAAAATCCGAACTAATTGAGACCATTGGTAGTTCGGATTTTCGATGTGTTCGGATTACCGAACAAGTAAAAAAAAACAAAACGAATACGTTAGCATTTCTACATTATATTATCCAAATACATGTTCCAAAAATGAGTAACTGTGTACAAAAAAAATGACATAGGACAAAGATTTTTTTTTGTTATTATGCAATGCGTAACAAGTTTGCCATTTTTACTACTGCTGTGAAATTTTTGAACATAAAAAAATTCAAATTCCAAAACTTTCCAATCATTACAAGCAGGTTCCGATTGCCAAGGGATGTACTTTATGCTGAATGCAGGGGGAATAACTTTCTCCCGAGCTCACAGTGAGCAATGGGGCTAAGCGATGAAACAAGGGGTGATACTACCGTGGTAATGGGTCGTAAAATCTTACCCCCGCAGGGAACAAGTGACTGGAGAAGTTTTCGCCTTTTGTCTGTGTATCAGAAGTCACCTCTACCTTCGACACGTCGCCCCCAAAATGCGTGTACCCCTAAAAGTAAGCTATTCCATTATCTTATTAACACACTGAGTTCCAAGTTAAAATGAACGGACTACACTGAAACTTTCCACCACCACAAAAAAAAAGTGGTGGGGCGATTGTTCGGATATTTGACGTTTCGGATTTTTGACGCTCTACTGTATATGGTTTTAGCAACTCACGTTAATGTGCTCCTCTGCTCTATCATCTAAAAGCTTGTGGAAGCTTTTAGATGTGAGAGATAGAAATAAAAACAGCACAAACAACAAAATACCTGCATGTAATTTTTGCAAAACTAATTTCCAGTTACAACCATACTTAACTTAAAAAAAAAATCATGAGTTCTCCATTTCTGTAGTTTACCCCATTTCTGATGACAGGTTTAAAGCCTAAATAAATGCATATTTTACTATAAAAACTTTGAGCCTTCGAAAAGTTTCTTTTCATTCAACAACCCCCCCCCCCCCCTCCACCCTCCCTCCTCTTGCCCGCCCCAATACGAAATTTTTGTACAAACCCTTGTCGCTGTCAGTGTGTTAATAAGAAAATTAATCACGGCTAGATCGTTACTTAGCAACAGAAGTGGTAAAAAGACTGTGCGCATTGTCAATACTTGAGAGTGGTTTCTGGTGAAGTCGATCCACGACGTCACCACGATTTCAGTTTTTTTGTTTTTTTTTAACTCCATGTCATGTCTACTTGAATTCATTGTCTGTGTTGCACTTTGATAAAATCTCTAAGAATTTGTTTTTTTGGATGGAGTTTTACGACCGCCGTGAGTAACTAAACGGTCTATAAAGCAGTCACTTGTCCCCAGCTTTCGGCTACTGATTCTAGGGAAGGAAGAGAGTCAGTGTCGTGCAAGCTCTCTTCCTTCCCTAGAATCCATGCCTCATCTGGATTCGAACCCATTTGGACGAATAGTTAGAAGCCGCTTCGTACCACTTGGCCACTAGGACGGCTGAGAGCTTTTGTAGGGGGCTGAGTGTGAGCGTACGGCGTATTATTGTTATTTTTCGTGCCGTAACAGTGCGACTACTTCTGAGTACGCTTGCTTCTCCTGAAGCGATTTGAGATTTTTGTCTTTTTTTTTTCATGTTCTCCCAGACTGGTTTAAATATCGGGTTTCGTCATGACCATATTTTCTGTTACCTGCTCAATCATCCATCGAGCATGTATGATATCTTACTGAACGAAACTTCCAAGCCTGTACTCGGAAGTCCCGAAATGCTACTGAGTTAAGAAATCAGGTGCTTGTTCCTAGACACCCCACGACAGCATTAGAGGGCTGTACCACCTCACTACGTGTCCTATTCCTTTGCGCAATATAGCCACGCAAGGTATTGACTGATGTCACGTGACACTGTCTTGTTGCCTGCTAAACTGATGTGCAGTCTTGGAAATTAAATCATATTATTCACTTCATATTTTATGTCTCTGGTGACTTTCAGCTCATTTATCTCATTGTTTCTTGGTGAGGCAAGTTCTTAATATGTTTTATCTCATTGTTTCACGGTGAGGCAAGTTCTTAATAATTCTATAATATGTTGTGTCTTATAAATTTCATAATGAATTACATACAATGAGCATTTTTCAAATCTACTGAGAAATGAAACAGTTAAGAAAAATATGAAGGAAAGCTAGAACATTTTCTGCTCGCAGTATATTAAATTTTCTCACAAGCAATATTTCCTCTAATCGGCCGTGGGCAATGCGCGCCTGACCCAGTGAGCTGGGCAGGCATCAAAACCACTTGGGCAAGAAATTTTATTTTCTCGGCTTCTTTTACTAATGTAGTAGAAGTTGGAACTTGGATTCCAACCCTTATTTTTCTAAATCCCCCCATTCTTATCATTGTTCTTTCCGCAATTGATTTTAAATTAAAAAAATTATTAAAAACATTTCATTAATTAAAATTTTTATTTTATAAAAACTGAAAAGCTTTGAGCAATACTCTTTTACCAATGGCTTACAATTTAAATGACCGAAATGCCTTTCCCCCGCCAACTAGCATGGGTGCATTAGTTAGTACAATGAACTTGGTTATGGTTTACTGTGATTGGCTGGCACTGATGTGTTGTTTTGAGAAAAGACTCAATATCTGCCTTTTTCTCGGCTTTTTTGAAAATCACAAACCCACATTCTCGCGTTCACTATCTGCTCTCACGCGGCTTCTTTGTAAGAAGCCTTTGAGACTGAAGTGGACAATGAGGCGAACTTAGGAGGCGAATGGCATTTAAGAAAAGTATTATTTGACTTTTGAGAGCCCGAAGTTTATTTATTATTAAAGGTAATTGATTTTCGATTTGTGAAAATTAAATAGGGATTTGGGAATTTTTATCTAAAATGCTTACTGCGCGGAAGATATTTCAGCTGCGCAGCCTAGAGGAAACATTGCTGAAAAGCATGAGTATTGAATGAAAAACGGGCAGAAAGAGTTCAAACGTTTACTACTAGATAGTGATTAATAAAACATTTTTAATTTCTTATTTATTTTAATGAAAATTGGAGCACAAACGCCCTTGCTATTTTTTTTTTTTTTTTTTTGGTGGACAATCCCAGATATTTGCAAAGCACTACACCTGTGGTCCATCAGTGTATTTCTCTATGTTTTACATCGAAACTAATTTCTTCATACGAGAAATATAGAATCGAAATTGGTTGAAATTTTTCTCAAATTCCCATGGTGTTTCAATAATTGAACAATAAATATTTTAAATTTTTCATTTCTTTTGTCTTTCGGTTGTTACGATATGCAATAGACATTCAAATGTAAAGCAAAGTAATACGGCAATAACCAGGAAATAAGAGAAAAGGCCTCCACGAGCCCTCTCATCCTGACGACTGAACACAAAAAATATCCTAGAACAAAGCAAGCCAGACACACCGTACAACACCGTTTAGGAGGTGAAAATGATAAAGGCATCACAAAACTGATTTCAAGATAGTAAGTATTCTTTAAGGTTTCTTTTAAACAAATTATAATTATTAATAGCCGACAATTGTAGTGGGAGCGATTTCGAAATCTGCGGATCAGCATAATTAATTGAAGCTCTAGAACATTCATGTGAAGGGAAACAAGAAATCAGTGAGGTTTTATGTCTAGTTGAGTAAGAATGGTTAGGGACAGTTAAAGAAATTAAAGAAGAGAATAGTGATCATATGTAGATGATTTTAGAAAGGAAGTGTCTGACCCCAGGTCTTAAACAACCCTTAGAAATAGGAAGCTAGGAGATTTGGGCTAGAGTGCCCGATAGGAAAGTGATACGGAAGCGAAGTAGAAAGGGTAAGGAAGACTCCCTTATTTTATTACTGGGGGGCCAGTACCCGGGGACCGACAGCTTAACGTGCCCATCCGATGCACGGCGGGTATTTAGTGGATCGAGTGTTCGTACCTGCCTGGGATCGAACCTGAGGTCCTTTCCGTGGCAGTCACGAACGTTGCCCACTAGGCCACCCGCGGCCCAAGAAGAGAATAAATCATTCTTTAGGCTTTTAACATGAGTTTTGCCAAGTTAAAAACGGTGATCAATATTTAATAACTGAACATCATTAGGCTGCAATCTGGGGAGCAAATTAGAATTTGAAAAGGAGGAACCTGAAAGTCTGAATTGCACCAGTCTCAAAAACCTATTTTGTAATCTCTGAAGTTTAGTTAAGTTGCAATTGGTAGTCGAGCTCCAGACCGAAATACAATATCAGAAGTTGGGATAAATTAAAGTGTAATAAAGTAAAATCCTAATTTTCGGAGACAAATAAGCCATTACTCTCCCGATCATTCCAATATTTCGAGAAATTAGGGAAATAAGATAATCAATGTGAGAGTCGGATTTAAGATCCGACAATAAAAACACTTTTAAGACTTTGTACAACCTCAACCTGTGTGTTATTTAAAATTATAGAATGTATAGGGTTTGTATTCCGATCTACACAAGACTACAAAAAACCAGAAATTTTTCACAATTTAGTTATCTGAATGCTTATTTTTTTCATTAAGCTGAGAGGTACTCAACTACTAACAGAAGGTACGGACCTACCCATGTTAATTAACATTCAGCTTTGATCACAGAAGTGAAGATTTCTCGCTCGTGATCCCATTCGGTGTCAAAATGTATATTTGGGCTTCCTTTGTGGCGAAAGAGCGGAAATGATCTAATATTTCATTTTCTGAAAAAGCTGAGTAATGCGCTGCTGCGTTCCTGATTCCCGACAGACTTTAAGCAGCAGAAAGTTACTCTGTCATCGCAATCAAACCGTGCTGATGAGTATGTTCAAACATTAGCTTTCAATGAAAGCTTTGGGGGCAACGCCTATCTATTCTTTTTGATGCGATGACTCTTGACTTTTCTCACCTTACGTGTTTCAGAGTGTCAGCATTACACCTCCACCTTCCTGTTTTCGTGTAAAAAAGAAAACGTATGAATAACCTGCTGCTTTAGTCGTTACAGATGACAAAATTCACCTTACACGAAAATCTCGCAGTTTTGTGCTAATGAGAAGGGCGCTTTGTTCTTATGAAAGCATAAAGCGAATTTCGAAAAATTCTCTTTTACAAAACGTTTCTTCATGAACGTTGCATTCACCCTGACTGAATAAATGAAGAAAAGAATGTCACTTTTCAGTAAATACAAATTTGGTCAGATGAAAAGGAAATATGTTAATACGATTTAAATCCATCTTTGGCAGCTTAATCGTGAGGTGCATTTTAGATATATTTCTAGCACGTCTTTTGTGAAAACAGATCGTACTAATGTTATCACTTTGTCCGTCCATCTGCCTGTGGACAACGTAGCTCTGCAACTTTTTGTTCGATTTGAAAAATTCTTTTTGCATTGAGAAGCTCGAAATGGGATTGTAGCCATTGTGTGTGTAACCTGATTAAGATCACTAGTGTAAGATCTCGCGTTTTTAACTATCATATGCTTTTAAACTTGTACATATCTTTTTTGAATCAGATTAAATGTGTAAACTCAATGTTTCATCATTTGGTCAAACGTGGTTGTTCTTCAAGTTGATTATCGGGTTTTGTGTGACAGTACCTTCATCTGTATGAGTATTACTTGCAACACGAAAAACGTACCTACCGTTACTTGAAATGGGAGAATGACTATCCTTGCATTGTTTTTTTTTGTTTTTTTCGATGCACCACTTCACTGCTAGAGGGAGTAAGTACAAATGATATCGAATTCAAAATACATTTTATTCCATCCATTTGCTTCTAAGTATCAGATTGAAAAGATTATTTTTCCTTTCGATGCCATTGATAATGAAGACTATTTTAGGTACGTTCTCTTTTTCCAGTTAATGCACAGATTTTTCGCTAAGGCGCGCAAAAGCAAATTGCGTTTCCCCCGATATCTCTGCTTCTAAAAGTCAGATTTGAAAAATTCTTCCTGCGTTGGATACAGATCCTCGGGAGGAAAGTTTTGCTTATAATTTCTAATTTCCGTAAAGAATGGTTTAGCCACTAGGGGGATTAAGTGGCTATTTCTGATTCTGATGTATTTGCAACAAAATCTGAGCTTTTAAAAACTCTATTGTAAAATATCTTTCGTAGATCGATACCGTTCACCTCGGAAAACCTTTTTTGAGTACCTCATTAAAATAGTGCACAGGTTTTCCTCCAGGGGCCCTCGGTGTTTTCGATATCTCTGCTTTTAAAGAGCCGGATTTAAAAATCCTTTGTTGGAGAGCGTTTCCTGTGCGAAATGTTTCCCATTACGTAATTTCAAAATTTTCTTAACGCACAAGTGTGCCACTAGACGGCTTAAGTTTCCGTTTACAGCAACATCTGCGGGCTTAAAACCGGATCGAGAAAATTCTTTTTCGGTCAGATACTATACTAACTAGGAAAACTCTGTATTTTCTTCCCAAAATAATGCACAGTTTTTCCGCTAGGGTGCGCAAATGTTAAATCTGTTTTTCTAAATGGGCGATATAAAAAATTCTTTTAACACCGGATACCATTTATTTTGTGTGGAAATTTTGGTTTGTGTTTGAGGAGTTTTGTAGTTCACAGTTCTGTCGCTAGGTGGTGGTTGGGTACTTCTGTTCGCAGTTATATCTCAGTTTCTGAAACCCTATTGAGAATTATTTTTTCTGTGTGCCATTCACTACAATGAGAATGGGAAGCATTATCCTCTTTAAATAATGCACAGATTTTCCGTTTGGGGGCGTAAAGATCAAAATCTTTTTCTCGCTACCTCTACTTCCGGTAAACGCATTTGAAAACTCCTTTTTCCTTACCATAGCTTTTGCCATGAAGAATACTTTTCGCCTATTTTCAACTTTTCCATTATGCAAAATTCTTCCGCTAGAAGGCGTAGAGTTATGTTTCATTTTATATTTCTTCTTTTAACAGCTCGATTTGAAAATCTCTGTCTCTGATACTCCTACTGCTATAAGAAACTTTTTGTCCTCTCTTTGTTAATTTTCGTAACATACTTTTTAACCGCTGGTGGAAGTAAGCAGCTGTTTCTATTCCTGGATGTTTTATCGATTGTAGAAATCCAGTTGATTTTTTACTCTAACCGGTTGCATTGGCTCTGAATAACTTTGATAAATCTTATTCGCGTTGGGAAGGATTCCAAAATATAAATCAAAGCTGTCTCACCGTACGATAAAAACACCAAGTTTCCAAACTGCCAACTAAAAACATTTATTTACAGACTAAAAACTTTGCAGAAAGCTAGCGCTTTCGGAGAACACATGTCTCGATCTACTGGCCCGAGTGCCACAGGACAAGCACCGCCCATCACAGATATATATAGCACACCCTTGCCCACAATGCAACACGGTACCAAGTTCCAAACCATACCCCCCTTCCCCCCTCCTCCTTCACCAGAAATGACGAGTACACACATAGTAATTTAGAAACCCATCAAACCCCCCACCCCCACCCCTGTTGACATTCCCCCTTCTCGAATCAACCCCCCCCCTCTTCCCCTTCCCTTGGTTCAAATAAAAAGTAAAGGACCTGAAAACAAATCAAACAAACTATTAAAGCATAATAATTTTAAAAAACTAAATTAAAAAAGTTCAACTGCAAATCAAAGTCCCTCGTCCGTGGAGGCCTCTTGGGTGGTAACCAATCTTCTCCAAGTGCTAGGTACATAGGTCGGCAGATCCTCATTACAACAAGAGTCACCGTATTATAGGATGAACAAACTCTCGGACATGAATATAGTAGACCTGCCGACGTTGGAATTCAATATCTTGGCACCATTTCAATCTGGGGAATATCCCTCATGATTTACAGCAGTAGTGAGTGCAGTACTTTTTGTTCCTGATCTAAGGGCGTATCTGTGTTCCTCCAGTCTGACAGACAAGGTCCTAAGTGTAGAGCCAATATATTTTTTGGAGCCATGTCAGGGTCAGAGTGGGTTAGGGGGAGGCTGTAAACACCATGTTGTTGCAGGGTGGAGGTCCTATCTCGGTCACGTCTGATCAGAGAGAAGATATTTCTATTATTAATTCCAAAATTTAATTGGTGTCTCTTGCAAGCTTTTTTGAGAATAGGTACGGTGTTAGGGTTGTACTCTACACTACCTACAAATCTATTCTGTCGTGTCTCCATGGATAACGTTGTGAATTTCAGTCGTCCATCTCTCTTTAGTAGTTCTTGAAAAATTGTTCTGAATATTCAAATGTATGAGCAATGGATAATACAGTTGAGAGTTCCTGTTTTCTTGCTCTACAGGAAGATGAATGTGTATGAGCACGTCTAATCAGAAAACGCAAAGCCGCAGTTTTGGATTGCGTTGGGTGGGCAGACGAAAATGGTATAATACATGGATTGAATGTAGGTTTTCTATGCACAGAAAACTTAATCTTCTGCGTTTGCGGGTCCCTAGTTAAGAGGAAGTCTAGGTAAGGTAGATTCCCCGAGTGTTACAGTTCTTTTGTAAAATTGATTGTCGGGTACTGAGAAGACAAACAGGCTGTGAATTGATCTAGAAGGGCAAGCGTATGTGGCCAAAAAACCAGCACATCGTCAACATATCGTATCATAAACAGAGGCTTAACAACATAATTCACTAATACCTGGTTTTCAAGATGTTGCAACAGGATCTCAGCCAGTACCGGGGAGAGTGTGGAACCCATGGGGGCTCCTTCAAGCTGTTGGTATATTTTATTGTCAAACTTGAAGTACGACCTCTTTGCCACTAATCTAAGGGCAGAGAGAATAGCTTCAATTTCCATGCGTGAGGTATTATCTTTCTGTAGACAATCCTCAATAATTGAATGAACAATTGTTAGAGGTACACTTGGGAAAATGGCCTCCACATCCAAAGAGGCCATTACAAAATCTCTTCCGTCTGAAGTAAAAGATCTTATTCGGTTTAAGGCTTGGGTCGTACTGTTGATGGAAACATCTGAATGCATGATTAGGGGTTTTAAATAACTGGCTAACGCTTTTTCCAGCGCCCGAGTTGTACCAGCATACCCCGAAACCAGTAATCTGAGTGGCCGTTCGGGCTTATGAGTCTTTAGTTTTCCGAAAAGTTCCGGAACTCTAGGGCCCACCGGAGGTTTCATGATTGAGGAAACTGAATGAAGTAGATAGCCTTGAAGTCTTAATTTGCTAAGATCTGTAATGGTTGCTACCGTCGGGTCAGACTTTAAGACTCGATGTGGAACCTTGTTAAAGGCACAGAACATTTTAATATGGTAATCTTTTTGTCCATGATGATTATCTGGGAGGTTTTGTCAGCACCAATGATAGACAAGTCATGGTTATGAGCCAGCTCCTTTAGTTGCTCTCTTTCATATTTTAGGATTGCTGGAAGTCTAGACATTTGTCATACCCAAGTTCCTTAGAATCAATACCTTCACCGTCTCAAAGCGGGACTCAAGAGTGATCTACAAAGCAGAGGGCAAAAGACTTAGTGCAGAAATGAGAAGAAAAAGGGCTTACATTGATCTTTTGAGTCGTCGTTCTTATCAGGCTTATCAGAATGCAACGGAAATCGCCAACCATATCATCCTAGGTATGAAACTTAACATTTTCTTTACCTCGTTACAATTTGAACTGGTTTCTGTCAATAATAGGCACACCAAAACCATTACAGATCTTAGCAAATTAAGACTTCAAGGCTATCTACCTCATTCAGTTTCCTCAAACATGAAACCTCCGGTGGGCCCTAGAGTTCCGGAACTTTTCGGAAAACTAAAGACTCAAAGTCCGAACGGCCACTCAGATTACTGGTTTCGGGATATGCTTGTCCAACTCGGGCGCTGGAAAAAGCGTTAGCCAGTTATTTAAAACCCCTAATCATGCATTCAGATGTTTCCATCAACAGTACGACCCAAGCCTTAAACCGAATAAGATCTTTTACTTCAGACGGAAGAGATTTTGTGATGGCCTCTTTGGATGTGGAGGCCATTTTCCCAAGTGTACCTCTAACAATTGTTCATTCAATTATTGAGGATTGTCTACAGAAAGATAATACCCCACGCATGGTAATTGAAGCTATTCTCTCTGCTCTTAGATTAGTGGCAAAGAGGTCGTACTTCAAGTTTGACAATAAAATATACCAACAGCTTGAAGGAGCCCCCATGGGTTCCACACTCTCCCCGGTACTGGCTGAGATCCTATTGCAACATCTTGAAAACCAGGTATTAGTGAATTCTGTTGTTAAGCCTCTTTTTATGATACGATATGTTAAAGATGTGCTGGTTTTTTGGCCACATACGATTGCCCTTCTAAATCAATTCACAGCCTGTTTGTCTTCTCAGTACCCGACAATCAATTTTACAAAAGAACTGGAACACTCGGGGAATCTACCTTACCTAGACTTCCTCGTAACTAGGGACCCGCAAACGCAGAAGATTAAGTTTTCTGTGTGTATAGAAAACCTACATTCAATCCATGTATTATACCATTTTCGTCTGCCCACACAACGCAATACAAAACTGCGGCTTTGCGTTTTCTGATTAGACGTGCTCATACACATTAATCTTCCTGTAGAGCAAGAAAACAGGAACTCTCAACTGTATTATCCATTTCTCGTACATTTGGATATTCAGAACAATTTTTACAAGAACTACTAAAGAGAGATGGACGACTGAAATTCACAACGTTATCGATGGAGACACGACAGAATAGATTTGTAGGTAGTGTAGAGTACAACCCTAACACCGTACCTATTCTCAAAAAAGCTTGCAAGAGACACCAATTAAATTTTGGAATTAATAATAGAAATATCTTCTCTCTGATCAGACGAGACCGAGATAGGACCTCCACCCTGCAACAACATGGTGTTTACAGCCTCCCCTAACCCACTCTGACCCTGACATGGCTCCAAAAATGTATTGGCTCTACACTTAGGACCTTGTCTGTCAGACTGGGGAACACAGATACGCCCTTAGATCAGGAACAAAATGTATTGCACTCACTACTGCTGTAAATCATGAGGGATATTCCCCAGATTGGAATGGTGCCAAGATATTGAATTCCGACGTCGGCAGGTCTACTATATTCATGTCCGAGAGTTTGTTCATCCTATACTACGGTGACTCTTGTTGTAATGAGGATCTGCCGACCTATGTACCTAGCACTTGGAGAAGATTGGTTACCACCCAAGAGGCCTCCACGGACGAGGGACTTTGATTTGCAGTTGAACTTTTTTTAATTTAGTTTTTTTAAATTATTATGCTTCAATAGTTTGTTTGATTTGTTTTCAGGTCCTTTACTTTTTATTTGGACCAAGGGAAGGGAAAGGAGGGGGTTGATTCGAGAAGGGGGGATGTCAACAGGGGTGGGGTGGGGGGTTTGATGGGTTTCTAAATTACTATGTGTGTACTCTTCATTTCTGGTGAAGGAGGAGGGGGGGGTATGTTTTGGAACTTGGTACCGTGTTGCATTGTGGGCAAGGGTGTGCAATATATATCTGATGGGCGGTGCTTGTCCTGTGGCACTTGGGCCAGTAGATGGAGACATGTGTTCTCCGAAAGCGCTAGCTTTCTGCAAAGTGTTTAGTCTGTAAATAAATGTTTTTAGTTTGCAGTTTGGAAACTTGGTGTTTTTATCGTACAATGAGACAGCTTTGATTTATATTACTGGTATTTCGTACGAATCTTGAGTCAACAAGGATTCCAAAGACGTGTTCAGTACAACCGATAATTCGGTGTCATCTTTGTTCCTTATTTTGTTGCATATTTTAGCACTCATGCTTGAGCATAAAATTAAAATAAACTGAAGATTTAGTCGCTTTTGTAGTCTTATGAACTTTTTGATAATCAAGTTTGTTGCTTCGTGAGTATAAATACAATCAACTTTTTTTTATTTTTGATTGGGGGTTTAACGGCAACCGTGAGCAACTGGATGGGCTATCAGTAGCCGCCCGTCCTTAATTTACGGCCTCTGGTTCCAGGTAAGGGAGATAACTAGTGCCGTAAGACAAAATATCATCCATGCCTTACTGGGAGTCGAACCCGGACACTTCTCGGACGAATGGTCATAAACCCGCGCTTAGACCACTGCGCTACCGGAGCAGCCAGTCAACTTTTGAAAGTGTGATTCTAAAGATAATCACATTCTTCCTTTTATGGGTATAAAGATATTTAATTTGGGTACCTGTGAGATTAGGTCAGTCAAGGTGAGTCTGATGCACAGGAAGGCAGTCTAGTTTGTATTCTTAGGTTTTTTAAAGAAAGCGATGTTTCCACGAGCAAAAATGATTTGTTCGCTAGTTCTGAGTCGTAGCCTTCATAATCAACACGCGAGGTCAGAGTAACAAGATTTAAGGGGTTTTCATTTCTTTTGTTTCTGGGTACAATGACTTTCACGTGAAGGAGTCACCCGTCCCAAATTAAAGATAACTAGACCCAGGAAAGGACAAGAACCAGAGTTGTAGGACAGACACCTGTCATGCCTCATTGAAGAATAGAATCAAAGTACAAATAAGAAGCCCGTTCCTCTGACCGCTCGATCACCTGAGTGGCCATTCTAGGTTTATTCTCTGTACTCTGTTGAACATAACTTCTCTCTTCATCTTCGGCCAATTAATAACCTGATCAGCCGTAATATACAGTATTTTATCAGTTAGTCGTCGAATTTGTGACTTCAGAGAAAGTAAGATGAGCTTCGGGTTTTCGCCGAAAAAGTGTGGGGGCCAAAGGGAAGATGAGCACTGATTCTTCGTAAAACCTTCCTAGAGAAATTAGTGACTTCAGAAGTATATGACAGAAGATTTTGTGCCGAAAGTAATTTGCTTGTTTTTTACCATGCACTAGGAAACATTCCTTTCTTTATTAGCACGTTGACGCCCAAGACTTGTTTGAGTAAACTGGTCTCAGACGCCAATTTCACTTAGGCATATTAAATTATTCAAAACCTTATTTATAATATATGTTCATCACTAAAACTCGTAAAAAGGCTTATTGTAAAAACAACTTCGCGAGTTATCTCGTATGTGGCGTCGTAAGCCAGATCGTCAAATATGGGTTAACTCGTATTTGGCAGTCAGTGTTAATTTCGGAGACTATATCGGAAGAACTAACAGTTGATTTATGATGTAAGTCCGTTCCTGAATTAGAATTGTCGTCGACGCTATGAGGAGGCAGCAGGATTCTTTGGCTAGTGCGAATCTTAAATGTGTTCAGATTCCTAAGCTGCAATTGTTCAGCATCAGATGCATGGAAATTCGTTATCTCGAGTGGTGTAACGGTAACAAGTCACCCCTGTGGTCGAGTGGTCAGAGGCGCAGGTTTCTCGTTTTCCTCTCCCCTGGCTGAATCCTGGTTCGAGTCCTAGATGAAGCGTTGGCGGTGTGTTTGGTACTGACAACGGCACTAGTTCCTCGTTGACACTAGGTGCCACGAGCAGGTACGGGAGTAACCAATTCTTCGCCGTATTATCTAACGCGAAAGAATAAGATGAACGTCAGTTTGTCGTGAATAAGTTCAACGTTGCTCTCATCTCACGAAAATACTTAAAATTCAACAGTCCTACACGTTGAACACAATGCTAGTCACAATACTCAGGAGTCGCCAATTTCTTTAATTTTTTCTACGGTTTTTGCTTACTGTACCCAGGTACAGGCGAGAACTGTTTCATAATTCATTCCCCACATTCCCTCCGCTCTTTGCTAGCTCAGATTTTTTTAAAAAAGGCCCTTTTCAGGCTCAATCGTTCCTAAGGAACAAACGAAGCTTTCAAGCAGTAACAAGAGTACAGGTATAGCGATTCAGTTTCTGAGAAATTTGGAGTAAAATAAATTGCAATGCAATTCTTTCCCCTTCCCACCGTGCTCGCTACTAAATCAATAGATCAAGACAGACAAAAAAGAGCAAAATTAAAAAGCTACCTTTTCAGGACAAGATGCTACAACCAAGGAAAAGTCCTTGAACTATGGAAACACCAGTCAGTACAAAATAAGTACTGATGTTCTTGCTGACATGGAAGACGATTTCAGTGCAATTTGTCATTCCGCCTTCAGGATTCACAAACTATGGAAACACCAGTCAGTAAAAAATAAATACTAAAGTTGTCGCTAAAACGGGAAAATATTTCAATGCAATTTGTCATTTTTCAGGATCCACAAATCAGGGAAACACCAATCAATACAAAGTAAATACTCAATAAATGCATACAGCGTATTATCCGTTTATTTTTATGGCGTAATAAGCACAAAGATTCGCCAAGCTTTCGCACTCCACTTGGAAGCATTTTCAAGGTAATGGTAGACATAAAAACGCAAGGAATTGGAACACGTAAGGAACAAAAATGATTTTTGAAAATAACGTCGGTGACATAGTAGCATGCAATGATATGATCACTTCTGAACTACCAACGATTTGGCATGCGTTATTCAAAGACGCGCCGTGTAATTACGTGCTAAACTTTCATGTAATATGCTCGTGATGTCGCCCACGTTATTTTCAAAAATAATTTTTGTTCCTTACGTGTTCCAATTTCCTGCATTTTTATGTCTATCATTGTCTTGAAAAGGCCTCCCAGTGGAGTGCGAAAGCTTGACGAATCTTTGTGCTTATTACGTCATAAAAATAAACGGATTTAATACGCTACATGCGTTTCTTGAGCAATCACATTGCGGTGTATTAAAAATACCGTAAATACTAATTCCAGCGCAATTTATTTATTCCTATTGCAGCCTGCTCGTCTCTGATCAAAGGGGCCAAGTGCTACTGAGTATCGTAAAAATAAGAAAGGGCTAGCCATCAGCAAAACAGTACTAAAAAGTCCTACGGGCATAGTACATTGCCCATACACACAACCCGGAGCGATAGGTAGGGAAACACCAGTCAATAAAAAAAAATTGTACCTCGCGTCTCCCATTTCCCTGGAACTGCAGACAGTTTTGAAGAATTAGGAATAAAACAGAAAAATAGCAGGAAATATCAATAATAAAATATTGATGTCGAAATAAACACCGAAATGTGTTACTGTAAAGAAAAAGCGATCATACACTGTATGTGTATACACGACATAATGGGACCCCAGATAAGTGAAGTCCTAGAACGGGCAAGGACTTTCCACCTATCTTCCAATGTCCACCCTTTCTTTTCACCTCCCAAACCAGGAAGTGTCAATCATACAAAAATTATGCAACCTTGCTCTCTTCACGGAATCAATCTGAGCTTAATCATCAGTGACATTCAGATGACAAGAATAAAGTCCGCGTTTTTTGCATTAGCTTATTGTGCGTGCACTCCACTTAGTAATTTATCCCCCCCCCCCCCACCGTGTACCCTCATTCATCCCCCATGTTATTTCTCACTAATAAAATTCTTGTATGCCAATACCAAAATTAATCTGAACTAACCACTCTTCCTATCCTATTTTCTCCTTCCTTATGAATATATACATACAGTAAATACGTATTTTTCGTTGCTGATATGTACATGATTGTACAGTATTTATATTGCGACATCAAGACACTGTTCGATCAGTCGAAATAAATTTCTAACAAAAATGCTTGTATGTTTTAGTATTAACTCAGCAATAACAAGGTATGTCAACTTGTTCTAAATTTTTCTGATTAATATCTTGAAACAGCAGTTTGAAGTCTGAGTTTCTTAGGAATAAAACTGTTTAGCGTGCAATGAAGACATCCGTGAAAAAGAAGGCTGAATAATTAATTGTCCAAATATAATGAGATATATTGTTTCCTGCCAGCAACTGTGCAGGGATTTCTTAACTTCTCTCTACGCAGTGGCTTCAGGCGAGACTGGAAGGACCAAATGCGACAATATTCTTGCAGTGCTTTGTTTCGTGAGAACTTCTTTTGCGTGCACTCAGCCAAACCTGAGTTCTAAATTACCGGAGGATGAAGAAATCGTTTAGTAATTCCTGTTGAAAACTTCTAGGACGCCAGATTGGAAACAAAAGTGAAAGCAAAGCAAGGCAGAATAATGAAATTAAGGATAATTTGACGGAAAGAGGGAGACAATCAAGTTGTAATTGCAGGAACAGTAAAGAGTCACAAATCATAAGGAAAAAAAGTCGTTAATACGATGACGTTGCACGCAAAACTTAAATCTTGAAGAAAAATAAAAGCTGTCCGTAGAAATAATTTGGGTTTTGAATCTTGTGCTTTCTTTTATTCGTACTATGATCACTATCATTACTGTTCTTTTCGTCCGCCGTAAGAGATTTCTCACGCCATTTGGTATCATATTGGCAATGGCATGATTAAAATGGTGGGAGTGAATTCGCTTTTTTTTTTAATTTCCTAAGTTTTGCGACGACCGTGAGCAACTCTATGGTGTATATGAAGTCGCAGTTCCTGATTTCGGGACACTGGTTCTGGGCAGGGAGAGAACCAGTGCTGTAAGACAAACATACCACCTATACCTCATCCGTGGTTTGAGCCCAGGACCTGCTTGGACGAACGGTCAGAAGCTAGTGCTTAGACCATGCCTCACCTGGGGTTTGAACCCAAGCCCGATTCGGACGAATGGTCAGAAGCCAGTGCGTAGACCACTGCCCATCGGAGCGTCTGAAGTCACTTCATATTACGCGAATGGATTGGGGAGGAAGTTTGACCGGAGGCTGTAAAGGACATTTAAAGATGTCAGGCGGAGAAAGATGTTACCGATGCAAAGAAAACCGTCCTCGACATGATCCTATTTAAATCACGTTATCTACATAAGGTACGATTAAGTGGACTCAAAAATACGGACAAATTGTTAAAATGTTTACAGGCAGGACTTCTGAGAACGTGAGTTCAAACGAAGTTGCCTCATCAGAAAACTGAGTGAGATCCTGCAAAACGAAGTTCACGTTTCTTTACCCTGAATAGCATTCTACATGCACCGTATTTTTCGCCGTATAAAACGAGACTTTTTTCTTCAGAAGTACATGCCTCGACTTATACGTCACATAGACTACTCTACTGAAATTTCTTAATAAGAAACAATGTTGCCTTAATTATTTTTTTATTGAAGGTTTAACCGACCTCCGTGAGAAACTCAATGGGCTATAAGCAGTCGCCCATCCCTAATTTAGGGTCACTGATTCCAGGGAAAGGAGAGAACCACTGCCCTTAGACAAACACAACATCCATGCTTCACCGAGATTCGAACCCGGACCCATCTCGTACGAATGGTCAGACGACAGTGCTTAGACACTGCCCCACCCGGGTGGTCCTTAAAATTCCTGTCGTGATCTGGAGACCCGGAAATACATTATTACGCACATAAGAAACCATTCCGAACCTGTACGAAGTGTAATATTCCATTCACTAAGGACTTGTTTAAAAGCTCTTGAAATGGATATTTCAGTTCGACAGAATCATCATAAAATTCGCTGTGATGGATTTGGAGTTCCATCTGGCGTATGTTAATTGCAATCCCATCGCGATCACGCTACAAGCTTTCCTTCGATATAATGACCGAAACCCGTGATGGTAATTCGATATAGTGATTACAGATTGGCTGACAGATGGCAGCACATCGGTGCTCTCAGCTCTCATTCTTATATACTCAGTAGACAAAACAGAGATAGGGGTGGCGGGCAGTTGACATGAGCATCCCACGCGCAAAGTGTAACGGACCCTGAACGAACACAGACGATAAATAAGAGGACAGCAGGGCTCCCACGCAGTTCATCGCAATAGACGAACATTAGTAAGCATGGTGATCTAAGAGACTTTGATCGTGGGCGCATTGTAGACACAAGACAGATGGGTCATTCTATCGTCCAAGTGGTAAGAACCCTAGGGTACCCGAGGGTAACCATACAAAAAGTGTACCGCAAGTATACCATCAACAGACGTACCCAGCCCAGAAAGCAAGCAGCGGCTAACCACACGCTATAGATAACCGGGATCGACGTAATCTATCCAGGCTCGTACACACCGACCGCTTGGCAACGGCGGCCCAAATTACGTCCAGGTTGAATATCTGAGGCCCGAGCAGCATCAGCGAGCGAACAGTATGGCGCACCCTACATAAGTGCTACGGGAGCCGACGCCCAACTGGTGTGACACTGTTGACTGCTCGTCGTTGGACCTCCTGGTGCAATAACGAGCAGTCCACACAGAACACAGTCGACCTGGCACGACTGACCTCTCCTGGTGCCGGAAACATTAAACCTGGACCTCTGTAGAGTGGTGCCACATCGTACGGTCAGATGAACTCGTTTTCATCTGTACCGAGCTGATGGGAGTGTGCGGGTGTAGCGTCGACAGCATGAGGCTATGGCCCCGTTGTGCCAGGTCGGCTGTGTTCAAAGTGGTGGATCTGCGATGGTTTGGGGAGCTTTCTCACGGGTTACATTAGGGTCCTTAGTGTGTCTGTAGAGGTCCTTAACGGCTGGGCGCTACCAGCATGTGCTGGATGATCACCTAAACGCTTTCATGACTTTGGCTCATCCTGCGACCGATAATCTGTTCTAGCAGAACAATGCGCCAGCCCACCGGGCCGCAGCCACTCAGGCATGGCTCGAGGAACACTCATATCTGACTTTGGAACCATCCAGTGGCCTCCAAAACTCTCCGGATATAAACCCCGTGGTAGCTTTTTGAGATATCGAGAAGCGGAACATCAGATTCATGGATCCTGTACAGACGTCTCGGGCGGAGCTGTGGACAATGCTGCAAAACGTTTGGATGGCATTACCTCTGGAAACCCTCCGGCATCTGGTGGAGCCGATGTCTAGGCGTGCACAGGCTGTTTTTCGCGCTAGAGAAGAACCAACACGCTATCTCTAATGCTTTGTCCATTGAGTGTAGTTTCTTTAAAGCACTATCAGAGAATTCACAGCCTGAGGATTGCGCAGAGCTCACGTGCGAAAAAAAGAAGAAAGAAAACACGTCAAAACAACTTACCGCTACAATACACGCCAGAAGTAATCCCGCTGCAAAAAACACAAGGGGCTGACAGGTACCGTACGAAAAGAAAGGAGAGGAGTAAACGCTGACGTGCTGCCATCTATCGACTGTATGAGAACTATATCCAGGGCTAAATCGGAGCAATACGGTAGCGTCAATTCTTAAGAAAAAATGAAATTCAACTTTTGCCGAAAAGAAAAATGCGGAAGTTACCTAGCACACACTTTCTCTTCCTTTTAACATTTACTGGAACATATGAATAAATTACAGAATTTCAGAACTAACTGTATTCGTTTTAGCGTAGCCTCATACTCAGGATCGTTTTCTCGGAAGGCTAACTATACGTATTTGTTTTAGCTCTGCCTCATACACAGGGTCGACTTTTCTATGAATGAAGATGACTTAGAATCGACTTCTCTGATGAAAATTGAGAAATTTAACCCATTAAACCTATACTCCACATCGACATATCATCCAAAAAAAAAAAAAAGAACTGTTCTGATGACAGTAACAAAGATCTTAAGGCAATTTTAAGCTTCGAGGGAGAGGGAACATTGTCCTGAAATATTATAATTTGGCAAATAATCACATGCCGAATACTAATCATTATCGAAGATTAACCCCCCCCCCCCGGAATTCAGTTTTCAACCTCCATTAGTATAACTAGGGATTCTATCAGAGCTCTTGGAAACATTCCGCATCCTTCACTTCATTTGAATTTTACCTTCATCGAGAGAACATACCTGTGCTGCAGTCCTGTCTTGTTCAACATCATCCCTGAGAATGCATGCATCTGGATGTCGCGGTTACACCTGTCTTCTTCAGCCTTCTTAATCCATAGATCCATACTATTTATACTTAAGGTTTCCTGATCACAAATTTACGCAGTAGAACGAGTAAAATGGATGGAAATATCGTTCCCTCCAACGAAATGCTTGTGAAATAAAGGTTGTAGATGCAGGAAGAAAGCATGCACTGCTGTCTACATAGAAGAAATTCTTAAGTTCAGTAACGCATGGCGGGTTCGAAGAGGTGCTACTGAGGAAACAAATTTCAACTCTCATTTTACAGTTTCCAGAAATTTCTGTACAAGCAAGTAGGTACACAGGATGTCTACTCGCACGCGTTTTTTTTTCAATTTTTTCTGTATCATCCCGTACATTAAAAAACACAGAGGGATTAAATTCCATAATCCACTCACATTATATTTAAACCCCGGCTTCTCAGAGTTCAAATCAGATAAATTGTGATCAATATGGGTCTGATACGATTCGTCCTACAACGATTGGTCTAGTGCAG
Source organism: Macrothele yani (assembly GCA_039090855.1). NCBI lineage: Eukaryota > Metazoa > Arthropoda > Arachnida > Araneae > Macrothelidae > Macrothele > Macrothele yani. The sequence continues at coordinate 3,962,866 of CM077014.1, forward strand.
ATTGGTCCGAAGGGAGACAATTCGTCGTATGGATAATATGTCCATCGATTGTTTCAATATATGGTACGATTGGTCTGATTCCGATTTGTGCAACGGTATGACTATTTCAACAAACTTTTGCACGCAATGAAGAAAAGAGATATGATTTTTGCGTATTCCTATCTAGACTTTCTGATTTCCGGCAATAGGATGGGAGGTTCCACGTGGGAAAAAAACCCAGCTGTACATCAATTACGTTGATTGGGATCAAAATAAGCTGAAAAAGTGGGCATTCTCTTTCGCTCTAGAAGGAGATAATATTTTCTATGCCTCTCTCCCTGCCTCACCCTCCTTCAGTCAATAGAATATTTTCAAAAACCTTTGGACAATAAAATTTAGTCAATCCCGTGGACAGTGGAAGGAGCAGTAGATTGTGACATGTTAACACTGGATGACAGGCCCTGAAATTTCGGCTCTCCAAAAGTCGAAGAACAGTTTTTTTAAACGATCAGCTAGGAAGAATAAATGGTATTTGCGCAATTAACAAAAGGTACAAGACACCCAGCACTAACAAACCCCTCCGTCGTCAGAGATATTGTCAATTTAGTGACACTGGCTCCAGGGAAGGAACACAGCCAGAGTGAGAGATAAGCACAAGAGCCATGCTTCGTACGGGACTCTCAAACCCGGGATCCTCTCAAACGAATGATCTGAAACCAGCACCTTAGACCACTCGGCCACCGGGGAGGCTTAAAGTTACTTCTGAACCTCGATGGGTGTTTGGCGGACACAGGATCACGAACTGAAATTTTTCCAGCACAAGTCCTGTGCACAGCTATTAGGCCCTTCTGGCCCCAGCAGCAGTATTTGCACCCACATTCTCGCGCCCTTTCAGAAAGAAAATTAAATTACAGTTATAAACCGATGAGCCATTACATTACGACCACCCCCAGCCTAGAGAAATGAGCGCGCCTGGAGACCGAACGGTGGCGCAGGCGATGTTCACAGAGCAGTAAATACACAACCCGAAGACCGGCTGTGGGTTAGTAGAGTGTTCGGAGTCAGAACACTCTGATAAAGGACAAATTTTGATGGCGCGGAGCCTAGGAACTACAATCTCGGAAATGGCGCTGCTTGTTCACGTGCCGCTGTAGTGAGTGCGTATCAAAAGTGGTGCACATATGGCCAAACGATGAACCGTCGTCCAGTCGTGTGTCATCCGCAGCTCATTGATGCCAAAGGGGAGCAGAGACTGTCGCGCATTGTTCACAGCGACCGCAGTGCCACAGTGCGACAAATCACCCGCAGCTGCAACAGTGGTGATCAGGGCAATGTGCCACAGCACACAGTTAATTGCAGCCTTCGGCGCATAGGCCTGCGTACCAGAAGACCCAGCCGAGACCCCATGCTCACTGCACGTCATTGCCAACAACACATGAAATGGACCCAAGATAATCGAGATTGGAAGGTGGATGATTGGAAAGAAAGTAGCCTGGTCTGACGAATAAAGATTCCTGGTGCATCACGTAGACGGTCGAGCGTGGATATGCCGAGATTACCAATGGAAGCTACGGCACCTGGATGCACTGTTGGGGGAAACAGGCAGGTGGAGGTGGTGTTATATTCTGGGCGATGTTTTCTTGGGACACTTTAGCCCCATTATCCCAATAGCACAATCCCCGATAGCTGTGAGGTATCTGAACATTGTTGCGGCCCAAGTTTACCTATTCATGGCAACTGTATTCCGTGCTGGAGATGTACATTACCAACAGGATAATGCGCCATGCCACACTGCTAGAATCGTCAAGGAGTGGTTCGAGAAACAGGCTGGTAACTTTCTGTTAATGCCCTGGCCTCGAAATTCACCGAACATGAACCCAATCGAGCATTTGTGGTTCGGCTTGGAAAAGAGGGTTCGCTCTAAATCACCACCACCCCGAAATGCACGGGAACTGGAGGACCTGCTGTTGACATTATGGTACCAGATACCCCAGGATACCTATCGCACCCTCATTGAATCGATGCCTTGCGAAGTGACCGCTGTTTTGCGGGCTAAAGGGGTCCCCCCTTCAGCTTGTTAGGCAGATGGTCATCACGTAATGACTCATCGATGTATGTATTCTTTAGAATGCGTATTTTTTCATTACGTTTCTTTTGTTATAAATTCTTAACTATGAACTTTACTCGAAAAGAAGATGGTTGAATGACAAAATTTGCTTTTTCCTGAATAAATTAAAAATAATAATTTTAAAATATTCTGGTATTAGATGATGTGGTATTTGGTTCACATAAACGCATTTTAAGATGTTCTGGTGTAAAGATATTCGCATCGTTACAAACGTGGTCATTTAATCATCTCAATAGTTATCATACTCGTGATTTTTATGTAAGAATATCACGTCATTACAAACAGTATTTTAATCACCAATCGTTATCACACACGCGATTTTTATGTAAAAATATCCTGCCATTGCAAAAGTGATAAAAATATCCCCTTCGTAATGACGTAAGTGAATCGCACAAAATTTAACTCCATGTACAAAATTTTATTTGGCTGAATCTCAAATGACAAATATTATTTAGTTTTCCTAAGAAAATTTCTTATTCTTTTCGCGAAAGAATTTCGAACTCTCAAGTTTTAAATAGTAATATTGAATATTTCTAAATATTCTGATAAGGAGCTGACAGCACTGCAAAATATTATATGCACATGATTTTTTTTCGTTTGCAAAAGGTTTCCTTTTCAACCGAATAGGCTCGAAAAGAAAAAAAAAGAGGACTTTTAGTGTCAGGATACCGCACCTCTCTAATCTTGTTACTGATTGCATGCTTTTGTTCTTGTTCCTCACTTTTTTGGATCAAACAACATTAAATTTGTACAAAGGAACTTCTAAGTGCTACAAGTTGAATTATTCAACTTAAATCAATAATTAATAAAAAGCTATTTGTGAATTGCTCAGCACTTAAACGGGACGCGGAGAGATTCCTTGGATCTTCCAGCGCAAAAGGTTAAGTCCAGGAACTTAACAGGTTAAAAAAGCAAAGTTTATCTCTTTTTTTTATGCTGTTTTCTCTTAATTCTTCTCCTGCATGTGTTTCCCGAAGATAATTTACTGGACTTCATACATGTCGCCATCAAACACAAAAGTAAATTTCAATATTTAGCAACAAAGCTTAAAAGAGCACAATTTTTCAGCAAAAAATTGTATTCATTTGGAAATATGCTAAAAACTGAATAATAAAACATAAAACCAGAGTACAAAAAACTTTACGAATGAAAATAACCCCCTCTGTTTCATTCATAACTATTTCTATTTCTCCTCTTTGTTCCAGTGACACCCACGGCCTCAATAGGACTCTGTCCTTGTTATTTCACATCCTTGTCGCAGGGGAATATTACATCCTTTTTGACAAAAAATGGAGATCCCGCCCCCTCTTTAAACAATGGCCGCAGAGCAAAGAGCACGCCCTCCTCAGGTATATTAGCTCAAGTGGCAAACCGTGTCGCGCAGATACATCTCACATCCTCATAAATCACCAGCGATGGACAATTTTAAAGGTTCCACAATCATGTCAGGAATACTCCTTATAACCCTACTAGCTACAGAGGTAAGTTAAACTTATCTTCGACACCAAATATTTATTCTTTAAAACAAAAAATAATTTCACATAATCATTAGCTTCGGAATAATTCGGTTTATAATGTTTTGTACCAAACGTTGTAAAATATATTTTATATTGGTTTAATGCTGCTTCTAAAATAATCGGCTTCATATCAACACAACTTTGAGATAATACAGCGGAATATTTGAGTGCAGTCAAATAGCTTTTTTGGCTTCACCAATTGCCAGAGACTTAAGTTCCTAGCCATTTTTCTGAGCTGGGCCCGGGTTTGAGCCCCGGATGAGTAGTGTGTTTGTCCCTTTCCTAGCACTAGTGGCCCTAAATTAGGGACGTGAAATAGCTAATAGCTCTTAGAGTTGCCAACAGCGGTCTTTAAAGCCGAATACAAGAGAAAATGCTTCCCCTGCATCTACTGTTTCTCTGGAGAACATTATGTATGCTGAATATCACTGAGCTGCATCAAAAATGGGAAAAATATAATAAAATCAGCAATGGGAGTTTTACATCAAAGTTTTCTTTTTCGTTTTAGGAACACATAGGTCAACTTATGCGATACACTCTCATGTGTAGCAGTAGCGTTACACCAGGGATGGCCAAACTTTGAGGAACCAAGGTCTACCTTAAGCTATCATTCCCTACCATGGTCTGCCATGGTTTATCGCAGTGATATAGGCATACTTAAATAGGAATAAGCCTACATCGCGATATTTAATCATTTTTTATTTCTGAAACATTTTTCAAACAAATCATATAATTTTACTTAGATTCCTTATTTACCGTATTTAATTCGTAGATGCTGATGCATGACACTTCATGTCCTCACAAAGTTTAGAATAATCAGGCACATATTCAGTGAGGCACAGTCTGAGACACGCTTCTAAATGAGCATCAGTCAGGAAGCTCCTCTATTTTGACTTATTATTTTCATTTCTGAAAAAGCTGCTTCACAGAGATGTGTGAATTCAATGAAAGCAGTCATCGCAAAGAAACAGATCTCAAGCAGGGATATTTTTCTTCTGAAAATAAAGTCCAAAATGCGTTATATAACGCTCTTGCCTTCAGTACTATGTTTGGATTGAAGTTTCACAATTTCTGATTCTAAATCTGAAGAATCGAAGAGAAAGTGGAGAAAATGTTTGATGAAACTTCCTCGATATCACATTCGCCAAAAGGATATGACATAAAGCTCAAAATGGGCTGAAAGTTTTTCAGGTCTGTGAATAGTCTGCGAAATTCTGTTATCAGGACTTCACAGTGATGTATTCGTCAAAATTTCAAACAGTTTGACGTGTGCGTTTTTCCAGATTGGGAAAGTTTTTCAAATTTCCTTTACTAAGTTGAGATTTCGGCAGGCATAGTTTTGATTCGAATGAATTCAGCTAGCTCACTAAATCTACAACATTCTTCCCTTTCCAGCTCAAGATTGAACGTGTTGTAGTGGCCTGTGAGATTAGTTACAAAAATTAAATTTTATAGCGTCTTGTAGCTGAGCATAATTTTTTCCCAATGCGTCTAGGAATAAGATTATTTTTGGCAAGAGATTAAAAAATCTTTCAAGAAACTTTCGATAGGCCAGCGCAATAAAATAAACGACCGATCGTACAAAAGCTCGCGATCGTCCGTTTGGCCACCCGTGCGTTACATTCATCCGTTTGGCCACCCGTGCGTTACATTCATCCGTTTGGCCACTCCTGCGTTACATTCATCCGTTTGGCCACTCCTGCGTTACATTCATCCGTTTGGCCACTCCTGCGTTACATTCATCCGTTTGGCCACCCGTGCGTTACATTCATCCGTTTGGCCACTCCTGCGTTTTATTCATCCGTTTGGCCACTCCTGCGTTACATTCATCCGTTTGGCCACTCCTGCGTTACATTCATCCGTTTGGCCACTCCTGTGTTACATTCATTCCCTTAGATACAATACGAGCAAGTTACACTAACAGTCGGTGCATCATTTCCAATAACAGTTCAATTCAAGATTACGCTGAAGGAAAGTTACGCTCAAGTACCTACATGGTATACCTAGTTATGTTATCTACTTTATGTTAAACTGTAGGAATTTGGGAGTTCAAATCTGTGGCATTCTTTCCTTCTAGAAAACAGAGCCGAAACTTTAAACTCCCAAAAGGACTTTACAAGGCACTTTCCTTCTTAATGCGAACAAAAGTTTAAAATTCGCCGGTGATTATATATATGTATTGAATTTACAAAAGACAATACATTAGTTTCAATTTAATAAAACTTTAGAAACTGCGAGAAAAGAAAATAAGTTTTCTCATTCTTCAGATGCGACCCAGATATTTTTAAATATGTTTCGTAGATTTTGTTTGTTTCAACTATTCTTAACCGCAATTTTTTCATGCAATTATTTATTTGAATAAGCACGCCACCTGTCGTGTTCCTTTTCATTCATAAGAGCGCGCTTAATAAGGTGGTCATCCAAAGCCACCTCACTAGATATACTCTACCACAGTATCACTTGCAACTGCTACCAGTGAGTAAAGAGAATCACAGAAATATAATAAAGAATGGAAAAATCAAAATGTATTCCAATGGGTAAGAAGCTGGAGTGTTAACGTCTCTCACCGGGAGCTGTATTCGAGTTGTGAGTCGGACATGCTTGCACTTGTTCTAAGAATCAAGATCTTTTCCTCCCGTTCAGCCAATAATACTAAATAAAGGACTGTGGCAGCTTCTATCCTTAGGTAAAGCATACCTAGTGTACTATGGCCAAGATTTTTGATAAAATTCAAGGTTTCGGGGTCGTCCAGTAGCCGAACTAACTAATTAAATTTCTTGCTACGCGGTCTAGATTGGGTTCTTTGATGTATGGTGCTTAAGCTTCTGGTAACGCTTCACTATCTTGGAGAAAGAGTAACTCAGTTTCCTTGTAGTCTTCTATAAATGTGACGTCCTTTAAAAAGACATTAACCCTCATGTTAAGTACTACAGGGATACATGGAAAGATAAGACTTCTTGAATAATATTTTGTCAAAGTGTTTCGGTTTGTGGAACTCTTTTATACCACATTAGTAGTGTTCCATTGTTGTTCTGAAGCTGTGAAGTTAGAATGGGTGTTTTATATGTCTGCCATTGAGATATCGTCCCTGATGGGATATGGTTCGCTATGTTCGCTTTCCGTGTTTGGGTTCTCTTTGTTGTTTGGAAGTACTAAGTTACGGCTGGGCAAATCCAACATTCAACGATCTTAAGAAGCGTCAAAAACGAAGAGTAAATCATTAAACGTTCTTCAGATAAATTCTACTCAGTTTCTTAATCTATGACTGCATCTTGGAACTGGCTGGTCAAGCAAGAAAATGGACGACTAAGCGTAGAAGTCTTAGGTGTTATGTAGATCTCCCATTATTGATTCATGCTTCTGTTCTTGTTATGAACACCCCCTGTACATTTTCGTAAGATCCTTAACATATCGATTAGTCCAATTAATTTCAAGATACAGTTTATTATTTTCGCCGGTTCTATTAAAGCTTTTGACGTACTTACTTACTGAAAGTACACTTTTATTTCTACTCTAATGCAAAGCAGTCATGCTGTTTGTTAGTTCATGTCAACCGCATACTTACACTGAGTGCACACTGAATGCCGACCACTTACAGAATACTTCGTAGGTACTCTTTCCGCGCAGACAACGGCCGCCACTCTGTGTGGTATCGACTCCACGAGGCGTCTGAACACGAGTAGTGACCTGGAACCAAGCTGTCTGTATTGCGGGTCCGCAGTTCTGGTATGCAGCGAGGTTGTGCGTCCAACTGCCCCGCCAGGCATTCCACAACACCCACAGATATTCAATTCAGATCATTCCTACACGAAGCTGGAGAGGTCGTTATTGTCCTGGGAGAAATCATCCCCCTCTTGATGGAGGTACAAGTTGGGGGATGTACAAGATTCACAAGTATTCTCTGTTAGTAGCCAGCTTCCATACCTTTGTCCCCAAGTACCAGGGGTCGTAGTTCGTGCCAGGGAAACATGCTCAACATCATACAACCGCCTCTTATCTGCCTGGATAGCAAACGCCGTGTATAAGGAATCCATAACCTCACACTGACGCCAAATACGGGCTTTACCATCGACCGAACGGAATACACATCATGATTCATCAGACCAGCACACCCAGTCTTTTATTCGTCCATTCCACATTCTGTTGGCACTAACGAAAGTCTTACGTCGATGTACTTTTGCTAGGAGAGGGGTATACACTGAGTAGCCTATTTTCTATGACCACCTGACAGTTTTAAGCAAATGAGCTGTGGCTGTACGCTGTTGCCGCCAGAGGGCGAGGCTAGTATAAAAGGGGAAAGCTCAGTGCTTGCGGCAGTAGTAGAAGGGATTTTTGAGTGACGAGATGGGTAAAAAACACGACTTGACGGACTTTCAACGTGGGATGATTGCAGGAGCTTGGAGCCATGGAGCGAGTATGACCGAAACCGCAACATTCGTGAAATGTTCCAGAGCAGCTGTTGTTAAGGTGTTTAAAGACTGGACTGTCAGCCAAAAACTGAGTCTCCACGTGCAACGTGTGGTCGTCATCGAATAGTGACTGCTCGGGCGGAACGGAGAGTGTTCAGACTGGTAACAGACAACAAAAGGGCAACAGTGCAGCAAATTACAGACCATCTTAATCAAGGATCCCCCTCAAATGATCTCTGCACGCACTGTTCGCTGTATACTACATCGGATGGGATATGGCAGCCAAAGGCCTGTTCGAACACCTTTGCTGTCTGCAGTTAACAAGAGAAAACGTCTCCAGTTCGCACAGGAGCACAAGGATTGGACAGTCGATAATTGGAAACAAATTATGTGATCCTATAAATCACGTTTTTAGTTGCACCATGCCGATGGTAGAGTGAGAATTTGGCGGAAACAGCACGAAACCATGAACCCCAAATGCATTGCTACAACTCTTCAAGCTGGTGGAGGCAACATTATGGTTTGGGGAATAATTTCCTGGCATGCTTTGGGCTCTTTAATTCGTGTTGATCAACGTCTGACTGGCACATATCTAAACATCGTTGCGGACCAAGTGCATCCTGTCATGTGGATGGTTTATCCCAATGGCGATGGCTACTTTCAACAAGATAATGCGTTTTGCCATAGTGCTCGTATTGTACAGGATTGGTTTCAGGAACATGCCGGTGAGTTTACTTTGCATAGGTGGCCTCCACATTCTCCAGATCTCAACCCCATTAAGAATTTGTGGGATGAAGTTGAACGAGCCATCAGACAGCTGGATCCACAACCCTGCAATCTCACACTCCTGGAAAGTGCTATTCATGAAGCATGGTCTCAGATACCACAAACCATCTATCAACATCTCGTGGAGTCCATGCCACGAAGAATCGACGAAGTACTGAGGGGGTGGTCATAATAAAGTGGCCACTCAGTGCATAGGGTTTTTGCTCTCGTAGCCAGTCTATGCAATCGAGTCACGCATAGTCGCTAGAGACTATTTCTGGTTGACCTAAATTGTATTGGGCAGTCAACTGCGAAACTCTACAAGGCGACGCATCCGTCGTTCACCATAGGAATCCACCTTTCGTCGCCTTTTACTGTTGTTTCACCGGCTGATTATTTCGCGATTATTGACCCAGTGCAACTACAGATGCCCTCGAACAAACCACAAGTTTTGCAGTTTCTGAAATGGATGCACCAACCCTACGCGCGTCCATAATTTGCCTTTTCGTAAACTCCGATAAATCTTTAGTTTTACCCATCACGTCCATAATTTCATTCTCAACTGAACCACTAATCTCTTATAAACACCCATTTATCCTGCAGGCCACGCCCTCCTCGTTATATTAGTGTAGAGTGTAACTCACTTTGCACGGAGATGATACTAATTCAGTGAGCACATAGAGTATGTTTAATAATTTGATCGCTGTGGTTATGCTGGAACTTAAAAATGCAATTAGGCTTAACTTGTAAACATTTCGAAAGACTTGCATCAGCGGGATGTCTGAGAATATTTCAATTAGAAAACTTGCACGGCCCTGGTTAAGACTTGAATTAGGTCAAACATTTAAAGAAAAAAAAACACTTCTTGAAACTGCGATATGTTCACGATAATCCATAGCCGCACGTATACAGGTCTCTCTAGCATTCATTGATCTGAGAAAAGGTTAAAATAAGCTGTCCAAAATGTATGTACTGCTTTCAGAATTATTTTGAAGTAAGTTCAGGAAGGATTTTCAGAAAATTACCATTTTCGTAAAATCCAAATAAAATTGTTCAAAAGCACATACCCCTTTACCATTTTCTGAAAGATGCGTCCATTACGACACTCACATTGCTTCAAAAATTCTATTAGTCAGTTCTTTTAAAATACGGCGCTTATAAGGAGCTTACTATCAAACAGTAAATGCCGCGTAGCGCTCATCATGGGAATCCAGTGAACGTGTAACACTATAGTTAAGTTCTTGTTCATAGTGTCAGGAATGCATGAGCTGTGTTCAATTCTGATGATTGTTTAACCACGAATTAGGATTTATTTCGTTCCGTACTTCATTGTTGTTTCTTTAATAATAAATTGGCAGTTTCTTGAACTCGTTTAAAACACTTTTCTACTGTCTCTTGAACTGTGATGTTTTAGATACTCTTTTTATGTCCGAAGCAATGAAGTCCATGAGCAGCAAAAATAAAGAAGCATCAGTGATTTTTCATATCTTTCCTTCTTTTTTTTTTTGTTTGAAGGTTTAACGACCACCATGAGCACCTCAATGGGCTGTAAGCATTCGCCCGTCCCATTTAGGATAACTGGTTCCAGGGAATGGAGAGTCAGTGCCGTAAGACAAACACAACATCCATGCCTCACCAGGATTCGAACCCAGACCCTTCTTGGACAAATGGTAACAAGCCAGTGCTCAGAACACTGCGCCACCGAGGCTGCGTTCATACCTTACACCGAAATCGTTCAAAAGCACAAACCCCATCTTGTGCAAATGTTCCGTCCACATAAGGTTGCTTTCGTATTATATATACGTGTCCAAGTTTCTCCCTAATTTCGATAAAAAATATTAGCATTGATCACTTCTCCAATGCTTTAGTGATTCACTGTTTTGGATTTAAGGATCGAAATTGTGCTCAACTAGGAAACCTGCAATAACGAAATATTTACCGAATTGTTTCATGGCTTTACAACCAATGTGAGCATGTAAGGCTATAAGGAGTCACATGTCCCTAATTTTGGGATAGTGGCTTCAGGGAAAGCAATAAGGACAACCACATGACATCTCATCTGTAAATCGAACCCGGTCTCAACTCGGATGATTAGCCAGAACGTGGCGCTGACCATTCAATCATCGCAGCGCAACGACGAAACGAACTGAATCTAAAAGCAGAAAAGTTTATTCTTTAAATCATTTCTCTAAAATTTCAAAATTACGTTTCACTCTTTTCGATACATATCATTCTCCCCCTCTCCCCACACATAAAGCAAAATATGAATGTCATTCAATATAGCACATAATAAAAATCATCCGAGAGTTGTATTTCATATCGATTAGACCATACAAAACCAAATTTAGAATTCAAGGCATCAATTTCCCCATTCCGTTTTATGTAGCAGCAAGGTGGCTGCAATGCTTTGTGCTTTTATTTCAATAATCTTTGGAAAAAAAAGCTCAATTTGTCCAACCTTCTAATTTTCTTTCAGTTCATTGAACTTCGTGCTATGTGTGATAAGTTGTAATTTATTTTGGGAGCTGTTAAATGATCAAACCTGAAAGAGGTATCTTACTCCTGTAAAGAGAAAAATACTGATTTTGTGGTGGTGGATTTTAATGGCGCAAAGGCCATATTTGGCCAAAGAGCGGAATACTGATTTTGTAAAAAAGTAAATTGGCATTTTCACTTCATTTTTGTTTTTCGAGAATGCTCTAGGTCACCAAAATTTAACGCAAGTGCACAGAGAGGGAGAGAGAGGTCATTTGCGTATTCATTGCGGAGCCCTCCCCATAAGGTATCACTTGGTCTTTCCTTTTTTGTTATACGAATATATTTAAAAATAAGAAGCCAATATGTCTTTAAATATATTTTTACGAATAATTACAAACGCCCTTTAATATAGCAGCAATATTTTTATTGCTTCTTAATACATATTTTGGGAGATGTTTTCTCCTGAGTAGTTTTATTCGCATCTTCAATATTTTGTACCATCCCCATAAAGAAATCCTAGGTACCTTTTCAGGTTACTGGAACTGTGAAATCCTAGTTTTCTTGAAAATGTCCTTCAGAAATCCTGTCTTCAAAACAGTCCTTTCATGATCTTGCAAGAAACAAGAAAAAAATGGTGCTTTAATCACTCCACCGACCAAGGTTAGATTCACTGGTTGCCAAGATTTTACTTACAATCTACACTGCTGTGAGCAGTTTAAAAAGCTATCTGGATGTTTTAAAACCTTTTATACACAGCTGTACATAACTTACGTGAAAACAGGGCCACCATTAGTTTTAACATATTTACACAGTTGGTTAATTTTTAGATTAAAATACTTCTTTGGATACAACGCTTAATTTACAGTGACGGAAAAAAATACCAACACCAAGAAGGGATAAGCGACAGTTGGTGGGCGGTGACAGTACATCTGTAAGATGACGTCTATGCAAATTTTGCGCTCGGCGCATACGTGTGGCGCTAGCAGCGCCCCTCGGAACATGCAAAGCAGGTTTGCTGTAAATACGCGCCGTAACGTTCGTGAGCGTTAGTTATCGTTGATATTCGACGTAGTGTGTTGATGTTAGTCAAGAATGCCTTTAAGAAGACGAAGAAGCCATATCAATAGCTCACGGAGTTTGAACGAGGTCGTGTAATAGGGCTACGAGAAGGTGGATTTTCGTTCCGCAATATTGCAGAACGACTTGGCAGGAATGTAGCCACTGCGTATGATTGTTGGCAGCGGTGGTCAAGGGAAGGTACTGCCTCAAGAAGACCGGGTTCCGGCCGGCCACGTGGCACTACTGAGAGGGAAGACCGCCGTGTACGGCGTATGGCCATGGCGCATCGTACAGCGTCTGCGGCAGCAATTCGAGCTCCAGTTGCCACCACAGTGACACAACGAACTGTTACAAATCGGTTACTTGAAGGACAGCTCCGAGCCAGACTCCCTGTAGCGTGCATTCCACATACTCCAAACCACTGCCGTTTGCGACGTCAGTGGTGTCAAGCTAGAGCTCATTGGAGGACGGAGTGGAGATCTGTTGTGTTTTCTGATGAAAGCCGGTTCTGCCTGGGTGCTAGTGATGGCCGTGTGTTGGTTAGAAGGAGGCCAGGTGAGCGCCTGCAATTAACCTGTCTGCGGCCGAGACACACTGGACCTACACCTGGAGTTATGGTCTGGGGAGCAATTTCCTATGACAGCAGGAGCACTCTCGTGGTTATCCCACGCACCCTGACGGCACAGTTGTACGTCGGTGTGGTGATTCAACCTGTTGTGCTGCGATTCATGAACAGCATTCCAGGGGGTGTTTTCCAACAAGATAACGCTCGCCCGCATACCGCTGTTGTAACCCAACATGCTCTACAGAGTGTCGACATGTTGCCGTGGCCTGCTAGATCACCAGATCTTTCACCAATAGAGCACGTATGGGACATCATTGGACGACAACTCCAGCGTCACCCCCAACCAGCATAAACTGTCCCTGTATTGACCGACCAAGTGCAACAGGCATGCAACACCATCTCACAAACTGACATCCAGCACCTGTACGGCACAATGCATGAACGTGTGCGTGCTTGCATTCAACATTCTGGCGGTTACACCGGTTATTAATGTACCAGCATTTCACATTTAAAATGGCTCTTCTTGCGCTTACATTAAGCTGTGATCTTGAAACCTTAATCGATTGAATATGTGACCTATACAAATGTATTGCTGCCATTTCATTCCTCTACAACTAGTTTTTCGTGGTGTTGGGATTTTTTCCGTCAGTGTATTTCACGAATTTAGACAGTAAAATGACTTCACCGATTTTTGTGAGACAATTCGTAACATTGGTTAGACAGCATATACCGGAAGAGTTCCTTTGCAGGCAAATTCAGTTGTATGTCTTCTGTTTGCTTCCGTGAAAGTACTATTCCCTCGAAACAAGACTTTATCCTTGTAAATAAAATGCATGGTAAATTTTCAGGACATATAATTAGTATAAAATGCTGCAGTTAAGCTGTCAATATGTTATGGACATTTACAAAATGGGGTAAACCAAGTTTATGAAGAGAGAACAACGCATTAAAAACAGGTGTTTGTGTAGTTGAGAAATAAGGCGGGAAGGGACGATGGGCAAACTGGAGATAGTCCCGCACAATAAATGTAGTCTCTCAGAACTAATTTAACTTAAGGAAAAGCAATCTGAGAAATAAGAAAACCTCTTCAACTGAACGCTTGCAGGATAGCAGAGAAACAAACCGTGAGCCGTTTGTATAACATGACTTAGAAAAAGTATGATGCATCTTCCCATTCAAATCCTCAGATGTTTGAAAGGGAAAAACTTGTGCAAGCCCTTTGGGCAGCATTGCACTGTGTGTGAATGCCACAAAGAAAAACGCCTCCTGAAGGGATTTCATTTTTAACCGTTTAAAGACCCGCACAGAGCAATGTGGCGACAGACTGAAAGATTTTTATTCCAATCTACTTACGCATTGCCATAGATATCGAAAGAGCGTAATTAAATATATTACCCTACCATTAAAATTCGGACACCTGCATGTCAACAAATAATGTATACAAAAAGTTTAATGTGTGATGAAACTTTTGGCCCTTACGACGGCTTCGAGTCCACGAAATACTCAGTTCTTTTGTAAGTGTCAGAGACATGATCCACTACTAAGTTATTAAGGAGTAACTAGTTTAGTTTAGTTTGGTAGGCGATATCCGCTTCCTTGCACCCGATGATCCAATTTGTCCCGAAGATTCTCAGTAGGTTTCAGATAAGGATATTGAGCTGGCCTGGCTACATTTTCGACCACCATGAACTCAAACCAATATGTAACAACTCGCAGTGGCTTATCCAGGATTTCTTTAAAAGGGTGGACTAAAATACTGAAAATGCAAATAAAAGTACCTCCAAGGAAACATCTCCAAAAATATTGAGATCTGATAAAATAAATATCTCCGTCATACAAAAGTTCCTTTCCAATGATTCGTAAAATATGTTTTTGGAAACATATACAAGCATATTTAAAAATAAGCTACCAGTAACAAAGATAGAAGGACCAAGTGATAACTCATGGGAAGGTCCCCGTGCATCGGAGCCACCCCATTGAGTGCACTAGCGACAACTCGAGCACTATAACATGGTACTCTGTCCTACTCATAAAACTATGAGTCTTCTCCAAAGTACTTCCACACTGGTAGAGCATAATATCTCAGGCAGTCTAGGAAAAAATAAACATTTGTGTTTTTGTCCGAAACACCTAGTTAGCCCAAGTCGTACCACAAAAACAGCTCCACACAATGACACTGTCTCTACCAAACTTCACTATTCGGACGATACAGTCTCGAAGATACACAGGAGCGACCACCATACTGGTAGATTGTGTACTGCGACTTATTAGTCCAAAGTGCAGTTTTCCATTTGTCTGTAGTCAAAGATCGACGTTCCTTAAATCCGGCGTGAGACATTTGTCGAAGTGATTAGCGTCTTGTAGATCGCTGTTCTACTGTGGTCACTCACCCATGCTGTGTAGCACACTCTACTAGTGTTAACATCAGTCTCACAGGATTTCCATGATTTGAGACAGCATTCATTTGCGTTCTGAGCTGGCAGTTCTTTGAAGAGCTCTCGTCACATTCTCTTAGTTTCGGAAATTTACCGAGTAGTTTCTAACCATATTAAACCCCGTTCCGCTTCCATTTGCACATCGCATCTCCAGCTGTCGACTTAGAGATCTTCAATGCCGCTGAAATAATACATATGGAGAGACTGCTTGTGTGAAACCCATACTGAAATTCAATTGACCTGATTTCTAATATTACGGATAAATCCGCGCAGGAAAAAAACTAGTGAAATCTGTCGATCGAGAAATCATGCTGCATTGACAGTTTAGCTATTGTCTCATCGTAGCCTTATGAGCACATTTGTAACTGTATCTAACGTGGTGCTTTCGTAGATATAAAGCCAGTTACGGGCCATAGAGATGCTAGAGGCGCGGATGGCATAGTGGTCAAAATTTGTGACGGCCACGGAAGAATCTGAGGTTTAATCCTTGGTAGGTACGAACACTCGAACCACTAAATATCCGCCGTGCGGCGGATGGGCATGTTAAGCCGCCGTACCCCGGGTACTGGCCTCCCGGTAATAAATAAGAGCGTCTTCCTCCGCCGTTCTACCTCGCTTCCGTTTCGCTTTCCTATTAGGCACTCTAGCCTAAATCTTCTATCTTCCTGTTTCTAAGGGTTGTTTAAGACCTGGGGTCAGACACTCTCTTCCTAAACTCCTCTACATATGATTTGAGGGACGCTATATCCAAGTCTACTGAAATATCATTTGATTCCTGCGATTATAGTAATGTTCACACGCACGACAGTTCTGCATTCTGAAATCTGTAATCCAATGTTATTTTTGCAAAAGTGATAGCCATAGTGCAAAGACTTATTATACCCTTCAAGAAGTCCGGGCACAGCTCTAAGATTCTTCTTGATAAGTTTAGATCAGAGGGGAAAGGAAGGATCTCGCCACATGATTACATAACATCTACCCAGGGATCGGCATTTAGCTTAGAATTTCCTCAATATCAGAAGCCAGAAGTTAAGTGGAAGAAGAGTCAGTGTCCAATACATCCATCAACACCAACTTTTGGCTGACGTTCACGAATCCAGTGTCGATAATCCTCACTGGCAGAATATTTTATTGAACAGTTATTAATACGGAGCTCTACAGCACGAATCCAAGACTTCAGAAATAAGAATTCCTTAAGAGTCCTTTCACACGCACAGCTTCAACGTAAACAGTCTTCAAGGTGCAATAGTTCGGTAACAATCTCTCCGCATCAAGTGGAAACGCGAAGTCGACTTCCATCAGTTTGTCAACAAATTTCTTGTACACTGTGGTAAAGTCAAAATTATTTTCATTCCTATGCTGTGCTGTTCTATAGTATTACGTCACTTCAACAACTGGCGTCAAAACACACACACGCTGGTGCTAACAGGAAAATGCAAACTCCAAACGAACGCGGCCGCTTCTGCGTGACCATTTTGTGATAAATCCAGAGAGGAAAGACGTCTACGCTCCAGTGAATCAAAGCAGAACTTAAGACTTTCTGAAATTCTTTTCGTGATAAGTTCTCGGATGTATGTGTGACACGAATATTTTTGAAAGTGGCCACAATCACTAAGTGTCATGAAAATAACGCTTTTTCTTCCAAATCAGTTGGTATGTTTTGAATATTTCGTTGAGCTTATGTATTCTTTGATATCCCCTGAATTTGCTGGCAAGTAACAGTACTAACAGGAAATACCTTTTCTTTAAATGCTTTATTCTTTAGCTGCGTCTAATACAAGCATATAAACACTTTTTTTTTTGCTTCTATTGCCATTCCGGCTGCCCTTCTTAGCAACTGTTGCGTAATCGCACTTTTTGTTACTAAAGGGCTCTGCGTCTGCAGCAAAGTCATCGCAAAACTTCTATAAAGTCCTTCGATCAGATATTCCAAAATTCCTCAAGCCACGAATCCTACTTAGAATGTGACTTTTTAAGTTCAGTAGCACCAAGAGGGAAAAAATTGTCAAATTCTCAACGAATTCAACAGCCTAGTAGGAAAATTAACAAGTAAATCATTTTCGAGGGCATCACTGAAGACTTGATTCTATCACAGCCGTCCAGAAACAAGTAACCTATCAACAGAGTCTGGCGTAGTATGTTCCACACAGACTTTCCAGAAACCGGAACACTAGATTCAACGGGACAACTCACCCTGGTACCAATCCGGAATCACTAAAATGGGAGCTTGACTCAGAAGAAGAATAATTGTGCTCAGTAGTAACCTCATTGTCACACCTCTCAACATCTCTGCTTTAACCAAGCAAATCTTTAGCCCCATGTATCGCACCAGAATCCGAATCGATCACACCCGTACACTAATCCAACTCAATAACTTCAACAATTCAGGGCCACGGTTTGAAGAAACCCAATCAACATTAAAATCCGGAAACAACGTTAAAATATCCACAGACAAACCCACGTTAGATAAAACAAAACTTGGACACACATTAAAGCTGTAAATCGAAAGAACGAGTCATTATTTAGAAATGCAACAGCAAAGGATTATCCAAACGTTCGTCGTTAGAACCAGTGCTTACATAAATACCTACGACTCTTAGTAAATGATCATGACATATCGAACTACTTAGATGTCAAATATTTCTATCAGAAATTATATTCACGCCATTATTACCAACTGAAATTAAATCCAAGTAGTATGCACTAATTCATTCCTAGAATCAGTGATTCCTTACTACTGTAATCAAATTGAAACAGACCAAGCTACAAACAGCTGTTGATACATCACTAGACTGAGCTTATTTCACTCTCAGTAGAAATATCGCTGTTTCAGTAAGCGATTTCAAATTAATATACTCAGTCTAACTTCGTGTACAGGACGCACATACAAATCACGACCAAGAAAATTCAATTAAGTGTTTGATGTACAATTATTAAAAGGGGATTACACGTAGCAACTTCAAAAGCAATTGGCATTTGAGAAAAACCAGTAGCCCTAGATTATCTTTACAATAAATGTTCACTATTAAACGTTAGGTCGATCCTATTCAACGTTTAGATAAAAATGATCACAGGGAAGAAACGTATCCTTTTCATATATGCATCATGACTACCACCCACTTCATTAGTCTCCATGACGGAGGGGACCCTTTCCTCAAATGAACCAGATTAAACACAAGACTCAGGTTGTTTTTTGTTTTTTTTTGGAGATTTAACGACCACCGTGAGCAACTCAATGGGCTATAAGCAGTCGCCCGTCCCTAATTTAGGGTCACTGTTCCAAGGAGAGAGAGTGCCGTAAGACAAGCACAACATCAATCCCCCACCGGGATTAGAACCCGGACCTCTTTCGAACGAATGATCAGAGGCCATCGCTTAGACCGCTGCACCACAAAGGTGGCGACTTGGGTTTATAAAGCAGTGATTAAAAATCTCTGAATTGTTTCGAACGCTAGATGAAGGCTGAATGGGCAAAGGACCGTGTCACTAAAAAGATGGCTTCGGAACTAGTAGCACAACATTACTATAGGTACACTGAGAAGTTGGATTTCTTGACTGTTCATTTCCTGATATTAATTTATTCAAATTTCCTGAGTTAAAGAGTGACGGAACATGAAATAAATATAGATGGAAGGTAGACCCCGGTCAAGGGAACACAACCCTCAAATCCACTGGACAAAAAGCTAACTTTTGCGGTTTAAAATGTGCTTCATCACTTCGTTACAGTAATCCCTACATTTATTTGTTTGATGGTTTAACGACCACCTCGATGGGCTATAAGCAGTCTCCCGTCCCTAATTTTGGGTCACTAGTTCCTGGGAAGGGAGAGAGATAGTGTGGTAAGACAAACACAACATCCATACCTTACAGGGATTCAAACCCGGACTCATATCGGACGAATGTTCAGAAGCCAGAGCTTAGACCACTGCGCCACAGGGGCTGCAATTGTTACACGGATGACACATCACAATGAAGTCTGCAGTCGAATGTCATTCCCCCCCCCCCCAAGAGCGATAGCCCACAGACGCTTGACACTGTTCGAACAAGTCCGGGCACATAGTCGACTTGTGGCTGTTTTATCCCTCCAGACCTAAAGGGTTTTTCCACTTCACGGCATAACTGGATTCACCAGCCATCCGCACGAAGCCCAGAATTTCTACAACGATATAAATCTTTGATTCCAGCAAACAAAGGATGAATCAGTAAAAGGCACTGAGACGAATCCATAGAAACATGCACAGGGTTTTGAATTGCCCTTTTTTTTTTAAGTCTTTCGATGCTCAACTCTTAAGACTAATCACAGAAGAAGGCTTACCCTTTTTGGCCAGACACAGGAACATGCACAGCTTCCTCCAGGGAACTTCGTGCTAGTCAGATAACGTGGCTGCCTCCTGCCCTTTTAGTGCACAATATACTTCGCCCTGATTCAGGACTGAATTACTCCGATTTGATACACTATCGGAAGCCCTCTACGACTCCAGTATATCCAATCATCACTAGATAACCTCCAAAGATAGCACGTGAGAACAAGCGTAGTCACCGAAACGCTTATCTCTTATACACTTTCTTGCAGAAGTTGAATACGAACAAACGTGCTTCATGGGAAGCAGTATGGGGGATTCATATTTTTACGTTTCAGGTTCCTTCGCTTTGCTAATTCCCTTATTTGTGAGACTCTTCGACGGATCTACACTGTTTAAACAACAGTGAAATTCGATAAACGTTTAATTTGCTACACTCGCCTATCGGAAATTATTGTTAAACTCAAATTTTACTTTTCACTAAACGTGCAATCTTACGATTTATCTGATTCAGCGTTGAGTTGTATGCAATCAATTATTTGACGGTTGTGTAGTAGGCACAGATTGGTATCGTTTAATTTAATAAGTTTTCAGTATCAATTAGACGAAACACTAAAATCAAACAGAATAGTTTGTCGTCAGTCAACCTTCAATGGCTGTTAAGTTATGCATTGCCTCATCTCATTTACCATGACTAAAAAATTGGTGTTAACTACCTCTATTTTCAGATACACAAGAACAAAGGTATCAAATATAAAATAAAATTGCACTCACCTTTCTTTATATCTTGGCTAACGGTACATTTAATTTTTCCCTATTGTTGCACCCACTAATATGCGCAGATCTCATCATTGTTGAAAGGCACAAATCTAAGTTACATAGCAAATCACTAAGCGACTAAACATTCAAATGGGCGACAAAAACAAGTGCGATGCACCAAGAGGGAAGATATCCTAAATAAACATAGTCTTCTATTATCAGTAATTAATCGCAAAGGATTACTAGTTTGTTTTTCAGTCTGATTCTGCATTCAGCCTTGTGAAAACGCTTTATCAACTTCGGGACCAGCTGCACATAGAAAACGAAAGGGGTGTATCTCGTAGTTGATTTGATAACCATTCATAATAATCTCAGGAGTTCCTTCTTCCTGCATAGCTTCACAACACGAGGGCGCACAGACTTTAAAATTACCCCGTACTGTCTGCCCCACAATATCTCCACATGGCATTAAGGCACTGCAGATGTTTGTCTTTTGAAAAATTCCTAGCGCAAAGCAACGTATCAGGCCAAAGAGCTCCGTAACATAAGTCATATATGAATTAAAAAAAAAAAAAAGGTTGTATCTGGCCGTGTGAACACCAATCCGTCATCACCCGCAAAAACTAGCTTACTCCTGCTGTTGCATCATGTACTTCACCACTTCAGTACGCTAAAGTCCACGTGTGCAACACTTACGTCACTGCAGCAAAAACTAATACGTCATGGAACGTCATAACGCCTCTCTAGACCAATTTTTTTTTGTTAGGAGATTTAACGACCACCGTGAGCAACTCAATGGGCTATAAGCAGTCGCTCGTACCTAATTTAGGGTCACTGGTTGCAGGGAAGGGGGAAAGCCAGTGCCGTAAGACAAACACAACATCCATGCCTCGCCGGGATTCAAACCCGGACCCATCTCGGACGACTGGTCAGTAGCCAGCGCTTAGACCACTGGCCCACAGGGGCGACCTTTAGACCATTAAGACCTCTACATAATGTAGCATAGTTATATTCACCAGGAACACCCAGAATGATCTCCATGACCAAAGTCCCAGGTTCTTCAGAAGGAATAGCCAATTTCTATTTTTTTTTTTACTTCGGGATTTAACGACCACCGTGAGCAACTCTAAGGCAGTAGCTTTTTCAAAATGTAGGGCCACTGGCTTCAGAAAAGGAAGAGAGCCAGTGCCGTAAGACAAACACACCACCCATGCCTCATATGGGACTAGGGCCCATTCGAATGAACGGCCAGAAGCCAGCGCTTTGATCATTGAGACACCCGGGCAGTATCCAATTTAACAGCATCACGTGAAGTACCCATATGAACGTCCAGTCTCTCGAACTGCCAGTTTCTTTCCGCCTCTTAAGTCGTTTTCTGTAATAAATAGATCATGAAGGTCAGACACTGGAACTAACTCCCATTTTCTCGGCGCACATTGTTATATTTCATGATGGTAAAACACAAGAGCTGGCTCATTCCTTTGTAGTGCGCGAAGTCCTGCATGGCCATCAGCGTGTTTTCCCGTCTGACTCGTGGCAAGAACAAGCCGTAGTTTCATCGCGGTTTCACAAACTTTCCGCAGACCTTCTCAATTCCTGGGTATGTAATCCTTGTTTTATTACCTCCCATCCACGAAAAGCTTGGCTCTTTACACGGAGCTCAAATCACTAGTCTCACACTTCAGAAAACAGAATTCTGGGGCAGAGATATTCCCTCGAACAATCGGTTCGAATATCTTCATGGGGGACCGTTTTTTTTTTATTAGGGATTTAACGACCACTGCGAGCTACTCGATGGGCTATAAGCAGTCTCCCGTCCCTAATTTAGGGCCACTGGTACTACGGAATGGAGAAATCCAGTGCCGTAAGACAAACCCATCATCCACGGCTCACTGGGATTCGAACCCGGACCCCATCTCGGACGAATAATCAGAAGCCAGCGCTCTCCCTGTTTAACACAGTCACACTTTATAGGCACAGCTTTAACGTTAACACCGTTGAATCCGCCATTGTAAATGGAAACTGCACTAGATCAGACAGAACACAAAAGCCGAAAAGCCGGCCCCGGTGACGCAGTGATCTAGGCACTGGATCCATCATTCGAATGAAAATGGATCCGAATTCGAACTCCGGAGAGGCACGGATGTTTTGTTTGTCTTACGGCACTGGCTCTCTCCCTTCCCTGGAATTAGCTGCCCTAAATTAGGGATGGGTGACTGCTTATAACCCATCGAGTTGCTCACGGTGGTCGTTAAACCCCAAACTAACAAACAAACAAAAACGTCTGAAAAATCGACTTCCATCTATTTGTCAACAAATGGCAGCTAAGTTCAAAATTAGTCTTATTCTACCGCTGTGCTCTTACACGGTATTATGATCATCCAGCAGTGCGACAACAGTCTTCAAAACGCTTTCCCTGAACGTACGGAGAGACTGCCAAATTCTAGCGAAACGCTATCATTTCTGCGCAACTATTATCGATTTAAATCCGGAGATTAAAGATGAGACGCCTGCATTTGACCGAATCCAGCGGAATTTTATTGCAAATGACACAGCCTTCCACAGACATGAATTTAAGGTAAAATCTTCAAGGCGGCATATTATGCGCAAATCTTTTTCGCGTCAACGCAATTTTGGAAAAAAAACCGGGGGTGAGCTTCCGAATGTTGACGCTTTCAAGTAGTTCCCAACTTCGCGTGTAGCGCTCCCTCTTGTTTACGTACTGCCAACTTACTCCCAGCAATTAAGGGGCAAAAAAACTACTTCCGGGGCTAAAGACAGAGAAAAACATATTGCCAAAGAGGAATCTTACAATTTGGAGAGTTTCTTTTAAGAATGTATATAAAACACATGAGGGCCGCCCCGGTGGCGCAGTGGTCTAAGCGATGGCCTCTGATCATTCGTCCGAACGGGGTCCAGGTTCGAATTCCGGTGAGGCATGGATGTTGTGTTTGTCTTACGGCACTGGTTCTCTCCCTTCCCTGGAACCAGTGACCCTAAATTAGGGACGAGCGACTGCTTATAGCCCCTTGAGTTGCTAACGGTGGTCGTTAAACCTCCAATCAAAAAAAAAACAAAAAAACACATGAGGTGGCGAACAAATGAATAAACAAGATGAAGAACAGAAATTCATGGCTTAATAAAAGACGAACTGAAGACATTTCTTGCACAGATGAGGTCTAAGGCTAATCCTATTTTATCATTGCACCATTTATTTCTCTATTCTACGATTAAAACATTTCAGAACTGTAAAAACCAAAAATTTCCACTTGCTTCGCGAGAGACTGATGTATTTCTGTAGTCAGCCCCTGTAGCACAGGGTCTAAAGCACTGGGTTCTGACCATTTGTCCGAGATGGGTCCAGGTATCCCGGTGAGGTGTTTGTTTGTTTGTTTGGAGGTTTAACGACCACCGTGAGCAACTCAATGGGCTATAAGCAGTCGCTCGTCCCTAATTTAGGGTCACTGGTTCCAGGGAAGGGAGAGAGCCAGTGCCGTAAGACAAACACAACATCCATGCCTCACCGGGATTCGAACCCGGACCCCTTACGGACGAATGATCAGAGGCCAGCGCCTTAGACCACTTCACCACCGGGGCGGCCCCGGTGAGGTGTGGATGTTGTGTTTGTCTTACGGCACTGGTTATCTCCCTTCCGTGTAACCGATTGCCCTAACTCTGGGACGGGCGACTGCTTATAATCTGCGAGTATTACCTATGTTGGTCAAATGTATTAACACCTAAAAAGAAGCTATAAACGCAGGAAGACCATTCGTCCAACATGGGTCTGGGTTCGAATCAGGTGAGGCATGGATATTGTGTTTGTTTTACAGTCCTGGCTCTCTCCCTTCTCTTGAATCAGTGGCCTTAAATTAGGGACGGACTACTGCTCATAGACCATTGAGTTTTCTCACGGTGGTTTTTAAACCCACAACAGAAATAGAAATTTTTTTTTTTTTTGATTGGAGGTTTAACGACCACCGTGAGCAACTCAATGGGCTATAAGCAGTCGCCCGTCCCTAATTTAGGGTCACTGGTTCCAGGGAAGGGAGAGAGCCAGTGCCGTAAGACAAACACAACATCCATGCCTGACCGGGATTCGAACCCGGACCCCTTACGGACGAATGATCAGAGGCCAACGCCTTAGACCACTGCGCCACCGGGGCGGCGAAATAGAAATGGACTGAGGAGTAACTCTTGTACAGTAGATTGTGACGAATGTCTATAAATTAATCATCCTTGTTTTTTTTTAGTTTCTGTTCTTATGTAAATTACGGTACTTCTCTTTTATATTTCCTTTTCAACGGCATATCGAAACCTCCGATTTCCTGAGTGCGTTTTGGCAACAGTAAGTCACAGATAAATGAAAAGCCACGCCCAGTGTTAAGGGTGTGTGGGTGAACATACGTCGATATACTGCTTGAAGCAGAACCACTTTCATCTTCATATTACAAAAGTCAAAATACGCCAAAAAAAGGGTTAAAATGTTATCTTATCATAATAGATAAACTGTTGGTGTTATCCTAGATTTGTGTCTACGAGCTGTACTTGAACATGTTATGAAAAGTAAAAGACAAATTGGATTTTATACAGTAAGTTAGTAGCTTTTTGTCAAATAAATTCCCGGGTGATTTTATATTTGTCGAAGTGCTTGGTATTTAAGTGAATATTGTTACAAGAAGCAAGCAGCGAAACACATAAGCTTAAAATCTTAAAATACTATAAGCTTTGAAGATACTTCGAGCATGCCAACCTCCATTTGCAATGAGCCGACGGAATACTTGAACCCGCTTCTCCATTGCGAAGACAAGGCGCGTTCAATATCAAACTCCTTCAGTTTACTATGCATTTTCCATTGAACTCTGAAATATTTCAGACTCTGGCATGTATTCTAGCTTAACTCTGAACTAAATAAGAATAATTTCTTAGATTGATAAGCTTTTCCCTTTCTACTTCGCATTAATGCAGTCTGTTAATTAACTCCCGTTGAATTTTGCATTAATTCAAATAGCTGTATTCATCTTTTGACCTTGCGCTGATATGGACAGTCACATACTTTCTTTATCGCTTGCTCTACTTCAGCATATTGTGCATTTCCCATTTAACTTAGCACAGGTCAAAATGCGAAGAATTGTTCATTAAAAACCGCTAAATTTATTCTCTTTTCTCAGTGTCTCAAAATTGATCACTTACTCCAGACTTTCCTGTTCAAGGCCAGAGAAGCTAATGTTTTCATAATGACTGTTACCTGTATGCTTTCTAACACACAGACTTGATGGCTAAGCTATTGTTACTGTTTCCACACCTGGCAGGAATTCAAACACATATTCCAAATATTTTTTTCTTTCTACCACTTTTTCCTAATCTCGAAACGAGAGAATCGCAGCTAACATGTGTTGAACAAGAACAAAATGCCCTTTTGATTGGAACGTTGACAGACCGCATTGTGTTTCCGAAGGAAGTAGCGTATTCAAATTCTTTTGTCCGGAAAGTCAAAATAACGTTAAATACATGATGTTCTAATTGTTCTGTGCGTATAAATGGGTCAGTTCTCTTTGAATAACCCGTTAGATGTGCCCAAGTAGGAAATGAGGGAGACGCCGAACACAAAAGCGACGTCATTAAAGCGAATAACCTTGTACCTTTGGAAGCTTAAATGAATTTCAGTTTTCATTCGGAGCTTGGAGCTGAGATCTTCACACGTCGCGTTTACAAAATGGAGAAAAGTAATATGAGTTAGGATCATGCTGGCATTCAATTAGATAAAATAAAGAAAACATAAGGGGAAATGTAATATCTCAGTGTAAGAGTAAAACAGATGCCGCTTAAGGAAAGGAAACTTTATCACGCATATTCGTCTAAAAATTTAGAAACAACGTACTCTGTAACTAAAATACAGTATTATGACTCATGTGAACTGTTTTATAGCATGAGTTTTGAAAAAAAAACAGTACTTACTATGTCCGTCTGTCCGGACACGGTATCTCCACAGCTATTAATTGCCGGCCCGGTGGTGCGGCGGTCTATGCACCAGCTTCTAGCCATCCGTCCAAGATGGGTCTGAGTTCGAATACCGGTGAGGCATAGATGTTGTGTTTGTCTTACGGCACTGGCTGTCTTCCTTTGTAGCGCATCTAGTTGCTCACGATGGTCGTTAAACTTTTAAACAACGACAACAAAATATATTGGTTCGATTTGAAAAATTCTTTTTGCAGCCGAACGCCTGAATTGTGAGAACAATGATCCTTACATTTCATGGTTGTTGTTTTTTCAGTTCATAATCTCGCCGCTAGATGCCGTAAATTTGCATCCCATTAAATTCAAAATATGCAGGTCGTATCAGAATAATATGACTCCCCTCCCCGCCCCTTGGAATCACAGTGTACCAGCTCAGGTGCATCACAGAGTGTACGTGATAAGGTCGTCCACAAAGAGATATAAGCGGCCGGACAGGACAGATAAGCCATAGTGTGTAACGTGAGCACAATGAGCAGAGGTAGTGATTTGACGGACATTCAAAAAGGAATGATCATCAGTTGCTGAGCCAAGGGTGGGAGCATCTTAGAAACAGCAGGCTGCTCGCGAGGTGCTGTAGTAAGGGTGTACCAAGAATGGACGGCTGGGACGTCGAGTACCTCCCGGCGTCATAACTGTGGAACCCCAAAGGCCACGACTCCAGAGTTGAAAGTCGCCTCCATCGATTGGTAAAAGGCAATTGACGGGCAACAGTGCAGCAGTTGACTATACAAATGAACGCTGGGGCACCCAGGTAAATGTCCTCGATAACAGTAGAGCGAACCGTGTTACCCATGGGTCTCCGGAATCGACGCTGCCTCAAGGCGCCCATGTTAACCCAGGTTCATCGGCACCGATGCTTGCAGTTCGAATGGGACTACCGTCATTGGACAGCGAAAACAGGTTTGCCTACGCCGATGAATCAAGGTTTCTACTCCACAGAAGTGACGGGAGGTGGCGTATACGGCGTCAGACACACGAGAACCAACACCCGGACACGCTTGCCGGTCAAGTACAGGCCTGCGGTGGCAGCATGCATGTCTGGGGGATGTTTTTCTTGTATGACCCGGGCCCACTGGATGGGTCCCTGAACGCCAATGGCTATCTGTCCATCCTCGCTGGCCACATGAATCCCTTCATGTTGGATGTTTACCCTGGTGGTGGTGGTGTCTACCAACAAGACAATGCGCAGTGCCATGTCGCTAAGGGGGTGCGTGACTTGTTCCAGTAACGCGACGGTGATGTCTCCGTTTTCCCTTGGCCGGCAAAATTTTCCGACCTCAATCCCGTAGAGCACTTGTGGTACTATTTGGATAGACAGGTTCGACGTGCCGACCCACAACCACGTCATCTTCGGGGCCTCCGTGCTCTACTGGAGTCCGAATGGGCACGTGTGCCTCGGGCAACTTTCCAGGGCCTCATTGCGCCCATGCCGCACCGTCTCGCCGTTATCATCCGGGCCAAGGGTGTTTTTTTCCCGTTATTAGGTATGTGGTCATATTATTCTGATACGACTGTGTACTTTACTATATATAATTGTTTCAGTTAAACCGATTCAAAAACTTATTTTTACTTTCGGATAGCTAGGCCGTTTTACGCACAGTTTCTCTTTGAAATAATCCATTGTATCACCGCTAGGAGGACATAAATACATACTGAATTTTTCTCTAAATCTCTGCTTCTAAGAGCCAGATTTAAAAAATTGCGTTGGATAGACGACACGACGATGAATATTTTGCAGGCGTTTTACATTTTGGGACAAATATGCCCTTAATCTATTAGCGGAGCAAGCGCATGTTTCTGTTTTTAGCATATTTACAATCGCATCTTCACTTCTAAAAATCTAAATGGAAAAATTCTTTACCAGTCAAGCGATACACTCCTAGGAATATACCTATGTGTTCCTTTTGTTCTCAGAATAATGTCTAATTAAAGCGATATACTCCTGCGGAACACACCTATGTGTTCCTTTTGTTCTCAGAATAATGTCTAAGTAAAGCGATACACTCCGCGGAATACACCTATGTGTTCCTTTTGTTCTCAGAATAATGTCTAACTAAAGCGATATACTCCGCGTAACACATCTATGTGTTCCTTTTGTTCTCAGAATAATGTCTAAGTAAAGCGATACACTCCGCGGAATACACCTATGTGTTCCTTTTGTTCTCAAAATAATGTCTAAGTAAAGCGATACACTTCGCGGAATACACCTATGTGTTCCTTTTGTTCTCAGAATAATGTCTAAGTAAAGCGATACACTTCGCGGAATACACCTATGTGTTCCTTTTGTTCTCAGAATAATGTCTAAGTAAAGCGATACACTCCGCAGAATACACCTATGTGTTCCTTTTGTTCTCAGAATAATGTCTAAGTAAAGCAATACACTCCGCGGAATATACCTATGTGTTCCTTTTGTTCTCAGAATAATGTCTAAGTAAAGCAATACACTCCGCGGAATACACCTATGTGTTCCTTTTGTTCTCAGAATAATGTCTAAGTAAAGCAATACACTCCGCGGAATACACCTATGTGTTCCTTTTGTTCTCAGAATAATGTCTAAGTAAAGCGATACACTCCGCGGAATACACCTATGTGTTCCTTTTGTTCTCAGAATAATGTCTAAGTAAAGCGATACACTTCGCGGAATACACCTATGTGTTCCTTTTGTTCTCAGAATAATGTCTAAGTAAAGCGATACACTCCGCGGAATACACCTATGTGTTCCTTTTGTTCTCAGAATAATGTCTAACTAAAGCGATACACTCCGCGGAATACACCTATGTGTTCCTTTTGTTCTCAGAATAATGTCTAAGTAAAGCGATACACTCCGCGGAATATACCTATGTGTTCCTTTTGTTCTCAGAATAATGTCTAAGTAAAGCGATACACTTCGCGGAATACACCTATGTGTTCCTTTTGTTCTCAGAATAATGTCTAAGTAAAGCGATACACTCCGCGGAATATACCTATGTGTTCCTTTTGTTCTCAGAGTAATGTCTAACTAAAGCGATACACTCCGCGGAATACACCTATGTGTTCCTTTTGTTCTCAGAATAATGTCTAAGTAAAGCGATACACTCCGCGGAATACACCTATGTGTTCCTTTTGTTCTCAGAATATTGTGTAACTAAAGCAATACACTCCGCGGAATATACCTATGTGTTCCTTTTTTTCTCAGAATAATGTCTAATTTACCCTCTAGAAGGGTTATCTTAAATTCGTGTGATGACAATGTTTCCTTTTAAAAAAGTCCGATTGGAAAAATTGTTTCTGCTGCTGATAGTGCTTGTGGCGTAAAATATTTTCCAGGTATTTAGCCATTTTTTGTACAGCATGGTTTTGCTACTAGTGAGTGCAAATGTCCATTTCGTTGTGCACCATGCCTGGAACCTCATCTTCGTTCCTCAGAACACGATTTGAAGAAACACTTTTGCCTTGGATATCTCCCGTTATGAGAAATATTTTGCGCATCATTTGCGATTTTCCGTAGCACAATGTCAGCAACCATTGGCTGGAAGTAACTGTTTCCACAGAGAATGTTGAGACAGTTTTAGAAAGTTTTGATAGAAAATTAAAGAAAGCAAAAGAAGTTCAAAGAATTGAAATTGGCAACAGCGTGCTAGATGAACACGAAATGCTAAGAAAATGGCGCAGGTAAACAATCATTACGAAGATAAGTATTCGTATTCTCTAATTAAAAAACACGGTGAAAATCATGAAATTAGCATTACTAAATGTAAAATAAGCAATATTATTAATGATAGAGGGGAAATCGTCAAGCATTGCGTTTAACAGGAAAAAGAACAAACGAATATCCAAAGAGCGTACGTACTTTTACGACTATTGCAAAAGTAATGTCTCTGGTCTTAAAAGGAAATCCACCGACCCAAAGAACGATCGCTAAGTCGTTAAAAATCTCTGTATCAACTGTAAACAAGATAATAAACAAAGATTTGAATCTGAAAAAAACAAACAAAACACATAATGTTCACCAATTCTTGCCTAAGCACGTGGCTGAGCGCAGAACACGGTGTAGACTTCTATATGAAAATCAGCCGGAGAAGACGGACATTATTATTCTTTTAAGACATAATGGCATATTGCTCTTAAAAATTGTACTGTTTCTTCCAAACGCTCTCCATCCAAGTTTTATACGCTGATCAATTTCTTCATCAATGTGATCCTCACTTGATATCTACTGTCCAAGATAAATGTAGGTATCAGTTATCTCCAGTTTTTACCAATCAATCGACAAATCTTCATTTCTTGTAAAAGCATTGTACATCAGTTTTTTCTTCTGAAATTTCATTTTTAATCCCACTTCTTTACTCTCGTCAGCAAGTTCCTGTATCATACTCTGCAGTTTTGAAGGAGCAGTTGCAAAAATGATAACGCCATCAGCAAAACGAAGGTGAATTAAATAATGTCGATTAATCTTTATCGCTTTGTTTTCCCAGTTCAACGATTGAAAGACATTTTGCAATGTGGCATTATTGAGTTTGGGAGATATGGTGTCACCTTGTCTCACTCTCTCTCTCTAATTTTTATTAATGCTATATTCTCAAATATCCGGACCTTTGCAATTGCATTTTCGTAGTTGCTACTAATAACATTAATGCATGCATCGTCAACATAGCAGGATTTCAAAGCCACTGTAACTGCTGATAGTTTCACGGAATCAAAGGCCTTTTCATAATCGATAAATCCATACATAATGGGAGTTTATATTCCGTCGTTCTTTTAATTAGTTCTCTCAGTACATGGATATGATCTGTAGCTCTGTAGTCACTCCTGAATCCAGCTTGTTCTCTCGGTTGAGTCATGTACAGTGTTACCTTCAAGCGATGTGAAAGAAACTTAGTGAAGATTTTATAAACCGCTCAGATGTGTCTAATAGGCCTGTAGTTCACCTTTTTATGTGGCAGGATCATTATAGCATTCTTCCAATCCTCAGGAATCTTCCCTTCATTGAGACATCTAGTGAAAACTTGGGCGTGTCTTTCTTCCAATCCTTGCTTCTTGTATAATGTCCACGGTACTTCCATCCACTTCTACAGTTTTTCCCCATTTCATGTTCTTAATTGCATATGTAACTTCTACCAAAAGACTGGAGGGACTTTGGTACTGTTATCTTTCGTAATCTCTAGAGTAGATGTATCATCTCTTTCATATAGTTTGGAGGAGAAATCTTTCACGCTTGTCAAAATTTCGCCTCTATTTCTTGCTACAGTGCCACCCATTTTTCTCAGTGCCATAATCTGTTTTCTGTCCTTACTGAGATGCCTTTTTGCTCTTTTTAGGCTTTGGTTGTTTTCAATTGCTTTTCACACTAGTTCACAGTTGAATTTCCTTACATCTTCAGCGACACTTTTTCGTATTGTCATAACTCTATGTTTTCCACTTTGAAAGTGACATCTTCTGCAATTGTCCTCATCTCCCTCCTCTTTTGCATCAGTATTTTTGTTTTTCCTGATATTTTCTTCATATGCTGTTTCCATAAGAGCATTGGTAAGTTTTCTATTAACTTCAGAGATGTCCAATTCTCCTTATCTTCTAGAGCGGAGAATATGTTCCTCAGTTCCGACTTGAAGGGATTATGATGCCTTTTAAGGTTGGTCATGCCAATACATTTTATTTGTTTTATGAGCTATGTAGTGTATACTCGTATTTGGAGGAAAATATTTATTTTTCAATTTTTCGTATCGCGAAGCTTCGAGTGCTAGGTTTCTCTCAGAACTTTCCCTTTCGGTTATAAGATTTCAAATAAACCATGACGCTGTGAACAGAGAAAACAAAAACTTCACTTCAATGGAACAGATGTCAAAATTTAAGAATTTACAAACTTGATCCCAACTACCTTTTGTTTTGTGTCAGGTTCTGCATTATCTCATCAGACACTTCGAAGACACACAGCACTTTAGACCAACTATTCAAAAGGGAAGAGACACGTTTCACAATAGAAAATTTTGTTAGAAGAGATGGATATATATATATATATATACTTTCTTTTCTTCAAACCGTAAATGAAAAATCCATATTCTCTGCGGTCTATCTGGCCGAGTATGTAGAGGAAAATCCCATGCTCATCAAACGTAGCAAATAAAATTCTGTGCAGCGGTTCCTTAGTTTCCACATATGCATAAAACACCAGCAATTGCGTCAACTACAAGGATTCTGCATTCGCCCAGCAGAATAGGCATTCCACCGAAATTTATATCTCGTGTTACATAATTCACAAAGAAGCATCACACAGGACTTTAGAGCTTTCATAAGTCCTTGTGCGTTTTTAGCACGTCTTTTGTAAAAAAAGATTTGCTTGTGTTACCGCTTTGTCCGTACTTTGGCCGTCCTTCCTTTGACACCATATCGCGGCAACTATTCGTCAGATTTGAAAAATTCTTTTTGCAATGGGAAGCCTGAAATGTGAGAACGATGTTCCTTGCATTCCGGCTTTTTTTTTCGATGCACAACTACGCCGCTAGACAGCGTAAATCCAGATGACATCAAATTCAAAATACATTTTATTCCATATATTTTCTTCTAAATATCCGATTGAGAAAGGTTTGTTTTTTTCTTTTCTTTCGATGGCATTTAGAACGAAGACTACTTTTGGTGCAGTTTCTTTTTCATGTAATACATAGATTTCCCGCTAAGGGGCGTAACGGCAAAAGGTGTTTTCTCGATATCTCTGCTTCTAAAAGTCCGATTTCAAAACTTCTTTCTGCATCGGATACAGTTTTTGATGGGAAATGTTTGGCATGTAATTTTTTATTTTTGGTAAATAATGATTTGGCCACCACGTAAGTGTTTATTTTGCTTCCGATGAAAGTCTGTGCTTCTGAAAAGTCGACTGAAAAATTCTTTCGTGGACCAATTCCGATCGCATCGGAAAACCTTTTGCGGACACCTTCTGCCTAAAATAGGGCGTAGATGTATATTTATTTTGTCGACATCTCTGCTTCTAACGGTCCCATATGAAAAATCCTTTCTTCGTTGGAGAGCGTTTCTGGTGCGAAATGTTTCTCATATAATTTCAAAATTTTCTTAACGCACAAGTGTACCACTAGAAGGCACAAGTACACATTTTTGTTTACAGCAATATCTGGGGGACTAAAACCCCCATTGAGAAAATTCTTTTTCGGTCAGATACTACTAACTATGAAAACATTTTGTGTACATTTCCTTCCCCAAATCATGCACAATTTTGCCGCCAGTGCTTAATCTTTTTTCTTAATATCTCTGCTTCTAAATGTGCGAACTAAAAATCTATTTTAACACCGGGTACCATTTACCTTGTGGAACACTTTAGGTTTGTATTTGAGCAGTTTTGTAGTTCACACTTCTGTTGCTGGGTGGTGTTTTTCTACTTCTGTTTGCAGCTATACCTCAGCAACTAAAAACCCTGTTGACAAATTTCTTATTTCACTGTATGCCATTCGCTATAATAAAGATAGGGAGCATTATCGTAAAGGTCAAAACCTTTTTCTGGCTATCTTTGCTTCCGACAGACTTATTTGAAAAGTTCTTTTTCTTAGCATAGTTTTTAGCTTTTGCCACGAAGAATAGTTATAGCCTATTTTCAACTTTTCCATTATGTCAAATTCTTCAGCTAGAATTTATGTCATGTTTCCTTCGGTATTTTTTCTTTTAACTGTTAGATTTGAAAATGTGTGTCTCTGATGCTTTTTCTCCTATGAGAACATTTTTGTGCACCATTTGTTACTTTTTCGTGACATGCTTTTTAGCCGTTCGTGGAAGTAAAGTAGATGTTTCTATTTCTGGATGTTTCATCGATTGTAGAAATCCGGTTGATTTAAAAAGCAAGAGTTGAGTTTGAGTCCGAACGAGACGTGGTGGGGTGCTTGATTTACAGCGGTGGCTCCCTCACTTCCCTGGGAGCTGTGGCCTGAAATTAGGAGAGGGCGATGGTTCCTGACCCTTAGGGTTGCTCACGGTGATTTAAACCCAAAAACTATAAAAAAAGAAATGAAGGCTTAGCTTGCTTTTATTTGTTGCACAGGACAATTCTCAGGACTATTGAAAAAAATAGACTCGTTGTTGGAGTAAGGAACAGAGATATTGGAACACAAATAACAGACTAGTGTGTTTGGATTTTCTGCAATGTTTGATGTTACGGGCATGAATATTTGGTTTGTTTGCTTGTGGAGTTTAACCATTTAAGCGGCCAATGTACTTGAATCAAGTGGTACTAAAACTTTTCTGCCCTCCCCAAACAGAAATGCTCACATAACCACCAGGTTTTATAAGAGCTATGGGAAAACCATTTCTTTTCCCCCTCTAATCTCAGCAGTACCTACTATAAACGCCTCACAGGTCCTTTATTATCTGCTCCATAATTCAAGGAATGATGAGAAAGCGCTAGTCCCACCTCTCTGACACGAGCATCATGCCACTGGCTAGAAACAAGTGACTCAAACACGTTCTCTTTCATGAAAATTAACACAGCAATCAGACATCTCTGAATTGGCTATATTTTTCCTGTTCTCACGTAACATCAATCGCTCAGAAAACTTGAAACTTTCATCGCCCTGGAGCGGGAATCGAACCCGGGTCTCCCGATTACCGTCCGAGCATGCTAACCGTTACACCACCCAGAACGAAGAAGTCCCAGGTATCTGAGTATTTAAGAGCATCGGAATATTCTCCGACCACATTTTCCTGGGCGGTGTAACGGTTAGCGTGCTCAAACTGTAATCGGAAGATGCTGGTTTGATTTTTGCTCCAGGACGATGAAATTTTCAAGTGTTCTGAGTAATTCATATTATGTGAGAACAGTAAAAATACAGTCAATTCAGATATGTCTGACTGATGTGTTAATTATCATGACGTATTTTCCGCGTATTACGAGACGAATATTTCTTCCACACTATATACGTTCTCTTTCTTTTTCAATTATTTGAGATTGTTATAGTTCTCTTAGCAGGTAATAAACCAAAAAGTATTAAAGACCTCCTAAATTGTTATTTAATCATTTTAATAGTTATTGAATCTTATTAATCATTATTTATTACCATTTAGCTTTGAATAAAAAAGCAAAGGGGGGAAACAACGCTCTCTGAGAAGCACGTTCACTCGTTCTAGCTATGTTCAGTTCACTTCTTAGGTAGTGAATGTATTCGTTGGAGCTGATTTCAGCCCATTTTGCTAACCCCGAGTTAATTCGTTCCAGTCGGTTGAACGGTTGACGACCACCATGAGCAACTCATTGGACTGTAGGCAGCCGTCAGTCTCTATTTTGGAGCGGCTGGTTTCCAGGGAATTGTTGATTGCTGGTTCCGTCCCTATTTTAAAGCCGCCGGTTCCAAGGAATTGTTGATGGCTGGTTCTGTCCCTATTTTGGAGCGGCTGGTTGCAAGGAATAGTTGATCGCTGGTTCCGTCCCTATTTGGGAGTCGCTGGTTCCAGAGAATTGAGATATGGGTGGTCTCTTGGGACAAGCACACCACCAATATCTTAATTGGAAGTCCAACACCTGACCCATCCCGGGTGGTTAGGCAGAAACTTACTCCTTTTGCCACTCGACCACCAGAGCTTCCGTGACCTTAATCCTATGGCTGCTTGGCTTCCTGTGTGTAGTTTTCTAAATAGGATTGTTTTTATGCGCATTTAAGAATATGTCTGCGTTCCCACATTCTGAGCCACTGGTTCCAGGATGGAGACAAGACTAGCGCCGTAGGACGAAGACACCACCCATACTTTATCTGGTACTCGAATCCGAGATACGTCTCCGGTAATAAGCCAGACGCCCATGCCTCTAACTAATAAGCTTCCGGCGCTGAGCCAACACAGTCGTCACTGTTAATACGATTTCATTTCAACAACCAACGCTAGTTTATTTATAAGCGTATGTCTGAGGCCGTAGTCAGTCAGAAAGCCAATATTCTTAGCTTTTCTTGGTTTCCGTCCAAACTAGTACCCAACTAAAAAGCAAATGCTCAGGAAGAGCTGCATACTATTCCTTGACAACTATGTTGTCAATGAGTTACAGTGAAACCAAGCATCAAGTTTTTCAATATATTTTGTTAAAGACTCTTCCTTAACGATTCTTGCAATGGAGAGAACAAGCATGAATCCTCCTAAGAAAATTGGTAAAGCGTTGTAACTGTACAGAATTCACCTGCGAGGGAGAAACAAAGTAGTTCATCATAAACTATCGGTAAGGTTTTTTATTTCTTCAGTAGCTAACCTGTGCTCAGCACTGAACGAATATAAGGATTCAGATGCAGTTTGTACACAGTCGTATCAGAATAATATGACCACCTGCCTAATAATAGGAATAACCATACTTGGCCCGGTCGACAGTGGCGAGACGGCGTGGCATGGACGCAATGAGGCCCTGGAAGGTTGCCCGAGGAACACGTGCCCATTCGGACTGCAGCAGAGCACGGAGATCCTGGAGATGACGTGATTGAGGGTCGGCATGTCGAACTGTCGATCTAAATAGTCATACAACTGCTCTACGGGATTGAGCTCGGATGACTTTGCCGACCAAGGGAGAACGGAGACATCGCTGTCGTGTTCCTGAAACCAGTCACGCACCCCTTAGTGATGTGGCGCGGGGCATTGGGCTGTTGGTACACCCCATCACCAGGGTAAACGTCCAACATGAAGGGATGCGTGTGGTCAGCGAAGATGGACAGGTAGCCATTGGCGTTCAGGGACCCATCCAGAGGCACCAGCGGTCCCAGGTCATACCAGGAAAACATCCCACAGACGTGCACACTACCACCTCCGGCCTATACTTGACCGGCAATCGTGTCCGGTTGTTGGTTCTCGTGTGTCTGACGCCGTATCCGTCACCTCCCGTCACTTCTGTGGAGTAGAAAGCGCGATTCGTCGGAGAAGCCAATCCTTTCCTACTCTTACACTGTCCAATGACGGCAGTCCATGCTAACTTCAGGCGTTGTTGCCGGTGCACCTGAGCTAACATGGGCGCCTTGACGCAGCGTCGACTCTGGAGACCCATGCGTAACAGGGTTCGCTCTAGTGTTATCGGAGACACGTACCTAGGTGCTCCAGCGTTCATTTGCGTGGTCAATTGCTGCACTGTTGCGCGTTGATTGTCGTTTACCAGTAAACGGAGTCTACGTTCTCCTCTGGAGTCGATGGCCTTTAGGGCTCCACAGTTATGACGTTGGGAGGTACTCGGTGTGCCAGTGGGCCATTCTTGGTACACCCTTACTAC
Source organism: Macrothele yani (assembly GCA_039090855.1). Taxonomy (NCBI): domain Eukaryota; kingdom Metazoa; phylum Arthropoda; class Arachnida; order Araneae; family Macrothelidae; genus Macrothele; species Macrothele yani. The sequence continues at coordinate 4,000,479 of CM077014.1, forward strand.
AGCACCTCGTGCCCAGTCCACGAACTCTGCTGTTTCTGAAATACTTCCAACTTGGCGCGGTAGCCAATGATCATTCATTTTTGAACGTCCGTCAAATCACCACCTATGCCTATTGTGCTCACGTAACGCACTATGGCTCATTTGTCCTGGCCTGCCGCTTATGTCTCCATGTGGTCGACCATGTCACGTGCACTCTGTGAAGCGTCTGAGCGGATACACTGTGATTCCGGGGGTGGTCATATTATTCTGATACGACCGTGTATATTCTGATTGTGTTGTCAGTATCACTTCCGGACAACTTCCGCCCGACCATGAAAATTATTCGTTTCATATGCATTCTGTGTGTGACAAATTTGTTATCAGTATAATAATATTATACACTATCTACCAACAAGTAATTGAACACCCCTACAATCGACGATATCTGCGGTCCTGATACACGTCACGGCCGCCGCCGTTAAATATCGTTTGGGATACAACAACGCAACCAGTCGCATGCAAGATGCCACGCAGTTCGGAGCTCCCTGATTTCGAGAAAGGTGTAATAGTCGGGTATCACAGAAATGGCCGATCCATACGTGACATATCCAGCTAGTTGAAGTATCCAAAATCGACAGTGGCCTACGTGATTGGAAAATGGAAGATGAGAGGTGACTGTCGGAATGTTCCCCGACACGACAGACCCACAAAACTGGGAGTTAGAGACCGACGGGTGCGGGCCAGAGAAATTCGGAAGAACCACACCAAATCGATGGCCCACATCCGCAAGGAGTTTCACCAGGCATCCGGGAGGGTTCTTTTGATGAATACCATCCGTAAGGAAGCCCAACTGCTCGGTTATCATGGACGTGCTGCCGCCCACAAGCCTTTGATCACAAAGTCCAATAGCGCTGCTCAGCTAACGTGGTGCAAAGAACGTCGACAGTGGACCGTTGAACAGTGGAAACAGGTTCTCTGGAGCGACGAATCAAGGTTCACCCTCTACCGTTCGGATGGCAGGGTCTGGATTTGGCGTCTGTCTGGAGAACGCCTCCTGCCGGAATGTATTGTTCAAACTGTGAAGTTTGGCGGCGGTGGAATTATGATATGGGGGTGTTTCTCCTGTTATGGCACGGGACCCTTGGTCGCAATTCCTGGTAGACTCAATGCCGAGACCTACTGCACCATTTTAGTTGACCATGCGCTTCCTACGTTGTTGCAGTTTTACCGGGTGGACCCATGTTTCTTTCAGGATGACAATGCCACCTGTCATATTGCGAGGTCCCCCATGGCTTGGTATGGTGACAATGGGGTAAATCGAACGGACTGGCCTGCGTAGAGCCCTGACCTTTACCCTATCGAGCACCTCTGGGACGAGTTGGAGCGTCGACTTAAGTGGTGCCCCCCGCCGTCAGAAATCGGTTAAGGAACTGGCCTGTCTTCTCCAAGCCGAGTGGAAGAAAATTCCGCTAGCCGTCGTACAACGCCTGGTTGAGAGTATGACCCGGAGGGTCGCAGCTGTAATCGCCGCTCGTGGAGGCTCCACCAACTATTGAAGGTGAATAAACTTCGTTTTCCTTTGCTATCACAGATGTCCAATTACTTGTTAGTAGATAGTGTATTTGAAATACATGAATATGGAAAAATTTTAGTTATAAAATAGCTTCTTAGAAGTTACATTATGTTAGTGGTCTTTCCATTTGGTGCCAAAATGTTTCTTTCTTTTCCCATCCTTTTTTTTCCTGTTTCCTTAGTTCGAGCTATAGCCATTAATTTCCTTTTTCAGAAGGAATATTATGAAACTGAGTTTGAGAAACAGGCCCTATGTAATCTCAAGTGTTTTTATAATTTCTACTAATTTTTATTTGAACATTATTGAATTAATTAGTGTCTTTAATCTTGTTGAGCATATGTGACACTAGAAAGTAAACGGCAAGAATGAAAGAATCAGCTAAACTTATGTAACAGCAACTAGTTGCTTATTTTCTTCACGAAGTGGTAACACGCAGGAAGTTTCGCTCACCAACACAGTTTAATAAACTATTCTCAGGTCGTAATTCGTCAAATAACAATTAATAGCAATCGCATACATCAACTATAAATAACTTTTCTTTTGAGTTATTGTCTTCTTATATATATTTAGTTTAATTCTCGTTAAATGTGTTTTCACTAAACGCCACATTTACTTCCCTCGAAGAGCTTTTATGATTAGACAACACTGACAGTGGGTCACAGGACGATAAAACTATTAATATAACATTGTTCGTTGCAGAAGTTGAGATGGAGTTGTGTTGAAATTCACGTACAAAGTTGTTGTCATTAGAGAGTAAATTGTTAAACGTTGATATATCTATTTAGGTACATATGATCGACAAACAAATATAACCATTCTAAGATTGATGTCCTGTACTGAAGACAGCGAGTTTGTATTCTGGCAAGAGATGAGTTTTATATGCAATGATACCGGCATCTAAAGGAATAATATTGGCCGTTTGGTTAATTTTGACAAAGTTTTTTTATGTACTACGAAGGTATTTAAAAACTTTATCCAAGTAGTTAGGCAATCAGTTTACCATCTAAACCTACAGCTATCACATATTAAAAACTCCATACAATATAGAAATCTCCACCAAATGGTTTCAATACGTTATTCATCTATACACATGAATCAACAACAAAGGTTCTATCTCTACTTTACTCCACTACCCTACTCCATTGTTTCGACGTTGATTATTTATTCTCTTCTGACTCACGGTTAGCGTTGTCAAAACGTAAAAACTGTTCTAGGTAATAATGTGCCGTTCAGTAAGAACATCTTTAACCAAGAAGTAGCAAAATTTACATAGGAAAACAGAAACTAAAAAGGAAGGTTAAATAGAGGTATACGATACAAATCCTTTATGAACGGTAGATAAACTAATGTACCTAGCTCGATACCGGTAGTGAAGTGCTGCATGCATCACGAAAGCAACGTACATTCGTCTCCCGAAAAATTGTGACAACCGACGGAATAACAGTGTCTTCATAAGAGGAGCTATTTTGCGTCTCGAAAAATGAGCACGTCACCAGGAATATTTTCAAGCATGTACCAATGGTACAGCATGCAAGCATCTTCTAGGTCAAAAACGGGTTTTCAGCTGTTTCTCTTGGTCTCTTTTTTTTTTTTTTTTTTTTTTGATTGGAGGTTTCACGACCACCGTGAGCAACTCAATGTGCTATAAGCAGTCGCCCGTCCCTAATTTAGGGCCACTGGTTCCAGGGAAGGGAAAGAGCCAGTGCCGTAAGACAAACACAACATCCATGCCTTCCGGGATTCGAACCAGGACCCCTAACGGACGAATGATCAGAGGCCATCGCTTAGACCACTGCGCCACCGGGGCGGCTCTCTTGGTCTCTTCGAGATTCCATGATAAATATTTTCGCTCTTAGCCATCTCTATTCTGGAATTCAGCCTGAAACCTGCCTCTGCCAAAAATAATCTGATAAATTTTGAAATGTCTACCATGATTTCCAGATAAGTTACAGCTGGCACATTACATAAACACATTATCTCTTTCATTATTATAGATTTAACTACATTAGAAACGCTTTCCACTTTCTAAAAGCAATTTCAATTGCTTTTTAAAACAAATTTCAATTGCTTTTTAAAAACAAATTGATGAGCTAAATAAAATATTAAATATATCATACATATTTAATTTTTCTTTCTTTAATTCAAACAGGTATCATCCCTTATGTGGAAATTCAAACCAGGCCAATCAGGTGGCAATCTGGGAAGTTACGGTGGTTTCTACGGCGGGCGAGGACCCAGAGGTGACTATGGACAATGGGAAAGTGGTGGCGGCGGTGGATATGGATGGGAAAGTGGAGGCTGGAACGATGCCTGGACGAATCAAGCAAATCAAGCAGGTCAGAACAAAGGCTCGACTTTCAGATCATGCTACGACAGTCGACAGTGTTGGCCTGGGGAGTGCTGCAGAGCTACAGAGTACGGTTCAGCGCGATGTGATCAGGTCGTTTACGGACAGACATATGGTTGCTTGCAACCCCGCCCATCTGACTGGCAGCAAAGGCCTATTTATCCTCAGAAGCCTGGAGTGTGGCAACCTCCACAGAAGCCTGGAGTATGGCAACCTCCACAGAAACCTGGAATATGGCAGCCTCCACAGAAGCCTGGAGTATGGCAACCTCCACAGAAGCCTGGAGTGTGGCAGCCTCCCAATCTTGGTAAGTCGTAGTATCAGCAAGAATAAGATGTATTGCTCGTTCTAGTTTTATGTATTAGGGGTATGCAAAAGTTTCCGCCGATTTAAGGAGAAAGGAGACAGGAACAATCAGGAAACCAGTACACATTTATTCAACGAAATCTTGGCAGTTAGCATCAATGATATTTTGCCTTTTTCAGGCAAGCAATGAATACCCCTGTGATAGAATAACTCGAGTTTTGAGATGAAGAACGCAGTGATGAAATTTTCCACCTCTGGAACTGTGCTGAACCGCTGTTGGGCTAGGGCATGTTGCATATAGCGAAACACATGAAAGTGTGAGGGTGCAATGTCCGAGGAGTAAGCCGGGCGAGGTACAACATCCCAGTGTAACTGTTCAAGGGTTGATTTCGTGGTGGCACGGACATGTGGTCTAGCGTTATCGTGTTACAGGATGACTGGGCTGCGTTCTTCACCTGTCTATGGGCGTTTTTGCTCGATTTCAGCGTTCAGTTTCATCAACTGATCGCTATATCGTTGTGCAGTGATAGTTTCGCCCGGTTTCAACAGTTCGAAGTACAAAACTCCATGCATATCCCACCACACACATAACAGCACCTTTTTATCGTGGATATCCTGTTTTGCAGTGGATGTTGATGGGTGCCTGGGTCGGCCCAGGATCACTTACGTACGGGGTTGTTGCAATGGACTCATTTTTCATCCCCGGTGACAACCTTCCACAAGAAATTCTTCCCTTGAAACCTCTTCAGCAACGACGTGCAGATGCCCAATCGTTGATCAATATTACGCTCCGTTAAAGCATGCGAAGCCCACTTACCAATCTTCTGGATCTTCCCCAAGGCCTGTAGACGCCGTACCACCGTCGATTGAGCCACTTTCAAACGTTTCGCCAGTTGCGTGGTCGATTGTGTGTCGTCCTCTTGCAAAAGCGATTCCAGCTCCTCGTCTGCGAGTTCCTGCGGTCTACCTGTACGTGGCTTGTCTTCCAAGCATAGATCACTTTTCTTAAACCTGGCAAACCCTTCTCCACACGTCCGCTCACCCATAACCGTTTCACCATACGTCTGACATATTGAACCGTATGCTTCACTTGCACTTTTCCCTAAATTAAACATGAATAACAAACAGTGCCGCAAATGAACTTTATCGACCGCCATATTCATGTACAAACTGACAGCACCGGTCGCCGGTCGGTTAAACGCGTACAGCGCCTGCTAGCGGGAGGGGCGGAAGCTTTTGCATACCCCTAAAACAACACTTCCATAATGTTAAATCATAATTAAAAAACGAAGTGGCGAAAGAAAATGCTGGAGAAAATCCTTTTTCTTTTCAGAATGAAAAGAATTATTCAGTATTTTCTTTATGTTCTTACTATTTAATTTTATGTAAAACTTTACACAACTTTATTGCGATGTAGCAGCAGAAATAATAATTAAAATGAAGCTGATGTATTGTACAAGACATCACGAGAAAGTGAATTGTGTTCAGAAAAGCAACAGTTGCTTAACAGGCATGTACTGAATGAAAAAATTATTATGTACAGCAGATCATTTTATGCAAAGTAGCTATACCGCAGATGCTGCTGACGCAAGATGGCTGAATCGGTTGTGACGTATATTCTAAATTAACTTTCCTTTTTAGTTTCTTTCCCTATGTAAATTTTGAGTTTGTTTTCAGTTATACTTCACATTTAACGTGATATCTTTTCTCTCAAACGAATACTGTTGGCAACACAATTAAGGTAGAATGAACGTGACGTATGCCTGTTATGAGATAAGAACCTGAGATAAAAACTACGAGTCAACAGTTGCTAGTGTGGGGTGTTGAATGTGGTTGGTACTGATTTGTTAAGTAATATGTGAAGTGCTATGTTGTATTGATGAAATCATCTAGTATAAAGCCAATTTCCGTAAGTTTGACATCTGTTTAAATATTTCGTTTGGCTGTTAAGGTTTAATTTAGGAACTCTTTCATAGTATGGTTATGTTTTAAAATAACGTAAGAAGAGCGATAAAAGTACAGTACGAAAAGACTTTACGTTATACGGTGTACAAAGGAAAAGCTGAAGGTATGCAGATACTAATGAAGTGCATTGCGCAAGAAATAATGGGCAAAAGACGGGATCTTACGGACTTCGAAAATGGAATGATCGTGGGTGCTCGAAGCATTGGTGCGAGCATTAGCAAAAATCCGCTACACTTGTGAAATGTTGGAGGGCGGCTGTTGTTAAAGTTTACCGAGAGTGGACCAGCAGTTTGAAAACCAGATCTAAGTGCATGGCGTGTGGTCGTCAAAGGCTACTGTATAATCGAGCTGAGCGGAGAGTTGGCAGACTTGTTCAGTCCAACAGAACGACAACACTTCGTCATATTACAGATAATATGAATCTGGGACAACGTCCGATGACCTCTCAACGAGCCATTTGCCGCAAATAACATCGTATGGGCTACAGAGGCGACGGCCTGTCCGTAAGCCATTGCTATCTACAGCGAATAAGGAGAAAAGGCCTCCAGTTCGCTCAGGGACACAAGATTTGGACAGAAAATGGGTGAGAAAAGGTAATGTTGTCCTATGAATCAAGTATTCAACTATTTTGGAAGGGTGAGGATATGGGGAAAGCAGCACGAAAGCATAGACTCATCTTGCATCTTCACTACTCTTCAAGCTGGCGGAAACAACGTTATGGTCTGGGGGCATGTTTTTGTGGGAATCTTGGGCACTTTTATTCGTGTGGAGCAACGTTTAACCACTCAAAGGTGTTTGAATGTCGTTGCCGACCAAGTCCATCCAATTATGTTTATGGTTTATTACCATGGAGATGGATGCTTTCAGCAGAACATGCTCCATGTCATAGTGCTCGCATTGCACACGAATGATTTCAGGAGCATCACGGAGACTTTACCCTGCTACACTGACCTTCTCAACCACCGGGCAACAATCCAATGGAGCATTACTGGGATAAAGTCGAAAGGAGAATCAGACAGCTGGATCAGCTGCCATCAAATCTTCAAGAGCAGGAGGGTACAATTCATCGCGGTTGGGCTAATATACTCCAAAGCACTTACCGACATTTAATAGAGTCCATACCAAGATTAATTCGAGCAATATTAAGTGTAATATGGGGCCCAACAATGCACTAACCCAAGTGGTCATAATAATTTGGCCACTGAGTGCATACCCGATAACAGTATGCAACGCAGAAGTTAATAAAGTATCAACGGAGAAGTTTGTCAGTGTACAGTGCAGATGAGTCCTATCACGTGAGACGCTGAAACCGGCAATGCCAATAAATAGAACAGGTCTCTACCCATTAGAAACCAGTCATGGTAAAAGTAATCATTGGTAAAGGCATCGACGTAAGTTAGTTTGACTGTGGTCAGGAAATAGCTACAAGAAAGGCCGGTTGTTCAATCACTGCAACTGCTGAACTGTTGGTATTTCAACGTTGGACTGTAGAACAGATGTGCCAAGATTACGTGAAATACGGCAGAACTTCCAACTAACTGGAGAAATGTGGCACTAAGCGTGTAATTGACTCTCCATGTTACGGAAGATTGCTACCACGGAGCAGATAACGTCGCAATTTATTAAGGCCCGGACCATTAGCTTATGTATAAAGACAGTCCGTCGTACCATGGAAAAAATAGGCTATGGAAGTCGACGTTCACATCGTGGCCCTTTGCTGGTTGCAAGGCATCGAAATAATGTATTGGGTTGCAGTTTGCAAAGGCCTGTCGCAACTGGAGTGCAAAGGACTGTAAACATGGTTTCAAGTCCATCATGCCGATGACGGGGTTGGTATGTAAGCCTAAATCCCACGAAGCGGTGAACCCAGCATGCAAAGTTGTGTCATACAGGAAGGTGGAGGCTGTGTAACAAGTTGGGGTTTACTTATATGGGCTTTCCTGGTGCCACTCGTACCCGTTGAAATCTCTGTGACAGGCACAAGGTATGTGTATTACCTCGGCCACCATCTACACCCGTTCGTAAAGATTCTCTTTTTGCACATTGACGCAATCCTTCAACAGGACAATGCCATACCACTTACGTCCCGAGTGGCAACCAATTAGCTCTAGCAGCATTCAAGTGAGTTCACGCCACTCGTGTGGTCCCTCTCGATTGCAGAACCTTTAAGCTTGCAAACCCCTCCGGCCACTGTGGATGCTCTACGACAAGTGATTCTCTTTTCATAGAGAGCAATACCAGCTCCGTGTTTTCAACATCTTATTGAGTCCTTACCAAGACGTGTGGCTGTTGTTGTGAAGGTGAAAAGGCGGAGCAACATAGGTGAATATAATAATATGCCCATTCAGCTTGATAATGTTACAAAAGGGATTCCGATTTATAAAGAAAAAAAAAACAAATAAATAAAAAGTAAGCATTTTAGTTGTGCTGAGCCCTGGTGGTTTTCTAACGCGGTACGTCCTCAACGACAGCGAAACGCACTGCCAAGTGACCTAGATAGACAACTAATACGTGGCCATGTATAGTATAAGGTAAAAATGAAAATAACTCGAATCGCTCGATGGTAAAATGCTTTTCGCTATTAAAGTGGGTTAATCAGTCATTTTATCTTCTATAGCAGCTTATAATTTTTCTGAATAGGTTTCTAATAATTTTATTTTTTCTGCAGGAAGGCTTATCACAAATTGCAATTCGTTTTCATTGTGGGTTTTCAAAGCTACAGAATGTTTTGGAACTCTAGATCTTTTTAAACTGGCAATGACTTTCAGTTATGTTTAAGAAATGCTGAAATGTACAGTTTCATAGCATTATTTCCCAAACCCTCTGAATACAAAATTTACTCTTGATAGCTATAATAGAGCTTTTGTATTAAGGGGTCCATAGACTAGTATATAGACATCATACAATCATACATACGATACTTTTAAATACCCGGTGTCTTACGGTAACACAAACACACTAGCTGATGCGCTAACTGAGGGAGGATATCCCTTGCTACAGTAACCGATATCATGCAGAATGTTCTCCACTATATCCGATCTAGTTACAACACTTCAAAATCTGGTCCTCCGACAGACGATTTAAATTTAATAGTTAATCAAACTCAAGTATTCCTGCGGATCGTTCCGATTAGAGGAAATTTTCTGTCCTATGGATACGGAAAAAGTGAGAACGGAATTTTCCCGTTAATATACGAAAGGAATTGCTAAAAGGTTTCGGAAAATTCTGAATTTTCCTGGTGTGCGACGAATCAGTGAAATTCTTTTTTTTCCCGTCATTTCGCGGAACATTTTTTGATGAGGAATATGTTAATTTCCCAACAAAATCATAGGAAATGGCTCGGGAATTTCAGAAAATATTTTACCTAATTAAAATGTACGGGAGACCTAAGTTCTGCACTTTGTCCATTTTTGAGAAAATGTGAAGTAACGGGGAAAACTTACCTTACGGCGATTCAATGTCCTCCCTTCCGCTGCTAATAACAGCTTGCCAGGAGTATCGTTCATTTGATCGAAAGGTCACTTGACCGAAAATCATTTCGCGGAAATTCACTTGACCGAAAATCATTTCGCGGAAAATCACTTGATCGAAGGTACATTTCACCGGAGGGTCACTTGACCGAAAAGTTCATTTCACCAAAAGATCACTTCACCCAAAAGTTCCTTTCATCGAAAGGCCATTTGATTGAAAATTTCATTTCACCGAAGAATTACTTTACCTAAAAGTTCATTATATCGAAAGATCATTTCACCTATTGGCCAGTTTATCGAAAACTTAGAATTTTGTTGTTAGAAATATGTTGGAGTGTGGTGCGGATTTTTGAAAAACTGGTCACCTAAACATTATCGAATTGTATAACAAACAAACTTTTAATTTCTATGAAACACCTCCCCATGAGTAGGTTTCTCGAAATATAGCATTAATTATAAGGCCTAGATCTGTGCCTTTTGTCAAATTTTAATCCCCCGAGCTCATATTCATAAGGGTTACATAGCAAATCAAGTAAATAATGTTTCTGTTTTACTCAACCACAAAACATTAATTTTTTAACCGTAGGCCTAGATATATGCCATTTTAACAGATTTTAACCCTTCTCATATTCATAAGCATTACATAAAATGTAAAGTAACTTTTTATGTAAATCTTATGAACATGAGCACGCACGGTTAAAATTTGCTAAAAAATCCTAAGCCGAGATCTAGGGCCCTAAAATTGATTCTTTTTGCCTGAAAAAATGTGCAACATTATTAACTTGACTCTTTATGCAAACCTTTTGAACATGAGTTCACACGATCAAAATTGGGTAAAAAGGCCTAAGCCAAGGGCAAGGGACCTAAAATAGATTTTTTTTTGCCTGAAAAAATGCGCAACATTATTAATTTTACTTTTTATGTAAACCTTATGAACATGAGCACTGAACATAACTTTTATGTAAACCTTATGAACATGATTCAAATTTGCTAAAAAGGCTAAGCCGAGGCCTATTCTCTTAAAAAAATATATTTGTCTTAAAACTAAATCTTTGCGTTCTTTGTGACACGGAGAAATCAAAAATGCAATTTGAGTATAATCCCGTAACGTTTCGGTGGTCTGTCTGCCGAACTTGCACCATGCTTCATCAGATCCTGTAATGAAATCCAAAGATTTCGATAAACTGACCCTTCGGTGAAATGACCTTTCGATGAAATGAACTTTTAGGTAAAGAGACCTTTCGGTGAAATGAACTTTTCGATCAACTGACCCTTCGGTGAAATGTACCTTTCGATCAAGTGACCCTTCGGTGAAATGAACTTTTCGATCAAGTGATCTTTCGGTGAAACACTCTTTTTGGTGAAATGATTTTCGGTCAAGCGACCCTTCGGTGAAGTAAACGTCAGGCAAATGAACCAGACCCGCTTGCCAGTGGTGAAGAAGGTCTTGGATTTCCCGTAGTACACCATCTTTGTTCGTCTGTCGTAATATTCGGGTCACGTCCAATAACAGTTCGTCCAGCGATTCTTAGCGGATGCCATGGAGTCGATATTTTAACTTTGGGAAAAGATCAAAGTCCGGTGGTCTGAGAACAGGGCTGTATGGTAGGTGAGATAAAGTTTCCCAGGCATATTTCTACAAAAGTTGCCGTACCGACGCTGCACCATGACACGATACGTAGTCATGCAGTAAGATCGGCCCCGCTTCCAACAAGTGAAGAGATTGTGACGAATTTTTGATCTCAACTTTGTCCTCAGAGAGTCACGATAATATTGTGCGTTGACACTTTGCCCTACCAACACTCGATCACAGACCACAATACCCTAGGCATTAAATGCAAAAATCATCATTTGTTTCACTTTGGATTCTTACCGACGACACTTTGAGGTGCGTGGGAAATTTGGATGCCTCCATTCCGCTGATTGTGACTTCAGTTCCGGCTCAAAATCACGGGTCCAAGTCTCATCAATTGCGACAGTTTTGTTCAGGAAGGTGCCACTCTCCCTTTAGAACCTGTGGAGGTGATCCTGTGCGGTGCTCACTGTGACTGCCTTGTGCTCGGGGTGAGTTTATGGGGCACCAAGCGAGCGGCGATTTTTCTTTCTCCCAGTGAGTCGGTCAAAATACGGGATACAGACATAGTGGGAAAATTTGCCTGACGAGCAATCTCTCCGACTGTCAAACGGCGATTCTCTTCGAAAAGTGGTGCAACAATGGTGACAGATGTTTTATCTGTCGCCTTTTGAGGTCGGCCTGAGCGCTGATCATCTTCGATGCTGCTTCGGCCCTTCCGAAAGCGTCATAAAAGACAAAGCTTTCGGTTTCGGCCCAGCGAGAAATTGTGCTTCGATCAAGTGTTCCCTTCCGCACAAACTTCTTGCCAGGCAGTGTGGATCTGTATCGGAGTTTCTATTTTCACGTACGAACGCTTGTCTAACGCCGTGACTCGACATGACGAGCTGCACGCTTCCATTTCCAAACCTTCCCACGTCCACACAGCAAATGATAGTGCGTCGTTCTGATACCACTGCGTTACTGAGAGTTTGGCCTTGACATGACTCAATCGTTTTCCCGATTGCACCACCGCTTCCATTTTAGATTAACGTGGGTAAAACTTTTATGACCCTCGTATGCGATATGTTTAGAGAGACATAGGTGGGCAAAACTTCGAAGAGTTTGTAAGTGATTAGTAAAATTAACAATATTTCGTAGTGGTCAGCATAAAATCAATAAGACATCGTAAGGAGTCAGTAGAATGAACAATATTTCCTAGGAGGTCACATAGATTTCGCAAGGGATCATCAGTATTATCAAGACTGTGTAAGGACTCAGCAGGATCAGCAAGACTTGGTAAGTGGTCAGCCGAGCTATCAAATGTTCTTCTTAAGGGGTTTGCGATACCAAACAGGTTGCGAAAATCGGCTTAATAGATACAATAAATACCGAAACAGAAAGCTTTGTCTTTTATGACACTAGTCATACCTCTGAATTACATTGCTTTTCATATTTGAATAGCATATGCCTACTCTCACGTTTATTTTTCTTTATCCATTCGAAATGTAGATTTAACTGTTCTTTGAGATATTATTTTCCTTGAAATTCCATTCCTAAATGCTGACAGTATATTTGATACAACAATCTTTAACATTTTCTCATTCATTGTCTTTTTCTTAGGTCGGCCAGGTTTTTGTCCACCTCACGAAGTCCAATGGCAAGGTCCAGCGCAGTTTTGCAGACAAGACCAGGATTGTCCAAGCTTTAAGAAATGCTGTTCTGTGCATGGCAAGCCAGTTTGTACGAATGCCATACTCACATGAATCATATCGTGTAGAAAATTTTGGCTGTCTTGGAAAACGTGCATACCTGCAGTCATTCTCAACGCGAAGTTTCGATTTGTCCGTTTCGTCGGAAGTGCCATTCAGCGTTTCTGATGAAAATTACAAATCTGAAATTCTCATTCAATGTGACATGGGATATATTTTGGAAACCGAAATTTTTTAAGAAAGAGAGAAAACAAATGCATTTAGAAGAGCAGTTTTGCTAGACCCCTAGCCGGAAAGTTCATCCTTTATGAAGACGACAATGAAATTTATTATGGATTTGTGACACTCTGCTGATTTGTAAGTATTATCGAATCGGTCACAGGGTCAGAATAGATTGGAACAGAAAATTTTGTATGTTTCATCAGAAAATTGAAATTATTCTTTGGAAGATGTACAGATGGTAATAAAATTTGAAACTTTATGAAAAATCGATTTGTCGATTAAGTTCTCAGCAGAGACTTGAGACTTCTTCTTGTCTTTTTAATAAAAATAATATGGTGTTTTGTTTTAAATATGTATGTCGTTTTTTATACTGTTATTCTTTTATCTGTCCGTTCAACACTGGTATTAATACAGCATGGAAAATGCATTTTTGCGTTTAAATAAATAATAACTAATGCAGTTTCAGTATCAAGAATTAAAAGTTGACGGTTCTTATGAAATTTCCATCGTTAAGACAAAACGCTACTTGCTTGAATTTTGATGTTATTACTTAATAAATAAACTTCCAGATGACGCCATGAACTACTACGTAGGACTAGATTTTTTTTGTATTCCACAATTCTATGCATAATTCCTCCCTCATTTTACAGCGCTATACGTTCAGTAGAGCAAACCATGTGACTTACGATACAATCTACAAATTGCAGTAATTTTCGTTCTCTTTTAATGTTGCAGTTTTAAACAAAATTATCCAGTGAATGCCCTAGAATTTCTATACAGGAAGGACTTAAAAGCTACAGTCCGGTTAGAAGGGAGGGCGCTAAGGGATTTGTCTTAAAGCTGCATTTGCTAAGTATACGCATTGTTTTTCCTCACTGTACATGTAATTTAAGCTGTGACACTTACAGCCTAAGGAAGTTAAACATTTGCAGAATTTGACTTTTTATTTACGCATTATTATTAATTGGGATGGCTTTAAGAGTTGATGAGGATTATGGCAGGGCTAAAATCTACTTCTAGCCTCCACTTGGTGCAGCCGCTGTATCATCTGTTCTATGCTGTCCACGCATCCAAACCTGAAAAGCTCTTGAACAATGCTATCATGTACAGACAATTATGTACAGTATAGGCTATATACATACAGAAGTTGCAAATTTAGGAACAGCTACCTATTAATGTACTGTGCCTCTCTTGGCCTTCAAACGAGTCTCGATTAGATGTGGCAATGATTCAACGATATGCTGAAATCGTTCAATGAAGCGGTTGTATGTAATGGCCTCAATTCATTGCCGAACAAACTGCGGTATAACATCAGTTCATTTGATTGGCGTAGAAACAAACTGACATAATGATATTAACCTAAACGGAGAGAACTAAGAGCAAACGTTAAACATTTGAAAACATATGCTTGCTTTGAGTTGACTTCAAATCGTGCAAAAATTTGGAAATGTGCGCGTGAACAAAACGCCAACAAGCAAAACAAAACAAAGTCTTAATATTTTAGGAACTCTGCCCATAGGGGATGCATGTCACACGAGACAACAGCATGCGTATTCTGTTGTGAGTGTTTCAATCGTCTGTCTGACGGCGGTCTCAATTTGGGTAGTGTATGGTGCTAGTCGTTTGTTTCCTGCCCACTGCGGTGTCGCATCTTTTAGACGAGTTTTCATTCTTCACATTTCTTTTGTGTTCGGCTACCCTGGTGCCAATCGATCTCTTAGTCATTCCTACATAGCATTTTTGTGTTCCGTCAGGATATTCCATCGCGATGGAATCAACACCTACTTCTAGTCAGTGTCGATTTCCCTCTTGGGGGAAAAGATATTCATAATTGAGGAAATTGTCCGGGTGCCGCTGCCATAGCTTAGTTTCTTCAAGGTGTTTCTTACAAATAATGTGAAGCCTGGGATGTATGGTAGTGATCCGATGAAGTTTAAGTAGGACCTACAGGTCGGCGCACTCATATTTACGCGGCTCTTGACCTTTTCCAGGATTGAGTTAATGAGTTCTCTGCTGAAGTCTGCGGATACTGCTTGGTGAAAGATATTTCTGATTTCCAGTCCTTTGGTTTCATTTTCTGAAGAAAACATGATTCCTCTTTTTAAACGTGTTCGAAACATACTAGTTTTATACTCGATAAGGGAAAAGAAGACTCAGATGAAGGACAATTTGGCACAGCACAAGGCTCATAGTATACTCCAGTGTGCAACTTTCCATTTTTCAGTATGAGGAGGAGCACATCAAGATATGGGAGGTTATTGTCGTTTTCCAATTACATGGTGAAATTAATGGACGTGTGTATTCCATTAGCCTTTCCCAGGAAAGAGAAGAAAAAAGAACGCCAATAAAATCAACGGATATTATACACAGTTTATTAATTTGGTGTATCTGCGGTACTTGTTCATTGTTTATCATTGCCGAATGCTTGCTGGAGGAGAATCGCTGTTATGAGTGTCTCTCTAATCTTATCTCAGAAGTGTTCAATTGGGTAAAGATCTGGAAACTGTAGGAGTGCATTCAGCACTTTAAAATCACTTTCGTGCTCTTGGAACCAGTGGTTGACAATCCAAGCCGTACAGCATGGCACATTATCTTGCTGAAAGTGACCCACTTTGTCAGGAAACACCACGCACGTCTACGGGTGTGCCTGGTCCTAAGTGTTGTTAATATACTTCGCAGCATTCTGGAATCAATGCTCGCCATGAAAACAGACCCCAAACCATTACACCGCCTCCACCAACTTGTAACCTTGACTCTAAGCAGCTGAGATCCATTGATGTCTGTTGTAGACGTCATATTCTGATCAGTCCATCGGCATGTATTAAATGAAAACTTGATTCATCGGACAAGCTACTTTTTTCCACTTCTCAAGGGTCAAATTCTGGTGCTCTCATGCCCACTGGAGACTCATTTTGTCGAATTCTAGCAGAGACTAAGAGTATACGAAGAGAACATCTTCTCTTCTCGATTTCATGGTTGTTCTGCGAGGTTACTTGACACAATGGAGCTTGTTACGTGCCTGCCCCGCAGGACACACATTAGATAAAGGCAGATAGCAGTGAGAACACATCTTCGCGTATCTCATTTGGGACAGCGACTTACTCAGGAGTGCGGGGACCCGGTTTCGATGCCCGGTGCGGATAACCTTGTGCTTTATATTCGCGCCCGAACTTCCAGGATGACCCGGCTGTTACCTTTCTTGCAATGATGTGATGTTCTTTCCACACGGCGCGACAGAAAAATGAGAATCCCTTCTTCAGTGCTTCGGCAAAAATAAATCAGTGTGATGTTACGTTCCACACATCCAATTGTCTGGGATTTCTCAAATGCACGTTCTTCATGGGATGTCTGCCTACAGCGACACATGGCCGAGCTGACCAGAGGGTCATGCCCCCCTTCGGGGGGGATGTGACGTGAGATAAAAGCAGATAGCAGTGAGAGCACATGTCCGCGTAGCTCAGTTGGGGGAGCGACTTACTCCGGAGTGAGGGGATCTGGGTTCTATGCCCGGCGCGGATACACTTGTACGTTATAAGCTCATCTGTTGCCTTGTACATTCCTCTCCAGCCACCATTTCTCTCGAACACCAAACAGTCGTTATCTCCCCAAAGGCCCTGACTGCTTGCTTTGTTTTTTGTGCACAACTCACTGTTCTCGCATATCCGAGGTTTGTTGTTTCTGAAATTTTTGCATAGCCGAGGTTTGTTGTCAGGAGTCAAGGTTTGAGATTCTTGCATACCCAAGGTTTGCAGTTTCATACATAGTTGTTCTTGCATAGTCGAGGTTTACAATTTTTGACATACAGTTGTTCTTGGATAGCCGAGGTTTGCACTTTGAGATGCAGATGTTCTTGCATAGCCGAGGTTTGCTGTTATCTGAAAAGCAGGTGAGTTCTGGCAGGGTTGTTTTTTTGCAGGCAGCTTCTCATAACATATACTTGCATAAAATTCACTAGTAGATGTTTAGCAACTGCGTTATTCTCAGTTCGATTATGTTCGACATAAATTATTTATTTTTAGCTTTCATCAAAATCACACTTTTTATAATTTTCTCTATACGTTACCAATACGCAGAATGGGTAAGTGTATATGTACTAACTGTATTCTGTACTACGTGTATATGTAACTATGATGTTGAGACGGCTTTATAAAGCCATCTCAACATCATAGTTGCTTCAGCTTTCTCAACATCATAGTTGCTTCAGCCGTCTCAACATCATAGTTACATCCTAGTTGCTTGCGAAAGCGAGCATGGTATGTGTCAGATTACTATTGGGTCTCTACAGTTTGCTCTACTTCGGTGTGTATACACACATGAAACAAATTGATTCAGGAAGCAGAACTGCATTTCTAATACAAGTTACTTTTCCCTGTGTCTTTATGGAAAACATGAAAAAAAGTATACTAACCACTTACTCTCTTAAAATTTTTGTTTTTTGAGTCTCAGGGCCTGCAATCAAAATTTTTTCCCTTACATTAAACGTGAACGAAATTTATTAAAGAATGACATTTGTAAAACTTTAGAAATCAGCACCAATGTTTTGACGAGTCTTGACCACTGGAAATATTCAGCTACCAACTGAGTGAATGAAGATATGAAGACTTGTAAAAGCAAAAGTTAAGATACAAGCGAAGTGCACCAAGCCTGCCATTCACTGCTCACGCAATAAAGTTACCTATCTATATAAAAGGTAACGACTGTTTGTTTGTTATGTGGCTTTCCTTTGATATCGCTCCTATTTGATCATTTCTGATGAAATTATAAAGTCTCCGGAACAAACAGAAGACTGCGGGTAAAATATATTCAAAACTGGGCGTAAATACACTGCTGGCCACCCAAAATGCAACACAAAAAAGGACACGAGATAGCAAAGCCAGATTTACTGGACACATAACAACAGATATAAAGATGAAACGATTGAGCTTACAGACCCGTGCCACTTGCGGAACACGCAGACATCAATAGTTCGTGTGGCCCCCATGACTGGCAATAACGGCCGCTACACGCAGCGGCATCGAACGAAAGAAGCTTTGGATGTGGACTTGGGGTATGTCGGTCCATGCTGCTTCCACACGTTTCCACAGTTCATCAGGCGTACCCGCGGGTGGAGCTTGCCGGGCCACTCGGTTGCCGATCAGCGACCAGACGTGTTCGATGGGCTACATATCGGGAGAACAAGCGGGCCACGGCAGCAGTGACACCTGGTGGGCCGTGCAGAATTGTTGCACGATGTGTGCAACGTGCGGGCACGCATTGTTCTGTTGAAACGTGGCCGCTGGCAGGTCCTGCAGGTAAGGGAGGATTACAGGCTCCAAAACGTCGGAGATGTAGCGGTGGCTGTTGAGTGTACCGGCAATGCGTACCAAAGGGATGCGGGTGTCATATCCAATTGTGCCCCAAACCCTAATGCCAGGCAACGGACCGGTATGGCGATGCATAATGAAGGCGTCATACAGTCTCTCGCCGCAGTGCCGTCACACGCGGATCCGACCATCGTGGTGTTGCAGGCAGAAGCGGGATTCGTCGGAGAAGACAATGTCGTGCCATTCCGTAGTCCAGGTGCGGCGTTCAACGGCCCATTGCCGCCGCACTCGCCGGTGGTGTAACGTCAATGGTAATCGGAGCAATGGGTGCCGTGCGACAAGTCCCCGCTTCCGTAGACGTCGTCGAACGGTACGTGCTGACACAGGTTGTTGCGCAACACACCCTAATTCCTGCGCTAACGTTCGTAATGTGGCGGTGCAAGCAGTCAATGCCCGCCGTACAACAAGCCGGTCGTCTCCTCCGGTGGTATGCCGCGGCTGCGGCAATCGCTCACGTCGGACCGTCCGTCCCTCCTGCACTCACCGAATCCATACTCGCCTCACTGTGGCTGAATGTCATCCCACACGGGCGCCGACGTCTCGGTACGATAAACCGCTTTTGCGATAAGCCACTCTTCGTCCTCTGTCGAACTCCGAAACCTGCTGGAATGACTGCCGTATTCTGCGACGAGGCATCAGGAAGCTTTCCACACACAGGTCCAGCAGCACAACACACTTCCACTACTTACACCCCGCTTTCTGTGCACCCTTCTTATAGTGCGTCTCGGTGGCGTGCCGGGCGCACATGATTTGCATATGCCCTGCAATGCTAATCGTTTGCATGTCCTCTCGCGGGCGACGCATGCTGCGAATTTCAGGCCAATCGGATGCTTCCTTCTTGGTGTTGCCTTTTGGGTGGCCAGCAGTGTATATTCAAAGCAAACAAAGAAAGAACAAGTTTGATTTCTGCACCATCAGCATGAGTTCATCTGCATCTGGACATCGGTAAAATAGTTTTGTGAGACAAAGAAAGAACAAGTTTTCTCAGACATCAGATTTTTTTCTGTTTAAGAAGCACCAGAAAGAAGTGTTTTTAGGAAAGCCTTTTGCCTTTAGTAATTTTTCGCTCAGTACAATATTTGCATAGCAGTCACTTATCCAAGTTGCGTACGATGCCAAATGCAAACAATGTACGAAGCTGGATGACGAACAGATGTCTTATTAAGTAGGTTTGGTTATATATTTGCTGTGGCAAAATTCAACCAGTGACGGGCGGACATCTTTCTCGTCGTAGTGCGCTGTGGAAATTTTTCTTCCAAAAGAGAACGGGTAACACATCAAACTTTCAGGAGTCTGAGCAGACAGAACAGAAACACGGCATTCACAGGCAATAACTCAACTACTTGTTTAAATCGGAGAGGACTCCTCTTAAGAGCAGCCAAAGACGAAGCTACATAGAAAAAGGAGAACGGATGTGGCGACATCTAGCTGTAAACAAAAGGACGTTCCCGCCAGCTGAAGAATATCCCAAAGTGCAAATTCGAATGACATCCACATCAAACTCCATTCTGTATCAAAACATTACAGTTTTCCTGACATACAATGCTCAGTAACCTATCTTGTATTCAAAAAATCTATTGTTAAACACGTGAGTGCTTCGGAACTAAATTTAAAAGTTATGCGTCTGGAAAAATCATTTCATTAATTAAAGCTAAAAAATTTACAGAAACTGTTTCTAAGGTGAAACTGAATGAAATCTATGGGGAACACTAAATGAGAATGTATGAATGCATTCATGCGCAAAAAAGCGAATTCGGATTTCTTTCTTGTTGTTCTGCTTCTGCTGCTTCACGATGGACAGAAGCAATATGTTACTTATATCCTAAATTAATTAGTGTATTGCAGTTCTTAGAGCACAAGCTTTAGGTCTGTGGAAATTCTCTGTTTAGGGCACAGATTTTCCACGCAGAATATGCACCATCATTTTATGCTGTTAAATTAAATGTGAAAGGTGTGAAAGTGAAAGGCAGTAAAACCAATAATCTTTAAAGAAACTTTTGGTTAAAACGTATCGACAGCTACTGAAAGAACTTTACGTACAGATGAAAAGAAAAACAGCCTCTGGATAATCACTTCCTGCAACACAGAGAAGGCATATCATCCATTTCCAAGATAACTAATGTGACTGCACTGTGACATTCAAAATCTTGGAAATGGATGACGTATCGTGACCTTAGCCAATCTAACTCGCGATTTCTACAAAATGTAAGCACGTACTGTAGAGTGTATGTACTCCAGGACGATCTTGCGGTTTTAAATAGTTGAAGACGTCCTTGGCACAGGGTGCAATGACTATTTTGAGACACAAAATAGCTCATACAATTTCAGTTTTGCGTAGTCAGGGTTAAGTCGGGGAGCGTCTTTTGTGTAAACGCAACTTATCTCCTTTATCTCTAACCAGTTTTTAGTTACGATAGTTGCAATTAATTGGCATTAATTGCAACTGTCGTAAATAAAAAGTGGTTAGTGTAATCTTTTTGTTCACGTCTTTCTTTTTTCATTTCGAGGTTTGCGATATAAGCAGTCGTCCGTCCCTAATTTGGAGTCACTGGTTCCAGAGAAGGGATTGATCAGACAAGCACACCATCCTTGTCTCATCAGAACTCGAACACTGGTCCATTCGCACAAATGGTCAGAACCCATAGCCTCAGACCACTCTCCCACTGGGGCGGCTTTTCTTCACATCCGATATGTTCGACAGGGGAGCGATGTGAAACCACCCTTGCCGACACAACGATATGGAAAATATTCATTGAGCATGTCACACACAGTCTTGACTTAGTGAGGAGATGTTCAATCCTGCTAGAATATTTTTCCTCGTTTTTTTTTTTTGTTTGTTTGTTTGTTTGTTTGTTTGGGAGTTTAACGACCACTGTGAGCAACTCGATAGGCTATAGGCAATCGCCCGTCCCTAATTTAGGGCTACTGGTTCCAGGAAAGAGAGAGTGAGGGCCGTAAGACAAACACAACGTTGATCCATGCCATACCGAGATCCAAATCCGGGCACACCTTGGACGAATGATCAGAATCCAGCGCATAGACCATTACACCACCTGGACGGTATTCCTTCGGGTTGACGATGCTCGAACTATGATACAGCGCTGCTTCTGAGGCCGAGTGGTCAGATGCTATGGCTTCTGCCAAATCGTTCGAATTGGGCATGAGCACGAATTCAATACGTGATATGAGCATTGTCTGAGCTATTAGGGTGCTTCCCTGGAACCGGTACCCTTAAATTAAGGAGAGGTAACTCTTCTAAAATGTTAACAGTGTCATTAAACTCCGCAACAAGGGGGTAAATGTGGCATATACCAGCTCTGTTATGTCACAACAACGGCTTATTCTTACCGTTAGTTCCGCGAAGAAGTATTCTCCAACCATTTGACCAGATATGGCAGAAGACCAAGACTTAACCTTTGGGCTCTCGTTTGTAATCTCTCTTGAAACATGAGGGTATTCTGATAGCTGCACTATTAGTTTTCACTTTTCTTTCGACAATGGAACGCAATTTTACTTGAAAATGCAATCTCTTTCAAGAAATAAAGCCGTAATGAAATATTAACTTATGCTTGTTCTCGGAACTTTTCCTTTTTTTGCGTCGGTTGTAAAATGATTTGAATGCATACATTCATAGCTACATATTTTACAGAATTTAGAATGCAAGACATATCTATCCCGTTTCAGGGATTAAAATGTACGCTTGAATGCAAGTCCTATGTGCATGATGTTA
Organism: Macrothele yani; assembly: GCA_039090855.1. Taxonomy (NCBI): domain Eukaryota; kingdom Metazoa; phylum Arthropoda; class Arachnida; order Araneae; family Macrothelidae; genus Macrothele; species Macrothele yani. Next base: position 4,022,698 of record CM077014.1, read on the forward strand.
TACTGCATACTGTATACCTTACACTCTAGTACCAAAATATATAGCGAAGTAAGGAAACTATTAATTATTTATGTTAAAGGTACTTGTCTTTTACAGTTCGTTACAATTATGCTTTTTTTCAAAAAGTTTGTTTCCTTCAAAATATCTTCTCTGAAAAATATCTTTGTGTCCATTCTGAAATCTAATAATATATCTTGTGTCGTAGCTACAGAAACAGGTTTGAGGTGAACCTTCACCCGCTGTACTTCGAGATTCTGTTTTTATTTCAACGGTAAAAAATTATGCAGAAGAATTTGTTTCTGTTTATAAGATGAAAAAGATATCTGGATGATAGCTGTTAATGTAAGAAATCCACTCAAATATTATTTTATTGCCTTTCTAAATGGCTCATGCATCAACTGCTTATTTAATTCAAAGGAAAGAACTGTCAGTTAATTTCGGCAGAAATTAACTGACATGGTAATAATTCACTACCTCCATAACCAAAATTTTGCACATTGCAAATGAGAAGAGAGAATCTTGAGTCCTGATGGTCAGAATTTTTTCATCACAGAAATATATAATAGAGTATTGAACATGAAGTGCAAATCTGAATCTGTGGCTTTTAACATTGTGCTACTATTCTGGTTAGACCGCCAAAATTATTTGAAGTTCCACTATTTCTTTATTGTTAGCCTGTGAATGATATACTGTATTTTCGTACATGGTAAGACGGGATTCTTAATTTGTGTCGAGAGTTTAAAAGAACTTCTTAGGGTCATGCGTAATTTGCAAGCAAAATCTAGGATCTTGCCTGACCTTTAAGAAATTGGGGCGTTCAGTACGTCCCTGGAATAATTATAAGAGTTAAGACAGTAACATGCGTGTAGCATTCCTCAGAGATATTCTCACCCAGATTTAAACTTAAAAATGGAACTTCGCTTTGATTCTCTCTACTGTTTCGTTTTTGCTAATTACGTAACTGCAGTGCATTACATTTGAATTTTAACACACGTGAGAGATTAGAATTTGACACAGATTAAGAAACGCGCAAGTGAAGTATTATATATGGCACTTCACTTCCTGAAGTATTATACACTAAAGTGCCAGAAAAACTGGTACAGGCGAGCTTATGCAAAATACATAGCGACGTTACCTATGCGCGTACTCGGTTGCGTCCGCCTGTGCGTATACAAAGCGATAGACATCCTTGCCAGCCGTCAGAGCTGTTTTCGGCATGAGAATGACAAGTAATAACGATTTAAACGATTTTCAAAGCGGTGTCATAGTTAGCGCTCGTGAGATGGGCCATAGTATTTCGGAGGTAGAAACGAAGTTCGGGTTTTCACGGAAGACCATTGCAAAAGTGTACCGTGACGACAAGAATTCCGGCAAAACCTCCAACCTACGATACCAGGGTGGCCGTAAAAAGACATTGGGTGAACGTGACCATCGTCGGCTGTCAAGAATCGTTTCACGCGATAGGCGTGCAACACTCTCGCAGGTATCATCGGAATTCAATGCTGGAGCCTCCTCAAACATCACTGTCCGGACTATGCAAAGTACCCTGCACGATATGGGCTTTGGGAGCCGACGCCCAACTCGAGTCCCCTTGATGAGTGCACGACACAGAGCTATGCGTCTCACTTGGGCACGGCAACACCGCCACTGGACACTTGATGACTGGAAACAAGTAGCCTGGTCTGACGAATCGTGTTTCCAACTGTATCGGGCAGATGGAAAGATTCGTGTGTGGCGCAAACCTCATGAAGCCATAGACCCCGCCTGTCAACAGGGAACTGTACCGGCTGGTGGAGGGTCCGTAATGGTATGTGGTGCGTTTCGCTGGACTTCACTGGAACCCATGGTACGTCTACAAACGTCTTTGACCGGCCAACGCTATGTGCGCATCCTTTCTGACGAGGTACACCCGTTCATGTCCTGCATTCATGCTGATGGGTTGGGCCTGTTCCGACAGGACCTCCACACAAGTGTCGGGACGCCACATTATGGTTAGAGGAGCATTCATCTGAGTTTGGGGTGTTACCATTCCCACCCAAGTCCCCAGATCTGAACGTGATGGAACACATTTCAGATGTCATGCAACGCGCTATCGAACACAGGAATCCCAGACCTCGGAATACACCCGATTTGTGGAACGCTCTGCAGGAAGTATGGTGCGCATTGCCTACACAGCATATTTCTAGAAGCTAGTGGAGTCCATGCCCCGTCGTATTCCTGCACTCCCGTGGGGACCTACCAAGTATTAGACTGGTGTACCAGTTTTTCTGGCACTTCAGCGTATATGATACCCGGTCTGTTCTCTATATAATACTGTACATTTGTTTTGATGTGCTTACACAGTCAAATTTCTCCTCCAAATTAACATTGCAGTTTCTGTACACAGTTTAAGAGTTCTGTGATTTTTTTAAGTGAGTATAACACAAGGACAAGAGTTCGACGAAAGACTATCATTCAAATTATTTGAAGTTCTTATCAGAAAATATAGCACAGGGAGCTGCTTTAAAATAAGTCAAAACTAGATTTTATAATCACTGTCAGAACCCAAACGTTTTTGAAAAAATTTCTTGAAATTAAACAGATGTAACAAGGAAAGTTTTTTTTTGTCCTATTCGGATTTTAACCAAACTTGTCACAAATATTCATCATCACCAGTGATGGACACATGTGAACTATTTCGTCGGAAATCCAATAGGTTAGAGAGACACAGAACGCGAAAGTTTTTGCGTGAAAAGTAACACAAAAGCACAAGATTTGACTTTGTGAACATTTTATTGAAAACATTGAGTAAAATTAAATACAAATATGAAAATTAACAATTGAATGTTCAGAGCAGAATATATATGTATACAATGAGCACATCAGAAAAACTAATATTAGTACAATTATCGGTACTACAAATGTCTAATTTGGTTTGAAATTTAACTTTTTGAATTTTAACTTTAACTAATATTTTAGTGGTGCTACATAATGACCTGCGTGAGGAAATAGAAGGCCTCCCTCAAGGCAATACTACTGATAGGTATCTCATCCCTGAACGTTGTATTGGTATTGTTCAGCCTTCAGATCATACAAGATTCTTCAGATCATGCAAACAAATTGTTCGACTTTTTACTGATGGATCAAAACTTCGATATTTGGTAGCAAGACAACTTTGTTTTTTCGTTGGAGTTTTAACGACCACCGTGAGCAACTCAATGAGCTATAAGCAATTACCCGTCCCTAATTTAGGGGCCACTTGTTCTAGGGAAGGGAGGGAGCCAGTGCCGTAAGACAAACACAACATCCATGCCTCACCGGGATTCGAACCCGGACCCCTTTCGGACGAATGATGAGAAGCCATCGCTTAGACACTGTGCCACCGGGACGGAAAATGACTTAATTTTAAAAAGAGACAACTTCTTAAAACTAGTCATTTCCTTTCTTCCAATTTAGAGCTCCTGAATTCAGAAATTTTATCAAGCATGCTTTTTCTAAATCAGGCTTTCTATCTTCTCATCCAGGTCATTATGTAACACTATTAGAATCCTGTTTTAAACCCCAATTAAAAATTTGCAGTACTGATAATTGCATTAATATTAGTTTTCTCCGATGTGCTCATTGCACATATACAAAGGTTGGAAATTTGTTAGTGAGAATGAAATGGTTACATTGAAATAAAACTTAGGATCCGACTCTAGTCGACTATATCCCTTCGATATAGCCGCCAGCATTATCCATAACACTCTTCCATCTGTGTGGAAGTCTCTATATGTCGTCAGCAAGGCGAGACGTGTTGATCTTTGCCATGGACCGGTCTACAGCTCTTACAAAGTCGTCGGTGGTCTTGAAGCGAATTCTCCGAAGCGGCGCTTTCATCTTCGGAAACAAACGGACGTTACAGAAACTTAAGTCAGGCGAATACGGAAGGTGGTGCAATACTCCCCAACCCATCGATGGAACAGATCGGTAACAACGCTAGCAACATGGCAGCAAACGCTGTCATGCAAAATTATGTGAGTAAGTTGCAACAAATGACGCTGCTCCTTCCAAAGAGCTAGACGCAGGTTATGTTCAAGGAAATTCGCATAATACGCTGCATTTACCGTCTATCCTGGAGGTACTGCATGTGTTAGGACGAAGTCATCGCCGTCTATGACGGCGATGATCCTTACTTTAACGTTAGCGGGGATTTGTCGGACCTTTGCTTGGCGCGGCGAGCAGTAATGCTTCAATTCATTAGACTGGAGTTTGAGTTCCGGTTCATGCCCATGTTTCATCCAACGTACAACGATACGCCGTAGAAGTATGTCCCTTTCACACTCATAGCGTTCCAAATGGAGTCGAGCTGCCTCGTAACGTTGCCATTTCTCAAACATCATTTAAAGCATGAGTCACCGAACGTGATGGGATTTTTTGCATGTTTAGCCGTTTTATTCAAAATGTGCAGCACAGTCGTATGCGAAAGATTACCCTCGTGGGTGAGTTCACGAATTGTCTACCGCCGGTCATTCTCCAGCAACGCAGACACAGCGAGCAATTGAATTTTACTCACCTGATGGAGTCCGCACCCAGAAGCACAAGCCACATTTCTCCGCCCCATTTTGAAGGCTGTCATCCACCTTGTTTCCGTACTTTACGGAAAACCAGATGCTCCACAAGCTTATCGTAGTCTTTCGTAATATCATTCCTTAACGGTACGACCTAAAGGAACTTCTATTTTTAGCCAACAACGCTGCTCGAACTTGGTGAACATGGTTTAAGACCGCTTACCAACTGCGAGGTGAGTTTGCGTCGCTACTGGGCATATGCCATTCGAGAGAGCATTTAACCATTCTACCCAGGGGTACGTCGGGAATACACATTACATAGGGGATACCCGTTACAGTCTCTTGGAGGACTCCCGTCTCCTCAGCAGCACGATTCTCACTAAATAATTTCCAACGAATATTCTGCTTTGAATATTCAATCTTTAATTTTCATATTTGTATTTAATTTAACTCAGTTTTTCAATAAAATGTCAAACAAAGTCAAATTTTGTGCTTTTGTGTTACTTTCATGCGAAGACTTCCACGCCCTGTATCTTCTTAACCTATCGGATTTCCGACAAAATATTTACATTGTTCACCATTGTTGATTTTAACCAAGTTTGGTTAAAATCCGAGTGGACAAAAAAGACACTTTCCTTGTAAGTTTTATAACCATTTGTATTACAGTAGAAAATACAAATTGCAAAGTATAATTCTTTATAAAAATAAAACTGCGTTTTCAGGAGTTAGGGGATAAATGTCCACAGGAGAGATTTGCAAAAATCTCGAAACAAGAAAGATAGCATGGACTCTTAGCTTAAAAGGACACACCTTTTGGCAAAAGTCACAAAAACCAGCTACAGTATATTCCGGTTAATTGAGCCATCGGTTAATCGGGGCAGCCGTTTATTTTGATTCAACACATAAAAGAGCATCCTAAATTAGCTCTTTGGAATAATGCTTCGCATAATTGGGGGTGCCGCTTAATTGGACCAAAGTGCTCTAGCCCCAATGTGTCCCAATTAACCGAAATCTACTGTATTACAACAGTCAAGGTATTGTTTTCTTTTATTTTAAATTGTGCTTAAACTTTCTTTTATTTTGAACTGCCCTATGAAGAAACCCGAAAGACAACTGTCTCATCAGACCTGGAAATTCTGGGTGCTGGTTATATCATCGAATACAAACGAAGTTTTAAAACGGAACTCTTAGAAGAACGGGCATAGTGACAAATAAAAATATGCTGAGTTAGCTTTGCGTTAGGAACATCTCCCGTTTTACATATTCGATAGAGATAATGAAGCACCATGTGATATCGTGATATCAACGTCACTTGCGGCTACTATAAATTGTGCACACCTATCTTGTATACGTAATCAGTGAACGCTTGCCAATAATGAGAGCGACTGCTTATAGCCCATTGAGTTGCTCAAGGTGCTCGTTAAACCTCAAAAAAATAATAATAATATAGCCTATTGAGTTGCTCACGGTGGTCGTTAAACCTAAAAAAAATAGCCCATTGAGTTTCTCACGGTGCTCGTTAAACCTCAAAAAAAAAAATTATATAGCCCATTGAGTTGCTCACGGTGCTCGTTAAACCTCAAAAAACCATATATACCCCATTAAGTTGCTCACGGTGGTCGTTAAACCTAAATAAAATAGCCCATTGAGTTGCTCACGGTGTTCGTTAAACCTCAAAATATATATATATAGCCCATTGAGTTGCTCACGGTGGTCGTCAAACCTCAAAAAAAATATAGCCCATTGAGTGGCTCACGGTGGTCGGTAAACCTCAAAAAAACATATATACCCCATTAAGTTGCTCACGGTGGTCGTTAAACCTAAATAAAATAGCCCATTGAGTTGCTCACGGTGGTCGTTAAACCTAAATAAAATAGCCCATTGAGTTGCTCACGGTGTTCGTTAAACCTCAAAATATATATATATAGCCCATTGAGTTGCTCACGGTGGTCGTCAAACCTCAAAAAAAATATAGCCTATTGAGTTGCTCACGGTGGTCGTTAAACCTCAAAACAAATATAGCCCATTGAGTTGCTCACGGTGGTCGGTAAACCTCAAAAAATATATATAGCCCATTGAGTTGCTCACGGTGGTAATTAAACCTCAAAAAATATATATAGCCCATTGAGTTGCTCACGGTGATCGTTAAACCTCACAAAAAAAATATGGCCCGAGTTGCTCACGGTGCTCGTTAAACCTCAAAAAATATATATATAGCTCATTGAGTAGCTCACAGTGGTCATTAAACCTCAAAAAAAATATAGCCCATCGAGTTGCTCACGGTGGTCGTCAAACCTCAAAAAAAAATAGCCTATTGAGTTGCTCACGGTGGTCGTTAAACCTCAAAAAAATATAGCCTATTGAATTGCTCACGGTGGTTGTTAAACCTCAAAACAAATATAGCCCATTGAGTTGCTCACGGTGGTCGTTAAACCTCAAAAAATATACATAGCCCATTGAGTTGCTCACGGTGGTCGTTAAACCTCAAAAAAAAATATGGCCCATTGAGTTGCTCACGGTGGTAGTTAAACCTCAAAAAAGAAGGGGGAAAAGTGGTGACTTAAGTAATTTTGACTGCGGCCAGATAGGTATGGCCCCGACGGCAGGTGCCACTATTTCAGGAAGAGCCGCACTTGCTGCCTGCTCCCGTACTATATTATCCAGGACTGGATTAACTACACACAGATATGCAGCAGGAGGGCTGTCGCGCGGTTGATCCAAGAGGTGACCGTCAGTTATCACGACTGGTATCTCAGTAACGACGTGCAACAGTCATTCAGCTCACCCACCAGTACAACAGCAGTGCAGTTCGACCTACTTCCGAGTACACCTTGTGCCGTACCTTGCTTCGTCCGGGTGTGGTTCGACAGCCGGAGACCAACGAGAGGACCCATGATGACCTTCGCAAACAATTACGACCATCGCCGGAGACCAACGAGAGCACACATCGCAAACAACTCCTGCCTCACATGAGCCAAAGAACGTTGGCAATGGACCATCGACAGATGGAAGAAGGTCGTCTGAAGTGATGGGTCCCGTTTCCTGCTGTACCATGCTTATGTCCGAATTCACATATGGCATAAACAGCACTATCCCCTGGTTGCACCGTTGGAGTTCAGCATGCCGGTGGAGGTGGTGTTCTGGTCTGGGGAGCTTCTCCTTAGCAAGCTGTACGTCCGTTGGTTATCATCCCATAAACACTGAATGGTGGATACTACAGGGACCGGTTTGCCGACCATCTCCATCCACACCTCCACCCGGATCAAAGTGCCATCTTTCAACAGGTCAGTGCACAATGGCATCGGGCTCGAATAATGAATATTCCTAATCCAGAGCTAACTCAGTTCATACTTTAGCTGCCTCTGGTGGCAAAAAAGCGTATTTGTGTAAATTATATAGTACCGAGAATGCTGATAGCGGTTAGAAATAGCCAGTGCTGAGAGAATATTTCCAGTTCCAACAACACTAGCTATTTCTAATCGTGATCAGCATTATCCGTTCTATCTAATTCTCCAGATTCGCTGAGAGAATATATCCAGTCTGGGGAGCAAGGAAGGAACCTCCACGTGGTGCTTCCTGTGGTCTAGGATCTTGGTCCTGCTAGCGAATCCTTTCACTACAAAAGCACTGTATTGTGCAAATTGTGAAATACTGTATCTTACTGTTGACTTTTGTGGTAACCGCTTGCGGAGAACCTTCTACTGTTAGAATGACTGCTCTCGCTCTGTGCTTTCCGGCGGAAAATATGTCTATAGTTCACTATGATGCTTGTACTTAAAATAGACTTTCTCCGGGAGTTTTAAACGTCGCGACTGGTGTACTGTATATTGCACTTCTCTCCGAAAGTTCGGAAGACCTCGAAAATAGACAAACCGTCGCAATATTTTTATTGCTGTTCTGGTGTACCAATATATATGTACCAATATTTTTATAAACATTTTTTAATATTTTTGGTACATATGTAATATATAATTACCAATATTTTAATATATACCAATATTACCATAAAAATATTACGGTAATATATATAAATATGTATTATATATATATTGCTACATATACATACAATTGCCGTTCGATTGCCATTCAATATTTTTAATATATTACCAATATTTTTTTTTATTTTTATTGCTACATATATTATATATCTGTACATATTGGTACATATATTATGTATATGTACCAATATTTTTATTGCTGTTCTGGTGTACCGAAAGTTCGGAAGACCTCGAAAACAGACAAACCGTCGCAATTTGTAAAATTACGACGGTTTGTGAATTTATTCAGAACAGAACCATTTACCGTTGCATTTTTTCTATTATCGAAGATTAATACAACAAGTGCATTACCCTCATCCGAGAGATTAAAAATACTTCATGATCCTTATCGGAGATTACTTATAGAACATGTGCATTGCTCTTATTGGACTTAACTCATTGAACACTCAGTAGATATTCTTTGTTACCCTCGCAAGAAGTTTCCCATCGAAGCCTCAGCGCGATCTCCTCGCTTACCTCATCAGAAATTACTCATCGAAAAACATTCCATAATTCTCATCAAACAACACACGCAATCTTCAGGGTACATTCAGCAATACCTTCTTTATCGTACTTTATCAGATAAAGCCTCATGAAAAACTCCTCATTATTTCCATCGTAGATTAGTTTTGAGCACATGTTTAAGTTGAGAGTGAAATATCGGAATACATGACCCCTATTTATGCTTTCTTGTTGTTGTTCTTTGGGGGGGGGGCTAACGGCCCGCGTAACTGCAGAAGGGTATATGGCGTCGTTCGTTCCCAATTTAAGGGCACTGGCTCGACGGAAGGGACAGAACTATTTTGTCTTAGGACAAAATGCCTATGCCTCATCTCGGACTCATATACAAACCCAACTCGGCGATTAGCCAGAAACCAGCACCTCTGACCACGCAGCCACCGTTGGGACTAATAAATGATTACTCATTTCATCCTGAAATACTCTTAATCGTGTATTAAAGACACGAGATAAATATTGGTTCGATTGTATTCCCTGCACTAGAGACTGCATAAAAAGTATGTAACGTAGTTTGTTGATTAAACATGCATTTTTATGCTGTCATTTTGGTCTCCTTATTGTTGTAGCATTTTTACTTATTCTTCTAGTTCCATTTTTTTAGTTAGAGTTGTGAAAGAGAACTTGGAAAGGAAAAATAAATAATGATAAAATGAAATCAAGTGGTACTTGAACTAAAAAAATACAAGTATAGTGCATTGAGAATTCACTGCTCTAAATCCTTCATTCCGTCGAGGAAGTGCAGTGGTTAATTACACTGCGCTTCACACTATTAGCTGCCGTTTAAAAGAAACTCAAGCCTTAAGTTCGAAAAGTACTTCCCGGTTAAGAATAAAAAAATAGCGTGTACGGAAACATTTCGAGGAAAAAAGAAGCTCTGAAGGAAGGCACAGACATGAATCTTCAATTACATCAAGCGTAAACTCTATTAACACAATATGGGTTCCAACCAATTATGACATTTTCTTCATTTTTTTTCCTTCACCTTTGTTAATCGGGAGTCTCTTAAAAGCACCTAAACTTCGCACTGTACGGGTCGCGAAGTATGAAGGTCATATGTTACCACGTTACTCCTCCGTGGACTTATTTATTTTCTTTTTATTTCATTCCACATGTTTTTTTTTTCTACTTTACGATCTTCAGATCTGTTTTCAACTCTTTTTGCTCTTATTAGAGAGAGAAATAAGTAGGACAGGCATGCTTGTATCCTTGGGGTGTCTATATAAGTCCGGCTTTCACCTGGACACAGGTTTTGTCGCTTAGTATCTCGGCCGCATATTTCCCGCTCATGCGGAAGAAACAGATCGCGATTACTGCGGCCACGCGAAAGGATTTTCGAAAGCAAAAACAAAATCTTGATTTTTCAAGTAAGGTTCTAAACTCGCTCCGTCAACTGGGAAAAGCGTAAATAAATAAACAAGTAGCAGGAAATAAAGATGGATTATCATTCATGTTTCCTAATAGTTCTGCTTTCGACGCTGTTTGCAGAGGCTATGTCGCAAGCTAAACCGTTCCCGTTTGGTCCCAGACGTCGTGTCCTTCCAGGTCAAAGGTCATCGGGATGCTCAGACTGTGCTGCGGAGCTGAAGCAGTGTGTCTTAACTTGTTTGGAAAAGTTCGACTGTTCGGAAATGAACGTGAAAGGTAAGGATGTTTTCGCTCTGTTTGACACAATTTCTTCTTAGCTCCAATTATTTCTGGAGAGAGTTTCGTACTGTAGAGCTTAATGACCCGTGAACAAAAAAGGAAGATACACAAGCGACCTTTAAATTCTTCTTTACCCATTTGAAACACCATCACATTTCGTATTTTGAAGTCACCAAAGTGCACGTAATGTATTTAAGCTCCAATCTTAGTTAAATGCAAATCTGTTCAAATTTAACCACAAATCTTGATAATAGCTATTAAAAACTTTGTGATAGGTTGCACCAAAAAGTGGTGCTACATAAGATGCATCACTTTCTGAGAAACGATACACCATTATGTGGTGCAAACAACATCCAACTACATGGTGCAACTTTGCAGCACGTTGTGGTACAAGGTTGCACCACATGATGATGCAAAGGCTGCACATTTGGGGGGGGGTTGCACCACACAGTGGTGTATCTTTTCTCAGAAAGTGGTGCAGCTGGAGTAGCACCACGTTTTGGTGAAACCTACCATAAAATTTTTAACAGTGTACTTTGAAAAGAACAATACCATTTTAAAATGCTTGTTTTTATTTTTGGGATTACTGCTCAATATCCAAACTCCGTACCTGTGTGTTCAAACCCTGGGTTCTGCAGAGAAAAATTGCTCTGATTAGTAAATAGAAGTTGCTTTAGTGCATTATGACAATTTACGGATTTACACACTCTTAATACGGTATGATGTTCTCTCACAGACATTTAACTCCGTCGTGAAATTTACATATCATTAGTACTGTTTGACAACGTCACATTGGAACCTCGGTTATACGTTCCTCAGTTATACGATTTTCAGTTCTATACGAAATTCTACGTTAGTCCCGATACTTTTCTGTAGTTTTTATCCCTTTTTAACTCGGTTATACGTAATTCATTTATACATTTTTTGTGATTGTACGGTAAAATTTGAATTTCAGATTAGCAAAAATACACTGTTCTTTGTTTCTTTTATACGCAATCCGGTATGTACAACTTTGAGAGAATTGAGGCAGCGTTGCTGTGTTTCTTCTTGTTGCAGCCAAAGCTGAACCTTAATCCCATCAGAGAAAGGTTCGTTATTTACTTTCGGTTTGAAAGAAAATTGGTTTCACATTTCATGACTCGCACACATATGCGCTATTTAAAAATTGATAAATCTCTGGGGCGTAGCTTTGTGGCTCCACTATTTCGTGGCTTAGTAGAACAAAATTCTAAATGTATCATCAATGTTCAACATTTTGATATCGGATGCACTCATGATCAATAGAAAATAAGCGCTATTAATTCATGAGTTCCATACTAATGCAATGGTCTCAAATTCTTAGTTATTAAGGTTTCACTTAATCTAGAATCAGGAATTTTGTAGACAGAGCCGTCAAAAAGAAGTTTGATTCTCATAGGCTTTATGATTTTTGTAACGTTTTTCCTCCTTTTGCCAACGATTATCGCAATATTTCCTTTGCTCATTTTTATTGTAAAATATAATTTTGCTTGACAACTGCTTGAAAACGGAGGAAAAATTTCAAAAACGGAAGTCGGACGGAGCGAAGATTTTTTCTTAATTTTTTTGTCGCAATATTTCCATTGTTCTGAATTATTGTTAAATGTTATTTTCCCTCTGTAAATAGTTGCAAAGGGAGAAACTGGACATTCCTCAGATTAGAATTTAAATAAATCATTATTAAAGAATAACTTATATTCCTTTAAAGCATAAATTTTACAATTAGTATTTAACATTTTTTAAACTTCGTTTATACTTTTTTAATGTTATTTCTTAGAAACCGTATAACTGAGGCTTCACTATGATTGTTTTGTAAACTGCATTTGGAAGAACTGAAGATTTCGACAGTGTTGGGCAATATATAAAAGTAACTAACGCCTACACTTACCTTGGATAACAGACATCAAGCGAGGTCATATTGAACGAAAAATAAATAGGCGTAAAGAACTTATCTGGAGAGCGGTTGGAAAAACAGTACAATTTTCAGGAGCAATTTATCATTATGTCTTAAAAGGAGAGCTTTTCATCAATGCATCCTTCTAGTTCTCACTTATAGATCAGAGACATGGACCTTAACTTAAAATAGACATGCACAGGCTGCAGTACTGAAACAAGCGCGGAGAGGTGCACGCTTGGTGTAACGAAGAAAGACGGAGAAATGACAAGAGTTAGGGAACATCATGATCAAAATAAAGATCCTAAAGTGGCAATGGTCTGGACATACTGCAAGAAGAATTGGCCACCGTTGGACAATTGAAATACTAGACCGGATACCAAGAGACAGGAAAACATCACGTGGAAGATGGGTAGAATTGCAAGAAACCTGCTGAGGAGAGAAAGTTGTTGAGGAGACTTGGGGAGACTTTCAGCAGTGGATTGATAAAGGTGGCAGGGCCTGATTACTGCACATGCACAGGGCCTCAGAATTTGGAGGTGCCTCCAAACTTCCTTAATAATAGTATAAATTTTCAGAACCAAAACATATTTTCCGTTATAGCACGAAATTATTATACGGTTCGGTTTCAAGATTTAGGATGAGATTTTGGAACTCAAATTATTATTATTTCGTATAATAAAGCTCAAGTGCTGCGTTGAGCTGTGATCGGCCAGTGTAACATCTTAATCTCACCCTTATTTGTAACAGTCAAAATACAATGGGAACAGCCTATATTCGGAGCAATGCAGTATATATTACATGAAAAGTATTTCAGCAAATATGTAGAATTTGCTAAAAAAATATTTTTTATTATTAATATTAGTCTTGCGAGACAAAAAATTGTGAATCAATATTCATAATTATGTAGGGTTTATTTTTGCATAAATAAAAAATACAAAAAAGGGCAATTGACACTACTTTATTTAAAGACTGTTGTAATAATTTACACGGAGTGTTGGAATAATTTATCCCACAATGTGTGCGATAAATTATGGTAAACTGTGTGTTTTAAATTATAGATAATGTTATGGTAAACTAGGTGATTTAAATTATGTCGGGCAGGATAGTTATTTGCTTCCGTAAATTATACCACAAAACAAAAAAAAAGAATTCCTGAGTAATTAATGTTACAGCTGTAAGCTCTGCAGGTGCGTGAACAAGTGGTGTGAATGCTCGTCTATCACAAGCCCCATTGGCTAATAAGTTGACTGGCATGTGGAATGTGTTTTAATGTTTTTATAGCTAGAAAAACTGCTTGCAAAAAAAACTATTTACCAGTAAATATTATTTTCGACTGTTTGACTGAAAATTTTAATCGAGGGTGCCCCAGACATTCAGAATGTGTACAGGGCCTCGACTGACCTAAATCGGGCCCTGAACGGTGGATAAGTGTATGATGGTGAATAAGTATTTTTAAATTCCAATACTAATCAGAGGAATAATCGACACACTTTGAACTTGTTTTGTCGTTTTTACAACATTAATATGCCATAATAATTTTTTATCTTGGAATTCCAACTCTGCTGATATTGCACATTTTTTATAAAGAAAAACACCGGGTTTCATGCTTTTAATAAAGCCATCCGTACATCAACGTTTTAAAATTAAAATACCAACTGAAAGCATATGAGACATTAATTGTATTTATTTATTCGTTTGATAATATTAATATACCACAGTTTCTTTAGAATTCTGCTCTGCTGCTGATGCGCATTTTCGTAATGAAAAGCAATGGTGTTTCAAACAATGTGATAGCCACCTGTGAGGATTATGCATAGGCACAATTAATTTCAATAGCAGTAAAAGGCATGTACGATATTATTTGAATTTCATTAATCGGTTTAATAATATTAATGAAGCCAGTTTCTCACGATTCCAACTCTTCATCTAATGTGCATTTTCTTATAATGAAATGCGGTAATTTATATCTTGGAAGTAACAAGATAAGCATTAGTGATGAAATGTTGCAGTTTTCTTGTTGATAGTACTGACTAAGGAACAGCATATAAGTTTATTTTTATTACAAAAAAAAAGATACAAAGAAAAAGAAAAGCAAAAAAAGGTAAAAACTAAGTTATTCAAGGAACATTGCATTAGCTAAAGGGATATAGCGCTGCGATCATGAAATGCTACAAACTTATATAGTGTTCAATTTCAACATTTTTTTATAGAATCAGCATATTCACAAGATTTTAATCCATTAGTAAATTGAGGAATTCTTTCGAGCACAAACTGGGGAGAAAAAAGTTTAATTTTTTTTCACTTTTGTTCTCAAACGAATAAACAGTGCAAATCGAACAACGCAAAATAAAAAAAAATAAAAAAATAAAAAAAGATTATGGTAATCCAACAAAGACATTATTTCAAATATTTCTATAATTTTTAACTCACTATTCATCATTTTACGAAATCTTAATAAAAACTTAAACAAAGGACGCAACGCAAATAATTTTTGAGATTTATTTTGCTGTTATATTTTGACTCATTCGCCCTTTCCATAAGCATCATAACTGGATACTCATCCTTAAAATAAGTTACCATATTTTAATTGGGACCCGAAGAATAACCATAACACTGTTATAGCTTTTGAAATAGTAAAAAGCCAAACTATGAAAAGCCTAAACCGTTCGCTACCTAAGAAAACGCATTAGGGAAAATTCAGATAAGACAGTAAAACAGCAAAAGTGCGTTTGAATAACAAGAGCGCAGAGTGTTTAACGCAGCAGGGAACTTTTTTACAGTTTAATTGCTGCAACTAATATCTAAATCTGGATAGTGTCACTGCACAGAAAGTAGGTTGAGTGCTTCCACAAAATAAAGTTGTGACGTATATCACTAAATAACCATGTAACTTTTTTGTTCTGACACTGGAATTCAATTGAACATCTTCTTATTTCGGAGCAGCTCTTCTCCCAATTGAACTACGCCGACATCGCTGCTTCAGTGCCCGTTTGAGTCATCTGACACCTCAACCTTCCTCCCCCAAAGGAAGGCGGAGGCACCAAATCGCTCAGAATATTTCGGGTCAGCCGATAACAATAATCGGCGGCCATTTCACTGTAGAAGTATTTATTTTTTATTTACGGACATTGTGCGGAAGAACCATCACATAATTTTGACGTAGGACTACGTATAACTCCGCGGATAGTATGGGGCGGTTTACGGCCGACCGCCTGTGACAAAAATAGGTCCCAATTGAAATCAGTATAGCGTTGAAAATACGTGACGCCCGCACACTAATCGTGTTAGCATATTCGTAAACAGCATGGAGTCCAATTCACGTACTGTGCAATACCGTGAGAGCAGAACGACTGTGCGTGATATCGTTTTAAAACTTTCGACGAGATCTATCCAAATATATGAAGAACATTTCGCAGTGGTTTGAACTAAACATTTCACAAATTGTTTTCTTGTAAACCGGTGAACACTTTTGACAATATCGCGGTTTATCTGGACAACCGTGAATGCAAAACGACTGTGCGTGGTATTGTTTTAAAGCTCTCGACGAGATATATTCAAATATATGAAGAACATTTCGCAGTGGTTTGAACTAATTTTTTTTTAAATTGTATAACGAATTAAATTTATTCGTAATTTTTGTCCACGCCGGACATCGAATCCGGGTCCCCCTCACTCCGGAATAAGTCGCTCTCCCAATTGAGCTACGCGGACGAATGCTCTCGCTGCTATCTGCCTTTATCTCGTGTGAGTCCTGCGGTGCAGGCACGTCACATCTCCCAAATTAGGGACGGGCGACTGCTTAGTGCACATCGAGTTGCTCACGGTGGTCGTTAATCCCCACCCCCAAACCCCACCCCCAAACAAACACACACAAAACGTAGTGTAGCTGAGGAGTCATTGTGCTACAATAGCAGAGTTATTTGTAGCTTGCTACTGCTACAACTACATTTTTCATTTGTAGGTTGCTACTGCTACAGTTACATTTTCCATTTGCAGTTATACTACACCTTACAGTATCATGATACAGTATCAGAGCTACTTGTGGCGCGTTTTTTTTTTTTTATAACTGCTGTTTTGTATTATTTCGATGATATTTCGGCTTCTTCAAGGAGCTAAGTTTCCCGGCTTGGTTTCGTAAATGCGTATGAAAGAAAACTTCTTAAAAACTGCATAGCTTAACTCTATACAGATAATACTGTACCCGCTCTCTTAAAATTGACGTTACTTCCAAACTCAGCAATGGAATCCGAGTTTGTTAAGGTTACATGTTTCCTTGCCCAAACGCTTTAAAGTCCTGTGAAAGGGGGAAAAACTGACGATGATACTAAATTTCTGACACGAAAATTCAGGCATATTCTCTGATGGGTGAATCAGGCAGACTTTTCATTGAAATTTGCAGTTGCTTCTTTTGTTTTGATTGCAAGATTCTCATGCGTTGTTCAAAAGCGGCTTCTTTGTAAAAGCCTTTGTGTGCTCGATTGTAGCAGAAGACAATCCATTTATTTCTGTGTCATTTTTCCACTGAATACGAGCCATCACGTTGAGAAAGCATTTTTCCCATGTATTTCCTTGTGTCCTTTCAGCACCGCATATGGGCGGAGTCATTCTAAATCGCGGAAGTTAATGCAGTTGCTCATTTTTAAAAGCTTTTTAAAAATATTGCTGCCGTGCGCCCGTGTCCTGTAAAATAAATCTGCCTGTGAAACAGGTTTTTAGTAAAATGCCTTATAAAACTTGAGCTACTTGATTTGTTACAGAAGCACCTGTTTCCTAAGCTATTTCCTGACTTCGTTTGACTTAGAATTAACGATCTGATACTTGTTGAAGCAGGTACACCAATATACTGTAATATACGTACATTCAGGGCGTAAAGCATTATACAACAATTACTCATGTGAATAATTATATAGATGTAGCTTTTAATGAAATAATCCTTCTAGCTGATAAAATGCAATTTTGCAGTAGCAAACCAAAATGGTCAGCCATCGATATGAGATAAAAAAAAGCAGTCTCTTTTTAATGTGGTGGGACGACAACTAACACTTGTAGAAAGGGAATGAGAAGAAGAAAATGCCTTTATTCCACAAAACATTCCCTACTGCGTCCGTCCGTCCTAGTTAATGTAAGAAAACCCACCAATTGAAATTTATGAGAATTAAAAATAAAAGCAGCTTCCTTCTAAAAATAATTAGACGAAAACACGTTGGCTGATGAACGAGCTAAACCCTGGAGTTACTACTTTGTCTCAATGGGCTTCAGAAATCAATTTTCCAAATTTCTGGGTATTCAAAAAGAATAATATCTTTGCGTCATTAAACAAATTTATGCATGAAGTGAAGAAATATAAGCAACTAATTAAGTAAACTCTGAGTCTGATAAAGTATGACATTCGTTAACCGAGTAATTTGCGATGAAAAAAAATATGCTACATTTCACGCAAATTTACCACAATTAAATTAAAATGTTTAGAATGTTTAAATCGCATCTCAGTAAAACTAGATATTTGAAACTAATTTTTACATCGATCTTTCTTGAATGAAATTGTGCATCCGACAGAGCACGGGTAGGGGGGGGGACTAAAAGCTTTCTCCATTTGGCGAGCTAAGACGGGTCGCACCCTAAGCATTATTGAATTAATGTGTTAGGAAGAATGAGGGGGCGAAAGGCCACAGGCTCAATGTACAAATATTTAAATTGAACTTTACAATTTACTTTTTTTTAATTTAGCAATTATCTTTGACGTGCTTCACTTAAAAATACACCAGAGAGAGAGAGAGAGAGAGAGAGAGAGAGAGAGAGAGAGAGAGAAAGAGATAGAGAGAGACAGAGAGAGAGGCGGAGAAACAGAGAGAGAGAGAAAGAAAGAAGGAAAAATATCCTTATAATATGAACAAGCTTATATGATTTTTCTCTCTCTCTCTCTCTCAGTAAAAAATCAATATATGAATTTGGTTAAGACTCGAGTTTTTCTGAAAATTGCAAACTTTTGAAATCAAATTTTCCAAAAACGTAGATTTTTTTTTTTTTTTCGCTTCTTCCAAGTTTCTAATTTTCGCAGTTTTTTTTTTTTTCCCGTCACAAATGGGTAGCAACAAGAAATAAATGATCTCAATTAGGTTATATAAAAGACTATAATATTTTTTGAAAACTTTTAACTTTTATGGAGGGAGCGATACTTCAGATTTCCGATGGAAAAAAACTGTCAGAATCAAAATCCATTTCGTGAGAAAACTTTGGCATTAAGCTTTAAATTTAAATTTCTCTTTTATATAATATAGTGGTACAAATTATTTCTCACTTCTAATGGAGCTAAAGATCGAAAATAAATTTGCGTTCTAAAGTTCGTTTTGAAGAAGGAATATAATTTGGCTTCACGTAAAATTAGTAAAGTAATAACGTATGTTCGCACGAAGAAGAAAATTGAAAATAAAAACCCATCATATCATGTCTTTGTTATTACTTTCGTTATGAATGCAAAACATCTTTGGTTTAGACCGTTTCATGATGTAATTAAAATTCTTATGCTTTAGATTTATTTAGTTTGCTCTTGCTCCTTTGGTTTTATCTACGGAAAGAAAAGATTGAGCCTCATTTCTGTATTAGTAGAAATATATCAGTTTATACAGAATGTAATTGAATTTGTCACAAAAATTATAAAAATGTTTGCCTCCATTTTTCAGCAGCAAAGCGTATATTAATTTTTTAACTTGATATTTCCGACTTTCGTTATGTTTCTTCTACAGTATTAACTTTGCACCTTTTTTTTCTTTAAGGGAAATTACTTTTGTAAGCTCCTTTTTGATATCCAATGCTTTTTATCTTTCCCCTTTTCTAAGTCAATTTAAAAAAATTATTAAATTATAGAAAATAAATAGAATATTTGTTCCTTAGTTTACTATAATCATTTTGCATCCCGAATATAATCATTTATGAAATGAGCTTGTAATTGTACGTGTTGCGTAATTGGAATTTTTTAAAGAAATACTTGCCTGTGTTAGACTAAAGCAATTAAAAGTTGTCGTGTTGATTCTGCTTTAAAATCGGATCTTTGGAATTTTCTGCATTGGTTCTTAGATAAAAATCGGGAACTCTTGGCAATGTTTCGATCTTTGGCTCATGTGTCCGAAACTTTCGGCAATGGATTTTATTTTAGATCCAGGCAATTGTAAAGTCTGGGATTTTCTTATTCATAAAAATACTCTGTATCTACACTCATAGTTTTTCACTTTCCTCATAAGAAGTGGATTTCTTTTGAAAATAATGCATAATAGGGAGAATGCTTGAGTTATTGATACATTCACTGAAACCACGAAATTATTCAATAGAATCAGGAATGCCTGAAGACCTTGTAATAATTAACGCGACCTAACTTTTCTACGAGTAAAGAATACCGGAGCAGAGAAGTAAACAACATTCATTGTGTATTAGATAGATAAAATAAGTGGCGGAGGTTCAAGTACGATACAAGGATTGGTCAGATCTTTCGAAGTGAGAACCAGTAAAACAAAAATTAACCAATAGCAGACATAAGAACAGTGTTCATTATGAATGCAATGGAAATTAATCTCGTAACTCAAGCACGTCTGACGCTGAATAGAGTTCTGTAGCGGTAGAAAAAAAAACGCAGTTTTAATGAACGAAAAGCTCTCTGTCACCTGTTGTCGAGGTTACTCGAAGAAAACGCAGGTGGTGATACTTCGGCCTTCGTTTGAAGATGAGGCCATTTCTTAAAGGAAATGTACTTTCTGCTGGTCGAAAACTATCAGATAAGATATTCTTATCTTACGCTGTTATGGATGTTCCTACGAAATTTAGAATATTTTCTGATACGTCGGTTCTGGTATATACCAGAACCGACATTTTCATGGGTATCGTAGTATATATGTATAAAATAAATTCAATGGAATTGCAAAAGTTCTAGTACGCGAAATTCTTCAAGATGGTGGCATTCAGTCTTATTTCACTCTACATGTTTCAAGTCTGATGCTGTGAAATAGCAGATCAGAAATTGTGGCTCCTAAATTTGCACATTGTTACAAAAGTGGATCTGAATTCATGGGCAAGATCGTTATGATCACTTCTGTCTCCAAGAGTGAACGCGTCCCTCAGCACTTAGCAGTTGTGTCACAGACCAGCGCAGATTAAATATAGACGGCACGGTAAGGGGGGGGGGTCAGTTTTCTAGTGTAGAGCCCTGGCAATAGGGAAAGGGAAGGACTTGTCGGAGCTTACACGGGAAATTACTGTCAGACAAAGGAAGACGGAGGTCAACATATTCACAGCCGCAGGCAAGTTGGCTGTTTGAGGGCCACCGTAGTGAAGGTAGGCAGAGTCCGCATAGCGATATACATCCTTCCCAAAATGTCGAAAAGGGGAGACCAACACTGGTTGACAGTTGAGCTGAAAGCCTGGTGGCACGTGATTTAACGGCAAACAACCAGACCTCACAGAGAATAGTTTTCGAGCACACAATCCAGCGGACGCTCTTGCGGAGGAGTCTAAGAAGTGGGCGATCCGTTCATGTGCCCATATTAACCGACCGTCGTCCACAACTGCGCCTCCACCGGACACAGGAGCACCATGACTGGACATTGGTTAACTGGAAAGTATTTGCCTGGTCGGAAAATTTCAGAGTCCAACTCCAGCATACCGATGTACGGGTTCGTATTTGACGCCACGCGAGTGAACAGCTGCAAGCAGACAGCACAGTTGCACATAAAATACCCGCGGCGGTGGTGTCGTGATGTGGGGTTTGTTCTTATGGACACTACTGTTTTCCCCTTCATCCCCGCTAAACATACCACTGCTGCAAAATGCTATGTAGCCTCTGCTTCGGACCAAATGTTGCCCTGCAGGATGACCTTATATTGTGATGCAACTGGATTCTTTCATAATGACATCACCCCGTGTCACCAGGCAAGCATTGTAGAGGAATGGTTCCAGTATGATGCCCAATCATTTTCTTTGCTCGACTGGCAGCAAAATTCCCCGACTTGAATCCCATCGAACATTTGTACAGTGCAGGAGGGTGTACAAATGTTCGATCGGTCCAAAACAGTGTCTCGTTCCGTTGTCGAATTCTTGAACGTCATTCTGTCCAGCTGATGCAGAATACCGAAAAACATCCTCCCTTGTCTAGCAGAGCAGATGCTCCATCTGGTGCAAGCGATCATCGCGGTGAAAGGCTGTCCAAAACCCTGTTAGCTAGGTCGTCATAATGTTATCGCTCATGAGTGTACGTATGTGTACTTCTACTTACACCCACCACTGAACTATATTCTAACAACTTGAGTTGATGCAGCCCCTTCTTTATTTCCTATCATTCTTTAAATAAATTCGAGTTCTATTCTTTGTTAGGTTTACTACCTAATGTTATACAAAATTAGCTGAAATTCCCAGCTGAGAGAGAGAGAGAGAGAGAGAGAGAGAGAGAGAGAGAGAGAGTATGAGAGAGAGAATGTGAGAGAGTATGCGAGAGAGAGAGTTAGTGAGGGAGGGAAGTGTGAGAAGAGTGTGTGTGTGCGAGAGAGAGAGAGAGAGAGAGAGAGAGAGAGAGAGTGTGTGTGCGCGAAAGAGAGAAAGTGTGCATATCAGAGAAGAAGTGTGGGAAGAGAGAGTGAGAGAGTGTGAGAGAATATGAAAATAGTGGGAGAAAGTCAGCGAGAGCGTGTGTGAGAAAGAGTGAAGAGGGTGTGTGAGAGAGGGTGTATAAGAGTGTGTGTGTGTGTGTGTGTGTGTGTGTGTGTGTGTGTGTTTGTATGAAACAGAAAAAGAGAGAGTGAAGATAGAGAGAGTGCGTGTGTACGAAACAGAGAGAGAAAGGCCCTTTCAAAGTGGAATGATTTAGTATAAACATATTGTTGTAATAATGTCCGTAACAATAAACAATGGAGTCTTAATATAAAAATTATGGAAGAAATCTTTTTCACAACAATATCGAGCGAATACAGAACTATTAACTCGTCAATCAAGATAGCCAACTTCACTGTTCTAAACATGTAACATCATGTCCGAAAACTTCAAAATTACATACATAACCATGGAGCAAGAGTTAAACAACGCCCGATTTCGATTCAAACGTGCCATTCGTTAAACCACCCAGGACAACGAACAAAATTTTCAAGCTTTCTGAAATGACGTTACATGTTGAACAGTAAACTAGGTTATTCTAATTGTATGGTTAATAATCCTGCAGACTGTAATATTTTGAAAAGAGCAACTAAACTGTTATTTTGGTGTTTCCATCACCAAACGTGTTTACTCTTCTGCTGCATAATCACGCGTTACACATTTTGGTGCGATTGCTGATGAAGGTTTTCTCCCACTACTCAATTTTGTCGTGTGTCATCTCACTTTTTCTTCATGTTGACATGCACACCAGTCCTTCCATGTTATGTAGGTGCCGCTCTGTGGCTTCCACGTTGCAATATTGTTCAGAGCTAAATTTCCTCATATTTTCAGCAACAGCTTAAATCTACCACTAGACATTCATCAGAGAGAGAGAGAGAGAGAGAGAGAGAGAGAGAGAGAGAGAGAGAGAGACAGAGAGACAGAGAGACAGAGAGAGAGAGAGAGAGCCTGAACTCCAATATCTCGAAAACTCAGAGAGAAATATCAGTTGCTCGTGAAGTGAAAGTAACATTTGAATGCCTTTCTCCACGTTAGAAATCGGTTTCTTCCGTAAGTTCTATGTCCAAACATGACTCAATAACTTACGAATGTTTTTATTTAGAGCTTGTTGGGAGCACACTATATCATCATCATCATCATCATTGTCAACCATTATCAATCCACTGCTGGACGAAGGTCTCCCCAAGTTTCCTCCACAACGGTCTGTCTTGTGCCAGTCTCCTCCATGTCACCCCTGCATACTTTCGAATTTCATCCACCCATCTCCCATGTGGTCTTCTTCTGGGTCTTTTCCTGTCCCTTGGAATCCAATCTAAAATTTCGGCTGTCCATCGATGATCTGTCCTTCTGGCAGTATGTCCAGCCCATTGCCATTTCAGGGATTTAACTCTGATCATGATGTCTTCCACTCTTGTCATTTTTCGGATCCACGAGTTCCTCTTCTTATCTCTCCTGGTTACACCAAGTATGCACCTCTCCATGCTTCTTTGAGTTGTCTGCAGCCTTTGTATGTCTCTTTTAGTTAAGGTCCACGTCTCTGCACCATACGTAAGCACTGGAAGGATGCATTGATCAAACACTTTTCTTTTAAGACATAATGGCATATTGCTCTGAAAATTATGCTGTTTCTTCCAAAAGCTCTCCAGGCAAGTTTTGTACGCCGATTAATTTCTTCATCAATGTGACCCTCACTTGATATCTGCTGTCCAAGATAAACGTACGTGTCTGTTATCTCCAGCTTTTCTCCATCAATCGATAAATCTTCATTTCTTGTAAAAGCATTGAACATCACTTTTGTCTTCTGAAAGTTCATTTTTAATCCCACTTCTTTACTCTTGTCAGCAAGTTCCTGGATCATACTCTGCAGCTCTGACGGGTAGTTGCAAAAATGACTACGTCATCAGCAAAACGAAGGTGGGTTAGATAATCTCCATTAATCTTTATCCCCTTGTTTTCCCAGCTCAGCGACTGAAAAACACCCTCCAATGCGGCATTAAAGAGCTTCGGAGATATGCTGTCACCTTGTCTCACTGCCTTTCCAATTCTTACGTGTGTTGTATTTTCAAACAGCCTAATCTTTGCACTTGCATTTTCATAGATGTTATTAATAATATTAATGTATGCATCTTCAATACCGCAGGTTTTCAGAGCCATTGTAACTGCTGATGGTTTCACCGAATCAAAGGCTTTTTCATAATCGATAAAAGTCATGCACAATGGAAGTTCATATTCCCTCGCTCTTTCAATTAGTTCTCTCAGTACGTGGATATGATCTATTGTGCTGTAGCCACTCCTGAATCCAGCTTGTTCTCTCGGTTGAGCCATGTCCAGTGTAACCTTCAAGCGGTGTGAAAGAACTTTAGTGAAGATTTTATAAACTACTGATAGGAGGCTGATAGGTCTGTAGTTTCCGAGATCCTCAATGTCCCCTTTCTTATGTAGCAGGATCATTGTAGCGTTGTTCCAATCCTCAGGAATCTTTCCTTCATTAAGGCATCGAGTGAAAATTTGGGCGAGTACTGTTTCGATTTCTCCACTTGCTTCTTGTATGATGTCTACAGTAATTCCATCTTCTCCTGGAGCTTTTCCCCGCTTCATGTTCTTGATTGCATGTGCAACTTCTGCTGGAAGGACTGGAGGAACTCTGGTACTGGTATCTTTCATGATGTCTGGAGTGCATGTATCATCCCTTTCATATAATTTGGAGTAGAAATCTTTCACTCTTGTCAAAATTTCGCCTCTATTTCTTGTTACAGAACCATCTTCTTTTCTCAGTGCCATAATCTGTTTTCTTCCCTTACTGAGATGTCCCTTTGCTATCTTTAGGCTTTGGTTGTTTTCAATTGCTTCCCTCACTAGTTCACAGTTGAATTTTCTTACGTCTTCAGTGATACTTTTTCTTACTGTCTTGCATAGCTCTATATATTCCACTTTGGAAGTCACATCTTCTTTAGTTGTCCTCATCTCTCTTCTTTTTTTGCATCAACATTTTCGTTTTTCCTGATAATTTATTTACATGCAACTTGTTCTTAGACCCAGCCTAATTTTGTTGCTGTTTCCATAAGAGCTTTGGTTACTTTTCTGTTAACTTCAGAGATGTCCACTTCTTCTGATGTTAGGCCTTCTAAAGCAGAGAACCTGTTCTTCAGTTCCAACTTGAAGGTATTATGGTGTTTTTTAAGGTTGGTTATGTCAATAGATTTTGTTTGTCTTATGAGCTTGCCACGTTCAAGTTTAGTGTTGAGGTGCATCTTACATCTCACCAATCTATGGTCACTACCTGTGTTGAACTTGTTTAGCACACTGCAGTCTTCTATGACGAATTTTTTTGTTACACATAATAAAATCAATTTCACTTGTCGTCCCATTTGGATGTCTCCATGTCCATTTCCTGTGTGGCTTTTTCTTGAAGAAGGAGTTCAAGATGAAAAACCCTTCTGCCTCTGCAAACTCAACGAGAGTATTTCCACGCTGGTTTCTGTTGCCGTGACCGAATTTACCTACTGAAGTTTCATTCTGTTGCCGTTGCCCTATTTTTGCATTGAAATCTCCCATAATTATTTTCAAGTGCTGCTTACCTTTATTATTTAGATGACAAATTTCCTCATAAAATTCTTCAATTTCTTCTTCAGGATGACTTGTGGTGGGTGCATAAGTTTGAATAATCTGAGCCTGGTATCTTTTCGAGAGTTGGATAACAAGTCGTGCAGCTCTGTCAGAGGAACTTTCAACTTCTACAACTTTATCCTTCAGTTTCTTGTTTATTATAAATCCAACACCACTAGTTCTGCCAGTATCTGTCCCACGATAGTAGAAGAGATGTCCACTTTTCAGTTCGATGAGATCTTCTCCTTTTCTCCTTACCTCACTTAGCCCCATGATGTCCCACTTGATCCTTTGTAGTTCCTGTTCCAGTTCAAGAAGCCTTGAATCAGAAGATAGGGAGCGTCCATTGTACGTAGCCAAGGTCAGCATCAGATGGCAGCCTAGTCCGGTTCTCCGGGGATTCTTAGCACCCTCTGCCTTCATGTCGCACTGGCCGCTGCCTTGGCCAGGTACATTCCAGCTGCCGGAGACTGAGGGCCAAGATTTAAGTTGTGGAATCATTT
Organism: Macrothele yani; assembly: GCA_039090855.1. Lineage (NCBI taxonomy): Eukaryota > Metazoa > Arthropoda > Arachnida > Araneae > Macrothelidae > Macrothele > Macrothele yani. The sequence continues at coordinate 4,049,081 of CM077014.1, forward strand.
TGGAGGGGTTTGGCCATAACTCACCACGCTGGCCAAGCGGGTTGGTGAGTGTGGGATAGAATTTCCTCTAATCCCGATGGTATAGTTATACCGCTATTGGCGGTCGTCAGAGCCCCTTTAGTGGGAACAGGATGCACCACGAGAAGGCGGGGTTGACATTTGTCAAGGAGAGGCTGTGATGTTACGCATCACCTGACCTTACATCCCACACTATATATAATACCTTAATTAAACACTGGGTATGCCACATTGGAAAATGTCTTTCAATCACTGAACTGGGAAAACAAAGGGATAAAGATTAATGGAGATTATCTAACCCACCTTCGTTTAGCTGATGACGTAGTCATTTTTGCAACTACCCCATCAGAGCTGCAGAGTATGATCCAGGAATTTTCTGACAAGAGTAAAGAAGTGGGATTAAAAATGAACTTTCAGAAGACAAAAGTTATGTTCAATGCTTTTACAAGAAATGAAGATTTATCGATTGATGGAGAAAAACTGGAGATAACAGACACGTACGTTTATCTTGGATAGCAGATATCAAGTGAGGGTCACATTGATGAAGAAATTAATCGGCGTACGAGGAGAGCTTTTGGAAGAAACAGCATAATTTCCAAGAGCAATATGCAGTTATGTCTTAAAAGAAAAGTGTTTGATCAATGCATCCTTCCAGTGCTTACGTATGGTGCAGAGACGTGGACCTTAACTAAAAGAGACATACAAAGGCTGCAGACAACTCATAGTAGCATGGAGAGGTGCATGCTTGGTATAACCAGGAGAGATAAGAAGAGGAACTCGTGGATCCGAAAAATGACGAGAGTGGAAGACATCATGATCAGAGTTAAATCCCTGAAATGGCAATGGGCTGGACATACTGCCAGAAGGACAGACCATCGATGGACAGCCGAATTTTATATTGGATTCCAAGGGACAGGAAAATACCCAGAAGAAGACCACATGGGTGATGGGTGGATGAAATTCGAAAATATGCGGGAGTGACATGGAGGAGACTGGCACAAGACAGACCGTTGTGGAGGAAACTTGGGGGAGACCTTCGTTTAGCAGTGGATTGATAATGGTTGACAATGATGATGATTATGATAACTACAGTAAATGAGAAGATAAAAGGCTTACAGTTAAAACGTCAACGTTTATTAATTTTATTTGAAGTCTCCTAGACGATACACTTTTGATGAGGTTGACAGGATGAAACACAACTACAATAATTTAACGTGACGAACACACATGCAGAACTGAACAGTTTGATCAATCGTTGAACAAAGCTAAAAGGGATTTTAGAATTAGTAACAACAAACGTGAGAAGAACTACTAAGTGAAGTCGTACAGACTAATTAACAATAAACTAAGTGGCAAATATCGAATAAGTCTGTCATTGAAGATTCTAACATATAACGTAGTGTCAATCTAATACCACCGCTCCGGTAGCCGAATGGCCTGCGGCATTGGCTTCTAACCACTCACTCTCCGGATTCTTGTCCCGAGTGAGGCATGGATGGTGTGCATGTCGCGTAGCCTCGCTTCCCCTAATCACGTTTACCCCAATCACTTTTACCCGAATTCCCATTTCCCCTCATTTCGTTTGCCCTAATCTCGTTTCTCCTAAATCTCGTTTCCTTTAATTCAGGTTTGCCCGAATCACGTTTACCTCAATCGCGTTTATCCTAATTCCCATTTCCCCTAATTTTGTTTACCCTAATCTCGTCTGCACTAAAACGTGTTTGCCCTAAACACGTTTGTCCGTATCAAGTTTGTCCTAATTTTAGTTAACCGAAATAAAACGGTGGGTCTTGATATTTCAGGAAAATTATTCTTTCTATTCTTGTTGATGAAGTCAACCACCATGCCACCAAAAGTGTGAAGAAGTGCACGTGGTGACTAACATTATATTCGGCTAGTCTTTAACGCAGTTATTATACCCGTCTCCTCCAGCTCCCCTCCCTCACAGATAAACTATATAAATCGCGCAAAACTTTTATAAGAAATAGTATTTATGGTGCATTCGCGGGAATTGTAAACGCAGAAGGCCCACTTTAAGAGTTCTTAGAGTACTAGCCCCCCCCCCCCCCATTTACCGAGACTAAAAATCCAGTAGTGAAAATGCCTTTTGTTAATTCAGTTCTACCTTAATAGTAAACGTCAGCCTATGGCAGCATTGGTGGCCAACTACGTCAACCAACGCCAAAAAATTAAACGCATCCCACAAAGGACATATCGCAACTTGTTTTCTTCTCGGTTGGTTGACGTGGTTGGCCACCAGTGCTGCCACATGAAGTGGAACACTTGTGCATTTAGACATAGACATGGCTTTAAGTTTGGGAAGCATATCACGAAAGGCAGCCAAGAACAACAGGAAGTTAAATACGTAGCATATGTTACACACCGTTTATCAGCACGAAAAAGAAGAAGAGGCAGTTGCTCGACATCAGTTGTTGAAGTTCGACAAGATGTTTGTTACGTCATTCAGTGACAGAGAGGAATTGGAAATGTGAAGGTCTGGGGAGTGATTAAATTTTTAAAGAATTCCGCAGGCCAGTATTCATGGCAACACTGTCTTGGTCTGCGGAAATTTCTATGCCATTCTATGAGATTATGGAATGGGGAGGGAGGATCGCTTTTTTCTAAAATCTTGGAATATATTTCAATTCGGCGAAATGTTTCGGGATGCCATGGAAACGTTTTATACAGGATGTCATGGAGACTTCATGACTCACCAACACATCTAGAATAAAAACTTTGCAATGAGGATAATAGTGGCTACTTTGGAAAAAAAAAGTAATGATACAATCTTGACAAAACGCAAGGCACAGGAATACTAGGTATGTTTAGACCTGAACCAGTTAATTCTCGTATGTATAATTGAACCGTTTAATTCTCGTACGTATAATTGAACCGGTTAATTCTCGCACGTCGAAATATTTATGTCTGGTAATCGATTGAAAGAAAATATCTCTTTATTTTATTTTCAATTAGCTCTGTTCCGCCAGCAGTAGCTTCAGGTCTTAGTTTCACCCAGCCGTCACTGCACTCTAAGCAAGTTAGGTATAAAACAAGAAAGAGGATTGCAGAACCGATCAAGAAAAAACAAACTGTTAAGACTCTAGAGAAGGAAAGGAGAAATATCAGTTTTTTACTGAAAAAGAAATACAGAGATTCAGAAATAGGAAGGCGCAAAATTAGAGAAAAAGAACGTTAACGCCGGAAGTTTGCTACATAAACAACGTTAAAGATAGGATGCTTTTAGATAAAGTAAGACGAGACCAGTAAGAGGATAAAGAGACTAGATAGTAATAGAGCATGTGAGATCGGAAAAAGTGTGATGATTAAGGAGATGGTTAATAGCAAGGCCGCTCCAATGAGTGAGTCGTCAGAGGCGAGGATTCTGTCTAATTGTCTGACCTAGGTCTGGGTTCGAGTTCCGGGTGAGGGAAGGATGATATGCCCTGCATCCATCTCCTCACTGGAACTAGTAGCTTCAATTTGAGGACGGGGCAGCTGTTTAAAGCCTTAAATGCTCATAGTATTCGTTATACTCCGAAATAGTAACAGTACTAGTCTAATACCAACAGATGGGGTATATTAATAAGCAGTACTGGGAAGAATAAGTTAAAAAGCAGCGAGACGAATGGATAGCACACAGAAATCGAAAGAGTGAAATAACTTGGAGCAATGAAAGTAGGCTGCAATGGAGAAACAAAGTCTTTGCTCTGTTTTACATTCATTCAGTTTTGTTTTAGATGTGAATACATATTTTAAAAAATATAAAAGAACACTTCGGAATACTTTTCCGCTTCATCAAGCATAGCTTCAGATAGTAACGGTGGCAGCCATGATTTATCCAAACTAATGCAATAGCATAGTTGTTTATAATTGTGTTCACAAAAAGTACAAACATACAAAGGCCGTTCCATAAAAACTGAGAGTATTTTTTTTGAGTTGGCAACAGTGCGAAAGGGGAAAATAACCACGGAGACGACTAACTGAATTAAGGAAGTATCTATGGCAACAGTTATTAGCCATGGCAGATGATTCTGGCTTTGTTATTGCGCAGTTACGTCTGCATTTCACCATACAACCATGGAGGTGAATGACTCAGAGTTAAGAAGTGAAATGCGTTGGGCGATAAAATTTTGCTATCGTTTGAGGAAGGGGGGTAAAACGGCTCCAGAAACAGTTGATTTAATGAAAAAACTTACAAAGATAAAAATGTTTGGGTGAGTCAACGTTTTTTAGATGGCACCATGATTTCAAAAAAGAGCATTTGTCGGCAGAACTCGCTCCTAGGCCTGGTCGACCTGAAAGTGTTATGGAGTGTATTGTTTTTTGGGCAATCCTTCAAGAACATCGGCGAATGACGTGGGAAGACATAGCGGCGTCAACTAATATTTCAAAAGCGTCGGAATTCCGCATTCTACGCGAAAAATTACTGCTGCATCATGTGTGTGTTCCAGATGGGTACCTCATCACTTGACGAGAGAACAATTGTTAGCCAGAGTTCAGGTGTGTCATGAGTGGAAACAAATTATTGCAAAGGATCCCAACTTTCTAAACACAGTAATGAGGCGATGAAACATGGCTCCACTATTTCGAGTCCACTATTTAAAGTCCACCGAATCAAATCAGCTGGGAAGGAGATGATGATATATTTTTTTTTTTATCATAAAGGTGTAGTCTACCAGCATGCCGTTCCTCCACAAATTACTGTCAATGCTGAGTATTAAATTTCAGTGTTGAAGGGTCTGGGACGACACATATCGATTAAGCGACCAGAACTCGTGGGCAAGTGGACCCTACACCATGGTAACGCCCGCTCTCATGTCGCTGCTTGTGTGTTTCTTACGAAATGCGGTATTGAAATCATGATACAGCCTGCCTACAGTCCTAACCTCGCCCCGTCCGATTTCTGGTTGTTTCCAACGAGGAAAAAGTTCCGTAGCGCAACATTTAACACAGAAGCTGACGTTATTCAAGCTATACAGGGTTGCTAAAGCAGCTTCCACAAAATGCCTTCGCCACATGCTTTGAAATGTGGACTGAAAGATAAGATAGTTGCATATCATCCGAGCGAAGATACTTTGAGAAAGTATAACATATACACTGAAGAGCAATTGCATTAGAGACAGCTGGCGTTATGCAAATGTGGTGCTGTGGACAGCCCTGTAAACGGAAGCGACATGACGTATGCAGCGATCCGACAATATAAGGAATGATGCGACGGGACGCAGTATGGGTAAGACGAAGGATCTAAGCGCATTTGATCGTGGGCAAATTGTCGGGGCCCGACGAATGGGTCACTCCATCTCGGAAGTCGTGCAGTCACTGGGATTTTCACGAGCCACTGTGTCGCGAGTGCACCGTGAGTACATCGATTCCGGTAAAACCAACCCTGCAAGGGCCAACTGCCGTTGACAACAGCGTGTTGATGAGCGAGGTCATCGTCGGCTAGCTCGCATTGTAACAGCGGATAGAAGGGCCACAGTGCATGAAATCACTCGGAAATTTAACGCTGGTGCACAAAAAACGTGTAAGCAGTCACACCATCCAGGACCATCTCCTCGCTATGGGGTACAGAAGCCATCTTCATACGAGGGTACCGCTGCTGACCGCACATCACAAGATGCAAAAATTAGCATGGGCGCGGGAACATTGCTACTGGACCCTAGATATGTGGAAAAATTTTGCCTGGACTGATGAGTCGAGATTCACGTTGGTACATGCGGATGGCAGGATACGAGTACGGCGCAAACCACATGAAGCGATGGATCCTTCTTGCCAGCAGGGTACTCTTCAAGCTAGTGGGGGTGGCATTCTAGTCTGGGGACTGTTACGTGGACTGAAATGGGACCTCCGGTACGTGTGACATCGTCCCTCACAGGTCAAAGTTACTAGGATATCCTGGACGACCATTTGCTCCCGTTTGTGCGTCTTCAACATCCCACTGGGGACCTCATCCTGCAACAAGACAATGCACCGTGCCATCGCTCCCGAATTGTATCCAAATGGTTGGATGAACACTCCACCGACGTGACCTCGCTTCCTTGGCCAGCTAGGTCACCTGACCTCAATCACATCGAGCACATCTGGGATGCCATCGAGAGATATGTTCGAGGCTCTGACCCCTCCTTCAAATCTTCGTGAGCTGTGGGAGCTTGTTCAGGGGTCGTGGATCCGTATGGCTTCCCAAAGCTTCCGGTGTCTTGTCGAGTCCATGCCGAGACGAATCGCCGCCGTCATTAGGGCGAAAGGTAGTGCTACGCGTTACTAGACAGGTATTTCTAATTCAATGGCTTTTCAGTGTATTTTGCTGTATCAATATTTCTTCATATATTTTGTGTGATTTTACTCCCAGTTTTTATGGAAGGGCACAAGAAATAATCCTTAGCTATGCAAAAGTGGTAGAATTAATTAAAGAAGATTCGAAAAGAACAAAGGGAAAGCAAGGAAGCTAACATGAGCGACTCACAAAGAAATGGAATGGTGGCATGTCACAAAACGGAGATCATTATTAGGGCATGAAAGTAACCAAACAAAAAAAACACACCTAGTAATCTACCTCTACATAATTAAAGCATTTTTTGAGGAAGGTTTTAACGACCCAGTGAGTACATAAGCTACACGGAGTCATCCGTCCCTAATTTGCGACGACTGGTTCCAGAAAGAGGATACAGACAGCACAGTAGGGCATTTCACCAAATCTCATGCATTATCCAGGACTCAAATCCAATCCCAAATCGGATTATTGGCCAGAGATCCCAGCTTCTGTCCACGCGGCCAATTGGCCCAGCTTCAGTGTATGGAAGCGTACATTACGGGTCCTACGCGAGGAGATTTCGAACTTCCTGCACAGCGACATGGAGCCGGAGCTGAATCCGGATCTGTATGGTGAAGTTCGATGTTCTATTCACATGTTTTCTCTTAGAACACACCTCTGTGCATCACCAGTCAACTGCTCAATGGTAGACGCGTTGCAAGTGGCACTATGCGACGTGATCTTCGCTATCATTACCATAAAATCGAATGGGTTGCCCACTGTCTGTACAATCGCGGATAGGTACACGTACGCTGGGAAAGTTGATTTGCGTCTGGTGTTGGGAGAACATTCGTGAAATAATGCAGCAGATGCGCGTCTGTTCAGAAATGGGTATCGCATTGTCGTGTATAACTGTCTGCATAGGCGTAACGTGACCAAAAATGGATGGTGGGAGGAATTATCGGAAATAGTTTCTCCGAAAATGCTCCCGTTCAATTGCCATTAGTGTAAGGTGACCAGATATTGGAGTACTGATTTGAGAAGAAAAATGGCGCGGTGTTCCCAAATCAGCAGATCATTTGGAGACACGTACATACTCAAAATAAATATGAAATTTGTTTTGTCGCAAAATATTGTTTATATAAGTGTGTTATTACATATGAAATGTTATGTCTAAAAAGGATATAGCTTGTAGAAAGTTGGTAATTTGTACTGACAAAGCAGAGCTATGATTGCGACAACATATTAGCAAAAGTGAAATACTTTACCTTAGGTATATCTACCGAATTATAAAATCAAGCTGGAGAGTGATGAACGAATCGCATGGTGAATTTTTCATTTTGCCAAAGTTTCTGGAGGAACTTAGGCATGAGTACAAGTTGGTACGGGTTCGAGTCCCGAATGAGGCATGGGTGGTGCGTTTGTCTTGCAACATTTGATCTCTCCCTTCCCTAGAACGAATGTCCCCAAATTAGAGACAGGTGACTGCTTTACAGGCTTTAGAATTGCTCACGGTGGTCGCTAAACTAAACTCGGAAAAAGGAAAATCAAAAACAGTCCAAATTTGTTTTCACAAGAAGTATGTTGGAACATTAGTACAACGAAAACTATTTTTAAAAACATTTTTCACTAGAAATCTAATGAGGAAGTATAAATTCGAGGACACGAGGGCAAACATCAAAATTTGAGAACAATTTTCGTCCCCAAAAGCATCAGACGTTTTTGGGGACAGTAAACTAAATCCGAGATCCTCAAGAATTCGGGACTTCTGGTCAGCTTACATTAGCGCCATAACTTAGGTTTTTAATATACCTAATACATCCAAAACTACGGGGTGTGTGAGGAATGCGTTGATTCGCCCTAATGAGGATGAAAAAACTTTTACCTTTCAAAGCACCTCATGCAGTTATCGGATGAAGGAAACCATGATCTTTTTTATTAATATTATTGGAGCTTTAACGACCACCGTGAGCAACTCAATGGGTTATAAGCATTCGCCCATCCCTAATTTAGGGTCACTAGTTCCAGGGAAGGAAGAGAGCCAGTACCGTAAGACAAACAACATCCATACCTCACCGGGATTCGAACTCGGACCCCTTTCGGACGAAAGGTCAGAGGCCATAGCTTAGATCACTGCGCCACCGGGGCGGCCAACCATGACCTGATGACTGCATGCTATTGTGCATGGAATGACTACTGAAAAGCAGTCATAACAATGCTCGCTATTGCGTATAGCGTTGTTCTCTTGGCTGTCTCTCACACTTTATAACATTTAAAAGGAGAACGACTACTTATTACTTTTTCGACTTTTAAGTTGCGGTGGGGGTGACGCGTGCCTCTGTGCCCCCGACACTGCGCCTATGACTGTCTGAACTGAACCCCTTTGAATTTCATTTCTAAGGTCACGAGAACATCTTGGTTGACGCAGGTCATGTCAGCAGTACCTCAGAACTCGTAAAACGGGTTAGAAGGGCCTTATGTCGCAGTAAATGAATTGGATTCAGTAGCGGAAATTTTGAGTTTGAGCTCTGATTCGAGACGTGTTCTGGCCATGGACGTCAGCAACACCCATTTTGTCTTCAGAAAGAGCGTTCTATTAAGTCTGACTTCACTCAAATTATTATTAATAGAAAGGAAATAGTTTTTTTTTCTTTTTGTTTCTCAGTCACCTGGCTCAGATCATTTAGATGTTCCTCATATATCGTTGAGACCGCCTATGTCTGTTTGTTGGAGCACCACGTAACAGAAAGGTTCTTTATGTATGCATTGTCTGCTGAACACACAAGGCCATGCTGCGTTACCGCTTTCAATAAAGTCATCACGACACAGTAAGTATTCCTCTGTGGCACTTTTTCTTTTTCCTAAACAAATCTTTCTCTGGACATCTGCCGATGGAACATTTTTGTTTCAATCATTGAAATGACTCTTTGGAAACTATTCATTCAGCGGATGTAATAAATAGTCTGAACTGCCATTGTTCTGTTGCTCCCAAAAAGAAATCGAAATTTCGTTTTGCTCCTTGTATTCAAAAAGACTCCAGCCATTGTCCATCTTAAAATAACCGATGTGAAGTCTCTGGACAGTTTCGTAGTCTTCCTTCTGAAGCTTTGGCCTAGGAACAACAATATCCACAATCGTACATTTTTTGTGAAAAATTGTGCTATGACAATATTGACAGCTTGGTTTTCTGTTTCACGTAATTAGAGAATCTTGTGGCATGCAAAGTATAGGAACGTTTGCAATTAGTAATGGCATGCCCACCCCTCAGTTCTCCTGTAGAAATTATATCTCTCTTTTTGTCGATTTGTTTTGGGGCTTGAAAGACCACCGAAAGCAACTCTAAGGGGTACAAACAGTCACCATTCCCTAATTTAGGGCCACTGACTCCAGGGAAAGCAGAGAAACAGCGTCGTAAGAAAAATATACCACCCTTGCCTCATCTGGTACACAAAGGTGGTCCCATCTCGGAAGACTAGGCAGAACGCTACGCCTCTCGCTAAACATCCACATGAGCAGTACCATACCTTTGCATCTATTCGTCATATCTGAAAAATCATTTTTCCATTTGGTAGTTGGAGCAATGACCTTTTTTGGTTCTTTCTTAGATGCTGAATCGTGACATTAGGAGGCGGAAATGTTGTGACGTATACTCTAATTTAACTTTCCTTTTTACTTTCTTTCTCTACGTAAATTTGAATTCATTCTCCTTAGCGTTTTTCAAACTTAACGTGATATCTTCTCTCTCGCAAACGTATGGTTGGCAGCACCTCGAGTTTGAAACGTATGACGTGTGAATGTGTCCGATGAGAACTAAACGTTATATAATCTTTGAGCAGCAGCAAAACTGTGGAGAGAGATGGTGGAAGTTATAATGTTAGTTGTGGAAGAGACGTTGTCTAATCGAATCTATTTGAAGGCTGCGAGTTATATTCTAGTGTTGTTGTTGTTTTCTTAACCAAGTGTTATTATTATCAACTCACGTTCGTTTGATTAAGATAGTAACACTAAAAAAGAGTTGTATTTACGCCTTGTTATGTTTAACAGAGAGAACAAATTGGATGGTGAAATTAGTATGCGAGTGAATTATTCATTGTAAAGTCATGGCGGCTTTAGGAGGTGTTCACAGGAATAATTCTCTTGAGAACCCATCATTCTTGATGGGTTCTCAAGAGAGTCCCGCATGGCTGTGTATGAAAGCGTAATTGTTCCTACTCTAATCTAGGGCAGTGAAACCTGGCCACTACAGAAGAAACATAGGAGTTGTTTGTGTGCTGGAGAAATGCGTTACTTACGGGGGGGCTTGTGGCAAAACACGTTCTGATTGTGTGAGGAATGAAGATGTGTTGCAGTTGTGTAATGTGAAGCAAAATGTTGTTAGCAAGGTGTAGACTAAAATGCTTCGGTGGTTTGGCCATGTTGGAAGAATGAGTGATGAGATGCTTACTAAGAAAATCTTTTCAGCCCAAGTGGCAGGAAGGAAAGGCAGAGAAAGGCCAAGAAAGTCATGGGTGGATCAGATTCAGGAATGTCTGCATGAGTGCATGCCGTAAAAATAGGAAAAGGGTCTGGATTTTGGGGTTTAAAAAACGGAAATTCACAGTAGAAAGTGATATTGAAAATTCCTAATGCATGTTAGGAAAGATAGTGCATACGTACAGTGTGTAAAAGTAGGAAAGCCGAAGAAAGGAAAAATATATTCTCTACAACAGCTGTTTACTGCTGGACAAGGATCATCCGAAAATTTCCCCAGAAATTTGTCTTTACGGTATTTTTTCATTCTTAGTGACCAACGGAGTGATCTCTGGGGTTTTGTGGCGCAAGCTATCCAAGTGGACAAAAGGACGACAAAGAAATTAGCTTATTGTCCAAACATGCTATTTAATTTCATTTATCCGTTTGTTTTATGTAGTTTTGGGGTCTTCCGGGTTTTCTGTTAAATTTGTTTTCTGGGTGTTATAAAATGGTTAGATAAAAAGAAAGCAGAGTGGAAATGTTCATATGATGTTTGCGTGTGTTATTTATAGCTACAATTTCTGTTCGCTTCCCTCCTGAAAACTAAGCTATGGGCGTCCATGGCCTTTACCAAAGGACTGCCACTACGTTGGTGGAACATATTTGTCCAGGACGTCTAGATGGAGTTCAGCATTCGTGATTCTGTCCAAAAACGACTAGTGGACCCAAGCTGAACCACGAAACAAACTTCATTTCCGGGATGACACTGTCCGAACGATACCATCCTTCCGGTACAACCCAGAACGACCATCAGACTGATAGACTGTGTAACGTGATTCGTCAGTCTAAAGCACAGTCCAAGGTCATCGTTCCTTACGCCCATGCTATTTGTCGTGTGGCACTTACCGAAGTGATAAGCAGCTTGCGGAAAAGATTGCTCGACCATGGTACTCCATGTTGTGCAGTGTCCTGAGCTCTGTGCTGGTGCTAACATCAGTCCCAGTAGTCTCACATAGGGTTTGCGTGATATGAGACAATGTTAGTTTGCGTTCTGAGCGAACAGTTCTTTGCAGCGCTCTCCTGTCACGTTCTGTTAGCTTCGGAGTATTACTGGGTCGTTTCTTGGCGTACGTAGCCGCATTCCGCTTCTATTTGCATATAACAACACCAACCATCATCGACCTAGGGATCTTCAGGCTGCTGAAATATTACATACGGAGCCAGGACCGTAACTAGACTTTAATTTCGGGGGGGGGGGTTTAAAAAATATTCCGCAGCAAAAATGTACTCTATCAATCTATCTATCAGGGCCTTAACTAGACTTTTGTTTCAGGAATTTAAAAAAAACAAAAAACTATTCCACAGCAAAAATATATTTATATCTATTTATCTATCTGGGCCGTAACTAGACTTTTGTTTCAAGGATTTTTTTTAAACTATTCCACAACAAAAATCTGTATCTATCTATCAGGGCTGCAACTAGACTTTCGTTTCAAAGATTAAAAAAAAACTATTCCACAGCAAAAATCTATATCTATCTATCTATTTATCTGGGCCGTAACTAGACTTGTTTCAGGGATTTTTTTTAAATTATTCCACAGCAAAAATCTATATCTATCTATCTATCTGTCTGTCTGTCTGTCTGTCTGGGCCGTAACTAGACTTTTGTTTCGTTTTTTTTAAAGCTATTCCACAGCAAAAAATCTATCTATCTATATAATCACTTAAAATAATAAACTTTTTGGTTTTTAGTACATTAGGATTAGTTAGCGAGTTACGACACAAACTTACACAGTATTAACAGAAAAACAAACTAAACAATATGAGACAGAGATCGCATGAAAGCAACAAGATTACACAGGAGACAGGATGAAAGCAATTCAGACCCCCTCCCCTGGACGCGGCCATGTACGGAGCGACTGCTTATGTGACATCCTATTATCAATCCGCGTTGGGATTTAGTAAACTGTCGATAGTCGTGATGTAGTCTCATCACAGCCCGGGGTGGGCAGACAGCGAATAGATAAAACGACATTTTTGCATGTTATTTCTTTCCTTTTTATTTTTTTTTTATTTTTTTTTTTTTTTTTGGAAGCGAAATTAAATTCGTTTCACAAAATATTTGAAATTACACTGATGTTTTGCGTGTTATGGCACTAGGGAACCGAAGGCATTTTTTCCAATTTCTTAAAAAATTAGAGAAAGAGAAAACGGATTGCGTATTTGAATTGGTAAGTTACCAGTTCAGTTCTACGTTCTTTACTCCAAATCGCGAAACATATCTGTAATGTTTCTTATACTTAACGTTACGCATTTCTTTAATATTTAAGTAGAGCGTTCATGGCACAACAGTGATGCATTTAATATCCTCCAATTTTTCTTTCAAGAAATTAATTTCGCCTTTTCGTCCTGTAGTTCTACCAATTTGTTGGCATACTCCAAAACGTTCAGAATCTTAAAATAATGAATCTAACAGGGTCAACATTAAGTCATGTTCCACAACCTCTGATTTCAGACATCAGATGAATGAGCTCCGTTGTGATTAAAGATTCGAAAATAATTTCTTCTGACGCTGACAGATGGCAGCACGTATCATGTGATACTTGCATTGTTGAATTCGGCCTCGAAGTTTTGCTTGTAAGCTGCTCTTCAAAAATAACAGCGACCTCATAAGGAAGTAAATAAAGTAATCTGGAGCTTGACGTACCCCACAGAGTGTTTCAAAAGTAGTGGCTGTAAAGCTAAAGCTGTTATTTATAAATAAATACGCTGCGTGTTGAGCAGGTTTGGCGGAAGATACAAGGAGCTGTCACAGCACATGCTTGTTTCCTAACGCAGCATTTTTTAAAGGCACTTTTAAAAGCCCGTTGTTCTTAAGCATAAGTGTGTTCGTGATTACTAAGAGTCCGAATTTTCCAAACTCCACGAATTTATACTGATCTATCTCCTTATGTGTTAGCCTATGTGTTCCTACCTGCCATGAATAAATGTGGAAAAAGAATGAAAAAACTGAATCATTAAAAAAAAAAAAAAAAAAATTGAAGGAATGCTAAGTTACAGAAGCTACAAATTTGTGCATAGAGTAAAATTCGGGCTTTTCTTGTAGACTGTGGTCATATGAGCGCCGTGCGAATTCGCAAATGTATTGCTGACCACACATTGTTTGGTTTCTATGACCTCGATGAAGTTTACACTTGGACAAAGAACCGTCGCTCCACTTTCAGAGACCCTATACCAGTGATATTTTTTTCAAGACGAGTACTGACAGGGACCCCTATGTAGATGGATGGATGTGAAGTCACCGTATGGGAGGGCAGAGGATAACGAAATTTAAGTATCCAACGAGACACAAAACGTTCCTTAAAACAAAAATAAAAAGTAAAAAAATAATAGAAAGAAAATTAATTAAAGGCAATCAAATGGTTAAACAGAATAACTTATGTGAAGCTTATGTCGAAAATTATCTGAATAAAGCTTTTTTTGAATGAGATTTTTGGTATTTTTAAATACGGATTTTGATCGACTCTCAGAATATAATTAATATCCTACATTTTAACTAGAAAAATGTCAGAGAATTATCGCAGTGCTCTAAAGAAAGGTTTTGTGAAAGAAGCCCCCTTTAAATTTTTTTGTGAACAAATTGACGAGCCATTTTGATCGGCGAAATAGTTTTACACCCAGTACCCCCACCGCTATGGCCATGTCTAATATAAGATAATTTGTATGACATCAGAGAAAGGTGTGAAACCACGCAAAAATTCCAGATTATAAATGTTGATTTACAAATGAAAAATAACATTCTAGCTTTGACAGCGGTAAAGTCGTCTATGAATTTGTCATACTCCAGTTCTTCCTCACATTGTAATTTTATTTTATATATGTACTGTTAAAAACGCGCAGTTCTCTGGAACTGCCCTCGGGACGGTCCTGCTCGAGCAGTGTAATTTTTGTAGGTTCCTCCTGGAAACAACCCTCAAGAATTCAAAAAGTGATCGAAAAAAAACATTATATTCAGTCAGGGGCTGACTAAGACCCCCGGGGGTCCAAGGCAATGGCGATGCCCCCCATTAAAATCAAAAATCATACAAAAAAAGAGATGTCACGTGACACACTGCAGTATATATACTCATTTTTCCTTCCATTTTATCTTCGCATTAAATGACGGAGCTGTTTCATATTTTAACCTATACAGCAAATTTGATTGTGTGATAGCTGAGAAGTCGTACAATTTCACTAATAATTTATGAATTTGCGACAATTTTCGTAATGTAATAATGAAAAAATTGAATATAAATTTTAAAGCAAAATTGATTACGATCTTAAAGTGCACAGATTATTAACAAAGGGTGTTGTAGAAATTGAAACTATTTTTTTAAGGAAAACATTGGAATTTGACTGATATGTGGGTGCAACAATACATACATAAAATACTGCATTCACAATAATAGTAACATTAATGATGAAAAGAAGATCAATATCGATTAGGTCATTTCTGGAACCAATTTTTTAAAGGAGGCTCTGTTGAAGATGAGACCCAGGACAGTGGCCCTTCCAGCAGCGTAGTAAGTAGGCCCTGAATACGAAATGAAAGTGAGGAATTTGTTTCCGAAATACAAACATGTTTGCATGTTAGTCATAGTCTAAAATGTTCACTAGAAGTTCTCAGGTGCTGAAGAAAATCATGAACCGTGTTAACCGTATTGTGCAAGCAAAGGCTTAATTCGACGCGTGGAGGAAAACTCAAGGTTTTGTTTCAAGAAGCAATGACGAATTTGTGACACAGCTCAAAAGATGTTTCTGCGTCGTGTTGTAGCTTTTTATCATGCCCGTTCTTTCAAAAGGGGCTGAACGGGAGGACTATGCTTGACTACTTAAACAATGAGGCTAGAGAAAAATGTTAATCTTTCTTTATTTCACTTTCAAATTTCTTTCCTGAGACTTGTTTTTTCTTTCAGCGCCAATATTCCGTATAATAACAGATTTTACGTTTTTCTTTTCCACATGAATGAAACATTTTGCCACCACCAATAAATTATCACAAATCTTTTACGTATACTAATTTATTTCATTAGTACCTTGCATTTTATGCAACATTAGTGATTTTACAAAGTGTAATCAATTTTTGCTACTCCCGCTCCACCAAAAAATTCCAAGAAAACAAAGATACTGATCAACGGAAATAATCAGATTCCAAGCAGATTATCTTCAAAACTAAGAATTTAAGCATAGATAAAAACCTTAAGATCTTTAATCTAATTTAATGGAGTTTTTCATTTTTGCTGATTGTTAGATCACAAATAATTGTCTCAACTGAAGGAAACTTCCAGTCAGATTCTCTTACGTAGATTAAAAAAAACCGCTTCTTTAAACATATGCGAGATTGGAGAAATAATTTAAAGCTGTCATCTTTGTTGACTTCGATCATGTTTCTGGGAAACTTGATCACGTTTAGAAATTTCACAAACTGTAGACTACAACCATTGTGATGAATATAATATTAGGGAAAACAACGTATATTCACAATTATTATTATTTATTTATTTTTTGTAGACCAAGTTTTCGCTGTGTTTTGGCCCCGATTCTCGTAGTATCACTACAGAATATAGCTTCTGTTCCGTTTGCTAGTGATTTTCCCTTCAAAATTTAAAAAATCCTCAAAGTTTTTAAAGGTGATTTCTCAACCCATAAAAGAAATGAACGTTTTTTGAATCAAAGGACCATGTTGAAGATTCAGATTCGTGGATAATATAATTTCATTTCATTTTTAGTTTTGAGGTTACATTTGACCATATTACATATTAATTTTGTAACATAAAAATCAAGAAATCATATGTAATACGTATATATACTCATATACAGGGTAACCACAAAACAGGAAATTGGGTGGAAGTCTACAAATATATAGCCTGAGTTAATCCCAATTCCCTGAAGTACGTAGTCAAGCCAAACGTCCTGCACATATGAAATGTATGCATATATTGTCTGTTTAATAATTTTCTACCATTAAATTTTATATCTTAGTTTCTTAGCAAATATTTTTAGTTGTTTTCGAAAATAATTATAATTATTGATATATGTTAGTTGACAAGGTAGATAATTCCATAGCACCAATCCCTGGTAATCAATAAATCTTTGTTGGGTTAAAGTGTTAGGCATTAGTAACAGAAATGTATTTCTGTTTCTAGTTCGATAGTCATGACCCACAGTGTTCAGCTGAATTAAATGTTGATACTTATTCTCCTTTATTCTTTTATACAAAAATCCTAATAATCTATATTGCCACAATTTCTCAATATTTGAAAATCCATAGCTATTAATCCGAACCCCGACATTTAAATTAATTTCCCTAAAATTATTTAAAATTTTGACCATCCTATTTTGTAACAATTGTAATTTATATAAATTAATCTTAGTAATTTGACTGCATACTAATAAACAATAAGTCAAGCATGGATAAATTAGACGGTGATATAGAATGTTTAGTATGTTGATTGTTAAATTATTTAAAATTCTCGTAATTAAACCTAATGCCCTTGAAATTTTATTTACAATATTTTATATATTAATATTCCATTTTAAATTATCCTCATTTATTATTCCCAAATATTTAATATTATTGACTATTTCAAGGGTGCAATTTTCCACAAAAATAGATGGTAGCTCAATTTATATCATGTGAATATGGTCTTTCGTATTAAGATAGACCCATAGATCCTTGCGTTATCTATTGAAAGAGCAAAAGACTTACATACGGAACTGTAATCTGGAGAAAGCGTTGATTGGTACGCATTGTTATGAAAATAAACATAGATTTCTCTTTGTATCGACAAGTTGGATTCAACCATCAAACATGATATATTGGAAGCATTCCATATTTATCACAACTCTTCGCAACTTGTCAACGACATGTCGTCCATGCCATTTCCATCAAGCACGTGGTGGCAATTGACAAAACCCCGTGACCGTCAATACCTCTATTCGTTCTGAAGATGCTGAGCCAAAGCACATCGAAACATTTATTAACAAGAAAAATAAAATAATTGTGAATAAACGTTGTTCTCCTGAATAAAGTACAGAAATGTTTTGCAGTTGAATGGATAAATCTAAAAATAATAGAGTCGGATAAAAATTAATGCACAGTTTCATTTAATTTATTTTTCGTTATGAGGTTACATTTGACCATACTACATTTCAATATTAATTGTATAACACATAATATTAAGAACATATATAATATATCTATGTACAGGGTAACCACAGTACAGGAAATTGTGTAAAAGGCTATATTATATACATGTATATATAGCCTGAGTGAATCCCAATTCCCCTAAAGTAAGTAGTTAAGCCAAACGTCCTGCACATATAATATTTAAGCAAATACAGACTGATTAATAATTTTCTACTATTAAATTTTATATTTTAGTTTGTTAGCAAATATTTTTAGTTGCTTTCGAAACTAATTATAATTGTTGATATGTGTTGATTGGTCATAAAAAATTTCTATAGCAGTTACGAAAAAGAAATTTGGTAATGATAATAAGCTATTCTTTATGTATGCATGAGTGTCATTCAATATCTCCACCTTCGCGTTCTACTCATTTTGTGCAGCGTTTTTGCCAGTCCACAAAAGCACGTTGGTGAAATACAGGTCCCTACTCCTGCAACCAGTGCTTGACTTCCTTTATCTAATATTTATCCGAATCAAATGTTTTCCCACGTAAAAACATCTATCAAAAAAGAAAATTCTTAGGTCACCAATTCAGTACTATACGCAGGGTGAGACATTAAAGCCCACCCGAATCGTTGTCGAAAGAGTCAGATGCGCGGTGTAGGGTTTTGCACTATTGTGACGAAACTTAATCTCCATGTTTTTTAGGAGAAGCCACTTGATTTTCATGGCTCCCTGAAGTTTCCTTAAAGATTTTCAATGTCTTTGCTTATTAATACTGGCATTTTTTTTTTCAAGTGTGTCAAGAAAAATGCCACTTTCTTTCCAAAAATCGTAATCATGATTTTGTTTTTTGAAAGAGAAATTTTGGGTTTTCTTCTTAGCTGTGGATGTTTTGTTGGGCCATTGCATTGACTTACTATCAGGAAAAGGGCCATAATGATTAATCAGGTGTCGTGAATGTTATGATTCTCTTAAAAGCCTCAGATGGCGAGCCAGAGAAATTCTACAAAAGGTCGGCACAGATTTCCCGTCTTGATTGCCTCATCTCACGTGTAAGAAGCTTTGATACTCACTTTGAGCAAATAATTCAAAGCTGAAAGCAACTGCACAACACTTTCTTTAGATATTGAAAGTTTTACATTATCTGATTTATTAGGGGAATTTAAATTCGTGCAGAAATAGTCGAAAGTAATCGAGGTAGTTGCCTTCAATGCACGATCTTAATAACAAGAGTCACTCACAATGCAAGTTTAAATTTGTTGCCTGAATTTAAAGATTTTATTGTATAAACAAATATAAGAACTTTCAGGTTTCCCTAGAACCCTTCTTCTGTATCTGATGACGGGTTCTAGGGAAACCTGAAAGTTCTTATATTTGTATATACAATAAAATCTTTAAATTCAGGCAACAAATTTAAATTTGCATTGTGAGTGACTCTTGTTATTAAGATCGTGCATTAAAGGCAACTACCTCGATTACTTTGGATCTGATTTATTGTTATTGTTCTGTGACCTACCTCCCAGCAGGACGCACACGACATAAAGGCAGATAGCAGTCAGAACGAACGTCCGCGTAGCTCAATTGGTAGAGTGACTTATTCCGGAATAAGGGAACCCGGGTTCGAGCCCCGGCGTGGACAAAAATGACTGAGAAATTTACTTCGTTATTGTTCTTTCATCTTGCATTATTTGTTCAACAAAGGCCACATTTTCGTCCAGTGTTACTGTTGCTGGTCTGCCCATTTTTGAATCGCTTAATCCATCTCTGGACATT
This sequence comes from Macrothele yani, assembly GCA_039090855.1. NCBI lineage: Eukaryota > Metazoa > Arthropoda > Arachnida > Araneae > Macrothelidae > Macrothele > Macrothele yani. The sequence continues at coordinate 4,068,745 of CM077014.1, forward strand.
GCTTCTGTGCATAGTTTCTTCACCATAAACAGTTTTCCATGAATTACAGGGACTAAAGTTTCACCGATCTGGAAAAACAACTCTATGACCGACCATTGTCTGATTCTGGTGCTTACTTCAAGCTCCATAACTTTCGACCTACAGCATACAAGTTTTCATTAGGTGTATTTATAAATATATTAACAAAGAGTATTTGACCAACCAATATGCTGACCCTACAGCTATATTTTTTATGCCCGATTGTGCATTACTTTTTGATCGAACCTTTTATTTTCCTCCCTAGAAAAAGTGAAAGTGATGTAAGCTGGCTTTTGATCTTTAAATTTGCTCTACATACATGTTTATGGAGATGCAAGGATTTGAATCTGGCACACTCCTGAAAGAATTTAGTAATCGGTACATCAGAGGAATTAAGTGCCAGCCGCCTCGCTTTCCCATGGATACCACTGAACAGTTATCGGCCATATTCATCAAGCTTCCGCTGTCATCAAACAGACACACCTGCTTTGGAAATGAGAATTGTGTGATTGCACGAAGATGACCTAAATCAACAATGGCACACAAAATCGAAACACCGAATGAAAATCGTAAACGGGTTCCTTCGGCCCACACATGAGCCTGTGTCAGTCTGAAACGATATATTTTTCTTTCCTTTAGTGCCCACTCCAAACTATTATCCGAACTCTTTATCAGAACAATAAATTTCGAATATATTCTTTCATTGGGGACTGTGAACACAGGTTGAAGACAACAGAGGTATCTACCAGAAAATGCAATTGTGTAGCTCTTTTCAATACATTTTTCTACACTGTAAAAAATTTTGAAATTAACGAGTCCATTTCCAAGATTCCTTTTGTAAATTAACGAAACATATTCCAAATTCAACCTTTCCGGTGAAATGACGGAAAAAAATCTAAATTTCACCGAATTTTTATGCGTGAATTGCCAGAAATACACCTGTCAATCTTTCTCCGGATAACAACAGAACGTAATAAATTCAGGACCTACCGATAACACCTCTGAATAACCTCAAGGGAAAACCTCTCCTATTCCAGCAATATTAATTTTTTCTATACACATTTTCTCAAAGAGTATTGCGTTTTGCTCTTCAAAATTTTGAGCAAAAATAAAACAAATTTGTAGCTAATAAATACCCCAGTTGCGATTTCGAAAAATGTTAGAATTTAAAAAAAATTCAATTTATCTCAATAGCGAAGTATGCTGATTTAGCATCGACTGAGATAAATTGAATTTTAAAAACATTTCTGACAAATGTTTCGAAATCACAGCTGGAAAATATTTTAGCTAAGGACATGATTTATTTGCGTTCAAAATATTGAAGAACAGAACGCAATCGTCTTTGAGGATATGTGTACAGAAAGAATTAACGTTGTAGATTTTCTGCTCAGGTCCCCCCTTAATGCACTGAGGTTCACCTAACGCAAAATTTTGAGGTTGCTTTATGTATATGCGTAGGTACATGCTTTTCTTTTTAATGACATCTGCATCAGATTCACCATTTTTGGGAATTACATGAATCCTTGAATAGCTTTGGAAAGTCTTCAGCTACAGCAAAACTGCTGCTTAGATTTGAAAGTAATTAAGTAAACATTAATCTTCGCATTCTTTAATTCACCTCACTTTACAAATGCAATATCAACTTACATACCTCCAATTCTAAAAATTTTCAATTTTTTCAAGATAGTTTTTCCTGACAAATCTGTTTATGATAGGTAAACCTAAAAAAAAATCTTTTGGCACATTTGGATTTGAGTAACCAAGAAAAAGATTAAAAATATATGGTAATATAAAAAACTACGATAGTTTGGACAAATGAAATGAAAATACACATTTCAAGTTAGATGCACAATGCCAGCAGTTATCTTTATGTAGTCCTGCAATGTTTGTTGTTATGTGTGAAAGCCTGTCAGATGCATTTTAGATTATAAGTGGAACATGGTATTTATCATACTTATTATGATAAAAGAAATGGTAAAAAAATGGATTTAACGTTTTTGGTAAATTCATTTTTTTACCATTTCTTTTATCTGAGGTAATAATCAGTTAGGTAATACCAAATGGATTTACCTAACTGATTATTACCTCAGCACAAATACTGCAGTAATTCGTAGACTTGTATTGAAATGGTGATATATTTTAGTGTTGGGGTACTTTTAAATTTTTCCCCAAAAGTGTGCAGCAAAACATTTGCTTCCAGCGCAGTTTATGAATTGCCAGTCCGCCACAGCACAAAAACTATTACAACTATCAAGAGTGTGATTTTTTTTTTGTTTAGAGGTTCGGTGAAATAATACTATGAAGTAGAATATTTCACCTTCTCTTAAACATAATTGAAAGTCATCGTCAGTTTAAGAAAAGCGCGAAAACATTCTGTTGCTTTGGTATTTCATGATGAAGGAATGTTAGAGGCAAGGATTCCGTATGTCAAACGCAGACGGAAAAGAAGTCTCAAGAACATACAGATAAGTCTGGAGGTAAAAGCAACACTGACAAAGGGTATTTGCCTTCGAAATTCCGGTTTAAGTGGGTAGTCAAAATACTACTAAGTCGCTTACAAAAATGGGAAAAATGCCCCACAATTTTGTTCGGACTCTATCGATTGTATTATATTTGCTAAACTTACCGTTTCATCTTAAAGAAGACGCCCGTGTCTTGTTTTCCACATGAAATCACAGAATTCATTAAATCCATGTTTATCGGATTTGGCTTTCTCGACATCTGATGAATATTTAAGCATTGTTTGTTTTTGAAACCCGAGGTAAATACAAGCAACAGATTTATACAGTCGAAATGCAGTAAAAGGAATTTCATTGACGGGCATTCACGTCTTCAACCATTAATTTCCCACTCGTAGATTCCAAAGTCAATGAAACCGGCCATGATGTTTTGAATTGTCTAACTTGCGGCAGTTAAGGAAGTGAACTGAGATTTTGTTTTTATGTAAAATTCCCTAAATCTAATATAATATGAACACCACGTAAAAATTATCTGATCACAAAGAACCGTGTACATACCGTGATCATTCCTAGACGTTTCGTTTGCAGTCTTCAATTTTTTAAGAGCATTACTGACGTAATCTTTCTTTTGTTTCTCCAGTTCGGAATATTTGCTCTTGCTTCCTATTTAATCTTCTTTTTTGTACTGAGTGTTCCACCTAATTAATTATTTTTTTAGAGATGTACCTTCCTTTTGGTCTTTAAAACGGAAATTTTATTTCAAAATGGATGCTTATTGAGCTGTAATACTCACATGGCTTTAAAAAACGGAAATCCAGTAACCATTTTCGAAAGCACTGTCAAGCCGTTTAGCAAGTTTACATATTATTAAGCACTGTTAAATCATTCAAATTTTCTAACGCTAACTGTGACGTATATACTATAATTTAACTTTTTCTTAGTTTCTTTCTCAGGTAACAAAATTTACATAAATAAATTTTATTACCTGTGATATACACCCGTATTAAATCTTCCTTTTGAGTTTCTGTTTTTTATGCAAATTTAGTTCTTTTCTTTGAACGTTTTCTCACTGAACGACACATTACTTCTCTGATGAGTGTTTCCATTTTGGGAACACTGACAATGAGTTAGGGCTAGATAAGTTATTAGATTGAATGTACACGTTGGGCAGAGTTTGTGTAAGTTACGGAGTTAGGCAACGTTGTTAGAGGCAGAAACACATGTTAAGCATAGTGAGAGTTAAACAGTATATTTAATGTGTAGTTAGTAAGTGATTTATATACCGCAGAGTTATATCGATTTCTATGGTCTAGACATATGCTACGCAGATATGTTTCTGTTGAAAAATTAATGAATATAATTTATGAGTAACCTGGCGTTCGAGTGGCGGAAGAAAAAAGAAGTGGAACTGTTCGAAAATTATCACGTTGATTCTTCCTCTGTCAACGAAGTTAATATGTTAACGAAGTTAATTTCGAACAATTGCAGAGACGTCCCACAACTTAAACATTTAAACGTACAGCTATATTTGACCTTAATCGCCACATATTTCTTGAGCATATTTTTCGTTCTGAACGTCATATCGGAATCTCCAAGACTATTGTACGTTTCGGAAACGGCTGGCAGCCAGAGGCGGGTTTGAACGCCACAGGCAGGTTTGAACGCCAGAGGCGGGTTCAACACAGCGCCCTGGGCCAAAAAAAATTCGGACACCCTAAGTAAGCGTATTTTAATGTAAAGCATTTTCTTCCAATTAAATTTCATATTTAAATTATATAGAGATTATTTTTAATCACAAAAAGAATCTGCATATTATCAAGAACAACTCTCTAGAATTTTTAGCACATGTGCTATTTAAAACTGGGCATTAAAATAAAAATTTTAAACATCGTTTTCTTGCAAGTTTAATTTGCTCAATTTTGAAACTTCATTTCGATGTTAATTTTTATATTTCCAGGTGAATTGCTTAATTTTAACATACACTATATTGACAAAAATCCCCGGACACCTAGAAGAGAAACACAACATAGCATTTATTGACATACTACGGTGTCGGTCCACCTTTGGTCTTAATGCATGCACTGACCCTTCGAGACATGTTTTCGACAAGGCTTTGGAACACAGTATGCACTTCCATTCAGTACATAATGCTGCCGCTAACTGTTGCTTAGTAGTAGGCCTTGGTTCCAAACTTCTTATGCGGCGCTCTAATTCGTCTTATAGGTGTTCTATGGGATTAAGATCAGAGCTCTGTGCTGGCCAGTCCACACACGATACGGAATTATCGTCAAATCACGCCGTAACAGTACTTGCTTTATGGCTCGGTTCATTATCCTGCTGGTACCAACAAGGCTCGCTTCCATAGTATGGCCACAAAGTTGGTAGGGCATAATTGTTCAGAATATCGAGGTAGACGTGCTGGTTAACAGGTTTGTCCACGATAACCAATGAGCCGGGACCATACCACGAAAATCACCGCCACACGAATACACTGCCAGCTCCAGACTTGACCGTGGGAACAGTACACTGCAGTAAATAGCGTTCCACCGGCTGCCGCCATACCCACACACGGCCATCAGACTGATGGATCGTGTATCTGGATTCATCAGTCCATAGGACCTGTTTCCTTTGGTCTATGGTCCACAATAAATGTTCTTTACACCATGCTAAACGACGACTATAGCATTCCGAGCGGAGATGAAAGGCTTATGATCAGCCGCACGAGCATGGTAACCCATGAAATGAAGTTCTCTGAGAATGGTACGTGTACATACCGAGGTTCCAGCATTTTTACTCGCCTGTACACTGAGGTCTTGTGCAGTACTCCGTCGATTTGCTGTAACGACTCTCCTGATTCTTGGACGTCCTCTATCACTGATTTTCTTTGGTCTGCCGGTACGTTTTGCTGCTTCAGGCACACCATGTCTTCCGTTTATTCAGTATATCCAAAACAGTTGACGCGGGCATGTTTAAACGCCTCTCGGTTTATTTTATGGACAACCCACTAATATAACACCCAACAATCTTTCCTTCCTCAAAGTGAATTCTCTCCCGCCGCGACATTTTCACTCAACCTCACTGTGCGATATGATTGCGGTCAGCTGCAGGTTTGTTTTTATACCGTTTGCAGCTGCACCGCGCATCTTAACAACGCAGCGGATCCGTTCATTTGCTTTTGAAGGGTGTCCAGTGACTTTTGTCAATATAATGTATATATACAAGTATATTTACGTACAAACTTTGCATTTAAATTTTCAAAGCAAGCATCATTATTTTTAGAATTATTTTAATGTAACGCTGTTACTTGTGTTTACTGCAAGTCGACTGAATGACTGAGAGAAAGCGGAAATGAACAAACGTGAATTAGAAAATTTACTTATAACTAAGAGATCTTTTTCCTCAACTTTTTTTTTGATTTTTGTAGCAGAATCTTCTACTATATCACTAAAATCAGTGTTTCAGCAATGCTGGAATTAAGTGACAAAGCTGCAAATGCAATCTGCCTTTCCTCAGAACTAAATCTTCTAAAATAATAATTATGGATGGTCTTAAAGAGAGAAAACTTTCGACAATACTAATGGAATATCTAAAGCCTTAGATTAACATCAATGTTCGGAAATGTTGAATCGATTTTTTTCCTCTAATAATATTGCAACACATCCTTAATAGGAACAATTGAATCTTTCAATATATAGCCTGTCTATTAGGGGTACGCAAAAGTTTCCGCCGCCCCCTCTAGCGGGCACTGTAGGGGTCTAACGGCCGGCGAAGTGTGCTGTCAGTTCGTACATGAAGCCAAGCACTGCAGTCGATAATATTCATTTGCGCCACTGTTTGTTATTCACGTTTAATTTAGGGAAAAGTGCAAGTGAAGCATACGGTTCAATATGTCAGGCGTTTGGCGAAACGGTTATGTGTGAGCGGACGTGTCGAAAATGGTTTGCCTGGTTTAAGAAAAGTGATCTAAGCTTGGTAGACAACCCACGTACAGGTAGGCTGCAGGAACGCGCAGACGAGGAGCTGGAACAGCTGTTGCAAGAGGACGCCACACAATAGACCACGCAACTGGCGAAACGTTTGAAAGTGGCTCAGTCGACGGTGGTACAGCGTCTACAGGCCTTGGGGAAGATCCAGAAGATTGGTAAGTGGGTTCCACATACTTTAACGGGGCGTAATTTTTATCAACGGTTGGGCATCTGCATTTCGTTGCTGAAGAGGTTTCAAGGGAAGAATTTCTTGTGGAAGGTTGCCACCGGGGATGAAAAATGAGTCTATTGCAACAACCTCGTGCGCAAGCGATCCTGGGTCGACCCAGGCGAGCCATCAACATTCACTGCAAAACAGGATATACACTGGCAAAAGGTGCTGTTGTGCGTGTGGCGGGATATGAATGGAGTGCTGTACTTCTGACTGTTGAAACCGGGCGAAACAATCACTGGACAACGATATAACGATCAGCTGATGAAACTGAACGCTGCAATCGAGCAAAAACGCCCGTGGAAAGGTAAAGGACGCCGCTCAGTCATCCTGTTACACGATAATGCCAAACCACATGTCGATGCCACCACGAAATCAACCCTTGAACAGTTACACTGGGAGGTTTTAGCTTACTCCCGGGACATTCTACCCTCAGACTTTCATCTATTTTGCTCTATGCAACATGCTGTAGCCGAACAGCGGTTCACCACAGTTCCAGAGGTGGAAAATTCGTCACTGCTTTCTTTAGCTCAAAACCAGAGTCCTATCTCAGGGGCATTCATTTGTTGCCTGAAAAATGGCAAAAGGTCATTGATGCTAACGGCCAATATTGCATTGAATAAATGTGTACTGGTTCCCTGCTTGTTCCTGTCTCCTTAAAACGGCGGAACCTTTTGCATACCCATAATAAATTATGCCAAAATTTCTGAAAATGCAGAAATTCTTGTTCGAATTCAGATAAATAATAATTTATCTGGGGATGCATGGTGTATTATGCAACCAGTTTGCTCTTCCCCCTTGTCACCTACACTAAGCTGGGGGTGATCTTGTGTAAATCTGCTTCGTGCAGTTAAACTTTCCGATTTCTGGCTTCTTACAGACACCTTCAAATTTATTAAAATTCCTTAAAAAAATTAAGCGCTCCAGCCTTCAAGCCTCCCACTCTCACGCATCTCCGGCTGTCAGCGAGCTCTTTCGTGTTCTGCATTTGACCTTACCAAGTAAAAGTAACTTCGCTGGTTTACTGAACTCTCCTTATCCCGTGATTCTAGTCGCCGTGTCTTTCGTCCTTGTTTGAAAATGAATATATTTCTAATAAATAAATTGAAAGAATACTAATACAGTTAATAATACTAAATATTAACTACATTGCAATAGGCTTATTTGTAGATATGCACAATGCTTTTTCCATTGGCATTTTAGTTGTTGTTGTTTCTGTAATAAGGTCAAACGGATTTTATCACATATATTCCCTAAATGTTTGTGGCTCTCATTCAGAAGTGCTCTGGGCAGCGGCCCAGATTGACCCGATGGTGAACTCGCCCCTTCTGGTAGCTAGTCAGAGGGTAAATATAAATGGCCTAGGTCGGTCGTGAAGCTTGTAGTGATAAGTGCCCTGTCACTTTTGAATGTACCTGCGATTCAACGATATTCTGTCAGTTGTACTCGTAGTTATCTGTTTTTCTACGATTAATGAGTTGCATTACGACAGTGTGGAGAAAGTTCTGTACTCACACGAAGTTTATGGTTCTTAACACAAATGAAGAAACTGTGAAGTGTCAGTCAGTGACTTTTTTCTCAGACTTATGAACCCTGTCCGTCAGGTACTATCAGTGTTATTGCTATCTTTAAAAGTCAAGTGCATCTTTTGTATTCTAATGACTTTTTCACAACAACAAGCAACAAGGACATGCTGTGCTGAAAACATTATATAACGTCCTGGTATTATGTGACGTCATTGCGCAGTATGAGCGTTATATGTAAATTAGCATACGGCATCATTATATTTTAGCATAGAAATATTATAATTAATTGTCAGCCATTTGACTGAATTTTGCAAAATGTGAAAAGTGCACCTCGTGTGTGAATCGGATCTACACAGTCCGATCTGCTTATGAGTATGTATGATATTTTCCCGATACACCACCTAGTAAAATGCATTCCCGAGCAACTTAAAGTTATAAATTTGGACAAATACATCCAAAATGCATTCCCGAGCAACTTAAAGTTATAAATTTGGACAAATACATCCAAAATGCATTGTTCGAGATGCCTCCTACGTCTTCGTATCAACGAACTTGATAAAAGCTTGGTATTAAGCTCATCAGATAGAAGCATCGTCGAGGCCAATGAGTAATGCATATATGCAAAGGTTTCTGTGTCTCAGTTCGAAACCTCGGTTTGGCTCTGAATTAGGGATCATTAAACACGAAACAGAAAAAGAAAAAGCAAAAATCCAGAAAGCCTGTCTGCAATACGAACTTCTGTGTGTCCACTATCTTCTTCGGGTAATAATTCTATTTTAGATTTTTACAATGTTCCGTTTGTCATCTTATCCGTCACGTGATTCAATGACGCCACCATCACAACAGCAGCGACCCCTGCACACAGATATCTTTGCAACATAAAAATGAAATCCTAAGAATTTTTTGGTAGACCCAAAATTCACACACACTATATTTCATACAGACCATAATAATAATAATGTATTTGAAAATGTGGTCGATAGATTATTTATAGCTGATGAACAAAGCATTTCAGCTATAATTACGAATCTGTCGAAAGAAATTTTAATGGTTTATTAATTAGGCTTCATTGAGGTTCACTATGATGTAGCTTCATCTCTTCAGAACTTCATCTGCTGCCTCTGTATGGAGCACAGCTCATTTGACATAAAACGGAACAATATTTTTTTTTTAATAAACTCTTTCTGTTCAGTCTTACAGTAAAGTAAGTTCATACGCTTTATTTTTTTAGGGGGGTGTCTAACAGCCACCGTGAGCAATTCGATGGTAACAAGCAGTCGCCCGCCTCTAATTTCGGGCCACTTGTTCCAGGGAAGGGAGAGAACCGGTGCCATAAGATAAGCCCACCCACCACCTATGCCTCATCGGGATTCGAGCCTGGAATCTCGGGCGACTGGTCAGAAGTCACCATCGCGCCACCGGGACAGCCTATAGGTTTACCTTCAAGCATTTTGAATACCATCAGCCTTTAATGATAAAAGTGTGTGTCGCTCTACGAGCTTAAAGAGAAACGGAACAGTAGGTGTGCTGCGTGTCTTTCTCTCTCTCTGTTTAATTATGTTATCTTTTTTTTTTTTTTTTTTTTTTTTTTTTGATTGGAGGTTTAACGACCACCGTGAGCAACTCAATGGGCTATAAGCAGTCGCCCGTCCCTAATTTAAGGTCACTGGTTCCAGGGAAGGGAGAGAGCCAGTGCCGTAAGACAAACACAATATCCATGCCTGACCGGGATTCGAACCCGGACCCCTTACGGACGAATGATCAGAGGCCAACGCCTTAGACCACTGCGCCACCGGGGCGGCTATGTTATCTTCAACCTCAAACAAATTTGTTCCGTGTGAATTCATAATTACACTTTATCGTCTAATGTTTTGTATTCAATTCAAATACTTGACGACACGGAAACATCTGGGAATTTTACGTTTTTACAAGTTCCTTTACTTTTCTGCCATTTCTGTTACCGCGTTAGACAAGTTCCGTCAATGGCGCACCTAGGAATCCCTGTGGTGGTGGTGGTGGTGAGGGGGGGGGGGCTACACACACACACACACCGATAAACCCCTACATCATGACCACCTACCTAATAAGTTGTAGGACACTCTTAAGCCCGCAATACAACGGCCACCCGGCGAGGCATCGATTCGATGAGGTGGCGATAGGTATCCTTCCTGAGGTATCTGGTACCATAATGTCAACAACAGGTCCTCCAGTTCCCCAATATTTCAGGGTGGTGTGATTTAGCACGAAGCCGCTTTTCCAAGTCGAACCACAAATGTTCGATTGGGTTCATGTCAGGTGAATTTGGAGGCCAGAGCATTAACAAAGTCACCAGCATGTTCCTCGAACCACTCTTTGACGATTCTAGCAGTGTGACATGGCGTATAATCCTGTTGGCATTGGCCATCACTAGCAGGGAACACAGTTGCCATGAATGGGTGAACTTGGTCGCGAATGAATAATTAATACACACAATTGACGTGAATTAGGAACATCAAATAGAAATCAACGCTCTTTCCACGTTCATAAGTGAGTCACGGAAAAATTATCATCTGCCGCCACCGATGAGAATTTTGTCCGGAGCGTGGCGGCCGATGAGAATTTTTCCGTGACTCACTTATAAACGTGGAAAGAGCGATGATTTCTATTTGATGAAATTGGTCCGCAATGATGTTCAGATACCTGACAGCTGTCAGTGATTGTGCTGTTGGTATAATAGGGCCTAAAGTGTCCCAAGAAAACATCGGCCACAGCATAACACCGCCGCCGGTGGCCTGTTTCCGCCTAACAGTGCATCCAAGTACCATAGTCTCCGCTGGAAATCGGCGTACCCGTGCTCGGCCGTGTACGTGATGCACCAGGAATCTTGATTCGTCAGACCAGGCCACTTCCTTGCAATCAACCACGGTCCGATCTCGATGATCTTGGGCCTATTTCATGCGTTGTTGGCGAGGACGTGCAGTAAGCATGGGCACCCGACTGGGCCTTATAGGCTACGCAGGCCAAATCGCAGAAGGCTGCGACGAATTATGTGCTGTGATACATTGCCTTGATCCCCACTGTTGTAGCTGCAGGTAATTTGTCGCACTGTGGCTCTGCGGTCGCTGTGAACAATGCGCGACAGTCTCCGCTCCCCTCTGGCACCAATGAACTGCGGACGATAAACGTCTGCACGACGGTTCGTCGTTTGGCGATCTGTGCACCACTTTTAATACGTACTCACTACAGCAGCACGTGAACAACCCACAAGCCGTGCCGTTTCCGAAATCGTAGCTCCGAGGAGCCGTGTCATCACAATTTTTCCTTTATCAAACTCCGATAAATGGAATATTGGTTGAAAAATTGTTATTGCTTTTGCCTGTTCCTAATAGTATATATATATATATATATATATAGAATGAAAATATTGCAGAACAAAAGTACAAAATTTCAAAACAAGTAAAACACTGGAACAGGTTGCCGTCATCAGGAGAGCATCAACCTGTAGGAGTGGCCTTTCTAGTACCAACAAAACGACAAGGCAAGCCAAAATTGTCGGTTGGTCATGCTCCCTAGGCCACAAAACCAAATTCTAATAAGCACAAAAATTACAAAAATCAAATTTATAAAACTAAAAAAAGAATTAAAAGCTTACCGGCAGATCAAAAACCGCCATGACAAAGAGTCAAACAAGACTAAACAGAGCACCCACAAGAACCCAAACACTGATAAGAAAGGTGGTCACGGTTAAACAACTACCTGGTAAGCCAAAAAATGTGTGAATTGACAAGATGCAAGCCTGTGTATGTAGATAAGATCTTCAGCTATTAGGGACCCACCAAATAGCACTATATGTTACCTATATATTTAATATTGTTAGGTCCTAGGTTAATAAAGCATGTAAATGTGTAATTTGAAACTTTTGGACACCTAATTAAAGTTCAAAATTAAATGGTTAAAATGATGCCTTAAGAAATTTTTAGGAAAATTGTTAGATTGTAATTTAGAAAGAAGAGCTTTCAGATTTTTTGCAAGTAAGAGCTGTGTAGAGCAAATTTTAGCCATTCTATGAAACTGGGAGATGAGTAGATTACGATGTTTAACTTTTGAATACATATACAGAGAGAGAACGTTCATATATGCCCATCAGAGAATTAAAATGCTGCCCCGATGGCCCCGTTGTACGAAGCACTGGACTTAGGCCATTCTACCGAGGTGGCCCCGTAGTACGAGGCGCTGGCCTTAGGCCATTCTTCCGAGGTGGCCCCGGGTTCTAGATCCGGTGTGAAACATGGTTGTCCTCCTGGAACCAGCAGCCCGGAATCAAGGACGGGAGACCATTTATAGCCCTAACAGCTGCTCGTGTTGGTCTTTAAATCCCGAAACAAAAACAGTTTCAAAGCAGAAAATCACGCGTAAAATTAAATTGCATATGCATTAGTTTTCGAACATGCACACTACGATCTGTTTTCCAAAACGCGCATAATGATCTCTGCTTCTGAGCATAAGTTCAAAAATCTTTTCAGCGCTTTTAGTATACAATCTGTGCTCTCACGCTGAAGGCATTTAAAGAAAATCCTTTGAGATGTTGCTCATAATGAGTCAAGAATGACTTAGCCGCGAAGGTTCTTGTTCTGCGTCTTTCAGGAAAGAGGAGAAAAACATTTTACTCAAGAAGCTAGATTTGACGTTTCAAACAAGTCAATGTCTAACGAGCATCAGGTCAGCACTGAACCGAGCGGAAATTATTCGTAATGAAGCTGACTGGATTCCTAACAGTGTCGCACTTCTGTGTATCTAATTGCGAAATAACCTTCACTCCTCATGACAGGCCAACAGGTTTGTTACTTTTGGTTTCGCATAGTTATGTCACGTAATAACCTTCAACACCGTAAAGTCAAAATAGCATTGAATACTGCTACTTGCTAATATGCTGTTCGAAACGATTGCAAACTATGAAGTACATCGGTAGATGATGCCATGTAAATAATTATGTCTGCGTTAAAAATAATTATTACACTGGACAACATCATGCTTCAACTTCTGAATGAATTGATGCGCTGAACATGAATATGACCATAAAAAAGCTGAGTTGCCTACGGTTTATTTCTAATGGATATGTATTGGAGGGGGGGGTATTGTAGATTTAACGACTACTGTGAGCAACTCAATGGACTATAAGCAGTCGCCCGTCCCTAATTTAGGGTCACTGGTTCCAGGGAAGGGAGAGAAGCAGTGCCGTATGACAAACACAACACCCATGCCTCGCCGGGATTCAAACCCGGACCCCTTTCGGACGAATAATCATAGGCCCTCACTTAGACGCAGTGGATATGTATTTCCTTGCATACACATAAACATATTAAATCCATTGTGTTATTAAAATAAATATAATAAAAATTCATGAATTTAATTATTTTATTGATTTGAGATTGTATTGATTTTTTATTAGTTTCTTTATTTTATTAATTTTATTAATTTAATTTGAGAATATATGTACAGGAATTTATTCATGTTAATTAGTTACCTGTTTGTGACGTTCGAATTCGACTTGACTTTCGCTTGTATTCCACCTGAGGGGCACATCTGAAGAGCTTCCAACAGTAGTCCGCCAGCATCGAGGTGGACCACTTTCCCTGGTATCGTTGCGTTGCTCAATTACAGCTACATCCTTGTGAAAACGCTCACCGTGCTCATCACTAACCTTTCCGCAGTTATCCGGGGAAAAATCCAAATGGGAATCAAGGATCTTTAAGGACATTCTGCAGCCAAATTTATGAAACAGAGTCAGCATGTCCTCAAGCAGATCCCTGTAATTTTTTACCCTGATATTCCCCAGAAAGTTTGTTGACACTTGAAAAAATGCACCCCACACTTGTTTTTCATCACGCTGAAGGAATTTCTCGAACTTCGGGTCTCTGAAGAGCTGTCTGATATGAGAACCCACAAAAACTCCCTCTTTAAGTTTGGCTTAGCTGAGTTGAGGAAATTTTTCATGCAGGTACTTGAACGCTGGTTAATTCTTGTCCATGGCTTTAACGAAGTTTTTAAGAAGACCGAATTCCATGTGTAGAGGAGGTGGGATGATTTTATGCGGGTCTATTAGTGGTGGGTTCTGCACATTCATTTCTTCAGGTTTCAAACACGCAATCCGAGGCCAGTCTCTCTGTGTGTAGTGCGAATCTGTAGCTCGGTTGTCCCACTGACAAGGAAAGCAGCAATGCTTGGTATATTCCCTTTTGAACGCTTATCAACAGAGACACTACCTTCAGGTCAGCAGAAATATGCCAGCCATACGATTTGTAATGAATCCCCTCCAACAGCTGCTTTATGTTGTCATAGGTCTCCTTCATGTGCATCGCACTTCCAAGAGAAATGGATGGAAGCTGATTCCCGTTATGCAGCAAAACCACCTTCAGACTCAATTTTGACGAGTTTATAAATAGTTGCCATTCCTGTGGATCATGTGCTATTCCGAGTTCTTACAGCAGGCCAACAGCATTCCAGCAGAACACAAGGCCTTCCTTTTTTTTTTTTTCTTTTTTTTTTTGAAAAAAGTTTCGAATTGCTGATGACGAATACGAAACGAAGTCACTAAGACATTTCGTTCCAGAAGATACCATTGACGGAGTCTTGACGCCAGTATCTCCGCTTTTGTTTTAGATAGATCCAAATAGAGATGGAGAACTATCGATAGTCTGAAAATAACAATCGTAACAATCGATAGTACTATCGATAGTTTGTTCGCAAAGTTTCTCTGTTTTCAAGGATGAAACATTATTTCGGACAAGATTTTTCTTACTTTTCCACATTGTCAAAAAGCTAAGTTCTGATAAACTTTGAAAGTAACCTTTTTCCCCTTTGTTTTGGGGTTTAACGACCACCCTGGGCAACTCGATGGGCTGTAAGCATTCACCCATCCCTGATTTAGGGCCAGTGACTCCAGGAAAGGAAGAGGGCCAGTGCTGTAACACAAACACAACCACGACATCTATTCATCACGGGATTCAAATCCGGGCCCATCTTGTACGAACGGCCAGAAGCCAGCGCTTAGACCACTGCGCCATCCGGGAGGGGAATCTACGTTTTGACGATATTCTCTCGAAGTGAGTGAACAAAAGTCAGGAAAAAATGTTTTGCCTAAAGAACGAGCTAATTCGTTGATCCTTAATTCTCATTTACTGCTTGTACTGTATGAATTTCTTATGTTTCTGTTCACAAAAGCTAAAGGAGAAAATTCTGCAGTTCTGTATTCAAAATTATTTTTTTCTATAATGTTTAGCAAAATCACGGTAATAATTCGTAAGAAACTTATTAAATAAAGTTACGAGTAGGGCTGTTTCTCGTTTTTTCTTTTCTGGGATCACAGCAGCTGGATGCTGTAGTTTTAAATTATATTTAACATTTGACGTATTGCCCGACGTTTTGTAGTTCTTTCCGAAAAAGCTATATTTTGCGTAGACCTTTCCCTTACCAAAAGAAAAATAAAGTTGCACAAAAGTTATTTTACGATTACTCATTTTTACTGATGACTTACTCTCAACATATAACTGTTTCAGCACCTGACGCACCTTTAAACTTCCAGTACAAGCAACAAGAACAACGCTTTTGACTTCCTCTTTATTTGACTAAAACGTACACTTTCGCTTTGAGCTTGACTTGACGTGAAGAGCAACAGAGTGCGAAAGCCGCACTCCCTCACTTTTGATTACAATCAACTTTAGTTTCGCATTGTCATCATGTACAATATGACTAGGCTCAGTGTTTTTGACACCAGTATAAATGAGGTGAAAATGAGCGTTCCAGTCATCAAAGCCATCAACGGAAGCTGAATAGTTTACAACATCGTGATTTACACTTTCAGCATTGGAAAAAGTAAAACTATCGATAGTTACTAAAAACAATGGATGAACTATCGATGTACTGATTTAGACAAAATTATCGATACTATCGATAATGCCTCCACCTCTAGATCCAAATCGCGAACAAGGTCGTTAATTTCCTCCGATGTGATTCTGTGTGGTGCAGATGCTTCACCATCACATGTATATTCGTCATCCTTACTTTCATGAATCTCTGAAGTTGACGGTTGAGGATACACATCGTGTTCCTCGTCTGAATTGATGACAAAATCTGTCGGAAGCTTTAAAATGGGAAGTTCTTCGCAATGCGGTACAGGTCGCATAGCAGAAGCTATGTTAGGATAGTCTATAGTCCACTTCTTTTTCTTTGTTACGCCTCCACAAGCAAATGGCACCATACAAAAATAACTGTCATTTACGTGATTGGTAGGCTCCCTCCAATTCATGGGAACAGCAAACGGCATCACCTTTCTTTTGCCATTAAGCCACTGTGAAGGATTCGTTTCACACGTGCGGCAACATATGTGTGGAGCCCAGTCTTTATCTCTGTCGTCAACCTTGCAGCCGAAATACAGATGATAAGCTTTTTTAACTACCTTAGTGATTGGCTTTTTCTGTATAGCAAATGTAACCGTCCCGCAAATATAACAAAAATTATTTGCAGTATTAACACACGTACGTGGCATTGCTACTGCTGATTTTGCAGTGCGAGGATCGCTTGTATAAGCTAGTTCTTCGAAGTAAATAGCAGAGCACGCCCCCCGACGAAGTGAAAGAAACTGACTCAGGGTGCGCCGTCTCGCCTGTAAAAACTAATAATTGCATCACCTGGCTTCATAAACAAGAAGTCACCGTCACTCTAGACGTAGCACAGGATGATGCAGTAACTTCTCGGTATGGGGTAGACCAAGGGATGATGAAATATGAGGCAAAAATTCGTAACCTTGTATGGTTATATTAATAACATTAATAATAAATAAATAAAAAGGATAATATAAATTAATATTTTAATAAATATAATTAATAAACAATTATAATAATAATGAATAATAATAAATTAATTTATTACTTAATATTATAAATTATAATAAAATTCTTAATCTCATTATTCAGTGCATTACGTTACTGGGGAGCACTCCAATATCTCCGAAATGAGAGCCAATAAGAAAATTTTCATGGCGATTTTCGTGTTCACCACGTTAAATTGATAGAGGATTGCACCCTTTCACTTCAGAAGCAATTCCATTGTTGTACAGTCTTATTATAATCAAACCGTAATAATAATGACGATAAATGTTCCGGGGCATATCTGTGTAAATAAAGAGGAATAATCACATTTGTTTGTGTTATTGAACCACTGTTTCCTAACCCATTTTAGCAGTGCCCTTAATGTATCCAACTTATGTTGCCCGTTCCTCTGCTTTCCTATCAACTTATTGTACAAAGTCGATTTCAGCAAAATTATTAGTGACGTGCATCTCTGATTTAAACTTCCTTTTGAGTTTCTATTTCTTATGTAAATTTCGTTACTTCTCGGTTCGATATTTTTCTGCTAAAGGACACATTACTTCCCGAACAACTTGTGCGCTTTGGCAACGCTGACAGTGAGTCAAGTGAAAATAAACAGCAACGTCGAGAGTGCTGAGGACGAATTGAAAAGCGTCTAAAGAGCAGAGATTGTAGATATAAATTTGGAAGATGTGAATCCGTTTATTGGTGCAACTATGACATGGATGTTAAGTCAGATAATATCCGAAAACTTGAAAATTTCGTCGTCATGGAGTGGGAATCGAATCCGCGCCTCCCAGATAAGCGCCCGAGTATTCTAACCACACCGCCACCCAGAACGACCAAGTTTCAAGTTTCAGATTAATTTGAATATAACCATCAGCATACTCGGGCGCTATCCGGGAGACGCGGATTCGATTCCCGCTCCAGGACGACGAAATTTACTTTGGTATAATCCCGTATTTCATTCATTGATTGTAGATATATTGTGGAAGTTGCTATGGTCGACCCGATGGCGCAGTGGTCTAAGCACTGGCTTATAACCATTTGTCCGAGTTGGGTCCGGGTTCGAATCCCGGTGAGGCGTGAATGTTGTGTTTGTCTTACGGCACTGACTCACTCTATTCCCTGGAACCAGCGACCCTAAATTAAGGACGGACGACTGCTTATAGCCCATTGAGTTGCTCACGGTGGTCGTTAAACCTCCAACCAAAAAAAAAAAAAAAAGTTGCTATGTTTGTTAAAATTATATGGGGATGCTGTTACGATAACCTCATGATTTACGACTTACGATTATCAATTGAAATCTACGCAAAGCTAAAGAATATTTGCGCATTCGCGACTGGAGAATAATCTAGTTAAAGTTAAACGTAAGTTTGTTTATTCTTTTGATACCGGTCGTTATTTTCACTTAATCAGATTTAGTTACGTTATGTATTCAACGAATAATTAACTAAGGACACCAATTAATTAACTGTAACTACAAAATTATTAAAACAGTACAGAATTTTTAGAAAAACTTGCTCTAAAATTGATAAATATGGACATTTTTTATTCAACAATTCCACAGCGACTTCCATTAAAAAAAATTTTTCTAAAGACCCTCAAAACTGTGTTATATCATTATTCTTAAAGCTGCGTAAGGAACAGTTGTTTAACTGGCTGAACTAATAGCATTTTCGTTCTGTTCATTGTTTTGATTCAGGAATACCTCGTGCATTTTCAGGAAAGTTAAAAACGTTGCAGTAGACCAGTATATGACTCGATGTAGTATACAATAATTTTCGTTGCGTTCTAGACTAAGTCAATTTAGTTCGTCCAGTTTTGAGAACGCTTTTAGAAAAACAGTTGACAGTATCACTTTGCCTGTCCTAAATTACGCACGGCATATATGCATCTGTATGCACGACATCTACGCATCTGAGTTGGTTTCCGACATTGTTTCGTGCGCCTGATAACTCAAGTACCGAATCGTGCACTTTCGGGTTTCTCCGATACACAACTTTCCCTCTACGTGGCTTTTCATGTTTTGCGCGGTATCGACATTTCTAAAAGCCGGATTGAAAAGAATCTCTTAGCTTTCCATAACTGGATCTTTAAGCAAAATTTTCCTTGCCATTCTTGGTTTGCTCCATGGATTTTGTTTCCGCTACTAGTAGTAAATAAATACACTATATTGACAAAAGTCACCGGACACCTAGAAGAGAAACACAACATAGCATTTATTGACATACATTAGTACGGTGTCGGACCTTTTACGGCCTTAATATGCATGCACTGACCCTTCGAGACATGCTTTCGACAAGGTTTTGGAACACAAAGATAGGTATGTGCTTCCATTCAGTATATAATGCTGCCACTAACTGTTGCATAGTAGTAGGCCTGGGTTCCAAACTTCTTATGCGGGGCTCTAATTCATCCCATAGGTGTTCTATGGGATTAAGATCAGGGCTCTGTGCTGGCCAGTCCACACACGATACGGAATTATCGTCAAATTACGCCGTAACATTCCTTGCTTTATGGCTCGGTACATTATCCTGCTGGTACCAACAAGGTTCGGTTCCATAGTATTGCCACAGAGTTGGAAGCGCATAATTGTCCAGAATATCGAGGTAGACGTGCTGGTTGACAGTTTTGCCCACGATAACCAATAGGCCGGGACCATACCACGAAAAACACCCCCACACGAGTACACTGCCAGCTCATAACTTGACCTTAAGAACAGTACACTGTGGTAAATAGCGTTCCCCCGACTGCCACCATACCCGCACACGGCCATCAGGCTGATGGATCGTGTATCTGGATTCATCAATCCATAGGACCCATTTCCGTTGATCTACGGTCCACAATAAATGTTCTTTACACCATGCTAAACGAGGAGTAGCATTCCGAGTGGAGATGAAAGATTTATGAGCAGCCGCACGACCACAAGAAACAAGAATTTGTCATCTTCCGTTTATTTCACTGAGCTATTTCTTGAGATGGTCTTTCCCGTTACCCATGGAATGAAGTAATCTGCGAATGATACGTGTACATACAGAGGTTCCAGCATTTTTACTCACCTGTACACTGAGGTCTTGTGCAGTACTATGTCGATTAGCTGTAACGACTCTGCTGAGGCTTCGACGTCCTCTATCACTGATTTTCTTTGGTCTGCCGGCATGTTTTGCTGCTTCGGGCACGCCATGTGTCTTCCACTTATTCAGTACCTCCAAAACAGTTGACTAGGGTATGTTTAGACGCCTCTCGTTTTATCTTATGGACAACCCACTAATATAACACCCTAACAATCGTTCCTTTCTCAAAATCAGTTTTCTCCCTCTGCGACATTTTCACTCAACCTCACAGTGCGATATGATCGCGGTCAGCTTCAGGCTTGTTTTTATACCGTTTGCAGCCGCACGGCGCTTCTTAACAACGCAGAGGATCCGCTCATTTGCTTTTGAACGGTTTCCGGTAACTTTTGTCAATATAATGTGTAACGTATCAGGAGATGTGACGTACCTGCCAGAAGGACGCACACGACATAAAGGCAGATAGGAATCAGAATAAAATGTCCGCGTAGCTCAATTGGTAGAGCAACTTATTCCGGAATGAGTGAACCCGGGTTCGAATCCTGGCGCGGATAAAAATGACGGAGAAATTTACTTCGTTATAAATGTATTTCTGAGATGTATAGTTGCATGTAGCAATACACCCTTTTTACCGAAAGTCTGATACGAAAACTTTTCTTTTACACTTGATTGCTACAATTTTACCTAACCTTTCCCAGTCTTTTCTTGAGCAAAACATCCCACTAGTTGATATTTCAGCTTCAACGGGTACGATAAAAAAATTACTTTCGTCATCGGGTAGCTACTACCACAGCCAATATAGTGTAATAGTGGTAAATGTAAATAACCTTTAATAATAGCGTAATTGAACGGGAATATTTGTTTTATGAAATGTAATGTAAATATCTTTTAATTGTTGAATATTAATGAATATGTAATTAATTAAGAATCCTTGCAGTTTTAGAATGTTTTAAAAGTAATCGTGGGAAACTTCTTAAGGACATAATTTTTGAGTTCGATTTGGGAGAGCCAGTAAGTCACCGGAAACGATTAGTTTATCGGCGTACTTACTGGAGAGGACAAAACACAGGATTTCGTTTATAGATAGCTACTATAGAAGAAGGCTTTTTTTAGAGTTTTAAAGCGACTCATTAGGAAGGACTTTCGTTCCCGATTAAGGGGTTTCCTAAAGGTGATGATTAGGCAACGGACATTACGACGCAGGGGAAAAGGGTGTTTTTCGGACGAGAGGCTGGAAGGCGCGTTTTCAGAAGTAGTACAGACACATGAGGAGAACGCGACTTCTGAAGGTGGAATGATGACGTGTGTTGGGGGACAATGCGATTGACGGAGTAGAGGGAAGACGTTGGGAGGTTTTCGGAGCAAGGAGAGATTTTACGATGGGGTGCGTTTTCTCCGCGTCCGACCGGTAAGCATGAATGTATAGCGAGGGGTTATAGAACATGAGAGACGGTCTAATCACAGGTGATCCGGAGTAATAATTAAGTAAGCAAGATCACGAAAATAAAGGATTTTATCAAACGTCAAATCGCTTCGGTTGAATGAACTATTACTACTTTATTGATGTTTACAATGCTCAAGGAACCTTGCAATCTTCTGATTCAAACCTATTTCAGTAATTTAAGAAAAGGTTAAAACAGCACTGTTACAACAGTTCATACACACTCTGATTGTCTAGATCCACTAGTCACAGTGTGTTTGCATATATAGCAACAAATGAGCTTCTAAAAGCCCCCATTAAGAATTTGTTTTGCTTTGCGACAGGTAAAGCCACATCCTGCGGCCTCTGTGGTCGAGGGTTAAGAGTAGTGTCACAGCTGTATCAGGGATCAATCTCAAATGAAGCATGCGTGGTGTGCTTGTCTTACGGCGCTGAAGCCCTCGCCCTCCCTAGAACCAGCAGCCCCATTTTTTAGACGGGCGACCGCTTATAGCCCTGCGAGTTACTCATGGCGGTCGTTTAACCCCAAGGGGAGAGGGGGGAGTCATGACGTCGATTCTTTACATTTTTTAAATGAGCAGTTTTCGCTAGGTGGCACCAATTTAGATTTTCAATTCAACGATTACCTCGGCTTTTCTGTAGGTCGTGTAAGAGATATTCGTTTAACTAAGTCTACATCGACAATGTTTACATGCAATCTAAAGTTTTACGCATGCACTGTTTTCTAACTAGGAATCCAACAATACATTTGATTTTGGCACTACGTTTCTAAAACGTCCTATTTTAAAAATTTATTTATAATTTAATTGGCTTGGCGACGACGATGATTTCCCCGTGTATTTTCTGTATTTTCTTGTGAAACATTTTCCTGCTTGCCTGCGAACTTTTATTTGAAAACAACTGATTGCACAATTTAAAAAAATACAATTAGCGCACTTAGTCAAATGCGTTTGTCACTAGACGTGCTCATCACGCCCTCATTGGTACATTTTTTTTTTTTTATTTTTTTTTTCATACTTGAACGAAAAGCTGCAGTAAGTTTCCTAAGGAAGAGTTCTAAACGTAAATCACGAAATAATGCAGTTACAAAGTAAAAAAATCTGAAACTTTTGTTCAAACATTCAGGACCTGTAATTAGCAAATTAGCCACATCTTAAAACTCAACTTGACGATGTAGGTATAACGTCTTAAACTAGCCCGGTTACAACCACTTAAGAACTTAATTTTGGGTATGCGGTAAAAAAAGATAAGAAAAAAGTAAAAAAGAAGAAGAAAAAGTTAGGAAAAGAGGAACACGTTCGTCTGATGAAACTGGGCCAAAGCATACAGAAACTACGGTCTACAAGAAAAGAAAATTCATTGTGACTAAACGCTTATTTCTTTATTCCTATAACAAGAGTTTATGACATCATGATCAAAGTAAATGCCCTTGTACTTACATGGCAACAGGGTGAGCGGTTGTCCCCCCCCCCCAGAATTGTTATACCGGGGGCGTAAATTTATTCTCTGAGGGACATTAAATTTTGAAATTCGAAACATGAGAATAAATTCACTGAAACTTGTATCTCAGAAAGAAAGGCATGCACTTCAGTATTTTTTAACGACTTTAGTTTCTCGCATACAGTATTCCGCGCAGCCAATCAGGGTACAAACTACAGAGTAACCTACAGCATAAGGTGTGGATCTTTAATATGCATGAAAGTAAGTGTCCGAAATGGCGGAGAAAGGTATTTAGAACAATATGCTGCTATGCCTAACCTCTGTGATCTTTCCGAATACGCCGTAGGGATGAAGAGCTAATTAGACATCTGTGCTCTGTCGCAGAAAGCCCCTCTGAGCATTTAAATTTGAATGGAGTTTTTTCAAGCCCTATCCCAAAAGCATCCTTGTATTGTTACGTTTACGATCGTGAACGTAATGAATGAATGATAATTCATTCATTCTGTGTTGGTTCGTTTTTTACGCTTTCCAGCCGTAGGTTGAAGAAGCGTATATTCTCCAGCTTTGTCCGTCCGTCTGTCGGCACGATAACTCGCGTAAAAATGGTTCGATTTCGATTAAATTTTAGTATGTCGTAGGGGACCACCTGGGGACGAACCCTATTGAAAATGGGAGAAATGGGGTCAAAGGTCAGGACATAGGATCGGGATCCATTCCATTGTCCTTATCCCATACTATTAAAGGAGCAATTCTTGTATGTGTGTAAAGTTTATTTTGAAAACGGCTCTAAGGATTTTGATGAAAGTCGTTAACCTACCGTTTTCTGGTACTGGAAATCGATTTAGCTTGATCTCGACTTTAGGAAAATTCGTTTAGTGGGTAAAATAACTACTCCGAATTGCCACGGTTTTACCTGTCATGGCGTCGTCCCATAAATGTTGTCCATGCTTAGAAATCTTATGACGTCACAATCTCGCGCTTGAGATGTTCGCGCGCGGTCCCCCCCCTATCTGTCTCATTACGTCACTCGTTGTGCGTGGATCATATTAAAGTTTTATGACGTCACACTCTTTCGAGTGGATGGTCGCGATTCCCACCTGCCTCATTACGTCACGCGTTGTGTGCGTATGTCCGGCCGCACGATAACTTGCGTAAAAATGGTTCGATTTCGATGAACTTTTAGTATGTGGAAGGGGATAACCTGGGAGATGACCCTATTGAAAGTGCACGAAATGGGGTCAAAGGTTAGGACATAGGAACGGGATCCATTCCACTGCTCTTATGCGTCATAACTAGCGTAAAAAAGGTTTGATTTCGATTAAATTTTAGAATGTGGTAGGGGACTACCTGGGGACGAATCTAGGTAAAAAAGTCCGAGGAAAAAAGTCCAGGAAAAAAGACCAGGTAAAAAAGGTCCGAGGAAAAAAAGTCTACGAAAAAAAGTCCGAGGAAATAAAGTCCGAGGGAAAAAAGGCCAGGAAAAAAGTCCGAGATGGCCGTTTTGATTGTCATCATGGGCATACTAATTAGTCGATTTGACAGACTGTTTGAATGTTGGGGGGGGGACATACTTTCATTATTTACCTAGTGTGGTGGGGTTGCAGGAAAACCGCCACACAGGAAAACTGCCACACGTTTTTCTTTAAGGGGCCAAGCACGAAGTGCTATTACCTCCGAGGAACACTTAGAATGTGTGGCAGTTTTTGAAGTTTCCTAATTATGTTTTAGTTTTCCTAGGCGCCTAACGACGGGAAGGAGCCTCCTTTGTTTGTCTGAATTTTCACGCCGGTTCATACCAGTTTAGGGTGACTGGCCACAAAAGTTCAACAGGAATGAGGGCGGTATAAAGATCGCCATACATTTCTTAAAACTGCAGTGTTCGACGAAACAACAGAATTACACATGACTCATGCTGTGTTCAGAAAAGGACGATAAGTTGGCATTTTTAATAACGGTGCACTTGTACTTAGGCACTAAATATTTACATAACACTTCAAGTTTGTAATACTTTCCTTTTACTTAATTAATTCATAGGGCTTATACCTTGGCCTTTTTAACAGCCTTTAATCCGCCGACTTCATATTCATAACGTTTACGTCATAAATAAAATCAATAGCATTGCGCTTTTGCTTAGGCACTAAATATTAATTTATAGGCCCTAGGCCTAGGCCTTTTTAACAGTTTTTATTCTACCAATATAATACTGACAGCGTTTACACGTGAAATCAAGTTAATAATAATGCGCCTTTACTTAGGCCCGAAATATTAATTCAAGAGCCTAGGCCCTTTTACTAGTTTTTTATTTAACCAATGTTATATTCACAACGTTTACGCCGCAAATCAAGTTAATAATATTGGGCGTTTACTTAGGCACGAAGTATTAATTTAAAGGCCCTACACGCCTAGGCTTTTTTATTTGTTTTTAGTCCACCGATGTCATCTTCACAACGTTTACACATCAAATAAAGTTAATAATATGGCGCTTTTACTTGGGCACAAAATATTAATTTATAGGTCCTAGGCCTTTTTGACGGTTTTTAATCCGTCGACTCCATATTCATAACGTTTATTTATCAACTTCAGTTAATAGCATTGCGCTTTTACTTAGGCACTAAGTATCAATTCATAGGCCCTAAGCCTAGGCCTCTTTAATACTTTTTATTCTACCAATGTCATATTAATAAAGTTTATGTACCAAGTCAGGTTAATAGCATTCGATTTTACTTAGGCATTCAATATTAATTACTAGGCGTAAGGCCGATAAATTAATAACTAGTGCCTAAGTAAAAGTGCAATATGGTTAACTTCAGTTCATACATAAAAGTTATGAATATGACATCGTTAGAATAAAAACTGTTAAAAAGGCCTAAGCCAAGAGCCAATGAAACAATATTTAGTGCTTAAGTAAAAGAGGAATATTATTAACTTGAGTTGATATGTAAATGTTATGAATATGGCATCCGTAGAATAAAAACCACTAAAAAGGCCTAGGCCTATAAATTAATATTTCGTGCCTAAGTTAACGCCCAATATTATTAACTTGATTTGCTGCGTAAACGTTGTGAATATAACATTGGTTAAATAAAAAACTAGTAAAAGAGCCTAGGCTCTTGAATTAATGTTTCGGGCCTGAGTAAAGGCGCATTATTATTAACTTGATTTCACGTGTAAACGCTGTCAGTATTATATTGGTAGAATAAAAACTGTTAAAAAGGCCTAGGCCTAGGGCCTATAAATTAATATTTAGTGCCTAAGCAAAAGCGCAATGCTATTGATTTTATTTATGACGTAAACGTTATGAATATGAAGTCGGCGGATTAAAAGCTGTTACAAAGGCCATGCGGTATAAGCCCTATGAAGTAATTAAGTAAAAGGAAAGTATTACAAACTTGAAGTGTTATGTAAATATTTAGTGCCTAAGTACAAGTGCAGCGTTATTAAAAAATGCCAACTTATCGTCCTTTTCTGAACACAGCATGAGTCATGTGTAATTCTGTTGTTTCGTCGAACACTGCAGTTTTAAGAAATGTATGGCGATCTTTATACCGCCCTCCCTCCTGTTGAACTTTTGTGGCCAGTCACCCTAAACTTGTATGAACCGGCGTGAAAATTCAGACGAACAAAGGAGGCTCCTTCCCGTCGTTAGGCGCCTAGGAAAACTAAAACATAATTAGGAAACTTCAAAAACTGCCACACATTCCAAGTGTTCCTCGGAGGTATAGCACTTTGTGCTTGGCCCCTTAAAGAAAAACGTGTGGCAGTTTTCCTGTGTGGCGGTTTTCCGACAACCCCACTACACTAGGTAAATAATAAAAGTATGTCCCCCCACCCCCAACATTCAAACAGTCTGTCAAATCGACTAATTAGTATGCCCATGATGGCAATCAAAACGCCCATCTCGGACTTTTTTCCTGGCCTTTTTTCCCTCTGACTTTTTTTTCCTGGCCTTTTTTCCCTCTGACTTTATTTCCTCGGACTTTTTTTCGTAGACTTTTTTTCCGCGTTTATCAACAGTCTCGGACTTTTTTTCCTGGCCTTTTTTTCCTCGGACTTTATTTCCTCGGACTTTTTTTCCTGGACTTTTTTCCGCGTTTATCAACAGTCTCGGACTTTTTTTCCTGGGACTTTTTTACCGATTACCACCTGGGGACAAACCCTATAGGAAATGGGCGAAATGGGGTCAAACGTCAGGACATAGGAGCGGAATCACTTCCATCGCCATTATGCGTCATAACTTACGTAAAAATTCTTCGATTTGGATGAAATGTTAGTATGTTGTAGGGGCCTGCCTATAAAATGGGCGAAATGGCGTCAACGAATCCTATTGAAAATGGGAGAAATGGGGTCAACGAATCCTATTGAAAATGGGTGAAATGGGGTCAAAGGTTAGGACATAGGAGCGGAATCTATTCCATAGCCCTTATGCATCATAACTTACGTAAAAATGCTTCCATTGCGACAAAACTTTATCATGTTATTTCGGAGATATACTGAACCGGTTCTGTAGAATATCATCGAAATGGGATCAAAGGTCAGGGCACAGGACCGAGATTTATTTCACAGCCATTATCCTCATAACTTGAGTGATAACTTGAGTAATGATTTCTGGTATGTTGGAAAGCGTATCATAATCAATGCATTGCATGTTTTTACTAACTTGTTTATTCTGTGTTGGTTCGTTTTTTATTCTGCGTTTCTGCTTAATGCTGGGTTGTCGGTGCTCACATAACTTTTACGTTTTATTTTATATTTACAACAAGTGGTTCTAGGGTATTTACCTAGTTTTCTCATTTCCAGTAAAATTATGTCAAAAATCGGAAGGGTGAATTTTCAGTTATCATAATACTTTCCTGTAGCAGATATACACGGAGTATGAGTATAATATGACCACCCCCGGAATCACAGTGTACCCGCCCAGCAGGCAAGTCGCAGAGTGCACATGACAAGGTCGACCACACGGAAATATAAATGGCCGTCCAGGACAGGTAGCCATAATGCCTAACGTGAACACAATGGGCAGAATTAGGGATCTGACGGACGTTCCGAAAGGAATGATCATCGGCTATCGCGCCAAGGGTGGAAGCATCTCAGAAACTGCAGACTTCGTGGGCTGTTTGCGAGGTGCTGCAGTAAGGGTGTACCAAGAATAGACCGCTGACGAGTACCTCTTAACGTCATAACTGTGGAGCCCTAAATGCCATCAACATTAGAGGAGTACGTCGCTTGCGTCGACTGGTGAAGAGAACTCGACGCGCGACAGTGCAGCCATTGACCACGCAAATGAGCGCTGGGCCACCCAGGTACGTGTTCCCAATAACAGTAGAGCGAACCCTGTTACGCATGGGTCTCCGGAGTCTACGCTGCATCAAGGCGCCCATGTTAACCCAGGTCCATCGGCAATGACGCTTGCAGTTCGCATGGGACTACCGTCATGGGACAGTGGAAGAATGGGAAAAAGTTGCCTTCTCCGACGAATCGAGGTTTCTACTTTACAGAAGTGACGGGCGGTAGCGGATACAGCGTCAGACACACGAAAACCAAAGCCCGAACACGCTTGTCGGTGAAGTACAGGCCAGCGGTGGCAGTGTGCATATCTGGGGGTTATTTTCCTGGTGTGACCTGGGACCGCTAGTACCACTAGATGAGTCCCTGAACTCTAAGGGCTACCTGTCCATCTTTGATGACCACATGCATCCCTTCATGTTGGAAGTTTACACTGGTGGTGGTGGTGTCTACTAACAGGACAATGCGCCGTGCCATGTCGCAAAGGGGGTGCGTGACTAGTTCCAGGAACACGACTGCGATGTCTCCGTTCTCCATTAGCCGGCAAAACCGCCTCACCTCATTCCCATATAGAACACTTGTGAAACTATTTGGATCGATAGGTTCGGCGTGTCGACAGTCGACGCACATCCATGTCATCTCTGGGACCTTCGTGCTCTGCTGCAGTTCAAATGGGTATGTGTGCCTCGGACAACCTTCCCGGGACTCATTGCGTCCACCTGCTACTGTGATCCGGGCCAAGGGTGGTTATTCCCATTATCAGGTAGGTGGTCATATTATTCTGATAGGACTGTGTATGGCAAAGTAAATCATCATCATCATCATCATTGTCAACCATTATCAATCCACTGCTGGACGAAGGTCTCCCCAAGTTTCCTCCACAACGGTCTGTCTTGTGCCAGTCTCCTCCATGTCACTCCCGCATATTTACGAATTTCATCCACCCATCTCCCATGTGGTCTTTTTCTGGGTCTTTTCCTGTCCCTTGGAATCCAATCTAAAATTTCGGCTGTCCATCTATGGTCTGTCCTTCTGGCAGTATGTCCAGCCCATTGCCATTTCAGGGATTTAACTCTGATCATGATGTCTTCCACTCTCGTCATTTTTCGGATCCACGAGTTCCTCTTCTTATCTCTCCTGGTTATACCAAGCATGCACCTCTCCATGCTTCTTTGAGTTGTCTGCAGCCTTTGTATGTCTCTTTTAGTTAAGGTCCACGTCTCTGCACCATACGTAAGCACTGGAAGGATGCATTGATCAAACACTTTTCTTTTAAGACATAATGGCATATTGCTCTTGAAAATCATGCTGTTTCTTCCAAAAGCTCTCCAGGCAAGTTTTGTACGCCGATTAATTTCTTCATCAATGTGACCCTCACTTGATATCTGCTGTCCAAGATAAACATACGTATCTGTTATCTCCAGTTTTTCTCCATCAATCGATAAATCTTCATTTCTTGTAAAAGCATTGAACATCACTTTTGTCTTCTGAAAGTTCATTTTTAATCCCACTTCTTTACTCTTGTCAGCAAGTTCCTGGATCATACTCTGCAGCTCTGATGGGGTAGTTGCAAAAATGACT
Organism: Macrothele yani; assembly: GCA_039090855.1. Lineage (NCBI taxonomy): Eukaryota > Metazoa > Arthropoda > Arachnida > Araneae > Macrothelidae > Macrothele > Macrothele yani. The sequence goes on from CM077014.1 coordinate 4,098,610, forward strand.
ACGTCATCAGCAAAACGAAGGTGGGTTAGATAATCTCCATTAATCTTTATCCCTTTGTTTTCCCAGTTCAGTGATTGAAAGACATTTTCCAATGTGGCATTAAAGAGCTTCGGAGATATGGTGTCACCTTGTCTCACTCCCTTTCCAATTTTTTATGTGTGCTGTATTTTCAAACAGCCGAATCTTTGCACTTGCATTTTCATAGATGTTATTAATAATATTAATGTATGCATCTTCAATACCGCAGGATTTCAGAGCCGTGGTAACTGCTGATGGTTTCACCGAATCAAAGGCTTTTTCATAATCGATAAAAGCCATGCACAATGGAAGTTCATATTCCCTCGCTCTTTCAATTAGTTCCCTCAGTACGTGGATATGATCGATTGTGCTGTAGCCACTCCTGAATCCAGCTTGTTCTCTCGGTTGAGCCATGTCCAGTGTTACCTTCAAGCGGTGTGAAAGAACTTTAGTGAAGATTTTATAAACCACTGATAGGAGGCTGATAGGTCTGTAGTTCCTGAGATCCTCAATGTCACCTTTTTTATGTAGCAGGATCATTGTAGCATTGTTCCAATCCTCAGGAATCTTCCCTTCATTAAGGCATCGAGTGAAAATTTGGGCGAGTACTGTTTCAATTTCTCCATTTGCTTCTTGTATGATGTCTATAGTAATTCCATCTTCTCCTGGAGCTTTCCCCTGCTTCATGTTCTTGATTGCATGAGCAACTTCTGCTGGGAGGACTGGAAGAACTCTGGTACCTTTCATGATGTCTGGAGTACATGTATCATCCCTTTCATATAGTTTGGAGTAGAAATCTTTCACTCTTGTCAAAATTTCGCCTCTATTTCTTGTTATGGAACCATCTTCTTTTCTCAGAGCCATAATCTGTTTTCTTCCCTTACTGAGATGTCCCTTTGCTATCTTTAGGCTTTGGTTGTTTTCAATTGCTTTCCTTACTAGTTCACAGTTGAATTTTCTTACGTCTTCAGTGATATTTTTTCTTACTGTCTTGCATAGCTCTATATATTCCACTTTGGAAGTCACATCTTCTTTAGTTGTCCTCATCTCTCTTCTTTTTGCATCAACATTTTGGTTTTTCCTGATAATTTGTTTACATGCAACTTGTTCTTAGACCCAGCTAATTTTGTTGCTGTTTCCATAAGAGCTTTGGTTACTTTTCTGTTAACTTCAGAAATATCCACTTCTTCCGATGTTAGGCCTTCTAAAGCAGAGAATCTGTTCTTCAGTTCCAACTTGAAAGTATTATGGTGTTTTTTAAGGTTGGTTATGTCAATAGATTTTGTTTGTCTTATGAGCTTGCCACGTTCCAGTTTAGTGTTGAGGTGCATCTTACATCTCACCAATCTATGGTCACTACCTGTGTTGAACTTGTTTAGCACACTGCAGTCTTCGATGACGAATTTTTTGTTACACATAATAAAATCAATTTCACTTGTCGTCCCAATTGGATGTCTCCATGTCCATTTCCTGTGTGGCTTTTTCTTGAAAAAGGAATTCAAGATGAAAAATCCTTCTGCCTCTGCAAACTCAACGAGAGTATTTCCACGCTGGTTTCTGTTGCCGTGACCGAATTTACCTACTGAAGTTTCATTCTGTTGCCGTTGCCCTATTTTTGCATTGAAATCTCCCATAATTATCTTCAAGTGCTGCTTACCTTTATTATTTAGATGACGAATTTCCTCATAAAATTCTTCAATTTCTTCTTCAGGATGACTTGTGGTGGGTGCATAAGTTTGAATAATCTGAGCCTGGTATCTTCTCGATAGTTGGATAACGAGTCGTGCAGCTCTGTCAGAGGAACTTTCAACTTCTACAACTTTATCCTTCAGTTTCTTGTTTATTATAAATCCAACACCACTAGTTCTGCCAGTATCTGTCCCACGATAATAGAAGAGATGTCCACTTTTCAGTTCAATGAGATCTTCTCCTTTCTCCTTACCTCACTCAGCCCGACGATGTCCCACTTGATCCTTTGTAGTTCCTCTTCCAATTCAAGAAGCCTTGAATCAGAAGATAGGGAGCGTCCGTTGTAGGTAGCCAAGGTCAGCATCAAATGGCAGCCTAGTCCGGTCCTCCGGGGATTCTTAGCACCCTCTGCCTTCATGTCGCACTGGCCGCTGCCTTGGCCAGGTACATTCCAGCTGCCGGAGACTGAGGGCCAAGATTTAAGTTGTAGAGTCATTTTGGAGGTGTTTGGCCATAACTCACCACGCTGGCCAAGCGGGTTGGTGAGTGTGGGATAGCATTTCCTCTGATCCCGATGGTATAGTTATACCGCTATTTGCGGTCGTCAGAGCCCCTTTAGTGGGAACAGGATGCACCACGAGAAGGCGGGGTTGACATTTGTCAAGGAGAGGCTGTGATGTTACGCATCACCTGACCTTAAATACTGCGCAGTATTTCAGCAAAAGTAGGAAACTTTTAAACTAGAAAGGGTATGATTTCAAATACTTCCTCTCCAATTAAAAAAGCGTCTTTGAAGAACTGACCAGCAGTAGGCAACTGAAATACTGACGGGATACCCAAGGGACAGAAAGTACCCAGAAGACGACCACGTGAGAGATGGTTGGATGAAATTCGAAAGTGGCATGGTAGAGAATTGCTTAAGACAAAGAAATGTGCAAGAGATTTGGTGAGGCATTCATCCAGTAGGTCTCGTTAAGAATGATTGATATGGTGATATGCTTAAAAATTTACCCGTAAAATAAATTAATTATCCTTAGATTTACAGACTAATGGACAAAACCTTCGTGTTTCTGATGCGTGATTTACAAGTTTATGTACGTCAACGTCCTTACTCAAATTTCCTTTTTCTTTTCATTCGAGTTTAAAAGGATTGTTTTCTTACGCCGAAAGTCTCTTGAAGAAAATAAACAAATGAATAGACCCACCTTTTCAGGAGCTGGTTTTTGAAAACACCAGTGAATGTGATGCGACAGTCGAACATTGACCTTCCTTCCTTCCTCCCTCTTTTAGATTTTTTTTATACGTTGAAAACGTAGAAAGCCCATTTGGGCGTTTTGGAATCAAAAAATAAACTTTTGTTTAATCTGATGAATTCGGAGATTCGAGTTTAGCTGGCCATTTCTGGTCTATTAACGCGCTCAGTGATCCGAGACTTTGCGCTCTGTCGCCCGAACTTGACGAACGAGTTTTTCTAGGGCGCTTTACAACACTTTTGGGTGAAACAACAATATTTCGAATCGTTTGCTAAGTTAGATTGAAGTAAAAGTAAGAACGGAAATAAGAAACGCAAACAACTCAGAATCTCTAGTGAAACTTGTTTCTTGAAATACGAGTTTCACAACGAACATACACAAATTACGACGCATGTTTTTTCTATTTTTCGTTTTTTCGGATGTGAAAGCACTTTCTATTAAATGGCAGTTCTTGAAATCGCCAACAATGGATCTGAAGCATAATAGAATGTTAGGGTGCTGTTTCTCACAATAAAAGAATTTAGTTCTTGAGTCATTCATTTATGACTATAGAGATGTTTATTAGAAAAAAATGCGTATCATCAGAGCGTGCATGTCGCTGGCGGAGAGCAGACGACCTAGGTATAGCATACATTTCACTTCTGGTGCCACATAAACATACATTCTCCCATCCAGCGTTTGAGAGAAAAATAGTTGTCCCACCACTCGAGCTGGTCGTGTGATCTCTTTTTCTATCTTGATCCCATTATCGTTCGAATTCAACATTTTTACCAGTTGTCCGAGAGTAGGTCACCAATGCACTAAAAGATCTATGCAGTTCAGCTATCTATATAAAATGCTCTTTGGGGTTGAAGGTGGTTTGTGATCGATGTTGAGTCGCTTTACACGAAATATGCCGCAATTCGGTAGACATATAACGAAGTAAATTTCTCAGTCATTTCTGTCCACGCCAGGATTCGAACCCGGATCCCATCATTCCGGAATAAGTTGCTCTACCAATTGAGCTACGCGGACGTTTTATTCTGATTCCTATCTGCCTCTATGTCGTGTGCGTCCTTCTGGCAGGTACGTCACATCTCCTGGTACGTTACAGACAACTGAACCACATAGGAGTCCCTCAGGCGCATTGGAGCAGCATGAGGCTATGAATCATCTGTTTGTTTGCTCAGGGATTCAACAACCTCATGCGTACCACTGGCTACGAGGATTTCTCTATCTAAATTTAGAGTCACTGGCTCTAGGGAAATTAGAATGAGAAACCTGCGCCCTAGATAACTCAACCACTGGGCGACTAAATAATTTCATATCACTTCTAATAAAGGTTCAATTCCAAAAAACCCGAAATCATTCAATACTTTATACGTCTGGTAGTTATACTGAGAACTGGGCTTTTTTTTTATATCGCAGGTAGCTAGGCAGAGAGCAGGGATATTATGTTTTAGGTAAGCAACTGGAAAAAGACTTTATATATTTAGTAGGAATGCAGGACCTGGACTTTATATAGGCACGGAGAAGAATGCACTTCACATCTTCGTTAAGCAGCCAGAGTACTGCACCTTTGACCGATGAGCCATTACATTATGACCACCCCCAGCCTAGAGAAATGAGCGCTCCTGGAGACCGAACGGTGGCGCAGTTCATAGAGCAGTATATATACAACCCGAAGACCAGCTTTCGGTTAGTAGAGTGTTTGGAGTCAGAATGGGAAAAACTGACGATTTTTCGGAGTTTGATAAAGGACAAATTGTGATGGCACGACGCCTCGGAACTACGATCTCGGAAACAGCGTGGCTTGTGGGTTGTTCACTATCCGATGTAGTGAGTACGTATCAAAAGTGGTGAACAGATAACCAAACGATGAATCGTCGTCCAGTTGTGTATCTTCCGCAGTTCGTTGGTGCCAGAGGGGAGCGGAGACTGTCGCGCATTGTTCACAGAGATCACAGTGCGACAAATGGCCCGCAGTTACAACAGTGGTGACCAGGGCAACATGTCGCAGCACACAGTTCAGGCAGTCTCCTGCGTACGGGCCTGCATAGCCGAAGACCCAGCCGAATTCCCATGCTCACTGCACGTCATCGCCAACAACGCATGAAATGGGCACAAGATAATCGAGATTGGACCGTGGATGGTTGGAAGAAAGTGGCCTTGTCTGACGAATATAGATTCCTGATGCATCACGTAGACGGCCGAGCGCGGATACGCTGATTACCAACGGTGTCTATGGCACCTGGATGCACTATTGGGCGGAAACAGGCCGGCGGCGGCGGCGGCGGCGTTATGCTGTGGGCGACGTTTTCTTGGGACACTTTAGGCCCCATTATCCCCCACAGCACAATCCCTGACAGCTGTCAGGTATCTGAACATCGTTGCGGACCAAGTTCACCCATTCATGGCAACTGTGTTCCCTGCTGGTGATGGCCATGACCAACAGGATAATGCGCCATGCCACGATGCCAGATTCGTCAAGGAGTGTTTCGAATAATATGCGGGCGACTTTCTGTTAATGCCCTGGCCTCCAAATTCACCTGACATGAACCCAATCGAACATATGTGGTTCGACTTGGAAAAGCGGGTTCGCGTAGAAATCACCGCTACCCCGAAATTTACGGGAACTGGAGAACCTGCTGTTGACATTATGGTACCAGATAACTCAGGATACCTATCGCCACCTCATAGAATCGATGCCTCGCCAAGTGGCCGTTGTTTTGCTGGCTAAAGGAGGACCTACAGCTTATTAGGTAGGTGGTCATAATGTAATGGCTGATCGATGTATATCGTAGGTTGGCATGCTCTAAAGTAACAGGTGGCACATGTGGGAACGCCAGACAAGGGTTAGATAGCGATTTCGGTGCATATTGTCAGACAGGGGTTGGATAGCGATTTCGGCGTATTTCGCCATAGTTCACATTCAGTGGTGCTGATCGGGCACATAAAGCAGAGCTATTCTATCAGTTTGCAGCATCTCGGAAGGAACTATAGTTGTTTCAATGAAACAACTGCAGTTCTTTCTTAGGCGCGTAAAGCGTGCATTTCGGATATCAATAGATTTTAGTTACATAATGTTATATCACAGTTCGTCAAAATAGGAGTATATATTTTAAAAGTTATGTAATGAATTTCACTCGATGTGGGTGTACTCGACACCTCCAGAACGTATTTTGTCTCACTTCTTGCTCAGTACTCCCGTCTACATTCGACCTGAGTCCGGGTAGACAAAGAGCACAACTATGCCAACATTTCAGTGGAGATGTAGTTTACTTATTGTTTTGAGTACTTGATTAAAGTTCCAACTGCTGTACACTTCGGTGCTCAGGAAGAATGGATTTTAAATGTGGCAATCATAGATTTAAACAAAACTACGCTGGTCAAATCATCCCTGTCATAAATTATAAAAATATTACACATACCATATTTGACGGCAAAGTAGGCGGAATCATGTCAAAGATAAATGAACAATTTCATCGGCAAACTTCAACGGATGCGCTCTCAACAAAACATCTTCCTTTTCTAGTCTCTATACAGAAGTTCCAAAGTCTCTGCTGTGCCTAGAAACATTTTGGAGAGAGAGATGTTACTTTTTAAAAAAATGTCTGTACTATCCACATGCAATAAAAGTCTACTGACAAAATGGTATCCTTTCAAAAAGTTCTGTTTCAGCTGTACAAAACATGAAAGAGACCCTGATGAGGAAATAATTGATGTTCCAACGTTAAACATGTACGTGTAGCATCTCTCATGTTATTCCTGTGTTGGCACATACACAGCGATTTTTCAGCATGGTATCTGTATTTCTTTCAGACTGATCGTACGAAAATTCCATTTGGATGGATACAACTAAGCGTGACCAAGATTTTCGATTTTGCAATGGTTTTTAAGTACAGAATTTCTCCACTAGGCTTTTTGCTTTTTCGGGGTTTAACAACCACTGTGAGCAACTCTAAGGGCTATAGCATCCCAGCTCATAAAACATGTAAGGTGATGTTAATCATATTAAAACTAGAATGCTAAGCACCGTCAACGTGTCATCTGCTCTTATGAATCGTGCTTCACATTGTTTCCTCACCACTGGTAGAGTGTACGTCTGGTAAAAAATTGTTGAAGCATACCTCCCCGACTGTTTGATTTCGACTGTGAAACATGGATGTGGTTTCCATGATGTTGTGGGGTGCAATATCATGGCATTTAGGGCCATTGGTTATTCTGAAGTGTCGTGTCAGATTTTCAACGAACGAATCCATTCTCGGGTGTCAAACTGCACCCAATGTTGCAGGCATTGCTCCTTAATGTGTTCCTGGTTTTCAAGCAGATAATGCACCCGTGTATTGTGCGAAGTGTGTCATGTTGTGATTTGCAGAGCATGAGAATGAGGTACAGCAGCTACCCTGGCCACCTCAATCTCCAGATCTCAATATTATTGAACTTTTGTGGGAATATCTTAAGCGAAATGTCAGATCACGCTTCCCACCTCCATCATCATTGGTACAGTTGGGACATATATAACAGAAGACCCCGAATTCCGTTATCGCATGTGTATGACTTGCATAAATCTATTTAAAATCAAATTGCTTCTGTTCTGAAAGCCCGACTTGGGACTACAGCTTTTTATTAATAAAATTTCTCCACAAATAGTGTTTCCGTTCTTTTGATGAACCCCTGTACATGGAGAGTACTTACTATACTAGTTCATTCGATTGTCCTGCTGTACATTAGGACTGCTTGAACCACCTAGAACTTAAGATACGCGAAGACTACTAATTACATAACCTCAATCAACTGTCCTGGTTTGTACATTAGGACTATGTGGACGATCTACATGTTCACACACGTGGAGACTACTCATACAATTAATTCAGTAGTTTGTTCTACTATCGTAAGCAGAACAGTCGCTTCGTTTAATTGTGGCGAGTGGGAGGTCATTCTCATAGGTACATAAAAAAAACAGTATAGGTTATAGAATGACTCCGTTACGTACGTCTTCATGAAAAAAATGTATTACGTGTGCGCAATAGAAACCCATAATCTGTTGCTCCTAAGTGATCGTATTGTGGGGTCTTCCCTATTTTTCCGTCATTCACGAATTACTAATTTCTGAAAAAAAATTTTTAAAAAAGGCGAGTGGCATTCACTTTCCGAAGTTTTTCAATAACATTAAAACCGTTACTCCTTTGAACATAATGAATTTTAGCTACTTGGTCCTAACTCTTCATTAATTTATTTTTCAGTAGGTCTTTAAACATAATGAATTTTAGGTACTTTGTTCTAGCTCTTCATTAATTTATTTTTCAGTAGGTCTTTAAACATACTGAATTTTAGGTACTTTGTTCCAGCTCTTCATTTATTTATTTTTCAGTAGGTCTTTTAACGTAATGAATTTTAGCTAATTTATTTTTCAGTAGGTCTTTAAACAATGAATTTTAGTTACTTTGTTCTAGCTCTTTATTAATATATTTTTCAGAAGTCTTTAAACACTTTGTTCTAGTTCTTCATTAATTTATTTTTCAGTACGTCTTTTTGATAAAAGTATGTGATTATAATACAAAGTGATCGTAAATTTCCCGAACCCTGAATTTAAAAAAATTGCGTATGCTGTAAACAAAGGTCAACCAACTGATGTGGCAACACGAGTCAGCAACTCGTCGAGATCAAATACTGCGCTTGTCGAATGCCTGAAGGAAATTGGCAGAACGCCAGAAATGAATAACCGGTTCCATGTGTGCTACGCAGTTGCCCACTTTGGCGTCGCCATTTGCGCAGAGGCATTGGTTTGACGAGGGAGCAGATAATTTCTTTACTTTAAGCTTATTTGCAAACGCAGTCTTACAAAAAATGTATAGAAGAGTTCAAGAAAAAATTTCCGCAGTGTATGTGGTAAGTAAATCAACGATACACAGTTTACTCGAACGATTTCGGAAAACTGGAAATGTTGATGATATGCCTAGAAATGGCCGGCCAAGTATGTTAACGCCGGAAGTGATAAACGATGTTGAAAAACGTTTGCAACAGTCACCTACAAAATCGCTTCGTCGCTTATTTCAGCAAGTGAAATTAGCGGCTCCGTACAGAAAGCAACTAAAAGATTGCAGCTTCATGTATACAAAGTGAAAAGTTGTCCAAGAACTGAAGGCACCTGATACGCATAAGCGCCTACTGTATTAGGTTGGTTTCGTAAATTTACTCGATACAACAAGGGCTTATTGAACAATATCTTATATTCGGAATAATGTGTTTTTTTCCTGTGGTGATATTTAAAGGACTGTGTTTATGCAAACAACCCGCATGACCTACAGTCCTTGAAAACGAACATTATTCAGGCTATAGCAGAAATCACGCCATCTATGCTGAAACGCGTTACGAAAAACATGTGCCGCCTCGTGGATATTGCCTCCAGCAACACGGAGGCCATTTCCTGCACCTTCTTTAGGTCAACATCAGTTGCTCAAAGTTCAATGGAAGATGTATCACAGCTGAAAGCAAACTTTATGTATCTGTATAATGCGAATAAAAATTGTTCAAATTAGGTTTCGGGAACTTTTCGATCAATCTGTACAATACAACTAAGTCTTTCTGGTAAAAGTGCGTGCTTACAGTACAACTACAGTATATAATAGGCCCATCCGTCTGGCACATCTCTGCACATATTAATCCTATTTAAAAATTTGTTTTAGTACTGGGTTACTTTGACCTATGAAAACTAAAATCCATACCTATTTCTCTTTTCCACATGCATTGCTGTTTTTAGGTTACATCGAGTAGTGTTTGACTCTTGGTGAACGTATGAACAAAAGCTTGCCACCTTGATCTGTTCTCAACAAGATCTAGCAACTCTTCTGTGGTTATTCTACAAGCGCCTTTGATTCTGGTTGCCTATTTTCCCCTTCTTCTGCTTCTTCCAGCCTTCCCTAGCATAATAGGGTTTTCAAACCCATTATTGGCACACATCACATGTCCAAAATATGTGAGGTTTTGCTTACAGATCTTTGCCTCAAGCTGGCAGATGGACTTGATTTGGTCAAGCACTGATTGATCAGTAAGTTCTTCTTGCAGTCCATCGAATTCTAAAAGAAAATGTAACTTGCCGTTAATGGAAATGTTGTCGACCGCTATCTATATATTTTTTTGTATTTTTACTTCCAAAAACCCCTATTATAAAAATCTGCCTCAGGTGAAGCATAGTTTTCCTCCTACGGAGAGTGAATCAATTTGTTATTTACCTAGCTAGCTATTTCTACTTGTAAAGAACCGATCTGAAAAATTCCTTTTGCATCACATAACTTCCAGAATGAAGAATATTTTACGCAAATTTTCTTCTCTTTCATAACGCATAATTTTGTCATTAAGGATGGGACGTAAATTCATATTTTTATTTGCAATAGTAACTCCACGTCTAAAATCCCAACTTAGAAAATTCGTTTTTACTGAGGTACCTCTAACTACAAAAAAAAAAATACTAATAATAATATATTCTTTCTGTTCAAAGTACGCGTTTTCCAGATAATGACGGGAACTTTTGCTGCATTTCCCCCTCTATTTGTACTTTTAAATGTTCGATTTGAAAAATTCTTGTTCCTGTGTACGTTTAAACACGCTGAACGCTTTGACTGTATTATTTGATTTTTCACAATGAAGAGTTACTCTGCGATTTTGCAAATATATGTGTTTTTATTTCTGACTGTATCTTCCTTCTAAAAATCCTATTGAAAAAAATTCTTTGTGCATTAGATTCCATTCACAATGATGAATATTATGTACATCAACACTTCAAATAAGTTTCCCCACTAGCAGGTCACATCACTGAGTGATCACTAAATTATGACCACAACGGAACGTAGGTCTTCCTTTCAGCCGATTCAATAAGATGCCGGAGGTATGGCCAACCAAGCTGTGTGTAATGCGGCCTTCAATGCAGGTATGGAAGTGATTGCTGTATCCAAACGCTTGCTATGCCGTTCCATAGTGTCCCACAAGTGTTCTATAGGATTGATATGGGGGGGGGAGTTCGGAGGACAACCAATATGCTGGAAGTCTGAACTGTGTTCCTGAAATCATTCCTGCACAACTTTGGACCTGTAGCTCAGCGCATTGACATCTTGGAAGACACCATCGCCATTCGGAAAAAGTGCAACATTGTTGGGTGTACAGTCAGCAAGCAATTCGCGATTGTGGGCACCAGTCATACGTTGTTCCTCATGCACAAGGAGTCCAAGTTCCAACCAGGTAAACATGCCCTACACCAGTGTTTCTCAACCTTTGGTCGCTCATGGACCCCTTTAAACATTTCTTTATTTATCGTGCACCACCAAGCGAGAGGGGTGGGGGAGGCTGGGGAACTTCCTTGGGAGACTTTTGAAATTGAAAAATGAATCGTGTGTGAAACCAATGTCACCAACCCTGGTTAATAATATTAGGACCTACCGGACACTCTCGTTGGCCGGTGAGTGATGACGTGCCCCCCCCTCCCCTTCTGCTCCAAGGTAACACACAACCAATGTATCCCTGGGTTTACGTGATTTATAGGCTGGCTTATAGATATGAGCTCCGGCTCGATTTATTAATTTTAGTTTCTTTTGGTAAATTTTAAATTTTTTCAGCTGTCTTTTTTTTACCCAAAAACGGTCGGTAAGCAGTTGGCACCGGCTTTAGGCAGAAAATCGCCAAACATTCCGACCACGTGATTAAAATGCCGGTCAGTTGACAACCCTACCTGAAACAAATTAATTTTTAGAGTACCTACATATATTTTTGATAAAGAAAGGAAGTAAGAGTTTGGTGTGTAATGACTTTTATTCTGTCAGTTGTATAACGGAAAAGTGATCATTCGCGTAATGAAATAATTGGCTATGTAGTCGCAGCATGGGCGTTGCTAGGGGAGGAAGTTTTGGGGATTCAAATCCTCCTCGAAACGTCAAAAAGTAAGATTTATAACAGGTAATATTTATGGTAAATTACTTAAACCTTCGCCGAAAATCGTTACCTCTCCCCCCCCCCCCCAACCTAAATTCTAGCTACGCCCATGGCGCACGGCAAAAAAATTTTTAATGCAATTCAAGTTACATCATATAAAAAATGTGATATGGACAATTTTGCTTTGATTTTTTTATTTTAATACTTTTGTGAAAGTCCACGTATAAATATTCAGTAATTAGTAACAAAAATAATAACTGAGCACTTGTGAGACCGATGCTTCTGCTTGAGATCTTTTATCCAGCAATCTATATCTGGTTGGATGACTGACAGTTTGAGTAGTAGAGTAGCTTCCACTTCTAATATATTTATTTTCTTTCTCTTAATTTCAACTAAATTCGAAAATCCAGACTCACAGTTGTAAGTCGTCGGGAACGGGAGATGTTAATGCTTTATCTGATAGCTGTGGATATTCGTGTCGAGCATGCACTGAAAGTTTAAGAGGAAGGATTATCACATTCTTCATTAATTATTCTTCTGAAATTTCCCGCGGACCACACTTTGAGAAACACTATCCTACACCATACAAACGTCTCCAACGGCTTGCACTGTACAGACCATGCATGACGAATCGGGTGTCTCATGTTGTTTACGCCAAATACGTGCACGACCACCCACGGAGTAGAGTAAAAACGTAACTCGTCTGGCCAGCACACTTTTTTCCAATCATCCTACGTCCAACTTGCATGATCTTCGCACCAGGCAAATCTTTTGCGCCGATGAACCATGGTTAGGAGAGGAGGTCGTCGCTGTCATAGTCCATGAGAACGAGAGTCCGACGCATGGTCATCACATACTGTTCCCAGTTGACCTCTGTTGTACTGGGTAATCGACAGTTGAATGGTGCTACGCGTGTTGACCTGTACGAGTCCTCGGACCCTGCGCTGCCCTCTCACATCAACCTTTCGCTGCCCTGTGCAGTTTTGCTCTCCGGGTCGTTGTTTGACCATTTTAAAGATAGTCCTGATACACTTTAACTTCGGCGGCTCGCGAATAACCGACCAGTTCAGCCATTTGAAAAATCGAGGCACCCGCTCTCCGAGCTTCCACAACCTGTCCTTTGTTGCACTTTAACTACGGCGGCTCGCGAATAACCGACCAGTTCAGCCATTTGAAAAATCGAGGCACCCGCTCTCCGAGCTTCCACAACCTGTCCTTTGTTGCACTTTAACTACGGCGGCTCACGAACAACCGACCAGTTCAGCCATTTGAGAAATCGAGGCACCCGCTCTGCGAGCTTCCACAGCCTGTCCTTTGTTGCACTTTAACTACGGCGGCTCACGAACAACCGACCAGTTCAGCCATTTGAGAAATCGAGGCACCCGCTCTGCGAGCTTCCACAACCTGTCCTTTATTGCACTTTAACTACGGCGGCTCACGAACAACCGACCAGTTCAGCCATTTGAATAATCAAGGCACCCGCTCTCCAAGCTTCCACAGCTTGTCCTTTGTTACACTTTAACTACGGTGGCTCTCGAACTACCGACCAGTTCAGCCATTTGAAAAATCGAGGCACCCGCTCTTTGAGCTTCCACAACCTGTCCTTTGTTGCACTTTACCTACGGCGGCTCTCGAACAACCGACCAGTTCAGCCATTTGAAAAATCGAAGCACCCGCTCTACGAGCTTCCACAACCTGTCCTTTGTTGCACTTTAACTACGGCGGCTCTCGAACAACCGACCAGTTCAGCCATTTGAAAAATCGAGGCACCCGCTCTCCGAGCTTCCACAACCTGTCCTTTGTTGCACTTTAACTACGGCGGCTCTCGAATAACCGACCAGTTCAGCCATTTGAAAAATCGAGGCACCCGCTCTCCGAGCTTCCACAACCTGTCCTTTGTTGCACTTTAACTACGGCGGCTCTCGAACAACCGACCAGTTCAGCCATTTGAGAAATCGAGGCACCCGCTCTGCGAGCTTCCACAACCTGTCCTTTGATACACTATAACTACGGCGGCTCACGAACAACCGACCATTTCAGCCATTTGAAAAATCGCGGCACCCGCTCTCCGAACTTCCACAACCTGTCCTTTGTTGCACTTTAACTACGGCGGCTCTCGAACAACCGACCAGTTCAGCCATTTGAAAAATCGAGACACCCGCTCTCCGAGCTTCCACAATCTACCCTGTCTCAAAGTCCGATAAATCCTCCGTTTATCCATCACGCTCCAAATTTTACAACCGTCAGCTCCACTCACACCTTACTGTACATTATTCTACGTCGGTCGACTAATCGCGCCGTATCGGAAATCACGTGGTCAATGGGCTGCATCAACATTTGATAGTGGTCGACATAAATCAGTAATAACTCGGTATATATGTACTAGTATATTCTTCTTTGCTTGCTGTCTCTTTTACTAAGAGTTATATTTAAAATATAATTTTCTGTTACATAGGTTTCACCATATGGAAAACTTTGATACTTTCTACTTTTTCATAATTCACGTTCTCCCGCTAGAGGACAAAACTCTATACATCTTATCTCAGAGAGGTCGAACGTGGGTAGATAGTCGGTGCGTGGAAAATGGAGAGCTCCATTTCTACAAGTGCAGAACGCTTGGGATTTTCGCGTGCGGCCGTTGCACGTACCAGGACTACATCGAAACCTGCAAGGCCACCCCGTTGGCACAGTGGTCAAAGCAATGGGCCCTGATCATTTGTCCGTAAGGGGTCCGGGTTCGAATCCCGGTGAAGCATGGATGTTGTTTGTCTTAAAGCACGGGTTCTTTCCCTTCCCTGGAACCAGTGACCCTAAATTAGGGAAGGGCAGCTGCTTATAGCCAATTGAGTTGCTCACGGTGGTCGTCAAACCTCCAATGAAAAAAGAAAAAAAACCCTGCAGCACGAGTAGCCACCTGGACAAATATGGTAGTACACCGGCCATTTATATTCTCGATTAGCGCTGGCTCTCCCGTATCGTAACATCAGAACGGACAGCTACAGTGAAATGGAGAACGTCGGCATTCAACAAAAGGGCACATACCGAGACCACCCATGACGGGCGATTCATGACCCTATCCAAAAATGTTGTCTCTCCAGGAAAATCAAAATCATAATGATGTAGTTCAATTTCGTCAACTTCTTTTCCTTTCTGTACTTGAAACATCCTTACGCGCATGAAAACCGATCTGTAATTTGTGCGGTTTCTGTAAGATAACTCTACCGTGTTGTTTATGTCCGCTGCCTACCGTTCCAGCTCCGATAAAAGATTAATGTTGATTCTCTTTTTTTGGGGATATATTCTCAAATTTTTACTAGTAATCGAAAACTATTTCAAGAAGAAATATTGCTTCTACAAAACAAACTGAGCCGCCCCGGTGGCGCAGTGGTCTAAGCGATGGCTTCTGATCATTCGTCCGAAAGGGGTCCGGTTTGAATCCCAGTGAGGCATGGATGTTGTGTTTGCCTTACGGCACTGGCTCTCTCCCTTCCCTGGAACCAGTAGCCCTAAATTAGGGACGGGCGACTGCTTATAGCCCATTGAGTAACTCACGGTGGTCGTTAAACTTCCAATCACACACAAAACGAACTGAATTAAAACGACAGTAGTACAACATAAAAGTAACTCATGTAACAAAACTTAACATGCGCCGCCTCACGGGTATTGCAATGTGTCGCCTCAAAAAATTCTTGTTATGATAGATAGCCTTTCGTGTCTCAGCATCTTAAGGACTAGTCATAATGCAGAGAATTGTGATCTTTCCTTTTCATTATCATGGATAGAAAATGAAAGAGAAAAAGAGCGCAATTTTAAATCGTTAAAAGCAGAATGAGACAAAAACGTTTCCAATTTTGAAACTCTGCAACATTTATAAAGTGAAAAAGCCTTTCAAAAAGGAATTTTTTTGTTCTCTTAAATCGTAGTCAAAAGTAATGGGTTTTCAATTGGGTTGAGAGTCGCTTACATTAAAAGAATCGCATAAATAAGTGTGAAAAATCGAGAAATGTTGATGGAAATAAAATACATTTTGATACAAATCCCAAGGAACCGTAAAATATGTGTACGAACAATTGCTTACTTGCTTAGTGATGACTGCAGACATTTGATAAAAATGAAAAAAGAAACTGGAAATTTCGTTTTGAAGGGAAAAAAAGAAAAATTGCAGAAAAATAACAAGTAGAAATATCTAGAAAATTACAGTGGAAGGCTGCAGGCTAAAATTCTTAGATTTAAATAGCAGATATTCAAAAAGAAAACGTAGCAATTTGTTCGAGTTCAGAGTTACTACATATGCCACTGAAAACAGGTAAATCTGTTTGCACCGCCATCTAGTGAGCTTTAGAAACATAGGAAATAAAGCATGTGTGAAATTCAAAGAAACGAAGTTAAAAAATATTGTAATGAGTACTATTTCCAATCAGATTTGAGTTTTTCTTTCCTAATTTCACATGGACGGCAGAATACGAAATAATTCTGTAAAATCACGAGAATAAGAAGTTTCAAGTAGAAGTCAAATTAAATATCAAATTTTTTCTACATCTAATTATGGAAAAAAAAAAAAAAAAAAGAAAATAGTTGGGTTCCTTTATGAAGGCTATCTTCACAAGCCTTTTGAAAGTAAACCGACATGGAATGCAATATGCTGGCTACAGTTAAAAGTTCTCATTAATTTGCAAAAATGTCCATTGTACTTGGATCGTAACAATTCTTACTACTTCAGAACAGCCAGAACTTTATTTAGTTCACTGGGTGTTCTGAGAAGCACGAATAATTTTTTCCTGCATTTTATGTTGTATTTGATTCGCGAAATGCATGGCTTTGACATTTTCCCGTCATCTTTGGTGTAATAAGTAACTTAACTTATTTCAAAAACGATGAATTATACGGCTTTATACTTTTGTGATACCAATAGATACCGGTATTGTTTTCACTTACTTGTTCCACGTATGAGCAAAACCAAAGGCGTCTGAAATGGTACAACGTTTGTTCAAAGTGCTTATTTTAATTCTGAGTGCGTGATGTCGCATTTGCTAACGATTTCATATTGATCGAAAGCAATATTTACAACAGTTCACAATATAAAAACAAATAAGGGATTAAAAAAGAAAGAAACAAGAAAATATTTCGTTTGCTGTTGGATGTCAAATCTCTAAAAAATGCTAAAGGTAAACTTAAAAAATATGCAGTATAGAGACTGGCGTTTTTTGCTAGCTCTTTCTCTCTCTCTCTTTCTTTCTCTCTTCGGGTCAGAAACATTTCTAGAGGCAAAAAACTTCTTAGGACGAATTAAGAAGATTCAAGAATTAAACCATATTGTGATTCATGGAAATGTAGACTTACAAAGGCAGCAAACAAATTACATGCCATTACAAGGTTATAAAGAAAAAAACTTACTCGTATAAAAGTTAGTAAAAGATTAGAAGTCATTTCAGTCAAATTCTTCGACATATGTATTAAAAGCAAGTTTTGCAAAAATGAAGGGCAGACTGCTGGTAAAAATTAAGGCTTCTTCCAGGACCAGAGTAAGCGTTTCTTATTTGGGAGAGCGAGACTTAAAATTACGCTTCTTTGAATTCAAAAGTTTTTCCACTAAAAGAGTAAGCAGTTTTTGCTTTCTCACTCCGCCGTTAGAAGAAAGCATTATGAACGTTAAAAATCTCACGTCCGATTTTTGACAATCTTACTAAACACTGAAATATTGGGTAACTACTCAAGAGCCAACGGTTGCAAATATCAAGAAAAACGTAATAGTTATGTGACCACCGACAACACAGCTTGTGTAGAAATGCAGAATGAAAACAAACCAACACAGAATGAATGAGTATCAGATAGTGAATGCGATAATAGAGATACTTTCGGGGTTGGGCTTGGAAAATTTTTCAAGGTTAAACGATCAGAGGAACAATCCGTGATAGAGGACGAATCACTAATTTACTCTTCATCAATATGGGAAATTCTGTTAGGTGACGGAGGTTAAAGTCCGCATTTTGTTTTATATAGCAAAATCATTTATATAGCAAATATATAGCAAAATCCTCTCACGTGCATGAAAGGAATTGTCCATTCATGCATCTGAGAGGTGGACTCCTCATATGCATGATCCATTCAAGCATATGAGATGTCCACCTCTCGTGCTGAAGTTTACTTTGTATTCTGGTTAGTTGCGCGTAATGCTGAATGCGTCTAACGTGTCTTTGCAAAGAAAATACTGAACAGTGTAACTTTTTTTTGAGCTAAAATGTTCAGTAAATTTATTTATACGCTGTGTATTTCTATTTCTTAAACCCCTCAGAGCATGTATTTACCCCCTGATGTCACCATTCTGAGAAGGCAACCGCCCTCCCAGTAGTCACGGCTCTGGCTTCTCCAAATATAACCAGAACCGGTGATAAAACTTAAGAGTTACACATATGGTGTGATAAGCATACATAATTCAAAGAGGTTTAATATATGGTATGATAAGCACCCACAACTTCATGGAATTATCTTTTTGGGTGTTGTAAAGGCTCCGATAGTCGCCCCGATGGCCGAGTGGTCTGAGGCGTTGGCTTCTGACCATTCGTCCAAGATGATCCCTGGTCCGAATCCTAGGTGAGGTATGGGTAGTGCGCCTTCTAATGGCGCAGCTTCCTCTTCCATCCCGGAAAGAGTATCCCTAAATTTGGGCTGACGACTACTTATGGCTTTAGGAGTTACTCACGGCAGTGCTGAACCTCCAAACACACAAAGCTCAGATATCCTTCCAAAAACCTACACATGAAGCTCAGATATCCTTCCAAAAACCTACACACAAAGCTCAGATATCCTTCCAAAAACCTACACACGAAGCTCAGATATCCTTCCAAACACCTACACACAAAGCTCAGATATCCTTCCAAAAACTTACACACGAAGCTCAGATATAATTCCAAAAACCTACACACAAAGCTCAGATATCCTTTCAAAAACCTACACACAAAGCTCAGATATCCTTCCAAACACACAAAGTTCAGATATCCTTCCAAACACACAAAGTTCAGATATCCTTCCAAACACCTTAAACGAAAGCGACATGAATAAAGCAATTCATTGAAAACAGATGAACACGACAATGTGCAAGTCAGTGAATCCTTGAAGTCACATATTTGTCATATTTGTTTCTACCATTTGCCAGTTTTCAGTCCTATTATGATTTCTGGCTACACGTTTTCCGCTCTAAAGTACACACTCCACTCCTCTTCGAGTTTTTTCTTTAATTTGATTTACTTCCTGGATAGTGTCAACGTTATATTACATCAGGACGTCCAACAAAGATTTTACTGAGTGGATACCGCGTCACCTAGTTTTTGACCCTACTGGACTCCTCCTAAACATCATGGGACTCAATCTTTCTGAAGCATTCTTAACCAAATTTAAAGGTTATCTTTATCGCACTTTTGTTTTTCATTCGTTTCCGTAGTGAATATGAGTTTTAGTCAGTAGAAGCCTCACCGATTGCTGTACATGCATATTCAACCAGTATTAGCCCCATTCAAGAAAGTCTTAAAAAACGTTTGACAAACACCGCAAAAACTAAATATATGAACAATACATAAAAGGATACAGAAAAAAATTTTGGTAGAAGGAAAAGAAATCGAAAAAGTAGATGAATACATTTATTGAGGTCAAGTAATCAGTTTTAAAGAAAGACAAGAAAGAGAAATCAATAGAAGAATTATCCAAGGTAATAGAGCTTTTTGTTGGAGACTTATAAGACTTTTAACCGGCGATCTTCCATTGTATTTAAAAAGGAAAATCTTCAATGCATGTATTAACCCCGTTTTTACTTATGGAAATGAAATGTGGAGTATCACAGAGCGACAATGTGAAAAAATAAGAGTATCGGTAAGAAAGTTAGAGATAAGAATGTTGGGAATAACAAGAAGAGACAGAGTTAGAAATGAACTTATAAGAGATACAACAGGAATAATAGATATTATAAAAATAATAAAGATCAAAGTGGAAATGGGCTGGACACGTTGGAAGACTGAAAGATGGACACGATCATTAACAGAATGGCAACTCAGAGATGGAAAGAGACAAAGGGGGTGCCAGACAACTAGATGGATAGATGACCTTCAGAAATTTAGAGGTGTTAAATGGTGGACTGAGGCTAAGGATCGAGGAAGTTGGAAAAGACTGGGGAAGCCTATTCCCTGCAGTGGGTGTAAACAGGCTAAGAAGAAGAAGCAGCCCTATTTAGAAACGATGCTGCGTATGCGACATCAGTATGTAGATATGCGTTTACGGCAGGCATGACATGACATGTGACGAAAAATTTCGTTAGCAGCAGTTTTAAGCATTAAAAAACATTGCTTAGCGCTGATTTTGTTAAACGTACGCTAGTTTTTAAAATCAAAACAATTTTTTTAAGTTATTCAGTTGTACAAAACATAAGTGCAAGACCACCCTTACAGCCGATCAAGCGGGGAACCTTCTCTAGGCCCCGCGAGTCAAGGAGCCTTCGAGGTTTGGAGGCTTCCGCTCTTCCTAAGCACCAAAAATTAAGATAAGAAATGCATTATGTAGAATAAACAAAATCATTTTGAATGACCTGCACAGCTAAGTGAATGTTGCCATATTTGTATGGGAATTGAGAAGGACTGAATACACCTAAATTAAGCCAGCCAATTGAACTATATTAAACGGGATAGTTCCGGATTCCGATAGCCGAGAAACCCCGGATGTACTTGCACTTTTCGTGTGGGTTCAAACTTTCACAAATAATAAAAACAATGTGTAGTGCAATTTTTAATACGAAAATACTGTTATAAGTTCCACTTTACTTCATTTCTCCTTAAATTACAATTTTGATGTATTTCATCAATTTAATACAAAGTAATTATTATTTTAATTATTTTTATTTCGAGAAAAATCTGAGGTTTCAAGAAACAGAACACTATGAAATATAAAGACAGTATCAACATTCTATTCTCTGGTTTTTATTGGTACTGCCAACACAACAAATAATATTTTAAAAATATATTTTGAATACATTAACATTTTATTTTTTAATCCTTTAGACACCTGAGAATGAGTAGAAGACGATATCGAGATAGACATACGAAAGTGGTGCCCACATAAACAACAAAGCTGGAAAGAAAAATAGAACAGATGTCCAAAGAAGAGGTCTGCTGAAATTTTTAAAACTGGAAACAATGAAAATGGGTAGACTCCTGCTGAGCATGAACCAAATTCCGTAGTCAATATGTGGTTAATAAGTTCACACTGGCGATCATGAAAATGAAAATTAAGCTAATTCTTATCGTATCTAGCATCTGAAATTCCTGCAACTTCACATTCTTTAGAAAATGAAGACTTAATTAGAGATGTGAATGAAAATTGAAAAAAATCGTATAAACTTCACATCTCGGAAGCCACAAAGCAACCTTGGCCTAACCATTATTCGAAATCTTCATCAATGGAACAGCATAGCTCACATGGGCACATGAATTTTGAATACATTTTATAATCAAATTATTTATATAGACAAAGGCCCCGCAAAAAATTTCGCCTAGGGCACCACATACCCTAGGGGCTGCCCTGCATAACCGGCGTAAGGAAGTATAAGTTTCCTCTGTACTAAAATACACATCTTATTGTATTGTGTCTCAACTGAAAGGGAAGAAGCAGAATCTTAGAACATACACTAAACGCAGACCTCATCTGGGACTCGAATCTAAAACCTGGTCATGAGAAACTATCTACTGGTTGCATATGTTTTCAGAAAGGCGAGTGTTAAAGAAGAAAGGCGAGTGGAAGAGGATGTGAACTATTAATACGAAAATTTGGAAAAACTGTTCTTGTTTTTCCGCGTTGTCTGGAGGGAAGATAGTTATAGTAAGAAAAGTAAATGCACCATACTACAAAAAGGCAACTCGTCAGGATATCTTAATGGCAAAGAAATTTTGTGCGTGGAATTTTTACTTCATTATCGGTCGACCTCAACGAATATAGAAATCGACATTTGCAGTTCTGATAGGATGAATTAATGATTACGTAAGACTCTCAAACCTCGTTTGTGGTTAAATAAGTAAATATGTTTTAATTTTCACATTCCATAGGAAATTTTCTTTGTTTGCGCCTTTTTCTGTTGCGTCCGTGAGACGAGAAATGTCCCGGACAGAACTGGTGCCAAGCAGCAAAGGATTAGAAATCCTTGTAAATATAGCAGCAATGTAAAGCACCTGATTAAACTGAGTCTCAGTATCGCGCTAATGTGTGTTTCCAAATGTGTTGTGGTGATGCTGTAGGAGGACGTTTGTCGTTTTTGTGTCAGTGAGTGGAGAAGGGTAAATATTAAGAACTTCAAAATCGGCTATGCTACGGCATTAACTCCTCCTTGGCTTTCGGAAAATGTATACACATTGTTTTGGAGGAAAAGAAGGACGTTGTTATTCGGTCTGCATTCACTCCGGTCGTTCGTAGTCCGGCGGAAGAAAGGGGACGCTTCCGCTGAGCTGGTGGATGCTCGCGCGGAGAATCGAAAGAGCAGGGAGACCGATTGCGTGCGTCTTAAGGAGTGTACGTTTTGGTACGAAGCAATGTGACCGCTGAGAAGGTATAAGCTTAAGTTTCTTCATTTGCCGATGGAACGAGAAGCACGAAAGCAAAAACAATTGTTCTCGAATCACCTATTAAATCATACGGTTAAGTTTTTAAGGAAAGGGACGGCGTTTATTACTTGTGTGTGGTCCTACTCTGACAAAATAAGTTAGTTCTCAAACACATTTAATGAAAGAGAACCTAATAGAATGCTACGGCAAATAAAAAGGAACTAACTCAAGTATGATGGCTCTTACTGGATTCTAAGACTAATCGAATCTCATGTTACGTGATGGAAAGCTGCAAAGGCGGTTACAGATTGTTTATTTCAAACTGAATGAAATCTAATATACTGCATCTGCTTTGAAACAAAATCATCTTGTACATAAACTAAGGAGGACTTTGAAAGCTGTTTGGGCTGATCACATTAAAACATCAACAAGAACAAGGAATCAATTTCCATAAGAAGGGCACTTATTCTATTTTTCCAATGTATTTCAATATTCTTTCAGTGTGAAAACATTTCTCTTTCAATATAAAAACAACGTTCCAACTGATTTAGCAAGTACCATAAAAGAAAGCAGTCGTATCACAATTGCGTTCCAAAATCTTTGGGGAAAGCAAAAAATGCAAAATAAAAGCACATTTTCCTCTTTCCGGCATCTTTTAAAAAATCGATGCGAATGAAATTATTTTTTTTTGTCTGTTTCTTCGTGAAACTTGAAACCTTACATTTGAGAGTTTCTTTAAATTCTTTTATGTGTCTTATTGGCTTCAGAAAACGATTGATTCTTTCTTTCCTAAATTTATTTCTGAGTTCCAAACATTTTCGAAGGAAAAATACTGACATTTTTTCACATTATTTCACTTAAAGCGGAAATTTTCTTAAATTGAATTTCTTTCACCAAAAACTATCTTAGTGCTAAAACTTGCGATATTTAAATGATCTTGTAAAGGAAAATGTCTTCACAAGCATAACAGTTTAAATCCTTGCGCTCAATCTGGCGAAAAATGTGGCAGCTGCCAGAAGGTAATGAAGGAGCAAGAGAAGATTTGAATAAATGGAAAGAGATGTCAAAGGTTACAAGAAAACAAAACCGAAATCAAAAGATATAAAAGACAGCTATAAGACCTGCGCCTTTACATGGACCAAATACTTGGGCAACTAAAATGAACAAAAACCTGAGAAGAACAGAAATGATTATGCTTAGATGGATGAAGGGGATATCAAGGAAAGAACATACATTATAAAAAATTAGAACATAAGAGTTAGCTTGCAATAAAAACAATTATAGCAAAACTAAGAAACACTCCATGGGCCTGACTTGCTTGTAAACGCAAGAAAAACCTAATTGGAAACGTAATGCAAATGGAGTGCCAATAGGGAAAGAGAAGACCAAGGAAAAGATGGTGAGGAAGCACAGTAAAGAACATGACGAGAGTCCGAGCAAAAAGGCAAGCAGCTAAGACCAAAAATATGGGAAAAACCTGTTCCAGCGACAACGCTTTGAAACTGAAACTTTCAAAGACAGAAAAAAAGGAAGAAATTTATCATTTCTTCACTCTGGAAAGCAAATCAAACGCTATTTAGAAGTAGCGTTTCAAACATAACAGTGCATTTGGAGAAAAAATTATCTCCTTAAGTAACGGACCCCACAAATAGTAATTGAAGATACTAATTCGTATTAAAATCCAATAGTAGAATAAAATGTCGACTAAACACAATAAAAACAAATGTAGGGCACAACGTACCACATGTTAAAACCCTTTACTGCTAAAAAAACACACCATACACTTCATTAGATCTTTCGAAGAAACATCGTCTTCATCATCAGAAGAAAAACTGTTTTTTTTCTGAATTTTAGTGTCACCAGAAAAAGAACGAAAACTAAAAAATTTTCTGCTTGTGAAACTGAAATTCCAAACATTTTCAAATTTCTGAAGGTACTATTTAAAAAAGAAGTTTTATGGCTTGGTGCTGCTATTAAATCATTCTAATGGAGTTATTATGCAAAAGTTCATTTCCGCTTGATACGGATTCAAGAAACAGTGATAATGAAACGCGCAAAATTAAGAATAACACTATACATACCTTTAGGGGCGATGTGTATCTCACTGGCCCCTTGGTCACAAGCAACTCACTGGCCCCTTGGTCCATTCGACCAGTGAGTTGACTGCAGATGCACTGCAGTCAGCATGGCACCACATACGTGTGAACACCTTCCAGCACCTTATTGAGTCACTTCCAGCCTGTCTAGCTGCTAACCGCGCTGCACACGGTGGCTACTGGTAACCCAACTGGTAACCCATTTGGTCCAGCGTCCTGCTCATTGTACTGGTGCTAACATCAGTCTCAATGTTCTCACATAGAGTTTGCGTGATTTGAGATAACGTTCATTTGAGTTCTGAGCGGACAGCCCTGTATGGAACTGTTCTGTCACGTTATGTTAGCTTCCGAGATTTACTAGGTCATTTCTTGGTAGATTTACCAGATACACCGTTTTTCCACAGAGACCATGGAAATACACTGAAGTGCCAAAAGTCATGGGATACGTACCTAGTATCGTGTACAACCTTCTCTAACCCGGCAAAGTGCAGCAATTCTACGTGGCATCGATTCCAACAGTGACCGGAAGACTTCTGGAGAAATGTTGAACCATGCCGCTTGAATAGCCGCCCAGAGTTCCCTGGTATTTGTAGGTGCAGGACTTGGGTGCGAATGTACCTTTCCACCACGTTCCATAAGTGCTCTATTGGGTTCATGTCGGGCGAAAGTGATTGCCACAAAATCCGTTGAAACTTTCCAGAAATCTCCTCGAACCAATTTTGGACAACTTTGGCCCGATGACATGGTGCATTGTCCGCCTGGAAAATCCCATCGTTGTTGGAGTACATGAAGTCCATGAAGGGCTGCAAATGTTCACGCAGCAGAGCAACAAACTGATTACTGGTTAATGACGTGTTTACGAGATCCAGAGGACCTACACCGTGCCACGTAAAGACACCCCACACATGTATGGAACCACCACGAGCTTACACAGTGCCTTGTTGACAGCTTGGGTCAATAACCTCATGGGGTCTGCGCCACACCCGAACCCTACCATCAGCTCGTAACAACTGGAAGCGTGCCTCGTCGGACCACGCACATGTTTCCAGTCTCTCAGGGTCCAATTACTGTGTTCACGAGCCCAGGTGAGGCGCTGTATGCGATGTTGTGGTGTTAACAAAGACACTCTGATGGGTCTTTTGCTCCTATACCCCATGGACGCTAAATTATGTTGCACTGACCTTTGAGTCAATGCCACTTGTCTATTAGCATGCACAATCATGGTTAGGCGCCTCTGGTCACGGCTATTCAGCACTCGTGGTCGGCCACTGCGCCGTCCACGGTGGGTGGTAATGCCTTCCATGAGGTATTCTCGGTACACACGTGATACCGTGGATTGAATAATGTTGAATGTCCGTTAAACTTCGGAAATTCAATGTCCCATCCGTGTGGCTTCCACTACCATACGTTGCTGACTCCGGTAGTTTACGTCGGCTTCCCATAATCCTAATGGTGGTTGTTCAACCAGACTCAGGAGATTACACCTCGCAACTGATAAAAATCGTGGGGTGCGTCAAAGCCTTTATACGACGGCAGCTCCGGTTAAAAATTTGCATACTGCTATCCCATGACTTTTCGCACTTCAGTGTATATTTGCATTTCATATCATAGCTGCTATCGCAAAAGTCCTACTCTAAAAATTATTTTTGCATCCGATTGCTATCACCAAAGCTATAATTTTTCAAGCTCTTCTTCTATATAATTTTTATGCTGTGCGGCAAAGAAAATCGTTTTCCCTCTAAAATGTTGCCGACTTCTTTGCTTAAAATTAAAATGGTTCCTGTTTTTTAGCATCGTAGATTTGAGAATTTTGTCAAAATTCTCAAATCTATGATGCTAAAATAGGCACTCTGGCAGATCTTCTGCTCCCATACTCCATGGACGCTAAATTACGCTGGCGAGAAAATTTGGTTGCACACTTCTTGCTTAGTTTGTTTGTTCTGGGTTGCTTACAGTATTTCTTCTTGAGTTTCTTTATGAAGGACTTTAGCTAAATTCGAAATGTTGCTTTCGCGAAATAACAGGTACTGAAGAATGCTTTAATGTTAATGAACTTTTGAATAGGTTAATTTTTTTAACATTATCCCTACGAAATGATTAATGCATTTCTGTTTCACGGTAAAGCTCAATCAGACCGAGAGGCGAAACAATGCTCATCGCAATTTGAAGCATTTTTCTTATCGAGTCAATGAATACATAATTCACGTAGTTCGTTATTAATAGATATCGCGTAACTAGGATAAGGAATGCGATGAAGGAAAGTTGCTGAGCAATGTTTGCATCGTGTGCGGTCATTCTATCAGTTACGACGAAATCTACATCATGGTTCAGGAATTATTCATGACACGCGACACCGATCGCCCACTGTCTAAATTATCTCCTGGAGAGGTCTCTTCCGCTTTTCATTTCCTGATCTGATGAATACGTTAGTAGCAAGTTATGCGCACGGCTTTCAATTCATCAAATATTTCATTGGGAGAAACAGAAAAATCAGAGGAGCTATACATGCCGGCATATGTCATTGATTCTGAATTACCCTGTCTTTCGGACGCTTTTCTTCTGTACTAGCGTGTGCTTCGGTATATTAACGGTCATTGCCTTCCAAAATCTAAAACACGGTATCTCTCTTCCCCTTTTTGCTTTCTATAACTTATATTGAAGGCTTCTCTTCATTCTTCAACAGCATTCTAGGTATTTGAGCGAGCTTGACATCAATGTCACTCCTCAAACACCAGCCTCCCTCTCGCTATCAAATCAGCGAATACCACAATGCATTCGTTCGAGATCGTTGGAAATGCATATAGCCTCGTTGTGAACGTCGGCAGTACACCCAGGACCATTTGTGCAGAAATCATAAAATGTTTAAAATTGGATACAGTAGCTCTACTGTTCTTTTTTCTTGATTTGACACTAGATATTGTAGGCAGCCCCTTTGTGCACCAAACAGAAACCATCGCTCTTTAATAAGTTAGTCTCGGAAAAATTCTCATCGGCCGCCACCGGGAATCGAACCCAGGTCTTCCAGTTACGCGCCGGACATGCTACTACTGCACCACAGCGACCTCGACGTGAGTCTGTAGAATTCGAGGTCGCTGTGGTGCAATAGTAGCATGTCCGGCGCGTAACTGGAAGACTGGGTTCGATTCCCGGTGGCGGCCGATGAGAATTTTTCCGTGACTCACTTATTAACGTGGAAAGAGTGATGATTTCTGTTTGGTGTTCCTGATCCACGTCGAGGTTTTGAATTATTTAGCCCCTTGCTGTTTATGTCATCATCAACAACCCTGGATAATAGTCCTGTAGGTACCTGAAGCCATGTGACATCAGATGTCCTGCATTGTTATACTACCAGCGCATCGACACATCTGGTAAACCCAGGCTGCCTGTGAAAGAGGGATCCAGGGACGAAGCGCGTCCGGGGCTGACAGATTTCCCGTGTTTGGGGACCATCCACATCCCCAAACACGGGGAATCTGCGGAAAACCCAGGAAAAACCGCAGACTAGATGGCCGGCAGGGTCTGGGTTTGTACATCCGTCAGAAAAGTCCGCTACCCATACAGTGCATAAACAAGTTAACTAACTGCCCCATGACGGTGGTTATGCAGCAAATGATATTAAGTTAACTAACTGCCCCATGACGGTGGTTATGCAGCAAATGATATTAAGTTAACTAACTGCCCCATGACGGTGGTTATGCAGCAAATTGATATTAAGTTAACTAACTGCCCCATGACGGTTGTTATGTAGCAAATGATATTAAGTTAACTAACTGCCCCATGACGGTGGTTATGTAGCAAATGATATTAAGTTAACTAACTGCCCCATGACGGTGGTTATGCAGCAAATGATATTAAGTTAACTAACTGCCCCATGACGGTGGTTATGTAGCAAATGATATTAAGTTAACTAACTGCATCATGACGGTGGTTATGTAGCAAATGATATTAAGTTAACTAACTGCATCATGACGGTGGTTATGCAGCAAATGATATTAAGTTAACTAACTGCCCCATGACGGTGGTTATGTAGCAAATGATATTAAGTTAACTAACTGCCCCATGACGGTGGTTATGCAGCAAATGATATTAAGTTAACTAACTGCCCCATGACGGTGGTTATGCAGCAAATGATATTAAGTTAACTAACTGCCCCATGACGGTGGTTATGCAGCAAATGATATTAAGTTAACTAACTGCCCCATGACGGTGGTTATGCAGCAAATGATATTAAGTTAACTAACTGCCCCATCACGGTGGTTATGTAGCAAATGATATTAAGTTAACTAACTGCCCCATGACGGTGGTTATGCAGCAAATGATATTAAGTTAACTAACTGCCCCATGACGGTGGTTATGCAGCAAATGATATT
Source organism: Macrothele yani (assembly GCA_039090855.1). NCBI lineage: Eukaryota > Metazoa > Arthropoda > Arachnida > Araneae > Macrothelidae > Macrothele > Macrothele yani. Next base: position 4,127,514 of record CM077014.1, read on the forward strand.
AAGTTAACTAACTGCCCCATGACGGTGGTTATGCAGCAAATGATATTAAGTTAACTAACTGCCCCATGACGGTGGTTATGCAGCAAATGATATTAAGTTAACTAACTGCCCCATGACGGTGGTTATGCAGCAAATGATATTAAGTTAACTAACTGCCCCATCACGGTGGTTATGTAGCAAATGATATTAAGTTAACTAACTGCCCCATGACGGTGGTTATGCAGCAAATGATATTAAGTTAACTAACTGCCCCATGACGGTGGTTATGCAGCAAATGATATTAAGTTAACTAACTGCCCCATGACGGTGGTTATGCAGCAAATGATATTAAGTTAACTAACTGCCCCATGACGGTGGTTATGCAGCAAATGATATTAAGTTAACTAACTGCCCCATGACGGTGGTTATGTAGCAAATGATATTAAGTTAACTAACTGCCCCATGACGGTGGTTATGCAGCAAATGATATTAAGTTAACTAACTGCCCCATGACGGTGGTTATGCAGCAAATGATATTAAGTTAACTAACTGCCCCATGACGGTGGTTATGCAGCAAATGATATTAAGTTAACTAACTGCCCCATGACGGTGGTTATGCAGCAAATGATATTAAGTTAACTAACTGCCCCATGACGGTGGTTATGTAGCAAATGATATTAAGTTAACTAACTGCCCCATGACGGTGGTTATGTAGCAAATGATATTAAGTTAACTAACTGCCCCATGACGGTGGTTATGCAGCAAATGATATTAAGTTAACTAACTGCCCCATGACGGTGGTTATGCAGCAAATGATATTAAGTTAACTAACTGCCCCATCACGGTGGTTATGTAGCAAATGATATTAAGTTAACTAACTGCCCCATCACGGTGGTTATGTAGCAAATGATATTAAGTTAACTAACTGCCCCATGACGGTGGTTATGTAGCAAATGATATTAAGTTAACTAACTGCCCCATGACGGTGGTTATGCAGCAAATGATATTAAGTTAACTAACTGCCCCATCACGGTGGTTATGTAGCAAATGATATTAAGTTAACTAACTGCCCCATCACGGTGGTTATGTAGCAAATGATATTAAGTTAACTAACTGCCCCATGACGGTGGTTATGCAGCAAATGATATTAAGTTAACTAACTGCCCCATGACGGTGGTTATGTAGCAAATGATATTAAGTTAACTAACTGCCCCATCACGGTGGTTATGCAGCAAATGATATTAAGTTAACTAACTGCCCCATCACGGTGGTTATGCAGCAAATGATATTAAGTTAACTAACTGCCCCATGACGGTGGTTATGCAGCAAATGATATTAAGTTAACTAACTGCCCCATCACGGTGGTTATGTAGCAAATGATATTAAGTTAACTAACTGCCCCATGACGGTGGTTATGCAGCAAATGATATTAAGTTAACTAACTGCCCCATGACGGTGGTTATGTAGCAAATGATATTAAGTTAACTAACTGCCCCATCACGGTGGTTATGCAGCAAATGATATTAAGTTAACTAACTGCCCCATCACGGTGGTTATGTAGCAAATGATATTAAGTTAACTAACTGCCCCATGACGGTGGTTATGTAGCAAATGATATTAAGTTAACTAACTGCCCCATGACGGTGGTTATGCAGCAAATGATATTAAGTTAACTAACTGCCCCATGACGGTGGTTATGCAGCAAATGATATTAAGTTAACTAACTGTCCCATGACGGTGGTTATGCAGCAAATGATATTAAGTTAACTAACTGCCCCATGACGGTGGTTATGTAGCAAATGATATTAAGTTAACTAACTGCCCCATGACGGTGGTTATGCAGCAAATGATATTAAGTTAACTAACTGCCCCATGACGGTGGTTATGCAGCAAATGATATTAAGTTAACTAACTGCCCCATGACGGTGGTTATGCAGCAAATGATATTAAGTTAACTAACTGCCCCATGACGGTGGTTATGCAGCAAATGATATTAAGTTAACTAACTGCCCCATGACGGTGGTTATGCAGCAAATGATATTAAGTTAACTAACTGCCCCATCACGGTGGTTATGTAGCAAATGATATTAAGTTAACTAACTGCCCCATGACGGTGGTTATGTAGCAAATGATATTAAGTTAACTAACTGCCCCATGACGGTGGTTATGTAGCAAATGATATTAAGTTAACTAACTGCCCCATGACGGTGGTTATGCAGCAAATGATATTAAGTTAACTAACTGCCCCATCACGGTGGTTATGTAGCAAATGATATTAAGTTAACTAACTGCCCCATGACGGTGGTTATGCAGCAAATGATATTAAGTTAACTAACTGCCCCATGACGGTGGTTATGCAGCAAATGATATTAAGTTAACTAACTGCCCCATGACGGTGGTTATGTAGCAAATGATATTAAGTTAACTAACTGCCCCATGACGGTGGTTATGCAGCAAATGATATTAAGTTAACTAACTGCCCCATCACGGTGGTTATGCAGCAAATGATATTAAGTTAACTAACTGCCCCATCACGGTTGTTATGTAGCAAATGATATTAAGTTAACTAACTGCCCCATGACGGTGGTTATGCAGCAAATGATATTAAGTTAACTAACTGCCCCATCACGGTGGTTATGTAGCAAATGATATTAAGTTAACTAACTGCCCCATGACGGTGGTTATGCAGCAAATGATATTAAGTTAACTAACTGCCCCATGACGGTGGTTATGTAGCAAATGATATTAAGTTAACTAACTGACCCATCACGGTTGTTATGTAGCAAATGATATTAAGTTAACTAACTGCCCCATGACGGTGGTTATGCAGCAAATGATATTAAGTTAACTAACTGCCCCATCACGGTGGTTATGTAGCAAATGATATTAAGTTAACTAACTGCCCCATCACGGTTGTTATGTAGCAAATGATATTAAGTTAACTAACTGCCCCATGACGGTGGTTATGCAGCAAATGATATTAAGTTAACTAACTGCCCCATCACGGTGGTTATGTAGCAAATGATATTAAGTTAACTAACTGCCCCATGACGGTGGTTATGTAGCAAATGATATTAAGTTAACTAACTGCCCCATGACGGTGGTTATGCAGCAAATGATATTAAGTTAACTAACTGCCCCATGACGGTGGTTATGCAGCAAATGATATTAAGTTAACTAACTGTCCCATGACGGTGGTTATGCAGCAAATGATATTAAGTTAACTAACTGCCCCATCACGGTGGTTATGTAGCAAATGATATTAAGTTAACTAACTGCCCCATGACGGTGGTTATGTAGCAAATGATATTAAGTTAACTAACTGCCCCATGACGGTGGTTATGCAGCAAATGATATTAAGTTAACTAACTGCCCCATGACGGTGGTTATGTAGCAAATGATATTAAGTTAACTAACTGCCCCATGACGGTGGTTATGCAGCAAATGATATTAAGTTAACTAACTGCCCCATCACGGTGGTTATGTAGCAAATGATATTAAGTTAACTAACTGCCCCATCACGGTTGTTATGTAGCAAATGATATTAAGTTAACTAACTGCCCCATGACGGTGGTTATGCAGCAAATGATATTAAGTTAACTAACTGCCCCATCACGGTGGTTATGCAGCAAATGATATTAAGTTAACTAACTGCCCCATGACGGTGGTTATGCAGCAAATGATATTAAGTTAACTAACTGCCCCATCACGGTGGTTATGCAGCAAATGATATTAAGTTAACTAACTGACCCATCACGGTTGTTATGTAGCAAATGATATTAAGTTAACTAACTGCCCCATCACGGTGGTTATGCAGCAAATGATATTAAGTTAACTAACTGCCCCATCACGGTGGTTATGTAGCAAATGATATTAAGTTAACTAACTGCCCCATCACGGTTGTTATGTAGCAAATGATATTAAGTTAACTAACTGTCCCATGACGGTGGTTATGCAGCAAATGATATTAAGTTAACTAACTGCCCCATCACGGTGGTTATGCAGCAAATGATATTAAGTTAACTAACTGCCCCATGACGGTGGTTATGTAGCAAATGATATTAAGTTAACTAACTGCCCCATGACGGTGGTTATGCAGCAAATGATATTAAGTTAACTAACTGCCCCAACACGGTGGTTATGTAGCAAATGATATTAAGTTAACTAACTGCCCCATGACGGTGGTTATGTAGCAAATGATATTAAGTTAACTAACTGCCCCATGACGGTGGTTATGCAGCAAATGATATTAAGTTAACTAACTGCCCCATGACGGTGGTTATGCAGCAAATGATATTAAGTTAACTAACTGCCCCATCACGGTGGTTATGTAGCAAATGATATTAAGTTAACTAACTGCCCCATCACGGTGGTTATGTAGCAAATGATATTAAGTTAACTAACTGCCCCATGACGGTGGTTATGCAGCAAATGATATTAAGTTAACTAACTGCCCCATCACGGTGGTTATGCAGCAAATGATATTAAGTTAACTAACTGCCCCATCACGGTGGTTATGTAGCAAATGATATTAAGTTAACTAACTGCCCCATCACGGTTGTTATGTAGCAAATGATATTAAGTTAACTAACTGCCCCATCACGGTGGTTATGTAGCAAATGATATTAAGTTAACTAACTGCCCCATGACGGTGGTTATGCAGCAAATGATATTAAGTTAACTAACTGCCCCATCACGGTGGCTATGTAGCAAATGATATTAAGTTAACTAACTGCCCCATCACGGTGGTTATGCAGCAAATGATATTAAGTTAACTAACTGCCCCATCACGGTTGTTATGTAGCAAATGATATTAAGTTAACTAACTGCCCCATGACGGTGGTTATGCAGCAAATGATATTAAGTTAACTAACTGCCCCATGACGGTGGTTATGCAGCAAATGATATTAAGTTAACTAACTGCCCCATCACGGTGGTTATGTAGCAAATGATATTAAGTTAACTAACTGCCCCATGACGGTGGTTATGTAGCAAATGATATTAAGTTAACTAACTGCCCCATGACGGTGGTTATGCAGCAAATGATATTAAGTTAACTAACTGCCCCATGACGGTTGTTATGTAGCAAATGATATTAAGTTAACTAACTGCCCCATGACGGTGGTTATGCAGCAAATGATATTAAGTTAACTAACTGCCCCATCACGGTGGTTATGCAGCAAATGATATTAAGTTAACTAACTGCCCCATCACGGTGGTTATGTAGCAAATGATATTAAGTTAACTAACTGCCCCATGACGGTGGTTATGCAGCAAATGATATTAAGTTAACTAACTGCCCCATGACGGTGGTTATGCAGCAAATGATATTAAGTTAACTAACTGCCCCATGACGGTGGTTATGTAGCAAATGATATTAAGTTAACTAACTGCCCCATGACGGTGGTTATGCAGCAAATGATATTAAGTTAACTAACTGCCCCATGACGGTGGTTATGCAGCAAATGATATTAAGTTAACTAACTGCCCCATCACGGTGGTTATGTAGCAAATGATATTAAGTTAACTAACTGCCCCATGACGGTGGTTATGTAGCAAATGATATTAAGTTAACTAACTGCCCCATGACGGTGGTTATGTAGCAAATGATATTAAGTTAACTAACTGCCCCATGACGGTGGTTATGTAGCAAATGATATTAAGTTAACTAACTGCCCCATGACGGTGGTTATGTAGCAAATGATATTAAGTCAACTAACTGCCCCATGACGGTGGTTATGCAGCAAATGATATTAAGTCAACTAACTGCCCCATGACGGTGGTTATGCAGCAAATGATATTAAGTTAACTAACTGCCCCATGACGGTGGTTATGCAGCAAATGATATTAAGTTAACTAACTGCCCCATCACGGTGGTTATGTAGCAAATGATATTAAGTTAACTAACTGCCCCATGACGGTGGTTATGTAGCAAATGATATTAAGTTAACTAACTGCATCATGACGGTGGTTATGTAGCAAATGATATTAAGTTAACTAACTGCCCCATGACGGTGGTTATGTAGCAAATGATATTAAGTTAACTAACTGCCCCATGACGGTGGTTATGTAGCAAATGATATTAAGTTAACTAACTGCCCCATCACGGTGGTTATGTAGCAAATGATATTAAGTTAACTAACTGCCCCATGACGGTGGTTATGCAGCAAATGATATTAAGTTAACTAACTGCCCCATGACCGTGGTTATGCAGCAAATGATATTAAGTTAACTAACTGCCCCATGACCGTGGTTATGTAGCAAATGATATTAAGTTAACTAACTGCCCCATCACGGTTGTTATGTAGCAAATGATATTAAGTTAACTAACTGCCCCATCACGGTTGTTATGTAGCAAATGATATTAAGTTAACTAACTGCCCCATCACGGTGGTTATGTAGCAAATGATATTAAGTTAACTAACTGCATCATGACGGTGGTTATGTAGCAAATGATATTAAGTTAACTAACTGCATCATGACGGTGGTTATGTAGCAAATGATATTAAGTTAACTAACTGCCCCATGACGGTGGTTATGTAGCAAATGATATTAAGTTAACTAACTGCCCCATCACGGTGGTTATGTAGCAAATGATATTAAGTTAACTAACTGCCCCATGACGGTGGTTATGCAGCAAATGATATTAAGTTAACTAACTGCCCCATGACCGTGGTTATGCAGCAAATGATATTAAGTTAACTAACTGCCCCATCACGGTGGTTATGTAGCAAATGATATTAAGTTAACTAACTGCCCCATCACGGTTGTTATGTAGCAAATGATATTAAGTTAACTAACTGCCCCATGACGGTGGTTATGCAGCAAATGATATTAAGTTAACTAACTGCCCCATCACGGTGGTTATGCAGCAAATGATATTAAGTTAACTAACTGCCCCATGACGGTGGTTATGTAGCAAATGATATTAAGTTAACTAACTGCCCCATGACGGTGGTTATGCAGCAAATGATATTAAGTTAACTAACTGCCCCATGACGGTGGTTATGCAGCAAATGATATTAAGTTAACTAACTGCCCCATCACGGTGGTTATGCAGCAAATGATATTAAGTTAACTAACTGCCCCATCACGGTGGTTATGCAGCAAATGATATTAAGTTAACTAACTGCCCCATGACGGTGGTTATGCAGCAAATGATATTAAGTTAACTAACTGCCCCATCACGGTGGTTATGTAGCAAATGATATTAAGTTAACTAACTGCCCCATCACGGTGGTTATGTAGCAAATGATATTAAGTTAACTAACTGCCCCATCACGGTGGTTATGTAGCAAATGATATTAAGTTAACTAACTGCCCCATCACGGTGGTTATGTAGCAAATGATATTAAGTTAACTAACTGCCCCATGACGGTGGTTATGTAGCAAATGATATTAAGTTAACTAACTGCCCCATGACGGTGGTTATGCAGCAAATGATATTAAGTTAACTAACTGCCCCATGACGGTGGTTATGCAGCAAATGATATTAAGTTAACTAACTGCCCCATGACGGTGGTTATGCAGCAAATGATATTAAGTTAACTAACTGCCCCATGACGGTGGTTATGCAGCAAATGATATTAAGTTAACTAACTGCCCCATGACGGTGGTTATGCAGCAAATGATATTAAGTTAACTAACTGCCCCATGACGGTGGTTATGTAGCAAATGATATTAAGTTAACTAACTGCCCCATGACGGTGGTTATGTAGCAAATGATATTAAGTTAACTAACTGCCCCATGACGGTGGTTATGTAGCAAATGATATTAAGTTAACTAACTGCCCCATGACGGTGGTTATGCAGCAAATGATATTAAGTTAACTAACTGCCCCATCACGGTGGTTATGTAGCAAATGATATTAAGTTAACTAACTGCCCCATCACGGTGGTTATGCAGCAAATGATATTAAGTTAACTAACTGCCCCATCACGGTGGTTATGTAGCAAATGATATTAAGTTAACTAACTGCCCCATCACGGTGGTTATGTAGCAAATGATATTAAGTTAACTAACTGCCCCATCACGGTGGTTATGTAGCAAATGATATTAAGTTAACTAACTGCCCCATCACGGTGGTTATGTAGCAAATGATATTAAGTTAACTAACTGCCCCATGACGGTGGTTATGCAGCAAATGATATTAAGTTAACTAACTGCCCCATGACGGTGGTTATGCAGCAAATGATATTAAGTTAACTAACTGCCCCATCACGGTTGTTATGCAGCAAATGATATTAAGTTAACTAACTGCCCCATCACGGTGGTTATGTAGCAAATGATATTAAGTTAACTAACTGCCCCATCACGGTGGTTATGCAGCAAATGATATTAAGTTACCTAACTGCCCCATGACGGTGGTTATGCAGCAAATGATATTAAGTTAACTAACTGCCCCATCACGGTGGTTATGTAGCAAATGATATTAAGTTAACTAACTGCCCCATGACGGTGGTTATGTAGCAAATGATATTAAGTTAACTAACTGCCCCATGACGGTGGTTATGCAGCAAATGATATTAAGTTAACTAACTGCCCCATCACGGTGGTTATGCAGCAAATGATATTAAGTTAACTAACTGCCCCATCACGGTGGTTATGTAGCAAATGATATTAAGTTAACTAACTGCCCCATGACGGTGGTTATGCAGCAAATGATATTAAGTTAACTAACTGCCCCATCACGGTGGTTATGCAGCAAATGATATTAAGTTAACTAACTGCCCCATGACGGTGGTTATGCAGCAAATGATATTAAGTTAACTAACTGCCCCATCACGGTGGTTATGCAGCAAATGATATTAAGTTAACTAACTGCCCCATGACGGTGGTTATGTAGCAAATGATATTAAGTTAACTAACTGCCCCATGACGGTGGTTATGTAGCAAATGATATTAAGTTAACTAACTGCCCCATGACGGTGGTTATGTAGCAAATGATATTAAGTTAACTAACTGCCCCATGACGGTGGTTATGCAGCAAATGATATTAAGTTAACTAACTGCCCCATGACGGTGGTTATGTAGCAAATGATATTAAGTTAACTAACTGCCCCATGACGGTGGTTATGTAGCAAATGATATTAAGTTAACTAACTGCCCCATGACGGTGGTTATGCAGCAAATGATATTAAGTTAACTAACTGCCCCATGACGGTGGTTATGCAGCAAATGATATTAAGTTAACTAACTGCCCCATGACCGTGGTTATGCAGCAAATGATATTAAGTTAACTAACTGCCCCATCACGGTGGTTATGTAGCAAATGATATTAAGTTAACTAACTGCCCCATCACGGTTGTTATGTAGCAAATGATATTAAGTTAACTAACTGCCCCATGACGGTGGTTATGCAGCAAATGATATTAAGTTAACTAACTGCCCCATCACGGTGGTTATGCAGCAAATGATATTAAGTTAACTAACTGCCCCATCACGGTGGTTATGTAGCAAATGATATTAAGTTAACTAACTGCCCCATCACGGTGGTTATGTAGCAAATGATATTAAGTTAACTAACTGCCCCATCACGGTTGTTATGTAGCAAATGATATTAAGTTAACTAACTGCCCCATCACGGTTGTTATGTAGCAAATGATATTAAGTTAACTAACTGCCCCATCACGGTTGTTATGTAGCAAATGATATTAAGTTAACTAACTGCCCCATGACGGTGGTTATGTAGCAAATGATATTAAGTTAACTAACTGCCCCATGACGGTGGTTATGTAGCAAATGATATTAAGTTAACTAACTGCCCCATGACGGTGGTTATGCAGCAAATGATATTAAGTTAACTAACTGCCCCATCACGGTGGTTATGCAGCAAATGATATTAAGTTAACTAACTGCCCCATGACGGTGGTTATGCAGCAAATGATATTAAGTTAACTAACTGCCCCATGACGGTGGTTATGCAGCAAATGATATTAAGTTAACTAACTGCCCCATCACGGTGGTTATGTAGCAAATGATATTAAGTTAACTAACTGCCCCATCACGGTGGTTATGTAGCAAATGATATTAAGTTAACTAACTGCCCCATGACGGTGGTTATGCAGCAAATGATATTAAGTTAACTAACTGCCCCATCACGGTGGTTATGTAGCAAATGATATTAAGTTAACTAACTGCCCCATCACGGTTGTTATGTAGCAAATGATATTAAGTTAACTAACTGCCCCATGACGGTGGTTATGCAGCAAATGATATTAAGTTAACTAACTGCCCCATCACGGTGGTTATGTAGCAAATGATATTAAGTTAACTAACTGCCCCATGACGGTGGTTATGTAGCAAATGATATTAAGTTAACTAACTGCCCCATGACGGTGGTTATGTAGCAAATGATATTAAGTTAACTAACTGCCCCATGACGGTGGTTATGCAGCAAATGATATTAAGTTAACTAACTGCCCCATGACGGTGGTTATGCAGCAAATGATATTAAGTTAACTAACTGCCCCATCACGGTGGTTATGTAGCAAATGATATTAAGTTAACTAACTGCCCCATGACGGTGGTTATGCAGCAAATGATATTAAGTTAACTAACTGCCCCATGACGGTGGTTATGCAGCAAATGATATTAAGTTAACTAACTGCCCCATCACGGTGGTTATGCAGCAAATGATATTAAGTTAACTAACTGCCCCATCACGGTGGTTATGTAGCAAATGATATTAAGTTAACTAACTGCCCCATCACGGTGGTTATGTAGCAAATGATATTAAGTTAACTAACTGCCCCATGACGGTGGTTATGCAGCAAATGATATTAAGTTAACTAACTGCCCCATCACGGTGGTTATGCAGCAAATGATATTAAGTTAACTAACTGCCCCATGACGGTGGTTATGTAGCAAATGATATTAAGTTAACTAACTGCCCCATCACGGTGGTTATGTAGCAAATGATATTAAGTTAACTAACTGCCCCATCACGGTGGTTATGCAGCAAATGATATTAAGTTAACTAACTGCCCCATGACGGTGGTTATGCAGCAAATGATATTAAGTTAACTAACTGCCCCATGACGGTGGTTATGCAGCAAATGATATTAAGTTAACTAACTGCCCCATGACGGTGGTTATGCAGCAAATGATATTAAGTTAACTAACTGCCCCATGACGGTGGTTATGCAGCAAATGATATTAAGTTAACTAACTGCCCCATGACGGTGGTTATGCAGCAAATGATATTAAGTTAACTAACTGCCCCATGACGGTGGTTATGCAGCAAATGATATTAAGTTAACTAACTGCCCCATGACGGTGGTTATGTAGCAAATGATATTAAGTTAACTAACTGCCCCATCACGGTGGTTATGTAGCAAATGATATTAAGTTAACTAACTGCCCCATCACGGTGGTTATGTAGCAAATGATATTAAGTTAACTAACTGCCCCATCACGGTGGTTATGTAGCAAATGATATTAAGTTAACTAACTGCCCCATGACGGTGGTTATGTAGCAAATGATATTAAGTTAACTAACTGCCCCATGACGGTGGTTATGCAGCAAATGATATTAAGTTAACTAACTGCCCCATGACGGTGGTTATGTAGCAAATGATATTAAGTTAACTAACTGCCCCATGACGGTGGTTATGTAGCAAATGATATTAAGTTAACTAACTGCCCCATGACGGTGGTTATGTAGCAAATGATATTAAGTTAACTAACTGCCCCATGACGGTGGTTATGTAGCAAATGATATTAAGTTAACTAACTGCCCCATGACGGTGGTTATGCAGCAAATGATATTAAGTTAACTAACTGCCCCATGACGGTGGTTATGTAGCAAATGATATTAAGTTAACTAACTGCCCCATCACGGTGGTTATGTAGCAAATGATATTAAGTTAACTAACTGCCCCATGACGGTGGTTATGTAGCAAATGATATTAAGTTAACTAACTGCCCCATGACGGTGGTTATGCAGCAAATGATATTAAGTTAACTAACTGCCCCATCACGGTGGTTATGTAGCAAATGATATTAAGTTAACTAACTGCCCCATCACGGTGGTTATGTAGCAAATGATATTAAGTTAACTAACTGCCCCATGACGGTGGTTATGCAGCAAATGATATTAAGTTAACTAACTGCCCCATGACGGTGGTTATGTAGCAAATGATATTAAGTTAACTAACTGCCCCATGACGGTGGTTATGTAGCAAATGATATTAAGTTAACTAACTGCCCCATGACGGTGGTTATGTAGCAAATGATATTAAGTTAACTAACTGCCCCATCACGGTGGTTATGTAGCAAATGATATTAAGTTAACTAACTGCCCCATGACGGTGGTTATGTAGCAAATGATATTAAGTTAACTAACTGCCCCATGACGGTGGTTATGCAGCAAATGATATTAAGTTAACTAACTGCCCCATGACGGTGGTTATGCAGCAAATGATATTAAGTTAACTAACTGCCCCATGACGGTGGTTATGCAGCAAATGATATTAAGTTAACTAACTGCCCCATCACGGTGGTTATGTAGCAAATGATATTAAGTTAACTAACTGCCCCATCACGGTGGTTATGCAGCAAATGATATTAAGTTAACTAACTGCCCCATGACGGTGGTTATGCAGCAAATGATATTAAGTTAACTAACTGCCCCATCACGGTGGTTATGCAGCAAATGATATTAAGTTAACTAACTGCCCCATGACGGTGGTTATGTAGCAAATGATATTAAGTTAACTAACTGCCCCATGACGGTGGTTATGCAGCAAATGATATTAAGTTAACTAACTGCCCCATGACGGTGGTTATGCAGCAAATGATATTAAGTTAACTAACTGCCCCATCACGGTGGTTATGCAGCAAATGATATTAAGTTAACTAACTGCCCCATGACGGTGGTTATGCAGCAAATGATATTAAGTTAACTAACTGCCCCATGACGGTGGTTATGCAGCAAATGATATTAAGTTAACTAACTGCCCCATCACGGTGGTTATGTAGCAAATGATATTAAGTTAACTAACTGCCCCATGACGGTGGTTATGCAGCAAATGATATTAAGTTAACTAACTGCCCCATGACGGTGGTTATGCAGCAAATGATATTAAGTTAACTAACTGCCCCATGACGGTGGTTATGCAGCAAATGATATTAAGTTAACTAACTGCCCCATCACGGTGGTTATGTAGCAAATGATATTAAGTTAACTAACTGCCCCATGACGGTGGTTATGTAGCAAATGATATTAAGTTAACTAACTGCCCCATGACGGTGGTTATGCAGCAAATGATATTAAGTTAACTAACTGCCCCATGACGGTGGTTATGCAGCAAATGATATTAAGTTAACTAACTGCCCCATGACGGTGGTTATGTAGCAAATGATATTAAGTTAACTAACTGCCCCATGACGGTGGTTATGCAGCAAATGATATTAAGTTAACTAACTGCCCCATCACGGTGGTTATGTAGCAAATGATATTAAGTTAACTAACTGCCCCATGACGGTGGTTATGTAGCAAATGATATTAAGTTAACTAACTGCCCCATGACGGTGGTTATGCAGCAAATGATATTAAGTTAACTAACTGCCCCATGACGGTGGTTATGCAGCAAATGATATTAAGTTAACTAACTGCCCCATCACGGTGGTTATGTAGCAAATGATATTAAGTTAACTAACTGCCCCATGACGGTGGTTATGTAGCAAATGATATTAAGTTAACTAACTGCCCCATGACGGTGGTTATGTAGCAAATGATATTAAGTTAACTAACTGCCCCATGACGGTGGTTATGTAGCAAATGATATTAAGTTAACTAACTGCCCCATGACGGTGGTTATGTAGCAAATGATATTAAGTTAACTAACTGCCCCATGACGGTGGTTATGTAGCAAATGATATTAAGTTAACTAACTGCCCCATGACGGTGGTTATGCAGCAAATGATATTAAGTTAACTAACTGCCCCATGACGGTGGTTATGCAGCAAATGATATTAAGTTAACTAACTGCCCCATGACGGTGGTTATGCAGCAAATGATATTAAGTTAACTAACTGCCCCATGACGGTGGTTATGCAGCAAATGATATTAAGTTAACTAACTGCCCCATCACGGTGGTTATGTAGCAAATGATATTAAGTTAACTAACTGCCCCATGACGGTGGTTATGTAGCAAATGATATTAAGTTAACTAACTGCCCCATGACGGTGGTTATGCAGCAAATGATATTAAGTTAACTAACTGCCCCATGACGGTGGTTATGCAGCAAATGATATTAAGTTAACTAACTGCCCCATCACGGTGGTTATGTAGCAAATGATATTAAGTTAACTAACTGCCCCATCACGGTGGTTATGTAGCAAATGATATTAAGTTAACTAACTGCCCCATCACGGTGGTTATGTAGCAAATGATATTAAGTTAACTAACTGCCCCATGACGGTGGTTATGCAGCAAATGATATTAAGTTAACTAACTGCCCCATGACGGTGGTTATGCAGCAAATGATATTAAGTTAACTAACTGCCCCATGACGGTGGTTATGCAGCAAATGATATTAAGTTAACTAACTGCCCCATGACGGTGGTTATGCAGCAAATGATATTAAGTTAACTAACTGCCCCATCACGGTGGTTATGCAGCAAATGATATTAAGTTAACTAACTGCCCCATCACGGTGGTTATGCAGCAAATGATATTAAGTTAACTAACTGCCCCATGACGGTGGTTATGTAGCAAATGATATTAAGTTAACTAACTGCCCCATCACGGTGGTTATGTAGCAAATGATATTAAGTTAACTAACTGCCCCATCACGGTGGTTATGTAGCAAATGATATTAAGTTAACTAACTGCCCCATGACGGTGGTTATGTAGCAAATGATATTAAGTTAACTAACTGCCCCATGACGGTGGTTATGTAGCAAATGATATTAAGTTAACTAACTGCCCCATGACGGTGGTTATGTAGCAAATGATATTAAGTTAACTAACTGCCCCATGACGGTGGTTATGTAGCAAATGATATTAAGTTAACTAACTGCCCCATGACGGTGGTTATGCAGCAAATGATATTAAGTTAACTAACTGCCCCATGACGGTGGTTATGCAGCAAATGATATTAAGTTAACTAACTGCCCCATGACGGTGGTTATGCAGCAAATGATATTAAGTTAACTAACTGCCCCATGACGGTGGTTATGCAGCAAATGATATTAAGTTAACTAACTGCCCCATGACGGTGGTTATGTAGCAAATGATATTAAGTTAACTAACTGCCCCATGACGGTGGTTATGTAGCAAATGATATTAAGTTAACTAACTGCCCCATGACGGTGGTTATGTAGCAAATGATATTAAGTTAACTAACTGCCCCATGACGGTGGTTATGCAGCAAATGATATTAAGTTAACTAACTGCCCCATCACGGTGGTTATGTAGCAAATGATATTAAGTTAACTAACTGCCCCATCACGGTGGTTATGCAGCAAATGATATTAAGTTAACTAACTGCCCCATCACGGTGGTTATGTAGCAAATGATATTAAGTTAACTAACTGCCCCATCACGGTGGTTATGTAGCAAATGATATTAAGTTAACTAACTGCCCCATCACGGTGGTTATGTAGCAAATGATATTAAGTTAACTAACTGCCCCATCACGGTGGTTATGTAGCAAATGATATTAAGTTAACTAACTGCCCCATGACGGTGGTTATGCAGCAAATGATATTAAGTTAACTAACTGCCCCATGACGGTGGTTATGCAGCAAATGATATTAAGTTAACTAACTGCCCCATCACGGTGGTTATGCAGCAAATGATATTAAGTTAACTAACTGCCCCATGACGGTGGTTATGCAGCAAATGATATTAAGTTAACTAACTGCCCCATCACGGTGGTTATGCAGCAAATGATATTAAGTTAACTAACTGCCCCATGACGGTGGTTATGTAGCAAATGATATTAAGTTAACTAACTGCCCCATGACGGTGGTTATGCAGCAAATGATATTAAGTTAACTAACTGCCCCATGACGGTGGTTATGCAGCAAATGATATTAAGTTAACTAACTGCCCCATCACGGTGGTTATGTAGCAAATGATATTAAGTTAACTAACTGCCCCATGACGGTGGTTATGTAGCAAATGATATTAAGTTAACTAACTGCCCCATGACGGTGGTTATGTAGCAAATGATATTAAGTTAACTAACTGCCCCATGACGGTGGTTATGTAGCAAATGATATTAAGTTAACTAACTGCCCCATGACGGTGGTTATGTAGCAAATGATATTAAGTTCAACTAACTGCCCCATGACGGTGGTTATGCAGCAAATGATATTAAGTCAACTAACTGCCCCATGACGGTGGTTATGCAGCAAATGATATTAAGTTAACTAACTGCCCCATGACGGTGGTTATGCAGCAAATGATATTAAGTTAACTAACTGCCCCATCACGGTGGTTATGTAGCAAATGATATTAAGTTAACTAACTGCCCCATGACGGTGGTTATGTAGCAAATGATATTAAGTTAACTAACTGCATCATGACGGTGGTTATGTAGCAAATGATATTAAGTTAACTAACTGCCCCATGACGGTGGTTATGTAGCAAATGATATTAAGTTAACTAACTGCCCCATGACGGTGGTTATGTAGCAAATGATATTAAGTTAACTAACTGCCCCATCACGGTGGTTATGTAGCAAATGATATTAAGTTAACTAACTGCCCCATGACGGTGGTTATGCAGCAAATGATATTAAGTTAACTAACTGCCCCATGACCGTGGTTATGCAGCAAATGATATTAAGTTAACTAACTGCCCCATGACCGTGGTTATGTAGCAAATGATATTAAGTTAACTAACTGCCCCATCACGGTTGTTATGTAGCAAATGATATTAAGTTAACTAACTGCCCCATCACGGTTGTTATGTAGCAAATGATATTAAGTTAACTAACTGCATCATGACGGTGGTTATGTAGCAAATGATATTAAGTTAACTAACTGCATCATGACGGTGGTTATGTAGCAAATGATATTAAGTTAACTAACTGCATCATGACGGTGGTTATGTAGCAAATGATATTAAGTTAACTAACTGCCCCATGACGGTGGTTATGTAGCAAATGATATTAAGTTAACTAACTGCCCCATCACGGTGGTTATGTAGCAAATGATATTAAGTTAACTAACTGCCCCATGACGGTGGTTATGCAGCAAATGATATTAAGTTAACTAACTGCCCCATGACCGTGGTTATGCAGCAAATGATATTAAGTTAACTAACTGCCCCATCACGGTGGTTATGTAGCAAATGATATTAAGTTAACTAACTGCCCCATCACGGTTGTTATGTAGCAAATGATATTAAGTTAACTAACTGCCCCATGACGGTGGTTATGCAGCAAATGATATTAAGTTAACTAACTGCCCCATCACGGTGGTTATGCAGCAAATGATATTAAGTTAACTAACTGCCCCATGACGGTGGTTATGTAGCAAATGATATTAAGTTAACTAACTGCCATATGACGGTGGTTATGCAGCAAATGATATTAAGTTAACTAACTGCCCCATGACGGTGGTTATGCAGCAAATGATATTAAGTTAACTAACTGCCCCATCACGGTGGTTATGCAGCAAATGATATTAAGTTAACTAACTGCCCCATCACGGTGGTTATGCAGCAAATGATATTAAGTTAACTAACTGCCCCATGACGGTGGTTATGCAGCAAATGATATTAAGTTAACTAACTGCCCCATCACGGTGGTTATGTAGCAAATGATATTAAGTTAACTAACTGCCCCATCACGGTGGTTATGTAGCAAATGATATTAAGTTAACTAACTGCCCCATGACGGTGGTTATGTAGCAAATGATATTAAGTTAACTAACTGCCCCATCACGGTGGTTATGTAGCAAATGATATTAAGTTAACTAACTGCCCCATGACGGTGGTTATGTAGCAAATGATATTAAGTTAACTAACTGCCCCATGACGGTGGTTATGCAGCAAATGATATTAAGTTAACTAACTGCCCCATGACGGTGGTTATGCAGCAAATGATATTAAGTTAACTAACTGCCCCATGACGGTGGTTATGCAGCAAATGATATTAAGTTAACTAACTGCCCCATGACGGTGGTTATGCAGCAAATGATATTAAGTTAACTAACTGCCCCATGACGGTGGTTATGCAGCAAATGATATTAAGTTAACTAACTGCCCCATGACGGTGGTTATGTAGCAAATGATATTAAGTTAACTAACTGCCCCATGACGGTGGTTATGTAGCAAATGATATTAAGTTAACTAACTGCCCCATGACGGTGGTTATGTAGCAAATGATATTAAGTTAACTAACTGCCCCATGACGGTGGTTATGCAGCAAATGATATTAAGTTAACTAACTGCCCCATCACGGTGGTTATGTAGCAAATGATATTAAGTTAACTAACTGCCCCATCACGGTGGTTATGCAGCAAATGATATTAAGTTAACTAACTGCCCCATCACGGTGGTTATGTAGCAAATGATATTAAGTTAACTAACTGCCCCATCACGGTGGTTATGTAGCAAATGATATTAAGTTAACTAACTGCCCCATCACGGTGGTTATGTAGCAAATGATATTAAGTTAACTAACTGCCCCATCACGGTGGTTATGTAGCAAATGATATTAAGTTAACTAACTGCCCCATGACGGTGGTTATGCAGCAAATGATATTAAGTTAACTAACTGCCCCATGACGGTGGTTATGCAGCAAATGATATTAAGTTAACTAACTGCCCCATCACGGTTGTTATGCAGCAAATGATATTAAGTTAACTAACTGCCCCATCACGGTGGTTATGTAGCAAATGATATTAAGTTAACTAACTGCCCCATCACGGTGGTTATGCAGCAAATGATATTAAGTTACCTAACTGCCCCATGACGGTGGTTATGCAGCAAATGATATTAAGTTAACTAACTGCCCCATCACGGTGGTTATGTAGCAAATGATATTAAGTTAACTAACTGCCCCATGACGGTGGTTATGTAGCAAATGATATTAAGTTAACTAACTGCCCCATGACGGTGGTTATGCAGCAAATGATATTAAGTTAACTAACTGCCCCATCACGGTGGTTATGCAGCAAATGATATTAAGTTAACTAACTGCCCCATCACGGTGGTTATGTAGCAAATGATATTAAGTTAACTAACTGCCCCATGACGGTGGTTATGCAGCAAATGATATTAAGTTAACTAACTGCCCCATCACGGTGGTTATGCAGCAAATGATATTAAGTTAACTAACTGCCCCATGACGGTGGTTATGCAGCAAATGATATTAAGTTAACTAACTGCCCCATCACGGTGGTTATGCAGCAAATGATATTAAGTTAACTAACTGCCCCATGACGGTGGTTATGTAGCAAATGATATTAAGTTAACTAACTGCCCCATGACGGTGGTTATGTAGCAAATGATATTAAGTTAACTAACTGCCCCATGACGGTGGTTATGTAGCAAATGATATTAAGTTAACTAACTGCCCCATGACGGTGGTTATGCAGCAAATGATATTAAGTTAACTAACTGCCCCATGACGGTGGTTATGTAGCAAATGATATTAAGTTAACTAACTGCCCCATGACGGTGGTTATGTAGCAAATGATATTAAGTTAACTAACTGCCCCATGACGGTGGTTATGCAGCAAATGATATTAAGTTAACTAACTGCCCCATGACGGTGGTTATGCAGCAAATGATATTAAGTTAACTAACTGCCCCATGACCGTGGTTATGCAGCAAATGATATTAAGTTAACTAACTGCCCCATCACGGTGGTTATGTAGCAAATGATATTAAGTTAACTAACTGCCCCATCACGGTTGTTATGTAGCAAATGATATTAAGTTAACTAACTGCCCCATGACGGTGGTTATGCAGCAAATGATATTAAGTTAACTAACTGCCCCATCACGGTGGTTATGCAGCAAATGATATTAAGTTAACTAACTGCCCCATCACGGTTGTTATGTAGCAAATGATATTAAGTTAACTAACTGCCCCATCACGGTGGTTATGTAGCAAATGATATTAAGTTAACTAACTGCCCCATCACGGTTGTTATGTAGCAAATGATATTAAGTTAACTAACTGCCCCATCACGGTTGTTATGTAGCAAATGATATTAAGTCAACTAACTGCCCCATGACGGTGGTTATGTAGCAAATGATATTAAGTTAACTAACTGCCCCATGACGGTGGTTATGTAGCAAATGATATTAAGTTAACTAACTGCCCCATGACGGTGGTTATGCAGCAAATGATATTAAGTTAACTAACTGCCCCATCACGGTGGTTATGCAGCAAATGATATTAAGTTAACTAACTGCCCCATGACGGTGGTTATGCAGCAAATGATATTAAGTTAACTAACTGCCCCATGACGGTGGTTATGCAGCAAATGATATTAAGTTAACTAACTGCCCCATCACGGTGGTTATGTAGCAAATGATATTAAGTTAACTAACTGCCCCATCACGGTGGTTATGTAGCAAATGATATTAAGTTAACTAACTGCCCCATGACGGTGGTTATGCAGCAAATGATATTAAGTTAACTAACTGCCCCATCACGGTGGTTATGTAGCAAATGATATTAAGTTAACTAACTGCCCCATCACGGTTGTTATGTAGCAAATGATATTAAGTTAACTAACTGCCCCATGACGGTGGTTATGCAGCAAATGATATTAAGTTAACTAACTGCCCCATCACGGTGGTTATGTAGCAAATGATATTAAGTTAACTAACTGCCCCATGACGGTGGTTATGTAGCAAATGATATTAAGTTAACTAACTGCCCCATGACGGTGGTTATGTAGCAAATGATATTAAGTTAACTAACTGCCCCATGACGGTGGTTATGCAGCAAATGATATTAAGTTAACTAACTGCCCCATGACGGTGGTTATGCAGCAAATGATATTAAGTTAACTAACTGCCCCATCACGGTGGTTATGTAGCAAATGATATTAAGTTAACTAACTGCCCCATGACGGTGGTTATGCAGCAAATGATATTAAGTTAACTAACTGCCCCATGACGGTGGTTATGCAGCAAATGATATTAAGTTAACTAACTGCCCCATGACGGTGGTTATGCAGCAAATGATATTAAGTTAACTAACTGCCCCATCACGGTGGTTATGTAGCAAATGATATTAAGTTAACTAACTGCCCCATCACGGTTGTTATGTAGCAAATGATATTAAGTTAACTAACTGCCCCATGACGGTGGTTATGCAGCAAATGATATTAAGTTAACTAACTGCCCCATCACGGTGGTTATGCAGCAAATGATATTAAGTTAACTAACTGCCCCATGACGGTGGTTATGTAGCAAATGATATTAAGTTAACTAACTGCCCCATGACGGTGGTTATGTAGCAAATGATATTAAGTTAACTAACTGCCCCATCACGGTGGTTATGTAGCAAATGATATTAAGTTAACTAACTGCCCCATCACGGTGGTTATGCAGCAAATGATATTAAGTTAACTAACTGCCCCATGACGGTGGTTATGCAGCAAATGATATTAAGTTAACTAACTGCCCCATCACGGTGGTTATGCAGCAAATGATATTAAGTTAACTAACTGCCCCATCACGGTGGTTATGTAGCAAATGATATTAAGTTAACTAACTGCCCCATCACGGTGGTTATGTAGCAAATGATATTAAGTTAACTAACTGCCCCATCACGGTGGTTATGCAGCAAATGATATTAAGTTAACTAACTGCCCCATCACGGTGGTTATGCAGCAAATGATATTAAGTTAACTAACTGCCCCATCACGGTGGTTATGCAGCAAATGATATTAAGTTAACTAACTGCCCCATCACGGTGGTTATGCAGCAAATGATATTAAGTTAACTAACTGCCCCATGACGGTGGTTATGCAGCAAATGATATTAAGTTAACTAACTGCCCCATCACGGTGGTTATGTAGCAAATGATATTAAGTTAACTAACTGCCCCATCACGGTGGTTATGTAGCAAATGATATTAAGTTAACTAACTGCCCCATGACGGTGGTTATGTAGCAAATGATATTAAGTTAACTAACTGCCCCATCACGGTTGTTATGTAGCAAATGATATTAAGTTAACTAACTGCCCCATGACGGTGGTTATGCAGCAAATGATATTAAGTTAACTAACTGCCCCATCACGGTGGTTATGCAGCAAATGATATTAAGTTAACTAACTGCCCCATCACGGTGGTTATGCAGCAAATGATATTAAGTTAACTAACTGCCCCATCACGGTGGTTATGCAGCAAATGATATTAAGTTAACTAACTGCCCCATCACGGTGGTTATGTAGCAAATGATATTAAGTTAACTAACTGCCCCATCACGGTTGTTATGTAGCAAATGATATTAAGTTAACTAACTGCCCCATGACGGTGGTTATGCAGCAAATGATATTAAGTTAACTAACTGCCCCATCACGGTGGTTATGTAGCAAATGATATTAAGTTAACTAACTGCCCCATCACGGTGGTTATGTAGCAAATGATATTAAGTTAACTAACTGCCCCATGACGGTGGTTATGTAGCAAATGATATTAAGTTAACTAACTGCCCCATGACGGTGGTTATGCAGCAAATGATATTAAGTTAACTAACTGCCCCATCACGGTTGTTATGTAGCAAATGATATTAAGTTAACTAACTGCCCCATGACGGTGGTTATGCAGCAAATGATATTAAGTTAACTAACTGCCCCATCACGGTGGTTATGCAGCAAATGATATTAAGTTAACTAACTGCCCCATGACGGTGGTTATGTAGCAAATGATATTAAGTTAACTAACTGCCCCATGACGGTGGTTATGTAGCAAATGATATTAAGTTAACTAACTGCCCCATGACGGTGGTTATGCAGCAAATGATATTAAGTTAACTAACTGCCCCATCACGGTGGTTATGTAGCAAATGATATTAAGTTAACTAACTGCCCCATCACGGTGGTTATGTAGCAAATGATATTAAGTTAACTAACTGCCCCATGACGGTGGTTATGCAGCAAATGATATTAAGTTAACTAACTGCCCCATCACGGTGGTTATGTAGCAAATGATATTAAGTTAACTAACTGCCCCATCACGGTGGTTATGTAGCAAATGATATTAAGTTAACTAACTGCCCCATGACGGTGGTTATGTAGCAAATGATATTAAGTTAACTAACTGCCCCATGACGGTGGTTATGCAGCAAATGATATTAAGTTAACTAACTGCCCCATCACGGTGGTTATGCAGCAAATGATATTAAGTTAACTAACTGCCCCATGACGGTGGTTATGTAGCAAATGATATTAAGTTAACTAACTGCCCCATGACGGTGGTTATGTAGCAAATGATATTAAGTTAACTAACTGCCCCATGACGGTGGTTATGCAGCAAATGATATTAAGTTAACTAACTGCCCCATCACGGTGGTTATGTAGCAAATGATATTAAGTTAACTAACTGCCCCATCACGGTTGTTATGTAGCAAATGATATTAAGTTAACTAACTGCCCCATGACGGTGGTTATGCAGCAAATGATATTAAGTTAACTAACTGCCCCATGACGGTGGTTATGCAGCAAATGATATTAAGTTAACTAACTGCCCCATCACGGTGGTTATGTAGCAAATGATATTAAGTTAACTAACTGCCCCATCACGGTGGTTATGTAGCAAATGATATTAAGTTAACTAACTGCCCCATGACGGTGGTTATGTAGCAAATGATATTAAGTTAACTAACTGCCCCATGACGGTGGTTATGTAGCAAATGATATTAAGTTAACTAACTGCCCCATCACGGTGGTTATGTAGCAAATGATATTAAGTTAACTAACTGCCCCATCACGGTGGTTATGTAGCAAATGATATTAAGTTAACTAACTGCCCCATCACGGTGGTTATGTAGCAAATGATATTAAGTTAACTAACTGCCCCATCACGGTGGTTATGCAGCAAATGATATTAAGTTAACTAACTGCCCCATGACGGTGGTTATGCAGCAAATGATATTAAGTTAACTAACTGCCCCATCACGGTGGTTATGTAGCAAATGATATTAAGTTAACTAACTGCCCCATGACGGTGGTTATGTAGCAAATGATATTAAGTTAACTAACTGCCCCATCACGGTGGTTATGCAGCAAATGATATTAAGTTAACTAACTGCCCCATCACGGTGGTTATGTAGCAAATGATATTAAGTTAACTAACTGCCCCATGACGGTGGTTATGTAGCAAATGATATTAAGTTAACTAACTGCCCCATGACGGTGGTTATGCAGCAAATGATATTAAGTTAACTAACTGCCCCATGACGGTGGTTATGCAGCAAATGATATTAAGTTAACTAACTGCCCCATGACGGTGGTTATGCAGCAAATGATATTAAGTTAACTAACTGCCCCATGACGGTGGTTATGCAGCAAATGATATTAAGTTAACTAACTGCCCCATGACGGTGGTTATGTAGCAAATGATATTAAGTTAACTAACTGCCCCATGACGGTGGTTATGCAGCAAATGATATTAAGTTAACTAACTGCCCCATGACGGTGGTTATGCAGCAAATGATATTAAGTTAACTAACTGCCCCATCACGGTGGTTATGTAGCAAATGATATTAAGTTAACTAACTGCCCCATGACGGTGGTTATGTAGCAAATGATATTAAGTTAACTAACTGCCCCATGACGGTGGTTATGCAGCAAATGATATTAAGTTAACTAACTGCCCCATGACGGTGGTTATGCAGCAAATGATATTAAGTTAACTAACTGCCCCATGACGGTGGTTATGCAGCAAATGATATTAAGTTAACTAACTGCCCCATCACGGTGGTTATGTAGCAAATGATATTAAGTTAACTAACTGCCCCATCACGGTGGTTATGTAGCAAATGATATTAAGTTAACTAACTGCCCCATGACGGTGGTTATGTAGCAAATGATATTAAGTTAACTAACTGCCCCATGACGGTGGTTATGCAGCAAATGATATTAAGTTAACTAACTGCCCCATCACGGTGGTTATGTAGCAAATGATATTAAGTTAACTAACTGCCCCATCACGGTGGTTATGTAGCAAATGATATTAAGTTAACTAACTGCCCCATGACGGTGGTTATGTAGCAAATGATATTAAGTTAACTAACTGCCCCATGACGGTGGTTATGTAGCAAATGATATTAAGTTAACTAACTGCCCCATGACGGTGGTTATGTAGCAAATGATATTAAGTTAACTAACTGCCCCATGACGGTGGTTATGTAGCAAATGATATTAAGTTAACTAACTGCCCCATCACGGTGGTTATGTAGCAAATGATATTAAGTTAACTAACTGCCCCATGACGGTGGTTATGCAGCAAATGATATTAAGTTAACTAACTGCCCCATGACGGTGGTTATGCAGCAAATGATATTAAGTTAACTAACTGCCCCATCACGGTGGTTATGCAGCAAATGATATTAAGTTAACTAACTGCCCCATGACGGTGGTTATGTAGCAAATGATATTAAGTTAACTAACTGCCCCATGACGGTGGTTATGCAGCAAATGATATTAAGTTAACTAACTGCCCCATCACGGTGGTTATGTAGCAAATGATATTAAGTTAACTAACTGCCCCATCACGGTGGTTATGCAGCAAATGATATTAAGTTAACTAACTGCCCCATGACGGTGGTTATGCAGCAAATGATATTAAGTTAACTAACTGCCCCATGACGGTGGTTATGTAGCAAATGATATTAAGTTAACTAACTGCCCCATCACGGTGGTTATGTAGCAAATGATATTAAGTTAACTAACTGCCCCATGACGGTGGTTATGCAGCAAATGATATTAAGTTAACTAACTGCCCCATCACGGTGGTTATGTAGCAAATGATATTAAGTTAACTAACTGCCCCATGACGGTGGTTATGTAGCAAATGATATTAAGTTAACTAACTGCCCCATGACGGTGGTTATGCAGCAAATGATATTAAGTTAACTAACTGCCCCATGACGGTGGTTATGCAGCAAATGATATTAAGTTAACTAACTGCCCCATCACGGTGGTTATGTAGCAAATGATATTAAGTTAACTAACTGCCCCATGACGGTGGTTATGTAGCAAATGATATTAAGTTAACTAACTGCCCCATGACGGTGGTTATGCAGCAAATGATATTAAGTTAACTAACTGCCCCATGACGGTGGTTATGCAGCAAATGATATTAAGTTAACTAACTGCCCCATGACGGTGGTTATGCAGCAAATGATATTAAGTTAACTAACTGCCCCATCACGGTGGTTATGTAGCAAATGATATTAAGTTAACTAACTGCCCCATGACGGTGGTTATGTAGCAAATGATATTAAGTTAACTAACTGCCCCATGACGGTGGTTATGTAGCAAATGATATTAAGTTAACTAACTGCCCCATCACGGTGGTTATGTAGCAAATGATATTAAGTTAACTAACTGCCCCATGACGGTGGTTATGTAGCAAATGATATTAAGTTAACTAACTGCCCCATGACGGTGGTTATGCAGCAAATGATATTAAGTTAACTAACTGCCCCATCACGGTGGTTATGCAGCAAATGATATTAAGTTA
Organism: Macrothele yani; assembly: GCA_039090855.1. Classification (NCBI taxonomy): domain Eukaryota; kingdom Metazoa; phylum Arthropoda; class Arachnida; order Araneae; family Macrothelidae; genus Macrothele; species Macrothele yani. The sequence goes on from CM077014.1 coordinate 4,154,170, forward strand.
ACTAACTGCCCCATGACGGTGGTTATGCAGCAAATGATATTAAGTTAACTAACTGCCCCATGACGGTGGTTATGCAGCAAATGATATTAAGTTAACTAACTGCCCCATCACGGTGGTTATGTAGCAAATGATATTAAGTTAACTAACTGCCCCATCACGGTGGTTATGTAGCAAATGATATTAAGTTAACTAACTGCCCCATCACGGTGGTTATGCAGCAAATGATATTAAGTTAACTAACTGCCCCATGACGGTGGTTATGCAGCAAATGATATTAAGTTAACTAACTGCCCCATCACGGTGGTTATGTAGCAAATGATATTAAGTTAACTAACTGCCCCATCACGGTGGTTATGTAGCAAATGATATTAAGTTAACTAACTGCCCCATCACGGTGGTTATGCAGCAAATGATATTAAGTTAACTAACTGCCCCATCACGGTGGTTATGTAGCAAATGATATTAAGTTAACTAACTGCCCCATCACGGTGGTTATGCAGCAAATGATATTAAGTTAACTAACTGCCCCATGACGGTGGTTATGCAGCAAATGATATTAAGTTAACTAACTGCCCCATCACGGTGGTTATGTAGCAAATGATATTAAGTTAACTAACTGCCCCATGACGGTGGTTATGCAGCAAATGATATTAAGTTAACTAACTGCCCCATCACGGTGGTTATGCAGCAAATGATATTAAGTTAACTAACTGCCCCATCACGGTGGTTATGTAGCAAATGATATTAAGTTAACTAACTGCCCCATGACGGTGGTTATGCAGCAAATGATATTAAGTTAACTAACTGCCCCATGACGGTGGTTATGTAGCAAATGATATTAAGTTAACTAACTGCCCCATCACGGTGGTTATGTAGCAAATGATATTAAGTTAACTAACTGCCCCATGACGGTGGTTATGCAGCAAATGATATTAAGTTAACTAACTGCCCCATCACGGTGGTTATGTAGCAAATGATATTAAGTTAACTAACTGCCCCATGACGGTGGTTATGTAGCAAATGATATTAAGTTAACTAACTGCCCCATGACGGTGGTTATGCAGCAAATGATATTAAGTTAACTAACTGCCCCATGACGGTGGTTATGCAGCAAATGATATTAAGTTAACTAACTGCCCCATGACGGTGGTTATGTAGCAAATGATATTAAGTTAACTAACTGCCCCATGACGGTGGTTATGCAGCAAATGATATTAAGTTAACTAACTGCCCCATGACGGTGGTTATGCAGCAAATGATATTAAGTTAACTAACTGCCCCATCACGGTGGTTATGTAGCAAATGATATTAAGTTAACTAACTGCCCCATGACGGTGGTTATGTAGCAAATGATATTAAGTTAACTAACTGCCCCATGACGGTGGTTATGCAGCAAATGATATTAAGTTAACTAACTGCCCCATGACGGTGGTTATGCAGCAAATGATATTAAGTTAACTAACTGCCCCATCACGGTGGTTATGTAGCAAATGATATTAAGTTAACTAACTGCCCCATGACGGTGGTTATGTAGCAAATGATATTAAGTTAACTAACTGCCCCATGACGGTGGTTATGTAGCAAATGATATTAAGTTAACTAACTGCCCCATGACGGTGGTTATGTAGCAAATGATATTAAGTTAACTAACTGCCCCATGACGGTGGTTATGCAGCAAATGATATTAAGTTAACTAACTGCCCCATCACGGTGGTTATGCAGCAAATGATATTAAGTTAACTAACTGCCCCATGACGGTGGTTATGTAGCAAATGATATTAAGTTAACTAACTGCCCCATGACGGTGGTTATGTAGCAAATGATATTAAGTTAACTAACTGCCCCATGACGGTGGTTATGCAGCAAATGATATTAAGTTAACTAACTGCCCCATGACGGTGGTTATGTAGCAAATGATATTAAGTTAACTAACTGCCCCATCACGGTGGTTATGTAGCAAATGATATTAAGTTAACTAACTGCCCCATGACGGTGGTTATGTAGCAAATGATATTAAGTTAACTAACTGCCCCATCACGGTGGTTATGTAGCAAATGATATTAAGTTAACTAACTGCCCCATGACGGTGGTTATGTAGCAAATGATATTAAGTTAACTAACTGCCCCATGACGGTGGTTATGTAGCAAATGATATTAAGTTAACTAACTGCCCCATGACGGTGGTTATGTAGCAAATGATATTAAGTTAACTAACTGCCCCATCACGGTGGTTATGTAGCAAATGATATTAAGTTAACTAACTGCCCCATGACGGTGGTTATGTAGCAAATGATATTAAGTTAACTAACTGCCCCATGACGGTGGTTATGTAGCAAATGATATTAAGTTAACTAACTGCCCCATGACGGTGGTTATGTAGCAAATGATATTAAGTTAACTAACTGCCCCATCACGGTGGTTATGTAGCAAATGATATTAAGTTAACTAACTGCCCCATCACGGTGGTTATGTAGCAAATGATATTAAGTTAACTAACTGCCCCATGACGGTGGTTATGTAGCAAATGATATTAAGTTAACTAACTGCCCCATCACGGTGGTTATGTAGCAAATGATATTAAGTTAACTAACTGCCCCATCACGGTGGTTATGTAGCAAATGATATTAAGTTAACTAACTGCCCCATGACGGTGGTTATGTAGCAAATGATATTAAGTTAACTAACTGCCCCATGACGGTGGTTATGTAGCAAATGATATTAAGTTAACTAACTGCCCCATCACGGTGGTTATGTAGCAAATGATATTAAGTTAACTAACTGCCCCATCACGGTGGTTATGTAGCAAATGATATTAAGTTAACTAACTGCCCCATCACGGTGGTTATGTAGCAAATGATATTAAGTTAACTAACTGCCCCATCACGGTGGTTATGTAGCAAATGATATTAAGTTAACTAACTGCCCCATCACGGTGGTTATGTAGCAAATGATATTAAGTTAACTAACTGCCCCATCACGGTGGTTATGTAGCAAATGATATTAAGTTAACTAACTGCCCCATGACGGTGGTTATGTAGCAAATGATATTAAGTTAACTAACTGCCCCATGACGGTGGTTATGTAGCAAATGATATTAAGTTAACTAACTGCCCCATGACGGTGGTTATGTAGCAAATGATATTAAGTTAACTAACTGCCCCATGACGGTGGTTATGTAGCAAATGATATTAAGTTAACTAACTGCCCCATGACGGTGGTTATGTAGCAAATGATATTAAGTTAACTAACTGCCCCATGACGGTGGTTATGTAGCAAATGATATTAAGTTAACTAACTGCCCCATGACGGTGGTTATGTAGCAAATGATATTAAGTTAACTAACTGCCCCATGACGGTGGTTATGTAGCAAATGATATTAAGTTAACTAACTGCCCCATGACGGTGGTTATGTAGCAAATGATATTAAGTTAACTAACTGCCCCATGACGGTGGTTATGTAGCAAATGATATTAAGTTAACTAACTGCCCCATGACGGTGGTTATGTAGCAAATGATATTAAGTTAACTAACTGCCCCATGACGGTGGTTATGTAGCAAATGATATTACATTGTGGGACATCTTTCTTTAGTCTTATTAACGATTCATATATGAAGTTGGAAACAACGCTAAAACCTTCTTCCTAACCAAAGGAAAATATCACTTAGATTATACTTAGCTTTTGTATTGCTAGACGTTTTGCATTAAATTTCTCTGCAAAACAGGGTTGGCAAGTGCACGGTTTGATTTTTTTCGGTATCCGCACATTTTCGGAAATCAGAACACGATTGGAGATCTGTCCGATATTGACCACATTTGATGATAAAGAAGGATGATAAGAATAAATAAATGATCAAGCTTCCAAGGAATTTGATTCGCTATTAAATGAGATGTGCTGTTTTGAACAAATACTAATATCAAAATTACTCACTTTTTATATCTAAAGTAGATTTTTAATTTTTTAATTATAATTTATCGAATTTATATATTAATCCGTAGAGAAAACAAAAGAGATCCATATGTACAATTCAATGACTTCGAGAGAGGATTGGTAGTCTGCCTACGAAAGAGATGAATGTCGTGCAAAGATATTGCTGAACGAAATGTAAAAAAATTAGAAATGTCTTCCGTTTTTCGATGCTGGACACAGTGGGAAGAAGGAGGAACACATGACATTCCAGAAGTATTAACCTGGCACAGGATATTCTAGAAGTACTGGGGAAAGAAAAACCGGAGGATGCGGTCATTTACAGTCTATTATTTGGTATATTATGCGTATTTTACTTAAATTTTAAGTGCCTGTGATGAGTGGAATCCTCCAAAGCACGGGGCACCGATTGCCTGGGTCTGGATACATCCTTTATTTACTCTGAGGTCCTGGAAATTTCCCGTTCTTTTACTCTGATGGCTCCAAGAAGCTCCATATTGGTATGACCCAGAGATCTTTTGCTACCAAGCTTGATGAGCGTAAATGAGACATTAAGTATGAAAAGTTTACCATTGTCATAGGAAGTTTCATTCAAAGGAGCAACCCCACTCTGGAATGAATTTACGCCTATTGTACGGTATACGTTCGGGAAAATAACGTTAATAAGAGAAATCATGGAAATACTTTCTCACCAGGAGACTTGTAATGTTTACCTTTCAACCAAATCATGACCTGCGTGGACTGTTTTGTTAGACCTGGATTCCAGGTAAATTAAAAATTGTATTACGAGGAACTACATCGCACTCTATTGCGTTAGTGTTATAGAAACGCTGGCATCGTTCACTTTAAATAGCAGTACTGATTAATACACCAAGTACAGTTGTAACGTATACTCTATATTCACTTTCCTTTTGATTTTACTATCTCTGGTTATTTTATTTTACTATGTAAATTATCTTCCTACTGAACGAAATATTATTTCACCCGCTGAATGAGATCTGGCAATGAGTGTAAGTCATGACGTGGTGGTAGCTAGTATATAGGCGCGTTCATCGAGAGCGTGGTGTTGAGTTGTGTTGGGTTGGTTGTTGAGGTTGATGTGTTGGCGTTGCGAGGTGTTGTTATGAGAGTGTGTGTACTATAAGAGGAAAGTTTATTCATTATTATGTACAAGATATATGAGTGCCTTAGTTGACCAAGAGTCTTGGAAATAAACAAGTTTGTCAGTAAGTTCAGTCTTTCTCAATTCATAGTTTTTGTCAGACCTCTGTCTGGCTGTTAGGTTTATGACTTTGATTACTTAATATAAATAACCAGCGTTGAGACTTTGTTTAAGTTCATAATTAACGAGTAACAACACCCTTTTGGGAATTCATTATTTTGAAGCTTAGAGCATTATTCATTCATAATAATTAGCTTAGCAAAAAGAAATAAAGCTAATTCATTATACAGTATATAAGACTGAAGTGGTAATCCGTTTCATCGGCGTAAGAAAACAAAATATAATACAATTTCCCAAGTTTTCGCTCATCTACGGAAAGCTTTTTCAAGGCTATTAATGTGAGCAACTTGTTTACGCTATTAGCCTTGAAAAAGCCATTGTTGGCTAGGCACAAACAACATACAGACTATAGCTAACAAATTCTAAATAAAACAGAAATTCAAAAGTAAAGTGAACAAGACTGAAGTGGTAATCCGTTTTATGGGCGTAAGAAAACAATGTACAATTTGCCAAGCTCTCGCTCATTTTACGGAAGGCTTTTTCAAGGCTAATAGCGTAAAACGGATTACCACTTCAGTTTTGTTCACTTTACTGTTCAATTTCTGTTTTATTTAGAATTTATCAGTTACAGTCTTACGTTGTTTGTGCCTTGAGAAAGCCAACAATGCGCGAGAAAAAGCTCGGTAGTCATCACTACGTTTCCTTTTGAACCTATTATGCCGGATTTTTACACCTACCTTCAAGCTCGTGTTAATTTATTAGATGACCCTGGTGTATCCACAGTTTTCTGACTTAGCGTTTTTGCGTGCGATCTTTTAAGTGAGTGACCAGCAGAAAGAATCGATGTTTACGTCACCTAGCAGGACTTATTTAGATCGGAAAAACTTGAAAGTCATTGTCACGATAACCGCAATCGGACGGACGAAAACAGAATTTTTAAAGTAGATCTTTTGAATACACATATACAGTAGATTCCGGTTAACTGGGCCAGCGGTTAATCAGGGCAGCCGTTTATTTGGGACAATTCTTGAAGAACATCCCAAATTAGCTCTTTGAAATAAAGGTACAGTTAATTCCGGTTAATTGGGCCATCGGTCAATCGGAGCAACCGTTTATTTGGGACATAAGAACTTCCAAAATTAGCTCTTTAGAATGAAGCTTCACATAATTGGTGCAGAAGCTTAATTGGGGCAAACTGTTCTAGACCTGATGTGTACCAATTAAACGGGATCTACTATAATTCCAAGCATAAACTATCGGTTCCTAGATGGAAAAACAGAGTTTAGCAAATCAGAAGTTAAATGTAAAGTACTGATTGCAGTTAGAATGCTAGTCAATATTTAAAGAACACTTCTGATCTCGTATTAAGCATAATATGTTTACTATAATAAATTCGAAGGTGAATGAATCATCATCCTCGTGGTCAGAGCTTTTTCGATGCAAAAAATAATTATTTTTTTCCTTCTAATGGATTAGGAGATACACTCTCTACACATGGTCCGGCTGATAGACGGATGGCACATGTGACAATATAAACATATGCTCGTCCCCTTCCACCCTCAAAAGGAAGAAAAGAGACGTGCTAAACAGGTGCACTGAATCAAGGTACAAAACATATTTCTGAGAAGTGTCTGAACGGAGAAGGAAGTGACTGTATTCAGACGCAGATAGTTTGTATTGATATTCCCATGCTATGCAAAGACACCGCTGCAGATCAAAGACATCATCCGAAACAATCTGTGTTGGCCATTATTTCAGGAGCACTGACCGAAATGTCACAACTAGCTCATCAATAAATCATTTAAATAACAAACTGTGGTCCGAATGGGAGGATTGGATAATGAGCTGCGTTTACCACTACAACGAATAAAGAAAATGATGCAATACTCTGAAGAATTTTCAAGTGGATTGTTTTTACTCGGGATGTAAGAACTACTATCAGCATAGAAAATGGCACTGTGAACTTTCAAAATGACTCCAACTTTTTGCATACGGAAGGCAACGCATATAACCAATGAAAATTTCAACTTTTGAAGAGTAAGAAATAAAGAGCACGGAAATACCAAGAGAAAAAATGTCCTACATATTGATCCCTTCTGTAAAGCACTTAATAATGTTTTTTTTTATTATTATTATTGCAATCTCATTACGCTGTTCAAAAGCCATTTGTAACTTGAAAATCTTCCAAACACGTAGAGACAATGTAAATAGACAAAGTCATCGCTCTTTCCACGTTTTTCTTTAAAAACACACAGCAACCGAAAATTTGTATTACGACACTGCTGGGATCGAACCCTAGAACTGTCGATAACTAGCCGAGTGCGTTCGCTTTACGCTACGGTGCAAATCTGTCAGCATCTGGCTTCACAAATCCGTAAATAGCATTTTTCGGTTGCTGTGTGTTAAGGAAAAACGTGAAAAGAGCGATGACTTTGTCTATTTGCATTTGTAACTTATCTACACCGCTTGACAAAATTAAGATTATACGGCGAAAATATGGTGTAACCCTTTTAATTTACTATGTAGTGAAACTTTTCAAAAGTGTACAGTAACGCATTTTGTATAAAAATGAAAGGAGTGTACGAAGATGGATTTCAGAGAGGCATAATGAACAAATATAATGGTTGCATCAAAATAAATAAACAGTGCGAACTATAGAAATTGATATCGGATGCTCAAAAGACGCGGAGAACACGTAAATTAGTATGATCTGAAACAGATAAACATGTTTGACAGCAGTGAACCATGCTCGGTATAAGGATGTTCAGAAGGGTTTGAGGTACCATATCTTGTACTGCCTCTAAAGCTGCCTTTAACTCACTGAGAGACAGAGGAGGTAGCTGCCGGCTTGCGAAGTGCCTTCCAAAGACGCTTCACACGTGTTCGGGATATTTAAGTGTGGGGATCTTAACGGCCATTGAGGTTCGATAGGGCGCACGGTGTCGTTCGATAAGCATAAAACTGAGCCACAGTAAAAAGCCTCGCTTAAGATACAGGTATATTGTCTTTGTATTTCTGAACAGTTACGGATCCGTCGTCAAAACATGAAGCGGAGTGCTGCCGTTCATTATCATTCCACTATATATTAATACACTGCCTCTACTATACGCATATCTTTCTCTAATGTTGGAGGATAATAAAACTAATGTCATCCAGGCTAAGAAACATCTAAAATCCTGTTGTGGGCTGAAACGGAGCTCGTCAAAAAACTGAACTGTAATCATCTGACGAGTACTCCAAGTCACATGTTAGCGTCACCAATTGTGACGAGGTCTTCGCTGACTGGACGTAGAGTCCGCTAATGTTTAGCAATCTTACAAGTTCTTAAAAATGCTGGAAATTCTTTCATTCGTGGTTGCAACAACTTTGGCAGACAGTTGCTGTGCGTTCACCGTTGTGTTCCATTTTACCGTTGAAAACAAATAACGGTCTATACTTGGGTTGACGTAGCGCTCGGGCGATTCTGACCAGTTTTACTTACAAGGGTTTCTATCTCCTGGAACTGTTTCCATAGTGTCGAAATAAACTTTCGCGACAGACTGAGCCATTATTCCGTTTCAGGCTGTCCTACTTCAAGTCGTCGAGCAGGTCTCCATCTCAAGGAACAAAAGATGGTGACTTGTCATCTTAATTACTGACTAAAGGACTACCTCTCTGAGCATGCGCAGATTCGAGAATGAAGCGACGTTGTAGAAACATGAATTCCTAAACAGACGAATAGTTTGTATGTTGCACCAACTTGTGAGGTAGTGCATCTGGTTGGGTGTTATTAAGTGCACATAACTTGCATTGGTCATTATGCTTGCATTGTTTTGCTGTTGGGGATCTTGCCAAAGGGCAGCAAATGTTGATAAAAAGCATCCTCTAACCTAAATTTTTTTTTTCAAACAATATATTTTGTTTTTTACCCATACCACTCAAATACACGGCATGTGAATCCGTTCTCACGTCAATGGAGAGATATTTATTTCTGTGACGAATATCTATGGAGATGTTCTAAGTTATTAGGATGACCATAGGAATAAAATGATTTTGTAAAAATGAAATGTTACTTTTATTTATATTCGTTTTCCTTATACAGTAATTGCTGGGAGTAATGGAATATTCTTCTTTGCTTTAGTCTCCAATGATTGTTGGGTAATAGTTTAGTTTTGTTCTGCGTAACTTGCACGGGTCTTTATTTTCGTCTTTTCAATAATTTTCCACTTATGAGCAGATAACGCGGATAAAATATACCGAACAATATTATATATCACACCAAAACAGAAAGAGAAATAAAATTTAAAAATGAAAAATGAATATTAACACTTTTAAAACTCTTGAGAAAATGTACGTGCTTACAGTATCATTATGTCCCTCTGTATGTTTTTGCAGGTACGACATACGAATACTGTATCTTCGCTTGTTTGTCAGATTTAAAAAATTATTTTTGTTCCGGGTAGCTTGAAATCTGGGAACGGAGATCTGTAATACGTGCTGGTCTTTTTTCGGTACATAATCTTGCCATCAGAGGGATTAGATGTAGATGTTTTTGGCATCTAAATATATTTCATATCACTACTCCGAAAAATTCGATTGAAACAATTCACTTTTATTTCGGTTATGGTTATCTTTTACCCGCAAAATTATTTAGTTCTTGAAATAATGCGCATTTTTCCGCTAAAGGGCGGGAATGGATATTCTATTCTTCCTTTCCTGTTATATTGGCTTCTAAAGGTTAAATTTCACAAAACAATTTTTTGTGTGTGTCTCGTAGCATTTATCGTGGGGAATATTTGGCATACACTTTCTGATTTTTCATAACGTACAATTTTGCCAATTGGAGGCTTTAGTAATTTAAGAGAGAGAGAGACAGAGAGAGGGAGCCACTTCTAAAACCCAATTGAAGGAATTAGGTTTTTTTTGTTTTTGTTTTTGTTTTTTTTGGCTTTGTTTTTATAAGATACCAATCGTTATAAAACATTTTTTGCCTTCTGACTGCTCTGAAGAACGCGCACATTTTCCGTTAAAGTCGTACAATTGTATTTCCTATTTTCCCGTTATCTCCCTTAAAAAGTCTGATTTGAAAAATTATTTTGTTCTGGATTTCTTTAAGTTACGAAAAACAGTTTGCATACATTTTTCAATTCTTTGTAATGCACTAGGTACCGTATTTCTATTTGCAACTGTATCTTCGCTGCTGATAATTCGACTGAGAAAAACATGATTTTTGTACTGTATGCCATTCGCTATATAGCGAACGTTATCCGATTTAAATAATGCCCAGTTTTCACGCTAGACAGCGTACATGTATGAAATGGTTTCTTGCTATCTCAGCTTATAAAATTCGCATTCTGTTTTTCTTTCATCTTATAGCTATACAAAATATTTTATTTATATCTCCTACTTTTTCATAGTGCACAGTTCTGCGGCTAGGTAAAGCGTATGCGAATTTTAGTGGATAGCACTCCCTATGAAGATCACTGAGCACATTGGGCATTTTCATTCATACGAAATGGGTACGTTCTCGAATCCCGGGGTGAGGCATGAATGGTACGTTTCTTCATACGGCATGCATGCATATATATATATATATATCTTCTGGAAACAGTGTCTCCAAAAACAACACAGAAAATCTTTCCGGGTGATAAAATGTGGATATGGTACGACAATCCCAAACGCAAGAAACACTTGGTAGACCCCGGTGAAGCAACGATTTCGACACCGAAACGCAATATTCACTCCAAGAAAGTTCTGCTTTGCATCTGGTGGGATATGAAGGGTGTGCTCTATAATTAACTATAGGAACAGGGTCAAACTGTTACTGCTGATCGCTACAAGCAACAATTTCTGCAATTGAACCAGGAAATCTGTCGGAAACGTCCATTTACAGGCAAAGGATTGCGTTCCGTGAAATTACTGCATGACAACGCGAGGCCGCATGTCGCGAAATCGGTCAAGGAAACGTTATTGACGCTTGGTTGGGAAGTTTTGGAGAACCTGGCGTATAAGTCCCGACATATCCTCTTCAGACTATCATTTTTTCTGATCGATGCAACATGGTTTGTGTGATATACCGTTCCGGACATTGACGAAGTGCACAAATGGGTTGGTGACTTCATCGCGTCACACGACGAAGTATTCTTCATGGTTGGAATCCGTCAGCTGCCAGACCGATGGCGGAAGGTGATAGATAATGACGGCGTATATTTTGATTCGTAAAGGTATTGTTATTTTCTCTCAAATTACATGTTGCGTTGTCTTAAAAGGCTTTTAAAATTTATTTGTACACCTAATATAAAAGAAAACATATGTGATCAGCACCTATGCATTTTTTCTGTAAATTTTCTGAGCTGGACGCATTGTAATTCTTTTCTCGGATTATCTTTTATATAAGCAAGTATTTTGTTTTAGAGCTATTGTTACATTAAGTTTCAAACGTTCCACAAAATGGAGCGTCAACTGATGTAATGAATAATTTTGCTTTATCTGAATTATGCTGAAAATCTGAAAATATGTAACCAGGCTAATCGCAATACGTGTTTTCTGAGACATTGGCAGGAAATAATCTATCTGCGTCTTTATTTTCCAAAACACTGTGTAAATTCAGCAAATATATGCATTGAGGCATTTCCGTCGTTAGAAATTATCTCAGGCGATTAAGACTTAGTGGCCTTATACCATTGTATAATGCAAGCAGTATTAAATTAATTATGTTACTGAATGTACTGGCAGACATAAATTATGCATCTGAATTGAAAGGAACATTTGATGAGCCCAGTAATTCTTGAAACACAGTCAGTTCCGCTTCATTGAATAATGGATAACCGCAGGCTTGCTTTTAAACATAAAACATCAGCAGAAAGAAAACGATTTCTATAACTGTAACGAAAAAATTCTTCTGTTTTTTTAGACTTCCCTTCATAACCGCGTAAAGTATTTGAATATGTAAGAGAACATCTCCTTTTCCCACGTCTCTGCTGCTGTCAAATTTTTTAGAAAAGCGAAATTGAACTTCTAAATCCCTAGCAGTAAATCAGATCAAATTGCTTCTATAAATGACCTAACATATTTCCCTGATTTTCTAAGAATACAGGATTCTTTGGTCATTAGAAACAGTTTCAAAAGTCTCAGTCTCAAGACAATATTGCCGATGGAGACCAAGTCGCTTCGGATGGCGAGCGGTGATTTTTGCTTTCGAAGAGTGCGATATTTCTGTGATTTATCTATTCATTAACGGCTCAAGATTTTTCATGTTTCAGAGAACGTGATGAGAATTCATTTTCGCAGCTTGGACGAACTAATGACGAGAGAGTAACAGATTGTAAAAGAAAACCACATTCCGACAATGAAAGACAAGTCTGTGATTTTTATGCTTTTTTTTCTCCATCCCTGCCATTGCTGAATCTTATTCGGCAAAATTTTGATGTTCAACCCCGAAATTCTGAATTACTTATTCAACTCTCAGTAAAAGAAGTGTGTAGATGTACATCAGACACTTTTATAAAGCAAAAAGCCTCAAGGTATCATAACAGGCGTCCAGCTTTTGTGAGAAATATTTAAATATGAGCGCAACATTACTGATTTGATTGTACACCCACAAGGCATAATATTATTACCAGCTACCTAATAACAACTTGGGCAACTTTTCCCAACTGCAACTGCTTTGCACTTAGTGTGGCATCAATTCCATTTGTTCCAGGAAGGAGCCCTAATGTGTTATGTATCAGCTGGACAGAAAGCCGGCCTGAGGTGGACCAGCAAATATTACGCTCCAGTGCACCCCGCAAATGCTCTATTTTGGTATCCAAGGTAGAACAAAAAATGCTTAGATAAGATTCTCGAGCCTTTCTTGTGAGTCTTTCGTTGTCTTTCTTTGTGAAAAGTATTTTGGATGAATTTTCTACCACCATAATTCATGTTTTGGTAGGGAGCGCAAGTATAGAGCAAAATGTGGAATTAAACAAAGCCTAGATAGGATCTAGCAGAGAGGATGTGTTTAATGGGAATGTAAGGGGCTTCGCGATGTCCATGAAAGCAATACCTATAACACGATACCGCCGCCCTGTTTTCAACCAACAATGCAGCCTGTTGCAGTTGTTTACCCGTGTGGCATCAAATACCGACTCTTTCATCTGCATGTTCGAACAGCAACCGGGATTTATTGGACCAGCATACTGTTTCCCATTCGTCCAATATCCAGTTACGATGCTCCCGTTTCCAGTGTGGGCGAAGCTGTCCATGACGGGTGGTAAATTTGGGCACATGAGCAGGCCGCCGAATCGATAGGCCCATCCACAAGAGCTTCCGCTTGATTGTGTGCTCGGAAACGTATTTATGTGAGCCTTGACTGTGGCCTGATATTAATCTAGGTATCGTGAGCCGTTTGTTATCCCGGACACCAGATGCTGAGTGTCCTTCACCTCCACTGTCGACCAGCAGTGTTCTCCCCTTCCCGCACATTGAGTGAACGTGTGCCCTTCTTCGGACCATTTCCACCATACCTTCATCATGGCTGCCCTCGAACAGCCAAAATGCCTGCGGTTGATGAGATCCTTCCTCTCGCTGATGATCATTCCCCACTGAATCCTTCAGTTTCCTTACAGTATGTACTTCGTACTAGCGTTCTAATCAATCAGTTTGGTTAGGTTTAGTGGCTAATGAATATTCAGTTGCATAACCAGAAAGAATGCAAAACATAGATGACACCGCAAGAGGATTTGAAGGAAGAGGGTGCAAGAGTGAGAGAGGTTTCAGTGAAACTTACCAGACAACGATTCCTTCTGTAGTACGTACTGAATCAAAGCTCATTTTGTTGCAGTTATATCTTCCGAGGTAAGGTTTAGAACTAACCACCTTAGTCTGAAAAAGCCCTCGGGTTTGATACGAAAGCAGAAAATAACACATAGGAGGGTCATTCGACACTGACAGAAGGGTCAAAAGAGTGGCAGGGCATAGCAGACAGAGGAAAGTGGAGATGATGACTTTGTTTGTAACCGAGGGTCTTTACATAGGGCCCGACCATTTGGCGTGCTCCTCTAGGCTTATTGAATATTTTGCAGGCTGCACCGGTGGCCGAGGGGATCAGAACGTTGGGTTCTAATCATTGGTCTGAGGTGATTAAAATCCAGAGGTGAGGCATTGAATTGACTTACGACACTGGCTGCTTCCCATCCCTGGAACCAGTGGCCCCAATTACGGACGGACGACTGGGTATAGCTCACTGAGTTGCTTACAGTGGTCTTTGAATCCTCCAATTAAAATTTACAAAAAAATTGCAGTTACGCAGTTGCTAAGGCCCAACCTGCGACTAACAGGGCACAAGCCAGGCGCTCTAACCACAGGACAACCCACGGCTCACCTACTGTCGTCTTTAGAGATTTATGTAGAGGATTTCAGGAAGGGAGTGCCTGACACCAGGTCTTAAACAACCCTTAGAAATAATCTAGGAGATTTCAGCTAGAGTGCCCGACAAGAAAGTCACACGGAAGCGAGGTCGAAAGGACGAGGAAGAGACACTCTTAATTTCATTACGGGGGGAGGGCTAATTAAACGTGAGGACATACCTCAGAAAATCTGAAAATTACGCCGTTCCGGATCGGGAATTGAACCCGCATCTCCCGATTTATGCTCGAATATGCTACCGTTACACAACCCAGAGCAACAAACTTCCAAGCCTCAAGTTTTCTGAGGTATGTCTACATGCTTATTTAGAGCTCATTTCATTTATATGTTTAAGAACTGAGTATTGATATCAGTACGCATTTACCTGAATGTAGCTAGGATAACTCTGCTGAATTGTACACCCTTCATAATAATCATACGAATGACCTGAAACCATCCGCATGCGTTTAAATAAGGCCGCCTCTACTACATTCGGCAAAAATCTGTCAAGAAATGAAAATGTTGTAGAAAGCCTTGTTTGATAAAAAAAAATTGTAGAAACTCTCGTACTGTACCTGGTAAAAGAAAGATTGTAAACAATCATCCTGCTGCACACAAAAAAAGGGAAAATGTAAATAAAGGCTGTGGAAAGTGTTTTCTAGGGGGAAAAGGCTACGGAAAGTGTTTTCTACAGAAATCAGACAAAGGTAAATAAATTTAATTCAGCCTTTTAGAATATACAGTCAAACCCCACTATAACGAACTTCAAGGGACCGAATTTTTGGTTCGCTATATCTGATCCGATAAGAAAAATGGATAATCACGCAGAAAATCGTAAAAAACTGATTCGCATTGTCACACCTGCCAAGAGACGTTAATAACAATAATTCCAATAGGAAAAAAAATCATATTACGGGTTAATTACATGAGATTATTATGTGTAATTATGAAATGTTTTTTCGTTCTTTTTCAATTTCGCCATACGATAATACAGTACATACACGATAAATTACATACTTAGCATAAACGTCATGGTTTAGACCCTTCCCTCGAAATACATATCTCCCTTTAAAATACAATTTTTATACCTATGAATGATCATTTTATGCATAAAAATATAAATTGACTAAAAATCAGTAACGAAAAATATTGGTGAATTTACCTAAAATATTTACTTAAAGTCTGAATACAAAACTAATCTGTAATCTTCTGCTGGCGTAATGCAGATTGCAGGAAAATGTTATCCATAATTTTGTCTAAAAATTAAAAGGATTCCATCACTGCCGGTTCTATAGTTTGAGTGGACAAAAACTTAATAATATCACGGATATAAAAACAAACAAAAAAATCTGTTTGTATGAAATATCTTTTACATTCTAAAAAACTTTTATTTTCGCCTTGAGCATCTGTGGCATATCGACTGCAGATCAAAAGAAACTGCGGATATACATATTCGAGAGAATGTTTTTTAAGAACAGCTTTCAAATATGCCTCCGCACGACGATCATACAGTGATGTAAGACGTATGAATTTTTACCACAGCCTCCCAACAAGGCATTCAAATTTGTTGTTTTTAAAGTCTAAAATTACGAGTTTCCTGTTGTTAAATTACGAAATCCGGTTCTTTTTCTTGTACTTTTGAATTGTCCTACGATACCCAATTTCTTCGTATTGATACACTTCTGAATTTATTTAACTATTAATTCTACAATAAAAAAACTTTTGATATGAACTATCTTTTACATTCTAAAAAAAAACTTTTTTTCCGCCTTGAGCATCTGTGGCATATCGACTGCAGATCAAAAAAAGAAATGCGGATATACATATTCGAGAGCATGTTTTTTAAGGACACCTTTCAAATATGCCTCCGTACGACGATCATGCAGTGATGTAAGACCGAAGAATTTTTACCACAGCCGCATAACAAGGCATTCAAATTTTTTGTTCTTAAAGTATACGAAATCCAATTCTTTTTCTTGTACTTTTGAATTGTCCTACGATACCCAAGTTCTTCGTATTGACACACTTCTGAGTTTATTTAACTATTAATTCTACAATAAAAAATCATTTGATATGAACTAACTTTTACATTCTAAAAAAAAACTTTTTTTCCGCCTTGAGCATCTGTGGCATATCGACTGCAGATCAAAAAAAGAAATGCGGATATACATATTCGAGAGAATGTTTTTTAAGGACAGCTTTCAAATATGCCTCCGTACGACGATCAGAGAGTGATGTAAGACCGAAGAATTTTTACCACAGCCGCATAACAAGGCATTCAAATTTCTTGTTCTTAAAGTTTACGAAATCCAATTCTTTTTCTTGTACTTTTGAATTGTCCTACGATACCCAATTTCTTCGTATTGATGCACTTTGGAATTTATTTAACTATTAATTCTACAATAAAAGATCTTTTGATATGAACTATCTTTTACATTCTAAAAAAAACTTTTTTTTTCCGCCTTGAGCATCTGTGGCATATCGACTGCAGATCAAAAAAAGAAATGCGGATATACATATTCGAGAGCATCTTTTTTCAGGACAGCTTTCAAATATGCCTCCGTACGACGATCATGCAGTGATGTAAGACCTAAGAATTTTACCACAGCCTCCCAACAAGGCATTCATATTTCTTGTTGTTAAAGTCTAAAATTACAAGTTTCTTGTTCTTAAAGTACGAAATCCGGTTCATTTTCTTGTACTTTTGAATTGTCCTACGATACCTAATTTCTTTGTATTGAGATACTTCAGAGTTTATTTAACTAATAAATCTACGATAAAAAAATCTGTTTATATGAACTATCTTTTACATTAAAAAATTTGTTTTTCGTCCTGAGCATCTGTGTCATATCGACTGCAGATCAAAAGAAAATGCGGATATACATATTCGAGATCAAGTCTTTTAAGAACAGCTTTCAAATATGCCTCCGTACGACAATCATGCAGTGATGCCAGACCTAAAAAAATTTACCACAGCCTCCGAACAAAGCATTCAAATTGTTTGATGTTAAATTTTAAAATTACGAGTTTTATTTTGCTAAAATACAAAATACGGTTCTTTTTCTTATACTTTTGAACTGTCCTACGATACCCAAATTCTTTGTATTGATATACTTCAGTTAATTTAACTATTAATTCTACAATAAAAAATGTTTGTATGAAATATCTTTTACATTCTAAAAAAAAAAAATTTTTCCGCCTTGGTCATCTGTGGCATATCAATTGCAGATCAAAAAAAGAAATGAGGATATACATAATCGAGAGCATGTTTTTTTAAGGCCAGCTTTCAAATATGCCTCCGTACGACGATCATGCAGTGATGTAAGACCTAAGAATTTTTACCACAGCCTCCGAACAAGGCATTCAAATTGTTGGTTGTTAAAAATTAAAATTAGGAGGGTTTTTTTTTTTTTTGTTAAAATACAAAATCAGGTTCTTTTTCTTCTACTTTTGAATTGTCCTACGATACACAATTTCTTTATATTGATATACTTCAGAGTTTATTTAACTATTCATTCTACAATAAAAACTCTGTTTGTATGAACTATCTTTTACATTCCAAAAAAACTTTTATTTTCGCCTTGAGCGTCTGTGGCATATAGACAGGAGATCAAAAGATAATGCGGATATACATATTCGAGAGCATGTTTTTTAAGAACAGCTTTCAAATATGCCTCCGTACGACGATCATGCAGTGATGTAAGACCTGTGAATTTTTACCACAGCCCACCAACAAATCATTCAAATTTGTTGTTGTTAAAGTCTAAAATTACGAGTTTCTTGTTCTTAAAGTACGAAATCCGGTTCTTTTTCTTGTACTTTTGAATTGTCCTACGATACCCAAGTTCTTCGTATTGACACACTTCTGAGTTTATTTAACTATTAATTCTACAATAAAAAATCATTTGATATGAACTAACTTTTACATTCTAAAAAAACTTTTTCCGCCTTGAGCATCTGTGGCATGTCGACTGCAGATCAAAAAAGAAATGCGGATATACATATTCGAGAGCATCTTTTTTAAGGACAGCTTTCAAATATGCCTCCGTACGACGATCATGCAGTGATGTAAGACCTAAGAATTTTTACCACAGCCTCCGAACAAGGCATTCAAATTGTTGGTTGTTAAAAATTAAAATTAAGGGTTTTTTTTTTTTTTTTTTTTTTGTTAAAATACAAAATCAGGTTCCTTTTCTTCTACTTTTGAATTGTCCTACGATACCCAATTTCTTTGCATTGATATACTTCAGAGTTTATTTAACTATTCATTCTACAATAAAAAATCTGTTTGTATGAACTATCTTTTACATTCCAAAAACTTTTATTTTCGCCTTGAGAGTCTGTGGCATATCGACAGGAGATCAAAAGATAATGCGGATATACATATTCGAGAGCATGTTTTTTAAGAACAGCTTTCAAATATGCCTTCGTACGACGATCATGCAGTGATGTAAGACATGTGCTTTTTACCACAGCCCACCAACAAAGCATTCAAATTTGTTGTAGTTAAAGTCTAAAATTACGAGTTTCTTGTTCTTAAAGTACGAAATCCGCTTCTTTTTCTTGTACTTTTGAATTGTCCTACGATACCCAAGTTCTTCGTATTGACACACTTCTGAGTTTATTTAACTATTAATTCTGCAATAAAAAATCTTTTAATATAAACTATCTTTTACATTCTAAAAAAACTTTTTTTTCCGCCTTGAGCATCTGTGGCATATCGACTGCAGATCAAAAAAAGAAATGCGGATATACATATTCGAGAGCATGTTTTTTAAGGATAGCTTTCAAATATGCCTCCGTACGACGATCATGCAGTGATGTAAGACCGAAGAATTTTTACCACAGCCGCACAACAGGGCATTCAAATATTTTGTTCTTAAAGTTTACGAAATCCAATTCTTTTTCTTGTACTTTTGAATTGTCCTACGATACCCAATTTCTTCGTATTGATGCACTTCGGAATTTATTTAACTATTAATTCTACAATAAAAGATCTTTTGATATGAACTATCTTTTACATTCTAAAAAAAACTTTTTTTTTCCGCCTTGAGCATCTGTGGCATATCGACTGCAGATCAAAAAAGAAATGCGGATATACATATTCGAGAGCATGTTTTTTAAAGACAGCTTTCAAATATGCCTCCGTACGACGATCATGCAGTGATGTAAGACCTGTGAATTTTTACCACAGCCTCCGAACAAGGCATTCAAATTGTTTGTTGTTAAACATTAAAATTAAGAAGGTTTTTTTTTGTTTGTGAAAATACAAAATCAGGTTCTTTTTCTTGTACTTTTGAATTGTCCTACGATACCCAAATTCTTCGTATTGACACACTTCAGAGTTTATTTAACTATTAATTCTACAATAAAAAATCATTTGATATGAACTAACTTTTACATTCTAAAAAAAACTTTTTTTCCGCCTTGAGCATCTGTGGCATATCGACTGCAGATCAAAAAAGAAATGCGGATATACATATTCGAGAGAATGTTTTTTAAGGACAGCTTTCAAATATGCCTCCGTACGACGATCAGCCAGTGATGTAAGACCGAAAAATTTTTACCACAGCCGCATAACAAGGCATTCAAATTTTTTGTTCTTAAAGTTTACGAAATCCAATTCTTTTTCTTGTACTTTTGAATTGTCCTACGATACCCAAGTTCTTCGTATTGACACACTTCTGAGTTTATTTAACTATTAATTCTGCAATAAAAAATCTTTTGATATGAACTATCTTTTACATTCTAAAAAAACTTTTTTTTCCGCCTTCAGCATCTGTAGCATATCGACTGCAGATCAAAAAAAGAAATGCGGATATACATATTCGAGACCATGTTTTTTAAGGAAAGCTTTCAAATATGCCTCCGTACGACGATCATGCAGTGATGTAAGACCTAACAATTTTTACCACAGCCGCATAACAAGGCATTCAAATTGTTGGTTGTTAAAAATTAAAATTAAGAGGGTTTTTTTTTTTTTTTTGATAAAATACAAAATCAGGTTCTTTTTCTTCTACTTTTGAATTGTCCTACGATACACAATTTCTTTATATTGATATATTACAGAGTTTATTTAACTATTCATTCTACAATAAAAACTCTGTTTGTATGAACTATCTTTTACATTCCAAAAAAAACCTTTATTTTCGCCTTGAGCGTCTGTGGCATATCGACAGGAGATCAAAAGATAATGCGGATATACATATTCGAGAGCATGTTTTTTAAGAACAGCTTTCAAATATGCCTCCGTACGACGATCATGCAGTGATGTAAGACCTGTGAATTTTTACCACAGCCCACCAACAAATCATTCAAATTTGTTGTTGTTAAAGTCTAAAATTACGAGTTTCTTGTTCTTAAAGTACGAAATCCGGTTCTTTTTCTTGTACTTTTGAATTGTCCTACGATACCCAAGTTCTTCGTATTGACACACTTCGGAATTTATTTAACTATTAATTCTACAGTAAAAGATCTTTTGATATTAACTATCTTTTACATTCTAAAAAAAACTTTTTTTCCGCCTTGAGCATCTGTGGCATAATGACTGCAGATCAAAAAAAGAAATGCGGATATACATATTCGAGAGCATGTTTTTTAAAGACAGCTTTCAAATATGCCTCCGTACGACGATCATGCAGTGATGTAAGACCTGTCAATTTTTACCACAGCCTCCGAACAAGGCATTCAAATTGTTTGTTGTTAAACATTAAAATTAAGGTTTTTTTTTTTTTTTGTTAAAATAAATAATCAGGTTCTTTTTCTTGTACTTTTGAATTGTCCTACGATACCCAAATTCTTCGTATCGACACACTTCAGAGTTTATTTAACTATTAATTCTACAATAAAAAATCATTTGATATGAACTATCTTTTACATTCTAAAAAAAACTTTTTTTCCGCCTTGAGCATCTGTGGCATATCGACTGCAGATCAAAAAAAGAAATGCGGATATACATATTCGAGAGAATGTTTTTTAAGGACAGCTTTCAAATATGCCTCCGTACGACGATCATGCAGTGATGTAAGACCGAAGAATTTTTACCACAGCCGCATAACAAGGCATTCAAATTGTTGGTTGTTAAAAATTAAAATTAAGAGGGTTTTTTTTTTTTTGATAAAATACAAAATCAGGTTCTTTTTCTTCTACTTTTGAATTGTCCTACGATACACAATTTCTTTATATTGATATACTTCAGAGTTTATTTAACTATTCATTCTACAATAAAAACTCTGTTTGTATGAACTATCTTTTACATTCCAAAAAACTTTTATTTTCGCCTTGAGCGTCTGTGGCATATCGACAGGAGATCGAAAGATAATGCGGATATACATATTCGAGAGCATGTTTTTTAAGAACAGCTTTCAAATATGCCTTCGTACGACGATCATGCAGTGATGTAAGACCTGTGAATTTTTACCACAGCCCACCAACAAATCATTCAAATTTGTTGTTGTTAAAGTCTAAAATTACGAGTTTCTTGTTCTTAAAGTACGAAATCCGTTCTTTTTCTTGTACTTTTGAATTGTCCTACGATACCCAAGTTCTTCGTATTGACACACTTCTGAGTTTATTTAACTATTAATTCTGCAATCAAAAATCTTTTGATATGAACTATATTTCACATTCTAAAAAAAACTTTTTTTTCCGCCTTGAGCATCTGTGGCATATCGACTGCAGATCAAAAAAAGAAATGCGGATATACATATTCAAAAGCATGTTTTTTAAGGACAGCTTTCAAATATGCCTCCATACGACGATCATGCAGTGATGTAAGACCGAAGAATTTTTACCACAGCCACATAACAAGGCATTCAAATTTTTTGTTCTTAAAATTTACGAAATCCAATTCTTTTTCTTGTACTTTTGAATTGTCCTACGATACCCAATTTCTTCGTATTGATGCACTTTGGAATTTATTTAACTATTAATTCTACAATAAAAGATCTTTTGATATGAACTATTTTTTACATTCTAAAAAAAACTTTTTTTTTCCGCCTTGAGCATCTGTGGCATATCGACTGCAGATCAAAAAGAAATGCGGATATACATATTCGAGAGCATGTTTTTTAAGGACAGCTTTCAAATATGCCTCCGTACGACGATCATGCAGTGATGTAAGACCTGTGAATTTTTACCACAGCCTCCGAACAAGGCATTCAAATTGTTTGTTGTTAAACATTAAAATTAAGAAGGTTTTTTTTTTGTTTGTTAAAATACAAAATCAGGTTCTTTTTCTTGTACTTTTGAATTGTCCTACGATACCCAAATTTTTCGTATTGACACACTTCAGAGTTTATTTAACTATTAATTCTACAATATAAAATCTTTTGATATGAACTATCTTTTACATTCTAAAAAACTTTTTTTCCGCCTTGAGCATCTGTGGCATATCGACTGCAGATCAAAAAAAGAAATGCGGATATACATATTCGAGAGCATGTTTTTTAAGGAAAGCTTTCAAATATGCCTCCGTATGACGATCATGCAGTGATGTAAGACCGACGAATTTTTACCACAGCCTCCGAACAAGGCATTCAAATTGTTGGTTGTTAAACATTAAAATTAAGAGGGGATTTTTTTTTTTTTTTTTTTTTGTTAAAATACAAAATCAGGTTCCTTTTCTTCTACTTTTGAATTGTCCTACGATAACCAATTTCTTTGTATTAATATACTTCAGAGTTTATTTAACTATTAATTCTACAATAAAAAATCTGTTTGTATGAACTATCTTTTACATTCCAAAAAACTTTTATTTTCGCCTTGAGCGTCTGTGGCATATCGACAGGAGATCAAAAGAAAATGCGGATATACATATTCGAGATCAAGTATTTTAAGAACAGCTTTCAAATATGCCTCCGTACGACAATCATGCAGTGATGCCAGACCTAAAAAAATTTACCACAGCCTCCTAACAAAGCATTCAAATTGTTTGATGTTAAATTTTAAAATTACGAGTTTTATTTTGCTAAAATACAAAATACGGTTCTTTTTCTTATACTTTTGAACTGTCCTACGATACCCAAATTCTTTGTATTGATATACTTCAGTTAATTTAACTATTAATTCTACAATAAAAAATGTTTGTATGAAATATCTTTTACATTCTAAAAAAAAAAAAATTTTCCGCCTTGATCATCTGTGGCATATCGACTGCAGATCAAAAAAAGAAATGAAGATATACATAATCGAGAGCATGTTTTTTTAAGGCCAGCTTTCAAATATGCCTCCGTACGACGATCATGCAGTGATGTAAGACCTAAGAATTTTTACCACAGCCTCCGAAGAAGGCATTCAAATTGTTGGTTGTTAAAAATTAAAATTAAGAGGGTTTTTTTTTTTTTGTTAAAATACAAAATCAGGTTCTTTTTCTTCTACTTTTGAATTGTCCTACGATACACAATTTCTTTATATTGATATACTTCAGAGTTTATTTAACTATTCATTCTACAATAAAAACTCTGTTTGTATGAACTATCTTTTACATTCCAAAAAAACTTTTATTTTCGCCTTGAGCGTCTGTGGCATATCGACAGGAGATCAAAAGATAATGCGGATATACATATTCGAGAGCATGTTTTTTAAGAACAGCTTTCAAATATGCCTCCGTACGACGATCATGCAGTGATGTAAGACCTGTGAATTTTTACCACAGCCCACCAACAAATCATTCAAATTTGTTGTTGTTAAAGTCTAAAATTACGAGTTTCTTGTTCTTAAAGTACGAAATCCGTTCTTTTTCTTGTACTTTTGAATTGTCCTACGATACCCAAGTTCTTCGTATTGACACACTTCTGAGTTTATTTAACTATTAATTCTGCAATAAAAAATCTTAATATAAACTATCTTTTACATTCTAAAAAAAACTTTTTTTTCCGCCTTGAGCATCTGTGGCATATCGACTGCAGATCAAAAAAGAAATGCGGATATACATATTCGAGAGCATGTTTTTTAAGGATAGCTTTCAAATATGCCTCCGTACGACGATCATGCAGTGATGTAAGACCGAAGAATTTTTACCACAGCCGCACAACAAAGCATTCAAATTTTTTGTTCTTAAAGTTTACGAAATCCAATTCTTTTTCTTGTACTTTTGAATTGTCCTACGATACCCAATTTCTTCGTATTGATGCACTTCGGAATTTATTTAACTATTAATTCTACAATAAAAGATCTTTTGATATGAACTATCTTTTACATTCTAAAAAAAACTTTTTTTTTCCGCCTTGAGCATCTGTGGCATATCGACTGCAGATCAAAAAAAGAAATGCGGATATACATATTCGAGAGCATGTTTTTTAAAGACAGCTTTCAAATATGCCTCCGTACGACGATCATGCAGTGATGTAAGACCTGTCAATTTTTACCACAGCCTCCGAACAAGGCATTCAAATTGTTTGTTGTTAAACATTAAAATTAAGAAGGTTTTTTTTGTTTGTGAAAATACAAAATCAGGTTCTTTTTCTTGTACTTTTGAATTGTCCTACGATACCCAAATTCTTCGTATTGACACACTTCAGAGTTTATTTAACTATTAATTCTACAATAAAAAATCATTTGATATGAACTAACTTTTACATTCTAAAAATAACTTTTTTTCCGCCTTGAGCATCTGTGGCATATCGACTGCAGATCAAAAAAGAAATGCGGATATACATATTCGAGAGAATGTTTTTTAAGGACAGCTTTCAAATATGCCTCCGTACGACGATCAGCCAGTGATGTAAGACCGAAAAATTTTTACCACAGCCGCATAACAAGGCATTCAAATTTTTTGTTCTTAAAGTTTACGAAATCCAATTCTTTTTCTTGTACTTTTGAATTGTCCTACGATACCCAAGTTCTTCGTATTGACACACTTCTGAGTTTATTTAACTATTAATTCTGCAATAAAAAATCTTTTGATATGAACTATCTTTTACATTCTAAAAAAAACTTTTTTTCCGCCTTCAGCATCTGTAGCATATCGACTGCAGATCAAAAAAAGAAATGCGGATATACATATTCGAGACCATGTTTTTTAAGGAAAGCTTTCAAATATGCCTCCGTAGGACGATCATGCAGTGATGTAAGACCTAACAATTTTTACCACAGCCGCATAACAAGGCATTCAAATTGTTGGTTGTTAAAAATTAAAATTAAGAGGGTTTTTTTTTTTTTTGATAAAATACAAAATCAGGTTCTTTTTCTTCTACTTTTGAATTGTCCTACGATACACAATTTCTTTATATTGATATATTACAGAGTTTATTTAACTATTCATTCTACAATAAAAACTCTGTTTGTATGAACTATCTTTTACATTCCAAAAAAACCTTTATTTTCGCCTTGAGCGTCTGTGGCATATCGACAGGAGATCAAAAGATAATGCGGATATACATATTCGAGAGCATGTTTTTTAAGAACAGCTTTCAAATATGCCTCCGTACGACGATCATGCAGTGATGTAAGACCTGTGAATTTTTACCACAGCCCACCAACAAATCATTCAAATTTGTTGTTGTTAAAGTCTAAAATTACGAGTTTCTTGTTCTTAAAGTACGAAATCCGGTTCTTTTTCTTGTACTTTTGAATTGTCCTACGATACCCAAGTTCTTCGTATTGACACACTTCGGAATTTATTTAACTATTAATTCTACAGTAAAAGATCTTTTGATATTAACTATCTTTTACATTCTAAAAAAAACTTTTTTTTTTCCGCCTTGAGCATCTGTGGCATAATGACTGCAGATCAAAAAAAGAAATGCGGATATACATATTCGAGAGCATGTTTTTTAAAGACAGCTTTCAAATATGCCTCCGTACGACGACCATGCAGTGATGTAAGACCTGTCAATTTTTACCACAGCCTCCGAACAAGGCATTCAAATTGTTTGTTGTTAAACATTAAAATTAGGGGTTTTTTTTTTTGTTAAAATAAAAAATCAGGTTCTTTTTCTTGTACTTTTGAATTGTCCTACGATACCCAAATTCTTCGTATCGACACACTTCAGAGTTTATTTAACTATTAATTCTACAATAAAAAATCATTTGATATGAACTATCTTTTACATTCTAAAAAAACTTTTTTTCCGCCTTGAGCATCTGTGGCATATCGACTGCAGATCAAAAAAGAAATGCGGATATACATATTCGAGAGAATGTTTTTTAAGGACAGCTTTCAAATATGCCTCCGTACGACGATCATGCAGTGATGTAAGACCGAAGAATTTTTACCACAGCCGCATAACAAGGCATTCAAATTGTTGGTTGTTAAAAATTAAAATTAAGAGGGTTTTTTTTTTTGATAAAATACAAAATCAGGTTCTTTTTCTTCTACTTTTGAATTGTCCTACGATACACAATTTCTTTATATTGATATACTTCAGAGTTTATTTAACTATTCATTCTACAATAAAAACTCTGTTTGTATGAACTATCTTTTACATTCCAAAAAAACTTTTATTTTCGCCTTGAGCGTCTGTGGCATATCGACAGGAGATCGAAAGATAATGCGGATATACATATTCGAGAGCATGTTTTTTAAGAACAGCTTTCAAATATGCCTCCGTACGACGATCATGCAGTGATGTAAGACCTGTGAATTTTTACCACAGCCCACCAACAAATCATTCAAATTTGTTGTTGTTAAAGTCTAAAATTACGAGTTTCTTGTTCTTAAAGTACGAAATCCGGTTCTTTTTCTTGTACTTTTGAATTGTCCTACGATACCCAAGTTCTTCGTATTGACACACTTCTGAGTTTATTTAACTATTAATTCTGCAATCAAAAATCTTTTGATATGAACTATATTTCACATTCTAAAAAAAACTTTTTTTCCGCCTTGAGCATCTGTGGCATATCGACTGCAGATCAAAAAAAGAAATGCGGATATACATATTCAAAAGCATGTTTTTTAAGGACAGCTTTCAAATATGCCTCCATACGACGATCATGCAGTGATGTAAGACCGAAGAATTTTTACCACAGCCACATAACAAGGCATTCAAATTTTTTGTTCTTAAAATTTACGAAATCCAATTCTTTTTCTTGTACTTTTGAATTGTCCTACGATACCCAATTTCTTCGTATTGATGCACTTTGGAATTTATTTAACTATTAATTCTACAATAAAAGATCTTTTGATATGAACTATCTTTTACATTCTAAAAAAAAACTTTTTTTTCCGCCTTGAGCATCTGTGGCATATCGACTGCAGATCAAAAAAGAAATGCGGATATACATATTCGAGAGCATGTTTTTTAAGGACAGCTTTCAAATATGCCTCCGTACGACGATCATGCAGTGATGTAAGACCTGTGAATTTTTACCACAGCCTCCGAACAAGGCATTCAAATTGTTTGTTGTTAAACATTAAAATTAAGAAGGTTTTTTTTTTGTTTGTTAAAATACAAAATCAGGTTCTTTTTCTTGTACTTTTGAATTGTCCTACGATACCCAAATTTTTCGTATTGACACACTTCAGAGTTTATTTAACTATTAATTCTACAATATAAAATCTTTTGATATGAACTATCTTTTACATTCTAAAAAAAACTTTTTTTCCGCCTTGAGCATCTGTGGCATATCGACTGCAGATCAAAAAAAGAAATGCGGATATACATATTCGAGAGCATGTTTTTTAAGGACAGCTTTCAAATATGCCTCCGTATGACGATCATGCAGTGATGTAAGACCGACGAATTTTTACCACAGCCTCCGAACAAGGCATTCAAATTGTTGGTTGTTAAACATTAAAATTAAGAGGGGATTTTTTTTTTTTTTGTTAAAATACAAAATCAGGTTCCTTTTCTTCTACTTTTGAATTGTCCTACGATAACCAATTTCTTTGTATTAATATACTTCAGAGTTTATTTAACTATTAATTCTACAATAAAAAATCTGTTTGTATGAACTATCTTTTACATTCCAAAAAAACTTTTATTTTCGCCTTGAGCGTCTGTGGCATATCGACAGGAGATCAAAAGAAAATGCGGATATACATATTCGAGATCAAGTCTTTTAAGAACAGCTTTCAAATATGCCTCCGTACGACAATCATGCAGTGATGCCAGACCTAAAAAATTTACCACAGCCTCCGAACAAAGCATTCAAATTGTTTGATGTTAAATTTTAAAATTACGAGTTTTATTTTGCTAAAATACAAAATACGGTTCTTTTTCTTATACTTTTGAACTGTCCTACGATACCCAAATTCTTTGTATTGATATACTTCAGTTAATTTAACTATTAATTCTACAATAAAAAATGTTTGTATGAAATATCTTTTACATTCTAAAAAAAAAAAAATTTTCCGCCTTGATCATCTGTGGCATATCGACTGCAGATCAAAAAAAGAAATGAGGATATACATAATCGAGAGCATGTTTTTTAAGGCCAGCTTTCAAATATGCCTCCGTACGACGATCATGCAGTAATGTAAGACCTAAGAATTTTTACCACAGCCTCCGAAGAAGGCATTCAAATTGTTGGTTGTTAAAAATTAAAATTAAGAGGGTTTTTTTTTTTTGTTAAAATACAAAATCAGGTTCTTTTTCTTCTACTTTTGAATTGTCCTACGATACACAATTTCCTTATATTGATATACTTCAGAGTTTATTTAACTATTCATTCTACAATAAAAACTCTGTTTGTATGAACTATCTTTTACATTCCAAAAAAACTTTTATTTTCGCCTTGAGCGTCTGTGGCATATCGACAGGAGATCAAAAGATAATGCGGATATACATATTCGAGAGCATGTTTTTTAAGAACAGCTTTCAAATATGCCTCCGTACGACGATCATGCAGTGATGTAAGACCTGTGAATTTTTACCACAGCCCACCAACAAATCATTCATATTTGTTGTTGTTAAAGTCTAAAATTACGAGTTTCTTGTTCTTAAAGTACGAAATCCGTTCTTTTTCTTGTACTTTTGAATTGTCCTACGATACCCAAGTTCTTCGTATTGACACACTTCTGAGTTTATTTAACTATTAATTCTACAATAAAAAATCATTTGATATGAACTAACTTTTACATTCTAAAAAAAACTTTTTTCCGCCTTGAGCATCTGTGGCATATCGACTGCAGATCAAAAAAAGAAATGCGGATATACATATTCGAGAGAATGTTTTTTAAAGACAGCTTTCAAATGTGCCTCCGTACGACGATCAGCCAGTGATGTAAGACCGAAGAATTTTTACCACAGCCGCATAACAAGGCATTCAAATTTCTTGTTCTTAAAGTTTACGAAATCCAATTCTTTTTCTTGTACTTTTGAATTGTCCTACGATACCCAATTTCTTCGTATTGATGCACTTTGGAATTTATTTAACTATTAATTCTACAATAAAAGATCTTTTGATATGAACTATCTTTTACATTCTAAAAAAAACTTTTTTTTTCCGCCTTGAGCATCTGTGGCATATCGACTGCAGATCAAAAAAAGAAATGCGGATATACATATTCGAGAGCATCTTTTTTAAGGACAGCTTTCAAATATGCCTCCGTACGACGATCATGCAGTGATGTAAGACCTAAGAATTTTTACCACAGCCTCCGAACAAGGCATTCAAATTGTTGGTTGTTAAAAATTAAAATTAAGGGTTTTTTTTTTTTTTTTTTTGTTAAAATACAAAATCAGGTTTCTTTTCTTCTACTTTTGAATTGTCCTACGATACCCAATTTCTTTGTATTGATATACTTCAGAGTTTATTTAACTATTCATTCTACAATAAAAAATCTGTTCGTATGAACTATCTTTTACATTCCAAAAAAACTTTTATTTTCGCCTTGAGCGTCTGTGGCATATCGACAGGAGATCAAAAGATAATGCGGATATACATATTCGAGAGCATGTTTTTTAAGAACAGCTTTCAAATATGCCTTCGTACGACGATCATGCAGTGATGTAAGACATGTGCTTTTTACCACAGCCCACCAACAAAGCATTCAAATTTGTTGTAGTTAAAGTCTAAAATTACGAGTTTCTTGTTCTTAAAGTACGAAATCCGCTTCTTTTTCTTGTACTTCTGAATTGTCCTACGATACCCAAGTTCTTCGTATTGACACACTTCTGAGTTTATTTAACTATTAATTCTGCAATAAAAAATCTTTTGATATAAACTATCTTTTACATTCTAAAAAAAACTTTTTTTTCCGCCTTGAGCATCTGTGGCATATCGACTGCAGATCAAAAAAAGAAATGCGGATATACATATTCGAGAGCATGTTTTTTAAGGATAGCTTTCAAATATGCCTCCGTACGACGATCATGCAGTGATGTAAGACCGAAGAATTTTTACCACAGCCGCACAACAAGGCATTCAAATTTTTTGTTCTTAAAGTTTACGAAATCCAATTCTTTTTCTTGTACTTTTGAATTGTCCTACGATACCCAATTTCTTCGTATTGATGCACTTCGAAATTTATTTAACTATTAATTCTACAATAAAAGATCTTTTGATATGAACTATCTTTTACATTCTAAAAAAAACTTTTTTTCCGCCTTGAGCATCTGTGGCATATCGACTGCAGATCAAAAAAGAAATGCGGATATACATATTCGAGAACATGTTTTTTAAAGACAGCTTTCAAATATGCCTCCGTACGACGATCATGCAGTGATGTAAGACCTGTGAATTTTTACCACAGCCTCCGAACAAGGCATTCAAATTGTTTGTTGTTAAACATTAAAATTAAGAAGGTTTTTTTTTTGTTTGTTAAAATACAAAATCAGGTTCTTTTTCTTGTACTTTTGAATTGTCCTACGATACCCAAATTTTTCGTATTGACACACTTCAGAGTTTATTTAACTATTAATTCTACAATATAAAATCTTTTGATATGAACTATCTTTTACATTCTAAAAAACTTTTTTTCCGCCTTGAGCATCTGTGGCATATCGACTGCAGATCAAAAAAGAAATGCGGATATACATATTCGAGAGCATGTCTTTTAAGGACAGCTTTCAAATATGCCTCCGTACGACGATCATGCAGTGATGTAAGACCGAAGAATTTTTACCACAGCCTCCGAACAAGGCATTCAAATTGTTGGTTGTTAAACATTAAAATTAAGAGGGGATTTTTTTTTTTTTTGTTAAAATACAAAACCAGGTTCCTTTTCTTCTACTTTTGAATTGTCCTACGATAACCAATTTCTTTGTATTAATATACTTCAGAGTTTATTTAACTATTCATTCTACAATAAAAAATCTGTTTGTATGAACTATCTTTTACATTCCAAAAAAAACTTTTATTTTCGCCTTGAGCGTCTGTGGCATATCGACAGGAGATCAAAAGAAAATGCGGATATACATATTCGAGATCAAGTCTTTTAAGAACAGCTTTCAAATATGCCTCCGTACGACAATCATGCAGTGATGCCAGACCTAAAAAAATTTACCACAGCCTCAGAACAAAGCATTCAAATTGTTTGATGTTAAATTTTAAAATTACGAGTTTTATTTTGCTAAAATACAAAATACGGTTCTTTTTCTTATACTTTTGAACTGTCCTACGATACCCAAATTCTTTGTATTGATATACTTCAGTTAATTTAACTATTAATTCTACAATAAAAAATGTTTGTATGAAATATCTTTTACATTCTAAAAAAAAAAAATTTTTCCGCCTTGATCATCTGTGGCATATCGACTGCAGATCAAAAAAAGAAATGAGGATATACATAATCGAGAGCATGTTTTTTAAGGCCAGCTTTCAAATATGCCTCCGTACGACGATCATGCAGTGATGTAAGACCTAAGAATTTTTACCACAGCCTCCGAACAAGGCATTCAAATTGTTGGTTGTTAAAAATTAAAATTAAGAGGGTTTTTTTTTTTGTTAAAATACAAAATCAGGTTCTTTTTCTTCTACTTTTGAAATGTCCTACGATACACAATTTCTTTATATTGATATACTTCAGAGTTTATTTAACTATTCATTCTACAATAAAAACTCTGTTTGTATGAACTATCTTTTACATTCCAAAAAAACTTTTATTTTCGCCTTGAGTGTCTGTGGCATATCGACAGGAGATCAAAAGATAATGCGGATATACATATTCGAGAGCATGTTTTTTAAGAACAGCTTTCAAATATGCCTCCGTACGACGATCATGCAGTGATGTAAGACCTGTGAATTTTTACCACAGCCCACCAACAAATCATTCAAATTTGTTGTTGTTAAAGTCTAAAATTACAAGTTTCTTGTTCTTAAAGTACGAAATCCGCTTCTTTTTCTTGTACTTTTGAATTGTCCTACGATACCCAAGTTCTTCGTATTGACACACTTCTGAGTTTATTTAACTATTAATTCTACAATAAAAAATCATTTGATATGAACTAACTTTTACATTCTAAAAAAAACTTTTTTTCCGCCTTGAGCATCTGTGGCATATCGACTGCAGATCAAAAAAGAAATGCGGATATACATATTCGAGAGAATGTTTTTTAAAGACAGCTTTCAAATATGCCTCCGTACGACGATCAGCCAGTGATGTAAGACCGAAGAATTTTTACCACAGCCGCATAACAAGGCATTCAAATTTCTTGTTCTTAAAGTTTACGAAATCCAATTCTTTTTCTTGTACTTTTGAATTGTCCTACGATACCCAATTTCTTCGTATTGATGCACTTTGGAATTTATTTAACTATTAATTCTACAATAAAAGATCTTTTGATATGAACTATCTTTTACATTCTAAAAAAAACTTTTTTTTTCCGCCTTGAGCATCTGTGGCATATCGACTGCAGATCAAAAAAAGAAATGCGGATATACATATTCGAGAGCATCTTTTTTAAGGACAGCTTTCAAATATGCCTCCGTACGACGATCATGCAGTGATGTAAGACCTAAGAATTTTTACCACAGCCTCCGAACAAGGCATTCAAATTGTTGGTTGTTAAAAATTAAAATTAAGGGTTTTTTTTTTTTTTGTTAAAATACAAAATCAGGTTCCTTTTCTTCTACTTTTGAATTGTCCTACGATACCCAATTTCTTTGTATTGATATACTTCAGAGTTTATTTAACTATTCATTCTACAATAAAAAATCTGTTTGTATGAACTATCTTTTACATTCCAAAAAACTTTTATTTTCGCCTTGAGCGTCTGTGGCATATCGACAGGAGATCAAAAGATAATGCGGATATACATATTCGAGAGCATGTTTTTTAAGAACAGCTTTCAAATATGCCTTCGTACGACGATCATGCAGTGATGTAAGACATGTGCTTTTTACCACAGCCCACCAACAAAGCATTCAAATTTGTTGTAGTTAAAGTCTAAAATTACGAGTTTCTTGTTCTTAAAGTACGAAATCCGCTTCTTTTTCTTGTACTTTTGAATTGTCCTACGATACCCAAGTTCTTCGTATTGACACACTTCTGAGTTTATTTAACTATTAATTCTGCAATAAAAAATCTTTTGATATAAACTATCTTTTACATTCTTAAAAACTTTTTTTTCCGCCTTGAGCATCTGTGGCATATCGACTGCAGATCAAAAAAAGAAATGCGGATATACATATTCGAGAGCATGTTTTTTAAGGATAGCTTTCAAATATGCCTCCGTGAGACGATCATGCAGTGATGTAAGACCGAAGAATTTTTACCACAGCCGCACAACAAGGCATTCAAATTTTTTGTTCTTAAAGTTTACGAAATCCAATTCTTTTTCTTGTACTTTTGAATTGTCCTACGATACCCAATTTCTTCGTATTGATGCACTTCGGAATTTATTTAACTATTAATTCTACAATAAAAGATCTTTTGATATGAACTATCTTTTACATTCTAAAAAAAACTTTTTTTCCGCTTTGAGCATCTGTGGCATATCGACTGCAGATCAAAAAAAGAAATGCGGATATACATATTCGAGAACATGTTTTTTAAAGACAGCTTTCAAATATGCCTCCGTACGACGATCATGCAGTGATGTAAGACCTATGAATTTTTACCACAGCCTCCGAACAAGGCATTCAAATTGTTTGTTGTTAAACATTAAAATTAAGAAGGTTTTTTTTGTTTGTGAAAATACAAAATCAGGTTCTTTTTCTTGTACTTTTGAATTGTCCTACGATACCCAAATTCTTCGTATTGACACACTTCAGAGTTTATTTAACTATTAATTCTACAATAAAAAATCATTTGATATGAACTAACTTTTACATTCTAAAAAAAACTTTTTTTCCGCCTTGAGCATCTGTGGCATATCGACTGCAGATCAAAAAAGAAATGCGGATATACATATTCGAGAGAATGTTTTTACGGACAGCTTTCAAATATGCCTCCGTACGACGATCAGCCAGTGATGTAAGACCGAAAAATTTTTACCACAGCCGCATAATAAGGCATTCAAATTTTTTGTTCTTAAAGTTTACGAAATCCAATTCTTTTTCTTGTACTTTTGAATTGTCCTACGATACCCAATTTCTTCGTATTGATACACTTCGGAATTTATTTAACTATTAATTCTACAATAAAAGATCTTTTGATATGAACTATGTTTTACATTCTAAAAAAAACTTTTTTTTCCGCCTTGAGCATCTGTGGCATATCAACTGCGGATCAAAAAAAGAAATGCGGATATACATATTCGAGAGCATGTTTTTTAAGGACAGCTTTCAAATATGCCTCCGTACGACGATCATGCAGTGATGTAAGACCGAAGAATTTTTACCACAGCCGCATAACAAGGCATTCAAATTGTTGGTTGTTAAAAATTAAAATTAAGAGGGTTTTTTTTTTTTTTTTGATAAAATACAAAATCAGGTTCTTTTTCTTCTACTTTTGAATTGTCCTACGATACACAATTTCTTTATATTGATATACTTCAGAGTTTATTTAACTATTCATTCTACAATAAAAACTCTGTTTGTATGAACTATCTTTTACATTCCAAAAAAACTTTTATTTTCGCCTTGAGCGTCTGTGGCATATCGACAGGAGATCGAAAGATAATGCGGATATACATATTCGAGAGCATGTTTTTTAAGAACAGCTTTCAAATATGCCTCCGTACGACGATCATGCAGTGATGTAAGACCTGTGAATTTTTACCACAGCCCACCAACAAATCATTCAAATTTGTGGTTGTTAAAGTCTAAAATTACGAGTTTCTTGTTCTTAAAGTACGAAATCCGGTTCTTTTTCTTGTACTTTTGAATTGTCCTACGATACCCAAGTTCTTCGTATTGACACACTTCTGAGTTTATTTAACTATTAATTCTGCAATCAAAAATCTTTTGATATGAACTATATTTCACATTCTTAAAAAAACTTTTTTCCGCCTTGAGCATCTGTGGCATATCGACTGCAGATCAAAAAAGAAATGCGGATATACATATTCAAAAGCATGTTTTTTAAGGACAGCTTTCAAATATGCCTCCATACGACGATCATGCAGTGATGTAAGACCGAAGAATTTTTACCACCGCCCCATAACAAGGCATTCAAATTTTTTGTTCTTAAAGTTTACGAAATCCAATTCTTTTTCTTGTACTTTTGAATTGTCCTACGATACCCAATTTCTTCGTATTGATGCACTTTGGAATTTATTTAACTATTAATTCTACAATAAAAGATCTTTTGATATGAACTATCTTTTACATTCTAAAAAAAACTTTTTTTTTCCGCCTCGAGCATCTGTGGCAAATCGACTGCAGATCAAAAAAAGAAATGCGGATATACATATTCGAGAGCATGTTTTTTAAGGACAGCTTTCAAATATGCCTCCGTACGACGATCATGCAGTGATGTAAGACCTGTGAATTTTTACCACAGCCTCCGAACAAGGCATTCAAATTGTTTGTTGTTAAACATTAAAATTAAGAAGGTTTTTTTTTGTTTGTTAAAATACAAAATCAGGTTCTTTTTCTTGTACTTTTGAATTGTCCTACGATACCCAAATTCTTCGTATTGACACACTTCAGAGTTTATTTAACTATTAATTCTACAATAAAAAATCATTTGATATGAACTATCTTTTACATTCTAAAAAAAACTTTTTCCGCCTTGAGCATCTGTGGCATATCGACTGCAGATCAAAAAAGGAATGCGGATATACATATTCGAGAGCATGTTTTTTAAGGACAGCTTTCAAATATGCCTCCGTACGACGATCATGCAGTGATGTAAGACCGAAGAATTTTTACCACAGCCTCCGAACAAGGCATTCAAATTGTTGGTTGTTAAACATTAAAATTAAGAGGGGATTTTTTTTTTTTTTGTTAAAATACAAAATCAGGTTCCTTTTCTTCTACTTTTGAATTGTCCTACGATAACCAATTTCTTTGTATTGATATACTTCAGAGTTTATTTAACTATTCATTTTACAATAAAAAATCTGTTTGTATGAACTATCTTTTACATTCCAAAAAAACTTTTATTTTCGCCTTGAGCGTCTGTGGCATATCGACAGGAGATCAAAAGACAATGCGGATATACATATTCGAGAGCATGTTTTTTAAGAACAGCTTTCAAATATGCCTCCGTACGACGATCATGCAGTGATGTAAGACCTGTGAATTTCTACCACAGCCCACCAACATATCATTCAAATTTGTTGTTGTTAAAGTCTAAAATTACGAGTTTCTTGTTCTTAAAGTACGAAATCCGGTTCTTTTTCTTGTACTTTTGAATTGTCCTACGATACCCAAGTTCTTCGTATTGACACACTTCTGAGTTTATTTAACTATTTATTCTGCAATAAAAAATCTTTTGGATATGAACTATCTGTTACATTCTAAAAAGAACTTTTTTTTCCGCCTTGAGCATCTGTGGCATATCGACTGCAGATCAAAAAAAGAAATGCGGATATACATATTCGAGAGCATGTTTTTTAAGGACAGCTTTCAAATATGCCTCCGTACGACGATCATGCAGTGATGTAAGACCGAAGAATTTTTACCACAGCCTCCGAACAAGGCATTCAAATTGTTGGTTGTTAAACATTAAAATTAAGAGGGGATTTTTTTTTGTTAAAATACAAAATCAGGTTCTTTTTCTTCTACTTTTGAATTGTCCTACGATACCCAATTTCTTTGTATTGATGTACTTAGGAGTTTATTTAACTATTCATTCTACTATAAAAAATCTGTTTGTATGAACTATTATTTACATTCCAAAAAAACTTTTATTTTCGCCTTGAGCGTCTGTGGCATATCGGCAGGAGATCAAAAGATAATGCGGATATTGATATTCGAGAGCATGTTTTTTAAGAACAGCTTTCAAATATGCCTCCGTACGACGATCATACAGTGATGTAAGACCTAAGAGTGTTTACCACAGCCTCCCAACAAGGCATTCAAATTGTTTGTTATTAAAGTTTAAAATAACGAGTTTCTTGTTGTTAAAGTTTTAAATCACGAAATCCTGTTTTTTTCTTGCACTTATGAATTGTCTCACGGTACTGAAAATCTCTGTAGTGATATACTTCAGAGTTTATTTAACTATTAAATCTACAATTAAAAAATCTTTTTATATGAACGATCTTTTACATTTTTGAAAAAGTATTTTTTCGCCCTGAACATCTGTTTCATATCGACTTCAGATCAAAAGAAAATGCGGATATACATATTCGAGAGCATGTTTTTTAAGAACAGCTTTCAAATATGCTTCCGTACGACGATCATGCAGTGATGTAAGTCCTGTGAATTTTTACCACAGCCCTCCAACAAAGCATTCAAATTTGTTGTTGTTAAAGTCTAAAATTACGAGTTTTTTGTTCTTAAAGTACGAAATCCGGTTGTTTTTCTTGTACTTTTGAATTGTCCTACGATACCCAAATTCTTCGTATTGACACACTTCTGAGTTTATTTAACTATTAATTCTACAATAAAAAATCTTTTGATATGAACTATCTTTTACATTCTAAAGAAAAAAAATTTTTCCGCCTTGAGCATCTGTGGCATATCGACTGCAGATCAAAAGAAAATGCGGATATACATATTCTAGAGAATGTTTTTTAAGGACAGCTTTCAAATATGCCTCCGTACGACGATCATGCAGTGATGTAAGACCGGTGAATTTTTACCACAGCCTCCGAACAAGGCATTCAAATTGTTTGTTGTTAAACATTAAAATTAAGAGGGTTTTTTTTTTTTTTGTTAAAATTCAAAATCAGGTTCTTTTTCTTGTGCTTTTGAATTGTCCTACGATACCCAAATTCTTCGTATTGACACACTTCAGAGTTTATTTAACTATTAATTCCACAATAAAAAATCTTTTGATATGAACTATCTTTTACATTCTAAAAAAAACTTTTTTTCCGCCTTGAGCATCTGTGGCATATCGACTGCAGATCAAAAGAAAATGCGGATATACATATTCGAGAGCATGTTTTTTAAGGACAGCTTTCAAGTATGCATCCGTACGACGATCATGCAGTGATGTAAGACCTGTGAATTTTTACCACAGCCTCCGAACAAGGCATTCAAATTGTTTGTTGTTAAACATTAAAATTAAGAGGGCTTTTTTTTTGTTTGTTAAAATACAAAATCAGGTTTTTTTTTCTTGTACTTTTGAATTGTCCTACGATACCCAAATTTTTCGTATTGACACACTTTAGAGTTTATTTAACTATTAATTCTACAATATAAAATCTTTTGATATGAACTATCTTTTACATTCTAAAAAAACTTTTTTCCGCCTTGAGCATCTGTGGCATATCGACTGCAGATCAAAAAACGAAATGCGGATATACATATTCGAGAGCATGTTTTTTAAGGACAGCTTTCAAATATGCCTCCGTACGACGATCATGCAGTGATGTAAGACCGAAGTATTTTTACCACAGCCGCATAACAAGGCATTCAAATATTTTGTTCTTAAAGTTTACTAAATCCAATTCTTTTTCTTGTACTTTTGAATTGTCCTACGATACCCAATTTCTTCGTATTGATACACTTCGGAATTTATTTAACTATTAATTCTACAATATAAAATCTTTTGATATGAACTATCTTTTACATTCTAAAAAAAACTTTTTTTTCCGCCTTGAGCATCTGTGGCATATCGACTGCAGATCAAAAAAAGAAATGCGGATATACATATTCGAGAGCATGTTTTTTAAGGTCAGCTTTCAAATATGCCTCCGTACGACGATCATGCAGTGATGTAAGACCTAAGAATTTTTACCACAGCCTCCGAACAAGGCATTCAAATTGTTGGTTGTTAAAAATTAAAATTTAGAGGGTTTTTTTTTTTGGTAAAATACAAAATCAGGTTCCTTTTCTTCTACTTTTGAATTGTCCTACGATACCCAATTTCTTTGTATTGATATACTTCAGAGTTTATTTAACTATTCATTCTACAATAAAAAATCTGTTTGTATGAACTATCTTTTACATTCCAAAAAAACTTCTATTTTCGCCTTGAGCGTCTGTGGCATATCGACAGGAGATCAAAAGATAATGCGGATATACATATTCGAGAGCATGTTTTTTAAGAACAGCTTTCAAATATGCCTCCGTACGACGATCATGCAGTGATGTAAGACCTGTGAATTTTTACCACAGCCCACCAACAAAGCATTCAAATTTGTTGTTGTTAAAGTCTAAAATTACGAGTTTCTTGTTCTTAAAGTACGAAATCCGGTTCTTTTTCTTGTACTTTTGAATTGTCCTACGATACCCAAGTTCTTCGTATTGACACACTTCTGAGTTTATTTAACTATTAATTCTGCAGTAAAAAATCTTTTGATATGAACTATATTTTACATTCTAAAAAAAACTTTTTTTCCGCCTTGAGCATCTGTGGCATATCGACTGCAGATCAAAAAAAGAAATGCGGATATACATATTCGAGAGCATGTTTTTTAAGGACAGCTTTCAAATATGTCTCCGTACGACGATCATGCAGTGATGTAAGACCTAAGAATTTTTACCACAGCCTCCGAACAAGGCATTTAAATTGTTTGTTGTTAAACATTAAAATTAAGAGGGTTTTTTTTTTTTTGTTAAAATACAAAATCTGGTTCTTTTTCTTCTACTTTTGAACTGTCCTACGATAACCAATTTCTTTGTATTGATATACTTCAGAGTTTATTTAACTATTCATTCTACAATAAAAAATCTGTTTGTATGAACTATCTTTTACATTCCAAAAAAACTTTTATTTTTGCCTAGAGCGTCTGTGGCATATCAACAGGAGATCAAAAGATAATGCGGATATACGTATTCGAGAGCATGTTTTTTAAGGACAGCTTTCAAATATGCCTCCGTACGACGATCATGCAGTGATGTAAGACCTAAGAATTATTACCACAGCCGCATAACAAGGCATTCAAATTTTTTGTTCTTAAAGTATACGAAACCCAATTCTTTTTCTTGTACTTTTGAATTGTCCTACGATACGCAATTTCTTCCTATTGATACATATCGGAATTTATTTAACTATTAATTCTACAATAAAAAATCTTTTGATATGGACTATCTTTTACATTCTAAAAAAAATTTTTTTTTCGCCTTGAGCATCTGTGTCATATCGACTGCAGATCAAAAAAAGATATGCGGATATACATATTCGAGAGCATGTTTTTCAATGACAGCTTTTAAATATGCCTCCGTACGACGATCATGCAGTGATGTAAGACCTAAGAATTTTTACCACAGCCTCCGAACAAGGTATTCAAATTGTTTGTTGTTAAACATTAAAATTAAGAGGTTTTTTTTTTTTTTTTTTTTGTTAAAATACAAAATCATGTTCTTTTTCTTCTACTTTTGAATTGTCCTACGATACCCAATTTCTTTGTATTGATATACTTCGGAGTTTATTTAGCTATTCGTTCTACAATAAAAAATCTTTTGATATGAACTATCTTTTACATTCTTAAAAAACCTTTATTTTCGCCTTGAGCGTCTGTGGCATATCGACAGGAGATGAAAAGATAATGCGGATATACATATTCGAGAGCATGTTTTTTAAGAACATCTTTCAAATATGCCTCCGTACGACGATCATACAGTGATGTAAGACCTAAGAGTGTTTACCACAGCCTCCCAACGAGGCATTCAAATTGTTTGTTATTAAAGTTTAAAAGAACGAGTTTCTTGTTGTTAAAGTTTTAAATCACGAAATCCTGTTTTTTCTTGCGCTTATGAATTGTCCCACGGTACTGAATATCTCTGTAGTAATATACTTCAGAGTTTATTTAACTATTACATCTACAATTAAAAAATCTTTTTATATGAACGATCTTTTACATTTTTGAAAAAGTATTTTTTCGCCCTGAACATCTGTTTCAT
This sequence comes from Macrothele yani, assembly GCA_039090855.1. NCBI lineage: Eukaryota > Metazoa > Arthropoda > Arachnida > Araneae > Macrothelidae > Macrothele > Macrothele yani. The sequence goes on from CM077014.1 coordinate 4,195,912, forward strand.
ATCGACTTCAGATCAAAAGAAAATGCGGATATACATATTCGAGAGCATGTTTTTTAAGAACAGCTTTCAAATATGCCTCCGTACGACGATCATGCAGTGATGTAAGTCCTGTGAATTTTCATCACAGCCCTCCAACAAAGCATTCAAATTTGTTGTTGTTAAAGTCTAAAATTACGAGTTTTTTGTTCTTAAAGTACGAAATCCGGTTGTTTTTCTTGTACTTTTGAATTGTCCTACGATACCCAAGTTTTTCGTATTGACACACTTTAGAGTTTATTTAACTAATAATTCTACAATAAAAAATCTTTTGGTATGAACTATCTTTTACATTCTAAAAAAACTTTTTTTCCGCCTTGAGCATCTGTGGCATATCGACTGCAGATCAAAAAAGAAATGCGGATATACATATTCGAGAGCATGTTTTTTAAGGACAGCTTTCAAATATGCCTCCGTACGACGATCATGCAGTGATGTAAGACCTAAGATTTTTTACCACAGCCTCCGAACAAGGCATTCAAATTGTTTGTTGTTAAACATTAAAATTAAGAGGGTTATTTTTTTGTTTGTTAAAATACAAAATCAGGTTCTTTTTCTTCTACTTTTGAATTGTCCTACGATACCCAATTTCTTTGTATTTATATACTTCAGGGTTTATTTAACTATTCATTCTACAATAAAAAATCTGTTTGTATGAACTATCTTTTACATTCCAAAAAAACTTCTATTTTCGCCTTGAGCGTCTGTGGCATATCGACAGGAGATCAAAAGAAAATGCGGATATACATATTCGAGTGCATGTTTTTTAAGAACAGTTTTCAAATATGCCTCCGTACGACAATCATACAGTGATGTAAGACCTAAGAATTTTTACCACAGCCGCATAACAAGGCATTCAAATTTTTTGTGGTTAAAGTCTAAAATTACGAGTTTTTTGTTCTTAAAGTATACGAAATCCAATTCTTTTTCTTGTACTTTTGAAATGTCCTACGATACTGAATTTCTTTGTATTGATATACTTCAGAGTTTATTTAACTGTTAATTTTACAATAAAAAATCTATTTATACGAACTATCTTCTTTTACATTCCAAAAAACTTTTTTTTTCGCCGTGAGCATCTGTGGCATATCGACTGCAGATAAAAAAAAATGCGGATATACATATTCGAGAGCATGTTTTTTAAGGACAGCTTTCAAATATGCCTCCGTACGACGATCATGCAGTGATGTAAGACCTAAGAATTTTTACCATAGCCTCCCAACAGGGCGTTCAAATTTGTTGTTGTTCAAGTCTAAAATTACGAGTTTCTTGTTCTTAAAGTACGAAATCCGGTTCTTTTTCTTGTACTTTTGAAATGTCCTACGATACCCAAGTTATTTGTATTGATACACTTCAGAGTTTATTTAACTATTAATTCTACAATAAAAAATCTTTTGATATGAACTAACTTTTACATTCTAGATTAAACTTTTTTTTTCCGCCTCGAGCATCTGTGGCATATTGACTGTAGCTAAAAAAAATGCGTATATACATATTCGAGATTATGTTCTTTAAGAACAGCTTTCAAATATTTCTCCGTACGACGATCATACAGTGATGTAAGACCTAAGAATTTTTACCACAGCCTCCCAACAAGGCATTCATATTTGTTTTTGTTAAAGTCTAAAATTACAAGTTTCTTGTTCTTAAAGTACGAAATCCGGTTTATTTTCTTGTACTTTTGAATTGTCCTACGATACCTAATTCCTTTGTATTGAGATACTTCAGAGTTTATTTAACTATTAAATCTACGATAAAAAATATCTGTTTATATGAACTATCTTTTACATTAAAAAAATATTTTTTTCGTCCTGAGCATCTGTGTCATATCGACTGCAGATCAAAAGAAAATGCGGATATACATATTCGAGATCATGTTTTTTTAAGAACAGCTTTCAAATATGCCTCCGTACGACATTCATGCAGTGATGCCAGACCTAAATAAAATTTACAACAGCCTCCGAACAAAGCATTCAAATTGTTTGATGTTAAATTTATAAAATTACGAGTTTTATTTTGTTAAAATACAAAATCCGGTTCTTTTTCTTATACTTTTTGAATTGTCCTACGATACCCAAATTCTTTGTATTGATATACTTCAGTTAATTTAACTATTAATTCTACAATAAAAAATGTTTATATGAACTATCTTTTACATTCTAAGAAACATTTTTTCCTTGAGCGTCTGTAATATATCGACTGCAGATCAAAAGGATATGCGGATATACATATTCGAGAGAATGTTTTTTGAGAACAGCTTTTAAATATACCGCCGTACGACGATCATGCAGCGTTGTAAGCTCTAAGAATTTTTACCACAGCCCCCAATCATGGCATTCAAGTTTTTCGTTAAATTTAAAATCACGAATTTTTTGTTGTTATAGCTGTAAATTACGAATTCCGGTTTTTGTTTACTTGAGCTTTTGAATTCTCCTACGATATTGAATTTTTCTGTGTTATATACTTGAATCTTTTAAAGCTATTGATCCTACAATGAAAAATATGTTTTTATGAGCTGTATTTTACTTTCTGAAAATTCTGTATTTTCTTCGCTTTGAGCTTCTGTGGGATATAAACTGAATGTAAAAAAAATGTACATACATATTCGAGAGCATGTTTATTTTTATATACGGCTTTCAAATATGTCTCCGTGCTGGGACATGCATTGATGTAAAACGTAAGAATTTTTCTCCACACTCCGCCTGGAAGCTTTCATTTTTTGTTGATATAAGATGCGGATCCTCTGTTTGAGAGCGTTTAATTTTTATTTTTGGTGTACAACTTTAGAATATACCTCTGTGTGATATTCCGTTGTGAAGAAAATAAATAACTTTTTTCACATTCTTCCACATCTTTCAAGTATTTTGTTGACAGCTTTAAATTCATTAATTCCATTTTTTAACTTTTTAATTTCTTTTGGAATATTTCTACAGTAAATTAAGTAATTATTTTTATTTTTCTTAATCTCGTAAATTCTGGTGTGATATTGTATTTTTCAGATTGATGCTCTTAACGCATTCTACTTTTCTTTATCTTTTTAATTTAATGTTTTTGGAATTTAACTGTTAATTTTTAGCTATTAAATTCATTAGGGTTTTAGTTTTCTTATTTATGTTTTGAACGTTTTAATTCTTTTCCGCTTTTGAATAATGTCGCTGTTAAGTAAAATTTTCCTCTTGTTTACTTTCGAAAATTTTTAAACGGTGTTTTAAGTATTCATAACTTTTAATGAATTTTTTTCTCCAAGTTTCCTATTGTTGTCTGCTGCTTTTAGTGTTTCCGGTAAGTTATGTACATGAAATTAAAGAAAGTGACGCGTATTTTTATTTGGAAACATATTCTTGATTTGAGTATGCTACTTTGAATTGCTCTTTTCTACCAATCACACTTCAATCTTCATATTTTTTATATAATTTTAATGCTTTTTATGATCGAGTCACACTTCAATCTTCATATTTATATATAATTTTACTGTTTGCGAGTAACGTATCGGATGAAAGAATATTTGGAATGCTTAGTATCAATCCTGGAACTTTAATCAAAACAGACTAATGAAAACAGACTGGACTGTCTAAGATAGTGACTTACTTTGAATTTTTATGAAAGGTAACTTCCTTCGTAGCGGCTTCGATATTTGTTCTCATCTTGAAACGTTCATGATGCAGTATAAATGCCTATGCTCCATATTAGGAAGAAAAAAGATCCAGCCTTTCTTTTGTTCGCTCACTACTAACGCAAATATAAAGCTACCAAATAGTTCATGGAATCTTCTCAGCACATCAGAAAAATTAATGAATGATTCCCTGTTTTTTTATTGGATTTTATACTTTACGGCAAGAATGCTGGGTTGTCCAGCATTTCTTAGATTGTAGGGTATGTAGACTTAATGCATTGTTTTGAACCATAGTTTCGCGTCACAAATAATGATATGCAACAATTATTATTGGGAATTACATTTTTCAAATCCCAATGCAGTATCTGCAGCAAATAGACCGCAGTTTGGTGTTTCTTGCTGATTAGGAAATACTGCGTGCTTTGGGCTCCCTATTTTTCTATCTTTAATTTTCAAAGAGATACAGAACTTTATGTTTAATTTCTGTTTCTTCATTCCCCATTTATTTTATTATGGGTATGCAAACGTTTCCGCTGCCCCCGCTAACGGACACTGTAGGGGGTCTACCCAGCCAGCCGGCGACCCGTGCGGTCAGTTCGTACATGAAGCCAAGCATGACTGTCGATAAAGTTCATTTGCCGCACTGTTTGTTTTTCATGTTTAATTTAGGGAAAAGTGCGAGTGAAGCATACGGTTCAATACATATCAGGCGTATGACGAAACGGTTTTAGGTAAACGGACGTGTCGCGAATGGTTTGCTAAGTTTAAGGAAGGTGATCTAAGCTTGGCAGACAGGCCACGTGCAGGTAGACCTCAGAAACTCGCAGACGAGGAGCTGGAATCGCGGTCGCAAGAGGATGCCACACAATCTACCACGCAACTGGCGAAACGTTCGAAAGTGGCTCAATCCACGGTGGTACGGCGTCTACAGGCCTTATGAAAGTTCCAGAAGATTGGTAAGTGGGTTCAGAATGTTTTAACGAAGCGTAATATTGGCCAATGTTTGGGCATCTGTATGTCGTTGCGGAAGAGGTTTCAAAGGAAGAATTTCTTCTGGAAGGTTGTCGCCAGGGATGAAAAATGAGTCTATTGCGACAACCCTGTAGGCAAGCGATCTTAGGTCGACCCAGGTCAACCATCAACATCCACTGCAAAACAGGATATCCACGGGGAAAAGGTGCTGTTGTATATGTGGTGGGATATGCATGGAGTTTTGTACTTCGAACTGTTGAAACCGGGCGAAAGAATCACTGCACAACGATATAGCGATCAGTTGATAAAACTGAACACCGCAATGGAGCAAAAACGCCCATGGGCAGGTAAAGATCGGCGCCCAGACATCCTGTTACACGATAATGCCAGACCACATGTCGGTGTTACCACGAAATCAATATTGAACAGTTATACTGGGAGGTTTTACCGCACCCATCTTACACCCCAGACATCGCGCACTCAGATTTTCATCTGTTTCGCTCTATGGAACATGCCCTAGCCCAACAGCGGTTCACCACAGTTTCAGAGGTGGAAACTTTCGTCACTGCGTTCTTCAGCTCAAAACCCGAGTCCTTCTATCACAGGGACATTGATTTGTTGCCTGAAAAATGGCAAAATGTCATGACAAAAGGTCACAAAAGGTCTACTTTTTCTTAGCTGTTAAGGCTACAATACGTTTCGCGCTCATCCTTTTCAGCATACACCTATAACTTTACTTTTTCACTTCCCTCCTACAAAACGCTTTCCACTCAGGGGTGCCTCCCCGAACCTACTATTTCTTCTTTTCGGTCCATAGAACTGAATGTGAATTGGTCCTAAACCTGTGAAATTGTTGTTGTCGTTGCAGGAATAAACCCTCCAATAGATTCAGATTGCGTGTTCGTATTCTGACTGTTACTATGCCTCGCCAGCGAATTCGCGGGTACTGCAACCATATGACGAAGTTTGAAAGAAGACGCGCCATCGGACTGCATACGACCGGATGGAGTAACCGACGAATCGCTCGCCATTTGGGTCGGAGCGATGCGGTAATTAGACGTTGCTGGCAGGAATGGGTCCTGAACGGCAGATTTTAGCGCCAAGAGGGCAGCAGACGACTTAGTGCTACGACAGCACAGGAAGATAGAGCAATTATTAGAGCAGATGTTACAACACAAGAATCGTCGCTATCAACCATCCGACGTGTGGCCAGTACTGCAGTGGCCACCTAAATCATTAGTAGAAGACTACGAAAGCCAGTACTGCAGTGACCACCCAAACCATTAGTAGAAGATCTACGCTCACGGCGCATATTACGCCGCCTACCACCGATAAGTATGCATCGTCGTGAGCGATTGCAATGGTGCCGGGCCAGATCAAAGTGGAATTGTTCCGATTGAGGACAAATTGTATTCAGTGATGAGTCCCGTTTTGACCTGAGTTCCGACGACCAGCACAGATGCGTCTGGGGACTGGCCGGACTTCGTCAGGATCCCCCTCTTATTGTCACACGGCCCGCCAACAGGGAGTTATAATTTGGGGCGCCATATCGTTTGATAGCCGGAACCCTTGGTAGTCCTCCGTGGCTTCCTCACAGCACAGCGGTACGTTGACGAAATTGTACGGCCCGTTGTGTTGCACTTCCTTTCGTGACCCCCACCCGGGCTTACTTTGCAACAAGATAACGCCTGAATGCACACGGCACGCCTCTCCATGAATTGTTTTCGTGCTTGTGACACACTTCCTTGGGCCACCAGATCTCCAAATCCCTCTGCTATTGAGCACATTTCGGAAGTGTGGGGCGTCGCCTGTGATCATCTCAGAATGTCGACGAATTACCCCGACAATTGGAGGCCATTTGGCAAGACATCCCTCAGAACACCATCCGCCAACTGTACGAATCAGTGCCACGTCGGGTAACAGCTTGTATCCAGGCCAGAGGTGGACCAACGCTATATTGACATAGGGTGGGCAGAAAAAAACTTTTTTTTAATTTGCATATCGCCTAGTGCGGAAACGTTGCCATTTGGGTCAACAAGAATAACAAAATAGCTTTTTTGAAATCGACCAATATCTTACGCCTCCCTCCGCACGGCACACTAAGTTCGCGTTTTTCTGACAGCATTGGGCCTTAAGCAAAAACGGATGGAATTTTTTTGTAATTGAAATCGAGTAGCCCCTAGTGCGGAAAAGTGTCGTTTAGGGTTCCCAATAACAGTGAAAAAAAGTTTTGAAGTTGATCAGTATGCTATGTCTCCGCACTGCACGCGAGGTTCGCCATTTTCTTATATTTCTCCGTCCAAGCCCGTAGGCGTAGGTTAGGTAAAGGCATCCTGGCATGTAGGGCATCGGAAAAATCCGTAGGAAATTGCACTGTTAGGAGTGCATCACGCGTGTGCATGTGTAGTACACTCAGTTTGCTTTTCAATTTGTAGCGTGTAGCTCTTAGCTTGCTTCCAATGTCACATATGGAAACAACTCAGAACTCACCATTAGGAGGTGGCTGCACTTCGAGTTCCGCCCACCCTCCCTCCAGCTCAGAATTATATTTCTACGTGGTATACCTTGTTCGGTAATCCGCTTTACTCGAAAAATGTGGCATTAATTGCCGTGATGCAATTGTTGCTCTTATGAACGAATCTATAGCTTCAAATCCACACACTGAGGCGGCTGCTCGGAGTCACCAGTTTCACGCAACGTTCCACAGCTTGCGGGTGGCAGGGAAATTTCATTATTTCTTTGCCAGCTGCGGCCGAAGTTACGATTACTCCATCCAGATCTTCGTCAGAGATGTGTTTTGTCACGGGTGGTTCGGTAAGACGCATTTTAGTCCAATCGATCATCTTATTATATTCATTAGCATCTAAATTTTATTGCGGCACTTCGAATTCTCTTATGACATGATTCATTTGTTCTTGGCTAGCTTTCTTTATTATTCTCCGTCCAAGACCTTTGACGTGGGTACGTTCGTCCGCAATCATACTTAACAATATATTCTCTTGGTGACGGAAGAACGCGTTTCTCTTGATCACTGCATCAATGATTACTTTGCACTTCATATCCATGAAGCCTGATAAGTTGATCAGTTTCCAAAAGTGTTTGGCCCCTTCTGAGCACGAAGGCTTCTTCTTTATGGAAAACCAGACCGGGGCATGTACCTTCATTATGTAGTTGGAAACACAGATCAAAGTTTGCGATGGGTTTTGAGTGGCGACATAGAGGCGCATGACTCTGTTAGCTGTCGTCAGCCACCGCGAAAGTGACAGTGGTACTGAATTTCTTCTAGAAAGGCTGACAACACAGTCTCCCTGTGACACGGCGCAACAGATTTCCACTAAAAACTGCTGGTCGGTACTAAGTTCACGTGTATCCTGCAATTCTTTCATGTGTTCTGTCCATTCTACATGAATAGCTGCAAAGCTAACTACTGGGAGGTTTTACAGCCGTCGACAGCTGCCCAATCTCTCCTGAACGAGTTGTAGGACCTGTTGATTTACCATAGAGTTTATCAAGCAAATGGTGAAATGGAACTTCATTGAAAGGGAACAAGCACACCAGCCACTGCAAAGAACGTTGCAAATAAAGTTCCAGTTGACGTATAATACCCTTTTTGCTGCCGGTATTTATAACAGTTCCATCGCACCCTAAATCAATGAGAAAACTTGAGTAAATGCCATTAACTTCTAAAAAATTAGTGATATTGTTTACGGTGCTACTGCTATGACCAGAAGTGAGGGTCACATGGAGGTACTTCGATCCAGGCTCCTCCAAGAGAGTAATGTGTTCTTTCTTCTCGGAACGATAATATTTATTATTCGCTTGTCACGGGAAATAATTTCATTAGCCCTCGTAACAGTTTAATTTGTCCGTACAGAAACTGGACGTTCTGTGCGTGGTTCATCCCTGTGGGACTCCCTCCCATCTTTAAACGTTGAAAATGGGCGGAAAACCTATTCACGGTTCAGACAGTCATCGCCGTAAACTTCATTTAGGTCTTGGTATATTTCCCTAGCAGGTTTCCCTAATTTACAGAAAATTTTTATCATAGCTCTTTGCTCCATTACGCAACTTCAGCTACACTCTTCACTCACACAGTACTCCTTCAAAGGTGGCCACATGAAAATTGCTGCAGCACCAGACACGAAATTTGCTCCTGCTACTCTAGCATCAAAATTATGAACACGTTTGTTACTTTCATTCAAAAGGCTGTCCCGTAAAACATCAGTCCCATTATTTAACGGGCGTACTGTATATGTTAACATTAAAGGCTTTCAAAAATAATAATAGATTCGGATTTGAACAAACATCATGCACTACGTAGATTTGTATAGGCATTATATACCGATGAGTCATTACATTATGACCACGAACATAATAAGCAGTAGGATCCCCCTTTAGCACGTAAAACAGCAGCCACTCGACGAGGCATCGATTCGTTGAGGAGGCGATAGGTATCCTGGGGTATCTGGTACCATAATGGCAACAGCAGGCCCTCCAGTTCCCGTACATTTCGGGGTGGTGGTGATTTAGCGCGAACCCGCTTTTCCAAGACGAACCACAAATGTTCGACTGGGTTCATGTTAGGTGAATTTGGAGGCCAGGGCATTAACAGAAAGTCACCAACATGTTTCTCGAACCACTCCTTGACAATTCTGGCGGTGTGGCATGGCGCATTATCCTGTTGGTAATGGCCATCATCAGCAAGGAACACAGGTGCCATGAATGGGTGAACTTGGTCCGCAACGATGTTTAGGTACCTGACAGCATGTGCTATTGGAATAATGGGGCCTAAAGTGTCCCAAGGAGACATCCCCCACATCATAACCCCGCCGTCGCCAGTCTGTTTCCGATCAACAGTGCATTCAGGTGCCATAGCCTCCTTTGGTAATCGGCGTATCCGTGTTCGACCGTCTACGTGATACACCAGGAATCTTGATTCGTCCGAACAGGCCACTTCCTTCGAATCATCCACGGTCCCATCTCGGTGATCTTGGGCCCATTTCATGCGTTGTTGGCAATGACTGGCATTAAGCATGGGACCCGGCTGGATCTTCGGCTACGCAGGCCCATGCGCAGAAGGCTGAGACGAACGGTATGCTGTGACACATTGCCTTGATCACCACTGTTGTAGCTGTAGATGATTTATTGCACTGTGGCCCCGCGGTCGCTGTGAACAATGCGCGACAGTTTCCGCTCCCCTATGGCATTAATGAGCTGCGGACGATACACGAGTGGACAACAGTTTCGTCGTTTGGCCATCTGTGCGCCACTTTTGATACTTACTCACTACAGCGGCAAGTTAACAACCCAAAAGTCACGCCGTTTCCTATATCGTAGTTCCGAGGCGCGGGTTCATCAGAATTTGTTGTCCTTTATCAAACTCCGATAAATCGTCAGCTTTTCTAATTCTGATTCCGAACACTCTACTAACCGAAAGCCAGTCCTCGGGTTGTCACCTTCGCCACTGTTCGGTCTCCAGGCGCGTTCATTTCTCCAGGCTGAGGGTGGTCATAATGAAATAGCTCATGGGTATAAATTGCAACGGAGTCCGCAGCCTGTCAGAGGAATGCTACAGTAATATCTCCATATTCTGCACATAAAACTGCACGAAACCTTTTTGTCGTCACGTTCGCGGCCACTTACTTAAAGAATCTGAGAACTGTATTGTATAGTTCATGGGCCAACCAAGATTTTGGTATAATTTGGTCTTCCTTTATACCACAGTTATATGGGTGTATAAGGGTGACTAAACACCATGCCCCTCGGGTTCCAATTCTCTGACTGCGGTCAAATTAGCTAAAGTCGCCACCGTTCCCCATTACTTGCAAATGTTTACTGATTACGTACAGAGGATAGGTGTGTACAATTTATAACAGCCACACGTGACGTTAATATCACGTGGTACTTCGTTATCGCCCCGAACATGTAAAACGGGGATGTTCCTAATGCAAAATAAAGCAGTGTATATTATGTTAAACATAGACGAGCTGAACGCACTCATGGAGTGCGGACCGCTTGGAAGGCTTTTGTAACTTCAGTGATAGAACGAACCAACAGAAGAGAAAATCGATGTGTGAAATTATATTGCCCGCCTCGGTGGCGCAGTGGTCTAAGCGATGGCCACTAATCACTCGTCCGAGATGGGTTTGGGTTCGAATCCCGGTGAGGCATGGATGTTGTGTTTGTCTTACGTCACTGGCTCTTTCCCTTCCCTGGAACCAGTGGCCCTAAATTAGGGACGGGCGACTGCTTATATCCCACTGAGTTGCTCTCACGCTGGTCGTTAAACCTCCAATAAAAAAATCATATTGGGTTGGTGCGAATGAAATGTCGGACACAAACGAGCAGTTGAGACAGACCCCCCCCTCCACACACACACACACACCACAGCGGAACGGAACCACCAGCAGGTGTTGCGGGTATTACGTCACAGAGTTACTATAAATAGCTAGCACGTGTGCGAAGAACAAAGGTTCCGGCGTAGTTTGTTTGGACGTAACGTGGATTGCAAAGGAAACATGCAGACACCGGATTTGAGAGTCATCTTTCTGTATGAATTTAAACTGGGCCGTTCTTTAGGAATTGCCGCCCGAAACGTTAACAAAGAGTTTGGGGAGAATACAGCCAACGAACGAACCATTATTCGGCGATGGTTTGTAAAGTTTCAAAGCGGAGATACGGACCTGTAAAACGAAGCACGTGGTTACCAAGTTGCTGTTTCTGACGATGTTCTGTTACGTGTCGTGAGATAGCTGCAGAGGTATGTGTTCCCCACATGACAGTTGTTTGGGGTCTGGCTACGCTAGGTAAGGTAAAACAGCTAGACATGTGGCTGCCGCATGAGTTGACAACTACCAACAAGACTATAGGCGTTTGGAAGTCTGCACGTCGCTACTTGCCAGGAATAAACGGGAACCTTTACTGCATCGAATCGTCACCTGAAACGAGAAGTGGGTCCTTTATGATAATCGGAAGTGATCTGCACAATGGTTAAGTAAGGCACAGCCTGCTGGACTGCATCCTAAGACACCCCTACACACCAAGGAGATGATGCTCCTTGTCTGGTGGTCCACAGCAGAGGTAATTCATCGGAGTTTCATGGCAAGGTGCCAAACCATCACTTCAGAACGTTATTGTGCTGAAGTACACCAGATGCTCCGGAACGTACTGCAGAAACAACCGGCTTTGGTCAACAGACATGTTGTTCTTCTGCTCCAGGACAACGTGCGCCCTCATGTCGCACAACGAACGATGCTGACAGTAAGTGCCTTGGGCTATGAAGTACTGCCTCATTCTGCCCATTTCTCGGACTTGTCTCCGACAGACTAATCATCTGTTTCGTCGCCTGGATCACTTCCTGTCCGGGAAACAGTTCATGACATACAACGAGGTTCAACGTGCAATTGATGACTTCTTCGGGTCCCAGCCACAAGATATTTTTCGTTCCTGGATCATGGCTTTGCTGGACAGATGGCAACCATGTATCGATGCCGAGGGAGATTGTTTTGCCTAGGTAAGTTGTCCTACTTTTCCGTACTCGCCGTCCACGTGTGCTGGTCCTTTGCCGGACATTTCATTAGCACCAACCCAATGTTTCGTGTGAAATCTCTTAGGAAATCGATCAGTGTGAAGACCACCTATTTTTTCCCCTTCTTTTACTGTCAGAACGCTGAAGATTTGATTATTTGGGATACAACAGCAAAACAGGAGCCTTAGTAAAATAAGGCATAAAAGTTAAGCTAGGCTAATATAGAGCTATGTACACTAGTGGCCAAAATTGTGGAAACCTTTTAGAAAGAGTTTATTTTTAAGGTTTGATGGCTCATAACACCACATTTGTTTGGAGTAACACCAGAAAATTATATATCAGTGGAACGATAATTACATCAAGAATGTAATGCAACAATGTTTGTTCAATTGTCTGTGTCTATGAAAAGGTATAGCCAAATAACCAGAAAAAGGAAGCAAAACTTTCTTAGGTTGATATGAAGTAGCTTTCCTTCATTTGAATATAGCCGGTGAGAATGAGTGTTTAAAGAGCCAATCAGGTGTCATCTTGTTTTGGCAATGAGCCAATCAGGTCACAGTAGGATTCAGTTATTGATGCCATGTATTGGAGCTGAGAGGAGGACATTTGTCACCCAGAAAGTGATGTAAAATAGTATTATTACGTGAAAAAGGTTTCAGTTATGAAGAAATTAGAAGAAAAAGTGGTGGAAACTTAACCAAAGGTGTAATTTCTAAATTTTTGAAGGGGTATGAGATTCGGTCACTACAAAACCAGAGTGGCAAAAGCAGGAAAAGGTGCACAACATCAAGTGATGATAGAAAAATTAAGAGACTGTGCCTAGGTGACAGAAGAAAATCATCTGGGTATATGCAAGATGAAATGGCGCAAGGCAATGTCAAGTTGAGTGCAAGGACTGTTCGGCGCAGACTGCAGGAATTTGGTCTAAAAGCTAGAATTCCACACACACAAAAAACTTTATCTCTCAAACAAAAGTTGTAAATATTAAACTGGGCTAAAACCCATATTAACCGGACAGCGGAACAAGGGACAGTGTTATTTGGAGTGATGAGACCAAAATCTCCCTGTTTGATAGTGATGGCATAAAATACGCAAGGAGAAGAATCGGAGAAGATTTGCATCTTGATTGAATTACATGTACCGTGAAACACTCAGTGTTATGATCTAGGGTTGTATGACATCAAAAGATGTGGGCAGAATTTACGTGATTAATGGGAATATAAATGGCCAAACATACATCAATGAAATACTTGAGCCCAAACTGAAGCCTTCCGCATGTGACCTTTCCAAGATAATGAAGCATTTATATTTCAACAGGATTCAGATGGCATGTTGCTGCTGTGGGCAAAACGTGGTTTCAAGATAATCATATTCCACTGCTGGAATGGCCTGGGAATCGCCCAGACCTTAACCCCATCAAAAATCTATGGAGCCGACTCAAGAAACTTGTTAGTCAGAAGCAACCCAGCAATAAAACCCAATTAATAGTAACAATAATTCAATCTTGGTTTCACATTATAACAGCTGCAGAACAAAAAACTTGGTTCACACCATGAAAAGGTGTTGTAAGGCCGTAATTAACGCTAAAGGTTACCCAACTAAGTATTAACTGACATGGTGATAATTTTTGTATATCTCATTTTTTCCATGTGTTTCACTTTTCTTCTTTATAACTGCTGTTCTAATACAAAATCCTTCATAACAGTTATTGCATTACATTCTTGATGAAATTATCTTTCCATTGATATATAATTTTATGGTATTACTCCAGACATAAGTGGTGTTATGAGCCATCAAACCTGAAAAATACACTATTTCCAAAAGGTTTCCACAATTTTGGCAACTACTGTATATTACATGCAAGCAGAAAGTAGAGATAACTTAGAAGGTTTGACAAGGAAGGAGACGCAATGAAAGCCTTTTTGTATATATTTCAGTTTTACTCAAGTCAAGAAGACTTAAAGAAAAAGTCTACGTATGGAGCAATGGGTGTGACATTTGTTATCTAGCTTACGACCTAGTTACTTGTTACCAGTGCTTGAAAATGCAAAGTAAACATTTCTGTTAGCATATAAAGGCGTCGTTAGTCTAAGTTTTATCTTGTGTTCAACTGAAACGAGGGCACCTTGAAAGTTTTGTGACGTGCCTGCCTCGCAGGACGCACACGACATAAAAGCAGATAGCAGCGAGAACGAACGTCTGCGTAGCTCAGTTGGTAGAGCTACTTGTTCCGGAATAAGTGGACTCGTGTTCGATCCCCGGCGTGGACAAAAATGACGGAGAAATTTACTTCGTTATAATGGCGCCTGAACTTCCCGGATGACCCGGCTGTTCAAGATCACGCAATGGTGTGAATGTTCTTTCCACACCGCGAGATAAGAAAAATAAGAGAATCCCTTCTGCAGCGCTTCGAAAAAAAAATGTGTGTGACGTTGCATCACACACCAGATTGACTGGGAGTTCTCAAGTGTGCGTTCTACAGCGGATGGCTGCCTGCAACGATTCATGGTCACGGCTGACCCGTGGGCCATGCCCCCGGCCTTCTTTCGGAGGGGGGAAGATGTGACGTGCCTGCTCCGCAGGACGCACACGACATAAAGGCAGATAGCAGCGATAACGAACGTCTGCGTAGCTCAGTTGGTAGAGCGACTTGTTCCGGAATAAGTGGACTCTGGTTCGTTCCCCGGCGTGGACAAAAATGACGAAGAAATTTACTTCTTTATAGTTTCGATTCCAGCAAAGACAATGAAGAAAAAAATAATAATTGCAATTTATGTCATTCATTCTCTTGTCCTGAATAAATTGAGACAAGGTCCAACCCCAATTAGGACTGAAAGAGTTCTGTTCTCAAAACTTTTTCGGGTAAAGTAACCACCGTATCTCCATCATATGGATTATTCCTTGGACTCCAGACCATACAGATGTATTAAAATTATTTCTATGGTTACCAATCGAGATAAGAAACTGTCCATACCCTTCTGAAACTCTGCAACTTCGCCTTAGTTTCTGCAACCAGATAACTCTTCTGATCTTCGGCCTGACATTTCGGCATCTATTTAGCCAAGAGTCTCATGCGCATGACCTCATCAAACACGTTCACGGGACACGGGGGCAGATTGACCTACCGGGCAGTGGCGGCTCGTGGTTGAAAAAATAGATGAAAAGCTACAAGAGCAATATGAAAAGATATCTACCGTCTTCAATGAAAATCATTATATGAAGACTGACCTATTTTTTGTATATTAGATCAATTCTTCTTTCTTTTAAAGCTGAAAAATTTGTCGATTATGTCGTCATAGAATGGTTGTTTTTTTCGTGAGCATCAATAAAATAACTTTCTGAAGAGAAATATTTGCCAAAGAAGCAAGTCTGTCTTGAGAAATAGTGTTTCTTCAGTAAGTTTGTATTCTTTTAAGGCAAGAAAAATTTCTTTCCACTGACACACTTGTAGATGGAATGGTTAAAATGAGGGCAACCAATTTATAAGCTTCTGTAAAAATGTCTTTATCTTCATGAAGCACTCGAAGAAGTTCTTGAGTCGATATATTCCTTAATTTTTCGTTGGCATATACAAGACTCAGTTCATTTTTAAGGCGCTGGAGTTCAGTAAATATTTTTCCGTAAAAATGTTGTAGATTTTCAAAAGCGTGAGAGGGAAAGCTTGAATTAAATTGTTCGAATTTGGCTGTGTCAGCAAGACAAACAAATTGAAGTTTTTCACAGTCTTGAAATCTTATATCCATTTCCATAAATATGTGGTCTAAAATTTCAAAATACAATTGTTTATAATTTTGAAAAATTGTTTCTTGTGTAAGAGCAGCATATTCCCGTTTAGATCTGCTAATTTTTTTGATTTTGCTAGCTTTTCCAAACAGTATTTCAAATACTTCATCGTTCCTTTTATGACTCAAAATTTCACGAGTTTTTTTAATTTTAGTTACACAGTAGTTTATGTCTAGTGATTTTTTCTGAAAAATTTCGAATAATAGATCGGTGGGGCCAAATATCTCATTAAATACTATTGCCAAAAATATAAATTCAAAAGTGTTCATATCGTTTAAAAACCCCTTGGCAAGTTAAATTGATTTTTTGTCTGATTGCTCACTATTTGTCAGACATTCGAGTACTTCCTTCAATTTATTCCAATCTTTAACAATTACGCTTACTAACTTCGAAGTGGAGGACCATCGAGTTTCTGCTATGGTTGGTATGCGTCTTGCGGTTGTAGATGTGAGTGTATAAGATCGCTTCACTGAGTGATGACAAAACGAAAGAATTCCAGTGAGGCTTGCGTAAAATATAAGACACTTTGGAATTTTAGAAAAACTCTGCTGTAATACAAGGTTCAAACGATGTGCTAAGCAATGAACAAAAAACAGCTTGAGAAGCTTTATCCTGGATTTTTTCTGGAGCCCATTCAAGTGTCCAGACATTACACTTGCCGCATCGTAACATTGTACTATTCATTTGTGTTGATAATAGAATTGTTCCAAAATTTTGTCTAGCATTTTGTATAAAGCTTCTGACGTTCGATCTCCACTCACGTTGTGGAAACCCAAAAATCGCTCAGCCAATAAACCTTCCGAATCAACAAATCTGATTATTAAAGAACACTAAGAAATCTGATTTATGTCTGTGGTGTGATCTCTACTTGAATAGAAAAGCATTGAACTTCATTTATTTCATTTTTAACGTGATCGTTTATATATTCAGAAATACATTCAATTAATTCATTTTGAATAGTTTTTGAGTCACCTGTGAAGACATTTTTTATCTTTTCGTATTGATTTTGAATTTCTAAAGGATTTCTTGATATCAACAATGAAAGTAATTCCTTGAAATTTCCACGATTTATCGAGTCCATGCTTTCGTCATTACCACGGAATGCTAGTTCTGGTTTGCTCAAATATAATACTGCATCAATCACTGTCTGCAGGAAAATCTATTTAAACGAACGTTTTCGTTGAAATGCATTTTTAAAAGCCTAACATTCTCCCTCAGGGCATCAGCAATGGTGTTTTGATTTTTTCAAAATTCCTTAGCATTAACTCGCATTTCAGGTGTTCGCTAGAATCACCATGTTTATGAAGTGAGCGTGTTATATTTAATAAATCTGAGAATCCGACTTTATTCCACGCCGAATGTTTATTACTAAAAAGTAAGCAGGGCCAACAAAATAGTTTTTGTAACATAGAAGTACTACAAAGCCATTTATATTCAGTAAACCAACAATTTTTAAAATTAATATTGTAAGATTTACCGCTCTTCTTGATTTCTTTTTTGGCAACAATTGTCAGTGAATCCGTCGGTCGTCCTTGAAGTAAAGTGTCTCTTTTATCTTCATCTTTCCACCGATTAAATGGAGTTTGTAATAAATTACAAACAATGTGGTTCACAGGATACATACTTTAATTAAAACTATCACTAACTGTTAAACTGTACACGAAACTACAGTAACAGCTAAACTGTTTGACAAATAATCACAAAGCACGAAAAAACAAATCCCTTTCGGAAAGCATGTACCACAACACTGTTGAAATACCGTGTTTTTCTACCCACTTCGCGATCGGTAAATCCTCGTCTTCATCATCCTTCCTCTTCAACACCGTTTGCTAGACCAGCGTGCCAAAAACAATATCGAATAGTGGATTCTGTAACAAGTCGCCAAGTTTTTTTAGCATTAGTATTGCATCAAGAAGGGAAACATTACAATCTAGTACATGTTTGTCGTACCCCTCCAAAATACGTAAAATGAGCTGCTTTCTGTAATGACACTTCAAGCTTCTGACCACTCCTTGGTGCATAGGCCGCACGGTAGAAGTTGCATTCGGGGAAGGAAAACAATCTTAATCCATTGTAAGTTTTCGACATCTGTGTGTGCAGTACAGTTGTCTATCAAGGGTAGAATCTTTCGCTTTTGGGCTGCAAGTGCTTCATCCCACTTTCGTAGTCTTCTACAAACAGTTCCGACGTCATGTGGGGGGGGGATTGCGCATTCGCCTACCGGGGTACCGAGACATTTCCTGGTGGAACACTCGAAAACAAAATACAGGAAAAAGAGCATTTCTCATGTCTCGGATTTTTGGAAGAAACGAATAATTATCTTCATTTGGACTTTACTTCTGTCTGAAAAGTTATTTAGAAAAAAAAAAAAAGCTCGTTTCCTTCTATCGATATGTAGTGCGTTTCCTCTGAAATAGAGTAAAATTCCTCGTCTTTATGTGAGAAAAGTGTCCCGGACCAAGCACGCTTTTAAAAATTAAATAAGCTAAAGTTAACTAAAGGTATGTTGTTGGACGACTTGGGGACTAGAGTCATTAGGATGTGCCCTAACCTCCTTTCGTAATCTTGAAGGAGACACTTAATACCCTCTGCGATGGCCCTTCATCTCCACCTCCTTATCCTGGGACTGACACAGAGCACAAAACAATCCTTCGCACAGATAATCCGAAATCATCTATATATTAATTCTATAAGGTTTTTTACTGTGAGTCCTATTTTGTGAGAACAGCTGAACGTAAAGATATGGTTGAGGTATCAAAATAAAGGTCTTAGCATGTAGATGTGCCAGTCGAAAAGAAAATTAGATTGGGTCAATGGTTCGGGCGTGGTCGGGCCGCAAAGTTCCCATGTAAAGTCTATGGGAGAAGCGTGCGGTTGACATTCGATCGTCTGCGGTTGACTCTCGCACTGTTGAAAACGGAAGCATGGAGGAATGCGGTAGTCCAAAGTCCGAAGTCTCCTTTCCAAGCGAACCGTTGCGGAAAGCAACGCTAGCAGGCATTCGTATTAAAGTTCTTCTCATCGGAACGGCAAACACTCTCGAAGACATGATTGCGCTATGCCGTTCGACTGTGTGATGTATATATGCAATTTAATATTCATTCGATCCAGTTTATTCACGTAGGTAAGACGTTTCCCATTATGTAAAGATGTAAATAAACATTCCGTTGACCATTGTTAGCGAAAATATTACGGCGACTGCTTATAGCCCATTGAGTTGCTCACGGTGGTCGTTAAACCTTCAGTCAAAACAAAAAATTACGAACCTGGACTATTGTCTTTACTGAAGTGGTTGAATGAATTTGCGAATAAAATAAAGTTTACATTTGTTGTTTCACATGAGTTTATTCTTTAAAGAAAAGAAAAAAAACCTAACCGTTGATTCCGACGGGTGAAGAGTATTCGCAACGCGAATCTCATTCCAACAACATTTACAAACACAGTTGTGACTGAAGATGAGAGTGAAAGACTGAGCTATGCAGTTGAATTTATGCGCACGATAGACATGAGTGGACTTTCGCCTCACATTCTACGACTGCACAAGGGTGCAGTCGTGATGCTCATAATGAACCTGGCCGGGTGGCGCAGTGGTCTAAGCGCTGGGTTATGATGATTCGTTCGTGAAGGGTCCAGGTTCGAATCCCGGTAAGGCATGGATGTTGTGTTTGTCTTACGGCACTGGCTCTCTCCCTTCCCTGGAACCAGTAACACTAAATTAAGGACGGGCGACTGCTTATAGCCTATTGAGTTGCTCACGGTGTTAGTTAAACCTTCAGTCAAAAAAAAAATCACGAACCTGGAGTATTGTCTTTACTGAAGTGGTTCAATGAATTTGTCAATCAAATAAAGTTTACATTTGTTATTTCATATGAGTTTATTGTTTTCAAAAAAAAAAAAAACTAACCGTCGATTTCGACGGGTTTCTTCTAGTTTATCTTAAAAGTAACAGCGATTTACCAGAAATGGGTCAGAATAATGGGTATACTTAGAAAAGGTGTCTATTCAAGGACGAAATGCCAATACCATTGCGAGGTAACTATCAGCGACCAAATAAATATGAAAAATAATTGCTTTGGAAAATTACTACGTGGCATGTGTGTGCACATTTCAACTTTCACAATGATCTTCACGGCGATTTAATTGAAAATAGGGTCTTAAAAAGACTAGTCATTTTAGTTTCCCGTTTTCAGTCAAAACCAAAATTTTCGAAGGAAAATCATTATTTGGTACAATCCGTTTTGAGCTTTCAACCACGAGCGGATTTAAAAATAACCTGTCACTATTAAACTGTTCATATTTGTTCACGACTGAATTTGTTTTACGTACAACGAATATTTCGTCAGACTTCTTTCACCTAACCTGGGGCCTTAAGGCAGCATGCGGCCGGGCCATTAAGTGCGGCCTTTTAAGTGAATCCAAATTTTACAGAACAAATCCTTTCATTTTGATTAATATGTTTTTGTTCGTCTTTTATTATTTTTATTTTAATCTTAAGATGACCGTATTTAAAATACCAAAGAGTAAAAGAAGATTCAACGAAATAATGCTCCTCGACTGACGGCCACAATTAAAACATTAGTCTACATACGGCCACAATTAAAACATTAGTCTACATACGGCCACAATTAAAACAGTCTACATACGGCCACAATTAAAACATTAGTCTACATACGGCCACAATTAAAACATAAAGACTATTTTGACACCTGCTACCCTCGTGATTTCGTTCTATGGCTCCTAAAGAACTACAGATGGAATTGATTGAGCTCTCAGAAGAGGACATTTTAAAGTCCTTATTTGACGCTAAGAAAGATCCAGTGGAAATATGGGAAAATGCAATAGAATGCCCACGCCTTCGGCAAAATGCTTTCTTGCTTTTCAAGCACTTATTACTGTGAACCTACATTCTCTTACCCAACCCAAATCAAGACACCCTGAAGGTCACGAATGACGGATACCCATCTAGAGGATAGGCTAAAAGTGCGGACCTCCATGTTGCAACTAAATATTCAAATGCTTTCCAACGAAAAACAGTCACAACAAAGTCATTAAAAGGTTAGTTAACTTTACAATTTTTTTTTTAATTTTTTTAAGTTAGTACACAATAAGATTTTTCCAATATAATGTACATTTCGAAGTATATCTAATTGAAGTTTGTTGAATGCCTCCTTGTTAGATTTACAATTAACTTAATGCGGCCTTCCAACATGAAAAGGTTAAACACCTCTGATCTAGGATCTAGCAGAATTTATTCCAGGAGGGAATTTATAAGGTGTTGCCCTGTAGGTACATGTGTTTTTACATCGTACCGCAAGACTAAAATTCCCGACCTGGTTTAGTCGTCTCAATCCGCCTGTGTGTGTGTGTGTGTGTGTGTGTGTGCGCGTGTGTGTGTGTGTGTGTGTGTGTGTGTCGTTTTGCATTGTTTCCAGAATTACTTGAACACTGAAATCTCTGAGCACGTAACTGAAGTGAGCATGAACTGAGTTCGTACAAACAATATTTTAAATAACTGAAGCACGAAACGCTACTGAGCTGACTGTGTGATTTTGTTTTGCAGAAGGATTCTGTCCTCTCGGAGAACGTCGTCTTGATAACTGCTCCGTCACGTCGTCGTCGTCGTTCCTCAACGTGTGCAAGGGTGACACGGACTGCCCTGGTACCAAGAAATGCTGCCAAAGCGGTTGTAGTAAAGTCTGCGCCAGTGCCCTGCCCGTCCCGCCGCACCAAAGCGCGCGTCGGATGCGGACACCGGTCAAGCTTGGCTGAACACTTTGAACGCCCCCATTCACCTGGCTAACCAACCGACCGAGAGTGATCGTCGACAGCGGAACGAAGAGCTATTTGAAAAAGGGATGCGTGCGAAAAGAGATCGGCTGATGTATAATAATAATAATGTCATCAAAGGGTTATCTCCTCTCCAAGGTGCAATAAACTTTATACAGTTTTAAAGCTCTGCACTGAAACACTATCAGCAATTGATTCCGCCATAACTTCTCTCTTTTTATTTGTTTTAATATAAACGTGTTGTATGTACATTTGCAAATAAAAATAAGAATTTATGTACATTGTTACGAAAGGAATGTTGTCTTGTATTTTTTTTTTTATTCCTTCTTTTTCAGTACATTTCAACAATTTGAACTTTCAGGTTTGAATGCTAACTTGGAAGATCTCAAGATCTGCTGTTCCCTTTATGGGTTCTCAGGGAAAGAAATTTTCCCTTTTACGAGAAAGGCGGACTTCCTCCTTTCCAAATGGAAGGCAGTCAACTATTAATTTACTTTTTCCACTCGAGCAAAGAAAAGATAAGCTGTTTACAAAATGGGGAAAAAAACTGTGGTAAATACAAATTGTGGGGAGGATTTAGCAGATTAAATTCATGGAACGTCTTTTCTTGATTTCTACTGCATTCCATCATATCATATCACTGCAATGTGCCAAACCTTTATCAGTTAAACGTACGTTTTGTACGTGATATAAATGGAACAGCACGAGTTACAAAAGTTTGGAAGTCTGCCAAATATTAGATACTAGATGAATTGCCCTGCGTTGCTCGGGAGAATTTGGTGATAATTCACTATCTAAATTTTATACAAATCAAATGAAAACGATTCATTTTTTTTACGGCATGAACCGTACCAAATACTGTATTACATTTCTTCAATGAATTTGATTTTTATTCTCTGTAGAGTCTTTAGGCACACGGTATTCTTAGTTTTTCAGTTTGATTTTTGTTGTTTACTTACCTTTAGTTCCGATGCTGAATTGCGCTGCAGTTCTTCATTGTAAAGCACTTGTCACAAAAATATATCAATTCTTGCACTTTTCACAACAAAAATTATTAAATTCGAATTCAATATAAAAAAACAAAAAATTGTGTTGGGGGGGCTTGACCCCGGGCTCAGACTCTTTCCAAAAACAGTCTACAGTCTAAGAGTACCATGAGATAGTATTCCTATTCAAAATAAAAAAAGGAAAAGATGAAACTTTTTACGACAATTTTGTATGGGGGCCCTTGACCCCGGGCTCCGACCCCCCCCCTTTTTTTTTTTTTTTTTTTGATTGGAGGTTTAACGACCACCGTGAGCAACTCAATGGGCTATAAGCAGTCGCCCGTCCCTAATTTAGGGTCACTGGTTCCAGGGAAGGGAGAGAGCCAGTGCCGTAAGACAAAACAACATCCATGCCTCACCGGGATTCGAACCCGGACCCCTTACGGACGAATAATCATAGGCCAGCGCCTTAGACCACTGCGCCACCGACCTCTTTCAAAAATCGCCTACGATCTAAGTTAGAGTACCATGAGATAGTATACCAAATTTGTTGGTTCTAAATTGAAACCTGTAGATTTTTGCATAGTGCACAAACAAACAATAAATTCGAATTCAAAATAAAAAAGTAAAAAAATGGAACTTTTTCCGAAAAATTGCGTATGGGAGCCCCTATACAACCGGGCTCCGACTTCCAAAAACCATCTACGGTTTAAGTTAGAGTACCATGAGATAGTATACCAGTTTTGGTAATAATTTTCTAAATGGAAAACTGTAGATTTGCACAGCGGACAGACAAACAAACATTCAACTTTATATATTACATTATTATCTACTGTTTACGAAGTTTCGAATCATGTATTATATGAAATGAAACTTCATGTATAGAGGCACAACTACTCTTAAGTACGGTTAAATTATGTTTAAGGCCCGCGACGTTAGGGGGAAGAGGCCGAAAGATGATTAAGAAAATAAAATTTTAAGAAAAAGAAAAAATGAAAGGTTTAGGGTGGACGACTGCAAACACCAAGCTTGTGGAGAAGACATTTTCAGTTCCCTCGTCTGATAGTTTGAAATACGCAGAAAATTTGTAAAAGACTGCCAATAATTTCATATTTTGGGATGCTCAAAATCAAATTTCACTTCTTAAAAATTATTCACGCTCAAACGATAATTCCTTGAATGTATAAATTTTAAGAAAAATTTAATTTTTAACAGAAGTTTGGCGGTCTGTCCTTTCCCCATCGCTATCACCCCCCCCCCCTCCAAAAAAAAACCCCCTGTTCCCACAAAGAGAAGAAACACTGAACTTTAGAGCACTGAAGTTTTGATTACATTTTGTGATCTCTTTTCTGTTGATTTTAGTTTCTCATAAAAAAAACCTGTAGGACTGAGATTACGCAAAGATTACAGAGTAAAACGAAAGGCATGAAACTTCTTTTAAAACGAGAAGCGTACATTAATTACAGTTGAAATCGACGGGCCGTACTACAAGCTAAAAATCTAAAACGGGCCAGGAAAGTAATGGGCCTTGAGTGTTCGAGCCCAAACTACGTGGGGCTCGGCTATAAATTGGTAAGTCTGAAATTGGCGTCTTATGCTGCTGGACAGAAATTTGGGCGTTTGAGGATAGGTTGGGATTTCTGAATTAAATCCCCTGCATACCTCTACTTACACCATCAGACGCTGAAGTTATTTTTCTTTTCTTTTATTTTTACGCTTTCAAACCGTAAGTTGAAGAAGCGTATATGCTCCAGCTTTGTCCGTCTGTCTGTCTGTCTGTCTGTCTGTCCGCACGATAACTCGCGTAAAAATGGTTCAATTTCGATGAAATTTTAGTATATGGTAGGGAACAACTGGGGACGAACCGTATTAAAAATGGGCAAAATGGGGTCAAAGTTCAGGACATAGGAGCGGGATCCATTCCATCGCACTTATGCGCCATAACTTACGTAAAATTACTTCGATTGCAACAAAACTTTGTTGTTTCGGAGGTATACTGAACCGGTTCTGTTGAATATCATCGAAATGGGGTCAAAGGTCAGGGCACAGGAGCAAGATTTATCCCACAAACCATTATCCTCATAACTGGACTAAAAAATGCTGCGATTGCGACAAAACTGTTGTTCCGGAAGTATACTGAACCAATTCTGTTTAATATCATCGAAATGGGGTCAAAGGTCACGGTACAGGAGTGAAATTTATTCCACAGCCATTATCCTCATAACTTGACTAAAAATGCTTCTATTGCGACGAAATACAATACGTTGTTCCGTAACGACTTTGGAAGCAGTTCCGCCAAAAAATGTTTTTTTGTCAGCAATTGTGGGCAGTGCGCATGCGTTATATTCGTTAGCCATTATTTTCGTACGATACCTTTCGTGAAAATTGTCCGATTTAGATGGGATTTTTAATTATTAAACGGCTTGTGTGTGGTAGCTCTTGATAACAGAAATAGGTAAGACGGACAGAAAGATTTAATTTTGATGTATGTGAACCACAAACGTTATACCATAGTTTAGTCCCCTCAAAACCAAGGCATTTTCCTATGATTTCTGGTATGTTGGAAAGCATATCATAATCAATGCATTACATGATTTTACTAACTTGTTTATTGGAGATTTAACGACTACCGTGAGCAACTCAGCGGGCTATAAGCAGTCGCCCGTTCCTAATTTTGGGCCACTGGCTCCAGGAAGGGAGAGAGCCAGCGCTGTAAGACAAAGACAATATCTATGCCTTACCGGAATTTGAACCCGGGCCTATCTCGGAGGAATGACCAGAAGCTATCGCTTAGACCACAGCGCCACCGGAGTGACAGCTGAAATTCGCACTTCACATCAGAGAATGAAAGCTTTCAAGCTTGTCTCTTCCCGGGGATAGCACACAGCTGGATACTTGCAATTCCTTATAGACATCGTCTATGCATACACATAGCTACTGCTCCGTGATGCCTATGTTTATTTAAATGTTACACGTTAACATCTCTTTTTTTTTTTTTTATTGGAGGTTTAACGACCACCGTGAGCAACTCAATGGGCTATAAGCAGTCGCCCGTCCCTAATTTAGGGTCACTGGTTCCAGGGAAGGGAGAGATCCAGTGCCGTAAGACAAACACAACATCCATGCCTGACCGGGATTCGAACCCGGACCCCTTACGGACGAATGATCAGAGGCCAACGCCTTTAGACCACTGCGCCACGTTAACATCTCTCTTTCAGTGTATTGGCTGGATCAACGGTTTACTGGGAAGGATTTTTCCTGGACCATTTCTTCAGTTTTTCTAAGTCTCCTTTCTCTCGGATTTCTATGACTAAACTTTGCCCTAGCGTCAAGAAGCTTACATAAATACATAACACTGCGTAGGCTGTGGAATCCGCATAAATCAATAAAACTGCACCTTGCCCACAAAATACAGCGAAATAAGAATATATAACGCAACCTTCACGAACAAACACATATGTTGAGAGGCTGTTTTCACCATAAGAATTGTTATCGTATCGTTGTCCTTGATACTCTCAATTCACCTCCCTGCTTTTTCTCAATTCTCGAAGGCAAATATATTCGCCACGTGGAAAACAATTTCCTAAAACTGATTAACAGTTAAATGTTGTAAAATATTTTTGTTGGTCCGATAAAAATCATATTTAAATAACGCATTCTTGAGATGTTACACTCTGAGCACCCGCAAGATGAAAATTACAAGAAAGTATGTGATAATTCCACACTAAATTAACACGAATGGAGTTTTGTGGATCACGCTGTGACGATAAAAAACCGTAAAATGCCGTTTGTGAAGTTGATCTCCGCTGCTTTTGGTATTTAGGAAGATATGATTTTGCTCATGCAACCGGAAGTAGTCTTCACATTTCGTGAAGTAATGCCAGTACTGAAGGTTTGTAGATGTTTTCAGATTACCAGGAAGGAAACAGACAATTCCGCTTATTTTGGGCATTAGCACCTCCAAAGAAAAATTATATTTTTTTCTTTTCGGGGTTTAATGGCCACCAAGAGCGTTTAAAACAGTCGGCCATCCCTAACTTGGGGATGCCGATCCAGGGCAGGGAAAAGACCAGTGCAGTAGGACAAACGCACACATATGTCTCAATCGGGACTCGAATATTGATCCATCTCGAACAACTTTCTAGAATCCCGTAGTTCTGACAACTCTGCAAACGGGGCTGCCAAAGCAAATTACATGTCAACATACTAAATGCGTATTTCAAAGTTTTGTCTGCAATTCACAGTTTAAGAGGTAACCAAGATCAGTTGAATTCCCGAAGTTCACACGGTTTGATGGTTCATGTTGCTAACAGTAAGTAGGTTTGGCATGATCTCTGTAGAAGCAAAAGGCTTTGATAGTGTTGAGTGACGTCATTTCCGTATGAGGTGCTTTCATGTAATAGCTCGCATATACGTGCAAGCCATTTAAGGTTTGCATTTAACAAAAGAATGCTTTTTTTTTTTTTATTAATTACCTTTCACTTTTCATTATTATTTTTATTTTGGTTGATTTACCTTCTTAGCATTGCTTTGATCTAAGTCCCAGTATTTTTAGGTCTGATTGGGTTTCAGAGAAGTAAAGAAGTAAAATGGTTTACCACTAGGCTTACCTGCTGTGTGTGGTCAAGGATGGCGGAAATACAACCATAAATTAGCGGCGATTCTTTATACCGGACTGCTACTTAACTCTTGGTAGCTCAAACTATACCATATTTCTCAGTCTGAAAGAGGACTCTTGAGGGAATGTTTTCGGCGCCGAGTGGAGCCTTTTGCAGGACAAATTTATGAGAAGAATGCAGCAAGGACCAACTAAGCTCGTAATTTGTGACACTCAAAGATCCAAGTATGGGAGAAACAAGGGCATCTCAAGAACCCTGTATTCTTGTGTCTGCTGGAATCCGAAACAGAATCAGTTACTTCTGTGAGACTATGGGGGGGGGGGAGAAAGAGTATGCTGCCTGTTCGGAGCAATAAAGAAAGAGCAAATGACGCAGAAGAATTTAGGGTGAATCAACGATAAAAGGAAAATTGCAAATGGCTGAGATTGATCTTCTATCGCACGAAGTACTGAGTTCGTGCGTACAAGCTGCTGGCCTGCACCTTAGACCCCTATGGCCTAGGAATGGCTTACATGACTGTAGTGGATAATAATAAACATACCAAGAAAAATGTCTGTGTATAGAGAAAGAACGCTATTTTTTTATTAACACTGCACACTTCTTTATTAGTGTTGGTGCATGGTAAGAATCAAAGTCATATATTAATTCAAAATCATTTATGAAATATCCCTAGCCTCCGATCGCAGCAAGACACCTCTTGCCGTAATCTTGGACTTGTGACGGCAAAACGCTAAGTCTATGTTACTTCTACGTAACGCTCTAGCAATTTGAGTTGTGAGCACTGTAATCGCTCGTAGATCACATATACATTGAAGTAGCAAATTATTAGGAACTCCAACCTAATAATGCCCCCTCCCCGGCCTTCTAAACAGCCTCCATCCGATGTAGCATGCATTTGACAAGCTGCTGATATCGTCCTACAGATATGTTCAGCCAAGCGGATGAGATGACATCCGTTAATTGCCGAATATTCGCGGGATAAAGATCTCTCTTACTACTGGCTCTCTCCATCTCATAGTTGTTCATTCAAATGTGTTAAGATCTGGGAACTTTAGGGACCATTTTAGTACTTTGAAGTCACTTACATGCTCCTGAAACCACGGTGTGATGAGTAGACCCTTGTGGCCCAGCACATTATCTTGTTGGAAGTAACCATCTCAGTCAGGAAACACCATGCATATGTACGGGGGTGTCTAGTCCGCAATGATGTTAAGATACATCTTGCCATCTTAATACTGTTTCAGATGTATGCAAGAGCTCAATTGCCCACCATAGAAACAGACCCCACACCATTTATGTAGCTGAGATATATCGATTTGTGTTCCTGACAATATATTATGTCCCTTCCATTGGAATGTATTAACTGAACACGGGATTCATCGGACCAGGCGACTTTTTTCAGTCCCCGAGGATCAGTTTTGGAACTCCAGTGTCCCCTACAGCTGAATTTGTAGACTTTTACCCGAGGTGAGTGCTACACGAAGGGGTGGTGACTGCTATTATAGCCCATTCACCTCAATGTACGGCGGCCTGTGTATGCTGAAATTCTACTTTCGATACCGTTGTTGTATTGAGCGGTTACTTGACGAAGTGGAACTCCTTTGTCACTTTGTACAATCTGGTGCAACCGCAGTTGATCTCGAACATTGATCAGTCGTTCTTGCCTGCAGAAATACTACTGACTGCTTCTTTTTGCACTACTCATTGTACACCCTCGATACAGTTGTTCTTGCATAGCCGGGGTTTGCCGTTTCTGAAATGCTAGGACCTGCCTGCTGACGCCCACTATCATGCCTTTTTCAAAGGAGCTTAAATCACGTGCCCTTATCATATTGCCGCTATGTACGAAACAAAACCAGTCATAAACGTGGGAACTAATCATACAAAGGATCGACTGTCAAACTTTTTGAAAATACAACTTCAATTGAGGACAGTTTTTCAAATTCAAAGGAAGCTAAGTGTCCCGTTCTTCAGTACTTTCACTTTGTTGGCCAACAATTTTCCTTCTTGAAAGTATTGGCAGTTTAAATGGAAGAGGTAATGTTATGGCATTTCTTCCACGTAATAATTCTCCTTTTGGCGAAAGTATGATTTTACGTGTGAATAATTTCTAAATTTTAAGAGAATTTACTCTGATCGAAGTTATTGATTTTGCCGTACCCAAACGACGCATCGTTTGGGGACGCTGTCCGCTGGCATTTGTTTACAGTGATTGAGCTCAAACTAGGACAAAAGGAGGATCACCTTGAGAAACGCAACAAAATACACTTATCAGATTAAATGTTATACTAGATAATATAGTGAATAATCGTGCATACAAGTCAGTCAGTCATATTATGATTATTCTTGCTAAGAGTTCTTAATGGCATTAAACAACATGATTGGTTCCATGATCTGATCAGTCACGGAAAAGCTTCTCAAAAAGAATCACGCAAACAGTGAATCAGAAACTCATTTTCTGAAAAATCGAAAAACGTCCGCCTCTCTTTCGAAACTATTTCCCGAAGATTCATGAAACGTTTCGTTTTCGAAGTCTCACTTGATACAGTAGAAATTAAAGGAAAATAAATCTTGTAAGGTTTTTAGTAGTTGAATGTTGAATAATTGATTAATTAATTAATGTCCTTAGCTAACTTGTTGAACATAGAACAGTCTAGGTATCTAATTAAACAAAAACGGCCAGAGTGAAAAGAATCAGCACTTACGAACAATAGAAACAGGTCTTTATTTTACACACTGGAAATTGCAGCCACCAATACACTTTTGTATAATCTTCAAGTCGTAATTCGTCAGCTAACAGCCAGTATATACAGTGAAAACCTTGTTGGTGGTCACTAACATTCCGTGGTCATCTGCCCAAGCAAACATTTCGCGGTCACCAACATGCAGCATTTATAGAAACACCTTGTTTAAGAAGTTCTAGAAGACTTACATCACCTAAGACAACGGAGTTACACCCCCAGGACAACGAAGTTACACCACCCAGGACAACGGAGTTACACCACCCAGGACAACGGAGGTACACCACCCAGGACAACGGAGGTACACCACCCAGGACAACGGAGTTACACCACCCAGGAACAACGGAGTTACACCACCCAGGAACAACGGAGTTACACCACCCAGGAACAACGGAGTTACACCACCTAGGACACCACCGAAGTTACACCGCCCAGGACACCACCGAAGTTACACCGCCCAGGACAACGGAGTTACACCACCCAGGACAACGGAATTACACCACCCAGGACAGCGGAGTTACACCACCCAGGACAACGGAGTTACACCACCCAGGACAACGAAGTTACACCACCCAGGGCAACGAAGTTACACCACCCAGGACAATCAAGTTCTAAGCAACTGAATCCAAGCATATGTAGCTTAGGAATCAAAACAATGTTCTTGATGTGCGTTAGTCAAACAATTTCCGCTTCATCGTAGCGTTGACGACCAGGTCCATCCATGCATGTATGGATGTAGGACTACATTTCTCCAGGATTCCTAAGCTATATCTGCTTAGCTTCAGTTTCTGAAAACTATGTTGTCCTGGATGGGGTAACTGTAGCATGCCTGAACATAAATCTGGAGACGGTAGTTCGATTCCCGTGCCAGGGCGATGTAACTTTCAAGTTTTCGGAAAGACAGCTACATGGGAAAAACAATAAACAGAACGGCATCTATATACAGACAATGATGCATTATGAAGTTTTTTATCAAGTTAATACCGATATCTCAAGAGCTAAAAGATAGCTGAACACACAAGAATTCAAAAGTAATTATTTATAACTTTTAAAATTAAAGTATTCGAAAGTACAACAAAGTAGAACCAAGAAATCTTTGCTCGAAGCTTTTCGACATATTCTGGTGTTACTACAACACACAAATCATGGCAGTTCCAAAATGTTTGCGAAAGTCTTAGTAACGTGTTCTAGAGGTCTGCACGGGCCCGGGCCGGCCCGTTAGGCCTTTGCTCATTTCCAAGTTGGGTAAACGGGCCCGGCCTTCAATATTTAATGTAAAACAGACACAGGCCGAGCAGGTTTTTCTTTTTTATGAGCAAAACAATCGCTGTACGGTGCCTTTCTCGTTTGGAAAACTCGCAACATACAGCAGCAGGATAAGATTCAATAATTTCCGCTGATGGAAAAAACAGAAGTTTTACGGCATCCTCCCCTCCTACAAAACAATTGGAGTGGGTCAGCTCCCTTAGTTTTGCAATGTGAATATGGTATCTTCTCTCTCTCTAACTTTCATCCTCCTCTCATGCTTTTAGGGCAGGCTATTAACTGCAGCATTTCAAAATCGAGTGATCCGCTCGCAGACGATCTTTTTTATTGTTCTGGTCGGCGACAATTTGTTCTCCAGATGTGGAAAAAGTTTTTGAGTTGTCTCAAATGACACGGGAGAAATGGGCTGGGAGAAAACTTACTTCTGTGTATAAATCTGTGCCGTATTTTCCCCATTTGTACTCTCAGACAGCCGTTTTCAAAACTTTTGTGACACTGGTTAGCTGGGCAGTCTGTCGTTGTTTTCCCTTAGCATATGCTCAGTTCAGTATTGCTGATAAATATTCTTCCATACGGAGTTTAAGAAACCGAAAGATTTTCGCGAAGAAATCGCTTCCGGAGAATATGTGCTTATAAACAATGTAAAGGGGAAAAGCCATATTTGGAAATATTTGAAATTACTGTCCCGTTCTGCAACTAGTCAGCCGGAAAACGTTGCGCAATGCACTAAATGCAAAAACTTTGAGTTACGATAGCACAAAAACTGGAACATCGCATCTTAAGCGGCACAAATGTGTTCCCCCTCACACACGAGAGACATTAAGGTTCCATCGATATGATATGCCAGTAGAGATAGGTTCTGTTTATAAAGCCATAAAATATTCTCCCTGTGGAATGATCGGACTCATAATTCTGGATATTTCACACTTTTCGAATCACCCCCTCTCTCTCCTTGTCCCCAAGGATATTTCCGGGTCCGGTGGTAGAGAATGATAATTTGAAAACCCAGAAAATTTGAAAGGCGTAGAAATTGTCCTTTTCGTGCAATATTTTTGGGTATACAAGCCCCCCGCCCTCCCTCCTCGGACGTCACATGACTTATACAGAGTCTCAGAAATATTCTGAATGAAAGTTTATTGTAATAGAATACGTGTAGCAATTAAGAAAACGAAAACTTTACAGGAGTCTAATAGCAGAGTGCGCCAGGTGTCAAATTCGTTTTTTGGTAATTGTTGAAATTTTACGGGCCGGGCTTTAATTAAAAAATTTGAAACGGGCTGGGCCTTGGATGTGCTGTCTTGGGCCAGGCCGGGCTTTTCAAATTAAGGCTCGTGTAGACCTCTAACGTGTTCTAATGCGCTGGGTGATGAAAACATTCTTAGGAACATTGTTCCGGAAATGCTTCTCTTCCAAGCTGTGGCCCATTTTGTGAGTGTAAGAAAGCCTATGAAGTTAATTAGCTTTTACTTCAGTTATTACGGCATACTGTAAGTGATCTATGAGAACAATTATGCAAATCTACATCACAGAAAGCGTTCGAATTGCCTCATTGAGCAGCAATACATACCTCAAAGCATCTTCTCATCCATTGTCGGACACATTCGTAATTCTTTTACAGCCATCCACGATCTGTACACAGAAATCTTGAGAATCAGGAACCGGGGTAGCGTAAACATTAGCCTTAAGGTGTACCCACAAGAAGAAATCCAGTGGATTAAGATCTGGAGAGCGTGCAGGCCACACACAATTGATCCACTTTTACCAATCCAACGGGCAGGATACGTACGAATGGATGTTCTCGAACCGTGCGGGTAAAAATATGCTGGATCACTGTATGAACCACATGCAATGAACGGCCTGTTGCTAATGGAACATCTTCCAGAAATGCAGATAGCTCGGCCTCCAACAGACTGCGTGCTTTGCTGGTCATTAAGTGTTGGCAGCTGGAAAATCTCACCCATCAGGTAGTCATCAACGATGTTAAAACATTCACATTGAACTTGTACTGATGTCGATACTGGATTATTGAATGAAGATTTTCCGTGCCCAGTGGTGAATGCTATGGAAATTCACAATACCATTTCTTGTAAATTGAAAAGCACACAATGGAGGAGACCAGGTGCAATACACTGTACAGAACCCATTCCGAAAACAAGACCCGTGAGTGAAAATTAACTGGTGAGGAGGCCTGTAAAGGCCGCACGTGTTATAGGTAGACTTGCACCTGACGATAAATTCTTAATGCAGTTAAGTGTAAACCACCTACTTCCGCTGCTACTATTCTTGTACTCGTTCCGGAATTTTTTCCAGTATCTATAACGCTAAAGCAGATCTCCGGAAGCGATTAGCTCAACCCCAATCTGAAGTAACAAGCAAAAAGAATCCTATGTCTCGAAGACACCGGTGGATGGCAGCAGACATCGTCGTAGCAGAAAATCAGTCCACTAGATACGCAATAAATGTAGCGAATATCGTCCACTTCAGCGTTGCATAACTGATGATTCATCGTAAAGGTCACAAGTAATACGAAGATTGAAAATGACAACGAGTCTATTGATTCACTTACACGTAACTTCCTAACAACTGCCAACTTACTTTATGCATTACTAAGCCATCCAGGAGAAGTAATATTTTCTCCAAGATTTTCAAGTATGTGCTATGCAGTTAGATGGGCAAATGACGCAAATTTACCTAGTGGTGTACCATTGTACACGCTACCTACCGCTCTCAAAATGTGCTGTACTCTTATCTCGGAAGGGAAAACCTTTAGGCCCGATGTTCACAGAAACGTTTGTCGTTGCTATGAGCAGTAGAGCGTGCTCTCAAAGTATGCCTAAGCCTTTTAAAAACATCCAGTGTTTCTGCTTTCATTGTGTTAAAACGATCTGAGTATCCCCAGCTCTTCCGCAACAGGACAAGGAGTAAAGTTTGAAAACTATGAGCTGATGGTACGATGCTAACCATTAATAAATAGGGCTACCTTCGTGGCGCAGTGCTATAAGTACTGGATTTTGACCATTCGTCCAAGATGTGTCTGGGTTCGAACCGCAGTGAGACGTAGATGTTGTGTTTGTATTTCCAAACTCCCTCTCTCCCTTCAGTGGAACCAGTGGCCCAAAATTAGGGACAGGCGACGACTTATAGTCCATCGAATTGCTCATTGCGTCTGTTAAATCCCCATAAAAGCACAGCGAATGTGACTGCGTTCATTCTTTCGTCTGTGTGCCGTACTTTTTCATGTCTGTTCGGTTTCGAAGACGTAAAAAGTCAGTCAGTATTCAAGTAAGCAATATGAATGATCGAGAACTGGAATTCGGTTTTTTGACTCAAAACTAGCATTGTAAAAAGTTTATCTGCAAGATGCCTTGTGATGATTTTTCGGCAATGCAAGTACCTTGATGCATGCTAATTTTTTCAAATCGGTTTATACTTGCATTTTTTCGTCAATATTAATTAAACTGTTCAAGCTCAGCTCTGCTGCTGACATTTGACCAGAACTGTTACCAGCTCTCTCCCATTAAAAAAAGTTCAACCTTTAGTTGAGGGATAGGAGGCGGCTGTCTGTGGACTTTCAGACACGACCTCTTTGCACAAATAAAGCTATTAGGTTTATGTTTCCGATTTCTTTTAATTTACTTTACTAGATCTCAATTTAGTGCGATTAAGTTTACCTTTATCTTATGTAAGACAGTTGTCGTAGCTAAAAATAATACCTTTGGTGTTAAAACGAACGGTGCAGCGTTAAAATAACAGAAATAAAAGTTTGTTTCTTTAATCATTATCGAAATGAAAGTTTGTAGACAAATGTAATTCGCACAAACGCAAAGTTTTATAAAAAATCTTGCAACCCGATTTATCATGTGTAGAATAACAAGGCTATAGAGTAAGATGCTGAAATACTGAGGCTATTTTAATCTCATAAGTACATACAAATGTTCTCTAAACACAGTCGATTCCGGTTATTTGAACCATCGGTTAATCGGGGCAGCCGTTTATTTTGGACAGTTCTTTTTTTTTTTTTTTTTTTTGGTTGGAGGTTTAACGACCACCGTGAGCAACTCAATGGGCTATAAGCAGTCGCCCGTCCCTAATTTAGGGTCACTGGTTCCAGGGAAGGGAGAGAGCCAGTGCCGTAAGACAAACACAACATCCATGCCTGACCGGGATTCGAACCCGGACCCCTTACGGACGAACGATCAGAGGCCAGCGCCTTAGACCACAGCGCCACCGGGGCGGCGGACAGTTCTTGAAGAGCATCTCAAGTTAGCTCTTTAGGATAACGCTTTGCATAATAATTCGGGAAGTCGGTTAATTGGGCTGAAGTGTTCTAGCTCCGGTGTATTTCAATTAAACGAATCTATTGTATCCACTAATTTTCGATTATCAGCAAATATTTCTTTGCGGTCAACTAAAGCTTTAAGGGTTTTCTGACAACATCTTATTTGCTTGCTTTGGGATTCATCGTGGTCGTTAAATTCATTGAGTCGCTCAAATTCATCGTGGTCGTCAATTTGGGCGGCTATAAGCAGTCGCCGTCCCAAATTGGGGCCACTGGTTCCGAGGATGGAGGAGATCCTACCACGTGATACAGGTCCACCACCCATGCCTCATCAGGATTCGAACCCAGACCCAGCTCGATTAGAAGCCTGGGTCTTAGAGTACTCAACCATAGAAACGGCCTAACAGTAATTTAGGACTAAGTAATGACTTAACAAAGAGATTGCTGGCAATCTAGAATTGCTCTACGGCCCGAGCCAAACTTTCGTACGTGTATATCGCGCTCCGGTGTTCTTCGAGCAAGTATGACCCTTGTGCTGGTAAAATTGAATAAATATAATTAAATAAATAATCTAGAAGTAGCCCTTTATTTTATTTTTTTTATTTGAATTTGTCTGTGCTGCGCTATTTGAATTGGCGCCCCGGTGACGCAGTGCTCTAAGCACTGGATTGTGATCATTTGTTCGATATGGGACTGGGTTCGAATCCCGGTGAGGCATGGATGTTGTGTTTGTCAAACGGCACTGGCTCTCGCCCTTCCCTGAAACCAGTGGCCCTAAATTAGGGACGGGCGACTGCTTATAGCACATTTATTTGCTCACGGTGATCGCTAAACGTCCAATCAAAAAGAAGAAAATTATTTGAATTTTGCTTTAAATAAAATTCAGTGTGTAAATAAATAAGATAAAAAATGTATGATTGCAATGAAACACGAAAGCAATTTTTATATGCCACGGAAAATGCAAGTTGAAAATATTCATAACGGTTTAAATTTTCCAGGTTGAGTTTTCTTTTGTGGGAATGAAGGAGTATTACTCAGTCTCCATTATAATTATGGCCTTGTTTTTGACCGGGTACTTTTTAGTTGAATGGTTTAACCACCACCGTGGGTATCTAATGCTAAAACGAGTCGCCCCTCCCTAATTTTGGGCTATTTGTTTTCTAGGAAAGAGATGCAACGAGCGCTGTGGGAACAGCGCAACTCCCATTCCACAAGGAGAGCTCGAGCTCATGCCTCTGATCACCCAACCAGCGGTGAGATAATCAAAGATTTTCAACTTTGAGCCTCTTGTGCATTTAAATAAGCTTGTGAAAGTTCCGTGCCTTCCCGAAAGCCCTTTACACACACACGAAAAATCTAATCAGCGCAATGTTTCAACCAACCAGCTTCTTGTAGCGGCTGAAAATGACAGTTGCATTTTCTCTCGATTTGATTAACATAAACGTAACTTGTTCTACCAATTTTTTTTCTCTTTTTTGCTTTTCAATTTTTAACAACGGCTAAAATAATTCTGTGATTAAATATTTTTACTATAGCAAAACAAGTTGAATTTCACGGTCTGCAATGGAGTTACCCAGACATGGCCGATAACGTGAACAGCCTTGTATTTTTTTAACATTTGATTTGAATTTTAAGAAGTGTTTCTATATTTTATTTTTCTGCTTTAATAAGTGATGACCTTTTCAAATAGAAGACAAGACCATTTCGACTACTATAGCACAAGTTTGAGTCAAAGTCCAAATGTACGATTTGCAAAAACGAGTCTAAGACCCATTTGACTTTAAAAAAATATATATTAAAGCAGTTACATCGTACGTAACATTTGGCACACACACACAACTTTGAATCCGAAAATTTCGATTTAAAATGAAAACATACAGTCGCAGGTAACTTTACATAGTTGTAAAAATATGAGTTAATGAAGAATTCTAGAACATATTGCAGCAACGTTAATTGCAGAATTAAAGGACTTCAAATAGCGACTGCCATGAGCATGAGATGTAACTCAACCAAAGAAGCAGAACTTCAGTTTTTTCTAAAGAATTACTACAACATTTTGAGGATAAGCAATTAATGAAAATAATAAAACACTAATTCAATTGATGTTTATTTTTGTTGTTGTTACTTTGTTTTGGGGTTTAACGACGACCATGAGTAATTCCAATGACTATACGGAGTCGCATGTTACTAAATCAGGGCTGATGGTTTCGGGCAGGAGGGAGAGCCAGTGCCCTTAGACAATCTGACCACTGATGCCATGCCTGGACTCGAGCCTAGGCCCAACTAGAGACTACTGCCCATAAACCTATGCCTCTGACCACTCGTCCAAGAGGACATCATTGGTGCTCCTGTGAAAGAATTCGAGGAGTATAGGAATGTGAAGCAGAAAGTTAAAGGACTGGTCCTGACAATAATGGGGGAAAGAACACATAAGGGACATTAAAAGCAGGCAAAACACAAACAGCGCTATGCAAAGACGTAGCATAATATGACGCCGTACCGGTGTGGAAAAACATGAAGAGGATCGCTCCATACACTGACTACAAAGGAACACTGACTAGAGAAAGCATCGAAATATTCATGCACCCCAACCCTTGCAACGAGAGAGCTCTTCCTCGAACTCTCGGCTGCGTGGAACATCCTACTGACATAGGATATTAGGGGAAAAGAGATAATGTTTGAAAGGTAGGTCGCGAGACACCACCTTCCGCGAGACGCAATATCACCTGGACACGCAGTAGATGCGCGCTCCAAGATTTCAAATTATCGTCGTCCCGAAGGCATTCTTGTATCCACTGGCCTTGAGACAGCCTCCCGTTAGGAGTGTGAAAGCTCGGCATTTAGTTGTTGTGTGTTCTTATAAATTGTTACACCAATAAATACGGAATAAATTACTTCAAGTTTTATAAGACTGGTCCTGTTGTCACTCGCGACACTAGTCATTAAACAGTGAAGAAGAATAAACAAATGAGCGTGCTGTGCTACATTGAAGGGAAATGAAAAAAGCGACTTGCTGTAGAGAAGTAGAATATGCACTATATTGACAAAAGTCACCTGACACCTAGAAGAGAAACACAATACAGCATTTATTGACATACATTAGTACGGTGTCGGTCCACTTTTGGCCTAAATACATGCACTGACCCTTCCAGAGAAGATTTAGACAGGTTTTTGGAGCACAGCGATAGGTACGCGCTTTCATTCACTACATAATGCTGCCGCTAACTGTTGCTCAGTGGTAAGCCTTGGTTCCAAACTTCTTATGCGGTGCTCTATGGGATTAAAATCAGGGCTTCGTGCTGGCCAGTCCACACATGATACGGAATTATCGTCAAGCCACGCCGTAACAGTCCCTGCTTTATGGATCGGTGCATTATCCTGCTGATACCAACAAGGCTCGGTTCCAAAGTATTGCCACAGAGTTGGTATGACATAATTGTCCTGAATATCCAGGTAGACTTCCAGGTTAACAGGTTTGTCCACGATAACCAATAGGCTGGGACCATACCACGAAAAACACTCCCACACAAGTGCACTCCCTGCTGAAATCTTGACCGTAGGAACAGTACTCTGTGGTAAATAGCGTTCCCCCGGCTGCCGCCATACCCACACACGGCCATCAGGCTGATGGATCGTGTATCTGGATTCATCAGTCCATAAGACCAGTTTCCATTGGTCTACGATAAATGTTCTTTACACCATGATAAATGACGAGTAGCATTCCGAGTGGAGATGAAAGGCTCATGAGCAGCCGCACGACCACTGTAACCCATAGAATGAAGTTTTCTGCGAATGGTACGTGTACATACCGAGGTTCCAGCATTTTTACTCGCCTGTACACTGAGGTCTTGTGCAGTACTGCGTCGATTAGCAGTAACGACTCTCCTGAGGCTTCGACGTCCTCTATCACTGAATTTCTTTCGTCTGCCGGTACGTTTTGCTGTTTCAGGCACACCATGTGTCTTCCACTTATTCAGTACATCCAAAACAGTTGACTTGGGTATATTTAAATGCCTCTCGGTTTCTCTTATGCACAACCCACTAATATAACACCCAACAATCTTTCCTTTCTCAAAGTCCCGCCGCGACACTTTCACTCAACCTCACATTGCGATATGATCGCGGTCAGCTGCAGGCTTGTTTTTATACCGTTTGCAGCTGTACCGCGCATTTTAACAGCGCAGTGGATCCGTTCGTTTGCTTTTGAAGGGTTTTTTTTTTTTTTTTATTGGAGGTTTAACGACCACCGTGAGCAACTCAATGGGCTATAAGCAGTCGCCCGTCCCTAATTTAGGGTCACTGGTTCCAGGGAAGGGAGAGAGCCAGTGCCGTAAGACAAACACAACATCCATGCCTCACCGGGATTCGAACCCGGACCCCTTACGGACGAATGATCAGAGGCCAGCGCCTTAGACCACTGCGCCACCGGGGCGGCTTTTTGAAGGGGTGTCTGGTGACTTTTGTCAGTATAGTGTATACACACTTTGTTACTCTGGAGAAAAGGAGGAGCAAACATGTTTTTTCTGACTAAGAAGAATCGGAAAAAATGGAAAACTACCTTGACACAGTGAAAGATATTGGACAATAACGTCTTTCTGATTTGGAGAACAAAGGAACAAACACTACTTGCGGTGTGAAGAAGAATGCGCAAAGTTGCGTTGCTTCCTTGAAGAAGTGCAACAAACTCGCCTTGCTGCAGTGAAGCTAAGTGGATAAACAGCCTTGTCTCAGTGAAGGAGAATAGACACATATTTAGAAGACCATATTCAGGACCCCAAATCCCGCAGCTGGGAGCGTAAACTTTACCAATGACATGAAATGTTGACTCATTACTCAAGATTCCGTAGTCCAGGACTTTCCAAGTCTTTTTCTACCCGATGCAACACTTTCGCACAGAATTCCCGATACGCCACGCAATCTGCACTACTAATTTCTTTGTTGTTGGTGTTTGAAGGTTTAACGACCACCGTGAGCAACTCCATGGCAATAAGCAGTCTCCCGTCTCTAATTTGGGGCCACTTGTTCTAGGGAAGGGAGAGAACCAGTGCCGTAACACAAACACAATAACCACGCCTCACCGGGATTCGAACCATGACCCTCTCGGACGAATGGTCATAATCCAGCGCTTAGACCACTGTGCCACCTGGGCAGTACTAATTTCTTGAACCATGGTAAATGTGCATGGTTTTAAGTGCAATCGTTTTCGTAACACTCGCCAAAGCGTCAGTTGTGGAATGCCTATTTCACGAGACGCACGCCGCGTTGATTTCGTGGGACTACGAACGAAGCTGTCCCTCACTTGTTCCACGCCCGCAGCAGAAACACCCGGATGACCAGGAGATTTCTTGTGGTGAACAGAACAACCAGTCTCAACAAAATTCCTATGCCAAGAGTAAATTGTATGTCTAGTGGGAGGATTATTACGTTAATGGGAGCGAAATTTCCCCGTTGAACAGTTGTCGCGGATTTAGTTTCT
This sequence comes from Macrothele yani, assembly GCA_039090855.1. Lineage (NCBI taxonomy): Eukaryota > Metazoa > Arthropoda > Arachnida > Araneae > Macrothelidae > Macrothele > Macrothele yani. Next base: position 4,236,998 of record CM077014.1, read on the forward strand.
TCAAACCAAAACGCACAACGAGAACGCTCCGCACCTCTTGAAATGCAAGTCGCTGGCGGTCGCTGTTATGGGTTCCGATACCATGGCGCTGCTTGAGGTAAAACTTGATGCCCTTTGTAACACATTAACGCCCCCAAAATTTTGCTAGTATTCTGAATAAATTTCTATACGCTTTCAAACTAGTAAAGTCTTTTTTGAATCACCCTGTAGTTTGCGAATACCCTCTATCATTTGTACACCGAAGGTTAATGGCCACCCCGGTGGCGCAGTGGTCTAAGCGCTGGATTATGACCATTTTTCCGAGAAGGGTATGGGTTCGAATCCCGGTGAGGCATGGATGTTGGATTTGGCACTGGATCTCTCTCCCTTCCCTGGAACCAGTGACCCTAAATAAATCAGTGATGGGCAATTACTCATCATGATAGTTAAACCTACAATAAAAAAAGGTTTTTTTCTGAATATGCAATCCATTAAAGAGCTTCGTATGTCCTTAACAAGTATGTGTGAGCTTAATTGAAGGAATTAGTTTACAAACATCGCGGAGTGGAAATTACCAGCATGTATTTCAGCTTATAAATGCAGTTTTCTCCTGCTCAGAGAACATGGTTATGAGGAAACAAGTATGAAAGGTTTCTTACATCTCGTTTCTCGATCTCTACAAATGTCAAATGCAAATAAACAGCTGTCAAAACACAGAATCAAAAGAAAAACAAACAGTAGAGAAAGGAAGTCATCGTAGCTGAGATAGTGTTCAGTGTTACGCTTACCACTGTTGATGGGTATCAATGACCTACAACAGTGCGTGCGAACTTGAAATCGATAAAGGGGCACAAAAGTCTACAGCAATCTTGAAGATAACCTGCAGTGATTCCTGTTGACAAGCCTTAAGTTCGATCGATAGCATAGGTGAGACGCCGGAACAACATCCAGAAATCAATTCCAATACTCTGGTTCTTTTGACATCTTCTGCAAAGCAATCGTGCTCAAAAGATCTTTACAACAGAAAACGGTTGGAAGACATGAAATATGCATGACTACTAATTCACTATACACGGATTTCTAGAGCAACGTGCATTGGTAAGAACACCATTACGACACTATTACGACATAATGCAGTAAATCTCACCTCGTGGAAACACGAACATAAAGACTCAACACAGCATTGTTATGCAGCTTGAGCAAAGAAATCTTTGTAAAGGGAAATCTGTACTTTTTTCCTTGAGTAAGATTCGTCCCGTTCGCACTTTGAGAAGTGGCAGACGAATTTTACGTTATCAACGCTCACGAAATTTTCCTCTATTTTGTTAAGAGGTAGATTAACAGGAAGGCACGAAGTCCCGCGGAACTGCAGGGCCCCAAAAAATAACTATTTTTGTTTTGCATCTGAGAAAAAAAAAGGGGGGGGGGCATAGAGTGAGGGAAAAGTTTGCTGTACTGGGTTTTGAAAGCATGTTTCCGCCAGAGCTCGAAGTATTTCATCTACAAGTATTAATTTGCAAGTTTAAATGTAGGCTGATTAAAAATCTTAAATTTTGACAGTAATATTACTTAATACTGTACTGCAACTGAGCTCAGAGATTGGGGTGTTGTATCTGGCAAATTAGTTTAGAATGCAATGCACAGTTTACTCTTTAATAATACAGCCCATCTTTCCCTTAAATTTCTTTCCCCATTGAATCAATTTCAAGGACAGTCCCAAAGCTGTTATCATAGGAGTAAAATTGCATTAGAAAAGCTAGTTTTACGAGACATGCTAATAGATTTCATCCATGATCGAGTTCTTTCTGGGGGGGGGGTGGAATCTGATAATATGCGACAGCAGATCCCACACTGCATGCAGCATAAAAGTCAATTACCCACGCAGTCGAGTGGTACGAAGCGTTGATTATTAAGCATTCATCGAGAAGGATCCGAGTTCGAATCACTGGCTGTCTTCCTTCCGTGGAGAGTGGCCCCAAATTAGGGACAGGCGACTGCTTACAGCCTCGTGAGTTGCTCACGGTGGTCATTAAACCAACAAAAAGTTAACTAAAGCAGTTCCATGAATTATATGTGACATATTAAATGCTAGTACTGTGCCTAGCCTTAAAGACGGGACTCGTTTTCCTTAATAAAGGCTTTCCCCATTTGTAAATTCCAATATTTCTACCCCATCAACGTATCATGACAGTCCTAAATAATGAATTTTGGCTTGCCATAACATTTTTGAGTTTTTAATCATACAAACACCATCGTGAAATAAACCATGTTTAAGTGACCCCAACATGTGCACTTCTGTTGAAAACTCGAAGTCGCATTGTTTTGCAATGACAATATTTTCGATACATTAGTATGTGAAAGTAAAAATTGGAAGGGAGGAGCAAGCGACAGCGAAAGTTATTTTCAACGATGGCGGGCAAAGTGAGGGGCGCCGCCCCGGTGGCGCAGTGGTCTAAGCGCTGGCTTATGACCATTCGTCCGTGAAGGGTCCGGGTTCGAATCCCGGTCAGGCATGGATGTTGTGTTTGTCTTACGGCACTGGCTCTCTCCCTTCCCTGGAACCAGTGACCCTAAATTAGGGACGGGCGACTGCTTATAGCCCATTGAGTTGCTCACGGTGGTCGTTAAACCTCAAATCAAAAAAAAAACTCCAATAAAAAAAACCGAGGGCCCCTCCAAATCTGAAGCTGTGTGCAGGGCCCTGGTCACTAATTCCGCAACTGGTTTTTCCTCCTTATATCTCTTTCTATACATGCCACTCAGTATGCCCAGATATCATCGAAACGTATTCAAAAAGTTGTGTATAAACAAAAATATACCTAACATTTATCAAAATAATGTTGCTGCTTTTGAGACTGTCTTACATTCGTACTGTAATCTACAGTACACTTTTAACGTAGCCAAGTCATTATTTCGATGAATCATACCTTACTTTTATGTTGTTTGGGGGTTTAACGACCACCGTGAGCAACTCAACGGGCTGTAAGCAGTCACAGTTCCTAATTTAGGGTCACTGGTTCCAAGGAAGGGAGAGAGACACTGCACTAAGACAAACACAACATCCATGCCTCACGGGATTCGAACCCAGACCCTCTCGAACGAACGGTCATGAGCCAGCGCTTACACCACTGCGCCGGCAATTGCGTTGTAGGCAATCTTATTGTTATTTCGGTTAACCATATTTCAATCAGTCTCAAAAGCAGCACTGCTTCTTATAGTAATCATATTTTAATGATATCCAAAGAGATCACTTATTTCGATTAATCACATTTCAATATTCCTCGAATAGAGTAACTTTACTTCGGATACAATGCATTTTTCATACCAAACGGAGTAAATGTTGCAGCAGAGCAACAAAAGATTTTTTCTTAAACATGAACACATTCCTCTGTGACAGGATTCGTAATGCTTTTTCCTAACTGCAACTTATTAGTCACCATACAATCGTCAAACAACCCGATAGTCACCAGTATTCTTATAAAATTAAGAAAGAAGAAATGTTTAGCTGTTTTTGAGGAAAAGCACCTCCCTTTTTTTTTTTTTTAATTATCAACTAAACACCACAGAGCTGCGAGGCATCTATGTGAAGATGCGTTTTCTTATATCTCCCTAACCCACAGTGTAGAAAGATTACACATAAGCTACCGAGATCGGATCGAATCTGGCATTTCTTAGAATGAGCAGTGAAAGTGCTTTGAAGTTTTTGCTGAAATTGTGGATAGACATAATCCTATTTATTCAACAAAGCGTAGAAATGAGAATAACTTTGACCTTACCTTCGTACATGAGAAATTTGTCGACCAGCTGATTTTTCGGTCTCTGCCTTGATATTTGACGTGAAATTCTTCCACACGATGGCACCGTGGAGATTATTAGCGTCAAACGTTTGCCTGTCTAAGGGAAAAGCTTTCTGATTTTCGGTGCAATAGTGCCGTATGGAGATACAGTGCAATCGGGAGAATATACTTCTTCCAGAATTCTAATTTCGGAACTCCGACCCGTTTTCTGATACTCCACATGAAGAAAGAAGTGTCCATATTCTTGTGGATGATGGGAGGTAATCAAGCATGGATTACATACACCGGAGTCCATAAGTTCTGAAAAAGTGTGCCAAGCCCGAACACGACACTGCTCTCGTCAGCTCCCTATGAAGAAGAAAGTGCACAACGTCTTGTGAATAGGAGGCTATCAGACGAAAGTTACATTTATCGGAACTGTGAAAGTCTACAGAAAATGTGCCAAACAGGAACACGAGACTGCGCCTTGTTCTTTAACCCATCGTCAGCTCCATGTGAAGAAGGAAGAGCCCAACTTTTTGAGCTGAGGCTGCGGTTTGTTCTTTAGTCTCTAGTCAGGGTATAGGATATTCTGATGGGTATAAAGGACTGTGTGCAGCAAAAGGTTTCGAGCCAACTCCTTTGGATGATCATTATGACGTACGGTGTGCACCGAAGGCTGTGTTCGTTCCTGTGTCAGAGCACCAAGTAGGACTGTATTTATATGGAAATATAGAGCAAGTTCCTTTATCAAATGAAAGAAAAAAAGACTTTAAAAGCCTAATATCGTGAAGAGTTTGAAGAAAAAAAGCAGCTTGCGGTGCTGTGGACGCCGTGTAAATATGTCACGTGGTGCTACTGAATTAAGTACAGATTCCTCTTTAGTGGAACCTTAGACTTTTGTTGTTCAGCACATTCTGGTCACGAGATAGAAAATTATGTTAAAAAGATTCATGGTATTCTGCCTTTCGCTGAGATAACAGCTTACATCAAGGGGGCATCGACTCCACTCACCTCAGAATTTATACTTGGTGAAAAAAATGACATCACGAAGTTCTGCAATGAGGCGCGGCACTGCTATGTACCAAGAATACTGCGTTTCACTGCATTCTACGAATGTTCGGGGGTTTAGATTAGGGAATTTGGCTGCCACGGAAGCACATGAAATGCTTGGACATGATTCTTAAACCATTATCACACATTGCAGGCCTTATGACACTGGAAATTTCGCATATATGCTATACATTTATAACAACTGTTGTGAACAGATGAGGTCACTGTAATCATGAAATGTAAAATAAAAATACCAACGTTTACCACAATCAAAGGTTTATTATATATCGACTATAGTTTCGAGCCAATAGCTTTGCGAAACTATAGTCGATATATAATAAACCTTTGATTGTGGTAAACGTTGGTATTTTTATTTTATCTCAAAACCGCAAGTTCTGTAATCATAAATCATGAAATGTATTTGGTTTTTTTACGCTTTCCAACCGTAGGTTGAAGAAGTGTATATGCTCTAACTTTGTCCGTCCACACGATAACTCGCGTAAAAATGGTTCGATTTCGATGAAATTTTAGTATGTAGTAGGGAACCACCTGTGGTTAAACCCTTTTGAGAATGGACGAAATGGGGTCAAAGGTCGCTATGCATTGTGAGAGAGGCAGACGTTTCTGAGTGGTGTTCGAACCCCGTCCTGCCGGCCATCTATATAGTCCGCGTTTTTCCGTGTTTTTTTTTATTGGATTTTTAACGACCACCGTGAGCAACTCAATGGGCTATAAGCAGTCGCCCGTCCCTAATTTAGGGTCACTGGTTCTAGGGAAGGGATAGAGTCAGTGCCGTAAGACAAGCACAACATCCATGCCTCACCGGAATTTGAACCCGGACCCCGTTCGGACGAATGATCAGAGGCCATCGCTTAGACCACTGCGCCTCCGTGGTTTTTCAAAGACTTCTCGTGTTTGGGGACGCGAATGCGTAGTTGGTTCCCTTTGAAGCCGGCTCCGAACGCGCTTTGTCACTGGCGCCTTTTTCCCGGGATGCCTGGGTTTACCAGATGAGTGTCGATGCGCTGGTAGTAAAACAATGTAAGACGAAAGAAATCTGATGTTCCATACGATTAGGCACATACGGGAATATTACCCATGGTTGACGATGATTTTTACTGTACGGATATTCTTGTTGAATGAAAAGGAGTTTTGAATATATTGTCTGTGATTTTGTGTACTTGCTGTGTTTGTTCTCTTAAGTCCAATAATCCACAAATCGAACTCAAGCCTTCTTAGGGTATTGCCAGCGTTACCCAATAAAGGAGCCTACAAATGTGTTGAATCAGTCATTACAAAGCTTACGTTAGCTTTAAATTACCATAATTCATATAAACGGCATTATAAAACGCTAACTTCACTGGCGACGGTATGTAGAACTACATATTACAACCACTGCATTCCAGCTGACTGATGTCGGTCAGAATCAGTTACTGCCTGATACTACGTGTAATAGACCATGCCTGCACACGAGGGCACTCACATGAATTTTTTTTTTTTTTTTTTTTTTTGATTGGAGGTTTAACGACCACCGTGAGCAACTCAATGGGCTATAAGCAATCGCCCGTCCCTAATTTAGGGTCACTGGTTGCAGGGAAGGGAAAGAGCCAGTGCGGTAAGACAAACACAACATCCATGCCTCACCGGGATCCGAACCCGGACCCCTTACGGACGAATCATCAGAGGCCGTCGCTTAGACCACTGCGCCACCGGGCGGCATGAATTTTTTCAAGCATATCGTAGTGCGGTTGCTTTCTGGTTACAAGCACATGCGTTAGTTGTTTTTTTTAGGGGGAAGGAGGAGGTGAACGACCACAAAGAGCATATAAGGCTACAATCAGATCTTCGTCCCTAATTTAGCAGCACTGGTTCCAGGAATGGAAAAGAGCCCCACACAGCGCCATAGCAAGCCTATCACCTCCGCTGAATGGCCAAAAGCCAGCGCCTCAAATCACTCGGGAACTGGGTCGCCATGTTTCAGAATTAAACATTTATGTTAATGAGCAGAGAAATTTATCCCATCTGTTAGGTTAATTTCATTTTTACTTACATTGAACTCTGTTGCTGGGCTTTTCCGAAATCAGAAAAATTTCGTGCAATTTGCAAGTACAGAATAAAAACCGAATCACTAAAGTTCATGCCCCTGGCTAGATTTCTTTTAACGAATTTCTCTTCAATTTCTTCAAAATTCAGTTATCAGCGTTCATTATGATTTGTTCTAAATTTCAGTTAAGATCAGGTTACATTTCATAAAGTTTTGAAGCTTTTCTTTTCTTATCTTGACGAATATTAATTTCATTCTAATCCTTTCAACTAGTTGTGTTAAAAATTATAAAATATCATGCTACGTAGTAACTCCAAATGCCTAGCCCTAAATTTCTGACTCAAACAGCTATACGGATACTTTGAGTAAACAACCGCTCGGTCGATATATCTTAAATAGGATTTCGTGTGACTAAATTTGTTCGGAGTCAGTTAGGTTCACAATCCTTCGTAACTAATCGATTGCTAACCATTTGTTTCACATGCTGGAGTTAAAGAAAGATGCAAGTAACTGAAAAGAAATCAATATTGTGCCATGACATGACTTCGTTTAGAAATACCCTCACATTCATTTTAACATTCTTGGCAAATGCCACAAAAACAATGAGATGTATAGCCAACGGAGTTTAAATCTACCACCACGTTGAATAATATCAAGTCACTGTACTTAACGGATTTAGTACCGGAAGTGTAAGGCTCCAATATTTCGGTATAAAATGCAAATTGAATGACCAGGTTGTCTCTGTATACAAAGACTTAAGGTTAGTAGGAGATCTTGATTTCGAAATTATTCTTTGTAAATTGTACCACAATACCAAGTTCAAATCAGTTACAATCATAAAACGCCGACTACGGGCATGCTCGGGTTCTTAAACATGCCCCGCAGAAACTTGGGTATATTCTCAGTATGCCCTGATTTCTAATGGGCAACCAAAATTATAATTTGGTACCAATTTGGTCATGGTAATTAGAACTCATAGAATGGATATTTCTCTCAGTTAGCATCATCCATAGATAACCAAAAATAAAAATTGATATGTTCAAGACAATTTTTGAAATAGTATATGTTGAATACATTATTTTAGTATATAAAGAAATTCTGTAAGATATCAGTTATATTTTATACTGAATTCAATGCAACAAGCATTTTTCAGATTTATTGAGAAATGAAATAGTTAAGAAAGATATGAAGGGAAAAACAAGAAGTTGCACAATGGCTGAGTGGTGACTATTAATCGTTCGCCCGAGATAGGTCCGGGTCTGAATCTCGGGTGAGGCATCGATAATACGCTTGCTTTATAGCGCTGGTCCTCTCCCTTTCTTGGAACAAGTGGCTTCAAATTAGGGCCGGCCGACTGCTTAAATATCCCAGTGAGTTGCTCACGATGGTCGTGCCACGGAAAGGACCTCGGATTCGATCCCAGGCAGGTACGAACGCTCGATCCACTAAATATCCGCCGTGCGTCGGATGGGCACATTAAGCCGTCTGACCCCGAGTACTGGCCCTCCGGTAATAAATAAGGGTGTTTTCCTCCCACTTTCTACTTCGCTTCCGTGTCACTTTCCTATCGGGCACTCTAGCCCAAATCTCCTAGCTTCCTATTTCTAAGGGTTTTTTAAGACCTGGGGTCAGACACTCCCTTTCTAAAATCTTGTACATATGATCATTTGATCACGATGGTCGTTAAACCTTCAAATAAACAAAAAAAAAAACATTTTTACCGTAATACCTCGTATATTCAAATTATTAACAAGCATGAGGTTTGAATGAAAAACGAACTATTTCAAAAATGTTCAAAAGTTTACTACCGGGTAATGATTAATATAACAAATTTTCATTTATTCTTCTATTTATTTTAAAGAAAATCAGTTTAAAAACGCAATTTTTTTTTTTCTATCGAGCATCAAAGGTCTGCACGCGCCTTATTTGGTCAGCCTGGCCCGTTTCAGAAATTAGACACTCGTCCCGGCCCGTCAATTGTAGCTATTATTTAGGCCCGGCCTGTGATGTAATATTTAAGATAATTTTGTCATTTTTTTTTTTTTTTTTTTTTTTTTGATTGGAGGTTTAACGACCACCGTGAGCAACTCAATGGGCTATAAGCAGTCGCCCGTCCCTAATTTAGGGTCACTGGTTCCAGGGAAGGGAGAGAGCCAGTGCCGTAAGACAAACACAACATCCATGCCTCACCGGGATTCGAACCCGGACCCCTTTCAAGCGAATGATCAGAGGCCAACGCCTTAGACCACTGCGCCACTGGGGCGGCAATTTTGTCATTCTATAGTATTTTATTAAATTGTGAAAATTAAATAATGAAATTAAATTAAATATTATTGGAAATATTTAGATGAATGTAAGCCTAAAAACATAAACTAAACTTCGGCAATTATCGAAGAATACAACATTTAAAGAGAAAAAGAGACTAAGTGCGTTCAAAACCTCAGTCTCTCTGAAGTAGCAAGCTGTAGAACGACAAAAGTCAATCCCTATACGGATTAGTGATAGGAAAAGCAATCGATGCCGTCCGGCTCTCTCATACAAACACACACACACACACACACACACCAGTGCAACACCCCGCACATGAGCGCCTGTAGGAAATTTTTCAAGGGCGGTCAAATGTAATTAATTAAGCTTTGGCTAATATGTAGAAACCAGTAATTCGTGAAAATGAAAGATTAATACTATTACTACTACTTACTTACTACACTAGAACACTACTACTACTATTATTATTATTATTAATTGATGCTGCTCTTGAAGAAAGTGTATGTTAGTAATAGTCATGTATTATCATGTACATTGGTAACTGTTTTCAAAATAATGAACAGTGTCAAGCTGGGCCACGCCAAGCCTTTTAAGTTCAGCACACACCACCCTCAGCGGAACTTGTTTGGGCGTACTACCTTACGGTTTGCTAGGTTTTCCGCTTTCACGTTATCGTTTTCCAATTCCAAATTTCCAATAAAATTGGGATACTAAATTAGACACCCCAAACTCCATCTTTCCTTGTGGTCCCGTTCTGTGAGTGTAAAAAAAATAATAAATAAAATAAAATAAAGGGGAAAATAATTCTACATGGGTGGTCAAATGACCCCTGGGACCCCCTGTCGGCGCCCATGATCCCGCAGTCCACCACACAACACACACACACACACTCTCTCAGGGTCGAATCTTTTTTTGTCTTTACCATCTTTTACACAGATGGTAAAAACATTGTGAATGCCTCTCCTCGCCGCTGTGATTACGTCGTGGGCTATGTCATGGAATTAAAGCCAGCAAAACAGTTAAACGGACCACAGGAAATCGGGAAATACGACATTTTTCTTTCTTAACCTTTGCGATAAAGTGTCTGGGGAAAAGCCTGGCCAGGCCCATCGCTTTGTTCCCTAAACTAAAAAACCCGAACCGGCCCATACAGATCTCTATCGCGCATGCCCTGATTAACAAAAGTCTACGCCTATTGTCACAATTATTATTTTTTTTTACAATTTATGTTTCCTAACGGCCCAATCTGTCGGCCTTTAAATAAAATTAATTTTGCAGTTACCTTGGAAACAATACCCGTTTTGTAAAGACAAAATATGTATAATGACGCTACAAATCCTGTTAAAAATATGCGATTCCAATGTATTTTTCTGCCCCAGAATATTACACACTTACAGCACTTTCCACAAGTTGCATACGGATGACAAAAGAAACTTCTTATTGTGTTCACTGAACAACTAGGTGTTCTCCCGTACTGATTCTAATAATCTGTTAGCATTTGGATCAGAGCCTAAACCCACTTCAACAGAGGCTTCAAAAGGGAATAGTAACCTCTTTTATCTGCTCCACCGCGTTGCGCTCTTCATCTGCAACCCCATTAACTGCTTCATCGCCTTTGATTGCCTTCTGTTCTTAGCCTATGCTACAACCTCTTTTACTGCTTACCTACTGATCCCCAGCTACTGGGGAGTCTTTGCTCACAGAAACGGAGAAAATATATTTTTATTTTACCAGGGAAAATTCATTTAATTAATAACAAGAATGCTAATGGATTTGAAAGGAATCAGTAATGTGGGTCACAATCCAAACTGCCTTATTTTGAGATAACATCTCTGAGTAAGCTGGAAACTTCTGTTTCTGATTTCATATCTCCGGCAAGAGACCCCAAAAAAAAAAAAAAATGCTTATGAGTCACAAGCGAACATTTTAAGCAGTTAATATGATTTTTAAATACACCGAAAAAGGAATATTGCAAAGCCTTCAAACATTCGAAATTTGGTGGGTTGTTATTCATTTATATCGCGGGAAACACAGAATTTTAAAAAGAAATTAGAGAATAAATATAATTCGAAAATATGTATACCGCGAAAAGAAAGGAAGCCAGGATTTTAACACATTTGATTTTTAAGGTGTAGTTACCGAACGAGGATAACTCATTAAAACAATTGCATACAGACCGGAAAAAGTTCCCCCGAGGATGAATGCTTATCGTCTGAGTTGATCCCGGGTTCGAGCTCCGATGAGGCATGGGTGATAATTTTGTCTTTCGGGGCCGTTTTTGTCCCTTTCTAGAAATAAATGGCCCTATATTAGGGACACGAGACTCTATAGAGCGTTTGATACTCACATGGAGAGTTAAACCCTGAAACAAAATAAAACGAAAACCTGAAAAAGATGTACAAAAAAAACCCCAACCCCTTCCTCATGCGGCATGGGTGGTGTTTTTGTCCCTTCTTCGAAATAAATGGCCCTAAATTAGGAATGAGTGACTCCATAGAGCCTTAGATGCTCACAGGGGACGTGAAACCGCGAAGTTGAAAAAACAAGAAAATTAAACATTAGCAGAAACTTGCTCAGCTGGTGCAATTTAAACACAAAAAAACGGAATGAATTAAGACGAAACCCACAACATTTTTTATGATGAAAGTGATGAGCAAATACAATTTAAAATTATTTTTCAAACAGACTGGACCAAGTCACTAATGCATTAGACTTTTAAGTATTTTCTGAGCTAGAATGACGTAAAAATGCCCTCTCACTTCTCAGAGGATGCAAAATGATCTGAACGAGAGCCTTGATATTCGAGCTTCTAATGTTCAGTTACCCAGCGGAAGTTGCTGAAAAATCTCCTGGACAAACTAACGTAGGGCTGTCTCACACGGAATTTTTAAAATAAAGTTGATATACACTATATTGAGAAAAGTCACAGGACACCCCTTCAAAAGCAAATGAACGGATCCTCTGTGTTGTTAAGATGCGCGGTAAACAGCTGCAAACAGTATAAAAACAAGCCTGTAAATGACCGCTATCATATCGCACTGTGAGGTTGAGTGAAAACGTCGTGGCATGGTGTAAAGAACATTTATCGATCAATAGAAACAGGTCCTATGGACTGATGAATCCAGATACACGGTCCATCAGTTTGATGGCCGTGTGTGGGTATGGCGGCAGCCGCTATTTTCCACAGTGTACTGTTCCTACGGTCAAGTTTGGAGCTGGCAGTGTACTCGTGTGGGGTATTTTTTCGTGGTATGATCCCGGCCCATTGATTATCGTGGACAACCAGCACTAACACCATAATATTCTGGACAATTATGCCATACCAACTCTCTGGCATACCAACTCTCTGCTATGAAACCGAGCTTTGTTAGCACTAGCAGGATAATGCACCGAGCCATAAAGCAAGGACTGTTATGGCGTGGTTTGACGAAAATTCCGTATAGTGTGCGTTTCATCTGCACTCGGAATGCTACTCGTCGTTTAGCATGGACAGCACAGAGCCCTGATCGTAATCCCATGATCAGGGTACCGTGAAATGTAATGGACTTGGTGTAACCTATGGGATGAATTAGAGCGCCGCATAAGAAGTTTGAAACAAAGGCTTACTACTAAGCAACAGTTAGAGGCAGCATTATGTAATGAATGGAAGTAGCTTACTTATCGCTGTGTTCCAAAACCTTGTCTAAAGCCTGTCTCGAAAGGTCAGTGCATGCATTAAAGCTAAAGGTGGTTTCAGAATCGCTTTAATTTAACAAAACAGAGGAGACGAGCAACATGGAATCGTCTCAAAGAAAACAAAAAAAGAACAGGAATTATGCAAACTGATAAAAGCGATGATATGCACATGAATGAGTAATGACAAATTTACAACGTGATGGAAACAGAGCAATGCTTGAGGAAGAACAAAATGATCACAGGCGGGGCACCGCAGTGCGAAAGGACAACAAAAAGTAAATGCAGAGTCTAAACTCACCGTGAGATGTAATGGACTTGGTGTAACAGCGAACCACGGGGTCACTGGTGACCACGTAGCATAGAAGGACCTTTCACGGAATGCGGAGATGGCAGACTGATACTCCTGCTGTACCACCGTGCATAGAGTAACGGAAAGCATGGTGAAAGGTGAAGTCCTAAGCGCGCCATCTATGAAAAAGTGTCAAGGAGTGGCAGTTCATCTCTTGCAGAAGGAGTAAGTCGGCCCCAAGAGGCGAGAGATCTTCCAGAACGAGAGCGTTAGCGAAGGGGTTAGTAAACCCCTACAATTCGGAGTGGCGACATGGAATGGGTAAATCCGACGTCAGCTATGGCAGCTTTCTGAAATGTGTCAAGGCGATTGATGATACCACGACACCACAAGACGTAGTCGGGTTGCTTGGCATTATTCCGGAGGAATTTGAGGATGAAGGTTGCTTGGTCGAAGACCTCGGGAAGAACTGCTTCAAAATGCTGTAAAAAGTTGAGAGAAGCCTCCCGATTTGTTTTATGAGTGAGAAACTCGTAAAGATCTTCAAAGGAGACAGGTTCTGAAGGAAGAGAGGCATTGGTAAGCAGAGTCGAGAAATCTTTAAACGCCGGCAGAGGATCCTTGGACTTTGAAGGGGAAGAGCTAGAACGTGACAGGGGAGTTGATCTTGCTAGACGGGTGGAACGATGTGGGCGGCCAGTCGGAGAAGGTGACTTCTTTTTCCTCCGGGCCTCTGTACTGGTAGTAGAGCGACGTTTGCCGTGGATCGATGACACACGAGATGTGGAATCAGAGGAAAGGTCGACATCATCGCCGGGAGCAAAAATGCCGATGGTGAATGAAGTTTAAATATCTGCCGTGTTGTTCTCTGATGGAGAGAGAACACGGGAAGGCAAGGAGGAGTCAAGCGGAGGAAACTCCGACAGAGTGGAGAAAGCAACATCGGAAGACGCGTGTTGATCGAAGGCTTTAATCAGATTTTCGGCAGAACTGGGTCTAGGAGGTGCAGACGCAGGAGGAGGCATGGCAGCAGAAACGGAGGAAGAGGTAGAATACTGCCTTGAAGCTCCAGGATTCAGTGGCTCTGTATGGGGACAAAGAGCCTGCTGATGGCCGTAAGCTTTGCAGCGTGAGCAATGAGCAGAGGTGAGGAGCTCAATCCGGCGGCGCTCGTTACCGCAACGAACATCGAGGAACCGTGGAAACTTTATGAGATGCTCTTCCGACGGGAAGATGATGCGAGCAGTTCTACGGAAGCCACAGATATCTTTATTATCGGGGTCAGAGGGGGAAGGGGAGAGAGTCTTCACTGGGCCGACTATGCCGCATCGACTAAGTGCAGCACACAGCATATCATCATAGATCTCCAGGGGGGACCTGATGTAGAGAGACCAGAACAGGACGCTGGGCGATGGATTCGGCTAAGAGGTGACGATCGCCAATTGAAAGGCCCCGAGACAAGACAAGCTCGGCATATTCTTTCTTCGAAAAATAAACAATCACAGTTCGTGGCTTTCAGGTGAGGTGAGTAATGGCACCAGAAGGAAGCATCTTCTTGAGAGCAGAGCTGTACTGCTTCAAAGGAGTCTTGGTCAGCGCATCAAAACAAACCCCCAACTCGAGGGTCAAATGAAGACGTTGACCAGCTGGAGAGTTCTCGGGAATGTCTAATAAGATGGTGTCACCGTTGAGAGTAACGTAAGAATTCAAAGGGGGCAGACGAGACGAGGAGGAAGCCGGTGGAATACCAGAGGCAGCCGTAGAATACATGCGTGCAGAAGCGCCTCCTCTGGAAGGCATTGAAGCAACATGAGACAATGTACTGAAAGCAGAGACAGTAGAAACTGTAGAGGGCAGATTAGCGACGACATCAGAGACTTCCATGAATTCATCATCGCCGGAAGGGGCCAGGGACGTCACACTCACGTTCTCAATGGCAGCGACGGAAACCTGAGCAGGAGAAGACGTGCAAATGACAGGAGGAAAATTAAGAGGCTCTCCACTAACAAGCGAAGATTATTGATCGGCTGAGTCTGTCGTTGAAGAGGCGACGCGAGGAGCTGCAGTGATGCGGGCGGGAACAGCGCCCTCATCGGCAGATTTATGATGCAAAACTTTTCCACTAAGTGGCATAAACTGATTGTTTTGAATTATTACTGGCTGCACAGTTTAAAATTAAATTATTTTGAAATACATGTATGTAGTTAGTTTGAGAGTTCTGTCAAAAACGTGCTTCTTGCTTTGAGAAATTTTGTACGTTTTGGTCTCGCAAGTGAGACCACCCCTTTGACTAGATAACGCGCCTTTGAAATACTCATTCAGCTGTACTCTCCCCTTCCCCCAATACGTGATGTAATAATGGATCATTTGTTTACTGAGAGTGATCTTTTTTTATCTTTTTGAAGAATAAGACAAGAAGCATGGTGTTAATAAATATCTAGGGCAGATTCATTACAAACCAAAGACAGCAGTCTTTTCTTTGCTTAACAACTCCATCGAACTTTTCTGTCGACGAATCACCTGTACTTAAAAACTAATGGCAAGATATGGAGTCACAATGCAAAATTATCAGAAGCAAAAAACAGCTGTGATTCCTGGTTTCATAAAGAACATCAAAAATGCGATGAAAACTGTTGGTATTAGTTGATAAACAGTTGCGTAAATAAGCTTGCTTGCCTGCTTATTTCGCATTTGTGTGTGTATGTATGTGTGTGTAACTGTTTGTTTCCTCTCTCCGAGCTGCGGAGCATGTGAGGCAGACCCTGGACTTCTGTAAGTTCAGGTCGCCTAAAAGACGCATCGTGATTGGCCAAAGGTCAATATTATCAATGCAAAATTATCAGACGCATAAAACCTCTGTAATTCCTGGTTTTACAAAGAACACTAAATATACTATGAAAACTGTTGGCATTAGCGTCCTTGCACGTGTATTTCTCATGTGTGAGTGTTTTCTTGCTCCGAGCTGCGGAGCTTGTGAGGCAGACACTGAATTCCTGGGTAAGTTCGGGTCGCGTGAAAGGCGCATTGTGATGGGCCAAAAGTCGCGAACTATTTATCTTGTGCTCTGAAATTCCCTATGAGTGCGAACCCTTCGGAGCTTCAGATAGTAAAGCATGTATTTTGTTTGTGTTATAACGCGGCGTTGAAGGAACCTTTAACGATATTTTTGCTACAATGTAGAAATATATGTAACGAAATACCGTTTTTAATGTAGTGAAAATATATTACATTTTTTAAATAAAAACATTTGACATTGTGAGCCCAGTTGTTATCCGCTACTTCTGCCGAGATCTGCAGCATCCATTATTTTTAAAGAGGGTGAAATGAGATCCTACACTAATCTTCCCATTTCCTGTCAGGTCTTAATTGTTCCAGTTTGCATTAACTGTAGATACCTGAAATATTCATATATTTGCATATTTGAAATGAGCACCATGTGATGTACGTCAGATCACAACACAGAAAAACAATACAACACAGCCTGATGTTCCGCCTTTAGATCATACTTTTAGTCAGTTAGTTAGAGTGGGTCGATAGTTGCCAGTTTGAGGTTCTTTGTATTTTCAGAATGGACAACCAAACAAACTATCAAGCAAAATCCAGTCTCAGTGGTGTTACGTTGCATATTTTACCAATTGGTTCAATTAGATAGCTCTCTAAAGTAACGCTGTTGTTCGAATACAGCATCTTTCGTGGTGTAAATTAACCATTTTATTAGAAGAAGCGGACAGAAATAATAACAGCTGTAGAGATGGATGCTTTAAGAAGATCATGCAAAGTGCCAAGAAGACAAAAAATAACAAATGAAAGGATTAAGCAAAGCCCATTTAAGAGGGGGAGCTAGGGGGCCGCAGTCTCGGGCCCCGCATTTTCAATGGCCCCAGAATTATGCAAGATACTTGAAGAATAGTTTTTGCAGATAGCACAGCAAAAACTATAAAAAACTGCCTTGTAAAAAAAAATTCTGTTTCTTTCACCTTTTCTAGGAGTCCGCAAAAATATAGTCGCCCCCAGTCCATTCTCAAATCTTTCGAAAGCATTGCAGATATTTTTTTGTACACATCTGTAATGGGGGAAATTTTCATAGGTTTAGAATTCGTTTGAATCATGATATTTGGATCATATTATTTTGCCCACTATTTCGATATAATTTCAACAAGCTGAACCCTGGAAGCGATTCGTCCATGAATCATGGGATACACATTTAAATACGGAGTGGATATTTTTATGGCTCCCTCATCATATTTTGGGGATGTTTTCTCCTGGGTATTTTTATTCATCCACCCACAGTGAAATTCTAGATGTTCCACTAATGCTGGGGCCCCCAAAACACTGTCCAGCCCCAGGTGATCCTGTCTCCTTAAATGTGCTCTGGGATTAAGGAATTGATGGAAGTGAAAGAAACAATTTTGGAAGACATACAGAAGAGATAATTGCGTTGGTTTGGTCATGTAAAAAGAAAGACCAGCGAAAGACTGCCCAAAGTTGTCGTGGAATTAAATCAAAGAAACGGAAAAATAGATGCCAACCTAGAAGAACATGGTTTAATGGAATAAAGAGAGCACTTAGTCAAAACGGCCTGATGGAATAACGGTACTTAGATAGAGAAAGATCGAAAGGCGACGTCAGACGCCATAAACCGATTATATATATATATATCATCATCATCAACTATTATCAATCCACTGCTAGATGGTCTCCTCACGTTTCTTCCACAATTGTCTGTCTTGAGCCTGTCTCCATGTTACTCCGGCATGCTTTCAAATCTCATCCGTCCATTTCTCATGGGGTCTTCTTCTGGGTCTTTTTCTGTCCCTGAGAATCCAATCTAAAATTTCAGTTTTCCATCGGTGGTCTGTTCTTCTGGCAACATGTCCAGCCCATTACCATTTCAGTAATTTCACTCTGGTCATGATGTCATCCACTCTTGTCATTTTCCTTATCCAGAAGTTCCTCTTCTTAACTTTCCTGGTTACACCAAGCATGCAACTCTCCATGCTGCTTTGAGTTGTGTGCAGTCTTTGTATACTTTTTAGTTAAGGTCCATGTCTACGCTCCATACGTAAGCACTGGCAGGATGCATTGATTAAACACTTTCCTTTTAAGACATAATGCCATACTGCTCTTAAAAATTGTACTATTTCTTTCAAAAGCTCTCCATCCAACTTTTATACGGCGATTTATTTCTTCATCGATGTGACCCTCACTTGATATCTGCTGCACAAGATAAATGTAGGTATCGGTTGTTTCAAGCTTTTCTCCATCAATCAATAAATATATATATATATATTTTTTTTTTTTTTTTTGTAAATATTTTTTTTTTTTTTTTTTTTTTTTTGTACATCACTTTTGCCTTCTGAAAGTTCGTTTTTCATCCCACTTCTTTACTTTTGTCAGCAAGTTCTTGGATCATACTCCGCAGCTCTGAAGCGGTAGTTGCAAAAATGGCTACGTCACCAGCAAAACGAAGGTGAGTTAGATAATCTCCATTAATATTTATCCCTTTGTTTTCCCAGTTCAGTGATTGAAAGACATTTTGAAATGTGGCATTAAAGAGTGTGGGAGATATGGTGTCCCCTTGTCTCACTCCCTTTCCAATTTTTATTGGTGCTGTATCCTCAAATATCCGAACCGTTGCACTTGCATTTTCATATATGTTATTAATAATGTTAATGTACGCATCTTCAGTACCGCAGGATTTCAAAGCCATTATAACTGCTGATGGTTTCACGGAATCGAAGGCCTTTTCATAATCAATAAAAGCCATGCATAATGGGAGTTCATATTCTCTCGCTCTTTCAATTAGATGTCTCAGTACGTGGATATGATCTATTGTGCTGTAGCCACTCCTGAATCCAGCTTGTTCTCTCGGTTGAGCCATGTCCAGTGTTATCTTCAAGCGGTGTGAAAGAACTTTAGTGAAGACTTTAGAAACCACTGATAGGAGGCTGATGGGCCTGTAGTTCCCGAGATCCTCATCGTTAGTTTATATTATATACAGTATATAATTAAGTATTTTGACAGTTGGCCAAAACAAAGGGCCGAATATCCTTAGAACGGAAAGTTAATCCAGTCGAGGCCGTATGTAACGAAGTCGAAGAGAGAATTAAAAACATTCCATGGATGTGAACATCGTTATAACCGGACAAATAAAAGAAGGGTTATTTTTAGCATATTACATTATGTCAGGTTTAAATTAGTCAATCATAAACTGTTTATCAATTAATCGAAGGCAATTGATAAACAGTTAATTAAAAAATATAGCTAGCAAAAAGTATGAGTAAGAATTGCAATAAGCAAAACATTTAACAAATTTAAAAAACAAACTGCCAAATTTTTTATTTGCACTAGTTACATTTGATTTGCTGTTACGTCCGAAACATAAGTCAGTTGTTCTTGTTTTGTGGGCGTCATGACAGCTGTTTTAAATGTTTTCAAACTGCCTCTGACGCGGTGGTTAAGATGTTCCTAGATGAAAAAGAATCTACATTTTTGAAACAGTGATTGAAAGGAGGCGAGGGGAGTGGATAAAAAAACATTTGCCAAGATGTATGTCTGTGGCAAGCGACGAGTGGGGAGTTAGCGGAAGGGGTAATAAAAAAACAACGGAAACATTTTTCTACGCAAACTGACCTGCCTATAAGAGGATCAGTTTACTGGCAGATCCGGACACGGCATTTCAGTACATCGAAATTTTAGCGTCACTTCCGTACAAATGTAATGTTAATTATGCACTGTATTTGAGATCTCCTACAGATTTACCGTTTTTGTGTCACTTGCGTACCAAAAGGAATTTAACTCTCTCGTACCCCGAAGATGCTCTTTGATTTTGCTCCCTTTATGTGAACTTAATACATAGGCTCTATTTCAATCTGATAATACTTATTTTTCTACGAAATAATCCGAATTATTTAAAATATCTTTAACCCCTCCAGGAGTTAATCAATTTTGGCTCAAACACAGCATATTTATCAACATTAATGCTATAATTTTTATCTCATTTCAATTCACGTGGTCAACAATTTTCAATTATGTTTTAATAGCATCCGTTCATAATCTAAAAACTGTCCTTTACACATTTTCCAGGCTTAGGACTAGCAGTGAAAACACTGGCGTGTTTAAAAATGGTGAGCAGAACATGCTCTTTTCTTTGTGAATCGAATATATATACACTCACTTCCAAAAGTTAAGCACGGAGCATTAAGATGCGAAAAAATGGAGAAGTATTGCTTGGATTGACACGAAATGCGGCAGGAACGTAGGAAATATGTTTATTAATGAATCACAACAAAGAAATACAGACAGAGATGAAAATAATATTGAATTTTCAGAAATTATAAGATGACGTCAAATTGGAGTCATTTACAAAGTAAGTAATAAAGTCACAACAAACAACAAAACCCGACATTAACAGGGTATGTGAGCACCCCTCATCTGCATACAAAGTTTACAACGTCTGACCATGCTTTTTATGAGGTGATCAACCACCGCAGAGTCCAGTAATCGCCATTCCTCCTGTAGAGCAGTTTCCAAAGCTGTGAGAGTGGTTGGGGGCAGGAGACGTGAACACACAGCACGGCCGAGGTCATCCCAAAGATTTTCAATGGGATTAAGGTCGGGCGAGTACGCCGGCCACTCCATACACACAATCCCCTCCCTCTCCAGGTAGTCGTCGACGATGGCAGCTCTATGGGGACGCTCATAATCGTCCATTAAAACGAAGACAGGACCAACTGCTGCACCGTACAATCGCACAGTGGGGTCTAGGACTTCATCCCGATACCGCACAGCCGTCACAGAACCCCGTCTGTGTGTATGGAGGTCGGTGCGATATCCCAACGAAATTCCTGCCCAGATCATGATGCTTCCACCTTGGAATGCATGATGTTCGGTGATGTTTTTTATTTTTTTATTTTTTTTTTTTTGATTGGAGGTTTTACGACCACCGTGAGCAACTCAATGGGCTATAAGCAGTCGCCCGTCCCTAATTTAGGGTCACTGGTTCCAGGGAAGGGAGAGAGCCAGTGCCGTAAGACAAACACAACATCCATGCCTGACCGGGATTCAAACCCGGACCCCTTACGGACGAATGATCAGTGGCCAACGCCTTAGACCACTGCGCCACCGGGGCGGCGTTCGGTGATGTTCTGGGGTCTATTTGCGTGTACCTTCTTCCCTCCACACCCGTACGCGCTTGTCATCGGGTTGCAGGGCAAATCTGGACTAATCCGTGAACATAACGTTGCCCCAATCAGACACAGTCCAATTGACATGTTTGGGACACCACTTTAATCGTGCCCCTCTGGATTGGACGGATAGAGGAACACAAACCCGTGGTACCCGGGCGTACAGTCCCTTCATGTGTAGCCTTCGACGCACAGTAGTGGCAGATATCGTCTTACCAATGGCCGCCGTAACCATAGATGTCACACGTGTGGACGTCGCTCTTCGATTCCGCTTGGCTGCAACGGTCTTCCGCGGGGGTCGTAACCCTTGGGCGACCGGCCACAGGTCTATGGACAACTGTTTGGCTGGTTAGAAATTGTTTCCATAAACGTGAAATGACGGAATGATTCACGCCGAAGAAACCAGCAACATATGTGATTGACTGTCCTGCTTCAATGCGTCCGACGGCACGCCAGCGCTCAGAATCTTCCAATCGTCTTCTGGAAGCCATAAAATCAAGTCTGTCTTCAAAACAAATCATCCAACAGTTCTCAAAACCTTGTAGCAGCACTTGCATGCAACTCCTGTACCCATTCAGAGTGCTGGCTTCTTATACGACTGCCTGTTTTGCATATTTCTCGGCAAGACACCGTGATTCGCTGTTACCTACCACATTTGCATACTTCCATCTACCACTGCGGCGAATTGCAGATTCTCCAATTCCGATTGGCTTCCGGAAATTAACTTCTCCCTCTGCGTGCTTAACTTTTGGAAGTGAGTGTGTGTATATATATATATATATATATATATATATATATACACACAGTAGCGAACAAAAGTATTTGGCGAAACACTTTTTCGACCATAATTTTTATTCTGTTGGACCAAATCGGGTCATTTTGGGATATGATATGTGTTGATTCGAGGGTTACAATGCCGCGTAGTTTGTATTTCGTTCAGAACGAATTTGTCTTTCGAAATGGGTCATATTCAAGAGTAGCCAATTATTACCCATTTGTTTGCTGCATGTATTAATGTTTTTCTTGTTATTTTTGTGGGTTTTGTGATGTGTAGTGTGATAATAAGTCAATCTTAGGTTTTCAGAAATGGGAAAAAAGGCGAAGACTCCTGTTGGAGCTCGCCAGGTGGCCGTGAACATGATGGAATCCGGAATGCGCGTCACCGACATTGCGAGGGCCCTGAAGATCCGACACCAGTCCATTTGAGCTATCCTGCAACGTTATAAGAAGACTGGGACCGTCGAGAACAGTCAGCGATGTGGTAGGCCTCGTTCCACTACATTGCGTCTGGAAAGACGCATCCTCCGTCGATCTCGTGCTGATCCCACCTTGACTGCTGTGGACATGGCCAACGAATTCCGCGACAGCGACGACCTGAACGTCAGCCGAATGACCATCTCCCGTCGTCTCATTGCTGGTGGATTGAATGGAAGACGCCCTGCCAAGAAACCACTCATCGGAGTCAAGAATCGACGAGCCAGAGTGGCGTTCGCGTGCCGTCATCGACAATGGACAGCGGCGGACTGGAGTAAGGTGCTTTTCACCGACGAGAGCAAGTTCAACTTGTTCGGAAGTGATGGCATCCGATACGTACGACGTCCGTGTGGCCAGAGATTCAACCCCCAGTTCATTCAGCCGACTGTCAAGCACGGAGGAGGATTGCTCATGGTTTACGGCCCCATCATCAAGATTGACGGAATAATGACCGGGCAGAGCTACACGAACATGCTCATTAACGATGTCTTCAAATGGGCAAACCAGAACATGCCACCCGGATGGATCATGCAGCAAGACAACGACCCGAAGCACACCTCCAGGATAGCAAAGGCAGCCTTCCAGCAGCAACAGGTCACACTTCTAGACTGGCCAAGCCAATCTCCCGACCTCAACCCCATCGAGCACATGTGGGAGGAGCTGGAGAGACGATGTGCGAAGAAATCCTGCCGAAATAGGGCCCAGAAGTTCGTCCAGCTGTCTGCAGAATGGGCGCGAATTCCACAGGTCACCGTCGAGAAGCTAGTGGACTCGATGCCGGCCCGTTGTGCAGTTGTTATTAAGTCTCGTGGTTATCCCACTAAGTATTAGTTATTGTTTTGTCGTTTTCTCGTACTTGTTTTCTGTTATCGTTGCATTAAATGAATGTGATACACCCTACTTTGTTGGTCAATTTGTATGATCTTTGCGATTAAGCTCGGTACCTGATCTGCGTTAAGGTTTCCGATCCATCTGCATATGGGTCATGTTTACAACTGAATAACACATATCATATCCCAAAATGACCAGATTTGGTCCAGCAGAAAAAAAATTATGGACGAAAAAGTGTTTCGCCAAATACTTTTGTTCGCTACTGTATATATAATTTACACCCAACTTCAGCAACGACCAATTTTTTTTTTAATTTTTTAAAATATTTTCTGAAAACCCAAACGCGCGAAAGCAGCAGAGAAGAATTCTCAGAAACATTGGCGCACTCACAGAGGGGGATTTGGGGGCTGAAGCCCCTCCAAGGAGATGAAAAGCGACGTTCGTCAGAAATTAAACATTCAAAAACATTATTTTACATGTTCAAAAAATTACATAGTGTCTTCTATTGCATGATGCCTACTTCCCAAAGCCCCAAAGAGATTAAGAACGACGTACGTCACAACCTTATACACAGAGTCGCCACTTTATTATGACCACCCCCTCAGTACTTCGTTTGGCCACCTTTTACCTTTAATGCTACGTCGTATCTTCGTGGCATGGACTCCCCGAGATGTTGATAGGTGGTTTCTGGAATTTGAGACCATGCTTGATGAATAGCACTTTCCAGGATTGTGAGAGTGCAGGGTTGTGGATCCAGCTGCCTGATGGCTCGTTCAACTTTATCCCATAAATTCTCAATGGGGTTGAGATCTGGAGATTGTGTGTGGGGGGGGGGCACCTAAGCAAAGTAAACTCACCGGCATGTTCCTGAAACCAATCCTGTACAATACGAGCCCTATGGCAGGACGCATTATCTTGTTGAAAGTAGCCATCGCCATTGGGATAAACCATCCACATGACAGGATGCACTTTGTCCGGAACGATGTTTAGATATGATGTGCCGGTCAGACGTTGATCAACACGAATTAAAGGGCCCAAAGCATGCCAGGAAAACATTCCCCAAACCATAACGTTGCCTCCACCAACTTAAAGGGTTGTAGCAATGTATTTGGGGTCCATGCTTTCGTGCTGTTTCCGCCAAATTCTCACTCGGCCATCGGCATGGTGCAACTGAAAACGTGATTCATCGG
Organism: Macrothele yani; assembly: GCA_039090855.1. Classification (NCBI taxonomy): domain Eukaryota; kingdom Metazoa; phylum Arthropoda; class Arachnida; order Araneae; family Macrothelidae; genus Macrothele; species Macrothele yani. The sequence goes on from CM077014.1 coordinate 4,261,543, forward strand.
ACCACATAATTTGTTTTCAATTATCGACTGTCCAATCCTTGTGCTCCTGTGCGAACTGGAGACGTTTTCTCTTGTTAACTGCTGCAGGCAGCAAAGGTGTTCGAACAGGCCTTCGGCTGCCATATCTCATCCGATGCAGTGTACAACGAACAGTGCGTGCAGAGATCATTTGAGAGAATCCTTGATAAAGATGGTCTGTAATTTGCTGCACTGTTGCCCTTCTGTTGTCTGTTACCAGTCTGGACACTCTGCGTTCCGCCCGAGCAGTCACTAGTCGATGGCGACCACACGTTGCACGCAGAGACCCAGTTTTTTGGCTGACAGTCCAGTCTTTAAACACTTTAACAAGAGCTGCTCTGGAACATTTCACGAATGCGGCGGTTTCGGTGATACTCGCTCCATGGCTTCGAGCTCCTACAATCATCCCACGTTGAAAGTCCGTCAAATCGCATTTTTTTACTCATCTCGTCACCCAAAAATCACTTCTACTACTGTCGCAAGCACTAAGCTTTCCCGTTTTATACTAGCCTCGCCCTCTGGTGGCAACAGCGTGCAGCCATAGCACATTTGCTTAAAACTGTCAGGTGGTCATAATAAAGTGGCCACTCAGTGTATAAACTATATATATATATATATATATCTTTAGTTAAGGTCCATACCTCTGCTCCATACGTAAGCACTGGCATGATGCATTGATTAAACACTGGCATGATGCAATGATGCATTGATGCATTGATTGCATACTGCTCTTAAAAATTATACTGTTTCTTCCAAAAGCTCCCCATCCAAGTTTTATACACCGATTAATTTCTTCATCAATGTGACCCTCACTTGATATAATTTTAGACTGGATTCCGAGGGACAGGAAAAGACCCAGAAGACCACATGGGAGATGGATGGATGAAATTCGAAAGTATGCTGGAGTGACATGGCGGAGCCAGGTTCAAGACAAACAATTGTGGAAGAAACTTGGGGAGACCTTCATCCAGCAGTGGATTGGTATTAGTTGATGATGATGATGATATAACCTCTCCAACAGGAATTCCTGGGTGCGCCAATGCTCAGAAACAATACTTACTACAAGAAACAATTTCAACAGGAGCCAAAAATAGGAGAAAAAACACCAATGCAAACGAGCAGGGAAGAACATACAGGAAGTTTTGAAAATGCTGAGCTTTTGCTTTATCAAGGACCAGCAATGCATTTATGACATAGCAGAAACACATATTCAACTAGGTATTTGTAGAGATGAGTTAATGCTGAGGTTTGATGGTCCTTGATAAAGCCAAAGCTCAGCATTTTCAAAACTTTCTGCATTCCTGCATGTTCTTTCCTGCTCGTTTGCATTGGTGTTTTTTCTCCTATTTGGCTCCTGTTGAAATTGCTTCTTCTTGAAGTATATCATCATCATCATCATCATCATTGTCAACCATTATCAATCCACTGCTGGACGAAGGTCTCCCCAAGTTTCCTCCACAACGGTCTGTCTTGTGCCAGTCTCCTCCATGTCACTCCCGCATACTTTCGAATTTTATCCACCCATCTCCCATGTGGTCTTCTTCTGGGTCTTTTCCTGTCCCTTGGAATCCAATCTAAAATTTTGGCTGTCCATCGATGGTCTGTCCATCGATGGTCTGTCCTTCTGGCAGTATGTCCAGCCCATTGCCATTTCAGGGATTTAACTCTGGTCATGATGTTTTCCACTCTTGTCATTTTTCGGGTCCACGAGTTCCTCTTCTTATCTTTCCTGGTTACACCAAGCATGCACCTCTCCATGCTACTTTGAGTTGTCTGCAGCCTTTGTATGTCTCTTTTAGTTAAGGTCCACGTCTCTGCACCATACGTAAGCACTGGAAGGATGCATTGATCAAACACTTTTCTTTTAAGACATAATGGCATATTGCTCTTGAAAATTATGCTGTTTCTTCCAAAAGCTCTCCAGGCTAGTTTTGTACGCCGATTAATTTCTTCATCAATGTGACCCTCACTTGATATCTGCTGTCCAAGATAAACGTCCGTGTCTGTTATCTCCAGCTTTTCTCCATCAATCGATAAATCTTCATTTCCTGTAAAAGCATTGTACATCACTTTTGTCTTCTGAAAGTTCATTGTAATCCCACTTCTTTACTCTTGTCTGCAAGTTCCTAGATCATACTCTGCAGCTATGATGGGGTAGTTGCAAAAATGACTACGTCATCGGCAAAACGAAGGTGGGTTAGATAATCTCCATTAATCTTTATCCCTTTGTTTTCCCAGTTCAGTAATTGAAAGTCATTTTCCAATGTCGCATTAAAGAGCTTCGGAGATATGGTGTCACCTTGTCTCAATCCCTTTCCAATTTTTATGTGTGTTCTATTTTCAAACAGCCGAATCTTTACATTTGCATTTTCATAGATGTTATTAATAATATTAATGTATGCATCTTCAATACCGCAGGTTTTCAGAGCCATTGTAACTGCTGATGGTTTCACCGAATCAAAGGCTTTTTCATAATCGATAAAAGCCATGCACAATGGAAGTTCATATTCCCTCGCTCTTTCAATTAGTTCTCTCAGCACATGGATATGATCTATTGTGCTGTAGCCACTCCTGAATCCAGCTTGTTCTCTCGGTTGAGCCATGTCCAGTGTTACCTTCAAGCGGTGTGAAAGAACTTTAGTGAAGATTTTATAAACTACTGATAGGAGGCTGATAGGTCTGTAGTTTCCGAGATCCTCAATGTCACCTTTCTTATGTAGCAGGATCATTGTAGCGGTGTTCCAATCCTCAGGAATCTTTCCTTCTTTAACGCATTGAGTGAAAATTTGGGCGAGTACTGTTTCGATTTCTCCCCTTGCTTCTTGTATGATGTCTACAGTAATTCCATCTTCTCCTGGAGCTTTTCCCCGCTTCATGTTCTTCATTGCATGTGCAACTTCTGCTGGGAGGACTGGAAGAACTCTGGTACTGGTACCTTTCATGATGTCTGGAGTACATGTATCATCCCTTTCATATAATTTGGAGTAGAAATATTTCACTCTTCTCAAAATTTCGCCTCTATTTCGTGTTACAGAACCATCTTCTTTTCTCAGTGCCATAATCTGTTTTCTTCCCTTACTGAGATGTCCCTTTGCTATCTTTAGGCTTTGGTTGTTTTCAATTGCTTTCCTCACTAGTTCACAGTTGAATTTCCTTACGTCTTCAGTGATACTTTTTTGCACTGTCTTGCATAGCTCTATATATTCCACTTTGGAAGTCACATCTTCTTTAGTTGTCCTCATCTCTCTTCTTTCTTACATCAACATTTTGGTTTTCCTGATAATTTGTTCACATTCAACTTATTCTTAGATCCAGCTAATTGTGTTGCTGTTTCCATAAGAGCTTTGGTTACTTTTCTGTTAACTTCATAAATATCACTTCTTCCGATGTTAAAAGCAGAGAATCTGTTCTTCAATTCCAACTTGAAGGTATTATGGTGTTTTTTAAAGTTGGTTATGTCAATACGTTTTGTTTGTCGTATGAGCTTGCCACGTTCGAGTTTAGTGTTGAGGTGCATCTTGCATCTCACCAATCTATGGTCACTACCTGTGTTGAACTTGTTTAGCACACTGCAGTCTTCTATGACGAATTTTTTGCTACACATAATAGAATCAATTTCACTTGTGGTCCCATTTGGATGTCTCCATGTCCATTTCCTGTGTGGCTTTTTCTTGAAAAAGGAGTTCATGATGAAAAACCCGTCTGCCTCTGCAAACTCAACGAGAGTATTTCCACGCTGGCTTCTGTTGCCGTGACCGAATTTACCTACTGAAGTTTCATTCGGTTGCCGTTGCCCTATTTTTGCATTGAAATCTCCCATAATTATCTTCAAATGCTGCTTACCTTTATTATTTAGATGACGAATTTCCTCATAAAATTCTTCAATTTCTTCTTCAGGATGACTTGTGGTGGGTGCATAAGTTTGAATAATCTGAGCCTGGTATCTTCTCGAGAGTTGGATAACGAGTCTTGCAGCTCTGTCAGAGGAACTTTCAACTTCTACAACTTTATCCTTCAGTTTCTTGTTTATTATAAATCCAACACCACTAGTTCTGCCAGTATCTGTCCCACGATAGTAGAAGAGATGTCCACTTTTCAGTTCAATGAGATCTCTTTTTCTCGTTGCCTCACTTAGCCCTACACAGCCCTACACAAGTAATACCTCCACCTTAATAACTTTTGAAATTTTGAAGTGATTATAATGAAACTGCATTGACATGTACTACGATATGTTTTCAATGTGGGAACCAATTTTTTTTCAGAATCGGAAATAAAGATCATGAAAGACAGAGAAAAGCAGCGAGCCGTAATTGAATTCCTGGAAAAAGAGGGATGCGAGGCTCTAGAAATCCACAGAAGACTCCTGGCGGTGTATGGAGCTGCCACAATCGATATCAGTAATGTCAGAAGATGGATGAAGAGGTTTCGTGAGGGAGAAAGTTCAGTGTTAGGAAAACAACGGAGTGGAAGACCCGCAACTGCAGTGACAGATGCCAACAGGCAACGAGTAAAAGACCTCATCACAGCTGATCGTCGTGTCACCATCCAGGAGTTGTGTGATGCAATTCATTGCGGTCATAGTGCTATGGAAACATTAAATAGGGATTCAGACTACAGAAAAATTTGTTCAAAGTGAATCTTAAGAAACCGATCCCGTGAACAATGTGAGAAAAGGGTGGACATGTGCCGGAACCTCTTGGATTGTTATGAGAGGGAGGGTTAGGTGCTTTTCTCTAAAGTTATGACGGGGGATGAAACCTGGATGTTCCTTCATGGCCCACAAACAAAACGTGCGTTAATGGAATAGCACCGCACATCTCCACCTCGACAGAAAAATGTGAAAACAACTCGTTCTCTCAGGTAAAGTAATGGTGACAAATTTCTGGGACAAATGTGGTGTCATTTCGACTGATTTCCTTGAACGCGGTGCAACAGTAAATGATGCCCACTATGTGCAGACACCAAAGAAGCTAAATGAAGCTATCAGAAGGAAAAGGCGTGACATTCCACTTCATGGTGTTGTTTTACACCATGATAACGCACGTCCACATTTCTCAATGGAGACTTCACATGCTATTGCTAAAATGGGGTGGACGGTGACGCCCCAACTCCCCTAAAGTCCTGATCTGGCTCTTTCAGACTTTTTCCTGTTTGTCCCTTTGAAAAACACCCTTCGTGGGGAACATTTCGACAATGTGACATACGTTAAACTGTCTGTGAACTCATCGGTAAAACGACAACCTCGGGAATTTTTCCAAAATGGATTATACCAATGGGTTCAAAGATGGCGGAAATGTATAGAAAGTGATGGACAATACTTTGAATATGCTATCATTATTAACAATATGTCCAAGTATTTTGTCACCAAGTTTCATATTTTTTTCTGCTACAAATAAAAATCTTATATCCAGATGCAACCAGAGCACTGTGCGACAGAATTTTAAAATAAACTAACAAAGTAATGATTGTCACCCTTTGTACGGAAGTAACACAGGAACAGTTTGCCTCCCTCTTACCTTGCAAAAGAAATTGGTGGACGCAGTTGAGGAATGCTTGCTTGTACGGATCTGACAAAATTTTCATTGCACGGAAGTGCCATGTCCGGATGTACCACGACATCAAGAGGATCCACGGGGTGTTGTCACAGTAGGTAATTCCTAATTTTCCAGTGAAAGAGAAAGAAGTAAAAACTGCCACTTATTTTGTTTACTGATAACCGTGAACTCCGCTATATGCGAACTTCCTAAAAAACATATTGTCCGTAATATACGGTTAAAATAGCAAGGGAGAATATTACCAAGTTCACGGGATCTATAAAAACTTCGGTTTATGCAGAACTTCGTATTATTCGATCTCGTTATATAATTGTGTTATGAAGCATATCTGTAATGATCAGAAAATGCTACTAGTTTACGCAGACGAATACAATAAAATTACATACATCTTTTTTATATTTATTTGTAAGTTTGAAGATTTCAAGTAAGAAATAAAACGGAGGTACAAGTTGCTGAACTATCCAGCCTTCCAGTATCTTCTAGGACGCGTTTAATTATGGAAATAATGGCTCACAGACAGGGCCGTAATTACTAGAAGGACAGGCAGGGCGGTTGCCCTCCCAGAATGGTCGTCACTCGAGGGCCGTAAATTCATGCTCTGGGGGATGCAAAAAATAAAAGTTGTAACTGAAAAAAAGAAAGTTACACCCTTCAGAATTTTCTTTTAAAATACTTTAGTTTGTCTCATACAATATTCCATGCAGTTAACCAGGGTGCAGAGTAACAAACCGTGTGAGGTCTGAACATCTTATATCCATGAAGGGAATTTTCCAAAACAGAATGGTGGTAGAGAAAACAATGCACTGATATGCCTAACCATCATTACCTTTCCGAACATGTCGTTGGGAGGAAGAGCTAATAAATCATTTGTGGTCTGCCGCAGAAAGTTCTCTGAGCGTTTAACCTTGAACGAAATTTTTCCAAGCCCTACCCCTAAAGCCTCTTCATATTATTACGTTTTTATCCGATACTCATTCGTTCTGCGCTGGTTTGCTCTTCGTTCTGCATTTCTGTGGAGTGTTGTGTTGTCGGTGTTCACATAACGTTTACGCTTTACTTGGTATTTACAACCCGTGGTTCTTGGGAATTTTTTTTTATAATTTTAATAAAATTCTGTCAAAAATCAAAAACCTGAAGTGCGATTTTTGAACGATTACAATACTTTCCTGTAACGGCAGTGTGTGAGAAAGTAAAAACCAACGTATTATTTGAGTGGAACTCAAAAGGGCGTAATTTTGATCTCGAAGGGGCGTAATTGCAAGTTTCGCCCTCCCAGATAAGAAAAGCTTACTACCGTCCTGCTCGCAGATGGTGAGATGTGATGATTGGCTAATTATTCGGAATTCAAAAATATTATTGTCGTGCTGAAGTATATGCATATTAACATTGAAACCGTCTTAGCACGATTCAAACTTGCGTTAGATATCTTAAAGTTAAGAAATAACAACAACAAGTTAGAAGTATATAAATAAACTTTAAAGATCTTTCGGATTACACAGTGAATCCATCTTCAGAAAACATTAATTGCATGAAAAGAAACGTTACAATTTTAAAATGAACATAAACATCGCACTGACAATGACATACAACGCGCAATGCTCGTGTTACGTTCACGCACGTAAACTATAGCTTCTTCTGGGTTGGTTGAAAAGTTTGGATATTATACAGATAAATTATTCTTAAGTAATACCTTCCGAGGTTGAGGAATGCTTACTGGGCCGTCTTCATTAGAGCATCTGTGTGCAAATTTGTGGATAAAAATACTTTCTGATAATAGCAATCTTGATTTTAAAGAAGGAGTGGCAAGAATTGCTGCTTCGTCCCATTTTGGGAAGTGGATACCTCTATGAACTAGACGAGATAGAGCTGTGGTCTTAGCACCATTTTTAACATTATATTTATGTTCAGTTAATCTTGTTTTTAATGTCCGAGTAGTTGATCCAATATAACATGTATTTGCATGTTCTGTGTGTACTGCTTTTAGGGTAATACTGTATATTCCGTGTTTATTCTGCTCTTCTACACGGTCTCGGTCTTTTTTAATAATCGATAAGATATTACTTGTTCTTAATCCAACCCAGAAGAAGCTGTAGTTTGCGTCCGTGAACGTAACACGTGCATTGCGCGTTGTATGTCATTGTCAGCACGATGTTTATGTTTATTTTTAAATTGTAACGTTTCTCTTTATGCAATTAATGTTTTCTGAAGATGGATTCACTGTGTTATCCGAAAGATCTAAAAGTTTATTTATATACTTCTAACTCGTTGTTGTTTCTTAACTTTAAGATATCTAACGCAAGTTTGAATCGTGCTAAAACGGTTTCAATCTTAATATGCATAATTATTCGGAAGTCAGCAAAAGTGACCATCTACAGTCTCTGTTAGATTGATTTAAAAGAAATAAAAAAATCATAACCTGAACAGTCTACCAACGCAGTAACCAAAGGTCATGAAAATACAGTGACACCTCGGTTATACGTTTTTCTAGGGGATGGCTTTAAAAAAAGGTATAAATGTAAAAAACGTATAAACGAAATATCAAAATATTCAATATGTTGTAAAACTTATGCTTTAAAAGAGTGTAGGATGTTCCTTAACAATGATTTATTTAAAGTCGAATTGGCGTTGAAATATGCAAAAAGTTTTACAAACTTTAATATATTCTATCACATTGCAAAAAATCATAAAGGCAATGAAAATCAAACTTCCCTTTTCACGAATCTTTCACCCCTGAAAAGATGTCTATAAAAATCCTGATTATAGATTAAGTGAAATCCTCACAACTAAGAATCTGAGACCAGTGCTTTAGTACGAAACTCATGAATTAACGAACTTTTTTACTGCTCATCGTTAGTGCATCCATTTGAAACCAGAATGTTGAATATTGATGATACATTTAGGATTACATTCTGCTACGCCACAAAATAGTGGAGCCACAAAGTTACGTCCCAAAGATTTATCAATATTGATGATACATTTAGGATTCTGTTCTACTACGTCACGAAATAGTGGAGCCACAGAGTTACGTCCCAAAGATTTATCAATGTTTTAAAAGCGTATATGAGTATGTGAGTCATGAAATGCGAAACCAATTTTTCATCCAAACCGAAAGTAAACATCATATCCTTCTCTGATGGGAATAATGTCACTTTGGCTGCACCAAGAAGGAACACAACAACGCTGTCTCAATTCTTTCAAAGTTCTAATATACAAAGTTACGTAAAAGAAATTCAAAGAGAAGTGTATTTTTTTATAATTTGAAATTCAAATTTTAACGTATAATCACAAAAGCGTATAAATTAATTACGCAATACCGAATTAGAAATGCGATAGGAACCAGCGTTGCATTCAGTTTTTCTGGGGGAGCAATTACAAATTTTGAGGGGTCTCAAACTTGTTGGCTCATTATATACATATAATCATAATTTTGTTATTTATATATGCATTAATACATCTAAAAATTACTAATTGAGTATAAAAAATTTTCTTATGTTCGTATATCGCAAATGGGAATTCCAAGAAATCTACACATACAAGCGATTAAAAATGTAAAAATGTGATACCGTTACTTTAATTCAGTGATGCACCACGGATTTTACTATGGGGTGGGTTAAAATATTAAGGATGCTAGTAAGATAAAACACTGTGCCGAAGAAAATCCCCCCCCCCCCAAAAAAAAAACAAAAACAACATTTGGAGTGGTAAAAATGTCTTTGCCTTAAAACAAGCGTGCTTCTGATTAAGGAATCATTAATAGGAATCATAATGGTGATTGAGGAATCATTACAGTGTTACCTGAAAACGTATGGTTTTAACTTTGCGACTTACTGTAGCTCAGCCCCTTTAGACTGTTTCGATTAGCACACAGTAGTAAAAAAAACTAACCGTTTAGATGCCAGTTTGAGGTACCTCGATTTATTTTTATTTTTTTGTCACAGAGTGTAAACCACTCACTGCCAGGGGAAAAAAACCTTTTTATGGGAACAATTTCTAATAATATGCTATTGTTAAAAAACAGGTAGCAAATATTATGTTCTATTGGAAGCATTAACGTCACGTTAGCTACACTGAGGCTTAACTGTATATATGGAAAGTCGGCATCCAGAAGACTGAAATAAAGCTCAATGCCAGCTTCCAAAATATGACGATGTATTGCAGTGCAAACATTTTTACCCTGTGCAATTAAATATTTATTGCGAAGTAGTCCGAGTTGTCAGTGCTTGAAAAATTGGCCCCTTCAGCGAAGGCTGTTTAATGTTTTACTGAAGGATGATAGAAATTTCAGATTGAAGTCCATGTGGATATTCTTTTTATTATTATTATTATAACATTTTCCATCATTTTCTTAATTTTTTTTAATTAATTTCTCCAAATATTCAGTTATAAACGAAAACTATTAGACTAAATATAAGGGGAAATCACCCAAAAACCTACGGGGAGGCTTTCATGGATTTTAGGGGAGCTAAGCACCCCTGAGAAGATGCCTGAATGCATCACTGATAGGAACTACAGAAAAATATCGGACTAATACAGAATCACGTATAAAAGTGAGAAACGTATAACCGAGATTCCACTGTATGTATTTCGGCACAACAGATTTTTGAACCAAAAAAGAAAATATTCAAAGCAAACAGAATATAAATTCTGAATTTGCTTGTACCCGATTTTGCTGCAGATGCGGGTTCGATTCCCCCTCCAGGGCGATGAAATGTTCAAGTTTTCTGAGAGATGTTACATGGATGACCAGTAAGTGGTACAAGCAAATTCAGAATTTATCTTCTGTTTGCTTTGAATATTCTATCGATTTCCCATGTTTTATGAGGAATATTTCTTCCTTCATTGATTTATCTATGGATGACCAGTAAGTGCTGCAAGGAAATTCAGAATTTATATTGTTTGCTTTGAATATTCTATCGATTACCCATGTATTATGAGGAATATTTCTTCCTTCATTGATTTATCTGTGGATGACCAGTAAATGGTACAAGAAAATTCAGAATTTATATTCTGTTTGCTTTGAATATTCTATTGATTCTCCATGTATTATGAGGAATATTTCTTCTTTCATTGATTTAAGAAAAAAATATGTAAAATAAAATGAAATTAAATAAACCATTTGTGCTGGAACATATTCACGTTGTTTTTTGTGTTTTCTGAATACGAACTTGAGAACTATTTACAGTTTTTATTAACAAAAGGTAAAATGCGCTTTACTAAAAGGGACTGAAGTATTTCCCAACATGAAATTGCATTGCCCAATTTTATAGAATATTTATATTTTGGCTGCAAACATTCAATGTAGGAAAAATTCGGACATATGTCATGAACTACCATATTGAACGGAAAGGTGCAATCTGTTTGTGTTGTCCTATTTAAAGCTTATGGCAATTTCCGGAACGACAATAGCATGTGATATCCCGCTTCCTTTCAACTAAGTGGTCTTCGCACTTCTAATGCAATGCTGAACTATCTCGATATTCATAGCTGCAAGCAATTCTCTCGCGAACGTAAAAAACATGCGACTGTAACGAAAGATTCAAAAATCGTCTGCTACAGAAAAGAAGGTCAAGGACGATGATATGAAAAACAAATGAGACTATTCAAATAAATGGTTCACTATCTTTATCGTGTGAAATGTTTTCTTTCACCGGACGAAATAAAATTAGTGTCACGGTCGGAGTACATTGCGTGCATTGTGCTCAATGATGTTTTGTAAACAAATGTCTTAACAACCAAGCGCTCAACGAATGACTGCTTTATATATGACACAGATTGTTTTCACAAGTGAAATAACATAGAATACGTTCCTTTGGAACGAAATGCACGTACGAACGCAAGTGGAATTTCTCCTAAACGCAGAGAAACAATGTGCTTTTGATTCTCTGCATGAATGCAATTAAAATTTCACAATAACTTTTGAGGGCGGGGAGTTTATGATCACCGGGAGCAACTGGGTTATTAGCGGTCGCCCGTCCCTAATTTAGGGTTGGTTTCAGGGAAGGGAGAGAGCCTGTGCCGTTAGATGAACACAACACCCATGCCTCACCGGAATTCGAATCCATCTCGGACGAATGGTCAGAAGCCAGTGCTTAGACAAGCGGTTCTCAAACTTCTGACTTCGCGGAGCCCTTTTCCCCAAAGGACGAGGCCCGCGGAGCCCCAACATTTTTTTCTATGCCTGTGTTCACATTCAGTGCAAAATTGTGTCTATACTGGCAATGAGGATTTTAAGAATTTCATTTCTGAGAAGTACTGGTTTTATTTACTCGTAGCTATCAGCATACGAAACACTTTTAGAGTTTCTGTGATATTCTAGTATTCTTTCGTAATAAAACCAACAGAGATCAAACAAGAAAGAAAATGCTATTACAATGCATAACAAGTATTCGCAAGAAAAAATTACTTACCTCAATGAGACGTGTGCCTTACAAATTTCACGTCCAGCTCTATGGAGGGCTAGCCGCAGTCGCATGTCCGACTCTGCATCCACTCTGTTGCGATACTTGTATTTTGTGGAAACATTGGTTGAAAAGCCAGTCTCGCACAGATACGTACTGACATAGGGAAGGAGTATTCTAACCGCTTCCTCTGATAAGCATATGTACTCTTGCTTGACGCTGCACGAAAATTCGCCCAATGGTAGCTTATCAAACGCTGCCTTTTCAGAAGTGTCAGATTGATAAGATTTTCATATTCACTTGCAGTCATGAAGCGAGGTTTGTCTTTAACTGCAAAAGGATCTTTTACCCATGTACAATAATTTTCGAAATTCTCGTGCACTGCATTTGGGAAATACTGCAAGAGTGCATCACTTATTTCTTGTAGGTACTAGGTGTATTTTCCAAAAATCTCGTCGGATTCACGAATGTTTCCTTCGAGCTCTTCCAGGAAGTCCGTGAGTGTTCGGAAGTTATCAACCTCACAGTTTCAGAAATCAGAAATGCACCTTTCTCTGTAAAGCACGAATTTTGCCAGAAACCGTGAAAACAGTACCGTTCTTTCCTTGGAGACCAAGGTTAACTTCATTAACTTTTGTGAATATGTCAGCCAAATACTGTATGCAAGTCTAAACAACCACAAATTATCATTCATCCGTTCTTCCAAGCCGAAACGGTGACCAACAAGGAAAGTGCGCGCTTCAGCTCGCATTATGAACATTTATTGTAAAAGAAAATTGAGCAAGTGCGTAGATTTTTCCAGAGTATTTTCGTTGTGGAACGTAATGGTGTCACGAGGGATTATTCACAGAAAGCGTCGCGGACCCCTTGCTTGGCCTTCGTGGAGCCTCAGGTCTCCGCGGAGCACACTTTGAGAACCGCTATAGCTTAGACCGTTGAGCCTCCGGGTCGGCTAATTTTGTCAAAGTGGAGATCATAGGCTTGATCCTCATCGTTGAACGTTCATTTTTAGGGGTTATTATCTATACGTTACTTTTTTTTATATATCGAATTTATTTCATAAAAATGATTAATTCCGCTTCTTATCTCTAATACGAAAATCCTCTTTCTAAAATCAACATCAGTTATAATACGTAGTATGTGAATTCGTCATAGATTCACACCATCTGCGCATTTATTGCAGATAATCATCATAATTACAAACCTTCCTCTAGAAAAGACAAATTTCCTGACACCATCCCAAAATTCCATTTGGTCTCTTACACAGATAATTTCTAAAGGTGAGTTAGAAGCAATTTCATCTAAGCATTCAAGCATCAGAAGTTTGGACTTGCCCTAGTGTTTTGCTGATTACGCCAAATCTTGCTGTATCTGTGAGACGAAAATTCAGTTCGATATTTGGGGGGGGGGGGCGTTAGCCATCACCATGAGCACCACTAAAGGCTATAAGCAAGTCACCCGACCCTAATTTAGGGGCACAGGTTCCAGGTAAAAGAGAGAGCCAATGCCGTAAAACAAACACAACGTCCATGCCTCAACAGGATTCGAACCCAAATCCATCTCGGGTGCATGGTCAGAAGCAAACTAACTGGAGAGTTCGTTCTTGGTGTAGAGAAGCCTATATAACGGATTTCCTAAAGGCCGTTACTTCTTCTTCTCCCACTACGTTTTCTACTTCAGTCGGCAAGTTCGGGAATTTATTCATTCTTTGGAATTTCACCAGTTCGATGTTTTTTTAAGAATTTTATTGAAGGTTAACTAGTTGAAGCAGTACAAACTCTGTACAGTTGTACTGTACAAACTAAAAGCAGTACAATCTCCCAACTTGCCAACTACATGTGGAAGACATAGAGAAAGGGAGAAATGCTTTTCTGAAATCGATTATACAGACCTGTCATACTACATGAAGTTATTTTTCGTGTTGTAACGTAAGAGGACTTTTACGTTTCGCTTTGAAATGCATGAATGTTAAAAATACAAATTTATTGATTTCTCCAGGCTCAGCAAAACAGACTTTTGAAGTAGAAATCTTTTCTTTATAGGGCTGTTTTTAACGTTACCGTTACATTTTCTTTTATGCATTTAAAGTACAACATGGTTGCTCCGCCTGTTGTGTGTCATCCCAGCTTAATGCAGGTGCAACCTCAGAGACTTCATGTACGATGAACACTGAACGAATTTTTTGTTTAAAACTGGGGAACTTCCAGCGTAATGCTACTTACCAAGATTTTGTATTCAATCTCAGACACTATTCGCATGATGTTACTTACAAACTCCTTTCCCATGCAAGTCAGTGGCATACATTATTTAAGCTCCTCCTGATTGGTTGAAAGACTCTTACCATCAAAACCACATGATTTCTTCCGCATGCTCTGCGTGCGAAAGAGCCAGTGGTTAAATCCTAACATTATTGCTGAATCCATAGATGTAACCTTTATCACGCCGTCCCGGTGGCTAAGTTATCGGAGGTGCTTGTTTCATTTTCAACCTATAATCTGAGATGGGCCAGGGTAAGGCATGGATCAACAGTACAGGTGTTGATTCGAATACAGAGATGCACTTCGCCTCACCCTTGTATACTACCATGCATTGCATGGGAAATGCCATAGGCTTATGCTTGATGAACAGATCCAATATACCCTATTTAAGACCTTTTATGTAAAAGCAGTGAAGATACCAATGCTTTGGTTTCATTCACTCTTAAGGGCTAGGGTTCAGGTCCCGGTGAGGCATTAGTAGAATATTTGTCCGATGACGCTGTTTCTGTCCCTTCAGTAGAAACAGGGACGCTAAATTAAAGATGAGATACTTCTTAAAGTCCTTAGAGTCGCTCATGGTGGTCGTTAAACCTCAAGGAAAAATATGGTAGTATGCAATAGCGTTGCGAGATCATCTCTTTAACATCTGCTTTAGCTCGTTGGAGGACATTCACATTGATCGAAACTTGAGAGCTTTTTAGATGTTTTATTCTTATTTTCTTATTTGACATTTTCAACCTATGATTGAGATTGATAACAAATACGAAACAGTGAAGTATACGCAAGTAACCCCGAAAAGAATGGAAGGGATGGGATTATGCTGTGCAGATTTCCTTAAAAGGTAAAAGCAAACACAGGAATAAGATAAAATAAATGATGCATTTGCATGCATAAAACTACTAAAACGGAAATTGAAAAGCCTTTTAGCCTGACTATACGTGGGGCAAAGGTTTGGGAAAGTGAAAACACTGAAATTGGTCAAGGGCATCAGGATAGAACACGAGGAAGAGACTGGTATTTGGAGCAACAGATTGGATGCCACACAGGCGGACAGAAAGAAATGGGAAATGTCTATATGCAGGAATGGACAGACAGAATGACAAATATGATAATAAAAAAATGTGTGTACAGATCAAAAATCTTATGGCGCAAATCGATCAAATGGTTTGCGTACAAATTTAAAATGGTTCACATCAGCTTGGGAAATCCTTCCTCCCCGAAAAAAACAAAAATAACAGAAAAAACCTGCACAAAATGTGATGCAAAACAGTTATGCTTATAAAATATGTGCAAATTGCTATTTTTGCCGAAAAGTTGTATTTCATCAAAACTAAAAATTTAGTAATATAATGAATAGTTACTGGAAACTGAAAATACAGCTAGGTTTATCTCACTACACACTGCCACAGAAAAATGACAGTATATTTACATAAATATTACATTTTTATTTTCTTCTGTTAGTTTTAATCAGTGATATTGTGAATAAAAAAGCAAGCTCCTATACAAGCAGTAAAACTATTATTTAATTGAGAACAGATGTCCTTCTAGTTGCTTCACAAATGCGTTGCTTCACAAATGCAACCTGATTACATATCATATCAATTCATGGCGTATTTATCATTTATCTTTTTTATCAGACCTTGCTCGATCTAACTGCAAAATTTACTTTTTGTACTGTCTTAAATGCAAGCTGTGCGTTTTTTTTTTTTTTTTTTTATCGATTTATTCCTTCAAATCATTTTCCGCTATCTTGCGAAGCTGAACGAGGTGTCCTTACATGGTTCTAAGTGATACGTTATCTGGTTTCCAGAAACAATGGAATTTTGAACGCATTTTTGGGGAGTTCTTTAAGAAAAACTGCTTCTCGACCTAGAACGAAATTCCTGTAGAAATAGAAAATGTGAGACAATAAAATTCCAGTAGAAATAAATTTATTAAGGTTCTTGTAGATTTGCAGTTACGTGCTATTTAAAAAAGAAGGCAACGCACACCGCATGTGCACTATATTAACAATTACTCCTTAGAGTGGAAAGAAACACTTAAAAAAGCAAACTGAATTTAGGACGATTTTATGTCAAGTAAAATGTATAGCAAAGGTATACTCGTGAAACACGTAGCTAGGCTCCAGTTCCGGGAGAGGAGACTGAAGGGAAATTTGGGAGAAGATAGGTGCTCAACTATAAACTAACGTGTTTCACAAATACAGACTGACGTTTTTCTTTGTTTTTTCACTCTCTTTGTTAATTTACTTCACCAATAAATAATTTCTTAGTCAACAACAACAACAACATGGCTTCAGGCACCTACGGGCATGTTTTCATGCCCGTAGGTGCCTGAAGCCATCAGATGTCTTACTACCAGCGCATCGACACTCATCTGGTATACCCAGTCTTCCTGGGGAAAAGGGATCCAGGGACGAAGCACGTCCTGGGCCGACTTCGAAGGGAATCATCTACACATTCGCGTCCCTAAACACGGGAAGTCTCCGGGCCGGCAGGACCGTGGTTCGAACACCCGTCAGTCACGTTCGTCTCCCACACAGTACATAGCGACTTAACCAACTGCGCCACGCCGGTGGTTGTTTTTCAATGCTAAATCGTAAAAAACAGTAAAATGAAATTTAAAATATGAAAAACAAGGGAGTGAAAAAATACTGAACTCTCTTGAAATATGAAAAATAAATCTCTGAACTTATATGATTGTGGTTGAGTCTCAGTTACTTAATTTCTGTGTAATCTACTAACTTTCTAGTTGAATTAATAGTGCTCTCCGGCTCTTTATCTAATAATGCGGATCCACAACAAACTGAATAATGGCGTGTAATTGGGTGTAAATTCCCACCGGGTGTTATTTGATGTCAGAAAAAGATTTACGCAGCAATTTGGAGTGAGCTGCCGAACAGTGGTCGTTTTATAGATTGTAATGTCTAACAATCCTATTTGTAAGCTAATAAATGACTTTTATTTGCCAAAGCCAACTTTTATGAGAATTTATTAGACATACTGAACAATATCATCATTAATTTAATTTTCTATAATTACTGAGGAATCTGCCTTCAACTAGCAGCCAGTCCGGTCATGGCATCGGACGGTTATATGACCAGTCTGTTTTTGAACATTGGTCTATAACAATAAGAAAAATTCTACGACCGTTTCGAATTGTCTTACAATCCGTGCTCGTAGAGTTGGTTCCCATAATAAACCTTCCTTCTGGAATGGTGGGAGCCATTTTCATTCTGCAGAAATATGAGTATGTGTATCACTTATATTCAGATCACTGATGAACCACATAGCAACATTTAACATTGTGGGTTATTACCTCCCACCCTTAAGAAGCTGGGTTCTTCCATGTTTTTATGCTCAGCTAGCTCCACAACCCAGAGTGCAGAGACGAGAACTCCAGTCTCTCTTACCGTCTTCCTCACAATAACTTTGTATGGCATCAGAGCACTATAAATTACAGTCGTCCATTTTCAAAGGCACAACTTTAACGTTAACAGTCTTCAAGATGCTATCGTATGGAAAGAAATTTACCACGTCAAACGTCAACACAAAGTCCGAAAACTTAGCTTGTAACAGTTGGTCAATGAATTTATCATGCACGAAGATATGGTAAAAAGAGTTGTTTTTTTTTTTTTTTTTTTTTTTTGGAGGGGGAGTTTACGAACACTGGGCATTTCAATAGGATATAAGCAGTCGTCCGTCCCTGATTTCGAGCAGCTGGTTCAAGGGAAGGGAGAGAGCCAGTGTCGTAAGACAGACACAATATCCATGCCTCACCGAGATTCGAACCCCGATGTACTTGAACGAACGGTCATAAGCCAGTGCTTAGACCACTGCGCCACCGGGGCGGCTAAAATATATTCCCATTCCTACGCTGTGCGGCACACATACGTGCAGCCACCATTCTCGTTGATATTCCAAACTCTTAGTCCTATAAGCAGTAGGCCGTCCCAAATTTAAGGCCTTTCGTTCCAGGGCATTAAGATAAGCACAACACATGCCTCACCGGGACTCGAACCCTTGCCCAACTCGGACGAGTGCTAAGAATCCTGAGTCTCGATGTCTAAATAAATAAATAAATAAATAAGTAGACCAGAGCCTCTGCAAGAAACCAGAGACCTATAATCTCGTGGGGACCGATGTCGAGGCCTACTCTTCACACAGACAATTCTCCAGATGATTCCATGTCTAAAAGATGTTGCCAAAGCTCACTTTGAGGTGATACCCAACCTCCTTCAGTAATAGCCCTTATTGGTGCAGCGCAAAAATGTGAGTGTGGTACGATATTGAAATCGTGCTTGTTGACATATTTTATATCTAACTCTGTTAACATCACGACAGAGCTAGCGGAGGATAGTTAGCATTAGTCAGACAGGAATCATCAACGATCATTGTGAAAAATGGAGAAGTCATGTCCTCTACCAGTCCGCGTGTGCGTCCATTGGGTTGTCCCACAAAGTGTCTAACAGGACACACGACCTCGGGTGTTACGGTTGTCAAGGCGATGGTAAATAAGGGAGTGTTGCAACACTTCGTTTTGAGGTGTGCACAAAAGTTTGTAAAAATCACTTGAAACAAAAAAAGTGACAGTTTAGTTCTAGAACCAATGCAAAACACATTGCTTTTACATATTTTCACTGGCAAAGGGGATTTTTTTTTTTTTTATCAACAGGATGGACAAAAAATACTACAGCGAAATCGTGATCTGTTGACCATCTCAGTTTTTCCTCCTTATCCAGTTTCAGCCAAAACGTGCATATAAAAAGACATCGTTACTTTTATTATTTGTCGAATAATAAAAGTAAAAAAATCCCATAATTAGGCTCCAGAGTTTGTGCTTAATGTAGCCTGTTTATGAATCTGCGTAGCTCAGATATACGACAAGTGTCTATCGGGCGTTCTGAGCACGGAATCAAACCTAGTCTATTGAGAATACAACTTTTTTGCAATGATTAATTGTCCAGACAGTAGCTGCAAATGGTTGGAGCTGTAATATCAAGGCTACGTTTTATAGTCTTGTAAACTGGACATTTCTCCTGTTTTATTATACAGGATGATCGAAAAGTTCCCGAACCCTAATTTTTTTTTTTTTTTTTTTTTATTGGAGTTTTAACGACCACCGTGAGCAACTCAATGGGCTATAAGCAGTCGCCCGTCCCTAATTTAGGGTCACTGGTTCCAGGGAAGGGAGAGAGCCAGTGCCGTAAGACAAACACAACATCCATGCCTGACCGGGATTCGAACCCGGACCCCTTACGGACGAATGATCAGAGGTCAGCGCCTTAGACCACTGCGCCACCGGGGCGGCAAACCCTAATTCGAACAATTTTTATTCGCATTATACAGACACATACAGTTTACTTACAGCTCTGATACATCTTCCATCCACATTCGAGCAACTGATGTTTACCAAAAGAAGGTGCTGGAAATGACATCCAAGTTGATGGAGGCAAATATCCAAGCGGCGGCACATGTATTTCGTAACGCGTTTCAGTATAGATGGCGTAATTTCCGCTATAACCTGAATAATGTTGTTTTCAAGAATATGAGGATTCTCAGTCGACAAATATCGTGTATTTTGCGAATTAATATACCCACTCAAATTAAACCCGAAAAGAAAACATTGTTCAATAAGCCCTTGTTGTATCGAGTAAATTTACGAAACCAACGGCAATGCAGCAGGTGCTTATGCGTATCAGGTGACTTCAGTTTTTGGACAACTTTCACTTTGTAGGCATGAAGCTGCAATCTTTTAATCGCTTTCTGTACTGAGCATTAAGAATGTTCCACTTGCTGAGATAAGTGACGAAGCGATTTTTTAGGTGACTGTTGCAAACGTTTTTCAACATCGTTTATCACTTCCGGAGTTAACACACTTGGCCGGCCATTTCTAGGCACATCATTAACACTTCCAGTTTTCCGAAATCGTACGAACAAACTGTGTATCGTTGATTTACTTACAACAGTATGCTGCGCAATTTTTTTCCTGAACTCTTCTGTACACTGTTTGTAAAACTACGTTTGCAAATAAGCTTCAAGTAAAGAAATTCTCTGCTCCCTCGTCAAACCCATGCCTCTGTGCAAATGGCGACGCTAAAGTCGGCAAACTGCGTAGCACACGTGGAACCGGTTATTCATTTCTGGCACTCTGGCAATTTCTTTCAGGCATTCGACAACGCAGTATTTGATGTCGACGAGTTGCTGACTCGTGTTGACACATCAATTGGTTGAACTTTTGCTTACACCATACGCAATATTTTTTTTAATTCAGGGTTCGGGAACTTTACGATCACTCTGTATTTATTTTTTACATCACTGCCCAACGGACTTCATAAGAATTTTAAGGTTAGGGAGAGTGGCCTATCCCTAATTTAGGTACATCGGTTCTAGGGAGGAGAGGAAAAGAGAACCATACGGGCAAATCCAATATTCATGGCCGACTAAGAATAAATTAAAAGGAAGTAAGATGTATAGACCGTCGGCAGCGTTCGCAAGAAGATCAAAGGTGATCCACAATCTGAGGAGGGGACGGGGGGGCGTCGACATGTACATACGGGCAAATCCAATATTCATGGCCGACTAAGAATAAATTAAAAGGAAGTAAGATGTATAGACCGTCGGCAGCGTTCGCAAGAAGATCAAAGGTGATCCACAATCTGAGGAGGGGACGGGGGGGGGGCGTCGACATGTACAAATACACATCGTAAGTATTTTTTGGTGTTAAAGGAAATCAAAGTCTGGGGTGAGCTATAAAAGAAAAAAAAACTTGACCTTTCATTTCTCAGCAAGATGATATAGTGTTGCAAGTAAAAGGTGCATGCTGCCTCGGTGGCCCGAGACGTAGGTTTATTGCTAGCCGTCTGAGCTGGGCCTGGGTTCCAGTCGTACACAGAGGAGTAGCCAAGGGAGGAGGATGGATTATTTTTTTTTTTTTTTTTTTTTTTTTTGGAATGAAGGTTTAACGACAGTCGCCCGTCCCTAATTTAGGGCCACTGATTCCAGGGAAGTGAGAGAGCCAGTACCGTAAGATAAACACAACATCCATGCCTCACGATTTGAACCCGGACGAATAGTCAAAAGCCATCGCTTAGACCTCTGCACCACCGGGGCGACGGAGTACCACGAATTTATAGCGATATACACTGAAGTGCCAGAAAAACTGGTACACACGAGCTTATGCAAGATACATAGCAACGTCACCTATGCGCGTACTCGGTTGCGTCCGCCAGTGCGTATATAAAGCGATAGGCATCCTTGCCAGCTGTCAGAGATGTTTTCGGCATGAGAAGGACAAGTAATAACGATTTAAGCGATTTTCAACGCGGTGTCATAGTTGGCGCTCGTGAGATGGGCCATAGTATTTCGGAGGTAGAAACGAAGTTCGGATTTTCACGGACGACCATTGCAAGGGTGTACCGTGACTACAAGAATTCCGGCAAAACCTCCAACCTACGATACCAGTGTGGCCGTAAAAAGACATTAGGTGTATGTGACCATCGTCGGCTGACAAGAATCGTTTCACGCGATAGGCGTGCAACACTCTCGCCGGTATAATCGGAATTCAATGCTGGAGCCTCAACAAGCATCAGCGTCCGGACTGTGCAACGTACCCTGCACGATATGGGCTTTGGGAGCCGACGCCCAACTCGGGTCCTCTTGATGTGTGCACGACACAGAGCTATGCGCCTCGCTTGGGCACGGCAACACCGCCACTGGACACTTGATGACTGGAAACAAGTAGCCTGGTCTGACGAGTCGCGTTTCCAACTGTATCGGGCTAATGGAATGATTCGTGTGTGGCGCAAACCCCATGAAGCCATGGATCCCGTCTGTCAACAGAGAACTGTACCGGCTGGTGGGGGGTCCGTAATGGTATGGGGTGTGTTCAGCTGAACTTCACTGGGACCCCTGGTACGTCTACAAAAGTCTGTGACCGGCCAACGCTATGTGCGCATCCTTTCTGACGAGGTAAACCCGTTCAGGTTCTGCCTTCATGCTGATGGGTTGGGCCTGTTCCAACAGGACATGCACCTCTACACAAGTGTCGGGACGTCACATTATGGTTAGAGGAGCATTCATCTGAGTTTGGGGTGTTGCCATTCCCACCCAAGTCCCCAGATCTGAACGTGATAGAAAACCTTTGGGATGCCAGGCAGCGCACTATCGAACACAGGAATCCGAGATCTCGGAATACACCCGAATTGTGGAACGCTCTGCAGGAAGTATGGTGTGCTTTGCCTACAGCATATTTCCAGAAGCTAGTGGATTCCATTCCCGGTCGTATTTATGCAGTCCTGCGCTCCCCTGCGGGACCTACCAAGTATTAGACTGGTGTACCAGTTTTTCTGGCAGTTCAGTGTATATACATGGTACATAGGAAAGTCCCTTTAGCCTGGAATAACTTGCGAACGGAGAGATAGGTACAGTTATGCAAGTGAGATAACGGTATAGTAAATCCACTATGCCCGATCGAATGCAACAGATAGCAGCGCCCCTAGTGGCGAAATGCGGAAGTTAGCCATTGCAAATCGAAAATGAAAAAAGATAGAGCAAAATTTCCAATTACAAAGTTGTAGAGCATCAATTAATTAGTACAAAACGACATTTGTTTCACACTGATAAGATAAGTTGTCGCCTGAATACCCTACAATGTCCGAAATCGATGCGCGACGATTCGAATCTGCATATTCACATTTCACAAATGTAGCCGTATGCAAATGCAGACTGTGACGTTGTACCGTACCTACGCCATAAAAACCAGTAGCAGGATGTACCCTGATCAGAAGTTTAGGTCTACGTACGCTGTGTGAGAATGGCGAGCTTTGATTTCTAGGGTTACGTAAAAAATCAGGTGTATGCAACAGCGCCTACAAGTCTGCTGGATCTACGTCGTCGTGTTACAGATGCTTGCAATAGTTTGACACCTTCCATGCTGAGGAATGTGCATGCAGAGTTACTTTCACGAATACAAATGTTTATCGTGGGCAATGGCGAACTTTTCAAACATACTCGACATTAACGTTTTATCACTGTGCGCCAGTTTGAATTTTTTGTTTTGTCTAACGTCATCAAACTGTATTGACATAAGTACGCATTTATGCAATAAATTGTGTGTATTTGCTCATACCTATCTATGCCTGCTCCCTTCAAACGTTCACACAAAAGGTCGCGCATCAATTTCGGACATTTTATGGTATTCAGGCGACAATTTATGCTATCCATGTGTAACAAATGTCGTTTTGTACTAATTAATTGATGCTCTACAACTTAGGAATTAGAAATTTTGCTCTATCTCTTTTTTTGTTTTCGATTTGCAATGGCTAACTTCCGCATTTCGCCATTAGAGGCGCTGCTATTGGTTGCATTCGATCGGGCGCAGTCGCTTCACTATACCGTTATCTCACTTGCATAACTCTACTTCTCTCCGTTCGCAAGTTATTCCAGGTTAAAGGGACTTTCCATTGCACCCTGTATATATAAAGCTTTCACCGACGAACCAAATCCATGGACCCCCGTTTAGAAATTTCTGGCTACGCCACTGGTCGTACAAGAAGCATGGATGAAGTGTTTATCTTATCGCGCTGGCTTTTCCCCACTCCGAAACAAAATTAGGGGCGGGCTACTACTTACACCCATTAGGGTTGCTTACGGTGATAAACTCCGTAAAGCCCTCCCGGGGGCGCAGTGGTCTAAGCGCTGGCTGGCTTCTGGCCATTCGTGAGATGGGTCGGGTCCGGGTTCGCATCTCGGTGAGGCATGGACGTTTTGTTTGTCTTATGGCACTGGCTCTCTCCCTTTCTTTGAACCAGTGGCCCTAAATTACGAACAGGCGAGTGTTTACAGCGCATCGAGTTGCTCACGGTGGTCGTTAAACCCCCAATAAAAAAATCAAAATTAAGAACGAAAAAAATAAGTAGAAAAGGAGGAGGAGTGAGGGGGGGGGGATCTCCTAACAAAATACCCAAATTTTTCCATATTGGCAAAAGGAACTAACAAA
The DNA here is from genome assembly GCA_039090855.1 of Macrothele yani. Lineage (NCBI taxonomy): Eukaryota > Metazoa > Arthropoda > Arachnida > Araneae > Macrothelidae > Macrothele > Macrothele yani. The sequence goes on from CM077014.1 coordinate 4,285,771, forward strand.
GTGGCGGACTTCAATGTAAATTACACAGATAAAGAAAATCATATGTGAAAATTGGCATGTTCTGCCGAGCCTCACGTTCAAGGAGGTTTCGGGAATTCAGGAATTAAACGTTTTAGAATGCCGAGTACATTTTACATGGTTTAGAGGTAAAAACAAGAATAGTAGTGAAAAGATCCACTTAATTAGGCTGTTTGGATAAACGAAGATTTCAAAATTTGCTTAACATCCAATGCAAATCCCTGGGTTCACATTTCTTGAACAGGACGAAAAAAAATATATATCAATCTGCTAACATGTTCAGCATTATCTCGTATGAAAGCAAATGAAGGGGCTAACTAAAAGAATACCGATAATATATGAAAAACAAAATATGAGTGAGTATGGAGATAAATATTTAAGCTCACCGCAAACGAAGATCGAATCATTTCAAGCAGATACATGCCAGCTGCCATGGAAACGCGTAAGAAACAGATCTACTAATGACACCTTTTCCGACACACACTTTTAGTAGCTAAAACGGTATAATGCCTCGACGAAAGCGTTGATGAGACGGGCATCAGAAACTGCATGTTTTTCACCGTTACTGCTTAAACTGCCATAATCGTTCATTAGGAAGAAACCTCCCCACCCCACTCCTCTCCCTCAGAATCAAATGTGTAATTTGAGGAATTCTATTTCGGTCAGAAACTACAGAAACTACTTTTCTCTCGGTTTTGTGAAAACGAAAAACTAAGTAGTTTCCCGAATTTCCGTCCATCATGCTCAAAGAGAATATTCTTAGTAGAGCTTCTGACGAAACAATTTTCCACTGAATTTAAAATTAGGTGTTAATTTTAAGAATCCGTTGTATAAACACGCCCTTTCAGCACAAAATAATTTATATTTTCACAAATAATTTTAGGTGTTACTTTACTGGTTCATATTTATGACCACAAGTGAGCAGAGAACGGTACGGTTTTGTTCAAAATAGTACACACTCCGAAACAAAAACAAGCATTTGTTGCTTGACCTGTCAACCGGTTCTTTATCTTTATACTTTTTTCTGAGAACAGAAAGAAGCAGTGTTGAGTTGTTTTTTTAGATTTATGTAGAGAATTTTAGGCAGAAAGTGTCTGACCCCAGGTGTTAAAGAACCCATACAAGCAGAAAGCGAGGAGATTTGGGTTATAGTGCCCGACCAAAAAGTCACACGGAAGAGAGGTAGAAGAAGAGAGGAAAACGCTCTCAAATATTATTTAAAAAAGGGGAGAGGCAGTATCCGGGATCCGTCGGCTTAAGGTGCGCATCCGACGCATGGCTGATATTTTAGTGGTTCGAGCGTTCGTGCCGGCTTAGGATCGATTCTGAGACTTTTCCGGGGCAGTCAGGAACGTTGACTACTAGGCCATCCGCAACCAGAAAGCAATGTTTGTACAGCTCTCGCTCGCTTTTTTTTCCTTGATTAGAAGTTCACTGTGAACAACTCAGTGCGCTATAAGTAGTCGCCCGTCCCTAATTTAGGGTCACTGACTCCAGGGAAAGAAGAGAGCCAGCACCGTAAGACAAACACAACATCCATGCCTCACCGGGATTCGAACCCGACCCTTCTCGGACGAATGGTCATAAGCCATCGCTTAGACCACTGAGCCACCGGGGCGGCTCTCTCTCTCTCTCTCTCTCTCCATATATATATATATAAAAAAACAAGGGATGTAAGGTCAGGTGATGCGTAACATCACAGCCTCTCCTTGACAAATGTCAACCCCGCCTTCTCGTGGTGCATCCTGTTCCCACTAAAGGGGCTCTGACGACCGCCAATAGCGGTATAACTATACCATCGGGATTAGAGGAAATTCTATCCCACACTCACCAACCCGCTTGGCCAGCGTGGTGAGTTATGGCCAAACCCCTCCAAAATGACTCCACAACTTAAATCTTGGCCCTCAGTCTCCGGCAGCTGGAATGTACCTGGCCAAGGCAGCGGCCAGTGCGACATGAAGGCAGAGGGTGCTAAGAATCCCCGGAGGACCGGACTAGGCTGCCATTTGATGGCTACCTACAACGGACCTTGGCTACCTACAACGGACGCTCCCTATCTTCTGATTCAAGGCTTCTTGAATTGGAAGAGGAACTACAAAGGATCAAGTGGGACATCGTCGGGCTAAGTGAGGTAAGGAGAAAAGGAGAAGATCTCATTGAACTGAAAAGTGGACATCTCTTCTATTATCGTGGGACAGATACTGGCAGAACTAGTGGTGTTGGATTTATAATAAACAAGAAACTGAAGGATAAAGTGGTAGAAGTTGAAAGTTCCTCTGACAGAGCTGCACGACTCGTTATCCAACTATCGAGAAGATACCAGGCTCAGATTATTCAAACTTATGCACCCACCACAAGTCATCCTGAAGAAGAAATTGAAGAATTTTATGAGGAAATTCGTCATCTAAATAATAAAGGTAAGCAGCACTTGAAGATAATTATGGGAGATTTCAATGCAAAAATAGGGCACCGGCAACAGAATGAAACTTCAGTAGGTAAATTCGGTCACGGCAACAGAAATCAGCGTGGAAATACTCTCGTTGAGTTTGCAGAGGCAGAAGGATTTTTCATCTTGAATTCCTTTTTCAAGAAAAAGCCACACAGGAAATGGACATGGAGACATCCAATTGGGACGACAAGTGAAATTGATTTTATTATGTGTAACAAAAAATTCGTCATCGAAGACTGCAGTGTGCTGAACAAGTTCAACACAGGTAGTGACCATAGATTGGTGAGATGTAAGATGCACCTCAACACTAAACTGGAACGTGGCAAGCTCATAAGACAAACAGAATGTATTGACATAACCAACCTTAAAAAACACCATAATACTTTCAAGTTGGAACTGAAGAACAGATTCTCTGCTTTAGAAGGCCTAACATCGGAAGAAGTGGATATTTCGGAAGTTAACAGAAAAGTAACCAAAGCTCTTATGGAAACAGCAACAAAATTAGCTGGGTCTAAGAACAAGTTGCATGTAAACAAATTATCAGGAAAAACCAAAATGTTGATGCAAAAAAGAAGAGAGATGAGGACAACTAAAGAAGATGTGACTTCCAAAGTGGAATATATAGAGCTATGCAAGACAGCACGAAAAAGTATCACTGAAGACGTAAGGAAATTCAACTGTGAGCTAGTGAGGAAAGCAATTGAAAACAACCAAAGCCTAAAGATAGCAAAGGGACATCTCAGTAAGGGAAGAAAACAGATTATGGCTCTGAGAAAAGAAGATGGTTCTATAACAAGAAATAGAGGCGAAATTTTGACAAGAGTGAAATATTTCTACTCCAAATTATATGAAAGGGATGATACATGTACTCCAGACATCATGAAAGGTACCAGAGTTCTTCCAGTCCTCCCAGCAGAAGTTGCTCATGCAATCAAGAACATGAAGCGGGGGAAAGCTCCAGGAGAAGATGGAATTACTATAGACATCATACAAGAAGCAAGTGGAGAAATTGAAACAGTACTCGCCCAAATTTTCACTCGATGCCTTAATGAAGGGAAGATTCCTGAGGATTGGAACAATGCTACAATGATCCTGCTACATAAAAAAGGTGACATTGAGGATCTCAGGAACTACAGACCTATCAGCCTCCTATCAGTGGTTTATAAAATCTTCACTAAAGTTCTTTCACACCGCTTGAAGGTAACACTGGACATGGCTCAACCGAGAGAACAAGCTGGATTCAGGAGTGGCTACAGCACAATAGATCATATCCACGTACTGAGAGAACTAATTGAAAGAGCGAGGGAATATGAACTTCCATTGTGCATGGCTTTTATCGATTATGAAAAAGCCTTTGATTCGGTGAAACCATCAGCAGTTACCACGGCTCGGAAATCCTGCGGTATTGAAGATGCATACATTAATATTATTAATAACATCTATGAAAATGCAAGTGCAAAGATTCGGCTGTTTGAAAATACAACACACATAAAAATTGGAAAGGGAGTGAGACAAGGTGACACCATATCTCCGAAGCTCTTTAATGCCACATTGGAAAATGTCTTTCAATCACTGAACTGGGAAAACAAAGGGATAAAGATTAATGGAGATTATCTAACCCACCTTCGTTTTGCTGATGACGTAGTCATTTTTGCAACTACCCCATCAGAGCTGCAGAGTATGATCCAGGAACTTGCTGACAAGAGTAAAGAAGTGGGATTAAAAATGAACTTTCAGAAGACAAAAGTGATGTTCAATGCTTTTACAAGAAATGAAGATTTATCGATTGATGGAGAACAACTGGAGATAACAGATACGTATGTTTATCTTGGACAGCAGATATCAAGTGAGGGTCACATTGATGAAGAAATTAATCGGCGTACAAAACTTGCCTGGAGAGCTTTTGGAAGAAACAGCATAATTTTCAAGAGCAATATGCCATTATGTCTTAAAAGAAAAGTGTTTGATCAATGCATCCTTCCAGTGCTTACGTATGGTGCGGAGACGTGGACCTTAACTAAAAGAGACATACAAAGGCTGCAGACAACTCAAAGCAGCATGGAGAGGTGCATGCTTGGTATAACCAGGAGAGATAAGAAGAGGAACTCGTGGATCCGAAAAATGACGAGAGTGGAAGACATCATGATCAGAGTTAAATCCCTGAAATGGCAATGGGCTGGACATACTGCCAGAAGGACAGACCATAGATGGACAGCCGAAATTTTAGATTGGATTCCAAGGGACAGGAAAAGACCCAGAAAAAGACCACATGGGAGATGGGTGGATGAAATTCGTAAATATGCGGGAGTGACATGGAGGAGACTGGCACAAGACAGACCGTTGTGGAGGAAACTTGGGGAGACCTTCGTCCAGCAGTGGATTGATAATGGTTGATGATGATGATGATGATGATAAAAAAACAAAAAAAAACACCTAAGAATTTAAAACGTAATTTGGAAAATAACCTGAAGATCAAAACGCGCAACGCAGCAGTTATGAAAGTTCAGAATTCACATTCTATTAAGAGACTGAAGCAAAAATATTTTTTAAGTCATACCAAGAACAACATAGAAAAATCATATATTGACCGGTATGAGTAAAAAGAGTATAAAATAATAGAAAAATGAATGCAGAAAGTGTCGAGAATGCCGAGCCTTGGCTTTATCAAGGACCAGCAAAACTCTGCATTTTCTCACTTCCACAAAGACTTAGTTGGAAATGGGCAAAGCCATAGATGCAAGTAATAAGCCCAAAAAAAAAAATTTAAATATCATAACATCCTCAGAGTTGCATGACGAAGCACAAGTTAACATTTTTGCATGCATCTATGACTTTCCTGGCCCAACCCATGCTCATCATCTGCTACTAAAAATCAGAAAAATGATTATAAAAAAACACAAGTTGTGAGAGTGACTTAATGAATCAAAAGAATATTCAGCAATAACACATTGCCAAGTTACCTAGTCGCCTAAGAGAGAATTTAAACTAGAATAGCAATACTAAAGTACTACAAATTCTTAAGCTTTGCAATGAAAAAAACACGTTATTCAAAATGCCATAAAATAAAAATATTTTTTTTTTTAAAAGCACAGATTCCTGAAAGAAAACTGGAATATTGAACCCCTACTCCTCAACTACTGACAACACATGAACAAAAATTAAATAATGATAATAACAAACTAAAGAAATGCTTTGTGAAGGTTTCTCTCCTGAGCGAAGAGCGAATATTTTACTATTACGAAAAACTGAGAAGTTAATTTTAGCAACTATAACAAAACAGCAACTGTTCTTCTGACAGTAGCCTACATTTAGCAGTTCCCCAAAAAACTCCAGGGTGTTTAGCTCTCAAAAATTACTTACAGTATGTGTGCCCGCATTCTTATTTTTCTTAAAATTATTTCACAATAGTTTTCTACTCTTTTATAGTTTCTTATGCGATGTTTAAGCATATACGTAAACAAACAACTGTCTTTCGCAACTCAACTTTGTAAGTGGAGCAGCAAGAATTGTATTTATTTATTTGTTATCCTCCCCCAACACCGTTTTTTAGGCATGTCATCGCTTGGGGCAGGGTGAGGTGGACGTACCCAACCAAGGCCAGCTGATCCAATGCTCTCATTCGAGGATGATAATACGTACTTTGCGCCTGAGATTTTTCCAAAATGGCGCCTTTAGAACACTGGTAAACGTAGGCTTTCAAACCAAATTCAAACGCGTGTAACTCGGAAACGGGCGTTTTTAGGTCCGTGAAAATTTACACAGATATTCTCCTGTTGATAATAAAACAGTGATTTAATTTTCAGAATTAAAAAAAAATGGCTTTTTTTTTGAGAAAATCGTTGGCATAGAGATTTTTCAAAATCAGCTGTTTTTAACGCTGCCGAAACGCGGAAACGAGCAGTTTCACAGATACATAAAAAATTGCAAATAAAGTGCACATTTGTATGTCTTTAACAAAAAAAAAAAAAAAAATTAGCGTAAGAAAAAAACTCTATCCGCACCTGTGTTAAAAAAATCTTAAAACATTCATTTTTTTTTAAATCACGAAGTTTACGATTTTTTAAAATTTTAATCATACGATGTGTAAAAAATATTAGCACCATATATTATTATATATTATTATATACACACAATGTAAAAAAAAATACCAGAACAAGATATCTTTTATAATTCTGCTGCAATGACTCACTGAAGTTAGGAAAAATAACCGTTTTCTAGAGAACTTGCTTGACAGTGCAAGATTTGAAAACCTCTATTTAAAAGGCAAAAAAATTTTTTGCCGAAAGAAAAAATATAGGTCTCCTTATTTTAGACAAGGAACACCCCTTAATTTTTTCAGAGAAATCTGAGACCATGGTGGTACAACCCTGCTTGAGTTGAAATGGAACCCATCGGAAGATGACAAGCGTGACAAAATAATAACCAGAGTAAAGGCTCCCCAATGGTAATGGGCTGGATATATTGCTAGAACTGACCACTGATGGACAACTGAATTATTAGACTGTATACCAAGGCTCATGGCAGATAGAACTTGAAAGCCTGCTGGACTGACATGGAAGAGACTGATTAAAGCAGTTGTGGAAGAAACTTTGGTAGACCTTCATCCAGCAGTGAACTGATAATGGTTGACGATGATTATTACACATGATATATACATTAAACTTGTACTTGGTACAAAACTTCATACTTTATGTAGAACAATTATATTAGACCTCATGACAACTCTACTGATGCCATAGACTGTGATTATTGGCTGAAGTATGCCCCAAAATTTAGCTCTTCTTGAGAAACCTAACAAAACTGCATGTCAGGCAAATAACAAAGAACTGAATGAAAACATTATAAAAATAAGTATCAATGGATAGATAACACTTTCACACAATAGATTTGATCTGCTCAAAAACTAATATCAAAGAACATGCAAACATAAAAATCTTTCAGGTTGTCAAAAATAAGCTAACTAGATTATTGAACACCTAAAACGTTTGGTGTGTTATAATATTTAGAATCCCTGTATTGAGTCCTCTGGGCAGGCCTTTCAAACATAATGAAAACAATGAAAAAAATTGAGTAAAAATAAGTTTTTTTTTAGAAATTAAACATTAAAAGATAAAAAATAAAACTGATTAAAAACTTACATATAGGCTATAGAGTGAAATGTAGAGCAGTTTTCCATAGTATCAAATAGTGGGGAAGTGCCCTGTTGATGATAAAAAATGTTGTTTTTTTTTTTCAAAATACCAGTTTGTGCCAGTTAAAAGCTAACAGTACAAACATTAAAAGAAGGGAGCCTCTTCGTGTATACAAATTGCTGTTGCAATTACAGTGTGGATTAAAAATAGAATTGAATGAAACTGTGCCTTAAAACAAAGCACCACACAGTGACCAAAATGGCATAGCAGTTAAAAGCAAAGAAGAATTAAAAATGGAAAAATCAACCCAGAAAGCAAGATTCCAAATTATCAAAAATGTGGACTAATATTTTTTGTAGTCTCAATGCACTTCAACAAATTTCTGGTTTATTGCCCTTGTGGACAAAGACTTGCCTGCTGTATTTCGTGCAGTCTTCTGTGCCTCACTGTATGTCCTAACCCTGAATCCCATCACACATCACATTCTGATTATTTCGTGTCACCAGCACAAAGTGTTGCCATCTGTTGTGAGGAAATTTCTGCAAATCTCAGCTATGGCACTTTGTTCATATCAATGTAACATATTGTTTCATATGTGTCTCACTCTTTTTTTCAGGTTGTTTTTGTATGTGATCAGGATTTTTCATGGGAGTTCAATTCTACTGCTGATGTGTTATTTTTAGTTTGTTTTTTATTATTATTATTATTGGTTCTGCATACCTTATAGTATTCCCTCAATCCATTTCTAGAGATATTGAAGACATTTATCAACTAAAGTGAAATATGGAAATCCCACACAAAAGCTATGCATCAAATAAATCAAGATTTTGACTAATCCCTGAATCGTGGACCACACAGCAGATTGCGTTATTTCCAAACAATTTATTGGAAAAGGCAAGGAGCAATGCAATGTGATATTAGATTAATCATAAAAGAAGTATGTACATTTAGTGGGGAAGAGTGCAAAACATGTCAAATAAGATAGCTGTTAGAATGACAAAAGTAGAATTTCGCCAATTAAAAAATCCTGCATAAAGCACCCACATTGTGTGAATATGGAAAACAAATTAAAACCTAGAAGACAAATAAAACTAAAGCACATTTACTTAATAAATAAAGAAAAATATAATAAACTAAAAGATCAGTTTTATGAACATAATCACAAAGAATGTTTGTATATAAAAAGCTGTGCTAGTCACTCAGTCTGGCATCTATACATATCATCAAAACATGAAATTTATACTGCAGAACATCTATTTGACTACTCCACATAAAGAAATATTTCACAAATTTGCCTGCAGCCTCTTTAGAAGAATTTCCAGTTGCTGAAAATAATCTTTTCTTCGTGAATCTCTGGTGTTTTAAGATCCTAGTCACTAAAATTACCTTTGGAATATAAGTGTAACACATTTCAAGGAAGGATGAGCTATGTTCCCGTACCATTGGGATGTGGCTCCATAAAGCTCATATTCCTCTACATATTGTTTTGTTTCACTAAAGATTTATCCTATGATGAGGTAATTCAGGAATCGTCACAGGGTGACGTTACCACCAATAGTGGCCCTAGCCCTTGAGGGGCACCGGCTGATGGCTCTTCACGGGCCCCTTTGCAGTCACAATAACCCAAAATCATCGCAATAACCACTATATTAATACATATATACGTTAAAAAAATTACACGTTGCTTACTCTGACCGTAAACCAGCCGCTGCCTTTTTTCTCTCACACAAACCTTCACTTGGGGTGAATGCGATCCCAAAGCAATTTTTTTGGGGGGAATTATGGTATTGATTTATATGAAATAAACACGATGTAATACAATACATTGTTTATTAATATAATTAGGAATCCAAAATATTACCTGTTCCAAAATGACCTATTACTAAATAAACAAGGATAGCTGTATAATTATAATATAAGTCTATTATTTAAAGAATAATTCTGCAACTTTTCTTGTGGCTGAAGTCTTCAATCAAGTCACTATAGTCCAGAGTAGATACCACGTCATTTTCTACGGACAGAAGAGCGAGAGCTGGCAGCCGGTCTTGGGTCATGGTGTTCCTTAGGTAGGTCTTGATGAGCTTCAGCTTAGAAAAGCTCCTCTTGGCAAATGCAACAGTAACAGGAATGGGTGGCTATTATTCTGAGTGAAATGTTAATGTTCGGGTAGATTTCACAAAGGCCGTTTTTGACTATGTACTAAGAGCTGAAACTACGTCGTTGCCTCCCTCACCCTCGAAGCCTCGTACAAACCTTTTGAGCTCAACATATAGTTCCAGTGCTTCTATATCGTGTTTGTCTCCTACGCTTAAAGATATTTGCAAGTCTTCACAGTTTTTCATTAGGTCTTCATCACTCATTGTCAATAAGTCCTTCATTCAGTACCTAAAACCAAAAGTGCTTTCGTGGGATTTGAGAGCTTCAAATCTCGGCTAACAGCTCATTCGCACAGCGTCTACGACCACATTAAAGTAGCTTATTTTTAAGTGGTCTTCCGGTGAAATCTCGGGAGCCTCGTCCTCTGCTTCGTAGGAGAACGTTTTCTTTTTCCATCTCTTTCCGATGGCCTTGAACATAATTTCAATGCCGCCTTCTTCCGCAACTTCCCTTGCTGTCACCAGTGCTGACGAAAAGCCACTTACACGATAATCTTCGAGCCACTTGAAAATTTCTAGGTGCTTAACTGCAACATCTAAGTGCATATTTTGACTTTGCCATATTTTGTTGATATAATGTATCTTGACAAGAATATCATACCAAATCACTAGGGAGGTAACAAGTTCATAGGTGGTTATTTCCTTTTCCAATGACTGGCACTCACTGATCAGCCCACAGTCTGTGGTTTTTTCACGCAGACTCACCAAAGCATCGCAAACGTTGTTCAGCTGTTACTTTACAGCTTTCACGGGTTCAAATCTTCACTCCAACCTGATTTCTGAGAGAGGTTTCAGCAAAATGTTCATATGTGACTTGAGAATGCCCAACCTCTCACTGGAGCATGAAAAAATGGTGTAGAGTCTCTGCCTGAGATCAAGATGAAGCGACATCACCCAACAACAGGTTTCAGCTGTGGCTTCTACAAGGTACAAAGAAAGCTAGGGGGTTCATGTTGAGAAGTCTTATTTGGACACCCCCCCCACACACACACACACATGTTGGCATCATTATCATAACCTTACCCTCTACAGTATTCCAGTGATAAGCCTAGACTAGTTGTTTCAGTTCAGTGACGATGCAATCAGCCAACCCTTCACCAGAAGTTTTCTCTACCACTAAAAACCCCATAAAGTGTCCCCCAATTTCAGCAGTGTCCTTGTTTGCAGTTTTATAGAGAGCTGCTCAATCAGAGCGATATTTCGAGTACAGTTCAAGATTATTGAATAGTACTTGATCTTTAACACTTTTTCTAATATTTTAGCTTTAACGTGGTGCGTGGCTTGCTATGAGCTGCATCAACTTATTTTGGATATTTCCCCAAGGTAGTGGTTTCTAACAACCATCTCGTTCATCACTTTGTGCAGATGCTCTCGTAAAATGGGATCAAATCTAGCAATCAATTTGATCAAATAAAAAAAAATTGCTGCTCTGGAACCTAGGGCCAAAAGTTCCTTGTGCCATCTAAAAACCAAATTGTGGAAAGCCAAAAATTGCATGATTGCCAGTAACCTCTCCAATATGTCTTTCCAGTGCTGCTGTTCAGCTAGAATCGCAGTCCGAGACAACGAGTCGATAGTTTTCCCGCAACTCCGCCCCTTTTCTGAAGCTAACCATATTAGCATACAGTTCTTGTAGGACTTGCTGGCTTCATAAGATTTCAGGGCATCACTCAGGTGCTTCCAGTCACTCATTCCCTCGCTTGAACTAAAAGCACTACCGGAAGTAAACAAGAACAAATGACACGCAAAACAGTATGCAGCATCTCTTGATTCAGAATAAATTAACCATCGCCCGTCTTGCTCTTCACCATTTATTAAAATTCTCCAGGCAATAACTACTAATTAACGGGCAGCGGTGCGGGGCCCGGTATGCCCGTACCTGGGCCAGCCACTGGTTACCACGTCCACTGAGACAGTAACTATTATCAGTATTGCAGAGAACTAGTTTCAGAGTTCATGGTAGCCTCCCACTGTGACAAAGGAAGGCTTGGTGGCGATAGTCTTCGTGAAAGTGGATGAAGTAAAGGTCGGCAAGCGGAAATACAACTGCAGTCGCCTGGTCGAGGGCACCTGGATCTTTGAACTAGATACCAAGCGATTCAGGGTGGAGATCTGCCCTGGCAATGGCCGATCTGCTGCTCCTCATCCAGAAACATGCGCAGCCTGAAACTACAGTTATGACAGATCAGTGGGCTGCCTACCCTAACCTGCCGAACATAGGAATCTTACAGCGAACCATTCTCTGAATTTCACTGATCCAGTTACAGGGGCTCACACTCAAGGTGTGGAGAGTAATTGGCTTCCCCTGAAACACAAACTGATACAGAAAATAAAAAACTTCACTTGGCAGACCACATTCTGGAATATTTATTCTGACGGAATTGTAGTCTTTCCTCAGAACATGGCTTTGACCTGATGATTTGTATCATCAGGCAATTCTTTCCTGGCATGTAATAAATTGATTTTAAATTCATGTAATCAATCAGTTTATTCTGCCAAATAGACCTTTCCATTCATAAACAGCCATAATGTTTTTGTCATAATAAATATTTCGGACTAGGGACACAATTAGCATTCATAAAGGTCCTTTTATGGGCCAGCAGAAAATAGTCACCCAATACTGTGTTAAATAACAAACAAATAATTGTGGAATAACTTTTTTTACGGGTCTTTTAGAGGTTATTTTTAATGAAAGTTGGTTGTCAAATTTTCGAACTAAAGCCTAGTTCGTCATCAGGACTATGTCACTGGAGTAGTTGCTGCCACTCAATTGGAAGAGACCATCCGCAATTATCGTTAATTGTGGTACTTCTTCTTCTTGCTATTTCGATCCCTTCTTCTAGTTTTCTCTTTACTAAGTTTGACTGGTGGGCGATTATTTTCACTGAGTCCCAATGTTAAAAAGAAGCAAAATCTATGATATAAATCCAAGTTATTATTTTATTTATTCTCAAAAATATTCATTCAAAAAAATGAATATCTAAGTATACTCTTTATTAATATTTAATTGTTGCAAAATATGTTATTACACATCATACAGTATGTAAGAGCATGTCTTTACAGTAATGAATATAACAAAGAAAATCCCCCCATCCATAACATGTGCTCCAAGTTTCACTGTGTTTTTGAATTATTATCTGGTAATTGTCTGCTGTTAAAAAATTCCTATTCTATAGCTTTATTTTTAAGTAAATTTTAGCCAAACATACAAAATCTTGTGGTAACCCTTTGTGGCTGAACTCTATATTTTAACAGCTGAAACTGTTTGGCTTATAAACTTCAGACTGATTTTTCTGAAGTTACAGATTTAACAGTTTTCCTTTCATAAGTGGTGCATCTGAAATGTGAATTGCTTTCATGATGAAGAAAAATGAACCTAAAAAGTATTCATCTGTTTCTCTACCGTGAACAGAACCAAAAGAGTGGGTCATTCTACATCAACAGAAAACATTATTCATTTTCTTGTAGGACTTCCGTCCACAGTGGGTAGAGTTTAGGTCCCAGCCACCTACAGCGAGTTCGCCTTCTGTGCAGGACACAGAAACGGAAGGAATGAGAGCAAGTCTAGCGACTTTGACAGAACAGTTTGTAGTGAGATTAGAGTACAGTAGATGGTGCCACCGTACGAGTACGATGTTGCACATAGAGGGGTGAGAAAATTTCAGGGGGGGGGGGCATAGGAAATGATACCCATTTAACCAGTGGGTCCAGCCTGGGGGCCGTCACTTAACATGCTCGTCCGATGCACGGCAGATATTCAACGATTGTTAGTAAATCACACCATCTCTGAAAGATCAGCCCAGGATCGAACCTGAGGACCTTGCATTGATAGTCTAACTCGCTAACCACTAAGCCATCTGCGGCAGAAAAAATTATTTTCAACCTGACCTATTTATATAGTGAAGGCAAAAAGTACTCGTACTTCAACATTTTCGTTGTGACACGCAGTAATTGCACGACAATTATATACAAATTACACAGTAATTAGAAATTTGTAGAAAGCCTATCTCAATAAATATTGAAATGCCTAAAAAGTGTAAATTCAAGAGAGAAAAATATTTGCACACACATTAAGGTTGAAACATGCAAACATGATAATGCAACCCCAAAGTGAAGTTATCCATAGGAATCCTACAAAGTTTTCCATCTGAACATTAAATCTGCCAGGGAGGCTGTTTCTAAACAAAATATGTTCCTTCTATGCAGAGGTAATTATGGGTTTACAAAAAAAAAAAGAACAGTTGCTGTCTAGATGCAAAAAGAGCATACCACAAATTGACCCACACCTTTACAAAAGGTGACTCTCTTTTGAAAGAATGTACACAATAAGGCAATTTAGATAAGGATCCACCTTTTGGAGACAAAATATGAATTACAGCTCGGTTACTGCCCAGCCCTTAATGTGTTTTTTTTTTTTTTTTTTGCTCTTAGGGTAAGACCATAATAGGTGCATTCAAGCTATTAATCTTCATGACAATAATGAACATATTCCACATGTGCACTTCACAAAGTAATTAGGAGTCATGCCTGGTATGAGAAAATAGTTTCAGGGAAGCAATGGCAAAAAGAGTCCCCCACTTTCAAACCATTTGAGAAAAAGTCGTTCAAACTGATCAGACGGCTAAAACAAAATAGAAATTATTATATTTGACCATAACATAATGTGAGGCTGAAAGAAATTATCTTTGCAGGAGACTACATACCCATGATATATGTAAAATGAAGCAAAGTGATGGTAAGTAACAATTTTACTTCATGAATTCCTGATTGCTTATGCCTACAAGCATTTAATAATTTTATATTTTCAATCTATTTCGCATTTTGCGTGCATCAAGAAAATCAGTTGAATAGTGAGTTAGTTGCCAGCTTCTGTTTGAGATGGCTGTTTTATGTAATTCAGTAAATACAATTACTATCTTACAAACCATCAGCTGTCACTTCCTGATCTTAAAAACTTAATTCAAACTGAACACAGCATACAAATTTAGTTGGCTATTAGAAGGGAAGAAAGCTAGTGGGTTGCTCAATGAAAAAACAAACTGAGCTGGTTCCACAGAGAAAAAAGGTCAAACTGTTATTTCTGAAAGCAACACTCTAAAGCAGAGCCATTTCACTCTAAATAAATCAGTTTATTAAGAAATTATGTGTTTAAAAGGTGCCTTACTGGTAAAGAAATAGATTTCAGATGGTATACAAATGTTAAATGATGTTTTATACATGCATTGTAATTTTATGAGAATCTATGCAGGATAAAAAGAAAATGGTGGAATTACATGATTAAAAAACTAGCTCCATTCATGAAGACTACTCTTTGTTTTATAGTACACTCTTATAAACCAGTGTCTACATACAATTAAAAACATTAATGCAAAATTTAAGTTACCATAACATTTTGTAACTATTTTAAACTGCTAATTTAAAATAAAATACTTAAAAATCCATAAAAATTAATTGCACTCCCAGATTCTATGAATATTCAAAATTTTACATTGCCACTTTTTCCTTTTATTTAAATTTTGGTATTCAAACTGACATGTTAATTTGGAAACTGATAATGTTTGAGTTTTCTGAAATAATGAGGGTGTATATATTATATACATATAATAAATATGCAAACAATGTAACAAATAATTGAAGGCAGATGAATGGGCATGCTTGTTACATTAAAGAAAAATTAAAAAACACTGAAGCTTTTGAACATAGTCTTGGATTTTGATCACCTGCAAACATTTGGATTGAGGTTGGTCGCCAGATTTTGATTTTCAAGTTCTTCACTATGGTTCCCATTAAATGATAGGATGGATTTCCAAATGATGGGGATAAAATAAGGACTATCAGTATTGCATTTGAAGATGTAGATATATTTCAATGCTCTTCATGAAAACACAGTCCATTTATTAACAAAATGTGTGTGTGTATAAGAGAGAGAGAGAGTGAACGTGAGTGAGAGAGAAGGGGGAGGGTGCAATTGTATCTGAAATAGTCAATAATGCCAACGAAGAAATAGGTATTCCTTGGATAACATCCTTTTAATGCTCAGTCAGGCACTTAGTAATGCTGCAAAAGTGCTGCCAATATTAACTGTGGTACCAACAGAAGTAGGTAGAAATGCAAATTTTGTTACAAACCAGGAACATTAAGGACTTCCAACTTTATTTGTGTCTGTGAGGGTAAGTTGCATGATGGTAGGATTGGATTGGATGCCAAACAAATAGCCAAAGGTTTTGAAAATTTGATGTAACTGGTAGGCAGACTGGTCAAGAAAAGGAATACATCCAGCAAATTAAAACTGCCTGTTGACTTCTGATGAATGGAGAGTAGTGGAATTCTTGACTTCAAACCTTTTGATGAGTTTGTCCACCAAACTGTTATTTTATCCCCATTATTTTGGAAATCACTCACTTGGTAACAACCACAATGTAGTTTAGACATTAACGTTTTTTTTTTTTACTAAAAAACACATTTGATTCTGTTCAACACGTTTAAAATTTTTTTGTTTAATCATGACACAATACAATGGAGGATATTCATAATGTGATTCAATCGAAGTTGTAGATTAAGCATAATCGAAATTGATATATTTAAGTTCTAATAGTATATAATTGGAAGTCTTTAATTAGCTTAATTCATCTGATGTACCCCAAAGTAATAAGAGGTAGTTGCCTTCACCTCGATTACTTTGGACTATTTCTGCACGAATTTGAATTTTTCTAATATCATCTGATGTAATCGTCTTCCAGTTATATACTATTAGAACTTGGATATAAAAATTTCCATCAAGCTTAATCTACAACTTTGAATCATATTGTGAATATCCTCCATTATATTGAGTCATGATTAAACAAAAAAAATTGAAACGTGTTAAACAAAATAAAACAATGTGTGTTTTAGTAAAAAACCTGTTAATGTCTAATCTATATTCCACGTATTCTGATCACAAGCACTGGATAACGCCATTGCTAAGGATATATTTATACCACAATGCAGAATTTAAAAATCAAAATCTGGCAACCAGTCTTGCTCCAAATGTTTTTAGGTGATCAAGATCCAAGACAGTGTTGAAATGCTCTACTGTGTTTTTCAATTTTGCTTTAACTTAACTGTGACCATTCATCTCTCTTCCATTATACACAAATTTGGTGTAATATCCCCTTTCCCTTCTGAATATACTAGCAATTTTGTTCTTGTAACTCTTCTGACAGTTTCTGACAGCCACTCCCAAATTTTTTCGTATCGTATTATCAAAATCATGTTCTCAATGCGATTTTTTGAAAAAAATTTAAATGCTACTTTTTAAGAATTTTAAATTCTCAATTTTTTAAATTTTGTAGATAAATTATATGATGGATTATATATCATATACTAAACTTTGTTTAATAAGCTTCCTACTGACACTAAAATAAGCTTGAAGACTTACGTCCCAGAATATTAAAAGTTGAGTTGCTGCAAATCTTTTAAAAATGAAACGAAATTCAAAATTTTGATATTTTTAAAGCAATCCAAAGGGTAATTTCAAGAAATTGAATTTTTGGAGATTAGCTTCTAACCAATTTTCATTAAAATCAGGGATTTTGAGGTTGAATGCTGTTACATTTGACACAGGACGACCTTTTTTTAAATCTCTCCATCCTGACAAAATATTTCAATGCTAGTTTAACCAGAAAAGGTCTAAGAAATTTCTTTATACTTTCACTTTAATGAGCCACAAATAAGAAAAGAAACAAATGTTTCTCACATTTTATTGTCTTTTTTTTTTTTTTAACAACTTCAGTTCCTGAAGTAAAATTTACAATTGTACTTTCTCTTTCATTTTTGGATCACCCACTAAATTTTAAATATCTGGTAATATTTACAATTTGAAATGTACCCTGACTGTATTCCAGAGTTTTTAAGGGCATCAGGCTTTTCAAACCTTCTACAATTAACTGAGAATTTTATAATGTTTTTGTTTTGTTTTACATAACAGCAATGAAATGTGACAGCCATTTCACCTATATTCCATGAAAAGCAGCTACAACCAAGAAATGACCACAAATGTAGAACAGAAAATTATATGACAATTTTTATACATAGTCCCAATTCATGTTACACATCAAGCAGAACTTGAACAATGCTTCAAAGCTATAAAAACAACAAAAACAAAAAAAACAATGGTTTTCAACTGTCATAAAATATTTCTTCAAAAATGTACAGCTTGAAGTTTGTACATAAAGTAAAAATGTGACAATGTGTGATGATAATTTTATATATCATAGAACTTTTCACAAGACATTTAAAGCTTTTATTACTTCAGTACTATTGAAAGGTCCAACTTTTTTACAATTCCTATAGAAAACTTGCTAAACACAGGAAAAATAGTGTACATTGACTGAAAACAGTTGCGAGGTTTGAAGTTACCAAACTTAATGATTTCACTGTTTTAAGGATGGCGGCATTTCTTTCTGTAGGGTTGTTGTTCACTAAACACAGTAATACATATTAAATCAAATGAAAGAAATTATGGTGTGAAGCCTGGCTCCCCGAATGAATTTCATACATACATATTCACATCTACACTACATTACAATGCTGTGTGGTCTTTAGATGCATAAATATGTTTAACCACATGACAGAAAATGTGGATGCAACAGTTATAGCATGAATTAAGAATGAATGTACCAATACACAATTAATTATTCATAAGTTGCAACAGTTATAGCATGAATTAAGAATGAATGAATGTACCAATACACAATTAATTATGCATAAGTATAACAAGTTATGCAACAGATAACTCAATTTTTATGCAACAGATAACTCAATTTTTATTGTAACTCATTAATGCTCAGCTGTTCAGTAGTGCAACAAAGTACTGCAAGTTTAGAATTTGCCAAAATCACAGTTCACAAAGTCACAAACCTATATAAAAAAAAATACAGCATCTAACAGGGGAATGAAAAAAAGAAAAATTCTTTGAAGACCTTCATTAATATGCCTTTAAGAATGCCACAAGATGCACAGTATCTGAATAAAATTTTGTTTAGCAAAGAAACTACACCATAGGCATTAATATTGATGATTAATATTTTTACAACTTCAATGAAGCACATGGTTCCTCCCATAGTAAATGTTACACATTAGCAAACTATCTGAAAGAAAAGCTGAAATATATGCATGTTTCTTCACTGATGGTTGGTCCCACATCAAAGATGCTACTCCAACAGCTTAAGCATCTGCACATCTTTTTCAACCAGTAATGCAAAATAAATGCATCTGTGTAAACAAGTGTCAACTGGACCAAGAAAGAAAAAAACTGCAGTACTTACACATATTTTTAGGGGCGGGGCGGGGGAGGGGGCACCTGGGATAGAACAACAATTCAAAAGAAATGAGTTCTCTGTAACTTTCTCATCTGGTATGGACGGGCCTCACAATTTAAATACTGCTGTTGTACCCAACAACTAGTTCTCCTGAAAAAAAAAAAAAAATCATGTTTTAGCTGTTTGGGAGCAAATACAAACAAGGGTCCACAAGCAGATATTAGATATAATGTAGTTTTTGTGTGCATGTGTGTGTGGGGGTATAAGTGTATTAGTCCCGTGACCATCAGATCTAATAGAGTCAACCATTCCTGATTTATACCGGCTGATTTCACAGAAAGAAGTTGGCAAACAAAACACTCATACCCTGCTAACCTGAACATCAGAGCAGCACCCAAACTAAAAATCTGCATTTATATTTAATCTTTAGAAACATCACTTTTTCCTAAATTTCATTTCATTAGATTACCATCGAATATGTGCCTGTCCCATAGGAACAGAAAAAAAATCTGAGTGAGTGAAGGGAATTTACAATGGAAGAGCCTGAAGTAAAACAAAATACTATGCATTACATGTGCTCACAAATGAAGGAAAACCCATGCACATTAGGTAACAATTAACTGGGACCATGTAGACAGTACATTACAATCAACTAAAGTACCCCAACACAGGTTGAGAAGGTAGATATGTTCTCAACCTCACTCCAATGAGTCTGGTAAATTTTGGCTGTACAATTTGTGAATACTTAAAAGGCCACTGTACTCTTCAACTGCAGATCATCTGCCAAAGTAAATTCCACAGACATTAACACATTAATTTATTGCTACCCTCACGATATATGTTGCAGCATGCTTGTGCAAAGGCTTGGTAATAGATCTATTTTACTACAAAGGGTCATATCAAAATATTGCAGCTTTATATACATTATAGTAGTTATCATACTGTACAATTTCGTTCAATGTTATATATTGCATTCCCTTCTGTAACTATAAATGTTCAAAATCTAGCAATCGTTTTTGGACACCAAGGATGCTTTGCAGAGAAAGTAATGGCTAGGAAAAATATGGTAAACTTATTAGTTATGAATAAAATCTAAAAAAAATGAATGTGTGTGCTTGCTAATTTATGTGTCCAAGTAAGTCTGCATAACAGTTACAATAACTAACATCATAGAACACACAATTTGAAATACTAAACAAATGGAGGCACTTGACACACATTCATATTACAAAAATAGATTAAATTTCAGCTAATGCTTTTTAAATCGATTGCATACTGACTATCACGCAACAGCCTAAATCCAGGTGCAACACTTGTACTTAAATACAAGCAAGAAGGCCACACTTTTTAAATTTCCATCATCATTAGAATCTAAATTTACAATAATGACACTGCTAACTAAAAATAAAGACAGAATTTTAAGAACAATGCCACTATCACACACTGATGAATCATTAATTTTCAATGAAATAATTGGGTTGAATCATATTCCAACACATAGTCCTAAAACTTCTTACATGTGTCTTAAATGAACAGTTCTATTTACAACGAGATTCCACATCTTTCAACGATTCAGTGAAACGAGAAAAACATGCAACAGATAGGGGGGAGGGTTCGGAAGTAAGTTAGCACCATTATTACAACAGTTTCACTAGCATAACTTCAACAGCAATCCACAAGATGAGCATTAAAAAGAAATCATTACAATTACATTCCATTTTGACATTGTCTATTTTCAAATCAATCTGACATATGCAAGAAGTCGGTGAAACTTTTATTTTTGTCTTTAAAGGGCGAAAAATGCATATTACATATCTTAATGAAAAATCATAATGCTGTGACTTAGAAGCTGACAAGAAAGGCTAAAGCTAAACAACATTAATTTGAAATAAAAAAAATACAAATTTTTATATAGTTTCCAGTCACAATTGCAGCTTCTTAAAGCCTAGCATTTACATTCAAAGACATATTTCCTTACTTCATTTGTGAATCAACATACAAGACTGTCAAATTATTACTTTCACATTCATTAAACTGCTGTTTTTAGGATTGAATTACATAATGAAACATGCATTTTTTTAAATTTATTCACAATGCATTCCTTTACCTGAAGATTTCTGTATCAAGATAAAATTTGTGTGTGACCCGTGAATTAATGGTATATTACACACTATGCTCACCAGGTTTGAATGTACACATCAAGATTCGTACAGCAGGGTCCAAACCTTTTCCCAGTACTATTTAAAAACTTTCCAGAGCTAATATAAATCATTTTCCAGGTTTGCACTTGTCACCATACATACTTGTCACCATACATAATATAAATACATTAGTTTATTGAAATAATTAATATAGAAAGAAACAATTACCTCAATAACTGTGAAACAGCTCAGATTGATTCTTTATCACCTACTCATTTTTTCACTGCACAGTGAATTCATTACTGTAGCATTCTTATTTACTAAGTACATAAAACAAAAACATTATGTTGAATGACTTTTAGTTAACACTTTGGATTTATTATGTCACATCATGTGGCTTTTCAATCCAGATATACCCTTACTGGAAATGTCAAAGGTTTTCACGCACAATTTGCAACAAGCTCCAGATTTGTTACAGATATCAGGTAACAGCCAACCTGAAAATAAACTATTCTCCATCCAAACTTCTTGGAATACACATTTTCCAACCATACTCCAAGAAAAGGGATTAAATAATTTGTAACCAGTGATAGAACAACGAACCACAACCTTGTTGTGAAATGAACAATGTAAAAAATGCGAGTGATGGAACGAAAAACATGAACTAACAATAAAAAAAACATGGAACTCAGGCGAAGACGGAAGTACCTAATGACTAGTGTATCGCACAAGTTTCTCAGGACACATGGCACAGTGTGCACTGTGCGGGGATTCATTATCGAGCCCAGATGGCCACTGCTCAACGCTTCGACTTCAGTGATGGAGACGTGATAATATTAACAGAGAGTGCACCCTCCTCCCACATCATTGTTTTTGCCTCCAAATTCTCTTTTAGCCAGTCAGTGAATACGTGCCTGTTGCCTGTTACACGGTCCTCCCTTCAACGCCACTTTGCATCGTAACACATGGGGGAATTCTGGCATGCGCTCTAGCTATTGGATCTTTCATTGCCCAGTTAATGACACAAAGAGAAGGTAGCCACTATGGCAGGAGTTATCCTATAGAGTTTTACAGAAAAAAAGAAAAACATCTGCATTTCAAAATAAAGTTTCCAGCTTTCAAGGACTGTACATCAAAAAATACAATTTTCCAGCACTCCATAAGAGCAAATCTTCTATTTTCAAGGATTTCCAGGCCTGGAAATTAAAATCTTCAGTTTCCAGGATTTCCGGGTCCTGTGCAAACCCTGACACATGTACTTATGAATTTCTAACTAAACAATGTTTCTCTACATGATAAAAAATCAAATTTTACAGATGGGGCAGGAAAATGGAAATCTACTTTCTCAAACCTCCATTTAGAACAATTATGAATTTTCTTATTCAAGAACTACAAGCAGAAAAGGTTTAAGGCAATAACAGGATTTTTACATAAAAAAATACATATAAATTTTAATTTCTAATCACATCGCATTTTTATTTCTAAACTGAGTAACCACTTAAAACATGCAAAAACATAGCAAAAATGTAGTTTAAAAATGTTACTTTAATTATTTTTTTCCTACACAAGAATGTCCTTTTTTCTGCTGAAGTAACTGTTTGGACATAAAAACAAACATGCTATAAAAATGTGTATGGAGGGGATTACTCTTTTTTTCTTTTTCTTTTTTTCACATCCCTGTCTTCATATAGATATCTAATTTTGCTTATGTATATTTCATTTTCATTGTGTAAAAAATCCTGAACTCTGTATGGAAGAATCGGACACAAAATTTTATAATTCAAGACTGAGAACGAAAATCAGTACAGAAGACCCCTCTTAACACTCATATCAGACAAAATAGTCTAAAACTGTCTCTGGACACCAACACAATATGATGATAATCTATTACCTTTCAAAAACCTATGAAATCTTCAGTTTAAACATATTTTAAAAAATGAAAAAAAAGTTATTGTTCTCACTTTCCTGCCAGCTACTGTGAAACACATATGCCTAAAAAGGTCTTAAAGGCTGAGGTACTGTATTTTGCGGCTTATAAGTCAACATACAGTGTTCCAAAATTATGTAACTAAAATTTTAAAGTTTCAGTAAATATTAAATAGAAGAGAGATAAGTCAGGTAACTTCTGCATTTTTCTTTTCAGCATAAGGCCAAATTTTGTAAGCTTTTTTTTTTCTTACAAACTGGCACTACCATGTTCCTCCCCTCTGACTCTGACAAGCAGATGCCAAAGTGCAAGGCTAAAAAAATAATTAAAAAAGCCATACAAGTGTGCCAAATCAGAATGATGCTTGCAAGCTAACTTCTTGTTTTGGGAGAGCATTTGAATTCTTGGAAACATGAAAATATCAAGAAAAATAAGCATAATAAATGGAAAAATCATTGCTTTTTAATTTATTCGGGAGATACAATTCAGAGACTGACCAAATGAAAAAAGAATGCCTTCACTAGCTATCGGTCATGCTGTTCTGAAAGTACATGCGCCGCCAACTACACATGATCGTCATCAGCCAATCAACTGGTGTCAGTGACGTGTTTTAGATGTTTAAACATTGCACCATATATGAGGTGCACCACTGTTGTTCTGGCAGCTTGGCAAAACCAGGGGTGAATGTTACTCACAGGATCTTAGAGTAAGGTGACCAGGCGTCCCAATTTTCATCTCAATGTCCCACTGTCCCCACAAAGTCTTGGGGGACAGTAAAATGTCCCACTTTTGTAAAATTGTCCCCGATAAAGTCCCACTTTTTAATAACTGCCCATTATTAAATCTTAAATATTTACTAATTTATTAAAAAGTTTCTGTTGTTCTTCAATTCGATGTTCAAGCTTTGGTCAACCAATGACCAACTCTTACGTCATCTATCAGTCACTCAGTTTTCGTAGTTTTACGGTAGAGGGCAGCAGGAAATATCAAACTTAATCCTAGCACTGGAAGCAGTTACCTAATGGCTAACTGACCGCAACTGTTAACGTTTCAGAGATTTTGCATACAACATACTTACATACTCATGCTCAAATCCTCTTTCTGGGTTCAGTCTTTCATGAAAATCATTGCTAGATCTCTAAAAATTCTGAAATGCCAAAACGTAAGTGTGTTTTCAATTCTGGACTACAAGAAAAGTATCCTTACATAAAGAAGACTGTAACAGACAGTGATGTGTACTGTGAAAAATGTCTGGCCTCATTTTCAATCGGTCATGGCGGTTCGACTGATATAGAAAAGCATCTTCAAACTAAAAGCATCAGATGAAGAATGTAAGTGCTTCTTCAAGTAAAAATATTAACACATTTTTTAAGGCCAAAACTCCTAGCACCAAAGATTTGGAAATCTCGGTTGCCGAAGGCTTATGGACCTACCACACAATTCAAGAAAACCACAGTTTCAGATCAAACGCCTGTGCCTCAAAAATTAATTATTCAAACATGTTCTGAAAAAAATTTAGATGTGCTCAGACCAGATCAGAAGCTATTGTGAAAAATGTTTTTGCACCATTTGCATTAAAAGAATTGGACGAACAGTTAAAAGAAGCACATTGTTGCACAATATTAACTGATGCTTCAAACTATAGATTTGAGAACCTGTTCCCTGTACTAGTAAGATTTTTTGATCCATATGATGATGTAGTTGTTAAAATTTTAGAACTTAAATCTCAACCAGGCGAAACGTCAGACATTATTACGCAATACCTTATTGATGTTATAGAGTGTAATAAATTGAATACAAAGGTAGCAGCTTTTTGTGGGGATAATAACAATTCCAATTTTCGTGCAGTCAAAAGACGTGGAGTAAATAATGTGTTTCATAAATTAGGCTCTTATTTGAACCGAGACATAGTAGGAATTGGTTGTGCAGCACACATTTTGCATAATGCTGTGCAGTCTGCTACTGACTGCTTGCCCATTGACATTGAAACTATAGTGGTAAATTTTTTTTTCATATTTTTATATACATACTGTCAGGGTAGAGCAACTGAAAGATTTTTGTAATTTTGCAGAAGTTGAATATAAGAAACTTCGGGGCTATAGCAAGACAAGGTGGCTGGCGTTATTGCCCGCAATTGAACGCATTTTTCAAATCTATCCAGGGCTCAAATCTTACTTTTGAGCCTGGATAAGTGTCCAAGTATTTTGAGTAATTTTTTTGAAAACCCATGCTCTGAGCTTTGGCTAAATTTTGTGCACAGCCAGGCTGCTACATTTCATCGAAGTATTAAAAACGTTGAGGGACAAACTGTATCTGCGGTTGATGTGAAAAGAAGAATTGACGAGTTAAAACAAACCCTTTTATCAAAGAAAGCAGATAT
Source organism: Macrothele yani (assembly GCA_039090855.1). NCBI lineage: Eukaryota > Metazoa > Arthropoda > Arachnida > Araneae > Macrothelidae > Macrothele > Macrothele yani. Next base: position 4,311,273 of record CM077014.1, read on the forward strand.
TTTTATTCCATATTCTGTCACAGTACAACTAAAGCAACTCCAGGAGGGTGGTTTGGTTGATGAATCATCCATATTAAAGAATGTGGTGGATTTCTATGAGACATCTGTCCACTATCTGGATCAGTGGGATGAACATTTTAAAGACTTAGAATGTTTGCAGTGGGCTTCGTTAAGCTGTGTACCTTCCTGGTCAGATGTGCAAAAACGATGGACTATGTGTCTGGAAAGGCCTTTTTGACATAAAATTTTGAGACTGAATTGTATCAGGAATTTGTATGTGTTGCAAACTATGCAAATGAAAAGAAAATAACAGAGTGGAATTCTGACAATATATCAACGGAGCAGCGTTGGGTGGAAATATTTAAGATCTTTAAGCAGAAGAACATTGACCACAAATATTTTTCACAAATTATTCAATACATTCTGTGTTTACCTGGTACAAATGCCCCTGTGGAACACATTTTCTCACATGTCAATAAACTCTGGACATCAGAGAAAACTCAGCTCCAGATAACAACTCTTAAATCTTTGCTCATTATTAAAGTAAATTTTAGAAGTTCCTGCCATGAGTTTCATGAACTCCTTAAAAGCAAAAAAGGAAGTACTGGAAAAATTTGCATCTGAAGAGAAATACGAGAAGTCAGTGAAATAATTAATCCTGTAGTAAGTAAACATCTAGCTTTTTTATAAGAATATAAAAATAAAGTATTTTTAACAACAAATATAAGTTATATAATATAGCATTACATAAACTGATAGCATGGTCCTGGTTGGTCACAAGCAGACCAGTCATTTTGAAAATAAAACAAATAAAATATACACTGTTTCTTTGAGGGGGCTTGAGCCCCGAAAAATTGGTTTAACGATTCCACTGTGCATGCCTGTCCCACTTTTTTATCCAAGAAAAATGGTCACATTATCTTAAAGGGACTGCAAGAAAGATGCAATTTTAATAGACGACAGCAGCCACTCCAAATCAGTCACCACCATTTTAATGATTTTTCTGCCACATGGACACATCCATTTTAGCAGCTTTTAAACAAGTTCTTAGTGAACAGAATATTAAATTTCATATGCTTTCCTGTATTACATTTCCTATAAGACTGCACAATGTCTTACAGGCTCTACTAGATTAAGACATTGATCCAGCATACATAAATCTGATCAAAGAAATTAATACTGGAAGCTCTACACAAATAACCCTATTCGATGATCCTACAACGATCTCTATAAACCGAGGCATGCGACAAGGACATGTTTTATCACCAAACCCCTTTACATGCACTCTGGAAAACATTTTAAGAAAAATTGACTTAAAAGGTAGCATAAATATTGATTGAGTTGCTCCAAATACTAATGTTTGAAGATGATATAATACTTATAAAAGCTCAGGGTCCTCTACAGCTTGAAAAAATGCTTCATCAAATAAACGATGCCTGTAACAAAATAGATCTAGAAATCCACCCTGATAAAAACCAAATGAATGAGAAATAAATACTGTCCAAATTCCATCATCCAACTAAATAATTTCACTATAGAAAATGTAGATTCCTACACATACCATAGGCAAACAATAAATATGGACAATGACATCTCTGAAGAAATATCTAAAAGAAAAAGAGCAGCATGGACCTCCTTTAACCGTACCAAAACCACAATCACAGATCCAAAGCTAGACATCAAAAAAAGAGCTGATATGTTCAACAGCTGTATCTTCCCATCTCAAACATACGGCTCTGAAACATGGAGCACCACTCGAAAAGAGGAACTTAGTCTTCCAACCACCCAGCATTCCTCCGAACTTAGAAGAATCCTGGGGATAAGTAAAAAAGATCACATCACAAACACAACTATCAGAAATTTAACTGGAGTAAAAGAAGTAATGAAAACGATATATGACAAGACAGGATGGGCAGATCATATCGCCAGACTCCCCGACAACAGGTGGACCTACCGTCTCACAAACTGGTAATCAAGATCCACCAAACAAACAAAAATAAAAAATAAAAAAAACCCTGGTAGATGGGAAGACCCTTTACCCAAAGCGAAAGGAAACAACTGGAGAAGACTGGCTCAGGATCGCCCTCGCTGGAAATTTTGTGACCTGATTCATGGAGAAATCCTAAATGAAAAACAGGTCCATCTAGGTAAAAATATGCTTTCTTATGATCGTAATATTGCAATTGGTTGCTCAGACTACAACTGAATTTAAGGCACAACATTTTTCTTTTCTTGTTGAGAAATTTCATTAACTAATCAACAGATAAGTCGAGACCTGGACTTCTGAAGGAAAATCTTATCGTAGGCCGAAAGATACGATACTTAAATACTAAAAGTAATTTTAAGTACTAATAAACAGCAAAAATCAAGAACATATTTTTTGTCTGTATAGATGTTCTTCAGTAAAAAATAGCTAATTTCATATTTTTAAATGCTGTAAGGCATATCAAGTATGCCACAAACAGGTAAGTATAAAACTACTAAACAGAAAAAAAAAAAAATACAGTGGAAAAAAATGTTTCAATCAAACTCACATAAGATTTCCAAACTTCTGGAAACAAACCACACCTTGTGCAGTGGAGTAGGGATTCAAGGAATTTAATCTGGTTACATAAGGGCACAAAATAAACACACACAAAAATTAGTTTATAATAAACTAATAATTTGTTAAATAACGATCCCTCTAAAGAATAAAAAGAAAAGAGGTACACGACATTCATATCATGAATTGACAATGTGTTACATATAGTGGTCTTCCTGCTAAAAAGTTGGGCAAGTGTAGGTTTATCATATAATCTTATTGCTTACAAAAAGTATTACAAAAAGAAAATTGCATTTGGAAAGCACGCATGCACAAACCGGGATTTCGACAGATGAAAATTTTTTTAACAAATACAACTTTCACAAAAGGAACTTCATATACTGTTACACACATCATGACATACTGACAGCTTATTCCTTTGCTTTGCTCATTCCTGATGATTTTTAAGCTCATTTTTTTCTTTTTCTGCTTACATTTCTGAGTTTAAGAACACTTAGGAGCATCTAGCAGTCACTGGTTCTAGGAAAGGGATCAAAAGAATGCCAGAACAAAAGCATCTGTAACTATCCTCACACTTGGAACCCATACCCAGCAGTACAAGTCCCAATATCAAAACTTGACTACTCAACAAGTATTTTTGTCAGGTGACAAATGTTATTTTACTTGAAGCTATGTGATGATACATATGCATCAATTCATGAAAGAAACCCTTTATGTCGGATAGTGGCCAAAAATTTTCAGTTGGTTTTGATGAAAGAATTTGGAGAAGAAACTAGGATCACATGCATGTTTTGGAATTATTCCATCATTTTCTTGTGGGACAGGAGAGTGTTTGCCAAAATTAAGATCTATACATGCTTTCTGACTAGTAGAAATTATAGCTCAGTAGTTAAAGCTCATCAATGTTTATGCAAGATGACATGATTGGTTATTCATACAAATGGCTGAAGAAGTTATTTCTAACGACTACTGACATATAACCAAAACTGAACCTGTTTGTATGTGATGACTGGTTTGCATATGCATACTTTTTTTCTTTTGAAGGTGTAGTGACCACTATGAGCAATTTCATGGGCTGTAAGCAGTTGCCTGTGTAACCTAATTTACGGCCACTGGTTCCAGGGAAGAGAGAGAACCGGTGCCCTAAGACAAACACAACACCCATGCCTCACGGGATTCAACCCTAGGCTCAACCTGGACGTATGTTCAGGAGCCAGCGCTTAGACCACTGTGCAACAGGGCAGCCAATAGTTCCTCCATTCTATTTTTTGTAACAGCCAGAGAGTTCATTAATGGTAAAATGTTTTACCATGTGGAAACAGAAGAATGAAGGAAACATGACAGGAGGAAACTTACAACAGAAATGATGAACCAGCTGAACTACATTTGAGGATAGTTAATTTCAAACTACTCAGAATGCCTGTACAACACAACATCAAAGTATATAGAAGACATAACTCCTTGGAAACTTCCAAAAAGCAAAATTATAACCAAAGAATTAAGGAAAGACACAAAGGAAACATTCAAACTATAGAATTATTACAACACAATAAGAAGAGATTTCTAAGTAATTTTTAGATGTTTTTAGAAATTTTAAATGAATACTTAAGAATTTTGGCAGCCTCTGATCAAGGATCAAGCTTTTCAACTTTAAAAGCAATTGCTAATATATTTGCAACAGTAATACTACTGAGTCACACAAAATGGTTGAATAAGAAACACTTCAGGGACATCCAGCTATTTAAAAAAACATTTGACATATAGCCACCAGGAAGAAACAAACATTTTTGCTGCCAGAAAAGATATATGGCAAGTATTTATTTTTTGTGAAATGGCTTTTATAGGATAAACACGAAACATTACAACATGACTGTTGTAATTTCTAAAAGTGCAGTCTCATGGAGCTTTATAATAAGTGGTCAGAGTTTAATATTCTGAAGGAACTTTGAAAATAATTATTCTTCATCCCTGTATGTAAATAAACTTAGTTTTTTCAGGTACAATCAGTGGCATAACTACTATGAGCATGGTTAAGTGATACTTAATGGCCCACAGCATTAGGAGCCCCAAAGAGAGAATTATATTTTTTTTACTGAAACCCACCAAGAAAAAAAAAAAAAAAGAAGGATGAGAGATATGGGGAGGGAGGAGGAAAATAACTGCAAACATCAAGCTAGGGAAGAGAAGACCTCTCTTTGGCTTGTCTACTATGGTGTCAGCAGTGCAAGAGAGGTCATTGGAATGATGCCAAACATTCAGTTAAAAGAGCTTAAAATGCATTCAGGGTAAATGCGTTTAGACATATGTGTAACACACATTACAAAGAGATTTATCAGTATGCAAAAACATTGTAAATAATTTCTCACTCTTGGAGCTGGAAAGTGATATTTTAAAATGTGCAGATAATTTGCTAAAAATATATAGGATAAAGATCTAAGTAAAAAATTATCCATTTAACTTTTGCAAATAGTTTTGAATAGCTTCATAACAAAAGAAATTAAACCAATGAATTCAATAAAAAGAACCTGCAGAATTGCTAATAATCAAGTTTAACTCAATTATGGATTGTGTAGAAGAAATATTCTTCACAAATTACGTAGAACAAGGTTAGAATTTTAGCAATCACAAACACCTGAATCAGCAGTGTTTACTGTTCAATACATACCACCATCACATCATAAAGCTTAAAAACTACACTGCCCTGGAAAGGAAATCACATCTGCATCTCCCAATTTCCGTTCAAGCATGCCAATCGTTACACACGCTCAAACAGAAATCAGGAGACCCGAGTGTAATTCCCATTCCAGGGCGATGTAATTTTTAATTTTTCTGATGTGATAGTGGTATGTATTTGTACAGTAGCACTGCTGATTTAGGTGTTTGCAATTGCTAAAATCCTGAACAGTTTTTGTCATGTGGTTGCCTGGATATCTCTCGATATCTAAAATGTTTTTACAAGTTAAATATATTTGCATTTTATCTTTATTTACTTTGTTAATTTTGTAAACAGAGCAGAAGCGTAAGTGCCATTTTAATAACTTTGCTTAAGGACCAAAAATTTGTAGTTACACCACTAAGGATGATTTTATGCTGTTTTTCAACCAGACGTTGTTACTCTGAACTTTACTGTATCCTCGGATGAGTTAAGTTTTCTGTAATGCAAGAGCTTGATGCCACCACAAAGAACTAAGCACATAGGACATACAAAAGTGAGCACCTAAGTCTATGGAGATGTAGTCACATATATTCAACCTAATCCCTGAGCTAATGCAACTAATAGCTGGTCCACTAGAAAAAGTATCCAGCACAATTTGACTTAAATACATACACTGAGTAGTAACACATGAAATACAAAAATCCAACATCAAGGATATTACACAAATGCATGCACTGGTAATATTTTCCATACAGCGTGACGTTTCTGCTTTTCTTTGTTTTTCTTAAACACAACCACTATAGTGACAAATTTCACACGATATAAAAAATTTATTACAAAACAATGCATAAACTTCATTTAAAATAATTAAAAGATGACTTGAGCAGTTTTGTCATTTCTCTCTCATATGAGAGACAACTGAAATACCAAAGTTTTATTAGATATATATATTTTGTTTTATTGAAGGTTTAGCGACCACCATGAGCAACATAAATTTGTCTGCACTTCTCATGAAGATGACTTATTTTCATCCATATGTGGAATTTCTGCTGAGTGTTACAAGTTTTAATATACAACATAGTCTACAAAAAAAAAATTACAATAGAATAAATTTAAAGCAAATTAATGAATTCAAATACAGAAGCAATAGCATCACTACGGTAGCATTGTGCTATTACATGAATGGAAAAATATTTTATATAAAATGTCATATTCTTGCATGCTTAATATGAGAGCAATCTATGTTTCCACAGAAACTCATGCAGGATAAATACACATATGCTAAAGAAATAAAATAATAACATCTGTTACAGCAGTTTAAAACATAACTTCACATCAGCTTAGCAATTTTTATATTTTGAAATGCCCTCTATTCAGACGAAACTTGTCGAGCTTGGGGATGGGGGAGGTAGTGTTGAATTTTGCGAAATCCTTTAAAGTTATTCTACATCCTAATTTTTAGGTGTAAACCTGTACATGTTTCTCTGCTGATAGAAGGTACATAATATCAGTGTTGTGAAAAACAACTATTATCAGAAGCACAAACATTTTTATTCTTTGGAAGGGGTTAGCAAGCTCTAATAATGAACTTTACATTTATTTGAAATGTGATTTCACACATGTCAAACATGCAACTAACTCTTTTCACTGAAACACACACACACAAGGACCCAACAGGGAAAAAGACTACACATCACATTCATGACATAATCATAACACAGTTATGTTTTTACTACACATTTGATTTGCTTTTATTTCCTTTTCTTCCCCCTTGTTCCCACTTTTTTTTTTTTTGTCAATGTTGTTTTGGAGCTTATCCATCATGAGCATCAGGGAAGAGAGAGAGATAACCAGTATTGTAAAACAAACACAGCATCCATGCCTCAAACCTACACCTAGCTCAGATGATTAGCCAGTAACCCACACATCTGACCACTTAACCCCTCCCCCTTCCTCGGACAGCATTTCCAGGTGTAATTTATATCCCATGAGTTTCTAAGTCATAAGTAATTATATCCCATGAGTTTCTAAATCATAAGTAATTATATCCCATGAGTTTCTAAGTCATAAGTAATTATATCCCATGAGTTCCTAAGTCAGCATTTCCAGGTGTAATTTATATCCCACGAGTTTCCATCCCTAAATTAGTCACTGTTAGTCATGATTTAGAAATCTTATAATGAACATTATTAGGTGAAAGCCTGTCAATAATGATGGGGGAAAATATTATATGTATAATAATATTTTAATAACCAGGTATTCTTTTTGTTTGTGATGTCTAAATGTGAAAGTATGTTTCATGAATATTACAGCAAAAAAAAAAAAAAAAAGTATTGGTTGAGGCAGGGATGCGACACTTAAAACAAGCAAACGCTCTTTCCACTGTGCCACCTAAGTGGGACAAACATTCAAACAAAGGAAATTATTTACAACACGAGTGTGTCAATTTCCATTTAATTGCCATAAGAGTACAAACTAAAAAACTAGAATGCTAACTTTCATTTCCGAAGACAGGCGGCTTCATCAGGCTAATGTTTACAAGGTTGAGTACAGAATCATACTGAGGATGACTCTCAGTATGATTTTGTACTTAACCTTGTAAACATTAGCCTGATGAAGATACCTGTCTTTGGCGGTGAAAGCTAGCGTTCTAATTTTTAGTTTGTACTCTTACGCCAATTAAACAGAAATCAACATGCTCGTGTTGTAAATATTCTTGGTGTATTCACAGCCCATTTTTTCAAAACTTTGATATCAAAGGAAATTATATTGTTTGTGATTCAAATTTTTAAATTTCTTTGGAAGTTTTATAGTAAGCACTTCCTTACATGGTAACTGTTACTTACACCCACAGATACAAAAGAAAAAAATCTGTAAATTAACACAGCCATGCTTCACAATCACAAAGTATTATAAGTTCACAGTAAATAGATCTGTAATATGCTTCCCTCCTTTTTTTTTTTATGGCAGATTAGATTACTTATCAACATCTGACAACTGGGGCATCATGGAAGCAGGATTAAAATAGAAAATGGGAATGTGGGCTTCTTGCTATAGGCCAACACCATCTTCAGGTTTTATAAGGATTGACCACATGGATAACAGTTTTATTTTAGCATTTCTTTGGCTTAAAATACTTCTAAATTAACCTGAATTATCGGGTTTTAAATAGAACCAAGGACACACAACATCACTTGAAATCTACAGAAAATAATACTGCTTCAATTGAGTGTGAGTAGGCCAACAGATATAATCTTATCTTGCAACTCCTCAATAAACATTTAACATAACAGGCCTATATGCACTGAACTGTAGTTCAATAACTCCAGACAAAGCCCCCACATATACATATAATCTCAAGCTCATCACATATGCTTTAACTCTGACAAACTTTCTCAAATGTTTCATGATGCAAATCATAATTGATCCACATTGCTCAGCTGAGTCCTGAAAGACTTTTGATTGGGTATGTAGGAACAAAGCATTCATGGGGTGGGAGTGCTAAGAAATTATGAATTAAAAGACGTGATATTGAAATCAATCACAAGCTTATACACAATAAACTAACCATGCTATGAATCTGTAACTTGTGTACATAATTTTTCTAATTATGTACACAAGTTACAGCATAATCTCAACAATCCGAATGCAAGACAGAAAAATTTTGGAATGAAGATTAATTCTCATATATAAATCTAAAATTTAGTAGTTCATAGTACAACTCCAAAAATTATTAAATTTACAACAAAAGGAAATAAGTCTAGAACAGGTAACAGACTGATTATGTGGGTGTAATTATTAATACAATGCTTGATAATAAACTGGAAAGAGAACTGGCAAAGCAGGAAAAGTGACTAATCAGCTATGTAGGAATATTTTCAGCACAGCAAGAGTTGGATGTAAAAGGTTGTACAGGAAATTAAAAGCTAAATACCAGAGTAGCAAGTGGAATATTCCTTTGCAAATCAGAGTTACTACAGCTGGTATCACAACTGCACTGGGTACTGCTTTGGCAGAAAAAAAAATGTAATGAGAACATACACTGCCGGACAATTGCTAAGGACGAATGACAACAGCAACGATAGCAACTATAAAATGGAAGGCAGGAAAATGTGGAAATTAGCATGAGTGCGGGATACAGTAAGACGTGTTGTGCCTATGCAAATTTTGGATTGCCGAACTTGTTCGTGACGTCATAGCGCTGATAAGAGATATAAAGGATTTGACGCGTATTGACCGTTGTTGTTCAAATGCAAAGTTGAAAGGGAAAGAATCAATTGACGAACTTGCAATTTTCAGTATGTCTTCCCGACATCACCTAGATGATTTTACGCGTGGCTGTATTATTGGCAAGATTGAAGAAGGGCGAAAAATAACAGATGTTGCCAGGGAGTTCGACGTCAGCCACAGTGTTGTTTCAAGGCTTTGGAAATCATTTCAAAGAAATGGAGAGTGTAGCAAACGTCACGGGGGAGGTCGTGTTTGCAGTACGACACCTGCAGAAGATCGGTACATAGTGCTATCAACAAAAAGACGCCGGCGCAGCACAGCTAGTGAGGTAGCAAATCAGTTTATATCTGCTACTGGCAAGCGGATCTCCCGAAAAACTGTCGCCAGACGTTTGCATGAAGGAGGACTATACGCCCGCCGTCCTGTTGTGTGCATCCCATTGTCCAGACGTCACCGTACCGCCCGTTTGCAATGGTGCCATCAACATCGCATATGGACTGATAACGACTGGTCTGCTGTCCTCTTCTCAGATGAGAGTAGATACAGTCTATTGTCTGATTGTCGACGACAACTGATCTGGCGTGATAGTGGTACTGCATATTGTCCAGCAAACATACAGGAAAGGGACCGATATCCGACATGTAGTGTCATGGTATGGGCTGGCATCATGGTCAATGGCCGTACGTCCCTCTATGTGCTTCCAACTGGGACTATGACTGGCTAACGATACATTAATGATGTTGTTCTACCTCAAGTTTGCATGTTCCATGGTGCTCTCGGTGATAGATTCATTTTCATGGACGACAACGCAACATGCCATCAAACAGTCGCTGTCCAGGAGTGTCTTGAGAGCGAGGATATTCAACGCCTCGTATGGCCAGCACGTTCTCCAGATCTGAATCCCATTGAAAAAGTGTGGGATGCTTTGGGAGGAGTCTTGCTGGTCGCTAATGCCCTCCAATAAACAAGGACACCCTCATCCGTGCACTGACAGAGGAATGGGATAAATTACCCCAACAGCTGCTTGATAATGTTGTGCAAAGCATGACACGACGTGTGGAATCTTGCATCGCCCTCCATGGTGGCCATATCCCGTATTGACATCTTACGCCGGAACGCCTGCTGACGGTAATTGCATTTTTTTCACGTTTACGTATTCTGCACAAAATGGGCTGTTTGTCCCTTGAACACGTTCCAAAGCCTTCTGGATTTCAGAGCACAATAAATTGTCTTTCTTGTAATGTCCTGGCATTCTGACTTTATTTTATTTCACTTGGCATCCAACCACACTTACTTTTTTATGCGCTATATAGCCGTTTATGATCCGTCCTTAGCAATTGTCCAGCAGTGTATTATGATGGAATGGGCATATCGGCCAAGTGGGCGATGAACAATTTTAGGTGTTACTCTCTGCAGTGTCAGTCCACAGACCAGAGGTACACCTACAACATGACGGATTCGAGGTACAAAACCAGCCACTGGTGAACACAGAAGTGATACACATGTGAAGCAGAATTGTTGTATTGAGCAAACAGACATGGAGAAAGTTCATTGGGATTGTTTTTATTTGTATATGTGTATGTGTGTCCTGTGCCAAAAACATGCCTGAACATGGTACAGATATTCAGGAGTGAGATAATTCCATTAAAAAACTGAAAAACCTGAAAATACTATGTAGAGCTCAATAGGGTACACTGAGCTTACAGCATTTCTCTTATTAGTGTCCCTTTCAACAAGCTGAGTCTTATACAACAGAGTACTCATGACACAGAGCTATCATGCACAAAACCACCTGTAGGTGTGTATTAGAGACCAACCCATCTCAACAAACTGCATGCTAACCATGAAAAAAAAAAGGAAAATATTGTTGTGTGCTCTCAAATGCTCCTTTGTAGAAGACTCCATCTAGCAAAAGAATGTCAATAAGAGGTCGCACTGAATAAAGCTCAGCTGATAAAAACAGAAAACAATTAAACACAGCTGAATTCTATCAGTTTTTAATGGGACTACAGGCATTTCCCTGCTCTGGAATTCTGGCTGTTCTGTAACAAATAAATATGCAAATGAAAAGACAACTGGAGGAAGCTATCGGGCTGGCATTTTTTAAAACACATATAATGGTTCTGAATTTCATGGTCTGCAGATTATATAAGAAAATGCAGTACCTTTTTTTTTTTTAGAGCTCAATATAGTACCTTTTTTTTTTTTTCGGCCTCTTTTACGTCCGATAGACAAGTTAAAGGTGCTACGACCTCTCGCTGGTCCGGAACGCCAGAAACTGAAAAGATAAGAAATAAAAAAAAGGCCTTTTAAGGGCCAAAAAAAAATTTTTGTTCCTCCTGACTTTGAAAAACCACTACCCATCAGTGAAAGGGAAGTTAGGTTTCACATTAATAATTTTAAAAATAAAAAGGCACCAGGCAATGATGGCATAAATAATAAAATTATGAAAACATTACCGGAAGAGTATGTGCAAACCCTTACTAAAATATACAATTGTGCCATTAAATTAAATTATTTCCCTGATGTTTGGAAGACAGCAGAGGTAATACTATTACCCAAGCCAGGTAAAAACCCGGCAATTCCTGAAAATCACAGACCGATTTCGTTGCTCCCAACCATGGGAAAAATCTTTGAAAAATAATTCTTATAAGAATGCAACAATTCTGTGAGGAATTCCCAGTAATTCCATTTACTCAAGGAGGTTTTAGAGATAAACACTCCACGGTGCACCAACTCTCTAGAATAACTGAAAAATGTGCTGAAGGAATTATAAAAAAAGAACACACAGCAGCCATATTTCTGGATGTGGCAAAAGCATTCGATAAATGCCCACATTAGGCAATTATCTACAAGCTAATAGCACATGATTTCCCACCCTGGATTATACATATAATCAAATCATACCTCACTAACAAGAACATTCTGTGTAAAAATCAATGGGAAAAAATCGTTAAAAAAAAAATCGAAGCTGGTGTACCGCAAGGCAGTGTACTCGCACCAACGCTGTATTCTATCTTTACGTCAGACTTTCCCAACTATAATAACAGGAATCTGACTACAGCTCTCTATGCTGATGACACTGCACTCGCTTATACTTCCAAAAATAAAAATCAAGCAACTTTCATGTTGCAACATTATGTTGAACAACTTGAGAAATATTTCTTAGATTGGAAAATCAAAATAAATACCGAAAAAACTCAAGCAATTCTATTTTCCAGGATTAAATGCAATCACAATCCAGACTTTGAAATAGAAATGTATAAAAAAAAAATACCTTGGGTAAATGATGTTAAATATTTAGGACTTTTTATGGACCACAACCTAAACTGGAACAAGCATATTAAAGAAACTCTGTCCAAATCTCTTAAGATCAGAGGAAGTCTCCAGCCAATAATAAAAAATAAAAGGCTTAGCAGGAAAAACAAAACTTTGATATGGAAAGCCTGTATCAGCCCTGTTATTACTTATGCCTGCCCTATCTGGGATAACTGCAACAAACAGCAGAAAAATAAGATTACCTCATTTCAAAATAAAACCCTACGATATATGGTTGGACTTGATGGAAGAACTTCAAACCATGCTATCCGAAGCATGCTAAATATTAATTCTATCCATTACACGATGTATGACTTAGCTAATAGATACTATGAAAAAGCTAAGATTCACCCTAATCCTCTAGTCAGAGAGGCCATTAACTATACTGTCAATGAAACTGACAGTTATAAAAGGCCAAAAGCTATCTTGAATAAAGTTCCAGAAATGAACCCAATTCACAGCTACCCTAGCAAAAAAAATAACAATAATTGGGACTAGTGTTTGGAAGGTATTCTTCACCTAAGAAGAACTTTTGTTTAAAAAAAAAAAAAGCTGTACGCTGTTTTGCAAATACACTTCACACATGTGAAGAAATAAAAAACGGCTCGTTTAAGAGCCAAAAATCTACAACCAATGGAAAAAAATCTCTTCTGTGATTGGCTGCATCAAGCTTGGGCAAACAACTGACTCCGCCCAGGAGACAGGACTAAGAGTAGAATGGAACTTCTATCACTTAGTCTACAGCTAGCAAGCAGTAAACCTGATTGCCCACAGACCATTGCCAAATCAAGACCACAAGAATGGAAGATAATGAGGAGCTTAAGGTGCAGGAAACGGAAATTTCAGTTACTACAATTGAACCGTCGCCGCTCCAAATTCTTGATGACCATTTTGAGAGTTCCCTTAAGAAAATCCTGAAATCGGATAAATACAAAAAAAAGCAAGAAAAGAAAATTCGCAAAATTGTGAGGCAGGAGATAGCCAGCCTGAAAGATGAAATAAGGTCCGAACTCCTTCAGGAACAACAACAAGCCCTGAATAGAAGGAAAGCTGAAGTGAGATACAAGTTTGTCCTCAAAGGAGCGGCCCATCAACTAACGACTGAGGAAATCTCAAGTGCCCTAAAGGAAGAAGGAATTACTACCATGAACCTTGAAAGGCAAAGGTTCGAGTCCGGGGCACCCAGATGTTTCCTTAACTTTGAATCCGAAGGACCGGTTAGAACTGGATCCATCACGATTCTTGGATACCGGATGCTAATTGAAAACTTCAGGCCTCCCTCCACCACCACACGTGGCTCTAAAAGCAGTATGCAAGGTAGCAGCAGGGGAAGCTACAGAGGAAGTAGCAGAGGCAGGCGAAAAGCTCCAGCCGCACATAATTTTGCGCAGGCTGCAGCCGTGCAAACCTATGCACAGGCTACAGCCGTGCCGCCTGCCACGACAGTTTCACCACCAGCTCCTTCGCCTATGAGGTATGACCTCGACGACAAGCAAAGGCTTGAGCTAGCTGCCTCCATACTGCTCAGGAGATAACTACCTATGTAGCGCCACAGTTAAGGGATGGTACGAAATAAAAAATGAAAAAAAAAAAAAAAGAAAAAAAAAGCCCCTTGTGAGGGCCAAACAAAAGTTTTGCAAAAAGGAATTATTAAGTCCACTGATATAGCTCTTTCTATCAGAAATTTCGGACTATAAAAAATATAAACTCTTTCAGTCAGATATTTCTGACTACAACAAAATAAAAAAATATAAAATAACAAAAAAAAAAAAAAAAGGCTCTTTTAGGAGCCGAGCGAAATGTTGCATAAAAGACATCTTTTTTGTACTGAATATCTCTCCCCCAACTAAGGAGGTGCTGTTGGTCTTGTCTTTTAAATTAAATTTTTTTTTTCTTCTTACGCATTAGTTCTGACAAAAAATAAATAATAATAATAAACAAAACAGGACTAAATTTTTTTGCGCTGTTGCACATAATTGTGCAACAAGCAGACAAAAAAATATATATATATGATGGTTGGCCCTTATACTAGTGGCTCCCTAAATAAGGAATAAAAACCCTGATTGTGGCTTTTTTTATTTTTCGGTTGTTAACTCAAAATGAGTATCGTAAACCTCGATCGGTGTAAGATTGTGATCACACCACCTCAGCTATGGTTACTCTGACATGCCTGTCAAGAATCAACAAAAGTAAACCTGTGAAAAAATCCTGTAAACCAATGGGGAAAAATCTTTTCTCTCATTGGCTGGCGAGAAAACACTGAGCAAATAGCCAGTTTTGTCTTATCCGGTGTTCAAAGGCGATTTTTCTCTGGGAAAGTTGTTGTGTGTGTGATATTTTTTTTTTTTTTACAGGTTCCCCTTTCCCGTGTCCTTTCCTTCCTTTCCCCCTGTACTCTTCTGAGGCACAGGTGTACCGGGCATTTTTCTGCGGAGAGAAATATCACTTGAAATGGCTTGTTGTTACAGGTAAGTATGTAGGGCAGCTTACAACTTCACTTCTTAACGGGTAACCGTCTACTCCCTCTCCTCTAATATTTCCATACTTTTCTTTCATACTATTCTATCAGGGAAATCTGTTTCCAAATATCTAATATTCCTCTTTTTCACCTGACAAAAGGCGCAGAGCGCTGAGGGTTCGGGTCTCTCAACCTCAGATAGGAAATCTCTCTCTCTCTCTCGCCTTTTTTTTTTTTTTTTTTTTAAACTAATTTGAAGTTGTTTTCATTTCGTACTATAGGTCCAACATAATTTCACATTACATCTTAAACAATCTCACACAATTTTGATTTTAGTCATCTAAAAAAAGGGGGGAAAGAAAACAAAAAGATCTTAGCTGAACAAACACTACAAACAATGAGTGTTTAAAGGCACAAAACAAACAAGTTTCCAAAGAGCACACCAAATAAAATAAAGTGCGTACAAACAAAATACCTAGAATTTATGAAAATGTTAACATTTTCAGATTAGGCAAGGAATGTCTAAATGGGAATAATATCCCCCAAAATGTCATTTTTTACGCACAACAGGAAACCTCAAGCCTAATCCTAAAAGTGTGTTAGGTGACTGAGGAACAAGGAAAACTTTCTCTATAAATCAATATGGTGAACAAATGAAATTAATGAAGCATTATGCTTGATGACATGCAAAAATGGAAAAATATAGTACAAGAGGATTCATCAAACTACAACACACCAAAAATATACTGTGTAACCTCTCCCCGTATTTGCCCAAAGAATGTAAAAACAAAGAACTATAAATACTGTGTGTGTGTGTGTGTGTGTGTGTGTGTGTGTGTGTGTGTGAAAAGGCAGAAAGAAGGTATGAAGTATTCATTCCTTGTAAGCAGGTAATATTGAAAGTTGTAGATCCTTATCATGAACTTGATGTGTTATAATCACAAAAAGTGCTGGTGCATCATCACAAGGAAAAGCGCTGCATATTAGTGGCAATGGGCTGAATACATTGCTACACGAACTAACCATTAGACAACTGAAATGCCAGATTGGATACCAAGGGACAGGAAAAGACCCAGAAGATGAGAGATGAGTGAGAGATGAGTGGATGACATTTGGTGCATGCTGGAGTAACTTGGAAACGACTGGCTCAAGATAGCAAGTCATGGAAAAAGACTTGGGGAGACCTTCATCCAGCAGATAATGGTTGATGATAATAATAAATAAATATATGTGTTTGACATAAAATACGTATCATCAACCATTCTCAATCCACTGCTCGATGAAGGTCTCCCCAAGTCTCTTCCACTTCACTCTAGGTAAGCTTTCGAATTTCATCCATCTCCCACATAGGATAAGAACTGACCACCAGTGGACAACTGAAATACTAGACTGGATACCAAGGAACAGGAAAGGACCCAAAACATATATATTGCTGTTGCAATCATGTTATGGCAGCATATACAGTTAAACCTGTTTATAACAAAGTTGAAGGGTGATGTTAAAAAGATTTGCCATATGCAAACTTTGTTGATTAGGCATATTACATTGTCCGGTTAAAACACGTCAATCATAAACTGTTTATCAATATCAAAAATAAATAATACTTGTTAATTTAAAACCATAGGTAGCAATAAAAATATGAATGAAATCTGCGATAAGCAAAATATCTAATAAATGTAAAAATTAATGTAACTACCAAAAATTGGAAATTTAACCTGTTGCATTTTATTAGCTGTTTACAAGTTATGTGGGAAACACGAGCAAACTGTTGTTTGTTTTGTGTTTGCCATGATAGCTATTTTAAATGTTTTTCAACTTCCTCTAATGTGGTGGTTGAGTAGTTTCTAGATGCAGAATAAACTTTTAAGATTTCCTACAAAGAAATTAAATGACTGAAAAATGGCAAGTTCAGAGGCTAAAAGACAGCATTTGCGCAGAGATGTATGTGTGGCAAGCAGAGGAAGTAGCAGGATGTAGTAAAAAATACACTCGTCTTTACACAAATTGATCTTTCTGTAAGGGGAGTCATGGGTTGTCAACAGCAGGTAATTCTTAATTTTCCAGTGAAATAGGAAAGGGTAAAAACTCAAGTGATTCCACATATTTTGTTTGCTAGTAAACCATTGCTGAACTTCAATATATGTGGTTTCTCCAAAAATTATCGTTCGTAATATACGGTTAAAATAAGAGAGAATATTATGAAGTTCAAGAGATCTGTAAAAACTTCGGTTTACGTGGAACTTTGTATTATGAGAGCCTGTTATTTGTGGGTTTGACTGTACATATTTCAAACTAGAAGCTCACAAGAACGAAAGTTAAAAACAGAACGTTCTAAGCCCACAACTAAATTGCACTATTTGCAACTTAGAAAAAAATTTCTAGCTAGTTTCATCACATGTACAGCAGCATTTTGATAAAATGGTTAAACAGAAAGCCAATTCTTTTACTATTTGAAAAAAATGCACTGCTTAATTGAACACTTTTCTACATAAAATATTTCCTCTTGCTGAAAAACATGAAGAGAAATGACACGTGAAAAGGTATGTCTCATCATCTAATAAGTCAGTCATTTCATTATTTAACAAAAATAAATGGACTTGTGTATATGCAAAATATGAGTGTTAGCAATTTGTTATACAGCCTTTTATTCTGACAGGAACATGAGAAACAGTTGGAGCCCTACATAAGACAGCCCATTAAATTGTTGAGTGTAAATATGCATCGATACGTTGCTTCAAAAAATCGATTATTAATATCCATTTGAAAGATGGAAATAAAATGTTTACTTCTAATTTACAATTTTTGAACATTTATTGTTTCTTGCACTTATTAAAGTAGATAGTACTTATGTATTAAGGCAGCACTTCTTTTGCTTTATACAATTATACGCACAATTATAGAATAATTATGCGAAGCACCAGGGGTGCTGCCTTAATACGCAAGTACCATTGTTAATTTATTAAGAGTATGATTCATGCCTGGGGATGGGAGGCTCCCACAAGTTGATTGCGCCCAGAGCCCTACTTGTCTCAAGTCGGTCTCTGGATGCAGTACCGGCAGAAATATCTGTTATTGATATATATATATATATATATATACACTGCTGGCCACCCAAAATGCAACACCAAGAAGGAAGCATCCGATTGGCCTGAAATTCGCAGCATGCGTCGCCCGCGAGAGGACATGCAAACGATTAGCATTGCAGGGCATATGCAAATCATGTGCGCCCGGCGCGCCACCGAGAAGCACTATAACAAGGGTGCACAGAAAGCGGGGTGTAAGTAGTGGAAGTGTGTTGTGCTGCCGGACCTGTGCGTGGGAAGCTTCCTGATGCCTCGTTGCAGAATACGGCAGTCATTCCAGCACGTTTCGGAGTTCGACAGAGGACGAATAGTGGCTTATCGTACCGAGACATCGGCGCCCGTGTAGGACGACATCCAGGCACAGTGAGGCAAGTATGGATTCTGTGGGTGCAGAAGGGACGGACGGACCGACGTGAGCGATTGCCGCAGCCGCCGCACACCACCGAACGAGAGGACCAGCATGTTGGGTGGCGGGCATCGACGGCTTGCACCGCCACATCACGAACGTTAGTGCAGGAATTAGGGTGCATTGCGCAACAACCTGTGTCAGCACATACCGTTCGACGTCGTCTGCAGGAGCATGTCACACGTTGCCCATTGCTCCGATTATCATTGACGTTACACCACCGGCAAGTGCGGCGGCAGTGGGCCGTTGAACGCCGCACCTGGACAACGGAATGGCACGACATTGTCTTCTCCGATGAATCCCGCTTCTGCCTGCAACACCACGATGGTCGGATCTGCGGCGAGAGACTGTATGACGCCTGCATTATGCATCGCCATACCGGTTCATTGTATGGCATTATGGTTTGGGGCGCAATTGGATATGATGCCCGCACCCCTCTGGTACGCATCGCCGCTACACTCAACAGCCACCGCTACATCTCTGACGTTTTGGAGCCTGTAGTTCTCCCTTACCTGCAGAACCTGCCAGCAGCCACGTTTCAACAGGACAATGCGCGCCCGCACGTGGCACGCATCATGCAACAATTCTTCACGGACCACCAGGTGTCACTGCTGCTGTGGCCCGCTTGTTCTCCCGACATGTCGCCCATCGAACACGTCCGGTCGCTGATCGGCAACCGAGTGGCCCGGCAAGCACCACCCTCGGCTACGCCTGATGAACTGTGACAGCGTGGAAGCAGCCTGAACCAACATACCCCAAGCCCACATCCAAAGCCTCTTTCGTTCGATGCTGCGGCATGTAGCGGCCGTTATTGCCAGCCATGGGGGCCACATGAATTATTGATGTCTGCGTGTTCCGCAAGTCGCCAGGGCCTGTAAGCTCAATCGTTTCATCTTTGTATCTGTTATGTGTCCAGTAAATCTGGCTTTGCTATCTCGTGTTCTTCTTGGTGTTGCATTTTGGCTGGCCAGCAGTGTGTGTGTATATATATATATATATATATATATATATATATATATATATATATATATATGATTACGAGATCCTGAGTAACTGTTGGCTTCCTGGTGGCCAAATGGTACAAGGCACTGGCTTCTGATAATTCATCCGAGATGAGCCTAGTTTCAAGTCCTGGATGACATATGTGGTGGGCTTGTCCTACAACACTGGCTCTCTCCCTTCCCTAGAATCAGTGGTCCTTAGAGACAGGCAACTACATATAGTCCTAAGATTTGCTCGTGGTGGCTGTTAAACTCAGAAATAAAACAAAACAAAAATATGGAATCAAGCAGATACTCCATTACATATTTCTCCAAACAAGCAAGTTACAAAAGAAATATTTCTCATAAATAAAGTAGATCTATCAAGGGCTTTCAAAATCCAGTACTTGTGTTTTCAGTGGGCAGTTGAACTAAGAAGTGGTCTGGAGTGGAATGTTTAGAGTTCACCATCCTATGAAAATCCCCCCATAAAATTAACATTAAGTTCCACAATCTGGCAGTTTTCATTGCTTTGCTTTCCATTTTTAACTTCTTTGTAAAGCACTGAAGGCAAGCATTAGTACCAGCAATGTTTGTTTTAATAAAACCATAAAACCATTCAGAGAATGCCAAAAAATGCCCACAACTTGAATTTTTTTTTTTTTTTTTTAAATATGCCAGCGACTGATGTTTTCCTACGTCTATCAGAAACAATCTTTTTTAATTTCACGAAGAAATTATCTGAATTTCAGCTGAGCGATCAACAAAACTAGTCAGAACATTTCCTGTGCTCAATCGTATAATGTTTTGCGTAGCATTACAAAAATATCATATAGTGTGTTACCAAATGGGCAACGCTCATCATTCAAAGGAATACAAACAATAACCTTAATATGTGTAACCATGGAATAAATATTATCAAGAGCCAGTAACACACTGAACCTGAAACACTTACAAAGTTACTAAGCATAGCACTTTTCAAGGAATTTAACTTTTACATTTTGGAACTTTAGGGTGTGGAGCATGCAAGCATACTAAAATTAAGCTAGAAGCATATAAATCTTTAGATGCTTACACAAGGCACCTAGACCTCTGACCTTTTTTGCAAATTTTTAGCTAAATACTTATTTCGTTTACAAATATGGGTGATAAATACCAAAAAACTTATCTAACACACTGATCAAGACATCCATGGAAAGCACCTAGGCATCAGGCCTTTTTCACTAGATATTTTGTTACGGTCTTAATATTTGGTGTGTTTATTGTGAAAAAGTAATAATTAGGAAAAAAAACATATCAATCATAGAGCGCTTAAAATATTTTCAGAAGAACACCTTACTAGGTACAAGCTTTTATTGCTCTGTTGCACCCTCACACCCATATTAACCTATACAATGTTGTTGTTTTTTTAGATGGAAGTGCCACCCCGGTGGCGCAGTGGTCTAAGCCAGTGTTCTGCAACCCCCACAAGGTGATAGGTGTGACGTGATATTTACAAGCTGACGTTAATGCCTACTTGTAAAGAGATGGTGAAAATAGTCCTGGTTCAGAAGCTGCTACGACAGGCTGAGTGATAGGATTTGTAGTTAAAGTACGTGAAGTAAATCCTAACATATGATGAGATCATTGTCTCATTGACCGCGAAGCCATTGTTGCTAAGTCTTTGCCACCTTTTCTTAAAGTTGTGCTGGGAACGAAGTAGTAAATGTCGTGAACCTCATCAAATCGCGGCACTAAATTCTCTCCTTTTTTCCGTTTTGTGTCATGAAATGGGGATAAGAATACACTACACACCTGCTACATACAGAAGTACGGTAGTTATCACAAGGAAAAATATTAACGCAAATATTTGAACTTAAAAAGGAGGTACATGCATTTTTGACTGTTGAGGGGCACTAGTACGCAGATTTATTTGCAGATGATGAAGGGTATGTAAGTTGGCATATCTTTCTGATATTTTCGTCACTTGAATGAGCTGAACAGAAAAATGCAAGGTAGGAACGAAAATATTCCGACTAGTATGGATAAGATTCAAGGATTTGTGAATAAGCTGAATTTGTGGATACAGAGAATTGAAGATGGGTCGTTTGAGATGTTCCCGGCTGTATGGCCATTTGCTGACGGTAATAAAGTGGCGATGGACTTAATTAAACATTTAGAAATCTTGCAGTAGAAGTTCAAGAAGTATTTTGGAGATAGTGTTCAAGGTTTCGACTGGGTTCGTGATCCATTCGTTGCGAATTCAAAACCTCTTCCGATTAATATACAAGAGGAACTTGCAGATTTAGAAGCAGACAGGACATTGAAATTAAAACTTCTAAAAGTGCCTTTGGACACATTTTGGTTAGCAATAAGGAGTGAATAACCGGCTATCTCCGAGATGGCAGTTAATGTGTTATAGCCATTTTCAACTACATATTTGTTCGCACTGGGCTTCTTGACGTTGACTGAAATTAAAATATCAAAGAGGGAGAGACTCAAATCCGTCGATGAAGAAATGAAACTGGCATTGTCAACGATTCCGCCACAGATCAGCCGCCTGTGTGCAGCTAATCAGGTGCACGTATCACATTAAAGGTACGATTAGAATTTTTTACTTTAATAGTAAGAGAAAAGTGTATTTTTTGTATTTTCAACAGTAAATTAAAGTTCATAAATTGTTCACAAATGGAAGAGTTTATTTCTTTAACAATAATAATAGGTTGATTACATTACGTATTTATATTAATAGTGTCATACGTTTTTGAGGGGATTAACATTTTGGTGTGCCGTGTTGAGTCATGGATAATTTATGGTGTGCCACGTGTAGAAAAAAGGTTACGGGACACTGGTCTAAGCGATGGCCTCTGATCATTCATCCGAAAGGGGTCCGGGTTCAAAGCCCGGTGAGGCATGAATGTTGTGTTTGTCTTACGGCACTGGCTCTCTCCCTTCCCTGGAACCAGTGACCCTAAATTAGGGACGGGAGACTGCTTATAGCCCATTGAGTTGCTC
The DNA here is from genome assembly GCA_039090855.1 of Macrothele yani. Lineage (NCBI taxonomy): Eukaryota > Metazoa > Arthropoda > Arachnida > Araneae > Macrothelidae > Macrothele > Macrothele yani. Next base: position 4,333,940 of record CM077014.1, read on the forward strand.
ACAATAGTCGTTAAACCTCCAATAAAAAAAAAAAAAGAAAAAGATGGGAGTTATTTTGATTTTACCATGGTGTCTAAGATTCAAATGGAAATCTTAGAGAATTGCCTTAGGAGTAGTTAGTGTTTGTGGATAAGGCATGCATGTGTTCCTTTCCAATAATGAGCCTCTTCTGCCATTTTGAGAACAAACTACAATATCCTCATAATGCTTGTTAATGTGCTTTAGCAGGTGAAATGTTCTTAGTTTTGTTGATTGCTTAGCTGAAATTAACATATTTCTTCATAAAATTAGAAAGACAATGTTTCTATAATACATATAAGAAAACAACAGTCAACACCTAGCAATATTTTTCTGTTTTCAAGATTTTTTCCTATTTTTGAAAAGTGTTTTTTTCTGTGGGCATTTTCGCATACATTCGCAATACCCATGTCACTCTCCAATGCAACTTTTCTATTAAACTTTAGAAATATATTCCATGTTTCAAATAAAGAGAAATATCTTACTAATGCACTTGAAATTACACTGAATCATTTTTGGTACAATTACCTCTTCCAGCAGCAACACATAATAACCACATTTCAGGATTATGCTCTCCCTCAACCTACATATACAGTGTACCTGCAAGATATTTTTCATAAATCTTCTCAACTTATCTTGAAATATTTTCATCTAAAACATAGTCAGCTTTTTTTAGACTTTATTCTCTCAGTTAGAACATGAAATTTCAACAATGTTTTTAAATATTAAAAGAAATCCTGCTTTGTCTTTTTTTCCCAATTCAGCAGTTTGTGTCCCACACAAATATTTATGAGTTAAATTTGAGTTTTACAAAACAGTAATTTCTGTCCATATGCTGTGGATATTAAGGTTCCAACTGCATAATTTCCCCCTAAATTTTTGGTCAATTCTAAATAAGCAATATGCTAACATTTTGTACGGGCCAAATTCTAATTTTATTAGCTAAACCTATCGGGATACTGGACAGTGGGAATTGCTTCTAGTCCATTATGATATTAGAACTCCGCTTTCACAATATTAAGCCTCAGCAATCACCACCAAATGGATTTCATTATCAGCACAGAAGTGCAGTATTTCTGCTATTTCACACATAGCAATCCGCTCAGAAAACTTGGACATAGCATCACCCAGGAATAGGAATCGAACCCGCATTTACCAATTTTTGTTTAAGCATGGACACTTCCATTACACCACCCTTGACAATGAAAGTTGCAAGCAACTGAAGTTCAGACATTAAAGTTTAGGAATCAGAACCCACTCAATTTTTGTTTTTTGTGCTAGATGAAGCAACCTATTGCCTCATGTGACTTCAACCTCTTTTTTTTTATTTTTTTTTTTTTTTTCCAGATATGGATACTGATCACAAATTCTGGTGCATCAGAGGACATCACATACACTGAAGAGCAATTGAATTAGAGACAGTTGGCGTTATGCATATGTGGCACTGTGAACGGCCCTGTAAATGGAAACGACATGATGTATGCAGCGAACCGAAAATATAAGGTGTGATGGGATGGGAATCAGTAAGAGTCGGACGCAGTATGGGTAAGACTAAGGATCTAAGAGCATCTGATCATGGGCAAATTGTCGGGGCCCGACGGATGGGTCACTCCAGCTCGGAAGTCGTGCAGGCACTGGGATTTTCACGAGCCACCGTGTCACGGGTGCACTGTGAGTACATCGAATCCGGTAAAACCATCCCTGCAAGGGCCAACTGCCATGGACAACAACGTGTGGATGAGCGGGGTCATAGTCAGCTAGCTCACATTGTAACAGCGGATAGACAGGCCACAGTGCAAGAAACCACTTGGCAATTTTACGCTGGTGCACAAAAACGTGTAAGCAGCCACACCATCCAGAACGATCTCCTCGCTATGGGGTACAGAAGCCATCGTCACACGAGGGTACCGCTGCTGACCGCACATCACAGGGTGCAAAGATTAGCATGGGCGCAGGAACATCGCCACTGGACCCTAGACGTGTGGGAAAATGTTGCCTGGACTGACGAGTCGAGATTCACGTTGGTACATGCGGATGGCAGGATATGAGTATGGCGCATACCACATGAAGCGATGGATCCTTCTTGCCAGCAGGGTGCTCTTCAAAGCTGGTGGGGGTGGCATTCTCGTCTAGGGACTGTTTACGTGAACTGAAATGGGACCCCTGGTACGTGCGACATCGTCCCTCACAGGTAAACGTTACCTGGATATCCTGGACGACCATTTGCTCCTGTTTGTGCGTCTTCAATATCCCACTGGGGACCTCATCCTACAAGACAATGCACCGTGCCATCGCTCCCGAATTGTATCCGAATGGTTGGATGAACACTCCACCGACGTGGTCTCGCTTCCTTGGCTAGCTAGGTCACCTGACCTCAATCCCGTCGAGCACATCTGGGATGCCATCGAGAGAGATGTTCGTGGCTCTGACCCCCCTCTATCAAATTCTTCGTGAACTGTGGAAGCTTGTTCAGGGGTCGTGGATCCGTATGGCTTCCGAACGCTTCCGGTGTCTTGTCGAGTTCATGCAGAGACGAATCGCCGCCGTCATCAGGGCGAAAGGTGGTGCTACACATTTTTAGACAGGCATCTCTAATTCAATTGCTCTTCAGTGTATGTTGATGGGAATAAATAATTCTTCACAATTACTTCAAAGGCACTAATGAATTTCATTATTGGCATTGAGGGGCCATATTTTCACATAGCCATCCCTACCACAAAATGGTATGGACTTCAAATGTAATAAATCTCACCAATGCAATTTATTGGATGTCGATCTACTATAATTTCTCTATACAATTTCTTTAAATACCTTGACATGGAATTGGCTATTTTCTCTGTGTTTTACAAAATGTTAAATTTTATATACAGTTTAAAATATATATGAGATCCAATAATCTGACAATGTAGTAGCTACATTTGTTACACTCTATTGTCTCCTTTTCTCTTACCCAAATTTTCCGAACAACCTTCAATGCCACGCACAAATACACCAAGCAATTTATAACAGTAGCACTAAAACAAATGACTGCCGCTGCACATACTGATATACTAGTGTTTCTTAGCAGTACCAAGGCAAAGTATTGATGACAATTTTTTTAATCACATTTTAAACATATGATTTAAAAATGTCAAATATCAGTAAGAACTTTCACCTAGATATCATCAGACTAAGACAAACCGAACATGAAAGTGCTTAGCCAAAACTTAACATTCATCTTTTCTGAAAATTATCCGAAACAGCATGAATAAAGTGCTTTATAGAAATTACCATGACATTAATTTTTTATCGAGAAATTATTCTTGACATTCCCCAGTACATAGCAGGTACATATTAATGTCGTTTTCTAGGCATACATTGATGCCATTCAAGGCACCATCTTTTTGCTGTTTTCCATGTTGCCACCTCTTTAGGTGATAACATGGAAACACACTTTCAGTCTTATTTAAGCTATAACAGCTCCTTTCTTATAATAAACTCCTGTGCATCTTTTACAGATTTTACATAAGAATTTTTGTACCAAGTTATCAGTGCTTCCAAGCAAATTCTGTTTTGCAACACAAAATACAGTCACCTAACAAGCTCATTAATAACTGAAAGTACACTTTTATTGTTACACTAGAATTTATTTATTAATGCAAATACAACATCAATCAATTTATCAACTTATATATTCCACCATGCCAAAACTGTAAAATTAATTAGTTACGGCATTGCTCACACTACAACCATTCATTAACAATAGTAAATACATTTTTCACCATGACAATTTATGAATTAAAAACAAATGATTTGCCTGGGTTTTCAGCAATCAGTTTATAAACCATGAAGGGAAATAAAAAAATTTCCAGTATTGTCAACCCAAATATCAATCATTTTCATTTCATTAAAAAAGGAAGGAGAATAGTAGCAACCACATGTATCAATCAACATGGTCAATAGATTACATTTCCATGCATTATAGCGACATGCACTACAAATATACTGAAACTGTATAAGCTTCATAACAAGTGTAAAAAATTTTAATGCTGATAACATTTGCAAAAATACACATGCACTCTCAGATTAAAATATTTTTGCATTACTACCGAAATTTAAAGCATGATTGCATCTACCCTCAAACCATATAGCTCAAGTGCCATACAAAATTGCTGTTTACCACACATTTTTTTTTTTTTTCATGGGGAATATAATTTCAACTTCACATCATGGCATTTTGTGCTGATTTTCACCTACTGAAGCAAGTTTTAATTACTCTTGCAAAGAAACTGATGCATAGCAAATGCTTTTAAAACATGTGTTGCTACAGAGCCCTTTTTGGGGGCTAATATAAGTATGCTTCCTGATTAAAACAAAAATGTGATAGCAATATCTGCTAGAAGTGGCAGCATGCCCTACCATTTTACATAGGTCTTTTCCAGACCTACACTACATGTTAACCCCTTAAACATGTCAACTTTTTCTGAGTACCATCGCTGTTTTCCATTGAACTGTACATAAGGATCACATAACTTCACAACCAGTTGCCTTCCTGACATAAGTACAGTGTCAGGTTTCTTTGGTATGCATCTCCTGTACAGTGACATTTAAGTTTTCTAAAAATATGTAAGCAACCAACAAAAATTAAACCTGCAGTTCAGAGGTTAACACAATGTTTTTTTGTTTTGTTCTTTAATTCAATATCAGCTTTAAAGATTGTTACAAAAATAGTTAAAAGTTCCGAAATTGCGTCTGCCCTCAAACCATACTGTATCACACTGGGCTTAACTGGAATCTATAGCCCCATAAAGTAAGTAAGGTACTTGAGGGTATTATGACCTGGTTGGTAATATGGCCCATTGTTTACTGTGCATTCAGTTTGCATGGATGATGCTAGATGGTAGTAGAATGCTCATCAGAAGGTTCCTGTGGAAGGTTCTAGATAGGTCCTGTCCTCATCAGTGGCGTCCATATGCGTACTTTTAGGGGGGGGGGGCTAAGAAAAATTCTTACCTCCATCAAGATTGTCAAACAATTCAGTAAATATACAAGATACTAAAATACAACAAAAATAATTGATACAATCAATCATTAATATCTTATTATTTTTAAAAATGCTTTAAAAAAAGGTTTCTTCTATTTTAGTGTTTTAAATTTATCAAAAATTTGGCTATACCAACTGCTGCTCCCCTGGGTGCCCTTGGTCCTCATGTATTGCACATCTGGCACGTGATGCGCCATTGTTTGTAAAGTTTGTCATGCAAGAAGGGCCATGTTTAAGGTGACTGTAGCAAGTCAAATTTTATTAATGCATCTCATCAGCCTATTACTTTGATTTTTTGGTTGCTATTACTTCAGTTTTTGATGCAGATTCAAGAGGAAATATTGTTATTTGTGTTGATTCAATGAGTAGTTCTCTAAGAAGGAATTTTGATGAAATTACCCACGGTAGGTAATATGGCTGCCTATTGGGGGAATAAGCACTAAAAATGCTTTCTCATTCTTTTCAGGTCATTGTTATGGACCAAAGTAAGAAGATGCGTGGATCTTCGGCTTAAGGGGCCCTAACTTAAATTAACGAAATGAAAGAAGAAAGGTTGTCAATTCGTAAAGCAAGTGGAAGGTATGCTCTATCTAGGCAAACCCTTCGCCGTTATCTGGCTAGTGGCAAGAGTGTTAAATCAAAGTTGGGTTGTCATACGCATATTTCGTTTTTGTGATGTGGGTTACCCACTAACTTCTAAAATACTTCAGCTGAATGTTTTCCAATACGGAGTGAAAACATGATCCCCAACAAGTTTGTCAAGGAAAAGCTGGTCACTGGCAGTTGCAGGGCTTTATGAAATGGAACCCTCAAGTTGCAAAAGAAAGGCTCAGAGACTGAATCCTGCACATGCTCCAAAACTCAGTGTGTTCACTATTGAAGATCACTTTCAGAAATTGAAAACAATCTTTATTGACAACAATTTGCTAGTTTCCTGTCCTGAGAAAATTTTCAACATGGATGAAAAAAGGTTGTAGGCTGCACCTTCATAAAGATCCTTCTGTGTTTGCTAGAAGAGGGGCTAAATGAGTGCATATTGTTGCTAAAGAACATGGTAAGATAGTCTCAGTTGCAGCCTGTGGTAATGCTGCAGGATCTGTCAACCCCCTCCCCTCCCATGATCCTATTCAAAGGAGTGAGGGGAAAATCCAGCTTGGAAAAAAATTGCCGCCACTATCAGACATCAGGATGACTCCAAAAGGTAGCAAGACAGCTGACAAATTTGAGGAATTTATTAAACATTTGGTCAGATTTAAACCTAATGCAAAGTGTCTTTTGATTTTTGATGGAGCCAAGGCTCATTTAGATTGTAAAATTTGTGAGGCTGCTGAAGATAATGACATTGTTTGCTCTCCAACACAACACACGAGTTGCAACCTTTAGAATAAAGGTTGCTTCCGAAGTTTCAAAATTTTTTGGAACAAGCATGCTCTCCTGTAAAAATTTGAAAGACGTGGAGATTATGCAAATAAACGATGACATCACTCAGTAAGCTATAATTATGTGGACTGAGCAATGTCATCGTCTATATGCTCTCGTGTATTTTGACACCCATAAAAATGAAAACAATATTTTAAAGCTGAATTTCAGTGATGTTTTTACATCGACATAGGAGAAGTCAATGACTCAGACCAATTTAAAAAGCAGTTTCAGAGCCACAGGCGTATTTCCGTTGAACCCTATGATCATTCCTGAGGAGGCTTTTGCAAGCACAGCAACTGAGCAGCCTCTACCCGAACAAGACTTTAGTTGAGGAAATCCCACCAAACCCAGACTTAGCTAACCCAACACCAGGCACCTCATCTATGTTCCAACCAACAGTCTCCCATGTTACAGCATAGACAGGGCCGTCCAAATGCTAAAAACGTCCTCGCACTCCATTGATATCATCTGATTCCGATGGCTCTGAAGAGGTTTCTTTCCAATCAACAGATTCCGCAAATGATTGTGACATTGATGAACCTCAAAAGTCACCAGCTCCAGTCTTCAGGGAAATCGTCTACTCACAGCTCCTTCAACGAATTGCTCACAACCCTCAAGAGGAAAAGGAAAACTCATAAGATGAAACCTGCAATCAACTCTCGTGCGGTGCTTTTGAAGAAAGAACTCTTTGAAGATATTGAAACCAGCAGTGCAGATAAAAAGACCAAGATCAACAGCAGCATGGGCAAAAAAAAAAAAAAAAAAAACAAGCCGTTGATAAGAAACCAGAAGACTTCACTCAAGAGAAAAGAAAAGGCTTTCCGCAAAAAGACATCACAACCCACAGAGAGTTGGTACTGTGCTGTATGCTATAAGACAGAGGTGAAAGACATGAGATGAGACATTGTGTGCTGTGTGGAAATTATGTCCACAGAGAGTGTGTTGGGCTCACCAAAAAGGACAAACTCTTTATTTGCCCATTTTGCCAGGTTTAAGTTTATTTTTGTTTAAATGGGATTTCTTAATGTTTCTTAAACAGCAATAAGCATTGTCAGGGCTTGAAAAATACCATGCCTGAGATGCCCAGGGCATGTAAATTATTGGCCTGGGCAAGTAAAAATTAAATGTAGTTGCCCGACCGGGCAACTAGATTTAAAGAAAAAAAAGTTTGGAATGACAAATTTTCTACTCTAGGAAAAAAAAAACGGTCGTCCTGTGTTTTTTACTTTACTGCAAATCATCAGAAATTGTATTATTGTTACGAAATGAGTGCAAAGGCCAGAAGAATAGTGCTTCAATTATATTATGCCATACGTAGTTTTACTCCAGATGTTTTTTTACAGTTAAGAACAGGATGCATGCCTCTAATGAAACTAGCCTACGGTGTTTAGTGGTCAAATGCGTAAACTGCCATTAAACAGGAAGATGCAGATTGATGGGGAAAAAAGCGGTGCTTTATGGGGAGGGAGTGACAACGGATTATTGCACAGCCACAGGTGGAGTGGGGTCCCTGATATAACTTGGGCGAGTGAAGGAGGGGTAAGCGGAATTTTCCGCCCGCGCGCTCCCACACATGTGAACTGACAGTGGTACTACTGAAACAAAAGCTAAGTTTCGTTTAAGAATGAGCCTGCACAATGTGTTCCACTTGACTGAGAGAAGAGCAAAAATTACTGATGCTGATAACTTAGTTTATCTGAGAGAACAGTAGTTCATGTTAGCGGCGGATATAAGTTGTATTTAGTAATGGATGTAAGATGTTTTTTGGAAAAAAATCCGGCAATGACAGTATATCTCACAGTAAACAAAACAATTATGTGAAATTCCCGATATGTCAACAGTAATTACAAATTCGTCTTTCGCATGGTTGAGTGACTTTAAAAATTTCACAATTGGATTCCACATCATTGGCAAAACGGAAACTTGCGCAAGCGGGCTATGAATAAAGCATACGAAAAAACAAAAACGCACGCACACACACGCACGCGCACACACACACACACACACACACACACACACACACACACAGAGATATACACTTTTGTGCATTTAATCACAGAGATATATATGCGTACACACAGAGATATACGCTTTTGTGCATTTAATACACACTTCAAAATGACCATGCAAAAGATGTATGAAAAGTTTATCACAATTTTTAACTTTATAAACATGAGGCTTCTATTTTGTTATCTTAAAAAGATAAGTTTTTCTGGACACGTAGATTTTACTTCTGGGCAAGTAAATATTTTCTGCACATGCCCAGCTGGGCATGTAACTTTTCAGATATTTTTCAAGCCCTGATTGTGACATTTCGAACATATTCGTTGCATTTTACACAGGTTGTGATTGTTAATTAACACCTTTTTCCAAAGCAAAAGTTTGCATTTCATTTTTTTAATTTATTTTGTAAAATGATTTCAACAAAATTCTGCTTCCTGTTACATGAAAAACGAAAACTTTCGAATTCTAGCAGATTGAAAACTTAAGTGGGTCATATTGTATATATATGTTGGGAATATGGCTCAAAGGCAGACTTTTGGTAAAACGTGACTTCTTATTACACAAATAGCTAGAAAAAACTAATAACTATTTTTTACTGATAGTTAATGAACTAAAGTCTAATGTGTCACAAAAAAAATTTAAACTTCTAAAAATGGTGGCTACAAATATTCTTGAAGCTTTGGTGGGCATATCACCCTCAGGTACCTTTTTTAAACTCTACTGGCATATTTTGTAGCTAACTCCTCCTTCCACAGCAAGCAAAATATGGAAGATCATTAGAAAGAATGACCTTTCCACCACATACACACACTTCAAAACTACACAATTCTTCTATAAGCTGGTCTCATATTCCACATGCCTCTACAGAAATTTATATAAGTGCTACAAGTCTTTTCAATAATCCTGCAGTTGCTCTTACATGCAGTTACTGGATTAAGCCAAAGATCATATCAGTTACCCATTTAAGAATAAAAACATTTGTGCCAAAGTGTTTAAGATGTCACACATTAAAAATGCTGTATTAGTCTAATTTATCCATGTTTGACTTATTGTTTATTAGTATGGGGTCAAACTACTAAGACTAATTTATATAAATTACAATTATTACAAAATAGGATGGTCAAAATTTTAAATAATTTTAGAGGAATTAATTTGAATATGGGGGTACGGATTAATTTTCATGGATTTTTAGGTACTGAGAAATTATGGCAATTTAGATTATTAGGATCTATGTATGAAAGAATAAAGGAGAATATAGGTATCAACATTTAATTCAGCTGAACAGTTTGGGTCACGACTATCAAACATGAGACAAAAATGCATTTTTGTTACCAATGCCTAACCCAACAAAGATTTATTGATTACCAGGGATTGATGTTATGGAATAACCTACCTTGTTATCTAACACACATTAATAATTATAATTATTTTTGAAAGCAACTAAAAAAATTTTGCTAACAAACTGAAATATAAAATTTAATAGTAAAATTTATTAATCAGACCACATACACGTAAATTTATGTGCAGGAAGTTTGGCTTGACTATAGGGGAATTGGTGTTTATTCAGGATATATATCTGTAGCCTTTTACTCCATTTCCTGTTCTGTGGTTACCCTGTGCATAAGTATACATAATATGTTGGGGTTTTTTTCTTATTATGTTATAAAATTAATTTTAAAATGTAACATGGTCAAATGTAACCCCATGAAAAAAATGAATGAAATGCATAAAAAAAAAGCTGCTTCAATGTCTAAGTTTTTAAAGGAATACACCAAATCTATCACATTACTGGAGCATGTGATTAATGTTAATGCAAGGAAAGGTACTAAACCTACTTCTGAAGCTAAAAATCACCACAAAATGTTAAAATTTAAAATGACTGAGTCAATGTGAACTACCTATCTTACACTGAGTATTCATTCATGCAGTAGACACTTAATTTTCTCAAATCTATTTCAATACACATTACACTTTCAACCTTTTTTTTTTTTTTTTTTTTTTTTTTATAAGGCATCCTTTGCATAACTTCAAATACCATTTGCAACAATAAAATGTGTCTACCTATATTTAATGTAAAGATGTAAACATTAAAGCTTTGCACCTTCACTCATGTATGAGTGGAAAGTTTTCTTAACCTTCACTTCTTTCACATACAACCTGCCTAGTACTGAAACCATATGATTTACATAACAAATTTTAAAGCAATGTTAATTTAATACATGAATTATTCAAACCAATTTCAATATTTGATCTAAAAAATGTACAGCCTCAGTTTGTTTTAACATGATCTGAACTTAAATGCCTTTTACTAAAAATATGTGGAAATTCTAACAGCAAGTTGATTTTTGAGTGAATTTATCAATATCAAAATACAGCAATATTATCCAAAATAACTATCTGCTTGTGATGGCTCTATTTTATCACAAAAAGTACATGTAGCAATTTATTAAATTCATGATAAAAGCACTTGAAACCTCATATCACAAATATCCATCAAGAATCTGACTGCAATTTGGTTTTATTAAAATCACTGGAATATATTCCTTGCTACAAGAAATATTCCAACATATCCTTAAAACCAAATCACAATTATCTGTTGAAAAAAAAATTTAAACAATTTAAAAATATGCTAAAATAGAGCAATCTGCATTCCACAAATGCCATTTTTATCCAGGTCACATATATTAAAGTAATTAAATGACTTGAATAATAGAATTACTTAAGTACAGCATTACATATAAAAGAAAACGGTTTATCATTTTTTCCCTTTTGAACACGTCCATCCATGAAAACTATATTTTCAAATTTTAACTTTCAAACAATTATCAATTTATCTGATACATTACACTGCCAAACAAAATGTTTAACTGACAAACATCTATCTTTACAAACCGGCAATCGCACATATCTGGTCTTTAAAAATGTTGAAGAACACTAGTCTCACTGAAATTCAAATAATTTGCTTTGTGGCCTTAAATCTTATAGAACCCATTTTGGTAAAATATTTCTTACTGAAACAATATAACATGGTTAGCTAATTGTCATGTTTATAAGAAAAAATTTTGGGGTACGAAGAAATCATTTTCTGGCTATCAAAAATATAATTATCATACAACTGTGAATATTCAGCAGCAGACCTCAGTTTAACAAACAGAAAGCATCAACAGGTTAAAAGACTCAACACAATAAACAAAATACGAGTATTTTTTGGTTTAAGAATTCATGAAATTAAAATTGTTTCACTAAATGTAGAGCAAATAAAATATATACAAGACACATTATCAAAATAAAAACATTTAAAAACTGCCTCATAGAAGCAAAAGAACTTGAGCTTGCAAATAACTTACATATAAAAAAAGTTGCCAAAAATCCCAATCGGCACTCACTTGTAAAATCATATGTACAATTTAGAATTTAAAAAAAATTTAAAATGTGCTGTTGAGTGGCTTCTTAAAAAACTAGAAAACTCTAAATATCACATACATCAAGGAAGTTTCCCAATGTGAGGTAACTTTGTATGCGAGTCTATGGCAGTAGAAGCATTCTCACCTGTGCTGCTAACAGACGTCCTAGATTTTGCAACATTTGCCTTAGGAACAAGACTAGTGTTAACAATTCCCATGCCATCACTACTGTTACTGCCTTGAATAACGTAAGTTCGGCTTGTCGGATCACTGCCAGCAGTGTTGCTAGTGCTCTGAGGTGGACGAGGGAGACGTCGCCGCAACCACCCGTGCCGAAGAGCAGCCGGAGGTGTCAGTCGTGCCGATGGATCCCACTCTAAGCAACGCTTCAGGAAATCAATAAACAAAACATCATCACACCCGCGAAGAGCGCGCACCCAATCCTTACTATCCGGGGGTCCCCGAACTTTGCCTCGACGGGATCGCCCACCACTCAAAACGACCTTTCCATCAGGCTGCGTTGTAGCTGTACAGTACCGAGGGTATCCTTTGGAGTTAATGAAATTCTTGGCACGCTTTGATTGTTCAAGCAGTTTCGGCGACGGCATGCCCAAAAGCTCAATCATGCAGGCAAGCTGGTCGGCCTCGTCTTCGCCAGGTAACAACGGATAACCAGTCAGTAGCTCTGCCAGTATACACCCAAGGCTCCACATGTCGATTGGCATACCATACTTGGCTCCCAGTATCACTTCCGGAGCCCTGTAAAATCTCGACTGTATGTAAGTATATATCCTCTGATGTTCAAAACAGCTGGAGCCAAAATCAATCACTTTAATGCCACTCCGACCCTGCTGCTTCAACAAAACGTTCTCAGGCTTAAGATCACAATGAATAATTTTGTTGCGATATAAGGCATCTAAACACTGTAACAGAGAATGTGCAAATTTGCGGACCAGCTGCAGACTGAATCCTTGAAACTTATTTTTCTTTATTAGCTCGTACAAATTGATGCTGAGAAGCTCAAAAGTGATGCACACATGATTCCGGAATGTAAAGTGTTCGTACATATGAATGATATTCATCGTGTTATCCTTATCTTGCTTGCGCAGGTGTTCAAGTATACGAATTTCTTCCTGAGCTTGTTTGCTAAATCGTCTTTCATTCCGCACAATTTTTAGAGCTACATACTGGTTATTTTTATGGTCATATGCTTTAAGTACTTGGCCAAAGCTACCTTTACCAATAACCTTCAGCATTTCATACCTGTAGGATATTTGGTCATGAGGAACATGGATGTACGATCCTGTTGTGTCGTCGTAACCACAGTTATTTGGGGCACCTATAATACCTTGCCGTTTCTTTGCTTTGGCTCCAATAAAATATATTTCAGGGTAGGAGTAAATTTCATGATGTTCATATGGTGTTAATTTGTGCATGTACAACCTCATGACTTGCTCTGGGGTTGCTGCAAAAGGCTTTGGTTTCACCGAACTACCCTTATTGGCAGCCGAGCTATCCCCACTGGTTGTAGGACGGACATCAGGTAGTTGAGGAACGGAAGCTTTGGAAGAGGTTGGCTCACTGGGAAGGCTTGCAGGATCTTCAAAAAATTCTTGTACTTGTATGCTGTTGTGGTACACAGATTTGAATCCTCCTATTGTTTGACTCTTAATCGGTGGTAAATTACTACTTTTAACGAACTTGTCAGCGATTTGCGGTAAAAATGATTCTTTGGGAGTGGAGCTAGTGTTTCCATTTATATTTCCTATGAGAGATCTCGTTCGGGATAGTGGCATGTTAGACTGTTTCACTCCAGTAGACATGGCATGGGCCTAAGGAAGATTCTACTCCTAAACAGAAATAAGGCTTCAAACCAATAGCCACCGTGCAAAAGTTCTCCGGAACTCCCAAAAGGATTCATACCGTAAAGGACTAGCAATTTACATACTATTAAAAAATAAATTAACACAACAGACCACAATTTTTTTCTTCTTCTTCATTTCATGGGTACTTCGTTTCATCGCTACAACACTCAAACGTCCATTCCCGCAACACACGTTGCCGACCACGGCCACTAGGGGAACAAAACATGTCAGTGACTCAGAAAAACTTCGTCGTCTACACGTACACTGATTCATTGGAACAACCTCAGCTCGAAAGCGGTACTTCCTCGAAATAGTAGACAAATATTTAAATGCCGAAATGTTTCTCTAATGAAATCCAGTGTTTGTTTTTCGATCGGTTTTTATTTCCAGGTTCTGTTATCAAGAATTCATTTAGAAGTAGGGTAAGACATCATCAATTTCCCGTCGCACACCAAAAGGTTGTAGCACATATCGATAACATCCACATTGGGCTTCCTTAGTGTTTGCCATGTATCTCAGATGTTAACACATCTTCACTTTCTTTATCTGTTTTTCAAGGTTCTCCTGAACGTGAAAGGCTAAGCAGAGTGACTCATTCGCATAACATCATTACTGGACGGAAGAATAAGCAACTTCATAAAGGATCCTAATCCCGGTCAACGACGCAAGAAGCTCGTAGTTCGTGTTTTAATAATTCTGTTACCAGATAGCCATTACATGCCAGAAAGTATCTGCTGACATTGAAAAAATTGTAATTCTCCCGTGCAAACTTTAAAGCTATTCATGACCCACTGCTAGGGACAATTAACGTTATACTGCACTTTCTTCACGTATAAACACCAAACGCTGCACCGATGGCGCAGTTGTCTAATCGTTAGTTTCTGACTATTCGTGCGAGATGAGTCCATAGTTCGAATCCCGAGAAGAACATATTTTGTGTTTGTCTTACGGCACAGGATCTCTCCCTTCCCTGGAGCCAGTGGATCTAAATAAAGCTGACCAAAAGTCCCCAATTCTCAAGGACAGTCCTCGAATTTTGTTTACTGTCCCCAAAAAGTCTGATGCCTTTAAGGACGCAAATTGTCCTCAAATTTTTATATTTGTTCTCAAATGTCCTGGAATTTACACTTCCTCATTAACTCGTTTGATTTCTAATGAAAAATTTTCTTAAACGTAGTTTTCGTTGTACTAATTTTTCGACATGCTTCCTGTGAAAACAAATTTTGACTTCTCTTTTTCTTCTTTCCGAGTTTAACGACCACCGAGGCAACTCTAAGGACCATAAGCAGTCACCTGTCTCTCATTTGGAGACATTCGTTCTAGGGAAGAGAGAGAGAGAGAGAGAGAGAGAGAGAGAGAGAGCAATTGCTGTAGGACAAACACAGCATCCACGTCTCGGTCGGGACTTGAGTTCAACAATAATTTTATTGATGAAAGAAGATACAGGCGCACCACATGTGGTGAAAACAAGGAGGATAACAATGAGTGATTATATGTACAAGTGAGTGCAGTAATGCCCACAAAATAACACGAAAAATGTTAAAATCACTGTAAAAAGGTTCACACCATTCACAAATAATCAATACACAAACATGTACACAGAATAACTAGAGGGTATACGGCAAATGTGAATACAACTGAAGAGCATTGAACGCAATCAGGAACTCGTGAGGTAAAGGAATTTACAATAGGCAGAGTATTCAATCAGAGGGAGAGTCGGTAATGTACAACACATCTAGCTCTCAGACAAGAAAAACAAGCTATTTTTTTTTGATTGGAGGTTTAACGACCACCGTGAGCAACTCAATGGGCTATGAGCAGTCGCCCGTCCCTAATTTAGGGTCACTGGTTCCAGGGAAGGGAGAGAGCCAGTGCCGTAAGACAAACACAACATCCATGCCTGACCGGGATTCGAACCCGGACCCCTTACGGGCGAATGATCAGAGGCCAGCGCCTTAGACCACTGCGCCACAGGGGCGGCAAAAAAAAACAAGCTATGAAACAGATACAGAATAACACGATAAGTTGTGAACGGGAGAAGGTGAGAATTGCATAATTGAAAAAGTACAAACAAACACAGTCCCAAAACAGAGCACAGTACTTTGATGACAAATTGATGCACACATGAGAGGTTGGGACATAGAAGAAAAGAAAATTTTAAGCTTACACAATGACAAAATCAATGCAGAAAACAACACGGTACACTGTAACAAATAGAACAAAGTAGCAAACTGTGAGCGAAAACGAACGCAGAAATACAAATCAAACACTGATCACGAGTGTAGTAAAATAGAAGAGATATTAACAAACATATACAATAGTAAGAACATGGCAGAAACAACATGGTACACTTTTACAAGATAAATAACGTGTCACACTGCATGCAAAACAAACAGAATAAAATATAAAACTCGCCTCAACCGGCGAAATTAAGATGAGAAGCAGGGTACGAGATATGCAAAACTATCCAGAAAGCAGACAACTCAATTTTTAGAGTAGAACAAAAACGGTAAGGTAAGTAAATATGCAGCATTCAAAAAGACAAAATAATAAGTAGAAACTAGAGTCTGATGACCTTAGACTCAAACATGGACCTGTGTAAAGCCATACAAGGCAACAGGAATATAAAACACATTTACAGTGCAGTGATTGTAAAGGGAAGCGAAGTATACTGGTGGAATATGCAAAACTAACATATAGTTAACTAACTTAACACAACGCAACATATTACTCAAGATAACTTGCCTGAAGGTAGGTACAATGTTATACCCAAATGGAAAAATATACACAATAAAACACAACGCGTTTCACAGATACACGATGCGATATGAGGAAATGGGTCTTTCATCTCAAAAGATAAAGCGTCGAACCATCGACGTGAAACCACCCAACATCTTGCGCCCAGGAAGACCGGAAAGAAGCCATAGATTGAGGAGTAGACGCTGTGAAGTACCCCAACCGGAGCCGAGCCAAGATGCGGTTCCGAAAGATCTTCCGTAAAGTTCCACCAGCAGAAATGATTGATTGATTGGAGGTTTAACGACCACCGTGAGCAACTCAATGGGCTATAAGCAGTCGCCCGTCCCTAATTTAGGGTCACTGGTTCCTGGGAAGGGAGAGAGTCAGTGCCGTTAGACAAACACAACATCCATGCCTCACCGGGATTCGAACCCGGGCCCCTTACAGACGAATGATCAGAGGCCATCGCTTAGACCACTGCGCCACCGGGGGAGGGCAGCAGAAATGTTGCTGGGTATATTAGAATTTGAGCGTAGAGAGAGGCGGTAAAGGTGGATCACATGTATCGCGAGAACAAATAAGTAGGCGCAGACATCAGGAAGTTTAAGTGGTGGGTGTTTTGTAAGAAGCAACCAGGAATATGCTTGAAAGTGGAGATCCTGTGAGCAGATAGCGCCAGTAAGTCGAAAGGCAGTGTGAAGCAGCGGCCACACGATCGGGCAATGACAATATATGTGCTCGATGTCACCTTCGGAATCACAAAAACAACAGAGTGGAGAAGGAGATAGGGACATATGGAAGAAAGAAGAAGAAACAGGAAGGCGATGGTGAAGAAACCGCCATTGAATATTATGCTCTAGCGGGGAGGAGAAGAGGAAGCAGTCCAGATGGTCAGAGAAAGCGAAGGAGAAACGTCTGGGAGTGGGTGTGGAAGAGCAAAGGGTGTTCGGAAAAAATTGTAGATCGAAGCTACAGTTAAAGAGGAAATGGGGACGATGGAATCTCGAAGAGAGAGGAAGAAAGGCAGAGAAAGGCTAGGGCCAGAAATGGAGATAAGACCAGCTTCAGAAACAAGGGTTGGGAAGAGGAAACGGAGGGTAGAGCGAAGGAGAGCAAAATCCTCCTCCTCGGAAGGAGTAGGATCAGGGAAAAGAGAGGAGTGGGTCTTCCAGGATAAATCGGTATTAGCCAGAACTTGCACAGTTAAAATCCCAGAGCGGACCCAACAGGGGAAGATAAAGTAGGGTTGGTCGACAAAGTGAATCAGAGTGGAAAAGAAAAGCGGTTCGGCGAGGAGATCGCGGGTAGTAGAAGGAGGTGCACGGAGAAGTGGAAGTGAACGGAGAAACGCTAGAGCTTCAGAAAGAACGGGTGGAAATGGTAAAAGTAAAAAGGATAGGAATCCATCCGAAGAAAAAGGAGAAAAGAAAGGATGGATTGTAAAGAGAGATAAGAACATCGAAGGTAGTGTAAAGTGAGGGAGAGGGGGAGAGAAGAAGGCGTAAGAACAAAGCAGTGCGAGAGGCGCGGTAATAAGAGTGAACATCCGGTAGATGAATTCCACCTAAGGAGGCAGGGAGAGTAAGTGTTGTAGCAGCCACCCAATTTTTTGCAGACCAGATGACTGATGTAAAGATGCTGTTGATAGTAGACCGACGTCTCTGGTTGAACACCGTTGAGGTCCAGGAAAACAAGCATTGAGAGAGAAGGTATCGCTTTACGATTTGCGCCCGCTGGAAGTAGGACGCAAATGAGTGAGTGAAGCGCCAGAATGCTGCTGTACGTTGTAGACGAGGGAGAAGATCCTTGCCAAGAAAGATTTCTTACAGTAAATGTATGACCAACATGGGTGCCAAGGATTTTCTGGGACGTGGAGGACCGCGTCGCACCCCACGGGGCATCAGTGCGAACCTTCCACGACCTGCACCACAACCCAGTGCTCTTGAGGACATTCAAGGACGCCCTAGAGATAGTTTCGTACTGTTGGTACGTGGAACAGAGAATATCAAACTGGTCGTCTCGTCTGAGGCAAAAAGTGACATCATCTGCATAAGCGGAGACAAAAAATTGGTGATGCTTGGTGCTTGAGACGATCGGTGGCAAGGAAGCGGAAAATGCTGATCGGCTGGCGATCAGAAAAGATTCGAATGCGAGAGCAAATAGTTGCCCCAAAAGGGGGCGACCTTGTTGAATTCCACGTTGAAAGGGGATGGGAGTCGGGACTTGAACCCGTACGGTCGTACCCACTTGTACGAATCTTCAGTGGTCAGCACTAGGACACTGAACTACTGGTGCGGTCAAATTTCGACTGTACTTGATCTAAATTTCTCGAAAATGTACAAGGTAAAATGCTTTAAAGCATTTCACTTTTCTAATATGTTCTCGCCATCATAATTCTACTTTGTCAATACAAATTACCAACATTTTACAAGATATATCCTTTTAAGACACAAATTTTCATATGTAATATCACACTTATTGAAGCAATGCAGTCTTGTGACAAAAAGATTTGCATATTTATTTTGAGTACGTATATGTCCCCAAATGAACTGCCGATTTGGTGACGCCACGCCCTTTTGTCCTCAAAGCAGTGTTCCAATATCTGGTCACCTTACTCTAAATCACCGTGTATGATAGTGTGCTCTAAATGTTATGAGCTTCAGAGTCTCGCATATTCATGAAAACAATGCTCACAGTTCAAAAAAGGGAGGGGCGTGGTTTCCTTTGAATTTCAGGGTACTATAAGAATTAGCAAGATCTAATATAAAATTCAAAGCTTAAGATGTTGACCATTCATTTTTTTTTTCATTTGGAGATTTAATGACCACCTTGAGCAACTCACTGGGCTTTATAAACAATTCACGTCCCTAATATAGGGCCACTGGTTCCAGGAAAGAGAGAGAGAGAGCCAGTACCGTAAGACAAATACAACAACCATGCCTCACCAGGATTCGAATAAGGACCCATCTCGATCAAATAGTAATTGAAGCCACCCCTTATACCACTGCGCCACCGGGGCGGCATTCATCTTTCATAAGGAACTGAAGTTCAACTGGTTAGGATTGTCAAAATGAAATGTCTTATTTGGCTTATCAAGACCTTGGGAACTGAGATCAGCCGCAAGGTGGCGCAGTGGTCTAAGCGATAGCTTATGGTCATTGGGTCCGGGTTCAAATCCCGGTGAGGCATGGATGCTGTGTTTGTCTTGTGGCGCTGGATCTCTCTCTTCCCTGGAACCAGTGGCCCTAAATTTGTGACGAGCGACTGGTTATAGCCCAGTGAGTTGCTCAGGTTGGTCGTTAAACCTCCAATTAAAAAAAAACCTTCAATCAACAACAACAACAAAAAAAACCTTAAATCAACAACAACAAAAAAAAACTGAGATCCTCTCTCCCTTCCCTGAAACCGGTGGCTCTAAATTAGAGAATTGCAAAAAGCACTTGGTGGCTCAGTGGTGCGAAGCGTTGGTCCCTAATCATTCGTCCGATATCGGCTGAGGCCCAAATCATGGGTGAGGCATAGATGTTGTGCTTGTCTTACGGCACTGGTTCTCCCCCTTCCCCGGAATCGGTGATCCCAAATTAGGTACGGGTGATATCTCCGACGTTCCTAATGTCCACAGCCTAATGACAACTTATACTTGTTCACGATGGTCGTTAAACCCCCAGTTCTAACAGAACGAAAAAAAGAGTAGTGTGTACTGGTCAAATGGGTTTGTGAATGCATGTTTGTTTGTTCGGGGATTAATGACCACAGTGAGCAACTCTGAGAATTATAAAAAATCGCCCGTCCCTAATTTGGGGTGACTGATTCCGGGGAAAGGAGAGAGCCAGTTCAGTACAACAATCACACTACCCATGCCTAAGGTGACCAGAAACTGGAACCCTAATTTGATGACAAAATCAAGCCGCCCGATGAAGCAGTTTTCTAAGCGCAGTCTTCCGAACATTATTTTTTCTGTATTTACACACAGTAAAATACAAATTAATCATCTAAAATAATTTTAATTGTGAAAAAAGTAAAAGTCTAATTAAAAAGTCTGACGGTATTTAAGTTTCAAAATTAATCTGGAATTATTATTATCAATATTACAGAAACCTTTTTGAGGCTACATCTTCTTAAAAGTTCAGTTGGCGTCCATTAATGGCAGCAAAGTTTATAATGACGTTTTTTTTTGTTGTTGGAGGTTTAACGACTACCGTCTCTAATTTGGGGGCCACTGGGTTCAGAGAAGGGAGAGAGCCAGTGCCGTAAGACAAACACAACATCCATGCCTCGCGGGATTCGAACCCGGAACCCTTTCGGACGAATTATCAGACGTCATCGCTTAGACCGCAGCGCCACCGGTGAGGCCCTTTTTTTCCGAACCGAAATTTAAGGATACACGTCCCCATAGAATTAAAAGATGCTGTCACACATTATTGGGTCGTCCGTTTTCCCGGATGTGTTTTCTTTTCTTTTCTTTTTTTTTTTTTTAGTGAAAAAATAGTCTGTTTTTTTTTTGTTTTTTTGATTGGAGGCTTAACGACCACTGTGAGCAACTCAATGGGCTATAAGCAGTCGCCCGTCCCTAATTTAGGGTCACTGGTTCCAGGGAAGGGAGGGAGCCAGTGCCGTAAGACAAACACAACATCCATGCCTCACCGGGATTCGAACCCGGATCCCGTTCGGACGAATGATCAGAGGCCATCGCCTTAGACCACTGCGCCACCGGGGCGGCCACATAGAATTAAAGGATGCTGTCACACATTATTGTGTCGTCCGTTTTCCCGGATGTGCTTTCTTTTCTTTTTTTTTTTTTTTTTTTTTTTAGTGAAAAAATAGTCTGTTTTTCGGGATATGACTAGTTTGGTATTTTCTTCTTTTTTTTTTTTTTAGTTCACGAAAGCTTAGTAATTTCCGATTCAACAGCAAAGTTAATCCGTCATGCATTCATAGCATTTTAAACACAATAACAAGTATTTACGTAAAAACTTGAAAATAATACATAAGAATGAGCAAGAAAATAGAAATTATACCGATATAAATTCGACTATTAACATAGTAAAATATGCAGATTTACGATACCTGAATTTTTTTTTTTTATTGGAGGTTTAACGACCACCGTGAGCAATTGCAGTCGCCCGTCCCTGATTTAGGAGCACTGGTTCCAGGGAAGGGAGAGAGCCAGTGCCGTAAGACAAACACAACATCCATGCCTGATCGGGATTCGAACCCAGACCCCTTACTGACGAACGATTAGAGGCCAGCGCCTTAGACCACTGCGCCACACCTGAAATGAAGTGTTTACTGCAGATCCTGTCATACGGCCTGGGCGACCATGCCTTACGATTTACGACTATTTTCCTAATAATCAAGCGTTTTTCTGCCGTTGGAAAACGATAAAAGGAAATTCCACTACCTTACTCGTACTGTGAGAAGCACCCATACGCCACACAATTTTTAACCATTTCTAAAACTTCAAACAATCGAGTGACAGAGAGTCCAGAAATCGCTTCCCCATGTTAATCATAAGGGAACCTTAGCAGCCAAACTTTCTCTTAACCACCCGGAAGTAACCGTGACGTCAAAAATGACGTCGGTGCAAAGGCTCTATGAGCAGTCGCCCGCCCCGAATTTACGGCTACTGGTTCCAGGGAAGGGGAAGACCCTTTGCCGTAAGACAGACACAACGTCCATGCCCCACGGGGATTCGAACCCGGACCCTTTGCGGACGAGTGATCAGAAGCCAGCGCTTAGACCACTGCACCACCGGCTTAATGGCGTCTTCAAAATGAAATTCTTTTACAAGCACTTGCAACAAGACTAGCCAAACTAAATAGGTTTTTCAAGATAGTCCTTTATACTCTTTTAAGAACACTAAAACTTTTCACCTGACGCATTAGAAGTTATCATGCTCAGGAAAATTCTTAACGCAATATCCACGTTAGGAAAGAATGAACTTAATTGCTGCTTGTGAGATATTTTCTGGAATTCGCCCTGCCCCTACAACCTGGCGGACTACGTTGGCCTGTAGTAAATAGCCTCCTGATTATTTTGCCTAATGTGATGCTGCATTTTAAAAATTTCATGTTAAATAGATATACAGTAACGAACAAAAGTATTTGACGAAACACTTTTTTGACCATAATATTTTTTCTGCTGGACCAAATCGGGTCATTTTGGGATATGATATGTGTTATTCAGTTGTAAACATGACCCATATGCAGATGGATCGGAAACCTTAACACAGATAAGGTACCGAGCTTAATCGCAAAGATCATATAAATTGACCAACAAAGTAGGTGTGTATCACATTCATTTAATGCAAGGATAACAGAAAACAAGTACGAGAAAACGACAAAACAATAACTAATACTTAGTGGGATAACCACGAGACTTAATAAGAGCTGCACAACGGGCAGGCATCGAGTCCACTAGCTTCTCGACGGTGACCTGCGGAATTCGCGCCCATTCTGCAGACAGCTGGTGGAACTTCTGAGCCCTATTCCTGCAGGTTTTCTTCGCACATCGTCTCCTCAGCTTCTCCCACATGTGCTCGATGGGGTTGAGGTCTGGATATTGGCTTGGACAGTCTAGAAGTGTGACTGCCGCCCCGGTGGCGCAGTGGTCTAAGCGATGGCCTCTGATCATTCGTCCGTTAGGGGTCCGGGTTCGAATCCCGGTGAGGCATGGATGTTGTGTTTGTCTTACGGCACTGGCTCTCTCCCTTCCCTGGAACCAGTGGCCCTAAATTAGGGACGGGCGACTGCTTATAGCCCATTGAGTTGCTCACGGTGGTCGTTAAACCTCCAAAAAAAAAGTTACCTGTTGCTGCTGGAAGGCTGCCTTCGCTACTCTGGAGGTGTGCTTCGGGTCGTTGTCTTGCCTAATGATCCATCCGGGTGGCATATTGTGGTTTGCCCATGGGAAGACATCGTTGATGAGCATGTTCGTGTAGCTGTGCCCGGTCATTATTCCGTCAATCTTGATGATGGGGCCCATTCTATTGTGAGAGAAGGCGCCGTAAACCATGAGCGATCCTCCTCTGTGCTTGACATTCGGTTGAATGAAAGGGGGTTGAATCTCTGGCCTCACGGATGTCGTACGTATCGGATGCCATCACTTCCGAACAAGTTGAACTTGCTCTCGTCGGTGAAAAGCACCTTACTCTAGTCCGCCGCTGTCCAGTGTCGATGACGGCGCGCGAACGCGACTCTGGCTCGTCGATTCTTGACTCCGATGGGCGTTTTCCATTCAATTCACCAGCAATGAGACGACGGGAGATGGTCATTCGGCTGAAATTCAGGTCGTCGCTGTAGCGGAATTCGGTGGCGATGTCCACAGCAGTCAAGGTGGGATCAGCACGAGATCGACGGAGGATGCGTCTATCCTGACGCAACGTAGTGGAAAGAGGCCTACCACATTGCGGACTGTTTTCGACGGTCTCAGTCTTCTTATAACGTCGCAGTATAGCTGAAATGGACTGGTGTCGGATCTTCAGGGCCCTCGCAATGTTGGCGACGCGCATTCCGGATTCCATCATGTTCACGGCCACCTGGCGAGCTCCAACAGGGATCTCCACTTTTTTACCCATTTCTGAAAACCTGAGATTGACTTATTATCACACTACACATCACAAAACCCACAAAAATCACAAGAAAAACATTAATACATGCAGCAAACAAATGGGTAACAATTGGTGACCCTTGAATATGGCCCATTTCGAACGACAAATTCGCTCTGAGCGAAATACAAACTACGCGGCATTGTAACCCACGAATCAACACATATCATATCCCAAAATGACCCGATTTGGTCCAGCAGAAAAAATTATGGTCGAAAAAGTGTTTCGCCAAATACTTTTGTTCGCTACTGTATCTTTTTAAATGTTGGTAATTTGTACCGACAAAGCAGAATTGTGACGGAGAACATATTCAACAAAAGTTAACTATTTTACCTTAGATGCACGTGCCGAATTAAGAACGAGCTGCATAATTATATGTTTCTTTGAAGAATGAATTGCATGTAGAGTTTTCTCATTTTGTGAAAAGTTTTGGTGGAAATTAGGACAAGCACAATTTGTTTTTTCGGTGAACATGTTGGCAAGTGGGTACCAAAGCGAGTATATATTGGTGGGTACAACGGAAATAATTTTAAGCAATATTTTTATTAAAAGCATCAGGAGATAAAATCTAAATCCGAGGGTATTTGAGGACAAAAATCAAAATTCGAGAACATTTACGTCCCCAAAGGTATCAGAGGTTTTTGGAGGTAGTAAATTAAATTAGAAAACTGTCATTAGGAATTCGGGAATTCTTATCGGCTTATCCATTCATCATCCGGGACTCGGATCTAGGCTCACTCAGGCCTAAGACAGCGCTTAAGCCACCGCAGCACAGGGGTTGCTTGTGATTGGATATCTGGAGTTCCTTACTGCGGGTCTTGAGTTGGAATCCGAGGTGAGATAAAGACGCAGATTCATTTTTAGGGCATATATTCTTCCTTTACGCGAAGCTAACCCTGATCGGAAGGCGCGACGAAGAAAAGAGTATTTACTTCCACGGAGATTATATTTACAAGCGTACCAATCATCTTCAGTACAGGCTGGCAGTCCAAATGCCATAAAACACTTAGTAGAGTGTCGAACATACGGGCAACTTGGTAATGTTTTGAACTGTGCAATAATTTTTTAGTAAGCTGTAATTATTTAACTTATTACTGATATGTTTTATAACAGATGCGTAGCCAAGAGGATCCTTGGGTCCGGATCCCACCTTGAAAGTGGATTGCGTTCAAATTTAAAGCAGTATATATGTATATTTGATGCTTTCACCAATGAACCAAATCCATGGACCCCGCTTAAGAAATTTCTGGCTACGCCACAGTTTTCCAATATTTCACACAAAAAGATTAGCTCCGCTGTTTCTGTCAGCCATCACCAGAACTTACAAAAATCTGTACATGATATTCAATATAAAATGTCCGAAATATCTGTTAATATTGACATGTCTTCTGGATCTCAAAGAATAAAGCAAGATAACATAATAGTCTGTGCGGTAGAGTGCTGTGACTTAATTTCGAACCAGGCACAACAAAGATTCGAAGTAATTGGACACCTGGAATGTTTCAATTTAGTTGATCCTGCAAAATTAAAAAAATAATTCCTAGTTATGTAATACGAAGCTGCACAAATATCTATCCTTTAATTAACAGCAAAAAACTTCAAACCGAACTCAAAGTTCTTTACAGAAGTGAAGAATTCAAAGATTCCAATTTAACCAGCAAAAATGTGCACTTTTTGACCGAAAATGACTTACAGACTGATTTTTAAAAGAAATAAAAATCCTAACAGTAGCTATCATTTCTCCTATTGTGACAGCTGAATCTGAAAGATGTTTCAGTTTTTCGAAAATTCTAAAAACTTACTTACGTAGTACGATGGTGCAAGAACAGTTAAATACCTTAACTGTTTCATCTGTTGAGAAAAGTTTATTTAAGAAATTGACAATTTTAAAACGAAAGTTATCCAAAAGTTCACCGAGCAACAAAACAGAAGAGCTCAGTTCCTTTAAAAGTGAGGTAAAAACAACAACTTAACTTTTGTTTTATATTGTACAGCACTGTGTTTTTATATAGTAAAACCACAGAATAACAGTCACTGCTTGGACCGGGAGAAAGGGACCGTTGTTGGGAGGTTGCCGTTGTTTGGAGATTAGGCCTAAGTTAACATTACTAGTCCGTTGCATTTGTGCAAAAGCAGAATAAATATATGAAGATTATGCCCAATAAAAGAAACGTTCCAGTGCTCTTTCAAATGCTGACTGCTGAATAAACCTGAATCATCATCATCATCATTGTCAACCATTATCAATCCACTGCTGGACGAAGGTCTCCCCAAGTTTCCTCCACAACGGTCTGTCTTGTGCCAGTCTCCTCCATGTCACCCCTGCATACTTTCGAATTTCATCCACCCATCTCCCATGTGGTCGTCTTCTGGGTCTTTTCCTGTCCCTTGGAATCCAATCTAAAATTTCGGCTGTCCATCGATGCTCTGTTCTTCTGGCAGTATGTCCAGCCCATTGCCATTTCAGGGATTTAACTCTGATCATGATGTCTTCCACTCTTGTCATTTTTCGGATCCACGAGTTCCTCTTCTTATCTCTCCTGGTTACACCAAGCATGCACCTCTCCATGCTACTTTGAGTTGTCTGCAGCCTTTGTATGTCTCTTTTAGTTAAGGTCCACGTCTCTGCACCATACGTAAGCACTGGAAGGATGCATTGATCAAACACTTTTCTTTTAAGACATAATGGCATATTGCTCTTGAAAATTATGCTGTTTCTTCCAAAAAGCTCTCCAGGCAAGTTTTGTACGCCGATTAATTTCTTCATCAATGTGACTCTCACTTGATATCTGCTGTCCAAGATAAACGTACGTGTCTGTTATCTCCAGCTTTTCTCCATCAATCGATAAATCTTCATTTCTTGTAAAAGCATTGAACATCACTTTTGTCTTCTGAAAGTTCATTTTTAATCCCACTTCTTTACTCTTGTCAGCAAGTTCCTGGATCATACTCTGCAGCTCTGATGGGGTAGTTGCAAAAATGACTACGTCATCAGCAAAACGAAGGTGGGTTAGATAATCTCCATTAATCTTTATCCCCTTGTTTTCCCAGCTCAGCGACTGAAAAACACTCTCCAATGTGGCATTAAAGAGCTTCGGAGATATGGTGTCACCTTGTCTCACTCCCTTTCCAATTTTTACGTGTGTTGTATTTTCAAACAGCCGAATCTTTGCACTTGCATTTTCATAGATGTTATTAATAATATTAATGTATGCATCTTCAATACCGCAGGTTTTCAGAGCCATTGTAACTGCTGATGGTTTCACCGAATCAAAGGCTTTTTCATAATCGATAAAAGCCATGCACAATGGAAGTTCATATTCCCTCGCTCTTTCAATTAGTTCTCTCAGCACGTGGATATGATCTATTGTGCTGTAGCCACTCCTGAATCCAGCTTGTTCTCTCGGTTGAGCCATGTCCAGTGTTACCTTCAAGCGGTGTGAAAGAACTTTAGTGAAGATTTTATAAACTACTGATAGGAGGCTGATAGGTCTGTAGTTTCCGAGATCCTCAATGTCACCTTTTTATGTAGCAGGATCATTGTAGCGGTGTTCCAATCCTCAGGAATCTTTCCTTCATTAAGGCATCGAGTGAAAATTTGGGCGAGTACTGTTTCGATTTCTCCACTTGCTTCTTGTATGATGTCTACAGTAATTCCATCTTCTCCTGGAGCTTTTCCTCGCTTCATGTTCTTGATTGCATGTGCAACTTCTGCTGGAAGGACTGGAGGAACTCTGGTACTGGTATCTTCCATGATGTCTGGAGTGCACATATCATCCCTTTCATATAATTTGGAGTAGAAATCTTTCACTCTTGTCAAAATTTCGCCTCTATTTCTTGTTACAGAACCATCTTCTTTTCTCAGTGCCATAATCTGTTTTCTTCCCTTACTGAGATGTCCCTTTGCTATCTTTAGGCTTTGGTTGTTTTCAATTGCTTTCCTCACTAGTTCACAGTTGAATTTCCTTACGTCTTCAGTGATACTTTTTCTTACTGTCTTGCATAGCTCTATATATTCCACTTTGGAAGTCACATCTTCTTTAGTTGTCCTCATCTCTCTTCTTTTTTGCATCAACATTTTGGTTTTTCCTGATAATTTGTTCACATGCAACTTGTTCTTAGACCCAGCTAATTTTGTTGCTGTTTCCATAAGAGCTTTGGTTACTTTTCTGTTAACTTCAGAGATGTCCACTTCTTCCGATGTTAGGCCTTCTAAAGCAGAGAACCTGTTCTTCAGTTCTAACTTGAAGGTATTATGGTGTTTTTTAAGGTTGGTTATGTCAATAGATTTTGTTTGTCTTATGAGCTTGCCACGTTCAAGTTTAGTGTTGAGGTGCATCTTACATCTCACCAATCTATGGTCACTACCTGTGTTGAACTTGTTTAGCACACTGCAGTCTTCTATGACGAATTTTTTGTTACACATAATAAAATCAATTTCACTTGTCCCATTTGGATGTCTCCATGTCCATTTCCTGTGTGGCTTTTTCTTGAAGAAGGAGTTCAAGATGAAAAAACCCTTCTGCCTCTGCAAACTCAACGAGAGTATTTCCACGCTGGTTTCTGTTGCCGTGACCGAATTTACCTACTGAAGTTTCATTCTGTTGCTGTTGCCCTATTTTTGCATTGAAATCTCCCATAATTATTTTCAAGTGCTGCTTACCTTTATTATTTAGATGACAAATTTCCTCATAAAATTCTTCAATTTCTTCTTCAGGATGACTTGTGGTGGGTGCATAAGTTTGAATAATCTGAGCCTGGTATCTTTTCGAGAGTTGGATAACAAGTCGTGCAGCTCTGTCAGAGGAACTTTCAACTTCTACAACTTTATCCTTCAGTTTCTTGTTTATTATAAATCCAACACCACTAGTTCTGCCAGTATCTGTCCCACGATAGTAGAAGAGATGCCCACTTTTCAGTTCGATGAGATCTTCTCCTTTTCTCCTTACCTCACTTAGCCCCACGATGTCCCACTTGATCCTTTGTAGTTTCTCTTCCAATTCAAGAAGCCTTGAATCAGAAGATAGGGAGCGTCCATTGTAAGTAGCCAAGGTCAGCATCAGATGGCAGCCTAGTCCGGTCCTCCGAGATTCTTAGCACCCTCTGCCTTCATGTCGCACTGGCCGCTGCCTTGGCCAGGTACAATCCAGCTGCCGGAGACTGAGGGCCAAGATTTAAGTTGTGGAATCATTTTGGAGGAGGTTTGGCCATAACTCACCACGCTGGCCAAGCGGGTTGGTGAGTGTGGGATAGAATTTCCTCTAATCCCGATGGTATAGTTATACCGCTATGGGCGGTCGTCAGAGCCCTTTAGTGGGAACAGGATGCACCACGAGAAGGCGGGGTTGACATTTGTCAAGGAGAGGCTGTGATGTTACGCATCACCTGACCTTACATCCCAAAAACTGAATATAATAGTTAAATAAATAATTAACGCTGTAGAGGATTTTAAGAAGGCAGTGTCTGGCATCTGCTGTTAACAAGCCCTGGGAAGTAGCAAGGTAGGAGATTAGGCTTATAGTACGCTATAGGAAAGAAAAATGTCAGATAGTGAAGCGTAACGCACAGTTAGGTACCCGCGCGCCGTAAAGTAGGAACAGAGCCCACAGGGACAGAACCAAGAGACATCGCCCAGAACGGGCAAAATTCCCGGCCTTACCAACCGCCCCCGTGGGCGATTGAAACATACATGGAAGTTGCAGCTCGACTCATGTAGAACTAAACTTTTAACTTCTTTCTTTTCATTTAAGCATACCACTGTACCAGCAGTAATCCAACCCATTATGTCTTTAGCAAGAAACATTCTTCTTCCCTGCCTTTTCCTCTTGCTCAAGTACCGGAGGAACTACGTAAAATCCAATGGACAAAGTGTCCGTTAGATCTATTTCGGGGATGACTGGGGTGTCCGTTGACTGCTATTCAGAGGTTTCATTGTTCGGAGTTGTCCGTTAATGAAGGTTTCACTGCATAAATAAAATTTCTACCTCATTTTATGTGGTTAAATACGTATGATTTCAGCAGGTAACATTTGGAAACCTCACAATCAACTGAAATTATATTTCACAGTACGAAAGAAGGTTGAGAGCAATTTTTTAAATATTTAACCCCAAATAAATTTTTTATCACTCTACGCCACTGATTAACAGCAAATGTTCTAGTTGTTCAAATCTAATTACTGCATACTAATGAAATGTATCACAAGCAGGGACAAAGCTGGTAAAACTGCAGGACCCACACGAGCAGACAACCTCCTCCGAAGGAGTCTCGTTAGCGGAAGTTTGCAGGATCATTACGGATTCCCTGTTTCCTTCAGATGAAATGCCAACGAGAATCCGTTTGTAGACTGAATCTCGACTCGTCTGTAAAAAGAACACCAGCTTACTCATCTAGGTTCCAGGAACGATGTTGTCTGCATCAGTTCAAGCGAGCCCTTCTGTGAAATGCGATTAGCGGGACAAAAGATATGAATTTCCCGGCATAAAGGCCAGTTGCATAAAGACTTCGTTATATCGTTTACTTTGATACTGTAGTTCTAGTGGCAGCGGAGAGATATGAAAATAATTGCCAGGCTGTGTAGGAACTATGATGTTTTGCGGTTAAGGCGACATAACAGTCCTCACGAAGCGTCATACGTCTTGGACGACTTTGGCCAGGCCCTCGCGATACTCCACTGGTGTTGAATTGCTGCTATAACCGTGCCACTGGGGTACCGAGTAATATCCGTCTTATCATTTCCTACACGAAAAATATTCGCATTTTTATCATTTTTGTGAGGAAGTTTTTATATGAGTCACAACACAACCTCAACCCCCTCTCCCCAGAAAGAAAATCGTAGCTTTTAACACATTTAACTCTCTCTTTTCTCTCTCTGAACTTTCAATCCATATTAGGGTTTTTTGTTTCTTAAACTAAAGGCAAATACTTCTTTGAGATAATCATTTTGTCTTTGTGACAGTTTTTGTGTGTGTTCTTTAAGGAAGACATTTTTCACGTAGCAGCTATATTAAAGCGTGATACTTTTTTTTTTCTAGTGCCCGCAATGAAATTTTTCCCGCCCTGTCCTGCTGAGTAAAACCTCCGCATACCCGCGGCAATCACATGACCATTTAGTTAGTGGGGATCTTTAATACCGTGCTGTTTTGCTAGTTCATTTGTTTTTGACATAGTGTAATGAGAATAAAAATAAGTAATCGTATTTTCTGCCTGTACGTGTTATTCGCAAGCACTGTTAATAATCACAAGATCTTCAATCAAGTATATCATTTATTTTATTTTCTAGAAAGAACAAAACAGTTGGTCATATGATGGTCTCAATTTATTGCTTTAGCACCATCTGCGCTCTGAAATATAATCATTAGCAATTTGCACACAAACATTTTTGTAACATAATTTAAAAATCTTTATTCTTACTTCATCTTCAAAGGCCCAGAAATTTTAATCGCTAAGAATTACAGACACGGAACAATGCGGCTTGACAACACAGAGGATGGAATTCACAGTTAAACAGACTGTTTAGGCTATATGTACATACATACATTACAACAGCATGCCGTTTCTCTTCGTATTAAACAACAACAAGATGCTATCTGAGGCGCAGCCCGGGATGGCAGATCCATTCAGGGAGTGGGGGTGGGGAAGGAAAGGAAGAACACACACTAATGGAAATTTTCGTGTGCGCACTCATACACACGGAGCTGCGGATTTTTTTTTTTTTTTTTTTTTGACCAAATGTTTCATCAGAGTATATTGCCTCAACTGTAATTTTCTGGTTGTTGTATTCGCTGTAATATCGGGCGAAAGAGAACAAACAGTATTACTCATTCTTAAAACACAGCTCGTTCATTTAAGAAAAAAAAGCTGCTTGCTGCAGAAAAATGTTTTATCATAGATTTGTAATGAATAACTTAGGGAGAAAGGACCCTACTGCAAGCTGTACAAAAAGGAAACTAGTACACGTGGAAAATCTATTACTTCTCATTATCTTATTTCCTTTTTCTAATATTTCAAACTGTTACCTTTTCTATCTGATAGTCATAGACCAAATTTAATTCCTTTCATTTTCCCAATAACTATCCCCTTAGCACTGCGGTATATCACGTCAAAAAATTATTCACATTACTTCTCAGTTCAGGGAAGCGAAAAAATAACTGCAGTGCTGTGCACATAAATACAAACTCGATGTGTCGCACTTTAAGTAATGTTTCAAAATTACGGTATAAAAGCTCCTCTAAGTTACCACAAGAGTAAGTTAGCAAAGTCTGTATCCGTGTTGCGTTGGTTTGGAACTCGGGGAGTGACGTGACACTTCATTCCGAATCTCTTGGCCACGTATGCTGTTTGATAAAAGGAATTCCTTTAAATATTGATACACCTAGGATACGTATGTCTCTGCGATGTGTTTTCTTTCTATTTCTTTTCAGGTTTCCGCAATACGGGGCCCTTTCTTGCTTTGCTATGCACTGTCATGCCTGCTCAAGAGACTTGTTTGGTAAGTATGTTAGCTAGCTTAATAACTTCCCTACTGTTTTAACGGATAATCGTATACTCCCAAAACTAATTCTTTATTGCTTTTTATTTTTCGACTTTGTAATTAGGGCACCCTGTATAGCACCTTTGTTTTCTATATTTTCTCTCCGCTCAAAACTCTCTGAGCTGCAGGATGCTTGGCCTAAGCTTACATTAGAGAGCTTCGTTCGTCCAGTTTGAGAAAAGCTAGTAGCCTGCTGCCAAAGTATCATACGTATCCATACAAATAACCGAGCTTCAGCTTTTACTCGATCTGTACTCTCCAAGCATTTTTAAAACTAAACAGCCAGTCATATATATCATTGCAAGCGCCTACATAATGTTCATACGTAGTTAATATCTCAAAGTACGGAATTCAAATGTTCCATTCTTTGGAGTTTGACAGCAAGACAACAAAAATGATTTCCTTAAAAAGCAAAATATCAACCTCTAGCCACAAGAGAGAACTAAAATAAGAATAGTACTGTCCTTGTGATTTTACACAAATTCTAAAGATTGTACTAGATTTCGAAACACTTCTGGAAGTCGTTTCCACAAAATCTTTACAACATATTTCTCCGAATGTTTCAAGAGATACAAAATGAAGTATTTCATGGGAAGAACTCAGTTTTAGAAAAACGAGACAGAGGCATGATCAATCGTATTCAAAAATGTTTCAGAAGTGGAACTTATTTTTTATTAAAACGATACCCGAATCGAGTATGAAAGCGTTGTCTGTGTAAAATGTTTGTCGTATTCTGTAGCAGTTTAATATCATTTCGGAATAGCCATTCTTTATTTCTTAGCGCAAAAATCAATTTAACAGTTTTTTTTCGTTCTTAGTTTTTCTGCTAACTTTCAAACTGTCAATTGACGATCATGATCATTTCTTACCATTTGAGTTGCGTTTTCTATTATTGGAAGTTTTACGACCACCGTGAGCAACTCGATGGGCAATCGCCCGTCCCTAATTTAGGGCCGTTGGTTCCAGGGAAGGGAGAGAGCCAGTGCCGTAAGACAAGCACAGCATCCATGCCTCACTGGGAATCAAACCCGACCCCACTAGGACGAATTATCAGAAGCCAGCGCTTAGACCACTACGTCACTAAGGCGGCTTGCTTTTTCTATACCTCAACTTATTCTTAAAAATGCTGGAGTGCCAGACTACCAGTCCTTTATATATTTTTCCACTTCTTCTCGAAATGTCTTACTTCCTTAAAAATTTATATAATTTTCCACTTCTTCTCGAAATGTCTTACTTGCTTAAAATTTTTACAGTATGGGCTGTTTAGCTTCAGAAACTCTTTTGTCATTTTACCAGAGACCAAAATATGAGAACGATTAAGAAATTGCCAGATCAAGGTGAAAAGTTCCTGGAATTTTTATGAATAAGTGTTCAAGCAAATTGCCTGTCGCGGATTTCGTTTGAAAAGTATTAATGCATTAATACGATGGCACAAGTGGTGTTACCGAAAAGCATATTTTGCAAGGGAAATTTTCGAATAAATTAACTCATACTGCCATCTGCTCTGACATACGACTCCTCAGCAGCGGCAAGAAAAAACAAAACGAAAAAACTACTGGTCTTCTGTGTGACTAAAATTACTGAAGATTTGCTGGCTGTTCAGTACGAAAACTGTGTTCTAAAAATATGGCAAAACATGGCTTGTATCATAACGTTCTACCTATAGTGCTTCGCATTTTATCATGTATGACATTTTTTGTAACAGGCAAAGAAGATTGCAGATTAGCTTCTGTGTTCTTTTTAGACAAGTTCACTTAAATATAGCGTGTCTCTTAAATCTGAGTGCAAACAAACACTTGGTAAATATGTTCAAATTTCATTTACCATGTGCGTATCTTGAAGAATTAAGATCCCGGCAGTAAAACACTACTTTTTTTTTGATTGGAGGTTTAACGACCACCGTGAGAAACTCAGCAATCGCCCGTTCCTAATTTAGGACCACTGGTTTCAGGGAAGGGAAAGAGCAGTGCCATAAGACAAGCACAACATCCATGCATCAACGGGATTCGAATCCGGACCCCTTTCGGACGAATGACCAGAAGCCATCGCTTAGACCACTGCGCCACCGGGACGGCACCTATTTTTAGGAGCATATTCCGTCACAAATTTCTTTTTAATGCTGTCGTGACAACAGAAACAAAATGGATATTTACATGGTTTATCTGTGAGTTTCCCCAAACTCTAAATAAATTTTCCTATATTACTCTGAAGTCGTCCATTTCAAGATTTCTTACACGAGGACGGGCTAAAAAAATCCCTAATTTCTTTCATAAATTTTTTTTTATGATAGAAATTTAAAACATGAGCATTCGTTTTACAAATGGAAATTTGTCGACCATTTTAAGTGAGCTAGCCAATTTTCTGAGACAGATCTTAATGCACGAAACTTATTTATCACATCTGTAACACGTTACGTGCTTTTGCAGTACTATGTGAGACCCAAATCCTTCTTCTCCGGAGCCAAATGCTTTCCGAATTAATTTACGCCGGTAAGTGCTTATCACGCCTACTTGCCATCTTGACATATGCGTCACCTCTGTGTTACGTCACATGATATGGATTCATCAACATAGCACGGAAATCAATTATTTTAAGCGACTACATATCTCTGTTAGTCTAACAGTTTACTCGGAAGGAGTATCTGCAATACACCGTTTTCAATCATGCACACTAATGTCTTCGGGCACTTTTAACTATTTGTGAAGTCTAAACCTACTTCAAATTCAATACCAGTACTACATCTGGTTTATAAATCATCAGATTAAATAATAATAATAAAGCATTAGAAGGTATTTGCCAGCGATCTCCGAACGTCTTTAATTTGCCAGGTAGAATTCCATAAATTTAATGACGAAGAAAACAGCGTGTCTTTTCATTTTAAATTTGCATGTGCTTCTTAACTATGAATGATCTTATGACCTTCACCTTCTAAATTCGCATAGTTTTTTTTTTTTCCACGAACATGCCAAAATAGTTTCGTCATTAATCGACGAGATGACGTCGCTTTTTGTCTTTGTTGTGGATCTATATGTTTCTCTGCTGGTAGTATATTATTTCCGCTTGGCTGTTACCTATCCGAGCGCTGCTCAGAATGAAAAAAATTCTCTCAGATGCTGTGCGAAAGAAAGACTAATACAGAAAGCGATGTTTCGAATGAAAAACGAGTTTCAGATTTTCTCAAATAGCAATTTCCGTCTTTCGTTTTCATAATCTGTGGGCATCAACGTCTCCTTGAATCGGCGAAATATAAGATAGGAAAGCTTTGATTCACCAAATTAAACACTACTAGATTTACTTAAAAAGAGACCGATTATTTCTTGAGAAAAATAATTCCTGCGAAACATGGATTCGAATGAGCAAAATGTCTCTGGTGATTCCTAACTATACTGAACCAGAAACGGGAAAATAACGAACACCATTTTTTCAAGATACTGTTAGAGAATGACACAGATGGACATAGCTTAACGTGTCCAGCTGACGCAAGGTGAGTGTTCACTGGTTCAGAACAACTCAGCCTACCTAAGAATAAACCTGCGACCAACCAGTCGAAGGACTGTTGTTCTATCTACTAGGCGACTCGCGAGTCTCTCCCCCTTTCCTGAATAGTGGCCCTAAATTGGGGATGGGCGGCTCCTCATGGGTCATTATATCCCCCTCCTCCCCCCCCCCCCCCAAAAGAAATCCAGATAAATTCGCTAATTCACAGTCTTGATTCTGTAAGGCGTCATCGACAATCTGTAGCTTCCACCGTAGCCTTTCATCGCGCATATTGGAAGAAGTTCTAAGGAAGTGTAACTTCATGCAAACTTGCCTCAAGAATTCATTCCGCCTACGACTCTTTTTCTTTTATGAGACAAAAATTATTTTCCGTTATAGGCAATCTAGTTCCCTTCTTTGCTGATTATACGGTTCTATATGCATCTTATGACTACATGTGTTCGCATGATGCTATTATCAGTAATTGCGCTGCATTGTTTCCTGTTTCTTGACTCTCAGTACTGAAGTCATTTGTCCCTGTGGTAAAGACAAAGCCTTGGAATTTAACTCCTGAATAACATAGTATCTCGTTGTGAACAAAGTAGATCCAAAATTTCAACCCGTGTTCATATCAGGTAAGCC
The DNA here is from genome assembly GCA_039090855.1 of Macrothele yani. Taxonomy (NCBI): domain Eukaryota; kingdom Metazoa; phylum Arthropoda; class Arachnida; order Araneae; family Macrothelidae; genus Macrothele; species Macrothele yani. Next base: position 4,370,670 of record CM077014.1, read on the forward strand.
CGTGGAAAAGAAAGAATTTCTTAGTCCCGCATTAGATAGAATGTTCCCTTCGCTTTGTCTCGGCGTAGCCACATTTCTTCAACAGACAACAAAAGCTGATATTTTTCTGTTGAGCTAAATGATGTTTTTCCTTTAAACAGCTTTTGATAGAATATACATTGTATAAACAAAAAGTTTGTCCAGTGTTGGCGCTGCTTACCTAAATGCAGCAGTACACTAAAAATCAACTTTAAAACTTCTACGCTGCGGAAAAAAAAAAAAAAAGCTTAATTAGCAACCCACAACTCCCCGATTCCGTTCAATCTCTTCCCTACAAGCGGGCAACAGAAGTTCTGTTTACATTTTACCGGTACTCTACCACGAGAGTTTCTCTCAAGAGTTCTTTGTCTTGGTCTTTTAACTTTCACGTAGTTTTTTCTGCACATTTTCAGAAGCATGGTAACCAAGCACTCGTTGTGTTAGCAGCTGAGTACATGCGCAGTAATCTCTTATTCAAATTCATTCATTCCAGCTGAACTGAAGCTTTGATTGAAAATCCTTACGTAATTCCTGACAGGAAGTTACAGTAAATATGTAATTACGTAATGAACTGCTTTTGCGTAGTTGATATTCAAATAAAATAGACGAATTTTTTTGGTTAGTTCATTTTAAAACAGAAGAGTATAACTATAATTATGGTGATACACACTATTCTTTCGCATTTCCTGATCAACTCTCCATAGTAAAGATAGAAAGAAAACCATAAGAATTCCCGAAAACTAAACAATCACCGACTGTTTAGCTTTTAAGATGGCGCACTCATAAAGTAACCAAAGTGTTTTTTTGTGAGATGTATATATCAATACTGATAAAGTAGTGCCTGCTGAGCACATGGATAACTGACCCTGCCTTGTTCTGTGAGTTTTACAGTGTTTTGCTGAAGAGTTTCAGCTTTTTGCTCAAAACGAAAATATAAAAATTTCATGGGAATAAGATAATGTGGAAAGACATATATTTCGCTGTGTTAAGAGATTCGAGGGCGAAAGAAGCGGCAATAAGGGCAGACCACTCCGTCTGGCGCCTTCAAAAACTGATTGAAATCATCGTCGATTGACATTTCAGCTATTTGCAAAAGTGAGTACATCTAGAAATTCTTTTACCTTGATTTTACATTCGACGAATTTAACAGTGAATCGCTCTCGAAAAAGAAATTTTCCCACAGAAATGTTTAGTACTCGTGAAGAATCAGTCGAAAGAATTCCCAGCAATGATCAAAGGAATTTGAGAAGAGAATGATTTTTTGCGATGTTTGAAGGTACGTCAGAGACAGTGGGATGTGTGCGTTAAACCAAAGGGAGATTACTTTCTATATTTATGTACACTAACGGTTAGTGAGCTTTTATGTATTTCAATTTTTTAAAATATTTTGTTGCAAAATTTTCCTTTCTTTTCCTTGTCAGATGTGATGCGTTAGTGAAGCATAAGACACCGAGTAGTTTCTTGCTCTTTAGAACAGCAGGGGAAACTTAAAAGAAGGACACTTTCTGAACTAAAAAGTGCAAGATTATGATAAAATTTGTGAGAATCTTAAAACTAAAAAAACATAAACAGCCGGAAAGAAACTGAAATGAAGATGGCATGCATGAGTTTAAGTATGCTAAATTCTTTTTTCTATGTATATAACTAAGAGGATCACTTCCCTAGAAAAAAAAACAAGGACTAAGTGGTTATGGGTATGATGTCATTTTTTACTTTGATGACGGATTCAGGAAGAGGTTTCCCCTCCACCCAATTTTTTTAATTTCTATGATAGTAAGCACAATTAATATTTCAATTTCATTGTTTAGTTTCGCGAAGATGGAGCAAGCCTAAGACTTTGAGAAACAAGCAATTTGTACGTTTCCTTCCCCATGTAAAAACTACCGCTGAAGGTAACGGGACTACGCCACTGGTCAGTCTCTGATTAGGACACTGACCGTGATTGAAGATAAGAACAGTTACAGCACAGGGAGATTGACTTATTAGTAGAAAACTGCAGTCTCTATGATTGTTGTCGTTGAGGCTCAGTGAAGCTGGATTCCGTGTACTGTGGCTGCTGTGGTTCAGCCGGGCTGTTGTCGGACAAGTCGGATTCCATGCGGGAATAATATCGAACTCGCTGTGTTGTGAGACCAGTGTCCTCTCCATCGCCGGCACCTTTTCCAGGTAAACAACTCGTTAAGAAGCCCATGATACCAGGAGATGCTGAAACAGAAAAGGAAAACATTAATTACATTATTAAAAGCCACCCAGAACGAATTACTGGCACAAGAAAACATCTGGCTGTCCTTGCATCATATTTATGGCAGCCAGCGCGAAATACGTACTGTACATTCTGATACAGGCAATCGCTCATAATCTGAAAGTCAAGATTTATGTGTAATAAAGGTGGTTCCGTTCCTAGTGCTTAAAAGTACATACAATTCCCTATTTATGGGAAACAACTAAAATAGTTTTTCTTCAATGATTACAGCAATTGAATTCTATTTTACAGAACTCGCTTATGACGAGGAGCTCGGGACAAACATAAATCCTCGCAGTATCCAGTATGGAGTGAACATTCCCACCATGTAAAAATCCTCTTTTGCCTAGGAGTAGATCGACTATTTTTCAATTCTGTTGACGCAATACTCTCAAGGCGGTCAGTGTCCTTAGAGATCGATTGTTTTCAATTCTGCTGACGCTATAGTCCAAAGGCGGCAAGTGTCCTTAGAAATCGACTGTTTTCAATTCTGCTGACGCAGTACTCCCAAGGCGGCAAAGTGTCGTTAGAGATCGACTGTTTTCAATTCTGCTGACGCAATACTCCCAAGGTGGTAAGTGTCCTCAGACATCGACTGTTTTCAATTCTGCTGACGCAATACTCCCGAGGCGGTAAGCCCCCTTAGAGATCGACTGTTTTCAATTCTGCTGACGCGGCGGCAAGTGTCATCCTGCAAAAGGCGGCAAGTGTCCTTAGAGATCGACTGTTTTCAATTCTGCTCACGCGTTACTCCCAAGGCGGTAAGTGTCCTTAGACATCAACTGCTTTCAATTCTGCTGACGCAATCCTCCCAAGGCGGCAAGTGTCCTCAGAGATCGACTGCTTTCAATTCTGCTGATGCAATACTCCCAAGGCGGTAAATGTCCTCAGAGATCGACTGTTTTCAATTCTTCCGACGCAATACTCCCAAGGCGGCAAAGTGTCCTTAGAGATCGACTATTTTCAATTCTGCTGACGCAATCCTCCCAAGGCGGTAAATGTCCTCAGAGATCGACTGTATTCAATTCTGCTGACGCGGCGGCAAGTGTCCTTAGAAATCGACTGTTTTTAATTCTGCTGACGCAATACTCCCAAGGCGGCAAAGTGTCCTTAGAGATCGACTGTTTTCAATTCTGCTGACGCAATCCTCCTAAGGCGGTAAGTGTCCTCAGAGATCGATTGTTTTCAGTTCTGCTGACACAATACTTCCAAGGGGACAAGTGTCCTTAGAGTAGATGGAGGAAAGAGTCTCTTGCACAACTCGCTTGTTGAGCAGTTGATGTATTCAATCCCACCACGCATTGCTGATCTTTCAATATTTTCCCACTGGCAGGCTAAAATTCTCCTGCGTTGTTGAAATTTCTTCCAATATGCCACTATTTCAATTCTTCCATTCCAGGACAGTGCTAAGGTGATTTTCTCTCCCTCGCTAAATTTGTAATTCCATTAATTTTTTTTTTTTTACTTTGCTTGTTAAAAGTGAATTATCTTGGCCTTTCTCTTCTTCGTTAAACGAGGATTTCATTAAATTTTGTTCCCTAAAAACGATCAAACTAAATTTGAATTAACACTATACCAAACAAAAGTTCATGTTTTGCTCGTTAAATCCGGGATTTCGCTGTATACGGGCTCGTTACAAGCGGGTTCTACTGTAATTATTTACTTACCATGCAATGTAGGAGCGATTAACCGACACATTTTTGACGGTTAGATAAAGTCATGGCGAACAAGGCTCTTTCTAGTAAGATATTTTGCGATAATTTTTTCAATTTTAACAAAGCTCACATTTCAAAATATATTTTCGACAATTTTTTCACATCACCATTCAGCATTCGCAGTATCGAGAATTAACAGTCGCCATTACGATCTAGTTGAATTTTCATCTTTCCAACTGGATTGGTACATTAGATACAGCCAACATCAAAACGCACCACACCCACTAACAGAGTTATTGGTTGTATTACAAAACGGAAACAACACGAATAAAATTTATAAAGTTGTGTTTTTCCACGAATTCTAGACCTAATTGTTTTATGTTTGTTAGGAGGTTTGACGACCACAGTGGGCATTCTCCCGTTCCTAATATGGGTCACTGGTTCCAGGGAAGGGAGAGCGCCCGTGCCGTAAGACAAACACACCATCCATACCTCTCCCGAATTTCCGATCCAGGGCCATCTCGGACGAATGATTAAAAGCCAACGTTTCGTACCACTTGGCTACTGGGCACGGCCAATTTTTTTCAATCACTGAACTGGGGAAACAAAGGGATAAAGATTAATGAATATTATCTAACTCACCTTCGTTTTGCTGATGACGTAGTCATTTTTGCAACTACCCCATCAGAGCATGATCCAGGAACTTGCTGACAAGAGTAAAGAAGTGGGATTAAAAATGAACTTTCAAAAGACAAAAGTGATGTACAATGCTTTTTACAAAAAATGAAGATTTATCGATTGATGGGGTAAAGCTGGAGATAACCAATATCTACATTTATCTTGGACAGCAGATATCAAGTGAGGTCACATTGATGAAGAAAAAATTATTCGGCGTACAAAACTTGCCTGGAGAGCTTTTGGAAGAAACAGTATAATTTTCAAGAGCAATATGCCATTATGCGTTAAAAGAAAAGTGTTTGATCAATGTATCCTTCCAGTGCTTACGTATGGTTGAGAGACGTGGACCTTAACTAAAAGAGACATACAAAGACTACAGACAACTCAAAGAAGCATGGAGAGGTGCTTGCTTGGTGTAACCAGGAGAGATAAGAAGAGTAACTCGTGAATCAGAAAAATGACAAGAGTGGAAAACATCATGATCAGAATAAAATCCCAGAAATGGCAATGGGCTGGACATATTGCCAGAAGGACAGACAACCAAAATTTTAGACTGGATTCCGAGGGACAGGAAAAGACCCAGAAGAAGACCACATGTGAGATGGGTGGATGAAATTCGAAAGTATGCGGGAGTAGCATGGAGGAGACTGGCACAAGACAGACCGTTGTGGAAGAAACTTGGGGAGACCTTCATCCAGCAGTTAATTGATAATGGTTGACAATGATGATGATGATGAAACACACTAAAAAAAGTGGTTGCATTGTTTGGAGGAAGCATTTGCTAACGGTGTGTTGACAGCTTTCCTTGAAAATTTGCGAAACATTCAACACTACCTTTCTTTTGATGATGGACTTTCTACCTGTGTCAACAGCTTCACGTACTTATTGTACTTAGATCATATTTTTCTATGATGACGGCGCGTTTCGGTATTCAAGGTTCGTGATGATGATACTGCTGGTTTCATACAGATAAACTACGAGATTCGGCGTATATTTTAAAACGCATGTAATTGTCCATCAGCAAATGAACAAGGAAACAGAAATATCCTTCTGCTGAATACTAATATTTAGAAAAATAAAATTAAGCTTGTGATTTTATAAAAATATCCAAAGGGGTCATATTTCCAAACGTTTATAAAAAACATGAAAAATCAGCACGGTTACGCAAAGAACGAGAAGCGCAAAAAATAAATAGATAAATAAAGCGATGGGGATTATGTTTCTGCATTTTTATTATTTTATTTTATCTGTGATTATTGCTTTAAACCTTTACCACATATCACGAGAACATGTCAAACACAATACGGGGCTGGCAACCAAGTTTCTTATCAAATGAGCAATCCTTAATACGGGAAAAAAGTTTTTATGCATTTTGTTATTTATTTATTTTCGGAAAATAAATCGCTTTTACCTCCTAAGGTGGTGCTTGGCCCATCTTATAAAGAATAATAGATATTTCTATAAAGGAAAGGAATGCATTTTTTTTTTCAGTTAGCACAGCACACGAATAACCGGAACAGTATGGGAAAACATTTCTTCTCTACAGAAATACTTCAACTCACGTATTTTGAAAATGACACACACACACGCACACAAACTTATTTGATTAAACAGGACGAAAAATATTGGGGTGAGGGCGAGATTCACCTTGTCCCTCTCCCCATAGTCGGCCCAAATGTGTGGAAGTTAGAATTTCTGGTATGAATGGAATGCAAGACGGTAATTTACGGAAGTAAAAATTGTAAGAAAGTTTTGACCGCCTATATTTGATTCTTCAAGGTTAATTTACAACTACAGCATCGTAAAAATTTTACATTAATAATGATATCATGATTTATCCCGATAATCGATCACCATTATAATTTTGCGCATATGCATGGTCGAGTCACATTATTGTGACCCCCAGCTAATATCCAGAGTAACCGCCGTGTGCAGCGCGGACAGCAGCTAGACGTGCTGGGAGTGACTCAATTAGGTGCTGAAAGGTGTTTGCAGGTATGTGAAGCCATGCTGACTGCAGTGCATCTGGCAGCTGCTGGAGGGTACGTGGTGGAGGAACCATAGAGCGAACAACACGATCGAGGTGGTCCCACAGATGCTCAGTTGGGTTTACGTCTGGGGAATTAGGGGGCCAGGAAAGTACTTTGAAATTTCAATCGTGCTCTTCCAATCACTCTCGGACATTTCTAGCTGTATCACACGTCGCATTGTCGTGCTGGAAGATCCTATTCGCCCCAGGGAAGACAATTAGCATGTATTGGCGTACTTGGTCTGCAAGGATGGATTCATAACGAATTCGGTTCATAATGCCTTCCACAGGTATGAGTGGACCCAGGGAATGCCACGAAAACATTCCTCAGACCATAACGCTGCCCCCAGCAGCTTGTGTTCTGCCAGCAATGGTTGAAGAATGTTTGTTATCTGATGCTTCTCGCCTTAAACGCCAACGTCCATCAGTTCGATGAAGCAGAAAACGTGATTCATTGGAGGAGGCAATCCTTTGTCAATCAGCGGAGGTCCAATCCCTATACTACCGTGCAAATGTAAGCCTTTTCTGCCTATGCGCCTTCGTTAGCATAGGTGCAGTGACCATTTGTCTGCATCGGAGCCCGAAACACAGCAGGATTCGCTGAACCGTCGTTTTAGGCACACTTACGGTAGCCCCCTGGTTCATTCGGCCAGTGAGTTGCTCCACTGTAGCGTGTTGATCGGCACTCACGCACCTTCGACGCCAACGTTCACCTCTCACATCAATGGCACGTGGTGCTCCGCGATTTCCACGTCGCTTATTCGCAATGGTGCCATTTCTCCAACCACGATACACTTTAACCACAGCAGCACGCGAACAGTTCACAAACTGCGCTGTTTCAGAAATACTGCCACCCTTGGCCCAAAAGGCGATATTCATCCCGTTTTGCAAATCTGATAAATCGCTCCTTTTATCCATGACAGCAACTAGTGATATGTTTTCAAAGATCAGATCAGATCATATGTAGAGGATTTTAGGAAGTGTCTGACCCCAGGTCTTAAACAACCTTTAGAAACAGGAAACTAGGAGATTAGGGCTAGAGCGCGCGATAGTAAAGTGACACGGAAGCGAAGTAGAAAGGGGAAGGAAGACGCCCTTATTTATTACCGGGGGCCAGTACCCGGGGTCCGACGGCTTAACGTGCCCATCCGATGCACTGCGGATATTTAGTGGATCGAGCGTTCGTACCTGCCTGGAATCGAACCTGAGGCCCTTCCCGTGGCAGTAACGAACGTTGCCCACTAGGCCACCCGCGGCCCGATATGTTTTCAAAAAAAAATTAAAAATAATAATAATCGGGAGGTTTGGAAGCCAATTCGCCAAAATGCCTACAGCACACCTCATATACTCTCCAAGCCAGCTCACGACACGTGCCTTCTTTCATTGGCTGCGTTCTGTTGACGTCAAAAGTAGGAGGTTGTCACAATAATGTGACTCGACTGTGCATATAAAAGTGGACTCCCAGTTAGATTACACGTTTAAAAAGTACATCCATGAGTTACACCACACACACACACGCAATTGGTTTCTCAAAACATCCTCTTCACTATGTGTGAACGTAAGAAACGATCAATAGTACGTAGTTTCACTCGTCTGTCGACTCACCTGCGCAAAAAATGGAAATGGGGAGAATGCGATAAAAAAAGATAATAAATAAGAATGCTTCAAATATTTCCTCTTATTTCTACCTTGAAGTGATGCGAAGCTTATTACTGTAATTATTTTCCTCTTATTTCTACCTTGAAGTGATGCATGCTTATTACTGTAATTTGTCTTCAAATGCTGCGCTTAGTGCCAAACATATCCACACCAGAACAAGAATTAAAAGAAAGAATTTTTATGAACGATTTCGTTTTTTACAGAAATTTTCCAAAGGTATTTGTTCCTTTCCCGAACTTTTTGCTTTCTAAACATTATAAATAACTGAAATTCATAAGTTCAAACTGACAGATAAGGCAAATGATGAAAACTGATTAATCCGTTTTTTGTTACAAACCAGGAACTTCATGATTCATTCAATTGATCACGTAAGGGAATGTTTTACATTTGATAGTTCCGTAATAATCGTGAGATAAAGTATTTTTGAATAGAAGTTACAAACTGTTATACTGAGATTTTGTAGCAACTTAAAATAATGCCCGTAATTTATTTTTATTTTATTAAGCATTATAAAAGAAAAAATGTTCTTTGACGAATAAAATTTCTTCATCGAAAGCTGCTCACCAAATTCATAAAAATTTTTATGGAATTCAGCTACAATCTGTTGAAAGTATATGGAATTAGCTGGTTAAGTAAAATTATGTGATTTTCTTTCCTCAAACTGACAATGTGAGTTTAATAAACCAGAATGTCATACACGAAATTTAAGATGGAATTGTCGCAGTATGTGTAACACATTCAACTTCTTATGTAACGTGCTGCCATCTGCTGTTGAGATTGCTCTATACCAATTTAGAGGAGGGTAATTATTGGCATGAATGATTCTTCATATTTCGGCAGTTCAGATTTTGTTATATGTTTGCATGATAGGGTTAGCGTTAGGGTATGAAAAAGGAGGCTTTATCCTTAGAAAAAAATATCAGCGTTGCGACAAAAAGTGTCAGCGTTTCCTGAAGAACTAAGCGTAATAGTAAGGGCATGACATAATTTCACGTGCAAAGTGCTGCCGCCTGCCGATAAGTTCGCTTCCTTCCTGCAGTCTTATTTATTAAATTCAACGTATTTGTTCAAATTTCGGCTGCTCAATGGCTCTTGTGAGTTTGGATGAATTGCGAAGTTCTGAACCAGTAAATTTTTAAAAGGGGAAGGCAAAAAACTGAAATTAAAAAAAATGAAATTGTGTTACAGGAGGGAGGTGGATGAGAGAGAGAGAGAGAGAGAGAGAGAGAGGAAAAGCAATATCGGAGGGCATAGGCGTAACTAGGCATTTCTGCGCCCGGGGAAAACCACAAGCAATTGCGCCCCCATCTGTCTTTCTATCTTATATATACATTACTAATTTTTTAATAGTTGTATATATACATAAGTATACACTGCTCCACAAAACAAAATTAACGTCATACCCTAACGTTATCTCTACGCGGGTGGCACAATCAAACTGCGACTGTTTCTACAGCTCTTCGTAAATGCTTCGGAGTTCGGACCTTTGGTGCCACATTAAACGCAACAAATGTAGCTGGCAGTCATGGCTCGCAGCCACAGTAATATGATTAAATAGCTCCAAAGAATCTTCGACAATGTGAATGACATCCTTATCTTGCAACGTATGCATAGTAAATTCAACTAAAGAAACCCGCATGCCCGATTGTTGTCGAAGAAGGCTGGTTCTTCTTCAGTTGGACCGACTATAAATTCAAACCTTCATTCCCGAACGTGAGAAACTAACATCCCTTGAACATTTTGTGGAATTAATGCGAACTTTGAGCTACTAAGACTACCGAAACTGGGAAAACTTATTATAATCAAATTCTGTAAATGGATAAATGGCAAAATATGATGTACTACAAACTGGAACCAGAGTTTCAATTTCAATCAGACTGTAAGCAGTGGTTTTTGCGCCCCAACTTAAGCTGCTCCCGGGGTCTGCCCCGCCCTAGTTACGCCTCTGCGGAGTGTAGTGTCGACTCCAGCAGTTCAGATTGGGAGAGGGGAGGAAAGTATCGTAAAGTGGGAGAAAATATTTTTCTTGTACTGAAATGACATGAATAAAAAAAACTATTTCAAATTTTATGTTGAAGTATTAGCCAATTAATTGTGTTGCATACCACTGTGTGTAAATAACAGAAAGAGGAAGTGGTAATGTAGCATAAGGGCAAAAGGAATAATCATTTTTGATTGAAAAGTGTTGCGTTTTAGTTATTATTTTGATCAAAAGTATCCGCATACTTGCCTATATCCACAAACTCCCTTAACATAAAAATAATTAATATCGAGTTGGTCCACCCTTTGCAGCTATCACACCCTCCACTCTGCTGGAAAGGCATTCCACTAGGATTTGATACGTTGCTGCGGGTATTGCCTTTCCATTGTGCCACAAGAGCATTAAACATGTCGGAACAGCCGGCTAGACCATAGGGGCCCGGGCAATCACCCCCCGCCCGCACGTTCAAGGGGCCTCGCACTTGAGAAAAAAATCATTTTCGGTATAATTTTTTATAATTATTTCTTTTTGTAAGTTTTTGGCTGCGAGCCTCGAGGCACTTCAAATATGTTTCAAAAGTTTATTTTTTCTTTCTGTTTCCAATCCCCCCATTTTCGAATAGGTTATCGCCTTTCCCCGTGCAGATACTGAGATTTGCGTAACCACCTTAATATTTTCCGCATTCATGAAATAGCAAATTAAATTTCAATATTTTGTGGCCTCTATTTTCATATATTCAACAATTTGTGTGCAAACCAGATTAATACAAATTTGGAAGATGTGAATCCGTTTATTGGTGTAAATATGACATGGATATTAATTCAGAAAATATCCAAAAACTTGAAAATTTCGTCGTCCTGGAACAGGAATTGAATCCGCGTCTCCTGGAGAGCGCCCAAGTATCATAACCAATATCAAAGTTCGCTTCGGGCTACATACAGAGGTCAATCATTCAGTGACCTTAAAAACATTGCTAGAAATGAGAAAAATGAAAAAATAGCTATTTTCAAACACGAGCGCGTGTAAAAGTTTAAAAGTCACTAATTTGTCAGTTACTCCACTTTGCATTTAAAATGAATCACTAAACCATGTATCAGGTGAACAGAAACTATTTATACGGATTTATTTTAGAAGAACCTTTATTATTTCCTACACAAAAATATTCGCTACGCAGGTATCTTTTTTATTATTTTGTGGAAAAGTTTTATAAGAGTCGCAATACAACCTCAGCTTCCCTCCCCGGAAAGATAATGGTAGATTTTAATACTTTTTTTATATACTCTCTCTCTCTCCTTCTCTCTCTCGGAACTTATAAATAAAATAGGTAACGATTTTATTAAAATATGAGATTTATTTTCTAGTGAATGAAATTTCGTCCCGAGCCCCGCAATGAAATGTCGTCCAGCAAAAGCTCCATCCGGCCCGGCATGTCGGTGACCGATGTCGGGCAGCTCAGCCTGGCTCACAATCGGAGTTCTTTCCCTTTCCATGAGGTCGAAATGTCTGGGCAGGACTGTCAAGTTCTTCCACATGTCAAACCATTCCTGCACGGATATCGCTATGTGAACAGGGGCATTGCCCTTTGCTAAAGGAAAGACCATTTACCGAACTGTTGCCATAATATTGAGAGCACACAATTGTTGAGAATGTCATTATAGGCCGCAGCGTTAAGATTCCCGGTGACTGGAACTAGCCGGGGGAGGCAGACCAAAACATGAAAAACAGCCAAACAGCATGACCCCTCCTCCACCGAATATTAGGGGTCCGGACAAAAGCCCACTGTACATTTGCCCACCGGACACTTGCCCACCCGGACATTTGCCCACCGGACACTTGCCCACTATGGATGATTTGTAGATAATACGTAACTTCGGAGGACGTTTCCGATCAAGTGTAGGAAAACTGATCACATAAATATTTATGGATTGTATAAAAATTGCTTTTTGTTTTACAAATGTTAAAATGTACGGGGGTTTACCCCAAACCTAAACTAATATATATATCTTCCGACCGGGAGATTTTCATCATATACAAACTATAACTCGAGACATTAACTCAGGGCATGTGCTTACTCGGTAAACCCGATGCGGGGGGGGGGGGGGCTACAATACCAAAAGTGTAAAATATGAAAATTGGTTCGTTCAATCGGGAGATTTTCAGCACTATAACTCGACACATTATTATTTGAAGGCATGTGCTTACTCAGCAAACCTGGATGGGGGAGGGGGATTGCCAAAAGTGTAAAATATGAAGAATTTCTCTTCCGATCCGGAGATTTTCATCATTCACGTGCCTTCAGATAATGTGTCGAGTTGTAGCTGCTAAATGCTGAGAATCTGCCGATCGGACGAGAAATCCTTCATATTTTACACATTTGAAATCCCCCCCCCCCTGGGGGCGGGGTTGGCTGAGTAGCCAAGTCCACTGGCTTGAAAAAGGGGGTTACGGAGGGGGAGTCTTACGCCCGCGAGTTAGGACGTTAAAATTTGATTAAGGCAAATAAATAGAACATCGTTTTTAAAGAAATTGTTAACATACAGTATTATTTTCACAAGCAGAGATGCAAAATTTTGTAAAGCAATTAAGACAACTCATTCAAAGCAAGGGAAAAAAGTTTAAGGCGACATTCTAGCAACTCTTATAACCCACTAGTCGTTTTCGTCTCATCTTGTTGGTTTACCAGTGGCGTAACGTATGTTTCTGAGAGAGAGAGAGAGAGAGAGAGAGAGAAGTTTGTAGAAAAATATATATATAGTTTATAGAAAAATATCGTAAATAACGATATTTTTATTATTATTGGAAGAAGGTTAGCACCGACTTTCTTTGGAGCCTGTAGTAAAAAAAGCACTAAAAATTATTTTTCAGTGTTTTGCAAGTAAAGTTAGTATTAAACTCACCCAGAAGTTCAAAATGTGCGTTGGGTCACACTGCATACAAATTTAAATTTCGGCGGGTGTACACCATTTCCCGAAATCAAAGCAGGTCGTGATGATTAAATTTCGAAAATATGTTAGCAGTTATTACTAAAGTTAGTGTGCTCAGGCTCGTGTCCAGTGGGCAAATGTTCGAGTGGGCAACTGTCCGGGTGGGCAAATGTCCGGTGGGCTTTTGTCCGACACCCTTAGATACTATGGTCTTTTTCTTAATCTAAAAGCAAATACTTCTTCGAGATAATGATTTTGTCTTTATGAGTTTTATTGTGTGATCTTTACGGACGACCTTTTCCGAGGTAACGATTTTATTAAAATATGAGATTTATTTTCTAGTGAATGAAATTTCGTCCCGAGCCCCGCAATGAAATGTCGTCCAGCAAAAGCTCCATCCGGCCCGGCATGTCGGTGACCGATGTCGGGCAGCTCAGCCTGGCTCACAATCGGAGTTCTTTCCCTTTCCATGAGGTCGAAGGGTCTGGGCAGGCCTGTCAAGTTCTTCCACATGTCAAACCATTCCTGCACGGATATCGCTATGTGAACAGGGGCATTGCCCTTTGCTAAAGGAAAGACCATTTACCGAACTGTTGCCATAATATTGAGAGCACACAATTGTTGAGAATGTCATTATAGGCCGCAGCGTTAAGATTCCCGGTGACTGGAACTAGCCGGGGAGGCAGACCAAAACATGAAAAACAGCCAAACAGCATGACCCCTCCTCCACCGAATTTCACAGTTGGCAGAACATAGTCGGGCAGGTAGCGTTCACCCGTTATTCTCTACACCCAGACTCGTCCTTCGAACTGCTAGATAGTAGAACGGGATGCCAGAGAACGCGTTTCTACTACTCCAGAATACACTGGCTCCAAGTTTTACACTACTCCCACCTATTCTTGGCATTGATCTTGCTGATGTTAGGCATGCGCAGCTGCTTAGCCATGGAAATCCATTCCCTTCAGCACTCGACGAATCGTTACGGCACTGGCGTTACTTCCAGAGACATTTTGGAACTCGGTGTTGAGTTTGCATCCGAGGACAGGCGATTTCGTTGCACCATTCGCTTCCGCACTCGGTGGTCCTGCTCTATCATTTTACATGACCTATCAGATAGTGATTGTGTTGTTATTGCTCCTAGGTGTTTCCTCTTCACAATAACATCATTTACAGTTGATCGGAGCATTTGCAGCAAGGCAGAAATTCTCCAAACTGACTTGTTACTAAGATGGCATCTTGTGACTGTGCCACGTTAAATGTCACTGAGTTCTGCAGTAGGGCTTAGTCTACTGTTCATCCTTGCCAATGCTGTTTACCAGGCCACGTGCCTCTTTTTATACCTGTATGGGCCATGACTGTGGTGTGTATGGGCCATGGCTGTGTTGTATATGAGCAAATTCACTACTTAAAAGGAATATGCGGGTACTTTTCATCATATAGAGCTGGACTCGGCAATCTTTTGGCACATGCGTGCCGCATTTGACTTAAGTTATAGTAAGGGGCCGCAAGTGCAGTACATAATACACATTCATTATATATATTTATATATTATAGGTCATTTCAAAATAAAAAATAAGGTGATTGGTAAGGCGTCCGCGGGCCGGCTAAAAAGATAGGGCGGGCCACATGGGATCCCGCGAGCCGAGGGTTACCGACCTCTAATATAGAGTATAAGGAGGTTCATTTATAGAATAGATTCCTGTATTTGCATCTGCCAGAGATGACACTAAATTTTGCTATTTTCTGCTCTAAAGAGCGAATTGCTTAATTCAGCAAGCTTCTGCATTGCTTTGGTGCTCTGGGCGTGGGCAGTGCCCCTAGGTTAAGACATTTAAGTGGGCCCATAGACATCTGAGTGGGCCCCCAAAGAACTTATGACAGTGAATCATAATGAAGTCCGTTAAAGTACAAAACTGTAGCAATATGCTTGCGATAATATATAGTGCATTCTTCAAACTAATAAATTATCTGCGGTTTTCATTAGAAATCACTGAATTGCCCATTGTTTTCATAAGAACATGAGTTAAAAACCAAAGATTCCTATGGATTTTCTAATGATTTAGCATTGTATCCTTTTTTTAATGCATCTTTTGCTATGCAGTGTGAAGCCACATTTTTTGCTATGCAGTGTGAAGCCACATTTTTGCTATGCAATGTGAAGCCACATTTTTTGCTATGCAATGTGAAGCCACATTTTCTGCTATGCAGTGTGAAGCCACATTTTCTGCTATGCAGTGTGAAGCCACATTTTTGTTATGCAGTGTGAAGCCACATTTTTTGCTATGAAGTGTGAAGCCACAGTTTTTGCTATGCAGTGTGAAGCCACATTTTTTGCTATGCAGTGTGAAGCCACATTTTCCCCTATGTAGTGTGAAGCTTACCTCTACGAGACCTAATACTCACTCATCGGAGGAGTGCGTAAATCTCATGACCTTGCCCACTGGCTACTGCGCGGTATAGCAGGTGTGTGATTCGCTATTCTCAGTTACTCCGATTATTCGTACTATTCGAAGCTGCTTGTAATAGGTGCGAATCATTTCCTCCCGACTGGAGAAAAAAATATAAAATCCATTCTGCGACCTTTAATTTTAAAATGATTTACCTTTTTATTTAGTCTTCCCATAATGGTCGCACCCGACGTTTTCGCGAAAAATAAGATTATAATGCGATTAAGTGAAGAATCGGGGGATGTTCTACGTGCCACCTAATCGAGAATGCGCGCGCACGTTGATTTCTTTTGTAGATTTCGTATTAGTAACAAGCCAACCACACCCACAATCGATCAGCGTTGTACGCGTATAAAATTACTAATTGCTCCAGATCCGTCGGTTGAGCAACCGTGCACTTTTTATTTTTATTTTATTTATTTATTTATTTTCAAATTGCGTTATTAATCAGCTAGCCACACGTTCCGGCGTCCCGACCGATTAGCTGTTTTGTCTAGGTGAGAATTTAAAACAAATTCATTACACAGTGAATCCTCATTAATCTGGACCTTCACCTAAACCGGGCGCGTTGTGAGGGTTGTCGTCCAAATTATGCAAATAATATTTACAGCCGATTAAACAGGGAGGAATATTGCGAGCGTTGGTTGTGCTGCCCATATCATTCACAACTGTCTTCAAATTTAAGCTGATGTCCTAACTATGGAAATGAAAGCTCTCGTAATAAAAAAATATAAAAAATAAGTTAGATTTTTATAAAAATGTAATGAAAAGTAATTACAATAATGCCATAATTTTTAAAACATTCTTACCCCATAGGTCTCATGAAATTATAGACTATAACGACAAAATTTACACTGATCCCAAGTGTTATATGAACTTTAGTTAAATTGTAACTTCGGTTATTTTGTGTGCCAAAGACAGCTACAGAAATTCACTCCCCAGTCAAAAAGGCGTCTAGCACAGATTCATTTCGGAGAAAAGTCATTCTCTTGTCGACCGTGGGACCTCCTACGAACAAAGGGACACGTCTCTCCCTCACAGAGAGCCTGCCGGGGACAATCGGGTAGGCAATTAACAGTACAACTTCTTAAATAAAGAGCATTTTCCAAGAGGACAGATCGTGTAGAGGAATGGAACTGATCGGAGCCAAAAACGGAGGGAGTCTTCTTGGAGATCTTGGAGGGGAAAAGTAGGAAGAATTTTGCTCGGACACAAGGCACGAAAAACACTTTAGCACGGAATGAAATAGAAAGAGATTTCAGTGGGAATTACATAGAGGAAGTCGCCCGAGATATCTATCGACCCGCTGGAAGTATTAACTATTCGACCAGACCAAGTAATATTTTCCCTTTGCCCCCAGTCTGAAGAATAAAGATTAGTGCAGTCGAAATCATCTGTCATAACATTCAATTTGTTTAACTCACTTATTTATTTGCTTCCCTGCTCCAATGACAGGAACCTGCAAACAACTGCTCTTCTGATAAGTTGGCGTCCATCACGATACATGAAATTAAACCAAGCCAACACAAGTATTTTATAACAGTATCATGATTATTTAATAATATAATTTAGAATAACCGTTCATAACTTTGCCCTGGTCACAATAGATTTTGTCCACATTTGCACCGGTTTTGAACTCTAAAAATTTGATAATTTAAATTATAGAGAAAAAGCGTACAGATCGTCAGCTTGCAACTGCACATTGGTATTATCAAGCTCTGCAATCAGGTCAGATCAGATCATATGAAAAGGATTTTAGGAAGGAGTGCCTGACCCAGGTCTTAAACAGCCCTCAGAAGTAGGAAGCTAGGAGATTTGGGCTAGAGTGCCCGACAAGAAAGTCAGACAGAAGCGTGGTAAAAAGGGAGGAGGAAGACGCCCTTATTTATAACCGGTGGGCCAGTACCTGGGGTCCGACGGCTTAACGTGCTTATCAACTCACGGCGGATATTTAGTGGCTCGAGCGTTCGTACCTGCCTGGGATGGAACCTGAGACCTCTAGTCACTCCGATCTTCGCAAAACTCCACTTAACCACCAATCAAGCAGAATTTTCCTATCTTTTCGACTCTACGCGTCATTTTCCAAGACATTTTTCAGGTGCTCAACCTTACCGGAGAAGTGTGCAGTTACAGAGTCAGATTATGGAGCTTAATTATCTCCGGTGTGCAATTGCAGGGTACATGTTTGCAGTTACCGACACCCCGTGAGATCGCGTTTAACGAGGGATGCCCTAAGCTCCATTATATGCCATTGCCTCTGTGTCGGGACATGCAAGTGTCGCTAGAAAAACTAAAGTGTCCCGGCAAAATAATCCAAACTTTCAGACTCCAGATATAGGACTACGAATTTGAGATCCTTAAAGAAAATTAAAAATGAGGCCCGTTACTCTATCAGACACTGGTAGACCGAACCGTCTGCCGGTGTCTGATACAGTAACGTTGAAAGATAAGGTACTGCAGTTTATTCTCATACTATGGTTTCGACCCCCCCATTGATTCTGGAATTAATGGGCGTGGTGGAAGTATTTGATTAATTAAGAGGGTAATTATTAAAACATTTCTGAAAATCATAATCAAGTGTTTGCTGTTAGCCAGGAAATGTCAAGGGAGAGAAAAATGTCAGCGTGGTGGGTGGTAAAAGCAGGCAGCAGTATGAGGCTATAAACTAAGCCCTTGAAAAGAGGGGAGACAAGAATGTCTTACTGACGAGGAAGGAGAAGGGGACCGCTGAAAGCCTATCCCCGAAACCGATTGTATGAAAGAATGCCCACGGAAAAAACGCCCACGGAAAAATCGCCCACAGACAAAATGCTCACGGGAAAAATATGTGATCGACTGATAAGTTTATATGTCTGTTATAAACGGTGTTCGGACAACTAGTCACAGACTGCTGGCCAAAAAACCGTTAGGGGTCATATAAAAATTGTGGTTTCTAGGCCACCTCACCTACATAACGCGAATATGGGAATGACGGAATGAAAACTTTTAGAAGGGCCTAAACGTTAGTTCTAATATTATTTTCTGCCTGAGTAATACCGCAATATTAATAATTTGATGCGTAAAATATTTTCTGCAAACCTTACAAATACGAGAGGAAAGTTCAGATTGCACTGATGAACTGTAGAGGTTGTATGGTGTTGGCCTGAAAGCAGTGGTAGTCTTATGCAACATTTATTTAAAAACATACTAATGATTCACCGTTGTCTTCAAGCCAACTGCTATACATCAATACCTCTGTAGTTCTGACATCTGTTTGTTATATTTGCGAACAACATGCACTTTGGATCAACAACTCCTCACGACTTAAACACCCAAAATGAACTGCGATTCTCACAGCAGAAGTTGTGCATGTATTTTGTAGGGACCAAAAAATTAAAAATGTGGTGCCATTTTGTGTTGTCATGTGGCGGGTACGTAGAACTGGACACATTGCAATTTCAGTGCCATAAAATTGTTCTGCATAAACAAATTTCGTGTGGCTATATTCCCCACTACTTCAGCAACTATTGTTCATAATTTTTTTTCTTAATATTTCATTTTCAGTAAGAAATTTAGACATTTCCATGATTTTCGGAGCTAAGACTAAGTGGAGAATTGGCCACAAAAAATTTTAAGGGGCCGTATAAAAATTGCGTTCTGGGCTGCTCCGTGGCTACGTCTCCCCGAGATTGGTTATATGACATACATAAAATGTCCGTAATTTCGTATTTTCTAATTTACGGTATTTTTCTAGAAACTACAACTAAACAAATTCCCTGAGAGTATGTGCAAACCCAGGAAACTTGTCGGCGGAGGGGGGAGGGGTTGCTTAAAACCTAAAATATAAAGAATTTCTGGTCCGATCGGGAGATTTCCAGCGTTTACAAGCTACAACTCGTCGAATTATCTGAGGGTATCTGCTGCCTCAGGAAACTAGTCGGGGGTGGGGAATACCAAAATCGTAAAATATCAAGAAGTCGACAAATTTTCTTAGCGCATGTCCACTCTCTGGAAACCTGTCGGTGAGGCGGGGGGGGGGTAATACCAAAAGTGTAAAATATGAACGATTTCTCGTCCGATCGGGAGATTCTCAGAAATTAGCAGCTACAACTCGACACATTATCTGAAGGCATGTGAATGATGAAAATCTCCGGGTCGGAAGAGAAAGGAACCAAAAAATTAGGCACCAAAAAATTAGGGACAAAATTCTTCATATTCTACACTTTTGGAATTAACCCCTCCCCCGACAGGTTTGCTCAGTATGTTCATGCCGGGAGATAATATCTCCAGTTGTAGTTTGTAAATGCTGAAAATCTCCCGATCGGACAAGAAATTCTATATATTTCACAAATATCATATACCCCCCCTACCACCCGGGTTTGCTGAGTAGGCACGTGCGCTCAGATAATTTGCAGACTTGTAGTTTGAAAACCCTTACATCTTTTGCTGAGTTGTAGATCATAAACATTTGTTATAAAGAATTACATTAATTATCGCAATTAAGAAAAGACGAAATCACGGAAACTTTATATGACTCAGATTACCAACCTCTGGGAGGGGGGGATTCTGGTTCTGGGCGCAAAAAGTAACTTGATACTGCCGCAAGTTTCGAAGCAACCGATAAATTTAGATGACATATATGGTTTGTTTCTTGGGGTGGGTGGGGTCTTGTCGCTTTGTGAGCTCCGTTGAATTATCTATCTCGCACCTGCGGAGCTGGACTGCAAACGACTGTGACGAAAGGCAGATGGCTCTCTCTACCCGCTGTAGAAAAGAGAGAGAGAGAGAAGGAACGGCCTTGTTCGGTGACTGATTTCATACAATCAGTTCGGTGGTCAGCAAGAAGGATCTGTACACCCATACATATAGAACATATATTTTTCAATAGTTGCTACATTTTTAATTTGACTGATAAACAGTCACTCGTGGATAATGCGGAGTTGCGGTCAGTATATGCTTGTTCACCAGCTGCTGTATTCTGATTTTTTCCAATTAATGTAATTCTTTATAACAAATGTTTATGATCTACATCTCAGCAAAAGATTTAAGGGTTTTCAGACTACAAGTCTGCAAATTATCTGAGCGCATGTGCTGCCTCCGGAAACCTGTCCGAGGGAGCGGGGGGGGGGGGGGGTGGTAATACTAAAAGTGAAAAATATGAAGAATTTCTAATCCGATCGGGAGATTATCAGCATTTACAAGCTACAACTCGACAGATTATTTGAGGACACGTGCCTACTCAGCAAACCTGTCGGAGGGGGGTAATACCAAAAGTGTAAAATATGAAGTATTTCTCTTCCGACCCGGAGAGTTTCATCATTCACATGCCTTCAGATAATGTGTCGAGTTGTAGCTGCTAATTGCTGAGAATCTCCCGATCGGACGAAATTGTTCATATTCTACACTTTTGGTATTACCCCCCCCTCGCCGACAGGTTTCCAGAGAGTGGACATGCGCTAAGAAAATTTGTCGAGTTGCAGTTTGTAAATGCTGAAGATCTCCCGATCGGAAGAGAAATCTTGATATTTTACGATTTTGGTATTACCCCCCCTCCCCGACTAGTTTTTGTAGCTTGTTAACGCTGGAAATCACCCGATCGGACCAGAAATACTTTATATTTTAGGTTTTAAGCACCCACCCCCTCTCCCGGCAAGTTTCCTATGTTTGCACATACTCGCAGAGAATTTGTTTAGTTGTAGTTTCTAGAAAAATATCGTAAATAAGAAAATACGAAATTACGGACATTTTATGTGTGTCAGATAACCAATCTCAGGGAAACGTAGCCACGGAGCAGCCCAGAACGCAATTTTTATACGGCCCCTTAAAACAGTTCATCAGTGCAATCCGAACTTTCCTCTCGTATTTGTAAGGTTTGCAGAAAATATTTTACACATCAAATTATTAATATTGCGGTATTACTCAGGCAGAAAATAATATTAGAACTAACGTTTAGGCCCTTCTAAAAGTTTTCATTCCGTCATTCCCATATTCGCGTTATGTAGGTGAGGTGGCCAAGAAACCGCAATTTTTATATGACCCCTAATGCTTTTTTGGCCAGCAGTCTGTGACCAGTTGTCCGAACACCGTTTATAACAGACATATAAACTTATCAGTCGATCACATATTTTTCCCGTGAGCATTTTGTCTGTGGGCGATTTTTCCGTGGGCGTTTTTTTCCTATTTTCGAAAAGTGGGCGTTTTTTCCGTGGGCGTTTTTCCCGTGGGCAATTTTTCCGTGGGCGTTTTTTCCGTGGGCATTCTTTCCTCATACCCCGAAACCCGAAAGTACAGTGCGTGGGGGTCCTATTCTCTCCCTGCGGAATGAACAATGGCGGGACACGGAGACATTTAGGCTTCCCAAATACGTCGTGCTCGGTCTCTGCATTTTGCATTTGCGCTAAAAGCCTTTTGTAATAAATTAGGCACTCGTGAATTGTAAGTGCGAGCAAGGGAAAGATACGCCGAAAACAGTCAGTCGTTAAATAGCTCCGAAAGAGGGAGAAGACTCGGTTTTTGAAGGTCTAGGGGACTGCGGGAAATATATCCCGGAGGCCAAAGTATATGGCCTGCGAGTGGCTTGTAGTATGCAAATTAGCTACTGTGATTAGACTAAAAGTGAAGTTGGTCTGCATCTACGCAAGTATAGGCGAGAAGGAGAGTCCCGATATCGAAACCAAAGTTTGGAACGACGTTGTGGAGGACTCGTTGGTGGCTAGTAATTTGCTGCCGGGCAAGGTGAGAAGATGCGCCTGCGGCCAGTAAAAGCGTCCATGCCGAAGCGTGTACGTAAATAATCCTGAAAAGGGACGGTGCTGTGGAAAGTCCTCGACGGAAAGACATACATTCCCGAGCAGCGATACGCCATGCCGAAGTTCGATTCGTTAGAGGCTGCTGCGATCGAGAGAGCTAATGGACCACGGAACGGGAAAATATTTTGAACCTTTGATTTCTGCTACAGAGGAACGAGGAGGGACCTGGCATCCCCCTCCCACATTTCGTGTAGAGAGCGGGAAGGAACATCGACGAGGAATTGTCGATAGCCAGCAAGCGACAAGTGCGTTTGTGTGTGTGTGTGTGTGTGTGTGTGTGTGTGTGGTTCTAGCACTTGGACAAAAATCGACTCCGAATTAGTGTGTGTGTGGTTCTAGCACTTGGACAAAAATCGACTCCGAATTAGTGTGTGTGTGGTTCTAGCACTTGGACAAAAATCGACTCCGAATTAGTGTGAGTGCAATACAGGGTTGTGATAGTGTGTGATAACTCAAATTGTGTGTGTGTGTGTGTGTGTGTGTGTTGTGGTTCGAACACTTCGAGAAAATCAACTCCGAATTAGTGTGAGTGCAATACAGGGCTGTGCTAGTGTGTGACAACTCAAATTGGATTTAATCAGACCGTCCAAAGTCGTAAGTACAAGAAATACTAAACTTAACTCTTGGTTTATCTACGTCACGGGTTAGGGAATAATAGCTCGGAATGCTGTAGGAATCAAGCCTATGTGGCTAACTGGCCATACCAGCTATAATTAGAATTGCCTAATGCAGCCGGTCAGTAATCAGTTAGTAAGTTGGCATTCGCGAACTATGATAAACCGTGTCTTCAAATTGTGCCTAGAATCAAGGCTGCTGGTTATGCTTACATAGAATATTCTGCAGTGACGTCTTCTTTATTTTGTTTTATCTTTTATTGTGTGTTTAATTGATTAAATATATCTGTCGTCTTGTGCCAATCCCTGAATCCGACTGTGTTATTCTGAGTGTCAGTCAAAAAATTTGTTCTCGATAGGTAAATAAGTTTTGGTTAATAATTCTCTCGCCCCAATAAGACTTCGGCGATAAAGAATCCCAGAATAATTTATTATCATTTTTGCAAATACCAATGTTTACCTCCTGGGCCTGGCCATCGTCCAGCAAGCAACCACTGTAAATTCTTTCAATGTTATTTTTGTTTGATTCGGCCACTTCAGGTGTGTAACAATATTGTCACAGTGCTTGCTGTTTTGACTCTTTATTTCGTTCAATCAGAAGTTGCAGGGTTTGAAAAGCGCAGCAGACATCATTGAGAAGTAAGAGATCATCGAATAAAAGCGATTTAATGTCTGAGATGAAATCCTCTATTTCGGTGATTTTTTTTAATTCGTAATAAATCCGGGTCACCGGCGATTATAGACGTGAGTTCTCGGCTCGCCTAAAGCCCAAAAATACGTTAAATGGAAGCTACCTTCATTCTTTCCTTTTAGTGTGGACATGGGCGGATTGGGAAGACCAAACCAGGCCGGGAATTTTAGTCTTTGCGGTCCATTATGAAAACACCCGTACCCACAGGGGAACACCTCATAAATGCCCTCATTAAATAAATTATGTTATATCCTGGATGAAAGAGAACTGTTGAAAAATGCCTTGTAAAAACGAATTTTTTAAATTCCTTGATTCTTAAATTCTTGTAACAATTTCGAGAACACATTTTAACAAGAATTCAAGAATCAGAGAATTTTAAAAATCCGCTCACAAACCACACTCAAAACGGGCTATCAGATAATTATTTTCCTCTGAAAAATATGTTTTTGACAAAATCACTAGTCTCTTGAAGAAATACCCCATTTCCAACTAAATTACCATGGAGATCATTATGAAAGTTAAAACTTCCGTGTGCCACGTAACAGTTTTCCTAAACAATTAATTTCTGTATTTATTTGGTCACTCATCACTTACTGTGCAATGGTATTCATGATTCCTCCTTGATTAGAGGCCCGTTTTAAATCTACCCATTATTTTGACACATGAATCAGTACTGGTACTGGTAAATCGTTGTTTCTTTTAAGATAAATGTGGGTGGGATAGGATATCACAATATTTCTGTCACAATGTGCTCTGTGTTAGCCTGTGGATTGGGAGGTGGAGATGATGGGTCATCATAATGGGTGCTAGTGTCTCCTTCAAGCCTACAAAAGGAGTACAGGGCCTACCAGTGATCCTTATGCTCACCGTTTAACGACCTACGTCTAATAGTAGTTAGCTTCACTTCCTTCTTCTTTTAAGGAAATAGCTTTTCGCACAGATATAATGCCTACATGAAATTAAGAGTTGCTGTTCATGAGTACCGAAATAATTATTCGTTGATTCCAAAAAACACGGACAAATGAAACACTAGAAAGTGGGCCATTTCTCAAGCGGTCCACCGGGAAATGTCCCGGTGGGCCAATCCACCCCTGAGTGCGTAGACAACGCACCTCTTCGAAGTCCAACACACCTTCCGTCCAAACTCCTTCTTCAAATCTCCCGAACTTCTCCCTCGCTCTCTCACTCAGAAACTCCGCGCAAAACACGTTAGCTTCTTCCTTCTTCAAGAACCCCTTCTCCCAGTGTCTTCCAGACATGGAAACAGGTCACGGGTTAAGGGGTCGACAATTTCTTACGGGTCAAACGGGTCGGATCAAGGTGTTCCTGACCCGATTTCGACCCGGTTTTATTTCCGTTTTACTTTTGAAAAGAAACAAGTATTTCAAATAACCCTTCAGAAGTCTTTGAAATAATACTTCAGAGCTGCAGAGTATAATCGAGGAACTTACGGAGAAATTTAAAGAAATAGGATTAAAAATGAACTTTTAGAAGACAAAAACTAAAGTACAATGCTTTTACAAAGAATAAAGATTTATCAATTGATGGGGGAAAGCTGGAGATAACCAATTCCTACATTTATCTTGGGCAGCACATATCAAGCGATGGTCACATTAAAGAAGAAATTAATTGACGTTTTTCGAAGAAACAGTATAATTTAAAGAGGAATGCGCAACTGGGCCTTAAAAGAAAAGTGTTTAATCAGTGCATCCTTCCAGTGCTTACGTACGAAGCAGAGACGTGGACCTTAACTAAAAAAGACATACAAAGACTGCAGACAACTGAAAGCAGCATAGAGAGATGCATGCTTGTTGTAACCAAGGAAGATAAAACGAGGAACTCGTGGATAAACAAAATGACAAGAGCGGAAGACATCATGATCAGAGTAAAATCCCTGAGATGGCAATGGGTTGGAGATATTGCACGAAGAACGGACCACCGATAAACAACCGAAACTCTAGACCGGATTCCAAGGGACAGGAAAAGACCCAGAAGAAAACCGCGTGGGAGATGGGCGGATGGAAGAGACTGGCCCATGATAGTCCATTTTTGAAGAAACTTGGGAGACCTCCATTCAGCAGTGAATTAATAATGA
This sequence comes from Macrothele yani, assembly GCA_039090855.1. Lineage (NCBI taxonomy): Eukaryota > Metazoa > Arthropoda > Arachnida > Araneae > Macrothelidae > Macrothele > Macrothele yani. Next base: position 4,396,491 of record CM077014.1, read on the forward strand.
TGATGAAAATAAATTCGAATTTACAGTTCATCGCAGATTTGTCCGGGTCAGGTTCGGTCGGGTCCAATTGTGTGACGTCCGGATTGGGTTCTGGTTCAAACTTTTTGGCCCGTTTCCAGCTCTGGTGTCTTCCACGACTAACTTGCAAACTGTTGCCCCCAGCAATCCGGATGACCACCAGCAGGACCCCGTCGCAAAAAACTGTTTTTCCCAGAGTCCAAAAATGTCCACTTTTAATACCGCAAGCCCGAAGAATACATTTACTAAAGACGGAAGTACTTCCTAATGAATTGCCCTTAAAAGCAATCTTCTATTGTAGATACCTAAACACGACGTCAGGTACGTTTTCATTCTAGAGGAAGTTTGCCGACATACTAATTATTTTAGGAGACTTGCTGGCTCCGCAAATAGAACTCAAAAAATGTATTCTTCGGAAGTTTCGCACAATTTCAACTTTTAAGACATTCCTAAAGTGCAAGGTTCTTAATTATTTACATATTGACCACTAAAATTTTCTACGTATTTACACATTAAAATTCATAAATTACCATGATTATCCATTAGCCCGTCCCATTACAGTTCTTATTAAAGGTTATTCACAATTACCACTATTACAATATGTGGTATAGTGGAATAACAATAATTATTTTAGGAGTTTTTATCGCTACAGTATTGTCCAATGCTACTTTATAAAGCCATCTTTAAAGCATGAGAGAAGAATCCAGATTAGGACGCAAGATGTTAATCTCAAGGTTTCTATACACTATTCTTCTTTAAAGTAATTGTAATTACAAGATCAGCATGTATCTCTAAATTCACATTATACGGAAACTGCTTTGCGAGAAATATACTAGTTCCTTACCAGTGTAACGTATGACAGAATGTCCAGCAATCCACAGGGCGATGTAAACTACGAGAGATAATAAACACAGTACTGCCCCGGTGATGAGGAAAGTAATACGACCAGCTTGTTTGAATTGCTGAAAAATAAAAACGAAGAATAATCAGACAGGTATTTCGGAATTACACATTGCAACTTCTTAAGATCAATAAATTCAATGCTTCGAATTTACAATAAACATCCAAATAAAAAAAAAACCGGAAAAGCTCCGGTAATTGGAAATTACCGCCATCACAAAGCAGCGTACTCTTAAGTAGTAAAACTATAGTAGTAATCCGATTTATTGGCGTAGGAATATACAAATAAGCATTTCTAAGCTTTCGCGCATCAGCCAAATGACTTTTTCAAGGAAGTTAGACAGAAACTAAACAGTTTCTTCCTTGAAAAAACCATCTGGTTGATGTGCGAAAGCTTGGAAACTTTTTTATATATTCCTACGCCAATAAATGGATTACTAGTATAGTTTTACTATTTATTACATAATTGGTGTACAGTTCCTTGTTATTAATTCCGCGTACTATAACGAAGTAAATTTCTCCGTCATTTTTGGTCCACGCAGGGGATCGAACCCGAGTACACTTATTCCGGAACAAGTCTCTCTACCAACTGAGCTACGCAGATGTTCGTTCTCGCTGCTATCTGCCTTTATGTCGTGTGCCTCCTGCAGGACAGGCACGTCACAGTTCTCTTAATTATTGAGTTTTTCTTAAAATAGACAGGATGATAATATATCACATCCAAGATTTATATTTTTAAATTAGTTTTTATTGCGACACACCGATTTTTTCTTGCTGTAAAAAAATCTTTAACTTCATCAGATACCCCGTGAGTTATGGACTCTCAAGTTCACTGCGAATCGCATTTTTAGAGTTAATGCTATAATTATACGAAACCTGAAACAGTACTAGGAGCGTAAAAACGGAAAAAGTGTTCTATGCTACAATTAGGAATTGTCCATAATTTTACTGATTACGAGATCAATATGCCATTATATTAATTCATTTACGTATCATGGGTTACCTATCGTATTGGAAAATGTTTATTTAGACGCACACAAATACTTAATGTTCCGCAGTCTCCATGGTCGAGTGGTCAGAGGGGCTGACTTCTGGCTGATCGCCTTGGCCGGAGTCTTGGATGAGGGATGTATAGTGCGCCTGTCCTATAGATCTGGATCGTTCCCTTACCTGAAACCAGTGTCCCCAAATTAGAGGGGGCGGCTTAGAGACTCACTGTGTTTGTCAAAGACCCAGAAAAAAATAGAGTAATCCCGTTGCTCGCACCGATTTTGTGACATTACGTTAGCAAATTTAAGAGCACTGATGTTCGCGCTGCATGATAGTGATGCCAATCACTGTTTAATAACAGTGTACGTTATCTAGCTTCTGTAATTTTTGGTTGTATGACAAAATAAATATCCGGTAGGGAGACCTAATCATAAAAAGAGACAGACATAGTTTCAAAAAATGTCGAATTTACTCGTAAAGATTCATGGAAATCTCTGAAAAAATTTAGCGATTATGAAATATTTCACTTTCTCGTATTAACCCTGTCATGATGTCCAAGTTTCAGATCTGAATCTCAATATAACATTGAGAAATTTCTAAATCCTGAAATTATAGAGGATTTATGAATCGAGCTTCTTTTCCTTTCTCCTGCGTCATCCACTACTTCTCTTAGAACCAGAGTAGTATTCCTAAAGTGCAACTCTAGGCTGGGATGTGCACAATAGAGAAAGAATAAATTCCTTCTAGTGCACGCGTGAGCGACACTGCTTTTGTCGCGATCCAGGTCCCTCCTTAAATCTGATACAAGAAGTGGCATAGGAAATATAACGTAGTCCCAACAATAAATTTCTTGGGGAGGACAGAACAACGCTCCCTGTAACTGAAAGCCTAACAACTTGTTTATGATGTTATCATAGATGGACCGCATCTTCGTTTCGCCATGTTCGTCCATCTACGAGAAAAGGTAGAGCCGAAGCATACGGAACAGCGGATGTCTATACATAGTCGTTGTTTACAGTATTTCGTGTCGCAGAACTAGCAGAGTTTGCGATAAAAACAATTGCCTTGACTAGTGACATATCTCAGCGCCCTCTATAGTCTTGCCATATCAGAAATCCAGTCCGTTTTGCCACACAAATAGCGACTACATTTCAACATCTGCTGTTCTGCCATATCAGACTACATCAGACACCTCATACTCTCTTTGAATGACGAGCACAGGATGCAAATATGCTGTCCACTTACGACGACTTATGAATTGTTAGTTTTCAGTAACAGGGGCGTTGGGCAGAACGTCACACATTCACCACTTATGTTGTTAGCATTCTCTGTACTTTCTGTATTCCCTGGTGTCAACAATTTCATTTGACACACTTAATTATGCATATCCTTAATGTGACCAAAAAATTGGCGTGAGGGGGAGGGGTGACGCACGAATAAGTGTAAGCTGATGTTTTCCTTTTAGGAAGAAGGCCATTGTTGGAAATGGTTTCTCCGCAATTATCACAAAGTTTGGGTCTTTTAAAAGCATAACAAAATTTTTTTTGTTATGCATTGCTTTACAATCACTGCTGATAATGAACGATGACGAACCCTCCAGTATTGTTGACAAAATGCTACGTTTTCTCCTTTTTTTTGCAAATTCTTTTAAATATTACAAAATCTTTTTCAGATACGTGAATAATACAGGGAATTCAAAATAATTCATCCGATTTCAAATGGCTCTATTTTATGTGTTTCTAAATATACAGCATTAAATATACATAGGATAAAGAAAAACTGTCCAACTTTTGTTTTCATGCATTGCAAATGTTCTATGTGACTTCCGTTGGTCACGCTAACTACGTCGAGGCGATAATAAAATTCCTGCCATACGTGATCAAGCATGAGAACTTTGAGTTGCGTTATGGCAATGTTTGCACATACATATTTTACTGGAAACGTATCCTCTGAAGAAAACATTTTCACAATTGCATGAAAAATATGCATAGATATCATTATCAGCACCTAGGGGCTGCATTTCCTACTTTTCCCATGTAGTTACCGTTCAGAAAACTAGAAAAGTGCATCGTCCTGGAACGGGAATAGAAGCCGCATCTCCCAATTTACGTTCAAGCGCGCTACCGTAAGCCTACACAAGGCAACAAAATGTTAAGCAAATTAATCTAAACGGATGTAGCTTAAAAATCTTAATAACATTTCAGAATGATTTTTTTAGAAGATTCGCTTACCAGTGATACCTGTGATCTGAAATTCTGGAGATATATGATCCATACATGGATGAGATAATGGCTGTTGACAATACGATGAAGTATCGAATTTTTCGACTAGCGCACATCACGAACGTTTCTCAGACTCCCAAGCTTAGTTCAGTTGTTTAGAACTTTTTTTTTGATTGGAGGTTTAACGACCACCGTGAGCAACTCAATGGGCTATAAGCAGTCGCCCGTCCCTAACTTAGGGTCACTGATTCCAGGGAAGGGAGAGAGCTAGTGCCGTAAGACAAACACAACATCCATGCCTCACGTGGATTCGAACCCGGACCCCGTTCGGACGAATGATCAGAGGCCATCGCTTAGACCACTGCGCCACCGGGGCGGCGTTTAGAACTTCATTGTCCTGAGTGGAGTAACGGTAGCATTCTCGAACGCAAATCAGGAGGAGCAGGTTCGTTTCTCGTTCCAGAGCGATGTAGTGTTCTAGTTGTTGGGAGAATAGCAACATGGGAAATAACAGAAAATATGCAACCTATGTGCTGGTAATGGTATCACAAAGCTAATATGATTGAAGCCTTAAGAACGTTTGTTGAAGTAATAGCCACAAAATTAATTCTCATCTTATGGACAGAAATTCGTGTAATTTCTCTTCCGTCAAGATCAGTGAGAGCACAATGTGAAAGTTGGTATTCAGCATATTTCGTTAACGACCACCATGAGCGATTCTGAAGGATACAAGAAATCGCTCGTCCCTATTTTGGGGTCATTTTTTCCAGAGCTAGTGCCGCAAGACAAGCGTACCACATCTGCCACATCAGCGTCTCTAACCACGCTCGGACGACTGGCCGCAAGTCTACACTTCTAACTTCTCGGCAACCGGGCAGCGAATTACTCAAACTGAAGTCCGTAATTAGCAAAATTTGGAGAATGAAATGGAGCTAACAGGTTGATTGAATTTTGTGAAGAAAGGTCATAAAGCACGTTTAATCATAGAAAAAGTGCTCACACTAAACAATTCGACGAAGGGACACATCAGACAGAATAAATGCACACATACACATGTCATTCGCAACGGAAATTGTGATGAACCTGGTGCCTTAGATAGCTTCTAAGTTGGAAGTGATAGCCCTGGTTTCAGTACCACGGTGAGTCAAAAGTTCGTCCGGTTCGCAGGAAAAAAGTTTAATGATGTAAGAAAGCCATACACGCTCACCTAATTTTGCAAAGTACTGGCAGTTGTTTTCTATAGTCCTTTGCCAATTTTCCACCAGCGCTACTATCCCACGGCTGTACCACTCGGAAGGTTTAATGACCCAAGAAAGCCATACACGCTCACCTAATTTTGCAAAGTACTGGCCGTTGTTTTCTATAGTCCTTTGCCAATTTTCCACCAGAGCTACTATCCCACGGCTGTACCACTCGGAAGGTTTAATGACCCAAGAAAGCCATACACGCTCACCTAATTATGCAAAGTACAGGCCGTTGTTTTCTATAGTCCTTTGCCAATTTTCCACCAGAGCCACGATCCCACGGCGGTACCACTGGGAAGGTTTAATGACCCAAGAAAGCCATACACACTCACCTAGTTCTGCAAAGTACAGGACGTTGTTTTCTATAGTCCTTTGCCTATTTTCTACCAGAGTATAACGAAGTAAATTTCTCCGTCATTTTTGGTCTACGCCGGGATTCGAACCCGAGGCCGCTTATTCCGGAACAAGTCGCTCTACCAACTGAGCTACGCAGACGTTTTATTCTGATTCCTATCTGCCTTTATGTCGTGTGCGTCCTGCTGGCAGGTACGTCACATCTCCCCCCCGAAAGAGGGCCGGGGGTATGGCCCACGGATCAGCCGTGACCATGAATCGTTGCAGGCAGCCATCCACTGTAGAACGTGCACTTGAGAACTCCCAGTCAATCTGGTGTGTGGAATGCAACGTCACACACATTTATTTTTCGAAGCGCTGGAGAAGGGATTCTCTGATTTTTCCTGTCTCGCGGTGTGGGAAGAACATCACACCATTGCGAGATTTTGAACGGCCGGGTCATCCGGATAGTTCGGGCGCCATTATAACGAATATATTTCTCCGTCATTTTTAGTCTACGCCGGGATTCGAACCAGAGGCCGCTTATTCCGGAACAAGTCGCTCTACCAACTGAGCTACGCAGACGTTTTATTCTGATTCCTATCTGCCTTTATGTCGTGTGCGTCCTGCTGGCAGGTACGTCACAAGAGCCACGATCCCATGGCGGTACCACTGGGAAGGTTTAATAACCCAAGAAAGCCATACACACACCTAATTCTGCAAAGTACAGGCCGTTGTTTTCTATGGTCCTTTGCCAATTTTCTACCAGAGCCACGATCCCACGGCGGCGGTACCATTGGGAAGGTTTAATGACCCAAGAAAGCCATACACGCTCACCTAATTCTGCAAAGTACAGGCCGTTGTTTTCTATAGTCCTTTGCCAATTTTCCACCAGAGCCACGATCCCACGGCGGTACCACTGGGAAGGTTTAATGACCCAAGAAAGCCATACACACTCACCTAATTCTTCAAAGTACAGGCCGTTGTTTTCTATAGTCCTTTGCCAATTTTCTACCAGAGCCACGATCCCATGGCGGTACCACTGGGGAGATTTAATGATCCAAGAAAGCCATACACGCTCACCTAATCCTGTAAAGTACAGGCCGTTTGTTTCTGTAGTCCTTTGTCTATGTTCCACTAGAACCACAATCCCACTGCGGTACCACTCAGAAGGTTTAATGATGCAATAAATCCATACATGATCACCTCATTCTGCAAAGTACAGGACGGTTTTTTTACAGTTCTTTGTCTATGTTCCACCAGAGCCACGATCCCATGGCGGTACCACTCGGAAGATTTAATGATGGAAGAAAGCCATACACGCTCACCTCATTCTGCAAAGTACAGGTGTGACGTACTTCAGAGGTGAAAACATGTGTCAAGATGACAAATCTGCAGCGAGACATTCTGTCCGCATAGCTGAGTTGGGAGAGCGACTTACTCCGTAGTGAGGGGACACGAGTTCGATGCCCGTAGCGGACAAACTTGTGTTTTCACATTGGCGCCCAATTGTGGAAAATGGATTCACTGGCCGTTGTGTTCTTAGAAAAATGTGTGACACATTGTTTGGAATTAATGGAAAATTCCTACTTCGCTTCAAAGCGAAAAAAAAAATTAAGAGGAGGTGATATGACGTAGTACAGAGGCGAAAACATGTGTCAAGACGACAAATATGTAGCGAGACATTGTGTCCGCGTAGTTCAGTTGGGAGAGAGACTTACTCCGGAGTGAGGGGGACACGGATTCGATGCTCGTCACGGACAAACAAATGTTTTCACACAGGCCGTTATTTTCTATAGTCCTTTGCTAACTTTCCACTATACCCAAGATCCCATGGTGTTTCCACTAGGAAGGTTTCGTGTAGGAAAGCTCTCTGATGTCACGTTTCACATCCATAACTGAAGCAATGTGCCGTCCATATTGGAATGGGCCATGTAGCGAAATAAGCGGTAATCGGATAGAGCGAGGTTCAGGCTGTATGGAGAATGAAGCAAGATCTCAACCTCTTTCAATTCATGTATTCGGCAGGCCAATTTGGAGCAGTTACTTGGAGCATTATTCACTTGCAGCAACACCAACTTCCTACTGATGAGCACTGTGTAACTTTGTCGCAGAACATCATGAACCCGCTGCAGTGGTTTGGCATAAAGTTTCCTGTTCATAGCCTGATCACTTGGCCCGAGTTCCTAGTGCACAGGACCGTCACAATTCCACCAATTGCACAGAATCATTTCATCCTCGAAACCACTCTTTGTATCACTGGCTGTGCTTCTTGGAGTGTCCTCAGTCATTGGTTTCCAGTGATAGGATAGCGGAGGAATATCAACTTTTCATCGCCAGTGACGATACGACATCAAAACCTATGGTCCTGTGGATTTGATAACAATCTGCGACAGAGAACGAAACGTTGTGCCTCCTGCTGTGGCATTAATTCATGGGGAACAATGGCGTTTGGAGGAGAAAGTCAGCTGATGCAGGTGACCAACGATGGTGGATTGGGAAGCTCTCACGTTAGCTGCCACTTGTCGTATACTGGTACTGGAATTTTTCGCTGTCACAGCCTTGACCAGGGGAGTCGGTGTTGCTGGTCGTTGGACGCTCTGACCTCGGCTTATTTTCCAGATTGGTGTCGCAAGCATTAAAACGTGGGAACCATTTTTGTTCTGCGCTGTTGTCCACTTTTTCCTCGCCTTGAAATGCACAAATTTCTCTCGCTGCTGGTGCCGCGTCTAACTCTTTTCCCAATAATGTCGTGCGAGCTCCCGAACAGCACGTTTATCAACATTCATCCTCTGCTCTCCTGATAACGCAAGGTGGCTCCGTGCCAAATGCACGCCATCAGCTTCGTGTGTTCCACGTCATCGCGGTACACAGTTGATGCTGGTGCGCGTTTTACACAGGAACGAATGCTCAACATGGCGTGGAGTTCAAAACGAGACGAACTTTTGACACACCCGGGTATCTACTCTCGGATTTCAAAAAGCTGAGTACGGAAACATTCATTTTTATCATAACTTTTTTCTACCGAACAACGAACTCGCTCTGAAATGAGTATTTGTTTATTCCTGTTCTTACAAATTTCTTTTAAAATTTGCTTCGCTAATTAAATTTTGCGGCGAGTAATTGACGTACTTTCAAGAACAAGCTCATAGAAGGAAGAGAGATACTCACGTGACCAAGGATTACAGGCATGGACATTTCCCCAAGGGCTGCGCCGAATACCAGGAAACTTGTAATAGTGGCTGAAGTCAAGAGAAATAAAAGCTTTAATTCATACTTCAACAAAAATAAAATATTTTTCATGTATTTAAGTATGCTGTAATTAGTAAATGCTTTTACATGGATACTTTTAATCAGAGACGCAACTGGGGCGGAGCAAGCGGGGTGGCTGCCCCGGGCGCAGCTCAAGGGAGGGCGCAGAAATCATTACGTACAATCTGATGAAAATTGGAAATGGAACTTTAGCACCAGTTTCTGGTACAGTTTTTACGCCTCATATTTTGTCCGGACTCAGTTGCGAGAGTCCCTGTGATTATATTAACGAAGGGCCCTAGAGATCGTCCTTGAACATATGTATAAGAAAATTCCACAAATAGACAAATGGAAAAATATGGCGCAGGAAAACTAACTGTATCAGAAACTGGTGCTAAACTCTATTTTTGTATGGTTTTCATACAGTCATTTTAAAATAGTACTGTTTATGACATAATTATATACAGTATATTATTTATCTCCTTACGTTTGCATAGTTAATCAGGTTAGCTGAAATTATTGCAACTTTATTTGAATATACGTGTATTACAAAGTATGTTACACTAACATTTTTTCCTCTGATCATAATACATTTTTGTGTTTGTTGACTTCTGGCACGAGAGAGAGAGATGACCGGACAAATTTAATTTACTGTATTACTTTCAGCTTTATTTTGGAAATCCGTGATTTGTACAACACTAAAGTCATATTTTATGTCTTATGTGGTGTGACAAATGAAAAAGGAAACCGACTCCAAATTATTTATAATCACCTCTGTGGAAACACAAGTTTTTCCGCGACGGACATCCAACCCGTGTCCCCTCACTCCGAACTAAGTCGCTCTCCCAACTGAGCTACGCGGAACCTTCAAAATAATTTAGTTAATTTTGTAAATATTTTGTAGTGATTGACATTTAATATCCTTTACTCATCTCATTTACAATTTGTAATCTTGTGCTCATCCCTGTTACTATATAAGTCATGTACCGCTTCATAGTGATTTCACTCAGGTTAGCCTGATGATGCGACCATAGTGGTTCGCGAAAGTGCTCCCTAGAGCTTTTAAACTAACCCTTTCAATTGTAAATAAAGACGTTTTTATCTACGTTTTTAGATAGTGATTGGAAGGTGTGGTGTTTGTGCTCTATATTAAGAGAAATCTGATCGCGCTTTGACAGCCTCAATTACCCTTTGACTAGTAGCACGAAAGTAAAACCTCCTAGTTTTTATACATTAATGCTGCCTATGGAAATTATTATTGTGATCCTGAGTGTAATCACTGTTATCCAATCAAACCTTATGGAAGGAGCAGCTAAAGACTTCTTCTTTTGTAAGAAAAAACTATGTACATAAGGTGAGCACCTCTCATTTTTGATTAATTGCCGGTCACTGCAAGCCATTCATAAGTTCCTCTGCATTAAAACAACTATTATCTCTCATCGTGATGCTGTAGTCATAGCTTCAGCACAGAAGAAGAGATTGGGTGCTGAAATCAGACGAAAAAGAAGTTTTATTGACCTCCTGAATCGAAGAACGTACCTTGCTTACCAAGACTTTGCAAAGCAGGCTCACCCTCTATATTTAGACCATTCATGTGTAATAGCTAATTCTATTACTGAACAATTTTTTCAAAACCAAAAGGAACGTCATATAAATAAACTTAGGTCTCTTGTTGCCGGAAAAACTGCTTCAGATTATCCCCAGTTTGGGGGACCTGGAAGACCACTTAATCGACCCCTTCCTTTATAAATCTGAGTTCCAAACCCTCGACGACAAACCAAACTGAAGCCTTAAATTTAGGTTACAAATTCTGTTTCCCAATTCCCAACCCAAACCTAATGAAGATAATTCCCCAGACTGAAGAAATTATTAAGCACCTCCCCAGAAATACAGGAATTTACTCGTCATAAAACATGTGGCCTCCTGAGAAATAAGCAAGTAATTTCTGACTCTTCTTGGAAATATTCTAAATCTGAACTTCTCGCCTTTGCAAGAGAACCAGACCTCGCCATTCTTGGAGCGGACAAAACAAACCAAATTGTCATTATAGATCAAGTTGACTATATTACTAAAATGTTGGCTACTATACAGAAAATTCCTCATTCTACCCTTAGTTCAGACCCGACTGCCTATACTATTACTAAATTATCAAAATTACGCAATTCTGGCTTTCTACCGACCTGTATCTCCCGGTATATGTTACCTCCCCCGGGTTCCAGAGTCTCTGAAGCTTTCGGAAAGGTCAAAACTCATAAACCGGATAACCCTGTCCGATTAGTTATCTCAGGTTATGCAAACCCAACTAGAAATCTAGAAAAATCTCTTGCAACCTTCCTGAAGCTTTTACCACTGGTTCATCTTACTCTGTTAAAAGTACAATACAAGCCATTAACAAAATAAAATCCTGCCAATTTCCGAAAACTCAGTTTTTCCTAGCCTCCCTTGATGTTGAGAACCTCTTTCCTAATATCCCTCGTTCAGTTGTTTACTCCCACATTGAGGAAATTCTACTTTCTCAGAATCAATACAATCAAGTTGAAATTGATACTACCCTTCAAGAGTTAAGACTTGTAGGGGACAGAAGTTTCTTCCGCTTCCAAAACAAAATACTGTCTACAAACAGAAGGAGGGAGCACCTATTGGCTCTCCGCTGTTACCTGTTCTTGCTGAAATCTTACTACAGCGCCTAGAAAATCACTATCTTAAATACTGCAGTGTTCAACCGTCTTTAGACATAAGATATGTTGATGATGTTTTCCTTGTCTGGCCTCGCTCAACTGCTGAATTACATGTTTTGGCCTCTGATTTATCATCCATAGTTCCTGGCATAAAGTTTACTATAGAAATAGAAAAAGAAGGGTTACTGCCCTTCCTTGACTTCTTGGTTTGACACTCTCCTAACCATACAGACTTTGAATTCTTTGTATATCGTTAGCCTACTTCTATCCCGGTTCTGATCCCCTTCAATTCTTGTACACAAACCCCCTATAAGTATTCAGCTCTTAGATTCCTAGTTAATAGAGCGTTTACCCATTCTTCAAATCCCTATTATTGTAATCAGGAATTGAAGAAGATTAACGAGATTGCAAAAGTACATGGGTATCCCACGGATCGTGTTAAAAAACTTATACAACAATATAAGCGGAAGACTTCTATAACCCTCACCAGAAACGTACCCACAACTACCTACGTGGGAAGTACAACCTATCTAAAACCAGTTGTCACTTTGCTGAAAAACACCTGCAAGAAATATTCCTTAGGATTTGGTGTCAAGACCCAAAACCTTTTTTCTATGATTAAGCATGATAGAGACACAATACCAACTCTATCCCGTTTTGGTGTTTACAGCATCCCACTGTTGGATGGACAAACTGCAAATCTCCGCTATGTGGGCTCGACCTACAGAAGCCTGGGAATCCGATGGGCTGAACATAAATAGGCAATTCGGAAAGGAGCAGTTACTTCGACTTTGTGAAAAACTGTCATTAAGGGAGACCTAAAACCGCATTGGGACAATGCAAACTTGTTATCAACAGCTATAACGAAGTGAATTTCTCCGACATTTTTATCCGCGCCGGGGTTCGAACCCGGGTCCACTCATTCCGGAATAAGTTGCTCTACCAATTAAGCTACGCGGACGTTTTATTCTGATTCCTATCTGCCTTTATGTCGTGTGCGCCCTTCTGGCAGGTACGTCACATCTCCTGGTACGTTACATCATCTCCCCCTTATTTTTTTTTTTTTTTTTTTCGAAGTGCTGGAGAAGGGATTCTCTTATTTTTCCTATCTCGCGGTGTGGAAATAACATCACACCAATGCGAGATTTTGAACGGTCGGGTCATCCGGATAGTTCGGGCGCCATTATAACGAAGTGAATTTCTCCGTCATTTTTGTTCTACGTCGGGATTCGAACCCGGGTCCCCTCATTCCGGAATAAGTTGCTCTACCAATTAAGCTACGCGGACGTTTTATTCTGATTCCTATCTGCCTTTATGTCGTGTGCGTCCTTCTGGCAGGTACGTCACATCTCCTGGTACGTTACATCATCTCCCCTTATTTTTTTTTTTTTTTTTTTTTTTTTTCGAAGTGCTGGAGAAGGGATTCTCTTATTTTTCCTATCTCGCGGTGTGGAAATAACATCACACCAATGCGAGATTTTGAACGGTCGGGTCATCCGGATAGTTCGGGCGCCATTATAACGAAGTGAATTTCTCCGTCATTTTTGTTCTACGTCGGGATTCGAACCCGGGTCCCCTCATTCCGGAATAAGTTGCTCTACCAATTAAGCTACGCGGACATTTGTTCTGATTCCTATCTGCCTTTATGTCGTGTGCGTCCTTCTGGCAGGTACGTCACATCTCCTGGTACGTTACACAGCCTCGACAAAAAGTTCTATGTTACTTACTGAGAGTCTTCACATTATAAAACTGGGACCTAAGTGCTGCAATGAGGATATACCTGTTTATGTTCCTAGTGCCTGGAGAGATCTTATGTTGGAATATCCAAGCAAGGAACCTTCAAAATAATTTAGGAAATTTTGTAAATATTTTGTAGTGATTGATATTTAAATATCCTTTACTCATCTCATTTACATATTTGTAATCTTGTGATCATCCCTGTTACTATATAAGCTTTATAGTGATTTCACTCCTTAGCCTGATGATGCGACCATAGTGGTTCGCGAAAGTGCTCGCTAGGGCTTTTAAACTAAGCCTTTTAATTGTAAATAAAGGCGTTTTTTTATCTACGTTTTAGATAGTGATTGCGAGGTGTGGTGTTTGTGCTTTATATTAAGACGTATCTGATCGCGCTTTGACAGCCTTAATTACCCTTTGAGCTACGTGAACAATGTGTTTCTGCAGATTTGTCGTCTTGACGCATGTTTTCATCTCTGTAGTACGCCATATCATCTCCCTCTTAATTTTTGTTTTGTTTTTGAAGAGAAGTAGGAATTTTTCATTAATTTCAAACAATGTGTGGAAAGAACATCACACATTTTTCGAAGAGTCCAACGTCCAGAGGATCTATTTTTCACAATCGGGAGCCAATGTGAAAACACAAGTTTGACCGTGAAGCCGTGTCCCCTCACTCCGGAGTAAGTCGCTCTCCCAACTGAGCAACGAGGACAGAATGTCTCACTGCATATTTGTCGTCTTACACATGTTTTCACCTCTGTAGTACGTCAGACCTGATGTTACTGCAGCCCTTGTCGCCTGTTGACAGGAATTCTATCCAAGTATTTGATAACTGTTAACAGTTCTCTGTTAGCTCCCAGTCTCAACAGCAAATAAATGTTATTGTTGTTTTGTTTGTCTCTTTTCTTGGTATGAAGAAGGTTAAATTTAAGGAACAAAACTGGACAGCAATGACTGCAAAAATATGTATAAATTCAACTTAAATCCAATATGTATATTTTAACTGAACTTAAATTAATGTGTGTGAGTGTGTGTGTGTGTGTGAAAGACAGATGGAAGGGAATGCGCAATATCTTGTGGTTTGCCCCAGGCGCAGAAATGCCTTCTTACGCCCCTGCTTTTAACAAAACGTGGTCGTTAATTTCTTCAACAGTACTTATGGTCTATGAGTTAGTTAGTGTCTTTGCAAACCTCTTAAGAATGTGTAAAGGTTATGACTTTTGTGTTGTCCACACTGAAAGGAAGACTGATCCCGTAGCAGTGGCACAGACTGAAGAACTAGCTAATATGTGGCTTTTTGGGTGCTTTTACAAAGTGCATAGCCACTGATGGGTAAAGTTTCTGATTTTTGACTATCTTCTGACGGTAATTAATTATAATTCAGTAAATGAAACAGTTTCGACGCACTTTTGAAGTGCTTCTGCCAATACAATCACATACACCTTCTGTTCGACTACTCGGAGCTTGAGAAAGAGGTAAAAAGGAAGAGACAAATCTTAAGCCATTTATCGGCCCGTTTTCTTTTTAATATTTTCCAAATAGAAACTGAGAATTCATAGCATTAAGCTGTCTCCAGTGACGAGAAATATTTCTTCTAACTCTTATATGCACTGAGATCTTAGTCAAAGTCAACCTTTTCCCTTTGCAATCACAATTTTCAGTCAGATACAGGATCTGATATAACGAAAAAACAAACAAAAAAATTATAAGTTGTGCTTCCCCATATAATCGAATTGCTCCTACGATTTGTTGAACAAAAGCTAAAAGTTTGAAAGTGGTAACCATGCCGATCTACAATTTCTTTACGAATTAAACTCAGGTGGATTATGAATTTAAAAAAGTCCACTTGTATGGGTTAAAGGGAGAACTGAGAGGACGTGAGAAATCATAAAGACGAGAAAGATCATCAGCTAAATCCAAGCTAAAAGTAAAAAAAGGAAAAGAAATGCAGAACATGACCGCTAATGTAAAAAAGAGATACTTACGTGTAACCCTAATATACTGCTCAGTCAGCGAAAGTGCGGTAGGGAACACGCTGCTCATGAAAACCCCCAAAACACAGGTGCCGAAGATGAGCACACCTTTACTCTGGGTAGCACTCAACATTAGCAACATTCCCAAAGTGCAGCCTGTCTGGAAGAAAACAAGAAAATTAGTGTCTGCGTATATAAAGTCCATCTCAACATGAACAACTTACATCACACGCGCAATTTCTAAATGTTTTGAAAAAAAGATAGATGAAGTCACTTTGTCCGTCCGTCTGTAGTACAATGTATTTGCGTCTATACATGTCGGATTCAGATTTCCTTTTCGCAGCAGATAATACTAAAAGGATATGATGACGAGTCATGTACTTCCAAATTTTTGAGATGCACTTTTCTCGTGGTAGGTGACGAAAGGCGTTTTTATGTTTTCCACGATATCTACATATTCAAATATGTGATTGGAAATATTCTTCTTCCACTGTGTAAATGGAATTGTGTGAGAAACCTTTCATGCTTTAATTTCCTATCGCGAAACAAAATTTTACCTCTAGGGGATACTAACATATATTTCCACAAAATAACGGAAATGTATGCTTGAATTTGAAGCAATGTCTTTGCTTCTAAAAGACTATGTAGAAAAATTATTTTTGCATCCAATAACCACACAAAAATCTGAGTCTTTTCTAATGTAAAAATGTTTCCGATTCGAGGCGTAAGTTTAGATTATTAGTTCAACGTTAACCCTTTTTTGAACTATAGGACTGATTTTTAAACATTCGTTTACTCCATCAGCGAAATATGACTTCTCACTTTCAAAATGCGTTTTCTCATCAGAAGACATAACAATACATTTTTATCTACCACTACATGTGCACTTTTGAAAATCCTATTTTCGAAATGGTTTTTTCATTCTATTGCTGCAACGACAACCATGGTTTTCCACGCTTTTTCTGTTTTTCAGAAACAAAATTTCCCAGTTGGAAAACGTAAAACTCGCCTTGTTTTTCCTATTTAGAAAACTTCTCTTTACCCTGCTCCAAATGAACAAAATACCTTAAAATACTTTAGGTGAGCTAGATTGCAGGTTTTTGACAAAAGAAGAACTCCCGAGGGTTCGGCTTCACGCTTCTTTCTTTCTAAAATGCTTTTGTGCGAGTTCACCGTATACTGCTATCTTTGATTCATAGTATGCGTTTAGTACTAACTTTTCTTTTCTTTTCTATAACTTTAGCATGTACTCTAACCTTGCTTGATAAGTGTATTAGGACAGTTTGTTTTGTAAAAATTTAATCTTGTTTAATAAGTGTATTATGACAGTTTTTTTAATTAATGCAGAAATTGTTAAGAATGGGCTACTTTCAAATTACAAGTTGCAGATCACTATATTTAACAAGCATCTTATCCTCAGTAAATCACACGTTTTGAGAATTATTCATAAAATTTGAGAACATGCATCATATTGAAGCACGAATAAGCACAACATTTTCACATCCAAGAAATGCGTTTCCGATTCACAGGATTAATTTGATGCCCTATGTGGACCTCCTTAAGTAAAAATTGTTATTTTTCTTCATCTTTCGATTTGAATAAATTGATCAGAAATCAGGGGCGAAGCGTGCTAGTATCTAGTCTTGCCGCTGGAAACAATTTTAAATAAATAATTACAATTGCTCAAGTGCGAAATAGCAATGTACTGTAAGTTACGTATAGAGTCGCTCATTCTATGTATATTAACTCTTTAAGAATATCGCGTACCAGCTTGCCATCGGGTAAACGTACCAGCCTGCAACGTTCTTTCTTTCATTTCATATTTATTTATTTATTATTATTATTATTACTATTTTTTGATTGAAGGTTTAACGACCACCGTGAGCAACTCAATGGCAATATATAAGCAATCGCCCGTCCCTAATTTAGCGTCACTGGTTCCTGGGAAAGGAGAGAGCCAGTGACGTAAGACAAGCACAACATCCATGCCTCACGGGGATGCGAACCCGGACCCTTCACAGACGAATGTTCATAAGCCAGGGACGGCAGTTTTTTTTTTTTCGTTCATTTCAGAATTTTTTTTTCTTTCGTTTCAGAATAAATTTTCTGAATTAATGTTTGCCTTTCACATGTACGAGCTACCTACCGCATGTGGATACGAAATTCCGCAAGTGAACACGAAACAAAACTACCGCATGTGAACAAATGTTTTATTATTACTTTCCGGATTATTTTTATTTATTTCTATCTTCAAGCTGTTTTTAATAAAAATCAGAAGGAACACTAGATCTGTGTTGAACTCTTCGAATATTGGTGTCGTGACTGAGGGTAAATTCCGTGCCAGAAATCATGACGAAGAAAAGGAAATACAATAAGGCACCGTTTATACGTTTCTCAGCTGTACGTCTTTTACATTTATACGTCGTTTCCGGTCGGTGCCGATTAATTCCTATTCATTTTAATAGTAAAACATTTCGTTTATAGGCTACGACGCGTAACTTCGATTATACGTCGTCAATTTCCCTCATTCGTTAGTCAAAATTCGCCACTGAGGTCAAATATTTCTTATCTGAGTCATTCTCTGATACCTTTTTCGAACGCAGTCTTGAGGCCTGTTTCTTCAGCAGAGACAGAAGAACCGTCCATTGACCAATGGGAGTTACAAAGGTGCGGGGGAGGGGGGGGGGGTTCCTCTTTTCCGTCAGACGACCCTGAATGAGGAGGATCGGATTGCTTCATTGTTTCGGTAAATGAGGTTTTCCAATCTCGGAAGCAAACGAAATCGCCGACGGTTGCAAAAGCGATGAAGAAACTGTGATTATGGATGATGAGGATTCGAAACTCCTGGGAGTAGACATAACCTTCGAGGAGTATGCAAATTGTGATGCTAATATGATCACTTCAAAACTATGCACAGTAGAAAAATTAATAGAAGCTAATTTGGAGAATGAACATTCCAGCAGCAGTGATGAAGAAAGTGAAGAACCAGTTCGACCGTCCTTTCAAGATGCAATGCATAGTATTGATACTTTGAGAAATGTCTTTGTTTTACATGGCTACACCAGTGAGAAAACGTTTGCAGAACTTAGTTCAATCCATAGTAGTCTCCTTAGAACGCAAAATCGAACAACCAGGCAAACGTCCCTTAAATACGTTTTTGAATTTAAAAGTGCTTATTAATGGTCGATGTGACCGAGCATTTTCTGGTTCTAAAGGAAGTTAACATATTTAATCAAAGCTGAAATAAAGGCATGAATTTTTCTAAGTTGTGTGTATGTTACATACATGTAATTTGAGTACAAGTCGATTTTTTAAAATTAAACTTTAAAAAATTCTTCCAAATACTGTATAAATAACGTAATGTGTTAATATTTATACGTAGCAAAATATATTTTCATTATGCGTAACAGGTATTACAGTAGTACTGTACATATTATACGTATATACTAAAGAAATTCGCTTGGCATTTTAGACTTTAATTTCAGCTATACGTCTTTTATGAACGGTCCCTTGAAAGACGTATAAACGGTGCTTTACTGTAATTGGAAACGGCAGACCTACTCTTTCGCTAAAAACATTAAGAAAAATAGAAAAATGTAGTCAGCCATTTGTCACGATACTTGGCATTTCAGGGCCATTCGGCTGTAAAAAGCGAGCGGACTTTACTGTTGGACGTAACTTCTATTTTTCCAGAAACACACGCTTGTGCAATAATACTGTGCACCGTTTACACAGTTTAAGAGTCTGCGCCATGAAAATTTCTAAAACGCAGATATCTTAATTCCGTAGGTGATTTGATTCCATTTAGAAAATCCAGAAATTTTTTGTTTAAGCGTGTTTAAGAAATACAGTAGGAAACATAACGAAACTGTTAAAAGTAACCGATATTTCGTCAGCACTTAAACCAACGCAATCTTGATAAGGGAAATTTACTATTCAGAATCCACTGTGTAGCCGAAGATTCTGAGAATAACAGCAGCTACTTTTATAATAACGTGCAATTACAGCACAAACTTTCCGCACTATCCCTACATTTCTGCGTAAAACATTTTTGAAAAAAAAAACTGTAAAAATACTTCTTTCTACAATTCTGTTAAGAAGAATTTTGCTGCAAAGGTGCGCCGCTGTATCGATGTGAAATATAAAAATAAAAAGAAATTTCTCTCTATAGATGTTTCCATTTAATTTTCCTTAACCATTTTCCAATTCTTTGTGTGGATAATGATCGCCACAATTCTGGTGTTAAAAATATGTTGTTCTATAATTTTCTAGATAGAGCTTTTGACAGTGAAAATGGGGAAATTTATGCTTAAAAAAATTAAAGAAACCCTGCAAGAGAAACCATATAAAAAAATTCTTACAGACGCTACTGTGAGTTTTAGCGACTAAAAAAAATGAAAAATAAAAAAAAAAGTGTAGGACGATAACAGAATATCATTTTAATGTTGTTTTGTTACTATCAATTTCTTTATATGCTTATTTATTCTAGATTCTGGTAACAGCATCGAAAAAAAAAAAAAAAAAAAAAACGACGCCTCTATCGCCACTGTCAGAATACTAATAAATTAATTGTTATGCCTGTGCTGTTATAGCATTAACGGCAAGTCGGTATCTTTAGAAAATAAAATAGACAGCGAAGAGATTGAATAAACTATTCGCTTAGATGTTGGTGGGAATTGCCGCTATACAAAATTGAGCGGCTTCACAGAGTGCATGACCTTTTGTGCAGCTTTCCTAAATAATACCTGACCAAATTTACTTATTTCCTTATGTACTCTTGTCACCAACATATTTTTCCGACTTCTCAGTGTTGCTAGAAATCTTAGTAATTTTCCGAATTTCTTTCTTTATTCTTACATCCTTTTAGTGTTCCATCGCCATACGCTGGTTCTTTCCTTTCTCCTACCAACTAAAAAGGAGGAACTTTCCTTGAAAGCCCAACAACCCTAATTCCGACTTACGATTGGTGGTTGATCTTCGAAAAGAGAGTGAAAGGCATGGCGATTTATGTGATATATCCATTACCAAGAGAAGCAATAGCACAAGCCGCTCAGAGCTTATACTTTTGAAAAAAGACTCTCCAGCCACCACTTGAACACGTAAGCACTTACTTGAAGAGCTCATTCGGTTGGTACTTCTCTCTGAGAGCGAGGAAACGCTTTTATCTTTCGGAAACTGTGAGACATTTTATGCCCAATGAACTCCGTGTAGAAGATGAATACGTTCACGGCTCACAGTCATTTGTTAATTTTCGTTACTGAGTTTGTGTGCTTCTCAGTTTTTTTTTTTTTTGTTTCTTCATTAATTTATGTTCTTTGGAATTATTCGCGGCACTGTATAGCCATGAGATCTGGATCCATTTGGCTGAAAAATGTTCAACAGTTTTGCTTGATACAAGAGCGAAAATCGTGTTTATTTGAGTTTTTTTTTATTAAAGCTTTAACGACCACCGTGAGCAACTCAATGGGATATAAGCAGTCGCCTATCCCTAATTTAGGGCCACTGGTTCTTGGGAAGGGAGAGCGTCAGGTCCGTAAGACAAACACAACATCCATGCCTCACCTGGATTCGAACCCGGACCCATCACGGACGAATGGTCACAAACCAGTGCTTAGACCACTGCGCCACCGGGGCGGCTTTTTTGAGTTGCAGACGTGATCTCAGTGTAAAGCCGCAAGATAGTTAATGCACTAGGTGCCAAAGTTCGAAAAGAAATTAACATTTCTATTGAAGAATAGATTTGAAAGATCAAGAAATATCCATGAAGAGCAGGGATAGATGATAAAAATACCTGAGAGTTTATTAGGGATCCAGGAAAACATATCCATGGGATATTTTTTGGAATGTATGATAAGATAACGAGAGAGATTTATTAGGGATCAATGATAAAATCCATGGAGACTTTTAGGGATCCATGATGAGATTCATGAGGGATTATTAGGGGTACATGATAAGATCCATGAAATATTATTAAAGATTCATGATAAGATCCGTGAAATATTATAAAGGATCCGTGATAAGATCAGTGAGTGAATTATTAGGGATCTGTGACAAAATTCGTAAGCAATTATTAGGGATTCATGAAACATTATTAGGGATCCGTTGACAAGATCCATAAGGGATTATTAGGGATCTGTGATAAGATACATGAGGGTTTTTTAGGATACATGGTAAAGTCCGTGAGATATTATTTGGGATCCATGCTAAAATCCTTAAGATATTATTAGCATTCTGATCGACTGCCCGTTCTTCATGATTCTGTTGAAATTATTCGAGAAACTGTACAAGATATTGTTAAACTGGAAGATAGCCATTGTAACTTCTGAGGGCCTAAACTACACTCTTGCTATTGTTGGTTTCGCCTTTTGAGACATACTGGATCGTACAGGCCATCTACATGTATAATCGTAGGATGTATAATGTGTATGGTAATGTGTCATGATGTTATTCTGACCAAAAAGGAAAACTTTGTGATGAAGCCAAACACAAAGATGAAGAAATCCAGGGAAGAAGGAAGTTTCGCGCGTAAGCAGTCGCGGCTAAGGATTTTTGGCAGGAAAACGTCTGGGCGTGAATGTTTGGTTGGTGTTAATGAGGAACAAAATTTACAGGCCGTTTGCCTTTTTTTCGAAGACAGGCACACAGGAAGATCCTTCATTGTGCACTTTCCACGGAGTGGAGTTCAGCAATTTCGATTTATTCCACATATGATATACATAGTCATAACGGTTGATGATTAGTTACCGCAAATAATGGCACTTTTATCAACGCTGGGACGTAACGAGCCCTAAAGCCCGAAGCCAAGCCCGGGCCCGAAGTGGACTCCGGCCGTATAATGTTTACTATTGAATGGGCTAGGGCTGTGTGTGCGTGTGTGTGTGTGAGAGAGAGAGAGAGACAATTTTGTTTTAATATTATTTGTATGATTCAGCGTCCGAGACTTTTCTCACACTTTCTAATTGGTAAAGAGAACTCTTTGGCAACCGGTTCTGGCTGGGGAGTGAGGACTCGGAAGGGCTATTTATTCGAGGATTGAGTAACAAATTCCATAGGGCACACATTAGTGGATTTCTGGAAAGAAGGTAAAGCTTTTTCAAGAACTATGGATATTAGACAGAATGTGAAAACACAAGTTTGTCCGCGACGAGCATCGAATCCGTGTACCCTCACTCCGGAGTAAGTCGCTCTCCCAACTGAGCTACGCGGACAGAATGTCTCGCTGCAGATTTTTCGTCTTAACACACGTTTTCACCTTTGTAGTACGTCACAAGTAGATAGCACGCTAACGAAATTTCGCCTCCTACCTCCACGCAACAGCTACTTGTAAATTCTGTTGAGCAAAGTAGTATATACATCGCAGCACCTCCCGATACTTTTGGTTTTCCGGCCGCCCTAAGCATTTCAGGGAGAAAGGAATGGAGAAAATCAAACGACTATACTATAGAAATAGGGATCCCTTCGCCACTCTCCAGCTAGAAAGACATCGGATAATTGCAGGGGGAGGAGAGAGTGTAAGTCTGAAAGTGAAGATTTTTTTTTATTAATGCCTAAACAGGCTAGTCATGGTTTTCGGGTTCGTCGAGGCCCGGGCTCTATCATGCAATATAAAATTCTGGCGGGGTCGGCTGACATACTTCACGATTGAACGGGCTCGGATTCGTAAAACTGAATCCGAACTCAGCACTGATTTCTATGTCATGCTACCCACCGAGCGTGCTGAGAAAGCTGGAGATTTCGTCACTACATTCTGATGTTCATAACCTTTCTTTTGCCGTCAGTGGGATTCGAACTAACATCTTCCTACTCCGGAAAGGTTGTTCTCCCTGTTGAATTACATCGGCAGACTTTTCGCTGTTTCATTGTCCATTTGACTCATACGTTACATCACAACAATGCAATTTGTTTTGTCTGAGCACCTGAACTTTTGTCCCACTGGTGGCGCAGTGGAGTCATCACCGTCGCAACAACCGAGACAGAAACATTTGGGACGTAACGCTTAGCTTTTTGTGTTTTCGTGTAGGTGTTCAGTGAATGGAAACTGCTTTTCGGATTAAATTATGAGACGCCATCACCATAGCAACAACAGAGAAGGAAATATTTGTGACGCCCCTCTTAGCATTTCACGTTTTTGGGCAGGAGTTCCACGAATGAAAATTGCGAATTATGTCACCGTGTGACGTAACAACTGTATGACTTAGTACCTTTTTTTTTATTGTTCTAATGTTAATAAACACACTATCACATTTGGACATCGCAAACAAAAAGAGTACCTGGTTATTGAAAAATTACGAATCTTATTTTTTCCCGTCATTATTGACCGACGTTTACGTAGTATTACAATATTCTGCTTCTCCGAATAGACACGTGACCTGTACTGCACGCTGAAAGGATGTCTTGTAGCTGTACTTCTCCAGCCAAACGGGCTCTTGCATGAAAACGGTAAAACTCGCATTCGACGAGAAAGTCCAACCTGAATGCAAACACAGCTATACAAGTATTGTTTTCATGGATCTCCATGCTACGCGATGCTTAAGGCTTGGTGGCAACTCTTACAAAGAAAGATAACACTTTGGGAAAAAAGCCGTTACAGTTATGCATCGAATCACACAATAGCCCCATAATGTTTTCTGCCTCTTTACTCAGGCGTTAACGCAATGCGCATGAATACCATTCTGCAGCCATTGTTGTCACCATCGACCAGTTACTTAAGAAGGATGAATAATATTACTTCTACACTTACACATATTTTGGTGAGAACAATCAATGTACATAAATATGATAACAAGATATTTTTACGTCTATTATAATATTTGATGGAAAGCAGGCCAGCTACGTCCGGAAAACAGCGATTTAATTTCTTACGATTCTTGGATCGCAAGAAAACCTTGTTCTAGCGATTCTTGGATCGCAAGAAAACCTTGGTCTAGCGATTCTTGGATCTCAAGAAAACCTTGTTCTAGCGATTCTTGGATCTCAAGAAAACCTTGTTCTAGCGATTCTTGGATCGCAAGAAAACCTTGTTCTAGCGATTCTTGGATCGCAAGAAAACCTTGTCCTAGCGATTCTTGGATCTCAAGAAAACCTTGTTCTAGCGATTCTTGGATCTCAAGAAAACCTTGTTCTAGCGATTCTTGGATCGCAAGAAAACCTTGGTCTAGCGATTCTTGGATCTCAAGAAAACCTTGTTCTAGCGATTCTTGGATCGCAAGAAAACCTTGTTCTAGCGATTCTTGGATCTCAAGAAAACCTTGGTCTAGCGATTCTTGGATCTCAAGAAAACCTTGTTCTAGCGATTCTTGGATCTCAAGAAAAACTTGTTCTAACGATTCTTGGATCTCAAGAAAACCTTGTTCTAGCGATTCTTGGATCGCAAGAAAACCTTGGGTTGTTCTAGCGATTCTTGGATCTCAAGAAAACCTTGTTCTAGCGATTCTTGGATCTCAAGAAAACCTTGTTCTAGCGATTCTTGGATCTCAAGAAAACCTTGTTCTAGCGATTCTTGGATCGCAAGAAAACCTTGTTCTAGCGATTCTTGGATCTCAAGAAAACCTTGTTCTAGCGATTCTTGGATCTCAAGAAAACCTTGTTCTAGCGATTCTTGGATCTCAAGAAAACCTTGTTCTAGTGATTCTTGGATCTCAAGAAAACCTTTCTCTAGCGATTCTTGGATCTCAAGAAAACCTTTCTCTAGCGATTCTTGGATCTCAAGAAAACCTTGTTCTAGCGATTCTTGGATCTCAAGAAAACCTTGTTCTAGCGATTCTTGGATCTCAAGAAAACCTTGTTCTTGCGATTCTTTGATCTCAAGAAAACCTTGTTGTAGCGATTCTTGGATCTCAAGAAAACCTTGTTCTAGCGATTCTTGGATCTCAAGAAAACCTTGTTCTAGCGATTCTTGGATCTCAAGAAAACCTTGTTCTAGCGATTCTTGGATCTCAAGAAAACCTTGTTCTAGTGATTCTTGGATCTCAAGAAAACCTTTCTCTAGCGATTCTTGGATCTCAAGAAAACCTTGTTCTAGCGATTCTTGGATCTCAAGAAAACCCTGTTCTAGCGATTCTTGGATCGCAAGAAAACCTTGTTCTAGCGATTCTTGGATCTCAAGAAAACCTTGTTCTAGCGATTCTTGGATCTCAAGAAAACCTTGTTCTAGCGATTCTTGGATCTCAAGAAAACCTTGTTCTAGCGATTCTTGGATCTCAAGAAAACCTTGTTCTAGCGATTCTTGGATCTCAAGAAAACCTTGTTCTAGCGATTCTTGGATCTCAAGAAAACCTTGTTCTAGTGATTCTTGGATCTCAAGAAAACCTTTCTCTAGCGATTCTTGGATCTCAAGAAAACCTTTCTCTAGCGATTCTTGGATCTCAAGAAAACCTTGTTCTAGCGATTCTTGGATCTCAAGAAAACCTTGTTCTAGCGATTCTTGGATCTCAAGAAAACCTTGTTCTTGCGATTCTTTGATCTCAAGAAAACCTTGTTGTAGCGATTCTTGGATCTCAAGAAAACCTTGTTCTAGCGATTCTTGGATCTCAAGAAAACCTTGTTCTAGCGATTCTTGGATCTCAAGAAAACCTTGTTCTAGCGATTCTTGGATCGCAAGGAATACAACCCCGACTTAGACCGGAGCGATTTTCGCCTATTTGGTCCACTAAAGACTCATCTTTGCGGCAAACTTTTCGAGGATGACAAACAGGTTATACGTGAAGTGCGAATGTGGCCGAGACAGCAGACTAAAGACTTTTATGCTGCAGGTTTCGACGCACTGATAAAGCGAGCGGGATAAGTGTATCAATATTGGTGAAAATTATATTTAGAAAAAAGGAAAAATGTAAAGGTAATAATAAAAAAATTTCAAGTTCCTATATCACTTAATATATTTTTCAAATAATTGTTTGTGACTCATTTACTGACTTTCCCTCGTTTACGCGTTGACTTTACTTACTAAAACAAAAAATCGACCAGTTAGTTAAATTGATTTACTCTTCCTCGTAACGCCTAATATTCCTTGGTTTAGTCTTAGCGAAAGATTTACGTATCTTTCAAAATCACCCCAAAATTTTCCTTTTCCGACAATTTGCCGTTCTCAGTTTCATGAAAGATTTTTCATCACACATTCATTTTTTTCATCTCACATTCACTCTCATTCTTTTGGTCTTAAGATAGCGTCAATACATTTTTGGGTCACAGAGTCTTCCCTTCTCGCTCTGCGTGCATTTCCTGATCTCTCCGGATCGCAAGCGCGCGTGGAATATCTTCATTAACTTACAGTTAATTAATACAGACATTTAACGTGGACCAGGAATATCAAACAAAGATCTTCGCTCTTTCCACGTTTATAAGCGAGTCACGGAAAAATTCTCATTGGTCACCACCGGGAGTCGAACCCAGGGTCTTCCAGTTACGCGCCAGATATGCTTCCGCTACACCACAGCGGCCTCGAATTCCTCCAGACTCACACACGCTAACTGCCAAGCCAAGTTGGCAGGTTGCTTCTTGGAGCACCGCACAATGCTGGGGATTCACCAAAGATGGTAAGCAGCAACTGAAGAAATAATTAGAAGGCGAATGAATAATTTATACAGACATTTAACGTGGACCAGGAACATCAAACAAAGATCTTCGCTCTTTCCACGTTTATAAGTGAGTCACGGAAAAATTCTCATTGGCCGCCACCGGGAGTAGAACCCAGGGTCTTCCAATTACGCCATCTTTGGTGAATCCCCAGCATTGTGCGGGTCTCCAAGAAGCAACCTGCCAACTTGGCTTGGCAGTTAGCGTGTGAGTCTGGAGGAATTCGAAGCCGCTGTGGTGTAGCGGAAGCGTATCGGGCGCGTAACTGGAAGACCCTGGGTTCGACTCCCGGTGGCGGCCAATGAGAATTTTTCCGTGACTCACTTATAAACGTGGAAAGAGCGAAGATATTTTGTTTGAAGTTACAGTTAAGTTTTATTCTTATCATCTACGAAGACCCCAGATTTCCCCTGGAAATATGGTTATTTACATACCATAAAGTAAGCGTTATTAGAAATTTCACTGGAAGTAAGATTACTTACGTAAAGTAAGTGTTGTTAGAAATTTATCTGGAAGTATGATTAATTACATAAAGTAAGCGTCGTTAGGAATTTACCAGGAAGTATGACTATTTACATAAAGCGTTGTAAGAAATTTATCTGGAAGTATGTTTAACTACATAAAGTAAGCGTTGTTAGAATTTTACCAGGAAGTATGGTTATTTACATAAAGTAAGCGTTGTAAGAAATTTATCTGGAAGTATGATTAATTACATAAAGTAAGCGTCGTTAGGAATTTACCAGGAAGTATGACTATTTACATAAAGCGTTGTAAGAAATTTATCTGGAAGTATGTTTAACTACATAAAGTAAGCGTTGTTAGAATTTTACCAGGAAGTATGGTTATTTACATAAAGTAAGCGTTGTTAGAAATTTACCTGGAAGTATGGTTATTTACATAAAGTAAGCGTTGTTAGAAATTTTCAGACAGATCGATGCACTGCTGCTTTCAAGTGGAGAGACTTCAATGTCACAAAGCAGATGTTCCTGTTTGTGACTGAGAACTGTGATTAAACGCTACTCGCGTTTCTTTCCCGTTTATCCAAAAAAATTTTAAATAATTACTCATATTAGAAGTTGCCGGAGAATAAGCAAAAACGAAAGCAAAATTTTTAACTTAAGGGCTTTCTAAACAATTCAAGATACAACAGGATTTTTACTTCATTCGAAGCAATTTCGTGAAATATCAATCAAAATTTTGCATTTTCTCACATTTTGGCGTCAGTTACTGGAAATGCAGAAAGCAACTGGAACATTTGTGACGGTTGTCGATATTAACTCATTGCTTTAAATATTTAGAACAGTTAAAATTTTCAAAATTAAGAATTCTCCGGATCCTGTTTGGCATTTTATTTTGCGAACACCGTTAAAAAGTTCTCTGTTCACGAACACTATGTTTGATTTCGTGCTTTCCTTTTTCCTTTTACATTTTTTTTTCTGAGTGATAAATGCTTGCAGGTGATTTCAGTTTAGCACGATTCATTTGTAGAAATAAATAATTGCACGACGTTCTTCTTGAGTAAAATTCGTTACCATGTAAAGTTGTTTCTGCAAAAAAATAATTTTCGTGATTAAATGAATGAATGCAAAAATATTTGTACAAGTAAAAATCGATGCTTTCTTATAACTAATGTTATACACCATGAGTAATAAGATTTCACTGTGATTAAAGTTGGCTTACTATATTGCACAACAGCATGAAAGCAGGCGCCAAGCGTGTGGCTAATGCAATGGAGATCAGACGTCCGACGGCAAACATTCCCTGAAATAAGATAATATCGATTCATTTATTGATGAAAACTCATCTATGCTTGGACTGATATCAAAAATTCACATTCAAAATAACTTTGTTCTTACAATTGATAACAATGACAATCAAAATTAACGGTACACGAGGTTTTGATTTCTTTTTAGCGCGGCTTCTGAAAAAAAAAAAAAAAAAAAAAAAGAAGTGCGTGCTGATATTATCAACATGTTCTTCGTTTGGTCTGTGGAGACCATATTTGTGCGTCTGTTCGTCGAATTTAAAAATTTGTTTTTGTTTTACGAAGCCTGGACTGTAAGAACGATGATCTATGCTTTTTGTCTTCTTTCCAATGCAAAACTTCGCCGTCAATGGGTATAAATGCACATTCTGTTGAATTCAGAATGTATTGTGAAAGCAAATTCTTTTTTCCTCTTTGGCATCTTTCACCAAGAAGACCATTTTGCTTGCAGTGCCTGTTTCAAACTTTAACAGTTTTCACGCTAAAGGTCGTAAATGTATATCATGATTTTTCTTGATATCTCTGTTTCTAAAAGTCCGATTTAAAAAATTCTTTTTCTGTCCGACATCATTTAGTGTGAGGAATAGTTTGCATGTAATTTGCGATTTTGGGCAGCCCAATTTTCTGCCGCTAGAGGGCGTAAGTAGCTACTTCTGCTCTTAAACGTTCAATCGATTCTAGAAACCCGATTGGTAAAATTCTTTTTGTAACCGATTCCGTTCAGTGTGAAGAACACTGAGGGCATTGTGTATTTTGAATAATGCTCAGTTTTTCTGCTAGTATTCGAAACGCAGTATGTTTTCGACGATCTTCTTTCTTTTCTTTTCTTTTCTTTTTCTGAAAAACCGATTAAGAAAACATCCTTTCGCGCCAGAAAGGATTCAAAACAAGTGCTCATTACCTCCGATAACTCGATGTCATCTTTTCTATATCCCCCCTCTCTCTTTCTCTCCTATATACACTCATCGTCAAAAATAATTGCTCCCAGAAGGACGTGTCGGATTGCAATGCTATTCAGGAGGGAGGTAAAGGTTACTAAGAACAATTAGTGATTAAACATTGAGACTGATATGGGCAATATTTATTGAGCTACACGCCAATAAGTAGTATCTCTCAGTGTGGCATCGGGCCGCCATGTTTGCTCGTACAGGTTCCTAATGATGTCCTGAGATAAGCCATCCCATGCAGCTTGAATCTTCTCACGCAGTTCCTGCAGATTGTGCGGTAGGGGTGGAGTGTGGATAACGTGTCCAATAGCATCCCACACATTTTCAAACGGCGATAGGTCTGGCAAGCGGCTGTCCATGGCAGAGTGTCAGTGCCTTGAAGGCAAGCTCTTGAGACACCAGTAGTATGAGGATGAGCTTTGTCCTGTTGGAAAATCGCACCGGAGTGAGCGCTCAGAAAAGGTAGGGCAACTGGTTGCAGGACCTTATTAACGTAACGTTGGGCTGTCAAAGTGCCTGCAGTGAACACAAAAGGGGATCTGACATCGTAGGCAATTGCACAACACATCAGGACACCAGGCCTTCTGGACGTGTGACGCTCGACAACAAACCTTTCATCTTTGCGATGACCACGGTGCCTCCACCCACGGATTCGTTGGTCTTCTCCTCCAAGGCAAAAGCGGCACTCGTCACTGAAGATCCCCCGCTGAGATTCTGAGTGGCTCCATGGCAGTCGGCCACAACACCACTGCAGTCTTTGGTGACGATGCAATGGTGGGCAGTCGTTGTAACGGTTTGCGTGCGTGTAGTCCTACGTCGTGCAGCCGTCTGCCAGTGGTGCTAGCACTAATCGGACGATGCATGGAGGGCACCACTGCTAGCCG
The DNA here is from genome assembly GCA_039090855.1 of Macrothele yani. Taxonomy (NCBI): domain Eukaryota; kingdom Metazoa; phylum Arthropoda; class Arachnida; order Araneae; family Macrothelidae; genus Macrothele; species Macrothele yani. The sequence goes on from CM077014.1 coordinate 4,427,005, forward strand.
AATGTCTGCAATCGTGGCTGTTGGGTCACTCTGCTCATGTCGGACAACCCATCGGTCCTCTCTCTCCGTGGTTCGTCTAGGTCTCCCTTGTCCTTCCTGTCGCTTCTGCGTGCCTTGTTCTATCCACTGCTACCAACAGCATGCTATGGTGATGTCTGCACGACCGGTATGGTGCGTAATACGGCGATGAGACCATCCCGCTTCCCGGAGTCCGACGATGAGGCCCCTCTCAAACTCCTCCAACTGCTCGATTGCTTGCGAACTTTTCTCCGAGACATAATTCACTTGCAATGGATGCAACCAACACAACAGCACGTGTCAGAATGGCAATCACGCGCAACGGGATGACCTTATGTAGCCAATCAGGTACAGCGCTAAGACCCATCCTTGCTGGCGTCACACACGGCCGAGAGTGATACTTGAATCTTTTGCATGTCTCACGATGCCAAACCTACCTACCAAGTTTAATTCCTGTCGGTTGTTTCCTTCTGGGTGTAACTATTTGTTTGAACGATGAGTGTATATTTCTTTCATTTCGGCTCTGCATAAAGGCACGGGAACATCCCCACACTATTTCTTAACGGTAGCCATATGTTTAATCTGACCCGCTTTTAAATTTCATTTTCTAGATAGAAGGATATCTTTCAGTTAAGTTGTGTATATATAAACTTACCTACCGCCACATGTAGTTCTGTCCGTCAGATACTAAAACCACAGACGTTGAATCTATTAAACGTCCAGTAGTTTAAAACGAAATGCCGTATTTTACGTTTTTAAAGACTTTGAAGCTGCTGTTTTATTTTTGACCGGAAGCGTGGGCGCAGTACTCCTGATTCTTACACCAAAAAAAAGGATGTAATTCTCCCTATGGGGATAAAATGAATTAAGTGCTGTTCTTTCAAATGCAAGAAATCAGCCTTGTTTTTTCTTGTTCTTTGCATTCCTTATTAATATATGACCTTTCGCCGGTGGTGATTTTAAAGCCATGTCTTCCTACTCCCAAGCGGCTGTTTTCCCAACCGAACTACGCCAGTGGAATTTTAGCTACTTTGATGAAGTCGATTTGACGTATGGGTCGCCTCAGTATTACGCCATACCACGTCGTACGTTAAACCAAACGAAGAATTTTCGAACGTTATACCACATTGTTTTGTTCAATTGCCCCTTTCTCTTTTCTTGTTTTTTCCACTGTCTTTTCTCCCTTTCCCGAGTTGTATCAAGGTAATCAAAAATGTTGTTAAATACAGAGGCTCATGTATTACCGGGCTAGAGTTTCATTTCGAGTGAAACTACTGTGGTCAAGATCCCGTTTTCCTAATTTTTTTACGTATTTTTAAAACATATATTTCTTTAGAGAACAGTTAAAAGACAGTTTCTTCTTCTTCAGATTGTCTTGTATAATAATATACGAAGATACAAAAATTCCTTCTCCTCCCCAATAGCGTCGACGAAGCACCTGTTTTATCTCAACGGCACTGTTCTCTCTCTTTATTAATTGTTAATACGATACACACACTGCTCTATTTGTTCTGTCTAAGAATTATGATATTTAACGTATTGTTTGCACACTTCCTAAATAAAATAGTTCTGTTTAATGTTAGGTCGTGAGATACATGTAGTTTATTTGTTTTTGTGAATGATCCTTAAGTGACTTTTACAGTTGACTTCACATACACATAAATCGCACTAAACAATGCATTTTTGTACAATAAATGCCTCTAAAACACTGCGTTGAATTTGTAACAGAGAGATTAACACACTAAAACAACGGAATTACATGGAAGTTGCGATATAAACGATCCTAGACGCTGTTTTATTGCAATTCCTCTTTTCGTAAGATTTGCTGCAGTTCATTCAAAGTGCAGGAAAACGTATTGTGACGGTTGAAGGTCGACCCTTACAAAATATTTGGAATTTTGAAATAATGTGGTGAAGCCTTATTTTGTATCAATATTTTTTATTGAATAAGCATATTTAGGAACAGTTCCGTCGTGTATCTGCAATATATGCACAACCATTTTCAACATGAAACTTAACAGGGCCATATTTAATGTTCATGTGTGTTAATTCCTTCAAGTTTTCTGTTTCTGCTTTTTTTTTTCATTTAAAACACAAGCACATTACGCACTTAAAAAATGTGGTTTGTCCTCCACTCCTCAGATAGGAGTTCTCAGTGTAGGACCCTAAGGTATTTCCTTCGACAAGGACGACGACATAAGATATCACAGACACATGCACGCTGTGACGTACTACAGAGGTGAAAACATGTGTCAAGACGACAAACTGGAAGCGAGGCATTCCGTCCGCGTAGCTTAGTTGGGAGAGCGACTTACTCCGGAGTGAGGGGACACGGTTTCGATGCCCGTCGCGGACAAACTTGTGTTTTCACAACGCCTCTAGTGGAAACTACAGTGAAACATGTAAACAAGATAATAAATGTGAAGAATTGTCGTATAACGTGAAGATCTTGTTTCTGTTAAAAAGAGAATATGTGGATGGCCATATTTCTAGGTTTCCCCCTAGCTGTTTTTAAAAGAGTATTGCACCCTGCTTATCCTTTAATTAAAAAAAATCCCACACTACCTGCCCTCAAACCTAAAATGACCACCCTACCCGTACCGATCAATTTGAAAGAATGCACGTGCATTTATTGATAATTTCCATGGAAACCAGTCTTTTGTTACAAATCTTTGTATCAGAGAAAAACCATTCTGGGCCTTTATGTCATTGCTGAAGTAATGGAGCTGGCTGAGTACCGCAACCTAGGTGAAGATGATTTACTATTAGACTGCGATGAGTACTAATCAATATTCCTACCTCAAACTGATATTGAGAGTAGTAATTTGTCAACTCCAAAAATCTGTTCAATTCTTTCAAAATCAACGAACTGTTAGTAGAAGATTCCCACTAATGCAGAAACTTTTAAACATTGCATGCACCTTAGCAATTTCAAATGCTGAAGTAGAAAGAACATTTTCTCGAATTAAACTGGTACTTGCTGATAACAATATACACAGTATAATAATACACTGCTGGCCACCAAAAATGCAACACCAAGAAAGTAGCATCCGATTGGCCTGAAATTCGCAGCATGCGTCGCCCGCGAGCGAACATGCAAACGATTAGCATTGCAGGGCATATGCAAATCATGTGAGCCCGGCGCGCCCCCGAGAAGTTACAAATCTACACTGCTGGCCACCCATGCACAGAAAGCGGGGTGTAAGTAGTGAGAGTGTGTTGTGCTGCCGGACCTGTGCTTGGGAAGCTTCCTGATGCCTCGTCGCAGAATGCGGCAGTCATTCCAGCACGTTTCGGAGTTCGACAGAGGACGAATAGTGGCTTATCGCGACAGCGGCTTACCGTACCGAGATATGGGCGCCCGTGTGTGACGACATCCAGCCACAGTGAGGCGAGTATGGATTCGGTTGGTGCAGAAGGGACAGACGGACCGACGTGAGCGATTGCCGCAGCCGCGGCAAAACACCGAACGCGAGGACTGGCATGTTGTGCGGCGGGCATTGACGGCTCGCACCACCACATCACGAACGTTAACGCAGGAATTAGGGTATGTTGCGCAACAACCTGTGTCAGCACGTACCGTTCGACGTCGTCTGCAGGAGCGGGGACTTGTCGCACGGCGCCCATTGCCCCGATTACCATTGGCGTTACACCACCGGCGAGTGCGGCGGCAGTGGGCCGTTGAACGCCGCACCTGGACTACGGAATGGCACGACATTGTCTTCTCTGACAAATCCCGCTTCTGCCTACAACACCATGATGGTCGAATCCGCGTGTGGCGGCGCCGCGGCGAGAGACTGTATGACGCCTGCATTATGTATCGCTATACCGGTACGTCGCCTGGCGTTATGGTTTGGAGCGCAATTGGATATGACACCCGCACCCCTCTGGTACGCATTGCCGGTACACTAAACAGCCACCGCTATATCTTCGACGTTTTGGAGCCTGTAGTCCTCTTTTTCAGGACCTGCCAGCGGCCACGTTTCAACAGGACAATGCGCGCCCGCATTGTGCAACAATTCTTCACGGCCCACTAGGTGTCACTGCTGCCGTGGCCCGCCTGTTCTTCCGATATGTCGCCCATCGAACACGTCTGGTCGCTGATCGGCAACCGAGTGGCATGGCAAGCACCACCGGCTGCTACGCCTGATAAACTGTGGCAACGTGTGGAAGCAGCCTGGACCGACATACCTCAAACCCACATCCAAAGCCTCTTTCGTTCGATGCCGCGGCCGTTATTGCCAGCCATGGGGGCCACACGAACTATTGATGTCTGCGTGTTCCGCAAGTCGCATGGGGCTGTAAGCTCAATCGTTTCATCTTTGTATCTGTTGTTATGTGTCCAGTAAATCTGGCTTTGCTATCGCGTGTCCTTCTTGTTGTTGCATTTTGGGTGACCAGCAGTGTATTTTAATAACGACAGTGAATTACTGTTGAACTTTTGCGGTGCATTAATGCTGCATGTACGGTTTTGTTTTTATAAGGTTGATGTTTACTCTAATGCCCTTTGAAAGTGTAAGCAGCCCTTTATTTTTCATAACAAGCACCCTGCCTTTTTTGTAGTCCTAGGATGAACCCTGACATTTCTATGTGTTTGTGAGCAACACTGATTTTAACATTGATGCTTTGAATGTTAACCAAATGAGTGTTCAAATGTAAATTGGTATTTTGATGAATCACATTAAATGTATTGTTGCTCATGATTTTTATTTTGAGGAAAATGTGTGACTGACTAGATGATGAAAAACACGAACGAAAAGAATTCTTCACCACTCTCGCAAGTTTTTCTTTTGATATAATTGTGGCGTCGACAGTACCTTCCTCATACTAATACTAAATCTTCTTCAGCCATGATTTTCCAGAAGTTTAGGGGCAATTAAATTCCCCAGTAACTTATGCCAGCATGTATAATACAACCAAAGGCATTAGGTTCGGCGGTCCTCCCCCTATCAGCCTGACTCCATGGTCTTCAAGGAAGGAGGCTACCTTGTGACGTACACTCTAATTTAACTTTCACTTTTAGTTACTTTTTCTATGTAAATTTGAGTTCGTTCTCTTTAGCACTTTTCAACTTTAACGTGATATCTTCTCTCTCACACAAGTACGGTTGGGGTCTGTGAGAGTGACGTATGCTTGTTGAGATAAGAACGGAGTGATATATACACACGGTCGAATCACATTATTGTGACCACTAGCTAATATCCAGAGTAACCGCCGTGTGCCGCGCGTAAAGCAGCTGGACGGGTTGAAAGTGACTCAGAAAGGGGCTGGAAGGTGTTCACAGGTATGTGGCGCCATGCTAAATGCAGTGCTTTTGACAGATACTGGAAGGTACGTGGTGAAGAATCCATAGAGCGAACAACACGATCGAGGCGGTCCCACACATGCTCAATTCGGTTTAAGTCTGAGGAATCAGGGGGCCAGGGAAGTTCTTTGAAGTCTTCATCTTGCTCTTCCAACCACTCTCGGACATTTCTAGCTGTGTGGCACGTCGCATTGTCGTTCTGGGAGATCCCATCCGCCCCAGAAAAGATAATCAGCATGTATGAGTGTACGTGGTCTGCAAGGATGGATACATAACGAATTCGGTCCATAGTGCCTTCCACAGGTACGAGTGGACCCAGAAAATGCCACGAAAACATTTCCGAGACCATAATGCTGCCATCTAACCAGGTTGTGTTCTTCCAGCAATGGTTGAAGAGTGTTTGTTCTCCGATGTGTCTCGCCTTATCCGTTTGATGAAGCAGAAAACTTGACTCATCGGAGGAGGCAATCCTTTGCCAGTCAGCGGAGGTCCAATTCCGATACTGCCATGGAAGCGTAAGCTTTTTCTGCCGATGCACCTTCGTTAGCATTGGTGCAGTGACTATCCGTTTGCATCGGAGCCCCATACGCAGCAGAGTTTGCTGAACTGTCGTTTTCGACACACTTCCGGTAGCGCCCTGTTTCATTCGACCAGTGAGTTGCTCCACTGTAGCGTGTCGATCGGCTCTCACGCACCTTCGAAGCCGACGTTCACCTCTCACATCAACGGCACGTGGTGCTCCACAGTTTCCACGTCGCTTATTTGCAATGGTGCCATTTCTCTAATCACGATACACTTTAACCACAGCAGCACGCGAAAAGTTCACGAACTGCGCTGTTTCATAAATACTGCCATCCTTGGCCCTAAAGCCAATAATCACCTCTTTTTACAAATATGGCAAATCACGAGTGATATGCTTTCATGATCATGATAATGATCATATGTAGAGGATTTTAGGAAGGGAGTGTCTGACCCCAGGTCTTAAACAACCCTTAGAAATAGGAAGCTAAGAGATTTCGGCTAGAGTGCCCGATAGGAAAGTGATACGGAAGCGAAGTAGAAAGGGAGAGGAAGACGCCCTTATGTATTACCGGGGGCCAGTACCCGGGGTCCGACGGCTTAACGTGCCCGTCCGACTCACGGCGGATATTTAGTGGATCGAGCGTTCGTACCTGCCTGGGATCAAACCTGAGGTCCTTTCCGTGGCAGTCACGAACGTTGCCCACTAGGCCACCCGCGGCCCGATATGTTTTCAGATTGCCTACAGCACACTTTATATACCCTAAAAGCCAGCTCACGTCACATGCTTTCTTTCATTGGTTACGCGCTGTTGACGTCAAAAGTAGGAGGTGGTCACACTATTGTGTGAAGCCCTATGCCCTGGTTGCACATTTGAGGTTCAACAGGCCAGTGGAGGTGATGTGGGGAGCTTCTTCTGGCAAACCCTGGGTCCGTTGGTAATCATCCCACAAACACTGAATGGTGGACGCTACAGGGATTTGTTATCCGATCATGTCCATCCATATCTGCAGGAATTTTACCCAGGCCACAGCGCCATCTTTCAACAAGACAAGGCACCGTGTCATCCGGCTCCAATAACGACCGAGTTGTTGGAGGAACACAACAACGAATTCGCCACATTGACTTGGCCCTCCAAACTTTTCTGACTGTAACCCAATGAAACATTTGTGAGGTATGCTAGAACTGTGTGTGAGAACTGCTGTTCTTTTTCCACGGAATCAGTGTGGACTGACGGAGCTGCTGCAGCGGACATGGGTCAAGTTCCGCATGGTGGATCTTCAACATCTTGTAGAACCTGTTCCTAGGTGTCTGCGAGCCGTGATTGCACAGAACGGTGGACCAACGCGTTGTTAAGTAGGTGTTCCTAATGCAAATCGAACTCAGTGTAGATCGTCCTTCAGTTATATTACCAGTCGCCCTTCTGTGATCAGAGAATTAGCATAGAAATATTTCATAGGCTACTCACCAATATTATTTAAGGCGTTGTTCGAAAAGAAAACTAAATGATGCGTGGCATATGCCACCTTCTGAACCTTCCATTTTCGGTTTACTTTTTCTGATGTAAATTTTATTTGCCTCTCGTTATGTTTTCTGTGCTGAACGTAATGTCGGAATTCTCAAGAGATTATTCTTTTACTCGTCACTCGTAGTCAGTCAAGTCAGAATACATGAGTATATATAGAAGGTGTAGAGATTAGAGGTATGTTAGGTGTGAGAGCTATGAACAACATTAAACTTGAGATCGATGACATAAGTTAGTATGGGTACTATGTTTGTCTTTAAAAGGTGTTGAAGAATTAAGTTTGAAATTAACTTCTTTGTTATGCGAATGTGTTACAACTTATGATTAATCTACAACTACCGACGTGAGTTTCTGCAATTCCGACCTTGGGCTGCGCCGTTATTATATAAGACGGAATAAAAGTTTGCCTTTGGATTTGCTTATAAAGGGAACTTTTCTCTACTTTATGTTATTCAGCCTGAACCCTTAAACAACACAAATGTGATGTTTATATATTTTACAATAAACTATTTTTCTCAAGTGAATCACATTACTATGATCTGGCAACATTTTTATGGATAATAATGCACATGACTTGTTCCTCGATCAGATGTAGGTACAAGAACAGTTTAGGTTTGCAATAACACAGAAAAAAAAAGAAGGGGAAAAGGTAATACTAGATCTCTTCCTTGGAAGAGGGGTTGTTAACTTATATGAAGCGAAAATTTATGGAATAAATTTCCGTGTTCTATCATTGTCGTTGGAAGTTTGTCCTTTTTTTCCTGGGGTGGGGGAGAAGGGAGAAGTGACAACACGAACGATTCCATGTCATCCAGACAAGCCTCGTTGAATCACAGAAAAGAAAATGTTATACATGTAAAATATTTTTCACACACGCACACACAAAACATGATTCACATTCCTGCAATGACAAGTTTCCCACAGATACTTACCCAGAAGAGGGCGTTTAGATAGGCTGCATCATACGGTTCAAGTTCAACAGGGCCTTTAACTGCATATGAATAAAGATATCCTCCATAGATAGCCTGAGACAGTCGAGCAACGAAAGGAAAAATAAACAAAAAATATTAGATATATTATACAGAAGAAAATAACATCTTGAAATCCAATTTAAAACGCAATATGATACGTCATTTAAGTTACTGAAATAAATAAAATAAGCAGCAATATCTGCACAATCTACGCCTAACTCAGTGCATGATGTGTATGATCTTTTCAGAAAATTTTATTGTTAACACCGGGAAGCAAAAGAGATTTGTATATATAATACTTTTCATACCCGTACGCACAAAAAGTGATTGAAATTTTTTGCAAGAGAAAGTTTTTCACAGTTACCTAACAAGGAGAGCGCGTTTGCGATCTTTTCTGAAAATTTCATTATTAGTACCTATTTCCCGATTCTTCAGCACTTAAAAAACAGTAGAACTTTTGAACTTTTTAGGTATTTATGGGTTTCGCGGATGTTTTGAAAAAAAGATAAAATGACTATAATGAGTGTGTTTTTGTTTTGCGTTGATCAAAATTCTAAAAATGTTAATTCAGAATAAACTATAATTAACTTACCATACCTTACAGGCTAGATGACTTCATTGAATTCTATGATTAAATATGAGTAAAGTATGCATTGGTAAAATAATTGCAAGTAGAGTCGCCACTATGGATGATTCACCAATTTTCAAAAATATAAAAATATCTATTATTTAACAATCGTCTCACAGATTCTCAACAGGGTTCAGATCAGGGCTCTGAGCTGGCAGTTCAATTCTTCGAAGCCCATGTCGACAAATCAACCTGAAACAAAACGAGTAGTATGCCATGGCGCGTTGGCCTCCTGTTAGAGGTATGGGACTTCCCCAAAGTACTGCCACACCTTTGGTAGTGATTGTCCAGGATGCCTAGGTAGAGCTCAGCATTCATGGTTTTGTCCTTATAGTATGACATGGTGCATTGCCCTACTGATAGAGGTATGGGACTTCTCAAAGTACTACCACAACGTTGGTAGTGCATAATTGTCTAGGATGTCTAGGTAGATCTCAGCATTCATGGTTTTGTCCTTATAGTATGACATGATGCATTGTCCTGCTGATAGACGTATGGGCCTTCCCGAAAGTACTTCCACAAAGTTGATAGTGCATTATTGTCCAGGATGTCTAGGTAGAGCTCAGCATTCATGGTTTAGTCCTCATAGCATGACATGATGCATTGTCCTGCTGATAGACGTATGGACCTTCCCCAAAGTACTTCCACAACGTTGGTAGTGTATAATTGTCCAGGATGTCTAGTTTGAGCTCAGCATTCATGGTTTTATCCTTATATTATGACATGGTTTATTGCCCTACTGATAGAGGTATGGGACTTCTTAAAGTACTACCACAACGTTGGTAGTGCATAATTGTCTAGGATGTCTAGGTAGATCTCAGCATTCATGGTTTTGTCCTTATAGTATGACATGGTGTATTGCCTTACTGATAGAGGTATGGGACTTCTTAAAGTACTACCACAACGTTGGTAGTGTATAATTGTCTAGGATGTCTAGGTAGATCTCAGCATTCATGGTTTTGTTCTTATAGTATGACATGATGCATTGTCCTGGTGATAGACGTATGAGCATTCCCCAAATTACTTGCACATCGTTGGCAGTGCATAATTGTCCAGAATGTCTAGTTTGAGCTCAGCATTCATGGTTTTGTTCTTATAGTATGACATGGTGCATTTTCCTGCTGATAGAGATATGGGCCACCCCAAAGTACTTCTACAACGTTGGTAGTGCATAATTGTCCAGGATGTCTAGGTAGAGCTCAGCATTCATGGTTTTATCCTTATAGTATGACATGGTGTATTGCCCTACTGATAGAGGTATGGGACTTCTCAAAGTACTACCACAACGTTGGTAGTGCATAATTGTCTAGGATGTCTAGGTAGATCTCAGCATTCATGGTTTTGTCCTTATAGTATGACATGATGCATTGTCTTGCTGTTAGACGTATGGGCCTTCCCCAAAGTACTTCTACAACGTTGGTAGTGCATAATTGTCCAGGATGTCTAGGTAGAGCTCAGCATTCATGGTTTAGTCCTCATAGCATGACATGATGCATTGTCCTGCTGATAGACGTATGGACCTTCCCCAAAGTACTTCCACAACGTTGGTAGTGTATAATTGTCCAGGATGTCTAGTTTGAGCTCAGCATTCATGGTTTTATCCTTATATTATGACATGGTGCATTGCCCTACTGATAGAGGTATGGGACTTCGTAAAGTACTACCACAACGTTGGTAGTGCATAATTGTCTAGGATGTCTAGGTAGATCTGAGCATTTATGGTTTTGTCCTTATAGTATGACATGGTGTATTGCCCTACTGATAGAGGTATGGGACTTCTTAAAGTACTACCACAACGTCGGTAGTGTATAATTGTCTAGGATGTCTAGGTAGATCTCAGCATTCATGGTTTTGTCCTTATAGTATGACATGATGCATTGTCCTGCTGATAGACGTATGGGCCTTCCCCAAAGTACTTCTACAACGTTGGTAGTGCATAATTGTCCAGGATGTCGAGGTAGAGCCCAGCATTCATGGTTTTATCCTTATAGTATGACATGGTGCATTGCCCTACTGATAGAGGTATGGGACTTCTCAAAGTATTGCCACAACATTGGTAGTATATAACTGCCCATGATGTCTAGGTAGATCTCAGCATTCATGGTTTTGTCGTTTTAGTATGGCATGTTGTGTTGTCCTGCTGATAGAAGTATGGGCCTTCCCCAAAGTACCACAACGCTGGTAGTGCATAATTGTCCAGGACGTCTAGGTAGAGCTCAGCATTCATAGTTTTGTCCTTATAGTATGACATGGTACATTGTCCTGCTGATAGAGGTATGGGACTTCTCAAAGTATTGCCACAACATTGGTAGTATATAACTGCCCATGATGTCTAGGTAGATCTCAGCATTCATGGTTTTGTCGTTTTAGTATGGCATGTTGTGTTGTCCTGCTGATAGAAGTATGGGCCTCCCTGAAAGTACCACAACGCTGGTAGTGTGTGGTTGTCCAGGACGTCTAGGTAGAGCTCAGCATTCATAGTTTTGTCCTTATAGTATGACATGGTACATTGTCCTGCTGATAGAGGTATGGGCCTTCTGCAAAGTACTACCACAACGTTGGTACTGCATAATTGTCTAGGATGTTTAGGTAGATCTCAGCATTCATGGTTTTGTCCTTACAGTATGACATGGTGTATTGTTTTGCTGATAGAGGTATGGGCTTTCCCAAAGTACTGCCACAACTTTCGTAGTGCATAACTGCCCATGATGTCTATGTAGAGCTCAGCATTCCTGGCTTTATCCTTATAACATGACATGGGGCGTTGCGCTGCTCATAGAGGCATGGGCCTCCCTGAAAGTACCACAGCGTTGGTAATGCATAGTTGTGCAGAATGTCTAGGTAGAGCTCATAATTCATGGTTTTGTTCAAAATGACTAATGGGCCCAAGTCGAAGCACGAAAAACAGGTCCTATCACCACGCTGCCTCCATCGAACTTTATTGTCGCGACGAAACAGTCCTGAAGATGCCTTTCTCCCGGCGTCCACTGAACCCAGAAACTACCATCAGACTCGTAGTCTATATAGCGTGTCTCGTAATCCCAAAAGCTCAGTTTTCCATTGGTTTGCAGTCCCAGATCGACGTTCCTTACATCACGCTAGTCGGTGTGTAGCATTAGTTGAAGTGATTAGCTGCCAGCGGTTGGCTACACGTCCGTGGTACCTACGTTGTACAACGAATTGTGCCGGTGTTAACATCCATTCCAATAGTCTCATGTAGGGTTTGTGTGATTTGAGGCAATGTTGATTTGCCTTCTGAGCGAACAGTCTTTTGTCCTGTCCTGTGAGCTTCGGAGGTTTACCGGGCTGATACTTGGCAGATTTAACCCCAACCCCTGCTATCTGCACCCCTACCATCTACTAAGGAATCTTAACTGCCGCTGAAAAGCCACGTGCGGAGTGATTGATTATGTGGCACCCCATAACCTCGGGTACTGGCCCTCAGGTAATAAATAAGGGCGTCTTTCTCCCCCTTTCTACATCGCCTCCGTGTCACTTTCCTATCGGGTACTCTAGCCCAAATCTCCTAGCTTCCTTTTGTTTAAGACCTGGAGTCAGACACCCCCTTTTTAAAATCTTCTACACATGATCTGATCTAATTTGCCTTACTTGCAGCTCCAACTTGAACAAAAAAAGTCATCTCGTTTCTTAAACGTAAATATACGGATCCAGACATCAGGAAACGGGTGGAAAGAATGTGAGCGTATATTTATGGCTCTGGAGCTTAATGCAAGGCTATAGCCAAACGTATATATAAGTCACAGGGGCTTAAAGAGTTATGGAATGAATATTGTTAATCGTTTATGGTAGGACTAAAACCCCAACATAACTTCACTGTAAAGCACTCTTCTTACTTAAGAGTAAATCTACCACAAATAACTGGCTTCATTGTAAATTTCTCTGAAATGTTCCGGATAGCTTAAATACACATGCTAGAGGTAATTAGACGCTGAAGAAAAATGTCCAGGCGAAATGAAAATGCTTACTTACTATGTTCACTTATTCTTTATTGGTCCTTTATAGCCACACTTAGGTCAGCAAATATAAAATGCAGAGCATAACTCTAATTGTAATCAAGAAACTATTGCTTCAACATAAGAATAAATCTAGTGCTCGAGACCCAGAATAATCGTAACGTCTCGTCAACACTCGAAAAATAATTGAGACTTATAAAAAAGGAAGCGCAACATTCAGTGTGAGTGACTCAGATCAAAGCTTGTGCAACTCATCTCTCACCAATCCCACGGATGCCATTCAAAACAGCCCTCTCATTCCTGTGTCTCGCATGCATCCTTCTCATGACCTGTCGTCAAATTCCCAAACACAAAGAGAGAAAATGTAGCGTAAGACCAGAAAATGATTAACCAGAATAAACCAAAATTTACAAAAGGAAACAGAGCCAAAAAGGAACGTTAAATTAGGATACTGTTATAGACTTGATTCACTCATTGGGGTTAAATAGAGTTTAATGGAAAATAATGCTGACGCAGTCAATATCTCTTCCTGCTGTGATAGCGTTGCTGATCTGATGCAACATTCATTAGAAATTCTATCAGAGTTATGATTAATCACCCAAATCTTTTATTATGGAGATCAAAAACGGAAATAAAAACCGGAAAAGAACAGAAGAAAAACAGAAAGCTGTAACTTTAATACTTTACCATCATACCATTGCACAATTCTCTTAGCACTTCTCTGTGCTTAACAAAACTGTGTGCACTCTCGGCAATTTATAACTAAATCAGATAAATAAAACACTTAAGAAGTGTAATCCAACACATATCAAGTTTCATTTCCTATAAAGTATAAGCAATATCTCATTGCTCCATTGAATCGTCACTCACAGTTCAAGAAAAGGCTGCCTTCATCATTGTAGAGAAGTTTTACATTACTTCATTTGCAAACATTGCTATTTAACAGCCTACTTTATGTTACAACGCAATTTTTGATGCTTTACATGTAGTGTTGTGATATTCTTTACATAAAACAATTATATGTTCTTTATATGTAGTGTTTAAAGAGGTGTCGCGACACTGTTGAAACAATGTTGAGCAAAGAGTGAGGCCTCACCTGTAATCCGTCGTAAAGAAACATTAGAGCTGCACAAAGAACAGTAATTAGTATTGTCTGAAATTTTGTGGCAGGTGGTGAGCTTTCATTTTTGTCCTCTGCCGCTGCTGCGCCTTGAAAAGAAAGAAAAGAAAAGCGATCACACATCGTAAAAAATGAGATCGCTTACAATCCTGAAATGAATGCATAAGTGTTATTTTTAAGTGCGCAATTAATTTCAATTAATACGCATCACACGGGGAACGTATTCCTGCCAAAATAATCATTTAGTTGCTTTGTTTAACAGTTACTTCTCTGAAAATGAATGTATTGGTGCATATTCAGTAGCTGTCTACTGAGTAAAAAAACTGTTATTTACGCCTCGGTCATGCTTGATATCAATCCTGCAAAAATATAGGTACGAGAAGTAACAGATATTTCTGCTGAATTTTTTTTTGCATTGCTGGCAAATTATTTTTTAGAATTGTGACATTAGGCAAGGAGGACAGTAATCAAATGCCTAGGAGAAAATCTTTTATTTCGATAAGTTTCTTCTTCTCTATAAAGTACATACTTGCATATTTGAAGTCTGGTTTCGTAGTTTTGATAATGAAAGCATCTTCTTGCTGAAATCCGAAAGTACAAATCTCGAGGAAAGCCCAAAAGTCCATCTACTTTTTTTTTTTTTGGAAGGGAGGGATGAAGGTTAGCGACCACCATAAGCCAAAGGACTATAAGCAGTAGCCTGATCCTAATTTAGGGCCGCTGGTTCCAGGGAATCAAACCCGGACCAAACTCGGATTATTAGCCAGAAACTTGTGCTTGTAACAATTTGTCGACCGGGACAATTTTGAAACCACTCCCATATAAAGAACTCGCAGCGGACAGTAGAGACTTAAAAAGTAGTAGATTTTTAAATCAAATATTAAAAGAGACTTTGTTCTTTTTTAATATTTGATTTCGTGAAAAAAATGGAACTGTTCTAAGTTATTTCACTCAAATCCTGAGAGGGAACTGTCCAGTTCCATTTTTTTCACTCTCAAATCCTGAGAGGGAAAAAAATGGAACTGGATTTTTACCTTGGATCTCGCCCTTTGGATTATTGCTGTAATTATATATAGCCAGTGCCGTTAATGCCCACCAGATGGAGACGTCTCCGTCTTACAGATTTAGGATGTCAGATGCTAACTGAAAAAGAAAAACACACAAGGCACCGTGAATTGTTGGCCGCTGTGGTGTAAGGTTAACGCGCTCGGCTAGATATCGAGAGATTCGGGATTCGATTCCCCGACGGCGGCCGAATAACAATTTTTCGGTTGCTGTGCGTTGCTTAACGTGGAAAGAGCAATGGATTTATTTACTCAATGGAACTGTTGTTAAGTTCTTTCTACCGAAATCCTGAGAGGAAAATTATTCATTCGGTTGGCATACAATTCTTTGGTAGTTCATGTATAATGGAATAATTACTTTTGTACTGCATATGCAGTTTGGTTTTTCTACAGTAAACCTCAGGTTTCCAGAGCAGAGGAAAAAGTATGTTTAACAAGACAAAAGATGCCGAATGATCGAATGTAATGAAAACATCTTTTGATAGAAGTCTCAGATCAAGTGATCGAAGATATTTCAAGGTTTTTTGCTGCAAGTAGCACTCAAGCAGCCAGTAGTATTCGAAATAGTATACTAAGAGATCAGAGAGTATATGAATTACATTAGTCACTACTTAGGGTAGTCAGTATTGCAAGAATTTTAACAACCCTGCTATTAAGAACGGATGATTTTTTTTTCCGAGTCTAAACTTTAGCTTCCTAAAGGGACATTTACACCAGAAAAAGCTCCGAAATGCATGAATTTTTTTGTCATAATTACAAGTAGTAAAAACAAGAAAAGTATATTTTATACTACTTTTGATGGTGTAAAAAAGATACTATCAAAGGTAGTGAAAATTGCAATACCAAGAAAAATTCGCGCTATTTAAATGAAATTTATATCACAGATTCCTCATGTTGCAGGAGATACTTGATACCATTCCTAGAGTTACACAAGATTATTTCGCTTTAAAACTGAGTACCATGTGAAGTCACCTCGAGCAACAATTACAGCGTCTCCAAGGCGTGGCATTGAATGGAAGAAGATTTTGATAACGTCTTCAGAAATAGCCTGCCAGGCTACTTCTATGAAAGACCAGAGTTCATGTGTGATGACTGGCGGAGCGCTTGACCGGTCAGTCGCATGTCCCAGACATGTTCGATCGGAGGCATATTAGGGAACGTGCGGGTCAGGAAAGAAGCGATATCTGCCGTGCAGGAAAGAGGTCTTGGATATTCCGGCCCACATGTGGCCCATCATTATGCAGCTGCAATACAGCGCCACGACAACTCTGAAGAAAAGGTATCACCTCTAGCTCTAAAACGTCCCTGACGTATCGCTGGCTGTTGAGCGTTCCGTCAACTCGTATCGGAGGAGATCGCGAATTGAACCCAATGGTGCCCCAAACCATGACGCTTGGCGTTGGGTCGGTATAAATGGAACCCAATGGCGCTCCAAACAATGACGCTTGGCGTTGGGTCGGTATAAACTGAACCCAATGGCGCCCCAAACCATGACGCTTGCCGTTGGGTCGGTATAAACTGAACACAATGGCGCCTCAAACCATGACGCTTGTCGTTGGGTCGGTATAAATTGAATCCAATGGCGCCCCAAACCATGACGCTTGGCGTTGGGTCGGCATAAATAGAACCCAATGGCGCCCCAAACCATGACGCTTGGCGTTGGTTCGGTATAAATTGAACACAATGGCACCCCAAACCATGACGCTTGGCGTTGGGTCGGTATAAACTGAACCCAATGGCGCTCCAAACCATGACGCTTGGCGTTGGGTCGGTATAAACTGAACCCAATGGCGCCCCAAACCATGACGCTTGGTGTTGAGTCGGTATGATGCTGCAAGGTGCCATTCACCACGATATCTTCGAACACGTATGCGACCATCATGGCGCATCAAGTCGAACCATGACTCTTCAGGAAACGCGACCAGTTGCCACTCAGCACGACAATGTCTGCTCGGCATAAACCAAGATTTGTCCACTGACGCCACGTCTGCATCCCTGTACTGGCGTTTTGTCCCACACGAGTGGCAATTTCGTGGTAGGAAAATCCGTCTTCTCTCATCCCAACAATCCTTCCTCGCTCAAAGTCCGTCAGGTGTTCATAATGCGACCTTCTTTGGTCAAAGTGAGACACAAGTAACACTCTTTCGACTGAATGTCGGCTCTTCAAGTATTACAACATCTCGTTTGAACCAGCTCTTTATACCCAGGACCGGAAAGTTCAAAGGGCGCTGCTCCGAAATCGCATGCGCATTTGCACTGGTATTTTAATCATTTGCATGTCCCAGCCTGTTTTTGTACATATCCTGTAAGTTACAATCTAGTATTAGCAGTCGTTCATGGTGTTGCAATTTTATCAAACGGTAGTGTACATAGGACTTTCGGAAGTGGAAATATAATGGTATACGTAAAACTACACTATGCAAAGAAAGGTATTCGGATACCTCCACACATGCAAATAAACGTGCATTTTCAGAACCACACGCGCACGTGCTTGGTTTACTGGGTGCTATGTATAAAGAGGAGAGTTGGCACACCTTTGAGACCACGCTGGAAGCGACTCTACCGCACGGAACTGAACTAACGGACTTTGAAATAGATATGGTGATTGGATGTCGCCTGCGAAAGAAATCAGTGCGTAACATTGCCGACCTTCTGGGATTCGTAAAATCTACTGTCGCTGATGTTCTTCATCGATGGAAAGCAGATGGTACCAATGCAGCGAAACCGTATTCAGGGAAACCGCAGAAACCGAGTGACCGTGCCAAACGAAGCTTAGGGAGAACTGCGAAGAAGAAACACTCGTCCTCTGCCTCAGGCCTGGCCGGCGACATCGCACAAGCCATTAGAGCAGCTATTTTGAGCAGGAAAGTCGGTTGCGAAATACATGTTCACGATTACCATGCTAATTCAACTGGGCACAAGCCACAAGCCTCACATCCTCCCAAGCAATGCCAGACGGCGACTGCAGTAATGTCTCCCTTACCCTTCGTGCGCAACTGGAAGGGTTGTGTATGGTGAGTAATCACGCTATTTACCCTTTTTTTGGATGGACATTTTTGAGTGTGGCGCTTTCCCGGAAAATATTTTTAGAAGGACTGTATTGTTTCTACAGTTAAGTAGGGAGGGGGATCTGTGATGGTGTAGGGGTGACTTTTTCAGGAAAGCACTGTGTCCTATGGTTGTGGTGCCCTCCAGCCTAATGGCCAGTTACTAAGACCTACTGAACAATTCCGCACTATCTATACTGTGGCAGTACTTCGACACAAATTACAGCCTGTTTCAGCAAGATTGAGCGTCTTGCTACATTGTAAGGTCTGTCCAGGCGTGATTCGAGGAGTAGGACTCTAAAGTGACGGATTCGCCAACCCAAAGTCCCGATCTGAATCCATTGGTACATCTGTGAGGCAAGCTGGAACACAAAATCCAATTTCAGCAGATAAAGCCTTACCTTCAGCAGTTCTGGGGAAGATTTTCAGGAGCAATGGAGGAAAATTCTGGTACAGACCTACTGGTATCTCGTGGAAAGCATGCCCAGAAAGGTCGCTGCAGACGTAACGCCCAAAGGTGGGCCGAATATGTACTGATTTCGGCTAGCAATGAATGTTTTTGTTTCTGTTCGACCTAGGTGTCGGAGTACTTATGTCTCCATAATGACATTCACTTAGTAGAAATATAAATTTGCGTGAAATAGCCGTAAACTTTGTATAGTCAATATCAAACTATGCAGAAAATTTTTCACATAGTTCCAGCTAACGAATATGGACTTTTTTAAACCTGACTTTTATACAAGTAGATATCATGTAAAACTTAAAAATACTACTGCGCTGCGTAGACCATAAGACCGCGTACCAATGTTTCGTACATTGACTATATGACCACGCACCAATGTTTCGTACAGTGGTTGACCATAAGACACGCACCAATGTATCGTACAGTGACGCACGAAACATTGTACTCATTGTTAGTGATATTTCTAATCCAACTTTTCAGTGCGTAAACATAATCTTTACAGAATATTATCAGAACTCTTTTAAAACAAAAACGGGTGCACCAATAAAGAAATTCTGTACTGTTTCCTAGCCAGCATTTTTTCGTACTCTTAACTGCAATGAATACTGTATAACGCACAAGTTTGTCCGCGCCGGTCATCGAATCCGGGTCCCCTCACTCATGAGTAGGTCGCTCTCCCAACTGAGCTACGCGGACATGTGCTCTTACTGCTATCAGCCTTTCTCTCGTCGGGGCAGACATGTCACATCCACCCCCACCCCCTCCGAAAGAGGGCCGGGGGCATGGTCCACGGGTTAGCCGGGACCATGTGTCGCTGTAAGCAGTCATCCCATGAAGAACGTGCATTTGAGAAATCCCAGACAATTTGGTGTGTGAAACGTAACATTACGTTGATTTATTTTTTCGAAGCACTGAAGAAGGTATTCTCATTTTTCCTATCTCGCAGTGTGGAAAGAACATCACATCATTGTGAGAAACTTAACAGTCGGGTAATCATGGAAGTTCGGGCGCCAATATAACGTACAAGGTCCCCTCACTCCGGAGTAAGTCGCTCTCCCAACTGAGCTACGCAGACATGTGCTCTCACTGCGATCTGCCTTTATCTCATGTGCGTCCTGCGCTGCAGGCACGTCACAAATGAAACAAATAATTTTCTTCTCTGGACACCGACCAGAGATACTGTATATACTAATGGAACAACACAATTTCTATTTTCTGACCGAAGCTAATGCGATAAATGCGCTGCTTATATAGTTTGTCTTTTCTTGGCATCAAGGTAAAGAGAATACCAGGTTTTCTCATCTCGGATCCCTCGCAGGCGAATAATCGGTAATTTCCAAGGTAACGTCAGTGTCTTAGCTGGTGAATTGGAAATCCCAACTGAAGCTATATGGAACAGGAAGCCTTTTTAACAATTTTTAACTCAAACAGGGCATAAAACTACAAAATTGCAGTTAAAATTTATGCAGAAGCACGTTTAGATTATAGCAGAAGTTAACAGCTTCAGGAATATCTAAGAAAGAGTAAACCAAGATTTCAAAAAAACTACAGCTGCATTTATTTTTGGAAAAAGGGTGGAAAAACGGATAAAACCTACGAATAGTGCTTTATTTACGAGGATAATTCTGTTTTTATATAATTTGAAAGGGGGGCAAAAGCAGAAGATGTACTATTATATCACTCTCTTATAATAAAGAAGTTTCTTTATGCCGAGCAGAAAAATATCTGAGCAACAATTCACAACTTTTCTTTTTAAAAAAGCTGAAAACGGTATGTGTTAAAATGCTCTGGTAGAAGTTATAAATGCTGTTCCTTCTGGTTAACGAATAACAATTCTGGCACACTGCTATGGCGTTGGTATATAGAAATAAACCGACACACTTCCGTTGGTCACTAATTTTTGCATTTATCTATTATTATTTGTTTGATTTTTGCATTTTATCTATTATTATTTTGTTTGATTGGTAAGGTTTCTGCTCAATATATACTGTTTAAAAACCTCTTCAATTTTCCAAATGCTGACCATTCCATTCCTATTCTTCTTTTCACTTTTTCCATGCCTCCTTGTTTCTTCACTGTTATCAATTTTCCCAAGTATACATACTCATCCACTATTTCAATTTCTTTACGGTTTACCCACGCATTCCATGTACCTTCTCAAAACATGAGTAGGAAAAAGGTAAAGCAATATTTTTTCTTGAGACTTTTTCCAAATATCTGTCACTTTAACAGCTGCTTTTATCTTTCCATTATCAATCGGTCACCGGCGAAGACAAATGAGGGAGTTGACGGAAAGACAGGTGCCTAGGTACTTAAAAACACTCTAACAAAAGTAACGTGAGGATCTATTCCAAAAATATAGGATGAAATCATAGTTTCTTACCTCTATCTGTGTTTTCATATTGGTTCTGCTTGTTTTGGTTTATGTCTCCGCCTCCGAAAAACTTCATGTACAAGTCTTTACTCAACAATGATAAGCTGAGCAACACGACTGGTACCTGCGGGAATAAGTCAGTACAATTAGATAACGAGAAAGCTGAAGTATCATACGAAATAAAAATTTGAAAGAAACTTCATGATATTAACAGCATTTTACCAAGACCTACCTTATTTCTTACTTTCGGAGAATACCTTAATAAACGTAGATTATAAAACTTTAAACTTGCTGTTTGAGGTATTTGCACAAATGAACAAAAGAAGATAAACACTTATGAATAAAGATACTGTAATGCTTTTTACGCAAAACGACTTTGCAATGATGAAAGAAAGCACACATTCTTTGTAGATATAACAACGCCGAACACTTCACAAACACGAACACAGAATACTTGTATACAGTGCCGCCGCTATCTTACGCGAGGCCCTGTGCAAACTCTCCCTGCGAGGCCCTCTGGCTAACTAATAATTTTTACTAAATCAACCTGGCTAACTGTATTTTGCGCACATACGCAATGGAATATTTTTATTTTCTGATAAGGCGATGATAAGCTTTTCACTTATTTATTTGTTATAGAAGGAACTGATGTTTTTCTTAAACTTGTAACTGTAACTGTTATTATTATTAAGTTCAACCGTCGTTCTCCTTTGCAAAATAAAAGAAAGAAGGTAAATGTTAGTAATACTATGCACTATGCAGTATGAATGTTTAAAATCTGTTTTACTATAGCTGTGTATTTTAAATATGAAACCTAACATGCCCCCATTTGTGTTCCCGAATAATTTACAGCAAAAACAGAAAACTTTATCTTTTTTCTTTGAGTAAATCAACCATCTCCTGTCTACTGTTCCCCGTTGTGTAAAATACGCTTATAGTGTTCTGACGAAAAGTGTCGCTTCTCGTCATTACTTAGGTAATCATAGTTTATCACACAAATCGGGCCCTTTTGCAAGATTGCATCAAACTGTGTGTTGTTTAAAACAGGAGGCCACTCACCTGGATCTAACAGTAGAACAAATTCTTCACTTGTTTGAAATGATGAATCACATTCCTTCACATCAGATATTTGTGTAAGCTGATCGGAGACACTCGAAACATTGCTATTGCTTGCTCTGACTTGAACCACATCCACATTATTATCACTGGATTCTTTATCTTCGATGCAATTTGAAGCAAACGATGAACTGCTGGCCACAGGAACTGAAGCTGAATGTAGTAAAATTTTATCGACTGACTTCGTAAAAGCATTTCTCTTCTTTCCCTTTTCTTTGCTTTTTGATAACTTGATTCCAATTTACGGAACTTATCCCGTTCTCTAGACATCTCAACTCAAATCACTTTCCGCAAACTTTATTCTTAAAAAAGTTAATTAGTTACATTCGAAGTAGAGAAGTGAACCTGGTTAAAACGTTAAAACAAGCACGAATGAGCAACCGAAGAAATTTAATAGATCACCAAACACAGCGGCCAGTTGACTAACACATGCACGCACGCACACACACGCACACACAAACACATACACACACACGCTATAACGAAGTAAATTTCTCCGTCATTTTTATCCGCGCCAGGATTCGAACCCGGGTCCACTCATTCCGGAATAAGTTGCTCTACCAATTAAGCTACGCGGGCGTTTTATTCTGATTCCTATCTGCCTTTATGCCGTGTGCGTCCTTCTGTCAGGTACGTCACATCTCCTGGTACGTTACATCATCTTCCCCTTATTTTTTTTTTTTTTTTTTTTTTTTTTTCGAAGTGCTGGAGAAAGGATTCTCTTATTTTTCCTATCTCGCGGTGTGGAAATAACATCACACCAATGCGAGATTTTGAACGGTCGGGTCATCCGGATAGTTCGGGCGCCATTATAACGAAGTAAATTTCTCCGTCATTTTTATCCGCGCCAGGATTCGAACCCGGGTCCACTCATTCCGGAATAAGTTGCTCTACCAATTAAGCTACGCGGACGTTTTATACTGATTCCTATCTGCCTTTATGTCGTGTGCGTCCTTCTGGCAGGTACGTCACATCTCCTGGTACGTTACAACGCACACACGCGCGCACACACACGCACACACACGCGCACACGCACGCACACACAAACACATACACACACACAACTGTTTTTGCTTTGGAAAAACAGTTTGAGAAAATCTAGAAAAAGTGGATCCCAAGATAGGCGGTAAAACTCAAAGCATGTTGCGACGTGATGTCCACTCACACCCGTCAATCACAGAATTTCTAGAGGCGAGCAGAAAATATATTGCTGTCGGCGCTGCGCCGTGTGTTGGACTTATCAAGGTAACACCATCTGCCCGGCCCACCACCAGACTCAGGGTCTCTCAGAGATCTTAGTGCGCTAACTTAGAAGCACCGATCTTAGTGCGCTAACTTAGAAGCACCAATCTTAGTGCGCTGCACTTTGAATCAGGAAGGGAGGGGCGTATGCATGACATCACTGTGATTTTGTGTATGCCGACTCGCGGAGAACTAGGGTTTTTGTTTTATTCAGGAAGGGGAGTGTATGTATGACATCACTGTGATGTTTGTATATGTCGACTCGCGGAGAACTGGGATTCATATGTTTTGAACTGTCGGATTTTTTTGTCTGTGTACTTAATGTTATATTTTTCTTTCTTTCTCCCTTTTGTTTTATTTTTTCTTATTTTTCTACCAGCGCGAGGCCCTGTGCGGTCGCACTCGCCGCACACCCTTAACGGCAGCCCTGCTTGTATAGCTCCAAACACTGAATACAAACATGGCACAGCTGACTGAGCCATACACACCTAACGGTTGGCATACAAGGAGGTACTCACTAAAAAGAACAGCGAATGGCTTGCACTGTCTCATAGAAACCGAGAAGAAACCACGGGAGCTGTTCTCTCTGTCCACTGTGACGAACTCATCGAAAGTGTCCTGCTGACGCCATTATAGCAATGTGACTGGGGCTTTACCAATGTTGTAGTACCTGTTCCGATCATCGCAATATTTGATACGACTCACACTGTGTGTCACAAAACTCCTTGCCACTAGATGATTAATCATCTAACTAATACGTTTAACACTTTTAAGTTTAACAGTATCTTATTATGTTTAAATTTAAAAGAAAGGAAAACAAAAGACGCTCATATATAGACATCTTCAGCAACCAGTTACTGCAACTACTACAATTCCTATACAAAACCGGCGTCATCTTTATAAAACCTAATGAAGGGCCCATTGTACTACACGATCGTATCAGAATAATATGACCACCTATCTAATAATGGAAATAAACACCCATGTTTCGGATGACAGGTGCGAGATGGTGTGGCATGGACGCAATGTGGCCCTGGAACGGTGCCCGAAGCACACGTGACCCGGAGATGACGTGGTCCTCAGTGGTCGGCACATCTAACCTATTGATCTAAATAGTCCTACAAGTGCTTTATGGGATTGAGGTCGAGCGATTTTACCGGCAAAGGGAGAGCTGAGACATCAGTGGCGTGTTCCTCGAACCAGTCACGCACCCCCTTAGCGACATGGCAAGGCGCATTGTCCTGTTGGCAGACACCAACGGCAGCAGATTAAACGTCCAACATGAAGGGATGCATGTGGTCAGCGAGGATGGGCAGGTAGCCATTGGCGTTCAGGAACCCATCCAATGGTACTAGCGGTACGAGGTCATACCAGAAAAACATCCCCCAGACATGCATACTGCCAACGCCAGCCTGTACTTGACCGACAAGCGTATTCGGGTGTTGGTTCTCATGTGTGTGACGCCGGATCCACCACCGCCCGTCACTTCTGTGAAGTAGAAACCTCGATTCGTCGCCGAAGGCAACCTTTTCCTAATCGTCCACTGTCCAATGACGGTAGTCCCATGCGAACTGCAGGCGTCGTTGCCGATGGACCTGGGTTAAAATGGGCATCTTGACACGGCGTCGACTCTGGAAACTCATGTGTGATAGAGTTGGCTGTTATCTGGGACACATACCTGGGTACCCCAGTGTTTATTTGCGTGGTGAATTCTGCAGTTGGGCGTCGATTGCCCTTTACCAATCGACGGAGCCGACGTTTTCCTCTGAGTCGATGGGCTTTGCAGCTCCACAGTTATGACGTCGGGAGGTATTCGGTGTGTCAGCGGTCCATTCTTGGTACACCCTTACTACAGCACCTCGCGAACATCCTGCTGCTTCTTAGATGCTTCCACCATTGGCGCGGTAGCCGATGACCTTTTTCAACGCCGGTCAAATCATTACCTTTCTCGAATGTGCTCACGTGATGCACTATGGCTCATCTGTCCTGGCTGGTCGCTTACATCTCCGTGTGGTCGACCTTGTCACGTGCACTCTTTGACGCGCCAGGGCGGGTACACTGTGATTCTGGGGGTGGTAATTTATTCTGATACGACTGTATTTATATTAACTATACCCAGCTATTAAAAGCCTCATTAGACGGAAGATGCTGTCTCTACTCTACCTATTCCAAAAGAAAAAAGGGAACAAAAAACCTCTAGCAGTACCTGACAAGCCCACGAACGATATCGTACTTTTATCCCGCACATGCTCACTAATCCGTAGCTACGCATCTTCGGTGCGCCTCTTAATAGCAATAGGATCGCATACTGATGCACCCCTGTAGAAGCTTAGAATTTCCTTTCTTAATGCTTTGGCGTATACTTCTTCAACTCTAATTTTTCATACCCTTTTCTGTGTCCTGTACTGTAAAGGTACTCTTCCTGTAATTCGAGCAGCATGCGTCGCGCAATCAGGTGTCAGCAGACCATGAGAATGTCACAGTTCCCCTCTTGACATGGCCCGATTTTAGGCTCAGTGACATAGGATCTAAACTTACAGTAGAGAAATCTTGTATATAGCAATCTGATTCTGTAAGAGCATATAAAGCTCACTCTGTCATCTAACAAAAACAGGCTAATTTTAATGGCTGCTAATTTGAAAGAAAAAATATCCATAGTGATTATACGTATTTATATGAAATATCTGAAAAAGAAAAACTAGTCTATTTAACAATATTTAGGCGCTATGTGGTATGGAAAAAGAATTCGTTTTCATTCTGGTCCTGAAACCTGTTAGGGAAACAGTGCAACAGCAGTGATGAGAATTGAGCTGATCATATGAACTTACCATCAATCCGGCCATTATCCAAAACGCGTAATTTATGTGCGTCATCTTCTGAGCTTCCTCCAGGCTTTTGGCTGGCATGCTTTCCTTTTTTATAGTATCATTTGACTTTTTTAATGAAAACAGTACAGTCTTCGTTTAAAAGGAAGGGCTGGGCTATCATCGGACTGATAAATGCGCCTACGCCGTAGAAGAAGTGCAGCGCCTGCGAGAGACCAATAAAGTTTTGATAGAGATAACACAAAAATGGATTTTCATTGATAACATAGAAACATATAAGTAAAGAATAAGTGAAAATAATAAAAAGTTTATTCTGTACATTGCCCTTATCTTCAGCTTACATCTCCCAAGAAACTTTTTGTTGTATGTAAGAAGGATACGGTGTGAAAACTGGGATTAACGTTATCCAGGGCCCAAATTGACACGTAACTAAACTTTTGCCAGGCGAGAAAATTGGGACCTTACGTCATCCAGGGCCCAATTTGATATAAAACAAAACTTTTTAAGGTAAAGAAATTGAGATCTGATGTTACCCTCTGTCCAATTTGACAAGTAACTTGTTAGCAGCGAGCGGTCGTATCGCTGATAACAAGTTACTTGTCAAATTGGACATCTTGCGGCTTCAGTGGAGCACATGTTTTGATTCCATGAACGTTTTTAGGCTCGCGCTGTCTTCAAATGTGAGTCCACGAAAACTATTATGTGTGTAACAGTTATAAGAAGAGAAACATGCTCCTAAATTGACAGGAGATATTTTTGTGTATGAGTTATAGGTAGTTAATTGAAGTTCTTTCCGGTAAAAAGTTTTTGTTAGTTTGTCTGTTTCTTGTAATAAGAGCCACGATGCGGAGAAACCCACCGGCATGACGCAGTTGGTTAAGTCGGCATGCACTGTGTCAAAGGCGGACGTTTCGGACGGGTGTTCGAACCCAGGTCCTGCCGGCCTTCTGGTCTGCGATTTTTCCGGGGTTTTTCGCAGACTCCTCGTGTTTGTGGACGCGAATGCGTACATGGTTCCCTCTGATGTCGGCCCCGGATGCGCCTCTTTGTCCCTGGCGCCCAAGCTGCCTGGGTTCACCAGATGAGTGTCGATGCCCTGGCAGTAAAACAATGTAAGACGAATGAAATCTGATGCCCCATGGCATCAGGCTCCTACGAGAATATTACTTATAGTTGTTGGTGGTGCAAAGAAACTGTTTGTTTAGAATGAACTAGAAGTTTCGTCAGGCTGCTTGTATTCTCAGTTCAGCTGAATTCATTGACTATTTCGGGGGCCATCTATATATTTAAAACACAAGGCCGTTTCTTTCTACAATCCGCCAGCGCCACCCACTGGGGCGATTTTCATGATTTTATTGAAATGACAGCTACTGACCCAGAGATTTGTCATCGCTAATTTTTATTGTCAGAACTATTTTTTTTTTATGTTACCATGTCATTTTGTTTTTTACATTCCGCTGTTCGTTATTCTGGCGTTTGTTCTCGCCTCAGTACTTGCAACGCCATCTGCCTTTCTGCGGTTGTCGGACTTGGAACTAAGTAGTTGTAATTATCGGAATCGTTTCAGTAGTTTTCGAGATTAGTAAAAAAATTCAGTATGTTATCGTGAACTACTTTCTTCCACGTTAGATGTGATCAAGTTGTATGAAAACAAACCGGAACGATACATGGAAAATCGGGAACTACTTGAAAGCGATCTGATTCGGTAGTTGTAAAAAATAACAAAAAAATAAACGAAATAGCCTATGTCCACCGGAAAGAAGTGAGCTTCTCAGCGGTGAAACAATTATCCAAATCAGTTCAGTAGTTTTCGAGATTAGTAAAAAAATATCCGTATGTCATCGTATGGATTGTGTAATGATACCAAAAAATTTTTTTTTTTTAATTTTAAAACCAAACCGGCAAATAAAACACATTTTTAACCCCATTGTGCAGTTATCTAGACACGATATAATTTCGGATCACTGAAAGAATGCCTCAATACTTCAATGCAAGCCTGTCAAAGACGGGTAAGTACATGTGTATACAATAATGAGGAACGCCATCGTTAAATTTGTATACGAGTAGTTGGCAAAATTAAAAATTAATGGAAATATTACGAAAATTTTGTTGTTGGTGACCCATCTTATACACTACCCATTAATAATTCAACCGTTTATTATAGTTATTAATTTTATTACAATTCGTGTTATATGACAAGAAACATTTTCAGTCGCAGCTTTATCAACCGTGCATGCCATCCATGGGTTACGGACTAATCAACCGTTTATTTTTGTTATGTGAAGTGCTAATGTAACGTTGACTAAGCTGTTTCTATTCGTATATAATTCTTCAAAGAGTATGCATTTTAGTGCTACTTGTACGTTAATATAATATATACAGACATCGTAATGAAAATAATTTTTCCTTTCAGATTTCATAAGATTAGCGCAACTGAGGCGGTTGCTTTAGATGTTTTCTTTCAACGTAAATAAATAAATCTAAGGCGAGAAAACTGAGACTTAAGGCTATCAACGGACACTTCACGCAATTAGCGACTGAAACCCATGGGAAAAGCACACAGAAAAGTGACTGGCGAAATTCGACGTGTTTCATTAGTACGACGACAGAAATCATCATTCTACAATGCACCACGGCGCATCAGACTATTACACAAAAGACACTTAAAGGGAACATATTGGTAAATTAACCGGGAGGATGGGATTAAATGAATTATATGATATACAATTGGGAAACGAATTCTTCGTAAATACATGGTAGGCATTGTAATGCTATTATTGACATAATTTCACTGTATTCCATGTAAACACCTCCTTCAGAAAACCTGAACGTTTTCATTGTCCTGGAGCGGGAATCGAACCCGCACCTCCCGATTTCCGGTCGAGCATGCTAGTCATTACACTACCCAAGACAAGAAAATTCCAAGCAACTGAACGTAGATATCTGAGAACCTTGAGATTTGCTCCAGTCGAAGCTATTCCTGCCCCACCGTAGAGTCTCTCGACCTTTTCTCACATCCAGGGTGGAATGTAGGTCACAAAGTCCAGTGATGAAAGTACGTCATATACAATTGGGAAACAATATCCCCGAAGAATTCTTCATAAATACATGGTAGGCATTGTAATGCTATTATTGGCATATTTTCACTGTATTCCATGTGACAACTTCCTTCAGAAAACTTGAAAATTTTCATCGTCATATTTTTTTCTCCATATGTCTTCGGGAAAATTCGTTTCCCAATTGCATATGACGTATTTTCATCACTGGACTTTGTGACCTACATCCAACCCTGGATGTGAGAAAAGGTCGTGAGACGCTACGATGGGGCAGGAATAGCTTCGACTAGCGTCAAACTGATGGTTCTCAGATATCTATGATCAGTTTCTTGGAATTTCCTTGTCCTGGGTAGTGTGGAATTTCCTTGTCCTGGTAAGCATGCTCGATCGGGAGGTGTGGGTTCGATTCCCGCTCCAGGACGATGAAAACTTTCAGGTTTTCTGAAAGAAGTGTTTACATGGAATACAATGAAAATATGCCAATAATAGCATTATAAATTATATAAGTTAACTGAGAGGATGGGATTAAATAAATTATATAAGCTAACCGGGAGGATGTGATTAAACGGAAAGTTGGGCAGATTGTAGCAATTCTTCTTTCGAGCCAGCCATCCCTCTTTAAGAAAATTGGCCTATGCTAGACTGTGTTTCCAAACAGGAGTTCAGCATTGCAAACAGAAATATATACTTACGCCACCTAGTAGTAGGACGGTTCATTTGGGATAATTCTTAAATATGTGCAACCCCCCCCTCCGGTGAATAGAATCTCACGTAGAAAGGATTTCTTATATTGGAAATTTAGGAGGAGGGATACAGAAAAAAATGAAATAAACATTTACACCACTACCAATAAAACTGCATTATTTTCAGCAGAAGATATGCATAAAATATATTTCGTAATGAGCGGTCGCAGACCAAAGAAGAATTTGTTCAATCGGGTTTTTAGACGTCTGGATAATGTGCGTAACAAACACATATTTTTCTAAGAATCCAGCGGGCGCCTATGTGAAAACACAAATTTGTCAGTAACAGAGATCGAATACGCGTCTCCTCGCTCCGGAGCCAGTTGTTTTAGCTGACTAAACTACACCGACGGAATGTATCGCTGCAGATTTGTCGTCTTGACACGTACTCTGTGGTACGTCGCAATCTAGAGCGGAAAATACATTAAGCACGTAACATCAACGAACGGGGATGGGAAGGTCACCTAACCCGAAGGGAGATAGGAGATGATAATATACTAGAAGTTATGAGACTGTGACGTATACTCCAATTTAAGTTTTCTTTTTGGTTCCTTTTATATTATGTAAATGTTGGTTCATTCTCTTTGAACAGTTCCTGAACTTAACGCAACATTGTCTTTCTCGCTGAATTTTATTTGGCAACTTGACGTTAGGTTAAGGGTGAATGACATATGTCAACGAAACTGATAAGAGTGATGTTTACCATTGTATCAGGGCTCTCTTTAATAGTCGGCTAGACCGTGAGATCATTGTAATTGCTTTAGGGAGAGATCGGTTAGAGAGCTCAGAATACTTTTATGTTAAGTGATCAGCGTTTGATCTCATATAAATAATTTGATTAATTCTTTTCCGTTGAAGGTTACGCTTCGTTGATATTGAAGTTTTAAATTGCTGTGAGTCGTAAGACCAGAGGAGTTTTATTATGCAAATCTGTTGTATTCAGATGTCAAAGTACTAAATGATTCCGTGATATTGTGCTGACAACTTAAAGCACATAAAGTGGACCTAATGAACGTATTGATTGATCAGTACAACAATTGTTATTTTAACTGACAATTAGAGCCATTAAATGTTTAATTAAGTGCTGTGTTTGTTGATTAAGCTATCTGGAGCACGTTTTACACTTTAAGGAACATTTCAGTAAGAAAAGTGTTTACGTTGAAGTGCACTAATGTTTTGGAGTAACATAGACAGTTGACAGATAGCTTCAACCAATGACACTAAACACATTACAAGACCCAGAAAACGATGGTGAAATGGTATGGAAAAGAGACTGAAAGAAAAGAAGGGAGATCATGAGTCAGATATACAGAAAACCGAAGAGAAATTGCTGAGTCTTTTTTCCAGACAGATGGCGCAAAAGAAAAATATTTTAGTAGCTTTGCACGGCTAACAAGCAGATCCCCAGAAATCAAGCTGAATTAAAGTAACGTTGATAGTACGACCACACTCTGTGACGACTGACCATTCCTGGCGAAGCATTTTTTTGCCTGGAAAATGGTGTCCATATGGGGACACGACTTACTATGGGTTCCGTCAGATAAATTTTGACAGATATCTTTCAAAAGTTAGTTGTAGATGTTATACTACCATAACCATTTTATAAACCAATCAGCTTATCAGTGACAAAGAATATTCTATAAACTAATTATTATTTGATTTCCGAATCATGCAACCTTCTAAGGCACCGTATTTGGCATATCATGGAGTCTAGTAACTGTAATATGTGCTGAAACCGTCCGCTAGAGAAACAGTCAGAAGACGCAAAGACAAGATACATATTTTCAAGTCTTCTGAGGGTTTCTCGAGAACGATTGCAATAACTAAAGGCAGTGAAGTATCAAATATTGGACAGGAAGTGTTTTAATGCCACTGAATATTAGAAGAAATATTTAATATTGGGTATCCTTCAGAAATTCACGAAGGCGATTTCGGGACAGATTTTGAAGATGGATGCAAATTGCTTAGGACAGTAATTTTAACTGCACGTAATGGCTGAAAACTTAGGCTTACACACTTTTGCAGTCGGAAATGTATTATTTTAGGTGGTGAGTTTCTGGTATACACTACAGTTGCTGTCTACAGTGATATTCTAAATGAAATCCATTTTCATTTCTTTCGTCAACGTCAGAAAGGTCTTTTTCTACCCATAGAACACTTTTCTGTTATGTCTGAATATATTAATTAGCCTTTAGGCTGTTTCTTCTTTTCTGACGACTGAAATACTGGTGCTTTAATGACTTTCGTCAGCAACCTTGACACACCAACATGAATAATTTCTGCAGAGTGTGCTAGTCCTGCAAAACAAAAACGATAAAAGCCATCTCTAAGAATATCGTTCAGAATTTGCTTCACCTATCAGCATAAAGAAAGTTTAATTCACCTTGGTGTGGATCTGTCATCTTACCTGTAAAAAAGGAGAGACGTCCTTTCCATAAATCCTAATCATAGATACGTTAGCCACCGTGTCGATGGTGCCCATGAAAAAGCCCATAATGGCCAGTACTATGCTGAGCACCCAAAGAACTTGACACAGGGGAATGACGGCCATGGTCATACACATCATGATAATGCTCACTGCTATCAGGACGTAATGAGAAAACCTGTGGACATACAAAGAAGGATGCCATTAGCACACAAAAGCATATAACTCCTTCTATTTCTATGTTCAACTTAGGCAATAAAATGGCACGAAATGAGGCATCATTACATGGTATTTTACTTAATACAGTGAGCTAACAGACAGTGGCGGTCCTAGACCTTGCAGGGATTCGGGCTATGGCTCTTCACGGAGCCCTTCGCAATCGCAATAATCTAAAATCATTGCAATAGCCTCTTATATATATATATATATATATATATATACGTAAAAAATTACATGTTGCTTACTCTGACCGTAAACCAGTCGCTCGTTTTTCGTTTCTTACACAAACCCCCACTTGGAGTGAATGTGATTCCAAAGCAATTTTTTTAACCGGGAATTGTAGAATTGGTTTATATGAAATAAACACGACGTAATACAATGCAGTGTTTATTAATAAAATTAGGAATCCAAAATATTACCAATTCCAAAATGACGTGTTACTAAATAAACAAAGACAGCTGTATAATTATAAGAAAAGTCATTTAAGGAATTCTGCGACTTTTCTTGTGTCTGAAGTCTTCAATCAAATGACTATGGTTTAGAGTAGATGCAAGTTTTCTATGGACAGAAGAGCTAGTACATTGCAGCTCACCACTTGTACCCGAAATTGTGGCAAAACTCCTATGAAAAATATCTTTAAAAAAATTAAATTTATACATTTCTGAACAACTTTCCCCCTGAAAAAATGTCACTGACCAATTTTAATATTTGTTTACTGCTTTTAATTGATGTCACTAATTAAAAGCAGTAAACAAATATTAAAATTGGTCATTTATTTGTATATGATCGTGAACTACAACTACAATATTTTAGGTGACGCCAGGCAAAAACTACTAATTAATTGGCTGCGATGCGGGTCCCCGGTATGCCCGTACCTGGGGCTGCCACTGCTAACAGACAATGAAATGAAATGAAGCGGTAATTTAATTTTTATACATATCCACGCCAGGTTAGCAAAGTTCATCTGGTGACATCAATAGCTCGCCTCACCGCAAAATGACGTGAGGTTTCATTTGCAGTGGACACACGTAGCTGGTATAGCAAGTTCAAGTTAATAGATGAAATATTGAACCCTGTCAAAATTGTGTGTGATCTGACTCGACCCGGATCTGACGGAAATTTATATCGGGTTAAATACTTTTAACTTGTGGCATTCATGTACAACTTGTAATCGTAAATCGTACGCAAATTTACCTGAATGAAAACTTTTCTGTGTTAGCGTGTTAGACTGCCATACTGAATGCCCAACACTTAAAGACCGTAGATAAAACGGATAGAATGGCATGGGATATATAGTGCAGATGGAATACGGGATGAAGAAACAAATGCATGATATAACTCGCATGAAATGCAGGACAAATGACGTACGTACAGTGACACACAGTTGCAAATGTTAAGCTTGTCGGCGTAGTTTAGTTGGGAGAACAACGAAAGTACGAGGCGGAGTTTCGAGTCTCACCACCAGCAAAAAGGATTTATTTTATATTGGTGCCCCAAACTAAAACTGAATCTCTTGGTCGTGAGATTAAAAATAATGTGTGATGTTTCTTTCACACATGGCCTAGAATTAATGAAAATTCCTTCTTCAACGCTTTAAAACTGTGTGATGCTTTTTCCACACATTATCTAAATTTAATAAGAAATCCTTCTTCTACAGTAAGCTAATTCAAGCATAGTTTGCCTGCTGATCCGGAAACCTACGATTCTATGGCAGTCCTTTCTCAAGTGAGGATATTGTGACGCACCTACCTCAGAGGTAAGTCACATGTCAATACGCAAAGTTGTGGCGATAAGCTTCGTCGGTGTAGTTTAGTTGGGAGAACAACTGTCTCCGGAGCGAGGAGACATGACTTTGAATCCCACCACCGGCAAAAAGGATTTACTTCAGATTGGTACCCGAACCTAAAAACTGAATCTCTTGGTCGTGACGTTCAAAGATATGTGCGACGTTTCTTTCACACAGCGCCTGGAATTAATGAGAATTCCTTCTTCAATGCTTCAAAAATGTGCGATGCTTCTTCCACACATCGTCTAGAATTAATGAGAAATCCTTCTTCTACAGTGAGCTAGCTAATTCAAGCATAGTTTGCATGCTAACCCGGAAACCTACGATTTCATCCTAGTCCTTTCTCAAGTGAGATATTGTGACGTACGTGTCGACTCCCATGTCAAAACGCAAAGTTGTAGCAATAAGCTTCATCGGTGTAGTTTAATTGGGAGAACAACTGGCTCTGGAGCAAGGAGGCACGCATTACAATGCCACCACCGGCAAATGAGCTTGTTTCGCTGTAACAGGAACAATGAAGTGCAGTTCAAAAAGGTGACGACTCGAGGAGTTAGATGGACACGAATTTTCTTGTGTACGAGAGTTCAGTAAGTTGTCTTTTGACTTCTTACAGCGATGCAAGTGTAATATCGATGTTGCATGCTGTTGACGAAGGAAGTAAGTAAGTAAGAAGGTCTTGCTGCATTAAACCCCACTCTTGTACACGAGCAGATCAAGTGCCCAGGAGAGTTCTGGGAAGAGGTCGATCAGCTGAAATCCATCTTCCCAATGCATCCCACACATACTTTATTAAGTTGAGGTCCAACGAACATTCTGGTCGTGATTATACATGCACTGTATTAGCCTTTCCTGTGTTAAGATAATTGTTACTAGACAAAAAACTGTCTTTCCTTAATAAAGGGTAAATAACAGGATCGCAAAAGTTCTGGTCTTATTGCATCAGATTATTGTATGAATACGTCCTTTCGAGAGACTGAATGGTAGAATAACTATATATAGTTAGAACTCTGGTACCAGAGATTTGCATTAAAATGGCATTAACAGAAGAAAAAGGGTATAAAAAAGAAAAAAAAAAAAAACGGATACGGCAGTAGGCTGAAGATAAGCAGTGATTGTTAAAGCTTTGTCCAAACATGCTTTTTGAAACCTTTCTCCTCCTTCTCCTAAGGAAGTCTTAGAAAAGCAAAGGTGGCTTCTTTTTCACGAAGTAACATTTTTCGTGATATTTACGATGTAATAACTAATCCGCTAAATAGAATATTGTCGCGGTGTGCCTCAACAGTTTGCGTTTAATTATTTTTTTAATTTTTGAATTGGCAGTGTCCGAATGTTACAGGAAACATATTTGCTATATGTCGTTTTTTTAGTCTTTCTGATTTAACAAAATTCTTTGCAGTCTGCGTCGTATTACAGCCAGCAACGATGTTTAATGACTGGCTAACTGACTTCATTTGGAATAGTCTGCGTCCGAGCAATGGTCTTCGTGGAGCATTAGCTCTCAACGTTTATGACAGGACTATGCTTCTGGGAAAAGACAACTTTTTTTGTGTGCGAGGCGAGATTGCGATGGTACATTGAATCTGGGAGTTCAATTGTTCGGCTGGTCTAAGGAGTGATGATCTGAGGCGGAAAGTTAGAGGAATTGACAAAACAAGTAGGTACAAAAAAATGAGCACCTGAAGAAAGAGCTCAAGTTCTCCGCATTAATCTTACAAGAATCTGCTAATATGGGAACTAAATGTCCTGAAAAATGTGTAGATCAGATTGTACAGTAACGTATGATCATTTACAAAGAAGCTTCGTGTTGTAGGGACGTACTGAAACTGCAATTAAATAATCCAACCTCAAGAAGCGCTTATAGCGAATTAAATCCGTTTAATCACTGGTGTAATATGCATAAAAATTCGCCAAGCTTTCACTCTTCACTGGGAGGCTTTTTCAAGGCAATGGTATATTGCAGTTCAAAACGGTGACAACGATTTCCTTGAGAAAACATTCCAATGGAGGGGGAAAGCTTGGCGAAACTATATGCGTGTTGCACTAGTGATTAAACGGATTTACTTCGCCATAAGCGCTTCTTGAGTTTGCACGGTCTGGTGTGCTTTAAAATAAAATAATCCAACCTGCAAAAATAACCAAATAATTAGATACGGCTGTAAAAAATATATAAGATATTGTTGTTAAAAATGTATAAAATATCTCAAATATTTGATATGTAAGATATTGTTGTAAATAAATGCACAGAGTTACAACATGCATCCCGGTCCTATGTCCTGACCTTTGACCCCACTTCACCCATTTTCAATAGGGTTCATTCCCAGGTGGTCCCCTACGACATACTAAGATGTCATCGAAATCGAACCATATTTACGCAAGTTATGACGCATAAGGGCAATGGAATGCATCCCGCTCCTATGTCCTGACTTTTGACCCCATTTCACCCATTTTCAATTGGGTTCGTCCCCAACTGGTCCTCTGCCACATACTAAAACTTCATCGAAATCGAACCATATTTACGCAAGTTATAACGCATAAGGGCAATGGAATGGATCCTGCTCCTGTGTCGTGACCTTTGATCCTACTTCACCCTTTTTTAACAGAATTCGTTCCCATGTAATCCCTTACCACATACTAAAATTTCATCGAAATCGAACCATTTTTACGCGAGTTATCGTGCGTACAGGCAGACGGACGGACGGACGGACAAAGCTGGAGCATATACGCTTCTTCAGCCTACGGTTGGAAAGCGTAAAAAAAAGGATGAGCGTGTATTCACATTGATCTTTGCCATCAGCACTATTCAATA
This sequence comes from Macrothele yani, assembly GCA_039090855.1. Classification (NCBI taxonomy): domain Eukaryota; kingdom Metazoa; phylum Arthropoda; class Arachnida; order Araneae; family Macrothelidae; genus Macrothele; species Macrothele yani. The sequence goes on from CM077014.1 coordinate 4,464,231, forward strand.
CGTAAGACAGCTCACTCGCCGACATGATTGTAAAGCTGTGGAAACGGCAACCAGTTTGTAAAAGACCTCACTTGTAGCCATTTCTATAACATACGAGAAATGGGTTTTCAGAAAATGTACAGCTTGAAAATTCTGTGACGTACTACAGAGGAAAAAGCATGTCTCAACACGACAAATCTGCAGCGAGACATTCTGTCCTTGTAGCTCAGATGGGAGAGCAACTTACTCCGGAGTGAGGGGACAGGGGTTCGATGCCAGTCGCGGACGAACTTGTGTTTTACCATTGGCGCCCGATTGCGGAAAATGGATCCACTGGCCGTTGGGTTCTTTGAACGATGTGTGATGTTTGTTTCACACATTGTTTGGAATTAATAAAAAATTCCAACTTCACTTCAAAAGAAAAATAAGAGGGAGATGATGTGACGTACTACAAAGGTCAAAACATGTGTCCAGACGACAAATCTGCAGCGAGACATTCTGTCCGCGTAGCTCAGTTGGGAGAGCGACTTACTTCGGAGTGAGGGGACATGTTTTCGATGCCCGTCGCAGACAAACTTGTGTTTTCACAATTCCGAAACAGCATTAAAAACAAAAGCCACTGTTAAATTATGCTGGCAAAGGACGTTGCATTTATTTTACATGAATATGGAAGTGATGGCATTGTTTTACCTTCAAATTTCCTTCCTTTGTTTTGTCTCCTGCAAATTAATGCTGATGAAATAAGTTCTAAATCATTTCGTATTGATAACAACCACTTGTTCCCAGCTTTTTCCTTGTCACTTTCTTAAACCTCAGTTCTCTGACAAAGGAAATTCCTAACTACATTTCTACCATAAAGTAGTACATACAAATGCTTGCAAAATACACAGTTTTTGTGAAGGCTATGAATGATTTCATGGCGACAAAAAGAAAAGTGAAGAAAGAAAGGAAAGAGACCGCCTGTAGCCTTTGCTACTAAAAACACAATTACTTCGGTGAATCTTTTTCATTTCCATGGTTGCGATATTTCACTTTAATTTCGAAAGCAGAGAACGAAAACTGTAGCGGTTATGAGTTTTTGGCAGATATCATATTTCAGCTTGGGCATACTTAACTTATACCTCTTACGTTGATTGAAGAAATGATTTTATTTTCCTTCTGTTCCAGAAATAAGGCATTCTATGTATAATTGTTAAAAAAATGGAGCTACTTCCTTTAACTTTTCAACCTTTGGCCACATAAACAAATGAGGTACCATTAAAAAGCATTTGAAAGAAACTATCGTGTGATTCTAAGAAATATGCTAATTAAGCTGATTGAAATGCTAAATGGCGCTCCATTTGCGAACCTTTTCGTTGTAAGTATAAATTATTTTGAATTTTGAAAAACCCTTAAATCCACATTGAAAACTCTTAAATTTGTTATTTTTACCGAATGGAATGAAAAATCATGAATATACTGTATTTGCAAAGGAAGAGGAAGAATCCATTATGTACTGTATATGCAATCTGAGAAACATACCTGGAATTGTTTCTTCCCTGCAGATTTGGAAACTATACTGGAAAGCCTGCGTCGTGTAGCAACCTCCGATAAAACTTAGCGCTTTTGCAATGTTTGGTATGCAGAGTACAGAAAAGCACGTGTCCTAGAAAGTGATCTATACAAAATGTTGTGATTAAGTTACTGTTTCATATTACTTCGTAGCAACTTCATTTATTCGTAATAATAACTTGAATTGGTGTTATAAAAATCAATTTGTATTTTTTAACAAAAGAAAACACTAATCTGGGTTAGCTGATTTTCTTTTCTTCTTCTTTTTTGTTTTTGTTTGTAATATCAACTGCCAATAACGTATGGAAATCCGTTTCTAGATGTAAACATAAGAACTATATAGGAGGGTTGTACCGAGAGTAATGCAAAAGTGAACATAACTTTTTTATTAACTGACAGAGGTCGTTCAAATTGCTCATGTTGGTAGAGTAACTCTTTCTCTATACAAAGGTACTACTCAACATAGTCTCCATCACAAGCGATGCAGTTTAGCCATCGCTGAACCCAAATCTCGAATCCTCTTTGAAAAAATTTAGGTGTGGACTGTTGTACCCACTTCTTCTCAGCCACTTTCACCTCGTCTGTGTCATCAAATCGTTGTCCCTGAGACTGTCCTTCATTGGACCGAACACGTACAAGTCTGAGGCACCAGATCTGGCCTGTACTGTGGATTCAGGACCACCGAGCAGCCTTATTTGCTGATCGCCTGATTTGTTGCCAAAGATGTATGTGGCCTCGCATTGTCATGGTGAACGTGGATCCTTTTCAAATTATTGTTCGGTCTCTTCCTCCTTATAGCTTCTCTAAGCTTCTTGAGTGTCTCAATGCACCGCTCGCTGGTCGCGGTACGGCCACGTTCCAGAAAATCAAAGAGAATGACACCCATGTCGTCTCAAAACACAGTCACCGTGACTTTCTGTGCTGATAGCTGGCTCTTGACATTTTTTTGGCCTTGGTGACGAGGTGTGACGCCATCCCATGGATTGATTCTTCGTTTGCGGATCGTAAAGATACACCCAAGTTGCGTCTCCTGTCACCAGATAAGAAAGAAATGTGTCTTTATTAGCTTCAAACCAGTGGCGGCTCTTGGAGTAAAGTTTTGGTGAGGCTAATAACCAGCCCACAACATATATAATTTATGAAAGACAACTAAATCCAAATTTTGAAGGGAGGAAAAGTGGAAGGAAGAAGATAGACTCTCCAAAAATTGCAAACGATTTCGGAGGAAAAAAATCTATATTTTATCAAAAAAAAAAAAAAAAAGTAGAAGGAGGAAAATGGTTCACCGGTTTTCTTTTATGTCGTACCTCTTAGGCGGAAATGCATTTTACGCTCGATTTCTTTATCTAGCGATAGTTAGTATGAGTGGTCATTGCATCACGCACAACACCAATCGAACGTCCACTCCTTTAAAAATTAAAAGCAAATAATTTTAAGAGAAAAAGTACTTTTCTCACAAAGTGTTTCTGAGTCCAGAATAAAAGTAACAGGTCTGTGTTAGCGACGGCGCATCCCGCACGTACGCCGTGACCCGTGGAAACGGCATCTAGGAGAAATCAAGTTCTCTCCCTCTCTCTCTGGAAATACATTTCTATATACATATATGGCGCTCTCTCGAGCTTTATTATCTCTTGCATTTCTTATCTTCTGTGCATTTAACGATCGAATCCTTTCCAGTGTGTCCTCACTTTTTTCACCGACTTCTTCGTCTTTTTTCATTTACACGTCGCCGTCACTAAGCTGGAGTCTCCTCATCATTTTCCACCTTAAACATAAAATTTAGAATGTTCTGTTGAACTTTCCGAGATCTCTAGGGATATAAACTTTCGTTCGAAGAGATGGGCCTGGGTTTGAGTTTCGAATAAGGCATAGGTCGTATGTTTTCTAATGGGGTTGGCACTCCTCCTTCCCAGGAACCAGTGGCCCTGAAGTAAAAATGGTCGAATGATGAAAGACCTCTGAGCTACTAATTGTGGTCGTTAAACTCCGAAACAAAATAATAAACAACAAAGTTGGCACCGAATTTTCGGGTGTAATAAGCACGTCTTTTGAATCCGTTCTGGCGCAAATTAAATTTATCAAAGCTATTCAAAGTCAATGGAAACGGTATGGATAACAATAGATCTGACCGAAGAAAGAAGATTTTCAATAGGGGTTTTAATCCCTCAGATATTGCTGTAAAAGGAATCGTGAGCTTTTTAAAAACTCTTAGAAACAGAGATATCGACAAGAATAAGATGTGACTTTACGTCCCCTGGGGGAAAAACCATGCATTATTTTAGGAAGAAAGTATTCTCAAAAGGTTTATCCGTATAAGCGGTATCGGTCGAAGAAAACAAAAATTAGTCGAGTTTTCAGGAGCCCAGATTTTGCGACAAATACTTCAGAAGCAGAAATTAACACATATAACCCCTGGTGGCTAAACCATTCTTTACCAAACATTAGAAATTATGTGAAAAATATTTTCCATCAGGTCTTGTATGCGATACAGGAAGAATTTTTCAAATCAGCGCTTTAGGAGCAGAAATAACGCAGAAAACGCAATTTACCTTTGTGCCCCCTAGCAGAAAGTGTATGATTTACTTGAAAATTTTGAATTTATAGGGAAAACATTTCGCATCGGAAACACTATCCAACACAGAAGGAATTTTTTAAATCGTACTCTTAGAAGTAGAGATATTGACAAAAATAAGATATACATCTGCGCCCCTGGCGTAGAAACCATGAATTTTTCAAGAATAAAATTTTCCTAAAAGGTTTGTCGACATGAGTAGTATCGGTCAACAAACGACGTTTTTTTCAATCGAGAATTTAGAAGCTCATATTTTGCTGCAAATACAACAGAAGCGGAAATTAAGATTTACGCCCCCTGGTGGCCAAACTATTTTCTTACAAAAATTAGAAAATATGTGCAAACGATTTCCCATCAGGAAATATGTGCAAACGATTTCCCATCTGTATCCGGTGCAGAAAGAATTTTTCAAATCGGAGATTTAGAAGCAGAGATATAGGGGCAAACGCAATTTACCACTACGCCCCCTATAGGAAAGTCTATGAATTACTTGAAAATTTTGAAATTATATGAAAAACATGTCACACGGAAAACACTATCCAACAAAGAAGGAATTTTTCAAATCGGACTCCTAGAAGTAGAGATATTGACAAAAATAAGATGTACATCTACGCCCCCTGGCGGAGAAACTGTGCAATATTTTAAGAAGAAAATATTCCGAAAAGGTTTATCGATGTGAGTGGCATCAGTCTACGAAGAAATTTTTTCAATCGATATTTTAGAAGCTCAGATTTTATGGCAAATACATCAGAAGCAAAAATTAACACTTACGCCCCCTGGTGGCCAAAGTATTCTTTACCAAAACTTTCAAATTATATGCAAAAGATTTTCCATCAGGAGATGTATCCGCTGAAGAAATTTTTTTTTCAAATCGGAGTTTTAGAAGAAAAATTATCGGGGAAAATATAATTTACTTTTACGCCTCCTAGCGGAAAATCTATGCGTAATTTGAAAAAGTAACTATATCTAAAATACTCTTCGACATAAATGGAATCGAAAGATATAAATTATTTTTCAATCGGATGTTTAGAAGCAAATATCCACATATAAAACGTATTTTTGAATTCGTCGTATTTTTGAATTCGTCCTCATCTACCGGCGAAATTGTATATCGTAAAAAAAAAAAACGAAATAAAGGATCAGCATTTGCATATTTAAAGCTTCCCAATGCAAAAAGAATTTTTCAAATCGGACAAATAGTTGCTGAGATATCGTGGGTACAGACGGGCGGACGGACTGACGGACAAACCGATAACAGAAGCACGATCTTTTTTTACAAAAGACGTGCTAAAATGGAAAAGTACGGATGATGTTCGTATGGAGACTTCAAAGAAATAGGTTTGCGGTTTGGTTTGCGATCTGGTTTAATCTTAAAACGCTTTCTTTTCTGTGTCAGTGCGGGACAGCCGGGCAAAGAGTCATCATTGGGAAAAGAAAGCAATTCTGAAGTACTTGAAAAAGGATTATGAGTGTCGTAAATATATTTGTAGCAAATTTACATCCCTCTCACATGAAAACCTGAAGGCAGGTAATTTTATTGGGCCTCAAATTCGACAACTAATGTTCAATCTTCAGTATGAGAAAACCAAGAATTAACATAAGCAAGTTAGTAAAATCATGCAATGCATTTATTATGATAAGCTTTCCAACATACCAAAAGTCATTACTCAAGTTATGAGGATAATGGTTCTGGAATAAATCTCGCTCCTGTGTCCTGAACTTTGACACCATTTCGATGATATTAAACAGAATTGGTTCAGTATACCTGCGGAACAACGTACTAAAGTTTTGTGTCAAAAGCCATTTTCAATAGGGTTCGTCCCCAGGTGGTCCCTACCAGACATACTAAAGTTTCATCGAAATCGGACAGGCAGACAGACAAAGCTGGAGCATATACGCTTCTTCAACTTACGGTTGGAAAACGTAGAAAACGAACATGTTTAACCTTCGAAAATTGTGTGCGAAATTTCTTCAGAAAATAGTGGATCCGAAATATACAGAAACAGTGGAAAACATGCTTGAAAAAAAGAAATCTGAACAACAACATGAGTGTGAAGATGTATTTCTTACATTTAGATCGACTTTTCAAAAAAAAAAAAAATAAATAAATAAATAAATTAGGAAATGTAGACGAAGAAGTTCAAGAGCAGAGATTTGACCACGGTATATATATACCGCAAAGAAACATATAAAAAAATTTAAAATTAACTCCAAAAATCACAAAACTGTTTTGGAAATCAAAAATAACTTTTCCTTTGGTGGTGTTGGAACCAGAAGAAAGATGGAGCGACCCATACTTTGATGACGTCAGTAGGCAAACAAATGTTGGATTACATAATTATGGTTATGTTTTAGAAAATATTAAGTATACCAAGTTATAAAATAAGTCTATTTTAATCGATGTTCAAATTTTCATCCTTGGGAACGCATTAATTGTCCAGAAAAAAGATGGCGCGACCTGCTCTTTGATGACGTCAGTAGACAAACAAATGTTTGATTGCATAATTATGGTTATGTTTTAGAAAATATTAAGTATTCCAAGTTATAAAATAAGTCTATTTTAATCGATACTCAAATTTTCATCCTTGAGAACGCATTAATTGTGATGAAAATGTGTACAGAAGTTTTTCCATTGGAAGTATAGGAAGCAAAATCACTTGACGTCCACCTTAAACAACTGAGATAGCTTTACCAACAAAACATATGCATAACAAATTTTCTGCATCACCATAGCAGCAGGTCACGGGACCAGAACGTTCCTCTGTGGTTATCGCGAAGACAGACAAGCCGTTCGTTTCTTTCCTTTGCGTCTTTAAAAAATGCTTAAAAATCAGAAAATGACTTTTTCTTAATTTTTTTTTTATAAAAGGGACGATAGTTGTAAGTTAAGGTTGTAAAAATTGCAATGCGTTATGATTTATAGTTTTCCATATAACCGTTTTTTTTATGGATCCCATCGCGAAATAGATAATTTTGTGAAATTTAAACATTTAATTTCTCGTAAACTAAATCGAAATTAAAAAAAAAGGGCGAGAAGGTGCAAACATTCGGTCATGGCACTACATGCCTACAAAGTTTCGTGGTTCTGTTGCTGTTAGTGTGTCCGGAAAGCGACCTGATAGCACTTTTTTGCTTACCTTAACTTTGAAATACAATAGCTCTTGAAGTATCATTAGAATCAAGAAACGGTTTGTTTCAGCCTATTCTCCAAACAATGTTCTACAAACGATGTAAATTTCATATTTTTGTGTTCAATACGTTTTGCGCTGCGAGCTAGGAAAGCAAGAGTGTCGTGAAATCTCTAAAACAGCGGCAGCAGCGGCGGCGGCAGCTACTTTTTTAGAATAGAGAGAAAATGTGTGCAGCGTCCATTTTAAAATAAACATCAAGACGCAAAAAAGGTGCATTAAACTTTTTAAAAATTATTAGGCATTACAATCTCTAATTTTCGCGTCCTCATTAATGTGTATTTTGCGAATAACGCGTTGCGGACCCAGACGTTCTAACTATAGATTACGTGCGCTGGCTTTTAGCTGTTCGTCCTAGTTGACTCGGGTTCGAGTCCCGAACGAGGTACGGGCTGTGTGTTTGTCTTACGGCACTGGCTCTCTCCCTTCCCTGGAACCAGTGGCCCCTAATTTAGGGACGGGAAACTGCTTACCAACCTTAGAGTTTCTCACGGTGGTCGTTAAACACCAAAGTAAGAAAGAAATGCGTGCAGTTACTCGCAGGTAGGCTATGGAGAGAAATGACTACCTATCTGCAGGCTACTTTTGAAAGTAAAAAGTCAGACACAAACTGGGTTAGACATTTGAAGGGCCATCTGAAATGAATCAGCGTGACTTAAAATGTATTTTATGTTTTAAATTAAAGCTATAAACATAAATGCCGACTATGTGGGTGCTCCTTGGCTCAAGCATTCATTGAATAATTATAAAGCATGAAAGCTTAGAGATAAATATTAAAAGAAAGAAAAACTCTTTTAATTCACCAGTTGTGGATTTTTTTTTAATGATCAGCAAGAAATCACCCGATATCAGAGTTTTAGCGGAAGCACCTCATGCATTGTGAAAGAAATACTGCGGACCTCACTTTCATAGGCGCCAGCTACACTATAAGTGCTCGGAACACAATAAGTCATTGATACTAATAAAAGTTCCCCCTTCAATTAAAAAAATTTTATACATATAACTGCAAAAAGTGCATAAGAAAAATTAAGAGCTCACAAGTATACAATGTATATATATATATATATATATATCCGTTCCAAGTTTAAAAATCTATCTGCGCTTAAATCGCATGATTAATTGGTGTAGGCTTAACGTTCCACTGTAGACCTACGTCATCATCATCATCATCGTCAACCATTATCAATCCACTGCTGGACGAAGGTCTCCCCAAGTTTCCTCCACAACGGTCTGTCTTGTGCCAGTCTCCTCCATGTCACTCCCGCATATTTACGAATTTCATCCACCCATCTCCCATGTGGTCTTTTTCTGGGTCTTTTCCTGTCCCTTGGAATCCAATCTAAAATTTCGACCTACGTATGAGCGTGTAAATATGTAAACAGCTGGAAGCCCCCAGTGGACTTCTGAAAAGTCTGCACCTATGGCGACAAACGTGTCTACGGCAAAACAGTCATACAAACACTTAACTTGGAATGGATTTCCGTGATAAAGTTTTCCAGTCCATATTGTATGGATGGAATTACTTTTGCCTCCTACTTATCAAATCGAATGCACGAAGATGGTCGCCGGTCTTCCTGTTCTCCTACATTCGCGGAAGAACGCGGAAAAAGGGAAGTCCTTCGTTGTATTTTGGTCGTGAAATAGACGGCTCAGTCAGTGCACTCTAGTCAATTCATCTGACCGAGTCATTGTTGCGGAGTTAATGTTAGTGTATCGATCGGTTTGGCGCTGGCTTTGGGCTGATCGCCCCGGTGGTGACAAGCTCTGCGGCTGTGGTGGTCCCTAGAGGGGTGCATTAGGGTGGATTAAAGGCTAGAGTATATTACATATGGATGGGATGCAGAAAGCCTCGACAAGCGGGCGTAATAGTCATGGGTGTGTGTGTGTGAGTGCGTACGTGTGTGTTTAGTCGAAAGGAAAGTGAAGGGGAGTTTGTGGAACGAGGGGGGTGCGAAGTCTTTGACGGTCTTTGCCACGGAAGAGCTAATGGGACCAGCAGGTCACTAGAAGCGTGAACTCTTTTGCTCAGCTTCCTCTCCTCCTCCTCTCTGTCTCTTTTTCCTCTCAGATTCATTATTCAGCAATAAATTCATACCACGAGGTTTTTAAAATTTGACACTTCGTGAATAGTCATACCCAGTGTACATGCAAGGTGAATAATGCAGTGCCGTTACAAAACAAGATTTTGTAACCCCATACAACGCATCAGTTTCTAGAGATTTTCTGATCATGAAATGTTGCTACACATGTCGATGTCCGTTTGGCAATGACGACGCTCTGTACGGTGGTAAATTACAGGAAAATGCTCACAACCTATTAAGACCTTTCTTCATTTCTTCTGAACAAGACGTTTGGGTATCGGTATCACCTACTGTGTTCAATCTCACACGAGTATATATCTTAGGTTCAAATTTGGTATAAAACATGGAAGATACAGGGTACGGGTTCAGGACCTGAAGCCCCACTGGAGCGAATGTTTCCAAAAGAAATAAATATTTTTCAACTTCATCAAGCACATTTTTTCATGTTTTTCTGATCGGTCCTATCCCGGAGGACAACTCGAGAAATGACCATTCTCGTATTGTCCACCGGGACAATACGGGTATTTAGCTAGTTAATTCATATCCCGGTGGACATGAATTAACTAGCTAAATACCCGTTCTTCGAACGTGATGATATCAAAATACAGTTGAAATACAGATGATATATGTAATATACAGTTGAAATGGCCATACACTGCATATTTCTTCGATCTTTTGGGAAACACATGTCTGCCTGACTTATTCTGCTAGACACATAAGCAATTCCGTTCATAACTGTAAATTCAAAACTTCAAGCCTACAGGAAACAAATCTAAAAACGTCGTTACTCTTCACTTTGATCGTTAAAATATTAATAGACAACAGAACAAAATAATAATGGAAACAAAACACGTTGTTTCGTTCAGCATAAATGTAAAAAGAACCTTGCTTATAAACAATTTCGTTCGAAACTGTAGATTTAAAAGCTAGCAAGTCAGATGTTTTTGGAAGCGTGAGCAAAATTGTGTTGCCATCGCTAATATCTAAAGGGGGAAACTTTTTTTTTTCAAATTTCAATTTCTATGAAAATCTACCTGAATATTTACATTTATTGCAGTCACCTTTTACCACTTATGTGACGTCACCGTTACTTCGGTGAAAATGAATGTTGGTAATTTGATTTTGACTCAAAAAACCTTGACATTCAATATGTCAAACGATAATATAAATGTTTAAATGCAAAGCGTACTATGATATAGCGTGACATTTTTAAAAGTTTTTTTTGTTAAATAAATTTAGAACAAAGAAAAAAACCCTTGACATTCGATATGCCAAACGATAATAAATGCTTAAATGCAAATCATATGATATAGCGCTTTTTACGTGAATTTTAAGGTTTTTTGATCAATAAATTCAGGACAAAATATATACTGAGCAGGTCAACTCAAGTCATTCAAAACTTAGGGCGGGGCTTCAGTTGCTGGGCAGCAATGGCTTGATCATTGCAAAACGTCCTAGCGTTGTCAAAGCTGGGTTATTTAAAAAACCCGTTTCGACCCACTTAAAATTATCGTAGGAAAAAATCCTTTCTTAGTGCGTTTCTATGTTGTAAAAGGAACATTCCTGTCAAATATGAAAGTTTTAAGTTCAGTAGTTTCTGAGGTTCAGTAATGAGTCAGTGAGTGCTTTCAGTTTTATATGTACATATTAAGCAATAACTAACTATAATGAATTAGCTTTAATATCTTTTTGCTAAGCTAATTATTATGAATGAATAATGCTCTAAGCTTCAAAATAATGAATTCCCAAAAGGGTGTTGTTACTCGTTAATTATGAACTTAAACAAAGTCTCAACGCTGGTTATTTATATTAAGTAATCAAAGTCATAAACCTAACAGCCAGACAGAGGTCTGACAAAACTAAGAATTGAGAAAGACTGAACTTACTGAACAACTATTTATTTCCCAGACTCGTGGTCAACTAAGGCACTCATATATCTTGTACATAATAATGAATAAACTTTCCTCTTATAGTACGCACACCACCAACACAACTCCAACACAACCTCAACTCCAACGCAACAACACAACACCTCCAACACTCTCGATGAACGCGCCTATATACGAGCTACCACCACGTCATGACTTACACTCATTGCCAGATCTCATTCAGCGGGTGAAATAATATTCCGTTCAGTAGGAAGATAATTTACATAGTAAAATAAAATAACTAGAGATAGTAAAATCAAAAGGAAAGTGAATATAGAGTATACGTTACATCATCTCCCCCTTAATTTTTTTTTTTTTTTTTTTTTTTTCTTTTTTCATTTTTTTATGTCCGAAAAACCTATCAATTTTGGAGTGTAAGTCTTACATTTCGATGATTGACGTTTCTCGATCTCTTTTTTGATTTGTTTGGTGGTAGCCGTATTTACATTATCAACTTGGCATGACAATTTACGAATCTGTATTCGACTGTGAAATTTGTAGTGTAGAAAAACCAAACCTGCATCGGCATACTTTCCTTTTATTCTGCCTAGCAGGAATCACTTTTTTAATTTCAAATTACGTGCGCCTCATTCGTTGAAATACATAACAACTGTATCAGCAGCGAAGATTGCCTGAAGCTGCCTAACAGTAACAATTTTATTATTTTCATTTCAAATTACGTTCGCCTCATTCGTTGAAATACAGAACAACTGTATCAGCAGCGAAATTTACCTGGAGCTGCCTAACAGTAACAATTTTATTATTTTACCCCTAAGCACATAGATATATACAAAAAAAAGTGGATTAGTAGATGGACATAGAAGAAATATAAAAAAAAACACACATATATACACAAAAAAGAATGCATAGGCCCACACGAAAAGAAAGAAATTCTGACACGCCAACTGGTCGTGCAGGAAAAACAACAAACTGAGAAAAGAACCTGTCCACGAGAACTTACTTATCTCGAGGACGCATAAAAAATTCTAGTGCGGTAACGTTTTCCAGGCCTAATGGGACTGGTGAAATCAGGTGGCTTGGATCTCTTCCGGGACGGTAATGGAACTTGGGTCTGTTGTCGGTCAGGAATCTGGCGGTCTGGAAATCCCTGCGGCTGAGAAGAACGGTCAGAAGTCTGGCGGTCCGGAATCCCTTGCGGCTGAGAAGAACGGTCAGGAGTCTGGCGGTCTGGAAATCCCTGCGGCTGAGAAGAACGGTCAGGAACGTCAGAAGTCTGGCGGTCCGGAAATCCCTGCTGCTGAGAAGAACGGTCAGGAACATCTGAAGACTGGCGGTCCGGAAATCTCTGCTGCGGCTGATAGGAACGGGCTCCCCAGGCTTTGGATATGAAGTCCCTTGGTGCTGGGGCCCGTTGTGTCCTTCCAGTATCTTTTTGGACGGACGTGTCTCCGGCCACATCGCTTGCTTTCGTTTACGCCCACGGGGCATGATAGTAGTAGCAGGCATCGGCCCTGTTTGCCCTGAACGGAGGTTCCAGGGGCGAAACCCGGGTGGATGCAAAGATTTCTGCCTTCGTCGCTGTTGCGGCGAAGCAGATTGGGGAGACAAGTCACGTTTGCGCCCAGCTTTTGGTGGTGCTGGACGGTGTGGAATATGAAATGTTGGATTCATAACTGATAAATCAGAAATGTCCGACGCCTCCGAGTCGCTGCTGTAATTCAGCGGTCGTGCAGGGCGATGTTTAGATTTGCCCACAGGAATACTTTCCGATGAGGTATTCAAAGAAGAAGTATCCCGCGTTGATGCAGGAGTGAGCCGGAAACGGCGCAGCAATAGTCTTGGCAATGGTTGGAGGGAAAGGAACGATACTAGCATTCGACGAACTCGAATCGAGCCTTTGTCTCACGGGAGAATCAGGTTGCGGTTGTAGAAACTCGTCTGGAGGAGGGGAGGGTGAAGGAAAAATCACTGGTGATTCGTCAAAAATGTTCGGTGGTTCGTCCACAATTTCCGGCGGTTGAACATGAGATATAGATTCTTGAGTCTGTGAAACAGAAGGCTGAGTAGGATTGATAATGAAATCGATATTCCGTTCGTGATATTTGCGACATTGATCAACATGTACATATTGAAAATGGTTGTTCGGTTTCTCCAGAACAATATTATTGTCAAGGACATTTGCCACCCGATATGGACCTTCGTAGCTGGGTGCAAATTTCTTCACTAAAGTATGCGAAACAGAAGACTGGAAGTGCGTTTCCACGAGAGTGAGATCTCCAACGACAAGATCTGGTTCCCTACGCCTAGAATTATAATATCGTGCTTAAGCCGCTTGTGCTCCTAGCATTGCAACACGAGCTTTCTCTGCCATGATTCGTACTGATTGCGGAGTTGGTCGCTGGTTTAGCTCGTCGATAATCCCCGTTAAATTTTCAAAAGGGGTTTTAATTTTGCGACCCAGAAAAAGTTCTGCAGGAGTAATTTTAGTAGACTCGTGGACAGACGAGCGGAGGGCGAACGCAAAAAGTTCTAAATGGTCATCCCATCTTTCATGGTGGTCCATTACGAAAGTCGCAATCATTTTCACTAACGTTCGGTTAACACGTTCCGCAGGATTACTCTGGGGATGATATGGGAAATGAATTTATGTTTAATGTGTAATCTCGCACACATTCTTTCAAAAATGTCAGAAATAAATTGAGGACCATTATCCGAAACTACTTTATTAGGTGCACCATATCTAGAAAATACTTCAGTAACTAAGACATTACAAATAACTTCAGCCGTAGCGGCTTTAATGGGAAAAACTTCAACCCATTTAGAAAAATTATCAGTTAGTACTAAAACATAACGAGCTTTATTTTTAACAGATAATGGATAAGGTCCCAATAAATCTATGGAAATAATATCAAATACATGAGAACTTGAACTAGATTTCAAGTGACCGGCCGGTCTTACATTACGATAATTATTAATCTGACACAAGTGACATGATTGAACGTATGCGAGCACACTTTGGTACATTCCAGGCCAATAGGCAACATCCCGCAATTTACAACGGGTCTTGCGAATACCTAAATGGCCTGCAAGAGGTTTGTCATGAAATTCATTTAAAAGTGCCATTCTAAGGGTTCGCGGAATACATGGGCGAAACTCTGCCCTAGTAGTCCGAGACTTTGTATAATAAAGAAGACCCTCTATTACTTCAAAATGTTGTGACCTTCCAGCCAGAGAAGGATCACTTGGTAGGGGCGAACCCGCAAGCAAAAAATTGTAAATATCCCCAAAATCTGGATCATTTATTAATTCTGCCATTATCTGCTCTCTGGATGTGATATCAGCTATCAGAAGTAAAGGCTGACATCCAGGAGTAGTTTCGGTGGGGACCCCACTAATCGGAACGCGAGATAATGCGTCCGGTAATTGATTCTTATGACCTGGCTGATACGAAATTTTGATATTGCTCTCTTGTAACTTCAGAGCCCACTTCATAAGTCTTTGAGATAGGTGCTTAGCAGAATTTAAATACTGAAGGGCAGAATGATCCGTAATTATGTTAACTGTCAATTCATTAAGATAACATTGAAATTTATTCAGTGCATACACAACAGCAAGACATTCACGTTCCGTAGCTGAATAATTGCGTTCAGCTTTGGCTAAAGTACGAGACGCAAAAGCTATTGGATGCCCAGCTTGTGACAAAACGCAACCAAGACCAACTCCGGATGCATCAGTATAAATATCAAATTCTTTAGCATGATCCGGGAAAGCCAACACCGGAGGCTGAGTCAATGCAGACTTCAGTGTTTCGAATGCAGCGTTAGCTTCAGGTATCCAAATAAATTTCTTGTATTTACGCTTTAAAGCATACAACGGCTCACATATTGTAGCATAAGCGGGGACGAACTGCTGATACCAACCGGTCATTCCCAGAAAACGGGATAGTTCTTTTGCTGTTTTAGGCCGAGGAAAGTCAACAATAGGCCTAATTTTTTCATTATCAGTGAATAAACCATGGGGAGTAATTTTTCAACCCCAGATATACAATCTCGTCCCTCGCTATCTGGCATTTACTAGGTTTTAACGTCAAGCCAGCATTGTATATAAGTTGGAACACCTGTTTGAGCAGAGAAAGGTGCTCGTCAAAAGTCTCTGATGTTATAATAATATCATCCAAATAGACATGCACATGGGGACCCAGGACAGGTCTGAGAACCGTGTCCATAAGCTTTTGGAAAGTAGCAGGTGCAGAAGCTAAACCAAAAGGCATACGTAAATATTCATAGGCCCCAAAAGGAGTCACAAAGCCTGTTTTATCGACCGAGTCCGGATGTACTGCCACCTGCCAATATCCACTCGCCAAATCCAAAGTTGACATCCATTTGGTTGACGACAAGTCATTTAGAATATGTGACATGACAGGTAGGGGATAATTGATCGTTTTTGTGACTTGGTTGAGTTTGCGAAAATCTGTCACGAAACGAAATTCATTTGGTTGTTTCTTTGGAACCAAGAAGGCAGGAGCAGCCCAGGCGCTTGTTGATTCCCTGATTATGCCTTGCTTAATCATTTCAGCAATTTGACGTTGCATTTCTTGTTTTTTATGTGGAGCACAAGGGTAAGGTTTCGTCGCAATGGGGTTCGAACCATCAGTGTCAATAACATGATAAACCACCTGTGTGAAACCAGGTTGATCCGAAAACAAACCAGGGCTTTCCTGCAAAAGGAGAGAAAGCTGGTCTCGTTGCCCCTCATTCAATTGGTCACTCAACAATAAACTCGTAATATCTACAGGAACCGTCGGAATCATTTCGACAGGTTCCGGAAAGGAAATCACATGTTGCACAAAATTCAAAGTTATTTGAAACTTGTTAATAAAGTCCATACCCATGAGACATTTCACGGGTAGCTCGTCTATAAGCAGGAAAGAATGTGTAAACCGAGCTTTTCCCAGCCCTAAAGATAATGTGACAGTTCCTGCGATACTGAAGATTTCATTATTGGCACCTCGTAAATACTGCGTTGCAGGCTGAACGTGTATTGCAGAAAAACGTCATTGCAAAACTTTGTATTTAGGGCTGATATCTCAGACCCAGTGTCGAACTTTGTCTCGACAATAACGTCTTCAAGTGTCAAAAATACATCAGGCAACTGAGGAGTTTGAACAGTCACTAATACTGTTTTAGGGTCAGAATGTTTGGTATCAGGAAGAAGGACCGACCCTTCGTCTACTTCCTGTGGAAGTTTAAAGGAATTCTGGTGGTGTTATCATGTGGTCGGAAACCTCGACCCTGCCGGGTATCGGGAAAATTTTCACGATAAGGAAAATTGCGTGGACCCTGCGTCGGGAACTCCGCGTGTCTGTTGAGATTTTCATATTCGTTACGTCTGCCCTCAGCACGGGCAGAAAAATTATTATTGCCCTGAGCATGATAACGTTCCGAATGCTGCTGAGTGGAACGGGGTCGAGCATACTGTGCATTATGACGATACCCCGTAGCTTGCTCAGAAACTCGTTGTTGGTTCGCCACTCTTCTGTGTGGTGGAACGTATGAAGCTTGGGTGGGCACTTGTGTATGCTCGCGCTGAAAGTTTTGTCTATTATGCCGCTGAGGGTTTTCGGAATAAGCCTCGCGGGGTGCCCGAGCATGGTGAGTTGAAGCATGTCTGCCATGCCGCTCTTCATACGTGCGTATGAGGCGAAGGCATTCATGAATAGTGGTAGGGTGTCGAACCTCAAGAAAATCTTGTAAGAATGGGTCGAGCTGCTGTACGAGGGTATCCAACATGTCAACATGACTGGCATGTGGATCCCATAGATTATATAGGCGTGTAGTTTCCAACGCAAATGCAACAGGGCTATCATTGGGACCCTGCTGACGAGAAAACAGCTGTTGAGCAAGGCTAGCTCGACTGAGGCCGAAAGGAAAGACCTCCAAGAATTCTGCACGGAAATTCTCATAATGAGAATCCGGGTTCGACCCTCGCCACTGCCGATACCAGGTCTTGGCGGTATCTCTCAAGCAAGTTCCGGCAATTTGGACCTTGCAGTCTTCCGGAATATTATAGAGATCAAAATGATCTTCCAGATCTTCAAGGAACTTTAAAGACCCCTCCAAACCATTGAAATGAATTGTTCCTGCATGCGGCACGAAATGGGCAAGCATTCTGCTTCGCTGAGAGGATTGAATTCCCTCAGCTACGACCCGCGACTCAGAGTGATAAGAAGCTGGTGCATTCCGAAATGGTGAAGAATGCTTGGGTATGTGCAGATCATTCATATCAAAGTCAGAGCCACAGGCTTCGCGTAAATTGTCCAAAAAACACCATTACCCTCGAGACTTGCCGGATGGTGGAAATTTAAAGTTGTCTCAGGTAAAGAAGCCATGGGTAATAATAGTCAGAATCTCGTGTTCGAGAAAAGTTCGGGCGCCAATTATAATGAATTAGCTTTAATATCTTTTTGCTAAGCTAATTATTATGAATGAATAATGCTCTAAGCTTCAAAATAATGAATTCCCAAAAGGGTGTTGTTACTCGTTAATTATGAACTTAAACAAAGTCTCAACGCTGGTTATTTATATTAAGTAATCAAAGTCATAAACCTAACAGCCAGACAGAGGTCTGACAAAACTAAGAATTGAGAAAGACTGAACTTACTGAACAACTATTTATTTCCCAGACTCGTGGTCAACTAAGGCACTCATATATCTTGTACATAATAATGAATAAACTTTCCTCTTATAGTACGCACACCACCAACACAACTCCAACACAACCTCAACTCCAACGCAACAACACAACACCTCCAACACTCTCGATGAACGCGCCTATATACGAGCTACCACCACGTCATGACTTACACTCATTGCCAGATCTCATTCAGCGGGTGAAATAATATTCCGTTCAGTAGGAAGATAATTTACATAGTAAAATAAAATAACTAGAGATAGTAAAATCAAAAGGAAAGTGAATATAGAGTATACGTTACATAACTACAGTTATGCTTAGGTCGTTGCTCTTGAAACTCAGGGTCATTGGTTGCCCCAACTCTCCGTTTTTAATATAAGGAGACACTAACCCCTATTTTGAAGGTCCATCATCTCCACCTCTTTATCCACAGAATGACAAAAATCACAAAGCGTTTCTCCTTCAGAGATACTCTGAAATCTGTCTCCAAAGAAACAACAATTTCCCAATAGTGTTCGTCAGTGTTTAAAACGTATATATGAAGCTTTGGGAACCCCACGTAAAGTTTGTTCTTGTTCATTCACTTTATCTCATAAGTACTTCACTTGGATATTCCAGCACTCATGAATAACTAATTCGTAGCAGTACTAATGATTTACTCTGATTAACGAGAGATAGTAAACACAATAACAGTTTGACGAGACTGACAAAAAATATATATATACACCACAGATCGACATACACTATCTGCCTGAAAAGTACAGCTTACAGATTAAGAGAGCTGCCACGACTACCGCTAACGCATCACCCACAGCTACTATGTACCTTAGCACATTATATATGCCGCGATCTTGCTTTTCAACCATGCATACGTCATTCATTCTTGACCTCAAGACTGTTGCCAGAAACATTCAGTGAGCGAGAAAATATATGGCGTTAAGGTTGAAACATTTAAAGAGGATGAACTCAAAATTTATACAGAAAAACAGCTAAAAAGGAAAGTTAATTTAGAGTACACATATATCATATGCAAGTGCAAAGATTAGGCTGTTTGAAAATACAACACACATAAAATTTGGAAAGGGAGTGAGACAAGGTGACACCATATCTCCGAAGCTCTTTAATGCCACATTGGAGGGTGTTTTTCAGTCACTGAGCTGGGAAAACAAGGGGATAAAGATTAATGGAGATTATCTAACCCACCTTCGTTTTGCTGATGACGTAGTCATTTTTGCAACTAGCCCATCAGAGCTACAGAGTATGATCCAGGAACTTGCTGACAAGAGTAAAGAAGTGGGATTAAAAATGAACTTTCAGAAGACAAAAGTGATGTTCAATGCTTTTACAAGAAATGAAGATTTATCGATTGATGGAGAAAAGCTGGAGATAACAGACACGTACGTTTATCTTGGACAGCTGATATCAAGTGAAGGTCACATTGATGAAGAAATTAATCGGCGTACAAAACTTGCCTGGAGAGCTTTTGGAAGAAACAGCATAATTTTCAAGAGCAATATGCCATTATGTCTTAAAAGAAAAGTGTTTGATCAATGCATCCTTCCAGTGCTTACGTATGGTGCAGAGACGTGGACCTTAACTAAAAGAGACATACAAAGGCTGCAGACAACTCAAAGCTGCATGGAGAGGTGCATACTTGGTGTAACCAGGAGAGATAAAAAGAGGAACTCGTGGATCCGAAAAATGACAAGAGTGGAAGACATCATGATCAGAGTTAAATCCCTGAAATGGCAATGGGCTGGACATACTGCCAGAAGTACAGATCATCGATGGACAGCCGAAATTTTAGATTGGATTCCAAGGAACAGGAAAAGACCCAGAAGAAGACCACATGGGAGATGGGTGGATGAAATTCGAAAGTATGCAGGGGTGACATGGAGGAGACTGGCACAAGACAGACCGTTGTGGAGGAAACTTGGGGAGACCTTCGTCCAGCAGTGGATTGATAATGGTTGACAATGATGATGATGATGATATTGAGATTATCTAACTCACCTTCGTTTTGCTGATGACGTAGTCATTTTTTGCAACTACACCGTCAGAGCTTCAGAGTGTGATCCAGGAACTTGCTGATAAGAGTAAAGAAGTGGGATTAAAAAAGAACTTTCAGAAGACAAAAGTGATGTACAATGCTTTTACAAGAAATGAAGACTTATCGATTGATGGAGAAAAGCTGGAGATAACAGATGCCTACCTTTATCTTGGACAGCAGATATCAAGTGAGAGTCACATTGATGAAAAAATTTATCGGCGTATAAAACTTGCCTGGAGAGATTTTGGAAGAAACAGCATAATTTTCAAGAGCAATATGCCATTATGTCTTAAAAGAAAAGTGTTTGATCAATGCATCCTTCCAGTGCTTACGTATGGTGCAGAGACTTGGACCTTAACTAAAAGAGACATACAAATACTGCAGACAACTCAAAAAAGCATGGAGAGGTGCATGCTTGGTGTAACCAGGAGAGATAAAAAGAGGAACTCGTGGATCAGAAAAATGACAAGAGTGGAAGACATCATGATCAGAATAAAATCCCTGAAATGGCAATGGGCTGGAAATACTGCCAGAAGAACAGACCATCGATGGACAGTCGAAATTTTAGATTGGATTCCAAGGGACAGGAAAAGATCCAGAAGAAGACCACAAGGGAGATGGGTGGATGAATTTCGAAAGTATGCAGGAGTAACCGGAGGAGATTGGCACAAGACAGACCGTTGTGGAAGAGGCTTGGAGAGACCTTCGTCCAGCAGTGGATTGATAATGGTTGACAATGAAGATCATGCTGATATTGACAAAATTCACCGGACACCCCTTCAAAAGCAAATGAACGGATCAGCTGTGTTGTTAAGATGCGCGTACAGCTGCAAACGGTATAAAAACAAGCCTGCAGCTGACCGCGATCATATCGCACTGTGTGGTTGAGTGAAAATGTCGCGGCGGAAGAGGATTGACTTTGAAAAAGGAAAGATAGTTGGGTGTTACATTAGTGGGTTGTCCATAAGAGAAACCGAGAGGCGTTTAAAAATACCCAAGTCAACTGTTTTGATGTACTGAATAAGTGGAAGACACCTGGCGTGCCTGAAGCACCAAAACATGCCGGCAGACCACAGAAAATCAGTGGTAGAGGACATAGAAGCCTCAGGAGAGTTGTTGCAGCTAATCGACGGAGTACTGCACCAGAATTCAAAGTACAGGTGAGTAAAAATGCTGGAACTTCGGTATGTGCACGAACCATTCGCAGAAAACTTCATTCCATGGATTACCGTGGCCGTGTGGCTGCTCATGAGCCTTTCATCTCCACTAGGCATGCTACTCGTCGTTTAGCATGGTGTAAAGAACATTTGTCGTGGACAGTAGATTAGTGGAAACGGATTCTATGGACTGATGAATCCAGATACACGATTCATCAGTCTAATGGCCGTGTGTGGGTATAGCGGCAGCCGAGAAAATGTTATTTACCGCAGTGTACTGTTCCTACGGTCAAGTTTGGAGCCAGCTCCAAACTTGTACTCGTGTATGTGTGTGTGTGGGGGGGGGGGGTCGTGGTATGGTCCCGGACCATTGTTTATCGTGAACAAACCTGTTAACCACTACGCCTACATCGATATTCTGGGCAATTATGCCCTACCAACTCTGTTGCATTAATATGGAACCGAGCCTTGTTACTACCAGCAGGATAATGCACCGAGCCATAAAGCAAGAACTGTTACGGCGTGGTTTGACGATAATTCCGTATTGTGTGTGGACTGGCCAGCACAGAGCCCTGATCTTAATCCCATAGGGCACCTATGGGACGAATTAGAGCGCCGCATAAGAAGTTTGGAACCAAAACCTACTACTAGGCAACAGTTAGCGGCAGCATTATGTACTAAATGGAAGCGCATACCCATCGCTGTGTTCCAAAATCTTGTCGAAAGTATATCTCGAAGGGTCAGTGCATGCATTAAGGCCAAAGGTGGACCGACACCGTACTAATGTATGTCAATAAATGCTATATTGTATTTCTCTTCTACGTGTCCGGTGACTTTTGTCAATATAGTGTAGTTCACGTATCAAAATGGTGGTTCATGGATCAAATTAATCGGCAGACTTAAAATATGCGTCTATTGAAGAAAGAGTTGCCAATACCATTGCGCAATAGGTTATCAATGGCCAAACAAGTATAAAAATTAATTGCTTAGAAAAATTACTATTCCCGGCCTGATTCGGTCATCCTGATCCGCCACTTCAGCTGAGGCTTACTCCCTAGCTCTTATATAAACTCCACTCATTAAAAATCGTGTTTTAGGTCACCAAAACATTCCATTTCGTCGTGTTTTACTGAATATCAAGGCAATTCTTAACTAACTGCTGGAAGGAGGACATAACACATTGACTAGATTGGGAAGTTATCGATATATCATCCCCATAAGTCATTGGTGCAACTCGGCTACGCGATCACGTGCTTTTCTTTCTCAGTATAATCTATGACCGTCATATTGACAGCAGAGTTTGTTTAGATAGGCTTGATCCTTGAAGTGGCAAGTAGATAAAGTGTTGAAGTTATGAATAATCGATTTATTGTATTGTTCACAAAATATACTTATTGTCCGCGGCAGTATGGGTTATTGTGAGTTTATATGTTCTATTATTTTTATCAAAAAAAAAAAAAAAAGTTATATTATTTGCAAAATGAAGAAAATTAAACAAAGAAAATAGTTTTGATCATCTGATGACAATAATCATACATGCGTATCCATATTAACAATCAATACACTGTGTTGGACAAAAATATACTGCTGTGTCCGTTATTCTCAAAAGTAAGGTGCCCCAATTGCAAAGAAAGCCCAGGGCCTCATCATGTCAAAGTCTGACCTTGACGATACATATTTTTGATCCTGACGATACATATTTTTGACCCTGACGATACATATTTTTTTCGATATTCTACTAGCCCCTTGGACTGGACATCCTACAATAATGTGGTTATGTTATAAAATTCTAAGAACTCGCAGCATTCATCCAACATTGCGTGCAGAGAGTTTGCTTTGTAACCCAAACTTTAGATAACCTATAACTGGGAGTAAAGTAAATTACCTTTTGGTTTACCAACCGTAATTTTATGTCAGGTTTCCTGTGTAGAAAGACGGTAGGAAAAACTACATACACAAGGGCTATTTCGTATGATCCAAAAATAAACTGGAACAAGTGAAAAAACCTTCAATGTCTCAAGTGAATTAAAATTAAACTTTTGCTTTTCGTTATGAATTTACCATTAAAAAAAAGGAAGGTAACAACAATTATGCATCGTCTTCAGCTTATCCGTTTAACGGATATGTAGTACTCTGTTTTCAAATCATTCGCATGGCACTAGCAAACAGGACCGTAGCCAGGAAGGGGGTTTGAGAGTTTAAAACCTCCCCGAAATGTTCAAAATGTTTCAAAAATAAAATAATTGTTTTACAATTTCTTGTAATTAGTACAGCATGTAAGTCAGTATTTCAAAAATGTGGAGCATTAAATAGAAGAATTTCGTATGCAAATAAATTGTGCCAAAGAAAAACTCAACATATGTATTGGGTTGATGCATACGTTCATGCCGTTTTATTTTACGAGTGTTTGGTCAGTAGTGACTGTACAGATGGTCAGTTGTATATCAAAATGTATTTATTGGGTTGATGCATAAGCTCATGCTGTTTGATTTCACGAGTGTTTCCCAGGTCAGTAGTGACGGTGCAGATGGCCAGTTGTATATCAAAATGTAGCCAGAAATTTCGTGTATCTACATCACATCGCGTTGTGTGATTGTGGCTAATGGTTTTTGGTTTTCAGGTCCGGAAATATTTAGTGTCAAGTAGAGAGGAATGAACATTTCCGACATCTACTCCTCTACGAGTTTAACAAGGGATCCACAGCCGCCGAGGCCACTCGACAAATTTCTGCTGTGCATGGGGAGGATTTCATTGCTCCGAGGACAGCCCACAAATGGTTTGAGCGTTTCCGAGGTGGCAATTTTGACCTCAACGACTCTCCACGCTCAGGTCGTCCATCTCACTTTGATGAGGATCGTTTGAACCATCTCATCCACTTGGATCCGCGTCAAACCACACGCACGCGAATTGTCCCCTGAGATGGACTGTGAACAGGCCACAGAGGTGCGACATCTGAACCTATGGGAAAGGTCCAGAAATTGGAGTCTTGGGTGCCTCACACCCTCACAGAGGACAACAAGAATCAGCGTGTTGCCATATGTGGTTCCTTGCTAGCCCGTTATCGTGAATGTTCTCAACACAAACCCTTTCTGTCACGTATTGTTACTGCAGATGAAAAGTGGTGCCTGTACGTGAATTTCAGGCACTAAGCCGAAACAAGACGCCCATTCCACGTCCAAAACATGACCTTCATCCTGCGAAGATCATGTTGTGTGTCTGGTGGGACATGGAAGGAATTATTCACTGCGAAATGCTGCCGAGAAATCGGACCATCAACGCTGCACTCAATTGTGAGCAACTCCGCCATGTAGGGTGAGCAATTTAGCAGACACGACCACGTTGGCGTTAGGGTGGCCTCCAACATGATAACACATGCCCTCACAGTGCAAACATGACCAAATTGGCTATTCAGGACATGAAATGGGAAATCCTTCCACATCCGGCCTATTCCCCAGACGTCGCCCCTTCAGATTATCACCTGTTCCGATCTCTGTCGAATTTAACTCCGTGGCAGAACGTTCAACAATTATGTTGATCTCCGGAATTTCCTTGATTATTTCTTCGCAGCAACACCTGCACGTTTTTTCAAGAATGGCGTTGTAGACCTATCCAGACGTTGGGACACCATCGTAAACAATGGGTGGGGGGTTATACATAGTTGATTGATTCCATTTTTTCTTCTGGTGTAACACATTCCTGTAGTGCGGTGAAAAAAACGACATGAAATTATGCGTCCACCCAATATAACGTACGGTGAAACCTAATTTTCAAATTCAGAAACCCTCCGAAAATTCTTTCTGGCTACTGCCCTGCAAGCAAACAAGAGCAACTTTACTGTAGTTTTGCCAACACATGAAGCACTGATATTGAGTTTATTTTTCATCATGGCTGAATATATCATTAAGGAATTCCTCAAATGTCATTTGTTCTTTTTAAAGCATAAGGAGATCAAAAATTTTCTTTTATTAATCCAGGAAAATAACTCTTCCTTTTTTTTCTATTCTGGCAAGCAGTTATCTGTAATGTTCTTGATCTCATTATTTTTCAGATTTGTTCTGGCAAATCATGTTTTTGTTTTTTCATTATAAAATCTGATGCTGAAAACTGGCGAGGGCTTTCTAACTCTGGCTGTTCGACAGTATCTTTCTTTTCGACAGCTTTTCGCTCTGTATAAAGTCAGAGTTCGCTACATCCTGGAGAATGAATTTTACTTATGGAAAGAATTATTAAATCACACCTAAACCTAAACCATCTTAATGCTGTTCAGATAACAGCTTCTCCTCTGTTAAATAACCCTACAATCCACAGTTCACTTATTTAGTTACAAAGAACTAGTGAGGCTTATGGTCATCAATCCAACTCGTAAATTCAACTATGTTTACAGACACAGTGACGACCTCTTGTATGTTTACAAAAATACCATAATAGGACACAATTTAAAAGATATTGTGCTGCATGGCTTAGCCCCAATAAAACCACAAATAACCTATATATTTTAAATTGATTAAACTTTTAACAATATTTTAATATTAAAAAAAAGAGTGTAACTTTAACACCATTCAATACATTTAGCTGGAACTCCAATAAACTGAATAGTGAGAAAGTACCAATCTGCAAAATAACAAAACATACTACAATTGTTTTGAAAATTTGGTTTTCATTTTGCCAACAAAAAATTAACTGATGTCACAGGTAACTTAATAAATATAATGTTATTTAAAATTGGTCCATATTTCAGAAACTAACATCAGTAAACATAACGCCACTTGTAAAAGTTGTCTGATTTCTGTTTGATATTATTAAACATAATGTTATTATTTTTATTGGGGGTTTAACGACCACTGCAAGCAACTTGATGGACTATGAGCAGTTGCCCGTCCCTTATTTTTAGGGTACCTAGTTCCAGGAAAAAGAGAGAGCCAGTGCCGTAAGACAAATACAATATCAAAAAAAAAAAAAAAAAAAAAAAAGCATCCGTACAAAAACGGAAAGAGACAAAATAGAAATTTCTGAAATAAATATCAGAAATCATCCTTATAAAAACGGATAAAGTTAAAATGCAAATTTCAGAAAACGTATGTATAAAATCCGAGAAACATGAAACGGACTTTTCTGGGAAAAAAACGGGATTATTGAAAACGGAAAATCCGTCAAATTGCTAGATGTTTCCGTTATTAAATACCGAAACTTTCCAAAACGGAAATTTCTAAAAAACACGGATACCGGCCACTTTGCTGCACGTTATATTCAAAAACTTTCCGTGAATTCACACCACTTATTTTTAACAGCGTATTTCTATTTATATACAGACTTATGAAGATAATTTTCTGGAGAAACTGCTTTCTGGTGAATGCGTTACAGTGCCTAGTAATTTTTTGATCACTCGTACTCGCACCAATATGCGTGTTGACGCATTCAATCGTAATCTTGAAAAGAAAAGCTAAAATGCTTACTGGATTTCTGAGAATTTTGAGGTTTTTGTTGCTTATCACTGCCCACGGAGTTTTGTCACAAAGCGTTTCCTTATCACCAAGACACCAACAGAGCACAATTTGTCGCCTTTGTTTAGAGAACATTCTCCAATATTTCAAAACAAAAAGAAGATGCAAGTAAGAATAATTTTTTTAATTTTAATTTGACGACATGCAGGCACACAGTTAATATAACTTACTGGAGGAACCACTCGGTGTTGTCGAGGACATCCCACGCGGGTTTGTGCCTGTATATAGGGATACCTTTCAAATTACCTTCAAATGGGTAAAAAACGTATTTAGATATAAAAAATTTCCTCGTTCTTGAATCGAAAAACTGTATTTTTGATATCAGAATCTTGAACCTTTTGTCATTTAGAACCCCGCAACTCGCATGTGTGTTAGCTAAAAAAAAAAAAAAAAAAAAAATTCGCAGTCTGGAACTTTTGTGTAATTAGTGTAAGAAACACTTTGATCCTAATTTTTGTATCCCCCCCAGTTTTTTTTTATAGTTTGGTTCAGTAAAGCACAGAATCTTATTCTTTAGTAGTTTTTAACACATATTAATAAAACAAGCATTTATTATAATAAATCTTATTCTTTATTTAACTCATTTTTTAAGTTGCATTATTTATTTTACAGAATCTTTTTTCGACAATTCGTTTAGCATTTCTTACATACCCAAGGAATTCTTTTTGTGAACATCGAATGCATAAATTTGAAATATACACAGGCGGAAAGTGAAAAAAGAACACCAAGAAGGAATTGGCGGATGATCATGAAATTTACATATGTTAATGGGGTCGAGTTTACGTAGGTGTGATGTTCATTTCGGGACCAACCGGTGAGCGCATACGCCACAACACGGCATAATATGCACATTAGCGTCGGTGGTAATTAAGGAGTACGTCGAAATGAATGTAATCAGTCGTCGGCGTACGGACACGTGCGAAGACCCTGATAAGCTGCAATGCCTGGACATGGAAGACGTGTACGATTTTAACAGTTATCGGACTTTGAGCGAGGTCATCTAGTCGGACTCCGCGAGGCCGGGTGGTCGTATCGTCGTATTGCGGAGCGAATTGGACGGGAAGTATCGGTGGTGGTACGATGGTGACGTAGATGGTCCGAGGAACATTCCCACATGAGAAGACGTGGAACCGGGAGTCACAGACGGACTGATGAGCGGACCGATCGACGCATAAGAAGAGCGGTGTTGTCAAGCAGAACATCCACTGCGACGCAAATCCGAGCTGCCGTTGCACCTGAGGTGACTGTGCGAACAATCCGCAACCGTCTACTGGATGCAGGACTACGTGCACGTGTGCCTCTGGCTTGTGTACCTCAGACTCCAGCCCACCGTCAGGAACGACTGCAGTGATATCGCCAACGTCTGCACTGGAGAACGCAATGGCGATCTGTCGTGTTCAGCGATGAAAGGAGATTCTGCTTGGGGCATCCGATGGCCGTATGCGTGTTCGCAGACGCACAGGGGAGCATCTCTACCCTTCTTGCATCTGCCAGCGACACATAGGGCCTACACCTGGTCTCCTGGTGTGGGAAGCGATCAGCTATCACTCCCGTATACAACTAGTGTTTGTACCGGGTACGTTAAACAGCACCTCCTACATCAACAACATCATTCAGCCCGTTGTTGTGCCATTTGTAAGGTCAGTTCATCGTGGTGTTTTCCAGCAAGCTAACGTACGCCCACACACGGCACGTGCAACGCAACATGCACTTCAGGGCGTGAGACAACTTCCATGGCCTGCACGTTCACCGGATTTGTCCCCCATTGAGCACGTGTGGGATTTTATGGGGCAACGACTTATCCGGTCTCCACGGCCAGCCACGACCGTCCCCGATTTACGTGTCCAGGTTGAGGATGCTTGGAACTCCATACCCCAAACTTACACCCAACATCTGTACGACAGACTCTGTGCCAGAATTGCAAAGTGTGACGCAGTTCATGGCGGTTCAACCTCGTACTAATCATGTTACATGGAAATGTTATTGTTTAGTTTACCAGCAAATACAGCTGTATTTTGCCATAATGTTTTGATCACGTTATCCTCTGTATTCCGTTATTATGCTGTATAAATTTCGTTGGTATCAGACGTCTCCTTCTTGGTGTTCTTTTTTCACTTTCCGCCAGTGTATTTAATTTAATCTTCGGGTACCTCCGTTTCCTCAAAAAAAAAGTGTGTTCAAATGCATTAAAAAAGGGGGGGGAGGAAGAAAAAGAAATGAATTAAAATGGAGTTTATCGTATATGTCCATACTCCTTAATTCCAAAACTCTTGTACGGTGGCTGCAGTGTATCATATCATGGAATGTGAAAGTGTTCCTTAAACTCAACAGTGGATTCAATTAATTTTAGAAACCGGTAATGTTAACTCTATGGTAAAAACGAAATTGGTGTGCGATGCTTTTACATTAACTGAATATTTAGTGATTGATGGGGCAAACGTAGAAGTAATCAATGCCTACATTTACCTTGGCCAACACATATAAAGCAAGGAATACATCGAAGAAGAAATTAATAAGCTTGTCAAACTTGGCGGGAGGGCATTTGGAGGAACAGTGTAAATTTCGAGAGCAATTTACCATTATGTCTTAAAAGAAAAGTGCTTAATCAATGCATTCTTCCAGTTCTTACTTATGGATCGGAGACTTAGACTTTAACTAAAAAAGGCATTCCGAGGCAGCAAACTACAGAAAGAAATGTGGAGAGGTGCATGCTTTGTATTTTTTTTTTATTGGAGGTTTAACGACCACCGTGAGCAAATCAATGGGCTATAAGCAGTCGTCCGACCCTAATTTAGGGTCACTGGTTCCAGGGAAGGGAGAGAGCCAGTGCCGTAAGACAAACACAACATCCATGCCTCACCGGGATTGGAACCCGGACCCCTTTCGGACGAATGATCAGAGGCCATCGCTTAGACCACTGCACCACCGGGGACGGCCATGCTTGGTATAAACGGGAAGAATAGGAAAAGGAACTCATGGGTCAGGAAAATACCGGGAATTGATGACATCATGCTCAAGACAGAATCTCTGAAATGACAATGGGCTGGACATATTGCAAGATTAACTGACCAAGGTTGGACAGCTGAAATACTAGACTGGATACCAAGGAACACAAAAAAAACCCCAGAAGTAGACCCAGTAGCAGATGGGTGGATGAAATTAGAAATCGTGGCAAAGTGGCACCGAAGAGACTGGCTCAAAACAGAAAGTTGTGGAAGAAATTTGGGAAGACGTTCATCCAGCAGTAGACGGACAGTGGCTCATGATGAATTTCGAGAAACATGTTTATAGAGGGTTCATAAAGGGTTAACTCATAAAGCGTATCCTTCTCTTCGTGTAACGCAAAGTTCATTCATGATTTGTCGACTATAACTCTGAACGCTATAAAAAAAACCATCTTTCCTTTTTTTTTTTTTATCTATAAGAAAATGTCTATTTTAGATAAAAGGTTGATTCAAAGTCATCCTTATCTAAAGGCAATAAGACACAGTTCTCTGTTGCTTTTAGTAATTTTCTTGAAAATATGTAACTAAGAGACGAACAAGCTCCAATATGAAACGAAAGCGTTCGTAGCTTGCTATATCTTAGTGCTTTATTGCAATTGTACGACAACTGGCATTTCAATACTTCCTTTGTCTCAAGAGAAAAGATTGCATTTTACAGGGGATAATAACTGCGAGCTTGAAATTTCGGTTTCATCGGAAGAAGAGTCGAACTTAATGGATCCATGGATGTACTTTATTCAACTTATTCTCTTGGAAAGCAAACAGCTTCCGAAAATGCTGCGAAAGACGAATATTGATTTTGTGATCTTTTGACTTATCTCGGTTTTTTGCCTTTGTGACGCAAGGGGTTCAGTATTTGCCGTGGTGCGCATTTTGAGGCGCAAACGCCCCGAAATCGATGCGCGGGTCAACGTGCCCAGTAGTCGCAAGTCGCTGAGACTCCACCTCCCAGGCATCCGTCCTCTTATTTCCTCTAACATCCCCCCTCCTTTTTTCTTCATTTCCTCCCACAGTTTTTCTCTTACAGCTTGATATTCTAGTCTTCAGCAAAAAATCTCATACTTGTCTTTCTCTCCCGTCTTCTCTTTTTTTCTGTCTCTTTTGTTCAACGTTTCTTTTTACGTCTTGCCCTTTTCAATTGACTTCAAGGTAAAACGATGGCACATTCATAATGGAGGGTGTCTATATAAATATTATTTACTGACGATCAATTAAAGTGTACTTAAAAATAACAAGGCAGAGAAGCGAGGTTACATCGCACCCATTCTGGACGATTCAGAGCGCAATAATAAAAAGAAAGAAAAGAAGGAATGAGACTCGTGCTTGGCATATATATTTTTCGTTATGAGAATTTTCACATCTCTGACACGAATCAGAAAAAACGCACCTTGCTTTTTTTCTTTTTGTTGTCATTTTCTTTTGCAAAAGAGGAAAAAAGCTACTCAGATGTTTTAGTTTCTTTTTCGTGTTCTTCTTCTCCTTCTCAGCCTGATGCAGCTCACAGCTCGACAAAGGCTTTCCATACTTTCTTCCCCGTTACTCTTGATCGGCAGGATCTGCTTCAAGTTCTATTCATTTCACGCATCCATCTCTTTCTGGGCCTTCTCGTTGATTCGTATCCTAGTTCAGGATAGTTATTCTACTAGACAATATCCCATGTTCCCTTCCGGCGATGAGATCTGCCATTTGTGTAAGTTTGATGAAATTATATTGTTTTTGTTTTTCATATTTCTAGACTGGAAGGAGTTGTTTACTACGAAATGCGTTGAGTGCAGTTTTTCCATCTAAGCAGGTGATCCCTTTAAACAAGAACTACCATTCGTGGTGCTTTAAATGTATGGTAAGTGTTGTTTTTAGAATGCACAGGAAACAGTTTTTAACAGCTCTCCGTAATGTGCACCGATTTTCATTACATCTCCACACACACAAACGGTGTGTGTGTGTGTGTGTGTGTGTGTGTGTGTGTGTGTGTGTGTGTGTGTGTGCCTTCAACACTTCATCTTGCATACGACATACTGTTTTGTCTCTCTCCAACTTTTGCTAAATCACGAAATACACATTTTCTTAAAGTTCCTCTTTTAAAAGAAATACGGAGTTCTTCCTAAATATGGCACTTAATTTTGGAATACGTTTATCTAATTTTCAAGTTCTCCATTATTTTCAGTTATTTGTTCTAGTCATATTGTAATAATATTACGATAATTATTGAAGGAAACTAAATTATCTATGTGTAGCAGTTTTATTGCAGACGATGTGCTTTCACTTTCTTTTTCTTCTGTTTCCAACCCATTCTGTTGAGAGTCAGTTTTTCTTTTTTCCCTTTTCCAGAATTTGTTAAAAATTATGGATATTATTTTTTTGTGGACTGCTAGATTTCGTTGAGGTCACAGTTGTAACCTTTTATGCATATTTCTATGCCAAACTTTGCTTCTTGGGCTCTATTCCCTACATACAAAACGCTCCCTATCAACTCAAAAACGCGCTCAGGAAGATGAACTTCGGTGTCGACATAAGGTCTCCGGTATCTTTATATACGATGTTTAAGATAAATATCCTCAAAGAGGCAGATGTTTATGCCATCCCACTACAATATCCAGACGGCTCCACGTGATACTTCATCGAAATGACTAAACGTTCGTTTGGAATTAGAATCAGCGAACATGAAAGGGATACAAAAGAAGAAAAAATAATCACTGCCCTATCAAGAGAAGCCAAGTTCAAGTCCGCCGTTCCGATATGGAGTGATGTAAAGAAATTAGCTTCATACTCCACACCAAAATCTACTGCCATTCGCGAAACCTTGGAAATCTTGACGAGCTGCGAGGCTTGCAATGAGAGCGTCTCTCTGGAGTTGTCACGTATTTGGAATCAATTCTTTGAATAATGCTGCATTTTCTACCATGGTACCGCGTGCCCAACCAACGTGGCCTCGTTTCTTAGAATTATCACTTTTGCGCCTATTCATTTATTGTCTAGTCAGGTCACCGCGTTCAAATTGTTGAAACGTTCTATTATCCAGTTTGCAGTTAGCTGTCTACTTTCCTTGAAAAAGCTATCTGGTTGATGTGCGAAAGCTTTATTTCTATTCTACGCCAAGAAATGTCGGATTAATAGTATAGTTACAGTATTTTGAGTAGAAGATAAAGTAATTTAAATTAATTGCATAACTAAGACACTTCCAGGAGAAACCATGAACAGTATATTAAGCCTTAGCTAATAATAAACAGGAGAGAAAAGTCACAAGTTCGTCTACTGCTTTTCTCATATCATAAAACTGCAATACTAATCGAACCCAAAGTAGAAGAATAAATCTCCGCTGACAAATGAGTCCAGTTTGAGTTTGGGGTCAGTAAGAGTTTTCTGTTTTCCCTTCAGTTCTGATTCTTTCCCTTTTCTGGAGCTAGCATCCCTAAACAATTATCCCATGAATTAAACAAAGTACAAAATATCCAAATAATAATACAATATCTTCCTGTTTTTAACCCTTTCCTTCAAATCGTACAATGTATGAGACACTTTCGACCCCACTAAGTTTCTCTGTCCTGCACTGGGGCATAACTATCATGAGGCAGAGGAGTTATCTTCCTTCGAAGAAACACAAGAGAAACACAAGGGCCCTTGTCTTTCGACGAGGTTCTTATTGTGTGTATTATCTTTATCATTCTTATTTTTTTAACTTCGATTTGATTATTTCAAAAGAATAGGTGGAGAACTTTCATGTTCAAAGCAGGGGCGTATTTTGACGGGGGAGGGGGTCAAGGGGATCTAGGAAGTATTTCATTTCTTTGTTAAAATGCGACTTACATTAGAAAACATTCTTTAATTTAATAAAGATGACCAACTTACAATAGAAAATAGTGCTTGAAAATTTTCTTCTATTTTTCATTAACTTTTATTTAGTCCTGATGGATTTCAGAAACTTCCGTTTCGCCCCCCCCCCCCCCCCGCTCCCAAATTCTATATACGCCCTTGGTTCAAAGGACGCCAAAGCTTGGTAGTTAGAGACAACTTGCATGTTCAAAGACGCCAATACGTGGTAGTGCTTTAGGCTTCTAAAGAAGCCTAAAGCGTTACCAAGTAATTTCAGTATTCATAGATCTATGGAAAACTAACGGAAAAAAGGCTGTCTGCCGTTGAGCACATATGGTGGAAATTTTCTTCTCTGGGTGAAATTCTCCTTTAAGATCAGTTTTAATGTTTGTTTGTTTCTTTCATACGACTTGGTAGTTATATTAAAGGGTTCTGTAAGAGGTATTTATACTTCCCGTTCGGGTTCGATATTTAAACCTAACTGCAGCTCGTTGCAGGAAATATATAACAAAGGAACAGATGAGAAAAGTTGCAGTTTCAACGTATTTATTTATCAGTGAAAGCTTATTATGTTGGTTATCCCGGAATTATCTTATTGCATATTTACAACTGATTTATATTACTCTATTTTCTACCTTGAACTTTGCGCTCTACCAAAATCTTCATTGTTTCATTACTTTATCATATTTTTCTTTCTCTCTTTCCTTTCACAGAGAGAGAGACACCCACACCCTTCTCTTCCTGCCAATCTCTGCTTTCCACTCACTCCAAAAACTTCTGAACTCTCTTCTCTAACGTTCCCGATTGTTTTCCACTACTCCTCTAATATGGGGCTCTTGCTATCCATTCCCGCGTCCCACTGTCTCCGTGAAAATCAATAAAGATATTTCGCAAATTGATTGCCTCCACCGATCACAAAGCACTGATAGACGCAGAAGGCAGTAAAACAATATAAAAGCACATAGTCAATGTACTAACACCTACTAAATCTTATTGCCATCCTAACCAATAACATCTTAAAGACGCCATCGAAGTTTTATGACGCCGACTGCCGTGACGATGACTGACAAAGAAATATCCACTGTTTAATATTCCCTACTTGGAAACAAATTAAATCTAAAACCCCCGTAGCAGTTATTAAAAGCTTCGTTAAGTTCTCTTGGCGAACTTATAGTAAAACAACTGTAAGCTACGCACAGTAAACTATTTTAATTTTATTATATACAATTTTTAAACATTAATAAAAAAATTGCATTTCCTAATGATTCAAAACATTTATCCAATTTATTTGTTGAAAGTTCTACAACTATTTGTCTCCCCAGTCAATGACGTTTTCAAAGCTACAGTACTTTGCTACATGTATTTCGATTCAAAGAACATCCAAAGAAATTAACTATAATTTTGCAAAGAGCACGATTGTGAATAACATTTTATTAACTTCAGTTTACCAAATAACACTGGTTTGCAAAATAAAACTAAATTTCTGGTACACAAGAAAAACTGTCTGATCCTAATTGTACTTGTTATGTGAATTCAAATATGTTACTAGATTTTCCGTATCACGCAGGGATTTTTAGAGACACAAGTTAAATTTGAAAAAAATTGTATGTTTACGTACATTTATAACACTATTCATATTATCTAAAATGTGACAGTTGAAGATTTTCTTCTGTATTTAGCATCTAGAACATTCCTATTGATATTATCTAAAAAGTGACAGTTGAAGATTTTCTTCTGTATTTAGTATCTGGAACATCCCTCTTGAGTATCCAACAATAGTCAGCAAGCATAGTAGAAGTCAACTTTCCCTGGTACCACTTTTCCATGATCCAGATGCTTAGGTGTAATCACTCGCTATGTTAGAAGCTGACGACACCGATATTCTCAGGGAAGTAGTCAAAGTGAGTCTCAAAGAAATGAATTTTAAGGCACATATTACACTCCATATCTTTGAATGAATGTAAGATATGGAGTGTAATAAGAAATCACGGTAGTTCTGTGCTTTAAAATTTCCCCAAAACTTTTACGTGACACTTTTGAACGAACTCCACGTTGTTTTGTCAACTTCGCTTAATAGATCTTCGATTTTTTCATCTTGAAACAAAGCTCTTATTTGGGGGACCACAGAAACGCCTTCTTTAATTTTCCACTTCTTCCAACCCTTTTTTTATAGCCAATTGAGACTATAATGTGAAAACTAATACAAGTCTGAACACGACGGGCATCGAATCTGTATCCCCTCACTCCGGAGTAAGTCTGTCTCCCAAATGAACTAGGCGGACAGAATGTCTCGCTGCAGATTTGTCGTCTTGACACATGTTTTCACCCCTGTAGGACGTCACATCATCTCCTTCTTAATTTTTTTTTATCTTTGAAGCGAAGTAGGAATTTCTCATTAATTCCACATAATGTGTGGAACAAACATCACACATTTTTCGAAGAACCCAACGGCCAGTGGAACCATTTTCCACAATCGCCTGGCAATGTGTAAACACCAGTTTGTCCGCGAAGGGCATCGAAGCCGTGTCGCCTCACTCCTGGGTAAGTCGCTCTCCCAACTGAGCTACGCGGACAGAATGTCTCGCTGCAGATTTGTCGTCTTGGCATATGTTTTCATCTCTGTAGTACGTCACAATAGGTTTCCGTCATCTCTTTCCAAATGTTCCTGTCCTGGGCTTGTCTATTCCACAGTTTTCCTACAGTTTTGTTTGTATCATCCATCCATCTTCCCTCTGGTCTTCCTACTCCTCTTTCCTTTATATGGTCTCCATTCTGTTTTTATTTTAGTCCGTCTGTTATTTTCTATTCTTACTATATGGCCAGCTCATTTCCATTCGAATTCAGTATCTTTTCATCTATGTCTAAAAATTTTGTTGTGTATATTTTATCCTTATTCTTTACTTTATTTTGAAGTCTCACATTTAGTATGGATCTTTCCATTTTACGTTGTGTTTTTTACAATTTGTCTAAGATATTTTTCTTTTTTTTTTTCTTGACAGGCCAGGTTTCAGCGCCATGTGTCATAATGGGTATTATTCATTGATTGAAAAGTTTTGTTCTGTTTCCCGGCTTAATTTTACTACATAGAATCTTCATCAGCTTTCCAAAAGCTGACCTCCTCATTTTTATTCTTCTGTCACTTTCTTCCATAATTCCTTGTTTCTTTGTGGTAATTAATTTTCCTAGGTATATGTATTCTTTCACATATTCTATTTCTTTATCATTTATTCTAATATTTTCTCGTGCTTCGCTCTTATTACGTTAATTTGACATTATTTTTGTTTTATCAATATTGATTCCTAATCTAATTTCTTTTGATAAATCTGTTAGTTTTAGCATCACATTCGAGGAAACTTTTCCTTCAAATAAACAAACCCAGTACCAATTTTGTCCGTTGCTTTAACAAATTTTTTAAAAAGCCCTTAACTTTATATGAAGTGGAGGTAAATAAATATTTCACGGTTGACCTATAGAGGATATGCAACATTTTTCTCTCCAGGAGTAAGTGATTCACGCTTTGGTCATTCCTTTTTGATGTAATGACTCTTATTATCTCGACTGTCCTACTCGCACAAGAAACAACAACATTTAGTATAGCCAAGCTGCAAATCAAGTAATAACGCAGTAACTTTTTAATCGCCACAGATGTTCCAATTGCACTTGTCATACTGAATTTTTTCCAAAAGGGATTTCATATTTTCGTAATATTCTTTCATATTAGCGGCATAAGCTGACGGAACAGAAGGAAATTTGTTTTCATTATACGCAAAAGGACATCTTTCAGGCTAGTTTCATAGGATTCAATAAACAGTCGCTACTATGTGGTTTTATGTTCATGACCAAGAGCATCCATCACACAGCAAATATTGTTACAATAAACTAAATCATTTTCTTGAGAATAAAAAAAATTAAACTCATTCTGGCGGTTTCCAGAAAAAAAGACACTACACTACTGTCTTCCTGAAAAAGTTCCAGCTTTCAGCTCCCAAAAGTTTGGTCTGTGTTTTGGACAAATTCAAACAAATTCAAATCCTGTGTAAGGTCGTTTAAATCACCTTAAGTTTAGAGATGTGGCCCAAAAGAAGAGGGTCTTGCTTCAAAAGTAGAGTCATGTCGCTCCTCATGTTGAACTAGGTTAGCTACATCGTTTTCTGAGTCGTCATGTCCTACAGTTACATTTATTGGAGGCTGTGGTACAAGTAAGCCATCATTGTGAGGAACTGGCCCGATAGCAGATGAAGATTTGGGTATATAACTGTGTGTTTGGATTTACTCGTTATTTCTTTTACGTTTGTTAAACAAAAATAACAATATGATAAATGACATTTGGCTTCCTTCCAAACCATGGAAACTGCAAAGAACATATGCCGGGAACCTTTTACTCATTCTGTCAGACGCTTCACACCGGTCAAGCAGCAGATATAAGGGACCCAGTTCATATCTTAGTCAGCTACACAGCCAAAATATAGCTCATAACATTTTTTAACGAGTCGAGTGAAATTTCGCCGTTGAATTTTAAACGTCAATTCCCCACACCCATAACAGAAGGTATCTGGATGAGGACTGTAGCAAGTTTTCCTTATCCGGGAAGGCGAGACTTGAAATTACGCTCCTTCGAGTTCACAATTACGCTCCTTCAAGTTCACAATTACGCTCCTTCGAGTTCACAATTACGCCCCTTCAAGTTCCATTCAAATAACACGCGTTTTTTACTTTCTCACACACCATCGTTATGGGAAAGTATTATGATCGTTCAAAACTCACACTTCAGGTTTTTGACATAATTTTATTAAAAATGTAAAAACAAGGTAAATACCCAAGAACCGCTGGTGATAAATACCAAGTAACGCACAAACGTTATGGGAACGCAGACAACACAACACTCGACAAAAACGCAGAACGAAAAACAAACCAGCGCAGAACGAATGAGTATAGGATAGTGAACGTAACAATAGGAAGAGGTTTTAGGGGTAGAGCTTGGGGAAATTCCGATCGGAGAACTTCCTGCCACAGAGAACAGACGATTAATTAGCTCTTCATCCCAAGGGCATGCTCAGAAAGGTCATGGAGATTAGGCATATCAGCATATTGTTTTGCATGTCTCCATTAACTGTTTTGTAAAATTCCCTTGATGGTTATGAAATGTTCATACCTCATAGTGTATGTTGCCCTGTACCCAGGTTAACATGGAATAATGTAAGAGACTAAATAAAGTTTTAAAAAAGAAAATACTGAAAGGTGTAACTTTCTTTTTTAGTTACAATTTCTATTGTCTACATTTTCCATGGAATAAATTTACCTCCCTGGAATGAGTATTCTGGGAGGGCAAACGCCCTCCTTGCCGTCCCGGTAGCTACGGCCCTGATCTGGATGATTTAAACTCTTCCTTGGCATAGTAACAAAGTATCAACCACAAGACAGTTACACGGTAATTTAATCACTAGACAAAAGAAAACCCAAACTCTTTCAATGCGTACCCAGTAAATGTCACCTCCTTACTTGCATAGGTTGCCAAGACTAGTGACGTGAATAGACAAAGTCATAGATCACTCTTTCCACGTTTAATTTTATTAAAAATGTAAAAACTAATTAAAAACTGCGTGAATAACTAAACTAATAGGGAAAAACTACGTTAATAGCTTGTGCCGTTAAGCCCCACCGAATGAAGACGTCTCAGTTGCTGAGCCCATCTCTACGGATTTGTAAAGTGAGATGCTGACAGATAAACACACATAGCGCCGTGGATTGTTGGCCACCGTAGCGTAAGGCGAACGCACTCGGTTAGTTATCGAGAGATCTGGGATTCGAACCCAGTGGTGTTCGGATAAAAATTCCTCGGTTGCTGTGTGTTAATTAAACAAAAACATGGAAAGAGCCATGACTTTGTCTATTCACACTGTCTCCACATATTTGGAAGATTTTCACTTTCACGACTAGTGACGTGTTTATGTCGCGACAGGCTGCACAACTCGTCTGTCTGCCGCTTGCCTGTTTATACTAAAAAAATACATCTGGAGAAAAAATTACACAACTAATTGTGACAAAATAGGTCAAATCTTTCAATACATTTATTAATAAAAATCGTCATCACAGAAAATCTGTGGGTGATAGAAAAATTCTGATTGCGTATTTGAATTCAGCGTGAAAAGTTATGACTGAATAACCTACATTATTCCATGTGCCAAAAATCGTGTTGACAAGTGTAATTGTTCCACACTTTGTGTTGTCACAGGGAAATATAATAATTCCCTAAAGCAGCAGTGTTCTTTAAAAAAAATCGTAACATCTATGGTTTATAAAGGAAAACAAATTCAGTACTGAAATGATCACTGATCATTTAATTCTGATATTGTCGTTTCATTTCTGGCATGGCCACATGGTCTGATACCTAGAGGCAATTATTTCAACCCTTCGCTTAAAACGTTATAATCAAATAAATAATCAAGAAATTTAAAATCTTCTATTTGTATTGAACGTACTGCTTAAAAATTACTGTTATTTGCGTCTTAACTGCACCATTTAACGGATAAAAATGAAAGTTTTAAATCAGTGGCAGGTTCGTCAGTTATTTTGTACTCAAAAATTGCATAAAAAATTTCTTCTTTCTGTGAATTCGTTTGGGCTAAAATACCATATTTCATAATTTTGATGCTAATGGAAACCGATTTTGTAAAATAAGAAAAAGATCCTATCATTTTCAAATAATTTCTCTAGAAATAGTAGTAACTGTAATAAATTGCTGGTATGTAGCAGACAATAATCAGTATTTGGTGGGCTATAGCAGAGTAACAATGTCTTGGCACCTGCACAACGATTTGATAAAAAAAAAAATCAATAATTTAGTGTTATTTTTTAGCACCCTGCAGGGCAAGTTAATTCAATACGCAGTAATTTAATACTTAGTCTACACGTTTGAAATTTCTCGTTTTTCAAGCGGTAAAAGATCCAATTCAAGACCCTGCCTCCGGGCTCAGCTGCTTCACTGGTTCTGCACTAATAATGTGTACTTTAACCTAATAAGTTTTGACAACTAATAGCCGCTTCGTTTAATGGTTTCCATGGTGAATTTCCCTGGTAAAGAAGAACAAATCTAGTACCTGGAAATCCCAGATCCACGTTACATCGATCGCACAGTGTTCTGGAACTTGGCTTTCACGCACTATTTTTTAAAATTAAAAATCTTTAAAAATCTTATTGTATTTAAATAGCTACAGAGTTATTCATTTGATAAATAGGTGGATACGGACAACAACGCATCTGGCTGAATTTATCAAGAAAGCCAAAAAAAAAAGGGGGGGGGGAGAAGAAGAACGAGAGGCAGCTGTTAGAAAATGCATAGGATTTCTAAAGATTCTTTATATTGTGTTACGGATATTTTAGAAATCGTTCGTTTCGAATAATTAGAAATTTCAGTAGGTCTCCTCGTCATCATCGTAGCAGACAGCATAGTGAATTGCCAATGCTTTCAAGAAGATGCTATCGGCAAAATTGTGATTATTAGTTATAAAACAGCATTTTACAGGCAATCGATCTTGGTGCATTGCTAAGTGTTTTATCATTTTATTGCCTTCTGCAGCGATCAGTGATACTGTGATAGATTAGCGTACCCAGACTACTAATTAATTTATTGCTCTTCTTGGCGACAAGGCCTTTCGTTCAAGAAAGGAAATAGCGAGGTGTCCCATAGCGAGGGGTCCCAACAGAGAAGGTTGAGAGAGGGCAGTCTGACACAGAGGTTGGAAGACATCCGAGAGGGAAATATATTTGGGAAGCAAAGTGCTTCTGGGCCTACGAAAGGCGAAAAAATGAAAAGGTGCGTAGAATTGAAGTTAGTACGAAAGAGCGAGTAATTAAGAAACAAAATATATAGCGAGAGGAGTGAAAGCTTTAAGAAATGAATCACTAAGGTAATTCCAGGACAAGTCATTAGTTACAAAGCATTAGCTAACAATAAATTCATGAAAACTGCAATTTTCTCCCATCTATTATTTCCTAATATATTTTCACATACAACGAGCTGCAATTAGCCGATGTCGCGTTAACAACTGAGCATTAACATCTTATCTTATCAGATCATCCTATATTTTCTGCAGTGCCCTGTGACGTACTACAGAGGTAAAGCACGTGTCAAGACGGCAAATCTGCAGCGATACATTCCGCCAGTGTAGCTTAGTGGGGAGAGCAATTTACTCCGGAGTGAGGTGGCGCGATTACGTTCTTCGTCACGGACAGATTTGCGTTTTCACATTGGTGCCCGAACATAAAAATCGATGTACTGGCCGTTCGGTTCTTCGAAATATGTGTGTTTGTTTCACATACCGTCTAGAATTAATGAAAGTTCGTTCTTCGCTTAAAAAAAAAAAAAAAAAGAGGGGGATGATGTGACGTACTACAGAGGTAATGCACGTGACAAGATGAGAAATCTGCATCGATACATTCCGTCTGTGTAGCTGAGTTGGGATAGAAACTTACTCCGATCTGAGGGGGCGCGGTTTTGAATCCATTATGGACAAATATGTGTTTTCAGAGCCCTTAAATTTCTGAAAAAGAGAAGCATGTCCTCCTCAAATAAAGAAAAGGTTCGTATTTTGAAAGAGAACATACGTAGATTAAGATTTCATTTGCTCTAGACAGCGAATCCTGGAAGGAAAATTTTTGAGAACTTGGCAGCATGATGTTTGCGATTACAAGCCCAAAATTCTCGAAGCTGCACAAGTTCTGGAAAAATCGTTTCCATTTAATTTCGAAAGCGTTAGGAAAAACATTGACAGCACATAATGAAATTATTTTCTCCATGTTTCGGGATGAAAGACAGAATAATTCACTTCTTGACTACGGAACGAAAACCGTTTATGCTCCTGCAAAAGAACGAGAGGGATTAGGAGAGAAAAGTTAATCTTACTCTTTTCAGTGGTACGATATATCGGACTAAATTACGGAGATTATATCACCCCCCCTCCCCACCCCCGGCTCCAAATGTCCGCTTTCTGTGATAAATATTCGACCTCAAAGCCAAAGCATGCATTCAGGACGCAATAAAACATCAAAAGCACAAAGTACAACGGGATGTCGGGAGTGTTTCATTGTTAATAACCGTAACAAGTTACCGCCCCTCATTCACTCTTGTATGGAGCTCCCTACCCATTAATCATTCGAAACCCCACGTTGTCATTCCTCTC
This sequence comes from Macrothele yani, assembly GCA_039090855.1. Lineage (NCBI taxonomy): Eukaryota > Metazoa > Arthropoda > Arachnida > Araneae > Macrothelidae > Macrothele > Macrothele yani. The sequence continues at coordinate 4,506,883 of CM077014.1, forward strand.
AATCGCCGGTCCCTTCGTGTCTGGCGCGAGCTGGTCGACAGGGCTGTCTGTCATTCTGATGCTTTTTCTCTTTTCTTTGCCCAACATCATGCACCGGTTTACCATACAGTGATGTAATAATTCTAAGAAAAAAGTGCCTTAGCGATGAACGAATTAGGTAAAGCAAATGCGCGAAAATACTCCCTTTAAAATCCTCTACATAAATCTTTAATTTCCGAAATCAATTCAACATTTGATTTCTTTTTGTGGTTTAATATTTGTCATTAAATTTCCATTGCTGATTATTGTTACCAATTCATCGAAGTTACTTAGTTTGGGCAATTTTATATGAAAGAAATAATGTTATACGGGATTCAAGTAATAAGAATATTGGGGTTTTCTTTAAACATATTTTTCTATAGGATTTCAGAGACCGCGGAAGCCTAGTGGTCAACGATCGTGACTGCATAGACAAAGCCTCAAAATCAATCCTAGGCAGGTACAAATGCTCAAACCAGTAAATATCCGCCGTGCGTCTGATGGGTACGTTAAGCCATGGGACCCCGGGTTCTTTCCCTCCAGTTATAAATGAAGGCGTCTTCCTTTCCCTTTCTGCCTCTCTTCCGTGTGACTTTTCTGTCGGATACTCTAGCCCAATTCTCCTAGCTTCTTACTTCTAAGGGTTGTTTAAGACCTGTGGTCAGATACTCCTTTTTAAAATCCTCTACATAAATCTTTCTCTCTATATATAGAATCCCAAACATTCAGTATGACCAATATGAACCAGTCACATTAAATACACTCATCGTTAAAAAAATAGTTGCACCCAGAAGGAAGCAGCCAATAGTAATTAATGAAACTTGGTGGATAGGTTTGACATCGTGAGACATGCAAATAATTCAAGTATCACGCTCGGCCGCACATGTGATTCAAGCAAGAAGAGGTCGTACCGCTGTGCCTGACCGGCTACATAAAGTCGTCCCGTTGCGCGTGCTTGCCATTCTGAATCATGCTGTTGTGTTGGTTACATCCTTCGCAAGTGAAATATTCCTCGGAGAAAACTTTAGAAGCAATTCGAGCACTTGGAGGTGTTCGAAAGAGGCATAATCGTCAAAATCCGGGAAGCGGGATGGCCTTATTGCCTTATTACACGCCATACCGGTCGTGTGGATATCACCATAGCACGCTGCTGGCGGCGGTGGACAGAACAGCGCACGCAGCAGCGACAGAACGGGTCTGAGAGACCCAGACGAACGACATGCGCGGAGTGACCCAACAGCCACGATTGCGGATATTCAGCGAGCAGTAGTGCCCTCCATGTATCGTCCGATTACTGCCAGTACCATTGGCAAACGGCTGCATGACATATGACTAACGCACGCAGACCTTTACGACGACTGCCATTAACAACAGTGCTTCGTCGCCAAAGACTGAAATGGTGTCGTGCCAGATTGTCACGGAGCCACTCAAAATCGCAGCGGGGGATATTCAGTGACGAGTCCCGCTTTTGCCTTGGAGGAGACTACCGCCGAATCCGTGTGTGGAGGCACCGTGGTCAACGCCAAGATAAACTGTTTGTTGTCGAGCGTCACGCGTCCAGAAGGCCTGGTGTCATGGTGAGGGGTGCAATTGCCTACGATGCCAGATCCCCTTTGGTATTTATTACAGGCACTTTTGCAGCCCAACGTTACGTTAATGAGGTCCTGCAACCAGTGGCCCTACCTTTTATGAACACTCACTTCGGTGCGATTTTCCAACAGGACAACGCTCGTTCGCATACTGCTCTTGTCTCGAGAGCTTGTCTTCAAGGCGCTGAAACTCTGCTATGGCCAGCCGAATCGCCAGACCTATCGCAGATTGAAAATGTGTGGGATGCTGTTGGAAGCGCTATTCACACTCCACCTCTACCGCACAATCTGCAGGAACTGCGTGAGAAGATTCAAGCTGCATGGGATGGCTTATCGCTATACACCATTAGGAACCGGTCCAACTCCATGCTGAGACGTCTGGCATCGCTGTGTGAGCAAACATGGCGATCCGACGACATACTGAGAGATACGACTTATTGGCGTGAAGTTCAATAAATATTGCCCATATCAGTCTCAATGTTTAATCATTTATTGTTCCTGGTAACCTCTGCTTTACTCCCGAATAGCATTGCAATCCGACACGTCTCCTTCTGGGTGCAACTATTTTTTTGACGATGAGTGTATATTTGACTGATGCGCCTGTTTTTCCAGGGTTATTGGGTGAGAGTAGAAGGTATATTTTGTTTATTCTTTGTTTTGTTTTGGAGGATTAAAGATTATCGCCAGCATCTAAGGCCATAGGCAGATAATAATTATATTCCTTTTGCCCAACCCCGATTTGGGACCATTTGCTCCCGGAAAGGAGAAGGAGTCACTGTGTGGCCAGCTCACCGCCCATGCCTCATTCTGTGTACTGGCCCAGCTAGAACGATTTGCAAGCAACAAGCACCTCTGACCACTCAGCCACCGGAATGACTCTTTGTATTTCATATAAGGAATTAGTGAATGGGCTCAGGGGATTACTTTTATGAAGCAGAGAAAGTGGTGAGTTTAGTAGAAATGTCCTTCTCAACTATAAGACACTTGTTACTCACCTACACGGAGATCTGGGAATAAAGCTTAAGTGTCGATATACAAAGAATTTTTTATGCCTAGAAATCCTTGATGTCGTTAGGTTAATCGTCTAAATCTATTGAATTATAATAATTGTATTACTTTTGTTCATGTTTTATATTTTTAATACACTGGAATGATTTTTTGCTTCAAAGAACAGACTTCCCGTTGCTCCAAACATATCTTTCAGTCAAGCACCTAAGCGCTTGTGCAAAACAAAATTTCCGAAGAGAGCATATATTATTTTTTGTCGCTTTACACAAAATAATGGAATCAAATGAAAGAAACTGCATTTCTTTAACAAACTTGTAAGATTATTGTTGTCCGCGGGATTTCTTATTCCCGTTCAGGTTCGATATTTAAGCCTAATTGCAGTTCGTTATGAAAGTTAAGAAAAACGATATCACGGAAAAAAAAGTATTAAAGACAGTTGCGATTTGAAATATCTAATTCTCGTTATTAGTTTGTCTTGAAATCATTTAGACTGTATTAAAACACAAATTTGTCCGTGAGGAAAATCGAAACGGGCCGCATCACTCCGGGGTAAGTTGCTATCCGAACTAAGCTACACGGACAGAATGTATCGCTGCAGATTTGTCGTCTTAACACGTACTTTACCTCTGTAGTACGTCAAAACTATTAAATTAATTATGGTTACTTTTTTCGACTTGTCATCTGCACGTTCTACCTAATTTCTCTTCTATTTCATTTCTTATTGCTCACGCTTTCTAGTTCAGAGCCAATCTTTCCTCACGTCTTCCCTAATTCGTACTCAAAAAAAAAAAAAAAAAAAAAAAAAGTAAAGAAAACGAAGAAAGAAATCCCCCCCCCCCAGAGACTTACCTTTCCCGTGGCATGACCTATGTGTCGTCCGACTTTCTGTTGACGCTCCTGTTTTCAGCCCTTCTCTAGTCTTTTCCGTGTTTCTCTGACGCCTCGTAGAGCAATAAACTCATTTAGCCGTCTCGATGCACTTTTGGATCATAATGTACATGCCTGCTGCGTAGGCCAATAAGAGCATACAAGAATTAAACTCTTAGCCAACGAACAAACATCTACTAATGACCCTTGCCGACCTGACAGATAACTTCTTAAAGACCATTCTGACGACAAAAACACCTGTTGTTGAATATTTCCTAGTTAGGAATGAATTAATTCTAAAATCTTTTGAAATCCCCGCAACAAAACCCTGTGAGATTAATCCTACGTAATTGAAGTGTTTAATCTTTTCAAAGACGCAAAAGTGCCATTAAAATGTTGCTGACTTTATTAAGCATAAACTCACGGCCGCCCCCCGGTGGCGCAGTTGTCTAAGCGATGGCTTCTGATCATTCGTCCGAGAGGGGTCCGGGTTTCAATCCCGATGAGGCTTGGATATTGTGTTTGTCTCACGGCACTGGTTCTCTTCCTTCCCTGGAACCAGTGGCCCTAAATTAGGGACGGGCGATACTGCTTATAGCCCATTGAATTGCTCACGGTGGTCGTTAAACATCCAATAAAAAAAAAACTACGTATGTAAGAAATAAGGAAGACAAGAAAAGGACTGTTAAATATGCTTATAACAGATAATATTTTTTTTACCTCTCACCTTGGAAGAACAGGGTTTCTTCAATTTCTTCATATAGTTAATTATTAGAACAGGGTTTCGTCAATTTCTTCATATAATTAATTTAATTTCTTCATATAGTTAATTTAATTCATAAATTTCTTTATATAGTTAATTTAATACGTGCTAGTTTGAAGCAGCTGTGTTGCTTCAAACTAGCACGTATAAAAATACCGATATCATTAAATGATTATAAATAATTCTTATCTGATACATCCCTTTTTTTATCAGACATGCAGATTAAGCGCAGCTTCTGAATAACTAACTGTATAACAATGGATGACATCTCTTAAACAAATCGAAATTTATAATACGTATGTAGAAATTCCGAAATCTCAAAATAAGCTCTAGTTTTCTGTTTCCTTATTCTGCAAACCTGCCAATTGTTTTATCAACAAATATTATTGTTCCTATTAATATTCATCAGGCAAGTTCAGTCAGATGATCTCGATGCATCGTCGATCTCATCCAAGTTTTCATTCTTCGAGGCGAGAAGCTGCGCTCCAAAGATGAGATGCTGATAAGCAAACAGGCCAACTCCGTTAAAAATTCATCAATATGGGGAAAGAATTCTTTATCACAACACACGATTGCTTCAGTTACAGAAGGCGAAAGAGAAGTTTTCCCTGCATTGTTACTTTGGCATATATGTTTCAGCATTTCAGCTCCTGTAATAACACTGAACAATGGCGTAGAATAGTCCGCCAGCTAGGAATATTTTTTTCCCAAATTTCTTACACTCTTCTCTATAAACAATCATCTGTAGCGTCAGCAATATTAAAGGCAATATCACTGAGAATTGTATGAATACCAAATTTTTATTGCAAAATGTATCTTCTAGATTATTGATAACAGACTCTAGAAGAGGAATAAAAACTTTTGTTCTATAATAAGTTACCACAGTGTCCACTTCAACTTTGGATGATTAGTAAATCTGTTTTTTCGATCTATGGGGAACTATTACATAAACATCCAGCTTTTCAGTATTTCAGATTTCTCTACATTTACCTAAAGCAATTTCTATTGTTATCCCTTTTTTCACTTAGTGTTTCCAAGAGGTTTCTCACATACACTGATGCTGTTGAAAGATCCAGTAATGATTTTTAGACAATTCTGCTTAAGATTGGAATTAAAGAGAAAGCACGTATTAACGAATTCAACCCTAACAGAAACTGACAGTCCTTAGTAGCCATTGATAAAATCTTGGATTTCGCAGATGTAATAATGTAATCTCAGTTACTAATCAAATGCAAAGCTATCACGATTTTTGGAAATTCCAAACAGAACACTATGATAGATTCGTAATGTTCAGTCCACTTTGTTTCACATAAGCGTTTCAATTTTCCATTCAGAATCTACTTTAAATTACAACTTCCTTTTCAAGAAAAGGAAAAATATTTTTTTTGATTGAAAGTGACCGACGTGAGCAACTCGATGGGCTATAAGCAGTCGTCCGTCCCTAATTTAAGGTCACTGGTTCCAGGAAAGAGAGGGAGCCAGTGCCGTTAGACAAACACAACATCCGTCTCAGCGGGATTCGAACCCGGACCCTTCTCGGACGAATGATCATAATCTATCGCTTAGACCACTGCGACACCGGGGCGGCAGGAAAAAGATGATAAAATTTCTTTTAATTCTCCATCAGGGTTTGTAAGGCTTTGAACGTCCGAGAATTTAGATACAGAGAGATTCAGGGTGTGATCAAAGGATGGACACCTGACAACGTTCTTAGTTTCACATTAGATTTCCAAAATTTCACCGCTCTGTTTCGCTTCCATTTCCAAACTTTCAACCCACCACTCTTTCTACAAGTGTTTCTTCCTATACCCACAGAAAGTGAAGTTTAAAGTTAGCTGCTTTAAAACATTCAGGGCTGAATTTCCTATTATCGTATTATTCGGCTTATAGATATGGAGATAATTGATTAAATTTCTCCATTTCCTTATCTTTATTCATAGTAAATCGATCCTGAGTAAAAGACGAAGCTAGAACAAATACAGTTAGTGTTCCAAAATTTTGTGACTGTGCTCATAATGTTTCAGTAAACATTAAAAGGAAGTTAAAATGAGGTAATTTCCGCATTTTCTTTCTGCAAAAAGTTGAATTTCGTAAGGTAATTTTTTCTTACGAACTGACTGGCGCAGTGTCTGCCTTCCCTCCGACTTACCAGTAGAGAAGCTGCCGCGCAGCGCAATCGTTAAAAACGAGAGGAAATTCCGTAAATATATTTTTAATGTTTCAGTAAATATCTCACAGAGTCCGATTGAACTCAGAAGCTAAAAGAGCTTTTGATTTCAGTGGGAAACATGAAAAAAATTAAGATGAGCATAATAAATGGAACCAATACTTGATTTTAATTCAGTTGAGAGATACAATTGAGAGATTGACAGATCGAAAAAAGACTGCCTTCGCTAACCGTTGGTCGTCAAGCTGTTAAACATCTGAATGGAATCCGTTGGAGTGAAGAAATAACCAGAAAAAGGAAATGAGGTATTTACAACAGTATTGTTAAGAGCATCTTACTATACGGGGCCGAGGCCTGACGATTAACAGAAGCAGATAGTAAGAAAATAACAGCTCTAGAGATGGATGCTTAAGAAGATCATGTGGAGTGTCAAGAAGACAGAAAATAACGAATGAAAAGATTAAAGGTGATGCAAGTGAACGAAACAAATTTAGAAGGCATACAGAAGAGACAATTGCGTTGGTTTGGTCATGCATAAATAACGACCAATGAAAGATTGCCCAAAATAGCAAACAAACGAAAAAATAGAAGCCGATCTAGAAGAACATGGTCTGATGAAATAAAGAGAGCACTTAGTCAAAATGGCCTTATGGAAGAATGTTGCTTAGATAGAAAAATATGAAAAAAAAAAAAAAAAACTTGAGAGAGAGAGAAAGAAAATGTACATGTTTCAGAGGCATCATTGCAAAATTAACGAAACAAACCCATTGCAGTTCTGGCGCCTTTACAAACCCAGGGATGAAAACCCCAAAAGGGTTAACATACGACAGATGCCCCTTCAAATAGGTCACGGCGAGTTCAATTGCGCTTCTGTTGAACGGAAATATCTGTTTCAGCAGCTTTTATAAAAATTCTTAGTGAACGGAATATTACATTTCGTACGCTTTCGGAATGGTTTCTTATGAACGTAATAGTGCGTTTTGAATTCTCAGATCACGACCGAACAAGCATAATATGTTTTTTCCCATTGAGAAATTCCGATTACCAAGCAATAGATAAGTCGATGTGGTGAATAATTCGAAGTACGGACTTCTGAAGAAAAGTCTCGTCTTATACGCCGAATGATATGGTACGCCACTTAATTTTGGCTCCACTAATCAAAACTGGACAATATAATTCGTAGCATGAGAATTTACGAATCCCACAAAATTTTCACGTCTCTCCTTTTGGTGTATGAAACTGACCACTATGGGCTCAGTTGTGCAGTATGCCATACATCTGTAATTTCGTCAAAAATAATTGAATAATGCTTTGCTTATCTTTAATTTATCACTACAAAACTTGTGGTGTTGAGATAGAATAAAAATAGTAACGTTTACCACAATTAAATGTTTATTACACATCGACTATAGTTTCGCACAGCGTTTGGCTCGGCATCTGTTATGCGTCACTTTGAGGACAAACTCTCTGATTCAACCTGTGGATTCGACATGTAGATGATCCTTTTGTTCTCTGGATTGGCATGAATTCGGAAATACCTAAATTAGTTGAACTTATCAATTCAGTTGATCCTCATGTAGAGTTCCAATTTGAGACTGAAAATAATGGCTGCTTACCATTCCTTGACATACTTGTCTCACGCTCTAAAGGATTCTTTAGTACAACAGTTTATCGAAAACCATTCGCTGTTTCCTTACCCCCACATGCAAAATCAAATCATCCATGCAGAAACAAAAAATCTCTGCCATCTGCATATACATGTATCGTGTAATACATACTGTATATGCTCAAATTAGGATTCCTTACGGAAAGAGCTTGATTTTCTTAAACAAACTGCAGTACAAAGAGGATATAGCCCTTCCGTTATATACATAGCTGTCCAATAATTTAAGAAACCTAAGCTTGTCTGCTCGCTCACGCTAATAGACCTCCCAATACGAGAGAATCGGGCGCTATTCCCATTTTCTCCTCAGATTTCCTTTGGAATTCTAAAACTTCTCAAAAGTTTTTATTTCCAAGTTATTTCCAAACCCATAAATTATATGAATTTTTACGGATCAAAAGACTACGTCGAAGACATAAATTCCTGGAGAGTTTATCAGATACCTTATGAGTGTGGACTTTCATACACAGGGCAGACCCGAAGAGATTGAACTTTCCGTGTGAAGGAACACAGGACCTACGTACGGAACTATGAACTGAAGAAGTCGTCTTTAGCTCAACATTGTTACGAAAATAATCACAATTTTTTTGTTTGAAAACGCCACGCTTATTAAAAAACCTCATTCGACTATCAGCTTAATGTATTAGAAGCTTCCCACCTATACAGGAACTCTTTACGACTTGTCAACGACATGACGTCAACTCCAATTTTATCAAGCGCGTGGAAACAACTCACCAAAATCCGTGACCGTCAGAACTCTGGTGATGTCACAATGATTTGAATGTTTACGCTCCATTCGTTCTGATAGTGTCGAGACAAACGCTCTGCGGGTCGATGTATAACAAACATTTAATTGAGGTAAACGTTGCTATTTTTATTCCAATGCTTTGCCTACTTAACACGTTTAAAAATGCAATCCAATATTTCTTTACGGCAACAATCTGTCAGTTCATTTTGTGTGGTTTTGCTTATACAAGTGGCATTTGTTTTTAAGTGTTCTTGACACTAATTGTCATCACTCATTACTCTATACCTCAGCAATTAAATAAAATTTCCTTCGTTCGTCATAGGGCCGTCTCTGCCCTCGCTCAAGAATTCTTCATATCTCAGTGAACTCTGAACGAAAAATTTCAGTGTCCCAAGAAAAGTATTGATTCAGCAATGAATTTCAATATTTAACGATTCTCCGTAACCTTCCTTAGCCGCTGAATATTTATTTGGTTTGAAACTTTCTGTCCTGGTGAGAGACAAGCGTTTAGAAAATCCTTTGCACCTTCAACGGATTCTGGGCCATACTGAGCATTACAGTGCGAAGTTACATCCCCGACTTTTCTTTAAAGTTTTGCAAAGGTTGTTAGAAGCTTAATAACAAGTTTTTAAAGCAAAATATGCTTGTAAGAGCCTGCAGTAGGTGAAGCTACAAAAAGGGTTCAATATTTGCAGTATAACCCTTTCTCCCTTCCGAAAATAACAACCATGCAAATTTTTCCAAATGGGAGAAATTTAAATGATGCCTTTCTTCTTTTCCTTGCTTTCTGCGCAGTGAAGAGGGAAATTCACACCCAGGAGCAGACTTAAATGGGGATTCCAGGTGTCTGCGATTACTGAAGCCGTTCATTGCCTTCCTGATCTAATCTCCAATATTACTGCTATACATTAAGCTCGGACCGTCAACGATAACATCAGCGAAGGAAGTATCTTCACATTATTTATCAAGAGCTTCACGACTGGATTCCGCCATAACATTTATTTGCCAATATGAAGTGAAGCCTGCTTGTTTTTTAGGAAGCATGCGTCGTATTTGGGACAAATATTTTCTTCTCGGCTCTCTCTTAAAGAACGAGCGAGCTGACGAAAAAATGAAAATGTAGCTAATATCCGTATAACAAAATGTACGACTTACGCATAGAAACAATCAAAAGTTGTGAAAAAGAAAAAGAAAAATAAGCCCCTCAAAGCAGGACAGAAAGCAATGCAGTTGGGAACATCTTTACGGGTTTTTGCTTATAGCCCAACCGAGGTACGTTCAAGTACGGTCAACTGCGATTTAACGAATTCCGCGATTTTACGTAAATTTTTTATGGTCCAGATGGAACCACATTGAAATTAATGCTTGACGTTTCCAAATTTAACGAACACGTTTCCTCAATTTAGCGAACATTTAAAAAGCTTTTTAAACCACCAAACTATTTTAACCAGTATTTTCATGTTAAAAGTTAACTAGGAAGATAGCCTCGCGTAACATGAAGATTTTACGCAAGCAGTTAACCAGTGTTTCAAAGAACACCATCTACGACACAGCTTGACGGAATCATAAATCAGTTCGTCTTTCCTCTGACTATCAAGCGTAAGCTTTTTATAGGGAGAAATGGCCAACAAGTTCCAAAGGAGCACAACGTTTTCTTGCATGGGTGGGAAGCAGGAAAAAGAAAGGCGGTGTGGGGGAGGAAATCTAGGGTACCGTGGGGATTCTCGTTTTCAGCTACAGACAGAACGATAGCTTTCTTTGAAGTCAGGAGACACACATTTGTGACGTACCTGCCAGCAGGACGCACACGACATAAAGGCAGATAGGAATCAGAATAATCGTCTGCGTAGCTCAATTGGTAGAGCAAATTATTCCGGAGTGAGTGGACTCGGGTTCGAATCCTGGCGCGGATAGAAATGACGGAGAAATTTACTTCGTTATAATGGCGTCCGAACTATCCGGATGACCCGACCGTTCAAAATCTCGCATTGGTGTGATGTTATTTCCACACCGCAAGACTGGAAAAATCAGAGAATCCCTTCTCCAGCGCTTCGAAAAATAAAAAATGTGTGATGTTGTATTCCACACACCAGATTGACTGGGAGTTCTCAAGTGCACGTTCTACAGTGGATGGCTGCCTGCAACGATTCATGGTCACGGCTGACCCGTGGGCCATGCCCCCGGCACTCTTTCGGGGGGGGGAGATGTGACGTACCTGCCAGCAGGACGCACACGACATAAAGGCAGGTAGGAATCAGAATAATCGTCTGCGTAGCTCAGTTGGTAGAGCGACTTGTTCCGGAATAAGCGGCCTCGGGTTCGAATCCCGGCGTAGACCAAAAATGACGGAGAAATTTACTTCGTTATACATTGTACGCATCCATTCCTAAACCTCTAGAATTCCTCCCCAAATTGCGCTCAAATTAAGCAACACAACTCTTTTACGTATACAGTTTTGATGAACCAGAAAAGTTAGTAGTGAAATTTACTGATCACTGTAATTTGCAAAAGTGCATTTTATGAGAGCATTAAAAAAAAGAATGACCGCAGAATAAAAAGCGGAAAAATTTTCAATCAGTGAAAAAAATAGACATTTTGTCGCAGCTTGATGCTAATCCAGGATCACAGACTATTGTAGCGGAGAAACTCCAAGTCAACGTTGTATACCATAGCAAAAAATAGAAAATAAATTGAAAGCTGTGCATCAAAGTCTGGCCAATTTTCGAGTAAGAGAAAATCTATGAAAGCATTGCACCTGAGTTGGAAAACGCTCTTGTCACTTAGTTCCAATAAACACGGGATGGAAATTTGCCTACTAGTGGATCACCTTTGAAGGAAAAAGTAGTTCTTCTTGCACAGCGACTCCAAATAAAGGAATTCACCGCATTAAATGGATGGATAGATTGTTTTAAGCAAAGACATAACATAGTGTATAGAGATCTCTATCCGGTGAAAGTAAAAGTGTTGATTCCGTGACGGTACAAACGTGGAAAAATGAAAACTGAAATCGTTATTTAAGAAGCTAAATGCTCAGAAAAAAATCAACAATAATATTTTTCTCCTAATTTTAAAGTACGCTTAAACTTTGATGCTACATACTGAAGTCTAATATCTACGAATTTTAAGTAATTCAACATGCAAAGTAAATGAGTACGTATTATAACATTTTGATAATAAATTTCGTAATTAAAAGTACTATTTAAATTTCCCTGAAAGAAAGAACTTACCTGCTTACATATTCTGTTATGAACACTAGCTTATTTGGAATTTTTCATTCGAAAGGCTTCCTCGATTTAGCGAATTCCTCGATTTTACGTACAAGACGTTTGGTCTCTTGAAGTTCGTTCAATCGAGGTTTGACTGTACTTCAGCTATGCCACTCACAGTATCTCACGCACTCCAAAGTTCACCCCACACGATGAGCTTCGCTGTTTCCAATTACTAATGATTCCAGACAAGACAATGCTAAAAACCAGAATAAATGACAACCATTATTTTTCGTGATCACTCAAAATTGCTCTCAGCTTTTTGTTGATGAACCTTTAGTTTTCCTTTTCTTCGTGCTGAAGATAGAAAAGACACCCAGTGGAGCAGAGATCTAAAGGTTGGCTTCTAACCTTTCGTCTGAGTTGACCCGAGATAAAGCTTCTCTTGTAAAAGAAGCTTTATTTTACATTTTCACTTTTAGCTAACAAATTAACTGAACCTTTTGATCGCCGGAATAATTTTAAAGCCAGTACCTCTCCTTACAGGTATAGCGTCTACGATATGAGTGAATTTAAACATAGATTATGTAAGTTAAGACTTACCTGCTTAAAAGAAAAAGCAATGTCCAATATTTGAGAGACATCTAAGAAAGATGACAGCGACGAAACTCCGGATTGTAAATGTTGGTTTTTCAAATGAAGTGTAACATTCTGGCTTTAACGGTGACAAAATCATCTATGAATTCATCATATCCCAGTTCTTCAACGATTTCTCACGTTGAAATTTAATACATATGTAAAATTAAAAACGTGGAGCACAAGCTCGAACCGATGGAAATGCATTCGCAACGGCCCTGAATGCGACAAGAAAGCAGAAGGTGCTAAGAATGATATAATGATCAAAGTAAAGACACTCAAGCGACAATAGGCTGGACATATAGTTAGAACTGACCACTGTTGGACAACTGAAATACTTGGGTTTCATGAGACAGGAAAAGACCATACATGATTTCACGAGATTTTCCTGTCCTATGAAATATTTGGATTTCATGAGACAGGAAAAGACCCAGAAGAACCCCACGTGGGTGGATGAAATTTGAAAGCATGCTGGAGTGACATGGAGTAGAATTGCCCAAGACAAATTTGTGGAACTGGCTTGGGGAGACCTTTATTCAGCAGTGAGATCAAAGTGGCTGTTGTTGGTGATGACGATACTAATAAGAATACTAACGTTTTTGGAATTTTCAAGAGGTGGCGTATATATATTACAGTACAGAAGCTGCGATCATTTTCATTGGTTGTAATGCATCAAAACACGTCTGTAACACGAAAATGCAAACATAAAAGGATTTAGGAAGGAAAAGAACATCCGTGCGTTATTTGATTAAACATTTTCTCTTTCGTTTAGCGCAGCAGATCAGCACAACAACTTTTTCATTTATGTAAACAACATAGCTTTTCCCTTCGGGAGCTTGTTTGCTTTAGGGACCCGCAGTACACAAGATACACTTTCTGTGTAACTCTCTTTATCTCATCTCACATGTAAATTTATAATATATGGCAAATGTGCGTCGGAAGTTAAATTCTAAATCTCTTAAATTTTAAATGAGTTATACGTATATCTTTTTCTCGCGTATCGCTCCTGATACTGAGAGGATTTATTTTTGTTTTCGACTTTCTGCAATGTTTTTGCCTCATCACCTGGTTCTCCTCTTCCTCACCATTAGGTAGAGGCGGCGGAAAGTGAAGTTCGTTGACCGGGCCCGAGATTTCGAATCGTGGTGCACCCCCGTCTTTTACCGCTTTCCGGAACAAACAGAAGAAAAACAATGCCTAAGGAGATTTGTTGGGGATTAGGACCACCCAACCACTTACCTAGAGCAACTTTCTAAGGCACATCACAACAAAAAATCGCACATATGCCAAATAAAAATCTCGGCTAAAATTATTGACCGGGCCCGGGTGGTTCCGCCGCCACTGCCATTAGGTTACCTCTTTCTTTGCTTTTTCATATTATGGCTTTTTACTTTTTGTTTTTGATGCTGCGTTTGTTGTCTCTCAGATAAAATGAAACTTGAAGAAAGCTAGCTCCCAAAATTGAAAATTGTTTTCTGAGTAATCTATGGAAAGTGTATTAAAGGTGAAAAAAGTTTTGTAACTCTCTTATCTAAATATATGATGTCATCGCTGTAATTAAAAACAGCTTGCTTCGTTGTATGCCACTAGATGGCGACACATCAGTTGCTGAGCCCATCAAATATGGATTTGTGTTGTCAGATGCTGACTGATAAACCACGAATAGCGCTGTGAGTTGTTGTCACCGTAGCGTAAAGCGAACGCACTGGGCTAGTTATCGAGAGATCTGGGGTTCGGTGTCAGATGCACAATTTTTCAGTTGTTATTCGTTGTTTATAATATAACGTGGGCAGAGCGATGGTATCGTATATTTACTTTATCTCCACGTATTTGAAATATAATCAACTCTCTTATCTTTTTAACTACCCGTTTCTGCTTATAGATACATAATATAGAGACATATTATGTCTCCATAAGGAGAAACGGGTAGTTAAAAAGATATCATTATCTCTGTAAAGTCCTATGCTTAGGATCAGTTAACTACGATAAGTAATAAGCGATGTTGGAAGTAATCAAATACCCCATTAACTGCATTTTATCTGATAGAAACTTGAGTCATTACCTTACAGAAATGTTAACTGGTGAGGTAACTGCGCCAAGTTTAAAACAATTCATGGAGTTTTTCTAAACGCTTACATCCTGCATTTGAGCAATTACGTTTTCAGAAAATTGAAAAGTGCGTTTATATACACTACACTGAAAAAAGTCACCGGACACCCCTTCAAAAGCAAATGAACGGATCCGCTGCCTTGTCAAGATGCGCGGTACAGCTGCAAACGGTATAAAAACAAATCTGCAGCTGACCGCGATTATATCACACTGTCAGGTTGAGTAAAAATGACGCGACGGCAGAGAACTGACTTTGAGAAAGGAAAGATTGTTGGGTGTTATGTTAGTGGGCTGTCCATAAGAGAAACCGAGAAGCGTCTAAACATACCCAAGTCAACTGTTTTGGATGTACTGAATAAGTAATAGATACATGGCGTGCCTGAAGCAGCAAAACGTAGCGGGAAACCAAAGAAAATCAGTGATATAGGTCGTCCAAGCCTCAGGAGAGTCGTTACAGCTAGTCGACGGAGTACTGCACAAGACCTCAGTGTACAGGTGAGTAAAAATGCTGGAACCTCGATATGCACACGTACTATTCGCAGAGAACTTCATTCCATGGGTTGCCGTGGTCGTGCGGCTGCTCATAAGCCTTTCACCTCCACTCGGAATGCTACTCCTCGTTTAGCATGGTGTAAAGGACATTTATCGTGGACCAAAGATTAATGGAAACGGGTCTATAACGAAGTAAATTTCTACGATATTTTTCGTCCACGCCGGGGATCGAAGCCGAATCCACTCATTCTGGAACAAGTCGCTCTACCAACTAAGCTACGCAGATGTTCGTCCTCGCTGCTATCTGCCTTTATGTCCTGTGCGTCCTGCGGGGCAGGCACGTCACAGGTCCTATGGACTGATTAATCCTGATACACGATCTATCAGTCTGATGGATCGTGTGTGGGTACGGAGGCAGCCGGGGAGACGCTATTTACTAGTCTACTGTTCCTACGGTCCAGTTTGGAGCTGGCAGTGTACTCGTGTGGGGCTGTTTTTCGTGGTGGTTATCGTGAAAAAACCTGTTAACCAGCACATCTAACTCGATATTCTAGACAATCATGCCCCACCAACTCTGTGGCAATGCTATGGAACCGAGCCTTGTTGGTAACAGCAAGAAAATGCACCAAGCCATAAAGCAAGGACTGGTACGGCATGGTTTGACGATAATTCCGTATCGTGTGTGAACTGGCCAGCACAGAGCCCTTATCTTAACCCCTAGAGCACCTATAAGACGAATTAGAGCGCCGCATAAGAAGTTTGGAACCAAGGCCTACTACTAAGCAACAGTTAGCGGCAGCATTATGTACTGAATGGAAGCGCATACCTATCGCTGTGTTCCAAAACCTTGTCGAAAGCATGTCTCGAAAGGTCAGTGCATGTATTAAGCCCAAAGGTGGACCCACACCGTACTAATGTATGCCAATAAATGCTATGTTGTGTTTCTCTTCTAGATGTCCGGTAACTTTTGTCAATATAGTGTATATTCAGTAGCACCATCGTCATTAATATCAATCCACTGCTGGATGAAGGTCTCACCAATCTTCTTCCCCAACTTTCTGCCTTGAGCCAGTCTCCCCCATGCCACTCCGACATGCTTTCAAATTTTATTCACGCATCTGCGACATGGTCTTCTGTAGCGTTCTTTACTATTTGAACGTGTATATAAAGCTTACCGAACACTACATACAATCAATTATCCTTATCCACTCTTTTTAAGTGAAACTGGAGTCACTCAAATAAAGTCCAAAAATAGTTACTTGCAGTTCTTCCCATTTATTCTGTCAACACCTCATAAATACTGTTCACGCAGAAAGTTAACATTTCAACATACCTGAACTAATCACAATCGTAGTATATTTCAAAACTAATTAACAAACGTTAGTAGGTAGAAACTTTAACTCCAAACGCTAAATATACTTGTATAATAGCACAGTTTAACGCGCCGCTTTCAAGTAAATCAAACTTCAGAGTAACGCAGCTTCCTCAATTATAACATCACACCACCATACCACATCTTTTGGCTGCTGCTTCGCCATTATATATCTCTAGTTCTTATCTGTCACATGCATACGTCATGCTCTCTGACCTCAAAAGTGTTGACAACCTCATTCCGCAAGAGAGAAGATAATACGTTAAGTTCGGAAAGTGCAAAAGAGAAGAAACTCAAATTTTCATAGGGAAAGAAACTAAAAATGAAAGTTAAAATAGAATATGCGTCACACGTTATATCTTCTCTCTTGCGGAATTACTTTGGCAACGCCCTGAGGTCAGTACGTAAGTGACGTGTACATGTGATAAGAACAAGACGAGAGATATATAATGGTGCGCAGTAGGTGTGATGGGGGGGGGATTTTGATGGTGAACGTTAATGCTCCTTTTGGATACGAGACTTATAACGTACTGGTTTTTCCGCGCAGGAAATCGAATCCGGGTCCCCTCACTCCGGAGTGAGTCGCTCTCCCAACTGAGCTACGCGGACATGTGCTCTCAATGCTATCTGCCTTTATCTTATGCGCATTGTGCGGGGCAGGCATGTCACAGACTGCTTAATTGTCATTAAAGTATTTTGAAGGCTACGTATTCTACTTTTGATGACAATGTTGTGTTTCGTAGTCAAGTGGTATGATGGATATTAACTCAAGTTCCAGTGTGGTGTTTCATAGTTAATCGTTATTGTGGATATTAACCCAAGTTTTCGTTGATCTCACCTTGTTGAAGTGCAAATGATAAAGTGACTATTGACAGCAATAAAGGATCAGCTGTAAGTAACAACTTCCTGAACTTTATTTGAGTGACTCGTATTTCACTGTAGTAGGTTGAAGAAGCGTATATGCTCCAGATTTGTCCGTCTGTCTGTCCGTCCGCATGATAACTCGCGCAAAAATAGTTCGATTTCAATGAAATTTTAGTATGTGGTGGGGGACAACCTGGGAACGAACCTTGTTGGAAATGGGCGAAATGGGGTCAAAGGTCAGGACATAGGAGCGGAATCTATTCCATCACCCTTATGCGCCATAACTTACGTAAAAGTGCTTCTACTGCGACAAAACTTTATCATGTTGTTTCACAGTTATACTGAACCAATTGTGTTTAATATAATCGAAATGGAGTAAAAGGTCAGGGCACAGGAGCGAGATTTATTCCACAGCCATTATCCTCGTACCTTGGGTAATGATTTCTGTTATGTTGGAGAGCGTATCATAATCAAAGCATTGCATGATTTTACTAACTTGTTTAGTTAAGGTTCATGTTTCTAATCTATAAGTGAGGACTGGAAAGATGTATTAATTAAATACTTTTCTTTTAAGACATAATAATATATCGCTCTTGAAAATTGTACTGTTTCTTCGAAACGCTCTCCAACCAAGTTTTATACGCCTATTTATTTCTTCTTCTATGTGGCCCTCGTTTGATATCTGTTGTCCAAGGTAAATGTAGGCATCGGTTGTTTCTGGATTTGCTGCACTAATTGCTAAGTTTTCAGCTCTTATTAAATCATTGTACATCATGATATATCATTGTATATCATGATGTAAGGTCAGGTGATGCGTAACATCACAGCCTCTCCTTGACAAATGTCAACCCCGCCTTCTCGTGGTGCATCCTGTTCCCACTAAAGGGGCTCTGACGACCGCTAATAGCGGTATAACTATACCATCGGGATTAGAGGAAATTATATCCCACACTCACCAACCCGCTTGGCCAGCGTGGTGAGTTATGGCCAAACCCCTCCAAAATGATTCCACAACTAAAATCTTGGCCCTCAGTCTCCGGCAGCTGGAATGTACCTGGCCAAGGCAGCGGCCAGTGCGACATGAAGGCAGAGGGTGCTAAGAATCCCCGGAGGACCGGACTAGGCTGCCATCTGATGCTGACCTTGGCTACGTACAATGGACGCTCCCTATCTTCTGATTCAAGGCTTCTTGAATTGGAAGAGGAACTACAAAGGATCAAGTGGGACATCGTGGGGCTAAGTGAGGTAAGGAGAAAAGGAGAAGATCTCATCGAATTGAAAAGTGGACATCTCTTCTACTATCGTGGGACAGATACTGGCAGAACTAGTGGTGTTGGATTTATAATAAACAAGAAACTGAAGGATAAAGTTGTAGAAGTTGAAAGTTCCTCTGACAGAGCTGCACGACTTGTTATCCAACTCTCGAAAAGATACCAGGCTCAGATTATTCAAACTTATGCACCCACCACAAGTCATCCTGAAGAAGAAATTGAAGAATTTTATGAGGAAATTTGTCATCTAAATAATAAAGGTAAGCAGCACTTGAAAATAATTATGGGAGATTTCAATGCAAAAATAGGGCAACGGCAACAGAATGAAACTTCGGTAGGTAAATTCGGTCACGGCAACAGAAACCAGCGTGAAAATACTCTCGTTGAGTTTGCAGAGGCAGAAGGGTTTTTCATCTTGAACTCCTTCTTCAAGAAAAAGCCACACAGGAAATGGACATGGAAACATCCAAATGGGACGACAAGTGAAATTGATTTTATTATGTGTAACAAAAAATTCGTCATAGAAGACTGCAGTGTGCTGAACAAGTTCAACACAGGTAGTGACCATAGATTGGTGAGATGTAAGATGCACCTCAACACTAAACTTGAACGTGGCAAGCTCATAAGACAAACAAAATCTATTGACATAACCAACCTTAAAAAACACCATAATACCTTCAAGTTGGAACTGAAGAACAGGTTCTCTGCTTTAGAAGGCCTAACATCGGAAGAAGTGGACATCTCTGAAGTTAACAGAAAAGTAACCAAAGCTCTTATGGAAACAGCAACAAAATTAGCTGGATCTAAGAACAAGTTGCATGTGAACAAATTATCAGGAAAAACCAAAATGTTGATGCAAAAAAGAAGAGAGATGAGGACAACTAAAGAAGATGTGACTTCCAAAGTGGAATATATAGAGCTATGCAAGACAGTAAGAAAAAGTATCACTGAAGACATAAGAAAATTCAACTGTGAACTAGTGAGGAAAGCAATTGAAAACAACCAAAGCCTAAAGATAGCAAAGGGACATCTCAGTAAGGGAAGAAAACAGATTATGGCACTGAGAAAAGAAGATGGTTCTGTAACAAGAAATAGAGGTGAAATTTTGACAAGAGTGAAAGATTTCTACTCCAAATTATATGAAAGGGATGATATATGCACTCCAGACATCATGAAAGATACCAGTACCAGAGTTCCTCCAGTCCTTCCAGCAGAAGTTGCACATGCAATCAAGAACATGAAGCGAGGAAAAGCTCCAGGAGAAGATGGAATTACTGTAGACATCATACAAGAAGCAAGTGGAGAAATCGAAACAGTACTCGCCCAAATTTTCACTCGATGCCTTAATGAAGGAAAGATTCCTGAGGATTGGAACACCGCTACAATGATCCTGCTACATAAGAAAGGTGACATTGAGGATCTCGGAAACTACAGACCTATCAGCCTCCTATCAGTAGTTTATAAAATCTTCACTAAAGTTCTTTCACACCGCTTGAAGGTAACACTGGACATGGCTCAACCGAGAGAACAAGCTGGATTCAGGAGTGGCTACAGCACAATAGATCATATCCACGTGCTGAGAGAACTAATTGAAAGAGCGAGGGAATATGAACTTCCTTTGTGCATGGCTTTTATCGATCATGAAAAAGCCTTTGATTCGGTGAAACCATCAGCAGTTACAATGGCTCTGAAAACCTGCGGTATTGAAGATGCATACATTAATATTATTAATAACATCTATGAAAATGCAAGTGCAAAGATTAGGCTGTTTGAAAATACAACACACGTAAAAATTGGAAAGGGAGTGAGACAAGGTGACACCATATCTCCGAAGCTCTTTAATGCCACATTGGAGGGTGTTTTTCAGTCGCTGAGCTGGGAAAACAAGGGGATAAAGATTAATGGAGATTATCTAACCCACCTTCGTTTTGCTGATGACGTAGTCATTTTTGCAACTACCCCATCAGAGCTGCAGAGTATGATCCAGGAACTTGCTGACAAGAGTAAAGAAGTGGGATTAAAAATGAACTTTCAGAAGACAAAAGTGATGTTCAATGCTTTTACAAGAAATGAAGATTTATCGATTGATGGAGAAAAGCTGGAGATAACAGACACGTACGTTTATCTTGGACAGCAGATATCAAGTGAGGGTCACATTGATGAAGAAATTAATCGGCGTACAAAACTTGCCTGGAGAGCTTTTGGAAGAAACAGCATAATTTTCAAGAGCAATATGCCATTATGTCTTAAAAGAAAAGTGTTTGATCAATGCATCCTTCCAGTGCTTACGTATGGTGCAGAGACGTGGACCTTAACTAAAAGAGACATACAAAGGCTGCAGACAACTCAAAGAAGCATGGAGAGGTGCATACTTGGTGTAACCAGGAGAGATAAGAAGAGGAACTCGTGGATCCGAAAAATGACAAGAGTGGAAGACATCATGATCAGAGTTAAATCCCTGAAATGGCAATGGGCTGGACATACTGCCAGAAGGACAGATCATCGATGGACAGCCGAAATTTTAGATTGGATTCCAAGGGACAGGAAAAGACCCAGAAGAAGACCACATGGGAGATTGGTGGATGAAATTCGAAAGTATGCAGGGGTGACATGGAGGAGACTGGCACAAGACAGACCGTTGTGGAGGAAACTTGGGGAGACCTTCGTCCAGCAGTGGATTGATAATGGTTGACAATGATGATGATGATGATATCAGTTTTATTTTCTGAAAGTTCGTTTTTCACATCTCTTTCCTCTTGTGAGCAAATTCCCGGACCATATTCCGCAGCTGTGAAGAACTTGCAAAAACGATCATATCATCAGCAAAATAATAGTAAGATAAATAATCTATGTCAGTTTTTATTTATATACATAGACAAATAGGAAAACTGTTCCACATGTTCCGAGTAAATTAATACCTTGTAGAGCGGATGTATATTCTCCAAACGGACAGGCTAGTAAATGAGCCTCCTACCTCTATTTAGTATTTCATTTTGCTTTAGTTTAATTATTCTGCGCGAAAATCCTCCAAATACGTGGCGTCAGTAAATAAATAAATACATCGTTCTTTCCACGTTCCAGAAACACATCATCATCATCATTGTCAACCATTATCAATCCACTGCTGGACGAAGGTCTCCCCAAGTTTCCTCCACAACGGTCTGTCTTGTGCCAGTCTCCTCCATGTCACCCCTGCATACTTTCGAATTTCATCCACCCATCTCCTATGTGGTCTTCTTCTGGGTCTTTTCCTGTCCCTTGGAATCCAATCTAAAATTTCTGCTGTCCATCGATGATCTGTCCTTCTGGCAGTATGTCCAGCCCATTGCCATTTCAGGGATTTAACTCTGATCATGATGTCTTCCACTCTTGTCATTTTTCGGATCCACGAGTTCCTCTTCTTATCTCTCCTGGTTACACCAAGCATGCACCTCTCCATGCTGCTTTGAGTTGTCTGCAGCCTTTGTATGTCTCTTTTAGTTAAGGTCCACGTCTCTGCACCATACGTAAGCACTGGAAGGATGCATTGATCAAACACTTTTCTTTTAAGACATAATGGCATATTGCTCTTGAAAATTATGCTGTTTCTTCCAAAAGCTCTCCAGGCAAGTTTTGTACGCCGATTAATTTCTTCATCAATGTGACCCTCACTTGATATCTGCTGTCCAAGATAAACGTACGTGTCTGTTATCCCCAGCTTTTCTCCATCAATCGATAAATCTACACATGCCTACCGAAAAATTGTTTTCAGCCGCCGCCGGGGTTCTGAAATGCCCCATTTCGATTATATTAAACAGAATTGGTTCAGTATACCTCCGGAACAACATACTAAAGTTTTGTCGTAATAGAAGCATTTTATGACAAGTTATGAGGTAATGGCTGTGGAATAAATCTCGCACCTGTGCTCTGACCTTTGACCCCATTTCGATGATATTCAACAGAACCGGTTCAGTATACCTCCGGAACAACATACTAAAGTTCTGTCGTAATAGAAGCATTTTAAGACAAGTTATGAGCTAGGTAATGGCTGTGGAATAAATCTCGCTATTGTGCCCTGACCTTTGATCCCATTTCGATGTTATTAAACAGAACCAGTTCAGTACATATCTGGAACAACATGATGAAGCTTTGTCGCAATCGAAGCATTTTTACGTAAGTTATGACACATAAGGGTGATGGAATCGATCCCGTCCTATGTCCTGACATTTGATCACATTTTGCCCATTTTCAATAGGGTTCCATCCCAGGTTGCCCTTTACCACATACTAAAATTTCATTGAAATCGAACCATTTTTACGCGAGTTATTGTGCGGACAGACAGACAGACATACAGACGGACAAAGCTGGAGCATATACGCTTCTTCAACCTACGGTTGGAAAGCGTAAAAAAGGGAGGAGATAAAAAGATGAACTACAAGATTCGACTTATATTTTAAGACGCAACTGTAATCACTCATCAGCAAATGAACAAGGAAACAAATATTATTTCGATGAATATTAATATCTTTAAAAATAAAATTCAGCCTGTGATTTTATAAAAAAATCCGCAGAGACCGTACCCAGATGTCCGGTGCCCAGTTGTCCGATGCCCAGATGTCTTTCAGACAGAAAATCGTAAATATTTCTTAATTTCTTAATGATAATGAGATATGGGGGGGGGGGAGATTTTGTGCACATCACTTACTCAAGTAAGGAGAAATATAGGAACACTATAATTTTTTACGCAGAGCAATTTAATGGGTCTAAAAGTGAACCTGCCCAGTTGTCCGTGTGCACAGATGTCCGGTGCCCAGTTGTCCTAAATCCGGTGGCTCTAACCACCAGGTCACGAGCTGCCCAAGTGGTCTTAAATTGGGAAAGGACCAATGCTTATTTACTTGGAAGTTGTTCTCGGTGATCGTTAAGCGCGAAAACAACAACAAAAAATGGCTATGCCGTTATGAAATTTTCTTCGAACTCTTTCGAATGTGTATGCTTCGCAAAAGTCATGCCACATCTGGCCGACAGAATTCTTTGTTTAAGAACACTACTTAATAATTTTTGTCACAAATTAAACTTTAAGAAGTTTCTGATGCATTTGATGCTGTCGGAGTTAAAACTGAACGCCTGATTAAACACTTTGAGTTAGAAATCTCATATGCGGCTTCCTATTTTTAGAATATTGTATTCTGACAATATTGTGTAGAAGTACTTGCGAAAATAAATCGTCGCATTGATGTTATGGAAATTAGCACAGTTAGGATACGGCTTGAACGGAAGCCTCGAGACAGCCTTCCTTCTACAAGAATGGCTGCACTGATTTAGCCATTTTATCCGGGAAGACATGTCGTCTGAATGCGATGAAGATAAAACATGAGGATTCTCCTCTGGGAGCAGAGGGAGCAACAGACATTTCGGCGCCGAGGCTCGTTGGCCCCACGAGATGGATTTCGCTTCTATCGACAACCCCCTCTTGCTTCTCCCCTAGCTTTCCCCCGAACAACACGGAGCCTCACGAGGTTCCCTTCACTCGAATACCGTTGGTTGGCATAGCAACAGACTGTAAATTTAATACAAGATTTGATTGACTGACGTAACACTCTAATGGATATGTAAGTTGATTAGGGTGGATGACAGGGATCGGGGAAGAAGCAAACAATAGGAGGCACGAAACGGTCAACAGAATTTTTACGATTTCGTAATAACTTTTCGCCGTGAGTAATTGTTTACAATTGGAAAAGCCAGAATATACCAAAACAAAAAAAATAAAAAATTATAAAACTCATTAGTTTGACGCAATCGGTATTGGAAGATTCCTCTCTTGTGTGTTTAGCTAAAACTTCCAATGGAAAGATTTGTTGGCAAGTGCAGAAATACTCGGGATTTTGTGTCTGTGCATTACGCTCACCCCGCATCCTGCGAACGTTACTGGGGAAAATTTCAGGTAAAACCGAAGCGGGAAATAAAGGCTTGGTAGTCGAACAAAGAAAAATGAGCAATAGAAGAGTGCGGAGTGACTTAGTTGAAGAGGCCACCCGATTCTTGAAATAAATGCAGATTCCATCACATAAGAATCCGTCGAAAGGGAGAATAATAAGTCTGTTTAGATTCCCTCTTCATTTTAACTATACGGTTGAGTTTATAATGTATAACGCTACGGCTATTTGCAAATTCGGTTGGAAGTTTTTCATTCACGTTGGATCCCTACCTAAAGTCATCACTATGTCATGATGAACATTTTACAGTTCCTGTTTTTATATTTTTAATCACTTTAACTATTTAACAATGGTTTGCGTTTTCGGTGATTACTTGCTTCGGTCTTCATAAAATTCCTCAGCAGGGTAACCGGGCTAGGAACTGTAACTCAATCGGAAGGACGAAAACGACAGATTTTGTCTGAGAACCAGTCCAATATGTAACTTACTTTAAATCAAACCCAACCTCAAGAAGATTCTGAAAAAGAAATGCTCCAAACTCCACGATACCTGAGCAACAGCTAAAGCACCAGTGAAAAAGGCTTATGATTAGAAGCAGTTCTTCCTGAGGTAAAATTTTAAGAATTACAAAGACGGAATGAAAAGGACTAGTCACTGGAAGTCTAAGATGTTGAAAATCAAATGGAATAGCGAAGGACGATTCGTGAACGATATTATCAGAACGAATGACTCTTCACTGTGAATGGTGAATGGTTCGCTCTTACCGCTGTGAATGATCATTCAATCCGACATTACTGCGACACGCACTGAAGTCCCACAGCGCGTTTGACTCTTCACTGTGAATGGTGAATGGTTTGCTCTCACCGCTGTCAATGATCATTCAATCCGCCAATACTGCGACACTCACTGAAGTCCCACAGCGCGTTTGACTCTTCACTGTGAATGGTGAATGGTTCGCTCTCACAGCTGTGAATGATCATTCAATCCGTCGTTACTGCGACACACACTGAAGTTGCACAGCCTGTTTGACTCTTCACTGTGAATGGTGAATGGTTCGCTCTTACCGCTGTGAATGATCATTCAATCCGCCATTACTGCGACACGCACTGAAGTCCCACAGCACGTTTGACTCTTCACTGTGAATGGTGAATGGTTTGCTCTCACCGCTGTCAATGATCATTCAATCCGCCAATACTGCGACACTCACTGAAGTCCCACAGCGCGTTTGACTCTTCACTGTGAATGGTGAATGGTTCGCTCTCACAGCTGTGAATGATCATTCAATCCGTCGTTACTGCGACACACACTGAAGTTGCACAGCCTGTTTGACTCTTCACTGTGAATGGTGAATGGTTCGCTCTCACCGCTGTGAATAATCATTCAATCCGCCATTACTGAGACACACACTGAAGTCCCACAGCACGTTTGACTCTTCACTGTGAATGATGAATGGTTTGCTCTCACCGCTGTGAATGATCATTCAATCCGACATTACTGAGACACACACTGAAGTCCCACAGCACGTTTGACTCTTCACTGTGAATGGTGAGCTCTCACCGCTGTCAATGATCATTCAATCCGCCAGTACTGCGACATACACTGAAGTCCCACAGCACGTTTGACTCTTCACTGTAAATGGTGAATGGTTCGCTCTCACAGCTGTGAATGATAATTCAATCCGTCGTTACTGCGACACACACTGAAGTTGCACAGCATGTTTGACTCTTCACTGTGAATGGTGAATGGTTCTCTCTCACCGCTGTGAATAATCATTCAATCCGCCATTACTGAGACACACACTGAGAACGCAGCACGTCAACATTCTTCCGCCGTGTGAGTTCAGCAAAGAATTCCGAATAAGAAAAGTGATGTCGAAAATCAATAAGTGTCAAACATTATACTACATACGTATGTGTAAGCAGTCAGCTATGAAATGATGGTAAAGCTTAAGAATGGGAATGATACATGAATGCCATTCTATTTGAATGGTGTGCCCGAATCGTTTCCCAGGAGCTGTCTCATAGCAAATCTTTCATCATGAATCGCTGAAGAGTTCGCACTCTTTTGGGCAGTTTACCAAAAAGAGCTGTTGTCTTGAAAGCTCAGCATGGGATACTTGCAACGAGACATTTACTCAGTGAGCTTAGTGAAAACCTGTAAATTGGAGCATTTGTGAATGACTCTTGAGGGAATTATTTATGCCATCACAACAGTAAATTACCCGAAACAAAAAATTAAAATTTAAAATTTGACAAATTTCAATACAAGCAAATAAATTATCAATAAGTGCTTCTAAACGCAAGACAAAAAGAACTCAGAGGGAACATTTCGCGATACATGAAGGATTTGATAAAAGAAAACTATTGCCAGCGGTAATACAAATACAAAGGCAAGAAGTGCCTGAAATTCAGCATGACAAAAAAATTTAGTAAATTTAGACAATCTTACATCACTTCGTGAAATAAATTAGCTAAAGTAACAAAGAAATTGGATATCAAGTGAAGAAGACACACTGAAACAAGAAATAGTCTAGGGTTAGAAGTTCCGCTTACAATCAAAAATCGAAAAACTCAAAGCTGATGTTGCCAATCTGAAGCTTCTCCAAGAGGGGGACACTGAAGAAAGGAAAAACCGAACGCAGCTTCGTGAAGCCCTATAATCTTAACACAAAAACTTTCTCAAACGTTTCAGAAAACCTAAAACAAATAAATATTGCAATACCAAAACAAATGATAGCAAAACTGGTCACTATAGATACAACTTCCAGTTAAATACTAATCAATAGTGGTTTTCTTGAACTATTAACGAAAAAACTCAAAATATTCTTGAGACGGAAATAGTTACATTTCGGGAAGAGATTTGGAAATAGTCCACTAAAAACATATATAACAAAGATATTAAATGGGTAAAGGATGTTATGAAATAAAAGCTACAGAGGATATTCACACATTTTTAGAATCCCTTTGCTAAGAAATTACAGAAAATAAAAGAAGTTCAAAGAATTGAAACTGGTAACAGTGTGTAACGTACCAGGAGATGTGACGTACCTGCCAGAAGGACGCACACGACATAAAGGCAGATAGGAATCAGAATACATGTCCGCGTAGCTTAATTGGTAGAGCAACTTATTCCGGAATGAGTGGACCCGGGTTCGAACCCCGGCGCGGATAAAAATGACGGAGAAATTCACTTCGTTATAATGGCGCCCGAACTATCCGGATGACCCGACCGTTCAAAATCTCGCATTGGTGTGATGTTATTTCCACACCGCGAGATAGGAAAAATGTGAGCAGCACTTCGAAAGAAAAGAAAAATAAGGGGTAGATGATGTAACGTACCAGGAGATGTGACGTACCTGCCAGAAGGACGCACACGACATAAAGGCAGATAGGAATCAGAATACATGTCCGCGTAAGCTTAATTGGTAGAGCAACTTATTCCGGAATGAGTGGACCCGGGTTCGAACCCCGGCGCGGATAAAAATGACGGAGAAATTCACTTCGTTATAAGTGTGCTAAATGAACACGGAAGAAACATCTGCTGCAGTTAAATATCGTCTACGCTAAGAAAATGGCGCACGTAAACAAAATGATGGTAGAAGGTTATTTTTTTGCTCTTTATGAAAAGAAACATTCGCATTCTGTTATTAAAAAACGCTGTGAAAATCATGGAATTGGCATTTCTAAATGTAAAATAAACAATAATAATAATAACAGAGGGGGAAAGTCGTCACGCATTGCTTTTAACAGGAAAAGAAAAAAACAAACACCAAACGAACATCCAAAGAAAGTACGTACTTTTACGACTATTTCAAAAGTAATGTCTCCGGTCTTAACAGAAAATCTACTTACCCAAAGAGCAATCGCTAAATCGTTAAAAATCTCTGCACCAGCTCTAAACAAGGCAAAAATCAAAGATTTAAATCTGAGGGGAAGAAAAACCCCAAAAATATTATTTCACCGCATTTTGCCTGGACACGTGGCTGAACGCAGAACACTATGTAGATTTCTTTATGAAAATCACTTTGCCGAAGACAGATAGAAATTTGTTATGACTATTGATGAAGCATGAATCTACCTAAACAACTGTAACAAAAAAAGGTCGACTTACTACCGCTAAAGAGCAGAAAAGGGAAGGCTGTAGCGTTTGTGTGTAGCTGACTCACTAAAACGCTACTTAGATCAAAAACTTCACCTACAGTGAAATACGAGTCACTCAAATAAAGTTCAGGAAGTTGTTACTTACAGCTGAAGCTTTATTGCTGTCAATACACTTGATCATTTGCACTTCAACAAGGTGAGATCAACGAAAACTTAGGTTAATATCCACAATAACACTTGACTACGAAACACAACCTTGTCATTAAAGTAGAACACATGGCCTTCAAAATACTTAAACTTAAATGGCAATTAAGCAATCTCGTATCCAAAAGGAGCATTAACGATCATCATCAAAGCCCCCATCTCACAGATACTGCGTACCCATTATATATATTGTCTTGTTCTTATCACATGCGTACGTCACTTGCGTACTGACCTCAGGATATTGCCAAACCTCCATTCATGTGAGAGAGAAGATATCACGTTATGTTTGGAAAGTGCAAAAGAGAACAAACTCAAATTTACATAAGAAGAGGAACTAAAAATGAAAGTTAAATATAATATACGACACAAGGTTTGCAGACTTGGTCCCAAGAATCCAAAGAAAGTTTCAGTAAAGGATTCATGATTATCGCTAGCTTCTCGTACGAAGGGGAATTAAAATTAAGAAAAGTTTAAAAGAATGTTAAAACCAATTCTATATATTACCACAATAATATTTTATCTCCTGTATTTAAAGAAAAAATATAATTTCTTTATTCACAACAGCCTTTAAAGAGTAAAACTCCATCGGGACAAGACTACCAGTCATACATCCAAATCTACCCCTATATTTCTTGAAAAAATGAAAAAGAGACTGGTAACAAGTCTATACCTTTTGCTTATATTCCTTCAAAGTCCTCTGATGTGTCACCAATGGACTATTGTGCCTTCGGACTGCTAAAAAGAGCGCTCAGAGACTGATATCAAGTATATACCTCTTGCTCATATTCCTTCAAAGTCCTTGATGTGTCACCAATGGACAATTGTGCCTTCGGACTGCTAAAAAGAGCGCTCAGACCTAAACAAGAGACGGGTATCAAGGGTATACCTTTTGCTCATATTCCTACAAAATCCTTTGATGTGTCACCAATGTACTATTGTGCCTTCGGACTGCTAAAAAGAGCGCCCAGACCTAAAAAAGAGACGGGTATCAAGTGTATACCTGTTGCTCATATTCCTTCAAAGTCCCCTGATGAGTCACCGATGGACTTATTGTGCCTTCGGACTGCTTAAAAGAGCGGTCCCTAAATGCAGACCTTAAACAATGATTGGGCTATGGAAAGCAGTGGAAGAAGAGTGGAATAAAATACTACTGCCAATTTTAAGAAATGTCCTATTTTCTTGGAAGTAGGTACATAGTCCAGAGGAAGGGCTATCAGATAGGGAATTTAAGAAAAAATAATTGTATTTGAAACAATAATTATATTTTTGGAAAATCGTTCTAAAAATGTGCGAACATTTTCTGCATGTACGAGCGTCCTCTGCATCCTCTGCATGTACGGTTTGTTGCAATGAACTTTATGTTAATTTCATGTAAAGCTCAGTAAATTAACTTCACTTTGAACCTGGATTATTCTCAGTCGTTCGTTCGTAGTTTCTGAAAAACTTGTAGACATTGAATACCATTTTCAGTATAAAGGCCAGAGTTCATTGACATTAGAATTCTACTCACACAAATTCCCTTCCACTTTATTCACATCTAAGTGCGTTAGGTAGTCTTTCGTGACACAATACGCTGAATGGAATTCAACCATAAATGTCTTACAATATACTGTACGTGGCACTTATTACTCCTCAAATAAAATTAGCTCACTTAATTGAATCGCTCATGGAGTATAATATGCTTTTACAAGAATCACTCGCTAACTGATCAGCACACTGAGCTATTATCTCGAAGCACTTTATTTACGTTGATTGCCTTTTGACACCCACGGTCAGGAATCAAACTCATCGGGAGAAACTTTGTGGTGTTAAGTTAGAAAACCTTTAACGAGGAGATACCAAGTTTACATAACACAGAAACTAAAAAGAAAGGCTAAAATAGAGGCTTACGTCACAATGTTAAAGACAATAGTACGAGAGACACAAGCAAATTTTGGTGATAATAACAGAAACTGTACAAGAGTGAACAAAAGTGTTTTAGAAATCGATGCGCCAGTGAAAGAGAAAGTACATGGCTTCTGTTCGAAATATTTAATATATCCATGCCCGATTAGCTTAACAATTTAATATTTTATTGCAGACGGATTCAATTGAAGAATGAGTCAAACTAAAATAATATTTTTCGTTTTGAAAGAGAGAAGGAAAGGAGCCATCGTAAACAATTTTCTACCGATAACTTATGTGTGAGATCATTCCCCATAACTCTTTTTTCTGCTAAAAGTATGAAGGTTATATGTGTTTTTGACGCAAGTGTAAAACAGAGTGACCGTTGGTGGTTAATGAGCAATATCCGTCCAGTTGCCTTGAAGATATAACGTACAGACTTTCGGCCAGGCTTTGTAAACCTTCAGAAACAGATTGCCACATATCTTCCATTGCTTTTACGACATACACTCAAGGACAATGAAATTTGCGCACCAAGAAGGAAGCATCGGATTGAACTGACATTTTATGGAAGTAATGTTACAGATGAATGATACACATGATGGCAAAAACAGAACTGCAGGACAATTACAGAGGGATCTGTGGCACGCAGTCCGGTCATCTTCAATAGCGCGTCGCACCGCCTCGTGCGGCGCTACATGCGGCAATACGGTCCTGCATGGAGGCGGACAGAAGCCTGATGTTGTCCTGCGACAGACTGACCTACACGTGTTGGACGGTGTGCTCCAAATCCCAGATAGTGCGGCACGGCGGCAGGTTGCGTTTCAACTGGTCCCACAAATGCTCGATAGGGGATATGTCCGGGGAGCGGGTAGGCCATGGAAGTGTCTGCACATGACGTAGGCAGTCCTGGGCAACCCAAGCCGTGTGCGGGCGGGCATTATCTTGGTGGTATAGCGCACCTGGAATCCCAGCCAGAAATGGGAGCACATGGGGCCGTAGGATCTCATCCATATACCGCTGGCCCGTCAATGATCCACGCACCACTACTAGAGCTGATCGGCTATCGTAGGCGATCGCTCCCCAGACCATAATGCCTGCAGTGGTGTAGGTGTGGCACTCGATACCGAGGTTGTGATTGTACCGTTGATCCAGGACCTCCACACCCGGACACGATGACCATCTGTATCCAGAACGAAGCGGCACTCATCGCTAAACACCACACGTCAGCATTCTGTGGCGTTCCACGTCGCTCTGGCCTGGCACCACTTCACACGGAGCCGGCGATGTTCTGGTGTTAATGGCAGCACACGTAACGAGCGCTGGGATCGCACAGATTCGTTACTGCGAGACGTCGCGAATTGGTTCGTGGTCACACAGGAGCCGCTACATCTGCCTGTATAGAGGACCGAGACCCCGTGGGATCCGTTCGTGCCTGGCGCACGATCCATCGATCCTGTCTACCGGTGGTCCTCCTGGTCCGTTCGGAGCCGCTCCGCCGTGTGGCAGTGCCGTCACGTGTCCACTGCTCCCAACACAGTCAGACGGTATGGTCAGAACGATCCATGTGGCGGGCTATACGGCGCGCCGACCACCCTGCGGTTTTCAGCCCGATGATCAGGCTTCTCTCGAAGTCCGTAAGTTGCGTAAATCGGCGTCTCTGGCGTCTACCCAGCATTCTTGTCATTCTGTACTTTTGCTTGCGTCGGCCGGTGCATTTCGCTTTCATGGGGCATCGACGGCACGCCGGTTTATAAGGATGCCGGTTCGTGCTTGCCGCAAGGGTGTGCGGTCATGCGCACTAGCACCAAACGTGGATCAT
This sequence comes from Macrothele yani, assembly GCA_039090855.1. Lineage (NCBI taxonomy): Eukaryota > Metazoa > Arthropoda > Arachnida > Araneae > Macrothelidae > Macrothele > Macrothele yani. The sequence continues at coordinate 4,539,581 of CM077014.1, forward strand.
TTGCATACCAGCACGCACTCTAGCTATTTGCAAAGTTCCGCGGTTGTAGCATGTTTTCTTCTAGGTGCGCAAATTTTATTGTCCGTGAGTGTATGTTGGAAAACTCCTCTACAGTCTGCGCGCGGTTTCTAGGATTACCTTTGAAAAACAGCTCTCTTCATCTGTGCCCAATACAGAACAAATTATCGTCCGTAGGGTTTTGCAGTTTTGTACCCAGCTCGTCAGAAAAGTTCTGTAATTCTTCTTAATGTACAGGGAGTATGGAATTTATCAATCTTTAAAGTTTGACCAATATCATGTAATGTTTAGGGTCATTCAACTTTCATTGATTTGAAAGATTTAGTTCCCGCCCACGCGGGGCGTCTAAAGAATTTCGCTCAATAAGACAAGATAAATTTAACATCAATGGGCTATTCATAAAACAGGAGACGAAAAACTTTTAGGCTGAAATTGGAGTGAGAAAATGAAGAGAACACAGCGATCACGAAAGTGAGCTAGAAATTGAGGGGAGAAAGTGCAGAAGAAAGCGAGATATCCGACGACTACCACGCTCGACCAGCTATACCATAATAAAAGATAAATGGTCTTTTCCCTTTTCCTATTATCCTATTGCGCTCTGTTTGCTGTTGCTAAATTTATTTAAATACATATAAGACATGCAAAGGCTGCAGACAACTCAAAGCTGGATGGAGAGGTGCATGCTTGGTGTAATCAGGAGAGATAAGAAGAGCAACTCGTGGATCCGAAGAATGACAAGAGTGGAAGACATCATGATCAGAGTTAAATCCCTGAAATCGCAATGGGCTGGACATACTGCCAGAAGGACAGACCATCGATGGACAGCTGAAATTTTAGATTGGATTCCAAGGGACAGGAAAAGACCCAGAAGAAGACCACATGGAAGATGGGTCGATGAAATTCGAAAGTATGCGGGAGTGACATGGAGGAGACTGGCACAAGACAGACCGTTGTGGAGGAAACTTGGAGAGACCTTCTTCCAGCAGTGGATTGATAATGGTTGACAATGATGATGATGAAGATGTATAACATCATGTCAAATCATTGGAAAGCACAGCTAATTATGCAGCAGCAGAACAACCTAATATAAATTCTCAAACTTCAAATCAACCGTTCATTTCAATCACTGATTAATTTTCTAATTACTACTTTCGTTTCACCCAAATCCTAATGTGTCAATCTTAACTTAAACTTTATTATTTAAAATGTTGCTCGTTGAAAAAAAGGTTTCCTCACGTTATTACAATATTTTGTACCTATTTATTGTGTTTTTATAAACGTACCACAATTTAAACGATGAGGACGTATGATATTTTTATTAACATCGTTTCTTGTACAAAAGCAATATTGTGGCATTCTTCTCTTCCCAACACAAGTGATGGAGAAAAAAGGGTGCAAAACAGCTTATCCTAATCTTCAGTGTTTAAGGTTACGTTTCGATTGGCATTCCTTTTTAATAATAACAATGTATAGTTTATTATTTAAATGTGCAGTAAATTTACATGATTAATCTATATGTGTCTCTGTTTGTGTATGATCCTAATGAAGTTCGTTGAATATATATTTTAATTCTATAATAATTACGTAGATAAGGATCTTAACGCCAAGGCAAAGAATCCACATAAAAGACTTTCATACAATTCCAACGTATTTATTCTTCCACTCACTGTACTTCAGGACATCAATATAATTAATACAGATATTTTTGGGTTTTAGTATTAACCCATTTCCAAGCACGAAACTTTCAACAGCGAGTCTTCTTTGACAGTCTTCGTCGCGGCTGTCAGCATGGGAATATTCGAAGACGTTATCTATCAGGATGGCAATAAGAACTAGAAGGTGTTAGTACGTGGACTAAACGCTTTTATTGTTTTATTAGCCTACGCTGCGATCATGTACGTTGTGATCCGAAAAGCACACCAAAACTGCTATATGAGTTTATTGCTCAGGAGGCTTCGGAGAGGTCTGAAGACGGAGGGGTCTAGCCAGGGTCGGAGTACAGAGAGGTCACGCTAGGAAACAGGGCCGGTTAAGGCCTTAGGGAGCCCCTAGGCTATGACATTTGAATAGGCACCCAGGCAAATACATTTGAGTGGGCTCCCAAAGAACTTATGACTAAGAATCATTATGAAGTCCGTTAAAACACAAAACTGTAGCAATATGCTTGTCATAATTAATACGTAGTGCATTTTTCAAACTAATAAATTACCTGCTGAGATTTCATAACTAGTCACTCAATTTCCCATTGTCCTCGTAAGAACATGAGCTAAGTTAGCTTCAGATTCCTAGATTTTGTCTTGGTTTTTCTGATGATTTAGCATTGTACACTTTTCTTAGTGCATCTTTTATGTTATGTAATGTGAAGCCACAGGGGACTTTGACCATTAACGGTTCCAAGTGCAAATTGGGAGGTGTGGGTGGATGGTTGTGAAAAAGTTGAAACTGTCTCGCCGACCCCGCTGTACTCAGCAACATCAAACTTTTGCCCTTGGTGAGTCACTGCCTTGTAATCTGTTCGTCTTCCCTGCCTCTGTTTTTGATCATATGAGGCAAAAGTTAGAGAATTTTATGTATAAACCTTTAACTGTCTATCTATCTATTTATTATTTGCCAAGGCATGACTCCTGGGCCCTTGGTAATGGTGGGCCCCTAGGCTATAGCCTCCATAGACCCCACCTTAATCCGACCCTGCTAGGGAAGCAGAAGTTAGGAAGAGGGAGCTTTGAGAAGGGAACGGAGATGGACACAGTTTCCGAACACAGTGCAAGCGTGTGAAAAGTTACGAAGAATTAAAGTACGAAAGAGGGAATAACTGGGAAACAGAATAAGCAGAGAGGACATAAACATTAAGTTATAATTCACTAGGGCCAATCCGGGACAACCCGCGCTATAAGTTTAAGTAAATAATAAATTAATTGAAACTGCAACATTCTCATCTATTCTTTTGCTATATATTTCATGCAACAAGCTGCAATAAGAACACGAACAGGGTTAACAACAGAACGAGCAGAGCCCTCTAATAATAATCTCGCTTGCTTCACCACAGACGGCAATATTATAACAATGACACTTGTTCCTCTATCATATACATGTATATCTCAATTGGTTTTATTTCAACGCTTAACAATCTATTCGTAACATCTCGACATCTCTACAACTCCACATTTCCATACATTCAATGTAGGCATTTTATGTTGCTCTGAATCACTGTCAGCTTTGCCAAATAACAAAAGCTGTTCGGGGAAGTAATGGCCCGTTTAGTGAGAAAATCTTTAACCAAGAAGTAACTAAATTTACATAAGAAAACAGAAACTCAAAAGAGAACTGGGTTAGATGTCACAGATTATTCCACTTCTTTTAATTATACCATCTATTGCTTTAAGTTCCTTTCAAATATGATATTATGGCTGCATTTCTTTCAAAAAACATTTGTAGAAATCGTGTTTATATGATATTGGACTCGCTATCTCGTTAGCTTGGCTTCTGCTAGAAAATCGTTTTTTGTGAATATTAACAAACTTCACCTACGCTAAACCTCAAGTAATTCACACGAAGGTGGGGAGGGAAAGAATATAGTTAATATCTCTACAATTTTGAGCACTTTCTACCTGGTCATTTGCACAGGGCAGATTATGCATATCCAACTTTTCAAACGGGTAAACCATGAATTCGTATTTTTTGACCAAAACTATTTTTATAGCATTCAAATTTTTCCCATCTTTTCAAGAAAAAGCAGATTGGGTCTAAGGAACAAAATCACGCCCTTCCTTAATCGATCGTATTTCAATGATGCAATGACTGAATACAGCGCGTCAACCGAACCTAAATGAGTTTTGGGCCCATGGGGTTTCAAGTGATACTTCAGCTGACCCTCCACTCCCGCCCGCTTCGTCCCCCACTGAACAGCAGGGTTGGATCTGTGTTCAGTGGGCGCTAAAGGGGACGACGGTTGCTGGGATTCGTCCCTCTATCCCGCATCTTCCCACCCTCTTCACTGATCATGTCCGCACCCGATGACGCGAGACTAGATCCGGTTCCGGATGCGGACACTCAAACTCCATTTCATGTCGCTTTCTATCTGCCCCTTCCCCACTCCCCCGCCTCACCCCCCACTCTACACCCAACCCCACATCTCTCTTTCTCTCTCTCTCTGCTTCGTTCAGCCGATGCGATGACAAACTGCTGGAGGATGAGGAGATAAAAGCATCGACCGACACGCACTCTGCTAATGAACATGTCAATATGGATTTCATCATCCATTTGCGATGCACACCCAATGCTCACTTTGATGCACATGCTCTCTATTTTCAGATGAGCCTTGGAAAAAATTAGGTAGATGGTTTGACTACTAGGTGCCGATTTTTTAGTTAACACGAGCTGCGTAGCAAGATAAGTAAGATTTCTTTTCTGATAGTTCGTTTTGTTTAACCGGATACGCTTCTCCATTTGAAACAACCCACGTTTATCCGTAAATGCCGATTTTCTAGGATTAATATGCCTTGTACTTGATATATTTTCATTGCTTTAGAGGAAATCAATTAATGCTTCATGAATTTCGAACTTTAAGTGAAAATTTGCGTGTAATAATCGGTACTTTTTTTTTTTTTTTTGCTGTTCTGTATCCTTTGATTGATGACAAACAATAAGCATTCCCTGTTACCTGGACTTACTTCATTCATCCATTCTGCATAGGTTTCTTCACTTTCCTAAGTGTGTTGTTCACACAATATTTTTTAAAGCACGCCCGTTGCTAGGTCGCATTAACAGAGGGGACTCAAACTTCAGATGAAGGGTTCTATGAAGGATCGCAAATTATGATTTTTTTTCTCACAAATACAGCGAATAAGTATCATTCATTTGCCAATTTACTTCAATTTTGCAAATTCCGAAGAAAAAAGTGTTTTCGTTCGTTTAAACAAAATTCCCATTTTGATTCTTTTTTTCTGTGTGCGTATGTTTGTTTCGTGGTTTAACATCCACCATGTTTATTATGTGATATTTTATTTAATTGGTAAGAACTGTTAGCAATTAAGTAAAATATCACTTAGTAAAATAAAACGCTTCTGCTGGCACCAATTTTTTTTAATTGGAGTTTAACGACAACCGTGAGCAACTCAGTAGGCTATAAGCAGTTGGCTGTCACTAATTTAGGGCCACTGGGTCCAGGGAAGGGAGAAAGCCAGTGCCGTAAGACAAACACAACATCCATGCCTCAACGGGATTTGAACCCGGACCCATCTCGGACGAATGATCAGAAGCCATTGCTTAGACCACTGTGCCACTGGGGCTTCTAGCACCAGCTTCGACGAAATTATATTATGTTGACAAAACAGCAAAAAGTCACAAACTCAATAGCTGGAGCACACATGCCACACTCATTGCTCAAGCAATGGACTCTTACCTACGTCTTTCCTGACTTGACTGACTGCCAGGAGTTTCCGAAATAGTAAACTCTTGGGAGATATGACGTCAAGTAAGAAGCGGTAACGAAAAGTAACATAATTTAAATAAGGACAAGCAACCAAAATAATTGAAAGTTTAATTAGAGCACATACGTCACACCAGCCAGAGGTTTTTTGCTGTAACAGCACCAGAAACATATTGTTGGGGTAATTGCGTTGTTCGTGAAAGGTATATGACAACATAGTCGCCATAGAACAACTATAGAGCGTTAAAAATTAAAAGACTCAGAAGCGAATGCGTTAAACAGCTTAAGTAGATAAAATTAAAGTTGCGCAGTTGTATGCTGTACGGTAAACAAAAAACAGACCATTTCAGCAAAATTTATTTTTCATTATTATTGCTTATAAGGGGAAAGAGATAGATTCAAGCTGCACTAAACTTTTATTCTCACCCACCTAACTACGATTTATACAAGAAAGATGACACCGAATTTTCAGTTATAATGAGCACGTCTTTGGAATTCTTTGCGATGCAAATAAAATTTGTCAAAGTAATTCAAAGTCAATTGAACCAGTTAAAAAAATCAACCGGATTTCTACAATCGATAAAATATCCAGAAATAGAAACAGATACTTACTTACACCAGTGGCTAAAAAGTATATTACGAAAATTAACAAATGGTGCACAAAGCGTTTCTCATTGCAAAAGGAAGGCATCAGAGACAAAGAGATTTACAAATCGAACAGTTAAAAGAAGAAATATAGAAAAGGAAACATGATGTAAATCTACGCCTCCTAGCGGAAGAATTTAGCATAATGCAAAAGTTAAAAATAGCCGAAAAGTATTTTTCATGGCAAAAACTGTGCTACAGAAAAAGAACTTTTAAATACTTCGTCTCCCGGAAGTAGAGAAAACCAGAAAAAGGTTTCGACCTTTACGCCCTCGCATGAAAGCTGTGTATTATTTAAAGAGGATAATGTTCCACATCCTTATTGTAGCGAATGGCGTACAGTAAAGAAAAAAATCGCAGTAGGGTTTTAGAAGCGGAGATACAGCTACAAACAGAAGTACACAAGAATCACCTAGCGACAGAACTGTGAACTACCAAAAACAAACTCCTCAAGTACAAGCCTAAAGTATTCCGGAAAAAGAAAATGATATCCGGAATTAAAAGAATTTTTAAATTGGACATTTAGGAGCAGAGATATCGAGAAAAACAGATTAAATATTGGCGCCTTCTAGTGTAGAAATAATATATATATATTTTTTTGTCTCTCTCTCTCTCTCTCTCTCTCTCTCTCTCTTAGAAGGAAATACACACAAAATGTTTTCATAGTAGTTGCATCTGACCGAAAAAGAATTATTTCAATCCGGTTTTTAGTCCCGCAGATATTGTTACAAACATGCTGTAAACGGAAACATGAACTTACGCCCTCTAGCGGCACACTTTAGCGTTAAGGAAAATTAGAAACGTTTCGCACCGGAAACGCTCTCGGGTAAAGAAAGGGTTTTTCAAATTGCACTCTTAGAGCAGAAATATCGACAAAATTAAGATTCACACCTACACCTCCCGGGAAAAAAACAATGCGCTATTTTAAGCAGGAGGTATTCTCAAAAAGTTTTTCGAGGTGAGCGATATCAGTCCACGTAATAATTTTTTCAGTCGAGTTTTCAGAAGCACAGATTTTACTGCAAATACAGTAGAACCAGTAATAAATACTTACGTTTCCTGGTGGCTAAATTATTCTGTACCAAAAATTAAAAACTAACAATAAAATGATGACTTCGCACAATACGTCAAATGAAATGAGAACCTCGCCGTCTATGTACGATATTTAATAAAATACGAAAGATATTTACAGTTAAAATACCCCACTAGCACTTTCGGGGTAACATTTACCCCTTCATCAGGTGGAACAGAGGCAATGTAGTAGTCCTTTATATAGCAGTGCATTTAATAATGGCAACGGTCACGACCCATGCAACGTTTGATGACTTATACCCATAATGCATCGTTGCATTATAATATAAAGGAGTACTACATTGCCTCTGTTCCACCTGATGAAGGGGTAAATGTTACCCCGTAAGTGCTAGTGGGGTATTTTAACTGTAAATATCTTTCGTATTTTATTAAATATCGTACATAGACGGTGAGGTTCTCATTTCATTTAATTAAAAACTATATGTAGAACATTTCTCACCAGGGGTTGTATAAGATACAGAAAGAATTTTTCAAATAAGCCCTTTAGAAGCAGAGATATCGGGAAAATCACAATTTAACTTTACGCCTCTAGCGGAAAATCTATGCATTACTTGAAAAAGAAATCGTATCCAAAATAGCCTTGACTATAAACGACATCAAAAGGAAGAAAAGATGTTTTTCAAACGGATATTTAGAAGCAAATATATGCAATAAAATATATTTTTAATTCGATAGCATCTGCATTTACGCCCTCTAGCGGCGAAGTTGTGCATCGGAAAACCGGAAAGCGAGGATCATCGTTCTCAGATTTCAAGCTTTCGAATGCAATAAATAAATAAATAAATAAAATTCAAATAGGAGTAATAGTTGCAGAGATATGGTGTCCATAGATGGACGAGCGGACAGACGGACCGTTAAAGTGGCTATAAGCACGTACTTTTTTTACAAAGAACTGCCAAAAATGGAAGGCTTAGATAGCTCGAATTTATGTGAGTGATACGTGTTGTCAGAGAAAACGTCTTACTTGCCGTTTTTCTGATTAAAATTATTTTTGTGGAAAGCCAAGTACATTCTTAAAATAAAAGAGATTCTTTTCCTGTCTTGGAACGAACATGTTCTCAAAAGAAAAGTTAAGAGTCGTGCATGCCAAAACGCTAACGCATGCTTAAAATGAAGCTAAATAAGATGTGATCACATTAGGCCTACCACAATTTTTTTTTTATATCGGGCTGGAGCAATACCGTACCATCTGGGTAATCGAATAAGATGTAACATTTGTAATAAACATGTAAAGTAGACAATCAGTATTCGCAGTTATTGGAAAATTCAAGGAAGGGTTTTCTAGTTGGAGTGATGGCGGACGGACGTATTAAACTATTTTTCAATGCTTTGTTTCTGCGCTTTCGTTAAAAGGTTCAGTTTCTTCCTTACAAGGCAACCAAATTATGCGAAGGGCTGTTTACAAATCGTTTTCTGTTTATGTAAAACTAGAATCTCAGTTGTGTTAATATTATGCAAAAGTATTCCTTCGAATGTAGAGAGAACAGAACGCAACGAGCGTGTTCTAACAAATCAAATTGACCCGAGGGACGATATTTCGAGAGCTTTCGGAAACACGGAATAGCTTTTATCCAATGACGTCATTCGGGCACGTGAAGCAAATGCGGTCGCTGTGCAACGTCGTCGTCGAATGTACTGGCGAACTGGAAGCAGAAAACGCATTTCTGCTTTTCAACAACGTTTGCGGCACAAAACCTCCAATTAACATCTGCGCACTTAATCCTAAAATACATATCTTCTGCTTATCGTTTAGTTGAGTCAGTGGTTTGTTCGCTTTTCAAACAAGAACCAAGACAATTAATAAATGAAATATCGAGTTGAAAAGTAGTGGCGTAACGGAAACATTCGCACCTTCCCCCGCAAAAAATAATTTCGAAGCCGCTTTTGCGAAAATCTTGTTAACTTTCAATTACTGAAAATTTTAATTTCCGTATTATTTACTAGGCTTAACAGCATTTTAAATCAAATTTCTTACAACCTGCAAGTATTTGTTCATAAAAGCAAAATTATTACACTTTCTTGCTTGAAATACAAATATGCGCATTATAATTAAAATGATTGCTCTGGTTTCATACCGATACAAAGTACTCCAAAACACTTATGGAAATGTTAATCATATTATGCAAATTTTATTCTTTTATGGAACTAAGCCCCTTTGAAATGCCTCACGATCACACACACGAAACCCGTAACTGCGGTGTGACAGTGTCTAGTGACCTCTTCCGGTTTATACGAAAATACGGAAAGTAAGAAGCAAATAAATAAGTATCAATTAAGAATTGTGGCATAAGACGCGTAACAGTACTAAAATTATTTACTCTTGAATATAAAAAACACACTTAACATAATGTAACAACGTTTTGCACACAGTAAAATATTTTTCTCTTGATTTACTCATAAAAAAAGACATAGCTCACTGTTTCTTCGTTTCCGCGGAGAACATCTTTTATTTCATTACTTTCTGAAGGATACGTAGTTATGTACAAACATCTGTAGTACATAACACCTTCTCCTCATTGGTATAAAAACTACACTCATTGAATTGATATTTCTTCCACACTCTCTTGTTGATATACATACATGCATAGGAACATTTTGCAATTTTTGAAATGGCCGTCAAAAGGGGCCTTAAGTCCTCTGTAATAGCTGTTTTCCCATCATCCAGTTTTTATGAACTAAAGCAACAAAAATATACTTATTTACTGAAAAGCAGAAATTTCAAATATGGAAGACTTTACACCGTTTATAAACTAAAACACTTCATTTTTAATGTCGTAAAACAAATACACAATTTAAGCCGAGCTTTCGCTCTCCACCGGGAGGCTTCGTCTGGGCTAAGCTCTTTTTCTTTTTTTTTTTTTTTTTTTTTGGATTGGAGGTTTAACGACCACCGTGAGCAACTCAGCTGGCTATAAAGCAGTCGCTCGTCCCTAATTTAGGGCCACTGGGTCCAGGGAAGGGAGAAACCCACGTCCGCAAGACAAACACAAGATCCATGCCTCACAGGGATTCGAACCCGGCCCATCTCGGACGAATGATCAGAAGACCACTGCGCCATCGGGGCTGCCTAAGCTTTCAAAGCCTTCTTAGAAAGATAGCAACTTACAATGTTGTTACAATTCAAAAATTTTATATTATGAAAACAAAAGGCTTTGAAATATAGCATCAAATGTTTGAATTGTAACAACATTGTAAGTTGCTATCTCTAAGAAGGCTTTGAAAGCTTAGCCCAGACGAAGCCTCCCGGTGGAGCGCGGAAGCTTGGGTTAAATTGTGTTTCAGTTTTACGCTATAAAAAGGAAGTGTTTTAGTTTAGCAGAAATTTCTTTTCTTTTTAATATTTCATTCAAAACTCCCCAAATTTCTGGCTACTTCTTAACTTATTTATTTATTTATTTAATAACTTATTTTTTTAATACCTTATTCAAAGCTGTCTGAAATTCCTGGCTATTTCTTTAACCCGTTTCGTATGAAGTTTTCTCACAAAATGTTTTTGCTGAAGCCCTCTTAACCGTGAATTCTCTCCCCCCCCCGCGATGTGGGGGTTACGGGGTCTATTAGTGCGTCTCTGCTGAAAAGGAAAACCTTCAGCATTTATTATTTTTTCTATTGATTAGTATAACTATTCAAGTAAAATATTAAACGCTTTGAAAAAAAAAAAAGGAAGGTATTTTTTTTTTATTCTCATGATTTAATTACTACCGTAAGCATCTAAGGTTCTGCAATATTCCAAGGCTCTAACTTAGGACCACTTTTGTTTTCTATATACATTAATGACCTTACTTTTTGCATTGATGGCCCTTTGTCTCTTGTTTGCTAATGATCTCAAGCTTTATCGCAATGTACATCACTGTTTTGCCCTTAAACTGACGTCTATAACCTTCTTCAGTCGTGTACATTAAAACATCTTCACCTCAAATCTCCAAGTGCCATTCATGTCTTTTCCTTTTCGCGGAAAAGAAACTCAATTCTTTTTTACTGCAAAGTTGGCCACTATTCTCTTAGCTGGACAAACGATGTCCAGAACTTGGGAGTCACATTTGATTCTAACTTGGACTTCAAAAGTCATATCAAAAGAACTGTACGTAGAGCGTATAGAAATCTTGGATTCATCATCAATATTCCCTCTAAGTACCATGGGCAATGCGCGCCTAACCCAATGAGCTGGGCAGGCTTCAAAACCATTTGGGCAAAAAAAAATTTGTTTTCTCAGCTTCTCTTACTAATGCAGTACAAGTTCGAACTTGGATTGGAACCCTTATTTTTTCTAATCCCCACATTTCTATCACCGTTCTTTTCGCAACTGATTTTAAATAAGTTTTTCCAACAGCTAAATCACATGCAGAATTGGCTTCAGAACAGATCTTGCATACTACGCCAGTGCTTTTAGTATAACTAAAAACGCTGCCTAACTCTACACCTCTACACGTTTTGGCGTTTTCGAATCAACAGTTGTAGTCTCTACAAGTTGTTTCAACCATGAAGAATTAAAAGCAACAGCAGACTTCTTTAGTGGTTCTAAACAACTCTGATTCTTTCGTTTAGACATTATTAAATTTAACAAAAAATACGGCACAAAAACGAACATGAACGCAAACACAAGGCGTCTTTGATGTTGGAAGAAATCTGCCTTATTATCTGGCAAAGTTTTGAGCAAAACCCTCTTACCAGCGGCTTACAATTTAACTGACCGAAATGCCTTTCCCCGCGAACTGGCATGGATGCATTAGTTAGTACAATGAACTTGGTAAGGGTTTGCTGTGATTGGTTGGCGCTGAGGTGTTGTTTTGAGAAAAGACTCAATATCTGGCTCTTTCTCGGAGTGGGGAAATCCCTAATCCGCATTCTCGCATTCACTATCTGTTCGCATGCAAGAAGCCTTGGAGAATGAAGAGGACAATGAGACGAACTTAGAAGGAGGCGAACGGCATTTTAAAAAAGTGTTGTTTTGACTTTTGAGAGCCCTAATTTTATTTATTATTATTTTTGCAGGTAACTGATTTTCGATTTATGAAAATTAATTAGGGATTTGGGAATTTTAATCTAAAATACTTACTGCGCGGAGAAAATTACGACTTGTCCGGAACCAGAGAGTCTGACTATTCGACCGTACCAACAAGGGTTTACCGTGCTTTACCTGATTCACGTAATCTCCTAGGAATTAAATCACTTTTTTATTGTCTATATGTGTGGTAAGTATCGTCTCATTTCACGAATCCTTTCCTGGTGTGGCGTTTTTTATCGAGCAGTGTAGTTCTTTCTTACCGGCTGCAAAACCTTGAACTCTCGCCTAAAATTCTAAGCCTGTTTTTTTCAGAGGCATTGCAAAGTTGCCGATGATTCAAATAACTCTTACTAGAGAGAATTGTAAAGAAAGTCTTATAGTTCATACGATCAGAAAGGCTTTTATTCGCTGCTTCGATACGGTGCACCAAGATAGCACTTGCAAGCAGTTTTACATTCGCCGTAGGATGACACTCTAAAACTTTAACAATCGAAAACAATGTTAACTGTAGATTTTACGTATAACTTTACTACCCAATCACGTCGTAACAGAACAGATTAACGTGACAATTGTTTTGAATAGTGTCGTTCACAAGAATCGCGGCTAGTTCGCTAATAAATTGCTGATATCTAACACACACGTCCAGACAAACGGCCTTGTTTCAACTCAGTTTCTCTGATTTGGCTGAGTGCCAGTGTGACTTAAAAGTATAAGCTTTTGGGAGTTCGGACGTGACGTTTAGTTCAAAAAAGCAAAAAAGATGTAAACAAAATTCACATTGGAAAAAATAAACAAAACGGAAGGTTTATTAGGTAATGTACGTCAAAATATCTGAGAACATTAAATGATCACGATGCAAGCCATGCACGCCCCAGTATGCAGAATATTTCAAAAATCTATCTTATATTAAAACTTGTCAAAGTACAATCTGTATCTGATTCACATGGAAAATATAGAAACTTGTTATTCTGTGATACCAGAAGAACTCGAAGGAACAAACTCCAGCGAGCATGAAAACTACGGAAACTGGTGGATTGTTTCCCTAAGGTTTTTGTTATGTTTATTTCTGAGAATTTCTGTTATTTGACTTGTATCGTTGTTTTAAGTCACAGAATGTGTGCTCCGAGAGGGCAAGCATCTCCTTTTCTCTCTCTCTCTCTCTCTCTCTTTTCTCTCTCTCTCTCTCTCTCCCTCCCTCTCTCTCTCTCTCTCTCTTTCCACTCGAAAAGTTTGTTCCATTTCCTATGCGTATATTACAGTTCAATTGCATGAGAATGCAGTGACATGGAAGATGTAACGATAGCATACCAGGATCGGAAATCAGTGTTAGCACCCTCTGTGATTCTGAATTAAGGTAAAGCCGCTGTTCCCGTGTTGGAGGCTCTTTGTTATAAACAAATCCATCTCCTTATCTTGAGGTTTCGGCCACGGCCATGTGTCTCTTGTGTATCCTAAGTTGTGCTCGGTCGAGGGCTAATAATCAACTAACCAGTCAGAAACCTGAAAAGGCGGGTTCCTTAAGGCTCCAAGTTGCTACGATTTAAAAATTTTCTGGGGAGTTACCCACGTGGATGACAGTTATTCTGAAATTTTCATATCAAATAAAAGACAGAGTTATTTTGTGACTATTTAAGCTCATATTTTCGGTATGCATTTCACCGATGAATAAAAGTTTCGGCTAATAGTCATGGGGGCACTTATTAATTCTGTGAGTTTTTTTTTTTTTTTTTTTTTTTTTGAGAATATGGAATACAATTCACAATTTCAGTACTGCATAAATCTGCTCTGAGGGATGTAAGGCTCTGTATGTATTCCAATTATGATTAATGTATTAAAAAAGATTATGGCATAATGTAATCAAAGTTAAAAGTTCGACGAAGTTACAAGGACAGGTATATACACTGAAGAGCAATTGAATTAGAGATACCTGTCTAGTAACGTGTAGTACCACCTTTCGCTCTGATGACGGCGGCGATTCGTATCGGCATGGACTCGACAAGACACCGGAAGCCATACGGATCCACGACACCTGAACAAGCTCCCACAGCTCACGAAGATTTGATGGAGGGGGTCAGAGCCTCGAACATCTCTCTCGATGGCATCCCAGATGTGCTCGATGGGATTAAGGTCAGGTGACCTAGCTGGTCAAGGAAGCGAGGTCAGGTCGGTAGAGTGTTCATCCAATCATTGGGATACAATTCGGGAGCGATGGCACGGTGCATTGTCTTGTTGCAGATGAGGTCCCCAGTGGGATGTTGAAGACGCACAAACAGGAGCAAATGGTCGTCCAGGATATTCCGGTAACGTTGACCTGTGAGGGACGATGTCACACGTACCAGGGGACTCATTTCAGTCGACGTAAACAGTCCCCAGACGAGAATGCCACCCCCACCAGCTGGAAGAGTACCCTGCTGGCAAGAAGGATCCATCGCTTCATGTGGTTTGCGCCGTACTCGTTTCCTGCCATCCGCATGTACCAACGTGAATGTCGACTCATCAGTCTAGACAACATTTTTCCACATGTCTAGGGTCCAGTGGCGAGGTTCCCGCGCCCATGCTAATCTTTGCACCCTGTGATGTGCGGTCAGCAGCGGTACCCTCGTGGGACGATGGCTTCTGTACCCCATAGCGAGGAGATGGTTCTGGACGGTGTGGCTGCTTACACGTTTTTGTGCACCAGCGTTAAATTGCCGAGTGATTTCGTTCACTGTGGCTCGTCTATCCGCTGCTACAATGCGAGCTAGCCGACGATGACCCCGCTCATCCACACGCTGTTGTCCACGGCAGTTGGCTCTTGCAGGTATGGTTTTATCGGATTCGATGTACTCACGGTGCACCCGTGACACCGTGGCTCGTAAAAATCCCAGTGCTTGCACTACTTCCGAGATGGAGTGACCCATTCGTCGGGCCCCGACAATTTGCCCACGATCAAATGTGCTTAGATCCTTCGTCTTACCCGTACTGCGTCCGTCTCTTACTGATTCACAGTATTTGTCATTTTCTTGTAGGACTTCCGTCCACAGTGAGTAGAGTTTAGGTCCCAGCCACCTACAGCGAGATCGCCTTTTGGGCAGGACACAGAAACGGAAGGAATGAGAGCAAGTCTAGCGACTTTGACAGAACAGTTTGTAGTGAGACTAGAGTACAGTAGATGGCGCCACCGTACAATACTGAGGCTAATTAAGAAATACAAAATGTCAAAGAAAGATGCATGTATACGCTGGAAGAATCTCTGAGTCAAGTTACTTGTAGACTTCCCTCGACGAGAGATATGTTTCAAAATCTATGGAAATTGAGCTCTAAGGTCATTTAAAATCAAGTTTCAAGGACCGTGTTTTCAGAGGTGCCTTTTATACACCTTTCAGAAAACATCAGCACTAGTGAAAAAAAATTTATAAAAATTATTTTTGCCGACTAGAAAGAAGCTCCATTTAAGAGAGATGGACTTTCTACAGGCAGTGAACAGTTTGGGATTAGCGTGCTTCAACATCGGTCATTTAAAGAGCTCGCCACTTTTGCCCTTACTTGTTTAATAACCCCAGTTAGTAACGCGTGGTTGGGAGGATATATATTCTCTCTTGTAACCCCAGGTAAAACAAAAGCAATGAATAAAATGCAAATTAATTTTCTTGATGCAACTGTGAGAATCAGAGCAGATCTACTGCTTTCAAACAAGTCTTGTACAAGGAATTCACTCCATATGCAAAAATGGCAAAACACTGGATCTGAAAAGGCTTATGCTGCAGGTTCCATTTGTCCCAATGAGGATGACATTAATAAGCTGGATATGATATATCCAGTTTATCTTTCATATACACTGCTGGCCACCCAAAATGCAACACCAAGAAAGAAGCATCCGATTGGCCTGAAATTCACAGCATGCGTCGCCTGCAAGAGGACATGCAAACGATAGCATTGCAGGACATATGCAAATCATGTGCGTCCGGCACGTCACCGAGAAGCACTATAAGAAGGTTGCACAGAAGGCGGGGTGTAAGTAGTGGAAGTGTGTTGTGCTGCCGGACCTGTGCGTGGGAAGCTTCCTAATGCCTCGTTGCAGAATGCGGCAGTCATTCCAGCACGTTTCGGAGTTCGACAGAGGACGAATAGTGGCTTATCGCGACAGCGTTTTATCGTACCTAGACATCGGCGCCATTTGGGACGACATCCAGCCACAGTGAGGCGAGTATGGGTTCGGTGGGTGCAGGAGGGACTGACGGACCGACGTGAGCGATTGCCGCAGCCGCCGCACACCACTGAACGAGAGGACCGGCATGTTGTGCGGCGGGCATTGACGGCTCGCGCCGCCACATCACGAACGTTAGCGCAGGAATTAGGGTGTGTTGTGCAACAACCTTTGTCAGCACGTACCGTTCGACGGTATCTGCAGGAGCGGTGACTTGTCGCACGGCGCCCATTGCTCCAATTACCATTGATGTTACACCACCGGCGAGTGCGGCGGCAGTGGGCCGTTGAACGCCACACCTGGACTACGGAATGGCACGACATTGTCTTCTCCGACGAATCCCGCTTCTGCCTGCAACACCACGATGGTCGGATCCGCTTGTGGCGGCACCGCGGCGAAAGACTGTACGACGCGTGCATTATGCATCATCATACCAGTCCGTCGCCTGGCGTTATGGTTTAGAGCGCAATTGGATATGACACCCGCACCTCTCTGGTACGCATCGGCAGTACACTCAACAGCCACCGTTACATCTCCGACGTTTTGGAGCCTGTAGTCCTCCCTTACCTGCAGGACCTGCCAGCGGCCACGTTTCAACAGGACAATGCGCGCCCGCACGTGGCACGCATCGTGCAACAATTCTTCATGGCCCACCAGGTGTCACTGCTGCCGTGGCCCGCCTGTTCTCCCGATATGTCGCCCATCGAACACGTCTGGTTGCTGATCGACAATCGAGTGGCCCGGCAAGCACCACCCGCGGCTACGCCTGATGAACTGTGGCAACGTGTGGAAGCAGCCTGGACTGACATACCCGAAGCCCACATCCAAAGCCTCTTTCGTTCAATGCCGTGGCGTGTAGCGGCCGTTATTGCCAGCCATGGGGGCCACACGAACTATTGAAGTCTGTGTGTTCCGCAAGTCGCACGGGCCTGTAAGCTGTATCGTTTCATCTTTGTATCTGTTGTTATGTGTCCAGTAAATCTGGCTTTGCTATCTCGTGTCCTTCTTGGTGTTGCATTTTGGGTGGCCAGCAGTGTACATATGACATGAGTACGAAAGATATGTTTTAATAATGTTAGGCTTTTTTCTGTATTTTTTTCGAGTATTGTTTGGCTTTAAATTAAATTTTTATCTGGCAAGCCTGATGGGAAGAAGGCAAAGTCGCAGTCAAAGATTTCGTCAGTGTAGCTTAATTGGGAAAGCATTCCGCTCCGGAGCTGAAAGATGCCGATTTGATCTTTGTCACCTGCAAATTTGTGATTCTACAACTCAACAAGTTTACTTTAGAAAGATTAAAAGGCTTTAATCTCAGCAGACCTGAGTAATGGCCCAAACTCAAAGAACTTCTAAGCACAGCGGCAAGGGATCTGCTATCTACTGAAAAACAAAGCGAATGAAAAAATAACTAACTTCCTTTCTCTACACATGACAGAAAGAAACGACTGAGCTTTGAATGAGTTGGAAGGTAATTTCACTCCTGACTGAAATTTCCTTCCAACTCCCACAAAAGCTAAGGAGCAATTCATACGAAACTGCGTACAAACAGTGCGTACGACATTTTGTTTTGTGAACTAATTATTATTAAGCCTAATCATCTCGTTAAAGCAAATGTTGGCTATGTGAAAACAGCACCGCAAATCTCTGGGTGCATGCGTTACTTTTTATCTGTGAACAACTGAGTGTTTTGGAAAACTCAGTTTTGATGATACGGGTTAGCGGCCAAAATTCCTGAAATTAAATCAAGTAAGAAAGTTTTAATCAAAGCAGACTATCGTAAAAGGATTTACATACTGATGGAAAATTGCGTATTGTGCGATTTGTGAAAAAAAACTATCGAGAAAAATCAAACTTATCAGCATGTAAAAATCGTCTTTCACATTGCGTAAAAAATGAAGAAAATTAAAGACTATACCCCTGTACAAGTGAAATAAATATGAAGGCATATTTTGAAGTTTTTGGCACATATAATCCGGTCTCTGATCATTAATAAGATCTTAAAATTGCTGCCCAGAGATTGAAAGATTTGCGCTACCTTAAATCAAATATGGCTTCTATGATGATGGCGGTGCCTTTATTTCTTCAACGTTATTCATCATTCCATTTCAAACAACGGTCATGCTTTCTATGCTGGTGATACTTTGATAAGCAAGCTGCTTTTAATTAGCTTCAAGCTGTTCTGCATACCTAATGAAAGCTGTGGCAAACACTAATTTTCTCTTCGTGTGTTTGATGTGATTCATTACTAAACCGGAAACCATTCTCTTTTTTTATTCGTAACAATACAGCACAACCACCTTTAAACGACTGCATTTTCAATACAGGACGGAGAGAAACTTCTGGATTAATGTAAGAAGGTCCACCTGAGGAATTTCTTTTGCTTTATTGGCATACCGACATTGCTCATTCATATGTTTTCATATGTGAAGATCTTTGCACATAAATAGTTCATTACATATAAATCACACTTTAGAAAAAAAAGTAACCAGACGGCCAATTAGAAAGGAAGAGCTATTCACTTACGTATTCTAATAGTTTTTCCTTCAAGCATTTGTATTTTAGGACATCAGTAAAATCCATTCCAGAATATATTTCCGCTGGTATTAACACAGATATAAATCGTATAATAATGATAACTTGTTCGTCGATCACATATACTATATGATAAGAAATATCCGGACATCACCTTTTAGTAATACATTTGTCTATAGCACTGTTAAAAATTTTGTGGTAGGTTGAATCAAAAAGTGTTACTATACCAGTTGCACTACTTTCTGAGAAAAGATACACCATTTTATGGTGCACGCAAAATCCAACAACATGGTACAACCTTGTACCATAATATGGTATATTCTTGCACCATGTTTTTGGGTAAAAACAAAACCCCAAAACGTGCTGCAACCTTGCACAATACCACGGTATAACCTTGTACCATAATATGGTATTACCTTGCACCACAATATGATATGGTATTGCACCATGCTTTCGGGTGAAAACAAAACCCAATAGCATGGTGCAACTTTGCACCATATCATGGTATAACCTTGTACGGATGAAAATAAAACCCAACAACATGGTATAGCCTTGTGCTATCATATGTATAAATAACCTTGTATCATAATATGGCATATTCTTTCACCATGTTTTTGGGTAAAAACAAAACCCAACAACATGGCGCAAACGCACACCATACCACGGCATAACCTTGTACCATAATATAGTGCAGTCTTGCACGATGTTTTCGGGTGAAAACAAAAGCCAACAACATGGTGCAACCCTGCACCATACCATGGTATAACCTTGTATTATCATATGGTATAACCTTGTACTCTCATATGGTATAGCCTTGTACTCTCATATGGTATAACCTTGTACCATAATATGGCACATTCTCGCACCATGTTTTCGGGTGAAAACAAAACCCAGGAACGTGGTGCAGCCGTACACGATACCATGGTATAACCTTGTACCATAATATGGTATTTTCTTACGCCATGTTTTTAGATGAAAACAAAAGCCAACACAATGGTGCAACCTTGCACCATACCATGGTATAACCTTGCACTATCACATGGTATAACCTTGCATCATAATATGGTATATTCATGCGCCATGTTTTTGGGTAAAAACAAAACCCAAAAACATGGTGCAACCGTACACCATACCATGGCATATCCTTGTCCCATAATATAGTACAGTCTTGCACCATGTTTTCGGGTGAAAACAAAAGCCAACACCGTTGTGCAACCTTGCATCATACCATGGTATAACCTCGTACTATCATATGGTATAACCTTGTACCATAATATGGCATATTCTTGCACCATGTTTTTGGGTAAAAGCAAAACCCAGGAACGTGGTGCAGCCGTACACGATACCATGGTATAACCTTGTACCATAATATGGTATTTTCTTACACCATGTTTCTGGGTGAAAACATACACTAGGGAACAATTGAATTAGAGACAGCTAGCGATATGCAAATGTGGCGCTGTCGGCGGCCCTGTAAACGGAAACGGCATGACGTATGCAGCGATCCGACGATACAAGGAGTGATGCGACGGGAATAAGTAAGAGTCGGACGCAGTATGGGTAAGACGAAGGATCTAAGCGCATTTGATCGTGGGCAAATTGACGGGACCGACGAATGGGTCACTCCATCTCGGAAGTCGTGCCGGCATTGGGATTTTCACGAGCCACTGCGTCACGGGTGCACCGTGAGTACATCGAATCCGGTAAAAACATCCCTGCAAGGACCAACTGCCGTGGACAACAGCGTGTGGATGAGCGGGGTCATCGTCGGCTAGCTCGCATTGTAACAGCGGATAGACGGGCCACAGTGCAAGAAATCACTCGGCAATTTAACGCTGGTGCACAAAACCGCGTAAGAAGCCGCACCATCCAGAACTATCTCCTCGCTATGGGGTACAGAAGCCATCGTCCCACTAGGGTACCGCTGCTGACCGCACATCACAGGGTGCAAAAGTTAGCATGGGCGCGGGAACCTCACCACTGGACCCTAGACATGTGGGGAAATGTTGCCTGGACTGATAGGTCGAGATTCACGTTGGTACATGCGGATGGCAGGATACGAGTACGGCGCAAACCACATGAAGCGATGGATCCTTCTTGCCAGCAGGGTACTCTTCCAGCTGGTTGTGGTGGCATTCTCGTCTGGAGACTGTTTACGTGGACTGAAATGGAACTCCTGGTACGTGTGACATCGTCCCTCACAGGTCAACGTTACCGGGATATCCTGAACGACCATTTGCTCCCGTTTGTGCGTCTTCAACATCCCACTGGGGACCTCATCCTGCAACAAGATAATTCACCGTGCCATCGCTCCGGAATTGTATCCGAATGGTTGGATGAACACTCCACCGACGTGACCTCGCTTCCTTGGCCAGCTATGTCACCTGACCTCAGTCCCATCGAGCACATCTGGGATGCCATCGAGAGAGATGTTCGAGGCTCTGACCCCCTCCATCAAATCTTCGTGAGCTGTGGGAGCTTGTTCAGGGGTCGTGGATCCGTATGGCTTTCCAACGCTTCCGGTGTCTTGTCGAGTCCATGCCGAGACGAATCGCTGCCGTCATCAGGTCGAAAGGTAGTGCTACACGTTACTAGACAGGTATCTCTAATTCAATTGCTCTTTAGTGTATCATGGTAAAACCTTGTACTTGTAACGTAATATTGCAGATTCTCGCACCATACTTTTGGGTGAAAACAAAACCCAACATCATGGTGCAGCCTTACAGCATACCGTGGTATAACCTTCTACCCTAATATGGTATTTTCTTGCAGCATCTTTTTGTGTGAAAACAAAAGCCAACAACATGGTGCAACCTTGCATCATATCATGGTACAATCTTGTACTATGAAATGTATAACCTTGTACTATCATATGGTATAACCGTGTACCATGATATGGCAGATTCTTGCACCATGCTTTTGGGTGAAAACAAAACCCAACATCATGGTACAGCCTTACACCATATCGTGGTATAACCTTCTATCCTAATATAATATTTTCTTGCACCATGTTTTTGGGTGAAAACAAAGCCAAAATCATGGTGCAAATTTACACCATATCATGGTATAACCTTGTACCATAATATAGTATAACCTTGTACCATAATATAGTACAACCTTGTACCATAATATAGTATAACCTTGTCCCATGCTATGGTATAGTCATGCACCATATTTTTGGGTTTTGTTTGCATCACACAATGGTGTATCTTTTTCTAAGAAAGTGGTGCACAGTGTAATAACACCTTTTTGGTGCCACCTCCACAAAATTTTTAACAGTGTACATGCGGACGGTATAGCGATGTTACATACCAGTGAAAAAAGACGAACGTGGCCTGGAAAACATAATAGATAAGATGAACAGTAGAATGAACCGTACGGCAGAGTTCAGTAACTTTCAACGTAACACATTCGTAGGATGCCAACTTAGCAGCAATTCAGTTCGGAAAATTTCTGCACTGCTGCACCTACGCTGATTAACTGTAAGCTTTGTTATTGTGAAGTGGAAACGCCTAGGAGGAACAAAAGCGAAATCGTGACCTGTCAGGTCACGCAAAATGACAGGGAGAAACCGACGAGTACTGAAGTGGGTAGTGCGACAAAATCCCTGGTCCTCGGTTGCAACGCTCACCACCTAGTTCCAAAATGCCGCTGGAAGCAAACCGAGCATCAAGACGGTTCGTCGGTAGCTGAAGTAAATGGGTTTCTATGGCCGAGCTGCAGTTAGAGTGGTGTAAAATCTGAGCTAGGAGATTCTAGGCAGTGGAAACACGAACTAGGGATTGATGAATCAAGCTTTACCGTCTTGCAGTCCAACGGCCGAGTTTGGGTATGGAGGATGCCAAGTGTACACTGAAAACGCAAGCTTTTCCGCGACGGGCATCGAATCTGTGTCCCCTCACCTCGGAGCAAGTCGCCCTTTCGAAGCTGAGCTTCGCGGACAGAATGTCCCGCTGCAAACGTTTTGGTCGGACACATGTTTTCACAACTGTAGTACGCCACATGCACCATTGTGTTTTACCAACTTTGAAAGTATGGTGGAAGTGGCGTCGTGCTCTGACGCTGTTTTTCATGGTTTGCGCTGGGCTGGGCCTCCCTAGTTACGGTGCCCGGGAATCTTAACGCTGCTGCTGAAAATTCTGTGCTCTCAATATAATGACAACAGTTTGGTGACGTTCCTATCCTTTACGAAAAGGACAATGCCCCCATCAACAAAGCGGGGTCTTGTAGGAATGGTTTGATGAGACGGGATTGGAAGAACTTGACTGGCCTGCACAGAACCCCAATTGTAACCCCATGGAACACCTATGGGACGCCGATTGCGAGCAAGGTCGAACCGCCTGACATCGGTGACTGAACTGACCAATGCTCCTGTGGCAGAATGGAAGGGAAATCCCCCACAGCAACGAACCAAAATCCAGTGGAAAGTCTTCCCAGCAGAGTGAGAGCTGTGATTACAGCTAAGAGTAGACTAACTGAATATTAATTTATTTCCTATGAAAGGGAGATTGTGGATAGGCAGGTGTCCAGATACTTTTTATTAGATAGTGCATATCTCAACAGATTTTATATCACGTTTAACAATCTATTGTCTATTTCTCGACATCCCTACAACTCCACTAACTCCCTTTACTACACTGATTCCATTCTGCGCAAACTTCGCAGATGCCAACGATCCATCACATGCAACTTCGCAAATGCTAACGATCCATCACATGCAACTTCCCAGATGCCAATGATCCATCTACACCTCTTTACGAAGAAATGGGGAAACGGTTAAATGCGTCGGCTCTATCGACTATGTTCCTGAGGTTATATGCATTTAAAAAAAGGCTTGTCACAAGCAGAGCATGGCCTTCGGCATACATACGCACATTCTCCTTAATTAGGAGGGATCGGGAGAAGGTTAATACGTTCCAAAGGCATGGTGTCTATTCTATTCAATTAAAAGCTACTGATTCTGGTACACACGACACCTATTACGTAGGATCCACGCTTCGGACAATTGCTACCCGTATATCCGAACACATGTACAATATCCGGACTGAATCGGGTGCCACTGCCTTATCCCAACTAATTAAACAAGGCTAACACATTCCGGACTGGAACAGCACCAAGATCTTAGCAACATCTGCAACTAAGACTGGCTTATTATTCACCGAAAGCATGTATATAACTCTTTTTGCTAACCAGTGTTGTAATGACGACATGCCGGGGACATTACCCTCATCATGGAGACATTTTATTTTACACCATTGCACATATCATCGTAATCCGTAATCGTGTTCCTTGTATCTTTGTAATATTTGCATGTCTGTATATTTTAACAAGTGCGTATGCGTGGGCTTGGCGACGCCTCCATGGCAATGCATTGTGGGTGTTAGTTTCCGACATTATAATCACAGAATCACACCCTTGCGATGCCTGATGATGGACCCAGTGGGTCTGAAAGATCTCGCATGTTTTACATGGTTCTAGTTGTAATTTTGGTGTATATCAGTTGGCACGAATAGCACGGACGTTTGGATTCAATGTAGTCATTTTACGCAACTCTGACTCATTGTAAGTGTTACCAAATTGTAAAAGCTGTGCAGGAAAGTAATGTGCCGTTCAGCTTGAAAATGTTTAAGCAAGAAGTAAGTAGATTTACATAAGAAAACAAGAATTCAAGAAGATCGTTATTTAGAGATATACGTCACATCCTTCTCTTTCATCGAGCACTGTTCCCATTTTTCACTTCCCCTTTATTTTTTTATTTGAACACTGTGTCATTTTCACCGCACGTTTTTTGTTTTGATTTTACTGTTTCATCTTCTACTGGTTCTCTATGTCTAGTATTGAACACTGTGTGGCGTAAAAGTAGTTTTGACCTTTACGCTAACTTAAAATATCAACATACTAATAAATTGTTCTTAAATGAAACAAACCTTAACCGCCAGACAAAACATATAACCAGAAGTCAACTTACGGAAACAGTTCTTTATTCGGAGTGATATCACAACACTCTCCACACATTTATCTCAACACTGTTCAATTCTCTCGTACAGCATTTTCTTACCAACGCTCATCATAATCGCTCAAAATAAAAGCTCTTATCAACACACCTCAATAATCGCTCTCAATAACATCAACACCTCTCTCATCGCTCTCAATAATATCAACACATCTCTCATACATTAGATCAGTAATCGCTTTTTATCTCGTGTTCTTATCTTATTACATGCATACGTCACGTGCATTCCACCTCAATTGTGTTGCCAAACGTATTCATTTGAAGGAAAAGATATTCCGTTAAGCGTGAAGAATACTGAGAATAAACTCAAGAATTACATAGGGAAAGAAACTAAAAAAGGAAAGTTAATCTAGAATATACGTCACAACTGTTTCAAATTCCAATGCTCTCTTACGTGTCAAAAATGCCGCATTATATTCCACTGACCCTTTGTGATTTGTTTGGAAAGCAACTTCATTTTCAGCTGCAGTTCTTGTTCTTTGTTTTGAACACTCCTTCGTTTTCAATTGCTCTTCTGGTTCTATTTTGAACGCAGCTTCGTTTTTCACTAGTCTTCTAGTCCTGTTTTGAGCATTGGTTCGTTCTTTCTGTTGCGAAAACGCAGTAGGTGATTAATTCTGTCAACATTAGTGAAATAACTGGTATGCTAAGTACTTTTCTCCTATGCGGCAGAAGTCTCATGCACTGTGAAGCTATCAAACATTTCATATCAGTGGGATTAAAATTCTGTTTGTTTTTTTTTTTTTTCTGTGAAGGTTTTGTGACACTGTAAAGGAACACGTTTTCGAAGAAAGCTCTTTTAGAAAAAATGTTTTGTTCTGGGCTTACTCAGTGGAGCATGCGCACTAATGCGTGCATATTCTACTTCAGTAAACTCGGAAGTTTTTGAGTTGGTATAACAGCAGTGGTTAAACCCCTCAAATAAAATAAACCATCTTAATCATAATGCTTTGACTTTAACATTAATCATTTCAGAATTCCTAAAAATGGCATATGCTTCCTCGTTGTGTTTCTTCGTAATTCTTCTATCGGTCCATCTTTAACGGGCTCTTAAAGTCCTGTTTTTAAGACGTTGAAGCGATTTTTCGTCACTGACTGCTAAGCTCCAAATTTTGGCACCATGTAAAGCAATAAGCCGAAAAACAGTTTTGTAACTATTCAACTTTATTTTTCATGATCAAATTTTGGAATACAAAAGACACAGTAAAGAATGAAAACTCTATCAAATGTGTCGGGCACCGCTGAGTTCAATCCGCCACCAGGCCTTACTGATTCCGAATCTCTCAAACGGGCCTGACGTAGGTTCTTTTGAATGCCGTAGAGTTGAACACGATCGCTGAAATACTGGAACGTGTAGTCGACAATTACTTAATATCTAAGACAACGAGTAACTCCAATAACAAGTTCTTTGTTAGACGTAACAATATTTAATAGTTGAGAAAATAAACTCCGTTCGATTAACTATCTCCACGTGCCAACACGTTTCCAGATGGCGAACATTTTACTATCTCTCCAATATCCCGGAAGACCCTTCGCCACGTTTAACTTGAGTCGTTCCGTCCAAATCCCGGTCGATCTCTTATCGCCGAAAAACCCTGACCATTCCGTCAGTCAAAACGTAAACCCCGAGAGGTCTAGCCGACACTCTCTGCTCGAACACGCTGTCCTACCACGTCGAAGGCGAAACACTAAAAGCGTCTTGAGCGAAGGTGTCACTCCCTTTTATAGTCTTATCCTTCCTTCCCCTCCCTTCGAGCTTCTGGAATCCTATTGAGGCGGAGGTCGCCTATCTCTGGGAGTGGTGACCTTTGATACATCAGACCCAGCCGTCAAGGTCAAGGTCAACGGATGCCGCTATGCACATGCCTGGCTCGGCACTCCCTAATACGGCGAACTAAGAAACGCGCCACGTGTCTTACACGTGCGTTGGAATTTACATTACATTGCATTTGAAATAATAAATCGATATAGAAAAGGCTGCTACATGAAATAATTATTGGGAGGTAGACTCCGTCACCTTACAAGTGCTTAAACTTTCACCGGAATCCCAGCATTTATTTTATTATTTGATTTGGGACTTCCGTTGAAGTGATGTAAGTCAAGACGGCAAGTTGCAACAATAAGCCTTACCGTCGTACTTCAACCGGTAGAACAGCCACTCGGGAGTAGGTAGATGTGGATTCGAATACACCACTAGCAGAAAAGAGCAGTTTCGTCATATAGGAAATCAAAAGTAAAAACAAACCTCCCGGCCATTAGGTTCGAAAAAAATATATGATGCTTCTTCCACTCATCGTCCGGAATTAACACGAATTCCTACGTTTACAGGGAGCTCCTCTAAGTACGGTCTCTCGGCGGATTTCATGCCTTTCTCTAGGGAAAGAGGATATATGTGACGTACCACTGAGGTGACGCAAGTCACGACGGCAAGTTGCAGCGATAAGCCTTACCGGCGTAATCCAATTGATAGAAAAACCGCTCCGGAATAGGAAGATAGAGATTCGAATAACACCACCAGCAGAACAGGGCCGTTTTGCTATATAGGTTATCAGTGTTACATGATTTTCAAAAAATGAATCATTGTCCTGTGTGTGTAATGATCATTGACACCCTTTGCTACTTTTAAATATTCTGCTTTCGTTTGAATAATGTGAAGCTATATATATATATATAATTTTTTTTAATCTTAGATTTCAAAGTCTTTCTAATGACTTCTGGACTGTTTATGTACCTATTCTGCAGGGTTTTCGAAAAGTCCTCTAGGGATTTCGATTGACAATTGCACAAAAACGAACAGATCTACAGCAATGCGGTTTGTGGCATTTGAAAGAGTAAATATTCAAGTTTAATAATCTTACCTTAATACACCTCTACGTGTGCGTCTTTGGTGGCATGTAACACATCTAGTCGGTATTCAATTTCTTGCCATGTGCGCTCCAACATGCCAGGATCGATTCTATAAAACACTGCTGTAATGCGCTGTTTGAGCTCCTGAAGGCTGCTTAATCTTTCCCGGTAAACCATGTCCTTGACATAGCCCCAGAGGAAGAAGTCTAAATGAATGATATCAGGGGACCGGGGTGGCCAAGGAATGGGAACATCTCTGCCAATCCATCAGTCGGGAAACTCACGGTTCAGGTATTCACGAACGTCAAGTCCCCAATGTGGGGGAGCACCATCTTGTTGCAGTATGACGTTTGGTTGCAAATCCTGTATTTGAGGAACTGCAAAGTTCTGAAGCATGTCCAGGGAATTATTCATTTGCACTGTGGGCTCGGAGAAGAATGGCCCGATTACACTATTACTCATGAACCCACACCAAACATTCCCCTTTGGACTGTGCGCGACGTGCTCCCTGACTGAATGTGGGTTTTCACTACTCCGTATGTGAACGTTCTGAGTGTTGACTTTTCTGTGCACATAAAAAGTTGCCTCATCCGAGAACATTATACGGCGTAGGAAACTTTCATCAACTTCCAGCCTCTCCAACATACCCCGAGCGAATGCTAAGCGCTGAGGTCCATCATTCGGTTTAATCTGGTGTAGGAGTTGCACTTTGTATGCGGTTAGTTTCAGGCCTTTGTGAAGCACTCCCATCAGTGTGGATAGTGGAACATTCAGTTGTAAGGAGGCCCTTCTCCCGTACTTGCTAAGACTGCGAGCGAAAACCTCCTGTATGCTCTGCACAGTTTCTTCAATAACAGGGGTCTGCCACTTCTTTGCCGGTCCAGGACGCTACCAGTATCCAAGAATTTTTTCTACCACGCTCTGATACTGAAACCACTCGGTGGATCTTTCCCATATGTCCGACGGTTATTTCTTTGTATCATAATCACAGACTTCGTCTCAAAAAACCAACGCATGCACATTGCTTTCTCCTGTGGCGACGACATTTTTAGTTGTTTTGCAGTCGGCGTCGGTATTTGCGAGAACATAACGCTATCTGTTGGAAATACAAGTCGTTAAAAAATCGAATATTTACTCATTCAAATGCCGCAAGCCGCATTGCTGTAGATCTGTTCGTTTTTGTACAGTTGCCATCGAAACCCCTAGGGGACTTTTCGACTACCCTGTATATGTGTTCTGTCGTTTCTTTTACATACATTTCATTAAGATGTTCTCTGAGACTCAGAGTTTAGTTCCTCAGAGAAAGACCATTTGCCACGTAAACATTAAACTGATGGAATTAGAATTTACTTACTGTTTGTGTATCAAATGTCTTCATTTACAGCGATCTCTGCTCACCACTCGAGCTTCATTAACATCCATCACACGCCGCACCCAAGACCTTTTGTACTTCATACTCATAATCTTTTTCTCATGCAGACATTCCTGAATCTGGTAATCCCATGATTTCCCTGGCCTTCCTGTACCTTTATTTCCTGCCACTTGGGCTGAAGCAATTCTCTTGGTCAGCACCTCATCTCTCATTCTTTCAACATGGCCAAACCACTTAAAAATATTAGTCTCCACCTTACTAACAACCTTTCACCTCACATTACACATCTGCAGCACATCTTCATTCCTCACATGATCAGAACGTGTCTTACGACAACCACCACCCCGGAAGTAATGCATCTCCCCAGCACACAAACGATTCCTATGTCTTTTCTGCAGTACCCAGGTTTCACTGCCGTCCATCCAAGTAGGAACAATTACACTTTCATACACAGCCATTCTGGACTTTCTTGAGAGCCCATCATTTCTGTGAAATCCTCCTAAAGCAGCTATGACTTTTAAAGAAGAACATGTAACAGAGTTTCTTTACGCATTACTCAAATTCAACGTTAAGAAGAACAAGTGACATGAATACATATCTTAATCGAAACTATCAGTTTGGATGGAATTCCACTTTCATTCGGAACACTCCAAAGACTCTGCGAATGCTGTCATAAGCTTTTTTAAAGTCAGTAACAAGATTATGTACAGCATGGTGCATTTCCATACCCTTTTTCCTTTTTGCCCTCATCTCTCTGAGTGTAAATACTTGATCATTTGAAATTTGCATTTCCTGCATTCTATATGATATTCTCTAATAATTTCTATGGAGTATGTCTCTTTTTCAGTGCTATGTTAGAGAGAAGTTTTTAGTACGTCGACAACAAAGTGACTCCGCAGTAATTTTCACATCCTCCTCTTCTGTCACTTATTTTTTTTTTTTTTTTTTTTTTTGTATGAAATAGAATGTTTAACGATTCTTTGAAAACCATATTAGATAAAGGGTATTTAAGGAATAACAGATAAACCTTTCAGGCCTAGAGTAGCTGTATTTCTGTCGTTGCTGAGTGCTGTTAAAAGAAATCGTATGGAACATCTACAGTCATCCAGAAAATTGGATAATTGAAAGTAACTGTTTCGCAACTAATTTTCAGATATTTGATAAAACAGCTAAAAGCACTGATTAAATATATTTGTTTCCTTTCTTACAGCGAAAGCGGAAGAAAGGAAACAAAGATATTTGTTAAGAGGATTTGTGATTTAAGAAGTTGTGTGGATTCTGGGAAAATAAAAATCAAAGAGATGAGCGGAAGAAAAAGAAACTAAACAAAAACAGTGGCTGTACTCCTGGAAATAGGGTTGGCTATCATAACAAACTGATCTTAAGAGTAACAATATTTTTCAGAGCCTTGGAGAAAATTTTGAAAGCAAGGAACGTTTCGTTTATCTTTTAAGAGGACTTCACTGATCTGGTGCGATATATCTTCCTCTATGTTGCTCTCATACAGTAGATTTAGACCTTCAGGATCAGTAGGTAGCACTCCACATTCTTTTCTTCACCATTTGGGAAGTTTTGTTAAACTTCAGTAGTAGATAAACGACGCGAGGTTAATGAATAAATAAATAAACGCGCTGCTCTCCCTTAATCCCCCTACAGACCCAGGGAATCGTGAGCTCTTTTATTTTGCCGATTCCAATTCCACCTTCCATCAGTCAGGAGCCCGGTCACCCCTACTCTTTCTACATCTGCCAGTAATCCCAGGATTAAGTCAGAGGAGGCTTGCGCTGTACGCGACCACAAACACGGCGACTGGCTTTGCGGGGGTTTCGATCCCTGCTGCTGGCTTTCAACGCTAAGGCACTTCCTTTCCTACTCTCCGAAGCCGAACGCCCTTTCTGCAATAGCTCGTGAAATTTTCATCACCGTGGCTTTTTCTTTCCTTCTTTCTTTCTTTTTTCTTTTTGCACCCCTCATGCCTTGATTTAGTTTTATTTTCCCACATACTTTCCCCGCCTTTAGTAAAAAGATACCGACTTTTAAACTTCTGGAAATGGTACCCGCATAGCAATTTGACGAAGAAACATCATATCAAAAACCACGAATGTTGAAGAGTTGACGTCTTATTCTTTTAGATTCTGTATATACTACACAGTAGGATATATATTTTAAACAGATCTCATCAATACGTGCCTTTATTTCTACTTCCCAGTTTCTAAGTAAACCCCCTTTCTCACTGTAAATGAAAGAAATCATGCAGTACGTGCTGTGCATTTTAAATACTTCCTGTCCAATTTAAGTAGGTAAGAATTTTCTTTTGCTTAGATTATTTCATGCTGTTTTTGTATTCGAAACCCAAATAAGTGTTTAATTAATTTGTCTTTTCTTTGGCGTTTCTTCCACCCTCTCTTCCAAAATAACGAAATAATAATCTGTGCTAGTATGAGAAGTTTTTTTACTCCAACCTGTTTTTGTCCTTCTTTTATACCACGCACAATAATCTTTGTTACTCTCCTAAAAAAGGATTTGTTTTCTTTCGGAGAGTTCCACAATCCATCTTCCGAGTAAATTGAAATATAATGTGCCCTCTTTTTCCTTCTTAGAAACAAAAAAAAAAAAAAAAAAAAAAACACTTCAAAAACTGTGGGCTTAAACATTGCCTGGGAACTTTGATTTTATAATAATGCATTTAAAATTTATATTTCCTGAAATTTAATTTATCTCGGTTTCATTTTCGCAGCAACGATGAGAATATCGATTCAACTGAAAACAAATTAGATCGGAAATATTTGAGTAACATAAACCGTTACTAATATAATTTAATCACGTGAAGACACCTTTCACCACACTCCTTAAGGCATTTCCTTAACTAAAGGAACTGCGAAATTAGGCATCATAAAATACATGATTGCTACAAAAATACACAAAAGATCTTAAAATGTATTTAATTCTAATTCGTCGTTGTATTCTTGACTTTGGGATATTTATCGCAAGTTTAAATCGTGCAAACACGGTTCAATGCTAGTGTACTTCATCTTTAGAATTCACAGTACAGTCCCTTTCTGCGTACAAAGTATTCTCCCTAACCTGAAGGAAGAGAATTTTTAGCACAATGCGTCACGCACAGAATAGTTTCGGAAACGGGAAAAATGTCAGAATGCTGTTGTGCATATCGTCAAGTAGGGGCACCACTTTCCGAAAAGTGACATAAACCCCCAAGAGAATGACGAAGCTGAATTACTAAAAAAGTCAAGTTACCATTCAGGTATGTGCATCGAAAAGGCAGATAACTGAGCAAAATCCGCATCATGCACCCAAAATCCATTTGTTTTCCGGAAACATTTGTTTCGATTCTTGTCATGTCCACAAACAAATTGCTGTACTGCTGTAAAGATTTCTGGGGTGTGTAACGTACCAGGAGATGTGACGTACCTGCCAGAAGGACGCACACGACATAAAGGCAGATAGGAATCAGAATGAAACGTCCGCGTAGCTCAATTGGTAGAGCAACTTATTCCGGAGTGAAGGGACCCGGATTCGAATCCTGGCGCGGATAGAAATGACAGGAGAAATTCACTTCGTTATAATGGCGCCCGAACTATCCGGATGACCCGACCGTTCAAAATCTCGCATTGGTGTGATGTTATTTCCACACCGCAAGATAGGAAAAATAAGAGAATCCTTTCTCCAGCACTTCGAAAAGTAAATAAGGGGGAGATGATGTAACGTACCAGGAGATGTGGCGTACCTGCCCGAAGGACGCACACGACATAAAGGCAGATAGGAATCAGAATGAAACGTCCGCGTAGCTCAATTGGTAGAGCAACTTATTCCGGAGTGAGGGGACCCGGATTCGAATCCTGGTGCGGATAGAAATGACGGAGAAATTTACTTCGTTATAGGTGATTCATGAATCTGTGTGTTTTTCACACTTTGACGTATTACCCTGTATAATTAGCAAACTTCTACGCGCAGGGCTCAATAAAACTATAGAATTCACTATTTCATGAATTTGAGTCATTTTTTTTCAGTGCAGCAACGATAAAGTTAGATAATCTGGGCTCAGTTTTCAAGATACAAAGAGGAGTTAGACAAGGAGATCCGCTATCTGCAAAATTATTTAACTGTATCAGAAGATATTTTTAGAAATTTAAACTGCGAGGAAAAAGGATTAAACATGAATGGAAGGTACCTGAATCACTAAAGATTTGCTGATGGCATAGTCATCATTGCAACTAGTAATAGAAAAATGTAGATTATGATAAAGGATTTATGGATGGAGAGTCTTAAAGAAGGTCTAACAATAAACACAACTAAAACTAAAGACATGAATAATACAGGAAAGGATACAGAAAAACATTTTGACCGAAGGAAAAGTAATTGAAAAAGTTGATGAATACATCTATCTAGGTCAAGTAATCAGTTTTAAAGAAATATAAGAAAGAGAAATCAATGGGAGATTTATCCAAGGAAATAAAGCCTTTTGGATACTTAAAAACTAATAAACCGGTGATATTTCATTGTGTTTAAAAAAATCTTCAACCTCATGTTTACTTATGAGGGTGAAACATGGAGTATCACAGAGCGACAATGTAAAAACATAAGAGTATCAGAAAGAAAGTTAGAGAAAAGAAGAGACAGAGTTAGAAATGAAAGTTTTAACAAGAAGAGACAGAGTTAGAAATGAACTTATAAGAGAAAGAACAGGAATAATAGATATTATAAAAATAATAAGTTAATCAAAGTGGAGATGGGCTGGATATGTAGGAAGACTGAAAGATGGACACGATTAATAACAGAATGGCAACCGAGAGATGGAAGGAGACGAAGAGGGCGCCAGAAAATAAGATGTACAGATGAGCTTCAAGAATTTGGAGGTGCTAAGTGGTGGACTGAAGCTAAGGATCAAGGAAGATGACAAAGACTGGGGAGGCCTATACCCTGCGTGCTTTACCTCTGTAGTACGTCACACCATCTTTCTCTTGATCTTTTTTTCTTTCTTTTTTTAAGCAAAGAACGAATTTTCATGAATTCCAGACGATGTGTGGAGAAAACATCCCATATTTTTCGAAGAACCCAACGGCCAGTTCATCCATTCTTTCGTTCGCGCGCCAATGTGAAAACAGAAGTTTGTCCACGCCCCCTCACTCCGGAGTAAGTTGCTCTCCCAACTAAGATACACGGACGAAATGTGTCGCTGCAGATTTGTTGTCTTGAAACGTGCTTTGCCTTGGTAGTACGTCACACATCACATTGCATTAAAAAATAAGATACACCAAGAAAAGTATACAATACTAAGTTATTAAAAATTCCAAGACAAAATCTAAGGATCTGAAGCTTTTAACTCGTGTTCTTGCGAGAAGTGTTGTAGCTGGGAATTCGATTCCCCAAACCATGTTGCTCCCTTGTTGAAGGAAAGTATAACGAAGTAAATTTCTCCGTCATTTCTATCCGCGCCAGGATTCGAACCCGGATCCCCTCATTCCGGAATAAGTCACTCTACCAATTGAGCTACGCGGACGTTTTATTCTGATTCCTATCTGCCTTTATGTCGTGTGCGTCCTTCTGACAGGTACGTCACATCTCCTGGTACGTTACATCATCTCCCCCTTATTTTATTTATTTATTTATTTATTTTTTTTCGAAGTGCTGGAGAAGGGATTCTCTTATTTTTCCTATCTCGCGGTGTGGAAAGAACATCACACCAATGCGAGATTTTGAACGGTCGGGTCATCCAGATACTTCGGGCGCCATTATAACGAAGTGAATTTCTCCGTCATTTTTATTCGCGCCAGGATTCGAACCCGGATCCCCTCATTCCGGAATAAGTCACTCTACCAATTGAGCTACTTTATTCTGATTCCTATCTGCCTTTATGTCGTGTGCGTCCTTCTGGCAGGTACGTCACATCTCCTGGTACGTTACATCATCTCCCCCTGATTTTTTTTTTTTTTTTTCGAAGTGCTGGAGAAGGGATTCTCTTATTTTTCCTATCTCGCGGTGTGGAAATAACATCACACCATTGCGAGATTTTGAACGGTCGGGTCATCCGGATAGTTCGGGCGCCATTATAACGAAGTAAATTTCTCCGTCATTTCTGTCCGCGCCAGGATTCGAACCCGGATCCCCTCATTCCGGAATAAGTCACTCTACCAATTGAGCTACGCGGACGTTTTATTCTGATTCCTATCTGCCTTTATGTCGTGTACGTCCTTCTGGCAGGTACGTCACATCTCCTGGCACGTTACAAAAGGAACGAAGAAATACGCCATTGGAACCGAAGCTCAATAATGTGAGAAATCAGAAGACTGCGCCCTAAACTATTCGACCATCGGAAAACGAATGACTACATTGAAAAAGGTTAAAATGCTTGAATTTTTTATTCCAAGGTCTAAGGCTTTTTTTTAATTACCGTTACAAAATAGCAAATCTCTCCAGAGTACAAGTAAAACATTTTACTCTTACATTGTTTTGAAAAACCGACTGTGTTGCTGCGACCAGAGCATACAGTTTCTTCAGTCGCTTAATGAACTCAAACTAAACATTAAAGCCTCCCAGTAAATGGTAAGAACTCGAAAAATCATTCGATGGACAAAATTAGCTACCAAAGTCACCAGTGAAAGCAAAAGGTTGAAATAGAACTTAGCATTGATTTTCCTAGCAAAATACTGGATTGTTGTTTAACAGTGCCATCAGTTTCAATGAAATCTATTTCTTTTATTTTGTTTAGTGCTCTCTGGAAAGCAATGCTTCTTCAAAATCTGCAAATTTTGGGGACGTTGTTTCTTTTCCGTCATCTGTTTATGATGAGACAAGTTTGTAATACACGAAAATTGAGTAATAGTAAACGTATGGGAGAATGTATAATGAGACTATAGTTGAACAGTAGTACATTGAAATAGATTAGTGTCAAGAGAGAGAAAGCAATAAACATTAGAAAATTAATAGAAAGGTACAGCTACAGTATAATTTTAGCATAGTGAAATTTCAAGTTGATGTTATCTTCGTAAAGTGCATTGCAAACGGCAAAACATCACTATTTTTGTCAAATTACACGTTCGACGCCCAAATTAACTTTAGAAATTTACGGCATAAGCTTCGGGTTCATAAAAATACCCTATCCTTTTCATTACTTTCATCTCATACTTTTCTTTTCAGTTTCTTGAAACAAATAGTATTGGGACCCATTCGTGGCATGTCGCCAGATCGCACAGGGAAGCACAAATTTTAGATCAAGTATATTACGATCGAATAAATTCAGAGTTTTGGCAGTCATCCTAGACACAACAGTTTCGACTCAAATTCAAAATTGAAATCTTCTGTAAATGTTTTATTTTTTTCTTTGTCCTAGTTTCGGTTTATTTAATTTAATGCAAACTGTTTTCAGTTTAAGCGTACTGAATACTATGATTGAAATTCTCTTTTCTATATATGATTCTGTTCTCAGGTAAGTACTGTTTTCAGTTTAAGCGTACAGAATACTATAATTGAAATTCTCTTTTCTATATATGATTCTATTCTCAGGTAAATACATTAATAGAAACTGGAGGAAGATTTTTTTGGAAAAAAGTGCCAAGATATTAATTCAACAATTAAATTTCTTGGCTTCTCTTACGTTTGTATGGTTAGCGATCACGACTGTAGGCCGAAGTATCTGGGACGTATATTACCGGTTCAAGTTTCAATCTTTGTTCACTGTTTCTTATGCAAATATCAGTTATAGTTTATGTACTTAATGTAATGTCTGAATCTCTAACAGTTCTCTTTCTACACGTGGCATCACTGGCAGTCAGTCAGGTCAGGACTCCACTAAATAAATACAAGCGTAATTTTGTATTTCTTAGTTTTTAGGATGTTAGATGTTAGGAATCTTCAAAGTTAGAATTGTCAGAACGTTAGGCCTCGCTACTTAAGGGATTGGGAATTTACAGAACAACGAAAACACGCGATACAAATCCATCTAAAGTACTTGGCTTCAGCCCAGCCACTTCATTAAATCCCGGTTTCGGAACTCTATCAAAGAGAATCCCAGTCCCCTTAAGAATTCCAGTGTTACTTCTTCCTAAAGCAATGTCTTTCATTACGCGCAAATATTGCAGAAATACATTTCGTTTCCACTTTTCATTTATTCATTTTTTTTTTCGTTTTTGCAGGTAAATATTAACACATTAAGTAACAAAATTAAACGATATTTTTACAGCGTTTTCTCATACTAAACATCAGTCTTCGTTAATTCACATTTCATCTCTCTTTGTGAAATATTTAAATTGTTTCACAAATATACTGAATTTAGTAGTTAAATGAAAATTGGCTGCAACATAGGTGTTTATATTTTAGTGAGGAATCTTTGCCTTCTAAATTGGAAGTCTTCAGTGATTTAGCTTTCTAGGGCTTGGTGTAGTTTACAAACTTAAAGACAATGAAGTGAGATAGAATTTACATTGAATGAGGTCCTTACGACAGTGCGTAGGCTTTGAGTCAAGTCTTCTATATCTCATCCTATGCAAAAATTCTTGTCAGTGGACAGTAAAAAGAATAAAAATCTCATGATTTTTAAATTTAACTTGTGAATATTTAGAAGTGGAACGTCTATCATATTACAGCTGCAGTTGAGTTCAGTTGAGTTCTGCTTCAGGTTTCTTGGAAGTAAGGTAGGCTAAACGTTATAAGCCCAATGTAAATATATTGCGACTGCAATTTAAAGGGTATCTCTGTTTTACAAAGCTGAAATGTTGAGAAATTTTTACGGTGGTGTGTTCAGTTTGTATAAAAGGGAGAATGGTGGATCGTTGATCAACGTTTTCACTGGTGAGAAATATC
The DNA here is from genome assembly GCA_039090855.1 of Macrothele yani. Lineage (NCBI taxonomy): Eukaryota > Metazoa > Arthropoda > Arachnida > Araneae > Macrothelidae > Macrothele > Macrothele yani. Next base: position 4,577,533 of record CM077014.1, read on the forward strand.
AGGAAGGGCATGCTCAGGGAGTGGTTGAAAAAATAGCAAAACAGCAATTTCCCAAAATTTTGAAATATCAAAACAGGTTTTAAATTAAAAAAAATGCCGTAGATATTTACAGTATGATGCAACAAACTGATGGTGCTGCAAATATGAGCAGCAGATGTTTTCTTAAGGGTTAAAAGTTTCCAGATAACATGCAGAATGAAATTCATGTTGTTAGATTTAAGGATCAATTGAGACACAAAAAAAGTGACTCAAATGCAAAATTGCTGCTTCGTTATGTTTCGCCTACATACTTTATAAAATTATATAAAACATATTTTCTATAATTAAAATGATCCTTAGATGTCAGCCTCGTTCTCCGAATAGTTTGATCTCTAAAAGAAAATTTTTATTTTTCGTTTCTTGTTTGAAGTTTTATCCTTTAATTTAATAGGATTTTGTTCAACTGCGCTGAATAATGAGAAAAAATACAATTAAAATAGCAGTAAATGGTTGAATTCCGTTTTATTGGCGTAGGGTACAAACTACAGCGTAAAAGTAAGCTGATAAAACGGAATTCAGCATTTAAAACGGAATTCAACCATTTACTGTTATTGATTTAGGAGTATTCTACCCGATTATAATTAATTTAATTAAAATAGTTTTATGTCTAAATATACTAATTATTGCCTCCTTATTTATTTTAACTTATTATTATTAGCAGAGTTGAGTCAACAACATTTATTTGCCCAAATAAAGTGAAAGTGAGTTAAAACATGAAGGAAGAACAATGTCATCAAAAGATGGGCAACAAAAGATCTATAGAAAGTCATACTTTTCCGTTTAACTCCTAAGGACAGTTTTAGTTTAAAAGTGACAGAGAAAGACATTCTACACTGCAGTGGGAAAAAAACTCCAGCAGAAACTATAGCTCACAAGACAGCAGCTTTGCTTTTCTGGAAATGAAATGCGAAGCTAAGAAAACAGACTATGGGAGTAAAAATTGCTGGCTGGCTTTCGGAGACCTCTGATTTCCAGCAGATATTTCCTCTACGTATTGCATAGTTTAGAGGAAACACTTAAAATGAATAACTGTTAGACTGATTTCAGCCGGAGTTTTGAGCGTGAAATAATTATCTGTTAAAATAATGTTTTAAATCTGACAGATGAGTGAAACAATGAATAAAAACTCTACTAAAATTACACACATATACACACATTGAAAGAAAGTCCTTTCGAAGAAAATTTATTGCAATGAGTTAACGAAATTTGGACATGGGAGCAGAAGTACTAAATTTCCATCAGTAAAGTTCGCGATTATTACAGACCAAAACTCATGCGTATGTCGAAATCGAGAGAAAAAATCACGCTAAAAAAGCCGTAAATCAAGTGTCTGTTTCTAAGTAACGAATCAATCATTCTGATTACAAAACATTCCATGAAATTGATCGATCTTTGGCTTGTCAGATGCCTTTTGAGTCACGGCGGAACATTTTAACAAGCATCCCTCAAGAGGCCAAATCTCCCTCTCCTAGAAAATCAACAAGCTCTTGTGGTTGAACATTCGCAGTACTTTCCTGAACTTACTCCATGAGAGTTTATAGTATTTCCAATGTGAACAATTCATTAAAATCGTCTTAGTGCGACTATATCAAGGTACCAACTTGAACGAATGCCAGAATTAAGGCATGCTCCTTACTGACCTGAACTTACCCCGTATGACTTTGGGTATATGTCGTTAAACACACATGAATAAGTCGTTAAACACATGTAATTTTAAATCGACTGGTGATGGATAGTATAGTTGAAAAGTATTTCTAGCAGAGTTACTGGAATGTGGAAAAATATTGCATTGAAAATGCTTTGATGGTGAAGTATATTCTCTATTTTTTTTATATATGCTTAATTGCTTGTTTTTATGGACTTTCTGGTCCCTTTATTTTAATGACATTTTTGCTAGTTGACGTGTTACAAAGGCTAAACTGAGGATTCTATATTCCTTCCTTCACATCTTTCAGCTGGAACATATGGTGTTTCCTGACCATTCATCTGAGATGGGTACGGGTTTTAATCCCAGTGAGACATTGATGTGTTTGTCTTTCCTTGGGGCCAGTGACCTAAAATTAAGGACAGGCGACTGTTTGTAGCCCATTAAGTTGCTCATGGTGGTATCAGGAATGCCTGGTGATCAATCTGGATAGAATTATCGTGCATAGTGTAATTAGTGCAGATAAAGAAGCCGTCTTTTTACACGATCATCAGTAGAATTGAACACATATCTGTACTCAATTGTAACAAAGCATTATTTGATACTTTAATGCAGATATATATCGTACAAGATCTTTCAAGCTTGGTGTAACCAGGAGTGATAAGAAGGGGAACTCGTGGATCAGAAAAATGACAAGAGTGGAAGACATCATGATCTGAGTAAAATCCCTGAAATGGCAATGGGCTGGACATACTGCCAGAAGGACAGATCATCGATGGACAGCCGAAATTTTAGATTGGATTCCAAGAGACAGGAAAAGTCCCAGAAGAAGACCACATGGGAGATGGGTGGATGAAATTCGAAAGTATGCGGGAGTAACATGGAGGAGACTGGCACAAGACAGACCGTTGTGGAACAGGCTTGGAGAAACCTTCGTCCATCAGTGGTTTGATAATGGTTGAAAATGATGATGATCATGATGATATATCTTCTGCATTTTTGAAAGATCTTGTACGATATATATCTGCACTTAGTATTAAAGTATTAAATTATGCTTTGTTACAATTGAGTGCATATATATGTTCAATCCTACTGATCATCGTGTAAAAAGACGGCTTCTTTATCTACAATTATTAACCTGGTGATAAAAAAACGTCCCAAATTATATAATAGTAGTACTATCTCGTCTTTCCTCCACTTTGCATTCTTCTAAACGGAGTTACTAAAAACTATCTTGGCCGCGCAGATGGCCGACAGGTCTAAGGTCAGGCTTTGGATGAGTCATCCGAGATGGACCTAGGTGCGCGATAGGTGCTGTGGTTGTTTGATGGCGCTGTCCCTTGCCTGGAACCAGCTACACCAAATTTGAAACGGGAGACTGCTTATGTATAGTCCTAATGATTGCTCATGGTGGTTTTTTAAACCTCCCCTCCCCCTTCCCCTAAAAAAAGAAGTAATTTCTTGTTTTTTTGGTGAAGGAACTGAACGACTATGAATTGTAAAACAGATGAGATGTGTTTTACAACTCTTCAGTCAGAAAATCAGGAAATTTCTCATCACTCACAGATTTACAGTAAACAGTCAATAAGAAATGTACTCCAGCAAGTAGAAGACTGTATATTGGATCTTTTGCATAACGAGGGAAAGAATCGTATCCAAATGTTCTGTACCACTTTGTTTCCAAACATAAGTTTCTGTATAAATATCATAAATTCAATTAGGAATGTAATCCTATATATATGATTTAAAAGAAACAGCCATTTCCCTTCTTTTTTTGCTCAACTTTAAACAACCTAAAGTCAATGTTAATGGAACCTGCCATTAAGGTAAGTTTTGAATTAGGAACGGATTTACAGGGAAGCCTACGAAGCCTAGGCGCAGGGCCTCGCAATGTTGGAACTCTTCAAAAATATCGATTCTTTTTTTTTACGATTTGCTTCCTAAATAAATAAAAAAAGGTATAAAGTGAGGCACACGTTCGCTGTTCTAGTATTTAGGTGAATGTCTCGGTATGAACTCGAAGAATTTCATCTACAAATATTAATTCACTAGCTTAAATGCAGGCTGACGAAAATTCTTTTTTGACAGTAATTATTTAACACTTCCCTACAACTGAGCTCAGAGATTAGGGTTCTATTTCTGGCAGATATATTTAGAATATAATGAAAAATTTTCTTTTTAATTAAGCATTTAAAATGACCGCCCATCTTTCCCTTCATTCAGTTCATTTTGAGAGGCAATCATTCGGAAAAGCTGGTTTTACCACTTGTTTTCCACTTGTACCCTAACCGATTTCATCCGTGTTCGGGATGTTTCAGAGAACTGTAAACGCGGTGGACTATGATGATATGCAATAGCAGATCCCACACCGTACGTAGCATAAACGTCAGTACTGTGCTTTAAGCGATTATCCTTATAAAAGTTCCGACTCGTTCTTCTTAACAAAGGTCTTTCCACTTGTAACTTCCGCTATTTCTTCCCATCAAGTTTGTCAAAAAACCACTAAATATCGTCTTGATAGATATAACAGATTTTTGCGTTATAGCAGCAACAACCACACACACACACACACACAGAGAGAGAGAGAGAAACCATTGCGAAAATAGCCAACATTCTAGAGGACCCAAACTGTGTTTTTTTTGTTGGAACCTCGAAGTTGAATTTCTTTGAGATCACAATACTTTCTCACGCTTACAGTTTAAATGACGGGGGGGGGGGGAGGATAGTGCAACAAAAATTAGATATTTCTAGGATGGTGGGCAAAGTGAGGAGCCCCCAAAACTGATGCTGTGCGCAGGGGCCCGATAACTCTCAACTGTCTTGAATATCACTGCAATCAGTAAAGGGGTCAAACAAGGACAATAGGTAGGTTAACAATCTTCATTTCAGTTTGAGGACATTTAAAATGGTGCATAATTACGCCATTTTTATTTTTTTTTTACGTTTTGTGAATAAAATGCCTGCCTAAATTTAGGGATCCTGTGTCCACGTTCTCCACCTCATGCGCATTTCAGCTAAAGGCGAAAATGTACCTTAAATTGCCCATCACTCACTGAAGTTGCTCCTTGTCGCATGCTCAGATACATCCTACAAAAACTTTGCTTCATCTCGAATTGGGTCGAAACTGCGGCATTCCTGTGGAGCATTGTGCTATTCTCCGGTGCAGTGGCGTCCCAGTTGTAGCAGTATCGATTTATTTTACAATCTTCGACGTCTTTCCATGCATGAGGGGTGGAGAGTTTCCACGATGGGTCCGGTGTCATATCGCGGAGCTCAGAATCTGTTCGACCTCTGCATCAAGACACGCCTTCTAACCACGCATGCGCAAAAAGTAGACTCGTTGCAGATGAAGTGAAGGCCCATTAGTTAATGGGATCAGACGGGCTGTTAATCATTTGAGAAGGACAGCGCATCGTCACCGACGCCAAGTCAGACTAGAATCTTTTCACAGCCTGAGAGAGTAACTCTTTTTGTGGATTTAGAGTTCTCGCAAGTTTTTTGACACTTATAGCAAAAAAGACCATAATAATGAAAAAAATAAAAGTTGTGTGCTAGTGATAGCTACGTGCTATAAGAAATAATTATCTGAAAATAACTGAAATTTCTGCGAAAAGTCACGGTGTATCTGTGTTGGATGCGTACAAAGTCTGCCTTCGAGTAAACTAAAGCAAAAGATATTCGCCACCCTTCTGATTCAGAGTTCATTCGTGAGATATACTACCTAGAAGTTCTCTGACGTCATTCCTGGGTCTGATGCCATTTCACAACTTTAAACAGACATCAGCATCAAGTAGGGAAATGGTAGGCGTTAACTAGGGCGGCATTAGTGCAGCTTCGTTACATTTTCCCAAAATCATATACACGACGCAATACTCTCCTACAATCTTTATATTACTTTAGCAAATTTCGCAACGGCTTATACATTCGCCAGATGGGAGCAGAAAATAAACATAATTTTATTCGAAACGTCTGCTTACGGCTGAATAACGATTCAAGGAAACAGCAGAACCCATATTTCAACCCATTTTAGAATAGTTTCCATATCTCAGACATGATAAGTACATGACTTAATGAAACGTACAGTTAATTCGCTCTCGAATAATACTAGCATTTTAAAGGGCTACTACCAGCAGATATCCTCTTCATACTATCTGCTAACGTTCGATGAATAAACTTGCTTGTGATTCATATGGTTTATACAAAAAGTGGCCAAGAAAAAACACCTTCAGTTTCTGTAAAACAACAAGAAAACATAAGAGGGATCTTAAAGAGCAATCCAAAAGAAATCAAGTACACCACTAAATGATTAAGTAGATGACAAAGTCATACAAATCCGTGAATCGGTGTTTAGCGAAGAATATGCTTTATTGTGCCAAATTTTCGCCTTCCAACGGAAGGCGAAACCTTGGATTCCTCCAAAAGTCCTACATAAGTTCCCGGATTCCTCTATAAAGTCCTACATCGGAATGACGAAAAGATCTTTAAGTATGCGACATGATGAGCATATGAGAGACATAAGAGACGGAAGAGGAACGACTGCTTTAGCGAGGAGGTAATTGACAATGCAGCGATTCCCATATGAAATGAAAGAAAAACATAGTGGTCCCATCTAAAAGACTACAGTCTTGTGACGATTATAAATATATCAATATAATACAACGTAGTTTGTCACAAGTATTTATTTTTTCAAGCCGACCATGGTTTCTAGCTTCATCAGAACGAATGGCACGTAAATATTCACATTGTATATGACATCACAAATGGTGTTTACAGTCACGTGTTTTGGTTAGATGCTTCCACGCGCTTGATAGAAATGGGTTGGATGCCATGTCATTAAGAAGTTGCGAAGACTTCTGATATATGGAAAGCTTCCAAAATATCAAGTTTGGTGGTTGAATCTGGCTTGTCAATTAGTTTTGCTTCTTCAAAGAAAAATTTATGGTCTTTTTCATAACAGTGTTTAGCCATCGATGACTTCTTTAGGTCACAATTCCGAATGTAGGTCTTGTGCTCCTTCAATCGAAAACGCAAGGCTCTACGGGCCTGTCGTATATACGAAGCGCTACATTCACATGGAATTTCATAAATTCCCCACGAGTTTTTGTCTTCAACATAGTCCTTTAATCCTAAAAAGCACATTTTGTTTATGGGTTTAAAAATCACCTTAAAATTAAAGGTTTTGAGAAGTTTGGAAATTCTGAAGGCAATGTCACGGGAAAATGGAATAATGGCAAAATTCTCTCGCAATGGGCGGGCGCATCACAGGAATTAACGTGGAGATAGGCTTCGGTTTCCGGAATTTTGTTAGAGCCTTATCTATAATGGAAGGGTTGTATCGTCGCTGTACTGCAATACGTTTAAGAAAATAAAATTCTTTTTCCAAACTATCTTTATCTGAACATATATGTATCGCGTGATATACGCAACTGTAAAAGGCGCTGAGTTTTTGTTGCCAAGGGGGATTCGATTTGGCATGTGGAGGTGAGAAAACAGTGAAAGGCTCCATATGCCAAATCCAATCATCCTTGGCAACAAAAACTCAGTGCCTTTTACAGTTGCGTATATCGCGGCACATGCGTAGTAAGTTCCAAGGTCAACCTGCGCCAAACCACTTTCTGCTGTGGCGCGCGATTACGAACTTATGCAGCGAGTTTGGATACTTTTTGATCACACCTACACTGTTTCTGAAATATGTATGGGCGTGAATCTCTGTGTATTTTATTTATCATCTGCTTTTCATTATTTCCTCTCTAAAACAGTTCATATTTCCTGCCTGAATATTTTAGTGCGAGTGTTCTTCAGATCCATATAAATCATGTGCTTCTATTCTCTATTCTCGGTTATTCTTGAAGAGCAGTTCAAAGTAAAATATGGCATCTTTTGTGCTTTTCAGGAACTTCAGCTCAACTGTGGTTAAACTTATCGATAAATATTCTATTCAACGTTTCTTTCAAACATTTTTATAGTATGCGAGATTAAAGTTATTTGCTGGAAGTTTTAGAAACCCATGCATGTCCCTTTTCCTTCGCAAATGAGCATGAATACACTGTTGCTTCCTTTCATTTGTGTTATAATCCTGCTCAGATTAATTCTTATTTTACTCCACGAGATATGTCAGGTTCTTCATTTAATCCCACAGGAAGTCAAATTCTTTTTCATTTAGTCGCACATTCCATAGTCATATTATATTGCCTGCCCACAGGTCTTTGTGTTCTACATGCGTTTTAAGAAGCTTATACCTTTTTCTCTTGGTACCCATTGTTTGGTTGTTCCTGCTCACTTTTTCTTCATTGAAATCCTACTTTTCCAACAGTTTTTAACTTCCAGATCGTTTACTAAATTTACATCATGTTTATTTTTCATCTGTCTAACGTAACCGGCATACTCGTCACCTCGTTTCTGGCTTTGAAATTTCAAACGCTTTGCATTTTTTATGTCCAGTTGTCAGCACATTTCTTTCAAATAGCGAGCTTTTGTAATTACCATTGCATTTTAGGCCGGATACTTTGATCTCATTCCAGTTGTGCTGAGCCCATGTTTCCTCCATTCTCCCTCAGCTCATTTCTTCTCTTTTGTTTTTGTGGCATTTTTCCTTGCATCACTAAATTTCCTTCTCTCCTTGGGGTTTTTCCAAATTCATTGCCATAATCTCTTTCTCTGCTAGTTTTACCGGTTTGTAATTCTCCTTTGCAACACCTTACAACTTTTTAGATTTTATTTCTTGCAGCAGTCTTTTCTTTGTTGTCGATCAACATTCCTCTTTCTTCAGATACCTTGTCTTGCTTTTCTCAGTTCTTCTCCATTTTAAGATCCATAACAAGCCCCGTTTTTTAGTACAACTCTTCATTCTGAAATTTCTGTGCGACTTTTAATTTCTTCTCCATGGGATCCTTGTATGGCACATAATCTATCTATAATATTCTTCCATCGCTTTCATAAATGATAAAGTGTACTTTCTACTATTTCCAAAAAGGTAGCTGCCAGTGCATATCCGATACTTGTTAAATTTCATTATCCTTCTCCCACCTGGATTCTCATTTCCAAAGCCGTTTCTTCCATACACTTTCTGTATTATTTTGCTGTATATTACCCTTAAACTCTTCCTTCCCTGCATACACTCTTCTTCTGGGGCTTCTTTTGAAAGCTTTGCCATCAGCTTTCAAACACTGCCTTTTTACTGCTTGCAACTGGACAAATGTCCTTTGCTACGTGAGCAAGACAAAAAGAATGATTCTTTCAGTCATGAAGCTTTTAGGAACAATACAAACAAGAAGTGGAGCACACACGGGGAGGGTCTGCCGGGTCTGGATCATTTCCCAAAAAGCCCTTGTCCTTCATTCATCAAATGAAGGAAGCAAATACCGTTCTTTTAAAACACATTATTCCGACTACGGATGAATTACGAAAAAAATCTTTCTGCATATGGTTTTATAAATTTAATATTTTCATTACCATCAATTATATTATTTTTATTAGTTACTAGTTAGTTTTAGCTTTCGTAATAATCGTTATCTTTCTGTACGCTTTGTGGTATTAAAATGAATATCAAGTTTGTTATTACTTATTGAAAAAAGTATATATATATACTTATATATATATATGTGTGTGTGTGTGTGTGTGTGTGTGTGTGTGTGTGTGTAGTATATCCCGTGAATTACTTGTCTCACTCCTCCCTTAAGGAAATTCTCTGTCCGCATGATATTTCGTAAATTATTCACCTGTGCAAATCTCCAAAATAACATATCGAAGGGATTAAGAAAGTTATTAGATTTTTTTTATCTCTTAAAAAAAAAAATCCAGTTTTAAACTTTTTGTATGCAAGAAAGGTGAATGAAGACGCTGGGTCCTTCTTCTTACGTATAAACATATCTTAGAAAGTTAAAATATGTAAATATGTTGATCTTGTCTTCCCGTTAGCAAAACATGCAAGCATGGATGCTTTACTTTCGCCGATACAATTTTTTTTTTTTTTTTTTTTTTTTGGTAAATTTCAGTTCACTTGTATTCCGGTTTAGTAAATTTTGTTTCACTTATATCTCGGTTTAGTAAAATTCGTTTCGCTTACATTCACTTACATCCTTCACCAAAATCCGTTTTGATTTCTAGTCTCAAAATTCGCAAATGCAAGGCTATGCTTGAGCTGAAGCTGCACAATTTGCTCATGAAATACAAAACGAATGATATTTTGTCCATATTGTTGACTTTCCAATATAACTCTGCTGGTTTTCTTGTATGTCATCTGTCTGTGTCTTGCGTTTAGGGCGTCCTCTTTCGTCTTCTGAGCTTATTCCCAGCATCAAAATTGCTTTAAGTCCCGATTCCAGTTGATTTCAGTTTCGTATATTTTCTGTTTCGTCCACTCTTTCTCCCTCGCTTCTATAAGTAATCCTACCGTCTCTTTCTGTATTCTCCTCCATCAATCTGCCTCTCCTAACCTTTTTCTGCTACGACATCTATCTATGTCTCTTGCTTGTCCTTCAAATTTCTAGTACCTTGCGGTTTTCCTCCATTTTTCTTTTTCTTTCATCACCTTTGTCCCTCATGCTATCTCACTCAGCCTGTTTCCCCTGTGTTTAGTCTCTATTTTACTTACGCATCTGCTGTGCTATCGGGACTCGAAAGAAAAACAAACACACTGAGGTGAACTGTACAAATATATGCATGATGTGATCCCCTTGTTTCATGCACACTCTGTTTTCCCTAATTAAACTTCGCACCACTTCTTTCTCGCTGCTTTTCTCCAGATCACTCTTTTCCAAGCTATCTTCCACCTCTGCTTTCTGTGATACCTTTTCCTATTCTATCTCTTTCTTCTCCCTTTCTTCTACTTCTTCTATCTGATTTTTTTTCTCCTATTCCCCTTAGCTATGCCTTCCATTTCTATTTTTTTTCCCGCTGCACTTCTTCGTGTCCTACTATTTCATTTTGTGCACATTAAGCAAACACGCTTCAGTGTCACTGAGAAACTTGCCTTCCCCTCCCCCGCCTCTTACCTTAATAATCAGCGGTCGTTGACAGCCGAATGTGTGGGAGACAATTTGAAAACGTTATTTGCTTGAAACCCCGGAAAAACCAAAGTTTTTATTTATCTGTCGAGTGACACGCTTCAAGAGAAGGAGCTTGCGAGCATAACGCTAAATCATCAATCTTCCAAAGAAAAAGTCGGGGGACATTACACAAAATTATCGAAATGGGTGAAGTTGTTGTTTAGAGTATTCTAAAGTTTGCAGATTTTCTTTCGTATCGGTAAAATATTCGTCATTAATTGGCTGAGACTACAGAAGAAAATCGGAGTTATTTTCATCTTAAGTGCTGAAGAACTGTCACATCCATAAACTTTTGAATAAGTTTAAAACGAGCTCTTCAAACGCAGAATGAGGCCTAGTGGTGTATAAACAATTTATTATTTCTTTTCTTTGTAAGACTCTCATACCACGTTCGTATTTAAATATTAAATATGCATCGATATTTTAATTTTCATCATTTGATCAGCTGGTATATTTGTTTTTACATTTGTATAGTTGTTAGCGTGATTCGATGTGTAGTTCTTAACGGACTTCGATTGTAGGGAAGAATTGTATTTCACAAAAGTATTAAGATCATTTGCTATACTAAATTTGTCATTCATTATCATCTAACTTTCCTGTTGGGTATTTTCTGAAGTTATATTAATTACTGAATTTATTATGATTGCTTTACTTTCTACTAGTCATCTGCATGCTCTACTTAATCTCTCTTCTTTTTCTTTTACTTATCATTCTCGCTTCTCGGTACCGAAGCAATCATCCCAGACCTTCTTTTTCGCTCGCTCCCCGTAATTGTCTCCTTTTCTCAAAGCATCTTACCACGTTACTTCTGTCCCCTCTAGATTTCTTCCCCCCCCTTCTCTCTCTGACCCATGTGCCCGTCGTAGCTCGAAGCGCTATGGCATCTCTGATGCAATAAACTAATTAAGCAGTCTCGATCGCTCTGCTGATGACAATGGCTATGATCGTAGCGTAGGCTAATAAAACGATTTCGGCACTCTAAGTTTTCTAAAATGGCCTTCCATGCAAAAGAATGATTCCCTTGGAAACACAATTTTACAGGTCTAAGTACTGATGCCGCCTTAAGCAGAGTCTTCGAACACCCCTAGAAAATTCTTTGCTTAGAGAAATGAATTTATATTGAAATCCTTTTAAATGTTATATGCGTTTAACACAGTGTTCATGAGAACGGAAATGTTTCAGACAACTGATGCCAAGAATAGGATGCAACAAGGGATTCAAAACCCTTGTAAACACATTAATAAAGTCAATCAGCCACCCGATTGAAAATGGGTGAGGTACTGCTGCAAAACAGTTATATACGCTAATGCAATATTCCAGTGTGTTGTGTTCATGCGTCGGCTCGTGTTTGTCGCTTTGGTGTCAGTGGATCGAGAATGCCTTGGAAAAGGTAAAAGATTAGTAACTTCAAAGTCGCCTAAGTTGAGGGATTTGCCCCACCATTGGCTTCGATGAGATACTGTATATGAGCAGTGTTTTGGCGAGGAAGGGGGATCTCTTTGTTTAGTCCGCGTCATAAGTCAGAAATGCGCAGTTCTGAGTCAGGGACGATGATTTGCGTTGACCAGCTAAACACTTGGCAGGCGTTTGAGCTCAGCATCGGATCAGCACGGTGGGCCTTGATTTTTCCCCAAGCGAGGATGTGATTCCGTAAGTAGTGTCAAGAGTTAACGAGACCGCGGAGAAGGAATAGTCCTACAATTCTCCATTCGTTGAAGATACAAAAATCATTAAAGCCGAAGCTATCTTTCTTGGAGCAATGATTGAATTCCTTTATTAAGTTTAAAAAAGAGAAACTAACAGCATCCCACCACAGAGGTAACGAACTAAAATAAGTGTGATGGCTCTTGCAGGTTTCTAAGATTGATCAAGTCTTATACAAGCAGACGGAAGAGAAGCTAAGGCCGTAACATTTCACAGGGTATTTTGTTTGTAAGAACCATATTGCATTTACTCAAATGTATCATTCTGAACATTTCATGGAGGATGTTTTATAGGTACACAAATTAAACTCCTGTTATTTAATCACAAAAACGTACAAACATAATTTTCAGATAATTTATTATTTTTCTATTTAATCATGAGATGAATAGTTAATATTACTGAATTAAGTACAGATAGAGATATAATCACTCCCAGCAATTTCGCATGTTCTTAATTTTTTCGCTTCTTTGATTTGAACTCCCACTTACTATGAACGTGCAGCACCATTTAAATGTGATCTCTCCAATTCTTCCCTGAGTTTGGGTCTGGTCTCGACCCTGAAGACACTACACAAATTCCGATCGCACGACACTGTTAATTTCTTCCTACCTATTACTACACTACTCAGCAGTGCGAACAAAATAATATTCATCCAGTCTACGAAACGCATACAAATAATGCACATAATCGAATTTAAAAACCAAGACTCAATTTCAACGGATTCCCTACGTGAGTATGCGAACAGAAATTTTCCTTTAACTTGCAACATCTGACCAAAGTTTCCTTGTCATCCGCATCATTTTTAAAATATCTAAAGGTCGATATTACCACGAAGTACTTATATGCAAACAGACAAACAGACACACTTCGTGGCGATCAAGAACTGAATCTGAAATGAACGAATTATTAGCCCAAACCAAAATGTCGCAGATAAATTTTAACACACACATTCTAAACAAAATGCTTTTTTACGCTTTCCAACCGTAGGTTGAAGAAGCGCATATGCTCCAGCTTTGTCCGTCCGTCCGTCCGTCTGTCCGTCCGCACGATAACTGTAAAAATGGTTCGATTTCGATGAAATTTTAGTATGTAGTAGGGGACCACCTGGGGACGAACCCTATTGAAAATGGGACAAATGGGGTCAAAGGTCACGACGTAGGAGAGCGATCCATTCCATTGCACTTATACGTCTTAACTTGCGTAAATATGGTTCGATTTCAATGAAATTTTACAATGTGGTAGGGGATCACCTGGAGACGAACCCTATTCAAAACAAGTGAATTGAGGTCAAAGGTCAGGACACAAGAGCGGGATGTATTCCATTGCCTTCATGCGCCATAACGTGCGTAAAATTGGTTCGATTTCGATGAAATTTCAGTATGGGGTAGGGGACCACCTGGGGACAAACCCTATTGAAAATGGACGAAATGGGGTCAAAGGTCAGGACATAGGATTGCGATCCATTCCATCGCCCTTATCCCATATTGTTAAGGTCGACGTCAAGTAATTTTGCTTCCTATACTTCCAATGGAAAAACTTGTGTACACATTTCCTTCACAATTAATGTGTTTCCAAGGATGAAAATTTGAACATCGATTAAAATAACTTGGAATACTTAATATTTTCTAAAACATAACCATAATTATATTAAAATTCAATAACTTTTCCTTTGGTGGTGTTGAAACCAGAAAAAGACTGGCGCGACCTGTACTTTGATGACGTCAGTAGACAAACAAATGCTGGATTGAATAACTATGGTTATGTTTTAGAAAATATTGGGTATTCCAAGTTATAAAATGAAGCTATTTTAATCGATGTTCAAATTTTCATCCTTGGGGACGCATTAATTGGGAAGAAAAAAGATGGCGCGACCTGTATTTTCATGACGTCAGCAGTCAAACAAATGTGCGGATCCTATTAAAGTTTTATGACGTCACACTTTTGCTAGCAGATGGCCGCGATTCCCATCTGCCTCATTACGTCACGCGTTGTGTGCGTATGTTCGTCTGCACGATAACTCGCGTAAAAATCGTTCGATTTCGATGAAATTTTAGTATGTGGAAGGGAATCACCTGGGAAGGAACCCTATTGAAAGTGAGCGAATAGGGGTCAAAGGTGAGGACATAGGAGCGGGATCCATTCCACTGTTCTGATGCGTTATAACTAACGTAAAAAAGGTTCGATTTCGATTAAATATTAGTATGTGGTAGGGGATCACCTGGGGACAAATCCTATTGAAAATTGGCGAAATGAGGGTCAAAGGTCAGGACATAGGAGCGGAATCACTTCCATCGCCATTATGCATCATAACGTACGTAAAAATTGTAGGGGCCTGCGCCTGGGGACGAATCCTATTGAAAATGGGCGAAATGGTTCAAAGGTCAGGACACAGAAGCGGGGTCTATTCCATAGCCCTTATGCATCATAACTTACGTAAAATTGCTTCGATTGCGACAAAACTTTATCATGTTATTTCGGAGGTATACTGAACCAGTTCTGTTGAATATCATCGAAATGGGATCAAAGGTCAGGGCGTAGGAGTGAGATTTATTCCACAGCCATTTTATGATTTCTAGTATGTTGGAAAGCGTATCATATTCAATGCATTGCATGATTTTACTAACATGTTTATTTAATGGCCTGTCTCAAATGTACGGCCTCTATCGCTCTCAAGTTTGACCGAAGCAATCTAAGACCAACGCAATGCACAAATACTCTAGATTAAACACAAATGTTGTAGCAAATTTTGAGCACTGAAGATTACCTCATGAAGACCGAAGATTCTTCTTGTTGCACAGATTTCGATTACATTAATGTTGCAGGCTATCAAATCTGTTCCAGTAACTTCTTTCTCGTTTCATTATCCTACACTTCATATCTTTCTCGTGTTCTCAATTATCTCTTTTCTGATGACCATGCTTTTGTATTATTGAAATGTATATCTACATTTGGCGCGTTTAAATCGGTTGCTGTTTTGCAAGTAATACATCAGATTTTATTCCTGTACTTAAACAAAATGATCTTCTATTTTTTCTGTAAATGTTTCTGACTTGTCGGATTTGCCAGGGTTTAGTCGTTTGTGTTCTTCTATCAAACTTTCTTTTAAAAATATTGTATAAGGTTTCTCTTTCAGATTAGGAAACATTCTTCTGAGCAAGTTCTTTCCTTGTAAAAATATTGGGTTCCTCAAATGCTGAAATAATATGTAATTGTCTGTAATTTTGCCCTTTAAGTAATCCTAAAACTTCTACATGCTGGAAAAAAGTTTCCTTGATTGACAACACTCTCTCTCACTCTCTTTCGCGCTCTCTCTCTTCCGCTTACTTTATCTCTCTCACTCTCTTTTTCACTCATTCTCTCTCTCTCTCTCTCTCTCTCTCTCTCTCTCTCTCCTTTCCTCCTTCCCTCTCTCTCGTTAACTCTTGTCTCAATTTCACACAGGCAGGCTGTTACAGTTCTTCATGTTTCTTCCTTACAGTTTTTTTCCATGTTTTTTTCTGACAGGCAGCTCAAATCTTTCAGGGTTTTTTTATCGTATCAATAAATAAATAAATAAATAGTCATCCAAAGAGCCCATTGTGTTCGACTGAATTAATGAAGTGCGGTAAAAATTGCTTTGTTAAATATTTAAATATTTAATTCCTGCCCCCCCCCCCCCCCCCCCAATATTTGATGTTTTCTGCGAGGAACGTTTTCCTGTCTAAGCAGTTTTTGCAATTCGCAAATATTTAAATTAAAAACAAGCAAATCTTGTTTTGAAAAAGCTACATTTGAAATTTTTTTCTCGTGAATCAATGAGCAGTTGTACAATAAAAAAGATCCTATTCGTAGGGGCTAAACACAAGATTGATAAATAGATTTTACCTGAAATATTAATGAATTTTGCTGCAAGTGAGATTTACACTGGATCAGTGAGAAAGAAAACAGCCTGCTTTTTGGTTAAATCAATATATATCGAGTCTTTAAAATTTTTTACAAATATTTTCCAAGCGGATTTAAGAGACCTAATGCGAAAGACTCTTTTATCTTTTTATAACTGCATTTTCTGATTGCTTGACTTAAGAAAGAATTCAAACTTTTTCTCACGCTGCCTTCTCAGTCCATGTGTTAAAGAAACGTTATGATACACAATTCAAGCAAAGGCAAAACTATGTTTCTATACTGCCGACTTTATAGCGAATTTTATTAAAAACGAATTTTATTTCCTGATGCTCCGATTTCACGCAGTTCACCAAACCACAATCACTGCGATCGCTACAATTTAATAAGACTATGTATGCTTAATATACCACCTTTTTTATTGGAGAACTAATTACAAAAGAAAAACCAGTAATAATTAGCGCCATGATCAGCATTGTTCCATTTGTTTTATGTGCACACAATTTCTCAAAGTATGCGCTTGTTCTTCATTTAAATAGCAGGAGGTTGTAAAGCTTTACAAAAAATGCAATCGGAAAAATTATTCGTCCACCATGGTTAGCTTTGTTTTCTTTTCTTTTGAAAGTGCATTCAATCAAAAGCAATTTGTTTTCTCCCGATTTAAATAACTATCATAAGTTCAGTCATATAAGCTGCACTTTCGATATAGTAGGAATGTAAGGGTTGGCATAGCGAATAATTTGTAGAGTATTTGCTAAACTTGATACGAAATGGATGTCGGGTGGCAATGCTCGACAGTGACGGAAAACTGCTGGGTGTGATACAACATCCAGCAATTTTCCGAGACTTTAGAACAATGTCCGTGGTAGTACCAGTAAATAACATTCACAGTTACGACTACTTACTTGTTGGAAACAGACTGAAGGGAAATGGTAAGTTCTGCGTTGTTAGTCGTCCAAATTTCTCTTTTCTGCAGCACACATATATAATAATAAAATAATAAATAAATAAAAACGGGAAAATCAAAGTCATGTCTTTTATTTTCTTTTAGCGCAGAGTTAGACCAGGTGAATGAATTTGTATATTTAAAAAGTATGTATGACAGAGAAAACTGATTAGATAGTGAAAATAGTAAGCGAGTGAATTCAGCTTTGAAAGTCATAGCTATTTTAGGAGGATTTAATCATTTTGGTAGGTTCTCAAAAAGGTTCTGAATGGATGCACATGAAAACGTAACTACTCCTACTCTCATGTACGGTACTAAAACCTGAGTAGTGGAGAAAAGACATAAGAGTCATTTGTGTACAGGAGAGATACGTTACTTACGGGGGGGGGGGTGCAGTTTTCTAATTTGAAGCAAAATGCTGTTAGTAGAGTGGAGAAAAATATTCTGAGGTGATTTGGTCATATTTAAAGAATAAGTGATTATGTGCTAACAACGAGAATTTAGTTAATCCAAGTGGCAGGTAAGAAAGGCAGAGAAAAGCCGAGAAAATGGTGGGAGGATCACATTCAAGAATACCTGCAAGGAGAAAATATAACGAGTATGAAGTGCTACAGGTCTTGTTCGAGACGTGTGATGGAGGCGAGTGGAACTTGAGTTCCGTGAAAAGATCGCTGTAAGTGGAGATGTTTGATACATCAACCGTAAAAAAAAATCCAACTCATCATAAACTTTGAGTTAGGAGACAATTTTTTTCAGCAGATAACGTTCGAAACTTGGAGAACAGCTTAGTGATATATATGTAAGTCGCCAAACGTTTTAGGCTGATTTGGGTGAAACAGTCCGAATGTGTGATACTTCAGTGTTAGAAGAGCTTGCTACTTATACAGCGCAACTTCTGTTCATAGTATAATTTTACCTGAGCGAGAAATCTTACTTTTTGTGAAAGAGATTTAGTAATGTCATTATTAGGGAACAAATATTTAGGTGCTAAAAACAGTACAATATTTTTTTTTGTTATAATGATTTCAGAAATATTTGCTAAAAACAAAAAACTATTTGCTAAAAATAGAAAAATATTTGCTAAAAAAAGTGAAAAATATTTGCTAAAAGAAGTGAAAAATATTTGCTAAAAATAAAGATATAATTTCTTCAACGATAATGTAATTAATTATTTTCTGTGGTAAAAAGATAATGTCAGTACTAAACTTATTAATCGTAGCTGTACACTTGAGGGAAAAAATTCTTTGGAGTTACACTGTTTATCGCAGTAACTCTTATAATCGCAACTGTACATTTGAGGGAAAAATTATTTGCAGTTACATATGCCATCTCTAGATTTCGCATCGCAAATCTATATCTATTGTCACGAAACAATGACCGATATCGAGAAAATTATCGTTCTACATCACAGGAAGACAACTTTGCTTAAGAGGGGATGACACTAGCATCTAAATAGTCAATTTCGCATACGAATTGGCCTTTTGAAACTTGAGCAACTCGATACATAGTTTGAAGTCCACTGTATTTTTATAATACGCACATATGAATTTGTTTCTTAGGTTTTTTTACTTTTGAACCCGAAAGTGTGTTAAGTTTTCTTTCAACATCCTGCACTTCTTTAGCTGTTTCAGACAGTAAGTTTGTTGTTTCTAATTTCTTTACCAAATAACAAAAGAAACTGAAATTAGCAGATATGCATGACAAGTCTATTTTTACACTAGTATTTATTCACTAAATGCTGAACAATCTTAATTGAAGAAACATCTTCTTTTTACTAACAGCAGATTTAAAGCCTTCCAAATGATCTTCATAGATCATTTAGAAGGCATAGATCTTCTAAATTATCTCCACGGCACTGATCCAAGTACTCCAGCGTGTGGTTACTCGTGCAGGGCGCAGTGGGAGATCAGGATTCTTCTGTTTGAAAAGATCGATCCATCTTAGTGATTTAACAAACACTTTCTCTTCCATTCGATACCAACTTTTCCACTTTACGATAGAAGGTCCAGAATTTTGACACAACTTGTGCGAAGCATGAACGACACATGTTACGTGTATCATTTTCGGAATGCTCACGGAAAGACAGCGGCTTTTTCATGTACGCAGCTGCATCCACAAGCAAGAGTAAAGCACTATCGTACTTCATACCATTCAGCCACAACAAGTGCATCGATTCTTTAAATAATATAGCGAATATGGCATGATTTGTTGTGAAATGTTTTTGGATGCTAGCAAGAAAAAAAGTTTGGAAAGAGTTTCGTTATTTTCATTTCCCACGCTTCTGCCACTGGAATCTGCAGTTTCGTCAATACTCCCTACATTTTTGTCACATATGGTTCTAATATATCCTGATGTTTCTTCATAACACTTTGGAAGATGAGTTTTTACGGGGATCCCATGATAGCCAATGATACCCCGGGTCTCGACCTCATGTATATTGGATCGACGCTCCGTCATTGAAGACTAGATTGAGTGAACATCAATATAACGTACGTATGAATGCATCGTCGACGGCCCTTTCACGTTTAACGATTGGGGGTACTCACCTCCCGATTTGAGAAGAGGCATATGTGTTGGCCCCTACTAACTCCCGTTCTTCGATCTTACTGACGGAATGTGTGTTTATACACTATCAACAACATTACGGTTGTAATGATAACATAAAACGTGACAGTTCGGTTAATCACTCTGCATGGTCCTGATCTATGTAATTGTGTTCTCAAGTTTTTACTCACGCACGCCTATTCAGATACGTCCTAATTACTTTAGTATAAGACTTGCTACTTGAGTCGTCATTCTGTTTGCTTTAAATCTGAAGATGAATCTATGGTAGACTCGAAAAATCTCATATGTATCTTTGATATGTATATAAGTTTTTAACATACAGGTTTTTAATATTAAATCTTTTAATAATTGTGACCTTATTTATCTGTGTGCTTTCCAATCGTGTATAGACGGCTAATACGAATCCTACCACTTGAATGTTTACTGGCATGAAGTTCGTATTTTCTACATTGATATAGTTGATAAGAAACTTTCTGAACTCGGGATTGTTAACTTTATGTAGACCGATATAAGCTGAACCAAATGCTTTACATAAACTTGAATAATATATGGAACATTTTGAAGGGCTGGAATAAGGGGAAGGAACTGGTTCTCCTAGAACGGCTTCGCTGGATGTCATACCTCGAAGCATCGACGATTTGCTTATTGCAAGACAAATGCTGTGTTACTTGGAACGCTGATTTGCTTTTTTGCATTTCCCATATGGTTGGCAAAATAGTTCTTTTCCATCGGAAATGAACGTGTTTTGAAATTCCGCAACGTATTGCTACAGACGGGAACTTACACTGATATGACACTCGGCATTATATACTGAGTGATCACTGAATTATGATCACCTACCTAATACTTTGTAGGTCTTTTCGCCCTCAGTACGACAGCTATCCTACGTGGCATCGATTCAATTAGATGCCGGAAGCAGTTCAGAGATATGGCCAACAAAGCTGTTTGTAATGCGGCCTTCAATGCAGGTGTGGAGGTTATTGGTGTGTTCAGACGCCTGATTTGCCGTTCCATAGTGTTTCACAAGTGCCCCATGGGATTGATATCGGGGGGAATTCTTATGCCAATCGATACACTGGAAGTCTGAACTGTGTTCCTCAAACCATTCCTGCACAACATTGGACCTGTGGCTCGACGCATTGCCATCTTGGAAGATACTGTCACCATTCAGGAAAAAGTGCAACATTGCTGGATGTATAAAGTCAGCAAGCAATTCAAGGTAGCCGGCACCAGTCATGCGGTGCTCCAGATGAACCAGCGGTCCAAATTGCTACCAAATAAACATGCCCCACACCATACAACTATCTCCACCAGCTTGCACCATGGAAACCACGCAGGATGGATGGAATGCGTCCTGTTGTTTGCGCCAAATACGTACATGACCGTCCACGGAGTGAAGAATAAAACGCGACTTGTCAGTCCAGCACACTATTTTCCAATCATACGACGTCGAACTCGCATGATCTTTGCAACAGGCGAGTCTTTTGCGCCGATGAACTGTGGTTGGAGAGGATGTCGTCTGGGTCATCTGCTGGTATAGCCCATGAATGCAAGCCTCGACCCATGATCATGACAAATAGTTGACCTCTGCTGTACTGGGTAGTCAACTGTTGAACAGTGCTGTGCCTATTGGCCTGTACAAGTCGTTGGAGCTGGGGCTAACCTCTGACATAAACCTTTTTCTCTGTCCTGTGCAGTTTTCCCTCCAGGTCGTTGCTTGATCATTTTTGCGCCAGTCCTGGTACACTTCAACTGTGACGGTTCGCGATCAACCCACCAGTTCAGCCGTTTAAGAAATCCAAGCACCAGCAATCTTTCCTTTCTCAAAGTCCAATAAATCCTTCCGTTTACACATCACGCTCCGAATTTTACTACCTACTGCTCCACCCACTCCTTATACAGTATGTGCCACGTGGGTCGACTAATCGCTCCCTCTCGGAAATCACGTTGTCAACGGACCACATCCACTTTTGATAGGGGTGGTCATTATTCAGTGATCACTCAGTGTATTCCACTTCATATTTTTCTAAGCAATTGACCACACTGATCGGGTTTATATATACTAAAAAATGGAGGAAACATGTCAATTTTAGTATTTATTACGGAAGTTTGTATAATATTTATTTACATAAAAAAATTTCAGAAATATGTTTTTTATGGGGAAACATTTATTTACGTAAAACTCCGGTCCCTAGTTATTATACTCGACAACATGGGGGAGATGCTTAGAACGGAAAGGAATTCATTGCTTTGTGACGTACTACAGAGGTAAAACTTGTGTCAAGGCTACAAATCTGCAGCGGTACATTTTGTCCTTGTAGCTTAGTTGGGAGAGCAACTTTCTCCGGAGTGAGGGGCGCGATGTTTAATAACGGAAAGCGTTTTTTTAATTATTAAAAGTAAGGTTTTCAAATTACAGCGAGGAATTGCTGGAAATGAGATAAGTGATGGTACGTTGTTAGCAGAAATATATTTCCACGAATAACTACTCCATTATTCATGACACTATCCCCTTACCGCGAGGGACTTCGCACACTATGAACAGTAACTGCCTTTCTGCATAAGAGCACGACTGAATCGGAAACCCGATTTTTAGCGAAGCAACTTTTCCGGTTGGTACTGAATCACAGAGTACTCCCTTCATCCCTCAACGAAGCATAACTGAATCCACACGAAAGACCCCTACTAGAATGACCGCACCCTCCTCCTCCTCCTCTTCCTCCGGTCCCGGCGAGGCTTCAGTCTCTCTCAATGACTTTGTCAGTTCTCTATGGCTCACTGATTTCCTAATGGCAACGGAGACTGGGAATTAGATTAAGAACTCATTTGCCTTCTTCGAAACTTGAATTACCGTCCGCAAGGCCGCTGTTGTCTCTGTCTCTCTCTTTCCCTCCTGTAGTGACTCCCTATGGCTGATACAAAAGTGCCTGACAATGCGCCGAAGAGTTAGCTCTATTAAGTTATCGCAGGGAAACAAAAAGGACGCACGAAGACCACTGCTAAGAGTGAACATCCTTAGAAAAGAAAGCATTGTCTGTTGTGATCGTCTCGCCTTTTATCTTTTCTGTCAAAAGTCTTCTAAAGTCTCCAATCCCGATAAACCTCACGCTCTTGTTCATTAATGCGTTTGCACTTTTAAAAGGACGTATGCTTACAACAAGAAAAAATCGCAATAATCAAACGTTTCGGAAGCACAAGACCGTTAAATAGAGCCTGGTCTACAATGCGTAACTTAACAGAGTCAATAAGAGGTTTTGTCAGAGGCAGAACACTACGCATCGAGGCAAGAGTTGCTCCGTAAATCTTGTCTCAATGTGATTCTTGTTTCAGGGTAATGAACATTTGTTAGGTGCAGGAAGCTGCCCAGAAAGACTAAGCTAGTTCTGGAATTTTGAAACTCTAATTTAAATTTCTTTTTGTGTTTCTGTTTCTTTTGTAAATTATGTTATTTCTCGGTTAGATGTTTTCCTACTGAACAGCACATTACTTGGCTGGCAGCGCTGACAGGGAGTGAAACTAAAACAGAAACGAGAAATAAACATTAGACTTGAACGTTCAACCGAATTACAATGTGCGTGGAACGTTTTATTAGACCTTTATGCTGGGTAAACTATATAAGTTGCATCTCGAGGAACTGCCTCGCGTGATACTGAATTTGCTTTTTACGAACGAGCGCAGTGTTCCCTCTAATTTTAAATATTTGAGAGAGATCTTAAGGATATGTCCATCATATTATGAACCCGGATAATTCGGAGTTTTAATTTTAAACTCCAAACGTTCACGTTCGTCTAGCGTAAGTGGCCTTGATAAAGCCCCTCATTGGCAGGCGAAAGCTCTGTAGATTAAAATACTTTTTCGAAAGACCCCAATTCACGGATTTATGTGACTTTATTGTCTGCTTAGTTTTTAAATAACTGTTTTGTTTAGAATCTGTCCATTATAGTTTGCATGTTTGTGCCTTGACAAAGCCGCCCGTATGTGAGCGAAATCTCGGGTGGTTATCTTTTTACGACAATTTTCTTACACCTATTAAAATCGGATTTAATACGCTTCTTCAAGCCTCGTGCTTATTTATTTCTTAGTTACCCTTTCTAGACAACACGAAATTGAGAGGGTCATGAAGTTAGCCACTGATGCAGGATATTCATTGAATCAGATACGTAGCTTTATCCAAAAAGCCAGAGCCAAACATTTCAAACTTCCTGTGCCGCAGCTACGTTATTTAGGCTGAATTCCCCACATATCAAATGTGTCTTACCAACTCAAGAAAGCCCTCAAGAAGATGAACTACGGCGTCGGCATAAGGTCTCCTGCATCTTTATATACCATACTAAAGAAAAATAGTGATAAACCACCTTTGTCCTGCGAAGCAGGCGTTTATGCGATCCCCCTACAGTATCCGAACGGTTCTAAACGATACTACATTGGAATGACCAAGCGTTCGTTTGGAATCAGAGTCAACGAACATAAAAGGGACACAAAATACGATAAAGTAGCCACGGCACTATCCAGAGAAGTCAAATTCAAGTCAGCTACTCCTATGTGGGATGATATAAAGAAATTAGCTAGCTACTCTACCCCTAAATGTACTGTAACGTACCAGATGTGACGAACCTGCCAGAAGGACGCAAACGACATAAAGGCAGATAGTAGTCAGAACAAATGTCCGCGTAGCTTAATTGGTAGAGCAACTTATTCCGGAATGAGTGGACCCGGGTTCGAACCCCGGCGTAGACCAAAAATGACGGAGAAATTCACTTCGTTATAATGGCGCCCGAACTATCCGGATGACCCGACCGTTCACAATCTCGCAATGGTGTGATGTTATTTCCACACCGCGAGATAGGAAAAATAAGAGCAGCACTTCGACAAAAGAAAAAAAAAATTAGGGGGAGATGATGTAACGTACCAGATGTGACGTACCTGCCAGAAGGACGCAAACGACATAAAGGCAGATAGGAATCAGAATAAAATGTCCGCGTAGCTCAACTGGTAGAGTGACTTATTCCGGAATGAGGGGATCCGGGTTCGAATCCTGGCGTGGACAGAAATGACGGAGAAATTTACTTCGTTATAGTACAGCCATTCGGGAAACCTTGGAGATCATTACCAACAGCGATACTTGCAATGATTGTGTCTCACTCGAGTTGCCACGAATTTGGAACCAATTCTTCAAGTAACGCCTTTTCTCTACGAGGATCCCGCGTGCAACCAACGTGATGCCTCGTATCTTTAAATGAATATAAAGTCGGATCTATTTATTGAAAAGTTCTCGCGTTCAAATTGTTAAGCGTTCTACTTTTCAGTTTGCAGTTTGTGTCTAACTTCCTTGAAAAAGCCATCTGGTTGATGTGCGAAAGCTTGGAAACGCTTATGTGTTTATTTCCTACGCCAATAAATCGGATCACTAGTATTACTACTTAATTGGTGTACTGTTCGTCGTTATAAATATGTAAAGGTAAGACGAGAAGGCTGGGCTTCCGAATCAGAACTCTTTCAGTAGTTCTAGCATTCGAGTGTATTGTTCGCGCTGTTTATATTGGACCTTATCACATCCAACGTGAAAGAAAGTAGCCCAAGATAAATTTTATGCGGATTTCTTTACAGTTTCGTTATGATAGATGTCTTAATGGTTATTTTTATTTGTAAATATATTTTATGAAGAAAATATATCGAATAATCGTACTTTGTTTTTGTTTTTCTATCCTGTTCAGGAAGTCGAGATTTCACTCATTTAAGGCTCTACGAGACCCGCCATCTTGTATTGTGCCTTCTCTTGTTAACCAACGGGCAAGCGTATTTCACAAATTGCTCGGGCAATTTTGCACATTTTGAAACACCGTTTGTGGCTAACGCAAGATATATGATAAATAAAGAGTTCCTTGGTTTCAGATTTTCATTTTGGACTATATTTTGTTATTAATTAATAAGACTATGCTATAACATATGTCATATGTTGGTGACATTTTGGTAGCATGGCCACATTCTGTTGATGATTTACATGAGTTCGGCGACCTTTTATCTGCCCCCTTTCCAACCATCAATTTTACTGTTGAATTGGAGGATCAGAATTCTTTACCTTTCTTGGATCTGTTCTTGACTCGGTTTCTCTCCACTCGGTCGTTCTCTTTCCGGGTTTTTCGTAAACCTTCAGCCCCCCCCTTTTCTGATACCTTTTTCTTCATTCAGTCCTCCACAACACAAGAATGCTGCAGTTTTTGCATTTCTGTTTAACCGAGATTATACTCACTCATCTTCTGCCACCCTAAGGACCCGTGAAATTCAAAATATTTTTGATTTGGCTAACCAATTTGGCTATCCTCGCCATTACGTGTTAAAACAACTGCATAAATGCCAACGTTCTAAACTCTCTACATTACAAAGAAATGTTGAAGCTAACACCTATGTAGGTTCCATTGATCACATCCCCGATGTTGTACAGATCCTGAAAAAAGCGTGTGCCAAGCAAAATATGGATATTGGAATTCAGACTCAAAAATTACTTTCTTTGGTCAAAAGAGATCGTGATGAAGTCAACCCTTTACATAGACACGGAGTGTACTCTATACCTCTAAAGGCTACTCTCCCTAATGTGCATGACTCCAGATATATAGGATCCACCCTTCGAAATATTTCGACTAGGATTTCTGAACATGCCTACGATGTAAGGAAAGGATTGTGCGCTACAGCATTGTCTCGACTGGTTAATCAGGACTGCCATATACCGGATTAGAACAATGTTAAATACTTAGCAACAGCATCCAAAAAAACTAATTTACTATTTATGGAGAGCATTTTTATCAACTTATTCTCCAACCAATGCTGTAACGATGACTCACCACGTATATTACCATCGTCATGGAGACATTTCATTTTTAATCATTGTACATTTTATCACAATTCATATTTCATACCATCATATTAACCTGTAGTGATTTTTATTTGTGTATGTGTATATCATGCTGGAGTGCGCTTGCGTCAAATGGAACTACGTCATCCAACCAGTGACTTTAGGCGACTAACTACCTCCTTATAAACAGGAGTTTGGCCCAATATGTTGCCCGATGATGGACCCAGTGTGGGTCCGAAAGTACTAGCATGTTTCCTGTGATGGTTTTAGATGTAAATAAAGTTCATTTTTTAATTGAAACTGAGACCTGCTTTTAAATCGTGTAACAACAGCATTGTGAAGGTGGTTATTATAAAAAAACCCTGTTAAACAGATATTTTTATTCCAATCTTAATAATGCATTATACACAGTCGAGTTACATTATTGTGACCACCTCCTACTTTTGACGTCAACAGCGCGTAGCCAATGAAAGAAGGCACGTGTTGTGAGCTGGCTTGGAGGATATATAAGGTGTGCTGTAGGCATTCTGAAAACGTATCACTCGTTGCTGTCACGGATAAAAGGAGAGATTTATCAGATTTGCAAAAAGGGATGATTATCGACTATAGGGCCAAGGGTGGCAGTATTTCTGAAACAGCGCAGTTTGTGAACTTTTCGCGTGCTGCTGTGGTTAAAGTGTATCGTGATGGAGAAATGGCATCATTGCGAATAAGCAATGTGGAAACTGCGGTGAACTACGTGCCATTGATGTGAAAGGTGAACGTCGGTTTCGAAGGTGCGTGAGGGCCGAACGACACACTACAGTGGAGCAACTCACTGGCCGAATGAACCACTGCACTACCAGAAGTGTGTCTAAAACGACAATTCAGCGAACCCTGCTGCGTATGGGGCTCCGATGCAGACGGATGGTCACTGCACCTATGCTAACTAAGGTGCATCGGTAGAAATGGCTTACATTTGCACGGCAGTATCGGAATTGGACCTCCGCTGATTGGCAAAGGATTGCCTTCTCCGATGAGTCACGTTTTCTGCTTCATCGAACCGATGGACGTTGGCGTATAAGACGAGAAACATCGGAGGACAAACACTCTTCAACCATTGCTGGAAGAACACAAGCTGGTAGGGGCAGCGTTATGGTCTGGACAATGTTTTCGTGGCATTCTCTGGGTCCACTCATACCTGGAAGGCACTATGCACCGAATTCGTTATGAATCCATCCTTGCAGACCACGTACACCCATACATACTGATTGTCTTCCCTGGGGCGGATGGTATCTTCCAGCACAACAATGCGACGTGTCACACAGCTAGAAATGTCCGAGAGTGATTGGAAGAGCACGATGAATATTTCAAAGTACTTCCCTGGCCCCCTAATTCCCCGGACTTAAACCCAACTGAGCATCTGTGGGACCATCTCGATCGTGTTGTTCGCTCTATGGATCCTCCACGACACACCGTCCAGCAGCTGTCAGATGCACTGCAGTCAGCATGGCTCCACATTACCTGTAAACACCTTCCAGCGGCTTATGGAGTCACTCCCAGCCCGTCTAGCTACTGTCCGCGCTGCACACGGCAGTTAACTTTGGATATTAGCTGGCGGTCACAATAATGCAACTCGACCGTGTATAAAGACGTGCAATACTTAGTATCTTAGCTTTCCTGAAGACTTGGGCGATAGCAAAATTTTAAAATAATTTTCGAGTTTATTTCCTAAGTTCACAATGCAAATAATTACAATATCATCAGAAAAAATAAAAACAACGGGTAATATTTACTTTGTGGGATAACTTTAGCTTGATACAGCTGGAATAATAGTTGCTTCTCTAATGGCTAAAAAACCATTATCTATTGTACGAAAAATAATGTAGAACAAGATCCCCTGTTTTTAGTACAATTTCTGCTTTTCTTCTGTGGGAGTAATAAAATCTTGACTAAACGATGTTTGAGTTACGGGCCGGTATTCATATAAAAATGAAAAAGGAAAAATGAGATATATATTTTTTGGTTCGTTTCCCAGAAGGCAAAAGCATCACTTACAACGACTTCCCATGTATGATGGCTACAAGTTTTCTTTTTTTTTTTTTTTGATTGGAGGTTTAACGACCACCGTGAGCAACTCAATGGGCTATAAGCAGTCGCCGGTTCCTAATTTAGGGTCACTGGTTCCAGGGAAGGGAGAGAGCCAGTGCCGTAAGACAAACACAACATCCATGCCTGACCGGGATTCGAACCCGGACCCCTCACGGACGACGAATGATCAGAGGCTTGCGCCACCGGGGCGGCGGCTACAAGTTTAGAAAAATGGATTTTAATGTAATTTTCAATTTTATTTCTCGGTAATCGAAATTGGAAGTCTTGCTGAAACTATCCTTCGTTGATTTCCCGTTCCGTGAGTTCGGATATGAGTGGTTGGATAATCTGGGCAAGGAACCGTTATGAGTTAAGGGCTTCACTGAAGAAAATGGGCCGAATGATGCGGGCTACGAGTCATGGCACACCAAACACCGACCTTCTGGTTGTGGAGAGGCACTTCCTTAAATTTATGGAGAATTTCAGTACCCCACAGACGAGTGTTTTGGTTGATGATGTACCCGAACAGGTGGAACCATGCCTCATCTGTAAAGAAAGTCACGTCCAGAATTTTCTCTCCTTCTTCAGACTGGAACTCTTGGAACCTGCTGTAATACCGAACACGGGTCACGTGGTCTGTTTCTTTCAGCTGATGCACGACAGATACTTTGTACGGGTGAAAACGCAACTTCCTTGTTAGGATATCGTGGGCTGTACAGTTTGGCACATGAGCTTGTTGTGACAGTCGCCTCACGGACTTGTGTGGACTCCTTTGTATCCTGTCCTGGATATCCAGGAGGGTCTCGTCCGCCGCGAATGGCCTATCGGGGGCGGAGTACATCATCACGGCAGTTTCCCGAAACTTCGCTATGAGCTGACGTACTGCATTACGGTGGGGGTCGGCTGCATCACGAAATTTCCTAGCGAACTGTTTTTGCACTTCTTCCATGTACTTGTCGTCATGTTGGAAGACATGTTCCATCAAAAACAGTTTCTGTTCAACCGTCAACATCATTGTCCTTATGCCAAGACGAGTGATGAATCGACACGTCTACCTCTGTCAACCAAGCACATGGGAATGACCTTCGGTCGAAATGACAGATGCGCGCGCCTCGGAGTTGTTTGGATAAAGGTTACCAGACACAGATCACTTCCACGTGTTTAGATAAAGGTTATCAGACACAGATCACTTCCACGTTGCGGGTCACCTGGGGTTGTTTAGATAAAGGTTACCAGACACAGATCACTTCCACGTGGCGGGGTCTCCTGGGGTTGTTTAGATAAAGGTTACCAGACACAGATCACTTCCACGTGGCGGGTCACCTGGGGTTGTTTAGATAAAGGTTACCAGACACAGATCACTTCCACGTGTTTAGATAAAGGTTATCAGACACAGATCACTTCCACGTTGCGGGTCACCTGGGGTTGTTTAGATAAAGGTTACCAGACACAGATCACTTCCACGTGGCGGGGTCTCCTGGGGTTGTTTAGATAAAGGTTACCAGACACAGATCACTTCCACGTGTTTAGATAAAGGTTATCAGACACAGATCACTTCCACGTGGCGGGTCACCTGGGGTTGTTTAGATAAAGGTTACCAGACACAGATCACTTCCACGTGGCGGGGTCTCCTGGGGTTGTTTAGATAAAGGTTACCAGACACAGATCACTTCCACGTGGCGGGTCACCTGGGGTTGTTTAGATAAAGGTTACCAGACACAGATCACTTCCACGTGTTTAGATAAAGGTTATCAGACACAGATCACTTCCACGTGGCGGGTCACCTGGGGTTGTTTAGATAAAGGTTACCAGACACAGATCACTTCCACGTGGCGGGTCACCTGGGGTTGTTTAGATAAAGGTTACCAGACACAGATCACTTCCACGTGTTTAGATAAAGGTTATCAGACACAGATCACTTCGACGTTGCGGGTCACCTGGGGTTGTTTAGATAAAGGTTACCAGACACAGATCACTTCCACGTGTTTAGATAAAGGTTATCAGACACAGATCACTTCCACGTTGCGGGTCACCTGGGGTTGTTTAGATAAAGGTTACCAGACACAGATCACTTCCACGTGGCGGGTCACCTGGGGTTGTTTAGATAAAGGTTACCAGACACAGATCACTTCCACGTGGCGGGTCACCTGGGGTTGTTTAGATAAAGGTTACCAGACACAGATCACTTCCACGTTGCGGGTCACCTGGGGTTGTTTAGATAAAGGTTACCAGACACAGATCACTTCCACGTGTTTAGATAAAGGTTATCAGACACAGATCACTTCCACGTTGCGGGTCACCTGGGGTTGTTTAGATAAAGGTTACCAGACACAGATCACTTCCACGTGGCGGGTCACCTGGGGTTGTTTAGATAAAGGTTACCAGACACAGATCACTTCCACGTGGCGGGTCACCTGGGGTTGTTTAGATAAAGGCTACTAGACACAGATCACTTCCACGTGGCGGGTCACCTGGGGTTGTTTAGATAAAGGTTACCAGACACAGATCACTTCCACGTAGCGGGTCACCTGGGGTTGTTTAGATAAAGGTTACTAGACACAGATCACTTCCTCGTGGCGGGTCACCTGGGGTTGTTTGGATAAAGGTTACCAGATACAGATCACTTCCACGTGTTGCCGCGGGTGGCCTCGTGGGCAACGTTCGTGACTGCCGCGGAAATGACCTCAGGTTCGATCCCAGGCAGGTACTAATGCTCGATCCACTAAATATCCGCCGTGCGTCGGATGGACACGTTGGGCCGTCGGACCCCGGGTACTGCGTCCCCCCCGGTAATAAATAAGGGCGTCTTCCTCCCCCTTTCTACTTCTCTTCCGTGTCACTTTCCTATCGGGCATTCTAGCCCAAATCTCCTAGTTTCCTATTTCTAAGGGTTGTTTAAGACCTGGGGTCAGACACTCCCTTCCTAAAATCCTCTACATATGATCATATGATCACTTCCACGTGGCGGGTCACCTGGGATTGTTTAGATAAAGGTTACCAGACACAGATCACTTCCACGTGGCGGGTCACCTCGGGTTGCTTAGATAAAGGTTACCAGACACAGATCACTTCCACGTGGCGGGTCACCTCGGGTTGTTTAGATAAAGGATACCAGACACAGATCACTTCCACGTGGCGGGTCACCTGGGGCTGTTTAGATAAAGGTTACCAGACACAGATCACTTCCACGTGGCGGGTCACCTCGGGTTGTTTAGATAAAGGATACCAGACACAGATCACTTCCACGTGGCGGATCACCTCGGGTTGTTTAGATAAAGGATACCAGACACAGATCACTTCCACGTGGAGGGTTACCTCGGGTTGTTTAGATAAAGGTTACCAGACACAGATCACTTCCACGTGGCGGGTTACCTCGGGTTGTTTAGATAAAGGATACCAGACACAGATCACTTCCACGTGGAGGGTTACCTCGGGTTGTTTAGATAAAGGTTACCAGACACAGATCACTTCCACGTGTAGGGTTACCTCGGGTTGTTTAGATAAAGGTTACCAGACACAGATCACTTCCACGTGGCGGGTCACCTCGGGTTGTTTAGATAAAGGATACCAGACACAGATCACTTCCACGTGGAGGGTTACCTCGGGTTGTTTAGATAAAGGTTACCAGACACAGATCACTTCCACGTGGAGGGTTACCTCGGGTTGTTTAGATAAAGGATACCAGACACAGATCACTTCCACGTGGAGGGTTACCTCGGGTTGTTTAGATAAAGGTTACCAGACACAGATCACTTCCACGTGGAGGGTCACTGGGGTTGTTACAAGAAAGTCTAGGTTAAAAGTGCTGCGACAAAACTTCCACAGAAATCATTCAAAATTTAATTAGAGTTATCGAAAAGAAACAATTGCGACGGTATGGAGATACTAAAAGTGCGACGTTACATTGTTTTATGAAATACTTGTTGCTAACAATATAATCTTACAGTCATCAAGAAGAACAGTTTTTCAAAGACAATTAAAGGCACATCAGTATCGATAATGAAGGTAACGTTAGAAGCGAATTTCAGAAGCTACAAATATTGTCCGATAGGGGAGTTCTTACAGCTAGAAATTTATAACATCAATAATCAGCAATCATTTAATTGTACCTCAAGTTAAGCAAGCAAAGAAAGTGAAAGAGATCTAGGAAATACATAAGGAGTGTACAACCTTTAAGGCGTCACTAGCTGTTCCCTCAGAGCAAGGGGGAACTCATAAAGGAAAGAATCTAAGAGGAGATGCATAAAGTTATGAGAGGGAGTAGAGCGAGGAAGAAGGTTTCTGTTACTCTATCAAGTCGAACTCGGCGAGAATGGTTAGGCACGGAAAACACGGAAATAGGAAACATCGATAATTAGAAAACAGATAGTGAGATAAGTGAACGAGTAATTAAATAACTAATACAACTCCAGAATTAAACACGTAACCGCTTTAATAATAAGCCTTAACTGCGACTTAAGGTTTGCAAATAAATCTAATCCGAACATGGAGAGGAAACTCTGCCGCTAAAAGTGAATGAATAAGGGGGAGGGGGATAAGTAAAAGGTGAAGTAAAAAATGCTTCAGAATATGCTTCTGGAAAGGACTTCTGACGGAAAGAAACTAAAGACGAAGACCATAGAAATTCTGGATACAGCAAGTGAGCACTTCAATGGAATAGACAGGTGTGAAAGGCATAAAAACTAGAATGTGAATGAATTTCATTAGGTTTTTTAGTGGGCTTGAGAAATAAGGAACTTCGCTACACTTTGAAATCATGATGGGCGACAGGGCGAATATTATTTTTGCTGGGCAGGTTTATAGCACCTAATATACGAAACATTGAATTAAAAGGAATAATTTTTAATGCTTTTTATTATCGGCTACAAAGGAATTCGCCCCCCCCACCACACACACACCTGGGGCTGGCAAGTTACGCCATTGATCATAAACCAACAAGATAACATGAAAATGACTCGTGGGTTAGTAGTTTAACATACACTGACGGAAAAAAATCCCAACACTACGAAAAAATAGTTGTAGAGGAATGAAATGGCGGCAATACATTTGTGTAGGTAACATATTTTAATCGATTAAGGTTTCAAGATCACAGCTTATTGTAAGCACGAGAAGAGCCATTTTAAATGTGAAATGCTGGTACATTAATAACCAGTGTAACTGCCAGAATGTTGAATGCAAGCACGCAAACGTTCATGCATTGTGTCGTACAGGTGCTGGATGTCAGTTTGTGGGATGGAGTTCCATGCCTGTTGCACTTGGTCGGTCAATACAGGGACGGTTAATGCCAGTTGGGGTGACGCTGGAGTTGTCGTCCAATGATGTCCCATACGTGCTCGATTGGTGAAAGATCTGGTGATCTAGCAGGCCACGGCAACATGTCGACACTCTGTTGAGCATGTTGGGTTACAACAGCAGTATGCGGGCGAGCGTTATCTTGTTGGAATGCTGCCCCCTGGAATGCTGTTCATGAATGGCAGCACAACAGGTTGAATCACCAGACCGACGTACAACTGTGCCGTCAGGGTGCGTGGGATAACCACGAGAGTGCTCCTGCTGTCATAGGAAATTGCTCCCCAGATCATAACTCCAGGTGTAGGTCCAGTGTGTCTCGGCCGCAGACACGTTGGTTGCAGGCGCTCACCTGGCCTCCTTCTAACCAACACACGGCCATCACTGGCACCCAGGCAGAACCGGCTTTCATCAGAAAACACAACAGATCTCCACTCCGTCCTCAAATGAGCTCTAGCTTGACACCACTGACGTCGCAAACGGCAGTGGTTTGGAGTAAGTGGAATGCACGCTACAGGGCATCTGGCTCGGAGCTGTCCTTCAAGTAACCGATTTGTAACAGTTCGTTGTGTCACTGTGGTGGCAACTGCAGCTCGAATTGCTGCCGCAGACGCGGTACGAAGCACCACGGCCATACGCCGTACACGGCGGTCTTCCCTCTCAGTAGTGCCACGTGGCCGGCCGGAACCCGGTCTTGTTGAGGCAGTACCTTCCCTTGATCACCGCTGCCAACAATCATGCACAGTGGCTACATTCCTGCCAAGTCGTTCTGCAATATTGCGGAAAGAAAATCCACCTTCTCGTAGCCCTATTACACGACCTCGTTCAAACTCCGTGAGCTGTTGATAATGGCTTCTTCGTCTTCTTAAAGGCATTCTTGACTAACATCAACACCCTACGTCGAATCTCAACGATAACTAACGCTCACGAACGTTACAGCGCGTATTTACAGCAAACCTGCTTTGCATGTTCCGAGGGGCGCTACTAGCACCACACGTATGCGCCGAGCGCGAAATTTGCATAGACGTCTTCTTACAGATGTACTCTCACCGCCTACCAACTGTCGTTTATCTAACACAACCCCTTCTTGGTGTTGGGATTTTTTTCCGTCAGTGTATAAATAAGAGTTGGCAGAATGTCGCCTTTAACTTTTATCTTATTGTGAATGCATTGTCTTTGCTGCTTTTCAAAATTTTGGATTTTTTCTCATGAAAATAGTACTGTATTTGATAATTTTTTAAAGAAAAGTGTTCTATTTATTTATCCAAATCAAATTTTAACGACATCACACGCAGACACAATACTTCGCCCCTCCATAACTCCCTTCCTGCAAGTCTGCGACCATGCTTTGCTCTCCTCTCCTCCAAAGCAGTCGTCAGCCATGTCCCGCTCCCTCACTTCCCCGGGTACACTGGTTTAGCTTTAGACCCCACTTTCTGTGTTGAAATCCTCTACTTAGAAAACGAGATAGCAGAGCAATTAGTAATGACGCCTCCCAGTGAGTTCCTATTCACCCTCCTCATTCTACCCTGGCCATACTACCATGAAAAAAAAACCCTGCTTAAACTAAGGATTTCGGTGAGTGGAGAACCATTACAATTTCCTGGCCTTGCCAATGCTATTTCAATAACTTTCTACGGAGAAGTAAATTTTGCCTTAATGCATGCACTGAATCTTCGAGACATGCTTTCGACAAGGTTTTGAAACACAGCGATAGGTATGCGCTTCTATTCAGCACATAATGCTGCCGCTAACTGTTGCTTAGTAGTAGGCCATGGTTTCAAACTTCTTATGCGGTGCTGTAATTCATCCCATAGGTTCTCTATGGGATTAAGATCGGGGCTCTGTGCTGGCCAGTCCACACACGATATGGAATTATCGTCAAATCACGCCTTAACAGTCTTTGTTTTATGGCTCGGTGCATTATCCGTCTGGTACCAACAAGGCTCGGTTCCATAGTATTGCCACAGAGTTAGTGTAGTATAATTGTCCAGAATATCCAGGTAAACGTGCTGGTTAACAGGTTTGTCCACGATAACCAATGGGTCGGGACCATACCACGAAAAACACCCGCACACGAGTAAACTGCCAGCTCCAAACTTGACCGTAGGAACAGTACACTGTGGTAAATAGCGTTCCCCCGGCTGTCGGCCATACCCAAACATGGCCATCCGACTGGTGAATCGTGTATCTGGATTAATCAGTCCATATGACCCGTTTCCATTGATCTACGGTCCACAATAAATGTTCTTTATACCGTGCTGAACAACGAGTAGCATTCCGAGTGGAGATAAAAGGCTTATGAACAGCCGCAAGACCACTGAAACCCATGGAATGAAGTTCATTGCGAATGGTACGTGTACATACCGAGGTTCTAGCATTTTTACTCACCTGTACACTGAGGTCTTGTGCAAGATTCCGTCGATTAGCTGTATCGTCTTTCCTGGGGCTTCAACGTCCTCTATCACTGATTTTCTTTGGTCTGCCGGTATGTTTTGCTGCTCCAGGCACGCCAGTTGTCTTCCACTAATTCAGTAAATCCAAAACAGTTGACTTGGGTATGTTTAAATGGCTCTCGGTTTCTCTTATGGACAACCCACTGAAATAACACCCAACAATCTTTCCTTTCTCAAAGTCAGTTCTCTCCCGCCGCGACATTTTCACTCAACCTCGCAGTGCGATATGATAGCGGTCAGCTGCAGGCTTGTTTTTATACCATTTGCAGCTGCACCGCGCATCTTAACAACGCAGAGGATCCGTTCATTTGCTTTTGAAGAGGTGTCCGGGGACTTTTGTTCATACAGTGTATATACACTATGGAACACTCCGGTAAAGAAAAAACTTACTGGAAGTTATAGGAATTAAATTGCCTTATTCTCCTCTGCTAAGCAACGTCAGCAGTGTTATCTGATGGTGAAGTAAAAAAGAAAAAGAGGTTATTCATCAAAGTATACTCTTGTGCATGGGGCAGGCTTCATTACCAGCAGGTCACTGTTTTGTTCCTTTTTACTTTTCTACCTCATTTTTCTCCATAATTTACTGGTCTCGAAAGACGAGGATTTCAGGTGAATGAATGAATTAATATTAACACTACTACGCTATTGAAAATATGGAAATGCTGAAATTTCAAGATTATTCTAGAAGGAAGAAAAAAAAAAAATCCCATATCTATTAAAAGTGAGTTGAAACTGTGATTACATTCTTGAGCGTGTCCCGGGTGGAAAAAGATAAGCTTCTGTATTCAAAAGCACAGCGTAATGATTCAGTTTTATGGGGTATTATTCTCTCCGGAGATTCAGTACATGAGGACTTATCTTTCATCGATCCTCAGACGACACTACTTTGAGAGTGAGCGTCACTTCGACGGCTACAGGGAGAGAGGTGGGGTGAAAGATGACGAAGGGGTCTTGTTCTCTTCGGCTTAATAGCTTCACAATGCCGTCTGCCGGAAATTGCTTCCATAGATGAATTGGGGGTGGAAATAAGAGGCCTGCCTGCTCCTTTTCAGGAGCTGTGTTGCGAAACAAAAAGGGAAACCCCTTACGGTCACCGAGCTGCTTCGAAAGCGTATAGAGCACCTTCAAGGCTCCACCGTGACAGCAGAGTGCGTGTCACAGAAACAACTCTTAAACGACGGCCTCCCCATTCATTAGAACGGCGGCATGATTTCTGCCGCTGCTCTTTGTGCTTGCTAAGAAGGTTGAAAATATTAAGCTGTTATGATTCCTCAGAAATGTTGTGCGGGTCTTCTGTGAAACCAAAACATATCAATCGGAAAACTGTCAATGATCATTATATTCCAACACATTCTGCTGAAGATATAACATTAAGTACACTCTAATTACATTCAGTGATGCAGAAGGGGCTTAGCGCGCCTTAGCTGCACTAAGGCACCATTTTTAAGGCTAAGCTGCGCTAAACTACTTTTCGTATTTAAGTGGTAAGAGAAGCTGGGCAAAGTGACTTTTGTTCAAGATAGTGTATGCAAAAATGGGGATATCTGTGTCCTGTATACAAACGTACTCCAATTTTAACCAAATGTTTATACTACAGAGATCGAATGGTTTGAGGAGCTGGGCTTTGACTATTCCTTCTATCCGGGCCCTGGCACGAGTCCAGAAGAGGCATGGATGAATCACGTGGCCAATGGCACTGACCTCTGCCTATTCATTCTAGCCGGGCCCTGGCTCGAGTCCAGAAGGGGCATGGGTGATGCGAATGGCTAATGGCGCCGGCCTTTGTTTATTTGTTCTAGCCGGGACCTGGCTCAGGTATAAGAAGAGTCATGGGTGATGCACGTGGCCAATGGCGCTGGCGTCTGCCTATTCATTCTAGCCGGGCCCTGGCTCGAGTCCATGGGTGATGCGCATGGCCAATAATGCTAGCCTCTGCCCATTTGTTCTAGCCGGGCCCTGGCTCGAGTCCAGGAAGGGGCATGGGTGATGCGCATGGCCAATGGCGCTAGCCTCTACCAATAACTCAAAAGTCAATATGAATTTTTTTACGTGGCCAATGGCGCTGGCCTCTGCCTATTCATTCTAGCAGGGCCCTGGCTCGAGTCCAGAAGAAGCATGGGTGATGCGAATGACCAATTGCGCTGGCTTTTGCCTATTTGTTCTGGCCGGGACCTGACTGGGGTCCAAGAAGAGTCATGGGTGATTCACGTGGCCAATGTCGCTGGCCTCTGCCTCTTCATTCTAGACGGGCCTTGGCTCGAGTCCAGGAAGGGGCATGGGTGATGCGCATGGCCAATGGCGCTAGCCTCTGCTTATTTGTTCTAGCCGGGCCCTGGCTCGAGTCCAGGAAGAAACATGGGTGATTCACGTGGCCAATGGCGCTGGTCTTTGCCTATTCTTCCAGCCGAGCCCTGGCTCGAGCCCAAGAAGGGGCATGGGTGATGCGCATGGCCAATGGCGCTAGCCTCTGCCTATTTGTTCTAGACGGGCCCTGGCTCGAGTCCAGGAAGAAACACGGGTGATTCACGTGGCCAATGGCGCTGGACTCTGCCTATTCGTTCTAGCCGGGCAACAGCTCGAGTCCAGGAAAAGACATTGGTGATGCGCATGGCCAATGCCGCTAAATCTTCCTTACCCGAAACCAGTGGAGTGAAATTATGTACGGGCGACTGATTATATCCGTACAAGTTGCTTATGATGGTAAAGAAAAAATACCATATGCTGAAACGATGCAGTCTGATCACGCAGTAAGGATTTCATGGATCCTAAAATTGGAGAGCACAAAGTAAATGTGAATTTTGTTTTCTTGACGACAGTTAAAATAAAGTTATAGGTAGTGGATACTTCGTGGAGTTAAGATTGCTCTACATTTAGAGAAAACAATGGTAGTGTAGGGCATTTCTACTAAAGTGTTCGACATTGGCTCTAATAAAAATTATATCCTGCAGCACAAAATCTTAGGAAAAACTGCGCATTACTCACACTGAATTGATGTAACTCGGTCAGTTGCATTTTTCAATGTGGTTAATATGTACACAGTGCGGTAATTAAGTAATGAGATTGATTTTTTTAATCCCGGGAAAACACATGGATCGGGGAGACATGTTTCTTTGATAAGTCATTTTTCAGCTATGTGTTGCAAAACCGTTTGCATGAGAATTGCGCAGATGATTACTTGCGCTGTGTATGACGTCATTCGGTGGAAGAACACTGTTACTGCTCTGTCATAGAGCAGAAAGCAAATATCCGGTTCTGTTTAAAAATCAGTAAAACTACATATGAGATACTTGAATTGTTCTGTGATGTGTATGGGTCTCATTTTCTGTCTCGTGCGTAAATATTCCGATGGTATGCACGTTTCAAGCATGAGAGGGAGGATTTGAAAAATGACGAAAGGCAGAGACGCCCGATTTCAGTTCGCATGTGTGAACTCATTGAAAAAGTTCACGAAGGGATAAAAAGTGATCAGCGTGTGACCTTGAAAACATGCACGAGTGGAGTACGCAAAAGACATCCTGGAGACTGCACAAACAATGCAAGGTTTTCTTCAAAGCATTGTGGCAGGTGACAAGACGTGGTGTTTTCGTTAAGATTCTGAAACGAAGTGTCACAGTGCTCAGTGGAAGTCGCCCCAGTTACCCAAAGAAAAAATCAGGTTACAAAAGTCCAAAATCAAGACAATGCTTGTATGCTTTTACGACAGCAAGGGAATTCTGCACCACGAGTTCATTCTTGAAGGTATAACTGTCAGTGGCAATGCTTACACATCTATTTTTGAACGATTGAAGAAAATGATTGTTCGTGTCAGGCCGGAGGACAAAGGCGGGCAATGGTTCCTTCTTCACAATAACGCACCCGCACACAGAGCAGTCAATGAACAGCAGTTTCAGGCACGAAGACAAGTGTGTGCACTCAACCATCCCCCCTATTCTCAACATCTGTCACCGTGCAATAACTTCCTGTTTCCTAAATTAAAGGCGTCTTTAAAATGAAAAGTTTTTCAAGATATTGAGGACATACAAAGAACTGTGACATCAGCTCTTCACTCCATACCAAAAGATGACCTCTGCAAATCCTTCCTTTCGTTGGTTGATCGTGCCACTTCTTGTATTAACATAGGAGGAATGTACTTCGAATAAATGTGAAGACATACAAAGAACTGTGACATCAGCTCTTCACTCCATACCAAAAGATGACCTCTGCAAGTCCTTCCTTTCGTTGGCTGATCGTGCCACTTCTTGTATTAACACAGGAGGAATGTACTTCGAATAAATATGAAGACATACAAAGAACTGTGACATCAGCTCTTCACTCCATACCAAAAGATGACCTCTGCAAGTCCTCCCTTTCGTTGGCTGATCGTGCCACTTCTTGTATTAACACGGGAGGAATGTACTTTGAATAAATGTGAAGACACACAAAGAACTGTGACATCAGCTCTTCACTCCATACCAAAAGATGACCTCTGCAAATCCTTCCTTTCGTTGGTTGATCGTGCCACTTCTTGTATTAACATAGGAGGAATGTACTTCGAATAAATGTGAAGACATACAAAGAACTGTGACATCAGCTCTTCACTCCATACCAAAAGATGACATCTGCAAGTCCTTCCTTTCGTTGGCTGATCGTGCCACTTCTTGTATTAACACAGGAGGAATGTACTTCGAATAAATATGAAGACATACAAAGAACTGTGACATCAGCTCTTCACTCCATACCAAAAGATGACCTCTGCAAGTCCTCCCTTTCGTTGGCTGATCGTGCCACTTCTTGTATTAACACAGGAGGAATGTACTTCGAATAAATGTGAAGACACACAAAGAACTGTGACATCAGCTCTTCACTCCATACCAAAAGATGACCTCTGCAAATCCTTCCTTTCGTTGGCTGATCGTGCCACTTCTTGTATTAACACAGGAGGAATGTACTTCGAATAAATGTGAAGACATACAAAGAACTGTGGCATCAGCTCTTCACTCCATACCAAAAGATTACCTCTGCAAGTCCTTCCTTTCGTTGGCTGGTCGTGCCCCTTCTTGTATTAACACAGGAGGAATGTACTTCGAATAAATATGAAGACATACAAAGAACTGTGACATCAGCTCTTCACTCCATACCAAAAGATGACCTCTGCAAGTCCTTCCTTTCGTTGGCTGATCGTGCCACTTCTTGTATTAACACGGGAGGAATGTACTTCGAATAAATGTGAAGACACACAAAGAACTGTGACATCAGCTCTTCACTCCATATCAAGAGATGACCTCTGCAAGTCCTTCCTTTCGTTGGCTGATCGTGCCACTTCTTGTACTAACACAGGAGGAATGTACTTCGAATAAATGTGAAGACACACAAAGAACTGTGACATCAGCTTATCACTCCATACCAAAAGATGACCTCTGCAAGTCCTTCCTTTTGTTGGCTGATCGTGCCACTTCTTGTATTAACACAGGTGGAATGTACTTCGAATAAATATGAAGACATACAAAGAACTGTGACATCAGCTCTTCACTCCATACCAAAAGATTACCTCTGCAAGGCCTTCCTTTCGTTGGCTGATCGTGCCACTTCTTGTATTAACACGGGAGGAATGTACTTCGAATAAATATGAAGACATACAAAGAACTGTGACATCAGCTCTTCACTCCATACCAAAAGATTACCTCTGCAAGTCCTTCCTTTCGTTGGCTGATCGTGCCGCTTCTTGTATTAACACAGGTGGAATGTACTTCGAATAAATGTGAAGACACACAAAGAACTGTGACATCAGCTCTTCACTCCATACCAAAAGATTACCTCTGCAAGGCCTTATTTTCGTTGGCTGATCCCGCTACTTCTTGTGTTAACGCAAAAGGAATGTACTTCGAATAAAATATATTCACGTAAGTCTTCCTGCTTTTGCATATTTTTATTAATTCAATGTCGCTACATAATTGCTGCACCGTCTATTATTCACAATGAATGTTTGGAACCGAGCAAAATGAAAGAACGATATTTAAATAAAAATTTAGTATTCTTAGCATATGACTCCCACGTGACTTTCTTTCTGTTATTCAAAATTACTCAGATTGTGCAGTTTTACTATAAA
Organism: Macrothele yani; assembly: GCA_039090855.1. NCBI lineage: Eukaryota > Metazoa > Arthropoda > Arachnida > Araneae > Macrothelidae > Macrothele > Macrothele yani. The sequence goes on from CM077014.1 coordinate 4,620,108, forward strand.
TTGACTGCTCGAACCGTTCTTACGAAGTTTAGACCGGACGGAGCTACTACTATTCAGGGGACTATCACCCACGTACGTTCGTGGGCTCTATGACCTACTTTCCAACGATAACTCTCCTCAATAAGGGTATCTGCAGGTCTCATGATATTGATTTTGCAGTACGTACAACCAACATTTTTGATCTTGTAAAAAGTGATCGTGGCCAAGTCACCGGTATGGAAAGATTTGGGATATACGGAATACCCTTAAAAAGCGTCGATAAAGATACCCCTAACAGCTGTTATGTGGTGACGGATCACTTTGTCCGTGTTCATTTCGTCCACGCTCACTTTGTCCAGTTCATATCGTCCAACGTTCATTTCGTTCAACGTTCACTTTGTCCACTGTTCACTTAGTCCATTGTTCACTTCGTCCACTGTTCATTTCGTCCACCGATCATATCGTCCACATTCATTTCGTCCTCCGAATGAATGGAACACTGTGAAAATTATCTGTTTTCAAGGAGTTTTTGCGGTAGGTAGAAGAAAAGGTCAGCGGACATTGCTTGCATGCGTGTTTCTTTCCCAGTCTGAGTTTCTCGATTGAAATATAACGATTTCAAATCTTATTTAAAGTAAAACAAGGAACTTAACTTTGAAGAACTTTTTAACTCTTTTGTACGGTACGACGTCAATCACTATAGCATGACTCACGCTATGTTCATAAAAGGAGTGTAAAGTGGGATTTTTTAAAAACGCTGCACTTTTACTTAGGCACTTAATATTTACATAAGATACCAAGTTATTAATTTTTCCCTTTTACTTACTTAAGCACTAAATAATAATTACCATGCCTCATGCGTAGGCCCTTTTGACATTTTTTATTCTGCGGATGTCATATTCAAAACGTTTACGTATCCACTCAAGGTAATCATATTGTGCTTTTACTGAGGCACGAAATATTAATTTATAAGCCCTAGTTTCAACAGTTTTTATTCTACGGATGTCATATTCATATTGCTTACGTGTCAAGTCATGGTAATAATATAGCGCTTCGCTCAGGCAGTAAATTTAATAGGCCTAGGACTAGCATTTTTTCACAGTTTTTATTCTGACCATGTGATATTTGTAACGTTCACGTATCAACTCAATTTAATTATACTGCACTTTTACTTTGACACTAAATATTATTTCATAGGCACCAGGCCAATGCTTTTTTTACAGTATTTATTCTACGGATGTCCTATTCATAACGTTTACATATCAAATTAAGGTAATAATAATGCATTTTTGCGCAGTCACTAAATATTATTTCATAGCCCTGAGACCTAAGCCCTTTTTACATTGCTTATTCTACGGATGCCATATTCCTAATGTTTACATATCAAGTCATGGTAATAATATTACGCTTTTACTTAGCCACTTAATATTAATTAACTGACCTTTGGCTTAGACGGTTTAACAGTTTTTAATCCGTCGATCTCATATTCATAAAGTTTACATGACATAAAAATTTAAAAATACTGCACTTTTTATTTAGACACTAAATATTAATTCATAGGCCTTAGGCCTAGAATTAATATTTAGTATACTGATGTCCTAGGCCCTAGTAATTAATATTTTATGGCTAAGTAAAATATCAATATTAATAACTTGACATATTATGCAAATACTATGAATATGTAGTGTAACGTCTTAAAAACTGTTAAAAAGGCCTAGGGCTTACTAATTAATGTTTAGAGCAACATTAATAACTTGACTTGATATGTAAGAGTTATGAATACAATATAGTTAGAATATAAACTGTGAAAAAGGCCTAGGCCAAGGGCCTATAAAATATTATTTAGTGCATGAGCAAAAGCGCAATATTATTACCTTAATTTGATAAAAAAATGTTACGAATATGACGTACTTAAAATAAAAACAGTGTAAAAGTCCTAGGCCTAGGGCCTATGAAATAATATTTAGTGCCTGAGCAAAAGTGCAATATTATTACCTTGACTTGATACATAAACATTATGAATATGACATCTGTAGAATATATATTGTAAAAAGGGCCAGGCCTAGGGATTATGAAATAATATTTAGTGCCTGAGCAAATGCGCAGTATTATTACCTTGATTTGATATGTAAATGTTATGAATACGTCGTAATTAGAATAAAAACTGTGAAAAAGGCCTAGGGCATATGAAATAATATTTAGTGCCTAAGTAAAAGCGCAATAATGTTACCTTGAGTTGATATGTAAACGTTATGAATATGACATCGTAGAATAAAAACTGTTGAAACGGCCTAAACCTTAGGGCTCATGAATTAATATTTCATGCCTCAGTAAAAGCACAATATGCTTACCTTGAGTGGATACGTAAACGTTTTGAATATGACATCGGCAGAATAAAAAATGTCAAGAGGGCCTACGCATGAGGCATAGTAATTATTATTTAGTGCCCAAGTAAGTAAAAGATAAATATTAATAACGTGGCATCTTATGTAAATATTAAGTGCCTAAGTAAAAGTGCAGCGTTATTAAAAAATCCCACTTTATACTCCTTTTATGAACATAGCGTGAGTCTTTCTATAGTGTTTGTCGTCGTACCATACAAAAGAGTTAAAAAGTTCTTCAAAACTGAGTTCTTTGTTTTACTTTAAATAACATTTAAAACCATTATATTTTAATCGAGAAACTTAGACAGGGAAAAAAATCGCATGCAATCAATGTCCGCTGACCTTTTTTTCTACCTATCACAAAAACTCTATGAAAACAGATAATTTTCACAGTATTCCATTCATTCGGAGGACGAAATGAATGTGGACGAAATGAAAGGAGGACGAAATGAACAGTGGACGAAGTGAACAGTGGACAAAGTGAACGTTGGACGAAATGAACTGGACGAAGTGAGCGTGGACGAAATGAACACGGACGAAGTGATAGAGAACCCTGTTATGTTGGCTCCAATAAACGGTCTTTCGGGACATGGTTACATGAACATAAGTCTGTTGTTAAGAACGGACTTAGAAACACGGCCCTCGCTCATTTAGTGTATGATGGTTCACATTCCCCTGTCTGGGAAGATGCTTCCATTATCGTGAGTCCATGTTCTGTATCATCACTGTTGTTCACAGAGGGTTTGGTAATAACATCAAAAGGACAACTTTGTTGTCAAGGTATCAGGTTCTCGTGCGGAATGAGTCAATCATAAAAACATTTTTTAAGGTAGCAATCTTAAAAGCACGATAATTAAAAACACTACGCAGGCTTCCGATGAAGTGAAGGACTTATTTAATTTATAAGTTAAAAGGTTAAAAATAAACCCATAACAACTTTCGGTCTTCCTAAAGACCATCATCAGATGGAAGTACTGAAGGTGCCTTCACCTAGTACTTCCATCTGATGATGGTCTTTAGGAAGACCGAAAGTTGTTATGGGTTTATTTTTAACCTTTTAACTTATAAATTAAATAAGTCCTTCACTTCATCGGAAGCCTGCGTAGTGTTTTTAATTATCGTGCTTTTAAGATTGCTATCTTAAAAAATGTTTTTATGATCAACTTTGTTGTAATGACAGTATGCCTACTTTTTTGCCGAGCCCTTGGAAACAAATAATATGGACGGTTGATCAACCCATTGGGCACGGTATCTTATAGTTTGTAAGTATTTCATATTTGGACTGTATTGAGTTTGACTTGGGTGAACTGTGTTTCTTTTACTGTTGTAAACTGATTTACAGGTTTATTTTTGTCACACCTGCCTGGTCCCCTTATTAAGATTATTGTATGTGTTCTGCGATCCTTCCATGCTGTTGCCGGTTATTGATTAATAACGTCACTTCCTTGAATGACGTGGTGTACACATGTACATACAGTATATGCCTATACCCATGCTGGGGTTTGGTTTATTCATCTGATGATGGGTTTATGGAAACACGAAAGGTCTTATGATTTAATGTTTTACTTTTAATCTGTGTGCAATTAAATGTTGTTAAGGCTCATTTGAGTTTGGGATTTTTAAATGTACAGGATTTTGAATATTGTGCACAGAAGGTTGCTGCCTTGAATACTGATGGATTTATCCTGCACGAAGAAATGTGATGTTGACTTGATAAAAGTAATTTGTAATAAAAATTACTGAATAATTAAAATAAATCAAATTTCACAAGGCTTTTGAAACATTTTTGATGGCATTCTTCCCGAGTTGTGATTTCCTAATCCGTTAAGCGTAAAGGATATGTAGGACCATTAGCCGATTATATAGCCATTTAAAGTGCTAGATAACAAAGTTTAAACTCTGTATTGGAAAGTGTTAAGTTCTGTCTGATGCACATAAGATAAGCTAGCACAGTTTGCCCCTTATATTAAGAAAGTATGATTACTGCGTAGAAGTATCTCCTTATAATAATGGGTGGATTTTGAAGTATTTTCGTTTTGTTGGTATTAGCATTTTATTTTCTCCACTAGCTAAATTATAAACGTCCATTTAATGATAGCTCTTTAATTTTCGAGAACAGACAATGTGCACTCATGTTATCTGCCTACCTACTTACCTGACATTTCTCTAAAGTTAATAAATTTATTGTTGTTTACTCTTATCCCACATTTCCAGTCTTTGGAGAACCTGGTAAATAGAATGAATGACCTTAGCGAGGTGCTCAGTTGTATTGTGAAATGCTATATTGCATCAGAGTTTGCTCTGATGCACATCGTATGTCGGGATCAGAGAATGAATTGCAAGAGAGACGCCCAGAGATTGCAGTTAGTAGTCTCCTGCTCCGGAAGTGTGAGGAGGAATGAGGATAGGTGTCTGGATGAGGAGCAAGGGATCAGAGGAAAGAAGATAGGGCACGTGGAGAGGGAGGAAGAGCAAGAGGTTCGAATGTGTCGACCTCCCACAGCGACCTGTTAGATCCGTTCGTTTCTATCACATCGTGTCAACACAGCCCGATGACAGCGGGTGGCCTTAGGGAATGTCTTGTTTGCCATTCTTACACACACACACACACACACACACACACACACACACACACATACATGTATATGATCGATTTTCAATGGAAATCTAAGGCCAACGCGAAAGGATGAGTCCGTCTAAAACCTACTACATATTTTCAGCGAAAATCTTAAACTTTGGAGCTCTATGTTCATCTGGTTGCACATACCGAAATCTCTTCATTCGAAATGTGCTTGGCTAAATAATTTTCCTAATCAAGACAACTTGAAGACGCACACATACAAACTTTAGCTTTTGAAACCACATCCTTGGATGAAATTAGATTGAGAAAATTTGAACTGCAGAAAACATTTTCAAAAAATCCAAGCTTAACACTTATTACTTTTTATGATCTCTTACGTCGAGGTAAGTTTTTAAAGCGAATACATTTACTTCACACTTTGAAACTCCTTCTTAAAAATCCATGTATACGTACACATATTGAGTGGTATCTTCCGGGTATGAACTGTGTAATTATTTACACACGAATCTGTACTTCTCACTTTCTCATCACATCCTGAAGATCAAAGAATTGCTCCTAAACAGAAATGCGTGTTTTCTTCTTTATTTAACACTAACAGACACATCAACGTACAACGGCCGTTCTATAAAAACTGAGAGTAAAATCACACAAAATTAAGAAATATAGATGCAACAAAATGTATTTTATTCTTTCTCAAAGTATCTTTCCTCGGATAATATGCAACGGTCACATCGTTCAGTCCACTTTTCAAAGCATGTGGTGAAGGCATTTTGTGGAAGCTGCTTTAGCAACCCATGTACAGCTTGAATAACGTCAGCATCTGTGTTGAATGTTGCGCCACGGAACTTTTCCTTCATTGTTGGAAACCAGAAATCGCACGGGGCGAGGTCAGGACTGTAGGCAGGCTATCCAATGATTTCAATCCTGCATTTCATAACAAACTGTTGAACACAAGCTGCCACGTGTGGGCGGGCGTTATCATGGTTAGGGTCCACTTGCCTACCAGTTCCAGTCGCTTAATCGATATGTGTCGTCGCAGACGCTTCAAGACTAAAATGTAATTCTAAGCATTCACAGTAATTTGTGGAGGAACGGCATGTTAGTAGACTACACCTTTATGATCAAAGAAAATTATCATCATCACTTTCCCAGCTGATTTCGTTTGGCAGACGTTTTTCGGAGGGGGCAAGCCTGTGCGTTTCCAGACACTCGTTGAGCGCTTCGTGAGGGGGTCGAAATAGCGGACCCATGTTTCATCGGCAGTTATTACTGTGTTTAGAAAGTTTGGATTCTTTGCAATCATTTGTTTCAACTCATAACACACCTTAAGTCGGGCTAACAATTGTTGTCTCGTCTGGTCATGAGATACCCATCTGGAACGCCAACGATGCAGCAGTAATTTGTTACGTAGAATGCGGAATTCCGGCGTTTTTTGAAGTATTAGTTGACGCCGCTATGTCTTTACACCTGATTCGCCGATTTTCTTGAAGGGTTGCCCAAACAGTGTTAAAAATACTTTGCGTAACAACACTTTCAGGCCGACCAGGCCTAGGAGCGAGTTCTGCCGACAAACGCCTCTTTTTGAAATCATTAGGTCACCTAAAAATCCTTGACTCACCCAAACATTTATCTTTGTAAGCTTTTTCCATTAAATCAACTGCTTCTGGAGCCGTTTTACCCAAACGGTAGCAAAATTTTATCGCACAACGCATTTCACTTCTTAACTCTGAATCCCTCACATCCATAGCTATATGGCGAAATCTTAAACAGCTACGCAATAATAATTCTCCACTACCCAAGGGCAAAGAGCAAGTTCCACTGACACGGACATCATGACACTGGATACAAAAATTTGACTGAAATATATTTTCTCTTCTTTCTTAGGTTCGTCGTCATTGTTACACCCCTTTTCGCCGGTAATGAGTCAAAAAGTTGGGCTGTCTGGAAAAAAACGGCATTTTTGATACAACAGTTTCACTTACCCAGAACCTCTGAAGAATCCAAGCTGAATTTCTAAATAGCTGCCATCATGTTAAATATATTTTGAACCCATCTGTTTGCCAGCCGTTCATTTCCTTCATGGTGCCAAGCTTCCGATTTAGAGGCAAAGAACTCTTGGCACTCACGTTCGACATCGTCCAAAGTAGTCAACTGCTTGACACGGAGAAAATGCGTCATCGGCCGAAACAAGTGGTAGTTGGAAAGGGGCAAGGTCGAGTCTGTATGCTCGATAAGGCAGCAGCTGGATTCCATACAGTTTTTGAAATTTAACTTGGATCCAATAAGCGGTATTGTCTTATTGCAGCAGAGCTCGCTTTCGGTTGATTAAGACAGGATACTTCCTCTGAAGTTTGTCATACATCCTGTCCAGTTGCTGAGAATGCAGTCCGGCATTGATAGACTGACCATTCGGAATTAGCTCTAAGTGGATTACACCTTCCTAATTCCGCCAGACACACAGCATGAACTTTTTCTGAAAACATCTGTATGCATTTCGGGGTAGGTAAAGCTGGCATCTCTGTTCAACCACTGTTGTGAAGAATCTGGATTACACAGGTATGTCAACTTTCCACTCCTCCCTTCAGTAACTAATCATTTGATCGTGGGGATTTGTATTCGAGTATCGTGTGAATTTCTGAGCAGATCCTTGCACACCCCGACGCATCGTTGAGCTTGAGCTGGCGTGAACTCACGAGGTACCTCACGGCATCGTATGTAAAGCTTTCCGATCTTGTACAGAAGATCAGCGATGGGAGATTTAGAAACTTCCAGTTCTTCTAACAATTTTCAAGTATTTGTTCGTGGATTGTCTTCAACAGCCGTTTGCAAGGCTTCCGAATCAGCAACAGAGGGCCTATCCGAACCTTCCTTTCTTTTCAAACTCAAGTCGCCAGCCGCATATTTCTTGAACTGCAATGTCTGCGCGATCCAAGGAACCACCAAGCGTTCACCTTCAACTGGATTAGTTTTTTTTTTCTTTTTTTCCGGTTTTTTACTGCTTTAACAGCTCTAAACCCTCGTTTCCGGTAATGTCGCAATAGAACCAATACTTGCCGCCCCGGTGGCGCAGCTGTCTAAGCGATGGCCTCTGATCATTCGTCCGAAAGGGGTCCAGGTTCGAATCCCGGTTAGGCATGGATGTTGTGTTTGCCTTACGGCTCTGGCTCTTTCCCTTCCCTTTAACCAGTGACCCTAAATTAGGGACGGGCGACTGCTTATAGCCCAATGAGTTGCTCGCGGTGGTCGTTAAACCTCCAATCAAAGAAAGAAAGAAAGAAAGAAAGAAAGAATAGAACCAATACTTCAAATTCTGTCGCCATTGCAACTGGCCACGGTACAAGTTCAACGCATGGGTCGCGACATGTGCTTCCTGCCTCGTTTCATTTCCGAAAGTAAGAGCTTACAATCGTCAGCAGCACAGAAAAAATTGCCCCACACAAGGCAATCATATTTACGTTGTATAACGAAGTAAATTTCTCCGTCATTTCTGGTCTACGCCGGGATTCGAACCCGAGTACGCTTATTCCGGAACAAGCAGCTCTACCAACTGAGCTACGCAGACATTTGTTCTGATTCCTATCTACCTTTATGTCATGTGCGTCCTGCTGGCAGGTACGTCACAACTCCCCCCCCCCCCCCGAAAGAGGGCCGGGGGCATGGCCCACGGATCAGCCGTGACCATGAATCGTTGCAGGCAGACAACCACTGTAGAACGTGCACTTGGGAACTCCCAGTCAATCTGGTGTGTGCAATGCAACATCACACACATTTATTTTTCGAAGCACTGGAGAAGGGATTCTCTGATTTTTCCTATCTCGCGGTGTGGAAATAACATCACACCAATGCGAGATTTTGAACGGTCGGGTCATCCGGGTAGTTCGGGCGCCATTATAACGAAGTAAATTTCTCCGTCATTTCTGGTCTACGCCGGGATTCGAACCCGAGTACGCTTATTCCGGAACAAGCAGCTCTACCAACTGAGCTACGCAGACATTTGTTCTGATTCCTATCTACCTTTATGTCATGTGCGTCCTGCTGGCAGGTACGTCACAGTTGGGGAATGGTCCTGTGCAAAAAGCACTGCTTTTTTTCTGACACCTCAATATTAATGTCAGTCATTCGCCTATACGACCACTTTGAATAACAAATCTAAGGGGGAAACAGTGCTTTCTGATGCGCGGGATCGCTCATTCCAGCTGCGTTCGGCCCACTTCTTAGACAGCGAATATATTCCTATACGACCACTTTGAATAACAAATCTAAGGGGAAAGCAGTGCTTTCTGATGCGCAGGATCAGTCGTTCCAGCCGCGTTCGGCCCACTTCTTAGGCAGCGAATATATTCCTTCCAGCTGTTTCAGCCCTTTTTGCAAATTCCGAGTTAATTTGTTCCAGACACCTAAAATGGTGGAACCGAAAAGTTGTAAGAAAAAATCATGAACTCGAAACATTTTCTACTCGGACGATATGTCGTGAAATCATTTCGAGAGCAATAATGTTATTCAAACCGAACTTCGTGAACAGCCGATGCAGGGAAAATGGTCAGTAAGAGTATTTTTCGGGCTATAGATGCTAGAGGAAGTCGCCATTTTTTCCCTTTCGTTAATAGCTGGCCGAAATTTAGAAAAGGGACAAACGTAGTACCTTCTCAAAAGCACTATTGAAAACGTAAGAGATTTAAACTTATAAGCTAATCAATGAATGAAATATGGGATTACATATTTGTACAATACAAATTTTGAAGTTGTGAATCCGTTTATTGGTGTAAATATGACACGGATGTTAAGTCAGATATTATCCGAAATTTTGAAAATTTCGTCGTCCTGGAGCTGGCATACTCGGGCACAAGCCGGAAGACACGGATTCGATTTCTGCTGCAGGACGACGTAATTTCAAGCTTTCGGATATTTTCTGACTTATGTCATATTTACACCAATTCATGTCATATTTACACCAATAAACATGAATATGAATATGACCATTCATGTCATATTTACACCAATAAACGATTTCATAATTTCAAAATTTGTATTATAAGGTGATATTAAAGATGGCTGTTATCAGTAACTTTCGCTGAAAGTAATGAGCCCAGAGTAATAATAATCCGCAATATCGTTTGAAGCTGATGCTTTATTAGATGAGCCAAATTTTCTTCGTTCCAGGATCACATTATAGAAATGTACTTAATAAGTTCTACTGTTACGGAGTACATTCTTGGTCCTGTGCTGTTTCTCGTTACTGTAATAATTGCATTTAGTTTTTTGTTTCCGAGATAAAGTGATGTTGGCATTCTTGTTAGCACGAAGACCGACTTGTTAACTCGATGGCCGACTTCGTGAGACAGCTTTCTTTCTTTTATTCACTTGTCCCCCATTTTTTTTTTTTTTTACGACAAGCTTTTGCATATAATTAACTTTACTTTCTCTGCGTGCTTCCATAACAAGTTTCTATAGAATTTTGAACGCTGCTGCTCCTTGGGAAATACAAAAATGTTCTTCGCCATAAAATTAAAATCGCCTCAGCATTTACTCGGTGTTCTCTTCTCCTTCTACCAGGACGCCCAATCTTGCGGCATTTATTATTAATGGCGTTCAGATTTTTCTAAGGAGCGTTAATAATAAATGTCCTTTTAGCTTTGCTTAAGAGATGTTTCCTTCTCTTGTCGATGCTGTTTATTTTTCAACTCCTACGTTCTACTGGCAATGTTTTGCTAAGTCCTCGGTGTTCGTTTGATTTTCAAAGTGATTTTTTTATTTTCTTTTATTGAGTCGCGTTTTTTTCCCTTCTTCATTCGCTATGAATTTTCAAACGTCTTATTAAAAGGAAAAGTAGAAAGCAAGCGCTAATGTTAATAGTTCTTTATTATTGTGTTAATGGTCTTTTAACCGCAGAGGGATATCGAAAAACGGTAAAGTTTGAAACTGATGCGGAGAAAACCATTAAAGAAAAATTATTATATTTTACATTATTTGCCATGAGTCTAGAAAGAATGAAAGTCATTTAAATCTTTGCATGTTGTTGACAAATAACCTTGATATTGGAAAATAACTTTCTGAATAGATTTGAGAAATAGACTTATCTCAAAAAATTGAAAAACTGAATTATCGGAAAAGAACTGTTTATTTCGATTTCTACTCTTTTATTTATTCAGATTTTTGTATTTTTAAAAACTCCGATCATTCCAAAAAATTCCCTAAGAGCATAATGAAACGAATAACTGCCAATCTGTCGGTCCTCATTGAAAATAACTTCGACACATGGAATGAAATTACCTGCTAAGTGTAATCTTTTGCAAATAAGTTACCAGGCAAATTCTAGGTTCGTTTACCCCTTATGTTTTAATTAGCCTTCAAGGTAATGACTGGGAAAAATATTAATGGTTCAAAGATCAGAAATTTAATTTTACTGATATGAATAACTACTTCTTTTGGCTCATATCTGTGTTGAAGTTTCTTAGCTACTTCTCATATTTTTTTACTTCGAAGGTATATTTTAAACAAAGAGACACAGGAAGTAAAACAAAAAAAGGGGCGAATTTGCGAAATAACTTCGCTTCTGAAAGCTTTATTACGAGGGAGCAAAAAATAAACACATTATTTTCTATAACGAATCGCAGAAATGGTTGGTAATGGGCTGTTGGGCACTTAGAATTTTTGTTTCAACAGAAATAAAATTCAATGAATTTTGTAGCATAATTTAGTAAGTAAATTGGGAATAAAAAATATACTACAAAGGCTACAGGAAAATTATTGAATATATTCTTTATGACTTGGTTCGTTTTTTTTTTTTTTGGGGGGGGGGACCCTTCTGACCAAGTGGTAGGGGGCTAGACATGGAGATGGAGTTTCTTAAGATTAGTGCTCTACTGCCTCCAAATACGCTTCGTGGTTCAAAGGTCCAGCTACGCCAGTGGTCCCGGAGACAAGAGATAAACAAATCTGCATGTATTGGTTAAAACTTTAATTCTTCCTCACTTTGCTTTCAAGGCTTCTCAGTTCGACTGCTGTACTTGAGTTTCAATATTTTTATTTCTCCGATACTAAAATCTCAGCAAGCAGGCCCAAGATTTGTGAAAATATTAACATCTGCTGTTTCAGCAATCCAATTAATACTTAATTATTTTTGTCGCCTTGTTTGAGGAAGCATTTTGGCATCAGTGATAAAAAAAAATATCACAAAAACAAAACAACCATGTTCAGCTTTGGAAAGGGAGATTTTCTGTTTTAACCGTTCTTAACTTAAAAAAATTCAATACTAAAATATTTCGTGCTGTCAAACATCATACTTCTTAAAAAACGCCGTCTCTGCACGATCGTAAAAAGATAGAAGTTAGAACTATGATATTTAAAATATTATTTAATTTAAAATCATAGATTAAAAACACATAAGATCTTTCCAACCCGCTTCGGGTTCATCTTCAGATGCATATACTGTAGTATACACTTAATGGAGCAAGTACGGCGCATGTCATGACTCTGGGACTAACCAGGTGTACACTAACTAATTTACGGGACTTATACTACGATAAAGAGATCTACGAACTACGACGTAAACTCTAATTACGTGTATGTCATGACATGCGCCGTACTTGCTTGCACATAATATATATATATTTCCTTTTGGTAGTATTGTTCCATTAAGTGTATATGCATCTGAAGATGAACCCGAAGCGGGTTTTAAAAATCTTATGTGTTTTTTATCTATGATTTTAAATTAAACGATATTTTAAATATAGTTTTAACTCCTACCTTGCCGCCCTGGTGGCGCAGTGGACTAAGCGATGGCTTCTGATCATTCGTCGGAAAGGGGTCCGGGTTCGAATCCTGTTGAGGCATGGATGTTGTGTTTGTCTCACGGCACTTTCTCTTCCCTGGAACCAGTGACCCTAAATTTGGAACGGGCGACTGCTTATAGCCCATTGCGTTGCTCACGGTGGTCGTTAAACCTCCAATCCAAGAAAAAACTTCTATCTTTTTACGATCGTGCAGAGACGGCGTTTGTGAAGAAGTATGATGAAAAAAGTTCAACAGTTCGCCATTTTTTGAAGTCTTCTGCAATTTTGACCCTAGGTTTAAAGACTAAATAATTCACAATGAAAAATTTTCAGTCTTCGAAAACTTTGGCTTTATTCAACACACACCCACACACATACGCCTAATTTTTTAAACATTTCCCCCTAGTTTTCAAGTATCCCCGAGTTTAAAATTCCTGGATAAATCCCTGGCTGTAAATTATAAAATTTAGTATGCACTAATAGCCAGAATTTTGGAATCTTTTGGAAAATTTGTATTTCTCAGGTTTGGTGTCTCATAATATCAGTCTCTTTTAGAATAATAACATAGATCATTAGAAAAATAATTTAATGATTGTAACGCAGCGCATTTTATTAAAAAAATTGCATTTCAAAAGAAGTTATACATAGAAAATCAAGATAAAGCATTTTTCATAACTTCTCATCATTTCTGTTAGTAATTAGTCGGGAAACCTTTTGCCGAAATTACTGCCTTACACCGGCTTCCAATGGAGTGAACCAAACGTTATTATTGTTCATCAGGGGTTATAATGTGAAACCAAGATTGTATAATTGCTTCTGTTAATTGTGCTTTGTTCCTTGGTTGCTTCTGACTGACAAGTTTCTTTAGTCGGCTCCACAGACTTTCTATTGGATTCAGGCCAGGCTATTTATTACCTGGCCATTCTAGCAGTGTAATATGATCTTCCTGAAACCACTTTCTGCACACAGCAGCAACATAACAAGGCGCTGAATCCTGTTCAAATATATGAGCTTCATTATCTTGGGAAAGATCACATGCTGAAGTTTTCAGTTCTTGCTCAAGTATATCAACGATGAATTTGAAAGTACCATTAATCACACAAATTGTGTCCACACCTTTTGCTGTCCTACAACCCAGATCATAACACCGATTGGATGCTTCGTGGTAGCTGTAATGCATTCAGGCAGCAAATCTTCTCCATTTCTTCTTATTAGGTGTACAAATAAGTTTTAAAGCGTTTTTTGTGTGACGTATACCGCTAATTTACATATCCGACATTCCCCCGCGTTATTGTCATGTGACCGTAACTAGTCCAGAGTATAAAATGTGACTCAGAAATTTGCCCAAGAGTCAAACGCACTTGCACATCGGTAGGTGAAAGATGCCAAGCGATACTGCATTTATTCGACACTGCATTCGTTACGAATTTCATCAAGGAAAAAGGGCTGCAAAAGCATGTGCATCGATCTGTTCAGTTCTGGGGGAGATTATTGTATCGAAAAGCACGTGTGAGTTTTGGTTTAGACGGTTTAAAGCAGGTGATTTCGATTTTAGCGATCGAGAACGTAGCGGCGCCCCGCATAAGGTTGCACATGAGGAACTGCAAGCATTGCTGGATGAAGATTAGTCTCAAACGCAAAAGAAAACTAGCTGAACAACTGAGGGTAACTCAACAAACCATTTCCAATCGTTTGCGCGCAATGGAAAAGATTCAGAAGGAAGGAAAATGGGTGCCACATGACCTGAGCCAGAGGAACAAGGATGAGCGTGTCATGAAGTGTTTGAATGTGCTTAATAAACAACACAGAAAGTCTTTCCTGTGGAAAATCGTTACGGGTGATGAAAAGTGGATATGGTACGACAATCTCAAACGCAAAAAAAAAATGGGTATTGACCCCGGTGAAGCAACGACTTCGTTACCGAAACGCAATATTCACTCCAAGAAAGTTCTGCTGTGCATCTTGGTGGGATATGAAGGGTGTGCCTTATTATTAACTGTTGGAACAGGGTCAAACTGTTACTGCTGATCGCAACAAGCAACAATTACTGCGATTGAACCACCAGAAAATCTGTCGGAAACGTCCATTCACAGGAAAAAGATTGCGTCCCGTGAAATTACTGCATGACAACGCTAGGCCGCATGTCGCGAAATCGGTCAAGGAAACGTTACTGACGCATGGCTGAGAAGTTTTGGGGCACCCGGCGTGTAGTCCCGACATAGCCCCTTCAGACTATCATTTGTTTCGATGGATGCAACATGGTTTGTCTGCTGTACGGTTTCGGACATGTGACGAAGTGCAAAAAATGGGCTGACGACGACTTCATCGCGTCACACAACGAAGTATTCTTCATGGCTGGAATCCGTCAGCTACCCGACCGATGGCATAAAGTGATAAATAATGACGGCGCATATTTTGATTCTTAAAGGTATTGTTGTTTTCTTTCAAGTTACAGGTTTCGTTGTCTTAAACCGCTTTAAAACTTATTTGTACACCTAATACATATTTTATTCCATCACTACCAAATATGGATATTCTGATCTCATCACTCTAGATGACTCTGTCCCATTATTTATCAGACCAATTAACTATGGATTTTAGTCCATTCTAATCTCTTCATTCGTTATTTGGGAGACAGAAATGGCTTTTTCCTTGGAAGTTTAGAATTTCATTTCCTGTCTGCACCAGTTTAGTTTTGAATTGACTGTCTGCTGATATCTCTTGCACAGTTCAGAAAAACCTCCTCTGGTTAGATTTCCACATACTTTTCTTATGATTTTCTCGTAAGTGTAGCCTTCTTCACGTAAAGTTAACATTTTACATCGCTTTTTAGGTGACCAGTCAACTCTTTCCACTCTGTTTGTCATCTTACTAAGTTACACAGCTTATTAAGTTATCAAGGAATAGAAAAATCCGTGAAAAAACCAGTGGCCAACTTGATGACACTCACACAACTGAATAGGAGTTCTGGTATTTCCTCTGATACCTGGATATGACAGCTGACTCATGCTAACACCTTATTGGTTCCATGCTGTGTCATAATAACACCTCAATGGCTCTCAGAACAATCAGTCTCGTTGGTCAGTTTTGAGTTTAGGAAATCCACTTCTTTTTACATAAAGCAGTTGTGTTTTCTTTTTCTGGTTTTTGGCTATTATTTTTGATAGAATAAAGATAATTCAACACAGTTTGTTACATTACATTGTGCATTGAATTATCTTTCTAATGATTTATTCTTTTATTGTATTTTCGAAAAACGACTGAAATTATGAGCTAGAAATACAAATTTTCCTAAAGGTTTCCCCAATTTTGGCCACTAATGTAGTTACGTGCGTTTAAAGAATTATACCTAAAAGGAGTCTTACTGTGATTTTAAACGTAAAAGGCAAAACTGATACTTTTATAAAAATGTTGAACTGCTTATTGAAAGAGGAAATGAAGGTGATCATAATTCATTTTTAACGTTTTAATCACTCTGAAAAATTGCTAAAATCTTCATTTCTGTGTTAAATCATTTATTGCTGAGGACTTAGGGAGACTAGTACAAATTTCAAGAGTATTATTCAATTGAAGTGAAGTCATTTGCAAGAACTAGAGCTCCATTAGAGGTCTGCTGCCCAGATCAACCCTTAAATTCCCAGACAGGCAGGACTTATTATTATCATTAATTGCATTTTATTTAATTTTCTCATCTACAGCAATGGCATCTGTAGCATGGTCCACTTGTCAGTACGGACATAAAGTCAATTAAAGACATAGTCACTCATGGTTTAAAATTCGTCGTACGATGTGGCACGTATCGAGAATTACTGCTTCTTGGATTTTTGGGCCTTAGGTGTTGTAGACCTAAAGCATCAAGCTGAGTTATAAGAGTCTGAAGAATTATACCAGCAGAGATAATCAATGGACGTATGTGAACTGTTTTCAGCTTCCACATCTGCTTAATCTCCGTAGCCAGTTTCACATACTTCTTGATTTTTGTTGCATAGGTATTCCGAATATTATGGTCCAACGGCGCCGATATGTCGATAATGACTGCTTCCTTCTGCCTTTTGTCATATAGCACTATGCCTGGACAATTGACAGAGATGGTTACCACTGTTTTAATCTCACGATCCCAATACAACTTGTATTGTTTATTACCTAGTACCTCAGTGAGTTGATATTTATAGTATGGTACTTCTGACCCTGATAGTTCTGTATCGTGCGCTAACTGTTGATGTATCATCTTAGCAAAATTATTATGTCTCTGCATATATTATAATCAACGTTTGCTAACGCGTGGTGCTTCTCCATATATTATGATCAACGTTTGCTACGGCGCCGTTGCATCCTCCGTAGATGTGTTCAACGGTCTCACTGTACATACCACATCTTCTACATTTGTCACTTTGCAGATGCTCCTTTAAAATGTATTTTCTATAATTTTTGGTTGCAATCACTTTGTCTTTAACAGACATTATTATTATTATTATTATTATTATTATTATTATTATTATTTGATGATTCTACCTCTTCCTGAGGTTTTTCTCTTCCTTCCGGGACGGGTACGATGTACCAAGTCTGGGAAGTGGAAATTCTTTTCTCTCTCAGTTGTCCAGGAACTTCGTTACTATCCTACAAGTGTTCAGGATAGCTGCCTTCTGCAGTTCCATGTAGGTGTTAGGTTGAAGGTCTAGTGTCTGTATAGAACTGTGAATGGTCTTAGGTACAACTCCTGTGGCTAATATTACTATGGGGACAGTGGTGACGTTCTCCATGTGCCACATTCCCTTGACTTCGTATCGTAGGTCGTTATACTTTGACAGCTTCTCTCCGTGCGTCTTCTGGATGTTGCACGTGTTGGGCACGGCTATGTCAGTGAGGTATGTTGATTTCTTCTCCTTGTCGACCAGGACGATGTCCGGCCAATTGTGGGAGATGGTCGTATCTGTTCTGATCGACCTGTCCCAATACATCTTGTGGGTGTTGTTCTCTAGAAGGGTTGTTGGTTCATACTTGTAGTAGGGGACAGGCTCAGTTGTAATGAGGTGGTGCTTTCTAGCTGCCTTCTATAGTTTTCTTGGCGACTTGATTGTGCCTGTTCGTGTACTCTGTTTGTGTGAGGACTCTGCATCCTGCTGTGATATGTTGGATGGTCTCTGGCGCTTGATGGCATTGCCGACATGTCTTGCTTTCCACTGACGTGTCCTTTAGGATATGCTTCTGGTAGTTTCTGGTGTTTAAAACGTGATCTTGTATAGCCATCAGGAACCCTTTGGTCTCGAGGAAGAGTGATCATATAAAGAGTGATTATTATTATTGTTATTATTATTACTACCAATTTTTTTTTAATTAAAAGAATGTCTCAAGCTCGGGCCTTTATTTCTTTAGGCGATCGGGCAGCAGAGTATATGAGCAGAGCCAGGAAATAAACAAATAAAAATCAAATCTGATTTGCGATCAAGTGAAGACTATCTACGAATATTTTAAAGGACCTTGATTCATGATGTATACTCTATTTTAACCTTTCTTTTAGTGCCCGTCGTCTTATGTAAACTTGGGTTTATTCTCGTTAACCGCTTTTCCATTCTGAAAGCCACATTTTTCTTTCTCAACGAAAGACGTAGTTTCGAATCCCACCACAGGCATGTTATATTGGCGCCCGAACGAAGTGAATCTCCTGGAAATTGGGTTTGAAAGATTTGTGTAATGAGTCTTCCACACAACGCATATAATTAAATGAAAATTAATTCTTCTACAGTGAGCTTGTCCCTCGAACAAGGTTGTCGTAGATAACGTACTACTACGATGACGTATGACTCAAATTGGCAAAGTTACAACGATAAGGCTACCAACGTAGTGCGGTTGGGAGAACAGCCCCTCCACCATCGGTAAAAGGTTATATGTTATAAAATGAAAAGTATTTGCCTATTGGTAAGAAAGTTTTTTCGGAGTATGTAGATCTGGAGAAAGCTTGTAACGAAATAAATAAGGTGCATCTGTGGAACGTCTTGAAAAATCATCGCACAACTGGGAATTTACTCGGTTGTATGCAAGTTATGCATGCTGGTAACTGCGTGTGTACTTGTAAAGGGTGTATTATCGAATCGGTTTTCCATTGGTGCCGGAGTCAGACAAAGTTGTGCAATGTCTTCATCACCGTTCAACATATTTATAGATGATACATATGTGATACCGAAGTAGACAGTATTGGTTTTTGTCTAAGTGATTTCCTTGGGTTGTGTGCTGATAATTCAGCCTTGAAACCTGTAAGCAAAAATTAGCTGCGCAAAATGTTCTGCAGGATGAGCGAAGTATATGTATGAACTTCTGAGCATAAATAAAGCAAAAATCACAGTCGTGGTTTTTGAACAAAGAACTGTTAGCACTGAATAAAACTCAGTCTAAGTGATACAGAGTTAGACCAAGCAGATGATTTTCTGGGCTTGGAAAGGATGTTTGACAGACAACGCACATTTCATGACGAAATTAGTATAGGGTGGTGATTTCACCTCTATATGTCATAGTTGCTTTGGGATGATTTGTCAAAAAAGATCCCCAATGATTGTGGATAAAAGCTTAATTTTTTCTATTGCCTGGGTACTGCAGAAGAGACGCAGGAGCCACTTGTGCGATGGAAAGATACATTCCTTACGGGGAGTTTTGGTACCTCCCATTTTGATCATGTAAGTAACAAAGATGTGTTGCAGATACACTGGCGTGCAAAAATTAAGGACGAGACGGTTTTTCGAATGTAACGTCATGCAGAAGTGCTTCACATCGACTCAAATCATACCATAAGATCCCCAAGATGTAAGAATATGGGACAAGTGAGCAAAACCATCTTAACAAGGAATCCAAAGCATACAAAGGCACTTTATTGAAAAGGTAGCTTCGAGCACAACTGGACAGAAGACAGAAACGTCCATGTGACAGGCGGCTGCCAAGAAAAATCCAGTCTTTAGTAGGGGATATGATCACCCCTGACTGTGTTGCAGGATTTACAATGTCTGTCCATGCTGAGGACGAGGTTGTCAAGGAGCCCTTGATGCATCACGGCCCATTCCTCTTGTAGCGCCAATCGCAGCTACGGAATCGTTGCTGGTGGCTGGTGACGTGCTGCCAAACATCTCCCGAGAAGGTCCCACATGTGTTCGATTGGATTCAGATGTCGTCCACTGGATTGCCTGTTGGCCATATCACACGATGGCAGCAACTCGACGTCGTTCAAACCGATGAACACCGTGCAATAGCTTTCAGCGAATTGCTGAGCGTACACCGCCCGTGTGCTTTATACCCTTCCGACACTCCCCTCCTACGTCATGCTGCATATATGCGTATGACCTACCGTACCGGACCCTAGTCTATCTCCTGAGTGGTCTTTCGGTCCGTTCTGCCAGCTCGTTCCGCTCTTATGCTAATTTCTCCTCTTCGTCCTAAATTTTTGCACACTAGTGTATGTAATGTGAAGTTTCGGTCAGTCGCGGAAGTGCTGTTAATTGAGTGGAGACAAATATTTATAGGCTGGTTGGCCATGTCGAAATAATGAGTAATGATGTGCTAACTAAATGGATTTGTTCAGGCGAAGTGACAAGTAAGAAAAGACGAAGACCAGAAAAATCATAGGAGGACCAGATTCAGAAATGCCTGAAATAAAAACAGGTAACGAGTATAAATTAAAAAAATGTATTAAGTATGACGGATATTAGGGAAGCTCGAGTTGTGTGCGAAGATATTAGGTGTGCAACTTAATTCTCGGCCCCTAACCGGAAGCGATCACAGAACGTCGGAAAATGCAAATAGCTGTGTGTGATAATGGCTGATTGCAGCGCCATCCAACAGCTTTCTAGGAAACCTTAACCGCTCCCAGCTGTTGTGACAGAAGAAACGAAAGTTGACGGTGAAAGCAATGTCGTTCGAGAAGCAACATTTGAGGCACTGCCTCCTGTTCGTGTTTCAGCTGAAAACAAGTGCCGCGGAAGCCCAGAAAATGATCTGTGCTGCTTTGGGTGAGGCTACGATTTAAGCAGGGAAATTTCGATCTCCGTGATGCAGAACGTCCGGGACAGCCACAGAAAGTTGATGATGAGGAACTGGAACAACTGTTGGCCGCGGATCCCTGTCGCACACAATCAGAGCTCGCCGATGAACTCGGAGTAACACGTAAAGCCATTGCAAAGCACCTGCACAAGCTTGGACGGATTCACAAGGAGGGCCGTTGGATGCCCTACTAACTCACAGCTGCGAACAAGTCTAGGCGCTACGGATGTTGCTTTGTCCTTGCTCTCCAGTTTCAAGAAGAAGGATTTCTTCCACAAGATTTTGACCTGTGATGAGAAGTGGATCCTCTACGATAATCCTAAGCGGCGCAAATCGTGGGTTTATCTACGTCAGCCTACCACCAGTACCGCCAAACCGAATATCCATGCCAGGAAGTTGTTGCTGTGCATATGGTAGGATCAGCGCAGTGTAATACACTATGAGTTGCTCAAACCTGGTGAAACGATGCTGAGCATTATTGTCAGCAACTCATTCGTGTGAGTGACGCAATGGAGGCGAAAAGACCATACACCGGCAAGGGCAGAAGGTTGGTCCTTTTGCTTCAGGATAACGCGCGTCCTCACACAGCGAAAACGACTTTAAACACGATCACCTACCTGGGATGGGAGATTTTGTCCCACCCGGCGTATTCTCCAGACTTCGCCCCGTCGGATTATCACCTCTTTCGCTCCCTGCAACATCACCTGAGTGATACGCACTTCACTTCTGTCGAGGAGGTCCACACAAGTATCGATGAATTTATCAACTCGAAACAACCCTCTTTTTTCCGCAGTGGCATTCGGCAGCTCTCTGACCGATTGCTCAAATGTATCCAACACGACGGGGATTATTTCCCTGATTAGGTACGTATTTGATTTGCTATAATTTGCTGTCAACGTGTCGTGCCTGTGGCCGAGAATTAAGTTGCACACCTAATATCTATGTATGGAGACGTTTCATACATCAACCTAAAGTAAAATCTAACGCCATCAGTAATTTGGATTTGGAAAATGGCTTTGCTCTGAGGAGCTAATATCTGAATTGCAGGCAACTTCTTAATGATATCATGTATGTGTGTTCATTTAGATTTTTAACAGAAGCATTACCATCCCGTTCCTGTCACTGCAAACCATACCCTGTTTCTCGCCAGCTGAAACACAGAACTCTAAAGCGTCGGATTAAACTCAGTTTTTTACTCTGAGAACATTTTTCTGTTGGTTTAGATTCCCATTAAGAGGTTGTAGAAGTAGATGACGGTGAAATGCGTCACGAACCAAGCGCTTTACTTCATTTTGGCAAAAATCGACGCGCAGGCTATGAGTGTGCAAATATGAGACGGTGAGGCATGGGCTGAGATCTCTAAGCTACATTCTCCCATGAAACAAATGCATATGACATAGCGTGATGCATCAAGTAACAAGGAATCTGGCCATGACCTGTGCCTATTGCCTGTTTTCCAAAGGGAAGGTATTCTTCACACGAACTAAAACAAATTACACTTCTTCGCAATTAATGTAGCTCGAATAGCATCTTCTTTCAACTTTTCTATATTTCTAAGTGCTTTTACAGAGTGATCGTAAAGTTCCAGAACCCTGAATTTAAAAAAATATTGCGTATGCTGTAAGCAAAAGTTCAACCAATTGATGTGGCAACACGAGTCAGCAACTCGTCGAGATCAAATATTGCGCTTGTCGAATGCCTGAAGGAAATTGGCAGTGCCAGAAATGAATAACCGGTTCCATGTGTGCTACGCAGTTTGTCCACTTTAGCGTCGCCATTTGCACAGAGGCATGGGTTTGACGAGGAAGCAGAGAATTTGTTTACTTGAAGTTTAGTTGCAAACGTAGTCTTATAAAGAGTGTATAGAAGAGTTCAGGAAAAAATGTATACAGTTTACTCGTTCGATTTCGGAAAACTGGAAGTGTTGATGGTATGACTAGAAATGGCCGCCCAAGTGTGTTAACGCCGGAAGTGATGAACGATGTTGGAAAACGTTTGCAACAGTCACCCAAAATCGCTTCGTCACTTATCTCAGCAACTGAAACTTTTTTTACGGCTCAGTACAGAAAGCGTCTAAAAGATTGCAGCTTCATGCATACAAAGTGAAAGTTGTCCAAGAACTGAAGGCACATGATATGCATAAGCGCATACTGTATTGCCGTTGGTTTCGTAAATTTACTCGATGCAACAAGAGCTTATTGAACAATGTTTTCTTTTTGGAGTAATGTTTTTCCCCTGTGGGGATATTTAAAGGACTGTGTTTATGCAAACAACCCGCATGACCTACAGTCCTTGAAAACAAACATTATTCAGGCTATAGCAGAAATCACGCCATCTATGCTGAAACGCGTTACGAAAAACATGTGTCGCCTATTGGATACTGCCTTCAGCAACACGGAGGCCATTTCCTGCACCTTCTTTAGGTCAACAGCAGTTGCTCAAAAGTCGATGGAAGATGTATCACAGCTGCAAGTAAACTTTATGTATCATGTATAATGCGAATAAAAATTGCTCGACTTAGGGTTCGGGAACTTTTCGATCATCCTGTATAATATTTGTCAAGAATACTGAAAGATTTTATTTTACTATTCTTAGGCTCATTTAATTGATCTCTGTCTCTGACAATATACTCATAAAAATGAGAGCTTCGAAAATGTTGCTGGTGTAACAAATCTTCGACTGTTATTTTTATGATCAGCGTACCTGAACAAGGAAAGAAACGCTTATTTCGTCTATGTTACAGACAGAAAGTAAAACGCTCTTGTCCATTGTAGCAGACAAAACTAAAATGGAAAATATTAATATTGTCAGCTATGTTTACCAAACTTTTTGCGTTATATCACATTTCGGGGCACGGAATTTAAACTCGGTAAAAAATCAACGACCTATTACGATATCGCGCATCTGTATAGCACTTTATAGCATACCTTTTTCTGGGGCATTGGTATTACCCCTGTATTCGTTACGGCGCATCAAAATTACCACAACAATCCTGATGAAATTATAATTATTATTTTCCTAAAATTGCGCCAGAATCTCATCTACTAGGATTACAGGACCATACTACCGCATGAAGCAATTGCTACTTTCTTCATGAAACTTACCACACAACATCGGCAAACACGTCTGATTATGAAAGCACCAGACAGAAGACATCGACACACGTGCGCGAGTATAATACTGATTTGCCAAAACTCAATGTCTTTATTACTTTTTAATACGTCTTTCGTAAAAAAAAAAAAAAAGAAAGAAAAAAAAAGATCGTGCTTATGTTATCACTCTGTCCGACTGTCCGTCTGGCTGTGGACATCATATTTCTGCAACTATTTGTCCGATTTGAAAAATTCTTTTGCATTGGGAAGCTTGAAATGCGAGAATGATTATTCTTGGATTCCAGTTTTTCCGATGCACAACTTTGCTGCTAGAGGGCGTAAAATGCAGATGATATCGAATTCAGAATACATACTATTCCATATATTTGCTTCTAAATATCCGGTTGAAGAAATAAATTTTCCTTTCGATGCCATTTATATCGTCGACTATTTTAGGTATAGTCTCTTTTTCAAGTAATGCATTGATTTTCTGCTAGGGAGCGTAAAGGTAAATTGCGTTTTTCCCGATATTTCTGCTTCTAAAATTTCGATTTAAAAAAATTCTTCTTTCCTGCATCAGATACAGCTCCTTATTGGATTTTTTTTTTTTTGCGTACAATTTCCTATTTTTGGTAAAGAATAGTTTAGTCACCAGGAGGCGTAAGTGTTTGTTTCTGCTACTGATGCATTTGCAGCAAAATCTGGTGTTTCCTGCTTAAAATAATTCACAGTTTTTCTGCCAGGGGGCATAGATGTATATTTCTTATTTTTGTCGATATTCCTGCTTCTAAGAGTTCGATTTGAAACATTCTTTCTTTGCTGGAGAGCGTTTCCCGTGCAAAATGTTTTCCATATAATTTCAGAACTTTCTTAAAGCACAAGTCGGGCTAAGTTTCCGTTTTCAGCAATATCTGCGGGACTAAAAACCCGATTGAAAAAATTCTTTTTCGGTTAGATACTACTAACTATGAAAACATTTTGTGTATACTCTGCTTCTATATGTTCGATTTAAAAAAACATGTTTAATACCCGATACATTTTACCTTGCGGAACACTTTAGTTTTGCATGTGAGGAGTTTTACAGTTCAGAGTTCTGTCGCTAGGTGGCGTTCGTATACTTCTGTTTGCAGATGTATCTTTGCTTCAAAAATTCCTATTGAGAAATTTCTTATTTTTTTACTGTATGCCATTCTTTACAAAAAAGATGGAGAGCATTATCCTCCTTATATAATGCACAGCTTTCCCGCTAGAAGGCATAAAGATCAAAACCTTTTTCTCGCTATCTCTGCTTACGGGAGGCGTATTTGAAAAGTTCTTTTTCCTTAGCATAGCTTTTGCCACGAAGAATACTTTTCGCCTATTTTAAACTTTTCCATTATGCAAAATTCTTCCGCTAGAAGGCGTTGAGTTGCATTATGTTTCCTTCTATATTTATTCATTTAACTGTTCGATTTTAAAATCCGTTTGATGCCTTCATTTTGCAGTGAGAAACTTTTTGTGCGCCATTTGTTAGTTTTCGTAACATGCTTTTTAGCCGTTGGTGGTTCTGGATGTTTTATCGATTGTGGAAATCCGTTTGATTTTTTCTAACCGGTGCTATTGACTTTGAATAGCTTTATTATATTTTCTTCGCATCGAAATGAATCCAAAAGACGTGCTCATTAAAACCGAAAATTTGATATCATCTTTTTGTTTAAAACTTCGTTCACATGCATCATGTTTTTATTAGACTAAGCCACACCGTAGTCTGCGAGGAAGACAAAGTTCAGGACACTGATGAGAGACTAAAAATTTCGTGACCTCATCATAGACCCAATATTAGTTCCATAATCCGCAAAGGGGAGAATGGCACCTTTGATAAGGAAGAC
The DNA here is from genome assembly GCA_039090855.1 of Macrothele yani. NCBI lineage: Eukaryota > Metazoa > Arthropoda > Arachnida > Araneae > Macrothelidae > Macrothele > Macrothele yani. Next base: position 4,645,806 of record CM077014.1, read on the forward strand.
AAATTAATCACGCACTGCTCCCAAGCGCAATAGAAAGTGAAGTAACGCAGTGCGGTGATACTAATGACTCGGCAAAATGACTATTTCATTCCTTACGTTAGATATTAACAACTTTATACATTGGAGTGCCAAAAGTCGTGGAATAGCAGTATGCAAATTTTTAACTGGCGCTGCCGTCGTATAAAGGCTTCGACGCACGCCACAATTTTTATTTGTTACGAGATGTAATCTCGTGAATCAGGGTGAATAACCGCCAGTAGAATTATGGCAAGTCAACCTGAATTATCGGAGTTTGTACGAGGCATGGTAGTCGGAGCCAGACAGATGGGACATTCAGTTTCCGAAGTTGTGCTAACATTCAACATTCCTCGATCCACGGTGTCACGTGTGTACCGAGAATACCTCATGGAAGGCATTACCACCCAACGTGGACAGCGCAGTGGCCAACCACGGGTGCTGAATGATTGTGGCCAGCGGCGTTTGACCAGATTGCCCATGCTAACAGACAAGTGACACTGGCTCAAATAACATCCACATTCAATGCAGGAGGTATCGGAGACATATCCATCAGGTCAGTGCAGCGCAATTTAGCGTCCATGGGATATGGGAGCAGAAGACCCACCAGAGTGCCTTTGTTAACACCACAACATCGGACACAGCGCTTCACCTGGCCTCGTGAATGCGGTAATTGGGACCTGGAAGACTGGCAACATGTGGCGTAGTCCGATGAGTCACGCTACCAGTTGTTACAAGCTGATGGTAGGGTTCGGGTGTGGCGCAGATCCCATGAGGCCATGGACCCAAGCTGTCAACAAGGCACTGTGCCAGCTGGTGGTGGTTCCTTACATGTGTAGGGTGTCTTTACGTGGCATGATTTGGGTCCATGATTTGGTCCTCGTAAACGCTTCATTAACCGGTAATAGCTTTGTTGCTCTGCTGGGTGACCATTTGCAGCCCTTCATGGACTTCATGTACCCCAACAACGATGGGATTTTTCAGGCGGACAATGCACCATGTCATCGGGTCCAAGTTGTCCAAAATTGGTTAGAGGAGCATTCTGGGTAGTTCCGACGGATGTTGTGGCCAACACGTTTGCCCGACACGAACCCAATAGAGGACTTATGGGACGTGGTGGAAAGGTCCATTCGCACCCAAGATCTTACACCTACAAATAACGGGGAACTGTGGGTGATTATTCAGACGGTATGGCTCAACATCTCTCAAAAGACTACGTCGAAGACATAAACTCCTGGGGAATTTATCAGATACTTTGTGAATGTGGACTTTCATATATAGGACAGACCCGCAGTGATTTAAGTTTCCGTGTGAAGAAACCCAAGACTATGAACTGAAGAAGTCGTCTACAGCTCAACATTGTCACGAAAATAACCATAAATTTTTGTTTGGAAACGCTACGCTTATTGATAAACTGGACTCGTCTATCAAACTTAATATATTAGAAGCTTTCCACATATACCGGAACTCGTCACGGCTTGTCAACGACATGACGTCGACTCCATTTCTTTCAAGCGCGTAGAAACAACTCAACAAAACCCGTGACCGTCAGAATTCTGATGGTGTCACAATGATTTGAATGTTTACGCTCCATTCGTCCTGAGGAAGCCGAGCCAAACGCTCTGCAAAACTATAGTCGATGTATAATAAACATTTTATTGTGCGAAACGTTGTTATTATTATTATTCTATCTCTCCAGAAGTCTTCCGGCCACTTGTGAAATCGATGCCACGTCGAGTTGCTGTACTTCGCCCGGCTAGAGGAGGTTGTGACGTGCCTGCAATGCAGGACGCACATGAGATAAAGACAGATAGCAGCGAGAACATACGTCTGCGTAGCTTAGTTGGTAGAGCGACTTATTCCGAAATAAGGGGACTCGGGTTCGTTTCCCGGCGTGGACAAAAATGGAGATAATTTACTTCGTTACATTGGCGCCCAAACTTCCCGGATGACCTGGCCGTTAAAGTTCTCGCAATGGTGTGATGTTCTTTCCACACCGCGAGACAGGAAAAATAAGAGAATCTTTTCTTCAGCGCTTTGAAAAATAACTGTGTGTGATGTTACGTTCCACACACCAAATTGACTGGGATTTCTCAAATGCACTTTCTTCATGGGATGACTGCCTACAGTGACACATGGTCCCGGTTGACCTATGGGCCATGCCCCCGGCTCTGTTTTTTTTTTGGGGGGGGGAGGTGTGATGTGCCTGCCCTGCAGAACGCACATGAGATAAAGGCTGATAGCAGCGAGAACATACGTCTGCGTAGCTCAGTTGGTACAGCGACTTATTCCGGAATAAGGGGACTCGGGTTCGATGCCCGGTTTGGACAAAAATGACGGAGATATTTACTTCGTTATAAGGTCTACACAATATTAGGTACATATCGCATGAATTTTGGCATTTCAGTGTATATGATTCCTGAATAAATTAAAAATTTCATTTCAACTTAACAATCGGCCAGTCTCGGCTGTGACTGCCCTATTTAGCGTGAGCAGGACATCAGCAATAATTTTACCAACCTCAACAAAAGGGATTCAAGCGGTAGTCTCACGAGAATGGTTCTTGATTTGCTTTTCGGTAGGCTTTTTATTTTGTTTTCTGTCATTACTGAATACAACGCTTGTGGAAAATTAATTAATTTTTACATTTTTTAATATTATTTTTTATTTTCTTGTTCTTACCGAGCTCAGTCTCTTGGAAACTGAATTTAGAGTGAAACCAGGTAAAATTAAAAACGTGGCTGGGTCGATGTGTGCAAGCGTGGTATGTAATCCTTCTGCAACAGCATATTGGGGTTATTTCCCGAGGGCACCCTGACTTCGATAGCTCGTCAGAAACGAGGTCCCACTACATTCCATTTCAATTAGCCGTTCCTAAACACCTCGTCAAACGAACGACTCGTAAGCGATGACTCCGAATGACGACGATGGAAACCATTTTGCGTTATTTCATGAGCAGCATGACCCAGTCGTTTCCCCCCTTTTCTGAGCATTCCGTTATTGTGTTAGGAACAATGAAGAAGGGAAACCCGTATCTCTTTCTCGCTCGCCCTTCCACAGGAGTTCCTGATTCAATTAAGACCAGACTCCAGATAAGCAGGATTCATTGAACAACACGGGATGCGGGGAAATCTGCTCCTTCCGACAGATAAGTGTAATGCAACACTTCTTTTATTTCGAGCAAAAATATTTTTCTTTGCTGCAACACTCGTCCCATTTCTCCTTGATTCTCATTCTCGATCTCATACAATGAGAAACGCACATAGTCGTTGATTGCTGATGCTAATTTCTCATCAAAAACAATGAATGACGTATCTGTACGATAAAGAAAACTGAAAACACCGCTATTACGTTTTTATACGTGTATTGATACGTTATAAAAACACCGTTTCATAACAATTGATTGTGCGATTCTACACTGCTGACCACCCAAAATGCAACACAAAGAAGGAAGCATCCGATTGGCCTGAAATTCGCAGCATGCGTCGCCCGCGCTCCCGCACGTGGCACGCATCGTGCAACAATTCTTCACAGCCCACCAGGTGTCATTGCTGCCGTGGCCCGCCTGTTCTCCCGATATGTCGCCCATCGAACGCGTCTGGTCGCTGATCGGCAACCGAGTGGCCCGCAAAGCACCACCCGCGGCTACGCCTGATGAACTGTAGCAACGTGTGGAAGCAGCCTTTACCGACATACCCCAAGCCCACATCCAAAGCCTCTTTCGTTCGATGCCGCTGCGTGTAGCGGCCGTTATTGCCAGCCATGGGGGCCACACGAACTATTGATGTCTGCGCGTTCGGCAAGTCGCACGGGCCTGTAAGCTCAATCGTTTCATCTTTGTATTTGTTGTTATGTGTCCAGTAAATCTGGCTTTGCTATCTCGTGTCCTTCTTGGTGTTGCATTTTGGGTGGCCAGCAGTGTAATTTCAGGTGTTTCTCAAACATGTGACGCCATTAGAAATGTTGAACTGCGCAGCATATGGCGACGACACGCATTTTAGGTAGTCGGAAAGGTTAGGTTTGGCTGTAAAGAGCCAATAGCCCTAATGAATGCCTTGGTATAGCACTCCACAGCATCAGGGATGTACCTCCATGCTTCACAGTTCGAACCAAACAATCGTGATAGTAAGCATCTGCAGGTTTTGGAAAACACAGCTTTGACTGAGTTCCTCAGGGCATCTGTCATGATGTTTCTCCCATTTCGACCCACAGCAGAAAACACAGTGCTCGAGTTTTTCGTAGGCCTATTAGGGGAACTTCATTTAATTAATTGTGCCACATACTGAAAGGCATTCTGATATATTAATTGAGAATACAATAATTTTCCAATATATTTTTGCCTTCTCGTTGGACCGATGGACGAGTGCTCTAAGGCGTTGGACGAGGGGTTTGTTTGTTTTATTGGAGGTTTAACGAGCACCGTGAGCAACTCAATGGGCTATAAGTAGTCGCCCGTCCCTAGTTTCGGGCCACTGGTTCCAGGGAAGGGAGAGAGGCAGTGCCGTAAGACAAACACAACATCCATGCCTCATGGGATACGAACCCGGACCCCTTTCGGACGAATGATCAGAAACCATTGCTTAGACCACTGCCCTACCGGGGCGGCGACGAGGGGTCTAAGACGTTGGACGAGAGATCTAAGGGTTGAGCGAGTGATCCAGGTCGTTGAATGAGTGGTCTAAGGCATTGAACGAGGGGTCTGAAGTGTTGAACGAGTGGTCTAAAGCGTTGGACGAGTAATATAAGACGTTGGACGAGAGGTCTAAGGGTTGAACGAGGGCTCTAAGGCGTTGAATGAGTGGTCTAAGGCTTTGGACGAGGGGTCTGAGGTGTTGAACGAGTGGTCTAAAGCGTTGGACGAGTAATCTAAGACGTTGGACGAGTAATCTAAGACGTTGGACGAGAGTTCTAAGGGTTGAACCTGTCCGACAGTTTAGCAGTTGTCGTCCACGAGCAACCATGGCGGCGGACGACCGGTATATTGTCCTACAGGCGAGAAGAGACAGACGGAAGACAGCGGGATAAATCGCAAGGCACATGCAACAGACAACTGGACGTCCGTTATCGCGTTTTACCGAGGCCAGGAGGCTGCACAAAGGTGGTCTGTTTGCACGACGACCAGTACGGTGTGTGCCATTAACGCCTGCTCTTCGGATACGGCGGTTTCTGTGGTGCCAGGAGCCCAAGAACTAGACACATCAGCAATGTGGTCGAGTTCTCTTTACGGATGAGAACCGATTTAGTCAGACGAGTGATTCTGGACGTATACATATCTGGAGAGTTCAGGGAACACGCAATCACACCTCCGACATCATCGAAAGGGACCGGTTTGGAGGTGGCGGAGTTCTCATTTGGGGCGGTATCATGCTTGGTAGCCGTACTGACCTCCACATCTTCCAAGGTGGTTCAGTCACTGGTGTCCGCTATTGTACCGAGGTTCTCCTGCCTCACGTGCGTCTGTTTACAGGTGCTGTGGGTCCCGAGTTCCTCTTCATTGACAACAACGCTACACCTCATCGTACAGTGGCTGTCGCAGAGCTGTTGGAGAGTGAAGATATTCAACGCATGGATTGGCCCGCAAGGTTTTCTTTTTAACGATCACTGAGAGCAACTGAATTACGGAATTATAGGCAGTCCCCTTTCTTAATTTGGTGCCACTCCAGAAAAGGGGAAGAACCAGCGGAAAGAAAGGAAATAACCCCCTTTTCTAATTTGGCGTCACTGGCTCCAGGAAAGGGAAAGAACCAGCGGAAAGAATGGAAAGTATCCCCGTTCCTAATTTGGTGCCACGGGCTCAAGCAAAGGGAAACAACTCCCGTTTCTAGTTTGGTGTCACTGGCTCCAGGAGAAAGAAAAAAACCAGCAGAGAGAAGGGAAAGAACGTTCCTAATTTGGTGCCATGGCTCCAGGAAAGGGAAAGAACCAGCTGAAAGAAAGGAAAGAACCCCCGTTCCTAGTTTGGTGTCACTGGCTCCAGGAGAAAAAAAAACCAACCGGGAGAAAGGATAGAACGTTCCTAATTTAGTACCATGACTCCAGGTAAGGGAAAAACCAGCAAAAAGAAAGGGAAAAACCGCCGTTTCTCATTTGGTGCCACTGGCTCCAGGAAAGGGAAAGAACTAGCAGAAAGAAACGAAAGAACCTCCGTTCCTCATTTGGTGTCACTGTTTCCAGGAAAAAGAACGCCCGTTTTTAATTTGGTGCCACTGTTTCCAGGAAAAAGAACGCCCGTTTTTAATTTGGTGCCACTGGCTCCAGGAAAGGGAAAAGACCAGCAGAAAGAAAAGAAAGAACCCCCGTTCCTAATTTGGTGCCACTAGCTCCAGAAATGGGAAAGAACCAGCAGAAAGAAACGAAACAACCCACATTCCTAATTTGGTGCCAGTGGCTCCAGGAAAGGGAAAGAATCAACAGAAAGAAAGGAAAGAACCTCCGTTCCTAATTTGGTGCCACTGGCTTGAGGAAAGAAAAAAAACAGCAGAAAGAACCCCTGTTCCTAATTTGGTGCCATGACTCCAGGAAAGGGAATGAACCAGCACACCATCCATGCTTCATTCGGTACTCGAACCCAGACCCCATCTCAGACGAACGATTAGAAGTCAGTGCTTCGTACCACTCGGTCACCGGGGTTGCTGTGCAATTTTCCTACAGAAACATTGAAATAAAAAAAAAATCTCGGCGTTATGCTGAAGAAATCTTTGAAGTACATGTTTCGTGCAAAGCTTCTTGGCGCATTTAATAAGCACAAACATTTCATCTCATAATCAAAGAAAAAATGTGTTACTTTGAAGCAGTGTTATTACCTCATGCTTGGTAAGAATTATCAAATGTGTTAAGGAAAAGTGCTCAAGGTCGAGAGCGACAGACAAATCACTGAGAAGGTTTTTAGATTCAGGGGCGTTATGATAGGCTCTGCAGCCTCCGCAACCTCCGCACTGGGTCGAGGGGGGGGGGGGGGGGGGTTGCCTCAAGTTCAAGAGGGCCTTTAGTCTCAGAAAAACGAGTTTACCCATTTTTTTGTGAAAATTTCATGTGAAACTGGTTAAAGAAATATCTAGGACGTTTTGACGACAGCTTTGAATGAAATATTAGAAATAAAGCAATGTTTGGCAATTTTTTCAATAAATAAGTATTTAGAACTGGTGACGGAAAAGCACCTATTCTAGAGGACTTGAGGCCCTTGTCCACAGCCATATGCATGTTCCGTATATTAACAAGAGAATTTTAAAGAAATATCAATGAATAAAAGTTGTATGCCAATGCGAATAATGTGTTATGTATTACAGTTGTTTTGGCGCACTGCAGAGGTGAAGCACATGTTGAGACAGCAAAGTTACAGCGATAAATCCGTCGGTGTAGCTTAATTGGGAAAGTATTCGGTTTCGGAGCAGTAGGATGCAAGTTCGATCTTCGCACCGGCAAATTTGTGTTTTCACATTGGTGCCCAATGGTGGAAATAAATGTACTGGCCATTGGGTTCTTCAATAATTTTCAAAGAAGCTGGCCTTAGTTCTCTGAAAAAATAAAATTTGCGTGGTATGATTAACTTTGGCGTAAGTGTTTTGTAGTACTATTTATTCTATAACGTAATGTCTTTTTCGTGAGCAAGATTGGCGGTATACGCTAAGTCTAAAACCATTAAATAAGAATACGATGCAATAGTTTACGGCCAGACGAAACATAAACAGAAGTCAACTTACGATAACTTTTTATTCGTCCAGCACTACTTCAGTAGATCCAATATACACTGAGTGGCCACTTTATTATGACCAACCCCTCAGTACTTCGTTGGGCTACCTTTTGCCTTTAATACTGCGTCGATTCTTCGTGGCATCGACTCCACGAGATGTTGATAGTTGGTTTGTGGAATCTGAGACCATGCTTGATGAATAGCACTTTCCAGGAGTGTGAGATTGCAGTGTTGTGGATCCAGCTGTCTGATGGCTTGTTCAACTTCATCCCACAAATTCTCAATGGGGTTGAGATTTGGAGATTGTGGGGGCCACCTAAGCAAAGTAAACTCACCGGCATGTTCCTAAAACCAATCCTGTGCAATACGAGCACTATGGTAGGACGCATTATCTTGTTGAAAGTAGCCATCGCCATTGGGATAAACCATCCACATGACAAGATGCACTTGGTCCGCAACGATGTTTAGATATGATGTGCCAGTCAGACGTTGATCAACACGAATTAAAGGGCCCAAAGCATGCCAGGAAAACATTCCTCAAACCATAACGTTGCCTCCACCAGCTTGAAGGATTGTTGCAATGCTTTTGGGGTCCATGCTATCGTGCTGTTTCCGCCAAATTCTCACTCGGCCATCGGTATGGTGCAACTGAAAACGTAATTCATCGGACCAGATAGTTTATTTCCAATTATCGACTGTCCAATCCTTGTGCTCCTGGAGACGTTTTCTCTTGTTAACTGCAGACAGCAAAGGTGTTCGAACAGGCCTTCGGCTGCCATATCCCATACGATGCAGTGTACGGCGAACAGTGCGTGCAGAGATCATTTGAGGGGATCCTTGATTAAGATGGTCTGTAATTTGCTGCACTGTTGCCCTTCTGTTGTCTGTTACCAGTCTGGACACTCTCCGTTCCGCCCGAGCGGTCACTATAGTCGATGACGACCACTCGTTGCACGTAGAGACTCAGTTTTTTGGCTGACAGTCCAGTCTTTAAACACTTTAACAACAACTGTTCTGGAACATTTCACGAATGCGGTGGTTTCAGTGATATTCGCTCCATGGCTCCGAGCTCCTACAATCATCCCACGTTGAAAGTCCGTCAAATCGCATTTTTTACCCATCTTGTCACCCAAAAATTACTTCTACTACTGTCGCAAGTTTGTCGTTTTCATGTAGGACTTCCGTCCACAGGGAGTAGAGTTTAGGTCCCAGCCACCTACAGCGAGATCGCCTTTTGGGCAGGACACAGAAACGGAAGGAATGAGAGCAAGTCTAGCGACTTTTGACAGAACAGTTTGTAGTGAGATTAGAGTACAGTAGATGGCGCCACCGTACATGTACGATATTGCACATAGAGGGGGAGAGAATTTCAGGCAGGACATAGGAAAGGATACCCATTTAACCAGTGGGTCCAGCCTGGGGGCCGTCACTTAACGTGCTCGTCCGATGCACGGCGGATATTCAGCGATTGTTAGTAAATCACACCATCTCTGAAAGATCAGCCCAGGCTTGAACCTAGGGACCCAGCATCGATAATCTGAAACACTAACCACTAAGCCATCCGCGGCTCTACTGTCGCAAGCACTAAGCATTCTCTTTTTATACAAACCTCGCCCTCTGGCGGCAACAGCGTGCAGCCATAGCTCATTTGCTTAAAACTGTCAGGTGGTCATAATAAAGGGGCCATTCAGTGTATACCACAGCAGGTAAACTTCACATTTATCTTAGCGATCGAACGTTTACACAACCACACATCCACATGGGCAAATAATCAAATGATCATATGTAGAGGATTTTAGGAAGGGAGTGTCTGACCCCAGGTCTTAAACAACCCTTAGAAATAGGAAGCTAGGAGATTTGCGCTAGAGTGCCCGATAGGAAAGTGACACGGAAGCGAAGTAGAAAGGGGGAGGAAGACGCCCTTATTTATTATCGGAGGGCCAGTACCCGAGGTCCGACGGCTTAAAGTGCCCATCCGACGTACGGCGGATACTTAGTGGATCGAGCGTTCGTACCTGCCTGGGATCGAAAGTGAGGTCCTTTCCGCGGCAGTCACGAACGTTGCCCACTAGGCCACCCACGGTCCTTCCACATGGGCAACTGTTGTATCGTCCTTTTTATCCATCGTTCTTATCACATTCATACGTCACTTTCTTTCTGAACTCAAATGTGTTGCCAACCTCATTTTAGAAACCATGAAACAAACTCTAAATTACATTGGACCTTCTTACTGAAACTCACTGGCGACGGAATTAACCTATTTAAATAATATTAACCTTTTAAAAAAAACTAAAAAACTACATCATGAACTGCAGCCGCTAGATCAACGATTGTAGTGGAGAGGGATTATTATGTATATACATTAACACTTATCTTTTGTCGTTGATATATATTACAATAACGTTTTCTTTTTCCTGTTGCCACTGTATTTAACTTAATTATGTTAAGATTATCAACTATTTTTCCACTCACCTTGTAATTCTTCTTCAGGGAACATGGGACTTTGTCAGGCCTTTTTGGCCTTTTTTCTATGCTCCCTTGCTGTGCTTGTTTCCATATACTTGTAATTCAATCTCTCATGCACAGCAAAAGGAAACGAACTGAATTGAATGGAATTCTTGTGAGAGAGAAGATATCACGTTAAGTTCGGAAGTATAAAGGAGAACAAACTCAAATTTACATAGGACAAGGAACTAAAAATGAAACTTAATTTAGAATATACGTCACAATTGGTGTAAAACTAGGGCAATCATATTAACTAAAATGTGCACATTTGTTTAACACGCAATACGTCGCCCCGGTGGCGCAGTGGTCTAAGCGATGGCTTCTGATCATTCGTCCGTAAGCGGTCCTGGTTCGAATCCCGGTGAGGCACGGATGGGATGTTGTGTTTGTCTTACGGCACTGGCTCTCTCTCCCTTAACTGGAACCAGTGGCCCTAAATTAAGGACGGGCGACTGCTTGTAGCCCATTGAGTTGCTCACGGTGGTCGTTAAACCTCCCAAAAAAGTAAAAAATAACACCCATTACAGTAATTTTGGTTTTACGAAAAATACCTGTAGGTTGCAAAGAATTTGAATTACTTAAACACCTATAAAATTTAGTTAATCATTTTTCCCGTATGTCACTGCGTAGATTTCCCATTTTATAGTAGATAGGTAAATGTAGGTAAATGTAGTTAAGCTGTAAACTGGGATTTACAAAATGACGCGCACATTTATTCTAGAACCATGTTCCTATTTCAGGCTTTAATTCATTCCTGAAGAAAGTGAAGTACAATACTACATGAAATAGGAGTGCCCTTAGAAAATCTGTTAGTCATAGATGATTCCATGGTTATGACTCCTACGTTTTTAAGCCAAAGATTTAAATTCAGATCTCGGGCAATACACGGAACGGACACTGTTTTGAAAGAATTCAAGCTTGATAATTGTTTCAACGATAATTTCTTAAATTAGTGTTTTTGAAACTACAGCATTATTTTCATGGGCGTTTTTACAAAGAGTGATAATTATCTTCAGCACGCCGCCATCACAGCAGTTCACTGCCATTCCAAAGGTTGCTGCTAAACTCACTGTCATTTCAAGGGTTATGGCTAAACTCATTGTCATTTTAATGGGTACGTTTAAACCACAATCGTTGTCATTCCAATGGCTACGGTTAAACCCACTGAACTCACTGTCATTCCAACGTCTACGGTTAAACCTACTGAACTCACTATCATTCCAATGGCTACTGTTAAATCCACTGAACTTACTGTTATTCCAATGGCTACTCTTAAATCCTGAACTCACTGTCATTCCAACGGCTACGGTTAAACCCACTGAACTCACTGTCATTCCAATGGCTACGGTTAAACCCACCGAACTCACTGTCATTCCAATGGCTACGGTTAAACCCACTGAACTCACTGTCATTCCAATGGCTACGGTTAAACCCACTGAACTCACTGTCATTCCAATGGCTACTGTTAAATCCACTAAACTCACTGCAATTCCAATGGTCACGGTTAAACTCGTGAAACCATTTCTTTTTTTTCTTTCGGGATTTAACGACCACCATGAGCTATTCTGAAGGCTATGCAGTCGCCCTTCCCTAATTTAAGGACACTAGTTCCGGGGAAGAGACAGACGTAGTGCCACGGGACAAAACACCCCTTCCTTACCAGATCAGGGACTCGAACTCCGGGGGAGCATCTCGGATGAATGAACAGAAGCCAGCGCATTTGACCACTCGGCTACTGGATGGCCTAAACTACTACTCCGGTTCGAATCAGCCCATGCAATCGTTGTCGAGAAAGGTCCTCCTCAATTTCAAGTTCTTTTAGTTTTCTTTTTTACGGAAACCCACTTACGTGTAATAATGTTAAGTGAATGTCTTTTATTTTTTTACCAGGTTTCTCTTTTCTGAATACTCAACGTCGACATGACTATAACTGCTTAATGTTGTAACTGTATATTCATTTTTTCACACTTAAACAATATGAAATGACTAAGCTGTCATTTTCACATTGTTTAAAGTATGAAAAATATTTTGAAAAGCAATAAGCAATAAAAATTTAAGAAAATTTTATTAAATGGGTATTGTGCTTGTTTCGTGGCTTTAGTCTTATACAGAAAAATTAATGACGAAAGTCTTAATTTTGAGCACCTTTTATCTTCTGTGTTCGAAACAGTAAACATCGTTCCCCCTGTGTGGGATTTAAAAGCTCCCATAATCCAAAGTAAGTGTTACTTTATCTTTCTTCGTGTCGACGGGAATATGGAGCTGTCACTATTTACTTTGTCACTGCAGCACGTGATAGCAGAGTCAGCGACTGCGCACTGCCTGTGTACACAGACGGAATGGATATCGATTCGCTCTCTGAAGAAGGCTTTTTCAATAAACGGGTCTGGGAACTTTTCTATTGCATTGGGCGCCGATTGGATTGATACAGTGCTTGTCCTCTCCCCTTCGTCCGCTTGCTTGCTCAATTCCTCCGGCCTTTGGGATAATGTTCACGCAAGGGACAGAAGCAGCAGCATTTATAATCCGCTTTTCTTCGATAATGGATTTTGAATTAAGTGAACGTAGCAGAAACACAAGACTTTATTATAATTTTTATAATTTCATTTTTCAGAGAGATATAAGGATATAAGCGTTTTTAAGGGAAAATATTGCAGAAATTTAATTTAAAAGAACGCAGCTATGCTCTGTCTACATATTTTGACGTTCTACAGAAGTGAATCACGTGTCAAGAGGACAAATCTGCAGCGATACGTTCCGTTTGCGTAGCTCAGCTGGGGAAGCAACTTACTCCGGAGTGAGGGGGACGAGGGTTCGATCCCCGTCACGGACAAACATGTGTTTTCACATTGGCGCCAGAACATAAAAGTGTATGTACTGGCCGTTGGGTTCTTGGGAAAATGCGTGATCGATGTGTTTCCACATCGTCTGGAATGAATGAACTCTCATTTATTCCAGACATTGTGGAAACACATCGTCTGGAATTAATGAGAGTTCATTCTTCGCTTCCAGAAAGAAATTAAGAGGCACATGATGTGACGTATCACAAAGGGGAATCATGTGTCAAGACGACAAATCTGCAGCTACACGTTCTGTCCACGTAGCTTAGTTGGGAGAGCAACTTACTCCGGAGTGGTGAGGGCTCACGGACAAGCATGTGTTTTCACAACATAGGCTACTGTTTCATAGGCGCCGACTGTGGGGGACGGGCAAAATATTTTTCGTCCTTTTTAATTAAATAATCATTTTGTCCTGATATGGTGGACCAAACGCTTCACCTTATGAAATCAAAGCTATTAATTTCAAAAAAGTAATAAATAACAAAATAAGTAAACTTTTTTCCCAGTTCAGCATTTGTGTGGTGAATGTTTAATATACTTATCAAAAATAAGAGAAATAAAAATACAGAAGCGTGCGTGTATAATCTCCAGCGCCTTTATTTATTTAATTAGTTTTTTGCGCTTCTTGTTCTTCGTTTGAGTACATCCGCCCCCCCCCCTTCCGTTAACTTTTTAATTTTTTTATATTTTTTATAAAGTTTGGTAATAAAATCGAAGGCTGAATTTTATGTTTAAAAATATTAATATTCAGCAAAAGAATATTTGTTTCCAGGTCCATTTGATGACGAGCAATTAGAATTGCGTTTTAAAATATGCGTCCATTCTCGTAGTTTTTCTTTTTGTTTGTTTTTTCTTTTATTTTTCTCCTGATAATTAATGGAAGAGATGTGCCCCTCCCACGTCTGATCTCTCTCTTCATGCCTGCCCCCACCATTAATTTGGTGAAGTCGCCCCCCTGTAACTGTACTGCATTGTTGCTAATGAAGTACGAACAATAGCTCCAAAAAGCATGAAAATTTCAAAACTAGATCACGTTTCTTAGGAATTCATTGCGACAGTATATGTACTACCTGTCGGAATTGTTCCCATTCTATTTATAAATCTTTCACTGTCGTTGTGGTGATGTGCGTTAAAGGAGAACAACTGCACTTTGACAAGGTTGGAGTATTTGGATGTAGTTTCTCAATTAGCTTGTTCTAGAATTTTTAAAGCTCACAGCAAAACTTCTTGTGAATTTGACCAATACTCGTGAAGCAAGATATCCTTATTACAGTGGAACCTGGGTTATACGTTTTTCAGTTATGCGTTTTCTCTTTTATACGTGATTCTGTGTTAGTTCCGATAGTGTTGCTGTAGTTTTTATCGCTTCTTTTAACTCTTTTATACAAAATTCATTTATACGCATTTTGCGAGTATACGTTAAAATTTGAATTTCGGATTATCGAAAATACACGGTTCTTTGATTCATTTATACGTAATCCGGTATGTTACAGCTTTTTCAGACAGCGTTGTTGAGTTCCTTTTTGATGCATCCAAAATTGAACCTTGATCCCATCAGATAAGAGTATTTTGTTTATCCGGTTTAGGTGAAAAATTGGTATCTTATTTCATGGCTCACACACCTGTGCACTCTTTCAAAATTGAGAAATCTCTGTGACGTAACTTTGTGGATCCACCATTTTGTGCCGTAGTAGAATAGAATCCTAATAAATCTGTGGGACGTAACTTTGTGGTTCCACTATTTCGTGGGGCAGTAGAATAGAATCGTAAATGTATCACCAATATTCAACATTCTGATTTCAAATGGATGCACTCAGGACCCGTCGAAAAAAAAAATACTGTTAATTTACGAGTTCCATATTGAAGCACTGTTCTCAGATTCTTAGTTGTGAGTATTTCACTAAATATAGAATCAGGATTTTTGTAGACAGATAAAGTTGTCAAAATAGAAATAAAGAACGTGGTTAAGAGCGATGTATTTATTTATTTATTTACTGTCGCCACGTATTTTGAGTATTTTCAACTTGGATCTCGCCCTTTGGATTTAACTGCTATAATATATATATACCCTGTGCCGTTAATGCCCACCAGATGGAGACGTCTCAGTAGCTGAGCCCATCTTACGGATTTATGATGTCAGAAGCTGACTTAAAAATACACATAGCACCGTGGATTGTTGTCCACCGTGGCGTATATGTAACGCACTCGGCTAGATATCGAGAGTTCTGTTGGTTAATTTCCACAGCGGCGGCTGATAAACAATTTTTCGGTTGCTGTGTGTTTCTAGAACGTGATTAAGAGCGATGTATTTATTTATTTACTGTCGCCACGTATTTGGAGTATTTTCGCCAAAATAAAAGTTCGATTTTCATAAACTCTACGATTTTTGCAATGTGATAAAATACAAGAGTCATTCAGAAGGTAAAGAACGTTTGGTTATAAAAGCTACAAACTTTTAAATTTTTCAAATATTTTATTTACAATTTTTAACTCATTCCCTAGCCTATTTTTCTACATAGTCGCCCTGGATATTGAGGCACTTGTCATATCTTGGGATAAGTTTAAGTATCCCCTCCTCATAGAACTCTGCCTCCTGTCCTTTCAGGCAGTCAATAACAGCTTCCTTTCACGCATCATCATCAAAACGTTGTCGGCCAAGGAACTACTTTAAATTGGGGAACAAATGGCTGTCTGATGGTGCAAAGTCCGAGCTGTAAGGTAGGTGCTCAAAAATTTTCCAGTGAAACTCATTAAACAGCTCCCTTGCTTTCCTGGCAGTGTGCGGACGGGCGTTCATTCGTGATGATAGGGCACCCTGACCGCTCTTCGTCGTGAACGTATGTTTTTCCGTTTTTAAACATTCTTCACCACTTTCTGACTCTGAATTCATACACTTCTCCATTCACTCGAACAAGTCTCCGATGAATGTCAATAGGCCTGGTGTTTTCAGGTCAGAAAATGGAAAACTGATCGTAACTTTTTTTTCTTTGGAAGTTTAACTACCACCGTGAGCAATTCAATGGGCTATAAGCAGTCGCCAGTCCCTAATTTAGGGCCACTGGCTCCAGGGAAGGGAGAGAGTCAGCGCCCTAAGACAAACACAACATCCATGCCTCACCGGGATTCGAACCCGAGCCCATCTCGGACGAATGATCAGAAGCCATCGCTTAGACCACTGCGCCACAGGGTCGGCTGATCGGACTTCGAATTCGGTGGGATTTTCAATGCGCGTATTCATTTCGAAAGATCGTAACTAACCACAAACGAATAATAAACGCCCGACAATGAAGCCAGGAGATAGCCAACAACGCACTGGGTGCTGATGACCTTGACTGAGTGTCGGCCAGGAACCTGGGCAGACTCTATGCCCAAACTTTCTTTACTTTCTCGATGACCTACGTATATTATAATTTATAACGCATTTTTTTCTTTACCCGCCAATTAGACTTTAAATAAATCATTATTAAGGAATATCTTGAACTCCTTTAGAGCATAAATTTTACGAGGGGAAATCAGAAAGTAACTTTCCCTGTTGAAGAACTTTAAAAATACTGCATGTATTGAAAATGTTTTTTTGCTGACATGTAACCTAACATGTTCTATTCTAGGGTTTTAAGTAGCTGCAGTTTGAAGCTCCAGAGACATTACGTTCCTGTAGTACACAGATTCCAAATAGCTACTGTACTGGTTGAATGGACAAAGAAAGAAAACCGAGGAGTCATTCACTTCTTGTGGGCAAAAGGGGCGTCGCCTATTGAAATTCGCCGTGAACTTCAAGCTGCACTGTTATCACGTTCGAGCCTACATATAGCTTGAAGTTCACGGTGAATTTCCAAAGCCGCCATTTAATTTTTTTTTTTTCGAACTGTTTTAGGTATTCGAACCTTAAGCCCTATCAGCATGCCGATTTTCAGATCTCCAGGTCGTGTGGAAGTGGTCGAACAATTCGCGAAAATTTCAAGCGGAGATATGTTCCATAGCCATCAATTTTATTTTTATTTTATTTTATTTTATGCCGGCGGAAAGCGTTGAATTTTAAAAGCGTCGCTGCGCAATTAAGCATTGCTTCATTACCAGTTTTATTGCAGCGTGTCCTTTTACCCAATGAGAAGAGAGTGCTAAAAATAGCTGCGTCACCATGGCAGCAGGTCACGGGACTAGAACTTTCCTGCGTGGTTACCGTTGAAGACAGAGGAAGCCGTTCGTTCCTTTACTTTGCGTTTTTAAAAAATGCTTAAAAAGCAGAAAATGAGTTTTCTTATTTTTTTTAAAGACAGATAATAGCTGCGAGTTTATGCTGCAAAAATTGCAATGCGTTATGATTTATAGTTTGCCATATATCCGGTTTTTTTTAATGGTTCCCATCGCAAAATAGATAATTTTGTGAAATTTAAACATTTAATTTCTCGTAAACTAAATCGAAATTCAAAAAAAGGGCGACGAGGTGCAAAACTTCGGTCATGGCACTACATGCCTACAAAGTTCCGTGGTTCTGTTGCTGTTTCTGTTGCTGTACATCCACCTAACGAGATGCCACCCCAAACCAGCACGCTATCATCACCATAATTGTCTCTTTCACTGGTCACAGAGGGATGACAACTTGTCCCTGGTTCTCTCCAGATCAAAACAAATTGTCTCTTTCACTGGTCATAGAGAGATGACAGCTTGTCCCTGGTTATCTCCAGATCAAAACACGCCTGAAATTGCTCCACGAAGCAAATCTGAACTCATCTGTGAACACTACTAACCTCTATGAAAACGCAAGTTTGTCCGTGACGTGTATCGAACACGCTTCCCATCACTCCGGAGTAAGTTGCTCTCCCAACTAAGCCACACGGACGGAATGTATCGCTGCAGATTTGTCGCCTTGACACGTGCTTTGCCTCTGTAGTACATCACACCTCCGTTGGTTTGCAGTTCAATTGACGTGAAATCTTGCCCAATTCTTATTCCCGTAGCACCACCAAGGGCTGTGTCAAAGTATTGATCCTGTTTATCTACAAAGTTAATCGGAGATACCCAGTGATTGGAAGTAGTACGTTGCTTTTAAAGTAGCGTAGCATCAAACAGAAATAATCGCTCTTTCCACGTTAATAAGTGAGTCTCGAAAAAATTATCATCGGCCGTCACCGGGAATCGAACCCAGGTCTTCCAGTTACGCGCTGAACATGCTACCACTGCACCACAGCATAACTGGAAGATACTGGGTTTGATCCCCGGTGGCGGCCGATGAGAATTTTTCCGAGACTCACTTATTAACGTGGTAAGAGCGATTATTTCTGCTTGGTGTTCCTAATCCACGTCAAGTGTTTGAATTAAGTAGCGTAGCATGTAGTGGCTACAATTAGAAAAAAGTAGTTGTAGCAGTAGCACACTGCAAAATAAAATACCTTGTAGCGTAAAATTACGCTACAGATCACGCTACTTTTTTAAAAATTGGTTAAAAATTGCATTCTTCTAATCACGTGACATTTCCAGACTTCCTGAAGTGTAATTGGCTGTAACAGAGGGTCCGAGTGTGCTCTGCCTACAATAACGTACCTGACTTAACTCACTATGAAAGTTCGCCAAACTGTTAACTGAAAAATTTCAATTAGCCAGTGAAGACAGCGAGTACGAGGCAATCACGCTAGCGGTTTTTTTTTCTTTTTTGGTTGGTTGCGGCGTTAACGAACACAATGAGCAACTCAATGGGCTATAAGCAGTCACCTGTTAATTTAGGGCCACTGTTTTCTCCAGCAAAGTGAGGGATCCAGTGCCGTAAGACAAATATAACATCCATGCTTCACCAGGATTCAAACCCGGACCCATCTCGGACGAATGGTCAGAAATCAGTGCTCAGACCACTAACCACGGGGTATACCACTAGTGGTTTTATTGAAGACTATTCGTTGATTACGAGATTCGATTCTTTAGTCCAAGAAAATGAGTTCGCAGATACAGAATGATATGTGGCTTTTAACTGAATTACTTGGGCTTTTCAGCTAATCTGCCTAGCTTGAAATATGCGCCACTGAATGTGACAAAATACAAAGATAAATTACTTGCGTAATTTACCTTGCTTTTTAACTCTGAATACCATAGGTAATAATGTAGATGTAAATATCATCCTCAGAATTTGCACATTTAATTTAAATCTAGACGTGAAAAGTAGCAAAACTCCCTACTTTAAAAAAAAGTAATGTAGCTAGTTACTTTTCAGAAAAAAGTAGTTGTAACTGTAGCAAGCTACTTTTCCCAGAATGCAGTTGTGGCAGTAGAAAGCTACTTTTAGAAAGTAGTTTTCAAATCACTGGAGATATCTGTTGTCCATGGATGCTGTATTCGTAGGTTTTCCTTTGCTGTACCTTCGGGAAGTCGAGTGCAT
Source organism: Macrothele yani (assembly GCA_039090855.1). Classification (NCBI taxonomy): domain Eukaryota; kingdom Metazoa; phylum Arthropoda; class Arachnida; order Araneae; family Macrothelidae; genus Macrothele; species Macrothele yani. The sequence goes on from CM077014.1 coordinate 4,665,223, forward strand.
ACTTTGTAATTGGTCCCACAGTCTGTAGACCACAGAAATACTCACATGAAGCCGTCTTGCACGATGGATGAGGAAGGAGTGCGATTTACTCAAGTTCATAATGCTTTACCTAAGTCTGCTTTACCTGAGCCTTCGCGTTCTCTTGTTAAAGAAGCGTCCGCTTTCTTTAGATTAAAGCAAAGTACAGTTGTTTCACCTGTCGTACATCCTATCCAGCTGGTCGGAATACACTTCGACAGCTTGGCCATCCGGAACTAGATAAAACTGGATCACACTCTTGAAATTCGACCAGACACACAGCATGGTTGTTTCTCCAAACAGCAATGTTTGGGGTCAGCTAGAGTTAGTACACCTGGGTCCAGCTATTGGTTGTGGGTGTCTAAATCACACAGGTAGATCCATTTCTCGTCCCCAGTAAATAACCTTTCGATGAACTAAGTTGTCATTCGGATTCTTGATCAGTTCCTTTCAGACTTCGAAGTGTTGTTGATCCTCATCTGGGGTCAGCTCGGCACTGCGCCATACTTAACCTTTCTGATCTTGTGCAGGTGGTCAGCAATGGCGGATTTGGAAACTCCCAGTTCGCGAAAAAACTTTCAGGTACTGACTGTTGCATTTGCTTCAACAGCTGTGAGCAGGGCATCCTGCTCACGGCTGTTGTAGCAAATACAAGTAGTTTGAGGGTGGCAAGATTAGCTTCTACTCCAAGCTCGTATCAGTCAGCCTCAGCCTTTTTGAACCAGCTATTTGCTGTCCGAGTGATCGCAGAATTTTCGCCTTCTATCCTTGCATTCTGTAATGGTGAACAGAACCAAGATTTGAAACTTCGTGTCCATCTGAAACAATGTAATAAACGCTTAATGTATGTTTCGAAATACGTGAACGTGTACCACATATGAACCTGTTTTCATGCAGCAAGCTGTTGAGCGATCTGCAACATCGACAACCTCTTCCGCTGAAACCAGGCAAAGTACTTATACAAAAGAATGTAATTATTTTGCGGACACTCAAGTAATGTTACTGCCCACTCAGTGTATAAGAATCAAATGCATTCATTCAAATTGCTGAAAGATATTGTCACGTCTAATATCGTTCTCTGACCTCCATCCATAGGTGACGTCCTTGAATATCACGAAATAATTATTCATTTCAATCAGTTTTTCTCTTATCTCATTAAACTTTTCCATTTAATAGGCAGCGCTGTAATCCATTCAGTTTTGTAAGAACGTTTAGCTGCTTTTATTAAGCCAAAGCTCCATGCATCAAGCAGAACACAATCCAACCTCAGCTCTCATTGCTGCATATGTAATTACCCTACGACACGTGACTTTAAAAAGCTTATTTCATAAACTTGCCAGACACCGTGATCGCGTGTTTGCTAAAACATTCAACACACGCCATGTTGAGTACGTGCGACGCGTTCCGTACTCTAGAAACAGAGGTCGAAATCAACATGTAAGTTGATGCCAATGAAAAGTCATGCAATAATACATACACTGGAGCTCAACACATCTTAGAATCGAGTGAGCTCAGCTGCACTTACTACTTGAATTCCCTTCCGAATTCAAATGGAGAGTTCCGAAAATGAGCTTACGGTGGTTGCGTGCTGTGAGCTCATTTTCGCTTGACCCCGTGACATTCGTTGCATCACAGTTTCTAAGATGACCAGGGTCGTACAAATCGCCCTAACGGCTTCTCAGAAGTGACGCTGTCGTATTTGCTCACGCGATATTTGAAGGCAGGTTTCCTGACAATAAAGTAAAGTCCCTTACTGAGGACAAAACGTGGATAGTGTAGTTCTAAAACATCTTAAGCCTTCACTTATTCACGTGTCTGTAACGAACATCAGAAGTTACTTGCAAGGTTACTTCCAAATGAAATTGTTTGTCAGCGGGATGAGGTTTACCTTGTTCAATTTGATTTCTGATACAACCGAGCATTTTAATGTCAAGCAAAAAATAATTAATTACTCATTATTGTACAGTTGAAATGTATCAGCCGCCCCGGAGACCTAGGAGTCAGAGGCGAGAGTTTCAAGTTAGTTTCAGGGTTGAGCACGAGATCTAGCTGGATGAAGCATGCATGGCTGCTTGTCTTACGGCGGTGGCTCTATACCTTCCCTGGAACAATTTTCCCTAAATTAGGAATATGAGACCCCTTTATGGCCTTAGATGCTAAGCCTATAAACAAAAGATATAGTGTTTTGCTTTTGTTATTCCGTTAAAATATCTTTCTACAAAAGATTTCTTTCACACTTACCTTCTGAATATTTCTTCAGACTTACCTTGGAGTAACTGCATTTCCTTAATTGTAAACTTTGCTTTCAGCAAGTTAATGCATGCACTTGTTCCCAGACAGACGATATTTTCTTCTAAAAAGTTTTTCATGCTGTGAGTTTGGCTCAGAGAGTGCAACTATGTTATAACGCTATTGAAAAGGAAATTTACTCTTCATTCAGGCAATTTTGCATTTCACAATAACTTTGTTTACGGCTGAGCAAAGGAGCGTAAAGATACAGAGAACCTCCCACCCGGTGGCGCAGCAGTCTAAGCGTTGTCTTCTGACCATTCGTCCGATATGGGCCCGGGTTCGAATCCCAGTGAGGCATGGATTTTGCGTTTGTCTTACGGCACTAGATCTCTTCCTTACCTGGAGCCAGAGGCCCTAAATTAGGAACAGGATACTACTTATAGCCCATCGAGTTGGTAACGGTGGTCGTTAAACCTTCAAACAAACAACAACAAACAGAAAAAGTACAGAGTCAGTGAATGACAGAACACGCCATCGAAGGCCTCAAATTAGCGAGGAAACTGTGGAACAAGCAGTTGAAAGGATTCCAAATTCTCTCCAGGAAGTACTTAGTTCCCGTTGCGAGTATCTGTGTATGTTAACGTGAGTCATCATAAATATCATTAATCCGCGTAAATGATTTGGGTGCACGAGTGCCGCTTTGTTTTGGGAATATCAACACGAACAGCATTTTCATCGACATAAGAATAACTTCACGGGAGTTCCCATATGAGTCAGCACTCAGCAATCGTTTCTTCCATGAACGGGAGAGACAGCACAGTAAACTTTTCATGGTTTTCGAACACAGAGCGTCAGCTTGACATTTCCCAAAATCTAAATTGTGAACTGACTTTCATTTAAGCTATAATAACAGACTTCTGATAACCGACACTACAGTCGAAGTGATTTATATGACGAGAAAAAGTCATGCGCTGTAAGAAATAAGTGGTGTGAATTTCTGAAAATTCCTGAAAATAAAATGCAGCAAAGTTGCCTTTAGGTCTCCGACATTTAACGAAATTTCGGATTTGAAAAGCTTTCGTTTCAAATAATGGAAACTGCAGTATTTTGATAGATTTTTCGTTGCCACTAATTTCGTTTGTTTTTTAGAAATGTCTATTTCGTGTTTCACTTCATTTATACAGAAATTTCGATTTTGACTTTTTCAGCTCCTCAACAGAAATAACTTACGTTTCCATTTTTTAATACTAAATTCTCCAGTCGCATTGAAGAACTTTTCCTGTGAAGGAATCCTTTATCTTGTCCGAGGTAGAGATTGAGCTCGTGGTTTGCACCTCAACAAGGAGCGCTACCAACTGAGCCAGAAAGACACTTACCAAAAGATCAGGTGTAAAATAGAAACGAAGAGGACTGGAACAGCGGGAAAATTAAATGATTTTCGCTATGAATACGGGTAAATTAGTCATTTTATTTTTTGTATGTGCTTATTATTTCTGTGAATAGGTTAATTTTTGCTATAGGAGGATTTATCACAAATTACATTTCTTTTTCTGCACATTTTTCAAAGAAACAGAATGTTTTGCAACTCGATATTTTTTAAACTGACAATGACTTTCAATTACGTTTAAGAAAAGGTGAAATACTACTATTTTGTAGTATTATTTCATAAAACACCTAAATACGCATAAGATGTACTCTTAATAGCCATAATACACTCATCGTCAAAAAAATAGTTGCACCCAGAAGAAAGCAACCGACAGGAATGAAACTCGGTGGGTAGGTTTGACATCATGAGACATGCAAATGATTTTAGTATCACGCTTGGCTGAGCATGTGAGGCAAGCAAAGAGAGTTCGTAGCGCTGTGCCTGGCCGGGTATACAAGGCCGTCTCGTTGCGCATGCTTGCCATTCCGAGTCGTGCTGTTTTGTTGGTTGCATCCTTTGCAAGTGAAGTATGCCTCGGAGATAAGTTCGGAAGCAATTCGAGCAGTTGGAGGAGTTCGAGACGAGCCGCATCGTCGGGCTCCGGGAAGCTGGATAATCTTATCGCCGTATTGAGCACCATACCAGTCGCGCGGATATCACCATAGCACGCTGTTGACGGAAGTGGATAGAAAAAGTCACGCAGCAGCGACAGGAAGGGTCTGGGAGACCTAGACAAACCACGAAGAGAGAGCTCCGACGGGTTGTCCGACATGCGCGGAGTGATCCAACAGCCACGACTGCGGATATTCAGCGAGCAGTGGTGCCCTCCATGCATCGTCCGATTAGTGCCAGCACCATTGGCAGACGTCTGCACGACGTAGGACTACAAGCACGCAGACCGTTACGACGACTGCCCTTAATACCATTGCATCGTCGCCAAAGACTGCAATGGTGTCGTGCCAGACTGTCATGGAGCCACGCAGAATGGCAGCGGGTGATTTCCAGTGATGAGTCCCGCTTTTGTCTTGGAGGAGACGACCAACGAATCCATGTGTGGAGGCACCGTGGTCAGCGCCAAGATGAACAGTTTTTTCGAGCGTCACACGTCCAGAAGCCCTGGTGTCATGGTGTGGGGTGCAATTGCCTACGATGCCAGATCACCTTTGGTGTTCATTACAGGTACTTTAACAGCCCAACGTTACGTTAATGAGGTCCTGCAACCAGTGGCCCTACCTTTTCTGAACGCTCACTCCGGTGCGATTTTCCAACAGGACAACGCTCGTGCGCATACTGCTGTTGTCTGGAGAGCTTGCTTTCAAGGCTCTGACACTCTGCTATGGCCAGCCGCATCGCCAGACTTATCGCCGATTGAAAATTTGTGGGATGCTATTGGACGCGCTATCAACACTCCACTCCTACCGCACAATCTGCAGGAACTGCGTGGGAAGATTCAAGCTGCATGGGATTGCTTATCGCAAGACACCATTAGAAACCTGTACGACTCCATGCCGAGACGTCTGGCATGCTGTGTGATCAAACATGGCGGCCCGACGCCATACTGAAAGACACTACTTATTGGTGTGTAGCTAAATAAATATTGCACGTATCAGTCTCAGTGTTTAATCATTTATTGTTCCTGGTAACCTTTACCGTCCTCCCGAATAGCATTGCAATCCGACACGTCTTTATGGGTGCAACTATTTTTTTGACGATAAGTGTAACTTTTTTTGTGTTAAGGGGTCCACAGACTGATACATAGACATCATACAATCAGCAGTACGAAAATTACTGGTGATTGTATGATTGACATCATACAATCTACGACACTTCAAGTACCCGGTTTTTTACGGTAATACAACGCAAGTGCACCAACTAGGAAGTGCGGGTGGTATCAGTTGCCACAATTTACCCCCAAGAAAATGTATTTTAGAATTTAACCAGAGATATTTATGCTGAAAAAATTTTACCCCCAAGAAAATGTTTTTTAACATTTTACCAGAGATATTTACACTGAGGTGAAAAAACAATCTTCAAGGGCCTGCCATCATCATTCAGTGGTGCCACATAACAAATTGTAATCTAGGTTCGGTTTAGGAACTTTAGCTTATTCCACGCAAAGGAACAAGCAGGAATAAATAATTCACATATTCCACTTCATTTTTGCTAAAAACTGTCTCTCTTTAAAAAATCACAATCTTTCATGCACTCCTGGATAAAAATAAATCAAAGAAACATGAAGCATAAAATTAGTGAACTCAACATATTATATTCTTTACTTTTGAGAGTTTTTGTGAGTTTTAATAGAGAAAAAATTCCCTATCATGAGATCTTTAATCTGCAGGTATCAGAAATTAATCTTTGTTTGATTCGTGTCACTTAACAAAGCTAACCAATGCAGCAAATTTTTCGGAAGTTCGCTTTCTGATCTCATGAAAGTGTTATTCCTCCACGAGTTCCTTAACTTATATAAAACTTCTGATTCGTGTTTGCAAAGAATTGTCCCATGTCGACAAATCAAAGAAATTATAATAATTTAGAAAAATTTCCCTATAATTTCATATAATTTGATTTTCGGATTGGCAACAGGGGATTTTGGGGTTTCGCCGTAGATACCAGAACAGTGTTTTACGAAGTTTGACATGTGAATGATGAGAGAGTTGGTTTAGCTGATTTTTTGGAACAAAATTACAGCATAAATGATCCTTTCATATGTTAGATACCAAAACTTTAAGAAGATATGAATGGTTTCAATGAATCTTCAGAATTATTTTGGTTTAATTTCTACATACATTTACTGAAGCAAATGATCTGATACTTTTCTAATAAGCCCATACCAGTAAAATAAACGATATGATATAAAATAATTCAAGATTATTATAAATTGGAAGACATTATCAATAAATTTAGTAAAATCTTAGAAATAAGGAGCAAGGAAGGAACCGAAGTAACTTTTTTTATCAAGAAGAAGTGTGTGTTAAACTAAAAGTAATACAAAGAGTAAAACTACGTTAGTAATCCGAATTGATTGACCTTAAAAATAAAAATTAACGTTTCCAAGCTTTCACATGTCAACCAGATGGCTTTTTCAAGTAAGGTAGGCCCTAGACACCAAACTGCCAATTGAATAATAGAACGATTAAAAAATTTGAACGCGGTTACTTGACTAGACATAAACAAATAGATGAGAATGTAATTTTCGTTTGCCGCCCCGGTGGCGCAGTGGTCTAAGCGATGGCTTCTGATCATTCGTCCGAAAGAGGTCCGGGTTCGAATCCCGTGAGGCATGGATGTGGTGTTTGTCTTACGGCACTGGCTCTCTCCCTTCCCTGGAATCAGTGGTCCTAAATTAGGGACGGGCGACTGCTTATAGCCTACTGAGTTGCTCACGGTGGTCGTCACAAAGCTCCAGTTAAAAAAAAATCGTTCAAAGATACAAGGCTATGTCAGTTGAGCATGAGGTATTTTGGAAGGAAAAAAGCATTACTTGAAGAACTGGTTCCAAATTCGTGGCAACTCTAAAGAGATGTTATCATTACAAGCCTCACTGTTGATCATGACCGCCAACATTGCTCGAATGGCTGTCGATTTAGGAATGGAATAGGAAACTAATTTCTTTACGTCATCCCATATAGACGCAGACAATTTGAACTTGACTTCCTTGAGTAGAACATGGTTACTTTTCCTTCCTTTGTGTCCTTTTTATGTTCGTTGATTCTAATTCTGAACGAACGCTTGGTCATACCGATTTAGCATGATTTGGAGCCGTCCGGATATTTCAAAGGGATGGCATAAAGACCTGCCTCATTGGAAAGTGGAGACTTGACAGTATTTTTCACAATCGTAGTATATAAAGATTTAGCAAACCTTATGCCGACACTGAGTTCATCTTCTTAAGTGAGTTCTTGAGTAGGTAGCAAATGTTTGGTATGTAGGAAATTCAGCCCAGGTAGCTTAGCTGTGGTACAGAAATAAAATAAAGTAAAGCTGCCAGTAATAAATCTCATAAAGGAAGAGGAAACAGGATAGAATAAATATTGTCTAGCATCTTTTGATTCCCTTATTTTATACGCCTAATAAACGGAGTTCACTTTTTATTTTTTTTATTTTTATTGTCTTTCACAAGCTATAAATTGTTGTGGTAGGCAAAAGCGGCGCTGTATAATGATGAAATTCATTTCTCTTTCAATACAAAAGGCAAGTTCTTAAAACGTTTTCCCTTCTTGTTTCTTCTTTTTCTTCCCTGATACAATTATCCCAACTGAAAGGTAAATCAGTGGAAATTACTGACTTTTCAATTTTTGACTTTTCATGGCAATCCCTTTCTCTATCCTGGAGAACACAGGCTGAAACGCTAATGTATAAGGAGGTTGCAAAAAATCAAATTTGCGCATGTTCTGTGACATATACTATCTACATAGCTTCTCGTTTTTGTTTATTACCTCATGTGCTAGGTAGTAAACAAAAACGGAAAGCTAAATAGATAGTATATGTAAATGTTCGTGTCTCGTTTTACTTTCTGCACTGAACATCACATAGGAACTCCCAAGAGTTTGTCTTTAGTAGGAATGAACTTGCAGCCAGTTAAGGCTGAACGTTGCCTCAAAATTAGAATACGCTAAATCCAGTCACAATTCCTTGTTTTATCCTTCATTTCTTTTTATAGTATATGTCTATAGTCAGTTATTTCAAGGAGCACCATTGCAATACCTACGTCGTATCTGCTAAAAATGTCCAACACCTATCAATATGCTGAGATTTCATCTGTTAATTAAAAAAATCTAACACATACCTTTACATAACCGGATGCATTGGCAGTCCTTTTTTTAAATTATGTTTGTATGTTTGATATTGCTTAGTTACAAGTATAAGGTATCGGGTCACCTTGCTCACTTTACATCGTCTTTCCATAGGTGATACTGCAATGTTTATCGGTAACTCGCATATAACGATTACGTTATTTTCTAAACCAGTGGTGCAGTCGAGACCTGGAGAGGCCAGGCTACTTTTTAGCTAGCTGAATCTGACTTTTTTATTATATTTATTCAACCGTCGCCCATTCAAATCTACCTTTTTTTTAACACAAATAATTTTAACCGAGTTTTTTCCCTTTCTTCTTTTTCGCGTTCTCTCTTTATTTTTTTTTTTTTTCATGGTGGCTATTCACAAATCCATAGACCTTTTGTTTACGAAACCACCTCAGAAATAGCCAGAGAAGTGGGTACCAGACAATATAATATCGTCATCATCAACCATTATCAATCCACTGCTGGATAGAGGTCTCCCCAAGTTTCTTCCACAGCGGTCTATCTTGCGCCAGTCTCTTCCATGTCACTCCCGCATGTTTTCGAATTTCATCCACCCATCTCCCATGTGGCCTTCTTTTGGGTCTTTTCCTGTCCCTTGGAATCCAGTCTAGGATTCTGGTTGTCCATCAGTGGTCCGTTCTTCTGGCAACATGTCCAGCCCATTGCCATTTCAGGGATTTTACTCTGATCATGATGTCTTCCACTCTTGTCATTTTCCTTATCCACGAGTTCCTCTCCTTATCTCTCCTGGTTACACCAAGCATGCACCTCTCCATGCTTTTTTGAGTTGTCTGCAGTCTTTGTATGTCTTTTTTAGTTAAGATCCATGTCTCTGCTCCATACGTAAGCACTGGAAGGATGCACTGATTAAACACTTTTCTTTTAAGACATAACGGCATGTTACTCTTAAATATTGTACTTTTTCTTCCAAAAACTCTCCAACCAAGTTTAACACGTCTATTAATTTCTTCATCAATGTGACCTTTGCTTGATATCTGCTGTCCGAGGTAAATGTAGGTATAGGTTATCTCCAGCTTTTCATCACTTTTATCTTCTGAAAGCAAATTTTTTATCCCACTTCTTTACACTTGTCAGCAAGTTCTTGGATCATAAACTGCAGCTCTGAAGGGACAGTTATATATATATACACACAGTGTGTGTGTGTGTGAGAGAGAGAGAGAGAGAGAGAGAGATTTCAAAGGTTTCTTGCCCCCCCTCCCCATATCTCTGCTGGAGAAGATAACGCCAGGGCCGGTCTTTGTTTTGCTGCATCACTATTCTGAACATGTTATCGAATTCTTGGTGAATGAAAAGAATACTTTTGAAAACAATTAAAAGAAACTAAGACTGCATAATACCAATCCTGTAATGCATCTGATTGCTGGACATCTGCGTAATATGACCTCGCTAATCTTTACTGCTTTCCTCATAGTGACAGGCCAGAAGCAGCTAGAACGTAAACCAATATTGCTTATTCCCACTTGAAGTAAATTACCTACGATCATGACAAGAAAGCTCCAAATTTAATCTCATTTCTTTAACATTTCCCTAGAAGCGTATCAAGGAATTTAAACAACCCCAACCAAGAAGCAATTGAAACTTAATAAAGAATCTTGAAGCCATCTCCTTAAGCATTGTTACTTCCTGCGAGGTCGTGATCAAAGCTTAATTGTCAGTTAGTAGATGAGAAAGCTGTTAAAGTTTCCCTGGGCAGGACGGGGGAAATGAAGTAAACGACCAGTGCATTATCTCCTCAGACTTTTCAGTCGCTTCCATTTATCAGCCTTCCGACCGTGACCACTTTCGGCCACACTGTCGCTTAACGTAATTGCATTCCGAACTTTGTCTAGCTACAACTTAACCTATTCTACCATTCGGGGAATGAAGAAAAGGATTTAATGTAAGATATGTGCTTTAGTAGCCGCGGTAAGCGTCATAAACTAAAAATCTTGTTTCTTTTTGATGGCACCTTGAATTACTTCAACAAAATTAATGCTGCAATGGCTAAAGAAAAATGCGGTAAGCGTCTCGAAAATGAGATTGCAGATATACTGAGGTAAAAGGTTTTTTGATATATTTAATATGGAAGAGAGGGTCCTGAGAACAAATAACACTGCTCAGAGTATTAGCATTGAATAGAAGCGCCTGTAAAATGAAATTACGTGCACTTAAAGTAAACGAGGTTTTTTTGTTTTTAATGAAGAAGTGTTATGGCGAAGTAAATTTCTCCATCATTTTTTACGCCAGGTGCGGGATTCGAACCCACAACTCTCGGGAGCTCCGAGTGCTATCCACTATACTACACTGGCATGTGCTCTCCCTGCTATCTGCCTTTCTCTCATGTGCGTCCTGTGGGGCAGGCACGTCACCCCCCAGAAAGAGGGCCGGGGGCATAGTCCACGGGTTAGCCGGGACCATGTGTCGCTGTAAGCAGTCATCCAATGAAGAACGTGCATTTGTGAAAACCCAGACAATTTGGTGTATGGAACGTAACATCCACTGATTAATATTTTTCGAACCACTGAAGAAGGGATTTTCATTTTTTTTTTTTTTCTGTCTTGCGGTGTGGAAAGAACATCACACCATTGCGAGAAATCTATCGGCGAGATCATCCTTGAAGTTCGGGCGCCAATCTGACGAAGTAAATTTCTTTATCATTTTTTATGCAAGGGGCGGGATTCGAACCTACAACTCTCGGCTCCAGAGCTTCGAGTGCTATTCACAATATTGCACTGGCATGTCCTTTTATTGTTATCTGTCTTTATCTAATGTGCGTCCTTCGGGGCAGGCACGTCACAGTGTACGCGTGACTTCCCGAAAGAGAATGCTAGTAATGTCCAGCAATCTAAAACGAATGAAAACACAGTTTCGTGAAGGCAATTAGATTTTATGAATAATGTAGCACACACAACTATCTGTCATCAAGGTTACAGCCTAATTAAATCAGTCTATATGTATCAATGACCCATGTGTTTCGTACTATTAAGGGGTAAACATCCGTTTAACGATCACATCTTTGCTGAACAACGTGCTATTCTACCCGAATTTTCGTAGTCCTCCTCTATTTACAGCAGGGAGTTGAGATTTGCAACGGCGTATGGTGAAGTAAATGCGTTGGAAATGAAAAGAGCCAGAATGAGTGCAAAGATTTAAATGTGGAAAACTGCGGACACCTTTCAGGACGTTCTGATCAAGGCCGTAGCTACCGGGAGTTTAGGGAGGGCAACCGCTCTCCCAGAATGCTCATTCCAGGGGCGTAAATGCATGCTCTGGGGGATGTATAAAATAGAAATTGTACCTAAAAAAGAAAGTTACATTCTTCAGTATTATCTTTTTTAAAGAAGTTGGTTAGTCTCATGCAAGTACTCAATGTAGTTAACCAGGGTACATAGTAACATACACTGAGAGGTGTGAACATCTGATATCCATGAAGGGAATTTTCCAAAACAGCGAATGAAGACATAGAAAACAATATGCCGACATGTTTAACCTCCATGACCTTTCCGAACATATTGTTCGGATGAAGAGCTAATTAATCATCTGTGCTCTGTCACAGAAAGTTCTGTGACCGTTTATTCTTGATCGTAATTTTTCCAAGCCCTACCCCTAAAACTTCTTCCTATTGTTACTGTCATTATCCGATACTCATTCGTTCTGCGCTGGTTTGCTCTTCGTTCTGCATTTCTGTGGAGTGTTGTGTTGTCGGCGTTCACATAACGTTTACGCTTTACTTGGTATTTACAACCTGTGGTTCTTGGGTATTTACTTAGTTTTTACATTTTGAATAAAATTAGGTCAAAAATCTGAAATGCGATTTCGAACAATTATAATACTTTCCTAGGCCTATAACGGTGGTGTGAGAGAAAGTTAAAACCACATATTATTTGAGTAGAACTCGAAGGGGCGTAATTGTGAATATGAAGGGGTGTGATTTGAAGTCTCGCCCTCCTAGATAATAAAAGCTTGCTACGGTCCTGGTTCTAATTGTTTTAACAACACTAAAAGATGTTATTTAGTCTTTTTTTTTCACGGAATATATGACTTACTACAGAGGTGAAACTCATCTCAAGATGGCAAATTTGCAGCGATAAATTCTGTCGGTGTAGCTTAAATGGTAAAACAATCGACTTCAGAGCAGAGGCATGCCAATTCGATCTGTCACCGACAAATTTGTGAATTTCACAAATATTACAACTGATATTACCATAACGTTAGATATCATTTATGAATCTGCAGATTCGATGTTGCACAATAATCTGTAAAATCTCAAAGTTTGTACCAAGCGCGTTTCCAAACAATTCACGCATAAGCACAAATGGAAGAATACCAAACATTTTGCTCAATTTTCATATCGGCATTACGAAAAGAGGAATTACGAAAAGAGGAAATTACGAACTGTTATCGGAGGCAAACACGAATGCGCCATTAGGTGCTCTAAAAGAAGCAGCGAAGTGAAAAGTAGAAACATCCCGAGATACAGAAGGAGGACATCTGTCATTTTGAAGGAAATCATGGTGTAGTTTAGGACGTTGACCTATCTTTTCTTAGACATTTTCAGGAATATGATTGGACTTTCATTAATCAAACGTAGGTCATGCTTATAAAGAAACAGGTACATTCCTGTGTATTCACAATAAGTGCAGAGGATTTCTTTTAAAATGTGCTCGTTTGAGCCATGACAGTGCTCAACCTCATTTAGCAGTAGCTACGATTAAAACAGTTTAAGAAATCTGAAACTTTCCGTCACTCGCCATATATTCCGGGCATCACCCCGAGTGATTACCTCCCTTTCTTTCTTTTTGTTTTATTTTGTAATCTACCGAAAGAATCCCAAACTGCTTGAGCTTTGATTTTTAGCTTGGTGGGGAAGTCAAACAATCTGTACATACTTTACCACGGGAAATTGAAAACATTCTTCTCAAATGGTATTAAATAATTTGAGTACAGATTTAATAGTTGTTTTGAATTCTTCTTGTGGTCCAAAGATCTGGTAGTTCGGATGCTAGCTTTGAGTTCAATTCCTGGGGAGTAAAAACGCGCCATCGACTCCACTAGACAGCGGAAGATGACCTCCGGCATTATTCACTATTTCGATAGAACAACATCCTGGAGTTCGGCGACGGAACGATCCACTGGCGTGGACCAGCGCGCGAGAGAGCCGCGTTCCACTACATCTCACAAATGTTCAATGTGTCTCAGATCGGGTGACTTTGGAGACGAGGGAAGCATACACAATTTTTGAACTTTATTTTCGAGCAATTCCTGCGCAGTATGGGCCTTGTGACACGGGACATTGTGTTGCTAACGTAGGTCAGTGCCCCAGGACACACGGTCCCCATGTAGGGCAACACTTGGTCCTAAACAATGCCTACATAGGAATTAGTCGTGCGGGTGTGCTTGACAGGGATGAGAAGAGTGTGAGATCCATGAGAAAAAATCGCCGTACCATGATACCGTTGCCGCCGTCCTGTTTCCGCTAAACGGTGCAGCCCAGCCTGTCTGTCTCAGCTGTTCACACGCGCTGCATCGAACAATGCTTCTTCCATCGGCATTTTGGCTATAGAAGATGGGTTAATCAGGCTAGGTGACTCTTTTTTAGTCGTCAAATGTCCATTCATGGTACTCTCGGGCCCACTGCTGGATCAGCTGTCGACGAATGTTCCATGAACATATGAAGTGGCTGTCGACTCCTTAGGGCCATTCGCAAGAGCGTCCGTTGGATTGTGTCCTCAGAAACGTTTCTCTGTACGCTTTGGTTGTCCTTTGCTGTTAACTGAGGAAAAGTGAGCAGTCTGTTGTTCCGAACAACACATGCTAACCGGGTTTCTTCTCCACTGATAACCATTGGTAGTCACTTCCATTCCAGCATGTTGAGTGGATTCGGACCATTTCTGCAACAGCTTCACTATGGTGGCTCTTGAACATTCAGCAATGCCTGACGTTGTCGAGATACTGGGCCCTGCCTCGGATCGATAAACATTCACCGTTTAAACTCCGACAAGTCCTCCTCTTTCTCCATTGCTCGGGCTTCATACTGCCGAAACGATGTGCTCTTCTTAAGCCGTCTTTATACATATATACCGCGCCGGTCGGTAGCCACTGTTGCGTGCTGTGGGACGCTTCCACTCATAGAATCAGGGGTGGTGGTAATAATGATGTGGCCAATGGCTGTACATGCACTTCTCAGTCTGCATAGGTAAATCTGTCCCAGATACTATTTAGAACTTGTGGTTTATGGTTTATAACGGTTATCAAGGGACGGTGGGATTTTAAAGCTCTAACGCTGTGGAATACCTTCGGATACCTGGTAAATCCTGAGTGTGCTGGTTTTGCTCTCCTGCTCCTGTCTCTCTCTCTCTCTCTCTCTCTCTCTCTCTCTCTCTCTTCCTTAAAGCTGACAACCCTAAATAAGGGACGTGTAACACCTTCAAGACTTTCATGACTACAGAATTCGTTAAAATGAAGCATAAAAAAGCTATAGGGGCACTTGAGCGCATGTATGTATGTAGTGATGAGAAAAGAGGTGGAGGAATGTATATGACCCGCCAGCTTCTAGTTTTGCTTGACATTTTTCAAACTCTTCAGCGTTTAAATGGGTATAAAGTAACCGAGATTGCATCGTGCTTTTTTGAGGAGTGGTGATGAAATCAGCAAATGCAGAAATAAAAGATTTCATCGTGTTCTTTCAAATGCCTAAAAAAATTTGCTCACACACGCAGAAAGGTAAATTTATGTCACAAAGACAGGCGGAATTCTGCATAACTTAATGCATCCCTCAGCTACAAGAAGTGTCAAACAGAAGAAAATACGTAAAATTGCATTAATTATGCATGCATTTTGTGTACGTCATGCATACAATTTCGAACTCGAGCGATAAAAGATATTTGTTTTCTGGTCGGGAGTTTTTTCTACAAAGATCTTCTACCCGGACGTCTTCCATACAATGAAACATGCCTTTGTCTTGCCTCATATCTTGATAGCGACCGCTTTACTAAGATTTCTTTTTTCTAAATGAAGTGAATTCATTCTCTGAATAGCTTGTTAATATTCATGATTATGTGGACATCAACATACCCCACTTTCTGCTGCCTTACAAAGAAAAGGGAGAATAGGAATTTTCCAGTGACATTCTTATTCCGCTCATGCCATGACGACATTAGTTGCAAAAAAAAAAAAAAAATGAAATGAAGAAAGAAAAAGATTTTTAAAGAATGATAAAAGTGACCTTATATTTGATCTTTGCGCACGCTTGTATTTTTGAATGCACCCGAATTCTAATCTGAAATTAAAACGTTGTTCCCTGCTTAATGCACAGTAGATTATGGCCTCTAGATATGCAACCTATGATGGAATGCATAACTCTTTAACCAGTCAACAGAAACTCGCTATGTGAGCCGCCTCGGTGGCCGAGTGGTACGAAAAGCTGGCTTCTAACCATTCGTCCGAGATGAGCGTGAGTTCGAATCCCGGATGAGGCACGGATATTACGTTTGTCTTACGCTGTTTGCTCTCTTGTTTCCTTAGAAGCAAGAGAGCAAACTTAGAAGCAAAAGAGCAAGCTTCCTTGGAAGCAAGGGAGCACAGTCTTCCGTTCTAAATAGACCCGTGGCCTCAAATTTGGAACGGGAGACTGTTTATGGCCCATTGTGTTGCTCACTGTGGTCGTTAAATTCCCAAAGGGCAGTTATATGAAAGGCCTATTGCAACATGCGGCAAATCTATACGTCATCTCCAGTAATTTTATCTGCATTCTGTGTTGATCACACTTCACATTCATTCAAAATTTGGCAAGTACAAACGCAGCCAGTAAAGTAAATTAGGCCTCGTCAAAGTACTCATTACTTGCTTTTCTTAATCTGCAGTCTAAAGAAAAACGAACAGAACTTACCCGTGATGAAAGATGAGAGTAGAATTTATCAGTAGAGAAATACGTGTGAGAAGATGTACCACAGTTGCAAGCAATTCTTTGTATAATAGCGGAAAACGTATTTATTATCTCACTAACATCTGTTCAAAGGGTTTCCTTGTGTTCAATATTCGTGCTCTAAGACGTGATTACTCATCGCATTTCTTAAATAATACTTAAAAAGTTTCAGTCTGAAAGATATTTTTCCAGTAATGCTATTGGCCCAGGAAAAAAAGGGGGGAAAAGTACAAATCAGGAAGATTGCTTGGAGTACAATTCTTTTCTATCCTCAAAAACGGTGCTGATTCTTTTACAGAAGTCCTCTTGATTTCTTTTGCGAAAAGTGTTTTCAAAGTAAAAGGTTAGCCTACAGTAGCAGATGACACATTTGATTCCTATTCATCCAAGAGATTCGTTGTTCTATCTCATGGGTGTTCTTCTAGAGTGCGATGTTAAGTGGCTCAGGACAGAAAATCGAAAAGCCTTCCATAATACTGTCAGTGGCTGCGAGCTGTGTATTTAGCTGGAGGACGGCTATATGGAGTGATGCGTTAAAAGCAATGATTTGAAAGTGTTTTATATTTTGAAAAGGTATGTAAATTAGGTTTAACTTCATTATAAAATTACTTTAAAAATCTAGGTCACTCTGTCTTTTGTCGGATATTCCAAGATTTAGCAAGAATTAGGAATACTTCCACAAAAGAATAGAAATTATATCAATTCATTTACGGTTTCTCAATAACGGAGCAGATGCACTGAAGTCGACCTTATCATTGTGTGCCATCTTCGAGACGTTGTTAAAACTTTTTTGTTGCTTTGTTTGCGGGTTTAACGACCACCGTAAACAACTCATAAGTCTATAAGCAATCCTCGTCTCAAAATTTTGGCTACTGACTCCAGGAAAGGGACAGAGCCAGCGGTATAAGACAAAAACATCACCTATGCCTCAACCGGGGCTCCAACTTGGGCCTATCTTGAATGAGTGATCAGAAGCCAGCACCTCAGACCACTCGGGCACCTAGGCCGCATTTAAATCTTCAAGCACTTTGTTTGACAAAACAAGTAGCAAAATAAAGTGGAAACTGTTCAGTATAATTAATGTTGCTTCTGCTGCCTTGCTGTAACTTTCTCACTCCAAAATGCTTTCAATATTATTGTGTTACTCTGATTTAAGAAAACTGGAAGGCTGGAAGTAGCGTAATCAATAATTGATTATATTCATATAATAATTGACTGTTATCTGTTCAAGAAATTCTCATCTTTCTGATAATCAATACCTATCAATAATAATTGATTTCATGATTAATTTATTAATTTCTCGATTATCGAGTCGTATGGGAGCTCTGGCCGGCTATCTACTTTTCTGACCCTATGGTAGATCCATGTGTAATCTGTTACGTATAGAAATATCCTACTGAAAGTAGTATAGATCAGAGTACTGAAGCTTAAGATCGATGTACTGAAGCTTAAAATCGATGTACTGAAGCTTAAGATCGATATGCTGAAGTTTAAGATCGATGTACTGAAGCTTAAGATCAAAGTACTAAAGTTTAAGATCGAGTACTAAAGTTTAAGTCTTTTTGTTGAAACAACAGGCACTTAAATACTTAATGCTTAACTCAAAATTTAAATGACAACTAACGACCACAGGGATCGATATAGCAAGAAATAGAACTTACGTAATATCAAAAGAACAGGTTTATTCGGCTTTCTGGTTGTCGTCTTACAACTCCACTTTAGGGGAAAAGTAGATCAGACATAAACACAATATCTCATTGAACAACTAAAACAGCTTCGTAGACTGAATCATCAAAGTAGATAGGACTTATTCGGCGTACAGATCATTAAGATAACATGCGGTTCTATTTCAAGCAGTATATCGTCTTACACACACACACACACACTGTGAAAACACAAGTTTGTCCGTATTCCCTCACTCCGGAGTAAGTCGCTCTCCCAACTGAGCTAAGCGGACAAATTTGTATTTTCACATTGGCGCCCGATTGTGGAAAATGGATCCACTGGCAGTTGGGTTCTTCGAAAAACGTGTGATGTTTGTTCCACACATTGTTTGGAATTAATGAAAAATTCCTACTTCGCTTCAAAGACAAAAAAAAAAAAACAAAAAAATAAGAGGGAGATGATTTGACGTACTACAGAGATAAAAACATGTGCCAAGACGGCAAATCTGCAGCGAGATATTCTGTCCGCGTAGCGTAGTTGGGAGACCGACTAACTCCGGAGTGAGAGGACACGAACAAACTTGTTTTTTCATAACACACACGTCTTTACACTTGGCGTAGTATTTGGTTTTTATTTAGCTCTGACGCACTGCCAGCCGTTGCCAAGAGGTACCAAGAAATTCGGAGAATTTGACGCGCCATTCAAAAAGAAATGTAACGGGGAGGTAACTTAATTTACTTAAGAACAGAAACTCAAACAGGAAGGTTAATTTAGAAATATACGTCACATAATCCATGACCATATGTTGCAACTTTGCATTTAGTCCATGACAGCATATCACAGATTTATATGTCAGGATAACATGCGATAACCCATATAAATCAACATGTAATAATGACGTGTATTTTATGGGATCTTAGGACAGCTATGCAAGTAGTCCATCTGATGTAATGATAATTCAACACGCGTCCGCGATAACTGTATTAACTTCACGTGTAGGTAATAGCGGTACATAACATTTTATGTACTTATGTCAACTCATGGTAACTCCACACGCAGTCAGTAACAAAGAACAGACATGCATAGACCATCGTCTAATCTTACTTCGGTATTTAAAACGCATCCTTACTATATACTGAATATGGTCAATGGTAATTGTAGACTAGTACTTCAAGACGTAGTACGCGATCGCTTGGGAGACAGTATGAGTACCGTTACAGATCGGTACAACTTGCAAGTTGTACCGTTCTGGAACGGAACTCGAACTAGAGTGCAGTTAATGAGAGGCATTGCATTGCCAAAAAAAGGAGTGGCTTTATATCCTTACCTATGTACGACAGCATCACTTATCAACTCTTTTTTGGTTTCAAATCTTGTAAAAATGGCGACGTTATTGGGAAAGCATAATTTTATGCCATGGGCAGCAGAATTCAAATGCATAAAATCACAAAAATGAAATCTACTGCTCATCAGAAAAAAAAACTATACCTCTGGCGCATTCAGTATTCAAATGCATAAAGCCACAAAAAAAGAAATCTGCTCATCAGATAAAAAAACTGTGCCTGAGACACATTCAGTATTCAAATACATAAAGCCACAAAAATGAAATGTACTGCTCATCAGGAAAAAAAACTGCCTCAGACGCATCCAGTATTGAAATGCATAAAGCCACAAAAATGAAATCTACTGCTCATCAGAAAAGAAAATGCCTCAGACGCATTCAGTATTCAAATGCATAAAGCCACAAAAATGAAATCTACTTCTCATCAGAAAAAAAAACTGTGCCTCAGGCGCATTCAGTATTGAAATGCATAAAGCCACAAAAAATGAAATCTACGGCTCATCAGAAAAAAAAGTTACCTCAGACGCATTCAGTATGCAAATAAATAGATATTTAAATAAACCGAGTGAGCGAATGACGCAGATGGATGATCTTCGAGACATAAAGTCAATAAAGATACTACAGAAATCGTAAAAAAAACGTATTTAAAACGAGCACAAAAGTCTCGAATATTTATCAAGTGGACGAAACATAGTACTCAGTGACAAATCGAGTTGTTTTTCTAACTTTGGAACAGCAGCATTTTCAACGAAAACAAAAAATAAATTTAATCATGTATTGTTAAAGACGATTAAAAATGTAAAACTTTATCATGTTAAAGTGTATTCAGTGTTTTCATGGGTTATTTGTGCGCTGTCTCCATTTTTCACTAAAGTAGGAAAGTGCACAAGGGCTTGAAGGAATTTTGCAGATTTCTACACGCGATTGCAACGTGTTTGTTTTCACAGGTAAAACATTTTCCGTTTGTAAAATAACTTATGACACAGAGCACCATGTGCAACGTTATACGTTAGAAATGTGTTGCTATCGATTTAATTATGCTAAATGCAATAGAATTTAATCTTTTTGCAATACTTTTGTGATGTCTAATTTCTGATGCGAAATTTTACAAAACCAAAAAAAAATGCTTTACGTGTAGAACATGCTCAGTCAATAATAAAGCAGTTTCTTTTGGATATGAAAACATTCAACTAATAATAAAAGTTTCCTTCCTGCATGAAAAATGCCCGGTTAATTATGTAACCGTATCCTTCACGGGTAAAAGTGGCTCCATCAATAACAAAACAGTTTTCCTTCAGCTGTAAAAATTGTTTCATCAATTAAGAAAAAAAATCCTCCAAGTATGGAAAATGCTGACTAAATTATTCAGGAGTTTTCTTTAGGTGTAAAAAATACTCATGTGATAGTTTTCTTCAAAACAGTAGCGTTTTGCGTTTCATGTTTCTAAAGTATCACCAGCTGTTTGACACAATGCAAAAGCTCAGCAGAAAAAGGTTTTGATAATTATTTTAAAGGCAATACGTGTCATGCAACAGAAATTTGATTTTACTGAGACAGGCAATACTTTTCATTGCAGGACAAAGAAAGATAGCTGAACAGAACTAGAAAAAGAATCCCATTTTATTTGGTAGGCGTCAAGTTTTTTTGCTTGTTTGTTTTTAGCTTTTGAGTATTACAAGAAATCTTCATCTCCGGCAGAGCAGGAGCTCATCAAATCGTAAACAAACAATCAAATCTCAGTTAACTTTTCGAGTTTGTATTCTCTGAAGAGTAACCCCCAGTTTGTATATTCATATAAAACTTTCACTGCAGTTACCTTTTACAAAAAATCAAAACTTTAGTTGTAACTCTTCGAAATGAAGAAGTAGTCCATCTGTATAAGGCGAAAGGAAAAGTGTGCCACTGTTGGTAAAAACGACAATTAAGAAAATATCATAAAAGCAAAGAGGAAATGATTTCTGCTGTAAATATTTCTAGAGAGAAAAATTTAAATAAAGTAAAATAAGGAAGACCTACATCCAAATGAGATTATTTTAATCAAGGATTTCCAGAAGACGCAAAGCAAAATATCGCAGCAGTTATAAAAGCTTTATCACGACAATAGATTTCCGTGAGCTTTGATAACAACGTAAGAAAATAATTACTTGCTGCAGCAAAGTACTTGTTTGAATGGTGCATTCTCACATTAGACTTATGAAGCTGTTACTTATGAATAATCAAATTATTAAAATAGTATCAGCTCATTCCCAAATTATTATCAACAGAACGTCTCAATAGAAAAATAAGTGTAGCATTTTTTGACCAAAAGGAGTAGCAAATGCTACAAAATTTTATTAGCAAGCTCTATAAGTCTTCGTCCGAAAAGCGACTGCACTGTTACAAAAAGTGCTATGCCCTCATAGTTTAAAGGTACATATTACGAATAAGTTCTGTGCTCTCCGATCAGTGGCGCACCTTACCCCCCCCCCCCCTCGCAAAATAAATATCTTCTAGGCACTTTTGTAAAAATCTATTTGCTTTCAATTGCCGAAAATTTTAAATTCCATATTATTAATTAGTTTTTACTGACGTTTTATTAATAATTCAAATTCTTTGAAACCTATAGGTATTTTTCGTAAACCAAAATTGTTTCATTTTATATTGCGTGTACTGTAAATGCACACGTTGCAATTAAAATGACTGCCCTAGTTTTATACCAATACAAAGTATTACAAAACACTTACGCCAAAGTCAATCCCATCATGGAAATTTTATTCTTTCAGAGAACTAAGGCAAGCCTCTTTTAAATGCCTCACGATCACACACAGAAAGCACATGACTGCCGTGTGACAGTGTCTAATAACCTTTACCGATTTATACGAAATTATAGAACATAAGTAAGCAAATAAAAAAGCATCAATTAAGAATTGTGGGACAAAATTCTTAATAAATGAAAAAAATATATAAAATACCACATTTAACATAATGTCACAATGTTTTGCACACAGTAAGAATATTTTCTTTTGACGCTGTTATGAAAAAAAAAGTCTGATTTTTCGTTCCCACTAGAACACCTTTTAGCTCATTATATTCTGAAGCATGCGTAGCCATGTGCAAACAAGTGTAATACATTATTATGTCTTATTCTCACTGATATAAAACTTTCATTTATTCAACTAATATTTCAATCACATTCTCTTGTTAATATGCAAATATATAGTAACTTTTGCAATGGCTGTGAAAAGGGGCCTCAGGAATAGCTGCTTTCCTGTCGCCCAGTTTTTATAAAATAAGGCGAAAACCATTTCTCGATGATTTTGCTTATTTACTGAAAAAAATACCAAAAATCGCCTTTCTTTTTAATACTTCATTCAAAGCTGCCGTCAAAACTTCCTGGCAATTTCTTTAACAAGTTTTATATGAAGTTTCAGCAAAAACTTTTGTAAAATCCACCTCTGGAGGCTAGAAGCTCTCTTAGCCGTGAAGCCATCCCAAACTGCGGAGGTTGCGGTGGCAATCAGTACGCCCATGTCTCCGATTAGAATGAACCCGAGGTTTTCGTATCGATTGTGGTATACTAAAACCTCGCATGTATGCACAAAATGCGGTATTTCTGAACAATTGTTTTCAAGCTGATAAAAGCCGTTTTCTTATTGCTACAGATCATTGGCTAACTATTTATATTTTCTTCATCTCTTTGTGACTATTACTGCTTTGTAGGATGGATCATATCCAGATTTGTAGAGTAGATCTACGAATTTTCCCATCGCCTACTTGCGGAAAAATTTTAGTGAACTGAAAAACAATAGAACAAATATTCTGTAGCAAAGATGAAACAAAAAAAGAGTTTAAGCATGCTAATATGATAGCACGTCATATAACAAATTAATTATTCATAATATATAATTACTCTTTTGTTTCTTTCTCCTTCCTTCTCTCCATAATCAAGAAAATTGGTCAAAACTTGCTTTTAACACGAGATCGATAAATTGCCCTAATTAAAATTGAAAAAATAGCTACACACACACAAATTCTCAATTTCAGATATTGCCAATCTGGTCCTGTTCTATGAGTCGGACGTTTTCAGTCAGCATCATTTACTTTTTATTCTATTATTCGTCTCCGAATATTTATTCAAAACTGCTCTGTAAGATAAATTGACAGATTTTTTTTCATTTTGGTAGCATGTAACAATTAACTTTCATTAGTCAAGAAAAGGATATTTTGAAATTTATGGTTCCATTTAACGACTTCCTTTTTGTAAATAACTGCATTTGTAGGAGATAATTGAAAATATGCTTGTTAGCGTAACTGCAATCACATTAACAGTACGAAGCCCATGCAATACAGGTTTACATAAAACTACATACTGCAGATATTTTATGCGATGAATAGAAAGAAAAGAAGGAAAAGTTAAGTATGTGTTGTTGGAAGAAAATATCTCTAAAATTTCTCAGTTCAAGAAAAGGAAGGAAAAATTAAGTGTGTGTTTTTAGAAGACAATACCTCTACATTTTCTCAGTTCTGGTGAGGGATCTATTTTAGGGAACACTGGGGCGTGTCTGTACCCTTCTGCAAAATAAATAAATAAATAACCGATGAAATAACTGTTTATCACATTAGGGAGTTTTAGTTGTACAACCATTTTATTACTACAATTCTACGCTGCTGCTGCTGCAATCCATCTTATTAATCCATACAGACTGTATAATAAATAACTTCTTAGGGCAGAATTCTTGTAGTTGGGTATCACAAAGTTATCTTGGCTCTCCTTCCTAAGACGCGATAATAAATTTCGCTAATTCAATATGATGTTTATAATAGTCACACTTTATTGAAAACTTCTTACACCTGCTAATACGATAGAACTGTAACGCAATAATACATTCCGTTAATTGACATTGTATGTGAGAAAAATAATTTATGTTTTTGTGTCTTTCTCCTTCCTTCTCCTCTTGTTGTTGTTAATTTTTCCGCGTTGGTTTCTTTCTCTCTGCTTTTCTTTTTTTCCGCGTTGGTTTCTTTCTCTCTGCTTTTCTTTTTCTCCGCCCTTCCTTCTCAAAAATTTCTTTTCTCTTGGTTTTGTTTTCTTTCTCACTCCTTTTCCTCTTGCTGTTGTTTTTTTTAACTTCATATTTGGCGAATCCTCCTCTGCAGCATTTTTTGCGCGTCCAGGTTTCCTAAATTCTGTTTGTTGTTTCTTTCTTTCCCCAGTATTTTTTCTTCCCTTTCCTTTCCTTCCATTCTCCTTGTGTGTGTGTGTGTGTGTGTGTGTGTGTGTGTGTGTGTGTGTGTGTGTATCCATCTATCTATCTATCTACGGCACAAAATATTTCCTGTTGTAAAATTCTTGTTCTTGTTAAGACTTTACTTGACTGCAAAAATGCTTATGTTAATTAATTCAGTGGTGTATGACAGTAGCCCCAAAAAGATACCCACGACAATTTTTTTAAAGAAAGGTTCTTACAGTATTTTAAGGTTTTCTGTTCCAAGACTAAAATGGCGACCCAACTCGCCAGCAAACCGAAATCGCAGTTCCAGGATTTCTTCAGGGAAACAGTATTTAAGAGAAGGTTGAAATTTCACACACATCCGAAACTTAATTTCTAAAGTGAATAGCGGGCAAGCCTACATGACACTATACGTGAATTCGAAGAAAATCTGGTATTCAGTTCTCACATTCCGGATTTAACACTCCAGCTCTTCTTTTCCTGGGATATAGAAAATCTATCAAAACGAATTTTAAGACATCGATGAAATATAAATAAAATTTGCTGTGTTCTCATTTATGCAAATGAACGCACTCTGGAAT
This sequence comes from Macrothele yani, assembly GCA_039090855.1. NCBI lineage: Eukaryota > Metazoa > Arthropoda > Arachnida > Araneae > Macrothelidae > Macrothele > Macrothele yani. The sequence continues at coordinate 4,690,426 of CM077014.1, forward strand.
TGCCTTTTCATTTAGAATAAAATGCGTAAGAAATAGGATGAAGTGAAAAACGATATTCTTTTCATGAAACTTTCCCAGTTTCCCAAACTCTGATATGGGACACTACATATCAAAGTTTTAAACTGGGACTTACTGATGCCAAAAAACTCAGGTGCATCTAGATCGGGAAAATGAATTGTGGTATCCGCAAAAGTTACGCTGCGAGCAACCCTCATAGATTTTCGCGAAACATTTCATTGAACTCCAAATTAAGCCCACAGAAAGGAGCGAATACACTTTGGTGATAGGCAAAGCAGTGAAGTTTCTGAAATCTTTCTGTACTATATATTGAAAGACAGCTAGAATCTCTGTAGTACCCTTTTAGAAATAAACGTTTTCTGAAGTTACCTATATGAAGAATTATCAAAGATATGTGCAGACTCACACCGTGTTTCATTACGGAACACTTTTTCCAGATAGACTTTTAATTTTGAATCGGCTCGGAATATGATGTGCATGAGCCAGATATAACGATGTTAATTGAAAGTTATGTTTTAACGGCACGGAAAAGAATTTAAGTTGTGTATTTTCCAAGTAAGTTTTCACAAGGTCACACATTTGTAATTTTTCTGGAGAAGCGAAATAAAAGTTTGCGATTCGTTAGGTAGCTAAAACAATCGGAATATATATATATATATATATGCATATCATACATTTTTAAAAATCGATGCTTGTTTTTTCTGAACTTAATTTATTTCTAGGCTAAAATAATTGCATACCTTCTTTGTTGATGCCGTGAATTGTGCAATATAAACTATCCCTTGGACGGAATTAGTTCTTGCCTACTAGTTTAACTGAAAACAACTAGAGACCACTACTTTCATTTTCCTTACCTTTGTACGAGGAATCCCCCACAAGCAGAACCCAGAAGGACGAAGAGCGATTGGCTGAAGAAAACCCACGACATGGTCTCAAAGACGGTTTTGGTCTTGCATCCAAGATCCAGCAAGGTCGGACCCAAGAACGCAACACACATCCCAAAAGACCAGAATACAGCACAGAGCGTACCAGTGACATGTTTGTTGCTCCACAGCAATTGGTAGAAGTGTTCTTTCCTTGTTGGGATTGTTGCACCTGTTAGCAAGATGTTCCCTCTTATGGTACTTCCAAGGTCAATTTGAGATCCTCCGGCCTTCCACGAAGGTGTCATTCCTGGTGCTTGTCCGTCCTGTGGAGGTGCCGTTCCTTGCGGTACCGGCAACGCACCAGTTTGGGCAGAAGGAGCTTCAGTCTGTAGGGGCTGTTGTTGATTTTGTGGTACCCCATCAAGAAACTGCTCCGTCGCCATCGTTGATAGATCTTTTGGCTTTAAAGGGAAAAGGAAAGTTGGGGAATAATCGGGCAGAACTTAGAACATATCCTTAGATGAAGAGGAGGGGGAAAAGGGATTCCGGATTTCGAAAATAGAGCCAATGGAAGTAATCACAAAGGTCATGTCGTATATTTTTGATTTAAGTTAAAAACCCTAGTTTCGAAAACCACGGCGTAACAGATTAAAAGTTAACAGTAATCCTCTGATTCGTAGAGATTTTTAGATCGCACAATATCCTTCATAATTTTCCAATGCGGGCTCGTCGCAGAGAAAGCAGAAATCGGGGGTAACGCACAGATACGGGTGGACGCTGGAAACAAGTCAAAAACATCGGAGATGTTAACGCAGCGGGTTTCACATTCCTTTTTATGTTCTCCTTAACTGCAACAAACTGCATACGTTCATCCCCGCTAGGAAAAGCGCTTTCGCGTTGTATAATGCATCGGATGCGATCTCTATATTGTGTTGGCTGTATCCCTCGGGCGCCTCCTCCTCCTCCTTAGAAACGGTGCTGCGCCGAAACAGCGGCCGCCCCCATCGACAATTTCTAAAAGCAAATGTTACAGCGCCGCACACCATAGCGCCATCTTTTGATCAATGAGTTTCGCCTGCTAGTGACGGAATCCATTATCACGTTTTGTCTATTAAACGTATTTGTCTGGATTTTTTGCTGTTATTTTGTCCAAACATCACGCTTCCTCTCAACTCTTTCTTTCGGATTGCGATTTCATTCGTTTTACGAGACGACTTTCAGACCACAAACTGAGATTTGAGGAAACTAGCATCCACTGCAGTGTTCGCTATAAATCTAATACTGCCATTTATTGAAGATAAGGTTTAAAACTATTTAAGTTAAGCAGAAATCCGGCAGTATCATCGTTAGCCTAGTTCTCAGCAAAGCTATGGATCCAGGGTTTTAAAATTATTGCAACTTTATTACAATTTCCACTGCACCTTAAAATCCGTAAGTTAAATTACATCAGAATTTTTAGGATGATATTTCATTTTACATATCTGAATTTTTAGGATGATATTTCATGGTACTTATATTTTCTTGGATTTCACCTACAATATTTCTTTATAATTTTTGTTATTGGGTTGGCCAAAAAGGAATTGCTTTTTTTCCCCTGTGTAAATAAATGGCGAATTTTGAATGGAAAACAAAAACTTTAGTCAACAAAATATTGTCCATTTTCTTCGATGATCTTTTGCCATCTCGCAGGCAAGTTCACGATTCCGCGCTCAAAATTTTGTTTTGTTTTGTTTTTTCGGCAAAAAACAGTTTCAAGAACGATTTGATAGCCTCATCAGCAGTGAAGATTTTACCATTCAAGGCGTTTTGTAACGAACGGTGGATGTGGTAACACATACCATCCAAGCTAGAACAATTTTTTGCACGAGTTGCCAAACTTGTATGTGGTCTTGCGTTATCATGTTGAACCACAACACCTTTGCGATTCGGCAATTATGGACGCTCCTGTTTGACTGCACCACTTAATTTATCCAAATGACGACAGTACACGTCCGAATTAATGGTTTGGTTCCTTGGAAGCAATTCAAAATGCACAATACCTTTGAAATCTCACCAGACTGACAGCATAACCTTTTTTTAGTACATATCTGCTTTTGAAGTGCTTTGAGCAGGTTCATCACGCTTGCTCCACGATGTTTTTCGTTCGACGTTGTTGTAGACGATCCATTTTTCATCGCCTGTTATCATACGTTTCAAAAATGGATTGTTTTCTTCACGTTTCAAGAGCGAATCGCAGATGCCAACGCTCTTAGTGAGATGAATTTCTTTGAGCTCATGTGGTTTTCAACAAATTTTTATTTAAGAAAATAGGCTGTTACATCATTCACGCCCATCAAAAACATAAAAATACACATGACGTTTATAATGATATGTACACATGACAGAGGGTAAAGCTACCCAGATTAAAATAATAAAAACACGAATGCAGGCAAGCATTCTATGAGTATCGTAATGGTACAGGAATCTGGGGTCACGTGCAGCCCCATAATACGTGAATTACAACTAGAGAAACACAGGAAGCATATTTAGCATATGAGAGCAAATAACAAAATGATTTCGAGAGTGTGTGCTAGAACATAGAATGTAAGTAAATGCAACGATGTATGTAATAAACAAAAACAATACACAAAGCACAAGATACAACATCGCAAAGTCGGTGACACAACAAGAACTTTGATCAGAAAATACAGGGATGCTAAAGGATATAATATCGTCACAGAACACGACTCACCTAATAAGACATAATGACATACTACAGAATAAAAATATGTTCTTGAGCAAAATCACATATAATATGCAATGTAAGAAAAAAGGAAATTTGTACAACATGTTGCCGCACAAAAAAGTTAATTAACAGTACGCACAATGTTACTCGACATTGGCGAGGGGAAAAAAGCAAACTGAAGAAAACAGTAAAGACACAATACACACTAGGTACGGTGAGTGAAAAAAGCAAAACATTAGAGAACAGTGAATACAACCTGGCGAAACAAAAATCAAAAGCTTGATGAGTCAACGTCTCGTGAACAGTATACCACCTTTAAAAAGTCATGTTGTTTTCAACATATTGAAAGAAAGAAAAGGATGACGTAGGTCTACACTCTGTACTTAAAATAGAAGAAACACGACTAATAAAATGAATAGAACACTCAGAGTGGTTAATATCGTTAAAGTACATATGTAACACAATTATCACTCAGGGAAGCTATGCAAATGAAATCTACAAGAGAGGTGCAGACCCTAGGTTATGAAAGAGGTACAATTTCATCATGCTGATACAGAGAACAAGAAAGAATACACTAGAAAAATGTACAGCACATTTGCAGAGTAATACGATAATAACGTATTCGCCTATAACACGGATAAAACTATAATAACTATGTATAAGTACGTACAAACAAATACGATATTTACAGAAAACAGCAGGCAAGTAACATTAATCATAAATGGGGTCACAATAGGAAGAAAAAAAACCACGTACTGTGGTGCGAAACTCAAGTGTGTACAGCACAATACAATATTAACATACCTACATATCGAGCTTACTAACGTATCCCAGTTGCTTTAAATGGTTTACAACGCTCGATTTGAATATGTTTCGATTCTCAGCAATCTCTCATGTCGTTAAACGCCAATTGGATTCAACCAATGCCTTTATTTTGTCGTCATCAACTTCGATTGGCCTTCCTGAGCGTAGTGCATCTTTCACATCAAAATCTCCAGACGGAAATTTCGCAAACCAATTCTGACACTGTCGTATTTGTAAGGCGTCTTCACCATACACATCACATAACTTTTTATGAGCTTGCACAGCGTTTTTTCCTTTTCGGAAGTAACACGGCAAAACACGACGAAACTGTTCCTTTTGACTGTCCATTTTGAAACCGACGCCAAACAAACACTTGTTAACGAAATCGTGCACTTTCTGTTCCTAAAACAAGCTTGAACTGCCAGCTGCCACGTTACATAATGAACTTGCGGTTTCAAATGAAGTTAGTTACATTTCAAAACATGTTTCGCCATCTATGTGTAAAAAACGCAATGACTTTTCGGCCAACCCAATAGATAGCACTTTAGGTAGGATGATATTGATATCAAGGGAAAAGTTTCTCCCTCAAGCATGAGGAATCCAACTGCTAGATGACAGCTTCTCCTCAAAATATCCGCCCTTATCCTTTCTCTGCTCTTTTCATCCATAGCCCATTCGCAGCCATCACTATTTTATAACAGCATCTCCTTCTGGGTCTTCCACTGCGTCTTTTGCGATCTAGTGGTAAACATGCGGTTCTGTCCCTAGCCAAACTTCTGTCCTTGTATCGGGCAAGGCGCCTAGTTTTTTGTCCCATTTTTACTTCTTGATAAGGCGTATATTATCTGTGATACGTGTTCGCGATCTAATCCACTCGTTTACCATAGTTAACTACCATGTAACTTTCAGTTTATCCTTCATTTGTTCAATCACATTCCATGTTTCGCTTTTCACGTCGTCACGATCAAATGCTTTCCTTTATAAGTAAAGTGGGACTTCCACTTTAAATACACTCATGTTCATAAAAAAACAGAACACCTGAAAGGAGTCGAGAAACGACTTTGTTTTTTTACAGGACATGCTACTCAGGCAGTACCGGAGAAATGATTAGCATTTCAGCGTCATAGGTGCATGCGTACCGCGTCTAGGCAAATCAGATCGCGCAACGTCATAGTCCAGAAACCGGCCGTTTTTTGTTATAAGCGCCGCGTGGGTCGGTCGGCATGCCCGTGCTTGGTCAGCAGTGAGTAAGGATGCCTTGTTGTCGTGTAAGACTGTTGTATAGTTACATCAGCAATTTCGACAGTGGTGGCATTATCAGCATGGGGGAATGCAATGCTTCTTTCCGGAAGATTGCCCAGTCATGTGGGACGCAGTGTATCCGTCCTGGCAAGAGGGTGCAGGGAATGGCACGAGGAAGGGCGTAAGTCACGAAGGCGTAAATTGGTTCTGGACGTTTTCCACGTATTATGAGTAGAATATTTCTTCCACGCTATATACTGTAGTAGCTGACGCAATCGGCAGAAATGTCCTAATACTAATAGGTGGTCTTAAACTTTTGCAAATGACTGTATAGCCCCTACAAGGGCAGTAACTATCGGGAGGAGGTTGCCCTCCCAGAATAGTCACACTACTGGCGTAAATTTGTGCTCTAAAGGCACAAAAATAGATGTGAACGTGTGAATAATTAACTGAATTTTTTTACCAAAAAAAAAAAAAAGAGAGAAATGTATACGCTTTACTATTTCATTTTTTAAAGACTTTAGCTAGCCGCATAAAGTATTCTGCGCAGCAAATTCAAGTTCAGAGTAACCTACACTCTATTAGGTGTGGATTTCACATGTGCACGAAAGGAACTGTCCAAACAGCGGAGCAAGAAATGTAAAACGATATGCTGATATGACTAACCTCCATTTCGTTTAAAAATGGGATGAAGAGCTAATTAGTCCTTTGCGCTTCGTTGTAGAAAGCTCCTCTGAGCGCTTACCTTCAGCGTAATTTTTCCAAGCCCTTGTCCGAAATCGTCTTCTTATTGTTACGTTCACTGCTTGATACTCATTCATTCTCTGCTGGTTCGTTTCACATTCTGCTTTTTTGCTGAGTGCTATATTTTTGGCATTCACATAACTTTTACGTTTTACTTGACTCTTGGGTATTTACCTAATTTTCACATTTTTAGTAAAATTACGTCAGAAACCTAAAGTGGGATATTTTTAAAGGATTGTAATACTTTCCTATAATAGAGGTATGAGTAAGTAAAAACTCATATCATTTAAGTGGAAGTAAGAAACTTAAACTTGAGGAGCGTAATTTCAAGTCTCACCTCCTCCCCCGCCAGATGAATAAAGCCTGCTCCGGCCATGGTTCCTACTGCAAAGAGTCTGCCATGTTCTTGCACGAGTAGAGAGAGACAGAGAGGGTGAGAGAGGGAGAGAGAGAAAGAAAGAGAGGGGGAAGAGAAAGAAAGGGTGTGAAAGAGAGAGAGAGAAAGAGAGAGAAAGTGTGAAAGAGAGAAAGAAAGAGAGAGAGAGGGGGGGAAGAGAAAGAGAGAAAGTGTGAAAGAGAGAGACAGAGGGGAAGAGAAACAGAGAGGGCAAAAGAGAGGGCAAGTGTGAAAGAGTGAGGGAAAGAGGGAGAGAAAGCGTGACAGAGAAAGACAAAGAGATAACGGGAGAGAAAGTGTGGAACAAAGAGAGGGAAGAGAAAGAGAAAAAGTATGAAAGAGGGAGACAGAGAGGAAGAGAAAGAGAGAGGGAGAAACAGAGGGAAAGTGCAAAAGAGAGTGGGAGAGAGAAAGGAGAAGAGAGAGAAAGTGTGAAAGAAAAAACAGAAAGAGAGAGAGAGAGAGAGAGAGAGAGAGAGAGAGAGAGAGAGAGAGAGAGAGAGAGAGAGAGATGGATAAGAAGACACTCATAAAAAGTGTAATGATCAGAGAAAAAATGATGAACGTGTAACAAAATGTATATTCAAATTCAGTTGTAATAACAGCAGCTAATCTAATTGATCTTACAAATTTGAAGAAGAAAACAACGCACAAACTTTATAATTATGTGATAAAAGTACGTACTTTGAAATTATATGAAAACAATATAATCAACAAGATAACACCGAATTTTCGGGTGTAATGAGCACGTCTTTTGAATCCATTCTGACACTAATTAAATTTATCAAAGCAATTGAAGGTCACACTGGAACCGGTATGGAAAACAATAGTATCTGACCGATTAAAGAAGTTTTTCAATCGGGTGTTTAATCCCGCTGATATTGCTGCAAACGAAATCATGAGCTTACGCCCTCTGGTGGCAATCTTGTGCGTTAAGAAAAATTTGAAAATATATGAGACACATGTCGCAGCAGAAACGCTCTCCAACAAAGAAATAATTTTTCAAGTGGGTTTTTTAGCAGAGATATCGACAAATATAAGATATGCATCTACGCCTCCTGACGGAAAAAATATGTATTATTTTAAGAAGAAAGTATTCTCAAAAGATTTTCCGACTTCAGCGGTATCGGTTCAGCAAAGAATTTTTTCAGTCGAGTTTTCAGGAGCTCAGATTTTGCTGCAAATACATCAGAAGCAGAAATTAACACTTATGCCCCCTGGTGGCCAAACCATTCTTTACCAAATATTAGAAATTAGATGAAAAACATTTCCCATCAGGAGCGCTGTGCGATACAGAAAGAATGTTTCAAATCGGAGTTTTCGAAGCAGAAATATCGGAGAAAACGCAATTTACCTTTACATCCCCTTGCGGAAAGTCTGTGAGTTACTTGAAAATTTTGGAATTATACTAAAAACATTTCGCATAGGAAACGTTATCTAAAAAAGAACGCATGTTTCAAATCGAACTCTTAGGAGTAGAGATATTGACAAAAATAAAATATACATCTACGCTCCCTGGCAGAGAAGCCATGCAATATTTTAAGAAGAAAATATTCCGAAAATATTTATCGACGTGAGTAGTATGGGTCCACAAACGAATTTTTTCAATCGAGATTTTAGAAGCTCAGATTTTGTGGCAAATACATCAGAAGCAGAAATTAACACTTTACTCCCAATGGCAGTCAAACTATTCTTTACTAAAAATTAGAATTATATGCAAAAGATTTCCCATCAGGAGCTGTTTCAGCCAAAGAAAAAGTTTTGAAATCAGAGTGTTAGAAGCAGAGATATCGGGGGAAACGCAATCTACCTTTAGCCCCTAGCGGAAAGTACATGAATTACTTGAAATTTTTAAAATTGTATGGAAAACATGTCGCTTCGGAAACTCTATCCAATAAAGAAATAATTTTTCAAATCGGGCCATTAGTGCAATATTTTAAGAAGAAAATATTTCTAAAAGATTTGTCTACGTAGGTGGTATCGGTCCACGAACGATTTTTTTCAATCGAGATTTTAGAAGCTCAGATTTTGTGGGAAACACATTAGAAGCAGGAATAAAAACTTACGCCCGGTTTGGCCAAACTATATTTTACCCAAAATCAGAAATTGTGTGCAAAAGATTTCCCACCAGGAGCTGTATCCGCCGAAGAAAAAAGTTTTTAAATTGGAGATTTAAAAGTACAGATATCGGGGAAAACGCGATTTACTTTTATGACCCTAGCGGAATCACTATGCGTAACTTGAAAAAATAACTATACCTAAAATAGTCTTCAACAAAAATGGAATTGAAAGGTAAAAGAATTTTTTCAATCGGATGTTTAGAAACAAATATATGTAATAAAATGTATTTTGAATTCGATATCATCTTCATTTACGCCCTATAGCGGCGAAATTTTACATCGTAAAAAAAAACCGAAATAAAGGATCATCATTCACATATCTCAAGCTTTCCAATTCAAAAAGAATTTTCCAAATCGGATAAATGGTCGCAAAGATATAGTGTCCACAGACGGACGAACAAACCGATAACATACGCACGACCTTTTTTTCAAAAAAGACGTTGTAAAAATACTGGAAGTGAAAAGGGAATCTCGGGACTCGGGAGGCTCCGTATCCTTAGGACCCTCCTGAGATTCTTTGTCGTATCTGTTGCAACAGTTTCAGCAAACTACATTCATTGTCATAAAAATCAGCGCATCAAGAAAAAACCGTGCGATTAACGCAAAACTCGGCTAATAGCTACGGGGAGGACTGACATGCAAATGATTAAAGTTTCGTGTGATTCCGAATGCCCACGCGTTCAAGACCGGCGCTGTAATCGGAATCCCTGGGGGCTTATAAGGAGCCGCGCAGGGGACTCCACATTCGTAAAAAAAAAAAAAAACGAAAAATTATACAGTTTAAGTGGCACACGTCCCAAACTACAGGCGTGATGGTCTGGAGATCCATCGCATATGACAGCCAGACTTCCCTCCCAGTGATCTAAGGGACGTTGACAGCCCAGCGCTACGTACAGGAGATCCTGCGGCCCCATGTGCTGCCTTTCCTGGCGGGGCAACACGGAGCAATTTTCCAACAAGATAACGCCCGTTCGCATACGGCTCGGGTTTCCCAGAACTGCCTATGTCAGGCTTCGACGCTTCCGTGGCCTGCCAGATCGCATGATCTTTCGCCCATCGAGCACGTGAGGGACCAGATGGGATGCCAGCTTTCTCCATGTCCTACTGTTCGTGATTTAGAGCGTCAGTTGCAAGAAATGTGGGCCAATCTGTCCCAGGATAACATACGGCGTCTCTTTGACTCCATGCCGGGCCGTATCGCCGTATGTATCCGAGCACGAGGCGGCACTAACGCTGACCGGAGTGTGTACCATATGTCCGCGGGAAATCGTCCTGCTGCTGTAATATTGTAATCACTTCTGTCCTTGATATGTACCATCTCACTACTAAAATCTCATTTCAATCCAACGCCTCCTTGGTGCGCTGATTTTTTATGACAATGAGTGTATTACCCGGACTCCGCTGCAAGATATCCAAAGCACAGCAACTCTCTCTAGTGTTCTCACAGGTGGTCGGCCAGCATTGCTTTTCCTTTCACATCACTCACACTTTCTGTTCTCTCAAGTTGATTCACCAACCTCAACGCTGTTTACATCGTTGGTACAGAAAGCACGTTTAAGGGTTGTACATATCGTCTTCGCACTGAAAAAAAGTGAATTTCTACCTCTTTCACAATAAATACCTTTTCTTCAATATTGTACGATTCCATCTTCTTCGCAACAGCTGCCGATTATTCATTGCTGCCAATCAAACCCCCAAATCTTTCGCTACGCAGGAATGGCAATGTTCAGTGTTTGACCTTAAGCACTGAAATGTGCCGCTCGGCGAAGAAAAGTAATGGCGTGAGAAATAAAAAAATCCCTTTGTACTTACACATCTCCCACATAGGGAAATTGTGCATTATTGTCAGCAGAAAATATCTGCAAAATATCTTTCATAGTGAGTAGTACCTGCCCCAAAAGAAATTGTTTCAGTCGGATTTTTAGAAGCGAAGATAGTGTTGAAAGTAGAAATATGCACTTGCGCCTCTTGTGGCAAAACTGTGAGTTACGAAAAATCAGAAAATAAATGTCAAGTATTTTCCAATACGAACTATATGACCCAGAACGAATTTTTTAGTTGGATTTTAATTTTATTTTTACAACCCCTAGCCCTGAAACTGTATAATTTGAAGCAGGAGTTGGGCGTAAAGGGCTCTTTCAGGCAAAAATAATTTTTTTTTTTTCATTCAGAATTTTAGACGAAATGTTACGGAATAAAATGTGCATATTGGTTAATTACATCTGAATCTTACTCCCCCTAACGGCAAGATTATGCTTCAGAAAAAGCCCAGAAGCTACGGACTGTCGTTTTCGCAGTTCAAGTTCACCAACGTAAAAGGAATGTTTCTAATCTGACTAATAGGTACGCAGATATGGTGCCCACAGACGAATGGACGGGCACAGTAATATAATGAGTACGAACTGCTTTTCGAAAAATCACGCTAAAATGTCATACAGTGAACTCCTTTTGCGTGTGTAATGAAAAATAACGCAGACATATAAATCAGGTGAAAAAATCGTACGTTTCTGGATCTTTCTATGCTTCTTTGAGTTGTCCACAGTCTCGTGTGTCTTCCTTAGTTAAGGTACATGCATGTTACCGATCATTAAGTAAGAGAACTGGAAGGATGTTCACACCTTTGTTTTGAGACATAATGACAAATTGCTCTCGAAAATTGCATTGTTTTTCTGAAAGCTCTCCAATCAAGTTTTATGCGTCTATTTACTTTCTTTTTCTACGTGGCCTTTGCTTGTGAAACCATTTTAGAAATGGGGGAGGGGAGGGGGTTTGGCCATAACTCACCGCGCTGGCAAAGCGGGTTGAAGAGTGTGGAATAGCATTTCCGTTCTCTCTCTCGCTCTCTGTGTATATACGTATATACAGGGGTTGGACAAAATAATGTGAACATCATGATTACAGGGGTTAATGTTATTCGTGTAGGCTACATTGAAAACAACAAATGCTGTGATTATCTTGTGTGTATTTTTCATTGCTCTTTACACAGGGTGTTCGTAAACTGTTTTGACAAAAGAAGAGGGGTGATAGTACCCATCAAGAAGAACAATATTTACAATGGAACCTAGGGTCGCATTCCACTCTGAGTGTCAGAAAAGAGTAAAGTTAGATGTCCAAGTTGAACTTTCAGCAGTGCAAAGAAAGAGAATTAACGACATCATAAGTTGCACAATCCCATTTATGAAGATCAGGGACACACTCAAAGTAGATGCTCAAAGTGGCGGCCACGGGTGCCGTTGCACAATTCACACCGGCGAATGAAAGACTGGCGCACCTTCTCGAAGACTCCTGGTGTCATGTTTATCCTGTCCGCTGCAACAACGGTTCTCGCGACGAGATCTTCCACTGAGTCCACAGGCATCTCGTACACCAATGATTTCATGTGCCCCCAGAAGAAGAAATCCAGTGGGTTGAAGTCCGGTGAGCGTGAAGGCCATGCCACAGGTCCGCCACGTCTAATCCATCGTGCGGGATATGTGGCATTCAGGAAGTGTCTACTGCACCTTGATAAGCCAATCAGCTGCAACTGTCGATGCTGCGTCGTTTCTCTGGCAATCTGCATACAGTAAATGCTTGACTGTGATGTTCTGGCGATGTGCTACTTCTCCGGCACGAAAGAAATGACGTCTCAGTTGACGACTTGTGCTTGTTGGATGTATTTCGAAGTTACTCTTTTCTGACACTCAGAGTGGAATGTGACCCTAGTTTCCATTGTAAATAATGTTCGTCTTGGTGGGTACTATCACCCCTCTTCTTTTGTCAAAACAGTTTACGTCCATAAAGTCTTTCCCACATTACAAAAATTAATATAAAAAAATCTATGTAAGTTAAAATAAAAGGGTTGGCAACATAATATAGCAGCTAAAGTTTTTTTTTTTTTTTTCTGTTCTTTACGCTGAATGAGAGGAGCATTTCATCGATAATGGCTTCCACGCAAGAAAAAGCGGCGTGTGCGTTGTGATTCCATGAGTCCAAATCGGCTGTTATAGCCCAGCATCATTTCAGAAAAGAATGCAGACGATCACCACCGGACCAAAAAAGCATAAAAGCTTGGTATGAAAAGTTTAAAGCGACGGGCAGTGTTGGACACTATCAGCTGTTTCTTGTGTAACCGACCACCGGTTACACAAGAGACAGATACAGCTGTTCAGGAGACATTTCTGCGAAGCCCCAGAAAATCCATTCGTCGTGCTTCACTGGAAACTGGGATTCTCCGTGCCATGATTCACAGAATTTTACACAAACATTTGTCATTTTTTTTTCTTGTAGTACTTCCGTACACAGTGAGTAGAGTTTAGGTCCCAGCCACCTACAGCGAGATCGCCTTTTGGGCAGGACACAGAAACGGAAGGAATGAGAGCAAGTCTAGCGACTTTGACAGAACAGTTTGTAGTGAGATTAGAGTACAGTAGATGGCGCCACCGTACAGGTACGATGTTGCACGCAGAGGGGTGAGAGAATTTCAAGGGGGGGGGCATAGGAAAGGATACCCATTTAACCAGTGGGTCCAGCTTGGGGGCCGTCACTTAATGTGCTCGTCCGATGCACGGCGAATATTCAGCGATTGTTAGTAAATCACACCATCTCTGAAAGACCAGCCCAGGTTCGAACCTGGGGACCTTGCATTGATAGTCTGAATCGCTAACCACTAAGCCATCCGCGGCTCTTTTTACACAAACATCTTCATCCGCTTGCTTATACAGTACATGTTGTTCAAGCTCTTCAGCCTGATGACCGGCCTCGCCGTGCTGCATTTGCGACGGAGATGTTGCAGCGCATAGCTCACGATAGTGATTATCTGCACCGTGTCTGTTTCTCAGATGAAGCCTCATACCACATCTCTGGCACAGTAAATATGCACAAGTGCAAATCTGGGGGATCAGAAAATCCCCATTATGTCATCAAACAACAGAGGGCTAGCCCAAAATTGAATGTATAGTGCGACCTGATGCATGACAGAATCATCGGACCATTATTTTTTACAGAGCCCACGTCAACATGTAACGTATACCTGGACGTGCTGGAACTTTTTGTAGCACATCAGTTGCATGCACTCCAACCTTCGGTTATTTTCCAACAAGACGGTGCCCCACCACATTGGTCAAAAATGATTCGTGGGTTCCTGAAAGCCACATTTCCTGACAGATGGATTGGCCGCGACGGTCCCATGAAATGGTCACCTCGATCGCCCGACATAACCCCTCTAGACATTTTCCTGTGGGGTTATGTGAAATACAAGGTTTATACTCTAGCAGTGTTCCGGGTGTCAAAACGTGGAAGAGCAGAATAACGGACGTCATTAGTTCTGTCTCTGCTGAGATGTTAAACAAAACATGGCGTGAAATCCAATATCGCTTAGATGTTCTCCGGGCCACAAATGGCGCCCACGTGAAACTGTACTGACACTGGAAAAAAGCTTTAATTGTGCACCATCATTGTCGTGAAATTCCTTTCTTGTACCTGTAATACATTTTTTATATTAATTTTTGTAATGTGGGAAAGACTTTATGGATATCCTGTATATTCTCTAGGTTGTATGCTAGTGCAGTACAAGTTGTGGTCAGCAGCGATTCATACGAGTGGTCAATGAAATGGATGACCTGTCAGATTTCCAAAGAAGACAAATCGTGGGAGTCCGTTTAGCAGGAACGTCTGCAACTACAGCAGCCAAAACATTGCTCTTGTGTTTCAAGAGCAACAACAGTCTCTACGGTTAGGACTGGGTACACGAGGCATGGCAAGACTTCATTGGCGGAGAAAACCGAGATTGAATGAGAGGGACGTCGAACGCTAACAAATATTATATCCAAATAACACAAAACTACGGCAGCAAAAGTGACAACAGAATTCAACAAGAAAGATGACACCGAATTTTCGGGTGTAATGAGCACGTCTTTTGAATCCGTTCTAACGAGAATTAAATTTATTGAAGCTATTCAAAGTCTATGGAACCTCTATGGAAAACAATAGTATCTGACCGAAGAAAGAAGTTTTTCAAACGGGTTTTTAATCCCGCAGATATTGCTGTAAGCGGAGCCGCGAACTTACGCCCTCTGGTTGTAGACTTACGAGTTATGAAAAATTTGAATTTATATGAGAAACATTTCGTAGGGGAAATGCTCTCCAACAAAGAAAGATTTTTTCAAATCGGACTATTCGAAGCAGAGATATGGACAAATATAAGACATGAATCTACGCCCTCTAGCGGAAAAAACAAGCATTATTTTAAGAAAGGTTTTTCGGTGTGAGAGGTATAATTTTAAGAAGAAAGGTTTTTCGGTGTGAGAGGTATTATTTTAAGAAGAAAGGTTTTTCGATGTGACAGGTATCAGTCCAAGAAAAAAAATTTTAGTCGAGTTTTCAGGTCAGATTTTGCTACAAATACACAAGAAGCAGAAATTAACACTTATGCCCCCTGGTGGCGAAACCATTCTTTATCAAATATTAGGAACTATATGAAAAACATTTCCAATCAGGAGCTGTATGCGATACAGCAAGAATTTTTCAAATCGGAGATTTAGAAGCAAAAATATCGGATAAAACTCAATTTACCTTTGCGCCCCCTAGCGGAAAGTCTATGATTTACTCGAAAATTTTGAAATTATACGGAAGACATGTCACACAAGGAACTCTGTCCAATAAAGAAAGAATTTTTTCAAATCAGACCATCAGAAGCAGAGATATTGACAAAAATAAGATATACATATACGCCCCCTGGCGTATATGTATGAAACCATGCAATATTTTAAGAAGAAAATACTCGGAAAAGGTTTGTCGACGTGAGTGGTATCGATCCACGAACGCATTTTATTAATCGAGATTTTAGAAGCTCAGATTTTTTGGCAAATACATCGGAAGCAAAAATTAACACCTACGCCCCCTGGTGGCCAAAGTATTCTTTACCAAAAATTAGATATTATATGCAAAAGAGTTTCCATAAAGAGCTGTATCCGCTGAAGAAAAAATTTTCAAATCGGGGTTTTAGAAGACATCGGGAAAACGTAATTTACTTTTACGCCCCCTAGCGGAAAATCTATGCGTAATTTGAAAAAGCACTATATCTAAAATACTCTTCGACATAAATGGAATCGAAAGATGAAAGAATTTTTTTCAATCGGATGCTTAGAAGCAAATATACGGAATAAAATGTATTTTGAATTCGACATCATCTGCATTTACGCCCTCTAGCGGCGAAATTATACATCGTAAAGAAAACGAAATAAAAGGATCATCATTCGCACATTTCAAGCTTCTTAATGCAAATTTTCAAATCGGGCTAATAGTTGTGTCTACAGACGAACGGACGGGCGGACGAACCGATAACATAAGCATGATCTTTTTTTACAAAAGACGTGTTAATAACCACCACCCTGGCCGTAGCCAAGGGGAGGGATCTTAGGGACCGGTCCCCTCCGAAATCCCAATCAATTTTTTTGAACTTGAACTTCAACAAATAATGCTTTTGTTTTTTTTATTTGGCCTTATACGTCCATTGTGGAGAACATTCTCTACGTTTGGCAATAGGGGATCCTTGTACAATTTCATGTACGTATATGAAACTGTATAGGCACAATTCAGTCTGTTGGAACTTTTTTAACTCATCTGCGAAAAATAACGATCTTCTCAAAGGTTTCATCAAGCAAGTATTACCAGCTTCCAGGCACACGACATTAATATCAATGTGCGAAACACTTTGGGTTTACAAGCATGGAGCTTTATGGAGATTCCGAGAAATCTACGTTGTAATAGTTCTATCGTTACAAAATTTGCAAGATATAAAAAACCGCAAATCCTCCCAAAAAGCTCATCAGCTATTATGTGCTATTACCCAAGGCCAGTTTGTAGTCAAACTTTGCACACTTGACTTTGTATTTTCGTGGACTGTCGAAAACTCTTCAAAACGTTGACTGCGATTTGACGACATCACTGGAACATTTTGTTCTCATGGTAACTTCCCTCGACCATCTAAGAAGTAACGCCATCGATAAATTCAGTGTTGTTTTTAATGCAGCGTCAAAATTGATGACATAAGTTGATGGAGTTATCACAATGCCAAGAGTTACATCCAGGATGATTCAAAGAGGGAATATTTCACCAGAAACTCCAGAAGAATATTTCCGGAAGAATCTTTTCGTGCCATTTGTTGACCACATGCGAACACAAATTAATGATCGATTCGAGACTCACAAGACATTAGTCATAGCGCTTCAAATATTTCTACCTCGTCATGTTATGTTAACTGCGAAAAAGAGCTAACGACTTGCAAAGGATTAGCCAACATGGAGGTGGACAAAGATTTTATAAAAACATACACGCAGAGAGCAGTACTCTCATAGTCCGTTTGGCGAAACAAATGGATCAACATATGTTAATTCAAGACCTGGTAACGCAATTGAGGCCCTTTTACAATGCGATTCAAATCTTTTCTAGCTCACACATCTTGTTACAGATTTTTGCTATAATTCCGATTTCCACAGCTACGCCAGAAAGAACATTTTCAATACTTAGACGATTGAAGGCATATTTAAGAAACTCAACGGGATAAAACAGACTAGGTAGATTAGCACTTTTAGCAACCCATTGCAGTACTGAGGTACAACCGGACGAAATTTTTAATCGGTTGATTAAATCTTCAAGGCGCGCTATTTTTTTATAAGGTGAGTAAAAATGTAAACCTTATTTGTTTTTCTTAATGTAAAAATTTCTTGAATTTGCTGATTTGTACAAATAGTATTATACCTGTGTTAAATGTTTTAATATTCACCTTAAAATTTAAAACTTTCAATCGATATATATTGTAATTGTTATTGCTTGTATCAAAACATTGGTTCAACATAATTTTTAAATCATTAAAAACAGTTATCTAAAGGAATGACCTTCTGTTGTGTTTGATTTATGTTTATTGTAAATTTACAGGCGGAAATTTTACAAATAACGCAAATTTATGAGGAAAATTTTACAAATACTAATCCCAAAAATGGGTGGGGGAATGAAGGGTTGGTATAGTTTTTTGAATTGTAAACTAAAAAATTTAGTTTCTATTGAATCATCAAAAGAAATGAATACTTCACCGATAAAAACATTTTGGTCCCCTCCCGAAAAAAAAATCCTGCCTACGGCCTTGACCACCACGAAGACCCTGTTTCCACAAAACCAGTCCGCAGAGGCTCCACAAAGCCAACATCTATGGAAGAGCTTCAATTGCTAAACCTTTAATCACAGAAACAAACGCAACAATGCGAAAAAAGATGGCGTCGTGAGCATAAAATCTGGACAGCTGATGACTAAAAACGTGTGATATAGTCCGATGAGACCTCACTTATATTGCACGGTCGAGTCACATTATTGTGACCACCAGCTAATATCCAGAGTAACCGCCGAGCACGGACAGCAGCTAGATGGTCTGGGAGTGACTCAATAAGGTCCTGGAAGGTGTTCACAGGTATGTGGGGCCATGCTGACTGCAGTGCATCTGACAGCTGCTGGAAGGTGCGTGGTGGAGGATCCATAGAGCGAACACGATTGAGGTGGCCCCACAGATGCTCAATTAGGTTTAAGTCTAGGAAATTAGGGGGCCAGGGAAGTATTTTGAAGTCTTCATTGTGTTCTTCCAACCACTTTCGGACATTTCTAGCTGTGTGACACGTCGCATTGTCGTGCTGGAAGATCTCATCCGCCCCAGGAAAGACAATCAGCATGTATGGGTGTACTTGGTCTGCAAGGATGAATTCATAACGAATTCGGTCCATAGTGCCTTCCACAGGTAGGAGTGGACCCAGAGAATGCCACGAAAACATTCCCCAGGCCATAATGCTGCCCCCACCAGTTTGTGTTCTTCCAGCAGCGGTTGAAGAGTGTTTGTTCTCCGTTGTTTCTCGCCTTATACGCCAACGTGCATCCTTTCGATGAAGCAGAAAACGTGATTCATCGGAGAGGACAATCCTTTGCCAATCAGCGGAGGTCCAATTCCGATAATGCCGTGCAAATGCAAGCCTTTTCTGCATATACACCTTCGTTAGCATAGGTGTAGTGACCATCCGTCTGCATGGGAGCCCCATACGCAGCAGGGTTCGCTGAACTGTCATTTTAGACACACTTCCGGTATCCCCCTGGTTCATTCGGCCAGTGAGTTGCTCCACTGTAGCGTGTCGATTGGCCCTCACGCACCTTCGAAGAAGACGTTCACCTCTCACATCAATAGCACGCGGTGCTCCGCAGTTTCCACGTCGCTTATTTGCAATAGCGACATTTTTTCAATAACGATACATTTTAACCACAGCAGCATGCGAACGGTTCACAAACTGCGCTGTTTCAGAAATACTGCCACCCTTGGCCCGAAAGCCGATAATCATCCCTTTTTTCAAATCTGATAAATCGCTCCTTTTATCCATGACAGCAACGAGTGATATGTTTTCAGATTGCCTACAGCACACCTTATATACCCTCCAAACCACCTCACGACACGTGCCTTCATTCATTACGCGCTGTTGACGTCAAAAGTAGGAGGTGGTCACAGTAATATGACTCAACTGTGTGTTATCAACAGTAGGTCAGGTTTGCGCTGGAGAAACCTCAAGGAAGCTTACAAATCGAAATGTCTAGATACAACTGTCAAACATGGGAGTAGATCTGTTATGATTTGGGCTACCAAATCTTGGTATTTGGCTAGCATCATCATTACCCTATATGGTCGAGTTACTGCCAGAGAGTACTTGGACTTTGTAAGTGATCAAGTGCATCCTACGGTTCAAAAGCTTTGCAACAAAGACTCCATTTTTCAAGATGATAATGCACCCATGGACACAGCCAAACAGTTAACTCTTGGTTTGAAGAGCACAAAAATAAACTTCAACATATGCCATCTGCCCTGGCCAGCTCAATCACCTGACTTAAATATTATCGAACCACTATGTGCAGGTTTGGAGAGCAAAGTGAGAAGCAGATTCCCTCCTCCAACATCTCTAAAGCAATTGACTGATGTTCTGACAGACGAATAGTGCAACATTTCACTGGAGAATTCAAAACCTGTGTGAACCTGTTACAAGGAATTTGGAAGCTGTATTACAACAAATTGTGGTTCGAAACCTTATTAACAAAGACACACCGCCTATTTTCCAGGTGCTCACATTACTTTGTCAAATCCCTGTATATACGTATACATACAGGGTGATTCAAAAGTTGTATGTAGTGGCAACAATTTAATATGTATGTTGTGGCAACAGTAAACTGTGCAGGTCAAGGTGAGCATGAACTGATCAAATGATCTCATCTGCCGCCATTAGCTCTTAGGTCACGACCGAGCTTTTACTCAAGCACAGCGAGCTTTCACTCTGGAAAGTTATCTGAAATGACAGTCGTTTCCTAAATGCTAGGATGAATTTAGAGCTAGTTTCCCAGAATTTAAAGTGCCAAATAAGTCCACAATATGTCGTTTGGTCTCCCATTTTCGAGAAACGGGTTGTGTGGACGACCGTAAACGTTCGGGCTGTCCGTTAGTCTTAACCGAGGAGTCTTTGGAAACTGTCCATCAGCCCTTCGTGCGTTCACCACGAAAGTCAATTTGAAAAATGTCAGAACAAACCGAAATATCTTACGGGATTGTACACAGAGCGACAAAGAAACTAAACCTGCGTTCCTATCGGATTGATAGTCTGCACGAGCTGCAAAAACCTGATAAAGGGAAAAAGACTGCAATACTGCCGATGGTTTCTGCGTTTGTCCACAACGGTCTTCATATCCTGGATTACGTTTCCTTTTTCTTTCCTTTTTTCTGATTGAAGGCTTAACGACCACCGTAAGCAACTCAGTGGGCTATATGCAATTGCCAGTTTCGAATTTAGGGCCACTGGTTTCAGGACAAACATAACATTCATGTCTCTCCGGGATTCGAACCCGGACCCTTCTCGGTTAGGGTTAGCGCCTATATCACTGCGCCACAGGGGCGGCTGTTTTATTTTCTGATGAAGGGTAATTCCATCTAAGTGGGTACGGTACATAAACAGAATAACAGTTTCTAGAGTTTTGAAAACCCGCACCTTTTTCAGGAGAGCCCATTGCATTGCCAAAAAGTTTGAATTTGGTGCGCTGTTTTGCCGAAACGAATAGTGGGTCTAATTTTTTCACGGAAATAGTTACAGCTCATCGTTACCAGGACATCATTCAGCAATTCATATCGCTGTTAGATGTTGATGAACGCAACTGCTGGCTGCAGTAAAATAGTGCAACAGTGCACACAGCAAATAACACTATGTATATATACCAATTTTTCGGGGAAACGCGTATACGACAGTGGTCGGCCCAAAGGTAGGTTTTTTTGTTGTTTTTTTTAAATAAAAGCAAGGTAATAGTTACTAGAACACGAATTTTTCAATTTGTTTTAATTTTCAAGCAGTATTGATCACATTTATAATTTTATTTTAATAAAAGATTTCTTTTTTCGTCCTCTGGTGCTAACAAGAGGAATTACGGGGAGGGGAGGCGTGAAGAGCTACACATTCCCGGTTTTAGGAATATTACTGCATTTAAGGATAAGCAGTACAGAGTTATTGGAGGTCCGTAATAAGCTTTCTAAGGAAGCGGGAACTTTATTGGGGGGTTTATGTCGCAACGGTGCGACGTGACCAAGCTGCACCACTCACAGAACAAGTAATAAAATAAAGAGATATTATCTGGATTAATCATAGAGTCAGCCAGGGCTTTAAAGATTCTAGCTCCAGAAACAACCTGCATACCGGCTGGAGAAGAAGGAATCGAGATCGAAGATTATCATTCTTATTTGAATAAGAGAAAACCTAACTCTAAAAATCATACCACATAGAATTTTTGCTTTTGTGAAAGTTATTCCAAACGTGATATTCTAGATGAACAACAAAGCCGTGAGTAAAAGTACAAATAATACGGGGAAAAGGACACCAAGAACAACATTAGAAAAAAAAAAAAAAAAGATAAGCGAGACGATACCGAATAATCGAACACAGCGAGCACGTATTTTGAATTAAAAAAAAATGTTATGGTGTACATTGGAAGGGCAACTTTTTGTTCACAGGCATCTAATATCGTATGGGTACACCTTACACAATTCCGACAGGAGTAATACATCGCGACATGAACTCTTCCAGGCGTTGGAATTATTATACACAGCCATTCATTAACGTGTGGATCCACCTTTCTCTGTCATAACAGCAGCAACACGTCATAGCATGGACTCCAATAGGTGTTGGAAACATTATGATGCACATTTGTGATAGACCATTTGTGAACGATTCATAACTCTTTACATAAGCGCCCATAGCTTAGTTTTCAGGAGGGGGCAAACGGAAATTTTAACTACAAATAACATATACAAACACCGTATGCAAGTTTCCACTGTGCCTTCTCGTTATTTTGCCATTTTTACCACACTCTCAACACATAAATTTAATTGGAAACCGGAAGACCCAAAAAACAACATAAAAAAAGTACAGGTAGGCTTTAGTTCTGATTGAGCCGTCAGTTTGGAACGTCGGACTACGACTTGCAGACCGGAGAGTTGAAATGAGCTCGTCGAGTATGGTTTCAAAGCGTTTATTTAATTTCTTATAGCCAACACAGGTCTATGATATGAAAAGTAGCTTATACTGTATAATTTTTACAAATAATGCTGGATACATTGCGAACACAAAACAGATTGATAAACGAATTCCCCAACGTGGTGCTCTGTCTTCTTGGGCTTCTTACATTTCTCATCACTTGCTCTTGCCTCTCGTTTTGATTTTCTCCACTTTTGCTTGCCTTCATTCTGCAAATTCGGCGGCATTGTCGAAAATGTTAACCCGTTCACACGAAAACAATTTTTACAATTTTTAGTTTAAACCACTGCTACATGTTCTTTATATATTTGAATAGATCTCGTCAAGAGCTTTAAAACGATACCACGCACAGTCGTTTTGCACTCACGGTTGTCCAGATAAACAGCGATATTGTCAAAAGTGTTCACCGGTTCACAAGAAAACAATCTTTTAAAATGCTCAGTTCAAACCACTGCGAAATGTTCTTCGTATATTTGTACAGATCTCGTCGAGAGCTTTAAAACGATACCACGCACAGTCGTATTGCGCTCACGATTCCCGAGATAGACTGACAAGTGAGTCAAAAGCGGCAGCACCTCCAGAAATATTGCATCATCTGCCCCGCGCACAGGGAGCGAGGAGAACGTCGCGTGCACGATGTATTGCGCAGTAGGCGAATTGACTCCATGCTGTTTACGAATATGCTAACACGATTAGTGTGCGGCACGTATTTTTAACGCTATAATGATTTCAATTGGGACCTATTTTTGTCACAGGCGATCGGTCGTAAGTCGCCCCATTATACTATCCTCGGAGTTAGACGTAGTCCTATGTCAAAAGATAAAAAAATGACATTAGACAGCATGTCAGGACAGTCAGAAAAAATTTTTGTAATGCTTTTGATCCAGCTGTCGCATGCGCTACGAAACCACAGAGATCTTTCAATTGATCATCAAGAATGCAGAAATACCCTCAAGACAAATTTCTGGAAAAAATTTCGAGAGATCTTTGTCCAACACTGAATAGCTGCTGCAGAGGATTATATATTCTTCATTTCTTCACCTTTCATAATTTTCCATACTGTCCGTTTATATTGTTCTCCAACACGCGATGGGAAATTTCGTTATTACTTTCTGTTATAAATTTTCACTTTTTCTACTGGAAATTTCCAACGCTTCTTACTGCATGCACACGCACCCAGTTCTATAGAAAAACCAGTTAGTAAAATCATGCAATGCATTGACTATGATACGCTTTCCATCATACCAGAAATTATTACTCAAGTTATGTGGATAATGGCTGTGGAATAAATCTCGCTCCTGTGTCCTGACCTTTGACCCCATTTCGATGATATTCAACAGAGCCGTTTCACTATAAATCCGGAACAACATGGTAAAGTTTTGTCGCAATCCAAGCATTTTAGGTAAGTTGTGATGCACAAGGTCAATGGAATGGATCCCACTCCAGTATCCTGACCTTTCACCCCATTTCGCCCATTTTCAATAGGGTTCGTCCCTAGTGGCTCCCTACCACATACTAAAATTTCATCGAAATCGAACCATTTTTACGCAAGTTATGACGCATAAGAGCAATGGAATATATCCCGCTCTTATACCCTGTCTGGCCTTTGACCCCATTTCGTCTATTTTCAGGGTTCGTGCCCAGGTGATTCCCTACCACATATACTAAAGTTTCATCGAAATCGAACCATATTTACGCATGTTATGACGCATAAAGGCAATGGAATGGATCCCTCTTTTATGTCCTGACCTTTGACCCCATTTCGCCCATTTTTAACAGGGTTCGTCCCCATGTGCTTCATTACCACATACTAAAATTTCATCGAAATCAAACCATTTTTACGCAAGTTATGACGCGTAAGGGCAATGGAATAAATCCCGCTCTTATGCCCTGCCTGACCTTTGACCCCATTTCGCCCATTTTCAATAGGGTTCGTGCACAATGGTTCCCTACCACATGCTAAAATTTCATCGAATTCGAACCACATTTGCGCATGCTATGACGCATAAAAGCAATGGAATGGATCCCGCTTTTATATCCTGAGCTTTGACCCCATTCCGCCCATTTTCAATAGAGTTCGTCCCTAGGTGGTTCCTTACCACATACTAAAATTTGATTGAAATCGAACCATTTTTACGCAAGTTATGACGCATAAAGGCAATGGAATGGATCCCACTCCAGTGTCCTGCCTGACCTTTGACCCCGTTTCGCCCATTTTCAATAGGGTTCGTGCCCAGGTGGTTCCTTACCACATACTTAAAATTTCATCGAAATCAAACCATTTTTACGCAAGTTATGACGCATAAAGGCAATGGAATGGATCCAGCTCCTTTGTCCTGACCTTTGACCCTATTTCACCCATTTTCAATAGGGTTTGTCCCTAGGTGGTTCCCTATCACATACTAGAATTTCATCGAAATCGAAGCTTTTTTACGCAAGTTATGACGCATAAAGGCAGTGGAATGGATCCAGCTCCTATGTCCTGACCTTTGGTCCAATTTCACCCATTTTCAATAGGGATCGTCCCCATGTGGTTCCCTACCACATACTAAAATTTCATCGAAATCGAACAATTTTTACGCAAGTTATGATGTATAAGAGCAATGGAATGGATCCCGCTCCTATGTCCTGACCTTTGACCCTGCTACGCCCATTTTCAATAGGGTTCGTCCCCCAGGTGGTCCCCTACCATATACTAAAATTTCGTCGAAATCGAACCATTTTCACGTGAATTATCGTGCGGACGGACGGACGGACAAAGCTGGAGCATATACGCTTCTTCAACCTACGGTTGGAAAGCGTAAATGAGTAATCAGAATTAGCGTTATCGCAAAAATCTTTGTTGTACCTTCGAGGCATGGTCCGATTTCCAGGGGAGGGCAAATGCCCCCTCTTGCCCCCTATATGAGCGCATATGACTTCACCATGAATGGTTTGCTCTCACCGTTGTGAATGACCATTGAATCCGCCATTACTGCGTCACACACTGAAGTCACAGCACGTTTAACTTTCTGCTGTTCTCGCGAGTTCGGAAATGAATTCCCAATAAAAAAAGTAATGTTGAGAATTAATAAATGTCAACTGTTATGTGAGTGAGCAATCATCAGTCGGCTAGGAAAAAATGGTGAAACTTAAAACTTAAGGATACGCGAATGCCGTTTTTCTTAATGGTGAGGTCGAATCATTCGCCACAAGTCGGAAACTTTG
Source organism: Macrothele yani (assembly GCA_039090855.1). Lineage (NCBI taxonomy): Eukaryota > Metazoa > Arthropoda > Arachnida > Araneae > Macrothelidae > Macrothele > Macrothele yani. The sequence goes on from CM077014.1 coordinate 4,716,114, forward strand.
AAAAACGAAGCAGAAGGAATCAGGATCACAATGTGTTACATGATCAACACTGTCTATATCTGTGTAAATTGATCATTTGGCATGCTGACAACCACTTATGATTTGTACTTGTTGCTGTGTAATTTCTGTCTCCTGTTTATGTCTGCCTGTATGTCTTTGTACCACCAGGCCCAATAAATCATTAAAAAAACCTGCAATTAAAATAAAAAAATCCTTATCTTACAACGCACGTACAATCGCGCTTTCATTTCGTAAAGGGGGCATCTGACATCCCCTTGTCATTTTGAGGAAGAAATATGAATTGTAAGCTGCCAAAGCTACCGAAACTGAGGAAACATTGTTAAGCAGATTTTGTAAATGGAGAAATGACTAAACATGGAGCGACAAAACTGTGCCAGAAACTAGTGCAAAAGTTTCAGTTCCAGTTTAAATCAGATTGTAAGGAGGGACTGATGCGCCATCTCCTGAGCTGTACTTGGGGCGGCAGACCCTACTGTCCCGCCCTAGTTACGCCTCTGAATCTAAACGCATAGAAATCAAACAATAGGAACAACAAAATAAAATAAATAGCATAAAACTAAAAAGAAATAAGTACCTTACTGACGACAGATATTTGTACTTGAAATCAATTCTTCTGTCCTTCTTAGAGGCAGAAATGTCTGGGACTATATTGTGAAAGGTTTGGCAACTTTCCCATTCCTTGAAGAACACTTTCTCTCTCTCTCTCTCTCTCAACAGATACTGAAGCTAATCCATTGTGACGACATTCATCTGTTGAATTTCAATAATAGGTTTTGATGCGTTTCAATGCAGAGAAGCTCCTTTCTGCTAAGACATTTGAAATGGGGATTGTCATAGTAAAATTCACAAGTTTGGACACTACAGGTAGTCTCACCAAGACCTTTTGACACTAAGTAGTTATTCAGTTTCACGTTTTTCTATAAATTTCCCGCATTGGCAGAGTTTTCCGCTTCATTGTGACAACGGAAAGGGAGTTCTTGAAGTACAGAGAAGCATGTTGCGTCTATTAAAAATTTCATTGCGTACCGATTTATTTTCACCGTAGCGTTGTGTTTCTCTATAATTGCTTTATATGCTTTGCTTAGACAGCACTCTATTCTTGTTTCAGATTTTTCAAATTCTTTGAGAGACATTGCTGCCTCAATCTGCTGTTTAATTTGTTGACAACGTTTTTTTTAAAGCATTCCCTCAATTGTTTAAGTCAATTCCTTCACTGTTCCGAACATTGTTTTGTGCATAAATAATAAACACGCCCAAAAATATAATTTGTTTAGTTTCTTTCACAGACAGAGCCACCGTATTTAAGTATTTTTACAGGCTAAAAACCTCAGTTTTACTATATATAGCTTGTATATAGCTTGTTCATATTCCCTCGCTCTTTAAATTAGTTCTCTCAGTACGTGGATATGATCTATTGTGCTGTAGCCACTCCTGAATCCAGCTTGTTCTCTCGGTTGAGCCATGTCCAGTGTCACCTTCAAGCGGTGTGAAAGAACTTTAGTGAAGATTTTATAAACTACTGATAGGAGGCTGATAGGTCTGTAGTTCCTGAGATCCTCAATGTCACCTTTTTTATGTAGCAGGATCATTGTAGCATTGTTCCAATCCTCAGGAATCTTCCCTTCATTAAGGCATCGAGTGAAAATTTGGGCGAGTACTGTTTCAATTTCTCCACTTGCTTCTTGTATGATGTCTATAGTAATTCCATCTTCTCCTGGAGCTTTCCCCCGCTTCATGTTCTTGATTGCATGTGCAACTTCTGCTGGAAGGACTGGAAGAACTCTGGTACCTTTCATGATGTCTGGAGTACATGTATCATCCCTTTCATATAATTTGGAGTAGAAATCTTTCACTCTTGTCATAATTTCGCCTCTATTTCTTGTTACAGAACCATCTTCTTTTCTCAGTGCCATAATCTGTTTTTTCCCCTTACTGAGATGTCCCTTTGCTATCTTTAGGCTTTGGTTGTTTTCAATTGCTTTCCTTACCAGTTCACAGTTGAATTTCCTTACGTCTTCAGTGATACTTTTTCGTACTGTCTTGCATAGCTCTATATATTCCACTTTGGAAGTCACATCTTCTTTAGTTGTCCTCATCACTCTTCTTTTTTGCATCAACATTTTGGTTTTTCCTGATAATTTGTTCACATGCAATTTGTTCTTAGACCCAGCTAATTTTGTTGCTGTTTCCATAAGAGCTTTGGTTACTTTTCTGTTAACTTCAGAAATATCCACTTCTTCCGATGTAAGGCCTTCTAAAGCAGAGAATCTGTTCTTCAGTTCCAATTTGAAGGTATTATGGTGTTTTTTAAGGTTGGTTATGTCAATACATTTTGTTTGTCTTATGAGCTTGCTACGTTCGAGTTTAGTGTTGAGGTGCATCTTACATCTCACCAATCTATGGTCACTGCCTGTGTTGAACTTGTTTAGCACACTGCAGTCTTCTATGACGAATTTTTTGTTACACATAATAAAATCAATTTCACTTGTCTCATTTGGATGTCTCCATGTCCATTTCCTGTGTGGCTTTTTCTTGAAAAAGGAGTTCAAGATGAAAAACCCTTCTGCCTCTGCAAACTCTACGAGAGTATTTCCACGCTGGTTTCTGTTGCCGTGACCGAATTTACCTACTGAAGTTTCATTCTGTTGCCGTTGCCCTATTTTTGCATTGAAATCTCCCATAATTATCTTCAAGTGCTGCTTACCTTTATTATTTAGATCACGAATTTCCTCATAAAATTCTTCAATTTCTTCTTCAGCATGACTTGTGGTGGGTGCATAAGTTTGAATAATCTGAGCCTGGTATCTTCTCGAGAGTTGGATAAGGAGTCGTGCAGCTCTGTCAGAGGAACTTTCAACTTCTACAACTTTATCCTTCAGTTTCATGTTTATTATAAATCCAACACCACTAGTTCTGCCAGTATCTGTCCCACGATAGTAGAAGAGATGTCCACTTTTCAGTTCGATGAGATCTTCTCCTTTTCTCCTTACCTCACTTAGCCCGACGATGTCCCACTTGATCCTTTGTAGTTCCTCTTCCAATTCAAGAAGCCTTGAATCAGAAGATAGGGAGCGTCCGTTATACGTCCCCAAGGTCAGCATCAGATGGCAGCCTAGTCCGGTCCTCCGGGGATTCTTAGCACCCTCTGCCTTCATGTCGCACTGGCCGCTGCCTTGGCCAGGTACATTCCAGCTGCCGGAGACTGAGGGCCAAGATTTAAGTTGTGGAGTCATTTTGGAGGGGTTTGGCCATAACTCACCACGCTGGCCAAGCGGGTTGGTGAGTGTGGGATAGCATTTCCTCTAATCCCGATGGTATAGTTATACCGCTATTGGCGGTCGTCAGAGCCCCTTTAGTGGGAACAGGATGTACCACGAGAAGGCGGGGTTGACATTTGTCAAGGAGAGGCTGTGATGTTACGCATCACCTGACCTTACATTGTGCATGGCTTTTATCGATTATGAAAAAGCCTTTGATTCGGTGAAACCATCAGCAGTTGCAATGGCTCTGAAATCCTGCGGTATTGAAGATGCATACATTAATATTATTAATAACATCTATGAAAATGCAAGTGCAAAGATTTGGCTGTTTGAAAATACAACACACATAAAAATTGGAAAAGGAGTGAGACAAGGTGACACCATATCTCCGAAGCTCTTTAATGCCACATTGGAAAATGTCTTTCAATCACTGAACTGGGAAAACAAAGGGATAAAGATTAATGGAGATTATCTAACCCACCTTCGTTTTGCTGATGACATAGTCATTTGCAACTACCCCATCAGAGCTACAGAGTATGATCCAGGAACTTGCTGACAAGAGTAAAGAAGTGGGATTAAAAATGAACTTTCAGAAGACAAAAGTGATGTACAATGCTTTTACAAGAAATGAAGATTTATCAATTGATGGAGAAAAGCTGGAGATAACAGACACGTACGTTTATCTTGGACAGCAGATATCAAGTGAGGGTCACATTGGTGAAGAAATTAATCGGCGTACAAAACTTGCCTGGAGAGCTTTTGGAAGAAACAGCATAATTTTCAAGAGCAATATGCCATTATGTCTTAAAAGAAAAGTGTTTGATCAATGCATCCTTCCAGTGCTTACGTATGGTGCAGAGACGTGGACCTTAGCTAAAAGAGACATACAAAGGCTGCAGACAACTCAAAGTAGCCTGGAGAGGGGCATGCTTGGTGTAACCAGGAGAGATAAGAAGAGGAACTCGTGGATCCGAAAAATGACAAGAGTGGAAGACATCATGATCAGAGTTAAATCCCTGAAATGGCAATGGGCTGGACATACTGCCAGAAGGACAGACCATCGATGGACAGCCGAAATTTTAGATTGGATTCCAAGGGACAGGAAAAGACCCAGAAGAAGACCACATGGGAGATGGGTGGATGAAATTCGAAAGTATGCGGGAGTGACATGGAGGAGACTGGCACAAGACAGACCGTTGTGGAGGAAACTTGGGGAGACCTTCGTCCAGCAGTGGATTGATAATGGTTGACAATGATGATGATGATGATGATGATATAGCTTGTGGGACGCCGAGTGAAATTTGTGTGATTTCTTACTTTAGACACCAATAAATCGGATCATTATATTTATAATTACTCAGTTTTACTAGTTTGCCTCCCGTCTTTCGAAACTGGGTCTAGTTAGGTAAGGGAGGAGAGTTGCCGCCCTTTTGATTCAAATTCCTTTTTCTCGCTATGACTGAGTATGGCTAAATGGCTTTGGAAAGTTTTTTCAATAATAAAATCAAGAATTACTTACATTGACTTCTTTTGAACTACTTGGAGCAGGATTATTCGCCATTCTTTCTGATCAGGCACCAGGCATAACACTAAATCGCTGTATAGCAAATTAAAGGAAAACGAAACACACGTTTTAACTTCAAAAAACCTAGCGAAACATTAACACCTGCTCCCTTTGTAGAACTCTCTCACTCGAGCTGCGCGTTGGTCGGTAAGTGTCACGTGAGAACAGCTTTTAGTCTTGTGTTTCGAGAAGCCATCGAACATGGGTACGAGAGTAAGCGACGTGTAGCTGCTCGTAGAATGACTCCAGACGTCTTCAGTATGCTGTTCAGTTCTGTCTTGTATACCCTCGGCCCAGTCACCTGTACCAAAGCCACCAGGCGTTGCTTGTACACTCAATGGACCTGATAAGCGTTTGCACAGTTGATTCTCTCTTCATAACTTCCACACAAGACTAGCATGCGCAACTTTGTAGGCAGATAAACGCCTGGATCAGAGGTGTACTGATAGCCTTCCCCCACCACCCCCGCGACCCCCACATTGCAGATGGCATCTAGCCTCAGTAAAAAGATTTTAATTTTTTTTTTTTTTTGGCAGAAACTTCATATAACACTGGTCTAAGAAATGGCCAGGAATGGTTGATTGCAGCTTTGAATGAAGTATTAAAAAGAAAAGCCATTTTTAATAGTTTTCCTTTCAAACAATAAATAAAATATTTAGAAATTACTTTCGCGGTTTTAGAGTTTATAAAATTTGGATAACGGGAAAGTACCTACTTTAGAGGACTGCCTCTTTTCACAGACAGCAATAGTTTCAATTTTTTTTTTTTTTTTTTTTTTGATTGGGGATTTAACGACCACTGCGAGTAACTCAATGGGCTATAAACAGTCGCCCGTCCCTAATTTAGGGACAGTGGTTCCAGGGAAGGGCGAGAGCCAGTACCGTAAAACAAACACAACATCCATGCCTCGCCGGAATTCGAACTCAGGCCCTTCTCGGACGAATGGCCATTAACCATCGCTTATACCACTGCGCCACTAGCAATAGTTCCCATGCGTGTAGTGTATTAAAAGAAGAATTTTGCCGCCCTGTGGCGCAGTGATCTAAACGCTGACTTCTGACCATACGTACAAGATAGGTCCGGGTTCGAATCTCGTTGTCTTACAACCTTCGCTTTCTCCCTTCTCTGAAATTAGCGGTCCTGAATGAGGGACGGCGACAGCTTTTAGCCCGTCGAGTTGCTCACGGTAGTCGTTCAACCCTCAAACACACACACACACACACAAAGAGAGAAAGAATTTGAAAGAAGCGCCAGTTCAGTGAATGAATTTTTTATACCAATGGGTATATGGTGTTATGCATTATAGTGCTTTGCACATAACTACGCATTATTCAGAATGTAATGAACTAAAACGTGTTTTTTGTGGGAATGAAGGAACAGAGACGCGCGGTTTTGTTTATTTGTTTGTTTTTAACATCAGAGTCACGAGAGAAAAAATCACTACGTGCAAAACATTGTCGCATTATGTAATTTTTTTTACATTCAATAAATAATTTAGGTAGTCTTACTTTTTATGTGACAATTCCTAAATGTTACCTATTTATTTGTGTACTTATATTCTGTATTTTCGTATAAATCGGAAGATTTCATTAGACACTGTCAGACGGAAGTTACGTGTTTTATGAGTGTTGTCGTGAGGCGCTTCAAAGACGGCCTTAACGTCTCTAAACGAACAAAATTTGCATGATATGATCAGCTTTGGCGTAAGTGCTTTGTAGCGGTATAAAACTAGGGCAACCATTTTGATTAAAACATGTACATTTTGTGTTTCACGCAATAAAGCGCAATAATTTTATTTTCACGTAAAATACCTGTAGGTTCCAAATGAATTACTAAAACGCCCATAAAACCCAGTTAAGGTGGTTCCACCTAAAATCTCTGCCTTTATGTTTCCAATGGTAAAGCTTCTTTACATATTTTCTTCGCAATTAATGTATTCCCAAGGATGAAAATTTGCACAGTGATAAAACTAACTTAAAGTTGTAGCATGGGATACTTAGTACTTGCTAAAACATAACCATAAATATGCAATCTAACATTTGTCTACTGACGTCATCAATGTACAGGTCGTGCCATGTCCAGGAATTTCTTTACTATCCTACAAGTGTTCAGAATAGCTGCCTTCCGTAGTTCCATGTAAGTGCTAGGTTGTAGGTCTGGTGTCTGTATAGAGCTATGAATGGTCCCAGGTACAATTCCTGTGGCTGATGGTGACGTTCTATTAACAGGTCTGAACATTACTCAAAGAAAAATGATTGATTTTTAATATTATGGTTATGTTTTAACAAGTAACCCATGCTTTAACTTAAAGTCAGTTTTATCGATGTGCAAATTTTCATTCTTGGGAATACATTAATTGAGAAGAAAATATGTAAAGAAGTTTTACCATTGGAAACATAAGGCAGAGATTTTAGGTGGAACCACCTTAATAATAAGGAATTTAGAAATTTCAGTAATTGAAAGCCAATAGATTTTCGAAAAGGGACCTCGACGACGTTTCGCGCCGGGGGGGGGGACCCTGAGTTTTTCGGTAAGCTACTGTCATCGAGAATAATTCATGACTGCAGCTATATAGGGTGATCGAAAAGTCGCGCAACTCAGGCATAACACGTATCTATTTCAAGGTTAATTACAAGTGCATGGAAAATGAAACATCTACAAATACAGGTTATAATCTCACCTTTATAACAAAAGAAGAATAGGAATCTCATTGTAACATATCTTGAAAGTGGCCATCTTGTTCGTGAATGCAAATGAGCGCTCTTTTTACCAAATTTGATGCCACCTTGTGAAGCACCTGCACACTGATGCTTCTTTTAATCGCTGTTGCAATGCTCATTTTGAGTTCACCCAGGGTGTGAGGATTACTCTTATAAAGAACACCTTTGAGATACCGTCAAGGGGAAAAATCCGGTGGTGATAAATCGGGTGATCACGGAGGTCACAATTCTTTCGAGGAGAGACGGTCACCGAAAAATTCTTGCAAACGGTACTAGCCGACGTGTGGCACGTGGAACTGTCTTGCTGGCAGGGGCGGATTGGTCCACCGCGATACCGGGACATATCCCGGTGGACCATTCGAGAAATGGCTCAGTTTCTCCCATTCTTTTTGACAAGATTTTTTTGGAAAGAAGGAATAACTATTTTGGTACTTATATGAATAACATAATTGTAAACTTCATTGGAGATTTACTTCTATCTCAATGGTTATTTACATAAAAATGCAACAACTTTTCCTACTATGTATGTTGTGCGTTGGCTCTAAAATAAAATAACAAAGTTCTCTGCACTTCTGTGAGAAAAGAGCCTCCTGACCAAGCAAGCTCTTATAAATTAATTGAGGTAAGGCTAATTGCAGTTAGACGTACTTAGGTTGCTGGGTTTCGGAACCCAGGGTCATTATTGTCTCATTCACAGGGACGTCGCCAGACTTCGAAATCAGGATGGGCGACGGTTGGGCGAGCAATTTTTTTTTTTTTTTGTAGGGCAAGCTTCATAGCAACTTTTTCTTTTACGAAATACTGAAAGAATGAATCTGTAATGCTTTTTTTTCTTTTTGATTGAAGGTTTAACGACTACCGTGAGCAACTCAATGGGCTATAAGCAGTCGCCCGTCCCTAATTTAAGGCCACTGGTTCCAGGAAGGAGACAGCCGTGCCGTTAGACAAACGCAACATCCATGCCTCACCAGGATTTGAACCCGGACTCTTCTCGGTCGAACGGTCATAAGCCAACGCTTAGACCACTGCGCCACCTGGGCGGCCTTAATGCTTTTCACTACTGGCTACAAAAGAATTCGTGCAATCGTGACCCCTCCAACTGGACACACATACATACACGGATCTGATTAGTTGCGCTAGAGGTGTAAATGTTGGTAGAATGTAGCCTTCAACTTTTCACTTTCTCTGAATACGTTGTCTTAAATTGCTTTTCAAAATTTTGCATTTCTGCTTACGAAAATAGTACTGTACTTGAACAACTTATTTAAAAGAAGATGCCGTTTTTGTTAATCTAAATCAAATTTTAACGTCGTGCCATGCAGACACAATACTTCTCCCCTCTTTAACTTCCTTCCTTCCAGCCAGTGACTTTGCCTTGCACTCCTCTCCTACAAAGCAGTCGTCAGCTACTTTCTGCACTTTCACTGTCCCGGGGCACTAGGGTAGCTTGAAACTCCACTTTTCGTGTTGGAATCCCCTATTTTGTAAAGAAAAGAAACAGAGCGATTAGTAGTGACCCCCTCAGTGAATTTCTATCCCCAATCTTCATTAGTCCCTTGGAATTGGAAGAGTGGAGAACAACTGAATTTGCCGCCCCTGTGGCGCAGTGGTCTAAGGCGCTGGCCTATGATCATTCCCCCGTAAGGGGTACGGGTTCGAATCCCGGTGAGGCATGGATGTTGTGTTTGTCTTACGGCACTGGCTCTCTCCCTTCCCTGGAACCAGTGAACCTAAATTAGGGACGGGCGACTGCTTATAGCCCATTGAGTTGCTCACGGTGGTCGTTAAACCTCCAATCAAAAAAAACAACTGAATTTTTATGGCCCCACGGACGCTATTTTAATAACATTTTTTGGAGACGTAAACAAAGCACTTCCTAGGGGTAAATGCGTAGGGCTCCATGAAATAAAACACAAGACTTATTACCTGGCAAAGTGCAGATATTTTAAAGTTAAATATATTGAAAATGGCACATTTTGAACTTGGTAGGCGGTAGGGTGGGCAAAACAAATTTCGCCCACCCTCTCACCCCTTGGCAACATCCCTGCTCATCCACCTTATCGTCAGCCAAAATGGAGGGTCTCCCGGAGCGTTTCCCGTTTCTTATCTGCAAAAGATCCAGTTTTCCGAAAACGCTGCACCCATCTGAACATTCGCAAAAAAACAAAACAAAAAAAACCGCTAACATGCTGAACATTCGCAGCTCATTAAAAATTTGGTTGGGTTACCTGCATGCCGTCAGTTACAACCTTAGTGGGTCAAGAACCAGCGCATTTTGATTTATAAAAAAATCTCAATGTTGTTTGTGGCGTTCTGGAGTATTCAGCTCTTCTGTCAGTTTTACAGTTAATGTGAAAACGCCCCCGGGGCGTTGCAACACACACACACTGATGACCGGCGGAGTAGAAAGTCGTCCAAGCAACAGAACGTTTGCCCAACATTCAGTTTTCAAAATATCCAACTACCATGTAAAATCAGTGAACGGGCGAAAATTTTTGTTTAATGCGAGTAGTACAAAACAAGCTAATCAGTCTGTTTGTTTAGCATTCTTGCAGCGACAATATAACTTTGCTAGTTTTAGATGTTCATGGTGATTGTTCAGAAATTGTGTCGAAATTCATTAACCGATTTTGTTTTTTGATTTTTTGACTGGAGGTTTGACCACCACCTTGAGCAACTCATTGGGCAATAAAAGCAGCTGTCTGTTCCTATTTAGAGACACCCCCTTCCTCCCGGTAATAAATAAGGGCGTCTTCCTCCCCCTTTCTACCTCACTTCCGTGTCACTTTCCTATCGGGCACTCTAGCCCAAATATCCTAGCTTCCTATTTCTAAGGGTTGTTTAAGACCTGGGGTCAAACACTGCCTTCCTAAAATCCTTCACATATGATCTGATCTATTTAGGGCCACTGGTTTCAGGGAAGGGCCAGCGCCGTAAGGCAAACACAACATCCATGCCTCACCGGGATTCGAACCCGGACCCCTTTCGGACGAAGGCCATCGCTTAGAACACTGCGCCACCGGGGCGGCCAAGAGGGGATTCTCGGGTCCGGACCTCCCTCCTTTGAAGGTGGATTGAGTACAAATTTGAAGCAATAATACAGTATGCATATATGAGGCTCTTACCAATGAAAACCAAATCCGTGACGCCAGAAATTTCTGGCTACGCCAGTTCATGCCTCGTCGGGATTCAAACCCGAATCCCATCTCGAATGATCAGAAGCCATCGCTTAGACCACTGCGCCACCTGGGCAGCTTGTCATCCGATTATGGGGTATCCCACGGGTATACTCGATGCAAGCGCCTTGGTAGAATCAATCAGTGCCGGGTTTAGGACTGTGTCGTCAAATTCAGAGGAGCGCCGAGCCGATTTTTTTCTATGTGTAAAAGGTTAGAGTACATATAAAAAGAAAAAAAACCCTGCAAGTTGAAACACGAGGTGATGATGATTGGACACAGTGAAAGGTCTCACTCTCACTGGAGCAATCCAGATCATCACAATACAATATTGTTACAATTAAGCGCAAAACGAAGCGTTATTTTTGCCGTCGACATTGGGATCAACACCCGTGACTATTAATTTTTATTACATATCTTTCATATACGACTCAAATGCCAAAGCTGGGCGGAGGGAACGTCAACAAATATTGTCGCACTGGACATCCTGAAAGCTACAGCCAGCCATGGAATTAGTTTTTAATTTATCTCTCCCAGTAATAAATGCTGACTGTTTATTAGCAAGTTTAGACTTTTTACAAAGTAAATAAAACATTTTGTCTGCTTCCAGAATCATATTAGTCTTCCGCCACGGTTGCTAGAATGTACGTGATCGCAATCATGCGTATTTTCTCGCACGAACATTTTTCGATCACGTGCTTTTGGGGGTGGGGGTTCAGGCTCGAAACCGATGCCGTAACACCACATGTTGATGGAGAATCTAATTTATTACTATTCACAACAGGGGTGTATATAGAATTGTTTTCGGGGACGACGACTTTTTTTTTGAAGTTTTTGAAATCCATCAGAACAAAATAAAAATTAATGAAAAACACAAGAAAAAATCGCAAAGCATTTTTTTCTAATGTAAGTTGCACTTTAACCAAAAACATAAGAAAATAAAAACACTTGGGGAGGGGGCTTTTTTTTTTTTGTTGGATGTTTAACGATCACCGTGAGCAACTCAATGGGCTATAAGCAGTCGCCCGTCCCTAATTTAGGGTCACTGGTTCCAGGGACGGAAGAGAGCCAGTGCCGTAAGACGAACACAACATCCATGCCTCACCGGGATTCGAACCCAGACCCCTTTTGGACGAATGATCAGCGGCCATCGCTTAGACCAATGCGCCACCAGGGCGGCGGAGGGGGCTTCACAATACGACCTTGATTCACAGAGCGCTTTTTCAGCTGACGCTTCCCAATTCGCCACAGCAACACACTTTCTTTGTTTTGGATTTCACTTTTCACTTTTTTTTTTTTTTTAATTATTGGGGCGGGGTGAGGGTAAACGACCATAATGAGTATCGAAAGTTATGAGCTATTAGAGAGGGAGAGTCAGTACCATTGGACAAACATGCCTCATTAGAGGCCCCAGCCTGACTCCAATTATTAGTCAGAAGCCTGGCACCTCTAACTGACATACAAATGTGGGCAGGCACAGAGAGTGCAAGACCTAAGAGTGCCACGGCAAAGGGTGCTAAAAAACGGAAAACAACAACAACAAAAAAACATTGTATTACCTCATGCTGCATTGTTTGCCACTCGCAACTTGTGACAAGGCAAAAGCCTGCCGTCCCAGTTGCCAGAGGTGCAAGCGTTTGAAGAACTATCAACATCGGGCACAGGTTTTGAATTTTGAGCACAGATTTGGAATTGGTGTTGTGTTTGCCCTACAGCCAAGGCCAAAGCAAGCTTTTCTTATCTGAAAGTGCAAGACTTGAAATTATGCCCCTTCGATATCAAAAGTTCATTACTTAAGCTCAAATAGTAAGCAGTTTTTACTTTCTCACTCGGTTAAAGGAAAGGGTTATGATTGTTAAAAATCGCAATCCAAGTTTGTGACATGATCTTACAAAAAACTGAAATATGTAAATACCCAAGACCTAATGGTTGGAGATATCAAGCAAAACACAAAAGTCATGTGAACACCGACAATACAGCTCGAGTAGAAATTTAGAAGTAAAACAAACCAACACAGAATGAATGAGTATCAGATAGTGAATGCAACAGTAGTAAGATGCCTTTGGGGCAGAGCTTGGAAACATTCAGTTCAAGGTTAAATGACCAGAGGAATAATGACTAATTAGCTCTTCGTCCCTACGGCAAGTGCGGTAGGTCATGGAGGTTAATCATATCTACATATTGCTTTACACAGCTAAATCCGCTGTTCCGGATAATTCTATTCACACATATGAGGGGTGCACACCTCATATTGTAGGTTAGTCTATAACCTGGTTATCTGAGTGTAATGCTGTATGCTACAAACTTCAGTCTTCACAAAAGAAAATACTTACAGTATAACTTTCTTTTTGAGCTAAAATTTTCAGTAAATTTATTTATACAGTGTGTAATTTTATTTCTTAGCACTCACAGAGCACGAATTTACATTCCTGGTGTGACCATTTTGGGAGGGCAACTCCCGGTAGCTATGGCCCTGCCTATAGCGTTGGCTTCATTTCTTCCTTTGGACAAGTAACCCTAAATTAAGGACAGATTACTCTTTATAGTATTAGATGTTCACAGGTGGCAGTATGTATGTAGGCAAATGTACCTCAATGTGTGAAAACTTCTAATACCCCTTTTGTGTTACATTGCTTACTGTATAATGATCAGCAGAACCCTGAGCAAGACTTTGAAAGAGATAATGCGTGAAGTTTGGAATAAAGTGAAAGGACCATTTGCTATCACAGAGTGCCAAATTACAATAGAAATAAGTCAGATACAAAATGTCCTCCAAGTGATTGAAAGGCCAGAGGTGCATGCTTTTAGCTAATGATCAAAGTTAGACCGAGGTCCAAGTACTAGATACTAGATAAGTACTAGATAAGGTATGGGCAGTGTTCAGGACCGTAGCAAGCTTTCCTTATCTGGGAGGGCAAAACTTAAAATTACGCCCCTTTGAATTAAAAATTATGGCCCTTTGAATTCAAAATTGCACCCCTTTGAGTTAAAAGTATGCCCCTTCAATTTCAAAATTACGCCCATTCAACTTCCATTCAAATAATACGTGGTTTTTACTTTCGCGCACACCGCCATTATAGAAAAGTATTATGATCATTAAAATCGCACTTCAGATTTTTGACATTTTACTAAAAATGTAAAAACTAGGTAAATACCCAAGAACCACAGGTTGTAAATACCAAGTAAATTCTAAACGTTATGGGAACGCCAACAACACAGCACTCCACAGAAATGCAGAATGAAAAACAAACCATCGCAGAACGAATAAGTTTTGGGCAGTGAACGTAACAATAGGAAGAAGCTTTAGGGGCAGGGCTTGAAAAATTTTTTGTTAAAGGTTAAACGCTCAGAGAGATTTCTTGCGACAGAGCGCAAATGATTGATTAGCTCTTCATTCCAACGACTTATTCGGAAAGGTCATGGAGGTTAGGCATTTCAGCATCAGTGGCGTAACTACAACGCCCGGAGCTGTGTGAGGCACAGGTAACGAAGGTCATACTGCAGCTGCCAGTTAAAGTTTTATGAAAAAATTCGAACATGCACAGTAATTAACCAAAAGATGCATATTTTGCTTTAAGATACATGTATATTTAGCTTTGCCTAAATAAATGCCTAGTTTCACTTTTAAAACACTGAATGCCCTACAGATTGAAAGTGTTCGGCTCTTTGACTTCGGGTTGTAAATAATATGATAGCTTTGCAATCACCCTCTCTCTCTGCGCTGCTGAGAAAAAGCGCAAGGTTGCAGTGGGATTTCCTGTGGAGGATGTGGGAAAACAGCATGTTACCTAGGATTACGTGCACGACAGGCATCAACATTTATTCACAGCAGCTGCAGATCTGCCATGTGTAAGAGGGTGATTTCTTTTAGTTTTGGTCAAAGCAATTACACGTATTGTCAAATCTATTACTTAAAAAGTTAAAACTACAGGGCTCTAGGTTGCCACCATTACTTTTGCGCAGACACTATTTCTGATTTCCTACCCCCCCCCCCACCACCACCACCTCCACCACACACACACATCGCGAAAAATCGAAAAATGCACCCTCCCTCATGTTCGAAATCCTGGAAAAGCTACTGTGCTTAGGGGTGCTGAAGTAAATCTTGCAGGGGGGGGGGCACATTGTGCTAGGTATGTCACTGATCTCAGTTACACTATAAATTTCACTAAATTATGGGCTTTACACAGGAATAAAGGAAACTACTTACAGTCAAATTTTTGGGTAGCGCCCCTACCCTTCCTCAGGACTACACTATAGTATGTGTTGCCATTCATTAGCTAAATTCCAACCTTTCGCATCATGTAATGTTTCCATTAAGAATAGAAATTGTAAGCTACCCTACATACTATACCTGACTGATAAGAAGATGTGAAAGGTTAGAATTTAGCTAAAGAATGGCAACACCTACTATAATGTAGTCCTGAGGAAGGGTAGGGGTGCTACCTGAAAATTTGACTGTAAGTAATTTCTTTTATTCCTGTGTAAAACCCATAATTTAGTGAAATTTATAGTGTATTAAGTTCAGGAATAGCCATGACATCAATTATTACCAAATGTATGCTACTCTGTACCCTAGTTAACTGCATGGAATACTGTATGAGACTAAGTAAAGTCTTTAAAAAGAAAATACTGAAGGGTGTAAATTTCTGTTTTAGTTACAATTTCTACTTTTTATATTCCCAAGAGCATGAATTTACACCCTTGGAATGACCATTCTGGTAGGGCAACTGCCCTCCCTTTAGCTACGGCCATGGCAGTGTGTTTTCCTTTACAAAGGTGTTCTGTCCCTTCCCTATAGTTGCCCTAAATTAAGGACACATTTCTTTAAATGCTCTTGAGCATTGTTACACTGTGAGAGAGAGTAGGGAGGGGTTAAAAAAATATAAAAGAAAACTAAGTTTAACTCTTGGGAATGTCATTCCTCAATCAACTGGCACATTAATACTTGTTAAGAAGGTCTGTCTGCACATAAATTATGAAGAATACCAACATTGTTATGGGTTTTCAGCTTATTCATCATTCTTCAGAATAACTAACTGAGGTAGAGAAAGATGAAAGTTAGCTTTTCTGAACGAAATGAAACAATGAATTCCTACACAAGGTTTAGTGTCCATTCTGCCTACAATGTACGGCATCTCTTGGAAGGACTGAAAATGCAGAAAAGTAGGAGCGGGAACAGAGTGCCCAGACAGCAGAGATTCTAAACAAAAAGTTCGAGAAACTATAGAGTTTTAGTAGTATACGGTTTCCCGTTAAGAATAGAAGTTGTAAGTTACCCTACATACTATACCGGACTGAGAGGAAGAGGAAAAGGACCACAAAACGGGGGAGCCAAAAAAAAAAAAAAAAATAAAAATAAATAAAGCACACTGGAAAGATACATGAGAAAAACACCCAGCTTTTCACTGAAATGCCCTGAAAAAGGGCCCTCATGTTTTTAGCCAGCTTTGCTTGTAATGTGCGATACTGGTTTTGTGAACATAACGGACACCAGAGGTTTCGAAGTTTTGGACATAATTTTAGCATTTTCGCAATTTTCGAAAACCCATTGCATTTTTTACATGGATAACAGCAGAAAAATTTAAAGGAATGAGGCACCCAACATTTCATATCTCGTAAGAATTCAATAAGAGTTTTGCTGAATTCTCTTGTTTCAGTGAAAAATATAAAAAAATTACTGGATACAGAAATCCACTCATGGTCAATCGACTATATACACTTTATTGACAAAAGTCACCGGACACCACTTGAAAAGCAAATGAACGGATCCGCTGCATTGTTACGAAGCACGGTACAGCTGCAAACAGTATAAAAACATTCTTGAAGCTGACCGTGATCATATCGCACTGTGAGGTTGAGTGAAAAGTCACGGCGGGAGAGAACCGACTTTGAGAAAGGAAAGATTGCTGGGTTTTATATTAGTTGGTTGTCCATAAGAGAAACCAAGAGGCATTTAAACGTATCCAAGTCAACTGTTTTGGATGTACTAAATAAGTGGAAGACACATGGTGTGCCTGAAACAGCAAAACGTAATGGCAGACCAAAGAAAATCGGTGATAGAGGACGTCGAAGCCCCAGGAGTGTTGTTACAGCTAATCGACGGAGTACTGCACAAGACCTCAGTGTACAGGTGAGTAAAAATGCTGGAACCTCGGTATGTACACATACCATTCGCAGAGAACTTCGTTTTATGGGTTACTGTGGTCGTATGGCTGCTCATAAGGCTTTCATCTCCACTAGACATGCTACTCGCCGTTTAGCATGGTGTAAAGAACATTTATCGTGAACCGTAGATCAATGGAAATGGGTCCTATGGACTGATGAATCCAGATACATGATTCAACAGTCTTATGGCTGTGTGTGGGTATAGTGGCAGCCAGAGGAACACTATTTACCACAGTGTACTGTTCCTATGGTCAAGTTTGGAGCTGGCAGTGTACTCGTGTGGGGGTGTTTTTCATGGTATGGTCCCAGCCCATTGGTTATCATCGACAAACCTGTTAACCATCACGTTTACCTCAATATTCTGGACGATTATGCCCCACCAACTTTGTGGCAATACTATGGAACTGAGCCTTGTTGGTAGCAGCAGGATAATGTACCCAGCCATAAAGCAAGGACTGTTATGGCATGGTTTGACGATAATTTCGTATGGTGAGTGGACTGGCCAGCACAGAGCCCTGAACTTAATCCTATAGAGCACCTATGGGATGAATCAAAGCACCGTGTAAGAAATTTGGAACCAAGGCCTACTACTAAGCAACAGTTAGCAGCAGTATTATGTACTGAATGGAAGCGCATACCTATCGCTATGTTCCAAAACCTTGTCGAAAGCATGTCTCAAAGGGTCAGTGCATGCATTAAGGCCAAAGGTGGACCGACACCATACTAATGTATGTCAATAAATGCTATGTTGTGTTTCTCTTCTAGGTGTCTGGTGACTTTTGTCAATATAGTGTATATTTGTCAATCCATTCATTCTAATGAATTTCTGATAACTTCAGCCTTGTTTTTCCAACATGTTAGTAGCTAAATAATATTCCCTCAGCTTTTGAGGCATCATTTTAACTGCCTAACCCACGAATAGCTTTACTCATCACCTTGAACCTAAAAGTACTGTTACAGTGGGAAAGCAAGTACAGAACAACTACTGTATCATGTGATATGCCAAATTTAGTTTCTAGTTGTTTCCCAGAAAAAGTATCATTTGAATAATTCTAACTCCCCATATGCATCAATGTTCTTGTAAGTATGACATGAGAAAAATAATAATACAGTGGCCAGGAAAAAAGTGGATGACACCTTATCTTCTAAGAAACCAAGAATATCTACAAATACTAACAGACCAGAACATTTCTGTCAAATAAAAATCATGTTCCAACATACTATTTCAACAAATTTGTCTGCATTGAGTGCAAGACCTAAGAGTGCCACGGCAAAGGGTGCTAAAAAACGGAAAACAACAACAACAAAAAAACATTGTATTACCTCATGCTGCATTGTTTGCCACTCGCAACTTGTGACAAGGCAAAAGCCTGCCGTCCCAGTTGCCAGAGGTGCAAGCGTTTGAAGAACTATCAACATCGGGCACAGGTTTTGAATTTTGAGCACAGATTTGGAATTGGTGTTGTGTTTGCCCTACAGCCAAGGCCAAAGCAAGCTTTTCTTATCTGAAAGTGCAAGACTTGAAATTATGCCCCTTCGATATCAAAAGTTCATTACTTAAGCTCAAATAGTAAGCAGTTTTTACTTTCTCACTCGGTTAAAGGAAAGGGTTATGATTGTTAAAAATCGCAATCCAAGTTTGTGACATGATCTTACAAAAAACTGAAATATGTAAATACCCAAGACCTAATGGTTGGAGATATCAAGCAAAACACAAAAGTCATGTGAACACCGACAATACAGCTCGAGTAGAAATTTAGAAGTAAAACAAACCAACACAGAATGAATGAGTATCAGATAGTGAATGCAACAGTAGTAAGATGCCTTTGGGGCAGAGCTTGGAAACATTCAGTTCAAGGTTAAATGACCAGAGGAATAATGACTAATTAGCTCTTCGTCCCTACGGCAAGTGCGGTAGGTCATGGAGGTTAATCATATCTACATATTGCTTTACACAGCTAAATCCGCTGTTCCGGATAATTCTATTCACACATATGAGGGGTGCACACCTCATATTGTAGGTTAGTCTATAACCTGGTTATCTGAGTGTAATGCTGTATGCTACAAACTTCAGTCTTCACAAAAGAAAATACTTACAGTATAACTTTCTTTTTGAGCTAAAATTTTCAGTAAATTTATTTATACAGTGTGTAATTTTATTTCTTAGCACTCACAGAGCACGAATTTACATTCCTGGTGTGACCATTTTGGGAGGGCAACTCCCGGTAGCTATGGCCCTGCCTATAGCGTTGGCTTCATTTCTTCCTTTGGACAAGTAACCCTAAATTAAGGACAGATTACTCTTTATAGTATTAGATGTTCACAGGTGGCAGTATGTATGTAGGCAAATGTACCTCAATGTGTGAAAACTTCTAATACCCCTTTTGTGTTACATTGCTTACTGTATAATGATCAGCAGAACCCTGAGCAAGACTTTGAAAGAGATAATGCGTGAAGTTTGGAATAAAGTGAAAGGACCATTTGCTATCACAGAGTGCCAAATTACAATAGAAATAAGTCAGATACAAAATGTCCTCCAAGTGATTGAAAGGCCAGAGGTGCATGCTTTTAGCTAATGATCAAAGTTAGACCGAGGTCCAAGTACTAGATACTAGATAAGTACTAGATAAGGTATGGGCAGTGTTCAGGACCGTAGCAAGCTTTCCTTATCTGGGAGGGCAAAACTTAAAATTACGCCCCTTTGAATTAAAAATTATGGCCCTTTGAATTCAAAATTGCACCCCTTTGAGTTAAAAGTATGCCCCTTCAATTTCAAAATTACGCCCATTCAACTTCCATTCAAATAATACGTGGTTTTTACTTTCGCGCACACCGCCATTATAGAAAAGTATTATGATCATTAAAATCGCACTTCAGATTTTTGACATTTTACTAAAAATGTAAAAACTAGGTAAATACCCAAGAACCACAGGTTGTAAATACCAAGTAAATTCTAAACGTTATGGGAACGCCAACAACACAGCACTCCACAGAAATGCAGAATGAAAAACAAACCATCGCAGAACGAATAAGTTTTGGGCAGTGAACGTAACAATAGGAAGAAGCTTTAGGGGCAGGGCTTGAAAAATTTTTTGTTAAAGGTTAAACGCTCAGAGAGATTTCTTGCGACAGAGCGCAAATGATTGATTAGCTCTTCATTCCAACGACTTATTCGGAAAGGTCATGGAGGTTAGGCATTTCAGCATCAGTGGCGTAACTACAACGCCCGGAGCTGTGTGAGGCACAGGTAACGAAGGTCATACTGCAGCTGCCAGTTAAAGTTTTATGAAAAAATTCGAACATGCACAGTAATTAACCAAAAGATGCATATTTTGCTTTAAGATACATGTATATTTAGCTTTGCCTAAATAAATGCCTAGTTTCACTTTTAAAACACTGAATGCCCTACAGATTGAAAGTGTTCGGCTCTTTGACTTCGGGTTGTAAATAATATGATAGCTTTGCAATCACCCTCTCTCTCTGCGCTGCTGAGAAAAAGCGCAAGGTTGCAGTGGGATTTCCTGTGGAGGATGTGGGAAAACAGCAAGTTACCTAGGATTACGTGCACGACAGGCATCAACATTTATTCACAGCAGCTGCAGATCTGCCATGTGTAAGAGGGTGATTTCTTTTAGTTTTGGTCAAAGCAATTACACGTATTGTCAAATCTATTACTTAAAAAGTTAAAACTACAGGGCTCTAGGTTGCCACCATTACTTTTGCGCAGACACTATTTCTGATTTCCTACCCCCCCCCCCCCCACCACCACCACACACACACATCGCGAAAAATCGAAAATCGAAAAATGCACCCTCCCTCGTGTTCGAAATCTTGGGAAAGCTACTGTGCTTAGGGGTGCTGAAGTAAATCTTGCAGGGGGGGGGGCACATTGTGCTAGGTATGTCACTGATCTCAGTTACACTATAAATTTCACTAAATTATGGGCTTTACACAGGAATAAAGGAAACTACTTACAGTCAAATTTTTGGGTAGCGCCCCTACCCTTCCTCAGGACTACACTATAGTATGTGTTGCCATTCATTAGCTAAATTCCAACCTTTCGCATCATGTAATGTTTCCATTAAGAATAGAAATTGTAAGCTACCCTACATACTATACCTGACTGATAAGAAGATGTGAAAGGTTAGAATTTAGCTAAAGAATGGCAACACCTACTATAATGTAGTCCTGAGGAAGGGTAGGGGTGCTACCTGAAAATTTGACTGTAAGTAATTTCTTTTATTCCTGTGTAAAACCCATAATTTAGTGAAATTTATAGTGTATTAAGTTCAGGAATAGCCATGACATCAATTATTACCAAATGTATGCTACTCTGTACCCTAGTTAACTGCATGGAATACTGTATGAGACTAAGTAAAGTCTTTAAAAAGAAAATACTGAAGGGTGTAAATTTCTGTTTTAGTTACAATTTCTACTTTTTATATTCCCAAGAGCATGAATTTACACCCTTGGAACGACCATTCTGGTAGGGCAACTGCCCTCCCTTTAGCTACGGCCATGGCAGTGTGTTTTCCTTTACAAAGGTGTGCTGTCCCTTCCCTATAGTTGCCCTAAATTAAGGACACATTTCTTTAAATGCTCTTGAGCATTGTTACACTGTGAGAGAGAGTAGGGAGGGGTTAAAAAATATAAAAGAAAACTAAGTTTAACTCTTGGGAATGTCATTCCTCAATCAACTGGCACATTAATACTTGTTAAGAAGGTCTGTCTGCACATAAATTATGAAGAATACCAACATTGTTATGGGTTTTCAGCTTATTCATCATTCTTCAGAATAACTAACTGAGGTAGAGAAAGATGAAAGTTAGCTTTTCTGAACGAAATGAAACAATGAATTCCTACACAAGGTTTAGTGTCCATTCTGCCTACAATGTACGGCATCTCTTGGAAGGACTGAAAATGCAGAAAAGTAGGAGCGGGAACAGAGTGCCCAGACAGCAGAGATTCTAAACAAAAAGTTCGAGAAACTATAGAGTTTTAGTAGTATACGGTTTCCCGTTAAGAATAGAAGTTGTAAGTTACCCTACATACTATACCGGACTGAGAGGAAGAGGAAAAGGACCACAAAACGGGGGAGCCAAAAAAAAAAAAAATAAAAATAAATAAAGCACACTGGAAAGATACATGAGAAAAACACCCAGCTTTTCACTGAAATGCCCTGAAAAAGGGCCCTCATGTTTTTAGCCAGCTTTGCTTGTAATGTGCGATACTGGTTTTGTGAACATAACGGACACCAGAGGTTTCGAAGTTTTGGACATAATTTTAGCATTTTCGCAATTTTCGAAAACCCATTGCATTTTTTACATGGATAACAGCAGAAAAATTTAAAGGAATGAGGCACCCAACATTTCATATCTCGTAAGAATTCAATAAGAGTTTTGCTGAATTATCTTGTTTCAGTGAAAAATATAAAAAAAATTACTGGATACAGAAATCCACTCATGGTCAATCGACTATATACACTTTATTGACAAAAGTCACCGGACACCACTTGAAAAGCAAATGAACGGATCCGCTGCATTGTTACGAAGCACGGTACAGCTGCAAACAGTATAAAAACATTTTTGAAGCTGACCGTGATCATATCGCACTGTGAGGTTGAGTGAAAAGTCACGGCGGGAGAGAACCGCCTTTGAGAAAGGAAAGATTGCTGGGTTTTATATTAGTTGGTTGTCCATAAGAGAAACCAAGAGGCATTTAAACGTATCCAAGTCAACTGTTTTGGATGTACTAAATAAGTGGAAGACACATGGTGTGCCTGAAACAGCAAAACGTAATGGCAGACCAAAGAAAATCGGTGATAGAGGACGTCGAAGCCCCAGGAGTGTTGTTACAGCTAATCGACGGAGTACTGCACAAGACCTCAGTGTACAGGTGAGTAAAAATGCTGGAACCTCGGTATGTACACGTACCATTCGCAGAGAACTTCGTTTTATGGGTTACTGTGGTCGTATGGCTGCTCATAAGTCTTTCATCTCCACTAGACATGCTACTCGTCGTTTAGCATGGTGTAAAGAACATTTATCGTGAACCGTAGATCAATGGAAATGGGTCCTATGGACTGATGAATCCAGATACATGATTCAACAGTCTTATGGCTGTGTGTGGGTATAGTGGCAACCAGAGGAACACTATTTACCACAGTGTACTGTTCCTATGGCCAAGTTTGGAGCTGGCAGTGTACTCGTGTGGGGGTGTTTTTCATGGTATGGTCCCAGCCCATTGGTTATCATCGACAAACCTGTTAACCATCACGTTTACCTCAATATTCTGGACGATTATGCCCCACCAACTTTGTGGCAATACTATGGAACTGAGCCTTGTTGGTAGCAGCAGGATAATGTACACAGCCATAAAGCAAGGACTGTTATGGCATGGTTTGACGATAATTTCGTATGGTGAGTGGACTGGCCAGCACAGAGCCCTGAACTTAATCCTATAGAGCACCTATGGGATGAATCAAAGCACCGTGTAAGAAATTTGGAACCAAGGCCTACTACTAAGCAACAGTTAGCAGCAGTATTATGTACTGAATGGAAGCGCATACCTATCGCTATGTTCCAAAACCTTGTCGAAAGCATGTCTCAAAGGGTCAGTGCATGTATTAAGGCCAAAGGTGGACCGACACCATACTAATGTATGTCAATAAATGCTATGTTGTGTTTCTCTTCTAGGTGTCTGGTGACTTTTGTCAATATAGTGTATATTTGTCAATCCATTCATTCTAATGAATTTCTGATAACTTCAGCCTTGTTTTTCCAACATGTTAGTAGCTAAATAATATTCCCTCAGCTTTTGAGGCATCATTTTAACTGCCTAACCCACGAATAGCTTTACTCATCACCTTGAACCTAAAAGTACTGTTACAGTGGGAAAGCAAGTACAGAACAACTACTGTATCATGTGATATGCCAAATTTAGTTTCTAGTTGTTTCCCAGAAAAAGTATCATTTGAATAATTCTAACTCCCCATATGCATCAATGTTCTTGTAAGTATGACATGAGAAAAATAATAATACAGTGGCCAGGAAAAAAGTGGATGACACCTTATCTTCTAAGAAACCAAGAATATCTACAAATACTAACAGACCAGAACATTTCTGTCAAATAAAAATCATGTTCCAACATACTATTTCAACAAATTTGTCTTTCTGTGATCACTTGCATTCCCACACAGGTAAATTAATCTCTTCATACTTATTTTTCACGGGGCACATTGTAACTGGATTTCAATTAATATGTCTCTTGTCCAGTGGTCGAAAAAATATTGTGCCACCTTTTAAGAAACCATGAATCCAACTCTTAGCCATGGTGCATCTTAGATATGATGATCAGATTTACCTATGATCTCACTAGTTGCACACCTTTCCAATGATTTTATACAACAGAAGTTCTGACGCAGTGAATTTTTTTAATTTTTATTTTTTTTTACGGCATAAAGAACAAAACCTTCATAACAAAAATATTATCAATGGAAATTATTGAGGATACATTTTTAGGTGCATTACCTTTCAAATTTTCAATCTATACACTAGATCATCATCAGGAGTTCCTGCATCTGATTTCTTCTGCAGGTCTGGTGACCATTCCTGGTTTATTTGCCATCCAGCCTGGTCATTGATGTTGCCACCATTTCTCCAGTAAATTTCCAGAGATTCTTCCAATTTTCAGATAATTGAGTGAGATTGATGCTTGAGGACTTTCAAGAAGTTCCAGAGCATCTTGTGGCCAGTTTGTTGTATGTGCCTATCTAATCCTTTTTCATTGAATATGTTAGTTATTGTTACTTTGTGTTCATTGATTCTGGTAGTTAAGCTTTGTCCTGTTTCTTCAGAGACTCCAACCCTGATTGGAAATTTTCTTTAGTGAACACTAAAAAAATCCGTAGTTTTTACCTTTTTTCAGTAGTGAAAACTGCAAAAATCCATAGGTTTTTGGCGTTTTTCAGTAGTAATGAATAAAATTGTACTACACACTCTGTAAAAAACAAATTGCCACAGCAGCAAAATGACAGTGTAAATTTGTAAAAAAGCGAATTTTTGCTTTAAAAATTGTCCACAGTTGAAAATATTTTGTGAGAAACATAAATAGCTCCAATACTTTTTTTTCTTTTAATACAAACTTCAAATCACACGATGTATGCTCCAATGACAACCTTATAGTAAACAAAGTGCCTACACAGACAGGGAGTTGTTCATGGTTGTCTTCAAATTTCAAAAAGAATGAAAAAAAAAAAAATGTTTTTTTTTTCCTGCAATGAACACAAAAAAAAAAAAAACTGTTCATTGCAGGAAAGAATTCTAGTACTACTCTAGGACTTTATGCAAAAATACAAAAAATTAAGGACTTTCCAAGCTCTGGAAATGAAACTACAGTTTCAGGATGTTACTCGGATCCCATGGGCCATGATAACTCTGCACATGGCCAGAGACGTTTACACATCCTAAAGATATTGAAAAATCACAGAAGAAATGCAACAATATTGAAAACATTCAAGAAACACTCTCCAAAATGTTTAATGAATGTTAGAATCTAGAAAACATGAAAATAAAGTTTACACACATCATTAAAAAGGTCATTTCATTGGGATTTTTGGTTTCCATAGTATATACGATGCTTTACATCGGTAGCGGACTGACGATTTCTGTAGTGACTACGAAGAATCCGTAGTAGTTGGAGACTGTTTCTCCTATGTATGGTAAACCACATGACAAGTATATTTTATAAATGACTCCTTCCTGGAGTAAAGGATTTTCTTCTTTTTGTTTTAGAATGGTAAGTACTTTTTAATTTTGTTATTTAAATCTGGAGAAAACCTGATTTTCTTTAGTTTCATAGTTAATGACTTCTCAAATGCAGGAACTCCTGACAATGATGTAGTGTATAGATTGAAAATTTGTAAGGTAATGTACCTAAAAATTTAATCTCTATAATTCCCATTAATAAGATTTTTTGTTACCAACAGTAATTTTCGGAAGCCATGAAGTTATTACTTACTAAAAACTTCATTGTTAACACACTGAGTCAAGTTACCAAAAGTACAAGTGAGCAACAGAAAAGTACTGTATCCAAAGCTACCTTCCTATCTCCATAAATATTCATGAAAGTGTAAAAAAAGCAACTGAATTCAAAGTACTGTTTTTGTAGTTTTATCACCACTTGGGCACAGAAATTGTAAAATTACCACAGTACTTCCCTGGATTATGATGACAACTTAATGCCAGGACAAAAACTGTTTTAATAATTATACAGTCACAAAGTACTCAGAATAAAGTTGGTTAGTTTTTCTTTTTGAATTATACTTATGACCAGAAAAAAAAATTCCATTAGCAAAAGAAAAAAATCAGAAAGAAACAGAAAAATAAGTTTTATTATCAAACTCATTTTAAGTTACATAAATATTTACACATTCCAGCTAGTTTTCTCTTTGTCAATAAAAATAGCTGAATATTGAAGGCAAAATTCATGATCTTCATCAAGATCATTCTTATACTCAATTAAAATTGTTATTGATTTTTTCATCCTGTATAAGAGAGAGAGAATTAATCAGTAAGTTTTGTTAATGAATTTATACAGTATGTTACATCACAATCCTAAAATGTATTTTATATTTAGTCATAACTGGATATAGTTCATGCATTGAAACTGAGAAAAACAGTAGCATAACACAATATGATAAAGAAATCAATACATGCACACAAACATGTATGTGAGAAAAACAGTATGCATGTATACAAAGAAAAACAGCATGCATGCATACCTACATACATACATACATACCTTGTACACACACACATCACTAAGCTTTTCATTGAGATTCAGAGATTCAGTTAGCTCCTCAAAGAAAACTTGTATGCATGCATGCATGCATGCACACACACACACACACACACACATCAAATCACTACACCACTAAGCTTTTCACGGAGATTCAGAGGTTAGCTCCTCAAAGAAAGCTCACTTGCCAGATTAAAGTTTTAAAGTTATGGTGCACATTTTACTTACTGTTAATAAATTAATAAAAAAATTGCTTTTCCTTACGAAAAAATTAAATTGTAGTTAGAACAGTCGCACTAAAAGTTAAAAATAGTTTTATAATGTGGTTAATATGGAGGATGTTCATGGCTCCTTTTCAGTACAATGAATTTGGCATTCTATATGTTAGTAACAGTGGTGAAAGTAGGTAGGAACAACATTCCCCGAAATAAAATATTCAAGAACAAAAGTACATAGAAATTTGAAAAAAAAAAAAAAAGTTAAGGAAAACAAAAACACATGTGCTGCTGAACTACACAAAGGAAATTCGGGCTTTCTGTTTATTTATATCTATGAATTCTATTCATAACTTATGAAGGATTTTTATGCTTGAAAATTTTCTCTCTCTGATTTTGCAGTTTTCAGAGCTTTTGAACCAAGACAACAAACTTTGCCCTTCGGACTCTTAGGTAAAGACTCGTAGAGGATGCTCGCATTCGACTGTTTTGATTTCGTATCGTCCTGTATATTAATTATCCCATGGGGTAGAATCTTGGACTAGTAACAGTAATGCAGGCTAGCTTTAGAAAGAACACCGAAATCAAATTAATTCATAATGATATTTTGGTACATAGAAACTGAGTAGGGCTGCACTGACTTTTGAGGAAGATGGCACCCTCTAATTGTTTAAAATGGTATCTAACAGCAGCAGTTTCTTTAAGGAACACTTTCCGAGGTATTTTTTGTAAGTTTAAGTTACAGGGGTGTGCAGTTCTTGTTGTTTTGATGCTGCATTATGTCAAAGAACTGAATAATAACTGTAAAAAAAAAAAAAAAAAAAACGAAATTCCTTCAGCCAATGAGTAACCTGCACTTGTGATGTATGTTTTTAGGTGAATTTCAAATTTATTAGAGTTAGTTTTTTATTCATTAAAATAATTTTTATTTTTCTATTTATGTATATATATACATACAAAGTTAAATGAAATGTATGTGCATGCAAAACCATTGAAACAGAAAACTTGCTGCAAACCAGCGAATATATATATTGAAAAATAATACTTTGTAGAAATATTTCGTAAAGACGCGAGCGAAATCCCTAAAAAAGCTGTCATGGACCGAAGTGATTCCTTACTGCTTGACAAACAGATGAAAAAAATAAGGGGAAATCATGAAGTGAATAAAGTAATAGCAGAAAAAGATAAACAAGAAATAATTGTTGAGAAAGAAAAGGCTAAATAAATAATTGAAAGCGTAGATGAAAATAAAGCCAAATTCTTTTTTAAATTGTGGATAAAGAAAAACCCAAGGAAATAATTGAGAGAAATAAAGTGGAAAAAGTAATTTGCACTAAAACGTATATTTTCCAAGAGACTTGGGAAACTGGATGCGATTGGCTTTCCTACAATGAACACTTGAAATCAATGTTTTGTACTGTTTGCCGGTCGTATGACAAAACATCACGTTCAAATACCTTTCGTGATAAAGGCTGTAGTTCTTTAAGGAAACGTATGGTTAAAGTACATGAGAAAACACCAGCAAATCTTAAAGCAATGGAAGCAAGACTGCACTTACCAAAGCAAAAGATTTTCAGACCCCTATGCAGAGATCCATATTAAGGTTAGAAGAAAAGGAAATAAAGCGGTTACACACACTCTTTAAGATTGCTTTTCACATAGACAAACAAAATATGCCATTTATAGCATTTAGAAATGAAATTATATTATTAAGATGTGTTGGATGTGAAGTAACTGAAACCTATAACAATGATAAGTAAGCTAAAACATTCATTTCTTACATCAATAAGAATATGAAATTAAATTTAGTTGCATCTTTGAAAGAAAGTAATTTTTTTTTCTATTTTGGCTGATGGCAGCACAGATCACAGTGAATGCAATGAAGAAATAATTTATATTAGATTTCTTGAAAAGGGAAGAGCTGTCACCAAAGTTGTAACTATAGAGCAAGTGCAACATGATGCACAAAGCATCAAGAATTTGTTGGAAAATTCTATGACAGATTGTTTGAACCTAAGTTTAGAAGAGACTAAAACAAAACTAATGGCTTGTATTAGGTGTGCAACTTAATTCTCGGCCCCTAACCGCAAGTGATCATAGAACGTTGGCAAATGCAAATAGCTGTGTCCGATAATGGCTGATTGCAGCGCCATCCAACAGCTTTCCAGGCAACCATAACCGCTCACAGCTGTAGTGACAGAAGGGACGAAAGTTGACGGTGAAAGCAATGTCGTTCAAGGAGCAGCATTTGAGGCACTGCCTCCTATTCGCGTTTCAGCTTTAAAAAAGTGCCTCGGAAACCCAGCAAATGATCTGTGCTGCTTTGGGTGAGGCTACTGTGTCCTACAGTACATGTAAGAAGTGATTCCAGCCATTTAAGCAGGGAAATTTTGATCTCCGTGATGCAAAACATCCGGGACAGCCACAGAAAGTTGACGATGAGGAACTGGAACATCTGTTGGACGCAGATCCCTGTCGCACACAGTCAGAGCTTGCTGAGGAACTCGAAGTAACACTGCAAACCATTGCAAAGCGCCTGCACAAGCTTGGACGGATTCACAAGGAGGGCCGTTGGGTGCCCCACCAACTCACAGCTGCGAACAAGTCTGGGCGCTACGATGTTGCTGTGTCCTTGCTCTCTAGATTCAAGAAGGATTTCCTCCACAAGATTTTGACCTGTGATGAGAAGTGGATCCTCTACAATAATCCTAAGAGGTGCAAATCATGGATTTATCCAGGTCAGCCTACCACCAGTACCGCAAAAACGAATATCCATGCCAGGAAGTTGTTGCTGTGCATATGGTGGAATCAGCGCAGTGTCGTACACTATGAGTTGCTCAAACCTGGTGAAACGGTCAATGCTGAGCGTTATTGTCAGCAACTCATTCGTCTGAGTGACACAATGGAGGCGAAAAGGCCATACACTGGCAAGGGCAGAAGGTCAGTCCTGTTGCTTCAGGATAACGCGCGTCCTCACACCGCGAAAACAACTTTAAAACACAATCACCGACCTGGGATGGGAGATTTTGTCCCACCCGGCTTATTCTCCAGACTTCGCCCCGTCGGATTATCACTTCTTTCGCTTCAATTGAGTAATACGCACTTCACTTCTGTCGAGGAGGTCCATACAAATATTGATGACTTCATCAACTCGAAACAGCCCTTTTTTTCCGCAGTGGCATTCGGCAGCTCCCTGAACGATGGCTGAAATGTATCCAACACGACGGGGATTATTTCCCTGATTAGGTACGTATTCGAGTTGCTATAATTTGCTGTCAACGTGTTGTGCCTGTGGCCGAGAATTAAGTTGCACCCCTAATACATTAGATAGTGCGGCAAGTAATTTCGGAACCAAAAATGGTGTCTACAAGCTACTTTGTGATAGTCGCAGTCATCTGCTTGGCATACATTGTTGTGCACATCGACTGGAACTAGCAGTGAAAGATGTAATGCGAAGTTCAAAATATTTCACACAAATGGAGTCTGCTTTGAATGACTTATTTGTAATATATAAGTATTCTAAGAACTGGTCAGAGTTACAAACAGTTGGCGAGTCATTAGAAACAAAAATTTAAAAACCTGTTCAAGTAGGAGGTGTTCGTTAGTTACCTCCCATCACCATGATCATGCTATTGATGTCTTGCTCAAGTGCTATGAGCCATTTATTATTCATTTGGAATCTCTTGCATCAACTGGCTCAGCAAAAAACAAAGAACGTGCCGCAAGCATTTAAAAAAAAAATGAAATCTGTACAGTTTGCACTATTCTTGAACTTTTTTTCAAAATTAGTAAAATGACATTCTAGTTTAAGCAAAGTTCTTCAAGCAAATGATACTAGTCTAGAATATGCTCGCACAAAAATTGAAGCTATTCTTAACAATTTTAATGATTTAACAGATATTAATAATCTTGCAAAATTTTCAGATTGGAATGCAGAGAATGGTGTTCATATAGTATCAGAGAAGATTATGTTTCAGAGAATAAATCTGTCAGAAGGTGCAAGTCAGCACATAAGAACAGTTCATTCTACTTTATCAAAAAAATTGCAAGAAAAGTGTGTATCATCCGTAGCTGAAGAATTAGACTTGGCAAAGTAGCAAATCTTGAAAGAAGCACAACATATAATCAAACTGTGCAGTTCTCAGTTTGAAGATAGATTTAAATCTTTTGTTAAAGATCCACTTTTGTGTGCATTTGTAATCTTCAAGCCATGTTATTGGCCAAGCAGTGAACAAATTGAGATCTATGGGAACAACAAAATTGAGAATTTATGGTCGCATTTTCAAATTCCACTGGAAGAAAATGGCTATAATAAAATTGAAGCAATGATCTTGTGGAAAATGTTAAAGAAACATGTGAAGGACCTGTGGGAAAACCAAAAAAATTTCTGTAGAAACCAAATTCGAGAACTGTGGCTGAAAGTTATATCAGATGGTGATGGGAAATATAAAGATATTCTCAGTCTGATACACATTGGACTTGTGATTCCCATTAATACAGCTTAGTGTGAGCAGGGGTTCTCTTTAATGGGACGTGTGAAAACTGACTGAAGATGCTCCCTTCATCCAAACACACTGAGTGATTTAATGCGTATCAATCTAAGTGAAGAGACATTAGATGCTTTTTATCCGGAAAATGCTGTGCTGCAATGGTGGAAAAATGCAAAAAGAAGAGTGGACACTCAACCTTATGGGGAAAGAACTGAAAAGGTTATAGCTGATGATTCTGATTGCCAACCAATGTCTGATGTTGAATAAAAAATTCGTCATATAAGTATAATTTCTCCAAACGAAAAATGAATATTAAATATGTATTTCTTTAATTACAAACATATCCGATAAATTTAGTTTTCATTAGTCAATTAATATAAATTTTTTTAAGTGTGCACCTGAAAAAAAATTGTGCACCCAAATTTAGAAACTTATGTGCACAAGGTGCACCTACATAAAAAAATCTAATTCGAGCCCTGACATAAGTGAATAATGCTTTAGTGATGGGTTAACATGTCAATGATGAATGTTTACCTACGTATTTCAAGGAATACTATAATATAAACATTGTATTACATAAATAATATTTGGGGGACAAAACATAATAGCGAATGAGAGAGAGAGAGAGATGTTCAATGAGATACTTCTTGCGGAGTTTGAAACCAGAAGCTAGAGAGTTAAGCTCTTCACTTCTCTATAGAGAAAACTTACACTTTGAATTCCAATTTTTATCATTAGTATTCAATTGTAACACACTTTGTTCGTAGATACTCATGCAGGGCTTCTTCCCCTGCAAAGAAAACAAATGACAGAGCTTAAAAAAGGTAATATGAAAAATCAATCATAAATGTAACACAATAACAAAGAATATAGAAAACAAACAAAACACATAACCAATAGTTTGGTATAATACTAAAATAAAAGGTGATAAATGCATTTTTCCAGTGATTCGTTAACCCTGCATGTTTCTTAATAACCAGTCATTTAAAATTCTGTGAAAGTGCTTTAAAAATAACTGGTAAAACTTTATTTTTAATGTGTTGTTATTAATTATACATTCTTTTTGACAAGAAAACACAATTTTTTGACACTTAGGCATTAGAAGCTCATTTCTGCCTCGTGAATTCTACAATGTTAGCAGGACTTGCAAAAATAGGAAAAAATACACTGAAAACATAATTTGTTAAACAAACTGCACTCATTCACAAATCTGCCATACTCCACCACAACAATACAGCTAGCTGAAACACCTTGTTGACTATATAAGTAAATTTGACGACCTGAGTAAGTTCAATTGAGGGCAGATAATCAGGGTTATGAATATGGGGTGCTCAATCTCTGTAATAGCAAAATGTCTGAGACTTCCGCATGTGACTGTTGAACATGTGAACTAGGACTACATCAAGCCCTGTAAAGCTGGCAGCCACAAATGAACATGACTGTAAAAGGGCAGTTGATGTTTGTGATGAGTGAGACCTGTCCCATATTGTAACATCAAAATGTTACAATATGGGACAGGTCTCACTCTGAGTGGCAGTCATTGCAATGGCTAGCAAGAGAGCAAACCTACCACAACCAATCTGTGTCAATACGGGGATGTCTATAGCTACCTGTACACCTCAATGAATGTCATCTGCTGTGGATTGTGTGGGACTGCTATGGTTTGCCATCAAATGCAGAGATCGAGGTATTCAGACATCTGCCTCATGCACCAGTTCAACTACGTAAGGTTGTAGCGAAGTCCCAGAACCAGCAGAGGATGAAGAAACATCTGAGGTTGGGGGGGGGGGTGCTCTGTGCTCAACTACAAACTTTACTTTTCTGCAAAAACAGAAGCAAGTTTTGCTTTACTTTTTTCACTCCTTTTGTTAATTTGCTTAACTAGTGAATAATTTCTCAATACTGAAAAGAAAAAAACAATAACATAAAACACAAACAAAACACAAAATATGAAAAAATATATATAGATATATATATATATATATATATATAAAGAAAACTGAACTCCCTTGAAATACACAAAACTTAAATCATATTCTCTTAACTTGCTTCTGATGGCATTTGAGTTGCAGGTTTCTTATAGCTGGAGACAAAATAACTTCCTTATGGAAAAAACTGACTTTTTTTAGTTTAATATTCTGGTCACTTTCTGTGGATTTATGCAATGGCATCAACGATTTATTTGTGTCATACTTTGATTCTTTCTACTTCTCTTCTTCAGTTCCACTTTTTTTTGCAGTATTAATTGTGTATTTTCCTCCATCAGCCCTTGTAGATAGAGTC
This sequence comes from Macrothele yani, assembly GCA_039090855.1. Classification (NCBI taxonomy): domain Eukaryota; kingdom Metazoa; phylum Arthropoda; class Arachnida; order Araneae; family Macrothelidae; genus Macrothele; species Macrothele yani. The sequence goes on from CM077014.1 coordinate 4,749,809, forward strand.
TTCTTACCGTGGTCAATGGCCACTCCCTTTACCCTCCCCACTCAAAAATCAAGAATCCTGAGATTCCCCACCAACAAACCCCTTTTCCCTTACACAAAGCATCATAAGCCCACTTGTACTAACAGCAGAGCAATGAGCAGGAAAAAGTGGAATTATCTCTCTCTCTCTCTCTCTCACACACACACACAAATATTTCACTCTAGCACTATTTTGCAATGCCCAGAGGCTACATTCAGCTAAAATGTTCCCATAAGGAAACTTCTTGGTAGGCAAATAACAGTGTATAAGTTTTATAACAGCAGCTTAACATTCCATAGTCATTTACCAGGTGATGATTTGATTTAGCTGTCACACCCAAAACATACAGAACATCATAGACATGTGACAACTGGGATAGTAAAGAGGAAAACGCTAACAAGTTCTCTTCTCCCAACTCAAAACAAGCAAAAACAGAAATACTAGTCAAGTCAGAACTGTTCGAACATTAAATTATAAGCTGAAATCAATAGATGTAAATCAAGAAAAAAAATACATGTTTGTTAATAGTTAAGAAAAATAAATGGGAAAGTTTCAGAAATAATACAGCAGTAGCATCATAAAAGCCTAACAAATGTAATAAATGAAAACCTTGTATGGGCATAACCCATAACTAATTAGTTTACCAAAATATTAGTTTACAGTTTTACAAGTTTGGCAGTTGTTAAGTATTTTTTTAAGCTTTAGTTTAAGTCATTTTAAACTGTTGATTGATAGCAAGGATATGGGCAAGGTGTTCCAAAATGTTGGACCAGCAAAATTTATGTGAGATTTCAATCGTTCAGTTTTTATTTTTTATTGACATAGGGACCAATAAATGAGCATTGTGAGTAAGTAGACTGGATGAGTATAAATATTTAACTGATCTTGAAAGAGATTAAGTTTCACCCTTTTAAACATTATAATGCCCAAATTATATTTGATAAGTTGATCAATTGTTTGTAGATTAAAATCATTCAGATGAGCACGCCTAACATTGAGCAGAGTCTGTTGTTCAGAAAGTTGACTTGGTTTTAGTCTTCAGTGTAATGATGCCATCAACTCCGCCATTTATTTATTTTTTTTATGACCAGGGTTTGAGTCTTCAGAGTAACGGTGCCATCAACTCTGCCTCTTTATTTCTTTTTGTAATGTTCTCCCAAAATTTCCCATTTCTCAAAAAAAAAAAAAAAAAAAAAAAAAAAAAAGAAAAAAGAAAGAAAGGAAAGCATTTCTCTGTCTTTTCTGACCCTTAACAACAAACCCTATGCCTATGTTGTAGAAAATCATTGATGCAGCTGTTTCTATTAATTCCCATCAAGAAGTTTCTTTTTTAGTTATCCATCGTTTGTGCTGCATGATTTCAATTTTGCTTTTTCTTAAAATGCCTTGCCCCACATGAAAACGAGAAAAACAATATTTTTTCCTTTAACTTGAAAAATTCTGAAAGAAAATCCGTGTCAGTAACCAGTTCCCAGATTTTCTGAATGCAAATGTGATCCATTACAATAGTTGAGTAACTGGGTAACACATTACAGATTTCCACACCCATTCACTAGAGTACAATGAATACCACGTGGTGGTAGAGGTGGCACATGTCAGCTTGTCGCCTTGGCTGCTTTGATGAAGCTTCAGAGAACAATAGTGAATAAGCAGATGTTCAATTAACTGTGCACATGTAAAACTGTTTTTCGGGGCGGGTCGCCTTTCTGTTTAACAGCAGCAATTTAGCTTCCCTGTCGTTGGACAGTGAGCTATTTGAAAAAAGTAACACAAAAAACTTGTTACATCCAACAATCAGTTACTTAGTATACTGGAAAAAATTCTAGGTGAAATTCAATGGGTTTATAACATCGATCAATCAGTTACTTACTTATTACTTGTTACATCAGCATTCCATGTTGTTGGACAACATTTTTTATGACAATTTTGGTTCCACGTCATTGGACAGTGAGCAGCTGATTATTGTCTGTGGGGTTAAGCAAGCTGTAAGTTTCACTCGTGTAAGTAAAATGAACAAAGCGATTTTTTATTGGAACATCCTTTTAGTTTATTAAGCGATGAAGAAGAAAAAAACATTAAAGACTTGGGCTCACATCAACGAAATATTAGCTTCGTGCAAAAACATAAGAATCAATCTAGAACTTTTGATGTGGAGTTATAGCAAAATATCCTGGTAAACTGGAAGCAAAAGTGAGAAATACTTTGTTTGAACTGTTTACTACTGTCTTGTTTCTACCGCTATTTTATGTTATACAGCACTACATATATATAAATAAAATTCCTAGTTCATTCTATGTGGTTATGTATGATTTCAGCAGGTGGCATTTGAAAACCCCACAATCCACTGAAATTATATTTCACAGTACAGAAGAAGGTTGAGAGCAATTTTAATAATATTTAGTCCTGGATAAATTTTAGTTCACCCTATGCCATTGTAAATAAGGTAAGGCATTTTTGCTTATAACGAAACAAAAGTAATTCTCATAAACCACCAAAAATAAAAGTTCAGAAAATTTGCAACAATGTTGATTTTCTGGGAGGAGGGGAGGAGCTGAGCATCCTGGTAGCTATGGCCCAGCCACTACGGTGGTGCACATTACCTTTCTTCACCACCGTTGACATATTTGTTTGACAGTTGCTGCATTCCAAAGCCATACAAAAACCAACCAGCCATACATAGTCCTATGATGAAGCCTTTGGCAAAGGTGTGTGTGTGTGATAGTGGGATTCCCAATGATGTTATGCAGGCATTCTCACTCCCTTACATATACTTTCGCCACAGATATCACTCTAATACACTAGTCTACATGCCCACATGAGGACAGATTAAATTTAGCTATGCCACCATTTTATCTCACTCACCTATCATGTGATTCACAACTGCAATAATTTACATAATTCCATTGTTGACACATGTCCAACAATTTGAATGGCACTTTGACAAATACTTCCTGGTCCTGTATTTTCTATGTCGAGCAGTGCAAATTCACAAGATTTTATGTTTTTCTAAGAATTTCTGTGAATTTGTGAACATGGAGTCAGCTGTCAGCTTTCTAGTACAACAACTTGGACCCAATCTACATCACTACCTCCCCCCAATCCAAATCACATACACTTAGTATTAATCCAAGAATTTGTAAACTTTTGTGTATTTAGACAGATAAACAGTTTCATACGGTTTAAAAGGCAGTTTAATATTCTTTTCTTTGACATAAACCTGTATTTCAATGTATTGCCACAGAGATTCTGTGAATTCTTACGTGCACATGAGCACATTACTTTTCATCCTGCTGATATAAAAGATCACAACCATCATTATTAAAAGCTTGTAGCTGGCTTACTGGCTGGTATGCAACTTGGAAGCAAGGTTCCCAGGTTTACCACTACCAGAAAGCATCTGTCATGGTTCATAAATCATACTAAGCATAAAATCTCTAGAAGGAATATTCTTCTCATAATATGTGGAGATAGGTCACAATTGCTGATTAACTCAATCAGACATCTCTGAATTTCCTGCATTTACTGTTCATCATGCAACATTAATCACTTCAGAAAACTTGAAAATTGCATCACCCGGAGTGGGAATCGAACTAGCATCTCCCGATTTCCGTTCAAGTGTAATGGATAGCATGCTTGAATGGAAATCGGGAGATGCTGGTTCGATTCCCATTCCATGGCAATGCAATTTTACAATTTTCAAGTTTTCTGAAGTGATTAATGTTACATGATGAACAGTAAATGCAATAAATTCAGAGATGTCTGATTGCTGTGTTAGTAATTCAGTCATACTAAATATGTTATCCAGTGGCACAGACTATATAAACAAGGTATTAAATCACTTACTCAAGACTTTACCCAGATATATTTATTTGATTCTAGTTCCAGTTGAAGAATTATTATTTAATCTTCCTTTCCTCTGAGTTCCTTAGGTTTTTATAGATGCTTCTGGCCTCTTGATTTTAGTCAAGGCCTGTTCTCAATGTAGAGAAGGATTATCAAAAGTTCTGTTTACTCCTGAAGAATTTGTTTTCTTCAGAAATCAAAAGTTTTGTTTTAGTTTATCAAAAGTTTTGTTTACTCCTGAAGAATTTGTTTTCTTCAGGAGTAAACAAAAGTTTTGATAATCCTTCTATACATCGAGAACAGGTCTTGACTAAAATCAAGAGGCCAGAAATGTCTGTAAAAACCTAAGGAACTCAGAAGAAAGGAAGATTAAGTAAAAATTCTTCAACTGGAACTAGAATCAAATATACATGTATAAACAAGTGATGTATACTCCTTGAAACTTTAATTCTTCCTTCTTTGCTTTCAACACTTTCCAAAGAAGGTGCCCTGCCCTGCATTTCTCAATATTTTTTTCTCCCCAACAGAAATAGCTCCTTGATATACACAAAGGAAGTTGGAACTACACCAACTCATGGAATTGAATCAGCCCTATTAAAATTAATTGTTATTATTTTGAAGTTTAATCTTTTCTTGTCACAAGCAGTAATGGCTATCAGGAATTGTCCATCTTCAAGTCAGGATTACTATATCCATAAATGAATAAATGAAACAGACTTTTTTTTCTTTTAATTTGGGAGTTTAACAACCACAGTGAGCAACTCAATGGGCTATAAGCAGTTGCCCATCCCAATGATTTAGGACCACTGGTTCCAGGGAAGAGAGAGAGAGAGCCAGTGCTGTAAGACAAACACAACATCTATGCCTCACCAGGATTAGAACTCTGACCCATCTCTGGTCCATGGTCAGAAGACAGTGCTTAAACCACTAGGCAACCAGGCAGCAAAATAGAAATGGAGCATGAAAAACAAAATACAGTGCCTAAGTTTTATCCAGTATCACATGAAACTTGGGGTGGAAATTAATTACTCTTCCACAGAGCAACAATTCCATTTTCTTCACCATAGGAACATATGTATACAGCACTCCTTCTCTGCTATAATTATGAAAATTTTTAACACACTACAAGAAGTATTTATGATGCTGTAAATAATTGTTATATACAATACTTACATGACAGAGAGAACTCTTGATTTAATAAATAATATAACTAACCCAGATCCTTGCCAAAGCCAGACTGTTTAAAACCACCAAATGGAGCAGCTACATCTGTCTTGTTGTAGCAGTTGATAAAACAAGTGCCAGCTTCAATCTTCTCACTTATATACATAGCTTTGGATATGTCTCGAGTAAGAACTCCTGAAGCTAATCCAAATTCTGTTGCATTGGCACTCTTTAAAACACCTTTAATGTCCCTACAATAATAACACAGAACCACAATTACAATATTCACGAACAAAAAAATTAAAACAATAACAAACTACAAGCATTAAGTATTTTAATGAGATCTGGTTTACACAGAATCTCAGTTTACAAATCTAAGTTAATAGAAATCCAATGATTATAAAAAAATTCAAATAATCATTGAACTGAGTTACACTATAATCTCAATTTAATGAATATGTGATTATACAAAAGTGCTAATTCTCTGAACCAAATTGCAATTTGGACACTATTTGTGTTGGGAGCAGAGGTGCTGATGAGTTGTTGGAGCTCATTCAAAGTCTAATTCCTGCACTCAAATCACAATGTGCATGTATGAGCACAAGTCAAAATGTACTAGAAAACTTTTGTGCAAGATATCCTGCACTTTTCACCATGCCCCTTCCTCTTGTTAACCCTGGCCCAGCTTAGCTGGTGATAAGAGCTCATCAGTTGATAAGGGGTGAGAAAAGTAGTGTTATTATTGCACACAAAGCTACTTGAAAATGAATCTACAATAGCTTCTTGTGTATGAATATTTTTAATTTGTGTATTTATTTTTATGAATTACATTTGGGAGGCTTAAGAGCTAAAACAAAGTTTCTTCTGCCAATCAAGCTATATTCTAGTGTTCCAAAAATTAATGATTACATAAAAACTTACTGCATGTTCCCACTAGAGTTTCTAAATTTATTTTATACTAATTTTCAAAGTAAACCATATTTTTTAATGCTCTTCATTAAATAAGTGGCATTCACTTGAAATACACTGACAAATAAGTGTAACTCACTTTGAAAATAAGCCTAGAACAATAATAGCATTTGGTTAATGAGTATGTGCAGGTTGTGACGCAGAGAGAAACCAGCCAATGTGAAACAATATGTTTCAAGGGCAATACATGGAAGTCAACACCTTGATTGAACCAACTCGCCGAACATTGGCAATTATACCACTGAGGAAGACTGTGATTGAGACAGGTCGAAACTAGTATGGTCGTGGAGCATACAGTGTGCTCTGCGTAATTTTAAATCTTTCGTGTAATTTTTAAATATTTTTAAACCTTTTAATATTTTATTTTCGACTTCAATCTCTGTTCATTGTTTGGTTCACTATATTTGACATCTTTGAGGGCTAAGGGTTTCATCTCTGCTATACATAGGTTTTAAGCTTTTAAACTACGTTTTATTACTTCATTCCTAACTTCGCCATTTCCTTATTTTGTGCTTCATTCTTTCAAATATATCTGTGGAATCCTTTATGTATAATGGAATCTACTTGGTGAAGACTTATATGCCTAAGTGCCAACGCTATGCAACCTAACCTTACCACTGTAGGCTTCATTGTGGTTCCTACCTATTTTGTGCACTTCAATAGTACATACGTTTCAAGGAATTACAGCAACAATATGAAATGCAAGAAGTAAAACATATTTCAATATAGATCACCCCATTTGACACAACAAATGTCTTCCATCAAAAAATTACTTTGCAGCATGGCTATACAGCATGGGAATAACTATATTGAAAAGGATCTCCAAACTGTGCTATATAATTTGGTAAGTTAAAACTCATACTTAGATATTATCCAATACTTAACCTGTCTCATAAATGAATGTTACGCATATTTTTTATATGCATGGCACACACAACTTGCAAAACGCAGAATAACGTGTGAAATGGTAGTACAAACAATAGTTGACCTATTGTTCAATCATAAGCCTGAAACAACTAACAAAGCTCTTGTAAAATAACATAAAAAAAATTCCTCTGATAATAAGTTTCTTATTTATGGCTAGTGCAAGTGTTGTTTTGCACTCGAAACACACAACAAGATGCACAAATTATTGCCTCAAAATTTTGCTCTTGCTGTATGAAATAATGACATATGGTGCTCGAGAATGACAACCAAGGGAAAATTTTCTATTTATTTATTTTTTCTCATACACTAGTGAAAACCATAGAATACATTCTGCATATAATAGTCCATTAAAAATTAAACACACACACACACACTACTGTTGACCATATATTTTCCATGTTAATATTTAATATTTATGCAAATAAAATCATGGTTATTCCCACAAAGAATAATATACTGTCCCACATGTTGTAACTGTCCTGACTTCTTTCTTATGAGGGCTCTCTACCTCCTTTCTCATAAAATATAATTTTGCAAGATGTTTCCAGAAAATATTTTGTCCAATCATAAGTGTACATACTATTTCACTCAAACGAGTGAGTTTGTTAATGTAATAACTTAACGATTTTGCCAATTTAGGCATCTAGGTGGGATGAATGATGAATGTTCACTTTTTAAGTGGTGTCTTGTGACTCAAGACTTGCAACATAAATTGTTTTTATGAAGTGTTGTTGATATGATTTGTTTACAGGGTTTAATTCGGAATTCAAAAAGTTATTCTACTACTCTAGGATCCCTTTTCATGAACCATTCATCAAAGACTCCTTTTTGTGAATCATTAGAACAGTTATCATTCATTTATCTATGCTTTGCATATCTGTATCTATTTTGCAGTACTACAAGTGACATGCAATACAAAGATTACAAATTTTCATCATTTGCAACTCATATAATCTACAGTATGAAAACAGTAATGCATTACCATAACATACAATGCATAATTTTAAATTTTGGAGGGTGGGAAACAGAAGAAAAGAACACTAACTCACCCATCTTTGAACTTGGAAATAATCATAATTGGTCCAAATGATTCTTCTTTGGCAACATACATATGGTCTTTTACATCAGTGAAAATTGTAGGTTCCAGGAAAAAACCTGAAATAACATTTTTCCTTTTAATTCACACTTTAAACAGTACTTAAAAGGAACAATCATCAGGCTTTTCCATATACGAGGGTTTAATTCGGAATTCAAAAGTTACGTACCATTACTCATGCTTTTAATTTTAATTTTCCACACATAATTCCAATTTTGGAGCATATATTTTCACTAAATAACAAACATTTAATTTAATACTGCCACCAAATAATATTAAGAATAAGGTAGTGTAGAACACGCTAAGTTACATATAAAAAGTTTAAGGCAAAGATATTTCAGCCATTACTATGGCCTTCATCAATGCGACTACGATTGGTTTACGTTGCCAGATTGGGAAGGTAAGTTTTGTAATGGTAACTCCAGGTGACGTGATGCAATGAAGGATTTCCAGATATGCTTCACGTCACCTGGAGTTACCATTACAAAACTTACCTTCCCAATCTGGCAACGTAAACCAATCGTAGTCGCATTGATGAAGGCCATAGTAATGGCTGAAATATCTTTGCCTTAAACTTTTTATATGTAACTTAGCGTGTTCTACACTACCTTCTTCTTAATTTGTTTGTTAGTTACGTGCATTACCTACCACTCATTTATGACCAAATAATATGCAATATGTCTGACTTACCTGGTCTGTTTACTCGTCGGCCTCCATATACAAGTTTTGCTCCTTCCTTGACACCAATTTCACAGTATTCCAGAAGTTTCTGTAAGTGTGCACTAAAAAAACATTATTTTTGGTTTTTGATACATGAAACTTTATATGAGAGAAGAATTAAAAAGACAACAACATCAGATTATAAGACTTTGCATAGCACTGAAGATGGGAAGCTACAATAATGAACACATTATAGATGATAGGATGATACACTGCCTGACAGAGAAAATGCCACACCACGAAGACGTAAATGCAGTGCCATGCAAATTGCAGGGTGGGTGCACACGTACAAGTTACGCAAATGATGGCATTTGCAGGCCAATCGCACGAATGGCACATGGGATATAAGCGGACACCAGCCCATGCAGCCATCAGTCGAGACGTTGTCACAGCCACGAGAAGTGGTGAGTGGTTCTGCTGTAACCGTGTCTAGAGAACAAACAAGGTGTGCCAATGCCATTAAGATGCTGCTGTATGTGATCTCATCAAACAGATGAGTTAACGAGAGATGTCATCATAGGCAACATGATGCCACAACCGTCGGTCACATTTTAAGACAGTGGTTCCAGAAAAAATTTGTGCAACGTCATTGGGGGACCGGAGCACGGAGATGGACGTCCGAGCACATCCGACGTCATGCTGTAACAGACCTACACGCCACAACGGGCAACATTTTGCAGAGTGTAATGGGAGGCTTGGACGCTCCGATATCAACACAGACAGTGTCGCGCCGATTAGCTGCATCTGGTTTGCTGTCCAGAAGTCTGTTGAGAAGGCTACCCTTAACAGCGACCCATCGTCATCACCGTTTGACGTGGTGTCACTCCAGAGCTGCGTGGGGTGCTGAATGGAACAGTTTGGTGCTCAGTGACAAATTGTGGTTCTGTCTCACCATGGATGATTGCCGTGTGAGAGCCTGGAGCTGACGAAAGTGGCCAATGGGCAGATTTCTCTCTCATTGTGGAGCACCACATGGCCCGGTAACGTGGAATCATGGTGTGGGGTGTTATCAGCACCAACAGCCGCTCACCGCTGGTATGTATTACAGGTAAATTGGCGGCATGCCACTATGTTGACAAGGTGCTGCAGACCGTGGTACTACTGTATCTGCAGGGCCTATCAAATGCCATTTTTCAAAAGGATAACGCCCAGCTGCATACTGCTTGGATCAGCCTGAATGCTTTACACAATGTACGGATGCTTCCGTGGCCAGCACGATCCCCCGAACTCTCGCCCATTGAGCATTTGTGGGACATGATTGGACATCGGTTGAGTACCCTCCCAATCCAGCAAAATGAAGATGAACTGTGGATTCGGATCAACACCACATGGTCCACGATACTCCAGAACTCTATTTGGATTCCCATTGCCTCGATGCCACATCGGATTCAGCGTTGTATTGCCCATAATGGGGGCCACACTACTTATTGATCATTCTGTACATTCGGCCACTGGAGCCTAGTCTGTATGTGACAATGAAATCATTTGTTCAGGACGTACTTGGCTATTTGTGTGTGCAGTTTGGTCTGTTTTCGAGCATTCCTCCATGGTGTGGCATTTTCTCTGTCAGGCAGTGTATTAGTGACTGTCAACCACATCATAAATCCTGCACTAAAAATTTATAAAGCAAATAGATCATAAAGTATGTAAATGAATTTGATTTCAGCCCATTTACTATTTAACATAGCAAACTCTTAATTTAATTTCTGAGCATATAACATTTCATAACAATCTGTATTTTTTTCTAATTGCCCAATTCCTTGTGTTTTTTTACATTTACCATTAGAAACAGCAACCTCTGTATTTATTACTATGACTAATTTAATACTGACCATAATTTAAAAGCTAGGTTTACATTTTTAGGTGAAATTATCATGGGAAATGAAAAATCTAAAGATCCAAGGTTTGAGTATGGCTTTAGGAAAAAATATAAGCTACATCGGTCTTTGGATCAAATGCTATAAAAAGAACATAACAATTTAATTCCAGCCAGTTACTGCTACATTTATGTAGAGCATTTGAATGTGTAAGTAACTTAAAAAATTTTAAAGAATAAAATTTAAATTGAATACTCTCTACAGAGAAAGAGAGGAGAGATCTGACCTATGGCTCACACTTAGATCTCTCCCTCTCTCTTTCTCTCTCCAAAGTAACACAGCTAGCTAAAAGCCTCATTCTTTACTACCATTAAAGCTACTTTTTCAGATGGATCAGAGGTCCATTCAATTGGGTCTAGATGCAAAGCTCACTTATCTGTAGAAAAGCATTTGTAGAAATCCCTCATTTATGTTGCAAAAATTAAAACTGAATGACAGCATTAAAAAAAATTAGAAATAGCAAAAATAATGAGCTCAATTAGAAACAATAACAACTCCATTATATTTAGATGACCTGGACAGCAAAAAAAAAAAAAAAAAAAAAAAACCAGTTGGGTGGCCATCCGGCCAAAAGCTCCAGGGGAAACGCTACACAATTAGGAAATTTCACATGCTTTGTTGATTTTGTTGCCTAATATCTCATCATACTTTCTTGTAAAATCTACTGACAATTTTAAATGGTTTTCCTGTGTGCTACATGACTAATAATTTTTGAGGTTTGACTTGGTAGCATAGATGCAAGACCTTTCAACATTTAACATCTAAATACCAGTAATGGTGGAAAAGAGTTAGCTCACACGACAAGCTTCAGCATTGACCCTCACACAAAAAAATTGAATCTTGTCCCTCACTCAAAGAGCCAGACCTGTATCTGACACAAAAATCTTTAACTCTATCCCTCATACAAGAAGCTTCAACAGGAATAAGAACACTTACTCACAAACTTTACTCAGATTAAAATAACTAAATTTTATTTCAACTTTTGAAAAGCCTTCAAATATTCTTCATGTCTTCTGAGTTCTTTTGTATTTCCAGACATTTCTGGCCTCTAGATCTTTATCAAAGCCTGATCTCGATGACTAGAACTTCTAATCATTAAGAACAGACCTTGATAAAGATCTGGAGACCAGAAACACATCTGAAAATACAATGAGAACAGACCTTGATAAAGATCTAGAGGCCAGAAATGTATGAAAATACTCATATAATAGAACTCAGAAGATATGAAGAATAATGGGAAGCTCTTCAAGTTAAAATTTAATTTTTTAAAGCTTCAACCTTGACTCTCACACAAAAAAGATTCAATCTTGTCCCTCACATAAAAAGTTTTAACCATCACTCAAACAAATAAGCCAGAGTTCAAGCTTCTTTATTACCAGACAATACAAAAGTCTTCTATCTTTCTCTTTTTAACAGGAAATTAATATTTGATGGTGGTAATTTTTTTATGATTTGTGACTCATATAGTTAGCGAATGAGAATACAAACTTAGTGCCAGTTCCATATATTTTCATATACAATTAGGAAACAAATTTCCCCGAAGAAATAATTATTCATAAATACATGGTAGGCATTGTAATGCTATTATTGGCATATTTTCACTGTATTCCATGTAACCACTTTCTTCAGAAAACTTGAAAATTTTCATTGTCCTGGAGTGGGAAACAAACCCACACCTCCCGATTTCTGGTCGAGCACACTAGTTATTACACTACCCAAGACAAGGAAATTCCAAGCAACTGAACGTAGATATTCGAGAACCTTCAGATTTGCACTAGTCGAAGCTATTCCTGGCCCAATCATAGCGTCTCACGACCTTTTCTCACATCCAGGGTCGAATGTATGTCACAAATTCCAGTGATGAAAGTATGTCATATATAATTGGGAAACAAATTTCCCCAAAGAAATAATTCTTTATAAATACATGGTAGGCATTGTAATGTTATCATTGGCATATTTTCACTGTATTTCATGTAACCACTTCCTTCAGAAAACTTGAAAATTTTCTATCAATTCTTCAAACATCTCAAGGTGTTGAATTTTTTTATGTGGTTATAATTCATATTATACATAAATGTCAACTATTCAGTTGTTGCATTATTTACTGTTTCTCACGTTGTTGTTGAAGTGCTTTCGGGAAACGTCTTTGTTTGATGAAGGGTTATAATTATATAATATGCCCTAAAGTTTATAATATAGAAATAAATAGATAATAAGAGTTTAAGAATGTTACTCACATTTGGTCATGGAGCTTTCCGGGATATTGAAGGGTCCTTTGTGGTCCTATTGTGACGAAATCCTGTTCATCATGTTTCAAATGGTAGACATCTCCTTTTTTCACATGAACATTGATTCAGTCAAATCTTTGTATTGAAGGGTTAAGTTCAGGCTTGATACTCAGTCAAATCTTTGCATTGAAGGGTTAAGTTCAGGCTTGATATTCAGTCAAATCTTTGCATTGAAGAGTTAAGTTCAGGCTTGATGTTTAATCTTGTTATTATTCTATATTTTGTTTCCAAATGGTAAGGTAAAAGCAGTAAATGAGTATCGCTCTTTTTAAGTCGTCATTTAAAAGATGATATTTAAGAACATTAAAACAACTAAATATTCCGAACCTTATGTTGAAGGGAAGTCGATCTGGTAAGAAATATCCTGTATTGACGTAAGAAATATCCTGCATTGAAAATTTTCATCGTCTTGGAGTCGTTTCCCACAACAGGACGATAAAAATTTTCAAGTTTTCTGAAGGAAGAGGTTACATGGAATACAGTGAAAATATGCCAATAATATCATATATTGCCATTGTATATCAGACTGAATTGTTTCATGTAACCCAGTAATCAAATATTTGTGATCCTAACTGCTTACCTAGTGGCTTGGGCTTGAATCCCTTGTGAGATGTATCGTATTTGTCTGTTGCTTCTGACTGATTCTCTCCTTATGCATTTATCAATTACGCAAAGAAAAAGGCATGTAACTATGTACATACCTCTACTGCTACTTCTAAGTGTATTTTCAATTTACATGAAAAATCATTTTAAGCCTCCAAAATTTAAAAATATAAGTATTTGCTTAATGCCTTTGTTTTATCATTCATTAGTATTTTTTATTCATCTTTCTGTAATCTTGAGTGCACAACTACCAACATTTTAAGAAATAAAGTAAAAATCTGTTTTACTGCCTGACCCTTGTCTGGGTTAACAGGGAAAGGGAAAGGGCTGGGAGGGGGGACAAAAGCACCATCCAGTAAACATTCCTTATCACCTATTTTCCATTTTGCAGAGTGAACACTACAGGGTATACAACTATTTTCAATCAGAAAGGGCTTGCAAAAAAAAGACTTTATATGATGTAATATGTATTTAAACTTCTGCTCTTTTGTGGAAGTGACAGCTGGGAATGAAGTAGAAAGCTCTTTCAGAGACTAGATGCTGCAGTAAGACTGGCAAGACGAGAGTGAGGGAGAAAATAGCAGGACTCATTAGCGAAACGGAATTAGCAATGCAGATATTTGAACTGAGCTCTATGTGGAAAAGTTAGAGACTTGGACATGAGTGTAGCATGGGAGATGTATTAATGTGATTACCTAAATTCATATTTCTAAGACAACAAGCAACAGATCAAGGGAAAACCTAAAGCATGGTAGATAGAAGGTATACATTTAGTCATTAGTGATTGAAGAATCAATATGTCAGAGGCAGAAAACCTTGCTATGAACTTAAGTGACACAGAAAGTTTGTTGCAAATCATAATTAGTTTTTTTAATGAACTGCGTCCATAACATCCTGGAAAACTAGACTGGCACAGTTGTTGAGGTTATTATGAAACATCATTTTTAGTGGAAAAGTTAAGAAAAATTCAAACAAGAGACAGAAAGTTAATTCTTTCCAAGAAAAATATCAAAATACTAAACCATACAATATTTTTGTTTATAAACCACCATTTCTTTTGACACAAAGATTGCACTTTATTCAGAACTAAAATTCAGAGCAAAAAATAATAGGAGGATTTTTTAAAATGATGTGAAAATTCACTCATAATGTTTTGCAAAGAGAGGTTGTTTCGTGGCAAGAGAAAGGACACATTTTTTTGTAGAATGCAACTTTCTACCTTATAACTTGAATTTTACCTAGAACACTCCCTAGCAGTCAAATAAAGAACAAATGTACATAAAATTTCAGGCATGACTAAATGATCTAACAGTTATATAATTCCAGAAAGACTAAAGCATCCGCCAAGTGTATCAAACACTAAAACTGTATGTTAATATATACAATTTTGCATTGCATGGTCAACTTACACATCTGTTACTATGAAAATGTTATATTAGATGTTAAGTGCCCAATAATTTACATTTAGTTAATATTACTTAAAACTAAGGATAGTTAAAATCACATCTCTACACCAATGACTGAGAAAAAAAAAATACATCAGCTTAATGTTCACATCTCTTTTGTCCATAACAGTAACAAATCACTCACTCATGATTCTGTGGCCCATGGTGAGTGGACCGATCTAAGGGGTCACCAATAACCATTTTCTTTGTCTCTTCTACCTGCAAAATATAAAAATGCTTCATTAGAAACCAACTTCTGTATAAACCAAAAAGCAACACTTCTTTTTGTGGTCTATCACAAAGCAAATGCCTAAAAATTATGAATACAATATTATATTATGTTGTATCCAATAAATAAAATATCTCAGATTTCTGAAAAGTATGTGAAGACTGAAGGTAAAGTGAAACAGTGGCAAAATGAAATTCACGACTATGGTACTAAACAGAATTCAAGAATAAAATGTAAAATTTTTTGAGGTTAACAGACCACATGATTGGAAATTTTGTTTGTTTGTTTGTTTTTCACATTTCTTGGTAAAATATGGATGTTATACAACACTTCATTTATGAAAAACTTCAGTTTTTCAGTCTATCATAGAAACTGTAGGTTTTCAAATCAACGTGATTTTGAAAGATCTTCAAACTTACAGAATCAGTATCAATGAATAATTGTGAAAAGGATCAGCATATGTTTGATTGTTCACTTTGGCTAAGTAGAAACATCTCTAAAAGTGAGAACCAAAATAAAATAAGAATTACATACAATTTGTGAAAAAACTCAAGGTTATTTCCCTATTAACAACTCTGTTACTTGCATTTAGTTTTATATGCTAAAAGCAAGTAACAGAGTTGTCAATGGTGAAATAACCTTGAGTTTTTTCACAAATTATATGTAATTATTATACCTTGTATGTAACATATACATTAATGTAACAATGTTAGTTAATGATACTAAATATCTTATAAGGTAAGAGCTATTTTAATGTTAACGCTCAATTGTATTCATTTTTTTTATAGATAGAGGACCAGAAAAATCTGCCTATTTAACATATATCAGAAAGCTGAATTTATTGGTTTTACTCAGAGATAGTTTTATTTCCTTTAACTTAAGACTTCGTTGACTTCTTCACTATCTCCTCTGAGTTTTTATTTTCTTGCAGATGTTTTTGGTCTTTAGGTGGCTATTAAGGCCTGCTATAAATGTTTCACTTCACCCCACCTTTGTTGTTGACACAGAATGCATTTTCTACTTCACTTTTTCCATCTTTGTTGTTAAAAAAGAGTGCATTCTCCACCTTTGTTGTTAATAAAGTATGCATTCACCACCTTTGTTGTTAATAAAAAATGCATTCTCCACCTTTGATGTTAACAAAAATATATTCTCCTCTTTGTTGTTAAAAAAAGAATGCATTTTTCACCTTTGCTGTTAATAAAAAATGCATTCTCCACTTTGCTGTTAAGAAAAAATGCATTCTCCATTTTGCTATTAACAAAAAATGCATTCTCCACTTTGTTGTTAACAAAGGATGCACTCTCCATCTTTATTGTTAACAAAAAATGCATTCTCCACCTTTGCTGCTGACATAAAATGCATTTTATACTTCACTTTTTCCACCTTTGTTGTTTACAAAGTATGAATTCTCCACCTTTACTGTTGACACTCTGTGTCAACAATTAGGTTGGACTGAAATGATGCAGAAAACATATTCTGTGTCAACAACAAAGATGGAATGAAGTGAAGCATTCATAACAGCCTGATAGTCACCTAAAGAACAGAAACATCTGCAAGAAAATAAAGCACTCAGCAGAGACAGTGAAGAAAAAGTTATCTTCAATTAAAGAAAGCTTATACAACATGAATTCCATGACACAGGAACATCGTATAATATGACGTAAATCCAGAGACTCATGTCTGAATTATTGGGTGAGACTGCAGGAGCTCCTTACTCAAGAAATTAAAATCAAGACCCATGTTAGAACTATTGCATGCGAGCGATTGCAAGGGCTCCTTACATAGAAAATTAAATTTCTGAGAAGCAGTATCAGTACAAACTAACCAGTCACAATTTTATTAATGACTCCATGAACAACTTTTAGACATAAATACTAAACTTTTATACTTTTTCTGGAAATATTATAAAAAGCATATGGAATTATTTGAAATTTGCTTTTCCGTAAGAAACATAATTATGAGTACCTGTACTTGGAACGATCATAGGAGTTAACTTGACCATAACATAAATTTTTCTTAAAATCTGAAATAAATTGAGTTGACACAAGAACATCAGCACATCAAATGACAAGACTAAAATCCAAAGACTCGTGTCTAAAACCATTGAGACCGAGTACAGAAGCTCCTTACATATAAAATCAAAATCCGGCAGACCCACATCTGAACTACTGAAGGTGCAAGCAAAAAACCTCTTTTATTTATAATTTTTTAAAAGATCAGTAACTTCATATGCCTTCTCCAGTTCAATCCCATTGCACTGAATAATGACACTAGTAGCGTGCATGTCAGATCTACTGTGTGAACTTTTGATCAAAATGTGTTCTTCAGAAACTTCCTGAAACATACTACTGTCACAGTTGAGCCATCAGGCACTCTGTTTATTGCAATCATTTCCCTACTATTATAAGATATTATCATCAGCAATTTCATTTATGGAAGATGGCATTATTATTTTTGCTGCTGCTATCAACTTTATTGGCCAGTGCTGATGAGCAAAGGCAGATATATTCATATCAATATTCTTCCTGGAAACTTAGGAATTTTTGAATGATGTGGCAAGTCTGCAGAATGACTGCCTTTTGGATTGGGTGAAGCAGTCTTCGTGGCAATCCTAATTTCCTGAGATTTTTTTGAAAGTTATTAAGTACCACTGCAGTCGCCAAAATTACAACTAGCTTACACTCCATTTCAAGATTTTCTCAGATACTTTTTTTTTTATGTTTTCTGAAGTGGGATGGCTACATCTATTAGTTGTGTCTTCTTCCGTTTCATGTCTATGATTACAAAGTCAGGTCAATTGTAGTCAATGGTCTTATCCATAATGATAGATTTGTATCCCAGTACATGACACAATTTTAATTTTCAAGAATAGGTTGACTCTGTAATTGACTGGTTAACTGAAATTTGCCAGTTCTGCTGGGAGTTAGGAATGGTCCCTCGGGATTGGAGGATGCTATTATTGTTCCCTTGTATAAGGGAAAAGGTGATCTGGCTGACTGCAAGAACTATCGTGGTATTAGCCTACTGAGTGTGCCAGGGAAAGTGTTTGGTAAGGTCATTATTGAAAAAGAACGGGGTCTTACATCAGAGAAAGTGTGGGATGATCAGAGTGGTTTTATGCCTGGTAAAGCTTGCACTAACCAAATTTTTGCATTACACATGATTGAAAAGTATCTGGCTGGTGGTAAGAAAGTTTTTGCTGCCATCATAGATTTAGAGAAAGCTTACGAACAAGTAAATAGAACACTTTTGTGGAAGTTATTGAATAAATATTATGTTACTGGGAATCTACTTAACAGTGTAAAAGCCATGTATGCTGGCAGTATAGCTTGTGTATGAGTGAATAATGTTTTATCAAAATGGTTTTCTATTGTTGCAGGAATCAGACAAGATTGTGTAATGTCACCATGGCTTTTTAATATATTTATGGATGCGTGCATGCGCGATGCCAAAACAGATAATACTGGTTTATGTCTTGGTGATATCCATGTGTGTAGATTGCTGTATGCTGATGACACAGTCCTGTTGGCAAAGGGCAAAAGTGAGTTGCAGAGTATGTTGTCCCAGATGTACGAAGTTTCCATGAAATTCAAACTGAGTATAAATAAGGGAAAAACCAAAGTTATGGTGTTTGAGAGAGGAACGGGTAGTACTGAATGCAATATAAGTCTAAATAGCACATTGATTGACCAGGTGAATGAGTTTGTGTATTTAGGAAGTATGTTTGACAGAGAGAACAAATTAGATGGTGATATTAGTAGGCGAGTGAATTCTTCTTTGAAAGTCATAGCTGCTTTAGGAGGATTTCACAGGAATGATGGGCTCTCAAGAGAAACCCGCATGGCTGTGTATGAAAGTGTAATTGTTCCTACTCTGATGTATGGCAATGGCAGTGAAACCTGGGTACTACAGAAGAAACATAGGAGTCGTTTGTGTGCTGGAGAAATGTGTTACGAGAAGTTTGTGGCAAGACACATTCCGATTGTGTGAGGAATGAAGATGTGTTGCAGTTATGTAATATGAAGTAAATGTTGTTAGCAAGGTGAAGACTAATATGCTTTGATGGTTTGGCCATGTTGAAAGAATGAGTGATGAGATGCTTACTAAGAAATTTTTTTTAGTCCAAGTGGCAGGAAGGAAAGGCAGAGGAAGGCCAAAGAAGTCATGGGAGGATCAGATTCAGGAGTGTCTGCATGAGAAAAAGATTAAGAGTATGAAGTATAGAAGGTCTTGTGTACGTCATGTGATGGATGTCAGTGAAGCCCGAGTTGTGTGTCAAGATCACCGAAAATGGAGAAGTTTGATACGGCAACAGTAAGTAAATAATCAGTTTAAAATTTATTTAGTAGTTTGTATTTCTTTGTGGAGCTAACCTCTGAATCTCAGAGAACAGCTTAGTGGTTCTACTTGGTACTTGTACTAAGGTGGAGTACAACCTTAGGCGAGGCTGTATCTAACACCAAGCTCTTGATTGATATGATCTTAGCTACCTGGTCATGTCTGTTTTGATATACAAAGACAGAGCAGCCAACTGAAATGTGTTCTACAGTTTCCTGACTTTTCCATACATTCTACAGGTGTTATCAACTGCAACTTTCATTGTGTTTTTTGGATTCTTGAATCCCAATGAAGAATCCCTCAGGTTCTGGATAGAGCTGACCTTCTTTCATGCATTGTAGCAAGCATTTTTTTTTTATTTCAATACCTCCCAGATTTAAAAAGCTTGGATATTTTATATGCAGAATTTTGCTTTTCTGGCTTTTCAGTGAGTCTGAGTTATTTTCTGATTGAGGGAGGAGCTGCGTAGAATTTATGTACAGTGGGGTAGCCTTCGTCAGCAGTTTTCTCTTGTTTCTGGCAAAGATCTAAGATAATGATTATCCCCAGGTATAGCTATTCAGTCTTTCAACTGATGATTTTGGATGGTGGCACCTGTGTTTGGTTAAAAGTCTCCCACTGAGTTGGTCAAGTTCTTGTGTGCCAGTACTGGTCCATTTAAGCCCCCCCCCAAAGTACATTAATATGGAGTTTATAGCAATAATTTTATTTTTTGGAGTAAGATTTAGTGTCTGCCGGGTTTTTTTTGTTTTTTTTTTTACATTTCTAGAGTATCTAGTCAAATATCCTTTTTAAGACTACTGTGACCTAACATTCAATTTTTGTTCTATTCCTAGATACTACTAAACAAAGCCTAGATTATTCTGGTCTGGGGTTTTGGAACTCTTTGCCTGCAGAATAATATCTATTAATAACTTCAATTTGTTTAAAAAGAAATTAAAACACTACTTACTTAGCAACCGATATCCATTCATTAGTACAAGATGGGAGGCTGATTGACATGGATTATTTGACTGAGGGGGGAATGCGAGGGACTTTCCAGGTGAAGATTTGGTGACCAAGGGACGGGGGATCTATACAATGAGGAAACTCATGTTTTTCATTACTTTATTACTTTATCATTCTTTTTCCCTTGATATGCTATTAATTCAATATTATGATTAGATGTTTAATTTGTAATTTGTTTCCTTTTTTGACTTTGTTGCTGCTATATCAATGTTCTTGTCTTAACTTAAATTTAGGGAGATCAAGGCTGACCAGGTCTCCTCAAGGCCTTTTCCTTGATCTTCCCTGCTGTTATTTTTATGTTTATGCTTAAATATTCAGAATTATTAATTTTAATATGTAACAACAAGATCAATAAATGAAATGAAATGAAATGCTTATCAGTTTGATCATCTTTAAGGTTGTCAATAAATTGATTTTCCAAGGGCAGAATTTTAAGGAATTTTCCTTTCTTGATATTCAGTATCTCACATCTGTTGAGGCCAAATTTCATACCTAAATTATTATTATTATTATCATTTTCAAGCAACAAGAAGTTGAATGTCTCCACTGTGAGGATTGCTTTTTCAGTTCTGGTACAAAGTTTTATCCATTGTGATAAAGGTGTTCAAAATCTCATATCTTTGATCTTGCAGTGGTTTTGCAGTTACCACTCTCATCACCTTCTGGTGTCGTGTCAATTGCTATGGTACTCACTTCAAAACAACTTCTCTCTTCTGAAAAAAAAAATTGTAAAAAATTCTAAAAACTCATGAGTAACTTCACAAGAAACATGGTCCTCTTCCAAAAGATTGTTGTCAATTCTCACCAATGGCTGTCTCTTTCAGTTGGCAAATATGTTACATGAATATCCATTGTTATTCTGGTGAGTCTCTGCAACTGTCTATTGGAAACTTGCCATGTTAAGTTTAAATTTTGATATACTAGTACAAATCACTAAATAGCAGCTAATATACATAGCTAAAGCTCATTGTTAGATGAAATTACATAGAAGACACCTACCTGATATATGCAGCAAGTAAATACACACAATGCTTTTTTTTATTCATTTCTGATATTCAATACACACACAATAGTGACTGCTGTTCTGCTGTTTGAGCAGGTGTACAATGAACTTTTGAAATGATCAACATAAGTGACATACAGGGAAAAAAACTTGCATTAGTTTGAACACAGTGCTGAAATCAGGAAATGACCACACTTCTGTAAATCATCATATGACATTTTGTTGGGCACATTCTCATTGACTCTACTGTTGTCAGCTTCATTTAAAGTTTTTTTTTTAAATTATTAAATGTAACTAGGATCTGTACTGCATAACAATTAATGTGTCAAATACCAACATCAATTGCTTTCAAGGAAAACTCATTGGGGTCACTCTTACCACGAAATTCAATAATATTAAAACCTGTTAGATTATTAAACTACAGTCATTTTTACATAAATGCTGTAATAATTCAATTGTACATAAGAATAGCACAAAATTATACAAAAATAGTAATTAGTATATTGACATAAGCATTTTTAACTTACTACTTTTGAAACAAACAAGTCATGAATTGATTCTTCCACAAATAATCTACCAGCAGCAATACAATTTTCCCCTTTGTTGAAAAACACGCTGCTCATGCCCTGAATAAGCAAAGAAACAGATACACCTTAATTAGTAATAAACATAGCACTATAAAATCAGAAAAAACAACAACATATATTGCAACTACTAATCATTTTTAAATATAATTAAATCTCATTTTTTAAGTGAAATAAAATACAGCACTGCTAATAGCTTCAGCTTAACAGAAAACAAGAAAGAAAAGCATACTGCTTTGCTAAGTACTGTTCCCCAAACGCAGTTTTGGAACAATACCTAAAAAGAAGGATACAGGTTTTTGGTAAAATAAACATAAAATAATGTGCATATACAGTATATTTCAGTTAAACTGAATAATTTATTATGTACAACTGACAACTGGAAGGGGGGAGATTAGTGAAGCACTTTCAGGAAACTGGATTGGTTGCAGTCAAGATATGATCCAGGTGGTGACCTTGTATTTTGACCGACTCTAGACTGGATTATGTGCACAGGGCACTCCAGCAGCCCCCTATGAAAAGCCTGAAGAAAATTGCAATGCAATCAGAAATATCATAGGGAAGTACTCAGAAAGCTGCAACTTTGCCTACATTGAGTTCACCCAGTCCAGGAACTGAAGAACCTGGATAAAGGAAAATTTGTAGTCTACTGTAGATGGCTTCAGTCATTTGTTGAAGAACATGGAACAGTGTATCTTGATAGAGTTTTGCTCAGTGACAAAACTTGGTTCAACCTAATTGGCTATGTGCATAATTAGAACAACAGGATTTGGTCGTATCAAAATCAATGTGTTTCATGAACAGCCTTTGCACTCACAAAAATTGGAGTATGGTTTGCGGTATCATATTACTGTGCAGTGGGACCCATATTCATATGAGACAATAATGAACAGTGCAATATAGCAAAACAAAATCACTCAGTTCATTGCACTGCTAGAGGTCGATGAATATGGTTCCTAGTGGCAGCAGGAAGTGCCATCCATCAAATGAAATCATATAGTTTCTGCAACATTTTTTCAGTGAAGTCTCATTTCTCAAGGCTTGTGGCCCATAAGATCATTCAGTTTCACACCTGCAGATTTTTTTCTCTGAGAGTATCTAAAAATGGTTGTTTATCAAAGTAATTCTCTCACACTGGATGAAGTAAATACAATCAAAAACATCAATCTTCAGGTGCTTCACACGGGGGCATCAAACACAGTAAAAAGAGCTTGTGCCTCATTCATAAACAAAGAGGCCATTTCAACATACTTAGTAATCACATTTATTTTCTTCTTTGTTACAGAAGTCAGTTCATAACCTATATTTGATATCATCATCATCATCATCATTGTCAACCATTATCAATCCACTGCTGGACGAAGGTCTCCCCAAGTTTCCTCCACAACGGTCTGTCTTGTGCCAGTCTCCTCCATGTCACCCCTGCATACTTTCGAATTTCATCCACCCATCTCCCATGTGGTCTTCTTCTGGGTCTTTTCCTGTCCCTTGGAATCCAATCTAAAATTTCGGCTGTCCATTGATGATCTGTCCTTCTGGCAGTATGTCCAGCCCATTGCCATTTCAGGGATTTAACTCTGATCATGATGTCTTCCTCTCTTGTCATTTTTCGGATCCACGAGTTCCTCTTCTTATCTCTCCTGGTTACACCAAGTATGCACCTCTCCATGCTTCTTTGAGTTGTCTGCAGCCTTTGTATGTCTCTTTTAGTTAAGGTCCACGTCTCTGCACCATACGTAAGCACTGGAAGGATGCATTGATCAAACACTTTTCTTTTAAGACATAATGGCATATTGCTCTTGAAAATTATGCTGTTTCTTCCAAAAGCTCTCCAGGCAAGTTTTGTACGCTGATTAATTTCTTCATCAATGTGACCCTCACTTGATACCTGCTGTCCAAGATAAACGTACGTATCTGTTATCTCCAGCTTTTCTCCATCAATCGATAAATCTTCATTTCTTGTAAAAGCATTGAACATCACTTTTGTCTTCTGAAAGTTCATTTTTAATCCCACTTCTTTACTCTTGTCAGCAAGTTCCTGGATCATACTCTGCAGCTCTGATGGGCTAATTGCAAAAATGACTACGTCATCAGCAAAACGAAGGTGGGTTAGATAATCTCCATTAATCTTTATCCCCTTGTCTTCCCAGCTCAGTGACTGAAAAACACCCTGCAATGTGGCATTAAAGAGCTTCGGAGATATGGTGTCACCTTGTCTCACTCCCTTTCCAATTTTTATGTGTGTTGTATTTTCAAACAGCCGAATCTTTGCACTTGCATTTTCATAGATGTTATTAATAATATTAATGTATGCATCTTCAATACCGCAGGATTTCAGAGCCGTGGTAACTGCTGATGGTTTCACCGAATCAAAGGCTTTTTCATAATCGATAAAAGCCATGCACAATGGAAGTTCATATTCCCTCGCTCTTTCAATTAGTTCTCTCAGTACGTGGATATGATCTATTGTGCTGTAGCCACTCCTGAATCCAGCTTGTTCTCTCGGTTGAGCCATGTCCAGTGTTACCTTCAAGCGGTGTGAAAGAACTTTAGTGAAGATTTTATAAACCACTGATAGGAGGCTGATAGGTCTGTAGTTCCTGAGATCCTCAATGTCACCTTTTTTATGTAGCAGGATCATTGTAGCATTGTTCCAATCCTCAGGAATCTTCCCTTCATTAAGGCATCGAGTGAAAATTTGGGCGAGTACTGTTTCAATTTCTCCACTTGCTTCTTGTATGATGTCTATAGTAATTCCATCTTCTCCTGGAGCTTTCCCCCGCTTCATGTTCTTGATTGCATGAGCAACTTCTGCTGGGAGGACTGGAAGAACTCTGGTACCTTTCATGATGTCTGGAGTACATGTATCATCCCTTTCATATAGTTTGGAGTAGAAATCTTTCACTCTTGTCAAAATTTCGCCTCTATTTCTTGTTATAGAACCATCTTCTTTTCTCAGAGCCATAATCTGTTTTCTTCCCTTACTGAGATGTCCCTTTGCTATCTTTAGGCTTTGGTTGTTTTCAATTGCTTTCCTCACTAGCTCACAGTTGAATTTCCTTACGTCTTCAGTGATACTTTTTCGTGCTGTCTTGCATAGCTCTATATATTCCACTTTGGAAGTCACATCTTCTTTAGTTGTCCTCATCTCTCTTCTTTTTTGCATCAACATTTTGGTTTTTCCTGATAATTTGTTTACATGCAACTTGTTCTTAGACCCAGCTAATTTTGTTGCTGTTTCCATAAGAGCTTTGGTTACTTTTCTGTTAACTTCAGAAATATCCACTTCTTCCGATGTTAGGCCTTCTAAAGCAGAGAATCTGTTCTTCAGTTCCAACTTGAAAGTATTATGGTGTTTTTTAAGGTTGGTTATGTCAATACATTTTGTTTGTCTTATGAGCTTGCCACGTTCCAGTTTAGTGTTGAGGTGCATCTTACATCTCACCAATCTATGGTCACTACCTGTGTTGAACTTGTTTAGCACACTGCAGTCTTCGATGACGAATTTTTTGTTACACATAATAAAATCAATTTCACTTGTCGTCCCAATTGGATGTCTCCATGTCCATTTCCTGTGTGGCTTTTTCTTGAAAAAGGAATTCAAGATGAAAAATCCTTCTGCCTCTGCAAACTCAACGAGAGTATTTCCACGCTGGTTTCTGTTGCCGTGACCGAATTTACCTACTGAAGTTTCATTCTGTTGCCGTTGCCCTATTTTTGCATTGAAATCTCCCATAATTATCTTCAAGTGCTGCTTACCTTTATTATTTAGATGACGAATTTCCTCATAAAATTCTTCAATTTCTTCTTCAGGATGACTTGTGGTGGGTGCATAAGTTTGAATAATCTGAGCCT
Organism: Macrothele yani; assembly: GCA_039090855.1. Taxonomy (NCBI): domain Eukaryota; kingdom Metazoa; phylum Arthropoda; class Arachnida; order Araneae; family Macrothelidae; genus Macrothele; species Macrothele yani. The sequence continues at coordinate 4,775,779 of CM077014.1, forward strand.
GGTATCTTCTCGATAGTTGGATAACAAGTCGTGCAGCTCTGTCAGAGGAACTTTCAACTTCTACCACTTTATCCTTCAGTTTCTTGTTTATTATAAATCCAACACCACTAGTTCTGCCAGTATCTGTCCCACGATAATAGAAGAGATGTCCACTTTTCAGTTCAATGAGATCTTCTCCTTTTCTCCTTACCTCACTCAGCCCGACGATGTCCCACTTGATCCTTTGTAGTTCCTCTTCCAATTCAAGAAGCCTTGAATCAGAAGATAGGGAGCGTCCGTTGTAGGTAGCCAAGGTCAGCATCAAATGGCAGCCTAGTCCGGTCCTCCGGGGATTCTTAGCACCCTCTGCCTTCATGTCGCACTGGCCGCTGCCTTGGCCAGGTACATTCCAGCTGCCGGAGACTGAGGGCCAAGATTTAAGTTGTAGAGTCATTTTGGAGGTGTTTGGCCATAACTCACCACGCTGGCCAAGCGGGTTGGTGAGTGTGGGATAGCATTTCCTCTGATCCCGATGGTATAGTTATACCGCTATTTGCGGTCGTCAGAGCCCCTTTAGTGGGAACAGGATGCACCACGAGAAGGCGGGGTTGACATTTGTCAAGGAGAGGCTGTGATGTTACGCATCACCTGACCTTACATCCCATATTTGATATACGTTATGTATATTTAATTTTATATATGCTTATCATTAGCTTCCTCAAATAAGTGTGTTCACAGTGGGTTGCACAACTTTTTGAACATCCTCTACAACAGCTGTTCACTTTTTTCTTATCAATTTTATCACTCAGCCATCTTTTGAATTAATTAGAAAGCAACAGTGAAATCCAAACTAACATGACCAAGTTGTTTTTAAATCATTATGTTATATCACACAGGACACTTTTAAAGTAGTAAATCAGAATATTTTCTGTGCACACTGTATACATAAAATGTAACTATTCTTTTATTTTCTGCAGGGTGTCACATGCCACCCAGGGCAAATTAAATTTGTAAAAGAATTAAACAATACCATCAGAGATTACCTTTCAGAATTCAGTCACAATCTCCTTATATATAAGTACAGACATGTCTTAAATCTTCCTATAATTCACATTCATAAAATACATGATGTATGGCACTGCAAAAACCTTTAATTGACATTAAATGTTCATGAAGGAGAAAACAGTTACAAACCTGTCTTACAGCTCTGTTGAGGTCACAATCAGAAAATATGATCAATGGTGACTTCCCTCCCAACTCTAGAGAAACTTTTTTTAAATTTGTTGTGGAGCAACTAGTGAAATAGGGAGAAACATAAGCACAACATTATTTCATAATAAAAAAACAATAAACACTTAAGGTATTAGCTGATACAGTATAAGAGAGATACAACATTAAGGTATTTGGTCAACAAAAAATTGGCATTTGCACTCTTTACAATTTATGTGTTTAACATAAACCTTACAGAGGAGAGACATGTCGCAGACTATAAACTCAAATAGCAGAACATAATGCAGCTATAAAATTGCTCCAACAAAACAGGTTTAGACAGGCATATCAGCGAAACTGGTCATAACATGGATTGGAATTTCCTTAAAGTCATCAGTTTTTAAAGCAACTTTCTAAAAGAAAATTAAAATCAGGAATAGAAATTGAATAGAATCAGAATTCTATCATAATGACTGAAGAGGTTTGTAACTGCCTAACATCTGGCAAGATTTGATGAAAAATAATCATAACCATTAAAGTTAACTGTAACTGCGATAGTGACAGTGGAAGAAGAGTTACAACAAGTGACTGCCTAATGAAGGAGAAAAGTTTTCTTTGAAAATTTACAATTTAAATAAAAAATTATAGAAAAAAAATATGTTAGAAGTTTAATTAAGTGCATAATTTAATAAACTGGGAAGCCAATTTTCAAGATAAGCTTTACTTACAGAATGAACAACGATTCAAATCTGTGTGCCAAATGTGTTAAAAAAGTAATTTGGGATAAAATTAATAGAGGTACTCACACTACATGGAAAATACAAGAAATATTTAAATAAGACAATGAGACTGCACCAAATCCATATATTTAGTAACAGCATTAAAACCACAATACTGAAGGCATCCCAAAACAACCACATTTACTAAGCTGAAAATGTTGTGCACCGTATAAAACCCACAATAAACTTTTTTTAATGTTTTAAAGTTTTGCATGGTGAATATGCATACATCGCTAGTTTTTTAACATCGTGCAGTGACAGCATCAGTTATTGTGGATTGCAACCACATTTACTTTGTGTTCTTATGATGCCAACAGTGGATTCTAAAGATTTACAGCAAAAACAAGAAACATTTACATAAAAACTAAAGATCTCCAGAAAAAGCAAAAAAACTATAGATTTCTAGCAAAAACTAAAGTTTATACATAAAAAATTATTGAAGGCATTACAAAAACAAAACAAAAGTAATAGTTGATGACATGGCTATTCCTAGACTTAATGCATTATAAATATTTCCAAATTATGGGTTTTTACCAAGGAATAAAAGGAAATAATATGTCAAATTTTTGGGTAGCACCCCTACCCTTTCTCAGGACTACAGTTATACCCAGGTAGACTATAGCTGTAGTCCTGAGGAAGGGTAGGGGTGCTACCCAAAAATTTTACATATTATTTTCTTTTATTCCTTTGTAAAAACCCATAATTTGGAGATATTTATAATGCAAAACAAAAGTTTACATAAAAACTACTGAAGGAATAACAAAAACAAAGTGAATGTGATACAGAATTAAAAGTGGTTACATTACACTGCTTCCAATGCACTGACTTTGAGGAACAATGGTCATATATGAGACCAACCAAGAAGCAAAAAAGCTGAACTTTTTAACCAGACAAAAAATCAGAACATGCAATGAGAAAGTGTGAATATAATGCAGTACGAGGTGGAATTGCTCACTGTAATTTATTTATGTAAATATTAAACTGGTGCAAATTGCTGTATTCACAATATAAAATTATTTAATTCAAAACAAAATAATATGGCTTTAAATGACATTGCCATTTTTTGCTTTGTTTTGTTGCTATGCTTGCTAGAACATCAACAGAAGTTTCCTCTTGTACTGCATTCTTTTCAGCAAGTTATATCTGCCTTTTGTTGGCTCTGCATGCAGCTGCACTGCATTCACTGCTTAATTTTATTTTCTGTTGATGTCATTCCTTTCCCATTTCTTCATTGTTGCTTTTCTTTCTTTCTTTCTTTTTTAATTCCCTCAGATGACAATTTTATCCAACATGCTAAAAGAACTTTCAACCTGAAGAACATGAATACACAATATCAAAGCTTTTACTATTTTAGCTAAATAGTTATAGGATGCAAAAAAAAAAAAAAAAGAAGATACCAAGCCAAATGCAAATATGTGCTTTTGTTGTTACCTCACAGAAATACAAGGGGCATCCTGAAAGTAATACCTCCTCCTTAAAAACTTTTGAAATTTTGAAGTGATTTTAATAAAACTGCACTGACATGTACTATGGTATGTTACCAATGTGGGAATAAATTTTTTTCAGAATCGGAAATAAAGATCATGAATGACAGAGAAAAGAAGCGAGACATAATTGAATTCCTGGAAAAGAAGGGATGTGAGGCTCCAGAAATCCACAGAAGACACCTGGTGGTGTATGGAGCTGCCATAATTGATATCAGTAATGACCGAAGATGGATGAAGAGGTTTCAAGAGGAAGAAAGTTCAGTGTCGGACAAACAACACAGTGGAAGACTCACAACTGCAGCGACAGATACCAACAGGCAACGAGTGAAAGACCTCATCACAGCTGATTGTCATGTCACCATCCAGGAGTTGCAACAATAAACAGTGCTCACTATGTGCAGACATTGAAGAAGCTAAAGGAAGCTGTCAGAAGGAAAAGATGTGACATTCCACTTCATGTGTTGTTTTACACCATAATAATGCACATCTCAATGGAGACTTCACAGGCTATTGTCAAAATGGGGTGGACAGTAGTGATGGACAATACTTTGAATAGGCTAGCATTATTAACAATATGTCCAAGTATTTTGCCACCAAATTTCACATTTTTTCTGCAACAAATAAAAATCTTACAAGGGACGAGGCGTTACTTTCAGGATGCCCTTTGTATGTATTTATGCCACCTAAAGTAAAACTGTGCGTTATACAAATCAAAATATGAATAGAAAGTTTTTCTTATGTGTAGTTCAAACCATTAAATACAAAAGCATGTTACAATGCTACTTTTATAAGTCCCAATATTGTGACAAACATAAGAATATGTTTATTCCAGCCAGTGGGGAAACTGTGCTTCATAGAAATTTAAAATTACATGAATCATCATCCTTGTGGACAGATAGTGCTGTTCATTGTGCGATGATAGTACGAAGATGAATCATTTCAATCCAGCTTAGAGATGTTGAAAATATTATCTACATGTGAACAGATTAACACATAACACATCATTTTTTTATTTTTATCTTTTTTTTTGCAAAATACTAGATAAAAAATGCACCCTGAAGTACCTGGAAGAGAACTGACCAAGGCAAAAAGTTTTGATAAACAATTGAGAAGATATTAGTCCAAAACTGAATTGAAATTAAGGAGGCATATCACTCCAAAAGTTTGGAGATGTAGAAAAAAGAAACAGTGATGTAGCATGCTTACTTTAAGTATCAATGCACTTTTGTCAGCAAACAGCAACTCTGGTGCAATTATGAACTGTTCAGCTAATCAGTTTTCCAAGCACTCGTACAGAAGTGCAAAATAGCAGATTCAGTTTGATTCCCATAAATGCTTTTTCAAGTGAAAGATTAAACAAAAGTTAGGTGTAACCAAATCGGGAGATGTGGAATGGGAGATGATCAGTAAATAGGATGTGATCAGCGTTTTTGAAATCAACTGCCCTCTTTGTTGTGTATAAAGAAGTGTTATTCTGATGCAACATTAAATCCTTTATTGCAGATCTCTTGTATAACCACAGTTATGGTGTACCAATTAGCAGCAACTGTCTTCCATTTTTCTGCTTGGAACTTCTTTGATCAGACAGGGTGTCGTCAACCAAATTTGGAGAAAAAACATTTTCATGACCACTTTTAAAAGATGTGTGTGTGTGTGTGTGTGTGTGTGTGTGTGTCCCTATCCAAGGCCACAATACATGAACATGTACACACACAAACACATTAAAAAGGGGAAACGCTACACTCTCTCTCTTTTTTAATGGAAAAAGTGCCCCCTGCCATTCTGCTAGAAACAAAAATCTACTCTTTATACTTTGAGTGTGCTTAACACACCTTGAAATACTCACCACTTCACTACAAGATTTCATTACATGCCCTTCTTTAACATTTATACCTGAAAAATGTCCTGACTCCATAAACAGCATAATTTAAATTACTAAATTGATCTCAAAATTTTGTAAACAACATTATGTACATATATTTCTATGCTAAGACATTTTTTGCTTTACCAGTTTTCTTTGTCGAGGAGGGAACAAATGCCCCTTTTTCTGATGCTTGAATCATTCGATGGAAACCACATCTATGTCTTATGAGATCAGTGCATGGAGAAATGTAGAGTGTGAGTCGAAAGTTTTGCAATATTTGGATCGCTTTGTCTTCATACGTACCTTTATGATGAAAGATGACTAGCATTCAAAGTATAGGCCATTGTGTTGCACCATCTTTAGCCATCTGTCTGCCGGTTCTTCGATTCTGCGGTGGTACCAGTTCTCGTCCTTCGAGGCAAAGTACTCCTTCACCCTAGCTACCACCTCCTCCTGGTTGTTGAAGTGCCGCCCGTGAAGGAAGTGGGACATGGACCGGAACAAGTAATAATCTGATGGGGCAAGGTCCGGACTATACGCTGGGTGTGGCATCAGTTCAATGCCTCAAGTTCCTGGAGTTTTGCCAGGGTGGCTCGCACGGTATGAGGCCGAGCATTGTCCTGCTGTAGGAGAGCGCGCTTTCTGTTCACCAGTGCTGGGTACTTCTCCTCCAAAATAGCATACATCTGCTACAGCTGTTCAGAGTAGAGGTTGGCATTGATAGTCCAACCATCTGGGACAAATTTGTAATGGATTATCCCCTCGAAATTCCATCAGACACAGAATATCTCCTTGTGTTCAAAGCGCCTACGTTTGGCAACAGGTTCAGGAAGCTAGCCTGGGCTCAACCACTGCCGTTGTGTGTTAGGATTGTGGAAATAGACCCACTTTTAATGGCACATAACAATTCTCTTGATGAAACATACATCGCGCAGGTTTTCTAGTAGTATTGTGCACACTGTGAGAGACAATGAAGCAGTTTCTGTAGACCTTGTTGAGGTCCTGAAGGTGACAAACCACTGTGGTCTGTGATATGCACAGCTCACCTGATAATCTTCGAGTGCTGGTTGTCGGATCTGCCTCTGAATCCACAGTTTGTGACCTAATTGATCTTAGCTGATCATCAAGGTTTCTGTCACCTGAGTGGAATTTCTGGAACTATCTGGTTGTGGTGCTGTGGTCCACGGAACCTCCCCGTTTCACATGACAAATGTTTTGTGTTGCTTGAGCAGCATTATGGCTGAGTTCAAACTCGTAAAACAAAAGTTCCCTAATTAGCTGGTTGTGGCTGCCCAACCACAGACAGACAGATCTTTTAAGCATCCCAACCACTGACAGAATGGCAACATGCAATGCCGTTCACAGCAACGATTACCACTTTATATCCCTTTCGATGGACTGCAGTGCGCAACTTGAACTAGTTTAAACACATGACACACATTTGTGCAAATATTGATACTGCAAAACTTTCGACTCACCCTCTATACTTTAGATTTTTGCTAGAAGATGAATAACTAACTAAAAATAAAAAGAAATTCATGACTTCAAAGCAAAATTCATGACTTTTTCATGACTAGTAGACACCCTGTCAGATCTACATTTTTGAAAAACACAGCATACATCATTTTCTTCACTGTTGTCAGCACTGGCACATCTCTTAATTGATAGAGCAGTTACAACAGGTTTCTAACATTTCATCATTCATTTTAATTTTCCAAACAATGCAGTGGTCACTGTTTAAAAATTTTGTGGAGATTCTTGAGTGATATCAAATTGTGTGGAACCCAAAGTTTCTTTTTTTTTATTTTAAGTTCAATGAACAAAATGACAGAATACTGCTGCAGATCCTATATGAAGGATCTGCTCTATCATTTCGTAAATACCACTTGGGTCACTTACCACCATTCTGTACACTGCATCTATATTTTCAAAGATATCAATGAACACAAGCTCCTTCACAATTGAACAAACTGTTGAGTGAATTACAGCCTCTGAAGTTCCTTAAACTAGGAACACATTTGCACATGAACAGCTATCATCACCAATGGCCTTTTCAAACACTATCACTATCATCAAAATTTTCAAATCATAAAAAATCATCAGTGTGCAACATAGTTCTTTTGGCGCCACCACAGTAATTTCAACTTGCATCAGCACTGCTGCCAAATAAGGGTTAGAACAATTAATAAAACCCTTTGTCTGTCCTGCAGAGTTTATTTGTTCTGTCTATAAAATGTTAGCAAGGAGTTTGACTTTTCTTTTTTTTACACTTTCCAACCATAGGTTGAAGAAGTGTATATTCTCCAACTTTGTCCGTCCGTCTGTCTGTCCGCACGATAACTTGCGTAAAAATGCTTCGATTGCGACAAAACTTTATCGTGTTGTTCTGGATGTATACTGAACCGGTTCTGTTGAATATAATCGAAATGGGTTCAGAGGTCAGGGCACAGGAGTGAGATTTATTCCACAGCTATTATTCTCATAACTTGACTAAAAATACTTCTATTGCGACAAAACTTTAGTATGTTGTTCTGGGGGTATATTGAATCAATTCTGTTTAATATCATTGAAAAGGGGTCAAAGGTCAGGGCACAGGAGCGAGATTTATTCCACAGCCATTACCCTCATAACTTGAGTAATGATTTCTGGTATGTTGGGAAGTGTATCATAATCAATGCATTGCATGATTTTACTAACTTGTTTTGTATCTCAGAGATTTCACAGTGACCTTTGTATATACTAGAATAAAATTAAATGTGTATGAAGATTATTGTCTTCATAAAATTGTCATAATATTGTCTTCAAATAGCAAGTGTTTGATGCATTTTGAACCGAGTTCATAACACTGTAACTTCTAACATGGGGTCACTGAATAACACTCTGAATACTGCTTTTGAAACTGTATACAAACCAATTCATTATCTTTTTTCCAATTGGTGTTGATCCTGTGAAGCCTACTTTTCGTATATATGGATGCTCAGTAATAGCTTGACCACATTCATCACCTAGAAAACATGTCACAAACAGAGAAAATTGTTCAAAAACATTTTACCTAACAAATCACAAAATGTGAATAATATGGTATTCTATAATCAATGCAATGAACATTTATTGCTATTTAATTACTACAACACAAATAAATAATTTATGTAATTAATAAGTATATTAACTATTGGTATGCATATATACCATTAGATTTTTAGTTACATAAATATACAAATAAATATGCTCAATACTAAATTCTGATTATTGGATGTGATCTTGTCATATTTTGGCATGATCATTGGCTTAATAAGTAAGCAAGTTTATGGTATGTCTTCATCTCAAGCTCTAGTGTCATTGTGATCCTTATGTGATATGAAAAGGAGATACAGCACTAACAAAATGTTGAGCCAGTCATTAGACCAGTGCAAATTGGCCACTCCAAATTAATGGAGAACTGGCCTCACAATGAAACAAGAACCATACTTGGCATAGCCCTAAGCCCTAAATACCAGAATCTCAAATATAAATCAATTGGCTGCATACATTTTTTTTATCTCCTTGAACAATTCAAGGAATCTATAAACAGTTCAAAACAAGCAGGTATATGCATTTTAACTCTGATGATACTATTACAAAAATTGTGAAATGCATTAGAGTTTCCCTTTCATAAACTTCGAGGCACATTATTTAATCTTCCTATTTTTTCTCAGGTTAACTACCTTCTTTTCATAATAATAAGTGGTCAGCAGTAAATAAGAGCTTAGCAATTTACCAAATCTCTTACCACAACTGAAAAACAAATTCAAAATGAAAGGACCTCAAAGATATTATTGCCACCTCTAATTTTGTGACTAAACTGACTTAAGAAATCCATACCTAAAAACATATAAGATTATTTCACCAGTTTTCACTGAATAATTTTTACATTCTCCAAACAAGCAAGTGAATGAACAACAAAGATGACGAACCAGTGTGCAATTTAACCAGTTTCACATTGCACTTGCATTTCACACTGAGTTGCTACACATTTTGTGTTGTGCAGCCTAATTTTGCCAGATAAGTTTTAAAGCTAGACATAACAAGCAAAAAACACTTCAGAATGGTATATGCAAACTTGTGCCTAAGAATGAGTACTTATGAGCTCAAATCCGAAAATGGTAAGAGCAATGAACTGTGTAGAACCTCATTTCAAAAACAGTTGGACTGTGACAGTTCAGTTGATATTCTTTGATTTCAGTAAGAAATTCATTGATCTGAACTTAAAAATTTTAACCCCCACTTGCTTATGCATCTTTTTTTCTTTCAAAAAAAAAAAAAATAGAAGAAGAAGAAGAAGAAGAAGAGGAGGAAGAAGAAAAGAGAAAATGTGAAGCTATATAATAGCAAACACACCATGAATCAGAATAGTGATTCTGAATGATACTACCACTAACGTCTGCTCCTTTTAGCATTTTTTTTATTGCAAGTGCATGATATCTTTTCTGTGAGTCTTTGGTAAGTTCCATTTTCATTTATGAAAATCTTGCTTTTCATTTGCACATGATTTTTGTATTTGTAATTTTGCAGTATAAAGAAACTTTGAAATTTTTTTGTAAGTGCTTCTAGATAGAGGTGTGAAAGGAAATTGGTATAACAGAAAATCTATCTGGAAATTCAAAAGCTAATATTGTTGGTACTGATTCTAATAATTTTTCATCATCAAGAGCTAATGCAAATGGTACCTTACTGGTACTGCTATGTGAATTGAAAACTATTCATGTCCATAATCTCTTTAATGTGCTAATTAGTTCCATTTTTATTTTTGCGTTTTAGATGTTCAGATTTATTTTATTCAAAATTTTAAATATAATACATGTTAAAACATTTAACATTAATAATATTCATACATTTTTATTTCTCTCAATTTTAAAGGATTTTTTAAACTATAGCTTTCAAAAAAATTTAAATATTAATTTAAGTTTCAAGTTCAAAATTTTGAATGCAAAGTTAGTGTTTTAATTCTATATGTGCATGAATGTGGATTTTGCATTTAAGGTAAGCCCTTTTGAATATATTTTTGAGAATATTTAACTAGGGAAATAAACTGCAAATAATTAGTAACAGGTTCTGTTTCTAAATATTTCTTTTCAATTATAACCAGAATTTATTTAATGAAATTTGGAAAAAAAAATACTATTAGCAGATTTTCTGTAAAAAAATTTCTGAAACAAATTTCACCTGTTGTCAGATGCAAAACAATTTTCAATAAGACGTATAAAAAATGCTATGTGGAAATGTTTATGCACTTACAGTCCACCTTTTTACTAAATATTCCACATAAATTAAAACCTGACTACTTTGGGAGAAACTTTTCAAAGTAATTAAACAAATAATATTGTAAGAATATGTGCATTACTCACTTTCTTCTTGATAATTTCATTTTCCCACATTTTAGCATGTTAATCCTCCAACTGTCCATTCATTTCTATGTTATCGGGGAGAAGGGGGAGTATCGGGGAATGCATTAATTAGTAAATATATCCTTGATCAATTTGGATTATGATACTTTATGTTTTCATTAATTTTATAATTGATTTTAATGGATTAACTGTTAGTCTGTTTTTACAAAAAAACGCTAAGCAAACTCCTATTTTAATAATTTTTTTGTAAATACTTACTTGTTAAATTTATTATTACAAAATTCCATTAGTGTATTATATAATATACTAATGGACTTAGTATACACACATACATGGTCTCTCTTTCCCTGGGAAACATAACAAGAAAGTTAACAAGTAAGTATCTATGAAAAATTGATTAAAATGTAAGTTTGCTAAAAAAAATTAAAAAAAAAAGACTAACAATTAGTACAAACACACATCACTAAGCTGTTCTCTGAGATTCAGAGGTTAGCTCCACAAAGAAATACAAACTACCGGATAAATTTCTAACTGGTTACTTACTTACTGCAGCTATATCAAACATCTCCATTTACAATGGTCTTGACACACAAGTTGGGCTTCACTGACATCCATCACATGCCATACACAAGACCTTCTATAATTCATATTCATAATCATTTTCTCATGCGGACACGCCTGAATCTGATCCTCCCATGATTTCCTTGGCCTTCCTCTGCCTTTCCTTCCTACCACTTGGGCTAAAAAAATTTTTTAGTAAGTATCTCATCACTCATTCTATCAACATGGCCAAACCACCGAAGAATATTAGTCTACACCTTGCTAACAACATTTTGCTTCACATTCCACAACTACAACACATCTTCATTCCTCACACAATCAGAGCGTTTTACCACAAACCTCTCGTACCACATTTCTCCAGCACACAAACGACTCCTATGTTTCTCCTGCAGTACCCAGGTTTCACTGTCATACATCAGAGTAGAAACAATTACACTTCCATACACAGCCATGCAGGCTTCTCTTGAGAACCCATCATTCCTGTAGAAAACTCCAAAAGCAGCTATGACTTTCAAAGAAAAGTTCACTCGCCTACTAATATCACCATCTAATTTGTTCTCTCTGTCAAACATGCTTCCTAAATACACAAACTCATTCACCTGGCCAATCACTGTGCCATTTAGACTTATATTACATTCAGTGCTAACAGTCCCTTGCTCAAAAACCATAACTTTGGTTTTTCTCTTATTTATACTCAGTTAGAATTAAATACAAACTTTGTACGTCCCGGACAACATACTCTGCAACTCTTTTTTGCTCTTTGCCAACAGAACAGTGTCATCAGCATACAGCAAATCTGCACATACAAATATTGCAAAGACATAAACGAGTATTGTCCATTTTGGCATCACAAGTGAATGTATCCATAAATACGTTAAGCAGCCATGGTGACATTACACAACCTTGTCTGACTCCTGCACCAATGAAAAACCATTTTGATAAAACACCATTCACTCGTACACAAGCTCTACTACCAGTATACATTGTTTTTACACTATTAAATAGATTCCCAGTAACACCATATTCATTCAATACTTTCCACAAAAGTATCCTATTTACTCAGTCATAAGCTTTCTCTAAATCTATGAAGGCAGCAAAACATTTTTTACCAGCAGCCAAATACTTTCCAATCATTATACGTAATATAAAACTTTCGTTAGTGCAGCCTTTACCAGGAACAAAACCACTCTGAACATCTCACACTTCCTCAGATGTAAGACTTCGTACTTTTTCAATAATGACCTAACTAAACACTTTCCCTGGCACTTTCAGTATGCAAATACCACGATAGTTCTTGCAGTCAGTTTGATCACTCTTGCTCTTATACAAGGGAACAATGATAGCATCCCTCCTATCCGAAGGGACCATTCCTAACTCATAGCACACCTGGCAAATTTTGATTAACCAGTCAATTACAGAGTCACCACTATATAACAATGGCAGTGACTCTGTAATTTCTGTAACTAATAATTAGTCTTTCATTAAAATAGATTATTTATTAAAAAACATAAAATATCATAATTCAAATTGATCAAGAATATATTTACTAATTAATGTATGAAAGTCTGTCTTTCCCTGATACCAAAAAAATGAACAGACAGTTGGAGGAAGTAATGTGCTAAAATGTGGGAAAATTAATAGATCAAGAAGGTGAGCTATGCTCATATTCTTATGAGATTATTTGTTTAATTAGTTTTGATTTGACACATTTTTACTTAAAAATCTACTAAGAATGTTTTTGACATCCTTAAAGGCAATTAATTGTGTTTTTAAAAGTAATGAAGTAATTAATATATGCTTTTCACTCACGAAGTATTTTCTACCAAAAATTTCGTACAACAAAGAATCAACAGCACACAAAGGTGCAAACATCTGTTTGAGAAAAAAAAACAAAAAAAAACTATTTATTTGCTAACCTGTTCCAGGCACGATGTTGATCACTCCTGGCGGAAAACCTGCATGAACGCTCAGCTCAGCTAACTTGAGAGCTGTAAGAGGACAAACCTGTGCAGGTTTAAGAACTACTGTGTTTCCAGCTGCCAGACAGGCTGCCATCTTCCAAGATACCATCATCAATGGATAGTTCCATGGTGTTATAATTCCACAAACTCTAAAAATTGCAGAGAACGGTTAATTTCTAGTGAATAAACAGCACAAAAAAAGTAATTTCATTTATGTAAAAAACAGTGACACTGAACACTACAAATATAAAAGTGTATTTGTAAAAGCAAAATTTAAAGAAAGGTCCCCCACTGGTATTTACAAATTGTCTATTATAATATGAGGGTCGTCCAGAAAATAATACCCATTATGAAATAAGAACAAAAGAAACTGATGTTGTTGGAGTTTTTGTATTTTCACTAATATACATATAATCACTCATTTTCCCACCTAATCACCGCTGGTGTTTAGGCATTTGTCATTTCGTGTAACCAGTTTTTGAATATCTTCATCATATACCTCTGCCGCCAGTCACTGCAACCACTGTTGCACTCTGTCTTTCAAATCATGTTCACTAGTGAAGCACCATCCTGCCAAAAAGTCTCTTCAATTTGGTGAACAAATAAATGGTAATCACTGGGAGCCAAGTCCGGATTGTAGGACGGATGATCCAGAACCTCCCATTTAAAACCCTGAAGCAGGTGTTGGGCCCCACGTGCCACGTGAGGTCTCACATTGCCATGGAGAAACACCACACCCTTAGACAGCATGCTGCACCGCTTGTTTTGGATGGCCCTACACGGCCTCTGCAGTGTTCCACAATAGGCGTCAGTGTTAATGGTTGTGCCTCGGGGCATGAACTCAACAGCAAGAGACCTCTACGGTCCCAAAACACTGTAGCCATGACCTTCTTTACAGAAAGTATTTGCTTACACTTGTGTGGTTTGGTCGGGGACTGGGAATGGTGCCACTCAAGCGACTGGTGTTTGTTCTCCAGCATGAAATGACTGACCCACAATTAATCTCCTGTCACTACGGGGTCAAGAAATTCATTGCCCGTTTGTGCATAATGGGTCAAAAAACTCAAAGTTGCGCCCATACGGTTTCTTTTGTGGTCATCAGTCAACATTCATGGTATCCACCTCACGCAAATTTTCTAGTAGCGAAGGTGTTCTGTTATTATTTCATGGAGCAGTGCAACAGAAACTTCTGAAAAACAGGCATGTAATTCATCGAGTTTGAAGTGGCGCTCATGTCTGATGACATCAATGACAAGTTCCTTAAGGTTCGCTTTAACAAGCGATGGGAGACTGGAGCACTGGTCATCACCCACATTTGCTCTCGCTGCATTAAACATCCGATCCCACCACTTTGCCAATGATTCATCCATCATCGCTTCCCCATAAAGAGTCGTAATCTGAAAAGCAATGTCTTTCAGACGAACGTTTTCAGCATTCAAAAAGTGAATCACAGAATGCACCTCGTACTCCGTGGGATTTTCAATTGACATTGCCATTTCAAACAAGCACAACAACTGTTCCAATCTCTGACTTTACACGAAACTTGCCACGAGCCCCGCCAACTGAGGATGGGTAACCTTAACCATGCTGCATCCACTGCCTCACGTGCCCTCTTTGCACAAACAGGTATTACTTTCTGGACGACATACATATTTTTAACATCCTTGTTAATATAGAGGTGCGTGCTGATGTAAATTTTAACCCCATTTGAAGAAAAGCATTCATCAAAAAAAAAAAAAAAAAAAAAAAGAAGAAGAAGTAGCAAAAGAAGAAAGAAATACAATTCCATTTACAATCTAAAATGTAGTTGCACTGCTAAATTATTAATGACAAATATTTTTAACATGGTATAAATTCCATATAAAACACAAAACTGAAGAATAAGAACTAGGCAGCACTGATACAAGTGCACATTTTTGTACAATTAATCACATATGATCTGCCACTAATATCTGAATTTAGATATAAATCAGTGATTTAAATCATTCAAACTTAGCATTGCCAAGCCTTACATTATGTCATACTTATACGATCAAAAACCACAGCAACACTTTCATTTAATGTTGCAGTGTTCCTGAATACACATCATTCCATGCAGAAAACAAAAGCCAAAGAAATTGAGAACACATTTCTCAATGTGTATTTTGCACCAGCAAGAATCTCAAGTGAGTGGACAGAAAATCTCATATTACCTTTCCACACAGCTTCTGTCTTATACAGCAAAGCCATGATGGTGCCCTTCCTCCACGAAAATTCCTTTACCTTACATAGCTTCTGAAGTTGTTGCTCTAAGGTCGCTTTCACACAGTGTTTCCCATCTTTGTCATATCTTCCCAATTTTTCAACATAAAATCCAAAAGTGTCACTAATGAAGTGCAATAAATAGAATCTAAGCACAAACATAGATAGATTATTAATTAAAAATTTTAATTTTGAAGATGACAATCCGATTTTTGGCGTAAATGTGACAAGGATGGTAAGTCACATAATATCCGAAAACTTGAAAATTTTCATCGTCCTGGAGCGGGACTCGAACCCGCGTCTTCCAGATAGCGCCCAGGTATGCTAACCACTACACCTGTGTGAAAATGTGTTTCTTGACATGATGGAGAAATCCATGAAGGGACAGAGGGTTGGTTGCATGAGAATACTTAGGTGGGTGAAGGAATGATTGGCAGGGTGCACGAGTGCTTAGTTGAGTGAAGGGGTGATTGGGAGGATATATGAGTAGTTAGGTGGGTGATGGAGTAGTTAGCTGGGTGCATAAGTGCTTAGGCAAGTGAAAGAGTGATTGGCTGGGTGTAAAAGTGGTTAGGTGGGTAAAGGAGCTGCCATGTGCATGAGCAATTGGTTGAGTGCAACTGTTATTTAAACAGCACTGGCAAGTCATGGAAATGATTCAGAACCTAGCTCTCCTTTATTCTACTGAATATTGTTGTTATATAATATTGTTTTGGCACACATAAAACCAGCTTCACGGCAAAAGGCAGTTGTACAGTTTTATTTGGTCATAATATAACGTTCATTTCAGTTACATTTGGTATGGCAAATAAATGGTACTTTTAATTTAATAAAAGGCTGCAATGTTTGCAATTGATATGTTTATCAGCATTTTTACATACCTTTCCAAAGTCTGTGTTGAAGTATTAATATTGTTGTGATATATTAGGGTAAGACAAAAGTTTTGCAATATTTGCATAAACACATACACTGAAGTGCCAGAAAAACTGGTACACCAGTCTAATACTTGGTAGGTCCCCCACAGGAGTGCTGGACTGCAGAAATACAATGGGGCATGGACTCCACTAGCTTCTGGAAAAATGCTGTAAGGCAATGCACAGCATTCTTCCTGCACAGCGTTCCACAATTTGGATGTATTCCGAGGTCTCGGATTCCTGTGTTCAATTGCGCGTTGCATGGCATCCCAAATGTGTTCTATCACATTCAGATCTGGGAACTTGGGTGGGAATGGCAACACCCCAAACTCAGATGACTGCTCCTCTAACCATAAGGTGGTGTCCCGACACTTATGTGGAGGTGCATTGTCCTGCTGGAACAGGCCCAACCCATCAGCATGAATGCAGGACATGAACAGGTGTACCTCGTCAGAAGGGATGTGCACATAGCATTGGCCGGGCACAGACATTTGTAGACGTACCAGGGGTCCCAGTGAAGTCCAGCTAAACACACCCCATACCATTACGCCCCCCCCCCCACACACACACCAGCCGATACAGTTCCCTGTTGACAGGCGGGATCCATGGCTTCATGACACACACAATTCCTTCCATCTGCCCAATACAGTTGGAAACGCGACTCGTCAGACCAAGCTACTTGTTTCCAGTCATCAAGTGTCCAGTGGCGGTGTTGCCATACCGAAGCGAGGCACATAGCTCTATGTTGTGCACCCATCAAGGGGACTCAAGTTGAGCGTCAGCTCCCAAAGCCCATATCGTGCAGAGTATGTAGCACAGTCCGGAGGCTGATGCTTGTTGGGGCTCCAGCATTGAATTCCAATGATACCTGCAAGAGTGTTGCACGCCTATCGCGTGAAATGATTGACAACCGACAATGGTCACGTTCACCCGATGTCTTTTTACGGCCACACTGGTATCATAGGTTGGAGGTTTTGCCAGAATTCTTGTAGTTATGGTGCACCCTTGCAATAATAATCCGTGAAAATCCGAACTTCGTTTCTACCTCCGAAATACTATGGCCCATCTCACGAGCGCCAACTATGACACCGCGTTGAAAATCGCTTAAATCGTTATTACTTGTCATTCTCATGCCGAAAACAGCTCTGACAGCTGGCAAGGATGTCTATCGCTTTATATACGCACTGGCAGATGCAACTGATTACGCGCATAGGTGACGCTGCTATGTATTTTGCATAAGCTCCTAAAAGATGAACAACCACAACTGACTAATTAGGGAATTTTTGCTTCACGAGTTTGAACTCAGCCATAACACTGCTCAGCAACACAAAACATTTGTCATGATAAAAGGGGAAGGTTTCGTGGACCACAACCAGATGGTTCAAGAAATTTCGCTCAGGTGACAGAAACCTCAACGATCAACCAAGGCCAGGTAGGCCGTCATTTTGGAGGAGAAGTACCGGACACTGGTCAACAGAAAGTGCTCTCCTACAGCAGGACAACACATGGCCTCATACCGTGCGAATCACCCGGGCAAAACTCCAGGAACTTGAGGGTATCGAACTGATGCCACACCCAGCATATAGTCCGGATCTTGCCCCGTCAGATTATTACTTGTCTCGGTCCATGGCCTACTTCCTTCGTGAGCAGCACTTCAACAACCAGGAGGAGGTAGCAGCTGGGGTGAAGGAGTTCTTCGCCTCAAAGGACAAGAACTGGTACCGCCGCGGAATTGAAGAACTGGCAGACAGATGGCTAAAGATGGTGCAATACGATTGCCCACACTTCGAATGCTAGTCAGCTTTCATCATAAAGGTACATATGAAGACATAAAGTGATCCAAATATTGCAAAACTTTCGTCTCAACCTTATAATATTGGTTGCCACTAGCCTTGATGCATTTTCCCACTCGCCGAAGCATGTTCAAGAAAACACCTAACAATTCAGCGGCTGAAATGCAGGTGATCTTTTGCCACAAGTTGGTTTTCAACTCTTCTAACATTTGAGGGTTGTTGTGCTAGACTTTTCCTTTTAGTGAGCCACACAGTGAAAAGTCAGGAGAGAAGGGTGGCCAATGATCCTGACTGATTGTCCTTTCCTGAGTAAAATCATTCTGGATTTCAGTGAGTAAACAATCAAAGGTATGGCAAGTCGCTCCATGTTGTTGAAAGAAGGCATATGTGAGTTCATGTAGATTCAATGGCTTACAAGCTCTTCTTAGATTCATAGATATACATCTGTATTCACATTCTCCTCGGAAAAAAAGGGTCTGATGATACATTGGCCTGACACTCCACATCCAACACTGACTTTTAAATCATGGAGTGGTTTCTGTTGGAACATGTGTGGGTTTTTAGCAGCCCAGTGTCGTGTGTTCTGTGAATTGACATACCCCAAAAGGTGGAACCAAGCTTCGTCTGTTGAAATGAAGAGAAATGGGTCAAGCAGTCCTTCAGAAACCATCTCTAAGAGCCACTGGCAGTAATGGACACATTTTCCCTTATCAAATGCTCTTAATTCCTGCAAAAGATTAACACAATTAAGCTTAATTTTTAAATCATGAAATACAGGGCTGGTTTATCCTAGTAGCACGTGTAGTATGTGCTATAGGCCCCGCACAATTGTGTACACTGGTTGTTAGAAATTATTCTTCTATAGGTATATTATCGAGATTGTGTTGAAGATTTACCTCATTCTGATGGTTACCAACTGCAGTGGTGAATGCTCTTTTTCAAAATTGAAACAAATCAAGAACCAAGTGAGAGCCAGTATGGGCCAAACAAGACTGAACTACCACTCTTTGATGAGTACTGAGCATGAATTACTGAGAGAAATGAACATGTTGAGGATAATTGGAGTTTTTGATTGCCAAGTCAAGTGTCGTAAATGCTTCATCTGAACAATGTAACTAACTGAAGTTTAATAAAAAGTGTACTTAACTGACAATTTATATGTTCATTTATTTTTTTGCTAAGCTTAGGAAGTGGCTTAATTAATTTCAGGATAATACTAGCAAATGTTTTCAGCAAAGTCATCCTGAAAGTTGCTTTAGAGATCAACGGCATACTAGTCAAGTAATGGACCAACCATCCAAGTATCTGTTGTTCTCTGAATTACACTAAATAAATATTATAAAATATTACCATTTTTCCCTTCACATAAACCCAAGGTTACCATCATTCAGTCATTTTTCCCCTCTCCCCGAGGAAGTTGCAAAATATATATCCCTGGAGAGGAAGCCCCGCTGTTAGTAGTGCTACAGGTCCCACAAATCCTTAAACCAGCTGATGAAATATCTGTTAAATTGACCTAAGAGTATTTATAATGTCTGTCTGCTGAGGTAAATGGTGTGCTGACTTGTTGAGGCTTCTTTCAATGCAATTTGCTATGTAAGTGACAGCTCTCAGTGTGCAAAAAGTTCGCTGTTTCACTCCCTGTAAGTTGATTACAGAGCCAGTTGTACACCATTTTTTCACTAAGTCCTGGATAGTTGATTTCACATTAACATTGGCACCAGGATATTGTGCTTTAAATCGCTCACGAACCAAAATAGAAGAACAGGTGTGAATATACTCCTCCACAATAAAAATGTGTTGTATAATTGAATTGGTATGACTCCCACGCAGACAGCTCCTGGAGTGTGGAGGATCACTGAACTTATATGTGCATGAGCAACAGAATTAAATAGTTTCCAGTGATGAACTTCCAAATATAACTGTACAACTGTAATCCAAACTACGTCTGGGGCCAGTTTTATGTGTGCCACCCTGTATATGTTACATATCATACATCTATTACAGAACAAATAGAATCTTTACAGTTTTAATTATTTAGTTAATTTGAACTACTGCTGATTATTTTTGCTAGCATCCTGCAGTAGCGAATTTAGACATGGCCAAAGGCCTAATAATTATCGATAATTATAATTAACTAAAACTGAACTGCCAACCATGAGTAAAATTTCATTTGCAGTAAGTTCCTTCATGTCTTATTTTTCTCTCTCTCTCTGTCTGCATCTTATTACAGTGGCACACTTCATTTACATAAAGCATGTTTACAGGTAACCATAAAGATACTTCTAGACAATTATAAAAACACACATAAAGCCGCAGTATTTCATTTGGAAAATGCACAAAGGGAATCCAAAACATGTTATCCATTTTTTTCTAGTCAGTGCACTCAGGCAACACACATATTTCATGTGACAACGAAAACCATATGATGAACATGCATACAAATTTAATTTCATGTTTTTAGGCATACCTTCTGGATACGAAGGTGGTTCTCGAAAGTACGTATGCATACACAAAAATAAATTTGATTTCATTTATTTGCATACATATTTTGTGGAGATCAACATGTTTTTATGGATGGCTGCATATCAAAAAATAGAAAAGGAGGAGAGGAGTTGTCAGTAGTGAACTGACAACTCCTCCCGAATGGGAACAAGATAACCATTCCATTAATAACTGACAGTGGTACATAAGTTACAACTATCTGCTTACCTAAAAAGGAAACATTTACTTTGGCTGCATGCCCACCTGCCTTACAGCAAAAAAAAAAAAAAAAAAAAAACACTTTTTTTGTCATAAGATGAAGTCTATTCAAAGTTAGGAAATTAAGTTCCAAACTTTCTGTGACAAAAAATCTCGCTCCCCTTTCTCTTTATCTCATCCGTCCATGATGGGTTGAGTGCAGCAAAGATGATTATGCGCCTTTGAGGGTTATTGGCAAAGTAATGCAGCCAGCTTGCCAGTCCTCTGCTGCATGTGGGTAAAGGACAAAGCGTGTCTGGGGCCGACTTCAAAGGGAACTATCTGCGCATTTGCGTCCACAAGCCCAGGGTGTCAGCGGAAAACTTCGGAAAAACTACTGACTAGATGGCCCACAGAACAGGGATTCAAACACCCAACAGAACCCCCCCCCTCCCCCAACAAAAAATAAGTACCAAAAAAATCAAAGCTATTAATATAAAATAAATGTATGAAAATAATATATTATACGAATGTATAACAGGTGAAAATACTACACGTTGTTACAGAAACATTATCAAAATCTGTACAGATGTGTTTGTTAAAAAGGATTTTTTGAAAATGGATTTGTGGATTCAACTTCTGAGGTAAAGAATGTTCCAGTTAGACATTACACTCTATGAGAACCTTCTCAGGGAAGTGACGGGAGCAAATTTCAGCAAGATAGTTAATTGCACAAATTTGAACTGAGTTATTCAATTGTTTACTCTCACTTCTTGACAATATGTAATAAATCAAGATATTCTTTGATCATAAAACCATCAATTTAAGGGGCACACACAAAATGTGATAATCTAAGATGTAGAGCACATTATAGAAAAACTATCTGTGTCACTTTCATTACTTCTTATTTTATGGCTCAAACACAGTGAGTCATCCAAAAAACTTTTATACATGAAGTTCAGTAGCTATCCTAAACATACATACGTACATATCATTAAGCTGTTCTCTGAGATTCAGAGGTTAGCTCCAAAAAGAAATACAAACTACTACCAGATAATTTTTACTTACTATTGCTGTATCAAACTTTTCCATTTACAGTGATCTTGACATACAACTAGGGCTTCACTAATATCCATCATATGCTGTACACAAGATCTTCTATGCTTCATACTCATAATCTTTTTCTTATGCAGACACTCCTGAATCTGATCCTCCCAAGACTTCCTCTGCCTTTCCTTCCTGCCACTTGGGCTAAAAGATTTTCTTGGTAAGCATCTCATCATTCATTCGTTCAATATGGCCAAACCGCTGAAGCATATTAGTCTCCACCTTGCTAACAACATTTTGCTTCACATCACACAACTTCAACACATATTCATTCCTCACTCAATCAGAATGTGTCTTGCCACAAACCCCCTGTAACACATTTCTCCAGCACACAAACAACTCCTATGTTTCTTCTGCAGTAACCAGGTTTCACTGTCATACATCAGAGTAGGGACAATTGCACTCTCATACACAGCCATGCGGAACTCTCTTGAGAACCTATCATTCCTGTGAAAACCTCCCAGAGCAGCCATGACTTTCAATGAAGAATTCACTCGCCTATTAATTTCACCATCCAATTTGTTCTCTCTGTCAAACATGCTTTCTAAATACACAAACTCACTCACCTGGTCAATCACTGTGTAATTTAGATTTAAATTACATTCAGTGCTACCAGTTCCTCTCTCAAAAACCATAACTTTTGTTTTTCCCTTATTTATACTCAGTTTGAATTTCATGCAAACTTCTTGCATCTGGGACAACATACTCTGCAAATCACTTTTGCTCTTTGCCAACAGGACAGTGTCATCAGCATACAGCAATCTGCACACATGGATATCACCAAAACCAGTATTATCTATTTTGGCATCATGAATGCATGCATCCATAAATATATTAAACAGCCATGGTGACATTTACACAACCTTGTCTGACACCTGCACCAATATAAAACCATTTTGATAAAACACCATTCACTCATACACAGGCTCTACTGCCAGCATACATGGCTTTTTAACAATTTAAAAATTCCTCAACAAAAAAGAACAAAAGTTTTCCAAAACTGGAAAACATGCATATTTACCCAATTGGTTCCTTTTTGGTAAAAGAAAGATTTTTGTTTGGTCTGGCATGGCTTATTGGAATTGTCGAACCCTGGATTTTATCACACCATCCAGCAAAATACCTCCAAGTTTCTATCGACATTCCTACGTGTGTTTTAAGGGCTAAAGTATACACTGCTCCTGAATCAATGCTTTCAATAGTGGCAAGTTCTTCCTTATGTTGTTCCATTAAATCTGCAAGCCTATGAAGAAAAAAAGTAACTGTCATAATCAATATAAAACTAATAAAAATGTGAATCACATACTACACTGCTGGCCACCCAAAATGCAACACCAAGAAGGACACGAGATAGCAAAGCCAGATTTACTGGACACATAACAACAGATACAAAGATGAAACGCTTGAGCTCACAGGCCCGTGCGACTTGCGGAACACGCAGACATCAATAGTTTGTGTGGCCCCCATGGCTGGCAATAACGGGCGCTACACGCCGCGGCATCGAACGAAAGAGGCTTTGGATGTGGGCTTGGGGTATGTCGGTTCAGGCTGCTTCCACATGTTGCCACAGTTCATCAGGCGTAGCCGTGGGTGGTGCTTGCTGGGCCACTCGGTTGCCGATCAGCGACCAGACGTGTTCAATGGGCAACATATCGGGAGAACATGTGGGCCACGGCAGCAGTGACACCTGGTGGGCCGTGAAGAATTGTTGCATGATGCGTGCCACGTGCGGGTACGCATTGTCCTGTTGAAACGTGGCCGCTGGCAGGTCCTGCAGGTAAGGGAGGACTATAGGCTCCAAAAAGTCGGAGATGTAGCAGTGGCTGTTGAGTGTACCGGTGATGCGTACCAGAGGGGTGCGGGTGTCATATCCAATTGTACCCCAAACCATAACGCCAGGTGATGGACCGGTATGGCGATGCATAATGCAGGCGTCATACAGTCTCTCGCCGCGGTGCAGCCACACGCGAATCCGACCATCATGGTGTTGAAGGCAGAAGACGGATTTGTCGGAGAAGACAATGTCGTGCTATTCCGTAGTCCAGGTGCGGCGTTCAATGGCCCACTACCGCCGCATTCCCCGGTGGTGTAACGTCAATGGTAGTCGAAGCAATGGCCGCCGTGCGACAAGTCCCCGCTCCTGCAGACGATGCCAAACGGTACGTGCTGACACAGGTTGTTGCGCAACACACCCTAATTCCTGCGCTAATGTTCGTGATGTGGCGGTGCGAGCCGTCAATGCCCGCCGCACAACATGCCGGTCCTCTCGTTCGGTGGTGTGCCGCGGCTACGGCAATCGCTCACGTCAGTCCGTCCGTCCATCCTGCACCCACCGAATCCATCTCGCCTCACTGTGGCTGGATGTCGTCCCACACGGGCGCCGATGTCTCGGTACGATAAACCGCTGTTGCGATAAGCCACTATTCGTCCTCTGTTGAACTCAGAAATGTGCTGGAATGACTGCCATATTCTGCGACGAGGCATCAGGAAGCTTCCCACGCACAGGTCCGGCAGCACAACACACTTCCACTACTTACACCCCGCCTTCTGTGCACCCTTCTTATAGTGCTTCTCAGTGGCGTGCCGGGCGCACATGATTTGCATATGCCCTGCAATGCTAATCGTTTGCATGTCCTCTCGCGGGCTACGTATGCTGCGAATTTCAGGCCAATCGGATGCTTCCTTCTTGGTGTTGCATTTTGGTTGGCCAGCAGTGTATTTGTGTGAGCACGTATAAAAAGATTTTTAAATAAATTTAAATTAATATAAAAATAAATGTGTGACATAGCCAATCTATATTTTTCTGAGATAAAGCATATTTTAGCATGTGAATTGCATTTTTTTGCAATTTGCAAAAAAAAAAAAATCGATTTGGCGATCGAAGAAAAGTTTTGGTGAAAACATTGGTGATTACCTTTTTGTACTGTTATAATACTTTGGCAGGGAAAAAACTGAATTTGGAGAATGAGTTGGTAAAAACTTTAAAAAAGCCAGAACAACCCCTGCATTAGGTATCATTATGCTTTACATTGTAAGTGTGTTCTGAATGTAATGTGACTAATACATAGAAACCAGTCATACATGCACAGAGGAAAATACAACCATTGCACTACTAACTCAACATGGTGTCATATTATGTAGAATACTGGTGGATGCTTCTTGAACCTATGTATGATTACCAATCTTTGTTCAGCTAACATTTATATCTGAAATGTGATTTTATTGCAAGCACTGATTCATCATATATTATTTTTGTGAAACTTTAGCAATTTAAATAACAATAAACAGCAAGAACAGAAAGACTTCCATTAATGGTAATATTGGAAATAAAACTAACAAATAAAAAAGTCATTACTTCAGGACTAAAACTAAGTAAAATAAAGCACTATGATTTAAACAAAAGAGCATGTGATATTCTTAATTAATATTAATTAATAACTGCATGAACAATCCAGTATACTTGTCAACAGTTCTCAAATTATTTGCACAATCAATTTTTAAAACTGTAATTAATGACATGCAGTACTTTAAAGATATACAATGAAATGGAATGTTTTAAGACCCATTGTTAATTATAAATGAAAAATGCAAATTGGCATTATGGTTGATCTCTATTAATTAAAAAAAAGGAGAACAAGAAGGACTGTGATAACTAACATAAAATCTACTTCAGAGTTCTTTGCAAAGTCCATGCACGAATATTTGATACGAAACTCAGAAAGCAGATGAAAGATCAGTTAAGTGAAGAAGGTTAGTGTGGCTTTAGGAGCAGGGCCATCTGTAGTTACTGGGAGAGCAGTTGCCCTCCCAGGACAGTCATATCAGGGGCATAATTTCATGCTCTGGGGAGTGCAAAAAATTGAAATGAACAGAGTATGAATAAATTTGCTGAAATGTTAACTTAAAAACATAGTTATACACTTTAGTATCTTCTTTTGTAAATACTTTAGTTAACTGCATACACCATTATGCACAGCATACAGAATTTACACTGAGAGTTGTGGGCCACCTCATATGGATGCATGGAATTGTCTGAAACAGTGGATGGAGGTATGTAAAACAATATGCTAATATGCCTGTAACTTCTGTGACCTTTCCAAATACGTCATAGGGATGAAGAGCTAATTACTTATTTGTGTTCTGTCGGGGGAAAGTTCCTCTGACTGTTTAACCTTGAAAAAAAAATTTCCAAGTCCTATTCCGAAAGCATCATCTTGTTGTTACTATCTAATACTCATCTTTCTGCACTGGTTTGTTTTCATTCTGCATTTCTGCATGCATTGTTTGTCCACATAACTTTTATGTTTCACTTCATATTTAAAACCGTTGGCTCTTGGGTATTCCCCTAATTTTTTAATTTTGAATAAAATTATGTAGAAAACTGGAAGTGAGATTTTATAATGATCATAATATTTTCCTAATATCAAGGTATGGGAAAGTAAGAACGGCGTACTCTCTATTTTAGTGGAAGAATGGAACTTTTGAACTCAAGGGCCATATTTTCATGGCTCACCCTCCCAGATAACCAAACTTCTGCTACGCTCCTGTTTAGGAGTGATATTGGATGACAGTATAATACATCTATATTATGACAAAATTCTCAAAAGTTTTGGAAGGTGAACCAAGATGTGTGTGTATGGTGTTTGTTGACTTTGAAAATGCTTTTGACAGGGCATGTTTAATGTATTAAAACATTATGATGTAAAAGGCAAGTTGTTTAAATTAGTCAAAAGCCTTTATACCAAAAGTGTTGCAATGGTCACGCTTCAGAGAAATACTGGTAAGTATTTTGAGATTAACTCAGGGATATGGATAGTATTCATACAAAGGGTGCATAAGAAAGTCCCTTTAGCCTGGAATAACTTGCAAACGAAGAGAGGTACAGTTATGCAAGTGACATAATGGTATAGTAAAGCAACTACGCCTGATCGAATGCAACTAATAGCAGCGTCCCTAGTGGCGAAATGCGGAAGTTAGCCATTGCAAATCGAAAACGAAAAGAGGTACAGCAAAATTTTCAATTACAAAGTTGTAGAGCATCAATTAATTGGTACAAAACAACATTTGTTTCATACAGATAAGATAAATTGTCGCTTGAATACCCTACAATGTCCGAAATCGATGCGCAACGATTCGAATCTGCATATTCACATTTCGCAAATGTAGCCGTATGCAAATACAGATTGTGACGTTGTACTGTACCTACGATATAAAAACCAGTAGCAGGATGTACCCTGATCAGAAGTTTAGGTCTGCGTACGCTGTGTGAGAATGGCGAGCTTTACTCACTCCCAATATTGTGAAATGGTGCTTATTTACGGCGAATACCAACAAAACACGGCGCTAGCTGCACAGGAATATGCCGTTCGTTTTCCAGCTGGGCAACATTCTAGTGCGGTTACAATTGCAAGTGTAGTGAGACGGCTCCTGGGCAATGGCGAACTCTTTGAACATACTTGACATTAACTTTTTATCACTGTGCGCCAGTTTGCCTTTTTTGTTTTTGTTTTGTCTGACGTCATCAAACTGTATTGACATAAGTAGGCATTTATACAATAAATTGTATGCATTTGCTCATACCTATGCCTGTTCCCTTCAAACGTTCACACAAAAGGTCGCACATCGATTTCGGACATTTTAGGGTATTCAGGTGACAATTTATCTTATCTGTGTGAAACAAATGTCGTTTTGTACTAATTACTTGATGCTCTACAACATTGTAATTGGAAATTTTGCTCTATCGCTTTTCGTTTTCGATTTGCAATGGCTAACTTCCGCATTTCGCCACTAGGGGCGCTGCTATTGGTTGCATTCGATCAGGCGTAGTCGCTTTACTATACCATTATCTCATTTGCATAACTGTACCTCTCTCCATTTGCAAGTTATTCCAGGCTAAAGGGACTTTTCTATGCACCCTGTATAAGTTCTACCCAATCTTGCTTGTAATTTATCAAGCAAGTAAATTTCTGATGTAATAGGCAGTCCTACTATCAATAGTTTTCAGTATACTGATGATTTGGCATTGTTGACTAAGAGTACTGATAGCCTGCAGTATAATCTTAATGGGTTGAGACGCACTTGTGAAGAATTTGGAATGAGGATATATGTTGAGAGATCTAAATTTATGGTTTTAAGTCAGACAACTGAAAATGTCAGCTGCATAGTTCAGCAGAAAGGTGCTTGAAAAGGAAACAGATTTTAATTATTTGGGTGTAGTTTCTAGTAATGAAGGAAGGTTTGATAAGGATTTGAAAAAAAGGTAAAGTCTAATAACCACTGTGTAAGAATATTTTCACTATGACGGAGGTTTGACAAAAAAATAGACTGGTTGTATTAGGTATCATGTTTACACCTACTCTCTTCTACAGCAGTGGGGTGCAAAGTGTCTTGTTAGGTGGTTAGATGTAGCCAATAAGAAAGTGGTACAAAGAATATTAGGAAAAACACATGGATTCACAGTCACATGACAGGATTAGTTATCTAGAAATAAGATCTGATTCAAGCATTTTTATTAAAGGTGTCTTTTAATTATGATTATGTTGGCGAGAAACACATGCATTTGTACACTTAGTTCACAATTACGTTTGACATGATTACTAAGATTAACATGACAATCAACAATATAATTTGAAACTTGAAATAACTACAGAAGAGAAGAAAACCACAAAGAGTTGAATTCTAAGAAGAGGAGATTACTGGTTCTGATTTCAACAGTGCCATAATCTATAACTTCTCAGTAATGACCAGATCACAGCAAAGAAATAACCAACTTAGTGACAGCAATAATAAAGTAACTGAATGCACTACAGTTCCCCCAGGATGAAAAAATATGCAAATGAAACAGTGAATGCAGATTAAAAGAAATAATTACTGCAAAGCTATAACAGCTTGAGATAGAAGATCTAAGCTATTAAGTTTTGTGTTCACTGAGGTGATACGTCACATTTAATGCTGGCAAGTTTTGATACTGTACATCCCACTTCCTCGAACATGTGTGACTGATTGCTTCTTCACCTATAGTGAAGTTAATGACTTGGAATATTCTCTGATTTTGCTACTAACTAGGGCTAGGATTTATATGTAACAAAAATTTTAAAATATGTACAAAACATATTTATGAAAAATAAAAAATATGTAGGAAAAAAACTAAAATTACCAAAATATGTGATATATTTCTTTTTATACTTTTAATAACTTTCTATATTTTTTTTACTTATACAGTCATGGGAAATTAAAATATAACTTTACAAATTTTAAAATACTTTACTCAAAAAACCAGGGTTTTCAACTAACTTACTGCTATTACAACTAGCAACAATGTAACACATCAGGTTGTCAAAAACAAAGCTCCTCCTATATTCTTTCAAAATACCTTTAATTAGCTGAACAACATCTTGATGTCACATATGTTGATTGGTGAAAACTTAAACCCCACTATATCCGATGGCGAAAATTCCTTAAGTTTTTAAACAGCACAACTGCTTGCTAAAGTTTCCTAGAGAATGTTTTTTATAGTTGTAATGTTCTATATCTTGCGTTTTATAATTTCTCCAATGTGGCCGGGTACCTTTCCTAATATTTCAATCGTTTGACACACCACAAAACAAAATACTTCTGTCAGTTCTCAGTCCTTCGTCGGGAAACTCGTTAATAAATTACTTCAATTCCGGTGATATATGTAGTTGATTTAATTTTGGTCATGTCAATTTACTTAACAACTTGAACAGGAAAAACAAATTTCTTACAATGACGTGAATGGAGTGATTTAGGAAGAAACTGGGCACAAAACAACGCATGAAATGACAGATGACTCAGTCTGCTTTTCTCATTTCTATCTGAGATGAGGAAGCAGTCTGGTGCCGGTATGGTGCTGCCATCTTCGACTTTGATGTGTTGCAAAACTTGCCATCTGTCAGCTCACAGGTTGCTACAACAGAAAATATTGGACAGTTTTGCCTAAAAACTGACAATTTATGTAAAATTATTTTTAAATAATGTGAAAATATGTAATATATGTAGTAAAACAGCAAATATATATAATAATGGGAAAAAATGTCAAATATGTAAAAATCTTTAATTACATATTAATCCTACCCCTACTAATAACATTTTTAGGATATAAGCTCAGCTGCTTTACAATGACTAGACACTAGCTGCTGGTAGTTGTTTCAAAACAGGGAACCATGGGAAAACTGTAGACAGAAAAATGATGAAGAGTATTTTAATACAAACTTGCACTTTAACAGTGCCACAGCAAATGTGCTAAAGATAATTTTGCCAAACACATTTCTTGATTAATACATTCAGGGTGACTTACCATTTCATGGCCTTGCTCCTAATTCCACATTTCCAGCACATGAGTTGTGATCGAAATGGCGCATGTTTTTTAGAGGCAGCATGGGGGCTAATCACATTTCTCAGCTGAAGTCATTCACTTTATTATATTCTGTTCCTGGTTGCATAGTTTTTTTGGGTTTTTTTTTATTTTTTATTTTCTGGAGTAGTTATGTAGTAATATCCTCATTTACTTCTTCATTTTCATGAAAAACCTAGTCATGCCAAATATGCTCACTAGAAACACCTGCGGTCCTATTTACATATCAACACAAAAAACTATCATTTTTTTTGTCATACATACACACAAACATACACATAAAACTTCATTATACACTCATTATACACATATATACATAAGACATTTCCTTCTCGGTCAACTACATTGATGTTTTTTAACCCTGCCTTCCACTTGCACATATCTCATGTCCATTGTAAAATGGCTTCGTACACGGAGCTCTCCCATGATGCACTCTTCTGTCAGCAACATTCCAACCCTAGTACTTTCTGTAGCAATCCGCTACCATCATCAGGGGATGGAAACTCTGGCCTATACTCACGGTATCCTCAGAGCAAGTGAGTGACTCTCCCAGGGCAATATCGATTCTCGAAGCTTCGTTCATTTGGCCACTGTGGCGCCCTATTTTGTTTGTTTTAAATTTCAATTTTCTAACATTTCTATTTTTTCTGTTCCACTTTTATTAAATTCTTCCAGTTGTTACTAATCACATTTGGATCATTATGGTTACATACTGTAGCTCTATTTTTTTTTTTTTTTCAATTAAAACAGATTCTGCAATCCTGAAGTGTCTCTCAAATTTACAACTTTTTATTATCTCAGTTTTGTCAAGCTTTGGAAATTCATGATTAAGTCAAGCAGTATTGAACGAGTGCTGTTTTTCTTCCTTTTTATGCCAGTTTTTTATATGTTGTTTCAGCCTATATTTTAACTTATTTTTGGTGCTGCCTATGTACAACATTGGAGGATTTGCTGTAATGGGAATCGAGTAAATGCCTGCTTTCTCTAACAATATCAGTAAATTAGAGAAAGCAGAGGTTTACTCAATTCCCATTACAGTAAATCCTCCAATGTTGTACATAGGCAGCACCAAAAATAAGTTAAAATATAGGCTGAAACAACATATAAAAAACTGGCATAAAAAGGAAGAAAAAACAGCACTCGTTCAATACTGCTTGACTTAATCATGAATTTCCAAAGCTTGACAAAACTGAGATAATAAAAAGTTGTAAATTTGAGAGACACTTCAGGATTGCAGAATCTGTTTTAATTGAAAAAAAATAGAGCTACAGTATGTAACCATAATGATCCAAATGTGATTAGTAACAACTGGAAGAATTTAATAAAAGTGGAACAGAAAAAAAATGTTAGAAAATTGAAATCTGAAACAAACAAGAGAGGGCGCCACAGCGGCCAAAAGAACGAAGCTTCGAGAATCGATATTGCCTCGGGAGAGTCACTCACTTGCTCTGAGGATACTGTGAGTATAGGTCAGAGTTTCTGTCCCCCTGATGATAGTAGCAGGTTGCTACAGAAAGTACTAGGGTTGGAATGTTGCTGACGGAAGAGTGCGGCATGGGAGAGCTACGTTTACAAAGCCATTTTACAATGGACATGAGATATGTGCAAGTGGAAGGCAAGGTTAAAAAACATCAATTAGTTGACCAAGGAGGAAAGTTCTTATGTATATATGTATACAGTGAGTTCGTAGAGCATTTGTGGGTTGTATATAGTGTATAATGAAGTTTTGTGTGTATGTTTGTGTGTATGTACGACGAAAAAAAATGATAGTTTTTTTAGTGTTGATAAGTATGTAAATAGGACCGCAGGTGTTTCTAGTGAGCATATTTGGCATGACTATGTTTTTGTATGGAAATGAAGAAGTAAATGAGAATTACTACATGACTCCTTGGGACCCCCCCCCCTCCAAATAAACCTATACAACTAGGAACAGAATATACTAAACTGAATGATTTCAGCTGAGAAACGTGAACAGCCCCATGCTACCTCTAAAAAACATGCAACATTTTGATAACAACTCACATGCCGGAACTGTGGAATTGGGAGCAAGGCCATGTAATGGTAAGTTGCCCTGAATGTATTAATTATATTGTTGCATGTTTAATTTAAACCTTATGATGTTGGACATGTTTCCAATATATGGGGTATTTATAACATTTCTTGATGTAATTCAGGAAATCAATGTTCTTATAATTCTTGCATTTAATTTCTTTAGTTTTACATAATGGACTTGTGACAGCATAAATCCAATCATTCCTCACACAGTTAAACACTATTATCATTCCACGTGCATTTAAATAAATACATCTTTTTTAATTCTCCAAACACTTAAATGCATTGCATACAACATATAACCTATCTATAACATCTATTAACTCAGACAAAACTTTTTTATTGAAGGATTATTAAGAATAAGGGTATCAGAAATTATTTTAAAAAGAAATAATCTGCAAAAAACCATGGCAAGCATAGTAAAATTCCCACTTCAGATTAATAAAATTTTCAAGTTTTCTGAGGAGCTGTGCATATGTATGAAGCTTAGTTGTGGACTTTTTATATTACCAGAAAATAATGAGCTTAGGGACAAGGCACTTTTCTTACCTCAGGCTTTTATGGAGGGTTATAAAATCAGCAATGAAAAAGCAGCAGGACCATAAATTCTAGCAACAATTATCTGAAGGCTCACTTTTATATCTACAACAGAATTCAAACAGCTTGCTGAAAAGACACTACAGCCTCTCCCCCCTCTCTCTCTCTCTCTCTCTCTCTCTCTCTCTCTCTCTCTCTCTCTCTCTCTCTGTCTGTCTGACAAAATTTACTTCTCCACAGTAAAAAGGAAGAAACAAAATAAAATCAGAAAAGAATCTTTGAAATTTATGCCAAAGAAATTACTTGAAATTTAAAAAGCTGGCATTATGAGGGGGACAAAGATATCAGAATAAAAATAATCATAGCTTATTGCAAAGAGCTGTACATGTCATTTTTTTAGAAAAAGAAGCTGCTGAACATTGCCTAATTTAACTTGCCTATACATCAGACGTCCTCTATCTCTGGCACTCATTCTGCTCCATTCACCTTCTTCAAATGCTGCCTGTATAAAATAAACATTGCATTAATTTTTTTTGTACAGAGAAGCACAATGTGCAAACAATATCAGTAAATACAATGAGATAGTGCTCAAAAATTACACACCTCAATATGTCCAAGACATGTAAAAAAAATTTCAACACCCTAGTTCATATTAAAAACACAGCTAATGTTCTACCTAAAACTATAATTGATTGCTTAAAGTGTTCAGTACATGATGAACCTGATTTGAAGTTGTCCTCAAGAAACAGATTTTCTGCTACTTGCAGTATTTACTATTACTTAAGCATTTGTAGGGATTAAATATTTCTCATTTGTAAATTTTTTCAGAAAGATTGCAGCTTTTAGTGATCCTTCTTTCCTGCTCTGTTGTCCATATACTGCATGCTGATATTTGAATTACAAATATAGTGAACTACATTTCTGATATAATCAATTGGTAATTAGAAGCTTATTCTTCAAGTTCCAATGCTTCAAATAATTTTCTTTTTCTTTGGTATGTTACTATTGGGTGCTAAAAACATGTAGGTAATGATGGCCTCACTACATAGAGGATGAAATATTTTCAATTAAAATAAACTGAAAGTGGGGCTATTTGAAAACTTAGAACCAAAGGAAGTGTTATTACAGAATTAAACCCACACACAGTATTTGTCATTTTTTGTAGGACTTCCATCCACAGTGAGTAGAGTTTAGGTCCCAGCCACCTACAGCGAGATCGCCTTTTGGGCAGGACACAGAAACGGAAGGAATGAGAGCAAGTCTAGCGACTTTGACAGAACAGTTTGTAGTGAGATTAGAGTACAGTAGAGGGGGCCACCATACAAGTACGATGTTGCACACAGAGGGGTGAGAGAATTTCAGGGGGGGGGCATAGGAAAGGATACCCATTTAACCAGTGGGTCCAGCCTGGAGGCCGTCACTTAACGTGCTTGTCCGATGCACGGCAGATATTCAGCGATTGTTAGTAAATCACACCATCTCTGAAAGATCAGCCCAGGTTCGAACCTGAGGACCTTGCATTGATAGTCTGACTCGCTAACCACTAAGCCATCCGCGGCTCAACAATTAAGCCCAAAATGCTCACTACTGTAATAAGCCCATACAATTATCTGAATTGACAACAGAACAACAAACCATGGTAAAAATATATATCATAAGAAACGCGATTCCCAAAACATTTTACAAAATACAAATATTTAATACTTGCAGATGTTTAATTAGTAATTAATTAATAATGTAAGCAACAGGAAATTGACTGTTTTAGAAACAATTTCAAATCACTTGATTTTGATTCTCATATTTTTACGAAATTTATCAAACATTAAATTAAAGTCACTCTTATGACTACTCCATTGCCATTATGAGTAGGAATTTATGTGGTTTCAAGTTATTAACTGTTGTTCTTTGTGCTGTAGGAATAATGTGATTCACATCTTCAACTTTGCTTCTGAAAGCAATTTTTCTTAAAGAATGGACAATAAATTGTAACATATCTTTATGTGGTTAGGCAACCTTCTTCGTTCTTCCTACTTTTTTCCAAAGTTTTGAATAAAATCTCTGATTTTTAAAAAACCTATGTTCAAAGTGAAGTCGCCATGTAAAAAGCAGAGTAATCTAAAAGGAATTGAGTAAAAATATAATGGAAGGTTAAAATGTGTGGTTGTTAAAAGGTTAAAAACGTGATCAACATACTCCATGAACTATACCATATGCAGTTCGATTGGCTCCTCTCGGACTATCCTCAGTGGGTGCTAGCAGGGCTGGATTAATGCCTTAGTGGGTTCCTAGGCTAAAACATCTGAGTGGATTCCCAAAAAAATTATGATGAGGAATCATTATGAAGTCCATTAAAACACAAAACTGTAGCAATATGCTTGTGATAATGAACATGTAGTGCATTCTTCCAATTAATAAATTACACTGCTCAACTAACATTTTGTTTCCTATACGAAAGTCGATGTTTCTTAGAGTTTTGCCTGCTGAATCAAAATCTGCAATCTGTTTCATTCTATCACATAACATTTCTGAGAAAACAAATGATTACTGCACTTCCTGTATTGCATAATCACCAGCAGATGCTCTCAAAACAGGAGTTCCTATGCTGGACTTTGTTCAGTGCTGTTATCGCAGCATACCATGAGTCATCATGCTCTAAGACCAGCATGCACCATTCGCACACCCCTTCGGTCAGAGTTTGTTTGTAAGTGAAACATGGCGCGAAAGTGTGTTAATTCTCCCAACCTGTTTTGCTATGTGTGTGCCGAGTATACACCAAAGTAAAACAGGAGGCCATTCACACGAGTGATAAAACAAGCCTATGAATTTTATTTTGGATGTAAGGTTGGTGACCAAGACAAAAGGTTTGCACCACACATAAATGGGAAATTAATTTCTCCGATAGGTACAGGTTCAATTCTCGCTCCAGGGCAATGTAATTTTCAAGTTTTCTGAAAGAGTGGCTAGATGGACAACAGTGAAAATATGGCACATCAGTGCCAATGCTTATATTGGTTTGCATCACATTCATGTTGTGTAAATTGTGTTGTGAATCTCTGAGCATTCTTTAAAAGACAAGGGTGGCATATACCATTTGCTGTTCCTGCTGTATGGAGAGAATAGAAAGATCACATGACTGACTGTTATATTTGTTTAACAAAAGTGACCGGATTTCCTTCAAAAAGTAACTGTTTTATTGTTTATCCTAATGTTTCTTCAGCCATAAGACAGGTGCCACATTCAGAGGGACTGCCAGTGCCACAACCTCTGGTACTCGCTGATGTACATATTGAAAGCACTGACAAAGAGGAAAGGCTCTATGTGAACAAGATGAAGAAGCTGACAGTGCATGCTCCTCAAATGATCCCACAAGGAGAACTTAAAGACCTGGTAAGAAATTTTAATCTATCAAAGGTACAGTCCAAACTATTAGTGTCTCGACTCCAGGGATGGCATCTTTTTGCTGCAGGAACAAAGGTGACATACTTTAGGTCTTATCACAATAAGTACATACCATTTTTCAGTGAAAGTGGTGAACTATGTTACTGTAACAACATTGATGGGTTGTTTGAAGCTCTTGGTATTGTGCATAAACCTGAGGAACGGAGATTGTGGATTCCTCCAAAAACAGCTTGAAATGTGTCTTGCTAGACAAAAGTTACGTGTATCCATCTGTCCCTGTGGCACATTCACCTACTATGAAAGAAATATACGACAATATGAAAATTCTATTAGAAAAAAATAACTATAAAGCCTACCAGTGGAACATTTGTGCTGACTTAAAAGTCATAGTGATGTTGCTTGGTTTGCAGGGTGGATACAGAAAATACTGCTGTCTCCTCTGCGAATGGGACAGCAGGGCAAAAGGGAATCACTATGTGGTGAAACAGTGGCCACCTCAAAAAAATCTAAGATCTGGCAAAAAGAATATGAAAGCTATTCCATTAAAAAATGATGAAAAGGTTCTGCATCCACCGCCTCACCGTAAGCCGGGGTTAATGAAGATATTTTTAAAAGCTCTGAAAAGTAATAAGGCTGCATCAGTATTTGCAACAAAGGTTTCCTAAACTGAGCACTGCTAAGCTGAAGGATGGAATATTCAATGGTCCTGACATTAGACAAATAATGCAAGGCATTGCATTCAAGGCCACTCTTCATGAAATTGAGTTGGCTGCATAGACATCTTTCAAAGAGGTGACACAACAGTTTTTAGGCAACGTAAAGTCACTGGATAACAAAAAAACAACAAGAAAACATATTGCGCCTACAATGGTGATGGCTTACCATGACACGGGATGCAATATATTCCTCAAATTGAATTTCCTGGACTCTCACATTGTCTTCTTTCCATACAACTTGAGCTCTATGAGTGATGAATATAGAGAATGTTTCCACCAGGAAATTTTGACAATAAAAGACCGATATAAGGGTTAGTGGAATCCTAAAATGCTCACAGATTACTGTTGGGGTTTAGTCAGGGAAACACCACAAACTTAATACAAATGGAAATTATCAGCTCGGGCTTTCTAGGGAGAGTCAGGTATGTTTCATTATGCCACTTCCATTATGTGTGTTATTACGAATATTTTTGATGCTATGTTTCTCAAAAAGTATATGTGATAGAAAAAAACTAAAAGCAGATTCAGAATCAGCATGAAAAGCTCTATTGAAATCAGTCATTGTTGCTCAGGAAATATGAAAAATGTTAAAATGTGTTGAACAGTGTTATCTGCAGAAGCTCTATAATAAGTTATTGTATTTTCCATTGTTCTCATAAGAACTTGAGTTAAAAGCTTAAGATTCCTAGATTTTGTCTTGAATTTTCTTATGGTTCAGCAGTGTATACTTTTCTTAGTGCATATTTTTTTGTTATGCAATGTGAAACCACAGGAGACTCTTCGACCGTTAACAGTTCCAAGTGCAAGTTAGGAGGTGTGAGTGGATGGTAGTGAAAAAGCTGAAACTATCTTGCCAACACCACTGTACACAGTGACCTGAAATGCTCTTGGTGAGTCACTGCCTTAAAATCTGCTCATCTTCCAGCCTCCGTTTCTGACCAAGTGGAAATCATACAAGACAAAAGTAAAACAATTTTATAAACCTCTCTCAATTATTTGCCCAGGCATGCCTCCTGGGCCCTAGGTAATTGTGGTCCCCAAGGCTATAGTCCCTATATACCCCCCACCCCCCGCAATCTGGCCTTGGGCGCTAGGTGTTGACTACCTGTCGGAATATTTTGCTGTGTAACGATGTTCTTGTCTCATCACATTTTTTGAGATCTCATATCATTTTCTTTTCTGTTTGCCTTGTTTTTTACTTCTTGGATCAATTGATGCCATGTGTACAATAATTCTATTGGGGAATTGTTGCAATTACAATATTTTGTTTTCTCTATTATTATGGCATCAGCTAGACGCAACTTTGTATGGCTTTGATGGATGCATATCATTTCGATATTTCCCTAACTTGGTGTTATTTCATTGTTCATGCTATATTGAATTTGTGCAATCTTCTCTATTCACTGGTTCCAATTTTTGAAGTTCACTCGTAAACGGATATCTAAATTTCTTTTTGTGCTTCTGATATCAGATATTTTTTTTCCTGTGTTCTTGTTCAATTGGAATTTGGTCAATGCCCACTTTTTTTAGTATTGATGTTTGTCTTGTTCATTTCCTGCTAATTTAGGTGATGTCCTCTACTTCATCTGCAATTGCTAAGTTTGATTTTTGACATCAAACTTAGCAATGAGTCTATTGAAAAACAACAATGATATAACATCACACCACAGTATATATCTTGGGGTGTGATTTACTGTTCATTCATAAAACTAAAGCAAGTAAAGCAAAATGAAAAATGAACCAGAAATCTTCCTTTTGAGAAATTGTAAATGGCAGCAAAACACATTATTTTGCATGTATTGAGGAGAAGGATAAGTATGATCTTGCAGTTAATTTTGTAAGCACCTTTGTTTACCATAGAAATTGATAAGGAAATATCCACAAATATATAGAATGTATGGTAGGCACATAAGCTCATCATTTTGACATAGCTACATTACACTGAAATGATTAATGTTTTTAATGGAGAGAGGTCCTCAGAAACAGTGTTGCCAGGTCAGATGTTAGAAAAATAGCAAGGTTTGCAATGAAAAATAGCAAAAACGTTACATCAGAGTTCCAATAAAAGCTTAAAAAATAACATTTCAAGGAAAAAAATAGAACTTCAAGAAACTTTATTCATTTCTCATACTTTAGTACTGCAGTTGTACAAAAAAAAAAAAAAAAAAACTTTGTATACCATTCATTCAATTGTAAAAATCCCATACCTCATTAGAGTGCTGCATTTTCCTATAAAAATTAATCACATGTGGGCACATAATTTAAGAGTGCAATGACACAAAATAAGAGTAAATAAAGCAAATCATGTCTATGAAAGTAAGATTTTGTTTTAATGGATTATAATTAAGCATCTGTTGCAATATTAAACTCTTTAATAATGTAAATACCATCATCATCATTATCACTGTCCTTATGATACATGCATGCATTCATTGTCCATTAAATTTTCAAAATGTTTTAGCATTTTGCTAGTAATCTGAAACATTTTTGCAACATTTTGCTTCAAAATTCAAATGGCACCGGATTCTCAGAGTCTGGAGCATTTCAACTTTCGTGCAATTTGGAGTTGCATTTTTCAGCAAATTCATTTTAGAAAATATTCTTTCAACTGCATTGCTGAAGTGCAGCTGAAACAGAGGAAGAATTGTAAATTGATTGCCTCTTATACCATCTTGGTACAGAATAACACTGCCCCCCTCAAATTCAATTGGATATGTCGATGTGCTACCCTTAAAGTGCTTAGCCGAACCCAAAAGCAGTAAATTCCTATGTTCTCTTCCAATTTCGACATTTGAGCATTTTAGTCTTTAAAATTAAGAGGAAGATCAGTCACTGGATTTGCGGCATATTTCTCGGCAACAGTTTGGTAGAAGTTTCAAAATATTGAAATTATTTACAATCTTGTTGTGTAATTGCACCCAGGGATCATTCGAAGTGTTCAATAGTACAGATAGCGAACAGAAAGAAATCAACCAACTTTGTAGGCGTGGATGAAGGAATGTGGATACATAAGTAGAAAGAAATTGAAATCTGGCAATATCAAAAACCAATGAGGTAAAAAGAATACACTGAGTTACTCAAGTTGGTTCTTGAAACTAAATTTCATCATGTTATGGTTAAACAACACGCTCTGCATTTGAACTTTGTGTATCCAAGTTGCGAACAAAGTGCCAAAAAAATGTTAAATGTTGGCTTACAAATTGGATTTAAAAAACAAAAACAAATTTTTAGCAAAAAATAGCAAAATTTTCCCAGAAAATAGCAGACAGTATTCAAAAAAGTATTACAGTACTAGAGCAAAAAAAAAAAAAAAATAGCATTTTTGCTATAATATAGCATGACCTGGCAACACTGCTCAGAAAACTCAAAAGTTCTTATGTTCCTGAGCAGGAACTAGTACCATATCTCCTGATACCCATCAAAACATGCTATCCATTACATCATCCAGCACAACTGAAGCAACTTTCCCAATTCAAGATGACAGAATTTTCAAATTTTCTAAAGACCAGTGACCTGAATTCATAACTGGCCATGAACATTTTTTGACAAACAAGGGAAAAGTCATGCATTGACAGGACCACATAAATTAAAATATTTCTCAATGTGTGTGTGTGTGTGTGTGTGTGTGTGTGTGTGTGTGTGTGTGTGTGTGTGTGTGTGTGTGTGTGTGTGTGTGTGTGTGCGCGTGATCAGTGTGTCATGTTTAATGATCTGCTGTGAAATACATATGATAAAAATAAGGAAGATTTCTACCTTTGCAGCTTTTACTGCTTTGTCAACATCTTCTTTGCTTGCACATTGAACTTCACAAACCACCTAAACCAAAGAAAAATATTTTGTTACAAATACAGTCAATAATTACACAGTTGCAATGTGGAATTTTTTCTCGACAGTTTTTGTAAACGCTCAAGTAGATGAGAGCCCTTAAAACTGATGTGCACTTTAAAAGAAAAAAAAAAAAAAAAAACAGACATGCACATGTAGAAAAATAAGAGTTCAAAATTTACTTAAGATGACCTACATGCTCTTTCTCACACAAGAAATAGAAAAATGCATTAGAATTAAATCCTGCAGTATCAATAAATCCAGTAACATGGGTCTGAAAAAAAGTATATCTATGGTTTTACAGCAAACTACAAAACAGTTGAAGTAATTTATTGCAAGGGAATATAGTATCCCAGTCTGGCTTGTAACAGGGGTGCAAAGTGT
Organism: Macrothele yani; assembly: GCA_039090855.1. NCBI lineage: Eukaryota > Metazoa > Arthropoda > Arachnida > Araneae > Macrothelidae > Macrothele > Macrothele yani. Next base: position 4,817,027 of record CM077014.1, read on the forward strand.
CAACACCCTCCATGAAGATACGAGCCAAGCTCAGCACAAGCTGCAGGATACCACAGACTTTCCTGGATGCTATCTGCATTGTCTTAGATACAATGTCATGGGTCCTATTTATTATACATGAGTAATACACTACATTCAGTTTCAGAGCATTTAATCTCATTAACTCATGGTTCCTAATTCCCATATGCAATAATAAACTACAAAATGCTGAAGGTGGTTCAGTTCACAAAAGAAATATAATTAGTACATAGAAAAATTATCAATGTTTTTTAAAATGTACTTTTTAACCACAGAAATCCAATAATGCTAAGCATCTTGTAAATATACAAGTTTGAGACAAGGAACCTATACCACCTCATAGCAAGTGACTGAAGCATTGCTAAAGCATTATTTTCATAGTCTAGAACAAAAGAGAGGAAGAAGGAGGCAGTAATCTTTCATCAAAATAACATCTGAGCAATATTTCAATCACTGGCTACTAAGTGGTATAAGTTCCTTACACCAAATACATAACTGTATGTATGTTATGTATTGAACCTTATTGGAGTTTCAAAAGAGTTGTCCAAATGGACAAAAGTTAATTATTGCACTTCTGTGCCATAAAATAATGAATTTCTACAGCAGGATATGCAAACCACACTGGCCTCACAGTGTAGAAAACTTTTCAGCTGTTTTCCACATCTTGGTACTATTGTGTGGTGTAAATCTTAGCCAGCTTATATTAGGGTTATTATAATAGATAGCCAAAAGTAAACCTGAAGGGAAATTTTGAATTTTGACTAAAATTTAACTTTGGGAGATGGGTAGATGCATTTCGAAACAAAAATATTTTCTAAGTATTAGAAAGGCCATGAACATCCTAAACAAAAATGCATTAAAAAATTTACATTCCACAAGAAGTTGTTGGAAAGTTTGCGTTGTTTGTGTTCACGCAGAGTTGAGTCATCTGAAAGTGCAAAAATAAGTGAATATTGTTGCATGTATATGAAAATGTGTCACTATAAGTCATAGGATAAAATGTACTCGTTCAATAACAACTTGTGGAGGCGGTGAAAGTCAATTTAAAAGGATAGGACAAAAATTGCAGTTATGAAACACCTTATAATACCAGGATTCGGATCGATAGCCTTAGTCAAGCTAAGGTGAATACAAGGGTCCAAGTCTTGGAAGACAACAGCACACAAAATTTTTCACACTGCACTAATTTTGGACTTTTTTTGAAAGGCTACTGCCTATATTTATTTTTTTCTTTAAAAACTTAACAAGGTAATTTAGTGGACAATCAGATGGTATTTCCTTTTTTCTTGTTTGCTTAGACACAGCAGTATAAAAACAGAATCTCAATTTTTTTTCTACTTCTATTTGGCCACTGGCCTTATGAACAGCACAACTTGACATATTTCAACACAGTTGGTTTGAACACCAGGCATTGACTTTATGCATCCAAAATCATACTATGATTCACATGGTTTACACACTTTATGCATCCAAAATTATACTACGATTCACATAGCTCACACAGAAAAATACTGAATTCTTTTTCATTTTTAACTTAATTCCACGAGGTGGACAATGTTCTGTTCTTTTTTAAACGTACTCTCTTCTCCCTCACCTAATTATCTCAATGACAAATTTATAATTTTACACTTATTGATTTAAATTTACAGCACCTTAACAACCTTAGCAAACTCTGCAATCTCCCAGATCAGCGTCAAAGACTTTAATTAAATTTACAGTTATAATAAGAGCCACAAATTATACTTTAACCAAATCTACTATCTGAAAGTAAACAAACCAAGTAAATTATCCTCAAAACAGAATTTACACTGAGCACAAGCATTAATTAACATTACATAACCTATAGAACTACACTGGATGAACCTACTTCACTTATAAAGAAACCTCACTAACTAATTTAAAAATTATCACCACTCATAACATCATCAACATAATTCAGAAATTCAAACAATCTTCCTGCACTAGCTTGCTCATAAAAATCACCTCACTCTGCACTCCACACAATAGCTCAAGATACTTAATAGCTCTATACTGTAAACAAAAGCTCAAAATACCAATTACCTAAATTTCCAAACTAAATATCAAGTTCACTAACACTAGCAACCAGAATTTAGAATTTACATCCCTAGCACTACAGCATATCATAAACAAATTAATTTAGATACTTTAAATCACCAAAACAAAACTTAAATTTAACACCTGCAGTGAATTACTGAGGTAGCGGTGAGGCAAATACTCTCAGTTCAGACACTACCCTGGGTTTTGAGAACCAACACAGGAAGAAAATATCAGTCAGGCTGAAGGCGTGAAATTGGGTCGTGAATCCAATTTCAGCCTAGGCAAAGGGAAAGGAAAAAAATCCTCAAGTGCGACACATCATCATCAGGCAAAGAATTTCCTCTAACATGATCTTGCCACATTTATTGAAGCAACACCCGACCGACCCTCGCTGGCAGTACATATCTCCGTGAGCATCGAAACTACTGGGGGGTTTGAAGACAAGTTTTCCCCAAAAAACCACGTCCTCAAGGCTCCCCCTTTTCGAACCAATGCATGATCCCACCTTGATCAACCACGCCTGCAAGAGCCTGTCGTACTTCAACCCTAAATACTCCAGGCACATCCGGCCCAGAACTAACACAACTATATCCCAGGAAAAAATCACTTATCTCTCTATATCCCAAGAAATTCCAAAATCACCATATCCACATATATCCCAGGAAAATTCACTTATCTCTATATATCCCAGGAAAATTCAAAATCACAATATCCACATATATCCCAGGAAAATTCACTTATCTCTATCCACATATATCCCAGGAAAATTCACTTATCTCTATCCACATATATCCCAGGAAAAATCACTAGCAAGGAAATTCTTCTGCACCATGGCAATGCGCAGGTCGCACTGCAGATAACAACACTGACCATTTACATAACCCACTAAATATTTTCACCTTATTGAAAATTAAAATTACATTTAGACTCTTAACTTTTTTTACTAAAAACAAGAAAATTTAGGCCAAAGAAAAGAAAAGAACAATTAATACTGGAACTGGTGAGCAAAAGTGTGTCTTCTCAACCCATGATGTTCATTCTTTTTGTGAAATACTAAACTTGAGAACCCAAATACCTCAACTTCTATTTTGCACATATCGCATCCTGGTGAAAATTCCCTACTCAGAGCCCTCTGCCCTAAGACAAGTTCCCGGCTTGCCCTAAGATCACCCCTTTCCAATGGGAGATTAACACTCATCTGGAGCATGTAAAATACTGGTCCTCAAATAACACACCAACACTCTTAATTTCGACAATCAACACTCCAAGAATGTAAACAGCACTTTAGGTTTCCAATTTCATCACACTATACATATGCTCCCAAAATCCCAATATAAATCATCCCATAATTTATCTTCACTCAGAAAAAAAAAACTCAACGCTGTAAAAGGCTAGAGAAAAATGTTTACAATTATTTTATCACACACGGAATCCTAATAACACTGCTTTTCAATTACCACATGCCCAACTAAACTACAATCGATGCAACAAAATTCACTGTGATCAAACATTAAACCAAATTTTTCCGATACATTAAAATTTACTGGCCTGGGGAGTTGCTAAAATACAAGACATGACAACAATATGGGGGCATCTGTCCCACATCCAGCTAACCTCAAAAAAAGAAAATTTCTTCTTTTTTTTTTCTTGCAGAACTATAAATTTGATTTCACACTGCTGACCCACTCGTTCAACAATTCCGCAGCGGTCACAACATAATACAAAAAAAATCAAGAAATAATTTACCTTCTGGGCTGGGCAGGAACAACTCTTGTTTCAAATAAAAAAAAATCTTCTCGTCACACTGTCCCTGTTGATTTTCTCTTCGCCTCCAACAATGTCTTTCTCTCTTTTTTTTTCTTTTTGGACACAATGTGCCCGAGCAACTCACCCGAACACAGGGAAAACAAAAAACATCCTGAAGCTGGTGATGATGGACCCTCTCAGAGGGAGTAATTCTCCCTTGTTTTTTTCGATGCTTATGGCTCTTCCCTGGTAGGAATTTGGTCGGCTGCATTGGAGGGTGGACGGTATCATCCTCGGAAGTTCCATCATATGCCAGGCGGTTTGTAAGCGCGGTCCCCCCAGCCAGAGATGATCTAAATTCCTTTCCTTTTCCTTTCTTTATCCATTAGCTCTCACGAGAATGCTTAGGAGTGCATCGGTGAACATCTTTCGCTGCGCCCCGAGGAGGTCTCGTCCTACGGTGGTCCTGTCCTTTCTTCATAATTTCTTCCACCTCTTTGTATTTGGAGGAATCAGTGAACAATTCATCGCAAGCCCTGAGCTCCTTTTAATTTTTTTCATGTAACCAACCATGAACCTGACAAGTCCCCACGCTAGAAGACCGTCACTACTAGGCTCCTTTAAAGCTTTTTACCTAGATGTCAAATCATGGTGGTCAGCAAATGCTCTCCCCACCAAAAGGCGAGGAGAGAACTCGGCTGTCCCCTGTTTCTGCCGGCCAGCAAGACAAGAAGAAAAATCACTGAGACAAGCGTTTCAAAGTGCAAAAAACTCCGGGGTGTGGGGAAAATGCTGACCCCTGATTGGCTGAAATTTTCTCTAGTAACAGCAGTTCCTCCCACAACGGAATTTCTCTCCCACGCCTCGAGTGACCTCTGACCTTCACACGTAAGCCAAGCAACTTCCCATGTGCAGCTGCAACCTTGTCTCCAAAAATAGAACAGCGCCAACCCCTAAGAGCTTTTCTGCAACATTTTTCTGAGCAACTTCTAAGACCGAACCCTTAAAATGGCCGATCTGAAAGAAGATTTCCTTTTCTCACAACTCTCTTTTTTTCTCATTCCGTGATGTGAAAGTAAAATTAATCCTGACTCTCTGAGCTGCACACCTACTCGCCTTTTCCTATCGCGATAAAAGAACAGATAAAATAACTATTTCCAAAAGCCCAAAGTCAGTTAAATCAAATATTATTCTCTTTTTCTTTTTTTTTTTTTTCTTTAACATGAAATTTTGTTTTCCTGGTTGTGATTAAGACAAGCGAATTTTGCGCACGAATTCCCCTGCCTTTCAACCAGGAATTTTCTTCTAACGTATGTCATGGGAGAAAATTTTTGCATTAATTAATCCCTGATAAACCAACAGAAAGATTGATCAGGTCTTTCCGAAATTCACCAGAGGTTAAAATTTTCGCCATGACAGTATGATGTTTTCTCATTATAACCAAGATGTGGAAAACCTCAACTGGCTTTCGTGCATTCCCACATTTTTTTCACCTTCAGCTGGGAAAAAAACAAAGCAAATTACATTTGGAAAATTATACAAGTTATTTTAAAATCAAATCCTGTGGTTTCAAAGGATCACTCTAAATAAGAGAAACATTTACTATTTTATCATATTAATTCATTAACTTGCAAAACTTAATATCAACTGAGCGGCAGTGTAAAATTTATTCAAATGAATACTTTTAGGATCTATTACTCAAACATGATGCTCATTCAGATTTTAAGGAACAACTTTCCAAGAATATAAAAAACAATATTGCTGTAGCCATTTAAGCTTTATCTTTCAGGCATAAGAGCATTACTTGAAATACTAAAAATATTTGTGCTTTCTGTTGGAGTAGATTCAATAGTTTTTAATAATCATAATTGTCTTTAATACAAAAAACATATAATAGCTGTGTTATCATGCATTTTTATTTCTTTACTGAGTGATTGATGGACCTTTTTTCAGTCACTGAAACTGACTTCAAATAATTTCCTTTCAGCTTATTTTTCAAATGAATTTCATCATCAACATATTGTGCTTCCCCCTTCCATTGCGACATCTAGTTCTGAGACTGCTGAAATCACTGTAACAAATTTTGCAAAAAGCTTTTGCAGTTTTTATCATTTCTTGTGTAGAAGAGGGTGAAAAATTACTTTACTGGACAGCAGGCTATTTAGCAGTGTAAAGGGATTATTTTTTGAAATTTCATTTCTGATTCTCTAATGATTCAAATGCAGATTTTGAAATCCCCTTATTTTTTTAATAATGCAAATTCTTTTTTAAATATGGTAACAGCAACAGGAATGATGCTACTGGTAGGCTGGGGTGTGCTTCAGTCTACCCTTTATATTTATATGCATATTTATATAGCTCCCCCACTCCCAAATATTTAAGAAGTTAGAACATATGGCAGGCACAACCATCTAAGATTTTAAGGAACTTGGATAAACATTTGGCTTGGCTTCATTACCAGAAATGCCATTGTCCTGATGAAGCTGATGTGTTCAGAGAAACTAATCTTAAAATAAAATATTTAATTGTCAGTAAATGTTGCTGATTTGCTGATTTATTCTCTCTCAACATCACAAGTATTTCAGTCATATTAACATTATTATCAGAATTGGGTAAAATCTACATAGACAGAATTTTTTTGCCAAAATTTCTGCCAAGCACTTCAAAATTTATGCACCCCTTCATGATTAACCCCACCCCAGCCCACCCAGTTCTGAACGGCTTTTGTCACCACTAATCAGCAATAGTAAGAAGTGAAACTGATGTTGACAAAAAGTATCACATAAAACAAAGTTTGTTTCCTATTAACTCCTATATTTACCATACATAATAATAAACAATATTGATTCCCTCAAACAATAATAAGTTAAGAAAAAAAAAAAAGATGATGATGACAATGTTGCATTTTTTTCTCATTGTCCTCAATAGTCAACTCGAATGAAATATATGAATATGTATACTGTTTGCTAATTTTTCAAGTGTTGATTGACTCAAAATGATATGAAAAATACAGGTGGTCATTATTCAAAAATGGAACACACACACACACACACACACACACACACAAGCTAGCAACAAAAAAAACTGGTCTAAATCATTAAAAAACAGACAGAGTATGAATGATTTTATCCACAATCAGTGTATTCATATTTTATCATCATTACTCAGCTGATGAAAACAAACATCACAGAATAAGCAATATGCAGAATGCCTTCAAACTGTGCAACGTCTCAGTTTGAAAACCATCCTAATCAAGGTTATCTGAAGGAACCGCCCTTAGCAGAGAACATCGCAGTTAGAAAACCATTTCATATGTTATGTCAGGCTAATAAAAACAACAGTAGACAGATTGGAATTTACTGAGCTTAAAATAAATCATATAATCAACACTACATTCTTTTAAATTATAAAAAAAAAACCTTATTGTCATTATTGTCTCTGCTGAACAAAAGGAATCATCATAACATACCACACAAATAATTTTTGTTTCAGTATCATGTACTTTACAGAAGTAAAATCATGAATGTTTGCACTATATCAACATTTTTTTTGAAGAAAATTATTACTCACAGATTCATCAGTTGGATTGATAGTTTTGAGAACTTTGTTTGGGGAAGAATTTACAAACTGATTGTTGATGAACAGTTGAGTAGCAAAACTAATATCCATATTATTAACCCGCATATGAATCTGTTGAAAAAAACAAATTAATCAAATTAATTTCAGACTAAGAAGGAAACAAAATATGGTACCATGTAGAAATAAGAAAACTATTAAAAAATAGAACTAAACTTATTTTAAAATAATTTAAACTCTTTACATAGCATTCAGACACAAAAGAAAATATGACAACAAGAGGCAGTTTTCTCGATGCTGCTTCTGTTATAAGAATTTTTTCAAAGGACAAAAAAAAAAAAAAAAAATTGCGAAATAAACTCTTAAATATTCCATTTCAAAAGAAGTGCAGAACCATATCTTCATCAGGGATATTTTGAAACAATAAGATTATTTGATTTTAGTAAAACTTCAACTGTATAAAAATAACTTTTTATTTCATGAGAAACCAAATAATAGCAATTCCACTATTATCTCATTTATTATATTTTTTATTACAGATTTGTTGCAGATGATCAAAGAAATAAGTCAATAAATGAATGGCTAATAAACTTCAAAATTCCAAGGATTACTCTACATAAGACCAGCAAATTGCCCATTATAGATTGAGATCATATTATTAATTGAGATCCATATTATTAATTAGAAAGACACTTATGTTGTATTAACTGGCATAGATTAAGGGAATCCAACTGTCTAAGTAAAAAATTTTCAGCCCAAGTGGCAGAAAATAAAGGTAGAGGAAGGCCCAGGAAATCTTGGGGGTACCAGATTCAAGAATGTCTGCATGAGAAAAAGATTATGAGTATGAAGTACAAAAGGTCTTGTGTGCTTTGTGTGATGGATGCCATGATCGTTGCAAATGGAGACATTTGATACAACAACAGCAAGCAAAATCTAGTTCCAAAAGTTTAACGTTGATCTGGCAGATATATTTTCTTTGCGGAGCTAACCTCTGTATCTCAGAGAACAGCTTAATGATATGTATGTAAGGTGTGTCGCATAAATATAGAGACAGTTGACTTTGCTCCGTGAACGCAATGCGAATATTGGTAGGAAGCTGAAGTGGTACCTAATTAGACATAACCCTACAACAAACGTTTCGATCCGTCGAGATGACCGGATTGTGGGAAAAGGACACCACAAAGTAAAATAGTGTAATTTTAGGTGTCTCATAAATATAAAGACAACTATGTGAAGTAGCCACATGCGAATGAGATTTACAAATCAGCATGTCGTACGCACGCGTATGGGCCGTAATTGGGTCCAGCCTACAAAAGACAGCAGACCTGCCGTCAGACATTCATTTGCCGAAACGCCACGCAACAGTCAACTTTCTGGTGAGGAGGTACACAAGATTTGGAGACTGAGAGCAAATGGATTGCCTGTAGCGAAAATTTGTAAAGCCATGGGGAGGAGTAGAGCAGTCATTAATAATACTTTATCAAAATGAGGTGCAATAACTGCCAGAAAATGGCCTGGAAGGCCTCGAATAACAACCAAACAAGATGATCGTGCCATCATGCATTTAGTTTCATCCCAAAGGTTATCACTATGTCAAGTTTCTCGAACTGTTGGTGTCACCGTCTCAAAGGACACAGTTCATTGATGAATCAAGGAAAGTCGCAATATTGTGCTCCGTAAAATGCGCCATCTGCCACAGCTCACGCGGCACCACAAGGAAGCTAGATTGTTACGGGCAAGCAGCCACATGCACTGGACGGACGAGTGGATCACAACAATTTTCTCCGATGAGAAAAAGTTCAACCTGCACGACCCTGATGGTTGGAACTGCTATTGGCATGATTTACGACATGAGCCACGCACCTTCTTCAGCAGACAGAAAGGAAGGGAATCTGTGATGGTCTGGGGAACTTTTGCATTCAATGGGACAACAGATATCACTTTTCTGCAAGGCAGACAAAACTCCGAAATGTATCAGGACATACTCGGCAGCCACCTTCTACCGTATGCCGAAACTCTAGCGGGTGTTGATTAACTGTTTCAGCAAGACAATGCCTCTATCCATCGGTCGGCATCAACCAAAAGCTTGTTTAACACCCATCATGTGACTGTAATGGATTGGCCAGCACTCAGTCCAGATCTGAACCTTATCGAGAACCTCTGGGGTATCCTAGCTCGTGATGTGTATGCGAATGGACGGCAGTTCTCAAGTGTGGTGGCATTGAAATAGCAGATTGAACGAAGCTGGTACGCACTCCATCCAGAACACTTTCATCACTTGGTGGACAGCATGCCCAATCGGGTTTTCAGTGTTATTCGGACAATGGCTCCACTATTCGTACTGGAGGTGCTCATAACTAGTAAGTCTTTATATTTTTGAGACAGCGTATTTCTGTTTTTTTCTTGTACTTGACGTTGGAATTGTTATGTTTCCGTCAAACTATTGTGCAGCTGCGTGTCCTATGCTATTTTTGCTATAAATATGAGGTGTACATTTCAGCTCGTTGTTGTTTCTTTTTTATTCGAGAATTTGTTCTGTCTCTATATTTATGCGACACACTATAGTACAGGGCGAGTGAAAACTCACAGGGCACCCTTGTATTTCAGAAATGGGAGAGAAAATGAAATATCTGAATACCCCAGCAAAGAATTGGTGAGGGGGCCTATATTTTAGGCTATTTTTCGGAACATGGCAGCCATCTTGAATCTGCCATATTGGATCAAAGTCAATTTTTTCAAATAGAAAGGGGGGAGATGTGTTGCATATCAAACAAGACCAGAATTTACTCAGAAATTTATTGCTGTAATCCCATTTGGCATGTGTTGTGGTTCAAAAGTTATCAACACAGAAAGTTGAAATAACAACCTCTAAAGTACCTTGTGATGCGCAGCTATGTGATGTATTCAACGTGTTGTCGCTGTTGCTGAACACTGAGCTGAAGGCATTTGATCCAGTCATTATGCACCCACGTGAGAATATTGGGAGAAATGTGGTTACAGGCCTCTAGGCTGCTTTGATGAAGGTGGTGTTTGTCGCAGATTTTCTCAGCATACACCAGGTGTTCCTGATGACCCCACAGGTAAAAGTCGAGTAGTGTGAGATCGGGGGATCTGAGTGGCCATTTTACAGGACCATGCCAACCAATCCAATGACCAGGGAATTGATCATCTAGCCACTGACGAACAGTTGCTCCATAGTGTGGTGGTGCGCCATCATGTTGGAATATAACAGAGGAAACTGCCATCTTCATTCAGAAGAGAAGGAAACACTGTTTCCTGTAGCATTTCCAGTAGCGCTGAGCATTTAGGTTATTGCCGATGAAAATGGATCCGATTACATGGGTGCCCCATATTCCACACCACACCATAACCTTTACATTACCGATTTTGGATATCCATCCAGTGAGTGTTCCTGTCACTCCAGTACCTGTGGTTCTGACAGTTAGCCTCACCACTGACATAAAAATTGGCCTGGTCACTGGACAAAATGCTCTGTGTAAATGAGAGATTTTGTTGATGTTGGTCTAAAGCCCAGTTGCAGAACTCGACACATCCATCAGGGTCATCCTCTATGATGCAATTGATCGTTCAAGAACCAGTTGCTGCTGCATCTGGATCTTGAATGGATGAGTGTTGTGAAGAGTCCGTACAATGGTGACTGGTTGATACCGCATTCTGCTGAGTGATGTCGTGTGCTATGTTGTGGACTCTTTGCAAAGGATGCCAAGACCACTGTTGAGGTTTCCTCGTCGGTAGCAGTTTTCGGCCAACCACTACATGGCTTGTCATCCACAGCCCCAGTTTCTCGGAATTTGGACATCAGGTATGTGACAGTGCTGTGTAAAATTGGTGGTCTTTCTGGGTGTCGGTTGTTGAAGTCTGCGGCTATGATATGGCAGCTGCGTTCCCCAGACATTAGGATCATCTCAATCCTCTCCCCTTTCATCAATGCCATCTTCAGTTACCTGAAACAAACAATGGTTAGTTCAACTTTTTGTGTTGATAACTTGTGAACCACAACACATATGTCAAATCTGATTCTGGCAATCAATTTCTGAGAAAATCTGATCTTGTTTGATTAGCAACATCACCCCTCTTACCATTTGAAAAATTTGATCTTGATCCAATACGGCAGATTTCAAGATGGCGGCCATGTTCTGGAAAAAGCCTACAAGATAGGCCTCCTCGACGATAATGCAAGGGTGTCCTGAGACTTTTGACTTACACTGTATGTATGTACTTATGTTGAATCAGAGATCTGAATGTCCTAACTCTGAAGCCATGTCCATGTCGATCATTTCAGTGCCTGATTGGAATCAACAGCCAGTAGGATTCTTCTTTTTTTTTTTCTTTCTTTCTTTTTTTTTTTTTTTTTTTTGTAGTTTAAAATTATAGCACTCATTTAAGGTTAGATCAGATCAATACACTGTTCCTTCTTTCATCTGTTTGCTTCATGAAAATATACTCTTTGATTGTAGAACAACTGTAACACTTTCAAAGCAGCACTGTGACTCTCAGCACCAGAGGGTGACTTCCACAGAAGTTATGTGACATTGATGCCATACACAGCAGTAACTTCCCAAATAGTTTTTACACTTTGGAATACACATTTAAAAAAAAACACTCCTCAATCCTCCTTAACAGGCAACTGTTGAAAAAAATTTCACCACTTTGAAATAGCTACCATGGCCCTTTGTGTTTTCAGTAGTTACCACCTATCAACTACCAGCTGAGCCTCTGGCAATTCTATTTATTATGCATCAAGTGATGCAGATATATCTTCAATAAATATGTGAAAAAAAAATAGGATTCACCATTATGCTATAGTGTAGGTACCCAAATCTTCCTTCCTCAGCATATGTTAACAGCAGAAGCTCACATGAACTAAATTACCTCAGTAAATGCATTGTAAACATGCTTATAAAAATAAACAGAACCAGTTTGCTCAAAGTACAACTCAAAGAGTTTGCTTTAATTCATGAAGATGTATTTCTGATTCACTTAATTAATCTTAATCTTACTCTTTCTTTCTGAATGTTATCTGTCAAAACAACTTAAATAATTCGAATGAGTTTTGCTTCTCCTTTCTTTGAGCAAAGGTTTTGCATTGTTTTATTAAAGCATACTTTCTATTCCAGATTGTCTCTTGCTGTTAAATTCTTAAAAATCCATACAAAAATTTAACTCACTCTATCATAATTCAAATTTGCTTTTACTGTGTTCTTTTACACCAAAAATTTTTACAGTCACAAGAGGGTCATTGATTTCAAATCTTTTCCTTAAATTCATTTAACAGAATGTCCTAACTTTACCATTTGCATTAAAAAGTGTCATAATATCTTTTCACTCATTGAAAGTACACTAAATAACTCTGTACAAAACATATTATACCCAAAGAATGGAATCATCATGAAGAAGTAGTATTTCAGTATTATCACTGCACATTTTTCCAAAGTTTGTGAAATAACTGAATGACATGAAGCTTACTCAAGCTTTCTTTCAAGACAGTGCAGCATACCACGTGTCAAGGGAATCCATGTCAATAATCCAATATTTTTTCTGAGGATGAAGTCATATCTAAGAATCTTTGCTACCACAGTCCCCTAACTTAACACCTCATTATGACTTTTTTTTTTTTTTTTTTTTTTTTTGTAGGGTTATCATCAGCAAAGGGTGTTCTGTAACAAACCCTGAACAACTGATGCACTGAAAAAATAAAACTGCAAATGAAATCATGGAAACTGACAATGTAATAACTGAGACATGCCACCAACATACAACTCCATGTTCAGATATGCCAGGTAGAAAGCACAGTATTCACTTCTACAACGAGATCTAACATTCCTTTGTTAGCTTGAAACAAGGTATGTGTTCATTTGATATTATTGCATTTCATCTACCTACCTTTGATCTAAGCCAAATCAATGGGTTTCATTCAATATGCATCAACATGTCATCATCATCATCATTATTAAGCATTATCAATCCATTGCTGGATGAAGGTCTCCTTAAGTTTCTTCCACAACGGTCTGTCTTGAGCCAGTCTCCTCCATGTCACTCTGCATGTTTTCAAATTCCATCCAACTATCTCCTATGTGGTCTTTTTCTGAGTCTTTTTCCTGTCCCTTGGAATACAGTCTAAAATTTCGGTTGTCTATCGGTAGTCCATTCTCCTGGCAATATGTCCAGCCCATTGCCATTTCAGTTATTTTACTCTGATCATGATTTCATCCTCTCTTGTCACTTTCCTTACAAATGAGTTCCTCTTCTCATCTCTCCTGGTTACACCAAGCATTCATCTCTCCATGCTTCTTCGAGTTATCTGCAGTCTTTGTACACATCAACATGTCGTCATCATCATCATCATTGTCAACCATTATCAATCCACTGCTGGACGAAGGTCTCCCCAAGTTTCCTCCACAACGGTCTGTCTTGTGCCAGTCTCCTCCATGTCACCCCTGCATACTTTCGAATTTCATCCACCCATCTCCCATATGGTCTTCTTCTGGGTCTTTTCCTGTCCCTTGGAATCCAATCTAAAATTTTGGCTGTCCATCGATGATCTGTCCTTCTGGCAGTATGTCCAGCCCATTGCCATTTCAGGGATTTAACTCTGATCATGATGTCTTCCACTCTTGTCATTTTTCGGATCCACGTGTTCCTCTTCTTATCTCTCCTGGTTACACCAAGCATGCGCCTCTCCATGCTGTTTTGAGTTGTCTGCAGTCTTTGTATGTATCTTTTAGTTAAGGTCCACGTATCTGCACCATACGTAAGCACTGGAAGGATGCATTGATCAAACACTTTTCTTTTAAGACATAATGGCATATTGCTCTTGAAAATTATGCTGTTTCTTCCAAAAGCTCTCCAGGCAAGTTTTGTACGCTGATTAATTTCTTCATCAATGTGACCCTCACTTGATATCTGCTGTCCAAGATAAACGTACGTGTCTGTTATCTCCAGCTTTTCTCCATCAATCGATAAATCTTCATTTCTTGTAAAAGCATTGTACATCACTTTTGTCTTCTGAAAGTTCATTTTTAATCCCACTTCTTTACTCTTGTCAGCAAGTTCCTGGATCATACTCTGCAGCTTTGATGGGGTAGTTGCAAAAATGACTACGTCATCAGCAAAATGAAGGTGGGTTAGATAATCTCCATTAATCTTTATCCCCTTGTTTTCCCAGCTCAGCGACTGAAAAACACCCTCCAATGTGGCATTAAAGAGCTTCGGAGATATGGTGTCACCTTGTCTCACTCCCTTTCCAATTTTTACGTGTGTCGTATGTACATGCATATAAATAAATCTATGTGAAAAACCTTTAGAATTGCTTTTCAATCTTTCACCAAGTCATACCTTAAACGATCATGATACACAAGTATGTAGGCTGATCAATAAGTCACTTTTAATTACCTTCAACAGCACTTCTGATTAGAAGATGTTATTTGGCACAAGAGTTTGAATAAAAAGATAACATGCTGAAGAACAGATTCAAGGGGAAATGATGACATGCCTGGAAACATGTTCCCACTTGTAAGGTACACACAGCAATTAAATTTCACTGGACATGGAAAACACCAGCAGTGGTGATCCATCACTGGCTGGAAGTCTATGGTTCTCAAGTCATAAGTATTTGGAGCATATCAGAATGGTGTTCAGAATTTGCACATGAGTGCTAATGTTGACAGATGAGAAACGTAGTGACACACTTTAAAATCAACAGCAGATAGCAATGTGGCATGTAAGGAAGCACTGGTGAAAGAAGACAGATGGGCAACTTTAAGTTAAGCTGCTGCAAAAGCTTCTTCTTTCAGTACCATGTGTCACATCATTCAATATAATCACCATGTGTACCTCTGAGTGAGATCATGTCTTTATGCAAGTCATCATTCTCACTTGAATCTGTTTGCAGACATGCCAACCTTTGAAATCTGAAAATCGGGAGAATTTTACAGCTCATGATGAAATCACACAAACGCAATTTTTTATCGACATTTTCCAGAAGTAGTATTATTGGTCCACTAGAAGTCCTGGAGAAAAAACAAAAAAAAAAACAGCTCGAAATCCCCCCCCCCACTGAAATTTGTTTTCAGGTACGTCGATTCCGCAAGATAATGAAAGAGTAAAATGGTCTGCATGTTGTTTTTTACGAATAAAATAGCAGCCAACTGGTTTTTTTCCGTTTCTTATCTAGGTTATCCGAGAAGGTGAAGACGACAAAAAGCATCATACTAACATCGACTTTCATTACAAGGCGAAGCCAGCTGTCACTGCTGCCTTTTATCGTTAAGTGAATTCAATGCCACACAACTGTTTATCATTACTTCAAAAGCGTGCGGCTCTGTTGAGGTGAGGAGTTGAATGACTGAACTGCAAGGAGAAGGCAGAGCAGCACCCATCTGTCAATCAATTACTGACCCTCCCCGGCATTCTAGTGCCAGAGCGGGTGAGCTCTTTGCTGAAGGCGTTGTATGACAATCGGACTGGGTGAAACTGTTTTAAAGCAAATTTTTTCTGACCCAGCTCGAACGATTGGTCGGAAGCCAGCACTTAGACCACTGCGTCATCGGGACTGCTTTCTTTTTGCAGAGAGGAGGAGAGGAAAAGTATGAAACTGATTACTGCAATGTCGCCTTGCATCAACCCAGGTGGTTCGAAATCATGGTGGTTGATGGAATTTCGACCATCCTAACTACTAATTCTTGATGAAAATCAAGAGAATTTGACATTCATCAGGAGGGTGGGAGGAAGGGCTGAAAATCTGGAGACTCCTGCCTAAATCCGGAGAGTTGGCACATCTGTGTTTGCCAGCATGTTGCATTTTTGTTTAAACTCCTGTGACAAACAACACCCTCTAGTCAGATGAATGTAAGGACACTTAGAAACACTGATTTATATATCCCTAATCTATCGCCAAAAGACATCAGAAGTTACTTATTGATGAGTCCTTGTATAGAACACATAAATCAAACTAACTTACTGGTTCAAATACAAATTTTGGTGAAGAACAGGAACCTCTTTGTTTTAAAATAACAGCTTTCACAAAGTCCTCAAAAATGGTGGACATGTAGACATCTTCATTTTCCAAAGAAATTCCACATTTCTCTCTTATCTCTTCAACCAACCTACATTTGCATAAAAAAAGCAGGTGGAATTAAATTAATAAAAAACTGCCTTGTCAAATTAATGTGAATTTAGCTACTAGCAGCAGCAGAACATCTAAAAGGTAAGATCATCATAATGCCACTACAGAGACAAAAAGAAAGACAGGGGGGGGGAGACAGCAAGAAAATATATGCATATTCCTAATCATACAAAAAGCACATTTGCAGAAATAATAGTAAATATTTCCTGAAATCTTATAGTATTTCAGGAAGTATACCTTCCTGGAGGTATGTGTTTCTGTATGACGTCAGGAAGTATACCATCCTGGAGTCATACAGAAACATGTGTTTTCAGGGCACCTCAGTTCTTGATAAAATATCTCGTTGAAATCGTCTCAAGATGAAATATATAAAGATCTTTCAATTTCAACATAAGAGTTTTTTTTAATAAAATCATGTATGCTGGCAGTAGAGCTTGTGTATGAGTGAATGGTGTTTTATCAAAATGGTTTTCTATTGGTGCTGGAGTCAGACAAGGTTCTGTAATGTCACTATGGCTGTTCAATATATTTATGGATGTGTGCATGCGTGATGCCAAAATAGATAATACTGGTTTATGTCTTGGTGATATCTGTGTGTGCAGATTGCTGTATACTGATGACAGTCCTGTTGTCAGAGAGCAAAAGTGAGTTGCAGAGTATATTGTCCCGGATGTACGAAGTTTGCATGAAATTCGAACTGAGTATAAATAAGGGAAAAACCAAAGTTATGGTTTTTGAGAGATGAACTGGCAGTACTGAATGTAATATAAGTCTAAATGGCACAGGGATTGACCAGATGAATGAGTTTGTGTATTTAGGAAGCATGTTAGACAGAGAGAAACAAATTGGATTGTGTAATTAGTAGGCAGGTCAATTCTTCACTGAAAGTCATGGTCCTTTTAGGAGGTTTTCACAGGAATAATGGGTTCTCAAGAGTCCCGTATGGCTGTGTATGAGAGTGTAATTGTTCCTACTCTGATGTACGGCAGTGAGACCTGGGTACTGCATAAGAAACATAGGAGCCATTTGTGTGCTGGAGAAATGTGTTACTTACTGGGGGGTTTGTGGCAAGACACATTCTGATTGTGTGAGGAATAAAGATGTCTTGCAGTTGTGTAATGTGAAGCAAAATGTTGCTAGCAAGGTGGAGACTAATATGCTTCGGTGGTTTGGCCATGTTTGCAGAATGAGTGATGAGATGCTTACTAAGAAAATTTTTTAGCCTAAGTGGCAGGAAGGAAGACCAAGGAAGTCATGGGAGTATCAGATTCAGGAGTGTCTGAATAAGAAAAAGATTATGAGTATGAAGTACAGAAGGTCTTGTGTACAGCATACGATAGATGTCAGTGAAGCTCGAGTTGTATGTCATGATTGCTGTAAATGGAGAAGTTTGATACTGCAACAGTAAGTAAAAATTATCTGGTAGTTTGTATTCCTTTGTGGAGCTAACCTCTGAATCTCAGAGAACAGCTTAGTGATATGTATGTATGTGTTGTTGTTTTTTTAAATCAAATATTGGGATATACATAATGGTAAAGATTTATGTGTTTACTTTTCATTACATCCCAATAACTTCTTTAAAGGTGAAAATCATCTAAATACGTGGCGTCAGTTGAGTAAATAAAGCCATCCCTCTTTCCACGTTAAGCAACGGACAGCAACCAAAAAATTGTTATTCGGCCGCCGTCAGGGAATCGAATCCCGAATCTCTCAACATCTAGCCGAGCGCGTTAGCCTTACACCACAGCGGCCAACAATTCACGGTGCTATGTGTGATTTTCTTTTTTCAGTCAGCATTTGACATCATAAATCCGTAAGATGGGCTCAGCTACTGAGACGTCTCCATCTGGTGAGCATTAACGGCACTGGCTAGTGGCTATATATAATTATAGCAATAATCCAAAGGGCGAAATCCAATTCACCTTGGATCTTGCCTTTTGGATTATTGCTATAATTATATATAGCCACTGCCGTTAATGCTCACCAGATGGAGGTGTCTCAGTAGCTGAGCCCATCTTATGGATTTATGATGTCAGATGCTGACTGAAAAAGAAAAACACACATAGCACCGTGAATTGTTGGCCGCTGTGGTGTAAGGCTAACGCGCTCGGCTAGATGTCGAGAGATTCGGGATTCGATTCCCCGGCGGCGGCCGAATAACAATTTTTTGGTTGCTGTGCATTGCTTAACGTGGAAAGAGGGATGAATTTATTTACTCAACTTCTTTAAACTTTTTTAATGCACATGACTTTGAAGGACATTTCCCAGCGGCAACCTGTTGTACTAAGCCTTCCTCGACAAACCTCCATACTATAAATTAAAAACGTTACACCTAAATCATTAAGAAACCCTTTTTTCTTTTTTTATTCTATTTACATAATGTCAAAAAACTGATATTACTACTTTATACAGAACATAAATTAACATACACTTTACAAACAAATTACAATGATTATTTAGAATGCTGTAAGTCATTCTACTTATGTTATTATTCAGTAGCCTCAATTTCAAGTAATTCCATTAAAATGCATTAAGAACAGCTCAAAAATATTAAATACATTAAGAACATCTGAAAAATGATAACATAAATAGAATGACTTACAACAACATAAATAGTCTTAGCTGTAATGAGTTTGTTAAGTGTATGTTTGTTTATGTTCTCTATATAGTATTATCAGGCTTTTTAACATTATAACATTATGTAAATAAAAAAAATAAAAAATAAAATAAAAGGATTCTTAACATTTAGATTTAGTGTTTTTAATTTATAGTACAGCAGTTTGTTGAGGGAGGCTTAATGCAACAAGTTGCCTCTGTGAAATGTTCTTCAAAGTCATGTGCATTTAAAATGTTTAAAGATGTTATCGGGATGTAGTTAAAAGTAAACATGCAAGTTTTTACCATTATCATATCCCAGTATTTGATATTAAAGTATATCATGCACATTAATAAGTAGTAAACCTTGGTGAATTGTTTCCAGGTTTTATGATTTGCAAGGATTGTTTTTGTCTGTGCAATCAGACAACCCAAAAATATCATAATAAAGTACTAACTGAAATACAACACTACAAATTGCAAAAATCAGCATTACAGTTTTGGTACACCTAATTTATATGATACAATATTACTCTTGATATGCTTTTACCCAAACTGTTTTCTCGTATCTAGTGCATTGTTTCCTCAAAGTTGCATGATTTACAATACATATTTAACCTATTTCATAACCTTATTTTTATAAATTATGAAATAGGTTGAATATGTATCATTAATATTTTTATGTTCAACAATCATAATCCCATTTTCATGCTTTAGGGTACTGATTCCTCCTTTATTATACTCTTCCCTTTAACAGTGCAGTTTTACTTCAGGAGGTGCTGAAATGAAAATATTTTAACAGATCTGAAGTAGTGTTGTAAATAAAAAAACAAGTATAATTCCAGGTAGAAACTCTACTTGAAACAGTCCAGAAATGGAAATATTCTTGACCAAACCTGTTACTTTTTCTGGACTCAGTAGATGTAGCCACTCATGAGATAAATTCTAACCTTTCATATCATTCAGTGTTGAACCTCTTCCATTTGCATTCCGTCTACTAATTTTCTTTTGAAAAAGTGCTGTTGGTGTGTCAGTACTTCTACAGAGTCCCAAATCACTTTGTCTTGGTTTCTTTTTAAATGTCCACCCAAATCTGTTTTATTTGTGATGTTTTTAAAAGTAGCTTATGTTATGCCAATCTAGTTTTAAGCTGTCTGCCTATCTCTCTCACATAGCAGGGACTACATATACAAAATACAAGACAAAGTGACTTGGGACTTTGTAGAAGTACTGACATCCCAACAGCATTTTTCAAAACAAACTAGCAGGACTGGAAATAGAGGTACAGCATTGAATTATCTGAAAGGTTGGAATTTGTCTCATGAATGGCAACACCTACTGAGTCCTGAAGAAGGGTAGCGGTACTGCTTAGAACTTTGACTAGTGAATGAAAACGATTTATTCCTGAGTAAACCCCCTTATTAATTTGAATATATATTAATAGCTGCTAGCAATAGCCATGCCATCCTTTATTACCAAGAGTAATAGTTTTGTTCATGTGATATTTATCAAATTTTTGCAGATGCAATGTACAATCAAAATATAAAAATCAGTAATTCTAATTAAAACATAAGCTGAATACTGAGCAACAACAATTTAAGCAATTTCATTATTTACAGTAAAGCTGACTTACCTAGCAACATCCATAGAACCAGCACCACTTTTGAAGAAGTCAATGTTTGAATCAACTTCTAGATTTAAAATCCCACTCCAGATAAGCTGTGGGAGATGAAATCATGTTAAATTAATTGTGTTACACAACAAAACAAATGCAATTTTACATCTTTTTATCCCCAGAAACAACAACAGTGATTGCTCATCATAATGTTGACTCTAAACAAAGAATGGGAGCATGATCTTGTGAATCAAGTAAATTTTCCACTGCAGTGACTTTATAAAAACTATATTATAAAATATATATTCCCAAAGCTCAAATTCTGCTGGCAAAAGCACACTAAGGGACTAAAATAATTGTTTGTGCAAAAAGTATGCAAAACAAGAAGTGTAGAACTCAGCAACATCCATTAAAATCCTAAAATTTAACACCAGTTGTCACACCTTGTATCACATGGATCCAAATAGTTGAAGTAAACAAATAAAATGTGAACACTCATTATTCATTTATATTTTCATACAATGTTCACCTAACAAATTATCTGTCATAAGTGGAAAACAATATGGCTACTTGTCCTCACAGCAAAATCTTAATGACTACAGAGATTTCATCCCAAAATTTAATATATACGTATAAAAAAGAACTTCAAAAAATGGCACATGAAATAAAAAGGGAAAATAAAATGAAAGAACAACAGTTGTGCCTCTAGAAATTTAGGAGTGATGACTATATCTTTTGACTCAAAAAGTTACAAAACAATGTGGATTCTTAGCATGCAAATGTGGTTTTTCTAACCATATTACATATCAAGGTACATTATCAGCATTTTTCATGAGCAGCATACCCTGCCTGCCTAGCCTCAAGCTAAAATTATGTGCTATTTTGTTATTTAAGTCATTTAAGTTTTACAACATTCTGCCTGGCTGCTCTAAAACTGCACTATATATACACTGAGGTGCCAGAAGAACTGGTACACCAGTCTAATAATTGGTAGGTCCCCCACGGGAGCGCAGGACTGCAGAAATACGACAGGAAATGGACTCCACTAGCTTCTGGAAATATGCTGTAGGCAATGCACACCATACATCCTGCAGAGTGTTTCACAATTTGGGTGTATTCTGAGGTCTCGGATTCCTGTGTTTGATAGCGTGTTGCATGGCATCCCAAATGTGTTCTATCATGTTCAGATCTGGGGACTTGGGTGGGAATGGCAACACCCCAAACTCAGATGGATGCTCCTCTAACCATAATGTGGCGTCCCGACACTTGTGTGGAGGTGCATTGTCCTGTTGGAACAGGCCCAACCCATCAGCATGAATGCAGGACATGAAAAGGTGTATCTCGTCAGAAAGGAAGCGCACATAGCGCTGGCGGTCACAGACGTTTGTAGATGTACCAGGGGTCCCAGTGAAGTCCAGCTAAACACACCCTCATACCATTATGCACCCCCCACTAGCCGGTACAGTTCACTGTTGACAGGCAGGATCCATGGCTTCATGGGGTTTGCGCCTCGCACAAATTCTTCCATCTGCTCGATACAATTGGAAACGCGACTCGTCAGACCCGGCTACTTGTTTCCAGTCATCAAGTGTCCAGTGGCTGTGTTGCCGTGCCAAAGCGAGGTGCATAGCTCTGTGCACGCATCAAAGGAACTCGAGTTGGGTGTCAGCTCCCAAAGCCCATATCCTCCAGGGTACGTTGCACAGTCCAGACGCTGATGCTTCTTGAGGCTCCAGTATTGAATTCCGACGATACCTGCAAAAGCGTTGCACGCCTATCGCATGAAACGATTCTTGACAGCCGACGATGGTCACGTTCACCCAATGTCTTTTTACGGCCCCACTGGTATCGTAGGTTGGAGGTTTTGCTGGAATTCTTGTAGTCACGGTACACCCTTGCAATGGTCGTCCGTGAAAATCCAAACTTCGTTTCTACCTCCGAAATACTATGGCCCATCTCACGAGCGCCAACTATAACACCGCGTTGAAAATCGCTTAAATCCTTATTACTTGTCATTCTCATGCCAAAAACAGCTCTGACAGCTGGCAAGGATGTCCATTGCTTTATATACACACTGGCAAACGCAACCGAGTACGCACATAGGTGACGTTGCTATGTATTTTGCATAAGCTCGTCTGTACCAGTTTTTCTGGCACTTCAGTGTATATGCATGTTATTACATCTTAACTTCATTTAATTTAAATTAATTCTGAAAAAAAAATTTAAAAAAAATTGCCAATTTTCCAAAGTCCACTCTGCCTTTTTGTAATCCAAGAACAAATCCTGGAACAATCATTCCCACCAAAAGGAAAAGTTACATACTAAGAAATGCAAAAAAACATTGGTTTTTCCAATTCTATTCAATGCAAAAGGAATATTGATGACTGAGATGCCATGATAATCACATATTTACAGCACCTACCAGAAAAATTATAAGCCATGAAAAGATGAGAAATAGGTGAAAATTGTAGTCATAGTTATCTTTATTAAATTCAAAACAATTTTTTTTTCTGTCTTTTTAAAATTAAAAGTTACTGTATTTGTCACTTACACAGAAACTAAATTATAATTTATGACTTTTCAATGTGGTTTATTAACAATCCTTATATATGTGCTTCAAAAACACTGACAAATATTTCAAAAATACCATTGATATAGTTTAAAAAACACTTTGGTTTTTTTCTTATTCCTTGAAGAACTATAATGCAACCCTTGGAGAATTCACGGTGTTTTTTAAAAAGCTGAAGTAAAAAAGACTGTTTTTCTTTTTAGAAATTATTAAAATCTTCAATTAAAGTTTTTTTTCTCACATATGTCACTTGGAATTCTGAGCATTAGGTCTCAATATAAAACATAGGTGATTTATATTAAAAGTAATTCTCACCTTGGGTGCATACTTCTTACATTACCTCCAGTGAAACTCCTGGTTCATTTTACTTCTTTGTGACATGATTCAGATGTCTATAGTCCACCTACGGTGGGAGGGCGATTTGGTAGGTAGGTAGGTAGGTAAACATACATCAAAACAAGTTAAAAATTCTTTTATTCTCCACTGCAGGATAAATGCAGGGTGATTCATAAAGAAGCATACAGTTTCAACGCACTATAAAACAAGAACAATGTAAGATATTTTATGTTACCTGTAACAGAATTGTAGGGGAATGTTTCAAGTTTTTTTAGAGACAGTCACAGATGTTCTATGTGTGCACCCTTAGTCACACGACACACATCGAGCCAGTAATCCATTTCCGCCCAAACGCGAGGTAAGATATCTGAATCAAGTGCAGTGATAGTGGCTGTGATACGCTGTTTTAGCCCCGCTAGATCAACAGGAAGGGGAGGGGAGAATGCCTTGTCCTTTACGTACCCCCACAGGAAAAAGTCACAAGGTGTTAAAATCAGGACTTCTGGGTGGCCATTGGGTTAGTGGCATGATGTAGTCAGCGGCTCGTCCAATCCATCGAGATTTGAGATAATCTTGCACATCACCTAACCAGTGCAGTTGATCTGTTGAAGTTTTTCCGATCTCTTAATTAATGGGCCAATATTTTTGGATCGGAAAAACCATCACCAGATCCACGCACTCTCAATGAGAGTGAGATTTTTTGTCATGAGATGATCTCAAATCCCTTTGGCAAGGAGGGAGTTAGAAAAAAAAAAAAAAAGATTTAAGAGTCAAGAAAAATCAAGTAAATTCTTTTCATTTATTTTCTTTTCTTTCTGATTTCTCTGTGAAGTGTTGATCTCTGTGTATGTAGTTAAATTTATGTGAATAGGTCTAAGTAAGTTAGCCTTGTGATGTCTGTTGCTAGTTAAGGGATGTGTAACTAGCTGGGAAGTAGATTTAAGGAAGTTTGACATCATGCTATATTGCTGGGTTTTTTTGTTGTTGTTCTTTCGTGCAATGTTTTTTTCTTCCTTCCATTGCATTTTTTAGTGCACTGTTTACTTTCAGGGAAGAGATATTAGTGAAGTTTATTTTAGTGCAGTATATGATGTAGTGTATATGAATTGATTTACCTTAATTTCTTAAGTGTATAGTGCAGTTTATATATGTATAGTGTTAGATGTATCAGTTTAAAATTATCGGCGACGCCGCGGCGTTCGGCGTTATTGATCGTCGGGATAACGTAGCAATAAAAAGAAAAATTGTAAAGTTGTAGTTCCGTATTTACCGTCGTTATCGCTATTTCTTTTATTGTATTATTCTGTAAGCTTTAATAATGGAAAAGTAATTTGTAAACATGTAGTGTTTGAAGTATTTTATCTTATTGTAGTGGTATCTAATGAGAAAAAACGCGGGTTTATGCCATGTCAGTAGCGTGTAATTAAAATCATTGTTGGGTGTATCGGGCTTAATTTAGTAACCTTTCGTAATTAAAATCTTGCTTAGTATTAATATTTAGTTGGTTTTAGTATGAATCTTACTTGGTAATAACTAGTGATAGTATAATTCAGCGACTGATACAAAAAGCGGGTCGGCGATCGCTCCGTAACGAAGAGACTTTCGTAAATTAATTGCGCGTGCGCTATCGTCAAGGATATTTAATAGTCATTTAGTAAAAGAATAAAATTGTGGCTTAATGCATCAGGGCAAAATAACACATCGTTGCGTTACGCTATTTTTTCGTAATTCCGATCGTCGTACCTGTAGCTAGAGAGAATTCGATTTTTATGCGTTACGAAGTTAATTGTAACGATGTTCGTTAATGTTAGTTAATTTGTTTAATGAATTTTTGTAAAGGTGGTCTCTAAAAGTCTCTGTTCAGAAAGAAAGAACGAAAATGGCTACAGTTTCTGGTGTCGCTTTTCTAAAAGCGATAAATTCGTAGAATGGCATCTGTGAGGACGTTTTCCCAGCTTTACCAGTGCAGAAAGTCCGATTTATTTATGCTCTTGTTTACTTCGAAAAGGCATTTTTCGCTTGGCACAGGAACACGTCAGGATTTGGGCGGAATTCTGCGAGGTTCACCGCAGCGCCCGTTTTCGTGGGTCAAAGTTCAAGCCTGACTCCGAGAAGATGCGAGCGAGCGATTTCTGGGAATTGCGTCTTTCTCTCCGCCTTCTGACTTAACTTCGGGCCAATTGCCTTCCGCCATTTCGGGCGCGTGCGCAAGGGATTCGGCGAGGAGCGGAGAATTTTTGCGTGCTGCTACACACTTCGATACCAGACTTCGTAAGGGAGAGTCCCACAATAAAAAAAAATAAAAAAATCGAGTAAAGGAGGGGAGTCCGCAAGACGGACGTCCGGATGCCGAACCTGCCGTAGTAACCTTCCAGCACCGGGAACGTGCGGCCGCGATGGCCCAAGAACGGTAGGAACGATCCTTTTCTTTTCAAATTTTTCCATGGCTCAAAATTTACTCTGCTGCCGAGATGGCGCGAAAAAGTGCTTGACATCGTCCCAAGGCACTAGCGGGCATTACGCCTCGTAACTCGCTCGGTAACATCGCTGCCGCCTGTCGCCGTGTGAGAGAGAGAGAGTCTCCTCAAAGGCCGGCATCGGGAGTAAGTAAGAAAAAGAATAAAAGAAAGGAAGGAGAAGAGGGAAAATCCTACCATGTCATCATAAGTGCATCAGGCCCCGTTTCCACGGCGTGCCGGCTCTCGTAGCGACAGCACAAACACCAATTCCAATTCGGCATCAAAAGGAAAATTTAAGGAGGAGGAGAAACAAAGAGAAAAAAAGGAAAAGAAATGAGGACCACCTAAAATTGAAAAAAAAAAAAAAATGTGTCTTGATCAGAAATGGAATGATGTAAAAGGTTAAAATTCAGGGGTGAGAGAAAAAAAATGGGGGAAGGTGAAATTAAAATGGGAGGAAAATAGAGAAATGCAAATGTATGTTTGGAATTAATGGTCTGGCCAGAACCAACAAATGTAATATGTCATTGTGTAAGTTTTTTTTTGTAAAAATGTCTAGTTAATGCCAGTGACCAAAGAAATGGATTGAAGTATATTAATTTTGGTTTTCTGTTAGAACAGGGTTTTTTTGTTAGCTCAAATGAGAGGAAAGTGACTTGACATTTTTGTTTGTTTGGTTTTCTGTACTGTAAAGTAAGAAAAAGATTTTTCCAGGTAACTGATCAAAATCAGTGTGTTGTGAAACAAAAGAATAAAATGTCACTCTTAACCATCTAAATCTAAATTGTAAAGAGCATTTAGCTCAAGGTTCAACAGTTATCAGATATGCACATCGAGCATTAAGCTCTTAACACTCTTTGAGTGAATGATCACATTCTTTAAAGACTTTTTGTAAGGCAGGCTGGTAACCAAATTGTGCCACTTACCTCCTTCATCCTCTAAACCACACAGGTGAAAACTACTTGGTTTGCAGACCAGGGTTTCTGAGAGGATTATTTAGGACTGTCAACATACTCTGGACTCTAAAATTCATAGCTAAATTCTTTTCTTTATTCGGCCTAGCCACCTAAAGTTTTCCTTGTATCAAGTGTTTTTCCAACATGTGCCTGGGAGCACAAAATAAATTCTTAGTTAACCTGGAACATATGTTTAATCTAATTATTTTGTGTCGTATGTGAATTTCTCTTGTCGGTGGTGGTGGAATCACCTTCCATTTACTGGGAGTTTTTAAGGATCGTACCTGGGGTGTTAGTCGTTGATAAAAAAAAAAAATTCTTAATTGGGGTCCCTAGATTGATCACCGGCCATTTTCTTCTTTTTAAAAATAAAATTGGTAATATTTGCATTTTTTCAGAAGTAAGTTCATCATCGTAATAGAATAATATTTTAACAACCAAACCACGTCGTATCACAGTGGCGCACCATCCAATTGGAGAATAAAGTTGTCACTGTCGTCCAGACAGTGGGTTGTGAAATCTGCACTTCACGACTCACCCTCGCCGTTGATTTTCCTGTGCTTTGTTGAATGGCGGTGCAAACACTATCGATGATTCTTCCGTTACACGCTGTTGTCCAGAACTTTTAAGTTTGCACAAACAGCCTGTAGTTTCAAATTTTTTATGCCAAATCGTAGATAGATTTTCTGGTTGGAGGATCTTTTCCTAATCGTGATCGAAAATGCTGTTGCACAACAGTTACAGATTCCGTTTTGCTCAATTCAAGAACACAAAACGCCTTCTCCACTGCAGACGCTGCCATTTTGACTGACTAGTCACGTGACACACACATTATCGCCTATGTTACTTTTCCTCAGTAGCGGGACACAAACTTTATGAGTACATCTACCTAATGGTTCGCAGTTGTGGTCCGTGTCTTCAACTGTTACTGTTTTACAGCATCTGGAAACTGCATACTTCTTTATGAATCACCCTGTATTATAGATACCAAAAAATTCAAAACCTATATTTATTAGTAAAAATTTTGGCCTCAGTTTAATCTACTGTACTCATGGTACTATTAATTTTTAAACTATATCAAGAAAGAAAGTATGAATTATACTATAAAGACAAAATTAATAGAAAACTGCCATCTTGTTCTAGATGATCAGATTTCCACAAGTATTACATGAAGTCATTATGAAAACAACTTCAAGAAACAATCATAATTAGGTAGCCCAAGACAACAAATATTTCAAATCATATCACACATGCAGAACAATCATATCACACATTCACAGCAATCATATCACACATGCAGAACAATCATAATTTCAAATCATATCACACATGCAGAACAATCATAGGCCAAGACAACAAACAGCTTAATTTCATTCTGCATCATCATATTTTTGTAAAAATCTAATGTTATTTTTCATCTTCTACAAACAAATCTTATTAGAAAAGTCATCAATGCTTAATTTAGGGTAACTAGATGTGGGAATGGAAAAGAACTAGAAACACAAACAAACAAATAAACATAATCCACAAAGAATTAAACTTATGCCCACAGCATAAGCAGTTAGTTGCCTCAAAACTTATCCATGTGGTGAATTGAAACTTATTCAATTTTCACTAAAATCCGGAGTAGAAGAAAATTATTTAGAACAGTACTATTGATCAAGACCTGCTGTAGTTAATGAGACCAGGTGGGAAAAAAATAATAGCTGCATGGAAATCTGTGTAATCGGTAGACTTTGGTAGAAGGTCATTTCAAGTAATATGAAGAAACCAATAATGAAGAAAATTTCAGGCATGATTTATTACATACTAAACTTCAGGAATAGTCAGATTTATAAGATCTTTTGGCTGCGGCATCAGCCTTGTTCACACTAAAAGCAAGCACTCATGTGGCTGACATCGTTTCTTTATCTGCTGCCAGTATAGATTTCCAAATTATCGGAATATTGAAGGGTGCATCCGAGTTGCAAGAGTTTTTATTGAAGAGAATAATTTCAATGCTTTCTCTATAGCATAATGAAAATTTGTTTGAGAAGGGTGCAATCCTTTTGGTACAATTCCAGTTTGAAGAGGCAGAGGTATCTTCAATAGTCAGAAGAGAAAGTGCAGAAGGCAGAAGACTTTTTCTGACATCTCTTTTATGTTCCAAAATTTTGCAGTTTATTGTATGAAAGGTATTATCAATATAACATTTTTAGCCAGAGGAAGTAGACACAGGGATGAGGTATACCCCAGGATGGTCTAAAGGATCAAGAGGATCTCTGTCTATAGATATTAATTGGATGGTAGTGGGAGGAGGATTGATTGCAAGCCTTTAACCAAAACTATTGACAATTTTGACAAGTTTTTAAGTATAAGAATGATGGCAGGGGATTGAACCAATAAAGGAAAGGGATGGTTTCTGCAGAGGAGAAAGGTGACAGACAAATTGATTGGCATCAAACTTTTTGAAAAGTTTTTTGACAATTCCGAGAGGAAACTGATGGTTGTGGCAATTTCTTGGATGATTGCATGTTCCCTTCGTAATGAGTGGGTTTCATTGAGAATGCCATTGGTGCGTGTATTAGAGTAAAACGGGATGATGTTTGGTTTGTGGAAGAAGTGGGTTTTCTGTAGACAGATGCATGGAGTTTGTTATTGACTCTAGTTATTTGTACACCCAAGAAATTAACACCGCTATTGTTTTCATGATTCAAAGTGAAATTAATGGTGGGGAATTTTTTAGTATAGAAGAGGTGAGATTGTATAAGTGGTCATGAGGCCAGATTATAAAGATATTGTCCATATAACGAATCCAAAGTTTGGGTTCGAAGGGAGAGGGTTTTACAATGCTATTTCCAATGTTTTGAATGAATATTTCTGCAAGAAGAGGAGAAAGAGATGATCCCATGGGTACTCCTTGGAATTGGCAGTAAAACTGTTTGTTGTACGTGAAACAATTATTTTCTTGTAAGGTGTGAAGGCAGTCATAGAGGTCTTTAATGAGTACTCCAGATAAGTTCAGGTTTTCCATCAAGTTTTTTATGAGGATCACAAATGCTTCAAAGAAGGGGACAGTTTTGGTTACAGGCTTGCAATAAATCCTCCTCCCACTACCATCCAATCAATATCTAAAGACAGAGATCCTCTTGATCCTTTAGACAGTTCTGGGGTATACCTCATCCCTGTGTCTACTTTCTCAGGTGAAAAATCTTATATTGGTAGTACCTTTCATACAATAAACTGTAGAATTTTGGAACATAAAAGAGATGTCAGAAAAAGTCTTCTGACTTCTGCACTTTCTCTTCTGATTATTAAAAATACCACTGCCTTTCCAAACTGGAATTGTACCAAAAGGATTGCACCCTTCTCAAACAAATTTTCATTACACTCTAGAGAAAGCACTGAAATTCTCTTCAATACAAACTCTTGCAATTCAGATGCACCCATCAATATTCTGATAATTTGGAATTCTCTACTGGCAACAGCTAAAGAAACGATGTCAACCACATGAGTGCTTGCTTTTAGTGTGAAAAAGGCTGATCCTGCAGCCGAAAAATCTTACAAATCTGACTATTCCTTAAGTTAAGTATGTGACAAATCATGCGTGAAATTTTCTTCATAATTGTTTTTTTCTGTGTAATTCAAAGAAATCTTTGCTAGGACAGACACTACAGGACAATGAGTATACCTAATTATACTTATATTTAATTACACCACAGAAGCCTAAATCATAAAATAAAACGCAGAAAACTGACTATAAATGATACTTTCATGGACTACAATAAAAAGTAATCAGTGAGACCTAAACCAGAACAATGGTTCTGAATTATTTCCTCTGATTAGAGTGTGTTTTTTATTATTTAGGGAGGCCAAACTAGACTTCAGTTTCACTTTGGGTGTCCTGATTTTTAAGAAATTTAATACATACACTCTCAAAAAAATTTGAATCCAATTGTCTGATCAAGAATGGTTTAAAATGCAGAATCTTCACTAAGCACATGCATTTATCAATTATATTTCTTTATTGCTGCTAGGTTAGAACTACTTCTTTTCACCTGATATAAGAATTTTATTTTAACATTCAACTCTCATTAATATAAATAGATGTGCTTCTAAGTACTATACTGGATAGAACAATTTTCATTCGCTGATCAATTTCAGTTGGGAAAGGGGCGATCCTGTACAGAAGAGAAGAGACCGAGACTTTTCCCGTTTTTCTAATTTTTAACTTGCCTGTTTTAGTAACTAGATCTCCTGAAATAAGTATTCCTACATACTCAGAATATAACAGCAATTTTCAAACCTCTTCTTGAGAATCACACAGTTAACTCATTTTGAAATTTGAAATTATTGAATTCCTTCTGATTTCTTTTGCAGATTTATCCTCATCCCAAATTCATTACAAGACACACTTCACTGACTAAAACCACACTGCCACCTATTAACATGTTAAAAAATTTACTTTAAAATTATACTAAACATTTTGGCACTTGAGCAGTTGTATGAGATGGTTTACAGATGCACAAGACAAAGTACAAGTTCACTAGCAACTTATATTTAAAATATAAACAACATAAATTCCCAGAATTTTTATTTAACTTTGACAAACCTTAAAATCTTTCTTTACAGACCTAACATTGTGCCCTTCCATTAACACAAAATAGTATCAATATTGTTTTATTTATATCACACCCTCCTAAAACTTTTAGAAGACATAATTATCTCCCATCACAAACCTGAAGTTTCTCAGCAATGCTTTGTTCTTCTGCAGTCAATTCTATATCTTCTTTAATCTCATCTGTTTGCCCATATCTTGATGCATTAATCAGCTTCCCATCTTCAAGCTTTAACTTTTTCACATTAACCTATGACAGAACAGGAAAAAATTATTCATTTAATTTTAAATACTTACACATTTTTTCATGTAAACTCATGCAAATCACATTATGTATAAACAAGCAACAGGACATATCAGAAGGTACATTAACCAAATATTACATTGTATATGTATTATGCACAACATAATATAACAACTCTGAACTTTTTGCACTACAGCTCATAGGACACTAAAAGAACCTGCAGTTTTTATGTGCAGCACAGTAAAGTTTTATTAATAAATCATTTTTCTCATAATGAATCTCATGCTTGCAATATTTTTATATTAATAATATGTTATGGATACAGAAATAGTTGGTTTTGACTTTACTCAGAAAATAATGATCAGTCAGGGTATCTTACTTTGAGTTTTCAAAATCACACTACGAAGTAAGATTCATTACTGGTTATATTGCAGAAAACACAGGTGTCATTTGTGTGCTGCAGAGATGTGTTACTTACTGGGAGGTTTGTGGCAAGACACGTTCTGATCATTTGAGGAATGGAATTGTGTTGCAGATATATAATGTGAAGCACAGTATTATTAACAAGGTGGAGACAAATATTTTGAGGTGGTTTGGCTTTTTGAAAGAATGAGTGATGAAGTACTAAGAGAATTTATTCAGCCCAAGTGGCATGAAAGACAGGTAGAGGAAGACCAAGGAAATCATGGGAGGACTGGATTCAGGAATGTCTGCATGAGAAAACAATGAGTATGAAGCACAAAAGATATCATATGAGATATGGATGAATGTCAGTGCAGTGCAAGTTGTGTGCAAAGATCAATGCAAATGGAGACATCTGATATACACTGGTGTGCAAAAATTAAGTACGAAGAGGAGAAATTAGCATAACAGCGGAACAAGAGGGCAGAATGGACCGAAAGACTACTCAGGAGATAGACTAGGGTCCGGTACGGTAGGGCATGCGCATATATGCAGCATGACGTAGGAGGGGGAGTGTCGGAAGGGTATAAAGCACACGAGCGGTGTGCGCTCAGCAATTCGGTGAAAGCTATTGCACGGTGTACATTGGTTTGAACGACGTTGAGTTGCTACCACCACGTGATATGGCCAACAGGCAATCCAGTAGATGACATCTGGACGACTTTACCCGAGGTCGCGTCATTGGGAAGTTGGAAAAAGGTCGAAGTGTGACTAGTGTGGCCGAGGAGTTCGGGATCGCTCACAGCATCGTTTCACGAGCTTGGAGAGCATTTCAAATGACAGGAACAGCTGTCCGAAAGTTTAGCAGTGGTCATTCATAAGCAACCACGGCGGTGGACGACCGGTATATTGTCCTACAGGCGAGAAGAGACAGATGGCAGACAGCGGGAGAAATCACAAGGCACATGCAACAGACAACTGGACGCCCGTTATCGCGTTTTACCATGGCCAGGAGGCTGCACAAAGGTGGTCTATTTGCACGACGACCAGTACAGTGTGTGCCATTACCACCTGCTCATCGGAGACGGCGGTTTCCGTGGTGCCAGGAACACAAGAACTGGACACATCAGCAATGGGGTCGAGTTCTCTTAATGGATGAGAGACGATTTAGTCTGACGAGCGATTCTGGACGTATACACATCTGGAGAGAGCAGGGAACACGCAATCACACCTCCAACATCATCGAAAGGGACCGGTTTGGAGGTGGCGGAGTTCTCGTTTGGGGCGGTATCATGCTTGGTGGCCGTACTGACCTCCACATCTTCCAAGGAGGTTCAGCCACTGGTGTCCGCTATTGTACCGAGGTTCTCCTGTCTCACGTGCATCTGTTTAAAGGTGCTGTGGATCCTAAGTTCCTCTTCATGGACGACAACGCTACACCTCATCGTACAGTGACTGTCGCTGAGCTGTTGGAGAGTGAAGATATTCAACGCATGGATTGGCTCGCAAGGTCCCTGGACCTAAATCCAATCGAACACTTGTGGGACCTTCTCGGGAGACACTTGGCAGCACGTCACCAGCCGCCAGCAATGATTCCGTAGCTGCGATTGGTGCTACAAGAGGAATGGGCCGTGATGCATCAAGGGCTCCTTGACAACCTCGTCTTCAGCATGGACAGACATTGTAAATCCTGCAACACAGTCAGGGGGGGGTCATATCCCCTACTAAAGACTGGATTTTTCTTGGCAGCCGCCTGTCACATGGACGTTTCTGTCTTCTGTCCAGTTGTGCTCGAAGCTACCTTTTCAATAAAGTGCCTTTGTATGCTTTGGATTCCTTGTTTGGATGGTTTTGCTCACTTGTCCCATATTCTTACATCTTGGGGATCTTATGGTATGATTTGAGTCGATGTGAAGCACTTCTGCATGACGTTACATTCGAAAAACCGTCTCGTCCTTAATTTTTGCACGCCAGTGTATCAACAAGTAAGCTGAATCTAACACCATTAGTAAATATTATTTGGCAGATGACCTTGGAGGGAGTTGTTTCACGTTCTGTTAAACAACAGGGGGAGGGAGGTGCTAGGTTTTTACAAGCCAGGTGGTCTTTTCTTTTCTTTATTTTTTACTTTATTCTTGATGTTTGTATACCTTGTAAATATGCATCTTTCTGTTTGTTTTATCTGCAGCACTGTAAGTTGTCCATTGTGCTTGAGCATGCATAGACTGCTCATCCATTCTACTATTATCTATATAAGCTAAGGTGTCTGGGGTACAGCTCCAGTATTATTAAAATCTGAGAAAGAGACTCATGGAGTCTTGAAAGATCTAGGGAGAGTTCTTTAATGTAACTTTTATCAAAGTGATTTTAATGCTCATTAAAATTTTTATCTAGTGCTCAGACGGCATGTACTGATTTGGTATCTATGTTGGCACGATTATTACACTTGGATGATCTTGCTTTGAAGAGCTAACTTTGGAATCCCAGAGAATAGCTTAATGACATGTAAACAGTTGGCATATTTTAAGAATATTTTTGTTCTTTATATTTAATGCTTTCAACTTACTTAATTGCTGTGCCTGAAAAATTTACATGATTTTGATTCGTTTTTAACATTAACAAACTGAAAGGGAGTGAATATTTCAAAATGAAAGTGAAATTTATCTACAAATATTATTTTGACTGTGGGGAGTCGTGATATCCCCTTCAGCCTTCAAAGCTAGAGATATACTTTATTCATAAGTAAAGGTCAATGGCTACAGGGAAGGAAAGTAATATGAACTAACATGAAACAGTATATCCATGTTCCATCTGAGATGTGAACTTCATGCTTTCATAATGAGAAAGAGACAACATAACTTCTCATCCACTCAAACATCCCACAGTTATTGAAAAAAAAAACCTGCAAATGAAATCATGGAAATTGACACTGTAATAACTGAGATATGTCACCAACATACAGCTCCACATTCAAATATGCCTGGCAGAGAGCACAGTATTCACTTCTATAACGAAATGTAACATAACTTTGTTAGCTTGAAACGAGGCATGTGTTCATTTTATATTTTTTATATTATTGCATTTCATTTATCTACCTTTGATCTGCAGCCAAATTAATGAGTTTCATTCAATATGAATCAACATGTAATGCATAAAAATAAATCTATGTGAAAAAGACTCTATAGAATTGCTCTTCAATCTTTCACAAAGTCATAACTTAAAAGATCATGATACACAAGTATGTAGGCTGATCAATAAGTCACTTCTAATGACCTTCAACAGCACTTCTGATTAGAAGATGTTATTTGGCACAAGAGTTTGAATAAAAAGGTAGCATGTTGAAGAACAAATTCAAAGGAAAATGATGACATGCCTGGAAACATGGCCTCACTTGTAGGTACACACAGTAATTAGGTTCCCTTGGACATGAAAAACACCAACAGTGGTGATCCGTCACTGGCCGGAAGTCTATGGTTCTCAAGTCATAAGTATTTGGAGCATATCAGAATGGTGTTCAGAATTCACAAGTGAGTGCTATATGTTGGCAGATGAGAAATGTAGTGGCACACTTTCAAAACCAACAGCAGATAGCAATGTGGCATGTGTGGAGGCATTGGTGAAAGAAGACAGATGATGACCTTGCTTTGTAGAGCTAACCTTGGAATCTCAGAGAATAAATTAACAATATGTAAACAGTCATCATATTTTAAGAATATTTTTGTTCTCTAACTTTAATGCTTTCAACTGATTTAATTACTGGACATGAAAAATTTAAATGACTTTGATTCTTTTTTAATGTTAACAAATTGAAAGGGAGTGAATATTTCAAAATGAAAATGAAATTTATCAACAAATATTGTATTGACAATGGGTGGTTGTGATATCCCCTACAGCTTTTTAAGTTGGAGATATATTCATAATTCAAGGTTGATGGCTACATGGAAGGAAGGTACCTAAATTCGGGTGGATAAGCCTGAGTTCAAAATAAAATTTTCGGCTCGCATGGCTTATACAGCTTTTTTTTTTTTTTGGCAAAGCGAAATAATGTAATAAAAAACGTTTTGTCCTGTTCCATTCTTTTTCCTGCGGGAGGATATCTCAATAGAGAGGGTATAGAATAACGATGTTACAGCCACATGCAATAAATTACACCCAACCCCTCTTAAAGCAAGATATGGCAATAATAGGTTATAGGATTGAGGTGGGACAGGTAAGAAAGAGATGGCGTCCGATAAAACTCCAAAAAAATCCGTGACAGGAGGAAAACTTTGCAGGGAATCGATCTTCTTAGCAAGGATCGCTCTTGTTTCATGCTCCGAGCAACTAACTCTCTTTGAACTCATGACGTCATCAGCTTTGCTCTCTCTCCCCTCTTGAAACAGGATATTTAATTACCATCCACGATCGATTGTCATTGGTCAACAACTCAAGGACAGCGCGGGCAAATTTTGTCAGTGACGTGCACGTTCATTGCATTTAGTTAGCCAAATTGCATTTTCTCGAGTATGCGTAGTTCTACGTTATCACGGAAAGTAAAATTACGAAATGCAGAAGTTATACTTCTAGTTTTAAGCTAATGGTATGCAAAGGGCAGAAAAAATAGGTAGTAGATCTACAGCCAGAGAGCATGACATTGATCAGCACGGTGTTTGCAGGTGAAGATCAGATAAAGAGACTTTGGAGGAAATGCCGAGACTGAAAAGAGTGCAAAGGAAAGAAGCTGTAGCTTGGCCAGTGTTAGAGATCAATTTAGAAAAGTGGATACAGAAACAAAGGTCTGCCAGTCTCCACAGTTCGAATTCGTCTACAAGCGAAATTAATTACTGAACAGTTGGGTTTCAAGAACTTCAAAGCTGGCCCTAACTGGTGCTACAGATTTATGAGGTGAAAGAAGCTCTCCATTTGAATGAAGACTACTGTAGGGCAGGCACTACTGACAAACTGGAAAGAGAAACAAGCTTCTTTTCTGGATTATGTGCACAAAGTTATTAAAGAGCAGAAATTGATGGAAGGTAGCATCATTAACATGGGTGAAGTACCCTTAACCTTTGATTGCTCCCTAAATAGAACCGTGGATAATAAAGGGTATAAAACAATCACAGTGGTAACCACAGGGAATGAGAAGACATCTTTTATGTGTGTGTTAGCCTGTGCAGTCAATGGATACAAATTGAAACCCCTTTTGATTTTTAAGAGAAAAACTATTCCTAAAGGAAATTATCCAACAGATGTGTTAATCTGAGCAAATGAGAAGGGGTGGATGTGTGAAGAGATATTTCTGGACTAAATGAACAAAGTGTTTTGCAAGAGAAAAGGTGCATTTTTTCCAGCCACGTGGAATGTTGATTGTTGATTCCATACGTACCCATTTGATGGAATCAGTGAAATTAGAGTGAAAAAGTTTCAGCTACGCTGGCAGTAATTCCAGGAGGGCTGACTAAGATTTTGCAGTCTCTTGACTTGATCATAAACAAAGCATTTAAAAGTGAAATGAGGAAGCGTTGGGAGGAATGGATGTGTGAAGGAATACATTCATTCATGAATAGTGGAAGAATGAGAAAAGCTACCTACGAGGAAGTCGCAAAATGAGTATCCAAGTCCCGGAAAACTATCAAAACTTCGACGATTATTTCGGGCTTCACTGAAGCAAACATTATTTCTAAAAACTGCAGTGAAACACCAGAAGACAGTGAAAGTGAAGCAGGAGATCCCAAAGTTTTAGATGATGAGTTTTTAAAACTTTTAATTCGGACAGTGAAGTTTCCGATTTTGATGGATTTGATTGAAAAACTATGTGCACCAAATATTTTCAGAATGTTGTATATGTATTTTTTTAATTCTTGAGGTATAAATGTTTTACAATTGGTTATGAATTCTTTGAGTAAATTTTTATAAAATAGGTAGTAGGGTAAGTTTTATCCTTAAGATTGAATCTTGTTTAATTGATATTTTTATTTATTATTTGAAAGATCGAGTACTATATTTTTATCTACATAATGTTTTCAAGATTCTGCTGTGGTACTATCCCACCTTACTGTGAAGGTGCGGTGTTTCTGGTGATCTTTTTTTATTCCACCCCTATTTTTATTGCTGTGGCGCATACACCAGTGTGGCTTATTCACCCGAAATTACAGTAATATGAACTAACATGAAACAGGACACTCGTGTTCCACCTGAGATGTGAATTTCATGCTTTCATAATGAGAAAGAGACAGATAACTTTCCATCCACTCAAACAGCCTACAGCTATTGAAAGCTGTAAGTGCAATCAAACAGAACAGCAGATAACAAAATCATCATCTCAGTTAACTCACTTTTTTCTTAAAAAAGTGTTTTATGCTTTTAGTTATAATCTTTTTCCGATCAACTAAACTCTCCATGGAACAAGACAGTTTTTGATTACATCCAGTACAGCGTATGATAGCTAATCTAATAGGGTCCCTTGATTTATTTACCTGACATACCTATCAATTGCAGAATAATATTCCATATAGAGTGTTTCACTAGGTAGTCCCCCCTCACAGAACCAACTATTGTTTTCTTCCCACTCTAAATAATGAATCCAGAACCGTGTAAGCTTAATGAATAATAGACATGAGCACTTTGGTTACGTAGAATTGATAAAATGGCCTGGCAAACTGGTTTGGTTCTTGAAGGCTGGCAGAAATCAATCACCATGCTAATTTATAAGAAATGGAACAGGAACAATTGTAGTAATTTCCAGGGCATCTCTTAATTAGGATTCTCACAGAGTTTATTTGAGCATATTTAAGCATATTCAAGCAAGCAGCTTAGAAAGGTGGTGCAAAATTAGCTGAGTGAAGGACAATGTAACTTCAGGAAGGTACAGCCTAGCATGATAATACACAGTTAGCTTTTTGAAAAGTCTCAAGTGGCAAATCAGTATTTATATGCAGTGTTTACTAATTCTGAAAACGGCCATTTACCAGGTAGCCTACAGACAACTTCAGTTTGTTAAATGTTATACAGTGAAAAGTAAGCTACTGAAGACAGTCACAAGCAAGAGCAATAAAGGCTTTGCAATGGTCAAGATGCAAAAGAAGTACTAACAAGTAATTTGAAATTGATTTGGTAGTAAGACAGAGATGAAGGGTGTCCCTCCCCTCATATTTAGTTCTGACCTATATTATATTGCTAAAAGAAAGTAACTTAGTATCAAGAATTGAATTAGGTGGATCTCACATCAGCAGTTTTCTTTATATTGATGATTTAGTGCAAATTCCTCAGATTATAAACAACAGCAAGTCATAATATAATTTCAATCAGCTGAATAAAACAAGTGAAAAATTTTAAATGAAAGTAAATGTTGAGAAGTTTACATCACACACGCAATGATTCAAAGTCCAAACTCAAATATTTTTATTTGTATATAACAGGAGAGGAGATCAGATGAAATAACATTTTGATTATTTAAATATCATTATCAGTAAGAAAAGAAAATTGAGGAGAAATTAGAACAACAACAACAACAACAACAACAACAAAAAACAATGAAGTAGAGAACTATTTTGTTTTGATTCACTGTTCTCATAGTTTGTGTTTATGTTTTGTGCCTACCCACCTGAAAATTTTTGGGTAAGCAGAGAAATGCTTATGAATGAATAACTACAGAAGCATGAGATAAATTTTCTTGCTGACAGTGAATTGATTGTTTGTATACTATATATGACAAGGCCAACAAGAACAAGCATTTGTTATCAAAATCAAATGACAGAAAGAAAATGTTATAGCCTGGCTCATATCAAAGGTTGACATTCCACTTCTGGTCAACAGGCAAGTTCTGAGTAGTCCGAAATGCCCATGATGTGTCATGCATGAGCACATGTTTCTCCTGAGGCTTCTTATATCGGACTGCTGGACATTCAGAAATTAGTAGAACAATACTGGAATCACAGCTACATTGTCTTTCAGCAACACAATCAAAACATTATTCCTGCCAAGTAAATATACCTCAGACAAGACAATGCTTCCACCCACCAGAAGGAAATGGAAAAATACAGTAGTAAATCCATAAAAATTAATGTTTATTATTATTATAAAAATTAATCACCAACTTTTTTAGGATCAAAAACACTGCTCTAGTAAAACTCAAATTGCTATCACAAAACAAAGTGACAACAATGCCACTTTGCTCCTGTCATGAGATATTACAGAAAAATCAGTTTGGTTAAACATTAATACAACAGCTATATAATTTATTTCCTATGATGGAAAACAAATTTAAATTAAAACGTGTGCTTATAAATATATTGAATATCTTCAATTATTTGAAAACTCTTAGCTATCGCTTTTGCCACATTATATTCTGGACGTTGGAAGTTGAGAAATTCCTTGCATTTTTTGCACAGGTTATAATGCAACACGTGGAGGAAACAGCGATAGAAGAACATACTTTGAAACCACTGATGTATTGCAGATATGTAGACGATATATTGATATTTTGGGAAAATGAACAGACAGATCTAATTTGTTTTAAGGAAAAAATGGCATCTATATTACCATCAATTAAACTAACAATTGAATTGGAAAGAAACAACCAACTACTGTTCTTAGATATTAATCTAATCAAAAACAAGAACAAAATCGATTATCAGGTCTATAGAAAACCAACATACGTGCCATCAATAATCCCGAAGAACTCCAACCACCCATGGGCACATAAAACAGCTGCAATCAGAAACTTAATAAAAAGAGCATTCACTCATTCCAGCAGCAATAAATACAAAGAGGAAGAGCTAATATGGATTAACAGAATGATAACAAACTTTGGATATAACAGAAAATTATCCCAGAAAATTATATATAACATCAAGCATAAAGTACAAAGACCAAAAAAGGAAGAAAATAAATATTGTGAAAGTTTCCTAAATTAAAGGACTATCTCATACCATAGAACAAATTTGTAAAAATCACCAAAAAACATTGGAATATCTGTAAAGACACAAAGAGATATGGTAATAAAAAATAAAGATCAAGTACAAATATTGGAGAAATCATGCGTATATTGCATACCAGTAAAAATGATTAACAATACTGATAAAAAAATAAACTATATAGGAAGTACTAAAAACCAGTTAAAAACCATGTTGAACCAACATATAACGAACTGGAATAAAGGGGAGAAAAAACTGCATTGGTGCAATATTGCATAGAAAATAATACAGAACCAGAATTTGAAAACATCAAACACCTAAAATCCCACAGAAAGGAGAAAGAGATTAGAATCGGTAATTATTGAAAAAAAGTACTAATTGCAACATTAATCGACCAAACGAATTACATGTGCAATGGAAAAAATTTATTACCAACGAGAAAAAAAGAAAAAAATAGAATAGAATGTAATTCTCAATAACAATACCAGAGGACACCACCAAAAATATACGAACAAAAATATGTAATGCCACCAACGAATCAACAGCGAGAGTGGGGGTGGGACCCAGTGAAGAAAACTCCAAAGAATTGCAGGTGACAGCTATTTGCAATCTTTCCTAACTCTGAAGATGGGCATGTATGCCTGAAACACATGTAAGTTCCACCCAAGTGGGAGTGTCCTTTGCGACACAGCACGAAGAGCGAGGAGGACGGCCGGAGGTATTTGAAGGGTTGAGAGACAGCGGTTCCAAGGTTTTTAAGATTTTTAACTTTTTATCTGTTTCTTTAGGATTTCTAACCGGAATTTCTTTGTTTCTCAAGGCTTGAATGCTCACCTACGTGTTTTTCCATGAAAAAATACCTAAAGTCAATATAGGGCCAAGTATTTCGGATGTTTCTTTCATTTGATAATTAAGGTTCAACAAAAAAACTTCGGCTGTTCATTGATTTTTAGCCAAGACTTCGTTTTTTAAGTCATAATCACCTTTTAGGCATGAACCATGATATTTTAACGTCAAAAATTGAAAACAATAAAAAGAAGAGGATCATCAAAAAAACATTGTCAGTAGAGCCCTTTTTTATTCTATTTTATAGTAATATCATGTCTCAAATGCAAGGAATTTCTCAACTTCTGACGTCCAGAATGTAACGTGGCAAAAGCAATAGCTAAGATTTTTCAAATAATTGAAGATATTCAATATAATACAACAGCGTTTTACATTACATACGTGCCTATTTGAAATAAATATAATGTTGCTAAATTAATAGCTCAAAGTACTGTTTGCATCGATAAATCCCTCTTGTGGATTTATCGTGGGCATCTAGAATTCCGCGAGAGGGTGCAGATTCACTCGTGCATATGAGTGAACGCAAGTTCCATGCTGGTGATGAGTAGGCAGAAGGCACTAGTCTACAGATAGGATGTTCAGAGTATGGTGTATTTGCCACTGAAGAAGGTGACAACCACGTTGTATGAAACTAGTCTGGCAGATTACATGAATGCTTGACGTTGTTTTTATGGTTCTTGATGTTTAATTGAAGCTTTTA
This sequence comes from Macrothele yani, assembly GCA_039090855.1. Classification (NCBI taxonomy): domain Eukaryota; kingdom Metazoa; phylum Arthropoda; class Arachnida; order Araneae; family Macrothelidae; genus Macrothele; species Macrothele yani. The sequence goes on from CM077014.1 coordinate 4,859,786, forward strand.
TTCATCTTGAATTATTTTTGGTTCTTCATCTTTTATGAGGTTATCTTGCATTTAATTTTATATTTTATTTTTGGTGTTTCATCGTGTTTCATCTCAGGGCACATGCGCTTGACTATACATTTGGTGTTGTCTCAACATATTCCATCTCAGGGCATATGCATTTATAATCACAGACCTGGATGAACTTCCGCGAGCGAGTCTTATTATATCATTTTTTTGTTATTTTGTACATTGTATTATTGGTATCAACAGTTCAGTTTGTTTTTTGATACTCTCATACAAGCACCCATGGGGTCTCATATAATGTGCGAAAGGTTACTTTTTTGTGTCATAAGTAGCAACATTATATTTATTTCAGTTTGGTTACTTTTTTGTGTCATATCTATGTACATGTGAATGTGTTGAGGAAGCAATTTTCTTCATATTGTCTAGCAAAGAATGAAAAGTTTGCACTATACATTCACAGTGTAAATGCCTGTCATGTGAAGACAACCACCTCCGAACATTTTATCACATTTATGATAGGTCAGCCTATTTCAGATCAATCATTTATACTCTATGATGAGCTAATCAGCAAAGGATGACATAAGTGCTTGGAACTTCACTTTTTCAGGATTCCCATTCTTTTTCTCCTATGAAAAAAAAGCAAGCACTTTTTAATGACTTTTAAGCACCTACCAAAAAAAATTTTAAGGATCTTACCATTACATACACAACAATGGCATGTAAACAAACATACTTTTGCACAAGGTTAACAATGCAGATTGAAGCATACTGATGAAGTTGATAATATTTTTCCATATAATTTAAGTTTGTGTGATAAATTAGAATTTCTGCAATTGAAAAAAAACTTCTGCTGATCAAATCAGTTTTCCTATCTGAGAGAATAACTACATATGCAATAAAGAATATGTAAATTGTAAAGCTGTAGTTAAAGTTATGTGTTCAAGATTTGAATTTTGCATGCAATCATCTCATTGTTTAACACATTCGCTACCGCTATGCTATTTTAATGGCAAGCATGCAGTGCCAGTTAAAGAGCCGGGCAAATCTGAGACGCCAAAAGGTGTCGCGCGGTGCCACTGATGAGCTTCTATACATTTGGATCAACCTACCCGTGTTCGGATCTCACAGCTTTGCATGACTCAGTTATTCTAAAATACGAGAAAGTTTCTCCATAATTGATATTTGTAATTATAACCTTCAGTAACTCCAGGGATATAAGCATGTCAACAGCATATGCATTGCTTTGCAATGCTATAGATGTGCATATCCTGTAGACGGTAACTAATAAATTGTAAAATTTTCCACTCGCATAAAGATTGAAAAAACCGATTGGTTCAATACCTGTCATATTTATTTTCAGTCTTAGTACTCTAGTGAACAGAATTAATCTTGTGATGTCGGGAACATAATACCAATGTGTAGCTAAAATCTGTTGAGAGGGAGTATGATAGAGAACGTCGCATTCCTCATTTTCACTTTCACTGCTGGTCATACAACAGCACAGCTACTAAAAGAATACGTTTCTGCATATGATGACAAATTATCGGGATCATCTATTTCCATGGCAGGATGTGCACGTCAACGAACTTTTGGTTGAGAGGGACTGGAGATAGCCTGTCTGAATATATCTGTTGCTTCCACAAAACTAAGCATTGAAGTCAGTATGGGTTTCCTTGAAATCCCTTTAGCATCCTCAATAGGCCGCCCTGTTACGTATGAACTCTCAGCAGCAAATGCTTTTTATTGCCACTCAAGTATTTATTGATAGTTCCCTTCACCACAAAATCAGTGACGTTCAAAGGAAAATAAACAATGCAGTGGAAAGCGAACACTATGTTAAGTCTATGGGGTGTCAACTTACTTTCCCTTTCCTAAACCATGTGGAAAAAAATCCACTATCCCAAAACCACGATAATTTTTTAAGAGTTGCATACTAATTCTCAGTGCCAGTAACAAAACATATACCTCTCTTCAAGTGCCGAAGGTTTTAGGAAGAGAAATATCAAGCCACAACTACGATGCCTTTCGGCATCGTTGGCACCTGGGCTAAGTATTGTATGACGCCGTTCGGCGTCACGCGGCAGTGAAAGTGTTAAATTGCACAACAAAAGTCAAAATTGTGTATTCAAGATTTCAATTTTGCAATTCATTTTCTCATGGTATAACTGAATAATTGTTACATATACAAAAAGGAAAAATACAGAAGTGAAATACAAGTACCAAGAGATGGTGACGGGGCTTGTTGGGTGGAATCTTCTTGATGTGTTTAATTTAGCCCATGTGATCCTTCATTGTTTTCACCAAAATTACTTATCTTACACTGCCCCATGCTCTCTCATGGGCTTTCAGCTGACATCATCAACATAGTTAACCAGCAGCAGAACTTCTAGGTATTATTACATCATAACTTCTGGATTTCGCACAGCCAGTTAGGAAACATGAGTATATTTTAAGTACTTGCCACTTTGTGCAAAAAATAATGGCTTTATTTATAGCACCCTGAAAAAAAAGTGAATACTTTTTAAGGAAGTTTAAGGATTTATAGGGACTGTGGGAATCCTATTTTTCAAACAAAACAAAACAAAACTGACCATTCTTCCATCAGATCCATGTAAAATTAAACCATCATTATGCAATATTCCAAGCTTCGGCATTCCTTCAATGGCTAAAGACTGGCCATCTGGAAGGTGAGAAGACCACAAAGTAGATCCATAGAAACGGACAACCTAAGAACAAAAGAAATCAAATGCATATTTAAAAAACCATCAACTGAATTAACTTACAGGTAATACTGTTTTGTCCTCTCATTATTATAAAAAAACAGAAAAATCTGACCATATAAGAGAAAAATAAAGTCCTATTATATTATACATGGTTATTACAAATTAAATAGACAGTTTCAACATTTCATAAAACCAAAAGTATTTAAGAAATTGACACTCACGTTGCACTATTTTGTAGGGAAACTCTCGAAGTTTTGTTACAGCAACTTACAGATGTTTGAACCCTTAGTCAGATGACATGTTTCAACACAGTCATATTCTTGCTAAACACGTGTTAGCATATCTTCATCAACTCCAGCAATAGCTATTGTAATGCAGTGTTTCAGATCAGGTAAATTAACAAGAGGGGGAGGAACAAAAACCTTGTCTTTGACATAGACCCATAAAAAAGTCACAGGGTGTTAGATACGGACTTCGTGGTGGCATGTGTGTGACAAGTCACCTGTTGTGCAGCCAATCCAACGTTGTGGAAGATTTTCATCGAGGTAATTTCTAACTTCTCGATGCCAATGGGGTCGTGCTCCTCCATCTGTTGGAAAATGAAGTTGTCACTTTCTTTGTGCAGTTGAGCCTTGAACCAAATAATGAGCATATTGAGATAAGAACTTCTCATTACAGTATTTTCTTAGAAAGAAAAGGAGCCACATACTTTTTTATCGCATATAGCGAAGAACACAGTAACCTTTGGGGAATCCTGCACATGCTCCTCTCCTTTTCTAGGATTTTCAGTACCAACATACGAATGTTATGTTTGTTTACTTTTCCCACTTATGTGGAATGTCGATTCGTCACTGAAAATTAGGCACTTACTAAATCCATCTGCTTCAGAATGCTCCTGCATTTCTGTACAGAAATCAAGACATGCAGCTCTGTTCTATCATTGTCACATCAGCTTTGCAGGAACTGCAGTTTGTAGGGAGTCATTTTCAGCTGCTTCTTCAAAATTTTCCAAACAGCTGTGGAATTTTTAACTGTTGACTCACCATCATTATGGATTTCCTTGGTCTGCATTGGTAAATGGCACAAACATGCTCCACTTGTTCATCAGATACATACAATCTCCATGGACCTTAACCTTTACACAAACATCCTGTTGTTTCAAATTTCTTGTGCCAGTCGTAGATGGATTGGCTCTTCAGCAGTGATTTCTTGAAACATGTTCTAGAACTAATTAATTCACACAACTGCCATGGACTAAGAACATCAAACAGAAGTCATCGCACTTTCCATGTTTATAAGTGAGTCACGGAAAAAATTTTATCGGCTGCCACCGGGAATCGAACCCAGGGTCTTCCAGTTACGCGCCGAACATGCGACCACTGCACCACAGTGGCCTCGAATTCTCCAGACTTGCATAAGACTAACTGCCAAACCACATGGCAAATTGCTTCTTGGAGTCTGGAGAATTTAAGGACGCTGTGGTGCAGTGGTAGCACCTCCGTCGATGGTACACTTGTGGTACAGCCTTGATACAGTTGCCCTCGAGAACTCTAGGGTTCTTGAATGACCCATCTGTCTTGCGCCGGCAACACATCCGCGATCAAAGTCACTCAGATTCCCACGTTTATCCATGTTCTTCGATTGCAAATACACTGTTGGGAAGCTCTGCTGTCTGCCTATTTATCGTCTGCATTCGGTTTGGGTTTATTCCACTCTGCATGGGGGGGGGTGCTCATATCAATTGCCCATCACCCCCTATCTCTGATGTTTTGTCTACTGAGTTTATATGTATCATCACCCCAACCAATACAGAGTTGGACAATGTTCCTAATCCACGTCAATTGTGTGTATTAATTATTCCTTTGCTTCCTAGTTATTTGTTCAGTCGCTGCTTAACATCTTTGGTGAATCCCCAGCATTGTGCAGGGCTCCAAGAAGCAACCTGCCATGTGGTTTGGCAGTTAGTTGTATGCGAGTCTGGAAAATCCGAGGCCACTGTGGTGCAGTGGTAGCATGTCCGGCACGCAACTGGAAGACCCTGGGTTCAACTCCCTGTGACAGCTGATAAGAATTCTTTCGTGACTCACTTATAAACGTGGAAAGAGCAATGACTTCTGTTTGATGTTCTAAAACCACATTGCACAACAGTAACAGAATTCGTTTTGCTTAATTTAAGCACACAGAATGCCTTCTTCACAGCATTTGAGGCTATCTTGCTTGAGTGGTCACGTGATGGTAAAAATGTACAATCTTTTAGTGATGCCATCTATATTATATTGTTACTATTAGTGATAGAACAGTGCATTGTGAGAGTCAATATCTTACATAGGTTTGGTTTTATAAAATGTTGAAACTGTCTATTTCATTTGAAATAACCCTCTATAATACTTTTACATGGTTGAAAACATCAGGCGAATCTCACATTTTTAGATTACATAATGTACCAAATCAAAACTTTCTTTTCAGCCTTTGGAGATAGCATTCAAAGTATCATTATACTACAGTCGAATCCCATCAGAACGAACTGCACAGGACCACCAAAATATTTTGTTATAATGAAAATTCGTAAAAACAGAATTTGTCATTTTATCAATTTCTATCTATATGCACTATATAGATAGAAATTGATAAAATGATATTTTGGTGGTCCTGTGAAGTTCGTTCTGGTGGGATTCGACTGTAGTATTTTGAAAATTTAAAATCAAAAATTTTAATCTAAGCAATTTTCCTTATTATAAAGTAAAAACAATAGTAACTTCAGATATTAAAAAATTCTACAAAGACTTTGTATAGGAAAATATACCTTCCAGAATGATTTGTGTTGACACAAAAGCACAAATTTTCACCAAGCATACAGGTGCTTCTGAAGCACTAACATTCATCATCCGAAAGATCTTTACGTCTTCTTATTTCATTCTTTTGATATCTGAGTCAGTCATTTCATAAGAAGTGAACACATCCTCATCTGCAAACAAAAGATCTTCCAGTTGCATGTTATTAGAGTGGAAGTTGATTTAGCTACTGATTCCGCAATGCTGCCACAATTTTTGCCTTCCACAATTTTTCCAGCAGTGCACTTGCTTCTTTAAAGTGCTAATGCTTTCTTTGGCTTGAGGTGGGAAAGTATCCCTGCTTCATCAACATTAAACACATTATTTAGATTGCATGAGCTCATAAGAGCAGCTATATTTCCACTCTATTTATTCACACTTTCCACAGGTACAACACCTGCCCGACTATAGATCATCTTGGCAAAGTCACTGTACCATTCCTTAAAACAATTTAGCCATCCAATATTGACCTGAAAGTCCTCATGGCTAAGAGCAGTGGCAAACTGCAGTGTTTTTTCACAGATTAACAGTTCACTAACTAGCACACTCCAGGAATGGATATCTTACATGAACAGCACTGAATCGACATCTTAAAATTGCACTAACCACATGCTCTTCCCTTCTGGCTTAATAGTCAGCTTTTGCAATTGGTGTTCATTTTGTTGTTGTTGTTGTTTTTTAATATTTTAAGAAAAGTCAATAGCATTGATGAAGCGATACAATATTTTTTAGCAACAGTGCCCTTTTTCACTCCAATATCTACTTTATCAATGATTTTTATGAAAATTGCTTTCTCTTCAAAGAACTTGTTTCAAAAAATAAGCAAGGAACACAAATGAGTGCAGAAAGAGACAGCAATAAATCTGGTTGCTATGGCTCCACAAATTCCCTTTATCCCCAAACCAGTTTCAGCCACTTTTAACACAATGAAAAGCGAGGTATGACTTGCCCAGGAAGGGTACTCTTTTTTTTTTTTTTTTTTTTTTAAACAAAACAGGGCGAGAATCCGAATTCAACATTTTTGCAGAAGAAGTAAAATATTTCTTGGAAACATGAATCTATTTTTGTTGTTGTTGTAGAGAAAATTTTGTGAAAAGGAATTTCGTTATACTGAAACTAAAAATACATTATTTCAATGGGACTTTTGACAGGATTGATCTTGTTTTCATCAAAACAGAAATTTCATTATATTAGATTTTGTTCTAACAGGAATAAACTATGCAAGATAAGTCTAAATTGCACAGCAATTGACCAGGAGAATGAGTTTGTGTATTTGGGAAGCATGTTTGACAGAGAGAACAAATTAGATGATGAAATTAGTAGGCCAGTGAAAGTCATAGTTGCTGTTATTGAAAGTCGTAGTTGCTGTTAGTAGGATTTCACAGGAAAGATGGGTTCTCAAGAAAGTCCTAAATGACTGAGTATGAAAGTGTAATTGTTCCTATTCTGATATGCGGCAGTGAAATCTGGATACTGCAGAAAAGACGCAAGAGTCGTCTGTGTGCTGGAGAGATGCATTACTTGCAGGGGGTTTGTGGCACGACACACACTGATCATGTGAGGAATGAAGATGTGCTGCAGATGTTTAATATGAGGTAAAATGTTGTTAATACAGTGGAAAGTAATATTCTTAGGTGGTTTGGCCATGTTGATAGAATAAGTGATGAGATGCTTACAAAGAGAATTGTTTCAGTCCAAGTGGCAGAAAAGGAAGATAGGGGAAGGCCAAGGAAACCATGGGAGGACCAGATTTAAGAATGACTGCATGAGAAAAGGATTAGCTTTCTTTGAGGAGCTAACCTCTGAATCTCAGATATCAGCTTAATGATATGTATGTAGGAATGAACTGTATCATGTTTCTTTTCTTTGCTAATGTGAGAGTGGAAAAAGAATGAATGAATGAAATTTCATTAGCTTAGTACTTTCTGCAAAAATATTTGCCAAAACTAAAAATTTTAGACATAGGTGAAATAACACCACTAAGCGGTTCCAATTTTTACCAGATGAAAATTCTTAAAAAGCACTTATCAATCAAAACATTGATGCACTAATTATAGATTTTAACAGTGTGTACTTCTATTAAGCATATATTAGAAAAGACAACTACATTTGTATTATTTGACAAATATTAAATTATAGTTTATCAAAAAAATACAAAGCATTTCACAAAAACTAATACTGTGTGAAGCAGAAAAAACATTCACTGGAATTTCTCTCTTTGCTTAAACTCTATCAGGAAATAATCCATAACTGTAGCTGCTATAAAAATAGCCTCACAATAGATTGAGAAGCTCGACTGGAATTTTAAAAAATTCATCTCGCTGGATTTCGTAGACCCTTTGTACTACATAAGAACATTTGTTGGGTTACCATAAATCACATGGAATTTTTTTGTTACTGATTTAAATGTTGAATTAATACCACAAGAATATAAAAATGTAGCCTACATTAAATGTACTATAAAACTCTACATTGCTCTATAGAGTTTTCTTTTTTCTTAATTCTACAGTGAAATCAACAGGCAGTGTGGCACCCTCAATGAGCAAATAAGGAATGTGAGCATTAGTGCTTGAAATCTCAATATATCATACAATAAAAATCCTTTGGAATTGAATCAAAAAGTATTATCACAACAAAAACTGAATATATACACAATCATATTAAAACTATATATTCAAACCATACATAGCCAGCACACACACACATAAAAAAAAATAAAACACCACAAGATAAATTCTTTTTAACAATAGGTGGGTGCACTATGATTGCAAAAAATTAAAACAAGTTTGCTCATGTGACTACAACTGCTGTTATTTGTATCTATCCAGTTATTTCACAAGACAGAGAGAAACAGAAGTGAAAACATGTAATGAAGAGTATATCAGTAACTTTCCATTTCTCAAGCAGTATAGTGTTAAAACTCTATGGTGTACAGTTTTCTGGTGGTTCAGTGATTTGCTGCTATTTAAAACCAAATGGTTTTTCCTTAGTTTCTGCATTCTAAATAACACATTATAAAAACAACAATTATGAAAACAACATATAAGGAGCATAATTTATTTTTGATATCTATACATGCAGCAAAATACCATTGAACATCCTTGTTCAAAGTCTTCTGAATAAGCCCCCCCCCACACCCCCATTAATTAATAAACCATTTTGCATCCAGTTTTCTCATGAAATTAAGATGGTTTAAAGATATAATTTTAAATAACTACAACACAGCACTGCACTCTATGAATGTAGCTTCAATCACAATCTCACAGCCTTCTCACAATCACAAAAATATTAGTTCATAAGAAATCGCTAGCCAGAAATATTTGTTGCAGCTATGACTTGTGTCAGTAAAGTTACACTTAACAAGCTATGATTCAAAACTGAATGAGTGAAGAATATTAACATCCCATTCAACAGTCTGCAAATAACAGAATTTTTTCTGAAAATACTTGAAAGAGCAATTCATGAATATTGTGATGTACTTGTAATGACCGTAGCTCCTTTCCAGCTCTTTCTCAACATAGCCACGATACAGCGAAAGCCACCACATAATTTTATTTTTATTTGCTCTGTAGTACAATCACATACTCGAAGAAAAATAGAATTCAGGCTCCTTTTTTTTAACAGTAACAAAGACGAACAGTTTATTTCACTAAAACTATGTGGCTTGGGACCTCTCAAAGGGTAGTTTAATGAAATGCCTCATTGACTTCATTCTCGTCCGTGCTATCGACACTAGACCCGATCATCATGTTGCCCCACCACTGCTCTATCTCTCTAAAACTCTGGTCCTGTCTATCTCACTTCCACTACAAAAGTAAAAATCCCGTTCTTTCTGAAAACTTCAAAAAGCTCCACTATTGGATTTCTGAATTAATCTCATCCATCTGGGGCTTGTGTTTCACTCCTTAATGTGCCTTTCAGATAATCCCATCATCACACAAGACAGGTACAATACACTTCAAGTACTTACATGTTAAACTAACAGTAATGCAGCTAACTGCGTGTATCTGACAGCAACAGACTTAAACATGCTTATTTCGTCCATTCTGCCCAAAAATGCCGTGAACAAAAGAATTTCACGTGGGAATGTACATCATCATCATCATCATTGTCAACCATTATCAATCCACTGCTGGACGAAGGTCTCCCCAAGTTTCCTCCACAACGGTCTGTCTTGTGCCAGTCTCCTCCATGTCACTCCCGCATATTTACGAATTTCATCCACCCATCTCCCATGTGGTCTTTTTCTGGGTCTTTTCCTGTCCCTTGGAATCCAATCTAAAATTTCGGCTGTCCATCTATGGTCTGTCCTTCTGGCAGTATGTCCAGCCCATTGCCATTTCAGGGATTTAACTCTGATCATGATGTCTTCCACTCTTGTCATTTTTCGGATCCACGAGTTCCTCTTCTTATCTCTCCTGGTTATACCAAGCATGCACCTCTCCATGCTTTTTTGAGTTGTCTGCAGCCTTTGTATGTCTCTTTTAGTTAAGGTCCACGTCTCTGCACCATACGTAAGCACTGGAAGGATGCATTGATCAAACACTTTTCTTTTAAGACATAATGGCATATTGCTCTTGAAAATTATGCTGTTTCTTCCAAAAGCTCTCCAGGCAAGTTTTGTACGCCGATTAATTTCTTCATCAATGTGACCCTCACTTGATATCTGCTGTCCAAGATAAACATACGTATCTGTTATCTCCAGTTTTTCTCCATCAATCGATAAATCTTCATTTCTTGTAAAAGCATTGAACATCACTTTTGTCTTCTGAAAGTTCATTTTTAATCCCACTTCTTTACTCTTGTCAGCAAGTTCCTGGATCATACTCTGCAGCTCTGATGGGGTAGTTGCAAAAATGACTACGTCATCAGCAAAACGAAGGTGGGTTAGATAATCTCCATTAATCTTTATCCCTTTGTTTTCCCAGTTCAGTGATTGAAAGACATTTTCCAATGTGGCATTAAAGAGCTCGGAGATATGGTGTCCCCTTGTCTCACTCCTTTCCAATTTTTATGTGTGTTGTATTTTCAAACAGCCGAATCTTTGCACTTGCATTTTCATAGATGTTATTAATAATATTAATGTATGCATCTTCAATACCGCAGGATTTCAGAGCCGTGGTAACTGCTGATGGTTTCACCGAATCAAAGGCTTTTTCATAATCGATAAAAGCCATGCACAATGGAAGTTCATATTCCCTCGCTCTTTCAATTAGTTCTCTCAGTACGTGGATATGATCTATTGTGCTGTAGCCACTCCTGAATCCAGCTTGTTCTCTCGGTTGAGCCATGTCCAGTGTTACCTTCAAGCGGTGTGAAAGAACTTTAGTGAAGATTTTATAAACCACTGATAGGAGGCTGATAGGTCTGTAGTTCCTGAGATCCTCAATGTCACCTTTTTTATGTAGCAGGATCATTGTAGCATTGTTCCAATCCTCAGGAATCTTCCCTTCATTAAGGCATCGAGTGAAAATTTGGGCGAGTACTGTTTCAATTTCTCCACTTGCTTCTTGTATGATGTCTATAGTAATTCCATCTTCTCCTGGAGCTTTCCCCCGCTTCATGTTCTTGATTGCATGTGCAACTTCTGCTGGGAGGACTGGAAGAACTCTGGTACCTTTCATGATGTCTGGAGTACATGTATCATCCCTTTCATATAATTTGAGTAGAAATCTTTCACTCTTGTCAAAATTTCACCTCTATTTCTTGTTATAGAACCATCTTCTTTTCTCAGAGCCATAATCTGTTTTCTTCCCTTACTGAGATGTCCCTTTGCTATCTTTAGGCTTTGGTTGTTTTCAATTGCTTTCCTCACTAGCTCACAGTTGAATTTCCTTACGTCTTCAGTGATACTTTTTCGTGCTGTCTTGCATAGCTCTATATATTCCACTTTGGAAGTCACATCTTCTTTAGTTGTCCTCATCTCTCTTCTTTTTTGCATCAACATTTTGGTTTTTCCTGATAATTTGTTTACATGCAACTTGTTCTTAGACCCAGCTAATTTTGTTGCTGTTTCCATAAGAGCTTTGGTTACTTTTCTGTTAACTTCCGAAATATCCACTTCTTCCGATGTTAGGCCTTCTAAAGCAGAGAATCTGTTCTTCAGTTCCAACTTGAAAGTATTATGGTGTTTTTTAAGGTTGGTTATGTCAATACATTTTGTTTGTCTTATGAGCTTGCCACGTTCCAGTTTAGTGTTGAGGTGCATCTTACATCTCACCAATCTATGGTCACTACCTGTGTTGAACTTGTTTAGCACACTGCAGTCTTCGATGACGAATTTTTTGTTACACATAATAAAATCAATTTCACTTGTCGTCCCAATTGGATGTCTCCATGTCCATTTCCTGTGTGGCTTTTTCTTGAAAAAGGAATTCAAGATGAAAAAATCCTTCTGCCTCTGCAAACTCAACGAGAGTATTTCCACGCTGGTTTCTGTTGCCGTGACCGAGTTTACCTACTGAAGTTTCATTCTTGTTGCCGGTGCCCTATTTTTGCATTGAAATCTCCCATAATTATCTTCAAGTGCTGCTTACCTTTATTATTTAGATGACGAATTTCCTCATAAAATTCTTTCAATTTCTTCTTCAGGATGACTTGTGGTGGGTGCATAAGTTTGAATAATCTGAGCCTGGTATCTTCTCGATAGTTGGATAACGAGTCGTGCAGCTCTGTCCGAGGAACTTTCAACTTCTACCACTTTATCCTTCAGTTTCTTGTTTATTATAAATCCAACACCACTAGTTCTGCCAGTATCTGTCCCACGATAATAGAAGAGATGTCCACTTTTCAGTTCAATGAGATCTTCTCCTTTTCTCCTTACCTCACTCAGCCCGACGATGTCCCACTTGATCCTTTGTAGTTCCTCTTCCAATTCAAGAAGCCTTGAATCAGACGATAGGGAGCGTGCGTTGTAGGTAGCCAAGGTCAGCATCAAATGGCAGCCTAGTCCGGTCCTCCGGGGATTCTTAGCACCCTCTGCCTTCATGTCGCACTGGCCGCTGCCTTGGCCAGGTACATTCCAGCTGCCGGAGACTGAGGGCCAAGATTTAAGTTGTAGAGTCATTTTGGAGGTGTTTGGCCATAACTCACCACGCTGGCCAAGCGGGTTGGTGAGTGTGGGATAGCATTTCCTCTGATCCCGATGGTATAGTTATACCGCTATTTGCAGTCGTCAGAGCCCCTTTAGTGGGAACAGGATGCACCACGAGAAGGCGGGGTTGACATTTGTCAAGGAGAGGCTGTGATGTTACGCATCACCTGACCTTACATCCCGGGAATGTACATAGGCATGCATATTTACAATTATTTTGTTTAATCTGAGGGCTAGCGAATTTTACAGTACCTTTCCATCTATTCTTGTCCAAGCACCAGGAACTTTATCCATACCACGAATAAAATTATGCAACTGCTCCCCAGTCAGTTCTTCAAAATTGATCTGAAATGGAAATTATCAACTAGGTTGTGGTGAATTAAAATTTTAAACTATGGCAAATTAAACAGAATAAATGTTGAAAATTGAACAGCGAGCAAGTTATCACATCATCAGTTTAAAATGAAATATCATTAACATTATAAAATGTTCTGCAAAATTTACATCTAAAATTTTGGATGTTAGATGTTCATGTCAAAATGTACAAACAAGATCAATGCCACCAAATCATCTATTTTCATTTTTTAATGTAAAACTGACTGTAAAAGCCAAAACATGTTACATACAGAACCATGATACACTTTGTTTTCCTATGGTAAAATGTGGGACAGTGCAAAAATGTGGATATTTTGCCATTGATGTAAATAACTGAAAGTAGACACTTTGTGGGAAGGAGTGGTGAGGTAAGAAATGCCAAAATTTTTATGTAGCACGAATGAATGAAATGATGAGGCCATTAGTATGGTAAGCACTTCAATGATTGACCAAAATGAATGCTGAATTGCTTTGCTTCCCGCAAGACAATGCGAACCTTCAGGGAGTAGGGAAACCTATTTCCTGAAGTTTCCCACTGTTTTCAAGTTTCTCTGCCGATGACTCCTAAGTGTAATAATCACAATCAGGGCTTGAAGAATATCTGAAAAGTTACATGCCTGGCTGGGCATGTGAAGAAATTATTTACTTGACCCAGGTGATACAAGCTCGATGCCCAGGAAAATTTATCTGTTAAGATAACAAATCAGAACTTTCATTTATTTTAAGTTAAAAAATATGACGAACACTTTTTTACATGCTTTTTACTTTCGTTTTAAGGGTTCGTATTCAAAATGCTCAATTGGCACAAACGCACGTATCTCAAGTTTTAAGATGATGATGCTGAAATTTGTATGAAATGGTATGATGATGAAATTGGTATTTGAGAAATTTAGTAGTTCTGTCATGTTCTTTTTGACGAAGTTTTCGCCCTTTGTCACTAAACATCGAAGGATAGTTGCATCAGAGGCATGCATCCTGTCACTGATAATAAACAACATTTGGAGCAAAACTACATATGGTTTCAATTTCTGGACCTAGAGCATAATGTAATTAAAGAAGTGATATTCTTCTGTCCTTGGTACTGCATAACAATAATACATCCAGTGATTAGCAGTGAAATGAAACACGACGTGCAACAACTGTCTTTTTCTTGCAGCACGTAATTCTATTTCAAACTTTTTTATTTTTTAATTTAGTTTCCTGGACCTGGCAATTAGATTGTTTTTTTGTCCTGCCTGAGCCTATAAATTACATGCCCCAGGCACCTTGAGCATGGTATTTTTCAAGCTCTGATTATAGTAACCAGCAAGTGATATACAAAGTTTCCACCACCCACATATAGGGTACTAAAGCGAATTAGATAATGTTGGGTTATGAATAAGCCAAACAGCTCTTTCCTACAGAGAATGAAGAAGTTTCATTTATAATTTGCAGGCACTATGCCAAATGTGGAAGCTACAGTATGGGATGGATAAAATTGTGACTTATGCAGTTCTAAAAGTTATTCTAAGGAAAGGGCCACCCAACTTATAAAATTATTTATATTTTAATAAAAAGGACATTTGCTCGTTGTATAGTGATGAAATAGGCCCATATTATGGGCCTATTTAAAGAGTTAAACCTGCTTAAAAAAAAAAAAAAAAAAAGGCTAACAATTATGTTTCAAGTTAAATGTTACCTTTCCTTAGAACAACTTTTAGAACTGCATAAGTCACAATTTTATCCATCCCATACTGTTGCTTCCACATTTGGCATAGTGCCAGCAAATTATAAATGAAACTTCTTCATTCTCTGTAGGAAAGAGCTGCTTGGCTTATTCATAACCCAACATTCTCTAATTCGCTTTAGAACCCTATATGTGGGCGGATGTAAGGTCAGGTGATGCGTAACATTACAGCCTCTCCTTGACAAATGTCAACCCCGCCTTCTCGTGGTGCATCCTGTTCCCACTAAAGGGGCTCTAAAGACCGCCAATAGCGGTATAACTATACCATCGGAATCAGAGGAAATGCTATCCCACACTCACCAACCCGCTTGGCCAGCGTGGTGAGTTATGGCCAAACACCTCCAAAATGACTCTACAAATTAAATCTTGGCCCTCAGTCTCCAGCAGCTGGAATGTACCTGGCCAAGGCAGCGGCCAGTGCGACATGAAGACAGAGGGTGCTAAGAATCCCCGGAGAACCGGATTAGGCTGCCATCTGATGCTGACCTTGGCTACGTATAATGGACGCTCCCTATCTTCTGATTCAAGGCTTCTTGAATTGGAAGAGGAACTACAAAGGATCAAGTGGGACATCGTCGGGCTAAGTGAGGTAAGGAGAAAAGGAGAAGGTCTCATTGAACTGAAAAGTGGACATCTCTTCTACTATCGTGGGATAGATACTGGCAGAACTAGTGGTGTTGGATTTATAATAAACAAGAAACTGAAGGATAAAGTGGTAGAAGTTGAAAGTTCCTCTGACAGAGCTGCAAGACTCGTTATCCAACTCTCGAGAAGATACCAGGCTCAGATTATTCAAACTTATGCACCCACCACAAGTCATCCTGAAGAAGAAATTGAAGAATTTTATGAGGAAATTCGTCATCTAAATAATAAAGGTAAGCAGCACTTGAAGATAATTATAGGAGATTTCAATGCAAAAATAGGGCAACGGCAACAGAATGAAACTTCAGTAGGTAAATTCGGTCACGGCAACAGAAACCAGCGTGGAAATACTCTCGTTGAGTTTGCAGAGGCAGAAGGATTTTTCATCTTGAACTCCTTTTTCAAGAAAAAGCCACACAGGAAATGGACATGGAGACATCCAATTGGGACGACAAGTGAAACTGATTTTATTATGTGTAACAAAAAATTCGTCATAGAAGACTGCAGGGTGCTAAACAAGTTCAACACAGGTAGTGACCATAGATTGGTGAGATGTAAGATGCATCTCAACACTAAACTCAAACGTGGCAAGCTCATAAGACAGAAAAAATGTATTGACATAACCAACCTTAAAAAACACCATAATACTTTCAAGTTGGAACTGAAGAACAGATTCTCTGCTTTAGAAGACCTATCATCGGAAGAAATGGATATTTCTGAAGTTAACAGAAAAGTAACCAAAGCTCTTTTGGAAACAGCAACAAAATTAGCTGGGTCTAAGAACAAGTTGCATGTGAACAAATTATCAGGAAAAACCAAAATGTTGATGCAAAAAAGAAGAGAGATGAGGACAACTAAAGAAGATGTGACTTCCAAAGTGGAATATATAGAGCTATGCAAGACAGTACGAAAAAGTATTACTGAAGATGTAAGGAAATTCAACTGTGAGCTAAGGAGGAAAGCAATTGAAAACAATCAAAGCCTAAAGATAGCAACATCTCAGTAAGGGAAGAAAACAGATTATGGCACTGAGAAAAGAAGATGGTTCTGTAACAAGAAATAGGGGCGAAATTTTGACAAGAGTGAAATATTTCTACTCCAAATTATATGAAAGGGATGATACATGTACTCCAGACATCATGAAAGGTACCAGTACCAGAGTTCTTCCAGTCCTCCCAGCAGAAGTTGCACATGCAATCAAGAACATGAAGCGGGGAAAAGCTCCAGGAGAAGATGGGATTACTGTACACATCATACAAGAAGCAAGTGCAGAAATCGAAACAGTACTCGCCCAAATTTTCACTCGATGCCTTAATGAAGGGAAGATTCCTGAGGATTGGAACAACGCTACAATGATCCTGCTACATAAAAAAGGTGACATTGAGGATCTCAGGAACTACAGACATATCAGCCTTCCTCTCAGTGGTTTATAAAATTTTCACTTAAGTTCTTTCACACCCGCTTGAAGGTAACACTGGACATGGCTCAACCGAGAGAACAAGCTGGATTCAGGAGTGGCTACAGCACAATAGATCATATCTACGTACTGAGAGAACTAATTGAAAGAGCGAGGGAATATGAACTTCCATTGTGCATGGCTTTTATCGATTATGAAAAAGCCTTTGATTTGGTGAAACCATCAGCAGTTACAATGGCTCTGAAATCCTGCGGTGTTGAAGATGCATACATTAATATTATTAATAACATCTATGAAAATGCAAGTGCAAAGATTAGGCTGTTTGAAAATACAACACACGTAAAAATTGGAAAGGGAGTGAGACAAGGTGACACCATATCTCCGAAGCTCTTTAATGCCACATTGGAGGGTGTTTTTCAGTTGCTGAGCTGGGAAAACAAGGGGATAAAGATTAATGGAGATTATCTAACCCACCTTCGTTTTGCTGATGACGTAGTCATTTTTGCAACTACTCCATCAGAGCTGCAGAGTATGATCCAGGAACTTGATGACAAGAGTAAAGAAGTGGGATTAAAAATGAACTTTCAGAAGACAAAAGTGATGTTCATTGCTTTTACAAGAAATGAAGATTTATCGATTGATGGAGAAAAACTGGAGATAACAGAGACATACGTTTATCTTGGACAGCAGATATCAAGTGAGGGTTACATTGATGAAGAAATTAATCAGCGTACAAAACTTGCCTGGAGAGCTTTTGGAAGAAACAGCATAATTTTCAAGAGCAATATGCCATTATGTCTTAAAAGAAAAGTGTTTGATCAACGCATCCTTCCAGTGCTTACGTATGGTGCAGAGACGTGGACCTTAACTAAAAGAGACATACAAAGGCTGCAGACAACTCAAAGAAGCATCGAGAGGTGCATGCTTGGTGTAACCAGGAGAGATAAGAAGAGGAACTTGTGGATCCGAAAAATGACAAGAGTGAAAGACATCATGATCAGAGTTAAATCCCTGAAATGGCAATGGGCTGGACATACTGCCAGAAGGACAGACCATCGATGGACAGCCGAAATTTTAGATTGGATTCCAAGGGACAGGAAAAGACCCAGAAAAAGACCACATGGGAGATGGGTGGATGAAATTCGTAAATATGCGGGAGTGACATGGAGGAGACTGGCACAAGACAGACCGTGGTGGAGGAAACTTGGGGAGACCTTCGTCCAGCAGTGGATTGATAATGGATGATGATGATGATGATGATGATGATGTGGGCGGTGGAAACTTTGCATGTCACTTGCTAGTTACTATCATCAGAGCTTGAAAAATACCATGCCCAAAGTGCCTGTGGCATGAGGCCGGAATTATGTGACAACTATATACACAACAAGGGCTATCATTGCATATTTTTTTATTCCTCCACCTTACGAGTAGCAAAGTTGAACACAGAATTCTACATACACACTATCTAAGAACCTACAAAGCATTCTCAGAGATTGTCAATCACTCACTGCCAACAATGAGGAAGGCAATGAATACCATCAGCCTCACCATTTTCAAGTAAGAACACTGTTCTAGCTGACTAACATTTATTATCAACGAAGGTTTAAAATGCACTGACTTTGTGCTTGCCTCCCTTCAATGTCCTTGCGGCCATCTAGTGGCGTCATTAGATACCAGAGGTGTTGGTTTCTCAATTACATGTCTTAAAATTCCGGTCAGAGCTTGGGATTAGGCAAAAGAAAAATGTTGCTGTGACTTATGAAGTAACCCTCGTATAATAGCCTCAAATCATATTGTGTACCACAATTCTGGAAAATTTTGATTTGTGAAGGACTCTTAATAGATGGGGAAAATGAGAAGGGTTTGAAAAAGAAAATGAATAATAATATATGTCAGTACAGAAATGTGTGTACAGCCCTGTTGATGATGGCAGCACATGAGAAGAAATTTCAAATGACCAAAAAGAGTGTTTTATCACTCTTTTTGGATGTGTAAAAGAGTGATAAAACATGCATGCATTATGATATTTAGTCTGACTAGAAGGATGATACCTATGTTTCAACTTTTTCCAGTGTGGTGGCCCTGGGGGAAGACATTAGTGCTCCAGACTATGTTTTCAGTGTGCACATCATGTATAACCAAGACCGAAAGATGTGAAATAGCGTTTTACAAAAGTGCGCTTGTCTACAAGTATATACAGATGAAGGAGCTGAACGAAACTTTCAGCTTTGTGATTTTAAATTAGTGTAACTACATGTTTTTTTAATTACAATAGCATTAAATTGGGTAATTTAACGTGATTTTAATTATCTGAATTGAAACTGGGGCAATGTGATTGCAGTCTGAATGTTAAAATTTAGGTAACATTATCAATAGCACTACAGCAAATTTTAAACTTTAATAAACATTATTGGGATTAAATTGTTGTTATTCACAATAAAATAAATAAATAATTTCAATTTGAATTATCTTTTAATGTGAGGCTGGAAGAGTGGAAGTACACAGCAGAGTACATGCTGGTAAGTAATATTTTTACTTAATTAATTCATGATTATTTATGCCTACGGAAAAACAATTGATTTTACCTTGGATAATTCTTTTTTGGATAGTGATGGTTCATATGAAGCTCCTTCTTCAGTTTGTGGTATTTTAGGAGCAGTTCCATTAGTCACCATGTTAACAGCCTCAGCCTACCAAAAGAAATGAAAATTACACTTAACATTGAACCTCTAATGCAAGAAAATTAAGCACAATCACTGTATCAAAAGTAAAAAAAAAGTTGTAATAATGTGTGTAACGTGATTAACCACATAAAAAGATAAAATTAAAATCATCTTAACACTAAATTTGAAAAACAGAAAAATGAACACCAATGAAAAGAGTAGAAAAAGGAACCACTAAAATAGTAGTTAGGGGAAGAGTACTTGGTTCATCAGTGACAAATCAGAATTTAAAAACAAATCTACCAACAATAAAAAATCAGATTAAATTCTTTTCAACTTTCTACCTAGTTCACAATTTTGCATCAGATACATTAAAAAACAAGCAAAATTGCTCATAAAAACTCTTCAAATTTGTCTACATACTTTTCCAATACAACAGTTCCAAAATATATGTTGATAGACCTAAAAACTTGAAAATATATTCTACATTTTTTGAGTTTTATTCCAAAAAATGAAATTATAGTAATTAATGACTTCATGGCTTCCTCTTATTACTTTCAGTATTATAAATATTTAACGGGAATTATCGAGGATAAATTTATTACCTCTCAAATTTTCGATCTAAACACTAGATCTTCGTCAGGAGTTCTTGCTTCCCTTCTACTTCCACAGGTCTGGTGACCAAGCCTGATGGATTTTCCATCCAGCATGGTCATTGATGTTGCCACCTTGTGTCTTGTAAATTTCCAGGGATTCCTCTAATTTCCACATAATTGCATGGGATTGATGTTTGATCACTTTTAAGGAGTCCCAGTCTATTTTGTGGCCAGTTTGTTGTATGTGCCTGTCTAATCCTGTTTTATTTGAGCTGTTCCTTATTGCTGCTTTGTGTTCTTTAACTCTGGTGGTTAACTTTCTTACTGTTTCTCCTATATATGGTAATCCACAAGAACAAACTACTTTATAAATGACTCCTTCCTGGAGTAAAGGATTTTCTCCTTTTTGTTTTAGGGATGGTAAGTATTTTTTAATTTTGTTATTCAAACCTGGAGCTAACCTAATTTTATATTTAGTGCTGATTTTTTTCAGTTTTTCAAACAGTCCCTTGTGGTAAGTGACTTTTCTTGTGAATAAATATTCAATTTTCTCCTTATTTTTGTCTGTAGTGCCTGTTCTGTTCCTAGTAGGATTTTCGCCCAGTAGTTCACGAATTTCTTTTGAAGGGTAATCATTTTCTAATAAGATAGATTTTAAACTTATTTTTATGCTTTTTCTTAGCTTCTGAAGTTGAATTCAGCTTTTCAACTTTCTCTTTAAATTGTAAAGCTACATTTTTCTTCATATAATTAGGGTGATCTGATTTATAATTTAAAATTTTTCCTGTATTTGTAGGCTTCTTGCATAATTCTGTGGTAATATATCTTTCTTTCCCACTTCAAAGTAATATCTAGGTAATTTAGCTTATTTTTGTTTTGCTCTTCTAAAGTGAATTTTAGGGATTCATCTTGGGCATTAAAACCTTCTAGGATTTTTGATGGGTATCCACTCGAATCTTGATCTATGATGAAAAGGATATCATCCATGTATCTAATATACATGCAGAAAATTGAAGGTTTCAATAGGCACTGGTAGGGCTCTTCTATTTTACTTACGTAATAATTTGCTATGAAATTATGTCTAAATAGCACGTTAAAAGCAGCTAAGTGACATTTGACATTTGCAATGCTGTATGCATATTTGAAAATATATGTTATCCTGAAGAAGGGTTAACGTTACACAAAGATTTACACATAATACTTATAAACAGACCAAGAAATTCTTCACATTAGTACATTTTGTTTAAAAGAAATGCACCAAATTAAGCGTGGCAACCAGATTTGGTATGTAATATTGTATTTTATGTGTTTACAGTGAGATCAGCTACAGTCACCTCAAGAAGCACTTATAGCGTAGTAAATCCATTTATTTTTGTGGTGTAGTAAGCACAAAGATTCACCAAGCTTTCACACTCCACTGGGAGGCTTTTTCAAGGCAATGGTAGATACAAAATGCAGGGAATTAAAACACGCAAACAAAGACAATTTTTTGAAAATAAGCGGGTGATATCACAAGTAATATTACATGAATTTTTATCACAGAATCATACAGTGTGCCGAGATGTGTTTCTATCTTTCATCAAGCCATTGGTAGTTTGAGAGAGATCATGTCATTGCAGGCTAGTTTGCTTGAAAGGATTTCGACTGTTTCTCCCACGACGACAGTCTCTTTAAATTTTGTGTAAAGAACAATTCTTTTTTTTTTTTTTTGCTTATTTATAAGATTTATAATTTAATCATACTTTGTGCCACGTAATGAATACATGCAATATAGCGTAGCTAATACGCTTATTTTGATGTTTTTTAAAGACAATTCTTCTAATACTATTCCATACTGGAGCAGCCGAGCAATGCATAACTTCTCTGGTGAGGGCTGTATTCTGCACATCTTGGTTGACACTTACCACATGTTCTTCACATCTAGTTTCCAAGGATCGCTTTGCATTCTGATATACAGTAAAACCTCAAAATCCAACATCCAGAAAACTGGCAACTTTAGAAATCCGGCACTTTTCTGATTTCGTTTTCGTGAGAACATCCGATGTTTTACTAATAACCATGGAAATCTCCCGATGTAAAGTCTCAACAACAAATCGCAAGATCAACCGATCTCAGTGTGTGAATTGCCGATAGCTGCATACGTGTAACATCGGGAGGTTTCTCAAATTCTTCATCTCATCGGGCCACACTGAAGTAACGTGGACCAATGAGTCGACGAATCTGCGTGTACGTTTGAAATGCATGTCAAACGTGTGATGATGATCTGAGCTTGGTGGTGGCAATATGTGGATTCCATCGTATAATGATATCTACATCGCCTGCATGATGCATCGCGTTAATGGCCTTCGTGATGTATTGTAGTTTTGTCAGTCAAAAAACCGTAACATCGATGTAAAATTCACATCGGGTTTTCGTGATGTATCGATACATCGTCCAGCCCTAGCAGTTGCTCTGGGTTTTTTCAAGTTTTTACCTAATCCTTTGCCAAATTCAATTTTATAAATAGTACAAAAAAGTAATCGCCAATATTTTTGCCAAAAATTTTTTTCCATCACCAACACGATTTTTTTTTCGCAAATTGGGAAGAATGTGATTGGCAGCACGATACCTGCTTATTTATAAGACATAGACACACAAATTTTCATTAAAGTGACCTGTTACGTGTAAGTACATGTTTTACATAATGCCCATTATGCAATTTTTGGATAGGTTCAGAAATCCTGAATTTTCATAAATCTGGCACTTGTCCGGTCCAGTTGATGCCGGATTTTCGAGGTTTCAATGTATATCTTTTCTATGTTGTCGGGATACACCAACGGTATAGCATACACACCTTCCTTCTCTTTCTTGCACTGTCTCTCCTTGCAGCTTGATATTATATGTGATAGTGGGATTGCTGATTTCATTGCTATTGAGATGTACTTATGCAATAAGTTCCTCAGCCAATATGTAAAGCCTGGGACATATGTGATGGATCCTGCGTATCTCATTGTCTTACTAGTTGGTTTTGTTATTGCAGATATTATATCATTTCTTACAGTTCTATGTATTCTGTCTATGCCATTCTCCTTATATCCAGCCTTTAGGCCTTTGCTATAAATATTAAAATTTCCTTATTATGAAGGTAATCAGGTTTGCATACATTATATGCTCTAAAACCATGCTCTAAACTGAGAAAGTTTGTACTCTTTTGGGCAGTGTGAATCAGAGTGGACAAGGTTCAGTACTGTGGTTGGTATATAATAAATGTCAAAATCGAAGCTGGATGTTCCATTTCTTTTGAGCGTGATGTCAATATAATTCAGCGTCCCATTTACCTCAAGCTCCTTGATGAACTTTATTGTATTGTGCATGTTGTTTATCTTCTGCATGAAATTAATTCGTCTATTCCATGTCCCGTATGAAGAATGTAGCAGCGGATCCACACATGGGGTTTCTAACAAAAAAAGAAATTACTGGTTTCTCAAAAAAACCATTTTCAGTGGTGTTTAGATACTGGAACACAAGGGGATGTCTCGTATCCAAAAGGGATAAATGCACCCAGAAAACAGGACTGAATGAAGATTGTGACTTTCGCATTGTGAGGAGTATTGTACAGAAAAACAGGTCTTCCAGTGTGCAGCATCTGACTGTTGAACTAAAGACAGGAGCAGCCCATGTTGACCCAAACCATGAGTAGGGAGTTAAAGAAATTGGATCTTGGAAGTCATCTACCTATTTGGGAGCCACTTATCTCATCAAAAAATAAGTTTACAGTAGTGTCAAGGACACTGTGATTTTTTTACTTTTGGTTGTTTGGAGGTTTAACGACCACTATGAGCAATTCCTTGGGCTATAAGAAGTCGTCCATCCCTAATTTCGGATCACTGGTTCCAGGGAAGGGAAAGAGCTACTGCCATTGGACAAGCACAACATCCATGCCTCACTGGGCTTCGACCTGGACCCCATCATGGATGAATAGCCAGAAGCCCGCACCTAGTCAACTGCATTACCAGGACAGTAAATAGTGAATGGACAGTACAACAATGGACGAAAGTGATGTGGTCAGTTGAATCACGCTATACATTGTTTTGCCCTGAAGGTTGGCAAAGAGTGCAGTGAGAAATTTGTAAAGTGATGGACCTGGCATGTCTCATGAACATAATCCAAGCATTTGGAGGTGGCACCATGCTATGGGGAATGTTCTGTTAGTGTGGACTGGGTCCACCGATATATGTGGAAGATAATAAGACATCCAGGGAATTCCTGAATTTGTAGTGAACCAAATTCTTCCTGCAATGCTACACTTTTCCCTGCATGTGAAAGCACCTTAAGGGATGACAATGCAACAGCACATCATGCCAGAATAGTTTGACAAGCACAAGGGGGACTTCTGTCATCTCCCCTGACATCCACAATTTCCTGATATCAGTCATAATAAAAATGTGTGTGCCATGCTGAAAAAAGCTTTTCGGCAACAATGTCTTCTTCCGTCAACAAGCAAAAATCATGCAGCTCTATCTTTCTGGCAGAGCTGCACAATGTTTGCTGCAGGAATGGCTATCTTTGAACCAACACAGAATCAATACCATGTCCCCTACTTTTGGTCATTTGAAACTAAGTTGGCCATACTGAATACTAAATAAAGTGTGTGTGTGTGTGTGTGTGTGTGTGTGTGTGTGTGTGTGTGTGTGTGTGTGCGTGCGTGCGTGCGTGCGTGCGTGCGTGCGTGCGTCTCTCTCTCTCTCTCTCTCTCTCTCTCTCTCTCTCTCTCTCTACAAATTTACCCTTATGTGTTTCATTAAAAAAAAAATTCTTACAATTTCATTAAATGTATTATAGTTCACTTCGATTAGATAGTTGGGGAGACAGGAAAAACAAAGGGCATGATAATTTTAAAGATGTTGATGGAATATTTGTTTATTTCCTTTAAGAATTAGATAGTCACTGAAATGCATTTCAAATCTAGGTGTTCAGATAAAAATCAGTATGCATTTTAAATACTTAAATCATGACATTGTGGTAAAACAGCGGGCACGCTGCCGATTCGCATTCTTCGCAATTTGTGAAAAAACAACAGTTTTGGTGATGGATAAAAAGGTTTGGCGAAAATATTGGCAATTACCTTTTTCAATGAGATTGCCTTTTTTGATAACATTTTGCTGCTTAATTGTAAAGAATATATAATCTTCTGTTTTTGAACTATTACAAGACTTTATGTTTTTATGGTTTTTATATTTCTAATGGAGAGTGAAAAACAAATTGGCAACTTCAGACTACATTTAGAAAAAAAAACATTGAACTTGACAAAAACTTTACAAAACCCAGAGCAATCACTGGTAATGATCCCTCTTTCACATATGATTTGATGAAATACATAAAATTCACAATCCCATTGCACACACATTTATTAAGTACATATGTTTTAAGAAATACAAAATAAACCTCATCATAAGCTAAAATAGATTTTCTTTCAGTTTGAATAACATTGAGGTACAACATTTTCATATGAAATCTTTTAAATTTAAAATCTTAATGCACAGCACAGTTTATTATGACATCCAACCAAACACTATGTTGGATCACTTCAAGTGCCTCAAAACCAAGTGATTTGACAGTTATGAGCTTCCACAAGACAATGGACATAATGTTCACTCATAGGGTAGGGTGACACAAATTGTGAAACACATTGTTTCAGCTCAACCACAGTGACTGATAAAACTTAATTCTGCAGACTGGAAAAATACAGGGAAACCTACAGAATGTGAGTTATGTCATATCTGCACATTGCATGCACTATGTAACATGTAGTACCGCGAGCCACATTCATCTGTAAATTTTTCATCATCTGTCTTTCGAACTTTTGATTTCATGTTTGTCTCCTTAGTCACCTGCAATCTCCTGATTTGCCAGGTCGCCCACAACGATTCACCTTACGGTCGGAACTTTTTTTTCATCAATAATGTGTAAAATTTATGCTCTATAGTGCTCATCATGCTGGATTGATTCTACTCTCTGTATTACCAGATATTCATATTGCCTCGCCAGATTTCTACTGTACTTAACTGTTGTCATGTCAACGTTGCACAGAATCCTGTAATTAACGTAGCACAAGCTGCATACATCTGTTAATTTCTCATCACCTGTCTTTTGATTCTTTGTCTGCAAGCTCGAATTCTGTATTATTCCTTGCATCAATACTGTGCAAAATAATATTCTAAAATGCTCTTCAAGCTGAATTGTTACTATTCACTGCTTTGTCAGAGACTTTTGTTGCCTCACCAGGCACTCTAGTGTAACTAACTGTTTTTACTATCATCAATGTACAGAACCGTGAAAATAAGCAGTAGCGTAAGATACAAGCATCTGTAAATATATTTTTTTGTCATACATCATATGAGATGATATATTCAAGCACATCTCCTGTATCTTTCTTTTAATAAATACTGTGTGAAAACTGTTTCAAATAGTAGGTCACTTCTCAATATATGTACTTGATTGCTTTGTTTTGAAAAAAATATTTTTTCCAAGACAAGCAACAACCAATTTAATAACCTGGCAACATTTTTAAAAGTCTTTCTTGTGCCAGTAAAGTAAAAACAGCATACCATAGCATTGGAATTAGAGCCAGAATGACAGCAAATGATCTGCCTATCAGTTAAGAACTTAAAATCTATTGGCTTCTTAATATTTAAGATTTTACAGTCAGGAGTCGATTCATTTAACTGAATGAATTTGTTTGTCTTTGAACAGAGACAAATGTAAGATTCTGTAATCAAAAAATAGACCGATGAGCCATTCTATTATACCACCCTCAGCCTAGAGAAATGAGTGCGCCTGGAGACTAAACGGTGGCGCATGTGAAGTTCACAGAGCAGTATATCCACAATCCAAAGACCGGCTTTCGGTTAGAGTCAGAATAGGGAAAGCTGCCAATTTATCGGAGTTTGATAAAGGACAAATTGTGATGGCACGGCGCCTCCGAACTACGATCTCGGAAACGGTGTGGCTTGTGGGTTGTTCACGTGCCACTGTAGTGAGTATGTATCAAAAGTGCTGCACAAATGGCCAAACGACAAACTGTTGTCCAGCCATATGTTAAATGCAGTTCTTTGATGCCAGAGGGAAGCGGCGACTGTTGCACATTGTTCACAGCGACTGTAGGACCACAGTACGACAGATCACCTGCAGCTACAACAGTGGTGATCAGGGCAATGTGTCACAGCACAGAGTTCATTGCAGCCTTCTGCACATCGGCCTGTGCAGCCGAAACTAGCCGGGTCCCCATGCTCACTGCACGTCATTGCCAACAATGCATGAAAGGGGCCCAGGATCATCGAGATTGGACCGAAGATGATTGGAAGAAAGTGGCCTGGCCTGAGGAATCAAGATTCCTGGTGCATCGCGTAGACATCCGAGCGTGGGTACGCAGATTACCAAAGGAGGCTATGGCACCTGGATGCACTGTTGGGCAGAAACAGGATGGTGGCGGCAGTGTTATGCTGTGGGTGATGTTTTCTTGGGAGACTTTAGGCCCTATTATCCCAATAGCACAATCCTGACAGCTGTGAGGTATCTGAACAACATTGCGGACCAAGCTGACCCATTCATGGCAACCGTCTTCCCAGCTGGTGATGGCCATTACCAACACAATAATGCGCCATGCCACACTGCCAAAATCATCAAGGAGTTGTTCAAGGAACATGCTGCTGACTTTTTGTTAATGCCCTGGCCTCCAAATTCACCTGACATGAACCCAATCAAACACTTGAAAAATTGGGTTTGCGCTAAAACACCATCACCCTGAAATGTACGGAAACTGGAGGTCCTGCTGTTGACATTATGGTACCAGATACCCCAGAATAGGTATCACCACCTCATTGAATCGATGCCTTGCAGAGTGACTGCTGTTTTGTGAACTAAAGGGGGCCCTTTAACTTATTATGTAGGTGTTCGTAATGTAATGGCTCGTTGGTGTAGTGTAGTACAGATTTTTATTACACCTTTTTTGTTTCAAATTTTGGTTTCTTACCATTGCTTTGATGCCTTCTGGGTACAAAAACTTATTATACAAACTGTCAACTGTATCATTAGGATCAACTTCACAATCACGCATAAGGAGAACAGGTCCAGTATCTAAGCCATCATCAGCCCAAAATACAGAAAAACCAGCTTTTTTATCACCTTGCATCAATGTCCTGCAGAGAGAAAAGAAAAACACTTCAGTATCATCATGTATGATCAAAACGATACAAATATTTCACATCATTTAAATTTTTACACCACCTCAAAAGTAACATGATGCTTGCAGCTACTAATTTTATCAAAATGTATTGAAAATTCTAAATATACACTGACTTTTTTCAATGCAATTTCATTAGAAATTGAAAAGATAAATGCATTCTCACATCAAAAGAAAATTATTTCCTCTTAATAGAAATGTAATAAAACAAAATAAATCATTGGGAAAGAAAATAATTCTTCAAGCCCACTGAACCAGTGCTGCACTTGTGAGGTTGCCCATGGGCCTGGGCACACCCCATTGTCCTTTGCTCCTTGTTATTGTCTGCTTTGTATATTTTTAAGTATATATTTAATGAATCATTGGAAACAAACTTTAATATGGTGGGGATATTTTTTATTGCCCAATATTTTGAGCAGTGGCGCACTCAAGGGTGGCCCAGGGTCTTGGGCCCTCTCCATGAAGTATCACATGGTCCTATGTTCTTTCTTATAGGCTGCTTATTTTTAAATATATTTGCATATATTTTTAAATACATATCTTATGAATCAATGAAAATGCACTTTGACATGGCAGAAATATTTTTCCTGCCATGTCAAATAATTTTAAAGATGTTTTCTCCAGGGCATTTTTATTTGTATTTTCAATATTTCAGGCCACCCCCATAAAGAAATCCTGGGTGCATCACTGCACTGAACATTTACCAATTGCATACAGAAATATAAATGTATTTCACACATATACACAGTGGGATGAATAAATTAAGTTTTATAAATATTACATGTATGTGTGTGCATGCATAGGCACTATAAAACTTCATACAACAACACACATTTAAAAATAAATTTAATGAATGTTGGACAAAGAACAAAGCTCACTGTTTACAACACAGAATTTAATTTTATCTTATTCTGCAGCACTGAGAATTAGATGGAAATTAAGGGTCTTATTAGGTAGTGAGATGTGGTTGATATGAGAATTCAGAGAGGAATATAATAAAAAAAATGGATTCAGTGGTGTTCCCAACAATGTCCTTCTTTGACAAGTTTCATTTAATAGCTATCTGATAATGTATTCCCAGTTTACTCTTTAACTGAAGAAAAACTCATAAACCATACTCTTAGATATTCCCTTTAGTGATTTTACTTTTGTATTAAAAAAAATCATTTCTGATATCTGAACTCCCTTGTTTGAGCATATTGTCACATTTGAAATAATATCTGAGTGATGCTCTCTATGGCACAGTGGAAATTTTAGTAAACACACTGTCTATCATTGACAGTTTATACAGTAAACTATGATTTTAACACAGACACTTATTTTCACAGCACTTAACAGCAGCACACATAAAAAGGGGAATGTCCTGAACTCATTACATTCCATCACAAAAGATATGACACTAAATTCCATAAAAATTTTTGAAGAGATCACTGTTGTTCCTCTCGCCCATAGGAAAATATAAAACTAAAGATCAATGCATCCCAACTACACACTTGGATTATGCTCATTTTTTTCTCAGAAAAGGATCTTTAAAAAAAACTTGAAAATAAGAACAAAGTGGTCATGAGGGACTATGAAATAACTCACTGGATGCAGGTGATGCTGTTGGTCATTTATGTTACAGTGGAGCTTGATTTCTAGCTGGGCCATTAATCACTAACTTAATTCTTGGTGGTGAAAAGCCAGGCCTTTTCAGTTGAATTGTGATGATATTCATTGGAGTTTAAGAGCCCAAGCAGCCCATCAACAGAACAAAAGAATTCCTCTGAAGCAGCACTTTGCTGATAGGCTCCATCCAGACAGCAAAACCAAAATCCAAAACTAAACTTGTCATGGGTTATGGAGAAAAAGTTTTATGTGAGCAAGGTTTGTTAAAAAACCCACCTGCCCAAAAAATTCACTTTGAAAAAACCCAACAAAACTTACTACAAGGCAAGTTTTATTGGATTTTTTAATTTTCAGAGCAATTTCCCAATTTCTTTTTTCCTTAACGAAGTTGATTGCTTTTTTTTTTTTACGGTATGCTTTCTACTCCAAGTTATTTCAAACATACTGAGCAATTATATATAAAACATTTAATATTTGAAATCAATCTATGAGAAATGTGGGTATACTGTAAACAGTGTTTAATAAAAATCAACAGTCAAAACAAGTAGATGGATTTGTCAAAACCGGCAGATGACTGCCCAATTATTTGTTAATGCAAATTCATGTACAAAATTTTGGACTAATTAGTGTTGACAACTTTCAAAATTAAGCTTGTAAAATTATATTAAGATATTCCAATAAATCTGCATTGATTTTGGCAAAGATTTTAAAATACAATATTTAGGGAATTATTTTAAAAGTAAAAGACTACCTGCCCTGCCCCTACTTCAAATGCAATCATATATATATCATCGTCATCAACAACCATTATCAACCACTGCTGGATGAAGGTCTCCCCAAATTTCTTCCACAATTGTCTATCTTGGGCCTGTCTCCTCCATGTCACTCCAGCATACTTTCAGATTTCATCCTTCCATCTTCCATGGGGTCTTCTTCTGGGTCTTTTCCTGTCCCTTGGAATCCAGTCTAAAATTTTGGTTGTCCATCGGTGGTCCATTCTTCTGGCAACAAGTCCAGCCCATTGTCCTTTCAGTGATTTCACTCTGGTCATGAAGTTGTCCACTCCTGTCATTTTCCTTATCCACAAGTTCCTCTTCTTATCTTTCCTGGTTACACCAAGCATGCATCTCTCCATGCTTCTTTGAGTTGTCTGCAGTCTTTGTATGTCTTTTTTAGTTAAGGTCCATGTCTCTGCTCCATACGAAGCAATGGCAGGATGCACTGATTAAACACTTTGCTTTTGAGACATAATGGCATACTGCTCTTAAAAATTGTACTGTTTCTTCCAAAAGCTCTCCATCCAAGTTTTATACGCCGATTAATTTCTTCATCAATGTGACCCTCACTTGATATCTGCTGCCCAAGACAAATGTAGGAATCAGTTGTCTCAAGCTTTTCTTTATCAATCGATAAATTTTCGTTTCTTGTAAAAGCATTGTACATCACTTTTATCTTCTGAAAGTTCACTTTTAATCCCACTTCTTTACTCTTGTCAGCAAGTTCTTGGATCATACTCTGCAGCTTTGAAGGGGTAGTTGCAAAGATGACTGCGTCATCAACAAAACGAAGGTGAGTTCAGCAATCTTCATTAATCTTTATCCCTTTGTTTTCCCAGTTCAATGATTGAAAGACATTTTGCAATGTGGTATTAAAGAGCTAGGGAGATATGGTGTCACCTTGTCTCACTCCCTTTCCAATTCTTACTTCCTCAAATATCCGAACCTTTGCACTTGCATTTATAGATGTTATTAATAATACTAACGTATGCATCTTCAATACCACAGGATTTCAAAGCCATTGTTACTGCTGATGGTTTCACGGAATCGAAGGCCTTTTCATAGTCAATAAAAGCCATGCATAATGGGAGTTCATATTCTCTTGTCCTTTCAATTAGTTCTCTCAGTACATTGATATGATCTATAGTGCTGTAGCCACTCCTGAATCCAGCTTGTTCTCTTGGTTGGGCCATGTCTAGTGTTACCTTCAAGCAATGTGAAAGAACCTTAGTGAAGATTTTATAAACCACTGAAAGGAGGCTGATGGGCCTGTAGTTCCTGAGATCCTCAATGTCTTTTTTATGGAGCAAGAATCAAGATCATTGCAGCATTGTTCCAATCCTCAGGAATCTTCTCTTCATTAAGACATCTGGTGAAAACTTGGGCGAGTGTAGTTTCAATTTCTCCACTTGCTTCTTGTATAATGTCCACGGTAATTCCATCTTCTTCTGGAGCTCTTTCCTGTTTCATGTTCTTAATTGCATATGTAACTTCTGCAGGTAGGATTGGAGGGACTTTGACACTGATACATGTTGTAATGTCTGGAATAGATGTATCATCCCTTTCATATAGTTTTGAATAGAAATCGTTCACCCTTGTCAAAATTTTGCTTCTATTTCTTGTTACAGTACCATATTCTTTCTCAGAGCCATAATCTGTTTTCTTCCCTTACTGAGATATCCTTTTGCTCTCTTCAGGCTCTGGTTGTTTTTAATTGCTTTCCTCACTAGTTCACAATTGAATTTCTTTATGTCTTCAATGATACCTTTTCACACTGTCTTGCATAGCTCTATATATTCCATGATGGAAGTTACATCTTTATTTGTCCTCAACTCCCTTCTCTTTTACATCAACATTTTTGTTTTCCTGAAATTTTCTTCATATGTAACTTGTTCTTAATACCACCTAATTTTGTTGCTGTTTCTATAAGAGCCTTGGTGAGTTCTCTGTTAACTTCAGAAATATCCACTTCTTCCGATGTTAGGCTTCTAAAGCAGAGAATCTGTTCCTCAGTTCCAACTTGAAGGCATTATGGTGTTTTTTAAGGTTGGTTATGTCAATACATTTTGTTTGTCTTATGAGCTTGCCACGTTCGAGTTTAGTGTTGAGATGCATCTTACATCTCACCAATCTATGGTCACTACCTGTGTTGAACTTGTTTAGCACACTGAAGTCTTCGATGACGAATTTTTTGTTACACATAATAAAATCAATTTCACTTGTCGCCCCGTTCGGATGTCTCCATGTCCATTTCCTGTGTGGTTTTTTCTTGAAAATGGAGTTCATGATGAAAAACCTTTCTGCTTCTGCAAATTTTACGAGAGTATTTCCATGTTGATTTCTGTTCCTGTAACCGAATTTACAAACTGAAGTTTCATTCTGTTGCTCTTGCCCTACTTTTGCACTGAAAAAAAAAAAAAAAAACATATATATATATATATATATATATAACTTGCCTAGCAATGCTTAAATATAAAAGAACCCTGTCAAACTGTAAAAAAAAAAATGTAAAAAGCCCAATAAAACCCACCTGGGCTGGACTTTTTCAATAAAAAAAAAAAAAAAAAAAAAAAACTGCATGTGAGGCAATTATGCTAAAGCCCCATCCTGTGAAATCATTAATCAGTTTACATAATCAGGAGAAATATGAGCTGAAACAGATGTCTCCACTTCCCACCCAGGCATCAAAATATCATTTGAAAGATGTGAAGTGCATTGCTTTGCTTACATCTTGGGGAAGAAAAACAGAAATCAAAAAATAGAGAAAGCAGTAGGTAGTTTTCATCTGGCTGCTCCAGAAAACAGAAGCATGCACCCCTCAGTAAAAGTGCCCAAACAATACTTTTCAAAGGCACAAATTAAATAAATGTGGTATACAAATATAAAATAAAGGTAGTCAAAGCGTGCCTAACCATGACAGTGAGAATTTATCTCTGACTCCTATGATCATCTCTTGCCATTTGATAAAATTTATTACGAAACATTCTTTAAATTGGTGTTCATTGGAATGAAAAAAAAATAATCTGAGACAATTTTAGTTTACATCTACGGGAATGAAATGAGGAGAAAAGTAAATTTAATGTGAAACCTTCTTTAAACAGAAATGGAATAAAATCCATGTAATTAACAGCAAATCACTTACCAGTTAATAGCTGACACTCCTCTGTGACGTGGTAATAGTGAAGGATGATAGCAAATTGATCGGTGAAGAGGAAAATTGATAACATCCATGGGAATGAACTGTGTACAAAATGGCAAAACATTCAGATCTGCCCCCACCGATTTATATTGTTCAATCACCTCAGGAATAGCCTGGCCTTTAATCCGCCACCGTGGTACTTTGAAAACTTTCACCCCATCTTTTTTGGCTGCTGTAGCTACAAGAATAAAATTAAAAAGTGATTTTAATCCTAGTTGTAAATGAATTTAAATTTGACCACCAACTCTTTTAAATAATTACCTGTATAAGACCTATAAAATAGTTATTTACACATCAAAAAGTAAGTTAAAAAAACATATTCTACTTGAATTGTGTCAGAAAATGTAACATAACATTACAATATAGACATTTATGGTACATATAAAAACCATCAACTTTTCTGTCTTCTTTTATACATATATACATTAGAGCTGAGTTCGGGCTCAATTTTCGGAGCCCGAGCCCGTGGTATATCAGCCCGAGCCCACCTGAGCCCGAATTTTATATTGAAAGATAGAGACCGGGCCTGAACGAGCCCGAAAATTGGCTAACCCGTTCAGCCATTAATATAAAACATCTCCTTTTCCACACTTCCATCCTCCTCCTGAAATTAACCAATATATTTCTCATATAGGAAGGGGGGAAGGGACTACTATCTATTTTTACAGTGAAACTGTACGATTTTCTTTTACCATTCCTTTCCACCTAAAGTGCTTCGGGCAGGCGGCTGGCCATCCAAAATGATTCTGCGGTGCTACAATTGTATGTTGCTCAAATAATGCTAATATTATCGCGCCATAATCCACTGAAATATGTACGTTGCTTAATAGAATTAGCAGGAAGCTACTGCATGGATATAGGGGGAAATTATCATTGTCAAGCAATCAACTATCCAATACCTATAGTTCTTGAAAAAGCCTTTTCTTCCCTGCAGAAACACACTAATGCACGGCCTATGTCATTTTCTACCCAAGCCTGGAAAAAACAGCCATCTCGAATGTGTGCTCCCCAATCAGAACCAGTTCCCGAAGAATTCCCTTTACCAACTATAAAGTGTCTCATTTGCTAAATCATATAAAATCACATTTATACATACAAAAAAAAATATATCTCGCTCTCCCTCTCTCTAAGAGCCTGAGCCCGCACCGCAGTAAATATTCTACAGCCCGAGCCGGGCCCGGGCTCTGCTTCGGGCTCGGGCTCAGCCCGTCTCAGCTCTAATATACTTACACAGGGCCGGTTTATCCTAGTAGCACGTGCTACGAGCCCCAAACTAGTGTGTACACTGGTTGTTAGAAATTGTTCTTCTATAGATACATTATCAAGATTGTGTTGAAAATTTACCTCACTCTGATGGTTACCAACAGCAGTGGTGAATGCTCTTTTTCAAAACTGAAATGAATCAAGAATGAAGTAAGAGATAGCATGAGCCAAACAAGATAGAACTACCACTTTTTGATGAGTTACTGAGAGAAACAAACCTGTCAAGAATAATTGATGAGTTTTCAGTTGCCAAGTCTCGTCAACACTTCATCTGAACCATGCAACTAGCTGAAGTTTAAAGAAAAGAGTACTCAACTGACAATTTATAGGTCCATTTTTTTTTTCAAGCTTATGAAGTGGTTTAATTTCAGGATAATACTAGCAAATGGTTTGAGCAAAGTCATCTTGACTGCATACTAGTTAAGTAATGGACCAATCCTCCAAAAACCTGTTGTTCTATGAATTACATTGAATAAAAGTTATGAGATATTACCAGAGTTGTATAAAAATAAAATGTATCTGTGATTCTGGGTACACAACCGTTGAAACAGATAACTTGCTGCAAACCTGTGAATCACACACATGAGAACAGTAGAATAAGATAATTTAAAGAAAAATTAATAAAACAATAAATAATTATTAGAGCATTACAGTAAGGAGAAAACAAGTACATTACAACTGAATGTGCAGCAATGTGTGTGAAATAGACCTTTAGGGCAAAATATTAAAATATTGAACTATGAACCTCATAAAAACAAGAGACCAATTAAAGAAAGTTTTTATATCTAGAAAAACAGTTCCATTAATGAACCTTAAAAAATTTTAAATAGCATTTTCAACAACTTAATTCAAACTTACAAAATACATAATGAAATGACTTTAATTGAATAACTGGCAACTGCAAGAAGAACCTGGCAATAAAATTTAAATTCTTTCTGTGTAAACGAAACTTTTGATACAGTTCCTATACGTTGATAACAGAAAATCTCGAAGCCAGAAAAGTCTGTAAAAACAAAAGAACTCAGAATATGTTAAAAATAGGTGAAAGTTCTTCAGATTAAAACAGAATTAAATATATTAATCACAGTGAAGCCTTCAGTAAGTGTTTTAATTGCTGTAAATAACATTTTATTTTTTTTCAATCTACAGGCAAAAACTATTGGCAAAATCTGCTAATAATTTGGAAACTATCCATGTATGGTGTACTTCTACATTTTGCTACTCTGGATATTACTATTTTTCCTTCACATAAACCCAAGGTTACCATCATTCAGTCATTTTTCCCCTCTCCCCGAGGAAGTTGCAAAATATATATCCCTGGAGAAGAGGCGCCGCTGTTAGTAGTGCTACAGGCCCCGCAGATCCTTAAACCAGCTCTGTACGTGCATATACTGCAGATATACAGTGTTGTTTTCTTTTCTGGCAGAACATAGTACAGTGGTGCAGTGGCGGCTTGTGGTTGAAAGAATAGGTGAAGAGCTACAAGAGCAATAAGAAAAGATATAAACTGTCTTCAATGAAAATCACTATATGAGGACTGACCTATTTTTTGTATATTAGATCAATTCTTCTTTCTTTTAATGCTGCAAATTTGTTGGTTATGTCATCATAGAATGGTTGTTTCTTTGTGAGCATCAATAAATATCTTTCTGAATAGAAATATTTGCCAAAGAGCAAGTCTATCTTGAGAAATAGTGGTGTTTCTTGAGTAAGTTTGTATTCTTTTAATGCAAGAAAAACTTCTTTCCACTGACACACTTGTACATAGAATGGTTAAAATCAGGGCAACCAATTTATAAGCTTCTGTAAAAATGTCTTTATCTTCATGAAGCACTCGAAGAAGTTCTTGAGTTGATATATTCCTTAATTTTTCGTTGGGATATACAAGACTCAGTTCATTTTTAAGGTGCTGGAGTTTAGTAAATAATTTTTTGTAAAAATGTTGTAGATTTTTAAAAGCGTGAGAGGGAAAGCTTGAATTAAATTGTTCAAATTTGGTTGTGTCAGCAAGACAAACAAATTGAAGTTTTTCACAGTCTTGAAATCATATATCCATTTCCATAAAAATGTGGTCTAAAATTTCAAAATACAATTGTTTATAATTTTGAAAAATTGTTTCTTGTGTAAGAGCAGCATATTCCCATTTAGATTTGCTTATTTCTGTGATTTTGCTAGTTTTTCCAAACAGTGTTTCAAATACTTCATTGTTCCTTTTATGACTCAAAATTTCACGAGTTTTTTTTTTAATTTGAGTTACACAGTAGTTTATGTCTAGTGATTTTTCGAATAATAGATCGGCGGGGCCAAAAGTTTCATTAAATACTCTTGCCAAAAATGTTAATTCAAAAGTGTTCATATCCTTTAAAAACCCCTTGGCAAATTGAATTGTTTTTCTGTCTGATTGTTCACTATTTGTCAGACTGTTCAGAGTAAACCCCTGAACAGTAGCGTACGATCATTGTATGCAACACATGCCCTAAATAATACATGGACAAATTTGCTGCAAGAAAAACAGAACTACGCAAAGAAAAACTTTGTGCTGCAGTTTTTCTTATGGGAAAATTTCAACAATGCACCTAGTTTCAGATTTTTATTTTAAATGAAATTCACCTATTTGCATGTAATTTTAGAAAAATAGCACTAATGAGAAAACTACCTTCGCATCATCATTAAGCCTATGTAGTCATGTGAGATTGTGCCTCTGAAGGAGCCGATCCTAGGCAGCGAACTATCAACATCACGAAGAAAGCATTGTATGCGAAGTCTCTCATTGCATTTACCTTCTGGACCTCGACACATTAGATCACAGGTTCTTACTTTTTTTGCCATGACCCAAAATCAACAAAGCCATCAACTTCGTGACCCATGGGTCTATTTTGAAATTTAAAATGTTAATGTAATAATATAAATAAGTGTAGTAATTATTCATTAGTACACAAAATGTAACAAAATTTTTGTTTTCTGATTTTTTTTTTTTTTTGATTGGAGGTTTAACGACCACCGTGAACAACTCAACGGGCTATAAGCAGTCACCTGTCTCTAACTTAGGGTCACTGGTTCCAGGGAAGGGAGAGAGCCAGTGCCATAAGACAAACACAACATCCATGTCTCACCGGGATTCGAACCCAGACCTCTTCCAGACAAATGATCAGAAGCCATCGCTTAGACCAGTGCGTCACCAAATTACTGGCTTTCTGAAATTACAGTCAAACCAGAGGTGCAACCAAGTTGGGGGGTGGGGAGGTTAGGGTTATCTATAAAGTAGGAAGGTATGAATAATAACATATTGTGAGGCAAATAATATGAATAATTAGAAATTAAACCTTTTGTAAAAAGAATTCAAAAATAATTACTCAGAATAGTTCAGTGCGATCTTTGGCCTTGCACTACTACTGAAAGCTCTTCAAATCATGGTCATGCCTTTGAAAGACAGCTACTCAAGTCATACTCTGGCTGTAGTTGGCTTCTAATCTTAGTTTTCACAACAGAAAGTGTCAAAAAGTCAACTTCACATAGGTAGGTAGTCGAAAACAGAAGTAACACTTGCATGGTTGACTAAAATGGGCTTTTCTTTTTTCAATTTTATCCAAAATGAACAGTGTTTGTTTTTGAAAACTTTGACGTAAAGTTTCATCACTTTGGACTTCAGTAAGCTATTCCTGTTAGGCATTTTCTTTTTATTATTACTAATGAATGTTCACTGAAAGCCTCTATAGCCCATACTTTCCCTCTCTTTGCCGTCTCCCTTCAGTGTCGCATTTGTGGATCATTTGTCATAGGATTCTGGGAGCCAGCCAGTGTTGCCAGATTGGGGATTTTCCGATTAAATTTAAGAGTAAACTTTAGGTTTAGGAGAAATTTTGCAATGCTGTGATGTCCTAAAATTCTGACGTTTCCAGTGACCAGAAGAGGAAACGTTGGTGGTCCCAGTGATGTCACCTCCAGAAATTCTGGGGCCCTTACACATGTTAAACACAAAGGTTTAAATTTTTTTTTAAATTAACACCTCATTTATTTATTTATTTTTTCCTGAGAAGCTACAGCGACCCATCTCAGAAGCCCTGGCAACCAAAGTTTAGGTCGGTTTGGGTCGCAGCCCATAGGTTAAGAACCCCCTGCATTAGATCCTTTCCCTCTGTCTCCTCTGTTTATTCCCACATACACAGTAGTGTAATTACCACCCCCACAGCCTTAGGGAGGAGGGCGCAGGTAACAAAGAGGGGTATTGAAGCTGCCAGTTATAGTTTTATGAAAAAATCCAAATACACACAAAAACAAACAAACATATAATTAACCCAAAGATTCACATTTTTTCTTTAAGATATATTTAGCTTCACCTGAACAAATGTCGTTTCACATTTAAAACACTGGATGTCCTACAGATTGAAGCTATTCGACCTTTCGTCTTCAGGTGGTAATAAGATTGCTTTGCAACGGCTTGTAAATAACACAATTGCTCTGCAGTGGGATGTAAATAGATAATATGATCGCTCTGCAATTGCCCTCTCTATGCCATGCTGAGGAAAAGTGCAAGGCCACATGAGAATTCTCATTGCAGGATGTGGGAAAACAGTCAATCACCTAGAATTAGGTACACAATAAGCGTCAACATTTATTCACAGCAGCTGCAGCTCTGCTATAGGTGGGTGATTTCTTAAAGCATGTATAAGAGGGTCATTTCTTAAAGTGATTTATTTTAGTTTTGGACAAAACAATTATACATTGCTGTTGCTTTTAGTTTTTCTTTATATAGTAAGTTTATCTCATTAATTGTGTAGAAACTTTAATATACAAGCAATGACATCCGCTTGCAAAATGTCACAAAAGCGTCCAAGTGGAGCACAGTATCAGCAAAAGAAAAAAGATGGAGAGCGCACGAAGAAACTTCCAAAACGTGACCAGTTCATTTTGCTGCAGAGTCAGTTAAGCTCGTGTCATTTTTGATGAAAAGAATGATGATTTGTTTAGCACATCAACTGTTCAAAATTGTGAAGTCAACATTTTACAAACACAAGTAGTTGAGAAACAAGTGAAAGTAAAATGGGTGATTATGAAGTCTTATAGTTATTAACCTTAACCATTTAAATATATTTTAGTGAATTTGTTTCTTGCAATAAAATGTATAACTCATGTATATATATATAAATACTCCTATAAATTCTATAAAGATACCTAAGCAAAAAAAATATACAAATATAATTTTGACTCACACCTAGTACAACATAGAAAAGGTTATGTATCTACCTGTGTGAGTAAAAGGAGAAAAGAAAAAAATAAAATAAAACAACTGAATGTAGAAGGTGTCGAGAATACTGAGCCTTGGCTTTATCAAGGACCAGCAAAAACTCTGCATTTTCTCACTTCCACAAAGACCTAGTTGGAAATGGGTTTCTGCAAGGCCATAGATGCAAGTAACATTCCCACCTAAAATAGTTTAAAATATATATATATAAGTCATGTCCTCCGTAGAGTAGCATGACCTAGCACTAGTTAACAATTTCGCTTGCATCCATTAACCTTCATGGCCCGACCCATGCTCTTCATCTGTTACTATTAAACAGAGAGAAGAAGATTAAAGAGAACTCAAGCTGTGAGAGTGACATAATAAATAGAAATGATTTTCAGCTATAACGAAATTCCAAGTTCGTTTGAGAGAGAATTTAAACCTGAAAACAAATTTTACATTGCAATTAAAAAAGGAAATGTTAATTTATAACGAACAGATTTTTGAAAGAAAACTTGAGTCTAAAACCCCCTACTCTACAACTTATGACAGCACGAAAACGAGAATAAGTTAAAGATAATAATTAACTAAAGAAAACTTTGTGAAAGTTATATACCTTAAACAGTTAGTTGCAATATGTACAAAGTATTTCAGCAGTGCTTTAAGTGCATAATTAATTAGTTATTAAGAACTTAACTACTTTGAAAAAAACAGCGCATAGACAGCGCATAGAAAAGGAACAAGCTTAGCCATCTTCTGTTCCTAGGTACCACAAAAGACGCTCAAAGTTACAAAGAAAAGTAAGAGTTAAAACCCGCATAAATGTTAACACACAAACCAATGCTTAAAAGCTGAAAAGCTAAAAAAATACAGAGAAAAGGTACATGAAGTACTAACATTGAACTTATAAAACCTAGAGCCCA
Organism: Macrothele yani; assembly: GCA_039090855.1. Taxonomy (NCBI): domain Eukaryota; kingdom Metazoa; phylum Arthropoda; class Arachnida; order Araneae; family Macrothelidae; genus Macrothele; species Macrothele yani. The sequence goes on from CM077014.1 coordinate 4,901,072, forward strand.
AAAACAAGGAAGAGAGCTTACCTCTTGTGTTACAAAAACTTTTCTCCTCACAAGAGGAGAACATGGCTGACCTCTTCCGCCACTCCCTAGACGCTGGGGGCAGTGAGGGTGGGGCTGATGGCCTCCTCATACAGCAAGAAACCAACGCGCGGAGATTTTAACCAGAGAAAAAAATATAAACTTAAGACTGTGGATCTGTATGATCAGAATGTGCAGAATTAACTCTCCAGAATACATGAGAAATATTATAAAATACACGAGCAGTTTATTTAATAATCTTTGCATGTATTAAATCACCTTAGTGAGCTTCTATAGATTAATCAGAATCTTATTAATTTTAATGTTGGTTTTACTATTTTTAGTATAGCTATCCTAGTGATGAATAACTATAAGTGTATACTCATGTATATATCATCATCAACGATTATCAATCCACTGCTGGATGAAGGTCTCCCCAAGTTTCTTCCACAGCGGTCTGTCTTGTATCAGTCTCCTCCATGTTACTCCCGCATACTTTCGAATTTCATCCACCCATCTCACATGTGGTCTTCTTCTGGGTATTTTCCTATCCCTTGGAAACCAGTCTAAAATTTCGGCTGTCCATCGATGGTCTGTCCTTCTGGCAATATGTCCAGCCCATTGCCATTTCAGGGATTTTACTCTGATCATGATATCTTCCACTCTTGTCCTTTTTCTGATCCACGAGCTCCTCTTCTTATCTCTTCTGGTTACACCAAGTATGCATCTCTTCATGCTTCTTTTAGTTGTCTGCAGTCTTCCTTTGTATGTCTCTTTTAGTTAAGGTCCACGTCTCTGCACCATACATAAGCACTGGAAGGATGAATTGATCAAACACTTTGCTTTTAAGACATAATGGCATGTTGCTCTTGAAAATTACACTGTTTCTTCCAAAAGCTCTCCAGGCAAGTTTTATATGCTGATTAATTTCTTCATCAATGTGACCTTCACTTGATATTTGCTGTCCAAGATAAATGTAGGTATTGGTTGTCTTCAGCTGTTCCCCATCAATTGATAAATCTTCATTTCTTGTAAAAGCATTGTACATCACTTTTGTCTTCTGAAAGTTCATTTTTAATCCCACTTCTTTACTCTTGTCAGCAAGTTCCTGGATCATACCCTGCAGCTCTGATGGGGTAGTTGCAAAATGACTACGTCATCAGCAAAATGAATAAATCTTGCGGCAGGGGGCGTAAGTTATACTAGTTACGCGTGTGCACATACAATGTGCCTATGTTAAGTGTCCCTGAAAACTTCGACGAAATATGAAAGAGCGTATAGCATTTACCAGTGGAAAGCAGAATTTCTTTCAATGGTGACCTTGACTGGGATTTACTGTCCTGTGGGAAACTTCAGAAGGATATTTTCAGATGCAACCGGGAAAATGCAAGACTACATTATTGTATATTCCTTGGCTTTTTAAAGCTCAATAATGCTTCATGATAATTTATTCACACTGCAAAAGTAAAATAAGGAAATAGATGATGCAAAATTAATAAGTCTTTTGATTCCCTAAGTTTTACAGAAAAGTCCGAATGTGTAAGCAACGAAAGACCAACCTAAAACATCAGTGGCTTAACATTGTCGTTAAGTATGCAGGTAAAAACATACAAACTTATTACATATTTCAACCTTCTATTTACCAAACAGACATTTGTAATGTTTTAGAACTCCAAAAGCTGTTTTGTTGGCTGTGTTTATTTTATAATGAAATTATGAGAAACTGTTTACCCTTCCCTAAAGAAAAAAAAAATGTAAAATTCAAAAAATAGACAAAATTCATGTACTGTTGATTTTCCTGCACTTATCTTAAAGTGTACTTCAACATTCCAGATCCTGTAACTCTACCCTTCCAGACTCTGAGAGAGTTGAGTTTTTCCACCTGGTAGTTCCCAAATTTATAATCATACTCTGTAAATATCATATGTTTGGAAAGCTAATGATCTAAAAAAATTATGATAAAAAAAGCATCGAGTTTCCCGAAGAGAGTGTGAATTCGCTCAATAAAACATATCTTACTTGCTTTCACTTTGCTAAGTCAAAAAGTGATTTGTTTTACTCTTTTATCTGAATTAACTCCTAAAACATTTTGCAAACCGTTCAAAGCTTTGCATGCACTTGGTTTGGATAAATACTTTAGAGAAATAGCATGTTGTGCCAATTAAATTGATTGAATAAAAACCTGTTAAAACTGTATATACAAAGACGAAACAGATTACCTAATTTTTTTTTTTTTTTTGGATTGAAAAAGTTCTACTGATGATTTTGAAACCAAATCTTATATTTTAAGGCAAAGTAACTAAAGAACAAAAAAAAAATTGCAGGATGGAATTTCCTAACAAATTAGGGTTTTTTTTTTTTTATTTACATGCCTATACATGATTTTTGCTGCCCACCACTGCCCCTGAATTTGATGGGTGGCAATAAGACACTAACAACTGCCTCTTTTTACCCTATAACCGATTTAGATATTTAAATGCACTTTATCTTACTTATATTTGAATCGCCGGGTTAAAATACCTCTTGACATTAGGTTCATACTTTTTCAATGAACTTTTTACAAAAACTCCAAATTTCATGTTGTTCCTTAATTTATGGGTATACTATAGTTGTTGGGTTTCATTGTTTAGTCTTCATTAAATTAACTTTCCTGAACACTCGCGACATCTAAATGAAAGAAAGTAATAGTACATACGGCAAGGAGAGTGACAGTTTTAAATTCATATTTATCTGAATAATTTTTCAAATTTGATATGGCTCATCCAAAAAGCGCTGTCATCTTTATTTGTGATAAATTCACATCACAATATATACTCCATTCGTCATCTACTTATTATTGAGCAGTGAAGTCATCAGCTAGTATATTAGAATTGGTTCCTTACCGATGCAACAAATGAATAAATATTAAAAATTATTTTATGAAGCATTTTGTGGAGTAAGCACATTTCATAACTTGACAGCCCGAACATCAAAATAAATCTTTTCTGCGGGCAGTACTGGGCACTATCTTAAAAGTAATTTTTATTCTTCGTAAAGTTTAATAAAATGCATTTACATTTCCATTATCTTGATCGTCAACATTATCGCGGTGTTTACATAAATCCAAACATACTGTTGTTTCACAGTTTTCTTCATCGCACATGTAATCTGCCCTATTCCGAAGTCCGATGAATTATTTATTTACATTTTCTTCCGGCTACGGTTACGGCCAACTTTATAACACTTTGAAGATTATTTTCAGAAATCACTCGTTCTCCAGATTTTGATCACTAGAGCTATAGCGTCTAAAAGGGGAAGTGCCGTGCGAACTCAAAATCTGCGTTCGAAATATGTCCCACGCCGCATCGCGGCGCTGCAGACGGCGTCTGTGTCAAAGATTGTGTGTACTGTTGTGCAATGTGAACCAAACAACAGGGGTTGGATTAGGATATGTACGATTTTCTTAAGTGTGTGATTATGGAAACACATTTTATGGTTCAGTGAAATGTCTACGTCTGGCGCAGAGTGCAGCGTCGGCAAATGTAATTGAAAGTATAATTATGCGTGATTTAAATTGATATGCTACCTCCTCGATGAATGCCTACCAAAAGGCTAACAAATGGCTTGTATGTGCCAAGTAAAGAAGTGCTGTTTGGAAAATTTAAATGTATGTCACTTAGTAGCGGCTAGTGGTAAGCTGAGTCGAATCTGACGAAAAAGACAGGCTACGGTGCGAAATAGTCACGTGCACAACTTAGTGCTGTCGCCAAGTCAATCGGTTGAACAGCCATTGCGTTTCATTGTTGGTTCACATTTGTTTGTATTGAGTGAGTGTTCCGTTTATTGCCATTTGGATACACGTATAGTTTTGTAAGGTAGGTATTATTATATTTCTAAGGTAAGGTTAATTCTTAGTAAACGTTTTATTTAGTTTTAGTAATATAATTATAGGTTTAATGAGTAGATCTTAGTTTCACACGTGTTGAAATCTGTTCATGTCTCGTGAATAGTGAAGTATAAAGAAGTGAGTTATTCTGTAGTGTTGAATTCTTATTTCAAATAGAATAATTAATATATTTTGCCAATGCCGATTCACATAGAGCTTGAATATTACCAGAAATCAGGGCAACTTTTCAGGAAATTAGCCTTCGTAATTTGTATAACATTTGCATCTCCAACAATCGTTAGCCCTTTTCTTTACGAAATTAATGCTTGAACTGTTGTTGCATTGTAATGTGTCTCTGAATTAAAGAGTACATTTTTTAATTTCGTAACTTAATGCAACTGTGATATAGCATTTGTCTGATTGAATTTACTAAAGCTGTCTGAACAGTGTGGACAGATTATGTTGAAAAACTTGCATGATCAACTTTATTCTAACTGTACAAAACATAGGGAACTACTTTCGATTAAAAATTTCATATCTAGTTCTTCACTTGTATTAAAAGGTGTAATTTTTTTACAGGAATTGCCAAAATTTGCCATGCCACAGTGTTGCAGTGTTAGTGGCTGCTAGTTAAATTATAGAAGTCAAAAGGAGACTTACAACTTTTGCCATACCAATTGTCTTATACAAAATCTGCTGCATACATTTAAACAGACAAAGTTCTGATTTTAGATTTCCTTGTTCATTTTCCGTGGAATGTTTGTGTATGAGTAGCTTGAAAACTAAATAGGAAAACATAACTCTCCTCAGCTGGAAAATACTCTTGAACAACTTAGTGAAAGCCAAACATGACAACTGAAATTATTTGAAATCACGTGAAAGGAAAATTAAGAAGTTGAAAGTCTGAACGCTTAGTTTTGTGTGCCTCTCCTTAGTGCATAGTGTGCACAGAGTAAGTCCTGAGATAGGAAAAAGAGTTCAAACTTATCAAATATTTTATATGCAAAAGTGTATAGCCAGGTTGGTTAAAGTATTGAAATGTATTTTTCTTCTGTAATAAATGAAGATAACATTTCTGAAAAGTTATCTTTGAAACTGGAAAGTAAAGATCCGTCATATTTGGTTTAATTTTATTTGAAACTTGTATACCAGGAAGCAGTACTTCAGTTAGCTTCTCGTAACATATTTCCAATCTTTTTTTCTGCTTCATCACATATTCACACAGTGATGCGGAGTGGTTGGTGGCATTCTGTACTGAAGATTTGTATTTAATATTTGGTGGTGTCTTTTTTTTTTTCAAATTGGAACTAATACTGTTTGTGCAGTGGTTGCCCGTCTTCAAATGGACCAGAGGTCCTCATTTACTAGCAGGTTTGATTTCATCTGTCAAAATTCATTTGAAAATCTATGGACTATTTTCTTTCCGTGGAAGATGATGCTGTACTCCTTCGCGTCATGGGGTCCGGCTAGTCCCTCAACGACACCATACCCGTACGAGTTCCATGTCACTTATTTTCAGATTAATAAATGTTAGCAGTAATATTGTAGCATTTTTGTTTATGTTTCAATACTGTACCAAAAAATTCCAGGAAATTTCTCTTATTTTTCATACTTACCACTATGACTTCATTGCCATAAAATTTTGATAAAAAACACCTGTGAGAAATTAATTGAAGTGTTACTGTGTGTGTGTGTGTCAGAGCTGAGTTCGGGCTGAATTTCAAGATCCTGAGCCTGAAGTATGTCAGCTCGAACGAGCCCGAAAACTATGATTAACCTGTTAAGCATTGAAAAAGTCTTCCAGACTTCCACTCTTTCCTACCCATGCAATTAACTGATGTCTTTCTCAACTGCGGAGTGGAGAAGGGATGTCTATCTATTTCTATAGTTACCTTTAACCATTCATTTATTCCCGAAATGTTTTTTTGGGGAGGGGGGGACATCTGGAGGCACAACAAACTATGTCGTATGTTGCTCAATAGAATTAGCAGGGAGCTGCCCCTTTGAGGTAGGGAGCAAAATTCCGTCAGCTTGCTATCTACTATCTATGCTTCTTAAAACTTATCCTTGGCAGAAATCCTGTAATTCATGGCCTATGGTATTTTGTTATCCAAGCCCGGAATGGATAGCCCTGCAGAATTCCTACTCCCCATTTGACCCAGTTGCTGAAGAATTCTCTTTCACAACTAGAAAGTGTAAAAAAAGTCTCGTGTGCTAAATTATATAAAATCACATTAAAAGAAAAAGGAAGAAAATTCTTCCTCTCTCCAAGCCCGAACTCCAGTAAGTATTACACAGCCAGCGCCCGGTTCGGCTCGGCCCGTCTCAGCACTGGTGTGTGTGTGTACTAGTGCTTAGCTTGACATTTATAGTAGGTATATTGAAAGTAAAAATTTAATTTTACTATAATGAGCAAATTTGGCTTCTAGTAAAGAATGTTAGTAAAATGTATAAATTCCCTAGTGTTATGAAAAACTACTAACCAATTCTGCTTAATTCCTTTAGAAATGTGTGGGAAATATTTATTTATACTGTTAAAATGTTGTCTAATCTAAAAAGTGATATCAAATATGTTTTATAAAAAAGTAGATCACAGGTATGAACATTACAAGAGTAGATTTTAGGTAAAGAAAATAATTGACATAACTCATACATAAAATATTCAGATGGTAACACACACTGGAGGATCTAAAGCTGAGATAATTTTGATGTAACTTGTGATGATTCAAACTATTTGAAACAGATGTCTTAATTTCTGCCATTGGTTAGCAAGAATTCTTTTTTTATTTTGTTGTGTGTATCTATAACTTTGTTGCAGATGCTATCACATAAAGGAAGTTTGGGTAACAATCTGAAGCTGAATACTGTTTAGCTTGTGATGACTTCCTTCTTTCAAACTATTTGAAACAGACATTTGAGGTACATTTATGTAAAAGAATGGACCCATTTGTTTATTTTTAATAGTATTTTTTACTTTGTTCCGCTTGAAGATACAAGACAAATTCATAGTCAATAGGTAAGTTGATACTTTATCCAAATGTAGTATTTATGCTAATTTTTAAAACAAACTAAAAAATTAATTTCTGAATTGTAGCAAAGTGCTTTAATAATATGAGGGTGGATCAAAAAGTTAGTTACACTGTTGAATAAAAAAATCAAGGATATACTCAGGGGATGTATGTTGGTTTACAACATTAATTCATTTTTCGACATAGTCGCCATAAGGACTGTAAACATTTATCGGAACGTGCGATTAACTTTCCCATACCTGTACAAGAAAAGTCCAGTTTGGTGCAACTAGTTAAGGACCGCACTTTTCACAGCCTCATCCGTTGGGAATCATTGTCCACTAAGCTCCTGTTTCATTTTACCGAACAAATGGTAGCCGCATGGGGATAAGTTGGGGCTGTAAGGTGGATGCTGCCACAATTCCGACTTGAATTAATGCAGCAATTCCCTTAGTTTTCCGTGCTGTGTAATGTTCTTGGACATCAGTGTGACACCTTCGCTCAACTTACCCCGGCATCTGTCCTTAATTGAATTTCGTAAATTTAATGGTGTTTGGCAATATGAGTCACTTGATGGTTGTCTCTTTTGACAGAAATTCTGTGTAAACAACAGATTCACAGTCATCATGACCACTCCCGCAGACAGAGACAGTTGGACTTTTTTCACGTCTTCCTTGTTGGGGAGGTGACATGTTTCCATTCCATGGACGATCGTTTGATTTCAGTTACGTAACAGTAAATATGTGATTTCAGATTGCTTATAGAGATATATTTCCCACGTATAATAAGAAGAAATATTTCTTCCCAGTGTTTACCTGTATAACTGGGAATTTGCTAAGCATCGACCTGACTCTAAATAGCTGAGCTACGATGAAGCAAGGCTCGCTTTGACTGGCGAAAATCTGATATGAAATGTAAACTAGAACAATCTGTAGGATGCATAATGCTGTATTTAGTTCCAGAACAGTCTGCTGATATACCAAATGTCTTCCACATATTCCTGGTCCAAGAAGCCCCATCACACGTAATGAAATTAACAAACAGACCTGCATTTTCAGTGAGAATAACAGCTTTAATAATTAATTTTGCTAGCAAAGTTCCACTTATATTGTTACTTGTGGCAAAAACACCAATTATTTGGGTCCAATCTCCATTTAATGGCTGAAACACCATTACCAGTCCGTGATTACATGGGGTATACTTAACAGTTTTTGAAGTGTATGGCCCAATATGAACAAACCCTAATATTTCACCAGATGATTTTGCATGCAGTTTTTCTGTAAGCTTCACTTCATCTATTAATATACCACCATGTCTTGCAAAAGGCTCCATTTCACTTGTTTTCTTTGAAATAGTTTCAAACGTCAGTGCATTGAATCCAAAACTGCTGTTGTAATTTGAAATATACTTTCTAATAGTTGTTCTATTAGGTAGGATCATGATTTTGTGTTTCCGTATGTGCTCGTACAATTTTGGACTTTTTATGTGCATTAGTAAGCATTCAAGTAACCATTCTTTGGTATATGACATACCTCTTGCAGATTTCTTTTTGCTGCCTTATAACAATGAATAACCATTTGCTGCTGCTTAATGCGTAATTCTGCTATTTTTTCATTAATGGAAAGTTCTGTAAAATTCCTTTTTTTTTTATTTAAGTTTAATTAGAGAGCGAAATAACTAGTTTCTTCAGCCTGTTGATTTTCCGAACTGTATTTTGATACTTATTTTTAAATGTAGCCTTTCTTCTATGATAAGCTATTTTGTGCAAAAGTAAGCCCTGCAGATACTTACATCTGAGGCAAGTCTTTGTTGTTCCTTTCGTTACACAATTTTTGCTGTACAAATTATTCTAAAAAATAACTCCACTTTCAAGGTACTTCATGTTATTTTCAAATTCTGAAATGGAGCCTGTGCCATGACATACTGTTAGCCTATCAGTGTCTCGAATAATGGATTTTGATTCATCTTTAGAAGTAATATTAGAAACTGAGTTAATTTTTATTCCACGTAAATACACTTTACAGGTAACCTCTGGTTAACTTTTGGTAACAACAACCAGTTTTTCTGTTGTCAATGAATTTGACAATTCACATTTGAATGAATGAACATGGAAAAATTATGCACTTTGAATTATTTGCAGGAATTTGCTTACCCCAAAATACTGAAGGCTGTGATATTCAGAAGGCAGTTCCGTGTAACTCTTTGGGAAGTGAATTCCAAGCTATTTAAATTACCATCAGGCTTATCATCGGTTTCCCTAACTTTCCTGTATTTTGCCAGAGTTTTTGACAAATAATGGGGAAGGTTTGGAAATATTGTTGGAATTGCATCTGGTGTCAAGATGGGCCGATCTCTGGGTATTAACACAGTCTCCTCATTTATTTTATGCACAAAATTTCGAACCACAAATCTCTCAAAGTGCAGTTCACATACAGCACTAAATTTGTCGTAAGTTTTTATCTGCACATCTGCACCGGGAATCAATCTTTGCCACTGCTGTAAAAGTTTATCATTTTTGGGTATTCCAAAGAGTGACGGCTTACTGTTTTTGTACTGAGTATTGCAACCTGGCACAAAACTATGGTTATTTCTCTTCCGCATAATGAGCTAAGTATAACTTATATACAATATTTAGGTAATCCACATTCCTTCTAAAACCTAAAACATAACACGTTTCGTCTAAATTACCGTTCTTTTCACAGTAAGCAACACGAATTTAGTTTCCCGCTCCCATCACAGTAAGAAAGAGGGAAGGGAAGGCGATCGAAGCGCCATCTACGAAGGGGACAAATTTCGGTATCCACGCCAATCATTACGTACGCTAGGCGCTCGGCACACTTTCCCTTCTAGACGCTATACTAGAGCTATAACTGGGTGAAGGTATAGTGAAGGTAAGCATCTTATGGCAAACATCCTTCGACCAGTCTCCTGTAGCTGGAAGAATGAACTCACACTGACAATAGCAGCCAGCGGCAGATACACAGGTAGCGGAGCAGGGAATGCACTCACCATTAACTAAGAAAAGCTTCGATCTGTTAGATTTTAATAACAAATTGAATATTTTTTCGTTAACTTTTTCGTGGGGTTTGTGGTTCGTCCCTGGTCACATGTTTTCAGTGGGTACGTGTTACTTGCGTAACATCACAGCCTCTCCTTGACAAATGTCAACCCCGCCTTCTCGTGGTGCATCCTGTTCCCACTAAAGGGGCTCTGACGACCGCAAATAGCGGTATAACTATACCATCGGGATCAGAGGAAATGCTATCCCACACTCACCAACCCGCTTGGCCAGCGTGGTGAGTTATGGCCAAATACCTCCAAAATGACTCTACAACTTAAATCTTGGCCCTCAGTCTCCGGCAGCTGGAATGTACCTGGCCAAGGCAGCGGCCAGTGCGACATGAAGGCAGAGGGTGCTAAGAATCCCCGGAGGACCGGACTAGGCTGCCATTTGATGCTGACCTTGGCTACCTATAACGGACGCTCCCTATCTTCTGATTCAAGGCTTCTTGAATTGGAAGAGGAACTACAAAGGATCAAGTGGGACATCGTCGGGCTAAGTGAGGTAAGGAGAAAAGGAGAAGATCTCATTGAACTGAAAAGTGGACATCTCTTCTATTATCGTGGGACAGATACTGGCAGAACTAGTGGTGTTGGATTTATAATAAACAAGAAACTGAAGGATAAAGTGGTAGAAGTTGAAAGTTCCTCTGACAGAGCTGCACGACTCGTTATCCAACTATCGAGAAGATACCAGGCTCAGATTATTCAAACTTATGCACCCACCACAAGTCATCCTGAAGAAGAAATTGAAAAATTTTATGAGGAAATTCGTCATCTAAATAATAAAGGTAAGCAGCACTTGAAGATAATTATGGGAGATTTCAATGCAAAAATAGGGCAACGGCAACAGAATGAAACTTCAGTAGGTAAATTCGGTCACGGCAACAGAAACCAGCGTGGAAATACTCTCGTTGAGTTTGCAGAGGCAGAAGGATTTTTTCATCTTGAACTCCTTTTTCAAGAAAAAGCCACACAGGAAATGGACATGGAGACATCCAATTGGGACGACAAGTGAAATTGATTTTATTATGTGTAACAAAAAATTCGTCATCGAAGACTGCAGTGTGCTGAACAAGTTCAACACAGGTAGTGACCATAGATTGGTGAGATGTAAGATGCACCTCAACAATAAACTGGAACGTGGCAAGCTCATAAGACAAACAAAATGTATTGACATAACCAACCTTAAAAAACACCATAATACTTTCAAGTTGGAACTGAAGAACAGATTCTCTGCTTTAGAAGGCCTAACATCGGAAGAAGTGGATATTTCTGAAGTTAACAGAAAAGTAACCAAAGCTCTTATGGAAACAGCAACAAAATTAGCTGGGTCTAAGAACAAGTTGCATGTGAACAAATTATCAGGAAAAACCAAAATGTTGATGCAAAAAAGAAGAGAGATGAGGACAACTAAAGAAGATGTGACTTCCAAAGTGGAATATATAGAGCTATGCAAGACAACACGAAAAAGTATCACTGAAGACGTAAGGAAATTCAACTGTGAGCTAGTGAGGAATGCAATTGAAAACAACCAAAGCCTTCAGATAGCAAAGGGACATCTCAGTAAGGGAAGAAAACAGATTATGGCTCTGAGAAAAGAAGATGGTTCTATAACAAGAAATAGAGGCGAAATTTTGACAAGAGTGAAAGATTTCAACTCCAAATTATATGAAAGGGATGATACATGTACTCCAGACATCATGAAAGGTACCAGAGTTCTTCCAGTCCTCCCAGCAGAAGTTGCTCATGCAATCAAGAACATGAAGCGGGGGAAAGCTCCAGGAGAAGATAGAATTACTATAGACATCATACAAGAAGCAAGTGGAAAAATTGAAACAGTACTCGCCCAAATTTTCACTCGATGCCTTAATGAAGGGAAGATTCCTGAGGATTGGAACAACGCTACAATGATCCTGCTACATAAAAAAGGTGACATGGAGGATCTCAGGAACTACAGACCTATCAGCCTCCTATCAGTGGTTTATAAAATCTTCACTAAAGTTCTTTCACACCGCTTGAAGGTAATACTGGACATGGCTCAACCGAGAGAACAAGCTGGATTCAGGAGTGGCTACAGCACAATAGATCATATCCACGTACTGAGAGAACTAATTGAAAGAGCGAGGGAATATGAACTTCCATTGTGCATGGCTTTTATCGATTATGAAAAAGCCTTTGATTCGGTGAAACCATCAGCAGTTACCACGGCTCTGAAATCCTGCGGTATTGAAGATGCATACATTAATATTATTAATAACATCTATGGAAATGCAAGTGCAAAGATTCGGCTGTTTGAAAATACAACACACATAAAAATTGGAAAGGGAGTGAGACAAGGTGACACCATATCTCCGAAGCTCTTTAATGCCACATTGGAAAATGTCTTTCAAGCACTGAACTGGGAAAACAAAGGGATAAAGATTAATGGAGATTATCTAACCCACCTTCGTTTTGCTGATGACGTAGTCATTTTTGCAACTACCCCATCAGAGCTGCAGAGTATGATCCAGGAACTTGCTGACAAGAGTAAAGAAGTGGGATTAAAAATGAACTTTCAGAAGACAAAAGTGATGTTCAATGCTTTTACAAGAAATGAAGATTTATCGATTGATGGAGAAAAACTGGAGATAACAGATACATATGTTTATCTTGGACAGCAGATATCAAGTGAGGGTCACATTGATGAAGAAATTAATCGGCGTACAAAACTTGCCTGGAGAGCTTTTGGAAGAAACAGCATAATTTTCAAGAGCAATATGCCATTATGTCTTAAAAGAAAAGTGTTTGATCAATGCATCCTTCCAGTGCTTACGTATGGTGCAGAGACGTGGACCTTAACTAAAAGAGACATACAAAGGCTGCAGACAACTCAAAAAAGCATGGAGAGGTGCATACTTGGTATAACCAGGAGAGATAAGAAGAGGAACTCGTGGATCCAAAAAATGACGAGAGTGGAAGACATCATGATCAGAGTTAAATCCCTGAAATGGCAATGGGCTGGACATACTGCCAAAAGGACAGACCATAGATGGACAGCCGAAATTTTAGATTGGATTCCAAGGGACAGGAAAAGACCCAGAAAAAGACCACATGGGAGATGGGTGGATGAAATTCGTAAATATGCGGGAGTGACATGGAGGAGACTGGCACAAGACAGACCGTTATGGAGGAAACTTGGGGAGACCTTCGTCCAGCAGTGGATTGATAATGGTTGACAATGATGATGATGATGATTACTATATGTATGAGCATATTACTTTCGTTAATTAATTGGAAGAATTTATAAACATCTAACAACGCTTTTTCATTTTGCCAGAAAATGTCGGAAACGTACCCGATTATTCCTGACAGCCGCCCCGTGCAGTGGTCTAAGCGATGACCTCTGATCATTCGTCCGAACGGGGTCCGGGTTCGAATCCCGGTGATGCATGGATGTTGTGTTTGTCTTACGGCACTGGCTCTCTCCCTTTCCTGGAGCCAGTGACCCTACATTAGGGACGGGCGACTGCTTATAGCCCATTGAGTTGCTCACGGTGGTCGTTAAACCTCCAAAAAAATATATCATCATCATCATCATCATCATCATCATCATTGTCAACCATTATCAATCCACTGCTGGATGAAGGTCTCCCCAAGTTTACTCCACAACGGTCTGTCTTGTGCCAGTCTCCTCCATGTCACTCCCGCATATTTACGAATTTCATCCACCCATCTCCCATGTGGTCTTTTTCTGGGTCTTTTCCTGTCCCTTGGAATCCAATCTAAAATTTCGGCTGTCCATCTATGGTTTGTCCTTCTGGCAGTATGTCCAGCCCATTGCCATTTCAGGGATTTAACTCTGATCATGATGTCTTTCACTCTCGTCATTTTTCGGATCCACGAGTTCCTCTTCTTATCTCTCTTGGTTATACCAAGCATGCACCTCTCCATGCTTTTTTGAGTTGTCTGCAGCCTTTGTATGTCTCTTTTAGTTAAGGTCCACGTCTCTGCACCATACGTAAGCACTGGAAGGATGCATTGATCAAACACTTTTCTTTTAAGACATAATGGCATATTGCTCTTGAAAATTATGCTGTTTCTTCCAAAAGCTCTCCAGGCAAGTTTTGTACGCCGATTAATTTCTTCATCAATGTGACCCTCACTTGATATCTGCTGTCCAAGATAAACGTACGTATCTGTTATCTCCAGTTTTTCTCCATCAATCGATAAATCTTCATTCCTTGTAAAAGCATTGAACATCACTTTTGTCTTCTGAAAGTTCATTTTTAATCCCACTTCTTTACTCTTGTCAGCAAGTTCCTGGATCATACTCTGCAGCTCTGATGGGGTAGTTGCAAAAATGACTATGTCATTAGCAAAACGAAGGTGGGTTAGATAATCTCCATTAATCTTTATCCCTTTGTTTTCCCAGTTCAGTGATTGAAAGACATTTTCCAATGTGGCATTAAAGAGCTTCGGAGATATGGTGTCACCTTGTCTCACTCCCTTTCCAATTTTTATGTGTGTTGTATATATATATATGGGATGTAAGGTCAGGTGATGCGTAACATCACAGCCTCTCCTTGACAAATGTCAACCCCGCCTTCTCGTGGTGCATCCTGTTCCCACTAAAGGGGCTCTGACGACCGCCAATAGCGGTATAACTATACCATCGGGATCAGAGGAAATGCTATCCCACACTCACCAACCCGCTTGGCCAGCGTGGTGAGTTATGGCCAAATACCTCCAAAATGACTCTGCAAATTAAATCTTGGCCCTCAGTCTCCGGCAGCTGGAATGTACCTGGCCAAGGCAGCGGCCAGTGCGACATGAAGGCAGAGGGTGCTAAGAATCCCCGGAGGACCGGACTAGGCTGCCATTTGATGCTGACCCTGGCTACCTATAACGGACGCTCCCTATCTTCTGATTCAAGGCTTCTTGAATTGGAAGAGGAACTACAAAGGATCAAGTGGGACATCGTCGGGCTAAGTGAGGTAAGGAGAAAAGGAGAAGATCTCATTGAACTGAAAAGTGGACATCTCTTCTATTATCGTGGGACAGATACTGGCAGAACTAGTGGTGTTGGATTTATAATAAACAAGAAACTGAAGGATAAAGTGGTAGAAGTTGAAAGTTCCTCTGACAGAGCTGCACGACTCGTTATCCAACTATCGAGAAGATACCAGGCTCAGATTATTCAAACTTATGCACCCACCACAAGTCATCCTGAAGAAGAAATTGAAGAATTTTATGAGGAAATTCGTCATCTAAATAATAAAGGTAAGCAGCACTTGAAGATAATTATGGGAGATTTCAATGCAAAAATAGGGCAACGGCAACAGAATGAAACTTCAGTAGGTAAATTCGGTCACGGCAACAGAAACCAGCGTGGAAATACTCTCGTTGAGTTTGCAGAGGCAGAAGGATTTTTCATCTTGAACTCCTTTTTCAAGAAAAAGCCACACAGGAAATGGACATGGAGACATCCAATTGGGACGACAAGTGAAATTGATTTTATTATGTGTAACAAAAAATTCGTCATCGAAGACTGCAGTGTGCTGAACAAGTTCAACACAGGTAGTGACCATAGATTGGTGAGATGTAAGATGCACCTCAACACTAAACTGGAACGTGGCAAGCTCATAAGACAAACAAAATGTATTGACATAACCAACCTTAAAAAACACCATAATTCTTTCAAGTTGGAACTGAAGAACAGATTCTCTGCTTTAGAAGGCCTAACATCGGAAGAAGTGGATATTTCTGAAGTTAACAGAAAAGTAACCAAAGCTCTAATGGAAACAGCAACAAAATTTGCTGGGTCTAAGAACAAGTTGCATGTAAACAAATTATCAGGAAAAACCAAAATGTTGATGCAAAAAAGAAGAGAGATGAGGACAACTAAAGAAGATGTGACTTCCAAAGTGGAATATATAGAGCTATGCAAGACAACACGAAAAAGTATCACTGAAGACGTAAGGAAATTCAACTGTGAGCTAGTGAGGAAAGCAATTGAAAACAACCAAAGCCTTAAGATAGCAAAGGGACATCTCAGTAAGGGAAGAAAACAGATTATGGCTCTGAGAAAAGAAGATGGTTCTATAACAAGAAATAGAGGCGAAATTTTGACAAGAGTGAAAGATTTCTACTCCAAATTATATGAAGGGGATGATACATGTTCTCCAGACATCATGAAAGGTACCAGAGTTCTTCCAGTCCTCCCAGCAGAAGTTGCTCATGCGATCAAGAACATGAAGCGGGTGAAAGCTCCAGGAGAAGATGGAATTACTATAGACATCATACAAGAAGCAAGTGGAGAAATTGAAACAGTACTCGCCCAAATTTTCACTCGATGCCTTAATGAAGGGAAGATTCCTGAGGATTGGAACAATGCTACAATGATCCTGCTACATAAAAAAGGTGACATTGAGGATCTCAGGAACTACAGACCTATCAGCCTCCTATCAGTGGTTTATAAAATCTTCACTAAAGTTCTTTCACACCGCTTGAAGGTAACACTGGACATGGCTCAACCGAGAGAACAAGCTGGATTCAGGAGTGGCTACAGCACAATAGATCATATCCACGTACTGAGAGAACTAATTGAAAGAGCAAAAGAATATGAACTTCCATTGTGCATGGCTTTTATCGATTATGAAAAAGCCTTTGATTCGGTGAAACCATCAGCAGTTACCACGGCTCTGAAATCCTGCGGTATTGAAGATGCATACATTAATATTATTAATAACATCTATGAAAATGCAAGTGCAAAGATTCGGCTGTTTGAAAATACAACACACATAAAAATTGGAAAGGGAGTGAGACAAGGTGACACCATATCTCCGAAGCTCTTTAATGCCACATTGGAAAATGTCTTTCAAGCACTGAACTGGGAAAACAAAGGGATAAAGATTAATGGAGATTATCTAACCCACCTTCGTTTTGCTGATGACGTAGTCATTTTTGCAACTACCCCATCAGAGCTGCAGAGTATGATCCAGGAACTTGCTGACAAGAGTAAAGAAGTGGGATTAAAAATGAACTTTCAGAAGACAAAAGTGATGTTCAATGCTTTTACAAGAAATGAAGATTTATCGATTGATGGAGAAAAACTGGAGATAACAGATACGTATGTTTATCTTGGACAGCAGATATCAAGTGAGGGTCACATTGATGAAGAAATTAATCGGCGTACAAAACTTGCCTGGAGAGCTTTTGGAAGAAACAGCATAATTTTCAAGAGCAATATGCCATTATGTCTTAAAAGAAAAGTGTTTGATCAATGCATCCTTCCAGTGCTTACGTATGGTGCAGAGACGTGGACCTTAACTAAAAGAGACATACAAAGGCTGCAGACAACTCAAAGTAGCATGGAGAGGTGCATGCTTGGTATAACCAGGAGAGATAAGAAGAGGAACTCGTGGATCCGAAAAATGACGAGAGTGGAAGACATCATGATCAGAGTTAAATCCCTGAAATGGCAATGGGCTGGACATACTGCCAGAAGGACAGACCATAGATGGACAGCCGAAATTTTAGATTGGATTCCAAGGGACAGGAAAAGACCCAGAAAAAGACCACATGGGAGATGGGTGGATGAAATTCGTAAATATGCGGGAGTGACATGGAGGAGACTGGCCCAAGACAGACCGTTGTGGAGGAAACTTGGGGAGACCTTCGTCCAGCAGTGGATTGATAATGGTTGACAATGATGATGATGATGATGATATATATATATATATATATATATATATATTCCTGACACTTACGCCCCTCCTCAGAAAAATACTGGATCCGCACCTGATAGCTGCAGCAATCGTATGCCTGCGCTTTCGGTGACGCAGTAGTCTAAGCGCTGGCATATGACAAGTCGTCTGAGATGGGTCCGGGTTCGAGTTCCGGTGAGGCATGGAAGTTGTGATTGTATTACGGCACTAGTTCACTTCCTTCCCTGGAATTCGTTGCCCTAAATTAGGGATGGGCGACTGATTTTATTCCATTGAATTGCTCACGGTGGTCGTTAAATCTCCAGAAAAAGAAAAAAGTTGTATATCTTAACAAACAGCGAATTCAAAATTAAGGTGGCCGAGTGGTCAGGGGCGAAGGCTTCTGGCTAACTACCCAAGCTGGACCAGGCGCTGAAATCCGGAGGAGAAATGAGTTACACGCTTGTTCACAGCGCTGACTGCACTCAAGGTGTACCGCAGGGCCACGGTGTATGATAGTCAGGTGATACGACTCTGGAAAAAAAAATCGCCAGTTAATGTCACTTGGCCGCCCCGGTGGCGCAGTGGTCTCAGGCGCTGGCCTCTGATCATTCGTCCGTAAGGGGTCCGGGTTCGAATCCCGGTCGGGCATGGATGTTGTGTTTGTCTTACGGCGCTGGCTCTCTCCCTTCCCTGGAACCAGTGACCCTAAATTAGGGACGGGCGACTGCTTATAGCCCATTGAGTTGCTCACGGTGGTCGTTAAACCTCCAACCAAAAAAAAAAAAAAAAAAAAAAAAAAAATGTCACTTGCCACTAGATGGCGCGACGAACGTTTGGGCCGATGATTTCATACAACCTATGCTTTCTTATGGGAGAAAGCGGCAGAAACATTCGTATTTTACGAATGCTATTTTGCTTGGAATTAAGAAAAACAATAACCTGGAACGCTTCGCAATCATACAATTTTGTGCCCATCAAATGGAATTCATCAAATAAGCGTTATGTATATATTTAACCACAGAATGAGTACTCTTAACGTCACGATTTCTGAGCAGATGCTGCTGAGCTTTTTACTAATGTTTATTAATAAGCCCGTTTTATCGTCAAAAGAAATGTACTTGTGAAATGAGATGGTGCTGTACATTCAGAAGAGCAATTTTAACATGGAATATCAGATTTGCATAAGTCATTGGAACATCGTTAATGGAAACTGCTGGTTTTAAAAACTTACCTAAGTATTCGCAAAAAATAATGTTGATTAATCTTCCTTTCAAGAAATCATTCACTACTGTTGTTTTAATTTAATAATAAACAATATATCTTACACATTTTTTTTTTATTTTTGTACCTAATCATACTAATGAATACGGCTCTGCCTCCATATGTGCAGGCGGTGACGGCAGAGAAAGCGCATCGCGGCAAAATGGCTGCTTTTTCTCGGCGGAGCTTTCCTAGATCTGCGTGCATATACGTAGTACGATGAACATATTTGATATCAAGAGATAAAATTAGTGATCCTACATTTAAAGAACGGTTAACGCTCTTAACGTAAAATTTGTCCACATTGTAAGCTGTGGGAAAATGTATCACATCCTAATGCTTGCTGCCATTTTTCCTACAGTGTTGGGTCATTAAACGTTGAATAAAAGTTCTTTATATGTCACATAACTTGTCCGATAACCGATAGTTCGGTACAAAACACTTTCGCCCCATACATAAAACAGAATTAAACAGATCCTAGTCCGACATTTAGCTACACTATAAATTTAAATCCCGTTAAGTAAAAAGAGAGCTGAGGTACTTTACCTTCTGCACAGAAATTTCAACGCTTCTGAAGCTTCATACAATGTAATTACACAAAGTAATAAATAAAAAATACTCAAGAGAAATGCCGATTTAGCGCTGATGAAATCATAACACCATGTAATCCTTTGATGGTTAACATGAACGATCGGCCCACAACTCCTGAACGCCCCCTGGCCAGCTGTGACATTAACAGTCCGTTTTTCAAACTTTTGACAGTACGGAGAGTCGTATCACCTGACTTTCATACACCGTGCCCAGGGCCGTACCTAGCGGTAAGGCAGAGAGGGCAACTTCGCTGAGGCGCTTAAAAATAGAAATGCACTCCCTTGGACATGGTAGGGGGCAATTTACTGAAATTTGTAACCCAAAAAAAATTAGGCGCTTCAGTATTTTAATTTTTGAAAACCTTAGTTAGCCTCATACAGTATCACACGCGGCTAACCACGGTACAGAATAACTTACGGTAATTTTTTTTTAATGGGGGTTTAACGACCACCGTGAGCAACTCAATGGCCTATAAGCAGTCGCCCGTCCCTAATTTAAGGCCACTGATTCCAGGGAAAGGAAAGAGCCAGCGCCGTAAGACAAACACAACATCCATGCCTCACCGGGATTCGAACCCACACCCATCTCGGACGAATGATCAGAAGCCATCGGGGCGGCAGGTGTGAGATGTGAATCCTTCATATGCACGAAAAGAATTGTCCATTGGAGGCGATGGAAGCATATACAACAATATGGGGATATGCCTGGCCTCCAGTTATTCGTGCGCTGTCGCAGAAAGCTTTTGTGTGGATGCATTTAACCTTGAATATAATTTTTCCAAAAAGCGTCTTCCAATTATTACGCTGCCGCCCGGTGGCGCAGTGGCCTAACCGATGGCCTCTGATCATTCGTCCGTAAGGGGTCCGGGTTCGAATCCCGGTGAGGCATGGATGTTGTGTTTGTCTTACGGCACTGGCTCTCTCCCTTCCCTGGAACCAGTGACCCTAAATTAGGGACGGGCGACTGCTTATAGCCCGTTGAGTTGCTCACGGTGGTCGTTAAACCTCCAATAAAAAAAAAATAATTATTACGCTAATATCCACTCATTCTGTGCTGGATTGTTTTTCATTCTGCATTTCTGCAGAGTGCTGTGTTGTCAGCGCTCACATAATTTTTATGTGTTACTTGATATTTAAACCGTCGGCTCTTGGGTATTTGAACGATCATAATCCCTGTAGCACAACCACGTAGAATTTAGATTGAAGTCACATTCCGCATAAGGTTGAATTCACGGCGAAAAGTGTGGTAAAACTTATGTTGAAAATGTCCAAACCATCCACGCAAATTCAACCCTATGGCTTCAACTGCATTTCCACCTGATTTCAGCTAACAAATGTCAACCATTATTCTGCCTTATTTCAGCGTGTTTTATTTCTACGTTAATTCCACCACATTTCAGCTTTTTTCGATTATGCGCTGAGGCGTGGGTGCATTATATAATATGCTACACATTTTAATTGTAATTTTTTCCTTATAGTTCGCTTTAGTTTATGAGAAATATAGCTGTAGGTCCAAACATATTATCAATTCTTAAATCTTTGATTATATCTTAGATAATATCTTGGATCACACCTTTTGATTTCCACCGTATAGCGAGCTACCACCTCGCCTTTACCATGAGACCTGGCTATCGAGGCGCCTGATGGCATCCTTGCTTATAAGAATTATTACATCGACCAAACTCAGTCCAGTAAACGGAAATAAAAATTGAAACAGCAGAACTTTATTATTTCATTAACCATTTGCTTCGCGGATTTCCGATAGCCTCCTGTTCAGGGTCCTCGTGCTACATTTCCACAATGCTTTCCGCGAGACCCGGTGGACAAAAGGAATCCTCCTTCCCATCCACCACGCTGTACTCCTGCGATATGTCAAACCGGTGTCCGAACTTGGACCCTGCCTCCTTGACGACCGAAGCTCCGACTGTTCTCTGCTAGAATGGCTTGGCCCTTCAGTTACTCCCCTACGCATGCCCCCCAAAAACTAAGTTACCCCTGCAAGCACGTGAAATACCTGATCTGAGCCGCGGTAAGACAACTTCGGTAACAGAAAAATTCGAGCAGCTGACTCTTCAAGGTCAGGTGCACCAGGCGCTCATGCACCACTGATATCTGAGCCACGTGGTTTGCAGTGCGATCAACGATGGTTGAAATTGCAACGTAAATTCGATGTGGATTCTTTTTTTTTTTTTTTTTTGATTGGAGGTTTAACGACCACCGTGAGCAACTCAATGGGCTATAAGCAGTCGCCCGTCCCTAATTTAGGGTCACTGGTTCCAGGGAAGGGAAAGAGCCAGTGCCGTAAGACAAACACAACATCTATGCCTCACCGGGATTCGAACCCGGACCCATCTCAGATGAATATTCAGAAAACAGCGCTTAGACCAATGCGCCAGCGGTGCGGTAGACGGGCGACTATTTGTAGCCTTAGATTTTCATATTAATCGTTCAGTCTCGAAAAAGTGATATCCATTGCGCTACTCGTTTGAAGTCACAAGGGCCGCCCCGGTGGCGCAGTGGTCTAAGCGATGGCTTCTCTGATCATTCGTCCGGAAGGGATCTGGGTTCGAATCCCGGCGAGGCATGGATGTTGTGTTTGTCTTACGGCACTGACTCTTTCCCTTCCCTGGAACCAGTGACCCTAAATTAGGGACGGGTGACTGCTTATAGCCCATTGAGTTGCTCACGGTGGTCGTTAAACCTCCAATCAAAAAAAAAGTCACAAGACCTGATGGGGGAATTTGGTAGTAAGTTGTTGGATTTTTATTGACACAAGGAGAAAGGAGCAACCAAATCTAAAGAATATCGAAAGAATTCGTTGTAGCATTAACAACATTAGCTGGTAATGTTTGTTCTTTCACCCCGATTTTGTTCATCACCTATTGCCAGGGCCCCTTAAATATGCATGGGTGGCTCTTTCCATACAAAGTCTGCCGCCCCGGTGGCGCAGTGGTCTAAGGCGTTGGCCTCTGATCATTCGTCCGTAAGGGGTCCGGGTTCGAATCCCGGTGAGGCATGGATGTTGTGTTTGTCTTACGGAACTGGCTCTCTCCCTTCCCTGGAACCAGTGACCCAAAATTAGGGACGGGCGACTGTTTATAGCCCATTGAGTTGCTCACGGTGGTCGTTAAACCTCCAATAAAAAAAAAAAAAAAGTCTAAATTTTGGACTCAGCATGGATTAAGTATAACCCCCCCCCCTGAGTCCATGATCTTACATTACAAATAAAGATATGTTGCAGTCGAATGTGATTCATGATGGTAAGAGAAAAATTCAGTCTGTTACAAAACAAAACGGCAAATCTGGTAAAATACCTACTGGTTAAAATTCCTAATTATTTTTTAAACTTGAAAGAATATTTCAAGCGGCATAACAATTCAAAATATAGCACATGGACTTTAATTGTTGTAAATTAGATCAAATCTACTGCCCTTCTAACAATTGTCAAGCAGCCTCGCACTGCGTGGTCGAGAATTATTCTCCTGAAAGGGCCTGATCTCTATTCCGTAAAGCAGTCACACTGCCTTCTAGAAGCACATAGAAAACGCTAAGCTTACTTAATGAGATTCTGATCCAAACCCCGCCACTGACTCCATCACAAGAGTCTCTTTCAACGACGGCAGAGAGGTGATGAGTAGTACATAGCAAGGGTCATCACATAGAGAAAATTGTGACTCATCAGTGAATAATACACAAAAGGCTCAGCCCCTTGTAAAGAAAGAAAGCCCGTCCTTGAGAAATGGACATTACTGTAAATTCTTCTATCGGTGGTTCATGAAAACGACCTTTGTATTTCATTATAAGCATAAATACTTTATTTTTTCGCGTGTTGCGCTTTTGTTTAAAAAAAAAAAAGTAAAATTGAGTGAGCGATGGATAACTGAAAAGATTTAACTTCCCGGTGTGAATCAGTAGAAACAGCTGTGCCAATAATTCTTTATCCCATGGGCACAGAACTTGTTGGTGTCAAGGGTCATAGAAGAGAAAAATGCCTTTTTTTTCAGGAGAAACATAGAAACATAAAATTTGGAAGAACATTATAGAAATAAAAAAAAAAAAGTGAGTGGGGAAGAGTAATGGCGATGAAGACTAAAACAGTGTTCATCACTGGGTAAGGGGGTTATGAAAAGACTTCCTCATAATTACCAACAAATAAGTGTCGTGGTCGTGGAAAGCTTGTTGGGGAGAAGCTATAAGGTCTGTTGGTTTTTGAGTCGGGAGGGAAGGGAATTTGGCTGTTGACGACGATAAGACAAGGCTACTTTCGACAACTAGTGAAAGAGAATGCGTGATTAAATGTGAGAAAAAAATGAAACCCTAAGTAGTAGAAAGAGTCGAAATACGACATAAATGCCTCATCGAAAACATTATGTGGATTCACGAAATAGACCAGAATACTAAACTAAAGCACTACATAGTTTTCCCATTTTAGCTGGTAATTATTTTGCCTCCGGCAATAATTAATTGGAGTTAAACCACCGTCAAGCAAATTCAGAGAAGGTGATTTATTTTCTTATTTTAAGAATGTTCAGTTTTTCTTTCTCTCCTTTGTTCACATCTTGTATTTTATTTTAATTTATCGTTTTTGCTTTTTCTCGTGGATAAATCAATCGCTAGTAAAGCAAATTATCAAAAAGAGAGAAAAAAAAACGAAACAAAACTTCCATCTGCACGTTGAACCAGAGTCCGCCCTTCCCCGCCTCCCCTCGGTTCTGAAACCGAGCTACGGCCCAGTATTCATCCCTGTTTACATACTACACATAATTGTAGCACAATAAGAGCGCTCACCTATGGCGTGAGATCAGAAGAACATACGTGTACCACTGGATATCTGGCATGAAGGTCATCGCCGTTCGACCTTGTACCCATAGCCACTGGCGCAAAGCACGGGGCTGCTCATGGGCTTCATCACACCATGAAATCATTTGGGGGTTGCTCCGCACCCCTTTGTTATATGTACTGGATGCATACTTAAATATATATTTGCCGCCCCGGTGGCGCAGTGGTCTAAGGCGCTGTCCTCTGATCATTCGTCCGTAAGGGGTCCGGGTTCGAATCCCGGTCAGGCATGGATGTTGTGTTTGTCTTACGGCACTGGCTCTCTCCCTTCCCTGGAACCAGTGACCCTAAATTAGGGACGGGCGACTGCTTATAGCCCATTGAGTTGCTCACGGTGGTCGTTAAACCTCCAATAAAAAAAAAAAAAAGTCTAAATTTTGGACTCAGCATGGATTAAGTATAATTCCCCCCCCCCCCCCTGAGTCCATGATCTTACATTACAAATAAAGATATGTTGCAGTCGAATGTGATTCATGATGGTAAGAGAAAAATTCAGTCTGTTACAAAACAAAACGGCAAATCTGGTAAAATACCTACTGGTTAAAATTCCTAATTATTTTTTAAACTTGAAAGAATATTTCAAGCGGCATAACAATTCAAAATATAGCACATGGACTTTAATTGTTGTAAATTAGATCAAATCTACTGCCCTTCTAACAATTGTCAAGCAGCCTCGCACTGCGTGGTCGAGAATTATTCTCCTGAAAGGGCCTGATCTCTATTCCGTAAAGCAGTCACACTGCCTTCTAGAAGCACATAGAAAACGCTAAGCTTACTTAATGAGATTCTGATCCAAACCCCGCCACTGACTCCATCACAAGAGTCTCTTTCAACGACGGCAGAGAGGTGATGAGTAGTACATAGCAAGGGTCATCACATAGAGAAAATTGTGACTCATCAGTGAATAATACACAAAAGGCTCAGCCCCTTGTAAAGAAAGAAAGCCCGTCCTTGAGAAATGGACATTACTGTAAATTCTTCTATCGGTGGTTCATGAAAACGACCTTTGTATTTCATTATAAGCATAAATACTTTATTTTTTCGCGTGTTGCGCTTTTGTTTAAAAAAAAAAAGTAAAATTGAGTGAGCGATGGATAACTGAAAAGATTTAACTTCCCGGTGTGAATCAGTAGAAACAGCTGTGCCAATAATTCTTTATCCCATGGGCACAGAACTTGTTGGTGTCAAGGGTCATAGAAGAGAAAAATGCCTTTTTTTCAGGAGAAACATAGAAACATAAAATTTGGAAGAACATTATAGAAATAAAAAAAAGTGAGTGGGGAAGAGTAATGGCGATGAAGACTAAAACAGTGTTCATCACTGGGTAAGGGATTTATGAAAAGACTTCCTCATAATTACCAACAAATAAGTGTCGTGGTCGTGGAAAGCTTGTTGGGGAGAAGCTATAAGGTCTGTTGGTTTTTGAGTCGGGAGGGAAGGGAATTTGGCTGTTGACGACGATAAGACAAGGCTACTTTCGACAACTAGTGAAAGAGAATGCGTGATTAAATGTGAGAAAAAAATGAAACCCTAAGTAGTAGAAAGAGTCGAAATACGACATAAATGCCTCATCGAAAACATTATGTGGATTCACGAAATAGACCAGAATACTAAACTAAAGCACTACATAGTTTTCCCATTTTAGCTGGTAATTATTTTGCCTCCGGCAATAATTAATTGGAGTTAAACCACCGTCAAGCAAATTCAGAGAAGGTGATTTATTTTCTTATTTTAAGAATGTTCAGTTTTTCTTTCTCTCCTTTGTTCACATCTTGTATTTTATTTTAATTTATCGTTTTTGCTTTTTCTCGTGGATAAATCAATCGCTAGTAAAGCAAATTATCAAAAAGAGAGAAAAAAAAACGAAACAAAACTTCCATCTGCACGTTGAACCAGAGTCCGCCCTTCCCCGCCTCCCCTCGGTTCTGAAACCGAGCTACGGCCCAGTATTCATCCCTGTTTACATACTACACATAATTGTAGCACAATAAGAGCGCTCACCTATGGCGTGAGATCAGAAGAACATACGTGTACCACTGGATATCTGGCATGAAGGTCATCGCCGTTCGACCTTGTACCCATAGCCACTGGCGCAAAGCACGGGGCTGCTCATGGGCTTCATCACACCATGAAATCATTTGGGGGTTGCTCCGCACCCCTTTGTTATATGTACTGGATGCATACTTAAATATATATGCCGCCCCGGTGGCGCAGTGGTCTAAGGCGCTGTCCTCTGATCATTCGTCCGTAAGGGGTCCGGGTTCGAATCCCGGTCAGGCATGGATGTTGTGTTTGTCTTACGGCACTGGCTCTCTCCCTTCCCTGGAACCAGTGACCCTAAATTAGGGACGGGCGACTGCTTATAGCCCATTGAGTTGCTCACGGTGGTCGTTAAACCTAAAAAAAAATACTTAAATATATTTTTTTTATTGGAGATTTAACGACCACCGTGAGCAACTCAAATGGGATATAAGCAGTCGCCCATCCCTAATTTAGCGTCACTGGTTCCAGGGAAGGGAGAGAGCCAGTGCCGTAAGACAAACACAACATTCATGCCTCACCGGGATTCGAACCCGGACCCCTTACGGACGAATGATCAGAGGCCATCGCTTAGACCACTGCGCCACCGGGCGGCTTTAAATATTTAGTTCCACTTTACATAAAATTAAATACGATAGTCAGAATATAGCGCAAATATTTGGTTTCTATAAAAAAATCAATATCTTCAAAAAATTGCACCGATGCCGAATAAACACTTAAGAAATAAGATAGCCAATCAAGCGTGAAATCGGAGTGTGGGATGTGGTTTGTGCCCTACCTTCCTAATTGTTTAAAGCTACCGATTGCCGACCCGGTGGCGCAGTGGTCTAAACGATGGCCTCTGATCATTCGTCCGTAAGGGGTCCGGGTTCGAATCCCGGTGCGGCATGGATGTTGTGTTTGTCTTACGGCACTGGCTCTCTCCCTTCCCTAGAACCAGTGACCCTAAATTAGGGGCGGGCGACTGCTTATAGCCCATTGAGCTCCTCACGGTGGTCGTTAAACCTCCAATAATAATAAAAAAAAAAAGCTACCGATTTTATTTTATAATTATTTTTTGCAATCACGTTCCTTGCACATCAGAAAGTTGTCAGCAGCTCACCATGCACGCAATGAGCTTCGGTAGGGTCATAAAGCCTTAAATGTCAGAGCAGGAGTAATGAATGACCTTTCGAGAGCAGAACACACACAGCGAGACTGCGAATGATCTTTTCTTGCTCAAAGGATAATTTTGAAGGGTTTTTTTTTTCTGTTTTTGTTGCAGGTATTGTTTGTTTGTTTGTTTGTTTATTTGACATAATTCTGTTGAGGCTTGCTTTCTTTCTCCCTAGCTTTATAAAACATATAAGCAGTCACCAATAGTAACGCCAATCAATCCACGCAGGGATTGATCTATGCCAAATCGATAACAACCGGTTCACATAGACTGCAAGATGAATGATGGCGGGGTGGGGGTGGAGATTTCCGAGTTACACTTGTTGATCAAAGCAAAAAATTCACTGTGATATACGCAGCGTTATACGCTAAATGCTAACAATAACAAGTAAGGAAAATAATACAGTGATATGATTATTAAGCGCGTTCCATCCCAACACTGAACACGTCAGTTTGTTTGCTACTGCTAGAGCGAGTTCCTCAAAGATATCGCTATTAGTCTACTGTCTGTTTTGATTAATGATATATACTGTCAATCTCAGCCTTTTTCAACAGGTTTGGTCTTCTGGTAGTAGTCCCCAATAAAATGCTCAAATTTTGTCAAAAAAAAAAAAAAAAAAAATAAAAATTATAGGATCTCTTGTGCGCACATGCAGAAAATTAAATCGGAAGAATTAAAACGGGGTTCAAGAATTTGGTTGCTAGAAAAAAATGCAATATCTTTATCATGAAATCATGTATCGGTTTGTTTGCGTTTATACTGAAGACAAGGTCCATTTAAACATCTAAAATTTCAACACTGGAAACGGTACCTGCCTTTTGAATTTCAGCACCCCTCGAAATTTTTAGAATTCGGCGCCTAGCCCATAGCGGTTGCAGAAACCAAAGTTCTGGTAAGTGCGAGTAAATTACAACGTTATTGAGATACTGTGGTCAACTTGTCAGTGATGGATTTAGAATTACCGGCGCCCTACGCACAGCATCGGTTTGCCCCCCCCCCACTTTGCCGGACATCCTTAAAAAATAACCCGCGAATTTTTACTCTCTCCCACTAATGTATAAAAAGATATTGTAATCGCAAAAACAAATTAACTTCAAGATTTTAACAGATATACCCATATTGGGTTCCCCAGAATATGATTTGGCTGTTTTCATGGTGGTGGTGATGTGTGTGTGTGTGTGTGTGTGTGTGTGTAATTCAAAAACTATTATAGCTATCAAGACGAAATTTAATACCGAGTGCTTTTGTGATATCGTGATGGGGAGGAGATGGCTGAAGTTAAAAGTGAAAAAGCCTTTTGTTAAGGACGAGAAGTCAGAACTTATATAAAGATGACCACTGAACCATAGCACTTTAACATGTTACGTAAGATTTGTTTATGGTATTGATGCCGCATATCATCAGTTTCCACCACACTCACAGTTAGTTCCCTTACAGACAGTAGGAACGTGGATGAAATCTATTCCTGCCTCTCGTAAAACACGTTCTTCGAATGCCATTTTACTCCAACGATGCCAGTCTTGTGATTACCTCTTAAACTAAACTTAATGGCGGAGAGGGGGAGGGGGCATTTTAAGGGAAATATGGGGAGTCATGTAAAACACCGAACAAAAGGGCTAAACGTTCATTACATTCTAAGAAAATTGGCCAGAAATAACACACCAATTTCTAAGCTCAGCTAAATACATATTCGTTGGCGACGTACTTAGATTTCTGGCGGAATTATGACGCCGAATCTTCCTAAACCGAGAAAAGATAATTTATCCCTACGACTTTTCTCTTTTTTAAGAAGCAAAATTAAAAATTTATATCATCATCATCATCATCATCATTGTCAACCATTATCAATCCACTGCTGGACGAAGGTCTCCCCAAGTTTCCTCCACAACGGTCTGTCTTGTGCCAGTCTCCTCCATGTCACTCCCGCATACTTTCGAATTTCATCCACCCATCTTCCATGTGGTCTTCTTCTGGGTCTTTTCCTGTCCCTTGGAATCCAATCTAAAATTTCGGCTGTCCATCGATGATCTGTCCTTCTGGCAGTATGTCCAGCCCATTGCCATTTCAGGGATTTAACTCTGATCATGATGTCTTCCACTCTCGTCATTTTTCGGATCCACGAGTTCCTCTTCTTATCTCTCCTGGTTACACCAAGTATGGACCTCTCCATGCTTCTTTGAGTTGTCTGCAGCCTTTGTATGTCTCTTTTAGTTAAGGTCCACGTCTCTGCACCATACGTAAGCACTGGAAGGATGCATTGATCAAACACTTTTCTTTTAAGACATAATGGCATATTGCTCTTGAAAATTATGCTGTTTCTTCCAAAAGCTCTCCAGGCAAGTTTTGTACGCCGATTAATTTCTTCATCAATGTGACCCTCACTTGATATCTGCTGTCCAAGATAAACGTACGTGTCTGTTATCTCCAGCTTTTCTCCATCAATCGATAAATCTTCATTTCTTGTAAAAGCATTGAACATCACTTTTGTCTTCTGAAAGTTCATTTTTAATCCCACTTCTTTACTCTTGTCAGCAAGTTCCTGGATCATACTCTGCAGCTCTGATGGGCTAGTTGCAAAAATGACTACGTCATCAGCAAAACGAAGGTGGGTTAGATAATCTCCATTAATCTTTATCCCCTTGTTTTCCCAGCTCAGCGACTGAAAAACACCCTCCAATGTGGCATTAAAGAGCTTCGGAGATATGGTGTCACCTTGTCTCACTCCCTTTCCAATTTTTATGTGTGTTGTATTTTCAAACAGCCGAATCTTTGCACTTGCATTTTCATAGATGTTATTAATAATATTAATGTATGCATCTTCAATACCGCAGGTTTTCAGAGCCATTGTAACTGCTGATGGTTTCACCGAATCAAAGGCTTTTTCATAATCGATAAAAGCCATGCACAATGGAAGTTCATATTCTTTTGCTCTTTCAATTAGTTCTCTCAGCACATGGATATGATCTATTGTGCTGTAGCCACTCCTGAATCCAGCTTGTTCTCTCGGTTGAGTCATGTCCAGTGTTACCTTCAAGCGGTGTGAAAGAACTTTAGTGAAGATTTTATAAACTACTGATAGGAGGCTGATAGGTCTGTAGTTTCCGAGATCCTCAATGTCACCTTTCTTATGTAGCAGGATCATTGTAGCGGTGTTCCAATCTTCAGGAATCTTTCCTTCATTAAGGCATCGAGTGAAAATTTGGGCGAGTACTGTTTCGATTTCTCCACTTGCTTCTTGTATGATGTCTACAGTAATTCCATCTTCTCCTGGAGCTTTTCCCCGCTTCATATTCTTCATTGCATGTGCAACTTCTGCTGGAAGGATTGGAGGAACTCTGGTACTGGTATCTTTCATGATGTCTGGAGTGCATGTATCATCCCTTTCATATAATTTGGAGTAGAAATCTTTCACTCTTGTCAAAATTTCGCCTCTATTTCTTGTTACAGAACCATCTTCTTTTCTCAGTGCCATAATCTGTTTTCTTCCCTTACTGAGATATCCCTTTGCTATCTTTAGGCTTTGGTTGTTTTCAATTGCTTTCCTCACTAGTTCACAGTTGAATTTTCTTACGTCTTCAGTGATACTTTTTCGTACTGTCTTACATAGCTCTATATATTCCACTTTGGAAGTCACATCTTCTTTAGTTGTCCTCATCTTTCTTCTTTTTTGCATCAACATTTTCGTTTTTCCTGATAATTTATTTACATGCAACTTGTTCTTAGACCCAGCTAATTTTGTTGCTGTTTCCATAAGAGCTTTGGTTACTTTTCTGTTAACTTCAGAGATGTCCACTTCTTCCGATGTTAGGCCTTCTAAAGCAGAGAACCTGTTCTTCAGTTCCAACTTGAAGGTATTATGGTGTTTTTTAAGGTTGGTTATGTCAATAGATTTTGTTTGTCTTATGAGCTTGCCACGTTCAAGTTTAGTGTTGAGGTGCATCTTACATCTCACCAATCTATGGTCACTACCTGTGTTGAACTTGTTTAGCACACTGCAGTCTTCTATGACGAATTTTTTGTTACACATAATAAAATCAATTTCACTTGTCATCCCATTTGGATGTCTCCATGTCCATTTCCTGTGTGGCTTTTTCTTGAAGAAGGAGTTCAAGATGAAAAACCCTTCCGCCTCTGCAAACTCAACGAGAGTATTTCCACGCTGGTTTCTGTTGCCGTGACCGAATTTACCTACTGAAGTTTCATTCTGTTGCCGTTGCCCTATTTTTGCATTGAAATCTCCCATAATTATTTTCAAGTGCTGCTTAAATTTATTATTTAGATGACAAATTTCCTCATAAAATTCTTCAATTTCTTCTTCAGGATGACTTGTGGTGGGTGCATAAGTTTGAATAATCTGAGCCTGGTATCTTCTCGATAGTTGGATAACGAGTCGTGCAGCTCTGTTATATAAATCATTATTTTTAAGGCTGTCTTTGAATGAGTGTTAGGGTTTCTCTTCTGCGATAGATGGCGCAAAAATCATTCCTTGGGCGTAGCATTTACGTCTTGAGGGCCTGTCCCAGAAGTTGGCGAATCACCGCAGACCTCGCCATATTTGTGTGTGTGTGATTGAAGGTTTAACGACCACCGTGAGCAACTCAATGGGCTATAAGCAGTCGCCCGTCCCTAATTTAGGGTCACTGGTTCCAGGGAAGGGAGAGAGCCAGTGCCGTAAGACAAACACAACATCCATGCCTGACCGGGATTCGAACCCGGACCCCTTACGGACGAATGATCAGAGGCCAACGCCTTAGACCACTGCGCCACCGGGGCGGCCCTCGCCATATTCAAAATGGAAGCAGTCTCTCGTTGGCTCCACAATGAAGAGACAAAATACGGGCTGTTACGTTATAACCAATAACATTGTTTGGGGTGGAGCTTAGTAGGTAGTTTCTATAGCTCAAATTCAAGGGTTCTCTGCTAATGTGTATCCCATACAATGGTATGAGAAAGAAAAAGATGTAGTCACAAAAAATTCAACTTCAAGAAAGCAACAGAAATACAAATTTTGTGTTTCCCCGAACATAATTTTACTATTCTTTTTCTTTTCTTTTTTTTTTTTTTTTTTTTTTTTTGATTGAAGGTTTAACGACCACCGTGAGCAACTCAATGGGCTATAAGCAGTCGCCAGTCCCTAATTTAGGGTCACTAGCTCCAGGGAAGGGAGAGAACTAGTGCCGTAAAACAAACACAACATCCATGCCTCACCGGGGTTCGAACCCGGTCCCCTTTCGGACGAATGATCAGAGGCCATCGCTTAGACCACTGCGCCACAGGGGCGGCTTGACTATTCTCAAAGTGAAATTGTGTGTGCAGTGGCGTACCCGAAAAACTTCGGCCCCCCCAGCAAAAATATCTCCGAGGCCCTTTTGTGGAAATCTATTAGTTTTCAATTACTGAAAATTTTAAATTCCATTTATTAACTAAGTTTTATGGGTATGTTTTAATACTTCAAATTCTGTGAAACCTACAGGTAATTTTCGTAAAACCAAAAGTTTTTTTTTGATTGGAGGTTTAACGACCACCGTGAGCAACTCAATGGGCTATAAGCAGTCGCCCGTCCCTAATTTAGGGTCACAGGTTCCAGGGAAGGGAAAGAGCCAGTGCCGTAAGACAAACACAACATCCATGCCTCACCGGGATTCGAACCCGGACCCCGTTCGGACGAATGATCAGAGGCCATCGCTTAGACCACTGCGCCACAGGGGCGGCCCAAAAGTATTGCACCTTATTGCATAAAACACAAATGTGCACGCCGCCCCGGTGGCGCAGTGGTCTAAGCGATGGCCTCTGATCATTCGTCCGAAAGGGGTCCGGGTTCGAATCCCGGTGAGGCATGGATGTTGTGTTTGTCTTACGGCACTGGCTCTCTCCCTTCCCTGGAACCAGTGACCCTAAATTAGGGACGGGCGACTGCTTATAGCCCATTGAGTTGCTCACGGTGGTCGTTAAACCTCCATTAAAAAAAAAAAAAAAAAAAAAAAAAAAAAAAATCCCGGTGAGGCATGGATGTTGTGTTTGTCTTACGGCACTGGCTCTCTCCCTTCCCTGGAACCAGTGACCCTAAATTAGGGACGGGCGACTGCTTATAGCCCATTGAGTTGCTCACGGTGGTCGTTAAACCTTCAATCAAAAAAATGTGCACCATGTAATCAAAATTATTGCCCTAGTTTTATACCATCACAAAGTACTGCAAAACACGCCAAAGTTAATCACATGATGCAAATTTTCTTCTGCGAACTAAGGCCAGGCTGTTTGAAATGCCTCACGATCACGCACGCACAACACCTAACTACGATGTGGGAGTGTCAAATGACCTTTTCTGATTTATACTAAAATACCGTTACGGAAAAAAAGGGACACTGTTCGAAAAGAACATTAAATATTTATTCTTGAATACATAAATAACGCACTTAAAATAATGCCGCCCCGGTGGCGCAGTGATCTAAGCGATGGCCTCTGATCATTCGTCCAAAAGGAGTCCGGGTTCGAATCCCGGTGAGGCATGGATGTTGTGTTTGTCTTACGGCACTGGCTCTCTCCCTTCCCTAGAACCAGTGACCCTAAATTAGGGACGGCCGACTGCTTATAGCCCACTGAGTTGCTCACGGTGGTCGTTAAACCTCCAAATAAAAAAAATGCCGCAATGTTTTGCTCATGGTAATTTTTTTTCTCTTCACTGTTATAAAAAAAATGACGTGCCCCCTGAAGAACACTTTTTTTTTTTTTTTTTTTTTTTTGATTGGAGGTTTTACGACCACAGTGAGCAACTCAATGGGCTATAAGCAGTCACGAAGAACACCTTTCTGTTCATTATATTCTGAATGCGTAGTTATGTGAAAACAACTGTAATACATAACATATCCTCATTGGTACAAAAAATTACATTCACTGAACTGATATTTCTTTCACGTTTCCTTGTTAAAATATACATATATAGGGACAATTGCTATGGCTGCGAAAAGGAGCCTCCATTTGTCTGGAATATCTGCTTTCCTGTCATCCAGTTTTTATAAACTAAAACCACGAGAATGATTTTCAAATGTCTTACTTAATTAATGAAAAAAACACACCAAAAATTCCCTTTTCTTAATACTTCATTCAAAGCTGCCGTAACAAAATCCCGGCTAGTTTTTTAACCAGCTTCATATGCAGTTTCCGCAAAAAAAATTGGGAAATATTTTTCCTCAGCTTAGAGGCCTTCTTAGCCGTGAGGTCCCCCCCCCACAATGCGGGATTTTGGGGGACCTATCAGTACGCCCCTCTGTGTGTGTGCGTGTGTGTGCGCGGGCGTTGGTCCATAACTCAAAGCGCGCGTTGGTCCATAATCCTGCCGTGGAAATAGATGATCCGGATAATTTGTCATCATATGCAGACAGTGGCCGTCCCGGTGGCGCAGTGGTCTAAGCGATAACCTCTGATCATTCGTCCGAACGGGGTCCGGGTTCGAATCCCGTTGAGGCATGGATGTTGTGTTTGTCTTACGGCACTGGTTCTCTCCCTTCCCTGGAACCAGTGACCCTAAATTAGGGACGGGCGACTGCTTATAGCCCATTGAATTGCTCACGGTGGTCGTTAAACCTCAAATCAAAAAAAAAAAAAAAAAATGCAGACAGTAGCGCCCATATGAGTACTTTGGGGGCGGGGAGGGCTAAGAAAAATCCTTACCTCTTCCAAGGCTGTCAAACATTTTAGTAAATGTACAAAATACTAAAATACAAAAAAAATTGAGATTGTTTGAAAAATACAACAATAATTGATCCTTTTTTTAAAGCACTTTTAAAAATGCTTTAAAAAAGGTTTCGTCCGTTTTAGTGTTTTTAATTTATCAAAAATTTGGCTACCAACGCACTCCCCCCCGGGCGGCCTTGTATGCAGAAACGTATTCTTTTAGTAGCTGTAATACACTGAAGGGCATTGAATTAGAGATACCTGTCTAGTAACGTGTAGCACCACCACATTTCGCCCTGATGACGGCGGCGATTCATCTCGGCATGGACTCGACAAAACACCGGAAGTGTTGGGAAGCCATACAGATCCACGACCCCTGAACAAGCTCCCACAGTTCACGAAGATTTGATGGAGGAAGGTCAGAACCTCGAACATCTCTCTCGATGGCATCCCAGATGTGCTCGATGGGATTGAGGTCAGGTGACCTAACTGGCCAAGGAAGTCAGGTCACGCCGGTGGAGTGTTCACCCAACCATTCGCATACAATTCGGGAGCGATGGCACGCTGCATTGTCTTGTTGCAGGATGAGGTCCCCAGTGGGATCTTGAAGATGCACAAACGGGAGCAAATGGTTGTCCAGCATATCCCGGTAACGTTGACCTGTGAGGGACGGTGTCACACGTACCAGGGATCCCATTTCAGTCCACGTAAACAGTCCCCAGACGAGAATGCCACCCCCATCAGCTTGAAGAGTACCCTGCTGGCAAGAAGGATCCGTCGCTTCACTTAGTTTGCGCCGTACTCGAATCCTGCCATCCGCTTGTACCAACGTGAATCTCGACTCATCAGTCCAGGCAACATTTTTTCACATGTCTAGGGTCCAGTAGCGATGTTCCCGCGCCCATGCTAGTCTTTGCACCCTGTGATGTGCGGTCAGCAGCGGTACCCTCGTGGGACGATGGCTTCTGTACCCCATAGCGAGGAGGTGGTTCTGGATGGTGTGGCTGCTTACACGTTTTTGTGCACCAGCGTTAAATTGCCGAGTGATTTCTTGCCCTGTGACCCGTCTATCCGCTGTTACAATGCAAGCTAGCCGACGATTAGCCCGCTCATCCACACACTGTTGTCCACGGCAGTTGGCCCTTGCAGGGATGGTTTTACCGGACTCGATGTACTCACGGTGCTCCCGTGACACAGTGGCTCGTGAAAATCCCAGTTCCTGCACGACTTCCGAGATGGAGTGACCCATTCGTCGGGCCCAGACAATTTGCCTACGATGAAATGCGCTTAGATCCTTCGTCTTACTCATACTGCGTCCGACTCTTACTGATTCCCGTCGCATCACTCCTTATATTGTCGGATCGCTGCATACGTCATGTCGTTTCCGTTTACAGGGCCGTCTACAGCGCGATATTTGCATAACGCCAGCTGCCTTTAATTCAATTGCTCTTCAGTGTAAGACCAGCATTGAAAGTGAAAATGAAGAATGCAATATTCTCTCTCATACTCTTCCTCAACAGATTTCAGCTACACATTGGTATGATGTTCCCGACGTCAGGAGACTAATTTTGTTCATTAGTGTACTAGGACTGAAAATTAATATGATAGGTACTGAACCAATCGATTTTTTTAATCTTATGCGACTGAAGAAT
Organism: Macrothele yani; assembly: GCA_039090855.1. Lineage (NCBI taxonomy): Eukaryota > Metazoa > Arthropoda > Arachnida > Araneae > Macrothelidae > Macrothele > Macrothele yani. Next base: position 4,937,922 of record CM077014.1, read on the forward strand.
ATGCTGCAGACGTGTTTATCACTAGAGTTACCGAAGGTCATAATTACGAATATCAATTATGGATAAATTTTCTTGTATTTTAGAGTAGCGGATCGTGCAAAGCTATGAGATGCAATCACACGGCTATGTTCATCCAAATGCATGGAAGCTCATCCGTGGTTAAAATAGCACAGTGGCAGCGAATGTGATATTCCTCTGACTGCTTAGCGCTGATAACTAAACATTTTTGTGACTGTGTCTTAGATTTTTTTTTTTTTATATATAAGTTGAAGTCTCCATGGTGTGGTTTGAAACCAATAATTTAAGTGAAAAGGGAGTTTTGGGGTTGCAGTAGCCCCTATGCGGTGAATTGGAGGTTCAGGGTACTAGCGAACCATAAACTTTTTTTTTTTGTAATTAAAGGTTTAACTATCACCGCGAGCTACTTGGTGGGCTATAAGCAGTCGCTTGTCCGTAATTTAAGTCCACTGGTTCAAGGGAAGGGAAAGAGACAGTGCCGCAAGACAAACACAACATCCAGGCCTCACAGGGATTTGAACCCGGACCCATCACGGAAGAGTGGTCAGGAGTCTACAGGTGGGGCTTTGACAACTGCGCCACCTGTAGACTTATTCGGAAGTGTTTTCTCCACACTTCCGAATAAGTCTACAGGTGGCGCTTTGACAACTGCGCTCATTCGGAAGTGTTTTCTCCACACTTCCGAATAAGTCTACAGGTGGCGCTTTGACAACTGCGCCACCTGTAGACTTATTCGGAAGTGTTTTCTCCATTCAGCACACTATATGTTTTATTGTAAATGTGTTGGAACCTGCAAATGAAAACCCTGATATCAGAGAAATGTGCCAGAAAAAGCCTACAAATTATTATTTTTTTTACTTACTTATTGGAAAATATTACTATTAAATGTCTAAGAAAAAATTTAATAAATTCCGGGTACCCCTGGATCATAAGTCGTATCATGCAATTTTTTTTTTTTTTGTAAAAAAATAATTAATAAAATTCAGAATTAAAACATTCCTTGAGGAAGCACTTTCAACTTACCTAATGGATCTTCTCTGCTGTCTTTATCGGGTACGGTGAACACACCAACAACCTTATGTCCATCTTGTTTTAAAAGTTTGTACACTCCACTCGCAAAGGTACTTTGTCCAATGATTGCTACTTTCATGTCGTAAAAGATTCTCTATAAAAGATTAGCCATGTTTAAAAATTGCTCATTATACAAATACATGCAATTTCATCTTATGGCTTGTTAAAAAAATTCATGAATTTATTAAGTCCATAATAATAGAGTGAATCTGATTTGGGGGATGGCTGTATTTTAATGTGTTCGTGCGCTTCCTCCTGCATGGAGGGACTCTGTGTATCTCTGCAACTCTGTAGGCCACGTCCTTACTTTCAGTTGCGAAGAACTCTGGATAAGAGGATGCACGGAAAGACTGGCAAAGAGCATGCTAGTGGAAAATAGACTGGCAAAGAGCATGCTACTTCCGGCATACATTGAAAGCCGTCATTGTGGAGAGTAACTACTGTGTTGACGCGTTTGCGCGAGTATTTCAGTTCAAAATATTTCAGATTTTGATATATCTTTAAGATTTAAGTGTGCAACGCGAAATTTTCCTGTTAAGTAGTTTTCTTTCTCTGTCTTTTTCTTATTTCTCCTTAGTCCGCTCTGTGTAGATGGCTGGTCGCGATGTAGCCTTATACTTTCCTGCTTACTATAGTCTTGTCTGTTTTTTCTCGGATATGAGCACTTGCTAATTACAGTTTGATCTAGAAAGTAATCGAATCATACACGATCATTTTATGCAATTTCTACAGTACGATGCGAACTGAATCAGTCAAACATTTTTGCTTTCCAATAGGCATCTGTTCACTGCCAACTGTCCCCCATTCATAGATGGCGCTACACGTCCAATTGGTCACCGTCGTTTCAGAACCGCTACGTTTGCCAATCTATGCTACTCTGATGTCTTTGGATTCGACATATCGTACTGGTTGCCTACATGTGCGCTGAAGGTTCAGGAAAGCGATGAACTACTCGTGATGTATAAGGGTCGCTCAAATGGAACTGAGTCTGTCAGTTTTTTGCCGCAAAGGTTTATAGGTTGGAAAATGTGAACATAGAGGAAATAAGAGTGATACATGGGCTACATACCCGCTGCACATAGTCGCTTTGTCGGTTCAAGCAAGTGTCCTAGCGCGGCACGAGATTGTGGATACCTAGAGCAAAGAACGTCCGTGGTTGACTGTGGAACCAGTCTTCAACGGCGTCCCAGACCTCAGCGTCGTTAGCGAACCAGCGGTCCATGAGAGCTGTTTTCAGTGGCCCGAAGATGTGGTAGTCGCAAGGTGACAGATCGGGGCTATAGGGAGGATGGGACCTCCCAGTGGAAGCTCCGCAGCAAATCCTGGCACACTGTCGCCACATCCGGGTGTGCGTTGTCGTGCAGCAGAATTACCCCATTTGACAACTACCGGGTCGCTTACGCTTGATGACCGTTTTTAGGTTGCGTAACGTATTGCAGTATGTAGTTGCTTTGATCGTACTGCCTGCGTCCATCCAAGCCAACAGCAATGGGCCATTCGCATCGAAGAAAAAAGGGGAAGCATTCGGCTCCGGATCAGAAGGTTGCAGTTCGAGCACCACCACCAGGAAATTTATGTTTTCACAATGGTGCATCCTGATGACAACATTTCCCCACGCAAGCGATGCACACGTATCCATCCATCCACATGGTACAACAGGAAACGAGATTCATCAGATCAGATGGCATTATTCCAAACATTCAAGGTCCAACTTTGATGATCGCGTGCACATTGTGGGCATTTAGACGGTGAACCAAGGTTACCGCGGGAACTCGCAGCAGCCTGTGTATAGCCATCCCCATTTTTAGCAGGGTTCGATGTACGGTGTGTTGTGACACATTACTCTCGTCACAAGCATCCAAATTATCATCGAGTTCCGTCACAGTATCAATTGCGTTGGCTCGTATTATACGAGATAGCCCTCTTTTAACATCGATGAGCCGAAGTCAGACCAAATCTTGCGGGCGGTTCGTGATTTTTCCCTCCGTCCTCGGACCACTTCTTGAAAGTACTAACCACGGTTGCCGTGAGCACCACACAAACTTTGCCGTATCGGAAATGCTCTGACCCTGTCGTCTGGCCATTACAACTTAGCATCTGTCAAACTTGCTTAAGTCCGCTGGATTTCACATCTGAAGAACAAGAATAACACTGATTAACAGAGCTCAGTACCAGGTGCTATCTGTACCATTTCGTGGCCTTCACATGCACCGTCGTTTACTTGCAGCTGCTTCGATTTGCATAAAGATGCTCTGGTCATAATGTTTTAGCTCTTCGGTGTATATAAATGCATCAAGGTGTCTTCGGTGGGAAAGTGATGTTACGCGCAATTGCTTTTCTTTGGAATAAAGAGTTTACGGAAAGCAGACAAAGTGTTGAAGATTTAGCAAAGGAAGGACGTCCATTGAATCGCTCCAGTTGTTTAATATTTCAAAGGCAATTGTCAAAGAGGACCGTCGAATCTAAATTAAGTAGTTATCGCAGAGCAAGCTTTAGGACTCGTATTTGCTTGAATGGAACTCAAAGAGGTGTAATTTCAAGTTTCGCCCTCCCAGATAAGAAAAGCTTCCTACGGTCCTGTGTATACTCTATCATTTCACACACACACACACACACACACACAATAAACAAGAAAGATGAAACCCAATTTTCGGTAGTAATGAGCACGCCTTTTGAATCCTTTCGGACGCGAAATTTTTTTTTTCAGTTATTCACAGTCAATGAAACCGGTCACGAAAAACAACAAAAAACCACCGGATTTCTATAATCGATAAAACATCCAGAAATAACAGCTACTCCACCAGCGGCTAAAACGTATGTTACGAAAATTAAGAAATGGTGAACAGAACGTTTCTCTCAGGAGAAGGAATATACCAGGGACAAAGACGTTTTCACATTGAAAAGGAAACATAATATAACTCTACGCCCCTAGCCGAAGAATTTTGCGTAATGGAAAAGTTGAAAACAGGGGAAAAGTATTCTTCACTCTAAAAGGTATGCTAAGGAAAAATAACTTTTCAAATACGTCTCCCGGAAGCAGAGATGGCAAATAAAAGGTTTTGATCTTTACGCCCCCTAGCGGGCAAGCTGTACATTATTTAAAAAGAATAATGGTCCTCATTTCTATTGTAGCGAATGGCATACAGTAAAATAAAAGAGAAATTTCTCAATAGGGGTTTTTAGAAGCGGAGATAGAGCTGCAAACAGAAGTACACAAACTCCGTCTAGCGACAGAACTGTGAACTACAAAACTCAAATACAAACCTAAAGTGTTCCACAAGGTAAATGGTATCCGGTGTTAAAAGAATTTTTTGAATCTCACGTTTAGAGGCAGAGATGTTAAGAAAAGCAGATTAAACCTTTGCGCCCCTAGCGGCGAAATTGTGCATTATTTTGGGGGGAAAATGTACACAAAATGTTTTCATAGTTAGTAATATCTGACCGTAAAAGAATTTTTCAACGGATTTTTTAGTCCCGCAGATATGGCTGTAAACATGCTGTAAACGGAAACGGAAACTTACTCCCTCTAGTGTCACATTTGTGCGTTAAGAAAAATTTGAAATTATATGAGAAATATTTCGCAGCGGAAATGCTCTCTGCCAAAAAAGAATTTTTCAAATCGAAATTTTAGAAGCAGAGATATTTTCAAAAAATAAGATATGCATTTATGCCCCTGGCAAAAAAAAAAAAAATACTTTTTTTAAGCAGAGGGTATTCTCAAAAGGTTTTCCGAAGTAAGTAGTATCGGTCCTCAAAATAACTTTTAAATCGAGTTTTCAGAAGCTCAGATTTTGCTGCAAATGTATCAGATGCAGATACTTACGCATCCTGGTGGCCAAACCATTCTTTACGAAATATTAGAAATATGTACAAAACCTTTCGCATCAGGAGCTGTATCCGATGCAGGAAGTATTTTTCAAATGGAACTTTTAGAAGTAGAGATATCGGGGAAACGTAATTCTCCTTTACGTCTCCCAACAAAAAATCTATGCATTACTTGAAAAAGAGACTGTACCTAAAATATATAGTCTTCGACATAAATTTCATCTAAAGAAAAAATAATTTTAGAAGAAAATACATGGAATAAAAGTATTTTGAATTCGATATCACTTGGATTTACGCCCTCTAGCGGCTAAGCTATTTCGAAAAAAAAAAAATGGATCGTTGTTCTGACATTTCAAGCTTCTCAATTCAAAAAGAATTTTTCAAATCGGACGAACAGCTGCAGAGATATGGCGCCCACAGACAGACCGAAGCACGGATAAAGAAATAACATGAGCGCGATCTTTTTTCACAAAAAATCTGCTAAAAATAAAGAAAGAATCAAAACAAAAAAGAGAAAATTCAGCTCGGCGCCTCTTGAACTTGGCACCAGGTGAGCCAGCCCTATTATCAGATACAACTGACATTTTCTATGGAAGTAACTGATTATCGTGACGAAACACTTGAACTTCATCGTGTGGGCTCTCGTAGAACTCCCCCGGGGTACCCACAGTTGCCATTTTGCAACTTCATCGAAAAATTTACTTTTCATTTTCTCGATATATAATAATTACGTATTTTCAAATTGCCACGCAGTTCAAAGAAAAGTATCTGCAATCGGTTTTAGTTTATACATCTAAAAAAATCTACTAAATAGCAAAATAATTATCATTGTTAACACTTTACAGTACTTTTCTTTTCTGTACAGAAAATACTAAACGAGTGATTAAATGGTTTCAACAAGACCAATGAACCGATTATTCTTGCGCACTTGTGCGCATGGCAAGTTGGTATTTTAAAATATTGTCTTATTTATAATGCTTCTTTAACGGAAATACCTACGAAAAGTCAATATAAAGATATATGTTTCAGATTTGTAGAAGAGGCTTAGGGAAACCCTGCATGTGCGCCTAAGGTTATTAGGAGTCTCCTTCCCCGAATTTAGCGCCTCTGGTTCCAGAAAAGGCAACCCACCAACTCCCTAAGAACACTCACAACATTCAGATTTGCCTCAGGATTTGAACCCAGAGTCAGAAGAACCCCAGGGATATAGTCGAGGCCTTGCTGGACCTGGCGCTACCAGACCACTTTTTTTTCAACGCCTGGCGTTGCCAAGCTGTACTTCTTACCTAACTGTATCGGACTTTTTTTAATTTATGTGTTTATCCAATCGTCACTCAACGAAATCGACATTTTTTAACACCAATAATCTTAACTGAAATTCTTCTTCTCTCTCTCTCTCTCTCTTGCAACGTACTACAGAGGTGAATCACGTGTTAAGACGACAAATATGCAGCTATATATTCGGTTCCTGTTGCTAAGTTGGGAGAGCAACTTACTCCGGAGTGAGGCCGCCTTCGATACCCTTCACGGACAAATTTGTGTTTTCACATTGACGTCCGAACATAAAAATGTGCGATGTTTGTTCCACACATCGTCTAGAATTACTGAAAATTCGTTCTTAGCTTCAAAAAAAAAAAAAAAAAAAAAAAAAAATAAGACAGATATTATGTGACGCACTACAGAGGTAAAGCACGTGTCAAGACGATAAATCCGCACAGACATATTACGTCCGTGTAGCTTAGGACAAACTTCTGTTTTCGCACCCTCTCTCTCTCTCTCTCTAAATATAAACATATTATTTGATTTTAAGTGTTTGTTGGTACCTACATTTACCCCTCCTCCACTCACACTTGCTGCAGTCGATAATGCCTGGACCGGTCTTCGGAAATCTAGGGCACTTTTTTTCCGGGTTGCACCACTACAGCGCCCTAGATCTTTCTTGCTTACTGGTCAACTCTCCATAGCAAAAATATCACTTTATCATTTCAAATGTAAACAGGAATAATTTCTGAATCTCGTAGATAGAAAGTCGGCTCTTTCATGTAAATTACGCATGTAAATTTTGAATTTCGATAACAAACCTAGCACAAACTGCTCTTAAATTAATAAAAAGAATTAGTGAAATCGTTACCAAAAGTAAAAAAAAAATGCATATTTATTTATATTTATGTAGATAAATGGAAGAAACGATAGTTGAACATAATAGATATACATACTGCTATATCGCTGTCCTAGTTCCTCGATTGCTCAGCTTAAATGAGATACGTTCGTATGAAGATAAGAAATATATACACAGTGATGAATTGTTACAGTTGTACCATTAGCTCTGCGCGTGAGATGCTACTGAATGTTAAGTGATATCTATTTAACATTATGAATGACTTTTGATATGAACATTGTTCATGCACCTAACCGCGTGATTATGTGTTACAAAGTCCCTTTCCTAAAATGCTTCACAATCGCGGGGTAGCTTTGATAACGTGATGCATTTACTTTCTCATAAAGGAAAAGAAACTCAAAATGTCAAGATCACTGATTATCCGTTAGAAGAGAAAGCTAGAGGAGAAAAAACGAAGAAGCGCCGCCCCTCCTGCTCTGCATCTTAGTAAACAGATAAAGCTCTAGACAAAGTAATACCCATTTCCACGCTCTCTCGTTTTTTTTTTTTTTTTTTCAGTCATCTGAGAATTCGGAATGAATACTTTTCAACAGGTGCTTCAAGCGGTGGCAAGGCCGGATGGAGCTTTTGCGGGCCCCAGGGCGAAATTTCATTGCGGGGCCCGGAGCAAAATTTCATAGCGGGCACTACAAAATAAATCTCATATTTTAATAAGGTCGTTACGTGAAAAATGTCCTCTGTAAACAACACACACACACGAAAATTGTCATAAGGGCAAAATTAATTTCTCAAAGTATTTTCTTTCAGCTTAAGTAAAAGACTATAATTTGGATTGAAAATTCAGAGAGAGAGAGAAAGAAAGGGTACAATTTTCTTTCCGAGGAGAGGGAGGTTGAAATTGGCTTCTGACCAGGGTTGGCAAGGTAATTTACTCATTACGTATTTTACGTAAATTACGCGTAATTTACAGGTGATTTACTTGGCGTAGAAAACCAGTTCTTTACGCAGACGTAAAAAACTAATTTTCTTTCATGCGTGTGTATAAATAATATAATATAAAAACCACTTTAATTATATTACATTTTAAACTTAAAATTTCTTGTATATTTCACTACGAAATCATTATTCTCTTAAGATTGTTCATACAGCTCAGCCACCTATTAACAGATTTCTTTTCAGAAATTATAATGTATCTGTTCTTTCATGTATATTAAAAATGGAGAAAATAATCTACCTCTTGCACTAGCATCGATAAAAATCACAATGTATCTTGAATAGAATTCAAGATTTTATTAACAACTTCAAATTCGCGAGTGTATTTTCATATGCATGTAATTCTATAAAATAAACAATTTCATGTTCTGGTTTGTTCACCAAAGATAATATTTTGACACGAATGTCTATGACATGTCTATAACGCAAAATATTGTACATTTTCATTTAATAATATTTGTGTTTGACATATTATCCAGGTGTACACTTCAATATCATAATTTTACCCATGTTTTTTTCAATTTTTTTACGTAATTTACGTTTTCTACGTAATTTACGCGTAATTTACCTGTCACGTAGGAAACCTTTTTTTACACGTAATTGCACAACCCTGGTTGTGACTATCATAAAAATTTCCTCTGGCCGCCCCGCTGGCATGGTGATCTACGCCAATGTCCCGCAATCGGTGTGCCCCCACAAGGCGAAAGGTGTGACACGAACTTTTACCTATTATCCTATTGTAAGAAATTAACTGTCGAGTTTTATTTTTTTAATTTTATCCCAGTTATTGTGTTTCCTATGCTTGTACTTCATTCTCTGCCTCTGTACTGATTAAATAAGATCATGCTTGTTTATTCTTGATTACATGCCGCGATTTTTTATGTATTCTAAGAAATCAAATGCAAATTATTTACTCACAGTTGTTGTTACATCGTAGCTTTGCTTATTGATACATTTGTATTCCTCACCTCTACCGCTGCGCTATGCGGCTTATGTTTTGTGTACGCTTTTCCCTAAAAGTGCTGGGATTAGCAAAACTTTCCCTGTCTTTTATTAATTTATTACGTTGTTTTTGTATTATCCCTGTTTGTTAGTGCTTCTTCAACTTTTTTACTTTTTCCTGAACCGATGCACCCACCCATTGTTAGACTTTATTTTAAATAAGTCAGTATATGTGTCCCTTCTTCCCTTTGAAGAGTATAGGTCCCGCGTCTTACAATTACTTCAGTTCTATCACAGCTGTGCTCTGAAGTAGACCAAAAATTGTGATTGCAAGTCAGTTTTGCTATTTTCTATTACTTAAGCTATTTTATTTTTTCAAGATGGACATATTCCTTATACGGAGTGTTCCGTCCACAAGTGAAATTAGTGAAAGCATTGAACCCGATGGATGAAAAGAAACAGAAATTAATGCAACGGCAGTATAGTGATAATTACTCGTTACCTCACGGTTTTTTTTTTTTTTTTTTTTGTGGTGATAAAACATGCCCAATCCCCGACTGCATCGTTTGTGGTGAAAAACTCAGTAATGTTGCTATGGTTCCCAGTAAATTAAAACGACATCTGTCAACAAAACATTCTTCTCTGTCAAGCAGAGATATAAATTATTTTCGTCGGTTGTTGGAACAAAACAAAAAACAACAACTTTCATGACTGCGACAGTACGTGTTTCGGAAAAAGTACAGGAAGCTAGTTATAAGGTAGCCTAACTTATGGTAAAGGCCAAAAAACCACACGAAATAGCTGAAATGTTGTTAATGCCTGCTTGTAAAGAGATGGTGAAAATAGTCCTGGGTTGAGAAGCTGCTAGTGAAATTTCAAAATTTCCTCTCTCTGCTGACACAATCAGTCGCCGAGTTAGTGACAAATCAGTACAGACAATTGACGTGGATTGGAAACATCAAACAGAAGTCTTCGCTCTTTCCACGTTTATGAGTCATGGAAACATTCTCATTGGCCGCCACCGGGAATCGAAACCAGGGTCTTCCAGTAACGCGCCGGACATGCTACCACGTTACCACAGCGGCCTCGAATTCCTTCGGATACATACGAATGATGTTTCTAATCTACAACTCACATGATGTCTCTAATCCACGTCAATTGTCTGTATTAATTATTCATTCGCCTCCTAGCTATTTGTTCAATTGCTGCTTACCATCTTTGGTGAATCCCCAGCATTGTGCGGGGCTCCAAGAAGCAACCTGCCAACTGGCTTGGCTGCTAGCCGCATGTGAGTCTGGAGGAATGCGCTGCCGCCGTGGTGCAGTGGTAGCATGTCCGGCGCGTTAGTGGAAGACCCTGGGTTCGATTCCTCGGTGGCGGCCAATGATAATTTTTTCCGAAAAGAGCGACGACTTCTGTTTGTTGTCCAGTGACATTAAAGACATTATGAAAGAGAAAATGAACGGCAGTCAGAAGTTCTCACTTCAGATAGACGAGTCCACCGATATTAGCGGTCACGTACAACTTCCTACCTACATTCGGTACTTCGATGAAGATGTAATTGCAACTATTGTAATTTCTTTTTTGCAAAGAACTTCCCGAGCGAGTCACCGGTGAAGAAATATTTCGTGTGACTAATGAACATGTGCTCCATAATGAATTAAAATGGAAGGATTGCGTTAGTGTTTGTACAGACGGAGCCGCTTCTATGACACGCCGAGTGAAATGATTTGTAGCTAAAGTACGCGAAGTAAATCGTAACATACGATGCGATCATTGTCTCATTCACCGGGAAGCCACTGTTGCTAAATCTTTGTCATCTTTTCTGAAAGTTATGCTGGACGAAATAGTAAAAGTAGTGAACCTCATCAAATCGCGGCTGTTTTCCGTTTTGTGTCAGGAAATGGGATCAGAACACACTACACTTCTGCTATATACAGAAATCCGGTGGGTATCACGAGAAAAAGTGTTAAATATTTGAACTTAAAGAGGAGGTACACGCATTTTTGACTGTTGAGGGGCATGAGTACGCGGATTTATTTGCAGATTAGGAATGAGTATGTAAGTTGGCATATCTTTCCGCTATTTTTGTACACTTGAATGAGCTGAACATAAAGCTGAATTTGTGGATACAGAGAATTGAAAATGGGTCGTTTGAGATGTTCCCGACTGTATGGCCATTTGCTGACGGTAATAAAGTGGTGATGGACTTAATTAAACATTTAGAAATCTTGCAGTAGAAGTTCAAGAAGTATTTTGGAGATAGTGTTCAAGGTTTTGACTGGGTTCGTGATCCATTCGTTGCGAATTCAAAACCTCTTCCGATTAATATACAAGAGGAACTCGCAGATTTAAAAGCAGACAGAACATTGAAATTAAAACTTCTCGAAGTGCCTTTGGACACATTTTGGTTGGCAATAAGGAGTGAATACCCGGCTATCTCCGAGATGGCAGTTAATGTGTTATTGCCATTTTCAACTACATATTTGTGTGAACTGGGTTTCTCGGCGTTGACTGAAATTATTGGGTTGTCGGAAAAGTCATGACGTATTTTAGCCATTGTAACGTACCAGGAGATGTGACGTACCTGCCAGAAGGACGCACACGACATAAAGGCAGATAGGAATCACAATAAAATGTCCGCGTAGCTCAATTGGTAGAGCAACTTATTCCGGATGACCCGACCGTTCACAATCTCGCAATGGTGTGATGTTATTTTCACACCGCGAGATAGGAAAAATAAGAGCAGCACTTCGAAAGAAAAAAAAAAAAAAAAATAAGGGGGAGATGATGTAACGTACCAGGAGATGTGACGTACCTGCCAGAAGGACGCACACAACATAAAGGCAGATAGGAATCACAATAAAATGTCCGCGTAGCTCGACTGGTAGAGTGACTTATGAGGGGATCCGGGTTCGAATCCTGGCGTGGATAAAAATGACGGAGAAATTTACTTCGTTATACCATGTTTTGCAAAGGTCATTTATTGATAGAAAGAACAAAGATCAATCAATGTTATAATGCCCGTTTTGTTCGATAACCTTTTGCCATCTTTCATTCAGCTGCAGAATGCCTCGTTCGTAGAATGACCTGTCTTTCGTGGCAAAGAACTGTACGAGGTGCTGATTTACAGTCTCATTTGAATTGAACGTTATACCACGCAAGGACTGTTGAAGAGAGCGAAACAAGTGGAAGTCTGACGGCGCAAGGTCAGGCGAGTATGCTTGGTGTGGCAACACATGCCACTCAAGCTCCAATAATTTTTGGCGGGTGATCAAACTTGTGTGTGGTCTCGCGTTGTCGTGATGGAACACAACACCTTTACGATGAACGAGCTCTGGACGTTTGTGGATGATGGATTCGTTCAAACTGTCCAATTGCCGACAGTACACATTCGAATTCATTGTTTGGTTCCGTGGTAGGAGCCCGAAAAACACGACACCTTTAAAATTCCACCACACTGAGACCAGAACCTTCCGCTGATGAATGTCTGCTTTGGATGTCGTTTGAGGCGAAGCAGCACGTTGGGACCAAGACCGTTTGCGCAGCACATTGTTGTACACAATCCACTTTTCGTCACCAGTTATCAGTCGCTTCAAAAAAGGATCGTTTTCCTCACGTTTAATGAGCATATCGCAGATGTTTATACGCGCCGTCAATTGAGCTTCTTTGAGTTCACGAGGAACCCACATATCGAGCTAGCTTACGTATCCCAGTTTCTTCAGGTGGTCGTGAACGCTTTAATGATGGATGGGCATTGTGTCTGTAATCTCTCGTGTCGTGTAACGTGGGTTTGACTCGATCAATGCTTTGATTTGGTCGTCGTCAACCTCGGTGGGCCTCCCCGAACGAGGAGCATCGTTGAGGTCAAAATCACCAGCACGGAATTTTGCGAACCACCGCTGGCACTAACGTTCTTGTAGAGCATTATGACCGTACACTTTACGCAACTTTTCACAAGCTTGGCGCGCGTTCTTCCCTTTACGGAAGTAAAACAGTAAAATATGGCGAAAACGCACAATTTGGTCTTCCATCTTCAACTTGATGTCAAATCTCCGGAAATCAACCAAATCGCTAACTATTCCTTTTAGACTGCAGCTAGAACTGGCACCTGTGGAATACCATAGCGATAACAGAGCTGCGCATGCCTCTAGTACTTCCAAAACCGCCTAACCGCCATCGGGTGCCAAAATACGTAATGACTTTTCCGACAACCCAATAAAACATCAAAGAGGGAGAGACTCAAATCCGTCGATGAAGAAATGAGACTTGCATTGTCAACGATTCCGCCACGGATCAGCCACCTGTGTGCAGCTAAGCAGGCGCAAGTATCACATTGAAGGTACGAGTAGAATTATTTACTTTAATAGTAATAGAAAAGTGTATTTTCTACAATGAATTAAAGTTCATAAATTGTTAATAAATGCACGAGTCAATTTCTGTTTAACAATAATAATAATATAATAATAATATAATAATATAATAATAGGTTGATTACATTACGTATTGTAACGTATACTCTATATTCACTTTCCTTTTGATTTTACTATCTCTGGTTATTTTATTTTTCTATGTAAATTATCTTCTTACTGAACGAGATGTTATTTCACCCGCTGAATGAGATCTGGCAATGAGTGTAAGTCATGACGTGGTGGTAGCCAGTATAAATAGGCGCGTTCAACGATACCAAGGGAGAGCTTTTTGTTGATGTGCGTAGGGTGAGCTGTTGTTTATGTGTCAGAGAGCTGTTGTTGTAAAGGTGAGCTGTTGTTTATGTGAGTAGAGCTTCGTTCATGTGCAAGGAGCTACGTGTTATTTGAGTAGCTGTGTGTGAAGTGTGTGTGATGATACCAGTAGAAGTTCCTAATAAAAGGTTTTAAGGAAGTACGTTTTTCTCAGTTCATAGTACTGTCAGACCACTGTCTATCTGTTAGGTTTATTTCATTAGTTGATTATTATTAACAACCAGCATAAGACTTTATTCATCTTAATTACTACTACAACATTACTAGCAGTTAAAAGCTTGTTTATTATTATTACTACACTACTAGCAGGAAAGTTTATTCATGATATAATTAACAAACAACAACCGTTACTAGAAGAAACTAGTAACAAAAAGCATTAGAAGAAGCATTAGCAGTAGCACAAGCATTAGAAGAATTCATTATATTAGAAGGAAGCGAATTCATTATAGTATTTATATTAATAGTGTCATATACGTTTTTGAGGGGATTAACATTTTGGTGTGCCGTGTTGAGTCATGGATAATTTATGGTGTGCCGCGTGTAGAAAAAAGGTTGCAGAACACTGGTCTAAGCGATGGCTTCTGATGATGAGTCCGGGTTCGAATCCCAGTGAGATATGAGTGTTATGTTTGTCTTACGGCACTGGCTCCATCCTTCCCTGGAACCAGTGACCCTAAATTAGGGACTGGTGACCGCTTATAACCCAGAGAGTTGCTCACGGTGGTCGTTAAACCCCCAATCGAAAAAAAAAAAAAAAAAAAAAAAAAATGAGAAACTTCCTCGCAAAATGGTAAAAAGATACCTGTGTAGCGGATATTTTTGTGTAGAAAACAATAAGGATTCTTTTAAAATAAATTCCTATAAAAAATTTTCTCTCCCCGATGCATGTTTTAGTGACTAATTTTTAACGAGTAAGTGATAAATTAGTAACTTTTAAACACGCTCATATATAAAAACTTTTTTTTTAAATTCCTAGTAATGTTTTTTAAGACACTGGATAATTGGCCAATTATATTTATAAAAGTTCTACATAATAATTATAAAATTTCTACCGAAAAAGATTTTGCTTATATGCATATAGCCCGAAACCAACTATGATATTGTTCTTTTGATTTCTTTAAATTTAAGTATCTGATTTGCACACAAATTGTTAAATATGTAAAAGTAGGAGCCACAAAATGATTAAATTTAATTTGCTATTTCATGAATGCGGAAACTATAACTATTAAAATAGTTACAATAACCATTTAAAATCTGCAAAACTTTGCATCTGTACAGCGAAGGGCGATAATTTATTCTAAAATGGGAGGGGGGTTGGAAACAGCAACAAAACCTTAAAAAAGATATCTTTAAAAGGGCCTTTGCCCCAAAACTTACAAAAATTATTGTAAAAGTTCTACCGAAAAGGATTTTGCTTTTTTTTTTTTTCTAAACTGAGGGGCCTCTTGAAGGCGCGGTGCTTGGAGTGACCACCTCGGTTGCTCCTATGGTACCGCCGGCTTTGAGCGGTGGTAAAGTCATAAATAAATAGTAATGCACGTTGGGACAGAGCAAGTCCTGAAACCAGAACTTCCTAAGTCCTACTTTCAGACACATTTTGCAACTGGTCTATTTTCTTGTCGTTTTCAAAGTGAACTATTAAAAATATACATTCCCTACCTTTTACTCACGTCTTTCTATCTCTCTCTGTCCCCCAGCACCTTTCTTTGCCACTTTTCCTCTCGGTCTCTCACCATTTCTGTCCGACAAGCAGGGCCCGACTAAGACACTCGTAGGTCCAGAACCAGGAAAGTGGAGAGATTCCCCCCCCCCCCAGTCGAAACAAAATCTTTCACCAATGTATAGCACTGGTGGTCATGTAATACATACGACATGATACACGTACAAGTAGGTGAGATGTAAGATGCATCTCAACACTAAACTTGAACGTGGCAAGCTCATAAGACAAACAAAATGTATTAACATAACCAACCTTAAAAAACACCATAATACCTTCAAGTTGGAACTGAAGAACAGATTCTCTGCTTTAGAAGGCCTAACATCGCATGAAGTGGATATTTCTGAAGTTAACAGAAAGGTAACAAAAGCTCTTATGGAAACAGCAACAAAATTAGCTGGGTCTAAGAAGAAGTTGCATGTGAACAAATTATCAGTAAAAACCAAAATGTTGATGCAAAAAAGAAGAGAGATGAGGACAACTAAAGAAGATGTGACTTCCAAAGTGGAATATATAGAGCTATGCAAGACAGTACGAAAAAGTATCACTGAAGACGTAAGGAAATTCAACTGTGAACTAGTAAGGAAAGTAATTAAAAACAACCAAAGCCGAAAGATAGCAAAGGGACATCTCAGTAACGGAAGAAAACAGATTATGGCACTGAGAAAAGAAGATGGTTCTGTAACAAGAAATAGAGGCGAAATTTTGACAAGAGTGAAAGATTTCTACTCCAAATTGTATGAAAGGGATGATACATGTACTCTAGACATCATGAAAGGTACCTGTACCAGAGTTCTTTCAGTCCTCCCAGCAGAAGTTGCACATGCAATCAAGAACATGAAGCGGAGAAAAGCTCCAGGAGAAGATGGAATTACTATAGACATCATACAAGAAGCAAGTGGAGAAATCGAAACAGTACTCGCCCAAATTTTCACTCCATGCCTTAATGAAGGGAAGATTCCTGAGGATTGGAAAAACGCTACAATGATCTTGCTACATAAAAAAGGTGACATTGATGATCTCAGGAACTACAGACCTATCAGCCTCCTATCAGTGGTTTATAAAATCTTCACTAAAGTTCTTTCACACCGTTTGAAGGTAACACTGGACATCGCTCAACCGACAGAACAAGCTGGATTCAGGAGTGGCTACAGCACAATAGATCATATCCACGTACTGAGAGAACTAATTGAAAGAGCGAGGGAATATGAACTTCCATTGTGCATGGCTTTTATCGATTATGAAAAAGCCTTTGATTCGGTGAAACCATCAGCAGTTACAATGGCTCTGAAATCCTGCGGTATTGAAGATGCATACATTAATATTATTAATAACATCTATGGAAATGCAAGTGCAAAGATTCGGCTGTTTGAAAATACAACACACATAAAAATTGGAAAGGGAGTGAGACAAAATGACACCATATCTCCGAAGCTCTTTAACGCCACATTGGAAAATGTCGTCTTTCAATCACTGAACTGGGAAAACAATGGGATAAAGATTAATGGAGATTATCTAACCCACCTTCGTTTTGCTGATGACATAGTCATTTTTGCAACTACCCCATCAGAGCTGCAGAGTATGATCCAGGAACTTGCTGACAAGAGTAAAGAAGTGGGATTAAAAATGAACTTTCAGAAGACAAAAGTGATGTTCAATGCTTTTTCAAGAAATGAAGATTTGTCGATTGATGGAGAAAAGCTGGAGATAACGGACACGTACGTTTATCTTGGACAGCAGATATCAAGTGAGGGTCACATTGATGAAGAAATTAATCGGTGTACAAAACTTGCCTGGAGAGCTTTTGGAAGAAACAGCATAATTTTCAAGAGCAATATGCCATTATGTTTTAAAAGAAAAGTGTTTGATCAATGCATCCTTCCAGTGCTTACATATGGTGCAGAGACGTGGACCTTAACTAAAAGAGACATACAAATGCTGCAGACAACTCAAAGCATCATGGAGAGGTGCATGCTTGGTGTAACCAGGAGAGATAAGAAGAGGAACTCGTGGATCAGAAAAATGACCAGAGTGGAAGACATCATGATCAGAGTAAAATCCCTGAAATGGCAATGGGCTGGGCATACTGCCAGAAGGACAGACCATCGATGGACAGCCGAAATTTTAGATTGGATTCCAAGGGACAGGAAAAGACCCAGAAGAAGACCACATGGGAGATGGGTGGATGAAATTCGAAAGTATGCAGGGGTGGCATGGAGGAGACTGGCACATGACAGACCGTTGTGGAGGAAACTTGGGGAGACCTTCGTCCAGCAGTGGATTGATAATGGTTGATGATGATGATGATTATACACCGAAACCTCAGGAATCTTCCCTTCATTAAGGCATCGAGTGAAAATTTATGCGAGTACTGTTTCGATTTCTCCACTTGCTTCTTGTATGATGTGCGGGAGTAACATGGAGGAGACTGGAACAACACAGACCGTTGTGGAAGAAACTTGGGGAGACCTTCGTCCAGTAGTCGATTGATAATGGTTGACAATGATAATGATGATGATACACCGAAAAGCCAGAACATTATGAACAGCGCATCTTTATGCAAATCGAAGCCCCTGCAGGTAAACGACGTCGCGTGTGAAGGACATGAAACGGTTCATAGTCTGATCAAAAAGTTCCAAGACTAGGTACGTAGCGCGCCAACAGATGGCAGTACGTGGATGCGCGAGCAGTGGTAGAAGGCAGTGACCTTCATGAGTCATTGTACCGAGTGGCGTCGATCTGTGAACATCGGGAGCTGTGCAACACGGTATTTGGTTACCACGTGTAGAACACAGCTGCGATTTCGGTATGGTATTTCCACGAGCAAACACCCGAAAATGTGGACAAAAGTAGGAAACTAGTGCATGAGGATTGTCGGAGAGCCATTCAAGATATTGCTACCATAATCAATGTGTGATACGGAACAGTGCAAGAAATTCTGACGTCGGTTTTGAACATGCACCGCATTGCTGCAAAGTTTGTGCCAAATATTATGAAACCCGAACAGAAGCCGCTCCGTTTCGAACTCTGTCAAGATCTCTGTCAGCAGGTGGTGAATGAACCAACGCTCCTGTCGCGGGTCATCACTGGGGACGAGACTTTGGTCTACAGTTACGATTCGGAGACCAAACAACAGTCGTCGCAGTGGAAGAGCCCAGCATCTCCACGACCGAAGAAGGCCCGGCAGGTCCGGAGCGCAACCAAAAGCATGTTCATCGTGTTCTTCGACATTCGTGGGGTTGTGCGCCGCGAATTCGTCCCCCAGGGCCAGAACGTCACTGCCCTTTTTACTGCGATGCTCTGCGGTATCTTAGGGAGGGCGTTCGCCGCAAACGACCTGAAATGTGGCGCAGGGGCGATTTCCTACTCCATTACGACAATGCAGCAGCTCACAGAGCGTTAGCAACACCCCGGTTTTGCAGCTGCAACTGCATGACTACCCTTCCTCACCAGCCTTACTCGCCGGATTTGGCCCTCCTGCGACTTCTTTCTGTTCCCGAAGATGAAACTGAAGCTCAAGGGTCGCTGTTTAGAAACCATTGACGAGATCCAACGCGAATCGCAGATGGTGCTTGACACGATTCGAAACAGGACTTCCAGGGAACGTTCCAACAGTGGCAAAAACGCTGGAAGCGGTGTATCTCTGCCCAAGGAGACTACTTTGAGGGAGATCATAGTCATACTTAAGTAACGTAAGTACTTTGTTGTATATCGGCCTAGTCTCGGAACTTTTTGATTGGAGTTCAGTGTAACATCTCACACTGAATGTTAATCCGTGTTATTCTTGTTCTTCAAATTGCAATGGCCACACGACCGGATCAGAGCATTTCCGAGACGAATGCATGTGGGCTGCTTACTGTCAGCCGTGGTTAGTACCTTCGAAAAGTGGTCCAAGGAGGGGAAAATCCCGAACCGCTGGATAGGTATGGGATGACCACAAATCATCTATGCTAGAGGTAAGCGAAGGCTATCCACGAGCCAACAGAAGGGATACTGTGGTGCAACTCGAGCGAAGGCTATCCACGATCCAACAGGAGGGATACTGTGGTGCAACTCGCCGGTAATTTGAATGTTGCCGGGAGTAATGTGCCAAAATACATAGCACATCGAACCCTGCTGAAAATAGGGCTGCGTAGCCGCAGGTTGATCCTAGTGCCCATGCTAACCTCGATTCACCGTCGAAAGCGCCTACAAGGTGGCATGTGAGTACTGACCTTGAATGATTAGAAGAAGGTCGTCTCGTCCGATGAATCTCGTTTCGTGTTGAACTATGTAGATTTCCTGGTACTTGTGTGTCGTTTACTTGGAGAAGTGTTGGCACAAGGATGCAGCGTGGGACGAAAACAATCCCGTGGAGGAAACATAATGTCCTGATGCGAAACCATAGGTCCAGTCATTCATGTGCAAGAATATATGACGCCTAACACCTGCCTAAACATCATTGCAGACCAGGCACATCCTTTCATGGCAACGGTATTTCCCTCTGGAAGTACCTTCTTTCATAATGTAGCATGCCACACTGCCTGGATGATTCGAGAATGGTTCGTGGAACACGAGGAAGACTTCCAGGTATTGTCTTGGCCTCCAAATTCCCCAGACATCAATCCAATTAAGCATCTGTGGTTTGTGTTGGAACAGGAAATACGAGCTGCGGCGGCTCACCCCTGTGTCGCACGATTTGTCGAATAACGATTGGACGACACCCGATTGGTCGACATAATGATTGGTCGACACCCGATTGGTCGACATAACGATCAGTCGACCGTAACGACTAGTCGACAGTAACGATTGGTCGACAGCACGATTGGTCGAGATAACCATTGGTTCAGAGGATTATGGTTTACATTCGCAGCGGTACCTCTCAGAACGTACTGACCTCTCAAAACGTAACGTTCCTTTTTGGAAATAATATCTTTTAGAATATAGTCCTCAGAACGTACAGCATTATAACATATTATTTCCAAATAGGCCCCAGTGTCAACTTTTGTACTATAAGTGAAATCTATATAGATGGCCTTCTAAACGATGTTATTTCCGAAAGGGCCCCGGGGCACTTAGGTAAATTCCATATTTCTTTGTGAGTTCAAATAATCTCAACTGAGTAATGCCATATTTCTTTGTGTGTTCAAATAAATGTTCCCTGTAACGGAACTGTATAATTCTATAGACAATTTAATTAATACAATTTATACGTAATTTTATTAACTGTTTGCACTTATTTGTTTAGTCAAGTATTTTTTTCCCAGTTCCGTTGACCATTTCATGTCGACCAATGTCTACTAATCATTATATCGACCAGTCGTTACTGTCGACCAATCGTTATGTCGATCAAATGTGCTGTCGACCAATCGTTACTGTCGACTAATCATTACTGTCGACCAATCGTTATGCCGACTAATCATTTCTGTCGACCAATCGTTACTGTCGGCCAATCGTGTGTCGGCCAATCGTTATGTCGACCAACCGTTTGTCGACCAACTGTTACATACCCGGCTCACCCACGTAACGTAAAAGAGTTAAGCGATTTGCTGGTAACGTGTTGGTACGACATACCATAAGACACCTTTAGAAACGATTTGCCGGTAACGTGTTGGTACCACTTACCATAAGACACCTTTAGAAATCTTGTAGCGTCTATGACTCGCCGTATAAGAGCTGTTTTTGGCGACACGTGATGGACCAACGTCATATTAAGCAGGTGGTCATAATGTTTTGGATGTTCGGTTGCATACTCACATTTACATGCCCCAGAATTATGCAGGATGCTTGAAGAATTGACAGAGCTCCACAATTATTTATTTATTTATTTATTTTGCAGATCGCACAGCAAAATTTGCACGGTTGAGTCACATTACTGTGACCATCAGCTAATATCCAGAGTAACCGCCGTGTGCAGCGCGGACAGCAGCTAGACGGGCTGGGCGTGACTCAATAAGGTGCTGGAAGGTGTTCACAGGTATGAGGAGCCATGCTGAATGCAGTGCATCTGACAGCTGTTGGAGGGTGGATAGTGGAGGATCCATAGACCGAACAACACGATCAAGGTGTTCCCACGGATGCTGAATTGGGTTTAAGTCTGGGGTAGTTTGGGGCCAGGAAAATATTTTGAAGTCTTCATCGTGCTCCTCCAACCATTCTCGAGCATTTCGAGCTGTGTGACACGTCGCGTTGTCGTTCTGGAAGATCCCATCCGCCCCCAGGGATGATAATCAGAATGTATGGGTGTACGTGGTCTACAAGGATGGATTCATAACGAATTCGGTCCATAGTGCCTTTCACAGGTATGAGTGGACTCAGGAAATGTCATGAAAACATTCCTCAAACCATAACGCTGCCATCACTAGCTTGTGTTCTGCCAGCAATGGTTGAAGAGTGTTTGTTGTCCGATGTTTCTCGCCTTATACGCCAACGTCGATCCGTTCGATAAGCAGAAAAAGTGACTCATCGGAGAAGGCAATCCTTTGCCAATCAGCGGAGGTCCAATTCCGATCCTGCCGTGCAAATGTAAGCCTTTTCTGCCGATGCACTTTCTATAGCACAGGTGCAGTGACCATCCGTCTGCTTCGGAATCCCATACGCAGCAGGGTCCGCTGAATTGTCGTTTTAGACACACTTCCGGTAGCCCCCTGGTTCATTTGGCCTGTGAGTTGCTCCACTGCAGCATGTCGATCGGCCCTCACGCACCTTCGAAGCCGACGTTCACCTCTCCCATCAATGGCACGTGGTACTCCGCAGTTTCCACGTCGCTTATTCGCAATGGTGCCATTTCTCCAATCACGATACACTTTAACCACAACAGCACGCGAACAGTTCACAAACAGCACTGTTTCAGAAATACTGCCACCCTTGGCCCGAAAGCCGATAATCATCCCTTTTTACAAATCTGATAAATCGCTCCTTTTATCTATGGCAGCAACGAGTGATATGTTTTCAGATGATCAAATTATCATATGTATAGAGGATTTTAGGAAGGGAGGTCTTAAACAACCCTTAGAAATAGGAAGCTAGGAGTTTTGGGCTTGAGTGCCCGATAGGAAAGTGACACGGAAGCGAAGCAGAATGGGGGAGGAAGACGCCCTTATTTATTACCGGGGGGCCAGTACCCCGGGTCCGGAGGCTTAACGTGCCCATCCGACGCACTGCGGATATTTAGTAGATCGAGTGTTCGTACCTGCTGAGATCGAACCTGAGGTCCTTTCCGCGGCAGTCACACGAACGTTGACCACTAGGCCACCCGCGGCCCATGTTTTCAGATCAAATCATATGTAGAGGATTTTAGGAAGGGAGTGTCTGATCCCAGGTCTTAAACAACCCTTAGAAATAGGAAGCTAGGAGATTTGGGCTAGAGTGCCCGATAGGAAAGTGACACGGAAGCGAAGTAGAAAGGGGGAGGAAGACGCCCTTATTTATTACCGGGGGCCAGTACCCGGGGTCCGACTGCTTAACGTGCCCATCAGACGCACGACGGGTATTTAGTGGTTCGAGCGTTCTTACCTGCCTGGGATCGAACCTGAGGTTATCTCCGTGGCAGTCACGAACGTTGACCACTAGGCCACCCTCGGCCAAGTGGTCAGATTGCCTACAGCACACCTTATTACCCTCCAAGCCAGCTCACTACACGTGCTTTCTTTCATTGGCTACGCGCTGATGACGCCAAAACTAGGAGGTGGTCACATCAATGTGACTTGACTGTGTATAAGAAACAGCCTTGTGAAAAAAAAAAAAAATTCTATTTCTTTCCGTTCTTTTTAGGAGTCCGTAAGAAGTACAGTCGGCCTGAGTCCATCCCTCCATTCTCAAATCTTTCGAAAGCATTATGGGTGGGGCTTTTTGTTTTTTTTTGTGCATATCTGTACTTTGGGGAAATTTTCATACATTAAGAATTCGTTTGAATCATGATATTTGGATCATATTATTTTGCCCACATGTTTGATATAGTTTCAACAAGTTGAACCCTGCGGACGGGGCGGGAGGGGGGGGTTAAAGCAGAACTGAATTGGTATGCATTTTTCAACCATGCAGTTTTAGATTTTTTTACTACCACTGATCTGTTCATAAATCATAGGATACATACGTACTTCAATAGGGAAAGGATATTATGGGCCGCGGGTGGCCTAGTGGGCAGCGTTCGTAACTGCCACGGAGATGACCTCAGGTTCGATCCACTAAATATCCGCCGTGCGTCGGATGGGCACGTTAAGCCGTCGGGCCCCAGGTACTGGCCTTCCGGTAATAAATAAGGGCGTTGGCCTCCCTTTTCTACCTCGCTTCCGTTTCACTTTCCTGTCGGGCAGTCTAGCCCAAATCTCCCAGCTTCTTATTTCTATGGGTTATTTAAGACCTGGGGTCAAACACTCCCTTCCTAAAATCCTCTTCATATGATCTGATCTGATCTGAAAGGATATTTTTATGGCTTCATCGTCATATTTTGAGAAAATTTAAAAAATTTCTCCTGGTATTTTCATTCACCCACCCATAGTGAAATCCTAGATGTGCAAATAGTACTGGGGCCCCAAAATACCGTCCAGCCCCCGAGCCACTTGTCTCCTTAAATGAGCTCTGACTTTTTCATTATGTAAAATTCTTCCGTTAGGGAGCATTGATTTATATCTTGTTTCCTTCTATATTTCTTCTTTTAACTATTCGATTTCAAAATCCATTTGTCTCTGACATTTTCCTTTTACTATGAGAAACTTTTTGTGTAACGTTTGTTAATTTTGGCAGCATACATTTCAGCCGCTGGTAGGAGTTAGTAGATGTTTCTATTTCTGGATGTTTTATGGATTGTAGAAGTCCGGTTGAAATTTTTTACTAACCGGTTCCATTTACTATGAATAACTTTGAAAATTTTTATTAGCGTCGGAAAAGATTCAAAAGGCATGCTCATTACAACCGAAAATTTGGTGTCATCTTCCTTGTTTTTTTCTTTTAACACCCGAGAAAGAACTCCCACGTCAGAGCCCCGGTGCAGCCTCTGATTGTAGAATTGTAGACTACGTGTTTTAATATTTTTGCACAAACAGAATTAGTAAGATCTTTATTAATTTATTTCACTACAACTATAGTGTAATTTCGCAAACAGAAAAAAAAATAATCATCCTGGTACGACAAATTTGATTTAAATTTGTATCTCCGACTGCTAAAAATTAAGCGATTAGGGTGAAAATCAAAGAAGGAGCATAAAAATGATTGAAATAAAGACTTTTCTTAAAATTTATTATCCGAATAAAAGTTTTGTGCCCTAAATGCAAAATTTTGGTCGCTTAAAAAGTTCTGTAAGCTTGTTTTGCAAATGAATTTCGCCTTTGTGCAAATATTGTAGGCGTATGGTCGAATACTGAAATGCATAGACTATTTTTGTTCACCCATCAGAGTAAATACGTATAATTTTTCTCTAAAATTATTCTCGATTAACCTTAAATATTTCTTTATGATAATTTTTTTTCCTGAAAGTTTTATAACAGCAACTCAAAATCTGTAAACTTTTCTTTGAAATAATCTTTTTTTTTTTTTTTTTTTTTCTTTTTTAACACGTCCGTCTCATACTACCGTTCAGAACTGTTTCTGCATTTTTGTTGCTTTACTCATTTTCTTTTTTTTTATCTGCTCTACCGAAGGAAGACTAATTGATGGCAATGCGGCTGTCCTTAAAAGAGATAGGAACACTAATGTTGACCCTACTATGAAAGCAGAATTCTCATTTTCAGCTGTGGAAGTAAAATTTGCTGTCTAAATTTGCAGACCTTATCTGACAGTGATACTGCGGCAACTCGGTTATTTTCAGCAGAACATACACTTTCTTTTTCGTCATTTTTTTTCATGGCGGTCCGTTTCTGATAGCGATACAGAAAAAACGTTAGTTTTTTTCTGCAGGTCAAGCCCTCTCTATCTCACTTTCAGAGAATCCAGAAAACTGCAAAGTAACTGTTCAAAGTAAAAAAAAAAAAAAAATCATAGCTTACCTTTCATATGCTTACAAATATAAGTGGAAACATATACTCATATATTACTCACTGCTAGGAATTTTTGTTTGTTTGTTTTGCATACAGCCGCATATTTGTATATTGTAATAAACATAATATTATATTTGTAATAAACAGCTGTATTACTGTGGCTGCCTAATAAACCCAAACATCTCATAAAGACATTTATGATCAGGATCGATAAGAATTTAGACAACCTATGGCTTACTACAGTGGTAAAGCACGTGTCAAGACGACAAATCTGCAGTTACACATTTCGTCGGTGTAGCTTAGTTGGGAGAGCAACTCACTCCGGAGAGAGGAGACGCGATTTCCATCTCCGTCACCGCAAAACTGATGTTTGTACATTGGCGCCCGAACGTTAAAAAAGATCTACGGCCCGTTTGGTTCTTCGAAAAACGTGCGATGTTCGTTCCACACATCGTATGGAATTAATGAAAGGTGTCTTCTTCGCTTCAAAAAAAAAAAAAAAAAAAAAAAGAAGAAGAAGACGATGATGTGACGTGCTACAGAGGTGAAGGGCGTGTCAAGTAGACAAATCTGTAGCGACACATTCCGTCGGTGCAGTTTAGTCGGTTAGAGCAACTCACTCCGGAGCGAGGAGACGAAACTTCAATCACCGACAAATTCCTGTTTCTTACAAAGCTTGTCTAAAATCTAGAGCGGCAGAAAAAAGCTTGAGCAACACCTAAAAGCTTTGATTTTTTTTTTTAATTATTGGGGGTTTAACGACCACCGTGAACAAATCTATGGCACTTAAGTAGTCGCCCATCCCTAATTTAGGGTCACTGGTCACTGGGAAAGGGATAGAGAGCCAGTGCCGTAAGACAAATACAACGTCCATGCCTCACCGGGATTCGAACCCGGATCCATCTCAGACCAGTGGTCAGAAGCCAGCGCTTAGACCACTTGCCAACGAGTCGGCCCTAAAAGTTTAAGCGCCCGCTAACTTCAAAATGAAAACATGGAAATTGACACTGAATTTTCGAGTGTAAGGAACACGTCGTTTGATTAAAAAAAAATGTGTGATAATATAAAACGCCATAATGACCAAGCATTGTCCAATGACATCTAATAACTCATGATTTTATAATTATAAACGTTCCTCATACAGAATGTGTAATCGGTCTTTTAGAAGCAGAGAATTTCATTTGCAGGGTATCAGAAAGCTGAATCCATCATCATCATCATCGTCAACCATTATCAATCAACTGCTGGACGAAGGTCTCCCTAAGCCTCTTCCACAACGGTCTGTCTTGTGCCAGTCTCCTCCATGTCACCCCTGCATACTTTCGAATTTCATCCACCCATCTCCCATATGGTCTTCTTCTGGGTCTTTTCCTGTCCCTTTGGAATCCAATCTAAAATTTCGGCTGTCCATCGATGGTCTGTCCTTCTGGCAATATGTCCAGCCCATTGCCATTTCAGGGATTTTACTCTGATCATAATGTCTTCCACTCTTGTCATTTTTCTGATCCACGAGTTGCTCTTCTTATCTCTCCTGGTTACACCAAGCATGGACCTCTCCATGCTTTTTTCAATTGTCTGCAGTCTTTGTATGTCTCTTTTAGTTAAGGTCCACGTCTCTGCACCATACGTAAGCACTAGAAAGATGCATTGATCAAACACTTTTCTTTTAAGACATAATGGCATATTGCTCTTGAAAATTATGCTGTTTCTTCCAAAAGCTCTCCACGCAGGTTTCATACGTCGATTAATTTCTTCATCACTGTGATCTTCACTTGATATCTGCTGTCCAAGATAAATGTAGGTATCGGTTATCTCCAGCTTTTCCCCACCAATCGATAAATCTACATTTCTTGTAAAAGCATTGTACATCACTTTTGTCTTCTGAAAGTTCATTTTTAATCCTACTTCTTTACTCTTGTCAGCAAGTTCCTGGATCATACTCTGCAGCTCTGATGTGGTAGTAGCAAAAATGACTACGTCATCAGCAAAACGAAGGGGAGTTAGATAATCTCCATTAAACTTTATCCCTTTGTTTTCCCAGTTCAGTGATTGAAAGACATTTTCCAAAGTGGCATTAAAGAGTTTGGGAGATATAGTGTCGCATTGTCTCACTCCCTTTCCAATTTTTATGGGTGCTCTATATTCTCAAACAGCCGAATCTTTGCACTTGCATTTCCATAGATGTTATTAATAATATTAATGTATGCATCTTCAATACCGCAGGATTTCAAAGCCATTGCAACTGCTGATGGTTTCACCAAATCAAAGGCTTTTTCATAATCGATAAAAGCCATGCAAAACGGAAGTTCATATTCCCTCGCTCTTTCAATTAGTTCTCTAATTACACTCCTGAATCCAGCTTGTTCTCTCGGTTGAGCAATGTCCAGTGGCCCTTCAAGTGGTGTGAAATAACTTTAGTGAAGATTTTATAAACGACTGATAGGAGGCTGATAGGTCTGTAGTTCCTGAGATCCTCAATGTCACCTTTTTTATGTAGCAGGATCATTGTAGCGTTGTTCCAATCCTCAGGAATCTTCCCTTTATTAAGGCATCGAGTGAAAATTTGGGCGAGTACTGTTTCGATTTCTCCACTTGCTTCTTGTATGATGTCTACAGTAATTCCATCTTCTCCTGGAGCTTTTCCCCGTTTCATGTTCTTGATTGCATGTGCAACTTCTGCTGGGAGGACTGGAAGAACTCTGGTACTGGTACCTTTCGTAATGTCTAGAGTACATGTATCATCCCTTTCATATAATTTGGAGTAGAAATCTTTCACTCTTGTCAAAATTTCGCCTCTATTTCTTGTTACAGAACCATCTTCTTTTCTCAGTGCCAAAATCTGTTTTCTTCCCTTACTGAGATGTCCCTTTGCTATCTTTAGGCTTTGGTTGTTTTCAATTGCTTTCCTCACTAGTTCACAGTTGAATTTTCTTACGTCTTCAGTGATACTTTTTGTACTGTCTTGCATAGCTCTATATATTCCACTTTGGAAGTCACATCTCCTTTAGTTGTCCTCATCTCTCTTCTTTTTTGCATCAGAATTTTGGTAGTTCCTGATAATTTGTTAGTATACAACTTGTTCTTAGTACCTGCAATTTTTGGTGCTGTTTCCATAAGAGCCTTGGTTAGTTTTCTGTTAACTTCAGAGATGTCCATTTCTTCCGACGTTAGACCTCCTAGAGCAATGAATCTGTTCTTCAGTTCCAATTTGAAGGTATTATGATGTTTTTTAAAGTTGGTCCTGTCAGTACACTTTGTTTGTTTTATGAGCTTGCCACGCTCGAGTTTAGTGTTGAGGTGCATCTTACATCTTACCATTCTATGGTCACTACCTGTGTTGAACTTGTTTAGCACACTGCAGTCTTCCATGACAAATTTCTTGTTACACATAATAAAACCAATTTCACTTGTCAATCCATTGAGATGCCTCCATGTCCATTTCCTTTGCGGCTTTTTCTTGAAAAAGGAGTTCATGATGAAAAACCCTTCTGCCTCTGCAAACTCTACGAGAGTATTTCCACTCTGGTTTCTGTTAGAAAGCTGAATTACTGCAGTGGAAATCTGGCACAGGAGTTTGAAAATTGTGATCCACCTGGAAACATGATCTCACTCGGAAGCATGGAGAGATGCATTCTTGGTGTAATCAGTAAAGGCAAGTAAAATGACAATTATGGAATACATCATGATCAGAGTAAAATCCCTGAAATGGTAATGGGCTGCCAGGAGAACGAACCACTGATGGATAACCAAAACTTTAGACTGGATTTCAAGGGACAGAAAAAGACCCAAAAGAAGACCACGTGGGAAATGGGCGAATGAAATTCGAAAGCATGAAGTAATGAGTGACATGGAGGAGATTGGCCCAAGACAGACCGTTGAGGAAGAAACTTGGGGAGACCTTCATTAAGCAGTGGATTGATAATGGTTGTTGATGATGATGATCTGTCAGTCAATATGTATATACCGTGTTCTCTGTCTACCATCTGTTATTTCAAATGCATTTTCTGCATTTCTCTATCTTTTCTACAAAAAATACCTGCACTAAATGCATTATACTTAAGAATTTTATTATTCGAAATGTAAATTATGCAACAACTTTTGCTAAACACTTTATATTTCACCTCGACAGTCACCAGATAAAGTACACCGACGAGCCATTACATTATGACCACCTCCAGCCTAGAGAAATGAGCGCGCCTGGAGACCGAACGGTAGCGCAGGTGAAGTTCACACAGTAGTTTATATACAACCCGAGGACCGGTTTTCGGTTAGTACAGCAGTGTTAGGAGTCAGAATGAGAAAAACTGCCGATTTATCGGAATTTGATAAAAAAATTGGAATGGTACTGCGCCTCAGGACTACGATCTCGGAAACGGCGTGGCTTGTGGGTTGTTCACGTGCCGCTGTAGTAAGTACGTATCAAAAGTGGTGCGCATATGGCTAAATGACCCAAAAGAAGACAACGTGGGAATTGGGTGGATGAAATTCGAAAGCATGAGGGAGTGAGATGGAAGAACCGTCGTCCAGCGGTGTGTCGTCGTCCGCAGTTCATTGATGCCAGAGGGAGGCGGTGACTGTCGCGCATTGTTCACAGCAATAGCAAGGCCACAGTGCGACAAATCCCCGGCAGCTACAACAGTGGTGATCAGGGCAATGTGTCACAGCACATTGTTCATCTCAGCCTTCTGCGCATGGGACTGCGTAGCCGAAGACTCAGACGGATCTCCATACTCACTGCACGTCATCGCCAACAACACATGGAATGGGCCCCAGATCATCGAGATTGGACCGTGGATGATTAGAAGAAAGTGGCTTGGTTTGACGAATCAAGATTTCTGGTGCATCACGTAGACGGCCGAGCGCGGATACACCGATTACCAACGGAGGCTATGGCACCTGGATGCACCGTTGGGCGGAAACAGGCCGTTAGTGGCGGTGTTATGCTGTGGGCAATGTTCCTTGGCACATTTTAGGCCCTATTATCCCAATTGCGCAATCCCTGACAGCTGCCAGGTATCTGGACATTGTTGCGGACCTAGTTCACCCATGCCACACTGTCGGAATCGTCAAAGAGTGGTTCGAGGAACAGGCTGGTGACTTTCTGTTAATGCCCTGGCCTCCAAATTCACCTGACATGAACCCAATTGAACATTTTTGGTTCGACTTGAAAAAGCGGGTTCGCACTAAACCCCCCCCCCGTAAAAGAACTGCTGTTGACATTATGGTACCAGAGACCCCAGGATACCTATCGCCACCTCATCGAATCGATGCTTCACCGCGTGGCCGCTGTTTTGTGAGCTAAAGGGGGTCCTACAGCTTATTAGGTAGGTGGTCATAATGTAATGACTCATTGGGGTGTATATGTAAGCGATTGCACCGCAAATAAATGAATCCATCGCTCTTTCCACGTTAAGCAACGCACAGCAACCAAAAAAATGTTATTTCGGCCGCCGTCGGGGAATCGAATCATGAATATCTCGATATCTAGCCGAGCGCATTAGCCTTACACCACAGCGGCCAACAATTCACGGCGCTATGCGTGTTTTTCTTTTTCAGTCAGCATCTGACATCATAAATCCGTAAGATGGGCTCAGCTACTGAGACGTCTCCATTTGGTGGGCATTAACGGCACTGAATATAAATTAGGCTAACGCGCTCGGCTAGATATCGAGAGATTTGGTATTCGATTCCCCGACGGCGGCCGAAATAACGATTTTTCGGTTGCTGTCCGTTGCTTAACGTAGAAAGATGAATTTATTTATTTAACTGACGCCACGCATTTAGATGATTTTGCACAGCAAATGTAACACAAATTTTCGTTTAAAAACGCTTTGTGAGTATTTGATGCAACCTCAAAAAATTAAATGATATCAAATTTTGGCTAGATTGCACATGCACGCAACTCATGCGAAATGTTGTTAAGATGTACGTTTTTATCAGTTATTGGAAACCAAAAATATTATTCTGGGTGCCGCGCGATCAGAGAAGCGAACTTGTTGCAAATCGTTCGAGGACGAATCAGGCATGAGTGGTGCGTCCTCGCAGAGTAAGACCCCCCCCCCCCCGGAACCAGCGGCTTCCATCGAGGGTGATCGCTTATGGCGTTAGATGCTGACGGTAGTTGTTAAACAGAGAGAAACCAAAAAGCACGAAGATAAGAAAATAATAGAAAAACAATAAAATGCATTGTTACCCGATAGCGCCTTTAAGTATCACTCAATAAATGACTATATTTTAAAAATGATGTTTGTTAACATTCTAGCAAGCATATCGGCATCTCTCTATGTTAAATTTTTTACTCATTTTTCTCTTGTAACTTCGACACCTCTGAGGCAGGTTATAAAATGGCAATTTGCATTTGCGTGCATGACGGAATACAAGCCAGCGAGGGATTCCAATCAGCTTACACGAATTAATGCAGCTGGTCTACTAAAAGTTTTTCGTACAAGGTTTAAAGAACTTACACACCAACAAATGAAAAAAAAAATACTGGTAGGCTCAGTTCTGATTGAGCTGTCAGTTTGAAACGTAGGACTTGCAGATCGGAGAGTTGAAATGAGCTAGTCGAGTATGGTTTCAAAGCGTTTATTTCATTTGTTATAGCCTACACAGGTCTATGACATGAAAAGTAGCTTACATAATTATTACAAATAATGCTGGATACATTGCGAACACAAAGCAGATCGATACACGAATTACCCAACGTGGTGCTCTGTCTTCTTGGGCTTCTTACATTCCTTATCACTTGCTCTTGCCTATCGTTTTGATTTTCTCCGCTTTGGCTTCCGTTCGTTCTGCGAATTCCGCGGCATTGGCGAAAATGATGCACACGAAATTTTTTTTTATTTTAGTTTAAAGTATGTTCCTTATATATTTGAATCTCCTTGACAGCTTTAAAACGATACCACGCACAGTCGTTTCACTCACGGTTGTCCTGATAAACCGTATTATTGTCAAAAGTGTTCACCGGTTCACAAGAAAACAATTTTTAAAGTGTTCAATTCAAACCACTGCGAAATGTTCTTTGTATATTTGAATAGATCTCGTCGAAAGCTTTGAAACGATACTACGCACAGTCGTGTAGCGCTAACGGTTGCCGAGATAGACTGAGTCATTGTTAAAAATGCTCCGTTCACACGAAAACCTTTTTTTAATTTTAGTTTAAACTACTGCGATATGTTCTTTATATATTTGAATAGATTCCGTCGAGAGCTATCAAACGATGCCACGCACAGTCGTGTTGCGCTCACAGTTGCCGAGATAGACTGAGTCAAACGCGGCGGCACACCCAGAAATATTGCATCACCTACCCCGCGCACAGTATTGCACAGCACGCAAATTGGACTCCATGCTGTTTACGAATATGCTAACACGATTAATGTGTGGGACGTGTTTTTAACGCTATAATGATTTTAATTGGGACCTATGTTTGTCGCAGTAGGTCTGCCGTAAGTACTACGTCACAAAAAAATGTCATACATTGCATGTGATTTAGGACAGAAAAACTTGCACCTCGTAATCTCTACGGAATTTATCATTGCTCATAACAGGACCACACTATATATTAGTAAAAAGAAAAGCAAAACAAAGAAATCGGATGTGATGCAAACGAAATGTGAATTTCGCTCAAATATAATATTTTAGCCTTGAATCGCTGGGAGGTCAATCGACGCCGGAGCCTCATATCGCACCTGGCTTAGAGGTCAGCGTCTGCAACTCGGCCAGCAGGTGATTCTCAATTCGTGTCTTGCTGCAGCTAAACAGCCATCGTGTATGCGTTTTTTTTTGTTTTTTTTTATTGGAGGGTTTCACGACAACCCTGAGCAACTCAGTGGGCTACAAGAATTCGCTCATCCTAAATTTAGGGCCACTGGTTCCAGGGAAGGGAGAGAGCCAGTACCGTAAGACAAACACAACATCCATTCCTCACGGGATTCGAACCCGGACCCATCTCGAACAACTGATCAAAAGCCACTCAGACCACTGAGCCACCGATTATGTTTCATAAGACTCGTCAAGTCGCCGGTCCCGGAGCAGAGACGTCTCACTTGCCGTCCCTCCATATATTTACGGCTTTTCTCGGGATCTAACCCATCGTGTATTTAGGATAAGTAGTGCCTGGTTGGGAGCAATATACTGAAATTAGCGGCACCTGTGCTCTGAGGCTCAGGCTTCTGGACATTCGTTCGAGATGGGCCAGGGTACGATTTCCATCGGTGTTGTGTTTGCCTATAATGGCTCTGTCTCCTTCCCGGAACCGGTGGTGGACCACGCGTGGCCAAGTGGTCAGCGTTCGTGACTGCCACGGAGAACACCTAAGGTTCGATCCCAGGCAGGTACGAACGCTCGAACCACTAAATATATGCCGTGCGTGGGATGGGCACGTTAAGTCGTCGGACCTCGGGTACTGCACCCCCCCTCCCCGGGAATAAATAAGGGCGTCTTCCTCCCCTTTCTACCTCGCCTCCGTGTCTCTTTCCTATCGGGTACTCTAGCCCAAATCTCATAGCTTCCTATTTCTAAGGGTTGTTTAAGACCTGGGATCCGACAATCCCTTTCTAAAATCCTCTACATGAGATCTGGAACCATTGGTCATAGATTACGGACGGGCAGCTACATATGGCCCTCAGCGACATTCATAGCGGCATTTAACCTCACCGGAAAAATTATTTCTATACGCATAACAACCGATGAATTTCTTTCAGAATTAGCATAAATAGCTGAGCACAGCGTTTTAAGGTACAAATAATCGTTTTCCCTTTGCCACCGATATTGTTCCCTCATAAAATTCTGTTCATGTTGAAAATAAAATTCACCGATTACCTAACTAAAACAAACTTTTTGATGACTAAAAAGCACTACTGAGGGTCTATACTCTCTTCACGGTACTGCACACAGTAACTAATTACACCAGAGCCCATTTAAGAGGGGGCTAGGAGGGCTGCAGCCTCGGGCCTCGCATTTTCAAGGGGCCCCAGAATTATGTAGGATGCTTTGAAGAATTGATCGAGATCTACATTTTTTTTTCTTTTTTGCTGATAGTACAGCAAGAACTGTAAGAAACTGCCTTGTGGAAAGAAAATTATATTTATTTCCGCTTTTTTTAGGAGGAGTCCGCAAGTATAGTCGCCCCTAGTCCATCCTCAAATCTTTTCGAAAGCATTACAGACGTTTTTTGTGCACATCTGTAATTGGGGAAAATTTTCACACATTAAGAATTCGTTTGAATCTTGATGTTTGGAGCATATTATTTTGTCCATCACTACGGTATAATTTCAACAAGCTGAACCCTTGGGAGGGAAGGGGTTTAAAGCAGAACTAAACTGGTATCCATTTTTCAACCATACATTCTTACATTTTCTTGCTACCACTGATTCCTCTAGGAATCATGGGATACACACTTCAATATGGCAGGGATGTTTTTACGGCTTCCTCATCATAGTTTGGGATTGTTTTCTCCTGGGAAATTTTATTTGACCACCCATAGTGAAGTCCTGTATGTGTCATTAATACTGGGGCCCCAAAATACTGTCCAGCCCCTGGGCCTCTCGTATCCTTAAATGTGCTGTGAATTACACCCTTCCCTTCTGCCCCCCGGCTCACATTAGAAAAAATCCTTTCACTCCCTCTGAAAAAATAAAAATGATAAATATGAAAAAAATATAGCTACAAAGTGAAAATCTTCAAAATACGTGGCGTCAGTTGAATAAATAAATCCATCGCTCTTTCCACGTTTTTACCAACACACAGCAACCGAAAATTTGTTAAAAAAATTATTTTTTTTTTAGCAATTTTTCGGTTGCTGTGTGTTGGTAAAAACGTGGAAAGAGCGATGGATTTATTTATTCAAAATATAGCTACACCGATGAACCGCTCCTGCAAAACTGCTCTCAGAAAAGGAAACTATTGTAACGGAGGGTTAATCATTTGATTACGTATTTCTACGAATTATCATTATTTTCTGGGAGTTATGAAATTATTTTTATCAGATATCACCAAATTTGTACAGTGAAACATCTCGTTTAATCATCAGTGACACTGTAAGTCATATGCGCCAACTATGGGGGTGGGGGTGGGGTGGGGAGGGTAATCTTGCCCCTCCAATAATTTTACAATGGGGGCAGTGCCCACTCAATATTTTTCGCCCTGTTTAATTAAATAAGTTTATGTTTTTATGTGTGTATGTCATTTTCGAAATGTGTGAGTTGAAATATTTCTACAGAGAAAAAAATGTTTTTCTATGTTCTTGAGGCTACCACATGCTGTGCTAATTCCAAAAAAATGCATTTCTTTCCTTTATAAAAATGTATTATTCTTTATACGATGGACCAAGCTCCACCTTATGAGACTAAAGTGATTTATTTAAAAAAAATTAATAAATAACAAAATAAGTAAAAACTCCTGTCTTCCATACTCTGCATCGCTCATTTGATAAGAAATTAGGTTGCCAGCCCCATATTGTGTTTGTCATGTTCTCATGATATGTGGTAAATACTTAAAACAATCATCAAAAATAAAGTAAATAAATAAAAATACAAACACGTATAATCTCTAGCGCCTTTATTTATCTATCTTCTTGTTCTTTGTTTCAGTAATGGCGCTAATTTCTCACATTTTTTTATAAACGTTTAGAAATGAAATTTCTCTGGATATTTTTATGAAATCACGGATAAATTATATTTTAAAAATATTAATATTCAGCAAAAGAATATTTCTGTTGCTTTGTTCACTTGCTGATTAGCAATTACAATTGCTTTTTAAAATATACGTCGAATCTCGCAGTTTATCCTTTTGCCGTCTTTTTCCCCCCTCCTGACAAAAGAAGAGACGTGACCCTCCCACGTCTGATATCTTCAACCCCCCCCTCTCAATAATTTGGTGAAGTCGGAGCCCCTACTGTAAACTCACATTCATTTTGTGATGCACAGCGTTGAAAAAGTAGTAACTTATTAAAGAAAA
Organism: Macrothele yani; assembly: GCA_039090855.1. Lineage (NCBI taxonomy): Eukaryota > Metazoa > Arthropoda > Arachnida > Araneae > Macrothelidae > Macrothele > Macrothele yani. The sequence goes on from CM077014.1 coordinate 4,974,264, forward strand.
CTTAAATATCCATATGGTGTTCAAAGTGTTTTAACATTTTTATTTTAACTCATGCATGGATTCATGCATGAATTAAAAAAATTCTTACCTTAGTAGTACAGAAACTTCGGCAGAAGCTTCTTGCTGCTAACATTTTCTTGCTGGTTATTTCAGTGACCCTGACCTTCTCAGAACACTTTCGATAAATCCAGAGAATCCCAATTAACAGATCTGCAGTTGATACACTTCTGTGCGAAGGTCGTGAAATACTGTTTCCAGTGTGAATCACCGGACAGCTAAGAAACAAACTCTTGAATTATTTAAAAAAAAAAAAAGAAGAAGCTCCCAGTTCAGGCCCCCGAATGTCTTGATACATCATATTCCCTTGTACGTTCAAAGCTAGCGTCTACGTAAGCCAGAAACCGGTTCTGCCATCTGCTGTTCACCAAACGCTGGCTGAGCTCTACAATTGGGTCAACAGCCACGACTGCACGACACATATTTACTTCACCTGGTTAAATAAAATAGCAGCAAAAGCTCACTCGGCTTTTCAAGACGACAGAGCAAATCTGACAGACAATTTTAATTTCTAGGGGAAAGAGATACATATAAAGCAAAGTTCCAGAAGAAACAAAATAAATAAAATAATAAAAAGAGAGGAGAGGACAAGGAGATTCCGTTAGGGAGATTTCGATAAAATACTGAACCCCACAAATCTCCATATTTCCCTTATACACTCAACAGATGAAAATCTGATTAATTGTGTTTACGATGATTTGAAGATATTTTGTCAATATCTTACCACAAATAAACGTCAGATAAATAAAAGCCACAAACAGATTCCTTTCTCTCTGGTTTCTATATGAGGTGGTTTTTCGAATTATGTGCAGTGGATTTCAGAGCCCATTTAAGAGGGAAGCTGGGGGGGGGGGGTTGCAGCCCCGGGCCTCGCATTTTTAAGGAGCCTCAGAAATACAGGATGCTTGAAGAATTGACAGAGTTCTACATTTTTTTTTTTTTCAGAGAGCACAGAAAGAATTACGTATAACATGGGACAAAATTGAACCATGTTGTCAGGTTTTATTTGCGCTACCCAATGGTATACCTTTTCTTGGAAAGTGGTGCAACTCACCACAAAATTTTTAACAGTGCTGTGCCCTGACCTTTGGCCCCATTTCGATGATATTAAATAGAATTGGTTCACTATAGAAGCATTTTTAGGTTTTCCAACCGTAGGTTGAAGAAGCGTATATGCTCCAGCTTTGCCCGTCCGTCTGTCTGTCCGCACGATAACTTGCGTAAAAATTGTTCGATTTCGATGGAATTTTATTATGTGGTAGGGGACAACTGGGGACGAACCCTATTGAAAATGGACGAAATGGGGTTAAAGTTCAGGACATAGGAGTGGGATCCATTCCATCGCTCTTATGCGTTATAACTTACGTAAAAATGCTTCGATTGCGACAAAACTGTATTATGTTATTTCGGAGGTATACTGAACCGGTTCTGTTGAATATAATCGAAATGGCATCAAAGGTCAGGGCACAGGAGCGAGATTAATTCCACAGCCATTATCCTCATAACTTGTAATTATTTCTGGTATGTTGGAAAGCGTATCACAGTCAATGCATTGCGGGATTTTACTAACTTGTTGGTCAAGTTATGAGGATAATGGCTGTGGAGTAAATCTCGCTTCTGTGCTCTAACCTTTGATCCCATTTCGATGATATTAAACAGAACCGGTTCAGTATACCTCCGGAACAACATGATGAAGTTTTGTCGCAATCGAAGTATTTTCATGTAAGTTATGACGCATGATCGAATGGATTCCGCTCCTATGTCTTGACCTTTAAACCCCATTTCGTCCATTTTTAATAAAGTTCGTCCCCAGTTGTCCCCTACCGCATACTAAAATTTCACCGAAATCGAACAATTTTTACGCGAGTAATCGTGCGTCGACGGACAGACAGCTGGAGCATATACGCTTCTTCAACGTACGATTGGAAAGCGTAAAAAAAAAAAAAAAAAAAAAATTGTAATGTTCTTAGTTAATCATGTGTGAACAGTGGCGCACCGAAAAAACTCGTCCCCACTTTTCAAAAAATATCTTCGAGACCCTTGTGCGGAAATCTGTTAGATTTCAGTTATTGAAAATTTTAAAGTTCGTATTGTAAACTAGGTTTTATGGGCGTTTTAATAATGCAAATTCTTTAGCTTACAGGTATTTTTCGTAAAACAAAAATTGTTGCACCTCGCCGCGTGTAAAACAAATGTGCATGTTGTAGTTTAAACGATTGCAAGAGGCGTAACTAGGGCGGGGCAGGCGGGGTGGTAGCCCTGGGTGAAGATCAAGAGGGGGCGCAAAATTCTCTGCTTACAATCTGATTAAAATTGGAATTGAAACTGTCGCACCAGTTTCTGGTACCGTTTTTTTCGCACCGTATTTTGTTATTTGCCCATTTATAAAAATTTGCTTATACTGTAATATGTTTTGCCAGTTACAGTAGCCTTGGCAGTTTAAAAATCATATTTCTTCCTCAAATTCTCAAAATGTTCACGGTTGTTAATTGCTCACATTCAGAAATGAAAGCATGCTTGTACATATATCGTATGATAAGGATGTCTGCACATATAAAACTAAAAGCCCTCACTGACTCATCAACGTATCTCAGAAACTATACTGAACTTTGAACTTTTATATTTGGCAGGAATGTTCCTTTTACAACATAGAGGCGCACTAAGAAAGGAGGCCGCCCCGGTGGCGCAGTGGTCTAAGCGATGGCCTCTGATCATTCGTCCGAACGGGGTCCGGGTTCGAATCCCGGTGAGGCATGGATGTTGTGTTTGTCTTACTAAATTAGAGACGGGCGACCGCTTGTTGCTCACGGTGGTCGTTAAACCTCCAAAAAAAAAAAAAAAAAGAAAGGAGTTTTTCCTACGATAACTTTATTGGGTCGAAATGGGTTTTTTAAATAACCCAGCTTCGATAACGCTAGGACGTTTTGCAATGATCAAGCCATTGTTGCCCAGCAACTGAAGCCCCGCCCTAAATTTTGAATGACTTGAGTTGATTTGCTCAGTATAAATTTATTTGTTCTTAATTTATTTATTTGATTGGAGGTTTAACGACCACCGTGAGCAACTCAATGGGCTATAAGCAGTCGCCCGTCCCTAATTTAGGGCCACTGGCTCCAGGGAAGGGAGAGGCAGTGCCGTAAAACAAACACAACATCCATGCCTCATCGAGATTCGAACCCGGACCCCTTCTGGACGAATGATCAGAGGCCGTACGCTTAGACCACTGCGCCACTGGGGCGGCCTGAATTTATTTAGCAAAACACCTTGAAAAATCACGTAAAAAGCGCTATATCATAATATGCTTTGCATTTAAACATTTATATTATCGTTTAGAGAGTGTGTGTGGGATAGCATTTCCTCTAATCCCGATGGTATAGTTATACCGCTATTGGCGGTCGTCAGAGCCCCTTTAGTGGGAACAGGATGCACCACGAGAAGGCGGGGTTGACATTTGTCAAGGAGAGGCTGTGATGTTACGCATCACATGACCTAACACTCACCAACCCGCTTGGCCATCGTGGTGAGTTATGGCCAAACCACTCCAAAATGACTCCACAACTTAAATCTTGGCCCTCAGTCTCCGGCAGCTGGAATGTACCTGGCCAAGGCAGCGGCCAGTGCGACATGAAAGCAGAGGGTGCTAAGAATCCCCAGGACCGGACTAGGCTGCCATCTGATGCTGACCTTGGCTGCGTATAACGGACGCTCCCTATCTTCTGATTCAAGGCTTCTTGAATTGGAAGAGGAACTACAAAGGATCAAGTGGGACATCGTCGGGCTAAGTGAGGTAAAAAGAAAAGGAGAAGATCTCATTGAACTGAAAAGTGGACATCTCGTCTACTATCGTAGGACAGATACTGGCAGAACTAGTGGTGTTGGATTTATAATAAACAAGAAACTGAAGGATAAAGTTGTAGAAGTTGAAAGTTCCTCTGACAGAGCTGCACGACTCGTTATCCAACTCTCGAGAAGATACCAGGCTCAGATTATTCAAACTTATGCACCCACCACAAGTCATCCTGAAGAAGAAATTGAAGAATTTTATGAGGAAATTTGTCATCTAAATAATAAAGGTAAGCAGCACTTGAAGATAATTTTGGGAGATTTCAATGCAAAAATAGGGCAACGGCAACAGAATGAAACTTCAGTAGGTAAATTTAGTCACGGCAACAGAAACCAGCGTGGAAATACTCTCGTTGAGTTTGCAGAGGCAGAAGGGTTTTTCATTTTGAACTCCTTTTCAAGAAAAAGCTACACAGGAAATGGACATGGAAACATCCAAATGGGACGACAAGTGAAATTGATTTTATTATATGTAACAAAAAATTCGTCATAGAAGAGTGCAGTGTGCTAAACAAGTTCAACACAAGTAGTGACCATAGATTGGTGAGATGTAAGATGCACCTCAACACTAAACTCGAACGTGGCAAGCTCATAAGACAAACAAAATGTATTGACATAACCAACCTTAAAAAACACCATAATACCTTCAAGTTGGAACTGAAGAACAGATTCTCTGCTTTAGAAGGCCTAACATCGGAAGAAGTGGACATTTCTGAAGTTAACAGAAAAGTAACCAAAGCTCTTATGGAAACAGCAACAAAATTAGCTGGGTCTAAGAACAAGTTGCATGTAAATAAATTATCAGGAAAAAACAAAATGTTGTTGCAAAAAAGAAGAGAGATGAGGACAACTAAAGAAGATGTGACTTCCAAAGTGGAATATATAGAGCTATGCAAGACAGTACGAAAAAGTATCACTGAAGACGTAAGGAAATTCAACTGTGAACTAGTAATGAAAGCAATTGAAAACAACCAAAGCCTAAAGATAGCAAAGGGACATCTCAATAAGGGAAGAAAACAGATTATGGCACTGAGAAAAGAAGATGGTTCTGTAACAAGAAATAGAGGTGAAATTTTGACAAGAGTGAAAGATTTCTGCTCCAAGTTATATGAAAGGGATGATGCATGTACTCCAGACATCATGGAAGGTACCAGAGTTCTTCCAGTCCTCCCAGCAGAAGTTGCACATGCAATCAAGAACATGAAGCGGGGGAAAGCTCCAGGAGAAGATGGAATTACTGAAGACATCATACAAGAAGCAAGTGGAGAAATCGAAACAGTACTCGCCCAAATTTTCACTTGATGCCTTAATGAAGGGAAGATTCCTGAGGATTGGAACAACGCTATAATGATCGTGCTACATAAAAAAGGTGACATTGAGGATCTCAGGAACTACAGACCTATCAGCCTCCTATCAGTGGTTTATAAAATCTTCACTAAAGTTCTTTCACACCGTTTGAAGATAACACTGGACATGACTCAACCGAGAGAACAAGCTGGATTCAGGAGTGGCTACAGCACAATAGATCATATCCACGTACTGAGAGAACTAATTGAAAGAGCGAGGGAATATGAACTTCCATTGTGCATGGCTTTTATCGATTATGAAAAAGCCTTTGATTCGGTGAAACCATCAGCAGTTACAATGGCTCTGAAATCCTGCGGTATTGAAGATGCATACAATAATATTATTAATAACATCTATGGAAATGCAAGTGCAAAGATTCGGCTGTTTGAAAATACAACACACATAAAAATTGGAAAGGGAGTGAGACAAGGTGACACCATATCTCCGAAGCTCTTTAACGCCAAATTGGAAAATGTCTTTCAATCACTGAACTGGGAAAACAATGGGATAAAGATTAATGGAGATTATCTAACTCACCTTCGTTTTGCTGATGACATAGTCATTTTTGCAACTACCCCATCAGAACTGCAGAATATGATCCAAGAACTTGCTGACAAGAGTAAAGAAGTAGGATTATAAATGAACTTTCAGAAGACAAAAGTGATGTTCAATGCTTTTACACGAAATGAAGATTTATCGATTGGTGGAGAAAAGCTGGAGATAACAGACACGTACGTTTATCTTGGACAACAGATATCAAGTGAGGGCCACATTGATGAAGAAATTAATCGGCGTACAAAACTTGCCTGGAGAGCTTTTGGAAGAAACAGCATAATTTTCAAGAGCAATATGCCATTATGTCTTAAAAGAAAAGTGTTTGATCAATGCATCCTTCCAGTGCTTATGTATGGTGCAGAGACGTGGACCTTAGCTAAAAGAGACATACAAAGGCTGCAGACAACTCAAAAAAGCATGGAGAGGTGCATGCTTGGTGTAACCAGGAGAGATAAGAAGAGGAACACGTGGATCCGAAAAATGACAAGAGTGGAAGACATCATGATCAGAGTTAAATCCCTGAAATGGCAATGGGCTGGACATACTGCCAGAAGAACAGACCATCGATGGACAGCCGAAATTTTAGATTGGATTCCAAGGGACAGGAAAAGACCCAGAAGAAGACCACATGGAAGATGGGTGGATGAAATTCGAAAGTATGCGGGAGTGACATGGAGGAGACTGGCACAAGACAGACCGTTGTGGAGGAAACTTGGGGAGACCTTCGTCCAGCAGTGGATTGATAATGGTTGACAATGATGATGATGATGATATATATATATATATATATATAGCAAAACCATATAAAGGGAAAAACAAAAAACCAAGAACAAATTTGAAATTCCAAAGTGCCAGAGGCTGCATAGAAGAAAGATAAAAAAAAATGTGAAACTGAAGTGCAAATTTTTAACAAAGAAAAAAGAAAAAACAAAAAATCGGGGAACGAGAAGAAGAACAATAATCACCACTTTACAGCCACCCGAAGCAGGCGAGCTTCGAACGATGGAAATTTAATAAACAAAAGAATGCAGGGAAGCATATTAATGACTGATCCTCTGTTGGCTTCGTCAAGGGCAAGCAATAAGAAAATCACTCATTAATCTACTGAGACGTGGGTTTCTGCTATTTTAGTTTGCTATAAGGACCGATTAAATTTATGGGTAAAGTCAAAATAAAAGGAATTTCTAAACAAAAACCCAAACCCAAACCCAGCAAACTAAAACACGTTGTCCGACCGCACAACAGCCAAGATAATCACACATAAAATAAAAGAAAATGAAAGGGAGCCGAGCTCCCCAAACAACAAAATTAGGTAAGAAATTAGTATTAAAAATCAAGAAAAATCCAACCAATGAAAGGTACTGAAAGGATATCTTTAAGCTTGTCACAGAAAAAGTGAAATCTTAATCCTGCCAGACAAAAAGATAAACAAGAAACACCAAAAAAAAAAAAATAATAAATTAAAAACAAAAAAAGCAACATTACAATTTTGAAAAAGAAAGCAAGCAACAAATTTAGGAAAAAGGAAGCAAAAGTTGCCCAAGGAGCAATTTACAGTTGCAAATTCCGAGAATGCACTCTCTGAGTGTTTCCTGTTTATCCAATCAAATTAAAAAAAAAAAAAAAGTTGGTGATATGCAAATTTTATTGTTTTAGAGAACTAAGGCCAAGCTCTTTGAAATTATTCACGATCACTCATACAAAACACGTAACTACCATGTGAAAACGTCTAACAACGTTTCCGATTTATACAAATAATACAGACTATAAGTAAGCAAATAAATAAGCAACACTTAAGACTTGTGACATCGAAACAGCAGAACTACTTAAATTATTTACTCTTTAATGTAAAAAAACACACTTAACATAATGTCAGAATGTTTTGAACACAGTAAATTTTTTCTCTTGACTGTGTTATAAAACAAAGTGACACAAGTCTCTGTTTCCTCGTCTCCGTGAAGAACACCTTTCAGTTAATAACATTCAGAAAGATGCACAGCTATGTGCAAACAACTGTAATACATAACTTATTCTCATTGGTACAGAAGTTTCGTTCATTATTAAACTGGTATTTCTTCCACATTATCTTGTTAATAAAGATGTGTATTGCTGCAATAGGGTCTACAAGTCCTCTGGAATCTGTTTATATTTTTATCTGTATATGACTGCCTCTATCATGTCCCTGTTTGTGCTTTGACCCGTAGATGGGGACAACGGGATCCCCGAAAGCGCTAGTCAGTTTTTTAACCTACTTTTAAATTGAAAATAAAGTGATTTTAATTTGCAACTTATGGTATGGTGTTTTATCGCACAGGTAGACAGCCGAATTCTTGCATATATCCTCTGGAAAAAACTGGATGCTTTCCCGTCATCCAGTTTTCATAAACTAAAACCGCAAAAAAAAAAAAAACGATTTCTGAACATTTGACATATTTATTGAGAAAAACAACTGCCAAAAATTTATTTTCTTTTTAATGTTTCATTCAAATCAGCGGTCAAAAATTACTTGCTATTTGTTTAACCACCTTAATATAAAAACAAATTGCAAAATCTTTTTTCTGAGGAGGCTAGTGGGCTTTTTAGCTGTGAGGACCCCCCCCTCCCCACACACAATGCGGATGTTGCTGGGGCTATCAGTACACCCTTGTGTCTGAAGAAAAGTAAGTCTCATCCGAATATCATATTACGTGAGCCAGAATGCTGTTTTGATTTAAATGCTCCGCTGATTTTATGCAACGCCCCGGTTAGCTATATATTCTACACAGATATTTCATTATTATACACTGACTGGCATGAATGGCCAGTAAGTAACAAGCCTACTTACTAAAATTTTAACCTTTTTATTTTATCCAAAACTGGTCATTTTAACGATTAGCACACTTCACCATATTACTCATAGCGTGTAACACTCTTCAAGTACAGCAAACTTGGTAACAGGTTAATGCTGTAACCTCGAAGCAATATAACAATCAACTTACTTCTGACAAACTCGAGCCTCAAAACATCTAACTAGCAAACTACGAGGGTAAATCAAAAAGTAAGGTCAATGTTGTCGTATATTAAAGAAACTAAGACGCATACAGATAACAATTAGCTTACTTCTCAACATAGTCCCCCTGTCGTTCAACGCATATTTTATATCTGTCTACAAGCTTCTGAATTCCTGCAGAGATAAGAATGTTTTGTGTTGTTCTTGCAGCAACGAATGAATCGCTTCCTATACCTGGTCATCACTTCCAAAACGGCGGCCTCGCAAAGCGTATTTCAGAGGCCCGAAGACATAAAAGTCGCACGGCGCCGAATCGGGGCTGTAAGCAGGATGCGGTAACACCTCAAACTTCAATTCGGTAACTGCTTATTGAGTTTCCAATGCCGTGTGTGGACGAACACTGTCGTGCAGCAGCAGCACTTTTTGGGATAACATTCCCCGTCGTTTTGTGCAAATTGCTGGTTTCAATTTGTCTTTCAGCAAGTCACAATATGACCGACTGTTAATTGATAGTGTTCAACGATGGGTCTTTTCATGTCCAAAAAGAGAGTCAGCATTAATTTTCTTGCCGAAAGGACAACTTTGAACTTCTTTTTGCACGGGATGCTCGGATGTTTCCACTCTATGTTTTGCCTTTTTGCTCTCGGGGTCGTAATGATGGACCCATGTTTCGTCCCCAGTGACAATCCATTCCAGAATACTGGGATCTGACTTATAAAGTTGCAAAAAAATGTCTGCCAACTTCCGCGTGCTGCTGCTTGTGCGCATCAGACAACTGCTGTGGCACCCTTCTGGCACACACTTTATGATATCCGAGATCATTATACACTATTGAGAATGTAGAACCGTGGCTAAAGTTCACCTTTTGGGCGATCTCAAACAGAGTAATCCGGCGATCTTCTTTAATGAGCGCATCGATGCGATCCAGATCGTCCTTTGTGCGAGAGGTCGACGGACGGCCCGAGCGAACTTCATCTAACACATTCGTTCTACTGACTTGAAACTTTTCTATCTATTTGTACATATGTCTCTGGCTCATATACTTGTCCTCCCTATTTTGCATAAGAATCATACGATGAATTTCAGCAGTTTGCACAATGTCAGCCCATAAAATTATAATTACACTTCGGTGCTGGAGGATGCAGCATTCCGGCAAACAAGCGGCCGTGTTTACGTCCTTACAACAATACTGGGTAACTATGGTTAAAAAATTAGCGATTGCATCCGCCACGTGTCCAGGTCACGTGCCCTCCTCTCCCCAAACAGCAATCTGTCGCAGCTCTGCTTGCCTACGAAACGATAGCGCATTGATCTTACTTTCTGATTCATCCTCGTGTATCCAAGAAACAGCACTTTAACTGAAATCAACTAGAAATCATCTAACAGATCAACTAAGGCGCGGATTTACAGGGAAGCCCACGAAGCATAGGCGCGGGACCCTGCTATGTTGAAGGGCCTCAAAAACAATGATTTCATATCCTCCCTTCCCCCATGTTTTATTTTTTTTAAGAAAAGCATAGCGTTAAGGATAAATTCGCCGTTCGGCTTTACGGGAGCATAGATTCTGCCTGAACTTTAAACACCACTATATTGACAAAACACCGGACACTCCTTCAAAAGTAAATGAACAGATCCGCTGCGTTGTGAAGATGCGCGGTACAGCTGCAAACGATATAAAAACAAGCCTGCAGCTGACCGCGATCATATCGCACTGTGAGGTTGAGTGAAAATGTTGTAGCGGGAGAGAACTGACTTTGAGAAAGGAAAGATTGCTGGGTTTTATATTAGTGGATTGTCCATAAGAGAAACCGAGAGGCGTGTAAACATACCCAAGTCAACTGTTTTGGATGTGCTGAATAAGTTGAAGACACATGGCGTGCCTGAAGCACCAAAACGTATACCGTCAGACCAAAGAAAATCAGTGATACAGGTCGTCCAAGCCTCAGGAGAGTCGTTACAGCTAATCGACGGAGTACTGCACAGGACCTCATGTGCTGGTGAGTAAAAATGCTGGAACCTCGGTATGTTCACGTACGATTCACAGAAAACTTCATTCCATGGGTTACCATGGTCGTGCGGCTGCTCATAAGCCTTTCATCTCCACTCGAAATGCTACTCATCGTTTAGCATGGTGTAAAGAACATTTATCGTGGATCGTAGATCAATGGAAATGGGTCCTATATACTGATGAATCCAGATACACGATCCATCAGCCTGATGGCCATGTGTGGGTATTGCTGCAGCCGGCGCGGAAAGCTATTTACCACAGTGTACTGTTCCTACAGTCAAGTTTGGAGCTGGCAGTGTACTCGTGTGGGGGTGTTTTTAGTGGTATTGTCCCGGCCCATTGGTTATCGTGGACAAACTTGTTAACCAGCACGTCTACCTCGATATTCTGGACAATTATGCCCTACCAACTCTGTGGCAATACTATGGAACCGAACCTTGTTGGTACCAGCAGGATAATGTACCGAGCCATAAAGAAAAGACTGTTACGGCGTGGTTTGACGTTAATTCCATATCGTGTGTGGACTGGCCAGCACAGATTCCTGATCTGAATGCCATAGAGCACCTATGGGATGAATTACAAGGCCGCATAAGAAGTTTGGAACCAAGGCCTACTACTAAGCAAGAGTTAGCGGCAGCATTATGTACTGAATGGAAGCGCATATTTATCGCTGTGTTCCAAAACCTTGTCGAAAGCATGTCTCGAATAGTCAGTACATGCATTAAGGCCAAATGTGGACCGACACCGTACTAATGTATGTCAATAAATTCTATGTTGTGTTTCTCTTCCAGGTGTCCGGTGACTTTTGTCATTATAGTGTATGTCACCTACAAGTATGAATTTACTAGCTTAAATGCAGGCTAACTAAAAATAATTTTGAGAGTAATATTACTTAGTACGACACTACACTCAGTAGACAAAACATTAGAGATGGAGGTGATTGGCAGTGTTGACATGGGCATCCCCCGCTCAAAGTGGAACAGACCCAACCCGAACGCAGGCGATAAATAGGCGGAGAGCTGGACTTCCCAACAGTGTATCACAATCGACGAACATGGGTAAACGTGGTGATCTGTGTGAATTTTATCGTGGACGCGTCGTCGGCGCAAGACAGGTGCGTCATTCTATCGTTCAAGTGGCAAGAACCATAGGATTTTCGAGGGCAATCGTATCTTCGAAAATGCCATCGACGGACGTACCAGCGCCCATAGAGCAAGCGGCGACGGACCACTCGCCATTGATGACCGGGTTGATGTAGGCTATCCATGCTCTTATAGACAGATCTCTCGACAATGGCAGTGCAAATCACATCGAGATTGAATGTCGAAGGCCCAAGCAGCGTCAGCTCAGCGAGCGAAGGTAGCCAAGATATGCAACGACGCAAGCTGCATATCCTGGGCAACAGGAGCCGACGCCATACTCTTGTGCCACTGTTGCCTGCTCGTTATCAGACATTACGCCTCGACAGGTCACGGGAACATCTGTAACCTAGGCATCAATGTTTGACAGAAGTGAACTTATAGGTAACCACTTTGAGTACAGTGTATTTGAATCATCTTCCCTTTCCTTAGCGCCTCTTTTCGCCATTTCGATGCAGCTGGCCACTAGCATGGCTCTGACTTTCTCAGCGTCCCATCTGAGGGAAAGGCAGATGTATAGGTTTTGTTGCGGTGTAAGAAGGTAACTGAATAATGATTTTTGAGAGGTGAGAGGAAGGAAATTAAGGAACATCTGCACCTTCTAAGAATAAGAGAACACTCTTCGGTGTTTCTTAACCGTCGACTTGACTTTTCTAGGAGGATTCGGTTGGTAGGCAGTGAGAGCGGAAGGTGGCGAGAGATTTTTGCTCCTATGTGTGAAACCGGATATTTCTGATGATTAGGAAAAGCGAATACTGCTGGCCTCAACGGGAAGCAGATTGTCGAGTGAGTAAAAACAAAAACAAAAAACGAGTGAGTAATAAAATCGGAACAAAGCTTGAGACCATACCCATATCAACTGAATAAACACTTTCCTCACTGCAAGAGCGAATTATAACTATAGTTGATATTTTACTTATATTTTATTTATCTGTTCAGGTGGGGTAAAATCCCCGAAAAAAAAAACCTCTCTAAAAGCGACGTATCAACGAACTCTTCACACAGGGCACCGAAATATAACTCAATACCAAGCCCTGTAACACATCAAAACTGCACCTCTTCAGAGTGGCGCCTCGTCGTGCCATGTCGGCTCTGTTCAAAGCAGTGAAGTCTCTGTGATGGTTTGGAGAGCCTTCTCATAGAATACTTTAGGTTCCTTAGTATGTCTGGGGTAGTCTTTAACCGCTGCGCGCTAGTAGTATGTACTGCGTGACCACCTACACACTTTCATGGCCTTCACGCATCATGCGGCCGATGGTCTGTTTCATCAGCACAATGCGACGCCCCACAGCGCCGCAACTACCCAGACACGGCTCTGGGAACGCTTATCTAAGTTTGGAACCATCCACTGGCCCCAAGGACTCCAAATTTAAACCCCATGGAAGCTGTCTGAGAAGCCGCGGAGCGTAACATCAGGTCCATGGATCCTGGACCGACATCTCGGGCCGAGTTGCGGACAGTGCTGCAACAGGCATGGGTGGTATTACCTCCGGAAACCTTCCAGCGTCTGGTAGAGTTGATGCCTCGGCGTGTACAGGCTGTTATTCACACTAGAGGAGTACCAACACGCTATGAGTTAAGTATCTCTAATGTTTTGTCCATTGAATGTACAACTGAACTCAAAAATTGGGGTGTTATTTCTGGTCAGTTTTCGTAGAATGTAATGAATAGTTTGCTCTTTAATAAGGTATTTAATATGACTGCCTATCTTTCCCTTAGAATTTCTTTTACCTCATTCAACCCAGTTAAAGAGGCAAACACAAGACTGTTTCCGTTCGAGTAAAACGGCATTGGAATGACATTGTTTACGAGACAGTCACGGAAATAAATTGCATCCACCTTCGTACTCTTTCTGGAAACTGGCGGTGGAATGGCATCGAATGACACGAGACTGCAAATCCCACACCGCATGGGGCATGAATGTCAGTTAAAAAACAGTAAGATAAACTAAACGTACGTAACATGTTATGTTTTCGTACTGTGCTTCAGTGGCTATCCTTATAAAAGTTCTGACTTTCTTTCCTTAACCACTTGTAAATTCCGCAATTTTTGCCCCATTAGGGTATCTATAAGGGTCGTTCAAATAAAACTGAGACAGTCGGTTTTTTGCCGTAAGGATTTATAGGTTGAAATATGAGAACATACAGGAAATAAGAGTGATACATGGGCTACATACTCGCCTTGTCGGTTCAATCAAGTGTCCTAGCGCGGCACGAGATTGTGGATACCCTGAGCGAAGAACGTCCGTGGTTGGCCGTGGAACCAGTCTTCAATTGCGACCCGGACATCAGCGTCGTTAGCGAACCGGCGGCCCATGAAAGCTGTTTTCAGTGGCCCGAAGATGTGGTAGCCGCAAGGCGACAGATCGGGGCTATACGGAGGATGGGACCTCCCAGTGGAAGCTCCGCAGCAAATCCTGGCACACATCCGGGCGTGCGTTGTCGTGCAGCAGAATTAACCCATTTGACAACATACCGGGTCGCTTACGCTTGATGGCCGTTTTAAGGTTACGTAACGTATTGCAGTATGTAGTTGCTCTGACCGTACTGCCTGCGTCCATCCAAGCCAACAGCAATGGGCCATTCTCATCGAAGAAAGTCAGCATCACTTTTCCAGCTCTTAAGGAGGACTGAGCTTTTTTGGACGTGGAGAGTTGAGATGCCGCCATTCCATACTCATCCGTTTTGTGGCCGGATCGAAGTGGTGGCACGAAGTTCCATCTTCAGCTACAATCTTGGAAAGAAACTGTTCCACCTCTGCGTGGTAACGATGCAGATACTCCAGGAAAGCACCCATTTTCCGAGTCTTCTGCTCCTCCTGGAGATGCTTGGGGACTCATTGTGCGCAAACCTTGCTGTATCCCAATCGGCGTTGGAGAATAGTGTTAACAGTTCCTTTACTCACCGACAATGTTGCCGCAAGCTCGAGGATGGTGATTAGGTGATTCTCCTTCACAAAGTTGTCCACAGCAGCAATCGATTTCATGGTGATGGCCACGTGTGCTTGACCAGGTCTCGGCGTCTCCTCCGTGCTCACGCGTCTTTTATGAAATTCAATGCACCAGCGGAACATTGTAGACCGTGACTGACACGCATTCCCAATAACATCCTTCATACGACGATAAATTTTGTCTCCTCTAACTCCTTCCGCCGTCAAAATTTGCATAACAGCCTGTTTGGACGAACCCGTGTCACCGCAGTCAACGAGAAAGGCGCCATGTCACGACCCTACGTAGTCAACTTGTCTCCGCACATTCAAATTGCACACTGACATGTGCCGCCGATAACATTGTGCTTCCTGACAAGATACACGATCTACCGGCGCAAATGCACAGCTCTGTGTGATTATGCAACGACGCTATTACACGAGTCTCACTTTCATTTGGGAGACCCTTGTACAAAACCCCTAAATATTAAATTTAGTCCAGATCGTTATAATAGTTTCTTTGTTATGGCGGCGACAAGCCACACACACGCACACAACAATGAAAATTGCCAAATCATGTTCGTGGGAACCTAAAATACACTGTAAAAAATTAGTGGTGTGAATTCATGGAAAATCCTTGAAAATAACGTACGGTAGGTGTTCGCGTTCCAACGAAATTTCCTTTTTGTATTATTACTATTTTTACTTCCGAATTTTCCCAGATTTTCCGTATCAGTAATTCCATTAATTTCAAAAACGCCCGTTTCGGGTTTTTCCGTATTTATACAAAAATTTTGCAGAGTCAAAGACCCCGAATTTCCCGTCCCTTACACCAGGGAATTCTTACTCATTTTTCCTGGTGGTATTCGGTCCGAGGTCGTTTGGGTTTGCTCAACAGAAACCCCGCGTCTTGACCACTGAGCCAGAAAGACTCAGAAGTCGCAGTCGTTCAAGGTAGAACTGAAACTGCGTGATGATAAAATGTTTTTTTGTCGTTAATGCGAGTGAATTAGTCATCTTATTTCATGTTGGAGCTTATTAGTATTATTATTATTACTATTTTGAATAGGCTTGTAATGATTTTATGTTTTCTATAGGAAGAGGTATCACAAATTAAATATTTTTTTCATCGCTACTTTGGGAAGCATCAGAATGCTTTGAAACTTGAAATTTTTAAAACTGACAATGACTATAAGGCCGCCCAGATGGTGCAGTGGTCTAAGCGATGCTTTTTAATCATTCGTCTGAGATGGGTCCGGGCTCGAATCCCGGTGAGGCATGGATGTTGTGTTTGTCTTAAGGCGCGGGATCATTCCCTTTCCTGGAGCTAGTGGCGACTGTTTTATAGCCCACTGAGTTGCTCAAGGTGGTCGTTAAACCTACAATAAAAAAAATTACTTTTAAGAAAAGATGAAATGTTTTTCTTTATAGTACTACAGTATTTTACAAAACTGCTAAATATATATATTCTTGATAGCTATAATAGTTTTTGTCTTAAGTGTTCCAAAGACAGATACATAAACCTCGTACAATCACCTGTACTGTAATTTAAGTACTTGGTTTCTTACAATAGCACAATGCACAATAACTGGAGCACAAAATGGGGAGGGGGGGGAATATCCGGTGCAACAATTCCCAAAATTCATGCGATATGCTATCCATAGTATTTGATCTCGCTTCAAAATCAGATCTTTCGACAGACGATTGAGATTAAACAGTTAATCAAACCTCAAGTATTTCCACGAATGGCTCTTATATACCGAATTTTTTTTGTCATAAGTATAACGAAAAGGGTGAGAACACAGTTTTCCCGTTAATTCACTGGCGTGCAAAAATTAAGGACCAGACGGTTTTTCGAATGTAACGTCATGCAGAAGTGCTTCACATCGACTCAAATCATACTATAAGATTCCCAAGATGTAAGAATATGGGACAAGTGAGCAAAACCGTCAAAACAAGGAATCCATAGTATACAAAAGCACTTTATTGAAAAGGTAGCTTCGAGCACAACTGGACAGAAGACAGAAACGTTCACGTGACAGGCGGCTGCCAAAAAATCCAGTCTTTAGTACGGGATATGATCGCCCCTGACTGCGTTGCAGGATTTACAACGTCTGTCCATGCTGAGGACGAGGTTGTCAAGGAGCCCTTGAGGCATCGCGGCCCATGCCTCTTGTAGCGCCAATCGCAGCAGCAAAATCGTTGCTGGCGGTTGGTGACGTGCTGCCAAGCGCTTCCCGAGAAGGTCCCACACGTGTCCGATTGGATTTGGGTCCGAGGACCTTGTGGGCTAATCCATGCGTTGAATATCTTCACTCTCCATGAGCTCTGTGACAGCCACGGTACCATGAGGTGTTACGTTGTCGTCCATGAAGAGGAACTCGATCAGGACCCACAGCACCCCTAAACAGACGCACGTGAGGCAGGAGAACTTCGGTACAATAGCGCACACCAGTGACTGAACCTCCTTGGAAGATGTGGAGGTCAGTACGGCTACCAAGCATGGTACCGCCCCAAACGAGAACTCATCCACCTCAAAACCGGTCCCTTTTGATGATGTTGGAGGTGTGATTGCGAGTTCCCTGCTCTCTCCAGATGTGTAAGCTATACGTCCAGAATCGCTTGTCAGACTAAATCGGCTCTCATCCGTAAAGAGAACACGACCCCATTGCTGATGTGTCCATCGGAGACGCCGTCGTGCAAATAGACCACCTTTGTGCAGTCTCTTGGCCACGGTAAAACGCGATAACGGACGTCCAGTTGTGTGTTGCATATGCCTTGCGATTTCTCCCGCTGTCTGCCGTCTGTCTCTTCTCGCCTATAGGGCAATATACCGGTCGTCCGCTACCTTCGTTGCCCGTGGACGACTACTGCTATACTCTCGGACAGCTGTTCCTGTCTTTTGAAATGCTCTCCAAGCTCGTGAAACGATGTTGTCAGCGATCCCGAACTCCTCGGCCACACTTCGACCTTCTTCCAACTTCCCAATGACGGGACCTCGGGTAAAGTCATCCAGATATCGTCTACTGGATTGTCTGTTGGCCATATCACACGGTGGCAGCAACTCGACGTCGTTCAAACCGATGTACACCGTGCAATAGCTTTCACCGAATTGCTGAGCGAAACGCAAAATGCCCTTAAGTAGTTATCATTTTCTTGTAGGACTTCCGTCCACAGTGAGTAGAGTTTAGGACCCAGCCACCTACAGCAAGATTGCCTTTTGGGCAGGACACAGAAACGGAAGGAATGAGAGCAAGTCTAGCGACTTTGACAGAACAGTTTGTAGTGAGATTAGAGTACAGTAAATGGCGTCACCGTACAAGTACGATGTTGCACATAGAGGGGTGAGAGAATTCCAGGGGGCATAGGAAAGGATACCTATTTAACCAGTAGGTCCAGCCTGGGGGCCGTCACTTAACGTGCTCGTCCGATGCACGGCGGATATTCAGCGATTGTTAGTAAATCACACCATCTCTGAAAGTTCAGCCCAGGATCGAACCTGAGGACCTTGCATTGATAGTCTGACTCGCTAACCGCTAAGCCATCCGCGGCTCCGAATTGCTGAGCTGATCATATGTAAATGATTTCAGGAAGGGAGTGTCTGACCCCAGGTCTTAAATAACCCTTAGAAATAGGAAGCTAGGAGATTTGGGCTAGAGTGCCTGATAGGAAAGTCACACGGAAGCGAGGTAGAAAAGGGGAGGAAGACGCCTTTATTTATTACCGGGGCGCCAGTACCCGGGGTCCGACGGCTTAACGTACCCATCCGACGCACGCGAATTGCTGAGCGTACACCGCCCGTGTGCTTTATACTCTTCCGACACTTCCCCCTCCCCCAACTACGTTATGCTGCATATATGCGCATGCCTTACCGTACCGGACCCTAGTCTATCTCCTGATGGTCTTTCGGTCCGTTCTGCCTGCTCGTTCCGCCGTTATGCTAATTTCTCCTCTTCGTCCTTAATTTTTGCCCACCAGTGTATAAGAAAGGAATTGCGGAAAAGTTTCTGGAAATTCCGAATTTCTCTGGCGTACGAAAAATGCGTTACAGTCATGTTTTTTTTTTCTGCCATTTCACGGAAAAGGTTGTTTCTGGAATATGCTTCGTTGATTCACGAAATGAATCACGGAAAGTGGCTCGTGAGTGTCAGACATTTTTTTGCTGTGTTTGTATTTTTGTTCAAACTTGGAAGCCGATTTTTTTTTTGCGATTACAATACTTTCTTACACATTTTGAAAGAATGAGTATTCGAGTTAAAATTGGAGAGAGGAGGGAGTGTGTGGCAACAAATTTTTCTTTTTTCATGTATGCCGGGAAGTTTTAGACGAGTGAAGTTTTCAACTTAGCATTTTCTCACACATCGGAAGCAAGTTATGGTGCGAATTTCGAAACATTTGCGACGAAAGAAGGCGATTCGGTCAACACACAATGCATTGCAATAGCATTGGAAACCATCAGCTTTCCCACACTTTGACAGCCTTCGCTCGCAGTTATAGGCTTCACGCAAAGTGGATTGCTCCGTTAACAAGGGCATCTCCAGATATCTTATTCTAACTTCCTTGATAAGCAGTTGCCCGTCCCTAATTTAGAGCACTGGTTCCAGGGAAGGGAGAGAGCCAGTGTCGTAAGACAAACACAACATCCATGCCTCACCGGGATTCAAACCCTGCCTCCTTTCGAACGAATGATCAGACGCCATCGCATAGACCACTTCGCCACAGGGGCGGCCGAAGTTTGCCATGTTTGGGATTATCCCATGCTATAGCGTCTAGAAGGGCTATCGCATGCACTAATAAGTATAGTACACATTAACTTCATTAAAAAAATTTTTATCATTGTTCATTTGAAAATACAGAAGACAATTACGAAATCCTGTTTAGCACTTGCATCATTTTTTACGTATCCCAAACAATCTTAGGGAATAAATTGTAGGGGCCAGAGAATGCATCTCCTTCTATTTCTTTTTTTCCGTGAGCTACTCAATGGGCTATAAGCAGTCGCCCGTCACTAATATGGTCACTGGTTCCAGGGGTGGGAGACAGTCAGTGCCGTAAGACAAACACAACAGCCATGCCTCTCTGGGATTCGAACCCGGACCCCTTTCGGACGAATGATCAGAGGCCACCGCTTAGACCTCTGTGCCACCGGGGTGGCGAACGGATCTTCAAAAGTGTAGTAGTGCTCCAACATTTAGGAACAATACTTTGAGTTTGATCGTATCGTAAATCGTAATCGTAGAAGTTCAAAATCATGGCGGACGAAAACGACCCAGTGAGTAAATTTCGAATAATTTTAAATCTCACTATGTGATTATAGGTTTTTATCTAATCTAGCATTTCATTATAGCACATGCACGAGTTTTATATAGGAATATATGCATAAATTACAAAAACTTCTAACCTAATACAATTCGTAGTTCTGCCGGGTGAACGAAGTTATGATGTGTAATGAAGTTGAATCTTCTTTTTTAAATTTTAGCGGGGCTAGTGATAATATTAGCGGGAACTGTTGAGTTTGTGGGATTGTAACTAATCACGAGAACGCTTCATTCTGTCTACCAGCTAGTACCTTGCTATTAACTAGGTACTATTCTGGTATAGCCTAGTTTGGGTTGAACACTAGCATGTGCTTACTCGTGAATAGCAAATACCGCCGGCCTGGTCTCATACTTGTTTCAGAAATAACCCAGAATTATTTTGAAAGGGTGACTTAAATCGCGATGGGTGAAATAATGTTTTTACCAGAAAGATAATAACGTTTCGAGAAGTGATGGGAATGAAAGTAATGTAATTCAATATTTCTCTTAAACCAAAACTTAAAAATCTAGTATAGCAAATCTCTGCTTCACCCAGAAAAAATAAAAGTATACAAATCAAGAAAATAAATAAATTAGATCCAAAATTAGACCTAAGAATTTTGGGTTAAATTATAACAAGTGCTAACTTATTCAATGGAGTTGATGGTAGAAATTTTCAGTTAGCAAAAATTATTTTGTACAAATCCTAATAAATTAATTAGTTTTAATCCTAGTAATTAATAATATCAAGGCACATCTAATTCTTAGTTGCTTCGAAAAAATTGCTATTGCATGTTTTATAGAGGTAACTTGTATATACACTATGTTATCAAATTTATTCGAACACCATAATGTTTTGGGGCAAATTGCTTTATTATCGCAATTAGTAGTTAGTTGTTCCACCTATTGCTTCTATGACAGTGGCATACCATCAACTAATTTCCACCGCCTCGGTGGCGCAGTAGTCTTAAATGATGGCTTCTGATCATTTGTCCGAAAGGGGTCCGGGTTCAAATCCCGGTGAGGCATGGATGTTGTGTTTATCTTACAGCACTGGTTCTCTTCCTTCCCTGTAACCAGTGGCCCTAAATTAGGGACGTGCGACTGCTTATAGCCCATTGAGTTGCTCACGGTGGTCGTTAAACCTCCAATCAAAAAAAAAAAAAAAATTTCCTGTAGGTCTCAAAAGCAATGGCATGCAATTCGTCTTGCAAGCTGGTTGCCAGAGTGGAGAGTGAAGACGGTCATTGGGGTTGATTTCATATCTGTTGTTCCAGTTCATCTCAGAGGTGTTCTGTGGGATTAAGATCAGGACTCCAAGCAGGCCAGTCTAATAATTCCTCCTCAGTAAGGAAAGGAATAAAATATCCGTTTGTTGACGTACAAATATTATTATATATCTACCCGAACCTTAGTTTTATGTAATTACTCCTCATTTTCCAGAAACCAATCCTGCACATGCTGTGTAGTGTGACAGGGAGCTCAACCTTGTTGAAAGGGACAACTGTGATTTCCATAAGGCAGAATTATCCAGAACATTGAGGTACACTTCAGAGTTCATGATTTTTAATGTAATAACTAATGGGCTGAGTCCTATCCACGAAAAACAACCCAATACAAAGAAGGAGACTCCACTAAACATGATAGTTAGAAGGACAGTCTGACAAAAAATTGTTTGCTGGGCAAATTCAAACATGCCCATCAAATTGGAAGAGTGAAATGCATGACTCATCATACCAAAGAACAGCTTTCCAAGTTGCCCACTGTCCAGGAGCAACGGGGAACATACCACTCAAGCAGAGCTTGTATTCATGGTAGTGATGTGTGGCTTCTGTGTCACAGCTCTACCATAACAGTCTTAGAATTAGAAATAAATCTTTTACTGGCCCAGCGGACCACTAGAATTTGCAAACCACTGGTCCGTAAAAAAAAAAAAAAAAAAAAAAAGAAGAAAACGACATATATATATATATTTATTATTGGAAGTTTAACGACCACCGTGAGCAACTCAGTGGGCTATAAGAAACAGCCCATCCTTAATTCAGGGCCACTGACTCCAGGGAAGGGGAGAGCCAGTGGCGTAAGACAAACACAACATCCATGCTTCACCGGGATACGAACCCCATTTCAGACGAATGATCAGAAGCCATCGCTTAGACATTTACAATATATGTAGAAAATAACGAATTTCAATGGAATTGCCTCTAATTTTTTTTTTAAACATCTAATTTCAGTGCAACTCACAAGACAAAGCATGTTTCCAGAATAAGATTCCAATGGATTAGTGATATGGCAGAGTAAGAGTGCATTCCCAATCTGTTTTGAAGTAGGAAGGGAATGAGGAGACTCCAAGGGTACAAAAATTCACATACGTTAGCAGACTTTTTACATGTTTTATTGTTTAAGGTTTTGCTTTCTTTTCCTTATTGCTCATCCCTCCTACATTCCCATGAAGTTAGATTTAGTTCCCCATTGAACACTACTTCATGTGGATTGCTCTTTTGTAAAAAATTACTTCACACATCCAATTGCCCTCTGCTAGTGTTTTCTTTGAGGCAGAAACAAAAGTCAGGTTGTGTCTGGTGTCAGTATCTGCTGCATTCACTAGGGTGGGCAAATCCAAGGAATATCAGGACATTTATTTTGCTTACTTCTGCTCATTACAAATGATGTGGACAGAAGTAACAAAAAATGGCTGTTGCTGTTACAGACAAGGAACGGGAAACTTTTTTCTGTATTTGTTTTTCTTCCGCATTTTACAAATCTAAGGGATAAAAAAAAAACAAAAAAAAAACTGTTATCCAATAGCATTTCATGAACCTATTGGGTTGTCGGAAAAGTCATGACGTGTTTTGGCACCCGATGGCGGTTGAGCGGTTTTGGAAGTACTAAAGGCATGTGCAGCTCTGTTATCGCTATTGCATTAGACAGATGCCAGTTCTAGCTGCAGTCTAAAAGGAACATTGAGTGATTTGGTTGATTTGCGGAGATTTGACATCAAGTTAAAGATGGAAGACCAAACTGTGTATTTTCGCCATATTTAACTGTTTTACTTCCGTAAAGGGAAGAACGCCCATCTAGCTTGTGAAAACTTGCGTAAAGTGTACAGTGATAATGCTCTACAAGAACTTCAGTGCCAGCGGTGGTTCGCAAAATTCTGTGCTGGTGATTTTGACCTCAACGATGCTCCTCGCTCGGGGAGGCCCACCGAGGCTGATGGCGACCAAATCAAGACATTGATCGAGTCAAACCCATGTTGCACGACACGAGAGATTGCAGACACATTGCACATCCATCATTCAAGCGTTCACGACCACCTGAAGAAGGTGGGATTCGTAAGCAAGCTCGATGTGTGGGTTCCTCGTGAACTCAAAGAAGCTCAATTCACGGCGCGTCTAAACATCTGCGATATGCTCATTAAACATGAGGAAAACGATCCTTTTTTGAAACAACTGATAACTGGTGACGAAAAGTGGATTGTGTACAACAATGTGCTGCACAAACGGTCTTGGTCCCGACGTGCTGCTTCACCTCAAGCGACATCTAAAGCAGACATTCATCAGCGGAAGGTTCTGGCCTCAGTGTGGTGGCATTTTAAAGGTGTCGTGTTTTTGAGCTCCTACCACGGAACCAAACAATCAATTCAAATGTGTACTGTCGGCAATTGGACAGTTTGAACGAATCCATCATCCACAAACGTTCAGAGCTCGTTCATCGTAAAGGTGTTGTGTTCCATCATGACAACGTGAGACCACACACAAGTTTGATCACCTGCCAAAAATTATTGGAGCTTGGGTGGGATGTGTTGCCACACCCAGCATACTCGCCTGACCTTGTGCCGTCAGACTTCCACTTGTTTCGCTCTCTTCAACAATCCTTGCGTGGTATAACGTTCAATTCAGATGAGGCTGTAAATCAGCACCTTTTACAGTTTTTTGCCACGAAAGACAGGTCCTTCTATGAACGAGGTTTTCTGCAGCTCACTGAAAGATGGCAAAAGGCTATCGAACAAAACAGGCATTATATCATTGATTGATCTTTGTTCTATCAATAAATGACCTTTGCAAAACATGGCTAAAATACGTCATGACTTTTCCGACAACCCAATATCACTAATTTGCAGCCTAAAAAGAAAACCATACAGCAAGGTAAAAGAAATAAAAATTCATTTTTTAACTTGTGACAACTTAGAAAAAAAACCAAACTTACTGGCCATATCCGGGCCAGTAAAATCAATAGTTCAGTGGTCTGGCGGAAGTTTTACTGGCCAATGGCCAGCTGACCACTGAGTAATTCGAACGCTGCATAATAACCCACACTGTGCAGCTCTCTGCAGATACTTATGGTACTAACCAGGGTTGGGTTTCTGCCGTGCCGGTAGCAGAAACTGGATATAACCAGTTTAAACCGGCAAAAAATGGCAACAACTGGCAGAAACGAAAAAAAAATACCATTTTTGTATGAATTAGTACATGAAATTTACAGTAAATCAGAGATGACAAATATTTTTTTTATTATAATAATTTAGTATTATAATAATTTGTAATAATTAATCATTTCAGTAATTAAAATATATTACATACAGCTTATATGCTTCATCCGAAGTACATGGGTTTTAAATTGTCACATGAGCAAGAAGACAGTGTTAGGAAATTACTTTATGACATCAACCCAAATTTTGTGCCTTAAATCAGAGCTTTTCAAGTAAAATCAGCTCCTTTTCGTGAAACATATTACTCCAATGAAGTCTTAGAAAATGTTTGAGCTTCTACATGGTGGTCTAGTTTAAAGAAAACAACTGTAAATGAAGATTTCATAGCTCTTGCTTCCATAATGATGATATTGCCTGCAAGTTGAGCTGGGCTTGAAAGAATATTCTCAAGCTTTTCGTTTATTCACAATATAATAAGAAATTGTTTGGGTTTGGAAACAGCAGCAAAATTTGTCTTTTGCTATTGACTACTTCGTGGAAAAAGTGCGTATGAATGGTGAATTTACTGTGATGTAACCTTTGAATAAATGCTTTAACACATTGCAACTGAACTTGTTTTACTTTAAAATGCATTTCCCTATGCTATTCATTATATGGATTCATTATATGCCATTTGTGGTACTTCAGTAATGCTATTTGTGGTACTTCAGTAAGTTTTCATTACAAGACATAACTATTTTCTGGGTTTCTGCCAGTTATTGCCACTTTTATGGCACAAACTAGTTTCTGCCATGCCAGTTTTAACTGGTTAGATCCAGTAGTTTTAACAGCCTTGGCAGAAACTTGCCAACTCTGGTACTAACCGAGCCATTACAAGCACTTCATATTTCAGTAGTGATGGAAGCGAAAGAACAGGATTTTTACCATGGCTCTTCTGTTATGTTCTGTCAGTTTGTGTGGCTTTGAACTTTATTTTGCTGTAGGTGCACCATCCTGCTTTTGTCGTTTTATGACATTACTTGCATGTGATTTTGGTATATGTTTAATTTAGCTGCAATGCTCTCTATGGAAATGTTACTCAAAAGACATCCTGTAACCAGCCCATGCGGAAACTCGGGAAGATCATATCCATGTAGCATATCCGCTTCAAAGTTACTGATAACATGGCAGAACATCTCAGCTTTATATATGTACTCTCCACTCGCAGTGCACCTTCCTGTGCAACCATTCTTTGCACTTATGCAAATATTTGGCAGTGTCCAAATATTTTTGATAATATAGTTTATTTGGTGGTCAAATTTTCAAAGTAGAACCTACTTTATCATCAGTATGTCATCTGTCTTTTTTCTGTTAATTAGTTTGTAAATTATGATACCGCGGAATAGTAAATTGCAGAATAATACACCACCACTCCCTAACAGATTTACAAAAAAAAAAAAAAAAAAAAAATGTAAAAATGCTATATGCAGCCAATTAGAAATGAATGTGAACAAAGTTTTACACGTGTACAACTCGTATTTCAAATGTATCATTACTTAAAATTAGCAAAATTTCTGAAAATTTGTTCTACAATGTTTCACAAATTCCGCTT
Source organism: Macrothele yani (assembly GCA_039090855.1). Classification (NCBI taxonomy): domain Eukaryota; kingdom Metazoa; phylum Arthropoda; class Arachnida; order Araneae; family Macrothelidae; genus Macrothele; species Macrothele yani. The sequence goes on from CM077014.1 coordinate 5,000,447, forward strand.
TATCTTTTTATCAACTCAACATAAATTGAAAAATTGCCTGAAATAAAGCTTGGTTTTAAATAACAAACAATAATGAGGTTTAATTGTATCTATTTTTTAATTGTTGTACTAAGCTGAAGTATTTCAAGATCATGAGATAAAAATGTGGCCTTGAATTTTCCTAAAACCTACTATTGTAAAATTCTAAAAATATTACATTCTACAAGCTCATATTAGCCCATACTTTGTGATAACACTATATACTGAAAGTTTCAAGATGGAACCCAAATTAACTTTTAAGTAGATAAATTATGTTCATGATTGTATGCATGACTGCCAGGGATTGAAAAATGTGGTCGCGCTGGGCGACCAAAAAAATTGTCCGGGCCACCACAGAAAACATCACTGAAAAAAATGTACCGTATTTTTCGTCATATAATTCACGAAAAAACAACAACAAGAAAAAGCGTTTTTGCTGCCATTCAATTTTTAGAAAAATCGCAGGGTAATTGTCTGGAGAGGGGGTATAATTGGATAAGGAACTCACTCAGAAAATTTTTTCTTAGTTCAGGAGTTAGTACAGAGAGAAGGGGGGTAGTGGTGTCATTACTTTATGGAAAGATCAGGGAAATTGTAGGGAGGTACAGTGGGGTCATTTTGCATTGTTGAGAAAGACAACTCTGACTGCTTGTGCCGTCACTTTGTCAACCAGTCAAAGAAAATGCGCACACAGTGCTTGCTGCATAAACTTTTATATGCATGCTCATAAACTTTAAAGAAGCATGCATATATAAAAGTATATGCATGCTCCTTCCAAAGTCCCTTGTTTCACATCTTGTGTTCGCTATGCAGGCTTGTGTTTGGCTCGTCCTTCGTCATTTTGATTGTCTTTGCTGCTGTTATTTTCTTTCATTGCTATCATGAGGTCTTTGAAAAGGAAATGTTTCAGTTACACTGCTAAAATTAAACTGAAAGGGGGGCACAACTGAGGATATGATCATGTCACTGCAGGATAGTTTTCAATTCTAAAACGTAAACAAATCCGTGGGTAAACTCCGCTTGAGAATTCACGAGTCGAGCCCTCTTTTTTACTGACTCCTGTGTAAGCAGACTCCCCAACTTTAAAAGCAGAATTTCTTCCGAAAACTTTCGACTCATGCACGAGTATATACGGTATTTCTATGGGTTGTTCTGTATCAGCGTTTCATCATATGCAAGGTGTAATGAAATACTCTGAGTTGCCTTGGCTTGATTAAATTTTGTGCTCTGTGGATGCCAGGCCACTTAGATTTATTTCTGTCTGGAGATAACAATATTGAAAAGGGAACCTTTAAAATGAATTTATTTATTTGAAAAGATCATTTTCTTAATTCTTTAGACTCGTTACCAACTTTCTGTCAGAAATTTTGCTTCAAGGGCAACATTTGTGATGTGCGGATTATACAGTGATTTTTTTTTTTTTTTAATGTCATGGTCTGTGGATTGTAAGGAGGGCTGCCCCGGTGGCGTAGTGGTCTAGCGATGGCCTCTGATCATTCGTCCGTAAGGGGTCCGGGTTCGAATCCCGGTGAGGCATGGATGTTGTGTTTGTCTTACGGCACTGGCTCTCTCCCTTCCCTGGAACCAGTGACCCAAAATTAGGGACGGGCGACTGCTTATAGCCCATTGAGTTGCTCACGGTGGTCGTTAAACTTCCAATCAAAAAAAAAAAAAAAAAAAAATGTACGGAGGTAATAAAAGAAATTGTGCGAATTCCAGGGTCTGTTGATTTTACGCTGGTGCAGATAATACAACAAAAGTTACTGTAGTTCATGAATTTGTGGGCCCCATTAAAAAAAATAAAAATAAAAATAAATGGTGTACAGTTTTTAAATTTTTTTCCCCCAGAGAGAGATGAAGCTAAAGGCTGAATGTAAAGCAACATAAATGTACACATCTGTATATATATGCTGCCCCCATCTGACTGATGGTCCAATGTTTTGATTCTGGCCACTAAAATATTTAGCTGGCCACCAGATTTCAGAATGTTTTTCTATCCCTGATGACTGCTATTGACACTAACTCATGTAAATGTTTCTTTTTCTCACAGACTGCAACACAGTTCAACACATGAAAGTTAATTTACAAAATCTGCACCTTAGTATAATAGTTATCATGTATTGTTCCTTTTTGCACTGTTGTCTGTTGCTAACTGGTAGACATGGGTGATGAGTGTTTTTTTTTGTTTTTTTTTTTGTAATATTGCCATGTTTTGGTAGTGTTCTACACAGTTTCAGTTGCATTTCTGAAGTCAATATGTTTAGGAGAACTTGAAATACATATTAGTCAACATTTCAAGTGTATTTTATTTTGCAATACACTGTGTTTCTTCTACACCTGCTTAAATGTGAGTGAAAAGATTTTCTGTTATAACCCTTTTAACGAAGAGGTACCTTCCCATGTTGGCAAATAACAGTGAATGGGAAGTTAATTTTGAAAAGTAATTAGCTACTGCTACAACTACATTCTTTAAAAAAGTAGCTTCCTACCACTACAACCACTTTTTTTTTTTTTTTTTTTGAAAAGTAGTTACTTTTGCTACTGTTTTCTATTTAGGTTTAACCCTTTAACTGGCTGGAATGAATTAACTTGAGGTTACAAAGTGGGCTCAAATGAGCTAGAATGAATATACTACTGTCTAAGAACTGTGCTCTAATGAGTGTACCTGCACATCGGAAAAGTGTTGTTTCTCTTTAGTTTTATTATTCAGAGTGGTCATTTTGAGGAAAGATTTACACTACTTCCTTTCTAACTGATTACCTTCTAAAAGGGGCGACGAATCTAAGAAATGTGCGAGAAAATGTTTGAGTTGCTTGTTTTTACCTGGTCGCATGATTGCTATGTCAGGGGAACTAACCCTTCCCTTTCATGTCTTGGGTCATGGAGAAGAAAATGAAAAATAGAAGTGAGCATTTATCGTTACTAAGAGGCTTACGGTCAATACCACTGAGATCAGAGGAAGAAAGGAATTGTTTTAGCCATAGCTTTCCTAAAACCCATCCACTGAATGAACATTTCTGTTCTGGGATTGAAAAAGTTAGAGTACCATTTGGTTCAGGTACATTGACTGCTTAAAGGGTTAAGTTAAAGGCAAACATTTTTTTTGAGGATCTTTGTATGTCCAGGGCTTGAAAAATATCTTAAAAGTAACATGCCCAGTGGTGCATGTGCAAAAATTATTTACCCACAAAGGTAGTAAAAGATATATGCCCAGGAAAATTTAACTTTTAAGATAAAAAAAAAAAAGAGGTTTCTGATTTATTAAGTTAAAAAATATGATGAACTTTTTTTACAGGCTTTGCATTTCCTTTTTAAGTGTCAGTATTCAAAATGTTCAATGCACAAAAGCGTGCATCTCAAGTTTTAAGATGATGATGTTGAAATTGGTATTTGAGAAATGTAGTGATATAGTATATCCCTTTGTCACTAATCACCGAGGCTAGTTTCCATCAGAGGCATGCATTTTGTCAATGATTAAAACATATAGAGGGAACATATGGTTCCAATTTCTGGACCTAGAGCAATAATACAATTAAAGAAGTGATGTTCTATCCTTAGCACTCCATAACAATGAAACAACTTCTGGTGATTAGCAGTGAAATGAAACACAACATGTGACGACTATATTTTTCTTCTAATAGGGAATTCTATATTCCAAAATTTTTTATTTTTTAATTTAATTGCCCAGTCTGGGGCAACTAATTGTCCTTTTACCCGCTCAGGCCAATAATTTACATGCCCCGGGCATCTCGGGCATGGTATTTTTCAAGCTCTGATGTCCATTCTTATATGACATTTAGAGCTAAATACCTAGGCAAATTATACAAATAAGTTATCTTTGTATTTAGCTCTGATCATCATATGTAACAAATTTTAACATATAAATACCAAAACTTCAAATTTCTGAGGATTAAAATATGTAGAAATACTGATTGATATGTGTATCTTTTGAATATTAAATGCAAAGTTATCCATCATTTGGTTTTTATAGTTTTCTGTACATGCACATGCATTCTTACTGTAATATCACACTGATAGGCTGAGTGATCTGATGCATAGGCTCTGGATCAGTAGCTTGAGGTGGAATGGGTTTGAGACCCAGACAAGGCACTGGCATTGATGCCCTTCCCTATGTGTGTGTGGGAGGGGGGCTTTCCTGAAAATCTGACTGAGCTATTTTAGTTCTTGGGAGGTACCATCAAGTTTTTTGTGTTAACACTAGTTCTAATTGCGTACTTTTCCTTCTGAACTAGTGGAAATGTGTGTGCAGTAAAAATAGCAAAGGATGTTAGTAATTACAGTTGAGAAAGTAGAAATTTACAGTAGAAAGAATGTAATAAAAATTGAAATTTCCTACTGCATGTTGGAGAACAGAGTGTATATCTACAGTGTGAAAAAGTACCTGTTTGCAAAAAAATAAAAAATACGTCATTTTCTGCAGCAGTCATTCATTGTGGATGCAAAAATCCAAAGTTTTTTCCTTAACTTTGTCTTGTGGTTGTGTTTTCCTTGTTGGTGGTTGATTGGGTGATTGCTGAGATTTCATGGAACATGGGATACAAGTGTATGTATGAGAGGCACAATTCTCAAAAGAACAAGGAAGAGGTTCCATTTGTGTACAGTATTTTTTTTTATTTATTCATCTTTTTTATGTAGCTTTTGGTTCTCCTGATTTTCAAGTGAATTTATCTGTTGTGTGTTTGGTAGAAACAGGTTGGCAACACAGATAGCACAGTGAAAATTTACAATCTCTCCTTGTCCCCTCCTGAAAAGGAAGTTACTGGCACCCGTGGGCATTCTGTGGTCATGCTGCCGATCACATTCTTCGTAATTCGTGAAATAAAAATTGTTTTGGCGATGGATAAAAAGTTTTGACAAAATTATTGAAAATATTGACGATACTTCAGATTACATTTGGTGAAAAAAAAAATGTATTTGGTGAATAGGTTGGCAAAAACTTTAAAAAAGCCAGAGCAACTACTGGGCGTGAGTGGCATGTTTGTGTGATGGCACTGGCTGTCTTCCTTTCATGAAGCCAGTGACCATAAATAGGACTAGAACAAGCCGCCAATGGTAACCGATAACTCGGGTACAGTTGACAAATTTTGAGTGAAGCTATTGCAAAATCTAAGCTCATTAAAGCTTCTATTATAACAAATTCTAAAAAAAAAACAAAAAAAAACAAATGCGTAAAGTTTATAACTTCCAGAACAAAAGTATGAAACATTCTAAAAAAGAAATGCCTAAAATTTATCATGAACTACTGTACTTTCCTTCACGCTGGTTGTGATCAAGTTGCATGTAAACAAAGCAGAAAGACACACTCAGATCGGGAACCATGTTTTTCATTTTGTATCGTGAAAGACTGACACACACACACACACACACACACACACACACACACACACACACACACACACACACACACACACACAAACTTCCTTTTATTATTATAGATTAAGCAAGTGTTGAGCTAACAGACAGTCTTTCCATTTCTTCGTTTTTCATTCAAATACTTTTTTTTAAAATTAATGTTAGTGAGCCAACTTTCATGAAATGATTCAAGTAAAAGGCCATCTAGTTTGAATTGAAATTCCTCAATGACACAGAATTTCGGGAATCAGAAGGCTCGACGTCATCCATAGTCAGCCATGGACGATGTACAATCGCATCCCAAAAATCACAGTGATCTGATGTGTCATGTCGTAGCTATGCCCGAACAACTAATTGTCCCGAGTCTCATATAGAAAGCGGATTTTTTCAATTATCGTTAAAATTGGTCAGCTTTTTAATGATTATTATTTTTATACGACACGACCAATTTCCATGATACCAATACCATGTCACTCACCATGTCCCTCCCTTTCTCTGCGACAAGTGTCACCGCGATTGGCTGAAGATTTTTGGAGGAGATAGGTAACAAATGACCCCTTCTCAAAACCCAGAAAACCCCCTGAAAATGCAAGTTTTTGGACAATTATTCTTCGGTGACACCGAATTTTGGGAATCGGAGGGCGTCAAAACCTGACCGTGGACGATGTCCAATCGCATGCAAAAAATCATGGTGATCGGATGTGTCATCTCGTACCTATACCCGAACAGCTAATTGTCTCGAGTCTCATAAAGAGAGCTCTGCTCAGCCTTTGGTCTCACTTCGCTTAATAAGCAACTACTTATGGATGTTAGAGTTGCTCATGGCTATCATAAACTTTGAAAAAGGAAAAAAAAAAGATTTCTACAAACAAAAATGCTGCAGTTGCTCAACAGATTTTTAGAATGATGTTCCACTTTAAAATTCAATTTTTTCGCCGCCCCGGTGGCGCAGTGGTCTAAGCGAAGGCCTCTGACCATTCGTCCGAAAGGGGTCCGGGTTCGAATCCTGGTGAGGCATGGATGTTGTGTTTGTCTTACGGTACTGGCTCTCTCCCTTCCCTGGAACCAGTGACCCTAAATTAGGGACGGGCGACTGCTTATAGCCCATTGAGTTGCTCACGGTGGTCGTTAAACCTTCAATAAAAAAAAAAATTCAATTTACACTGCTTGACATAGAAATTGCACCACTCAGAAGGAGTGAGGATAGAGGGGTGAAATTGAGCATGCAAATAAGAATACACAAGGGTTTACCTTGATGTTATTTTATTTTCAGCCACATACAGTGTTTATCAGATGACATAATTCAGCACAATGGGTATGCCTCAATAAGTAGTTGCACCACAGCAAACTGTAATACTGCGTGGCATTGAGTCGTGCAGTTGTCAGACATCATCCTAAGGAATGGAACACCAAGTATGGTTGACTTGCTCCCATAATTCATTGAGATCGTGCACAGGCCGATTCGATTGCAGACAACCACCAATGTGGTCCCACAGGTTTTCAATTGGGGATAAATTGGGCAATCTTGCTGGCCACGGTAATGTTTGAACGTGTTGCAAACATAGTCTGGAAACCCCGAGCTGTGTGTTATAGGGGCATTATCTTATCGGAAAATGGGAAGTTTTAAGCCATTCAGGAACTGGTATCAAAATGGGCTGCAGAACCTCACTCATGTATCGTGCAGCTGTCAGTGTGCCTGCGCTGCGGATAAGAGGTGACCTGCTGTCATGCACAGTAGCATCCCATACCATGATGCCTGCCTGATGGGCGATGTGGCAGTCGCAAACAAAACCAGGATCCGTCTGCTGACCAGGGTGATGCCAGACACATATCAGTCGTTTGTCAGCACCCAGATAGAAGCAGGATTCATCACTGAAGACCACAGTGGTCCATTCATGACTTTGGTTTGCATGACTTCGGCACCAAGCCAGACGAGCGCTGCAATGGCTGGCCATTAATGGCAGTCAATGTAATTGTTGCCTACTGTATAGGTTTGCAGTTCAGGTTGTTATGGCAACATCCATGGCCGATGACACAGCATGTCGAATATCGGCTGCATTGCTTTCTGGTGACCACTCAGCATGTCGAGCAATCCGCCATTCCATGGGTGCTGACATCTCACTGCCGCTCCGACGCATGTATGAACCTTCATGTAGCCACTGGTGCCAACAGCATCCAACAGTTTGTGCATCCTGTTGTGCATGCGCAGAGATACGACATATAGACCAGCCTGCTTCACACAGGCCTACAATTTTCTCTTTGAAACTCGTCCAAATGGCGATAAACCTGCTGACTGCATGTACCCGACATTTTCAGCCTTCGCTGAACAGTTTCCCAGCGTGAACAACAAATCTGAAATCCATGACACTTCCACCTGTGACTACAAGTTACCATCTCTGTTGCTGCTGGCACTTTTATGTCGCAAACGTGTGATATCATTTGGCTCCGGTTTAACATCATTTGTATATCTCGAGTGGGTACACCCGTCTTGCGATTGGCATGTTTGCAGCACACCTTCTGAGTGGATCAATCTCTATGTCGAGCAGTGCATATTTCTGAACAAAATGAAAAGGTGGAAGATGATCATTTCTTCCTCTCCTTGCTAGTGGTAAAATAAAGCTTCAGCACATACTTCATTACTCTGCTTCTAGATGAAAGAAACATTTTGTCCACATTCAGTGAGAGGAAAAATTTACCTCCACATTTACACAAATGCATTTCTCGGTACAATATCACCACTTTTGCAATATGGTCTTTTTAAATAGCAAATATACAGGGTATATTACAAAGTTACACACCAGCCACTTCACAGTCGAACAGAGCTATATGTAAATACATAAAAACAATGACACTACTTACATATTTCAGGCATGTAGAATTTAGCCAGAAATGTAAAGTAAGAAGTTGAACAATGGGCTGCGTCACCAATGTAAGTAGTGTCGTTGTTTTTATGTATTTAACTATATTGAGCACGTTGGTATTAAAGTATTTGCACGAGTTTTCGAGCTCAAGCTGTACATTGAACTTTGTAGAGCTACGTAATGATGTGGAAACAACGGGATGAGTGTAAGTGCAAGAGATCCAATCCTCTCAGGTGTCAGTGCCCCTAGCAGCAAATTTGTGAACTGCATATGCCTTATTTTAAATGAATGCATCGTGTATACCTTATTTTATCTTTGGAACTTCATCCCTGTACACATTAATTTTGTGTTCTTTTTCAGTTAGTGATTGAATCATCAGTACATTAAGACTAAGTAATTGTACATCCATTTGCACCTGTTTTTTTTTTCAATCACTTTTTAGCTATAAAACCCTGGCAGGAGTTCTTTAGCATATAGTGTGATAGTCACATTTTCGAGTGAGCTGTATCATGTTCAGTCATTCACTGTTATAAGTATTTATGTGATTATCTTTATTACTCAGATTGTTCCATAAATATATAACATGGAGAATCCTGTACCCTGATTTCTTAGTACAAATTTTATACAGAACAATCTGGATATACATGTACATTCTTTCCTGTCTTTAATTTATCAGCCAAATCAAAAAATTCCAAATGTGATTGAAATCATGTGAAGCTGTTCCATTAACAGAATGCCATTGTGAATGTCTTTTTATTGACCTCTTTCAGTGTAGAGATGAAAGGGAAAACACTGGCTTTTGCTTCATATCAAACAGACGCTTATTGATCACATGGTCGACCTGTTGGATGATTGATATGAAGTGTTGGCTTCTAATCATTCATCCAAAATGGGTCCGGGTTCGAATCCTAGGTGAGGCACGAATGGCATGTTTGTCTTACAGCACTGGCTCTCTCTCTCTCTCTCTCTCTTTTCCCTGTAACCAGTGACCCTAAATTAGGAATGGGTGATTGCTTTTAGCTCATGGTGATTGTTAAACCCCAAATAAAACAACAAAAGTGACAATATGCTAAATTGTGGCAATAGGTGACTGTGATACAACTTGGAAATTAATTGGAAAACCATAATAAAAACACCTGACCCAGCTGATTTTTTTTTCTTACACACAGCAATGCAGTTTGTAAAAGAACTTTAAGCAAAGTTAGAAAAAATGGCATGAATTTAAAACGAATACCAGTCTTCATAGGGGGAAGGGTGGAGTGCTCTGATGGTTTGAATAAACAAGAATGGCCATAGTAGGAACTCCTTGATATCAACAACAGTTTACACAAGATAAAAAAGCTAAGAAGGCAGAGCCTTTTTCTCATTAAAGGGAAAATAAAATACTTTCAGTATTATAAATATCCAACAGGAATTATCGAGAATAAATTTATTAAGGTACATTACCTCTCAATCCTACTAGGAACAGAACTGGCACTACAGACAAAAATAAAGAGAAAATTGAATATTTATTCACAAGAAAAGTCATTTCCACAAGGGACTATTTGAAAAACTGAAGAAAATCAGCACTAAATATAAAATTAGGTTAGCTCCATGTTTAAATAACAAAAATAAAAAATACTTACCACCCCTAAAATAAAAAGAAGAAAATACTTTACTCCAGGAAGGAGTCATTTATAAAATAGAGTGTCCATGTGGATTACCATATATAAGAGAAACAGGACAAAGGTTAACCACCAGAATTAAAGAACACAAAGCAGCAATAAGGAGTATCTCAAATAAAACAGGATTAGATGGGCACATACAACAAACTGGCCACAAAATAGACTGGGACTCCTTAAAAGTGATCAAACATAAATCCCACACAATTATCTGGAAATTAGAGAAATCCCTGGAAATTTGCAAGACACAAGGTGGCAACATCAATGACCATGCTGGATGGAAAATCCATCAGGCTTGGTCGCCAGACCTGTGGAAGTAATAAGACGTAAGAACTCCTGACAAAGATCTAGTGTATAAATCAGAAATTTGAGTTTATAATACTGAAAGTAATAAGAGGAAGCCACGAAGTCATTAATTATTAAAATATTTTGTTAAAGAACTGCAAAATGACAGCTGTTTAAAAACTCCACTATTTTGTAACTGAATCTCTTGAGCAATTTGCCATTTGTTCTGTCATAAAGGCGTTGTCCAGTCATATAAATTGATCTAGATAGTAATTCCAAGGCAATGTTTTGAACTATTGTTTTTATTAAATATGTATGTGAAGATATAAATATAAAGCAGTTGCTCTGCCTTTTTAAAATTTTCACCAACCCACTCGTCAAATTCAATTTTTTTCACCAAAGTTATAATAATACAAAAAGGTAGTCACCAGTATTTTCAACAAAACTTTTTTTCCATCGCCAAAATGATTTTTTTCCGCAAATTGCAAAGAATGTGATTGACAGTGTGACCCCTGAATATACACTATCTACCAACAAGTAATTGGACACCACAGCAATCGACGATATCTGCGGTCCTGATACACGTCATGGTCGCCGCCGTTAAATATCGTGTGGGTAACAACAACGCAACCAGTCGCATGCAAGATGCCACGCAGTTCGGAGCTCTGATTTCAAGAAAGGTGTAATCGTCGGGTATCACAGAAATGGCCAATCCATACATGACATCCAGCGAGTTGAAGTACCCAAAATCGACAGTGGCCTATGTGATTGGCAAGTGGAAGATGTGAGGTGACTGTCGGAATGTGCCCCGACCCGGCAAACCCACAAAACTGGGAGTTAAAGACCGACGGGTGCTGGCCAGAGAAATTTCGGAAGAACCGCACCAAATCGATGGGCCACATCTGCGAGGAGTTTCAACAAGCATCCGGGAGTGTTCTTTCGATGAATACCATCCGTAAGGAAGCCCATCTGCTCGGTTATCATGGATGTGCTGCCGCCCACAAGCCTTTGATCACCAAGTCCAATAGCGCTGCTCGGCTAACGTGGTGCAAAGAATGTCGACAGTGGACCATTGAACAGCCTGGAGAACGCCTCCTGTCGGAATGTACTGTGCCAACTGTGAAGTTCAGCGGCGGTGGAATTATGCTATGGGGGTATTTCTCCTGGTATGGCACGGGACCCTTGATCGCAATTCCTGGTAGACTCAACGCCGAGATCTACTGCACCATTTTGGATGAGGATGCACTTCCTACGTTGTGGCAGTTTTACGGGGTTGACCCATGTTACTTTCAGGATGACAATGCCACCTGTCATGTTGCGAGGTCCACCATGGCTTGGTATGGTGACAATGGGGTTAATCGAATGGACTGGCCTGCGCAGAGCCCGGACCTTAACCCTATCGAGCACCTCTGGGACGAGTTAGTGCGTCGACTTAAGGGGTGCCCCCACCATCCGAAATTGGTGAAGGAACTGACCTGTCTTCTCTAAGTCGAGTGGAAGAAAATACCGCTAGCCATTGTACAACGCCCGGTTGAGAGTATGACCCAGAGGGTCGCAGCTGTAATCACCTCTCGTGGTGGCTCCACGAACTATTGAAGGTGAATAAACTTTGTTTTCCTTTGCTATCACAGGTGTCCAATTACTTGTTGGTAGATAGTCTGTAGATAGTCTATATGTGAAGATACATTTGTGCCAAAGCTTAATTTAAGGTAAGCAACTTCTTAACAATTACACATATATGTAAATTAGTAAGGTGTTAAAAAATTGTTTTGTTGCACATTGATTAAAAGTCAAAAGTCACGTGGCTCCTATGACAGTTCTTATCAAATGTTGGACAGTGTGCATCCCCAATGGCATCCATTGTACAAAGCAAATAGATCATTTGCTGAAGTGTATTCAATAGGATGTAATATTCATGCCATGAACTTAAATAACACCTAGTCTATATACAATGTAACACACATGGTGATTAAGCCTTTTTTTGGTTGAATGATGTGTATGAGTGAAAATGTCTTGTGTGTGCTTCATTATACAATACTTGCAATTTTACGTTATTCGTAATGTGGAATTTTAGTTTGAATTTCTTGGCTTGTTTTAACTTTCTGCTGCATTTTATGTGCTGAGAAATCATCAGGAAGCCTATATATATATATTATATATATACTGTATTTCTTAAATATTGTTTTCTTAAATTCTTTATTTTAGATAGCAGCTAATGCAGTGGAAGAACCATTAGATCTTATTCGTTTGAGTTTGGATGAAAGAATATATGTGAAAATGAGAAATGAGCGTGAATTAAGAGGACGCTTACATGTAAGTATAGTTCACATACTTCCATTTAGTTTTTTTTTCATTTTCGCAAAAAAATTCATGTAACTTCCTAAATAGCACATTTTTCTTTTGTAAAAAAAAAAAAAAAAAAACATATCGTTCTGGTAAACGTCTGTTATGATGATGCAGTGTCTAAAGAATTCCTTTGCATTAAGATATAAAGCTTTAATTTTTAGGAAATGTTAGCTTCATGCTTACCAACAGCCACATTCTGATGATATAGTGATGAACCTAGTGAATTTCAGTTTGGTTACAGTCCAATGTATTTAATACATTTTAATTTCTTAGCATTACATTTTCACATCAGGGGCTCTTGTGAACACTGTATAGTTCTTATTTTGTGCTTGCCAGTGGTGACACCAGTAGTTTAGAGCTGGAGAAATCAATATTTTAAAGTACTTGACCAGAATTTTACCCCCCCCAAATCTATTTCCTATAGACTTTACCAGACTTCGATTCCATCCCTAGTTTTTTTTTTTTTATATATAAGTTTTTTCATGTACAAACTGTATGTAGTACTGGTAATCATGGACACCATCCTCTCTGTGGCCTTTACTGAGTTTTTATTTCTTCATATTTTAGCTTACTTACGTCATTCTTTGTTCTTTTTTTAATGTTTACTGTCATAAGTATGTTTATGAATTTTAATCTGATAAGACAGGGCTGAAAAATTACCGGACACCTAGAAATTTGGTCCTGGTGCCCAACTTTTTTTACTTCAAATTTCGTAATTTGCAGTCATTACTTTAGTTCATAGATGCAAAATGTAACTTCAACAAATTGTAATTTAATAAAATCAAACATAAATTTTCTACTTTGATCGCATTTACAAATTCTGTCAGCTTTGATTGCATTTACAAATTCTGTCAGCTTTTATCCTGAACCGTGTGTTTCAAGCAAAGAAATGTGATGAAACCCTCTGAGTCATGTGACTAACTGTCAGATCGTGGAAGCATTGAAGATCACACACTGTTCGGTTTAAGCTGCCGGTCCGGGAGCAGAAACAGCGAGACGCGGCAACGCCCATTGCAGATTCTCAGAAATGTTTGCAGACTGTTTTTCTATTTTCTTAACATTGTTTTTAAGATTTCTTTAAATTTTAAAACAAAGGAAGGGAAATTTTCCCGCATTTTTTATGTTGGATTCCGTTTAAGATGTAAAGCTGTAATCTATAGATCATGCAGACAACTATACAGACCCACCCCTCATTTTATTTTAGCTTTCATTCTTCCATATTTTTCAATCAGGTAACTTCAACTTGATGAGATATAATTGCTTTTCTTGAGCTTTGAATCTGGGAAGCGATATTTTTATGCACTTTTAGCACACCACGCATGTTTGTGCATGGTGGTTAGAAGTGCATAAAAACATTTCGGAAGCTAAGGGTCGCAATTTCTCCTTCTCTTTTGGCATGGAGGCCTAAATTTTTAATCTAAGTGAAAGTTAAATTAAGACGATTTCTTTTTCTTTTTTTACCAGAGCCATACCATATTCGTAAAGCGTTTTCTCTGTTTTTGCGGCCATCGGCTTTCCGTAAGTTGACGTTGCAACTTTTTCCCTTTTGCTTCCAGATAGCTTCACTTCAGTATTCAGTTAGATTGATAAGGTCAGGTGGGTTTTTTTTTTGTTCTTCCTCATTATTATTTTTTAAAACAATATTTTTACGCATTTTTATCGTCTGTCTTCCGAAGTTTTTCATGGTCGCATTACGAGGCATTACGGAAGTTGATCACAGTTTTTGCATTTTTTGGTTTCAGATAGCTTCATTTCAGTTAGATCGTTGCAATTTTTTCCCCCCTACAAAATCCATATTTGTTAAGCGTTCGCAACGTTCCTTTTCGTTTTTGCGGCCATGCAGCATTTTGGAAGTTGACGGTCGAATTTTATTTTATTTTATTTATCTTTTTTGCTTCCAGATGGCTTTATCTCGGATATTTTTTTATTTAAAACCACATTTTTACATATTTTTTAATGCCCCTGCTTCATTTCCAAAGCCGTATTATGTGGTATTCCGGCCAAGCTGACAGTTGCAATTTTTTTAGCTATTATTTTCTTCCAAATAGTTCATCTCAGATTGATGAGGTTAAAAGTTTTTTTTTTTTCCACATTCTTTTTTATGTTTAGATTTTTATCAAAACTACAGAACCCTGAGATTTATAGACCGAATTTGAATTTCATTTAGCAGTAAGTAGTTTGGGTAATGGACAGTGCTTAATACACTTATATTATTGCTCTTTGTTCCGACATCATCATCATCATGCATTACGTTTGTGCATGATACTTTGAAATTTGCTTTTGTTTCACTTGGCTTTTAGATCTGAAGCTTATTTTTCCAGCCCTGTGATAAGGACTATCAACTTTCTAAACTATATTTGCAAAAATGGCATTTTTCTATTACTCACCCAGACATTTGTTCTAAGGACTAACTCCATTTTACAGAGTAGTGCACACCACTAAATTTAAATGAAAATTCATTTTATATAATAAAATTTCTGAGAAGGATTTGGTGCGAACTGTTGCATAACAGTTACAAAATGTTGTTCATCTATACTTCTAGAGAAAAACATGAAAATTTCAGGAAGAAAAATAAACACCAGTATATATATAATTTATGACTACAGAACTTGTGGTATTGAGATAGAATGAAAATACCAACATTTACCACAATCAAAGGTTTATTATAAATCCACTATAGTTTCACAGAGCCTTTGGCTCAGCATCATTCGTCCTGCAGGGTGCGCACGCGTGCTTGAAAACCTGGAAAGTCCTGGAAAATCATGATTACGTTTTCAAGGCCTGGAATATCCTGGAAAAACGGTATTTTTTTAATGCTGTCTTGAAAAGCCTTGAAATTTGAAATTAGTGCTTAAAAAAAATGCCCTTTTAGGAAATCGTGTTACTGACTGTTACCCCTTAATTTTTTAAGTTCCTCTCCTCTGTTCTCAAAGAAACCGCCGGCTACAGTGGTGTTTCGGATGTGCCCAAATCCTAATTTGGCTGGGGGGGGGGGAGAAGCACTACTTCCAGTGCAATAAAATTGATGATTACTAGCAGGTCTGTTAGGGAAGGGGAGCTTGATGTCCGTCCGACAACTACTGAGAACAACAGAAGGGGAAAGAAGTGACATTTAGCATTTGCAAGGCGGTCGCGTGTTTACCAAGTCAGCTGGCATCCACCAGTGAAGAGTATGCCTGAACAACACATTCATCTGCTCCTTGTTTATTGCATTAAGACGCTTGCTTCCGGCCCACCCCTCAAGAGACTTCGGCTACTTATGATAAAAAATAAGAAAACTATCTTTGCGAATTTTTCACAAAAGTGGCTGAAATTTTTACATTTACTATAATTGGATTACAGAAGCTCACTCCCAAAATTCCATTTGAATCGGTTTAAAACTTAAAAAGTTAGCATTGGAAATTTTTATTATGTGTGCCTCTTTAGACAGTGAGCCTTGAGCAGAAAGTGTGTTACCAAAGCAACGGTTGATTGACAGCTGGGAGCGCTGATCCGAAGCCCTTGGTTGGGAAGAAAGCAAACACCTGTTTATCACTTCCACGGCTCAAAAGGACTAAGAGATATTTTCAGAAATCCATTTTCCGGAATTTTGAAAATAACACAGTAAAATTTTTACAGTGGTTAAAATACATCACAATAAAGTTCTAGTGCAAATTTCGCCGAATTCCGTTTGAAACTTTAGCAGATGCAAAAAAAAAAAAAAAAAAAAAAAAAAAATCTTCCGTTGCAAAATCGGATTAAAAAAAAGAAACTGCAATTATAAATTACGGGAAAAGCAAGCAAATTATTTTTTTTTAGATGCCATGGTTTATTTAAACAGAGTGATCCTTAAATTTTGTTTCTGTGATGATATGGACTCTATTTTAATTACAAACATACATTTTTATTCAGATGTCTGAGCTACTGTTTTAATAAAAAAATCTATAATTAAAAAAGTTTTCAATGGATTTAGGCGAAATTCAGCAGATAAACGTATTTTAGTAAATTGCAATGTTATGACGTAAATTTGGTCATTTTGTCGAAAATTGGGCAGCATTTTTTTTTTTTTACGTTTTCTCCTATAGTTAGGGTGAAAGAGGAAGACACTTCAGTGAGCTGCAGGTGGTGATTTATGGCGATGTGCCAAATGAAAAGAAGCCGTTCCATCAGGACATTCCAGAGGTTGAGTGTGCGTGGACGCGTGCTCCTGCTGTTTGAACTTAATCGGAATGTTTTCGGGAGGGGAGAAATATCCGTTTCAGCTGAAACGGATATTTCTCCCCTCCCGAAAACATTCTGTAAAGCTTACAGCTTTCAGATATTTCTGTAAAGCTTTACAGCTTTCAGGCTCCTTTTTTTCTTGGTAATAAATAAAAACCATAGTTGCTGCATTCACCATTGATCCATATTCGCATTTCTTGAATATAAACAGCAGACAATCGGAAACATGGTGTTGGGTGGGTCTTGATGTTCTTCATTTGTATCTGCTGAATTTTGTTCTGTGGGAATACGGAATGAGTTATACTGTGAATACATACAAAACTACATATTTTTGAGCTGAAAAATATGTCTACTTGTACACAGTAGCTAACGTGTGAACTCAGACGAAGACAATCAGACATATGGACGTCTGATTCCATAAAAAAATCAACCCATTTTATTATACAAGACAGGTAAAAAAGAAATAACATTACATGTTTTTAAACATTATAAAGGAAAGCGGATTTTTGAAACACCATGACTTGATGATATTAATTTCTGAAAGTTTTTTTTTTTCGATTTTAATTTCTGAAATCTTTTTTTTTTTTTTTTTCCAATTACAATACACTGTTGTAACATGATACCTGTGTGTTGTATCCCTTAGTTGTATGGCAGATTTTCAGTTGGGCGATATCCGCGATCGTAAGTGGTAGTTACATTGCTATTGTTGATGATGACAAGATAAATACTGGAGGAATGTTGCATAAAGTAAAAAAAATCGCCCCCTCTCCCCCTTCGAACTTTTATGCGGTTATCATAGCTGATCAACCATTTCATTCCATGAACATCAGCACATTTCAATCATTTGACCATTGGGGGTCTGACGGAATTCAGCAGTGCTTAAGCGCCTAGCGCAACGAGAACATGCTAATTATGGACAGTTCTATTCCCTTCCCCCCCTATCATCCCTAATAATTGAGAGCGCATACTGTAGTTTCAAATATTCTGTGTATGAGCTAGTTTTCACGCTGTTCGTTATGTTTTTATTTTAGAAATTACTAACCCTTTCGAACTGTAGGTTGCAGAAACGTTTATGCTTTGGTTTTTTCCATTTGTCCGTACGATAATTCACGTAAAAGGGGTTGGATTTTGGCGAAATTTTAGTATGCTGTTAGGTACAACCTAGGAACCTACCCTGTTGAAAATGGTCGAAATTAAATTCAAAGGCATAGATATAAGAGCAGTATTCATTCTCCAAGCTTGAAGCCCTATGTCCACTCTCCAGCTGGGTAAGTATGAAAGATTTGAGACTTGGAGGAGGAGACCCAGTACAAAGTTTTGCTTCCCTCAGGCACTAAGTGTTTGTTAACATTTCCTTTCCTCTGGTTTGGAGCCCAGCTGTAAGAGGTGATGCTTTGTAACAGACTTTTAGCACAACACTCTGTCTACTGATTGGCATACTCCCGAATCATTTCTTGAGGTGCATAGTGATTCCGTGGCTTATGCTTTTTGATTTAACATAATTGTACTACAATTGGATGAAATTTTCCTCAAGTCTGGAACATATTCTGTCTAGTAATTAAGATTTTCATTGCCTTCAGAAGTCACATCCCAATATGCATCCACCAGTGGCAGTCATTGGGAATGTTAAAAAGAAAAAAAAATCATTCCCATGTATGGATTGGAAACACTTTTTATCAGAGCTAGAATCCACCTGTGGGCATAACAGGCACATGCCCCATTTCAAAAAAAAAAAAAGGGGGGGGTGAGTAAATAGATAAGTGCTTTGCTTTGTCTCACGTTTCTTGTTTTCAGACATCACACTTTTTCACTTATGGATTTGCAACTCCACATTTTGTCTTACATTGGCCCGAACTTTTCAGTGATCCACACAGCAGTACTTCAGAACTGCTGTTTGTGATGTACTCTGACAGGCAAGCACCCCATCTCCCCCTTATGGGTCCTCCATGTTTTACCACCGTATTTTTTTGGAGGAAATAAATCTCAGAGATTTTTTTACCAGTCCTCTGTTAGACGTGCGCCCTCCCCATTCTTAAATTCTGAATCTGCCCTCACTTTATTTTATAATAATTTCAGTTGTTATCAATAATAGTCTGATTACATGGAAGATAGTGCAGAATAGTGATGCAGCTAAAATGACTGATTGAATTAATCATTTTCTGATTGAGGGAAAGGATTTTCTGAATAGCCTTGTGGTAATTGCATCATGATTCAATTTAGCATTATTGGGTAATTTGCCAATTAAAAACATTAAAAAGAAATGTAATGGGTAAAAAAGCACACTCATCCATTTGCATCTTTCATCATTTTTATTACTTAAAACTGAAATTGCTTTTAAAAACTAATTTGAGCATGATACTGTAAAGCGTAGTAATGATCCTGGAATTTTTTGTATATGGCCTGGAAAAGGCCTGGAAAGTCCTTGAATTTTTTTCCCCAAAAAGAGTACGAACCCTGGTCCTGTGATGATGCTGAGCCAAACGCTCTGCAAAACTATAGCCAATGTATAATAAACCTTTGATTGTGGTAAATGTCGGTATTTTCATTCCAACAATAGTGTAACCCAACAAAAAGCACTTGAGGAATTCTATCCTGTAATATTTGGCTGTCAAATGACATCCAATACTTATCATTGAGCAGAATAGCAAGACATCCCATGTTAAGTGTAAGTTCCTTGGTCAGAGAAGAAGAAAGTAGAAGTTACATGATGAGTGAAGTGAGAGTGAATGCCTTTTCTATATTTATGAGAATCATTTGTGCACTAACCAGAATTTGCATTACACACGATGATTGAAAAGTATCTCGCTGTTGGTAAGAAAGTTTTTGCTACCTTCATAGATTTAGAGAAAGCTTACGACCAAGTAAATAGGACATTTTTGTGGAAGGTATTGAATGAATATGGTGTTACTGGGAATCTACTTAATAGTGTAAAAGCCATGTATGCTGGTAGTAGAGCTTGTGTACGAGTGAATGGTGTTTTATCAAAATGGTTTTCCATTGGTGCAGGAGTTAGACAAGGTTGTGTACTGTCACCATAGCTGTTTAATATATTTATGGATGCGTGCATGTGTGATGCCAAAATAGATAATAGTGGTTTATGTTTTGGTGATATCTGTGTGTGCAGACTGCTGTATGCTGATGACACTGTCCTGTTGGCAGAGAGCAAAAGTGATTTGCAGAGTATGTTGTCTTGGATGTACAAAGTTTGCATGAAATTCAAACTGAGTATACATAAGGAAAAAACCAAAGTTATGGTTTTTGAGAGAGGAACTGGTAGCACTGAATGTAATGTAAGTCTAAATGGCTCTGTGATTTACCAGGTGAGTGAGTTTGTGTATTTAGGAAGCATGTTTGACAGAGAGAACAATTGGATGGTGAAATTAGTAGGAAGCATGTTTGACAGAGAGAACAATTAGTAGGAAGCATGTTTGACAGAGAGAACAATTAGTAGGAAGCATGTTTGACAGAGAGAACAATTGGATGGTGAAATTAGTTCTTCATTGAAAGTCATAGCTGCTCTGGGAGGTTTTCACAGGAATGATGGGTTCTCTAGAGAGTCCTGCATGTCTGTGTATGAAAGTGTAATTGTTCCTACGCTGATGTATGGTAGTGAAACCTGGGTACTGCAGAAGAAACATAGGAGTCGTTTGTGTACTGGAGAAATGCGTTACTTACGGGGGAGGGGTTGTGGCAAGACACGGTATGATTGTGTGAGGAATGAAGATGTGTGGCAGTTGTGTGATGTGAAGCAAAATGTTGTTAGCAAGGTGGAGACCAACATGCTTCGGTGGTTTAGCCATGTTGAAAGAATGAGTGATGAGATGCTTACTAAGAAAATATTTTTAGTCCAAGTGGCAGGAAGGAAAAGCAGAGGAAGGGCAAGGAAGACATGGGTGGCTCAGATTCCGGAGTGTCTGCATGAGAAAAAGATTATGAGTATGAAGTATAAAAGATCTTATGTACGGCGTGTAATATGGATATCAGTGAAGCCCGAGTTGTATGTCAAGATTGCTGTAAATGGAGATGTTTGATATGACAACAGTAAGTAAAAATATCTGGTAGTTTGTATTTATTTTTGGAGCTAACCTCTGAATCTCAGAGAACAGCTTAGTGATATGTATATATGTATGTATTTGTGCATTGCACAAACAGTTCTGTTGTTCAAAGAACTTAATTGACTATCCATTTTTAGTGGTGCCATCAAAATGATAGTGCTGTTTTTACAACTGGTTTTGATTTTACTGGCCTTCAACATCAATTGGAAGACTACATAAAATTAAGAAATATGAAGGAACACACTAATAAAAAACTATTACAATTTACTACAGTAGCATTGTTTTTTTTTACTCCTTGCTTTGGTTCAAGTATCATGTCAAAAAATTTAAATTAAAAAAAATATATATAGTAAAATGTGATTTGATAAAAAAAAAATCAGAATTAAAAAAAAAACTGGAGCTCCAAATACTTTGCAAGATGCACTTTTTTTTTTGCAAAAATAAAAATTTTGTTATTTTATACCAAAACTAAAAAAGTTATATCTCTCAGGTACAAAAATATACCATTTAAATATGCAAAACAATTTGGTACCCTTAGTTTCTAATATGATAGATGGTTGCTGAGGAAAAAAATTCTCAAAATGCAAAAATTTTATTTTTATAATTTTTGCATTTTTTGTTTAGTGGATGTGTATATGAGCAAAGAAGGAGGAGGGGGGGGGACTTTAATGCTCACTTGAAAACATCATGATTTTGAAAGCACTTTAGAATGTCTTTCCTTACTGAAAAAACTTAAGTGCTCAAGGTGCCATATATCAACAGGTATTGAATTTTGAAAGTAAGAGAATTTGTGACCTTCAGGATTTTGGTACCAGAACACTCTCTCTGAAATTTCAATGCTCTCTCAATTTTGAGTAAAAAAGAAAAACAAGCTACATTTTTATACTTTAGAGATGAAGTACTTAAACACACATTTTGTTTTCTTTGAATTTTTTCAAAAAATGGTAACCTAACACTTTTTTTATTTAACTACCTGGTTTGATATAGAATCTCTTGTATTAATGCATGTACATTCTTAGATACTGTGCAGTCACACTGCATGAGTGCAAAAGTACCTACAAGAACAATCAGAGAGAGAGAGAGAGCAGAACTTTGAGAAACCTACTTTTTGCTTGAGGCTACTGTTTTTCTAATGAAATAGTGATGGCATAAATAATTTCTTCTTGGGAGTTCATTATTATTCATGCAAAAGTTTCATGAATGATCCAATTTCCAGGTTGTCACTATGCTCATTGAGTAAATCATTCATTGCAGGGATCCCATTTTGTACTTTCAAGGCCAGAGCTGCCCAAAAGAGCACAAGCTTTTCAATCATTCACTGTTCATGATGAATGATTTGCCATGAGCCAACTTATTGCAAATGATTCAGGCGCACAATCCAAATGAATGACATTCACATATCCATCCCCATTCTTAAGTTTCACCATTATTTCCTAGCTGACTGCTCACTCATGTAATGGTTGGCATTTAGTAATTTTTGACATTACTTTTCTTAACAGGAATTCGTCTTTAAACTCATAAGGTAGAATGAAGTTAAACTTGCTGCAATTTCAGTGTATGTCACAATCATAGCTCAATTGAATGACCATTCACTACTGCATTTAGAGTGAACCATTTCCAGTGAAAAGTCATTCATTATAAACAAAATCATTCATGAATGGTCCATCACTACATTGAAACACAGAGTTCGTGAAACTTGCACAACATTAGTCATTTTTGTTTGTATTGGTTGATACTAACTTTACCTTTTGATCCTGGCAGTTGTTAGTTTTTGTCAAGTTGATGCAGTTTTCTCAGTGATGAACACTGTTTTCCCAAGATGCATTGGAGGTATTGCAAGTGTTCCATTCTCTTTCATTAACTTCTCTGAGTGTTGAACTAAATTATCAGACACATTAAATTTATTAAACAGTTTTCTATCTTGGCTGTGAATGCTGGGTTGAGTACCTTTTTGTCTGCTTATTGACAGTTGGTAGTTTCTTTTTATGTATCTGATCAGATAATCATAGTCAGCAGTTTCCTACTGTATATAATTTCTTATATTGATGATATCTCTTTATCACTTAAATTATTTAACTTAAGGTGGAACACCAAAACATTTAGGGCTCACATTATTTTAGAGATTAGCTTATGTTTTGGGTTGCATAATTTTCTTTCTTCATAAGGAAGTCCACTATGCAGGAGTGATGCTGCCTATCACATTCTTCTCAATTTGTGAAAAAAAAATCGTTTTCGCAAAAACATTGATTATTACTTTTTTGAACTGTTATAAAACTTGGGTAAAAAAAATGAATTTGCCGAATGAGTTGATAAAAAAACTTAAAAAAAAAAGCCAGAGCAACCACTGACTGTGTGATCTTAAAGCATGTGTTAAATCCTTGCATTCAAGATTTTATTTGCTTCAGTGTGCTCATGATGTTCTGTTACTGTGGTTATTGGATCATTGCTAGCAGTTCTTTCAATATTAACTGCTTCAGCTGTTTTGACAATTACCATCTAGTTAAAGTTAATGTTTTTTTTTTTTTCAGGCATCACATTTTGGCTCGATTTCTTTGTTCATGCATCACATTTATACTTTAGAATGGATTGTAAATCCTTGAACTTTTCTATTATTTTGGCCCATAATGATTTTTTTTTAGGGTTTTTATGTGTAGGGAGAGAATCATAACATATTACTTGATATCCTGCAAATTTCTGTAGGTTCTTATATTGATGGTAATACAGGTAATACAACTTTAGATGCAGGCAAGCAGTTGATGGGAATTAAAAGCACTTACTCAGCTTTACTCAGATTAAAATAACTAACTTTTATTTTAACTTGAAGAGCTTTCAAACATGCTTCATATTTTTTGAGTTCTTTTATATTTCCATACATTTCTGGTCTCTAGATCTTTATCAAGGCCTGTTCTTATTTGATAGGAACATATTATATATAAGTACCAAAGACTTTGTTTACACAGAAAGTATCTAAATTTTGTTGCCAGGTTCCTCATTTATTGTGGCCAGTTCTTAAATTAAATTTTGTGTATTTGTAATTTTGTGTATTTGTAAGTCTATTCTTTTTTGAATTAAGATGTTGAAAATGCTATTTATTAGTTTTGTAAGCTTATTAATGAAACAGTTTATTTTAATGTAGAAACTTTCTTTAATTAGTCTTAGTTTTATGTGGTTAATAGTTCAGTATTTTAATTTTGTGCCACAGAGGTTCACATTTGCATAATTGAAAATATCAAAACATTAAAGAAGGTTTATACATCTAAAAAAGTTCCATTAATGAACTTACAAAATAGCATTATTAATAACTTAATTAAAAAAGAATTGACTAACAAAAATACGCACGAAGATGATTTATTTTCAGAACTGGCCATAATAAATGAACTTGGTAACAAAATTTAACAAAATTTGAATATTTTCTGTGTAAATAAAGCCATTAATACAGTTTTTAATCATTGAAAAAAAAAAGCCTTGATAAAGATCTAGAGGCCAGATCTTATCAAGGGCCTGTTATCAAGGAGTGGAAATTGTATAATTATAATATAAATAAATAAATAAGTAAAATTTTTGAAATCTATTTTAATGCAAAATAACTCTGAAGATATTTAAATGCTCTGCTAAAAATAAAATTTAGTCAATAATGGAGAAACTGGAACATTGCACTTCAGTGATTGATATTAACTTATTTTATCAATTACATTGCACTTTAGTGATTGATATTAACTTATTTTATCAATTACATTGCACTTCAGTGATTGATATTAACTTATTTTATCAATTTCAGACAGCTCTTCAATGTTCATTGTCTCACATTTTGAAGTGTAGGTTCTTGTAGGATTCTGATTATTTAACAACACTACACACTGTTAGCTCTGCTATGACTAAAAACTAACTGAAGCAGGTCAGTGATTGCTCCTGTTATATGTATTCTAATAGAGTTGTTCTGGAATTTTATTTGCTTACAAATTGACATTAATTTTTTTTTTTTTTTTTTGTGCTAGGCATATGACCAACATCTAAACATGATCCTTGGTGATGTTGAAGAAACTGTGACAACAATAGAAATAGATGAAGAGACATATGAAGAAGTTTATAAGGTAACATTTTAATATTGCTACATGAAGTCAAGTTCTTTACATATTTAATGAATAAAAACAGTTGTTTATATCGTAACAGTTCACAAAAAAAATAATGTGCATATTATATAGTATGTTGTGTGACAAGTGATAAATTGTTTGTCTCTCTTTGGATTATTTGTGAAGTCCTCCTGTTTTATGTAATATAAGTTTGCCTGTTTATGGTGTAGACTGCATTTCATTTTTTTTTATAGCACGGTTCCTTATCCTGCAGAATAATTTTGTTGTAAATGCATTTATGGCACCTCTATTCATAGTGATTGTGGAATAACTTTTTTACGGGTCTTATAGAGGTTATTTTTCATGAAAGTTGGTTGTCAAATTTTCGAACTAAAGCCTAGTTCGTCATCAGGACTATGTCACTGGAGTAGTTGCTGCCACTCAATTGGAAGAGTCCATCCGCAATTATCGTTAATTGTGGTACTTCTTCTTGCTATTTCGATCCCTTCTTCTTGTTTCCTCTTTACTAAGTTTGACTGGTGGGCGATTATTTTCACTGAGTCCCAATTTATGGAGTGTCCACTTGCTTGTATATGTCTGTCTAGCCCTGTTTTGTTCCCAATGTTCCTAATAGCTGCTTGGTGTTCTTTCATTCGGACCTTAATACTTCTCCCTGTTTCTCCTATATAGCTGAGTCCGCAGTTACAGTCGATGCAGTAAATTACTCCTTCCTGCAATTGGATGTCCAATTCTTTCTGCTTTAAAGCTGGCAGGAATTTCTTTATTTTGTTATTAAGATCTGGAGCTAGCCTGATATTATATTTTGCTCCGATCCTTTTCAGTTTCTCGAAAAGTCCCTTGTGGTACGTAATTTTGCTGGTGAATTTGAAGTTGGTTTTTTCCTGCCTCTTTTTTGGCACTTGTTTAAATATTTTCTCAACATATGGGGAGGGGTAATTGTTTTCTGCCAATATTTTCTTTAATTCTTCTTTGTGAAGATCTTTTTGAGTAACTGAAGAGACCAGGATTTAAATTTTTTCCAAAAATTGTCTCGCCGTATTCGATTTAATAGAATCAGGGTGGAATGAGCAGAAGTCTAACATCTTCCCTGTGCTGGTGGGTTTTCTAAAAACCTGAGTGAATATTTTCCCCTCTCTTGAGGTCAAGGTTAAATCTAGGTAATTGATGCTATGGTCTTTTTCCTGTTCCAGGGTGTACTGCAAGGTATTCTCTAGTAAGTTAAATTCTTCCAGAATCTGAGAGGGTAGAGATTGGTCCACAGTATCTACTATAATTAGGACATCATCCATGTACCTTACATAGAGAGCAAACAAGGAGAGTTGTATAAGGATTTTTGCCTCTAGTTTACTTATATAATAATTTGCTAGCAGAGGTGCTAGTGGAGAACCCATTGCAAGTCCTGAAGTTTGCCTCTAATATTTCTTTCCAAACTGGAAGAAATTATTCTTGAAGGAAAATAGGAGCAGTTCATATATGCCAAGTAGTATTTCTCTATTGTGATTATGAAATACTATTTTTCCATGGAGTCATCTGCAATGAATTCCAGTAAGAGGTCCAGGTTAATGTTGGTATACATAGAGACTATATCCAGGCTTGCCATTACTGGATGAATTAATTCTGGCAAGTTGTCCAGTTTTCCTTTTAGCTGCATGGGATTTTTTAGTAGGTAGGGAGGATAAGGGAAAATATCTCTGAGGTGACCAAGTAAATAATAATTAATGTTGGAGAGTGGCGAATTTCTAGTGTCTATTATAGGTCTTACTGGATGGCCTTCTTTGTGAACTTTTATCGTACCATAGATCTGTGGAATTCTTGACTGGATTCTGGAGAAGTTTTTGAAGAGCTCATTAAGCTGTTTTTTATTTCTTAAAGAGCTGATTAATTTCTTAAGATTTTTGACAGTTTGATCTATAGGGTTACCATTGAGTTCTTCATAATAAGGCTTGCTCAATTCAGCTTCCATTTTATTGTAATACTTCTCTTTTTCTACCAATACCAAAACTTTGCTCTTATCTGCTCTCAGTGCTACAACTTTATCATTGGCTTTGAATTTTTTAAGGTCAGCAATGGCATTTCTATTAAAATTGTAATCAACTTTTACTGGCTTTTTTACAAATTTTGAGACGCAGTCTGAGAATTCTTTCCTTAAAGTAACTGCTGTATTTTCATCTTCTCTTTCTACCTTACTACAGATGCTTTCTAAATCAATCAGTATACGTTTTTTATCAAGTGTTGCGGAGGAAAGGTTGTAATTATATTAAGTTTATGCCAGTTTTGTGATGCAGACCATGCTTTCTTTTGTGTGTATGCTAAACTAGATGCTCACTTTAAAATACAGATTGAAACATGCATAAGAGAGGATGTCTAAAATTTTGTTATGCAAATTTAATTTATATTGGGAAACCAGCATGGGATATGGACACAACTAATGAGTGTACAGCAGGATTCCAGGGATTTGTTTTGAATACAAACTTTGAAGATAACTTACTAACTATATAAACTCAGGGTTCATACAACCACAGGAAGTTAAGGAGAACTTTTTGAATGGATCTTTACTTCCTTATTTTCCCTCAGACTCTTAGAAAAGTCATAAAATTTAAGTATAATTTCAGAAAATGATTGTACATTGGACCTTTTAGATGTCTCCCATTCCTCATTTAGCTAGCAGGAGAACTTTTCCATTTTTCTTTTTTCAAAATTTGCAATTTCCCTTTGATTAGTGGAATCTATGTTGAGTTCACCTTTTCGAGTTGACATGAACTTAATCCTCTCCTGATGGGGTGAGGATCAGGTATGACTGAATGAACTTCATCACCTGCCTAAGTGGTGTTGCTTCAAAGAACATCCATACACTCCAAGTGCTACAGTTGTTTTTCATTTACTACAATCATTAATTCACAGCAGAGTACAGAAAACTGAATATACACTGTATATTGTGAAAATTGAAAATCTTGGTGAAATAATGTTATTCAACATCTCTGTAAAGTTTATTTCCATGCTTTCAAGTACCTAACATTTTCAGGATTGTTCATTGGATGTTTTTAATCTTATGGCATTTCTTCAGTGTTTATTTTGTTGGACATCTTTATGTTGTCCATGGGCCAAAAATATTTGGAACAGCTGGAAATTGTTTTAACAGAGATGAAAATGTTCCATCATTTTTGAAATTAATAAAATTTTCTGACCAAACTGCTTCTTAAAAATTAATAACAAGGAACTACACATGAACTATGCATAAAGTAATAATACTATGCTAATAATCCGATTTACTGGCGAAGTATAAAAATAAACGTTTCCAAGCTTTTGCACATCAACCAGATAGTTTTTTCAAAGAAGATAGATCTGTCTATCTTCTTTGAAAAAGCCATCTGGTTGATGTACAAAAGCTTGGAAATGTTTATTTAAATTATACTTACACTAATAAATTGGATTACTAGTTAGTATAGGGTGACCCGAAAGATCTCACCTCATGTAATTTTATCATTTTAACTGTAACATACTGGTTTTAATTGTAGTAAATTTTCATTTCATCTTGCAACTAGTGTGTTGTGGTTTTAATGAAGTTTTATCGTGTTTTAGACAGCATTACAACCTAATATATTTGTGAATGGTAACACGAATTCTCTCACAGAACTTTGGATAGTATAGTATTACTATTTTAAGCTGTTTCTTTTTATATATTTATTTCTCTTCCTGAGTATATTCTTATTTTTTATATTTTTCAAATCTGTTCCTTGTTTCTGATATCTTTAGGGAGAAAAAGAGTGACTTCATATGTTTTAATAATTTTTTCTAGTGGAATACATATATATATATATATATATTTTAAATTTCTAACAGTCTCTTCTTTTAAACCTGTCAGTAGAGCCAGCAATTTTGCCTTCTTCCCTTGTTTGAAGCAAAATAATTGCCACCCCGGTGGCGCAGTGGTCTAAGCGATGGCCTCTGATCATTCGTCCAAATGGGGTCCGGGTTCGAATCCCGGTGAGGCATGGATCTTGTGTTTGTCTTACGGCACTGGCTCTCTCCTTTCCCTGGAACCAGTGACCCTAAATTAGGGACGGGCGACTGCTTATAGCCCATTGAGTTGCTCACGGTGGTCGTTAAACCTCCAATTAAAAAACAAAAAAAAACTGTACTGTTTGAATGTTTTTTTCTTGTGAACCTTGTTTATTTTACCATACTTAGAGTAGGAAATTTTGAAACAAGTAAAAAGTATTCTTTTGCATCACTTTACGATATTTTTCCCGTATAGAGACATACTGCCACCCCCTCTGCGACTCCTTTGTTGAACCCAAAGATGGTATGCATGACATTTCCACCTGTGTAAATTTTATTTTTACTTTTGAGTCTCCGTATATGTCGCATGGATGTCTACAATCAAATTTTATAGCTTATGTTGCTTTAGTTCTAAGTTTTTATATGGATATTAAAATTTAAAAATGTAGTCCATTCTTGGTTTGCCTGGATGTTATGCTCTTGAAACTAATTGTGTATATCTAACATAATTTCAATAGAGAAGGGGAAGGGTAGGAAGTTATCACAAAACTGACAAGTTTATAAATCCTTCCTGATTTCATATGACATATTTTTCACTGTAGAGTATGATTGGTTAAAATAATGCAAAAGAAAAAAAGAGGGAGGTGGAAATCGTAGAGGTTCAAGAGTTAATGGATGGCCAGATGATCAAGTAGGTGAAGGTATGGAGTATTTCTTATGTCTTCTATGATAGGAAAGCAGAGCAATGGCATATATGAGGTTTTCATTTTCTTTTCTTTTGACATTTCTGAATAATGTATCAGGGATCCTAAAATATCTTTCAACTTTCAAACTTTGTTCAGTGTTAGAACCGGATTCATCTAAGATTCCAGAATATTTGTTGATCTGTCAAACTTATTGAGCTTTTAGATATGTTTGGAAAAGTAACTACCTTCTTCAAAGATTTCTACAGATCCTTTTCCAAGTTTTTCACAGGACTGTTGTCAACAGATGCTCTCCCGTTTAGTTTATGTTGTGGAAACTACATCTTTTCATAAAGCTTGTGAATCAGCTTGAAATATGCTTTTGAATACTTTTTCGTTTTCTTCCTTTGCATCTCATTCTATGCTGAATGAACCTTGACCTGAATTGACAGCTTGCTAGCAGGCAGATTCTGCTGGTTTGGCTGCATAAAGTTCATGTATGCAATTTCTTCACATTACTCACTGATGTTTCACTTGAGACTGTACTGAGTTGTGTACAAAACTCAGTTCTACCAGTATTGTCTGAATGATGCTCTTCACTTAGCACAAGCATGGAACCAAAATCAGCTGTTTCACAAATTGTAGGCTATAAACTTTTTGATGATTATAAGATTAAGAAAAACAATATTATTTCACAATTATTTTATTTTTCACATTTATCAGGGTTTCACTGGGCTTTGGCTCAGCTTCTTCAGGGTGAATGGCATGTAAACATTCAAATCACATGGGACATCATCATCATCATGACGACCACAGGTTTTTGTTAGTTACTTAGATGTGCTTGATAGAAATAATGTGGATGCCACATCATTCCATGCAGTGTGGGATGGTGCGTAACACTGCTCAAAGAAGGCAGTACTAGAGGGAACACCACTGCTGTGAAATGTTTTCTGTAATAATGTTTAGGTAGGTGGTAGACATCATAGTTTCCTGCACATGGATGACTGGACCCAGAGTTTCTCAGCAGAACATTGTCCCAAGCATTACATTTCCTCCTCTGGTTTGTTTTCACCCCACAGTGCATCCCGACACCAACACTTCCCCCAAGCAAATGATGCACACATACCAAGCCATCCACATGGTGCAACAGGAAACAAGGTTCATGGGACCAGATGACCTTCCAACGAATCAAGATCCAATTTTGATGCTCACGTGCCCACTGTAGGTACTTTCAACTGTTTGATGTGTTATGACACATCACTTCCATCACCAGCATTCAAATTGCTTACCTTTAGCATCGATGAACCTTGGTCGGCCCCCACCTTGCCGGCAGCCCATGATTTCCTCCTCCTTGGACCACTCTTTGGAGGTACTAACCATAGCTAACCTCAAGCTCCCCACAAGCCTTGCCATCTGTTCATGGGTTTTCCCTCCTTGGACCACTCTTTGGAGGTACTAACCACAGTTAACCTCAAGCTCCCCACAAGCCTTGCCATCTGAAAAATGCTACGACCCAGTCATCTGGCCTTACAATGTGACCTTTGTCAAACTTGCTAAGTCCAGTGCCTTTCCCACCTGAAAAACAAAACTAAACATTGATTAACATAGTTCAGTATCAGTCATTATTTTTACCATTTCATGACCTTCATGTGCCATCATTTACCTGCAGTTGCTTTGATTTGCATAAAGGCATATTGATCATAATGTTTTGGCTGTTCTGTGTATATAGGGAAATTCAAACAAATGAACCATCCCCCTCCACAATCTGTAAAGAAGAATGGTTGCTGTAATTTCCAGATATCTGCTTTGCGTTTGGGCAGTTCTTCACATCCTCATCTGACCAGTCCTATAAGAAAGGTTGTCATCAATCTGATAAGTGTGAAATCTAATCCCATTTTAAAGGGTAACTTGGATCCAAAGAGGCTTTATTTTGCATTTAAACCTATGCCTGAATTATATGAGAATGTTGCATCACCTTCAGTTGAAGACACAATATGCCACCTTGACGGCACAGTGGTCTAAGTGCTGGATTCTGGCCGTTCATCTGAGATGGGTCCAGAAACTTATCCCAGTAATGCATGGATGTTGTGTTTGTCTTACAGCATTGGTTTTCTTCCATCCCTGCACCCAGTGGTCCTAAATTAGGGATGGGCGACTGTTTATAGCCCATCAAGCTGCTCACAGTGATCATTAAACCTTCAACCCCCCCCCCCCCAATAAAAAAAAAAAAAAAAAAAAAGGCATAGTGTCAGGTTTTACCAGATAAATCACACTTAACTCACTGTATGGAAAGGGTGCAGCAAATTTGACCCCTTTAGTGTTTCAGAAATTGGAGGTAACCTTCCAAATAGGAATATACACAAGCACCAGAACTGTAAATTACGAAAACATAGAAAAATATGTGGAAAATATTCTTCATGGCAAAAGCTACATGATGGGAAAAGAATTGTTCAAATACATCTAGAAGCAGAGATAGTAAGATTTTATAAAATGTATATGCTCCCTAGCAAGAAAACTATGCATTATTTTAAGTGTTTTCAATCTTTACATGTTAAATGTTTTCAATCTTTACTATAACCAAATGGCACACAGCAAATTTTTCCAGTGTAGGATTTTTAGAAGTGGAAGCACACTGAAGCAACCTAGTATCAGAACTGTGCATTACAAAAAAAAAAAAAAAAAAAATCCAAGGTTATACGCAAAATGTTCCGTGAAGTGAGTGGTACCCGAACTTAAAAGGATTTTTCAAATCCATGTTTTGGTAGCAGATCAGTTAAGAAAAGAGATATACATTTTTACCTCCAGCCAATAAGTTGTGTATTATTTTGGGCAGGACACACACACCCAATGTTTTTATGGTGAGTAATATCTGACTGAAAGAAATTTTCTCAACCAGGTTTTCAGATGTGCAGATAAGGCTGAAAATATGTTGTAGACAGAAATGTGCACTTGCAGCCCTTGGAGGAAAAAAGTTTGCATTAAGAAGAATTAGAAATTATATGCAAGATATTCTTCATAAGGAATACTATCCAACACTAAGAACTTTTCAAATCGGACTGATAAAAACAGAGATGATAACAAGAGAGATAAGAATATATAGTACGCTCTTTGCGGGAAACTGTGTGTGATTTCAAGTAGGTATTATACGCAAAATGTTTTCCCATCATGAATGATGTATAATTAAAAAATAATTTTTTGTTTGTTTGAGTTTTTGGCAGCACAGATACTGCTAAAAATATATTGGAAACAGAAATATGCACTTACTCCCTCTAGTGGCAAAGTTGTTTGTTCAAAAAATATTAGAGATTATATGCAAAATATTCTCTGCCAGAAAATAAATTTTTTAGAAGCAAAGAGATCAGAGGAAATTCAACATACACTTATATCACCTAGTGGGAAAACTGTGCATTATATGAAGAAACTCTCTCTATGTAAAATGGTCTTTGCTGTGTAAAATTATTTTTCCAGTGTTTTTAGAAGCAATGTTATAAAATAAAAGCACATTTTAAATTCAATAGCATCTGCATTATGCCTTTTCAGTATGTCAGTAGTATTCTACAGCAGCAAAACTGTGCTCAAAGAGAGAGAGAGAGAGAGAGAGAGAGAGAGAGAGAGAGAGAGAGAGAGAGAGAGAGAGAGAGAGGGGGGGAAGGACCATTCTCACAGTTTCCCAAGGCTAAAAGAACTTTTAAAATTAGACTAATGGATGTAGAGTTATGGTGTTTACTGGTAAATAAACATAGTGTTAACATAAGCACATCATTTTTTTTTATTTTACAAAAGATGCATATAGCAAGAGGAATTAACAATTTATGGGTTTTAATACCAGACAGTTTGACTGCCATCACTCTTACAGCCATTTAATGTTAATTTGAGCAAACCTTTCAAATACATATGCACAAGAAATGGATTTTTTTTTCATTATTAGACACCCCAAAACAAAGGGTACTAACCTCAAAATGGATGACATTAGCCTTTTTTTCTTGTGTGAAGGGCATAATTTCAATAGAAGTGGTTCAAAAATCTTTCCAAAAATGCTGTGGATAGTATTCTGGAAGTACATAAGGCATTGCAAAAAGAGGGGAATAAAATTCTAAGTTGTGTAAAGAATAGGGTCGGAGAAATGATATGAGAGCCCAATAAACAAAGTGAAGGATGTGGCGAGTACTTCTGCCATTTATTAGGTCATGAAAGCAAAGGTGATTCTGAGGCAGAAGCAGATAACATCATGGTGAGAGATGGAGCACTGGTGGGATCTCAAGAGGTGTTTAAAGCTCTAAAATCTTTTCAGAATGGTAAGACTTTGGGAGTAGATGGCATATCTGCTAAAATGCTAAAATATGGCGGTGACTCTATGATTGACTGGTTTTGTCAGTTATGTTGGGAGTTAGGAAGGGTCTCTCAGGATTGGAGGGATGCTATCATTGTTTCCTTGTACAAGGGAAAAGGTGACCAGACTGAATGCAAGAACTATTGTGGTATCAGTTTACTGAATATGCCAGGAAAAGTGTTTGTGAAGGTCGTTATTGATGAGGTACAAGCTCTTACATCTGAGAAAGTGTGGGATGTACAAAATGGTTTTATGCCTGGTAAGGGCTGCACTAATCAAATTTTTGCATTTCACATGATAATTGAAAAGTATCTGTCTGTTGGTAAAAAAGTGTTTGTGGCCTTGATAGATTTAAAGAAACTTTATGACAAAGCAAATAGGACCCTTGTGGGGAAGGTACTTAATAAATAGGATATTACTGGGAATCTACTTAATAGTGTGAAAGCCATGTATGCTAGCAGTAGAGCATGTGTATGAGTGAATGATGTTTTATCGAAATGGTTTTCTATTGGTGCAGTAGTCAGACAAGGTTGTGTAATGCCACCCTGGCTGTTTAATATATTTATGGATGCATGCATGTGTGATGCCAAAAAGGACAATACTGGTTTATGTCTCAGTAATGTGTGTGTTTGCAGATGGTTCTATGCTGATGACACAGCACTGTTGGCAGAGAGCAAAAGCGACTTGCAGAGTATGTTGTCCCGGATATACGAGGTTTGTATGAAATTCAAACCGAGTGTAAATAAGGGAAAAACCAAAGTTATGGTTTTTGAGCAACAAACTGTTCATACCAAATGCAAGATAAGTCTTAATGGCCCAGAGATTGGCCAGGTGAATGAGTTTGTATATTTA
This sequence comes from Macrothele yani, assembly GCA_039090855.1. Classification (NCBI taxonomy): domain Eukaryota; kingdom Metazoa; phylum Arthropoda; class Arachnida; order Araneae; family Macrothelidae; genus Macrothele; species Macrothele yani. Next base: position 5,035,201 of record CM077014.1, read on the forward strand.
GGAAGTATGTTTGACAGAGAGAACAAATTAGATGGTGAAATTAGTAGGCAAGTGAATTCTTCACTGAAAGTCAGCTGCTTAGGAGGATTTCACAGGAATGTTGGGTTCTCAAGGAAGTTCCGAATGGCTGTGTATGAAAAGGTAATTGTTCCTACTCTGATGTACGGCAGTGAAACCTGGGTATTGCAGAAAAGGCATAGGAGTCATATGTGTGCTGGGGAGATGCATTACTTATGGAGGGGGAGGGGGGGTAAGACAGGCACTGATAATGGGAGGAATGAAGATGTGCTGCGGATGTCTGTATAGGCAAAATGTTAGTATGGTGGAGACTAATATTATTAGGTGGTTTGGCCATGTTGAAAGAATGAGTGATGAGGTGCTGATAAGAGAATTTTTTCAGCCCAAGTGGTAGGAAAGAAAGGTAGAGGTAGGCCAAGGAAATCCTGGGTGGCCCAGATTAAGGAATGTCTGCTTGAGAAAAAGATTATGAGTATGAAGTACAAAAGGTTGTGTGTGCGGCGTGTGATGGATGTTAATGAAGCTTGAGTTGTCTGCCGAAATTGTTGTAAATGGAGACATTTGATACACCAACAGGAAGTAATTTCTAGTTCCATCAGTTAAACGTGTACTTGGCACATGATCTTTATTTGAGGAGCTAACCTCTGAATCTCAGAGAACAGCTTAATGATATGTATGTATGTACATCAGTATGGGGGATCAGTTGGGTGTCTCCAAAATTTAAAGGAAAACAAGTTTTTCTTAAAAAAGGTGGGTCTCACCCTCTAAAAAGTTTCTTCTACTCCTATTTTTAAAATATATGAAGTTAGAGCTCATTTGGAAAAGATTAAGAGGTCCCTCAAGGTCACACAAGCTACACTGATTTATGTGAAAATCGGGAATTTTAATCAAAAGCATAAGTGATGATCAATTATATATTTTATTTTCATTATTAATAAATTTTTAGTATCTATATAACAAAAAATAAAATAAAAAGCATAATTAAATATAAAAACATAATTAAAAGCTGTGCCTGCTTCTGTAGTGCAATTATATATCTATATATGATTTCTAAATCTTAACTGTAACCACTAGCATCACTTATTGCACCTTAACTGTAGCTTTAAACTTAAACTGTAACCACTAACATAACTTATTGCACATGTGTTGTTGTTTGTTCTACTGTATGTGTTGCCTTTTGCTGTTTGTTGAGATGGGTATTTTTGCTGTTTGTTGAGATATTTCTATTGTATGTGTTGCCTTTTTGCTGTTTTGTCCAGAAGAGAAATTTGTTTTAGTGTTTCTTTTTAATATAATGGCAAAACAAACTAGGAATAGTAATTATGTTTGGCTTATTGGATATCCTACTGAATCAATAACAGGTTCACGTCTGCCATCTGGAAGAGATGTTATGACCAATTTTATGTTCTTTCACCGTATTAAGAAGCTTTCGATCAGTGATAGTGCTGTTCTTGTAAACAATAACATTGCACCATTTTGGGAAAAATCAAGGTTGCCAATAAGACATAAGGAGCATATCTTTAAAAAGATTAAAGATTTATATGGCAAACAAGTAGGGTTAATGAGAAATCGAAAAAGGAATAATGCAAAAGACCAAGAGAATCAAATAATGTATAGTGAAAATCTGGATATGTTATTTGACATAAGTCACGCTAATTCTAAACAGCTTATTAAAAATGAAGAAGATCGTCAGTTTCTCAGATTACAAAGACAATCTAGGACAGGTTGTATTGGATCTCTGGACAGAAAGCTTTGTACACGTGAGAAAAGATCAGCTGAATGACAGCAAAAAATTTGCAAAGCGATTAAATGAAGCTGCTTCATCTCAGAATTCCTTTGCTTTATCAACTGCATCTTCTACGTTAACAATGGATGAGATTGAGACTGAAAGTGAAAACTCTAAAGAAGACTCTGATGATGAATATGCTGCCGAAATTACACCACAAAAAAAATTATTACGTGAGAAGCATACAGGTAAAGATGAACGAAGTCGAAGGTCTGTCATAACACCAAAAGTTACTGCTGCTTTTGATAGAAATAATATAAGTATAAGAAAGTCAACAATGTTACTTGCATCTGTCTTAAACATGGCTAGTGGGTAGTGGTGGTGGTGATGGTGAAGCAGACTGTTCAAAGAGTAATGAAACTTTAAAATCTGTAATTATTTCAAAAAGTACTGTTCATCGTGAACGTCAACGCTTATGTAGTGAAACTGCGCAACAGATAAAAATGGAGTTTAATGCCTCAAAATCAGTAGTTCATTGGGACTGAAAGTTATTACCTGATTTATCATTAAATGAAACAAGAAAGGTAGACCGTTTACCAGTGTTAGTTTCCTCTCTAAAAGATAGTAGTACAAAACTTCTTGGAATTTCTAAGCTGTTATCTGGTACAGGGGAAGCAGCAGCTAATGCGGTTTTTGAACTTTTACAGTCGTGGAAATGTGATTCTCAGGTTATTGGTATGTGCTTTGACACAACCTCCTCAAATACTGGAAAGTTCAAAGGAACATGTGTTCTTCTTGAAAATAAAATAGGAAGAAGCCTTCTGTGGTTAGCCTGTAGACACCACATGTTTGAAGTGTTACTTTCAGATATATTTTATGTATGTCTTGGACCGTCGAGTGGACTTGAAATTATTATGTTTAAAAGATTTCGAGAAAAATGGATTGAACTTTACCACCACAACCCAAAATGTCAAACAATGCCATTGATAGCAGCATCCGACACTTTGAAATTTTTTATTACTTATCAACTTCGAACAGCTGCTAAACACTTTCTTAGAGATGGTTACAGAGAACTATTAAATCTTTCCGCTCTTATGATTGGAACAGATGCGAACAATATTATTCGGAAACCAGGTGCTCTCCACAGAGCTAGATGGATGGCAAAAGCCATTTATTCATTAAAAATTGAACTACTGTTTGGTGGAAATGAATCTATCATACAATTGACACCTCAACAATTTTAAGGCCTTCAAAGGTTCAATCGGTTTGTTGTATGCGTATACATTCAGTCATGGTACACATGTCAGTCTATTGTAGATGCACCAGTGAACGACGTTTTACTGATACAAAGATTGCATGAATATGATGATATACAACTACACAAAACAGGATTAAAGATGATTTTACATAACTCCAGGTATTTAAGTGAAGAGCTTGCCACTCTTTGTTTGTTTTCAACACTTCTTAGTGCCAAGGAGAAATATATGTTAGTTAGTAAAATCAGTGAAAAAAAGAATTTGCACCTATTAAAGAAACTTCCTTTAAAATTTGATGACTTAAATATCTCTCGCAGCTTCTTTCACACCGCACAAATAGACGACAGCTTCCTAAGCGTGCCTGTTGAGAAATGGCCAGAAACACAATCTTTTAAAGAAGCTGAAGAAATTGTTAAACATTTGCCATGTGTTAATGACTGTGCTGAGCGAGGCATAGCATTAATCGAAAGTTTTAATGATGCAACAAAAGATGAAGAACAAAAACAGTATTTATTGCAGGTAGTTGAAATGCATAGAAAGAACTTCCCATAGTGCAACCGTAAAGATCTTCAAGATATGTAAAAATTATTAATTATGTTATACCAGTTTCATTCATGCTGATGAAGTATGAAATTAAAAGTTGCTGTCTTTAGCACGATATATTAAAACAATTTACCAAACCATAAACAAATTTTACATTTTATTCACGATCCAAAACCGTTCAATGAAAGTGACAAGTACTATTAATAATCTAAAGCAACTTATGGGATTTTACTAGGAAATTTTTTTCATTAATAGCAAATTTTCGGAGAAAACTCTTCTCCTTCTTCAGGCTGTCTTGTTGTTGTCACTCTTTACTTGTCACTATCATGGTTATGGTTTACCTTAACGGTTACGGTTAACCTTGACGGTTTAGGTTATTTTTCAACAAATCCTGCCAGATGTTAGGCAGGGAAAATCCTTTGCAGTCATTGATGATGGGATTTTGATTTTTCTCAATCTCTATTCCTTCTTTCAGTTTTATTTATAAAATTTGCTATTAATGAAAAAATTTCCTAGTAAAGTCCCATAAGTTGCTTTAGATTATTAATTCAATTAAACTAGGAAGCCATTTCTCAACATGAGCTTTATTCAAAGTGACAAGTACTTTCGAAGCCACGATGGCTTCATCCTCAGGCCGACAATGACACGGCACAAGAAACAAACCAGTCAATTTGTACTGCAATACGAGGTGCATCTGTTCATGAGTTCACCAATCAGGTAGCGATGCCATCCCACTAAATCCAGTACTTTACATTTAGGATTTAGTGGGATGGCATCGCTACCTGATTGGTGAACTCATGAACAGATGCACCTCGTATTGCAGTACAAATTGACTGGTTTGTTTCTTGTGCCGTGTCATTGTCGGCCTGAGGATGAAGCCATCGTGGCTTCGAAAGTACTTGTCACTTTCATTGAACGGTTTTGGATCGTGAATAAAATGTAAAATTTGTTTACGGTTTGGTTAATTGTTTTAATATATCGTGCTAAAGACAGCAACTTTTAATTTCATATTAATTATGTTATTTATAGAATGTTAGGCAATATTTTCCTCTTTATTATCTTGTTAAACTTGACAGGTGAATTTTGCTGTAAAACACTCTTTTTACATTGCATTTTGCAATGTTGAATAAAGTTCATTTTTTTGTCATTTTCTTAATAATTTTTCTTATATTTTCTACACTAAATATTACCAATAGAGTACATTTTTTTAGAAATGACATATTAAAAGCATGTAACATTTTAAATAAAAAATATATTTAAAAAATAATAATTTCGTAAGTAACTAAAAAATTATTGAATTAAAACTATTTTTTAAACTTTTTGGCGACCTTGAGGGACCTCTAAATATATTTTTTTTAAGCTGAAATTTTACAGGAGATCTTAAGTACACAAGACAAAACATTTTAGGGGTGAGAGTCAAAATATTATTAATTTTTTTTTTTTTTTTTGGGACATGCTAGTGGATCAGCTTGCAGTTTCACATAAGGGTTCTGGAACAAAACCCAGTGAGTTGGAGTCTTTTGGCCAATGGCACACACAGAACTAGCTCGTACCTCAACAATATTTATACTGAAGCTTACTTTTGTGTCAGCTTCTCCGACTTATAGAGTCCCTTGTTGTTGTCATGTGTGCCGTTACCCAGTGGAGAAAAGTGTCACAACCTTTGATCTTGATTTTTCTATTTATTATGTAGCTGTAAAGGACTTCACTGGAATTATTTGAAAATTCTGTAATTAGTCAAATTATGAAGATTTTTAAGGTTGATGATTTTAGGAATTTGCATAGTTTTATTTCAATAAATGTCATGCTTCCCAAATATTCAGGGGTGCCCTTATGTCGGTCTCATTGTTTTACTGATTTGTAGCTGTTAAACTAGGGGTGGCTTACATGCAGTGTTATACAATAATTAAACAAATCCGTGTAAATCAAGAATTGACTGCAACACTAAGTATTTTATTTGGTAATTTTTCTGTATCTTTTCCATATCTCCTTAGACCACGAAGCGGACAATTCCAATGCTGTTTGTCAGAGGTGATGGAGTGATTCTTGTATCTCCACCACTGAGAGGTGGCTTATGAAGAACTTCTATAACATATACAGTAGACTGTGATATATGTTTGAGACATCATCATGCTAAACCACAACTAAAACATGTGAATGTATTATTTCTTACTATATTTGTGCCGAGTGAAACTACTGTTTTCTGAGCAAGATGTCATTTCCAAAGTTGTCAAATTATTCATCCTCATCCATCATTCTGTAATGTCTGATTATTGGTGATATTCACTAAAATAAAAGGTTTCCTTACTGAGAATTATTTAAATTTTATTTATACCTACAGCGTTGTTTTGGAAATGCAACACCAATTATAGATCATTCCATTACAGCATCAGAAAAATTGTCCAACTGTTCCAGTTGACCTCTTTAGCCTCCTGCACTTAGTTAAGAGAGCTTATGCTCTGCACCAAGAGGAAGTGGGGATATAATTGAATTCATTTAGTATAGTAAATGTCACTAATTATATGGTTGCAAGTTCTACTAATTCCACGTAAAAAGATACTATTCTAAATTTCTGTTCAACCTATGCTGCACTCAGGGTGGGAAATTAGAAAAATTTGGTATGTTCAAAATTGCAACTGTGGCTAAAATTATAGGTGCAAATCTTACTGTGCCATGCACAAGATCAGTTTTTCAAGTGAAATGCGTATAACAGATAAACTGACATGTATTTAAAAGTAACTGTGAATTAAATAATTAAATATGAGGTATTTTGTAAATCCTCTTATAAAAAAAAAATTGGCCTATGTGAATGAAAAATTTCATGCATGGGGTGGAGAATAATTTTAGTAGATTTTTAAACCACATTTTATCAAAACTCACTGTAAACTGCAATTTAAAACTTATTTTGCCAGTAAAATGTTCTTTATTTCCTCCATCAGATCTATAATAAATACCATGAACATCTAAACCAAATTGAAATTTGCTGTATTTTCATAATTGGGAATTGAGGTCCACCATATTCAGCTTCTTGTACCTAAACTGCATGCATGAATTCACATATTTCTCAATTTCCACAGATTTGTCAGTTTAAAAAAGAATTAAGAGGAGCTAAAAGCTTCAGTCATTTAGTGAGTTTTCATCAGCTACACTACATAAGTCATAGAATTAACACATACTTAGTCTACAACTAAACTATAATTACCAAAAGTTATATAAGTTTTCTAGACACCTTTCTATGCATATGTGTCACAAAGCAAAGATTTATTAACCTTCTTATGGCCTTTGGAGTCCTTAAGATCCCAGCAGATGTTTGAGCTTTGATAACTGTTGACCGTTGTATTTTTTAAATGCCATTTTGTGACTTTTCACGCAGTTATTTTAGTTTTATAGGATACCTCTCTTAACTTCAAGGAAAACATATCAAAGTAATTTCTAAAAAACAAAACAAAAAATAAACTTAAATTTATGCAGTCACGAATTTGCATCTATGCTCAAAATACTTGTCGCAGAACTAAAAATTAGGGTCGCATTTTGGGCCTTGTGCCTGCTAATTTCCCACCCTGTCTGTGCTCAGAGGATGCAATGAACCCTGACAGTAATTGTAACTACAAATGTACAAAATTTAACAAATGCAGACAAATTTATGATATTTTAATCCCACATAGATCCCTGCAATTCACCTTCCTCCTGTTGTGGTTAGTATTCTATTCTATTGCTTGCTGTAATTTCTTGTTTGTTAGGGTTAACATTTTTTTCTATGTTAGGCTTATTTTGTCTTTACTTATAAGGGCAGTCTTTTTGTATATTTTTATTGCAGTCTTTTCTTTAAATATTGATTATTCTTTGTCTTGTTTATCTTGTTCATGTAATTTAATCATTTTCAACATATACAATATCAACCACTGCAAGGAGATTATTCAAAGTTGTTCTGCCCGATAGCTGAAAAATCCACCAAATTGCACTCATTCAAATGCAACACATAAAAATTGACTTAGAACAGAATGAAAATGTTAAAAAATTCAAATCCTATAGCATGTAGAAGGTTATGGTGGAGTCTCATGATATTTCACTGATACTTTTTTAATGTTCAGTTATTCACCTATTAAACTTTCCAAAGAATTTGAATATATTTGTCTTAATCTACATGGGTCTTTGTTTTCTTGTAATATATCATGAAGTTCAATTTCTCTTTTTTTTTTTTTTTTTTATTTCATGCTGCTTTTAATCAATAGCCTTTTTGAATGTGTCCAATTTGGTGGATTTTCTAGCAATTAGATAGAACAAATTTGAATAATCTTGCAGTAGTTGATATTGTATGATATATTGAAAATAATTAAATAACAACAAGATAAACGTGACAAAGAATAATCACTATTTAAAGAAAAGACTTCAATAAAAATATGCAAAAACAGTGTTCTTATATTTAAAGACAATAAGCCTAACACAGGAGTAATGCCAATCATAATAAACAAGAAATGACAACAACCTACAGAACAGGATATTAACCACAACACAAAGTTGGCGAGTTGCAACGGATGGGTTCCATTTCAACTCAGGCAAGGCCGTACCATCATGGTCTCAGATTTCTCTAAAAAAATTAAGGGGTGTTCCTTGACTAAAATAAGGAGACCCATATTTTTTCTTTCGGCAAGAAAAATTACCGTCAAACAAGCTCTCTAGAAAACGGTTATTTTTCCTAACTTCAGCGAGTCATTGCAGCAGAGTTAAAAAAGATATCGTGTTCTTGTATTTTTTTTTACATTGTGTGCATAACATATAATAATATATGGTGCTAATATTTGCTACACATCGTATGATTAAAATAAAAAAAAATCGTAAACTTTGTAATTTAAAAAAATTGAATTTTTTAAGTTTTTTTTGAACAGGTTTGGATGGAGTTTTTTCTATATTCGTTTTTTTCGTTAAAGACATACAAATGTGCACTTTATTTGTAATTTTTTGTGTGTCTGTGAAACTGCTAGTTTCCGCATTTCGGCAGCGTTAAAAACAGCCGATTTTGAAAAATCTCTAACTTTGCCAACGATTTTCTCAAAAAGGCCATTTTTTAAAATTCTGAAAATTAAATCCCTGTTTCATTATCAACAGGATAATATCTGTGTAAATTTTCACGGACCTAAAAACGTCCGTTTCCGAGTTAGACGCGTTTGAATTCGGTTTGAAAGCCTACGATTTCCCCGTGTTCTAAAGGCGCCATTTTGGAAAAATCTCAGGCGCAAAGTACGAATGATGGAATGAGGGCATTGGGTCAGTTGGGCCCGGTTGGATACATCCACCTCACCCTTCCCCGAGTGATGACATGCCTATAAAACTGTCGGGGGGGGGGGTAACAAATACATAAAGAAAATTCTTGCTGCTCCACTAACAAAGTCGAGTTGCGAAAGACAGCAGCAGTTGTTTGTTTACGTATATACTTAAACATCGCATAAGAAAAGACTATGAAAGAGTAGAAAACTGTTGTGAAATAATTTTAAGAAAAAGAGTGCAGTCACGTGTACTATAAGTTAATTTTCGATGGCTAAACACCCTTGAGTTTTTCTGGGAGTTGCTAATTGTAGGCTGCTGTCAGAAGAGCAGTTGCTGTTTTGTTATAGTTGCTAAAATTAACCTCAGTTTTTCGTAATAGTAAAATATTCGCTCAGGAGAGTTTTGTCCTCTGCGAACGGGGGGCAGAAGGTGCAATGCTCTTGACCTCGCTGCTGGGTTGATAGCGCTGGTCGCTACCGAAACTCTGCTTACGTCCTCTCCAAAACGTAATGGCAATTGTCTAATCTACTAAATAAATAACAATTAACTCATACGCGTGCATGCTTATTCATATAATGTAAATTGAGTATATTTCCTGTTCAATCAACTGATTTTACAAGTAGAATACATATACAACTTATGCACTTATAATGGTGTAAAATTTTTTATCTATTTAAAACATATTCAAAGATTTCAATTTGGTATACTTTTTTGGCACCCTAACTTTGTAAAATATTTTACGAAAATTTTGTAGGGGTGGGGGGCTTGACCCCGGGTTCCGACCCCTTCCCAAAACCGTCTAGTCAAAGTTAGGGTGCCAAGAAAAAGTATACCAAATTTGATGGTTCTAAATTGAAAACTAGATTTTACGGAAATTTTGCGTGGGGCCCTTTGACCACGGGCTCCCACCCACCCAGGGCTCTACCCCCTTCCAAAAACCATCTACGGTCTCAGTTAGGGCACTATAGTTTACAAGTATATTTTACGGAAATTTTGTGTGGGGGCCCTTTGACCCAGGGCTCCGACCCCTTCCAAAAACAGTCTGCGGTCTAAGATTTGTATGTCTTTTCCAAATTTGGTGGTTCTAAATTGAAAACTAGATTTTATGGAAGTTTTGTGTGGAGCCCCTTGACCCCGGGCTCCAACCCCTTCCAAAAACCGTCTACGGTTTAAGTTAGGGTACCATGAGATAGTATACCAAGTTTGGTGGTTCTAAATTGAAAACTGTAAATTTGTTTAGCAGACATACATTCAATTCTATATATATAGATTTGTTTTTTTTTTCCAAGACCGTTTTTTAGGCATGTTATCGCCCAGGGTAGGGTCAGGTGGACGGATCCAACGCTCTCACATTCGGGTAAGAGAGTGCGTACTTTGCGCCTGAGATTTTTCCGAAATTGCGCCTTTAGAACACGGAGAAATCGTAGGTTTTCAAATCAAATTCAAACGTGTTTAACTCGGAAACGGACGTTTTTAGGTCCGTGAAAATTTACACAGATATTCTCCTGTTGATAATGAAACAGGGATTTAATTTTCAGAATTTAAAAAAAGGGCTTTTTTGAGAAAATCGTTGGCAAAGTTGGAGATTTTTCAAAATCGGCTGTTTTTAACGCTGCAGAAACTAGCAGTTTCACAAACACATAAAAAATTGCAAATAAAGTGCACATTTGTATGTCTTTAACAAAAAAAAACGAGTACAGAAAACAAAAACTCCATTTGAACCAGTTAAAAAATCTTAAAAATTTCAATTTTTTTTAAATCAAAGTTTACGATTTTTTAAAATTTTAATCATACGATGTGTAAAAAATATTAGCATCACATATTATTATACATTATACACACAATGTAATAAAAAATACCAGAGCAAAAGATCTTTTTTAATTCTGCTGCAATGACTCGCTGAAGTTAGGAAAAATAACCGTTTTTTTAGAGAGCTTGTTTGACGGTGGAAGATTTGAAACCCTCTGTCTCGAAGGGAAAATTTTTTCTTGCCGAAAGAAAAGATATAGGTCCCCTTATTTTAATCAAGGAACACCACCCTTAATTTTTTTAGAGAAATATGAGACCGTGATGGTACGACCCTGCCAGAATTGAAATGGAATCCCTCTCTTATTACCAGCCAACTAAGTTGAAACATTTTTGAAAGCTACCTAGCTTTGAGACACCTCACCACCACGTGAGAGGGGGTGTGTGTGTGTCAAAACTCCGCTGGTCTCCCATCGATCCAGGATTATCTTCTAAGGGAGCAGAAGACATGGGCAGTGCATGGTTTATCGTGGCCCAGGTGGAGATCACTACGAACACACTCCCTCCCCTCCCTCTTTAAAAAAATTGAAATCTTTGAATATGTTTTAAATAGATAAAAATCTTTACACCATTATAAGCGTATAAGTTGTATATGAATTTTACCTGTAAAATCAGCTGATTGAACAGGAAATATACTCAACTTACATTTTATGAATAAGCATGCATGCGTATGTGTTAATTGTTATTTATTTAGTAGATTAGACAATTGCCATTACGTTTTGGAGTGGAGGTAAGCAGAGCTTCGGAAGCGACCAGCGCTATCAACCCAGCAGCGAGGTCAAGAGCATTGCACCTTCTCCCCCGTTCGCAGAGGACAAAACTCTCCTGAGCGAATATTTTACTATTACGAAAAACTGAGAAGTTAATTTTAGTAACTGCTCTTCTGACAGTAGCCTACAATTAGCAACTCCCAGAAAAACTCGAGGGTGTTTAGCCATCGAAAATGAACTTACAGTACACGTGCCTGCACTCTTTTTCTTAAAATTGTTTCACAACAGTTTTCTACTCTTTCATAGTATTTTCTTATGCAATGTTTAAGTATATACGTAAACAAACAAACAAACAAACAACTGCTGCTGTCTTTCGCAACTCAACTTTGTTAGTGGAGCAGCAAGAATTTCTTTATGTTTTGGTTATCCCCCCCCCCCCCCCCGACAGTTTTATAGGCATGTCATCACTCGGGGAAGGGTGAGGTGGATGTATCCAACCAGGGCCAGCTGACCCAATGCTCTCATTCCATCATTCGGGGAAAGAATATCTAACGCTTTGATTCGGGTAAGATATAACGTACGTACTTTGCGCTTGAGATTTTTCCAAAATTGCGCCTTTAGAACACGGGAAATTGTAGGCTTTCAAACTGAATTCAAACGCGTCTAACTCGGAAACGAGCGTTTTTAGGTCCGTGAAAATTTACACAGATATTCTCCTGTTGATAATGAAACAGGGATTTAATTTTCAGAATTTTAAAAAATGGCCTTTTTGAGAAAATCGTTGGCAAAGTTAGAGATTTTTCAAAATCGGCTGTTTTTAACGCTGCCGAAACGCGGAAACTAGCAGTTTCACAGACACACAAAAAATTACAAATAAAGTGCACATTTGTATGTCTTTAACGAAAAAACGAATATAGAAAAAACTCCATCCAAACCTGTTTAAAAAAAACTTAATAAATTCAATTTTTTTTAATCACAAAGTTTACGATTTTTTTAAATTTTAATCATACGATGTGTAGCAAATATTAGCACCATATATTATTATATGTTATGCAAACAATGTAAAAAAAAAAAATACAAGAACACGATATCTTTTTTAACTCTGCTGCAATGACTCGCTGAAGTTAGGAAAAATAACCGTTTTCTAGAGAGCTTGTTTGACGGTGCAAGATTTGAAACCCTCTATCTCGAAGGGAAAATTTTTTCTTGCCGAAAGAAAAAATATGGGTCTCCTTATTTTAGTCAAGGAACACCCCTTAATTTTTTTAGAGAAATCTGAGACCATGATGGTACGACCCTGCCTGAGTTGAAATGGAACCCATCAACGATCTATGTAGGATTAATATATCATTAAGAAATTTGTCTCCATTAAATTTTTTACGTCTTTAGTTACAATTGCTGTCGAGGCTCATCACATCCTCTGAGCACAACATTATATGTATTGAGCAGAAATGTAGAATAGTAAATTTTTACTATTGAATTAGTAGAATGGGGATATAAGGTTGGCTGGCTCAATGAATGTTGTCCGAACTTCACTGCAAGTATCCTTCCAGTGTGAGTTACTACAAGTCTTTCTATGGCCACAAAATCAGTTCAGATCATTCCATCAATACAATGCAAATTTGTTTCTATACTTCATGCTAGTAACTTCTGTTAATCGTAACTGTGAAGCATCTGTAGCAATAGCCAAATGCTTAGCTGACCATGAAAACGATGTTGCCAAAAGTAGGCCTAATCTTTCCATGGATTTACTCACTCTCACCGATACTTCAGCAGTGCCTCTGTGGAAGCACACCAAGAAAATTGCCTCTTTTGTGAATAAAAGGGCTTTACGTTTTCCTGAGAGCACAGAAATATCCAACTCTTCAAACTGTAATACCGATAATCCTTGTTTTGTCCACATCGTTTGGAAATCCCTCCTATCATTTAACAACTGTAATGAAGAACTTGAAAATCAATATCTGACAACCAGTGTAGATTGAGAAATTTATGTCTAGAAAATTTTAGGGAGTGTCTGATCCCAGGGCTTAAACAACCCTTAGAAGTATAGGGAGCGATGTAGAAAGGGGAAGGATGGTGCTTTTGTTTTTAACTGGAGGGCCAGTACCTAGGATCTGATGGCTTAACATGCCCATCTGAAGCATGAGAGATATAAAGTGGTTCCAGCATTCGTATTCAGCTGAGATCGATCCCGAGACTTTCATGGCAGTCACAAACGTTGACCACTAGGCCATCCGTGGCACCCACAACTAGTTTAGCTCCACTGTTTACAGGTGATTAAGACCCAAGTTGGGTCAAAGGCTTTTATGTATCTTATGTTTTTTTTTACTGTATCATGCATGATCCACCACAACCTATAGTAACAAATCAGTACTTTAAGAATAAGCAGGTAATGGTAATGATTTTTCCATTTTGAAATAGCTTTTGCTGCTTGTCAGTATGTAACTAACACTACTGCATACCAAGTGAACCTGTACTTGCCTGATTCACAATTTACCAAACTTTTCTGGCACAAATATATATATACTGTATATATATGCAAATCATTTGTATAGTGTTTCTTTATAAACACATTATCGGGCATTGTGGCAGAAAAAACTGAGTAAGAAGCAGATGTACATTGTGCTTATGCAACAGTGTTAAATTTTGGTAAATGCACACCACAATATTTTTTATGGTGTCAACCATGGAGTAATTGAACGCCTGCATATCTAGTGCTTTTGCCCATGAACTTAGCCTTTGAAGTTATGGTACACATGACGAAGCACATGCAATGATCATAGGTTGTAGCTCCAAAATTTCTGTCTGTATACTTCAGTTTTACTTATAATGACAATGAAAAATTGTGGGCTGTCAGGTTTGCACTAGTCTCCAAATTCTTACAGATACATCACAGAAATAAACACACATTCATTTCGTATCTAATATGTGGTGAAATTGTTTTGGTAATTGTGGAGAGTAGCTGTATTTTTTAAATCACTTTTTTTAATGAGTGTATGCATATCACGTAAAATCACCAATAACAACCATTATCAGTCCTCTGCTGGATGAAGGTCTCTTTCACAACTTTCTATCTTGAGTAATTCTTTTCCATATAACTGGCATGCTTTCAAATGTTAAATACACAGTAATGCATATCTGTGGGTGGAAGTTTCTGAAAACATAAGTTAGATGGAGTGAAAATTTCTCCTGTGGTCAAAATTTCTTTTTCCCTCTGTCCTTTACTGTTGTTAAATGTCATTTCCCCACCCATAAATGTTTGTAATTCAACTTGAAAGAGGAGGCAAACAATTTCTTAAAAATGGAAGTTAGAATTTTTTTTCAGGTATACATAATTTCCACCCTCTGTCTTGTATTGTTGTTAAATGTCATTTCATCCCTTACATGTTTGTATTTCATTTTTTTTTTTTTTTTCACATTTGGAGTTTTTCCAGAATGTACCAATGAATACATGATCTGAGCTTAGCTGCAGAAATGTTGTTGATTGCAGTTAAGCTTGGCTGAAATTTGGCTGACCTTAATTCCTGTGGAGTGATGTGAAACATACACTGATAATGAATACATTCATGGAAAAGCATGATAAAATTTGATGATGCTACGAAACCTGTAAATATGTTATGATAAAAAACAAATTTAGTGGGCAGGATACAAAAATTGTTCAGAAACTTGTTTTTTTTTTTCTATGTAATAGATGGAACCCTAACATATATGTAGTGCAAAGGTTTGACTGTTCAACACATGACATATACAAATTGGAAAGGGAGTGAGTCAACATCACACCATATCTATTGGCTCTTCAATGGCACATTGCAAAAAGTTTTTCTATCATTGAACTAGGAAGGCAAGACAAATTAATGGAGATTATTCGATCCCCCTTTTTTTGCTGGTGACATAGTCATTTTTGTTTTTATGCCCTCAGATCTTCAGGGTATGATCCAGGAACTTGCTGACAAAAGTGAAGAAGTGGGATTAAAGATAAACTTACGAAAAACAAAATTGATGTACCATACTTTTTGTCGTATAATCCACAGACCATGCAAAATTCATATAAACAAACTTTTTTCCTTCGTATGATCCGCAGACTGACATTCAGGGAAAAAAAAAAAAAAAAAAAATCATCGAATAATCTGCACATCATAGATGTTGAACCAGAAGTGGAATTTCCGACAGAAAAGTCAGTCACAAAATGACTCAGAAGTCCAAAAAGTAAGAGAGAAAAAAACAAACGATTTTATTAAATGAAGAAATTCATTTTTAAAGTTTACTTTTTCATATTTTTATCTCCGGACAGATAAAAAAAAAAAAAAGTGTGGCATCCATAGATCATGCCGATGCAATTCCAGAGTATTGCATTACACCTTGCCAATGCCGAAAGACTGATACAGAACAAGTCATAGAAATACCATATGTACTAGCGTATTAGTCGAAAGTTTTTGGAGGAAATCCTGCTTTCAAATCAGATCAAATCATGTGTAGAGGATTTTAGGAAGGGCATGTCTGACCCCAAGTCTTAAACAACCCTTACAAATAGAAAGCTAGGAGATTTGGGCTAGAGTGCTCAATAGGAAAGTGACACAGAAGCGAGGTAGAAAGGGGAAGGAAGACACCCTTATTTATTACTGGGGGCCAGTATCTGGGGTCTGACGGCTTAACGTGCCTATCCAATGCACGGCAGATATTTAGTGGTTTGAGTGTTTGTACCTGCCTGGGATCGAACCCGAGGTCTTCTCTGTGGCAGTCACGAAGGCTGATCACTAGGCCACCTGTGCAGGGTGTCCACATTCTGGAAAGTCCGGGAAATGAAAATTGGTCAGGGAAAGTCAGGGAAATGCCTGAAATGTTGGTAAAAGTCAATCACAGTTAGACTACAACTAGTTTTATCCCGGCGTTGGGGAGTGACGCCCTCTTCGCCCAACACACTTGCACTTTGTGTTGCAGACAGTCACTAACTTCCCTTCCTACTAATGTAACCTTGTATTTCCTACCTATTATTGTAAGTTGTGTTACATTACTTGTTAACATTTCTCTTTTTGTTTTCGGTCAAAGGAGTAGAAGAACATTTGTGATATAAGTTATACCTTGTTAAAAGGCAATTAAGACTGCAGCAATGTCCAAAGCGTTGTGTGTTTAATGAACAATGGTTGGACGAACAATTAAAATTAAATCCTGAGTTTTCTGGTTGGATAGCTGCTCTGAATGGCGACAATGAATCAGCATTTTGTAAAGTGTGCTCTAAAACTTTCAAGCTTAGCAACATGGAGAGTCAGGCAGTCTCCAGCCACGGAAATGGCCCTAATCATTTGAAAAACATCCGTGCTAAAATGTCTCAGCCCAGTCTTGCTTCTTTCACTTCCTCTGTGAAAAAGAACTCTCTTTGTAATAACGAACTCTTGCCAACAACAAGCTCAGGAAATGTGGAATCAGTACTTCTAGAAAATATTAAATCTAATGACTCAAATACTTATGTTGTGAAAGATGATGTAACAAACTCGGAAATAACATGGGCCATGGAAGTGTTGTCCAAGCGAATGTTTCTGAACACTTGTACACAGATTAACAAAACATTTCAGTTAATGTTTCCTGACAGTGCGATAGCTTCAAAATTTACTTTAGGCAAAAGCAAAGCATCTTATGTGATAAACCATGGATTGGCACCACATTTCAAAGAGTGATAATGGACGATCTGAAGCAGTGCACTGACTTTGTAATTTGTTTTGATGAATCACTACACAAAATTGCTCAGCATGGGCAAATGGATCAGTTTGTTCATTATTGGGACGTCAATCTGCAAAAAGTTTCCACTAGATACTTAAGTAGTGTATTTTTAGGACGGGCAACGGCTAATGACCTTTTAGAGAAATTCATTAAAGGTGCACCTCTTCCCTTGGATAACATGCTACAAGTGTCAATGGATGGACCTAATGTTAATATCAGCTTTCTTCAAAAGCTGAAAGATAAACTTAGAACTGAAAATCCAGATGGTAAATTATTAGTTGACATTGGAGTATGTGGTCTTCACGTGATCAATGGAGCTATGAAAACTGGACTTGAAGCAGTGAAATGGGATATACATTACTTTCTGCGTAACTTGTACTACCTTTTAAAAGTTAGTCCTGCTCGCAGTGCAAATTATACTATGATTACTGGATGTAAAGATTTCCCTATGAAATATTGCACTGTAAGGTGGTTGGAAAACGTTAATTGTTTGACTAGGGCATTGCTTGTCTATGATCATATCAAGAAATATGTTCAAGAATCATCGGTTTCCAGCAAACAGCATATGTTTCTTGCAGAATTCATGGAAAGTCCACTGTTGAAATGCAAATTGGCTGCATTTAGAACTATCTTCAGAGTGTGAATCCTTTTTGAGAAGGTTCCAGAGCCCAATTCCTTTCTTACACATTGATTTACTGGATCTGATGAAAAATTTGATGGCACGAAGCTTGAAGCCTGACAAATTAAGTGAAGCTGATAGTGTCTCAAAACTGTTAACTTTAGATGTATCAAAAAGTGAAAATCTTCTCTCAATTGAGAAAGTTGATATTGGATTTAGTGCTAAAAAGCTATTAAAAGAAGTGAAGTGCTCAGAAAGGGAGACATTAGAGTTTAAGCTTGAATTTAGGAAACTTGTGATCAATAGATTGAAAAACTTCATGAGAAAAGCCCACTAAAAGTTAAGTTTGTCCGTAGGGTAACTTGTTTGGACCCAAATATTATAGTGCAGCAGCCGAGTCTTGGCAAGAAGAGAGTGGAAATTGTGCTTGAAGTTTTACTTAGTGCAAACAGAATTTCAGATGACTGTGCTGAAAAAGCTAATAAACAGTATGCTTCATTGTGTGTAGAAGCTCAATCTGCTTTAAAGTCTCAGTTTGATGAATTTTTAGACAGTCATGACGATTCCATTGGATTAGACAAATTTTACAGTGCTCTATTTGAAAACCAAAAACAATTCGGTGAACTTTGGGATGTAATAAAAATTTGTCTCATTATGTCTCGTGGAAATGCTTCAGTGGAAGGTGGATTTTCTGTCAATAAGTCTCTTCTTGTGGAAAATCTCCTGGAAGAATCCCTGATTTGTCAGAGAACAGTTTTTGATGCCATTAAAAATATGGGAGGAGTAAAACACATTGCCATCAATAGAAGGCTTCTTCTTTCTGTAAGAGCCTCCAGATGAAGATATCAGGATTATCTTGAGAAAAAAGTGTTCTTCAAAACGAAGAAGAAAGAAAACTGAAGGGAAAAAGAAAAATTGATCATGAAATAAAGGAATTAAAGGAAAAAAGACAAAGAGTACGGAAGGAACTAGAGTTGGAAGAAGCAGCGTTGCAGGCAAAGATTTCAGATTGGGAAAAGAAGAAAAGTGGTGTGTAATATAAAAACAGTGACTGTGTTGCTACTGTAATATTTTTATAGTAACTGTTCTGAATATTGTGTATGGTTTTGCTTGAGTGTTTCTTCAATAAATGTAAAATCATGAAAAAAAGAGTAAACCTAAAATTAAAAAGGTGTGAGTTGAACGGCTATGAGGAAAGGTGGAGGCCGATAAAAAATAAATAAAAATAAAATAAAATGAATCAGTTATTTGGGAAACTTTATATGTCAAACGGAAACACTTTTAAATAATATAAGTTTCTCAATTATCCAATTCAATTTTAATTTATCATCATGGCCACATATATTGAAAAACTCAAATAAACCTATTTGTGTAAGGTCAGGGATTTCTTATATATTTTGTCAAGGAAAGTCAGGGAAATCAGGTTTGATAATTCTGTGGACACCCTGCTGTGGCCCCGCCTGCTTTCAGAGTAGGGGATCGGCTTGTATGTGGGCCAATAAAATAACTTCTGTGAATTCTCCTGCAGAATTTACCGATGGATTTGTTTACGTTTCAGACCATGCCACAGAAGTGTTACTGCGCGATTGTTTTTTGATCTTCTCAAAACTGTCGCGCGGTGACATGATCACACTTTCAATTGTGTCCACCACTTTACTTTAAGTTTAAATTCGGCATTGTAATTGAAACCTTTCCTTTTCAAAGACATCATGAATAGCAGTGAAGGAAAATAGCAGCAACAACGTTGATCAAAATGGGAAGAGACGAACTAAACACAAGCGCACACGAGATCCGAAAGGAGTAATGAATGGGTTCATGCAACAAGCACAGTGTGTACGTTCATTGGCTGGTTGACGAAAACGGAGATGACACAACAGTCAGAGTTGTCCTTCTCAACGATCCAAAATGACCCCACCCCCGCCGTCTCTCCCCACAACTTGCCCGATCTTTCATTATGACATTCCTCCATCCAAACTCCTGAACTAAGGAAAATTTTTCTGAGGAAGTTCCTTTTCCAATTATACACCTTCTCTGCAAGTTTTTAAAGAAATAGAAGGGCTGTAAAAACTTTTTTTCTTTTAAAATCGACGTATATGCCGCAGAACATATATTTTGAACTTTTTTAGCAGATAATCTGTTGATTATATGACAAAAATTACGGTATAATGCTTTTACAAGAACTTAAGAATTAAGACACATGGGGCAAATTTTGAAGTAACTGATGCCTACATTCTTGGATGACATATCTAACGAGTGTCACATCAAAGAAGAAATTAATGGGCATATAAAACTTGGCTAAAGTGCATTTGGAAAATACAGTACAGTTTTTGAGAACATTTTACCATTATGTCTCACAAGAAAAGTGTTTAATCAGTGCATCCTTCCAATTCTTACATGTGGATCTCAGAGATGTGAACCTTAGCTAAAATAAGACAGAGGCTGCACACAGCTCAAAGAGGCATGGGGGGGGGGGGGTGCATGCTTGGTGTGATAGGGAATACTGGGAAAAAGAAGTTGTGGCGAAATGACAACAGTTGCAGACATCACGATCTTAGAAAGGACTTTCAAGTGGTAAAGGGGTAGACGTAGTGCAAGAGGAAGTGACAACTATTGGGCAACTGAAATACTTGACAGGATACCAAGGGACAGGAAAACACCCAGAAGACAATCATGTGGTAGATGAAATTCAAAGCATGGCAGAGTGACGTAGGAAAGAAATGCTTAAGACAGAGTTTGCAAAGGCTCGAGATCTTCATCCAGCGGTGGATTGAGAATGGTTGATGACATATATGTGTGTGTGTATATATATTCAACTACTACATTGATATAAAATGGTTTTATCATCATCGTCAACCATTATTAAACCACTACTGGATGAAGGTTTCCCGAAGTTTCTTCTGCATCAGTCTGTCTTGCAGTCTCCTCCATGTCACTCCCACATTCTTTCGAATGTCATTCACTCATCTCCCATGTGGTCTACTTCTTCCTGTCCCTTGGAATCCAGTGTAGAATTTCAGTTGCCCATCGGCGGTCTATTCTTCAGTAGACATGTCCAGCCCATTGCCATTTCAGGGATTTTACTCTGATCATGATGTCTTTCACTGTCATTTTCCATATCCATGAGTTCCTCTTCTTATCACCCCTGGTTACACCAAGCATGCATCTCTCTGCTCCAGATGCAAGAACTGGAAGGATGCATTGATTAAACACTTTTCTTTTAAGACATAATGGCATATTGCTCTTGAAAATTGTACTGTTTTTTCCAAAGGCTCTCCAGCCAAGTTTCATATGCAGGTTAATTTCCTTATCAATGTGACCCTTGCTTGATATTTGTTGTCCAAGGTAAATTTACATATTAGTTACCTCGAGCTTTTCCCCATCAATCGCAAAATCTTCATTTCTTGTAAAAGCATTGTACATCAAATTTGTCTTCTGAAAGTTCGTTTTCAATCTTTTTTCTTTACTCTAGTCAGCAAGTTCTTGGATAATACTCTGCAGCTTTGAAGGGGTAGTTGCAAAATTATCAGCAAAACATTGGTGAGTCAAATAATCTCCATTACATCAAACGGAAGTCATTGCTCTTTCCACATTTATAAGTGAGTCACGGAAAAATTCTCATCGGCCGCCACCGGGAATCAAACCTAGGGTCTTCCAGTTACGTGCCGGACATGCTACCACTGCGGCTTCTCCAGACTCGCATACGACTAACTACCAAAACAACATGGCAGGTTGCTTCTTGAAGCCCCGCACAATGCTGACGAGAATTTTCCGTGACTCACTTATAAACGTGGAAAGAGTGATGACTTCTGTTTGATGTTCCTAATCCAAGTCAATAGTGTGCATTAATTAATCTACATTAATTTTTTCCCTTTGTTTTCCCAGTTCAATGCTTGAAAGACATTTTGCAATGTGGCATTAAAGAGTTTGTGAGAAATGGTGTCACCTTGTCTCACTCCCTTTCCAATTTTTATTGGTGCTGTATCCTCAAATAACCGAACCTTTGCATTTTCATAGATGTTACTAATGGGCAAATGTATACGCATCCGAGGAAGAGTTAGTTGCTGACTCGAAAGATCTCACGTAGATATCAGGTTTTTAGCCAATGTGTTTTTAACCATTAAAGATTTATTTTTCTACTGATCTTCAATACCACAGGATTTCAATGAACAGTTTCAACATTTCATAAAACCAAAACTATATAAGACATTGACACTTGCATTGCACTGTTTTGTAGGGAAACTCTTGAAGTTTGTTACAACTTACAGGTGTTCAATGTGTGCATCATTAGTCACGTGGCATATATCAACACGGTAGTCAAATTCTTGCCAAATACATCTTAACATATCTTTGTGCATCATTAGTCACGTGGCATATATCAACACGGTAGTCAAATTCTTGCCAAATACATCTTAACATATCTTCATCAACTCTAGCAATAGCTGTTGTGATGCACTGTTTCAGATCAGCTAAATTAATAGGAAGTGGAGGGACTAAGACCTTGTATTTATATAGCCCCATATAAAAAAAAAGTTGCCGGGTGTGAGAATAGGAAGCGGAGGGATGAAGACCTTGTCATTGACATAGCCCCCCAAAAAAGGGAAATTCACAGGGTGTTAAGAGATCAGGACTACATGCTGGTCCACATGTGAGAGACATGTTGCTTGTTGCACAGCCAATCTAGCACTCTAGATTTTCATTAAGGTAATTTTTAACTTCTCAATGCCAGTGGAGTGGTGCACTATCCTGTTGGAAAATGAAGTAATCACAGTCTTCATGCAGTTGAGGCATCAACCAAATAATTAGCACTTCGAGATAACTTTACGTTAGTGTTTTCTTGGAAAAAGAAGGGGCATACACTTTTTTTTATGTGATTTAGCCCAGCACACAACTTTTGGGGAATCCCACACATGCTCCACTGTTGCTCTAAGATTTTCAGTCATCCATATGCAAATGTTAAACTTTTCCACTTTTGTGGAATGTTGATTCGTCACTAAAAATTAGACACTCACTAAAACCATCTTCTTGAAAACTCTTCTGCTTTTCTGTTCAGAAATTGTGATGTGCAGTTCTGTCATTGTCACTTAGACTTTGCCATAACTGCAGTTTGTAGGGAGTCATTTTCAGCTGCTTCCTCAAAATTTTCTAAACAGTTGTGGAATTTATACCTCTCAATCCATCATTGTGGATTTCCTTGGGCTGCATTGGCAAATGGTACAAGCAGGCTCCTCTTTGTTATGTGGCTTCCTAGATTACTACATTCAATCTAGTTAACTTTTTATGGGATTTATCTAGGTAAAGTCTCAAATTTCTGCAAATTTTCAGAGAGAACTCCTCTCCTTTGTCAAGCAGTCATTCGTTCAATCTCTGTCACTGTCTTCGGTTACGGTGATTCTGCAAAATATCTTGCCAGATGTTAGGCAGCGAAAATCCCTTACAGTAATTAATGATGAAGTTCTGGTATTTTCCGATTTCAAGTCCCTCTTTCAATTTGCGTTTCGGGAAGTTGGATTAATGTCCAATGACAGTTAAAGAGTCCCAGTCCATGTGGTGTCCTGTTTCTCTAACGTGCTAAGTCTAAGACAATCACAGAGGAAATTTTGAGACTTTACCTAGATGCTCCACTTGTTCATCAGCTACACATATTCTTGTGCCAGTGACATGAATTGTCTATTTGGCAGTGATTTCTTGAAATATCTTCTAAAACAACATTGAACAACAGTAACAGAATTAGTTTTGCTTATTTCAAGCACATGGAATGCCTTCTCCACAGCATTTGCTGCCATTCTGCCAGACTGGTCATGTGATGATGAAAACATTGCCTTTTAGTGATGTCATCTGTATAATAAAACCGTTACTATTGGTGACAGAACTATGCATGTGTCAATGCCTTATATAGCTTTGTTTTATAAAATGTTGAAACTGTATTTCATTTGTAATAACCCTGTATATGTGTGAACATATGTATAATTAGATGGCATTGCACTTAAAAAGGAAGATAATGGAAACAAATGCAAGTATAGTAGCTAATTTACTGCAGTTAAAATAAGGAGGTGGGGTTCTAGAGTGAAACATTTTTCAGTCTAAGCAATGCCTCCTAGCTTTCACCCATGTCTATATCTAGGCTTGCTGTGGTGAGTATGTATATCTACCAGTACATCAACAATGTTGAGTTGTAAATAGTGTTGTACTGATATAATTTTTATAAGTAATCTTAAAATTTTTAATGCATTATTCTGGAATTATTATTAACAGTACAGATGATCTACTTTGGTGGAATTTGTCTTTACATATATGTATTTTTCTGGGTACAAATGTTTATGGGAACTTTTTGTTTAAAGTACAGGTTTGTATTTTGTGTTGGAAAAATGTACACTTATTTTCTGAAGTTTTAGAATTTCTAAGTTGGCAGTTATGTCAAAACATTTTTTGAAAACAAAAAAATGTATTATTTTAATAGTGTCCATGATGCTTTTAAAAGATGCATCTCACAGCTTTAATGCAAGCCCCTAACAATGTTTTATACACACACCAGCCACTGAATTAGAAACCTTTATATGCAGACACAGGGTGACCCACTCGCTACCGAACCCAGCTTTTCTTTAATATTAACACCCATGAAGATATTGCAATGAAATTTGAAGAAGTCTTACCTCATTCCGTGCGAAATGTGATGACATCACAACATGTGCTGGAAGTGGACACCATTTGTATCCAGACATCGGCGTTGTCCACCAGCCAGCCAGAATACTCCTCTGTGGCAGACACATTCCTAAGTGTGGCACCACTAAGGAGCAGTCTGCCAGCCAGCCGGACGTGCCTCTCTGCTGCTTTGTTATGCCATTTCGCTGAGCGTGTCTACACAATACAGTTCTTGATAGTGAGTGTTCGTGCTCGTAGCGCTATGAACACTCATTATACGTGTGAAAATGTATCGGTATACTCTGGAGGAGTGAGTGTTTAGTGTTCACACTTATTGGAAAACAGAAATTGGAGGACGAAGAACTCTCCATTGGATATTACCAGCATGATGGAGCGACATCACACACCAGTATGGCCGAAATTCAGTCCCTTTTCAGTGACTGCTTCATTTCATAGGGTCTATGGCCACCGCGCTCGCCCGGTCTGACACCTCCTGATTACTTTTTATGGGGATATCTAAAAGGGAGAGTTTACCAAAAGAAACCGCGAACCATAGATGCCTTGAAAGCAAACCACCAAAGAAATTCAGGCAGTGACGGCGGACGTACTGGCAAGGACTTTCCACAATATGGTGAACTGGTTTCAGTGCTGTCTGGATGCAAATGGTGGCCACTTCCAGCACATGTTGTGATGTCATCACATTTCGCACGAAATGAGTAAGTCCACTTCAAATTTTGTTGCAATATCTTCATTGGTGTTAATATTATTAAAAAATTGCGGGTTCGGTAGTGAGTGGGACACCCTATATAATTCCAAAGCATGCCAGAGTGATATGAAGGAGACAGGCTCAAGACAGACAGTTGTGGAAGAAACTTGAGGAGACCTTCATCCAGCAGTAGACTTTTTTTTTTTTGATTGGAGGTTTAACGACCACCGTGAGCAACTCAATGGGCTATAAGCAGTCGCCCGTCCCTAATTTAGGGTCACTGGTTCCAGGGAAGGGAGAGAGCCAGTGCCGTAAGACAAACACAACATCCATGCCTCACCGGGATTCGAACCCGGACCCCGTTCGGACGAATGATCAGAAGCCATCGCTTAGACCACTGCACCACAGTAGATTGATAATGGTTGCTGATATGCATATATATATATATATATATATATATATATATATAATAAACATCACTTAGGCAGCATATATGCAAAATATGTGGTCATGTGTCACCATGTGATCTAGGCAACTATTAAACCCTTTAACGACCAAAACGCCCTTACATGCAAACGAACGTAACTGCCCCAAATACCTCTCTAGAGTGAGTCAAATTTCCTATCTTTACCTTTTCTTTGAATTTGCACGACCTATGAAGGGATCACATTCAGTCATCATTATTGTTACTAAACAGAGAAGCGAACCAACAGACAGTTTTGGGCGTTATGGTATTTAGAGTGATACAAAAGTTTGGATCATGGTCGTTAAATTGTTAAGACTGCTGCTCATCAGTAGTGTTGATCACAATGAGGAAAAACAAAGGATCTTTCAGTTTGATAAATGACTTATTGTGGGTGGCTGTCTGGCTAGAGCAACAATTTTGAAAACAGCAGAGCTGACTGATTTCTCAAAAGTGAGATATCTTGGGTCTAATCAGTAGAAAAATAACCCACATTGCTTGTCTAAGAGGCATAACTGTGGAGCGAGAACACTCTGTTAGGAATGAGATCACTGTCGTCTGAGAAGGCATGGAGAGAAAACCAGGACTTCCTGTCTGCAGCAGTTGACCAAAGCATTCAATGAAAGCTGTTCCCAACCCATATCTCAGCAACCTATGCATAGGCAATTGAAGAGGATCAGTATTGGCAGTCCGATGCCTATATGGAAACCATTGATTTCTGTGAAGAACCAGAAAGTGTCTACAGTAATGTCATGAACACCGTGACTGGACACTGAAAAAAAGCTGTGGTACACCTTGTTCTGTACCAAAGGTAGACAGAGAGATTGGCAGGGGCCCCATGAAGCAATGGACCCAGCTTGCTTTGTAAACACAACTCTAGGTCCTACAGTGGTGTAGGATATGCTCTGTTGATAAGGAATGGGTCCCCTGATATTGCTGCAAGGTCAGGTGTCCTCCAAGGATTATCTGAACATTGTTGATGATGTCGTCCATCTTGCAGTGCTGACTTTTATCTAGCAGGTGACAGCTGTTCCATGGACAACAATGCTACTGTCCATTGGATAAGATGTGTTCAGCAAGCAGGACAGTTCCCTGGCCACCACAAAACCTGGATTTTGAGAACGTAGGGGAGATGTTAGAAAAACAGATCCAGGAGCAAAGTCCTCTTCCCGCAAATCTGAGCCAGTTAACCCCTTTAGTGGTGTGTTTTTGGAGTGACAGTTCTTCACAAGATTCATAGTCACCACTGCTGCTACTATCAAGCTCAAATTCACTTTTGGAAAGGCTAATATCACTTACTGATTCATCTTCTCTTTTCAAGAAAGCAGGAATGTCATCAGCTCATAGTTTCTTTTCTTTTCTTTTGGCCATCATTCAGGGTAATGCTACACACTGCAATACTTTAGCTATGGTAAAATAGTCACTAAAGAATACCCATAAACTCCACAACGGGCACTATAAGCTGATTGGAAAGGTGTGCCATCATTCAGCTAACATATGAACTACTTTCAAATTAGTAAAATGGGCCCGGAAATGTTTCATGCGTGAATGCATTGAACACTAAACAGACCACAGAAATCTTCTGGGATAAAACATAGAGATGCTTATTTTCCGGAAATTTTCGGAGTTTTTTTTTTTTGTAGAAATTTTATTTTATGGCCAGTGGCAAGGCCTGTCACTGTCCTTTCCCTGTTTTCCCTTGGTTGGTGGCCAAAGCAAAACTCAATTCCACTGGGAGTTGGGAAATCTGACTGCCAATCTACCCCCACAGAGGAGAAGAGAAACAGGTCCACTCTGTGTCTACTCAATTCAGCTGAAATCTTTGTCATTGGTTTCAATGCAATGACAAAGATTTCCTGAGCAGCTTTTTTATTTTATTTTTCTCAGTATTTTACTTTTCATAAGTATTATTTATAGCTTTAAAGGGCCAAACAGTGGAAATTTGCAATTAGTAAAATTTTATAAAGGCCACTGTTCTTTAAAAAATATCAGAACTTGGGAAATAAATTACGAATGTAACACATATATTCTGATTTTTTTTTTTTTTTGTAATTATTGATCTACGTTAATTTCAGGAAATTTGGGTTTGGTTTCAGGAAATTTTATTTCACAGAATAAGCACCCCTAAGAACAGTATGGGCAGTAGAGCTAGTCCCACAATTTTTTCTGGCATACCACTTAAGAGGTTAAATGACTGTCTGGTGAATGCCTGGTATGCTATAGATGTACTCTAAAACTTTGTAGAATCTATGCCAAACCGCACATGTGCTGTAATTCGGGCTAAAGGATGTCCAACCTGGTATTCAATAAAAGTGTCAAATTCATTGGCTGGTATGTGTAGTTGGGTACTATTGAGAACCTGTTATTTGGCCTTCAATGCCTTTCGCAACTATCCTTGCTGCTTACCTTTATTATTTAGATGATGAATTTCCTCATAAAATTCTTCAATTTCTTCTTCAGGATGACTTGTGGTGGGTGCATAAGTTTGAATAATCTGAGCCTGGTATCTTTTCGAGAGTTGGATAACAAGTCGTGCAGCTCTGTCAGAGGAACTTTCAACTTCTACCACTTTATCCTTCAGTTTCTTGTTTATTATAAATCCAACACCACTAGTTCTGCCAGTATCTGTCCCACGATAGTAGAAGAGATGTCCACTTTTCAGTTCAATGAGATCTTCTCCTTACCTCACTTAGCCCGACGATGTCCCACTTGATCCTTTGTAGTTCCTCTTCCAATTCAAGAAGTCTTGAATCAGAAGATAGGGAGCATCCATTATACGTAGCCAAGGTCAGCATCAGATGGCAGCCTAGTCCGGTCCTCCGGGGATTCTTAGCACCCTCTGCCTTCATGTCGCACTGGCCGCTGCCTTGGCCAGGTACATTCCAGCTGCTGGAGACTGAGGGCCAAGATTTGAGTTGTGGAGACATTTTGGAGGGGTTTGGCCATAACTCACCACGCTGGCCAAGCGGGTTGGTGAATGTGGGATAGCATTTCCTCTAATCCCGATGGTATAGTTATACCGCTATTGGCGGTCGTCAGAGCCCCTTTAGTGGGAACAGGATGTACCACGAGAAGGCGGGGTTGACATTTGTCAAGAAGAGGCTGTGATGTTATGCATCACCTGACCTTACATCCCCCTTTATATATATATATATATATATACATGATAGTAATTTGTAAGGATGTAAGGTCAGGTGATGCGTAACATCACAGCCTCTCCTTGACAAATGTCAACCCCGCCGTCTTGTGGTGCATCCTGTTCCCACTAAAGGGGCTCTGACGACCGCCAATAGCGGTATAACTATACCATCGGGATTAGAGGAAATGCTATCCCACACTCACCAACCCGCTTGGCCAGCGTGGTGAGTTATGGCCAAACCCCTCCAAAATGACCCCACAACTTAAATCTTGGCCCTCAGTCTCCGGCAGCTGGAATGTACCTGGCCAAGGCAGTGGCCAGTGCGACATGAAGGCAGAGGGTGCTAAGAATCCCGGAGGACCGGACTAGGCTGCCATCTGATGCTGACCTTGGCTACGTATAATGGATGCTCCCTATCTTCTGATTCAAGACTTTTTGAATTGGAAGAGGAACTACAAAGGATCAAGTGGGACATCGTCGGGCTAAGTGAGGTAAGGAGAAAAGGAGAAGATCTCATTGAACTGAAAAGTGGACATCTCTTCTATTATCGTGGGACAGATACTGGCAGAACTAGTGGTGTTGGATTTATAATAAACAAGAAACTGAAAGATAAAGTTGTAGAAGTTGAATGTTCCTCTGACAGAGCTGCACGACTCGTTATCCAACTCTCGAGAAGATACCAGGCTCAGATTATTCAAACTTGTGCACCCACCACAAGTCATCCTGAAGAAGAAATTGAAGAATTTTATGAGGAAATTCGTCACCTAAATAATAAAGGTAAGCAGCACTTGAAGATAATTATGGGAGATTTCAATGCAAAAATAGGGCAATGGCAACAGAATGAAACTTCAGTAGGTAAATTCGGTCATGGCAACAGAAACCAGCGTGGAAATACTCTCGTTGAGTTTGCAGAGGCAGAAGGGTTTTTCATCTTGAACTCCTTTTTCAAGAAAAAGCCACACAGGAAATGGACATTGGAAACATCCAAATGGGACGACAAGTGAAATTGATTTTATTATGTGTAACAAAATATTCGTCATAGAAGACTGCAGTGTACTAAACAAGTTCAACACAGGTAGTGACCATAGATTGGCGAGATGTAATATGCACCTCAACACTAAACTCGAACGTGGCAAGCTCATAAAACAAACAAAATGTATTGACATAACCAACCTTAAAAAACACCATAATACCTTCAAGTTGGAACTGAAGAACAGATTCTCTGCTTTAGAAGGCCTAACATCGGAAGAAGTGGATATTTTTGAAGTTAACAGAAAAGTAACCAAAGCTCTTATGGAAACAGCAACAAAATTAGCTGGGTCTAAGAACAAGTTGCATGTGAACAAATTATCAGGAAAAACCAAAATGTTGATGCAAAAAAGAAGAGAGATGATGACAACTAAAGAAGATGTGACTTCCAAAGTGGAATACATAGAGCTATGCAAGACAGTACGAAAAAGTATCACTGAAGACGTAAGGAAATTCAACTGTGAACTAGTGAGGAAAGCAATTGAAAACAACCAAAGCCTAAAAACAGCAAAAGGACATCTCAGTAAGGGAAGAAAACAGATTATGGCACTGAGAAAAGAAGATGGTTCTGTAACAAGAAATAAAGGAGAAATTTTGACAAGAGTGAAAGATTTCTACTCCAAGTTATATGAAAGGGCATGTACTCCAGACATCATGCATGTACTCCAGACATCATGAAAGGTACCAGTACCAGAGTTCTTCCAGTCCTTCCAGCAGAAGTTGCACATGCAATCAAGAACATGAAGCGGGGAAAAGCTCCAGGAGAAGATGGAATTACTGTAGACATCATACAAGAAGCAAGTGGAGAAATCGAAACAGTACTCGCCCAAATTTTCACTCGATTCCTTAATGAAGGGAAGATTCCTGAGGATTGGAACAACGCTATAATGATCCTGCTACATAAAAAAGGTGACATTGAGGAACTACAGACCTATCAGCCTCCTATCAGTGGTTTATAAAATCTTCACTAAAGTTCTTTCACACCGTTTGAAGGTAACACTGGACATGGCTCAACCGAGAGACCAAGCTGGATTCAGGAGTGGCTACAGCACATTAGATCATATCCACGTACTGAGAGAACTAATTGAAAGAGCGAGGGAATATGAACTTCCATTGTGCATGGCTTTTATCGATTATGAAAAAGTCTTTGATTCGGTGAAACCATCAGCAGTTACCACAGCTCTGAAATCCTGCGGTATTGAAGATGCATACATTAATATTATTAATAACATCTATGAAAATGCAAGTGCAAAGATTCGGCTGTTTGAAAATACAACACACATAAAAATTGGAAAGGGAGTGAGACAAGGTGACACCATATCTCCGAAGCTCTTTAACGCCACATTGGAAAATGTCTTTCAATCACTGAACTGGGAAAACAAAGGGATAAAGATTAATGGGAATTATCTAACCCACCTTCGTTTTGCTGATGACATAGTCATTTTTGCAACTACCCCATCAGAGCTGCAGAGTATGATCCAGGAACTTGCTGACAAGAGTAAAGAAGTGGGATTAAAAATGAACTTTCAGAAGACAAAAGTGATGTTCAATGCTTTTACAAGAAATGAAGATTTATCGATTGATGGAGAAAAGCTGGAGATAACAGACACATACGTTTATCTTGGACAGTAGATATCAAGTAAGGGTCACATTGATGAAGAAATTAATTGGCATACAAAACTTGCCTGGAGAGCTTTTGGAAGAAACAGCATAATTTTCAAGAGCAATATGCCATTATGTCTTAAAAGAAAAGTGTTTGATCAATGCATCCTTCCAGTGCCTACGTATGGTGCAGAGACGTGGACCTTAACTAAAAGAGACGTACAAAGGCTGCAGACAACTCAATAAAGCATGGAGAGGTGCATGCTTAGTGTAACCAGGAGAGATAAGAACAGGAACTCATGGATCCAAAAAATGACAAGAGTGGAAGACATCATGATCAGAGTTAAATCCCTGAAATGGCAATGGGCTGGGCATACTGCCAGAAGGACAGACCATCGATGGACAGCCGAAATTATAGATTGGATTCCAAGGGACAGGAAAAGACCCAGAAGAAGACCACATGGGAGATGGGTGGATGAAATTCGAAAGTATGCAGGAATGACATGGAGGAAACTGGCACAAGACAGACCGTTGTGGAGGAAATTTGGTCCAGCAGTGGATTGATAATGGTTGACAATGATGATGATATATATATATATATTTATTTGAGTTTTACAAATTAGTTATTTAATTAAAAAAATGAGACACATAACATGTAAATAATAAGACAATTTGCCAAGCTATTAGATACACATAATTAGTCAAGAATCAAAGGAAAATATTCTGTACGTTGAAGGAGAAATTACGAAGTTATCTTACAGGTTTCAACTCAATAAAAGAGACCTGATTTATGGTTTTAGAGAATACTTACAACTTCAAGGAAAAGCAATACCTAAGTAACTTTCACAGCTGAAATGAACTTGACAAACCATTGTTATATCTTCTAGCAAATGTTTCAATAACTTGTTTATTATTCATACAAAACATGTCAAATCACATTTCCTTTAAGGACATCATTTGGCAGTGGATACAATCATACAAGAGAAAAAGAAGCCAACATCTCCGGAGTTGAAAAAAATAAATATAAATAATAATTGGATTGTACAGGGTGTTTCAAAAAGTGGTATACAACTTTGCAAGACAATTGAAAGGAAATAGTAACATGAACAATTAGTGTTACTATGCAAATGTAGAGTAACACTTGAAGTTTCAATACAGAGAATAAAATTTTGATGTGATTTCCTCCAGTAATTCTGCCAACGCCCCACTTGTAGTCAACTTCCTGCCACAAGTGGCATAGCATAACAGCAGTAATTCTTGTTTGCAGCTCACTGATATTGGTTCGTAGTGTGGTACATATGCATGATCTTTAGCAAAGCCCCACAAGAAAAAATCTAGTGGTGTATAATTGGGGGAACGAGGTGGCAATGGTACAGGCGCACCTCTACCAATCCGCCTACCTGGAAAACTTGTTTTAAGTACAACCTTACATCATTTAGGTAATGTGGAGGTGCTTCATCGTGCTGGAAGTGTAAGCATCCATCATGGTCATTGTCTAATTGCAGGATGAGATACACAATACCAGTAATGGTGGACTCAGCAAAAAGGAAGGGTCCATACACTTTCTTCATGCTTTTGGTGCAAACAACCTTGACCGGCGGCGTGTGGATGTGTGCTTTCCCAAATTCTGCAGTTTTATGGGTGTTGGCTTGACCACTTACATCAGAAGTGCACTCATCACTGAAAATGATCTTCTCTAGAAAGTCCTCATTTTCTTCTATCCGACTGTTCATTTCCATTCAGAAATCTTTACATATCTTGCAAGCTGGTACATGATAGTAAATTTGTACGGCTTATAATGCAGACAGTGTCGCAGAATGCCAGTTTTCCCGAGACTCAGACCTCGACTTTCGAAGACGTCTAACGAAGCTCTCGTGCACTTTGTTCACAACAGTTTTGGCTGACTGCTTGACATCGGATGATGAATAGAACAGCCCGTTTCCGCAAAATTTTTGTGCCACACATTGCTTGTATGTCTACTTGAGGTTCTTTGCCGTATTGCGCACAAAAATTCCTCTGAATTTGTGTTGCAGATTTTGTTTCCTTGAACCAAAACACACAAAGTGCACCTTCAAAGGTCGCCATCTCTCATGTGTTTGATGTGGAACACCCTCCTGTGGTGAAATTCGGTAATCCAGCGATGTGGTAGAAACTCGCTGTGTACCGCTATATTATGCGACTGACACAGCTTCTGTATGTCTTGCGAGTTATTCTCTGTACCCGTGCAAAGTTGTATACCCGCTCTTGAAACACCATGTATTTCAGGATCAAAATGCAGTTCCCTTCAGTGTAATCCTTAGAGCAGCAAATTTAACTCTCATTTGTGTGTAAGCTTGACAAATTTCAATTTAAGCATTCGATAAGTATATAACTGTTATGGAGAATACTAGCTTTTCCTTAATATAACATGAGAATATAAATTAAGTTTTTGCAGTTTGTACCATATAAAAATAATAGGCTGAAAGAAAAAGTATTCAAGACATTGAGTTACTTTTTATTAGGTCAACTTACACCTTCTTTTACAGCTTATATTTAAGAGTTTTGGCACATTTTTTTCCAGAAAAACAAAACAAAAAACAATGTGTAGAGAGCTATTATCAATAAGCCAAACTTATGCTTTAATATCTAAAATACTCAACATCCATCTTTGAATATGGAAAACATGATGCATATTTTGTTATGTCATTAGACACAGACAGGCAAGACAATAGTAATATACAAAATCCTGAAAATATTTTAATAAATTACTCAGGTACAGTTTTTAAAGTGAACATGCATAAATCCATTTTAATGTTCAAAAACCTTGATTATTAAACATGACTGATGCATGCAAACACATACAAACATGCTCCTAGGAGAACAAATTTTCCAAATATCATCTCATGTTTAGACATACAATTTTCTTAAATCTCCTATGCTTTATTCAGATTCATCTATAGAATTTTTATGTTCACAACCATGGTTCTGAGAAAAATAAAATAAAATTGGTAATTACTGTCGATCTTTCAAAACAATAATTCAAAATTTTTTATGAGTATATGATGGATTTTATAAATTACATACTGGAAGATCTGATGCAGTTATGACCTCACTTTGTAATGTGGTGGGATTCATGAAAGTTAAACTGTTGCTAATTCATTTAAAATAGCAACTATTGTGTTTTAAATATGGAAATTGAAAGTAGCACCATTTTGAAATTCACCAAGAATGAATGGTGCTTAATATATTTGGGTATGAAATGTGTTTTGCGCTGCCTACTGAAAATAAATTTTGCCCATGAGGTATATTTAAGCAAGAAGCAGTCCCTTGGAAGAAGTTTTAAAATGAAGCATACAAATCAAAAATTTTTTTTCTTCTTTCTGAAAAGTTGATTCAAAATGAACTGATCTCTTAATGCAGTCATCTGCTATTCAGTTCCACTTTACCATGGCTTAGAAATTCACATCCAAAGGGAGCCAATATCAGTGTTTGACTCTTTGACGTTTTATGAGTTTATAGTAGGTTCCTTTTTTATTTACCAACTCTTCATGCGTTCCTTTTTCCACTACTTTTCCATGGTCAATAACAGCAATGCAATCTGCTCCTTGGATTGTTGACAAGCGATGAGCAATCACTATACAAGTACGACCTTCTTTGGCTTTGTCTAAAGCTTCTTGAACCAGCTGAGAAGAAATTTTATCAGATTAGTTTCATGTGTGTTCTCTCTCATATTCATTCACCAAGCAAAACACAATGCATTTTAAAAACATTGCATCATTTTCAATTTCACTTCCTTTACTTAATACTGTAAATCATGATTTACAAATCACATAGGTTTGCAAGCATGATAAACTGCAAACAGTTACAATGGTGAAACATGACAGGGAGTTAACATAAATGAGCAAGAAAGTTTTCTGAGAGGGAATTTGCTGTATAATTGGCATTTATTATTCAAAACACAAGAGAAAAAAAGTGACTGTGAAATATGAAATTGGGAGAATTTTCAAAAACTAGGGTATTAAAAAAGAACAACATAAATTATAATGCTGCAGAAACTGAATTTCACAATAAATTGAGGGTGTCTACCAAATTTTGGAAATGCAATTTCCTGATCACTTTCAAAAGAACTTTGTGTGTGTGAGTAGATATATACAGACTGGGTGATTCAAAAGTCCCCGAAATCTGAATTCAAATATTTCTACCACGAATCTAGTGATGCATAACTATTTTTACATACTGTTAAAACACTCATACTTGCAGGTAATGAAAACCACTTTACGATAGATGCTGGAATTGTCCACCATTCTGTTGAAGACACAAATTTACCCGACGACACGTGTTGGTGGACACTCTTTTCAGCGTGTTGGAAATTGATCACAAAATTTTGCAAACAACATTTTGTACACATATTTCTATGCTACAACATTTCTTTCAACAGTTTGAGGGGAGGGCACAAACGCTTTCTTTTCGATACATAGTAAGTTAGTTGGAAACCACATTTGAGATCCATGTTGTCGAGGCATAGAGAATAGATTATCACAAAAAAAATGAACAATTACTAAAAATACAAAAAAAAAAAAAAAAAAAAAAAAAAACATCTTGACCCCAATGCAAAATTCATGACCCTTTTCTGAATTTGTGACTTTTATGACCAGTAGACACCCTGTAAATTTAACAATTAAAAGTGACAAATCGAATGAAATGGCTGTCATCTCTGTTTACCTGCACAATGAAAAAATCAAAAATATTATTGATCAACTGTTTGTGGAGAAATCGGTGGGTAATACAAAGGAAGTAATTGAGAAACTTGAAAAGACAGAAGATACAATGAACATAGTGAAAAAAAAAAAAATAACAGCCATATATACTGGAGCTATTTGGCTTTTTAAAAACTCAAACATGATATGCTAATAAGACCAATAGTTACCACAAAAGGTGGACTACTTTATAAAATGGAATGTTTTTTTTTGTTTAAAATAGTTTGACAAGAAACACATTATGGACCATACATTTCAAATTCTTTTGATCTTACACATAAATTAAGAAATATTCCTACCAATCAAAACACTAGATTGATCAATTTAGATGTAAAGAATGTTTCCTTCAGTTCCTTTGAGAAAATTGTTTGCTATAAATAAACAGTTTCCTGGAACACAAAAATAAAACTTATTTTATAATAAAACAGTGTATTACATTCAACAATTTCTTATTCCTTTTGAATTTGTATTACAGTTCATTAATTTTACGATTCAAGGAAAAGTTATATGGACAAAAACAAGATCTATCAATTAGATCTGTAATTTATCTTATTTTAACAGAACAATGTATAACTTCTTTAGAGCCATAGAACTTGTAGAAAATAAAATGGTGCTTGAACATTTTGTTCAGGGTATGTTAACGATATCCTTATTTTGTGTGACACAAGATTAGAATCGGCACAACAAATGCTGGATTACTTTAATACTTTAGACCGCAACATTAAATTTGATGTAGAGGAAGAAAAGGACAAAGAACTCTTTTTTTTTTTTATGTAAAAATCATCAGAAACTCAGGTTGTCTGGACTTGTACATAATTTTAAGAAAAAAAAAACATCAAACATGTTGTACAATTATAGGTCTTACAACAAAATTTAGTAAAAATTAACACAGCAAAAATTTAATAACTAGAACTTAAACTATCAAAAATTACTATTGTAATACTAATACAAAAAGGGGGCATACATATCCTCAAGAACTCAAAATATTTGAAAGAATTAAGCTTTAGCATGAATGTAAGTACAATAATACTATTACTTACCTACACATTTTTTTTTTTTGATTGGAGGTTTAATGACCACCGTGAGCAATTTGATGGGCTATAAGCAGTTGCCCGTCCCTGATTTAGGGCCACTGGTTCCACGAAAGGGAGAGATCCAGTGCTGTAAGACAAACACAACATCCATGCCTCACCGGGATTTGAACCCAGACCTCTTTCGGATGAATGATCAGAAGCCATCCTTCATCATTTACCTATAAATATATCTTGCTTTGGGTATGTGTTATCACCTGAGTTCACTTTATTTTCAGCATTTACAATATTATATTATTTAGTTTCTTTTATTGAAAAATATTTATGTTGTACAGCAATACAATAAAAAAAAAATCTTAAATTTTTTCTTTAGGTCTAAAAATAACAACCGTGATTTTTAAACTTTCTTTGTTCTAAGAATCATGACCAGAATGGAGTATAGATGGCAGCATGAAAACATCATTCATTAAGTGAAATATATACATGTGCAAGAATCTCCTTTGGTTTGGGGAAGGTAAACCCATTACGTAAATTCATTCTGTTTCGTGTTGCCTCATGTGTAAGAAACATGTTCAAGGTATCACTGCACTTAGTCCATACATATACTGTATGTGGACTAAGCGCAGTGATACCTTGAACATGTGAATGAAAATTCACTTGTTCATAAGCGGATAGTTGATGTCTAGTAAATTTCTTTTTAAGGGGGGGAGGGATTGATTTATATAGTTATTTTACACTTTTCGAAGTTGAATAGTTAAGTGTACAAATGAAATAAGGTCAACCAATTTCACCCACGGGATCAACAATAAACTGGTCATGATTTTTAGACCTAACGCAAGTTTTTAGCTGAGAATCAAGTTTTTTTTTTTGTTTTTTTTTTGTTCTAGGAGTTAAATATTTGCAATAAAAGTAAATTATAAAATAAGTAACAATATTGTAAAGGCTGAAAATTGGGTGATACACATTAAACTCTGGTGATAACACATACCCAAAGTAAGATACGTCCATAGACAAATGACAAAGGTAAGTGATAGTACAGTATTACTTACATTAATGCTTGGACAGTCAGGCAGCCCTAAATTCCCTTTCTTCTTTCCAATATAGTAACATTATCATGCAAGAAATTAAAAAACTAGTTGCTGATAATAAAACCGATTCTCTTCCATTGGGTGAAAAGTCATATTGGCACAAAAGGAAATGAAAGGGTGGATAAATTAGCAAAGGGAGCAACTAAAAAACCACAGGTAGATATAATACTCAAAACAATCCCTGAACAAGATCAAAGAGAACCTTAAAAAGAAAATGCTTACAGACTGGCAGGATGACTGGAACACTGTATCCATGGGAAGGAGTTGTCTTAGAGACAAATATCTGAATTATACCCTCACAAACCATTGCCATTTTCCAAGTTATTTTAAAAGATTCTCTTTGGAAAACTGCTCATGTACCTGCAGTTCGTCTTCAGGCAATGTTGACCACCTGGTGTTTCATTGTCCTCATCTTCAGGATGATAGCTTCAACAGGGACTTAGTAACTTCATCAGAAGAATATCATATAAGGAGTTGGAACTATGTCTACTAGATACTCCAGAGTTGGACTCGCACAATGGGTACCTTGATTATTTCTCTGTTTAATGAAATGAGCTGTTCTTCATTTTAATACAACAGTTCAACTCTACTGTTTGATTTTGCAGATGTTATTTTGATATTCTTGTAGTTTGTTAGCTCATTAAGTATCAGAGTTGTTTTCCTGTGAAATGTAATGTATTAATGTGGGGTTAGAATTCCCCATGTAATTGCCAATTAATAATGAATTTAGTACATATTGTTTAATTATCAAATTCTTTAAAATGTTATCTTGTAATTAAGTGATGAGTTGCATCGAATTGTTGCCTTACCTTTTGTGTTTGTGAAAAGGTTTTCAAAGTTCTGTTATTTTTTTTAACCTTTTATTTGTTCAAAGTTTTGTGATCTGCCCGAGTCAAGGCTTGTTTATATTTTAATGAAGACCAAGTTGGCCCAAAAGGAGGATGTTTGCATTTTCAGGGAAACTCCCAATTAGTTCTTAGTATTTCCTTCTCCATTCCTCAGTGGTGACTGTTGTTCGGCTCTGCGGTTGGTCTTCGGGGGCGAATTGTTATTGTGACACTATTTTCTTTCCTGAGTGACTTTCACTACACTCTGTTATGCTGTTGGGCAACACAGGTACGGTTGCAAGCTTACATTAATGCTT
The DNA here is from genome assembly GCA_039090855.1 of Macrothele yani. NCBI lineage: Eukaryota > Metazoa > Arthropoda > Arachnida > Araneae > Macrothelidae > Macrothele > Macrothele yani. The sequence goes on from CM077014.1 coordinate 5,074,436, forward strand.
TCAAATACAGTCAACACCTGATTATCTGTGACGTGACTTTGCGGTAATATATATTTTTTTTATTACAAAAAAGAATTGAAGGATGCGACTTAAAGACTTTCTGGCAAGGCTATTAAATTCTTGATGTGGCAAGCGCCGAGGATTCAGTTGAGCCCATTACATCAGTAGGTCATGGAGAAAACATCTTCTCTCTGATGGAAATTGCACTTGTGAAGAAAATACTAGTGCTAACATCATACAACTAACCAAATTTGTGAAATCAATTCTCAGAGGAGAAAACATTGATGAAACTAATATCATCAAATGGTTTGACTATGACATACATGACCCTGGATTTGAACATTTAACTGATAAACAGATAATTAATAAAGTTAGAGGAATAGCACATGAAAACGAAGGAAGTGAAGAAGATAAGGAAAAGATTTCACAGCTATGGGTGAATCACAAGTCAGCATTGCAACATGTCAACGGCCTGCTCGAGTACCATGAAGGACAAGATGATGCGTTATTAGCTGATAAGCTGGTTTTGACTGCAGTCCTGAATCAAACAAAAATGTTTTGCCATAAAAAGCAAAAAAAAAAAAAAAAAAAAACAATTATTTTAAGAAGACTTAAACAGGTAACTTTTAAGTGTGTATTATGCTTACAATAATAACTACCAGTCAGAATAAAACATAGCACTATGTTATGCATGTAATTTGTAGATTAATTTATTTTTCCTGTAAAAAATTGGATTATCTGCGAATTTTATTATCTGCAAAACTCGTGTCACCCACTATTGCGGATAATCGGGAGGTGACTGTAATCTGAAATTACAACTATGACAAGCGAGTTGATAGATAATTACACTCGCAGACAATGTAATTTGCGCACCTAGAAGAAAACATGCTATAACCACGAAACTTTGCAAATAGCTAGAGTGCGTGCTGGTATGCAAATGATTTACGTTTGGTGTGATTGTGCATGACTGCACACCCTGTGGTGGGTCTGCAAACATGAACCAGCAGCCTTATAAACTGGCGTGTATTCGATGCCCCATGAAAGCGAAAAGCACCAGCCGATGCAAGCAAGAGTACAGAGTGACAAGAATGCCGGGTAGACGTCAATTTATGCAACTTAAGGATTTTGAAAGAGGCCTAATCATCGGGCTGAAAATCGCAAGGTAGTCGGTGTGCCATATAGATTATTCTGACCATACCATCCAACTGTGTTGGGAGCAGTGGACACGGAACGGCACTGCCACATGACGGAGAGGCTCCAGACGGACCACTGGTAGAGAGGATCAATGGATCGTGCGCCAGGCATGAATGGATCCCACAGGGACCAGGTCCACTATACAGGCAGATGTAGTGGCTTCTATGTGCCCATGAGCCATTTCCCGATGCCTCGCGGAAGCGAATCTGATATCTTAGCGCCCCTTACATGTGCTGCCATTAACACTGGGACATCGCTGGCTCTGTATGCAGAGTGCAAGGCCAGAGCGACGTGGAACGTTACAGACTTGTGACGTGTGGTGTTTAGCAATAGTGCTGCTTCGTTTTGGGGTCAGATGATCATCGCGTCCAGCTGTGGAGGTCCCGGGGTCAATGGCACAATCCCAATCTCGCTATCGAGCGCCACACCTCATCCCACTGCAGGCATTATGGTCTGGAGAGCCATTGCTTATGATAGCCGATCAGCTCTAGTAGTGGTATGTGGATCATTGATGGGCCAGCGGTATGTGGATGAGATCCTACGACCCCGTGTTCCCATTCCTGGCCAGGATTCCAGGTGTGCTATACCAGCAGGATAATGCCCGCCCGCACACGGCTCGAGTTGCCCAGGACAGCCTACATCATGACCAAATACTTCCATGGCCTGCCCGTTCCCCGTACATGTCCCCTATTGAGCATGTGTGGGACCAGTTGAAACGCCAGATGGCACAACTATCCGGGATTTGGAGCACAACATCCAACACGTATGGGCCAGTCTGCTATAGGACAACATCAGGCGTCTGTTCGCCTCCATGCCATATCGTATTGCAGCATGTATTGCATGAGGCGGTGCGACGCGCTATTAAAGATAACCAGACTGTGTGCCACAGATCCCTTTGTAATTGTTCTGCAGCTCTGTTTTTGACATCATGTGTATCATTCATCTGTATCGTTATGTCCATAAAATTTCAGTTCAATCCGATGCTTCCTTCTTGGTGCACAAATTTCATTGTCCGTGAGTGTAGTTTTCCAAGAAAATTATCATTAATGTTGTGCATCAAGTCAGAGAAAATCTAAAAAGAACAAAGTCTAAGAAAATGAGAAAATAATAGAGTATGTACCCATGCCAAATTCTGGAAAACTGAATAACAATATTAAACATTTAGTAATGAATGATGTAAAAAACAGCAACTACAACTGAAAACAAAGTAGCAAATAAAGATCCTTCCAATAGCACATGTAGAAGGAGAAACATAACACAGTGGAATTTTGGTTATAGGTTTTTCACTTTTATATGCAATTCTGTGCTAGTCCCGATATTTTTACTGTAGTTTCTATTGCTCTTTTAATTCATTCATGCGCTTTTTGTGGTTATACATTTACTTTTGAATTTCAGATTATCAAAAATGCATAGTTCTTTGATTCTTTTGAACATAACCAGGTATATTACAACTTCAAGAGAATTCAGACTTTTTTTTTTTTTTTATCAGCCATGAAATACAGGATGCGACTAAACATTTAATAATAATGTTCACAATTTTCTTTTTTTTTTTTTTTTTTTTAATTCAAGAAATATTTGAAACAAACAAAGAGTAGTGAATATTTTACTTGGCACTAATGCTAAATCAACTAGTGGACAAACTGCTGTGAAAACAGCAATGCTAAGTAAAGAATGTATAATAGGGGTATTGAATAGACAGAAATCATATTTGAATTTGCTACCTGACGCTTCAAAAGTTTTTATTTTTGATATATTGAGAATGTGAACCCGTACAGAATTTCTTAATCTAGTTTTTATAATGAAAGAGTGAAAAATTAACCTCAAAGCCAAAATAGACATAAGCTTAAGGTAGCAAACAAAGTATTCATGTATGTATGTCTTACACATTATAAATTAGCATAACAGAAAATTACAAGTTTTTTTCTTTTGGAGGCATTCAAAATTTTACAATAGTATTTAAAATTTTGAAATCTCATTTATACATTTTTAAGACCACCCCCTATAAAAACATAATCGAGGTTCTACTGTACATCAAATTCCACTGGACCAACAGTAATTATTGGGTTGTCGGAAAAGTCATGACATATTTTAGCCATGTTTTGCAAAGGTCATTTATTGATAGAAAGAACAAAGATCAATCAATGATATAAAGCCCATTTTGTTTGATAACCTTTTGCCATCTTTCAGTGAGCTGCAGAATGCCTCGTTCATAGAAGGACCTGTCTTTCATGACAAAAAACTGTACAAGGTGCTGATTTACAGCCTGATCTGAATTGAAAGTTATACCACGCAAGGACTGTTGAAGAGAGCGAAACAAGTGGAAGCGTGACGGCACAAGGTCAGGCGAGTATGCTGGGTGTGGCAACACATCCCACCCAAGCTCCAATAATTTTTGGCGGGTGATCAAACTTGTGTGTGGTCTCGCATTGTCATGATGGAATACAACACCTTTACGACGAACGAGCTCTGGACGTTTCTGGATGATGGATTCGTTCAAACTGTCCAATTGCCGACAGTACACATTCGAATTGATTGTTTGGTTCTGTGGTAGGAGCTCGAAAAACACGACACCTTTAAAATCCCACCACACTGAGACCAGAACCTTCCGCTGATGAATGTCTGCTTTGGATGTCGTTTGAGGCGAAGCAGCACGTGGGGACCAAGATCGTTTGCGCAGCACATTGTTGTACACAATCCACTTTTCGTCACCAGTTATCAATTGCTTCAAAAAAGGATCGTTTTCCTCACGTTTAATGGGCATATCGCAGATGTTTATACGCGCCTTCAATTGAGCTTCTTTGAGTTCACGAGAAACCCACACATCGAGCTTGCTTACGTATCCCAGCTTCTTCAGGTGGCCGTGAACGCTTGAATGATGGATGTGAAATGTGTCTGCAATCTCTCGTGTCATGTAATGTGTGTTTGACTTGATCAATGCCTTGATTTAGTCATCATCAGCCTCGGTGTGCCTCCCTGAACGATGAGCATCGTTGAGATCAAAATCACCAGCACAGAATTTTGCGAACCACCGCTGGCACTGACGTTCTTGTAGTGCATTATCACCATACACTTTACGCAACTTTTCACAAGCTTGACGCGCGTTCTTCCCTTTACGGAAGTAAAACAGTAAAATATGGCGAAAATGCACAGTTTGGTCTTCCATCTTCAACTTGATGTCAAATCAACCAAATCACTCACTATTCCTTTTAGACTGCAGCTAGAACTGGCACCTGTCGAATGCCATAGCGATAACAGAGCTGCACATGCCTCTAGTACTTCCAAAACCACCCAACCGCCATCGGGTGCCAAAATACGTCATGACTTTTCCGACAACCCAATATATAGGACAAACATTTTGAAAACTGGAAATAAGGAACACTTAATAGCTATTAATAATACAGATCAAAATAGTATATTATGCAAATGTGAACATTTAAGGCATAAAAATCAAAATATTGGACTATGAAGCACATTAAAATAAGAGACTAACTAAAAAAAGTTTCAAATTTAGAAAACCAGGTCCACCAATGAATCTACAAAACCTATAAATTTCTTTAGAACTTAATTAAAAAATAATGTCTTACAAAGTATATAAGATTTTAATTTAAGAACATGCCATAATAATTTGAAGAACATGGGAACAAAATTTAAATACTTTTTGTTTCTTTGAATAAAACTCATGTTGATAATTGGCTACCTAGTTTCTTAATTCAATTACTAATCAAAAACAACTATTATGGGAATTTTACTAGAAAATTTTTTTATTTGAATTGCAGATTTTCGGAGAAAACTCTTCTTCTTCAGGTTTACTTTTTGTTTAAGTGACAACAAAAAGACAGCCTGAAGAAGGAGAAGAGTTCTCTCCAAAAATTTGCAATTTAAATAAAAAGATTTCCTAGTAAAATTCCCATAATAGTTGTTTTTGATTAGTAATTACTTTTTATATTTAAAAAAAAATTAAATACTTTCTATGTAAATAAAGCCTTGGATACAGTTTCACCTAGAGGCCAGAAACATTAAAAAACATGGATGATATTTGTAAACTTTTCAAAAATCTAATATAGACTTGTCTTAAGCTGCAGGCAGTTTCAAGTCAAGCTACCTGAATTAAACTTACAAGCACTTGAAATATGCCAAGAATTCACATAGGGAACTAAACAATATGAAGATTTGAAAAATTCCTAATACTAAACAAGTGTAAAAATATGACTTATCCTCATATAAAAAAGTCTTAATATAGACTTTTTAGAATAGAACTTCCCTCCCCTCATTTTTTTGTCCTCTCAATCAAATTGGAATCAAATGATTTGTACATCCTGTGGCAAACCAATTTGCAAGTTCACATCCAATATCCATTTAAGGGCTTCCACATTTTCATTGCATTACTATTTAATTATATCATATTATACTGCTATTGTTTCTAATGGGGAAAAGTCTCACATTAGATATACAGATGAGTGGGAAAAGATGGGACTGTCTGTTGGAAAGATGTTTGATACTTCATAAAGCACAGTTAACTATGACATTTTAAATTATATTGTTATCAAAATTTACTTACAGGACAAAAGTAAAAAAGGGGAAGAACAAATTACCTTTTCACTTTCAGTGTCAAGAGCTGACGTAGCTTCATCCAACAAGAGGACCTTTGGATCTCGAACAATAGCACGAGCTATAGCTATACGCTGCTTTTGACCACCAGACAGTTGTGTTCCTTTTTCACCAACCATAGTATTATAGCCCTATTAAGCAAAAGACAAAAAAAAAAAAATTGCTGGTGTAAGATAAAGTATTTTTTAATAAACATAGTGGGATCACAACTGAAATTACACAAGAGATACTAAATCATTATCAACCCACTGGAATGGTCTCTTCCACAGCTTTTCTTGAAGCAGTCTCTTCCATGTCACTCCAACAAGCTTTCAAATGTCATCCACTGTATCTTTTTCTGTCTCATGGTATGCAGTCTAAACAGTTTAGCTGTCTAATGGCAGTCAGTTCCTCAAACAATATGTCCAACCCATTGCCACTTAAGGGTCTATTTATTGTGATCATGATATCATCTACTCTGGCCTTTTTCCTGGTTACACCAAGCATGCATCTCTCCATGCTTCTTTCTTTAAGTTGAAAACACCAGGCTTCATACAACAATAACACAATAAACATAGAAATTAGGTGAAAAATGCACAAAGTCACGTATAGTGATGAAGTTTGTTAAGTGTAAGCTTTTGGCTGTTCTATGACCTTGATCACTAGTGATCAACTGAATCCGAGGACTGGTTGCCAGAACTATAGTGTGAATTGGAGGTACAGGAACTGTTGTCAGATTTTAGTATAGAGACCCAAATAAATGCGCTTTGGCAAGGGGTCTCTGAATTGCAGTTCTTGGTAAACAAAATTTCAATGATTTGTTGATAAATGGGGCAACATTTTTTTGTTTCCAAAGGGGAACTGTAGAAGTGTCTTTGAGGGTTAGTGCAGGTAATGCTGTTTTTTGAAAAGCCATTTGACAATCTAGTATTGATGCTTCGGTATGTGCTTCCAATATATACTGAAAGCCCAGAGGAAGTTAGAATAGGAATGACAAACTCCAGGGGTGAGACAGGATCACTGTCTTTAAGCAGGCACTTTACTGCAGGAGGATTAGGTTTCACAGTGAGAGTGTAGCTCATAGGTTTGAAAAGTTTACAAATCTTAAAAGAAAAGGATCCACGGAAAGGGATGGAACCAATGAATGGGGGGGGGTTCTCTTTTTTTATTAGTGTCACAGTGGACAGATTTTTCAGACTTCGTGAACACAAACAAGATGTGTCAAATTGTCTCCAAAAACAGCATTATCTGCACTAACTCTTGAAGGCACTTCTGCAATTCCCCTTTAAGAAGAAACAAAAAAGGTTGTTTCTCTTATTAACAAAGTATGTCTTAAACTTGGTAATAATTGATGTCATGGCTATTCCTGGACTTGGTACACTATAAATTTCACTAAATTATGGGGTTTACACAGGAATAAGTAAATAACCAGTTAATAATTTATCTGGTGGTTTGTATTATTTGTTAAATGTTTATTTGTCAGATGGTCTTTCTTTGAGGAGCTGATCTCTGAAATATCAGACATTATAGTCCCACACTATAGAATAGTTAGTCCTGAGGAAGGGTAGGGGTGCTACCCAAAAATCTGACTGTAAGTAATTTCCTTTATTCCTGTGTAAAACCCATAATTTAGTGAAATTTATAGTGTATAAGTATGTCTTTGTTTCCAAGAAAGCATTGAAATTGTACTTACCAATAACTGCAATTCTGAGATCTCTCATCAAATCCCATTTATTTGGATCTCTATACTAAAATATGGTGACAGTTCCTGCACCTCCAATTCACATTACAGTTCTTGCAACCAGTCCTTGGATTCAGTTGATCGTGGGTGTTCAAGGCCATAAAACAGCCAAAAACTTTGCTTAACAAACTTCATCACTATACATGACTGTTTTTCACTTAATTTCAATGTTTATCTCTTTAAGTTTTCCTCAGAATCTGCATGTCTATGGTAATTGCTCCTGAAAGTTGTACTGTTTCTTCCAAATGCTCTCCAAGTTTTATTTATGTGACTGTTAATTTCTTCAATGAACTATGATCAAAGTAAACACCGATATGCAGGGGCGTATGCTGAATTTTTTTGGGGGGATTTTTGAAAGTTTCTGAAATCCACCAGGATAAAATGGAAGTTAATAAAAAAAGAACATGTTAATAATAAAAAAAAAAGGTATTTCTTAGTTTTTTTAGGTATATAACATACATATATACCTAAATTAAGCTGATGAGTACATATTAAAAAAAAAAGCGACAGAAACAAATTTCTCCTTGTGAAATAATGAAATTGATTGGACTCACCTAATTCTTAAAAACTGAGATTTATTCTTCTAGGCACATTTCCAAATTTGTCAATGACTTCTTCATCTTCAACTTGAATGTCTCTATGAATAGATAATAAAGCTAGCCCATTCAGTCTTGACTCTGATGTACTGTTTCTCAAATAAGATTTCAATCGACAAAGACTGGAAAAAGCTTCTTTCTACTGATGCTGTGGTTACAGGAAGAATTGCAAAATGTGAAGCAAAATATAAATGTTGGGAAATAAGTTCTTATTGCATGATGCCAAACTTTCAAATGCGTTTTTGGGGCGCACATCTGCCTTTTCTCTTTCATATTTTTGACACCATAATTGATACTTGCTTTCTGTTACATCAGAATATCCTAAATCAGATTCATACATTTTCACTGCAGATAATATTTGGGAATAATCATTCTTCACAGCAAAAACCGGTAGAATGTTTTGCAATGAAGTGAGTGTTTCTTTTTGTGACTGAAACCTTTCATTTAATGATTCAATTATATCATCCACAAAGGGTATAAATATACTTCTGCGGAAATATTCTTCTGGAGTTGAATATGGGACATTGCATCTATATTTTTGTATACTGCATCTACGTGGAACTTCTTCTGCTACTTTGAGGCCTACAGCCAATGTTTTTACAGCATCATAAATTAAGCTGAAGGATTTTTCTGCTTCAGTTCTCATGCTGTTTAGCAGTGTTGTAACTTCTGATATTTCTTCTAATGCATCGATTAAGTTGATTTGCTTGTTTTGGAAGTTTTCAGATAGGTTGTATGTGATGGACAATATTTTACTAAGGACAAAAGTTGCCACTAGAAATGGAAACTGACATATAGAGTTGAGCAAAGTGTGTGCTTTGACAGATGATTCTGCTGACTCTTCTTCCTCAATCGCTTCTAAGGATGATATAATAGGATGCAGACCTTCTTTAAACATAAGAACGGCATCATGCCTTTGGATCCATCGAGTTTCACATAGAGTTTTCATCTTAACTTTCTTGCAATCAGGTAGCAGTCGCTGGATACTTTCTTTCAAATCACTGGTACGTTTAGCAGAAGCGTGGAAAAACGAACATGTTTCTGATATAACTTCCATACAGTTCCTTATGCTAGGCATTTTGCTAGCATCCGACAAACATAAGTTCAAGGAATGGGACATGCAATGAGTACATATTGCTTTGGGATATATTTTTCTAATACAGGCCTGCACTCCATAAAACTGTCCTCGCATTGCTGCAGCCCCATCATACCCCTGCCATCTCATATCGTTCAAATCAAAACCCAATTTCACTAAATTTTCCATTATTGTTGTTGCAAGAGAACAGCCTGTTAAAATTTTTCACTGGTATAAAAGCCAGAAAATCTTATCTTAATTTCAGTTCTTCTTCATCAAAATACCTGATGCACAGTGAAAACTGTTCTATTTGACTAATGTCAGTTGTTTCATCTGCCAATACTGAAAAAAATTTGAATGCTTTACCTTTGCTACAATTTTCTGTTCAATAAGTTCCCCAAAGATGTTTATTATTTCATTCTGTATTACTGAACTTGTATACATGCTATATTACCTCCACTAGTTTCTAAGTTTTCTTTTAAAATGGCATCTCCAGAATTTGCATGATATCTTAATAAAGTGCGAAAATTGCCATCATTATTTGCTGGTTCCTCAAACGAAATTCTTCCAGAATCAACTTTTCCACTAAGAGGTATCTTCTGCATTCCACACAATCTAATTGTTCGCACAAAAGGAACCAACCTTTTCCTGCTGTTAATTATCTCTTGCTTTTTCTGTTTATTCATTTGTAAAATTATACTATCCTGTTTTTTATGAATTATTGATGCAATATTTTCAGCTGCCAATACAGCGTCTTTGTGATACTTATTCTTTTCATGTTTTTTTAATATTTTCCTCGCATCTTTTAAATCAGTACTAGGCTTTGTAACGAGGCTACCCAAAGTCTGATGTTTGCCTTTACCAGCAACATCTTTTTCGTAAAATAAAACAATATTTACAAAATGAACCTTCTTTCAGATGTGAATAGACAGCCACTTATTCTCTTCTAGCCATTTAATTTGGAATGTTCTCATATGATTTTTATTGCAACTGGAACTGATTTTTTTAGGGAATCTATATTTCCCAGTAGGTTTCCATATGCTATGTAACAAATCCACTTTTTTCTCGTCGCTCAAAGAATTAACAAGCTCACTGTTACCTGCATACAATCCTATGTCGTTCAAATCTGAAATGCTTTCAGACTTTTCATTACCATCTGCATCTCTGTCATTCGTCATGCATATTGGTTGAAGCTCATAATTTTCCGGATTACTCCCGCTTTCAACGCATTGGTTTGGAACTTCAATATCAGTGGGTTCAGTATAGCGTTTCAGTTTCCACAGCTCTTTTTTTGTTATGGAAAGTCAACAGATTTTGTTGATGAAATCGTTTAATTTTTTAAATAACCTAAATAAACTGTTTTAAGCAGCTGTGGGAAAGAGCGAATAAATACTGATTTTGAATTACAAGGATACAGACAAAACCTCTAAACACGCCCCTGCCCATATATGACAATGGGCTGGGGATACTGTTAGAAGAATTGATCACTGCAGGACAACCAGAATTTTAAACTGGATACCAATGGGAAGGAAAAGTTCTAGAAGACCACATGGGAGATGGGTGGATCATATTCAAAAGGATGCTGGAGCCACATGACAGAGTTATAGAAGAGGCTTGGGGAGACCATCTAGCAGTGAACTGAGAATGGATGATGACTATATGTGCAGAAAAACAATGCAAGGGGGGAAAAGTATTCAATAAAGGTAGTTTATTTTGCCAAAACAGAATGTAACAAAACTAAAATGGCCCTGCAGCAATGAATAATAACCAAACTGTATATTACGAGCTTTTACTGTAATCAAGATGTAATAACATGCACAGATTGGTCCCATCTTGAGAGTTTGGTTAATTGAATTTTAATATGCATTCTTTATATGCTGTGCATATTTTCAGTGGTGTAACAGGGATGAGGGGAGGGTGCATTTTTACTCCCTAAAATTTCAAATTTCCTGCATGCTGGTGTGTAATTGCATATGCATCATCACCCCATTTCCCTAAATTTCTAAATAACTATAAAGTGATAGGAGAAACTTATTTCAAATTTCATCCATATAGCTTAAATGTAATGTAGTTAAAATTAAGTGAAATGTTCATAAGCTGTGTGCAGGAATTTTTGTTGTATAACAGGTGCCTTTTGGATGGTTTTAGCCATCGTCTGCTGCATTGGGCACAACAGTGCAGGAAGTGAATGGAGTTTTGTTAGGGTTAGGGGTATTTTGTTTAGCAAAGCATTCATACTTTTCTTCATACAGGACAGTCAGTCTCAGGTAAATAGACAAAGTCATCGCTCTTTCCATGTTTTTCTTTAATTAACACACAGCAAACTGAAAAATTGTATTTCGATATCGCTGGGATCGAACTTGATAACTAGCCGAGTGCGTTCGCTTTACGCTATGGTGCCAACAATCCACGGCGTTATGTGTATTTATTTGTGAGCATCTGACTTCACAAATCCGTAGGGATGGGGCTCAGCAACTGAGACATCTCCATCTGGTGGGGCTTAACAGCACAAGCTATTTAATTATAGCTAATAACTCACCCTTTGGATTTATTAGCTATAATTAAATAGCTTGTGCCATTAAGCCCCACCAGATGGAGATGTCTCAGTTGCTGAGCCCCATCCCTACGGATAGTCAGATGCTGACTGATAAACGCACAGAGAACGGTGGATTGTTGGCACCATAGCGTAAAGCGAACGCATTCGGCTAGTTATTGAGAGATCTGGCGTTCAATCCCAGCAGTGTTGAAATACAATTTTTCGGTTGCCGTGTGTTAATTAAAGAAAAACGTGGAAAGAGTGATGACTTTGTCTATTTACATTGTCTCCATGTATTTGAAAGATTTTCACCAGTCAGTCTTAGGTTTTATGACAAGGCTATGACCAGGAGAAGTATCTTTGTCAGTAGAAAGCAACAGATGTTGTAGGGAGGAATTTTATTTGGAGGTAGTGGCATGGCAGTTCGTAGGATGACAGAGAGGGAGTATCTCTGTTTTGCAGTGGAGAGAAAGGGGCACAGAAAATGAACAAAGGTGCTCGACTCTTGAGAGAGAAGAGTCTGTTAAAGCCAATTATGTATCGATCCTCGAATCCAAATAAGGTAGAATGAAACAATATATGTATAATAGTTCAATGGTGCCAACCCCACATTCTTAAAATTAATTTTAAAAAGTGGTACGCTTTTTTTTTTTTTTTGTCGTCCTCAATTCCAGTATAATTAAAAATGAGCAAGAGAAAGCCGCAATATCTGTTAAATTATTTTAGTAAATGTTGCAAATCAGTGATAAAAAAATTGGAAACACAGAAAGCATAGTGAAAAACAGGATGAAGAAGCTGACTAATGACAACAGAAATCTCAAAAGGCTACTAATGAACCTGAGAAAATTATGATTTCATCATTCAAATACATTTTCCTTTGTGTTACAGTACCATTTTTGAAATACGGTTTTTATATTTAAACTGGTTTTCATATGTAAACCATATGAAAACCAGTTTAAGCTTTATAATTCTTACACCATGATTAATATCAGTAAAAATGTTAATAATCTAATTTTTAATCGATTAAAAATAATAATTTCTGGGCACTCTTCTACACATTCTAAATATCTCGTAATTTTATTTGTTACCTCTTTTTTAAATGCTTTAAATTTTGCCCCCCCACCCCCATTTTGTTGGAGGTTTTCAACTTTTGCTATATCCATTTTAACCATGCAGTTCACTCGTTCATTATTTTCCATACATCATAGCTTCAGTTTTAGAAACTTAATTTTCATCTTCAAGATTTCCTTGTCATAAATTTTTGGGACCCATCTCTGATTAATAAGGATCAAAATGTACAAAGAACTTACATCAGGAAGATGTGAGACAAAATCATGGATGTTTGCAATTTTGGCAGCCTTTTCAACTTGCTCCTTAGTCACCTGATCTTCCACACCATACATGATGTTTTCTCTGATGGTACAGTTGAACAAAACTGGTTCTTGACTAACAAGAGCCATGCTGCTTCTCAAGTACTGGAGATTAATAGTCTTTATGTCAAATCCATCGAGAACCTTGAAAAGAAAGAAGAGTAGAAATCATATGCATCAGTAGTTTTAGCTATATTGCAACACATCTGGACGAACAAAACTAAAATACAGAGAATACCTGGTTTAACATTTCGTATGGGGGAAATAATTATGAATATTAAATGTGAGAAAATATTGCATCCATCTGTTTATATTCATGTAAAGACAGTTTCAGGTGTCCGAGAATGTGTATGAGTTCTTGCAAATCTGATGATTATGATTCACTGCTTTATACATATCTGCCAACTTTCAAGAATCAAAATCTATGAATGTTTAATCAATATGTTTGAGTGACTGATTTATTGAATGTATTGATTAAATGTAATGAACATATCAATTAAAAGCCAATTAATTATACAGATGTTTGTCAATTTCAATGGAGTTTGTATGCCATAATTAGGATATTGGCATTGTTTAACGCTTACAACAATTAAATTGCAAGCAATACATGATTATCTTATTAGTAAGTTATCTTTAGGGTACATACACAGATAAAATTTTTTTATTAGTAAATGCAAAATTATTGCAATATTTTAGTAACTTTTTACTTTATTGAGATTCTGACCAAAAACTTTTGTGGCAACATGTCAGGATACCTTTAAAAATGTAATTTTAAATAGACGATGCCATCGCTCTGTCCACGTTATTTTATAAACAATGCACAGCAACTGAAAAATTATGTTCCGACACCACTGGGATCGATTTTTCAGTTGCTATGCGTTGTTTATAAAATAACATGGACACAGCGATCACATCGTCCATTTGCATTATCCCCACGTATTTGATATATATTCACCATTTTTATTGCCCTTTGGATTTATCAGCTAGAATTAAATAGTTGTGTTAAATGCCACCAGATGACAACAACTCAGTTGCTGAGACCATCAATAGGATTTGTGTAGTCAGATGCTGACTGATAAACCACATATGGTGCTGATAATTGTTGGCACCATAGCGGTGAGCGCTTACGCCACAGCATGGCATAATATGCAAATTATCGTCGGTGGTATTTAAGGAGTATGGCGAAGTGAATGTAATCAGTCGTCGGCGTACGGACACGTGCGAAGACCCTGAAGAAGCTGCAATGCCTGGACATGGAAGACGTGTACGATTTCAGCAGTTATCGGATTTTTAGCGAGGTCATCTAGTCGGACTCAGCGAGGCCGGGTGGTCGTATAGTCGTATTGCGGAGCGAATTGGACGGGAAGTATCGGTGGTGGTACGATGGTGGCATATATGGTCCGAGGAACATTCCCACACGAGAAGATGTGGAATCGGGAGTCACAGACGGACTGATGAGCGGACTGATCAGCGTTGTCAAGCAGAACATCCACTGCGACGCAAATCCGAGCTGTCGTTGCACCTGAGGTGACTGTGCGAACAATCCGCAACCGTCTACTGGATGCAGGACTACGTGCACGTGTGCCTGACTCCAGCCCACCGTCAGGAACGGCTGCAGTGGTGTCGCCAACGTCTGCACTGGAGAATGCAATGGCGATCTGTCGTGTTCAGCGATGAAAACAGATTCTGCTTGGGAGTCTCCGATGGCCGTATGCGTGTTCGCAGACGCACAGGGGAGCGTCTCCACCCTTCTTGCATCCGCCAGCGACACACAGGGCCTACACCTGGTCTCCTGGTGTGGGGAGCGATCAGCTATCACTCCTGTACACAACTAGTGTTTGTACCGGGTACGTTAAACAGCACCTCCTACATCAACAACATCATTCAGCCCGTTGGTGTGCCATTTGTAAGGTCGGTCCATCGTGGTGTTTTCCAGCAAAATAACGCACCCCCACACACAGCACGTGCAACGCAACATGCACTTCAGGGTGTGAGACAACTTCCATGGCCTGCACATTCACCGGATTTGTCCCCCATTGAGCATGTGTGGGATTTTATGGGACAACGACTTATCTGGTCTCCACGGCCAGCCACGACCATCCCCGATTTACGCGTCCAGGTTGAGGATGCTTAGAACTCAATACCCCAAACTTACATCGAACATCTGTACGACAGACTCCATGCCAGAATTGCACAGTGTGACGCAGTTCATGGCGGTTCAACCTCGTACTAACCATGTTACATGGAAATGTTATTTTTCAGTTTACCAGCAAATGCAGCTGTATTTTGCCATAATGTTTTGATCACGTTATCCTCTGCATTCCGTTATTATGCTGTATAAATTTTGTTGGTATCAGACGTCTCCTTCTTGGTGTTCTTTTTTCACTTTCCGCCAGTGTATATGTAGTAAATTATGAATGTTGGAATCGTAAAGTGAACTTGTGCATAATTAATTAAATTAAAATTAAGCTTACAGTATGGCTGAGATTAAATAGTGTCTGGTGAGAAGCATTTATTGGTACAAAAAAGTTCAGGTGTGTTAGCAAGACAACAAAATTTGGTATCGAGTCATGCACTATGTCAGTAGAATGATTTTTTTTTAATTAATTCTTTTTTTTTCTCCCCCGAATTCTGAAATTTCTTATTCAGCAATTTGTAAATGAAATGATGTGAAAATTTTTGTATCAAGTTTCGAGAAATATTAATTGTGTACATGATGTAAAATTTCTTGTGAATATTAGAAATTTTACATCATGTAGGGAGTCGCCAATCCCAGAGATAAAAATCTCATTTCCTGTAAGCTCAGAAATTCCTTTGGAAGAGGTCACCTTGCAATAATCTTGAATACAATAAAATCCCCAGGGCATAGCAGGTGGAATTTCAAGAATTTTTGCAAAGTCATGGTCAAGAGCCATGGATGACTAACAGGTTCTTCATCCTCCCACCACACCCCTCGTGAACACCCTCCCTCAAGTTACAGAGAGCATGAAAGATGACTTTCAGCCAATAGCGTAGCTGAAAGCCATAGCGTTTTTTTGGCACATGAGAGCTAGAGCTTTGTAAAAATTTGAGCTAAGGGGAGATTTCTCTCTCTTCACGCTTCACTCACACACTTGCTCCTTAGTTTTTCAGAGGGTAACACCTCACTTACTTCGTGTTGGACTTAGGTCAGCACCGCTGACCTGCGAAAAGAAGTTCATTTGGTGAATTTATAACTCACTCTGCAGTTGACCGTGATGTGAGATTTCACCTCCAGCGCATGCTTGTCTCTTGGGGTTTTTTTAGGTAAATTTTTCACTCCAAGCTCGTGTTCTGACAGCTGCTCCACTCTTGGCTACGTTTGAAATGGAAAAGATTATCTGTTTCTACAAGCCGAGCCTAACTGAGGGACTTGAAGACTAACGCTCTCTGGCGACACAAAATGGAGCCCTATAAAGAACCGCGGTGCTAACCTCCTCACCGACGAAAGAGCCATCTTGGATAACACCTTTATCCGCTGCTGAAAAGGAAAGGCTGGAAGAAGCCTCGATGGATATTCTCTTTTCACAACCCCACCACCACCACCACCTAAGGACGCTAGAGCCAAGACAGTAATAGGCAATTTTAAAAATTTAATTTTGCATCTTTTTTTTAGGGAATAAAGGGAAAATGTAATGTAATTGAAAGTAAGATCTACCAAATTCTAGGCAAGCAGTAATGACAAACAAAAGTTTGACAACTGAAAAAAAAAAGTTTTTTTTTTTTTGGAAAAATAAAGTATCCCTTGATTTGTACAAAAAAAGGGGGGGCAATTTCCCCTCATTTTTGGAACCATTTTCAAATATCCTGAGAATCCAGGTTGTGTGGAAACCCTATATTTAGAAGAAACCAGCAGTCTAACCAGAGGTTGAGAAATGACGCCCGTCATTCTCCCTTGAAATACTACTGCCCAGAGAAAGAAAAGGTAAACCTTCTGATCTAAATTCATTTTACGGCCTCCTGTTTCAATAGACTTTCTTTTTTTTCCTCAGAAAAAAATATTTAGTAGAGGATAACAGGGTTGTCAAAAGGATATAATTATTGTTGAAGTTTATGATTATTTGAAATTATTATGATGTACCAGAAAATCTTAATGTATCGAATAATGACGCAGAGAACATGAGTGATAGTTGTGAAAAATGAAATTTATCAGGTATAAAAAAATGGGGGAGAGTTAAGTGATTTTCTTTTAAGTAAAACAAATAATATAAGAGCAAGAAAAAAATTCAGAGGTAGCCGTAATGCATTACATGCTGAGAAACCTCAGTGTTCATTTTATTTTTGGCCAAAGTGTATTTTTCTGTTGTATTGTGCATGATGTTTTGTGAAAGTACCTAAAAAGGGAAATATCAAGTGTAGAACACAACTTTTTCTTACTAAACAAATGATAATTGAATAACACTGAAATTTTAATAATAAATGAATTACAAATTGAAATGTTAAAGTTTGAATACCAGGCAAATCAGAAAATTGTATAATCAATCTGAAATATACACCCAACAAAATTGAAATTGGACTCTAAAACTCATTTTTGGCATTCATGGGTGATTTGTAAAAATAAAACCAAAGAAAAAGAATCTGTAAAATTATCAACCAAATTCTGATCAGGTGAGAGGCCTGATCAATAATAAATGTAATTGATAACCAGTTTTTATACCTAAAAAAATTTTGAGTCACCTTTATTACTTGTTTATGTGTGTTCAGTGAATCCAAGGTATTGATAAGTAAATTAAGTACATTTTTTTTTTTTTTGGTCAAGCTCATAAATCACCTCTGCACTTGGCAGAGTTCAAGGATCTGAGCCTGGTAAGATTTAATTAACATATACTTTGACAATGCAAATTTTACTGTTTGTGCATACATTTTTCTTTTGTTCTTCCACTAATTATTTTTTTATACATCATGTGCCATATTATTCCATATTATTTGATACAAGTGTATTTACACCATAACACATGGTCATAGTGACTGAGATTTATAATTGAACAAAATCACGTTATATCATCTGCACACACACATATTACTAAGACATAAACCAGTATTATTCATTTTGGCATCCTGCATGCATGCATCCATAAATATATTAAACCAGCCAGGGTGACATTACACAACCTTGCCTGACTACTGCACCAATAGAAAACTATTTCAATAAAACACCATTCTCTCACACACATGTTCTACTGCTAGCATACATGGCTTTCACACTGTTAAGTAGATTCCCAGTAATACCATATTTATTCAAAACCTTCCACAGGAGAGTTCTATTTACTTTCTCATATGCTTTCTTTTTATCTATGAAGGCCACAAACACTTTTTTACCAACAGACAGATCCTTTTTAATCATCATGCGTAAGGCAAAAATTTGGCATAAAACCACTCCGTACATCCTACATTTTCTCTGATGTAAGACTTGTTACTTTATCAATAATGATCTTCGCAAACACTTTTCCTGGCACACTCAGCAAACTGATACCACAGTAGTACTTGCATTCAGTCTGATTACCTTTTTTCTTGTACAAAGGAACAATGATAACATCCCTCCAATCCTGAGGGACCATTCCTAACTCCCAACATAACTGGCAAATTTCAGTTAAGCAGTCAATCACAGAGTTACCACCATATTTTAGCATTACAGCAGATATGGCATCTACTCCAGAAACCTTACCATAAGAGATAGAGCTTTACGCACCTCTTCTCTTGAGATCCCACCAGTGCTTCCATCTTTCACTATGGCATCATCTGCTTCTGCCTCAGAATCAGCTTTGCTTTCATTACCTAATAAATCCCAGAAGTACTCATCTCATCTTTCACTTAGCTCATTGGGCTCTCATATCATTTCTCCAACTCTATTCTTTACACCACTTAGAATTTTATTTCCCCTCTTTTTCCTATGTCTTATGTACCTCCAGAATGTTTTTTCTATCTTTCCGAAATGCCAAATTGTGCCTTTCCTCCTTTTCCTTCATATCTTTTGCCTTACTCTGGTGAACCAGCTTTGCTGTCTCATGCTTCTTACAGCGATATTTATCCTCAGAAACTCTACCTTGCAATATCCCAAAGTATACTTCCTTTTTTCTCTTTACTGCTTTTTTAACCTCTCTGTTCCATCAAGCATCACATTGAAAGTTACTTACTGTTGCAGTACCCACACAGTTCTTAAAACGTATCCACTTCTTTTCTACATACCTCTCGAACGCCTATAACTCATTCAGACATTCACAGAGTAACTGTGATGTTCTCCAGACAGCCTTTCAACCTTTATTCTTTTCATCACAGGCATCTTCTTATACTTCCTTCTCCAACCAACATTCTGTTTCACCCATGATACTAACAATTGATGATCAGAGCCAACCTATACACCTCTCATCACACGGGTATCAACAACTAAGTGTTTCAGACGCTGATCATAAACAACAAAATCTGTTACACACTTTAATCCAAGAGTATGATTTTCCAAGTGTGTGTGTGTGTGGATATACTTGTGGTTGAAAAACATATTAGAGACCCACAATCCATTTTTGATGCAGAGTTCAATTAATCTTTCACCATTATCATTCACACCAAGATCATTAAACTTACTCAGAACATTATCAGAAATCTCATTCTGAACACCTACTCTAGCATTGAAATCCCCTGCTATTATAACTTTCTCTTTAGCACCAAACTGGCTCAAAACAGCTTTTAGCTCATTCCAAAAATCTTCCTTCTTATCAGAGGGATCTGAATCACAAGAAGTATACACTACAACAATTACTATTATCTGAAGTTCCACTTTCAAACGAATCCAGATAATTATTTCACTTATGCAGCTGTAATGAATCAAGTTGTTCTTCGTCTTTTCACTTAAAAATCATACCTACACCAGCCTGTCCTCTCATATTATCCAATGCTCCAGACCACACACTCACCGTTCCATTCATTCTTCTATCCCAATTTCTTTCTTTTTAGTTTCACTTTCACACAGTACATCCAGCCTATACTTATTCATTTCTTGAATTGCCTCATTTATTTTTCCATCTATACCGCTAGTATTCCATATACCAATCTTACACTCACTCAGCTGAAATCTCCATCTCAAATGTTGTTTAGGTCCAGTTTGATTCCGTGATGAATCATCCTTCTCAAGTGTGGTAGGTCCACCATATCGCACACTTGAGTCCTTTTTTAATTTTCTTTGAGTTTTTGTAATCAGGGAAGTACATCAGTGCAGGGGATTAGCCCACAAATGATGATTCCAGTTGGTCCACCTAAGGATTCTGGAACATAACCCAGTGAGTTGGGGTCTTTTTGCCAATGTCACACAGTACCAGCTGGTACCTCTCCAAGATTCATAGAGGCCCTTGTTGTTGTTCTGGGTGCCATTGTTGCCTATGGAGCACCCTGAGGAGGCAAACCCATCTCTCACTAAGACAGCCCATAATGCTGAATCATATTAGAAAAATTATGGATCACTTGTTTTACAATTCTTCATAACATTACCACAAAATTTTGTAAAAACTGTGTTACTTTTAAATGGTCCCAGTTTCCATTTCAAGAACAAAAAAATACACTTACTACATATACTTAAGAATTCAGTATCTCGAATGGTGTTTTTAATTGTTTTTTATGTGCCAATATAATTTTGTAGATACATAAGAAATTAGATGAATTTAAAATCACTTTGAGTTATTTTATCTTCTATTAATCGTTTTATTATGGTAAAATTGAATTGCACTGACATAAGTTTTTTCCGTCATGCTCACTCATCGGACATGTTTCTCAGTCACTCTAAATCATAACTAAAGAATATAAAACAAGAATAAATAAAATAAAGTTGATACAAGTTTGATGTAATTTTTTTTAGCTACTAATATTTATGTGCTGATGAGTAATGCCATTGAATAAAGGATGCTTTTTCTGCATTTTAGTATTGCAGTACTTGGGACACAAAACAATTAAGATATGTGAGACTGATTTAAATACTTACTACTTGTCCTCTTTCTGGGTCATAAAATCTTTCTATCAAAGAAATTACAGTACTTTTTCCACATCCACTGGGACCCACAAGAGCTACTGTCTGGCCTGGCTTTATATGAAGATCAATTCCTTTTAAAATCAGTGCATTTCTGCGACTGGGATACCGGAAAAAGACATTCACTAATTTTATTTCTCCAGAAACTTCCTAGAAAGAAGAAAATTATTCTAAGTGGAAAAACTGTGTCACACTACAGCTACTAAACATTTCAAAAAAGTAGAACGGCTTCTGATACCAAAAAACTCTCACATTTTAAAAATTTGCATCTTAATGAGATTTTTGTTATATGATATTTCAATGGAAATAAAAAATTGACAGCAAAATCTAAACTTTATTTTGGAGAAACTGTCATCATTCATGTCTGAACCATTCAAATGCTTCTCTGCTTTTCTGGTAAAACAGAAGAAAATGAGAGTCACTGTTAAGGAAATACAGTAAAACCTTGAAAATCCAGCATCCAGAAAACCGGCAACTTCAGAAATCCGGCACTTTTCTGATTTCGTTTTCGTGAGAACATTCGATGTTTGACGAATAACCATGGGAATCTCCCAATGTACCATCTCAACAACACATCACAAGATCATCCAATCTCAGTATGCAAATTGCCCATAGTTGCCTACGTGTAACATTGGGAGGTTTCTCAAATTCGTCATCTCATTGGGCCATGATGAAGTGACGCAAACCAATAAGGCAAAGAATCGTCGCACACGTTTGAAATGAGTGTTGAACGGGTGATGATGATCTGTGCTTGGTGGTGGCAGTACGTGGATTCGATCGTGTAATGACATCTACAGCGGCCTTCATGATGCATCGCGCTAATCGGCTTCGCAATGTATCGTAGTTTTGTCAGTCAAAAAACCGCAACGTTGATGTAAAATTCACATCTGGTTTTCGCGATGTATCGATACATCACCCAGCACTAGCGGTTGCTCTGGATTTTTTCAAGTTTTGCCTAACCATTTGCTAAATTCAATTTTTTTCAACTGAGTTTTATAATAAATAGTGCAAAAAGTATTTGCCAAAACTGTTTTCCCATCACCAAAACTATTTTTTCTCCTGCAAATTGCGAAGAATGCGGTCGGCAGCGCGACCTCTGCATGTTTATAAGGCGTAGACATGCACATTTTTGTTAAAGTGACCTGTTACGTGTAAGTACGTTCTTTATGTTATGCCAGTTACACAATTTTCGGATAGCTTCAAAAATCCGGAATTTTCATAAATCCGGCACTTTTCCGGTTCAGTCGATGCCCGATTTTCGAGGTTTTATTGTACTTATTCATCTGCTGAGAGTGAGGTGCATAATAGCTCAAAATTCATAATAATTTTCATTTTAACTGAACACTTTAGACCTCTATGGTGCATATATTTTAAGCCTTTAAATGATCTCTTATAATATGTTTTTCAATGCAAAATCCGCATTCAAATAATTAAAATGATATCTGCTGACATAAAATGAAGGGATTTAAATCCTTGTTTGCTTATGATTTACTGTACTGCATCTCACACACTATCTGAAATGCAGATTAAAAGGTAACTTTGATTCAGTTTTGAAAACTTTTGCTACAATTTCACTGGTGGAATTGGGTGGAAAGCAGTGAGCTGTGACTTCCAGTGTTTTCAACCAACATAAGAGCACATCTTTTGTACATCCTAGAAATGCACCAAGAGAGAATTTAAATTTAACTTCACTTTAATGATACTTTGGCACATGGCAGGTTGTCCCTCAGAGAGTAGTACAAGTACAAAAGGAAAGAGTCTAGTTTATGGTGCAGTATTTAAATCTGATGCAGTGGAGTGCATAGATTAAAAAAAAAAAAGTAGTGATATGAGTAGCATTTCCACTTATTATTTTTGTACTAAATAAGAGCCATTTCATGAATAGAGAAAAAATAAACTGGAATTACTACAAACACCAAGAACATAAAAGGTGAATTTGCTTTTTTTCTGAACTAGAAAAACACCTAAAGGATTGGGTGCTTGAATCTGACAAATTAGGCTCATAAACATGTATTTTAATTTGTTACTGAATGCTACAGCCCCACCAACTTTCAAGAATTGAAGTCTGTAAAATAATTTACAGTGAATGTTTAATCGATATGTTTGACTGACTGATGTATTGAAAATACTGATTAAAAGCTGATTTGTTATGAAAATGGTTTGCCAATTTGAATTTTTTAAATATGCAATAATTAAGATAATTTGCAGTACTTCATGCTTATGGTGATTAAAATGTAATCGACACAATCCCCTCATTAGTACGTTATCATTAGGCTACATACACAGGTAAAAATTTCATTTGTAACTTGTGATATATTGTAGTAACTTCTTACTTTACCTGAACTGAGGTCTTGATGTTAAGTTTTCATGCCAACATGTTAGAATACCTTTAAAAAATGCAATTTTTAAGTCTTATGTGAAGCTGATATTTTTCATTTCTCCCATCTCTCTTTTTCTCTGCTTTAGCAGTTGTTGCCAATCCTAATTTTTTACTGCTTTTATCTCTGGTTTCATCTGATATGTCTGTTTTCTCTTTATTTTTAATTTGCTTCCTAACAAACTTTTGACGTAAGGGTTTGGAAGTTGACTCTTACAGTGACTTGGATTTAGTGCAATGTTGAGATTGATGCACTAGTATGGTGAAATGTCAAAGCAAGGGTGAGTGAAGTTCTTTCTTTCACATTTCACTCTAAATTCTCTAAATTTTGTTGCAATGAATAAGCAAAAGGGGTAATGTTATGATTTTAACGTGTTGAATGGAAATAACAGTACATGCGATAAATACAAAATGCACGAGCATCCTATGATTTTTTACACTAGGCTGTTTCTTTTCAATAAATGCAGCTATGCTTTTAAATTTCCCAAACATGTTGTTTCCATGATCACAAGCAAAATAAACACAAATTTCCCCATTTGTTGAGTTTTTCACTCTTGATCCATTAACAGGTTTTGAAATACTCAAAAAAGATTCAAACACAAACTTTTTGCATTTAAAAAAATATCCTTTGAGTATTTTAACAACCTGTTAAACTTTATTTCATATGTTATCAGCTCAAAATTTTTGAGCAAATCAAATCTTCATCCAGGAGGTTAAATATGAATTCTCCATTCAAGTTGCTTGAATAAAGACAGTACTGTCCATCTTCTGCACTAATAACATAACTACACAATAAAGCTTTTCATCATTGACATCATCCAGTGTGTCCAAATGTCCATCATCCAGTGTGTCCAACAACCTGTTAAACTTTATTTCATATGTTATCAGCTCAAAATTTTTGAGCAAATCAAATCTTCATCCAGCAGGTTAAATATGAATTCCCCATTCAAGTTGCTTGAATAAAGACAGTACTGTCCATCTTCTGCACTAATAACATAACTACACAATAAAGCTTTTCATCATTGACATCATCCAGGGTGTCCAAATGTCCTTTTAAAGGACTGCTCTTTAAAACTGTGACTACTGATAAAGTCCTTTATTTGTCCTTTATTTTCAGTACTGTCCTTTATTTTAAGTGAGTTGAGAACATCAACATCTACAAAAATATTAAGGGTAAGTAACAAAAATACATTTTATTTTAAATTAACCTAATTCATTTTGTCTTGATATTTTTTGTTTGTAAGGGCAATGATGAACTATAATACTGAGCCCTTATTTCTTAACATTGCTACTACTTTTATTATTTTGTTTTAATGAAGTTCTGAAGTACTAAAGTAGCATGCTTCCTTTCTTATATGAGCCTTTTGTTTACCACATTAATTATTATTTTTTAATTGAGTTTGTTTTGTAGCTTTTTTAATGATGAAATGAAGACTAATTTTTATCTTTACTCCACAGATTTCTAGTTCAACATGTCTAAACGACAGTGCCACTATCAAAGTGATTGGTCCTCTTCTTGTCAAAAAGACAATAATGATGATGAAATTGGCAAATGGTGCAGACCAGGAAAGAAGAACACTCAAGCTTCATGTAAGTGGTGCTCAAAAGAATTTTCAGTGTCTACAATGGGTATTCAAGCAGTTTTACAACATTCAAGAAGTGAAAATCACAAGAAAAATAGAGAAGCTGTAACAAAGTCAAAGGACTTGACAAAAAGTTTCAAAAGTCAAACAATAATTAGGTAATCAGGTTACTACTGCTGAAGTTTTGTGGGCCTCTGCACTTGTTAAACACAATAGTCCATTCAGGTTTTGTGATCATTCAACACAGTTGTTTCAGAGAATGTTTCCTGACTCTAAAATTGCTGAATCATTTTCAATGCACCGAACAAAGATGTCTTACCTAGTTAGATATGGTTTGGGGCAAACATATGAAACCATTTTAAAGGAACGTTTGAAAGGGAAATATGTGTCAATTGGACAAGGTGAAAGCAATGACAGTGGTGTGCATAATAAAAAGAACTTGAAATAATTGTACAATATTTTGATGATGTGCAACAGCAAATTGTAATAGATTTTCTTGAAAAGGTATATTTGCCAGAAGCTAAAGCACTTCTCATGAAAGAAAAATTGATTTCTGTTTTACAAATGTTTGGCATCAATATATCTAAGGTAATATGCGTTATGACTGATAGTCCACAAGTTATGGTAGGCTGTAAAAAAAGGCATACTAACTCTTTTAAAGCAAGAAAATACGCACTTGCTTGATGTAGGTCGATGTTCATTACATCATGTCATGAATGCTGTAAAAAAGGCTGTAAAAGAAGTCAATTCTTCACTTTCTGAATTTGCAGTGGATGTATTCTACTATTTCCATGGCAATAGTGTAAGATCAGCTGATTATGGCAAGAGTCAGGAACATGTAGGTGCTCCAAAACATGTATTTATGAGACCTGTTGAAGCTAGATTTTTAACTTTTGGACCAGTATTTGATCGTTTATTGGAGCAAAAAAGATGCCTTGATTCACTACTTCTTATCCTTTGTACCTGCACATCGTTCCAAAGAACTGAAAACCAGTGAAAAGTTGCACAGAATAATTTCTGCATTGAAACAAGATGACATTTTCATCCATTATCAGCTTATGCATGGTGTGTTTAGCATTGTGAATATATTTCAGTTATTTTTGCAGAAAGAAGAACCTCTGATTCATCATCTTTATTATGAAATGACTTCATTAGTAAAGATGGTAATGAAAAGTGCTATGGTAGATTAAGTTGTTGATAACACTCCAGGCCATAAATTTGCTGATTTAGATGTCAGTCAACATTCGAAACCTTTGGAAAGGATGGCTATTGGTGTTTTGACAAAGAGTGCAATGAAGTCTCTAACAGAAACAAAGAAAACAATGCTACTTTTACAGTGGAAAAAAATTCTACAACGTGTCAATTAAAAAGTTGCTGCACTATCTTCCATTGCAGAACAAAATCTTAAGAGACTTGCGTGTACTGCAGCCAGACCAAATGAACAGCCCCAAAAGTGTTGCTTCACTTATGAACATTGCTAAAAGCCTTCCTAATGTTGTTCCAAACCTAAAGCTAGATGAATTGCCCACAGAATGGGATTTGTGCAAGCTGGAGAATGTTGATGGCAAAAGCACATTGATGAATATTGGGCAGAAATTTTCAAAAAGAACCCTCCGAAATATGCAACCCTTCAAGGCTTGATCATGGCATGTTTGACCATACATCATGGTAACAGTGATGTGGAGTGAAGTTTTTCAGTTGACAGAGACATTTTGACTTGCAAAAGAACTCAACTACATGATGAAACTGTGACTTCTTTGAAAAGAGTCAAGTCTCATATGAAGAGGACAAAAACTGTATGTAATGAAATCGAAGTTACGCCACCTCTTAAAAGAGCATGTGTGGATGCTCACAAAATGTTTGCTGAACATCTAGCTGAAGAGAAACGTATGCGATTGGAAGAAGAACAGAAGAAACAGGCCACGAAAGATCAAGAGGCAGCTCTCCACAAACAAGCTGAGGAGTTAAGAAAGAAGGAAGAAAAACTTCAAATAAAGGAGCGAGAAAAGAAAGCGGATGAGAAGAGACTTAAAGCAAATCATCAAAGACAAATTGTCAAAGATTTAATGGCCAAAGTACAAAAATCACTGAATGAGGCTGATAATTTGGAAAAAGAAGCTGAAAAGGAGATGACAAAAATACAGAAAGATAAAGCCAAGATTAAACAAAGTGTCTTATCCTCTTTTGTTTTTGTTCAGGAAAAATATTAAAGGTGTGGTGTTTTTTTTTTTTTTTTTTTTTTTTCAGAAAAAGGCATGGGTAAGAAGAATAAGGAAAGATTACATAGTTTTGTTTTGTGTGTTTAAAATATAGCAGTTACTTTCAGTTTTTGTGAAGTTATGACATTTAAAAGGCATTTGTGTAACATTTTCCAATTTTAACCCACTAGACACTTGCACATTATATTGTTCACTCTTTTTCATACTGGTATGTGATGATGTACTTATTTTTATTTGGGAAAAAAAGGTTGTACATTAGAAATGTTAAGTTGCTGGAACTTTTTTATAAAATGTATTCAATTTATATGTATTTCGTATACCGGTACCTACATCAATGTATATTATTTTATATGTACAATTAATTATAAGTGTAGAAAATAATTTCTTTTAAATGTGAAAATTGAATTGTAACTGTGGGAGGAATGGAATGGCTATAAGGGGTGAAGAGGAGGCCATTTTGAAAAATAAAAATTCTTTCTTTTTTTAACATGTTTAAAACAAATTTCAGCTGAAAACAGGAACCTTTAATTCAAAAACAAAAGTTTTGCCCCAAATCGAGGGGGGGGGGTTCAGATGTCCTTCATTTTTTACATTTTCTGCTGGACACTCTGCATCATCTCTTACATTGCAGCAAAAGAGGTAACATTATTTATCAAAAAATCCAAAACAGATTTCTACTGCCACAGAGTGAAGGACTGCCATGGTTTCAGTTTGCCCACTGCCACATTTTTTTTGGTAATCTCACTCAGTCTGAGGGAATATTTTCTGGAAAAATATTCCAGCATGGTTAGATGCCCAAAGAGGAATATTATGTTCAGCTAAAAATCACGCAAAGAAAGCTTCTGCATTAGTTGCACAATTCTCTGTTTAGCTACTAAAGAAAGGCAATATGTTTTTGTTTTCTGTTTGAAATAATCTGCATGTTTTTCAGACAGCATGTGACAGCTGCCATCATCTCTTCTACCATAAAAAACCAAAAAATCACTCAAACAAACTACACAGAAAAAGTGTTTTTCAGGTAAAATATTTTTTCTGAGGCATGGCATTCTGTAAAATGCTCTTGTCAAAAATTTTGCGCATTTTTTTTATATCTCTTCAGGTCCTTCCTCGACTATGGTTGGGGTACATGAACGCTCTATTGTATTTTCCTAAGTTGAGGGAAACATTGGTGAACTACATTAAAATTCAGGTGAAATCTTGAATGCTACACAAAGAGTTTTTGAAGAAGCGATTCTTAAATTAAGAAAATTAATATAAACTACTAAAACCTTCCACACATGAAATCCAAAAGATTTCTAGCTTTTCCTTGCAAAGGATAAATGCCATTGCAAACGGGCAATATGGAGTGCAGTTTATCATGATAGAGTGCTGAGAGGGGGGTTAAAAAAAGATCAATGATGAAAAAAATGTAACAAGATCAATGCTACTAATCCATCTACTGGATGATATCATTGCCATAGGTGATTGGAATCACTAGTTGAAAACTTGTGATGGTAATTTTTACATCAACTGAGTACACATTTCTACATCAGAGAGGGGCAACAGCAAAAAATAAACTTACAAATGAGCAACTGAAACACTAACAAGCAAAAAGTTTCACAGTAAATTTGGTTAAAAGAAATTAAATTTACACATGGAATTTTCATCATTACTGGAAGCCAAACAGAAAAAAATCCACAGTTTTTTTAAGTTCTGTAGTTTCACATCATTGTCTGTAGAAACTATAGACTATCTGTAGCAGTTGGCAGGAATGACACACACACACACACACACACACACACACACACATGTGTATGTGTATATAGATGCCTCTTGAGTGCAGCTACAATGCTTTGTATGCAACATTAGTCATACTAGCCCAAGAGAATACTTCAGGAATCAATCAATTTATATATGTCCCCTCAAACACTCTATACACACATGTACAATGATTCCTGACGTATTACCCTGGGACAGCATGAATACCACTGTTTATAGACAATTGCAGATATACTGAAGAATAGAGGCCATCTGCATTTGAATTATTAACAATACAGTTGAACCCATACATAATGAAGATGAAAGGAGGGTAAAAAATATTCAATATATACAAACTTTGTTATAACCGGACAGATAAAAAAAGGGGCTATTTTTAGCATATTACATTATGTCAGGTTAAAACTAGTCAATTATGAACTGTTTATCAATTAACTGAAGGTAAATAATACCGGTTGAAAAAATACAGCTAGCAAAATACTATGAGTGAGACCTGCAATAAGCAAAACATTTAACAATTGTAAAAGAGTAACTACCCAAAATTTTAAATATCACTTGTTACATCGGATTTATGAACCAATTCTTTTAGTTTTGTGCTTATCATGATTTCTGTTTAAATGTTTTTCAACTTTTTCTGATGTGGTGATTAAGATGTTTCTAGATGCAAAATAAGCTCTAAAATTTTTGAAACAAAGATTCAGTGATTGAAAGATGGTGATGGAAGGGGGGGGGGCAGCATTTGCCCAGGACATGTATGTTTAAGCAAGCAAGCATAGAGGGGAGAGAACGGGAGGTAATAAAAAAGTATATGAAACATTCTTGTCTTCATGCAAACTGACCCATCATTAAGGGGGAACCACAGTGTTGTTAATAAGCATGTAATTCCTTGAATAAATAAATAATTCACTCAGAAATAATACACCATAATTATTACTTATCTCTGGGCTGTTTTATTTTATCTGTTTTTCAGATAAAATTTCAGATTATTAGTCCTTGTTTTTGAGTGAGAAAACTGGGTGAATGCCACATATTTTATTTTCTGACAACTGTGTTGAACTTCAATATCATACCTGCCAACATCAGGTTTAAAAAATCCAGGAGACAGTGCGGCAAGCATTTTTCAGACATGCAACAAGTACGCATAAAATGAATTGGGGATTATCTTAAGGAAAAGTAGAGAAAATTAATCACACAGAAAAATAAACTGAAATACTTTACTTTTCTTTTAATATAATAAACTGAATATATCATGTGTCACAATATAGTAAAATCATAAAGTGTAATGTACCTGTGTAGCTGTCATTTGAAGAATATCAAAGTTCCTGACAGTAACATGCTGAACATGTTTATTTCAACTAATTTTCATTGCAAGGTGATTAATTCTATGAGCTATGTATGGTATATTAAACATTTTTACAATAAGATATAACAAATAAACCATTATAGAATAGAAAGACTGAGTTCAAATGACTGTTATGAATTACAACTATAGTTCTGAAAATTAATGACATTTATTTCTAAAACACTAAATTGGCTAGAGCTCAAAACTGGTAAAAAATAAAAACCAACATACACAAATTAAAAACATTAAAGATTGATATAAAAAATGCATTACCTTGGCTGAAAACATTTATTAAATTTTTAAGACTTTGAAACTATACACAGGAACACTGAACTTATTTATGATTTTTTATATATGTTAACGATTTTGCTTTCTGCAAAAAACTCTCATCAAACTCCTGATCATAGCAATTGTCTTTCAAATTGCATTTCATAATCATAAAATTCTCTACACTTTGATCAGACAATGAGAATCGGAATTCAGTCCTAGGTTTTTTTACTTGGCTGAATATCCTCTCACATTCAGCATTACTATGTGGTATGGATAAAATATAACCAATGACATTTTTTTTAAATGGATGTTTGTGCAATACATTTTTATAATTGCTAAGCAAACTCCACTGATATCAACCCTCTGTTCAGACATTATATGAGCAGGTAACTCTGCTATCTGAAGTTCACAAAATTCAGACTGCAAATCATCAACGTTAACTGACTTCCTATTAAAAGGATGGGAAATTTCTTTATAAAATGTTTAATATCAGAGAAAGAAGCATTTTCAATTGCATTCAAGTCAACACTGCAGCATGAAGTAAAAGTTTCGACTTTGAATGGAAACTTATGAATCATGCAATTTGAAGCTTTCACATAATATTTTCTGATGTCGCAAAAACCTCTTTTCATCAGATTTCAAAGTATCCACAATGACATTAGTTTCCTGTCCAACATGAATTTCAGAATCATCCTTCTAATTTTTTTCAAAGTGATAATTCACACTCAAAATATCAGAATGTGTTTTCATAACATTAGCTTTCACAAATTTAGACATAACTTGCTTCAACAAATCAATAAGATAACTCTTAGCTTGCAAATCAGTGGAGCACTACTCTGGAGTAAAACATTTATTTTGTCAAAATGAGGAATAATACAGGACAAAAAAAAAAAAAAAAAAAAGACAGTAGGCCTTATTTACATTGCTACTTAATATGTAAACAAGCCTCTCCTCCCAATAAAGTAAAGAACACTGTTTCGTATTCACATCATGAACTTTCTTCTTTTGAAGCCTAGAATCTTCCAGTCCTGCAGTTTCTGCACTTCTTTTTGGATGATGTTGCTTTGCCATTTGTTCCCTTTATTGGAATTGTGTATGTTTCTAAAGCATGTGAATATTTCTTTTTCCCAATTTCACCATTAAAGAAACTTACAAGAGGATCCCACTGACTCAATAATCTTTCAATGCACTTGCCCATTGACAACCACGTTGTGCACACATGTTTTAGCATTTTTGTAGTATTAGCATCATGCATTTCTTGAAAAATCTTCAGATGATCCTTCCTCTTTGGACACTTTTGAAGTAAAAAAAAATATATCTACTAGGAGTTCATCAACATTAAGGGCAAGCAAACTGCACCCTTCTCTACAGCTAAATTTCTTAGGTGACAAGGACACCCAACAATGATGACTTCACTGAGATGTTTCAGCAACACAGCTGCAACACCTGCTTTCTGTCTGATCATTACAGCTGCATTGTCGGAGACCAAGGCGATACAGTTGGTCACATGAATGTCAAAACCTTTTAAGGTTTCCAAAAGCAAATTACCAATATTAACACCAGTGGCATCACCCTTTAATGTACATATGGCGAAGACACTGTTCTCAATTTGTTTCTTTTCCACATTGAAATGGGTAGCAATGATGGAATATAATTTAGAGTCACTATCATTAGTACCATCTGCTGCAATGCACAATGGCTGTTCTCTAAGAACAGATACAAGCTTTGATCTTCATTCTGCAGAAAATTCCCCTACGATAGCAGCTGTTTTTGTTCTTGCACATCCATAGTTTTTTATCGATTTCGTTGTTAAAGCCGAAAATCTTTCGTAAAAGGGGCCCTATGTGATCAGCGGGACTCAGGGGGAAAGTTCTGTTCAACAAAAAAATCTGTACAAAGGCATTCAGCTGGAATAACTTCTTGAGATCCAGTTTTATTGCTACTAAAATATTTACTAATTTTAGAAGAGCTCGCATTCTTTGAAGAGTTTCCACGATGCTTTTTTGCTTTGAATGTGATTCACAATGTCGCTTTTCCCAGCATGTACAATATTGAAATTTACAGCACATTCAGTGCAAAAGGCGCGATTTGTACTTTTTCTTGAACTCTTTATGAATGGATATTCCGCAGAATAAGATGTTTTAAAAGATTGGAGATATTTTTTCTTTGAAGTTAACATTTTTTGTGAAATCACAAAAACTGGCACGAACGCAATTACAAGTGAGGCAAAACAATAAAATACTTATCAGCTCACATCAACTTGAGTGAGAATTGTTGCCGGATTCAAACGAGTTCTTTTTCTTTTTAGTTTATTGATTACTACAATCGTTCAAGATATAACTTACAAAAAAAAAAAAGACTACTACTTTTAAAAAAAACCAATACTACTAAAAAAAGACTACTACTTAAAAAACCTTGACAATTCGACATCCAGAAAACCGGCACTTTTCTGTCGCATGCGTATGTGTTGCAGCAATGGCGACTGGCAAGGAGATAGGAGAAGAAGAGAAACTTCACAAATCACAAACTTTGATTCAAGCACGCATGCGCAATCTGCTCCTGTATCACCCTGTATGTTGTTTTCTGTGCACAACATGTTTTGCTCCAGAGTCCAGCGGTGCTTTAACTTAGGTTTAACTTCTTCTAGCTTTAACTTGTTCTCTCTTAGATGTTCTTTTGATTCAGTCTAACAAACACGTTCGGTTAGCTGCACGTCAGTCACAGCTGCGATATCATTGGGTTTCATGGGCAACACCCTGCACCTGTGCATTAGCACGTTTCGGGGTTTCTGCTGCATACTACATCACACATTTTTGCAATCTGTTCCGGAAGGGAAAAATAATGACAGGACAACAAGTTTCGCGTGAAATGCCCCATCATAAGGATTTTTGCTGGAAAAATCCCTAAGTGTAGGAAATTTTAAAAAATTGACCAAAAACAGGAGATTTTGATTAAAAACTGGGGAAAAGCATCGAAATCCGGGAGCTTCCAGAAAAATACAGTACGGTTGGCACCTATGCAATATATGCGGTTTCTCAAAAATTTATTGCAAACATGCCTGTCTTCATGCAAATTGACCCATCATTAAGGGGGACCACAGGGTGTTTCTCCCTTGTTATTTTAATCACATAAAAGCAGGTATTTCCTTGAATAATAAATAATTCACTCAGAAATAATACACCATAATTATTCCATATCTGTGGGATGTTTTATTTCACCTGCTTTTCAGATAAAATTCCATATAAATTTTATATATAATATTTTTTTGGTATTTTAATCACATAAAGCAGGCAATTCCTTGAATAATAAATAATTCACTTAGAAAAATACACCATAATTATTCCTTATCTGTGGGATGTTTTATTTTACCTGCTTTTTAGATAAAAATTTATAATTTTTTTTATTTCTTGTTTTCCATTGAAAAACTGGGTGAATGCTACATATTTTGTTTGACGACATATACTGAAGTTTAAGGGTTTATAGATCACTTGAACTTCAATATATGCGATTTGTCAACAACAAAAAATTGTTGTTTGTAATATGTGATTAAAATAATAAGGGAGAATATTACAAAAGAAGTTCAAGAAATCTATAAAAACTTTGGTTTATGCGGAACTTCATATTATGTAAGCTCATTCTACGTGGGTTTGACTGTATAACAACTGTCATTAAATAACACTACACAAGCTTTTATTTCTTTCTTTTAAACATGATTGCTTAAATAATTGTTTACAATAGATTACTCACTGGTCTGATCCCTCCTTTTGAGTAACTGTCAATATGTGGTTCAAGGCCAATCAAGTGAAAAACCAGTCCAGCTGATAGTTTTGCTTTGGTATAGTCTGGAAGATACGATGACCACTGACCCACTGATACTGCACTGAAGGCCATTGCAAAAAAGACCCTGGAAACAGAATAACAACACTTTACCCAACAAGTACTCAGGTTCACAAGAGTGTGCAACATTTGAAACACACACACACACACATGTGTGTGTGTGTGTGTGTGTGTGTGTGTGTGTGAAAAAAGAAAACTCACTTCTTGAAGGCTCTGCCTGAAATGTGATAAAGTAAGATAAAAAAATTTTTTACACTAATTTAAAAACAAAGTAAATGAATGAAAGAGGTATCTTCCCTTTAATTATAAAGCTTGAATCATACTAAAGACATTTTGTTTAATTTTCATAGTATGTGGTAATTAATAATTACTAAAAAAGCATTGACTAACTGCAATTACAACTGATCTGTCTGAGTATTCTACCCATAATGAAACCCACAATTGCAAAATTTCAAAGTAATTGAATTACTTAAACTGATCTCATAAGCCAGAATAAACTATTAATTAGTAATGCACTCCCCTGTGTGACAGCCTGCACTCAATTCAATAGCAGGTGAATAAGTTACACTGCACTGCCCATATGGGGATGAGTGGTCAGAGGAACACGCTTCTGGCTAATCACATGAGCTGGTACTGGGTTGGAGTCAGAGACGAGGCATGGGAGATATGTCTATCAATCTGATGCTCCAGCACAGAGAGTGACTGAGTTACACCCATCTGTTGTTATGCTGCAAAAGCTTGCTGTAGCCACAGGGTGCCCGAACAAATGTGAACTTACAGGTTTGGTCAAGAAGACAACCACCATGTAACTAATGTGAGATTCAGCAGTGTGCCAGCTGTGCCTGCTCATCAACTTTGTGAACTAACAGGTACATTGGCAATTTTCTGTGCTTGCTCACCAAACTTTGTAAACTAACAGCTACATTGGCAATTCATTTTTTTGTTCTCATCCTTCATTTTCTCATTATTTTTACTCTCCCCCTATCTGGTTGCATAAAAAGGACATAAAGAAAATCTTTGATATAGTATTACTTTAACTTCTCTTTTAATAAACTGACAATGATTTATTTGCTTTTCCTCAACTGATTTTAATTAATTACATGACTCCACTAACATTACTACATCATAAATTTCTGGTCTGGTTTCATTATACTTATAGTTCTACATTGAAGTGCCAAAAGTCATGGAATAGCAGTATGCACATTTTTTTAACTGGCGCTGCCGTCATATAAAGGCTTTGATGTACGCCACGATTCTTATCAGTTGCGAGGTGTAATCTCGTGAGTCAGGTTGAACAACCGCCAGTAGGATTATGGCAAGGCAACGTGAATTATCATCAGAGTTTGAACCAGGCATGGTAGTGGGAGCCAGATGGATGGGACATTCAATTTCCAAAGTTGTGCGAACATTTAACATTCCTCGATCCACAGTGTCACGTGTGTACCGAGAAGAGAATACCTCATGGAAGGCATTACCACCCACCGTGGGCAGCGCAGTGGTCAACCACAGGTGCTGAATGACCGTGACCAGCGGTGTCTCACCAGAATTGTCCATGCTAATAGACAAGTGACACTGGCTCAAATAACATCCACATTCAATGCAGGAGGTACCAGAGACATATCCATCAGGTCAGGGCAGTGTAATTTAGTGTCCATGGGGTATGGGAGCAGAAGACCCACCAGACTGCCTTTGTTAACAACACGGCATCGGATACAGCACCTCACCTGGGCTTGTGAACACAGTAATTGAACCCTTGAGAGACTGGCAACATGTGTGTGGTCTGATGTGTTATGCTACCAGCTGTTACGAGCTTATGGTAGGGTTCAGGTGTAGCGCAGACCCCATGAGGCCATAGAACCAAGCTGTCAACAAGGCACTGTGCAAGCTGGTGGTGGCTCCATACATGTGTGGGGTGTCTTTACGTGGTACGGTCTGGATCCTCTGGTCCTCGTAAACATGTAATTCATTGATAATTGCTTTGTTGCTCTGCTGGGTGACCATTTGCAGCCCTTCATGGACTTCATGTACCCCCAACAACGATGGAATTTTCCAGGTGGACAATGCACCATGTCATTGGACCCAAGTTGTCCAAAATTGGTTCAAGAAGTATTCTGGACAGTTCCAACAGATGTTGTGGCCACCATGTTCACCCGACATGAACCCAAAAGAGCACTTATGGGATGTGGTGGAAAGGTCTATTTGCACCTAAGATCCTGCACCTACAAATACCAGGGAACTGTGGGTGGCTGTTCAGATGGCATGGCTCAACATCTCTCCAGAAGTCTTCTGGCCATTTGTGGTGGAAGCGATGCCACATAAAGTTGCTGCACTTCGCCAGGCTAGAGGAGGTCCTACACAATACTAGGTACATATCCCATTACTTTTGGCACTTCAGTGTAATCTTCAAAGGAGAAAAAGCTTTTGATCAACATGTGCTCAGTAGAAGCACTGTTTCTTTTAAATGAGATATCTGATTCACTGCCTTAAATTCAAGTTGCGTACAAGTGTCATTAGGTGGAAGAAGGAAGTGGTTAGTATCTGTGACATAGAAATACTGAATATAATAATTGCAATGAAATAATGCTTACTTACCTATAAACATTAGTAGCAGTCATATCACCAATTGAAATCAAATAAGCACCCAACCGGAAAGCACCTGCATAAGTAAGGAACATTATACCTTGTGAAAAAGCAAAGGCCAATGCATATATCCAGGCATGTTTCTTGCTCTCCCTGAAATAAAAGAAGTTGCTCAATTAAGCTCTTTTTGCACATGAACTGAAAAATGCTCTGTAGCTGATTTTTTTTATATTGCAAAACACCTACTGCTTGTATCTTAATAGTTATATGACTATTATTTTTAACTGTTTCACACGTTATACAAGTTTTCGAGTCAAGTGCTCCGTTGTCTCGTAATTCCTACTGTAATATAATATTTTTGTGCTGTAGAGTAACAGTCAATGAATTAAAGTTTATAAAATATATTTTTGGCACTTACCTATCATGACATACACTGGAAGAACAATTGTTAGTTCCTATGTTCAGTAATCTCCTTTCAGTCATTTATAGTTGATTGTAGAGCTGTTGTAGTTTGTAGAATTAATGCCTAAAATGCAAGTATGGAGTACCAGTTGAGTTTCCAATGAATGTAATAATTGAAGTTCAAAAGAGTTAGAATTTTAAAAAACAATCTACAAAAATTAAAATCCCTATCAGAACCATTAAAATCCTTATCGTCAGAATTTAAAAGACTATCTACAAATTAAAATCCACATCGTTACAAGCAGTAATCAAATTGTAAGACTGAAATGCTAACAAGCAGCAGAAGTCGTGAAATAAGACCATTAAGTTGAAAAAGATTTTGGACTAAGATTGCAGAATGAATTACCAACAACAATCTTAGTCCAAAATCTTTTTCAACTTAATGGTCTTATTTCACGACTTCTGTTGCTTGTTAGCATTTCAATCTTACAATTTGATTACTGCTGGTAACGATGTGGATTTTAATTTGTAGATAGTCTTTTAAATTTTCTGACGATAAGGATTTTAATGGTTCTGATAAGGATTTTAATTTTTTGTAGATTGTTTTATAAAATTCTAACTCTTTTGAACTTCAATCATCATATTCATTGGAAACTCAACTGGTACTCCATACATGCATTTTAGGCGTTAATTCTACGAACTACAGCAGCTGTACAATCAACTATAAACGACCAAAAGGAGATTACCGAACATAGGAACTAACAATTGTTCTTCCAGTGTATGTCACGATAGGTAAGTGCCAAACATAATTTTATAAACTTTAATTCATTGACTGTTACTCTACAGCACAAAAATATTATATTACAGCGGAAATTATGTGACATAGGAGCACTAGACTCAAAAACTTGTATAACGTGTGAAACAGTTAAAAATAATAGTTATATAACTATTAAGATATTTAATGGCCACATAAACCAAATGGATGGTTAAAACTAACCACATTATTTGACCTACTGCCTATATTGCACATTACCTAAGTTCATTACTTTATGTGTTGAGTCTTCAGTGTAGTGTACACATTTTTCAGAATTCTATTTAAAATACAGTAGTTCCTAGTCAATCTCAAATTTTAGTATACATGAAAAATTATCTGTATACCTCCATACCCTAACACAACTTTAACACTTAACTATATGTAGATTGATGGCCATGTTTCAACCTCTGCCTCAACTTTTAAATGCAAATTTAAATTTCACCTAAATAGTTTTGATTTCAGAATTTGATTTTGGGAGACTTAAATAATTTATTTTTTATTTATTGCACTTACCAACCAAGCATCTTGTGTTTCAAGAACTATTTATAAAAAAATAAAATAAAAAATAATTTTATAGTTAATTCTAAGAAGAACAGCAGTTGCATGCAGTAGATAAAATAAAATATGCAATGCCTAGTACAAATCTATAATTTTACAAATAAAATCCAGATCGTAAGTGCTCATTAGCATTTTAAAGTTTATTTCTTACACTATAACTTGAAAATCAATTCTAATAACCAGACCTACACATTTAGTTGTGTGCAGTGCTCTCAAAACATTAGAACTTCACAAAGCCCTGAATCTTCACAGAAATACATTTAAAATTTTCCTACACAATATTATTTCCAACATATGCAAAATTTTTTTCTTTCTGTTAGTGAAAGAAAATGCTTTAAGTATTATAGTTGCGACTTAAATGTGAATTTGCCAATCACAAGATGTTTTAGGAATGGTACCATTCTAGGGGATGAAAAGAGACTCCTTTTTTTTTTTTTTTTTTTTTTTTTGATTGGAGGTTTGACGACCACTGTGAGCAACTCAATAGGCTATAAGCAGTCGCCCATCCCTAATTTAGAGTCACTGGTTCCAGGGAAGGGAGAGAGTCAGTGCCATAAGACAAACACAACATCCATGCCTGACCGGGATTCGAAACCTGGACCCCTTTTGGACGAATGATCAGTGGCCATCGCTTAGACCACTGTGCCACCGGGGCGGCCGAGAGACTACTGTATACCACAGTAATTTTTGCCATGAAAGTAGAGCATAAATTCTATCTACGATGTGTAAAAAAAGAATCCAGACTGGTTGCATAAGTTTGGAATTGTGCGACACAGTAGGAAGCGGTTTGGCACAGGTTGACCTTAGAACCTACTACGCGTGTGCCATGAGTCATGTCTTCCCTACTTCATTTTTTTATTTTTACAGTAGTGCTTTATTCTTACATTTGTGAAGCTGTTCGTCGCATTTGTCATGTCAGAATAAATTGATCATGGAATTTTCATTAGATTTTGTCAAAAACTTGGCGAAACTTGCAAAGACACATACTTAAACAGAAAGTCTATGGGGAGGATTGTACAAGTCGTGTATAAGTTTATAAGTGGTATAAACGTTTTAAAGATGGTCATGAAAGTGTTGAGAGTAGTGAATGGTCTGGGAGGCATGCAACCAGCAAAAGTGAAAACAAAGTTAAACTTGTGCATAAAGCTGTGCACGAAAATCACTGAATCACTATTTGCGAGTTATCTGAAGACTTCAACATTAGTTTCAGTTCAGTTGATTCTTACAGTCGATTTGGGTATGAGATGCGTCTCAGCCAAATTTGTGCCAAATTTGCTCTCAGCTGAGCAAAAACAAGCTTGTGTCTCAGATGCTAGTGACCTGCTCTAGTGCATCAAAAACGAGGAAAACTTTTTACAACTATCATAACTGGTGATGAATCATGGGTTTATGGGTATGACTCTAAAACTAAGGCCCAGTCTGTACAGTGGAAGGATCCAAACTCTCACAGACTGCCCAAAAAAAGCATGACAGAGATGAAGCGATGTCAAGATGATATGCAGAGTTGGTTTTTCAATTGTGAAGAAACTGTGTATCAAGAATGCACTCCATCAGGCCAGACAATCAACAAGGAGCACTACTATCAAGTTTTGAGGAATGCAGTGGCAAGTGGCAACTCCACCATGACAATGCACCTGCCCATGCATTGAACAAGTCCATCAGCCACCCTATTCACCAGAACTCGCTCCCTGCGACTTTTTTTCTCTTCCCCAAAATCAAATACTACTTGAAAAAGATTTCAAGATATTGAGGAGATGCGACAGAACATGACTAAGCAGCCATTTGCTATTCCAGATGATGACTTCAAGAATGCCTCAAGCAGTGGAAAGAGTGCTGGACTAAGTAAGTGTGTGGCTTTAGAAGGGGATCACTTTTAAGTTTCAAATCTGTAAGTATTGTACTTTTTTCTTTAAAAATCCACTCTGGATACTTCTTTATCACACCTTGTACTTCAAAGATACAAAAATAACCCAAGTCTACAAAATGTTGCATTTTAAAATTAGCTTGAGTTATTTTAGCAGGTGTTGCACATATTTGCAGTGCTAATTGCAAAAAAAAAAAAAAAAAATGTTTTACAGGTAAGATTTTATTTTACAAAATGATGTAGCATTTTAAGTAGAGTATAAATAAATCAATAGGTTATCAAATAGGAAAATGTAGAAAAAAATTAATTATTGAAAATATACTCATCATATGATAGTTACATTAAACAGATTATGGGAATTACTTAGGAATAAGGATGTTAATTCTTAGCATCAAATTTTCGGGTAGTAACCCTACCCTTCATCAGGATGAACACTACAGTACCATAATTTTTGGGCTAAGAGCCGCAGCTTTTACTTTACTAAAAGTGAAATTTTTCAGGTGTGTGGCCCTTATGCCGAATTTGTTTTCGATAAGACTGTTTCTTCCCTCCCTTTTTTTTTTTTTTCATGCAGATGCTTAGTAAATTTTTTCAAACAGCGTCTTTTTTTTTCACAAACTCGACTGTGATCACCCCCCCATTTCTACTCCTACGTTAGACATGTCTATTTAAACGATAACTCCGCTGTCCTGATGTGTTGGTTTAAGAGGGAAAGTGGAAGAGGAATGGGAAATGCTTGTGTAGGTCTTAAGGTTAGGAGGTTTGTTTGTGAAAGGAATGCCTGACTCACATGCCCTTTGCATGGGGGAGTGGGGGATGGAATGGGAACATAAGCACACAGATGTCTGAGGCTTCAGTGGAGAGCGCACCCAGGGTATCTCTTTCGTTGGCTGCAGCATACATTATGCAGGAAGGTGTGATGCAACCAAGGGAAGGAACATTGAATTCTCTGGGGTGGGGAGACCGGTTTGATGGGCACTTCCCTGAACAAAAGCTTAAGAACATGAACAATGCAAAAGCCTGCCCCAGGATGATTCCATTAGCAGTAATTTATTCCAAACAATACTAGTGGGATGGAAAGACAAATTCTGTTCAGTCTTCTTGGTTAATCTGGCATGTGATACAGGTGTTTCTTGGCTCTGTGCTCCTGAGTTTTACTTTGATTTTAATTTTTTTTTTTTTTAATTGACTGATGATAGTGGAAGTTGAAGGCTTCGGCTGGAAATGCTTTCTCACTAATAAGCGCTGTAGCATTATCATCTGATGATAACAATGGGTAATAAATTTAATACTTGGCTGAAGATAAAATCTTCACAAACGCAAAAGAAAAAAGGGAGAGCTTTCCCATTCATATAAAAGTAAAGCTCAATGCGAAGGCTCAGTGCGCAGTAAATGAAAGTGGTCAAACCACTTGAAAGAAAAAGAGTGAGAAAGCAGAGACACCGTTGTTTCAAAGTGTTGGTGAGGAGATGCGCGAACACGTGTGAGGCAGCTGTTAAAAGGAAGCGTAAAGCAACTTCATTCTAACAAAAACATCTGTAGATGAGGAAAAAAAGCATAAAAAACATAGAAGGAACATATTATTAAAGAAAACATTAATCGAAAACATTACAAGCGATAATTTATAAGTTAATTACTTCTAAGATGGATTCTATTGCGGTGAACAGAGAACCATTCTGTAGCAGACATCCACATTGAATGGAATTTAGACAATTGTGCGGTTTTATGAGCAATGCGATATTTTAATGGGAGTCTTAAGATTAACTGTGATTTATATTGATTACATAAATGGTTTTGAGCATTAAT
The DNA here is from genome assembly GCA_039090855.1 of Macrothele yani. Taxonomy (NCBI): domain Eukaryota; kingdom Metazoa; phylum Arthropoda; class Arachnida; order Araneae; family Macrothelidae; genus Macrothele; species Macrothele yani. The sequence continues at coordinate 5,116,971 of CM077014.1, forward strand.
AAAGGCAAACAAATAACATCATTAGCATGATTAATGAAAAATGTATAAATAAAAGCTTTTGCCAGTATGAAAATATAAGTGCATAAAGCAGATTGACACTGAGTTGCAGAATTAGCCTTTGAAGTATACATATAATCACGTTGGGTGTGAATTAATTCATGAAAATAAGGAAGATAATTTAGCTTTCTGAGCAGCACCACGACTTCACAGGTGCGGCCCTTACGGCAACTTTTGCCTCCAAGATCGTAAAATTTCTCACCTGCGGCTCTTAGCCTGAAAATTACGGTAAGTGGTGCCAACCTTGGGTACTACAGTAAGTGTTGCCAACACTCCAAATTTGACGCTAAGAATTAACATCCTTATTCCTAAGTAATTCCCATAATCTGTCTAATGTAACTATCATATGATCATCTAGGAAAGCCATGACTTCATTTATTACTAAGTTTACTCATCATATTTAAAACATTTTTACCATATTTTGCTCTTACATCTAATAAGTTTCAGACTTCTCCTCTAGTATGACCTCAGTCTTTCCCCTTCAAAAACTGCTCTTCTTACCCTTCCATTTGTGTTTTTCATGGTATCTTTCTATGCAACATCCAGCAGTAGTCGTCATCATGTAGACACTCCATTTACTGTGATATCTTCTCTCCATCAATCATATATCCTGGTGAAAACTTTCACCTTGCTTTTTGCTGAAAGGTTTCCAGATCTTTAGGAAAGTAGTCCAAATTTACATTCAAAAAATGTACTTTGTGGCTCATAATAAATCCAAATGCAGTGAACTTCTTCAACATCATGTTCACAACTTCTTTGTATTTAGGGTTTCTTTAGTTACCTAAAAACTTTTCCATGACATATTAGAAGGCAATTCATGCTTTATTTTTAGTGCTAAGCAGTCAGTTTTCAAAATTCTCATCTCGAACTAAGTTTCCTTATGTTTGGTCTGATAAATTTGCCTTCTTTGAACTTGCCGTCTGATAATCTTTAAAACTTTTCGAACAAGAACTTTTCTAACCGCCAGTTTGAGTTGTGTTTCTCTTCAGTGCAGAGATACAACTCCAACTGGCAACTTTCTGCAATATACAGAGGTGGGGATAAGACATGTTTTAACCCTGTTTACACAGGTTTTGTTGACCTGTTATCCCACTCCTCTCTCGGAACTTCTCTCCCCCCCCTTTTCCCCAATTGTTACTAGATTTATGTTACAAATTCTTACAAAACAAAGTCGATTGGAAAAACTATTTTTTATGAGATCAGACAGAATCAGTAACTTATAAAATGCCTATTTTCAGTTTAACCGGATGATTTAAAAATTGCATTTTGTAGAACTGTACATGGTAGACAAATTTGAGCACCCATTTTAAAATCAGCACATTGATTTTAATATGAAACATGCAACAAATCTCAAACAATAAAACTGTTGCAGGCTTGTGTAACATACAATATCCAAAGCTGAAGTGGGTATTTAACAAGTATGATATGCATAAAGAATTATTATATCATCATCATCATCATTGTCAACCATTATCAATCCACTGCTGGACGAAGGTCTCCCCAAGTTTCCTCCACAACGGTCTGTCTTGTGCCAGTCTCCTCCATGTCACTCCCGCATATTTACGAATTTCATCCACCCATCTCCCATGTGGTCTTTTTCTGGGTCTTTTCCTGTCCCTTGAATCCAATCTAAAATTTCGGTTGTCCATCTATGGTCTGTCCTTCTGGCAGTATGTCCAGCCCATTGCCATTTCAGGGATTTAACCCCTGATCATGATGTCTTCCACTCTCGTCATTTTTCGGATCCACGAGTTTCTCTTCTTATCTCTCCTGGTTATACCAAGCATGCACCTCTCCATGCTTCTTTGAGTTGTCTGCAGCCTTTGTATGTCTCTTTTAGTTAAGGTCCACGTCTCTGCACCATACGTAAGCACTGGAAGGATGCATTGATCAAACACTTTTCTTTTAAGACATAATGGCATATTGCTCTTGAAAATTATGCTGTTTCTTCCAAAAGCTCTCCAGGCAAGTTTTGTACGCCGATTAATTTCTTCATCAATGTGACCCTCACTTGATATCTGCTGTCCAAGATAAACATACGTATCTGTTATCTCCAGTTTTTCTCCATCAATCGATCAATCTTCATTTCTTGTAAAAGCATTGAACATCACTTTTGTCTTCTGAAAGTTCATTTTTAATCCCACTTCTTTACTCTTGTCAGCAAGTTCCTGGATCATACTCTGCAGCTCTGATGGGGTAGTTGCAAAAATGACTACGTCATCAGCAAAACGAAGGTGGGTTAGATAATCTCCATTAATCTTTATCCCTTTGTTTTCCCAGTTCAGTGATTGAAAGACATTTTCCAATGTGGCATTAAAAAGAGCTTCGGAGATATGGTGTCACCTTGTCTCACTCCCTTTCCAATTTTTATGTGTGTTGTATTTTCAAACAGCCGAATCTTTGCACTTGCATTTTCATAGATGTTATTAATAATATTAATGTATGCATCTTCAATACCGCAGGATTTCAGAGCCGTGGTAACTGCTGATGGTTTCACCGAATCAAAGGCTTTTTCATAATCGATAAAAGCCATGCACACTGGAAGTTCATATTCCCTCGCTCTTTCAATTAGTTCTCTCAGTACGTGGATATGATCTATTGTGCTGTAGCCACTCCTGAATCCAGCTTGTTCTCTCGGTTGAGCAGTGTTACCTTCAAGCGGTGTGAAAGAACTTTAGTGAAGATTTTATAAACCACTGATAGGAGGCTGATAGGTCTGTAGTTCCTGAGATCCTCAATGTCACCTTTTTTATGTAGCAGGATCATTGTAGCATTGTTCCAATCCTCAGGAATCTTCCCTTCATTAAGGCATCGAGTGAAAATTTGGGCGAGTACTGTTTCGATTTCTCCACTTGCTTCTTGTATGATGTCTATAGTAATTCCATCTTCTCCTGGAGCTTTCCCCCGCTTCATGTTCTTGATTGCATGAGCAACTTCTGCTGGGAGGACTGGAAGAACTCTGGTACCTTTCATGATGTCTGGAGTACATGTATCATCCCTTTCATATAATTTGGAGTAGAAATCTTTCACTCTTGTCAAAATTTCACCTCTATTTCTTGTTATAGAACCATCTTCTTTTCTCAGAGCCATAATCTGTTTTCTTCCCTTACTGAGATGTCCCTTTGCTATCTTAAGGCTTTGGTTGTTTTCAATTGCTTTCCTCACTAGCTCACAGTTGAATTTCCTTACGTCTTCAGTGATACTTTTTCGTGTTGTCTTGCATAGCTCTATATATTCCACTTTGGAAGTCACATCTTCTTTAGTTGTCCTCATCTCTCTTCTTTTTTGCATCAACATTTTGGTTTTTCCTGATAATTTGTTCACATGCAACTTGTTCTTAAACCCAGCTAATTTTGTTGCTGTTTCCATTAGAGCTTTGGTTACTTTTCTGTTAACTTCCGAAATATCCACTTCTTCCGATGTTAGGCCTTCTAAAGCAGAGAATCTGTTCTTCAGTTCTAACTTGAAAGTATTATGGTGTTTTTTAAGGTTGGTTATGTCAATACATTTTGTTTGTCTTATGAGCTTGCCATGCGTTCCAGTTTAGTGTTGAGGTGCATCTTACATTTCACCAATCTATGGTCACTACCTGTGTTGAACTTGTTCAGCACACTGCAGTCTTCGATGACGAATTTTTTGTTACACATAATAAAATCAATTTCACTTGTCGTTCCAATTGGATGTTTCCATGTCCATTTCCTGTGTGGCTTTTTCTTGAAAAAGGAGTTCAAGATGAAAAATCCTTCTGCCTCTGCAAACTCAACGAGAGTATTTCCACGCTGGTTTCTGTTGCCGTGACCGAATTTACCTACTGAAGTTTCATTCTGTTGCCGTTGCCCTATTTTTGCATTGAAATCTCCCATAATTATCTTCAAGTGCTGCTTACCTTTATTATTTAGATGACGAATTTCTTCATAAAATTCTTCAATTTCTTCTTCAGGATGATCAATTTCTTCTTCAGGATGATCAATTTCTTCTTCAGGATGATTATTATATATACAAGGGTTATACCGAAAGTATATAGTAACCTCTATGTCTATAGTAACCCTTCATACATACATATCACTAAGCTGTTCTTTGAAATTGAGAGGTTAGCTCCAAAAAGAAATACAAACTACCAGATATTTTTACTTACTGTTGTCATATCAAACCTCCATTTACAGTGATCTTGACATACAACTTGGGCTTCACTGATATCCATTACATGCCGTACACAAGATCTTTTATACTTCATACTCATAATCTTTTTCTCATGCAGACACTCCTGAATCTGATCTACTCATGTCTTTCTTGGCCTTCCTCTGCCTTTCCTTCCAGCCACTTGGGCTAAAAAGATTTTCTTAGTAAGCATCTCATCACGGCCAAACCACCGAAGCACATTGGTCTCCACCTTGCTAACAACATTTTGCTTCACATCACACAACTGCAACACATCTTCATTCCTCACACAATCATACTGTGTCTTGCCACAACCCCTCCCCCGTAAGTAACACATTTCTCCAGCACACAAACAACTCCTATGTTTCTTCTGCAGTACCCAGGTTTCACTGTCATACATCAGAGTAGGAACAATTACACTTTCATACACAGCCATGCGGGACTCTCTAGAGAACCCATCATTCCTGTGAAAACCTACCAGAGCAGTAACCCTTCATTAAAGGTAAATGATGGATCCCAAGCAGAAGCAACGTGCCATCATTGAGTTCTTGATGAAGGAAGGGTGCAGGCTGTCTGACATCCACAGAAGGCTACATAATGTTTATGGAGATGGCACCATTGACAAGATCAATGTGCACAGATGGATGAAGAAGTCTAAAGAAGAGGATACCAGCATTGGAGACAAACCACACAGTGTGAAATCATCTGCGACCACTAACACAAATCTTCAGCAAGTGAATGAACTGATTCTTGTGGAGAAATGAGTCGCAGTCCGTGAGTTTGTTGCACAACTGGACTGTGGTCACAATGTGATACAAAAGATGGTGGAAGACTTAGGGTATCGGAAAGTGTGTGCAAAGTGGGTACCTTTGCAGTTGACACTCAATTCGAAGGAGAAAAGGGTGAAGTCTGCTTTGATCTGCTGGAAACATTTGAAGCCAATGAACACATATTTTTTCCAATCTGGTGACAGGGGATAAAACATGGGCGTATCTTTACAATCCGGAAACAAAGGATCAGTCCATGGAATGGCATCCCACCTCTTCACCAAGGCCTAAGAAGTTCAAGAGCCAGAAATCAGCACAAAAAGTCATGGTGACTGTTTTTTGGGATGACATAGGTGTTATTCTCCTTTATTTTTTGGAACGTGGTCATACCATGACCAGTGAGCGGAACATTGAAACATTAAAGAAGCTTAGAGAAGCCATAAGGAGGAAGAGACCGAACAAGAATCTGAAAAGGAACCACATTTACTATGACAATGCACGACCACACACACATATTTGGCAACAAATCAAGCGATCAGCAAATTAGGCTGGTCGGTGGTCCTCTATGCACTGTACAGCCCAGATCTGATGCCCTCCAACTTCCACCTGTTTGGTCCAATGAAGGACAGTCTCCGGAAACAATGATCTGATGACACAGAATAGGTGAAAGTGGCTGTGAGGAAGTGGGTACAACAGTCCACACCTGAATTTTTTCAAAGAGGATTCAAGAGTTTGGTTCAACGATGGCGCACATGCATCACTTCTCATGGAGATTACATTGAGTAGTACCTAGTTACTGTATCAACATGTGCAATTTGAACAACCTCTGTCAGTTAATAAAAAAGTTATGCCCACTTTTGCATTACTTTTGGTACAACACTCATATTAAGTCTTTTTTGTTAAATGTTATGGAAGAGGCTAAATTTTAGATGAGTTCATCCATTTGCAACATTTTTCTGCAGTACCAATCTACTATAAATCAAAATATGTAATTAAATATACATTTTTTTTTAAAGTAAGGCAGTCACCACTTACATGAATGGCAGCAGTAAATGACCTACATATCTTTCAAAAAATGCTGGTTCGAGGGTAAGACTCTGGACAGTTCGAATGTTTTCTAAAGCTTCAGAAGCAACCTTTAAAATTCAACATTATTATTTATAGTGATGGCAGTAATAATAATAATAATAATCATGAAAATACAAAGACATTTTACACAGGTGATACAGCCAAATTTTATGGTCATGACACAGAACCCTTATATAAACAAATATCTGAAAGGAAAGCCAGAAAAACTTAATGAGTGAGAAAGACTTTTTTTTTTTTTTTTAAAGTACTATTTTTACCATACTTTACAAATGCTTCTGAACAACTAAAGAAAATCTGTCAAGGTAACAATATCAATTTATATATGTAATAATTCAGAAAACTTAACAAAAACAATGCCAAAAAACTCTTAAAGAAATCATCAGGAGTTTCTGTCATGCCTGCAGTAAATAACTATAAGGAACACAAGGGCAAAATACATGAAAAGTATCATAAATGAATTAAAATACCACCTTTTATAACATGCCAACAACCAGAAGAAGACCTAAGAACTAAGAGCATCAATACAGTCCTATGTATACAGTACAAACAGATCCAGATTTCAAAACCAACCAACATTTAATCTAACACAAGTGTGAAACAGATACCTCTTTGGTAGAAAAAAATTCTCTCACATATTCATAATAATTATAGAGCTTATTAACTACTGACAAAAACAGAAAATCAAAATTTACAGTTAAAAAGTAAAGAACCACCTTTAGGAAAGCACAAAATAGTAACAAAAATCATTAAAAGATAGTGCTGGTCTACTACAACACAGAGAAACAAATAATCAGTCAGAACAGACACATGAACAAATGAAGATGAGCCAAATAAACTCTCTCAAGAACTTGTCAGTACCAACTAAATTCCTATGGAAGGTACACTTTCTGAGAATGGGAGCTTAATGAGAAACCCCAAAAAGCACTCTCCAAGGTAAAATTAAAATTTTTGCTGTTAACTACTGAACTGTTGAACTATTTCACACATCAATAAAAGATCTTGATGGGATATCCACAGAATTAAACTACCTGTCAACACCTGTATAATTTATCTCAACCATGGCAAATTTTGATTCAGGAGGAATGTTTTCTGAACAGAAAAAAATGTGAAAAAAAATAATATACACAAATATGGCTGTACAGTATCTAACTTTGTTCACGGCGGCAGCATAGGAGACAACTGTTTTGATGTTTGACTGGATGATTTTGAAGCACATGTGCTTTTGATACTATACATGGTATGAAAGATGTAACGATTTCATTAAGCAGCATTACATTTAGGCCTAAGCCTATCTATTTTGCTCCACTGTTTTATCTTAATTAAATTTTCATCTTTAACATAACCATTCAAACAAAATATTTTTATTTCATCAACAGCAGCTGTCTGAAATCAAATAACACTAGATATTAGGCATATATGGTAACAAAATGGAACATCAAATCAGTTTAAAGGACCTTGGGTAAGCTTAACTTATTCTTTCAACCCCTTGTAAAGTTCTGATATCTCCAAATACACTGAAGAGCAATTGAATTAGAGATACCTGTCTAGTAACGTAGCACCACCTTTCGCCCTGTAGACGGCGGCGATTCGTCTTGGCATGGACTCGACAAGACACCGGAAGCATTGGGAAGCCATACAGATCCAGGACCCCTGAACAAGCTCCCACAGTTCACGAAGATTTGATGGAGGAGGTTCAGAGCCTCGAACATCTCTCTCAATGGCATCCCAGATGTGCTTGATGGGACTGAGGTCAAATGACCTAACTGGCCAAGAAAGCGAGGTCACGTCGGTGGAGTGTTCATCCAACTATTCGGGTACAATTCGGGAGCGATGGCACGGTGCATTGTCTTGTTGCAGGATGAGATCTCCAGCGGGATGTTGAAGATGCACAAACAGGAGCAAATGGTCGTCCAGGATATCCCGGTAACATTGACCTGTGAGGGAAAATGTCACACATACCAGGGGTCCCATTTCAGTCCACGTAAACAGTCCCCAGACGAGAATGCCAGCCCCACCAGCTTGAAGAGTACCCTGCTGGCAAGAAGGATCCATCGCTTCACTTGGTTTGCGCCGTACTCGTATCCTGCCATTCGCATGTACCAATGTGAATCTCAACTCATCAGTCCAGGCAACATTTATCCACATGTCTAGGGTCCAGTGGCAATGTTCCCGCACCCGTGCTAATCTTTGCACCCTGTGATGTTCAGTCAGCAGCGGTACCCTCGTGGGGCGATGGCTTCTGTACCCAATAACGAGGAGATGGTTCTGGATGGTGTGGCTGCTTACACGTTTTTGTGCACCAGTGTTAAATTGCCGAGTGATTTCTTGCACCGTGGCCCGTCTATCCGATGTTACAATACGAGCTAGCCGACGATGACCCCGCTCATCCACACGCTGTTGTCCACGGCAGTTGGCCCTTGCAGGGATGGTTTTTCCGGATTTGATGTACTCACAGTGGCTCGTGAAAATCCCAGTGCCTGCACGACTTCCGAGATGGAGTGACCCATTCGTCGGGACCCGACAATTTTCCCACGATCACATGCGCTTAGATCCTTCGTCTTACCCATACTGCGTCCAACTCTTACTGATTTCCATCGCATCACTCCTTATATTGTCGGATCGCTGCATACGTAATGTCGTTTCCGTTTACAGGGCCACCCACAGCGCCACATTTGCTTAACGCCAGCTGTTTCTAATTCAATCGCTCTTCAGTGTATATAGATGTGCACTAATAATATTTGTTGTCTTTTTCCATAAAAAAAAAAAAAATGTTGAACATAAAAGGACAGTATGAAACTCATACTACAAGCCTCAAAGTGTAACCATTTTTTTAACTTCTTGTATGTGGCACGCATGGAGGAAGGCATGGGCATACATGGATGTAGCAGAGATTACATACACTGGTGTGCAAAACTTGAGGATGAAGTGGAAAAAGTAAAATAATGTAAATAGCAGCAGCACCCAAACACAAATTAACTCAGGACTGCGTCTGGGAACAGGACAACAGCACATGCATAATAATGGAACATGGCATGTTGTTTGCATGACATGCGAACAAAATGCACTCATGCAGTTCAAAAATGTCCCTTGAATGGAAGTCACTGGACAGTGCACATAAGTGTTACAGGTGTTCGATTACATTTGTTGTGCCTGTTGGATGAATAACTGGGAGGCTCGAGGAGGGGTGAACTGTGATGAGTGTGGAGTTCATTATTACCCATAACATAGTGTAATATTGCGTAAGTGGTCAGTCTTCAAGATTACAGGTACAGCGTGTGAAAGACCTGTGGTTGTCATCCACTAAAAACCACTTCAATGAGGACCGCTATCTGCTCCTACAGGCCAAGAGGGATCAACACCAGACAGCACATAACCTTGCAAAACAACTCAACATGAGCACAGGACACACAATATTGCAGTTTACAGTGGCCAGGCAACTACAGAAAGATGGACTGTTTGCTTGACAACAAGTATGCTGTGCTTCATTAATCACAGTTCACCAGAGACATTGTTTACAATGGTTCATAAAACATAAGGACTGGACAGCAGAAGTGGGGTATGGTACTCTTTACTGATGAGAGTGGATTTAGTCTCCAGTGATTTTGCATATCAGCTAATCTGGTATGAAGTAAACACTTGGTATTGCTCCAAAAACACAAATGAAAGGGATAGACATGGAGACTGTGGTGTTCTAGTATGGGGAGACATTCTGATCAATGGATGTAAGGAGCTCCAGATACTGGAAGGAGGCACTGTAACATCTGTCCTGAGGTGCCATTGGCCCATAGTTCATGCTAATGGATGATAATGATACACCCCATCATATGTGGCTGTTGGTGAGCAGTTGGAAAGTGAAGACATTCAGCAGATGGATTAGTCAGTACAATCCCATGATCTAAATCCCATAGAACATATGTGGGACACTCTGGGGAGATGCATTGTGGCATGTCAACACATACACAGACACACACAGGAAACTGTCCAACAGCTGAAGACTGCGCTGATGGAAAAATGGGCGATCTTGACACAAGAAATCAACAATTTAGTGCAAAGTATAGACAGATGGTGCAAATCGTGCATCGATGTTAGGGGTGATCATATCCCCTACTGAGGATCTTCTCTTCCCTTCGTATCGTCTTTGGTAGTGAAGCATCTGTTCCATGGCACCCAGTGCTATCTAGCCAATTCTGAATAAAGCTCCACTACATCCTTTAGTATCTGCAGTTTGTCGTTGTTGTTTCCGTCATTTCAGTAAGTAATCGAGTTCCTATGATTTGAATTTTACATATTCAGGGCACTCTTGTGTGATGCTCAGGTGCGTATATAGAATGGGGGGGGGGGGGCGACCAAAAATGAAAGTTTTTGAAATCCATCAGGACAAAGAAAAAGTTTCTGAAAAATAGAAGAAAAAATCAAAGCATTATTTTCTATTGTGAGTTGATGCATTTTTGTTAAATTAAAGCATTTTTTTTTTTTTGTAAGTCACACTTTAACAAAGAAATGAAACACTTTTGGGGAGGAAGGCAAGAGGGCTTTGCCCCCTAAAATGTCCCTGGTGATGCTACAAATCAAATCTGGCTCATCCTTAAGTTCTGCACACCAGTGTGTGTATACCAATTATAACAATACAAACATAAATTTTAAATGAAATAAGAATTATCAGCATAAAATTAATATATATGAAAAGTAAATTAATTTATATAGTTTATAATATGAGGATGGAAGAACAATGTTCAGGGAGATTACATGTTTAATACAATATGTATGTTATCTGAAGTGATTGTGATGGTAGGCAATATATTTTTACTTCAGTGTTTTCATAATTACTTGAGCCTAAGACATTTGTTATATTATATCATTGGAATACAGTGAATAAATCATTACAAACATATCACATACTTTCAAGTCTGCCAAGTCATCCACATGTAGTGAATTTTTTCAACAGAACTGTAACCTCAAATCCAAAAAACACAACAGTAATAATGGTATGCAAATATACTATGCACAGAACTTTCTCAACAGATATATCTAACATTTAGATAAATTTATTTGCATAGTTTATAATAAAAAATATTTAACAAGTGATTTAATTGAAAAAAAAAAAAAAAGAGGACGTGGATATTACTTTACTCAACAGTGCACAAGAAAATACAAGATAATGTGGAGATTACTTAATAGAGTTATTATTTTGATAGTAATATTTTAAATACTAGTCAGATGAAAATAAAAGATATGGAAATTGTTTAATAAGAATTATTATATTAATAGTATTATTTTTAAATAAGTCACTGAAGAAATATGCATTCACGAAAAAAACATTTATCTAGTAGAGGGATCTTGATTTTCAGGTTTATGCATCATATACTACAAATGAAAGATGCAAAAACCAATTTGAAGTGCTATAACTAAAAATTAAATGTACATACTTTTGAATTCCCTATTCATCTTTCATTATGTATTGAATTACGGACATGAATACAATGGACACGTATTAAAAATGTTTATATACTGATTAAACAATGAACTTTTTATCCTGTACATACATTTCCAGCATCTCCCATAAGCTCTGCATCCCGTTTCTGATTTGCTTTCATGATTCTCATTTCAATTCCTCCTGATATCAACAAAATGGGAACAACTATAGAAAGTGCTAGGGCTAATTTCCATCCAAATAAGAATGCAATAATGAGACTTGCTGCCAAAGTAACAACTGCTGAAATCACACTTCCAATTCGAACCCCAGCCGCCTAGAAGTGAACAGATAAAATAGCACTGTCATATCGCACACAGAAAAGCACAAAATTAACACATAAAAACAGAATTTGATAATAAAATATGTTTTATATCTGTGACATTGGATGACAGTGTTAAGTGATACACACTGAAACAGATGACCACACAGTTCACTTTTATTCTTTAATATGATTCTGTTGTTTCTGTAATAATGGTAAATATTTTATGGAAGCAATATCATGACCACACTGAAAATTAAAACAACAAGAACAACAAAAAAGAAATCATGATCTATTACTTGAAAATAAAACCAATATTACCAATATGCTTTTAAATGAAACTGGGAAAACAGTTATAAACATTCAGAAAATATGACAAATTTATGGCAGAATGTTTTCTTTCAATTAGTGTTCCTCAAATGTGTTCCTCAATCGTTTTATGGAAGATAAAAATTAATTTATATTGAAAGCTAAAAATGTTTTATAGATTTGATTTGATCATAATGAAGTAAATAATGGGAAAAGAAGTTTTAAAAGATATCAACATTACCGATTTGAAGCATTAACGGTTACAGTAAATTTTAGTATGGGTTTTACTAGTTCTCTTTATTTGAATTTAGACAAATTTTGAAATGTATATACCACTTCTTCCTTAGGTTTTCTTTACTGTTTACTTTTGTTGCCTTTATGCAACGTTTTTTTTTTTTTTTTAAGCTGCTACTGTTGTTTATATTCAATTCCTTTCTGAAAGTGAAGTATTAGGTGCTTGAATTAATTCCCACCGTTGCCCAACAGGGCGCAGCAGTGGTGGGCTGTGACCCGGGCCACACGTGACCTCCCTTGCTTACGCACGTACCATTCGTAGTCTGGGCGAAGCAGTGTGTAACATGCGATCAGAGGGCACAAAACACGAGTTTGTATCGCATTCACGATGTTGAGTTTCGTACCAAAAAATGAGCATTTGCAGGAAGCATTACTCTTCTGCTTTCATCTCAAGAAATTGCAGCAGAAAGTTATCGTTTGCTAGTGCAGGCCTATGGGGAACATACCCTATCGGAAACAACATGCAGAGAGTGGTTCCGACACTTCAAAGTCGATGAATATGACATGAAGGACAAAGAGCTCCCTGGGCAGCCGAAAAAGTTTGAAGATGGCACATTGGAGGCCTTATTAGACTAGGATTCATGTCAGATGCTCCCCGGGTTGTGTGAAACGCTACGGATCGATAAGTCAACGGTTAGCAAACGTTTAAAGGCGATGGAAATGATCCAGAAGCTCGGAAACTGGATCCCACATGACAAGGTTATTCTTCTCCACGACAACGCTAAACCTCATGTTGCCAAATCCGTGAAGGAACTCTTGGAGCCATTTGGCTGGGACTTCTTACCCCACCCGCCTTATTCCCTGGACATTGCTCCCTCAGACTTCCATTTGTTCCGGTCACTACAACATGGCCTGTCAGAGCAGCACTTCCTTTCTGTCGTGGATATCTAAAAAATGGCTCAATGAATGGTTCGCCTCGAAAGAACCTGCATTTTTCTACCGCAGAATCCATTTGTTACCCCAATGGTGGGAAAGGGTTGTAGCTGCCAACAGACACTACTTTTAATAGACTATCCTGTACTGTTCTGTGGCAACACACAGGTGTTCGTGTGGAAAAAAACAGCGGGAATTAATTCAAGCACCTAATAGTTTCATTTTTTAGCAACATAAATCTAGAAAGTATAATTAGGTTTTGAACTTGGTATGTTGAAATCATGCCAATCTTGAACTCTATCTATATGCCAATCACCACTCACATGTTATTAAACTTAATGTTCCAATATTATCGATATAATAAATGTTTCTTTTTGCAGTTGTATATATTTACAAAAGATAAATTAATTAAAAGTCTCCTATATAGTCTGCTCAAATGGAATCCTTTGAAGTTCAAAAATAGCAAAGGAGTGGCAGAATGGCTTCAGCTGAACTGATGGTGTTAAGCGTAATCTTCTGTACCATATTGCTGCCATTCATCTAACATTTGTATTAGGTTTAATATCTTTGGGCTCTTAAAGCATATCACTCAAGGACTCTAGACTAAAAACTATTGCTTTATGTAACTGTTGAGAATTTGTTTTACAGGGAATAAAATCATGTTGTTGAATTGGATAAAAACATTGGAGTTTTATGAAGAGCTAAAATTCATAACAGATGGTTGTTAAAACAGTTGTTTTTCCATTCCCAAGGCATAGTTTTGAAGGTGATCCAAATTTATAAAACGTTCTCAAGTTAAAAGTAATTTTCAAGTAAGAAGGGTAGAGGGTTGAATGCCACGATGATTTTTATATTTGCCAAGACAAATGTGAAAGCCAATTTTTTAAATCGGAAAAAAAGAAAAGAAGTTGAAACTTATGGAACTAAACTCCATTAAGAAAACACAATGTTGTATCATTAAATGGGTATTTCAGAACTAGACACCAGCTCCTATGCATTTTGGGCATTTTCTGTATGCCCATCTTTAGAGTTTTTTGTCAGATCCATCATTACTTACATTCGTGATGGAGGCCACAACTCATTTGAACTTTACTCCTTGGCAAAGGTTTTTGTCACATGTTTGACACAAAAATCACAACAAGGAGGAAAGTGCAATTGTGTTGTGACCACCATCACACAAAAATGGTGAAAATAAGTTTTTAATTTTTTTTTTGTTTTATAAAAATCATACTTACACTTTTTACCATTGGAACATCAGTTGCCAGCCTTGTGCTTATTTTACCAGTAGAATGCCTGTCATCATCAAACCAACTGATATCTTGCCTCAGTATGTTTCCAAACGCTTGTTCTCGAAGGTGCTTCGTAAGTTTTTCTCCAGCGAAACAATAGCCTATTATCTTTTAACAAAATGACATCCTTTCAAATATTTAAGCATATTAAAAGCACAAAAATATATAAAAGCAACACAAATTTCGTATCAAATTTCAGATGAAAAAATAAGAAAGGCAAAAGTAATAAAGCATTTTGGTTTTACATTTTAATGTTTTTTTTTCATAATGGATATCTGAAAATCATGGCTAAAAAGTTCGTGTGAGTCCTGCTGTAGTTGATCACATCAATAATAATGTTCTGATGAACAAGTTTTTGTGCTCTGTATCAAAATAGGCATGGCATTTTATTCAACTCTCTAATGTTGCAACTAAAGAACTGTTGGACTGACAAGGTTTTGTTGTAATTGTGCAATTCAAAAACATTTGGATACTCTTTCATCACTTAAATATTTTACTTTTGTATTTATGTAAGTCTTTAAAACGGAATATTTGTTTCCAAAATGACTTAGGTCCCACAATGAAATATACAATGAACACAGGTCGATATTTCACATCTGATATAACTGAGACAGTAGACCTAAACGAGCACTACATGAAACGAATCTACTTAATTTTACTAAATGAGAAAGTAGAAATATACCCAGTAATTCAATGATCACACATTTTATTTTACATAATGTGATTCACATATTAAAGAAGATAAAACTATGTGCAGTCTTTTCTTGACAACATTTCAACTGTCCCTAAATTCATGGTGGACATTGAGTGTGTGGTTTGGATTTCAGCAGTTTTAACGGTCAAACCCAGACACGTCCATCTGATCGGAATAACGTGAAGCGGGATTCGTTGCTCCATAACACCTGACGCCATTGCTCTAATGTCCAATTCCCCATCGTAGCTGTGTGGCTTTATTGATCTTTGTGATATGGACGGCTGTTCGGCTATGATACCTGAGTGCATGGGTCTCTCTTTGGAGTGCCTTGGTAGAGACCATAACATCTGTGGCCATCCAGAACTCATGTGCTATGGCGTGCATTGGCCGGGCCTGGTTTTCCTGATCTCTCTCTGCAGCACCCTCCAATCCCTGGGTTGCAGATTCATGGGTCTTTCAGGGTGAGATGAATTCTTGCAATGTCCCATCTTCCACTTGTTGATGACAAAGGCCAGAGTCGATTTAGCGACGTGTCTGACATCAGCAATGCTTCTTATGATCATACCTCTAACTGAGCAGCCTATTATAACACCTTCGCAAACTCGGAGAGCTCTCTCCTGCTAGCCATTTTATCAGTGATTGATCTGAGCGTACTCCCATTGCCGTTTTTATACCTTATCGAACCATGTGTCTGCTGCGCCTGCATGAGGATGTCCAATGACTTTTGTCCACATAGTGTATTAAATTTTTTTCCTGTTCCTTTTCTTACATATTGGCGCAATGACTGAATTTTGCTGGTTTCAGGTACCTTTACTTTGTCATGCTACTAACGATTTTATGTAACCAAAGGACATCTGCCTGTACACTGTGCTTAATCATCTTTGGATTAACAGTGATCAGTGTAACTATTAAATTTTCTAAGTTACGTCACAGATATTAAATGGAGTGAAACCTATATATTGCATCAGACAGTTCACAGGAAACATACATTCTGATTTCTTTAGCATTAACTGCATTCGTATGTACAATGACAGTTCACCTCAAACTTCCTCCACCTTCTGCAGTTTAGTTGTATCTTTTGTTCACAAGATACTGGTTATTAGAAAGAAAAAAACCCAAGAAAAAAACAACACATTTTTCAGTAACAGCTGATTTCATTCTCATTCCATTGGCAGTTCTGTTTCGTCAGTCTGCTAACTAAGAATTTAACATCTGTAAAGTGAATTGTAGTTGATAACATGCTCAACTAAACAACTGCAGAATGTTTGCATCTAATTTGACTTCCAAAATTCTAAAAAATACCCAGTTCAGATCTAGCTCCCGCTTTGCAGATTCTATCATGACACTGAATTCATCTAATTTCTTTTGGCCAGGCCCAGATCATAAAGCCCTCAGTTATTTCCTCTACAATATCAGGACTTTAACACTGCCATTCTTCTATGCTCAATACTTAGATCCTATCAAAGCATGAAATGTCAATGCATAGGTAAAAAAAAACCTGTATACCAAGGAAGTACAGCAGCAGCCTCAATGCACACAATCCAAAGTTCAGATGTCATTATTGGTACAAAGGTACCATATTCATATTAAAAATTACGTAGTCCTGGAGGGGAAATCAAACCCGCATTTCCTAATTCCTGTTTCAGCATGCTTCTGTTAAACCACCCAGGACAATGAAGTTCCAAGCATCTGAAGTTGAGCAGTTGCTGCTTTGAAATCTGAATACCATTCAAATTTGCACTAGTCAAAGCAATCCACAGTATCGGGACTCATTTGTAAGCTACATCTGCTTAACTTCAGTTGTTTCGAAGGCTCTTGTCCAGAGTAGTGAAACAGATAGCATGCTTGAATGAAAATCAAGAGACAGGTTTCGAATCCTGCTCCAGGGCAAGGTAATTTTCAAGTTTTTGAAGAGGTGGTTACATGGGAAACAGTAAAAAACATGACACATTCGAACCAATAATGACATTTGAATTGCCTTCCATGTAGGTGAAGAATTACACTTTAAAAGCTAAAATATCGACTATACACGATAAAACACAAATGTAACACACATACACTACATGTAATTAAGCTTTACTGCTAAAACACACACCACACGAGATCTTTCGAGAATCACAACGTCCCCATCCTCAGATGTGACATTCGTGAACAAGACCAAGCAATATATACACACCATAGTCAGAAACCGACAACATCGCTACACTATCTAAGATTTACACAATGCATTTTAAATAAAACCCAAAAAATGTTCAAATAAAATAGTCCATGGTTTAGATATAACTTTAGGGACATAATCATTACAGCAACTAGTTCCGAATGATGAAATATATAGGCTCTCCATAAATAATAACAGTGAGAGCTTACCCGGAGAGTTTATAATAGACACTTCATTCCACTTTGGAACATGAGAACCAGTTGCAACTAGACGAGACATCGCGGTTGTTAACTTACCATTACAAAGATCATATTTGTGCTCCCTTACTCTGGTACTCAAATTCCTTTTTGTAGAACCAATATATACAGTATCATTAGTCTCTGGAATGACGGCTTGCAAAGGTCTTGTATATATGCCATATCTAGTATGTGGAGGCACCGTGTCCCGATCATTCTTGATTAAGGCAAAAATATTTCTAGTCCTGAGGCCAAAGTTAATATGATATGGTCTGCATTTATTTCGTAGTACATTAACAATCCTGGGCACATAGGAAGTGATCCGACAAAACAGAGTTTATGCAAGTCTCTAGAAAGAGTCAAAACGTTAAGACTTCTTAATTTGTCGGAGCAAGGGATCTACCACCGAAGCTTCGTATCCATAATGACAGGCAATTTGTTTTATCTTGACCAGTTCCAAATGTCGTAATCTAAGGTTGGACGTGTGTGAAAATGCTCTATATAATAAAAACCGAATAGCCGTGAATTTATAATTAGTCGGGTGATAAGACGAGAAGGGTATAATTTCAGTAATTATACCCTTCTCACTCTTTGCACACTAAAGCTCTTCCTTAGTGTGCCCAGGATTGTTAATGTACTACGAAATAAATGCAGATCATATAATATTGACTTTGGCCTCAGGACTAGAAATATTTTTGCCTTAATCAAGAAGGATCGGGACATGGTGCCTCCACATACTAGATATGGCATATATATACAATATCTTAGCAAGCCGTCATTCCAGAGACTAATGATACTGTATATATTGGTTCTACAAAAAGGAACTTAAGGAAAAAGGTGATCAGACTGACTGCAAGAACTATCGTGGTATTAGCCTACTGAGTGTGCCGCCAGGGAAAGTGTTTGGTAAGGTCGTTATTGAAAAAATACAGGGTCTTACATCAGAGAAAGTGTGGGATGTTCAGAGTGGTTTTATGCCTGGTAAAGGCTGCACTAACAAAAAATTTTGCATTGCACATTGTGATTGAAAAGTATCTGGCTGTTGGTAAGAAAGTTTTTGCTGCCTTCATTGATTTAGAGAAAGCTTACGACCAAGTATATAGGACACTTTTGTGGAAGGTATGGAATGAATATGGTGTTACTGGGAATCTACTTAACAGTGTAAAAGCCATGCATGCTGGCAGTAGAGCTTGTGTACGAGTGAATGGTGTTTTATCAAAATGGTTTTCTATTGGTGCAGGAATCAGGCAAAGTTGTGTAATGTCAACATGGCTGTTTAATATATTTACGGATACGTGCATGTGTGATGCCAAAATAGATAATACTGGTTTATGTCTTGGTGACATCCGTGTGTGCAGATTGCTGTATGCTGATGACATTGTCCTGTTGGCAGAGAGCAAAAATGAGTTGCAGAGTATCTTGTCTCGGATGAACAAAGTTTGCATGAAATAAAAACTGAGTATAAATAAGGGAAAAACCAAAGTTATGCTTTTTGAGAGAGGAACTGGTAGTACTGAATGTAATATGTCTAAATGGCTCAGTGATTGACCAGGTGAATGAGTTTGTGCATTTAGGAAGCATGTTTAACAAAGAGAACAAATTGGATGGTGAAATTAGTAGGCGAGTGAATTCTTCATTGAAAGTCGCGCCTGCTTTGGGAGGTTTTCACAGGAATGATGGGTTCTCAAAAGAGTTCCGCATGGCTGTGTATGAAAGTGTAATTGTCCCTACTCTGATGTATGGCAGTGAAACCTGGGTGCTACAGAAGAAACATAGGAGTCGTTTGTGTGCTGGAGAAATGCATTACTTACGGGGGGTTTGTGGCAAGACACGTTCTGATTGTGTGAGGAATGAAGATGTGTTGCAAATGTGTGATGTGAAGCAAAATGTTGTTAGCAAGGTGGAGACTAATATGCTTTGGTGGTTTGACCATGTTGAAAGAATAAATGATGAGATGCTTACTAATAAAATCTTTTTAGCCCAAGTGGCAGGAAGAAAAGGTAGAGGAAGGCCAAGGAAGTCATGGGAAGATCAGATTTAAAAGTGGCTGCATGAGAAAAAGATAATGAGTATGAAGTATAGAAGATCTTGTGGTACGACGTGTGATGGATGTTTGCGAAGCCCGAGTTGTATGTCAAGATTGCTGTAAATGGAGAAGTTTGATACGGCAACAGTAAGTAAAAATTATCTGGCAATTTGTATTTCTTTGTAGAGCTAACCTCTGAATATCAGAGAACAGCTTAGTGATATGTATGTATGTATGTATGTACAAAAAGGAACTTGAGTACCAGAGTAAGGGAGCACCTGAGTACCAGAGTAAGCGGATTCTTTCGAAAGAAGAAATGGTAAGTTAACAACCGCCATGTCTCATCTAGTTGCAACCGGTTCTCATGTTCCAAAGTGGAATGAGGTGTACATTATAAACTCTCCAGGTAAGCTCTCACTGTTATTATTTATGGAGAGCCTATATATTTCATCATTCGGAACTAGTTGCTGTAATGATTATGTCCCTAAAGTTATATCTAAACCATGGACTATTTTATTTGAACATTTTTAGGGTTTTATTTTAAATGCATCGTGTAAAATCCTAGATGACGTTGTCAGTTTCTGACTATGGGGTGTATATATTGCTTGGTCTTGCTCATGAATGTATCTGAAGATAGGGACGTTGTGATCCTTGAAAGATCTCACGTGGTGTGTGTTTTAGCAGTAAAGCTTATTTACATGTAGTGTATGTGTGCAACATTTGTGTTGTATTGTGTATATTCAATATTTTAACTTTTAACGTTTTTAGCATGAATCGTCCTTCATCGAAGAAATACACTCTTTGCCAAAGAAAAAAGCAAACAAAAAACAAAGCACCCAGAAGGAATAATTCAATCAAGATAAAAATTGGTATGTGCAATGTACTGTACATGTATTGGAAAGGAAATGATTGCAATTCTAGAGCAATCAGGCCATTTATTCAGATAAAACAGCTACACAAGTGCAATAAGTCAGTATGTTATAGTGCCACTTGTGGCTCAGATACAAGTGGCTACCTGGCATGACATAGATGCATACAGTTCACAAATACTGTTTTGAGGTATAGCATGTCAGATGGTGCCCAAACTGCTGGCCAGTTTGCTGACATCCTAGGATGGATGTAAGTGGCGTTCCGTCATGCCCAATTGGTGAAAGGTTGGGCGATTGGGCTAGCCATGGAAGGGTGTCGACACTATGGAGGCAAGCCTAGGAGAGCCATGTCATGTGTGGCCAGGCATTATACTGTTGAAAAATTGCTCAGTGATGCTGCAACATGAAAGAATGACAACAGAACAGGTCATAGAATGTCATCAACGTACCGTTGAGTCGTGGGGGTGGTACGGACGACTACGAAGGATGTCCAGCTATCGTAGGAAATGGTTCTTCAGTCACTCCCAGTGTGTGAGTTGTGCCCATTCCACAGAACAGGCAGGATCCATGCACTGGTCACCAGACACGTATGCACTGATCATCGGCACCAAGTGCAAAACATGACACATCACCGAAGACATCAGAATGGTACTGGACACTTCCCACAATGATTGGGCCCGACCCCACTGGGGGCGATGCTCGCTGGTCAGTGATTGGTGGCGGAATGGCATCCTTGAATGTAATCCCTGTGCTGCAAGTCATTTGGCAACTGTCCAAAGGGCCACTTCAGTACCTGTAGACCAGTGGTTTTCAACGTTTTATGCTTCACGTACCCCGTGAAAATATGTAACTGGCATACCCCTTGTATAGATAGATAGATAAAACTATAGTTATAGTATAACAATGGGAATAAAACAAAACATATCTATACATTAAATTTTGTATTTATAAATTACGTATATCAATAAACACAATGAGCGATGTGACACTATTAGACCACCTGACCTACGGCCTCTCGATCCATGGTGTATGCGCGTGGAACCGCGAAAAAGAAATCTTGCTGTCTCTCTCTTCCCATTGTGCAGCTCTCACGGTGTACCCCCAAAAGTTTTACGGCATACCTCACGTCGAGAACCCCTACTGTAGATGATGTAACATGGCCACGGATGGTTGAGGGTGATCTGTTCATGCGGCTCTCACAATTGCTGGATCCTCATGTTCCGTCATTTCCCTCAGCCATCCACTGACTGTTGTGGGGTCATGCCGTCCTCGACCCTTTGGCACCATTGTCAGATTGCCATGTCGCTCTGACCCAAATGCCTGGCAATGTGGTGACTTGACCAACCAGCCTCTATCAGCCCAATTATACGTCCTCTTTAAAACTAATTCAACTGCTCGTATTGTGCATGGATCCGGTGGCGAGACATCCTCACAGGCCGTGGAGGTTAATGCAACTGCAACCCACCATCACAATCCCTGTGTGTGAGCTTTGCTCTTGATATACCTTCCTAGATGCATAGTTCCCATGCACTGTGGTAGGTCAGTATTTTGTCACTGATTGTTATTTTTTAATCATTGCATATTAAGCCCTGAGGTACTTGCATGCAGTTTCATCAGGATCGAATTACTTTCTTGGGGTGCTTCATTATTATTATTATTATTATTTTTTTTTTTTTTTGCTAAGAGTGCATTTCTTCAGGGAGATTCATTTCCCACCATATCTGAGTCAAGACTGGAGAATTATTTATTCGGTATAAAACTCTCAGCAATAGAAATACTGATATAAACTCAGTTTCACAAGCAAAAGTAACAGACCTTGCAGTTGTCAGAAATTAGTACAGTATCTTAAAATCTGAATACAGAAATTCTGATTAAGTGAGATGGTAGTTTTTTGGTATATGATTGAACATTCCATCATTCATCTAAGTAAGCAAAAAACTAACTGCGCATACCATGGTTCTTTCTGTACTTTGCTTCCACTACTCCACCACACATAACTGTGTAGGATACTATGTAGTCATTCTGGTCAGTTCAACTTATTTTCCTTGAAGCTTGGTTGGTGTCTCTTTTCAGTTTGAATACCAGTCAAAGAAATAAAGTCTAGCCAGTGTTTTTTTACAACTAAAATGAAAATGGCTCGCAAAAATTGATTCTCAGGCATGTGATATGAAATATAACATGAATTGACATATCACAGTTTCATTTCTGCTGATTCTGTTAATATGTAAGACATTTAAAAATTCCACATGTCCAAGATAAATCTCCAAGGAAAGAAGATAATTAGAATTGTGGAACATACACAAAACTCACGTCTCAGCTGGAAGAACAAACACAACATGCACATCTCACCTAGATGTGAGAAGTTACCCAACATAAACACTCGGGTACAGGCTCATTAAAAACGGCAATTACTTCGTACAGTTTGTTTTACAATGACCTATAAAAGTGAAAGAATCAAAAGTAAAATTTTTAATAAATTTTTCACTTAAGTTGCTCTCTGCATTATGATAAATTCGAATTTATCAGGTTTCACTGCAAAATTTTCGACATCTCAAAATTTTATATTTCACTGTTCTAGCATTTTAATTTAGTTTCATGAGAAGGACACATTCTTGATTTAACATTAAAACAGGTGTGCACTTCATTGCTAGTAGTAATGAACTTACCCTGATAGCATGACCAAAGCAGGTAACTACAGCTAACACAAGAAACATCATGGACCAAAAAAAGGCTGCTTCAGTCAGAGCATCACCAGTCAAAGTGAATGTCTACAAAAGTAAGAAAAAACAAATCATTAAAAACAATACTTTTGCTCAAAAGCTATGTAATTTTTTTCACACAAACACAAATTTTACATTTTACATATCAGTGGAAAACAGATTTCCCTGAAGAAATAATTCTTTACATACACATGGAAGGCTATACAAATATCATTGTCGGCACAAGTGTGCTGCATTTTTAGTGTTTCCACGCTGCCACTTCTTCAGAAAATTTGAAAATTACATTACCCTGGAGTGGGAATCGAACCTGCATCTCCCAATTTTTATTTGAGCCTGCTATTTGTTACACCACCCAGGATAATGAAGTTTTAAGCAACTGAAGCTGATGAGCACTTGTAGATTAGAAATTTGAGTGCCGTTCAGATTTGAACTAGTGGAAACAATCAGATGCTTCTTCGTAGCGTCAACACAACCTTTTTTCATATCCAGGTATGAATATAGGTCGCAAGCAGTGGCATAACTACCACTCCCGCAGCCCCTGCCGTTGTGGAGGAGGGGGAGGGGGGTTCCACGTGACAAAGGGGCGTAGATAGGTGCCAGTTATGAAAAAATCCGAACATGCACAAACAAACAAATAATTAACCCAAAGATTCATGTTTTTCTTTGCATAAATAAATGTCAAGTTTCACTTTTAAAACACTGGATGCCCTACAGATTAAATTTATTCAACCCTTTGGCTTCAGGTTACAATATGCTCGCTCTGCAATGGGTTGTAATACTATCATTCTGAAATGGGTTGTAATACGAAAGCTCTGAAATGGGTTGAAATATGATTGCTCTCCAACATTTATTTACAGCAGCCGCAGATCTGCTATGTATAAGAGGGTGATTTCTTCAAATGATGTATTTTAGTTTTGGACAAAACAATTACATTTTGTTATTGCTTTTAGCTCTTCTTTAGAGTAAGTACGTTTATTTAATTCACTGTGTGGAAACTAATGTAAAAGCAAACAACATCCATTCGTCAAAATGTCACAAAAGCGTCCAAGTGGAGCTCAGTACCGGTGAGGGAAAAACAAGTCAGCGCTCGAAGAAACTTCCAAAACTCGACCAGTTCTTTTTGCTGCAGAGTCAGTTAAGCTCAAGTACCATTTCTGATGAAAAGAAAAATGATTTGTTTGGCACGTCGACTCTTCAAAGTTTAGAAGCAGACATTTTACAAAAACCAAACACTTCAGAAACAAGTGAACGTAAAATGGGTGGTTATGAAGTCTTATATAGTTATTAACGTTAACCATTTAAATATCTTTTACTGAATTCGTTTCTTGCGATAAAATGTTTCTTCATGCTCATGCATCGGTCCATGCACAGTGTTAATCCTGATTGGCTGGTTGATGACCTTGCATTATGTACTTCTGTTCCAAAAATTACTTAAAGTTAAAACTACCGGACTCTAGGTCCCCTTACTTTTCCAGACACACACACCATGAAAAACACATCCTCCATCGTGTTCAAAATCCTAGGGAAATTACTGTGCTAAGGGGTGCTGAAGTAAATCTTGCTGGGGGTGCACGTTGTGCTAGTTACACCACTGGTCGCAAGTTACAATGTGTGGGATGGATCTGCCCATGTGAGCACCAGTGCTCTGGACTTACTCCTGATGATGTACAAGGGGTCTCATTCAAAACTTTAAGAGTATTTAAATATATACCCTTTCTTTCCTCTTAATACCCATGGAAACACATTTATTAAATTAGCATAAACGGAGGAAGTCACAACATCTTTAATCAGAACAACCCTATTTATCTGCCCTCCTGGTCATGTTTAAACACATCTGACCTCGGGGGCAGTTTTTTTGTTTTTTTCCGCTCTCCCTGTATACTGACACTGAAAAGCAGGAAACCTTTATCAATATCCCTTTTTCTCCTGACTCCCTTTCCCCATCCCCACAACATTCGTACTCCACACCACCACAGCAGATGCGGTTTCTGAAGTAGAAATGTTTGGCATCAAAACATGTAAGGTTCAATAGCTGTATGTATACCTTATTTAAAATAAAGCAATTTAAAACATCTGAGAAAATACACCAGCTTAAGTGCAACAACTTTGGGGAATTTTTTTCTTAAACAGTAGTCCTAGGCTAAAAAAATATATTTTGCTCTAGTCCAAATGTAAAATCTGAGAGTCCCAGATGTTAAACTAAATTTTTTTACCCCTGCAGCTGATAAAAATGTGTTGCCAAATAATCAGAAACCAAAATGCTAGCATGTTCGTTGTAAGCAAGAAGCTAAACACAGGAGAACATCAACAAACAACAGTCAAGATCACCCTAGTGGCAGGCTTCACTTCAATTCTAACTTTAAAAATTATGTTGCCTGAAGTGACAACAAAAGAGTGATAAGAAATTATAGTAAGAATTTCTACAACCCTTGAGGAAAAAATTATGTTGATACCCAGAAGATTGTTTTGAAAAGTACTATCAAAAATATATAATTAGAACATTGTTTCTTAACATCTAATAAGAAAAAAAATCTTCTTGTATAAAATACTAAATTATTTCATTTAGTGCCACTTTTTTTAGTGCTGTGTGCATACTTTGTTTTAATAATTCTAAGCAAAAACATTTATACTTAGAACAGAATTAACCTCAAAGGATTTAAATACCACATCATTATATGAAAATGTAATACAACCAAATCTACTTACATTGAATATTTCACTATAAAATATAGCAAATGCAGGCATAGTTATTCCAACAACAATTGAAGCTATGGACCCAATTACTATTTGTAACCATTCTCGTTTGCATTCCTTAAGAATCCGAAATCCAGATGGTATTTCAACATGTTCCTAAGACAAAAAGTAGATTATTTATGCATGTATTTTATGTTATCTATGACTAAATATACATAATCCAAACAGAAAAAATAAAGCAACACTTTATAATTTTCCCTTATAACATATTGCTAGTATAAAACTAAATAAAAAATTTTCAGCTGTAGCATCACATTTTAGAAATGTGTTCTAATTTTATGGTATCAGCACATTTACTATTTCATTAGTTTAAAACCTCATCCTATAATAGCAAGAATTCATATTTAGATGAAAAAAATTAATGCACTCAGATTTTTTCGAAAGAAGCAGGTTAATTTCATATTCATGAGTAGTATAATTTTAAGTTTTCCAAGGAGCTTTTGGAAAACTCCTTAAAAAACTTTCAAAAATATATAATTAGAACATTGTATAAATATATAATTAGAACATCATTATTGAAGGCATTCTGCCTAAAATAATGCTCTATGAATTATCATTTTTGATAGTTATTACCAATGCAGGAAAATTCCCATACTTCTTCTTACCTAATTGCACCAGAAATTTCTGATTTGGTTTAGGGAAAAATGGTTATTAAATTAACTTAAATCAACTGTAAGGGAAATCATAATCAAAATTAAAGTACACACCACAAACAGGGAAAAATATGGAAAAAAAAATCTACGGGTTAAGGAAGAATATATAAAAGAAATCACAAATGAATTTTCTAAGTAAAATAATAAATCAATCAACCCTAAAAATTAAACTTTCAAACCAAATATGCATTAAAATTTACATGAATATATATAGTAGAAATTCAATATTTCCCCTCCTAGTTTCTATGTTCTAAAAATGTACAGTCAATATTTGACTAATTCACTCTAGTAATTCATTCAACAAAATGAATTACTAGAGTATCGAAATGAATTACTAAATGGATCTTCTAAAACTCAATTCCTATTAGTAGTTCTAATTCTGACTATTAGATAGCTCTAATCATTCTACTATTCTCTTTTACGTGCAGTATTTCAAAATAACTTTTACAATATTCTAGAGGATAATGCTTACCTTGGCATTCCTTGCTAGCGATGGGAAATATTTCACACACGTGTTTTCCGGTCTTTGTTGCTGTTATTGTCCTAAAAGCCTGTTATATGCGATGAATAACTTTACTTCACACACTTTTCACTGGGTATACTCTGTGGATCTTCGCTTTAGGATTCAAACACACCAACTTTTACCGTTCTTTATACTCGAAATTTTCGCCCAGTCTCTGGGCATCCTCAGGAGCGTGGGGACTTTTCCACCGATGTTCGTGGTTAACTTCGCGCTAATGGAGTCCGATACTCCTTGTTGCCATTCGTCGGATATACTTTCTTGGATACATTTCGTTATCAAGCCCGGCTAGCGCCATCTATGTTTCATCAAAATAACATTTTTTTATTATTATTATTATTTATTTATTTTCCTATCCCAGTTTTCTTGTCTTTTTTGTCTGTTTTTCTTTTGTTGTTCTTTTCTTGTCTTATTAGTTCTTTCCACAGGCTAGATAATGTGCTAGGGTTGTTCTGGTTACATACCCTTGTTTTATTTTTATAGATTAAGATTGCTTCTTCCCTCCTCATTTGCCTTTCAGATTTTTTATTCCTTTTTAGCATTTTAATTTCATCGAATTTTGGGAAAGTCTGGTTTTCAATGCAGAATTGCACTAAAGCAGTTTTGGCTTCTTTTTTTTGCCAGCTAGATATGTGTTGTTTAAGTTTTCGTTTTAACCTGTTTTTCGTACTTCTGAGGTACGATATTGGGGGTATGTGTGCAATTGGAATTTCATAGAATCCTGATTCTCCTAGAATTTTTCCTCTGTTTTTGTTAACAGTCATATTTTTCACGGTGTTCACTGAGCTTCCTAGTTGTAAGTCATATTTAGCACATTGCCTATTGATTTCTTTACTAACTCCTCCCAAGTATGGGAAAGCACCAATGTATTTCAATTTTTTATTCCTCATCTTCCTTTGGTTGTGCACTTCTTGGCCTTCTTTTCTCTGAGTCATGTGCTTTTTATTCATGTATCCATTTTTAATTTGCTTACTGGTAACCATACTCTTGCGATATTTTCGAAAATATCTTTCGAAAATATCGCAAGAGTATGGTTACCCGAGTAAGCAAATTAAAAAATGGATACATGAATAAAAAGCACATGACTCAGAGAAAAGAAGGCCAAGAAGTGCACAACCAAAGGAAGATGAGGAATAAAAAATTGAAATACATTGGTGCTTTCCCATACTTGAAAGGAGTTAGTAAAGAAATCAATAGGCAATGTGCTAAATATGACTTACAACTAGGAAGCTCAGTGAACACCGTGGAAAATATGACTGTTAACAAAAAAACAGAGGAAAAATACTAGAAGAATCAGGATCCTACGAAATTCCAATTGCACCCATACCCCCAATATCGTACATCGGAAGTACGAAAAACAGGTTAAAATGAAGACTTAAACAACACATATCTAACTGGCAAAAAAAAAAAAAAAAAAGAAGCCAAAACTGCTTTAGTGCAATTCTGCATTGAAAACCAGACTTTCCCAAAATTCGATGAAATTAAAATGCTAAAAAGGAATAAAAAATCTGAAAGGCAAATGAGGAGGGAAGAAGCAATCTTAATCTATAAAAATAAAACAAGGGTATGTAACCAGAATGACCCTAGCACATTATCTAGCCTGTGTAAAGAACTAATAAGACAAGAAAAAGAACAACAAAAGAAAAACCGACAAAAAAAGACAAGAAAAAGAACAACAAAAGAAAAACCAACAAAAAAAGACAAGAAAACTGGGATAGGAAAAGAAATTAAAAAAAAAAAATGTTATTTTGATGAAACATAGATGGCACTAGCCGGGCTTGATAATGAAATGTATCCAAGAAAGTATATCTGACGAATGGCAACAAGGAGTATTGGACTCCATTAGCGAAGTTAACCACGAACATCGGTGGAAAAGTCGCCACGCTCCTGAGGATGCCCAGAGACTGGGCGAAAATTTCGAGTATAAAGAACGGTAAAAGTTGGTGTGTTTGAATCCTAAAGCGAAGATCCACAGAGTATACCCAGCGAAAAGTGTGTGAAGTAAAGCTATTAATCGCATACAATGGGCTTTTAGGACAATAACAGCAACAAAGACCAGAAAACATGTGTATGAAATGTTCCCCATCGCTAGCAAGGAATGCCAAGGTAAGCATTATCCTCTAGAATATTGTACAACTTCTAAAATTGTTAATTTCAGCTTTTTAGATGACTAAGAATGCACTTACTTCTAAGTGAAACATGTGGAAGTAACAAAAAGATAATGTAACTTCATTCATTTCAACTTAAATAA
This sequence comes from Macrothele yani, assembly GCA_039090855.1. Lineage (NCBI taxonomy): Eukaryota > Metazoa > Arthropoda > Arachnida > Araneae > Macrothelidae > Macrothele > Macrothele yani. Next base: position 5,146,420 of record CM077014.1, read on the forward strand.
TAGTAATAAAAATAAAAAAATCCCTCCTGAAATGCATAAAAGTTAAAAGCCCACACTACTAGGCTTGCTACTGGGGAAGAGGGGAAATGGAATGTTCCTACATATACACATTTAATAAAACATGCACACTCAATTTATAATATTCATTTGCCCAACATTCCTGTTAGACTTCATATATGCATTAGGAATGGTAATGCACACAGCAGTTAGCATCTATATAAGGATTAGAATTTTTTGATGGCACTGTCATGCTAACATAGTACCTTTGCTTCATGTAAAAAGAACAGCTTGAAACCATAGCTGTCTATTCTGCTATGCTTCATCCAGTTCACAAAGAACACACTTACATGACTTTTGCCAATGATGGATAGAATGCAGGGAAAAAGTTGCTAGTTGCTATCTTCACACTAAATTGTTTTGTAAAGTTCTTGCACCATTTGCATGGCTTTGTTTCTGCTAAATCCTGAAAGTTGTTTATGCATGATAGATGCTCACACTATTTTAAAATCTTTGACAGCAAACTTTTCTAAAATGAAATTTCTGACATCAAACAAAGATCTTCGCTCTTTCCACGTTTATAAGTGAGTCAAGGAAAAATTCTCATTGGCCGCCACCGGGAGTCGAACCTAGGGTCCTCCAGTTATGCGCCGGATATGCCTCCGCTACACCACAGTGGCTCCGAATTCCTCCAGACCCACACACGCTAACTGCCAAGCCAATTTGGCAGGTTGCTTCTTGGAGCCCCGCATAATGCTGGGGATTCACCAAAGATGGTAAGCAGCAACTGAAGAAATATTTAGAAGGCGAATGAATAATTAATACAGACATTTAACATGGACCAGGAACATCAAACAAAGATCTTCGCTCTTTCCACATTTATAAGTGAGTCACAGAAAAATTCTCATTGGCCGCCACTGGGAGTCGAACCCAGGGTCCTCCAGTTACGCGCCGGATATGCCTCCACTACACCACAGCGGCCCTGAATTCCTCCAGACCCACACACGCTAACTGCCAAGCCAATTTTGCAGGTTGCTTCTTGGAGCCCCGCACAAGGCTGGGGATTCACCAAAGATGGTAAGTAGCAACTAAAGAAATATTTAGAAATCTTCTAAAAAATATTTCTAAATATTTAGAAATCTTCTTCTAAATATTTCTTCAATTGCTGCTTACCATCTTTGGTGAATCCCCAGCGTTGTGCGGGGCTCCAAGAAGCAACCTGCCAAATTGGCTTGGCATTTAGCATGTGTGGGTCCGGAGGAATTCGGGGCCGCTTTGGTGTAGTGGAGGCATATCCTGCGCGTAACTGGAGGACCCTGTGTTCGACTCCCGGTGGCGGCCAATGAGAATTTTTCTGTGACTCACTTATAAACGTGGAAAGAGCGAAGATCTTTGTTTGATGTTCCTGGTCCACGTTAAATGTCTGCATTAGATATTTCTGACTATCATCTTTCACTAGCAGTGCTCTTTGCCAGTGATTGTTTAGCACCGCAAACGCCACATTTTGATTGAATTTAAAAATGCATACCAAAATTACACAAAAAGCCCTTTTGTTCATTTTTCAGTCTAAGTATTGCTGCTAATATGTTTAAGATAACAAACACAATGAAAAATATACAAAATAAAGAGCACTTTTCACTGTATAATAATAAATGAACTGAATATAAACTCATTTGATTAACCAACTCATCTAATGAATGCCTTAATTATCTGATTCTATGTTCAATAAATATTACAGTAAAACTTGACACTATTTGACATTTTTTTCTAGATGTGGTAACTACACATTAGAAAAAGTGAAAAACATCAATATTGATGTAAGACTACTTCAAAAGAAGCACATTACTTTTTCTAATGTTTAGTAACCATGTGTAGAACAGAAATGTTAAATAGTGTCAAGTTGCACTACAATATTTATTAAATGAATTGAAGTTATGCAAAACTTAAGAAGTTTACAATAGGTTGCATCACAACTCATGCAACCATTAGCCATTTATTTTGTGATTAGGAATGATGTAATAGTTTATTATTCCTAATATATATATAACAATTATAAGTAATATGTAATATTTGGTTTTAATATTTATTTTCCTGTGTGAGACAGTTTCATTGCACAACAGATATAACATTTTCATAAATTTATATATATATCATCATCATCATCATTGTCAACCATTATCAATCCACTGCTGGACGAAGGTCTCCCCAAGTTTCCTCCACAACGGTCTGTCTTGTGCCAGTCTCCTCCATGTCACCCCTGCATACTTTCGAATTTCATCCACCCATCTCCCATGTGGTCTTCTTCTGGGTCTTTTCCTGTCCCTTGGAATCCAATCTAAAATTTCAGCTGTCCATCGATGATCTGTCCTTCTGGCAGTATGTCCAGCCCATTGCCATTTCAGGGATTTAACTCTGATCATGATGTCTTCCACTCTTGTCATTTTTCGGATCCACGAGTTCCTCTTCTTATCTCTCCTGGTTACACCAAGCATGCACCTCTCCATGCTTCTTTGAGTTGTCTGCAGCCTTTGTATGTCTCTTTTAGTTAAGGTCCACGTCTCTGCACCATACGTAAGCACTGGAAGGATGCATTGATCAAACACTTTTCTTTTAAGACATAATGGCATATTGCTCTTGAAAATTATGCTGTTTCTTCCAAAAGCTCTCCAGGCAAGTTTTGTACGCCGATTAATTTCTTCATCAATGTGACCCTCACTTGATATCTGCTGTCCAAGATAAACGTACGTGTCTGTTATCTCCAGCTTTTCTCCATCAATCGATAAATCTTCATTTCTTGTAAAAGCATTGAACATCACTTTTGTCTTCTGAAAGTTCATTTTTAATCCCACTTCTTTACTCTTGTCAGCAAGTTCCTGGATCATACTCTGCAGCTCTGATGGGGTAGTTGCAAAAATGACTACATCATCAGCAAAACGAAGGTGGGTTAGATAATCTCCATTAATCTTTATCCCCTTGTTTTCCCAGCTCAGTGACTGAAAAACACCCTCCAATGTGGCATTAAAGAGCTTCGGAGATATGGTGTCACCTTGTCTCACTCCCTTTCCAATTTTTACGTGTGTTGTATTTTCAAACAGCCTAATCTTTGCACTTGCATTTTCATAGATGTTATTAATAATATTAATGTATGCATCTTCAATACCGCAGGTTTTCAGAGCCATTGTAACTGCTGATGGTTTCACCGAATCAAAGGCTTTTTCATAATCGATAAAAGCCATGCACAATGGAAGTTCATATTCCCTCGCTCTTTCAATTAGTTCTCTCAGCACGTGGATATGATCTATTGTGCTGTAGCCACTCCTGAATCCAGCTTGTTCTCTCGGTTGAGCCATGTCCAGTGTTACCTTCAAGCGGTGTGAAAGAACTTTAGTGAAGATTTTATAAACTACTGATAGGAGGCTGATAGGTCTGTAGTTTCCGAGATCCTCAATGTCACCTTTCTTATGTAGCAGGATCATTGTAGCGGTGTTCCAATCCTCAGGAATCTTTCCTTCATTAAGGCATCGAGTGAAAATTTGGGCGAGTACTGTTTCGATTTCTCCACTTGCTTCTTGTATGATGTCTACAGTAATTCCATCTTCTCCTGGAGCTTTTCCTCGCTTCATGTTCTTGATTGCATGTGCAACTTCTGCTGGAAGGACTGGAGGAACTCTGGTACTGGTATCTTTCATGATGTCTGGAGTGCATATATCATCCCTTTCATATAATTTGGAGTAGAAATCTTTCACTCTTGTCAAAATTTCGCCTCTATTTCTTGTTACAGAACCATCTTCTTTTCTCAGTGCCATAATCTGTTTTCTTCCCTTACTGAGATGTCCCTTTGCTATCTTTAGGCTTTGGTTGTTTTCAATTGCTTTCCTCACTAGTTCACAGTTGAATTTCCTTACGTCTTCAGTGATACTTTTTCTTACTGTCTTGCATAGCTCTATATATTCCACTTTGGAAGTCACATCTTCTTTAGTTGTCCTCATCTCTCTTCTTTTTTGCATCAACATTTTGGTTTTTCCTGATAATTTGTTCACATGCAACTTGTTCTTAGACCCAGCTAATTTTGTTGCTGTTTCCATAAGAGCTTTGGTTACTTTTTCTGTTAACTTCAGAGATGTCCACTTCTTCCGATGTTAGGCCTTCTAAAGCAGAGAACCTGTTCTTCAGTTCTAACTTGAAGGTATTATGGTGTTTTTTAAGGTTGGTTATGTCAATAGATTTTGTTTGTCCTATGAGCTTGCCACGTTCAAGTTTAGTGTTCAGGTGCATCTTACATCTCACCAATCTATGGTCACTACCTGTGTTGAACTTGTTTAGCACACTGCAGTCTTGTATGACGAATGTTTTGTTACACATAATAAAATCAATTTCACTTGTCGTCCCATTTGGATCTAATGTGAAAAGCCATCCCATTTGGATGGCTTTTCACATTAGATAAATTTTAATGTAAATATACTAGCATTATTCAGCAGTTCTGTTAAAATAAAAAAGGAAATAAAAATAGTACTTTTGTAATGCAGTTTAGCTGATGAAAAGGCTCAGCTATAGTATTCTGTAGTTTTTTTTTTCTTTTCAAAACACACAATGGTATATATATATATATATATATATATATATATATATATATATATATACCATTGTGTGTTTTGAAAAGAAAAAAAAACTACAGAATACTATAGCTGAGCCTTTTCATCAGCTAATAATGCAGTTTAGCTGATGAAAAGGCTCAGCTATAGTATTCTGTAGTTTTTTTTTCTTTTCAAAACACACAATGGTATATATATATATATATATATATATATATATATATATATATATATATATATACCATTGTGTGTTTTGAAAAGAAAAAAAAACTACAGAATACTATAGCTGAGCCTTTTCATCAGCTAAACTGCATTACAAAAGTACTATTTTTATTTCCTTTTTTATTTTAACAGAACTGCTGAATAATGCTAGTATATTTACATTAAAATTTATCTAATGTGAAAAGCCAAGAACTGAACTTCTGAAGTACCTCTTTCCCACTAGAGAATTACAACAGATGTTAAGAGAAACACACAGCAGCTGCTCAACATATTAGCTAGGAATGTTTGACAAAATATAGTTTTATTTCAAATTATATTTGTGCTGATTTTAATCATATTCAACACTTTACTGTTAGTGTGTTTTTCCTGTAATACATCTGAGATCTTGGGGTCAGAACTGATCCTATTCTTGAGAACACTTCAAAAATGACAGACCGAAATAAATGACACTTTTATTAATTTATATTTATAAACTTTCCAAATCACGTTTTTCAAACTGAAATATGTGATTTGAGACGTCTTTAACATCATTTCACAGAAATATCCTTTAAAACTGACCCTGAAAGTGCACTGATTCATGGACACCACTACCTCAGGAGATCTACAGTTCTTTAAAACTGATAAGTGCTTTAGTTCTAAGCATTGTAGTAATGTCTTTTTCTGTTGAGACATATTTTGATCTGTTAAGACAGAAATAACCCTCTTTTAACATATAAAATATTTTGAGGGTTTTCAGAGTAAATAATAGATGCAACTAAAATGTAATTGCATATTGATTAGTTTCTGAATAATGTGTTACATGATAATTTTTCACAACTATTTTTTCTCGTACACAATAAAATATGTAAATAACTTTTTTCAAGAATCGTGGTAAATGACAGCAATACTTAGCATTCAGAATGTGCGACTTGTTCATTTTCTTGAGATATCTGTCTACCCAATTGTAATTACTGTGCTGCATTGTCTGGATTGCTAAAAATAGCCTTCTCTTTTCCATTGGTGCTGTCCAGATCCTTTGTCACCATTATTTACCATATAACCAAATTTCACTGAAAGTTAAGCCTTGAAATCATTTTTGTTTTGTCCAAATTAAAACAATACAGTGAACAATATTAAGTCTCTCATGCCTTTCACAATATTATTTTCTATGCTTATAATTTTAATGCAAGTATATCTTCTTCTAGGTCTGTTCCTGTCCACATATTCTAATGTATGACAAAAAACTTTTCATAGATATCTTTCACACTTTTTGCATGTTTTTTCTTTGGCTTGTTTTCATTTTGTTCTGAAGTTTAATTGCACGTTTTCTTTAGTTTTTAAAAAATGTGTGCCATCAGTGAAAAAATAAATGTGATTACTTTAAGACTGTGAAAGGAACCACACCTGTATCTAGAACTGAAGAAAAATAGAAAGTGAAATTTAAAAAAGTTTTATTTAACTTTAAAAAAAAAACACATTTTAAATTTCATACCATATAATTTTATAAAAATGACTTATGTTAATGGATAGTAAAAATGTGTTAAAAATTAAAAAAGGTGATTTAACTTCAAAATAAAAGCAGGAGAGAAAAAATGCAAAATATATATGTGGAAAGTTTTCTGTTACAGAAGAACAGACCTGAAAGATACACCTGAATTCATAGGATGAAGTCAAACATCCCTACTCTCACAAAGTCGTTAATGATTCCAATCATGTGAAAAGCTGCAGGATCAGTACAACTACTCGTATATCACACATTGCCATACAGACTATGCTGTTAACAACTACACCACAAATGAGAACATACAAATAGGTAGTTCCGCTCAGCGGCAAATTCCAAATTATAGGTATTCAGGTCAGATATGGTCCTAATATAGAACCAATGGGCAAAGAACCAGTTCTAAATTAGAACATAAAAAATCCCAAAGATGTGTTACCTGTTGAACTTCACTTTCTATCCTACTAATCTCTCGATGACTTTCGTGCACAGCAGTCTTTGAAGCAGTACGTCTCCTCCGGAAAGATAGATCAATACTTTCTGAGCCACTTAATTTACCTACAAAGAATTTACAAAGTCAGTATTAAAAAAACAGCACACATCATAAATTTCTATGCCAAATAGGTAAAGTCACTGGTTTGTAAACAAAATAATCAGACAGATGACATAATATCATATAAATTAAATAAATACTTTACACAAAGACCTGGCTTTCAAACAAATTCATTTTTTACTAAAACACTTCCTTTTAATGGCATAAAACTAATACACAATTTAAGCCGAGCTTTTGCGCTCCATCAGGAGGCTTCATCTGGGCTAAGCTTTCAAAGTCTTCTTAGAGATAGCAACTTACAATGTTGTTACAATTCAAAAATTTGATATTACAGAAACAAGCAGTTCCATTTCACATTGAGGTCAGTGTTTAGACATACTCACAAGTGGAATCCCGAGTTTTAAACGTGATCATGCAGCATGGAGAGAAATTACCTGTTGTTTCCTTGATGCTTCTTCAGGAGATTCCTCCAGGCATCCGATATCTCATAACACAAGTTTTCATTGTATGGGTGTGAGTGGGTCACAATCTCGAGACTTTCACGCGTGGTTGTGCCAACATAACTTGTATAGGGTGCTATTCTTTTCATCATGCTTCAAAGTGGGGTTGCTCCTTTTTGTCTTATGATATATCAGATGCCTGGAGGAATATCCTGAACAAGCATCAAGGAAGCAACAGGTAATTCCTCTCCATGCCGCATGATCACATTTAAAACATGGACTCCATACGTGAGTATGCCTAAACACAGACCTCAACATGAAATGGAACTGTTTGGTTCTATAATACCAAATTTTTTAATTGTAACAACATTGTAAGTTGCTATTTCTAAGAAGGCTTTGAAAGCTTAGCCCAGATGAAGCCACCCGGTGGAGTGCGAAAGCTCGGCTTAAATTGTGCAGTAGTTTTACGCCATTAAAAGGAAGTGTTTTAGTTTATAAACGGTGTAAAGTCTTCAATAAATTCATTATTTTCCCCACAAGAATGCCACAGTTACCTGCCCTTCATACAGCCAACTTCTCAGAAAACTTTGTATCACCCTTGAGTGTAAAGATAACATACTTGGATAGAAAGGAGTATGATTTCCATCCAAGTATATTCCTCTCTCACACAATAAAATATTTGTGATAATTTTCAAGTTATTTCAAAGGTGAATACTTGTAAAAAACTGTATTAACTCTGTGAATATTTTTTTTGAAGAGTTGGCTAGTGCTGAATAGTTGATTACCTCATCACATTGGCCAAAAAGACTCCAAGTGGAAATGACCAACTCGAACCATCGGCTCTGGGTTAATCCCCCACACTGATGTACTCTTTACGATTTTTAAGACTCAAAGAAAGACATTAAAAGACTAAAGTGTGGGTTATTTTCAATATAGGAATTAGAAATGGAAATGCCATGCAAAACAAAAGAATACATGGATGCTGAGATCAAAAGAAGAAAATGCCAAGATCACTAATCTCATGGTCCTAAAAACTGCCCACAACCTACATATACCACAAAATATGAGTAACCCTCTGATTTTTAGCTTGTTTTGAAAAAAGAAAAGTGCACATGCTTTATGTGCTTATAGCATCACTACGTCCATCTGCCCATCTGTAGACTTCATATTTTTGTTCGATTTGAAAAATTCCTTTTGCTGTGGAACACATTTTGGTCTTTTTCCAATGCATAAACTCACTGCTGGGGGAGGGGCATAAACATACATGCTATACAATTCAAAATATATTTTTACACTATACAATTGCTTTAAAAAACAATTTAAAAATTTCTTTTTATCTTCCAATACCTTTTACTACAAAAGACTTTTTCTGCAAAGTTTCTATTTGAAATAATGCATGGTATCACTGTTAGGGGTGTAAATGTATATTAAATTTTTTCCAAAATTTCTGATTCTAACCGGATTTAAAAAATTCTTTCTGTGTTAGAGGTCACAAAATGGATATTTTACATGCATCTCATGTTTTGTGATGCTTTGTCACTGGGGGGCATAAGTGCATATTTCTGTTTTTTATATGTTTGCAATTGTGTCTTTGCTTCTAAATATCTAACTGAAAAATTCTTTTTCAGTCAAATGCCATCCACCACACAAAAGAACATCTATGTGTACTTCTTTTCTCAAAATAAGGTATAGTATGATAATGTATAGTTTTACACTAGGGGCATTAATGTACATCTCTGTAATGATAATATCACCACTTCTAACAGTCCAATTTAAAAAATTCTTTTTGCTACTGATAGTGTTTGGGGATACCCTAGGACATGAACATTTGTCTGCTAATGAGAGGTGTCCACTATTTGGGAGATTGATTTCTGAGCCCAACTAGGCTCACAATGCAAAAAGCTTCATATTAAATATGTACATACAATATATAATTAAAGTGATGTGTTTTGACTAAATGTTTTTTTTTTGCTATTGTTTTACAGTGAGAAACGATGAAATATGTGTGGACACATACAGTACATGTACAGTATTTTCAGTTTAAAATATAATACATACAATGTACACATTTTGATGCATGTTTAAACATACATGTGAGCAATAAATATGTTACAACATCAATTTTAAAAAAAGGCACATACATACCACTCACTATTTCATTAAATCAGTCAGCAATATTTGTCTGCAAAAAATCTGATGAAAGCGATTGGGAATGGCAATTCATAGCATGTTTTCCAACATGTATTTTTAAATTCTTCAATAGTGCTAATCTTTCTATAAACCCATTTGTTTACAAAAAAAAAAAACTTTTGTAACTCTACACTTAACAGCATCTTTAAAATAATCACACACCCCTTATATGACTGCATCATATGCTTCCTCAATCAAATCATTTTCTTCCAATGTTTTTTAAAGCAACAAACATAGTTCATTGCCTCTTCAACACACAGATGTTCATCAACCAAAAGCATAACTAGGGCAGGGCAGGAAGTGCTGCCCCGGGCACAGATCACGGGTGGGCAAAAAAATCACTGTTTAAAATCTGATTAAAATTAGAAGAGAATGTTTACACCAAGCTTAGTCATTTGACCATTTTCAGAATTTGCGTATATGTTTTTGCTTATATATTTTATAGCCTTGGCAATTTAAAATTTACATTTTTTCCTCAAAAGTTTCAGGGGACATTAGTTGCTCACTTAAATAAAAAAAAAAAAAAAAAAAAAAAAAATATATATATATATATATATATATTGAGATACATAATTCAGTTAGAGATACAAATGATATTTCATTTTTCTATAGGTACATAATCACCCACCTTTACAACACATTTCTCACACAGTTACACCACTTGTTTGACCTCAGCAGTCCCAAATCCTCATCGTCCCAAAGTGTTCTTCAGGGGGTACAAACACATGATAATCAGAGGGAGCAAGATCAGGGCTATATAGCAGATGCTATAAGATCTGAAATATCAATCTCCAAATGGTGCCAAGAGTTGCAGCGGTCACGTTAGGGCAGGCATTATCATGACGGAGAAGAACGTATTTAGACAAAAGTTCTTTGAGACAGCTCTGTATTGCTCGCTTCAGCTCCTCCTCCAACACTGCACTGTATCAGGCACTATTCACTATTTTTCCCTTTTTCTGACAGTGCTCCAAAAGTGGTCCATTCATATCCCACAAGAGAGTGAACAGGACCTTTCCAATGGTGGGTTTAGACTTCTTATTGACTGAAGAAGATGTGTGCTGCCATTTTGAAGACTGCCTCTTGCTTTTGGGCTCATAGTGATGCACCCAAGTTTCGACTCCTGTGACGATACATGCCAGGAAGCAGTCTCCTTTGTCATTATACCATGCCAAAAAGGCTGTGGAAGTCTGCACACGAATCATCTTGTACTCATCAATCAGCACCCCAGGCATCCACCATACACACAACTTGTGATACTTGAGAACCTCCATGACAATGGTATGAGGGGATCCAATACTGACATTCATTCCATGGCCAGAACTTCTAAAGAAATTTGCCTGTTTTCGTGAATAATAGCGTCAGCGTGACCCACCTTCTCATCAGTGGCGGCCATACTGGGACGACCAGAGCATTGCTCATCACGGATGGATGTTTGCCCATTTTTAAATGCATCTACCCACTTGTACACTCTTCTTTCACCAATGCAGGCTTCTCCATACTGTTGCAACATTGTTGTATGAATTTCACGAGGTTTCACACCCTCAGACCACAAAAACCTGATGACTGCCCTCTGTTACTCTACAGTGCAAACAGCTAAGGGTGCCGCCATTTCTTTTAGGCTTCCCTTCTGCTTAAGCACACCATACTATCTATTGGGCAGTGTCAACACCTTCTCCAAGAATGTATCTTCCCTTCACAGGAGTTTGAAATGCCTAAGGTATTCGTTTCATGAAATACTGTGAATTTGCTGTTGTTTTTTGAATTACCTATGTATATATATACTTTCAAATTTCATCCACCTGTATCCTTCGTGGATTTCCTCTGGGTTGTTTCCTTTCCCTTGAAATCCAGTCTAGTATTTCAGTTGTTCAACAGTTGTCAGTTCTTCAGTAATATGTCGTGCCCATTTCCATTTTTGGGATTTTACCCTGATCACGATGTCATCACATTTTGTAATTTCCTGATTTATGAGTTGTTCTTCCTATCTTTCCTTGTTATACCAAACATGCATCTTTCCATGCTTCTTCGAGTTGTTTGCAGCTTCCGTTTGATTGTGGTCCATGTCTCTGATCAGGGATGTAGAAGGGGCTTAGCACGCCGTAGCGGCGCTAAGCCATTTTTCGTAGTTAGCTTATAAGAGAAGCTGGGCAAGGATTTTTTTATAAATGATTGTGTATACAAAAATAGGTAAATCTGTGTTCTGTATGCAAACCTAATGCTATCTTAACCAAATGTTTATACTACAGAGATGACCATCCCGGTGGTCGAGTGGTCTGAGGCTCTTAGCCTCTGACTATTGGTTCTAGCTGGGCCTTGGCTTCAGTCCACGAAGAGGTATGGGTGGATGCATTTGACCGAGGTGCTGAATCTCTCAGTTACCCGAAACTAGGAGCGCAAAATTAAGGACGGGCAACTGCTTATTGCACTCATAGTGATAAAGAAGCAAACAAACAAGAAACACTGTCTGGATGAAACAAACAAAACAGGCTGATTCCGCAGTAGGGGTTTCACGGATCCTAAGGATTCGACAGCACAAAGTCATTATGAACTCTTTTTTTCTTGATGACAGTTAAAAGAAAGTTATAGGTGGTGGATACTCTGGGGGGTTAAGATTGCACTGCCCTGAGAGAAAACAACATTAGTGAAGAGCATTTCTATTAAATTGCTCCATATTGGCTCTAATGAAAGTTATGCACTGATCTCGCTCTCTGCTTCCTTATGGGCAACACAAAAGGCATATCGTGCATCCACCCCATAAACTTAAAAATAAATTGCACATTAGTCATACTGACTTGATGTAACTATGCTATTTGCATTTGTTCAATGTGATTAGTATGCATTCATTATTCACAACAAATATTTGAAATTGTGCAGAATGACAGAGTGTTCTTTAAATAAAAATTTAGTATTCTTAACATATGACTACTACAGTATGTAACATTCTTTTATTTAAAATTGCTTAAACTGTGCAATTTTAATATAAATTGATGAAAGTAATTAGTAATAAAAATTACTAAATAAATTAATTAAATCAGATTTTTTTTTTTATAGAGCTTTTGAAAAATTTTCGAGGGTATTCTTCCCTGGTTGAGGTATCCTAATCAGTTCAGCGCCAAGGCACTTTTCAATTTAGAACTACATCACTGTCTCTGATCCATAAAACTCTTAAGTAAGCATTGATTAAACACTCTTCTTTTAAGACAGTGGAAAATTGCTCTTGAAAATTGCACAATTTCTTCCAAATGCTCTCCAGCCAAGTTCTATGTGTTTATTAATTTTTTCTTCACTGTGGCCCTCACTTGATATCTGTTGTCAAAGCTAAATGTAGGTATTGGTTATTACTGGATCTGCTCCACCAAGTGCTAAACCTCTAGTTTTTGAAAATGCATTGCACATCAATTTTGTTTTCTGTAAGTTCATTTAAGCCCACTTGTTAACTTTTGTCACTTCATAGCTTTGAGGAAGTCTTGCAAAAATGAATATGTAATCAATATATATAACACAGATGGGGGTTGCAAAATTTTGTGCTTTGCCCCAATACAGAAATGTCCAGTTACGACTCTGTTATCGAGCATAATGAAATCTTTTACATTTCATACACTGCTTAGGCACATAATTAGCTCAAAAATGACATCTAAATCTTCTTCTTCTGGATTGGTAACAAATACTCCATTTTGTTTGAAAGAAGGTGTTTCGATCACTTTTAAGGAAAGATTGGCCATACTGAAGCCACAGCCCAGTAGTTTTCGTAATTGGAATCTGGAGGACAAAAAGTATCCATTTCTATCCAAAGAAGTCAAACAAAATCTTTGTGGCACAAATTTGCTGATATTTTGTCATTTTGTGTTTGTTGTTATTAACTGTCTTATGACCAAGATCCCTGCCCCTTATTCAGAAGGTTCATTATTTTGAGGAAAAAATATACTGTATATATACTTTGGGACTAGGAGATCATAAAATTGTTCACTAAATGGAGATGCCCGCTATTCTGGAGTGTTGTTGTCCATTAAGGAGGTTTTACTGCATTTGACAACTTTTGTACCACACTGTTTTGCCCTATTAGAGGATGTAGAGTTTATTCTGTTTGTACCATATTTGGAATCGTATCTTTGCTGTTAATACTTTGATTACCCCGATTTAAAAAAAATCCCTTTTCCTTGAATATCTCAATTACAAGAAATACTTTGTGTACAATTTGTGACTTTTTGTAATACACATTTCAGCTGCTAATGGCCAAAAGTAGCTATTTCTGTTTGTGGATGTTTTAAAGGTTCTGTACAAATCTGGTTGATATAAACATATATATATTTATAATGGGATGTAAGGTCAGGTGATGCATAACATCACAGCCTCTCCTTGACAAATGTCAACCCCGCCTTCTTGCGGTGCATCCTGTTCCCACTAAAGGGGCTCTGACGACCGCCAATAGCGGTATAACTATACCATTGGGATTAGAGGAAATGCTATCCCACACTCACCAACCCGCTTGGCCAGCGTGGTGAGTTATGGCCAAACCCCTCCAAAATGACTCCACAACTTAAATCTTGGCCCTCAGTTTCCGGCAGCTGGAATGTACCTGGCCAAGGCAGCGGCCAGTGCGACATGAAGGCAGAGGGTGCTAAGAATCCCCGGAGGACAGGACTAGACTGCCATCTGAGGCTGACCTTGGCTACGTATAATGGACGCTCCCTATCTTCTGATTCAAGGCTTCTTGAATTGGAAGAGGAACTACAAAGGATCAAGTGGGACATCGTCGGGATAAGTGAGGTAAGGAGAAAAGGAGAAGATCTCATTGAACTGAAAAGTGGACATCTCTTCTACTATCATGGGACAGATACTGGCAGAACTAGTGGTGTTGGATTTATAATAAACAAGAAACTGAAGGATAAAATTGTAGAAGTTGAAAGTTCCTCTGACAGAGTTGCACGACTCGTTATCCAACTCTCGAGAAGATACAAGGCTCAGATTATTCAAACTTATGCACCCACCACAAGTCATCCTGAAGAAGAAATTGAAGAATTTTATGAGGAAATTAGTCATCTAAATAATAAAGGTAAGCAGCACTTGAAGATAATTATGGGAGATTTCAATGCGAAAATAGGGCAATGGCAACAGAATGAAACTTCAGTAGGTAAATTCGGTCATGGCAACAGAAACCAGTGCGGAAATACTCTCGTTAAGTTTGTAGAGGCCGAAGGGTTTTTCATCTTGAACTCCTTTTTCAAGAAAAAGGCACACAGGAAATGGACATGGAGACATCCAAATGGGACAACAAGTGAAATTGATTTTATTATGTGTAACAAAAAATTCGTCACAGAAGACTGCAGTGTGCTAAACAAGTTCAACACAGGTAGTGACCATAGATTGGTGAGATGTAAAATGCATCTCAACACTAAACTTGAACGTGGCAAGCTCATAAGACAAACAAAATGTATTGACATAACCAACCTTAAAAAACACCATAATACCTTCAAGTTGGAACTGAAAAACAGATTCTCTGCATTAGGAGGCCTAACATCGGAATATGTGGATATTTCTGAAGTTAACAGAAAAGTAACCAAAGCTCTTATGGAAACAGCAACAAAATTAGCTGGGTCTAAGAACAAGTTGCATGTGAACAAATTATCAGGAAAAACCAAAATGTTGATGCAAAAAAGAAGAGAGATGAGGACAACTAAAGAAGATGTGACTTCCAAAGTGGAATACATAGAGCTATGCAAGACAGTACGAAAAAGTATCACCGAAGACGTAAGGAAATTCAACTGTGAACTAGTAAGGAAAGCAATTGAAAACAACCAAAGCCTAAAGATAGCAAAGGGACATCTCAGTAAGGGAAGAAAACAGATTATGTCACTGAGAAAAGAAGATGTTTCTGTAACAAGAAATAAAGGGGAAATTTTGACAAGAGTGAAAGATTTCTACTCCAACTTATATGAAAGGGATGATACATGTACTCCAGACATCATGAAAGGTACCAGTACCAGAGTTCTTCCAGTCCTCCCAGCAGAAGTTGCACATGCAATCAAGAACATGAAGCGGGGAAAAGCTCCAGGAGAAAGATAGAATTACTGTAGACATCATACAAGAAGCAAGTGGAGACATCGAAACAGTACTCGCCCAAATTTTCACTCGATGCCTTAATGAAGGGAAGATTCCTGAGGATTGGAACAACGCTGCAATGATCCTGCTACATAAAAAAGGTGACATTGAGGATCTCAGGAACTACAGACCTATCAGCCTCCTATTAGTGGTTTATAAAATCTCCACTAAAGTTCTTTCACACCGTTTGAAGGTAACAATGGACATGGCTCAACCGAGAGAACAAGCTGGATTCAGGAGTGGCTACAGCACAATAGATCATATCCACGTACTGAGAGAACTAATTGAAAGAGCGAGGGAATATGAACTTCCATTGTGCATGGCTTTTATCGATTATGAAAAAGCCTTTGATTCGGTGAAACCATCAGCAGTTAAAAGGGCTCTAAAATCCTGCGATATTGAAGATGCCTACATTAATATTATTAATAACATCTAGGAAAATGCAAGTGCAAAGATTCGGCTGTTTGAAAATACAACACGCATAAAAATTGGAAAGGGAGTGAGACAAGGTGACACCATATCTCCGAAGCTCTTTAATGCCACATTGGAAAATGTCTTTCAATCACTGAACTGGGAAAACAAAGGGATAAAGATTAATGGAGATTATCTAACCCACCTTCATTTTGCTGATGACGTAGTCATTTTTGCAACTACCCCATCAGAGCTGCAGAGTATGATCCAGGAACTTGCTGACAAGAGTAAAGAAGTGGGATTAAAAATGAACTTTCAGAAGACAAAAGTGATGTTCAATACTTTTACACGAAATGAAGATTTATCGATTGATGGAGAAAAGCTGGAGATAACAGACATGTACGTTTATCTTGGACAGCAGATATCAAGTGAGGGTCACATTGATAAAGAAATTAATCGGCGTACAAAACTTGCCTGGAGAGCTTTTGGAAGAAACAGCATAATTTTCAAAAGCAATATGCAATTATGTCTTAAAAGAAAAGTGTTTGATCAATGCATCCTTCCAGTGCTTACGTATGGTGCAGAGACGTGGACCTTAACTAAAAGAGACATACAAAGGCTGCAGACAACTCAAAAAGCATGGAGAGGTGCATGCTTGGTGTAACCAGGAAAGATAAGAAGAGGAACTCTTGGATCCGAAAAATGACAAGAGTGGAAGACATCATGATCAGAGTTAAATCCCTGAAATGGCAATGGGCTGGACATACTGCCAGAAGGACAGGAAAAGACCCAGAAGAAGACCACATGGGGGATGGGTGGATGAAATTCGAAAGTATGCGGTAGTGACATGGAGGAAACTGGCACAAGACAGACCGTTGTGGAGGAAACTTGGGGAGACCTTCGTCCAGCAGTGGATTGATAATGGTTGACGATGATGATGATATATATAATATTTGTAACCAGTTCAATACCCTATAAAGAACACCACTCACAGTAAATGTCTTAAATTATGCGCAGATCATTCTTCACTAGGAGACGAAATTGCATTTTCTCTCTTTTTTTTTTTTTTTGCTGATTTTTCTTCTTCTAAAAATCTGCTTTGAAATATTTTTTTCTGTGTGTTGGAAAAGATCAAAAGACTTACTCATTACACCCAAGAATTCAGTGTCACCTTTCTTGTTTCTTCATAACTGCTACACAAAATATTATTTTACAATATTGTGCATGTAATTTGGATTGCAGATATTATTAAATGGCATGAATTGATATCAAATACTAAGACTCTGTAAACAAAATAATGAGATTATAGAAAGCTTGTATACCATACAGAATGGAAGAAATATTCTTCTCATAATACAATGAAATTTTCAAGTTTTCTGATGTGACTGATTTCACGTGGGAAACAGTAATTACAGTCAATCCAGCGATGTCTGATTGCTGTGTTAATTATCATGTCTTTATACCATTTAAAACAAACAGCAGTACCTTGTTCAGCAGTAGAGTAACCTGTTTCATCAGTGAACATTTGGTTGGTGACTAACTGGTAATATAATCCTTCTCTATCCATCAATTCTGCATGTGTACCTTGCTCCTTAATGACACCATGCTCCATTGCACAAATCAAATCAGCATTTTTTATGGTGGAAAGACGATGTGCTACAATTATAGTTGTGCGACCTTTTTGGGCCTAAAAGGCGAAATATAAGTGAAATTAGTACACTGAAAATAACAATCTTTGTTCTCTAGAATTAACTAAATATTGTGCAGAAGAGGCAGATATCAGAAACACACAAGCAATATACAAATCTGGAGATATCTTGTGAAAATAAATTTATCACATGTGACATGATACATAAAAAAGCAAGCAAAACTTATATGCAGCATACAAGGACATCACCAGCATCACATCATCTTATTACACTTGTATTTCAAAAGATGTCTGACTTGAAGTTTGCATGGAACTCAAACTGACAGAAAAAAAAGGCAAATAAAAATCAATTTAAATTTCTTATAAACACTCTATAAACAACTTTTTCATTTCATTGTTTGATTTTTTTGTCTGACATATATAGTGGCTAATTTTACACTTCAAACTATCTTGTTCTATGACATACTATATATTTAGAATGTTATATCTGTAGAGGCAATTTAGAAGTAACTAATGCCTACATTTACCTTGGACAACAGATATAAAAGTAAAGACCATATCAAAGCAGAAATTAATAGGCATATAAAATTTGGTTGTAGGGTGTTTGGAAGAAACAGCACAATTTTCAAGAGCAATTTACCATTATGTCTTAAAAGGAAACTGTTTAATCATGCATCACTTCCAAGTTTCTTCCTTACGGATTAGGGACATGATTCTTAACTATAAAAAGGCACACAGAGGCTGCAAACAATTCAAAGAAGCATGGAGAAATGCAAGCTTGGTATAAACAGGAAAGCTAAGAGGAACTCTGAGATCAGAAAAATGAAAAAAGTGAAAGATATCATGATCAAAGTAAAAACCCTGAAATGACAATGGGCTGGGCATATTTCTTGAAGAACTGACCACTGTTGGACAACCAAAATACTAGACTAGATTCCAAGGGGCAGGATAAAACCTAGAAGGCCACGTAGGAGATGGGTGGGTGAAATTCGAAAACATGATGTGACAGATTGACTCAAGAAGAAAGTTGTGGAAGAGACTTAAGGAGATTTTAATCCAGCAGTGGACTGATAACACTGTAACACAAAAATTGTTTATGTTGATTTTTTAATGTTTCTTATACAATTCTGAGGTGCCGATTCCAATGGTCGTCTAAATTTTTTTTTCGTATCATCAAAACTTTTTTGTTATCTTAAATTTTGTGTTTTTATTAATACACTGTAGGTCGACCTTCCTAGAAAAAGCCATCTGACTGACGTGTGAAAACTTTGATTTCTACTCTACATCAAGGAATTTCGGATCACTAGTATAGGTATAATATTTAAGTACAGTTGGTGTATAGTTCCTTGTTATTTAATCACAGAAAGGTACACTTTGCAATTAACCACATTTGTATGCACATGTTTTGCTTTATTTTTTCATTGATGAAACAAATATCCAAACACTGATTATGAGTCTGTCACTTAATGTAAAAAATGAGAAATTGTAAACTTCCTTCACAGAACTCAAAAACAGATAATCACAACAGAAATATTTAGATTCTTTTTATATTTAGGCAGAATTTCATGCCCTAACTTACTTTATCAAGAGCTTCTTGTACAATTGCTTCACTTTCTGCATCGAGAGCTGAAGTTGCTTCATCAAGCAAAAGGATTTTCGGATTTCGAATTAATGCTCGAGCTATGGCTATTCTTTGCTTTTGACCACCAGATAACTGAGCTCCTCCTTCACCAACAAAAGTATCATAGCCCTAAAGTAATTCATTAAAAAATAACTGAATTAAAAATATGATTTAACTTCTTTTATTGGAAGAAACAAATATCAGAGAGTCTCATTACATCACATTGTGTAAAACATACGTCATATGTACAGTTATGATGTTTTGAAGGATTATGCTACATATATTTCTAACATAAATGATGATCATAAAACTTTTTGGGATATTATACTTTGGTATGCCATGACACCAAAAGTCAACATGAAGCCTAAAATTTTGGAAAAAAATTGTTTTTTGTTTCAGGTTTTAACAACCACCATGAACAAGAGCCAAGAAAAGTCACATAAAAGAAGATGCTGTTAAACATTTAGTTGCCTGTCCTTAATTTAGAGCCACAAGTTCTAGGTAAGGGACAGAGCCATTGGACATATGTACATTATCTATGCCATATCTGGGACTTGAACCAGATATGGCTCAGTAGTCCAACTTGGACAACTGATTTGATGATTGTGCCTCAGACCACTCAGCCACCAGGATAGTGACTTTTGGAAGAAATTATTGTAAAGTTCTGTATTTTTATCTTTTAATGTATGCGTTTTAGCAAAACTGCTGTTATGAATGAATGAATCTCTTGTGTAAGAAATTCAATTCTGTGTTCAAAAAAGCAAAATGAAGTCTTCCCCTACCCCTGTTTTCAGGACAGATTCTTCGCTAAAAATTTACATGTTTTCATATCGCATTAAGGTCATATAGTGAATAACTGGATGTATGACATACATTAATGTACCATTTGTTTGTGTTAATTTTGACTACCTGGACAAATTTGCAGACAGTTATTAAATTGGGGATGGCTTTCCTTATTTTATTGAGTTACTTAATTATATTGCATTCTTGGATATATCGCATAATTTGCTTGCCACCTGAGAGGCATGGTGTCACAGGGAGCACTTTATTGGATTGTACAAGCATGCAGGGTTTGTACTGATTTTTGGAAGTCCATTTAAGGAGCTTTCCAAGAGACCAAAACTTGCATTTTTGGATATATCGCATACTTTGCTTGCCACCTGAGAGGCATGGTGTCACAGGGAGCTACTTTATTGGATTGTACAAGCATGCAGGGTTTGTACTGATTTTTGGAAGTCCATTTAAGGAGCTTCCCAAGAGACCAAAACTTGCATTCTTGGATATATCGCACAATTTGCTTGCCACCTGAGAGGCATGGTGTCACAGGGAGCTACTTTATTGGATTGTACAAGCATGCAGGGTTTGTACTGTTTTTTGGAAGTCCATTTAAGGAGCTTTCCAAGAGACCAAATTGTAATTGTTGTAGTGTATGCTCCTTGTGACTCGGAACCTTCTGATAAGAAAGAAGATTTCTGGAATGAGCTAAAAGCTGTTTTGAGCCAGTTTGGTGCTAAAGAAAAAGTTATAATAGCAGGGGATTTCAATGCTAGAGTAGGTGTGCAGAATGCAATTTCTGACAATGTTCTGGGTAAGTTTAATTATCTTTGTGTGAATGATAATGGCGAAAAATTAATTGAACTCTGCATTGAGAGTGGTTTGTGTGTATCTAATACATTTTTTAACCACAAGTATATCCACACATATACTTGGGAAAATCGTACTCTTAGTCAAAAGAGTGCGATAGATTTTGTTGTCTACGATCAGCGTTTGAAACATTTAGTTGTTGACACCCGTGTGATGAGAGGTGTGGATGTTGGTTCTGATCATTACTTGGTAGTGTCACGAGTGAAACTTAATGTTGGTTGGAGGAAAAGGAATAGGAAGAGACCCAGGATAGAAAGAATAAAGGTTGATGATAGGCTCCTTGGAGATCATCAGCGGTATTCTGACTTACTCAGAGAACGACTGAAGAATCTGAAGTCTGGTGAGAGGGATGTAGAAAAGAAGTGGGAATGTTTTAAGAACTGTGTTGTCACTGCTGCTAAAGAGGTCTGTGGCACCGCAATAGTGGGTAACAATAGAGGTGATGCTTGGTGGAATAGTGAGATTGAAGAGGCAGTAAAGAGAAAGAAGGAAGCCTATTTGGGGATGTTGCAAGGTAGAGTCTCTGTGGATGAATATCAAACTGTAAGAAGCGCGAAGCTACTAAGCTGGTTCACCACAGTAAGGCAAAAGATAGAAAGGAGAAAGTGGAAAAGCATGAACTGGCTTTTTGGAAAGATAGGAAGTCCTTCTGGAAGTACATGAGACTCAGGAAAAATAGGGGAAACAAAGTTGTAAGTTGTGTGAAGAATGAGATTGGGGAAATGATATGGGAGCCCAATGAGTTAAATGACAGATGGGGCGAATACTTCTGTGAGTTATCAGATCAGGAAAACAAAGATGATTCAGAGACAGGCGCAGATGATGTCACAATGAGGAATGAAAGCACAGGAGGGATCTCAAGAGAAGAAGTGTGTAAAGCTCTAAAATCTCTTCAGAATGGTAAGGCTCCGGGAGTTGATGGCATAACTGCAGAGATGTTGAAATATGGTGGTGACTCTAAAATTGACAGGTTAACTGAAATTTGCCAGTTGTGCTGGGAGTTAGGAATGGTCCCTCGGGGATGCTATTATTGTTCCCTTGTATAAGGGAAAAGGTGACCAGACTGAATGCAAGAACTATCATGGTATTAGCTTACTGAGTGTGCCAGGGAAAGTGTTTGGTAAGGTTGTTATCGAAAAAGGACGGGGTCTTACATCATTGAAAGTGTGGGATGTTCAGAGTGGTTTTATGCCTGGTAAAGGCTGCACTAACTAGATTTTTGACGATGATTGAAAAGTATCTGGCTGTTTGGAAGAAAGTTTTTACTGCCTTCATAGATTTAGAGAAAGCTTACGACAGATTGAATAGGACACTTTTGTGGAAGGTATTGAATAAATATGGTTACTGGGAATCTACTTAATAGCGTAAAAGCCATGTATGCTGGTAGTAGAGCTTGTGTACGAGTGAATGGTGTTTTATCAAAATGGTTTTCCATTGGTGCAGGAGTTAGACAAGGTTGTGTAATGTCACCATGGCTGTTTAATATATTTATGGATGCATGCATGCGTGATGCCAAAATAGATAATAGTGGTTTATGTCTTGGTGATATCCGTGTGTGCAGATTGCTGTATGCTGATGACACTGTCCTGTTGGCAGAGAGCAAAAGTGAGTTGCAGAGTATGTTGACTCAGATGCACGAAGTTTGCATGAAATTCAAACTGAGTATAAATAAGGGGGAAAAACCAAAGTTATGGTGTTTTTTTTTTTTTTTTTTTGATTGGAGGTTTAACGACCACCGTGAGCAACTCAATGGGCTATAAGCAGTCGCCCGTCCCTAATTTAGAGTCACTGGTTCCAGGGAAGGGAGAGAGCCAGTGCCGTAAGACAAACACAACATCCATGCCTCACCGGGATTCGAACCTGGATCCCGTTCGGACGAATGATCAGAGGCCATCGCTTAGACCACTGCGCCACCGGGGCGGCATTACGGTGTTTGAGAGAGGAACAGGTAGCACTGAATGTAATGTAAGTATAAATGGCACTGTGATTGACCAGGTGAGGGAGTTTGTGTATTTAGGAAGCATGTTTGACAGAGAGAACAAGTTGGATGGTGAAATCGGTAGGCAGGTGAATTCTTCACTGAAAGTCATGGTTCTTTTAGGAGGTTTTCACAGGAATGATGGGTTTTCGAGAGAGTCCCGCATGGCTGTGTATGAGAGTGTAATTGTTCCTACTCTGATGTATGGCAGTGAAACCTGGGTACTGCAGAAGAAACATAGGAGTCCTTTGTGTGCTGGAGAAATGCGTTAATTATGTGGAGTTTGTGGCAAGACACGATATGATTGTGTGAGAAATGAAGATGTATTGCAGTTGTGTGATGTGAAGCAAAATGTTGTTAGCAAGGTGGAGACCAATATGCTTCGGTGGTTTGGCCATGTTGAAAGAATGAGTGATGAAATGCTTACTAAGAAAATCTTTTCAGCCCAAGTGGCAAGAAGGAAAGGCAGAGGAAGGCCAAGGAAGACATGGGTGGATCAGATTCAGGAGTGTCTGCATGAGAAAAAGATTATGAGTATGAAGTATAAAATATCTTGTGTACGGCGTGTAATGGATATCAGTGAAGCACGAGTTGTATGTCAAGATTGCTGTAAATGGAAAAGTTTGATACGAAAACAATAAGTAAAAATATCTGGAAGTTTTTATTTCTTTTTTGGAGCTAACCTCTGAATCTCAGAGAACAGCTTAGTGATATGTATGTATAAATTTATATGCTAAACTCTCTTGCCTACTCATTAAGATTTTGGCAGTAAACAATCTATGAGTAATCACTCAAACTCACACACACACACACACACACACACACACACACACACACACACACACACACACACACACAAAGGCTCTAGGTTGTTGGGCAATACCCGGCATTCTACCGTTTACATTCTTGAAGTGATACTTTTTACAGATAGTCTGTAGCCTTGAGATGTAACAATATATATATCATCATCATCTTCATTGTCAACCATTATCAATCCACTGCTGGACGAAGGTCTCCCCAAGTTTCCTCCACAACAGTCTGTCTTGTGCCAGTCTTCTCCATGTCACTCCTGCATACTTTCGAATTTCATCCACCCATCTCCCATGTGGTCTTCTTCTGGGTCTTTTCCTGTCCCTTGGAATCCAATCTAAAATTTCGGCTGTCCATCGATGGTATGTCCTTCTGGCAGTATGTCCAGCCCATTGCCATTTCAGGGATTTAACTCTGATCATGATGTCTTCCACTCTTGTCATTTTTCGGATCCACAAGTTCCTCTTCTTATCTCTCCTGGTTACACCAAGCATGCACCTCTCCATGCTTTTTTGAGTTGTCTGCAGCCTTTGTATGTCTCTTTTAGTTAAGGTCCACGTCTCTGCACCATACGTAAGCACTGGAAGGATGCATTGATCAAACACTTTTCTTTTAAGACATAATGGCATATTGATCTTGAAAATTATGCTGTTTCTTCCAAAAGCTCTCCAGGCAAGTTTTGTACGCTGATTAATTTCTTCATCAATGTGACCCTCACTTGATATCTGCTGTCCAAGATAAACGTACGTGCCTGTTATCTCCAGCTTTTCTCCATCAATCGATAAATCTTCATTTCGTGTAAAAGCATTGAACATCACTTTTGTCTTCTGAAAGTTCATTTTTAATCCCACTTCTTTACTCTTGTCAGCAAGTTCCTGGATCATACTCTGCAGCTCTGATGAGGTAGTTGCAAAAATGACTATGTCATCAGCAAAACGAAGGTGGATTAGATAATCTCCATTAATCTTTATCTCTTTGTTTTCCCAGCTCAGCGACTGAAAAACACCCTCCAATGTGGCATTAAAGAGCTTCGGAGATATGGTGTCACCTTGTCTCACTCCCTTTCCAATTTTTATGTGTGTTGTATTTTCAAACAGCCGAATCTTTGCACTTGCATTTTCATAGATGTTATTAATAATATTAATGTATGCATCTTCAATACCGCAGGATTTCAGAGCCATTGTAACTGCTGCTGGTTTCACCGAATCAAAGGCTTTTTCATAATCGATAAAAGCCATGCATAATGGAAGTTCATATTCCCTCGCTCTTTCAATTAGTTCTCTCAGTACGTGGATATGATCTATTGTGCTGTAGCCACTCCTGAATCCAGCTTGTTCTCTCGGTTGAGCCATGTCCAGTGTTACCTTCAAGCGGTGTGAAAGAACTTTAGTGAAGATTTTATAAACCACTGATAGGAGGCTGATAGGTCTGTAGTTCCAGAGATCCTCAATGTCACCTTTTTTTATGTAGCAGGATCATTGTAGCGGTGTTCCAATTTTCAGGAATCATCCCTTCATTAAGGCATCGAGTGAAAATTTGGGCGAGTACTGTTTCAATATATATATATATAGACAGATAGATAGAATCTATCTGTGAGAAGGCAAAGGCTTGATTGTTCAAAGAATTAGAATGTATAAAAACCGAAAAGGGAAGAAAGACAAAGTGACAACATATCTACTATGGGGATATACTCTCATATATACTGTTGCTCACGTATAGATATAATAAATACATATCGATCCGCTAAAGCAGGTGTGGAACTGTCCTGAATCTTATTTATTACTGCCATATGCTATATACACATATCGTAAACAGATAATGAAAGTTAAATATTAATTAAAAATCAATATGTAATGTTTACAATGCTACTATACTGTAGATAATTTCAACAGTTTCAATGGTAAAACATTATCTCAGTGACGCTTCAGAAGCCCTGATGTATTGATAGGCATAATGAATGTGTAAACATTTCACATAATCCGTAGCAATAATACATACGAGAGCTTGTATATCCAAAAAAAAAAAAAAAAAAAAAAAAAAAAAAAAATGAAGTCAGTCCCGTCTTATGGTCAAAAATTTATATGCTAAACTCTCTTGCCTAATAATATTGGAACACATAGAATACTTTTGAAGTAATATTGCAACACACAGAATACCAACTGCTTTGATAAGAAAAAGAATTCAGGTCAGAAATATTTTTACGATATGTAGACGATATACTTCTGATTTGGCAGCATTCTGAGGAAAGGTCTTCTACGATTTGTTGATCAATACAACTCTTTTTACCCAACTATCCAAGTGACTATTGAGAAAGAACGAGATAGAAAGCTACCATATCTAGACATTTTGCTTCAGAGGGGACAGTGTGGTATTAGCTATACAGAGTACCGAAAAGAGTCATATGTTCCAGTTATTATACCAAATGATTCTTCCCATCCTCGTTGATATACATTGGTTGCATTTCAGTCTTTCGTAAGACGAGCTACCTCGCATGCCTCCAGCAGTCGTCTTGAATACGAGGAGATGAGATGGGTCATGAATATAGCTAAGGAATATAGATATAATACTCACCATATATGGAAAATGTATTTGAACTATAGATCAAATACTAGTAGACCTGGCGTTGAACAGTCTGTAACTAATTTGCGCTTTTGTGGCTGTGTGCCATATTTGCCTCCTCTGAATAGCATTTTGAAAAACGAATGTGATAAGGTTAATCTGAAATTTGCTGATATTGTGTTGGATATTACTGGTTTACTTACTATCGACCATGATAAAGATAAGAATGCACACAGAGCAAGTGTGTATGGTATTCCTATTCGAAATAACGATACTGGTGACTTAGAACACATTTATATCCGTAGTACTAAGTGGCGTTTACAAACTAGACTCGAAGAGCATAAAAAGAATTGGAGAATAGGTGAGAAAAGAACCTCCCTTGTAACTTATTGTCAAGATAATAACTCGACCCCTTGTTGGAACGATGCGAAGATTTTTTCTACACATTATACACACAAGAAAATCCTGTACTCTAAGTCTATAATGATTGAAAAACTCTTATCTACAATTGTAATAGACAATCACCACTCGAACTGCCATTTGCATGGCGATTTGCTATAAATAAAGAGAGGGAAAATAATAATAAAAAATATGTAACTACAAAATGGTTGGCAGAAAATTATATTTACAAGTATGCTATACAGCTGCAAGATAGCACTTCTACAACCTTAAATGATGATTGCCAAGTTAACACACGTGATAATCCTGAACCAATTAATGACGAGCGGTCCGGACTGGAATAGCCATGTATAGGAGCACACAGATGTTTAATACAATTCACCACTGATGATGGGCAACATATTTTTGCCAGAAACACGTCCGGTAAGAAGTGCAGGGCCATCTGCTGGAATGGTGTGGTGTTTGGTCCATTGCTGAATCTTTACCTGGCCAATATACACTTCTCAAAGTATACCTGAGGGCATTCCACTCAGCAATCGGAATGCCCTCAGGTACTGCGAAAGCATTACCCCTAACACCAGCAATACAGACACACCTTTTCACATCCCTATCATTTGGAAAGCTATTTTGAAATCTGGCAACAACTTATGCTTATACCTAGTGCTCGAAATGGAAATTTTGAAATGCTCATATTTAGCAAAAATCATCTGGAAAAAATAACTTTACCAAAAAATCTCCAAAACTGAAAGAGGGGGGGGAATCACAGGTAGAAAAACTCCTTTGTTTGAACATGTAACTGACAATTCTGTGGAATACTATTGCACCATAAATCAGATAGGATAGCGGTCGATTTCTGTTGGTTGGTTTGTGGATCCAGCGGGCACTACTTATGCTACACCAAGATCTGAGACTTGTTTATAACAAGGAGCCTCTACCCTGAGACCAATGGATTAACAAGACTTTTGAACCTCTGCTAATCGTTAGTGATTCAGCTGAACTTGAACCCAGAACTTTAAGGCCCCGACCTGAGAAGGCAGCTCCATTCCAATAAAGACTTTCCATGAAGAGGAAAGTTGGGCATGTAGAATCTATGCAATCAAAATTATACACAGTGCGTCAAAGAATTTTTAAGACTGGCACTAGATTTCAGCCTACGGTGGCACCACCAGTGTAATCGCGAATGCGTTATAAACCGTGACCATCTGCTTGCTTTCTGCCAAAAGTACTGCGCAGTTGTTAAAGCAAATCAAATGAAATGGCCGTTCATTAGAGAAGTAAAATTTTTTTCATGTTGAATTATTAAGATGGAACACAGGGATGTTATTAAATTTAATGCAAAACTTGGTAAAAGTGCCTCAGAAACGTACCAAATGATGAAACAAGTTTACAGTCGGTTTTGTTTAAGTAGATCAAATGTTTTCCTGTGGCACAAACGTTTTTTGGACGGAAGGATACGCTAGAAGATGATAAGCATACCGGAAGACCAAGTTCATCTAAGACACCTGAGATTATTGAAAAAGAGCGTGATTTCGTGGCAAACATTCGATGTGCGTCACTAAGAATGATGGAAGAGTCTTTAAACATCAGCAAAGAAACGATTCGAACCATCCTGCATGAAGATTTGGGCAAAATAAAAGTCTGTGCTGAATTTGTTTCACACACGTTAACCAATGAACAAAAATCAAGGAGAAGTGCACATTGCAGAGACATCATTTCAGCCGCTGAAAATGATCCAAACTTCTTAAAATCGATTGTTACAGGTGATGAAACATGGTGTTTTCAATATGATCCTAAAACAAAGCGACAAAGTGCGGAATGGAAGTAAAAAAACTCACCACAAGCCAAAAAAACAAGAAAAGTTTAATTGAAAATCAAAACAATGCTCATTACATTCTTCGATAGTAAGGGTATTTATTATCCACAAAGAATTTGTTCCAAGTGGACAAACAATTACTGGTGAATTTTATTTAAATGTTTTGAGGCGTTTGATGGGCAGAATTAGTCGCATTCGTCCAGAATATTGGGATGAAAACAGTTGGTGTTTGTTGCACGATAATGCACCCAGTCACACCTCACTTCTTGTTCGTAGATTTTTGGCGAAAAATAACGTCTGTGTGTTGAATCATCCACCGTATTCGCCTGATTTAGCACCCTGCGACTTTTCTTTATTCCCAAAACTTTAAATGACGTTAAAAGGGTGTTATTTTGATGATATTTCGACCATACAAACAGCTTTGACGCGTGCTTTGGAGGCAATTCCGCAAAGTGAACTGGAACAGGCATTCGAATCATTATTAAATCGCTGTAACAAGTGTATTGAAGCCGGAGGGACTTATTTTGAATAACAAACCAAAGCGAATCATAATTTCTTGTTTCTATTTTATTTTACAGACCCAGTCTTAAAAATTCTTTGCCACACTGTGTATTCAGTCTTAAATTAATAGCAATCTCACCACCCTCAAAAAAAAAAAAAAAGTAATAAATAAATAAATTAATTAAAAAAAATAAGTCTGAAATAGAAAAAGTTTATACTCATTGCTGCAAAACTAAAATTTTGTTTAATCTATTACTCCCAATATTTCATTCTATGAAGAAGCTCTTCAGATGTGATCATGTGCTATGGGTGGCTTCATTTCCATCCTTTGAAGGTTGAACTTATAGCTCATGTGTGCACCGCTTCTTTATCCTTTACGGTTCCCATACAGCTATTTTCTTAAGGGCAGGAGGCACACAAGGTTTTTAGGTTTAAGAATGCACACTCGTAAGTCAGGGTCAAAAAAAGAAATTCATTTCTGCAGTTCCCACTAATAAAATTAGTGCCAGTACATAAATTCTGGATAAAAGAAGTGCAGGTATGAAATACTAGGAAAAAAGAAGTGTCAGTATGCCATACCGGCCTATTTCGAGCACTGCTTATATCACATGGTTCATTCCACATATTTCATTCCATGGCTGATGAAGGTAGAAGTCACTACTGAAACATTCCACCACTTATAATTTTTAACATAATTTATGCGTGATATGAAGATATTAAGAATTCTTAATTTTTTGTGTGTTATTAATACATGCTTCACTGCCAATCCTTCTCACTACAACTCCTGAATCCAGTTTGTCTCTCGGTTGAGCCATGTCCACTGTTACCTTCAAGCGATGTGAAAGAACTTTAGTGGAGACTTTACAAACAATTGATAGGAGGCTGATGGGCATGTAGTTCCTGAAATTTTCAATGTTACCTTTTTTATGTAGCAGGATCATTGTAGCATTGTTCCAACAGTTTTTATTATTTATCACAAAATATAACTTTTTAACTTCATAATAAAGGAACTGTTGATAGAAAACCAGTGATGGCTTTATTTAATGAAGAATAATTATCTATATTGCCTTCCAATAAAGAACACACACACACACACACACACACACACACACACACACACACACACACACACACACACACACACACACACAATATGAATATAATAAGGTATACAGAAAACAACTGTCATGATTTAATCATAAGTAAACAAAATAGTTATGGAACTGAATTTTTTTTTTTGCAAGATGAGATGCTATTACAAATTTTGTTGAGGAAATGCTTCATTGAGAAATTATTTGTTTAAAAAAAAAAGAAAAATGTGAAAAAGTAACGGATATTGTAATGCAGTAGGTCAGCACTATGAATAGTGACAACTCTACATGAAAGTATGAATAGCAGTTGAAACTGGGCAAAACTCTTATTATATCACTGAATATCTAATGTTTAATTCCCACAAAAAATTCTTTATATTTGAATAGTTAAATTTATTTTTCTTGAAGAAAAGTAGGAGGTAAAGCAATACACAAACACTCTCTGATGTTAAGATATTTCCACATAAATCTTTCTAACACTTGGTCTTAAATTGTTCTAAAATAGTGTTAATTTGTGATAGGCAAAGTTGTTGAATTTTAGTCCTGTGGAAATCAAAATTATCAATTTCCTGGAATTCTTTCTGCGATTTCCATTGGAATGAAAATTTTCAGTAATAATAAATTATATAGCTTAAAACAAAACTTTCATGGTTGAATTAGTATCATAAACCGCATTAAAACAATATTACTAGCCTCTACACTTATATTTACAAATTTAGATGCCCTATAAGTTCTATACTGTACTAATCATAAGGGCTGCCCCAGTGGCATACTGGTCTAAGCGCTGGCTTATGACCATTCGTCTGAGAAGGGACCGGGTTCGAATCCCGTTGAGGCATGGATGTTGGGTTTGTCTGATGGCACTTGCTCTTTCCCTTCCCTGGAACCAGTGGCCCTAAATTAGGGACAGGCGACTGCTTATATCCCACCGAATTGCTGATGGCGGTTGTTAAACCTTCAATAAAAAAAATCACGAGGTACGAAGTTCATGCATATTATCTGACACAAAATTAACACATGAATTTATTTATATCTACTAAGGAAAATATTCACATTTGCTTTTGATAAGAAAGTATACCTTTGGAAGTGACATGATGAAATCATGGGCATTTGCCATTTTGGCTGCTGCAACAATATCTGCATGTGTAACACCATAGTGGCCATACTGAATATTTTGAGAAATGCTGCAACTGAAGAGGACAGGTTCCTGGCTCACAACTCCTACAGCTGATCGTAGCCAGTGTACATTCAAAGACTTAAGATCATAACCTCCAAGTTTAATCTGTAACAAAAAAGTATATAAGTATATATATATATATTGACTGTCTGCAATTCCAAATGAGAAAAAAAGAAATCTGAAAGTTTTCAAAAATCTATTCAAAATGAATGTAGCAGTTCTACATTATACAGGGCGATTCATAAAGAAGTATACAGTTTCAACGCACTATAAAACAATAACAATGTAAGATATTTTATGTTACCTGTAACAGAATTGTAGGGGAATGTTTCAGTTTTTTTTAGAGACAGTCACAGATGTTCTATGTGTGCACCCTTAGTCACACGACACACATCGAGCCGGTAATCCATTTCCGCCCAAACGCGAGGTAAGATATCTGAATCAAGTGCAGTGATAGTGGCTGTGATACGCTGCTTCAGCTCCGCTAGATTAACAGGAAGGGGAGGGGAGAATGCCTTGTCCTTTACGTACCCCCACAGGAAAAAGTCACAAGGTGTTAAGTCAGGACTTCTGAGTGGCCATTGGGTCAGCGGCATGTTGTAGTCCGCGGCTCGTCCAATCCATCGGTGAGGAAGATTTTCATCGAGATATTTATCATGTGACATGCACGCTATCGCCTACGTCACTTTCCTCAGAAGTGGGACAAACTTTATGAGTACATCTATCTAATGGTTCACAGTTGTGGTCTGCGTCTTCAACTGTTACTGTGTTACAGCATCTGGAAACTGCATACTTCTTCATGAATCACCCCGTATACACAAAAGCATTTGGACTCCTAGGTAGAACAGAAATAAGAATGCTTTTTAGCCAAAATCAATACACAGTCAGCCCATTTTTGGCCATTATATGACTGCAGTGACCCTTCTAGGCATGCTTTTCATGAAATGTAGGTAAATCTGCACTGGAATTTTTCTCCACTCCTCCTGCAAAGTTACTGCCGGAGCTGCCATATATAAAGAAGGTCATACCAACCAATATCATATTTGATGTTCCAGCTCATTCCACAGATGTTCTATTGGATTTAGATTGGGATTTTGGGTTGGTCAATGCAACACTAAAGTTGTAAAGAATGGGCTCGGTTTTCGAGATGGAGAGAGGCTTTACACAAGGAGACCCACTCTCTCCAAAATTATTTAACTCTGTATTGGAAGATATTTTTAGAAATTTAAACTGGGATGAAAAGGAATTAAACATAAATGGAAGATACCAAAATCACTTAAGATTTGCTGATGACATAGTCATCAATTCAACTAGCAATAGTGAAATGCAAAATATGATAGAGGATTTATGGATGGAAAGTCTTAAAAAAGGTCTGACAATAAACACAACAAAAACTAAATACACTGACGGAAAAAAATCCCAACACCAAGAAAGGGTTGTGTTAGATAAACGACAGTTGGTAGGCGGTGAGAGTACATCTGTAAGATGACGTCTATGAAAACTTCGCGCTCGGCGCATACGTGTGGCGCTAATAGCGCCTCGGAACATGCAAAGCAGGTTTGCTGTAAATACGCGCTGTAACGTTCGTGAGCGTTAGTTATCGTTGAGATTCGACGTAGGGTGTTGATGTTAGTCAAGAATGCCTTTAAGAAGACGAAGAAGCCATTATCAACAGCTCACGGAGTTTGAACGAGGTCGTGTATAGGGCTACGAGAAGGTGGATTTTCTTTCCGCAATATTGCAGAATGACTTGGCAGGAATGTAGCCACTGTGCATGATTGTTGGCAGCGGAGGTCAAGGGAAGGTACTGCCTCAAGAAGACTGGGTTCCGGCCGGCCGCGTGGCAGTACTGAGAGGGAAGACCGCCGTGTACGGCGGATGGCCGTGGCACATCGTACCGCGTCTGCGGCAGCAATTCGAGCTGCAGTTGCCACCACAGTGACACAACGAACTGTTACAAATCGGTTACTTGAAGGACAGCTTCAAGCCAGACGCCCTGTAGCGTGCATTCCACTTACTCCAAACCACTGCCGATTGCGACGTCAGTGGTGTCAAGCTAGAGCTCATTGGAGGATGGAGTGGAGATCTGTTGTGTTTTCTGATGAAAGCCGGTTCTACCTGGGTGCCAGTGATGTCCATGTGTTGGTTGGAAGGAGGCCAGGTGAGCGCCTGCAACCAACCTGTCTGTGGCCGAGATACACTGGACCTACACCTGGAGTTATGGTCTGGGGAGCAATTTCCTATGACAGCAGGAGCACTCTCGTGGTTATCCCACGCACCCTGACGGCAGAGTTGTACGTCGGTCTGGTGATTCAACCTGTTGTGCTGCCATTCATGAACAGCATTCCAGGGGGTGTTTTCCAACAGGATAACGCTCACCCGCATACCGCTGTTGTAACCCAACATGCTCTACAGAGTGTCGACATGTTGCCGTGGCCTGCTAGATCACCAGATCTTTCACCAATCGAGCACATATGGGACATCATTGGATGACAACTCCAGCATCATCCCCAACCAGCATTAACCATCCCTGTATTGACCGACCAAGTGCAACAGGCATGGAACTCCATCCCACAAACTGACATCCAGCACCTGTACGACACAATGCATGAACATTCGCGTGCTTGCATTCAACATTCTGGCGGTTACACCGGTTATTAATGTACCAGCATTTCACATTTAAAATGGCTCTTCTCGGGCTTACAATAAGCTGTGATCTTGAAACCTTAATCAGTTAAATATGTTACCTATACAAATGTATTGCCGCCATTTCATTCCTCTACAACTATTTTTTCGTGGTGTTGGGATTTTTTTTCCATCAGTGTATATGAACAACATAGAAAAGGATACAGAAAAGATTTTGATAGATGGAAAATAAATGAAAAAGTAGATGAATACATTTATTTAGGTCAAGTAATCAGTTTTAAAGAAAGAGAAATCAATAGCAGAATTATCCAAGGTAATAGAGCCTTTTGGAGACTTAAAAGAATACTTAACCTGCAATCTTCCATTGCGTTTAAAAAGAAAAATCTTCAATGCTTATATCAACCCCATATTTACTTATGGAAGTGAAATGTGGAGTGTCGCAGAACAACAATGTGAAAAAATAAGAGTATCGGTAAGAAAGTTAGAGAAGAATGTTGGGAATAACAAGAAGAGACAGATTTAAGAATAAACTTATAAGAGAAAGAACAGGAATAATACACTGCTGGCCACCCAAAATGCAACATCAAGAAGGAAGCATCCGATTGGCCTGAAATTCGCAGCATGCGTCACCCGTGAGAGGACATGCAAACGATTAGCATTGTAGGGCATATGCAAATCATGTGCGCCCGGCACACCACCGAGAAGCACTATAAGAAGGGTGCACAGAAGGCGGGGTGTAAGTAGTGAAAGTGTGTGGTGCTGCCTGACCTGTGCGTGGGAAGCTTCCTGATGCCTCATCGCAGAATATGGCAGTCATTCCAGTACGTTTCAGAGTTCGTCAGAAGACGAATAGTGGCTTATCGCGACAGTGGTTTATCGTACCGAGACATTGGCGCCCGTTTGGGACGACATCCAGCCACAGTGAGGAGAGTATGGATTCGGTGGGTGCAGGAGGGACGGACGGACCGACATGAACGATTGCCATAGCTGTGGCACACCACCGAACGAGAGGACCGGCATGTTGTGCGGTGGGCATTGACGGCTCTCACCGCCACATCATGAACATTAGCACAGGAATTAGGGTGTGCTGGGCAACAACCTATGTCAGCATGTACCGTTCGACGTAATCTGCAGGAGTGGGGACATGTTGCACGGCGCCCATTGCTCCGATTAAAATTGACGTTGCACTACTGGCAAGTGCGATGGCAGTGGGCCATTGAACGCAACACCTGGATTACAGAATGGCACGACAGCCTGTAGTCCTCCCTTACCTGCAGGACCTGCCAGCAGCCAGCCACGTTTCAACAGGACAATGCGCGCCCGCACGTGGCACGCATCATGCAACAATTCTTCACGGCCCACCAGGTGTCACTGCTGTCGTGGCCCGCCTGTTCTCCTGATACGTCGCCCATCGAACACGTCTGGTCGCTGATCGGCAATCGAGTGGCCCGGCAAGCACCACCTGCGGCTACGCCTAATGAACTGTGGCAATGCGTGGAAGCAGCCTGGACTGACATACCCCAAGCCCACATCTAAAGCCTCTTTTGTTCGATGCTGCAGTGTGTAGCAACATTTATTGCCAGCCATGGGGGCCACACGAACTATTGATGTCTGCGTGTTCCGCAAGTTGTACGGGCCTGAAAGCTCAATCGTTTCATCTTTGTATCTGTTGTTATGTGTCCAGTAAATCTGGCTTTGCTATCTCGTGTCCTTCTTGGTGTTGCATTTTGGGTGGCCAGCAGTGTAGATATTATAAAAAATAATAAAAGAATCAAAGTTGAGGTTGGCTGGACATGTTGGAAGACTGAAAGATGAAAATGGACATGGTTAATAACAGAATGGCAACAGAGAAATGGAAAGAGATGAAGAGGGTGCCAGAGAACAAGATGGAGAGATAACCATCAGAAACTTTGAGGTGCTAAATGGTAGACTGAGGCTTAGGATCGAGGAAGTTGGAAGACTATACCTTGAAGTGGGTGCCAACAGGCTAAGAAAAAGAAGAAGAATGCAACACTTAGATGGCCTACTCCCCAAACCAAACCTGGACACACCTTGCAGATTGACAAGGTGCTTGATCTTGTTGAAACAGAAAGGATCTGTGCTGAAGTACAGCCACAGCATAGGTAGTGCAGAATTGTTCAAAATATCTTTGTACCTGGCAGCCATTAGACTGAAAGGCAGCACAACCAAAGTACAAAGTTCTCCCCAGCAGAAACAGCCCTATACCATCACAAATCTGCCTCCAAACTTGACTGTGGGGTACAATGAAGTCTGCCTGAAGTGTTCCTTGGATAAATGCCACAGCAAAGTACATTCACCCACAAGAAAGAGTTAGTAGCATGATTCGTCACTCTGCATGACATTAGCAAAGTGAGCCTCAGATCACTCATTTTGCCATTTTGTTCCTCCATCGAATGCTAACTGATGCTCCATGAGCTTATTTATACTGAATCCCATGCAGACATGCTGTCCTATTATGTGCTGGAGAGAGCCATTTATGTGATGAGGGCAGGTGTACCTGATAAACTGGGATCTCAGTGTAAATCTCGAAGTTTATGAAGATCTGAAGTACACAGCAATGTTTAACAGAAGAATCTATGCATAATGAGAGTCAACTGTATCTGAAAGAGGGAATGAAGTATTCCATAGTGATCCTTAAATTGCAAGATGTTAACAACAAAATATTAATGACAGCAAATATATATGGAGCTAGCACATTGTTTACCAAAGTAACACTGAATAAATTAACTTGCGAAAATACAAAAAAAAAAAAAAAAAAAAAATGCGTTCAGTACTTTGCTCTCTTCCACTATCAAAATAGCAATAAGATAAATGCTAAGGACATTCCAGCAACACACACTCATGTAAATGTTTCCATAAACTTAATATTGCTCTCCTTTGTATGGAAAAGCCATTAGAAAATAGAAAGACAAAATTAGACCATATGTTATGACTCAAAAATATTTGCCTGATGAATGATTAGTGAATTCAGTCATTCTAAATTCTGCTAAAAAGTAGCAAAATCAGTATTAAGGTTTTTATAATTACTAATAAATTAAAGATATTTTGGAATAACAATTTATTGTAGGTAACTACTTAAATTTCTAATAATTAGAAAGTTTCACCATACATATATCTTAAAATTCAAAAATATGTAGCTGCAACATGAAACCAATTATGAAAGCTCATGTGATAGAAATAAATCATACAGTAAATACATACAGAGCCTGCTGAAGGGTCATAAAACCGAAGAATTAAATTGATGATAGTTGACTTTCCACTTCCACTTGCACCACACAGAGCAACAGTATTTCCTTCTTTTATGTTTAAGGAAAAGTGTTTGAGAACCTAAAAAATACAATGGAGTTTATATGTAGTCTTGATTTTAAAATACATGAATGAGAACTTCAACTTATTTTGCATAACAATCACAGTAACAATAATAAATGACATACACCAATGAACCATTACATTATGACCATCTACCTGATAAGCTGTAGGACCCCATTTAGCCCGCAAAACAGCGGCCACTCAGCGAGGCATCGATTTGATGAGGTGGCGATAGGTATCCTGGGGTACTTGACCTGGTATCATAATGTCAACAGCAGGTCCTCCAGTTCCCATGTA
Source organism: Macrothele yani (assembly GCA_039090855.1). Taxonomy (NCBI): domain Eukaryota; kingdom Metazoa; phylum Arthropoda; class Arachnida; order Araneae; family Macrothelidae; genus Macrothele; species Macrothele yani. Next base: position 5,183,915 of record CM077014.1, read on the forward strand.
TCTCGAGGTGGTGGTGATTTAGCGTGAACCAGCTTTTCCAAGTTGATCCCCAAATGTTTGATTGGGTTCATGTCATGTGAATTTGGAGGCCAGGGCATTGACAGAAAATTCCCAGCATGTTCCCCAAACTATTCCTTGACAATTCTTGCAGAGTTGATGGCGCATTATCCTGTTGGTAATGGCCATCACCAGCAGAGAACACAGTTGCCATGAATGGGTGAACTTGGTCCACAACGATGTTTAGATACCTGACAGCTGTCAGAGATTGTGCTATTGGAATAATGGGGCCTAAAATGCCCCAAGAAAATATTGCCCACAGCATAACACGGCTGCCGCCAGCCTGTTTCTTCCCAACAGTGTATCTAGGTGCCATAGCCCTCCATTGGTAATTGGTGTATCCACACTCAGCTGTCTACATGATGCACCAGGAATCTTGATTTGTCAGATCAGGCCACTTCCTTCCAATCATCCACGATCCCATATCAATGATCTTGGGCCCATTTCATGCATTGTTGGCAATGATGTGCATTGAGCATGGGGGCCTGCCTGGCTGAGTCTTTGGCTATGCAGGCCCATGTGCAGGAGGCTGCAATGAACTATGTGCTGTGATACATTGCCCTGATCACCACTGTTGTAGCTGTGAGTGATTTGTCACACTGTGGCCCGGTGATCGCTGTGAACAATGCACAGCAGTATCTGCTCCTCTCTGGCATCAATGAACTGCAGACGACACACGGCTGGACAACGGTTCGTCGTTTGGCCATATGTGCACCACTTTTGATACGTACTCACTACAGCAGCACGTGAACAGCCCACAAGTCACCCCGTTTCCGAGATCATAGTTCCATAGCGTACTGCCATCACAATTTGTCCTCGGTCAAACTCCAATAAATTGGCAGCTTTTCCCATCCTGCCTCCGAACACTCCACTAAACGAAAGCCGGTCCTCGGGTTGTATATATACTGCTCTGTAAACTTCACCTGCACCACCATTCAGTCTCCAGGCACGCTAATTTCTCTAGGCTGGGGGTGGTCATAATGTAATAGCTCATCGATGTATAAGAAGCTTTAGAAATGAATGCTTATTTCTTAAAAGTAGGCATAATCTGGTGGATTGTCTTTCTTTGTGGAGCTAACCTCTGAATCTCAGAGAACAGCTAAGTATAATATGAAGACAGTTCATTGTTTTTAAGCTAAAGCACAAATAATTTAGTTTGGGAACTGTGAAAAAAATCTGGGAACAAGTACATAACAATTCGAATTGAACAACAGGAGCACTAGAACCAGGTGGCTTGGACCTTCATGCTCCCTTCCCAAGAAAAAACAACAACAAAGGTTCCTCTATTTCTTGAAAAATTGCAATGTGAACACAAACTCACTTTTCCTGATTTGTACCCTCCATCTACTCATAATATCAGTTAATTATATCCACCATCCCTCCTATCTTTCTAAGGTACACTTCACTAACTGAATCATATCCCACTTCAAAACTGGGATATGGAGCACCAGAGGGGTAACCAAGGCGGGCGATTGCTAAATTCTAGGGGAGGCTACAAATAATACAGAGGTGGCTAGAAATATTTAGGTATTTTCATAAAGTAATATTAACCTATATTATAGCAGTATTTATTGAAAAATTAATAAGCACAGCAATATTATTTCTACAATATATATGTATATTCCAAGGGTACCTCCACTTTTGATGACCTTAATGGCACCAAAAGTAGAGGCACCTTCACAATATTTCTTTCCTGTTTTTTTTTAAAGAATGAAGTGGCTAAAAAACTATTTAACAGATAAAGACAAAATTTTATATTTCCAAGCTTTTTTAAGAAATATTCATAGTCGATTTGGTTGAAATCAGACAAAAGTAACCTTTATATATAATGCAAAACTGTTGTTTCATCTAGACTAGTCAATTTTTTTTTAAATTTGGACAAAATGTTTTTGAAAACTCCAAAGGAAAATCATTTAAGGATGACTGAAGATAACATAGTGATAAATTTTTATATGATGAATAGTTAATAAACTACTAAATGAAAGCTGTATTAACTGGAAATTCTACAGCAGAATCTAATTTATTCAATGGAGAAACATGTTTTTAAGCTGATATAGGGATCTGCAAATACCATACATATCTAATAATGGCATGTTCCTGCATTACATTTTGTTGTGTCTAAACTTTTGAAACATGTAGATTCTACACCTTTCATGCCATGACTATCTATATTTATACCAATTGCATATATTGGTTTTCCATTGCATAGTGTGATGCAGTTTGAAGTGTTTGGCTAGCTTTTCAATGTTTGTGCTCCTCTGATTCATATTTCTGCATTTTAACGTTGATATTTACACTGAAGAGCAATTGAATTAGAGACAGCTGGCGTTATGCAAATGTGGCGCTGTGGGCGGCCCTGTAAACGGAAACGACATGACGTATTTGCAGCGATCCGACAATATGAGGAGTGATGCGATGGGAATCAGTAAGAGTCGGACGCAGTATGGGTAAGACAAAGTATCTAAGCGCATTTGATCATGGGCAAATTGTTGGGGCCCGACGAATGGGTCACTCCATCTCGGAAGTCGTGCAGGCACTGGGATTTTCACGAGCCACTGTGTCACTGGTGCACCGTGAGTACATCGAATCCGGTAAAACCATCTCTGCAAGGGCCAACTGCCGTGGACAACAGCATGTGGATGAGCTGGGTCATCGTCGGCTAGCTCGCATTGTAACAGCGGATAGACGGGCCACAGTGCAAGAAATCACTCAGCAATTTAACACTGGTGCACAAAAACGTGTAAGCATCCACACCATCCAGAACCATCTCCTCGCTATGGGATACAGAAGCCAACGTCCCAAGAGAGTACCGCTGCTGGCCGCATATCACAGGGTGCAAAGATTAGCATGGGCGCGGGAACATCACCACTGGACCCTAGACATGTGGAAAAATGTTGCCTGGACTGATGAGTCGAGATTCACGTTGGCACATGCGGACGGCAGGATACAAGTACGGTGCAAACCAAGTGAAGCGATGGATCCTTCTTGCCAGTAGGGTTCTCTTCAAGCTGGTGGGGGTGGCATTCTCGTCTGGGGACTGTTTACGTGGACTGAAATGGCACCCCTGGTACGTGTGACATCGTCCCTCACAGGTCAATGTTACCGGGATATCCTGGACGACCATTTGCTCCCGTTCGTGCGTCTTCAACATCCCACTGGGGACCTCATCCTGCAATAAGGCAATGCAACATGCCATCGGTCCCGAATTGTATCCGAATGGTTGGATGAACACTCCACAGACGTGACCTCGCTTCCTTGGCCAGCTAGGTCACCTGACCTCAATCCCATCAAGCACATCTGGGATGCTATCGATAGAGATGTTCGAGGCTCTGACCCCCTTCCATCAAATCTTCGTGAATTGTGGGAGTTTGTTTAGGGGTCGTGGATCTGTATGGCTTCCCAAGGCTTCCGGTGTCTTGTCGAGTCCATGCTGAGACGAATCGCCGCCGTCATCAGGGTGAAAGGTGGTGCTACACATTACTAGACAGGTATCTCTAATTCAATTGCTCTTCAGTGTATTTGTGCCTTAAGATTTCCAATGGATCTCACTGAATACGAAGTAATTTGAGTTCACTCATTCACAATATCATGCTGAGCCTACTAAATTACATGTTTTATGTATCTTATTCAATTGTAAAATAATCTTACCATCATATCTTCTGTTATACACATTTTTTATACCATCGGATTCAAAGTAGTTCATTTTATGTTCTTTTAAGTATAAAGAGATAAATTTTAATCGACAAAGATAAACTATCTGCGACATCACAACATCAATATGAAAGACTCGGGAGCATTGATTTGCATGATGGACGGACAAGCAATAGAATTCATATAGAATTTCTTAATCTCAACTTTTTTTAAATGCACAGTTAATAAGGACAGAATAATTGAATCAAAGACGAAATTTTGAGAAAATATGGCGGAAATGGAGGGTCCTATACGGTGGTCGTATGTCGAACACATCCATTCCTATGACCTGATAATAAAATATAATGGACGTTGCTTAATCTGCAGAACGAAAATTTACATTCAAAAGCTTGAAATAACAAGAAACCTTCACGCAAGAATGAATAGGAAATGGTCACGAAGAACAGAATAAGAAAATAACCAGCTATAAATATAGTAAGTACTTATATAATAGATTACACTGTGCATTACCAATTGCTCCTTTTAAGATATCATGTTAAAAGACCCAATAAGGGCACGTTATATATTAAACAATTCCTTCTTTCGGGGTACTCGATTTTGAATCTGATGGTTTAAAAAACATGCATAACAGAAGATATGATAGTAAGATGATTTTACTATTGAATAAGATGAATAAAGTATTTCAAAACAGAGTAATTGTAATAAGTACGGGAATGAATGGGCTGGCATACCGCATATGATTGAAACAGTTTATAGAAGCACAAATTGATATGCACATTTCTGTATCTTAAACAAGCTTCTGTACGGTCATGTTCACCAATCAGCTGATATACAGGCTTTCCTCTCAATCACATCGATATATAGCACTATACTATCCATCTCTCATGTCCTTTTTTATTTCTTGGTATTCAATCTATTGGGTCATTTCATAATTATTGGCCGATGCCGACAAGGCGAATTTGCGTAGCTGGTTACAAGGGACACCTCGTAGGAGGAACTACCAAACACCCATGCAAATTGAAGTGGTTCAGTCCCCATGTATAAAACGGTATTTCAGATAGATCTCAGCAGTTGGGGACGTGATGGAGCAACCTGACGTGAGATCAGTGATTTTGCACGAATTCAAACTTGGCTGGAATGTCTCTGAAACGGTCGCAAATGTCAATAGAGTGTTGGTTGTCGGAACGTGAGTGACAGAACTGTCCATAGACTGTTTTCCAAGTTCCATACCGGTGATGTTGCCATTGGCCATAAGCCAGGAGCTGGTCGTCTGGTTCTGTGTAACACTGTACATTTAAGGTGGAAAGTGGAAGAAAAACAAACGCCCACAGTACACGAGCTCAGTGCTGAACTTGTCGTATCATCAGCGACTGTTTCCAGACACCTGGCAGCTATGGGCAAGGTTAAAAACTGGATACCTAGGTTCCACATGAACTCACCGAACAGCAGCAGATACATAGTCTGGAAATCTGCATTGCCCTCCAAAAATGTGAGGCTAGTGCTCCCTTTCTACATCGGATCCTTACGGTTGATGGAAAATGGGCGCTTTATGACAAAAGAAAGCGAACAGCGCCATGGCTTGATAAAGGGGAACCACCCAAACACATGTCCAAACCCGAGTTGCACCCACAGAAGGCTCTGATCTCTGTGTGGTGGACTGCCAAGACTGTGGTTCATTATGAGTTTTTGCCGCGAGGTCAAACAATCACAACGGATGTGTGCTGCCGTCAGCTAAACGTATGATACCAGAAATTATGCAGCAAACAACCATCGCTCACCAATCATTTGGGTCCCATACTGCTTCAGGATGGTGCACGACTGCATGTGTCTATTGGAAGCATGCGAAAAATCAACGCCTTGGGGTACGAGGTCTTCTCTCACCCTGTTTATTCACCTGACTTGGCCCCCTCAGACTTTCACATGTTTCGCCATTTGGACCACTTCTTGAGGGGAAAACGGTTCGCTAAAAAGAATGCTGTGATTTCCACTGTTAGCGATTCCCCAGACCAGTGTGATGCCAGTCTCTGCCACTGTGGCATTTTTGCACTGAAAACATGTTGGGCACAGTGTATTGCTGCCGAGGGCAGAAATTGTTTGGAATAAAATGCATTTCGCAGTCTGTTGCTGCTGTTTATTTCTTTGTGTCCGAATCGGCAAATAATTATGAAATGGCCCAATAGTAACTCAGTTGTTCAATGGTGGTCAGTTTTTCAGTGTGATACTGAAATCATTTTGCTTTTTTTTTTTTTTTTTTTGAAAATATTGCGTATGCTAATTATTACTACATTAAAAAATGACATAATGCTGCCAGAAGTTGTGCTAATTATTATTACATTAAAAAATTACCGAATGCTGCCCAAGCCCCCAAGCCACGGCCCTGGGCATAAATAGGGCAGGGTAGGCAGGATGACTGCCCTGGGTGCAGCTCAAGAGAAGACACAAAAATCACTACTTACAATCTGATAAAATTTGGAATTGAAACTTTTGCACTAGTTTCTGGTAAGATTTTTTCATGCTATACTGTCATTTTGTCCATTTACGGAATTTGCCTATACTGTAATATGCTGCGCTAGTTTCAGTAAACTCGACCAAGGCTGAACTGGATCCTATCAGGCTGTAACATTACCGCTGAAGACAATAGACTTTTGGTGATTGCCCAGTGGGCATTAGGGACGATTTCAGCCGTTAGATGGCACTGCGTCCCAAGGTATAAACACCTCAGTTTCTGCGTTGTTTGAATTGCGGGATTGTGTATGTTCGTCGTTTTTTCTGGTTTCTTTTAAAAAACTTCTAGTTTTAAAACCAAACTGTTGTTTTCACAACAAAATCCAACCCATTTTTCAAAATGGTTTACTGCTGTGTGCCGATGAGCACATCTTCTAAGAAGAAAAACGTGGGATTTTCTTTCCATGAGTTTCCCTCAAATCAGAACCTAAAGCAACTGTTGCTGAAAGAAATATCTCGTCAGGATTTTGCTCCAAATGACAAGTTACCTTCAACTGTTGTTTGGGGTAAGCATTTTCATTCTGATAATTACGTACCTAATTCAGTTTTAGAAAAAAACCTCAGCTATATAAACTCATATTAAGTAAAATAGTACGTAAATGTGTAGATTTACGTTTTAAATTATTTTGTCGGAAAAATATTAGTACTTCAGAAAAGTGCGACGTACAGGTTTTAGATTGTGAAAATTAATGGCAAATGGTGCAGAAATTTTCTGTTTCAAATGTCTTTTAAAGATTTTTATCGTAACATTTACCTATACGTTCAATACGTTAGGCCTACGCAGCATCTCTTCACAGCATCGAACTTGCAGGTAAATGTTATGATAAAAATCTTTAAAAAACATTTAAAATACGAAATTTCTGCACCATTTGCCATTAATTTCCATACTCTAAAATCTGTACGTTGCACTTTTTCCAGGTACTAACATTTTTCCGACGAAATAATTTAAGACGCTAATCTACACATTTACCAAAATCTCGGCCCTAGATCGTTGAAGAATAAAGGAGGAATGAGATTTACACATGAATTACACCAGTTCCTACAGAAAAATTCTCTTGCCCAAGTACTACGAATTCAGAATACAAATATCCATTTGTTAATGTGAAAGTGAATATAAATAAAATCTCAAATGTAAATAATGATACGGAATCAGTTTGTTAATGCGAACATCAATAGATGGCGTTACGTCCCAACTCATCTTTTCTGTCCTCGCTGTTTTTGCTTAATGTTACAGCCTGATAGTATCGAGTTCAGCCTTGACGACAAAGCAAAATTCACAGTTCTTTCCCAAAATGTTCAGAGGATATTGGTTGCTCACATTAAAGCATGAAGGTGTGGTTGGTTGTATGTATGTTGCAAGAGAAGAATGTCATTCACAGATTCTATGATTCGGTCATTTTTAGTGTGAGCCATAACTTCTGGCAGCATTCGGTCATTTTAAGTGTGGTACCAAAGGTCTGCAGACTGAAGCAGTTGGCAAAAGCCTCACAGGTCAGTCAGTCTGATTGTGCTTCTCCCAAAGATATAAAATTGGAGTGTGATTTTAATTTTGTTTTGTCGAGCAATATATATTTACATACTACCTATATGCACTTATACACACTATAAAAAATATTTATTAGATAGGACGACAGATGGGGGCACAATATTTTGTACTTTGCCCCAGACACAGAAATGCCTAGTTATCCCTCTACGGGGCAGCTTATTTTCAAATGACACAGAGAAAAAGACTTCAAATCATTTTACATTTTCAGACACAGTGATAACAAATCAAATTACAAAGATAGATATATTAAACAGAGATTGACATATTGAGACAGACAAACAGGTAGACAGAAACATGCATGTGAACTTAACAAAAAAAAAAATGCATATCTTTTGAGCACAGTTAAATGCTTAAATACCTGAATGCCTTTCCTAGATGGATATGAAAAATTCACATTCCTAAAATCAATAGTAACAGTAAAATTTTTTGGCTGGATTCCTTCTGTTGAATAAGGATCGATTTTTGGTTTCTAACAGGAGAAAAAAAGTGCAAAGAAATTAATCAGTTATTTAGTAGAAACAAAATTTTCCCATCCTGAAAAAAATATATATAACAAACATAATTACTGTGCTAATGCCATGTCTTCAAAGAATATGCAGCATGAACTACATGATAAAAAAATTTTAATGAAAAGGAAACCTCTAAAGGGTGAGATAAATCTATTTCCTAATTGCAAAGATAAATCTATTTCCTAACTGTAAGTGAATGGACAATTGTAGATAGAAATACATGTCACACAATAGACCAGTTAATATAGCAGAGGAATGCTAGTTTTAACATAAGCATCTAAAAAAATACATAAAATTTAGAACTATCAGAATTTTATTTTTCACACTTGTACTTCTTTTTTGCAAGACAGCATTTAGCTTGCTTATGATTGCATCTATATTTGAAAAATGGCATGGATAGCTGCTAGGGATCATTACAATTGTTTAAAACAGCTGGCAAAGCTATATGAGCAGTTGGGAAACCCTAAAAACAAAACACCTACCCACACACCCACCCACAGACAGACAGACAGACAGACAGACAGAGTTCCTGTCCATGACCCACAGTGGTTTGACCATGTTGAGAGAATGAGTGATGAGATGCTTACTAAGAAAATCTTTTTAGTCCAAGTGGCAGGAAGGAAAGGCAGAGGAAGGCCAAGGAAGTCATGGGAGGATCAGATTCAGGAGTGTGTGCACGAGAAAAAGATTATGAGTATGAAGTATAGAAGATCTTGTGTACGGTGTATGATGGATGTCAGTGAAGCCTGAGTTGTATGTCAAGATTGCTGTAAATGGAGAAGTTTGATACAGCAACAGTGAGTAAAACCTATCTGGTAGTTTGTATTTCTTTGTGGAGCTAACCTCTGAATCTCAGAGAACAGCTTAGTGATATGTATGTATGAGAGAGAGAGAGAGAGAGAGAGAGAGAGAGAGAGAGAGTGAATCATTCACTGATCCATCCTATCTAGTAGGCAATGTTAGTGGGAGATGAGTTTGCCTCCACGGACAGCTCTGCTGGGCAACAATGGCACACATGACAGCAACAAAGGCTTCTTTGAATCTTGGAAGCTGACACAAATTTAAGCTTGAGTATAAATATTGTTAAGGTACCAGCTAGTTCTGTGTGTGTGAGAGAGAGAGAGAGAGAGTGAGAGGGGGGGGGTGTAGAATATACAAATGTGAGTTTGCTCAGAAAGTTTGGATAACTTATTTACGATACTGTTCATGTAAATAATACTTTAAATACGATCAAAATTATCAAGGATAAAGAATCTTTATTACAAAGGAGAAAAGGTCATCTGAGATGTATGCTTGTTAAACATATGACATTAGCTAGGCTTTTACAGTGATCAGGACAAAGTTGAAAAACTTGATCTTCTAGGGGTTTACCTCATCTCTATCTCTTCATATACAGGTGATATTTTCCATATAAGAAGTACATACAGAAGCATTAACAACAGAATTTTGGAACACAAATACGATGTTTTGAAGGGTAACCCAAATACTGCCTTGTCTATTTTGACAATGGAAGATACTTCTGCAATTCCCTGCTGGAATGAAACAAAACATATTGCTCCTTTTGATGATCAGCCTCTGCTACTGTGAAAGCCTGGACATTCCTTTTACACCAAAGACTTGCAATTCAGGATCTCCACTCTACATCCCAATGACCTGGAGATCTATTCTAGATTCTGGCAACAAAACATCAACACAAAATTAAACTTAAAATCTGGAAACAATCTTAGTCCTCTATTGGTGTGATGAAGATCCAAAACTCCCAACTTTTGAATTTAAAAAATTCTAATCTCCTTACGTAATAAAGCATGATCCAATTTCCTTAATTTAGCTATCCATCATTACATGTAACTGTCCATCATCATCATGCTGAAAAAGAGGAAGTCACTCGAAAAAATAAGGAAGACCAAAGGAAAGTAACACACTGTTCAGGAGGCATTTGCAAACAGTGCTTTTTCATGAAGTTCAGACTATGTAGTCATATTTTCATGTAATTTGGAAGTCTCTGAGAGTGAATATTCAAAAAGTGCTGTGATGGAAACAAATAGCTAAAGATCTGAGATCTATGGCCCATAAAAATTCAAAAGAGCAAGATAAGAAATCCTACCTTCATCAGTGCTTGAGAAGTGCAAGGGAAGTGACAGGAATGCTGTTCACTTGGTGACAGTCAATGTGGAAGCACCTTTCCTTAACGCCAAGAAATGGATCCCAGTGCTTGAACATCCTGCTTACTCACCAGATTTAGCCCCACATGACTTTTTCTTTTTATTACAGTTAAATCTGTACTTAAGAGGACCTATTTTGAGTCAGTTATTGTGGTGAAGAAAAGAACAACCAAGCTTTTCAAAGTGATCACACCAGATGATCTACAGCTATGCATTGCCCAGTATAAGACCAATGCAGCAGTGTGTCAGTGCATGAGAATAGTACATTAAAGGTGATAAGAGTTAAAAATGGTTTTATTATTTAACTAAAGCTATAGTGCCAGTCTAGTACCTTAATAAGCATGCTTTGTATATCACTAACTTATCATGCACAGATGGATAAATTAACGGTAGGAAAACACTCTTGAAACCCTGGGAAACTTACATTTGTAATGCCACACTCAACAATAGTAAACAGAATTTGAACACCATCAATGATGACAAGATCTCAACAGACAAAATCACTGGGGAAACAACAGAAAATGTGCATTAAATGTTTACACGGGAAATAACTTGTAAATAATCAAAATATCACTGTCATCATTACATTGGATCAGAGATCATCACAATCTCTTTCAAAAATTCTTCTTAAGACACTGTTTTCCAATACCCCTTCCTGTTCTTTTTCTCCGCAATAACCTATATCTCAGTATTGGTCTTACTATGGCATTATATACTTTTGGTTTTATACTACATGACAATCTCTTTGAGATAAAAGTTTTATTTAGAATTTGTACATCTCTATTGGCCTTGATAAAATCCTGGCACAGATATCATCCTGAGAACCATTTCTGTCCATCACTGGAAACCAGGTATGTAAATACCATCAAAATATCCTATTTAGGAAACCATTTTACAGGTAGACCCCAACTTTCATTTAAAATGCATTCCTAAAAACATGTTTCAAAACTGGAGGTACATGTCACACAACAGATTTTTATGTTATAAAGGGATTATTTTCTTAATGCTTAAAAATGTATATCAAAATCTCTATTTGTGGGAAATAAAACAGTTTTTCCAATAATTACAGTACTTTAATTCAACTACAGTAACTATTCACTTTTCTGACAACACATGAGTGATCATCTTATGTATTTTCAATGGCTATGTAAAGCAAGATCAAATGAAACTCATTCTTTGAAATACATTTGTAATCTTAACATGTCAAACCATATTTCATGGTGTTCATTTCATGGTATGATGTCCAAATCATTCAACATACACAGTATCATAAATGAACAATCACCATCATAATTTAGTTCAACTTTCATCCACATGATTGAGTGACAAGACTGGGGAGCCATGATAACCAATAGTATCCTACAAAATTTCTTGAAAAATTTGTCAAAAGAAAGTTCAATACTGGCCTTATTGATAAAGCAGTCTATAAGAATATACTAATATATCACACACTAGTGAACTTCACTCTGTATTTGAAACGTGTTTGCCCATGATTACTAAGTACTGTTCAAACAACATGAAGCATGAATTTATTTTTTTCACTATTAAGCCTCTTGTATGTCTCTTTGGTCTTCAGTGGACATAAGCTCTGGATGAAATGCAACCAATTCGTCCACATTCTCAGTGCTAACACTGAAGCCCAGTTCATTTATATGGTGAAAAACTTTCCCTGTGGTTATGCACAAACATTTGCTTACATTTTTAAGTATCCTGCTAGCGATTTGTTGAGAATTTCCCATTGAACTCCATTTTCTTCAAAGATTTATTGCACTCTTTTTTATTTTTCCTCTCATGTGACATTTTTAAATGTGTATTCGCTAACAATGTACGAAAGTCCGAATTTGGTGCACAAAAGGTGATTTAGGGGTACACATGTATAATGTATGAAAGAGAAAATAATACAAAAGTTAAGGACTCTGTATGTTTAAAAATAATAACATTTCCGATTTTCCATAAGATTTTTCTATTCCAAAAACAATTCTGAGTTTACTTATTAGTCACAAAGAAGTCAAAAATTGCCATAGTTACAGGAAGGAGTACAGCAAACCCAAATTTTTGCTGCCTGTTATTGGGAATCAACAATCAACAGGCAACCTTAAATTAGTTCACCATGTAGTTTGGATATTAAAGATGGTTCAGCAGATTAGTTTTGGCAGAGAGAATGGCAATGTAGCAGAATATTTATTTTTCACTAGATGATTTATTTAATTTTTTCATGGTGTAACACATTTGTACCAAAGTAGTACTCTGTTAAAAAATCCACTGCATTCTCCTTCCTCAGTTGGCTTCTTCATTTATTATAGGCACTTCTTGTATTTTCATGAAAACCAAGTTTTGTTCTCAATCCTTGAATTAACAAGTTTGTTCTCAGGGAAAGGACTTGAAATTTGTTAGGAGATTTCCCATTAAAATCCCAACCATATGACTACCTTTAACTCTCAGTAAAGCCAAGGAAGAGCAAGTATTAAGCAATTAATTTCTTGATAACTGTTTTGTACATTTTTTTAAATAGTTATATGCCTCAAACACATACAGGACACCTTAAAAGTCTAAGTCTGCTAGAAACCAAATATGAAGACAGAAGATTTATTATAAAATTTTAAAACTGCAAATTCCATGCATTAAAATTTGATACATTACTGAATCAATGATTTTGAAGACTTTTTCTGCAGAACCTTTGGCTGTAGCAACAGCAGAAAGATGAGGAACGGCATTGCCCAATGAAAATGATCCAATCATTACAGCAAAGAACACCTAAAGCAAAACAGAAAATTTTAAAATGAGACAAGGTTTTAGCAACACATGGCATTTTATTCACACTCTATCACTAAAGAAAACCATGATGTAAAGTGAAATGATTTAAAATGATGAAATCCAGAAGTATCAGCGTACAATGGGATACAACATTGCCAATTTCAATTTACATGAAATCATTTGACCAGGAAGTAAAATCATTAGCTTCAATGTCACACAAAGCTATTTAAAAACAAGCAAACAGAAACAGTATTTCTTAACTAAGAAAAAATTATAGTAACTTCACAAATTTTCTTTGAGAAATTGATTACTGCTGGCAACACTAATCATTACATTCAAATACACAAAGAACAACTGTTGCATTCATATCCAATTTTTAAAAGCCAAAATAAGTTTTACAGGAGGAAAAAATAAAATTTCTGAATAACTTGACAGACAGGGAGATAAAACTGGATATCCAACAAAACACCATACTTCTGAAAAAGCTACATTTCATGCCTGTGTCTTGCTCATGTCTTAAGGCATGAGTGAAAGAGAGGATGCATTGCTGAGACTGAAAATTTTTCACTCTACAACCCCCTCCCACTTGAAACCATGAAAAATTATGCACTATGCCCGCAAATTGTGTTTATCTTCATTTTTGAGTGTAATGCCACCTATTCACATACATACGAGGGTTGTACTGAAAGTAATGCAAAAGTGGGCATAACTTTATTAACTGACAGAGGTCGTTCAAATTGCACATGTTGGCAAAGTAACTCTTCTTCTACACAAAGGTACTACTAAACACAGTCTCCATCACAAGTGATGCATTTGTGCCATTGTTGAACCCAACTCTCGAATCCTCTTTGAAAAATTCAGGTCTGGACTGTTGTACCCACTTCTTCACAGCCACTTTCACCTAGTATGTGTGATCAAATTGCTGTCTCTGGAGACTGTCCTTCATTGGACTGAACAGGTGGAAGTCGGAGGGCACCATATTTGGGTTGTTCGGTGGATGGGGACCACAGGCCAGTTTAATTTGCTGATTGCCTGATTTGTTGCTAAAGGTGTGTGTGGTCTTGCATTGTCATGGTGAATGTGGATCCTTTTCAGATTCTTGTTCTGTCTCTTCATCCCTATGGCTTCTAAAAGCTTTTTGAGTGTCTCAATGTACTGCTAGCTGGTCACGGTACTACCACGCTCAAGAAAATCAGTGCCTCAATGTACTGCTCGCTGGTCACGGTACTACCACGCTCAAGAAAATCAGTGCCTCAATACATTGCTCGTTGGTCACAGTACTACCACGCTCAAGAAAATCAGTGCCTTGATGTACTGCTCGCTGGTCACGGTACTATTACGTTCAAGAAAATCAGTGCCTCAATGTACTGCTCGCTGGCCACGGTACTACCACATTCAAGAAAATCTAGGAGGATGACACCCCTGTCACCTTAAAACACAGTCACTATGACTTTCTGTGCTGATCGCTGGCTCTTGAACTTCTTAGACCTTGGTGAAGAGGTGTGATGTTATTCTATGGATTGGTTCTTCATTTCTGGATCATAAAGATACACCCACATTTTATCCAGTCACCAAATCGGAACAAAATGTGTCTTCATTGGCTTCAAACACTTCCAGCAGATCAGAGCAGACTTCCACTCTTCTCTCCTTCAAATCAGGTGTCAACTGCAGAGGTACCCACTTTGCACACACTTTCTGATACCCTAAGTCTTCCACCATCTTTTGTATGGCATTGTGAAAACAGTCCAGCTGTGCAACAAGCTAACGGATTGTGACCCGGCCCTTCGTGCGGATCAATTCATCCACTCACTGACGATTTGTGTCAGTGTTCACAGATGATGGTCTCCCACTGTATGGTTTGTCTTCAATGCTGGTTTCCCCTTCTTTAAACTTCTTCATCCATTCGTGCACATTGCTCTTGTCAATTGTGTCATCTCTGTAAACATTCTGTATGTAGCCTTTTGTGGATATCAGACAGCCTGCACCCTTCCTTCATCAAGAGCTCAATGACGGCATGTTGTTTCTGCTCGAAATCCATTATTTACCTGCAATGAAGAAGAAGGGTTACTATAGCGGAAGAGTTACTCTACCAACATGTGCAATTTGAACGACCTCTGTCAGTTAATAAAAAAGTTATGCCCACTTTTGCATTACTTTCAGTACAACCCTCGTACAAACACACTGTACATTAGAGTGCAACTCCATTATAAGGGAAAAAAATGAATTAAAAAAATTTTCTGGTCTTATTCCCAAATTTTATTTTCTATCATAATGTATAAATATGCGAAAAATTTCAACCCAATCAAAAAATAGTTTGAAGTCTCAGCACTGTCGAATGTTAACACGCTTTTTTCTGAATATATTCATTATAACTGTGGGGATCATATCACTCCACAAGAGTAAAGGCCAGTTGATTTCAGCCATGCTGAACAGTAATCAACAGCAGTGTTCAAGCACAGAACCTGTATTCCTTGGTACACTTTTCAAAGTTCTAAGTGCAAAGCAAGATTTTTTGTCTTGTCTTCATGCAGAAGTATCAAATTTAACAATACAAGACAGAGAACACATTGCAAGGAAGAGGGGTGGAGGTATGATTTTGGGAGAAATTCTAGCAACCTCTAACTTCTGTTTTTAGAAAACTTTGCCTCCATTTTCAACCTGGAATACAAGCATTTATGGAATTAAATGATGTTTAACAATGACAAAGGGAACATCGTGACAAGAAGAATTTACGATTACATGGAGATATTTTGTTCTGTCTAACTTGTTTCCAGAAATTTGCCTCCATTTTCATGCTGAAATATATATATTAAACATTTATGGAATGAAATTATGTTTAACAATACTGCACATAGTGAACATCACAAGAAAAAAGAGAATTATGATTATGGAAGAAATCTTCACTCCATCTAATTTTCACTTCTGGAAAGCTGAGGAAGATGAAAATTCTGCTGCAAGACAGAGAACTTACACCAATGGTCTTACAGCAATTCAAAGTACTGCTTGTTTTTTGTGCAGCTGAAGAAAGAAATTAATCCTTCACGTTAGATAATATGTCTTTGCCTCTGAGAAGGAAGCATGCATTTACTGGTTTTCGAATTCACAAAGTTGCCAAATTTCATATTTTGAATCATCATATATACTAGCATTCCTCTCTTTCAGGAAGGCACCGTTTTTTGTAAGATGAGCTCTGATGAAAAAATACCTTCACACTGTTTATGACTTTTTCTCCTATAGTAAATTATTCAAGGTGAAGCTGAGGAAGATGAAAAGTAATGTGCTGCACACATAAGCAGGCATGCTTTATTTCTTTTAGATGTGATTTCTATTTACAAGATTTGTACCTACAGATTTGTTTGTGGTTCAAAAGATGAGATTCCCTATCTTTGCTGCTTTTTTAATAATTCAGTTTTTAACAAAGCACGTAATAAAAAGTAATTCCTCATGATTAAAAGAGCTGTAGATTACTTAGTATGTGCAGGTCAAATCCTAATGAACTGTTCATTACAAAACATTCTCAGGCCATCAGAGTAGACTACTAGAGCTGGAAACTAGAAAAACTTGCTGGCTATCAAATTTTTAGAAACTTTTGGAGCCTTGCACATATGTGTACACAATTATGAAGGTTATATGCACACAGACAAATCTCCAGTGGTGAAATTGTTTTAATAATAATATATTTTAACAGTATAAATTTGCAATACAGAGTTTACTAGGATGACATAAATATTACTTACTGTCAAATTTTTGGGTTTTACACCAACTAGTTGTTCGAAATTTAACAATAAGAAACCCAAAAATTTGACAATAAGTAATATCTACGTCATCCTAGTAATCCCCTGTACTATAAATTTATACTGTTAAATTACAGAGGGTGAGTCAAAAGTTTTGGAATATTTAGATCACTTTATGTCTTCATACATACCTATACGCTGAAAGCTGACTAGCATTCAAAGTGTAGGCCATCATGTTGCACCGTCTTTAGCCATCTATCTGTCAGTTCTTCAATTCCACAGCGGTACCAGTTCATGTTGTTAGAGACAAAGAACTCCTTCACCCCAACTGCCACCTCCTCCTGGTTGTTGAAGTGCCACCCATGAAGGAAGTGGGTCATGGACAGGAACAAGTAATACCACGGGACAAGGACCGGATTATATGCCGGGTGCAGCATCAGTTCGATTTCTTCAAGTTCCTGGAGTTCTGCCCAGGCAACCAATTTGATTGATATGAGGCTGAATACTGTCCTGCTGTAGGAGATCGTGCTTTCTGTTCACCAGTGACTAGTACTTCTCTTCCCAAATGGCATACATCCGCTCCAGCTGTTCAGAGTAGAGGTTGGCATTGATGGTCCGACCATCTGGAACAAATTCATAATGAATTATACCCTCAGAATTTCACCAGATGCAGAGCATCACCTTGTGCTCGAAGCACCCACGTTTGGCAACAGGTTCGGGAAGCTGGCCCGGACTCAACCACTGCTGTTGTGTTTAGGTTTATGGAAACAGACCTGCTTTTTATCACATGTAACAAATCTCTTGATCAAACGTACATTGCAAAGGTTTTCTAGGAGGTTTGTGCACACTTCCACTCAGTGGTTTGCTTCAGCTGGCATCAGTTTGTGAGGGACAATGCGGCAGCTCCTGTAGACCTTGCCAAGATCCCGAAGGTGCCGGACCATGGTGGTCTGTGATATGCCCAGCTCACCTGATAAACTCAGAGTGCAGGTTGTCGGATTTGCTTCATGGCCTCCGACCTACCAACCTTGGCTGATCATCAAGGTTTCTGTCACCTGAGCGAAATTTCTTGAACCATCTGGTTGCGGTGCTGTGGTCCTCAGGACCTTCCCCTTTCGCATGCCAAATGTTTCATGTTGTTTGAGCAGCATTATGGCCTATTTCAAGCTCGTAAAGCAAAAGTTCTGTAATTAGTCGATTGTGGCTTTTCATCTTTTAGGCGTTCCAACCACAGACAGTACGATGACATGCAATGCTGTTCACAGCAATGACTACCACTTTATATCCCTTTCGACTGACTGCAGTGGATGACTTAAATTTGTTTAAACATGTGACATACCCACTGCAGCACATGCCTTTATGCAAATATTGCAAAACTTTCGACTCACCCTCTGTATTTCATCACTAGGATTTTGTCATGTCTTCATTGTTACGCAGTATGTCTGTAAACGATCAATTGGCAACTTTTGATGACCTTTAACACAGGATTTAAGATACATAAATCAGGGTCTATCAACATCATTACCAGTGCTGAGTTCGGGCTCAATTTTAAGAGCCTGAGCCTGTCCGAACCTGAAGTATGTCAGCCTGAGCCTGAATTTTATATTGCAAGATAAAGCCTGGGAATTATGATTAACCTGTTTAGGCATTAATGAAAAAAAAAATCTTACAGACTTCCATTCTCTCCTCTCCTTTTAATAAATCAGTGTCTTTCTCAACTGGGAATTGGGGAAGGGACATCTACCTGGTTCTATAGCAGAGCCATCACTAGGATTGCTTAGTAAAATTAGCAGAGGGCTGCTGAATAGTGGGAAGGGTGAAGTTTTCAAGGTGTGGTATCTACTATCTACATTTTTCAAAGAAACTTTTCCTTCGCTGCAGAAATCCACTAATGCATATGTCAATTGCTCCCCAAGCCCAAAATAAATAGCTCTCCCTAGTCTTTGCTCCATTAACAGACTCAGTTGTAGAATTCCATTACCAACTCAAAACTGTAATTAAAGCGGCGCATGCTAAATGCTAGATCACATTAAATCTAAAATCACAGTTAAAAAAAAAATTCAAAGCCCGAGGCCAAACTGTAGTAAACATTTTGGAGCCTGAGCTCAGGCTCAACTCCAGGCTTTCATGCTCAGTCTGTCTCAGCACTGATCATTACACTCTCCTGACTAGAGGGCATTGTTTGGCACAGGAGTTTGAATAAAAAGGCAAAGTGCAGGAGAAAAAATTCAAGTGGAAATGATGACCCACCTGGAAACATGGTTTCACTCAGAGGTATGTATGGTGACTGGTTGAACAATATGATGTGTACAGTACCAAACCAAACATTTGCAGTAATCTGACACAAAGTCACCAGTCTGTCATCTTGCAAGAGTCTCCACACATGCCATCTTACTATCTGCTGTTCATATTGAAAGCCTGCCATTTCATTTCCATCAATGCACTGTGCCTGTGTGCAATTTTGAACATCATTTTGATACACTGTGAATGCTCATGACTTGAGGATCTTAGACTTTTAGCAAAATCTCTGCTACCAACATTTTTCACAACCAGAGAAAAACTAAGCACTGCATATACACCTGAGAGTGAGCCCATGTTTCTTGGAGAGTCATCATTTGCTCTTGAATCTGTCCTCTAGCACTTCACCTTTTTATTCAAATTCCTGTGACAAACTGAAACAAAGCCCTCTTATTGCTGTTTTGAGATTTAGTGAACACTATATGAGCAACTCTCAGGGTTGTAAACAGATGACCATCCCAAATTTAAGGACACTGGTTCCAAAGAAGGGACACAGCCAGCCCCATAAGACAAACACACCACCTGTGCCTCATCTGGGACTCGGATCAGGACCCACTTCGAACAAATGTGTCTCAGACCACTTGGCCACTATGGCATCCAATGCCCTCTAGTCAGTAAATTGTAATGATATTGAGATACATTGTCCTACACATCTGAAACTCACTGTCAAAGGTAATCAGAGGTTACTTATTGATAAGGTCTCATATATTTGCGATAATAGGCTGACAGTTTCAGAATTTCATAAATTTTATGTGAGGAAAGAAAATATCTAATGTAATATTTCTGTAGACATCTGAGATCAAAATTGCCAATCAGATAATTATTGCTGTAGTAATTACTTTAAAAGGTGAAATAAAAACTAATATAAGTTCACTCTGAAACAAGTGCCAATTATGCATCATGAAAACAGAAATTAACACTTCTTACCAGCCATATTTAAGTATGATTCAAGCTGGAAATTTCATACAGTGAACTCTCGCACAGACTTCTGGGTTTTTTCCTGTCCCTTGGTATTCAGTCTAGTATTTTAGTTGTTCAACAAGTGATCAGTTCTAGAAATATGTCTAGCTCACTGCCACTTGAGGGTCTGCACTTTGTTCATGATATAATCAATTCTTGTCATTATTCTGTTACCTGAGTTATTTTTGCTATCTTTCTTGGTTACACTAAGCATGCTTCTCTCCATGATTCTTAGAGTTGTCTGCAGCCAATGTATGACTTTTTATTTTATTTTTTTACTTCAGGTCCATGTCTCTAATCCAAAAGTAAGGACTGGAAGGATACATTGATTAAACACTTTTCATTTAAGATAACACTAAATTGTTCTTCAAATATGTGCTGTTTCTTTCAAATGCATTCCAGCCAAGTTTCATATGGCTCTTAATTTCTTCTTTGATGTGGCCCTCACTGGTTATCTCTTGTTCAAGGCAGATGTAGACATCAGTTACTTCTAAATTTGCCCCTGTCAACTCTACATCTTTAGTTCTTGTAAAAGCTTTTTACATCAATTTTGTATTTTGTAAGTTCATCTTCAATCTCAATTTTTTTACTCTAATCAGAAAGTTCCTGGATCATAGTCTGTGGTGCTGAGGGGGCAACTGCAAAAATGACTATGTCGTCAGCAAAACGAAAGTGCAACCTCGGAAAAGTAAGAAGTAAAAGAACAACCAAATATTTACTTCACAACTGATACTACAGTTTTTTTTATTACACTTCTGTAGTTAACATTATCAAAAATAAATTTACTTTAATTTAACACATCATGATACTTACAGTGAAAACAGCACCAGGATCCATTTTCTCAGCCACAATAAGCTCTGAGCCATACCTATTTAACAGAATTACAAAATATCAGTATATATATATATAAAAAAGATAATCATAACAAAGCACAGTTGTACATAAAAAGCAAAAGCAGCAAATGGCAGAGTGGTTAGCAGTTCAGACTACCAATGCTAGGTCCTCAGGTTCTATCCTGGGCTGATCTTATGGAGGTGGTGTGATTTGCT
The DNA here is from genome assembly GCA_039090855.1 of Macrothele yani. Taxonomy (NCBI): domain Eukaryota; kingdom Metazoa; phylum Arthropoda; class Arachnida; order Araneae; family Macrothelidae; genus Macrothele; species Macrothele yani. The sequence continues at coordinate 5,205,140 of CM077014.1, forward strand.
AACAATCCCTGAATATTCGCCATGCATCGTACGAGCACGTCAAGTGACGGCCCCCAGGTTGGACCCACTGGTTAAATGGGTATCCTTTCCTATGTCCTCCCTGAAATTTTCTCACCCCGCTATGTGCAACATCGTACTTGTACGGTGGCGCCATCTACTGGACTCTAATCTCACTACAAACTGTTCTGTCAAACTCGCTAGACTTGCCCTCATTCCTTCCGTTTCTGTGTCCTGCCCAAAAGGCGAACTCGCTGTAGGTGGCTGGGACCTAAAATCTACTCACTGTGGACAGAAGTCCTACAAGAAAATGACTCATACTTGCCAACAAAGTCCACTGATTACTCCATAAAAAACAAACCTGACATAACACTGAGATGGCGCCATACTCTATGTTGATATGCATTTGCAAAGTATACTAGACAAAATTATATATTAATATTGTGGATACAAGAAAAAAAAATTCATGAAAAATAATACTAAAATGTAGCAAATTTCCTTTGTAGATAACTAACTGACACATTAACTCTGTAAAGTCATCTGATATATTAATGATGGAAAGGGAAATAATAACTACCTCTCTTTTCTCCATTAGCTATTGATTAACACTAGCCACAATGTTGGACTCATCAAAACCAGTGCACATCAGAACCATAGGCACAGAATGAGGAGCTGGTCACCTTTCTCACCTTTCTAAAACCTTTTTTTAAATTAATCACCTTTTTCAGCTTTTGTTACCTTTTCAAACCTTTTTTGACCATATTGGGGGAAAATGTACAATTTAACAATATAGTTTCAAAAGAAGTTGCTAGAAATTGAAAGATTATTTTTGTAAGTATGCCTACAACTACAGGGTGTTTCACTTGCTACTTTACCCGGCATTTTTGCAATAACTGTAAAAGGAATGAAGATAAAACAAAATTTGAACTGGATTTACCTTAGGCTGTGAGAAAGCAAACGGAAGCAATGTGTAGTTGTGTCGACGTCATGGCTGTGGTCAGAGAGAAGTGGCGGCACCAGTCGAAAATTGGTGGGCTACAGCCGCCACTAGCCCAATATTCCCAGTGGTGGTGCTAGCCCAAAATTCCCGTTTTTGGGCAACTGACAATCCCCACGCGAAACACAAATAACCCCTACATCCAGCAAAGATTGGTGTTTGGTGTGCGATGTGACAGAGGCAAATTATTGGGCCGATCTTCTTTGAAACAGCCATCTCGACAGCAGCTCACGTGGAAATTTTTCAGACCTTCGTGAATCAGTTGGACGATGAAGAATTATCCATTGGATATTTCCAGCAGGATGGAATAACATGCCATTCTTCTAGTGCCAGCATGGCCGAAATTGAGTCATTTTTTGAGAACAGAGTCATTTTGAAGGGACTTTGGCCTCCGCGGTCACCAGATTTGATGTCGCTCGATTACTTTCTCTGGGGCTATCTGAAAGGTAGAGTTTATGGCAATAATCCACGATCCATCGCCACATTGAAATCCATCATCATTCAAGAAATTCAGGCAATTCCTGGGGACATGCTGACCCGAACCTTCCAAAATATCGAGCGTTGTGTTTTGCTCTGCCTGGACGCAAATGGTAACCATTTCCAACACGTGTTATGATGACATCTTCTTTCTTACAGCCTAAGATAAGTCCAGTTCAAATTTCGTTACAATATCTTCATTCCTCTTCCAGTTATAGCAAAATGCCTGGTAAAGTAGCGAGTGAAACACCCTGTATGTGAATGTAACTATGTGAATGTAGTTATTTCTGTACTCCTATACCTCTCCTTATAATTGTAGGAAAGCCTAATAATTGGCACGTTCATGGGCAAGGCAGCATATGCTACTGCACATCCAGTGACATGACGTTATATGCCATCCAACTTTACTTCACGCTATAAGTACAAAGCTGCAAATGCCGACAAAATTGTATGAGGGCTCCAGTTACTTTAAATTTACTGTCCTGCTGAAAACACGAATTTTCCATAAATGTCTCTGCATTTTTGTTACTGTCCGCGAATGTGTTAAGCCCCAATGATGAATGAAGATGAGCTGAGGGGCATCTAAGCCAATAACATTTTATCCTTTCATCCTCTGAGAAACTCCATTTAAAAGTGAAATCTTGCAAGCTGTCATCAAAATATTTTCCTTCGTGTGACAGAATTTTTGAAAGCAGTCACTGTTTTTGATTGTATTTGTTGGGTGCATGCTTCTTGGCCAAATTTACAGATTTCGACAATTGTTAAATGTTTTCAGAAAGCTGGATTTCCGCAAAATGCAGATATGATTAATAAAACTGAAGTTGACCGTGAATGGAATATGGAATTACACCATACAATACAAATTTTGAAGATGACAATCTGTTTTTTGGTGTAAATATGACAAGGATGGTAAGTCAGATAATATCTGAAAACTTGAAAATTTTGTCGTCCTTCTTGTAGAGGGAATCGAACCCATGTCTCCCAGATAGCGCCCAGGTATGCTAACCCACTACACCACCCAGAACGATTAAGCCTCAAGTTTCCAATTCATTTGAATATCACCATCACAGGATTCGCTAGTCAAAGCAACCGGCATTCATGTTCAGCAAATCTGGAGGTTAAGAATCCTATCCCATGATTGTCTGGAGGAGCAGATAAAAATCATGAATGAAATATGGGATTACATCATACAATACAAATTTTGAAGATAATCTGTTTTTTGGTGTAAATATGATAGGGATGGTAAGTCAGATGGTAAGATTTTCAAGTTTTCAGATATTATCTGACATACTATCCTTGTCATATTTACACCAAAAAACAAATTGTCATTTTCAAAATTTGTATTGTATGGTGTAATCCCGCATCCCATTCATGATTTCTCTGCTTCTCTGGGCAATCACAGGATAAGATTCTTAACCTCCAGATTTGCTAAACATGAATGCCGGTTGCTTTGACTAGCGAATCCTGTGATGGCTATATTCAAATTAATCGGAAACTTAAGGCTTGGTCGTTCTGGGTGGTGTAGTGGTTAGCATACCTGGGCACTATCTGGGAGACAAGGGTTCAATTCCCTCTCTGGGACGACGAAATTTTCAAGTTTTCGGATATTGTCTGACTTACCATCCTTGTCATATTTACACCAAAAAATGGATTGTCATCTTCAAAATTTGTACTGAAGTTAACAATATCACTACCAACCTACTAGGAACATTACCTGAAGAATAAAAAATGACCTGCTAAGTGAAGATCAGTTCCCACCAATAGATTGCAATATCATAATATATGCTTATGTTAGAGGAAGCATGTTCATCGTACTACACATTGAGTTATGATGAAACAACTAATGTTAAAGATAAAAAGGAGCTGAAAACAACCATCACATTTTGGTCAGAAAGCAAATGTGGCATAACGACAAGACACCTCAGAACTTTCTTTTTAGGTAAAGTGGATGGTGAAACATTGCGTAAAAAACTATGTGAAGCACTTTCTGAGGACAATTTATCACAAAACAGATGTCTAATGCTTGGATCAGACGAACCTAATGTTAATAAAAAAGTTTTTAGGCTTTTAAATAGTAATGTCCACGAGACACAAAGGACAAGTCTTATATAAACATAGGTACCTGCAACATCCACACAATGCATAATTCATATGTAAAATTATCGGAGTGTTTAGGTGAAGAAGCTTTTGAGCTGCTGATCAACATTTACCATTATTTTGACAGTTGGCCTGCCTAATGGGAAGAGTTTGAAAAAATCCAATCTAAATACACTATCTACCAATAAGTAACTGGACACCCCTGCAATCAACGATATCTGCGGTCCTGATACACATCACAACCACCACCATTAAATATCGTGTTGGAAACAACAACGCAACCAGTCGCATGAATGATGCCACGCAGTTCGGAGCTCTCTGATTTCGAGAAAGGTGTAATCGTCGGGTATCACAGAAATGGCCGATCCATAAGCGACATATCCAGCGAGTTGAAGTACCCAAAATCGACAGTGGCCTACGTGATTGGTAAGTGGAAGATGAGAGGTGACTGTCGGAATGTGCCCCGACCCGGCAGACCCACAAAACTGAGAGTTAGAGACCGACGGGTGCTGGCCAGAGAAATTCGGAAGAACCGCACCAAATCGATGGGCCACATCCACGAGGAGTTTCAACAGGCATCCGGGAGTGTTCGTTCAATGAATACCATCTGTAAGGAAGCTTATCTGCTCGGTTATCATGGATGTACTGCCGCCCACAAGCCTTTGATCACCAAGTCCAATAGCGCTGCTTGGCTAATGTGGTGCAAAGAATGTCGACAATAAATCGTTGAACAGTGGAAACAGGTTCTCTGGAGCGACGAATCAAGGTTCACCCTCTACCGTTCGGATGGCAGGGTCTGGGTTTGGCGTCTGCCTGGAAAACGCCTCCTGCCGTAATGTATTGTGCCAACTGTGAAGTTTGGCGGCGGTGGAATTATGCTATGGGGGTGTTTCTTCTGGTATAGCACGGAACCCTTGGTCGCAATTCCTGGTAGACTCAACGCCGAGACCCACTGCACCATTTTGGATGACCATGCGCTTCCTACGTTGTGGCAGTTTTACGGGGTGGACCCATGTTACTTTCAGGATGACAATGCCAGTTGTCATGTTGCGAGGTCCACCATGGCTTGGTATGGTGACAATGGGATTAATCGAATGGACTGGCCTGCGCAGAGCCCGGACCTTAACCCTATCGAGCACCTCTGGGACGAGTTGGAGCGTCGACTTAAGGGGTGCCCCCATCATCCGAAATCGGTGAAGGAACTGACTTGTCTTCTCTAAGCCGAGTGGAAGAAAATACCGCTAGCCGTCGTACAATGCCTGGTTGAGAGTATGCCCCGGAGAGTCACAGCTGTAATCGCCGCTCGTGGAGGCTCCACCAACTATTGAAGGTGAATAAACTTCATTTTCCTTTGCTATCACAGGTGTCCAATTACTTGTTGGTAGATAGTGTATAACATTCCACACCACAAATTTTTGAAACATGCAATAACAAGGTGGCTTGCCTTGGGGCCTTCAGCCAACAGGATTTTGGAGCAGTGGGACATTATTCAGTTCTATTTCCTTAAGCACATGCCTCTGAGAAAGCGTTCTGCTGCTTTCCAATCCAGATCCTACAAGGCTTCTGTGAGTGCCTTAAAGAAACCTTCAATAAAAGCTGAACTTCATTTCATTATTTCATCAGAAGAACTATTCATGAAGTTCACACAACGTTTTCAGCGCCAAGCACCCATGATCCACAAATTGCATGAAGAAATAGGAAACGTTCTTCAGACCTTCATGCTCATGTTTTGAAGACTGCTGTCATTAGAAAAATCACTAATTTTTCTAAAGTTGATCTTGATGAACTGGTAATCTGCTTCCTCTTGAAGAACTTGTCAATAATGAAAAGGTCACAGATGAGCTTTCTAAACTGAAAGAAAGGGATAAGTTATTATTTCTGAAGCTCAAAAGCATTATATTACTGCTTGCAAGCATGTGATGGAAAAGACTTGCTTATCAAATGGATCACTTAAAAATATTAGATTATTAGACCCAAAAGAATGAGTGAATGATAGAAGCTGAAGAGACATACTGAAAGTTGCAAAAATTATGCCATTTCATGTTCAACTGGATTATTTGCTAGATGAATGGAAAATTTTGCATCTGGAAAAAGATGATACAGCATTTGAAAACAAAATTGTAGATGATTACTGGCAACAACACATATCAAAAAGGGACTCATTATCAAAAGATATAAAGTTTCCAAATGTTGCAAAAGTCGTAAAAGGCAGCTCTTACTTTGTCAAATGGAAATGCTGACATAAAAAGATGATTTTTCATTTCTAAGCATATATTACGAGAAGATAAATCTTCAATGACCGAAAGATTTTTAAACAGTGTACTGACTGTGAGGGATGACCTGAAACAATATCCTAATTTTCTTTTTGTGCCCATTAATCCAAAACTCATGAAGTACAAACAACAACAAGCACATTCAAAGTACACTGCCTTTATGAAAGAATGTAAGAGGAAAAAGAAAATCGAATTAGAAGAAAAGCTAAAAGAAGAACAAAAAAGAACCGATTATGAAGAAGATATGAAAAGGTGGAAAAGATGAAAAAAGTCAATCAAATGTGAGACTGCTGCTCTGAATGACAAGAAAAAGGAACCCCTACAAACTAAGTAGGCAAGAGAACTCTTTTGGAAGCTTCGGCTAAACTGAAGAAAGCACTTGGGAAAAAAAAAAAAAAAAAAAAAAAAAAAGATTTAAAGGGAGCAAAATTAGCTGAAGGCATTGCTCGAGGGAGTAAAATGTATGCAAATGGAAGAAAGAGTGAGAGAAAAGGAAGTGGAAATCATTCAGAAGGATCTTGAGAAAAGAAAATCAAGTATGATTACATAATTTTTTGCTAAGATGCCTAGAAAACAGTATGCCAAACAGTTTTTTATTCAGAATCGTTTTTCTGGAACATTGAAGAGAATTGTATGTCATTAGATTTTTAGAATTTTGTGTAATTTTTTGTTCTGTAGAATTATATAATGACAATAAAATGGCCATACCCCATCCAAGACCATAATAAAAATTTATTATGATCTTATCTGGTCTTTTTGGTAGGGGAGTATAAAAAAATAAATAAAAAAATATTTTTTTGTAACCATATTTGTTGTTTTGTGCTAGTGACAAGAAGTCTTTTAGTCACCTTTTTAAAAACATTTGTCACCTTTTTCAAAGGTTGCCTTAGCTCCTCACCCTGTAGGCACTACTGATGTAACTTTTGTTTTCTCAATAGCACTTTAAGATCATAAATGCAGAAAGCCATAATTTATTTCTGCTATTTTTTTTAGTACACATGTACTGTTTGGTTTTAATATTCAGCACATTTCTAGGAAAATAATATTGTATGGAATTGTGTATGAAAATTGTTCCATATTTTTCCAGGACAAAATGAGTGCAATATATGTTCTGCCAACGCTGGATGCAGTCTTGAGTGTATTAACTGAACACTTATCATTCATCATACACAATTGGTGAAGAAAACTTAAATGCAAATATTCGATTTCAGAATTATTTTATTATAAATGACCATAAAAGTTGTGATTACTACCTGAGTGGCAACAACTAGCTCTTTGACAGTGTCCCAGTGATGGGAGAGGTGGTATTTGATATACGTCAGAAACTTTTCCAAGTCAGTAACAACAATTACGTCCTAGCCTAGTAAATTGATGTGTACCCAACTATTTTTGAGTGAATGATTTATGTAGAAATATCAGAATTTATAAAACAATAGATCAGATTACAGATTAAAAAAAAAACCCTCAAAAAACTACCCTCATGGTATAATAAAACAATGAAACTTTGGAGACCGGACATCTGTGAAACTTTCCAATAAAACGGTGTTTCTCCCTTCAAAGCAGAATACATATTTTTTGCAACATGTTCTCCACCAGGGTGAGAAATGAAAAAAATTTAGCAACTACAAATTCACTCCTGTAGCAGAAATTCTAGATGCAAACCTTAATGTTTCATACTTGGTACATTTGTGTAAGACATTGGAAATTATAGATTATGAGAATCCTATTATATGTTTCAAAATTCCTGCAGTTGGAAATGGAAAGAGTGTTACTTTTATGTACACCAGATATGACAATAGCTTACACCTATGCAAGCCCTGTTCTACCTTGAACACATTTACTGTGCACATATTCAACTGACTTTGTCCTACATTGCACTCTGCCCAACCTTTAACTACTGTGTTTTCCAAAATTAAAAACATTTAAAAGCCTTAAAAATTTACCTGATATTAATTTGTGCTGAAAAAAATTATACGTATGAAGCCCTTAAAAGTATACTAACATTTACACTACACTTATTTACATGACCACGTGGTCTGATATGCATTAAATTATATACATTTAACTCAAGAACAATAAATTACAAATTAATTTATTAGGAACTAGGTGAAAGCCCATCAATAGTGATGGGATAATAGAAGACATGTAGACTAATTTTTTAAATCATTAATTGATGTTCTGAAATATTTTCAGTCTTATTAGCAGTGTCTGTTCTTATTTATCTTCTTCATGTATACTAGGACAAAGTCCTCTATAATACTGTTACACACGTAGTATATGAGTTTCGAAAAGACAAGTTGACTTCAATGATAATGGGATATTTATAGTTGAACATAAGAATATTTCTTTATGTACAGTATATATACATTTAAATGTTGAAACCTCACATAGGTTATATTTAGTGAGACATAAAAACAGCAATGAAGCAAATGGAGCAACACATATTGCGCTCACCTTACTCCGGTTTCAGTCATTCTGGCTTGCAATCGATCATGCTTCTTGTCTAGTGTTGTACCACATCATTAAAGGTATTCCACGTTCAAAGTTCAACACAAATATGAACATCAGCACAATGAGGTGAACTTGTCTTTCGAAACTCATATACTACGTGCCTAACAGTATTATAGAGGACTTTGTCCTAATATACATTGCCTATCTCCCACGCAATTTAGTATTCAAATATATGCATGTATAGATTGAACTTCTACTAAAATTATCTTCTTCATGTTTGCAAATCCTGTTTTGTACAAAAAATTTATCTTTTAATTTTTTTTATGTACCGATTGTTTTTTCCTTCGAAGCAGCATGGTTAAACAAACGCAGCAAAAATGTCACAGCTTTGCAAACATTTTGCCAGAATTGTCGACCAATGTGTTCGACTGTCTCTTTCCAGTGATGCCATCTGATGAAATAAAAATGTTCTCCCAATTGTTCAATACTTTCTGTGTTGCTAGTTAAGAAAGCGCAAGGTGAAAGCCTATATGTACATAGGTATTCACGTATGCCGGTGGAAAACACTGAACTGTAAAAGTGTCGCTATGTCATTAAGCATTGCATCATTACCAGTTTGATTGTAGTGTGTCCTTTCACCCAATGAAAAGAGAGCGCTAAAAATAGCTGCGTCACCATGGCAGCAGGTCATAGGACCAGAACTTTCCTGTGTGGTTACAGCTAAAGACAGGGGAAGACGTTTATTCCTTTCCTTCGCATCTTTAAAATATGCTTAAAAATTAGAAAATCACTTTTCTTAATTTTTTTTAAAAAGAGGGATGATAATTGTGAGTTTATACTGTAAAAATTGCAATGCATTATGATTTATAGTGTTATATATCCATTTTTTAAAATGGATCCATTGCAAAATAGAGAATTTTGTGAAATTTAAATTCTCATAAACTAAATTGAAATTCAAAAACAGGATGACAAGGTGCAAAAATTCGGCCATGGCCCTACACGCCTACAAAGCTTCATGGTTCTGTTGCTGTTAGTGTGTCCGGAACACAAACTGATAGCACTTTTTTTGTTTACCTTAACTTCGAAAATTCTCTACGAACAACGTAAATTTCATATTTTTGTGTTCAATACTTTTTGCGCTGTGAGCTAGGAAAGCATAAGTGTCCCAAAATTTCTAAAACAGCAGTGGCAGTTACTTTTTTAGAATAGAGAGATTCTATCCATTAAAAAGATTAAAATAATTCAAAAAGAAGAATAAGGTATGGTCTGGCTTCAGTCAGCTCTTATGACTTCAACTTGAAAGCTTTTCATCTGTTAGTACAGACATTATTAGCAAGAGACCAGACAACCAACTAAAGCGTCCGTGTCTTAACTGTTCTTGTGGTAGCGTGCTGTACAATCACACTCAACTGTGGCGCAATCTGTCATATAAATGAGGAAAATATAATTTATTTTCTTTTGCGACTCATCTGCTCAATTTTCATATATTCTTTCCCAGGTTTTGGTAAAATATTAAGATGACTACCATTGCATACTGCTTATTTTTTTTCAATACATACCAATTCTACTATTCTTATTTGTTTTACAGATTAATTTGTAGTTAAGAGTTTCACTTTTTCAGATTTGGGGAATTCTTTATTTTTTATACAATACTGTATTTTAGAAAATATGGTAACTCTTCTTTTCTTTCCCCAATTTGTTAAATGCTGGTTTAATCTATTTTTTAGCTTGTTTTTAGTACTGTTGATACACCAAGCCCAAATTTTTTGAGTTCCTTATGGGAATCTCATAAACACCAGCTGAATCTAATAATTTTTGTTTATTACAATTTCTTTTTGCAAGTTTACAGATTAACCGAAATAAAATGTATATTGTTTTACTATTTTACTGAATACTTTTAAGTGCTCAGTACATACATTTTTTTCAACACAAATGAATATCGAAATTTTTTAAGGCTTTTAAATGCTTTTAATTTTAGAAAATATGGTAATTAAAGGTTGGGCAGAATGCAACTTGGAATGCAATCAGCGGAATATGTGTGCAGTGAAAGTGTCCAAGATAGCATGTGGCTTATTAAAGATCAGCTATTGTCATATCTGGTGTACATAATTGTACACTTACATGTTTTATACAATTTTAAGTATATGTTAACATAAAATTAAAGTTGTCAGTGGTTTTTTTTTTTTTTGGTGGAAAATTTTTAAATAGTCAATAATATATGGTTACTTGCTAAAATATTTCCATGCATACATCCAGTGACAATTTGTACATAAAACAGAAATGTCTCTGAACACATGGCAATCAGCATGTATCTAGAAATGATTAAAATTTAATTTATTTTTAGTACCTTCATCTGATTATAGAACAGAGAAAGGTGACAGCTACCTTACTTGCTTTACGATATGTCTTTCTGAATGAGACAGTTTGTGGCAGTCAATCTATCCTCCCAAGAACTGGCAGTAAAATTTTAAAAGTATATTTCTGAAATTTTCAAACAAAATGTTAACAATTTTTTAAACATCATGGCAGTGATGAAGGATGATGACCTTCTGAATTTTGTGTGTATTCCCCCTGCCCCCCAATAAAAAACAACAACAAAAAAACATGAAATTTGGGCAAATTAGATTTTTAAAATTTTAATGTAATTCAAGTCTACAGAGAAAAATTGTACTTTTGGAAAACTTTCAGAGGTAATTATTTTAATTATGTATCTGTTTTACAGATATAGAGATGAAATGCAACTTTTAATCAGCGTGCTTGAAATTTTTTACTTTCTCTTTTAAATCCTGCAATGCTTTCGGTCAGGACAGAGATGGATGTAAGGTTTGAAGAAGGGAATTTATGGCTCCTTTTTTAGTGGTAAGTTTCCCTATCTTCTTGCACCCTCTCCCAAGATCTTTTAATAACTTTTCTTGACTTTCTACGCTGATGATGTGCAACAAACATGCCTCAGAGAATCTGATATGAATTATGAAGCTGTTCTTCCCACAAGACAAACAAAACACCCTTTCCTATTCCTGACTTGTCACCACATTCTCCCCCTCCTTCACCCCTTTAAGCCTCCATCCCACCTTTAATGATTTCAGATCATGTGTGCTTGCCTGCAGTTATTTTTAGAGCTTTTCTTTTAACTCCTGTGTACATGTACAATAATGAAAACAGAAAACTCTAGAAATTTGTGCAGTTGTCTATGCTCATAAACTTGTTGTTGCAGAGCATAAAATTATAGCCACATTTTGTGTCTTGCAACCACTAATTTCCCAATGGAGGGTTCTCCACTGTCAATTTTTCAACTAGAAAAGAACTTAATATGTAAAAGAATGTTGTGAATACAACACATTTCGCATAGCATTTGTAATTCAAACTTACCAAAAGGCTAATGCATATGCTCCATATAATACCAAAAAGGTAAATCCCATTCCAATGGAAGTAAAAAGATATTTTCTTAGGGCTACATTCATTCCCTGCAGAAGTGCATCAGAATATCTGGAACAATGCAAAAAATCAACAAATTAACAAACACTAAAAACAGTAAGTACACACAAGTTAGTTATACATGTACAGAGAGAAAGTTTATTTACATAAATGACACATGTGAACATGATAAATTTTAATTAACTGTCAATAAAAATTAAGAAAAAAAAACTTCCCCAAAACTTAACTCTCTCTATACAAACATATCTTGGTTTTGTTCCAGAGGAGCCTAAAATTTCTGAATTAAACTTCAGCTAGGATGTCAAACTTATTAAATGTTAAGCATGAATCTCCAGAGGTGGAATTGAGTGATCACTATTCAGTCAGGTTCATTTCCTAACACTACCAACTAAAGTCTCATTGAGATGGTAAAAGTTTTCATGCTAAATTTTTATCAAAAATTAAAGCACGAGACAGACACGGACAGGGAAGGAGAGTGATACAAATAAAACAGACAGTGGTAAAAAAAATTGCATCTGCATGTGTGTGGGGCATATCTGCTAAATAAAACATAGCTCATCCCCATCCTCACAAAACTAGCGATGGACCATTCGTGAACTATTTGTTTACAACAAATGACTCTTCACCATGAATGGCGAATGGTCCACTTTCACTTCTGTGAATGATCATTTAACCAGCCATTACTGTGACACACACTGAAATCACAGCACATTTAACTTTATTCCGACCCCATGGGTTTAGAAAGGGATTCTCAATAAGAAAAGTAATATCGAGAATTAATGTGTCAACCACTATGTAAGTGAACAATCAGCAAGGAAATAACGGTGAAACTTAACCCCTTCCGCTCGAATGTTTGGTGACACCAACATTGTAAAATCGCCAGATAGCTCACGTGTTGGGCATCACCCGCCACGCCAATATCACATATATAGCTCCTATGTCAGAGCTTGTGAGGCATTTCTTTTTCGTCAAATAGGTCGGGTGTCAGCCGCCACGCTGATGATGTCTCTGTAGCTTGCACATTTGGGGCTTGTGAGACATTTCTTTTTCGTCAAATAGGTCGGGTGTCAGCCGCCACGCTGATGATGTCTCTGTAGCTTGCACATTGGGGCTTGTGAGACATTTCTTTTTTGCCGAATAGCTCATGTGTCAGGTGTTAACCACCATGCCGATGATGCCTCTATAGCTCGTATGCCAGGGCTCACGATACATTTCTTTTTCGCCGAATAGCTCATGTGTTAACTACCATGCTGATGATGCCTCTATAGCTCGTATGCCAGGGCTCATGATACATTTCTTTTTCACCGAATAGCTCATGTGTCGGGTGTCACTGGCCACACCCCGATGATGCTTCTATAGCTCATATGTCAGAGCTCACGAGACATTTCTTTTTTGCCAAACAGCTCACGTGTTTGGTGTCACCTGTCACGCTGATGATGCCTCTATAGCTCGTATGTCGGGGCAAGCGAGCCAAAGCTGAACTTTCACTGCTAAGTTGTGGGCTCTACAGCAGAAAAAAAAAATAAATAAAAAAAAATACAAGTGATGGGTGAGTATGGGTAAAATGTTATTCGAGTGGAAAGGGTTAAGAATGGGAATGATACTTGAATGTCATTCATTTGAATGGTGCAACCAAATCATTTGCCATGAGCTGGCTCGTAACAAATCATTCATCATGAATGCTTGAACTCAAGCTCTTCTGGGCAGTTTGCCAAAAAGAGTTGTGAATGATGATTTAATCTGCCATTACTGTGACACAAGCTGAAGTTGCAGCACATTTAACTTTATTCTACCTGCTTGAGTTTGAAAATGAATTCCCAATAAGAAATGTAATGTCAAGAATTAATACAGTAAGTGTTGATTGACCATTATATGAGTCAGCAGTCAATTAGGAAATATGGTGAAACTTAAGAATGGAAATGATACATGAATGCAATGTATTTGAATAGAGTGCCAGAATAGTGTGCTCGTGGCAAATCATTCATTGTGAAAGGTTAAAGAGCTTGAGCTCTTTGGGGCAGTTTGCCAAAAAGAGCTGTGGCCATGAAAGTGCAACAAAGGATTTACTCAGTGAGCGTGGCAACAACCTGGAAATTGGATCATTCATGGATGACTCTTTTGCTTGAATGAACTCTCAAGAAGGTATGATTTATGTCATAACTACACTAAATCTGAAACAAGATGCAAAGAAATAATGTCTAATAAGAGAGAAAATAATTGAGGACTGAAGGAGAAGCTAATTGACCAGAGTCAATTAAAAAAAGGCAAATTAATAGTTTCAACAGAAAAGTAAAGAAATCTACTAGTTCTTTTATCAGACTAAACCAAAACAAAGATTAACAGGTTATAGAAAAGCTTAATAAACAGGGAATATAACAGGTTAATCATATTTCATATCAAGAAATGTTGTAAGAACTCTGAAAAACTTATTATTGGTATTTAACTTAGTAACAAAGAAATTGCAAAACATAAATCAATGCAATGTCTGCCATGTGTTTTCCAATTAGATGCATTTAGTATTTATGTTAATCGGATGTTTGACATCATGATTGCACGAGTTCACTGATAAATTGATCACAAATAAACAGTATAAACAGGCGATTTATAAGTAAACACTTCATGCAATCGAAAGACAGTTAAAAAAGTATAATAATTGCAATAAAATAATTTCCTGTTTTCAGAATAAATATGTTACATATTATAGTATTCTATACAGTAAAAAAAACTACCTCTTAATTTCTCTCTCCTGACCACAAAAAGCAGTTACAGTTCTAATGCTGGACAGTACTTCCTCAGCTACACCACCGGCTACTGCATACTTTTGCTGTTCTCGAGCTGCTGATGAAGCAACTAACTGGAGAGTGCAAAATATAAATTACTCTCTCTTAAAGAAAAACCATAGAAAGTTTACAAAAAAATGCTGCAGTACTAAGAAAAAGATATATTTTTTCCGTATGCAAATCCCAAGACTAAAATGTAATAATACAGAAATAATTAAATGTGTTAAATACAGTACATTTCATTGGAATTTAATTAAAAGTTTTGTTGAACAAAAGAAGTTGCAAACTATTTAATTCTTAACTTTTTTTTATTTTGTGAAGCAAAATTCTGCTTTAAGTTCAGATCAAAAAAGCACTAACAACTAGAAATAAATGTTTGCTAATGATAGACATTTCATATATTGTCACTGATGCTATGCTTACATTTTATACACACAGTGACTTAAAAAGCCAGAATCTGCAGTTAAGTATGTCAGCACAAGCAGAAAATTCCACAAAAATAAATAAACGTGTGTGTGTGTGTGTGTGTGAGAGAGAGAGAGAGAGAGAGAGAGAGAGAGAGAGAGAGAGAGAGAGAGAGAGAGAGAGAGAGAGAGAGAGAGAGAGAGAGAGAGAGAGAGAGAGAGAGAGAGAGAGAGAGAGAGAGAGAGAGAGAGAGAGAGAGAGAGAGAGAGAGAGAGAGAGAGAGAGAGAGAGAGAGAGAGAGAGAGAGAGAGAGAGAGAGAGAGAGAGAGAGAGAGAGAGAGAGAGAGAGAGAGAGAGAGAGAGAGAGAGAGAGAGAGAGAGAGAGAGAGAGAGAGAGAGAGAGAGAGAGAGAGAGAGAGAGAGAGAGAGAGAGAGAGAGAGAGAGAGAGAGAGAGAGAGAGAGATACTAAAATTCACTTTGTCATTCTCATAAAAAAGAAAAGAAAAACATAAACTGAAAGACAATCCTGACACAATACAGTTTCTTTAACCCCCCAAAAAAAAGTTTGACTAAAATAACAGTACAGCTACAGTCAGTTTACAGCCAGCATGACTGCAAAAAGGATAAAAGCCAAAATGAATAAAAACCACATTCACTGGAATTAGTGCTTCAGGACTACGTAATTGGTTTCAGTTATAAACCTATTTACAATGACGAAATATTCAATCCATGAGGCAACCTTAAGGGTTGTCTTATGCTATAAATGTGCTTTTGATTAAAAATACATAATATCTAAAATATTGTTTACCTGGTATTGTCAAAGTATTTTGCACGTTGTTGCTACGTGAGGCACGTGCTCCCAGCCTAAGAAGTCTTTTTATTACGGATCTTTGGTTAGTTATAAAATTTTTTTTTTAGAAATAAAACAATTAGGTTATATATTTTCAGTTCTACATTCATTCATTCTCACAATCAAGCATTTTAAATTTACATTAATTAAAAGATTTTAGTAGAAAGAGTTATACTTATCGGGTCAGGAGACATCTCACACGAGGTTCATTGTCACCACGTTACGGTGAGTGCTTTTGACACGGTCGGTCTGTCATCGTTGGGCCTTCTATATCTACTCGAGGGTTTCCTTGCGTGTGCGTAGCCACTGGAGTTGCTTGTCGGGAAAACGAAGGTACAGTTTTGCGGTCTGTATGTGTTAGGTGATTGCTTCGCACGCACGCACGCACACGCACACACACACACACATAATCATTAAGCTGTTCTCTGAGATTCAGAGGTTAGCTCCTTATAGAAAGACCATGTTCTAAGTACACATTTAACTGATAGAACTAGAATTTACTTACTGTTGGTGTATCAAATGCATCCATTTACAACGATCTCGGCCCACAGCTCGAGCTTCATTAACAACCATTACATGCCACACACAAGACCTTTTGTACTTCATACTCAATCTTTTTCTCAAGCAGACATTCCTGAATCTGGTCCTCCCATGATTTCCTTGGCCTTCCTCTACCTTCTTTTCTTGCCACTTGGACTGAAAAATTCAATGATCTTGGCACACAGTTGCTGAGCCCATCCCTACGGATTTGTGAAGTCAGATGCTGACTGATAAATGCACAGAGAACAGTGGATTGTTGGCACGAAGGCGTAAAGTGAACGCACTCGGCTAGTTATCAAGAGATCTGGGATTCGATCCCAGCGGTGTCGAAATACAATTTTTCAGTTGCTGTGTGTTAATTAAAGAAAAACGTGGAAAGAGCGATGACTTTGTTTATTTACATTGTCTCCACATATTTGGAAGATTTACACCATTGTCTATTTACTGAAAAATTATCTTAGTCAGCATCTCATCACTCATTCTTTCAACATGACCAAACCACCTAAGAATATTAGTCTCCACCTTACTAACATTTCGCCTGACATTACACATCTGCAACACATCTTCTTTCCTCACACAATCAGAATGTGTCTTACCAGAAACCCCCGTAAGTAACGCATCTCCTCAGCACACAAACGACTTCTATGTCTTTTCTGCAGTACCCAGGTTTCACTTCTGTACATCTGAGTAGGTGCGGAAATATTTCATCGGATAGAGGAAGATGGGATAATTCTGGACAACATAAACTTTAGTGATCAGCTGATATTTCATTTCAGTGGTAAGGCTAACACCCACAGCTTCAGGATTTGGGGAACTGAAAATCCATGAAAATCTCTGGAACATGTTTGTGACAGCCCAAAGGTGAATGTGTTTTGTGCACTTAGCAAACATAAGGTTTACGGCCCCGTCTTTTGGCACGAGAAAACCATCAACTGTATCGTGTATCTGGATATGTTCGGAAATTATCTCATAACATAACTGGATAATGATGACCACGAGGGATGCATTCATTTTCAGCAAGATGGCTCATCACCTCACAACTGCCTAGAATTTTCTGAATAAATGTTTCCTAAGCCAGTGGATTGGTCCAGCAGGGCCGATAGCATGACCACCTCATTCTCCCGACTTGACACTTCTTGATTTGTCCCTATGGGGTTTTATTTAAGATCGAGTGTTTGTTCCAAGATTGCCTGGAAATCTCATTGAACTCAAAACTTTTTTTTTTTTAATTATTATTATTGGAGGTATAACGACTACCGTGAGCAACTCAGTGGGCTATAAGCAGTCGCCCATTTCTTATTCAGGGCCACTGGTTCCAGGGAAGGGATAGAGCCAGCACTGTAAGACAAACACAACATCTATGCCTCACCGGGATTCAAACCCGGAACCATCTTGGACGAATGATCAGAAGCCATCACTTAGACCACTGCACCACCGGGGCGGCACTCAAAACTTGAATCACTGCCACAGTTGCAGAAGTGACAACAGATATACTGCCTTGAATTGACTTTTGGTGTGATGAACTCAGAACAATATCCATAGATTTTATTGGTGTAGGAAACAGACTGGCATAGCGGAGCTTTCGCTTACAAATGTGTGGCTTTATCAAGGCTGATCAACATCTAACCTATGCGGAGAGAATCAATCCATTGATTCCCTCCGCATAGGTTATAATCAATCCATTGATTCTCTCCACATAGGTTAGAATCAATCCGTCGATTCTCTCCACATAGGTCAGAATCAATCCACTGATTCTCTCCACACAGGTTAGATCTTCATCAGCATTGATAAAGCCACATGTTTGTGAGCAAAAGCTCGCCTATGCCAGTCTATTTCCTTAACCAATAAAACCTACAGATATTGTTCTAAGTTCATCAGCTTGGTGTATATTAGTGCTGATTATGTATTGCTTATCTTTTGGTGGGATGTCTGCCATATTACCAATGGCAGTCATATAGAACAAAAATAACTATGTGGGATAAAACTTGATGTGTTTTGCAACTGATAAATGCCTCAAAAAGTTCTGTAAGTATTATAAATAAAATTCTCTATGTTTTAAAAATTATAAAGTCCTTTTTGAATCACCCAGTATTTAATCTTATTAATACAGTGTAGATTGTTTATTTAGACTAATAATATGAAATACCTACTGTTTTTTCTTGCCAATGAAAAGGTAAAATTTTTACATGTATAACCAAGTTACAAAAAGTTTAGTACAACCAAAAGACAGAAATGAAATTAATTACCTTTCCTAAGAATGCTGATGACAAAGCTAATAATGGAGTTAAAGACATTATCACCAGAGTGAGCTGCCATCCTTTTATAAAGCCAACTATGAAGCCAGCGAAAAAAGTTGCTGAATACTGAATCATCATGCTGCACTTATCACCTATTCCTTCTCGTACTCGTTCAAGATCACTATGAAAGAAACTTGAATTTTAGAATAAAATTCAAGAATTATCAAGAAGAACACAAATCAACATAAATTTGTTACTCAGCGAAGAGATTCCATATGCAAAGAGAAAGCAAGACAAAAATCAAAACAGAGTAAAGAGGGAATAAAAGCACATAACAAAGAATGAAGTACAGGTGAATTAGGAAAACTCTTTCAATACAAATATTGAGCTATTAAAGATGTATGTTATCAATAGCTGCAGAGTTCATAAAAATATGGTGCTTGCAAATGAATCAGCAACTTAATTTTAAATGCAACACACATCTCTGATCAGTCAAACAAAATTTAAAATCCAACATGTGTTTTGATCATTAAAGTATTTCCATAGTAGGTACTACATGCAAAGACTATACTTGAAAATCATGACTGCCCTATGGCAGAAACACATATTTTCAATGAACACATCTATTCAGCAGCAGTCTTAAACACATATTTTCATTGAATTAATGCCTTTCTTTTTTATTGTAGGTTTTACGACCACCATGAGCAACTCAATGGGCTATAAGCAGTTGCCTGTCCCTAATTTAGGGCCATTGGCTCCAGGGAAGGGAGAGAGCCAGTGCCATAAAACATACACAAGCATCCATGTCCCATCGGGATTTGAACCCAGACCCATCTCGGATGAATGATCAGAGTCATCGGTTAGACCACTGCGCCACTGGGGACGCAATCTCTTCAGCTGCAGTCTTACATTTCCAGATGCACATACATTGGAGAAATATTAGCCATAAAATATGCATATCTGAAACAATCTTGTTTTTCTGGTGCTTATCTATATATAACACTGATCAACAATATTCAACATTGTAATTTTTCCTTGGACTTAAAAGCTAATATTTCAATTACATACAGTGTAGAGTATACAAAAATGAAAAAAAATCTCTACATGGTTCTTATATTTTTTAATGGAGGATTTTTTTTTAATTGGAGGTTTAATGACCACCGTGAGCAGCTCAATGGGCTATAAGCAGTCGCCCGTCCCTAATTCAGGGTCACTGGTTCCAAGGAAGGGAGAGAACCAGTGCCGTAAGACAAACACAACATCCATGCCTCACCGGGATTCGAACCCGGACCCCGTTTGGACGAATGATCAGAGGCCATCGCTTAGACCACTGCGCCACCGGGGCGGCAGGATTTGTTTTAATACATTACTACAAAATAATACATTATCACAATGCATTATCACTATATATGTGCATAAGCTAATTCTTCAATAGGATATATTATAAAATATACAACAGAGGATTTGTTTTCATACATTACTATAATGTAATAGTATTTTATGCATTATTACAATATATTTGTATATGTTACATTACAATTAATTTACATTTTACAATGGGAGCACATTTTAAGTGTATTAACGTGCTATATTAGCAAAGTTTTTACATTACATGCTTTTTCGTTTATACTGTTGTTCAGGAGCATCTATCTCTCTTGATGGACCAAAAGTAGTCAGCAAGCATCGCTTCATTCCACTGTGCACGGTAACGTTTCTCCATGACAGATATCTGCTGGTGAAATCGTTCACATTGTTCGTCACTAACTGCTCCCATATTTTTGGGAAAAAAGTCTAGGTGAGAATGAATGAAATGCAGTTTCAAAGACATGTGTAACCCAACTTTTGAAAAATTTTCACCAGCTTTTGAACTATGCTCTTATAGTTTGCAGCTTCAGTATTTCCAAGGGAATTTTGCACAACATCCTTCAATACCAGCCATGCATTCTTTCCTACTTTCTGTAGAACACTTTCAAACCCGTCGTTCTGCATGAGCTTTTGAATGTCAGGATCAATGAATACTCCCTTTTTTATTTTAGCGCCTGATATAGAAGGGAAGAAATCTCGGATAAACCTAAATGCCTCACTGTCCCGGTCCAAAGCTTTAACAAAAAAATTTATCAATCTGAGCTTGATGTGCAGTGGTGGGATGGAGAAGTATGTCCAGTTGGTTTACTACGTTCTTAACAACAGGCTTCAGAGACTGCTGTGAAGGCCACTTTCTTACATGGTAATGTTTCTCTTTAGCGTGATTGTACCATTTTCAAAAGAAACATGAATATTTACTGTGTAATTAACTTTTTACTGGTCTTATAGAGGTTATTATTCAATTTTTGAATAATAACCTCTATAAGACCTGTAAAATTAATTCCACAGTACAATATGAATAGAGGTGCCATAAATTCATTTACAACTATGAATATTTAGTATATCCCAGTTGCGTTCCTAGGAAAAGACAAATGACTTTTGAGTCACCACAAATTTTCCAATGAAAATCACTGTATTGTACTTCAGCACACGTAATAGCTTTTTCAAGGCATCACAGGTTTCTTTCCCCCATGAAGCATATCCAACAGGAATGGAGTTATATTTGTTGCCAATGTGTAACAATACTGCTTTTAAACTCACTTTCAAAGCATCAATAAACAGTCACCTTTCCTCTGGCTTGCGATACAGATCTAAAAACATCAGGCTGAGAATGTCATTACAAAAGCATATCACACCATCTTTTTCATAAAGATGAATAAAGTCTTTGTGTCGGTCACAATACACGGAAATACGTACATCATCATCCAATACATTCCACTCCTTAAGCCTTGATCCAAACAATTCAGCTTTATTTTTGTTTAATCCCAGATCATGAACGAGGTCAGTGAGCTCTGCTTGGGTTATCATATGAGGCGTTGAATGTTTCTCTGATGGAATATAATCCTCGTCTTTTCCACTTTCATGACTAGTTGCTGGAATGCATTTCTCTTCATCTAAAGGACAGTTTACAAGCGGCTGTGGTACAGGATGCACATCATTGTGAGGTACTGGCCTTATTGCAGAATTGGTGATGGGATACTGCACATGCTTTTGCTTCTTAAAATTAATTCATTTTACTGTTGAAGTCATACAAAAGTAACAATCTGTTACATGATCTCTAGACACCGCACTTCCAGATCATCGATGTTCCCTGTCCTCTAATCCACTCTTGAAGCTGAATCAAACAGTGTTCGCAGCAGAAGTGCTGAGCCCATGGTTTATCCAGCTCGTCAATCTGGCATCCAAAATAATGTTTATAGGCTGTTCTAATTAAAGGGGTTATACATCTGCATTCAACACTCACAATTTTGCCCCATATAACAAAAACGATTACTAAAATTCATGCATTTACAAGACATAGTGATTGCTATAAGTCTCTGTTCATGAGCTCATTACATGCTACACTGATCGCTGTTATATCTAAACGAATGAAGCTTTTCAGCACTGCGTCAGACTGTCTGACGTAATCTACCTCATTGGCGCCTATATCTATTGCATCACCCACTTCTGGTGTCATTTGTCTGCATTTAAAAAGCTCTTAAAAAGGCAATAAGGTCACAGCAACAAACTCAAACACGAACATCTCCGAAATGATAACCAACTTTACTTTTTCTTTATGATTACTTTCGATATCCCTGAGGGTATGTTTATTGAAATTATTTACAGTTTCCCTTGGAAAAATTCTTGTTGATCAATGATAATGAATGTGCAACAAAATACCACCTGATCAGAAATTTGTGTTTACACCTCTGTATCAAGCCTTAAATTGTTATTTGGTCTAAAATTAAAAAGGGAAATTCATATTTCCTTAACAGCACCACTGACATAAGATTTTCTAAAAAAGAAAAAGAAATTGCACTTTTTTTTTTTCAAACACAAACTCTTGTGTAGTGACAGTGAATTCTCTTCTTCCATTAGTCCTTGTGAGCACTATTGGAGCATTCATAGTTTACAGTCCTGCGACAGCTGTGCAGTTTTTTCCTGTATCTGCATCTCATTGACAAGTCTCTAAAGGTTTTTCCTGTATCTGCATCTCATTGACAAGTCTCTAAAGGTTTTTCCTGTATCTGCATCTCATTGACAAGTCTCTAAAGGTGGCTCCAATCCATCCAGCAATGTTGTCACACCATCTGACTCTTGGTCTTGATCCAGAAATGAGTGCTTTCAGTATGTATTCAGGATGCCATCAGCTTGCTCTCCAGGTGACCAACCATCTCAGCTGCCTTTTTTTCTTTATCATTGTCAAAACGTTAACTCTTTTTCTACCAATTTACTCAATCTCTCTTCTAACCTTGACACTTGATCTACTTATGAAATCCTTAGAAATTGTCAATGCATTTCATTTTAAATGCCAGTAGTCTTTTTTTTATCCTTCTTCAGTATTGTCCAGGTCACACTGTCATAAAGGATGGAGTTGGCTTAATTGTCTATTAACCTCAGTCAAATCTTGATCGTTAGCTGTGGGCTGATCACCCGCACTGATGTACCTTTATGATTTTTATGACTGAGTAAGAATAAAACTGACTCTAGTGTGGGATATGGTGGACCTACCACACTAAGGAAGGATGGTCTGTCTCTCACAGAAACAATATGAAAATGAAAAACAGCACATGAGAAAGAGATCTCAACTGAGTGAGTGTAAGATTGGTGTACGGAATACTAGAGGTATAAATGGAAAAATAAATGAGGTGATTGAAGAAATGAATAAGTATAGATTGGATGTGCTGTGTGAAAGTGAAACCAAAAAGAAGGAAATTGGGATAGAAAAAGTGAATGGAATGGTGAGGGTGTGGTCTGGAGTATTCGATAATGTGAGAGGACGGGCTGGTGTAGGTGTGATTTTAAGTGAAAAGATGAAGAACAACTTGATTCACTATAGCTGCATAAGAGAGAGAATTATTTGGATTCGTTTGAAAGTGAAACTTCAGAGAATAGTAATTGTTGTAGTGTATGCTCCTTATAATTCAGATATCTCTGATAAGAAGGAAGATTTTTGGAATGAGCTAAAGGCTGTTTTGAGCCAGTTTGGTGCTAAAGAGAAAGTTATAATAGCAGGAGATTTTAATGCTAGAGTAGGTGTTCAGAATGGAATTTCTGATAACGTTCTGGGTAAATTTAATGATCCTGGTGATAAGGATAATGGTGAAAAGTTAGTTGAGCTCTACATTGAGAATAGTTGTGGGTATCCAATACATTTTTTAACCACAAGTATATCCACACATACACTTGGGAAAATCGTACAAAAGAATGTAATAGATTTTGTTATTTACAATCAATGTCTGAAACACTTAGTTATTGACACTAGTGTGATGAGAGGAGCAGATGTTGGCTCTGATCACTACTTAGTAGTGTCATGAGTGAAACTGAATGTTGGCTAGAGAAAGAGGAACAGGAAGAGGCCTGTGATGAAAAGAATAAAGGTTGAAAGACTCCATGAAGAACATCAGCCTTACTCTAAATTACTCAGAAAATGACTGAATGAGTTGAAGTCTTGGTTGGTTGGTTGGTTGGTTGGTTGGTTGGTTAGTTAGTGGATTTTATTGGCGCAAGGGCCATGGTTGGCCAAAGAGCGCCAGACACAAGACAAACAGACAGAATTTAAAAAACGTGGCATAAATCCCCAAATCTGGCTGACCAAGTAAAACCGAACCATGAGTACGAAGGAAGGGCCAAAAAAGACAATGAAACAAACAGTATGAAAAACATGGTACAATGGTGAGAAACAAGCCGATTAAGTAAAACTGAGGAATAAGAATGATAAAACACATCACAAAATCGAACACAACTACACATAGGATGAGTCACCAGGAGGGGGACGAACAGTCACTCTCCTCCCCCCCATGCTCCTCTGCAATGTTGGTTGAGGCTGGGGACGAACTGTCACTCTCATCCCCCTCATGTTCCTCTGCAATGTTGGTTGAGGCTGGGGACGAACTGTCACTCTCCTCCCCCCTATGTTCCTCTATAATGTTGGTGGAGGGTGGGGACCTCGCTGAGTCTGAGACAGTTGCAATGTTGGTCAGGTGGACCGCGACAGTTGGATGGACACTGCACACCTTTGCGGATTGAGGGCCGGGTCTTCCGCACGTGCAGGCTTTCTGCTGGGAACTGGAAGAGTCGGGTCATCTTCAAAAGAGAAGGTGCAGACTCAGCTATGCGAAAAACCTGGAGCTCGGGGAAATCCACCTGTGTCGCTTGTTCAGCTGTAGATCGCTTGGCAAGTGCGGCGAGAGCTACAGGGCGCGGAACTAAGGGCTGCACGGGTTGTGGCAGAGACTGAACTACTGCAGCAAAAGTACGCTGTCGGGTGGTGGGTATACCCAACTTGGCCTTGGCAGCAGGGTACGAGAGGCCCTCCAGGGTCTTGAGGCGCTGGATCGCCATCTCGTCCTTCCATTTCATACAGTTGCGGGAGTAAGCTGCATGGGCCTCACCACAGTTAACACAGCAGGCCGCAGAAGTGCAACCTTCCCCGTCATGTTCACTGGAGCCACAATTTGCGCAACGAGCGGAACTCTTACAGAAGCGTTGGGAATGCCCGTACCTCTGGCACCTGAAACAGCGCAGAGGTCTGGGAATGTACGGGCGAACTCCACAGACCAAGTAGCCAGCCTTGATTTCGGTCGGAACTTTCGGGGAGTTAAAAGTCAAGATTACATTTTTAGACTTAATTAAAGAACCATCACGCCGGAACATCATACGACGTGCAGCAATAACACCTTGATCTGCAAGTTCAGTCACCAATTCTTCTTCACTGCATGGTAAGAGATCAAACTCCGAAATAACACCCCGAGAGGTGTTAAGAAACGGGTGAGGTGCCACTTTGACAGGAATGCCTTGAAGACTAGTGAGGTGCATAAGAGTGTTACTCTGAGAAACACTGCAAGTTTGGACAAGCAGTTCCCCAGAGCGAAGCTTCCTCACAGACTTCAAGGGGCCAACCGCAGCGTCCAAAGCTTTAGAAATGAAAAAGGGAGATCTGGTGGACAGTCTCTCATTCGGATCGATGGATTCTACAACTAAGTGTGTAGCATGCGTAGTCACAGCAATCGAGGGGAGACGACGCTTCGGAGCGACTGGTACAGCTGACGAAGAAGAGGTTCCACATTCTTGGTCCAGGTCATGGTCTAAAGATCGTTTAAAGGTATGAGACTTGGTAGGTTGAGAAGACGAAGGAGAGTCGTTGGCAACTATCATTTTCTCAGGTGACTTAAATTTGGAGTTTTTGTTTTTGGGTTTACCCATCGAAAAAAAGAAGGAAGATTCGTCTGCAGACTACTCCACCCACCACCGAGCCCTACAAGGGAGAACTGGAGGTCCGCAAGCCAAGAAAATGACGCTGGACACAGTTCTGGAGCTTATACGTTGCAGATATAGTCCGTTGGCTGTGATCACACGCACTCGGCGGACACTTCGGCCTCCTGGTACCGTCATGCCAATGCCTTTGGCATGATCCCACAGCCCCCGGGCTTACCCTGCCGTGCTATACGACAAAAAAGCCGCTAAAGCCCTGTACACAACTTGGTACAAGACTTCTGACTAGAGGTGGGTTAGTCTCTAGCCTCCCGTTTACAGCGAAGCCGAGGTCGAAGAGGAGTGTTGGTACACAGGAGGCACTGCTCCGGTCTCCTGCGACCTCAGCCGCCAGACATCCCATTTCCGCCTCACGGGTCTCCGCACGCGGCAAACATGCAGGTAGGTCTAGCACCCAAACCAGCTAAAAGGAAAAAAGAAATCCAAAGAAGACAAATCCTGGAAGGGAACCTAAACGGAATCTCAGCAACCTACGAACTGAACGGTTAATATAAAACAGTTAGTGGTGGAGGGTAACAAAACCACAAGACCAGGGTGTTAGTACATAGCGTGGTAGAGATTAGGTAGAGAATACAACACGGGCAACTAGCCAGTGGAGAAAATAAATAAAAACGAAAAAGCAAGACACAAGACCAGCTCGGGATCGTGGGGCCGCGACTCCCCAACAGCTGGATGAACAGCCGTCCCTGCAAACTCCAATAGCACTGAAATAAAAAAACAAGCGGTGGCATGACATCAGATGTTGACCAGTCACAAGGTCAGCTCGGGCCGTGGGGGCGCCGCTCCCCAAATAACTGGAAAACCAGTTATCCCCGTGCGGGAAGTTGAAGTCTTGTGAGAGGGATGTAGAAAAGAAGTGGGCATGTTTTAAGAACTATGTTATCACTTCTGCTGAAGGTCTGTGGTACTGCAATGGTGAGTAACAGAGGTGATGCTTGGTGGAACAGTGAGATTAAAGAAGCAGTTAAGGGAAACAAGAAAGCATATTTGGGGATGTTGCAAGGTAGAATTTCTGAGGATGAATATTGCTGTAAGAAGTGTGAGGGAACCAAGCTGATTTGCCAGAGTAAGGCAAAAGAGAGGAAGGAAAAGGTGGAAACGTATGAATCGGCTTTTTGGAAAGATAGAAAATCTTTCTAGAAGTACATAAGACATACGAAAAATAGGGGAAATAAAATTTTACATTGTGTGAAGAATAGGATTGGAGATATGATATGGGAGCTCAAAGCATTTAGTGTAAGATGGGGTGAATACTTCTGTGAGTTATTAGAGCATGAAAGCAAAGGTGATTCTGAGGCAGAAGCAGATAATGTCAGAGTGAGAGAAAGAAGTACAGGAGGGATTTCAAGAGAAGAGTTGTGTAAAGCTCTAAAATCTCCTCAGAATGGTAAGGCTCTGGGAGTAGATGGCATAACTGCTGAGATGCTAAAATATGGTGGTGACTCTGTAATTGACTGATTAATTGAAATTTCAGTTGTGCTGGGAGTT
The DNA here is from genome assembly GCA_039090855.1 of Macrothele yani. NCBI lineage: Eukaryota > Metazoa > Arthropoda > Arachnida > Araneae > Macrothelidae > Macrothele > Macrothele yani. Next base: position 5,232,506 of record CM077014.1, read on the forward strand.
AGGAATGGTCCCTCAAGATTGAAGGGATGTTATCATTGTTCCCTTGCATAAGGGCAACAAGGGTGAACAGACTGAATGCAAGAACTTTCATGGTATCAGTTTGCTGAGTGTGCCAGGGAAAGTTTTTGGAAAAGTTGTTATTGATAAGGTACGGGGTCTTACATCAGAGAAAGTGTGGGATGGGCAGAATGGCTTTATGACTGGTAAGTGCTGCACTAACCAAATTTCTGCATTACGTTTGACGATTGAAAAGTATCTGTCTGTTGGTAAGAAAGTTTTTGCTGCCCTCATAGATTTAGAGAAAGCTTATGATCGAGTAAATATGATTCTTCTGTGGAAGGTACTGAATAAATATGGTATCACTGGGAATCTATTCAACAGTGTGAAAGCCATGTATGCTGGAAGTACAGCACGTGTACAAGAAAATGCTGTTGTATTGAAATGGTTTTCTGTTGGAGCAGGAGTCAGACAGGGCTGTGCACTGTCACCCTGACTATTTAATATATTTATGGATGCATGCATGCATGATGTCAAAATGGACAATATTGGTTTATGTCTTGGTTAATGTCCATGTGTGTAGACTGCTTTATGCTGATGACAGTCCTGTTGGCAGAGAGCGAAAGTGAGTTGCCGAGTATGCTGGCCCAGATGTACGAAGTTTGTATGAATTTCAAACTGAGTATAAATAAGGAAAAACCAAAGTTATGGTTTTTAAGTGAAGAACTGTTAGTACCGTATGCAGGATAAGTCTAAATGGCACCATTATTGATCATGTAAACGAGTTTGTACATTTAGAAAGCATGTTTAGACAGAGAGAACAAATTAGACAGCAAAGTTAGTAGGCAAGTGAACTCTTCACTGAAAGTCACAGCTGCTTTAGGAGGATTTCACAGGAATGATTGGTTCTCCAGGAAGTCCTGAATGGCTGTGTATGTAAGTGTAATTGCTCCTATTCTGATGTATGGCAGTGAAACCTGGGTTCTGCAGAAAAAATGTAGGAGTCATTTGTGTGCTGAGAAAATGTGTTACTTATGGGAGGGGGGGTAAGACATGCTCTGATCATGTGAGGAATGAAGATGTATTGCAGATGTGTAATGTGAGGCAATATGCTGTTAGTAAGATGGAGACTAATATTCTTAGGTGGTTTGGCCATATTGAAAGAATGAATGTAAGGTGCTGGCTAAGAGAATTTTTTCAGCCTAAGTGGCACAAAAGAAAGGTAGAGGAAGGCCAAGGAAATCATGGGAAGACCAGATTCAGGAATGTCTGCGTGAGAAAAAGATTATGATTATGAAGTACAAAGGGTCTTGTGTGCGGCGTGTGATGGATGTTAATGAAACTTGAGCTGTGTGCTAATATCGCTGTAAATAGAGACGTCGAATACAGCAACAGTGAGTTCTTTATGTGAGGAGCTAACCTCTGAATATCAGAGAACAGCTTAATGATATGTATGCAAGCATGCAAGTCTTGATAGTTATTCCATTAACACAACTTCAGAGTTTAGTTTTTGTGGAGCAACTGTTGCCTTTGTGATTCTAGCCTTTATATTGTGTTTAGAGCTTCCATCACAGTGTATTGTGCTTCCTAGACAGGTAAAAATTTTAACATTTTCTAATATGAGTCATCAATCTTAATTCCTGTGCTATTTTCACTTGTTCAAGAGATGACCATTGCTTTAGTCTTTTTATGTTTATGGTTAAACAATATTTTTTAAATGTCTTGTTTACTCTGTAACTTCATCCAAGTCAGCTTTGTCCCCAACCAAGAGCTCCAAGTCAACAGCAAATTGAAGGTTGTTAATCTTTCTTTATATAACAGAAACTCCAAGATCTTGCAATACTCCGCTGCCTGTCTTAAAACAAATTTCAGGAAGCAGTTACATAAGGCAGGAGACAAGGCAGGTCCTTGTCTTACACCACACTCAGCCTTGAATGGTTCACTGTGGTTTCCTTTTATTTCTATTTCCATCTTACAGATTGATATAAGTTTTTGATAAGGTTTATTATTATAAGTTTTTGATAAGGTTTACTATTTTACTACCAATTCTTTTTAGTGTTCAAGGATTTTCCACAATGCTTCATGCCAAATTGAATTGGACACTCTTTGTAGATCTAAAATATTATGGCAAATTATTTTGAATTTCTTGGTGTGTTTTTCTTCTATCACATGGATTGTACAAATATGATCTAATAGGCTTCAACATTTTTTCAAATTTGCTTTCTCATCAGATAAAACTGATTGTATCTCATTCCATTCTTGAAAGCAAGACATACCCAGGAAATATTTGGATGCTATGACATATTCCATCCTCATGGGTGAACTTTCACTCAATGAATTGTGAACAAATGCAGTCAGTCAAAAATACTGTAAAAGCACAACAAATGAATTTGTTAGCACGATGTATATTTGTTACATGACAAATGTATCATAAAAGTATAATTTAGCAATATGGGGCTTTTTTGTCAAATTTTCAGGATGCACACCAACCCATCATCACGACTGGCTCAAGAGAGTAGGTGCTGCCACTCAAGCAATAACACCCAGCCTTTCTGTTCATTAATAGGGGCACCTCTTCTTCTTTTCATTTATACTTTCATCCAATTTCAATTTTGCAAAGTGCTGTTGACGTGACAGAATTTTTACAGTCCCAGTTAATCAATTTGGTACTTTGTAAGTTCTTGATGTTTTTAGGTGATGTAACATGTACTTCCAAGTTTTGATGAAATTCTAGGTTACTGACTTTGGATCACACAGGCTGCTAAGAAATGAACAAATCAACAGCTAGAAATGTGGCACCCCAAAACAATATCCACTGCAAAATTTGTCAACTCACCATTACATGCCAGGACAATTTCAAAAAACTTTTATCATGACTTTTGTATATTTTTAACAGGCCAAACTGGTTAAAAAAATTTTTCTCCATAAACTAGTGGTAATTTTTTTGTTCCTCTGATCCTTTTAATACTTAAAAAAATATTTCAAGAATTTAAATAATATAAACAAAAAAATTCTAGAATTGATTCTATTTTCCATACACCACTTTCAGTATTTCCATTTGTTGCTTTTTGTATTTCCTATACCACATTTACACCTTTAATAAATAGTGCTAAAAGAATTACAAGTATTGTTTAAAGAGTAATTCAATTATAGAGATGAGTTATTAACACAGCAATCAGACATCACTGAATTCCATGTATTTTAATCAGATCAGAAAACTTGAAAAATTACATTGCCCTGGAGCGAGAATCAAACCCACATCTGATTTCCATTCGAGCAGGTTATCATCATCATCACTAAGCTGTTCTCTGAGATTCAGAGGTTAGCTCCACAAAGAAATACAAACTGCCAGATAACTTTTACTTACTGTTGCCATATCAAACTTCTCCATTTACAGCGATCTTGACATACAACTCGGACTCCACTGACATCCATCACATGCCATACACAAGATTTTCTATACTTCATACTCATAATCTTTTTCTCATGCACACACTCCTGAATCTGATCCTCAGATGACTTCCTTGGCCTTCCTCTGCCTTTCCTTCCTGCCACTTGGGCTAAAAAGATTTTCTTAGTAAGCATCTCATCACCTGTTCTTTCAACATGGCCAAACAACCAAAGCATATTAGTCCATAGGCACCGACAACGTGGGCGATCGCCCTCTCAGTGATTAGACCGCGGGGGCAAAATAATGTTTTGGCCCCCTCAGTCTCCTCTGGAAATGCATGCTTTTTAAATTTTTAAATATGTTGGTTTTGTATCAACATTTTAATTTTATCTAACAATGCTGAGTTTTTTCTTTTAGTTTAATTGTTCTCTTTCTACAAAGAGAGAAAGGGAGATACTGAGCTCTTTCTGCAAAGAGAGAAGGGGAGATACTGGGGTCTTTCTACAATGAGAGAAGGAGAGAGCAAGCTGTTTTTGGTTGTGAAATAGTAAACAGGAGTCACCGGAATCGAATGTCTTCACAGCGAAAGATCCCTACAACAGAATTTATAAAGAAATTATTGATCATGTGCTAACCGGTTTGCAAACCAGATTCAGTACTGAAACCAAAGAGTATTTATGATATGCTGAAAACTTCTTAAATGATACAAGTGTTTCACTCCAAACTGTTTGTGATTTTTTAAAGGATGATTTGAACTCTGATACCTTAAAACTACATAGGGACATGTTCCATGAAACATTTAAAAGGACAAGAGTTAACTGTATCGTGTTTAGAATATGTGGAAATATGCAAGACGCAACAGCATTTTGTTGTGTACTTAACAGAGCTACAAAAACTTGTGTGACTGCTTTTAACTGTGCTGTTAACAACATGCATCAGTGAAAACTCATTTTCCATGTTACAAAGAGTGAAAACATACTTGCGAAGTACAATGTCACAATCATGTTTAAATCACTTGGCAGTACTTAACTGCTATGATACCGTGTTAGAATCTTTAAATTTAGTAAATATTGGTAATGACTTTATCCGTAAATGTTCTGTTTGTGCAAACACGTTTGCTGTAATTTAAGAATTTGACAATGAGCAATAAAGTATAATTAATCTGGGAATTTAAAATTCCATCAAACATGAAGTTGAAATATATGATTATTCTTGTACTATATGTTATTGCTTTAGTGCACATGTGCTTGTATATGTGTGTGGTTAAATGATGATCAATTTTAAAAGTGAATGCTGCTTTCTCGTGATTTTTTTGGTTTGCCCCCGTGGCATTCATGAAAAGTCGGCGCCTATGCATTAGTCTCCAACATTTTGCTTCACATTACGCAAATGCAACACACCTTCTTTCCTCACACAATCAGAACGTGTCTTGTCACAAACCCCTCGTAAGTAACGCATTTCTCCAGCACATAAACGACTTCCATGTTTCTTCTGTAGCACCCAGGTTTCACTGTCATGCATCAGAGTAGAAGCAATTACACTTTCATACAAAGTCATGCGAGACTCTCTTGAGAATCCATCATTCCTGTGAAAACCTCCAACAGCAGTCATGACTTTCAATGAAGAATTCACTCGCCTACTAATTTCACCATCTAATTTGTTCTCTCTGTTAAATGTGTTTCCAAAATACACAAACTCATTCACCTGGTCAATCACTGTGCCATTTAGACATATATTGCATTCAGTACTAACAGTTCCTTTCTCAGAAACCATAACTTTGGTTTTATACTCAGTTTGAATTTCATGCAAACTTCGTACATCCGGGACAACATACTCTGCAACTCACTTTTGCTCTCTGCCAACAGGACAGTGCCATCAGCATACAGCAATCTGCATACACGGATATCACCAAGATATAAATCAGTATTATCTATTTTGATATCATGCATGCACACTTCCATAAATATATTAAACAGACATGGTGACATTACACAACCTTGTCTGACTCCTGCACCAATAGAAAACCATTTTGATAAAACACCATTCACTCGTACACAAGCTTTACTGCCAGCATACATGGTTTTTACACTATGAAGTAGATTCTCAGCAACACCATATTCATTCAATACCTTCCACAAAAGTGTCCTATTTACTTGGTCGTAAGCTTTCTCTAAATCTATGAAGGAAGCAAAAACTTTCTTACCAACAGCCAGTTACTTTTCAATCATCATGCATAATGCAAAAATTTGGTTAGTGCAGCCTTTACCATGCATAAAACCACTCTAAATATCCCACACTTTCTGTGATGTAAGGCCCCCATACTTTTTCAATAACGACCTTACCAAACACTTTCCCTGGCACACTCAGTAGGCTAATGTGTCAGGGAAAGTGTTTGGTAAGGTTGTTATTGAAAAAGTGTATATACTCAATTATAGAATTACCTTTCATTTCAAAATATGTGTTTTTAAATATCATAAAATTAATATTGTAATGGAAAACCCTGAAATGATTTTCAAGGATTTTTTTAATTAAGTGAATTCACTGATAAATATCTTGGGAACAGCACTGCTTACATGCTGTTTTGAGTAACATTTTGAAGAGAAGGCCAAACTGGACTATGATGATATAAGCATGTTGATACATTTTCAAGTGTATGACAGCTGCTTTGAAGTTCATTGTTTTGAATGGTGTAACTTTAGTATACACAGGGGGAAACTATGAAAAATAGATTTACATCTTTCCCAAGCACAGCAAAATTTTCAAATTATATGAGGGATTTTCAACATAGACAATAGTTACAGAAAATAATGCCATGGCAATTATAGCTCATTTATTCCAAATAAGAATTTAATCAAATCAAAACACACTCATAATGACACAAAGGACTCACTCATTCAGTTTCGTAGTAAGCTCCCCACTTTGATGTCTATCATACCATGATATTTCATGCCGCAGAACTTCATAAAAAAATTCTTGTCGAAGAATATGTACCTGTCTTTCACAGGCAAGCATCCATGTTGATACCTACATAAAAAAAATTACAAATCTCAGTGTTGGAGTGTTTAAAAATGAATTGCTATGATAAATGATATTTTTCATGATTTCATCCAAATGTTAGTATTTTCACATAGTGCTTAGGCCACAGCAGTTTTCATCATGTATACATAATATGCGGCACTTAGAAAATGGGACAACATTGTCACCAAAGTTGATAGCAGTCATTAATAATAAATAATTCAGTTGTATAAATAAAAACAGCCATAAACCATGCATCATGTAACACAAAGCCTACCCTCAAGATCTCAACTGACCAACACAGCAAACATCGAGGTAAACGAGCTTTTAAATCAATGTCAAAAATAATGAATCAAGAGTAGAAGAGTATCCTGATTTCACTATTTTTGACACTGCTTAAAAAGTTCATTAGTCAGTGAATGGAGAATCGGAAACAAGAGTTCTAAATAACCAGGTACACGAGAATCTATTTAAAGTTTGTGCTTTGTATGGAAGAAATGTGAATATTATTTTCTTTTAACATTAATTGTTTTCTTTGTTCTTTTGGGAAAAGATTGACACCACACTTCCAGCATGGAGTTTTCACTAGAAGAAATCAGCCAATTAAATCCATATGATGATTAAGATGCTTTATAATGAAGAGTCCCCATCTTATGAGACAGTGAAAAAGTGGAAGAGATATTTATTTCCAGTGCGGCCGCACCAGCTTAAATAAGTATAAGAATTAATCAAATCAAAACACACTGGTAATGACTGACACAAAGGACTCATCATTTGGTTTTTAGAACTCAATGACTCTTCTCGTGTATCTGGTTTTTTAGAACTTTTGTTTCCATTGGATAATGGTCAACCTTGCTGAATGGGACTGTTGTTGAAAAAAAAGGCAGATACCATCATCCTGTTGACCCATAACTATCCATATCATCATGAATGATATTCACATGAGTTACAGATCACCATTCAAGCAACTTGATGAGCCATAAGCAGTCATCCATTCCTAATTTAGGGCCACTGGTTCCAGGGAAAGGAGAGAACCAGTGGCGTAAGACAAACACCCAACCCATGCCTTACCCAGGATTCAAACCAAGACTCGTCTTAGCTGAATGCAAACCTGTGCATTTTCAAGAATTAAAATCCGTAAAAAAATTTTAGTGAACATTTAATCAATATGTTCGATTGACTGATATATCGACCATATCAATTAAATGTTTCAAGCATATAGATTAAAAGCTGATTTATTATGCACATTGTCTATTTTAATTGATTTCATGTCATAATTAAGATATTTGCCACTACAGAGGACGTTCACACATTTTTAGAATGATTTCAATAAGAAATTACATAAAATAAAATAGGTTCAAAGAATTGAAACTAGCAACAGTGTGTTAGATGAACAATGAACACAAAATAAATATCTACTGCAGTTAAATATCATCTGCTGAGAAAATGGTGCATGTAAACAAGCTATGGACAGAAGGTTATGTTTCTGCACTTTACGAAGGGAAATGTTCATATTCTGTAATTAAAAAATGATGTGAAAATCATGGAATTAGCATTTCTAAATGTAAAATAAGCAATACTATTAATAATAGAGAGAAAAGTTGCCAATCATTGCTTTTAACAGGAAAAAGAATATGAAATGAACATCCAAAGAAGATACCTACTTTTACGACTATTTCAAAAGATAGGTCTTTGGTCTTAAAAAAAAATCCACCAACCCAAAGACGAATTGCTAAGTTGTTAAAAATCTCTGTATCAACTGTAAGCAAGGTAATAAACAAAGATTTGAATAAAAAAAAAACAGAAAACAAAACAAAACATAATGTTCACTGCCTTTTGCCTAGGATTAAGCACAGAACACTGCGTAGACTTCTTTATGAAAACCACTTAGCCGGAGACAGACAGAAATTTATTGTGACTATTGATGAAGTATGAACCTACCAAAATGTCTGTTCCAAAAAAAAAGTCAATTTACTATTGCAAAAGAGCAGAAATAGACTTACAAACTTGGTTCCAAAGAAAGTTTCAGTAAAAAATTAATGATTATTGCTGGTTTCTCGTAGAATGGGAAACTAAAGTTAAAAAAGTTGAAAAGAATGCTAAAATCAATTCTACATATTACCAAAATAAGGTTTCAATTCCTATATTTAAAGAGGAAATAGCATCCTCTATCCACAGAGACTTCAAACAGTTGAACTCCATGAGGATAAAGCTACCAGCCATACATCCAAATCTACCACTCAATTTCTTCAAAAGTGAAAAAAGAGAAGGGTATCAAGTCTATACCTCTGGCTCATATTCCTTCAAAGTCCCGTGATGTGTCACCAGCAGGCTATTGTGCCCTCGGCTTGCTGAAAAGAGTGCTTTCTAAACGTGGGCTTAAAACAATGATTGGATAATGAGAAGTGGTGGAAGAGAGCAGTGGAATAAAATACAACTACCAATTTTAAGAAATGCCCTGTTATCTTGAAAATCTAGATGTAGGTTCATATTCCAGAGAAAGGGCTATCAGATAGAACATTTAAGAAAGAAATAATTTTATTTTAAACATTAATTATATTGCTGGAAAACCATTCTAAAAATGTGTGAATGTTCTCTATGCTTCATGCTTACAACAATTAAAGTGCAATCAATATACAAGTATAATTATATCATTAGTATGCTGTCTTTAAGCTGCATGCAGAGATAAAAATTTCATTTGTAAATGTGAAATTATTGCAAAATATTGCAGTAACATTTAACCTTAACTTAAGCAAGGTTTTGGCCTTACATTTTTGTGCCAACATGTTAGAATACCTTTAAAAAATGCAGTTTGAAGTATTATGAGAGCTCACATTTTTCCATTTTCTCTCTTTGAGCAGTTATCACCAATTCTAAACCAATGTCATTTTTTATGAAGTCCTTCTTTCTTGGTTATGAATAGAGAGAACCGGTTAGGGATACAGAAGTAAGCGAAATTGCAACCAGGTAAATCAGAATATACAGGCACAGTGGTCCTTGGAGACACTTATCCCCCCCCCCCCTCTTGAAACCGTACTAACCTGAAAGAAAAAAAATCAAAATCTGAAAAATATGCTGCCTGTAAAATAACTGTAAAAGAAGCAGAATTTTTGTAAATTTAATGGATAACTGAAAAACTTGGCAGGTATGTGAATGATTAGAAGCCAAAAATTTGTTTGTACCACTTGACCACCCACTTAAAAGTAGCAGTAGCTGTGTGTGTTGCATAGTTTTTTTTTTTCTTTTTTTTTTTTAAGGTTTAACGACCATCGTGAGCAACTCAGTGGGTTATAAGCAGTCGCTGATCCGTAATCATTGCTGTAAGAGAAACACAACATCCATGCCTCACCGGGATTCGAACCCAGACCTTTCTCGGACAAATGGTTATAAGCCAGCGCTTAGATCACTGCGCCACCAGGATGGCCTGCATAGTTTTATGCCTCTGCCAGTGGAGTAAGGGTGAGTCATTGGTCAGATCAAAACCTCTCTCTACATCCCGAGTAACAACAAGTTAAAAACCTCAATCTTTGCTACCATTAAAACTACTTTCAGAATTTAAGGCCACTGGTTCCAGGGAAGGGTGAGAGCCACAACCATACGGCAAACTCACCTCTCGTGCCTCATCACAGACTTCAACCCGGGCCCACTTGGACGAGCAGCCAGAAGCCGGATCACTGCACCACTGGGGTGGTCAACAGCATTTTGAAAACTGAAGCAAATGCACTCCTCTATAGATATGTTGGTGCCTTGCTGTGCAGATGAGAAGGAATTATTAAATTGCCTAGTCCTAATCACTGAATGTTTGGTGTATTGATATGTGCCAGAGTGAAGAAATGAGCAAACAGTGGAAATGTTCAGAATAAGTGTAGAAAAAAAAAAAAAAGAGAAAGGGGAGGAGGCAAAGCCACAGCCATCCTCAGGGATAGTGCTGCTATTTTTATATTATTTTTGAACTTGCAGAGGTGTCATGAAGACTGATTACCTTTCAAAGGGCACACCATCACTGTAAATTATTACTGGTGTCTTGTGAACAGGCTATGGGATCAGATAAAGCAGAAGAGGCGAGACACATTTTGATCATGTGAGAATTAAGATGTGTTGCAGTTGTGTAATGTGAGGCAAAATGTTGTTAGTAAGGTGGAGACTAATATTCTTAGGTGGTTTGGCCATATTGAACGAATGAATTATAAGGTGCTGACTACGAGAATTTTTTCAGCCTAAGTGGCAGGAAAAAAAGGTATGAGAAGGCCAAGGAAATGATGGGAGGACCAGATTCAGGAATGTCTGCTTGAGAAAAAGATTATGAGTGTTAAGTACAAAAGGTCTTGTGTGCAGCGTGTGATGGGTGTTAAGAAAGCTCGAGCTGTCTGCCAAGATCGTTGTTAATGGATGCATTTGATACACCAACAGCAAGTACATTCTAGTTCTATCAGTTAAATGTGTAGTTGGCACATGGTCTTCTTTTGAGGAGCTAACCTCTGAATCTGAGAGAACAGCTGAATGACAAGCATGCATGCATGCATGCATGTATGTATGTATGTATGTATGTATGTATGTATGTATGTATGTATGTATGTATGTATGTATGTATGTATGTATGTATGTATGTATGTATGTTAGAAAAAATAAGCACTTTTTGGAATTTTTGGCAAAAAATTAGGACTTTTCAGGATTTATGAGGACCCTGGGAGTCCTGTAAGTAGAAATGGATTAATCTCAGCATAATAAAACATTGGTTTACTCTTATTGCTTCTGTATTAAAATACAAATTTGCTTTTTGATATTCCCTTGTATGAAAAAATATTCTGAACCTTTTATAGCAGTGTAGACATTTCTACCAATTTTATAGACACTGAACAGTTGTAAGCATTAATGCTTGAGCATCAAATGATGGAAATAATATACTTGTGCTTGCCAATTTTTATTATTAAGGGAAGTAAGATATTTGACATACAACACTTTATTACGACTGAGTATGGAAAATAAGAATAAGACTTGCATGCATGAAATGTTCAACCTCTACCTATGTAACAGTATAAAGGGATTTTATAAAGATTTTACCTGAAAAAATGAAGCAATGAAGACTGCCACACCAATGTACACATAATACATGGCATACTGAGTCATATTCTGTTGAAACACATCTGGAGATATCATATCCAGAGCTGATTGCTGCAATACTGGAACACTTGTTGAAATTCCCATGTAGGGAGTAGAGTTGATGAAGGAACTATCAATACCTAAATGTAAATTTTAGAGAAAAATTACAAATGAATTTGACAGAAGCGGTTTTTCTCCACAGGGCAATACTGCAACATATAGTGCTACACAATAAAACTACAAACAAAATAGGGTAGTTATTAAATTAACAAAATGTATTAATTATGTGCATTCATTGAGCAGCTTGCACTTGTTTAACCCATTCAGCAGCATTTGAATGTCAAAAAAACTGTGCTTCTCCTTCTTTCTAATGTTCCCTAATCAGAAAAAGACAAGTATCATCCATTTCTAAAAAAAAAAAAAAAAAAAAAAAAACAGGTTCTGAATAAACCTTCATATTACATGAGTTGAGATGTCAGCTTCATCATAGCAAGGACTCATTATTAATGAAGAATCTGACATTTTTGCTGCACTAGGCACTAACTCAGATAAAAAAACATCAGGTTTTGAATAAACCTTCATATTACGTGAGTTGGGATGTCAGCTTCGCCATAGCAAGGACCCATTATCAATTAAGAATCTGACACTTTTGCTGTGCTAGGCCCCAGTTCAGATACTTTCCACCATATCCTCTGTAATTTTGCTTTTATATTTTCAAATTAATTGCTTTGCAAACAGATAAAAAACAATGCTAAAAAAATGATATAATTGTGTGGCCATTTGACAGATTACTGGCTTGTACTAAAAATAGTGCTAATATAAGAGTTTATTCTGAATGTCTACACCAAGCCTGTTCTTTAATTTTTTTTTATTATTATTTTTTTTTTTTTTGCCTTTAATCCTCGTTCAAAGTGCATCAAAATTTTCAAACATTTACAGTTTTAATACAGTTCTGAATTTTCACATTAGGAACTGTGTAAGTTAAATGTTTTAATTTTTCAAGTAATGTTGTGAAGAAATTATTTCAATTAGCGAAAACTTTCCCTGAATGAGCAATACTTCAATTTTCTATTTACTTTTCATGTTTACGAATAGAGTAGTTTAAAGTTACACACATTTTTGAACTAAGTGTTTAAAATCTACTTAAATTACATGTATGATGCAAAGTGTTTTTGCAATTAATAGCACTTGCAAACAAATGACAACTGGATATTTTTGGAGACATGAAAATTTTATTTATATTGTGTGTTTTTCTATTGTGGTGCTGCAATAAGAAAAAAAAATAAACTTTGAAATGTCCTTGCTAAGGGTTTTTTTTTTTTTTGGCCAAATCAAAAATTCTTTTTTTTTTTTACCTAGTCAATTAAAAAATATTTGTAATCCTGTAACCCTTGTGTTTTCCATAATAAATTTTTCACCATGAGCTTGAAAATTTCATTGCTCTGGAGCGGGAAATGAACCCGCATCTCCCGATTATGGTTCTAGCATGCTAACCGTTACACCACCCAGGACGACAAAAGTCATAAGTATCCGAGTGTTAAGAACCTCAGAATATTCTCAATCGAAGCAAATTGTGCTGCCATCTAGAGCTGCTAAGCATATCACTAGTTATTCAGGTATATAGTGTGGGAGAAATATTCTTCTCATAATACGTGGAAAATATGTCATCATAATTAACACAGCAATCAGACATCTCTGAATTGACTGTGTGGGTATTTACTGTTTCTCACGTAATATTCATCACATCAGATAACTTAAAAATTACATCGCCCTTAAAACTTTGTCGTCCTCAAGCAGTGTAATGGTTAGCATGCTCAAACGGTAATCGGGAGATGCAGCTTCGATTCTCACTCCAGGGAATTGAAATTTTCAAGGTTTCTGATATGATGAATATTACGCAATTCAGAGATGTCTGATTGCTGTGTTAATTATCATGACATATTTTCCGTGTATTATGAGAAGAATATTTTTTCCACACAATCACCATTGTCTCCTCTCCTTGAAGAAGTATTACTACAATCTCACAAGGAAGAAACTATCCCACATGCTCCAATTCAACCCTTACTATACATGTGGTACGTAGACGGTGTTATAATCTTCTGGTCCTCAACTTTAGGAGACTTACAAGGTTTTTGCTAAAAATATGTCATCAAAATTTCCTTCAATAAAATTTACACTCGGACTGGAAGAAAATCAGTCCCTACCTTTCCTGGACTTCCAGTTATACCGAGATTCAACCACCAATGCTATTTCCTACTCTGTCTACAAGAAATCTGGTTCAAACACCACTCTAATCCCATTTCATTCATTTCACCCCGGGTGTCAAAAATTATCATCTCTGCACTTTTTGATAAGGCGGCCCATAACTCATTCGTCGAACATTACCTTCTGTAACATGAAGTTCGAAAATATTAGAAGACTGGCTACAGAATACGGATATCCAGAGCAAATCTTCCAAAAACTGCTACGACGAATTTTCTTGACTCTTCTTAACTTTAACCAGAGCTATCCAACCTGTTAAATATGCTGGTTCTGTGCCTTTCCTAACTGATGTCACCAACCATTTAAAAACAATATGTAAAAAACACAAAATCGGATTTGGAATCAAGACAAATAATATAACAACCATAAAAAAGAAGACAGAGATACAATGGAACTAGTTAAATGGCATGGCATTTATGCCATACCTCTAAAGACCTGTGTGAAGGGGCTCAAAACAGGATGTACGTGGGTTCGACCACTCACCCTTTGAGCTGTAGAGCCTCGGAACATAAATACAATATTCAAACAGCCTCCACTTCAACAGCTCTTTCCCGACTTTACTTGGAAGGAAGGCATACCCCTGTATGGGAAGACATAACCATATTGAACACTCCAAGGACATGTTCAACTATTATCTTTGCAGAGAGTTTGGTGATTTACAAATACAGTCGCCTTTGCTGTAATGAAGAATACCCATACACCATCCCCCTGCCATGGAAACAAATAATGGATCGTGAGAAACACCCAGACAATCCAGAGGACGAGTTCGCTTAATTGTTTTGATGCATGTGTTAACCGTATCTCTGAACTGCATCCTAGTGAATACTCTGATGGTATATAACTGATATCGAACCACTTGTGATTAGTGAATTGTCAAACATCTGAGGATGAGCTTAAAGTAAGCTCGTAATATGTCTTTTAACGTAAAGTTTATAAAAAATTGTGCATAAGACTGCATTGCTTCTTTTAATTTTGGGCCACACTATATAACTCAAGCTTCACTGATATCCATCACGCGTCTCACACAAGACCTTTTGTACTTCACACTCATTATCTTTTTCTCAAGCAGAATTCCTGAATTTGATCTTCCTCTATATATTTTTCCTTCTAGTTGACCTGAAGAAATTCTCTTAAAAAGCACCTCATCACAGCCACACCACCTTAGAATATTTTTCTCCACCTTACTAACAGTTTGCCCTACATTACAAATCTGCAGCACAACTGCTTCACATTTCATGCCAACTGGAACCATCAGCAGTGGGCTGATTCAAGCACACTGATGTACTTTTATGATTTTCAAAACTCAAAGAAAGCCTGCTCGAGCGTGCCGGGAAATATGTTTGGAAAGGCCATTACTGATAACGTACGCGGTCTTACATCAGAAAAGGTGCAGGATGTACAGAGTGGTTTTATACCTAGTAAGGGCTGCACTAAACAAATGTTTGCATTACATGTAATAATCGAAAAGTATCTGCTTGTAAGAAAGTAGTTTTTGCGGCCTTTATAGATTTAAAGAAAGCTTATGACCAAGTAAATAGGATACTTCTGTGGAAGTTCTCTAATAATTATGGTGTAAATGGGAATCTTTTGTTTAAAAGTGTGAAAGCTATCTGTGCTAGCAGTAGAGAGTGCGTGTGTTTGTCTTATTATACATATACATAACATGAATGATGTTTTATCAAAATGGTTTTCTGTTAGTGCAAGAGTTAGACAAGCTTGCGTAATGTCACCATGACTGCTTAACATATTTATGAATGTATGCATGCATGATGCCAAATATAGACATTCTTTTAGACCTGATTTAATTAAAAGAAATGCTAGAAACAATGGACTTTGTCACAAAAAATATATAAAAGCTGGCAGTGATATGTTGACATATTTTGGCACATCTTTTGTAAACTTTTAAAATTGTAAAAAAATTCTTCTTCCTCCTAAAATGTGCTGCTCTATGTATGTGCCTAGTGTACACAAACATAAAAATGTCCTGCCCGTGACCCCTGATATACTTGCATTCCAGATCTGTTTAAAAATGGCTTCAGTAGTTTATAACTGCCAGATGTGATAACTGGCATAGTTGAAAGGAAGTGAGGAAAAGGAATTTTTGAGTTTTCTGAGTTGTTACATGAACAACTAAGAGGGTGGTTCACGGTTGAGCTGGACATTTTATTGTAACTCCATTTTCTGTACTGATTATGACAGAATCTGTATGGTAAATATGTTCATGAGCCTCCCCTGATGCCAGTAGTGCTTTCATCCATGCAGCACATGGGAGGTGCATTGTGTGAAGCATGAAGTCCATAGAGATGTGGAACAGCACTGAATTGCTAAATGTGAAGGAGAGGGCACAACATGTTTACATTTTGCAAAGATCGCAATCATGATTCTATGGAGAAAAAATAACAACTGAAATGTAAAAATTCAGTAGAATTGGTAATTTTATTAATTAAAGCAAATGTCATCTGGAACTAACCTGATACATTTGACACTAAAGTTGTACTTTCAATGATTTCCATACTGATTTCTGTAGGGCTCTTTGCTTGGCCAAGGAAGGTGTTGGTCATCTGTCCAAAAACGACGGCTAGTAAAGGCCATCCTGCTCCTGTTATTACGGCAAAAAGCGATCCCAAACTGATGAGGAAAATATCAAAACATGTTGCATAGCGAAACTGAAATGGGAAGAAAAAAGTTAAAATTCACAATCAGATACCTAAGTTTGTTGCTTAAGTAAGTAGTAAGATTATTAGCCACATTTTAAGAGCAGTTATACAGTGCTTTTAGTATAACTTAAAATTCAAGTTTTTAACAACATCTTCAAAATCAAGTTCTTTTACAGGTTTAGCATTTGCAGCAAAATTAGTCAAACTGGAGAATCTCAAATCCATGGATGAGCTCCTAATATAGTTCTTAGGTCTTTTAAGAACACTAAAAGACCTTCTACCACATGCATTAGAAGCCATCATGCTCAGGAAAATTCCTAAAGAAGCGTGCAGCTTAGTAAAGAATGAAGTTAGCTGCTCATCATGATTTTTTTTTTTTTTTGATTGGGGTTTAACGAACACCGTGAGCAACTCAATGGACTATAAAGCAGTCACCTGTCCTTAATTTAGGGTCACTGGTTCTAGGGAAGGGAGAGAGCCAGTGCCGTAAGACAAACACAACATCCATGCCTCAGTGGGATTCAAACCCAGGCTCCTTTCGGACGAATGATCAAAGGCCATCGCTTAGACCACTGCGCCACCGGGGCGGCACTTATCATGATGTACTGGGATCATACACATTTACAGAAAATAAATTCCAGGACTTTTCTAGTTCATCAAAAAATTCCAAATTTTTGCTAGAAGATGGTGATTGTTTTATGATATTTTGCAAACTGGGGTGAAATTTATTATGCATTTAAAATTCATATGAAGTCCTATGGGTTCTGCTGTTACTGAGTGTCCATCAGTGTGTGTTACATTTTCAATGAAGTAGCAAAATTTCCCCCTTATCAAAATTGTGTATAAAGCTTATATGAAGCAACCTGACACTTAGCACAGTGATAATAAAATATCACAATTTTATCATGGCACTGAAGACTCCCTATTCCCTAGTCATCTATTCCCATGCACATTAGTGGCAGGGAGGCTAGAAATCAATCTGCATCAGTCAAGAAAGTGTATGTTAAAAGGAAGGGATGTCTTGAACTGGCAGGAAGGTTTCCACACACTGTATAGTGACTAATTGCACAAAACTGCTACACCACACACCAAAGTCGCCAAAAATATGGCACTCAAAAATCGTAAACTGCAGCATAACATGAGACGAAAGAGATGACATTACATCCATGGAAGGAAGGGATGTCATTGCAAGCAGACATCACAAGGAGCTAAAGCAAAGTGATGCAATCAATCCAAACATTTTAACTGATTTTTTTAATTGCAAGAAAACATTTCAGGCCCATTCATTCCAGGACCCTTCACAAAAATATGAAAAATCAAGGACTTTTCAGGCCAGGAAAAAAGGCAAACTAAATTCCAGGGGCAATGAGAACCTTGGATACACTTCCAGGAATTCATGCAGCCCTAGGCCATGGCCTAGTTGTAAATTTGCCCCTGCACACTAACCCAAAGACACAGTGGTAACATTATATCACCTGACTTTAGGTATTAATATTGTCTGGAAATCTCATCACATTATGTACAAAATAAGCTGTCTATACATGCCATAAAAGCAAACCACGTCTTCAATAAGCAAATTAAAATAAATTTATTTACAAATTAAAAGCGGGTTAAAAGCAGACTAGCGCTTTCGGGGATCTCCCGTCCCCATCTACTGGTCAATGTGCCACGGGATCCAACAGAGTCAACCCTTACATACTTGATAACACGACCCATCATGCACCACGTCACCAACAGACCATGATGTCACAGTATAAGCACAAATTATAAAATTTCAATTCCAAATCAATATGACATAAATATAAGAATACAAAATATTTACAAAAATATACGGTTCCGATGTTTTAAAATTCCTCATGTGTCAAAGTCTCTTGTGGAGCAACCATTTTTCGCCAAGGTCTTGGTACAAATGTGGGGAGATCTAAATTATAACAGTTGTCTCTGTATGCAATAATATATAAACTTTCTGAAAAGAAAACAGTATTTTTGTTGACATTGGAGTTCAAGATTTTAACATTCTCCCAAACAGGGGTGTAACCACCCTGTTTAACAGCCATAGTAAAGGCAGTATTAATAGTTTCTGTCCGGAGGGTGTACTTGTGTTCACCCAACCGGGTATTCAGAGTCCTAATTGTAGAACCTATATAAAATTTGTCAATAACACCCGAATCCTCATGGGCGAGCGGAATGCAGTATACACCATATTTCATGAGTTTGGGTACTTTATCTCTGTCATTTCTCAGTAAAGTAAATACATTTTTAGTGCAAACTCCAAATGTCAAATTATGCCTATAGCATATCTTCTTGAAGGTGTTAACTATTGGAGGGAGATAATCCACCTTTCCAACGTATCTAGTGATTTTATTGTCCGTGGACAAGGTCGTGAATCTCAACCTGGTGAACCTTCTCAATAGACCGGGAAAGTAGTGCGCTGGGTAGCCGGAGATCCGAACCATAGTTGAGGCCTTAGAGAGTTCATCCTGTCTTGCTCTGCTGGAAGAAGAGTGTGTGAATACGTGTTTGATTAGAAATAGAAGTGATGATGCTTTTTTGTTCAGGGGGGTGAGAAGAGTTAAACGGTATGATACATGGTATGAACGTAGGTTTTCAGTACACCGAGTATCTAATCTCACAGATGGGTGATCCCTCCCCCCCCCGCCCCTTTAGCTACAGGCCTGGTCCTGAGGAAGGGTAGGGTGCAACCTGAAAATTCAACTGTAAGTAATTAATATCTTTTTATTCCTGAGTATATCCCATAATTTAGTGAAATTTATAGTATATCAAGTCTAGGAATAGCCATGCCATCAATTAATGCTGTCAAACCGGCCATCCAACATTTTTTTTTTTTTTAATTGGGGGTTTAACGACCACAGTGAGCAACTCGATGGGCTATAAGCAGTCGCCCGTCCCTAATTTAGGGTCACTGGTTCCAGGAAAGGGAGAGAGCCAGTGCCTTAAGACAAACACAACATCCATGCCTCACCGGGATTCGAACCCGGACCCCATTTGGATGAATGATCAGAGGCCATCGCTTAGACCACTGTGTCACCGGGGTGGCTCCATCCAACATCAAATGAACCTGTCAGTCCACTGCACAGATTTAGC
Organism: Macrothele yani; assembly: GCA_039090855.1. NCBI lineage: Eukaryota > Metazoa > Arthropoda > Arachnida > Araneae > Macrothelidae > Macrothele > Macrothele yani. Next base: position 5,252,033 of record CM077014.1, read on the forward strand.
ATCTTTTTATTTCAATGTTAAATTAAGTGAAGTAAATAGCAAGCATCATGCTTTTAACAGTGCTTCTCTAGATACCATTTCAAACATGAAAGAGATTTAGTAACTGATTGCTGCAAATAAGAACAAAATAATGAGCAATGAAACTAATGAAGAATATAAAATTCACACTCACTCAATATGCAAGAATGTGTTGGTTCAGCATAGCTGCTACAAAAAATTGAAATTTAAGACAATTGAAAATCAGAAAAAAATACCAGAACAAGTCTGGTAAGGAAGAATAACAGACAGATTATTAACTTTAACCACAAAAAAAAAAAAAAAAAACATGACTTGAAAATTTGTCATAAATATTAATAAAACAGCTCTGGTAAAATTTTATCTGAAAATGAGTCTTACCAAATTCCAAAAAGAATAAGTATTTTTGGTGTCACCCTTTTCTTTCCCACTTTTCTGATCTTTACTAAAATAAACAAAGGGCTAAAATCAATTCTACTACAAGCAATGTACAATGCAACTCATAAAATGCTTTCATTTTTTTTGACATACAATTCATTACTAAGATTTAAGATCGAAACATGAAGTATATGTCAGCCAGTTTTGGAAATGCCAAAAACATTTATTAATATCTAACTTTTGAAGGATATGGTATTCACAAAAGGTCATTATTTTTGTTGGCATATAGGAGGACTGCCATCAACTCTCATTTCATATAGCATATTGCTGCAATGAAGAAAATTTATCTGAGGGTGTTAATATTCAGAAATAAGTGATCAAAAGACTGAGAAGCTTCAAATACCTAGGCCTGATGTTGGAGAAAGACAGATTTGAAGAGAGAAGTCAATGGCACAGTGCAAGCAAGATGGAATAAATGGAGAAAATCAAGGTTAATGTGTCATAAAAGCATAACAATAAACCTGAAAATTCTGGTGTTCAATGCTGAAGTAAGCCAGCAATGCTTTTCAGTGCTAAGATTTTTCCAATGACAAGATGTTTGGATAATACACTATCTGCCAACAAGTAATTGGACACCCCTGCAATCAACGATATCTGTGGTCCTGATACACACCACGGCCGCCGCCGTTAAATATCGTGTGGGAAACGACAATGCAACCAGTCGCATGAAAGATGCCACGCAGTTCGGAGCTCTCTGATTTCGAGAAAGGTGTAATCGTCGGGTATCACAGAAATGGCCGATCCATACCTAACATATCCAGCAAGTTGAAGTACCCAAAATCGACAGTGGCCTATGTGATTGGCAAGTGGAAGATGAGAGGTGACTGTCGGAATGTGCCCCGACCCGACAGACCCACAAAATTGGGAGTTAGAAACCGACGGGTGCTGGCCAGAGAAATTCGGAAGAACCGCACCAAATCGATGGGCCACATCCGCGAGGAGTTTCAACAGGCATCCGGGAGTGTTCTTTCGATGAATACCATCCGTAAGGAAGCCCATCTGCTCTGTTATCATGGACGTGCTGCCGCCCACAAGCCTTTGATCACCAAGTCCAATAGTGCTGCTCGGCTAACGTGGTGCAAAGAACGTAGACAGTGGACCGTTGAACAGTGGAAACAGGTTCTCTGGAGCGATGAATCAAGATTCACCCTTTACCGTTCGGATGGCAAGGTCTGGGTTTGGCATCTGCCTGGAGAACGCCTCCTGCCGGAATGTATTGTGCCAACTGTGAAGTTTGGCGGCGGTGGAATTATGCTATGGGGGTGTTTCTCCTGGTATGGCACGGAACCCTTGGTCGCAATTCCTGTAGTGCACCATTTTGGATGACCATGCGCTTCCTACGTTGTGGCAGTTTTACGGGGTGGACCCATGTTACTTTCAGGATGACAATGCCCCCTTGTCATGTTGCGAGGTCCACCATGGCTTCGTATGATGACAATGGGGTTAATCGAATAGACTGGCCTGCGCAGAGCCCAGACCTTAACCCTATCGAGCACCTCTGGGACGAGTTGGAGCGTCGACTTAAGGGGTGCCCCCACCGTCCGAAATCGGTGAAGGAACTGACTTGTCTTCTCCAAGCCGAGTGGAAGAAAATACTGCTAACCGTTGTACAACGCCCGGCTGAGAGTATGCCCCGGAGGGTCGCAGCTGTAATCGTCACTCGTGGAGGCTCCACCAACTATTGAAGGTGAATAAACTTCGTTTTCCTTTGCTATCACAGGTGTCCAAATACTTGTTGGTAGACAGTGTAACTAAATGTTGCTGAAATGAAGATAATGAGGTGGATGTGTGGTAACACTACAAATAAGAGAATTACAAATGAGAGGATGTTAAAGTGACAGAGGTTTCAAAGAAAAACTAAGAAAGCAAGGCTGCACACTGGTATGGTCATGTTTTGAGAATTAGAAATGAGATAAGTGAAACAGTTAAAGTGACAGAGGTTTCAAAAAAGGCTCAAGAAGTAAGATTGTGCTTACATGATCATGTTTTGCAATAGGGCAAGAAATGCAAAATTATGGACATGGAGCTGCTTCTCAGAAAGTGAACTTGAAGAAGACCTAAGGGGAAGTGGAATGACTGTGTTAAAAATATCTTGAGGAAGAAACTCAAGAATGTGCTGACACAAGGCTGGAAAGAGTGGAAAAAGAGTATCTGTAACAATTACCTTACCTATATATGGATTAAAATGCTCTTATCAACTGCCATTTATACAGCAAACTAATCAGAAAAATGTATGTTGAAGGTGGTAATAATGGTGGTCAGAATCTAAGGTTAAGTAGATTTATCTATCCTCAATTCAAAGTCATTGTGGTATTTCTGAAAATTATCAACACTCTTTCTGTGGATTTTTAAAAAATCAGAACCTCTTTATGATGATTGTTGTTTTCTTTGCATCTGTTTCTGTACTTATATGATAATCCTGTGTAATAGCAGATCAGCAAACATCATTCTGCTATACCAATCAGTTTCTCTGTTTGGCTTAACTAGTCATGATGATTTCAGAAATTTTAGCATGACACTGAATGTGCATTCATGTTTTAAATATTTTCAGTTTGGATTGCTTGACTTCTGGAATTAATGAAATGTTCACTGTGGTTCATAGCAGCCTACATTCAATAAGCCAAACATTGAGGCAGGATGGATCTCACCACCCCTTCCATGTAGAGAAAAGTGCAGTAGTTTGCTACCCTGTAAAATTACCTCTAAAAGGTGACAGAATGAGTAGAGAAACAGATTAAGTATTGTTTGCATACTTTAAAATGAAAAGAAAACATTGGCAATCGCCATAAACAAGATTGATGAAAATAAGCGTAAAAAATGTGCATTTGCAATTTGCAGAAATATTGTCACTCATTCCAGGAAATGGAGAAAATCGCACAAGAAAAACAAACATAACATTTGCCTCATGTATTTACATTCAAATACTGTTTCAGCAGTACAAAATTGCATTGTAATCCTACTATGGAAATAATCAAGCCTTTGTTTAGAAATCATTTGTCCTGCAGAATGTAGCAGCTAACATTTTCCAATGAAAAATGAGAGGTGCTGGTTTGACACCTGATCCAAAATGACAGTTTTCTTAAGACTCTTCAAGAAATTTAATACACTGGTGACAGTTGATAATGATAGTTCTATGCTAAAAAAAAAAAAAAAAAAAAATTCTCATCTGCTTTTGTCATATTCTCTCTAGTAAAATTATCATATCTATTGCTCTTTCCTCTACTTTTTTATTTTAACAGTGTTGAAATTCACATATCTATTCAACCTTTACAATTAATTTTCATTTTTCAAGATCAATAGAAATCTGGTGTACTGAATCAGTTTTGCATCTGTTGGTTTGGTTAATTTTAAGTGTTGAAGTGGATGCCAACTTATCAGAAGAATTGTTGTTGTTTGCAGGTTCCTGTCATTGGAGCAGGGAAGCAAATAAATAAGTAGTTAAACAAATTGAATGTAATGACAGATGATTTCGTCCACACATATATTTATTCTTCAAACGGGGATGGGGGGGGGGATATCAGTTAGTCTGAATAAATAGTATATACTTCCAGTGGGAGATGAATATCTATTTCTGTGATAGATGGTGCAAAAATTTCCAATTCCCTTTCACTATCTGACCCCAAGAAAGATGCCCTGACGTAAGAAGTTGACTGTTAATTGCTTACTCGGATTGTCTCTGGCAGGCTCTCTCTGAGGGAGAGTGTCCAACAACAGCCAGGGGAAAGGGGATGGGGTCCTTTTGTTTGTGGGAGGTCCCACGGTCAATGAGAAAATGACTTTTCCCAAAATGAATCTGTGCTAAGCTCCTTTTTAACTGAGGGTGAATTTCTCTTGCTGCCGTTCTCGCATAAAATAACAAAAGTTACAAAAAAATTCTCGCATAAAATAACAAAAGTTAAAAAATGCATAAAATAACAAAAGTTACAATTTAATTAGATTTTAAATATTTCCATTTAACACATCTACAGGTGCATACATACACATAATATGCACTTAAGCAATTTTTTTATTAAAGATTTTAAATGAAGTCAGCTCATTTGCTTGACATGCATCCATATAACTGTCATACCAACTAACTGAATTAAAACAAATATATACACATTTGTTTTATATTTAATTTTTTTTATAAGAATGCTTTCTTATGAAGTAGTCAATACTTTGATTCCATCCCAGACAACACAAAAAATAATAGTCATATGTTGTTTTTGTAGTTTGTTTTATCATATGAAGTCATTACACTTATTAAAACAAACACTTTGGCTTTACTCAGAAATTAAAGTTATATTCAGCTGACGCCTTTATATTCTTCTTTTTCTCTGGGGTTTTGCTAAATGAGATGTTTCTGGCCTTTTGTTAACTATAAAGACTTCTCAATGCTCTGAACTCAGTTCTTAAATTTTGTTGATACTGAAAGCAATTTCAATTGTTCATACTGATTGTCAATTAACTTTAAGAAATGAATTGAAGGTATTGACAAGAGACTTTGATCATCGAGGAAAACAAATGCTAATAAGCAAAAACTTAGAATAAGATACTCTTTTTATTTTGTTTTGAGGTTTAATAACCACTGTGAGCAACTTATAAGTGCTGCTGTCAATCATGTGCTACCCAAAACACAATCTGCCTTGAATGTTTATTTTGGATATTTGCATTAAGCTTCATTACCACAAAGAAAAGCATGTGTTTTATTTTTTGAATTTTAATTCACCACGAGGTTTCAGTTGCTACCATGCATCACCAAACATTATGATCACCACATCCTAAACTCATTATTTGGTTAAAACTCTTCACCACTGCTCCTTTTTAAACATTGCTCTATTGTAAAAATTCAACAGCTGCTTTAAGTGAATTTTCCCTACAAAACTTCAGGAAATGTACAGCATTCAGTCAAATAAAATAGTTTGACCTATAATCCATAGCATCAGCACAGTCCAATTCAACAGTCTTTGTTTCATTAAATCTTTTTCTGTTAAGGCTGTCTTTAAATGTGTGTTAAAGTTCATCATCTGCAATAGATGGTGCAAAAAATCTCTCTTTAGGCGCAGCTTTTACGTCTTGAGGGACTGTCCCTAGAGTTGGCATCAGCGAATCACTGCAGACTTCACCATATTCACAATGGAAGTGGTCTCTCGGTGGCTTCACAATGAAATCACAAAATACGTGCTGTTATGTTTTAACCAATGACGTTATTTGGGGGTGGAGCTCAGTAAATAAACGAAGTTTCTATAGCTCAAATTCAGGGGTTCTCTATTAATGTACACGTTTTCTCTTAAAAAAAGGAACATACAGTGGGATTTAAGATGATTTATGGTAGACAAGATTCCAATCTCACTTTTGTCCCCATTCAATGATTTCTATTGGCCTAGATAATTAAAAACATCAGATAAAAATGAGAGATTTCGTTTCTTCCAGAAAGAATCACTGCTAAGTTAACTTATCGCACCATCTAGTGCCAAATTGGAATACTTTCAAGTCAGATAAATGGAATTAAAAAAAAATTCTAACAAATTTTTAAGAATGATAACTGTGGCATGTATTAGCTATGGGTCATTTTTATTTGTGCTCAAAATTGCAAACACTAGAAAGTAAGAGTCTTCGAGAAAATGTGTACAAAATAATTTACATTGCAGATATAAGACAGAATTTCTCTTACACTCATTCAAAGACAGCCTTAATTTAGGCATTTTCCAGGGTATGTCTTTACCCATTCTCCATCTTCATGAAATAAACATATGTTTTGATACTGTATACTTTAATTACTTATTTTGGAAATATTTTCATCAATATTTTTACATGAGTTTTACTATTTACAGATGAGAGGTGAACACATCAGTTACTTAATACAGTGGAACCTCGGTCATACCTTTTTTTAGAGCATGGCCTTAAAAAATGTATAAATGTAAAAGACATATAAATTTTTTTCTTCAAAATATGTTAAATACAGTCAACCCTTGATGTACTACCATCATTTGTTATATGACATTGCGGTGTTACATCAAGGGTGGCTTTATTATCAAATCTTCCAATTATTTTTTAACTACCCAAATTTGTTAATTATGGTTCTCCAAAAATCATAATTAGTATTACATTAAAAAACCTGCTAATTAAAAAAACAACATTTATATGTTGTGTACTTAGTGCACATCGTATTTCAAAGTGTCTATTTTCATTTCGGAAGCTTTTTTGCTATGCATTAAATGAGGAAATTTACTTTGTTTAGTAGAAAGACAAAGTTCACCTGTAAATTATACATAAATAAATAAAATACTTGAAGCTTCATCAAGTGAAAATTAATAGAATTACACAAAATCATTACATACACCGAAGTAGTTTCTTTTAAAAATCTCGTGCATTTTCATTTGTGTTTTAGATTTCAATCCAATTATTTTCGGAGCACAATCACATTTATTTAATATGTGCATTTGAAATATCATCATCCTAAAAGTTTGCTTCAAATAATCTTTTTAATGTTAGCAGACACTGATTCACATCTTTGATTGAATCAGTATCTTTAACATTAAGGTTCGCCACAATCGAATCATGGTCCAAAAAATGGGAAGAGAATTCTCACACAGTTTGCAAGTGGTGGTATATCAAGTAAGTTTTGTGTTGAGAAAGGCAGGTAGGCACAGTAATATGCATTGGCAGTTGGCAGATGCCAATGAATTAAAGGATATTTCATACAGCATGTTTGTTCAGACCTTAGGAGTGGCATTATGCAAGGGTGGCAATAAATTGGGGGTTGATTGTACATAAAATTTTGAATGCCTCCAAAAAGAAAAAAAAGTTAAAAGAACTAAATAATTTTAGATTACATTAATTTATAATATAAGGCATACATACATGAAATTTTGCTACCTCAAGCCTGTATCTATTTTGACTATTGTATTATTTTTTTTATTTTAATTTCATTATAGAAACTGGATTAAGAAATTCTGTATGATTTCATATTTTCAATATATGAAAAACAAGAACTTAGTTTTGAAATACAGATTGTAAATCTGAATATAATTTTTTATATTCAACACCCCTATTCATAGGCATAACCACTGGGGGTCGGGGGTCAGGACCCCCAGATTTTCAGAGTTGGGGATCCTCATATATATGTATATGGTATATATAATGTGTATGTGTGATCAGACCCCCCCCCAGATTTTGAAACATGGTTACGCCACTGCCCCTATTACACATTCTTTCCTTATAAGCATCACTCTTTTCAAAGCAGTTTGTCTACTTGCTGATTTTGCGTTAGTCCCAAGTAATATATTCACCAATCTTTGTTTCAAATTTTTTGAATTCAGGGAAAAAAGAGAACTATGAAATGTTATTTAGTAAACTTTTAGTTGCATTATCTATTTCACGGCTGAAAAAATCTGCTGTCTTGATTTTCTCAAAGTTGTGACGTATCTACTTATGAACAAAAGAATCCATGAACTGTGTATTTCTGATATTCTAAAATGCAAAATTTAATATGCACTATAACTGCAAAAAGTGTATAAATGAATTGAAAATGCAATAGAAACCACAGTAAAATATCGGGACTAGCGCAGAATTATGTATAATAGTGAAAAACATAACTGACATTTCACTGTATGTGGTTGTGAATGTGACTGTTCTCTCTCACTTCAGATTAATCTTATTTACAGGACTATAAGTGTCTGTTCTCAATTACTGTTTATAAAGGCAAAGGTGCCACTGATAAAAAAGTGAACCAAATGCTCTTGGTCTTACATTATGGGAGTGACGCATAAGATAGAAACTAATGAAATGCATGCATAAGAAATATCTTAGCAATTTTAGGAGCGAGTTTAAAAGTTAGGGATGTTTCTAAGGGAAGGTGCCAGCCTCCACACTAATTTATTGCACCACCTCAAGCTTCAGTTTTTTTAAAAGGATATATTTGAGTTGTCTGGACATATGAAATATTTGGATTTATGGTACCATTGTGCTGGAAGCATGCACATTCACAAGCATGAAGGAAACATGTCACTATAAAAAAAATTGTAGAGATGAAAGGACTCGCACTATGTTTAAGAGCTGGGTTTTAATTACTATATTTTTTAAATATAAGATGCACCGGTAAATAAGACACACCCCTATTTTCAGAAGCGACTGTAGATCTTTTGGGGCCCTAGGCACTAAAAGATTCAGGGCCCCCCCTTCTTATCGCCTCAGAAATTTTCATTTGTCAGATTAACAAAAAAAAAAATTAATAAAGTCAAGAACAAAGTTTTCACACTTTTTAAAATGCCATTATATCTTCCTATTTTTAGAACGTTTTGTAAGAAATAGTGTTAGTGTAATCACTTTGTCTGTCTGTGCATATCAAACTTCTTGTTTTTAGAGATATTTCAAAAAATATTTTTGTGGCTAACAGGAAATCTAAGGATATTAAGTTTGGCACTTTCAGTAGCGGATTTCCAAATAGGCATACAGATTAAATGCAAAAGATGCGGTTTGAAAATGGGAAAGTGGGAACCACAGCTTTTCGTGTAAGAGTATCGTTGAAACTTATATTGCTTTTCTTAAAGTTAATTTTATGTCGATTTAAGGAATAGAAAAAGTGAGAATACTTCATAATTCTCAGAATTAAGCCTGGGGAGGATAAAGCAATAAGAAAATGTTGTTGCTATACAATAGAAATTTCTTTTAACATTATTGCATAAGAAAAAAATAAATACTGTGACATTCTTGAATTTCTTTATTTTTTCAGCCTAAATATTAGCTCTTTTGGTTTAGGCTGGTTTAGGGTGGAATTAGTGCTGAAGAAGAACTTGATTACCCTACACCAAAGGAAAAGGCAATAAAACAGCAAATAGCTCCGATAATCAGGACTGTTTCTACAAGCATTCCTCATTGCAACTCAGGGGGAAGGAGGCTCGAACACAGACATTTTCCTTTGGCTGGGAGTAGCATGAAAGTAATGAAAGTAACAGCAGTCCAGTTAAGTATTCGCCTTACATAATGAAATGTTTGGGAAGCGTGAATTCTTCCTTCACCTACCACTAAATGGAAGGCTAAGTTATTTTAACTGTTCCTTTCAAAACCAGAAAATTGATAAGAACTCAAATATTTGGAGTGTCAACAACAGCAAGAAAATAAATGCTACTAATATGAGAAAGTAAAATATCAATTCACAATGCAAATAAAGTAGTCACTTTAAGAGTTTATCTATTTCGGTCCCTGAAAACCAAAACATTACTGACAATCCAATTACACGTTTTCTGGGCCCCTCAAATTTTGGGGACCTCGGCGCGTGCCTAGTGCGCCTATTTGGATATCCACCACTGCCTATTTTTGAGAAAAAAATAACAAAATAAAATGCTATTTTAAAGATTTTTATAAAGAAGAAAATTTTTAATATAAGCCTAAATGGCACAGTGAATGAGTTTGTGTATTTAGGAAGCATGTTTGACAGAGAGAACAAATTGGATGGTGAAATAAATTAGTATGTGAGTGAATTTTTCATTGAAAGTCATGGCTGCTTCGGGAGGTTTTCACAGGAATGATCGGTTCTCAAGAGAGTCCCGAATGGCTGTGTACGAAAGTGTAATTGTTCCTACTCTGATGTATGGCAGTGAAACTTGGGTACTACAGAAGAACCATAGAAGTTGTTTGTTTGCTGGAGAAATGTGTTACTTACGGGGGGTGTGGGGTGTGGGGTGTGGCAAGACACGTTCTGATCGTGTGAGCAATGAAGATGTGTTCCAGTTGTGTGGTGTGAAGCAAAATGTTGTTAGCAAGGTGAAGACTAATATGCTTTGGTGGTTTGGCCATGTTGAAAGAACAGGTGATGAGATGCTTAGTAAGAAATTTTTTTAGCCTAAGTGGCAGGAAGGAAAGGCAGCTAGGAAGGTCAAGGAAGTCATGGGAGGATCACACTCAGGAGTGTCTGCATGAGAAAAAGATTATGAGTATGGAGTATAGAAGATCTTGTGCATGGCGTGCGATGAATGTCAGTGAAGCTCGAGTTGTATGTCAAGATCACAGTAAATGGAGAAGTTTGACATGGCAATAGTAAGTAAAAATTATCTGGTAGTTTGTATTTCTTCGTAGAGCTTAACCTCTGAATCTCAGAGAATAGCTCAGTGATATGTATGTATGTATGTACAAAAATTTAATTTTATGCATTAAAACAGCAGCTTATGAATCATAAAATCCTTGCAATTTGTGAAATTATCAATGTGCAATACTGCTGATAAAACAGCGTGCCGAAACCCCATTCAGTCCATCAGCCAATGGAGCATGTGTGCTGCAGGATTTGCCCATTATGTCACACCTTCATACAGCCTTAGTTATTGGCTTGAATAGTAATCCTTGCTGACTGGCTGATGTGTCAAAATAAGATAGTCTTGGTCATAGTCTGTTGACATTCTGTGGCATACAAACAATTCCTTGGAACAAGGAATCTTTTTTAACCTAAAGATGGCCAAAACTCATTTGAAAAAAAAATATGTATTGTCAAAATAGTAAATGGTGTAACCTCTGCAAATAATAGGCAAACAGCAAGGAAGTGAGACTATCAGATGGTGCCATCTTCCATTGCAAACTGCAAATAAATGTTACTAGATAGTTAAAGTGCACATTTCATGGATTTTTCCAAAAATTACTTCAAAATGACAGCTCCATAGTATTCATGTTATTGTGGATGAAAAAGACGTTTGTATTTTCTTTACAAAAGTTCTGTGAAACCAAATAATTTGCAGCAGCAATAATGAAATTGGCACCGTGCGTTTGTACCTAGTTTGTTGGTGGATATCTTAAATGCCTGTGCCGCCCTGGTGGCGCAGTGGTCTAAGTAATGGCTTCTGATCATTCATCTGAGATGAGTCCGGGTTCGAATCCCAGTGAGACATGGATGTTGTGTTTATCTTACAGCTCTGGTTCTCTCCCTTTCCTGGAACCAGTGGCACTAAATTAGGGATGGGCGAATGCTTATAAGCCCATTGAGTTGCTCACAATGGTCGTTAAACCTTGACCCCCCCCCCTCCTCTGCCAAATGTCTGTTATGATGTTTTGGCCTGAGATGTGGTTCTTTCCCTTTATTTTCTATCACTTTGCTTTTTAAAAGAATTATGATAGTCCTTTTATGTCCATTACAGATCACTATGTACAACATATGAGGTATGTGCTTAAATTGTATTTTACATCATTAATTCACAAACGCACAGGTGTACACAGCACATGGGCACACATACATACATCTGGCATGATAGTAGGCCCAGTTAATAAAAGACACATATGCATAGTTAACAACGGATAACCATAAAAGTATATTATATACCAGCATTCACGGTACAATGACACCATAGAAAAAGTGCAGACATCAAGTATTGTACCTAAGATAAAGTGTTAACATTTTCCAGTCTTAATATTAGCACACATGCATATACATTCATGGCAGTAATATGACCTTTGGCATATAAGATGCAAGAGAATTTTAACACCATGTTTTTTGGAAAAAAGTGCATCTTATATTGCAAAAAAAAAAAAGTAGTTATTAAATTTCTAGCGTTGCTTATTGTTTAACAACCCTCACGAGAAACTAAAAGTACCCATCATTGATATATACATGTACTGACTTTAGAGCCTCATCAAGACCTTAACATGAAAAGAAAAAAAAATGTAAAAATATCGCACCCAGTATCAGAAACTGAATTGACACAAGATGAACACTGAGTGACAAATTTAGGGTTACTGGGGCCCTACACACATAATTGGTTTTGCTCCCCCTTTACCTACCATCCTTAAAAACAAACATTTTCTGTTGTCCCACATACTCTCCTTCCCCTCAGTTTTGTTCTCCTCTAAATATATGAGAAAGTAGTGTAATCGCAAGAAAAACTTGACTCCCAGATTTCATGAATACACATTTTAAGCTTCCCTGAACATGATTTGATTACAAGATAGTATAAATATACTAGTAATTCGAATTTATTCGTGTAGAATAGAAATAAAAGTTTCCAAGCTTTTGCACATCAACCACATGACTTTTTTAAGGAAGGTAGACAGCAAACTGGATAATAGAACACTTCAACAATTTGAATGCAGCGAATTGACCTGACAATAAATGAAGAGATGCAAATTTAATTATTCATTCAAAGACACGAGGCATCACATTTGTTTAGCATGCAGAATTTTGGGAGGTAAAACAAAAGACATACACTATTTGAAAAATTGGTTTCAAATTCGTGGTAACTCTAGCAAGACGCTATCATTGCAGGACTCGCTGTTGGTGATGATCTCCAAGGTTTCCCGAATGGCAGTGGACTTAGGGGTAGAGTAAGAAGCTAATTACTTTATGTCATCCCATATAGGATCAGAGGACTTGAACTGGACTTCTCTGGATAGGGCCACGGTTAATTTGCCGTTCTTTGTGTCTCTCTTATGCTTATTGACTCTAATTCTAAATGAATGTTTGATCATTCCAACATAGTATCACTTGGAGCCGTCTGGATATTGTAGAGGTATGGCATAAACACCTGCTTCGTTGGAGGCAGGATGCGCCCCGAACACGGTACATAGATGGGTTTCGGACAAAAGCCCACCGGCAAGGTGCCCACCCAGACAGTTGCCCACTGGACATGAGCACACTGAACTTGAGCACACCCTGCACAGTAACATTAGGAATAATCGCTATAATATATTTTCAAAATTTAAGCATCATGACGTGCTTTGATTTTGGGAGATGGTGTACACCCACCGAAATTTTAATTTTGTATGCCGTGTGATACAACGCTTATTTGGGACATGATGTACACCCCCTTGATTTGTACACCCACTGAAATTTTAAATTTGCATGCAGTGTGACCCAAAGTACGTTTTGAAAAAGAAAGGAAACAGCAAATTGATACCCCGGAGAATGGTACCCTTCTGTTGCTGCGACATTACAGGGGCTTATTGCACAAACGACAACTCATCGGTTCACTGTAAACCACCACACAGGAAAAGTGCCACACATATTTCAAAAACTTGGAAAAGTGCCACACATTGAAAAACTGCTACATGTTTTTCGTTAAGGGGCTGGGCACAAATTAATTTTCCTCCGAGGAACACTTTGAATGTGTGGCAGTTTTCCAGGTGCCTAACGAAGGGAAGAAGCCCTTTTGTTTGTCTGAATTTTCAGGCCGGTTCGTATGAGTTTAGGGCAACCGTTCACAAAAGTTTAAGGAGGGGAGGAATGGTGGGTATAAAGATTGCCGTTTCTTGGCTTATATTGAGAATTGAATTGAGAACTCTAAACAAATTTCGAGAAAACGTTCTATGTAATCCAAGTGAGAATTGTACTTTAATTTGAAGAAATAAATAGTCGTGACTTAGTACATTTTTTAAAACTACAGAGTTTGACAAAACAACGGAACTACAGCATGAATCATGCTGTGTTCAGAAAAGAATGATAAGGTGGGATTTTTTAATAATGCTGCGCTTTTACTTAGGCACTAAATATTTACACAACACGTCAAGTTATTAATATTTCTCTTTTACTTAATTCATAGCCCCCAGACCTAGGCCTTTTTAACAGCTTTTAATATGCCGACTTCATATTCAAAACGTTTACATACCAAGACAAGTTACTAATATTGCAGTTTTACTTAGGCACTAAAATCTAAATATTAATTCATAGGCCCTAGCCTAGGCCTTTTTACCAGTTTTTAATCTGCCAACTCCATATATGTACATAACATTTACGTATCAAGTCTAGTTAATAATATTGTACTTTTACTTAGGCACTAAATATTGTTTCATAGGCTCTAGGCCTTTCAAACAGTTTTCATTCTACCAGTGTCTTATTCACAAAGTTTGTACATCAAGTTAAGTTAATAACATTGCAATTTCACTTAGCCACTAAATATTATTCATGGGGCCTAGGCCTTTTAACAGTTTTTATTCTAATGATGTAATATTCACAACATTTACATATCAAGTCCAGTTAATAATACTGGCATGACTATAAAAGATATAAGAAGAGAAACTCTTGGATCAGGAAAATGACAGAAGTGGAAGACACCAAGACATCATAATGAAAGTAAAGTCCCTGAAATGAAAATGGGCTGGACATATTGCTAGAAGAATAGACCAACGATGGACAACTGAAGTTTTAGACTGGGTACTAAGGGACATAAAAGAAGTGCAGAAGAAGACTACGTAGGAGATGGGTGGATGAAATTTGAAGCCATGCCAGAGTGACATGGAGAAGACTGGCCCAAGTAGACAGACAGTTTTGGAAGAACCTTGGGGGCACCCTGTCGGTGCAGTGGTCTAAGCGCTGGCTTCTGATCATTCGTCCGAGTTGCATCTCGGTTCAAATGCCATGAGGCATGGATGTTATATCTGCCCGATTGCCCTGGTTCTCTCCCTTTCCTAGAACCAATGGCCCTAAATTAGGGACGGGCGACTGCTTATAGCCCATCAAATTGTTCATGGTGGTCGTTAATCCCCCAAAAGAAATAAAAAGAAAAGAAAATAATCGCAATTTTATTTGACTCCATAATCTTTAAATGAGTCCCGGAGAAAACGTTCATAGCCTAATTGAGAATGTTTTTATTATTGTTATTATTAATCATTTAATTATGTATTTATTTTTCTGGAGACTATAATGAAATGTTTTTTATCTTCTGAAATAAAACACTGAGTCAATGTTTAAACCTTGGTATGTGGTGGTGAGAAATCCTGATAAAAGATCCCAAACTGAATCTATCTGCTGTATGAACAGCTATTTTAACACATTAGCTGCACGCAAACTTCAGGCGGTACATGTGATATAAACAACTGTTTGCTTCCTACCATCATTGCTAGGCTGTATCGCAGTTTTTCACAAACACTTTGTCTTCAACAATCTCCCATGAAAGAGATTTTAGCCTAAAGACAGATTTTCCCATGAAAGGCGTGATCTCACTAAATGTCAATTGCGGCAATTCACTTCAGACTCGTGTCATTGTATTTCATCTTCACTGTTTGCTAATGAGGTTAAGGGCTATGATAAGACTGTTTCATTGTACACGTCTGGAAACACACCAGTTTCAAACCACATATGGAGTTTTGGCAAGGCCACCGACTAGCTCACCAAATGAGGGCTTAGCCCTGTCACCAAACACACTTTAGGGGACGTATAAAGTTTCTTGGCCACTTCACACTTAGATAACGGAATTATATTTTTGTGAAAATCTGACGTGTGCGACAAATGTTATTGTCACTTATAAAATGAGAATTGAATTGGAAACTCCATCGATATAAATAAATTGCTCTTGTACAAAGAAAAAAACAACGAAAAAAACCTCACTTTATTTTTTGTATTAGGGGGTCAAGTGAAAATTACCCCCTTTTTTTAATTTGGGAAAATAAATTTTCATTGCTTTGTAGATTTTTTAAAGCTAGGGTGTTTGGTGAAATGGCAGATTTATAGCAAAAATCATACTATATTCAGAAAAGGGGTGATAAGGTAGGATTTATTTATTTATTTATTTATTTATTTATTTTTTCGGAAGGGTTAAACTGCCAATTATATGCTTTGACAACATGCACGTGACTTCCCACCAACTAAGAACAGCAGCTTTCGGACCAGCGAAATATAACATTTTCACTCTGGCATCTTTTTTTTTTTTTTTTTTTTTGATTGGAGGTTTAACGACCACCGTGAGCAACTCAAATGGGCTATAAGCAGTCGCCCGTCCCTAATTTAGGGTCACTGGTTCCAGGGAAGGGAGAGAGCCAGTGCCGTAAGACAAACACAACATCCATGCCTCACCGGGATTCGAACCCGGACCCCTTACGGACGAATGATCAGAAGCCAACGCCTTAGACCACTGCGCCACCGGGGCGGCTCACTCTGGCATGAAACATTAATTATACGCTCCAAGTCTTGGCCTCTTCAGCAATTTCTTTATCCATCATTTCCATATTTTCCACGATTGCATCAGAAGTGAAGCAAATACTAGGCCCTTTTACTTAAGTATCGCACATTATTTATAAGGCCCGAAACTTTTTAACAATTTTCAATCCACCGTGCTGAAATTAATTTATGAGATTTGTATAACAAGGCAAGGTTACAGCATTACACTTTTATGAAAGTACCAAACGTTAATTAATAGACCCCTGGCCTTTTAACAGGTTTTAATTCACTGTGCTTATATTCATGAGGATGGCATAAACAATCAAGGTAATTACTTGTGTTGTACTCTTGCTCAGGAACAAAACATTAATTAATAAGCCTTTCACATAGTGCTTTTCATCATTTTTTAATTCACTGTGCTCATATGTATAAGGTTCGCATAAGAATTCAAGTTAATAATGCTGTGCTTATTAAAAATTTCTTAACAAGTCCAGGCCTAGAACTTATATTTAATGTTTGGTGCCTAAGTAAAAGCGCAATAGTATTAACATGAGTTGATACGTAAACGTCGTGAATGTGGCATTGGTAGAATAAAAAATGTTTAAAAGACCTAGGCTTCAGGCCCATGAATTAATATTTAGTGCCTAAGTAAAAGTGCAATATTATTAACATGAGTTGAAACGTAAACATTGTGAATGTGACATAGGCAAAATTAAAACCTGTTTAAAAGGCCTAGGACCTACGAATTAATATTTGGTGCCTAAGTAAAAGCGTAATATTATTAACTTGACTTGGTATGTAAACGTTATGAATATGGCATCGGTAGACCTTTAAAAGGTCCTAGGTGTAGGGCCTATGAATTAATATTTAGTGCCTAAGTAAAAGTGCAATACTATTAATTTGACTTGGTATTTAAACGCTATGAATATGATGTTGGTAGATTAAAAACTGCTAAAAGGGCCTAGGCTCTATGAATTCATATTTAGTGCCTAAGTAAAAGCACACTATTATCAACTTGGTTTGCTATATGTAACGTTACGAATATGAAGGCAATTGATTAAAAACTGCTAAAAAGGCCTAGGTGTAGGGCCTGTGAATTAATTAAGTAAAAGGGAAATATTAATAACTTGAATTCTCAGTATAGGCCAAGAAGTGGCAATCTTATGCCCCTCCCCCTAAACTTTTGTGGTCAGTTGCCCTAAAGTCGTATGTACCAGCCTCAAAATAAAGACAAACAAAAGAGCTCATCCAGTCGTTAGATACCTTAGAGAACTGCCACACATAATTCGGGAACTTGGAAAGCTGCCACACATTCCAAGTGCCCCTCGAAAGAAGAGCAATTTGTACCCGACCCCTTAATGAAAAACGTGTCAGTTCTGCGTGTCGGTTTGCAGTGAACATAATCTTATATACCATTTTGCACCAGTAGGAATCTCCTATTATCATTATAAGCCACTATGAAAACTCCTCCACTTTGACAAACCTCGCACAACATGCAATTTGTGTATATTCCCTTATATGAGGTGTAGGAGTTTTCCGCAGTGTGTTTTCCTAACGGTGGAAGAAAGTACAGGAGTTTTCCGCCACGAGAACAGCTATTCAACAACGACAATCACCAAAGATCTTCTGTTAATGCAATTTGTATATGCCCCCGTAACGTCTCAGCAACAGGAGGGTACCAATCTCCCGGGTGTGAATTTGCTGTTTCCCTGTCTATTTATAGCATTGTCTAATGATTGATAAGTTTGAGCCTTTTGAACCCATAAGAAAGGTGATATGTATTACTTTAGGTTTGGGAGTAATCCCCTTTAATTTCAACATTTCTGAAACACAGTGCAATTTTTATAATGTTTATAAATATATGTGATCAGTTTTCCTACACTAGATCGGAAACATCCTCCGATGCTACATATTATCTACAAATTATCCATAGTGGGCAAGTGTCCAGGTGGGTAAAAGCCCAGGTGGGCAAGTGTCTAGTGGGCTTTTATCCAGACCCCTACATAGATATATCAAAAGAAACAAACAGTCGTGCTAATTTTCTATGCTGTGGCTACACTACCTGGGCTCTATTCCTTACATACAAAATGTTTCCTATAAACTCAAGAAAAAGATCAACCTTGGTACTGGCATGAGATCTCTGACATCTTTATATACTATGCCTAAGGGAAAATACTGACAAGCCCCCACTTTCCAACATTCAGGATCTTTAGAGGAATTGTGAGTGTGGTTGAATATGATAATATGCAACAGCAAATCCCACACCACATGTAGTATTAATGTCAATTAAAGCAGTGCTATAAACTAACCAACTATATGAAACATGTTATAAAGGTTGCAACCATAGGCGCCGACTTTTCATAAATACCACGGGGGCGAACCAAAAAATCACGAGAAAGTAGCATTCACTTTTAAAATTGATCGTCGTTTAACTACACACATATACAAGCACATGCGCAATAAAGCAATAACTTATAGTACAAGAATAATAATATATTGCAACTTCATGTTCAATGGAATTTTAAATTCCCAGATTAATTATACTTTATTGCTCATTGTCAAATTCTTAAATTACAGCAAACGTGTTTGCACGAACAGAACATTTATGGATAAAGTCATTACCAATATTTACTAAATTTAGACTCTGACACAGTATGATAACAGTTAAGTACTGCCAAATGATTTAAACGTGGTTTTGACATCGTACATCGCAAGTATGTTTTCACTCTTTGTAACATGGAAAATGAGCATTCACTGGTGCATGCTGTTAATAGCACAGTTAAAAGCAGTCGCACAAGTTTTTGTAGCTCTGTTAAGTACACAACAAGATGCTGTTTCATCTTGCATATTTCCATGCCATCTCCAAAACAAGATACAGTTAACTCTTGCCCTTTAAATGTGCCATGGAACATGTCCCTATGTAGTTTTAAAGCATCAGAGTTTAAATCATCCTTTAAAAAATTGCAAACAGTTTGGGGCGAAACAAAATGCTTGTATCAATTAAGAAATTTTCAGCATATCGTAAAAACTATTTGGTGTTTGTACTGAATTTGGTTTGCAACCCGGTTAGCACATGATCAATAATTTCTTTATAAATTCTGTTATAGCAATCTTTCGCTGTGAAGACATTTGATCCCGGTGACTTCTGTTTACAATATTGCAACCGAAAACAGCTTGCTCTCTCCTTCTCTCATTGTAGAAAGAGCACAGTTAAACTAAAAGAAAAAACTCAGCATTGGTAGATAACATTAAAATGTTGATACGAAACCAACATATCTAAAAAGCATGCATTTTCAGAGGAGACAGAGGGGGCCAAAACATGCTTTTAACCCCACGATCTAATCACTGAGGGGGCAATCACCCTCGTGTGGTCGGCACCTGTGGTTGCAACTTTGCTTCCTTAAGGCTTTCCCTCTAACAACTTCTAATTTTTTCCTTCAGGGTATCTCAAAATCCCTAAATATTACATTTCACCTTGATAGCTATAAGCTTTTGAGTTATGGGAGCAACAACCCAGAGAATACCTATATAAACCTCTAAAGGGGAAAAAGTTAAATCATATTTGGGGGGGGGGGACTCAAAATTTCAAAATTGTCTATTTCTGTTGAAATTTTGAAGTAAAAAATTTTTGCGATTAAAATACTTTCCCATACTACCATAAGAGAAAATATGATTATATAAATGAGAGGGAGCAGTAATGAAAACGTTATTTTTCCAAGATGATGTACAAAGCGAGGGAGGGGACAAAATACTGGAGGGGTGCTAAAAAATTAGGGGGGAAGGGGGGTTGGATGAAAGGAAACATTTTTTGAAGGATGAAAAATTTTTACAGTGAAATATTTGGATTTTAAATCTAGGGTTAAAAATGGGGAAAACCTCAAAAATGGAGAACAGCTAATTTTGTTTTTACAGTTGAGGGAACAGTTATAATCAGAAAGCTTTTTCTAAAAACTGCATGCAGGTTAATTTGTTTGTGTGCTGTTTTTATTTTTATATTATGTCTATGTACTCTCCTAAACATGGATAGAGCAAAGAAGTATTAACATGGGTTCCTGAAACAGTAGATGGATATTAAAAAACTCTTGTGTATCCTGGCATGATACAGAAGTATATCTGCAAAATCTGCATGACTACAATGAAGAAATACATACATATGTTTTATTGTTACATGACTGACAAATGAATTAAACAAGACAAACCAAAAAAGGAATATGAATGCTCCAATACAGACATGGACTATAAATTGAAGAAAAAAATTATTGCACTATGGTAGAAGATACTTAGTTAAAGCTGGGAAATACATATTAATGCCAACTGCTGTTGACAACTGTGTTGTATGACAATAAAAAGGTCTAATGCAAAAAAAAAAAAAAAAATTAAAAGTGTATATATGTATATATCTCAGAGCCCATTTAAGAGGGAGGGTAGTAGGGGGCTGCAGCTCCAGAATTATGCAGGATGCTTGAAGAATTGACAGAGATCTCTTTTTCTTTTTTAGCAGATAGCACAGCAAAAACCAAGAAACTGTCTTGTGAATTTTTTTTTTATTTCTTTGCGCTTTTTAGGAGGAGTCAGAAAAAAGTATAGTCACCCCCAGTCCATTGCAAATCTTTCGAAAGCATTACAGATGTTCTTTTGTACACATCATCTGTAATTGGGGGAAATCTTCATACATTAGGAATTCGTTTGAATCATGGTATTTGGATCATATTATTTTGCCCACTACTTCAATATAACCCTGAAGGGGGGGGATTAAAGCAGAACTGAACTTTTATCCATTTTTCAATAACGAATTTTCTTGCTAACACTGATTTGTCCGTGAATCATGGGATACACACTTCAATACGGAGGGGATATTTTTATGGCTTCCTCATCGTATTTTGGGAATGTTTTTATTCACCCACCCATAGTGAAATCCTAGATGTGCAACTAATACTGCAGCCCCAAAATACTGTCCAACCCCGGGCCCCCTGTCTACTTACAGTAGCTGTGCTCTGATGTATTATATATTTATCTTTGTATGTGTTACAAACCTCCAAATCGTGTGGGGCGTTAATTTTTTTAGGGTGGGTGTAGAAATTTCGGTGTGTTGGAGGGATGTTGGGAGGACGGAGAGCGACATATAAATCCCTGGTGCGCAGGTTCCCAGTAACTCTAAATCCGCGCAGATGGATAACTGAAATCTCCATATCTTATTCTTGATTCGAACCATGGAAAACTGGTGAAACCCCAACAGCTTGGGCCTCAGACAACTCGACGAAAACTCCGCAGTTGGCGTCAGGTGCATTAGCTTTTCTCTAAACTTACATAACACAGTATTCGTCAGGTGTATTTACTTTTCTCTAAACTTACATAAGAACTTTTCAGTACATACCTATGCTCATCAACAAAAGCACCAACTACGGTGGCTTTTTTAACAGATCCATAAGCCCGTTTTGAATCTTCTCCTGCCAGCAAATTCTGTTTTTCTTCAGGTACACCCATGGAGGATTCTTTAACACATCAACTTCACACACCGAAGTCCAGCTCCACAAATACAAAGGAATCATATAAAAGTATTTGGTTCAAGTGTATCTGATAGCAATAAATCTTTCACAATATTGAGATAATTCTTATCGCAGAAGAGTGCACTATCCAAACATTAGGGTAACTGCAAAACAATTGAAGTCATGTGTGTTATCGAATATACCGGAAGCCTGCAACGTGCCAAAGTCAAGTGGGGTGGGGGGAATTAGCATTCGTAGTTAATTGGGATGTTCCTTACTTTACTGGGCCAATGGAAGCTCAGTTCAGGTGAACTCAGCCACCAGCGCCACCGATACAGGTGGTAGGTAGCAGCAGACACGCAACGTGCATGGTGCATCGCCGCCGATTTCGTAGTGTGATTCAGATAGGAAGAAATATCCTGGGCTGTTGGTTATCAACTCAACTGACGTACGGCTGTTATGAGCTCTGTTTTACTTTGATGGATAGATAAACTTCGCTACGATCATAATGTTGCGACGCAAAGATCTCTGATCAACTGCTTCATCAACGAATCGTACCGGTAAAAACGTGCATCACGTCGTCTGGAGCTCTGCTCGGCAATAACCCTTCTGTCCTTGTCTCCTCACCTTATGAAGCGGTAAGTATTATGTCAAACAATATCTTTCGTGTATACAGATTTCTGTTTACACACAGGGACGTATTTAAAGAGGAGATCGGCCCTCCACCCTTCGCGAATTTTTATTCATTTCAGATTTCTTTTATTTAATCACTTCATATGACGAACTTTTTTCAAAGAATAATTTCCCCATTTGTGCATAGTTAGTTTTCTTCTTACAGTTCGTACGTTGAACGAGTTGAAGCTGTTGAGTGAACTTAAGTATGCGATTTTATTTTGTCACCTGTCATGTTTTCAACGCATTATACCTTCTTGCCTTCTCTCTGATATATCCATAGTGCATTAGCGGGATATTTATATCTCTGAGAGTAGCAGCAACCGCCTTTTCTTAACCGATCAGTCTGAGAATCAAAACAATCGTTTCGCACAAAACATAAAATTGCATCATGTCAAGCCGATAAAAAATCTTGCATTCCCATAACGGAAATGGACATCACGACATCGTGGGTACATCACGTGCAATGTACCCAGAAGTCAGCTGTTAATCGAGTTCTGCTTATTCGTCAGTGTTGTTTGTAATGAATACATTATACGTATAATCGTATAGGAACGGGGGCACGTGTTCCTCTCAATTTTCGTCTTCAGTTAGTCACCGAACATACTATTCTTCCCTAAATTTTTCAGTATTTCAAAAGCTCAATATTTCTAAAAATTAAATTCAGAATAATTAAGTACTGCATTTTTCTACTATCAAATGTATTACTGTGAGGTTATTTTTGTCTTCATATCAATGTGCGTTATGTAATCTCATGGGAACGGGATTTGCAGGAGAACGTATATCTGTTGTCCGGCATTGCTCTCTTCCTAATTCTCCTTGCTTGCTCCTGATGTCTTAAGCAATCCACAGACCCAGAGTCTCCCTCCTATTTTATGGCATCTCTTTCAAATACCTGTGTTAGATGATGTCACAACTGACCACATGTGAGAATGACAGCAGGTAGCGCAGTAGTCATTTTACTCTTTATTGAAAAATATAGATGAATATGATATAACAATAATTCTTTAATAAAAAATAATTATACATATCTTTTTATACATGTCATGAGTAATAAGATTGTTCTAATTAGAGAATGGCTCAATGTTATTCATACACCTTTCCTTTAACAAGTGAACAAATTTATGATGATAAGTATAGTTTTAAATAATGCATGAATCTTCACTATTAAAAGTGAATTATTAATGAAAACTTAAGCTCCTTGAATGTCGTCGTCCCATTAGCTAGGCTTATAAAACTTGAAGTCAGAAGAAAACATCCAGCACTTGGCATCAGAAGCACTTCCAGCAGAAACATCACGCTGGAAGGGTCACTCCTTCTGCCCATAGTCCAGTTGTTATTCATCAAACGCTTCATTCCATTGAAACATCGAACCACAGTACCAGGGAAAAGGGAATATCCACTGTGGAGCACAAGAAACTCATGTAGCTACAGCTACGAAGGATCACAAAAACAGTTGTATATATAATTTTTTTAAAGATTACCGAGGAAACGCAGTTCGTAATTGAGTTTATGTTCAACATCAAGTTAGCCGGCCCGGTGGCTCAGTGGTCTAAGCGCTGGCTTCTGACCATTAATCGAGATGGGTCCCGGCTCGGATCCCATGAAGGCATGGATGTTTTGTCTGTCTTACCGACTGGCTCTCTTCCCTGGAACCATTGGCCCTAAATTATGGACGGGCGACTGCCTGTAGCCCATCGATTTGCTCACGGTGGTCGTTAAACCCTTAAACAAGAAAAAAAAAAAAAAAAAGAATATCAAATCAGTCACTTGACTGGTGTTGAGTTTTCTCTTTTGGTAAACAGAAAAGGGAAGGGCATAAACTCATCACTGTCTAACAATACATTTCAAAAAACACATAGAGGCTGCAAAGAGCTCAAAGAAACATGGAGAGCTCCATGCAGGGCCACACTATTCTGTGACCTAAGCAAGGCTGCCACCATTTTCTCCCTAAAATGACAACTTCAACTTAACATTAAGTTTTAAAAATAAAACAACATATAAAGAGGATAAATAAAAACAGCATATAAAATTTTTCATAAGACTTTATAATTAATTATATTCCACAGTACTATTTTGGTATTTATCTTAAAATAAAAATTATAACCTGTGTGTTGTATTTGTTTATATGTGTTAAAAACCCAATATATATATATAAAACTGTGTCCCTCAAACGTTAGTACTGAGCCCCTCTGGGGTCTGCGCCCTAGTTGGCCTAATCGTAGCACCGGCCTTGGATGCATGCTTGGTATAACCAGGAAAGATAGGAAGAGGAATACATGGATTAGGGAAATGACAAGAGTTGATGGCATCATGATCAAAGTGAAGACCCTCAAATAGCAATGCTGGAAGAACTGACCACCATTGATACTAGATTGGATAATAAGGGACCGGAAAAGACACAGAAGAAGACCACGTAGGAGATGGACAGATGAAATTCGAAACCATTGCGGATTAACATGGAGAACGAATGCTCAAGACAGAGAGTTACGGAGAAGACTTGGGGAGATCTTCCAGCAGTAGCTTGAGAATAGCCCATGATAATATGCAGATTACCGTATTTTTCGGCTTATAAGTCGATATGGAGTCTAAAGGGTTAAATTTTTCAATATCCTTATCTTCGTTCACTGATAAGTCGATCCTGAGTACAAGACGGAGCTAGAACAAATGCAGTTAGTTTTCCTCAATTCTGTAACTATTAGCGAGTGCCCTTACAGACCATTACTATTCATAAGATATGTGGATGACATTTTGCTTTTTTTATAATAAGGGGCAGGAAAAGACCCAGAATATATTAAAAAACCAATATATTTATAAAACTCAGGCTGATCTGCAATATTTTGTCAACTTGTTTTGTAATCAATATTCAACTATTAATTTCTCACTTGAATGTAAAATGCAGTTTACTCTTCCGTTTCTATATATTTTCATCAAAAGAGACCCTAATTCATCTAAATTAAGTTATTCCGTTTACAGAAAACCTACTTACCAACCCATTATTATTACATATTCCTCTTTCCACCCCTCATCTCACAAGTTAGCTGCATTTCGATGTATAACTCGTAGAGCATTCATTCAATTTTAACTTTTTTTTCTAACTTTCAATAAGAATAACAAAACCATTGCTTTTCTGATGTTTTAAAGACAAATTAATTGTTTATCAAATCAAACTTAAATGTTGAAAATTATCTTGAGCCGAGAGTGATGAGCGAAATAAATGAATTTCTCACCGAGGGTACTTGACCAAAAAGATTACTTACTGAAGGCCACTACGCCGAAATTCACTTGACCGATAAGTACATTTCTTCGAAAAGTTGTTCGCCGAATAATTCATTTCACCGAGAGGTCTTTTCACCGAAAAAATCCTTTCACCGAAAGATCATTATATCGACGTGATCAGTTCATCTGAAGATCATGTTGTTGTACAGTTTATTTCAACGGAAAATTAATTGTACTTCGTTACTCCCCTAATCCAAGTTTAAATTATTAAATGTTCGATGTTCTGGAAGTTTACATACCTGATTATTAGTAAACTTAAAACAAGATAGGTGACACCATTGGCGTACCCACGGAGGGGGCTTTGGGGCTAAATCCCCCCCCCCTCAAGGAGATTAAGAGCGGCGTACGTCACAAAATAAACATTCAAAAATATTATTTTACATGTTCAAAAAATTACATAGTGTCTTCTACTACATGGTTTCTTTTTCCCAAAGCCCCAAAGAGATTAAGAGCGACGTACATCACAAATTAAACATTCAAAAATATTATTTTACATGTTCAAAAAATTACATAGTGTCTTCTATTACATGTTGTGTTCTTCCCAAAGCCCCAAAGAGATTAAGAGCGACGTACATCACAAATTAAACATTCAAAAATATTATTTTACATGTTCAAAAAATTACATAGTGTCTTCTACTACATGGTTTCTTTTTCCCAAAGCCCCAAAGAGATTAAGAGCGGCGTACGTCACAAAATAAACATTCAAAAATATTATTTTACATGTTCAAAAAATTACATAGTGTCTTCTACTACATGGTTTCTTTTACCCAAAGCCCCAAAGAGATTAAGAGCGACGTACATCACAAATTAAACATTCAAAAATATTATTTTACACGTTCAAAAAATTACATAGTGTCTTCTACTACATGGTTTCTTTTTCCCAAAGCCCCAAAGAGATTAAGAGCGGCGTACGTCACAAAATAAACATTCAAAAATATTATTTTACATGTTCAAAAAATTACATAGTGTCTTCTACTACATGGTTTCTTTTACCCAAAGCCCCAAAGAGATTAAGAGCGACGTACATCACAAATTAAACATTCAAAAATATTATTTTACATGTTCAAAAAATTACATAGTGTCTTCTACTACATGGTTTCTTTTTCCCAAAGCCCCAAAGAGATTAAGAGCGACGTACGTCACAAATTAAACATTCAAAAATACTATTTTACACGTTCAAAAAATTACATAGTGTCTTCTATTACATGTTGTGTTCTTCCCGAAGCCCCAAAGAGATTAAGAACGACGTACGTCACAAATTAAACATTCAAAAATATTGTTTTGCATGTTAAAAATATTATATAGTGTCTGGCATTGTCTTCTATTACATGGTGTCTTCTTCCTAAAGCCCCAAAGAGATTAAGAGCATCGTACGTCCAACGTACGGTCACACATTGTGTACGTATACTATATATATATATACCGTATATAGCCCCCTCTAATAGGAATTCCTGGGTGCGCCATTGGGTGACACCAAATTCTCCGATGTAACGAGCATGCTTTTTGATTTTTTTCCGACACACACACACGCTCTCTCTCTCTCTCTCTCTCTCTCTCTCTCTCGCGCTCTCTCTCTCTCTCTCTTTCTTTCCCCCTCTCTCTCCCCCCTCTTTTTAGAAGCCAAGAGTGAACAAAAATAAAAATGCAGTTGCATCCTCTAGAGGAAAAGCTGCGCGATAATTTAAACATACAATGTGCTCATTGTTCTTCGCACTCAATGGGACCAATTACAAAAAGGAATTTTTGCGAACGTGTCTCTGGGATCAGTGAAATATTGTAGAAAAAGCTGTTTACTCTCACTTGCGGCAGAAGTGTGCTCTACGGAAAATCACAAATTTTACACGAAATGTTCTTCATAGTGGAAAATATCTGAAACAAAATAAATATTTTAGTCAGACAACTAGAAGCACACACATGGAGTTAAATTTAATGTAACTTTACACCCTCTAGAGGGAAAGCTGTGCGTTATTTGAAGATGCAACTGGACACAAAATGTTCTTAATAGTAAAGAATATCCCATCATGAAAGGATTTTGCCATTCGGAATTTTAGAAAAGCAGATACTCTTGCAAACTGGAAATATGTATTACAATATACTATCCACCGTTCGAACTAATTGGTGAGTTGAATGCTTCTGTGACGTGTAAAGGCGTACTGTGGAAGTAGCCACTGATCTAGAGACATACGTACGTCTTGGCTTACTGTTTATTTTAATACTTTCTCTTAGAAAATAAGAACGATACATGATAGGAAGTCTTGCAGACTAAAATAAAAAAAAAAAAAATCGCCGGCAAACTACAAATACAAAGAATAATTTCAAACTAAATTCTGTTTCTTTAGACAAGGAAGAGGGAGAATATCAATCTGAATTAATCTAATCCTGAGATGGCCAATGCCAAACTGATTTCAGGTTCAATCGAGAAACAAAATTTCAAATGAATTTAGCAAAAAGAGCACGCAGCAGTGCTAGTAGCGTATTTTAACCAAATATGAATAAAGGTTAATACGCTATAACACACTAATGTGTTTTTAATCCGTTAATAGGCGTAAAATTACAAAAGTTTCGCAAGCTTTCACTGCCAACGGACAGCTTCTTCAGGCTTCAGAATATAAACACTTAACAGAAACAGACAAAGAATTTATTCTTTGTTTATATTCAGAAGCCTGAAGAAGCTGTCCGTTGGCAGTGAAAGCTTGCGAAACTTTTGTAATTTTACGCCTATTAACGGATAAAAAAAAACACATTAGTGTGTTATAGCGTATTATTGTAAGTGGCGTACAACCCACAATCCAATTTTCTATCTATGAATGAAGGTTATTCATTTCAAATATGTATATGTAAAAAAAGTAAATCTGAGTTTTGAACGTGCGTGAGAGATGAGCTGCTTCCATTTGACTGCAGCTTAACCATGAAGAAAGAAAAGGGGTTTCAAACTACTCCTATAAATTCAGCTAAACCTGAGTAAGAGAAAATCTGCTGCAAACTGAATTCAGTTTACACTAAAATTGAAAGAGCGAGAGAAAAAGTGGGAGAGAAAGAGAAAAATTACTTAATTATCTCTCTCTTTCTTAGGACCACTCAGTTGGGCCTAGATTTATTACAGAGATAATTAACTTTGAGCTTAGTTAATTTAAGAGAGAGCTAGTTTCCAGAAAAGAAGTGATTTCAAACTCAGCTTCAGACTCGGACTCAGTTTAAACTAAGAAAGGAGGGGGGGATAAGTGATAAATATAAACAAAAACTCAAAGATCCGTTATTAGGCGTAGAAACTTTATTTTTATTTTGCTAGCTTTCGCTTCCAACGGGAAGCTTCGTCAGGCAGCGGAAAAATAAATAGATAAAACAGAACAAAATCAGAGCACAAATGCAATTCGAATATGTCAAACAATCAAATAGGAGCTCGAGTGCTCACGAGCTCATAATGGTCATGTTGCTCATGTCGGGCGCGCTCGCTGTATACCAAGAATTCTGCTCCAAATCGGAGAGAGTTCCATCGTGATGTAGTGTTGCAGGATTCATGGTGCATCAGGATTTGGATTGTTTCGCGTACAGCCGTAGATCTTGGTCCATCGTAAGGGGCTAACATGCGTAGATCAGACCAAATGGGTAAGGCTCCCAGGCTGGTGGCATCCCGAGCTAGAGCCGTCCTCAATTTGCTATTCTCACATCACGCTGGTGTTCTTTTATACGGACTTTTTTAAGGAATTTTTGATGGCATAAGTAAGCCCAGAAATGCAGGGGATGGACCCAGTGAACTTTATTATCTGCGTCAGACCAATTAGCGATCTTCTCATCTTTTCTAGCTGCATTAGAGATGATTTGCTCAATATGCCCCATGTCGTATCCAGTGTTGTGTGCTAGGACCCGAAGGCTGCGCAGCTCACCTTCCAGATCGTCGGAGGTAGACGTCAGGTCATAGGCTCTGTCAGTTCGGTGTCTGAAGAGCGCGTATTTGTGCTCAAGAGGTCCGGCTGATTTACGTAGGATAGGGTTTTGCACGTGAGAAGGTTTATAAAAAAACTTCAGTGTGCAGTTCTCCTGTGGGGCTCCTTGATACCAGTACATCCAGGAACGGGAGGGTTCCGTTTACTTCGTATTTGGCTGTGAAACGTAAGTCACGATGGGCAGCGTTCAGATCATTGAGAAACTTTTTCAAGGCCTCAAGTTCATGACTCCATATACGAAAAAGATATCATCTGCGTAAAGTAGCCATAATTTGGGGGATGGACCTGGCGACTGCAGTAGTGAATCCTCCAAAGGTCTACTAGACGATTTTAAACTCAGGTGGAGACAGTTTAGCGTGGTAGAGAGAGAGAAATGATACCAAACTGAGCTTCAAATTCAGTCCCCCCCCAAAAAAAAACGAGAGAAAGTGAGAATCTCTGTTAAACGGAATTCAGCTTTTCTGAAAGAAGAAACATTAATTTCAGACTGAAACAGCTTCATTGAGTTCAACTTGTCTCAAGGAAGTGGAAAGGAGAGAGTGATAAACCAGTTCTGAATTGAATCCAGCGAAAGAGAGAGAGAGAGAGAGAGAGAAAGAAAGAAAGAAAGAAAAGAGAGGCGGAGTGTACGACACTTGAATTGTTGTCTTCCGATGTTCGCGCCTTGAACCTATGCAAATCAGTGCATGCAGGAACACTACAGAAATGCGCATTAAAGCCCACACGGAGCAGAATCAAACAAAGCTGTTAAGGGATCTCCTATCATTCTCTGCGTGTTAAAAAAGAATAACATGTCGGGAAATCACATGACCAATGTCGCTACGTAATCACCTTTTACGTTGCGGCATTGTATGGCCTTGTATCGCTTGCGTGACTCAAAAATCCCCAGGGCATCGGAGGTCCGGAGAGCTTTGTGCTACTGCCCCTGAGGTAGCAGTAGATTAGTAGATTACTGCTAAGAAAAATCTAAAATTTGAATCAACTGACACATTCTTATTAACAAAGAAAATTTCACTCACGCGACGATATTGAGTGCGAGTGAAATATTACGAGGTCTGGCTTCTGTCTGTTCGTAGCTGTAATTCATCCAATGTGCGTCCATATTCCGCTGTCTGACGGCTGCGTCGCTGTCGTCTTGGTAAGTGAAGCACGGATACTAATCTTCGCCAAGGCTTCTTAGCAGATATGTGCGGCTGTCACCGGTGCTTGAACCGGAGAGGACACTTAGACTCTGTGCTCATACTAAGATGTGCTGTTTTCGCATGGAATTATATCGGAAACTAGCACGCAATTTAAAACGTCGTCAAGGTACGTTTAGTTTTCTGTACTTTTTTGTCTTGTGGTTTTACACCCCCATGGGAATCGAAAATAAAACATGCCGTCCGTTTCTAATTTAGGGAAATCTTACATTGGTCTAGGGCGCGGGCTTCTAGTTTCTCGTGCTTCAGGATCCCGGTTCGCTTCTCAGATGAGTCATGGGCACTGTATTTGTCTTGATGCTTTCTCTGGAACAAGTAGATCTAAATTAGGGAATTAGTGATGGAGTATTCCTTAGTTATGGTATCAGATGCTCATGGGGTCGTTAAATACCGGAAAAAAGTTAAAAGAGGTGAATCGGAATTGACGAACAAAGACAACCTCCATGTACACCAAAACTAGAGTTCAGGTCCTTGGCGCAAGACAGGGGCGCATGTGTATACAGAGCCGCCATTCTTTTTCTTTTGTGTGTGTGTGTGTGTGTGTGTGTGTGTGTGTGTGTGTGTGTGAAACTATTTTTTTTTATTTAGGAATTTAACGACCACCGCGAGCAGCTCAATGAATATAAGCGGTTGCCCGTCCTTAATTTGGGATCACTGGCTCGAGGGCCGGGAGAGAGCCAGTGCCATAAGACAAACACACCAGTTCCGAGTTCAGGCTCAATTTTAAAAGCTCGAGCACGAAGTGTGTCATCGGGAGCCCACAGTGTGTCAGCCCGAGCCCGTCTGACTCCTAATTCTATATTGCGATATGAAACACGGGCCCTAACGAGCCAAAAAATTATGATTGACCCATTTAGACATTAAAAAAGGCAGGGATTTAATAGCAGGCGAGAGGACAGATGGAATCGGATCAAAATTGTACGTCCCGCGCAAATGGGCATATCTTACGTGAAAAGAAAATTAGTCAACTAAATTACCTCACATTTAAAACTGTCGTTTTCTAACGCAGGCCCTGTTTATTTTTCCTGACTTTGATCTTCTTACTCATTTGCCTTTTAGTTTCAGGCCCATCTATTGTATAAAAAGTGTTTATTACTGTTAATATGTGAACGTCGTTTCTGAACAGTTACAAATTTCTTTGTCGACTTCATTCTACTGAAGTTTAAGTTATATTTCCTCATAGAAAACGAAAATGATTATAAAATGTCGCAGGTCACCCTATTGGAGAAACTTATGTTATTTATAATTTGTATAAATGATATATTAAATATAAGGTTGCACAAAGTTAAACTTATTATTTACTCATATGCACATAGAACAACCTTGTGGCTGAGTGGTCAGGGGGCGCTGTCCGCAACAATCGATTAATCGTGTGAGGTGGGTCAGGGTTTGAATCGGGCCCGATGAGGCATGGGCGTTGTATTTATCCTACGATGTTGGCTCTACACTTTCCCTGGAATCAGAGGCCTTAAATTAGGAACTGGCGATTCCTTATAGCGTTAGTTGTCGTGGACGTCGTTAAATCTCAAGAAGAAATTATAAAGACTGTTCTAATTATGTTATCAGTTAAAGAAGGCAAAGTGCTCGGAGAGAGAAATTTTGTACCTTCACATACCACTCTTTAAAATGAAACATGAAAACAATATGAGATACAGAAATAGATTAAATAGTACTGTTCAAGAAATTATGCATAGATTTGGAAATTTTGGACATGAAGATTTGATCCCTTTAAAAAATGGAACATCAACAGTACTATAGGTCAGAAAGCTGTTCCTCCGACCCATTTCACGCTATGGGAAATCTAGAGGCGCGTTTCCGTTTTCATCTCTGGCCTGTATGACAGAGACTCGTATGTCCGTTTTCATTTCCGTGAAGTCGTTTTCATCTCCGTGAAGCTGTGTGTCCGTTTTCGCGCCACAGGAAATCTAGAGTAAAAGAAAATCTATGAGTCTTTTAGACTTTGAATTCTCCTCATCTATGAGCCTTTGAGAGTCAAAGGAAATCTAAAGCCAAAGAAAATATGTGTCCATGCCATTTCAATCCATGTGTCCATTTCACGCCAAAGAAAACCTATGAGTCAAATGAGTCTATGAGTCTGAATTCTCCTCATCTATGAGTCTTTGAGAGTTAAAGGAAATCTATGTCCATTCCATTTCAATCCGTGTGTCCATTTCACGCCAAAGGAAATCTAGAGCCGTGGGTCCGTTTTCATCTCCGTGAAGTCTTTTTTTCTCCGGAAACTGTGTCCGATTTCACCCCCGTGAGCCGTGTGTCCGTTTTCATGTGCATATCTAGAGCCACGTGTCCGATTTCACCCCCGTGATCCATGTGTCCGTTTTCACCCCCGTGAGCCGTGTGTCCGTTTTCATGTGCATATCTAGAGCCACGTGTCCGATTTCACCCCCGTGAGCCGTGTGTCCGTCCCCCCCCCATGAGCCGTGTGTCCGTTTTCACCCCCATGAACCGTGTGTCCGTTTTCATGTGCATATCTAGAGCCACGTGTCCGACTTCACCCCCGTGAGCCGTGTGTCCGTTTTCATGTGCATATCTAGAGCCACGTGTCCGACTTCACCCCCGTGAGCCGTGTGTCCGTTTTCATGTGCATATCTAGAGCCACGTGTCCGATTTCACCCCCGTGAGCCGTGTGTTCGTTTTCATGTGCATATCTAAAGCCATGTGTCCGTTTTCACCTGTATATTTAGAGTAGTGTGTCCGTTTTCATCTCTAGCCTGTATGACTGCCAGCTCCGTCTTCTCATATGGGGGAGAACAGCACTAAATTACACAAAACAGAGAACAAAATGAAACCAGTGATGTGAAGTTTTCACGGCTCGCTGTTAGGTATCTCAAGTGGGAAATTAATTCAATATTACAGATAAAGCAGCTGAGCAGCCACAACTAAATTTGTTCAATAATCTTATGAAGTGTAACAGCAGAAAAGCATCCGCCTGGAATTACGTATGTCATCTGCAAAGTGACCCCACCCCTTCTTCCAGTCAAGTCATGAGGCAGGAATTAAGTTCTGGAAACTGGCTCCAGTTCATAAATTTCCAGGACTAAGTTTTTTTGCTCTTCCATGTTTGGAAACACGAATACACTGCCCTACCATTTATATCCGAACACCTGCATATCTACAAATCTTTCCTTACAGAAAATTTGATATTGCGTACTGAAATTTTTGGACCTTATGGTAACCTTTAGTCTTCGTGGAATAATCTCCACTCGCTTTTTTTTTCTTCTTTTAACCGCGGGGACAGATTCTGCCGTACTCGGATGCCAAAATACGCACATTGCCACCCCACCCCCTTCCTTCCCAATAACTTTTCTTCGTTTCTAATTATGTCAGTAATCGGAAATCGCATAAATATTTGGATTTTTTTTATTTCCTCCCTTCGGATAAAACTAAACATTAATTTCTATTTTAATTATTAAAAATCTAGAAGTCTGAATTTTTAATGCCATTCTTGATGCACTGGTAAAACTAAGACAGTCTGGAAAGTACAGAGGATGTTTACACATCTTCAGAAATATTTTCCAGCAATATAAGTAATGTTTAAAATAAAATTATTTCTTTCTTAAATGTTCTAGCTGATAGCCTTTTCTCTGGACTATGAACCTACATCTAGGTTTCCAAGATAATGGGGTATTTCTTAAAATTGGTTGTGGTATTTTATTCCACTCCTCTTCCACTGTTTTCCATAGTCCAATCATTGATTTAGGTCTGTGTTTTGAAAGCTCTCTCTTTTTAGCAGTCCGAAGGCACAATAGTCCATTGGTGACACATCAAGGGACTTTGAAAGAATATGAGCAAATGGTATAGACTTAATACCAGTCTCTTTTCATTTTTTCAAGAAATAGATTTGGATATACCTGTATGACTGGTAGCCTTATCATGCCACGGTACAGTTCTACTCTTTGAAGGCTCTGTGGATAAAAAAATTATATTTTCTTTTTAAATACAGGAGTTAAAACATTATTTTGGTAATATGTAGTATTTACATATTTAAACATTGTTTTCAACTTTTTTTAACTTTAATTTCCCATTGTACGAGAAAACAGCAATAATCATGAATCCTTTACTAAAACTTTCTTCGGATTGTTGGAGCCAAGTTTGTAAGTCTTTTTCTGCTCTTTTGCGATAGTAAATTGGCCTTTTTTTTTTTTGTTGTTGTTGTTGTTGTTACAGCCGGTTAGGTAGATCCATATTTCACCAATAATCACAATAAATTTTTGTCTGTCTCCGGCTAAGTGATTTTCAAAAAGACGTTTACACTGTGTTCTACCTCAACTACGTGCCTAGGCAAAAGGCGGTGAATATTAGGCTTTTTTTCCCATTCAAATCTTTGTTTATTACTTTGTTTACAGTTGATACAGAGATTTTTAACGACTTAGCGCTTGCTCTTTGGATCGGTGGATTTTCTTTTAAGACCAGATAATTTACTTTTGAAATAGTCGTAAAAATACGTTCTTTCTTTGGATATTCGCTTGGTGTTCATTTTCCTCTTAAAAGCAATGCCTGGCGATGTTCCCTCTATTATTAATAATATTGATTATTTGACATTTAGAAATGCTAATTCCATGATTTTCACAAGGTTTTTTAATTACGAATATTTCTCTTTGTAAAGACCAAAAACATAACCTTATATCCACAGCTCGTTTACGTGCGCCATTTTGTTATCAGACGATATTTAACTTCAGTAGATATTTCTTTCGTGTTCATCTAATGTGCTGTTGCCAGTATCAATTCCTTGAATTTCTTTTATTTTCTGTAATTTCTTATCAAAAACTTTCTAAACATGTATGAACATCCTCTGCACAAAGCCATGATATTAGAAAGAGGAGTTCCCTCCTTTTGTGACGTAAGTCTGATGCTATTCGGCGTGATCGTCGGTGTTGTGCTTGATGGCATAGACAACAGCTTTGGAAACCAATCGGAAGCGTTGGTTTCCGCGTGACGTCACTAAAAGAGGGAACTTGTCTCTCTAATGCCATAGCCTTGTATTATCCAGACGGCAGCTGTAAACTCTCCCAGCTTGTCCAGACTGAGGGAAGAAAAACGTTTCACGAAAATCCCACCTTATATTTATCAGTTTGAGGGGGGAAAAATAGCTCGAAGTACCAGCCATATTAAAAACAGTCTCCTGATATTCCTGAACAGTATTACTTTTTCTAAGAGCAAGGTAGTTTTCTATTTCATTTAAGCATAAATAAATAAATCTAAATTTAAAGAAAGGAAATGGAAGAAGTGGAGGAGAATAAAATGAAATATATCTTTATAAGTGTACAATGTTATACGATGCATAAACTAGGGGCTACGGCTCTTGTGGAATTCATACTACTATGGAGGTGTCCAAATTAGCATCGTTTATAATATGAGTGAAATTTCCTTCATCGAAAGTGTTTAAAACTCAAGTTTTGTATTGATTTTGAGTGTATTGATGTAATAATTTTATCTGTAGTATGTTCTAATGACGTCATTACGCCCTATTTTACAACAGCGCAGTAAGTTTTATGATATGACCAAAAATTGCATAACCTGATGTCTTGCCCCCGTTGTTAAAAAATATTTCCGGTTTACTTGTGTTGAACGATCTCTTCTTTTACGCATCCGACGATTTAATTTGTCCCACAGATTCTCTGTAGGGTTCAGGTCAGAGCTATGGGCTGGCTATACGAACATTTCGACGCCCCTCAAACCAATCTGTAACAACGTAAACAGAATGATATGGTGCCGTGTCCTTCTGATGGAGGTACGGGCCCTCGCCAAAGTACTGCCACAGCGTTGATAGTGCGTAATTGTCCAGGACGTCCAGACAGAGTTCATAATTCAGAGTTTTGTCCAAAACAACTAATGGGCTCACACTGAACCACGAAAAGCAACTCCACACCATCACGCTGTCTCCACCAAACTTCATTGTCGGGACGATACAGTCCGGAAGATAATTTTCTGCCGAAATCCGCTACACCCAAGAACGATCATCAGACTGTTAGGTTATGTACCGTGACTCGTGAGTCCAAATCACAGATTTTCATTTGTCTATGGTCCAAGATCGACGTTCCTTACACCAAGCTAATCGGCGTGTACCATTGGTCGAAGCGATTAGCGTCTTGTGGACATCTGCTCGACCTTGACAGTCCATGTGGTGCAGCCTCGTGCTTATTTTACGGATGCTAACATCAGTCCTAATAGTCTCTTATAGGGTTTACGGGATTTGAGGCAATGCTGATGTGCATTCTGAGCAGATAGTCTTTGGAGAGAGCTCTCCTGTTACTTTGTTAGCTTCGGAGGTTTACTGGGTCGTTTCTTGGCATACTCAGCCGCAGTCCGCTTCCATTTGTATGTCACATCACCAATATTTAGTGCTGCTGAAATGTCACGTACGGAGCGATTGCTTATGTAGCATCCTATTATCAATCCGTGCTGAAAATAAGTTAACTCTGTAGATTGATGCATTTTACATCCACAGTCGTTTCATCGTATCCCTTCGAGCATATTCATAGTTGGGTCTGCGACATAGTGCTAGCGTAGGACATAGTATTAATGGTAAGGCAGTGTATGTGTGAATATTGATTCTCCTCAATAAAAGCGATCAGATCTTCGGAATGAAATCGACTGACTGATGGTCATCTTCAGAATTTACATGAGCGCTCACAAATTTTTCAGCTTTCTTCCTACACTTCAACAATGAGAAATTGTCATGAATGGAATACGGGATTACACCAAACAATACAAATTTTGAAGATGACAACCCGTTTTGTGGTGTAAATACACTGCCGTGCAAAAATTAAGGACGATACGGTTTTTCGAATGTAACGTCGTGCAGAAGTGCTCCACATCGACTCAAATTATACCATAAGATCCCCAAGATGTAAGAATATGAGACAAGTGAGCAAAACCGTCCAAACAAGGAATCCAAAGGATACAAAGGCACTTTATTGAAAAGGTAGCTTCGAGCACAACTGGACAGAAGACAGAAACGTCCATCTAACAGGCGGCTGCCAAAAAAAACCCAGTCTTTAGTAGGGGATATTGTCACCCCTGACTGCGTTGAAGGATTTACAACGTCTGTCCATGCTGAGGACGAGGTTGTCAAGGAGCTGTTGAGGCATCGCGGCCCATTCCTCTTATAGCGCCAATCGCAGCTGCAGAATCGTTGCTGGCGGCTCGTGACGTGCTGCCAAGCGTCTCCCGAGAAGGTTCCCATGTGTTCGATTGGATTTAGGTCAGGGGACCTTGCGGGCCAATCCATGCGTTGAATATCTTCACTCTCCAACAGCTCTGTGACAGCCACTGCACGATGAGGTGTAGCGTTGTCGTCCATGAAAAGGAACTCAGGACCCATAGCACCTCTAAACAGACGCACGTGAGGCAGGGGAACCTTGGTACAATAGCGGACACCAGTGACTGAACCTCCTTGGAAGATGTGGAGGTCAGTACGGCTACCAAGCATGATACCGCCCCAAACGAGAACTCCGCCACCTCCAAACCGGTCCCTTTCGATGATGTTGGAGGTGTGATTGCGTGTTCCCTGCTCTCTCCAGATGTGAATAAGTCCAGAAGCGCTCGTCAGACTAAATCGGCTCTCATCCGTAAAGAGAACTCTACCCCATTGCTGATGTGTCCAGTTTTTGTGTTCCTGGCACCACAGAAACCGCCGTCTCCGATGAGCAGGCGTTAATGGCACACGCCGAACTGGTCGTCGTGCTAATAAACCACCTTTGTGCAGCGTCCTGGCCACGGTAAAACGCGATAACGGACGTTCAGTTGTCTGTTGCATGTGCCTTGCGATTTTTCTCGCTGTCTGTCGTCTGTCTCTTCTCGCCTGTAGGACAATATACCGATCGTCCGCCGCCGTGGTTGCTCGTGCACGACCACTGCTAAACTCTCGGACAGCTGTTCCTGTCGTTTGAAATGCTCTCCAAGCTCGTGAAACGATGCTGTGAGTGATCCCGAACTCCTCGGCCACACTTCGAAATTCTTCCAACTTCCCAATGACGCAACCTCGGGTAAAGTCATCCAGATGTCGTCTACTGGATTGCCTGTTGGCCATATCACACGGTGGCAGCAAATCGACGTCGTTCAAGGCAATGTACACCGTGCAATAGCTTTCACCGAATTGCTGAGCGTACACCACCCGTGTGCTTTATACCCTTGCGACACTCCCTTCCCCCCCCTACGTCATGCTGCATATATGCGCATATCCTACCATACCGGATCCTAGTCTATCTCCTGAGTGGTCTTTCGGTCCGTTCTGCCTGCTCGTTCCGCTGTTATGCTAATTTTCTCCTCTTCGTCCTTAATTTTTGCACACCAGTGTATGACCATGATGGCAAGTCAGATAATATCCGAAAACTTGAAAATTTGTCGTCCTGTAGCGGGAATCGAACCCACGTCTCCCAGATAGCGCCCGAGTATGTTAACCACTACACCGCCCAGAACGACCAAGCCTCAAGTTTCCGATTAATCAGAAAAATTAATTTGAAAAATTTATTTTTTAATCGGAAATTTGAGGCTTGGTTGTTCTGGGCGGTGTAGTGGTTAACATATCCGGGCGTTATCTGGGAGACGCAGGTTCGATTCCCGCTACAGGACGACGAAACTTTCAAGTATTCGGATATAATCTGACTTGCCATCATGGTCATATTTACACCAAAAAACGGATTGCCATCTTCAAAATGAGAGACAAATTTTTAAATTTAATTTTATTTCCTCTTTAACGTTTGTTACGCTATTCGACTTTCGCTTTGAAATCACTAATAATTTTAACTGCTACGCAATATTTATGCAATATTGTGCGCAATATTTAATTTTTTCAGTTAGTAATAAATATATTAATCTATCTATGCTTGCATTTTTTTAATTCACTCATATTCAGTAATAAATACATGCATATATTAGGCTGTCTGATTTGTATTGACTATAAGTTTAGATTACGGGGCTATAGCCTAGGCCCACACCATTATGAGAGAGAGAGAGAGAGAGATTTACGAAATGTTTTTAATTTTCTCTCGTATGATTTTCACTCGATCACAAAGGCTAGAAAGCGAACAGATTTCAAGGCAGTGATTCATGACTGACGGTAAAAATTTTTCATGTCGGGGAGAGTTTCAGCTTTTTCCAACACTTTCTTACTTGCACTTGGAATCGTTAATGGTCGAAGTCCACTGTCTCTTCACATTACATAACAAAACGATCTGCCAAGAACAGTATACAATGCTAAATCATTAAAAAAAATCCAAGACAAAATCTAGGAATCTTAAATTTTTAACTCATGTTCTTGTCGGGAAAGTACTTGTTATGAAAACTGTGCAGATAATTCATTAGTTTCAAGAATTCACTACTTATTATCACAAGCATGTTTTAACGGACTTCATAATGATTCTCCGTCTTAAGTTATTTTGCGGCCCACTCAGATGTCTTAGCCTTGTGGCCCACCCTGATGTCTTAGCCCCGAGGCAGAGGCCTACTAAGGCCTTAATCCGGCCTTGTGCGACCCTTAAAATATTCAGTCTTGGCCTTCGAGCATGGAAGGTAGCCATCTATGACCTAAACAAATCTAGAAAACAATAATACTCCAAAGCAGTTTAAATAAGTTGCCTAGTAACCGTAAACTCATCGA
Organism: Macrothele yani; assembly: GCA_039090855.1. Classification (NCBI taxonomy): domain Eukaryota; kingdom Metazoa; phylum Arthropoda; class Arachnida; order Araneae; family Macrothelidae; genus Macrothele; species Macrothele yani. Next base: position 5,292,514 of record CM077014.1, read on the forward strand.
AAACAACTCCGTGTTGCAATTCCTCGTGAATGGAACAAGAGTGTGTATGCAAGCGCAAATAGCTAGAAAACACTACTGTTAAAAAGGATGAAATCGTTCTTGACACACTGCAATCAAAATTAAGTGTCACACTTAGACCATCCTGGTATAAAGGAACCTAAAGAATGTTTTAATAGCTTTACATTTGCAGCCACGTATTCTGACAAATCAGAACTATAGGATTAGGAGTAAATACTTTTATAAGCTCGCCCCCGATTTTCCCCAGTACTCTGTTTCTTTGTAGTACTGCTTACGTTTTCTCCAGAAAATAGAGCTTCCGTTGCAGTACAGCGATCTTTAAAATGGGAAATATCATGGAGGTCTCCTCATAAAGCGTGTGCAGCACGTCCGAGAGATTCGGAGGCACTGGATTTGTAAAGGTTAAACAGCGCTCAGGAAGGCCACGCCTGACAACTCTACGATGAAACGGAAAACAGCGAAGTCCAAACTACTGGCAAGGAAAAACAAAAGGAATGACCGCGAGGGAAAATCGTGCCAACAGTGTAACAAAATTTTTCATACGGAAGCATTCATCCCCCGAAATGAAGAAACCATTCGATAGCACGGCTTTGATGAGAAGAAAAATGTTATTTCTTTCCTTTGCAGTAGAAGGAAAAGAAGTAAGATTAAATATATGCAGCTAGTATCTTCGTCTTCCACGGATCATAGCATTCATTTAGTGATTCATCTGATCTTTAAAAAGACATAAAAAAACAATTGCCAGGAATATGACTAGAAGTAGGAATTGCATGATATCATACGCGTCATCGTCAGCATCGTTATTATTATTTTTATTTCTCTTGTCGTTATATTCATCTCAAGTCTGGAAATTCAGGAATTTTCTAGTGATATGGGAGATCTGTAGAATGACTGATTTTGGATTGTGTGAAGCAGCTTTTTTGGCCATTCTAAATCCTCGATATTGTTTAGAAAGTTATTTGATACCACTGCAGTTGCCGAAATGACAACAAGACGATCTGTGTTATGCTTTGTTCCCAGATCCTTTGGATTTCCATTCGTTTGTTCCCATATTTCGATATTTTCTTAGATACTGTTCTTTGGAAGTTTTCTGTAAGTAGAACCGCTACATCAATCAGTTTGTCTTCCTCAGTTTTTTTGTCTACAATTACAATGTCAGGTCGATTGTGGTCAATGGTTTCGTCTGTGATGATAGATTTGTCCAAGTACATGATGTAATTCTGATTTTTCGAGTACAGGTTATGGCTGGTATAGCCTTGGATAAGGCCATATTTAACGCCAAGCTCTTGATGAAAGATCTTGGCTATCTGATCCTGTCTGGTAAGGTATTGTTTTGAAGCTAGAAGAGAGCAGCCGGCTTGAATGTGTTCTATGGTTTCAATGACATTTCCGCACACTCTACTGGTGTCATCATCTGCAACTTTCATTGTGTGTTTCTTGTTATTATTATTATTTCCTTTTTCTGAGTAATGAGGTAGAGGGAGTTTTGAATGCTTTGGTTGGTCTAAAAAATGACTGCCTTGAAGATCGAGTGAAGCAATTATTGCTGCAATCTCAATTCTACAAGATTTTGTGAAGTTATTGAGCACCACTGTAATTGTCTAAATAACAGCTAACGTGATCTGTGTTACGTTCCGTTTCCTGATCTTTTGGATTTCATTTCGCAGATTCTTATATTGGAGAATTTTCTGTAACAGTTCTTAGAATATTTTTTTCTGCAAGAAGTTCACTACCTCGATTAATTGCGTCTCCCTCAGTTTGTGTTGGGTTGGAAAGAAAGTAATGTCAGATGACAAGGTACCCGAAGTCGAAGCTCCTGCCACGGCGCACATTGGCCACTGCAATTGCGCAGCACACAGGTGGGAGTTAGCCATCAGAAGGCGAAGAGTGTAAGCGCCTGCCAACATGGAAATGGACAAGGAGCTAGCTACTGCATGCTGTATGAGTTTCGTCGCAGTAGCACCCCTGCAAGTGCTGTAAGGACCATCACCAGTATGTATCCCAATGCCGTATCACATCGTCAGTGCTGTCGTTGATTTCAACGATTTCGAGAGGGAAATTTTGACCTGTCAGACCGTCCCAAAGTCGGAAGACCCGCAACAGTGGATATGGACATGCTTGAAGACCTTAGTGGAGACCAAACCACGTGTGACTCTGCGAGGAGTTGGTCGAACATCTGGGGACTACCCACCCGAGCATTATCACGCCCCTGCGTCAACTTGGGAAGACGGCGGTTTGGGTACCTCAATAACTCACAGTCGAGCGGACAGCGAATCACATGAGTACATGCGTTTCCCTGCTTGCACGTGACCAAGTTGAACCGTTCTTCGACCGCATTGTGACAGGGGACGAGAAATGGGTCCTCTATGACACTGTCAGCTGCTGGAAACAGCGGTTGGATCCAAAACAGAAACTCATGCCGACCCCGAAAGCCGGCTTACGCCCACGTAAGATCCTGCTCTCTGTTTGGTGAGATATGCGGGGTGTCCTGTTTTTTGAGCTGGTACCGAGCAACACCACTGTCACCGCCGATGTGTACTGCCGTCAGCTCGACTGTCTTCACTCATCGCTCACGTCGAAACGACCAGCACTGCTGAACTGCAGGAGCGTCGTCCTACAGCAGCATGGAGCTCCACCTAACAGAGCGCGACTGACCTGTCACAAGATCAGGGACCTGGGCTGGGAGCTGCTCAACTATCCAATGGCTGCTTTGGCCGCTGTATTCCAATTCTCAGTATGTCTCTTCTAAAGCTAAATTATTGTGTGCCTATCAGTACTTTAAGGTTTCTTATTACTGAATTAGTGTACACTGAAGAGCAATTGAATAAGAGACAGCTGGCGTTATGCAAATGTAGCGCTGTGGGCGGCCCTGTAAACGGAAACGACATGACGTATGCAGCGATCCGACAATATAAGGAGTGATGCGACGGGAAGCAGTAAGAGTCGGACGCAGTATGGGTAAGCGCATTTGATCGTAGGCAAATTGTCGGGACCCGACGAATGGGTCACTCCATCTCGGAAGTCGTGCAGGAACTGGGATTTTCACGAGCCACTGTGTCACGGGTGCACCGCGAGTACATCGAATCCGGTAAAACCATCCCTGCAAGGGCCAACTACCGTGGACAACAGTGTGTGGATGAGCGGGGTCATCGTCGGCTAGCTCGCATTGTAACAGCGGATAGACGGGCAACACTGCAAGAAATCACTTGGCTGCACAAAAACGTGTAAGCAGCCACACCATCCAGAATCATCTCCTCGCTGTGGGATACAGAAGCCATTGTCCCACGTGGGTACCTCTGCTGACCGCACATCTCAGGGTGCAAATATTAGCATGGGCGGAGGAACATCGCCACTGTACCCTAGACATGTGGAAAAATGTTGCCTGGACTGATGAGTCGAGATTCACGTTGGTACATGCGGATGGCAGGATACGAGTACGGCGCAAACCACATGAAGCTATGGATCGTTCTTGCCAGCAGGGTACTCTTCGAGCTGGAGGGGGTGGCATTCTCGTCTGGGGACTGTTTACGTGGACTGAAATGGAACCCCTGGTACGTGTGACATCGTCTCTCACAGGTCAACGTTACCGGGATATCCTGGACGACCATTTGCTCCCGTTTGTGCTTCTTTAACATCCCACTGGGGATCTCATCCTGCAACAAGACAATGCACCGTGCCATCGCTCTCGAATTGTACCCGAATGGTTGGATGAACACTCCACCGACGTGACCTCGCTTCCTTGGCCAGTTAGGTCACCTGACCTCAATCTCATCGAGCACATCTGGGATGCCATCGAGAGAGATGTTTGATGTTCTGACCCCCTCCATCAAATCTTCGTGAACTGTGGGAGCTTGTTCAGGGGTCGTGGATCCGTAGGGCTTCCTAACGCTTCCGGTGTCTTGTCGAGTCCATGCCGAGACGAATCTTCGCCGTCATCAGGACGAAAGGTGGTGCTATACGTTACTAGACAGGTAACTCTAATTCAATTGCTCTTCGGTGTACAGTGAAGTGTTTCAGTAGATTTATAATGTAAAGGTGTTGGACAAATGAAATCGTGACATATATATTCAGGCTATTTAAGAAGTATTTGTATTGCTTAAATACACGGTCGAGTCACATTATTGTGATCACCGGCTAATACTTACTGAGTCACTTCCAGCAGCTACACGGGCTGGAAGTGACTCAGTTAGGTGCTAGAAGATGTTCACAGGTATGTGGAGCCATGCTGACTGCAGTGCATCTGACAGCTGCTGGAGGTTGCGTGGTGAATAATCCATAGAGCAATCAACACCATCGAGGTGTTCCCACAGATGCTCAGTTATGTTCAAGTCTGGAGAATAGGGGGCCAGGGAAGTACTTTGAAGTCTTCATCGTACTCTTTCAACCGCTCTCGGACATTTCTAGCTGTGTGACACGTCTCATTGTCGTGCTGGAAGATCCCATCCGCCCCAGGGATGGGATCTTTCAGCAATTCCGGTGTTATTGGCCTGCAAGGATGGATTCATAACGAATTCGGTCCATAGTGCCTTCCACAGGTATCAGTGGACCCAGATAATGTCACTAAAACATTCCCCAGGCCATAAAGTTGCCCCCACCAGCTTATTGCCTTCCAGCAATGGTTGAAGAATGTTTGTTCTCCGGTGTTTCTCGTCTTACACGCCAACGTCCATCCTTTCGATGAAGCAGAAAACGTGACTAATCGGGAAAGGCAATTGCCAATCAGCGGAGGTCCAATTCCAATACTGCTGTGCAAATGTAAGGCTTGTCTGCCGATGCACCTTCGTTAGCATAGGTGCTGTGACTATCCGTCTGCATCGGAGCCCCGTACGCAGCTGGGTTCGCTGAACTGTCACTTAGACACAGTTCCGGTAGCCTCCTGGTTCATTCGGCTAGTGAATTGCTCCACTGTAGGGTGTCGAAAGCCCTCACGCACCTTCGCAGCCGACGTTCATCTCTCACATCAATTGCACGTAGTGCTCCGCAGTTTCCACATCGCTTATTCACAATGGTGCTATTTCTCCAATCACGATACATTTTAACCACACCAGCACGCGAACAGTTCACAAACTGCGCTTTTTCAGAAATACTGCCACCCTTGGCCGAAAAGCCGATAATCATCCCTTTTTGCAAATCTGATAAATCTCTCCTTCTATGCATAAGAGCAACGAGTGATATGTTTTCAGAATGCCTACAGCACACCCTATACAGTATACCCTCCAAACCAGCTCACAACACGTGCCTTCTTTCATTGGCTACGCGCTGTTGACGTCAAAAGTAGGATGTGGTCACAATAATGTGATGTGACCACATCGTACTTTTGTAGAAGTACTTATATTGTAAATATGTTGTTAACAGAAATATGTACTTACGCCTCTCAATATCCAAATCGTTCGAATTAGGAATAAAATATAGAATGTTAATATTTTTTTTATTTATTTAATACGTCATTCTTTAAACATCACCTTCATACTATCAGTCGGTTGCTCTCATATCACTGGAACTATGTACTGTTAAGCCTCGGATAATTAGTTCATGAACAATTCTTAATTACACACTAAGCTAAATTAGGCGACCTAACTGCCAGAGGAGAGAAGTTTTGAAAATATTTACCAACAAATGGTCTTTATTGTCAAATCTTCCCGGCACTTCAGGAACACAATGTATGCACAAACGATCTCATCAACACAATTCAGAACACTGAACCTCTATCAACAGGTTTACATCTGATCTAAGAGTTACAGTACTTTATCAATAGCACGCCACATTACACCACTCTTTTTCGCTGCTTGCTGCAACATTATATAGCTCGTTCTTATCAAGTCCACACACATATGCCACGCACCCTTACCTCAAGACTGCTGCCAACACGCATTCATTGAGTGAGAAAATATAACGTTAAGGTTGAAACTCTAAAAGAAGATAAACTTAAAATGTACATAGAAATACAAATAAAAATTAAACTTAAATTAGAGTATACGCCATATGTTAATCATAAGCGCTTTCAGGGATCAGACATCTTCCAATGTTCTCTCACTGGACCCCATGTCCAATGAGAGTTCCTTGGTGAAACATTTATCCGACGTGTTATCCCACATGCGAAACCCGACGTTATACGACCATCGTAGCTGATGATACACTTCACGTATACTTCGTACGCTGTAGATTACCTATGTTCCAGTGATAGTGGTTATGCTTGTTGAGACAAGCATTACGTGAGAATGTGGATTCATCCTTCCTCTGTTTGCACTCTGGAAAGCGAGATTTTTTGTAGTATAATTTACCGACGAAGTTACTTCAGTCTGCGTTGTACTGATGATCACCAGGGTAGATGGCCTGCTGGGATACCATAAGGGAATGAGCTAATGCTAGATAAATATCTTCCGTAAACGTTGTACTCTCGTTCGCAGACACCACTGAGCCCTGTTTTGCTGCAATGAGGGTGTGCAGATACATCCGCACCAATCACTCTATTTGGTAATTAAAGCTGCATACCGGAGCTTTTCTGAATTATCGCGTTGCTCGCTTGATGGAGCTGTTGCATGAGGCAGATGGTCGTGGAAGCTGTAGGATAAGAACTACCGCAAAAGTCCTGTGTGTGCAGTCAAGCGACATCGTGTGCATTTCGCTGACCCTCTCCATATACCAATACCATCTTACACCGTTGTTCAGAAGCGTATTTCATAATCTTGGTTTTCGCACTCAGCGGTACGTCTCCCTTGGTTTAGTCTGTTACCTTGCTTGGGCCAACATGCGAAACCTTAAATACTTGGAAGCACTGAGCGTCATTACTGCGTTAGCATACTATGCATGGAAGTGGCTGTACTTCGTGTAAATTTTGGTGGCTGTATTTTTATATTCGCCGATAAGCCATTACATTATAACCACCTACCTAACAAGCTGTAGGACCTCCTTTAGCCCGCAAAACAGCTGCCACTCGGCGAGGCATCTATTCGCTGCTGTGGCGATCAGCATTCGGGGGTATCTGGTACCTTAATGTCAACAGCAGGTCTTCCAGTTCCTGTACATTTCGGGGTGGTGGTGATTTAGCGCGAACACACTTTCCAAGTCGAACCACAAATGTTCGATTGGGTTCATATCAGGTGAATTTGCAGCCCAGGGCATTAACAGAAAGTCACCAGCATGTTCTTCGAACCACACATTGACGATTCTGGCAGTGTGGCGTGGCGGATTATCCTGTTGGTAATGGCCATCACGAGCAGGGAACATAGTTGCCATGAATGGGTGAACTTGGTCCGCAACGATGTTCAGATACCTGACAGCTGTTAGGGATTGTGCTATTGGAATAATGGGGCCTAAGGCGTCCCAAGAAAACATCGCCCACAGCATAGCACCGCCGCCGCCGCCAGCCTGTTTCCGCCCAACAATGCATCCATGTGCCCTAACCTCCGTTGGTCATCGGCTTATCCGCGCTCGGCCGTCTACGTGATTCACAAGGAATCTTGATTCTTCAGACCAGGTCACTTTCTTCCAATCATCAACGGTGCAATCTTGATGATCTTTGGCCCATTGTATGCGTTGTTCACAGTGACGTGCAGTGAGCATGGGGACCCATATGGGTCTTCGGTCACGCAGACCCATGCGCAGAAGGCTGCGAGGAACTGTGTGCTATGTACATTGCCCTGATCACCACTGTCGTAGCTCCGGGTGATTTGCTGCACTGTGACCCTGCGGTCGGTGCGCACAATGTGCGACAGTCTCCGTTTTCTTCTGGCATCATTGAGCTGCGCACAACACACGGCTGGTCGAGAGTTCATTGTCTGGCCATCTGTGTACCACTTTTGATACGTACTCACTACAGCGCCATGTGAACAACCCACAAGCCGCGCCTTTTCCGAGATTGTAGTTCCGGGGCGCCGTGCTATCACAATTTGTCCTTTATCAAACTCTGATAAATTGGCAGCTTTTCTCATTCTGAGTCCGAACTCTCTACTAACCTAAAGCGGGTCCTCGGGTTGTATATATATTACTATGTGAACTTCACCTGTGCCACCGTTCGGTCTCCAATCGCGCTCATTTCTCTAGGCTGAGGGGGTTCATCGGTGTATAGCTTCGCTACCTTTGTACTTCCTTCTGGTTGCATATTCAACATTATTTACCACTGCCGTAGTGAATGAATATGAAATGTTTTGTGTGTACATCACGAATAAACGATTAACGCTTGGGTACCATATCGAGTCGGACGAAAATCCTTGTGTGTGTGTGTGTGTGTGTGTGTGTGTGTGTGTGTGTGTGTGTGTGTGTGTGTGTGTGTGTGTGTGTGAAACCGTGCTTGATATTTTCACAAACCTACTGCATATGTTCCAGTGAGCCCTGAATGCCCACAATGCGATTTTGCCACCCGAGGGAATGCAACTGCAACTGACGAAAACAACCATTAGTGACATGAAAACGGGGAGATAGGAGGCATATGGTCAGATACACAAAAAAATTTGCGTTTTGCGAAGTGAACATTAGCATTGTTGCGTCGCTGATGGCTTTCTGCCGCTAAACAATTCAAGACGCCACGCACAGGATGAAACCGGAATGGTCGAGTTGTACCTTTGGATCAGAGAGCAGTAAAAAAGACTGAGAATGTAAAAAAAATATTCTCTAGAGAGCATTAAACCAAAAAAATGACAGCAGCATTTAATCACCAAAAATATAAGTTTGCTATCAGATGAAATAGCACAATCCCATTAAATAGACTGAATAACGCGTACGCAATTCAAGAAGTCTGTCGCAAACTACTGAGTTCGGGCATAAAACAATTTTTCTGTACTGCAGGCAATAAATTGTGTGCTGCAAATTCTTCCTTTAATTCATGAACAACTCCGTTGTTTCCGACATAAACGACCTGCTTACCTTTTTCATGTGGCGAAAGTGTAATACAATTACGTATCTGATTTTCAACACCTACACACACAGAACTATATGTTCCAAAACCACTCATGACGACGCCCGTCACAAAAACACAAGTGTCGCTTCCCACTGTCACAAGAACGCTGTTTTCCCAACCTGTTGCTTTCTTTTTCAACTGCAACCACGATGTCATCACGTAACCATTACACAGCTCTCACGACAGTAAGAGTCGTTAATAGATTCTCATATAAACAAAGATCGTTGCATGCAAAGTTTCTCACGGTAATCGTAAAGAAAACTGGTAGCAACACTAATTCTTGTCACAGATGCAAAGCTTGGCTTCTAATGACACATTTTTTATCAAAACGCCAGCAAAGCAGTTAAATGACTTCTCGAATCTTTGTTTTCGCACTCGGCAATAAAAAGGAATTAATGAATTAAGCCACGTAGCAGTAGCATTCATGTTCCCCTTCTCCAGATAGCGTTTCAATGACTTTGCACTCCTGCAAATGCACTTGATACCCTTTCCTCCTTAGCGTACTGCCTAAATTTACACGCTGATGCCTTCATTTTTTACTACAAACGAATGATGATATCCAACTTGAAGACCGACAGTTTTACGCTATCATAGAACAACAGCTTGGAGGTACTAGCTTCCTTCATCACCAGAGGCGCTGACGTTGGGGTAATGGATTTGGCAGCTATACATCATTAGCTGGCACAACGTTAACCGTCGCCGTTCGCCTGCGGGACTTTACTACACATCCTCCTCTATACGTGACTGGCTCAAATGAAAACAGCAAAAGTGACAATTTGGAAGATCGAAGAAATTCAACTCGCACAGTAACAGTATCATTTTAGTAGGTTATAATGCGACAGATGCCGCCACTAGTCATTGCTGCGTCTTGTGCTCGCAGCGGAAGGAGTGAGAAGACGATGGCGCCCTGTATGGGATATTACACAAAATTAGGGATGAGAGCAGTAATAAGTTTCAGATCACATTGCGACCCATTATGGTACCTGCTTCGGTCACTTTTCGGCTAAGCCAGTCTGTAAAGAATGACGGCACTAAACTTTGCCGAATCCATAATAATTCAAAGTGACACGCTCCTCAGGGAAAGTTATATTGACTGCTTATTTGAACAATAATGGACTCATGCTCGAGTGTCATCTGGGAAAGGGAACAATTATCGATAGCGCGTCCTATGAGATCTGCTAACGACCTGAAGTCCTGCCTAGACGTCGGAACCTTCTTCGTAACGAAGCTTTTTTTTGCAACTATATGTAGAAGAACTCAATTTTCGGCTACTCTGTTTCCCTTTAGCTGCACCTACTTATGGCCTATAGCGTAAAACCTTTTTGCCGGTGGTAGCACTAGAAGCCAAGTCTTCTCGCTCCGGAGCCGGTTATTCTCCCTACTGAACTACATCGACCATGTCTTATTGCTGCAGCTTGCCGTTTTGACTCTTGCGTCACCTCAGTAGTACGTCACAGGCCCGGTGGTCAGAGGCGCGGACTTCTGGGTAATCATTCGAATTGGGCCAGTTGAGTCGAATCCTGGATGAAGTGTGGCTGGTGTTATATCCTACGTCACCGAGGTCCTAAATTAGGGACAGATGATTTCTTATAGCCTTAGAAGCTCACGAATGTCGTTAAACCCTGAAACGAAAACTCATCCTTGCTCTCTAAGCATATTATTCGTAGAACTTTAAGGGCTGGTTTTGTTTTAAAACTCAAACATTTGCAGGTTTTAACTCGTTGTTCGTAGAAGCTGCGAACTTACTTGTAATTAAGCATTTGCAAAGTCTCTAAACAATTTCAAGTAAAGTGATCAGGGTATATGATCAGCAGGAGCAATACTTCTAATTCAATATCCAGTTTATTTCATCAAACAGGGTACGTCAAAACGAACACCTTGAAGGTAATTCACAAATACCAAAACGGTGATATAAATCGGCAATTCAAATCACTCACTCGCTATTTCTTATCAAGACACATTTATAAAACTTTTGAAACGTTTAACTAGAAGAAACCAAATTTACGTGAGAACACAGGAACTCAATAGGAATGTTTAATTAGAGTTTTTACGGTCGTATGAGAATAATATGACCACCTACCTAATAATGGGAATAACCACCCTTGGCCCTGATGACAGCGGCGAGACGTCGTAGCATGGACGCAATGAGGCCCTGGAAGGTTGCCCGAAGCACGCGTGCCCATTCGGACCTCAGCAGAGTACGGAGATGACGTGATTGTGTATGGGCACGTCGAACCTGTCGATCCAAATAGCCCCACAAGTGCTCTATGGGATGCAAAGTAGTTAGAATGAGAGAGGTAGGTCAAAGATTGTAAACAAACAGCAGGTGGTCTCCTCTCGCGGAGGCCTGTGACGTAGTTGGTCCCCAGCAGTCTTCTGTCGTGGTTGCAAAGAATGGTGAAATGCGTGATTCTTAGTTCAAATTAGAAGCTTTTAAGAATGCATAGGCAGGATTTTTTAAAATAGGAATTACAGAATTAAAACAAAACTTACCGATTACTAAAACCTGGAACTTTCACAACATTGTTTCCTTTTTTTTTAACTCCCTGGAATTCAATACATGTACTTGGTTTTTTCTCTTCATTAAGTTTTGTTGGTTGACGTCGTTAATATATTAATTTTAATACGAAAAATGTTTTTGCTCTCGCATAGGTTTTAATGACATTCACGTCAACTTCGGGAAAGTTTAATTTCAATTTCGATTGAAGTTTGTTTATTACCTCTTGGGATTTATATATGCTAGCTTCATGATTCAAACTATATTTGACAGTTTCTATCCTAATGTTGTTTGACATCATTAGCCCACCTCCTGATAAAGTCTCAATTCAGCCTTTATTTTGGTTCCCTGTTAAGTAGGAAAACGTTCCTAATTCTTTATCCCTGTGTCGAAAGGCTAAATATCCAGCAAAATAGCGTATGGCTAAGACTTTTTCAGGATTAGGAAAATTGCAAGTATTAATAGACACATTGTCCATCTCACAGGCGTTCGAATTTTCTGCCTCGTCTTTGTGCTTCCATTAAATTAAAAATAAATTGGCCCTTATTATTTTGTCTTCGTCGCAGGGCCGGTTGGAGCATTTGCAGTGTCCGCAGCAAAATTTCATTGCGGGCACTAGAAAATAAATCTCATATTTTAATAAAATCGTTACTTTAAAAATTGCCGTTCGTAAAGAACACAAGAGAGAGAGAGAGAGAGAGAGAGAGAGAGAGAGAGAGAGAGAGAGAGATAAATAAATAAATAAAAGTGATCGAGGTTGTATTGTGACTTTTATAAAAACTTGCTCACAAAATGATAAAAAGATACCTGCGTAGGAAATATTTTTCCATTCCGAATATTTTTGTGTAGGAAATCTTAAGTACTCTTCTAAAATTAATTCATTAAAATAAATTTTTCTCATATACATGTTGCAGTCATTGATTTTTTTTTTGTTAAATTTAAGTATTTGGCTTATACACAAATTGTTGAAAATTTAAAAGTAGGGCTCGCAAAATGAAGAAATTTAATTTGCTGTTTCGTGAATGCGGAAAGCATTGAGGTGGTTACAATAATCATTTGAAATCTGAAAATATCAGAACTTGTACGGCGAAGGGCGATACCTTATTCGAAAAGGGAGGGGGGGGAAGATTGGAAACAAAAAAACTTAATAAAAATCTTTTTAAGGGCCTCGCGCTGCAAAACTTACAAAAAAAATTATAAAAAATTCTACACAAAAGGATTTTGTTTTTTCTCTTTAAGTGCGGGGCCCCATCCAGTGGTACCAGCGGTCTCAGGTCAATCCAGGAAAACATCCCCCAGACATGCACACTGCTACCGCCGGCCGCTACTTGACCGACAATCGTATCCGTGTGTTGGTTCTCGTGTGTCTGACGCCGTATCCTCCACCGCCCGTCACTTCTGTGTGAGTGGGAACCTCGATTCGTCGGAGAAGGCAACCTTTTCCACTCTTCGACTGTCCAATGACGGTAGTTCCATGAGAACTGCAGGCGTCGTTGCCGATGGACCTGGGTTAGCATGCGCGCCTTGACGCAGCGTCAACTTCGGAGACCCATGAGTAACCAGGTTCGCTCTAATATTATCGGGGACACGTACCTGGGTTCCCCAGCGTTCATTTGCGTGGTCAATTGCTGCACTGTTGCGCATCGATTGCTTTTTATCAGTCAACAGAGGCGACGTTCTCCTCTGGGACCGATGGCCTTTGGGGCTTCACAGTTATGACGTCATGAGTTACTCGGTATGCCAGCAGTCCATTCTTGGTACACCCTTACTACAGCACCTCGCGAACAGTCCACGAAGTCTGCTGTTTCTGAGATGCTTCTACCCTTGTCGCGGTAGCCGATGATTATTCCTTTTTGAACGACGGTCAAATTACTACCTCTGCCCGTTGTGCTCACGTAACGCACTATGGCTCATCTGTCCTGGCCTACCGCTTATATCTCCGCGTGGTCGACCTTGTCACGTGCACTCTATGACGCGTCTGGGTGGGTACATTGAGATTCCAGGGATGGTCGTATTATTCTGATACGACAGTGTATGTGTGTTCGCACACAAAAACACACTTACGTTCATATATTCTGTTCTGAGCAGCTCGGTAATCGAGAAGCAGAGTTGGTCCTGATTCGAGTCCCGAATGAGGCATGGGTAGTGTTTCTGTCTTTTGGCTCTTGCACTTTCTCCTCCCTGGAACCAGTTGCCCAAAATCTGGGACTGGCGAATACTTATAGTCCACAGAGTTGTTCATGGTTGTCGATAAGGCTCGAAACAAAAAAAAATCCGTTCTCTGAGTTAATGCGAGTAATAAATCAGGCCGAAAGTATGTTTTCAAATGATCTGATAAACCAAATGCCTTGCGCTATGTATGATACATTTTATTTGCTCAATAATCTTTCAAAAGTTAATGGGACGTTGAAATCATAAGTCATTTGATAACCACGACACTTGAATAATCATGCTGATGATGGTACAAATGTTTTAAAAGCTCGTCACTCCTTATGAATGGAGAGCTCGCCATCGAAAGTTTTGTCAGCTTCGGTAAGAAGAAGTCCTCCTCTTCGTTGTCGAATCCCCCCAGGCCATGTCTTATTTTATTATTCATAACTATCAATGAAATCCAAGAAGTTGTTAGTTGAAGCTGGTCTGCGTGATTTCCGCCACTTACCTCGCCGCGAAAACGGTTATTCCACACTCCACGGATCAAATCGATGGGTGAAGTCGGCCAGGAATCCATCTGTACCTGCAGACGCAGAAACGATCTGGGTCTATTTTCGCATCCATCAATCTACCTGTTTCGAATCAATCAGTTTTTTATTGCTTCCGTCAAGCTCTTGCTATATATTGCTACATTACCGGCGTTGGCCCGAGAAAACACCGTATCTGAAATAAAAAGAAAGAAAACTGAAAGATGATGACGTTTCAGCTTATGCAACTACAGAACCCTCGTTGAATTCAAATCTGGAAAACGCAAAACCAATGTAAAAAATGTATGTGGAAAATTGAGAAGTAAAAAAAAAAAAAAGAATGTATTTTGGGAAATCTTATATTAATGAATTTACTCATAGAAAAGGGAAAGCTGAGCACAGTATATTGTGAAACGATGGACTACATTTTACCACGTTTTATGGAAGGGGATGTTGATGGAATGTTTTCGGCATGTAACGAAGTATTACCCTCCCCAAATGAGGCAGCTAGGAAAGATTATTTGATATTTCTGTCCTGACACACGCACAAGATGTAATCACAAAACTATGTATCATGAATATTATTTCCGATTTCATGTTATTCCATGCTCTTTCACAGCCACGCAGTGATTCTTTGCATCACTCACGGCAGAAGACGGAAGAAACAAAATCAGGTTTCTGGTTTATTTCTGAGAAAGTGACGTTTCTTAAGCAAATCTAGAGATAACCGGTGCCTACATTTACTCCGGACAACAGACATCAAGCAAGAGCTACGTCGAATCAGAAATTAATAGATGTATAAAGCTTGGTTGGAGAGAATTTAGAAGGAACGGTACAATTTTCAAATGCAGTTAAGCATTGTGTCTTAAAAGAAAAGTGTTTAATTAATGCATTGTTCCAGTACTTATTTATGGATCACAGGCATGTGTGAAAACATAAATTTGCCGGTGACAGCACTCTGCTGCGGAGTCGAATGCTTTCCCGGTTAAGATAAACCGACGGAGTTTATCGCCCCAACTTTGCCGTCTTGAATGTGCTTCACCTCTGTAGTACGTCATCTACACTGAAGTGCCAGAAAAACTGGTACAGACGAGCTTATGCAAAATACATAGCAACGTCACCTATGCGTGTTCTCGGTTGCGTCCGCCAGTGCATATATAAAGCAATAGACATCCTTGCCAGCTGTCAGAGCTGTTTTCGGCATGAGAATGACAAGTAATAACGATTTAAGCGATTTTCAACGCGGTGTCATAGATGGCGCTCGTGAGATGGGCCATAGTTTGCAAGGGTGTACCGTGACTACAAGAATTCCGGCAAAACCTCCAACTACGATACCAGTGTGACCGTAAAAAGACATTGAGTGAACGTGACCATCGTCGGCTGTTAAGAATCGTTTCACGCGATAGGCGTGCAACACTCTCGCAGGCATAATCAGAATTCAATGCTGGAGCCTCAACAAGCATCAGCGTCCGGACTGTGCAACGTCCCCTGCACGATATGGGCTTTGGGAGCCGACGCCCAACTCGAGTCCCCTTGATGGGTGCACGACACAGAGCTACGCGCCTCACTTGAGCACGGCAACACCGCCACTGGACACTTGATGACTGGAAACAAGTAGCCTGGTCTGACGAGTCGCGTTTCCAACTCCATCGGGCAGATGGAAGGATTCGTGTGTGGTGCAAACCCCACGAAGCCATGGATCCCGCCTGTCAACAGGGAACTGTACCGGCTGGGAGGGGGGGTCCGTAATGGGGGGTGTTTAGCTGGACTTCACTGGGACCACTGGTACGTCTACAAGCGTCTGTGACCGGCCAACGCTATGTGCGCATCCTTTCTGACGAGGCACACCCATTCATGTCCTGCATTCATGCTGATGGGTTGGGCCTGTTCCAACAGGACAATGCATCTCCACACAAGTGTCGGGACACCACATTATGGTTAGAGGAGCATTCATCTGAGTTTAGGGTGTTGTCATTCCCACCCAAGTTCTCGGACCTAAACGTGATAGAAAACATTTGGGATGCCATGCAACGCACTATCGAACACAGGAATCCGAGACCTCAGAATACACCCGAATTGTCAAACACTGTGCAGGAAGTATGGTGTGCATTGCCTACGGCATATTTCCAGAAGCTAGTGGAGTCCATGCCCCGTCGTATTTCTGCAGTCCTGCGCTCCCGTGGGGGGGGCTACCAAGTATTAGGCTGGTGTACCAGTTTTTCTGGCACTTCAGTGTATATCTCCCTTGAAAAAAGCAGGTGCACGAAATTGCAGGCTTCGGGTCCGCCGCAAACCACACTTGAAGTAACTTTCTGTTGAAGAAAGAATTCTAACTAACACAAGACGATGTGTGCATGAGAAGCTTCACACAATTTTAAAGCGAAGAGGAAATTCTCATTAATTGCAGATTATGTGTGGAAGGAACGTCACACATTTTTCGAAGAACTCAACTGCCAGTAGATCCGTTTCCACGATCGGGCGCCAATGTAAGAACACAAAATTTCCGGCACTCAAACCCTCACCATCTTCTCCGGAACTGAATACTTTCCCGATTAAGCTACACCGACGGAATTTATTCCTGCAGCTTTTCCGTCTTGACATGAGCTTCACCTCTGTAGTACGTCACATGAACCTTAACCTGAAAAGACATACAGAAGCTGCAAACAACTCAAAGAAGCTTGGAGAGATGCATGCTTGATGTAACCAAAAGAGATAGGAAGAGGAACTCATAAATCAGGAACATGATGAGAGTTGATGACATCATAATCTAGGTAAAATCTCAGAAATATAAACAAATTCTAGAAGAAACGACCAGCGCTGAACAACTGAAACACTAGACTGGATTCCAAGGGGCAGAAAAAGGCCTAGAAGACCACATATGAAATGGATGGATGAAATTCAAATTCTTGCCGGAGTGCCTTGGAGGCGACGACTGGCTCAAAACAGAAATTTGTGAAAGATATTTGAGATCTTCATCGAGCAGTAGATTGATAGTGCTATGATGATGATGACGTTTCTTAAGGAAAGCCTACGGAAAAGTGATTCCAAAAGTACGAAGCTTCAGTTCGCGATGTTTTCGGCACGACTCAGTGGTACACGTCCAGCGCCTTCGATAGCGATAGCAGTACTGGTACTTCGGTATTCTGAGTGCCGGTGTACCGTGCTATTTTTGCGTACCGAAGTACAGGTATTTTGGTTTTTATTGATTCTCTGATTTATTTACCCTTATGTCGTAGAGCTCGCGGCCCCAAACCTAGTCCGTGTGACCTTTGATCTCCCATGAATTACAACTTCTTGCAACGTTTTTATGCACACTTGATAGTTATATCTGCAGCAGTAACTATACGTACTATTAAACGCGGTTAAGTGATGCTTCAGAGATTGTTCACCGACAAAGAAGAACGATGAGAGACAGGGGAAATGATAACAGCAAGCTAGAGCAGGGAATAGCTCTTTTCTGTTCTCACGTCTGCTATGGCCTCAGCAGTTCAGGAAACGTCGATGGCATGACGCCACACATTGAATTACAGATTTAAAAAAGATGATGACACATTTAGGGTAAATATTTTTTACAGATTTTAGACAAATGTGTAACACAAAAGAGTAAGGTTTAACGGTAGGCAAAAAAAATTGTCAGGTTTTAGAAACGCACAAAATATGGGATGAAATACATCCTTCTTATAGTGGATGATACCTGACACAAACAGAATTTCTTAAATCAGACTTTTAGAAGCAGAGATAATTTAGGAAATAGGATGTACTCTTAAGCTCGTAGCAGGAAAATTGCGCAATATTTGAAGTAGAAAACGTGCTTTGGATGTTCGTCATGGGGAATGTTATCAGGTGTAAAAAATAATTTCTTTCAGTCGAGTTTTTAGAAGCAGAGACACGTTTAGTCGTAAATTAGAAATGTACACTTTTCCCCTTGCTGTAGGACTATGTAGCATGAAACGTAGAAGATATTCGGAAAATGTTTCCTACAGGGCGCAGAAAGGACTTATCAGATCGGACTTTTAAAAGTAGAAAATGTTACGGGAAATAATATACAGATCTGCCCCACCTAAAGGAAAAATTGTGAATTATTTGAGGCAGCCAAAGTGCAAAAGTGTTAGTCATACTGAAAGGTAACCGATAAAGAATGATTTTTAAATCGATCTTTTAAAAGACTTTATATGAAATAAAATCAATATCGAGGTCAATAGCCGCGTGAACTGGTTTCCCCTCACGGAAAGATTGTGCATTGGAAAAAGCATAAAAGCTATGGAACATTGCTTGGAACCCAACGAGGAAAATAGAATGCTTCAAATTCGGCATATAGGTGCTGAGATGTGGTATATACAGGTGAACAGAAAGGCATCGACAGTGTTAGCACGTGATAAAAAAGTTGTACCGAAAAATGACATTGCATTTTCGTGATTCTTCCTGAGGGGGTCGAAAAGCTAACGACTATTTATAATTCACGAAATGGTGTAGTGAAGCAAACGTGTTTTATGACTGTTGGTGTCAATATAGACTTGAATAAATCCATTTCAGTTTTCACTACACATCACTGAGAGAAATCCCAGGGACTTTCTATGATTTACGATTTACGAAATGTAGACTAAAATAGTCTATTATAAGATCTCCATTGCTGGCGATTTTTTAGGTGGCGGATTGTTAAAATACTAGTGTCTTGAAAAGGGCAAACGAAATAGTAAACAGAGAAATTATTGTAATTCGGGACCCCATAGCAGAAAGCTCCTGATCAGTCTGCAAGAGATAACATTGTGTCACAAAATATTCTGCCGTTGTCACTAGTCAAAATTACTCCTACATGCAAAAAACAATAAAAGTTTGCATAAGAATAAATTTTAAAAAAGAGGAAAGAGAATTGACCACTTTATATTTCTTCAACCTAAAAAAATGTCTAACCTAGGTTCTACAGCAATTGCGATGATAACTAGGATCAAGAACTTTCTGACCCTCTGTACCTATAATTTTGCCACAATTTTCAAGATGAAACACAAAGATTTATGGAATAAAATTATATTTAACAACAGTGAAGGTCAGAGGCATTCCTAGACAAAACAAATACGATTACAGGAGAAATTTTAGCTCCGTCTTCGGAAAAAAAAAATTCTACATTTTCAATCTCAAATACAAACATTTATGTAATTAAATGATGATTAAACAATTATACAGTGCGGGGTAAACCAGCAGGTGGAGGGGCTTACGGTAGAAATCTTCGCTGCCTTAGATTTCGTTGTCAAAAGGTTTTGCCTCCACATTACTGGACAAATTTGCTCTCCGTCCAACTTTCGTTTTTGGAAAATTTTTCTCTATTTCCAATGTTAAATTCAAACATTTATCTAATAAAATGATATCTAACGACTTTAAACGGCAGAGGGAATACCGTGAAAAAGGGAATTTAAGATTACAGTGCTCCGTCTAACTTCCGTTTTCGGAAAATTTTGCCTTCAGTTTCAAACTGAAGCGCAAACATTTATGCAATAAAATGATATTTAGCGACGGAAATTGTTGACTCCGTTTCCAAATTGAAGCGCAAACATTTATGCAATAAAATGATATTTAGCGACGGAAATTGTTGCCTCCATTTTCAAACTGAAACACAGATATTTATGCAATAAAATGTTATTTAGCAACAGTACCGGACAATCTTCTTTTGGAACATCGAGGGAACATCGCGAGAAAAAATTACGATTACGCGAGAAATCTTCACTCCGTCTAACTTCCTTTTTCGGAAATTTTGAGAGACGGAAAACTTGCATCCATGATGGGGAGTTCCTAAGACAGGATTTAATTGGATTCCGGGGATATCGTTTTTGTCTGCAGGACCAAAATAAATATGCGACGGAAACATCGTCAGTTCACTAGTTGACAGAAATGTAAAGAAAAAAACTCATTAACTTCTTTGTAGTTGACAAAATGAAATATTAAAAAATGCCTTTGTACTGCATATAATTCACGGAGGTGGTAAATTTCGGAAGTAAATCCTACTGGTTGCTCATGGTTGAAAAAAAAATGCATGGAAATTAATCGTTGATTTTCCATTTTTGATCAAATGGAAGATCTTGTCGATTTCAAAATGATATATATATTATGCACCAGAGATGTTTTACTATTCTGCCTTATCTTTCATGAAGTTTTCATTCCATTATTTATTCAGTTTTCGTCAAAAGATACTTGTTCACCTTGCCCAAAATAATGGCTAAAACAAATCGTCTTCGCTCTGTTCACTCAATTAATTTCACGCTGACGAAAATTAGTCGCCAGGAACGCTTGGCTGTTACATTGTTGGCATCGTGCTCTGTAAAGAAAAGCAAAAATCATGTGGCGAATTTGTGATCCTTAATGTTATGAGCATCCGCCTTATGCTTCGAACCTTTGCGTGATTTTATATTTCTACCAGACTGCAAAAGGGTTGACGTTTTTACCGTATTTAGACGAGGACACGTGCTCGACCTTCAACAAATATTTTGGCTGGCGTCCTATAAAGATGTTTAAAAGCTGTGCACGTACAAATCTCCCTGGAGAAATTTTGGTAGCCATAGAAACCACGCAGATTTCCTTTCCTGAACTGAGAAACCGCATTATCTTAAAAATGCTTCTTCGAAATAAAAAGTAATACGTGGCTTTCCTTTTGCAGATAAAACATTCGGCTTGTGGGGAGAGAGCCATTCCGCGAGACTTTTAAAACAACAGAGGCGTGACCCATGGGATTCGCTATTGACACAGTTTCCAAGACTGAAAAGTTGTTCGCTCGGAACTAACCAACATTAGCCGCAAAACATACACGCATCTCAATAGTCTGGATGTTCTAGGACGAAGCATTCGTACTGAGGGCACCAGAACAACAAAATGCTATAGAACGTTCACGTGACCTGAATCCATT
Organism: Macrothele yani; assembly: GCA_039090855.1. Taxonomy (NCBI): domain Eukaryota; kingdom Metazoa; phylum Arthropoda; class Arachnida; order Araneae; family Macrothelidae; genus Macrothele; species Macrothele yani. The sequence goes on from CM077014.1 coordinate 5,313,495, forward strand.
TGTTTCTCATGTGAACTGCCCCACTTTCCCTCTAAAGTATGTTTCGGCAAACAATATCAGAACACCTTAAGTCACATGAGAAGGAGCAGAGAAATGTGACTTAAGGTGTTCACAGTCTTAAAAATACAGAAATACAGAAATCTATTTCTCTGTTTCTCTATTTATCTATTATCAGAATTTATCTATATTATCTATTTCTCTATCTATAAAGAGAAATCTACCTCTCTATTTATCAGAATAGATAATAGGAAAATAATTATCTATTTATCAGAATAGATAGTAGGAAAAATAATTATCTATTTATCAGAAATAATTATCTATTTATCAGAAATAGGTAATAGAGAAATAATTATCTATTTATCAGAAATATTTCTCATTTTAATATTTCTCTATTTATTTATTTGTAATGTTTCTCTATTTATTATTTAATATTTAAATAATATTATAAATAGAAAAATATTGTAATATTTTTCTATTTATTTATTTTAATATTTCTCTTTTTTTCTTAATAATATTTCTATTTATTTATTTATTTTTTAAATATTTCTCATTTTAATGTTTCTCTATTTAATTTTATTTCTCTCTTTATTAGAAAAAGATATTAGAGAGATAATTTCTCTATTTATCAGAAATAGATAAATAGGGAAATAATTTATCTGTTTCTTTATTTATCTATTATCAGAAATTATCTCTATTTATTTATTTTAATATTTCTCTTTATCTATAATAGAGAAATCTATTTATCTATTTCTCTATTTATCAGTCTTAGAGAAATCTCACGAGAAATGTGAGGTGTGGCGAAAAAGGAGCCCGAATGCTTTTTTGAAACAATATTTGTTCCCTAACCTTTAGTGAACGCTGTCACCATCTAAGCAACCATCCAATTTCGTATTTATACTCACGCATTTCAACTTTTCTACCATACATACATACATATCACAAAGCTGATCTTTGGAATTCCTAGGTTAAATTTCTAAAAAAGCTGATCTGCCAGATTAAAGTTTAAGACTGGTGGCCCTAAATTGTTGTTGTGTGAAACGCCTCCATTTACAGCGATCTCGGCACACAGCTCGATGCATCACACCTCTCACGCAACACCTTAGCTCATTATCTTTTTCACTTCATGCTCATTATCTTTTTCACTTCATGCTCATTATCTTTTTTAATGCTGATATTCCTGAATCTGGTCCTTCCATAATTTCTCTGGCTTTCCTCTTTCTTTCCTGCCACTTGAACTGGATAAATTCTCTTAGTAAGCATCTCACCACGCATTCTTTCAACATGGCCGAACCACCTCAGAATATTTGTTTCCATCTACTAACAACATTTTGCTTCACATTACACATCTGCAACATATCTTTATTCCTCACACAATCAGAACGTGTCTTGCCACAAACCCTCGTAAGCAACGCAATTCCCCAGCACACAAACGACTCCTACACCTCTTTTGCAGAACCCAGGTTTCACTGCCGCGCATCCTAGTATGAACAATTACGCTTTCATACACAGCCATTCGGGACCTTTTCGAGAACCCATTATCTTGTGAAATCCTCCTAAGGCAACTATGACTTTCAAAGCTCAATTCACTCACATTCTAATTTCACCATTTAATCCGTTTTCACTTTCTGTCGAACACACTTCTTAAACACACAAACTCATTCACGTGGTCTGATTCGGTATTATTTAGACAGGTCTTGCATTAAGTATTGACAGTTTCTCGCTCAAAAACCATAACTTTGTTTTTTCCTTTATTTATACTCAGTTTGAATTTCATACATCCGGGACAAAGTACTCTGCAACTCACTTTTGCCTACTAGGACTGTATCATCAGTATATAGCAATCTGCACACACGGATGTTATCAAGACATAAACTAGTATTGTGTATTTTAGCATCACACGTGCATGAATCTGTAAATATATTAAACAGCCATGGCAACATTACACAAACTTATCTGACCCCTGCACCAATGGAAAATCATTTCCATAAAGCACCTTTTACTTGTACAGTATATATTCTGTACTGCTAGCATTTATAGCTTTCACACTTTTAACGAGATTCACCGTTACACAATAATTATAGACCTTCCACAGAAGTAATATCATGTTTACTCTGTCATAAGCTTTCTCTAAATCTATAGAGGCAGGGAAAACTTTCTAATGTTCTTGAATCATGTTTTTGAGGGAAGTATTTTGGGATTACCGTTCTCAATTTTAATTACGTTTGCAGTTTTATGAGTTTCAAACTTCCGTGCCATGATTCGAAATACAATAGATTCTACTTAATTGGGACATAACGGGGCTAGAACACTTTGGCCCAATTAAGCGGCTGCCCCAATTATGTGGAACTGTGTCCCAAAGATCTAATCTGGTATGTTCTCCAAAAATTGTCTCAAATAAACGGCTGCCCCGATTAATTGAGAGCCCAATTAACCAGAAACTAGTGTATTTCTGGAAATCGTTCTCTTAAATTCCTGTGCACTGTACTGAATGTTTTTTTCCCTTTGTTCCGGAGAAAGTCCAAGAAATTAATGCCGAAGCTCACGAGCGAGTACTTGATATTTGTTTTTGGATCCAAACACTTTGAATTATTACGTTCCCATGAATTTTTGGCGCCAGTTTGTAATACATCATCGTTTTCTGCTCAGTTTTGGAACAGAGCTTTTCATGTTCAGGTCATTCATCAAAATATATCGAACGGTTTTTTTCTTAAAATAAATTTTACTGCTTTATTCTTAAATAACCAATTAACTACTTCACGCGATAATTACTTTTTGCCAGGTTTAGTTTTGACTCTTTCTCATGTAATTGCTTCGACTCTCTTGATGAGTCAAATTATTTTTTAATCCTTCTCATAAATTTCGAACTTTTTAAAATAAAAGTTGGAAGTTGGTTAAAGGAAGCTACTTCAGACAAAACATAATTCTCATATTAAATTGAAAGCAGAAGAGTAATGGATTTTTGAAAAATGTCTGTTTCAAATTTCAGTTTACTTAGTAAATACGCTTTTCAGCGGGTTTACTAGCTGTTTTGGCATCCCTACTATAGGGGTCCTAAATGAATTTTGTTAAGATGTGTTTGGGTACAGGGAGTAGATTAAAAAAATTTCTAGATCTACCAAAGATGAATTGATACTAATAACGTCGTTAAATAGACAAAGTATTTTAGAAACAGAAGTTCTAGAAGTTACACATGACCTAAATCTTGCCATATCTCATGAAATTTTGCAAACATAAATAAAAATAAAATAAAATGAGCAGCATAAAAAATATAAAAACAACTGATCAAAAGTATCAAACAATTCAGTTCTGGCGAAAATAAAGTAACATTGAAAGCCAGTAAAAGCAATTAGCGATGCAAACGAATCTACTTAGAACAAACGGAATAGCTAAAAAAATGCTGAATATATTTTAAATACGTAAAGATAATGTAAATATACGATGTCATCGCTCTGTTCACGTTATTTTTATAAACAACGCATGAGGACGTAGCACGTGACGTCATCGAGAAGTTTCAGTTAAGTGGCAACAGTCCTTGCAAGTTCCTGAAGGACAAACACAGCTGGCTGTCCTGCAGTTATTGTGTAAAATGCGATCATTAGCGATCAATGTTAACAAAAATATGGAAGAGTTAGACTCTTCAAAGGTAAAAAATCTTTTAAAGGTTAGTTTTATCTATAAGTCAGTGATTTCTGGTAAGGCTGGTAATCTATCTTTTACTTGTTCAAATGCTGATGGCGTGCAGTGCTTGTACTTATTGGGCAAGTCGTTTCACTTGTTGATTCGAAGTTTTCAAGTTGAATTTAAAAGGTGTTGGCTTTTGTTTTGCGTAGGTTTTATTGCTACTGACTATTTTCTGATAGAACACCCTTCAGAGTTTGTCTCTTAGTCAAAAAATTCGCAAATCAACGCTTCGGTATCCAATCTGCACTTCTGTGTGCTTGGGCTTTTCACCTTCAGGGATTTCTATTCAGAAGGTTCCTGGCTGATCAAGGAGGTATTGAAACTTTTCATAGAGCTGAAAGTTATTTTTTTAGCCAATCTAACTGTTAGTCAGAATCAAATCTCTTCGGCTGTTCTGGATTTTTTTAGGAGAGATTGACCCACTTTTTTGCGAATTTTCGGCTTTTCACTTAGTATTTTCACTTTTAAGATTATTTGGCTCTCAGTGTTGGGAGATGTTTGTTTTCTACTTTAATATTTCGTTCTATATATTTCCTCCCCAAACCACCGTTGATTTTATTTTTAGTAACCTGGATTTTTAACTGGAGCTGAAGTACACTTTTGTGGAAAAATGCAAATAATGGATAAAATTATTTCCAAATGAATTTTTTTTTTTTTTTGGTGTCTAGGTCTGTTTACAGACTGGAATTATGCTGCTAAATTTATTTACGGTTATATAACGTAGGGCACAAATCAGAACTATTGTTTTTTTTCACCAAAATTTTGCGTGGAAAAACAGATTTTGCTCTAAATTTTTCTAAGTCTTGGAAAACGTTTCCCAGAACTAAGAGAAACACTTTTTATTGAAGAGTTCCTTTTTACTCACTAATTAGTGATCACACTAAATTACCATATAAAAGAATATCCACGATAATAAAATGTTATTTGCTTCAAGACTTTTATATGCCTTGAGCTGTTGTATGGTAAAGGCGGTTCGACCAAAACAAAGTAATAGAATATATTTACTATTTGTACTTTCGGAAAACTTTTCGCGTCACCTTCGAAGATACTTGCATTTAGCACATACAGATATTTTCCTTCAATCTCTTAATTTTTTTCCAAATACCGCATTTTGTACTCGAAAGTTAAACTTTCAAAGTAGGACGCCATCATTTCAACAGGGACTGGTTGTCCTTCACTTACGTTACTAAGACTCGTTGCCATGCTAAAGTCACTTGTCTGCTACAACCTCATAGCAACTGAAAAATTGTACATCCGACACCGCTGGGATCGAATCCCACACCTCTCGATAACTAGCCGAGTGCGTTCGCTTTACGGAACGGGACAATAATTCACAGCGCTATTCGTGGTTTATCAGTCAGCATCTGACTGCACAAATCCATATTATGGGCTCAGCAACTGATGTGTCGTCATCTAGTGGCATTCAACAAAGAAAGCTGTTTAATTATAGCTGTATAAATCCAAAGGCCGATAGAAATGGTGAATATATTTTTAAAACGTGGAGATAATGTAAATATACGATGTCATCGCTCTGACCACGTTACTTTTATAAACAACGTATAGCAACTGAAAAATTGTGCATCCGACACCGCTGGGTAGAATCCCAGATCTCTCGATAACTAGCCAAGTGCGTTCGCTTTACGCTACGGTGCCAACAATTCACAGCGCTATTCGTGGTTTATCAGTCGGCATCTGACTACATAAATCCATATTGATGGGCTCAGCAACTGATGTGTCACCATCTAGTGGCATTCAACAAAGCGAGAGATCTGGGATTCGATCCCAGCGGTGTCGGATGTACAATTTTTCAGTTGCTATTCGTTGTTTATAAAAATAACGTGGACAGAGCGATGACATCGTATATTTATATTAAAAAAAAAGCTTTTATGTACTTTTTATGGAAATAAAGTCAAAATACCGCGAGTGCTCCGATTTCGACCGAAGTCGGCGATAAAGTTAAAAAAAGAGGAGGGGGGATGTAAGTAAGAATTTAAATGATTTTAGTGAATTTTATGTGTGAAATATTATTGAAAATTATTTGCGCTTTTGAAGTTAATGTTCATTGCCGATCTCACATATTTAAGTGGGAATACTGGTTGTGGCATAACATCCGTCAAAGTGTTGCATGTGATACTGAATTATATCCTTCTAGGCCTATTCCGTTTCAGATTCGAGATGTGTAATGATAGAAAGTGCATATATTGAATTCGATGTCAGGCATCTTCCAATCACGTCGCAAACATGTTCGACTGGGAACAGATCTGCTTATCTCACAGAACACGAGAGGGCATCTTCGCCTTTAAGCGACAGTTTGATAATGTTGGCATTACCTAGACGCCGTTATCATACTGAACTACAATTTTGTATGTTTTCACCAAAACAAGATTATTGTTGGCTTTATGAAATAATAGACTACTTGTTGCCTTCGTCCTCTCCACAGGGTTGTTTTTATTGCCATACCCGATGGCACTCGAAACCTCTACAGTTTGCTTTTTATCTCTATTCTAAACGGTTGTTGACTTTCTTTCACCATTCATTCACGTTGAGGTATATTGCAGTAGTGATAATAATTGGATTTCTGCTGTTCAGAAATGTGATTCTGACCATTCGTCTTAGTTTATGTTTTTTTAAATAAAACATTAAGCATTTTTATGCATTACCTCAGATGTGGATAGTTATATTACGTCACACTTTCAAATAAATGCCTGGAATTCTGGAGGTTCCAAGGTTTCATTAAAATAAGATTTTAGGGCAAAAGCTTTCTCACTTCAGTCGAGACCAGTTTACTTTTAATAACTGTGACTTCACATTTGTAAGTTCGGTATAACTTATCGCTTTCATCGTATGAGTAGAAACCAGCATAACATGTATTTTTGTGTGATTCGTGGAACATCCTAACGAGCGCCGCCGCCACAGGAGTTGCCGCTTTCGCTACACCAAACTGGCTTCAAACGGGCTTTCCCGCATGTGGCATATACCTGAGGAGAAAGCAGATGTAAAGGGGCAGAAAACGTCATGCACAAAGTCGATTACTCCGCCTCTAGTTGTTGGCAGCAGAAATAATTTATGTCTGAGTTTTTTAATATTACAAACTTGCGTCATCTCTGGTGAGAATATACAGGGGGTGCATTGTGACCTTGACTTCGTTATCTTGAGCTATTAAGGTATTTCTGGTGTCATTAGTCGAAAAATATTTGTTCCCCGTATTTGTTTTTTTTTGCGGTTTCGAAACACGTATGCTACATTTCAGCAGCCGCGTCTTTAATTCAACTTCTCTATCACAGTAATCCTAAAATAGGTGAAACCATAAGCTGACATTTAAGCACCTGAAAAATTGATAAAATTGCTTTTCGACATAAAACTGTTGTGTACGTCATTTTATATAAAAAAGTAAAAAAGGAATTTTCTCTGAATTTTTTTTTACTTCGCCAATGTTTATAAAAAAGTACATATTCATAAAAATTATTTCATTTTGTTTTCATCGAGACACAGTAAATGCACCACTATTTAGCCCCCAGTTTTCTTAACGTTGGACAGATTTGTGACTAAAATACCAAACTACATTGGGGGGTTAACAAACGCCGTGAGCGTTTGAGACTATAAGGGCCCTGGATTCCATGGATGAGAAGGACCCAGCGTCGTGGGAAGATGCGCCATCCATGCCACATCCGGGACTAAACCCGAGCCCAAGCCGGGCTATTGGTTCGAAGTCCGTGCCTCTGACCACTGGACCATCAGTACCATAAGACCAGCATAGAACCCATGGGACTGCAATCACAGAATACGTTGCTTCTGACCACTCGTCCACCGAGGCGGATAAATTCACGGTGTTACTTACTATCTTTACCGTGTTTTGATTTTTCGACCGTACATTTGAATGAAATGTTAGTCCCCACGCTCACGCACGCACACACAAACACGCACCCACGCACACAGCAGAAGGCCGCAGTTGTCTAAGCGTTGGCTTATAACCATTCGTCCGAGAAGGATTCGGGTTCGAATCCGGTGAGGCATGGATGGTGTGTTTGTATTACGGCATTGGTTCTCTCCCTTCCCCGGAACCAGTGGCCATAAATTAGGGACGGGCGACTGCTTATAGCCCATCGAGTTGCTCGTTAAAGCTTCAATAAAAAACAACACAAAAAAAAAAACAGAAGTTAGAAACGCGCTGTATTTCCTCTAGAGGAATCGCGTGAAGCAGCGGTTTATAAAGCATCTTCTGTTCCTGTATGTTAGACGTTTACATGTCTGTAGAAAGAAGCGTACGCGGTTAGGCTCGCGTTGCGTAGGTACATAGACAACGACTGATGCCTACGTCACGTTGCTAGGTAACAGCACCATAAGCTTAGAAATTTTGTCCAGAAAATGCAGAGGGTGTATGATCGAAACAGAAGGTTTACATCTGTGCAATATATGTCGAAGTAAAGCTTAGAAACAGAAGTAAATTTCATCATGCTAGCTATTCTGAAGGTTCTAGGATGAAACGCAAGCACATGGAATATATCATTGTGATCATTGTACTTATTTGTGCGGTAAATAATTGGAAATATTTATTCAGACTCACAAATTCTGTTGTGTCATCATTTCATGCAAATTTAGTTAAATGTTGCAGCATTTGTTTTCTGTTCTGAGTTCTTAATCCAGTGTTCAGAACGATACTAACTTATTCATTGCATCTATTTATGTAATTAACATTTCGGAGATTTTCACGCGAAACAGAAATATCTCACACAAATCTTTTTGCGACGTATCTGATCTTGGAGCAAACATCCAACACGAAGTTTCTGCCTAAAGCTGGATTTATCCGTCCGATACTACTAAGAACTGGGATAGTGTTACTTTGATTTAAGCATCCATCTCACTGCTATTAGGGTTCTATTTACTTATATTATTGCTTTCGCTTCTTTGTATGATTTATTTGCTGGGTATTTACCAGAAATTCATGTTACGAAGTTTTGAGAAAGTTTGCATAGGATTAGTGTTTTTTTAACTGACTGTTTCGGTAAGCGTATTACTTTATTTTCTGTTGGTAAATTTATTAGTAAGTGGGTAGGTTGACTTCACATCTTTACTGAAACATATATCTTTTCATTCAGCCTATGAATCCAAACCTGCGAATATACGAGGTAGGGGATATGAATAGTTTTGGTAACTAATTTATCTAAGATATTTTTGGAATCTAATTCCCCTCCTACCTCGTGGTTGTCTTCAAAATAAAACTACTACCACGTATGTACACGTGGCAGTAGTTTTCTTTTGAAGACCACTTTGAGCGTGCTTTCTTACACACAGTCACACCATTAACAGTTCCACTGAATGATTGATTCACACCATAAACAGTTCCATTGATACAAGTATTCGTCACGCTTCTTAATCGCTGTGATAAAGATGGTTCAAATGTGCAACCGCAGTGCAGATTTTCCATACGATTTGCTCGCTGACGATCAGTCCAATATCGATTTGTCCAAAGGGGACTCTTCATCCAGTCTCGATTGGTAAGGTGGTACGTTTCGGTCAATACTCACCATTTTCCAGTGATACGATCATCCGTCCAAGGGTAATATAACTTGCAGTTAATAAAATTTACTGAACAAATCCATTCAATTGCCATTTTATCTAATAACCTCGAAGACTGGTAAAAATTGTGAAATTGCTGTACAGACCTGGACCTGCTGGTGGCTAAATTGAAACTGTGATAAATTTTAAGAAATGAATAGCTTGATAATTTATCGTCTTCCTCATGGTGTTTGAGCAAAAGATTTTGATCCCCAGTACTTGCGTTTCAAGCAGATTTTGTCGTAAAAATTTTATTCTTGTAAAATTAGTAAGCATTAAATTCTAGTTGCTCACGATTGCATAAATTAACTATTCAAATTACTAATGCTTACAAAATGTTCTAAATTTTATAAATACTGGAGAGGTACTTTCAAATACTCTTCCCATATGTAGCAAATATATAAAAATTCGTGGCCAGAACTTTTCTATTTGAGATGTACTATTAAAGTGTGTACTGTTATATTAAGGTTTTATGAACACTGGGAATTGTTTCCAATGTAGCTAGCTAGCTGCATTATCTTAATAGCTTCCGACACAAAACGTCGAAGGCAAAATTATAGCGCTGAGTTGAAATGGATTCCCTGTTGTCAAGAACATTTTAGGTGCTCGGCCGCTAAATTGTTCACTGTAAAATAAGTAAGGGCACTGTAAATAAGTATGGGTAGGATGTCAATATTGTGGATATAGACAAATACGAACATTTAAAACAAGGAGCCATTGTTGTTGAACATTGTCACTTATTAAATCCTTGTTTTTGTCTCAGTAGTCCATTTCAAAGAAGTTTGGCCCTTTGTACAAATTATTCGAGCCCAAAGGCAATAAATAGTACACATAAATAAGAAGCACATCGCCTAATTCTCGGGCGCACTGAGCGTACCTTTTGAACCTAAAGTATGATAGTGTAAAATGTCGAAATTAAAAACATTTATTAGCATAAGAAGAAAGTTTATGGTGTCTATCAAAATGTTCATCGTATCGAATAGTGTCCGATACAGTAGGAAATGAGTCCCAGTTGTTCGTCACGGACATGATATGAGGTACAAAAGGAATTTTTACTATCCGACTGATAAATATACACATGTGGTGCCCACAGATAGATGGACTGAAAAATCGGTACTAATAGGACCATTTTTTACATACTTTCTATACCTAAAAACATGCTGAAATGGAGAGCAAGTGTTTACATGCAAATTCTACATTTCGAATTCATGTAAAAATAAAGGAAAGAAAAGTCACGAATTGAATTTTAGGATTTACTTACCGAACTTGAATTAAATCACTTTACTTACATAACAAGAAGAAATTTAAGCATTTTTAAGGAGTTAAAAGGCATTCCCAAAAGTAAAAGTTCCATGACCTATGTAGGACCCGTAGAAAAAGTTGTTAAAGTATTCTGTTGGGAAAATGTTTTTCCTCGTACCATCAATGTTATTTTCTGAAAAGTTCAATAAACGATTTTGAATAAAGTTTGATTTGGCATTGTATGTTATTAAATAATTATAATCAATCGAAAAGCTTGAAATAAGAAGTAACCTTTCGATAAAACTCCATCAAATTATTGTATGTATACTATATATCCCCCCCCAAATTACACAACTCTCGTTCAATTTCTTTTTCTTCGTAGAATATGCCATAATTAAAAACAAGTACACAAGAAGAAGAAAAACAGCAAATGAATAAGTCAACTAGACCAAAATAAGGAAACTTTCGCATTTGAAGGAAGGAAGCGTGACAAAAATTACGAGAGAGGCATTTCATATATCGTCAATTAAAGTAAATAAGTAGATGAGAACCACCTCACCACGTTTTGTTTTTTAGTCGAATGAGGAAACGTGTATTCTTCAGTGGGGTAATTTTCACAGTGAGGAATACTTAGGAACTCAGAAAGTGCATGTGAAAAACTAGGAACTTTCCTCTACTCAGCGCAGAAGGTTTTATCAAAATCCATTGAAAAGTGTTACTGATATTGTGTGCATTAGATGAAGGAAATAAAAGTCATACGTGCAAACTTGACCTTTTCCTTTATGCAATGAAAAGACCCATCGAAATCTGCTGAGTGTGTCTTGTTATCAGCACATTCAGCGGAGGTGAAGATAATATCACTACGGTTTTCTTTTTGAAAAGAAATCGAGTAAAAAACAGTTTAAAAAATATATGTAGTCCCAATGATACGCATGAAAAGTATCAATATTTTTCACTTTTGAGTCTGTTGGTACTTTTGGACGAGATGCCTTTAGGCCAACGAATATTAGACGAATCATATATTTGAGGAAATTATCTTTTGGATGAATCATGATTATAGCAGCTGTCACTAGACCAATCGTAACAGACCTTTCGTCATTCATAAATTCCTTTTTGATTTTAACTTTTGCGAAATCCGATCTTTTTCTTCTAAGCATGCAAAGTCTTTACTTTTTATCTCTAGTTATCGTATCGAATAATCCTCTTCCAGGGAAAATGTATCTCCCTTTTCTGGATGAGAATATTTTTTAAGACATGAGTTGAGCGAAGTTATCCTTTTTTCTCTCCCCCATCGTTTAATCAAACGAAATAATTAGAATTTAAGTCATCAAGCAGAAGTCATCGCGCTTTCCACGTTTATAAGTGAGTCACGGAAAAATTATCATTGGCCACCCCGGGAATCGAACCCAGGGTCTTCCTGTTGCGTGCCGGACATGCTACTACTGCAACAGAGCGGCCTCGAATTCTCCAGATTCACATAGGACTAACTGCCAAGGTACTTGGCAGGTTCCTTTGGAGCCGCGCACAATGCTGGGGATTCACCAAAGATGGAAAGCAGCATCTGAACAAATAACTAAAAGGCGAATGAATAGTTAATACAGATAATTGACTTGGATTAGAAACATCAAATAGAAGTCATCGCTCTTTCCACGTTTATAAGTGAGTCACGGAAAAATTCTCATTGGCCGCCACCGGGAAGACCCTGGAAAACCCTGGGTTCGATTCCCGGTGGCGGCCAATGAGAATTTTTCCGTGACTCACTTATAAACGTGGAAAGAGCAACGACTTCTGTTTGATGTTCCTAATCCACGACAATTGTCTGTATTAGAATTTACGTTCTGAATCTAAATTTATTATATTAATAACAGAGAGTTTCACTAAGATCCGTGAAAAAAAAAATTCTGAGAGGCCAATTCAAATTGGAGGAAAGGCAGCCTGCTACAATGAAAAATTTAATTTAGAACATACACTATTCAGCAAGTGCTAGTTGCTAAAGCATTTTGAGATACTGCAGAGTGAAATTTTAATCCTGACGGCCATCGTAGTAACTGTGAGAGTCACAGAACTTGAAAAATGCACCTGCATAAATGCGGTCACGAGACTTTTTCGTACGAAGAACTGTTTATTAGGAAACAGCAGAAAAATTGAGGGAGAAGGGGGGAAGAGAGAAACATAGTTAGTGAAAATAGTGCCATGTTTCCCAAATTGCTACAAATTTCTCTTGTCTTGGAATGTGGTGGTCCAATGTTCGCGCTCTGAGAGATCGGAGTCGATACAAAAGACACGATGAAAAAAATGCTTTGAAGGTTTTTAGCCTTCACTAGTCTCGGATGCAGAAAAAAAAAAGAATTGTTCTCCCCGAACAGTTAAGCGACTTGAATTTGACGAACAGCGTCGTAGGAGCTGTTACCTAACAAATGCGTTGCTCCGTTCCGAGCTACTACAAGGACAAGCATGTTTACCCAGGATGCAAAATCTTGCCGCTGAAAAGCTCAACGATGGATAAAACTGCGTATGTAGGGTTTCCAATTGCAAAGGAACAAAAAATAAGAGACACACGTACATGTACGCATGTACGCACACAAAGAGAGGTACTGGAGAAATATTGAGTTGCCTTAGTTCATTATGGGAATAAAGAACGGAAAGAAATCGCCCATCACCTTTCTCCAATGAAAGACTTCCTTCACTCTTTGACAAAATGTGAGTAAAAATAAGAGGGAAAATCTAATATTTATCTGAAAAGAAAAAAGGCTGAAACAAGAGATACGGGAAACACCCAGAGAGATATTAGAACCTGACTTCTATGAGAGTCTCTTGATGCAATGTACACGGTCGTATCAGAATAATATGACCACCCCCGGAATCACAGTGTATCCGCCCGGGCGCGTCACAGAATGCACATGACAAGGTCGACCACACGGAAATATAAGCGACCGGCCAGGACAGATGAGCTATAGTGCGTCACGTGAGCACAATGAGTACAGGTACTGATCTGACCGACTTTCAAAAAGAAATGATCACCGGCTGCCGCGCCAAGGGTGGAAGCATCTCAGAAACAGCAGACTTCGTGGGCTGTTCGCGAGGTGCTGTAGTAAGGGTGTACCAAGAATGGACCGCTGGCACACCGAGTACCTCATGACGTCATAACTGTGGAGTCCCAAAGGCCATCAACCCCAGAGGAGGACGTCGTCTCCGTCGACCGCTAAAGGGCAATCGACGCGCAACAGTACAGCCATTGACCACGCAAATGAACGCTGGGGCACTCAGGTACGTGTCCGTGATAACAGTAGAGAGAACCCTGTTACGCATGGGTCTCTGGAGTCGACGCTGCGTCAAGGCACCCATGTTAACACAGGTCCATCGGCAACGACGTCTGCAATTCGCATGGGACTACCGTCATTGGACAGTGAAAGAGTGGGAAAAGCTTCTCTTCTCCGACGAATCGAGGTTTCTACTCCACAGAAGTGACAGGTGGTGGAGGATACGGCGTCAGACACACGAGGTCACGCTTGTCGGTCAAGTACAGGCTGGCGGTGGTTGTGTGCATGTCTAGGTGATGTTTTCCTGGTATGACCTGGGACTGCTGGTACCGGTGGATGGGTCCCTGAACGCCAATGGCTACCTGTCTATCCTCGCTGACCACATGCATCCCTTCATGCTGGACGTTTACCCTGGTGGTGATGGTGTCTACCAACAGGACAATGCGCCGTGCCACGTCGTTAAGGGGGTGCGTGACTGGTTTCATGAACATGGCGGCGATCTCTCCGTTCTCCCTTGGCCGGTGAAATCGCCCAACCTCAATCCCATAGAGCACTTGTGCGACTATTTGAATCGACAGGTTCAACGTGCCGACCCACAACCACGTCATCTCCGGGACCTCCGTGCTCTTCTGCAGTCCGAATGGGCTCCTGTGCCTCGGGCAACCTTCCAGGGCCTTCTTGCTTCCATTCCACGCCCACGCCGTCTCGCCGCTGTCATCCTGGCCAAGTGTAGTTATTCCCAATATTAGGTAGGTGGTCATATTATTCTGGTACGACTGTGTATGTATTCGCAAGTTGTAGGGATTCAGGTTATAGATAAGTAGAACTTTAAGCACGATGTCTACTTTTTCATGCATTTTAAGATTTTTTATTTAATTAGTAAAATGCCCGCTAGATTTTCAATTCGATGGTATTTCAATTTTCTCATATTTGGGAAACAGAAATGAAATAGGTAACATTTCATCATCACCATCATCAACAACCATGGGAAGATTCCCGTAGGTGTCTTTTCCATTGGGCATCAGATTTCAATCGTCTTTCAGTGTTTTACTACCAGCCCATCAACACTCATCTGGTAAACCCAGTCATCCTAGGGAAAGAGTGTTCAGGGACAAAGCGCTTCCGCGCCCGACTTAAGTCAGAAGGAACCATTACCGCATTCGCGTCCCCAAACACAAGGAATCTGAGGAAAACCCCGGAAAAAAACGTAAATTAGATGGCCAGCAGGACCGCGATTCCAACACCCCTCAGAAACGTCTGCCTCCCCCACAATGCACAGCGAGTTAAGGTTACGTTTAACCATAATTATTACGTATAATCCACGTACCACATTATTTTCTACACTCATTCTTCGTCCTTCAAGAAACGTAGCATATATCTGTGTCTAAAACTACAGTATGTAGAAAAAGGAATTTGGAGACCTCCACATATGCAAATGAAGGTGTATTTGCAGTGCGTATCTGGTTCTGCATGAGCGTTCATATAAAGGGGAGCATTGGAACATACGTCAAATCGTGCAGCGTGTGGCCTTGGGGTTAGAGATGAGATAGTCGCGGGATCGATCCCATATAGATTGAGCTGTTCTGAATAGTCACCTTTTCGAATAGGCACATCAAGCCGTCCGCCCCTGGATCTCTTTTACTAATAAGATCATCTGTTTCTTCCATCCTCCCTTGTTCTTTCTCCCTTATAACGAAGTAAATTTCTCCGTCATTTTTGGTCTACGTCGGGATTCGAACCCGAGGCCGCTTATTCCGGAACAAGTCGCTCTACCAACTGAGCTACGCAGACATTTATTCTGATTCCTATCTGCCTTTATGTCGTGTGCGTCCTGCTGGCAGGTACGTCACATCTCCCCCCCCCGAAAGAGGGCCGGGGGCATGGCCCACGGGTCAGCCGTGACCATGAATCGTTGCAGGCAGCCATCCACTGTAGAACGTGCACTTGAGAACTCCCAGTCAATCTGGTGTGTGGAATGCAACGTCACACACATTTTATTTTTCGAAGCGCTGGAAAAGGAATTCTCTGATTTTTCCTGTCTCGTGGTGTGGAAATAATATCACACCAATGCGAGATTTTGAACGGCCGGGTCATGCGGATAGTTCGGGCGCCATTATAACGAAGTAAATTTCTCCGTCATTTTTGGTCTACGCCGGGATTCGAACCCGAGGCCGCTTATTCCGGAACAAGTCGCTCTACCAACTGAGCTACGCAGACATTTATTCTGATTCCTATCTGCCTTTATGTCGTGTGCGTCCTGCTGGCAGGTACGTCACACCCTGTAAGAGTTCGTTGTGATGGCACAGGTTGGCATTCCCAACAATGTCGACTCGCACTTTCAGTCAGGCACTCCTACTTATCTGACTTCTGTCGTATCTGAGCTTCTAAGTTCAATCTAATGTAACTTCATCTCTGATACGCAGCAAAAAGACCCACAGAACATAGATAATTGCACCTAAACCTTCCCTGAGGGTGTAAACCCTACGAGAAATTGCTGGATGTGTATGTCTGATAAATAAAGCTGTCAGAGCGCATTGGACGCGACTGTGTAAGTAATCAGTACGTAGCATTGCCGCTCCTCTGCGATTCTTTAAATCCACTGTTGCTGATGTTCTTCATTGGTGAAAAGGAGATGGTGTCGCTATATCGAAGCCATGCTCTAAGAGGCGGCAAAAGCTAGGTGATCATGGCAAACCAAGCTTATTGCGGAGCGTAAAGAAGCCACGCTCATTCTCCGCCACAGACTGTGGCCGGCGACCTCGCAAAAACTACTGGAACAGCTATTTGCGTCAGAACAGTAAGTCGCAAGTAGCTAACTGTCTACCCATGGTTTCCCTAATTGATCAACTGCGTACAATCTGTACATCACTCCAGGAAATGCCAGATGATGACTGCAGTGGCGCCTAGCTCGCAGTTCGTGGACAACAGAAGAGTCGAAGAGGGTCGTGTGGCGTGACGAATCACGCTACGTACTCTTTCGTTGGACTGTATGTACTTGGCTGTGGCGTTTGCTCAGGGAACTCTGTCAAGAGGACTGCATTGTCCCTACAGTCAAATTTGGTTGGGGATCCGTGATGGTGTTGATTTCTTTCTGCTGGGTAGGACTGGTCCTTCGGTTATTGCGGTTTCTACCCTAACGGCTTGTAGGTATGAAGACATTCTTAAAAATTCCGCACTACCTGTGGTTTGGTAGTTCTTCGACACGGATCCCCTTCCTGTTCCAGCAAGATTAGGAACTTTGCCACATTGCAGGGTTTGTCAAAGCCTGGTTTGAAGAGCAGGATATCCAAGTGTTGGATTCCCCAGCCAAATTCCTGGTCTAAATCCAATAGAACATCTGTAGGACATGCTGAAATGCCGAATCCGATCACGACCGGCAAATCCTTCTTCCACAACAGCGCTTGTAGAAACTTTGAAGGATGAATGGAGAAAAATTCTTGCGCAGACCTATTGCCATCTAGTGGGAGAAGTAAGCATGCCCTCCAGAGATAATTGCTGCAGTCTTACAGCCAAAGGTGAGCCGAATACGTACTGATATTGGCTAATAAATGCTCTTGTTTCCATTCGACCTATGTGTCCGAATACTTCTGTCTACAAGTGTATATCTCTGCTTTTAAAAGTTCTGTTTTAAAAACTGATTTTGCGTCCCATTGCTATAACCATTACCATCAATTATATGCATTTCCAGCCCTACTGATGGCAAAACTCTCACTCCCCTTCTGGTGTAAAATTAAATTCTTTCTCAAAAAACTCTTGTTTACGTACTAAGAAAAGCCTATGTTTTATGTCCTAATAAGTTTCAGATTTTTGACGAAGAATATGCTTATTGCACCTGAGAACTCGCTGTCATTTTTGCTGTTTGCCGTTCAGTTCAATTTCTCTCTAAGAGCTGTTATTTGAATCGCTCTGTTCGCGATGCAAAAGGGATCGTAAAGTTGTATTGCATTTTCCTCAGCAACAATGCTTCTAATTATCCGATTTCAAAATTTCCTTTTGCTTCGAATATCTCCTGCTACGAGGAACATTTTCCATGCAATTTATGACTTCTCCTGAAACATATGTCTTCCGCTAGTGGACATAAGTAATCCTTTCTATTTGTAAGTCTTGTGCCGGTTGGACCCAGAGAGAGAGGGGGGAGAGGAGGGGAGGGGGAGAGAGGGAGGGAGGGGGAGGGAGAGAGGGGGGAGAGGGGGGAGAAAGAGAGAGGAGAGAGAGAGGGGGAGAGAGGAAGAGAGACCCGGTTGAAAACATTCCTTTTGTAACTGGTTCCTTTCAGTGTAAAGAACACTGCTCACATTATGCATTTCAAATGTTACGCAGTTTTTCTACTAAGAGCATAAATGCATTTTCATTTTCTCTGACTTCATTCCAAAAATCCGCTTCAAGCAGTTCTTTTTGTATTGAAGCAGGTTCAAAATACGGACTCTGTGTGTGTTTTCCACCCGACATTTCGGTGCCATTCTTGTTTTATTTTCTCATTGCGTTTTCTTCTGAGATTTAACTCTTCATTTCCAGTGAACGCAGCGATCGGCGTGATATTTGTTTACGAGCGTATTTCCTTTTTTGTGTTCGAGTAATTATGTATTTAATATTTAATACTACGTCGAATTAAAAAAAAGAGGGAAACTCTTTTTTGCAGAATAAAAACACTTAAAAGCAGCGTAAAATACATTAAATGATAATTTCTTCACTTAACTCTTTTCCTTAAACTTTGTACTGAATTCAAAATGCACTTCGGAACGGGATTTTTGCAGTTCAGTGTAATAGTACCATAAATGGAAAATATCTATGTTTTATGCAGACAGGTAGGTTTTGCAAATAAGGGCGTTGTAAAATTAAGTTATTTGCGACATAGTATACTGAAGAGGGGGTTGGCCATAACTCACCACGCTGGCCAAGCGGGTTGGTGAGTGTGGAATAGCATTTCCTCTAATCCCAATGGTATAGTTATACCGCTATTGGTGGTCGTCAGAGCGCCTTTAGTGGGAACAGGATGCACCACGAGAAGGCGGGGTTGGCATTTGTCAAGGAGAGGCTGTGATGTTACGCATCACCTGACCTTACATCCCAGAAAAGTAACCAAAGAAAAGTAACCAAAGCTCTTATGGAAACAGCAACAAAATTAGCTGGGTCTAAGAACAAGTTGCATGTGAACAAATTATCAGGAAAAACCAAAATGTTGATGCAAAAAAGAAGAGAGATGAGGACAACTAAAGAAGATGTGACTTCCAAAGTGGAATATATAGAGCTGTGCAAGACAGAACGAAAAAGTATCACCGAAGACGTAAGGAAATTCAACTGTGAACTAGTAAGGAAAGCAATTGAAAACAACCAAAGCCTAAAGATAGCAAAGGGACATCTCAGTAAGGGAAGAAAACAAATTATGGCACTGAGAAAAGATGGTTCTGTAACAAGAAATAGAGGCGAAATTTTGACAAGAGTGAAAGATTTCTACTCCAAATTATATGAAAGTGATGATACATGTACTCCAGACATCATGAAAGGTACCAGTACCAGAGTTCTTCCAGTCCTCCCAGCAGAAGTTGCACATGCAATCAAGAACATGAAGTGGGGGAAAGCTCCAGGAGAAGATGGAATTACTGTAGACATCATACAAGAAGCAAGTGGAGAAATCAAAACAGTACTCGCCCACATTTTCACTCGATTCCTTAATGAAGGGAAGATTCCTGAGGATTGGAACAACGCTACAATGATCCTGCTACATAAAAAAGGTGACATTGAGGATCTCGGGAACTACAGACCTATCAGCCTCCTATCAGTGGTAAAACCTTCACTAAAGTTCTTTCACACCGCATGAAGGTAACACTGGACATATCTCAACCGAGAGAACAAGCTGGATTCAGGAGTGGCTACAGCACAATAGATCATATCCACGTACTGAGAGAACTAATTGAAAGAGCGAGGGAATATGAACTTCCATTGTGCATGGCTTTTATCGATTATGAAAAAGCCTTTGATTCGGTGAAACCATCAGCAGTTACAATGGCTCTGAAATCCTGCGGTATTGAAGATGCATACATTAATATTATTAATAACATCTATGAAAATGCAAGTGCAAAGATTCGGCTGTTTGAAAATACAACATACATAAAAATTGGAAAGGGAGTGAGAAAAGGTGACACCATATCTCCGAAGCTCTTTAATGCCACATTGGAGGGTGTCTTTCAGTCGCTGAGCTGGGAAAACAAGGGGATAAAGATTAATGGAGATTATCTAACCCACCTTCGTTTAGCTGATGACATAGTCATTTTTTGCAACTACCCCATCAGAGCTGCAGAGTATGATCCAGGAACTTGCTGACAAGAGTAAAGAAGTGGGATTAAAAATGAACTTTCAGAAGACAAAAGTGATCTTCAATGCTTTTACAAGAAATGAAGAATTATCGATTGATGGAGAAAAGCTGGAGATAAGAGACACGTACGTTTATCTTGGACAGCAGATATCAAGTGAGGGTCACATTGATGAAGAAATTAATCGGCGTACAAAACTTGCCTGGAGAGCTTTTGGAAGAAACAGCATAATTTTCAAGAGCAATATGCCATTATGTCTTAAAAGAAAAGTGTTTGATCAATGCATCCTTCCAGTGCTTACGTATGGTGCAGAGACGTGGACCTTAACTAAAAGAGACATACAAAGGCTGCAGACAACTCAAAGCAGCATGGAGAGGTGCATGCTTGGTGTAACCAGGAGAGATAAGAAGAGGAACTCGTGGATCCGAAAACTGACAAGAGTGGAAGGCATCATGATCAGAGTTAGCTGGACATACTGCCAGAAGGACGGACAGCCGAAATTTTAGATTGGATTCCAATGGACAGGAAAAGACCTAGACGAAGACCACATGGGAGATGGGTGGATGAAATTCGAAAGTATGCGGGAGTGACATGGAGGAGACTGGCACAAGACAGACCGTTGTGGAGGAAACTTGGGGAGACCTTCGTCCAGCAGTGGATTGATAATGGTTGACAATGATGATGATGATCATCATCATTGTCAACATGATGATATATTTCCAAGGGACAGGAAAAGACCCAGAAGAAGACCACATGGAAGATGGGTGGATGAAATTCGAAAGTATGCGGGAGTGACATGGAGGAGACTGGCACAAGACAGACCGTTGTGGAGGAAACTTGGGGAGACCTTCGTCCAGCAGTGGATTGATAATGGTTGACAATGATGATGATGATCATCATCATTGTCAACATGATGATATATTTCCAAGGGACAGGAAAAGACCCAGAAGAAGACCACATGGAAGATGGGTGGATGAAATTCGAAAGTATGCGGGAGTGACATGGAGGAGACTGGCACAAGACAGACCGTTGTGGAGGAAACTTGGGGAGACCTTCGTCCAGCAGTGGATTGATAATGGTTGACAATGATGATGATGATCATCATCATTGTCAACATGATGATATATTTCCAAGGGACAGGAAAAGACCCAGAAGAAGACCACATGGAAGATGGGTGGATGAAATTCGAAAGTATGCGGGAGTGACATGGAGGAGACTGGCACAAGACAGACCGTTGTGGAGGAAACTTGGGGAGACCTTCGTCCAGCAGTGGATTGATAATGGTTGACAATGATGATGATGATACTGAAGAGCAGATTGTAAACTCTTGTAATATAAATGGAAGCGTTTAATGTAGTGAACATTGAACGTATTGATATTTATTTTTGATTGACTGTGAGAAATAACAATTCCATAGAATATTTGCAAAACAATAAAAGATGGGTTTGGTAAAGGATTCTGTACCTGTAGAAAACTATTCCCACTAATGATTTTCTACTAGAATTGTTTTTGACCTAATAAAACGACAGTGTCATATTTTTGCTATTTTCATTGTCCAAAGTGATTGATTCTTGTAAGTTTCCAGTGAACCGTCACTGTTAAAAAGCTGTGACACCCAGTGGACTGTAAATACAAAATGAGCCCATAAAATTCTGTTCCGGTGACTCCGAAACTCCATACACTTCGTGAGCTACTTTTGTAGCCAACTATGCTCGGTTCGATAAATTCTCGCGCTCAATGTTTGCTCTTCTTTTACTTTCAGCAGTCGCGAACTTGATAAAAGTCTTGCGTTGTTCATCGATCAACAAATAGTGTATGTGTGAGTTGGCGGAAACAACAGATTAAAAAAAAAAGGAAGAAAAAAAAATGTGGAAGAAAAACGCTGACCTCTCACATTTAGCAGCTGCTTAGGAGTCGTGGTCTGCATGAAGCAGACAGAGAAAATGTTTTTCTGTCTGCCACGCAGACGCCAGTGAAAGGTTAATGCAATCAGTTTCTATAAACTGGCTTGACTATGTAAAATTTGTTGACGGAGGTGTTAACGAACTTGTAAAAATATTATCTTAATAATTAGAACTGAATTTTTTAGTAAAATCAAGATCGGTTTAAATTAAATACTCGTATGCACGTTGTAAGACAGAGGTTCTACAATGTAATGTATGTTTCACTACCAATAGCAGCAGGCCTTCTCTCTAACTGGGTTATTTTTTCAGCCAATTCCTGTTTCCATCGATTTGTGCCGGCCTAATTAAATTTTACTGTTAAAGTATAGCATCGTTTTCTTTCCTTTCCTTCACTTTCAAAATGTTGTCTTCGCCATTTTCTGTGGTATTTTCTAATGGAATCGTTACACATTTTCAGTATGATAAATTGTTGCACTTCGTAAATCGTTTAAATTGCAAGAAGTTTTTGAAAGTAAGAATTCGAAATTTCGAATTTGTGCCACAATTTCATCATCTCTAGCTTCGTGAAGCCATCAGAAATTACATTGAATCTTCATTTTACTTCTTTTTCAGGATGTTTCCGGAATCAGTTAGAGAAAGCGCTTATTAGTATGGCATTTAACGAACATGTGTGCAATTTTGACGGAGGATAATGTACTGAAAATGCCTTTCTAAAAGACTTCCATTCAAATTTTCAAAACTTTAGACAAAAGTTTTCATTTTCCAATTTTTCTGTAATTTTTTCTGAATGAATTCTAATTTAAAAATCTTTGATATTAATTGTTTCATTTTTTATGATAAATACCATTAAAAAGTATCTAATGAAAATTTAATGTATCCGCTTTCGGAAGAATATACTGTAAATGTTATTTATAACAAACGAATTTGAGGAAATCTATGGAAAGCAAATTCGTGAAGGCTTTAGAAAAGCCATTTTCGGTATGGCCGTGGAGATCGAAGAAGATGGTATCCTTAGCAACAATTAGATGATTTAGCAATACCTACTCTTGATAACATATTAAACCACACCTATATTTCTAAACCTCATTCTGAATGGCAACCTTAGTTTGGATGAAAGTTTTACGACATCATCTATCTGTTGTAAAATTAGATATGTAACCACCACAGATATTTGATATTAGGCTGCGTAGACACAATTACATCCTAAAAAATCATTAACTTATATCTCCGAAAATTGCTAATATTGCAAGACCACCATTTTAAACCTATTTCTTCTTGTTTAGGGAATACTGAGAAGAAAACTCAAATACATTACATCTTATGATTTTCATCAATGGGTCAACACTCTTCCATAAAAAACATTTTTAACTATCTTCAACAGGAAGAAATACAAACTTTTTCAAAAAATTTATTGATAGCTATATGTGGGCAAGTATTTGCAGAACAGTATCAGTATCCCGAATTGCATAAGGTATGAAAATGAGATATGCAGCTTGCGAATACTTTATTTTATTTAAAGCTTTCAATTGCTTTCAGGACATTAAAACACAGTTCGACGCAGCTTAAGCTTTTGCTGGCATGATACTTGGAAAATACGATTCTGTGCTATAATTTTTCACATAGAGTCCTTTAGTCCAAGGCGAGGGAAAGATAAACTTGTTTTCTTTCCGAAACCGTCTTGGAGTGAAATTTTGGGGTCAAATGAGACTCCAGCCCCACAAAATTTCATTAAAAACTCACGTATACAGGTTTTTGACACGATTTAAGGTTACGAAATCAGCGTGGCAAATATAAGGCACCAAAAATTATTTACTTGAGCCATTCAGTTGTAGAAATTGCTTGGCAACTAAACAGAGGGAAAACTGCTCGTCGTAAGGATAAAAGGCGAACAAAGAACAAACTACTCATTGGACGTTGGAAGGAGATCCAGTGTCAGTTCTAGGTACCGAGAATGCATTTTTCATTTAATACGCCACAGACCTTTCATGAATGCATAAAAACCATCCATCTCTCCCATTTCTTCAAATCAGAAAATTATTTCTTGGACCGATATCTTTAACTATAAAGAACATTTTGAATACATTTTCTTCCTCAAACAATGCATAATTTTTGTCATTTTCTTGATATGTCTACTCCTAAATTTTCAATTTGAAAAATATTTTTTTCGCATGGGATATCTTTCACTATGAAGAATATTTTGCGTATATTTTCTGATTTTTCATAATATAAATTTAGCATAAGAGCATATCGTATTTGTGAATGGAAATAAATTTGCCAGTACAAATACGCTCTTGCACTAGTGGGTATTTGTACTTGCAAATGTATTTCCATTTTTTTAATTCTGTTAAAATAATTCGTTTTGTACTAGATGTTCCACGCTACAGGAAAACCGCACACATTGCCCATTTTTAACGATGGAGAATATTTTCGTTAAGTAGCGTGAATACATGCTGGTTTTCTCTGATTATCCACTTTCTAAAAGTGCGCTTCACGATTTTTTTTCGTCTTAAATATCTTTTTACTGTAGGAAAACGTTTTTTTTTACTTTTAATTTTATCATAATGCACAGTTCTGCCGCTGAGGGGCCAGAAACACATATTTGGATCTAAAGTCACAGCTACGCTTTCAAAATATCGATAATTTCTTCTCTCTAAGGTATACCAATCGCTAAAGGAAAAACGTTTCTTACATTGTCTGTTTCTGTCGATGAATATTGTCTCTAATAAGAGGAAAAAGTATTTATATGTACTTTTCGACCACATTTCCACTTCTGAAAGTTCTACCGAAAAAAATGTTTTTCTGCTTTAGATAGATTGTTTTCTGAATAACATTTCTCGTGTATTTTCTACGTCCCTAATCCAGTTTTCCGGATATGGCAGAAATTGATTGTTATACACAGTCGAGTCACATAATTGTGACCACCTCCTACTTTTGACGTCAACAGCGTGTAGCCAATGAAAGAAGTTACGTGTCGTGAGCTGGCTTAGAGGGTATATAAGGTGTGCTGTAGGCAATCTGAAAACATATCACTCGTTGCTGTCATGGATAAAAGGAGCGAATTATCATATTTGCAAAGAGGGATGATTACCGACTTTCGGGCCAGAGGTGGCAGTATTTCTGAAACAGCGCAGTTTGTGAACTGTTCGAGTGCTACTGTGGTTAAAATTATTTCGTGATTGGAGAAACGGCACCATTGCGAATAAGCGATGTGGAAACTGTGGAGCACCACGTGCCATTGATGTGAGAGGTGAACGTCGGCTGCGAAAGTGCGTGAGGGCCGATCGACACGCTACAGTGGAGCATCTCACTGTGGAGCCACAGTGGAGCAACTCGCCAAATGAACCAGGGGGCTACCTGAAGTGTGTCTAAAACGACAGTTCAGCGAACCCTGCTGCGTATGAGACTTCGATGCAGACGGATGGTCACTGCACCTATGCTAACGAAGGTGCATCGGTAGAAAAGTCTTACATTTGCACGGCAGTATCGGAATTGGACTTGTACTGATTGGCAAAGGATTGCCTTCTCCGATGAGTCACGCTTTCTGCTTCATCGAACGGATGGACATTGGCGTATAAGGCGAGAAACATGGGAGAACAAACACTCTTCAACCATTGCTGGAAGTACACAAGTTGTTGGGGGCAGCGTTATGGCCTGGGGAATATTTTCGTGGCATTCCTGGGTCTACTCATACATGTGGAAGGCACTATGGACCGAGTTCGTTATGAATCCATCCTTGCAGACCACGTACACCCATACATATTGATTGTCTTCCTTGGGGCGGATGGTATCTTTCAGTACGACAATGCGACGTGTCACAGAGTTAGAAATGTCCGAGAATGGTTGGAAGAGCACGATGAAGACTTCAAAGCACTACCTTGGTTCCCTAATTCCCCAGCTTAAACCCAATTTAGCATCTGTGGGACCACCTCGATGGTGTTGTTTGCTCTATGGATCCTCCACCACACACCTTCCAGC
This sequence comes from Macrothele yani, assembly GCA_039090855.1. Taxonomy (NCBI): domain Eukaryota; kingdom Metazoa; phylum Arthropoda; class Arachnida; order Araneae; family Macrothelidae; genus Macrothele; species Macrothele yani. Next base: position 5,339,424 of record CM077014.1, read on the forward strand.
AGCTAGCAGATGCACTGCAGTCAGCATGGCTCCATATGCCTGTGAATACCTTTCAGCACCTTATTGAGTCACTCCCAGCCCGTCTAGCTGCTGTCCGCGTTGCACACGACGGTTACTCTGGATATTAGCTGGTGGTCACAATAATGTAACTCGACCGTGTATTTGCCACTGTTCCTACGTTTATAAAACGCCGATTTAAAAAGTTCCTTTTTTTCAGCGGGATGCCTTCTTATGTCGAACACATTGCCAGCTATAATTAACCCTCTTTTTTAAATTGCTTATGGTAATTAATGCTTCACCGTTATTATATTTTTATATTATCACGCATTCCTCTGATTGTAAAGGCATGCTTATTACGCCCAATTGTTCGGAGTTATCTTTCTCCTTTATAAATAAACTGTGACTACATTTTTTTAATGGGAAAAGGCGGCTTTTTTTGTGTGTGTTTCCGCTTAAGGGGTGAATGTACCATAATCTGAATTAAAAAAACATGAGCTATTGTGCATAGTATTCCTTTTTTACAAAAAGCATCACAAAAATCAAGATGCCAGTAGCTTCTTATTTGTATCAGGAAGTGACTACTATATTTCATTACGAAGTACGCCATTCCTCAGTTGCTGCAATTACAACTACCATAAACGTTACTTTAAAAATTCATAATTTTTTTTTTTTTGAATCCTTTCGCAAGTCGACCTTTATTACAATATCACTGTCCCTTTGCCTTCCTTCTGATAATAAATGCGGTTGCTTGCGGAATATTAATATTAATTGAAATCTCCCCGAAGTTTCTTCTGATCGTGCTTCGGCCGGTGCACATATTTTATTTATGGAATGAGGAAGAGTTTTTAAAGGCTCAGTCTCGTCCTTCGAGCATAAGTAATTACTTAACTCAAATGGAATTACACTGTCGCCCGCCGTTGTTATTAACGTGCGGGGGTTCCTTTATTTAGGTGCTGTTATGTTCTCACGATGCAATTTACTTCAGTGACGCGCGAAAGTAGGTCATATAGTCTAAATATCTGACTACGTGGCATGATCAATAAGGGTGGAGTAGTTTTCCGGGCACTTAAGGGCCTCTGCTTGTGCTCACCGAGTCCAGTGCATTGCCGTAATTGCGCCAGTGATAGTTTTCGATAACCCTTTTCCTACACTCCTAACTTACGGCTAATTTTTGTCTTTCATATATATTCTATTTCGATGATCGCCCTCCCCGTACCTCTTTCTCTTGAGTGACTCAATTAATTCTTCAGGGAGCAAGTTATTTTTATAACTATGATCTCCTTAATGGTACACGCCCTCTCATCTTTTTTCTTTCTTTATTGCGACCATCCTATTGTAGCTGTGAAAAAAAAATAGAAAAATAAAGCGAAATAGAGATAATCCCGGAAATGCATGGTTTTTTGTCTCTATAAGACCCAAAAACGTAATTTCCGACTGGCAGTTCTAATTCCTACTAAAATTTCTTATACATATAGCTATGCCCAGACGGTCTTCCAATGAACAGTAGTGATTTGTACGTAATGTTCTGTGGTGTTCTTGATCGCTGTCCATAAAAATGGATTTTTGTAATGTTCATTTTGTTTTTATTCTGGCCCCCCTTTTTTTTCTTTTTTGCAAAATTAAAAAAGATGTCTAGAAACTGGAAAAAATGAATTTTTATTATATGGCAAAATTGCAATTTTATTGGGAGACTTTGGGTGGAGTAAGATGGATTATAACTTATACAGTAGATCGCTAAATGTTTCAAACTACAGAGAGATTTGCAAAGCACATGGTGTTATCATATTTTTCAAACTCTTGTCTATACAGTTACAAAGGTTTTCGCCTTGAGCACACAACTTTTTCACAATACCAACACCATACCCATGTACCATGAATTAGGAGCAGCAGCTCCTAATTCATGGTACATGGGTATGGTGTTGGTATTGTGAAAAAGATGTGTGCTCGGCATAGGAGAAGTAATTCGTCTTCGTTGTGTGTTGAGCGCGAGCAGATTACTTATGTGGGATCAATGTCTTTCTTTCCACCGGTTACAAATGCATTACGGAGAGTGTGTAAAAAACGCAAAAAGATTTTGGTGATGTGGCCTCTAACCTTCGGAGCATGCTTAGGAAGGATCGTGAGCCCAAACCCATCCAAGAACAGTGGGGCGTGTACTGGGTGCCCTTGAAGACCGACGTTGCTGCTGCTCCTAATTCATGGTACATAGGATCCACTCTTCGTAATTTAGGAGTTAGAGTGACTGAACATCAGTACACTGTAAAGACTGGATCTACTACTACTGCCCTTGCACGCCTGGTTAAGTCTGGAACTCATCTGCCCTCTTGGTCTGAGACTTATTTATTACTTAGGACCAGAGGTAGGTATATGACTCTCTTCGCCGAAAGTTTGTATATTGAAGTTTTTAAGGACGTATGCTGTAACGATGACTTACCTGCACATGTACATGCACCGTGGATTCGCTTATTTAATTTTTTATATCGTGCGAAGTACCCTACTGCGGGTGTTGATAACGGACCCTGTGCTTATTTTTCACTTCGGTGAATATGTATTTGTAATCTATTTGGTGTTTTCTTTCTTTGCTTTGTTTCTCGCTGTAACCGAGTTGTGACGCGGATATCATATCACTCACCGGGATCGCTGTTGTCTTCGGGACTATCTATATATTAAGTGTGTGTGTTCTCCTAGCGCCAGTTCTTTTAACCTGATGACGCACAGGGCGCCTGTTGCGAAAGATCTTGTTTTTACCTAATATGACTTTTAGTAGTAAAATTCTAATTGTACGTTTTGGGTAGTTTTCTACATGCTTAGACAGCTGCCTTTTTATTCTTCTTGATATTTTTAGCATGTAACTTTTATAGTTTAATACCATCAGTTGAACGGAAGCGATCCCCGGCTGCCGCCATGCCCACATACGGCCATCAGATTGATGGATCGTGTATCTGGATTCATCAGTCCATAGGACCCATTTCCATTGATCTACGATCCACGATAAATGTACTTTACATCATGCTAAACGACGAGTAGCATTCCGAGTGGAGATGAAGGGCTTATGAGCAGCCGCACGACTACAGTAATCCATGGAATGAAGTTCTCTGCGAATGGTGCGTGTACATACCGAGGTTCCAGCATTTTTACTCACCTGTACACTAAGGTTTTGTACAGTATTCCGTCGATTAGCTGTAACGACTCTCCTGATGCTTCGACGTCCTCTATCACTGATTTTCTTTGGTCTGCCGGTACGTTTTGCTGTTTGAGGCACGATATGTGTCTTCCACGTATTCAGCATATCCAAAACAGTTGACTTGGGTATGTTTAAACGCCTCTCAGTTTCTCTAATGGATATAACAACCAGCAATCTTTCTTTTCTCAAAGTCAGTTCTCTCCCGCCGCGACATTTTCACTCAACCTCACAGTGCGATATGATCGTGGTCAGCTGCAGTCTTGTTTTTATACTGTTTGCAGTTATACCACGCATCTTAACAACGCAGCGGATCCGTTCACTTGCTTTTGAAGGGATGTCCAGTAACTTTTGTCAATATAGTGTACGTATAGAAGTTAAAAATAAAAATATGTGTATATCATCATCATCATTGTCAACCATTATCAATCCACTGCTGGACGAAGGTCTCCCCAAGTTTCCTCCACAACGGTCTGTCTTGTGCCAGTCTCCTCCATGTCACCCCTGCATACTTTCGAATTTCATCCACCCATCTCCTATGTGGTCTTCTTCTGGGTCTTTTCCTGTCCCTTGGAATCCAATCTAAAATTTCGGCTGTCCATCGATGATCTGTCCTTCTGGGAGTATGTCCAGCCCATTGCCATTTCAGGGATTTAACTCTGATCATGATGTCTTCCAGTCTTGTCATTTTTCGGATCCACGAGTTCCTCTTCTTATCTCTCCTGGTTACACCAAGCATGCACCTCTCCATGCTATTTTGAGTTGTCTGCAGCCTTTGTATGTCTCTTTTAGTTAAGGTCCACGTCTCTGCACCATACGTAAGCACTGGAAGGATGCATTGATCAAACACTTTTCTTTTAAGACATAATGGCATATTGCTCTTGAAAATTATGCTGTTTCTTCCAAAAGCTCTCCAGGCAAGTTTTGTACGCCGATTAATTTCTTCATCAATGTGACCCTCACTTGATATCTGCTGTCCAAGATAAACGTACGTGTCTGTTATCTCCAGCTTTTCTCCATCAATCGATAAATCTTCATTTCTTGTAAAAGCATTGAACATCACTTTTGTCTTCTGAAAGTTCATTTTTAATCCCACTTCTTTACTCTTGTCAGCAAGTTCCTGGATCATACTCTGCAGCTCTGATGGGGTAGTTGCAAAAATGACTACGTCATCAGCAAAACGAAGGTGGGTTAGATAATCTCCATTAATCTTTATCCCCTTGTTTTCCCAGCTCAGTGACTGAAAAACACCCTCCAATGTGGCATTAAAGAGCTTCGGAGATATGGTGTCACCTTGTCTCACTCCCTTTCCAATTTTTACGTGTGTTGTATTTTCAAACAGCCTAATCTTTGCATTTGCATTTTCATAGATGTTATTAATAATATTAATGTATGCATCTTCAATACCGCAGGTTTTCAGAGCCATTGTAACTGCTGATGGTTTCACCGAATCAAAGGCTTTTTCATAATCGATAAAAGCCATGCACAATGGAAGTTCATATTCCCTCGCTCTTTCAATTAGTTATCTCAGCACGTGGATATGATCTATTGTGCTGTAGCCACTCCTGAATCCAGCTTGTTCTCTCGGTTGAGCCATGTCTAGTGCTACCTTCAAGCGGTGTGAAAGAACTTTAGTGAAGATTTTATAAACTACTGATAGGTCTGTAGTTTCCGAGATCCTCAATGTCACCTTTCTTATGTAGCAGGATCATTGTAGCGGTGTTCCAATCCTCAGGAATCTTTCCTTCATTAAGGCATCGAGTGAAAATTTGGGCGAGTACTGTTTCGATTTCTCCACTTGCTTCTTGTATGATGTCTACAGTAATTCCATCTTCTCCTGGAGCTTTTCCTCGCTTCATGTTCTTGATTGCATGTGCAACTTCTGCTGGAAGGACTGGAGGAACTCTGGTACTGGTATCTTTCATGATGTCTGGAGTGCATATATCATCCCTTTCATATAATTTGGAGTAGAAATCTTTCACTCTTGTCAAAATTTCGCCTCTATTTCTTGTTACAGAACCATCTTCTTTTCTCAGTGCCATAATCTGTTTTCTTCCCTTACTGAGATGTCCCTTTGCTATCTTTAGGCTTTGGTTGTTTTCAATTGCTTTCCTCACTAGTTCACAGTTGAATTTCCTTACGTCTTCAGTGATACTTTTTCGTACTGTCTTGCATAGCTCTATATATTCCACTTTGGAAGTCACATCTTCTTTAGTTGTCCTCATCTCTCTTCTTTTTTGCATCAACATTTTGGTTTTTCCTGATAATTTGTTCACATGCAACTTGTTCTTAGACCCAGCTAATTTTGTTGCTGTTTCCATAAGAGCTTTGGTTACTTTTCTGTTAACTTCAGAGATGTCCACTTCTTCCGATGTTAGGCCTTCTAAAGCAGAGAACCTGTTCTTCAGTTCTAACTTGAAGGTATTATGGTGTTTTTTAAGGTTGGTTATGTCAATAGATTTTGTTTGTCTTATGAGCTTGCCACGTTCAAGTTTAGTGTTGAGGTGCATCTTACATCTCACCAATCTATGGTCACTACCTGTGTTGAACTTGTTTAGCACACTGCAGTCTTCTATGACGAATTTTTTGTTACACATAATAAAATCAATTTCACTTGTCGTCCCATTTGGATGTCTCCATGTCCATTTCCTGTGTGGCTTTTTCTTGAAGAAGGAGTTCAAGATGAAAAACCCTTCTGCCTCTGCAAACTCAACGAGAGTATTTCCACGCTGGTTTCTGTTGCCATGACCGAATTTACCTACTGAAGTTTCATTCTGTTGCCGTTGCCCTATTTTTGCATTGAAATCTCCCATAATTATTTTCAAGTGCTGCTTACCTTTATTATTTAGATGACAAATTTCCTCATAAAATTCTTCAATTTCTTCTTCAGGATGACTTGTGGTGGGTGCATAAGTTTGAATAATCTGAGCCTGGTATCTTTTCGAGAGTTGGATAACAAGTCGTGCAGCTCTGTCAGAGGAACTTTCAACTTCTACAACTTTATCCTTCAGTTTCTTGTTTATTATAAATCCAACACCACTAGTTCTGCCAGTATCTGTCCCACGATAGTAGAAGAGATGTCCACTTTTCAGTTCGATGAGATCTTCTCCTTTTCTCCTTACCTCACTTAGCCCCACGATGTCCCATTTGATCCTTTGTAGTTCCTCTTCCAATTCAAGAAGCCTTGAATCAGAAGATAGGGAGCGTCCGTTGTACGTAGCCAAGGTCAGCATCAGATGGCAGCCTAGTCCGGTCCTCCGGGGATTCTTAGCACCCTCTGCCTTCATGTCGCACTGGCCGCTGCCTTGGCCAGGTACATTCCAGCTGCCGGAGACTGAGGGCCAAGATTTAAGTTGTGGAGTCATTTTGGAGCGGTGTTGGTGGTCGTCCACCAACACCGCTCCCCGAGTGAGAACCGCTATATGCTCCTACAGGCCAAGAGGGTTCGACAGCAGACAGCAAGTAACCTTGCTAAACAACTGAACATGAGCACAGGGCGCTCAATATTGCGGTTTACAGTGGCCAGGTGGCTAGATAAAGGTGGATTGTTTGCCCAACGACCAGTACGCTGTGTTCCATTAGCAACCACTCACCGCAGACACCGCTTACCCTTGTCCAGAGAGCATAAGGACTGGACAGCAGAACAATGGGGTACTGTACTCTTTACCGATGAGAGTAGGTTTAGTCTCTCTAGCGATTCTGGACGTCAGCTAAATCATCCGTGAGGTAGGCACTCGGTATCGCCCTAAAAACGTTAATGAAAGCGATAGATATGGCGGCCGCAGTGTCCTCGTATGGGGAGGCATTCTGATCGGTGGACGTAAGGAGCTCCAGATAATGGAAGGAGGTACTATAATCGGTGCGCGAAACTGTAATGGAGGTAATTCTTCTCCATGGTCTGCCAGAGTTCGTGCTAATGGACGATAACGCCCCTCCCCCTCCCTCTATCGTATGGTGGCTGCTGATGAGCTGTTGGGAAGTGAAGGCATTCAGAGGATGGATTGGCCAGCAGGCTCGCCCGATCTAAATCGCAAAAAACACACGTGGGACGCTCTGAGTATACGCGCTGCGGCCCGTCAACACACACCAGAAACTGTTTAACAGATGAAGACTGTGCTGACGGAAGAATGGGCGATGTTACCGCAAGTGGTCGTCAACAATCTAGTGCGAAGAATGGATAGACGATGCAAATCATTCGTCGACATTAGCGGTGATCATATTCTCTACTGAGGACCTCCTCTTTCCTACCATCTTTGGCAGTGATGCATCTGTATCATGGTACCCAGTGCTATGTAGCCAATTCTGAATAAAGTTCCACTACATCCTTTAGCATCTATAGTTACGTCGGTGTTGTTTCCGTCATAATTTCGATAAGTAATGGAGTTGCTATGGTTAAAATTTCGCATATGTAGGCCGCTTCCACGTGCAACGCTACAAGTCAGAACCTAGCTGGTCCTTAAGTTTTGCACACGAGTGTAGTATGAGTGGGCATGTTCCGGTAAAAATTAAAGGCAAAACAACATTCTGTTTTCTAGACTTCAAACGAACTGAGTGATATTTATTTCTTGAAGATATGCCGTTACTCATTCCTTCTTCCATATAGATCGCTAATGAGCGAAGAACAAAATTCGACTGCTTATAGCCCGTTGAGCTTCTCACGGTGGTCGTTAAACCTCCAATCAAATTAAAAAAAAATTACATTCTAGGAAATCATATTAACAGCAAGATTTTTTGTTCTGTGACAGATATACGATATTAATGGTTTTTAAGTTAGAGTAATGGTGCGCAAGATTTGTATGGACATCAAATATGCAATGACAATGATGTTTACATTTGTTCTAGCACGTGAAGGTACAGTAATATATTGATTTTACATTTGTATTTACATGGCATCGTGAATATATCTTTTAGGAATTATGCGTTATGTCAGCACGTAACACTCTGAGCATCCCTTCATCAAGAAAAAAATGGGAAAAGAAATAAACAAAAAAGGCATTGCACTTGCACGCTTTATACAGATAACAAACGTCTCATCATTGTGTTGTTGTGTAAGAATTAGACGGTTTTATCAGTTTTACTTCTGTTTTGTTTGGGATGACGACATCTTTTTTCTTGAAAGTGATCCATCTACGATCAGTGCAAAAATATATTTATCCTTTGGGTGCGCTGTTGGGACATCAGAGTAAATACAGAAAAACATTTTGGCTGACTTTTCGGTTTTCGTTCATTCATTGGTGTACTTATGATTAGCTCGATTGTCACGGAACTTTAAAGCGCACTTAGTCTCACATGACATGATTTACTGCTCATCCTTTCCTTCTTTTTTTTTTTTATATAATTAGTGCTTTCGTTTCAAAAGTATCATTGTGTGTTTTTTTCTCAGGTCGGTAAGTGTTCTTTTAGGATGTTAAGAATAGAAAGCTGTTCTGAATGGAAACGGGGAGGTTCAGAAGTCGTAGATTTAGTCGTGTGACCCCCAAATTTGACAATTCACTGCCCCCCTCCCCTCCGAAAGTGTTTCATTTATTTGTTAAAATGCGACCTACATTAGAAAAAATGCTTTAATTTAATAAAAATGCATCAACTTACAATAGAAAATAATGCTTTAATTTTTTCATCTATTTTTCATTACTTTTTATTTTGTCCTGGTGGATTTCAAAAACTTTCATTTTCAGTCGGCCCACCCCCGAAAAAAATTTATATATACGCCCTTGAGTTGAACCTTGACCATGCATAAACTATAGGGAGGCAGTGCTATCCAATATTTTCCTTCCTGTTTAATTAAAAATATGCTTTTTTTTTTTTTTGCTTTTACTTCCTTTTTGTTGTCTAGTTGCGTTTTTTCTCCGACATGAGTGATTAGTGAAGGGAAATATTTCTAATATTTTTTTATATCGTTTATAAGCATGAGTCATCCAGATATCCAGAACACATTTCATTTTTTCTCTAGAACTTTCAAAAGCTTAAACACGAAAATGTAGGAACTTCCACTTCCCAAATAAGTGTGAAATATCGATGAATTCGATGAAATTTGCCCGTCACAGTTTAAACATGCATACGCAAGTAAATTTAATGAGCTCAGTATAACCAGTATATTCCCACAAGTGGCAGTACTTGTCAGGTATTGATCCTGGCTGCTTTTTGATATTCTTGTGAGCGGTATCTTCGCAAAAATATTTTGAACTGTAACGCTATCTTTACAAAAATATTTTGAACTGTAATGGTGCCAATGTATATTAGGACAAAGTCCTCTATAATACTGTTACACACGTAGTATATGAGTTTCAAATAGACAAGTTTACTTCAATGATAATGGAATATTTATAGTTGAAATTAAGAATATTTCTTTATGTACAGTATCATCATCATCATCATTGTCAACCATTATCAATCCACTGCTGGACGAAGGTCTCCCCAAGTTTCCTCCACAACGGTCTGTCCTGTGCCAGTCTCCTCCATGTCACTCCCGCATACTTTCGAATTTCATCCACCCATCTTCCATGTGGTCTTCTTCTGGGTCTTTTCCTGTCCCTTGGAATCCAATCTAAAATTTCGGCTGTCCATCGATGGTCTGTTCTTCTGGCAGTATGTCCAGCCCATTGCCATTTCAGGGATTTAACTCTGATCATGATGTCTTCCACTCTTGTCATTTTTCGGATCCACGTGTTCCTCTTCTTATCTCTCCTGGTTACACCAAGCATGCACCTCTCCATGCTACTTTGAGTTGTCTGCAGCCTTTGTATGTCTCTTTTAGCTAAGGTCCACGTCTCTGCACCATACGTAAGCACTGGAAGGATGCATTGATCAAACACTTTTCTTTTAAGACATAATGGCATATTGCTCTTGAAAATTATGCTGTTTCTTCCAAAAGCTCTCCAGGCAAGTTTTGTACGCCGATTAATTTCTTCACCAATGTGACCCTCACTTGATATCTGCTGTCCAAGATAAACGTACGTGTCTGTTATCTCCAGCTTTTCTCCATCAATCGATAAATCTTCATTTCTTGTAAAAGCATTGTACATCACTTTTGTCTTCTGAAAGTTCATTTTTAATCCCACTTCTTTACTCTTGTCAGCAAGTTCCTGGATCATACTCTGTAGCTCTGATGGGGTAGTTGCAAAAATGACTATGTCATCAGCAAAACGAAGGTGGGTTAGATAATCTCCATTAATCTTTATCCCTTTGTTTTCCCAGTTCAGTGATTGAAAGACATTTTCCAATGTGGCATTAAAGAGCTTTGGAGATATGGTGTCACCTTGTCTCAATCCTTTTCCAATTTTTATGTGTGTTGTATTTTCAAACAGCCGAATCTTTGCACTTGCATTTTCATAGATGTTATTAATAATATTAATGTATGCATCTTCAATACCGCAGGATTTCAGAGCCATTGCAACTGCTGATGGTTTCACCGAATCAAAGGCTTTTTCATAATCGATAAAAGCCATGCACAATGGAAGTTCATATTCCTCGCTCTTTCAATTAGTTCTCTCAGTACGTGGATATGATCTATTGTGCTGTAGCCACTCCTGAATCCAGCTTGTTCTCTCGGTTGAGCCATGTCCAGTGTCACCTTCAAGCGGTGTGAAAGAACTTTAGTGAAGATTTTATAAACCACTGATAGGAGGCTGATAGGTCTGTAGTTCCTGAGATCCTTAATGTCACCTTTTTTATGTAGCAAGATCATTGTAGCGTTGTTCCAATCCTCAGGAATTTTCCCTTCATTAAGGCATCGAGTGAAAATTTGGGCGAGTACTGTTTCGATTTCTCCACTTGCTTCTTGTATGATGTCTACAGTAATTCCATCTTCTCCTGGAGCTTTCCCCCGCTTCATGTTCTTGATTGCATGTGCAACTTCTGCTGGGAGGACTGGAAGAACTCTGGTACTGGTACCTTTCATGATGTCTGGAGTACATGTATCATCCCTTTCATATAATTTGGAGTAGAAATCTTTCACTCTTGTCAAAATTTCGCCTCTATTTCTTGTTACAGAACCATCTTCTTTTCTCAGTGCCATAATCTGTTTTTTCCCCTTACTGAGATGTCCCTTTGCTATCTTTAGGCTTTGGTTGTTTTCAATTGCTTTCCTTACTAGTTCACAGTTGAATTTACTTAAGTCTTCAGTGATACTTTTTCGTACTGTCTTGCATAGCTCTATATATTCCACTTTGGAAGTCACATCTTCTTTAGTTGTCCTCATCACTCTTCTTTTTTGCATCAACATTTTGGTTTTTCCTGATAATTTGTTCACATGCAATTTGTTCTTAGACCCAGCTAATTTTGTTGCTGTTTCCATAAGAGCTTTGGTTACTTTTCTGTTAACTTCAGAAATATACACTTCTTCCGATGTTAGGCCTTCTAAAGCAGAGAATCTGTTCTTCAGTTCCAATTTGAAGGTATTATGGTGTTTTTTAAGGTTGGTTATGTCAATACATTTTGTTTGTCTTAAGAGCTTGCTACGTTCGAGTTTAGTGTTGAGGTGCATCTTACATCTCACCAATCTATGGTCACTGCCTGTGTTGAATTTGTTTAGCACACTGCAGTCTTCTATGACGAATTTTTTGTTACACATAATAAAAATCAATTTCACTTGTCGTCCCATTTGGATGTCTCCATGTCCATTTCCTGTGTGGCTTTTTCTTGAAAAAGGAGTTCAAGATGAAAAACCCTTCTGTCTCTGCAAACTCTACGAGAGTATTTCCACGCTGGTTTCTGTTGCCGTGACCGAATTTACCTACTGAAGTTTCATTCTGTTGCCGTTGCCCTATTTTTGCATTGAAATCTCCCATAATTATCTTCAAGTGCTGCTTACCTTTATTATTTAGATCACGAATTTCCTCATAAAATTCTTCAATTTCTTCTTCAGCATGACTTGTGGTGGGTGCATAAGTTTGAATAATCTGAGCCTGGTATCTTCTCGAGAGTTGGATAACGAGTCGTGTAGCTCTGTCAGAGGAACTTTCAACTTCTACAACTTTATCCTTCAGTTTCTTGTTTATTATAAATCCAACACCACTAGTTCTGCCAGTATCTGTCCCACGATAGTAGAAGAGATGTCCACTTTTCAGTTCAATGAGATCTCCTTTTCTCCTTACCTCACTTAGCCCGACGATGTCCCACTTGATCCTTTGTAGTTCCTCTTCCAATTCAAGAAGCCTTGAATCAGAAGATAGGGAGCGTCCGTTATACGTCGCCAAGGTCAGCATCAGATGGCAGCCTAGTCCGGTCCTCCGGGGATTCTTAGCACCCTCTGCCTTCATGTCGCACTGGCCGCTGCCTTGGCCAGGTACATTCCAGCTGCCGGAGACTGAGGGCCAAGATTTAAGTTGTGGAGTCATTTACAGTATATATACATTCAAATATATGTATGTATAGATTGAACTTCTACTAAAATGCAATGGTGCCTTCACAAAAAATATTTTCAGTAAAATTTGATTTAAAAAATATTTTATCGTAATATACGTCTTGAATACTGTAACGCTGAAGTTTTATTTGGTGCATGTATGGGGGGGGGGGTGGCTTCATTTAGACTGTTCATTTTCTGTACGTACTTGGCCAGGCAACTGGATTTCTTATTGACATCTCCAGACTAATCATTTTGATGATCCCTGCATCTGGGCAGGGGCATTTTGCAAGTCCTGATATAATCATGATGATCCTATATATGAATGCACACCACTTTAAACCTTCTTGCACTTTTCAGGTTAACAAGATTTTTGGCAAAATAGTTGTGAACACAGAAATAGGCAAATTTCACAAAAACGGGCAGAATTTCACAAAAAAACATATAATCTTTAAGAAACTGGATCGACTCCTGCTTGTTGTCGAGCGGTCTTAGGCATCACCTTCGGATCATTCGTCCGATTCGGGTCCAGGCTTGAGTTGCGGTTAAGGCATGGGTGGTGCATAAGTCTTATGGTTCTGGTTGTCTCCATTCCATGAAACCAGTGACCTCAGTTTTGGGACTGGCGACTGCCTGTTGACTAACGAGTTGCTCGTAGTGGTCGTTAAACCACTAAACAGGGAAAAAATCCACAAATGAGTATAAAAAAATTGGTCGACTGTTTCCACGATATCAAACGATTCCTTTCAAGAGTTCTATGTATTAGTTACCAGGAAATAAGTTCGTCGTTAAAAAATTACCAATTCGATCTCCACTGAAAAGGATATTCGTGGAGAAATCTGTCGATTTTCTATTTACAGTAAGTGATAAAAATGTTTGTCAGTAACCAGTTCGGTATACCTGGGGTAATATTTGCTAAATAACATTTAATAGTCTCAGTTGCGGTCACTGAACCATCTATTTTCTGTGAAACGCGTGATCGAAATTTCCTTTTTTGCTGTCCATTGGTTTGAAATGATCCTCCGCTCCTTCAAGAGAAGAGAAAATCGTTTCGTCTACATTGATAGCTTGATGGCAGTTTTTGATCTCTTTCTATGAGATTTCTTTTCCTTAATTTTTCAAAGTATATATTGACTTCGGGAACAAGAAAAGCCATGCATTGCATGCGGTTTCTTATACTCTGACACAGAGGCTTTCTGCATAAGTTGTTTTTTATTTTTACCTCTATTTTAGTGGGATAAAAAGACATAACTGTTTAAGCCCTCCTCTTTTTTTTTTTTGGCTAATCACCAAACTCTTTCCTTCTCTGCTTCTTCCTTTATTTACCGTAGAGATTTGGCGCCAAAGTGAGGTAGTGTTTTCTTCTGAGAATAATGCAAAGGTATATTTATTATTCAAATACTTCCTGTTCACGAATGACGACACGCGAGCTTAGCTAGAGGACAAATACGGTCATTGAAAAGCAGACGCCAAAAGACAAACAAATCTGCGACCGTTCCAGCATATAGGCTCGCATGAATTATGGCGACAACATTCTAAGTAATTCAATGAGATCCTAATTTATATCCATGTACGTGTGTATGTACGTGTATTTTCTGTCTGAGCGTTTCTGTCAGTTGGAAATCGGGAGAAAACTGGACTGTTTTATTAAAACTGCGTAACTCCCATTTGTTACCTGTAAACACAGCAAGTGAAAGTTTCATGCTTATGTTCTTGTATCACTTTATTTAAAGCGACTTCCCACGAGGAAGGCGTGTTTCCTGAAAACGCTCAATTACACTGAATTACTGCGTTGCGTAATTCTGAAAGCATGCGGCTATGATGCTCGTACGTGACTGACTTCGAGGGCTTGCTTGCTTTAGAGTTCCAGATGAAGCATAAATGTTATGTTTGAAACTAATAAAGAATTCATCTTTAATATGCAAAAGGCGGTATATCAAATATCATCATCATCAACCATTATCAATCCACTGCTGGATGAAGGTCTCCGCAAGTTTCTTCCACAACTGTCTGTCTTGAGCCTGTCTCCTCCATGCTACTCTGGCATGCTTTCGAATTCCATCCATCCATCTCCCATGTGGCTTCTTTTGGGTAGTTTTCTGACCCTTGCTATCCAATCCAAAATTTTAGTCGTCCGTTCTTCTGACCACATGCCCAGCTCATTGCCATTTCAGGGATTTTACACTGATCATAATGTCTTCCACTCTTGTCATTTTCCTTATCCACGAGTTCCTCTTCTTATCTTTCCTGGTTACACCAAATATGCATCTCTCTTTTTTTCAGTTGTCTACAGGCTTTGTATGTTTATTTTGCAAATAATTTCGGTTGTCTATCGGTGGTCCGTTCTTCTGGCAACATGTCCAGCCCATTACCGTTTTAGGGATTTTACTTCGATCATGACGTCTTCCACTCTTGTCATTTTCCTTATCCACGAGCTCTCTTCTTATCTTTCTTGGTTACACCAAGCATGCATCTCTCCATGCTTCTTTCAGTTGTCTGCAATCTTTGTATGTATTTTCAGTTAAGCTCCACGTCTCTTCTCCATATGTAAGAACTAGAAGGATGCACTGATTAAACACTTTTCTTTTAAGACATCGCATATTGCTCTTGAAAATTGTACTGTGTCCTCCAACAGCTCTTTAGCCAAGTTTTGTACGCCGATTAATTTCCTCATCAGTGTGACCTTTGGAAAGGGAGTAAGACAAGGTGACACCATATCTCCCAAACTCTTTAATGCCATATTGCAAAATGTCATTCAAACATTGAACTGGGAAAACAAAGGGATAAAATTTAATGGAGATATAACTGACAAATGATGATGATCAGTTTATAACTGAACTAGCGGATAAAACAAACGGCACATGTGCAGAAAATATGGGCTGCCCATCTCGGGTGCTGGAACATGCGTTGAGACGAGCTAATGACAACTGGGCTTAGTTATTTATCTGGGAGATGGACTGATTTTTGTCTCTTTGGTTAATTGTGGTTCATCTTGCTGTTTATATGCCTCCAGGCCGCTCAGGGGTAAAGGTATGTTCTGTCACATGTCACATATGAATCAAATGGACAATGAAGCAGCGAAAAAGCCTGCCGGTTTAGTTTAATTGGGGGAACAGCTGCTCCAGAATAGGAAAGTGTGAGTTTGAATCCCACTGTCGACAGAAGAAAAAAGTTATACTCATTGTGAACTTTTGCGTGACTTTGCTCTTTTTGCAGTAATTTTTTATTATTTATGTTACTCCTGTCCCCTATAACATTGGAAATTTTTCTCATTGTTCAAAACCTTTTAAAACTTATTGCTTCCGGATGCATCACGCATCTGTCCTGAACGTTGTATTTTCTGTTTAGTGCTATTTAAACGAGCTACGTTCACATTATATCTTCTCATTTTATAAAATTAAAGTTGTCTTGCTTCGACCAAGTTACTTGTTTTTAGATGTATTTCTTTCACTCTCTCGGGGAGAATTATTTTTTTAACCACAGAACTTGACTCTATTTTTATTGTTGATGTGTGTATATATATATACACGAAGGGTGTCCGATAAGTATCCGGAATTTTATTCGTATCAATTACAGGAAAGAAAGAAAATATACAGGCTGCATAAATATGATACTCACATATGTAATACAGTGGTACGAACAGTCAAAGTCACTTTTCCACGTATTCTCCGTTCAGCACAATGCATTTCCTCCACTGATCATCAAGTCGATTCATGCCGGTAGCAACTAAATCACCAGGGGTGTTGCGTTGACGAACAGCCGCTCGCAGATCGTTTATGCTCTTCTAGTGGTGGCCACGAAGACTGTCCTTCAAGGGACCGAAAACATGAAAATCGGAAGATGCCAAGTCCGGACTGTAAGCACGGTGCGGAAGAACGGTCCACCTCTGTTTTGCCATTTCTGCTTGCACTGCTTTAACAATATGCGGGCTAGCGTTATCAAGCTGAAGCAACATTTGATTGTTTTTCAATATTGGCTGTTTGGTCCGGATGCGCTGCGCAAGTTTTCTCAGTGTCTTCACATAGGCCTTCGCATTTATTCTTTCATTTTTTGCCAAGTACTCAATCAGAAGGATACCGCGTTTGTCCCAGAAGATAGTAGCCATGAACTTGGATGCCGACGAACCAACTTTGAACTTCTTTGATGGGGACGAATTCGGGTGACGCCATTGCATCCTTTGCCGTTTTGTCTCCGGTTCGAACTGATAAATCCACGTTTCATCGCCTGTGGTTATACATCCCAGGAATGTGTCATTCTCCTCGTCGTAGCGCTGTACCAGTTCATTGTAAATGTCTAGACTTTGGCGTTCATGCACCGCTATAAGCATTCGGGGTACACATCCGGTACAGATCTTCCTATAGTTGAGATGTTTATGAATAATTCGTCCAACAGAATCTTTACTGATATCCAATTCCATGGCAATATCTCGAACACGAATGCGTCTGTTACCTTTAATCAAGTCTTCAACCCATTTAATCGTTTCATCATTCACCGCCGTGTTAGACCTACCTGTCCGTGCCTCATCTTCAAGGCTCTCGTCGCCAGCTTTGACCTTCGTAACTCATGTGTATGGTGATACGAAACATACCCGTATCACCATACACCGTCCGAAGTCTTCTCGTAGTGTCCATGGCCTTTACTCCTTCTTTCGTTAAAAACTTCATTTCTGCTCGCTGCTCGAACTGAAGACTTAAGGTATACACGGAAACAACATCAGATTATTTACTTTCATACCTAAACCAAATCCAAAAACACTGAAATAATAACGAAGCTTGCTCCAGAGGGAGCGCCAAAGTCAGCAAAACCTCATGGAAAGCAATTATATAATTAAAAAACATACTCAAAGAAATACAGAAAAACATAAAAATTGTAGCAAGAAAAAAAAACCAGGTTGCCTTTTTCAATGGAGCTTCGGGAGCATAATCAGCCGACATTTGGTTTTTTTTCCCCGTCTTCCGCTGGTGCCATGGCACCAGTGGAAGACGGGGAAAAACCAAATGTTAAAGAAAAACCGGGAAAAAACCAAATGGGAGTGGTTTTTCTGCAGAAAAACCACTCCCATTAGGAAAAAAGAGAAACCACTCCCATTCTGCAGAAAAACCACTCCCACAGGTTGATGCTCCCTTGAAAAAGGCAATCTGTTTTTTGTTTTTTCTTGCTGCAATTTTGATGTTTATTTGTATTTCTTTCAGTATGTTTTTTAATTATATATATACTGTACATATATATACAATAAAATATAAATGTGCACAAACCCATTTGCAGTAGATGTAAAACCATGTAAGGAAATTTCGTTATTAAAATTTAAAATGAAATACTCACGTTGGCTAAAGTCAGAGCAGTTTTCTTTATTCAGAGGTATGTTTCTTATTGGAAAGACCATTCGAATACCCGTGCAATTAAAAGTGTCCGCTATTAATAAACGTTGGAGAAAAGTCTCCTAGTATTTGAGGCGGAGATATGCAATTGTCTTGAGTGACAAAATGAAGAAGCTCGACTCTGTCTAAAATATCCATCTATTTTAACTGAAATATCTATTATAACTACGATTTGAAAACATAAACATAATCTCCTAAAATGATTTCCCAAATCTTCGGAGATGATCTGCGACCAGCTGCTGTCGTTAACTTTGCTCTCACCAAACACTTTATTTGAGATTTATTAGAGCAGAAGGAAACATTTTATTTTTGAAACGGTGAACAATTCACAAAAGATGACGCCATTAATTGAAAAATATAATGCATTGGGAAATGTTTTATTCAAATTAAATGCTCCCTTTCTTTTGGTATCGTATTGCACCCGGAACGGGGTTCCGCTGCGTTCCAGCCCATTTGCACTACTGTGTATATGTATCATATCTCCCGAGCTCTTCAATGCCACATTGTCAGACAGTTTTTAATCATTGAACTGGGAAGACAAGGAAATATCAATTAATGGAGATTTTTTAACTCCACTTTCGTTTTGCTGACAACATAGTAATTCTTGCAAGTACCACGTCGGAGCTGCGGTCTATAGTCCAGGAACTTGTTGACAAAAGTAAAGAACTGGGCTTAAAAATGAACTTTCAGAAAACAAAATTGATGTAAGTTTTTTACAAGAATTGAAGATTTAGCGAATCGATGGAGCAAATTTAGAAGTAATCCATGACTAGATATACCTTGGACAACAGATATGAGGCAACGACCACTTCGAAGGAGAAACTAATAGGCGTATATATATTGGTTGGAGAGTATTTGGGAGAAACAGAGCAATTTACCATTATGCCTTAGAAGGAAAGTATCTAATCAGTGCATTCTTCCAATTCTTATATATGGGTCAGAGACATGAATGTTAAATAAAAAAGGCATCTAGAGGTTGCAAAAGTACTGAAAGAAGCATGGAGTAGTGAAAGGATAGGAAGAACTCATGGATCAGGAAAATGGCGAGAGTTGATGACATCATGATCGAGATAAAAATCCTTGAACTGGCGATGGGCTGAACTGACCAGTGTTGGACAACTGAAATACTTCAGTGGATTCCAAGAGACAGGAAAAGTCCCAGAAAAAGACTACGTGGAAAATGGATGAATGAAATTCGTAAGCATGTCGGAGTGACATCGAAAAGACTGGCGCAAGACAGAAGAAATTTGGGGATACCTTCATCCAGCAGTGGATTGATAATGGTTGATAGTCATGATGATGATATGCATGTATATATTTATCGCAGTTAAGGTAAAACGATATTGTCGCTTCGCCATCTAACTGGTGTCTGGGATTTAAATAGGGTGAAGCTGTACTTAGAGGAAATTAGTATATAGGCGAGTGAATTCTTCACTGAAAATCATAGCTGCTTTGAGAGGTTTCCACAGGAATGATGGGTTCTCAATAGAGTCGCGCATGGCTGTGTATGAGAGTGTAATTGTTCCTACTCTGATGTATGGTAGTGAAACCTGGGTACTGCAGAAGTAACATAGGAGTTGTTTGTGTGCTGGAGAAATGCGTTACTTACGGGGGGGTTGTGGTGTGAGGAATGAAGATGCGTTGCAGTTGTCTAATGTGAAGCAAAATGTTGTTAGCAAGTGGAGACTAATATTCTTAGGTGGTTTGACATGTTGACAGAATGAATGATGAGATGCTTACTAAGAAATTTTTTAGCCCAAGTGGCAGGAAGGAAGGGCAGAGGAAGGCCAAGGAAGTCATGGGAGGATCAGATTCAGGAGTGTTCGCATGAAAAAAAGATTATGAGTATGAAGTATAGAAGATCTTGTGTATGTCGTGTGATGGATATCAGTGAAGCCCGAGTTGTGTGTCAAGATCGCTGTAAATGGAGAGGTTCGATATGGCAACAGTAAGTAAATAATCAGTTAAAAATTATCTTGTAGTTTGTATTTCTTTGTGGAGCTAACCTCTGAACCTGAGAACAGCTTAGTGGTATGTAATATATATGAATGTGCAGTAAGGTCTAATTCTAATATTATTTCAACATTTCCCAATCCCAGCGAGACTCGGAGCAGACAGCCTTATGTTTAGTTAGTAACGACCTACTTTTTCGTGGAGTGTACTTGTCGTGTAAACGATTTAGGAAAAAAAAAAATAAAAATAAAAGGCCGAGGTTTGTATCAGGAAAGAAACGTCTCACCTAATTTCGCGCATCACAATTTCTTGTTCTGTGAGCAAATTGTACGAGGCGCATTGTGTCAGTGCGTGTATCACGCTAACCCTATGCATGTTTTTACGTACGTGTGAATCTGCGTTACAGAAAGCCACAATTACAGGAGCACTGTTGCGGAAGCCGCGCTCCGTTCCTGCCCTGATGCGACTGGGAACACGAAACCAAAGGTTAGGAACCCTCGTTTTGTCAAATTTCCTGATCGATATCACGAACGCTATGCCGCTGCCGCTGCTTCTCTAACGATGAAGACAGGGTCATCGCTCCTAAATCTGAGGTCACTGACCCAGAATTTCATATATCATTAGCTGGAGTCCGAGTGACAAGTCCTACTAGCTTTGGGTGCTATCAATTTTTTAGGACTTTCCAGAAGATCACCTACAAACCATATATAACGATGTTCTGTTCCTAGTATTGTTATTTCTGCTTATCAATTTGTGACGCTTGCGAAATCCGGGATCCTATTAAATATTCTTCTCCATGAAAGCGAACAGTCACTGAAACCTCTGCCATTAAATGGCCTTGTAGGAAATTAATGTGATTGGTCGGTTTTCTGAACTTGCTTCCCAAAACCACATTCTCAATATCAAAGGGGCAATAACAAAAATGTAACTTTCGGTGGTTAGTGTAATATTGTATCTACATGAACTTGAGTTGTTCATTTTTATGTCTTCTTTTCTCGCATATCATACTCCAAATAACTCATTCATTTCAAAAATATAAGTAACCCATTTATACAGGAATCCAGGTCCTTCAATTTTGTTGCTTTAATTTTTAAAACAGTATTTTTGTAGGGTGCCGCATCATGTATGTGTGTAACTGACTTCATCGGCTGTAATTCTTTGCTGCTTTGACTGAGAATTACTTAGAGAACTTGCATTACCCTGCATCGATAGTCAACTCATTATCAATAGTTCATTGATCAAAGGCGTGGGCTTACTGAAATGTATATTTACGCACACTCACACAGTCAGAAAAAAAAAAGGGGTCTGATAAATAATGGAAATACCCTTGACAAAAACCGTATCTATTTTATGATATGGTGTTCCTCCATCACTTCTTCGTAATACAGCTGTATTCTGCATGAAATAATGCTGATAAATCATAAGAAATTTTTAGGTAAACAGTAGGCTATCTTCTTGAAATAAGGTTTAAAGGTCCGTGATAAAAGAAAATGGAGGAAATCTGTTCTTTACTTTGTCTTCCTATAAGATGTGTTGAATCATGTGTTCGTATTCCTCCAACCACGACGCAATACACGTTGCTGCCTGTATAATCGCAGTATAATCTTGAAAGATACATCATGGTCAGGAAGCAATGAGCCATACGATGCACCAGGTAATCTGGAAAGTGTGTGCAGGGACCCACTCCTTTCGGTTTTCTACAGTTTGTGCATCCCAGCCTCAAAACGTCTTTGAATAATCCATATTGAAAGTAAGACATCGCTCAAGTGCTCGCTTCAGTGGCGTAGCCGGGGAAGGGGGTTGAAGCCCCTTTCCCTGAGGGGGAGATTAAGCACGAATTTAAAGCGATATATATATATATACACTGCTGGCCACCCAAAATACAACACCAAAAAGGAAGCATCCGATTGGCCTGAAATTCGCAGCATGCGTCGCCCGCGAGAGGACATGCAAACGATTAGCATTGCAGGGCATATGCAAATCAGGTGTGCCCGGCACGCCACCGAGAAGCACTATAAGAAGGGTGCACAGAAGGCGGGGTGTAAATAATGGAAGTGTGTTGTGCTGCCGGACCTGTGCGTGGGAAGCTTCCTGATGCCTCGTCGCAGAATACGGCAGTCATTTCCAGCACGTTTCGGAGTTCGACAGAGGACGAATAGTGGCTTATCGCGACAGCGGTTTATCGTACCGAGACATCGGTGCCCGTGTGGGACGACATCCAGCCACAGTGAGGCGAGTATGGATTCGGCGGATGCAGGAGGGACGGACGGACCGACGTGAGCGATTGCCGCAGCCGCGACACAGCACCGAACGGAAGGACCGGCATGTTGTGTGGCGGGCATTGACGGCTCGCACCGCCACATCACGAACGTTAGCGCAGGAATTAGGGTGTGTTGCGTAACAACCTGTGTCAGCACGTACCGTTCGACGTCGTTTGCAGGAGCGGGGACTTGTCGCACGGCGCCCGTTGCTCCGAATATCATTGACGTTAAACCACCGGCGAGTGCGGCGGCAGTGAGCCGTTGAACGCCGCACCTGGATTACGGAATGGCACGACATTGTCTTCTCCGACGAATCCCGCTTCTGCCTGCAACACCACGATGGTCGGATCCGCGTGTGGCGGCACCGCGGCGAGAGACTGTATGACGCCTTCATTATGCATCGCCATACCGGTCCGTCGCCTGGCGTTATGGTTAGGGGCGCAATTGGATATGACACCCGCACCCTTCTGGTACGCATCGCCGGTACACTCAACAGCCACCGCTACATCTCCGACATATTGAAGCCTGTAGTCCTCCCTTACTTGCAGGACCTGCCAGCGGCCACGTGTCAACAGGACAATGCGCGCCCGCACGTGGCACGCATCGTGCAACAATTCTTCACGGCCCACCGGGTGTCACTGCTGCCATGGCCCGCCTGTTCTCCCGATATGTCGCCCATCGAACACGTCTGGTCGCTGATCGGCAACCTAGTGGCCCGGCAAGCACCACCCGCGGCTACGCCTGATGAACTGTGGCAACGTGTGGAAGCAGCCTGAACCGACATACCCCAAGCGCACATCCAAAGCCTCTTTCGTTCGATGCCGTGGCGTGTAGCGGCCGTTATTGCCAGCCATGGGGGTCACACGAACTATTGATGGCTGCGTGTTCCGCAAGTCGCACGGGCCTGTAAGCTCAATCGTTTCATCTTTGTATCTGTTGTTATGTGTCCAGTAAATCTGGCTTTGCTATCTCATGTCCTTCTTGGTGTTGCATTTTGGGTGGCCAACAGTGTATATATGTATATATGAGGCTATCACCAATGAACCCAACCCATGGACCCCCACCTCCTCCCTTTAAGAATTTTCTGGTTACGCCACTGTCTCGTTTTGACTGCATTGTTGGAGAATGACCGGAGGTGGACAATTCGTGAACTCGCCCGCGAGGGTAACTTTTGCATACGACTGTGCTGAACATTTTGAAAAACAAACGGTATTCGTATTTCTGCAACCACGATGTGCTACACGTAACTGTCTGTGTAGTAGCAGTATAATCTTGAAAGATGACATCATGGTCAGGTGGCAATGAGCCATACGATGCCCAGGTAATCTGGAAGGTGTGTACAGAGACCCACTCCTTTCAGTTTTCTACAGGTTGTACATCCCAGCCCCAAAAAATCTTTGAATATTCCATATCGAAAGCAAGAAATCACTCAAGTGCTCGCTTTGTCTGCAGTGTTGGAGAATGACCGGCGGTGGACGATTCGTAACTCGTCCTCGAGAATAACTTTCGCATACGACTATGCTGCATATTTTGAAAAAATTGCTAAACATGAGAAAAATCGCATCAGAAGCATGGATGAAACCAGGAAAGATGGAAGATGCTTGTGTCCTCTGTTATAACAGATATTCACTGGCAGTAAATGCTTCGAATTTGACATGTTGTCATCACACTTTTTTCATTAAAAGTTACATTTCTAACTATTTAAAGGTTTTCTGTCGTTGTATGTACACATAGGTATTTTCTCTATTTCTGATTCTAGGCAATGATTCAGCAAAGTATGCTAAAAGAGGTTAGAAGGTTTACATGGTGTGCGGAATTTTAATTTGTCAAAAGCGTGATGGCTTCCTCTGATGATTTTCCGGGTGATGTACCTGAGCTTAACACAACAACCGGAAGTGACGCAGTCACTGAAGAGGCAGCCGATGAAGAAGAAGGAAATGGTAAAACAAGATATTGTTTTCTTTAATTCTTCGAATTGAAAATAATAATAATACATAGCTGCTATCGTTCACTGAAGCGCCCTTGTTATTTTACTGCTTTTGTTAAATTTTGGCAGTAAATATCACTATCCTTAGAAAATACATATTTTCAAGATTAAACCTTTGTTTCTCAAATACCTCTTTTTTTTTAAGTTACATATTATCAGTAACGTGACAGGCACACTGTACATTCTTTTATATTTTTGCGTTGTTTTTATACTTTTGCAACCGTGTATGTAACTTGTTTTCTAAACTGTGTCTGTATATTCATGTCACGAAAAATTATGGAAAGGGACTCTCAACATTTGCTATTGCTCCTGTATGTGGACGGTAACTTTGCGATGATTAGTTTCTTCTTGTTCCCAGGAGAGAAGAATGAAATTCTGTTTGTTTAGTAATGTTGCTTGGAAGCTGGCGTGGAGAAACAGCTGCAACTGCGTCAATTACAAGAAGTTAGTCGTATTTTCACAGCATTACCGAATGCACCGAGTCTATTGAAATATGATCACAATTCCTTCTACACATTTTTAGGGATGAACGTTCTTGATATTGCTTCATTTTTGGTTTGAATCTGCGGAAAACTTCATGATGCGGAGAAGTGGTATTCTCAGGTATTCGAGTTATTAGTGAAGACAATTTGAAGTGTAGGCAGGCTCTGTTCCTTTCTTATTCATCCCCGTTCTTTCGTTGTTTGGAACAATTACATGATTTATTTGTCATATCCTTGCCGACATCAGTGTTCTACACTCTGTGACGTACCTGCCAGCAGGACGCACACGACATAAAGGCAGATAGGAATCAGAACAAATGTCTGCGTAGCTCAGTTGGTAGAGCGACTTGTTCCGGAATAAGCGGCCTCGGGTTCGAATCCCGGCGTAGACCAAAAATGACGGAGAAATTTACTTCGTTATAATGGCGCCCGAACTATCCGGATGACCCGGCCGTTCGAAATCTCGCATTGGTGTGATGTTATTTCCACACCGCGAGACAGGAAAAATCAGAGAATTCCTTCTCCAGCGCTTCGAAAAATAAAAATGTGTGATGTTGCATTCCACACAGCAGATTGACTGGGAGTTCTCAAGTGCACGTTCTACAGCGGATGGCTGCCTGCAACGATTCATGGTCACGGCTGACCCGTGAGCCATGCCCCCGGCCCTCTTTCGGGGGGGGGGAGATGTGACGTACTTGCCAGCAGGACGCACACGACATAAAGGCAGATAGGAATCAGAACAAACGTCTGCGTAGCTCAGTTGGTAGAGCTGCTTGTTCCGGAATAAGCGTACTCGGGTTCGAATCCCGGCGTAGACCAAAAATGACGGAGAAATTTACTTCGTTATAACTCCACTAAAGGTATCTCCATCTGTGTCTCAAACTGTTGGACTGATTTTTAGATTCTTGATCAGGTATTTAAAAGCTTAAATGCAGGAAGTCTATTTTCTCGTCTGTTTGACTGTTACACAACTGTGCAGCCCGAAAGATACGTGCGACATGGTTATTTGATGCGAGTACTGTATTGTCGTGGATTCCTTTCTTCTTAGCAGTGCTTGGAGTCAGCTTACATATGACTGAGAAGAATTGCCCTGACACTGGCTTTTCCTGCGGTAGTGGTCTCATATCAGAGAAGCAGTTCGAAATTCGTCCACCACAGTCAATTTCTATAAGTAAATGAAGCGACTCTCACTAAATCGATTTTCCTTGTATTATAGCAGAATGGATGATAACTAGAGAAGAAACTAAATAGCAACTGAAGTGATCACAGATCCGATTTCGATGAGTTCTGGGCCATGAAGGCAAATTATTTTCCGAAAAGCAGAAATGCATAAATCTCGGAAATGGTATCAAGTTAGCAGTGGGGATGTCTAAAATATGACGCAACCCACTGCGAAACAAACAAATCTGGCATGATTCTGTAAAGTATGAAATGAGTGCACGTCTCTTGAAAAAGTACGTCTTCGCATCACTTTGACGTTCGTCCTTTCATCTGCAATACACGTATTTTCGGACTTATGAAACTAATTCGAAAACATTTGTTTTGCCTTGATAGCGCTACCTATGAGGATGATGAGTCATGCACTTTTGAATTTCTGTGAAATACAATGTCACTGCTAGGTGGTGTAAAAGTATTTTTGTGTTTTGCCCAATGCCTATTCTTCTAAAGCTCGAACTGAACAAATTATTTACGCATTCGATAGCTCAGTCTCTGTACAGAGCTTTCCATACATGTTTTGCAATGCAAGATACATAGTTTTCCGTTTGGTGGGGCAAATGTATATTTCTACGTGCGTACGTTAACGCACATGTGTACTTGTCAATGTATTTCTGCATCTAAAAGTCACTTTTAGGAAACTCGTTTATGGATCCTGAAGCTGAAATTACGAAAAAAAAAAAAAAAAAAAAAAAAAAAAAAGGAATTTCATGGATATCTGAACGTTTTTTGATGTGCAATATTTCCTCGGAGTAGAGTGAATTTACATTTTTTGCTCAACGATATATTCTTTTTTAACTACATGTATGGAAAAATTCATTAAACATCCGCTAACTTCAGTTAGGACCAGTATAATGCACTTACTATATAATTTCCCGTATTTTACTGCCAGAAGGCGTTGCTGTGTTCAGCATTTGAAATTTGAGCTTCCAGAAGCACTCTTGAAAATTCTTTTCGCTTCCGAATTATACAATTGTGACCACAGTTTCGCATTCATTTTCCAGGTAAATGATAAGAATTTTCCGTTTAGTGGCGCAAATTTTGATATTTTCTTTGATGATACTTTGTCTTCTATTGGGTTTGTGCGAATAAAATAAACCGGTGCAAACGAACAGTGGAGACAGGCCCCCACCACAGCGGAATGAAACTCCCCACAGGTGTTGCGCATATTGCGTCACAGAGTTACTATAAATAACTAGCATGTGTGTGAAGAACAAGGTTCAGGCGTGGTTTGTTTGGACGTAATGTGGCTTGTAAAGGAAACATGCAGACGCCGGATTTGAGAGTCATCGTCCTGTATGAATTTAAACTGGGCCTTTCTGCAGAAATTGCAGCTCGATACGCTAACAAAGCGTTTGGGGAGAATACAGCAAATGAACGAACCATTCGGCGACGGTTTGTGATGTTTCAAATCGGAGATACGGACCTGCAAAATCGAACACTTGGACACTCACCTGTTGCTGTTTCTGACGATGTTCTGTTACGTGTGGTTGAAGCGGACTCCCGAAAAAAAGTATCGTAAGATAGCGACAGAAGTAGGTGTCTACCACAAGACAGTTGTTCGGCGTCTGGCTGCGCTGGGTAAGGTCAAAAAGGTGGACCTGTGGCTGCCGCATGAGTTGACAACTGCCAACAAGACTAGGCGTCTGGAAGGCTGTACGTCGCTGCTTGCCAGGAATAAACAGGAACCTCTACTGCATTGAATCTTCATCTGCGACGAGAAGTTGGTCCTTTATGATAATCGGAAATGATCTGCACAATGGTTAAGAAAGCCACAGCCTGCTGGACGGTATCCTAAGCCACCCCTACACACTCCCTGTCTGGTGGCCACAGCCGGGATAATTCATCGGAGTTTCTTGCCAAGAGGCCAAACCATCACTGCAGAACGCTATTGTGCTAAATTACACCAGATACACCGGAAATGGCTGTAGAAACAACCGGCTTTGGTCAACAGACATTGTGTTCTTCTGCTCCAGGACAACGCTCGCCCTCATGTCGCACAACGAACTATGCTGACATTAAGTGTCTTGGTCTATGCAGCACTTCCTCATCCTGCCTATTACCCGGACTTGTCTCCGACAGACTAACATTGTTTCGTCGTCTGGATCACTTCCTCTCCGGGAAACAGTTCACGACAGACAACGAGGTTCAACGTGCAGTTGATGACTTCTTCGGGTCCCAGCCACAAGACTTTTTTCGTTCCGGAATCATTGCTTTGCCATACAGATGGCAACTATGTGTCGATGCCGAGGGGGATTATTTTGCTAAGGTAAGTTATCCTACTTTTCCGTTCTCGCCGTCCACGTGGGCTGGTCCTTTGCCGGACATTTCATTCGCACCTACCCAATATGAGACAAACTGGAAAATTCTTTTAACAGCAATCATCCACATGTTTCTGATTTTTCTCATGAATTACATTTCCACTAGAGGGCGCTACAGCACACTTCAAGGGGGCATTATATAGCTGTCATATTTTAAAAATTTCTTTTGTGTTTGTTTGTTATTCGTATAACCACCACGGAGATTACCTATTACCAAATTACCAACACCCGTGCAACGAAAGATTGTCTTTTGAGCTATCGGATGCCTGGAGGAATCTTCTTAACAGGTAATCTCCCTCCATGCCGCGTGAGCATATCTAAAACACGAACTCCACACTACCTAAGAAGGCTTTGATAACTTAGCCAAGACGAAGCCTTCCGATGGAGCTCGGAAGCTCGGCTTCAACTGGTTGAAGTCAAAACGCAGTCTTTACACGATAAAAACTTGAGTCGGTCAAATCACCTCAAGTCACGGTTTATTATCACTAGTTAAAAGATAGTTAAAAACATAAGACCTTTCGGACCAGCCGGGGTCGATCCTTAGATGTGAAAAAGTAAGTGAAACATGAAACAGACATATAAATAAGGTTGCACATGACGAAATCCATGAGCAGAATCAATGCTCCATGGATTTCGTCATGGCAAGAGGTGACGTAAGAGTACATTGCGATGACACGTATCGTTATCGGAAATATTTGGAACATTTTTAATACAGGTATTAAACAAAAACGTCCACGGTTGAGGAACAACGTGAGGTAAGTAACCATTACAACATGCTTGTCCTTTTCAAACAATAAATAAATTCTCGGCGAAAGTCAAATATGATTTCTTACCTGGAGTTGTGAGGATGTTAGCTTCCTTCCATACAGGGTAATGATATCCAGAGTTTATCTATCCAATCGAGAGAGTGCAGTTGACATGGCCCCAACACGAATAGTATACATGTGTTCTTTAATTCTTATTGCTAAGGAACGAGTGATAGATCCAGTATAAATTTGATCAGATTTTTCGGAGTCGACAGCTTTTAATGGTATACTGTAGATCCGAAATTTATTGGACATTTTCACTACATCTTGATCGTTTCTAATTAGAGACATAATGTTATGTGTCTTAATGCCAAAATTGATATTGTGGCGTTTACATGAATTTTTCAAGATGTGAGTAACTTTAGGAACATATTCTATGGACCCCACAAACTTGACTTCAGGGAGATCCCTGCGCAGGGTAGTACTGTTCAAGATGTGAGTAACTTTAGTGATAATAAACAAAAAAGTTAGCTAGTGATAATAAACCTTGACTTGAGGTGCTTTGCTCAAGTTTTTATCGTGTAAAGACGGCGTTTTTACTTCAACCATTCTATCTACACGACTGATTACGACTTTTCGGCTTAAACTGTGTAATAGTTTTACGCCAATAAAGGAAGTGTTTTAGTTTAATTTTCCATGCACTCACACGTTGCCTGTTTTTTTTTTTTTTCGTAAAATGTAATTGTTAGCTGGTGTTAATACAGTTTTTTAATAAAATCCTTCTAACTGAGCGGTTTTAAAATATATACTTTGAAATTTGTGTAATCTGTGACTTTCATAAAAGGAACCCTTACACTGAAAAATTTAATGTTATTTCTCTTGTTGTTGTTTTCTTTTTCCAACTTGACAAAAGAGAGTTTTCAGTTATCCGTGAAATTTTCGTTCATGAAAACCCCATTTTTCTTACATGACAAAGGGATAGTTGTTAATTCTTGGTTAACTCAACAAACATTTACTTCATGAAAATGAATTTTTCTCATATGATATATGGGAACAGTTTTCAATTCTTGAATAACTCAGCAATTCATGAAAATCAATTCTGCTTATATGACAAAGGAACAGTTTTCATCTGTCAGTTAGCACAACAAAATTTTCCTTCATGAAAATATCATACGTCACCATGTTTACAATTTATGAAATATTTATCAGGTTCTGTGGTATGTTCCTTTCGTAATGACTCGTATTTGAAACCAAGCATATCACTATGACATAGTTGTTGTCGCTTGTAGTCTGTTAAGTAATTTTTTCCAGCGTGACTTTCGTAAAAGTTTTAATGCATGTATGATAAACGAATTCCATTTATGAATTTTTTATTTATTATGAAGTAGGCATAGAAATGTTTTGAACATATTTCACCCAAATAGGGGCTGAGTTTGAATTTCTGATAAGACATAGATGGCTTTGTTTCCTCCTCTTAGCATAGCTATTCTAGATGCTCACGCCATAAAGGATTGAAATGTAGTTTTTCCAAGCCAGGAAAAAATGCATTCTGTGGGTGAAGCTGATTTGCTGTAAAACCCAAAAGGTAAATGGAACTCGAATAAAAAAAAAATTGAGAAACACCATGATTTTTATAATTTGTTTCATATTTTTTCTAATAACCCTTCATTTCTGTAGTTTTCCAAATTTTGATATCCATATGTGTTCATATGTCGTACATACTATATGAACACATATCAATATCTGAACAAGTTATATATTATATACCGCAGTTTCGTAGCTAGAAATTGCTTTTGTAGATACCGAAGTTCTGAATGATTTTATAGTTGTCGTAGTTTTCAGTGCATGTATGTTTTTCTTATTGTGTAGAAAAAAAGGAAGAAAACGCAGATATTCCTGCCAACAAGAACTCATGCTGTGGTTTCATAAAAATTAAATTATCTCTCCTTGAAGACGAGATCAGAACGCAAAGCAAGGATTTGGAGTTTATTCAGAAAGAGGTAGTAAATCCTATTTCTTGGTAAAAATTGTTTTCGTCATTATTATTTCCGTTTTACGAAAATATGATCTCTTATATTTGCATTTTTATTTTATTATTTATTTTTGTCACTTACAGGACAAAAATAAATAATTAATAATACAGGGTGTCTATAAATGAAATATACAACTTCAGTATGTTATTAAAAAAATATATGATAGAAAAAAACGTACTTTAAACATCAAGAGAAGAGGCACGTGTTAAAGTTTGTTAAGTCAGATGATAGATGGCGCCAGGTGTCTCATGTAACGAAAAATCTTGTAAAACGCGGAATACAACAGTTATGGCTTCCCCAGTTGAAGAAAGCAGCGTGTGTGTTTTGGTTTGCTTTCTCCCTATGCGGGTTTTTTCTTTGTGGCTTAATAAGGACATTGTGTACAAGAAAAAGGTTACTTCTATCACTGAGCTCAAAGAACGCAATACTGCAGCCTTCCTCCTTGTTACACCTGACATTCTGTAGCGTACGTGGGTGGAACTGGACTATCGTTCAAACATCCTGAGAGCAACCAACGGAGAACACGTGGAGATCTAGTGACATTTTAAAAAGAAACTTTAACAGTTACCACGTGTTTTGACATTAAAAGTAAGTTGTTATTCATTGTAGTTTGTTTTTTTCAATAGCATACTGAAGTTGTATACTTCATTTATGGACATCCTGTATTATTATTACTATGCTATTTCAGAATAGTGGTGATTTTCTAAAAATTAATATATTAGCAACAACACTGGAAGCCGAAAACATTCTGACTGCGTAATACAGAATCCACTCACTGAATGTATAGTTATTGTAATTCATGCTGTATCTTCTGGTTGCATGCATGTGGAAAATTTTACTGCCTATATGCATCTGCAGCAGCATATTCTGTTCGATTTGCTGATGATGAATTATTACATAGCTGCATTGCTCCATGATATTTTGTGGTCAACCCCGAATTAACTATTAATTATGAAACTTACTTTCCCTTCCGTATGGTACGAAAGTTCAAGCTCATAGCAAACCGTACGGACAACAAAGACTAGATGTGAGTTTTACTGTAATTTTGACCGTTGTTTATCCAAAACAACTAAGAGACAGCAAGATGCGTTATGTACTTTATTTTTTGGAAATGATAAGGTATCTGATCGATGTGTCATTTTTCTATTGTTCTAATGCCTTGTATGCACTGTACTGGCACTTGATCGTGACAAAAGTTTCAGTTGCCCATTTAAGCACATATTTGTCTCGGATGTTGGGCCAATTCGTCCGTGAAATTACCGTTTCGTGAAGGTGCACATCCACAGCCAGTATGTGTTGTCGTCCTGTAGAATGAATCTATCGCCGCTGTTCAATTTTTAGGCCTGCGCAATTTGTAGAAGAAGATTGTCCCCATACTGCATAGAGGACAGGTTATGCTACAGCTGTGACAGCGAACCGTGGTACCAGTACACAACAATTCCGTAACTGAGGTAGGGGTTTCAAAATTTTTCGTCATCTGCACTACCGTAGCGTCTCCTTCAAGTACCATCGAATGGTTCCCCATGCATTGACATCCCATCAGGCTTGTCGCTCTCTGTCGCTGATCGCTGTCAAATCCACAGGACGAAAGTGTTTGTCGTCGTATCCGCACAAGTGGTGAACAGTGGATATTCCTTCGCTATCCGACCACTGGGAACCAGTGACTGAGGTCGAGCCAGGAAACACAGCCGCTGGAGCAAGGAGGACGGTTCTAGAGGAAAGTCATGCTGTGCATTTGGTGGAATTCTGAGGGTCTTAGGAACCCGCGCCGGGTACTCAGTCTGTGGAGAGGAACCTCTATGCCGAACAACAACAATGAGTCCATGATCTCCGCCAATGCTACCCAGCAATCATCCATAGGAAAGGAGTTGCTGCAAGTGCTTAATGTCCCAAGTAACACCTCCGGAGTGATCCACCGGAACCTACAGGAATTGGAAGAGGTTGAGATCTTACTCTATCCTTCATGTAGTCCGGACATTACTATTCGTACTACTTGTTTAGCTCCATGACTCATTTGCTACTAGGACGACACTTGGCTTTAGTAGCGGATGTGGAATCTAGCATCCGAGGGTTTCTGCCCTTGAAAACTGCAAAGTGGCATCGCCATGTGCTTGTGGCTCTGGTGGAACGTTGGCAAAGGACTATAGAAAACAACGGCCTGTACTTTGCAAAATAAGGTGAGCGTGTATGGCTTTCTTGCATCATTAAACCTTCCGAGTGGTACCTTCATAGGATCGTGGCTTTGGTGGAACATCGGCAAAGGACTATAGAAAACAATGACCTATACTTTGCAGAATGACGTGAGCGTGTGGGGTTTTCTTGCATCATTAAACCTTCCGAGTGGTACCTTCGTAGGATCGTGGCTGTGGTGGAATGTTGGCAAAGGATTATAGAAAACAACGGCCTGTACTTTGCAGATTGAGGTGAGCGTGTATAGCTTTCTAGCATCATTAATCCTTCCTATTTACCTCCATGGGATCGTGTCTGTGATGGAACATAGGCAAGGGCCTATAGAAAACAAAGGCCTGTACTTTGCAGAATGAGGTGAGCACACATGGCTTTCTCGCATCATTAGACTTTTTATCTGCAAACGAGACGAATTTTCGACCAACCCTAGGAATGGAGATTTATATAATGACAAATAGTTTAACACCAAATATAATAAACTTCACAAGAGACTTTTCGTTAAAAGGTTAAAAGCCTAAATACCTTTCGGGGAGGCACGCGGTCCTTAACATTTTAAGCTGTCGATGTACCTGAGGATAATAGTGCCAAACTTTGCTAAGCGCCCCAAACGGAAAGGTTCACGAAAGTTACTGCAAAACAGCCCCCCCCCTCAAAAATTGTAGCTTAAAAACCTTTTCGGGTGGCACTCGGCTTTTAAAATATTGTAAAATATCGTTGGTGGCCACTGTTGTGAATTGTTACACTCGAGAAACATTGTACGTCCACAATGTTTCCAAACATTGTTTTGATATTTATGCAGTCATAAAAATTTTCCAGTAGTCATTCATGATTCTTATTGGAAGCATTCGCTCTAGTCTGTCCACTGATCAGTTTCGTTATCAAATTGGCACGTTGGATTGATATGGATAAAATGCTGAACAAAATCGCTATGTATTTTAGGAGAATGCGTTAACAACTAGATTTGTCAGGTATTGGAAAATGTTAGTTTACGTAAGAAACTGGCGATGCGAAGAAGTACATTTATGGAACTTTATTCGCTATCCTGAGTGAGTGAGTGAGAGAGAGAAAGTGTGTGTGTACGCTCGTTCATTCTAATAATATTACATGATCTGTGCTGCGCTTCACACTATTCTTAGTAATCTGTCATACTTCTGCTTTCTAATTAGTTCATTTCACAGAATTTAACGGCTCAGAAAAGTTCGGGATATTACAGAAAAAAAAAATATAAAGCACGTAAAGCAACCACACGCATTTAATTATTGGCAACATAAAATGCAGAACTCAAAACAAACATGATGTGGTCAGACAAAAGATATAGCGCAGTACATTCGTCTTCAAATGACGGTACACCTCATTGACTCCGAAGGACTAAGACGCGTACGAGGCTCTCTTTGGTCAGTGAGTACGTTGTGACACCTCCTTGACTGTTCACAATCTCCTGCCACCTCCATGGCATACCACAAATGACATGATTCACCAGGGAGTTTAGGTAGTGCCATCCAATGGGGCATCTTTGAGATAGCAAATCATAGTGTGACCTTGATGCTCGTGCACTCTCATTCCAAAAAGGGAACTATCGCATATCGCTCCGTGGCAAAGTGTCATAGTACTCCTGGTGATGTCGTCTAGGTACATGCTAGAGTTCATGTGCCCTCGAGAAGCATACAGATCTGTACGGCCATTGAAGCAGATCTTTCTCCACACCATGACTGAGAAGCCGCAGAATAGATGCAGATACTTGTGGTAAGACTTTTCGTTAAAAGGCAAAAAGACTGAAGCCGCAGAAGAGATGGATGTTCCTTACGTTCAATAAACATGAAGCTTGTGGTAAGACTTTGCCGCATGTTCCTTAGGTTTTATAGACATGAAGAAGCCGACTATCGGTGTTGCTGTAGACAGTGGCATTTAGCGCAATGGATGTAACGACTGTAGTTCGTTCTGATGTAGTCGATTAGCGACCGTTTAATCCCTTACTGTAAAACTTCTCAGAGCATATCTGGTGCGGAGGAGGTCATTGTGGGATTTCTGAAAGTGTTTATTGTGAGATTCCAAGTTTGTCGGACTGTAATTTTCCTCGGACGACTTCTCTGCTGGATATTGGGTTTCAGCAAGTTTTTATTGTGAGATACCAATCTTGCCGGGTAACCGTCCTTAGATGACCATTTCTTAGCTGGACTTATGGGGGTTTTGCGAGTGTTTATTGTGACATACCGAACTTTCTGGATCGTAGTTGTCCTCGAACGACCGCTTCTTTGTTGTATTACAGCGTCTGCTCCAGAAAACGCTAATGGAGTCGACTTACCGCATTGTAGGATACATTAAGAACTGATGTAGCATCTGTCTGAGCCCAGATTGCAGCATTTCAATGGCTCCATTGCGTTCTCAGACAGTCAGATGTCTTTATACAGTCTGACAGTAGAGTTTGCAGACGTGCACTTTTGGCACACATTTGAAAGTATTTACTACTTCGTACATCGTTATTGCCCCTGCGCTTATATCAAAGCAAAGTAGACCCCGAAATTCGCATACTGTTGCGTTTAGTAGTCTCCCAGCTACCATTTTGGCCTGACAACATTTACATTAACATGCGCCGAGGTTTCTAAATCGTAACGTCCCCAAACTTTTTGAGCATTTCATGCAATGATTTTATTTCATTGAAATATTTTCAGAAAATCATATTCCAATAAAATATTTTTCAGGTTTCTGAAATTAAAGCCATCTCTCAAGAATTCCCACCGTCGTGTGTCGATCTGTGCAGCGCTGAGCTTCAAAGTGACAAAGAAAGACTTCAGAAACCGGAACTGGATTTCTCAGACAAAAATCGCCAAAAACATGCAGTGTGTGACTTACTTGGTCAAACCCACGAGGAGCTCACGAAAAGGAACTTTCTGGCCAAACAGCTTAGAAAAGAGATTTCCAGGTTTAAGAAATACACGTACGAGTTCAAAAACAAGCTTCAAGTGCCGAATTCGAAATTGGAAGAAAAGCAGCAAATTTCGAACGGCTCAAAAACTGAAAATTGTCAAATGTGCAAGTTTTGCGTTAGCCATGGGGATTTTCGAAATACAGGTTCCT
The DNA here is from genome assembly GCA_039090855.1 of Macrothele yani. Classification (NCBI taxonomy): domain Eukaryota; kingdom Metazoa; phylum Arthropoda; class Arachnida; order Araneae; family Macrothelidae; genus Macrothele; species Macrothele yani. The sequence goes on from CM077014.1 coordinate 5,375,583, forward strand.
TAAAATACGAGGAGAGTGATGGCTCCGTCATTGAAGATCTTCAAGAGGAAAATGAAATGTTGAGGGATTGTCTTCAGAAAATACATCGGAAGCTTAGGGCGTTCCGTTTTTCGGAAAGCCTTGGGTATAAAGAAACAGCTGAAGATCCTCATTATTTGGCTGTGAATGAAAATACACCTCTTTACATTGAGTCAGTTCATAACAGCTTCGAAAATTTTTGTGAGTTTTACTGCAAATTGCAAGAGGAACTTTTAAATTAAGGCACGCGTTAATGACGGCTGAAAAAAATAGCTTTGAACATTCAGGATACTCTCCATATGCTCCCGATAATCAGGCTGTTTATTACAGCAACGCAAGAGACTTGAAAGAAGGTTACCAAGGAAGTACGAGAGATTTCAGAGAAAGATATGATAGGTTCAGTGATGAAAAGGTGTACGGAAATGAAAAGAAGTTTACGAGAACAATCAAGCAAAATTTCACTGCTGTGCCATATACTTCAAAAGTTGTAAGTACTCTTTGTTTTAATTTTTGCATGCTTACTGATCAACATATTGTGATAACGTGCATTATTTACCCTTTTAAAACTCCAAAATGAAGTCAAATTAAGAATTTTTGATGCGATGAATCTTTTTCAACAGTCAATCCCAAGTAAAAAATGTCGATGTAACGAAAATGGGTGACGGTGAATTAAAACCATTGTTCTAATCTGATCGTGTAGCATGCTGTCCCATGAAGTCATGCAACAATAGTTAATTTCATCGCTACTCAACAATATATTTTACTCTACTATCGTCAAGCATTGTTTCATCACGTTTTACATAAGCGTAACAATATCTCATTGCAATCTGCGTAAATCACGAGAACCTGAAGCTAAATGTGATAAAAGCCATTACAAAATTGCATTTTGATGCTTTACATCTTTCCCGATAGTTGCAAAGCAGGCGTCGTAGGGACATTTGATTTCATCTCGACCCCCTTCCCCAGTGGAGAGGAGTTACCTGCTATTAACGAGAACTTTAAGGTGGTTCCACCTGAAATCTCTGCTTTATGTTTCCAATGGTAAAACTTCTGTACATATTTTCTTCGCAATTAGTGTATTCCCATGGATGAAAATTTGCACATCGATAAAACTAACTCTAAGTAATAGCATGGGATAGTTAATGCTTGCTAAAACATAACAATAATTAAGCAATCCAACATTTGTTTGTCTACTGACGTCATCAATGTATAGGTAGCGCCGTCTACGTCTATTAACAGGTCTGAACATTACTGAAAGAAAAATGATTGCTTTTTAATATAATTATGGTTATGCTTTAGCAAGTATTAAGTACGCCATGCTATAACTTAGAGGTAGTTTTATCGATGTGCAAATTTTCGTCCTTGGGAATATATTAATTGCGAAGAAACAATTGTTGCTACACCCCGGGACGCCAGATTATCGAATAAAAGAATAAGCTTTAAGAATTTATATGTCAGAATGTCAGGAAATGGCTAACGGCCCGGAGGTAGACATTAGAATTACGAATAAATATTTGTGAGCTCTTTTTATCGCCGAAACCTTATGTACAGGTGAAGAGAATTTATCCTGTAATTTAGCCAATCAAAACTAAGAAGTTCTGACACTCGTCAATTAGTCATGCAACTTCAGGACTGGCCCGAGACAACAGACATTTAATCAATTAACAATAAAATATGAAGATAATGATGAAGGCGTCTATATACAGAGGATTGTGAAGGAGGGGCGTCAAATAGACTCGCCCCTTTCGGGATAGTTCTCAGGCTGAATTTGTCATTAAAGTCAATGATTATTTATTGGCCTATATAGTCCGGCTTTAAAAACAGTTCTCAGCCGACGAGAGTCTATTGGCTGACCGGAGCCAATCTAATCACAACTAGCATGCATACATAAGTTCCGTACTTACAGATATGCTGTTTCCTCGGGTATCCATGTTTAGTGCACTCGCTTCGTTATGCACTCACTAACATTTTATGTGTTTTGGCTTTTAAGCACATCTGTGTGATGACACGCCCATTTCCGAGCGCGCATTATAACCAATGGAGAGGGGAGTCAAACGCCATCTCCCACTTTCTCTCGTGCACGTCATTCACCTGCATGAAACCACGGACGCATTTATGCACACCAATGTCGTGGCGGAACGAAGCCGCTGACGTGTAGAAGGAACCATTCATCTCTCCAAAGGGGATTCTCGCATACATCACGGGTCGGCATCTCCGTCATTCGGGGCTGTAATTCCATCACATCGTGTGACCTCCGCTATACTGGCTTTCTCTTACGTGCAATCTAGCACCAGGAAAAGAGGTATCGTTCTCCCTCCTATTTCCTCGCGGTAATATCAACCGCTCGGCCGCTCTTTGGTTAGCTGGCTGGCATCTATCCCGATCTGCTTCCCAGAGATTCGTTCCCTTCACGGCTCGGAACGAGACTACTCTTTTTCGCTTGTACACGTCGTTAAAAGATTCCTTGCTCTTTCTTTAGGGGTCTGCTTTAACTCTCTTGCCAGCCTGAAAGCATTCGGCGCGATGAAGAGGTAAGAAATGCATGCCTCTGCATTCGGAATATGTGGTGAGTCCACTTCCCGAAAGTACGGAAAACACATAACTTAACTAACACTTCTTTGTCCTGCCAAGTTTCGGATTAGCAAACGCCATAAGTTTCCTGATCTGTTGACACCCTAATGGCCATCCAACTTGACCGCCGCGCGCTTAGGGGCGACGCATCGCGTTCCCCACACCAGACTAAGATTTCTCCCTTCCAAGAAAAGGGACCCTTATCTCTTCTCTTCTTTTGCAATGCGGGAAACCACTAGCTGTTAATTTTCACCCAATAATTAATGCTGTTCCCGCCTATTGCAAAACCTGCTAATCGAATTCATTGCCGTGCCCAAAAGTCGTAACAATATGTACAGAAGTTTTACTATTAGAAACATAAGGCAGAGATTTTAGGTGAAACCACCTTAATTTGATGTATAACACGGTAAGATGTAACCTGTAGATTTCCTAGACCAAAAAATTACCAATCCCCCCCCCTCAGTAATACACTTGCGTTTCAGCTTTTCTTTCTATCTTGAGGCTAGATTTTAGCTTGCTCATACGCAGATGGATTTTCATAGCTGCATCACTTTTCATTGGTTCCAGGGTCGTTTCTTACGTTCGCCTCAATAACAATAATAATAAATATATCTTTTTCGAGAAACTAAACAGTCGGAGTGCTTACTGTTGCCGCGCCATAGTTTAGTAATAATTTACTTTTATGACTCACATACTTTCTTTCATTGGTGCTACCAAAATAACATTCATTAATCAACATACCTAACATTATCTCTCAATGCCAGGAATTAGCAAACCGTATTGTTTGTTGTGATTTAATTCTACTTAGTATGTACCGGACTGTGACTCGGTGTTGTACGTAAATAAATGTATACTCTCAATCACTCGTTTTATTTTCACATCCGCAAAGATTTTGACATGCAAAAGATGCATTGCATAAATTACCTACCAGGAGTACCATGGTTTTTCATCTCCATTGTTTTTCATCTATAAATTATTCTATAATTGCATTTTGACAACGTGTGAATTACTTTTCTTCTACCTTCTTGCGAGCAAAATTTTATGTATCTTTTTATTGAAATTTTGGGAAATTTTAGCATTTGTCTTAAAATAGCATGTTTCTGAAAATCTGATGGAGCAATCGCCGATGAATATGATGGATGCATTTTAATTTCCCACCGACGCCGTATTATTTTTTGGACCATTGTCCTAGATTCAGGCAGCTGAGGTTTTCCGAGCATGATAACTCCTCTACTAACCGCATGTTCGAAAGACTTTCTCACGCGATCGAAGTGTTTGCTATCAGTAGTCGACTTTTAGGCAATATTTGTTAGATGGCCTCTTTTTTTCTTTGATATCCTGCCAAATGCTTAAGGTGGTTCCACCTAAAATCTCTGCCTTATGTTTCCAATGGTAAAACTTCTTTACATATTTTCTTCGCAATTAATGTATTCCCAAGGATGAAAATTTGCACATCGATAAAACTGACTTTAAGTTATAGCATGGGATACTTAATACTTGCCATAACTAAGCAATCCAACATTTGTTTGTCTACTGACGTCATCAGTGTACAGGTCGCGCCATCTGTTAACAGGTCTCAACATTACTCAAAGTAAAATGATTGCTCTTTAATATAATTATGGTTATGTTTCAGCAAGTATTAAGTATCTCATGCTATAACTTAAAGTCAGTTTTTATCAATGTGCAAATCTTCATCCTTGGGAATACATTAATTGCGAAGAAAATATGTAAAGAAGTTTTACCATTGGAAACATAAGGCAGAGATTTTAAGTGGAACCACCTTAAAATTACATTTTGTGTAACACCATCTTCTACTTAATTTTCACTGACGCCCTATAATGTTTTGCAGTAATGTCCTATATCCAGGCAGATGAGAGCTGAACTAAGGTTTTTTGAGCACGATAACCTCTCTACTAACCGCATGTTCGAAAGACTCTCACTCGATCCAAGCGTTTGCTGTCAGTAGTCGACTTTTAGGCAATATTTGTTAGACAGTCTCTTTTTTTCTTTGATATCCTGCCAATAGCTTAAAATTACATTTCGAATAACACCATCTTCTACTTTTACATGCTTTGAACATTTACACATCCACTAACTTTGGGCTTTAACATTTTTGTGATGTAGTGCAGAAGTGAAGCAGCCGCATCGGTGGCGCAGTGGTCTAAGCGATGGCTTCTGATAATTCGTCCGAGATGGGTCTAGGTTCGAATCCCGGTGAGGCATGGATGTTGTGTTTGTCTTACAGCACTGGCTCTCTCCCTTCCCCGGAACAAGTGGCCCCAAATTAGGGACGGGTGACTGCTTATAGCCCATTGAGTTGGTGACGGTGGTCGTTAAACCCCTCAATTAAAAGAAAAAAGAAGTGAAGCACGTGCCAAGACAAATCCGCAGCGGTACATTCCGTTGGTGTAGTTCAGTTGGTTAGAGAGACGCCGTCCGGAGCGAGGAGACAATGTTCGATCCTCATCGCCGACAAAGTTGTGAAGTTCACATTGGCGCCCGAACGTAAAAATGGATCTGCTGGCAGTTGTGTTCTTCGAAAAATGTGTGATATTCTTTCACACATCGTCTGGAATTAATGAAAATTCCTTCTTGCCTTAAAAAAAAAAATTAAGACGGAGATGATGTGACGTACTACAGAGGTGAAGCACGTATCAAGACGACAAATCTGCAGCGAAGCATTCCGTCGGAGTAGCGGAGTAAATTAGAGAAACTCACTCCGCGGAGCGAGGAGACGCGGTTTCGATCGCTGTCACCGACAAATTCCTGTTTTCACTTGGCGCCCAAACGTAAATATGGATGTACTGGCCGTTGGGTTCTTCGAAAAATGTGTGATTTTCGTTCCACACATAGTCTGAAATTAATGAAAGGTTCCTTCTTCGCTTCAAAAAAAAAGAAAGAAAGAAAGAAAATAAAAAAAAAAAATTTAGAGGGAGATGACGTGACGTACTACAGAGTTGTGAAGCACGTGTGAAAACGACAAATCTGCAACAATAAATTCCGTCGGTGTAGTTTAGTGCGTTAGCACAACTCACTCCGGAGCGAGGAGATGCGGTTTCGATCTTCATCACCGGCAAATTTGTGAATTTCACACATTGATGGGAAAACTTTAGTTATCGAGCCTGTTAGCAATTCGCTCCGAAATCGACTTCTTAAGCTGGCGATTACGTACCGAAATTTAACTTTGGCTTGTTATTTATAGGAAAGGTTCGTGTGGGAACCTCGTACAGAACAGAGATAAGTTTTCTATTGCTAAAAGCTGATGACATAATGAAAGTTTGAGATGAAGATTCTTACCAGTTGATCTCCATGATCATCTGGATTCACCGGTTGGGATATTTTTATAATGCGCCTGTTGCCTCCCAACGCGCTTTTTACGTGTGATGCAAAAATCGATAGACCGAAAGCCAGAAGTGATAGATTTTTCCGCAGTCGGGCTCCTCCACAGACAGACACTGTTGACTTCGTATGTCTCGGAGCCCGAGCAACAGTTTTGTCTTTCTTAAGCTCCTGCAACAAAACTGGACGAATATAGATTTTATCGACTTACTATTTTTTAGAAATTTGTTGGGTTTTCTCACTTAACTTTGGAACTTATACTAGGCCATTAACTATTAGATGTCTTTGCTATAACAACAACGAACAAATTCATCGTCTGAGAATGTCATTTACATATTTCCAGATGATGACAGGTACTTGCGAACCTACGTTTTTTGAAAGCAGAATCAAAATACTTAAATCAAGAATTCAATGGATAGATAGACTTATAGAAAGTAGGATAGATAGACACATCCGTGCATCCATCACTGTAATTAGAGGAGTGAGTTAGTTAATATTTCCATTTACTTACATTATTTTTGTTTAGAGGTTTTCAGAATATACGTTCCCTTAACTTATTATAATCATTTTGCTGAACATTACACACCTGCAATACATCGTTTCGCACATGATCAAAACGAGTCTTGTGCCCTAAGTCTCCATAAGTAACGCATTTTTCCAGCACACAAACGACTTCTGTGTGCCTTCTGCAGTACCCAGGTTTCACTACCGTGCTGCGGTATGTATTTATATAAAAACAGTTAAAAGAAGTTATTTCCAGTGACAAAAATCAACGCTGCGATGTCCGATGCTTTGGCTTGGTAAATTATGTTGTGAAAGTGCAATGTTTAACAAATTTTCATATAATGCCTTGCAGTTTAAACGCGTAATTGATGTATAAATTGTAACCTGTAATTAATGAACTTCTATTCTCTGTCTGTTATATGACTATGAAAATAATTGTTTAAGATATTTGAATAATAATAATTCGCAGCTGAAAAACGGGGGAGAGACTGAGAAACCTCCCAATAGTATTGCTCTGAAATGAGGATTTTCGTTCAAAAGTAAAAAAAGCACATACACTGAGGCATGTGATTTATAACGTGCATTAGTCATGCGTAGCCGCATGTCTTAACGTATATTTCATGAATGTTATTAAATTTTATCTTTCTATGAAGTTGTGGCTGTAAAATAACTTTTTTATTATGAGGGAAAAAGTAGCCTAAGCAAGAAACCGGTCATTTGTGAGATGGGATGGAATATATTTCAGGACGGGGGGAGACGACTTTTACCATCTTATTGATAGCTGGCTCAGAATAACCTACAACGAAATGATTCATTGATCCAACCGTGCCCGCTTAGACAGCGTGATACTCATTGATTGAATGCATCACTGAATTTTCATTGGAAGTGGTATGACGTAAGTCGTGATGGTCTAAAACAGTTGTAGACGCATCTGCTACTTGCTGAACCCAAATTTGTACAGCTTGATGAGAAAAGCAGATGATGGCAGAATTAATCTTTTATGTTTTATTTCAACATAAGCCGAATTTTACCCGGCGCTAACTGGCTATAATATTTATGGTGAAATCTGTATGTCGGATTTTTAACGCCGTGAATGATTGTTTTACCAATACAAGCTCCTGAACCCCTTGCACCACGAAAATATTTCGTATTTTATGCATTCAGTGTGTGTACATCTTGTTAGCAGTGCGATAAGATATCCTTTGAATGCATGAATATGATTAAAATCTTAGTTATAGGTCCATCATGTCACTTTAGAAACTACGCTAATAGTTTTTCCATTATGCGCCAAATTGTTTGTTTTCTCTACCTTTTAACTTCTTCTGTTTCAGTAGCTCTAGTTGCAGTCATGAATTTCCTCTTTCTTTATTATTTAGTCTCTACCTTTCTCTTCTTTTTTATTTATGTTTCCCTAACTGTAGTTGCAGCCACTAATTTCCTCTGTCTCTACCTTTCTCTACCTTTTTATTTCTTCTGTTTCGCTAGCTCTAGTTGCAGCCATGAATTTCCTCTTTCTTTCTTTATTATTTAGTCTCTACCTTTCTCTACCTTTTCTCTTCTTCTGTTTCCGTAGCTCTAGTTGCTGCCATGAATTTGCTCTTTCTTTATTATTTAGTCTGTGCCTTACTCTACCTTTCCACTTCTTCTGTTTACGTAGATCTAGTTTCAGCCACGAATTTCCTCTTTCTTTCTTTCTTATTTAGTCTTTTTCAACCTTTTCTCTTCTTTTGCTTCCGTAGCTCTATTTGCAGCCATGAATTTCCTCTTTCTTTATTATTTAGTCTCTACCTCTTCACTTCTGTTTCCATTTGCAGCCGTGAATTTCCTCTTTCTTTCTTATTTAGTGTCTACCTTTTTCTACCTTTTCACGTCTTCTGTTTCCGTAGCTCTAGCTGTAGCCGTGAGTTTCCTCTTTCTTTCTTGCTTAGTCTCTACCTTTCTGTACCTCTTCACTTCTGTTTCCGTTGCTCTAGTTGCAGCCATGAATTTCTTCTTTCTTTCTAATTTAGTTCTTATTGACATAGTACGGTTTTCATAAGGAATGTAATGAAAATTAGCTTTAACCCTGTATTAATAGACTTTACTTAAATAACAATTACATTTGCCCGTAGCTATGAAACAAAACAGGAAATTAGTTGACGAACACAACCTGTGATCTTTTGTGAGCCGTAGGTCAAATAATTTACCCAACTCAAGGTAATACGCGAAATGCCAACAGTGAAGCATTGCATCGGAGACGTAGATTCGTGGCCATCAAGCATTACGACCGTCATTGGATTAATATTGCTGAAACAAAAAACATTATTTTGCTTCTCTTGGGACAGGAACATTTTTTTCAGTCGCAGAACACGCCCGTCTTTGTCATTAATGTCACGTATGCGTTATCAGCTGTCTTAGAACTTCGCCTTCTCCTTATAAATATATGGTAAATATTTTTTGCCTCTAGGAAGCTCCCCCTCCTTTTTAACTTTCGACTTGAAACCCGACATTAAAACTGGGAAAACAATCGAAAAGGGTTTGCCGAATTGAAGTGTTTATCACGACTTCCCCATGAGTTATGGCTGCTACACACATTCCCTTTATTTATTATCGATGTCAGTTACTAGTCTGCTGGCCTCGCTTTCTGTTGGAATAGCTTTTGTCCTACTATTGATTCAGACATCTTTTCAAATAGCTGTCTCAGGTATTTTTTTATTTGGTGCTTTCAGGTATCATTTCAAATGATTATTTCTCTTTTTTTTTTTTTAACAGAGATGCATCTTTCTGGTTTTAAGGTTTGTGTTAAATATAACCTACGCGGTACATCTGCGTCAGTGGAAAAAGCACCAGAACATATAATTTCATCATTAACACGTATGTCATGACTGGAAAGAAATAATTGCAGAAATAAGGAGTGATGTATTTAAACTGCAATTTATGTAGACTTTTACGGAAGACTTTATCAAAGCGTATGAAAATATAAAGGGGTATGGGATGATTTTCACTGTAATTACTTGCATTCGGCTAACGGGAAGCTATTTTTGCGTTTTTATAATTTTTGAAGTGAGGAAAAAATTGCAGTTATCGCTTGCATGACTATACAAGCATATACCCGAGAGAAGTCTAATTTGTTTAATTTTATATTTTGGATTTTCTGTTTAGTTAAAAACAAGAAGTTAGTCATCCTTGCATGATGTTCACTTACATCAAGTACAGTAGTATTCTTACATATATGATCTCTCAAGTTTCGTGAAATTTGTTTAGCAACTTTTTTTGTTTCATAAATTCCAAATATAATGTTTCAATTCTCGTAAAACCCATGTGAATGTTTTGTAACTTTTCATGGGTTCAAGATAGTAAACTTCCATGTTTTAAAACATTTAAATAATGACCCATCTGTTCTTTTAAGCTGAAAAAATTGTCTTCCGGCAAGATTTATAAGTTATTCCTATTCATTATTTTCGCAGTCACAGAATGAACCCCAAGTCTACAGAATTACTTCCCAAGCCATTTTCTTTTTGTTCCGAGATTTAACGACCACCGTGAGTATCTGCGCCTTTTGGCAGTCCCACATTTCTGATTTAGGGCAAATAACTGCATAGCAGGGAGGCGTCCTGCTTTGTAGTTATTGCCCTAAATCAGCCCTGCCCATGATTCATCCGTTCATCCGGCCCTCTGGCCCAATTCAACTTGAGCGATTTACCAGAAGCCCAAGCTTCTGACCACTCAGCCATGGGGCTATCCAATGTTATATTAATCCCAGATAATGATTTCGCAAGTCGCATGATATCAGTTTTTATTGTATTCACTGGAATTTGATTCGCACTTGCATCAGAAAAGTTTTTGAATTATTAAAGTGATTGAAATGTGTATATTTTTGGATAGTTTTAGAGACACACATTCCCCGAAAATGTGATCCTTACCGAATAAAGTGCCTTTCCACCTTTGGCGTATAGAACCGCTGTAGTTATCATAAAATGGATTCAGTGACATGTATGAAAGCATTCGGAGAGATGTCCAGCAAGAATGACTGCAGCGCATCCCATAAGGCATCATAAGTTAGTGGACTGTGGAGGATGGCCAAGTCTGAGAGCTCATTTCATATCTCCCTAAAATGTTCCAGGGATTCAAAATGTTTCCACTTCGGAGGCCGAAACAGTGTACATGATTTTCCGAAATTCTCTTCCGTCCATACCTAGACCTTTCGTTCACGGCGGCATGTTGCATTGTCCCATTAGAATCCATATCGCTGCGAAGAAACATGAATGCGTAGTCATGTAGTACTAGCTATTACAATTCAACAGGTCTTTGATATCATAGAAGTTGCTATCCCAACGCGCACCACCAATGTAGTAACCGTGACCGAGCAATTTTTTAGACTCCACGATTACGAAAAGTTGTCCTCGACGCAAAGACTGAATTTTTATGGGTAAAAGCTTAGAGAAGACAACATATATCCGAAAAGATGTCTATAGACTTCTCCGTCTTCACTTTACAAAACAATTTAATAGACTATACAAAGACACCAAATTCTTGATTATGAACATGCAACGCTACTGTGGTTGCAGGGATCTTTTATGACCGACATCCAATTTTGATTCATAGTTCAGTTTTTAAAAATTGACCAGTTTAGTTCATTATGGAATGTAATCGATCTGCTTATGCTTGGTGAACAGTTCCTCAACAAATAACTAGCGTACTAGAAATATAAATAAGTGGTTCACTTAGTTATTTGGATGCTGACATAAATCCACCAATAGGTACTTTTACATGGCATAGGTGCACTCAACACTGTAAACACTCCATTTGCTGAATCGTTACGATGATCCGACATTGTGCTGCTGCGTTCACTGATAACTTTTTCTGTTCTCAAACGCACACACACCCTTTCGTTGGGTGAACTTGGCTTCTCTTCGAAGTCTCGGCAGCCGCTGGGGGAGGGGGGACGATGAAGAAGTTCTATTAGACATCCGCGGCTCTCCCTTTGCGTTATTTTCTCTTTCTGGTGAGGGTCAATGACCCACTTTGCTGGACATCTCCCTATTTCAACCTTCCCCAAACTATTGCTCCAACATGCTCGCGGTTTCCAGTCAACAAATAATAGGTTTCTCTGTAGCACGGATCTCCAGCGTACTCGCATGTACCTCTAAGCCTACCGCTTTCTTCACAGCAGTACCATGCGGCTTCATTTCACGAGTGCCTGAGCGTATTATAACAATGCCATGGAATCTCTCCCTCTCCACTCGCTCGGAGTGTAGCATACTCCGTTTTTTAAGTCTCTTTTCGTCAGACTCAAAACAGCAATTGCCTTTCTTTTCTTCTCATCAGCTTCGAGTGCCGAGATCAAGTGTATAGATGGACCACACAAAAGAGAGCAATGGTATTCGATAACGTTCTTAAACCATAGGCGAATTTACGATTATTCGATAACCTTTGTCCCCCACTTTTCAATTAAGCCCCTATTAATGGCTTGTAATTCCTCGATTCGAGCCGTTCCCGATGTTTACACGTCGGCTGCGACCTGCATTACGGCTATTTACGACTTAAAGCGCTAGTAGCTCAGACCACCTAAACCGTTTGCGAAATTCTTCCGTTTTACTAACTCTCTTTCCATGAACCATACTTTCTCTGCTCCTTTGCACTATTTAACCCTAACAAAGCCTCGAACTTAATTATGCCTAATTAATTCGATACGTCCACCACGCCCATTAATTCCAGAACTAATGGTAGGTAGATAAGTCGTAACAACATCAACAAGAGCGTGGCAAGAGTTCCAGCGAAAGATTTTGCACACCATAACGACCGCCACTTTCTTGAAATGTTTGTTCAAGGCATGTAAGACTCCAAATTTCTCCAAAAACGAAGCCTGCTGTAGATGTGATGCAGGTGATATCTGGACTTGTCTAGATATCACCTGCATCACATCTGCTTTTTCCTGTCATGAGTATTATGAATGGTTCCAAGCAAGCCACTGTTGTTCATCTTCTGCAGTGCGAACACCACCGCTAATAGGTCACTGACCTCTGTACCGCAATCATTGTCATCCATGACTTAGAGTTGGAATGTTAGTCTCTTTTAGATCTAGTTAATGTTACGTTAAATAAAGGTCCTTCGTTCTGTTAAGCTGAAAATGTTTGTTGTTCTTCATGAAGAGCTCTGTTACGCCCTTGCTCTAACACGTTGAATCGATTAAATAAACGTCTATAAACGGTATTACCTTTCGATGGCAACAATATTTACAGATCACATTCGGGTTTTTTAATCTACCCTGTCCACATTTCCTAAACAACAACCTTCGCCACAGTTAGCTGGATTAGAGTGTCGTCCCCCTCATTTTAAACTCATACAGACTCACGATTTTCCTTTCATTTGCGTATATTTCCGACCAGCAATTAAAGACTGTTCGCATAAACGTAAATCTACTTCCAGGTGTGGTAGTTTAGTTGTTGTTGAAGAATATGCAACAACAAGACAGCTACTTCGTTATTCCACTACGTCTGAGTGAAATTTTGGGTTAGAAGTTTTATCTCTTAGCAGCACCCAAATCTTATTGACAGCTGCGCATCATTGTGAATAAGGCATTTAATTTGTTAAATTTTGGGATGCTAGTTCTGAAAATGTTGGAAAATTATGTTTGAAGATACATTCAAGAGCTTCCACGTAGTGTTTTTCAGATTCTGCAAGTAGCAAAAGGCATTTTTTACAGCTCTCTCTAAGAAGTCAGGCTTCTCCTATTTATGGATTAACTTTTAATTTTCATCATCAACAACCCTTCTCAATTCCTAGGCTGAAAATCTTCTCAACTGTTTCGCAACGGTCAGTCTTCTGAATATTTTTCCTGCGTTGTTTCAGAGTTTATTGGGATTTTATCGACCCATTTTACTATGTGGTCGTTCTCAAGGTCTTTTTCGTTTTCTTGGTAGTTCGTTATAAATTCCTGTTGTCGAATTAGTCCATTCCTCAGTTTGCATGCCACACATGTTGTCACGTTATAGTTATGTCTCTTACTTATATTTTCGATGATTAATTACCTTCCTTTCTGTCCTTTGCAGTTTTTACATAGATGCATCTTTACATGCTTCATTAAGTTTTCTGTATTCTCTTCAGTTCATGCATCTTAACCGTAAATGAGGACACTTAAGATGCATTTATGAAGTGCTTTCATCCTGAGGCATTATCGCAATTTATTCTTGAAAACTAGTTTTTTTCCAAGAGGCATGCCACGATTCGTACGCCTGTTGATATCTTTTTTATGGATATCCCCAAATTTTAAATTTGTGAGTATCCACATTGTGTGTTCGGTACAGTACGCACTACACAAAGAAGCTTCTGATAATATTTGGTGCTGACTGCGTTTTTCTTGAAGATATTTTTTAGTTCTCGCGCGTGTGCTAGGTATTGGAGATTAGCACTGGCTCTTTTTTTAAAGCCCGGGTCGAGCACGGAACCGGATGTTAAAAGCCCGGGTTCAGCTTAGGCCCGTTATATCATTGTTTATGAATGGTCCGGGTTTGAACATTTGTGTCAATTTTCCCTATGTGAATAAGGAAAAAATAAAGCATATTGTTTTACTCCTATTTATATTTTCATCATCAGATAAGAATATTAGTGCTCCTCGTTACTGTACACCTCTTTCCAGAAAAAAAAAGAGAGAACGAATTATTATAAAAAAAAAGAGACAGAAAGAAATAATTATTATCAAAGAGAGAGGAAACGCAATAAACAATAATCAAGAATTTTAGGCAGGGAACAAAAGAGAGACTATAGCCTAACTATTCAGTTGTGCGTTTCCCATTGCGTTAGTTAATTCAGTTAGCAATGTTAAATAAAATTAATTAAAATAGTTAAGTGGAAAATTAGACCCGGGTGTTAGTCAAAGATTTGATACTTGATATGTTTCTGAGCTTTCTGTCGTAGCCTGGGCACGTGCTTATCTCTACTAGGTATGTCGTTTCTGACACAGGTTCAATCATATGGCGAGCAGGTTACCTTGCCGTCGAATTTTCAGGGATCTTTGCGTAACTGCTGTGTCAGTACTTATTATTCAATAAGAAGCCCAGAGTGTGCTGATGTTTTCTTATTTTTTCTTTCTAAGACCTTTGTTCGTTCTATTCCTGCAACTGCTTATAACAGCAGGCTTAACATACAAGCGCGGGAGAAAGAGATAAAGGATTATGCTCTTTTTTTCTAGATGCAATTGACCTCGGTAGCAGAGTGGTCTGAGACGCTACTCTTTATCATTCGTCCGAGATGGGCGTGGGTTCGGATCCCTGATGAGACATGGACGGCGTGTTTGATTTCACTGGACCTGTTCTTTCCCCCAAAACCGTGGCCCTGGATTGGGGACGGACGTCTGCTTACATACCTACGAGTACCTCATGGTGTTCGTCAAACACCGAAATGAAAAAAAGAAAATAAAAAATTACAACTGTGCTTCAAAGCAACTCACACCAACCCAACTAAACTCCATTGTAGCGCAACTAACCCAACCAGTTTTCTTTAAAGCAAAGATGAAATGTCGTAAAATACTTTATTTCGTTAATTCAAATTTGGAAGATATGAATCCGTTTATTGGTGTAATTATGACATGGACGTTTATAACGAAGTAAATTTCTCCGTCATTTTTATCCGCGCCGGGGTTCGAACCCGGGTCCACTCATTCCGGAATAAGTTGCTCTACCAATTAAGCTACGCGGACATTGATTCGAATTGCTATCTGCCTTTATGTCGTGTGCGTCCTTCTGACAGGTACGTCACATCTCCTGGTACGTTACATCATCTCCCCCTTATTTTTCTTTTTTTTTTTTTCTTTCGAAGTGCTGCTCACATTTTTCCTATCTCGCGGTGTGGAAATAACATCACACCAATGCGAGATTTTGAACGGTCGGGTCATCCGGATAGTTCGGGCGCCATTATAACGAAGTAAATTTCTCCTTCATTTTTGGTCTACGCCGGGATTCGAACCCGAGGCCGCTTATTCCGGAACAAGTCGCCCTACCAACTGAGCTACGCAGACATTGATTCGAATTGCTATCTGCCTTTATGTCGTGTGCGTCCTTCTGGCAGGTACGTCACATCTCCTGGTACGTTACACGTTAAGTCAGATAATATCCGAAAACGTGAAAATGTCGTCGTCCTGGAGCTGGAATCGAACCCGCGTCTCCCGGATAACGCCCGAGTATGCTCCAGGCCGACGAAATTTTCAAGTTTTCGGATATTATCTGACTCACAGTCCATGTCATATTTACACCAATAAACGGATTCACATCTTCCAAATTTGTATTGTACAATGGTGCAATCCCGTATTTCATTCATTGATACTTCATTTTGTTATTTATCCATCTTTTTACACGATTTTGTTCACCACTTGTTAATGGATTTTCCCTAAAAGATGTATTAAAAGATAAGTCTTGCGCGAGGTGGAATTCTCTCGCTCGATTCAACCATCAGGAGCAGACGAGGTGTGTCGCCAGAAGCTGGCTAGCGATCGCTTGCATTGCCAGAAAATAACTTAAGATGTTCGGATGGCGTCGCTGCTTTTCGGTGCTGTGAGTGAGTTGACTTACGTTATCTGACAAAGGAAAACCAACTTGCTTTCTGGAGAATTAATGGGACTCTCTTTCCTCAGAATTAAAGAATCTCTCAACACTACTTTCGTGGAGATGCGGAGAAAATAGGTTCTAACGTTTATGCCGGTTGAACCGAATTGTTACCTATCTTATTTATCAATAGAAGTATTGAACATGGGAGCAGAAGTCGAGTAATGCTTCACATTTGACTGCGCAAAACCAACCCTTTAAAGTGATCATCATCATCATCATTGTCAACCATTATCAATCCACTGCTGGACGAAGGTCTCCCCAAGTTTCCTCCACAACGGTCTGTCTTGTGCCAGTCTCCTCCATGTCACCCCTGCATACTTTCGAATTTCATCCACCCATCTCCCATGTGGTCTTCTTCTGGGTCTTTTCCTGTCCCTTGGAATCCAATCTAAAATTTCGGCTGTCCATCGATGATCTGTCCTTCTGGCAGTATGTCCAGCCCATTGCCATTTCAGGGATTTAACTCTGATCATGATGTCTTCCACTCTTGTCATTTTTCGGATCCACGAGTTCCTCTTCTTATCTCTCCTGGTTACACCAAGTATGCACCTCTCCATGATGCTTTGAGTTGTCTGCAGCCTTTGTATGTCTCTTTTAGTTAAGGTCCACGTCTCTGCCCCATACGTAAGCACTGGAAGGATGCATTGATCAAACACTTTTCTTTTAAGACATAATGGCATATTGCTCTTGAAAATTATGCTGTTTCTTCCAAAAGCTCTCCAGGCAAGTTTTGTACGCCGATTAATTTCTTCATCAATGTGACCCTCACTTGATATCTGCTGTCCAAGATAAACGTACGTGTCTGTTATCTCCAGCTTTTCTCCATCAATCGATAAATCTTCATTTCTTGTAAAAGCATTGAATATCACTTTTGTCTTCTGAAAGTTCATTTTTAATCCCACTTCTTTACTCTTGTCAGCAAGTTCCTGGATCATACTCTGCAGCTCTGATGGGCTAGTTGCAAAAATGACTACGTCATCAGCAAAACGAAGGTGGGTTAGATAATCTCCATTAATCTTTATCCCCTTGTTTTCCCAGCTTAGCGACTGAAAAACACCCTCCAATGTGGCATTAAAGAGCTTCGGAGATATGGTGTCACCTTGTCTCACTCCCTTTCCAATTTTTATGTGTGTTGTATTTTCAAACAGCCTAATCTTTGCACTTGCATTTTCATATCTTCCCGTAATACCTGAGAAAATTTGTCAGACTGGTAAAAAATAATGCTAACTAGTGTGCTCCAATTTAACACACGCATACAACAAAAGTGATGGAAACACATACGGATGTTTGCATCATGTATTACATTACCGCGCGCGCAACTTCGATCTATGTTGATGTGTATCATGTTCAAGCAAAAAAAGAATTGGTGTTGGCAGCTGTGTAACTCGAAACAGAGAGACCACTCATCCCCAACGGAAATTATTTTTGCACACTTTTGATGATTTCGAATAGATCGTGACAAAATTTGATCATATACAGGTAATTCGTGTTAGTATTCTAAAATCATCATCATCATCATCATCATTAACCATTATCAATCCACTGCTGGAAGAAGGTCTCCCCAAGTTTCCTCCACAACGGTCTGTCTTGTGCCAGTCTCCTCCATGTCACTCCCGCATACTTTCGAATTTCATTCACCCATCTTCCATGTGGTCTTCTTCTGGGTCTTTTCCTGTCCCTTGGAATCCAATCTAAAATTTCGGCTGTCCATCGATGGTCTGTTCTTCTGGCAGTATGTCCAGCCCATTGCCATTTCAGGGATTTAACTCTGATCATGATTTCTTCCACTCTTGTCATTTTTCGGATCCACGTGTTCCTCTTCTTATCTCTCCTGGTTACACCAAGCATGCACCTCTCCATGTTTTTTTGAGTTGTCTGCAGCCTTTGTATGTCTCTTTTAGCTAAGGTCCACGTCTCTCCTCCATACGTAAGCACTGGAAGAATGCATTGATCAAACACTTTTCTTTTAAGACATAATGACATATTGATCTTGAAAATTATGCTGTTTCTTCCAAAAGCTCTCCAGGCAAGTTTTGTACGCCGATTAATTTCTTCACCAATGTGACCCTCACTTGATATCTGCTGTCCAAGATAAACGTACGTGTCTGTTATCTCCAGCTTTTCTCCATCAATCGATAAATCTTCATTTCTTGTAAAAGCATTGTACATCACTTTTGTCTTCTGAAAGTTCATTTTTAATCCCACTTCTTTACTCTTGTCAGCAAGTTCCTGGATCATACTCTGTAGCTCTGATGGGGTAGTTGCAAAAATGACTATGTCATCAGCAAAACGAAGGTGGGTTAGATAATCTCCATTAATCTTTATCCCTTTGTTTTCCCAGTTCAGTGATTGAAAGACATTTTCCAATGTGGCATTAAAGAGCTTCGGAGATATGGTGTCACCTTGTCTCACTCCTTTTCCAATTTTTATGTGTGTTGTATTTTCAAACAGCCGAATCTTTGCACTTGCATTTTCATAGATGTTATTAATAATATTAATGTATGCATCTTCAATACAGCAGGATTTCAGAGCCATTGCAACTGCTGATGGTTTCACCGAATCAAAGGCTTTTTCATAATCGATTAAAGCCATGCACAATGGAAGTTCATATTCCCTCGCTCTTTCAATTAGTTCTCTCAGTACGTGGATATGATCTATTGTGCTGTAGCCACTCCTGAATCCAGCTTGTTCTCTCGGTTGAGCCATGTCCAGTGTCACCTTCAAGCGGTGTGAAAGAACTTTAGTGAAGATTTTATAAACCACTGATAAGAGGCTGATAGGTCTGTAGTTCCTGAGATCCTCAATGTCACCTTTTTTAAGTAGCAAGATCATTGTAGCGTTGTTCCAATCCTCAGGAATCTTCCCTTCATTAAGGAATCGAGTGAAAATTTCGGCGAGTTCTGTTTCGATTTCTCCACTTGCTTCTTGTAAGATGTCTACAGTAATTCCATCTTCTCCTGGAGCTTTTTCCCGCTTCATGTTCTTGATTGCATGTGCAACTTCTGCTGGAAGGACTGGAAGAACTCTGGTACTAGTACCTTTCATGATGTCTGGAGTACATATATCATCCGTTTCATATAATTTGGAGTAGAAATCTTTCACTCTTGTCAAAATTTCGCCTCTATTTCTTGTTACAGAACCATCTTCTTTTCTCAGTGCCATAATCTGTTTTTTCCCCTTACTGAGATGTCCCTTTGCTATCTTTAGGCTTTGGTTGTTTTCAATTGCTTTCCTTACTAGTTCACAGTTGAATTTCCTTACGTCTTCAGTGATACTTTTTCGTACTGTCTTGCATAGCTCTATATATTCCACTTTGGAAGTCACATCTTCTTTAGTTGTCTTCATCACTCTTCTTTTTTGCATCAACATTTTGGTTTTTCCTGATAATTTGTTCACATGCAATTTGTTCTTAGACCCAGCTAATTTTGTTGCTGTTTCCATAAGAGCTTTGGTTACTTTTCTGTTAACTTAAGAAATATCCACTTCTTCCGATGTTGGGCCTTCTAAGCAGAGAATCTGTTCTTCAGTTCCAATTTGAAGGTATTATGGTGTTTTTTAAGGTTGGTTATGTCAATACATTTTGTTTGTCTTATGAGCTTGCTACGTTCGAGTTTAGTGTTGAGGTGCATCTTACATCTCACCAATCTATGGTCACTGCCTGTGTTGAACTTGTTTAGCACACTGCAGTCTTCTATGACGAAATTTTGGTACACATAATAAAATCAATTTCACTTGTCGTCCCATTTGGATGTCTCCATGTCCATTTCCTGTGTGGCTTTTTCTTGAAAAAGGAGTTCAAGATGAAAAACCCTTCTGCCTCTGCAAACTCTACGAGAGTATTTCCGCGCTGGTTTCTGTTGCCGTGACCGAATTTACCTACTGAAGTTTCATTCTGTTGCCGTTGCCCTATTTTTGCATTGAAAACTCCCATAATTATCTTCAAGTGCTGCTTACCTTTATTATTTAGATCACGAATTTCCTCATAAAATTCTTCAATTTCTTCTTCAGCCTGACTTGTGGTGGGTGCATAAGTTTGAATAATCTGAGCCTGGTATCTTCTCGAGAGTTGGATAACGAGTCGTGCAGCTCTGTCAGAGGAACTTTCAACTTCTACAACTTTATCCTTCAGTTTCTTGTTTATTATAAATCCAACACCACTAGTTCTGCCAGTATCAGTCCCACGATAGTAGAAGAGATGTCCACTTTTCAGTTCAATGAGATCTTCTCCTTTTATCCTTACCTCACTTAGCCCGACGATGTCCCACTTGATCCTTTGTAGTTCCTCTTCCAATTCAAGAAGCCTTGAATCAGAAGATAGGGAGCGTCCGTTATACGTAGCCAAGGTCAGCCTCAGATGGCAGCCAAGTCCGGTCCTCCGGGGATTCTTAGCACCCGCTGCCTTGGCCAGGTACATTCCAGCTGCCGGAGACTGAGGGCCAAGATTTAAGTTGTGGAGTCATTTTGGAGGGGTTTGGCCATAACTCACCACGCTGGCCAAGCGGGTTGGTGAGTGTAGGATAGCATTTCCTCTAATCCCGATGGTATAGTTATACCGCTATTGGCGGTCGTCAGAGCCCCTTTAGTGGGAACATGATGTACCACGAGAAGGCTGGGTTGACATTTGTCAAGGAGAGGCTGTGATGTTACGCATCACCTGACCTTACATCCCAGTATTCCGAAATATATAATACTATATGAGTCCTATTATTTTGTAAATTACGTAAAAATAAAAGAAACTGTGAGTATGAAAAAGTCACGCCAACAGAAAGACTGAGGTAGTTGTAGTTACGTGGGAGAGATTAGTTGGTAAATTAAAATTTCGCTATTTAGTAGTTCATCTGACCTCTCGGTTTCGGAAACCGTCAAAATATCCTTACACCTGCGCATTGAAGTGAAGCCTAACTTCCCCAGGATTCAGAGGTATCAGTCAGCTAGAAAAGCACTTAGAACACTAATTAGGAGCAGGTGTGTCAATAACATCTTCCTCCTCTATCTGAAGTTTAAGAAGAAGCAAACCGGTAAAGCTTGTCTAGCCTGTCCTGTGCAATGAAAATGTAAAAGGAAAAGTAGTTATGGAAACGTGATTTTTCTGTAGAATATAACCGTATATCATCATCATCATTGTCAACCATTATCAATCCACTGCTGAACGAAGGTCTCCCCAAGTTTCCTCCACAACGGTCTGTCTTGTGCCAGTCTCCTCCATGTCACTCCCGCATACTTTCGAATTTCATCCACCCATCTCCCATGTAGTCTTCTTCTGAGTCTTTTCCTGTCCCTTGGAATCCAATCTAAAATTTCGGCTGTCCATCGATGGTCTGTCCTTCTGGCAGTATGTCCAGCCCATTGCCATTTCAGGGATTTAACTCTGATCATGATGTCTTCCACTCTTGTCATTTTTCGGATCCACGAGTTCCTCTTCTTATCTAACCTGGTTACACCAAGCATGCACCTCTCCATGATGCTTTGAGTTGTCTGCAGCCTTTGTATGTCTCTTTTAGCTAAGGTCCACGTCTCTGCTCCATACGTAAGCACTGGAAGAATGGATTGATCAAACACTTTTCTTTTAAGACATAATGGCATATTGATCTTGAAAAATATGCTGTTTTTCCCAAAAGCTCTCCAGGCAAGTTTTATATGCCGATTAATTTCTTCACCAATGTGACCCTCACTTGATGTCTGCTGTCCAAGATAAACGTGCGTATCTGTTATCTCCAGCTTTTCTCCATCAATCGATAAATCGTATATATACGAGTATATATTAATATATGGGATGTTAGGTCAGGTGATGCGTAACATCACAGCCTCTCCTTGACAAATGTCAACCCCGCCTTCTCGTGGTACATTTTGTTCCCACTAAAGGGGCTCTGACGACCGCCAATAGTGGTACAACTATACCATCGGTATTAGAGGAAATGCTATCCCACACTCACCAACCCGCTTGGCCAGCGTGGTGAGTTATGGCCAAACCCCTCCAAAATGACTCCACAACTTAAATCTTGGCCCTCAGTCTCCGGCAGCTGAAATGTACCTGGCCAAGGCAGCGGCCAGTGCGACATGAAGGCAGAGGATGCTAAGAATCCCCTGAGGACCGGACTAGGCTGCCATCTGATGCTGACCTTGGCTACGTATAACGGACGCCCCCTATGTTCTGATTCAAGGCTTCTTGAATTGTAAGAGGAATTACAAAGGATCAAGTAGGACATCGTCGGGCTAAGTGAGGCAAGGAGAAAAGGAGAAGATCTCATTGAACTGAAAACTGGACATCTCTTCTACTATCGTGGGACAGATACTGGCAGAACTAGTGGTGTTGGATTTATAATAAACAAGAAACTGAAGGATAAAGTTGTAGAAGTTGAAAGTTCCTTTGACAGAGTTGCACGACTCGTTATCCAACTCTCGAGAAGATACCAGGCTCAGATTATTCAAACTTATGCACCCACCAGAAATCATGCTGAAGAAGAAACTGAAGAATTTTACAAGGAAATTCGTCATCTAAATAATAAAGGTAAGTAGCACTTGAAGATAATTATGGGAGATTTCAATGCAAAAATAGGGCAACGGCAACAGAATGAAACTTCAGTAGGTGAATTCGGTCATGCCAACAGAAACCAGCGCGGAAATACTCTAGTAGAGTTTTCAGAGGCAGAAGGGTTTTTCATCTTGAACACCTTTTTCAAGAAAAAGGCACACAGGAAATGGACATGGAGACATCCAAATGGGACGACAAGTGAAATTGATTTTATTATGTGTAACAAAAAATTCGTCATAGAAGACTGCAGTGTGCTAAACAAGTTCAACACAGGTAGTGACCATAGATTGGTGAGATGTAAGATGCACCTCAACACTAAACTCGAAAGTAGCAAGCTCATAAGACAAACAAAATGTATTGACATAACCAACTTTAAAAAACACCATAATACCTTCAAGTTGGGTCTAAGAACAAAATTAGCTGGGTCTAAGAACAAGTTGCATGTGAACAAATTATCAGGAAAAACCAAAATGTTGATGCCAAAAAGAAGAGAGATGCGGACAACTAAAGAAGATGTGACTTCCAAAGTGGAATATATAGAGCTATGCAAGACAGTACGAAAAAGTATCACTGAAGACGTAAGGAAATTCAACTGTGAACTAGTAAGGAAAGCAATTGAAAGCAACCAAAGCCTAAAGATAGCAAAGGGGCATCCCAGCAATGGAAGAAAACAAAAAAAAGATGGTTCTGTAACAACAAATAGAAGCGAAATTTTGACAAGAGTGAAAGATTTCTACTCCAAATTATATGAAAGGGATGATACATGTACTCCAGACATCATGAAAGGTACTAGTACCAGAGTTCTTCCAGTCCTTCCAGCAGAAGTTGCACATGCAATAAAGAACATGAAGCGGGGAAAAGCTCCAGGAGAAGATGGAATTACTGTAGACATCATACAAGAAGCAAGTGGAGAAATCGAAACAGTACTCGCCCAAATTTTCACTCGATTCCTTAATAAAAGGAAAATTCCTGAGGATTGGAACAACGCTACAATGATCTTGCTACATAAAAAAGTTGACATTGAGGATCTCAGGAATTACCGACTTATCAGCCTCCTATCAGTGGTTTATAAAATCTTCACTGAAGTTCTTTCACACCGCTTGAAGGTGACACTGGACATGGCTCAACCGAGAGAACAAGCTGGATTCAGGAGTGGCTACAGCACAATAGATCATATCCACGTACTGAGAGAACTAATTGAAAGAGCGAGGGAATATGAACTTCCATTGTGCATGGCTTTTATCGATTATGAAAAAGCCTTTGATTCGGTGAAACCATCAGCAGTTACAAGGGCTCTGAAATCCTGCGGTATTGAAGATGCATACATTAATATTATTAATAACATCTATGAAAATGCAAGTGCAAAGATTCGGCTGTTTGAAAATGCAACACACATAAAAATTGGAAAAGGAGTGAGACAAGGTGACACCATATCTCCGAAGCTCTTTAATGCCACATTGGAAAATGTCTTTCAATCACTGAACTGGGAAAACAAAGGGATAAAGATTGATTGAGATTATCTAACTCACCTTCGTTTTGCTGATGACATAGTAATTTTTGCAACTACCCCATCAGAGCTACAGAGTATGATCCAGGAACTTGCTGACAAGAGTAAAGAAGTGGGATTAAAAATGAACTTTCAGAAGACAAAAGTGATGTTCAATGCTTTTACAAGAAATGAAGATTTATCGATTGATGGAGAAAAACTGGAGATAACAGACACGTACATTTATCTTGGACAGCAGATATCAAGTGAGGGTCACATTGATGAAGAAATTAATCGGCGTACAAAACTAGCCTGGAGAGCTTTTGGAAGAAACAGCATAATTTTCAAGAGCAATATGCCATCATGTCTTAAAAGAAAAGTGTTTGATCAATGCATCCTTCCAGTGCTTGCGTATGGTGCAGAGACGTGGACCTTAACTAAAAGAGACATACAAAGGCTGCAGACAACTCAAAGCAGCATGGAGAGGTTCATGCTTGGTGTAACCAGGAGAGATAAGAAGAGGAACTCGTGGATCCGAAAAATGACATGGGTGGAAGACATCATGATCAGAGCTAATTCCCTGAAATGGCAATGGGCTGGACATACTGCCAGAAGGACAGATCATCGATGGACAGCCGAAATTTTAGATTGGATTGCAAGGGACAGGAAAAGACCCAGAAGAAGACCACATGGAAGATGGGTGGATGAAATTCGAAAGTATGCAGGAGGGACATGGGGGAGACTGGCACAAGACAGACCGTTGTGGAGGAAACTTGGGGAGACCTTCGTCCAGCAGTGGATTGATAATGGTTGACAATGGTGATGATGATGATGATGATATTAATATATATATATATATATATATATATAGATAGATAGATATATATATACCCAAGAGCAGAGTCAAAGACTTAATTTTACACCTAAGGATTTAAAACTAAATTTGCTTAAAAAACAACCTGAAGATCATGACGCGCAACGCAGCAGTTATGAATATTCAGAACTCACACACTACTAAGTAGAGAGAGTAAAAATATATATATATATTTAACAAGAATTAAAACAATATAGGAAACTTCAAAGCCCAACAGGCATGAGTAAACAATAAAATAAAGTAATAACAAACCTGAATGGAGAAAGTGTCGAGAATGCCGAGCCTTGGCTATATATATATACATACACACACTTTTGATGTAATTCCATTACTTTTTTTCTGTGGCGCAGCGTCTCCATGAAGGTGTCGCTTCCCCAATGTGAGGGGTTATGAAATCTCTTGACAGGAGAGCAAAATCTGTATCACAACTGAAACAGTCACTCTGAGTCTTGCTTTGAACTGATGTTGTTAATTTTGATACAGTGACTTTTTTTTCTGTTCCTTTAGGAATCCTCTGGAGATTTAATTTATACTGACCACAGGCATAAGTATCTGAAGAAAGAAAACAGGCTACAGAATGAACTGCTCTATGCACAAAAACAGGTAGGAACCTACTCTGAAACTAATGAAACTTCATTTTTTGTACTTTTGAAGGACAGTGTTTCAGAATGGGGATACAGTGAGTCTTTTTATGAAAAAGACTTATAACAGAATACCTAGTCTTGATTTATTACGTATCTTATAACAGAAGTACCTAGACTTGATTTATTACGGAAGCAAATTTATCACCAAAGATGCTTAGTAAATGTAGGTTTCCTACAGGCGATTTCTATATTCTAGTGTCTTCTATGTTCCATTACTACTCATAACTGTTTCCCATGAAACGAAAATCCTTTCAGCAGATTGTGCGGCATGATTTCTAGTGATTCAACATGATAACCTTTCAAACAGTTTCTTTCTTACATGAGACAAGCACGAAAATTTTGGAGGGATGTTTCATTGCCATGAGTTTTTGTTGTCTCATTAGACTTTTGTCATATTAGGATGTTCGCTCGAAATCAATATATCTTTGTTCTTGTTTATATTCTAAACCTGCCAATCAGAATTATTTCTCGTCATTTCAACATTCGCTGTAAATTTAGATAAGTTCTTCAACAGTTGGTCTATCATTTACTTTATCTTCACTATCTTCTGTTCGTCCATTCAAGAATCTGTTGTTTACGCGGTGTTCAATCTCTCCAAATTTGGTAATTTTTTTAAAATGCCAGAAAACATTCAATGTTGATACACGATTTGAGCAATTTTTTGTTCATTTTAGTTAAGTTTAATTTACTAGGGAAAGATAAAAATGCTGTTTAAATAAAGCACACAGTGCTGCTAGGAAATGAAAACCCAAACGATTGTGTTATAAAAGAAAGCTTACTCCCTAGCCATCAGAAGAAAGATACACTGCCTCACAGTTCCCTTTTTAATTTCGGCACATAGCATACACACACACACACGAATAAACAAAGAAATAAGTGATGTTGCTTTTTCTGACTGGCATTTTAAATTGTATTTTTGACCTTATATTGTGTAAAGTATATTTTGATAAGAATTTCTATATGTTTACACGTATTGTTTTTTCATATGAATATTTTCATTTTCACTAAACGTTCGGTGTTTTGAAGACACTTCGCTTGGTGTGACAGCAAAAAATACTCCTCTTTTGCAATGTTACCGTTTAAACTGTACATGCGAGCCAGAAGCGCATTTAGAAGGGAGATGCCAAGGGGCCTTGCCCCCTCCCCCGAAAGTGTTTCACTTTTTTTTTGTTAAAATGCGACTTACATTGAGAAAATTACTTTAATTTAATAAAAATGCATCAACTTACATTAGAAAATAGTGCTTTAATTTTTTATTAATTTTTTTCCTGATGCAGTTCAGAAACTTCCATTTTTGATCGTCCCCCGATTCGATCCTTCCATTTGTGATATACGCCCCTGATGCGAGCCAATCAACTGAATAGAAAATAATAATTATTTGCAGAACTTTAAACCTAAATCACCTCAAGCTATTAAACAGTAAGTCATATTAAGTAAATTGTTATGATCAACTCCCGTCAAAGTAATTCATCGCACCTGAAGCTTTATATCAACAGCCTTTGAACACAGGGTTCGACTATTATTCTGGTTAATTGGGCTTTGGTGTTTAGACAGCTCGAGCTGACTTTTGTATATATATCGGCGCTTTTTTGCCAAACATGGCAGTAGCGCCACGAATTTTCAACAAACAAACAAGGTTGCCGGATGTTATGATTTCTGAATTTTTTTAAAACGGCGTGTGGTTTAGTTTTTAACATGTTTGGTACAGATCAGGCATTATTTTTGATTTATGATTGCTTTTGGATCAATTCGGAAGGCTGCGATGCTGTATGAAGTGATGCTGTACGTGACAGTCGCAACTTTTGGAACCATCATGGGATATGAATAGAAAGGCATTTAGTCCAGAAGAACACTGAAAGACTTCCGATCGCTTCAACAGCAGTTTGTCTAATCTTTGGTACCATCACATCACGTAACAATAATATTGGCACCGCAAAGTGTAAATCTTTAAGATCAGATGAATGAAACTACAATGAATTCCAAACCGAGCCACACGTCCTCTTGTGACAGAGTAGTTTTAGTCTTATTTAAATATATGAGATTCTTCCAAAGGGAACTGCTTTTTCTCAAGTTCCGGAAGAACACATTAGACCACAAAAATCATACCACCAAATTTTCGTGTATAATATCAGAAAATTTATGGGTAATATTAATCATGGTCACAGTTAACTCATGCTAAAATAATTATCCAATCCGGGAATAAACAGCAGGGATATCGACGATGGGAAACAAACCTCAGTTTACACGAATTAGCTGCAAAATTTAGAGTCCGAACAGTTGGAAATGCGTGGAAAATTTTGGTCATAAAATTTTGGTCTATTCGATGTCGAAAAAAAAAATCTGACCGTCAGAAGCAGGGAATATTCTGCAATATGCAAATAGTATATATTTATGGAATCTCAAGGGATTATGTGTTTGCGCCACCTAGCGGAAAAACCGCAAAACAAGAAATGCATGAGAAGCTTTGCTCGTCATTCCAGGTAACCGATGGAAAAAAGAGTTTTTTTGGTTTGATTTTTTAGAAATCAGATATCCTGTAAAATACAAAACTACTCTGCGCCATTAGAGGAAAATAAGAGTGGAAAACGCCACAGGAGAATCATTCTCATTGATCCGAGTTATCGAACCCAAAAGTAATTTTTCGAAAGAGATGTATGAATGCAGATATATTGAATCTAGAAACGACGAACGAAATGTTATTACAAGACGTTATGTATAACACACATTGGTAACCCAAAAGATGTAAAAACAAATTAATATTGTGCTAAATAAATTTAAGTTCGGATCCAAGACTTAGTTCTGTGCCAGGAAATGCAACTATCGCACCTGTTTGCGGAAGCGAAAGGAAGCAAACAGTTCAGCGAGCGAAAACGTACTAGGGATAACGGTACCAAAATTTCGTCTCATCGACGATTTCTATGACTAGTTCAGCCAAAATGAAAAGTGAAACGGTATCAAGATTATTCCTGCACATAAAACGCTTTGCTCGAAACTATCTTTTTTCAATACATAGTTATACTTCGAACTAGTAGACAAAAAATTACAAGAGTAGCATAGATGTCCTTTCCTGCACCATCTGTAGTTCCGTATATATGAAAAAAAGGATACAAAAATTGATACATATGTATAAGAAATGTTGCATTTTAGCATTTAAAATGAGATACTCCAGTTTTGGAAATTTGTTTTTAAATTACAATTTTCAATCCACATAAAATTTTCAATTCAATTTGGCTTTTTTCGTCATTCTGAGTTGCAGCACAAAATTTTAAATATGCTATTTGTACGAGTATATGACTTTGCAAAGAATAAATGAAATCAAAATTGCAATTACTGTGACATATGCCTTCAGAACTCAAGTTGATCCTTTTTTTGATTCAAATAAAACAAAAATCCTTTGCTTGATATACGCAATACGAAAATCATGTACTACTGCTAATTCTATTGAAGAGATTCATAATATGGCTAAAGAAAACCCAAAATTGTTTTATGAATAAATTGTCAGTTTTAATTGCCATTTTTGTGGTATTTGAAAAAATCTTAATTTCTACGCTCTACCAGTTCGCAGTACTTTAACCAAAAAATGTGTGCGTCTTTCTCTTGACTAATTATTGTACATATATTTTCAATTTAATATGCAAATTGGTTGCATGGCAATATTAGAATAGAGTTATTAAATCTGGAAATATAAAACCAGAGAAAACCATTTAAGTTTGTTTTCACTTCAATGATAAGTTATTGGCTATCATCAAATCCTCAGCTGGATGAAGCTCTCCCCAAGTTTCCTCTACAACTATCTGCCATGAGCCACTCTTCTCCCTGTTACTCCGCAATGTTTTCGAGTTTAATCCATCCACCTCTCATAATGTTTTCTTCTGGGTCTTTTTCTGTCCCTTGGTATCCAGTCCAAAATTTCGGTCGTCCGTTCTTCTGGCCACATGTCCAGCTCATTGCCATTTCAGGGATTTTACACTGATCATGATGCCTTCCACTCTTGTCATTTTCCTTATCCACGAGTTCCTCTTCTTATCTTTCCTGGTTACACCAAGTATGCATCTCTCTATGTCTTTTTTTCAGTTGTCTTTTGTATGTTTTTTTTTGTTAAGGTTCAAGTCTCTGCTCCATATGTAAGAACTGGAAGGATGCATTGATTAAACACTTTTCTTTTAAGACATAATGACATATTGCTCTTGAAAATTGTATTGTTTCTTCCAAAAGCTCTCCAGGCAAGTTTTATACACCGATTAATTTCCTCATCAACGTGACCATCACTTGATATCTGCTGTCCAAGGTAAATGTAGGTATCGGTTACCTCGAGCTTTTCCCCATGAATCACACAATCTTCATTTCTTGTAGAAGCATTGTATCAGTTTTGATGAGCTATATTCTAATTAAAATAAATTATAGCTGTGTTTCTTTTCTTTTAGTTGGAGGTATTACACAGCAAAATATTTGAGGCTGTTCAGTTGGTCCGTGATGTGGAACTAGAAGGGAATAGTAATGAGACGTTAGTAGAAATGGTTGCATCTGTTGCTGAAGAATGCAGTGCTCTTAGACAAGAAGTGAGTTACTTGAGAAAGTTGCGCCAGGAGCAAAGAAAGTCTTGGAATCGTCTGCGTCATTTCATAATGGACTCAGAAGTAAGTTGCTATTATTTTCCTAAATGTATGGCTTGTAACGGCCTTGCGAATTTATTTTTATTCTAAGGTACGGTAAAATTATGATTACTTTCATATGTCAAAACCGTGTATCAGTATTTACATGTAAGGTCTGATAGGAAAACTAGTCACTAATTTCGTTAGAGGTAGTATGTATGAGAACTCTGATTCAAAGACACAGAGCGTTACAACATATAATTAATGAAAATAATTCTTTTGATTACAGTTCGTTTAGTTGTAGCATCAATGAAGGGAACTAACTCCTTTATCAGAAAAAAAGAATGGGTAACGAGGCATAAGATCAGAGAATGATCATTAAGTCACATTATGCAACAAGCTTATGACGACAAAGTAATAAATAGAGCGCACATCTTTGTTTGAGTTCGAGTGTTACAAGAAAAGAGAAAGCGCAGTGATTGGATGAAAACCCGGTGTTTGACGATTTCGAAAATTGATTTAGATGAGTATAAAGCTATTCAAATGTTGTTGATTGATAGTTCGGAATTTAGCAGAACTGAACGCGAAAACATAAACTGTTGCGTTGACATTGATTTGAAAGTAAAAGTAAAAATCAAAACATATCTGGCCCATCTTTTGGGAAGTGATTAGGAAATTTGCTTGTACTGAAATTGTTAATATTTCAAGATCAGTAACGTGGAAAAGCAAAGTTACGTAGCCTGTTTTTGCAACATCCATTCAAAATTTAGTAGTGCAAATTTCCCCTGAATGGCTATTACTGAAGTATATTAACATGACGCTGTTCACAGTTGAGGCCATGTGAGCCTTGCATTGAACTTCTGAAGATACTAGAAAACAACGTGACCATAGATAAGTTTGCATAACTTGTAAGATCTTTCGGATAGCGCGCAGCAGTTGTCAGAAGTTCTTAGACATCAAAAGAAACTACCTCCATCAGACTACATTGGCTCTTCTCTGCATGATTAATCCAATGTTCCACACACACGATACCACTGTCAGCGTGACGCAGTTATAAAAGAGAAACCTGACTACAATACCTTTATCCAGTCGTTGATATTTTCGACGATTCTCACAGCATGCGGCTACAGTTCATTGTTCCACAGGGACAAAAGAAAATGTTAGCCAGTTCAGCATATGTGATACCCTTCGGAAAAACCCATCTCACTGTCGAGATGGAAATGTCTCTTGGCAGTTCAGAAACGCTAGTGCCACTTGCCTAAGGGAGCCGTTCTACTCTGTTCTCGTGCCGTATGTCGTTTTTTTTTGCAAGCTTTTACGCGTTGTGTGAAGTCCAAGAGTTTTGCACATACAGTTACAGTCTGTGTGAACTTAGCTGTGTAATCCTGGAACTGACCGCCGCAGACTCTTGCATCTGGAATGAAGGTGGTACATGGTGGTGGGATATTCTGAGGCTAATCACTATAAATCTCCACAAACTTTTCTGCCGGCAAAGTTTATCAAAGACAAGATTATTCGTTTTCATATACTTCTCAACACATACTTTTTGCGCTCACGTTTTACAAGCCGATCTATCAAATCCTAGACGTTGTTGCAGAATTCCTTTTTACCTTGCTTAGAGTATTTTCAGTCTGAAGGAGCGGTGGCCACACACATAACACACTGACCTATGTGGGACGCCTTTGATACTACATCGCAGACAGACGATCAGAAAGAAACAACTTGCTTATTAGGCGTTCTGCCAGGCGTTGAGAAACAGTGTTCAGTATAGATAAGATAATTACAAATGATGTGTCCATTCCCAGACGTACGTATTTTATCAATAAACGCATAATGCTAACGAAATAACAGACAGAGGGGCTATAACTTTGTGTAATAGATTTTGATCTGCAGTCTGTTGGCGCTGCTGCTCTCTACCTTTCCAAGTCGGCTTTGATGATCTTTGGAACGCTGATTTATAGCGAGTGAAGGTCAGAAATCAGGGCACTATATTGTCTTCTGCGGCTGTTTGACCTGTCAGTCTATAGGCGAAACAACCAGTTGTTCCATTAGAAATTTATTTCTGCCAACTGAAGTTCTCTATGACACACTCTTGTAGCTTAGACACGACTTTATATTGTGTTTATTGAGAAACTTGACTCAGTGCTCCGTTAGTTGTAAGGCTGAAGCAGTAAGGGGAAACCTTATACCACTTCTTGTAAAAATTCAAACTTGATCACAAGGTAGTGCTGGCAACTCTGAAATATAACCATACTTGGAGAAAGAACGCTATTTGTGAAGAAAAGAGCTGCGCGGGATCCACGAATCTTCTTCTGAAAATGATGAATAAGATCCCACGCAACCATCCTGCGTAGTTGTCTAATATTTGAAGAAACTGACTTAAATAAAGCTACCTCCAGAGGCACGACAATTTACAAAAGAGTACATCATAGAGAGAGAGAGAGAGAGAGAGAGAGAGAGAGAGAGAGAGAGAGAAAACTGTCTTTCGGTATTTAACCGCCGCTAGCAAATAAGAAATGACTTTGTATATGGGGTTTTGATAATGTTAATGAAAAGCAATAAAATCGACTTTCTGCCTCTGATGTAAAACCCCGCCAGCTCATTTTTATGTCAAGGATATATTGAACAAGTTAGAAAAATCATGCAATGTATTGATTATAATACGCTTTCCAACGTACCAGAAATCATTACTCAAGTTATGAGGATAATGGCTGTGGAATAAATATCGGTCCTGTGCCCTGACGTTTGATCCCATT
The DNA here is from genome assembly GCA_039090855.1 of Macrothele yani. NCBI lineage: Eukaryota > Metazoa > Arthropoda > Arachnida > Araneae > Macrothelidae > Macrothele > Macrothele yani. The sequence goes on from CM077014.1 coordinate 5,408,480, forward strand.
TCGATTATATTTAACAGAACCGGTTCAGTATACCTCCGAAATAACATGATGAAGTTTTGTCGCAATGGAAGCATTTTTACGTAAGTTATGATCCATAAGGGCTATGCAATAGATTCCGTCCTGTGTCCTAACCTTTGACCCCATTTCGCCCGTTTTCAATAGGATTCGTCTCCAGGCAGGTTCCCTACAACATACTAACATTTCATCCAAATCGAAAGATGTTTACGTAAGTTATGATGCATAATGGCGATGGAAGTGATTCCGTTCCTATGTTCTGACCTTTGACCCCATTTCGCCCATTTTCAATAGGGTTTGTCCCCAAGTGGTCCCCTACCACATACTAAAATTTAATCGAAATCGAACCTTTTTTTACGTTAGTTATGACGCACAACAGCAGTGGAATGGATCCCGCACCTATGTTCTAACCTTTGACCCCATTTCGATCACTTTCAGTAGGGTTCCTTCCCAGGTGATACCCTTCCACATATTAAAAGTTCATTGAAATCGAACAATTTTTACGCGAGTTATCGTGCGGACGGACATACGCACATAACGCGTGACGTAATGAGGCAGATGGGAATCGCGACCATCTGCTCGCAAGAGTGTGACGTCATAAAACTTTAATAGGATCCACACACAATGCGTGACGTAATGAGACAGATGGCGTGACCTCGCGCCAACACCTCAAGTGCGAAATTATAACGTCATAAGATCGTTCCCAGGTGGTCCTCTACCACATAATAAAATTTCATCGAAATCGAACCATTTTTACGCGATTTATCGTGCCGACAGACAGACGGACGGACGGACAAAGCTGGAGCATATACGCTTCTTCAACCTATGGTTGGAAAGCGTAAAAAACGGATGTTCAATAGAAACTACCAGCGATCAAAGCAGTGGCTGAATAAGCCTTACTTATGGTGAGATGTGAAGCCTGGAAAGACAGCATTAATTTTTCAGTTGTAAGGTCAATTAGTTTTCGAACTTGGACGCTGTGCTGTGAAATGCTTCTGTTACAGGGCTACTCACTGAACTATGTTTCAGTGCCCTGTGTGAAGGGTTCGTTGGACCTTCGCTTGTAGAGAATTACTAACTTTCGGAGTTTAACCTGTACTACTCCCAGATGATGAAACAAATAAATAAAACACCTAAAATTAAGATTCATTCTTTTGCAGTGAAGAATATGTTCATTCTGTGAAGTTATGGAGAAGATCTTTCAAGTTTTGTCCTGGTTTGTTTGCGTTTCACTATATTATTAACAAGTTGATCTGTTTCTCTATCAAAATGACTCCTCCGTTATATCGCTGCTAAGTTTTTCTTTCCAACTTTTCATTCTGCTTTTACGACAGCATTTTCCTCGATCGCTATCTCTATTCCACTCCTAGGGAAAAAATTCTCGCTGACTTACTCTTTCCGCTTCGAACCGAGTCCCCTGCGTTCTTCCTTCCTATTTTGGCCAATGCGTAACACCACATTTTTCTGCTCTTCCCGAACTCCTCTCAGAAAGCGCGGAAATTCCTTAATTGCCTTCTCCCTGACCGTCACTTTCCGTGCCCCCTACTTTTACATCTCGGTGTTAAAAAGAAGATATGATAATGTTTCGATACTTCCCTCAAAGATCAGTGTCCACTTTCTTCTTCGGATAGCCATAGAATCGAACTCGACGATATCTTCGTCCGGGACGCAGCTGCACGGAATTGGGAGAGAAGGGGCCGTCTCATAGTTAACGCTGAGAAACCGGGAGATGATTTGAACTCACCATATTGGCTTTTAGAAACTATCTTTGAAACTATCTCCATTTTGGCTTTTAGAAACTATATTTGAAACCGTTCGAACATTAGCCTGATATGCAAGTGAGAGTTTGAGCTGGTGACATAACGATTCACCGCAAAATATTTCCTGAAATTCAAGACCCCATTCTTCGTGTTTCCCCTCGTAAATTAACGAAGCATATTCCTAATTCAACCTTTTTCGTGAAATGACGCAAAATACTTGAATTTCTCGGGTTTTCCATACGCGAATTGACAGAAACGCTCTTTATCTTTCTCCATTTAATAAAGGAGAATTGTTTTTTCTAGGAGGTGTTGAAACACCTCAGCGACGCAACAAATTTCTGGGAACGGTCCCGTGATTCCGTTCGTATATTAACGTGAAAATTCTGTTCTTACTTTTACTTTATCCACATGATGGAAAATTACCGGTAATAAAAGTGGTTCACGAGAAAGTTTGAATTTAAAGAGGTTTGATTAACTTTTAAAGTTCTAAATTCAACAGTTTTGTTGAATCACTCGTCATTGACACAACCGAATGCTGCAACCGCGAAGACCCTGCCTGAACTCTTTTGGTAGTTTTATTCGTCTGTTGGCAGACCTGATTTTGAGCTTCTGTACCAAGACCGGATGTTATAGAATGCATATCATATGATATTAAGGTTACTGTGGCAACACGAATATTCCCCTCCCTCCCGTTAATGAAACTGCTGTTGTACAATAAGAAACCGGATACTTAAAGTGCCATACAGGAGACCGAGTTGTGATGTCTATAGACACCTCAACTCAAAATCTATTATGGCTATTAACACCATATTTTATAAAGGGTTTTGTGAAATATATTATTAAGTAGTACATTTCACATTTTCTTTAACATAACTGAAAGTGTTTCTCAGTTTTAAAAAATGTGAAGTTCCAAAATATTATTTTGCTTTGAAAAATCATGATGTAAAAACAATGGAATTAATGATAAGTCCTCCTACAGAAAAATAAAGTTATTGTAAATCTATTCCAAAAAATAACAAGTTCCTCCAGAAAAAAAAATTAATAATTAACCCGCATTCATAGTAAAAAGCATTTAATGAGCACTCGATCCCCCCCCCCCTCCGTTTTGGCCTTAACCATTATCGGATGGTCTGGCTGCTCAGTCTCCACCGCTCCTTACTCGCATTTCAGCCATCACGAACTCGAACCTCACCGCGGCCGAGGGAGTGGATATCTTTCTCTTCGTAAGCCAAGGAAATCTACTTTGACGCACCAAGTCTTGTAATGCAAATGCAACTCCACAAGAGCGAGCTACGTTGCATAAAGGCACTAAGGGGGAAAAGGTGGGAACAGAAATGTCCTATGATATCTGCGTAGTGACTGCAAAAGTCAAAATCAAAGTTTCTCGAAATTCAGGAAATCTTGTTCAAAACGGAAATTTCGTTAAAGACCTACAGGTAACTTTTCCGCACGTTATTTTCAGGAATTTTCCAAGAATTCGCAGCACTTATTTTTTACAGTGTACATACCTTGTTTGTTGGCTTTCTAGACACTCACTGGCAATAGTTCTGTTTCAGCCCCTTTACATCATATCGGAGGGCCGTGATGAAAGCGTCGTCCAGAAAGAGACTTTGTTCTGGTAATCAAGTACCTTTTTAAAGTAGGTAAATAAATAAATACATTCATACGACCTATCCAAATGTACTGTGCTTTTTTGTGTTAATTAAATCAACCGGAGATCGTCATAGCCTCTGTTGATATTATCTATTATGACGAAGTAAATTTTTTCATCATCGTTGTCCACGCCGCGCATCGAATCCGGGTCCTCTCACTCCGGAGTAAGTCGTTCTCCCGACTGAACTACGCGGACGTATGCTCTCGTTGCTATCTGCCTTTATCTCTTGTGCGTCCTGCGGTGCAGGCACCGTCATATCTCTCACCCCCCCCGTGAAAGAGGGCCGAGGGCAGCATGGCCCACGCGTCAGCCGGGCCCATGTGTCGATGTAGGCACTCATCCGATGAAGAACGTACGTTGGAGAACTCCCAGTAAATTTGGTGTGTGGAACGTAACATCACACACATTTATTTTTCGAAGCGCTGAAGAAGGGATTCTCTTATTTTTCCTATCTCGCGGTGTGGAAAGAACATCACACCATTATGAGAAATCTAACATCCGGGCGCCAATTTGACGAAGTAAATTTCTCCATCATCTTTGTCCACGCCGCGCATCGAATCCGTGTCCCCTCACTCCGGAGTAAGTCGCTCTCCCAACTGAACTACGCAGACGTGTGCTCTCATTGCTATCTGCCCCTGTCTCATGTGCGCCTTGCGGGGCAGGCACGTCACACTATATTATTCTAGCACAAAAAGGCTCGTACTGCAGATTAAATGAAAGTTATTGTGATAATAATAATTATTATTACATAAATATTATAATATAATTATCATCTCACGCGTCGAGAAACAGTTTTCTGATAGTATTATGACCATTACAGTGCCACCCGTTTTCCGAGCTATTAGCCAAATTCAAACACGAGTGGAGGTGGAAGTCTAGGTTGAGGGAAGTGTCTATGTTGCATTTGTTCTCCTATTCTGGTTCTCTGCGTTTCCTGTTGCAAATTAATACTAAGAAATTAATCCTAGATTTCAACTCTTACTGAAGTTGTTAAGAAAGAATGGAAGAAAGCCAGCAGAAAGCAACAAGATTTTTCATTTCATTTATTTATCTTGCTGTTACATATTAAAATTAATAATTCTGAATAGTTAGGCATAAATATAAAAATAACAGCAGAAAAAATCAAGGAAAGGGCATAGAGGACACCTGACCAGCCTTGATCTCCCTAGGTTTAAGTCAGGACAAAGAACAGTGATATAACACCAGCAGAGTCAAAAAAGAAAACAAATATCAAATTAAGCATCTAATCATAATATCATAATATTACATCAGATGTGACAAAAAACTAGCGATCCGAATCACCGAGATGCCTCGCAGCTTAGATTCGGTATTTACATGGCTAGGGTGTACGTTGGGATCTGAAACGAGGCATGTGTGTTTAGTTTGTCTTCAGTTCTTACACCCTTCTTCCGTGGAAGCAGTAAATACAAGTATGGAAAGCCACATGTCGTGTATACGTATATGCGTGAGAGTTCATAAAAGCATGCAAATTTTATGAAAGTCCTGTCATTCGTGTGTCAAGTAAACCAAAATTCTAAAATGAAGAGTAAAAATTCTAAAAAAAATTGAAAATTCTAAATGAAATGTCTTGTGATAACTAAAAGATCATTGCTACACTTCAGGTTGTGATTCAAAACTTGGACAGCAGATTTTTGCTCATGAAGGGAAGATAGTTTTAACTTAGAGTAACAGAAGATCACGGACGAAAGAAAAATGAGGAGAACAAAATAATAATAATAGCAATAAATAAAAAGTTTGTCCGCTATTCCTGTCAGATCACCAAGTGGTTGAAATTTTGCTCCGTGCGGCAATGTACTTAAAACATGAATTGTAATCCCATGACATTTTATTAAAGCCATTCACAAAAACTAAATTGTATTACAAGTTTTTAAAGGTACTATCTCTTTTTCTTCCTTAGAAAAGGTTCGAAAGGGAAGGGAGAAACACGAGCAACTTGGGTGACGTTGTTAGAAGTCTTGGGAATATGATTGCTTCCAGTGAGTCCTCATCGCTTGACGAAGCCATTCTCTACATGTACAATAACCAGTTAGAGTGGTTGGAGCACTTCTGTAGTATGTATGAAAGTTCAAATGCCGCCTGTATGAACTGTAAGTAATATCCGTTTCCTGAATCACTTTTATTATTTTCTTAACTAATTTTTTAAATGCATGCGATGGCCATACGATCAAAACAACAAAAGCAGTAAAAATAAAGAAATTAATTTTAGCCTTGACGGTTACCGTGTTTTTTACGTTGGCTTTTAAACTTAAAAGGATAATCAGACATTTCGAAAGGACTTCACACAGACGCTTATTTATGCTGCTAAAGTACTGTAGTACTTAATTTAGTAGTAGATTACCGTCCGATGTGAAAATCATCTAAATACGTGGCGTCAGTTGAATAAATAAATCCATCGCTCTTTCCACGTTAAGCAACGGACAGCAACCGAAAAATTGTTATTCGGCCGCCGCCGGGGAATCGAATCCCGAATCTCTCGATGTCCAGCCGAGCGCGTTAGCCTTACATCACAGCGGCCAACAATTCCCGGCGCTGTGCGTGTTTTTCTTTTTGCTGTGCTTTGCTTAACGTGGAAAGAGCGATGGATTTATTTATTCAACTGACGCCACGTATTTAGATTATTTTCACCTTGGATCTCGCCCTTTGGATTATTGCTATAATTATATATAGCCAGTGCCGTTAATGCCCACCAGATGGAGACGTCTCAGTAGCTGAGCCCATCTTACGGATTTATGATGTCAGATGCTGACTGAAAAGAAAAACACGCATAGTGCCGTGAATTGTTGGTCGCTGTGGTGTAAGGCTAACGCGCTCGGCTGGATATCGAGAGTTTCGGGATTCGATTCCCCGACGGCGGCCGAATAACAATTTTTCGGTTGCTGTGCGTTGCTTAACGTGGAAAGAGCGACGGATTTATTTATTTAACGTCCGATATCTGGAAGCCAGAGTCGTTTATCGCAAAAACTGATGTCCCCTAATATCAGGGAAACAAAAATCTGCCAAAACGAAGAATATCAAAATTTCCAGTCGGTCGGAAAGATCACCAGAAACTCGGGCAACCCGGTTGCAGAAATAGCAGAATCTATAAATAAGAGGCATATCGGAAAGTAAGTACAGTTAGCGAATATTTTCCCAGTAGTCGTGATATCGCGCTTGCTCACTGACTTCCCTCATTTGTGGGCAATCCACAGAAGCCATTACGAGAACATCAAACACTGTTTGCGAGTTCTGGGCGTTTAACATGTTTAAGAAGATCGAGTGGTCCGCTGACTGTGAGATAAGGTCCGTAATTCGACTTTTTGAATGCACGAAATGTGAAACCGGCTAACATTCATAGTTAGATTTGTGAGGTCGGAGGTCAAATTTTTCACATTTCTTTCGTTTCTTTAACTCTTTTCATCATTTCTACACAGACTCAAGCACTCATCACGTCATTTGGCTGGGAAAAAATGGGCCCCCCCCCATCCTCTGAAAAAAAAACCTAGCGCCAAGTGCCTGTCATCTGTTGCATCTGAAGAAGTTCTTTGCTGGTTGGCGTTTCTTCGACGATGATGAAGTCACATGAGCAGTGCAGAAGTGGCTGTCTTTACAAACTGCCTCGTTCTACGACGAAAGAATACAAAAACCGGTGCCCCGTTACGGTAAACGCCTCGGTAATGGCGAAAACTACGTAGAAGTGTAGTTTAAGGTATGGAAAATCCAATATAAATAACATTTTTTGGAAATACATTCTCATTTAATTTTAATAGCCCCACGGTACTTACTTTCCGAATATGCCTATATTTAGACTTTACAGATATAAAAGTAAACAATATCATCATCATCATCATTGTCAACCATTATCAATCCACTGCTGGACGAAGGTCTCCCCAAGTTTCCTCCACAACGGTCTGTCTTGTGCCAGTCTCCTCCATGTCACTCCCGCATATTTACGAATTTCATCCACCCATCTCCCATGTGGTCTTTTTCTGGGTCTTTTCCTGTCCCTTGGAATCCAATCTAAAATTTCGGCTGTCCATCTATGGTCTGTCCTTCTGGCAGTATGTCCAGCCCATTGCCATTTCAGGGATTTAACTCTGATCATGATGTCTTCCACTCTCGTCATTTTTCGGATCCACGAGTTCCTCTTCTTATCTCTCCTGGTTATACCAAGCATGCACCTCTCCATGATGCTTTGAGTTGTCTGCAGCCTTTGTATGTCTCTTTTAGCTAAGGTCCACGTCTCTGCACCATACGTAAGCACTGGAAGGATGCATTGATCAAACACTTTTCTTTTAAGACATAATGGCATATTGCTCTTGAAAATTATGCTGTTTCTTCCAAAAGCTCTCCAGGCAAGTTTTGTACGCCGATTAATTTCTTCATCAATGTGACCCTCACTTGATATCTGCTGTCCAAGATAAACATACGTATCTGTTATCTCCAGTTTTTCTCCATCAATCGATAAATCTTCATTTCTTGTAAAAGCATTGAACATCACTTTTGTCTTCTGAAAGTTCATTTTTAATCCCACTTCTTTACTCTTGTCAGCAAGTTCCTGGATCATACTCTGCAGCTCTGATGGGGTAGTTGCAAAAATGACTACGTCATCAGCAAAACGAAGGTGGGTTAGATAATCTCCATTAATCTTTATCCCTTTGTTTTCCCAGTTCAGTGATTGAAAGACATTTTCCAATGTGGCATTAAAGAGCTTCGGAGATATGGTGTCACCTTGTCTCACTCCCTTTCCAATTTTTATGTGTGTTGTATTTTCAAACAGCCGAATCTTTGCACTTGCATTTTCATAGATGTTATTAATAATATTAATGTATGCATCTTCAATACCGCAGGATTTCAGAGCCGTGGTAACTGCTGATGGTTTCACCGAATCAAAGGCTTTTTCATAATCGATAAAAGCCATGCACAATGGAAGTTCATATTCCTCGCTCTTTCAATTAGTTCTCTCAGTACATGGATATGATCTATTGTGCTGTAGCCACTCCTGAATCCAGCTTGTTCTCTCGGTTGAGCCATGTCCAGTGTTACCTTCAAGCGGTGTGAAAGAACTTTAGTGAAGATTTTATAAACCACTGATAGGAGGCTGATAGGTCTGTAGTTCCTGAGATCCTCAATGTCACCTTTTTTATGTAGCAGGATCATTGTAGCATTGTTCCAATCCTCAGGAATCTTCCCTTCATTAAGGCATCGAGTGAAAATTTGGGCGAGTACTGTTTCGATTTCTCCACTTGCTTCTTGTATGATGTCTATAGTAATTCCATCTTCTCCTGGAGCTTTCCCCCGCTTCATGTTCTTGATTGCATGAGCAACTTCTGCTGGGAGGACTGGAAGAACTCTGGTACCTTTCATGATGTCTGGAGTACGTGTATCATCCCTTTCATATAATTTGGAGTAGAAATCTTTCACTCTTGTCAAAATTTCGCCTCTATTTCTTGTTATAGAACCATCTTCTTTTTCTCAGAGCCATAATCTGTTTTCTTCCCTTACTGAGATGTCCCTTTGCTATCTTTAGGCTTTGGTTGTTTTCAATTGCTTTCCTCACTAGCTCACAGTTGAATTTCCTTACGTCTTCAGTGATACTTTTTCGTGCTGTCTTGCATAGCTCTATATATTCCACTTTGGAAGTCACATCTTCTTTAGTTGTCCTCATCTCTCTTCTTTTTTGCATCAACATTTTGGTTTTTCCTGATAATTTGTTTACATGCAACTTGTTCTTAGACCCAGCTAATTTTGTTGCTGTTTCCATAAGAGCTTTGGTTACTTTTCTGTTAACTTCCGAAATATCCACTTCTTCCGATGTTAGGCCTTCTAAAGCAGAGAATCTGTTCTTCAGTTCCAACTTGAAAGTATTATGGTGTTTTTTAAGGTTGGTTATGTCAATACATTTTGTTTGTCTTATGAGCTTGCCACGTTCCAGTTTAGTGTTGAGGTGCATCTTACATCTCACCAATCTATGGTCACTACCTGTGTTGAACTTGTTTAGCACACTGCAGTCTTCGATGACGAATTTTTTGTTACGCATAATAAAAATCAATTTCACTTGTCGTCCCAATTGGATGTCTCCATGTCCATTTCCTGTGTGGCTTTTTCTTGAAAAAGGAATTCAAGATGAAAAAATCCTTCTGCCTCTGCAAACTCAACGAGAGTATTTCCACGCTGGTTTCTGTTGCCGTGACCGAATTTACCTACTGAAGTTTCATTCTGTTGCCGGTGCCCTATTTTTGCATTGAAATCTCCCATAATTATCTTCAAGTGCTGCTTACCTTTATTATTTAGATGACGAATTTCCTCATAAAATTCTTCAATTTCTTCTTCAGGATGACTTGTGGTGGGTGCATAAGTTTGAATAATCTGAGCCTGGTATCTTCTCGATAGTTGGATAACGAGTCGTGCAGCTCTGTCAGAGGAACTTTCAACTTCTACCACTTTATCCTTCAGTTTCTTGTTTATTATAAATCCAACACCACTAGTTCTGCCAGTATCTGTCCCACGATAATAGAAGAGATGTCCACTTTTCAGTTCAATGAGATCTTCTCCTTTTCTCCTTACAATATACTATTAGCTATTAATTCAATTTTTCAGTTAATCAAGTTCCCAATAAAAAATAGGGAAAAAAACGAGACTTCGAGTCCAGGATAAGGCATGGGCTTTGCGTTTATCCTACAGCGCTGGTTCTGTTGCTAGTGTGGAACCAGCAGCCCTATATTAGGGACAGCCGATTCTTTAATTAAGATGCTCATGACAATCATTAAAACCCCAAACAATAACAAAAGAAAGGGAGGATGAAGATAAAAAGGTGTGTGTGTGTGAGAGAGAGAGAGAGAGAGAGAGAGAGAGAGAGAGAGAGAGAGAGAGAGAGATGGATCTGTGATGTGCAAAGCGCAGTGATTAGTCTTGTCGATCAGTATTGAAACAATGTTGGCTGTTAATCGAACGTGTGGGGCAATAATTGGTCTCTCTGTCCAGTTTCACGGCATTAATTTGACCAACCGAACAGTCACATTGGAATTAATTTTGCGGTGTTGCATGTATTGTACTTTTTCATTTAATAATCACCTACTTTCATTTTACTTCAGTATTTTTAGGAGTTTTTTTATTTGCCCTAAAGGTGTTGGGAATATTTTAGTGCGTCCTTTTAAATCTGCATGTGTGCCAAAGAATGATGTGCACATATGATCATACTAAGAGAGAGCAAACTTCGTATTCATGCTTAAGGTTTTTTTATGTGATGTACAAAAACAAAACCATTAATATGACTTTCGGTTAGACAGCCTTTTATCACGGCCAGTGCTATTAAGGCTGATGCCACCTGAAACTTATTAAAAGTTTTCGTTTTTATATTTTAAATTGCCATTTTTTTAGAGTGTGTAGGAAGTGGGTTGTATCTCCAGTTGCCTTTCCTTGAACTTTTTTATTATCAATATATTACAACTTTTTCCGTCAATTCGACATTCAGAAATCTTATTAAATAATTATTTTTGAAAAGAAGAGTTGTAAGCATATCAAGACTTGTCAGTTTTCTTGATGCACAGTTTTCCGCTGGATAATTAATATGTATATACATTTTTACACTGTATCTTTGACAACTGAGGACAGATTTAAAAAAAAAAGTATATATATATATATATATATATATATATATATATATATATATATCCCAGGCTTTTCTTTTTTTTCTTGTAAGTATCAACGCATTTCAGTTGCAAAAGCACACACACATTGGCATTTCTCTGGGTGCAAGGCGGTATCGCCATCTGCTGAGAATCTTTGTGAAGGTTGTCAAGTGGTTTTTGAATATTTTGTTACGGAGATTTAATATTAGGATTTTAGGCCGAAATATTAAATCTCATTCGCAACATTTCTTTCCATTTTCTTTTCTTTCTACAAGCGTAGAAACTTTTATCTTCATCACCCCAGTCAGGCAGGGACGTGGCCAAGGGGATAGCCCACCCTGAAATTTATCTTGCCCACCCTACCACCCACCGAATTCACGATGTGTCATTTTTCAATTTTTTTAAGTTTAAAATATAATCTGGACGCCGATTAATAATAAGTGTCGTGTTTTTCGTCGTCCACCCCTGCGTATTTCTCATAGAAAGTGCCTTGTATTTCTCATAGAAAGTGCCCGTCTCCGTAGAATGTTTATCCAAATAGCATCCATAGATTCATTAAGCCTTTTTTACGCTTTCCAACCGTACGTTGAATAAGTGTATATGCTCTAGCTTTGTCCGTCTGTCTGTCCGCACGATAACTCGGTTTGATTTTGATGAAAGTTTAGTATGTGGTAGGGTACGTTTCTATAGAAAATAAAACGATTTTCTGCCGCAAAAGATAGGTAGTTAGGTTTATTTGAATAACTCTAATTTATGCTAGGAGTGAGCTCTGTCTTTATACACTCGTTTACAGTAGCTTCTGTTCTACAGATTCTTTGTTTGATGTAAGCTTATAATTCGCATGCTTACCATGATTTAGGATTTACTGCCACTATTATGTTCTGTAATACTTGCAACTGAGGGGGTAACATTTGCTGTTCTCTTTATGATTTCGTTCCAGTTATAAAGGGAAACTCAATGAAAGAAAAAATGTGAAAACTCCGGAACATCATTCATCGCGAAAGTATGAAAGCGCTTGTGTCATTATTTACGTAAAGTCATGTATATAACAGTATCTTCATTTACCGTAACCGCATGACAGAAAGTAGTAGTGACAGCTTTTACTGTGAATCATAGAAACAGCAGAAACCACGTTACGGTAATATCATGTACGTAGAAACCATTCCCTGGAAAAATGAATTAGGTGCCATAGGTGGTACCCCCATTTGGTGTAAATGTATGAAATTAGTAGTGATATTTCTTAGAACAACTAACTGCAATGCAAGTTTTTCTTTTATATATGTTTTGAATGCAGTTTAATTTTCTGCTATTTTATATTTATTGATTAGTTAACGTTTTTCATTTTGTGAATGAACTCCAACTCTCTTTCTCCATGTTTTAGCCGAAGATAACATCACAGAAGATTCCAAAGCTCTTCTGGAGGGCGTTGAGTCTCAACCCAAGGACAGTTTCGTCGGTAGGAAGTCTGTGACGACGCAGACCATTTGCCAGTGTATACAACAGCAAAGGCATTGGTGCAAACCACTTTTGGAAAACAAAATGAATGACGTTTCCGTCCAAGCTGATGAGTTTTTCCCTTGCAGCGAAATGCCTGCAGATAACGAATATGATGCTTCTTGTATAGAAGTTGACAGAGGTATGTACGTTGTTCACGAAGAACAAGAAGAGTCAGAAAATCTGGACGCTAATGAAATGTCTCACGAGAGCACCAGTGAAAAACCCAGCGAAAATGTATCAGATTCCGAGGCCGATGTTGTCCAAGAAACGACCACTAAATCCGTTTCTCAACCAACAGAAGCACAGCCCGGTTCACTGCCTGATGATGACACAGAACACGCTGGCGTTAGTGAGGCTTCTTTCGAAAATACAGAAGTGGACCAAAGAGACACCCAAAATGATCCAGAATTACTGGATCACGTTGTTTTACCTGAAGACGGACAAGCTGCAGACTTGCCGGCAGGTGAATCAAGCGAAAATACTCCAAGTGATCCACTTTCTGAGCAGGCTGATGGTGGACAAGCTGCTGACTTCCCAGTAAGTGATTCTGGTGAAAATGCATCAAGTGAACCATTGTCACCTGTTGGCACACAGATCGAGAACTTACCATCAGGTGATACTGATGAACATCCACCTAGTGCACCTTCCTCTGATAACAATGCACCACCAGAGGAAATCAGACTTTCTCTTCTGGTAGAAGAAAGTTCCTTCGTATCTGTAAATATTTCACAGCATCATACTGTTTCAAACGTTCGAGACTATTCCCAAGAAGCTTTCACTAATGGAAGCAACGATCGTGACAGTGTGCTTGGGGAGCATGATCATCCTTCTCTTCCGTATTCATCTTCCAGTAATGAAGTAACTCTGTACCCTGTCAGAGCTACAGAAGGTTTCATACCATTTAGTTTAACTCCTAATAACGTGTCTGTGATACAGAATTATAGTGTGAGCAACGAAGAGGGTGAGGTTATTACGTACGAAAATAACACGCAAAGTGAAAACATGGTGAACGCTGTATATAGCTTCCTTCATAAACTTAATGACAGTGTTAGTCATAATATACACGGCGATAAAGGAAATTACTGGAACTTGTTCCTTCTGGGAACTTTAAATACTGAGGCGTTTTCAGTTTCTGTTGAAAGAAATGATAGTCCTTCCAGTGAAGATACAGAGAGTGCGTCGGAATTAGAGGAAAATGATGAATCAGGAACTGGAGCTGACGCCGCCGGTGAAATAGTGCCTTCTGAACTCCGATCTTCTTTAAAATACGTATTTTATGATGCCTTCAGTAAAAACAAAATAGAATTCGTTACTAATAATTCTCTGCCTTGTGTTTTATACTCTACTTCTCCACCCGGTGTTAATGTGTTGTTGCCAAATACCCTACCATCCAATTTTAGCCTCTTATCACAAGACTTAAACTATTTAACAAGTATGCCAAAAAAACTTCATTCTACAAAGAGATCTTACGCCATCGAACATACTGACAGTGTCATCCCAGGTAAAGTATGGTTCGATTCCCGCCGCAGCACAGAATGCGGAGATTCCATTCAATCGTGGTTGAATCCAGTTACTCACACTATATACTACGGTGATGAGGAGCAGCCACGAAATATCAAAACTTTAAGTGATTTCGAAGAGAGCCTTATTATTGTAAGTGTAGTGCCTAAACTTTTAGAAAATATTAAAAGTAACGTAAAGGCCAAATACATTGTGTTTGAGAGGGTAAAAAGTTTGAAGAGTGTTGCAGATAACAGTGACGTAAATGTTCATAATGTTCTGAATACGCGTAGAGGAACGTTTGAAATAGATGCTGCAAGTGCAATGAAGCTTAAAACATTAAAATCCACAAGTGATTGCGATAATGGTGATGGTGATGCCAAAGAAAACACCTCGAGTGAAAAAACGGCAGATAGTGATTCTAGAACTGAAGAAACACCAATTTACGATTCTCCAGCAGAGAGCGAATTAAAGAAATACCTTGTTAAGATAAGCCCTAGACCTAGTGTAGAGTCTCTCAATATTTGTTCCAAATGTTCATCTAGTAGCACTGATGTACCTGTAGAATCGGTACCAGATCTTGTATGTGAAGTGTACAATGTTCCGTTCTCAAACGAGACAAATGGTGAAGGTGTTGCACTAAATACTCAAGAACAAACTCCTGTGAGCAGCTTCAGAATACGATCAATTCCTATAAAAAGTGAATTAAGTTCAGAGGAAAATAAAGAGGATTCGTCTACTGAAGAAAATGTTACTGAAGAAACTGAAGGAAATTCTGCTCTAGAAACTGAAGGAAACACTGGTCTAGAAACTGAAGGAAACACTGGTCTAGAAACTGAAGGCAACGTTACCCAAGCAAGTGAGAATAATATCGTCGAGGAAAAAGTTCTTCAAGAAACTGAAGAAAACGTTAATCAAAAAACTGATGAAAACGTTAATGAAGAATCCGAAGAAAACGTTAATCTAAAAACTGATGAGAACGTTAATGAAGAATCCGAAGAAAACGTTAATCTAAAAACTGATGAAAACGTTAATGAAGAATCCGAAGAAAACGATACTGAAAGAAATGAAAATAACGTTCATGAGGGAAGTGAGGAAAATGCTACTCAAGAAAATGAGAATAACGTTCATGAGGGAAGTGAGGAAAACATTACTGAAGAAACTAGTGATAATGTTACCCAAGAAGCTGTAGATAACGTTGCTTCAAACACTGAAGAGAGCATTTCTGAAGAAATTACTAAAACTCACGCGACTCCAGATCTAGCTGTCCCGAATACATCCGTGAAAGAAATTGCAACGAGTGGCAATGACCATGAGATTCCGAACATGGCCAGTGTGGATAGTGCTTTCACACAGAGTGAACCCCTGCCTATAGAAAATGCAGCGCTTCTGGATGTATCTACGCAGACAGAAGAGGTTTATTATTCATCTTTGAAGCAGAGAATTGAAGAACTAGAAATGGTAATAAGTGTTTTGATATTAGCATCTTAGCACGTTATATGATATTATTATGTCTGTTTGGCATTGTTTGTACCATATCTCTGCATCTATCAGGTCTATGCAAAAAATTCTGCTTCTATTTGGAAGTCTAAATTGTTTAAACGATTATCCATACTATTTGGCCTGTTTCAGTTGCATAATTTTACGGTTAGGGGACGTAAATGCAGATACTATCGAATTCAAAACATGTTTTATTCCATACCATTTCTTCTAAAAATCCTATTTAAATATTTCTTTCTTTCCTTCGATAGCTTTTACAACGGAGATTATTTTGTATACATTTTCTTTTCCACGTAACGCGCAGTTTTTCCCGCTAGAGGCATAAATGTATATTGCATTTTCTCGATGTGTCTGATTCTGAAAGTCAAATATGAAAACATTTGTTTGCCTCTGGTAGAATAAGTGATAAAGAACGTTTTGTATCTGTTCTCCGTTTTTTTTTTTTTTTTTTTCGTAATGCAGAATTTGGCCACAAGGGTGAGAATATTTCTATTTTCGATATGTTTACAGCAGTATCCACATTCGAAATAACTGGACGGAAAACTTCCTTTTCGGTTAAATACTCTCACAGCGAAAAATATTTTGAGACTATTTTTTTCAAAAAACACAGTTTTTCTTGGGACGTAAATGTTTGTCATATTTTTCTCGATATCTCGGATCCTGACAGTCCGATTTTAAATTTTTTTCTGCGTTAGACAGTGTGCGTAGTGTGAAATATTTTACATGGAAAATTTAATTTTTTTCTTGGTGCATAACTTTGCGACTAGAGGGAGTAAGTTCGTGTTTGCAACATATTTGCAGCCGTTTCTGCTCGCCTAAAAACCCGATGGAAAACATTCCTTTTAGGGAAAATGCCGCTCACCACGGAAGCATTTTATGTGCATTTCCGGCCTAAATTGATACAAAATTTTACCTGCAGGAGACGCAAGCATTTATTCTTACTTTCTTTTCTTTATATCTCTGCTTGTAAATGTCCGACTTCAAAAAGTATTTTAACATCGTATGCAATTCACTTCGTGGAACATTTCGCATGTATTCAGGGATTGTTCATCATCCTTAGTTTTGGTTATAGGCGGCGTTAGTGTATATTTCTGTTTGCAACTGTAATCCTACCCCTAAAAATTCTATTAGAAAAAATATTTTTGTTCTGTATACCATTCGCTATGATAAAGATTGCAAGCATTATCCTCTTTAAGAAATACAAAGTTTTCCCGCTAGAAAGAGTATACGTTAAAACCTTTTTTTTTTTAATCTCAGCTTCTATGAGTCATATTTGAAAATAAAAAGGAGAGTCATAACTCACAGTTATTTCTCCAGAGGTGGTCAGCGCATATTTCTGTTTCGAAGAGTATCTTCGAGGCTAAAAATCCCTTGGAGAAAATCCCTTCTTGGCAGGGTACCCTTCACTATTGATTTGAAATTTTTTAGCTCGTTGTTTTGCGTCTTACACATGGCTGCAACTGATGGACGTAAGTAGCTGTTTGTGCTTCAGGATGTCCCAGGGATCCTTTTGGTGTGTATGTGTTGGTTCTATTCCCTATAAAAACACTTCGCACACTGTGAATTTTAAATAATGTGCACTTTTTCCAGTAGGAGGCGTAAATACGTTCTCTCTTTCGTGATTTGTTTCTTTCGTTAAAAATTTGCTTCGAAAAATTATTTTTTTGTCAGAAAAATTGAAAAGTCGGGCATATCACAACCGATAATTCGGTGTCATCTTTCTTGTTCAGGTTAAAGAGTTTCTTTCAGGGACTCCAAAATGGTTACGAGCATTTCCACGATTTGCACTCACAGATATGAAAATTGCGAAGCAGTGATTAAGTTTATAGAGATGGTTGAAATTTGTCACATACAGTGTATGATACACGGTATCTGCAATAGCAATGGGACACACTGTGATGTAGATGCTGAGTAAGGGTTACATCCTTTGTTGCTGGTAGACGTTGTAACATCGATTCATACAGCTCCCGAATAGTGTATCATGGCGTATTTCACTATTCTTCGTCCATCTGGACAAGCACGGCGTCCTGAGATATCCAAAATGTTCTCAATGTCTGACAGACAAGTCTGGAAACATGGCTGCCGTGATAAGGTGTTGGCATCGCGTATAGATACCGTAGGTCAGCGCAAGCTACATTCGGACGTGCATTATCTTGTTGGAAAATTGCATTAGGAATTCCGTAGAAGAACTTGGGTAGTGGGGTTCCAGAATCTCATCTACGTAACATTGTGCTGTCAGCTTTCTGATAATCAAGGGTCCTAACCCTGGTGGTCCCTCGGGTGTGACATACCGAAACGCACACTGGATCCTCTTTGTGCTTCTGGAGACACCATAGCGTTACACGGCCGTCTGAACCGGACTGGAACTCGTCCGAGAAGGGGACATGCTGCCACTTCCCTGCCCAAACCCTCGGGCCGCGGGTGGTCTAGTGGTCAGTGTTCGTGACTGCCATGGAGATAACCTCATGTTCGATTCTGGGCAGGTACGAACGTTCGAACCACTAAATACCCGCCGTGCGTCGGATGGGCACGTTAAGCCGTCGGACCCGGGGTACTGGCCCCCCTGTAATAAATATGGGCGTCTTCCTCCCCCTTTCTACCTCGCATCCGTGCCACTTTTCTATCGGGCACTCTAGCCCAAATCTCGTAGCTTCCTATTTCTAAGGGTTGTTTAAGACCTGGGGTCAGACACTCCCTTCCTAAAATCCTCTACATATTATCTGATCTGATCTGCCCAAACCCTCCATTCTCGACTGTACAGCAACTGTTCTCGGCCATGACTGGATATAAGGAGCAACCGACACGTTTGCGGTGTAACGTATTCATTTTTCCGCCAAACGTTGTCGGACTGTTCTTGTAAAGACCGGACTATGTAATGCCATATTTCTCTGGATAACAGTAGATATGACAAATGGTCTCTGATACATCTGTGTTATCTAATGATGTGATCCTCTCGTTCTGTGTTGACGAAGTCTATCACGACGGATAGAGGTACCCAGTTTAATTCACTGGTGTAAGTAAAATGTTACTGAGCTTATGAAGCCACAGATTTGGATGGATATTCCATGTGCCGACACATCAACCGCATGCATCTCTATTATCAGTGTCTTCATGATCATCAATCACAATCCTCTGCTCGATGAAGGTCTTTTCCACAGTCCTTTTTCTTGAACAAACCTCTTCCATATCTCTCCGGCATTACTTTTGAACTTTGTGCACCCATCTCCCATCGGTCTTTTCCTGTATCTTGTTATCCAGTCTAGTATTTCAGTTGCCCAACGGTGGTCAGTTCTACTAACAATGTGTTCAGCCCAATGCTACTTGAGGGTCTTTACTTTTATTACGATTCATCAGCTCTTCTCATTTTTCTTATCTACGAGTTTCTTTTTCTATCTTTCTGGGTTACACCAAGAATGCATCTCTCCGTGTTTTTTGAGTTGTCATCAGCTTCTGCATGTCTTTTTTTAGTTCAGGTCTGTGTCTCTGATCCATAAGTAAGAAATGGAAGGATGCATCTTGTGATTAAACACTTTTCTTTTAAGACGTAATGCTAGAGTGCTCTTAAACATGTTTCTGTTTCTTCTGAATGTACTCCAGCCAAGTTTTATATGCCGGTTAATTTCTTCCTCGATGTGCCCCTTGCTTCATTTCTGTTGTCAAAAGTAGATGTAAGTATCAGTTACTCCTAAATTTACTCCTTCAAATCTCCAATCCTTCAGTTCTTGTTAAAATATTGTACATCAATTTTGTTTTCTGTAAGTTTATCTTTAATCCCTATCCTTAACTCCCGTCCGCACGTTTGTACTTTGCAGCCCTGAGGGGGTACTTGTATAAATGATTAAATATATAAATTTTCTGGTAGTGTGATTAGAAAAGTCAGCAAAAATAGCACAGGGTTTGAAACCAGAAAATACGCATCACTTTTTTTGAAACCGCTGTTTTAATTGTTCCTGTTATTTTTAAAGAATATGAACTAACAGTTTCGAGTGTTTTTGATTTTGTGGTGATAATAGTCATATAGTATTTTAATTATTATTAAAGTGTATTCAGTGTTGGCTAAATGTACTGACATACAAATGCATGATCAAGTGACACAGTAATGATTTAGAAATGTGAGTAGCATTTATTACGACGTTGACAAATGGTTTTTATTCAACAAAAACTGCAATACGCATAATATAGTTTCTGAAGGTTTCACTTGCAATTTTGCTTTACAAATTGATGATCCAATGTCGTGAGCAATTTCATATCAGATCAGATCATATGTAGAGGATTTTAGGAAGGGAGTGTCTGACCCCAGGTTTTAAACAACCCTTAGAAATAGGAAGCTAGAAGATTTGGGCTAGAGTGCCCGATAGGAAAGTGACACAGAAACGAGGTAGAAAGGGGGAGGAAGACGCCTTATTTATTACCTGGGTCCGACGGCTTATCCGAATCACGGTGGATATTTAGTGGTTCGAGCGTTCGTACCTGCCTGGGATCAAACCTGAGGTCTCTCAGTGGCAGCCACGAACGTTGACCACTAGGCCATCCGCGGCCCTAGTGAGCAATTTTGAAAGATGAAAATTTTATATAGAAAAGACCATATGTTAATGAAAATCCAATGACTTCAGTTTCTCATCTGTGTATTTCCTTGTTAATTCAGTTTCATGAACTTGTGAGAACTCGTCGAGAGATTTGAACTTTATCCTCGCAGCAAGGTCATTCGTCCAGCAAAAAACGTGTAACTGATGTTTTGAAATGAGACTTATTCAATAATTGCGGGCAACTATGAAACTGCTTCTTCAGGCATTTGTCCTACCGGTGTACGAGTATGAGATGAAAGATGTCATCTTAGTAAAAGTACGGATATTTCGATTAAGCCGCCCCACTGGCGCAGTGGTCTAAGCGATAGCTTCTGCCGAGTGGGCCTGGGTTCGAGTCTCGGGTGAGGCATGGGTGGTTTGTGTTTGTCTTACAGCGCTGGATCTTTCAGTTTCGTGGAACAAGTGGCTCCGAATTGAGGTCAGACAACAGCTTATAGCACTTAAAGTTGTTCACGGTGACCGTTTAACCCCCAAACAACAAATACGGCATTTTTCTAAAAAAATTATGATCGCCTCTACCATCTATTCCACCTCAGGGAATAGATGGTAGAGGCGATCATCTATTCTCTTTCTGTAAGCGGCATAGGGAAGTGTAAGCCCTGTTGGGAAGTGTAAACTTCAGCGAAGTGTAAGCCCTGTTGCTTTATAAACAGAAAGAAATCAGGTGGTACGACATAAATTTCCGAGAGAAATTCTCAAGCACATCTTTTTTGTGGTCTTCTGTCAGTTGCTTTGCTCCCATCCAGCAGACTTTTCAAAAATTAAATTAATTATTCGCGACCAGTTTGATGAACACTTGTCAACTGAGTCACGATTACTCGAATTCTCAGGCTGAGACAACCAAATGTTTAGCAGCAGAAATGAAAACAAGTATGTACAAAGCGGTCTGCTACATTCTGCTTAAGTTTATATTGCAAACGCCAAATATACACTTGCTTTTTGGACATAATTCTGAACATTGCACTCCACAAATCTTTCTGTGAATTTCGGTAAGATTTAAATGTGTAGCCGCTCCAGGGCGTGAGGGGTCTAAGACGTTGTTCTATGGGCCCGTGATCAAGTCCCTGATGAGCCATAGGTGGTGTCCTCGTTGTATGGCAGTGGCTGTCACCCTTCCCTGGAACCAGAGGCCCTAACGTAGTAACGGGCGACTGCTTATAGACCTAAGGTTTGCTCATGGCGATCTTTATACTCCGGAGCAAGCGAAACAAGACTCTTCTTCTGCGTGCCTTAAGTGCTGTGTGACGTGCTTGCACCGCAGGACGCACATGAGATAAAGGCAGATAGCAGCGAGAGCATACGTCCGCGTAGTTCAGTTGAGAGAGCGACTTTTTCCGGAGTGAGGGGACCCGATTTCGATGCGCGGCGTGAACAAAGTTGATGGAGAAATTTACTACGTCATATTAGCGCCCGAACTTCCCGGATGACCCGGCTGTTAGATTTCTCGCAATGGTGTGATGCTCTTTCCACACCGCGAGATAGGAAAAATGAGAATTCCTTCTTCAGTGCTTCGAAAAAATAAATCAGCGTGATGTATATTTCACACACCAAATTGTCTGGGATTTCTCAAATGCACGTTCTTCATGGGATGACTGCCTACACCGACACACATGGTCCCGGCTAACCCGTGGGACATGCCCCCGGCCCTCTTTCGGAGGGGGAAACGTGACGTGACGTGCCTGCACCGCAAGACGCACATGAGATAAAGGCAGATAGCAGCGAGAGCCTCCCCGGTGACGCAGTGGTCTAAGCGATGGCCTCTGATCATTCGTCCAAAAGGGGTCCGGGTTCGAATCCCGGTGAGGCATGGATGTTGTGTTTGTCTTACGGCACTGGCTCTCTCCCTTCCCTGGAACAGGTGACCCTAAATTAGGGACGGGAGACTGCTTATAGCCCATTGAGTTGCTCACGGTGGTCGTTAAACCTCC
Organism: Macrothele yani; assembly: GCA_039090855.1. Classification (NCBI taxonomy): domain Eukaryota; kingdom Metazoa; phylum Arthropoda; class Arachnida; order Araneae; family Macrothelidae; genus Macrothele; species Macrothele yani. The sequence continues at coordinate 5,430,548 of CM077014.1, forward strand.
AAACAAACAAACAAAAACAGATAGCAGCGAGAGCATACGTCCCCGTAGCTTAGTTGGGAGAGCGACTTACTCCGGAGTGAGGGGGACCCGGATTCGATACCCGGCGTGGACAAAGATGATGGAGAAATTTACTTCGTCATAGTTGCGCAGTCATGCTTACAGTCTTGTGACTCACGAAGAACTGATCTCAGAGTACTTTAACGCCGCTGACGACAAGTATTCCCCACGGCAAAACCATGTGACCAGTTTAAAATATTTTCGTCTATTCATTTTCTATAGAAAAAAGTATTCCTTACTTTTCGGAAAACTTACCCGCACTGCTTCGCGGCATTTTTGGCTATTAAAATACGTCGATTTCGTATACAGTAAGTGACCCTGTTTTCATTGGTGAAGCTCAATTCTAATACGTATATCATAAAAAAAAAATTCAGCAGTTCTAGAATAAGATTACCACCCCCGGAATCAAGTGTACCAGACCAGGTGCGTCACAGAGTGCACGTGACAAGGTCGACCTAACGGAGATATAAGCGGCCAGCCAGGACAGGTGAGCACAATCGGCAGAGTTAGTGATTAGACGGACGTTCAAAAAGGAATGATCATCGGCTACCGCGCCAAGGGTGGATGCATCTCAGAAACAGCAGACGACTTCGTGGGCTGTTCGCGAGGTGCTGTAGTAAGGGTGTACCAAGAATGTACCGCTGGCACACCGAGTACCTCATGACGTCATAACTGTGGAGCCCCAAAGTCCATCGACCCTAGAGGAGAAGGTCGCCTCCGTCGAGGGGCAAAGGACAATAGATGTGCAACAATTGACCACGCAAATGAACACTGGGGCAACCAGGTACGTGTCCCTGATAACAGTAGAGCGAACCCTGTGACGCATAGGGCTCCGCAGGTTCATCGGCAACGACCCCTGCAGATCTCATGAGACCTGGGACAGCTGGTACCACTGGATGGACCCCTGAACGCCAATGGCTACTTGTCCATCCTCGTTGATCACATGCATCCCTTCCTGTTGGACGTTTACCCTGATGGTGATGATGTCTACCAACAGGACAATGCGCCGTGCCACTTCGCTAAGGGGTGCATGACTGCTTTCAGGAACACGACAACGATGTCTAAGTTCTCCCTTGGCCGGCGAAATTGTCCGACCTCAATCCCATAGAGCACTTGTGGGATTATTTAGTTCGATAGGTTCGGCATTCCGACCCACAACCACGTCATCTCCGGAACCTCAGTCAGTGCTCTGCTGCAGTCCGAATGGGCACGTGTGCCTCGGGCAACCTTCCAGGAACTCATTGCGTCCATACTATGCTATCTCGTCGTTGTCATCCGGGCCAAGGGTGGTTATTCCCATTAATTAGGTAGGTGGTCATATTATTTTTATACGACTTAGTATCATATTTACAGGAAGCTCTCGTGAACAGCGCGTAATCGCCGTTTACTCTTATATTTACCCCTGATTGGATTCTTTCAGTCTTAAAAAGCGTAGTATTAAGCAGTTTTTGTACTGTTTTTCACAAATTCCTGAAATTGATTATCTCAATCATCAGTATCATCCTGGTAATTAAGTGGTGTTACAGTCGGTTAATGCAACATTCCTCGAATTTTAAAATGATAAACGTTTCAGTTCCATGACCATGAATATGCATATTTTGTACCACGATTATTTTCGTTTGCCTGTGTTATTTTTAGGCTCTTGGCGAAATAGAAGACGTGAAGAAACAACATCTGCAAGTAACTTGTGACATGGCAGAACAAATAGAGATCTATAAGCAAAGGTTAAATGCATTTGAGCAGAAGTTAGACATTTCTGAAAGACGAAGAACTGCAGAAGTCGAGCTAGCTCACCAAGAACATAACCTGAGGGAAAACAGCTTGAAGGACGAGATTGCGGCTCTCAAAGATAATTTAGATCAACAAAATGCTGTTCTTCAGAGGCTGAAGGACGATTCCGAGGAGTCGAACAGGCTGCTTTTAGAAAAGGACACTCGAATAAGCCAACAGGAAGAGGAAATATCTAGTAAGTTCATTTCTGTGGTGTTGCATGATGCTTGAGTAGTTTTCAGCTGCAGTAATGTGTCTGGAGAGCAAGAGAAATTTTGCTTGAAGCAGTGGAGTGCATTGCTGGCGCGAAATCCTCAGATTCCGTTCGTGTTTAGAATGTGTAAACATGTTAACATGTATCTATATTTTAATTGTCACTATTTGATCAGAAAGTATCTTTGTTTGCGCCATTTTGTGCAGCATCCATGAGAAAGGAAGTGTTCCCAACAACTGGCTTCATAGATAGAAAACAACAAGAGATTAAAAACTCTTCTTAACCCTCCAGATGGCAGGAGCTTTAGAAGACGCAATGCGAAATTTTGTTGACATATATAACAGGAGACTCCCATAAGGGCGCGCTGTCTTTCTGTAGTATTCGTCGTAGTTAAGATGCGCATATATGCATTCTTGCCACTATGAGCCCGGAATTTTCCCGACGCAATACTACGTTCTCCCCCCTTTTGAACAGGTTTTCGATGAACGTATTATTGCGTCGTCGTCGCCGCTTTGTACACAGAAGTCTCAGAACGTATATATGCGTGCTTAACACATTAACAATGTCTGACCACCGAATGTAATACGTGCAGCTGTGGTAGAATGTCTGTATACGCTAAGGTGTTATTCCAATGTCTTGCGTTAATATGTCACCGTGTGTTTGTCGCTTTCTTGTCAGTTGACGGAAAACGCTGGAGAAAAGGTAAAGCATTTGGGACTTCAAAGACGCCTAAGTCGGCAGATCAGCTTCGTCATAGGTTTCGATGAAACATACAAACATGGCGTGGTAAATCGGACGTGCGTTGTCTCGAGTCAGGGATGACGCTTTCTATAGAAAAAGTATTCCTTACTTTTTCTATAGAGCAAATGAGCTCCACTGGAGACCTGCCGAAGTGAAACACATAATTGAACAAAGAGTGCTTCGAGTAAGAAGGTAGACACAAGACTTTGCGTTGACCAGTTAAATAGCTGGGGGTGTTTTGCACTTAGCATCGGAAGAACACGGTGGATATTGGTCACGCTCCCAAAGTGAGCGGGAGTCCGTTTTTTAAGTTAACGAGACCGCAGAGAAAGAGCAGGCTTAAGTTTCTCCATTCACTTACGAAACGAAAAGCACGGAATCCGCAACTATCATTCTTGGAGAAACAATTAAATTCTTTTGTTAAGTTTGAAACAGAGACTTGCCGTATTATTCGACTGGTCCGTAGTTAGAACTAAAGGCGTCCTACCACAGAGAATAACGAAACAAATCACGTGTGATAGCTTTCACCGGATTCTAAAGTTAATCAAGTCTTATGCAAGACGACCAAACAGAAGCGAGTGCCGTTACATCGGGTATGACAGTTTCTTCAACATTTTTGTGCACAATTTTAAGTTTTGTGTTACAGTCTTTGTGATCTCAAAATTGCAACAGTTAACATAATTTTTCTCCTTTAAGCTCGGTTTATAGCTTCGTGTTGAGCTCATCCGGTTGTTTTGTTTCTTCCATCACCTGTCATCTTCTGGTTTCGTCGAGGTAGAAAAGCATGGGCCACAGCAATTCCACCTGGCGCATGAGCACTGACCATGTACTTCTGCTCGTTTCCTATGAAGACCACAGCAGAAAGCCGCTACTTGGCTTTTCATAGCTAACGCATGCGCAGCTACCACATACGTCTGGTAAGCAGAAATTCTGCTGCGTGCATCTTGGTTTTTGTCTTTGCCAGCTAGGAAATTTATTTTGGTGCTTTAGTTCTTTTTCAGCGCAATGTGTGACAGCTTAAAAAGTTTATAGTATTCGCGGAAGTTATTTGAAATGCATAAAATTGTATTTCGATAAAGCTGTTTTGGCTTTGACAATACGTTTAAATTTAAAGCAAAACAAAAAAGCGTTTTTCACTCCGTATTGGTTTGCATTGCAATCGATGTGATAGCTGCATCAGGGCGGAGCAAAAAGAAAATGTAAAGCATCTCGCAGAGATATTCGGAAGAGAAGTTAAAAGCGAGCGATGTGTGTGTGTGGGGGGGGGGGTTGCTAACGTCAGGAAAAATGAGCTCCACTGGAGACCTGCCGAAGTGAAACACATAATTGAACAAAGAGTGCTTCGAGTAAGAAGGTAGACACAAGACCTGTTTACTTTTATTTTTTATTTGAGTAATCACTTTCTTGTCGTAGCGTGAAATGACTTGAACGAAACTATAATGTTCTCTGTAGAAAGGTAGACAAAGGAAACAGTAAAAATAAAGCTGAGATAGCTATGAGGTCGTCCAGGGACCTAATTTTTGATATTTTTTCTAGTTCTGTTCTGTTTTTATAGTTGTTTGTTGGTTCTGGAAAAGTTCCATAAAGATATTTGCGTGTGCCAAGATGACGGGAATATCATCAACATATCTGATAAAAGTTATGCATAGCTTTTATTGATTATGAAAAGGATCTGTGAAACTGCCAACAGTTACAATATCCTTGAAATTCTGCGATATTCAAGATGAATTCATTAATATTATAAATAACATCTACGAAAATGAAAGTGCAAAAAGTTCGGCTGTTCGAGGACACAGCACAAATAAATTGGAAAGGGGATGCGAAAAGGTGACACCATATTTTCTAAACTCTTAAGCGTCATATTGTACCTGTACAATGTCTTTCAGTCATTCAGTTCAGAAAACAAAGGAATAATGATTAATGGAGATAATTTAACTCACCTTCCATATGCACTGAAATGCCAAAAGTCATGGGATACGTACCTAGTATCATGTAGGACCTCCTCTTTCTCGGCGAAGTGCCGTAACTCGACGTGGCATCGATTTCACAAGTGGCCGGAAGACTTCCGGAGAGATGTTGAGCCATGCTGTCTGAACAGCCGCCCACAGTCCCCTGGTATTTGTAGGCGCAGGATCTTGGGTGCGAATGGACCTTCCCTCCACGTCCCATAAGTGCTCTATTGGGTTCATATCGGTCGAACGTGGTTGCCACACCATCCGTCGGAACTGTCCAGAATGTTCCTCGAACCAATTTTGGACAACTTGGGCCCGATGGCATGGTGCATTGTCCGCCTGGAAATTCTCATCATTGTTGGGGTACATGAAGTCCAAGAAGGGCTGCAAATGGTCACTCAGCAGAGCAACAAAGCGATTACCGGTTAATGAAGTGTTTACGAGGACCAGAGGACCCAAACCATTCCACGTAAAGACACCCTACACATGTGTGGAACCACCACCAGCTTGCACAGTGCCTTGTTGACAGCTTGGGTCCATGGCCTCATGGGGTCTGCCGCACGCCCGAACCATACCATCAGCTCGTAACAAGTGGTATCGTGACTCATTGGACCACGCCACATGTTTCTAGTCTTCCAGGGTCCAATTACCGTGTTCATGAGCCCAGGTGAGGCGCTGTGTCAGATGTCGTGGTGTTAGCAAAGGCACTCTTGTGGGTCTTCTGCTCCCATACCCCATGGACTCTCAATTACACTGCACTGACTTGATGGATATGTCTCTGGTACCTCCTGCATTGAATGTGGATGTTATTTGAGCCAGTGTCGCTTGTCTGTTAGCATGGACAATCCTGGTCATTCAGCACCCGTGGTAGGTCACTGCACTGTACACGGTGGGTGATAATGCCATCCATGAGGTATTCTCGGTGCACACGTGACACCGTGGATCGAAGAATGTTGAATGTTCTCAAAACTTCGGAAATCGAATGTCCCATAAATCTGGCTTCCACCACCATGCTTCGTTTAAACTCTGATAATTCGCGTCGTCTTGCCATAATCCTACTGGCGGTTCGTTCAACCTGACTCACGAGATTACACCTCGCAACTGATAAAAATCGTGGCGTGCATCGAAGTCTTCATACGACGATAGCGCCAGTTAAAAATTTGCATACTGCTAATCCATGACTTTTAGCACTTCAGTGTATACATGAGAGCTAGCTGAATTACGACAACTCCCACGCAAAGTGAGCTAGACCCGATACCAGTGTAATGAGGAGGAGGGCGTGACTTGTATGATAAAGTGTATAACGAAGTAAATTTCTCCGTCATTTTTTGGTCTACGCCGGCAATCGAACCCGAGTCCGCTTATTCCGGAACAAGCCGCTCTACCAACTGAGCTACGCAGACGTTCATTCTGATTGCTATCTGCCTTTATGTCGTGTGCGTCCTGCTGGCAGGTACGTCATAAGTGGTTGGTAGTTCAATTGAGAACGAAGTTACAGACATGATGGGTAAAACCAAGGATTTATCAGAGTTTACTAAAGGCCAAGTTATGGACACACGAAAGGTTGGTGCTTCCATTTTGGAAGGGGGCGGTGTTTGTGTGTTCTTTGAAGGCCTCCGTGGTTGAAGTGTACCAGGAGTAGTACCAGAATGGCGAAAAAAAAACAACTGGCGACACAACTCTTAAGTGCGCGGCGAGAGGTGAATGATGGATGCGTCTCTTTGTTCAGGATTATGGACGCAGCACGGTTTTGCAGTACATGGCTCAATACATTTATGGACCAACCATAAACAAAATCCCACGCGACTATACGTTGCACGCTGGCACTAATGCGCAACAAATGCACGCACCCTATGGGTTACTGTTGAGTTCTCAACAGGTTGTACCGACAGAGCATCAACGACTATACTATTGTCATCATGCGGAAACAATGGCGGAGTTTCCTTGCATTGAGAATTAATTCCCTCTCCATCTCGTAAAGCATAATATGCCGTTGTAGCTCTGAAACGTACATATTGTTTGATAGTCACAATAGAAGTAAATATTTTTTGTCTGCCAAAAGCTTGATGTTGATTAATGATCTGTGACGTATGTTTCTAATCCAACCTTCCTTTTCGAATATGTCTTCTTACGTAAATTATGTTACTTCTCCGTTATATTTTCCATCTACACAGCACGTCACTTCCCAGACATCCTTATAGATTTTGGCAACAACTGACAGTGATTCAGAAAGTAAATAAAAGTCACGACAAGGGTAAAGGTTGGTGTAGTAACTGCACGACGGATGATGGTTTACTGATTGTATTTTGACGCATGCTATTTTGATGAATAAGTTATACAACATACATACGATGTTGTGATTGTGTCAACGAAGCGCCTTCAGTGTTAAAAGAGGAATACTGTTAGCAAGCTGTACGACAAAATCCAAGAAGCTAATAAAGAAGTTTTTGTAAGTTTTACAGTATTTTTCGCTATATCGATTCCTGAGACCGTTACTGACTGTCCAAGTGCTGTGCTAAGCTTTCGGCATCATTTAAATGCACAAACCTAAAACGAATTCAAAACCATTATACAAGTCGGCAGCATTTGCACACCTTTACCAGGGAACGCGAATTTGAATATTTCATTGTTTTCAGTGTCAGTAATGCGATAGCCTGATGTTTTCCAGTCTTTTTGATATGCAATATTCCTGCTATGTAGGTGTATATTTGTATTTAGCACGTATATTTACTCATAAAAATTACAGAAACTATTCAGAAATGAATCTCCATGAAGAAATAGCTATCAATATCTCCAGCACATTTGCCGAGAGTCATTTCTGCAAGATTCGTTTCTCAATAATACCTATAATTTTTACGATGATATCTGAAGCACTGGGGATTTATGATGTATATCTGTTCTTGGATTGTCGACGATACAAGGAAACGTCGGTTTGCTTCGATTAGTGCAAATCTGAAGTTGTTCAGTTTTCCTAGGTGTTATTGCTTAGCTCCAGTTACTTGGAAGTTCGTTTTCCTGGGTTGTGTATCGGTAGCAGGCTCAATCGAAAATCCCGAAATACGGGTTCGATTTCCACTACAGGGCGATGTACATACACCGATGAACCATTCCATTATGATCACTCCCAGCCTAGAGAAATGAGCGCGCCTGGAAACCGAACGGTGGCGCTGGTGAAGTTCACAGAACAGTATATATATATATATATACAACCCGAGGACCGGCTTTCGGTTAGTAGAGTGTTCGGAGTCAAAAAGGGAAATGCTACCGATTTTTCGGAGTTTCATAAAGAGCAAATTGTGATGGCACAGCGCTTCGGAACTACGATCTCGGAAACTGCGCAGTTTGTGGGTTCCCGTTCCGCTGTAGTGAGTATACGCATCAAAACTGGTGCACAGATGGCCAAACGACGAACCGTCGTCCAGCGGTGTGTCGACCGCAGCTCATTGATGCCGGAGGAAAGCGGAAACTGCTACGCATTGTTCACAGCGACAAATCACCTGCAGCTACAACAGTGGTGATCAGGGCAATGTGTCGCAGCACACAGTTCATCGCAGCCTTGTGCGCATGGGCCTACGTAGCTGAAGAGCCAGCCTGAGTCCCCACACTCACTGCACGCCATCGCCAACAACGCATGAAATGGGCCCAACATCGTCGAGATTGGACCGTGGATGGATGGAAGAAAGTGGCCTGGTCTGACGAATCAAGATTCTTTGCGCATCACGTAGGCGGCCGAAAGTGGATACCCTGATTACCAACGGAGGCTATGGCACCTGAATGCATTGTTGGGTGGAAACAGGCCGGCCGCGGCGGTGTTATGCTGTGGGCGATGGTTTTGTGGGACACTTTAGGCCCTATTATCAATAGTACAATCCCTGAGAGCTGTCAGGTATCTGACCATTGCTGCGGACCAAGTTGGCAACTGTGTTCCATGTTGAAGACGGCCATTACCAACAGAATAATGCGCCATGCCACACTGCCAGAATCGTCAATGAATGGTTCGAGGAACATGCTGGTGACTTTCTGTTAATGCCCTGGCCTCCAAATTCACCTGACATGAACCCAATCGAACATTTGTGGTTCGACTTCGAAAAGCGGGTACGCGCTGAATCACCCCGAAATGTACGGAATCTGGAGGACCTGCTGTTGACATTATGGTAACAGATCCCCCATGATGCCTATCGCCACCTCATCGCCTCGCCGAGTGGTTGCTGTTTTGCGGGCTAAAGGTGGTTCTACAGCTTATTTGTTAGGTGGTCATAATTTAATGGCTCATCAGTGTACATACATATCACTAAACTGTTCTCTTACATTCGTATGTTACCTCCTCAAAGAAAGACAATCCATCAAGATGAACGTTTAAGTGACGGAACTAGAATTTACTTACTGTTGCCGTAACAAACGTTTCCATTTACAGCGATCTCGGCTCACGTCTCGAGCTTCACTGACATCCATCACATGACGCACATGACGCATTCATACTCATAATCTTTTCCCCTACAAACATTCCTTTATCTGGTCCTCCCATAATTTCCTTGGCGTTTCTCTATCTTCCTTTCTTTCCTGCCACTTGGGCTGAAAAAATTCTCTTAGTATGCATCTCATCACTCATTCTTTCAAGATGGTGAAACGACCTAAGAATATTAGTGTCCACCTTACTAACAGCATTTTGCCTCATATTGCACAACTGCAACATATTTTCATTCCTCGCGTAATCAGAGCGTGTCTTGCACCCGTAAGTAACACATCTCTCCAGCACACAAACGACTCCTGTGTCTCTTCTGTAGTATCCAGGTTTCACTGCTGTACAACAGAGTAGGAACAATTACACTTTAGTATACAGCCATTTGGAACTTTCTTGAGAATCCCATCATTCTTTTTAATCATACAGAACGATGTAATATTCAAATTTTCTGAAGAGATGGAAACAATGAAAACACGTCGGTTCTGTGCCGAAAATAACACCCATATTAGTTTACAGGACATTTTTTCTTAAATGATGCGATCTTTGGATCCAATAACTGTTGATCGTAACTAAAACTTTTTTATACTGGGGGGGATCGGAAAGTAATGTCGTTTGGAGGGAGGGGGCTAAGTTTCGGGAACAGTTGTGAGATGTTTATGTACATTCAACGTAAAGTAAGTGTATGAACAAGTGAATGAACTATTCGACTTTAACTTATGTAGCAGCTTTGGTCTTCCAGATTTGCAAACCAAAATGAGTGACATAAAACCCGAGGAGAGCCATGTTTGTCATTGTATGCTGTATGAATTTCACAAGGGGAACAATGCCACCGTGGCCACCAATCACACTTTCGCTGTTTATCCGAATGCGTTAACTGTCCGCAATTGCCAGCGTTGGTTCGCCCAATTCCGGTCGGTCAGTTTTTACCTCTCTGATGACCCTCGTGCAGTAAAGCCCATGGAGCTGGACAATGACCTGCTTTGTGCAGCCGTTAAGGCAGATCCTCGTTAAACCATTGATGAATTATCCATACACCTTAATGCATCATGGTCTACTGTTCAAGAACACCTGCAACAGATAGGGAAGGTCTATAAACAAGGAGTTTGGGTTCCACACCAACTTTTTCACCTGACAACAAAGCCGAGCTTTCCACTATCTGCAACTCTTTGCTCAGCCGACAGAAAAATGATCCATTTCTTCATCGAATTTTTACTGGAGATGAAAAGTGAGTTCTTTACATGAATAATAAACGCAAAAACCACTTGCTTTCTTCAGGACAGACTCTAGTTCCAACGCCAAAACCAGGCCTACAGTCCGAAAAGGTTTTTCTCTGTGTTTGGTGGACTACCGCCGGCATAGCTCACTTTGAGCTCTTGGAACCCAGACAGACCGTAACGGAAGACCTCTATTGTTAACAACTGGGCCGTTTGAAGCAAGCTCTTACTGTAAAACATCCAGCACTGGTCAACAGAAAAGGTGTCATCCTCTAGCATGACAACGCGAAACCTCACACGGCGAGACGGACCCAGCATACGATCAGAGATTTTGGCTGGGAAGTTCTGCCCCATCCCCCTTATTCCCCTGACATTGCACCATCTGATTACTATTTGTTCAGATCTCTGCAGAACTTTCTTACTGCGAAAAGATTTTACAATATTGATGATGTCAAAACGGGGCTCTCGGACTTCTTTGCACCACAGCCAACTTCATTTTATAAAGACGGCATTGAAAGTTTGGTTGCACGATGGGCAAGTGTGATCGATAATGATGGCGATTATATATAGTTGATTAAGAAATAAGTTTCTTCTGTTACAAACAGTGTTTCTCTTCTTTTCCAAAAACGACATTACTTCCCCCCCCCCCCAATATTCAGCTTTCCATGAGTCATAGTTTTCTCGCCAAATGGATAAACGTATTTTTGTAGTCTGTGACAATATGCCTTCTCTTGAAAAAAGAACAATCGAAAAATATGTTTTTGTTAGCGATTGGGCTAGATCTTGCACTTTTGTGTAGGACAGATTTTTTTTCAGTAGATATCAACAAACCTACGTCGTAGTTAAAAAGAGCGCAAGATTTTCTATGAGCACGACATCACTGCCGCCAAGGGTTCTCATGACTTTGGAACATCCCAAAATTTTATTTTTCTTTAAAAGACCCGAGTCTTCTGTGACATCATCTTATTTTTTTTTTTCTTTTTCTGTAGACCATTTATTTCCTAGAATCCTTTCTACCAATAAAGTAGTTAAGTTTGTAGTTACTCACCACTAAGCTTAGTCATATTGTTGACCTGTATCTGAAAGCTTGGGTGTGGTACTTTGTCCATTCTGAAATTTCTTGTCGCCTTACGACATCCGGGTGATCCTGCATGAAGTTTTATGCATTGCTCACAACAACTGTTATTTCAAATCGGATGTTGCGTGTTGATTGCTATTCCACCCACTTCTTGCTACAGCGCAATAGTAGCAACGTAACAAATGCTTGATCTGCATAAAGAATGACCTAGTGCTATTTTGTTTTTAATTTTTAAAATGTGATTCGTCATGCTTCCGCAAGTCGTAAGGGCTAAAGATTTTCAGATCTTCAAAATTAATTTGAGAAATTTGGCATTTCGGCCATTGTTAAAATTCCGTTGAACGTAGAAACACCTGTTAAGAGCAAAATTCATAATAATAAGCAAAACCAGCTCGCCTTTTTAAAGGTGAAGTTCTTTCGTAATTTGTAGCAAAATCTGGATCTCACCAAGCACGGAGGAGATAGCGTTTCTTAATTTTGTTATTAGACTTTATCAGATTTTCTGTGTAATATAAAGCAAGAGAGAGAGAGAAAGTAATAAGCACTTTGAATGGCAAGCGGAGTCGAATAACGACGGTGCTTGCTTAATGTTGTGCTAACTAAATTAACTTGCTTATACATATAACTGCAGGCATTCAGAGTAGCGGAGGTAGTAGTTTTGCCCAAGAGTCAGAAAGTATAAATACAAAAATGAATACAGCTGTGAACCAAAACAATTTCTCATCTTTGCATCATTCACCATATTTCTGTGATTCAGAATGATCTTTTTCGTGTTCCGTGGTACTGAGAAATTGTCTTCAAAAAAGCTTCGTATAAAGCATTTTGGTTTATTGGACTGAAATATCCTCAAATTTTCACTACACAAACAACATAACGTTGCTCAAACCTATCAAATAAGTTTTACATAAAAAAAAAAAAAAGAAAAAGAAAGATGTTCTTCTTTAACTTCATGACATTAAGGCACATTTATAACCGGACCAGTGTACAGAAATAAGTTTTACATTGAACAAGTTAGTAAAATCACGCAATGCATTGATTATGATACGCTTTCCAATATACCAGAAATTATTACTCAATACTCAAGTTATAAGGATAATGGCTGTGGAATAAATCTCACTCCTGTGCCCTGACCTTTGACCCCATTTCGATGATATTAACCAGAAAAGTTCAGTATACCTCAGGAACAACATACTAAAGTTTTGTCGCAATAGAAGCATTTTTACTCAAGTTATGAGGATAATGGTTGTGGACTAAATCTCGCTCCTGAGCTCTGACCTTTGACCTCATTTCAATGATATTCAACAGAACTGGTTCAGTATACCTCCGGAACAACATACATAATTTTTGTCGTAGTCGAAGCATTTTTACTTTAGTTATGACGCATAAGGGCGATGGAATGGATCCCGCTCCTGTGTCCTGAACTTTGACCACATTTAACCCATTTTCAATAGGGTTTCGTCTCCAAGTTGTCCCCTACCACATACTAAAATTTCATCGAAATCAAACCATTTTTATGAGAGTTATCGTGCGGACAGAGCTGAAGCATATACGCTTCTTCAACCTACTGTTGGAAAGCGTAAACAAGTTAGTAAAATCATGCAATGCATTGAATATGATACGCTTTCCAACATACCAGAAATCCTTACTCAAGTTATGGGGATAATGGCTATAGAATAAATCTTGCTCCTCAGGCCCGACCTTTGAACCCATTTCGATGATATTCAGCAGAACAGGTAAAGTATACTTCCGAAACAACATGAAAAGGTTTATTTCAATCGAAGCATTTTTAAGTAAGTTATAGCACATAAAGGCAATGGAATGGATCCCAAACCTATGTCCTGACCTTTGACCCCATTTCACCCATTTTCAATAGGGTTCGTCCCCTGATAGTCCTCTACCACATACCAAAATTTCGTCGAAATCAAACCATTTTTACGCAAGTTATGACGCATAAGGGCAAATATCAGGAACACCGAACATCGCTCGGGTAAAGAGGGGGGATGAGGGCACAAAAAAATTTATATTTTGATATGTTATTTCCAAGTATTGTAATACTAAGTTTAAACCATCAAGATTAATAATGATAGACGAATTCGAGACAAATTAGTTTAGAATAAACGTCAAAACAAAGATGAATGATAATTTTTTATTTGTGTTAGAGTAAGAATTTTTTTTAAATTGTTTTTATTATTTCCGAACATGAAACACCAAGCAATAAATGTCAACATGGGGTTGGTTCTTCATCGAACCCCATGGTAACATTGGTTCTTCATCGCTGTCTATTTATTCGCCGCATTTGATCGAGGTTTTCTTCCGATATAGATTCATTGAGGGTTATAATAACGTCGGACATTATTTCCAGGCTCCTCGCCTTAGCTGCTCGGAATGGTCTTTTTGTAGGCTGATCTTCATGTGTTTCGAGGCTGGAATGTGATCGGAAACCATCGGCTCTTGAATGTCCAAGCTGTTCCATATTTATTTATTCCGCTTGTTCTTCTTTCAGCAGTGCCGTAATTCTTCTTATTCTTCTTATTAAAGTTGAAACGTGCACGTTTCGTAGGGAGTCGATCAGCCATATTTTTTATATTGTTATACCATCCACGTGAAACTCTGTTGATAGTAATTAATAAAAATGAACTAATCATATTTCAGCACAGCGGATACGCTCGTCATCAAGTGATTATTCAAAAATAACAAAAAAAGAAAGTGCTGTATTAAGTTTAAATTTTGAAGGGAAAAACATGCGAAATCAGCGTTCCGCTGCTTATACTGTACTAAGCATCAACTCCAAGCGACTGGCACAACTCACTGTTTGTTCTAGAAGAAAATAGAAGTAATGCGTAATACGCACACATCGCGTGACGTAGTGAAGCAGATGGCGTGACCGTGCGCCAACATCTCAATCGTGAGAGTGTGACGTCATAAAATTTATAAGAATGGGAAACATTAATAGGACGACGCCATGACACTAAAAACGTGGTAACTCGGGGTGGTTATTTAACCCACTAAACGAATTTTTACAAAGTCGAGATCAAGCTAAATCCATTTCTAGTACCAGAAAACGGTGGATTAACCACTTTCATCAAAATCCTTAGAGCTGTTTTTAAAATAAAATTTACATATATACAAGAATTGATCCTTTAATAAGATGTGATGGAATGCTTCCCGCTCCTATGTCCTGACCTTTGACCCCCACTTCACCCATTTTCATAAGGGTTCGTCCCCAGGTGGTCCTGTACGACATACTAAAATTTCATTGAAATCGAACCATATAACCCAAGTTATGACGCATAAGGGCAATGGGATGAATCCCGCTCCTATGTCGTGACCTTTGACCCCATTTGTCCCATTTTTAATAGGGTTCGTCCCCAGGTGGTCCCCTACCACATGCTAAAATTTCATCTAAATCGAACCATTTTTACGCGAGTTATCGTGCGGACAGACGGAAAAAGCTGGAGCATATACGCTTCTACAAATTACGGTTGGAAAGCGTAAAACAAAAAACGATGTTCTTCCTTAATTCCATGACACTAAAGCTTATTAACTACCAGATCAGTGAATAGAAATCAGTTTTTCCGTATTTCGTCCATTTACCCGTGACTGTCTTTATTTAATGATGCTTCCCCTACTCGTAGATTTGCATGCAGTGAACGCTAATAGGCTTACCGTTTTCAGCTGAATACTGTACAACCAATGCACAGTAGCTCATCGGCATGTTGGCGTAATTCTTTCTGGCTTTAGTGTTTCTCATCATTAACTGCCATTGTGAAGAACTGGAATTTGTCACGTACCGGAAAAGACGCAACTGGCTTTACGCAAAAGTGAGGAATCATACTGAGCGGACGTATGTCATGAAATGAAGTTTTCCATTGACAAGCAGATTGTTTAGTAGTGCTGTATTAAACAATATAAACAGGAAATATCTTTCGTTATGGCAAATGTTTCTAAAGCAGAAGGTCTTTTTATTGTTGTTGTGTCTGTGGCTGTGCTTTTGATGACCGTTAGGCAGAGGAAATAGCATCATACAATTGGTCGACTGGCACAAACGGCAACCGGATACGCATGATGTTTTAGGATTGCATGTTAACTTCACATAGTTACTTTAACAATAATAAACAAAGTAAGGTCAGAGTTCGTTTGAAAGAAAAATTTATGCAAAAGCCAAAGTAAGTGTTATTCCTTCCACTTGTAGAAGTAACACGATTATATAAGCTTTACAAAAACATCGCAATAGCATACAATATCTATTACATGCAGTCTTTGAACTCTCATGGTATCATGTTAACATGGAATTCTATATCAATCAGGAAATCCTTTCACGATCACTTACTGCCACTCTTCGCACTCTGCTCTTGACATAGTATTTTTTTCCTTTGATCCGCTCTCAGTGTAGCCAAAACGTATAAGGAAATTCTGGGAAGTGACGTGCCGTTCGGAACGGAAATCAAAGGAAGTAACACGTGGTGGAGGATCCATACAGCGAACAACACGATCGAGGTGGTCCCAAACATGCTTAACTGGGTTTAAGTCTGGGAAATTCGTGGCCATGGAAGTACTTTGAAGTTAACTGGGTTTAAGTCTGGGAAATTCGTGGGCCATGGAAGTACTTTGAAGTCTTCATCGTGCTCCTACAACCACTCTCGGACATTTCTTGCTGTGTGACACATCGCATTGTCGTTCTGAAAGATCCCATCCGCCACAGCGAAGACAATCAGCCTGTATGGGTGTACGTGGTCGGCAAGGGTGTATTCATAACGAATTCGGCCCATTGTGCCTTCCACATGTATGAGCGAACCCAGGGATTGCCACGAAAACATTCCCTAGACGATAACGCTATCCCCCACCAATTTGTGTTCTTCCAGCAATGGTTGAAGAGTGTTTGTTCTCCGATGTTTCTCGCCTTATACGGCAACGTCCATCCGTTCGATGAAGCAGAAAACGTGACTGATCGGAGAAGACCACCCTTTGCTAATCAGCGGAGGTCCAATCCTATACTGCCGTGCAAATGTAAGCCTTTTCTACCGACGCACCTTCGTTATCATAGGTGCCGTGACCATCCATCTGCATCGGAGCCCCCATACGCAGCAGGGTTCGCTGAACTGTCGTGTTAGACACACTTCCGGTAGCCCCCTGGTTCATTCGGCCAGTGAGTTGCTCCACTGTAGCGTGTCGGTCGGCCCTCACGCACCTTCGAAGCCGACGTTCACCTCTCACATCAATGGCACGTGGTGCTCCGGAGTTTCCACGTCGCTTATTCGGAATCGTGCCATTTCTCCAATCACGATGCGCTTTATCCACAGCAGCACGTGAACAGTTCACAAACTGCGCTATTTTAGAAATACTGCCACCATTGGCCCGGAAGCCTATAACCATCCCTTTTTGCAAATCTTATAAATCGTTCCTTTTATCAATGACAGCAACGAGTGATATGTTTTCAGAATGCCTACAGCAACCTTATATACCCTCCAAACCTGCTGACGACTCGTGCCTTCTTTCATTGGCTACGCGCTGTTGACGTCAAAAGTAGGAGGTGGTCACAATAATGTGACTCGACTGTGTATATCACATACGACTAACGGAATAGCAATCTACTGGAATAGTCACATGACAGAGGTATATTAAATTGATTTAGTTGGAAAAGGACGAACGAAAAGTGGTAGAGAAAGATTCATTGTGGAAGGTGACCAGATACCCTTCAGTAAAGAATGCTGGACCATCAGGTGTGAATCTTCGAGGGAGTACCTGGTAAAATGCCAGAAATATTCTTATTTCACCATGGGTGCTTCTTTTCCGGAAATTCCGGAAATTTCCGTTGTTGTACCCTGGAAGTTAACAAAGAAATTATCAACGTTTGAAATGTTTGGTACTAAAGATCAGATCACCGCTGCAGTTGACAAAAATTTGTAACAGAACATGTTGCAAAGCTGGAAAATCCATCAGAAATCAACTAAGGAAAAGTGTGACAGAAATCATGAAGTAATTGGAGATCATTTTTCTGGAGTAGATAAATATCAGCAGCTAGGTCTGTAAGTACAAAGGTTGTGGCAAGCCCTAAAATTCCAACACAAAATTTGTCAACACCAAAGCAGGAATCTGGACGCAATAAACGTAAATTAGAGGATTTCCACAGCAAAATAAACACAAAATAACGAAATGTTTTTCTAAAGCATTCTGAACTATGAAGTTTTGCCTTCATCAGCAACAATAATGTGTTCAACAGACAAGAATGCATCTCTGCATTCATTGAAACATTTTATTCAACTGCAACTACTAGTTTATTCCATTGTTTTACTTACACCAGAAACTTCATTGTGAACTTATAGAGGCTATGACGTATTATGTGAATATATTAGTATAAAGGGTTCGAAGTATAAACTGAACAAATTTTGTCATATATATTTCATGGTCTTTTCTGCACAAGAGAATATATCGTTGACACAGCAGGCACGCAGGCATCAATTATGTAATTTGCTGCTTTTTCATTTTTTCTTAGTATTTCACTTTTTATAAGTATTATATGATGGCTTCGAAGGTCAAACACTGGGAATTTCCAATTAATAAAATTTTATAAAGGCCACTCTTCTTTAAAAAATACCAGAACTTGAGAAATAAATTATGAATGTAACATATGTATATTCTGACCCTTCTTTTTCGTAAATGTATTGTTTTTTTTTCGTAAAAGTATTGGTCTACGTTATTAATTTCAGAAAATTTGGGTTTGATTTCAGGAAATTTGACTTCACAGAATAAGCACCCCTGTTTCACTTACGCTGCGTATTTTGGACACACTGAGATTGAAAACTATATAGATAAGCTTCGTTCAAACTATCAGATTCTTGTTTGTATCCCTCATAAAACACTAAACATTTGCAAGATCCGCAAATGTTTGATTTTGTTTTATGAACGATAAATTGAACTTTGTAGTCCTAGAGACCCTTCCCGGTACTCAAAAGGTAGACGGCTATGAGAATATGCAAATTAAAAAATTCAGAAGCTCAAACAAACGTTTCATTATCATTCAAAATCCATCATGGTAAAATTGCTGCAGCTACTACTTCAAAAACAAGTTTTTATTTATTCCCCGATTCTGATGTACATGACCGCCATTAACATTTGATTTTTCTTTGTTTCCAGGGTAGAATCTTACTACCGCTGTTGATACAGAATTACGTCGATGTCCTGCGTTAAACGTTAAGTTATACAGGGTGTCCCACTCGCTACCGAACCCGGCATTTCTTTAATAATATTAACACCAAAGAAGATATTGCAACGAAATTTCAAGTGGACTTACCTCATTTCGTACGAAATGTGATGACATCACAACATGTGCTGGAAGTGGCCACCATTTACGTCCAGACAGCATTGAACCCGGTGCTGTCCGCCAGCCAGCCGGAGTGCTCCTTAGTGGCAGACACATTCCTAAGTGTGGTGTCACTGAGGATCAGTCCAACATTTTCGAAATTCCCGTATTTGGGCCAGTCAAAATCCCAACGCGCTACATGAAGAATCCCTTCATTCACAGAAAATGGGTGTTTGGTGTGGTATGACCTGGCGCCGCATGATTGGTCCCATCTTCTTCGATTCAACCATCACAACAACTGCATATATAGAAATCTTCAGCACCTTTGTAAATCAATTGGACGACGAAGAACTTTCCTTTGGATATCACCAGCATGATGGAGCGACATCACACACCAGTATGGCCGAAATTCAGTCCTTTTTCTGCGACCGAGTCATTTCGAAGAGTCTATGGCCACCGCGCTCACCCGATCTGACGCCTCCTGATTACTTTTCTATGGGGATATCTAAAAGGGAGAGTTTACCGAAAGAAACCGCGAACCATAGATGCCTTGAAAGTAAACATCACAGAAAACATTTAGGCAGTGACAGCGGACGTACTGGCAAGGACGTTCCACAATATGGTGCGCCGGGTTCAATGCTGTCTGGACGCAAATGGTGGCCACTTCCAGCACATGTTGTGATGTCACCACATTTTGCACGAAATGAGTAAGTCCACTTCAAATTTCGTTGCAATATCTTCATTAGTGTTAATATTATTAAAGAAATGCCGGGTTCGGTAGCAAGTGGGACACCCTGTACTTTCCATCGTGAGACTTTGTGTTGTACTTTGTTCTATGTGATCTGCGGTTTCCGACTGCAGACGCCCTAAAAAGTTGTCTGGATCTCGAAATGTAATGGTTATCAATTCTATTCTGTTTTAGTGTGGTTTCACTGCATACATAATGTTTAAGATCGTTATTAGCGTTATTATTTTGAGACACAATTTTACGACGAGGAGGACAACAGTAGATATTACTCGTACGTTGCTCTAAATTTGTATGTGATTGTGTTTTTTCAATTCAAAGTATGCAGGTTTTCTTTTAACTTCTAATGACGCGGATTATTATTTTTCATTTGTGAAAAATTGTGATTCATTTTCAAGATCTTGGACAAAAAGTGGGAGCTCTGGAAATGGACAGACCTTCATTAGATCATTCAGATTCTCAAACAGATGAGCTGGAGGAACTTGCTGGCTACAGCCAACTTCAGAAACAAGTTTCAGATTTAAAGTAAGAATTGATCTATTTTATTGCACTTCGTAATTACTTGTGCCACGGAAATGCATTTGTTCACTCGAATGATCATTAAATGTACTCACATTCGTCACACATATCACTTACCAATCTCGTCACTCAAGACGTTACCTTATTTATTCTGTCCTAATATGAAGGGATGATTAAGAGTATTGTGGAACTAGCTTCCTTTTTTAGAGAGGAAGATGCATAAATGACTCATAACATTAGAGGCCGCATATATCAATAGCTTACAGCAAAATATTCTGATGAAATAGAATACTAAACCGCCACAGTGGCTAGTCATCTCAGTTGGACACAGCATCGAGCCCCAGGTGAGTCATATAGACCAAGTGATCCCTGAATTATGACCACCCCTATCAAAAGTGGATGCTGCCTGTTGACCACGTGATTTACGAGAGGGCCCGATTACTCAACCGACGTAGCATTTATGAAGTGTGAGTGGAGCAGTAGGTAGTAAAATTAGGAGCATAATGGGTAAACGGAAGGATTTATTGTACTTTGAGTGGATGCTCGGAGAGCAGGTGCCTCGATTTTAGGAGCAAAATTAGGAGTATAATGGGTAAACGGAAGGATTTATCGGACTTTGAGTGGAAGCTCGGAGAGCGGAAGCCTCGATTTCTCAAATGGCTGAACTAATCGGTTGTTCATGAGCCGCCGTAGTTAAAGTGTATCAGGACTGGCTGGCGTAAAAATGGTCAAACAACCCGGAGGCCAAACTGCACAGGGCAGCGAAAGGTTGATGTGAGAGGTGACCGTGGGATACGACGAGTCGTACAGACCAGAAGACGCATCACTGTTCAATACACTGAAGAGCAATTGAATTAGAGATACCTGTCTAGTAACGTGTAGCACCACCTTTTGCCCTGATGACGGCGGCGATTCGTCCCGGCATGGACTCGACAAGACACTGGAAGCGTTGGGAAGCCATACGGATCCACGACCCCTGAACAAGCTCCCACAGTTCAGGAAGATTTGATGGGGGGGGTCAGAGTCTCGAACATCTCTCTAGATGGCATCCCAGATGTACTCGATGGGATTGAGGTCAGGTGACCTAGCTGGCCAAGGAAGTCGGTGGAGTATTCATCCAACCATTCGGATACAATTCGGGAGCGATGGCACGGTGCATTATCTTGCTGCAGGATGAGATCCCCAGTGGGATGTTGAAGACGCACAAACGGGAATAAACGGTCGTCCACGATATCCCGGTAACGTTGACCTGTGAGGGACGATGTCACACGTACCAGGGGTCCCATTTCAGTCCACGTAAACACTTCCCAGACGAGAATGCCTTCCCCACCAGCTTTGAAGAGTATCCTGCTGGCAAGAAGGATCCGTCGCTTCATGTGGTTTGCGCCATACTCGTATCCTGCCATCCGCATGTACCAACGTGAATCTCGACTCATCAGTCCAGGCAACATTTTCCCACATGTCTAGGGTCCAATGGCGATGTTCCCGCGCCCATGCTAATCTTTGCACCCTGTGATGTGCGGCCAGCAGCGGTACCCACGTGGGACGATGGCTTCTGTACCCCATAGCGAGGAGATGGTTCTGGATGGTGTGGCTGCTTACACGTTTTTGTGCACCAGCGTTAAATTGCCGAGTGATTTCTTGCACTGTGACCCGTCTATTTGCTGTTACAATGCGAGCTAGCCGACGATGAACCCGCTGATCCACACGCTGTTGTCCACGGCAGTTGGCCCTTATAGGGATGGTTTTACCGGATTCGATGTACTCACGGTGCACCCGTGATACAGTGGCTCGTGAAAATCCCAGTACAAGCATGAATTCCGAGATGGAGTGACCCATTCGTCGGGCCCCAACAATTTGCCCACAATCAAATGCGCTTAGATCCTTCGTCTTACCCATACTGCGTCCGACTCTTGCTGATTCCCGTCGCTTCACTCCTTATATTGTCGGATCGCTGCATACGTCATGTCGTTTCCGTTTACAGGGCCGCCCACAGCGCCACATTTGCATAACGCCAGCTGTCTCTAATTCAATTGCTCTTCATGTAGTTGAGTATCTAATAGAGCAGAGGTCAACCCTGGGCAGAGTCCGTCATGACCATGCGTACATCGACGACATCCTCTCCTAACCACTGTTCATCGGAGCAAAAAACTCGCGTGGTACAAAGGTCATGCAAGTTGGACATCGGATGACTGGGAAAAAGAGTGCTGGTCTGAGAAGTCGCGGTTTTTTCTCCGCTGTGTAAATGGTCGTGTATGTATTTGGCGCAAACAACATGAGGCACTCGATCCATCCTGCATGGTCTCCACAGTTCAAGCTGGTGGAGGCGGTTTTATGGTGTCGGGAATGTTTACTTGGCAGAAACTTGGACTCCTGGTGCATGTGGAACAACGTATGACTGGTGCCAACTATCGTGAGTTGCTTGCTCACTCTGTACACTCATCAAAGTTGCATTTTTCCTGAAAGGCAACTGTGTCTTTTAAGATGATAATGCGGTGAGCGAGAGGTTCAATATTGTGGAGGTATGGTTTGAGGAACCCAGCTCAGACTTCCAGCATATATATCGATTGGCCTCCGAACTCCTCCGTTATCATCCCCATAGAGCACTTGTGGGAAACAGCATATCAGGCGTCTGGATACACCAATCACCTCCATACCTGCATTGAAGCCCGCATATACACTCCACTTGGTTGCCCATACCTCCCAACTGCTTCCGGCATCTTATTGAATCGATGACACGTCGGATCTCTCTCTCTCTCTCTTAAGGCGGTCCTTATTTGTATTGCGAAATAAAATCTGAATTTTTGTTTTCTTGGGTACTTCTACATTTTGTGCCTTTATAGAAGAGAATTAAACAGTTTAAATGAATGAAACACGTACCCCATTTCGGATGAAATCTGCAGAAATCCTCATTTTGTGTTATTTTTTTTTCAATAAAATCTTGTAACTGCAAGTGAAAAATACTTCACAAATTAAAAATTATATGAAAAAATATAATCTACGAATCCATTAAAATACATTTGTTAGTTCAGTTGATAAATGTTACAGAAGTAAACTCCATTACTTCAGGAGCTATTAAGTATTGAATTATTATAGTGTTTTGCGCCTGTGTCTAGGATGTTCTTACTAACTGAAGAAAAGAACCGGGAAAAAAATTAGTACCACAAAATAATTGTTATATCAAACTGGATTAGTTTGAAAATTTATGTGTGTATGACAAGAGTAAAAAACATGATCAAACTAAAATCTGTGAAATGGTAATGGTCTGGACGTAATGCTAGAACAACTGACCACCGTTGGACAGGTGAAAATATGTGACTGGATGCCAGCGGACAGAAAAAAGTCACGTAGGAGATGGGTGGATGAAATTTGAAAGCATGCTTGGGGCGACATGAAGGAGACTGGCTGAAGACAGAGAGACAGATGTGGAAGTAACTTGGGGAAAGCTTCATTCAGCAGTGGATTGATAATGGTTGACGATGATAATATGTATATTCCTTTGATTTATATTTTTTTATTTGGGGCTTTAATGACCACCGTGAGCAGCTCAGTGGGCTGGATAAAATCAGTTGCCCGTCACAATTTTAGGGCCACCGGTTTCCGGAAATGGAGAGAGCCAGTGCCGTAAGACAAGCACAGCCTCCATGCCTCACACCTGAATTCGAACCCGGACACATCTGGGACAAACAGTCAGAAGCTAGTGTTTTGACCACATCACCACGGGGGCGGTTATTCATTTGATATTTGATATATATTAAATAATGGCACGAAAATACCCATAGCTCTGTTAAAAATTATTTCAGTTCCCCACATTTCATTGTTTTATCATTACACTCTTCCATCAGTTTTACGCCTGGTTCTGCAGTATCATTAACCACCTGTGATGGTCCGATTATTTGCTACTTTGTATAAAATCCTGGTCGTCCTTACAGTACATTGGGTCCAACAGCAGAAACTCTTTAGACACCCTAATATCTAAAATCCTTTTAGCGACTGATGTGGTAGTAGTTTAATTAAAATGTCTTTGCAGATGAAATTTTGAATATCATCTAATTTAACACATTGTTTTCTTACTTCTTCATATTCGTTTTTTTTTTTTTTTTTTTTTTAATTTTCTAGACATTTATCATTTTTGTTTGTTGTCCGATTAATTGTGAAATAATGAAGACCCCGAGCATTCTTCATTTATATATCGTAAATGGTTTAGAAATTTTCTTAAAGCAGTTGTGACGATCTTCTGATCACTTGCTTTATATGCATTCAGTTTTTTAATGAAAGTAATATTTATGGAGCTTGAATTGCGTTTGAGGGATAAAACGCCCCATGCTTTTACATAGCATTTTATGAAAAAGAAGCAAAAAATCCACAGTGCCGGTTCCTCTTTCACGGATAATTTTAATTGCTTCCTAAATAGCAAGTCAGTAAATTCCTTTCGTCATCCATCTGGCCAAATGATGCGCTTCGGGATTCCTAAATTTGATCAAACGGGTAGGAATTCCACCTTAAAATATTGCGATGAGCTGTACAAGTTCTTTATAGTAATCTCTAAGAAAACAACCTTTCAGCTTGCATTCTGTGAATGTTAATGTGTTTCCAGTTTCGCATCTTTTAATATTTCATCCATTGTCCATGAAGAAAACTTTGTTTCGGCCATGCTTACAATCTCTCTCTCTCTCTCTCTCTCTCTCTCTCTCTCTCTCTCTCTCTCTCTCTCTCTCTCTCTCAGAACGGTATGAATGAAATATTTCCAGATAATGAAGGTCATATGGCTCCTGTGAAAACTACTTGAAGAATAATCTCATAGTTATGGTATCGCCAGGCGAGAAATAAGACATCTCGGTGCATTTTTTGTGTGTGTGCTTATAGAAAAGAAGCACAATTTACGATCAGTAGTAAAGCAGTAGTGCTTTCAACGCATACTTTTTATGCCCCACGGTACTAGAGACAATTATTCTAGGGTATCATGTACAGTAGATGGTATCTCATATCCCATTCCTCATATTTAAATGATTTGCACACTCAATGTCTAATAAATCGTTCAAACTTCCTTCAAGTTTGCGTTTTATGCTTAGTTCACTCTTCTATCACGTTTTTTCAAGATTCTGTAACTCCTCGCATATTTTTTCCAATTGTTTTAAACGATTCGTACTATCTTTGACAGGCAGCTATGCCTTTTCCCAAAAAAATAATGCATTCATCGACAAAAAGCGAAATGCTGTCTTGTTAATTTCATTTCATAATTCCCATATTATAAGCAGTACTCTTAAAACATTTCTTTTTGAAGGCACTTTACTGCCTGTAATCTCATTCCTCAGTGGGCCGATAAGAAAACTGTTCTTTCGCGTCATTGTGTGTCTTCACACGTAGAATAAACGTGTCACAAATGTAGAGATGTAGAAAATCTAGTTTTTATACAGTGATAGAATGCAAAGTTACGAGGAACATTCACGACGAACTCAAACGTAAGGACAACGTACAACAGCAGACTAGATTCTGTTAGACAAACTATTTTAGAAGCTTTTTGTTTCGGTGAAGCTATTGATGTTTCGGTGAGTCACACGGAGCTAACTAATTTCGAAGGTTTACATAAGATCGAAGAATTCTCGTTTTTATACCCCAACTCGCTTAGGAATTAGCTGGTTTTTGTTCCTAGGCGATTCGGGCAAAATCGGAATAATCAGGGGGAAATGAATCACGTTTTGCGGAAGGTAAACCATACTTCTGTATCACATGATGTGTCTTCTCGCGTTGCATCTCGTCTACTAGTGCATTCCTGCGTCTGCAAGCAACGTTACAGAAGAAACATTCCGTGATTTTAAAATCCTTTAATCTCTTCTCAAATTTTGCTGTTGCATTCATTTCGCTGTTTAACGTCATATCGGAAATATTAGTCAATTATTGCTTGTTTTGTGCTAATTGGAATAGAAACTATTAATTAAAAAAATCCTCAAACGCAGTGGTTGAGATGTTTTTAGATGCAAAATAAACTCTAAGATGTTCCAACCTTTCCAAAGCAAGTCTGTGTGAAATTGTTTACCTTTCCAAAGCAAGTCTGTGTGAAATTGTTTACCTTTCCACAGGGATTTCTTCATCGCTTGATCGATCATCATTCTTGCCCTGCATGTGTTCTACTATGTCCACATTTGTATGAACTCCCTCTCGAAAAACTTTATTTCAACACTCAATGAACTATCGCTAGTTTCATTCATCCTTGTTTTTTAAAACTGTAGTTGTTTGGTGGAATACCAAAATTTTCCGAAACTTCAAATGCTTTAACTCCTTCTTTTCCTAGTAAGCGTATTGCTTTGATTCCCTCGCTGAGCGTTTAAGAATTTCCTTATAAGGCCAAAATTTTTCGATTTCCTAAAGCACACTGCCCAGATTACTCAACAGTCGAAATTCAACTAAATTTACCGAATGAGACCAATGTCATTCTTTGTTACTTAGGTGTCACTACTTGAATAACACCAGATCAAGAGAGGGGTGCCATGCCCTAAACTAAGGAATCCAGATCGGAAATCATATTGCTAGCGTGACATTGCTAATAATTTTCTAAAGCATACTGCACAAATTACTGAGCAGTTAAAATCCAACTGAATTTGCCAAATGATACCAACGTCATTCTTTGTTACATAGGTGTCACTACTTGAATAACACCCAGTCAAGAGCGGGATGCCATGCCCTGAGCTAAGGAAACCAGGTCGGAAATCATACCACTAGCGTGACATTACTAATCAAGTGTCCTGCCCCATACAAATATTTTCGCAGTGGCCATGAGCAGAGAATAAGTGACTGAAACGTGACGTGTTCCTTTCCATCTCACGTACATTGGGTATGCATGCACTGAACATGTGATCAGACAGCAGAGTTGCGGCGATTCGTGGTATTCCTGTGTAGACGTCTTTTGGCTTATATCCCGCAAAACCACGACAGGAAGACGTTTCTTCATTTAAAGACACAAAGTAAAATCTTTTAAATTCGAAGCGGTACTGTCTGTACTGTGAACCAGTCTTGCATCCTTTTGTATGGACCTCTCAGGAATTTCATATTGTTTTTGTTTACGTAGAATACAATGGAAGTGATAATTAATAAAATAAAGCTTCGACTACCAAACTTTTTTGAAGACCGAAATTTAATCGAGTACAGCTTTTTTATCCACACTCGAGACAGTTGTTCCGCTTTTCAGTCCTTTAACTTCGCGTTTTTTCTAACCTGAAGTCCTATTGAAAGACGTATGAAGACCTAGTTAAAATAATTCTTTCATGTAAAGAGTGAAGTAAAGGCAACCTTTAACTAAATTTATTAATCACTTTATGATGAAAGCACAACTAACGGACACACTGTGATTACACTGACAATAATCACACCGGACAAAAAATTAGTCACCCCTAACAGAAATGACAGTAGGAAGTTACCGGTTGCACAGAGGGCGCCGTGATAGCATTGTTGGGAAATAAATAGCACTGACGTGGTCTACAGGATCATTTCTGTCTCGTGCAGTGGTGAAGAGCAACGTATGTGTTGAATTTAGTCCGCAATATGGGCCGTAAGACAGACGTTACTGAGTGGCAAAAAGGAGCCATCGTGTTTGGCCGTGCCCATGGACACAAAGTGAATGAAGTCGCCCAATTTGTTGGTGCGTCGAAGCATACTGTCCAGCGGGTCTGCAAACAGTGGTGTAGTTCGCAGTCAACTGAGAATTGGCGACATAACTGTGGCCGGAAAACGATTCTCACCAAGAAGGACCGCCACCATATTTCACGCCTAGCAACTGCATATCGGTTTCAAACCAGGCAACAATTGCTCCAAACAGTCAATGAAAGTCCACTCCAGCCAATTCCCGAAAGGATATTGCGACGAGAACTGCATGCGATGGACATCTGGAGCAGAGTACCGCGGAAGAGGCCTCTTTTAACAGCAAGTCACAAAGTCGCACGTTATCAATGAGCTCAGAGGCACCAAAACTTTACTGTGGAGGATTGGAAACGAGTAATTTGGTCTGATGAGTCTCGTTTTTGTTAGTACTTCAATGATGAGAGGCAACGGGTGCATCGCAGGCCTAATGAAGCCTTTAATCCCGGTTGTGTCGAATGTGCTGTTCAAGCAGGAGGGGATTTTGTGATGTTTTGGGGATGTTGTTCGTACCACGAAATAGGTTCTCTCGTTGCAGTGACGATGAATTTGAACCAGCATGCGTATCTCAGCATGCTGAATGACGACATCTCCAGGAGCAGCATCACATTGCCACTTCTGTCTTCCGAGACTACAATTGCCGTGTACACAGGGCTACAACTGTGTCTGAGTGGAAGAACAATCAGCAACACTGCCTCACCTCGACTGGCCCACCAAATCCCCAGATTTAAATCCTATTGAAAATGTGTGGGATCGTTTGGAGTGAAAGGTGATACGCCGGAATAGAAACCCACGTACTCTGGCGGACCTTCAGGACTAATTGACCCCCGAGTGGCTGCAAATCGATGTTCAATACGTCCACAACATGGTGGAGTTTCTACCACACCGGATTCATGCTGTTATCAAGGCGAGAGGCGCCGTCACCAGTTATTAGGTAAGTTCTGCGAAGGGTGACCAATTTTTTGCGCGGTGTGCTTACGTTGGCACGTTCATCTAACATGAGCTGACTTATCATTTGCAAGACTATGTTTTGTTTGGAGAATGTATCACTGTGCAGAAAATTGCAAATAAATGATGCGAACACAATTTTAAACTATATAAGTTACGGGAAAACAAGCGTGTATAACTATCTCTCAAATTTTTCTTCCTTAACAATATTATTTTTGTCTGAGTGTTTCTATGTGCATCAGGTTTTGCAATGTGTTTCAGGCAAGAGTGTGAGCAAATGTCTGAGAAAGTGGTTCAGCAAAAAGAAGCAGTTGTTCACGTTAAGAGCCAGCTGCGTGCCACCATCAACCATCTACAGTCGCTGAAAGATGCCGCACTGAAGCAGCTTCAGAAGCAACGAAAGCAACTCCTTCAGGCAATTCAGGTGAATTATGAGTTTGGTCCGCAGGCGCACTGTGCACAGCTTCCGCACTCACTCCACGCACGCATGC
Organism: Macrothele yani; assembly: GCA_039090855.1. Lineage (NCBI taxonomy): Eukaryota > Metazoa > Arthropoda > Arachnida > Araneae > Macrothelidae > Macrothele > Macrothele yani. Next base: position 5,459,671 of record CM077014.1, read on the forward strand.
AGCTTAAATAGCTCACTCCACAGCACTAATTACAAGGAAATTTTTATTCGAAACAATTAAAGCGGATTTGAAGAAATCCACTTTGGTTTTTCACTTTTGTACGTTTTCTTGTTTTCACTGTATATGGCGCCTAACTCATATGGCAGCAAACTTTGGATGTAATCGTGACCCGTTTTACATAGAATGACCACTGAAATATATTAACACGAAAATTAGGTACAAATTAATTAACTCTAAAAGGAGGGACGGACTCGATAGGCGTGGTTAAATTATGATGATTAAATTAAATAGTTGGCCTATTGCAAAATTAATTGGAAAAATTAGCACGCTTTAATTGGGAAAGTCGGATAATTCGCTTAGCTGGGTGGAAACAAAGGAATGTGAGATCGCCTTTGAGGGCCCACCCAAAAGAGAATAGACCCTCGGCGTCGCGACAGGAAGGCATCCAGACCATCATAAATATGTCTACGTTTAAGCCGTATATGTCAAAAAGCTTTTAGCCTACGTCCAAAAGTACGATTATGGCGGGTCAAAGGTCAGAAATGACACCAGTTTTGCAGAAGCGACGGCGCTCTGTACGAAAAAGAAGAGGGAAGCATTAAGTGTTGACAGAAAAGGAACAGACGAAGCCACTTGGCAGGGAATAGAGGCAATTTTGGTTCGCCTCCGCGAAGTGGCAGAGGAAAAAGAGGGACAGGTGGATTTCGCCGTTCGCTGAGGTAAGCCGGTCGCGCGAGGAACAGCAACACAAAAAGAAAATATGCGATGATGCTCAGCGCTGAGGTAAGACGCAATTGTACGGGAAAGCAAGGCCTAAAACCATAGCTTGGTGGCTGGGGGTAAGCCCGCCAGTATGTCAAATTTGAGAACCTAAGAGGACGGTTCGACCATCGCCGAAAAGAGCTGCTATATTTATGTACAAGGGCCGTACGCAGTTGTCAGACGATCGGAACGTCGGCAGGGCTTCTTCTGCTAGAAATACAATTCCCGCTAAACCTCTGTCCAGCCAGGGATCCATAACAAACCACAAACTAACCAGGAATTAGGCATCGAGGTCAACGCGTCAGGACGGAATCTGCTGCTGCTCTTCTGAGAGTTCTCCCTTTGAAAGCGCGCTCCTCATCTCTCAAGGAGGCGTAAGGTCGCTGGCCTACCCAAAACCACAAGCGAGCGTCCGCTCACAGCCGGCGACGACGTTTTACGACGGGGACAAAAAGTGACAACTCCCGTTCATCCTGCAGCCGACCGCATCCACAACAAACCTCGACTCATCGAAGAAAGTGGAAACGAAAAGAGTGATAATCCTCCCGCGCTTATCACACAGGTGCACAGCAATACATACCGTATAAAGCGCTCTCCCACGTGTGTGTGTGTGTGTGTGTGTGTGTGTGTGTGTGTGTGTGTGTGTGTGTGTGTGTGTGTGTGTGTGTGTGTGTGTGTTACGATATTCAATGCTGTTTTTCCCTTATAGTGCCATGGAGTACAAACATGCAACGAGTAACAAGTGAGTACTTTTGTTTTCCTTACGATTGATCTGGTGAACTAAATATATCAGCGATTCTAGACTTTTGGAACTCTGACACGCCTAGTGGCGATAGACTGTCACTTCAAATCTAGCATAGAGGCTTGATTTATTTCCAAAGTAGGAGAATAACTCATGTTTGTACGCCGCAAACAATGTTCTGTGTTATAGGCTCAGCCTACAATAAAATTCTTAAGGGTGCAATCCTTACTCTATTTTTCTTTTCAGGCTCTGGTGTTAATAATTCCTGTGTTTCATCAAGCTGAGAACGGTTTCGCTATATACATACCAGCTCCCGGATGATACGGACGCAAAGCCTCTGTTAATAAACAAACATCAAATCGCTCGGGCACGCCTCTCTGAGGCGTGTATTGAAATTAATGAATAATATAGCTCGGCACAAGTTCGTATCAATTAGTGGCGAGCGTTGGAATGCATAACCTAGCTCGGCCCGTAACCGCATCAATTGGTGGTCAACGGAGGGATAACCCACGAGACATTACAGATGTCCCCAAAATGTGATTGAGGTCGTAACGCGTTGAGTGTTAGCAGAGTAGTTCTCAGAACTGGGGTTGTCTAGGCAAGCTTTTGCAATTATCAAGCACAACAATAACTTTCTTGTGCTTTTGTCGAAACCGTAGAAATCGCTATTGTTAAGAAACTGAAATTTTCTTAGCTGATAATAAATGAGCAGGTATTTCTTCCACTCCATCCGTTCTTCGGTGAAATTAATTGCCTACTACCGTCGAAACACACACAAACACTGTCTCTACACGGTAATCCATATTCTAAACTCAGTCTACACATAGGGTAAAAGAATTTAATCGTTCAAAATACTACTTACAAATAAAACCTAATACATACTATCAAAACGGCTGAGAATCGTCTGAGGCATATATATATAGTCATTCGGTGTTACGACGTATCCAATAGCAGTGCACATTCATCAGATGCGCAGAACCACATGTCTACACAACAATGGCGCGGAAATTCACGGCGGGGGGTCTTATGGGCTTCATAAGTATTTAAGACCTCCCCCCCCTTCCAAGGCCGTGAATTTCCGCGCCATTGTTGCATAGACATGTGGTTCTGCGCATCTGATGAATGTGCACTGCTATTGGATACGTCGTAACACCGAATGGCTATATATGCCTTTGGACGATTCTCAGTCTTGTTTGTAGCCTGATGATGCAAGGGGCGCCCTTGCGAAAGATCTCGTTCAAATAATATTAGATTTTAATTGTAGGTAGTATTTTAACAACTAAATTCTTTTTACCCTATGTGTAGACTGAGTCTAGCATATGGATTACCGTGTACAAACGGTGTTTGTGTGTGTTTTGGCTTGGTTACACGAGTGCATCATTTATTTGTAATACATGCCTAGCACCGTGTTTAAGCAGCAGTGATCAGTACAGCATCGCTTTTATATAGGGCCCCGCACTACAGAAGAAAAACAGAAAGTACTGGAGGAAAAATGCATAGCATAAAAAATCGGAAAAAATAAATGAAAAAAGTGGAACAAGAAAGAGAGGAAAGGTCAATTTAAAACATAAAGTAAGAGTAGATGACAAATAACACTGTCATATCTTAACCAAATAATAAATTTATTAGCAATTAAATGAAGTGAGAAAATACAAATGCAAAGTACGTTACACACAAATAAATATTTAGCGGTTGTTAAGGTAAAAAATTCCTGTACAGTGGAACTTCGTTTATACGTTTCTCACTTGTACGATTTTATCATTTATACGTAAAATATCGCCAATCCCAAAATTTGGAATTTCCTTTAATGTTCTGTTTTCCGTATTTCGTTTATACGTTTTTAATTATACGTTAATTTTACTTGGTCCCTTGTAAATTGTATAAACGAGGTTCATTTTTATGTCTACCATTGCCTTGAAAAAGCCTCCCAGTGGAGTGCGAAAGCTTGGCAAATTTTTGTGTTGACTACACCACAAAAATAAACGGATTTAGTACGATAGAATAATACTTCTTTGTATTGTGGTAAAAGCTCGGTTCAAAGATGATAATGTGATATTTGGAATTTGGAAAATGATAATCATTAATAGAAGTTCGTAGAAATTTCAGCCGTTTCAATTTAAAGTGATTTCCAATTTAATTTTAAAAAAATTCTTTTGAGTTTCCTACTGTTTGATGCTTTCAAAACCATCGCAACACAAACTGGTTTATTGTAGTAATTTTTAAGTATAGTTTCTTGGTTCAAATTCTTGTATTGAAAAAAAATCACTTTTAGTATAAAAATTCAAGAAATTGCCCTAGAAGACAGAAATACCGAATGATATTGAAAAGTGATCACCTTTGAGAAAGAGAACAAAAATTGTCAAAGAGTAGATATAAAGTAATACTCGCTGAAAAAAAAATTGGTAGAAATAAAATTGTATGCTTTTATACAAATTCTATTTTCACTTTATTTATTTCGTTTTCCTTTCTTCCACAAGCATCTTTCTTCCTGTCTGTTTTTCTCCCAATATCAACCTTCTTCCTTACTCTCCTCTTCTTTATTTTCCTCGATCTCTTATTTCTTTTCACTCTCTGTACCCCTGCCCAGGGCCGGATTATGTTATTACTTTTCCTATTCCTTTAAGTTGTTTTTCTATCAAATATTATTAGTGAAACATTATAAATTTGTCTTTCTTGTAGGTGGAGGGAAGGTTGGCAATATTATCAGAAAGAAATCAGTGTATCGCTATTGCTATTTCTATAAAATATTTTTTTATTGCTGTTAGTACACATTCTGCTTTACCTAACCAGCGGCTTGTGTATCAATTGTATTTCTACATTTTTCGTATATAGCTAGACTACCCCAAATCAATCGGTTTTAACATAAACATTTTTAAAGATTAAGTTAAAAATATGACAAGAGTAAATTATATTCTGAAGCATTTACAATGGCTTTCATAAGTTTCCGGCCAGTATGTATTCTTTGCTAATTCCTCTAATTATTCTTATATCTTTAGGTATATGAAACTAATACCTATTTATAGTATTGACATTATAACAAGGAATTTATTGTAACGAAAGACAAAGATATCTGAATAATTTGTATTGACAAACTTACATTGTATAACCTATACAGATGTTCAAAAATATTCGGCCATACAACGACGTAATCACATTTTCTTAGTTCAGAAAAAATGTTTTCGTTAGCATGGTATCAACAAAGCTTTCAGCTCATAATATAAACTATTTGTATTTATCTTTAAGAGGCAAAAATGCTGGGGATTTTAGAATATTTTTAAATCATTTTTTCTTACAAAATTTTCAAGGCCCCCCACCGAGGTTGCGGTCCGGGGCTTCAGTTCCCAAAGCCTCCCCCAATTAATACGGCCTTGCCCATTTTATTTACCCACCTCTCCTAATTTTCTCTTTTCATATCGCCTATTTATTTACCCACCTCTCCTCATTTTCTCTTTCCTACTATCTCCCACCGTCTTTTCTCTCCTCTTTCTATCTCATACTCTTCCTCCCTACTTTCTCCTACCTCCTCTCCCTGTTTCATTTAATCCCCTAAATGCTATATTTGGTTATTTTTAATCCATATTTTGTAATGAAAATATTAGTTCGATAACGAATTTTCCATCACGGTAAATGGATTCCAGACAACCTTGTCGTATTTCATGAGTCGCACAGAGTTGCAGGGCAATCGTATCCCGGTTACATCTGTGTTGTTTCAGAACTACGACTGCGAACTTTCAAATCGCGAGATGCTACAGGTATATGGGGGAGTGGCAGACATGTACACTTTCGCAATACCCAATGTCCATGCCGTTCCTAAGGGAGTAAGTGCTTTATGCTTGGCACGCGAGCCATTTGGCCAGTTCTATCTGGATTAGGCCATCAAAATCGCCGATATTCGTATCCATCCAGTGTTTTCTCGCTGAATAAAGTTAAACTGATATTCAACAAAACTTTGAACTTGAACAGAAATTTTTCTCAAGCAACTTTTTAGTCACTACTTTACCATAGTCCTTTTTAGTGCAAAATTCAGCTATATTTTTATATGTATTTATTTATATGTGTTTATTTTCAGGAAAGGCAACAACTGTATGATGCAGAAGTTCAAATTGCGAGACAAAGGCGAGAAATTGAAAAGAAGGATGTTTTGTTGGAAAATCAGAATTCACAAATTGGGTAAATTTTTATATCGCTTGTACTATATCCCTGTTACAAACGTAATTATTAAAAATATTGTGCTTTGTGAATTTATATAGTGAAATAAAACAAATCGAGGTCAAGTGATAGTCGAGTTGTAAATGATAGTTCGCGATTCTGGTTACGAAAAATGAGTACGCAGGTGATGAAAACACTCTATCAATTGTTTGGGCGCGGTTCTTTACTAGAGACTCTTTTTCACAGAAAGAAGACACTGCAATGGCGTTTGAAATTCAGCTCCAAAACACTAATTTTACGAATTCGTCATAAATCTGACTCCTAATCCTTGACTCTGATTTATTACGAATTACTAAATTTATAACGAAGTTGCGAATGACAGAAAAGTTTATATACCAGCATTTGTGTTTCTCAATGACAGGAATTTTGGTTTATATCGTAACTGAACTCATGCAACCGAATAATTTCCCACTCACCTGTTTTACACTGCTCGACACGGAAGATATCCCACCATGAAGGAATGCATGAAATGAGACGGAATTACTACACGTGTAGGTGGGAAAGAAGTTATTTAATTTTTTTAGGGATTGCGTTAATGCAATGTGCGAGGAGACAGTATAATGTGAGAAAATCCGCAGGTAAATGCCTGGTTTATTGTAAATAGATTAATAAAAATAAAATAAAATTGACAAAATCCAACATTTCTTCTTAAAACGATTCCATCGAAAAAACTTAAAACAAAACATTATCCTATAAATTAAACAACAAAATCATAGGAAACCGTTAATGACAAATGTGCATACGCTAGTCGTAACAATGAGTGGTACATATACTGTAGTATCACAACGAGAAGTAAACAAGACAGTTATCATAACTCGACAAACACAGTCTTATAAAGTACATCCGCCGTGAAGTCAGATAGATACCCACAATAACAACACAACAAAGTCGTCTTAGTTCACAGGCGCAGTCAATAAGGAAGTCAATGGTCAATGCCGAGCAGTAGTGCCTTCGAGGCGTGCGATGTGCAGTTACCAATTCCCAAAAAGTATGATAAACGTCACCTTGCGTCTCATCATTATAAATGTACATAGAAAATTCCAGTCATCTAGATAAAGGTGAAAATTCAGTCTTTTGCAAAAGTTTAACACCACCCATCAATTTATTGAAAAATAAGATTTTCAAAGGAACAACTAATTACTGTTCAGAGATATTTGGAAAAATGACACCACAGATGAAAACTTACATTCTTTAGAACATAAAAGCTGCCTGTTATCTCTCTATTAGAGCTTCCTGTTATCCCACTGTGCGTGGACTCTTTCCAAGGGTATTGAGCTCACCTGGGTACCATGAAAGCCTGCGCAACATAAAAATTCCAGGGACAAAAAAAGGAAGTCATGACCTAGTAAATTAAAGAGTTCATACTACAATGTCTCTTTAGGAAGCAGACTGGCTCATGAAACTGGCACTTAAATCACTGCTTTGTGTGGCCACCTTTGTTTTTATATAACGGACAGAATACGATGTAGCATACTCTCAATGAGGGATTTGCAGTAGTCACTTGAAATGTTTTTGCGCCACACGTACTTTATCGCGTCAATCAAAGTTTGGGAATTTGATGGCTGTTTTTCTGCTACCTTATCTTTTAAAAAATGGTCCACAAATTTTCGATGGGGTTAAGGTCATGACTATTACCAGGCCAGTCAAGCACAGTTGTTTTCCATCTGCAGGCCGTCCCTTACTGTCTTTGATCAGTGGCATGGAGTACCAACATGCACTTGCATATGAGTTAATAGCTTCTCACGTAACATTTCCACATAAAAAAAGGACCAGTCATGGCAGTTCCTGTCGGCGAAAAGGACAATGAAGCAGTACCGGATGCTGACATAGCACCTCATATCATCTGACTAGGCGGATGTTTCACTGTGCTAACGGTGTATTTTTCATCAAACTGTTTACCTTTCGGTCGTCGAACATGTGCTTTACGTGATTCAAATTGACTCACAGTTGATTCATCGGAAAAAGAACTTGGCTCCAATTTTCAGCAGTCCACGATTCATGACGCTTCGCAAACTGGAGTCTTCTTTTTCATGACAGAGGTTAGTTTAGGTTTGTGTGCAAGTTTATAAGACTTTAATCCAAAATCTTTGTCAGGACGTCGAGAAACAGTGTTGATACTAATATCAGACACTTTTGAATGTATGAAGGCCTTTATTTTCTTTCACAAACTCCTCGGATAACGCATAACTGTTCACCTTATGGTATTGTCATCACGTGGGGTTGTTTCCCTTGGACGTCCACTTCTCTTTCGGTCGCTAACCTCCTGCAGCTGCGGGAGGAACGCAGGTAACGAAGGGGCGTACTGCAGCTGCCAGTTATATTTTTATGAAAAAATTCGAACACACACAATAATTAACCCAAGCATTCATATTTTGCTTTAAGATGTATTTAGCTTTACCTAAATAAATGCCTAGTTTCCTTTTTAAAACACTTAATGTCCTACAGATTGAAAGTGTTCGGCTCTTTGACTTCGGGTTGTAATACGATTGCTCTGCAATGGGTTGTAAATAATGCGATCGCTCTCCAATCGCCTGCGCTGCTGAAGAAAAGAGCAAGGCCACAGTGGGATTCCCGGTAGAGGATGTGGGGAAACAGTCAGTTACCTAGGATTACGTGCACGACAGGCGTCAACATTTACTCACAGCAGCCGCAGATCTACCATGTGTAAGAGGGTGACTTCTTCAAATGATTTATTTTATTTTTGGATAAACAATTACACGTATTGTCAAATCTATTACTTTAAAAGTTAAAACTACAGGGCTCTAGGTACCACCGTTACTTTTGCAGACACACTCCCTGACTTTCTACCCCCCCCTTCCCAACCACCACACACACACACACACCGCGAAAAATGCATCCTCCCTCGTGTTCGAAATCTTGGGAAAATTACTGTACTTAGTGGCGCTGAAGTGAATCTTATGGTGGGGCGCACGTTGTGCTAGTTACGCCACTATAAGGGACCTGTACAACTTTGAGTCCCCTGCCCTGGCTTGGTTCTGCTGTCATGCTCCCCCCCCCCACTGCATTCATTAAGTCTTTCATTACCACATGTCGTTAATCAACGGCGACTTGTGAACAACCATAATTATCAACTCGTAAATTACATAACTTGTCTAGAAACATGGTATCACTTGTCTTACACGCATAGGTAAATCAAAAACTTTATTACAGGACATACGCATATATAACACTGCAGCATTTCAGTCGGCGGCTAATGTTATTCTCCTCAAGGCCAATCTGGTTCTCCCTTCGGGAGTGTCCTTAAGTCCCCCTCGGGAATACGGGACTGCCAAACTGCCAAACTCAACGCACGCTCTGAGTTGACGTCAGCAAAACTTGGCGAATGTGCAGAGATCAGATCATGTGTAGAGAATTTTAGGAAGGGAGTGTCTGACCCCAGGTCTCAAACAACACTTAGAAACAGGAAGCTATGAGATTCGGGCTAGAATGCCCGATAGGAAAGTGACACGGAAGCGAGGTAGAAAGAGGAAGGAAGACGCCCTTATTTATTACCGGGAAGACAGTACCCAGGGTCCGGCGGCTTAACGTGCTCATATTTAGTGCTCCGAGCGTTCGTACCTTCCTGGGATCGAACCTGAGGTTTCCCCGTGGCAGTCATGAACGCTGACCACTAGGGCATCAGCGGCCTTAGCGAATGTGCAAAGTACAACTGGCATAATATAATATATAAAAAAGTAATCACGTTATCACGTGATTGGTTCGCATCTGCAGACATTTACATAACCTAGCTGTCGATCCATACCTACCAATTTGCATGGCGCCCCGACAAATACCGTACTTCTAGGTGTGGCATTTTCAGTGCCAGCAGTGTATAACAGGAATTGTTGTTTCATGCGCAGAATGCCGAACAAGTTCTGTAATTAACCGTTCGCATTGTGTAATACTGTACTTTCCATATCGCCTCAAATGGGAACACTGAATTTGCTTATAATACTGTCAAGAACTGAAGTTCCATTCACTTAAATTGAATTGATTCGTAATTCGCAGTTCGCCACTCAGTCCGTGGATTATGTTCAAATTTTAGAGGAAAACGGGTTTACGTTTCACGTTGTACCTTTATTTTCGTGTCACATGACCAAAAATCCTTTCCGATCATTTATGGGAGCTTTCACACACAGTCCATATTGTAGTGTGAACTAGTCGCTATTTTGGCCGCCGAAAACTTATGACTGTTCTCATTCCTATGCAGTTTTCTACACTAATATAAGTCTTCGTGAGTTGATGTGTGTGTGTAAAAACAGCCAGCTTTCCTGAACGCTTGCTATGTTCTATTAAAAGCGCATAAAAGTGTGTTCGTGTACCATTATGACTATCAGTTACGAAGCCCAGAGAATGCACAAATAAAAGTCAATTATCAATGGTACTAAGATATGTCGATGCTTTCGTTGCGAAAAAAACACTTGCTGATTCGCTTCTTTGACTGAGCCTTGTGAGCGAAGACCAACGGGGTAACGCGACCAGCTCTTCCACTCTTCGCTGTTCTGATTCTAAGATCTTCCATACGATCGCCTGCTAGCGTTTCCATGACAACATGAATGAGCGGGTGGAGGGGAATGGGCCATTGCCTTGGGCAACGGTTCTCTCAGAAAAGAGAAGACTTAGACTACTTCAGTCCCTATCATGCTCCAGCCCGTAACAGAAAGTGTTTCGCGAGAGTTGTTTCAGTTTGCGTGAAGTGTCAATGAATTAAAATCAGGGATATTATATCTTAAATTCGTGGCTTTGTTGGATTCAAACTGTTTTGATAAATTTTGTAAAAGCTTTCCGGAACATCTACTGTCAGAACTTAAAGAACTCCATGCTTCAAATTTTGATTCAGTTCGACCAAAAAATGAACTGAAGGTGTTTTATTCCCTTGCTGAATCCAAAAACAAATCAGTAAGAGACATTAATTGTTACATAAAGTTGAATTAATTGGAGATAGTGTTTAGTGAAGTGTACAAATTAGCGAACCTAATATTAAAGTTTCCAACAACAACTGCAACTGCCAAAAGAAGTTTTTCTGCATTAAAAAGAATCAAGATATATCTTTGAGCCACACGAGGAAATGAATATTCAAGCAACTTGGCTGTTTTGTCAATAGAGAAAAACATTCTTTTTAAATATGAAAAAGTACTCGGAAAGAACTTTTTATGAAAACTCGAAGAAACTTTTTATATAACACTCAAGTTCATACAAAAGGAAAGAAGAATGGAGTTCATATACAAATAAGTGTTCAAATGCTAACCCTCATAATTATTTGGTATAATGTTAGCAATAGCATGTACCTAAAATTTAGAAAAAAATTACTTCTATTACTTAACAATTAAAAATTAAACTTCGCAATTTTTAAAAGATAAGTGGGGGTCGGGGGGTGACGTTTGAGATAGCCCAGGTCTCATACCCATGGTATGCCACTGGTGTGTATCTTAAAACTCTTTCTCGCATGCCTGAAATGGACAGTTTTTCGTTGATCGTTTTGTTAATCGAATTTGTAGAAAGAAGCTGAAATCATTTGTTTCATGCGGATAAAACTAAAACGGCATTTAAGTATCCAATCTGGTAGCCATGTTTACAGTAGATGCCGCAACAGCATCAATTTATTGACAAAATAAAAATAAAGAATATTTAATTAAAATCACGCAAAGCGTGCTTTCTTGACGTCATACAAAGAGCATTTTGCGTGGCTTGTAAATTGTTTTCAGCATCGAACCAACGATTACAATGATTTTTTTGACGTTGTTCTTCCCCCTTAGCAACTAAATCGCGAGTTGTTTGAATACAGAGAGCATGTGTGTTTTTCTCTTTTCGGGCTCAGCATGACACAAAATTTCGTAATGTTTCCTTTTGGGATATTTTCACGAAATAAATGGGAAAGAAAGCAGTTAGCCTTACTAGAAAAATCTCCGGTCCCATGGAAGCATCACCTTTTAAAACTGGCCGATGCCGAGGATGAAAGGTAATGGGTATTTGACCATCAAATGAGAATACTGGTACTCAAAATGAAAGAAACAACCACAAAAAACCTAGTTCACGAAGGAACTCTGCCCTAAAACCACACACAAATGGTACACAAGAAGCCAGTTATGTAAAGCACTGGACCAATAAAAGAACAACGTCGTTATAGGAAGCCACGGGACAGCAAAATTTACATGTGTCACGCACTAGTGGATTTTGTATAAGCGATTGGAATCGAATACGTGGGCAATCTTGGAGTTTGGATGGCCACGTGCAGTGATAAGACGTCATTATATCTCAGAGAGATCATTTATATAATTCCTTGCGGTGGAGAGCTATGGGAAGAGTAGAAACGTGAGAATTTTGAGCTGAAGTAGCCGGATGGTTAGATGAGAATCCAACCGTAGTCTTCTGCCTCTGAAGACAATTTTAAGACCCTGAAACACGTGGAGAGAATCCATTTGAGTGTTAAAAAGTGTCATTTCCCCCACTGTCGTCACGATTCCAAGATAAAGTGTTAGAAGAAAGCAAGGTCAAGGTCGTTCACGAGCAACTACAGCAAGGAACGACCACTATCTATTGTGAACAGCTCTTCGGAACAGGCGGCAAAATACTACTCAGTTCCAGCGAGAGATTCTTGGGTCAACAGGGCGCAGATTGTCAACTCAGATTCTCCGCAATCGCCTTCACTAAGGTGGTTTTTATGCAAGTACGAGGAGACCAATGGTGTGGGGGTCCCTTTAACCCTCACGACACCGTACAGTCCGTAGAAACTGGTCTGAGGAACATCGTGTTGGGGACACGACGAATTGAGTCATCTGGCGAGTTAATATTCAGTCTGGAGTCTGACAATCGACGAGTTCTTGTGTGGAGAGAACCTGGAATCATCACATTATGGCGTAAATGGATTGAAGGTCTGAGCAGGCATAAGTGTCGGTGGGCGTACGGACCTGTACATCATTCGAAACGGCAGACTGACGGCCCAGAGATGTGAGACGAGCTTCTCAGACCTATTGTCATGCCGTATGTTGCAGTCGTCGGTGATTTGTTCCTTTTCATGAACGATAACGCTCTACCTTATATAGAGTTCGGCTAGTGGACAATATGCTTCAAGAGGAAGGAATCGAGCGTGCTTCCCTGACTTAAATCAATTAGGCATGCCTGGGACGCATTGCAGCTTGGCCAACGCCTCCGTTGACTCTTCGTGAACTGAAGACTATCCTCATTGAGGAGTGGCGAAGATTCCCCTCAAAACCTCATCGATTCTATGCCACACAGGTCTGCAGCTGTCTTAGCCGTTTGAGGGTAGCACACCCTACTGGAGGTCAGTTACCACCTTCAAAAAGTAATTTTGTTGTTGTTGTTGTACAGATATGCATATTGTTGTATGTCACATTATGTGTGTAAATTAATGATAATATTGCATAAAATTTCGGTAATGTGCTTTTTCTTACTCATATTACTGAATATTGTAATGCATCTTACATGAAAATAATATTATACGTTCAACACCATCAATCGCACATGATTTTCCTTACAATCTCTTGCTCCCCTAATTCTTTTGAGCAGTGAATTTATACATCGATGATGATAAATGAAACCACATGAATGTGTTCTGATGTATGATATCGTTAAAATAAACTATGTAGTTTTTTGAAGTTGTTTATATTAATTTGAACTTCAAAATTCGTAATAAAAATTTGTTTTAATTGCTTTTTGTAAAAAACGTGTTAAGGACATGAAAGTTTTTTAAGTAGCACACTTGTATTTTGACATTACACACGTCGTCACAAATTTTATACACATTTCCACTGCAACCTCAAAAATTAACTCGCTGTCATCACTTGTATAGTAAGAGCTCTTCATATGATGATGTAGGGAATTGTCTAGAATTTTCCGCCCATCATTGCTCTAATAATATACACTATGTAGACAAAAGAATTCGGACACGTAGATCAAAAGGAAACAGGAGCATTTATAGCCGATATCAGTACACAGTTGGTTCAGCTTTTGCCGTTATGACTGAAGCGATACTTCTACGCATGCTTTTCATGAGATTCCGGTTGGTCTGTACCAAAATTTTCCTCCATTTCTCATGCAAAGCTTCTACCACAGCTGCATTAGAGGAAGGTCTTACTGGCCAAAATCGGATTCGCCTTCCAGCTCATCCCACAAGTGTTCTATTGGATTTTAGATCCCTACTTGGGATTGTCCATCCAACCCTTGGAAGTCCTGCTCCTAAACCAGGCATAGACAGTCCTTACGATGTGGCAAGGAGTTCGATCTTGCTAGAACACAGTGTTATCTTCCAAAGTATTGCCACAGCATATGTAGTGAGAGATTGCTCAGAATGTTTTTGTATCTTCCAAATGATCTCCAGGTTATCGATTATATTGGATTTTAGATCGCTACTTTGGAATGTCATCATATCCTTGGACGCCCTGCTCCTAAACCATGCATTGACAGACCTTGCAATGTGGCAAGGAGTTCGATCTTGCTGGAACACAGTGTTACCTTCCAAAGTATTGCCACAACGTAGGTAGTGCGAGATTGCTCAGAATGTCTTTGTATCTTCCAAATGATCTCCAGGCTATTGATTCTGATCAATCGTTTTGCTGATACATCCTTCAACGGAAACACACGTTCAGCCACAACTTCCTACTGCATGAGTACTCCTCGAGCGCTGTACTTACAGCCTATTTTCTTTGCATTTTTGTAGAGTGAGTAGATGCGTTAGTGGTACTTATTTACTAATTTTGGTTTTTTAATCCCCTTCTTGTTGTTGACATTTGCCGTTTAGGGGTTAACCTTTCATCAAAGACTTGCAGCTCGTCGATGTTTTGTCACTTCATGTTTACAGCAGTTCAATATCCCAAAAACATTTTCAGCAGTGCAATATCCCAAAAAATTTTCAGCAGTGAATTTTTCTCTTCCTGGAAAAAAGATTACCTAAGGTAGATGTAAGCATCAAATTTGGGTAATCAGATATTTTCCGTAGTTTCACGGGAAAATCTCATTACTCAGTGAAAGCGGATTTTTTCCCGTAGTTTCACTATCCAGTTGTTGTCAAAGATTGTTGATATGATTACATAGCCCTGTGTGGTGGCCAAACCATTTCAATTGCTTTATTCTGCTAAAGTCATGTGGAAGCAGGGATGGCTCTTTGATAAAGTGTTTTATAGAGACGCATCCATTCCAGTAGTAATTCTGTAGCGTTGGAACTGCATAAATGCTCAGAATATCTAAACAGACAGCTGGATCTAAGGCACGACAACCAACAGATATCAAAGAACAACATTTCTCCTTCAAGATGATGCAGAACGTCGAGTGGCGTTCACCTACCCTTCTTTGCATTCGCGATGAGCCGTCACATTCTCACATGACCAAAACCTTGCCCAGGGAATTTCTTTCCTCTGTTCCATATTACAGAAGCAATGGACTTTTCACCAGAAACACTGGGAACTACTATTTTATGATATCGATTTATTTTGCGCAGTTTCGTTTTGTAAACCTATGCTATGAAGTTCCACAAGTAGGACCGGTATGTACGGCCATTTGTAGTTTCTGCACAGGCTACAGGTTCTGGCGGGCGACAAAGTTTGTGAGTATCACAGACTTTGTCGCCCGCTGAAACCTGTCTGTTACAGTCTTTCATGGCTTACTGTCACTTGACTTTTGATCGTCTAACGCTAAACGGTCGAATGCGCAAACAAGATACTATCATGATATACTATTATAATGGATCTATCAGAGCGCGCTATTTAGCTATGACAAATCAGTTACTGGCTAGTGCATTTACCAGCCACACACACACGTTTATGTGATTAGAAGGTAAGTGGGAAAGACCTATTTACTTCGGCCCCATTAGCTGGTACATTTGTCGGTTAGTAAATAGGGTTTCAACTGCCCTCAAGCCGTATGTTTTCCTGATTCCTCAGGTTCGTGATCTTATTTGTTCAGTCTTTGCCCTAGCATCTGTCAAACCTTATAATGAATTAGCTTTATTTAGCTTTCCGCTAAGCTAATTCATATGAATGATTCTCTTCCTACCAGCTAGCTAATGATATACTTGTACTAAGCTTCAAAATAGTGAATTCAAAAAGGTTGTTGTTAGTTAATTATGAACGTAAACAAAGTCTTAACGCTGGTTATTTATGGTAAATAAATGTTATAAACCTAACAGCCAGACAGAGGTCTGACAAAAACTATGAATTGAGAAAGACTAACTTACGGTCAACTTCTTTATTATAAGACTCTTGGTCAACTAAAGCACACACACAACTTGTTTTTACAATAATGAAGAATCTCTCCTCATAACAACACAATCTCTCCTCGTATTACAAACGCTCTCCGTAAACAACAACGCTCTCTCATAACAACAACAAAAGCTCACACTAAGTCTCGATGAACGCGCCTAAATACTAGCTACCACCACGTCATGACTTACACTCATTGCCAGATCTCATTCATCGGGTGAAATAATATTTCGTTCAGTAAGAAGATAATTTACATAGTAAAATAAAATAACCAGAGATAGTAAAATCAAAAGGAAAGTGAATATAGAGTATACGTTACAACCTCAAAACTAATCGGTCGAAACAAATCAGACGAGGTATCTGCTTCCTTCCAGTAACTTAGTGTATCAACAAACACATTGTTCCTGTTGAATCATAGCTTTTGTCTTTAATCATTAACTTGTATATAAAGTTTACCAGTGTCACAATTTTAATAGATCCTTGAAGCTTTTTTTATTATTATGTTGCATCTTTCTTTCACCTTTACCTCGATGTAATAGTAGAATAATTTTATTTCAGTGTAATGCAAGAAAAATTTGCCTCTATGGAACATGAACTCAAATCGAAATCAGATATAGTTGCTGATTATGAACAAAAATTCGAAGAAAAGGAAAAACACGACTTTTGGTGCCAAATTATGGTAAAGTATTCATGCAGCTCCTAATATTTTTTCTGTCAACGTATTTACTCATGACTAATTTTTTTCATACAGTCTCTATGACGTGAGGTACAATTTTTGATCTAACAGAAGTTTGCTTTTCACCTTTTCTGCAGTTTCGAACAGAAATAATCATAGTGCCAATGGACGTCAAACTCTTCTGCGTCAATTTGCTTCCAGTAAATCCTTAAAAGGCTTTTTTTTCAATGAAAATAAACTCAAAACTTATAAAATACGTAGAAAATGGAAATTCAAGGTGGTATTGTAATTCAATCCAGAAAACAGTACACCTTACTATCCTGCATCCTTGAAACTAAATGTTTCACATTAAAAAATATTTAATTTTGTATTAAAGACGATAGTTCTAAAACAACGTATGAAAGCAATTTAAAGCTTCTTTTACGTGATACCCTACAATTCATTTAAAACAATAGCAGTGAAGTGAAAAGTTTACTCTTTGTGAATGGAATTGCATAGCAGACATTTGAAAAAAGTCTCTACTTTACAGGAAAGTCACACCTCGTTGCAAAGCTGTTTTTGTTTGACTGGTATTCAAACCAGGGCCGGATTAAGACCTTAGTAGACCTATAGGTTAAAACAATTGAGTGAGCCCCCAAAGAACTTATGATGGAGAATCATTATATGAATTTCGTTAACACGAAAGCAATATGCTTGCGATAATTAATACGTAGGGCATCCTTCAAACTAATACATTATCTGCAGAGTTGCCACAAAAAGTCACTGTATTTTCCATTTTTCTCACAAGAATATGAGTTAAAAGCTTAAGATTCCTGCGTTTTGGGCTTGGATTTTTTAATGATTAAGCATTGTATATTTTTGTATATATATATATGCGATGTAAAGCCACAGAAGACTTCGACCCATAACGGTTCGAAATGCAAGTAGGGAGGTGTGGGTGGATATAGTGAAAAAGCTAAAACTGTCTCGCCGACCTCGTTATGCACAGTGGCATGAAAGTGAGTCACTCACTTGATATGTGTTCGCACTCCAGCCTCTATTTGCCATCAAGTGGAAATCATAGAGGCAAAACCAAAACTGGTTTATATAAGTCTCTCTCTCTCTCTCTCTCTCTCTCTCTCTCTCTCTCTCTCTCTCTCTCTCTCTCTCTCTCTCTCTCTCTCTCTCTCTCTCTCTCTCTCTCTCTCTCTCTCTCTCTCTCTCTCTCTCTCTCTCTCTCTCTCTCTCTCTCTCTCTCTCTCTCTCTCTCTCTCTCTCTCTCTCTCTCTCTCTCTCTCTCTCTCTCTCTGTGTGTGTGTGTGTTGTTTTTATATACACTGCTGGACAATTGCTAAGGACGGATCATAAACGGCTATATAGCGCATGAAAAGGTTAGTGTGGTTGGATGCCAAGTGAAATAAAATAATGTCATAATGCCAGGACATTACAAGAAAGACAATTTATTGTGCTCTGAAATCCAGAAGGCTTTGGAACGTGTTCAAGGGACAAACAGGCCATTTTGTGCAGAATACGTAAACGTGAAAAAAATGCAATTACCGTCCGCAGGCGTTCCGGCGTAAGATGACAATACGGGGTATGGCCACCATGGAGGGCGATGCAAGATTCCACATGTCGTGTCATGCTTTGCACAACATTATCAAGCAGCTGTTGGGGTAATTTATCCCATTCCTCTGTCAGTGCACGGATGAGGGTGTCCTTGTTTATTGGAGGGCATTGGCGACCAGCAAGACTCCTCCCCAAAGCATCCCACACATTTTCAATGGGATTCAGATTTGGAGAACGTGCTGGCCATACGAGGCGTTGAATATCCTCGCTCTCAAGACACTCGTGGACAGCGACTGTTCGATGACATGTTGCGTTGTCGTCCATGAAAATGAATCTATCGCCGACAGCACCACGGAACTTGCGAACATGAGGTAGCAGAACATCATTAATGTATCGTTGGCCAGTCATAGTCCCAGTTGGAAGCACATAGAGGGACGTACGGCCATTGATCATGATGCCAGCCCATACCATGACACTACATGTCGGATATCGGCCCCTTTCCTGTATGTTTGCTGGACAATATGCAGTACCACTATCACGCCAGATCAGTTTTCGTCGACAATCAGACGATAGACTGTATCTACTCTCATCTGAGAAGAGGACAGCAGACCAGTCGTTATCAGTCCAATTACGATGTTGATGGCACCATTGCAAACGGGCGGTACAGTGACGTCTGGACAATGGGATGCACACAACAGGACGGCGGGCGTATAGTCCTCCTTCATGCAAACGTCTGGCGACAGTTTTTCGGGAAATCCGCTTGCCAGTAGCAGCCATAAACTGATTGGCTACCTCACTAGCTGTGCTGCGCCGGTGTCTTTTTGTTGATAGCACTATGTACCGATCTTCCGCAGGTGTCGTACTGCGAACACGACCTCCCCCGTGACGTTTGCTACACTCTCCATTTGTTTGAAATGATTTCCAAAACCTTGAAACAACACTGTGGCTGACGTCGAACTCCCTGGCAACATCTGTTATTTTTCGTCCTTCTTCAATCTTGCCAATAATACGGTCACACGTAAAATCATCTAGGTGATGTCGGGAAGACATACTGAAAATTGCAAGTTCGTCAATTGATTCTTTCCCTTTCAACTTTGCGTTTGAACAACAACGGTCAATACGTGTCAAATCCTTTATATCTCTTATCAGCGCTATGACGTCACGAACAAGTTCGGCAATCCAAAATTTGCATACGCACAACACGTCTTACTGTATCCCGCACTTATGCTAATTTCCACATTTTCCTGCCTTCCATTTTATGGTTGCTATCGTTGCTATTGTCATCCGTCCTTAGCAATTGTCCGGCAGTGTATATATAAGCTTAAGGCTTGCCCTGTTGTGAAACTATATAAATCATATTGTGTCGGAATCATTAACAATCCGTTGTTGGATGATGAAGATCTCCCCAGGTCTCTTCCACAAATTCCTGTCTTGTGCCAGCCTTTTTCAAGTCAATCCATCATGCTTTCGAATTTCATTCACTCTTCTCATACGTGGTCTTCCCTGGTTCTTTTCTTGTCCCTTGAAATTGAGTCTAGTATTATATTTCAGCTGTTCAACGTTCTAAAGAGATTTTAAATTCTTCTTGTAGGATTTCCAGCCCGTTGCTACTTGAAGCAATGGGCTACAGATATGGTGATGTCATCTGCCCTGATCCACGAGTTCCTTTTCCTATCTTTCTTGGTCACGCCAAGAATGCACCTCTGAATGCTTCTTAGTTGTTAGCAGCCTCTGTATGTCTTTCTTAGTTATGGTCCATGTCTCTGATCCATTAGTAAATATTCGAAGGATGCATTGATTAAGCACATTTCTTTTAAGATAAAAAGGTAGACTGCTCTTGAAAATTGTACTTTTTCTCTTAAATGCACTCCAGCCAAGTTTTATAGTACTGTTAGTTTCTTCTTCGATGTGACCGCTGTTTATTACCTGTTATCTAAGGTAGATGAAGGCATCATTTACTTCTGAATTTGTCTTATCAACCTATAAATTTTCAGTTTTTACGAAAAGGAATGTACGACAATTTTAATTTCTGTAAATTCATCTTTAATCCCACTTACGTGTAATTTTGTCTTAATACAGTCATTTTACGTGGACCAGGAACATCAAACAAAGATCTTCGCTCTTTCTACGTTTATAAGTGAGTCACGGAAAAATTCTCATTGGCCGCCACTCACTTATAAACGTGGAAAGAGGAAAGAGCGAAGATCTTTATTTAGTGTTCCTGGTCCACGTAAAATGTCTGTATTAATTATTCATTCGCCTTCTAATTATTTCTTCAGTTGCTGCTTACCATCTTTGGTGAATCCCCAGCATTGTGCGGGGCTCCAAGAAGCAACCTGCCAAATTGGCTTGACAGTTAGCGTGTGTGAGCTGGGGGAATTCGAGGCCGCTGTGGTGTAGCGGAAGCATATCCGGCGCGTAACTGGAAGACCCTGGGTTCGACTCCCGGTGGCGGCCAATGAGAATTTTTCCATGACTCACTTATAAACGTGGAAAGAGCGAAGATCTTTGTTTGACGTATTTTCTTGTTTATTCCGCAGTACAAGGCAATGGCATTCAACATGCGTAGTACCATGAATTAAATGCCACTATGGTAATTTAGTTCCAATTTCATCCATGTGCTTGCATTAAAAGATTTGGATATCAGGATATCAAACATCAAAACATTACCCCTTCGAATGTAAGATATAAACAGTACCAATAAATGTTCTAGTTACCTCTTTTCTCAAATTTAGCTGATACATCTGACCTTTTTTCTATATTTGGGACACACAGGAAAAGAACTAATTTAATATTGGTGAAACGTACTTCTCAATATTGCTTTACCAACATCCTTGAAACAATTTTCAAGTTGAACACAATAGCCTTTTTCTTTCTTCTTTTGAAAAAGAGTTTATTCTGAGCTGTATCTTTGTCAGCCTTTCCACTTTTCCCCTTGTGCGACAGTTAGAGATTTGTTTGTTCGCCAGCTGATGAACGAAAATCAATGTTTCGGGTACGAAAAGCGATTTAGAGATATTGGATAGTTTTTAATGTTTGTTCGCAGTTGTTTAATTAATTAAAACAAATGTTCTTAGTTAACCCTGTTCTTATTTAGCATACACTTCACTTCTTCAATACTTACACAGTTAAAAATTTTGCACTAGGTTGCACCAAAAATTAGTGCTACTCCAGCTCTACCACTTTTGGGGCAAAGGTAAACCGTTGTTTGATGTATGAAACATACATAAACATGATGCAATGCGTGCAACTTCGCGCCATTCACATTGGATACCATGTGAAAACACAAATTTGCGGGTGAATAGTATCGAACCCGGCATCCTTCCGCTCCGGAGCTGAATGCTTTACAGATTAAGGTACACCGACGATGTTTATCGCTGCAACTTTGACGTCTTGACATGTGCTTCGCCTCTGTATTACGCCACATATTAATATATCCGCCCTTGACAAAGGCGGGGGGCACGATGTCGAGGGTTTCGAGGCCGCCGCAATCCATGCTTGAAGTCACTCTCTGTAGAAGAAGGAATTCTCACTAATTCCAGACGACGTATGGAAGGAGAATTACACATTTGTCGAAGAACCTAACGGCCAGTAGATCCGTTTTCTCAATCGGCGCCAATATGAAAACAGAAAATTGCCGGTGACGGTAATCGAACGCTCACCCTTATATCATCATCATCATCATTGTCAACCATTATCAATCCACTGCTGAACGTAGGTCTCCCCAAGTTTCCTCCACAACGGTCTGTCTTGTGCCAGTCTCCTCCATGTCACTCCCGCATACTTAGAATTTCATCCACCCATCTTCCATGTGGTCTTCTTCTGGGTCTTTTCCTGTCCCTTGGAATCCAATCTAAAATTTCGGCTGTCCATCGATGGTCTGTCCATCTGGCAGTATGTCCAGCCCATTGCCATTTCAGGGATTTAACTCTATTCATGATGTCTTCCACTCTTGTCATTTTTCGGATCCACGAGTTCTTCTTCTTATCTCTCCTGGTTACACCAAGCATGCACCTCTCCATGCTGCTTTGAGTTGTCTGCAGCCTTTGTATGTCTCTTTTAGTT
Organism: Macrothele yani; assembly: GCA_039090855.1. Classification (NCBI taxonomy): domain Eukaryota; kingdom Metazoa; phylum Arthropoda; class Arachnida; order Araneae; family Macrothelidae; genus Macrothele; species Macrothele yani. Next base: position 5,481,884 of record CM077014.1, read on the forward strand.
AAGGTCCACGTCTCTGCACCATACATAAGCACTGGAAGGATGCATTGATCAAACACTTTTCTTTTAAGACATAATGGCATATTGCTCTTGAAAATTATGCTGTTTCTTCCAAAAGCTCTCCAGGCAAGTTTTGTACGCCGATTAATTTCTCCATCAATGTGACCCTCACTTGATATCTGCTGTCCAAGATAAACGTACGTGTCTGTTATCTCCAGCTTTTCTCCATCAATCGATAAATCTTCATTTCTTGTAAAAGCACTAAACATCACTTTTGTCTTCTGAAAGTTCATTTTTAATCCCACTTCTTTACTCTTGTCAGCAAGTTCCTGGATCATACTCTGCAGCTCTGATGGGGTAGTTGCAAAAATGACTACGTCATCAGCAAAACGAAGATGGGTTAGATAATCTCCATTAATCTTTATCCCTTTGTTTTCCCAGTTCGGTGATTGAAAGACATTTTCTAATGTGGCATTAAAGAGCTTCGGAGATATGGTGTCACCTTGTCTCACTCCTTTTCCAATTTTTATGTGTGTTGTATTTTCAAACAGCCGAATCTTTGCACTTGCATTTTCATAGATGTTATTAATAATATGAATGTACGCATCTTCAATACCGCAGGATTTCAGAGCCCTTGTAACTGCTGATGGTTTCACTGAATCAAAGGCTTTTTCATAATCGATAAAAGCCATGCACAATGGAAGTTCATATTCCCTCGCTCTTTCAATTAGTTCTCTCAGTACGTGGATATGATCTATTGTGCTGTAGCCACTCCTGAATCCAGCTTGTTCTCTCGGTTGAGCCATGCCCAGTGTCACCTTCAAGCGGTGTGAAAGAACTTTAGTGAAGATTTTATGAACCACTGATACGAGGCTGATAGGTCTGTAGTTCCTGAGATCCTCAATGTCACCTTTTTTATGTAGCAAGATCATTGTAGTGTTGTTCCAATCCTCAGGAATCTTCCCTTCATTAAGGCATCGAGTGAAAATTTGGGCGAGTACTGTTTCGATTTCTCCACTTGATGTCTACAGTAATTCCATCTTCTTCTGGAGCTTTTCCCCGCTGCATGTTCTTGATTGCATGTGCAACCTCTGCTGGGAGGACTGGAAGAACTCTGGTACTGGTACTTTTCATGATGTCTGGAGTACATGTATCATCCCTTTCATATAATTTGGAGTAGAAATCTTTCACTCTTGTCAAAATTTCGCTTCTATTTGTTGTTACAGAACCATCTTCTTTTCTCAGTGCCATAATCTGTTTTCTTCCCTTACTGAGATGTCCCTTTGCTATCTTTAGGCTTTGGTTGTTTTCAATTGCTTTCCTTACTAGTTCACAGTTGAATTTCCTTACGTCTTCAGTGATACTTTTTCGTACTGTCTTGCATAGCTCTATGTATTCCACTTTGGAAGTCACATCTTCTTTAGTTGCCCTCATCTCTCTTCTTTTTTGCATCAACATTTTGGTTTTTCCTGATAATTTGTTCACATGCAACTTGTTCTTAGACCTAGCTAATATTGTTGTTGTTTCCATAAGAGCTTTGGTTACTTTTCTGTTAACTTCAGAAATATCCACTTCTTCCGATGTTAGGCCTTCTAAAGGAGAGAATCTGTTCTTCAGTTACAAGTTGAAGGCATTATGGTGTTTTTAAGGTTGGTTATGTCAATACATTTTGTTTGTCTTATAAGCTTGCCATGTTCGAGTTTAGTGTTGAGGTGCATCTTACATCTCACTAATCTATGGTCACTACCTGTGTTGAACTTGTTTAGCACACTGCAGTCTTCTATGACGAATTTTTTGTTACACATAATAAAATCAATTTCACTTGTCGTCCCATTTGGATGCCTCCATGTCCATTTCCTGTGTGGCTTTTTCTTGAAAAAGGTGTTCAAGATGAAAAACCCTTCTGCCTCTGAAAACTCTACTAGAGTATTTCCGCGCTGGTTTCTGTTGCCGTGACCGAATTTACCTACTGAAGTTTCATTCTGTTGCCGTTGCCCTATTTTTGCATTGAAATCTCCCATAATTATCTTTAAGTGCTGCTTACCTTTATTATTTAGATGACGAATTTCCTCATAAAATTCTTCAATTTCTTCTTCAGGATGACTTGTGGTGGGTGCATAAATTTGAATAATCTGAGCCTGGTATCTTCTCGAGAGTTGGATAACGTGTCGTGCAGCTCTGTCAGAGGAACTTTCAACTTCTACAACTTTATCCTTCAGTTTCTTGTTTATTATAAATCCAACACTACTAGTTCTGCCAGAATCAGCCCCACGATAGTAGAAGAGATGTCCACTTTTCAGTTCAATGAGATCTTCTCCTTTTCTCCTTACCTCGTTTAGCCCGACGATGTCCCACTTGATCCTTTGTATTTCCTCTTCCAATTCAAGAAGCCTTGAATCAGAAGATAGGGAGCGTCCATTATACGTAGCCAAGGTCAGCATCAGATGGCAGCCTAGTCCGTTCCTCCGGGGGTTCTTAGCACCCTCTGCCTTCATGTCGCACTGGCCGCTGCCTTGGCCAGGTACATTCCAGCTGCCGGAGACTGAGGGCCAAGACTTAAGTTGTGGAGTCATTTTGGAGGGGTTTGGCCATAACTCACCACGCTGACCAAGCGGGTTGGTGAGTGTGGGATAGCATTTCCTCTAATCCCGATGGTATAGTTATACCGCTATTGGCGGTCGTCAGAGCCCCTTTAGTGGGAACAGGATGTACCACGAGAAGGCGGGGTTGACACTTGTCAAGGAGAGGCTGTGATTTTACGCATAACCTGACCTTATATATATATACGATCTCTTCATGATCTACTTGTAAATCTCTGTATCTCTCTACACACACACCCCCCACTACTGCATTCGACGTCGTCCTTTATTTGCTCTGACTCAATATCTGCTTTGCCCTGTTTCGGGAAGTAATGTACCTTTCAACGTGGAAATGTTTAACCAAGAACTAACGAAATATACACAAGGAAACAGAAACTCGAAAGGAAGGTTAAATTAGAGATAAACGTCACAATATGTAGATGTATATTTTCGGAATTCGAGGGTACGAAAGCAGAGGATCACCTGTGTCCTATTGTAAATTACGTCGGAAGTTTGTATCATCTGTATCTTTTCAATAAACGTGTTTCACGTTGCAGGTGTCTCGAGTTCCTACACTCCGATATGTGATTCTTTAAAACACCTGCCTCCTTATCTCCGATGCAAACACACTCTCTCTGTATCTCACAACCAGTATATGACGCCCCAACCTATAACACCCCACTATTAAGATTATAAATGGTGCATGTTCGTTGATTCTCAGATATTTTATGACACCTCTGCTCTCGAAAATTCCTTGGATGTGTAACGCACTACAATTCCTCTGCGTTCTTACTGTAAAAAACACTTGCTACGATTACAAACTGTTTTCAATTATTCAAGTTTTCGAAATTTTCTATTAGTGTCTTCCTGTGGGTTTCTTAAAGCTATGTTTGCAGTACTGGTGCTCTCGGATTTATTAAAATTCGAAGGAATTGTTATCTTTCAGTTAAGTACGTTTTTGTGTTGGGGCTTAAATAACAGCATGAGCAACTTTGAGGAATATAAGCAGTCGCCGTCTCTAATTTAGTGCCACTAATTTCAGGGATAAGTCAGGGCTAGCGCCGTCACACAAGCCTCATCCGGTTCCAAGGTAGTTTCCTTGATCCGGGTCCACTTAGGCCTCATCCGGGACTCAAACCTAGGATAATCTCGAACAAATGGTTAGAAGCCAATGCCCCAGACCACTGCGCCACAAGAGCGGGATAATGTGTATGAAGCCACTTCAAAATAAAACTGTTTACAAAGTGAACTGCATGTTTTTATTGTAGAATTCTGTTCATAAATATGTTTAAATGCTACTTCTCAAAGTTACGTCATCGCTGTTGAAAAAGAAAAAGCTAAAGAATCCAAACGAGATGCATACACACACTGTAAAGAATTGCAGGGTCAAATTACGGTAGATACACAGGCAGCTAAGTGGCCAGTCAATAAACCGTAATTTTACAGTACCATACCGTAATGTTCATTAACAATGTAATGACCGGGAAATAAAAACGTGTTGCCCACAGAGGTGTTGCCAGTCGACTGATTGCACGTGGAAAAACAGGTATATAACCACTTTAAGAAGAACGTTTGCCAGGGTGTCAAGATTAAAATAAAGTAACAGTTCAAACAGCTCAAACACCGTGAGCATGTAGTTTATCTACCGAAAATTTATGGTTGACCGCCAGGTGGCGTGCTTATGATCTGTAAACCGTCTTAATCCGGGTGAAACATTGAATATTCACGGCAATTTTTTACAGTGCACAACCTTCGGTAAGGAATTACGCCCAACAACCGATATGTGAGTTTACTGAACGCAATCATTTATATGATCTTAGTACACTAAGAATAAATACTTTTTTGCAAAATCTAATTCTCGTGTGATTCCTGCATTGCACTGTACAGCTTGCAGCTTGTGCAGTTACTAAATATTATTTATGCATTCAAGTTTTCTGACATCAGGGTCATATACTGTCGAAGAGTGCCGAAACCCGACATAAATATATAGTAAATGCTGGCTTGGGCAACATCCAATCAACAGATTCATGAGGTCACAAAGATTTTCGTGTTCGATATTAAAATATAACATGCCAATCGAAGTGAAGTAAGATAAGTGTTGATTTTGGTGCTTTGGATGTAGTTACATTTCAGTAATTTTTTTTATCGTATTTCGTATAGGAAGAAGAGTTAGAAAGTCTTCACAATGACAAAAACAAGTCAGAAAAAACTTTGGAGACCTTGGAAAATCAGACTGTGATATTGAACGAACTGCAACATAAATTCCAAAATCTGGAGTCCATACGTTCGGCAGTTGAAGGTAAGTTTAACTTATGATTTACGAGAGAGAGAGAGAGAGAGAGAGAGAGAGAGAGAGAGAGAGAGAGAGAGAGACTTCAGCTTATACAGGGGTTGGACAGAATGATGTGAACACCCAGGAAAAGAAGGTTGCATTTATCTAATAGGGTGTGTGACCACCTTAGGTATTCAAAACCGCCTGAATCCTCCTTCGAATGGACGCATAAAAGTATTGGATGGTAGTTAGTGGGATGTTACGCCATTCTCCATGCAGAAACTGATCCAGCTCCTTGAGAGATGAAGGAGGAGTATTACGGGATCTAAGTCCGTTTTCCAACACAAACCACAGTGGCTCAATGATGTTTAAGTCTGGTGATTGGGGAGGGCAAAGCAGGTGTGAAAGTTCGTCCTCGTGTTCCTTAAACCATGATTGGACAATCCGAGCTCATTAAAGTGGGGCATTATCATCTTGATAGATGGCATCCCCTGCAGGAAACAATGCCTACGTCATTGGATGGACATGGTCGGCCAAAATGGTTTTATACGCCCTGCCAGTCATCCGTACTTTCAAGGTGATCAGGGGACCTGCTGAAAACCACGATATGATCGCCTAGAGCATGACAGAACCACCACCATGCTGCACAGTTCGGAGCAGACAGTCTGAATTGTCCGCTTCTGAAGGTGTTCTCCACACGTAAGCACTTCCTGTGGTTGGGAATAATGTGAATTGTGAATGTGAATTCATCCGACCATATTACACGCTTCCATGCATCGGCAGTCCATACTGTATGCTCCTGACACCACTACCGTCGCCGTTGTGCATTCACCCGAGTCACCAGGGGTTTTGCAATAGCAGCTCTGCCATGAATATCTTTTTCATGCAGCGCACTGCTTTCGTTGATACTATATATATATATATATATATATATATATCGCAGATAGAAGCAAACAATGCGGAAATTTGCTGTGTAATTTTATAGCTTGTAATGCACACATATGTTCATCAAAATGGTGTAATTTTGTTCTGTCCGCCCCTATGCGACAACTCCATTGCTCAGTACTCTATTAGTCGTGATTTCCGTCTGTCAGAAAGCCAGTCGGGAAAAGAAAATTTATAAGATCTAACATAATTGTACTGTGAAAACAAATTATAAATTTTGCAAGTAGACATTCCTCAGAAAACTTAAAAATTTCATCGGCCTGGAACAGGAATCGAACCCGCACCTCCCGATTTACAACGTAAAACAAAAACGATGAGAGTCTCCAGGAAACTAGGAAATTTTTAGGTGATGAATGGAGGAAATGTAGAGCAAGTGAGACTATGCAAATACCTTGGTAGTGCAATTCAAGAAAATGGAAAATGTGACATGGACATAAAAGAAAGAATTAGCAAAGGAAAATATGCACTCTATACCAAGAAAAATTTCTTTATTAATAAAATGAATAAAAATTTAAAGAAAAGGCTTATTAAGTGCTATATTTGGAGAATAATTTTATATGGGGCGGAAACGTTGACAACTGGGAAGAAAGAAGCAAAAATGTTGGAGGCATTTGAAATGTGGTTATGGAGAAGAATGGAGAAAATACAATGAAAAAATTACCAATGATGAAGTATTGCAAAGAGTTGAAGAAGAAAGGAATTTTTTAAAGACCATAAGAAAAAGAAAATATAACTGGATAGGACATGTGTTAAAAGGAGACAGCCTATTGAAAAGAATGATAGAAGGGAAAATTGAAAGAAAGCGACCAAGAGGAAGGAGATGACTAATGATGCTTGGTGATATAATGGGCGCAGGTGGCTATCAAGAAATGAAGTAGTAATCTAGGAACAGAGGAAACTAGAGGAAGAGAACTTTCTGATATACCGTTGGATCTGTCAAGAGACAGCACTAATGATGATGATGATGTTACCGTGACACCACCCAGAACAAGGAACCTCCTAGCAAATGAGAATATGCTTCGGGATTCAGCTGAACGCTCCATCCGTGCGTAAATCAAAGCATATATGATCCCTCGTCTTAGCGACACGCGTTCAAAAAGTAGCGAATCCCCTGAAGAAATAACTCTTCAGAAGTAGACGATGTAATTTTCAAGTTTTCTGAGGCACGTCTACTTGCGTGATTAATTTGGCATCCATTTGCCAATAACATCTATTTGTCTATCAAGTTATAAATTTGTTGGTGACATTAAAGGTGAAAAAACAAATTAGAAGAATTTGACCTGCTTTTGAACCCGATGTATTCCATTGTAAAAACATGCTCAGTTATTTCTTTAAAAAAAGTCAGCTCTTTTTCTTACCGTCCGTAAAATAAAGCCATTATGGAAAACCTTTGTGAAAATTAACAAGAAAGTGTTGAAAACCAAATGAAGAAAAAGAAAGTACGGTGCAAAGGAAGCCATGCGTATTGTATATTTTCTTAATCTTACGCTTAGGAAAAATTTACAATGACCCCCGTCTCCCAGACAGCGCCCGAGTATGCTAACCTCCAGGACGACGAAATTTTCAAGTTTTCGGATATTATCGGACTTAAGATCCATGTCGTATTTACACCAATAAACGGATTCACATTCTCCAAATTTGTATTGTACAATGGTGAAATCCCATTTTTCATTAATTTACAATAACCTATTGTCCACGTCTTTTTAAGAATTCTCGCCTGACAATGTAATCGAAGAAATTTCTGACCAGGAACACTGTCTTCCAAAAATTAGGAGATAAAAACATTTTAAGTTCGAAGATAATTTCGTGGGACAGAATTATTTGCATCATAACAAAGTTACAGCAGCGTCTAATATGATTTTGGCTGATATTTTCTCTGATAACTGAAAAGAGTTACCACCCTTGTTGGTCATATTCGTATATCCTAATTATCGAAATATATAATTATTTAGACAAAATGAGAGATTTGTATTTTTAAATTGGTCAAATTCACTGCTAATTGGGAATAGGCATAGCGAACAATTTACGGGAAATTAATTGCTGAAAAACTTATTAAAGCTACATAATTCAGAATCAGTTTTTTCAAATAAAGCATTTACTGAAATGCATAAAAATGCATGCATAAATGCCTAGTTTACTACTAATGCATTCATACTGGATCAGCTATTTTTTCTTTCAGGTAGGTAAACACCGAAGGCTAATTTATCCTGGTGGTTTATAAAATTATATTTTTCCCGTAATTCTGCTGCTCAGTATTTTTTGCAAACTAACGATGAATTCGAGGAATGGTTTGAGCTTACATCTGAAACGCGTTGAAGCGATAATGGGACCAAGTATAAGGGAATGTAGTTTTAGCGGATGTAGGGGGGAAATGTGTGTTCGTTCATCTTTGTTTTCATAATCCCGCTTGCCAAAGTTTCAAGTGTTAACCACAATTTCCTAGTTAGTTATGAATCACACACAGACACACATACAGTCCTTCCCTTTTGTTTTTATCAATATACAATACAACTCTTCCCTATTTTGCACATGAAGTGTTTAAATATTATTAAAATTCTTCATCCCGCAGTTTAAAAGAATATACCTGAATTTTCTCTTTATATCTAGATCTAAAGCACAATATTGAGACGTTCAAGGTTAAGAAAGAAACAAAGTCAGAGGTCACGAGTAACAAGGAAGAAAATCAAGTGCAAAAGTTATTGAGCATCAGCGAACACACGGTATGTATGTTTTTCTTTTTAGAAAAACACATGAAAATATCTGGTTTTCTATATCTATTTTTTATGCAATTCATTTTTTTATTAAAACCAGTAATTTCGATTAATCGAGTGTGGGATAATTATCCTGGCAGTAAAAAAGGATTGTTTAAGGAAGGACTGGAAAATACTTTCACGAAGAATCAGATTGCAAAATTGCTGCGCATTTCAAAAGGTACCCATATCTGAGAATAATTTTCTAACACGTCACTTTACTATTGCTGGTCTGTTGTCAGGAAATCTTTTCAAGTCTTAATTTTCACATCTGTCTGCCACAAGCAATATTTCCTCATGAACTTACGACCTGTTTTCCATTTTTTTTATTTTGCTCACTAATTCAATCATTCTATATTTTTTTCTTTTCTCTTTTTTTTTGTTCCTTAGTATTCATGTAGGTACTTCTACACTAAGGTGCATAAGTTAAAGAAGTTCCAGATTTTAGCGGGTTTTTTTAAAAATGAAGCAACATTTTTCACTCATAATTAGTATGCATATACTATATGTGGTATTGCGGTGAGTAATGAAATCCTATGCAAATGTTTCGCTGCAGCACCGAATATGCAAATCAAGGGCAGCTTTAAAAGAAGCTGTCCAGGAGCCTGACTTTCATTATTGTTTTAGCAACACTGTGGTTGCTGTTGCTTACAATTTTTGTTCCAAATATCTTCACGACGCAATATGAATGACAATAAGAGGTGGAAAGCCATCGGAAACATGGAAGTGGTTCAAAGTTATGCAGATGTTACCAGATTTATGAATGTATCCGAAACTGTCATATCAAGGCTATGGCAACAGTCCCATTGTAAAGGAACATGCATCAGCTGGGGATGGTCAGTATGTGGCCTTAACTGTAAAGCAGAATATACGCATGACAGCTCGTCAACTCTCCCTGGACTTACCTCGGCAACAGAAAGATCAGCATCAAGGTGGACTGATCTTTCATAAAGCTTCACGAAAAGAGGACTGTATACCAGGAATATGTATCCCTCTTACCCAACAAAAGAGTTTGATTGTTATTCAGTAGGCGGCATCATAATTATACACCTCATTAGTGGGGACACGTACTCTACACAGGTGATCTAAGATTTTTTTCTAACAAGGGATTTCGACGCCAGTACATCTAAAGAGTAGTATGTAACAACCACTTCCCTCCCTATTATAAGGAAAAGGGACATTTTCGGAGGTGGAAAGAGAGGCAATGCTGTGAGACACTATCACCATTGACGGTTGTACTTCTCTACTTGCCTTAGATGGGAGCACTTTGACTTGCCACTGGTATCGAGAAGAAAACCTATAAACCAATGTACAAATTTTTCGAGGGGCTATTGGTCTAGATTATGTTTTCATGGACGTTACTGCTCGTTCTTATGGGACGAGGATTTTTGATAAATACATGGGAAGTTAAAATATATAACGATTGCATCGGCCAACTGGGTTCCCATAATTTTGCCCCATCGAGCACACTCGGGATGCTTTGGGGTTGCAAGTTGCGAGTAGTTAATATCCTCCGAGAAGAACCCGTGAGCTGAAAACTGCTATGATGGAGGAATGTATGAGAATGTCTCCATACTGAGGTCCTGACACGCATTGCGGGAAGAATGAGGAATCGTTGTAAGGTCTGTATAACAGTTAGTGGTCACCACTATACATACACGTTATTGACCCCAAGCGTACCCCAAAACACTAATGTTTAAAATGGATATTTGTATGCTTGCAACATTTATCATGATCAAAATGCTCATTATTTTGTATTTTACAGAATTTTGACGTATTGTGTCGAAATAAGTTACATGTCCGTACAAAGTTTTATAGAATTCTATGTAAGTGTCATTGAAACATTTTAATTTATATCTTACATCCTTAATTTATTCACATCAGTGTATCATGTGGCCATTCACTCTTCTGATAACGTGTCCAGCCCATTTCCATCATTCAAGAGGTTTTGCGCAGCTTGTGTTTTCTGTAGTTTTTGTACTTTTTTAATTCTATGTCTTTTTTGACGCAGTCATTTTGTTTTTAACTTTTTTCTAGTTACCTGCAGTATACATCTATCTCTCTCTCTCTCTCTCTCTCTCTCTCTCTCTCTCTCTCTGTGCTGTAATTGTCGTAAACATTACATATTTTTGAAAGAAAACTTTGCCGGATAACTTTCCTCTATCCCTCCAAGTTTGGACTCGTTTATTTTTTCTTTGCAAAATCTCGGAACTTCTTTACCGACTGCACCAAGATGGCGACGATAGAATGAACAGTTACTTGTTGTTTTCGAACCGTCATAAACTTCCCTGGGTTTTTTTTAAACAAATTCTCAGGTCGCTTGAAAGTGAAGCGTGCAACGATCACCTGTAGCTATAGTGTCTCTACTGAGTCTGCTAGTGTCTCTCTGAGTCTTTCCCCAACTACCTTGCATCACCGCGACCAGATATGATCCGACAAAGCGTCTGCAGTTACAGTACGGATAATGGAATACAACATGGCAGTACACACTTAAACAGCAGACCAAGCTCTGAAGTTAATCATTTTTATTAGTAGGTCGGAGCCAAGTCTCCACACCGTTTTCAATTTTTCTTTGCCTACAAGAATACGCTCAGAACATCCCCCAAGAGAGAAAAAGCAGAACGATATTTCCTGTTTCAGATATTAATAGAGTCACTTCAGGATGCTCCACAGTAAAAGGGTGTTTCCCAGTTTCAGGTATTAATAGAGTTACCTCGGTATACTCCACAAGAAGCTAAGTGGAATCACTGCTAGTTAGTCTACAAGAAGATGAATAGGATCACCTCTAGTTAGTCCACAGAAAGCTGAGCAGAATCACTTCTAAGGTAGTTAGTCCACGGGAAGCTGAGCAGAATCACTTCTAAGGTAGTTAGTCCACAGGAAGCTGAGGAGAATCACTTCTAGTTAGTCCTCAAGAAGCTGAGTGAAATCGCTCCTAGTAGTCTACAGGAAGCTGAGTGGTATCATTTCTAGTAGTCGACAAGAAGCAGAGTAAAGTTCGTTCTCACTAACGTGGATCTGTAGTTAGACCCACATACGACATTCAGATCTCCACATGTCCTCAGAGAGCTGCTGCTAGTGTCTCTCCGAGTCTTTTCGGTGAATAAATGTACGAAGTTCATAATACTTGAAGTGTTATTGGCATCCATCATGCCGCTGAAGATGGACGCAACTTCGCATATCCGAGTAACAAATCATGCAGCAGTAGACGAGTGTAAAAGAGGCAAAGAGTTCCATCAACAGCATCACAGCTGCAAATCTCATGTAGGGTGAGGAAAGAAAGAGGTGAGAGAGTGAGCGAGACTTCTTATCGCCTTCTCTTGAAAGATCGGTCCAAAGACAGACCAGCGATGCGTTAATTCAGTGTTCCAAAAGGTTCTTACCGTCAACTCCGGAAAAAATTGGCGTCTCACAACTAATGCAGTCAGCTGACAAAAAAGACATTTCCACCTAACCTCCTTCTCTCAGAACGTTAAAAATTTAATCCCAAGTTGAACGACATTACAGGAACTTCTCTGACCGTTCTTGTTCTCTCCAACTGTTAAGAGGTCATCCTAACTAGACATCTTTATTTCTTCAATAATGCTTATTAATTTCTTCAGCTTTAAGAGACTCAGAACTTCCTCTGAAATCACAAAACGTTTTTTAAAATTCCAACTTTCATTACGAAGTACTCGTATCGACTCAAAATAGCATTGAGAAGTAAATTGAGAGACACATGCATTTAAATCCATTTTATAAGTTTTAATTTCACCTCCGATGCCATCCACAGTCGGTTCCTGTAAATATGCTGAGCTAAAGTTTTGTTCTTTATAAATTTAAAATTCTGTTTCTTTACAATACTTCTCGCAGGTATTTGGATTGTGATTTGCTGTTCTCATTTATTTGCATAAATAGCGTCATCAGCCAAACAAAGATAAAGGGAATTTTACACCACTAATATTTTAGTTAAATAACTGAAATTTTTTCTTCTGGGTAGCATTGCAAAACTAGGGAGATGTGCTCATTTTGTCTGAATAGTTGCGTATTTTACACAATGAGCGGTTTTCCCGTTAGGGGATCATGAATGCATTCCCTTTTTCCCTGAATTTTTCTTTTGTTGAAAAATTATTTTCGTATCGGAAAGGATTCGAACGACTTGCTAATTAAACCAGAAAATTCAGTGTCGTTTATCTTGTAAACTCTATACATAAACTCTTGAAGCACGCAACCTGTTTCCTGATCTTATGTTTCTTAAATTTAGAAACTTCGTGGACATGAAGATATGAAATTTGCTACCCATCTCTAATTTAGAATGAGTGACTCCAAAAATAGATCAGTACTAATGCAATAATGCATATATTTTGTTTCCTTTTCTCTGCCCACTGACGGCTTCTACTTAAACAAAACACTCATTAGGAGTTGTGTTTTATGTTACGGAGAGATTGTTTTCAAATTCTCCAAGACTGAAGTAAAACTTCGACAGGAAAAGGTAACAAGTTAGTAAAATCATGCAATGCATTGATTATGATACGCTTTCCAACGTACTAGAAATCATAACTCAAGTTATTATTCAAGTTATGAGGAAAATGGCTGTGGAATAAATCTCACTCCTGTGTCCTGACCTGTGATCCCATTTCGATGATATTCAACAGAACTGGCTCAGTATACCTCCGAAATAACATGACAAAGTTTTGTCGCAATCGAAGCAATTTTACGTAAGTTATAATGCATAAGGGCTATGGAATAGATCCCGCTTCTGTGTCCTAACCTTTGACCCATTTCCAATAGGATTCGTCCCCAGGCAGGTCCTTACAACATACTAACATTTCATCCAAATCGAAACATTTTTACGTACGTTATGACGCATAATGGCGATGGAAGTGATTCCGCTCCTATGTCCTGACCTTTGACCCCCATTTCGCCAATTTTCAATAGGGTTTGTCCCCAGGTGATCCCCTACCACATACTAAAATTTAATCGAAATCGAACCTTTTTTACGTTAGTTATGACGCATACGAGCAGTGGAATGGATCCCGCAACTATGTCCTGACCTTTAACCCCATTTCGTTCACTTTCAATAGGGTTCCTTCCCAGGTTTTCCCCTACCACATACTAAAATTTCATCGAAATCGAACGATTTTTACACGAGTTATCGTGCGGACGAACGTACGCACACAACGCGTGACGTAATGAGGCAGATGGGAATCGCGACCATCTGCTGGCAAGACTGTGACATCATAAAACTTTAATAGGATCCGCACACAACGCGTGACGTAATGAGACAGATGGCGTGACCGCGCGCTAATATCTAATCGGACGACGCCATGACATTACACTAAAAACGTGGTAATTCTGGGTGGTTATTAACCCACTAAACGAATTTTCCTAAAGTTTCCTAAAGTCGAGATCAAGCTAAATCGATTTCTAGTACCAGAAAACGGTAGGTTAACGACTTTCATCAAAATCCTTAGAGCCGTTTTCAAAATGAAATTTACATACATACAAGAATTGCTCCTTTAAGGTGAACGTCAAGTAATTTTGCTTCCTGTAGTTCGAATGGAAAAATTTCTGTACACATTTTTTTCCCAATTAATGCGTTCCCAAGGATGAAAATTTGAACATCGATTAAAATAACTTCATTTTATAACTTGCAATACTTAATATTTTCTAAAACATAACCATAATTATGCAATCCAACATTTGTTTGTCTACTGACGTCATGAAAATACAGGTCACGCCATCTTTTTTCTGGACAATTAATGCGTTCACAAGGATGCAAATTTGAACATCGATTAAAATAGCTTCATTTTATAACTTGGAAAACCTAATATTTTCTAAAACATAACCATAATTATGCAATCCAACATTTGTTTGTCTACAGACGTCATCAAAATACAGGTCGCGCCATCTTTTTTTCTGGTTTCAACACCGCCAAAGGAAAAGTTTTTGATTTTTAATATAATTATGGATATGTTTTAGAAAATATTAAGTATTCCAAGTGATAATAAGAAGTTATTTTAATCGATATTCAAATTTTCATCCTTGGGGACATATTAATTGTGAAGAAAATGTGTACAAAAGTTTTTCCATTGGAAGTATAGGAAGCAAAATTACTTGACGTCCACCTTAATAATATGGGATAAGGGCGATGGAATGGATCACAACTTTATGTCCTGACCTTTGACCCCATTTCGTCCATTTTCAATAGGGTTCGTCCCCAGGTGGTCCCCTACCACATACTGAAATTTCATCGAAATCGAACCATTTTTACACACGTTATGATGCATAAAGGCAATGGAATGCATCCCGCTCTTATGTCCTGACCTTTGACCCCAATTCACCCATTTTGAATAGGGTTCGTCGCCAGGCGGTCCCTTACCACATAGTCAAATTTCATTGAAATCGAACCATAATTACGCAAGTTATGACGTATAAGTGCAATGGAATGAATCCCGCTCCTACGTCGTGACCTGTGACCCCATTTGTCCCATTTTCAAAAGGGTTCGTCCCCGGGTGGTCCCCTACCACATACTAAAATTTTATCGAAATTGAACATTTTTACTCCAGTTATCGTGCGGACAGACGGACGGACGGACGGACAAAGCTGGAGCATATACGCTTCTTACGGTTGGAAAGCGTAAAAAAAGGGAAAGAAGGACAGAAAAGTCCCAGAAGAAGATCTCATCACGTGTCGGCCGTACGATGGACGAAATAAGCCACGTGAACATATTCAGAAGCGATACCGAGCTGGAAATTACAGCTTCCCAGTTTGCACAAAATTCATTTCTTTAAGTACTTAGTAATCATGTGCCGGTGTTTTTCATCCGTTGCCACGTGTTACGTTCATGTTCAGCTAGTTTTCACTTTTTTCTTTTTCGCAGAAAGAACTACTAATATATTTTTACAAAGAAGGATATTGCCCGATCTAAATTAGGAGGAAGAGGTATTTTTTTTTTTTTCAAATGTGAAATCGTTACCTTGTGTATTTAATATACAGTTTATAAAGGTGTTTGAGAGGTTACAGGAAATTAGCTAGTTGCAAATGTTTTTCCCTGAACAAACATTTCTGTACTGAATTCACCAACTCCTTTTTCATTTGCCAAAACTATACGTGGGATACCTGCAATGACTTCATTAACGAACTTATTTGTTTTTCAGTACCTGAATTTGGTAAACAAATTGTCTGATGCTCTAAAGCTGAGAGATTTGAAAGGAGCTAAAACGCTCAAGCTGTCTTCGTGGCTGGAGAACGAAGATTTAGTTGAAGCTAGAAGAGATGACCATCGAAAAATTCTGCACACATTGGAAAGGCTAAAAGTGGATGCATATAATGCGCATGAGCCTCCCGCTCATGACTGGAAAAGGTAATGTCAACACACATTCGATACGTGAAATTATGAAATTCATGGCTGAAAACTGATCAGCTTTGTTACTAATAGGTTATTTAAACTTGGTTTTTCGAGTGAGGTATTAGTTGAAAACAAGCTAAATTACTGTAATGTTTTATTAGTTGAATGGTGCGTTTAACTGAAGTTAAATAATAGTTTCTGTAACTAAACTTGATGATGAATGAATAAAACTAATGTCCTAAATTAATTCATTAAACATACACTATATTGACAAAAGTCACCGGACACCCCTACAAAAGCAAATAAACGGATCCGCTGCATTCTTAAGATGCGCGGTACAGCTGCAAACGGATAAAAACAAGCCTGCACCTGACCGCGATCATATCGCACTGTGAAGTTGAGTGAAAATGTCGCGGCGGGAGAGAACTGACATTGAGAAAGGAAATATTGTGGGTGTTATATTAATAGGTTGTCCATTAGAGAAACCGACAGGCGTTTAAACATACCCAAGTCAACTGTTTTGGGTGTACTGAATAAATGGAAGACACATGGCGTGCCTGAAGCAGCAAAACATACCGGCAGACCAAAGAAAATCAGTGACAGAGGACGTTGAAGCCCCAGGGAAGACGATACAGCTAATCGACGGAATATTGCACAAGACCTCAGTGTATAGGTGAGTAAAAATGCTGGAACCTTGGTATGTACACGTACTATTCGCAGAGAACTTCATTCCATAGGTTACCGTAGTCGTGCGCCTGCTCATAAGCCTTTCATCACCACTCGGAATGCTACTCGTCGTTTAGCATGGTGTAAAGAACATTTATCGTAGACCGTAGATCAATGGAAACGGGTCCTATGGACTGATGAAACCAGTTACACGAACCATCAGTCTGATGGCCGTGTGTGGGTATGGCGACAGCCAAGGGAACTCTATGTACCACAGTGTACTGTTCGTACGGTCAAGTTTGGTGCTGGCAGTGTACTCGTGTGGGGGGTATTTTCCGTGGTATGGTCCCGGCCCATTGGTTATCGTGGATAAATCTGTTAACCAGAACGTCTACCTCGATGTTCTGGACAATTATGCCCTACCAATTCTGTGGCAATACTGGAACCGAGCCTTGTTGCTACCAGCAGGATAATGCACCGAGCCATAAAGCAAGGACTGTTACGGCGTGGTTTGACGATAATTCCGTATCGTGTGTGAACAGCCCAGCACAGAGCCCTGATCTTAATTCTATAGAGCGCCTGTGGGATAAATTAGGGCGCCACATAAGAAGTTTGAAACCAAGGCCTACTACTAAGCAACAGTTAGCGGCAGCATTATGTACTGAATGGAAGCGAATATCTATCGCTGTGTTCCAAAACCTTGTCGAAAGCATGTCTCGAAGGGTCAGTGCATGTATTAAGGCCAAAGGGGAACCGGCACCGTACTAATGTATGTCAATAAATATTATGTTGTGTTTCTCTTCTAGGTGTCCGGTGACTTTTGTTAATATAGTGTATATCTCACACTCTAGAAATAACTATATGAATGAAACGGCCAGGGTGAAAGAATCAGTGAAAAATTATGCAACATCTCCACTCATTCAGTGCCGTCACTAGCACAACGTGCCCCCCCCCCCCGTGGCAAGATTTACTTCAGCACTCCTGTGCACAGTAATTTTTCCGAGGATTTCGAACACGAGGGAGAATGCATTTTTCGCGGTGTGTGTGTGGTGGTGGTTGGCGAGGGAGGGGGGTATTAAGTCAGGGAGAGTGTCTGCAAAAGTAATAGTGGTACCTAGAACCCTGTACTTTTAATTTTTTAAGTAATAGATTCGACAATACGTGTAATTGCATTGTCCAAAACTAAAATAAATCACTTGAAGAAATTACCCTCTTATACATGGCAGAACTTCGGCTGCTGTGAATAAATGTTGACGTAATCCTAGGTACTGACTGTTTTCCCACATCCTCCACCGGGAATCCCACTGTGGCCTCGCTCTTTTCCTCAGCAGCGTAGAGAGAGAGCGATTGGAGAGCGATCGTATTATTTACAACGCATTGCAGAGCAATTGTATTACAACCCGAAGTCAAAGAGCCGAACACTTTCAATCTGTAGGACATTCAGTGTTTTAAAAGTGAAACTAGGCATTTATTTAGGTAAAGTTAAATATATCTTAAAGCAAAATATGAATCTTTGGGTTAATTATTGTGCGTGTTCGAATTTTCTCATGAAACTATAACTGGCAGCTGCAGTACGCGCCCCCTGCAGTTGCGGGGGTTGTAGTTACGCCACTGAGCTCACTGGATGTTCTAATCACCAACACATATCAATTCGTACTACTAACACTAAATAACAAGTTCTTGTATCACATAAATTTTAATCATATAGTTTATTCGTTGATTCACGTAAAACTGAGATAAGCTTTAATTTCTTCCGCTATTCTAATATATCGGAAAGATATCCACTATATTCACTGTCTCCACATTTTTGCATTCAACGATATCTATTTATTTTCGCTGACTCACTGTGAGCGATGCCAAAGCGCACACGCTGTTCGGCAAAGTAATGCGCCATTCAGTGAGAATATCTTTAACCGAGAAGTAATTAAATTTACGTAAGAAACAGAAGCATAATAGGAAGGTTGAATAGAAGTACAAATCACATGACGTAAAAACGATGCAGTTTTCCCCTTTTTAGTCTTCAGAAAAATTATAATAATTTAATGCTCTGTTTTTCTCTCTTTGAGTTTCACTCTATTTTTGTTACATGAATTATTCGGTAATATCCCTTACCTTGCAGAACATCGCATGTTTGCTTTCTGCGTTTAAAAAAATCAATATTAAAAACCATTTGGTAGAGACTCATATGCGCATTTTTAAACGGGATGTTTCAGGAAAAGTAACCAAAGAAACAGTTACGTTAGTTGGTGATTTGCATCACCCTCTCTCATAATTGGATATTAGTCTAATGCTAATTCTCGCATGAAGCGTATGACCGGATTTTTTTTAAATAAATCGTAAAGCGCAATTTTCTTCCTGAGATACAACTTGCACTTTAAAACAAATCATTTTTCACTGTGAGAAATTTAGTTTTTCATGTTGATTGTAACTTCAATTTCAAACTATGAAGTTCTGGTTGTCAAAAAGTCCCACATGTGAGAAGCTTTATGTTGAAGAACCGTTCAGTCCCAACCACTTTTATGCTGAATGAAATCAGCTACTGCTACCAAACAATTTGCTCTGCAAAAGAAGTGGGCGTATCATTACATGAAAAAAATTGTGATGTATGCAAATGCGAATTTGAACTGGTATCTCCCAAGCTCTACAAAGCCATACTGCAGAATGTCTTTCAATCATTGAACTAAGGCTACAAGAAGATGGTGTTTAATGGAGGTAGTATAATCCACTTTCCTCTTGCTGGCATGTCATTTTTTACAAACTACCCCTTCAGAGCTGTAAATTATGAGACAAGAATTTGTTAGCAAGAGTAAATAAGTGGAATTAAAGATGAACTTACAAAAACAAAATTGAGATGTACAATGTTTTTACAAGAACTGAAGATTTAGATATTGATGGGGTACATTTTGAAGCAAGTGATTGATGGCTACATCTACCTTGGATAGCAGATATCAAGCAAGGACCTCATCTAAGAAGAATTAATGCGCATGTGGAACTTGGCTAGTGAGCATTTGGAAGAAACAGTACAATATTCAAGAGCAATTTATCAGTATGTCTTAAAAGGAAAAGTGTTTAATCAATGCTTCCTTCCAGTAGTTGTTACTTGAGGATCAGACGTTAACTAAAAAAGACGTACGTACGGACAACTGCAAGAAGAATGGAGAGATTCATGCTTGATGCGACCATGAAAGATAGGAAAAAGCACTCATGGATCAGAAAAAGGACAAGATCTCAGACAACCATTTAAGATTCAGCAGACCCATTTCTCATGTGTTCTCCTGGATCTTTTCCTGCCACTTGATACCCATTCTGGTATTGATGACATAGTGATTAAAGCAAAAAACCCTGAAGTGGCAATGGGCTGGACATATTGCTAGAACTGATCACTGTTGTACAGCTGAAATACTAGAATGGATACAAAGGGACAGGGAAAACTCCAAGAGACCACATGGGAAATGGGCGGATGAAATTCAAAAGCATGTCGAAGTGATATGGAAGAGAATGAGTCATTCAGGTCATGAGTCACAGTGACTTGGAAGGAATGACTCAAGTTGTAGAGGAGACTTTGGGAGACCTCCATACAACCGTGATTGAAAATGGTTATTGATGATGAAAATGATCCTGCCTGGATGTTACATTTATGATAAAAGCACATACAGCATTTTGTCCCAGAAAATCTACCAGAAATTTGCATTGTTTCCCTTTGACTTCGAATTTGAGGGAGCACGGCTTCCTCGTGGTGCTTCCATAAAACGAAAATATTCCGCTGGTTTACTCATGCTATTGTAGAGCATAATGTAATAGCCACCAGTAAATAAAAAATAAAAAATATTATGGGCATCATAATTGCAGTCGGATCGTCCAAAGTAGTATTTTACCCCTTCCACATAAAAAAAAAATTACTTAACTGAGAGCACAGCAAAACCGAACGCATTGTATACGTATAAAACCTTGATATTTCACAAACGTATTTTAAATTTCTGAAAACCAGACCAGGTGGATACAGCAGAAATACTCGTATATATAATTCCGTTGTTTGTTATCATAACGTTAAGAATGTGTGTGAGTGTATGTGTGAGAGAAAGAAAGAGAGAGATATGTAGATGAAGATTAATGAACGATAAGTACATGAACAAAGACCACACGATACCTTTACGATACAAACAGCAGCAAACGTTATACGTATAAACTTAACCCCTGAAAAAGAAGTGAAATAAAGTAAAGTTGAATAGAAAGAAATGGGAAGATTAGCTGCGTGAATAAGATGCAGTCATGAAATCACTGAAATTTTTTCAGACCATAACGCTTATGCTTTCGTTTGTCGAAAGAACAATCACAATGCTTGTAAATAAGAATTTTTTTGCCATATTTTGTCAGTATGTCACATGTAACATCACAGTAGTAATTTTAATTAACTACTCATTGAAGATTAACAATTCTTTCAGTTTGAATATTAATCTATTGTTACAAATGTATGATACATTTGGAATCTCTGTGCTGCGAAGAAAGTGATGCCCAAAAGCTTAAAGACAGTTAACAATAGCGTGGACTTCATTATAGAACTCAATAAAATGGATTTAACATTTTGATGCACGTTCTTCAGCGATTTTGCAATGAAATCATGGTTTCTAATTTTTCTCTTATTTTTCGAGGACAAACTTTTAAATTATTCGTTTACATCCCTCTGTTTTCAGTAACGCGTCATGCCACCTTTATAGAAACTAAACTCCTTGTATTGAGTACCAGTGAATTACAAAAAGTCTGAAGGATCGCTCAAGAAGTCTTCAAGAACACCAACTGGAATTCTTCTTTTCCTAGGAAAACATTGTGATTAAATTTAGAGATTATAACTAGCAGGTTAATCTACTATCTGATTGCTGTGTGTATTTATTTGGAAAACTATTCAACTCAATCACCATCCTGTTATATAGCTCTTTCAATGAGATTGTAAGATTGAATGGTGATCGAGTTACCTTAAATCGCAAGTCTGACCCAACATGAAAGAGCCGAGGCGTCTTTTGATTTTGATGTGATGCATTGAATTCCATAGTTTCATTCTGAAAACTTTTTTTCGTTCAGGTAGTAACTTATGTTTGCCGCAATTCCGAAATTTTAGAAAATTATTGAATAACCTTCTTGAATTTTTTATATGTGAGGAAGTTTAACTTTACGTTAATTAAATAAAAACTACCTTAATAGAAATTATTGAATTTGAGTTGCGCATTATAAAACAAAATACCGCTGAAAATACCTATTATCTTTTTAATTAGTTTTGTCAAGAAGATTTCAGTGGATGTGAAGGGAACGGCTATCTTAAAACAGATCTGGTCTGAATTATTTCGCTGACACACACAACACACACACACTCTCTCTCTCTCTCTCTCTCTCTCTCTCTCTCTCTCGTGAGAGAGAGACTGGTGGTACCTCTAAGATGGTTATACATTATGTTCAAAATTAAGAGAGTTTGCACATTTTGTCGATTTTCACAAAAAGTACGGAACCAAAGGTACAAATTATGCTGCTGAATAAGAATGAAAATTTGCAGTGTCGAATACTTACACGTGCGTGTGGGCGGAGCTGTGACAGCGGAGGGCATGAAAAGCACACGTGGCTTTTTCCGCGATTAGTTCGATCGTACTCCTCGGCGACATTCGTTGTGTTTCTTGCAGGAGTTGGTTAAATTTCATAAGCAATCAGGTAAAATGAGTTGCCACGAACGTACTGATGATGGAATGAGGTGGAGAATCGTCGGTAGATTGGAGGCAGGGCAATCGCAAGTGCAGGTTGATACAGAGCTCAATGTAACGCCCAGTGTGGTCTGCATTTTGTGCATGGAAACAGTTTAAGGACACCGGATCCATATCGAAAAGGCCTGGGCAAGGTCGTCCAAGAGCCACGACGGCCAATGAAGATCGTTATTTGGCTCTGCTACAGCTGCACAGCTATCTCGTGAGCTGCATGCCGCCACTGAAACCCGAGTTTCAAGGGTTACTGTTTCCCGAAGGCTTCATGCGAGATGGCTTTTTGCCAGAAGACCCGCTGTTTGCGTCCCGCTCACTTCAGCACACAAGATAGCGCGTTTAGCATGGTGCAGACAACATCAGCCTTGGACCAGACTTCAGTGGGGTAACGTTCTCTTCACAGACGAGTCGCGATTCAGCCTGTACACTGATTCTCGACGTACCTTCATCTGGAGAGAACCTGGGACCCGATACCTTTCGTCCAACATCCGAGAAAGGGACCGCTCTGGCAGCGGAGGTGTCACGGTCTGGGCAGGCATCATGTTGGACGGCCGCACACCTCTCCATGTGTTTGAAAGAGGCTCCCTGACTGCTGAGAGGTATAGCGATGAGACCTTATAGCTCTATGTTCGACTTTTCAGGGGCGCAGTTGGCCCTCGGTTCCTTTTTATAGACGACAACGCTCGTCCACATAGGGCTCACCTGGTCGACGATTATATTGAAAGTGAAGATATTTGCCGGATGGATTGGCCAGCCAGATCGCAAGACCTAAAACCTATCGAACATGTCTGGGACGCTCTTGGGAGGGCAATTGCAGCTCGCCATCCCCCTCCGAGAACCATCCAGGAACTGAAAACTGCGTTGCTGCAGGAGTGGGACCGACTGCCACATGAAATCATCAACTGCCTTGTTTCCAGTATGACGTCGCGCTGTGAGAGCTGTATGACTTTGAGAGGGGACCATACCCCATATTAGAGTCGTTTTATGTTCGATCTTGCAACGGGGATTTTGGACATTCCTGCGCTGATGAGTCTTGCTGACGATCATGAGTGCGTACCATCATGACTGTTGTATGGTATAATTTTTCCTCTTATTCATACCAAATTTCTTTAAAATGTGTCCATTAGTTTTTCAGAAATTCGACAAAAGGTGCAAATTCTCTTAATTTTGAACATCAGTGTATATATAATAATATTTTTTTTCGTAAGAAGCACTTCTGACGTAGATCAAAATGTGCAGGACTTTTGGAGATAGCAACAGTCTTGTGATTTGTATATTACCGATTTTAAAATGAAATCGTTTTGAAGTGTTTGTCGTTTTTCTTTTTCATAAATTTGCGATTATAGCCTAATTTTTTCCAAATTTTACATATTATTTGGAAATTCTATATCATTGTCTTAAACCGATTTCTGTTTTAGGCTGATGGCCGAAAGTATGTACTTTTCTGAAAGAAAATCTTCTACTCCAATGGTAAGGAACTTTTTCTCATTTCTCTGCAGAATTACCTTTTTTACTGTATTGCTTCCTGACTTTAATGAATAAATAAAAGGCATTTCTTGCAATGCAGCGCTTCACATGCGAATCAGGCTTACTTCTTTCAACAAACAGAAAACTTACTCTACATCCGCACACCACAAATTAAAAATTAATACAAAACAGATATGATTACTATATATAACATAAAAAATACTAACTAATGCTGACCGCTCCCTTCCTTGCATTTTCTCTCTTTTTCTGCATGTTGGCCAGTTCACTTCGGTATTGAACCCATTGTTCCTTTGGATGTAGGATGGCAGAACACCTTTGTGCACTCTGAAGACGCTTTAGCCAGAACACCTTTGTGCACTCTGAAGACGCTTTAGTCAGACCACCTTAGTGCACTCTGAAGACGCTTTATAGCCAGAACACCTTTGTGCACTCTGAAGACGCTATTGCCATTCCGTCTGCTGGCAATGGCACAGTGACTTGTTTTATGTATATCGTGGTGTCTAAGTGTACTGTAGATCATTTATTGCACGAATACAGTACAGTTTCTGCTTGAAAGCAAATACAATTGACGGTAACATGCAGCTTTACGATTATCCTGAACATTTCCCCTGTTAAAAAATTTTAGGCAATACAAAGTTAGGAAATTTGCTATAAATTTCATGATCGCCAATACAATCTTTGCAATTTACTTAGCTATAAGAGCCTAGTGACGTTTACTCCACGCAGCTAGTGCTCCCTTAATTTTCTTGCATTCTGATTTGTATTTTTTTCTATTCATGTTCAGATACATGGACCTTAACTTAAAATACGCATACGTTGCTCAAAACAATTAGGGGAACATGTGACTTTGGCGACATTATGCGAGCCAATCGTGTGCTATCTTACCGAAACGTATGAAACGCAAGTCGAGTCTTACGTAGACAGCCGAATTATGCATATCGTTTTTCAAATTATTGCGACTGCGACGTCAGAATGTATACATCACAGATTGGGATAAAAACGGAGGTTTTCCGGGAGTTCCCTTTTTCGGTCGCGTTTATCGTAACATTTTGCTTCTTGAGGTGTTTAGTTTGAATGTCTCAACAGCATTATTTACCGGAATCAACTGCGTGGAGAGCTGTTGGCAGGTCAGACACAGCAGTTGGTAGCAGAAGCCATTGGAGTGCCACGAAGTGTCATTTCCCGACTGTGGACACGATTCTGGGATACGGGAAGTGTTCGAAGAAGGCAACGCCAAGGCAGTTTACGTGCAACTATAGTAAGGGACGACCGTTATCTATTGTTAGCAGCCTGTCGGAACAGGCTAAACGCTACTCAGCTCCAGCGAGAGCTTCTTGTGCCAACAGGACACGGGCTGTCAACTCAAACTATCCACAATCGCTTTCACCATGGTGGCCTTTATGCAGATAGAATAATGGTGTGTGCCCTTTAACCATACGGCCCGTAGGAATTAGGATGAGGAACATCGTGGTTGGGGACACGACGTGTGGAGTTAAGTTCTCTTCTCTGACGAATCGAGATTCAGTCTGGAGTCTGACAATCGACAAGTTCTTATTTGGAGGGAACCCGGCACACTAAATAACTCAACTGTTGTGCAGGAAACACATAACGACGGGCATGGATTGATGATCTGGGCAGGCATAAGTATCTGTGGACATACGGGCCTGTATGTCATCCGAAGCGGGCAGTCTGTCAGCCCAGTGATATAGAGACGAGATTCTCAGACCTATTGTCATGCCGTATGCCGCAGACCCCGGTGATTCGTTCCTTTTCGTGGACGATAACGCTCGACCTTATAGAATTTGGCTAGTGGACAACATGTTTCAAGAGAGAATTGAGAACATCGAGTGGCTAGCATGTTCCTCTGACTTAAACCAATTCAGCCTGCCCAGGACGCACTTGACAGACGCATTGAAGCTCGGCCGGCTCCTCCACTGACTCTTCGTGAACTGGAGACTGCCCTCATTGAAGAGTGGCGAATATACCCCCAAAACCTCTTCGATAACCTCATTGATTCCATGCCACTCAGGTGTGCAGTGGTCTTATCCGTTCGAGTGTACCACACATCCTATTAGAGGTCAGTTCTTGTACAAGTATGCATATTGTTGTACAGCATATCGCATCATTTGCATTGAATGATCATATTGCATAAAAATTCGATAATATGCTTTTTCTTACCCACGTTACTCAATATTCTCCTGTATCTTACATAAAAATGATAGCTTACGTTGAATAACGTCAGTCGCACATGACTTTCCTTACAATATATAACCACAGAATATTTAAAGCAAACAGAATATAAATTCTGAATATTTGCTTTGAATATTCTATCGATTTCCCATATATTATGAGGAATGTTTCTTCCTTCATTGATTTAATATATAACCAAGAAAGACAGGAAAAGAAATTCATTGATCAACGAAATGGCAAGAGTGGATGGCATCATAACTAGTGACCTTCAAGTAGCAATGGGCTGGACATACTACTAAACGAACGGAGTTCCGTTGGACAACTGAGATGTTAAACTGGATACCAAGGAACAGTGTGACGTATATTCTCATTTAACTTTCATTTTTAGTTCCTTTTTCTATGTAAATTCGCGTTAGTTCTTTTTTTACACTTTCCAAACTTAACGGGATATCTTCTCTCTCACGTGAATGAGGTTGGCAGCACTTTTGAGGTCAGAGAGAGTGACATATGAATGTGATAAGAACGATAGATAAAAAGGACGATACAGCAGTTGCTCAGTGTATATGCAGATGTTCGATCTGTGTAAAAGCTGAATAATACGATATTATATGTGGCTATATTGTGGATGTCTTCAATTTGCTGGACCAGTAAAACGTTATCGTAAGTTGACTTCTGTTTATGTTTCGTCTGGCCCTAAACTAGTGCATCGTATTCTCATTTAATTAAACATTTCCTTAGTCATGGTTTTAGACATAGCGTAACACCAATCTCGCCAAGGAAAAACCTTACGTTATAACAGGTAAAGAAGCAGAAGACTACCATGTGGGAAATGTGTGAGCGACATGGAAGAAAACTGCTCAAGACAGAGAGTTGTGGAAGACTTTTTATTTTTATTTTATGGCGCAGAGAATCCAGAATAAACCTCACGAGGACTGACTGCATGTGATTTAAGTAAATTCTGTCTTCAGGGGATCCGGAATAAACTTCACGAGGACGGACTGCATGTGATTAAAATTAATTCGGTCTTTTCCATGAAACAGAGAAAAGAAAACTGATGCCTAAAGAAATGAAGATGACTGATACTTCACTGAAACAGACCTAGAAATATTGCATAGTAGTATTCTAAGGCAGTATAAATCATTCAAGAAAAGATTCTGGAAGATTACAATCTAAATTTTCTGCAGTCCAGTAGGGAAAACATTGCTGTTGAGGTTAACCTACAAGTCTGTCTAATCTGAACACAGATTTTTACTACTCTACCTCATGTGTGCATAGAGTCATTTTGGATCTGTTCACATCATTTCATACCTTCGTGAGAAAGAACTCGTAGTAAAAAAATATATATTTTGTGTCCACTCATCGAGTAAACACAGAAAAAAAAGCAGTTTATGCTAAGTAATCTCATGTTTGTGATTACCAGTCGTCAAATTTGTGGGCTCCCGTTTCTCGAGATGCATTCGCGAATGATACCCAGTGTTTCTTCGGCAGAAGTGGCCTTTTCTTTTTTCACTCTCCATTTCTTTGAAAAGTGCAACATTTGATCCTTTTGGGTATCACTAACCTTCTTTTTTGTTTGTTATTTTCGGGGTTTTACGACCGCCATGAACAACTTGTGAAGCTAAAAGCATTTGGCCATCTCGAATTTGAGTCACTGGTTCCAGGGAAACGACAGAGCCAACGCCGTAAGACAAACACACGACCCTTGCCTCCACGGGACTCGAACCTGGGCCCATCTCAGACGAATAGTCATAGGCGAGAGCCTCAGGCCACTAGAGCGTCCTAGCAGACTGACAGCGCTCAAGGAGACAGGAGTCCAAGCGAAATTCTTGGAACGAATTGCGAACAGAATATGTATTATAGTGGAACGTATTCTTGTAAAAAATAATAATTATAGTGGAATGAATTTCTATAAATAATAAGGATTATAGTGGAACAAATTTAAAGACTTGACTTATGTTCTCAAAAGTATTAACATGCTACACATCTGGGGACACTCCTGCTCCAGGTAATATACTCTGAAATCACTTCTGAAAAGTGTGACACCCTCAGATCTTGGATTTAAATATAATGTTTGTTCTTAAAACACTAGCCGATTTGCTATGAACACCA
Source organism: Macrothele yani (assembly GCA_039090855.1). Taxonomy (NCBI): domain Eukaryota; kingdom Metazoa; phylum Arthropoda; class Arachnida; order Araneae; family Macrothelidae; genus Macrothele; species Macrothele yani. Next base: position 5,509,949 of record CM077014.1, read on the forward strand.
TATAGTGGAACTGTTTCTCATAAAATGCAGTCCACATTTGATGGTGAGCTTAAATGACCCGGAGAAATTTTAAAACATGATCGATGTTGATAAGTTACCGACATTCAATGAATTATTAGGTGAAAATTGCACACACAAAGATAAATAAGACTGGATGCTTAAAACTCTGTACCTGGTTGTTGTGCGTAAAGTTTCATAGAGCTTTCTCTTTTCCTGTATTTTGTTGCAAGATGCCAAATCAAATGTATCGTAAGTTAAACCATACCTCATCAACTTATATATTGGAAATCAATCTGTACTAGGTCAAATTAACGTGCAATAAATCTCCACCGAATATCGTTGGAGCGGAGCTATCCGTTGATATTACTAAAGTTTTTGTTGACGATCGTGATGGTTGACAATTCACAAGCGCGTCATTTTTTTATGTAACTGTCATTAGTGATAAACAAACAAAATAATTAAGTGACAAAAAAATATCTCACCACTTTTTCGATACGATTTTTTATTAAAAAAGTAGCTGTGCGAAGAAAAAACTTTCTTCTGTAGCATTCTTTAATCAACCTAAACTATTTTACGGTAATGAGAGTTAACGGTTAAGCACGAGTTTCAGCAGAAAGTTAAATGTGGAAGATACGACTGCGAGAACAGAATATTGCGAAAGGTCAGTGCAGAAATAGTAAACCAGATGTTAGATTTTCTCTTCTGTAGAAGATAAAAGTAAATGAAAACATATGGTGAATTGTTTTGGTCAAGTGTCTGTCGATAATAAGCAATATTCTCTCTTCACTCCATATGGAATACTGAAAAATTTGGTTGTAATATTGGTCAATAGTTACAGAAGTAATATTTCGTTCGCTCAGAATCTTGTAAGAACCACCCGGGTCAGAGTTATTCAGCTAGAATTTTTGCTTCTTTTGGATATTTTCACTTTTTTAATTGGCGTTTGTGTGTGTTCATGTTATATGTCACGTTAGAGCTATTTTCATCTCTCTGTGTTTAAAGATTATTTCTGTATGAAATCTACAAATCATTATTTTTTCTGTTAAAGATGATAATATTTTCTTTCGTTCTGCAGTGCCATTCCGATGACACGCATTACCAGTACCTGTCTGATGTACTCAGGAGAGCACAGGAAAGTCTGGCGCGAGAGTATTACTTAAAGATGCCTGCTCAGCAAAGAACTGTGGCTACCGCTGGGTCAGGGAGAGTAAGTACAAGAACATTTCACCGCTGAAACGACTAATTTCGGCTTTTAACTCATAAGTAACTCTTGTCTTTTCTAAATCCAGTTATTTATATGCATCAAACTTTCATGCAATGTCTACATCTGCGTTTCTGAATTTCTTTGGTGTTTCTAAATCAATGAAAGTAATATCATCCCCCTATTTTTGCAATTGAAGTAGAATAAATGAATATAAGTAAAAATTAAATCGCACTTCTCTTTGCATGTCCTTATTACCATTAATAATTAATTTTACATATATGCTTATCAATATTATCGTTATTATTTATCAGCAACTTCTTCCCATGCTAACTTCTGGGTGATTCAAAACATAAATGCATAAAGTTCAGACCCAACATTTTAGCACAATCCTAAATTTTTTTGGGACTGTAATTGCTTTCGTAATTCACTGGCAATTCTTTGGCGGCTTGAGTGTTCGCATCCAGTTCGTGGTACAACGCACACAATAGACTTCCATGGCGCAAAGGACGATCTGTTTAAGGAGAGGCTTAAATCTTAAAAGTTTAACCATTTTCAAAAGTGTTCAATCACTGCACATAGTGATATAGCCAGGATTTCATATAATACTCTTGGTGTGTGTGCATTACATATATTAAATATATATACACTAAACTGACAAAAGTCACCGGACATCTAGAAGAGAAACACAACATAGCATTTATTGACATACATTAGTACGGTGTCGGTTCACCTGTGGCCTTAATGCATGCAATGACCCTTCGAGACAGGCTTTTCACAAGATTTTGGAACACAGCGGTAGGTATGCACTTTCGTTCAGTACATAACGATGCCGCTAACTGTTGCTCAGTAGCAGGCCTTGGTTCCAAACTTCTTATTCGGCGCCCTAATTCATCCCATAAGTGCTCTATGGGATTAAAATCGGGGCTCTCTGCTGGTCAGTCCGCACACGATACGGAATTATCGTCAAACCACGCCGTAACAGTCTTTGCTTTATGGCTCGATGCATTATCCTGCTGGCACCAACAAGGCTCGGTTCCATAGTATTGCCACAGAGTTGGTAGGTCATTACTGTCTAGAATATCGAGGTAGACGTGCTGGTTAACAGGTTTGTCCACGATAACCAATGGGCTGGGACCATACCACGAAAAACACCACCACACGAGTGCACTGCCAGCTCCAAACTTGACCGTAGGAACAGTAAACTGTGGTAAATAGCGTTCCCCTGGCTGCCGCCATACCTACACACGGCCATCAGACTGATGAATCGTGTGTCTGGATTCATCAGTCCATAAGACCCGTTTCCATTGATCTACGGTCCACGATAAATGTTCTTTACACCATGCTAAACGACGAGTAGCATTCCGAGTGGAGATGAAAGACTTATGAGCAGCCTCACGACCACGGTAACCCATGGAATGAAGTTCTCTGCGAATGGTACGTTTACATACTGAGGTTCCAGCATTTTTACTCACCTGTACACTGAGGACTTGGGCAGTACTCCGTCGATTAGCTGTAATGACTCTCCTGAGGCTTCGACGTCCTCTCTCACAGAGTTTTTTTTTTTTTTTTTTGGTCTGCCGGTACGATTTGCTGCTTCAGGCACGCCATGTGTCTTCCACTTATTCAGTACATCCAGAACAGTTGACTTGGGTAGGTTTAAACGCCTGTCAGTTTCTCTTATGGACAATCTACTAATATAACACCCAACAATCTTTCCTTTCTCAAAGTCAGTTCTCTCCCGCCGCGACATTTTCACTAACCTCACAGTGCGATATGATCGCGATCAGCTGCAGGCTTGTTTTTATACCGTTTGCAGCTGTACCGCGCATCTTAACAACGCAACGGATCCGTTCATTTGCTTTTGAAGGGGTGTCTGATGATTTTTATCAACATAGTATATATTATAAGCAAATTCTGTAAATGGACGTATGACAAAGTATGGCGAGAAAAAAACTGATCTAGAAACTGGTACAAAAGATTCAACTCCAATTTTAATCAGATTGTAAGCTATGAGTTATGCGTCCTCTCTTGAGCGGCGCCCGGGGCAATCGCCCCGCCTACCCTACTCTAATCACGCCGCTGAGCAGGACTATGCACCCGAAATCCCGTATGCTATCTACCATTAACCAGGGCGTATCGTACAACACGCCATCAGTGGCATATTTTTTACGATGTGTTGTCTTCAGATCAATGGGACAAGGTAATGTACCCGGATGAAAGACGCCTTAGTCTTTGGTCTAATTCTAAGCAGCCAGAAACATGGTTCAACGTGACAGATATGGCATTATGGTGCGGGCCGGTATCAAAGTTAATGGATGTACTGAATTGTATGTGATGAATCAAGGGAGGAATACCACACAGCGGTACTGCGATGTGTGTGTGTGTGTGTGTGTGTGTGTGTGTGTGTGTTTTCTCCGTCTTTCTGGGAGTGCAGGTTTCATTTTGTGGTATCCGTCCCTACCACACAGCAGCTGTGGGTGAAATATTGTATAGTAAAGATATCCGTCTGATGGAGTAGTCAGCGCGCTACCCTGATTTCATTACAATCGAACATGCATAGGATGCTCTGGGGGAAAATGTTGTGTAAAGGTATCCCCAACCAAAAACCATACCATGCCAGCACTAGTGAGGACTCTCTAGCAGGAGTGGGACAGTTTACCGCAAGAGCTCCTTAACCACTTGGTACAAAGCATTACACGCCAGTTCCAAACCTGCATTGCGGGTGCAAATTGGACACATTCCCTTCTGTGGACTTCTTCCTGTAGTCTGTTTAGGTATTGCTGATGGAAGAGTGTCACTGGACGACAGGTGAGCTTGTACCTCCTTCGTAACATTTTGTTCTGTTTCGATCTTCACTACATATTACTCATGATTTTCGATGTCGTACGCTTCATTTTAGTGTTTCTATTTCCATTGATGCTACTGACAGCTGTGAAACCTCATTTTCTGATTTTGACTTGTCAAAATATACCTCGTTCTTAAGTTTTGAACCGCCGTGTATTAATCCGGAAGGTAATGCCAAAATTGAGCATTGCGTAATGCTTCAAGACGAGAGACATCTCTTCCCCTGCACAAACTAACGAGTTCCTTTAGACATCAAAAATCTGCGTTGACCACCTGTTTCTGGCTTCTGCTTTTGTATCAGAAATCCAATTAATAACAAGGAACTGTACATCAATTACACTTAAAATAGTGCTAGTGATCCGAATTTCTTGGCATAGAATAGAAATCAAAGTGTCCAAGTTTTCGCACATCAACCAGATGGCTTTTTCAAGGAAAGTAGACAGCAAACTGGATAATGGAATACTTGAACAATTTGAATGTGGTGACTTGACTAGACAATAAATTAAAAGGCGCAAATGTGATCAGACATTCGAAGAAACGAGGTCACGTTGGTTGGGCGCGTGATACTGTGGTAGAAAGCGCAGAATTATTTGAAGAATTGATTCCAAATGCGTCAATTTGATTCCAAATGTGTCAGTAGATTTAGGTGCGGAGCTTCATACTCAGCACCTAAATCTACTGCCATTCGCGAAACCTTGAAAATCTTACATGCAACGAGGCTTGCAATGATGTCGTCTCTCTCCAGTTGCCACGCCAAATAATTCTGTGCTTTCTACCACAGTACTGCGCGCCCAACCAACGTGACCTCGTTTCTTCGAATGTCTGATCACATTTGCGCCTTTTCATTTAGTATCTAGTCAAGTCACCACGTTCAAATTATTGAAGTGTTCCATTATCTAGTTTGCAGGTAGCTGTATACTTTCCTTGAAAAAGCCGTCTGGTTAATGTGCGAAAGCTTGGAAACTTTCATTTATATTCTACGCCAAAAAATTCGGATCACTAGTACTATTTTATCTGAAATCCAATTATTGCACATTTAGTTAGTTCTTGGAGTTGCCACAATGACGCTTTTACGTGGTAGGATCGCAAGGAAGTGATGTAACGGTAAAAAAAAATTAAAAGGTTTTCACAACTGATGATAATGTATTATAGAATACCAACACAGCATTTCTACTCAAAACGGGAGATATACGAGAGCACTCAGTTTTTAGTAATATTTTAAATCAGATTTAGAAGTGTCATTTCTAATGCATCTACTTTTTTATTTTCTGATTCATGTCATGACACATTTTGTGATAAAAGTGCTTCTTCAACTAAAGAATATTCTGCTTATCATTTGTATCCATCCGTATTTTCTATATGTTGTTCCTGAACTGCTGAATGTATTAAATTTAACGAGGTAACGAAATAACGGATGATAACAAAATATATTTCAGCCATTTGGTTCTAGTTTCATTTGAAGAAATTTTGTTTAATCTTACTTCCCGCTGAGTTCTTTTTGATTTTTTACAGACGTTTCTGGCCTCTTGTTGTTGGCCAATGCCTGTTCTCAATGACCAACATCAAGAGGCCAGAAACGTCTGTAAAAATCAAAAAGAACTCAGTGGAAGGAAGATTAAACAAAATTTCTTCAAGTGGAACTATAGAACCGAAGGAATATATCTGGGTAAAGTCTTAAGTAAGTGATTTAACAAATATTTTCATATTTTCACAAGGCACACACCTACACACAACAGAAAAATTGATTTCCCGTTGCTGTTCATTATGCGCAGTTTAATATTGAAAAAGATAATTTGAACCGAAAGAATTCATCCTTTATTCTGTTCACCCTAAGTCCTTCATTGGCACATCTATTTGCCTGTTGGAAATATTTTTCCTTTTCAAATTTTCAACTGTTCTCGGTAAATACTTGTCGATACATTATTTTGTAGATAACAAATGGATTTCGAAATTCAAATTCTGATTGCTTCCAGGCTAGTGCCACAAAATTTTGGGATGATTTCTTCTTTCAAATTTCTGATGTAGTTTGCTAGTGAAATCCAGCGTTACAAACTATCTACTGCAAGTAAAAAGCGTAATCATCTGGTTGGTACGCGGTGCAAATATTGCATGCATTCAACTCCTACAAAGTCGTCACAAAATTCCCTTAGTTCTACTGTCCTCTTGGTAGGAGCCCCACAAAAATGCGTAACATCTTCCACTGAGCTGGAGTCCGGTCTACACGTTGCGTCAGTACTTTTCTAAATCTTCCTTTTGCAGTGCAGAGTTTTGATTACCTTCAATACTCTTTGGATTACAGTAATATTTTTCTGATTACACAAGAACTCTTTATTTTGCTTTGTCCTTTTGAGTCCTTCATTATATCCCCGGAGTTCAGATTCTTTGGCTTTGGGGGTTTATTTTAGTTCATGAAAGCGCACTTTCTGTTTAACTTCTTAACTTTTTTCTTTATTTTTCAGTTTAATTTTCGTTATATATCTGTTGAGCATTGGACTGTTTCTTAGATTTTTTGTTATTTTCCATATTTTATGTAGATATTTTTAATTACTCTTCGAAAGTAACCTCCAATTCGCCGCTTTCCCTTTCCCTGCGTACTTCTACACTTAATTATATCAGGTTGGTACAATAACTGTTGAATAATAAACTGCAAGTTGAACATTCCCGATATCTCTTTCATCTGTTACAATTCCGTGCTTAAATTTCTTCATGGCATAAATAAGTAGGCTTTACTTTCTTTAGTTTACCAATCTCACGAGTCCTGCAGGTGAGATCATTATTATTATTCCTTTGTAAAATAAGTGGACTTTTTGTTTATTTAAATTTTTCAGAGCATGTAATATTAAATAAATTCTATATAATTAATTCAAACTCAACTTTTCATTCCAGCAATATGCACAACAGTATACAGAAGTATCGTTTAAAACTAAAATGTATTCCTTTTCAAATGAAAAATATTTCGAAATGTTGGGAAAAGTGACATTTTTTTTTCTTTTCTTTGTAGTCTGAGAGGAGATCTAGCTCCAGAGAAAGAAGAGTTCCTCTTGAGCTGAAAAATGGAAAGATTTTAGCCATGTTGGATGTAAGTGGAAGAGTTTCGGTAATGTAGTTTACTGACTTCTAAATATAAGTGTATATCACTAAGCTGTTCTCTGAGATTCAAAGGTTAACTCTACAAAGAAGTGCAAACATCAGATCGATTTTTAACTGATTATTTACTTACTGCTCCAGTATCAAACTTCTACATTTACAGCGATCTTGACACACAACTCGGGCTTTACTGACGTTCATCATACGACGTACACAAGACCTTCTATACTTCATACTCATTATCTCTTTCTCATGCAGACACTCCTGAATCTGATCCTCATCATGACTTCCTTGGCCTTCCTCTGCCTTTCTTTCCTGCCACTTGGGATGAAAATTGTTTTTAGCTTCTCATCACTCATCTTTCAACATGGCCAAACCACCTAAGAATATTAGACTCCACCTTACTGATAACATTTTGCCTCACATTACATAACTGCAGCACATCTTCATTCCTCACACGATCAGAGAGTGTCTTGCTACAAACTCCCCGTAAGTAATGCATTTCTCCAGCACACAAACGACTCCTATTTCTCTTCTGCAATACCCAGGTTTCTCTGCCATACATCAGAGTAGGAACAATTACACTTTCATACACTGCCATTCGGGACTTTTTTGAGAACCCATCATTCCTGTCAAAACCTCTTAAAACAGCTATGACTTTCAATGAAGAATTCACTCGCCTACTAATTTCACCATCTAATTTGTTCTCTCTGTCAAACATGCTTCCTAAATACAAAAACTCATTCACCTGGTCAATCACTGTGCCATTTAGACTTACGTTGCATACAGACTATGCAACTCACTTTTGCTCTCTAGCAACAGGACTGTCATGAGCATACAGCAATCTGCACATACACACGGGTATTACCAAGACATAAACCAGTATTGTCCATCTTGACATCACACATGTACGCATCCATAAATATAATAAACAGCCATGGTGACATTACACAACCTTATCTGACTCCTGCACCAATATAAAACCATTTCGGTACAACACCATTCACTTGTACAAATCTCTACTGCCAGCATACATGGCTTTTACACTATTAAGTATATTCCCAGTGACATCATATTTATTTAGTGCCTTCCACAGGAGGCACTGAATAAATATGATTTTACTGGGAATAAACTTTAACCCGGTCGCAAGCTTTCCCTAAATTTATGAAGGCAGCAAAAACTTTTTTACCAACAGCCAGATACTTTTCGATCAGAATGCGTAATGCAAAAATTTCGTTAGTGCAGCCTTTCCCAGCATAAAACCACTCTGAACGTCCTACACTTTCTCTGATGTAAGGCCTCGTACCTTTTAAATAATGACCTTACCAAATACTTTTCCTGGCACACTCAGTAAGATAATACGTATTACGATAGTTCTTGCAGTCAGTCTGATTACCTTTTTCCTTATACAAGGGAACAATGATAGCATCCCTCCATTCTTAACTCCCAGCATAACTAGCAAATTTCAGTTAAAAAGTAAATTACATAGTCAGCACCATTTTTTAAATCTCAGCAGTTATGCGATCTACTTCCGGAGCCTTAGCACTCTGAAGAGATTTTAGAGCTTTACACACCTATTCTCTAGAAATGCCTCCTGTGCTTCCATATCTCACTGTTACATCATCTGCTTCTACCTCAAAATCACCTTGGCTTTCTTTTTCTAATAACTCACAGAAGTATTTACCCCGTCTTTCACTTAACTCATTGGGTTCCCATATCATTTCTCCCATCCTATTCTTCACACAACTTGAACCCCCACCCCTATTTTTCCTGTGTCTCATGCACTTCAAACATGAATTGGTTTTTTGGAAAGATAGAAAAACTTTCTGGAAGTACATGAAACAGGAAAAATAGGGGAAATAAAGTTTCAAGTTGTGCGAAGAATATGATTGAAAAAATGATATGGGAACCCAATGAGCTAAGTGAAAGATGGGGTTAGATTCTGTGAGTTTTTGGATAAAGAACGCAAAGGTAATTCTGAGGCACTAGCAGATGATGTCACAGCGAGAGATGGAAGCACAGCTGGGATCTCAAGAGAAGAGGTGTGTAAATATAGTGTTCCATAAAATGATGCCAGTATTTCAAAGGCATGTATATACACTCAATGGACAAAACATTAGGTATACCTACCTAATAGCATTTTGGCCCCCTCTAGCGCAAATAACAGAATGTACACGCCGAGGAATCGAATTCAACAGATGCTGGAGAGTTTTTGGAAGTAATGCCATCAATGTCTGTTGCAGCATTGTCCCCAAATTGGCCAGAAACGTCAGTCCTGGATCCATGGATCTGATGTTCCGCTACAAGGCATCCCAGACAGCTTCCTCAGGGTTTAAATCTGGTGGCCTTGGAGGCTATTGGATGGTTTCTAACCCAGATGAGTTTTCCTCGAGCCATGCCTGAGTGGTTGTGGTTTGATGGGGTGTGCATTGTCCTGCTGAAAAAGACCGTATGCCGCAGGATGCTTGAAAGCGTGTAGATGATCAGCCACCACATGCTGGTTGCGCGAAGCGATTGAGGACCTCTTCAGACACACTAAAGGACATAATATGCCCCACGAGAAGGTTCCTCAAACCGTCACAGAGCCACCATCTCCTTGAACAAAAGCCAATACCTCCTTGAACAGAGTCGAACTGGCACAACTTGGCCTCATGAAGTCGACGCCACAGCCGCACCCTCCCGTCTGCTCGGTAAGCTGAAAATGGGATTCACTTGACCACAAGATGTGGCGTCACTCTGAAGACGTCCAGTTTTGATGCTCCCGGCGCCCGGAGGGGCGTAATGTCCGATGACGAGCAGTGAACAGTGACACACGAGTAGGGCGTCGGCCACCCGCTTGCCCTCTGTGCGCTGGTACGCCCGTCGATGGTATAGTCTTGATACAGTTGGCCTCGGGAACCCTAGGGTTCTTTCCAGTTGGGCGATAGAATGACCTGTCTGTCTTACGCCAACAATGCGTCCACGATCAAAGTCGCTCAATGCGTCCACGATCAAAGTCGCTCAATGCGTCCACGATTAAAGTCTCTAACAAGTTTGCGAATGTTCGTCGATTGCTACAGAGTGTGAGCCGAAAGTTTGCAATATTTGTATCACTTTATGTCTTCACCTTTACGACGAAAGCTGACTATCATTCAGAGTATAGGCCGTCGTGTTGCACCGTCTTTAGCCATCTGTCTGCCAGTTCTTCGTTCCCGCGGCGGTACCAGTTTTTGTCCTTCGAGGCGAAGAACTCCTTCACCCCAGCTGCCACCTCCTCCTGATTGTTGAAGTGCCGCCCGCGAAGGAAGTGAGTCATGGACCGGAACAAGTAATCATCCGACGGACAAGGTCCGGACTATATGTTGAATGTGGCATCAATTCGATGCCCTCAAGTTCCCGCGGTATTACTCCTCACGTTGTATTGCTGTAGGAGAGCGTGCTTTCTGTTAGCTAGTGCCGTGTACTTCTCCTGCAAAACGGCATACATCCGCTTCAGCTGTTCAGAGTAGAGGTTGGCGTCGATGATCCGACCGTCTGGAACAATTTCGTAATGGATTTATCCCCTCGAAATTCCACCTGACGCAGAGCATCATCTTGTGCTCGAAACGCCCACATTTGGCAACAGGTTCAGGAAGCTGGTTCGGGCTCAACCACTGCCGTTGTGTGTTAGGATTGCGGAAATAGACTCATTTTTCATCGCACGTAACAATTCTTTTGATGAAACATACATCGCGCAGGTTTTCTAGAAGTTTCTTTCGCACTTCCACTCGGCGGTGTTTGCTTCAGCTGGCGTCAGTACGTGAAGGACAATGCGGCAGCTCCTGCAGACCTTGCCGAGGTCCTGAAGGTGACGAACCACGTTTGTCTGTGATATGCCCAGCTCGCCTGATAATTTCAGAGTGCTGGTTCTTGGATTTGCTTCTAAGGCCCGGCGCGCGGCCTCCTAATCCACGGTTCATGGCCCACCTGACCTTGGCTGGTCGTCGAGGTTTCTGTCACCTGAGCAAAACTTGTTGAACTACTTGGTTGCGGTTTTGTGGTCCACTGAACCTTCCCCTTTCGCATGACAAATGTTTCGTGTTGCTTGAGCAGCGTTATATCCAAGTTCAAACTCGTTAAGCAAAAGTTCCCTAATTAGCCGGTTGTGGCTGTTCATCTTTTAGGCGTCCCAACCACAGGCAGAATGACGACATCCAATGCTGTTCAAAGCAACGACTACCCCTTTATATCTCATAATCCATATTTTGAGGTTACTCATCTTTATTCCTAAAATCTTTCAGGAGGTTTTCGTCTCTACACATTTCCAACACGTATTTTTCTTAGTTACATCGTGGTTCAAGGCTGCCAAAAAAAAAAAAAAAAAAAAAAAAAAAACCAACTCTTTTCCCAATGACCAAACTCGAATTCATAATAATCTACCACAAGTATACATAATTGAACTCCCTAAAACACTTACATCTAATTAAAACTTCAATCAATAAAACTTATATTACACATTTCCTAAAACGTCAAAGTTAAAAAACTGTAACCCATAATTATTTACAATTTCACTCCGTACCCAATTAAAACAAACCTTAAATACCTGACACAACCACAATACTCGACAATCACGGACCTCTCTCCACTCAGAAATAGCACTTTCAGCCTCAGCCCAGGCCATTCTCAAGGAGTGGACGCAACAGATGAACCACCCGTCACCACCCACAAAACGTAGCGAATGTGTTTTATTATCGCTGCGTTCGGCCTGGGTCTGTTCCACTTTGCGTGGGGGATGCCCTTGTCAACTGCCCATTACTCCTATCTCTATTATTTTGTGTACTGAGTGTACAAAACACTAAGAAGTTTACACGGCAGAAAAAATTCTGCTGTTCTTAATTTTTGTCCTTTTTTTTTTTTATTATGCAACAGCGTGTGCAATGCTATTTGCATATGTAACTGTGCATGAATTCAACCTCTGACTCAGCACTTGCCATGTTTCCTCTAACATATAAGGTGGACGTCAAGTAATTTTGCTTCCTATACTTCCAATGGAAAAACTTCTGTACACATTTTCTTCACAATTGATGCGTTCCCAAGGATGAAAATTTGAACATCGATTAAAATAACTTCATATTATAATTTGGAATAATTAATATTTTCTTAAACATAACCATATTTATATTAAAAATCAATAATTTTTCCTTTGGTGGTGTTGAAATCACAAAAAAGATGGCGCGACCTGTACTTTGATGACGTCAGTAGAGAAACAAATGTTGGATTGCATAATTATGGTTATGGTTATGTTTTAGAAAATATTAAGTAATCCAATTTATACGATAAAGCTATTTTAATCGCTGTTCAAATTTTCATCCTTGGGAACGCATTCATTGTGAAGAAAATGTGTACAGAAGTTTTTCAATTGGAAGTATAGGAAGCAAAATTACTTGACGAGTAACATTTGACATAATTATTATTACCATAAAATAGCTGAGCCTAGATAAGCGCAAACTTTTCTAACATAACTACCCAAGATTTTGCGCTTAAGAATCCATTTGCTATATTTCCCCCTTCGAGATACGGCGTGGATAACTTCATCTTTTATGTTCCACTAGCAGGGGTATCCTGTATTTTCCGGATAAATATTACTATTCGTGGCATCACCAAGTTCAGCAGGTGAAAGTTAATGAATTAAAAGATATTCCTGTAATTTTCCAATAAATTTATTTTAATTCATTTAGGTTATTGCTTTTTGGTAAACAATATTTTTAGTTTTTCCATTGGGAGCAAAAATCTGTAGGATTGCCAACCCTTGAGTAGGCGACGTCCGTGTGAAAAGCAGGGTTCCTCCAAATTAATGCCAGCCACTGCGAATGACTGGCTGGTGCATTTATATTTGCATTGATCATAATTTGTTTACCGTTTTGAATTTTGAATATCTGGAACTCTCTATTTACATTACATTGTATTTCTTTCTGATGAAGTTGCTCGTTTGTGGTGAAAGCTAACTTTTATTCATTTCTGTTTTTAATACACCATTTAACGGACATTTCTGCACTTTATTATTATCTACGGTCTCTAACTTAGACCGTACATCGGGTAATGGAGTGCTGAATTGTGTTGCAGTTCTTAAAAGTAAAAACTGGAACTTTTTACGAAAATTTTGTGTTTGAGTCCCTTGGACCCCAGGCTCCGACCCCATCCAAAAACCGTCTACGGTCTAATTCAGGGTACCATGAGATAGTATACCAGAATTAGTGGTTCTAAATTGAAAACTACACATTTTTCAACGATTTCGTAAAAGGGAGGGGGCTTCTCCCCGTACTCCGACCGACCCCTTCAAAAAACCGTCTACAGTCTAAGTTAGATAGTACACCAAATTTGGTGGTTCTAAATTGAAAACTGTAGATTTTACGGGAATTTTATGTGGGAGGCCCCTTGACCACGGGCTCCGACCAACCCTGAGCTCCGACCCGTTCTGAAAACCGTCTATAGTCTGAGTTAGGGTACCGTGAGATAGTATACCAAATTTGGTGGTTCTACAATGAAAGCTGTAGATCTTACAGAAATTTTGGACCCCGGGTCCGACCAACCCCGGGTTCTGACCCCTTCCAAAAACCGTTTATGGTCTAAGTTAGGGTACCATGCGATAGTATACCAAATTTGGTGGTTCTAAATTGAAAACTGCAGATTTGCATAGCGGACATACAAAAACATTAAATTTTATATATTGATTGTTGCAGAACTCTAAAGAATACAAAAATAATGTACTTGTTTTTTTCTTTTTGTTTCAAATATGCATCCAGCGAGTTACCGAGTGACTTTCAATGGTTTTTATACTGGGATCATATTAATGTGAATTTCTGTCGCTTGAGTGCCCTAAATATGACCTTTTTTAGTTTGGAACATTTAGTATGGTATAAGCTGATGCAAAATTCTGTGTTCTACAACTGTAAACAAATTGTCTTAATATCAATTTATGTATTTTATACTCATGGTAACCGATATTTGAGGAAGGGGGGGGGGCGACACCATAAGTAACTAGAGGGGCTAGAAGCAATTGCTCATTCCTAATTTATGGCCACTGGTCAATTGAAGGAGGAGAATTAGCACCATAGCACAAACACATCATCCATGCCTCACCAGGATTCGAAGACCCATCTCAGATGAATAATCAAAAGTCAGCGTTCCCACCACTGCGGCACCGATGCGGGGGTCCTAACAAAAGTTCTGCACACTGTCCATTTTTGAGAAAAGTGTGGAGTAACAGAGGAAACTTACCTTATTGCCGTTCAATGTACTCCCCTCCGCTGCTAATGACAGCTTGCCAGCCGTGATGTAGTTCCTGGATGCCCCGTAGTACGCCATCTTTGTTCAGCTGTCGTATTGCTCGGGTCACGTCCAATGACAGTTCGTCCAGCAATTCTTAGCTGACGCCACGGAGCCGATTTTTTAACTTTGAGAAAATATCAAAGTAGGGTGGGCTGAAATCAAGGTTGTATGGTGAGTGGGATAAAGTTTCCCCTGCCATATTTCGACAAAAGTCTCCATTCCGACGCTGCACCATGACACGATGCGTTCTCATGCAGCCAGGTCGCTCCCACTTCCAACAAGTTGGGAGCGGTTTTGACGAATTTTCGGTCTCAACTTTGTCCTCAGAAAGTCACGATATTATTGTGCGTTGACATTTTGCCCTACCGGTACTCGATCAGTGACCCCAACACGCTGGCATCGTACGCAAAACTTATCATTTGCTTCACTTTGGATTGTTGCCGACGACACTTTGAGGGGCGTAGGAAACTCGGATGCCTCCATTCCGCTGATGGCGACTTCTGTTCCGGTTCAAAATCACGGGTCCAAGTCTCGTGAATTGCGACAATTCTGTTCAGGAAGGTGTCGTCCTCACTTTCGAACCTGTGGAGGTGATCCTGTGTGATGCTCACTCTGGGTGCCTTCTGCTCGGAGATGAGTTGATGGAACACCCAGCGCGCTACGATTTTTCTTTTACCCAGTGAGTCCGTCAAAATCCGGTGAACAGACATGGTGGACAAATTTGCCTGATGAGCAATCTCCTCGACTGTCAAACGCCGATCCTCTTCGAGAAGCATTACAACAATGGTGACAAGTGTTTTGTCTGTTGACGTTTGAGGTCAGCCTGAGTGGTGATCGTCTTCCACGCTGCTTCGGCCCTCCTGAAAGCGCGATGCCCAACGAAAAAATTGTGCTTCGATTAAGAGTTCCTTCCCCACAAACTTTTTGCGAGTCAGTGTGGATCTGTGTCACAGTCTCTCCCCCCCCGCGGAGTTTCTATTTTCATGTACGAGCGCTGGTCTAACGCTGTGACTCGACCTGAGGAGCTGCTCGCTTCCATTCCCAAGCACTCCCACGTCCACACAGCAAATGATAGTGCGTCGTTCTTACACCACTGCATTGCTGAGAGTCTGAACTGGGCATGACGCAATCATTTTCCCGATTGCTTCATCCGCTTCCGTTTTATATTAACGTGTGCAGAACTTTCGTTATCACCCTCGTATTAGCAATAATGAGTAATTCGTTAACACTAAAATTGGTTGGGTTTTTGAAACTTAAATAAAATTTGGGCTTCGGGTTAATTCAGGTCAACAATTTTAATGAAGGCACATTTCAGATTTCGTTGCTTACAAAGTAAGCCAAAATAAATGTTACAAAACAATATTTCAAGATCATAGAAAAGCTTAAATTTCATTTTTATTTGCATTAAATTCTTCAGTTTCGCAGTTTTATTAGTTACTCTGGTTCCGCAGTATTTTTCGTGTATCTCATGACTCCGTTTTAATTAATTTTTTTTTCCCACCTTGAGGCCCACTATAACGAGTTTCCATGGTGTCAGAAAATTCAGCAGTCCTATGTAATTCATCATGAATGCAGTTTTGGCCCACTAATAAGATAGTTAGTCATTTTTATATTTTATGATCAATCAATTAACATACACTGAGATACCAGTTTGTTTGGTAAATCTGCTTTCGTCACATAAAAGCCTCATTGTAACACACAAGAAAACGCGTGAGCTTGGCGTACAATATAAATCGGGAAGACCCGCGGATAAGCCGTCAGACCCCAGCACTGCCTCCCCTCCCGGTTATAAATAAGTGCGTCTTTCTTTCCCTTTCCACCTCGTTTCCGTGTGACTTTCCTGTCGGGCACTCTCTCCCAAATCTCCTAGCTTCCTACTTCTAAGGGTACCTGATGTCAGACACTCCCCTCCTATAATCCTCAACATAAATACCTCTGTCTCTCGACGAGCGTCAGTTTGGGTTCGATTGAAGGTTGGAATAGGCGAAAGAAGTGCTCTGAGAGACTTTGGGCGTGGCATGTCAGTTGGCGCCAGGAGTTCTAGTTTGAGAATCTCCCAAACGGTCGTTCTCCTGGGCTTTTTACGCAGGACCATAGCAAGGGTTTACCGTGAATATTGAGACAGGCAAAAAATCTTTCAGCGATACTGTGTACGAACAGGATCAGGGGAGGTCAAAGGAGACCGGTGAGAATCGTGCTAGCGAGCAGATGGGCCACAAACTTGCAAATCCCCGCAGTATTTCAACATTGCTGTTCCGAAAGTCATCTTTGATTGCATCACATATCGGACCATGTCGTAAATTGGCTACCACAGCCGACGACAATTTCACGTCTCATTTGACCCCTCTAATACACCAGCAATTTTCGCCCACAGTATCGCCTATTACCAGAAATGTGTGTAAACCCTTGCTGCGGTTATGCGTAAAAATTCCAGGAGAACGGACGTCGGGGAGATGCTAGAGTCGGCACGTCTGGTACGCCAACGATCATGCCACGTTAAAGGTCGCTCAGATCACTGATTTTACCCATTCAGGTCCTCGATCAAACGCCAACTGATGATGCACGGCAAGCTGATATGTTTGAATGTTCGCAGTCCTCACTCTTGTGCCGTCATACGTGTTGAAGTGTGCCATTAGGACAAGTGTGTACCTAATAAACTGGCATCTCAATGCATATTGTTATGTGTTCAGTATTCATGTTTACTTGTGGTGTATATACAGAGATATCAAGACGATAAGTAGCAATGAAAAGGCCTCGGTGTAGCTTAATTGGGAAAGCTTTCTAGTTCCCGAGCAGAAGGATGCGGTTCGGTCTCTCCACCGGCAAATTTCGTTTCACATTGGCGCCCGAACGTAAATTTCGTTTCACATTGGCGCCCGAATGTTCGCAGTCCTCACTCTTGTGCCGTCATACGTGTTGAAGTGTGCCATTAGGACAAGTGTGTACCTAATAAACTGGCATCTCAATGCATATTGTTATGTGTTCAGTATTCATGTTTACTTGTGGTGTATATACAGAGATATCAAGACGATAAGTAGCAATGAAAAGGCCTCGGTGTAGCTTAATTGGGAAAGCTTTCTAGTTCCCGAGCAGAAGGATGCGGTTCGGTCTCTCCACCGGCAAATTTCGTTTCACATTGGCGCCCGAACGTAAAAATGGATCTACTGGCCATTAGGTTCTTCGAAAAATGCGTCGTGTTCCTTCCACATATCGTCTGGAATGAATGAGATTTCCTTCCTGTACCCAAAGTAACTTTAAGCATGTTATGCGGGCGGACTCGAAACCTGCAATTTCGTGCCCCGCCTTTCCCGCGAAATGACGTACTACAGAGGTGACGCACATGTCAAGACGGCAAATAGCAGGCAGTGAAAAGCCCTTGTCGGTGTAGCTTTGCAAAGCATTCGGCTCTAGAGAAGAAGGATGTGATTTCGTGTACCGCCACCGGCAAATTTGGGTTTCACATACTTGCGAATTGCTTGTTTAAATTGTGTTGCACTTGTGAAAGAAAAAAGTGAAAAAAACAAAACAAAAAAACATCAGTTTTATTTACGACGTAATAAAATACAATTTTATAAAACTTGTTCCTACTTATCGGTATATTACTTTCGTCGTGTAATCTGGACGAGTTAAATTAGATGACTGCGGATGCCGTCGCAGGGAGCTCGCCGGACGACTTGATCAAACTATTGTTACAGTGGACACCCCCCCCCCCATCCTAAAACCTGAAGAAAACTCTAAAATTTGTCCGCCATGTCGCGTATGGTATGAGGCAGCTAGGAATCACAGTTCGGCAAGCTCACATGTTCTTTTACAGTTCAGTTTTTTTACTTATTTCTCATTTACGTTGTTTTTTCTTTCGGATGTTCTCTAAATTAATTAACAAAATTGCGGGATAATTGGGAAGTCGCTCCAATGCTCTTGAAGGCAAGAAACGCAATATTTTTGCCATTTTAAATTGTTTCTACCTGTGGGAAAAGGTAGCACTCAATGGTTGCTCTGGAAATTGATAAGAGCAAAGCGATAGGCCCAGAAGAGGACTTCTGGATTTCTTGAGGAGGGGCCGAGGTTACGACCCACCCCCGCCATTAATTTAGTAATTAATGGGCGTGGTTGATGCGTGAAATTAATTAAGTATTAATTATGTTCGAGGCTTGATTGGAGTTTAAAAGTGTAAACAGCAGATAAAGTTTTATCTGGGGGTTTGGAAAGAAAAAGAGGCGAAGAATTCTCTCTCTGGCTGGGTGGTCTCAGAATAGCTCTGTTAGGTCATAAATATCAGGGCGCAGCTGACGGGAAACTAAGCAACACGAAGTGGTGCCTTTCGAAGAGGGGTCCACTTGAGTAAATGAATGAAGATGGGGACAAAAGGTTTAGCGAATAATCGTAAATTCGTCGATTGTTTGGGGCATTTTCGAGAACAATTGCTCTCTGTGTGGTCCGTGCAGAAAAATAAGATTTCGCACTTAGCGTGAAAATAAGGAAGAAAGTTTAGTTGTCTGTGCGCTCTCCGATGTGAAAGGCTGGATGCCTTGGATCTGCAGCAAAATGAATTGGGAAAAATGAAGCAGCAAACCTCCCCGTATTTGGTAAGAAATGGAGACAACTCGAGGCAGCTGGAGATGCCAGTTTGCCATAAAGACAGCAGAATGCCTAAATCCGCGGGATAAAGCAGAAATTTCTAGGCTGGAGCGTAATGGAAATCAGCGACTGTTTGGACTAATGAAAGCCAAGTTACAGGGGAATTAAGAAGTCTGCGAGTGGACAGTGGTCATTCCAATGAGAAGCGAAGCCAAGCAAAGTCGGGTTCGGATGCCAACCACTGCAGTGTGGAATCGTCACCCCCATTCATCCCCTACTGTGGAGGAAGTGAAGAGATGCGCTTGTCTTACGGGGCGAAGCGAGGCCCCATGTGTGCGTGTGTGTGGTCACGTAAGCAGCGGAGCCACTACGTGTAAGTGCGACGGGATAAAACATGGCGAAAGAAAAATATGAGCGTAAGAGCGGTGGCTTCGATACCTAACAAATATACAGGTGAAATGTTGAGTTGCCGATATACGCTTAAGGTAAAAGCACGTCTGATTTCGCTCGGCCGAGAAAATTAATCTCAGGGCTGGCGGTCGCAACTCGATAAAAAAAATGGAAACGAAACCTGCGAGTGGCATATTTGAACTGCGTACTCAGGCAGGGTAGATAGATAGATGGTTTGCGAACGGAAAGGAACTGACTGAATTGGGAATGAACGGTCAAAAAGGACGGAAGGTAGCGACGGACGGAATCAACTATAGCAGCAGCGGAATTGAATGTGTCCCACTCTCCCAGCAGTCGACGTTCACAATTATTTCTTCACGACAACAAAAATCATTTCCCAGGAACACAGAAAATCAATCTTGGAAACCGCAACTGCAGATGTGAGAGGGCCTATTTTGCTTAACGGCCACCTTCAAATCGTCACGAGAATAGATCAGTGTGCACTCTAATCATTGCAACAAAGTGCGGCGTGATATTACCATTTTTAAGTGTGTGCTTCATTTACATCAAGCGTCAAAGTGAAGTGTTGAATCATCGGTGCTGCCACATGGTGCAAGTGTCTGTGTGTGTGTGTTTTTTTTTTTTTTGTCGTGTGATATTATGTGATGCACAACGGATTTGCACAGCAAAGTCACGTAACTGTAAGTAGATGAATATTTCCTTTTTCTTTCTTCGCACATCTGCGAACTTGTGCCATCCCGACACCCAAAGCTGCATGGACATAGATGCAGTAATGCTGAGTGACTGAACCTCAGAGGAAATACCTGCACATACAGATTTCAATTTCTTACCGGGCCCATTTCCTGATTATTTTTTTTACATGAATAAGGGAGAAGGTGTGGCCACAAATTCCGCTGGGCGGGACAGTTTCTTTTAACTTTGGTTCAGGGCCAAAGCGAGCGGGGAAGGATCTGCATGTGCATGCTTATTAGATTTAGTTAATTAACTTTGGCAGTATTTCGCACCTATAATCTTATACCGCAAATTAACGTGCTTGTGTATTTTGTGTCGCGAGTATTTTTAATGTGATCGTTTGCATATAATTTTTTTTTTCATTCTCTAAGCAATTGTATATGAATATCACCTGCAGCTCTATTTAGTGTGTAAACGAGTAGTATTTCTTGTTCAGATAGTCCGGTGGAGACTCAGTCGGCTTGTGTCTTCCGACAGTAATGTGTGACACCGTATGCTGCCCACATAAGAGGGGCAATTGTCTATACGCCCAGAGAGCGCCGTATCTGTTTAAATCTCGCAGAACGTTATTAAATGTTGTGTTGTGTATTTGAGAATCATGTGTTATTTGCGAAAGTGAGTGTTGTACTGGCTGGTTGGGGATTGAATGTACCGGAGTAAGATCCGACCACTACACTCAGTCACGAATTGGTGATTGCGGGTGAACCTCATCACAACTCTGATCCCAAAGTATCATTTTTTTTAGATTATTTTATTTTTTTATTTGTTGTTGTTATTTTGTTCACAAGGTGGATTCACCCAAGCCTTTTATGCTTCGGGTCATTCTTCAACTTTTCATTTTTTATGTTCTGGTGTGAATCTTTGAGTGCAGCAGTGCACCTGAGATTCTCACCTGGTGCCGCGGCCAACTAAATTGTACTTCAGGTCTCAAGCACCGTTACCGGCAGACTCGGCAGGAACACTGCTAGTGCCGTGTAACACTATGGACGGATGTGGACTACAGTGTTGAGACAAAACCAACCCCATTCCTCTCACCGAGAATTTACATCATAAAATCGGAACTTCGAGAGTTTGCCTTTCCCTTTTTTTTTTCTTGTTTATCGTCGGCTGTGTGTATTTTTGTGCTTAAAAGTGCTGTCATGATCGATTTTTATTCATCTGTTTATGATAACTTTGTATACTGATTCTAAAAATTCAGTTTCGTATTCGAACCAAAGTTTGATTGGAACTGGATGACTTTCATTTTCTTTTTTTGCAGGACAAAGTGAATCACAAAGAATTACTGCCTAATAAACATGAATACCATAAAATGGATTCAAAGAACGTAAGTAAATTTTGGTGTCTTTTTGTTCGTGACTTAGAGATCGTTTCACTGAGGGCCGCCTTAATGTTTTGCAATGGAACGCTTCCGCAGCATGAATATATTACTATGACGTGGGCACATCCTAAGCATCCAAACTGGATGACTTTCATAAAAGGCTAAGTTGCGACGACGTGGATCACTTTTTATGTCGTCATAGCAACAACCGAAAAACAAATGTTTGTGACGTCACGTTTAGCTTTTCGTGTTTTCGTGCTGGTGACGTCATCACCTACACGCGCACAGTGCACACGTATATCACTTTGTTTTGTTGTCATAGCAACAAAGAACACAGCTGCTGGGGTGATGTCATCTCATCCAAATCATTCTCACATGACGTCAGAGATACGTTATATCACACAGTCAACGTTTTGGAAATAGGATGCCCGGGGGGCGCAGGAAAAACTTATTTGTATAAAATCCTCCTCAGCACTATCCGTAGAGAACGAAACATAGCTTTGCCTGTTGCATCCATAGGAATCGCTGCTAATCTGTTAGAAGGTGGTAAAACATACTTCAACCAATTTAAGTAAGTGCCACCTTTAAATGAAACCTCCACGTCGAATATGAAGATTAATTCCACCGACGCCGAAATCTTTCGATCTGCGAAAGCCATCATTTGGGACGAAACTACAATGGCCTCCGGTACTGTTTTACTTGCAGTTAACCGAATACTGAAAGATATTACGAGAAATCAGAAAACTTTTGCTGGCAAAGTCATTTTACTTGGAGTAGACTTTAGACAAATTCTCCCTGTTGTCAAACATGGTGACAGAACCAAAATCCAGCATTTAATTCGCTCAATAATGAGAGAAGTTTGAGATTTTAAGACTCAAAAGTAATGTTCGATCTGTTGATTCATCATTCAGTCAATAGCTTTTACTACTTGGCGATGGTGCCCATCAAACTGCTGATAGCCTACCAGAGGAAATGAGAGATATC
This sequence comes from Macrothele yani, assembly GCA_039090855.1. Lineage (NCBI taxonomy): Eukaryota > Metazoa > Arthropoda > Arachnida > Araneae > Macrothelidae > Macrothele > Macrothele yani. The sequence continues at coordinate 5,532,394 of CM077014.1, forward strand.
TACACATATTTTATATGATGGTGATATAGCCAAAAAAATATTTGGTAAAAACTTGAAAATTTCTGATTTTAAAACATTTGCAAAGAAAGCCATTCTGCGTCCCAAAAATTCTGATATTGACAAATTAAATGAGAATGTTCATGATCTCTTAGAGGGGACAGCAAGCACATACTTAAGCTCCGATTCAATTGATGCCGATGGCGAAGAAAATACTGAACAGTATTATCCTATAGAGTTTTTAAATGAGCAAACTCCATCAGGAATGCCACTTCGCAGACTGAAGTTGAAGATTGGAACTATTATCATGCTCCTGAGAAACCCCAATACACAAAAAGTTTATGCAATGGAACAAGACTGATAATTAAGTATTCCAGTCAGGACACCTCCATTGTTGAGACGTCGGATTACTCGGATCACCTTATTAGAAACATCCTGAATCATACTGAATCGTTTCCCTCGGAGTGACTTCTTCAGTTTTGGGTACAAGTCATAGTCCGGTAGACTCATGTCAAGACTTTCGCCTGTAACAACAATTCTCTCTTCTCGCCTACTGTCTCGTACCGCTAAAGCAATTCTTCTGCAATCTCTTTACGAGCTGCTTGCTCCTCTTCACTCAGTTTATGCGGAACCTATTTGGCAGCCACTTTTCCTTTCTGTAATTTTTCATTTAGGATTCTGAGAACTGAAGCGGTAGACATGCTTGCCTCATATGCAATCTCTTCACATGTTTTCCGTCGATCTTCTTCCAAAATGCTGTTGACGATGACCACAGGAGTGTCGTCCGTTGCATCTGATGACCGGCCGCTTCTTGGGTCATCTTCGATGCTTTCCCGACCTTGGCATAAAACTGAAGCTCGCCGTGACACTGTGCTGTGATCCACTACCCTAACCCCACAAACTTTAGCTTTATGAATTTCTGTAGGGGATTTTCCTCGCGAAGTTTAAATTTTAATATGGGATCGCTGGTCGCTACGGGAGATCTGACCTGACTCACTTTCTTCCTCCATTTCTAGGCAGAATTAAAACAGAAAAAAAAATTAGCCAGCAAACTTAGAGATAACTTTGTATACTGAAGTCGGGCTTACAACTGGCACAACGATTGGAGTAATTGCATCATCCTACGGCTAGCGCCTGCGCAGTGTGCAAAACTTTTGAAATGACCTACGTACATTATTGAGGTTTAGACGAACGCAAGAAACGACCCTGACACCAATTAAATATGATGTAGCTACGAAAAGTCGAACTGTGCATGTGAAAGCTAAAGTCTAGCCTCAAGATAGAAAGAAAACCGGAATGGTAAGTATGTTGGTAAAGGGGATCGGTAACTTTTTGCCTAGGATATCTACAGATTACACCCTATCGTGTTATAATCATACAAAGGAAATACTACCGTCTATGTACGATATTTAATTAAAAAATGAAATGTATTTACAAATTAAAACTTCCACAAGCACTTTCGGAGTAACACTTACCAAATGTTCCACCTGATGATGGGATAAGTGTTACCCCGAAAGTGCTAGTGGAGGTTTTAATTTTTAAATAGATTTCATCTTTTAATTAAATATCGTACATAGACGGTGGTATTTGCTTTGTATGGCATATTATACGAATTGCGTTATAATCATTTTAAAGCTCTCGTTCCTCCCCCTTCCACTCCCTTTGGAGAGCCCAGTGGGAGCCAAATTTCGCTACGACACATAATTTATTACTGTCGAAAAAAATACATAGCATCAAAATACGTTTCTGTAATGGCTTTTATCACATTTAGCATGCTACTTTGCAATGAAATATTGTTACTTTTATGTAAAACTCGGTGAAATAATGCATGGCGATAGTAACAATGAAATTAACTATTTTTGCGTCATTTCATGGGACAACATTCAAAAATCAGATTTCAGCAATGGTGTAGACTACTTCCGTTACCCATTTTCGTTACATCGATTTTTTTACTTGGAATTTACTTTACTACTGTCGGGAAAGATGCATAGCATCAAAATCCCAATGAATGGCATTAAAAATAACATTTTTTTTTTGTCAAATTATTGTGGAGACGCTAAGATGTCAATAGCAGCTACAGTCAGCCAGTCACTTGAAACTGCTAGAATAGAACTCAAACAAAACAGTGATCCGATTCTTATTACCATTATATATACAAATATACCAGGTGATCCAAAAAGTCTTGCACATTTTGAAAACGTAATAACTCGCGGAGTTTTGAGAGTAGGACAACGCGGTTTGCGAGTAATGATCAGAATGACATCAAGGTTTTTATGAAATCACAAAATTTTTTATTCATTTTACTTACATTTTTCATCGCCAGATGGCGCCATAAGCGAACAGGTCTGGAATAGTGGGTATAAAAGCAGCAGCTGGGAAGCAACCACTAGTCAAGCCGCGGATGGCTTAGTGGTTAGTGTTTCAGACTATCGATGCTGGGTCCCCAGGTTCAAGCCTGGGCTGATCTTTCAGAGATGGTGTGATTTACTAACAATCGCTGAATATCCGCCGTGCATCGGACGAGCACGTTAAGTGACGGCCCCCAGGCTGGACCCACTGGTAAAATGGGTATCATTTCCTATGTCCCCCCTGAAATTCTCTCACCCATCTATGTGCAATATCGTACTTGTACGGTGGCGCCATCTACTGTACTCTAATCTCACTACAAACTGTTCTGTCAAAGTCGCTAGACTTGCTCTCATTCCTTCCGTTTCTGTGTCCTGCCCAAAAGGCGATCTCGCTGTAGGTGGCTGGGATCTAAACTCTACTCCCTGTGGACGGAAGTCCTACATGAAAATCACAAATTCTGCATCCTCACTGTGTCTGACTGTATATTATATATATACGGCGTTATTATAGCAACCACTAGTCACAGCAGTCCGTGTCAGCCTGCTGTAATTACCGGACAAAGCGCTCTTTTTGAAATTGTTCTATTGCAACGCTGAATGTGCGAGTGCTGAGTTGAGAGCCTACCGGTGACTGAAAGGTGATCACAGTGGGAAAAGACCGATGGAAAGTGCTGCGCTGCGGCGAATGGTGAAAGAAATTCGAGGAAACGGAATCTTTAGCAGCACGCCCACGAAACGGTAGACCACGAACACGTGCTGCTGCATCAGAGACGATTACGCAGGAAATGGATGTGATTGCAATGTCATCCGCACATGGCGACTCCAGTGCTCGCCATGTTTCTCGGCAAACAGTCATTCCATACAGGACTGTATGGCGAACACTACGACGGATTCTGCACAGATACCCGTGCAAACTGCAACGGCATCACGAACAGCTAGCTGGCGATTACGTGCAGCGTCAGGAGTTCGCAGCATGATTTTTTCGACAAATGGATGTCGACGAGAACTGGCTGATGAACGTTTTATTGACTGATGAGGCACACTTTTCCCTAAACGGAGCGGTAAACACGCACAACTGCCGCATCTGGGCCACGGAACATCCCCGAGAAGTCGTTCAAGTGCCACTTCATCAGCCGAAAGTGGCAGTGTGGTGTGGATTCACGGCTTCCTTCATTATCGGTAACTTTTTTTTTTTTTTTTTTTGAAGAGGTCCGCGGCACCTCCTTGGAAACCGTTTCAGTGACAGGTGCACGTTATGCGAACATGTTACGAACGTACGTTATCCCTAGCTTGCAAGAGCGGGCAGTGAATCTGAGCACATTTATGCAGGATGGAGCACCGCCCCATGTCGCACGTTCCGTTAAGCAACTGCTGCAACAGACGTTTGACGCAAATCGTGTGTTGAGCCGACACTTTCCGAAGGCCTGGCCTCCTCGGTCACCAGACCTGACACCCTGTGATTTCTGGCTCTGGGGTTACCTAAAATCACAAGTGTACAGATGTCGCCCAACTTCATTGGCCATGCTGAAAGATGCCATTCGACCCCATGTGGCAGCTATACCACCGGACATACTCTTTAATGCCGTTCATAGTGTTTTCTCTCGTCTGCAGGCAGTGCTGGAACAGGGCAGCCATCAGATTGAACACCTGGTACAATGAGGTGTCTAACCTGGTACAATTAGGTGTCTATTTTTCTCGACACTTCCAATCTGTGGTTGCTGCGCCATCTGGCGATGAAAAATGTTAGTAAAATGAGTAAAACTTTATGTGATTTCATAAAAAAAAAACGATGTCATTCTGATCATTTCTACGCAAACCGCCTTGCCCTACTCTCAAAACTCCGCGATTTATTACGTTTACAAAATGTGCAAGACTTTTGGATCACCCGGGACATAATATTCTTGATACGTGTTTATGTAATGTATATCATAATCATCAACAACTTTCTCAGTTCACTGAGGGATGAAGGTCTCCCCAAATCTCTTCCACAAGCTGACCTAAAATATTTTTCGAGTAATGGAATATAAAGCTTTGCTGTGAGAGCAAAGAATTCCTGTCTCTGTCCTGAGCAACTATCTTTCATGTCACTCATGCATTCTTTCGAATTTCACCCACCCATGGATTTTTTTGGGATTAAACAGACTACTAATATAGATATATATATATAAATTCTGATGTTCATAATTATGAAACTGGAAATAGATTTCAGATAAAGCCATGGCTGGAAATGCACAACAAATTATCAACTATCAGGAACCAACTTCTTGGAGCCTTTTACCTGATGAACTAAAACGCATTTAATAATTACAACTTCTTTAAGAAAAGACTGACGACATATTTGCTTAATTTATCAAAACACCTCTCAAATTATTATATAACATTTAATCCTTTTCTAATTGCCATTAATATCTACTAACAACTGCTGATCTATTGCATGACCTGCCTACTATTTATTTTTATTCTGTAGTAACTTTTACATGACTTGTGTTTATCATGTAGGGAGATCAGTGATTAGTCAGGTCATTTAAGATTTTTTTCCTGATTTCCTTGGCTGTTATAATAATTATTCTTTGTTACATCAAAATGTATTAGGGGTATGCAAAAGTTTCTGCCGTTTTAAGGAGAAAAGAAACAGGAACAATCAGGAAACCAGTACACATTTATTCAACGAAATATTGACCGTTAGCATCAATGACATTTTGCTATTTTTCAGCGAACAAATGATAAAAGGACTCGGGCTTTGAGCTGAAGAAACGCGGGGACGAAATTTTCCATCTTTGGAACTGTGGTGTACCACTGTTGGGCTAGGCCATGTTGCATAGAGCGAAACAGATGAAAGTCTGAGGGTGCAATGTCCGGGGAGTTAGCTGTGTGCGGTAAAATTTCCCAGTGTAACTGTTCAAAAATGGATTTCGTGGTGGCACCGACATGTGCTTTGGCATTATCGTGTAACAGGATGACTTACCTTTACCTTTCCACGGGCGTTTTTGCTCGATTGCAGCGTTCAGTTTCATCAGCTGATCGCTATATCGTTGTTCAGTGATTGTTTCGCCCGGTTTCAACAGTCCGAAGTACAGCACTCCATTCATATCCCGCCACACGCACAACAGCACCTTTTCCCCGTGGATATCCTGTTTTGCAGTGAATGTTGATGGCTCGCCTGGGTCGACCCAGGATCGCTTGCGCACGAGGTTGTTGCAATAGACTCATTTTTCATCCCCGGTGGCAACTTTCCACAAGAAATTCTTCCCTTGAAACCTCTTCAGCAACGACATGCATATGCCCAATCGTTGATAAAAATTACGCCCCGTTAAAGTATGCGGAACCCACTTCCCAATCTTCTGGATGTTCTCCGAGGCCTGTAGACGTCGTATCACCGTCGATTGAGCCACTTTCAAACGTTTCGCCAGTAACGTGGTCGATTGTGTGGCATCCTCTTGCAACAGCGGTTCCAGCTCTTCGTCTGCGAGTTCCAGCGGTCTACCTGCAGGTGGCTTGTCTTCCAAGCTTATGTCACCTTTCTTCCCTGGTAAACCATTCTCGACGCATCCGCTCACCCATAACCGTTTCGCCATACGCCTGTTATATTGAACCGTATGCTTCACTCACACTTTCCCTGAATTAAACATGAATAACAATTAGTGCCACAAATGAATTTTATCGACCGCCATGCTTGGCTTCATGTACGAACTGACAGCACGGGTCGCAATCCGATTAGACCCTTACAGCGCTCGCTAGCCGGGGTGGCGGAAACTTTTGCATGCCCCTAATAAATATAAACTTGATGTAAGGTATGTTGTAACAGCTAAAACAATAAAATTATTATTATCTTCCACGTGGTTTTTTTCTGGGGTTTTCCTGTCTCATGGAATCCAGTGTAGCATTTTACCTGTCGAACACTGGTCAGTTCATGTAGCAGTATGCCCATTTTATTATGACCTGGGGGTCTTCACTTCGACCATATCATCAACTGTTGCCATGTTTCCTATTTTACTTGGTTATATTATACAAAGCATGCGTTTCTCCATGCTTCTTTGAGTCGTCTTCACCCAGGTAGGTCTTGTTTACGCTTTCCAACCGTAGGTTGAAGAAACGTATGTGCTCCAGCTTTGTCCGTCTGTCCGCACGATAACTCGCGTAAAAATGGTTCGATTTCGATGAAATTTTGGTATGTGGTAGGGGACCACCTGGGGACGAACCCTATATGGGCGAAATGGAGTCAAAGGTCACGACATAGGAGCGGGATGCATTCCATTGCCCTTATGCATCATAACTTGCGTAAATATGGTTCGATTTCCATGAAATTTTAGTATGTCGTAAGGAACTCCCTGGGGATGAATTCTACTGAAAATGGGTGAAATGGGGTCAAAGGTCAGGACATAGGAGCGGGATGCATTCCATTGCCCTTATGCATCATAACTTGCGTCAAAATGGTTCGATTTCGATGAAATTTTAGTATGTGGTAGGGGACCACCTGGGGACGAACCCTATTGAAAACGGGTTAATTGGGTTCAAAGGTCAGGACATTAGGAGCGGGATGCATTCCATAGCCCTTATGCGTCATAACTTGCGTCAAAATGGTTCGATTTCCATGAAATTTTAGTATGTGTGAGGGACCACCTGGGGACGAACCCTGTTGAAAATGGGTGAAATGGGGTGAAAGGTCAGGACATGGGATCGGGATCCATTCCATCGCTTTTGTGCGTTATAACTTACGTAAAAATGCTTCGATTGAGACAAAACTTTATCATGTTGTTCCGGAAGTATACTTTACCGGTTCTGTTGAATATCATCATAATGGGGTTAAAGGTCAGGTCATAGGACCGATATTTATTCTACAGCCATTATCCTCATAACTTAAGTAATGATTTCTGGTATGTTGGAAAGCGTATCATAATCAATGCATTGCATGATTTTACTAACTTCTTTAGTTTAGGTCTATGTCCCTGATCCAAAAGCAAGAACTGAAGTAATGCATTGATTCAAAATTCAAGGCCAGTAAACTAGTATTGGAAGCATTCATTGATCGAAGGCTTTCCTTTTTCTTGCAAAGAATGATATTTTACCTCCAGAGAGGTTATTCGCTCTTCCAATTGTCGTTCAAGCACCTTTCTCTCAATGTCCTTTTATTGCCTTTCCTTTATATTTACTTTAATCCTTGGACCATTCCTGGTTATCAGTTATATTATCTTCTGATGTTTTATGGGGTATAATTATTATTATAGTATTCATTTTACTTGAATGCATCTTGTTTTCTTTGATAAGATATCCCGTTATGTGCTCTTGCTCTATGGCCGAGATCTACGAGTATTATTTACTTTTACGCTAGCACACTATCATCGGCAATCTTGCATCTTGAAAACTCCATTTGAAACTAATGTAAATACATAGTTAAATGTGCTTCTCTTCCTTTGTTTGTGGGACATCTTATCACTCCTTGTGTGTGTAGCTTAACGCCTGAAGTCACATTACTGTAAATGTACTCAAGGTTTTCTACGGTCTTATTTAGCATCTAAAGTGTGAGAGAGAATTCAGCATAGCTGAAATTTCGTCTAGGCAAAAACCTTTTAAAAATCTACAAAGTTGACAAACAGTGCGTTCATTTTTCTTTTCTTCCATTCATTGAATGCTTATGATCAATGAGGTTTTAGTTTCCGCCTTGATCCTGATAAAAATTGAAAACTCCAGCTGATTTTAAACACATTTTTATTTTAAATATGTAAAATATCGTTCTGTTAATGTTGTCATGACGGTATTTGGGTAGCGTATCAATCGAATTTCAATTATCTTTGTTATATAGCTTTAAACCTTGATCTATACTTTTTGTTCTTTCTCCCACGCGCAGTTTAGCCGTTAGAGGGCGCAAATACACATGACCGTTTATTACTGTATTTATTTTATTCCCCATCACTGTCACTGAAAATTTATTTTTCTTCCTGTGACTTTCACTCTGACGAGAGTAATTTCCCCATTTTCTACTTCAAATAACGCACAATTTTCCAGCTAGAGACATAAATATATGTTCTCTACCCCTGATAATCTCAAGTGTCGAAAGCTGGTTTCAAAAATTCATTTTGTGTCGGCTAACGTCTACTACGGAGAACGTTTCGTATATATTTTTCTTCATTTTTGTGATGCACAATTCTGCCTCAAGAGGGCGTAAATTCTTCTATATATATCAGATACTTGTCACTGTGACAAACGCTGACTTGCACTCTCTACTCGTCGAAACATGCGAATAATTTCCTTTAAGGGGTGTTAAATGTGCAATTTTGTTTACTACTGTATTTGCACTTCTCAATATCTGACTGAAGAAATTGTTTTAGCCCCTAATAACTGGAAATACCAAAAAAAAAAAAAAAAAAAAAAAAAAAGGTTTTCTCGCATTTCTCAGCCTTTCCTGATTTAAAATGTTATAGATAGGTAGCGAAAAATTAGGTTTGTTTTTCAATAGTATCACCAGATGACTGTCGGATCTGAATTTTGTTTAATATAAGTTTTTCCATTAATAAAACTTTTTCCACTGTCAATATAAAACACATATGCTACGTTACACTGACCACTGGTAACGTGGCAATATGACTTAAAATATCGTCTGTAATCCGTATTTCTGTGTTGCTATTCGTTCTCCACGTTGCGGTATTATATACAGTGTTACTTACTAAATACTGTGATTATTAACACCTAACGATGTACGACATTGTTACAGCTGTTGTTTCTGTTTCGTTTACATACACTCGTAGTTTATGTAACCGATTCTCTTAAAAATGAAGCCAGTGAAACGAAGTGAGTTAGGTTATGAAAAGCGGAAGAAGAAAAAAGAGAAAGACGAACCTCTTCAAAAGCAAAAAGAAAGCTTATTAACATTCCTACAGAAGCTTGTGCAGAGTCATATCGCTGATGAGCGAATTGAGCAAAAGCCTCCCGATTTATGTGCTTCACAAAAGAAAATGTGCAACTGGAACCAACACAAGACCCACACCATTCACGTTAGACAACAACGATGGTTAGGCTAGTTTCATAAATTCAAATCTTGACTCCAGTTACTTAGATTTAAATGAGAAACCATCCCATTTGCCACTGAATGATTTTAATTGTCAGCCCTCAGAACCAGACCAAATAATCAACCAAGAGCATGAACCAACAAATCAAGAGGAAGAGCGTAGGCCCACCTGTTCAATGAATTCATACTATCTTATTGATATGGCCTTCTAACCCCATCTCTGATGTAATAGATTACTTTATTAGAAACAAACCAAAAAATAAAGGAGAACTGAAAAATCTGAGGAAAGTATTTTCTGACTGTGGGAAAACATATTTCAGGAACATAAATGAAAATCACTTTTGTAGGTTGAAGACAAACGGAACAAAAGAAAAAAGAAACTGTTTAATTTTTTTTAAACTTCTAAATCTGCTTACTGCTATGTGTATAAACTTTTTCCCGACCATAAACAATCACATAGGGTTCTTGCTGATGAATTTTCTGATTGGTCCTGTACAGAAAAAGTTTTAAGAAATCTTGAAGTCTCACTTGACAGCCATGGTCAACATGCTTAGTAGTAAATTATTCGGGAGAGTAGATTCTCAATTAATGACTCAGATTGAAAAAGAGAAGGGCTAATAGGGCAAGTACTATATTGAGTAGTGGCCACTGTGAAACTAATTGCAAGACTCGGACATCCTCTCAGATGTCACGGAGAAACTGAATGCTCTGAATATGTAAACAAAGGCAATTTTTAACTCGTATGAAGTATCTTGCAGAGTTTGATGCCTATCTGAAAGATCATTTTGAAAAGTATGATAGCACTGTGGTTCAGGCAGAACAAACTGTTTGTTTCACCAAACATATAATGAGATATTAACTGTAATGGCGGAAGAACTTGAGAAGGTTTTTTTGTGAAGATTCTAAGAATTCACAGTATTTTTTCAATTATCGCCGATTCTACGCCTGACGTAATTCATGTGGACTAACTAACTTTTGTTTTGAGGTATGTAAAAACTGATAGAAAAACTGTTGAGCGATTCTTTGGTTACTTGCCCATAAAATCTCACAAAGCGAAGCATTTGAAAGATACTGTCTTGAAAAAGATTTTAGATCTAGGGCTGTATATAAAAAACTGTAGAAGCCAATGCTATGAGAATGCCTCGAACATGTCAGGCGTATATGCTGGCCTTCAAGCGAAAATGACTGAAAGAAGTCCCACAGCATTTTTTGTACCGTGCTCAAGCCATTCTTTGAATTTAGTTGGCAATAAAGCTGCAGATATAATGAAGCTTACTTTGATTTTTTTTTAAAAGTATAATTATAGTTTTTTCGGACTCCACTCATCGTTGGGAAATTCTTAAATCTCACCTTTAACCACACCAATAAATTGTGAACACTTGAGTGATATTCGATGGTCAGCAAGAGCTGATGCTGTATCAGCCTTACGAGGAGCTTATAGTGAGATTAGAAAAGCATTAATTAAACTTTCTGAGTGTGAAACTGAAAAACCTTTAGCCAAAACAGCGGCAAAATCATTGGCAAAAAAGTTTGACAAATAATCAACTTCCTTCATGACTGCCTTGTGGGTCCGGCTGTTGCAACGAATCGACAAAGTCAGCAAATCCTTGCAGAAAGAAGCTGGAAACATAAAGATGGCAGTAGATCTATTTTAGTCTCTGAAGCTCGTCTTTGATGGCGTACGTAACTACTGTTTTGACATAGACATGGAAGCCTCGACTTTGTCTATATCTGTGGAGCAACCAGACAATGATGAGAGTTACAAAAGGGGAATAAAAGAAAGAGCTTTGCTGATGAAAGTACAGACAATGAAGTTCATCTGGAGGGAAAATAAACTATTCGAGTGTAGATACTGAATGCTATCTGTGACAACCTGGCAGTTGAGCTGGAGAAAAGAAAATCAAAGTTAGGATATATATTCGACCTATTCAAAGCATTTTTTGCTAATGAACATGACCTCTACGAAATGTAACCACAGCAATATTTCCAAGGTACGTATATACAGTAGCGAACAAAAGTATTTGGCGAAACACTTTTTCGACCATAATTTTTTTCTGCTGGATCAACTCGGGTCATTTTGGGATATGATATGTGTTGATTCGTGGGTTACGATGCCGCGTAGTTTGCATTTCGCTCAGACCGAATTTGTCGTTCGAAATGGGCCATATTCAAGAGTCGCCAATTATTACCCATTTGTTTGCTGCATGTATTAATGTTTTTCTTGTGATTTTTGTGGGTTTTGTGATGTGTAGTGTGATAATAAGTCAATCTTAGGTTTTCAGAAATGGGTAAAAAGGCGGAGATCCCTGTTGGAGCTCGCCAGGCGGTCGTGAACATGATGGAATCCGGAATGCGCGTCACCGACATTGCGAGGGCCCTGAAGATCCGACACCAGTCCATTTCAGCTATCCTGCAACGTTATAAGACGACTGGGATCTTCGAGAACAGTCCGCGATGTGGTAGGCCTCGTTCCACTACGTTGCGTCAGGATAGACGCATCCTCCGTCGATCTCGTGCTGATCCCACCTTGACTGCTGTGGACATCGCCACCGAATTCCGCGACAGCGACGACCTGAACGTCAGCCGAATGACCATCTCCCGTCGTCTCATTGCTGGTGGATTGAATGGAAGAAGCCCCGCCAAGAAACCACTCATCGGAGTCAAGAATCGACGAGCCAGAGTCGCGTTCGCGCGCCGTCGTCGACACTGGACCGCGGCGGACTGGAGTAAGGTGCTTTTCACCGACGAGAGCAAGTTCAGTTTGTTCGGAAGTGATGGCATCCGATACGTACGACGTCCGTGCGGCCAGAGATTCAACCCCCAGTTCATTCAGCTGACTGTCAAGCACGGAGGAGGATCGCTCATGGTTTACGGCGCCTTCTCTCGCGATGGAATGGGCCCCATCATCAAGAATGACGGAATAATGACCGGCCAGAGCTACACGAACATGCTCATCAACAATGTCTCCCCATGGGCACCAGAACATGCCACCCGGATGGATCATGCAGTAAGACAACGACCCGAAGCACACCTCCAGAGTAGCGAAGGCAGCCTTCCAGCAGCAACAGGTCACACTTCTAGACTGGCCAAGCCAATCTCCAGACCTCAACCCCATCGAGCACATGTGGGAGGAGCTGGAGAGACGATGTGCGAAGAAAACCTGCCGGAATATGGCCCAGAAGTTCGACCAGCTGTCTGCAGAATGGGCGCGAATTCCGCAGGTCACCGTCGAGAAGCTAGTGGACTCGATGCCGGCCCGTTGTGCAGTTGTTATTAAGTCTCGTGGTTATCCCACTAAGTATTAGTTATTGTTTTGTCGTTTTCTCGTACTTGTTTTCTGTTATCGTTGTATTAAATGAATATGATACACACCTACTTTGTTGGTCAATTTGTATGATCTTTGCGATTAAGCTCGATACCTGATTTGTGTTAAGGTTTCCGATCCATCTGCATATGGGTCATGTTTACAACTGAATAACACATATCGTATCCCAAAATGACCCGATTTGGTCCAGCAGAAAAAATATTATGGTCGAAAAAGTGTTTCGCCAAATACTTTTGTTCGCTACTGTACATAGATATCTACATAGATGGAAAACTGTTTTGTGATGAACTGCAGCACTTCCGTCGTTTTGTGAATCTCTGGAATCAAGATCAATCCTCAGTCCGTCTGGAAGATTGCTACAAACTGCATGTGGACAGTGTCGGTTTGAAAGAGGCATTTTCAAATGAGGAAACCATTCTTAAAATTGTCCTTACTTTACCAATATCTAATGCAAGTGGTGAAAGATCATTTAGTGCTCTTAAAAGAGTTAAAAACTATATACGATCAACACTTTCTCAAGAGCACTTGAATAGTTTTTCAATATTGCACATAGAGAGTAATGGACTGAATCATGTCAATTATGATGAAATTACAGACACTTTTGCTGCAATTAAAGTCAGGAGGAATTTCTTATAAGCATGATGCTGTGTTTGTAAGTAAATGAAAAGGTGTTTCTCTTTGTTGCAATATAGAATAATAATAGAATTATTTGATGATGAGGAAATTGATTATTGTCCGTTTGAGTAAATATACCCGGATGTGCCCCAAAACGAGAGGGGCTCCCAAAAGGTTCAGTGAGACGGCCCCCTACAGTATAAATCCGCCCCTGTTCACACTCAAAAACTGATTTCCTCTAAATATTGGGTTGATGCAAATGAAATGGTCCGCTTTTGACGGGTGGTCATATTTGACACCTTCAGCGGAATGGTGTCGTCCAGCAACGTCACAAGGTCGGAATATATCTGGTGTTACGTGTTGTGTGCCTTCTTTCTCGTATAAAGATCAACCGCAAGTGTAGTGTCTTTGGTCAAAGTGGACCATGGAGACCCAGTTGCGCGTAATTTTTCTGTATGAGTTCTAACTCGGACATTCCGTATGGCTGTCCGAAACATTAACGTTGTGTTTGGGCAGGATACTAGGATTGAACGTTCAGCACGGTACTAGGAATGAACGTTCAGCAGGGTACTGCGAATGAACGCACCTTACGCCGATGTTTCGCAAAATTCCAAATAGGAGACACGTCCCTTAAAAGAGGCGACTCGTGGTCGTCCGTCGCTAATTTAGGGTCATTGATTACAGCGAGGGAAGAGAGCTATTACGTTAATACAAACATATGACCCAAGCCTCCTTCAGGACTCGAACCCGAGCTTACTCGGACCAAATGGTCAAAAGACAGCGCTTAGGCCACTGCGCCACCGAGACTGCCAGTCAATATTTTATTGACATTATACTCGCATTAATATTTGATTTTCTTTGCATTTGTGAGGATCGTACAATAAAAACTCGAAAAGCTGGAATTATTCATATGCATTGTAGACGCCGATTACTCTTCGAAATCACTTTTAGATTCCATCACATTTAGATTCCAAAACAGCAATGTGTGTGTATGCGCGCGCTCATGAGAAAAAATCGGGAGAATAACCATGCAACCTGAAGAAATTTCAGACTGCTCGCAGGGAAAATTTCAGTTCTTAAGAAAGTGTTGTTGTTTTTTTTAATAGAGATCTGATCGTGAAGGACGATATCTAGAGTGCGTTTGATCATCAATTATACTCACGGACAATGAAATTTGCGCACCAAGAAGGGAGCGTCGGATTGAACTGAAATTTTGTGGACGTAATGATACAGATGAATGATACGCATGATGGCAAAAACAGAGCTGCAGAACAATTAGAGAGGGATCTGTGGCACGCAATCCGATGATCTTCAATAGCGCGTCGCACCGCTTTGTGCGGCGATACATGCCGCAACATGGTCCGGCATGGAGGCGAACAGACGCCTGATGTTATCCTGCGGTAGTCTGGCCCACACGAGTTGGACGGTGTGCTCCAAATCCCGGATAATGCGGCACGGTGGCAGCTAGCGTTTCAACTGGTCCCACACATGCTCGATATGGGACATGTCCGGGGAGCGGGCAAGCCATGGAAGTGTCTGGACATGACGTAGGTAGTCCTGGACAATTCTAGCCGTGTGCGAACGGACATTATCCTTCTGGTATATAGCGCACCTGGAATCCCGGCCAGGAATAGAAGCACATGGGGCCATAGAATCTCATCCACATACCGCTGGCCCGTCAGTGATCCACGTACCACTACTAGAGCTGATCGGCTATAGTAGGCAATGGCTCCCCAGACCATAATGCTTGCAGTGGGGGAGGTGTGGAGCTCGATAGCTAGCCGGGATTGCGCCATTGACTTAGGGACCTCCACACCCGGACACGATTATCGTCTGTCCCCAAAACGTAGCGTCACTCATCGCTAAATACCACACGTCGTTAGTCTTTGGCGTTCCACGTCGCTCTGGCCTGCCACCACTGCACACGGAGCCGGCGATGTTCAGGTGTTAATTGCAGCACACGTAAGGGGCGCTGGAATCGCATATTCGCTTCCGCAAGGCGTCGGGAAATGGTTCGTAGGTACACAGGAGCCGCTACATCTGCCTGTATGGTAGACTGGGTCCCCGTAAGATCCATTCGTGCTTGGCGCACGATCCGCATATCCTCCTGGTCCGTCCGGAGCCTCTTCGCCATGTGTCCACTGCTCCCAACACAGTCTGACGGTATTGTCAGAACGATTCACGTTGCGGAATATACAGCGCCTCGACCACCCTCTGGTTTTCAGCCCGATGATCAAACTTCTGTCTTTTAAGTCCGTTAGTTGCATAAATCGACGTCTCTGGCGTCTACTCGGCATTCTTCTCACTCTGTACTCTTGCTTGCGTCGGCCGGTGCTTTTCCCTTTCATGGGGCATCGACAACATGCTAGTTTATAAGGCTGCAAATTCGTGCTTGCAGCGCCACCACAGGGTGTGCGGTCATGTGCAGTCGCACCAGGCGTAGATCCTTTGCATACCAGCACGCACTCTAGCTATTTGCAAAGTTTCGCGGTTGTAGCATATTTTCTTCTAGGTGCGCAAATTTTATTGCCCGTGAGTGTATAATAATTTTAGAATGGATGCGACCAAGAACATTCCGGTTTTTAAACGCATACGCTAACCAAAATCATTGCCTTTTTTAAACCAGTGTTCGGATCGATAGAGTAATTGTTTATAATAGAGTAATTTGTTTTAATAATAGAGTAATTTGTTTTAATAATAGAGTAATTTGTTTAGACCACGCAAATAAACAAAGCTGTGAATTTTTTTTTATTGCTTAATTTGTAACGATTACGGAAATCGATAAATGGAGTGGAACAAGTTTGACTTCTGACCCCACTGGGAGTTTGGGAAGGGATCAAAAATGTAAAAATGCTTTCTGTAAGCTTTATCTGTGTCTGTGGTAGAAACTTACAAACATCAGTATAGGGCACAATGTTTAGATAAATCAATGAGAACTCAGCAAAGCCGCCCCGGTGGCGCAGTGGTCTAAGGCGCTGGCCTCTGATCATTCGCCCGTAAGGGGTCCGGGTTCGAATCCCGGTCAGGCATGGATGTTGTGTTTGTCTTACGGCACTGGCTCTCTTCCTTCCCTGGAACCAGTGACCCTAAATTAGGGACGGGCGACTGCTTATAGCCCATTGAGTTGCTCACGGTGGTCGTTAAACCTCCAATCCAAAAAAAAAAAAAAAGAACTGAGCAAAAGACATTAGCATAAACTTCTCTTCAAAAATCATAAATCCTCACTGGCTGTTCTCTTAGTACGAATGCGAACAAGTTATGTTTGATGTATATAATCACTTCAACACTGGCTATGTATCTTTATTGAAAGTTAATATTATCTTCAACGGCAATTTTTGATGCTGTTTTAACGTGTTTAACACTTCTTACTGCAATATCTTTTCTTAGTTGGATATAAATGTTTGCATTCTGGGGTGCCATTCTACAGTTCTTTGAACACCTTTATGTGCTTCACTTAATATCTGTCGTACGGGTGTTCATATCACTTCACCAACCTGCGAGTGTTTTTAAAATCAATTTCAAATGATACAGGAAGGCACAGAGTTAAGTGCAACTTTGTCTGTCGGTGGGCGAGCGGTTAGGGTATTAATTTCTGTGTCCGAAAAATCCGGTTCTAGTACTGAGTCAGATGTTGATCTCTTAGCCTCTTTCAGTTGTGACTGATTCTTGCCCGTCACTGGATCAAGTTACCGTTACATAAGAGCTGTTACACTTAATAGCTGTTTGAAGTGCGTGAATTTACTTTATGTTTCTTCAAGTATGGGCTCATGGCTATTTTTTGTGCCACCTTCATACAAAAGGCTGATGCCACCGTATATCCATGTGGAATGAGCTCAAAGTATAACGAAGCAAATATATAAATAAACACGTTTAGAATGATCCACAGTATTCTACAATAACGTGATTTTTTTCTCATTGTTTCGTGGTTTAACGACCACCGTAAGCATTTTACGATATAAGCAGTCATCCGTCCCTAATTTAGGGCTACTCTTTCCAGGGAAAGCCGGCACCATAAGATAAGCGCACGAACCATGCTTTATCTTCAGCTGGAAGCTAGCCCAACACGGATAATTAGCCCAGAAACAAGCGCCCCTGACTACTCAGTCATTGCATTGGCTTGGAATCTTCGGGGTAAAAATATGGTGACCAGAGCCAAGTAATGCTATGTTTTTTTGTTTTGTTTTGTTCTTCAACAAAGTTATACGGTACATATATACACCGATGATCCATTACATTATGACAACCTACCTAATAAGCTGTAGGACTCCTTCTTTAGCACGCAAAACAGAAGCCGTTCGGCGAGGCATCAATTCGATGAGGTGGCGATAGGTATCCTGGGGTATCTGGTACCATAATGTCAACAGCAGGTCCTCCAATTCCCGTACATTTCAGGGTTGTGGTTATTTAACGCGAACACCGCTTTTCCAAGTCGAACCACAAATGTTCGATTGGATTCATGTCAGGTGCATTTGAAGGCCATGCAGGGCATTAACAGAAAGTCACCAGCATGTTGCTCAAACTACTCCTTGACAATTCTGGCAGTGTGGCATGGCGCATTATCCTGTTGGTAATGGCCATCACCAGACGCGAACGCAGTTGCCATGAATGGGTGCACTTGGTCCGCAACGATGTTCAAATCCTTGGCAGCTGTCTGGGATTGGTACAACGATACAGGCAGGCGGTTTATACCAATCATATTGTATAATGATTGGTATAAGCCGCCTGCCTATTTCCGCCCAACAGTGCATCCAGGTGCCAAAGCCTCCATTGGTAATTGGCGTATCCGCACCCGGCCGTCTACGTGGTGCACCGGGAATCTTGATTCGTCAGATCAGGCAGCTTTCTTCCAATCATCCACAGTCCAATCTCGATGATCTTGGGTCCATTTCATTCGTTGTTGGCGATGACGTGCAGTGAGCATGGGTCTTCGGCTACGCAGGCCCAAGCGTAGAAGGCTGCGATGAACTGTGTGCTGTGATACATTGCCCTTATCACCACTGTTGTAGCTTCCGGTCATTTGTCGCACGGTAGCCCTGCGGTCGCAGTGAACATTGAGCGATAATCTTCGCTCCCCTCTGGCACCAACGAGCTGCCGACGAAATGAGGCTGGACGACGGTTCGTCGTTTGGCCATCTGTGCACCACTTTTGATACGTACTCATCACAGAGGCGCGTACCTACAAGCCGCGTCGTTTCCGAGATCGTAGTTTCGAGGTGCCGTGTCATCACAATTTTCCCTTCGTCAAACTTCGATAAATCAGCAGCTTTTCCCATTCTGACTCCGAACACTCTACTAACTGGAAGCCGGCCCTAGGGTTGTAATATACTGCTCTGTGAACTTCACCTGCGCCAGCGTTCTGTCTCCAGGCGCGCTCATTTCTCTAGACTGAATGTGGTCATAA
The DNA here is from genome assembly GCA_039090855.1 of Macrothele yani. Taxonomy (NCBI): domain Eukaryota; kingdom Metazoa; phylum Arthropoda; class Arachnida; order Araneae; family Macrothelidae; genus Macrothele; species Macrothele yani. The sequence goes on from CM077014.1 coordinate 5,551,083, forward strand.
TGGAAAAGCTCATCGGTGTAAATTTATGTTCAACAAAAAAACTTGGAAATTATGGTAATTCAATTCTCTGCTTGATCCATATATATATATTTTTTTCAATCTATCTTTTATTATTGTGAGCAAAAACCGTATTCACAGGGAAAACTAAGTGTTGTGTAGTGAATTTCATATATTTTTATGTTATCATACCCGGGAAACATAATTTTTTAAGTGAGATACTTAGAAGCACAGACATCAGGATAAATATAATTATGTACCACCGCCACCTGTCGAGAAATCTGTGCTTCAAAAAAATCCAAAATAAGGGAGTAATGTTAATCAGGTTTAACCGAAAAAAAAATTATCTTAGCGCGACATCTAGAATTGTAGATATCACGTCCCCTGACGACCATGTAAACAAATATGCAGAATGATATGCACCAAATATTTTGGCACGCATATGTACGCCAAAAAGAGCACTTAAAACTACAATGTAATCAAACACGTCGAAATATTTGTCGTGCAAGAATTAATTCCAGCTTTTCGACTTGATTTTTGGACCTTTGCCTTTGTGTGTGTGTGCGTAAGTTATTAGATTGCATTGCTAATAATTCGCATACACACGTGTATATGCAATTCCCGTTGTAATTCCGTACTTAAATGTTATGTTTTGTTGCAATAGTAACCGAAACTGATTTATCTCAGCTGCCGCTGGGAAATACTTTCGTGAAATCGTGTTATGGCGACATCTCATCCAAAGCACGATCAAAGTCGTTTCAACTGTATAGAAATACAAAAAGGAAATGTTATATCACAAATTTTCGTATTGTATTAAATTATCAGTCATAAATGGCCGTTCAGGAAAAATTGCATGAATCTATAATTAATTGAACGACGTATTTCCTTTTACTTCTCTTGTAACTGCACACGGGGAAGCGTGGGTCTAAATAAATGCGCAGAATTAAAGTCCACGCGTGTTTTTTAAAAAGTTATTCTGCGACTATAACTCACTAGCTTACTGCGGAACTAAATACTTAGAAATTTAACACAAAGCTAACCGATGTTTTCTTACATTTCTTTATTTGTATGTGCGATAATTCATTGTGGACCCATTGACTTAATTGTATATCAAATTTATTTAACTGTAAACAGAAAACGTATAGCTAATCTACGTCATGGGGTTGTTGCATCACACGTGGAGATAATTTCATCCCGGAAGCCATTTCCAGTCACTGAACACCCACTTGAAAACACGAAAAGCTCAGCGTGCTATCATAAATTTGTGTGTGCACAGACACACATACAGACACACACACACTAAGTTGGCTTTGGGTTAGGAAGGGTCTGGTTCACTTCGTCGATAGGTACATTTCGTCGACACTACAGTATATGCAAACACTCGATTCCTAAAAAAAACGAAAAAAAGTTCAGAACCACCAAATTTGGTATACACAGTACTATCTCATGGTACTGTAACTTAGATGGTTTTTGGAAGAGGTCAGACCCGGGGTGAAGTGGGCCCCCATACAAATTTTTCGCAAAATCTACAGTTTTCAATTAAGAACCACCAAATTTGGTATACTCTCTCATGGTAATCTTACACCAACTTAGACCATGGACGGAACAGGTCGGGGCCCGGGGTCAAGGGGGCCCCATACACTATTTTCGTGAAATCTACAGTTTTCAATTTAGAACCACCAAATTTAGTATACTATCTCATTGTACTCGTACACAAACTTAGACCATAGACGGAAGAGGTCGGGGTCAAGAGGCTCCAACAACATTCTCGTAAAATCTACAGTTTTCAATTTAAATGCACCAAATTTGGTGGGCCCAAACAACATTTTCGTAAAATCTACAGTTTTCAATTTAGAAGCACCAAATTTGGTGATTCTAAATTGAAAACTGTAGATTTTACGAAAATGTTGTATGGGCCCTTGACCCCGGGCCCCGACCCCTTTCAAATACCGTGTACGGTCTAAGTTAGAGTACAATGAGATAGTATGCCAAATTTGGTGGTTTAAATTGAAAACTGTAGATTTTACGAAAATGTTGTATGGGGTCCCTTTGACCCCGGGCCCCGACCCCTTCCAAAAACCGTGTACGGTCTAAGTTAGAGTACAATGAGATAGTATACCAAATTTGGTGGTTCTAAATTGAAAACTGTAGATTTTACGAAAATGTTGTATGTGGTCCCCTTAACCCCGGGCCCCGACCCCTTCCAAAAACCGTGTACGGTCTAAGTTAGAGTACCATGAGATAGTATACCAAATTTATTGGTTCTAAATTGAAAACTGTAGATTTTACGAAAATGTTGAGGAATCGACTGTTTGCATATATAGTTTCGACGAAATGAACGAGGCCGGTTAGAAACACCCACCTAATAACGCCTTGGTCCATCTTTTTGTGCAATCACGGCTCGCAGATGCCTGGAAACAGATTCTCTAAGGTGTCGAACATCCTCCAGGCATAACTTGATCCATGTCCACTACAGCAGCACGGTCAGTTCACGTTCATTCTGTGGAGGAGGATCAGCACTTCTCACACCCCGCTCTAGCATATCCCACAAATATTCAATTGGGTTACAGTCAGGATAGTTTCTGAGCCAAGGCAATGTGGCGAATTCGTTGTCGTGTTCCTCCAATAACTCGTTAATTATACAAGCCCGATGACACGGTGCGCTGTCCTGTTGAAATATGGCACTTGATCTGGGTAAACGTCCTGCAGATATGGACGAAGATGGGCGGCTAACCGGTCTCTGTTGCATCCATCATTTAGTGTTTATCGGATGATAACCAACGGACCTATGGCTTGTCAGGAAAAGCTCCCTACACCATCCCCACCGACCTGTTGAACCTACACCACCTTCACCGGCCTGCTGAACTTACACCACCTTCACCGGCTTGCTGAACTTACACCACCTTCACCGGCTTGCTGAATGCAACCATGGGATAGGGATTCATGCTGTTTACGCCATATGCAAACCCGGCCACCAGCATGATGCAGCTGGAAACGAGACTCATCACTCCAAACAACCTTCTTCCATCTGTGGAGGGTCCATTGCCGACGTTCTTTGGCCCATGCGAGGCGTTGTTTGCGATGACTGGGAGTCATCATGAGTACCCTCGCTGGTCTCCAACTGTCTAACCCCAGGCGACGCAAGGTACGGCGCCTGGTACATGTAGAAATAGGTCAAACTATACCGCTGTTGTACTGGTGAGTGAGCTGGGTGACTGTTGCACGTCGTTGCTGAGATATCAGTCGTGACATCCAACGTTCACCTCTAGTGAGGCTGACCAATGTGAGCCCTTCTACTGGATGTCTGGGCATTGTTAATCTAGTCCTGGTATATCATTGATACAATAGTACGGGAGCAGCCAACAAGTGCGGCTGTTTCCGAAATGCTGGCACGTGCCTCAACTATCTGGCTGCGGTCAAATAGGCTTAAGTTTGCCACATATGTAAAAATTGGGCTGTTCCTAATGCAAAGCTAACGCAGTGTATATATTTTTTTATTTTCATATTTAACGACCACCGTGAGCAACTAAGAGGACTTAAACAGTCGCCCGTCCGTAATTTAGGGACACTGCTTCCAGCAAAGGGACAGCGCTGTCGGACAAACACAGCACCTATGCTTCATTCAGGACTAGAATCCAGGTACATCTTGGAAAAATGTTCGTCCAGGACTGGAACCCAGGCACGTCTTGGACGAATGTTCATCTAGGACTGGAACCCAGATACATCTTGGACAAATGTTTATCCAAGACCCATGCACATCTTGGATGAATGTTCATCCAGGACTGGAACCCAGGCTCATCTTGGATGAATGTTCATCTAGATCTTGGAAGAATGTTCATCCAGTACTGGAACCTAGGCACATCTTGGATGAATGTTCATCCAAGATTGGAACCAAAGCACATATTGGATGAATGTTCATCAGATTGATGTTCATCTAGATTTTGGACGAATATTCATCCAGGACTGGAACCCAAGCACATTTTGGACGAATGTTCGTCCAAGACTGGAACCCAGGCACATCTTGGATGAATGTTCATCAGATTAATGTTCATCTAGATCTTGGATGAATGTTCATCCAGGACTGGAACCCAGGCACATCTTAAACTAATGTTCATTCAGGACTGTATCCCAGGCACATCTTGGACGAACATTCAATATCCAACGCTCCAGACTACTCGGTTCCGGGACTGCTGCAAATACTTCTGCCTCAGCTGTCGCTCAAGGTCATGACGTGTTATACTACACGAACAACGCGCATTCGCCAAAAATGTAGTTATTAAGTAGATATCGAAATAATTTAACTTTTCTGTTTTAAACTCGCCCTTTTTGACGGGTTGTGGGTAGTGTAAACATATTTTTTACCAGTGAACATTATGTAAATTCAATGTAGGTTTGAGTAACTTATGTATGATCTGTATAATGATGATTTACTGAAGTGGGTTCGGCAGTACAGTCAATCATGATTTATTTTCTTGCATTTATTTCCAGGGAGTACGACCAAAAAGCCGAGGACGAGTACATGAAATGTATGAAATCATCAAACTGTACATTGCGCGCATAATTTGTACAATCATTATTATACTTTCTGTGATAATCAGCAAAAACTTTGTAAATAAATAACTCGAACTTTTTTTATCTACAAAAATATTTATTACATATGTGTATACAAAATATAGTTTTTCGTCACAATTCTCTGTAGCATGAAAATCATGTTATTCCTGCCTGAGGTAAAAATACATTTGTAACATGAAACAAAAGGAACATGTGCATAGGAAAATAAAGGTTCTGAATCATCATTATTGTACTATACAGTTTTAATATGCTATTTACATTTTCTAAAGTTGATGATAGTCAGTTCTACTCATTGGTGTATATACATGGACATACAGATAGATAAATGTATCTTTAGTTAGCTGCCTTCTTTTTTTATGTCTCGTGCAAGAGTCTAATGACGGTCTGTTCTAACTATTAACATATCAAAATCACGGTGAACATATTTAGTACAAGTACTTTGTTTGCGATGAGGAAAGTAAAAACATGAAAGACAATCAGAATAAAAGACAAAATATCAAATTGATACTGTCTGACAATCAATAGTATTAAATGTTTACCTACAATGCTGTTAAAGCGTAACAATTAAAAACTATAAATTGAAAAGAGCAAAATTCGCAAACTCAGTTCAGCATTTGCACCTGTAAATGTTTATGTGGAAAAATAACGTTTGGAAATCAATCAGTTGTCTGCTATTTTTATACTGTTTGCTTACACAACGATTGTTAAAACTTCTGTGAATGCTCAGTATTTAAAATACCTGTTTATAAGTTGATTGAAAGCTGGCACGAATCCCCATGTGGTAGTGTATTTAGGTTTTTTACATAAATTCGTATGATGAACTCGTTTTCTCACTTTCTAGGAAATTAGTGAATTTGATGATTGGAAGTCGAAAAATTGTCCATATTTCATTGTGGTGTTCCACACCGGTTATAGTTGGTCTTTTCCTATACAGGGTGTAATTCATCTGTGGCTAAGATTCTATACTTGAGCCTCTGTCAGAGAGACAACATGACGAGAGGCTCTGTTTTGGTCTTATTTTTAATGGAATTATCCTGAATACCTTTCTCTAAGGAGAAAAACCTGATCAATAGTAGCTGAGTAGCAGTTCATTAGTATTGTTTAAAAGAATAACTCACTATGCTGTATGTAATTGCCATTAAAACATTATTACTTCCCACAAAACACTTATTTCTATGCATGTAGGATATATAAATACCTTATCCAGCTTGTTGTTACTTTGCCAAAATCTTATAAAAACCGCGAAATCAAAAAAACGGCACACCTGAGCCGCGGATGGCTTAGTGGTTAGTGTTTCAGGCTATCGATGCTGGGTCCCCAGGTTCAAGCCTGGGCTGATCTTTCAGAGATGGCGTGATTTACTAACAATCGCTGAATATCCGCCGTGCATCGGACGAGCACGTAAAGTGACGGCCTCCAAGCTGGACCCACTGGTTAAATGGGTATCCTTTCCTATGTCCTCCCTGAAATTCTCTCACCCATCTATGTGCAATATCGTACTTGTACGGTGGCGCCATCTGCTGTACTCTAATCTCACTACAAACTGTTCTGTCAAAAGTCGCTAGACTTGCTCTCATTCCTTCCGTTTCTGTGTCCTGCCCAAAAGGCGATCTCGCTGTAGGTGGCTGGGACCTAAACTCTACTACCTGTGGACGGAAGTCCTACAAGAAAATGACGCTGACCCTTCTGGTTAAACGGCACACCTAAGAAACATGTATTTTGTTACCTTTTTTCTTACTTTCCAAAATTCGAAGTTAAAGGGAAAAGAGAGAAAGTCATTTCGAAGATTTCATCTTATCTGACATGAAATATTGTAACACTCTGGAGCTTCTATGTATAAACATAAAGAAAAAAAGGAATAAAACGAAGCATGCGTAATGTCTAACTGTTGTTCAAAACTGAAAATACACCATTTAATGAAATACATAGGAAACCAGGTTTCTATCCGTTTAAACTTATTGGTGTGATAAATATTTTCATACAATACCGTGCTTTGGCACGTCGACCGGACGGCTTTTTCAAGGTTTAAAATTTATATTACACACAATGCAGAATATTGATTGTGCATGTGTTATATAAGTTAAAAACCTTGAAACTTTTAACAGTTTCTTTTATCCATAGTTTGAAAGCTTGAAACTTATATCAGTTTCTTATATTCGTAGTTTGAAACCTTGAAACATATCAGTTTCTTATATCCATAGTTCAAAACCTTGAAACTCATATGTTTCTTATATCCATAGTTTAAAAACTTGGACTTATATCACTTTCGTATATCCGTAGTTTAAGACCTTGAAATTTATACGTTTCTTATATCTATAATTTAAAAACTTGAAACTTATATTCATTGTTTTTATACTTTAAATTTTTTATATAAGTTTAAAACCTTCAGACCTATATTCACTGCTTTTACACACAATGCAGATTCTGCATTATGTGTAATATAAGATTAAAATCTTGTAAAAGCCGTCCGGTCGACCTGCGAAACTTTGGTGTTGTACGTATAAATTTGTTACACCAATAAATTTTAAATGAATACAAAACTTCTGGTTTCCTATGTATTTCATGTCTTAACTGTTTGGAAATTCCCAACAAAAACTTGGGCTTTTTGAAGGTATGTACTTTATCGTCCTCAATTTCCAAAGCAAACACACGTAAAAAAAAAAATTAAAAAGAAAAAACTATGAAGAAATGCATCTGGATAATTTCCCTTTATCTTTGGGAATTTTCTGTTGGGAGTAATGAAACGAAAAATGAGCTCCCTCGCTTCTAAAGCAAATAAAAAAAAAAAATCAGCTCAAGGGTGGGCTTAAACTTTGTTTACTTTGATCTCGTTGAACTTCCTACAGAAAGGAATGGTCAGTTCTTGGCGATGCGTCTTGTGTGATCAATTCTTTGTAAGACTCACCAGTGTGACGTCATGTATAGCGTGTTCTTTTTTTATTATTATTATTTTATGGTTGAGAGCTGTCGCACGTTCCTGATTTGGAGCTACTGGTTCTGGGAAGGGGACAGGACTCGCGTCTGCAGGCAAGCGAACTCTCCATGCTTCAGTGGGACTCGAACTCGAACCCAGCTTGGACGAATGGTCTGGATCTAGCCCCTCAGACTACTAAGCCACCGGGGTGTCCTCTGTGAACTTCACGTAAGAATGTACACTGCTCAAAACAATTAGGCGATATCGTAGTTTTGTATGAAAACTGTGAGTGACGGAAAACTTCGGAGGTTGGAATAGGAACTACAGACATAGTACGCTATCTGAGAAGAAAAATATGGCCGAAACAATTAGTAATTTAAATTTAATAATTTTTAAGGCGACGAAAGTAACAATGCGTATCTATGAACATATAAAAATGAAAAAAAGGTAAATTTTTTGCCAGAAAATTGGATTTAATAGAGGGTATGGTTTCCTCTGACAGAAAGCAATGTTGCACACCTGTGAGGCATGGAATTAATCAGAGTATTAATGAGAGATTGGGGAATTCCATCCCACTCCTGCAGAAGAGCACTTTCCAATTGCTGGACTGTTTGTGTAGGGGTTAATCGAGCAGCAACCCTTGTCCTCAGAACGTCCTAGACATGCTCGATGAGGTTCATGTCTGGGGAACATGCGGACCAGTCCATTCGGATGATTCCCTCGTCAAACAGGAAGTCGTCCACACATCGAGCGCGATGTGGCCTGCAATTATCGTTCGTCCACGAAAATGGATTCATCTCCGGCTGCTGCTGCTGCATAAGGGACGACTGAGGGTCTGAGAATCATCCCTATATCGCAGAGCAGTAGTGTTTCATTTCAGATGATGTACAGGTCGGTTCGACCATACCGGCCGTACACCATCAACCCGCCTCCTCCAAAACGAACAGTTTCTTACACAAATAACGGGACGAGTATCTCGTTCCCTCCAAATGATGAGTCGCCTATTGTTGGGATGTACTGTAAAGCGCGACTCGTCTCAGAAGAGAACATTGCTCCATTCATTTCTTCTCCAATCGTCATGGTCCTGTGCCCAAAGTCTGCGGTCAGTACGGTGGCGTGCGGTTAAAGAAACACATACCATAGGTCGTCGGGCATACAGACCAACACTGTGGAGTCGGTTCCGAACAGTTTGAGTTGAAACATTTGTGCCAGTAGCCGTACGGAGTTCTCGTTGCAGAAGAGAGGCGTTCATACTCCGGTTTCTCCTGGCAGTCAGTGTTAAAAACCGATCCTCATTTCTTGATGTTGCTCTCCTACGAGCTTGCTCTGGTCTTCGTCTTACATTTCCGGTATCTGAAAACCGATGCCAAAGTCTGGAAATCATGCTTTGAGGCACTCCAATGGCTTCCGCTGCTTGCGATTGGATTTGACCCGCTTCCAAGCAACCGATAGCTCTCCAGGCTACAGATTCGGGTAAATCACGTTCTTCGGATATCACATTCATCAATAATACACATTCAAAGCATGTGAGTAGTTTTTATCCTGTATTAAACGATCGTACGATACATGCCACTTTTCAATCGCTGACGGAAACACGCCTTTTTTAACGTCACACAAAAAAATTTGCATACTCAGGTGTTTGTAAGCGTGCAAAAGTTTCATTCTAATAGCTTTCCTTCAATTTCTCTTAGCATACAAGCAGTTGATATCAGTAGCTCATATCAAAACCACGATATCCCCTAATTGTTTTGAGTAGTGTATATGGCTTGTGTAGTTCACTGTTCAACATCTGCTAGCTAAATGGTTACCACGTTTAATGAACTCAGGTGTAATGTTTATTATTGTTCTCCAGAATTTCCAAGAAAACGAGATTTTTTCTTTTACTCAAAAAAAATCGCTAGGTGAACCTCGAAACTTTTAAACTCTCCTATTGGCAACCCCCCCTCACCCCCTCCCTAAACGTTTTCAGCTCTGGCATCCCTGGTTGTGCCAGTATCGCTAAGAAGCATTTATTTTCTCAGCACCAGTACAATAATTTTATGCAGGACTGACTAAACATATCACTTAATGCTGAACCAATAAATAACAATTTATTACTAGAAATCACGTCTTTTAACAAGATCCTCTGAATGTATATTGAATGCTGCATTTTTAACCATTATATTTCTCTCTGCAAAGAGGAGTTATAGACTTACTTTCTTAACAAAAACTGAGTTATAGACTTATGATGAGCTTTCTTTTTTTAATTTTTTATTGACCCGTCAGTAGACCTTTAATTTGAGCTACCAGACTTTTAAGTGTCTGGCAAGGTCATTTTTGTCAAGATTTTAAATAATTCCAGTGTTATTATAAAAGAAAACAGATAAATTTTGAGTGCTTCTTTGTTTTGTTTTCGTTGCTTCTCTCTTCTTGTTAAAACGTTTTTCCAAGTACTGATTGTAAGGTACATATGTATCTCGCACAATTCCTCCAAAAGAACTGCAGAAAGTTTTATCATTATACAAATAATAAAATTATAAAGTTATGTACATTTTGAATTGTAGCACTTTACGATGATTTCGGGACTTCCTTCTGGGATGGCTTGGATCTTGGAAATCACTTAAAACAATCCCAGTGCTACTGAATGCTCCCTTGATCTTTGTCGAAGGCTGGCTAGACCATTGCAGGAATCAAATTCTTTGTACACTTGGTTTGTGCCTGCTGAAAGACAAAACGGATAACGACAATTATTTCACTGAAACCTATGTACTCATCTAAATAATTCTTGTTTATTTATATAAATGGTATGAAGCAATTATTTTTACTAAAAACTATCCAAGACAAATGAAGAATTAGAAAGTTAAACAGTGAGTGACAGGCAAGTTTTTGAGCACAGTTTTGTTAATTACAGTGCATCCAAATAACGTCGCTAGTTCCATGATACATCAGCTTCAGGGTGGTCATGACAATTTGATTGTTACAGCAACCTCTGAATAACGGTCATTACTAGGACCACTAAGAGTGACCGTTGTGTAGAAGTTACGACTGAGTTAACACTGCTTGTCAATTCGCTTTATGTAACAGAAAAGTGGGTGTATGAAATGTGTAGAAAACTACTGTAATACCGTTTTGGAAATCCTGAGTACTATCCAGATGAAATAATGGGAATATTCTATTACAAAGTAATACTTTAATAGGTACACATTATACTGCAGGAGGCTGATTTCCGTAGCGCAAAGCACAGATGCTTTTCCTGTATACCGTCTGCCACTTTTACCGGCATCAGCCTTTACAGACAATGTGTTGTTGGATACAGTGCGAAAAAAACCGCACCAGTTTCGTTGCTATTATAAATATCCTGATTTTCGTTTTCAGAAACAATGTTTCTACTATTGTTTCTCGCTTATTTTTAAAGAACTGCGAAAACGTCAAAACTGTTTGCGATTCTTGAAAGACAATGGAGATTGCTGGAGATTTTCCACTTTTATGGGTGTATGTGAATCAAGCGTGCAGCGAAATTGGGATGAAAAGAGGCACAGCCAGCCCACGGAAAAATAGAGATTCTGTTGTACAACAAGAAATTCATCTAACAGAAATCTATAGAATTGCACAGATTCTGAAAGCGGATTTAGAATCGTACGCAAACCTGGTCAGTCACTGCCTTCTATGGCTGGGGAGATCATAATGCAGACTGCATTGTGTTGACCTACTGAAAACCGAATTTGGTTCACGATTAAAAATGTCGAGATTTAGATCAGTAAATAAGTAAGAATCGAAGTTTTTGTTGATGAATTTTTTTGGGAGTAAATTCAATGACAAGCAAGATATTTAAATGCTAGAATAGTTTTTATTATCGTTCTCTAGTATTTATATTTATTATCGTTTTCTGGTTTAACTGAGTCACTCTTTTGGAATCAATTCAACCAATAGAACAATCAGCATTCCGTAAGGGTTTTAGCACAATTGACCATATTCATGCAATGAAACAAATAATAGAAAAAGCATAAGAAAGCAAATTGTCTCTCTTTTTGGTCTTTATTGATCATGAAAAAGCATTTGAAAACCAATGCAATAATCAGAGCCCTTCTAAATCAGAGTGATCCTGAAGAATGTGTAGACCTTCTCCAAGTGATATACCACAGCGCAACAATCCACCTTCACACAAGCAGTAGTAGAGTACTAATTGAGAAAGGTGCCCCAGAAGGAAACTATCGCCCAAAATCTTCACTGCAGTTCTTCAAGAAATATTTAATAATATAAACTGGGCCAATCTTGTTATAATATCAATAACACAAACTTAAAACACCTAAGACATGCAAATGATATCATTTTTGCAAACACCAAAGAAGACCTAAAAGTAATGATAGAAGATCTGTATCATGAAAGCAGAAAAGTTTGTCTAAATACAACTAGAGAAAGAAATTAAAATCATCTTTAATAATTTTGTAATACCAAAAAACATAATTCTAGAAAACTCTTTCTTAGAAACAGTCTCCTCATACAGATACTTAGGCCATCTCATTGATCTAACCAAAGGAAATAAATAGAAGAGTTCAACTTGCCTGGAGTGCATTTGGAAAATTGAAAAGCATTTTTCAAAACAGTGATGCTCCACTCTGTTTAAAAACGAAGACATTTAACCAGTGTATACTTCCAGTCATCACATATGGTTGTGAAACCTGAACTCAGAAAAAAACACTGACAAATAAACTAGCAACAACTCAAAGAAAAATGGAGAGGCTGATGCTAGGCATCACATTAAAAGATAAGAAAGAAAAATGGACAGGCTGGTGCTAGGCATCTCATTGAAAGATAAGAAAGAAAAATGAAGAGGCTGGTGATAGGCATCACATTAAAAGATAAGAAAGAAAATGGAGAGGCTAATGATAGGCATCACATTAAAAGATAAGAAAGAAAAATGGAGAGGCTAATGATAGGCATCATATTAAAAGATAAGGAAGAAAAATGGAGAGGCTTGTGATAGGCATCACATTAAAAGATGAGAAAGAAAAATGTAGAGGCTGGTGATAGGCATCATATTAAAAGATAAGGAAGAAAAATGGAGAGGCTGGTGATAGGCATCACATTAAAAGATGAGAAAGAAAAATCTAGAGGCTGGTGATAGGCATCACATTAAAAGATGAGAAAGAAAAATCTAGAGGGTAATGCTAGGCATCACATTAAAAGATAATGAACAGAAAACCTGGATAAGAAGCCAAACTCGTATCACAGACAGATCATTCTTTACCACAAGCGACTAAAATGGAAATGGGCCGGACATCTACCCAGAACAGAGGATGAGCGGTGATCCACCATACTAACGAACTGGATTCAAAAAGTAGGGAAACGAGACAGAGGACGCCCTAAAAGAAGGTAAAGCGAGGAACTGTCAAAATTGGGGGAGGGGGATGGTCAACCATAGCCAAGAACAGAGAAAAACGGAAATAACTGGAGGAGGCGTTCGTCCAGCAGTGGGCTGAGAAGAAAAAGAGTGTTCTCTAGAGTTGGTGATCTCCAGCTAAGCACTAACGCTTTTCTTTACATCTAAGCATACTTTTGAATTCATCTTGTTCCCCAATCTTATCTTCCCTAAGCAATGTTCCTTCAAAAAAAAATTTTTCCCACTTCCCTTTCACCCGCTGAAGTACTGCAGTAAAAACACTAGGAAGTGTCATTCCCCAACTGGGCGAACTACGGAAAATCATAAGATTACATGCATGGTCATGTTTGGATCTCCTGCTGGACCAGCTGGGATATCCGTTGACCGCTGTTAAGAGGTTCCATTGTTTGGAGGTTATCATTAACGTTCATCCTACCGCAGCAGTCTGTACCACTGGCATTTATCGTTATTTGGGCGTTACCGTTCATTGTTCGGAGGAGCCCGTTAATAAAGACTTCACTGTAGAAGAACAGTTTTTTCTTTTTTTTTTCTTTTAATACAATCTTTTAGACTTGCTTGGTTAGTTGTTCCCAGATGACTTTCGTCATTACTGTTGAGAGATGGAAAACACTTCAAGAGCCTCAAGTCCGAAGTTAATACAACAGAGAATATGTTTTTGCCAACTTAAACAAGTACGGAAGTTGGATCGCATTTTCTTTGCGAGCACTTATTATACTGTAATTACTGATAATCGACTGAGAAATATCAACAATCATGAATGCTTTGAGAAAACGAGCTCCGTGAATGCGCTGTTGAACACGAGAGCTGTTCGTGAGAAATTTTGCGTTTACGGTAATTTCCCGGAATATGTTTTGAAAATGCCTAGATTAATATTTTGAGATAATAGATTCTATCATAACATAATGAATTGTGAACAATCTGCACATGGTGAATCCGTTTCATGAATATTCTGTGTGCAGTGAAAGTACTCAATTAACACGCTGACACACTCGTTCTACGAGTACCGTGTTCACAGAGAACGCACTTCATGAACACCACGTTCACAACGATTGCAGTACATGATAATGCGGTGCACAATAAATGCTCATCATAAATGCTGTATGCACAATGCATGTACAGATGAAATACTCTATGCAAAATGCGTGCGCGCCATAAATGATCTATGAACAATGCATGCACAAAATAAATGCTCTGTGCACAGTGAAGGCACTGTCAGCATGAGTTTACTTGAATGTTTTTTTCAAAGAGTTCTCGCCTCTTTTAAGAGGGGTATCTTTTACGACTTTAATTAACCCATTAACTAAGAAGGATTTTCGGGAACGTTTCAAAAATCTATCTGCAAGCTTTGAAATCTGTATTTAAGCATGACACTGGATCCCGTCCGGTTGCCACCGTTACTACTAAAATGCTTTGAGTCATCGCCATCTCTATATATCGTGCCGTCCCGGTGGCACATGTGGTCTAAGCGCTGGCTTTTGATCACTCATCCCAGTTGGGTCCGAGTTCGAATCCCGGTATGGCATGGATGTTGTGTTGTCTTACGGCATTGGCTCCCTCCATTCCCTGGAACTAGTGGCCCTAATTTGGGGACGGGTTACTACTTATAGCCGATTGAGTTGTTTACGGTGGTCGTTAAACTCCCCCCCCCTCCAAAAAATCTTTGTCGTGCTTTGAATGGTGTCTGTCAGTTTGTCTATAAGCAGATAAAGTATGTCTAAATAATACAGGGTGTCCGGGAATTATTGGACACATTACAAAATCACATAAAACAAAACATTAAACGGATAGAAAGAAACTGACTGTACTAACTTTCAATGTCACTACACAAGTTAATAAATTTCGATGTGAGATCCCTTGGTTGCTCGTAGTACGTCCAAGCGATACTCGATTTCATGCCATGTATCTGCAACCATCTGAGGAGTTATGGGATTAATAGCAGCTGGGATACGCTGCTTCAGTTCCTGCAAATCAGTACAAGGCGTCTGATAGACACGATCCTTTACATAACCCCACATGAAATAATCCAATGGAGTTAGATTTGGAGAGCGAGGAAGCCACGGAATGGGACTACCACGCGCAATCCATCTGTTGGGGAAATGCTCATTTAGGCACTTACGTACACACGTTGACCAATGCGGAGGCGCGCCGTCTTGTTGGAAAATGATGCCATATCTTTTGATCTGGGGTATAGCGAAATTTTCTAGAATATCCAAGTAAATGTCACCATTTATGGTTTTTTCGCAGAAGAAGAAAGGACCAATCACTTCTCTTTTTGATAAGGTGCACCACACATTAACTTTTGGAGAATAACGTTCCAGTTCAATAGCAGCATGAGGCGGTTCACTGCCTCATATCCTACAGTTGTGACGATTCACAATACCTGATACATGAAATGTGAATTCATCACTAAAAATTACAGTAATGAGAAAGTTTTCGTCGTTTTCCACTCGATTCAGCATATCCACAGCTAAATCGTATCGCAGAGTGTGATCATTTACATGCATCTTTTGCACTATTTGAATTTTATAAGCATGAAACTTTAATTTCTTGTGCAGGATATCGTGAACTGTCGATTTCGGAATGCACAGTTCTCTTCTTGCTTTACGAACGGATTTCCTGGGGCTTCGTCGGAAACTTTCATTAACTTTGTCAACCGTCTCACCGCTGACGCTAGGCCTACCGGCTCCTCCACGATGTTCCACATTGCCAGTTTCTTTAAACTGTTTCACTCACCGCCTAATTGAATTCGTTGACGGAGGATTACAACCATACTCTAAACGGTACCGTCTTTTAACTTTAGTGACATACTTTAATTCCGCAAGGCATAACACACACACACACACACATCGCCTTCTGCTGTACGGATGGCATGACTACTGATTGCGCATTTCTCATACATTCCTCATCAGGCCACACCTAGCGCCATCTATCGAATTCTGGGAATAACAATTCTGCAAAACAAAAATATAGAAACCGTGTCAGTAATACGTGACATAGAAAAACAAACAATGCTCAAAGTTTTTTTTTTTGTACATAATTTTGTAATGTGTCCAATAATTCTCTGACACCCTGTATACGTAGCTTTAATATAAGCATTATTAAGAATATGTTTTTTGTTCAGGGTTTAATGATCACAATGAGCAATTGTAGGAGTTACAAGCGTTCGCTTGCTCCTAATTTGGGACCGTTAATTCTACGGAGGAAAAACTGCCAGCGTAGTAATGAAATCTTTACATAGCACTTATTAAACTACCAAAATTATTTTTTTATTTCAGAACTTGCTAACGCTCCACGTCTTTTGGTCTAGATCGCCATTATTCTGGTAACATACACTGGTGTGCAAAAATTAAGGACGAAAAGGAGAAATTAGCATAACAGCGGAACGAGCAGGCAGAACGGGCCGAAAGACCACTCAGAAGATAGACTAGGGTCCGGTACGGTAGAGCATGTGCATATATGCAGCATGAAGTAGGGGGGTGTAGAGTGTCTGAAGGGTATAAAGCACACGGGCGGTGTACGCTCAGCAATTCGGTGAAAGCTATTGCACGATGTACATCTGTTTGAACGACGTCGAGTTGCTGCCACCTTGTGATATGTCCAACAGGCAATCCAGTAGACGACATCTGGATGACTTTACGCGAGGTCGCGTCATTGGGAAGTTGGAAGAAGGTCGAAGTGTGGCCGAGGAGTTCGGGATCACTCACAGCATCCTTTCACGAGCTTGGAGAGCATTTCAAACGACAGGAACAGCTGTCCGAGAGTTTAGCAGTGGTCGTCCACGAGTAACCACGGCGGCGGACGACCGGTATATTGTCCTACAGGAGAGAACAGACAGACAGCAGACAGCGGGAGAAATTGCAAGGCACATGCAACATACAACTGGACGTCCGTTATCGCGTTTTATCGTGGCCAGCAGGCTGCACAAAGGGGATCTATTTGCACGACGACCAGTACGGTGTGTGCCATTAACACCTGCTCATCGGAGACTGCGGTTTCTGTGGTGCCAGGAACATAAAAACTGGATACATTAGCAATGGGGTCGAGTTCTCTTTATGGATGAGAGGCGATTTAGTCTGACGATCGAGCGATTCTGGACATATACACATCTGGAGAGAGCAGAGAACACGCAATTACACTAACATCATTGAAAGGGACCGGTTTGGAGGTGGCGGAGTTCTCGTTTGGGACGGTATCATGCTTGGTAGCCGTACGGACCTCCACATCTTCCAAGGAGGTTCAGTCACTGGTGTCAGCTATAGTACCGAGGTTCTCCTGCCTCACGTGCGTCTGTTCAGAGGTGCTGTGGGTCCTGAGTTCCTCTTAATGGGCGACAACGCTACACCTCATCGTACAGTGGCTGTCCCAGAGCTGTTGGAGAGTGAAGATATTCAACGTAAGGATTGGCCCGCAAGGTCCCCGAAACTAAATCCAATCGAACACGTGGACCTTCTCGGGACACGCTTGGCAGCACGTCACCAGCCGCCAGCAACGATTCCGCAGCTGCGATTGGCGCTACAAGAGGAATGGGCCGCGATGTCTCAACAGCTCCTTGACAACCTCGTCCTCAGCATGGACAGACATTGTAAATCCTGCAACGCAGTCAGGGGTGATCATATCCCTTATTAAAGACTGGATTTTTCTTGGCAGCCGCCTGTCACATGGACGTTTCTGTCTTCTGTCCAGTTGTGCTCGAAGCTACCTTTTCAATAAAGTGCCTTTGTATCCTTTGGATTCCTTGTTTGGACGGTTTTGCTCACTTGTCAGATATTCTTACATCTTGGGGATCTTATGGTATGATTTGAGTCGATGTGGAACACTTCTGCACGACGTTACATTCGAAAAACCGTCTCGTTCTTAATTTTTACACGCCAGTGTACTTCATGGTGCAAGAGTTTTTAAATATTACATAGCAACAAAGATGAGCATGTCCATGAGGTCTAATTTTCTAAAGAATATTGAAAGCAAACTGAATTTGCTTGTACCACATACTGGTCATCCATGTAACACTTCTCAGAAAACTTAAAAATTTTCATCGTCCTGGAGCGGAAATCGAACCCCGCATCTCCCGATTACAGGTCGAGTATGCTAACCATTATACCACCCAGGACACTGAAGTTCCAAGCCACTCAGACATAGGAATCTGAAAGTCAGATTTCTGTGTTTCACTGAGACTTTCAGATTTCCATGTCTCAGTGGGTTGGAACTTCACTGTCTGTCCTGAATGGTGTAATGGTTAGCATACTCGACCGGTAATCGGGAGATGCGGGATTCGATTCCCGCTCCAGGACGATGAAAATTTTCAAGTTTTCTGAGAAGCGTTACATGGATGACCAGTAAGTGGTAGCAATCAAATTCAGTTTGCTTTGAATATTCTGTCGATTTTCCATGTATTATGAGGAATATTTCTTCCTTCATTGATTTTCTAAAGAGATTTCGGCTCTCCATAAACATTTTATTAAACTGGATTTTGTTATATTTTACGGCTGTAATTGTTTAAAAGTTATCGCCGGGGTACACACGCGTTTTAGGCGCAAGTTTCGTAAATAGTGGAGTTACAGAATAAGCTGATTGATGGGTTATTCTTCATTCTTGAGAAAATGCACTACACTCTGGGCCTTTCAAAAATAAAATACCTCGTCTGTATACAGTAACTGGAAAAGTTTGTCAAAAGATGATTTCACCACCACATACATGTGTCTGGAGTGAAAGTGATGCAACTTCGCTCTTATCATATTTGCCTACAACCGTCATTCTTTTTCTTTATTTATTTTCGTCAAAATTTTGTTTACTTGATGTTAAGTGTTCCTCGAGAAATCAATAACTGGTATTAAGATCTACCAATCTTCGACTACAAGAATTCTCATCATCACTCTTCTACTAAAACTCCCTGCAGGAGTTCTATTGATGAATAAAGTTTGAGTAGCTTGTTCATTTATAGAATACGTTTAGGACTTTTTCTAATTTAAATAAAATAATTCATTCTTTTGCTAGTTTTAATTGTTAAATCATAAGTGGTTTTTTTCTAGAGCTTTAGAAACAATTTTGAAACCTCTAAAAATTTTGTCTACAACCATATGGCTGAAGATGGACACGCCAAAATTCTCCTCTGAGATTGAATTGATACCATTTTAAATGTCAAATCATGTAAACCTAGAAATGGTGCAAATACACAAAAGACTTTTGTTTCCAATACATATGAAAATTTTCTTGTTTCCAATAAGCATTTTATTTAAAGCGTTACTCATGATTCAATTCAGAGCTTTAAAACTTTGAATTTAACCATGGGTAAAAAAAGTGGTAAAATTCAAAAGACTGGTTAAATTCAAAGCTTCAAAGCTTTGAATTTAGCCATGGGTAAAAAGAACTGGCAAAATTCAAAAGACTGGTGAAATTCAAAGCTTTGAATTTAACGAAAGCTTTAAAGCTTAGAATTAACCAGTCTGTTGAAATTAAAGCATTTATTAAAAGCTTTAAAGCTTTGAATTTAAACAATCTTTTGAATTGAAAGCATTTATTCAAAGCTTTAAGGCTTTGAATTTAAACAATATTTTGAATTTAAAGCTTTTATTCAAAGCTTTAAGAGCTTTGGATTTAATCATGGGTAAAAAACTCGTAAAATTCAAAGCTGTAAACTTAACCACGGGAATGAACTCAAAGACCAGCTGCGTGGTCTTTGAGTTCATTCCTCTTTCCACAAACTTTCGTTTACGCTTCAAATAAATATACTTATTGGAAACAAAAACAAAAACAAAAAAATTCAGATTAACACAAAAAATTTAACTAAAAGAGAAATAATAACAAACCTGATGCAAGTTGACTACCGTATGGAAAAGATGGTTTCATTTCTAGTGACATAAAACTATGACTTGGCGCTAGATTGTTGAAAGGAGTATTGATGAGTGTTTCGGTGTTTGCTAAAACTCTGCAAATAAAAAAGTAAGTCCTAATTAGACAAAAAAAGGGACATTGAACTGTATTTAGGTTATTTACTTAATGTGTGACTGCAACAAACAGAAACAATAATTAACACGTCATAAATACTGCTTGGGTAAAACACTTTAACTAAATTGCCAGCGAGATCTCACAATGAAGTAGCCTGATCCCCAAAATATTTCTAAAACAATAATAAAATGTTAAAAACTAACTTACCGATGTGAACAGATATTTTCATTCTTATATACGTAAATTTCGTTTCCGTCCTGCTTATGAACCTTGATGGGAATCATTTTCCCAAGATACTTTTTGCGCATTATTTTCAGTGCGTTTAATTTAGTTAAAAATGAAACACTTCTGGGGAATTATAAGTTTTGCAAGTATGATGGGAAAAATCAGAATAGTATGGATACTGTTCTAATAATGTTATTTGTTTTTAATCCAAGATTTGTCATACCGAAAAATTCTTGTTTTGGTTTTCTCTCACTATCTGATAACCACCTTCCGACGGACTGTTTCTGGATCACATTGGATCACATCTTCGGTGGAAGTCTTCTTAAGAGTTACTCTTTAGCAGAATGTTTCTGGATCACATCTTCGGTGGAAGTCTTCTTAAGAGTTACTCTTTAGCAGAATGTTTCTGGATCACATCTTCGGTGGAAGTCTTCTTAAGAGTTACTCTTTAGCAGAATGTTTCTGGATCACATCTTCGGTGGAAGTCGTCTTAAGAGTTACTCTTTAGCAGACTGTCTCTGGATCACATCTTCGGTGGAAGTCGTCTTAAGAGTTACTCTTTAGCAGAATGTTTCTGGATCACATCTTCGGTGGAAGTCTTCTTAAGAGTTACTCTTTAGCAGAATGTTTCTGGATCACATCTTCGGTGGAAGTCTTCTTAAGAGTTACTCTTTAGCAGAATGTTTCTGGATCACATCTTCGGTGGAAGTCGTCTTAAGAGTTACTCTTTAGCAGAATGTTTCTGGATCACATCTTCGGTGGAAGTCGTCTTAAGAGTTACTCTTTAGCAGAATGTTTCTGGATCACATCTTCGGTGGAAGTCTTCTTAAGAGTTACTTTTCAGCAGAATGTTTCTGGATCACATCTTCGGTGGAAGTCTTCTTAAGAGTTACTCTTTAGCAGACTGTCTCTGGATCACATCTTCGGTGGAAGTCTTCTTAAGAGTTACTCTTTAGCAGAATGTTTCTGGATCACATCTTCGGTGGAAGTCTTCTTAAGAGTTACTCTTTAGCAGAATGTTTCTGGATCACATCTTCGGTGGAAGTCTTCTTAAGAGTTACTCTTTAGCAGAATGTTTCTGGATCACATCTTCGGTGGAAGTCTTCTTAAGAGTTACTCTTTAGCAGAATGTTTCTGGATCACATCTTCGGTGGAAGTCTTCTTAAGAGTTACTCTTTAGCAGAATGTTTCTGGATCACATCTTCGGTGGAAGTCGTCTTAAGAGTTACTCTTTAGCAGAATGTTTCTGGATCAC
This sequence comes from Macrothele yani, assembly GCA_039090855.1. Lineage (NCBI taxonomy): Eukaryota > Metazoa > Arthropoda > Arachnida > Araneae > Macrothelidae > Macrothele > Macrothele yani. The sequence goes on from CM077014.1 coordinate 5,572,368, forward strand.
ATCTTCGGTGGAAGTCTTCTTAACAGTTACTCTTTAGCAGACTGTCTCTGCATCACATCTTCGGTGGAAGTCGTCTTAAGAGTTACTCTTTAGCAGACTGTCTCTGGATCACATCTTCGGTGGAAGTCGTCTTAAGAGTTACTCTTTAGCAGACTGTTTCTGGATCACATCTTCGGTGGAAGTCGTCTTAAGAGTTACTCTTTAGCAGACTGTCTCTGGATCACATCTTCGGTGGAAGTCGTCTTAAGAGTTACTCTTTAGCAGACTGTCTCTGGATCACATCTTCGGTGGAAGTCTTCTTAAGAGTTACTCTTTAGCAGACTGTCTCTGGATCACATCTTCGGTGGAAGTCTTCTTAAGAGTTACTCTTTAGCAGACTGTCTCTGGATCACATCTTCGGTGGAAGTCGTCTTAAGAGTTACTCTTTAGCAGACTGTCTCTGGATCACATCTTCGGTGGAAGTCTTCTTAAGAGTTACTCTTTAGCAGACTGTCTCTGGATCACATCTTCGGTGGAAGTCTTCTTAAGAGTTACTCTTTAGCAGAATGTTTCTGGATCACATCTTCGGTGGAAATCTTCTTAAGAGTTACTCTTTAGCAGAATGTTTCTGGATCACATCTTCGGTGGAAGTCTTCTTAAGAGTTACTCTTTAGCAGACTGTCTCTGGATCACATCTTCGGTGGAAGTCTTCTTAAGAGTTACTGTTTAGCAGAATGTTTCTGGATCACATCTTCGGTGGAAGTCTTCTTAAGAGTTACTCTTTAGCAGAATGTTTCTGGATCACATCTTCGGTGGAAGTCTTCTTAAGAGTTACTCTTTAGCAGACTGTTTCTGGATCACATCTTCGGTGGAAGTCGTCTTAAGAGTTACTCTTTAGCAGACTGTCTCTGGATCACATCTTCGGTGGAAGTCGTCTTAAGAGTTACTCTTTAGCAGACTGTCTCTGGATCACATCTTCGGTGGAAGTCTTCTTAAGAGTTACTCTTTAGCAGACTGTTTCTGGATCACATCTTCGGTGGAAGTCTTCTTAAGAGTTACTATTTAGCAGAATGTTTCTGGATCACATCTTCGGTGGAAGTCGTCTTAAGAGTTACTCTTTAGCACACTGTCTCTGGATCACATCTTCGGTGGAAGTCGTCTTAAGAGTTACTCTTTAGCAGAATGTTTCTGGATCACATCTTCGGTGGAAGTCGTCTTAAGAGTTACTCTTTAGCAGAATGTTTCTGGATCACATCTTCGGTGGAAGTCTTCTTAAGAGTTACTCTTTAGCAGAATGTTTCTGGATCACATCTTCGGTGGAAGTCTTCTTAAGAGTTACTCTTTAGCAGAATGTTTCTGGATCACATCTTCGGTGGAAGTCGTCTTAAGAGTTACTCTTTAGCAGACTGTCTCTGGATCACATCTTCGGTGGAAGTCGTCTTAAGAGTTACTCTTTAGCAGACTGTCTCTGGATCACATCTTCGGTGGAAGTCGTCTTAAGAGTTACTCTTTAGCAGAATGTTTCTGGATCACATCTTCGGTGGAAGTCTTCTTAAGAGTTACTCTTTAGCAGAATGTTTCTGGATCACATCTTCGGTGGAAGTCTTCTTAAGAGTTACTCTTTAGCAGAATGTTTCTGGATCACATCTTCGGTGGAAGTCTTCTTAAGAGTTACTCTTTAGCAGACTGTCTCTGGATCACATCTTCGGTGGAAGTCTTCTTAAGAGTTACTGTTTAGCAGAATGTTTCTGGATCACATCTTCGGTGGAAGTCTTCTTAAGAGTTACTCTTTAGCAGAATGTTTCTGGATCACATCTTCGGTGGAAGTCTTCTTAAGAGTTACTCTTTAGCAGAATGTTTCTGGATCACATCTTCGGTGGAAGTCTTCTTAAGAGTTACTTTTCAGCAGAATGTTTCTGGATCACATCTTCGGTGGAAGTCTTCTTAAGAGTTACTATTTAGCAGAATGTTTCTGGATCACATCTTCGGTGGAAGTCTTCTTAAGAGTTACTCTTTAGCAGACTGTCTCTGGATCACATCTTCGGTGGAAGTCTTCTTAAGAGTTACTTTTTAGCAGACTGTCTCTGGATCACATCTTCGGTGGAAGTCTTCTTAAGAGTTACTTTTTAGCAGAATGTTTCTGGATCACATCTTCGGTGGAAGTCTTCTTAAGAGTTACTCTTTAGCAGAATGTTTCTGGATCACATCTTCGGTGGAAGTCTTCTTAAGAGTTACTCTTTAGCAGAATGTTTCTGGATCACATCTTCGGTGGAAGTCTTCTTAAGAGTTACTCTTTAGCAGAATGTTTCTGGATCACATCTTCGGTGGAAGTCTTCTTAAGAGTTACTTTTTAGCAGAATGTTTCTGGATCACATCTTCGGTGGAAGTCGTCTTAAGAGTTACTCTTTAGCAGACTGTCTCTGGATCACATCTTCGGTGGAAGTCGTCTTAAGAGTTACTTTTTAGCAGACGTGACACCAGAGAGTCCTACAGTTGGATCAAGCTCCTCTCACTTTTTCCTGAGCCCAGTCTTAAGCCCCACAAAAAAACGAGTTCAAACATTCAGAACACATGCCGAATGCAATGATTTTATATTTCAACAAACTTAAACACACACACACACACACACACACACACCAATAACTATTTTCAGTTCACTTGCTGGATGAAGGTTCTCCAAGCCCCTCCCACAACTGAATGCCTTAAGAAATTCTGCTCCACGTTTTTCCAGCACGACTTCGAATTTCATCCACCCATGTTTTCTTCGTCTGGATATCTTCCTGTGCCTCGGTATGTAATCTAGTATTTCAGTTGTCCAGCGATGCTCAGTTCTTCCAGGAATAGCTCCAGCTCATTGCCTTTTGAGAGTCTTTACCTTGATCATGATGTCCTCAACTCTTGTCATTTTCCTGATCCATGATTTGCCTTTTGAGGGTTTTTACCTTGATTAGGATATCTTCAACTCTTGTCATTTTCTTGATCCATGATTTATTTTTTCTATCTTTCTCGGATATACCAAGAATGCGTGACTCCATGCTCCTTCAAGTTGCCTGTAGCGTCTGTATATCTTTTTTAGTTAAGATCCATGTTTGTGATCCATGAGTAAGAATTGGAAAGATGCACTGATTAAACACTTTTCTTTTAAGAGCATACCAGGATGAGTCAAAAGTTCGTCCCGTTAGCAGCTAAAAGGTTTAACGATGCAAGAAAGCCATACATACTCACCGTCTTGAAGGTATAACACTGTATTGAAGCTATACGCACTCACCGTCCCTGAAGGAAATTTGCCATGGAACGAAATAGGTGGTAGTCTGATGGAACAAGGTCCGAACTATATGAAGGATGAGGTAGGATCTTCATTTCTTGTAGTTTGGGCTAGACCACTCTAAGGGTGTAATTTGGAGAATTATCGACTTGCAGCAACGCTTGCTTCTTATTGATGAACGCTGGGTAGCGTTGGCGAAAAGCATCATGGATTATCAGAAGTTGTTTGGCATAGAGGTTCCGCTCCGCAGCCTGACCATCTGGCACGACTTTCCAGTTCACCAGACCCTCCCAATTCCACCTGACTTTCTTCTCGAACCGCCTTCTTTGCACCACTGTTTGTTTTCCCTGGCTTAGCCTCGGTTTCCAGCGGTAGAATAATGTAGGAAGTAGGAATATCCACTTTTCATCACCTGTGACGGTACGACAGCAAAACTTATCGTCCTCCGGATTTTCACAACTGGTCAGCTGCTAGCTCCTCTGACTGTGGTGGCGGTTTTATTTAAAACAACACACATTTCTAATAGACATCACTTTATTTGTTAATTCCGCTTTCATACTGCACGTTTCAATCATAACCCGCTTCTTTCTTTTATTTGTTCATACGAGGCTGAAACTGAATGCTTATAATCTTACTTCGATTACGCTGTCTAGTATAAACTTTAAATTCTTTTAATGAAAGCGGCTTTACGAAGGGTGTTTCATATTGTGTTGCTTCACTCTGGAAATAATTCTCATCTTTGGAACATGTGGAGTTTTTTTCCCCTATGAGGGAAAAAAACTCCACATGTAACATAAAATAGCGTACGGATTTATTGCATTACTTTTTTTTTCGTTTTATTCTGTCTCTTTTTCCTATTTCCATGTTGTTTTCCCTCTCACACGTACGTATATATACAAGCTGTTTAGTGCGCAAGACATCCATACTTTCAGAGCTTTAAATCTAAAAAAAAAAATTATGCTTCATTCTGTGGAGACATTCCAAACAGAACGTTTACTTATTTCCATTAGCTGTAGGCTATAAAAATCAAAAAGTAAGAAAAAAAAACTTTCAGAATTTCTTAGGGCTATGTTTTCTAAAATTATATCAGTCAGTTTATCTACAGCGTAAAAAAAAAGTCACAAAAAATGTGTAAATAAAACATTCTAGCTATCGTCATGTGCCTTTTTGCTAGTAATTAAGCAAAAATGTGGATTTGCCAACAGATGGCGCTGATTATATCAGAAGAACAGTAAACTGAAGGAGCTGACGAACAATGCATCAAAAGTGAAGTCATCCTTGCAGCGGAAGGCTATGTGTGCGAAATGGTTTATCGAGACCGAAATGAACTACATAAGTACAGCGGAATTTTATTAGAACGTACGCAGTACGTGATTTATCATGAAGACGCAACATAAGAAACGCGTGATCACTTTATGGCAGTGGCGCAGCCAGGATTTCTTTATTGGGTTGGTCTCAAAATATTGAAGATGCGAATAAAAATACTCCGCAGAAAACATCTCACAAAATATTGGGAAGTGATAAAATATCTCCGCTATATTAAAGGGCGTTTATAATAATTCATAAAATATGTACTTAAAAACATATACAAAATATTTAAAAATAAAGAGCCAATAACAAAAAACGAAGGAGCAAGTGACACATGGGAAGGAAGGGCTCCAGCCCCAGGGCCACCCCCGCTGAGTGCGCCAAAGTTTCTACCAGTCCATTACTGATAAAGCGCCGTGTTGTTAAACGTTTTTAGGCACGGAAGAAGTTAGCTAGCTGTTAATTTTTTTCTTGCGTTTCTCCATTTTATATACCTTGGTAGAAATTACAGTTCCTTCAATTCCTTTAGCACCCATAATTTTTATACACAGAATTCTCATATAATATTTGAATTTTATCTCGATCAGTTACCTTCCGCATTTTCTAAAGAACTTAATGTCATATTTTATCTCTTCTTTTTGATTACTGAATTTGGTCTTGACATTTCCTTTTGACCATATTTTGATGTGATCCCCTCGTTCATGAGTTTTGGATGCCTTCTTTCAGTCTGCTCTTTTTGAGAACATTTCTAAAAGTTTTTTGATTCTCTTATTGAATTCTTTAGCTTCTCTCTCCCATTCTCTGTCTCTCACTCTCTCTATATATAACATTCTCTCTCTCTCTCTCTCTCTCTGATTTTCTGTCGCTCTCTGTCTATCTCTTTCTCATTCTCTGTCGCTCTCTGTCTATCTATCTCTCATTCTCTGTCTATCTATCTCTCATTCTCTGTCTATCTATCTCTCATTCTCTGTCTATCTCTCTCTCTCTCATTCTCTGTCTATCTATCTCTCTCTCATTCTCTGTCTATCTATCTCTCTCTCATTCTCTGTCTCTCTGTAATCTCTCTCTCTCTCTCTCTCTCTCTCTCTGTCTATATATATATCAAATGCTCCATTTACGTGCAAAGAACTGTTCACAACTCTTTTTTTCCTTAAAAAATATACATGCATTTGAATCTGTTCATATAATACGTCTCAAGCCTCGGATTATTGATTATATATATAGCGAAAGTTACACTTCCTTTGAAGACCATTATATATATATTATATCGGATTTCTATATATTAATGTTACACTTGAATTTTCACTGCTGCATAATGGGTATATTCGGTTTGTTAAGTTTTAAATTTTATTTAACTGTCAAATGCTAGCATTCAGGTACAAGAAAAAGGGCAACGCAATTCGGTCATAGATTGCCTTGTTTCTTCAATAGACTGTATAGGAGGAAAACGTTAAAAAACAAGGTTTTAATTTATTTATTTTTAATTTCACGTGTTGTGTGAAAATACCTCGCGTAACAAACACGTAGCTTCAGCTGTTGGCAACTGATTTGCACTTTTCAGCTCCCACAGAACTTGTACAGATCTCGAGCAGGGTAAAAGTGGCGTAAGAAACTTCTCGACAAAATACGAGAATTTTTCGAGCATTGCAAGCCACTGAGGTATAACATTAAATGTTTCAAGTAAAGAAAGAGCACTGCGACTGCTAGCTTACCCAAAATTTTCGACGGTGGAGGATGAAAAAGTTGGATGATTCCAAGATGAAGTGACTGGATTTTCTGTCATAGCCGCCGTTCTCGCTGACAGTGATGGTGGATTCCACGTCATCTCGCTGCCAGATGTTATTGGAGGAATATGTGGATGGAACTCTGTAGAACTCGCTGCTGGACTTCCCGTAGAACTAGACCCTCCCAGTATGGAGAGCATCTGAAAAATTTAACGATTTAAACATTCGAAATTTGCAAATATAAATGTTATTATATCACTTTCAAATAGATTTTAGAATTCTCAACTCTGAAGAGGTCAAAAATTGTATCTATTTTATTAAGTATTCCTTTTTATTGTATAAAGTCGTTGCCACAGTTCTTTTATGTTTAAAACATTCAAGCAAAAACGAATACTCTATATATTATTGTAGGATGCCGAAAATATTTTACAGTTGTCTTCAAACATGCTTAAATACACGGTCGAGTCCCATTATTGTGATCACCAGCTGATATCCAGAGTAACCGCCGTGTGCAGCGCGGACAGCAGCTAGACGGGCTGGGAGTGGCTTAATAAGGTGCTGAAAGGCGTTCACAAGTGAGTGGAGCCATGCTGACTGCAGTGCATTTGACAGCTGCTAGAGGGTGCGCGGTGGAGGATCCATAGAGCGAACAACATGATCGAGGTGGTCCCACACATGCTCAATTGGGTTTAAGTCTGGGGAATTAGGGGGACAGGTAAGTACTTTGAAATCTTCGTTGTGCTCTTCCAACCACTTTCGGAATTTCTAGCTGTGTGACACGTCGCATTGCCATGCTGGAAGATCCCGTCCGCCCCAGGGAAGACAATAAGCATGTATGGGTGAACGTGGTCTGCAAGGATAGATTCATAACGAATTCGGTCCATAGTGCAGTCCACAGGTATGAGTGGACCCAGGGAAGGCCACGAAAACATTCCCCAGAATATAACCCTGCCCCCACCAGCTTGTGTTTGGTTTCATATGTTTCTCGCCTCATACGCCTTCGTGCATCAGTTCGATGAAGCAAAAAACATGACTCATCGGAGAAAGCAATCCTTTGCCAATCAGCGGAGGACCAATTCCGATACTGCTGTGCAAATGTAAGCCGGTTCTGCCGATGCACCTTCGTTAGCATAAGTGCAGTGACCTTTTGTCTGCATCGGAGCCCCATACGCAGCAGGCTTTGCTGAACTGTCGTTTTAGACACACTACCGGTATCCCCTTGGTTCATTCGGCTAGTGAGATGTTCCACTGTAGCATGTCGATCTGCCCTCACGCACCTTTGGAGCCGACGCTCACCTCTCACATCAATGGCACGTGGTGCTCCACAGTTTCTACCTCGTTTATTCGCAATGATGGTATTTCTCCAATCATGATACACTTTAACAACATCAGCAGCACCCGAACAGTTCACAAACTGCGATACTGCCACCCTTGGCACGAAAGCCCATAATTCATACCTTTTGCAAATTTGATAAATCGCTCCTTTCATGCATGTCAGCAACGGGTGATATGTTTCCAGAATGCCTACAGCACACCTTATATACCCACCAAGCCAGCTCACGACACGTGCCTTCTTTCGTTGGTTACACGCTGTTGACGTCAAAAGTAGGAGATGGTCCCAATAATGTGACTCGACTGTGTATAACTTAACTTTTTCTGAGACGGAAGCACTTAAACCCAAAGTCCACCCTAGTGCTAAGCGATTGTTATTTCTTTCAAATATTAGTCTCTTTAACATGATGAGATTATGAAAATAACGACCGCCGCCTCCTAAAGTGGGAATGGCAGAACGTGACTGATCACTGGGCTACTGCAAAAGAGTTGGATTCGTTGAGTCCAGGTTTTTGCTCCGACATGCCAATATGGAAGGGTCCGTATTCGTCGCCACGCGGTTGAACTGCTGTAACCGGACTTTAGAGCGTGACGGAAAGAGTTCTGCTGATGATGTTTCATGGCATGAAGATTCTTCTAATAAGGAACACTGGGGTCTTACATTCCCGTTGAACATACTTTCAATTGATCTACCTAAGAATTGTTTCTGACCAAGTTTTGTCCTGCATGGTGGCCGTGTATTCAGATGCCACTGGACTCTTTCAAAAAGAAAACACTCAGTGTCACACTACCTGCAATGAGCCGGAATGGTTTGAAAATCATGTTCAGCCATTTCATGTGATCGCGTGGCCACCAATTTCCTCCTATTTAATCTCGTTAAATATTTGTATGATACGTTGGAAAGCATTATTCCCCGGTTTACGACCTTTTCTCCTTTGCCGAACTCTTGCACGTCATTCTATCCATCTGAAGGACACCTTCCGCTGTCTAGTGGAGTCGATTCCACTCACCACTTGCCAGTGATTTTAAGGCAGGAAAGTGGTTCAACATGTTGTTGTGTGAGTATTCGTAATGATGGAGGTCAAGAGTGTTTATTGAAAAATAAAAATTCAGGAAAATGTTTCACTTTTCCTAAAGTCCTGTAACGTACCAGGAGATGTGACGTACCTGCCAGAAGGATGCACACGCCATAAAGGCAGATAGGAATCAGAATAAAACGTCTGCGTAGCTCAATTGGTAGAGTGACTTATTCCGGAATGAGGGGACCCGGGTTCGAATCCCGGCGTAGACCAAAAATGACGGAGAAATTTACTTCGTTATAATGGCGCCCGAACTATCCGGATGACCCGACCGTTCAAAAATCTCGCAATGGTGTGATGTTATTTCCACACCGCGAGATAGGAAAAATAAGAGAATCGCTTCTCCAGCACTTCGAATAAAAAAAAAAAAAAAATAAGGGGGAGATGATGTAACGTACCAGGAGATGTGACGTACCTGCCAGAAGGTCGCACACGACATAAAGGCAGATAGGAATCAGAATAAAACGTCCGCGAAGCTCAATTGGTAGAGCAACTTATTCCGGAATGAGGGGACCCGGGTTCGAATCCTGGCGTGAACAAAAATGACGGAGAAATTCACTTCGTTATAGTCCCTTTTTCGGAGTTCTGTGAGCCCCTCCCATAGCAAAGTGAAAACGAGCCTAAACACTATGAAAACCCAGAAGCCTACGTCCAGACAATAATACGTAGAATCCACACGCATCAGTTTCTTAAATAGAATCAGATTGTGGGGTATGTTTGCATGTGGGTTTGCGTGTTTTCGGTACAGGAGATGAGGAAACTGTACGTTAAAATCTTACATAGGAACACTGAGTTTTGGTTCAGTATAAGCCAGAATTTTGTATGAGGGTGGCTCAAATTGAAGATGCAAATAAAAATGCCTCTGTGAAAAACATCTCCTAAAATAATGGTAAGTGATAAAAATATTTCAGCTATGATGCGTTTCCAACAATGATTCCTCTGTATATTTTAGAAACATATACCCAGGGGCGTAGCCATAGGGGTGTTACACCCCCTACCTTAATTCGGTATCTGATTTCTATTCAGTAAATCAGCTCTGACAAAAATTGCTGAACTTTGTAGACCAAAAAAGCTTTATTAACATCTACGCAAAATATTTTAAATTCTGGTTTATATAAAAAAAATGAACCATTATTTCCCTGCTGCTTAACCACAGACACCGTTGAAGAGAATGAAAGTTGTTTCTATGACCAAACCAACTCCACGCATTTTCCTTTCGAGAATTTGTTAGTAATGTCAACATGGCCAGGGTCTCATACAGGGACGAAGACGAAGTAAAAACACATGGTTTACTGGAGTCGGTGGTTGTCAACCTCTACATAAAAAGATAAGTCGAACCTGGTGACCGCCCTAAATGTACCCCTCGGATGTATTGTGCTCTGATTGACATGTCATAAACAACATCACTGCGTAGTCAACACTATTTCTTCGGTTTGTACCATGCGGGATATGCTTGCACCTCGGGCTTCAGAATAAGTTGTCTGCCGATGTAACGTTTTGGTTGAACCCAAGTAAAAACTCCTCCAGCCGTCTGTAGCGTTCAAATAAATGGAATGAATCATGTTGTCCTCTTCTCTTCCTCATGTGACCAATGAATGGAAACAAATGAGATAGAATCGCAGCGATTTTGACTTATGCGTTTGTAGTTGGTTAATTACGTAGGAAAGGTGTAAAATGGAACGAAAATATATTAAAAAACGCAACAGGTGAAAAGTTGAATGTCTGCAGGGTACAAAGCAATTCGATTAGGATTACAAGAAAAAACATGAAGAACTTTGCCACGATAAGCAACCAGTGAAAGTACGTAAAATGTGTTGGATTTCCTGCAAACCCTTTCGAAGCACCTACAAAAAAGGAAAAACAGCATGAAGAGAGCATTTTAAAAACAACATTATCCGTGGATATAACGTTAGAAAAAGGAGAGACTGCAATTTTCTGTCAAACCAACATGGAAGTTTCTGACTGATATAAAATCAAATACGATGAATAAGAACGTAGCGGGAAATGCTGGTATCAACAGTAAAGAACCTGAAAATGAGCCACCGTTTTCGAGCTCTACTGTGGACTGGACAAACTGTATAGGTCAGTTTCAAATTTTTCTAAATTATTACGATGGCTGTAAGGAAACAATTGCAAAATGTCAAGACAGGAAAATATTTAACCCTGATTTAAATTTAGTTGAAATTTTGGAAGTTACAGAAATTATTCATAAGCAGAGTGGCAAAATATTAACTTCTTGTAAAGATGCAATATCAAATCGATCGACAAACGCGGGAGCAGTTGATAGTTTAAACAACTACAGCAAAGTGGAACATGATTCTGGTATGAGAAAAATTAAAACAGATGCCGAGAGAAAATATTTAATATTTATTGGACCTCGTCAGCCTAACTTAACTATTTTTCTTCAAACCCTTCTATTCCTGCTGCCAAGCAGAGTCGTTTTTTTTCCTTCATGGTAAAAATAATATCCCTATTTAGAATATAGCATTGTTAAAGATGCTGCTTATTGCTTTGCTTGTTTTTTTTTCCCTGAAAGTCCAGATAGGGAGAAATCAGATTCTACTTGGAATGAAACGGATGTAAGGCAATGGCACAAAATGAAGAGTGTCAGTAAAGATGAATTGGGAAAATTATCCCAGCATTTCTCTTCTAAAGCTTACAAAGCTGCGCTAGTTGCTTTTTACTGTTATTCACAAAACGATAAACATGTCGATATTCTTATTAAAATGAATTTATGTTAATCAAATATTCTAAAATTCAAAATTGACGGCTGCCTTACATGAAACTAAGTCGATCAAATTTAATTGGAAGAATTCGGTATTTTTCATCTATACACCCCCCCCCCCCCCCATAAACACTTTAGCTACGCCCCTGCATATACCAATATATTTAAAATTTTACAGTCAGTAACATAGAATGAAGGATCACATAATACCTCATGGGGAGGGTTCGGGCCCCTGGGACACCCCTAATGAGTGCGCTACTGCCTCGATGTGCTGAGATCCTTGCAAGCAAACATCTCTTCGATTGCATCTTTGAACAATTGTTAAAGTTGATAAAATAACATTATGGTTTTACAAAAATCATTTGTCCGTTCATCGCTGTTATACTGTGGAATAGCATGAAATGGTAGCCTGATTTGGGAATAGCTATTTTGATAGAACCAAATGGTAGTCTGGTTTGGAGCAGTTAGCCTGGTAGCAACAAGTGGTAGTCCGTTTCTGGGCAGCTGTTTTGACAGCATTAAATGGTTGATGTAGTAGGCAGCAATTTTTATATGTCAGATGGTAGCTATTTTTTTATTTTATTTATTTATGTTTCTTTTTTGTGGTAGCTACTTTTATATAACAGAAATGGTAGTCTGTTGCCGCCCCGATGACGCAGTGGTCTAAGCACTAAACTCTGATCATCCGTCCGAGTCGGCTCTGGGTTCGAATCCCAGTGAGGCATGGATGTTGGGTTTGTCTTACGGCCGTAGCTCTCTCCCTTCTCTGGAACCAGTGGCCCTAAATTAGGGACGGGCGACTGTTTATAGTCCATTCAGTTGCTCACGGTGGTCGCTAAACCTCCAATAAAAAAAAAGTACATTGTATCTAATTTCGCGGATACAGTGATGCGACATCTTGAAACACAGTTTTTGCATTAAAGTAGGAAACTGTAAAATGAAGATGTTTTCGTCTGATGAAAGGTCACCTCAATGTTTTCTCGAATTTTTAAGCTGGGGCGTCACTAGAACGTTTCATTAGGGCTGAAGGCATTCAATCGCATTTGAAGCTCCCCAATAATCTTACAATAATCTGCAAACAAGTTTTCCCTTTTTTTAAAAAAGATTCTTGAACCTTTACTAAGTTCAGAATATTATTATTAATTCTGAACCTTTACTATTTTTGAAACCTTTACTAAGTTCGGACTATTATTATTTTAAATCAATGATAGATTATCAAAAACTGAATAAAAAAAGACAAAAAAGTCAATGGTAAATTTACATTTGACCACTATATTCTACCGAACGAAGCTTAAGGAACCGCCTCTTGCTTAAGGACAACTCTCGGCGGATCGTCGAGTATGTAATGCGGTTCGTATATATCATAATCATCATTGTCAACCATTATTAATCCATTGCTGGATGAAGGTCTTCCCAAATTTTTCCCACAACGGTCTGTCTTGAGCCATTCTCTTTCATGCCACTCCCGCTGCATGCTTTGGAATTTCATCCACCCATCTCCCATGTGGTCTTCTTGTTTTGTTTTTTTTTCTGTCTCTTAGTATCCGTCTAAAATGTTGGTTGTCCATCGGTGGTCTGTCCTTTGGGCAATATTCGTATATATATCATCATCACCATCATCATAATTGTCAGCCATTATCAATCCACTGCTGGAGGAAGGTCCCTCCAAGCCTCTTCCACAACGGTCTCTCTTTTGCCAGTCCCCTCCATATTACTCCCGCATACTTTCGAATTTCATCCACCCATCTCCCGTGTCGTCGTCTTCTGGGTCTTTTCCTGTGCATTGGAATCCAATCTAAAATTTCGGCTGTCCATCGATGGTCTGTCCTTCTGGCAGTATGTCCAGTCCATTGCCATTTCAGGGATTTAACTCTGATCATGATGTCTTCCACTCTTGTCATTTTTTGGATCCACGAGTTCCTTTTCTTATCTCTCCTGGTTACACCAAGCATGCACCTCTCCATGGCTCTTTGAGTTGTCTGCAGTTTATGTATGTCTCTTTTAGTTAAGGTCCACGTCTCTGCACCATACGTAAGCACTGGAAGGATGCATTGATCAAACACTTTTCTTTTAAGACATAATGGCATATTGCTCTTGAAAATTATGCTGTTTCTTCCAAAAGCTCTGCAGGCAAGTTTTATACCCCAATTAATTTCTTCATCAATGTGACCCTCACTTGAAATCTGCTGTCTAGGATAAACGTACGTATCTGTTATCTCCAGCTTTTCCCCATCAATCGATAAATCTTAATTTCTTGTAAAAGCATTGTACATCACTTTTGTCTTCTGAAAGTTCATTTTTAATCCCACTTCTTTACTCTTGTCAGCAAGTTCCTGGATCATACTCTGCAGCTCTGATTTGGGTAGTTGCAAAAATGACTACGTCATCAGCAAAATGAAGATGAGTTAGATAATCTCCATTAACCTTTATCCCTTTGTTTTCCCAGTTCAGTGATTGAAAGACATTTTCCAATGTAGCATTAAAGAGCTTGGGAGATATGGTGTCACTCCGTTTCCAATTTTTATATATACACTTATATACGCCTGGTGGATGTGGAGATCAATTGGACTCTTACAGATTTTATATCTTGTACGCTGAATTTGATGTTGCATGGCTAGTTTTCTTACCCTGAGGCGGGTCTTTATTGCTCTTAATTGCCCTTAACTCCACTGCAGTGATACTCAATATTCCTTCACCTCAGCAAAGCAAATGAAAACTCACCGAAAGTGAAGAAAGATCAGCATTTAAATTATAGCAGTGCTGTTAAAATTAAATCTGAAGCTAAAGTTCTCGGGGCCACATTGGTTGTGAGTGAAATCAAATTAATTAATTTAATTATTAAAACTTAAAAGTGAAATTAAATTAAAAATGGAAACTATCAATATTAAAATTCTGCGGGTTTTTTTTTTTTTTCATTACGGAAGAAGGAACACTGAAAAAAAATTAACTCATGTCCATTACTCCAGAGTTACAAATTTGAGCCTTCTTCAGCCCCCCAACTTTCTTAGTCTATCGACGTCCCTGTTTTTAAGATACGCATTGGCAGGCAATTTACGTGGAATTATGGAATTTTATTCTTACCTGCTGCGCAAGCGGTCCTCCATTTATGCAGGACTCTGATGCGTAAGGAGTATAATGACCGTGGGCTGCATGACTTTGCGGGAAATTTCCTTGTGAAAGAGCAGAACTCGAGGAAGATGGTGATCCTGTATTTGTCAGAGCAGGATGTGGTCGGTGCCATGTGCTACCTTCTGTAAAAGTTAAGAGGAAAATCAATTTATGGATTTCGTAAACTACATTGACATTAATTAGTAAAGCGATTTTGGAAAGCAATATGAAATATCTTTATCATGCAATCATGATTATATGAAACATTCTGAATGTTTCGTTAAATTTTGGGAAATTTAAAAGTATAAGAAATTTTAAGTCTTCACATTCCACCAAAATGCTTTCGCATAAAGTTTAGTAGTAAATCTTGAAGAAACTAATAAATGTTCTTACGCATTTAAAGTTACCAATATTCTAAAAAGATTCGAAGTTGCAGCCTTCAGAAACTTTATGGTGAACGTAATCTATAAAATATAAAATATTCGGAATTTTGTCAAATGTTGTAAGAAATAAAGGTATCGGAATTTTTTTATATTATTTCTTTTATATGAACTAAAATCTCAAGCATTTAGTAAGAATTTCGTTAGATTATTATTTTGAGTTTGGGGGATGTCCTTAAAAAAACGTACGAATGAAATTTCAAAATGTAGTAAAATTCTTACTTTGAAAGAGTATGTATAAGATGTTCTTTAATAATGATTTATTTAAAGCCGAAATAAAAAAAAAGCATTACAAATTATAATGTATTTTATCGCATTGCAAAAATGCATGAAGTCTGTGAAAATCAAACTTCTCTTTTGATGACGCTATATATCTATAAAAATCCTGGTTCTAGATTAAGTGAAATCCTCACAACTAAGTACCTGATACCAGTGCTTTAGTGCGGAACTCATGAATCAACAGCATTTTTTTCTGCGAATCTTGAGTGCATCCATTTGAAACCCGAAGGATGATATATTATATTTTATGTTTCCATTTTACGACGCCACGAAACAGTGGAGTCACAAAGTCACGTCCCAGAGATTTATCAATTTTTAAAGGGCATTTGTGTGTCAGTCAGGATATGGAAACCAATTTTTCATCCAAACCGAAAGTAAACAACATACCCTTCTCTGATAGGATCAAGGTTCAACTTTGGCTGTACCAAGAAGGAACACAACAACGCTATCTCAATTCTTTCAAAGTTGTAATATACCTGATTACGTATAAAAGAATAAAAAAATTGTGTATTTTTGATAATTTGAAATTCAAATTTTAACGTATAATCGCTAAAAATGTATAAATGAATTACATGTAACCGAGTTAAAAAACGAGTTAGAAACTATTAAAATATAAGGACTAATGCAGATTTACGAATAAAAATGAAAAACGTATAACTGAGAAACGTATAACAGAGGTCCCACTGTGCATTTAAAATCTCTACATATGCTAATACACTTGCTAACACTCTGCACTCTAAATATAATTTGAAACACTGCATACGTTAAATATATCTGGAAACTTCATATATGCTAGTACATTAAAAACAGTAATTATAAGCACTACATATGCTACATATACTTGAAAACCATATATGCTGATACACTTAAAAACACTATGCATTCTAAATATATTGGTATAATGGTAAGCACTATATATGCTAAATATACTTGATAACACATTCTAGTCTGAAGCATTTTTATTTCTCCAATTGTTTTGTAGGACATAGACGTCTTTCTTCTCAGATAAGGAGATACTTTTCAAGAATTTTTAAACAGTTGCTCTTCTTCAGTACTTTTCCTTAGTTCGCGGAGGAAATAAAGTCTGTACAATTAACTTAAACTTTTGTTTTAATTTTACTTGAGTTCCAGTGTTGTTTACTGAGCATTACGTCATCACAAATGGTGTATCTCTCTGTGTGTGTGTCTCTCTCTCTCTTTCTCGCACACACACTTTTTTCTCTCTCGTTTCAGTGAAGAAAAAGCGTGGTCTCTCATCTTTTTGTTCAACCTTACCTTCAAACCACGGCTAAGCTAAAATATTGGATAATACTAATTTTTAAGTATAACACGAAGGAATTGCTTATTAAAATAAAATTACTTTCTGATGTAACTTGCCCAGGAATCAGATGGCATGAAGCTAACATACAAAATTAAAGCCTAAATACATACCAGGCTGTTTGTAACGTATACTCTAGATTCAGTTTCCTTTTGATTTTACTATCTCTTGTTATTTTATTTTCCTATGCAAATTATCTTCTCACTTAACGAGATGTTATTTCTCCCGCTGAATGATATGTGGCAACGAGTGTAAGTCATGACTTGTTGGTATGCAGTATATATAGACGCGCTCAACTATACCAAGAAGCTTCGTTTAATGTGATAGGTTCTTCTTAATTATTGTTATGCGATTCTACGAAAGTTCGGATATTCAGTAGTCGCGTGATTTGTTGAGTGTGTGTTTGATAATACCAGGAGCTCTCCAATAAAAGGTTTAAAGTGAGTACGTTTTCTCAGTTCATATTATTGTCAGACCTCTGTCTGGCCGTTAAGTCTCTTTCATTAAGTGTCACCATTAAGTCCAGGGTATATTGTGTTTACCGCTCTAATAAGGAGCCTTCAAGGTACTAATGTACTAAAACCGAAGTTATAGTACTGATATTCAAGATAATGAGGAACGCTGAGTAAAAAGAAGTTCCATATTCAATGAATTTATTGCACGTGCGAGTCTTACCTAAACAAACTCTAGCACTTTGAAGATTAGGTACACTTTAGCTACGTCAAATAACCTTCCAATAACCCTAACGTGACTTAACGTAAGCTTTCCTGCACTACACGTCCAGCGGAGGACTTTATTCATTATATGTTATCAAAATTAAGACTAAATGGTTCTGATGTTTTTTATCATTTCCAACTTTGGATCTAATATTATGAAATTTACGTAATGTTCTGTATCTTCCTTGTCTATTCGCATTATGCCTTAAGTGCCGTTTTTTTTTTTTGTTGCTGTTGTTGCTTTACGATCAAATAATTTGCTTTATTTGTACTGATTCGTTGATTTCCAGTAGATTGTTCCTCTGTTTTTGTACACTGTCTCATTTCTTTTCATTCAAGAGACTTTCCTTTCCAATTTTTATCGTTTGATTTGGAAGAATAGTGTTTTGGCATCTTTCTTCCAGATCAGTTGTTGTGAAATATTTTTATCTGTAGATTGCGTCGCTAAAACACTATCGAAACGACATTTTTTTTTTTTTTTTGATTGGAGGTTTAACGACCACCGTGAGCAACTCAATGGGCTATAAGCAGTCGCTCTTCCCTAATTTAGGGTCACTGGTTCCAGGGAAGGGAGAGAGCCAGTGCTGTAAGACAAACACAACATCCATGCCTCACCGGGATTCGAACCCGGACCCCTTTCGGACGAATGATCAGAGGCCATCGCTTAGACCACTGCGCCACCGGGGCAGCCGAAACGACATGTAACACAAATTACTCCGAATATGTATTCGGAGTAACTTGTGGTTGTGAGTTTTGCAGAGGAGGTATAAACGAGCTAGAATGCCTTCACATATGCGTGTTTTGGTTGAATCTTATCACCCAGTTTTGACTAAAGCAAAGTTGCTATTAATGATCCTGGCTGTATTAATGAACAGACTTCTTCTTTTTTTTTTTTTTTTTTTTTTGGAACAAAACTAATGAAGTCTTTTTTTTTTTTATGTGAAACCAAAAAAATGCCGAAAATTGTTTCTTAAATTTTCTTGATTAAAAGGAAAATGCAAATTGCCTTATAACGTTTCGTCGCCAACGGGTGGAGAAAACCCCACCAGCTGGAAAGTATTGACCCTCACCGTGATGTTGCAGGTGATTTGCGCTGACTGCTGCGTCTCCTACTGAAGGATAGTGAGAAGCTGTGACAGTAGAGGTCGCTGATGTTGGGTATCCCATGGACAGAGGTAGTGTTGGTGGGGTTGCAAAAGCTGCTGCCATCTGCTGGCTTCCCATTTGTTTTCTCCAGCGAGCCCGTCGGTTACTAAACCATACCTGTTAAATAAAGCAGAAAAAATTTATTTAGTCTTCTAGTGCACATTACTAAGTGAACATCACAGCAAATTAATATTGTTTCGTTTTGACAGTAAACATCATTTTACTACCTATAAAATTTGCAATCAGATTCAGTTTTGAGGTAGACAGAATGAAATCAGATGATCTCACTGAAGTGAAACCAATAACCATATACAATTACAATAACCATTTATTTAACTCCAGTTACTTTAAAAACAAGCAAAGGCTGCCATAACAAGTGTGACAGATAATGAACTATTTGCTAAACCTAAAACAGAAAACTAAACTTGGATATAGTATGGCATACCAAATTTAAAAACTGCTGAAAAACAATGAAGTTCTTTTTTTCTTTCCCTTTCGACTTAATAAAACGAAAAGTGCATTGAAGAAGAAAATTCTTCAAAATTGAGTTCGCGTTAAATGGAGAAATACGACTGAAAATTTTAATTTAAAAATCGTACATTTTAGTTTCAGCAGAAGTTGACGGCCTTTCAAAATGTCAGAACCCCTTGCTCACATTTTTAAAAAGAAAACTGATCCATTTTTTTAATCAAATGTTTTTATACCAGACCGGAAAAAAAGCACGAAGCAAAGAAATGTGAAATTATTTCATTCTTTTTAAATGTTATTTGTTCAGACTTCAGCCTTTCATTTGAACTCAGTCAACTTTAGAAAAAAAATCCTTACGCCTACATTATTTTTATTTGATTCTACCCATACGAATTTTTAATTTTTGAAGCGAGGGTTTTGTTTCATATCCGTTAATTTCTGCTCATTTATGTCTACTTTCTTATCATTCCAGCTTTTACTTGGAACTCCATTTCAAAAGGAAATGGAATATAAATGTACGTTCCTATGGATGTGGCATACGGATTGTCTTTAACTTCTGCAGGTATGCCAACTCCAAGATATGTATTCTACTATGTTAGTCTCGAATCACATGATAGATTATTTCGTTGCCGCAAGCGTAAGAGTTCTTTCAGAACTAACCTAACATTTAAAGAACTGTTTTCAGTATTCAGTTTTTGTTCGTGGTAAAAGATAGGTAAACGTAATTCTAAAGTTATTTACATCAATCAAACCTGAAGGTAGTCGGCTCTTGGTGAGCTTTCGTATCCTTTTTGTGGGTCCAAACAAACTCTTGAAATATGAAACGCTAAAACCATCAATAAATTCTACAACACTTACACTATGCTGACTATTTTGGCGTGCAAGTTAAGCAGTAATTCCTCCTGAAGACTGCAGAAAACGACTAAGCTATCAGGAGAATATTTTAAAAATTGTAGAAACGATAACTATGGATATTGTGGTTTCTGTGGACAGCACGAAGTTCAAAGAAGTTGTTTTCTTTTGAATATCTTGAAATAATAATAGACTCTGAAACAAAGTCAGAATGGAAATAAGGCTCGAATTCAAGCCGCAAATAACACTTAAAACGGTAATACTTATTCATACGGGTGCGAAACAGAGATATTTGAGTTTATTATCAGATCCACCGGGATGTTCACGTATAAAACTAAGACCCTACGTACAATAATTCCCCATAACAAAAACTCTTATAGAGTTTAGAAGAAAATTCGGATCCACGTGAGATAACAAAGCAGGAGACGGAGACGAAGGTACAAAAAACAAATTTATCACAAACATACATATCATCAACCATTATTAATCCACTGCTGGATGAAGGTCTTCTCAAGTCTTTTCCACAATTTCTCTCTTGACCCAATCTTTTTCATGTCATTGCAGCATGCCTTCGAGTTTCATCCACTCATCTCCAACGTGGTATTCTTCTGGATCTTTTCCTGTCCCTTGGAATCCAATGTGGTATTTCATTGTCCAGTGGTGGCCAGTTCTTCTAGCAATATGTCCAGCTCATTGCGACTGGACATTTCCCTTATCCATGTATTCCTCTTCCTTTCTTCCCTCGTTATACCAAACATGCATCTCTCCATACTATTTCGAGTTATCTGCAGCCTCTGAATACTTTTTTTTAGTTAAAGTCTTCTCTGATCCGTAAGTAAGAACTGGAAGGATGCATTGATTTAACACTTTTCTCTTAAGACATATAATGGTAAATCGCGGTTGAAAATTGTAGTGTTCTTCCAAAATTCTCCAAGTTTTATACTCCTACTTATTTCTTCTTCTTTGTGGCTCTTGCTTGATATCTGTTGTCCAAGGTAAATGTATAGGCGTCGGTTACTTTTAGATTTGCTGTATCAACTTAAAAGTCTTCAGTTTTTGTGAAAGCATTGTACATGAGTTTTGCTTTCTGTAACTTCCCTTTTAACCCACTTCTTTTCTTTTCTCAGCAAGTTTCTGGATCTTACAATGTAGCTCTGAGCGGGTATACTTTCAAAAATAATGATGTTATCAGCAAACCGAAGGTGAGTTAAACGACCTCTATTAATCTTTATCTCTTTGCATTCCCAGTTCCATGATTGAAAGACATTCTTCAGTGTGACACTAAAGAGTTTCGGAGATATGTCACCTTTTCTCACTCCCATTCCAACTTTTATAGTGCTGTGTCGTCGAAGAGCAGAACCTTTGTGCTTATATTTTCATAGATGTTAACAATAATGTTGACTGAATGTTCAAAGAAGAAAAGGGAGTACAAGAGTTTGCTAACAGATTTCTAACAGTGTGCTGATTATTCATGTGGAGGTTGTAAGGACTTCGCTAGCAACTGCCATCCGTAGAGTATTATGGATCATTATGAGGAGAACATCATAGTTTTATTGTCTTGCTATATATATCACACTAATATATCATCCTAGGCATTACGTTATCCAGTACATAATGAAGTAATTGCTAACGGGGTTGTTTTATTTGCTTGTTAACGGGACTTCTCCTTTCCGTTTGGGTTTGGCACGTATGATGAGTTGCAACAGTTAGCGGAAGTTGACGAAGCAATTTTACTTCTCGAAAGTATCAAAATCAGTTTGAGTTCTTTATTAATACTTAGTTTCCGTGCTGGGTATGTCCTGAAGTTATATTAGTTACTGAATTAATTATGATTGCTTTACTTTCTACTAGTCATCAACATGTACTACCTAATTTCTCTTTTAACTTATTTTCTTATTACTCCTCCAGCTTCCAAGTTCGGAAGGAGGCCATTCTTCTCATCCTCCTTCCCGTTCACTGTCTCTGAATCATCTCTTTTATCAAAGCATCATCCCCTATGTTCTGACCCATCCAGACTGCTTTACTTAACTGCTTGTGCCTGTCGTCCTGGCTCCTACAGGAGAAGCGACCGACTCCTCCGACCCAATAAAACGATTAGGCACTTTAAGTTTTCTAAAACGACATTCCGAAAAAAAAATAATAAAAAAAAACGATTCCCTTTGAACCTCGCCTTTACGAGTCCAATTACTGATGCCGCCCCAGGTATTGCTTGCGAACCTACCGCTAGAAAATTCCTGGCTTGGAGAAATGAATTGATACATAAAGGCTTTAAAATGCTACCTCTCCGTAACACAATAACAGAGCAAGAGTTTAAAGATTTCCATATTCCATTTTTGCTATTTCTTCCCATCTTTTCAGCATTAAATATGAGGAAGTTTTACGTACACCTTTTTTTTTTTTTTTTTTTTTTTTTTTTTTTGAGATTTTATGTGTGTTCATGCTTCAGCTTACAGTATAACCGTGTTCACACATATTGTAATCCAATTCACACCTATTTTTCCCGGTATGGGCCTTTATTAAAGTATTGCTACACCACTGGTAGTGCATAATTGTCCTTGACGTCGCTCAACATTCATGGTTTTGTTCTAATGAATCCAAACCGAACCACGAAAAACATCTCCATAGCTTCATGATACCCCTATCAAACTTCATTTTGGGGACGATAAAGTCTAGGTGGTACTTTTCTCCGGACGTCCTCCACACTCAGGAACAACCATTGGACTGGTAGATTATGTACCGTGACTCATCAGTCAAAAATACAGTTTTTCATTGCTCTACAGCCCAAGAGCATCGTTCCATACACCCACGCCGCCACACTCAGGAACTATCATTAGACTGTTAGATTATGTACCGTGACTCATCAGTCAAAAATACAGTTTTTCATTGGTCTATAGTCCAAGAACATCGTTCCTTACGCCCACGCCGCCACATTCAGGAACTATCATTGGACTGGTAGATTATGTACCGTGACTCATCAGCCAAAAATACAGTTTTTCATTGGTCTACAGTCCAAGAGCATCGTTCCTTGCGCCCACGCCGCCACACTCAGGAACTATCATTGGACTGTTAGATTATGTACCGTGACTCATCAGTCAAAAATACAGTTTTTCATTGGTCTATAGTCCAAGAGCATCGTTCCTTATGCCCACGCCGCCACATTCAGGAACTATCATTGGACTGGTAGATTATGTACCGTGACTCATCAGCCAAAAATACAGTTTTTCATTGGTCTACAGTCCAAGAGCATCGTTCCTTGCGCCCACGCCGCCACACTCAGGAACTATCATTGGACTGTTAGATTATGTACCGTGACTCATCAGTCAAAAATACAGTTTTTCATTGGTCTATAGTCCAAGAGCATCGTTCCTTATGCCCACGCCGCCACATTCAGGAACTATCATTGGACTGGTAGATTATGTACCGTGACTCATCAGCCAAAAATACAGTTTTTCATTGGTCTACAGTCCAAGAGCATCGTTCCTTGCGCCCACGCCGCCACACTCAGGAACTATCATTGGACTGTTAGATTATGTACCGTGACTCATCAGTCAAAAATACAGTTTTTCATTGTTCTACAGTCCAAGAACATCGTTCCTTATGCCCACGCCGCCACATTCAGGAACTATCATTGGACTGGTAGATTATGTACCGTGACTCATCAGCCAAAAATACAGTTTTTCGTTGGTCTAAAGTCCAAGAACATCGGTCCTTACGCCGACGCTAGTCGGCGTGTGGCATTTATCGAAGTGATCAGCTGCTTGTGAATGGCTTCCGACCGTGGTAACCCATGTCGTGCAGCATCATTCTCACTGTACTGGTGTTAACATATCAGTCCCAATAGTCACACATGGGGCTTGCGTGATTTGAGACAGAGTAGATTTGTTTTCTCAGCGGAGAGCCCTTTGCAAGCAGAGCTATGCAAAGGGCTCTCCTCTGAGTAAGCAAATGTCAGCATGTCAACTTCGAAGGTTTAGTGGGTCGTTTCTTGGCATATTCATCGCCAGTCCCCCGGTCGTTTGCATGTCCCATCACCAACCGTCGACCTAGGATTCTTGAATACCGCTGAAAAGCCACGTACGGGGGAATTGCTTATGTCACACCCTATTTACAACTATTCCTGGGAATCGGTTAACTCTGTCGGTGGAAGCATCTTGCATTCGCAGTCGTGGTATTTTCTTGTCACAGACCTTTAAGCTTCCCTATTGTTACGGAGATTATAACATTTTACAGGTTTTCAATATTAAATCATTTCTTCAAGCAAGGAATTTTCTAGCGGTAGGTCCGAAGACTCTATCTTAAGCAGCATCAGCAATTAAATTTGTAAAGGCGAGTTTCAAAGGGAATCTTTTCTTTTGTGCGGAAGATCGTTTTTAGAAAACTTTGAGTGCCTAAATCGTTTTAATGCATGCGCCAAAATCAGAGGTATTGTCATCCGCAGAGCGATTCCAGACTGCTTAAATATTTTGTTGCATCAGAGACGACATAGCCCTTCAAGCTAGTGACAGACGCAAGAAGTCAAGCAAAGATGTCAGGAGGGGTCAGAACTTAAGGGATGATGCTTTGATAAAGAGGGATTTTAGAAAAACCGGAGGACTTCGCGAAAAGAGTGAGGAGAGGAGAGTCGACTAGGAGGACAACTGGCCGAGAAGAAGTTGAATACAATGGAGGACTGCTTCGGAACCTGGAGGCAAGAGAAATAAGTAAAAGAAACAGGAGAGACGTTAGTCAGTGTCGTAGAACGAGTAAGAAAGAGCGAATATCTTTACAAATAAACTAAAATCAGTCCGAGACAACTCACACGTATAAAGAACGAGTTCGTAAATAATTTGGGACTACAGCTCTATCAACTATTCATTTGTTTCACATTTTCCTCAACTGGTTTCAATAGGCATTAGGAATCGGACCCCGAAGTAACCTCGTAACGCTATAGCTATGTCTGTGACGTTGTTCTTAGGTAGGAATTATTTACTAACACTAGAGGGTTGTCCCGAGGTTAGTGGTAGGTCTTGGTGTGCATGTATTTGCTCGACAGATGGACATGATTTTCTTTGTCTATCGATTTGACGTTCTGACTTACTCACGCTATGTGTTAAGAAAGGAATAAAATTGCACATAGCTTTCGTCTGTTCCACTAAAAGATGCAAATGGCGGAACCACTTTGTTGCTGAATTAAACTTCATCAATACTGCTTGGCAGCACATAAAAAGTACTCACATTAAACGAATAAAAGAAACGAGGGTGTTCTTAGGTACTCTATACTGGAAAAACAATTCACACGTATTGAAGATTATAATTACATGTACAATGTCGGCGTTGAAGCTACATTCTGAATTTAGCCTAAAGTAACGATGTTCAAGCTTTTTCAATATGTTGCACATACATTTTGCTAGAAAAGGTTGTAAATTAAAATATATTTTTAAGTACCTGTACCCGAGCTTCCGTGAGCTTCGTTCTTTGCGCAAGTTCTTCTCTTGTATATACATCAGGATACTGAGTTCTTTCAAAGGCCTTTTCCAGTTCTTCCAGTTGCTCTGATGTAAATGTCGTTCGCGATCTTCTCTGTTTTCTCTTCAGTGGTATTCCTGGTTCGGAATCACAGTCCGAATCTTCATTTCCGCTGCGACCTTTGAAAACAAAGGAAAAAATTGCATCTTAAAGTACCTGCAGAATAACACACATATTCATTGGGTCTGCAAATGTTTGCTAAATTTTCAGTGCGAGCTTGCCATCAATCATTTAGCCCTACAGTTAACTCTTTTCCGACGAGACCAGTGACTTATAAGTCAAACGAGCAATGAAGTAGCGATAATTCTTCCGGCGTAGTTTAATTGGGAGAACAGCTACTCCGGAGTAAGAAGATGAGGATTCGAACCTCACTGTCGGCAAAGGAAAGGTTATATTGGTGCTCGAGAGAAAAAGGATTTCTTGGATATAAGGATTGAAAGAAAAAAAAATGTGTGATTGTTCTTCCATACAGCGTACGCATAAAATAAATAAATACATCAATTCAATTTAGTTTATTTAGCTGTTACATGAAAACCAAAAATACAATGTAACATAACAACAGTGCAAGCTCGTCAGGGATGAGTAACAGCAAATGAGATCTGAGAAAAGGCCACAAAAGTCCTGACAAGACCTTGAACTCACTATTCAAATGTAGGCAAGTCAGAGTAACACCGTTTCTTACAAAATGTTTTAAGAACAGGAAGATAGAATGGAATTTTAAAAAGCGTAATTTTTTTTTTCTCGACTTTTTCTTTTCTTGCTAATCTGATGATGAAAATTTCTGAGGCGATAAGAAGGGGCGGGGCCCTGAATCTTTTAGCGTCTAGGGCCCTAAAAGATTTAAAGTCGGCTCTGCGTCGAGAAAAAGTTACTTATCATTAGTCTTTATTCAGCCACTAATACTTTAGCACTTCCACAAGGTATAATCAAACAAACTTGAGTTAATAATAATAATAACACTTGGTTAAGAGAACAAAACCAACACTAAAGTAGAACACGCAGACTTCAAATAACTCAAACTTCAATTTAACAAAAGTTTCTTCCACAATTAGTATGATAACTTCCACCATCTTCACACCTTTGCTGCTGCTCACACATTATATATCGTTCTGTTCTCATCCGACATATTCACACGTCATACGTTCTGACCTCAAAGTGTTGCCAACCATACTCTTGCGAGAGAGAAGATATCACGTTAAGTTTGAAAAACACTAAGGAGAATGAACGCAAATTTACATAGAGAAACAAACTAAAAAGGAAAGCTAAATTAGAGTATACATCACAATAGATACAACGAACATGGTATACAGAATGCCAACGATACGTTAGGGAATCCTTTCACGCCGGTAGTGAGGATCGAACTGAGGTACTTTGGGTTAGAAACCGCGTGTCTTAACCACTAAGCCAGAATGTCTTCGGAACAGCATTCACATTCAAGGTAAAACTAATTGTGTGGTGATGATTTTTTCATTTTCTATTAATGCGAGTGATTTAGTCATTTTATTTTCTGTTCGAGCTTATTCTTTTTTTAATACGTCTGTAGTAATTTTATTTTTTCTGTAGGAGGACTTCTCACAAATATTTTTTTTTTCCATCGTGATTTTTCGAAGCAACTGAATACTTTGGAACTTGAGATCTCTTTTTTTAACTGACAATGCCTTTCAATTAACTTTAAGAAAAGGCGAAATATACTGTCTTATATTATTATTTCACAAAACTTCTAAATGTGAAATTTACTCTTGATAGCTATAATAAAAAAGTTTTCGTCATAAGGTGTTCAAAGACTGATACACAGGCATCGTACAAATCACCTGTACAATAATTCAAGTACCCAGTTTCTTACGGCAGCACAATATGTAGGCCAAATAGCTGGTGCACAAAATGGTGGAGAGGAGAAGAAATATCCTGTTCCACAATAACCGAAATTCATGCGATATGCTATCCACAATATCCGATCTCGGTACGGAACTTCAAAATCAGATTCTTCGACAGACTATGGAAAATATGCTTCGTTAATTCACGGAAGGAATCAGGGAAAGTGCCTAGCAAATTTCAGAACATTTTTTACAGTGCAGAAAATTCTCGAGAGTTTTGTTGCGTAATAGTCGGTGCCTCCCCAGTAACTGAATGGTCTAAGGCGCGGGATTCTGATCATTAGGCTGGAATGGGCCTGGTTTCGAGTCCCAGATAAAACATGGGTTGTGTATTCGTCGGACGGTTCTGGCTCTGTCCCTTCCCTGGAGCCAGTGGCCCTAAATTAGGCACAGGCAACAGCTTATCGACTTCAGGGTTGCTAATGGTGGTCGTTAAGCATGAACAACATAATATTCAATAAGTAAACTGGGAAAAAAAGTGAACATTTTCTAATGCAATATGCTACATGAAAATTATGTGATAACGCAATGTCTCAAACATAATATTTGTTATCAGATGTGCTGAGGTATGAACTTGCCAATGATTAAGTAGTGTGCATAACTCTTTATTGTTTTTAAATTTACACGCAAAAGAAAATGTACAACTGCATAGTGCATATGTATCTTTATCCCCTTTAAAGATAAATACATACAGGGTGTCCCACTCGCTACCGAACTCGGCATTTCTTTAATAATATTAACACCAATGAAGATATTGCAACGAAATTTGAAGTGGACTTATCTCATTTCGTGCGAAATGTAATGGCATCACTACATGTGCTGCAAGTGGCCACCATTTGCGTCCACACAGCATTGAACAAGGCGCACCATATTGTGGAAAGTTCATACCAGTACGTCCGCCGTCACTACCTGAATTGTTTCCGTGATGTTTGCTTTCAAGGCATCTATGGTTGGTGGTTTCTTTTAGTAAACTATCCCTTTTAGATATCCCCATAAAACGTAATCAGGAGGCGTCAGATCGGGCGAGCGCGGTGGCCATAGACTCTTCGAAATGACGCGGTCGCAGAAAAACGACTGACTTTCGGCCATACTGGAGTGTGATGCCGTTCCATCATGCTGGTAATATCCAACGGAGAGTTCTTCGTCGTCCAATTGATTTACAAAGATGCTGAAGATTTCCATATATGCAGGCAGCTGTTGTGATGGTTGTATCGAAGAAGATTAGACCAATTATACGGCACCGGGCTATCTCACACCAGACACCAATTTTCTGTGAAAGAAGGGGTTCTTCATGTAACGCGTTGGGATTTTCACTGGCCCAAATACGGGAATTTGAGAATTGACGGCTGGCAGGCAGACAGCGTCGGGTTCAATGCTGTCCGGACACAAATGGGGGCCACTTCCAGCACATGTTGTGATGTCATCACATTTCGCAGGAAATGAGGAAGTCCACTTCAAATTTCATTGCAATGTCTTCAATGGTGTTAATATTATTAAAGAAATGCCGGGTTTGGTAGCGAGTGGTGCACCCTGTATAAGACATAACACTACGTAGAATAGATATACCTTTATCCTTTTTGTAATGAATTTAACAGAAAATGTGCACAAATGCTCAACAGAAATGTGTCTTTATCGCTTTTAGTTAAATACAGTACACGAAAAAGAAAATGTGCAGTAGTGCAATAAAGATTGATCATTAAAGATAATTGTACTTAAAAGCGCAGAACGAGACAACACAAGGAAGGAAAGGGAAAAAGAAACAAGGCTTGCAATGGCGTGAATTGTTAATTACTTTGCTTGCAACTGGACAAAATAATTATTTGCCTTTAAGAACTTTTAAAGACAAGTTGTTTAATTTAAAAACAGGCCTTTTCCTTATTTTCCTTATTAGAAATACTGTTAAACATGTTTCCGTTACAACAAAATAATATTTTAACTAAGACAGTTTAAATATATAATCACAAATATGACTTGAATTGTTCTTTAAATTAATGAAATTTATTTAGTTACTTTTCAATTGAGTGTCGGTTTTCTTAATTATATTAATTATTAAAAAGTAGCATTAAATGTATACGAATTTACAAAGACAACTAGCTTAATATCCAAAAAGTATTGTAATGTGTTTCTTTTTATTAGGATTGCTATGTCGTATGCGTCGCTTTCGTATACAATAATAATATTGATTACAAAAAGAAAACTGGAAATAAGTAATTAAAGTTACTTGAATTACGTCTTAAATATTTTAATGGCATCATTCTTATATGTAACAACAGTTTTTAAGTAAAGTGAAGCATTATTTCTAATAAATTAAAATAAATTAGTGATTTCAAGTAAAAGATTTCAAATGAAAATAGTCTTAATTTGAGCTATTACCTGATAAAATATTTCCTGATGAAATTATGATAAAATATTGTCATTACCTGATAAAATATTTCCTGATGAAATTATGATAAAATATTACCATTACCTGATAAAATATTTCTTACTTGATAAAATATTCCCTGATGAAATTATGATAAAATATTACAATTGCCTGATAAAATATTCCTTACTTGATAAAATATTCTCTGATGAAATTAAAATAAAAGCAGACATGCATTAAACAAAGGTTTTGTACGGAAATAATGTGCGTATTAAGAAATTCACCATTAGTTCTTCTTGAAAAGTTATGTTCGACAAAGGACTAAATGATAGTGCTAGCATAAACTGTCATTTTTCAGATGTATGTCTGTTATGTGCTGTTAGTTCCTAGTACTAACAAAAAATGTCCGCTTGGCGACAGTACTATACTTCTGTAAATTAAAATATCCTTTTCTTTTCATAGAATTACATACGGAATAAATCATCTGGGCTCGAAGGCGACGGGTTCAAGTCAGCTGTCGTACCTTTATGGGTGAAGCCTCGTTTCGTGCGTGCTGCTAAAAGGTTTGCGTCCGTACTGGCCACAATAAACAGGAAGTGGCGATTTTTTCCAGCCGGGAGTCGTCACGTCCTGCCTTCGGGTTTTGACAAAAACGTATATAACTCGCAGTGACAGATCAAAACAGCGAGGCGTCATCGCTTCGTTTTGACGGACAAATTTCCCCTGAATACAGATGTATCACCAGCGAAGGTGCTAACAGAGTGCATATTCTTGGATAAACGCCCCTCACACATTTTCTTTTTTCGTTTTAATCGGAGAAAAGGGATCTTTCTCTCTCTCTCTCATTGACTCACCCTTGTTGCTTTGAGTCAGTCTTCATTTCCATTCCTTTTTATCCCTTACATCTGTGTTGTTATTCCTTCTCTCTTCGTATACTTCCTGCTTTCTATTTATTTCTCAATTATTTTCCTTCATACTTCATTTGATGCTCTATTTCTTTCATCAGGTTTTTTCTCGCAGCTCTCAGTTTTCATCTAATTCACTTTCTCCGAACATCTTCTTTCTCGTCATTTCCCGTTCTCCTGTTCCTATTTCTCTCCTAACTTTTTTACAATTGTTGTTCCTGCTTCTCTTTCTCTCCTCACTTTTTCACTTTTAGTTCTTTTTCCTGTTCTCCCCTCTACCTCCCTCACTTCTTTTAAACTCAGTTCCTGTTTCTCTTTCTTTTCGCTGTGTTTTCCCCTAGTTTCTTCTGTTTGTCTCATTCTTATGGACTTTTCAGTTTCTGCTTTCTCTGTTTCTCACTTCGCTCCTTTTTCTCTCAGTCGCTAACTGAAAAAAAGTGAGGAAGAGAGAGACAGAAAGCATTTGTCCCTGTTTTCCTTTGCTTTTCTTCCTATCAGTTCCCATTCCTCTCTCTCCCTCTCTCTGATTTCCTCATTTCTTTGGCTCACTTCTTGTCCCTCTGTTTCTCTTATTCTTACGCACTTTTTCATCGAGTTCCTGTTCCTCTGTCCCCCCCTATCTCTCTCTCTCTCTCTCTCTCTCTCTCTCTCTCTCTCTCTCTCTCTCTCTCTCTCTCTCTCTCTCTGTCTTTCCTCACGTCTTTTTCTTAATTCTTGCTTCGCTTACTGTTATGCGCTTTTTTCACTCAGTTCCAGCACTTCTCTATCTACCTATCTCTCAGCTTTGCTAACTTCCTTTTTCTTTTACTCTTATGCACTTTTTCACTCATTTCCTGTTTCTATGTTTCGCTCTCTCTCTCTCTCCTCAAGTCTTTTTCTTACTTCCTGTTTCTCTTACTCTTATGCACTTTTTCACTTAGTTGCTGTAGCAATGTTTCGCTCACTCTCACTCTCTCTCTCTCTCTCTCTCTCTCTCTCTCTCTCTCTCTCACTCTTTCTGTATTCCCCACCTGTTTTCACTCAGTTCCTGTTCTTATGTTTCGCTCACTCTTATGCACTTTATTTCCCTTGGTTTCCGTTCATCTTTGTTTCTCTATATGCATATTCCTCACTTCTTTTTCTCTCGGTCGCTAATTGAAAAGAAGCAAGGAAGAGAGAGACAAAGAGACAAACTCAGTTTCTAGGTCTCTCGCTTCTTTTTCTGTCAGTTCCTATTATACCCCCCCTCTCTCTCTCTCTCTCTCTCTCTCTCTCTTCCACGCGCGCGCGCACGCACACACACACACACACACACACACACACACACACACACACACACACACACACACACACACACACACACACACACACACACACACACACACACACAATTCTTTCACTTTGTTTTTCTTCTTCTGCTTTTGACGTTTCTTTTTCTCTCTGCTTCTCTTCCATTGATTTTCTCTCCCTTCAGTAAAATTCTTTTGACTTCAGAACATTTAGTATTAAATGGAAACTATTTTCAAACCATCTACACAAAGAGTCCTACACTTCCCATTCCACGAAAAAATAAAAAAAGTATTTTGTCAAGATTTCTTTCTCTTAAGGGAATGTAATTGAAATTTTTCAAAATGCAGATTTACTATATTTGGCATTTCGAAATGCAAATTGATCTATTTAAGTAATAACCTTTTATTTATTACTGATAATTTTTATAAGTCCTTCAACATAAACAAGGCCATTCCGAATTCTAACATTTTGCGTGTCGCAAAAGTTATATGCATTCATCTGTTGTTCGTCACCATAATTATAGACATGCAAATAACTTTCTTACTGCAAAGACATTTCACTGATCTGAGCGACATGAGGAATTTCTCAGCGGAGCTGTGTTCAAAGCAGTTGATAGTTTCAAACGGGCCGTAAACTTTCGGGAATGCGCCTGGCTTGGCTTTCTGAATTATGGCCCGTGAAGATCTCTAGGCCAGAAGCCTAAGGCTCCCAAATGCTTAAAATCAAGACAAGACTAACACACTGTCGCCCGCAACAAAGATCCATTTAAAGTGAATACTTCAATTTTATCAAGACTTGGAATCGACTAAATACTGAACTTTATTAAAGTGTTTTCGCGTAATATACTTAATCCTATTTGTAACTGTGAAGTCACATACTGTTAGGTCTCTGTGTTTTTTTCCTTTTACCCCGCCTTCTCATTCCATCTCAGCGGAGGTCTCCGTCGGTGGTCATCAAAATTGACAGTCGTAAGGGTAACTGTAACAAAACGTCATTCAGTGGAGTCAAGGGGAAAGCAGCCCTTGCTATCGAGAATCATTTGGATGTGGGGAAAGAGAGAGTGAGAGAGACGGGAAAGTTTGCTGGTTGATGGGGAACAGGAGGGGATATAAACACCTTGGAAGACGACGGCAGGACCGTTGGACACAGGTGACCCGTCGAAGGCGCTGACGAATGGTTTTACTATGGCGAGAGGTGAAAGCGCGGCAACGGGGCGGGACTGCCCACCTATTCGGCCACGTTGCCTCGTGCAGCGATCCCATAGAGCGATATAATGGCCACAGCAGAAGGTGGTTACTGCTCACACCTCATATTTAGCTATTCATCGAATTTCGGATGTCAAAGGAGCTTGAGACGATCAAAGGAAGCCGACGAACAGGACGTCTTGCTGGCAGTCACAATGGACCTCTGCTGCGTCGGTGAGTGGCGAAAAGGAGACTCCGTGTTGTGCTTTTAAAAAGGCCACAACAACCGACGATCTCCTATAGATTTGAGTCATTAACACCTTGCTCATTTTGGCAGCCATTGTGCTGTAACATGGATCTCTGGCAAATGCGCTCACCTGGTATTGTTGCAGAAGACAGCATTCCTAGCGAATCTTTGACACAATTTGTGTTTATCCCATTTTTTTTTTTTTTTTTTTTTTTGTACTCTGTCCGCTTTTAAGAACCGAATTCTTTACGAAAGGCGTTAAAACCTTTTTTTATTTTTGGACTTCTAAAAATATTCCCTCAATACTGCGTTCCAGGCAACTCAGTGACGAGATAATAGCACTTTGAGCTCAGAAATGAATGTGTAGATAGGAGAGAAATCTATCAGCCTATAAGCAGAGTCGTCACTGAGGCAGTTCTATAGGTTCGAGCGAACTGAGCCCCGCACGAGCGCGGGGCCCAGCATTCCTAACAGGACATTTATAATAAATTGCAACGTGAGAAATCGTTGAAGAATTGGATAATAAATTGCAACGTGAGAAATCGTTGAAGAATTGGAGTATCATAAACTCATAGATGATTTTTTTCATTATTAAAGCAAGAATGTTACACTTCGTTTGAAAAACAACCCTTATAATCCGGAATTTTTGCGCGATTACTTATCTTTCCTTGATGCCACACAAATTATCGTATATTAGGACATTGCTTTTTCTTAAAATAATAGGTTAGTCTTAACTTGCCTAATTCATGTTTAAATTCACTCACATAGCTGCGGCTATAGCGAGGAAAGAGGAGATATTGACTCTAAAATTATCCCCCCTATCAAATGGGCTGGTTAATTTGTGAGCCAAAAACTGTAAAAGAAGTTTCTTTCACAATAAACGTTCTTCAGAGCACTGCGGAAGTTCTCTAACAGTTTTCAAGTGATATATTAATTATACTCTGAGATTAAACCAAAATCCTAATTTGAAAATGATAAAAAAAACTTTTTTTTGTTTTGACATTTTTAAATTACAGAAAAAACTTCAATAAAAAACTTACCCGAATAAGCTTTTTATTCAAAAAACTTTATTCAGAGAATTTTTAACATAAGGTCCTATGCTGTTCCGTTCAACAGTTTGATTACTTTTAATATTCCTTAATTTTCTTTGTATTCTTCTTCTTCTTTATTATTGTTTTAAAGAACGTCTTATGTCTTGTTGGATGCTTAAATTTCTTTCAGTTTCTTCTTCCCTTCCATATAGGGGCTTCACTGGCATCGATGCTTCCATGTACGGGGGGGGGTTCCCCTCAGGTATCTTCGGAACAGCGGCCCGAAATTGGAACGACGGTCTTAACTAACAGCAATGCAAAATGCAAGCTTCGAAAGACTTCTGTTTTGCTATTTCTTTAACGTACATTTTTGTGGAATTTGTTTATTTGAAAATGAAAAAATAATGCATGACATGAGATATAGTTGGTTTCCCCTTCCCACTCCGAATGCTCCAATGCAGTCACAGCCCTTTTTATAACCTTACTTTTCTGGGAGAATTTACCGTAAACAGAATTCATCATAAAAATAAGTTTACATTCTGATAAGAAATACTACAAGATTTGTCATTGGTTTGCCGACATTCAAAATTTTCCTTTCGGATAAGTTCATATTTTTCAGATTTATCCATTCGTATTTCACGAAAGGGAGAAATGTAAAAAATATGTTTGTCCCGTAGTTTAAAAACATTTTTTTTTATTATAAAATTTCGTTTTTCTTGATCTTTAAAGAAAGCAGAAGATTCATAAGGCTCATCAGATTACTCTGAAACATTTAAGAATAAATTACATTTAATAGAAATTTATGCAAAATTATTAAATGATGCCTCTACCGTACAAAAAGGACGGACTATGAATCTTGTTTTACAATTTTTAATTACCAATTGCCGCCGTATGTAGCTCTTCTCGAGTTTGCCGCTAGAATATTCCTTGCTTGGAAAAAAATTAATACTAAAATTCTTTAAATCTCCTAGATCCACGTTACATTTTTCTTGAAAAGTGTTTTCCCTCGCATTAAACTGGTACGTAAGCTAGTCCTGGTTTCCTTGTAAATACAAATAACTTATGTATTTATTTCTTTACTGTATCCACCCTCCCCGCCCCGTCTGATGGCTTTTGGAGTGGATTTTTCTGTTTCAGAGTGCTTAGCAAATGAGATTCTTGTAAAAAGTTGCACGATGGAGGGATCACAAAATCCTTGCTGGTTTTTTTCTTTTCTTTTTGGTTGTTGTTGTTGGCTGCTCCGACGCAACTCAAACCCCTTTTTCTTCATCTAATGGCCTACACTGTAACCTCCATCATTTAATTTTCAATCCTGTTCCTTTTTTTTTTTTCATGGAATTTTACTCTAACATCAACAAGATAGGGGCAAACGTTTGTTTGCAAGGAGAGTTCTTATTCGAATATTATTGAATGAGAATAAAGAATTAAATGAGAAATATGTTTTCTAAAATGACTAAAAAATTTAATAAAGATGCATAACTTTTAAATAATAGTACTTCTTAATATGTTTATTTTTCTCATTAAAAATTATTGAATTTGTGGGACACTGAGAATATTTTCATGTAGAAAAAAAAAAACTGCTTTTGCAGCATTACGTTTGGAGACCTCTGAATAACAAAGGTATCGTATGTTTTGTCTAAACTTTCATCATTATTTCCTAAACAGTATACTGAAGGCAAGGAAGATATGGAAAAACAGCTTCCATACATTAACGTACTTTCAAGGTTTTAACAAACCGTTACGTGGCTTTAAGAGATTTTTAAATTTTAGAATTAATTATTTTCCAAGTAAAGAAATATTTAGCGGTAAGTCTTTATCAATCAGCAGAGGAAAGTTCGAAGACGCTATTAAGGCGGCAAGGGTAATTAGAAGTTGTAAAACAGTGTTCCGAGACAGCCTTTCCTTGTATTGAAGAGCCCTTTCAGAAAACGCTAAGTGCGTTTTATTGTTTTGTGGGCCTAAGATGCAATCATGTACACAGTTATTCGAAAAGCACAGCTAAATTAGTTTATTGTTCAAGAGACATCAAACAAACGCTGTGCCCTCCGAGCTAATAGAAGAGACTGGGACGGGCAGGGGTTATGGAAAAAGCAGAAATTACGGAGCGGTCGCAAGATAACGATTTGAGAAGAAGCGCTTTTTTTGTCGGGTCTTCCGGACCAGGATAGCGAAGTAAAATGAAAGGCTACTTATGTAGAATTAGAGTAAATTGGAAAGAGTGAGTAATTAGAAAACGGAATAAGCAGCGAGAGACGGAAACATCAAGGTGTAACTTACTAAGACCAATCCGGGACAGCCTGCACAATAAGTTTAAGCAAATAATAAATGATTGTAATTGCAATTTTCTCAGCTATTCCTTTACTATACATATTTCTGCAATGAGATGTAATTAGGCATGAACACCAAGCCCTAAACAGAGCTTATAATAGAACGCTAGCAGAGCCCTCTTACAACTACAAGTACATTAATAAGGTTTTAACAGGCACTCGCGTATACACATACGGCATCTTGTATACACACATTAATATTTTGGTTAATACGAAATGTTATGGATAGGCTATTATACCGTCTAATGTAAAAGCTTCAACTTAAAAAAATCGTTTCATTATTTTAAAAAGAATGTATTTATCTTAAAGATAATGCAAGTATTGCATAAGCACACAAATAAGAAAAGATACCTACTGAAGATTTGTGTTTTCAATTAGTTTCTTTCAAATCAGTGGCACATCACACGTTTTTCCTATAAATTAAATAGGCCACATCTATTTAAATACTGCCATATGCAGTACCTGCAGTATCTCTTACATTTTTGTTCAACAGAGAATATTCTAAACATCGCATTTTGACATTTTATTGCAGTATTTGCATGAGAAATATAATTTCCAGCAGTATTTTTGCAAACTATCTTAATGAAAGAAAGAATAGCACTGTTGAAACTTCATAGGAATCAAACAAAAACGCGAGTTGGATGTACGTTGCATAATGGAAAATGTTTCCGTTTTTTACATTTTTAGTCGTATAGTTTAAATATTTCGAAATAGTTTTTTCCGCTTTAATAAATAAAATATTTTAGCATAGCAATATTCTCTTTCGTACCTTCTTGTTTGAGATAATGAATTGTCGAAATGTCTGATATCTGAAACGGTAGAGCGACTGCTTCGTTACCGCTAACATTGTTAATTTCTCTAACCAGGTTTATTGGAGTACTTAACACAATGTTTGTGCTTCGATGGTATAAAACTGTCAGAAATGTGAAAGTCTAAGTTTTGAAACATTTTCTAATTTGAAAAATTCGTATAATGTATCGAGTATTGTTTTTCAGTTTAGTTTCTCTAAAACTATGTAGATAATGTAGTGGTCTTATCTATTTAAATGCTGTGTTCAAATTGTTGCTTGGATTTGAAATTGACCACTGAGCTTTAATATATGATAAATGAAAAAAAAAAAAAAGCTAAAATGAGTTAAAAACACACAATGATCGCACAAACGTGCTTCAATTCTTGTTTAAAGATTCTGCGAAGACATTTTCGAAAAAGTGTGTTTAGACCTAGCAAGTTAGGAATGCCAGACTTATCCATTCCAAAACCTCTTCAAATACAATCCTTGTCTCAGTTTTCCCATTACAAAAGTGGTTTTCTTAAATGACTCTTTCTACCAGGCCGTCCTCTTAGAATTTGGCTGATGCCCAGCATACATCGTGCCCAAGCTCATCCACGTTTCATTTTAATAGTCTGAATTGCGTCTTTTATCCATATTATCAAGCAGCTCATTACTAAGCAGTATTCCCCTATGCTTTGTCTCTTAATCTTTAATGAGAACCAGAAATTTTCCTTTGTTGGTTGTTCTTTTCTTTAAATGATCTCTGTTTTTCTTTTCTTTTTGGACAACTCCCATGATTTTCACCCGTATGTGATTATTGGTATTAATAAATTTCTTTTCTATTGTTGATTTCTGATTACAGATGATTGAGTGTTTAGAAAGCATTAATTTATTTTTAAGATTCCATCCAAAAATGAGGAAACTGAACTTGTTTTGAATACAGTCCTGGATGAACCTCAAACTCAGGACACGAAGTCAAATGAAGGAAATTAATACCCACTATCTCATTTTGAGCAAAAAGTCATTCTTCTTCTCTCTTTTCCTTTTCCGTGGATTATATTCTTCAGATATTTTCATTGAAATATCCAAGAGTTTTTTGATGGAAAGTAAAAGAGATATTTTTGGAAATTAAATACCCATGACGAACGTTATTCGCCATTTTGTTATATATTCAGCAAATAAAATTTGCTAGATTTTAGGTGAACTAGGTACTCAAGCATAAAAATACTCCTGACCCAATTCGATACAAAAGTAGAGATTTCTTTTCTATTTTTTAAAGCTGCGTGCAGGTTAACACAATTCAGTTAAGCACCTGAACCTCGCCGATGTTACGGTTTCACACTTTCATTTCCTTCCAAGTGTGCATATCAACAGCTACATTTTAAATATGATCGGAGCTTCATGCCGCTTAAAAGCCTGAAGAGGTGTAAAATGAGGTAAAATTCTCCCGTGTACTTTTTCTTAGCCGTCCCAAAACTCTTCAAACATAGGGGAGAGAGCCATTGCAAATTTCTTCTCTCACGGTCGTTTCTCTGTTAAACAGGAACCGCGTCGAGGACGGGACAGTTGTCACTTTAAAACGCGAGATACCTCGCGTTAATAGGGAGAAGAAATTCGTTGGTTCTAGATGCTCGAAACTGCGCTAAATCCGGCGTGGCTTGCATGCACATTAGACGCACGAGCATAGCATTTCTCCTTCCTCCCCCCCCTTCCCATGGTACCCTGGGATCAGCAAAAGAGTGTCACAAAAGTTTCCACCGAAGATGGTGACGGCAAAAACTGGGAATGGGTGCCCTAAGACAGATGTTCCCGCCGGAGCTGTGCGATTCCGCTATAAAATATCAGCGCAGCGATAACAAATGGCTTTGTCTACATTGGCGTGTGAAGCTCAGAGCCGCATTTGGAAATTTTGCATACACCGTGATCCTGAATTGGTGCCGCTTTACCCTGCAGTCAACTTCTGCGATCCTTTTGTAACCTTTTCGAGACCCACGGTAGTCATGTACGACGATATACGGTAGCAATCGGGTATGGCGAATCATCCTCGGAGCGTCTCGTTGAATAGGGGTGTTACGCTCATTTAGGACCATTCTGTGTCCCTCCTTTCCTCCCTCCCCTTACTTAAGCTCCTCCCCCGAGTTTCATTTTTGGCCCTGGACCACCGGATTTGATATTGAGCTTGTTTTTAGACCCACACGGCGGACACTCGCTTGCGGAGGACTCCTTCCTCTCTGGACGTTCGAAAATATTATAGATCATCGCCGTCCGTTGAGTCGAGGAGCTATTCTGGGGGAGGGGGGGCAGTCCATCGCTGGCATCGTTCACGTTTCCTTTTTTTTTTTTTTCCAGTGGTAGTGGGGGAGGGTGCTCCCGACAGTTGGGAAGCTGGCTGATGTCGTCACGCTAATTCTTGGCACCTGCATGCTAAGCAGCCAATGTCGATAACGTTAAACGCAAACACATCTTTAGCCTCACACGCTTGAAATGAACGCGTGAGAATGTTCAGCAATCGAACATTATTCTCCTCCTAAATCAGATTACACGAGGATTAATATCATATGACTGCCTTATAGCTGGCATGCCATTAAAAATTATCAAACTAGTCGTTGAAGCTCTAACAACTGGTACGGTGATGTGTTCTTTAACCAATGAATCTGAACTAGCGTGGAAAGTGATGTACTGATGTACTCGTGCGTAGTTGACACTGAGTTTATTTTCCAAATGAACAAATGTGAAAAATTCGATGCCGAATCTGTGGCCTAGTATTAAAAAGTGTTGCCTTTGAATCATTCGTTGCCGTCTAAGCGCTGGATTATGACCATTTGTACGAGAAGGTACGGGCTCGAACCCCAATGGGACATGGATGTTGGGTTTGTCTAATCACACTGGCTCTCCCCTTCCCTGGAACCAATGTCCCAAAAT
The DNA here is from genome assembly GCA_039090855.1 of Macrothele yani. Taxonomy (NCBI): domain Eukaryota; kingdom Metazoa; phylum Arthropoda; class Arachnida; order Araneae; family Macrothelidae; genus Macrothele; species Macrothele yani. The sequence goes on from CM077014.1 coordinate 5,612,505, forward strand.
TAGGAACGGGCGACTGCTTTTAGCCTATTGAGTTGCTCACGGTGGCCGTTAAACTTTCAATCCAAAATAGAAAAAAAAGTCATTCGTGCCAGACGGGTTCGAATCCAAGATGAGGCATTGAGCCCCTCCTTGGAACCAGTGGCCCCACATTAGAAACGGGCGTAAAATATCAACCCGTTTAGTTGTTCACGGTGGTCGCTGAATATCCAAACAAATAAAACAGTACAAATATATACGAACTATGAAGAAACGGTTTTCTGTACGCCCAATTAATGTGAAAGACGATAAAAAGTGAACTAGTATATCGAGTTACTGTGATAAAACAGTAACTCGATATACTAGAGGTCTCTACGTCCTGGCCAGGGCTTAAACGAGAAGATTTAGCGCTTTGCTAGTGAACCAAAGAAACAATGCTTCGGCTTGTACCAGGTATCACAGCGTTGCAATTTCACGTAGGCCCAACACTGAGCCATCCGCTTTTAGGAATAGAAGACAGTGGCTCAGTGTTGGTCCTACGTTAAATTGCAACGCTGTGATACCTGGGAAAATAAAGACTGGTCAAATAAGTTGTTCCTTTATTACCTCCCAGTGTTAATGAATAAAATTAGCAAATAAAATGAAACCAAATTTGACTTTATAAAAAAAAATTGATTTAGACGATTGCCTCTAAATCTACATAAATTTAAACAGAAATATCATTTGGCGTTTTTTAAATAGAAACGTTAGTCTTTTTCTGACCCATTACCACCTATTGCAATGTTGATCTCATAGAGGGGATCTAAGAAACGTTGAAATGAGACTTAGTCTTCACTCTGTGATGTTTTCTGTTTACTTTGGTTCTTCTCAAGAAATTGTAGCAGATACGAAGGTCGCAGAATGAAGCGGAAGACACTGAAGGGCAGCAGGAACAGGGCGCTTCCGATGATCTTTTAACCTGATGGAACGATTAACTCGGGGTTAGCCAAATGGACTGAAGTCAGCTCGAACGAATATATTCGCTGTCTAAGAAGCGGGCCGAACATGGCTGGAACCAGAGTTGGAAACGGGTCAAAAATTTCAGACCCGGACATCCCATAACTGGACCCGACCCGAACCCAACCCGGTCCGGATCCGTAACTGACCCAGACAAATCTGCTTTGAACTATAAATTCGAAACTAAATTTATATATATAAATTAAAAAGGGAGTGAGACAAGGTGACACCATATCTCCGAAGCTCTTTAATGCCACATTGGAAAATGTCTTTCAATCACTGAACTGGGAAAACAAAGGGATAAAGATTAATGGAGATTATATAACTCACCTTCGTTTTGCTGAACTACCCCATCAGAGCTGCAAAGTATGATGATCCAGGAACTTGCTGACAAGAGTAAAGAAGTGGGATTAAAAATGAACTTTCAGAAAACCAAAGTGATGTACAATGCTTTTACAAGAAATGAAGATTTATCGATTGATGGAGAAAAGCTGGAGATAACAGACACGTACGTTTATCTTGGACAGCAGATATCAAGTGAGGGTCACATTGATGAAGAAATTAATCGGCGTACAAAACTTGCCTGGAGAGCTTTTGGAAGAAACAGCATAATTTTCAAGAGCAATATGCCATTATGTCTTAAAAGAAAAGTATTTGTTCAATGCATCCTTCCAGTGCTTACATATGGTGCAGAGACGTGGACCTTAACTAAAAGAGACATACAAAGGCTGCAGACAACTCAAAAAAGCATGGAGAGGTGCATGCTTGGTGTAAACAGGAGAGATAAGAAGAGGAACTCGTGGATCAGAAAAATGACAAGAGTGGAAGACATCATGATCAGAGTTAAATCCCTGAAATGGCAATGGCCTGGACATATTGCCAGAAGGACAGACCATCGATGTACAGCCGACATTTTAGATTGGATACCAAGGGACAAGAAAAGACCCAGAAGACGACCACATGATATATATTCACCCCAATAACTGCTTGATATTTAATAACTGAAATACTTTTTTAATAATAAAATTTACTTACTTGCTAAATTTTAGTGTCATTTTTAGTGCCACTACTTTGCGTAATCCAGAAGTAATGGCTGACAATGACCGCGGCCATGGAGTATATTGCAAATGGGAATCATTATTTACGATTACACAAATGTATTTTTTTAATATATTTAGATTGTTCACTCTTTCTACACTTTGATGGAGGTGCGCTTACTTTCATATGGTTCGTTAGATTTTTGGTTCCATGATCTTTTATTACACCGTCGACATCTTTCTTTGTAATTATACACTTTCCACATTTTGAACAACAAGCAAGACCAAACAACACATAATTATTCACCGATTCCTTAATGAGACGAAACAATTTCCAGCATTCACTCTTCTCCTTGTGGTTTTCAACAAGCACGTATTTGTTGGCCTTGACGCCTTTCTCAACCTCCTTAATATTATTGAATCCATCCATAGTAACAAATAAGGAGTTAATTTCCACATGACATGTCATGGGAACGGGATGTTATCACACGAATCGAAAACCTCTGAATGCTCAGTGTAAAAGATGCGATGTGATAAGTAACTCTTAGTCATACAGTGAACTTCGCACGGAGAGAGTGAATCAGCTGAGAAGCAGGCGAATGGCGTTTGCCTGTACCTTGCCTTGGACAATCGCACTGTAAAAGAACGCAAAGGAAGTATCTTTTTACGATATGGTGTCGATTTGTCTGATGTCGGTCAGTGGAAATCTTCGTTGCTTTAAGAAAGAGACAACAATATTTTTGCATGGCAAATTATTATTCACTCCGGTATCGACTACGGAATTCTACAACGCGATTTTCTTTGGAATATATTTTTATCTTTTCAAAAATAAAACGGGAATAAAACCGCGTCAAAATCGGGTCAGGAACACCTTGACCCGGCCCGTTGGACCCGCAAGAAATTGTTGATCCGTTTCCATCTCTGGCTGGAAAGAGTGAACCTGTGCATCAGAAAACGGTGGTTTCAACCTTTGTTATTCATAGTGGTCATTAAAGGGGATGACCGACACTGATTTTTTCTGACTAATCTGCTAGAATGACTTCAACAATGACGACGAACGAAAGGAGAGAGATGTTTGAGTCACGTTTCTTCCCAGTAACGATGTCCGTGTCAGGGGAGTAGCACTTCCCTGACATGGACATCACGGAGCAGAGAATAACGGCCAAGACGTGAGCACTTATCACCAGTAACAAGTTTATGGTCGATACTGCTGAGGTGAGATGGGTAAGATTTCATAAAACCCGGCAGCTATGTGAACATTTATGTTTGGAGAGCCCAGAAATTTTTAACAAGTTTATGGTCGGTACTGCTGAGGTGAGATGGGTAAGATTTCATAAAACCCGGCAGCTATGTGAGCATTTATGTTTGGAGAGCCCAGAAATTTTTAACAAGTTTATGGTCGGTACTGCTGAGGTGAGATGGGTAAGATTTCATAAAACCCGGCAGCTATGTGAACATTTATGTTTGGAGAGCCCAGAAATTTTTAACAAGTTTATGGTCGATACTGCTGAGGTGAGATGGGTAAGATTTCATAAAACCCGGCAGCTATGTGAACATTTATGTTTGGAGAGCCCAGAAATTTTTAACAAGTTTATGGTCGATACTGCTGAGGTGAGATGGGTAAGATTTCATAAAACCCGGCAGCTATGTGAACATTTATGTTTGGAGAGCCCAGAAATTTTTAACAAGTTTATGGTCGATACTGCTGAGGTGAGATGGGTAAGATTTCATAAAACCCGGCAGCTATGTGAACATTTATGTTTGGAGAGCCCAGAAATTTTTAACAAGTTTATGGTCGGTACTGCTGAGATGAGATGGGTAAGATTTCATAAAACCCGGCAGCTATGTGAACATTTATGTTTGGAGAGCCCAGAAATTTTTAACAAGTTTATGGTCGGTACTGCTGAGGTGAGATGGGTAAGATTTCATAAAACCCGGCAGCTATGTGAACATTTATGTTTGGAGAGCCCAGAAATTTTTAACAAGTTTATGGTCGATACTGCTGAGGTGAGATGGGTAAGATTTCATAAAACCCGGCAGCTATGTGAACATTTATGTTTGGAGAGCCCAGAAATTTTTAACAAGTTTATGGTCGATACTGCTGAGGTGAGATGGGTAAGATTTCATAAAACCCGGCAGCTATGTGAACATTTATGTTTGGAGAGCCCAGAAATTTTTAACAAGTTTATGGTCGATACTGCTGAGGTGAGATGGGTAAGATTTCATAAAACCCGGCAGCTATGTGAACATTTATGTTTGGAGAGCCCAGAAATTTTTAACAAGTTTATGGTCGATACTGCTGAGGTGAGATGGGTAAGATTTCATAAAACCCGGCAGCTATGTGAACATTTATGTTTGGAGAGCCCAGAAATTTTTAACAAGTTTATGGTCGGTACTGCTGAGATGAGATGGGTAAGATTTCATAAAACCCGGCAGCTATGTGAACATTTATGTTTGGAGAGCCCAGAAATTTTTAACAAGTTTATGGTCGGTACTGCTGAGGTGAGATGGGTAAGATTTCATAAAACCCGGCAGCTATGTGAACATTTATGTTTGGAGAGCCCAGAAATTTTTAACAAGTTTATGGTCGATACTGCTGAGGTGAGATGGGTAAGATTTCATAAAACCCGGCAGCTATGTGAACATTTATGTTTGGAGAGCCCAGAAATTTTTAACAAGTTTATGGTCGATACTGCTGAGGTGAGATGGGTAAGATTTCATAAAACCCGGCAGCTATGTGAACATTTATGTTTGGAGAGCCCAGAAATTTTTAACAAGTTTATGGTCGATACTGCTGAGGTGAGATGGGTAAGATTTCATAAAACCCGGCAGCTATGTGAACATTTATGTTTGGAGAGCCCAGAAATTTTTAACAAGTTTATGGTCGATACTGCTGAGGTGAGATGGGTAAGATTTCATAAAACCCGGCAGCTATGTGAACATTTATGTTTGGAGAGCCCAGAAATTTTTAACAAGTTTATGGTCGGTACTGCTGAGATGAGATGGGTAAGATTTCATAAAACCCGGCAGCTATGTGAACATTTATGTTTGGAGAGCCCAGAAATTTTTAACAAGTTTATGGTCGGTACTGCTGAGGTGAGATGGGTAAGATTTCATAAAACCCGGCAGCTATGTGAACATTTATGTTTGGAGAGCCCAGAAATTTTTAACAAGTTTATGGTCGATACTGCTGAGGTGAGATGGGTAAGATTTCATAAAACCCGGCAGCTATGTGAACATTTATGTTTGGAGAGCCCAGAAATTTTTAACAAGTTTATGGTCGATACTGCTGAGGTGAGATGGGTAAGATTTCATAAAACCCGGCAGCTATGTGAACATTTATGTTTGGAGAGCCCAGAAATTTTTAACAAGTTTATGGTCGGTACTGCTGAGGTGAGATGGGTAAGATTTCATAAAACCCGGCAGCTATGTGAACATTTATGTTTGGAGAGCCCAGAAATTTTTAACAAGTTTATGGTCGATACTGCTGAGGTGAGATGGGTAAGATTTCATAAAACCCGGCAGCTATGTGAACATTTATGTTTGGAGAGCCCAGAAATTTTTAACAAGTTTATGGTCGGTACTGCTGAGATGAGATGGGTAAGATTTCATAAAACCCGGCAGCTATGTGAACATTTATGTTTGGAGAGCCCAGAAATTTTTAACAAGTTTATGGTCGATACTGCTGAGGTGAGATGGGTAAGATTTCATAAAACCCGGCAGCTATGTGAACATTTATGTTTGGAGAGCCCAGAAATTTTTAACAAGTTTATGGTCGATACTGCTGAGGTGAGATGGGTAAGATTTCATAAAACCCGGCAGCTATGTGGTTGAGATACATCCGCATGTTAAATAGTTAATTACAACTCAAATGGACGGTTCATGCTGCAACGTACTGCGTGACATGACATAGCTGACATACTAATGACGTATGAGCCAAATGTTGCAGCGATAAGCCTGCTGGCATAGTTCAGTTGGGAGAACAGCCGCTCCGGAGTAGGAAGACGTAGGTTTGTATCCACCGCTGGCAAAAAGGGTTTTATGTTACATTAGCGCCCGAAAGAAACTAAACTAAAATGTTTTTCCTCATAACTTATGGAATTAATGAATATTCCTTTTTCTACAATGAGGTGGTCCTTCGAGGATAGTTGTCGGCTGCACCGAAACCTACAATTTCGCGGGGGGGGGGACTACGGAATTACAGGTCTCGGTATGTGACATGACGTAGAATACGCTTTAGAAAAATGGCACGCTTCAGTTATTCAAAATAAATGTTTTACTTTATTCTTTGAAACTAAACGCTTTATTCTTTCTGAAAAAAATCCGGTACTTCCTTTTTGCAAACACTATGCTACCGTTTGTAATCAAATGCTGTGATTTAATTTCTTGAAGCGAAATGCTGCTCTTTATATTCAAACATTGTGTTCTTTCAATGAATGAATCCATCGATATAACCATCAATTCTGTGATGGTTATATTCAAATTAATCGGAAACTTGAAACTTAATCGTTGTGGGTGGTGTAGAGGTTAGCATATCGGGCGCTATCCGGGAGACGCGGGTTCGATTCCAGCTTCAGAACGACAAAATTTTAAAGATTTTGTATATTTTCTGACTTAACATCCATGTCGTATTTACACCAATAAACGGATTCACATCTCCCAAATTTGCATTGTGTTCTTGTTTACCAAAGTTTGCGATACAATTCTTCAAAGCAAAAGTCATATTTCAAAGAATCTCATCTTGTTTTCTTTTTTTTTTTAAATGCCATGTTTTCCCACAATACATTTAGAAAGCGCCATACGTATTTAAAATTATGATTAACAATGAGTAGAAATTGCAGAAATTTTAATTTTTGTATTATTTATTTTCATTTTGCACTTTTTTCGTTGGTAGAGGAATGTCTAATAAAAAAAACTTAAGGAAAAAAATTTGGTCAGCGTAAAGCAATAAAACAATGAAGCCACTGCTTCTTATTTCTTAAAAAGGAAAGCAAAAATAGATAAAATGAAAAAATATAATTAATCTAAAAGCGTAGATTTTCAATAAAATTTATTAAAATTTCAGTTATCAACCTAGGCAAGAAATTTTCATCGTTAGGATTTCATAAAATAAAAAGAAAGCTATGAATAAGTATCACTCTTTCTTCGTTGCGATATTTAATTATTTGCTTCATGCGTGATATGTCTTATTTATTCGTGGTGCTTTTCACCGCGCTATAATTTCAAGCAAGTTACAGAAAGATGCATGTAGTTCCTTTCCGTTTGTTTGATCCGCCAAATTACCGTGATAAGCGTGAACAAGGATGTCGTCTACTCCACTCCCCCATCAGTGTTTCCTGGATTGCGCAACTGTGCTGAGAGGAAATCACCCAACACTTTACTGTGAGTGTCCACTGTACAGCTGTTGTTAAATGGAGTCATATCCCCTACGAGTGGACAATAACTGACCGTTATGTACATCATTCATTGGTTTGGAAAGGACACTTGAATAAATGAATGCCCATAATAGAAGTAAAAGAAATCCCTTTTGCGGGGTGACATCGCTTACATTGAGAAGCATTCGAGAGGATGATATAATCTCAACAAAACTACCATCTGGTTGAAATCATGTTGTAGGCTACTTTTGTGCAAAGATAATCAAAAACAGTAATTTTCTGAGTTGTGCATGAAGTTTATTTAATGGAAGACACCAACAGTGCTGAAACTTTCGACATAGCTAGATTTGATAAAATTTTGTGAGTCATACAGTGAACTTCGCACGGAGAGAGTGAATCAGCTGAGAAGCAGGCGAATGGCGTTTGCCTGTACCTTGTCCTGGACAATCGCACTGTAAAAGAAGACAAAGGAAGTATCTTTTTACGATATGGTGTCGGTTGTCTAACGTCGGTCGGTGGAAATCTTCGTTGCTTTAAGAAAGAAACAATAATATTTTTGCATGGCAAATCGTTATTCACTCCGTGGGCACAATATCGAGTACAGAATTCCCCAACGCGCATTTTTCTTTGGAATATATTTTTCTCTTTTCAAAAATAAAATGGGGATAAAACCGGGTCAGGAACACCTTGACCGGGCCCGTTGGACCCACAAGAAATTGTTGACTTGTTGACCCGTGACTCGTTTCTATCTCTGATGTATTCCACTCTAGAAATTGTGAAAACACAAATTTGTCCGTGACGAGATCGAAACGCGCCTTCTCACTCCCGAGTAAGTTGCTCACCCGACTAAGCTACAGGAACGGAATGTATGGCTGCAGATTTGTCGTCTTGACTTTACCCCTGGAGTACTTCACATCATCTCCCTCTTAATTTTTTTTTTTAAGCGGAGTAGGAATTTTTCATTAATTCCAGACGATGTGTGGAACAAACATCACACATTTTTCGAAGAACCCAACGGCCAGTGGATCCATTTTTACGTTCGGGCAACAATGTGAAAACACAAATTTGTCCTCGCCGAATCTCGAATCTGCGCCCCCTCACTCCCAAGTAAGTTGCTCTCCTAACTAAGCTACACTGTGTAACGTATACTCTATATTCACTTTCCTTTTGATTTTTACTATCTCTGGTTATTTTATTTTACTATGTAAATTATCTTCTTACTGAACGAGATGTTATTTCACCCGCTGAATGAGATCTGGCAATGAGTGTAATTCATGACGTGGTGGTAGCCAGTATAAATAGGCGCGTTCAACGATACGTAAAGAGAGAGTTTGTTTATGTGCAGAGCGTTGGTTTATGTAAAGGAGAGAGTTTGTTGTTGTATAGAGAGCGTTTGTTGTTGTATAGCCAGAGCTTCGTTCTATGTGATTAGGTTGATTCTTCATTATTGTGATACGAGTAGTGTGTGTGCGTTGGATGATTCAAGAGTTATCTAATAAAAGAGCTTTTTCGTAAGTACGTCTTTCTCAGTTCATAGTTTTTGTCAGATCTCTGTCTGGCTGTTAGGTTTATGTCATTAATTGATTATTATTAACAACCAGCGTTAAGACTTTATTCATCTTAATTACTACCACAACATTACTAGCAGTTAAAAGCTTGTTCATTATTGTTACTACACTACTAGCAGGAAAGTTTATTCATGATTTAATTAACAAACAACAACCATTAGAAGAAGCATTAGCTTAGTACAAGCATATAATTCAGTAGCAGAAGCATTATAAATCATTACTAGCTTAGTTAAAAGCTTTATTCATTATAACTGACAGAATGCATCGCTGCAGATCTGTCGTCTTGACACGTGCTTTGCATCTGTAGTACGCCATAAAATATATACAATAATAAAAAAAATTCTCAATATTTTTCTGTATTTTCATGGTAAAAAACTTTAAGCTTTTTCAGTTTCGTTTTTTTTTATTTCTATTTTACGAGAATCTGCCATTTGTAAGTAGCCAGCGTCTGTACGCCTAAAACAAAATACCCAGTCATCGAAAGTCCGGAAAGAGTTCAAATTTTCTGGTGCTAAGACCAACCTTAACAGATTATAGACTCCAAGAAATCATCCTGCTATGCTAAAAAACAAACCATGCTTATTTAAGACATCATCCAAAGTTTGCTCTCAAATTTTGTCAACCCTGTCCCTAAAAATACTGAATAGGGAAATCTTGTCATTTGCAATGATCTGTCATATGTTTAGTATACGAGACTGAAAAACCAGTAGAACGGAAGAAAAGATGTTTTGAGGTTCTAAAGGTTTATCTTCAGAGATATGAATTGGAAGAACAGGGAGGCATTTAAATATTGGTTGCATAAACATTTTTAAAATGTGGGGATGTAACAAAATGCAGTCAATAGAAAATCTGTGACTTTCATTGCACGGAAATCATAGAGAGCAGCACATGTGTGCTGTTTGTCAGTCTCTTTGAACAGAGCGACAGAAAAGAAAACAAGTTGTTTTGTTAAAATGTAGGCAGTTACACGATGCTTGCTTCCGCCATGACCATAAAGTGCTTTTACGTTCTTTTGCGGAATTCGTTTCTCGTGTGAAGCAAATCCTGTGTAATGTCCCGCAGATTATTCGGCGTTAAATCGAGTAATTTACCAGACTAGTCACCAACAATAACCGTGTCATACTTAAGTTCAAACCAGGTATACAACGTCGCGGGTTTGCAAAATAATAATTTCCTTCGCTTCATCACAGCTGTGGTGCTGCTGATCCTCCGTGGTTGCAGGTCCGGAGGGCCGCGAAAAGGTAAAAGGCGGATTAAGCATTTATAGCCTGTCGTACGACTTCAGTAACGTCTTTCAGTCAAGTCGTAATCCGGAGGGGATTAGAACTAAAGGGAAGGTGACTTCAATTGATGCCTTCCAGTGGGCGTTCTTGCGGAGAGCAATAAATGCCAAGTCTGATGCCTGTGGATGCGAACGTCTACATGACAGGGCTTTCACTGGATGGATGATCATGCAGCAAGCCCGTAAAAAGAGTGGGTGAAAAAAGGAATAAAATCTGAGTTTGAAAGGGGACAAAAATTAAAATTCCCTGCGGAAATTTGCTGAACTTGTCAGAAATACTTGGGTTTTGAAGGTGAAAAATATGTCAAGGAGAAAGAACATCAAATCTTTTAGGGGGAAAAGAGTGTATGTTTGTTGTAGCAGTCTCTCTTTGATTTTATGAACTGACGTCATTTTAATTTATGAACGCATACAGGTAGCCCCAATGGCGCAGTGGTTTAAGTACTGGCTTCTGATCTTTCGTCGGAGTTGGCCTGAATTCGAGTTCCGGATGAGACGTGGGTGGTGTGTTTGTTTGTCTTACGCCACTGGCTCTCTTTTTCCTTGGGTTCGACACCCTAAATCAGGGGCGGACGGCTGCTCATACCCTTAAATTTGTTATTTGTTCACGGTGGTCGCTGAACACCGAAACACAGACACACACAAAAAAGTTCACTAGAAAACCCCCAGACAACTGCTCCATCTGGGAGACCTGCATGTGTTCATGGATTAAATGATGTCAGGGTGAAAGTTTCATTCTGCCAGATTTAAATCTTTTTACTCATTCTAAACTTTCTCTGGGCCTTCTTTAAGTGAACGGAAGAAAAATAAATCACTTGGTGTGACTCTGTGATCTAAGGTGGGTGTTAAAGGTTGATAAATTGGCTGGTTGGTTGATTTTTATGGCGCAGTGACGAGGTTGGCCAAAAAGCGCGACACCGGATCATCAAAGAAAGAGTTTAGGATGATAAAGAACCTCAGCTTGAGGTTTCTTGAATTATCACCATGGTGGTAGCAGCTGTGTGGGAGCGAGCATTGTTGCGGTGCAAAAGAACAGTTTTTGCCAACAATTCTCTCTCCGAAGGGAAAATCCTCCAAATACGTGGCGTCGGTGAATAAACAAAGACATCGCTCTTTCCACGTTTAGCAACGCACAGCAACTGAAAAATTGTTATTCGGCCGCCGCCGGGGAATTGAATCCCAGATCTCTCTATATCTAGCCGATCGCGTTAGCCCAGATAGATATCGAAAGATCCGGGATTCAATTCCCGGCGGCGGCCGAATAACAATTTTTCGGTTGCTGTGCGTTGCTAAAAGTGGAAAGAGCGATGTATTTGTTTATTCAATTCTCTCTCCTTTTTTTTTTTTTTTTGAATTGCTGGTTTCAGTTTGTCTAAGTATTGGCTGAATATGTTGCACTGTTGAAAGCTTCTCCGTGTCCCTCATAAGGAACCGAAACAGGCTCATGCATTACCCAAAGCAAGGTTAATAAGATTTTCGTGACAGAAGGGATACCTTTGAAATTCTTTTATCCTAGGGACGAAAATGAAATGGGCCTGGGTTCAAATCCTGAAGGAAGTATGAAGATCATATTCCGAAGGAAGTATACGTTTGTTCCACAGGTTTGGTTCTATCCCTTTGACAGAATCAGTGACCCTAAATTCGGTAAAGGCAACTCTTTATTACCTTACATGCTCATGTGGTACGTTAAAAATCCCCAAATTAAATTTAACAGTTTGTGGTCGATTTTTTTATAAACCTAGTTCATCAAAATTTCTAGAAATTATTAAATCTGCTATCCATATGAAAATTTAGTTCTAAAATTTCAATAATTGAAACTTTATGATTATTAAGAATGGGGCTCTAAGTCATTTCCTGTAAAATTTTCCTGTATGCCATTCCTTTGGGACTTAAAATTATTCCTCCCGCATGTTAGGGATTATGATGATAACTGCCCTTCCTAAGGAGGAAATCTCGGGTTTGGGAGAGTCACTGATGTAGTGTTTGTTTTTCGGAACACATTCCCTCTTCCTTTTCCTTCGGATAGTAACTCTAAAAAAGTTCTAAATGGTACTCTTAACTATCGACTTTCATGAAGGTATTACAATATAACAAAGAAAGAAATATTTGTACGGATAATTTCCAATTTTTTGGTGTGTATAGTTGCAAGATGTTTAGACATAGTTTATCCTTAAAAAGAACTTAGGTGAAACTTCACCCTGTTGATCGAGAGAGATGTTGTAGCTGCATTTAATAACTAACAAATTCTGGATGCACCAGTTTGTTTTAAATTAGGTGATTGTGTATAAAATCTACGTCAACAGATGATTTGAGATTGGAAAGTGTTTAAAGGAATTCATGCGGTTTTTGCCAATTGAAGGGAAGCTTAGTGTTTTGCAAAGGAATCGAGAGAGAAAAAATTAGAAAATTTTTACGTAGATCACAAGCACAGCTTTCTGTAAATGTTCTGATATTCGAAAAGCATCTGCCGCTCAGCTCAGGAATAATTCGATTTCTTGACGAGGAAATTAATTAAAAGCAGATACTATAGTGTTTATAGTCCAGGTGGCGTATTCATATTTTCTCGTTCTGATCTTCCGAAAAGATCGGTTCCATTGTTACTGGCAGTCAAAACTTAGCAAAATGGTGAATCATTGTGCTTGCAAGCTGTTAGATATGAGGACGAGATTAAATGCTGTTATTATTAAATATCTCCACCATACTGTGATATTTGTTCTTTTGTATAGTAGGTTATAATGAAAAAAATTTCCACGTGCAAAGTGAAGATTGCATAGTAAAAATGCGTTTTTCTTCATATCACCTTTCCAGGCTGCTGATGAAAATTAGTATGGAGTAACGGAAGGTCAAATATGGTCTACACAAGAAAGGTATGTAATTTAGATTTTCTATAACAGCAATGTTGAAAATTTTATTCTCTCTATTATCACCATTCATACTGCTTGAAACACTGAACATTAAAATGCTGAAGTAAAATTCCATTTCCTCCTCCTTTTTCTTTTTTCTTTTCTTCTGTTGACTTTAGTTTCAATTAAGAGGAAGTATATTCCTTAATTATACTTGAAATCGACGCGATGGGTTACAAGTTTAAATTATAAAAGCAGACCGCGAACGTTTGAACTTGAAAAGGCCCAAACGGGTAGGGATATAAAGTTGACAGTTCGAAAAATGTCGCACTTTTCCAATTAAGGCCTGCGTAGATCTGCAGATTAAAAGCTTAAAAAAAAGGGTGAGGAAAATTGATATCCTCTGAAAAAAATCGTTATAATTAGTCCTTAGAAATTTCATTTATTTTTGTTGGCATTTTAATGAGCTTCATTCAGAAAGTGCTTTACTGAAAACCCAATAAATTTGCAATCGCTACATACAAGATGGATGATGCGTATTTAAATAGCAATGGAATTTACAGAAACATGAAGGTGAGAAGAACCTACTTCGGAGTCATATCAGATCACCCATGGCTGATGTTCATTACAAATAAACAATCAGAATACTAAGACACAATGACAAGTAACTTCAAAAGAACAAATCTCTACACACTTGGTTTCTTATGAAGTTGCAAAACAAGCACACAGTCAATAACAGAGTTAACTGTAAGTCTCTGAAAACTTCGCTAGAAAAGCATGCGAAGGTGAATAGCCTCATTAAAAACACCATTCCACTGATCGCGGGGTAGCCATTTGAGAAAAGCTTGTACAGCAGGTGTGTTACATCTTTGTTGTAGTTCGCTGCTGTTGGGACTTGAATCGGGCTCAAATGTTTCACAGTATATAATCTCAGTCTTGCTTTTCATGCAGTTTTAGTTGAGAGGTTTCGTTCTGAAGCTTGCTGGAAAGAAAAATAAATAAATAAATAAATAAATAATACAAGTTCTTAAAACTACTTTTTTGAGTAGTCTTCATTTCGAAATCGCCATATGTAGATCTGCTGCGTAATGGTAGAAATCATAGCTTAAAACAAAAAGTTTAAACTATGTGGACCGATTTATGTATAAAAAAGTTTGCAACCACTGAAATCGCTGAGTTCAATGTATCAGAAAGGGGCAGTGCATGAATGGATTTCCACTGTAATGGGTTTCCACTGTCCACTGTAATGGGTTTCCACTGCCCACTATAATGGGTTTCCACTGTCCACTATAATGGGTTTCCACTGTCCACTATAATGGGTTTCCACTGTCCACTGTAATGGGTTTCCACTGTCTACTGTAATGGGTGTCCACTGTAATGGGTTTCCACTGTCTACTGTAATGGGTTTCCACTGTCCACTGTAATGGGTTTCCACTGTCTACTTAATGGGTTTCCACTGTCTACTTAATGGGTTTCCACTGTCCACTGTAATGGGTTTCTACTGTAATGGGTTTCAACGTCCACTGTAATGGGTTTCCACTGTCTACTGTAATGGGTTTCAACTGTCCACTGTAATGGGTTTCCACTGTCCACTGCAATGGGTTTCCACTGTCCACTGTAATGGGTTTCCACTGTCTACTGTAATGGGTTTCCACTGTCCACTGTAATGGGTTTCCACTGTCCACTGTAATAATACGTGAGCCCTTACGGATAACTGAGTAGTCTACGACCGGGCTTCAGATCATTTGTCCGAGCTGAGCCCGAGCCATGGATGGCGTATTTTTCCTGCTCCTTCAGTAGCCTAGGCCCTCACACCCCAACCAAGTGCATCGCTGAAAAAGCAACTTCGCGAAAAGTCCCGTAAAAGCTTTAGGTGATACCTTTGAGCCCTTGAGGACTACTAGGGGAAAAAAATCGATGTATGAAATCCACTCCAAATTTTTAGTTAAAAAATACGAGTTTCTGTAACGTGGAGCAGCCTTGCAAGTGCTTACATTGGATATGTATTAAATACTGCGACAACTCCCGTGGCTGAAGGATTCCTCATGAAGTTTAGCATATGTACTCCCCTTGAGCTTTCAAGCTTGTAACCGTATCGCAAGCATGATATTAACAAAAAAAGGTTTGTTCAGAATGTTAAAATTTTCGGGTGCAGTGTGTCACAGACTTTCTGCCTAACTGAATCTTCTTCAAAGAATTTAATAAACGACGACACAATGCATTTCTGTAATATTCTGTGATACAGAAATAAAATATGACATTGCAACGCTTTCACCTTGCACATTAAATTTGAAGGCCTTTTTCTTTAATTTCATTTAAAAAATCAAGGAGGGAAAAAACCCGAAAAATATCAAACGTTTTGTACTGAGGTGAGGCAAAATGGGAATACACACAAATTTTCTAAAACGTAAACGAGCAGAGAGATTGCGAAATATGCTTCCAAAATCTTATGCAAAGAGTGTCGTCTTAAAATTACCCGTGTACCTTACTTACGCTGTTAAAATTTTTTGCAGTAGGTTGCACAAAAAGTGGCACTAAACTAGCTGTACTAGTTTCTGAGAATAGATACATCATTCTGTGATGCAAGCAAAACCCAAAACATGGTACAATATGAAAAACAGTAGAGTCGCATATGAAAAAACACCAGGTAAATTTCGTGCTAACTATAATGAAATGACCTAAAAATAATTTGTCTTATGCACGATCCAACAAACTTGTCAAGCTTTCACAGTCGTGACTCCAAACCTATATACGTTACACTTTAATCACTATGTTTAAAAATGACAGGTTAAGAACTTTAAAAAAGATGATATTAAAATTCGAGATCTTTCGAAGGCAGTGTGCCTTCATTATCAGGAAATGAACACATGCGGCGTTTAGCAAACATCAATTAAGTTATATAACTTTTTTCGAAAATGACAACATCCATTATACATCCGCGTATACCCAATGTGTTGCAGTGGGCTTCATTGGGTTAGCGCTCAGCATTAAGTTGTGGAGGTGGTGAGGGTAAAGATAAATTAATTGGTGTCATACAATTAGTAACATAGGTCAGTGATACAAATTTTTTAAGTAAAGGTAACCAAGATTGAGGAAGTTCACATGGTGCTTCATCATTACAATATACCAGATGCAATATATAAATGTACATTGCCTCAACCATAAAAGTCAGTCTTATTTTTAGGTGCTGCGAGCAGTTTTATATTTGCCTAGTCGGGTTGATGAGTTCCATGGAACTCATCAACCGACAACACAATGCATTTCTGAATGGACGAATATAAAACTAAATGGAGAAATATAAAATTGCTGGACGAATGGACAAATATAAAACTGCTGGTCGAATGGGCAAATATAAAAAATGGGAATGGACAAATATAAAACTGCTCGCGACACCTAAAAATAAGACTATGACTTTGATGGTTGAGGCAATGTACATGTATATTGGCATCTTGTATGTTGTAATGATGAAGCACCATGCCAACTTCCTCTATCTTGGTTACCTTTACTTTAAAAAATTGTATCACTGACCTACGTTACTAATTGTATGACACCAATTAATTTATCTTTACCCTTACCACCCCCACAACTTAATGCTAAGCACTAACCTAATGGAGCCCACTGCATGCGCAGATATAATGGATGTCGTCATTTTCGAAAAAGCTATACAACTCAATGGATGTTTGCTAAAGGCCGCATGTGTTCATTTCCTGATGATGAAGACACAGTGCCTTCGAAAGATCTCGAATTTTAATGTCATCTTTTAAAATTTTTAACCTGTCATTTTTAAACATATTGATTAAAGTGTCCCGTAGGCTTGGAGTCACGAATGTTTGACAAGTTTGTTGGATCGCGCATAAGACAGATTATTTTTCGGTCGTTTCAACATGATACTACTTTGCACCATGTTATGCTGCTCCACTTTATGGAACAGAGTTGCACCATGTTTTTGGTTTTGTTCGCACCACAAAATTGGGTATAGTTTCCCATAAACTGGTGCAGCTAGTGTAGTACTAATTTTTGGTGCAACCCACCACAAAAATTTTTAACAGTGTACATTTAAAATGTGAAATGATTTCAGACAGTAAAAAAATCACAACTGTATGAGATCTGAGGTAACTGTGAAATAATCACAAAACAGAAATTTCCTAACATTAGTATGTAATAGTACGAGGTTGATAGCAGTATCAAGTGCGCAACATTCTTTCAGCATTCGTTACTTTGTAAATAGACAGGACTTCAGTGAAACTGAAAGACCTTCAGAGTAATTCCAGTAATTGAGATAGGAAAGGGTAGCTAATAAAAATAAACAGGACTTCAGTGAAACTAAAAGACCTTTAGACTAATTCCAGTAATTCAGATAGAAAGGGGTACTAATAAAAATAGACAGGACTTCAGGGAAACTAAAAGTTCATTAGACTAATTCCAGTAATTCAGATAGGAGAGGGGAGCTAATAAAAATAGACAGGACTTCAGTGAGACTAAAGGTCATTTAGATTAATTCCAGTAATTCAGATAGGAAATGGGAGCTAATAAAAAGAGACAGGACTTCAATGAAATTAAAAGTCCTTTAGACTAATTTCAGTATTTCAGATAGGAAAGGGAGCACAGGACTTCAATGAAACTAAAAGTCCTTTAGACCTATTCCAGTAATTCAGATAGGAAAGGGGTACTAATAAAAATAAATAGGACTTCAATGAAACTAAAAGTCCTTTAGACTAATTCAGATAGGAAATGGGTGCTAATAAAAATAGACAGGACTTCAGTGAAACTAAAAGTCCTTTA
This sequence comes from Macrothele yani, assembly GCA_039090855.1. Lineage (NCBI taxonomy): Eukaryota > Metazoa > Arthropoda > Arachnida > Araneae > Macrothelidae > Macrothele > Macrothele yani. The sequence goes on from CM077014.1 coordinate 5,630,364, forward strand.
GACTAATTCCAGTAATTCAGATGGGAAAGGGGTGCTAGTAAAAATACACAGGACTTCAGGGAAACTAAAAGTTCTTTAGACTAATTCCAGTAATTCAGATAGGAGAGGGGAGCTAACAAAAATAAACAGGACTTCAGTGAAACTAAAAGTCCTTCAGATTAATTCCAGTAAATCAGATAGGAAAGGGGAGCTAATAAAAAGAGACAGGACTTCAATGAAATTAAAAGTCCTTTAGACTAATTTCAGTATTTCAGATAGGAAAGGGGTGCTAGTAAAAATACACAGGACTTCAGGGAAACTTAAAGTTATTTAGACTAATTCAGATAGGAGAGGGGAGCTAATAAGAATAGACAGGACTTCAGTGAAACTAAAAGTCTTTTAGACTAATTCCAGTAATTCATATAGGAAAGGGGAGCTAACAAAAATAGGCAGGACTTCAGTGAAACTAAATGTACTTTAGTCTAATTTCAGTAATTCAGATAGGAAAGGTGTGCTAGTAAAAATAGACAGGACTTCAGTGAAACTAAAAGTCCTTTCGTCTAATTCCAATAATTCACGCACGAAAGGGAAGCTAATAAAAATGTTTTCATCCTAGCATTCGTAATTTAATTGATTTACTTATACGTTTCTGTCTTTGTTCATTGTTCAAATTTTCATTTGAAGCAAACTACCAGCACTTCGATGAACTCACCTTAATAAGACGGGACAAATGATTATAACTATTACAATACCAAATGTGAAAAACAAATCGCAAGTTACTCGCTGTTAAAAAGTCAGAAAGAGAGAGGGACAAGAGAAGAGAACCCGCGTGTTATTTATTTTACTAAGGGAATCTTTCGCAGCAGTATTTGGGCAAATACGGTACTTTTATTTGAAACACTCCACAGACATAATATACATGTGGAAGATCAAGAAGCCTATGAGGTCTGTTTAATCTGTGGTGATTGTGTTTTTCTCCCTTCTGAGTGTGGATGAGAATGTTTACTCATCCTCTCAACCAATCGTTTCCTGCGAGAGGCGTCTCGGGGCAGCACTTTTTGCATAATGGTTCCTCTTCACTTCCCAGCAGCTCCTGAGAACGTTGGGATGATTCCTATTTGAACAGTATTTGCACAAAATTTTCTTCACAGTCGATAAACTTCCCCCTTTCTTGCATGCACCCCCTCCACTTCCCTCCTCTAAATCTCTCCGGACACGGATGTCCAAGATCGTGATGATGAATGATGCTGTTTGCTCTCCGCTCATCCCACACCCATCCTCTTTTTCAGCCCCGAGTTCGCAGCTGCCACGGGAAAAGAACATCATCGATTTACCCTCATGCATACATCTTGTGATATGCGACCAAATGGAATGACAAATTTTTAGTTGCACGCAACCAATCCTAAGCAAGTGCATAAAATTTTTAACAATAAAATACTATCATCTCAATCACATACAAGTCTTCAGAAATGAAGAACACTTAGCAGAGGGGGAAAATAAAATTCTGAAAATATATGTATTCCGTGAAATTAAAAAAAATATTAGATATTTAAATACACTAAAAAAATAATGTTTGTTTAATAATAATGCTTTAGCCTTCCGGTGGCCAAGTGGTCAGAAGCGCAGTCTTCTATCTAATCGTTCAAGTTAGAGGCATGAGTGGTGTGTTCGTTCAACTGTGCTGATTATGTCCCTTCCCTAGAATCAGTCGCCTTGAATTAGTGACGGTTGACTCCTTTTATTTTAAACGGGGTCATTAAACTCCGAAACAAAAACAAAACCATACTAATAATAGTAATAACTTCATTATAGTAAATAGATGATTCCAGTTACACACGTTGTGAGCGTCCATTGTTGCTCTACACTAACGTACCCTTCAAAGTGATATGCGGCACACGTGATGTATTTGTCCGCCGGTGAACTTCAGGTTGAAATCCTGTTTGAAAAAGTTCTGGTGAAGGGTGTCTGATGCATGTCTTCAAGACAACTTTGATGTCCCCCGCATCAATAAGTTTTTGTCCGTGGATATGTTTTCATCGGGCCGATTTTATGGAAGTTTGAATGTGCCAGGTCCCGGATGTAAGGGGCATATGTCGTTACAGATCAGACATTTTAGGACTGCCTAATTTGTCTCAAACAATTGGGGTTTTCCAAGACGGGAACCCATTCGGCACTGCTTTCCGGAAAAACAATCTCTGGTGGTTGTTTTAATGGCACTGCGAAATCAGTATAAGTGCTCAGTGACCTCCTTGACAGTTATACGATGAACACTCAAAAAAAGGGCCATCCGTTTAACATTTAGAAGTGAGCTTGCGAATAAGCGAACTAATTGATCGCTTAAGTTCGTAGCTTCGAAAGAAAGTTCATGAACTGTTCTCTGAAGGTATAAATTTATAGTACATTCTTTGCGTTGCTTAATGATTCTACACTGTAAAGAATAAGTGGTGTGAATTCTCGGAAAATTTCTTAAAATAATGTACAGCAAAGTTCAGACTTAGAAACGGGTCAAAAATTTCCGACCTGATCCAGACAAGGAGCCACCGATGGCCTAGTGGTCAACGTTCGTGACTGTCATGGAGAAACCTCAGGTTCGATCCCAGGCAGGTACGAACACTCGAACCACTAAATATCCGCCGTGCGTCGGATGGGCACGTTAAGTCGTCGGACCCGGGGTACTGACCCCCGGTAATAAATGAGGGCACCTTCCTCCCCCTTTCTAACTCCTTTCCGTGCCACTTTTCTTTCGGGCACTGTAGCCCAAATCTCCTAGCTTCCTATTTCTAAGGGTTGTTTAAGACCAAAGGTCAGACACTCCCTTCCTAAAATCCTCTACGTATGATCTGATCTTATCACTGACCCGGACAAATCCGCTTTAAACTAATGAGCTATAAATTCGAATATATCATCATCATTGTCAATCATTATCAATCCACTGCTGGATGAAGGTCTTCCCAAGTTTCTTCAGCAACTGTCTATCTTGAGTCAGTCTCCTCCATATCTCTCCAGCATGCTTTCGAATTTCGTCCATCCACCTCCCATGTGGTCTTCTTCTGAGTCTTTTCCTGTCCCTTGGAATCCAGTCTAGAATTTCGGTTGTCCATCGGCGGTCCGTTCTCCTGGCAATATGTCTAGCCCATTGTCATTTCAGGGTTGGTTTTTTCTGATCATGATGTCTTACACTCTCGTCATTTTCCTTATCCACGAGCTCCTCTTTTTATCTTTCTTTCTTGTTTACACCAAGCATTTCTTGTTACTCCAGGCTTCTTTCAGTTGTCTGCAGTTATAACGAAGTAAATTTCTCCGTCATTTCTGTCCACGCCAGGATTCGAACCCGGATCCCCTCATTCCGGAATAAGTCACTCTACCAATTGAGCTACGCGGACGTTTGTTCTGACTACTATCTGCCTGTCATGTGCGTCCCGCTGGCAGGTACGTCACATCTCCCCTCCCCCGAAAGAGGACCGGGGGCATGGCCCACGGGTCAGCCGTGACCATGAATCGTTGCAGACAGCCATCCACTGTAGAATATGCACTTGAGAACTCCCAGTCAATTTATTTATTTATTTATTTTTTTCGAAGCGCTGGAGAAAGGATTCTCTGATTTTTCCTATCTCGCGGTGTGGAAATAACATCACACCATTGCGAGATTTTGAACGGTCGGGTCATCGGGATAGTTCGGGCGCCATTATAACGAAGTAAATTTCTCCGTCATTTTTTCTGTCCACGCCAGGATTCGAACCCGGATCCCCTCATTCCGGAATAAGTCACTCTACCAATTGAGCTACGCAGACGTTTGTTCTGACTACTATCTGCCTTTATGTCATGTGCGTCCCGCTGGCAGGTACGTCACACAGTCTTTGTATGTCTTTTTTAGTTAAGGTCCACGTCTCTGCTCCGTACGTAAGCACTGGAAGTATGCATTGATTAAACACTTTTCTTTTAAGACATAAAGGCATATTACTCTTAAAAATTGTACTGTTTCTTCCAAAAGCTCTCCAACCAAGTTTTATAAGTCCATTAATTTCTTAATCAATGTGACCCTCGCTTGATATCTGCTCTCCAAGGTAAAAATGTAGAAATATGTTATCTCCTGCTTTTCCCCATCAATTGATAAATCTTCATTTCTTGTAAAAGTATTGTATTAATACTTCAGTTTTGTTTTCTGAAAGTTCATTTTTAATCCCATTTCTTTACCCTTCTCAGCAAGTCCTTGGATCATACTCTGCAGGTCTGAAGTATTATTTTAAAGACTTTTGAAGGGTTCTTTAAAATATTTGTTTTCTTTTCAAAAACAAAACGGAAATAAAACTGGGTCGAAATCGAGTCAAGAACACCTAGACTCGACGCGTTTGGCCCGCAAGAAATTGTCGACCCGGTGACATCTCTGGCAAAGTTGCTAGTAAGTGTCCGTCTTTTAACGAAACGTCCGTATATTGGCAAATTTTCCGTAGTCAGAGATTCCGTTTATTTCAGAAAAGTACGTTTCAGGTTTTTCCTAATATGTACAGAAATTTCACCAAATCGTAGAAACTGAATTTATCGTCCCTTGCACCAGATAATCCTTTCTCGGCGGTGGAGATCGAACCGACGTAGCTTGGGTTGGTTCAACAGATAACGCGCGCCTCATCCACTGAACCAGAAAGACTCGTAAACCGGAATCAAGTTCATAGTAAAACTAATTCGTCGTGAAGATTTTTTTAATACATTTGTAATAATTTTATTTTTTCTGTAGGAAGACTTATCAAAAACTAAGTCTTCTTTTTTCATCGTGATTTTTCAAAGCAACAGAATGCTTTGAACTTGAGGTCTTTTTAAACTGACAATTACTTTCAGTTATCTTTAAGAAAAGGTGAAATGTACTGTTTTATAATATTATTTCACAAAACTCCTAAATACAGAATTTACCCTTAATAGCTATAATAGTTTTTATTTTGAGGAGTTCAAAGACTGATACATAGGCATCGTACAATCGCCTGTACAATAATTTAAGTACCCGGTTGTGAGAGCAAAAGTACTGTTCACGTGTTATGGCGCCGCCTCCTCCTTATGGATCTGAAGCGTCCACGCTATATGGCCTCTCACAGAAACAAGGAAGTGTTTGTGCTTCTCTGAAACACTCCCCCAAATTTGCTCTAATTGAGCGAAAAAACGAAGCCTTCCCCACTTTAATATTAAATCTGTGATTCGGGAAGGCGGAGCCACAACAGCTGAATGGACAGAATAATATTCACACTAATGATATCAAGAGGAGCTTCTATTAAAAACACACAAACATTTATTACGTAATCAATTAGGGCCAGACGGCGGTGGATTACTCTTTCTCTAACATCAGGCTTCACTAAGGATTTGACCTGACAAGAGGCGTGCAACACGAAAGCTAGGATAAAAATACTTCCCGAGAAAATCTCTCTCGGCGTTTAAATTCTATCTAGAGTCTACCTGACACTAAGTAGATCTATATCTCTGCGACTCTCAAGAAATAGTAGTCTAAATATTCTTCTCTGCAATATGTTTCAATCTTAGCCTGTGCTAAGCTCGTATTCCCTGTAGCGAAATATCTACTACACCAGCGGGATCCCTGACTGGGGCCTATACCACTGCAGCTGAGCACTCTATCTCTTCCAGGATAGATGCTCGCTAAACTTGACCTGATTGTCGGACTCTCTCTGGCTTGGAGCGTCCCTCTGCTCACACAATAAAAGGCAAATGCTTCGCGTCTCCTTCTATCGGAGAACTGCTCTCTCCGTTGGACGAGAGCAGACTAACTAACAGCTCCTCTTCAAGGGACTTGTTATCCCCCTTCCGCGCTGCGCATGCGCGAAGACCTCGGCGCTGACCTTGCCCTCACGCTGACCTGTTGATGTGGCTCGCCTCTCCGGTCACGTGGGTCACCTTTCGCGCCCTTCGCCGAGCACACCCATGGGCGTTGTCCCGGCGTCTTGCTGATGAGTTTTAATCCTACTTTCCGCGTCTCCGCGGTCCTCGTCAAATCTTCCGTTAGTGAGTGCCCCCTTTGAGAAAGTACTCCTACCGCCGAAGTACATTCTTATACTAACACAATACACATTGTTATGTTTATACAAAGGTGGATGGCTGTTTTCCAGATTTGTAGGCTTTTGGACGACACTGACAATGTACAGCGAAAGTCGCGGTGTCATTGATGATGCTATAATTCGTCGAAAAAGCCTCTCCCTTTCTAAGGCGTGAGGAACTAAAGTCCTTTGTTTGAAGCTCTCGACCTCTGAAAAATAAGAAATGTTCACGAACTTTCTGTCGCCATTTTGGGCTTGTAATGACTTTTTCTTCATGAAAAAGTAACATAATGTTCATCATTATTATAAATTAACATGGCTAATATGTCTGTTCTTACACCAGTTTATTACTGTAATATGTAATAGCTAGTGCACAAAATGTGGGAAAGAAGAAGAAATATCCTGTGCCGCAATAACGAAATTTCATGCGCTATGCTATCCACAATATCCGATCTCGCTACAGAACCTCAAAATCAAATACTTCGACAGACTATGAAAATCTAACAAATAATCAAATCTCAAGTATTTTCGAGAATCTTTACTATTACCAGAAATTTCTCGTCATTATAACGTAATTTGTCTTTCTGCTGTAACTTAGTCCTTACTTCAGTAATTATGTTACGTGTGCTAAAGTCAATGTAATATTAGAAGGTACTGATACGCATTATACAAGAAAGAGGTCAATTGTAGTACTTACAAATACGTTTATTTTGTTGCATGTTTTGTACTCCACACTCACATCCGGTTTATTGGCATACTCAATACAGTACAGTATCAGTGATTTAACATCCAATTACACTATAACAGCAACTATCCACACTCACATCCGGTTTATTGGCATACTCAATACAGTACAGTATCAGTGATTTAACATCCAATTACACTATAACAGCACGCCTATTAACAATAACATCAATCCCCGTAAATAACCGCCGTATTGCCTTTTTATCTATGGTTCTTATCCGGCCAACACATACGGCACTCATGTTCCGACCTCAGTGTGTTGCCAACATCATTCTCGTTTGAGGGAAAAGACATGACGTTAAGGTTTGAAAATGTCTAAGAGAACAAATTCAAATTTATATAGAAAAAGAAACTCAAAAGGAAAGTTAAAATAGAATATACGTTACATCATATGGATATGGAAAAAGTGAGAACGGAGTTTTTTCGTTAATGTACAAAAGGAACTGCGGAAACGTTTTTGGAAATTCAGAATTTTCCGTTAACACATCATAATAACTGCAATTTACTCTCAATATAAAAAAGGAAATTGCGGCAAGATTTCAGAAAATACAGAATTTCCCTGGTGTACAAATAATCCGTGAAATTCAAGTTTTTGTTTCCGTCATTTCACGGAAAAGGTATCAGAAATATGTTTCTTTAATTCACGAAAGGAATAATGGAAAGCGACGGGTAAATTTCAGAAATTTTTTACAGTGTACGATTTTCACTCTTTACTACTCATACATATCGCTAAGCTGTTCTCTGAGTTTCAGAGGGGCGTTCCACAAGGCAAAATTATCTGTCAAAACAAAGGTACTGATGGTGTTATATTTCACTTATTGCTGATTTATGAAATGCCTCTATTTGCAGCGATCTTGACACACAACTCCAGCTTCACTGATATGCGTCACACATCTCGCACAAGACCTTTTGTACTTTATACTCATTATCTCTTTCTCTTGAGAGCATTTCTGTATCCGGTCCTATCATGACTCTGTACGCTCTGCCTACACTTTGTTTACTTTCCTACCACTTGGTCTGAATCAATTTTTTTATTTAATACCTCATCACTCTTTATTTCAAAATAGTCACACAACTTCAAAACATTTATCTTGCCTCTGCTTACAGCATTTTATCTCATCTTGCACATCTGCAACATTTCCTCGTCGTACATATGATCAGAACGAGCCTTGCCAGAAATCCCTCGTAATAAACAGTTTGGAATGCACGAGTAATGGCCATATCGAAAGCAAAAAAATAGCTTAGACTGTAGCACCTATCAATCCGCTGGAACATCGTGAAATATAAAAGTGCCTAAGAATTCTGAACATGTGCAATGTTTTTATATTTATTGCAATTTTTTTCTTTCCTTACAAAAGCTTTATTTATCTTTCAGTGTTTGCTTACCAAATGAATCTTGTGGCGTCAAATGTAATTTTCATTCTGCATCCTAATTCACAGTTCATACAAGTTAAATACAAATCACAGTTTATAATGTTTAAAATCCAGGATACATTAGGTTTAAAATATTAATTCATGGTTTATATTGAGTGAAATGCAAAGTGACATTTCTTATTAGTTAAACCTATTCCCCAGTTCATATTTCTAAGTCCATATTCACAGTTCATAACAGTTAAAATCGAAATTCATAATCCACCTTGGTTAAAATTCTAAGCGACAGTTCATAATAGCTAAAATCTTGATTCACAGTTAATCTTGGTTGAAACTTTAACCCACAGTTTATAATGGTTAAAATACTAACTCATGGTTCGTCGCCCCGGTGGCGCAGTGGTCTAAGGCGCTTGCCTCTGATCATTCGTCCGTAAGGGGTCCGGGTTCGAATCCCGTCAGGCATGGATGTTGTGTTTGTCTTACGGCACACGCTCTCTCCCTTCCCTGGAACCAGTAAGCCTAAATTAGGGACGGGCGACGGCTTATAGCCCATTGAGTTGCTCACGGTGGTCGTTAAACCTCCAATTAAAAAAAAAACTCATGGTTAAAAGTTTGTATATGTTAAATCCTGATCCATGGCTCTTTTTGGTTGAAACCATAATTCACATATATAATTTATGACTACGGAACTTGTGGTGTTGAGATCAAATAAAAATACCAACGTTTGCCACAATCAAAGGTTTATAAAACATCGACTATAGTTTCGCTAACGTTGGTATTTTAATTTGACCCTAATTCACAACTTACAGCAGTTCCAACTCACACTTCATATTTTTCAAACCCATATTCATGATTCACATTTGTTAATTTAATAATCCACTTTCAATATTTTTAATTCTCAATAAATACAGAGTGTACACGGCTGAAAGTTGCAGAACAAAGTTCGGTAACAGAAATACTTGTCTCAACAAAGTTCAGTAACAGAAGTACTTGTCTAAACAAAGTTCAGTAACAGAAGTATACAGAAGTACTCAATTGAAGTGATACTTCTAAAATGCCAGGACCTTACCTCCCAGTATTCCGTCGATACTGTGGTCGGCTTTCTTCCCTCCATCTCCAGAATCACTTCCAGAGTCCCCAGACCTGTAGCCATTTCTGGATCCACGGAGCACTCGGCTGATTGAACTCACACTGGGAGCCGATGCCTTATCACAGATGCTTTCCTGTTGAGCAGGAATATTTTATTTTAATTTATTCTTTTTTCTTCCTTTTGTTTTCAATACACACACACATAAACTGGATATTTTAACACACTCTCAGCAATTAAGTGTAATTTTAAAAGTATTCGGTTTCAAACTACTCTAGGTCTGTTTGTACCTAAAACCTATTCGCCAGAAACTTCACAGTTCTACATGAGCAATGCTATAAAGAGGTAAGAAAAATAATTGTAAAAACTTGCAGACTGCATCACACATTGTCATTTTAATTTGAGAAACAGCACTTTCACTCAGACTAATTTTCATCATCAGCCATGGTATATGAAACTAAAACGCATGAAATGGTCTGCAAATTTTTTCGTTTGTCAAATATAATCCGATAGCTCTTTGCTTAAAGGGAAAAAACGTATATCTTTTATGCAGTTTGATGTTCCTGAAAAACTTTTTATGCTTACACAAAAATAAACAGTGTTGTACATTCATTGACGTTTCGCACATGCAAATAAAAGCATAGGACAATCTCTTGGACGAAATAATGAACAGATTAAGGAATTTTTTTAGCGCGCGTAAGTTCTACCTACACGGAGAAAGGACCACTTGATTGCAGTTTCATGATTAACCTCACAGTGTCTGTCAGACTTTTGACACCTAAGGGGATTTAGAAAAGTATTAAGTTGAAAATATCTCTTTCATTTATTCTGAGAAGTTTGTGCACGCATTTGAATTCTCATCTCTATCTTTCTTTTAATGATTTGTTGGACCTGGTGGTACAGAGACATGATAAACAGGCAGACATAGACAGGAGACATGTTTCACATCAACAAGTACATATCAAACATGGTTTTTACAGTATGTTAAATGACCAAAGTACACAGAGAGCCAGGTGATCAAGTAACACATTAGGAACAAGTATACATCAAACGTAGTTTTTACAGCATGCTAAATAACCAATGTACACAGATAACCAGTGTTGGACAAGTAACACATTGAGAGCCAGTACCGAAAGACAAGCACAAACACCCATGCCTCACGGGATTCGAACCCGGACCAAACTATGGGCGAATGGTCATAAGCGAGTGCCTTTGACCACTGCGCCACTGGGGCGGCTCCTCCTCCCTGATAGATTCAATGCACTTAAGACATATCTGCTCAGCAGCGTTAGTTTTTGGGAATAAAAGTCTAATATAATGTCCTGACTATCACTCTATCCTTCTGTGTCGCCTGAATTCTTCACAGTTTCATAAACGCAATCCCTGTCCTCAGAGACAGTCCTCAACCAGACGTCATAGGATCATGTAGAATTTCCATCGCTTTTATAATAATTATTATTGTATACGATCGTAAATACCGCAGTTGTTTTTCTTAACCATTCAATTGCTTTATGGTACGTCATGTTTAGACTTTTCCCCACCTACACTTGCTCACCTAAAAGATCAATTTCCTAAACTAGAGTAACTGAAACCTAGAATTTGTCTCGTCCTTTTTTATGCTTCCCAACCGTAGGTTGAAGAAGCGTATACGCGCAAGCTTTGTCCGTCCGTCTGTCGGCACGATAACTCGCGTAAAAATGGTTCCATTTCGATGAAATTTCAGTATGTGGTAGGGGACCACCTGGGGACGAACCCTATTGAAAATGGACGAAATGGGGTCAAAGGTCAGGACATAGGATCGGGATCCATTCCATCACACTTATCCCATACTATTAAAGGAGCAATTCTTGTATGCATGTAAATTTTATTTTGAAAACGGTTCTAAGGATTTTGATGAAAGTTGTTAGCCTACCATTTTCTGGTACTAGAAATCGATTTGAAAACAAATTTTTCAAAAGAAGCATAGATTTTCTTTTAGAAGCATAGATACAGTTGCAAATATGCTGCAAACGTAAACATTCTCTTGCAGCCACTTTTGGCAAAACAGTGAAAAATTGAAAATTATATCAAACTATTCTTTATCACGAACGGCATCCGACGCAAAAATAACTTTTTGAATTAGATTTTCTGAAGCAGACATATTGAGAAAAATACATTTTGCAGATTAAATCCCTAGCGGAAAACTTTTGCGCTATTTAAAGAACAAAGTCTAAGAAAAATTGTCTTTGTGATAAAAGGTTTCGGCAAGATTAAAAAGAAATACTTTTTTAAATCTGATTTTCAGAAGCAATAATATGGAATTTATATAATTTTAATTCAATAGCATTTGAGCTTAATCCTATAGTCGCAAGATTATTTACCAAAAAGCATGGATCTTCGTTCCACAGTTTACGATTTCCAATGTAAAGTTATTTTTAATCGGACAAATATGCGCACAGATATGATGTCCACAGTCATATGGACGGTCAGACGTAGTGATAATGCGTACTGTTTTGCAAAAGACTTGCTAAAACAAAGCTCTCTAATCAGAAGAATGATTCGTTGTAATGGACATACCTTTATAAGCCTGTCTCTTATTTCCCAGCTGAATATTCCAGGATTATCTCTTTTGTATTCTTCGATTTTCTTTTCTACTTCCGGAGTAGCAACGCGGGGTTTACTTCCGCCAATGACACCTGGACGAATGCTTCCGGTTTCCTACAATTTCCAAAGATACAGAACACATCACATTCCAACATTCAAAAGTAGGAATTAAAATATTCGTTTGATAAACTGTCAACGAATCAGATCATGGATATTATACATAGTGAAGACGCAAGACTTTAATCTTTTGGGGTTTAGGTAATCTTTCCCCTGCAGCATATCGACTCATAATTTGGTACAAATTTAAAATACAAACTTTTAATAACCGCAAAAAAACATTAAATTTGCATAAGGAAAGAAAAATTTCGTTTATTTATTCATGTACATAATGTGTAGTCTTAGCAGGAAATCACTGAAATGGGAGAAGAAATAAAGACAAACCAACGTATCAGTTTTATCAAACGTTTTGTTGTATATGTGTGTATGTGAAATGCACGTACTCTACGTACATTTGTGGACTCTGAGCTCATCATCAGGATCCAAAGAAAGGTCGTTCTGGTTTTGTAGGATATATAAAGAGTTTTAAAGGTTCAGTACTGTACGATACACACAATTTTTCTGCTAGTTTTGTATGCATGAAAGCGGTATGTATTTTTGTCAGCATTGCGCTAACTTAATACAAAACTTTTATTAGTTATCATCAGCGTCATCATCATAAACCTTTTTTTAATCCAGTGATGGATGATGGTCTCCCCAAGTGTCTTTCACAGTTTTCTTTCTCTCTCTCTCTTACGAGTATTTTTCATATCACTTCATTCCTTCGAATTTCATCCACCCATGTCTCACGTGGTCTTCTGGGTCTTTTCCTGTCATTTGGTATCTTGTCCACACTGTTAAAAATGTTGTGGTAGGTTGCACCAAAAGGTGGTACTACACCAGCTATACCACTCCCTGTGAAAAGATATACCATTATTCGCTACAAACAAAGCCAACAATATGGTGCAACTTTGCTTCAAATTATGGTATAAAGTTGCACCACGTTGTTGGTTTTATTTGCACCACAAAATGGTGTATCTTTACTCAGCTGGTGTACCAATTTTTGGTGCAACCTCCCACAAAATTTTTAGCAGTGTAGTGTAGGATTTCAGTTATTTAGCGGTGGTCAGTTCTTTTAGCACTATGTTCAGCCCGTTGCTATTTAAGAGTATTTACTTTGTTCATGATGTCACCCATTCTTGTCATTTTCCTGAACCGTGAGTTCTTTTTCATATTGTTACGACTGGGAGTGCAGATATATTACACCCCTGGTTGTTTTTAGATATTGCAGGTGAGAGAAATCTTGACTTTTGAGGACTTTTACCCGTCAGGTGTCAATATAGATAAAACGCCAAATGAAGAGTGGTAGCATCAATTTTGACTAAAGAAGCACAGACTTTAATAAAATATTTACAGAAAATTAACATAAAGGAATTCGAAACGTACTATTATTGGTTAGCATAGACCTAACAAAAATAATCTGAGCTGGACTTTTGAGCTACTAACATTCTACTGAATCACCAGCCGATTGGTATTTCAGGCCAGTCAGAGTTCTTGGTGTGAAATATTGGAGGTACTCAAGAGTTTCCTGTTTGGGTAGAGATAACAAAACGTCATGCAAGAGACCTTACTGGAAATAATTTATCCATGGTTTGAAAACAGACTTTGTGGTTGATGCACCCTACAATCGGGTGCCCATGCAGGAGGAGAAAGTACACTGAACACCAGAGTTTCCACCGGTCAGCTGAAGCTTCTTTGGCGATCACACACTCGCAACCAGGAAGAAATACCAGTTTCCCCGCAGTCTGTTAAGGACGTCCACATCATTGGGTGGATGTTTCTGTGAGTTGTACCTACTTCCGCTTCCTGCCCAAGAGCCTGTGCAGGCTTGGCATCTTAACCTTCTTCTGTGGACGGAAAGTACTACATGACTGATCGTTGATGAGCTGTGGGCACCTTCGTTCGCGTTCTCTCTCCGAGTTCAGTGTAAGTCTGGAAATGAATGCTTTCCCGATTAAGTTGCACAGATGAAATGAACTCCGAAACAAAGCAATGAAACAATAGTAAGTGCGAGCGAGTGAGTTCGCATAATTCACGATGAAAGCTGAAGGGAGCAAATACGTAATTTCAGTTAGAAAGAAAGAACAAAAAGAAAAATCCTTTATAAAGAAACACATCTTTCTGCTCCGGAGCCGAATGCTTTTCCGATTAAGTTACACCAACGAAGTTTGTCACTGCAGCTTTGCCGCCTTGACACGTGCGTCCCCTCTGTAGTAGGTCACATATATCCCCTCCCTTGAGAAAGGCGGGGGCAGGAAATTGCACGTTTCGGGTTCGCCGCAAACCATAATTGAAGTAACTCTCTGCAGAAGAAGGAATTTTAACTAATTCCAGACGACGTGTGGAACCATCACACTTCGTTGGTGTAACCAGTAGATGCATTTACGTTCGGGAGCCAATATAGCGTAAAAGCCATTTGCCGATGACGAAATCGAACTCGCATCCTTCTACTCCGGAGCCGAATGCTTTCCAAACTAGGCTACATCGACGAAGTTCATCGCTGCAACTTTGTTCTCTTCACACGTGCTTCAGCTCTGTACGACGCCTCGTATAAATAACAGAAAGCAAAATAACATGGTGAGAATATACACAGTCGAATCACATTATTGTGACTACCTATTTTTGACGTCAACAGCGCGTAGCCAATGAAAAAAGGCACGACCTGGGGTCAGACACTCCCTTCCTAAAATCCTCTACATATGATCATGATCAGAAAACATATCACTCGTTGCTGTCATGGATAAAAGGAGGGATTTATCAGATTTGCAAAAAGGGATGATTATCAGCTTTCGGGGCAAGGGTGGCAGTATTTCTGAAATAGCGCAGTTTGGGAACTGTTCGTGTGCTGCTGTGGTTAAAGAGTATCGTGATTGGAGAAATGGCACCATTGGGAATAAGCGACGTGGAAACTGCCGAGCACCACGTGCCATTGATGTGAGAGGTGAACATCGGCTTCGAAGGCGCGTGAAGGCTGAACACGTTACAGTGGAGCAACTCACAGGCCGAATGAACCAGGGGCTACCGGAAGTGTGTCTAAAACGACAGTTCAGGGAATCCTCCTGCGTATGGGACTCCGATGCAGACGGCTGGTCATTGCACCTTTGCTAACGAAGGTGCATTGGCAGAAAAGGCTTACATTTGCACAGCAGAACCGGAATTGGGCCTCCGCTCAATGGTAACGGATTGCCTTCTCCGATGAATCACGTTTCCTGCTTTATCCAACTGATAGACGTTGGCGTATAAGGCGAGAAACATCGGAGAACAAACACTCTTCAACCATTGCTGGAAGAACACAAGCTGGTGGAGACAGCGTTATGGTCTAGGGAATGTTTTCGTAGCATTCTCTGGGTCCACTCATACCAGTGGAAGGCACTATGGACCGAATTCGTTATGAATCCATCCTTGCAGACCAGGTACACCCATACATGCTGATTACCTTCCCTGGGCGGATGGGATCTTACAGAACGACAATACGACGTGCCACACAGCTAGAAATGTCCGAGAGCAGTTGGAAGAGTACGATGAAGGCTTCAAAGTAATTCCCTGGCCCCCTAATTCCCCAGATTTAAACCCAGTTGAGCATGTTTGGGACCACCTCGATCGTGTTGTTCCCTCTATGAATCCTCCACCACGCTCTCTCCAGCAGCTGTCAGATGCATAGTCCGCATGGCTCCACATACCAGTGAACACTTTCCAGCACTTTATTGAGTCACTCCCAGCCCGTCTAGCTGCTGTCCGCGCTGCACACGGCGGTTACTCTGGATATCAGCTGGTGATCACAATAATGTGACTCGACCATTTATAACTAAACTAAACAATGAACTATAGAATTTGAGCACAATACTTTGAAAAAGAGAACTCATCACCTACTCCTAAAACAGGAAGGAAATTCTGGGACTAATCGTTGAAAGGTGAGAGGAACTGAGCTAGTATGAGGACGAAGAATCGAATAGAACAACACAACACGAGAAAAGAACGAAACTAGTATTAGTCGAAGAAATGTGGACATAAGAACATACAAAGAAGAGGAATGCAACAAGTCATATGCATACACGCTAGTGTATAAACAAAAGAACAGGTGGCAAACAGTAAAGACGATCTTACCTGGTATCTGTTCAGGATTTTCGAAACACATCCGTGAGATACTCTTAGCTGCCTGCTGATGACACAGGGTCTGACCCCCGCAGCGGCCATTTCGACAATCTTAAGCCGGATGTGGTTAGGAAGAGGACGACCGTTGATAAAGACTCCGCCCAACTGATTCACTCGTCCCTGCCCTTTAAAGAAATACAAACAAAGTTTTAGCTGTAATGAATATTCTCAGAATTCACCCATTTTATTCAAGAAACGACATATTTTTAATCAGTATATTCTCTTTTATTTTCTTTAAGTCAAATAATTGTAAATCCGCACGCTACACATGTATTTATTTCTCTTTTCTTCCTGTTTAAGTAAAACCACTCAGATGAAACAATTTATAGCGATTCCAAAGAATCCCTCTCATTTAATTATGCTTTAGTTTCGATTGTAACTGTTTTACTTTCACCAAAGAAATTTACGACATTTCACAAAAGGAGTTTTAAAGCAGAGTAATTTATGAGGCACAAGAATCGGATATACAATAGCAAAAAGTTAATAGAAATCCTCTTTTCAAAAGTTGCAGATTTGTATCTGTACATATAAAACTGAAAGCCCTCACTGAGTCATCACCGTATCTCAGAAACTACTGAACTTTGAACTTTCATATTTGGCAGGAATGTTCCTTTTACAACATAGAGGCGCACTGAGAAAGGAGTTTTTCCTACGATAACTTTAAGTGGGTCGAAATGGGTTTTTTAAATAACCCAGCTTTGATAACGCTAGGACGTTTTGCAATGATCAAGCCATTGTTGCCCAGTAACTGAAGCCCCACCCTAAGTTTTGAATGACTTGAGTTGACCTGCTCAGTATATATTTTGTTCTAAATTTATTTGTTCTGAATTTATTTAACAAAAAACCTAAAAAATCACGCAACAAGCGCTATATGATAACATGCTTTTCATTTAAGCATTTATATTATCGTTTGACATATCGAATGTTAAGGTTTTTTGAGTCGAAATCAAATTACCAACATTCGTTTTCACCGAAGTTTTTTTGAGGTGAAAATCAAATTACCAACATTCGTTTTCACTGAAGCAACGGTGACGTCATATAGGTGGTAAGGTGACTGCAATAAATATAAATACGTGGGTAGATTTTTATAGTACGTAATTGAAATTTCAAAAAAAAAAGTTTCCCCCTTGAGATATTAGCGATGGCAACACAATTTTGCTCATGCTTCCAAAAACATCTGACTTGCTAGCTTTTAAATGTACAGTTTCGAACGAAATTGTTTACAAGCAAGGTTGCTTTTACATTTATGCTGAAAGTAACAACGTATTTTGTTCTGTTTTGTATTATTATTTTGTTCTGCTGTCTATTAATATTTTAACGACCAAAGTGAAGAGTAACGACGCATTTGGATTTGTTTCGTGTAGGCTTGAAGTTTTAAATTTACAGTTATGAACGAAATTGCTTATGTGTCGTCCGGAAGAATAAGTCAGGCATGCGTGTTTCCCAAAACACCAAGAAACATGCAGTGTATGGCCATTTCAACTATATCATATACACTATCTACCAACAAGTATCTGGACACCTGTGGAAAGGGAGTGAGACAAGGTGACACCATATCTCCGAAGCTCTTTAATGCCACATTGGAGGGTGTTTTTCAGTCGCTGAGCTGGGAAAACAAGGGGATAAAGATTAATGGAGATTATCTAACCCACCTTCGTTTTGCTGATGACGTAGTCATTTTTACAACTACCCCATCAGAGCTGCTGAGTATGATCCACGAACTTGCTGACAAGAGTAAAGAAGTGGGATTAAAAATGAACTTTCAGAAGACAAAAGTGATGTTCAATGCTTTTACAAGAAATGAAGATTTATCGATTGATGGAGAAAAGCTGGAGATAACAGACACGTACGTTTATCTTGGACAGCAGATATCAAGTGAGGGTCACATTGATGAAGAAATTAATCGGCGTACAAAACTTGCCTGGAGAGCTTTTGGAAGAAACAGCATAATTTTCAAGAGCAATATGCCATTATGTCTTAAAAGAAAAGTGTTTGATCAATGCATCCTTCCAGTGCTTACGTATGGTGCAGAGATATGGACCTTAACTAAAAGAGACATACAAAGGCTGCAGACAACTCAAAGCTGAATGGAGAGGTGCATGCTTGGTGTAACCAGGAGAGATAAGAAGAGGAACTCGTGGATCCGAAAAATGACAAGAGTGGAAGACATCATGATCAGAGTTAAATCCCTGAAATGGCAATGGGCTGGACATACTGCCAGAAGGACAGATCATGGATGGACAGCCGAAATTTTAGATTGGATTCCAAGGGACACGAAAAGACCCAGAAGAAGACCACATGGGAGATGGGTGGATGAAATTCGAAAGTATGCAGAGGTGACATGGAGGAGACTGGCACAAGACAGACCGTTGTGGAGGAAACTTGGGGAGACCTTCGTCCAGCAGTGGATTGATAATGGTTGACAATGATGATGATGATGATGATAGCAAAGGAAAACGAAGTTTATTCACCTTCAATAGTTGGTGGAGCCTCCACGAGCGGCGATTAGAGCTGCGACCCTCCTGGGCATACTCTCATTCAGGCGTTGTACAACGGCTAGCGGTATTTTTTTCCACATCTTGCGTATAAGTTCAGAAGAGGAAAAGAGCTTACACTTATGGAACAGAAGTATGTAGTCTGGTGATTTACGTTCCTCTAGTATACTGCAAAGGTAAGTTTTGACGAAGCAAATTTTTTCATCATTTTTATGCCAGGGGACGGGATTCGAACCCACAACTCTCAGCTCCTGAGCTCCGAGTACTGTGCACTATACTACACTAGCATGTGCTCTCACTGCTATCTGCCTTTATCTCATGGGCATCCTGCGGGGCAGGAACGTCATAAAGTCAGTCAATAAGCAGCTTTGTTTCCTTAGAGTAAAAGGTCTTCTGCCTATTCTAAATCAAAGACAAGATGACAAAATAGAATAGCACTCACAGACCGCATGAAAAAGAGTAAAAACGTATGTATTTATGATGAATATCAATTATTTCAGATCGATTTTGAATCCTAAAAACTTAACTTTCGGAAAAAGAAACGGTGTATTTAACATAATATCTATGTTACAAAGAATTCCGAAGTAGGTACCAGATATGCCCCAGTACTCTTTAATTTTTTTTAATTTTCAGTTATATACTATCTATCTATCTACCTACCTCTGTCTATCTATCTATCTATCTACATTTGTCTCTCTCTCTACCGCTGTCTATCTCTCTCTATATATATCTATCTCTGTCTCTCTCTACATATATCTATCTATCTACCTACCTTCGTCTGTCTCTGTCTCTCTGTCTGTCTGTCTGTCTCTCTCTCTCTCTCTCTCTCTCTCTCTCTCTCTCTTTCTTTCTCTAATTATGCTATTTATATTCTTAGAAGATACTACAAAGGTTTTCGCGAAAACTTTCCAAAATCTTGATTCAACTGACAAAAGCACACCTTCAGAAAATTTAAAACATTTTAATTTCAGTGCATCTATAATTAAAACATTTTCTGAATATTCCAAAACCATTATAAAAAGTTCAGTGCAGACAAGAAACAAACAAGAACATTTTTCTGTATTTTGAGAGCTTCCATTTCCTTACTTCCAAGGATTTCACAGGTCTCATTTAAAATACTGCAGGAAACATTCCCAAAGGACAAAGTCGCATTTCAGATTTGATTTGATTTTACTTTTTTCTTTAATTTTATGTTCGTTTTTTTATGTTTTCATTCTTCTTAAACTAATGTTATAAGCGTTTTCCCATGCGTGTAAAGACTCGAGCTCTTGAAAAAAACGCAACGGAACGCGAAACAAGATATACCGAGATTATATCGCCAGCGTCCGTCTGAGTTTTTCGTTGGTACTTGGCGCCTAATGCACTAAAAAAAAAAAAAAAAAATTAAGAAAGAGAAAAGGAAACGTGACACCAGATAGCATAAGGGGTGCGATTTTGCTTTCATTTTTGACTGACAGACCCATTTTTATCGACAACTTGATTTTCCTACTGAGATGGTCATCTTTTGCCTTTCTAGATCTCTTTTATCTTTCTTCTTTTTCTTTCCTTAATTGTAGGAAAGAATGTTTTCAAAGAAATATATATATATATTTTTTTTCCTCTTTGCGACCTTCCTTTGTGCCTTGAATATGAATAAAAAAAGCTCAACTTATAAATAATTTTTTAAATAAATATTAACAATAATTTAAAAAAATAATAATAATAACAGAATTTTTTTTTTCTTTTTTTTTTTTAGAGCAACCGATGTGCATGTGGTAGGACGGGTGGATATATAGCATAGTTATACTTTTGAAGTGCTTCCAAAAAGGAGGAAAATATTAAAAAACAGGGGAAATATGTCGAATCAATGACAAATACGGTAAATATTTTTTCGTTTGTTTCTAAATTTTTTTAGATTTCTCCCCATCATTTTCAAGTTAACAAAAAATTTCATTATTAAAAAAATATTATATTAATTGCAAGACATTTTCAACTGGCAGTAGTTATTTGTATATATTTTCAAGTGTTCTTAAGATTCCCAGCTGTTCAAATAAAATAATCAGAAGCACTGATGCTGAATTGTGCTTTCATGCTGCTTACTGAGTCGTATTTTCTGCATAACCACAGTAATAATATTTTACAAAAGTTGTTGCGAGTTTAAATTTTTGTAAGAACTCCCACGAATGATTTATGCAGAAAAAAATGTAAAACTAAACATAGTTTTCGGAGTAAGAGCTTTACTTTCTTTTAATGATTAGTGAAACGCGTGGCGTAAATATTCTAGGAAACAAAAATAAATATCCAAGGAAACAGTAATAAATATTCTAGGAACAGTGCTAAAAGAAATCTACTTAAAAATGAGAACCTGAACCTATACTCGTTTTTTTTTAAGTATACAATCGTATCGTAAACGAGTACATGACATGCTCAAATATAAGTAACCATACGCACTTACAAATAACTGCGCCAATAAATATAAATATAATCTCGTATTACTTCATTTTAGATATTATAGATTTCAAGAGAAATTGTTTAATAAATGTGTAAAGTGACACACATAAATAATTAGTACAACAAAGTAGCTGATCACAAATTAATTTCATTATGCATAAAGTATCTTTGTGTACGTTTTTACATTAACTATATTTGCGCTAGTATATTGTCGCTTCATCACTATATTTGTCATAAAATGGCGCGGTCCATTTGCCCAGCATGTAACAACGAGTATATCTATTATCCCAGATGTGCCATCGAATAATATACTTCCAGTTGATTCTATGAATAAATGAGTATGTATGGAGTACACGTATTCCAAATTTGAAATCGATCCGCGGATGGCTCAGTGGTTAAAGATTCAGACTACTGATGGAGGAACCCCAGGTTCAAAACTATCCTGATAGGCTGGAACCTGGGGGGCTCACCGTGGTGCTGTGAATTTCTAACAATCGCTGAATATCCGGCGTGCATTGGACGAGCACGTTAAGTGACGGCGCCCGGGTAGGAATCTCCCGGTTACATATAAAGATGTTCATTCCTAAGCCGCCCCCTAATTTCTCTTTGCTTTCTATGTGCAAAATCGTACGGCGGTGCCATCTAGTGTGCTCTTTCTCACTTACAAACTATCCTGTCAGAATCGCTAGATTCGCTCCAACTTCCTTCAGTTTCTGTGCCCTGCCCGAAAGGGCACAGAAAGTGAATGAAGTTAGAGCGCATATATTTGAAATACCAGATATGCTAAAAATTGATTCCCAGTATACACTCAGAAATGAGTACGTGTCTTTTCCAAAAATGAGACACAAGTACTCGGAGCTATTATAAACTCAGAATGTACTAAAAAACGAGTACATTTTGCTTATTTCTAAGTACCAATTTTTAACAGTGAAACAGAAATCGTCGGACGTGATCATTGGTTAGAAAATTGGTGGAAATCATTAGTTACAGTTACAACTCTGAACGCTCACCACCTTATTGTAAGTATGGATATTTCATACCAGACAGGAGAAATTTCCGCTGTTTTGAAATCATAAATCACTTCACAAGTTCCTCTACAGCGAATCAAAGTCATGAGTGCTGAAAAATTCTGCTTATAGCATCCACGTCCCTAATGCTTTCAGGGTCTGATTGCATCCTCACTGGGAACGTACCCACAAAGTCACATAGTAGGTCCTCTTTCCGTGATAAACTTCCTCAATTAAGTGCTAAAGAACGCTGATAATTTTTGTTGTTAATGAGATAACGTCTTGTCTAGATTTTATCGCAAACACCATCTACGCGCCCCGTAAGTGGCGTTGTAATTTCGTTTCGGTCGGCACGAGGAAAGGGAAGGAAGTGCAACTTACGACTTCAACTTCTCTTGTAAGTGATACACATCAGTGAGACACATATGAAGGGAATTAGAGTAGAGGCAGTTAATAGGGAAAGCAGTTACTTTTAGAAGAATATGAGGCTATGATATGACTGTTAAAATAAAGCATTCTGCGCGTGTTTCTGCTTTTCTCATCTAGGGTTGCTGCCAGAAATGTGGGTTTTTTGTTCATTCCAGTTTCCTTCTTATCTCCAAGATCTGTTTTGCTACGTGGGTGTTCCAAGGCAGACTTTACTGATAGTGGTCTACGCGGGAGTCGTACAATCATTCAGTTTTTACCAATGGTAAATTTACGGCTTTACTTTGAGGAAGATAATACGACTTCGTTAAAACAGAATTTATTGAGGCAATATTATTTTAGATGATATATAAGTGCTTTTACAAGAAATGAAGATTTATCGATTGATGGAGAAAAGCTGGAGATAACAGACACGTACGTTTATCTTGGACAGCAGATATCAAGTGAGGGTCACATTGATGAAGAAATTAATCGGCTTACAAAACTTGCCTGGAGAGCTTTTGGAAGAAACAGCATAATTTTCAAGAGCAATATGCCATTATGTCTTAAAAGAAAAGTGTTTGATCAATGCATCCTTCCAGTGCTTACGTATGGTGCAGAGACGTGGACCTTAACTAAAAAAGACATACAAAGGCTGCAGACAACTCAAAATAGCATGGAGAGGTGCATGCTTGGTGTAACCAGGAGAGATAAGAAGAGGAACTCGTGGATCCGAAAAATGACAAGAGTGGAAGACATCATGGTCAGAGTTAAATCCCTGAAATGGCAATGGGCTGCGCATACTGCCAGAAGGACAGATCATCGATGGACAGCAGAAATTTTAGATTGGATTCCAAGGG
This sequence comes from Macrothele yani, assembly GCA_039090855.1. Lineage (NCBI taxonomy): Eukaryota > Metazoa > Arthropoda > Arachnida > Araneae > Macrothelidae > Macrothele > Macrothele yani. The sequence goes on from CM077014.1 coordinate 5,653,605, forward strand.
ACAGGAAAAGACCCAGAAGAAGACCACATGGGAGATGGGTGGATGAAATTCGAAAGTATGCGGGAGTGACATGGAGGAGACTGGCACAAGACAGACCGTTGTGGAGGAAACTTGGGGAGACCTTCGTCCAGCAGTGGATTGATAATGGTTGACAATGATGATGATGATGATAAATCCCAAAAATTTTCTTTGGAAACAGGCTATTTAATTTGCAATATACTAGCGTTGCATAATATTCAAATATCGCTGATTTTTCTATGCAGTCGATAAAACGATTAGTTGGAAGTACGGCGGGGCTGTTCAATATCCGCTTTGTCATCTGATGAACTGATGTCTCATTGATGTCCATAGAGAAAATATAAAAAGCTCAGAAAACAAATTTATAGTTTATAACGTAATTACTTTTCGTGCTGAAATATTGTCGTTCTAACGTTATGTCTAAATCATTAGATAAGAATACGATGCATTAATTCCTAATTTAAACCTTTACGGCCAGACGAAACATAAGACAGAAGTCAACTTACGGTAATTGATTCATTCCATCACTATATCATCAGCACAACATCGCACTTCACATTTTGCTTGACAAATCACTATTCACCTCATATCCACCATTATATCAATAGCATAGATCGCACTTCGAAAATAACGTAATTTAAATCACCACATATCCACCCAGCAACTGTTATCTCGTTGTTTTTATCTATCGTTCTTATCTCATACATTCATGCGTTACGATCACTCTGACCACAAGAGTGTTGCCAACAGTATTCTCGTAAGAGAGAAGATGTCACGTTAAGTTGGGAAGTATACTTGAGAACAAACTCCAAATTTACATAGGGAAAGAAACTAAAAATGAAAGTTAATTTATAATATACGTTACAAGTTGTTTTAAAAGCTACTGGAATGAATTAGCAAAGGTTTTGCTTCTCATACTGGTAAACTTCTGAATGCGCTGCATAATTTTCTTTTCCATTTTGTTTTTCTTAATTCTCAGCATTACGTAGTATATTTTACCCTTGCTTTGAGAAGAAGGATCAAAAACGAAAATGATGTTGCAGTGATGATGAATTTGGAACTTCAGAAAATAAGAAGCCCAAATACATATATTTTTTAATTTCCGTTTTTTTTTAATCTGTACTCACTCTTTTTCTTCGCTTTCTATTTCCCATATTACTCCTATTTTCGTCTAAGTTAATTTTCCATATTTTTGTCTAGTCTTTCATACAAGCAAAAGTTGCAATGAAAGTACCGATTTTTGTTCTCTGTCTTAGCAGATTACATTCAAAAAAAGTTTGGAAACAAGTTCACTTCAAACAATGGCAAAAAAGGAGTAAGTACGTATGAAAAAAGCACATCTTGATTTCATAATATAATTGTTGGCCCCGTGGCGTAAAGGTAACGCACTCGGCGCGATACCGAGAGTTCTGTTGGTTCGATTCCACAGCGTCGGCTGAAAAACAATTTTTCGGTTGCTGTGTGTTTCTGGAACGTGGAAAGAGCGATGTATTTATTTATTAACTGTCGCCACGTATTTGTAGTATTTTCACCTTGGATCTCGCCCTTTGAATTTATCTGCTATAATATATATAGCTAGTGCCGTTAATGCCCACCAGATGGAGACGTCTCAGTAGCTGAGCCCATCTTACGGATTTATGATGTCAGAAGCTGACTTAAAACACACATAGCACCGTGGATTGTTGGCCCCCGTGGCGTAAAGGTAACGCACTCGGCGCGATACCGAGAGTTCTGTTGGTTCAATTCCACAGCGGCGGCTGAAAAATAATTTTTCGGTTGCTGTGTGTTTCTGGAACGTGGAAAGAGCGATGTATTTATTTATTAACTGTCGCCACGTATTTGTAGTATTTTCACATCTTGATTTCACATTTTTTATTAAAAACATAATTGAAATCCTAACAATAGGTCAACTATTTTTCCCCTACTTTCTTAATTTTGTTCCTCAATGCATAGTAAGTAACAGTTATTAACCATGATACGTCTGATAGTTTCTTCTTCTGCTTCAGGAGAAAGGATCAGCAAAAGGACTTGCGTATATAATGATTACTTCTTCCTTTATTGTTTCACTCAATGGAAGTTCAAAGGGCATCAAAATAATCCACTGACACAAAATATCTCTCTGGTATCAACATTTATTTCGATAGTAAGACAATATTACATATTTGTCCATCATGTACATTGAACAGGCTTTAATCTCTTTGGCAATATCAGCTTCACAATCTCTCTACCAGAGATGGAAACGGGTCACGGGTCACCGGGATGACAATTTCTTTTGGGTCAAATGGGTCGGGTCAAGGTGTTCTTGACCCTGTTTTATTTCCATTTTATTTTTGAATAGAAAAACAAATATTTCAATAAACCCCCCAGAGGTCTTTGAAATAATACTTCAGAGCTGCAGAGTATGACCTAGGAACCTGCTGAGAAGAGTAAAGAAATTGGGATTAAACTGAACTTTCAGAAGACGAAACTGATGTACAATGCTTTTACAAGGAATGCAGATTTATCAATTATGGGGGAAAGCAGGAGATAATCGATTCTTACCTTTTTACTTTGGAGAGCAGATATCAAGAAAGGGTCACATTGATGAAGAAATTAATTGGCGTATAAACCTTGGTTAACGAGTTTTGGGAAGAAACAGTAAAATTTTTAAGAGTAATATGCCATTATGTCTTAAAAGAAAAGTGTTTAATCAGTGTATCCTTCCCTTGCTTACGTACGGAGCAGGTACTTGGATCTTAACTAAAAAAGACATACAAAAACTGCAGACAACTGAAAGAAGCATGGAGAGATGCATGATTGGTGTAACCAAAAAAGATAAAAATAACTCGTGTATATGGAAAATAACGAGAGTGGAAGGCATCACACTCAAAATAAAATCCCTGAAATGGTAATGGGCTGTACATACCGCATGGAGAACGGACCACAGTTGAACAACCGAAATTTTAGACTATATTCCAAAGGACTGGAAAAGATCCAGAAGAAGACCACGTGGGAGATGGCTGCGACTGGCCCAAGACAGTCCGTTGTGGAAGGAACTTGGGGTGACTTTCATCCAGCAGTGGACTGATAATGATTGACAATGATGATGATGATTATATATTCGAGTTTACAGCAAATCAGATTTGCCTGGGTCGGGTCTAGGTTCAAAATTTTTGACCAGTTTCCAACTATGCTCTCTTCATCACCACAAATTTCCATTATCTCTTTTATTCGCTCAACACCATCATTTTATGTTGTTCTGACTCACTGTCAGCGTTACCAAAATGTACAAACTGTTCGGGGAAGTAATGTGCCGTTCAGTTAGGTAATGTTTAACCAATAAGGAACTAAAGTTACATAAGAAAACAAACTCAAAAGGACGGTTAAATAGAGGTATACGGCCCAAAGTAAAGCTTTTAGGAGTTTGACTGCCCGTAAAAAAGTTCTTCGAGGACAAATGTCATAAAAAGCATATAACTTTGCAAAAGCGAATTGCTCAAAAGCAGTTCCTGCACTGTGAAAGATTTTCAGAGATTCGTGGACAATTTTCCGTTATTTGTTTCGTGAATTAACTGAGCCTATTTCTGATACAACCTTTTCCGTGAAATGACGGAAAGAAACCTAAATTGAACGGATTTTTTGTATCACGTGAAAATTCAGAATTTTCAGGAACCCTTCCGCAGTTTTTTTCTTATATTGACAGTAAATTACCGTTTTAGAGATGTGTTCAAGGAAAATTCTGAATTTTCAGAAACCTTTTCGCAATTTCTTTGGTATATTAAAAGAAAATATCCGTTCTCACTTTTTCCATATCCGTATGACGATGAATTACCGGCAACAGAAGCGATTTGTGAGAATACTTGAGGTTTGATTAAACTTTAAATTTCAATCCCATGCCGAATTTTGAAGTTCCATAGCGAGATCGGATATTATGGATAGCATATCGCACGAATTTTTTTATTGTGGCATAGGATATTTCATCTCCTTTCCCCTATTTGGTGCACCAGCTACTTATTATGCACGGTCGAGTCACATTATCGTGACCACAAGCTAATATCCAGAGTAACCGTCGTGTGCAGCACGGACAGCAGCTTGACGGGCTGGGAGGGATTCAATAAGGTACTGGAAAGTGTTCACAGGTATATGGAGCCATGCTTACTGCAGTGCATCTGGCAGCTGCTAGAGTGTGCGTAGTGGAGGATCTATAGAGCAAGCAACACGATCGAGGTGATCCCACAGATGCTCAATTGAGTTTAAGTCTGGGGAATTAGGAGGGCTAGGGAAGTACTTTGGAGTCTTCATCCTGCTCTTCCAACTACTCTCGGACATTTCTAACTGTGTGACACGTCGTATTGTCATGCTGGAAGATCCCATTCGTCCCAGAGAAGACAATCAGCATGTATGGGTGTACGTGGTCTGCAAGAAAGGATTCATAACGAATTCGGTCCATAGTGCTTTCCACAGGTATGAGTGGATCCAGAGAATGTCACGAAAACATTTTCCATACCATCACGCTGCCCCCACCAGCTTGTGTTCTTCCAGCAATGGTTGAAGAGTGTTTGTTCTCCGATGTTTCTCGCCTTATACGCCAACGTCTATCAGTTCGATAAAGCAGAAAACGTGACTCATCGGAGAAGGCAATCCTTTGCCAATCAGTGCAGGTCCAATTCCGATACTGCCGTGCAAATGTAAGCTTTTTCTGCCGACGCACCTTCGTTAGCACAGGTGCAGTGACCAGCCGTCTGCATCGGAGTCCCATACGCAGGAGGATTCCCTGAACTGTCGTTTTAGACACACTTCCGGTAGCCCCTGGTTCATTCGGCCTGTGAGTTGCTCCACTGTAACGTGTTCAGCCTTCACGCACCTTCGAAGCCGATGTTCACCTCTCACATCAATGGCACGTGGTGCTCCGCAGTTTCCACGTCACTTATTCGCAATGGTGCCATTTCTTTAATCACGATACACTTTAACCACAGTAGCACACGAACAGTTCCCAAACTGCGCTATTTCAGAAATACTGCCACCCTTGCCCTGAAAGCCAATAATCATCTCTTTTTGTAAATCTGAAAAATTGTTTCTTTTATCCATGACAGCAACGAGTGATATGTTTTCAGAATGCCTACAGCACACCTTATATACCCTCAAAGCAAGCTGACGACACATGCTTTCTTTCATTGGCAACGCGCTGTTGACTTCATAAGTAGGAGGTGGTCACAATAATGTGACTCGACTGTGTATATGGTGTTACTGTAAAAAACCGAATGCTAATTGTACAGATGATAATACAGTCTTTGGATAACTTAAGACAAAGGCCATTATAGCTCTCAAGAGTAAATTTTATATTTAGTTTTTTTTTTTTTTAGTTTTTTTTTTTTTTTTTTTTTTTGAAATAATACTATAAGAAAGTACGTTTCACCTTTTAAAAAGATGCCTGAAAGTCATTGTCAGTTTAAAAAAATCAAGTTGCAAAGCATTTTGTTGCTTCGAAAAATCACGATGAAAAGTGCTGAATTTGTGAAAAGTACTGCTACCGGAATAAAAAAACAAATATTGCAAACTATTTTAAAAAAATAATAAGCTCCAGCAGGAAATAAAATGACTTAATCACTCACATTAATGACAAAAACAAAATTTAATCGTCGCGGAATTCGTTTTACGATGTACCTGAGTGGGGTTGTTGAACGTTTGTGGATCCGTTGTTAAAGGCGCGAGTTACGTGTTGAGTCAGTTCTAACGACGGGGGTTCGCTCCTGCCCTCATCAGCTGAAGGATTGTCTAGGGTAAGTGCTGAAAAGTACAGAGTCGTCGATTTTGCGGAATTTCAGTTTAAATACGGAAAAACTTGAAATGGACTTTTCTGAAATAAACTGAATTTCTGAGTAGGGAAAATCTGTGAAAATACGGTAGTTAAACTGAAATATTGGAGTAGTACACGGGCTCTTTTAAAAACGGAAATTTCTGAAGAAAGATGGATACCTACCGGCAACTATGCTGCACGTTATTTTCAGAAATTTTCCGTGAATTCACATCACTTTTTTTTTACAGTGTGTGCATTGATTTAAACAGCTGAAAATTTTAATATTCAGGAAAATTCTTACCTATATACAAAATTACAAAATGTTGATGTGGCAGAATTGTCTGTCTGAACACAACATAAATACCAGATGACTAAATTTCATGGTTTGCAGTGTTTTGTACATGATGCACTGGAATATTGGAGTAGCACTGTTAAAAATTGTGTCGTAGGTTGCACCGAAAAGTGGTGCTACACCAGCTGCACCACATTTTGCGGTTCAAGTTTTGGTTTGTGGCGCACGAAACGCAAAAATACGTGGTGCAATGGGTGCAGCTTCTCATCTATCAGGTTGGATACCATAACATATTACATGTTTACGCCGTGTTTTTGTGTGTTTCACGCACCACACGAAGGTTTAACTTTGCCTCAAAATGGTGTGAGCTGGTGTAGCACTACTATGATACCTTAATCACAAGTTCAAAGTGTATTGTCATGCCAGCTGCAGTTCATATACACCTTAGTAATGGGATTAAAAAAAGAATCTACGGAAAACAAAATTAATGTACAACGCTTTTACGGAAACTAAAGATTTAAAGATTCATGGAGAAAATTTCGATGCGTACATTTACCTTGGACAACAAATATCATCCAAAAGCCACGTCAAAAAAGAAATTTATAGGAGTACAAAATTTGCCTGGGACAGCATTTGGAAAAAACGGTACATTTTTAAACAGCAATTTACCATTATGACTGAAGTAACAGCAAATTTAAAATAATTTACGTTTATAGTTCTTTTCTGACAGCAATTTATCATTATGAAGATGAAGTTTTTAGCTTAAGAAAAGTCACGTTCATGTGACTTTTTAGGCAAATAACAAAAAAATTAAGTAAATAACAAAAATAATGACTGATGCTTTGATTCAATTCTGTTTTAATCTTTGTTATGTGTGTGTGTGTGTTCTTTTTTCAGCTTGATCCCCCTAAAATAATGAAATAATAATGGTTTGATTTGAAAAATCTGAAATATCCCATAATGATTTGTAACGTACCAGGAGATGTGACGTACCTGCCCAAAGGACGCGCACGACATAAAGGCAGATATGGAATCAGAACAAAACGTCTGCGTAGCTCAGTTGGTTGAGCGACTTGTTCCGGAATAAGCGGCCTCGGGTTCGAATCCCGGCGTAGACCAAAAATGACGGAGAAATTTATTCGTTATAATGGCGCCCGAACTATCCGGATGACCCGACCGTTCAAAATCTCGCATTGGTATGATGTTATTTCCACACCGCGAGATAGGAAAAATAAGAGAATCCCTTCTCCAGCACTTCGAAAAAAAAAAAAATATATATATATATATAAAATAAGAGGGAGATGATGTAACGTACCAGGAGATGTGACGTACCTGCCCAAAGGACGCACACGACATAAAGGCAGATATGGAATCAGAATAAAACGTCTGCGTAGCTCAGTTGATAGACCGACTTGTTCCGGAATAAGCGGCCTCGGGTTCGAATCCCGGCGTAGACCAAAAATGACGGAGAAATTTACTTCCGTTATAGATTTTTAAAAATTTTGCATGTTCTTTCTCAGTAATGAGTAGTTTTATACAGGATTAGGTAACGTGTCTACGCTTCATTTATTTATTCTTTTTCTCTTCTTACCATAAACATGTCAGACTTACATTGATTAGACTTATATGAGAGCACAAGTCAGTGGGTCGAATTCACCAAATTATTGGGTGCTAAGGGATGTAAGGGTGTTAAGGGTGGGAAAGCCATGTCTCTTCAGGAGGAAAATAAAAAAAAAAGGGACAAAAAGAGAAACTTTGATAATTGACGTATATTTTAAAATGCAATCGTAATTGTTCATCGCAAATAAACAAGGAAATAGAAATATTTTTCTGAATATTAATATTAAAAAAAATAAAATTCAGTCTGTGATTTTATAAAAAATTCCAGAGAGATTTTATTTCCAAACGTTTATGAAAAATATGAGAAATTAGCGCGGTTACTCAAACAAAGAACGAGAAGTGGAAGAAATAAATAGAGCCCTTACAGGTATACAGGTGTAACACGTTTCTGTATTTTTATTTATTTTACTCTTCATAATTGTTTTAAAATATCTTCCAATCACTGAACTGGGAAAACAAAGGGACAAAGATTATTGGTCATTATCTAACTCACCTTCGTTTTGCTGATGACGTAGTCATTTCTGCAACTACCCCATCAGAGGTGCAGAGTATGATCCAGGAACTTGCTGACAAGAGTAAAGAAGTGGGATTAAAAATGAACTTTCAGAAGACAAAAGTAATGTACAATGATTTTACAAGAAATGAAGATTTATCGATTGATGGAGAAAAGCTGGAGATAACAGATACCTACATTTATTTTGGACAGCAGATATCAAGTGAGGGTCACATTGGTGAAGAAATTAATTGGCGTATAAAACTTGCCTGGAGAGCTTTTGGAAGAAACAGCATAATTTTCAAGAGCAATATGCCATTATGTCTTAAAAGAAAAGTGTTTGATCAATGCATCCTTCCAGTGCTTACGTATGGGGCAGAGACGTGGACCTTAACTGAAAAAGACATACAAAGGCTGCAGACAACTCAAAATAGCATGGAGAGGTGCATGCTTGGTGTAACCAGGAGAGATAAGAAGAGGAACTCGTGGATCAGAAAAATGACAAGAGTGGAAGACATCATGATCAGAGTTAAATCCCTGAAATGGCAATGGTATTGGTATTGGTAACTGTGGGTACCATAGTGGTACCCAGTTTATTGCTATAACGAAATACAGACATAGGAGATTCATTAAAAGCTGCAGTACAGAAAACAACAGTGCGGAAAGTAAGTATATCCACGATGCAGCACAACGTTACACAGAAAGGAAATGAAAATGCACAAGAACAATGAAAGACCTAACGGCATGTCAAACACTATAACACATGTGCACAAATGCATGAAATGTACTATGCTATCATAAATCAACCGAACGGAACTGAAATGTGGTTAGAGAGCAAAACAACATGGAGTACCTCAGCAACTATATAAAAATAACAAAGGTAACAAACGTACCACTATAATAATCCCGATAGAGGAAAGCACTAACACAGCAAACACTCACAATTATAGGTAATTTAAAAACAGGCACAAATTCAGGAAACAACAGATAAGATAATGATGAGATAATGAGGAGATCACACAAGTAACGAGACCGATTAGTTGTGAAAACACAGCAAAAACACGCAATTATCGCAAATTTAAAATACATTACTTGTGAAACACAGCCAAACACACAAATAAAGCAAATTTACAATACATGACTTGTGAATCACAGTAAAAACACACATGGAAAACATCAGAATCAACATGCACTAAGTCTGCAAAACCAGGGAATCTGCGAACGGGTTCGCAAATCCTCTAGCATTGAGAGAACAAAAAGTAATCGGTGTGAGGAAGAGAGCTAAAGGTCATCGGTAAAAGGATAGAAGGTATCACATATATGCTTCTCAACGAGCTCCTTCCAGGAGGCGAGACGGCGCGTGTAACGTCTCAAAAAAGGCTGATACCGAGGATCGGTGGCACACAGAGATTTAAAAAGTGACACATAAGCTTCGAATTGCGTTACCGCTGCATACAGGTCCAGATCAGGTGAGTGAAGGAATTCTTCAGAACCAACAATCGTACGTGCAGGTTGAAACAGACGTAAAAGTTGCTGTCTGGACAGTGGGCCAGGAACTGGAGGAAACGTATCAACTGCCTGTAGAACCTCAGCATCAGAGAGAGGATTGACAGGACCTGAGCGGAGAAGCATACTGTTTGAAGAAACATCAGGTGGAGAAACACCGGAACCGGAAACCTCGGGAATACTAGATGAATCCTCAGAATGTGGCACAGAAAGTTGTTTTAACTTTTTCTGTTTTACAGCGCCTTTGGAAGTTCCAATCCGCTTCGAAGAAGTAGCTGAGGCGGATGTATCCATTAGTGGATAAGGCTCACCTCCCAAGTCAGGAGACGAGGAAACGAACGTCGCCGAAGAAGCAGTACGTAGCTGAGCTGCCTTAGTGGAGACTAGTACAACAGCCGAGGATTCAGGAAGATGTTGCAAAAAGGGTATGGTAGACAAGGTTGTAAATGGAGATCCGATATCCGAGAGGCTAGGAGAAGAGCCAGACGGCCGATCCGCCAAACCACCACTCAACACACCCGGATCGGAACACTCCACTGTAGACACATCTGTAGTCGAAGACAACTCTGTCAATCTTGAAGGTGGATGCACAATCGTACGGGTCGGGAGAGGAGGAAAGGCAGCATTGTCCGTGACTGAAATGTTCGTCTGACGGAGAAACGAGGAATTCGCGTCAGGCAAACTACCGGTAGTGGGGATAGTAGAAAGACCAATGTGGTCAGCAGTGGGATGCGAACTTGATGAACGTCCACGTCGAACGCGGTCACAGGAGGCAGTGGTGTGATTTTGTGTTAAACAATGTGTACAATAGTGAGCAGTGAAAATCTTGAAACTGGATGTTCGTACGCCAATTTCAACAGTAGCTTCTGTAGGGCAATCCGCCAAGGCTTTCTCGGTGGGAAAGACGACCAATAACTGACGGCGAGGTCCTGTAGCATGTGCAAATCGAGTTCCGCGGGGAGCGTCAGAAAGGCGACGGACCTTGCCAACAATTTTACAAACATGACTGACAAGGAGAGGAAGTGCAGTATCCGGCACTTCCAGGATAGGATAGAACGTGATGTTCACCGGTCTCTTGGAAAGAGGCGACGGGATGAGATGGTTTGTCCCAATCGAAAGTCCGTTAGCTAGAAAAAGTCAGCATCCTCCTTGTGATTGAACTGTACCGAAATACCCCGAGGAGTACGGGAAATTCCTGCAATGGACGCAGACGACACATGTACAGAGAGGGCTTCCATGTAGCGTGGCAATGGAGTATTTGGTAAAGCATGAAAAAGCACACCTCTATCCAGGAGGTTATGGAACTCACGGCCAATCTGCGAATTGTCATCAATCGTTACCTTCACCTTGTGGTTGGATACCTGAATAATAGGTGTTGCTTGCAAAAGACCATCTGGTTGAGAGGAATCGGACGTAGAAGTAGCGCCTCGTTGCACTTTAGAGGCAAATGACATCCTCGGAAGAGAAGTCTGTTCGGATCCGGCAGGCACAGAAGGCTGTGAGGGAAGAGAAGCACAGGCCGAAGGCAAGGCAGTAGAATCAGTAGTTCCCAGGAGGGCACCGAGACAGATGCAGGAGCTGAAGAAGAAAGCGCAGCCAAGTCCAGTGAAGGCACCGGTGCAGGAGTACTGAAATGCTGGGAAGGCATCTGAGCAGACACATCTGAGGACGAGAGTATGTTAACTTCCACGGACGTGGGAAGTGTGACGTGACGTGCATCCGCCACGCCCATAGATGATAACGAAATACCGGAAGCCGCCATGTTGGCAGCTTCCAAACGTAAACAAACGAGCAAACGATAAGAAAACGGATGAATATGAACTAATATGAGGATGAGAACGCTAGAAAAGCAGCTCAAAACGTACACAGTACCTTTAGACAGCCGAGCCACGCAACAAGTGAGTGAGGGACAAGGTATTCCACACTAAAACGCATAAAATATTGGAGCCACCAACACTACGTCAATCACGAACGAGCAATGGGCTGGACATACTGCCAAAAGGACAGACCATCGATGGACAGCCGAAATTTTAGATTGGATTCCAAGGGACGGGAAAAGACCCAGAAGAAGACCACGTGGGAGATGGGTGGATGAAATTCGAATGTATGCGGGAGTAACATGGAGGAGACTGGCAGAAGACAGACCGTTGCGGAAGAGGCTTGGAGAGGCCTTCCTCCAGCATTGGATTGATAATGGTTGGCAATGATGATGATGATGAATTGTTTTAAATATTTGCCATATATCACGAGAGCATTCCGAAAGCAATAAAGGGCTGGTAATCAAGTTTCTTATCAAATGAGCAATGCTGAGCATGGGAAAAAAGTTTTTACTTATTTTGTTTTTTTTTATTAATTTTCTGGAAATAAATCGTTTTGGCCTCATAAGGTGGATCTTGGTCCACGTTATGAGGCCAAAGCGATTATTTAATTAAACAGGACGAAAAATATTGGGTAGCACTGCCTCTCCGGTGAAATTATTGAGGGAGACAAGATTGATCTTGCCCCCCCCCCGTAGTCGACGCCTATATACAAATATTCGATAGTACTGTATTTCAGTACGTCTCCCAATAGTACACATGCAGTTTGATTTATGGAATTCACATCCAGCACAAGTGTTATAAAAGACTACTGGCTTCACTTACTTTTTCACCTTAAGCATATATACCGGTGACCCATTCCATTATGACCACTCCCAGCCTATAGAAATGAGCGCGCCTGGAGACCGAACGGTGGCGCAAGTGAAGTTCGCAGAGCAGTATATATACAATCCTTAAACCGGTTTTCGGTTAGTAGAGTATTCGGAGTCAGAATGGGAAAAACTGCCGATTTATCGGAGTTTGATAAAGCACAAATTCTGATGGCACGGCGCTTCGAAACTACGATCTCGGAAATGGCGCGGCTTGTGGGTTGTTCACGTGCCGCTGTAGTGAGTACGTATCAAAAGTGGTGTACTGATAGCCAAACGACGATCCGTTGTCCAGCCGTGTGTCGTCCGCAGCTCATTGATGCCAGAGGGGGAGCAGAGACTGTCGTGCATTGTTCACAGCAGTCGGAGAGCCACAGTGCGACAAATCACCTGCAGCTACAACAGTGGTGATCATGGCAATGTGTCACAGCACAGAGTTCATCGCAGCCTTCTGCGCATGGGCCTGCGTAGCCGAAGAGTCAGCACGGTCCCCATGCTCACGGCATGTCATCGCCAACAATGCATGAAATTAGCCAAAGATCATCGAGATTGGACCATGAGTGATTGGAAGAAAGTGGCCTGGTTTGACGAATCAAGATTCCTGGTGCATCACGTAGATGGCCAAGCGCGGATGCGCCGATTATCAACGGAGGCTATGGCACCTGGATGCACTGTTGGGCGGAAACAGGCCGGGCACGTCGGAGTTATGCTGTGGGCGATGTTTTCCTGGAGCACTTTAGACCCCATTATCCCAATAGCACAATCCCTGACATCTGCCAGGTATTCGAACATCGTTGCAGACCAAGTTCACCTATTAATGGCAACTGTGTTCCCTGCTGGTTATGGTCATTACCAACAGGATAATGCGCCAGAATAGTCAAGGAGTGGTTCGAGGAACATGCTGGTGACTTTCTGTTAATGCCCTGGCCTCGAAATTCACCTGACATGAACCCAATCGAACATTTGTGGTTCGACTTGGAAAAGCGGGTTTGCGCTAAATCACCACCACACCGAAATGTACGGGAACTGGAGGACCTGCTGTTGACATTATGGTACCAGATACCCCAGGATACCTATTGCCACCTCATAGAATCGATGCCTCGCCGAGTGGTCGCTGTTTGGCAAGCTAAAAGGGGTCCTACAGCTTATTATCACAATGTAACGGCTCATTGGTGTATTATTGGTATTGATTTTATTTATATGAGTTGGTAGATTCCTTGACAGCTCTTAATAGTTTCCGTTTACATGCAGTTTTATTTATGGATCTCAAACTAAACACACAAGTAAAAAAATAGGTCAGGATGTAGGACCGCAATTTATTGAAAAGATAAAGAAAAACATTTCCTGATAGTTTGCCTTTTATTTTCATAATTTTTTTTCTAGGATTCCCTGAAATAATACGTTCTCTTGATCTAGGAACGCCATTTCTCACTGATGGAGACGGAAATTAAATTGACGTGCTCAGAAGAACTGACAGCACTATTCGACGACTGCCTCTCAAGAGCAGCCGTCGCGTCGTCTGCCTGGGATCTTTCATCAGCAGACAAAGAGCGAGAATTCTGCAAAGCCTATTCCATGCCTTACTCCAAAACCAACTGCATATTCCCGAAATTTAAGTAAAAAGTGTTGTTCAAATGCAAGGTGATTTTAATTTTCGTGTTTCTTTTTAAAATAAATTGTTGCAGAGCATCTTGCTTTTTATGAGAGGCATTCATTACAAAATTCGGCAAAGCAATTACACATTGCTCAAATTAAGATGAGAAAACTATCAAAAATGCCGAGGCCCGCTTTTCTTCCTTTCCATCTTGGTAAAAAATATTTAAAGGAAAACTTCACAAAGACTTATCTGATGCGCTAAAGCACATAATTTTTTTTTTTTTTTTTTTTTTTTTTGCGTGTGTCTTTATCTATTCCTTGTTCGGATTCGTTCTTGTTGCCTAATTGCGACTCTTCGTATCCGAAAAATATATCACGAAGAAAACAGTAAATGCATTTGCTGTATTAATTTTATTTATTGTCAGCTAACGCCCATATGATGGTTGTCCTCGAATTGGTTTTAATTATCAAACAGAAGTAATCGCTCTTTCCATGTTTATAAGTGAGTCGCGGAAAAATTCTCATTTGCCGCCACCGGGAATCGAACCCGGGTATTCCAATTACGCGCCGGACATGCTACCACTGCACCACAGCGGCATCGAATTTTCCAGACTCACATACGGCTAACTGCCATGTGGCTTGGCAGTTAGCCGTATGTGAGTGTGGAAAATTGGATGCCGCTGTGGTGCCGTGGTAGCATGTCCGGCGCGTAACTGGAAGACCCTGGGTTCGATTCATACATATAGCTGAAAATTTCATACATATAGCTGAAATTTTCAAGTTTATTATGTGAAAACACAAGTTTGTCCCCGACGACATCGAACCCTTGTCTCCTCACTTCGGAGTAAGTCGTTCTCCCAACTGAGCTACGCGAACAGAATGTCGCACTACACATTTGCGGCTTTGACTCATGATTTTACCTCTGTAGTACGTCACAACCACAAATAACAAAATTTACGGTTTTCAGAATTATTTCACCACTGCTAGATAATTCATGTAACAGTTTTAAACTTATAACGAAGTGAATTTCTCCGCCATTTTCTGTCCACGCCAGGATTCGAACCCGGGTCCCCTCATTCCGGAATAAGTTGCTCTACCAATTGAGCTACGCGGACGTTTTATTCTGATTCCTATCTGCCTTTATGCCGTGTGCGTCCTTGTGGCAGGTACGTCACATCTCCTAGTACGTTACAAACTTAATTTGCATTAAAATTCGTAATCTCACTTCCTTTTTTCCTTTAAAAACGAATAGTCGTTGTGTTTGAAATGGCGCTTTCATATACAGAGTTTTAAATTACGCTGATAGCGAAACTTTTACTTAGAAATTGATGTAATTATAAGGAAACCGACACAAATTGATATTGCCAAAATCTTTCAGATGAAAAATTTACTACACAATTGGGAGAATCGAATGGCACAACAAATATTTTTAGAATACCGAGAAGCCAAACTTATTTATTTTTAATCTGAAAACGCATGATAAAAGAAATATGATGCAACATATTAAAAGGCTGATAATCAAATGAATGAATACAATTGTTGAATTCACATTCTCTTGTTTTCTAAAAAAACATGCTGATAATTTCTTTCCTTTCTTAAATTGTCATTTTTGCAATTAAATAGCTCTGTTGTGCATATTCACGTATATTGATTAATTCAATCAGATCAGTGACCAACATCACATGAAATATCTGTGACCTTTTGCAAAGAAAAAAAGATATTATGTGCAACAAAGTAACCTATTCCATTCAGAATGTTTGTTTTGTTCCATCTTTTAAACATAATATTACTCTGTCATGTCCGCGGCATACTTTAAAATACTAAACGGTGTTAGACGGACAGTTCAAGAGCCAAGCTAAACACTTCTCTCCAAACCTATATCTCAGTTTAATCGATCGGATTATTTCAGCTTAGAGCTGCTGACTAATAAATTTAGGAAATAACAGCCTGACAGGTACAAAAAAAAGAAGGAAAAAAATCCTTCGTTTTAGTATTTTGGTATTTGTGGGTCTTCAAAAAGCTGCAGTCCTGATATTACCTCACAGAACAAAAATTTAAGGCATTTATAAGTTAAATAAACAATAAATTGATCGACTGCTCATTCTTAACTCCAGTGACAGCCAGTGGTGGACTGGCGATCTATAAACAGTCCTAGAAGACGTTTCGGGGGCCCACTTTTGGGGAAATTTATCAAGGTACCCCCCCCCGGATTGTGTCAGCATTACCGTTTATTGTTTAAATATGTTTTCGATACAAGTCTATGAATCACTGCAGTGTTCTGTATCGAGGCAACAATTAACAACATTTTACCCTTTTCCAGGACTGCAGGTCAATATAATGTAAGAACAAAATGACTTCCGATGCTGAGAAGCAACAGACAAGGCACATTCTTTGAGAAAAACCGCCGAAAACTTTATTAAATTCTTATGAATTCAATTGCGATAACTGAATTCAGAATTCGTAATAGTTTCTTCGCTTTTAGTGTGAACGGAAATCCAAATCGGCCGACGGAAACCCAGACTTACCTCTCATTAATTTAATAATTACGAAAAAAAAATATCTTGGAAAAACTGATAATGTCCACAATCGCAAGGATTTCTGTTCCAATTTATAAAGTGAGAGAAATTAAAGAATGAGAAAATTGATTTTTGTGTATTTACATTCCAATTGAAAAATAATTTCTGCTGTACCTGAAACAGACTTTCCAGAACTGCAGTTCAAGAAATCGTTTAATCGCGAGGCTCAAATAGTAGTAAATTAGATGCAGATATTGTTTACAAAAATAAAAATAAATAATATAATACTTATAACTCAGGATCCTCTACAGTTTGTAAAGATGATTCACCAAATAAATGACGCCTGTAACAAAATATTTCTAGAAATCCATCCTGACAAAACCAAATGGATAAGAAATGAATACTGTCCAAATCACACCATCTAACTAAATAATTTCACCATAGAAAATGCAGAATCCTACACATATACCCTGGGCAAACAATAAGTATGGACAATGACATCTCTGAAGAAACATCTAAAAGAAAAAGAGCGGCATGGACCTCCTTTAACCGCATCGAAACCACAATCACAGATCCAAAGCTAGATAACAAAATAAGAGCTAACATGTTCAACAGTTGTATCCTACCATCTCTAATTTACGACTCTGAAACATGGAGCACCACACAAAAAAAGGAACTTAGTCGTCAGACCACCCAGCATTCTACGGAAAGAAGAATCCTAGAGATAAGTAAAAAAGATCACATCGCTAACACGACTATATATCAGAAATTTAACTGGAGTGAAAAAAGTAGTGAAAAGGATAGGCTATATGACGACAAAGCAGGATGGGCATGTCAGATCTCCAGACTCACCAAAAATTGGTGGACCTACCGTGTCACAAACTGGTATCCAAGATCAACTGGTATCCAAGATTATAAAGCCCGGTAAACCTCCAATTAGATGAGAGGACCCTTTAATAAAAGTGATAGGAAACAATTAGAGAAGACTGGTTCAAGATCGCCCTCGTTGAAAATTTTGCGACCTGAATTTGTGGAGAAATCATAAATGAAACAACAGATCTATCTGGGTTACCTAGGTAAACATAAAAAAAGTAGCAACCCCAAAATGTTACCGTAAGTGAAGCTCAGTGTACTGTATTAACGCACACAATGAATTTCGAGTTTCTATCCAAGACTATTGATAGCATATTTGATTGAAATGTATTGATTATTTAGTTGCAAATGTGTGCAATTGGCAAAAGCAAACTGAGGTTGAGAATATCAGTCCAAAGGGACGGAGGTTTAAATTTAAAAGGCAGGAAAGGAGAAGGCTGTGTTTTAAAAACAGTGTTTGGCTTAAAGAGGATTTGCTACGTATTTTTTTTTTTTTTTTTTTTGTTCTAAGGCCGTCAAGGTGGTAGACAGGCTTTGCCGTTTTAATATATCTTGGTTTTCTTCTACAAGAATACTGAAGTACAAGGATACATTTTATTTTTCTTAAGTAAGCATAAGGCCTACTGGCCCAGAATATGACGGCCCACCGGGAATTCTTTAGGTATCCCGGCGGCCTAGTTCCGCACCTATTAATAACTGCGTTGAGAATGATTGAGAAAATAATTCAAGCCGAAGATGTAATTGAACGATATCACTTCGTAACTCGCATGAAAAAGCCAACACACATTCCTAAAAAAACGCCTCGTAGCAAAATCCAGCATGCATTTTGTCAGAGTGACATATTGTCAGAGTGACATAATGCCAGAGAGCAATAAATGAACCAGTGAGTTCACTGCACAAATCCTTCGTTGCATGCTATAAATTTCATATTTGTATGAAGACCTTTTGCAAGTAATTTGACCAACATGCTATCCTGTTGGATTTATGAAGAAACTATAGAGCAGTGTTTGTAATGCTTTGGTAACTTTTACAAACAATGGCCGACATCATGTTCACTGACAAATCTGTGTAATATCGTGCGACTTCATACTCTGTTTTGAAGTTTCTTTAGTAATTTATGCTATTTGAATCTACTACTAGAAATCAGGAGCTGTGATTGCATTTCTAATATTGGCAGTCACGAATCTGGACATTTATTTACAATACTGAAACTATTTTGGTATTTTCAAACTGATGCACAGGTTTTGTGAATTTTAAAGTTCTCTAATTTTTGCAAGCATGTGTTTGCTGATCATCCAGAGTGGTTGGAGAAGTTTCGAGCAACTATGGAGAATGGCAGTTTTTGTAATCTTGCAGTATTTGATTTCGGAAATTCAGATTCTTCGGTTTAAGAAAAAGGTGTCGAACCATAGTGATTTGTAACTATAAAAACCATAGTGATTTGTAACTATAAAGCAAATTATTTGTATCTTTGGCTTCCCTGAATTCAAGTTTTTTTTTTTTTTTTTTTTTAACACTGGGTATAATGCATTTGAGCATTAGCGAAAACGTTGCTGATGACTTAGTCATCATTGCAACTAGCAATAAGGAAATGCAAAATATGAAAAAGGATTTATGGATGGAAAGTCTTAAAAAAAGTGATGGCAATAAACACAGCAAAAACTAAATATATGAACAATACAAGAAAAGACAGAGAAAAGATTTTGATAGAAAGAAAAGAAATTGAAAAAATAGACGAATGTGCATCCATTTAAGTCTAGTAATCAGTTTTAAAGAATGACAAGAAAGAGAAATCAATAGAATTATCCAAGGTAAAAAAGCCTTTTGGATACTTAAAAGACTATTTAACCGGTGATTTCCATTGTGTTTAAAAAGAAAAATCTTGGGGGTATCAGAAACATGGGGTATCAGAGAGCTACAATGTAAAAAAATAAGAGTGTTGGTAAGAAAGTTAGAGAGAAGAATGTTAGGAATAACAAGAAGAGTTAGAAACGAAATTATAAGAGGAAGAATAGGAAAAATAGATATTTTAAAAATAATAAAAGAATCAAAGTGGATATGTGATGGACATGTTAGAAGACTGAAAGATGAAAAATGGGCACGATTAATAACAGAATGGCAACCAAGATATTTAAAGAGACGAAGGGGGCGCCAGAGAACAAGTTGGAGAGATGACCTTCAGAAATTTAGAGGTGCTAAATGGCGGACTCAGTCTAAGGATCGAGGAAGCTGAAAAAGACTGGGGGAGGCCTATCTAAGGATCGAGGAAGCTGGAAAAGACTGCAGTGGGTGTCAACAGGCTAAGAAGAAGAAGAAGAAGAAGAAAACGTCTTAAAAAAGGAAAAAATAAACAGAAGTGGGGTATGACTTCAATACAACAAAATAAGGTTAACCCCTGAGCTTTTAAAGAGATAAAGATGATGGTGCAAATTGAATGAAATTGTGTAGTTTTCTCTTTTGGAGATAGACATATTTTTTTGGCTTTCAAGATAGCCTGTAAAATAATGCAATGAAAGCCTCATGTCATCAGATGACATGACGTGATCTTCAGCTCACGGTTTTAACTCTAGCAAAGAGGAGGTAACGTTTGATGAATTATTCTGCAGTGTTCTTTGAACCACGAAAAGAGATTAGCACGTGTTCTAGTTTAGAATGTAAATCAAGAAGTTCTGTACTTGGACCTTGCCTGCGCCCCTGTGGGAGCGGCGCAGGCAAGGTGCTTCGTGGGCGGGGGCTAGGGTGCCGGATGGGGCGCTCGATTATACAATCGAACAGAGAGCGAAACAATTGCACATTATTATGCACATATCTCAAAAAACACGGAGGACGTCTGCAGTAAGATGTTTTTCTTGTGAGAGTATAAGGTCTAATTCCATTTTAGGTTTTCCTTTTTATTGCTCAGGAATCCACCTGAGCAATAAAAATAAATAGTTTCTTTGCACTGTTTTTTGCACTGCAAACAAAAAACAATATATGGAACTCAAAAAGAAATAGTTTCTTTTCGGAAGCAGCAATAGAATCAAAGGAAGAAAAATTCACATCAACCTTATACTTCTCCTAAGTGTGTTCCCAGTGTGACAACTGAGTAGGACATCTGAGCGAAATAACCAAAACTTCCAAAGTTTCTGAAAATTTTTGACTTGTCGGCGTACATATGTTGTGTTACGCGGATATAACCTTTTAAAGTTTTTCAGTATCAATTCATTTCTCCAAGCAGGGAATTTTCTAGCGGTCAACTTGAAAGAGGCTATCTTAGGAGAGATCAGTAATTAGACTTGTAAGGATGAGTTTCAAAGGGAATCGTTTCTTTTGTGTGGAAGGTCGTTCTCACACCGAAAGTCAAAGTAACAATTATATATGCACTACAAGATTATGTACTATTACGTACCTCTAATCCTCAGTTTATACGATTCACATTGTTTTTGTGTCATTTTTCTTGTTTGTGTATTTATTGACGATTCTCAACACATGTCGCGATATTCCAATGATAATTCCTTGGGAGATGAAACTTTTTGATTTTAATATTTTCTTTTATGCACACTATTGCACTATGGTTCCAGCTGTTTTAATATTAAAATCACTATATACATGTTGATAAAATACTGTATTTCATCGATGTTCGTTGTACTTATTGCACCAGTAGTTTAATTTGAAGTTTAAAAATTCGTCATTAAAAAATCACATTCCATCGATGTTCACTGTACCTGTTGCTCAACTAGTTTAAAATATTTCACTATTAAAATCCAATAAGAAGTTTTAAATCACGGCATGCCTGAGATCACCACCATTCCACCAAACTCTGGTTGAAGCTTTTCAACCTCTATGAGGCCGTCATAAATGTGTAAACTGACATACATAAATAATTAGTACAACAAAGTCACTGATCACAAGTAATTTAATTATGCATAAAATATCTTTGTGTAAGTTATTACATTAACTATATTTATGTCAATCTCATAAATAATATATTGTCGCTTCATCCCTACATTTGTCATAAAATTGTGCGGTTCATTTGCCCAGCATGTGACAACGAGTAATATCTATTATTATTATCCCAGATGTGTCATCGAATAATATACTTCCAGTTGATTCTATGAATAAATAGAGTATGTATGGAGTACACTTATTCCGGATTTGAAATCGAGTTGCTTGTGGTATAGTGGTTAGAAGTTAAGGCTGCTAATGGATGCCCCCAGGTTCAAACCTAACCTGGTAGTGTGAATTTCTAACAATCGCTGAATATCCGCCGTTTATCGGATGAGAACACCAGTGACGGCTCCCGGGTAGGAATTATCCCGGTTAAAGTTCCTAAGCCCCCCCCCCACACACACACACACTAAAGTCTTGTGCAAAATTGTAATGTTCGGTGGCGCCATCTAGTGGGTTCTCTTTCACTTACAAACTATCCTCTCACAACCGCTAGATTCGCTTTAACTTCCTCCAGTTTCTGGCCCCTGTCCGTAAGGGCATAGAATCTGCATGAAATATATGTTGTTTTGAGTGCATATTTTTGAAATATATGTACTCAAAAATGAGTATATATATTTCAAATTAGAAATACCAGATATACTTCACAATTGATTCCCTGTATGTACTAAAAAATTAGTACGTGTATTTTCCAAAAATGAGACACAAGTTCTCGGAGCTATATTATAAGCCCAGAATGTACTCAAAAAACGAGTACATTTTGCTTAGTACCAATTTTTAACAGTGCAGTCAATTCAGAGATGTCTGATTTCTGTGTTAATTATCATGACGTATCTTCCACGTATTATGAGAAGAATAAATTTACCACACTATGTATTATATCTTTTTTTTTTTTTTATTCTTACCTTGCCTATGTAAAACACCTGCGTGAAAGCACCATCGCAATAAGCACCAACGTTTTAGAAAAAATCGGCAAAATGGCTTTTTGAAAGAGTACAAACCGTAAACTAGGTATAAATACATGCTGATCAATTTTTTAAATAAGCATTTGTGTAAATTTCGGGTTGTTCCACTCAGCGTTCAGTTTGATCAGTTTTAGAACAAAGAGGGACACAAAGTAGTACTCCTGAAGGGGTGCTCAAGTCCTGTGAGAACCCACGTGGCTGCGCCCCTACTTCCCCATCTTCTCCCTTTCGGCAGTTTCAGTTCCAGACAGTCCTAAAGTCTACCTCTCGAATGATTCTTCATTTCTTTCTATTGTGTGCATCCTTTCTTTTCACTTTGACATCCTTTCCGTAAGGCACTGATATCACCCACCATCTTTTCCTTGATCTTTCTGCGGCGTTATTTCACGCCAACTCTATTGCATTTTGAATAGGAGTTTGGTCTTCTCTTTCGCGGATACGCCAATGTCTCCTGCATATAGAGAAAACTCAGCAATTCGATAACTTGAGCTAGAGCTAAATTCGATTATTAAAAATGCTTTTAAAATTATAAATTTTATTGAAAAAAAAAAGGTTGAGCTTGAGACTGTTTCTAAAATTGGGGCTAAAAAATTGAAATATCAGCATCAAGATCCTCTCTTTCACATTCCTAGAATATAGAAGTTTTAGAATTGAGAACCGAAATTAAGCTATTTATTTCTCAGAAGAAGAACATGCCTGATTTCAGGTGTAACACATATATGGCAAAACACGTATTCGAGTTACATTTACCATCATTTGAGTGAACTGAATACAGATCCATGGGATTCACACAGGGAATCAGGATGGAAATTATAGAAGACAAAGTTTTTAGATTCAACTGAAGCTTTTAGAATTGCAGGAATTATTCATACCCACAGTGAAACACAGTTAAAACAACAAATATTACAAATAATTCTACTCAGATTTTTTCAGAAACTACCAAACAAAGAAAAAAAAAGGGAGAAAGAAAGGATAGATTGAAATAAGGAAACGCAATATGAACTCCAGTAGTAGACTACCGCTCAAGTGAATTGAAATTTATATTTTTCACGATGGATCCCTACCACTAAAACAAAATGCATTTATGTTCAGTTGATGGAACAATACAGCTGAGTATAAAAGCAATAATCGCTATCATAATCATAATTTTCAACCATTCTCAATCACCTGCTGGGTGGAGGTCTTGTTAAGTCTCTTAAGTGCCACTTCGTCATGCTTTCGAATTTCAACCAGTAATCTTCCACGTGATTTTCCTCTGCGTCCTTTTATGTCCCTTGACATCCAGTCTAATATTTTAAGTGTCCAGTGCTGGTCAGTTCTGCTAGTAATATGTTCATCCCATTGCCATTTGAAGGTCTTTAATCACGATGTCATCAACTCTTGTCATTCTCTTGATCGACATAATTCCTCTTCCTATCTTTCCTGGTTATACTAAGAAGCTTCACTCCACGCTTCTATGAGTTGTCCACCGCCTCCGTAGGTCTTTTTAGCACGTCTTTTGTAAAAAAAGATCGTGCTTCTGTTATCGGTATGTCCGTCCGTCCGTCCGTCTGTACCCGCGATATCTCAGCAGCTATTAGTCCGATTTGAAAAATTCTTTTTGCATTGGGAAGCCTGAAATATGCAAATGATGATCCTTTATTTCGTTTTTTTTTTTTTACGATGTACAATTTCGCCGGTAGAGGGCGTAAATGCAGATGATGTTGAATTCAAAAATACGTTTTATTCCACATATTTGCTTCTAAACATCCGATTGAAAAAAAATTATATATTTCGATTCCATTTATGTCGAAGAGTATTTTAGATATACTTACTTTTTCAAATTACACATAGATTTTCCGCTAGGGGGCGTAAAAGTAAATTACATTTTCTCCGATAACTCTTCTTCTAAAACTCCGATTTGAAAAATTTTTTCTTCAGCGGATACATCTCTTGATGGAAAATCTTTTGCATAAAATTTCAAATTTTTGGTAAAGAATACTTTGGCCACCAGTGGGCGTAAGTGTTAATTTTTGCTTCTGATGTATTTGCCATAAAATCGTAGCTTCTGAAAGATCGATTAAAAAATTCTTTCGTGGAATGATGCCACTCACTTCGATAAACTTTTTCGGAATATTTTCTTCTTAAAATATTCTACAGTTTCTCCGCCAGGGGGCGTAGATGTACATCTTATTTTTGTCAATATCTCTACTTCTAGGAGTCCGATTTGAAAAATTCCTTCTTTGTTGGATAGTGTTATCCGTGTGACATGTTTTTCATATAATTTCAAAATTTTCAAGTATTTCATAGAATTTCCGCAAGAGGGCGTAGCGGTAAATTGCGTTTCCTCCTATATATCTGCTTCTAAATCTCCGATTTGAAAAATTCTTTCTGTAGAGGATATAGCTCCTGATGGGAAATCGTTTGCACATAATTTCTAATTTTCGTAAAAAAAATAGTGTGGCCACCAGGGGGCGTAAATCTTAATTTCCGCTTCTGTTGTATTTGCAGCAAAATATGAGCTTCTAAATTTTCGATTGACAAAAACGTCGTTTGTTGACCGATACTACTCATGCCGAGAAACCTGTTAGGAAAATTTTCTTCTTGAAAAAATGCATTGTTTCTGCGCCAGGGGCGTAGATGTATATCTTATTTTTGTCAATATCTCTACTTCTAAGAGTACGATTTGAAAATTTCCTTCTTTGTTGGATAGTGTTTCCGATGTGAAATGTTTTTCCTATAAATTCAAAATTTTCAAGTAAATCATACACTTTCCGCCAGGGGGCACAAAGGTAAATTGCGTTTTCTGCGTTATTTCTGCTCCTAAAGCTCCGATTTAAAAAATTCTTCCTGTATCGCATACAAGACCTGATGGAAAATATTTTTCACATAATTTCATAATTCATGTTTGGTAAAGAATGGTTTAGCCAACTTGGGTCATATATGTTAATTTCTGCTTCTGAAGTATTTGTTGCAAAATCTGGGCTCCTGAAAACTCGACTAATTTTTTTTTCTTCGACCGATACCGCTTATACGGATAAACCTTTTGAGAATACTTTCTTCCTACAATAATGCATGGTTTTCCCACCAGGGGACGTAAAGTCACATCTTATTTTTGTCGATATCTCTGTTTCTAAGAGTTCGTAAGCTCACGATTCCGTTTATAGCAATATCTGAGGGATTAAAAACCCGATTGAAAATCTTCTTTCTTTGGTCAGAACTATTGTTTTCCATACCGGTTCCATTGACTTTGAATAGTTTTGATAAATTTAATTTACATCAGAACGGATTCAAAAGACGTGCTTATTACACTCGAACATTCGGTGTCAACTTTCTTGTTTTAGTTCAAGTCAATTGTCTCTGATCCATAAGTAAGAATCGGAAGGATGCGTTGAAGAAACACTTTTCCTTTCAGACATAATAGTAAATTGCACTTAAAAATTGTGCTGTATCTACAAAATGATCTTCGAACAAGTTTTATACGCTTGTGCGGCCATATAGGGGAGCAAGAGGGGGCATTTGCCCTTTTCTGGATATTAGACCGTGCCCTTTCTCTTGTTGGAAGGACACTACAGAGATTTTGGCGATAACAATAATTCTGATTGCTAATTTTTCGGTAGAGCAATTGGATGCGTGTGTATGCAGTAAGAATGGGAAAAAGTTGGAATTTAGAGTAGGAAAGCACAAATTTACAGCAGAAACTAATAATGAAATTCCCTATGATGCATTGGAGGAAAACTTACATGCGTATAATATGGAAAAGCATAAAAGGCGAAGAAATGTAAAACATATTCTCTACAGCAGCTATTAACTGCTGAATAAAGATCTCCCGAATTTTTTCCCAGAAATTTGTCTGGAGGATATTTTTTTCATTTTGGACAACTAATTGGCTGATCTCTAGCATTTCGTGGCGCAAGTAACACAAGTAGCCAAAAAGATGAAAAGAACGACAAAAAAGTTCTCTTGGTGTCCTAACATTCTGTCTAAATTCATTTATCCATCATTTTTACGCAGTTTTTTTGGGTTTTCTAGTTTCTAATTAAATATATGTGCTGAAGGTGTGATAAAAACGGGTTAGGCAACAAGAAGGTAGAATGAGAACTTGCGGATGATGTTTCTACATGTTATTCGCAGTCACAATTTCTGTCCCCCTTCCCTCCCCACCCCCACGAAAATTTAACTTTTAGCGCCGATGACCGAGACTGTAGCGAAACACAAATTTCTCTGTGACGAAGATCTAACCCGCATCCTTCTTGTTCGGAGTAGAATGATTTCCCAATTAAGCTACAGCGACGGAATTGATCGCTGCAACTTTGCAGTCATGCCGTGGGTTTTACCTCAATAGTACACCACATATACCCCCCCCCTCTTACACACACACTTTAAGGAAGACGGGGGCGTGAAATCACACGTTTCAGATCCGCCGCAAACCATGCTTGAAGTAACTCTCTGAGGGAATTACTAAGTGGTTAGGTTAACTTGTAAGGTCTTACGTGGTTGAAGCCCCATGGGATAAACACGCCGGCATCGGCTAATACAAAGCATCAAGGTAAAAATTAAGAGGGCTTGTGCTTTCAATCGGCTGCTTTGAAATGAAGAAGGCAAATGATCAAACCGAGCAAGACAATACTAATGCGTCTACAAAATACAAAGGTGCAGACTCGAAAATAAGACAAACTGGCGTCTCTAAATAAACCGTGTCTTCGATGTGTTAATGCGGGAGGGACACAGCGAAGTTTCTCTCACGTTTCGTGGAAACAAAGGGAAAGGAACACAAAAGCGAAATAAAAGTTGCGAAATGAGATTTAATATCCATGCCCAAAATTCTAGTATTAAATCTCCGTAACAGAATTCTCACCAATTCCCCGCGATGTGGGGAAAGAACATCACACATTTCTCGATAAACCTAACTGCCAGTAGATCCATTTCCACAATCGTCGAGCGCCAATGCAAAATCACACATTTATGGGTGACCGAGATCGAAGCCTAATCTTTCTGCTCCGGAGCCTAATGCTTTCCCAACAAAGTTACACCGACCGCGTTAGTTTATCGCCGCAACTTAGGCGTCTTGACATGTGCTTCACCTTTGTGACACGCCAGAAGAGGACTAATTTTAAAAGCGAATGAATATGATCTCCCATTGTACAGCTTTTATTAATTATGAAAAGGCTTTTCATACCTCGAAACTATCAGAAGTTATAATGTCATTGAAATCCGGCGGTACTAAAGATGCGAACTTTAATATTATTAATAACATCTATGGAATGCAACTTCAAAGGTTCTACTGTTCGAGAACTCAGCTTGTGTAAAAATTGGAAAGCGGGTGAGAGAAGGTGATGCCGTATCTCCCACGCTCTTCAATGCAATATTGCAGAATGTCTTTCAATCTTTGAACCGGAAAGACATGAGGAAAAAGATTAATGGTGATTATTTAACCCACTTTCATTTGGGTCTGGTTCATTTGCCCGACGTTTACTTCACCGAAGGGTCACTTGACCGAAAATCACTTCACCGAGAAGATTGTTTCACTGAAAGATCACTTGATCGAAACGTTCATTTCACCGAAGGCTCACTTGATCGAAAGGTACATTTCACCGAATTTGTTATATTTCGAAAAGTTCATTTCACCGAAAGGTCTCTTTACCTAAAATTTCATTTCATCGAAGGGTGAGTTTATCGAAAACTTTGGATTTCATTACAGAATCTGTTGAAGCATGCGGTGCAAGTTCGGCAGACAGACAACCGAAACGTTAGGGGATCATACTCAAATCGCAGTTTTGATTTCTCCGTGTCACAAACAGCACAAAGACTTAGTTTTAAGACAAAAATAATTAATTTTAAGTCGAAAATATTCCAAATACGTGGCGACAGTTAATAAATAAATACATCGCTCTCTCCACGTTCCAGAAACACACAGCACACAGTGGCGGCTGAAAAACAATTTTTCGGTTGCTGTGTGTTTCTGGAACGTGGAGAGAGCGATGTATTTATTTATTTATTAATTTTAAGTCCCTATGCTTCAGCTTAAGCCTTTTTAGCAAATTTTAATCGTGCGTGCTCATGTTCATAAGGTTTACATAAAAACCTTAAGAACATTAATAATTCCCAGATCTAGGTCTAAGGCCTTAAAATTTATGTTTTAGGTTTGAGCAAGAGTGCAACATGTTTTACTTTAAATATTATGTAACGCTTATGAATATGAGTAAGGTTTAAATATGTTAAAATGGCCTGTATCTAGGCCTACGGTCACAAAATTAATGTTTTGTGGTTGAGTAAAGGATGGAACATTATTTGCTTGACTTTCTATGTAACCCTTATGAACATGCGCTCGGAGGATTAAAATTTGGTAAAAAGACCCAGATCTAGACTTTATAATTACTGTTATATTTCAAAAAACCTACTTATGGAGAGGTGTTTCATAGAAATTAAATGTTCATTTTTTATACACTCCCATAACGTTTAGGTGGGCAGTTTTTCAAAAACCGCACCACACTCCAACAGATCCCTAACAACAAAATTCTAAGTTTTCGATAACCTGACCGTTCGGTGAAATGATTTTTCAATATAATGACTTTTTAGGTGAAGTAATTCTTCGGTGAAATGAACTTTTTGATCAAATGAACTTTCGATGAGATGAACTTTTAGGGGAAGTGACCTTTCGGTGAAATGAAGTTTTGGGTCAAGTGACCCTTCGGCGAAATGTACCTTTCGATCAAGTGAATTTCGGCGAATTGATTGTCGGTCAAATGATCTTTCGATCAAGTGAACGATACCCCTTTCATTTTGCTGACCATATAGTCAATTTTTGAAAGTACTTCTCAGAGTTGTATAATATATGATCCTGGAGTTTGCTGGCAACAGTAAAGAAGTAGGGTTAAAAATGAACTTGGGGAAAACGAAATTGATGTACAATGCTTTTAGAAGAACTGAAGATTTAGAGGTGAATAGGGAAAATTTAGAAGTAACTGATGCTTAGATCTACCTTTAGACAACAGATATTAAGCGAGGATTACAACGAAGAAATTAATAGGCATATGAAACCTGACTGCTGTGCATTTGGAGCAAACAATACAATTTTTAAGAGCAATTTACCTTGATGTGTTAAAAGAAAAGTGTTCACTCAGTGCATCCTTCCAGTCCTTACTTATGGATCACAGACATGGACCTTAGCTATGAAAGACATTCATAGGCTGCATACAGTAGCTGAATAAACCATTGACATGTGAATGATTGATGAAACCATAGAAAGACAGGAAAAGAACTCATGGATCAGGAAAATGAGAGTTAACGACATCATGGTCAAAGAGCACCCTCAAGTGGCAATGGGCTGGACATATTGCTGGAAGAACTAACCACCATTTTACAACTGAAAAAATAAGCTGAATACCAAGGGACAGGAAAAGATCTAAAGGAAGACCATCCGGCAGATGGGTGGATGGAATTCGAAGGCATGCCTATAGGTGTCTTCCAAGAAAAATTGCTGAGGGCAGAAATTTGTGGAGGTGACGTGGGGAGATCTTTAGTCAGCGAGGGATTGAGATTGGTTGATGATAATGATTCCAAGATTAATTGGTGCCGTGAACAGTGCCCAGTGATTTGACCAAGAACATCTGGGGAAATGAACTGCGAAGAAAATGAAAGATTTCTAACTTTCCCATGAGAGCAGAAACTTCGAACGACTGCCAAAGAAATAACTTTTTAAACCATTGAGAGCTCTGTAAGGAGGCAATTTCATATGAGTAAGAAAAAAGATATACAGTAAAACCTCGGTTATAGGTTTTTCTAGCGTATGGCCTTAAAAAACGCATAAACGAAATTTCAAAATGTTAAATACCATTGTAAAATTTATGCTTTAAAGGAGTATAAGATGTTCCTTAATAAAGAATTATTTAAAATCGAATTGGCGGCGAAAGGCAAACAAAAGCGCTACAAATTATAATATATTTTATCTCATTGCAAAAATCATAAAGCTTCTGAAAGCCAAACTTCTCTTTCAACAGCTCTATGTGTCTATACATAATCCTGATTCTGCACTACTGGCCACCCGAAATGCAACACCAAGAAGAACACGAGATAGCAAAGCCAGATTTACTGGACACATAGCAACAGATACAAAGATGAAACGATCAAGCTTACAGGCCCGTGCGACTTGCGGAACACGCAGACATCAATAGTTCGTGTGGCCTCCATGGCTGGCAATAACGGCCGATACGCGCCGCGGCATCGAACGAAAGGGGCTTTCGATGTGGGCTTGGGGTATGTCGGTTCAGGCTGCTCCCACACGTTGCCACAGTTCATCAGGCGTAGCCGCGGGTGGTGCTTGCCGTGTTACTAGGTAGTCCATCAGCGACCAGACGTGTTCGATGTGCGACATATCGGGAGAACACGTGGGCCACGGCATTAGTGACACCTGGTGGGCCGTGAAGAATGGTTGCACGATGCGTGACACGTGCGGGCGCGCATTGTCCTGTTGAAACGTGGCCGCTGGCAGGTCCTGCAGGTAAGAGAGGACTACAGGCTCCAAAACGTCGGAGATGTAGCGGTGGCTGTTGAGTGTAGCGGCGATGCGTACCAGAGGGGTGCGGGTGTCATATCCAATTGCGCCCCAAACCATAACGCCAGGCGACGGATCGGTATGGCGATGCATAATGCAGGCATCATACAGTCACTCGCTGCGGTGCTGCCACACGCGGATCCGACCAACCTGGTGTTGCAGGCAGAAGCGGGATTCGTCGGAGAAGACAATGTCGTGCCATTCCGTTGTCCAGGTGCGGCGTTCAACGGCCCGTTGCCGCCGCACTCGCCGGTGGTGTAACATCAATGGTAATCGGAGCAATGGGCGCCGTGCGACAAGTCCCCGCTCCGGCAGACTAGGTCGAACGGTACGTGCTGACACAGGTTGTTGCGCAACACACCCTAATTCCTGCGCTAAAGTTCGTGATGTGGCAGTGCGAGCCGTCAATGTCCGCCGCACAACATGCCAGTACTCTTGTTCGGTGGTGTGCCGCGGCTTCGGAAATCACTTACGTCGGTCCGTCCGTCCCTCCTGCACCCACCGAATCCATACTCGCCGCACTGTGGCTGGATGCCGTCCCACACGGGCGCCGATGTCTCAGTACGATAAACCGCTGTCGCGACAAGCCACTATTTGTCCTCTGTCGAACTCCGAAACGCGCTGCAATAACTGCCGTATTCTGCGACAAGGCATCAGGAAGCTTCCCACGCACAGGTCCGGCAGCACAACACACTTCCACTTCTTACACCCCGCCTTTTGTGCACCCTTCTTATAGTGCTTCTCGGTGGCGTGCCGGGCACACATGATTTGCATATGCCTTACAATGCTAATCGTTTGCATGTCCTCTCGCGGGCGACGCATGCTGCGAATTTCAGGCCAATCGGTTGCTTCCTTCTTGGTGTTGCACTTTCGGTGGCCAGCAATTTAGATTAAGTGAAATCTTCACATCTAGGAATATGAAACCGGTGCTTCACTATAAAACTCATGAGTTAACGGCTTTTATTTTTTCGCGAATCCTGAGTGCATTCATTTGAAACCAGAATGTTGAATATTGAAGATTCTATTCTATTGAACCACAGATTTATCAATTTTTAAATAGCGCATATGTGTGTGAGCCAAGAAATGCAAAACCAATTTTTTTTTCATCCAAATCGAAAGTAAACACTCTACCTCTTTGATGGCGTCAAGGTTCGACTTTGGCTGCACCAAGAAGGAGCACAACAACTTTGTCTCAATTCCATCAAAGTTGTAATATACGGGGTTACGTATAAAAGAATCACAGAGCAGTGTGTTTTTGATAATTTAAAGTTCAAATTTTAGCGTATATAATCGCAAAACATGTATATAAGAATTACGTATAACCGAGTTTAAAAAGATATAAAAACTATAAAAACTACTGCAAAATATTGGAACAAACACAGAGTTGCGCATAAATGTGAAAAACGTTTAACTGAGAAACGTGTAACCGAGGCTACACTGCAGTTTGAACCACAAATCTAAAGAAATTCTTGAAGAACCAGCAGAAGACCACGTGGCAGATGGATAAATATAATTGGTATGTAGGCGTGGTAACATGGAAGATAATGACTCAAGATAGAGAGTTATAGAAGAGACAAGTGAGACCTTCATCCAGCAATGAGAATAACTGATTATGATGATGATCTCTCTCTCTCTCTCTCTCTCTCTCTCTCTCTCTCTCTCTTCTTTTTCATCAATGATCTAACACTTTACATTTTTACATTGATGCCCCTTGTTTGCTGATGATTTTAAACTATCACAAAATTGGAAATTATTGTAACTATTGATTATCGCAGATGAAAATTTATTGTAACTATTGATAAAGCATAGACCTACCTAAACGACTGTAACAAAAGAAGGTCGATTTACTATCACAAAAGAGAAGAAAAAAACTTTGGTTCCAAGAATCCAAAGAAAGATTCTGTAACGGATTCATGCCTTTTGCTGGTTTCTCGTACAATTAAAAACAAAGTTGAAAAGAATGTTAAAATCAATTCTACATATTACCAGAACAATGTCTTGACTCCTGTATATAATTACAGAGAAAAAACGATTCCTTTATCCGCAGAGCCTTCAAAGAGCAGAACTCAATGAGAATAAGGCTACTAGTTATACATTCAAATTTACCGCTCTATTTGTTGAAAAAATGAGAAAGAGACGGGTTTCAAGTCTATACCTTTTGTTCTTATTCCTTTAAAGTTCCCTGATGTGTTACCAATGGACTATTGTCCCTTCGAACTGTTAAAAGAGCTCTTTCTGAACACATACCTAAAGCAATGATTGGACTATGGAAAGCATACGAAGAGCAGTGGGAAAAAAATACCACTACCAATTTTAAGAAATGCCCTGTTATCATGAAAATCTAGTCATAGGCTATATAGTCCAGAGAAAGAGCTAACAGATAAAACATTTAAGAAAGAAATAATTGTATTTTAAGCATTAATTATACGGCTGGAAAATCGTTCTAAAAATGTGTGAAAGTCCTCTGTACTTGTAATGTCATCTTGGAACTCTCTCTGAAGTAGTCGAAGCTGTAGGACATATTTGAAAGACAATAGAACTCCAGGAAGCCACAGAGGAGACATTTTAAACACACACTGAGATGCCAAGTTATTAGGTATACCTTCTCTCGCGACATAAATGGTTCATTCTAACACGTAAGCAGGTTTTGCCACATAAATCAGATGGACCAGCTTGTCGACCCTAAGTTAGCATTCGATTGAGGGTCGGAATGGGTCAGTAGCGGATCTAGAAACTCAATTTGGTCGGGGTGCTCTGGTCTGAAAAAAAGACAAAAATTTTGCGGGGCGTGCGCTTCACACACCACCCGCACACACAATATAAACTTTCAGGGGCCCTTTCCTGGCATCACAAGGCTCTTAAAAATTTTCATTAAAGTTGTTCTAAATTTTTAAATCACAAACTGCGCACGAAAGCTAAAAAATCAGCACTGTTTTCATGGGTTCAATTGCCCGATTTTCGAGAAATCCAACTTGATGGTTTTCAAATCTCACGTATAGATAAAATCATTCAAAATAAAGTTTGATCTTTTCTATTCAGATGGATTAATTAAATAGAAAATATTCCATCTTGGAAATGTGTTACTAGTTTTTGTTTATGGCTCACTCAAGTTACGTGCTTCGCTCTGTCACCCACACTGTCTCACACAAACTTCAAAGTCTACCTTACGCGGTGACTTTCGCTGCTCCCAATCACTAATGATGCCAGACAATACTAAAACAACAGACCATTGCTTTTCATTATCTGTCAAAATCTCTTTTCACTTCCGCTTTCATCTTTCTCTGTTTCCAAATCCCCAGTTGTTGTTTGTGTGTGTGTGTGTGTGTGTGTGTGTGTGTGTGTGTTTTTTTCTTTTGCTGAAGATAGAACACAACATTTTATCTTCAAATTTACTGCCAATTTTAGTTGTTTGAAAACTTTTGCGAAAACCTTTGGATTTATTACTATAATTTAAAAAAATAAATGCAATGATTATTTAGGCATTGGGCCTTTAAAAAGGTAAAATCCGCTTTTGGAAGGGGCGAGATCGTCTCCCGGTGGATCCGCTACTAGATTCGGTAAACCCAGAGATCTGAGCGACTTTGAATGTGGCATGAGAACTTCGCGACGGGCTTGCGGTTCCATCTGCTTTTGACCCTTTAGTTACCAATGCATCCGATAATTTTATAATAAAGTGCCCAACCAACACCATCATATTGGAATTATGAGGCAGTTTTGTCGGTTTGCATTAATTTTATAAGTGGGAAATTATTATACTTTATGGTTCTTTTTCTACATGGTTTCTTTATTTTCAGTGTTAAATTTTGCACTTCCTGTTCTTTTCTGCCGTAGAAAAGAGCTTACACGAACCAAAGATTTTCGTATTATTTATACAGGACTATGTGAAATAGTATTTCAGAACAGATTTCATATCACAATTTGCTACGAAAAATCCAGATAATTTCGATTGACTTTCTGAAGCTTCTCATAGTGACACATTGTGAACACATGTTTTAATGCATTTAAAACTTTTAAATGCATCAAGCATGACATAATGGTATTTTCAGATTATGAATTTACACTAACGTTCGGGTCTTCCAATTCTGAATGATCGGATGCTTTTTTCAACATTCCTTCTACACCCTTTTAACATGCTACGTTGCCAAATGAAAGTGAGAGACTGAAATTAAATTAATTTTTAAGAAAATGAATTGAAAAAATAAAAATACGTGCTTACATTTAATCTCCCACTCTCAGGTATAGTTAAACGTAAGGGAATTTCTGCGTCTCTTCCATGTAAACTTGAGGAACTTTTCAACTTTTCTACTATACTTTCTACTTCTTTTATGAAAAAATGCTAAGGAACATTTTCTGCTATTCTCCAATGTCAAAAAGGTTAACTGGTATTCTATATCCTTACTACCCTCAAGTGAAGGAACGTTCCATAGTTCTCTAAAAATCCACATTTAAATTTTTGTAGTTTGGGAAAATAATGTACACACCACCGAATTAAAGCTCAAAAACTACACAGAATTGAAGGAAAACACTTGAAATTTTCAATTTAACTTTAAAATTTCATGAAAATGAAAACTTAAAATACGAGATCTGTCTTTCCTTTCTGAAGCAAAGTTATAAAAATCTTGATAAATGGGGGCAGTGAAAGAGAAAACGGTAGATAAGGAATTGAAAGCTGTATTTTAAATGCCCGATATTTACGCATTTATAGTACGTATTTAGATATGTATTATTTAAATTTTAATCGATAGTCGTGGATCTGTTCTTATCTCGGCAGTGAACGATTCCAAATTGTTGTTTAATCTCGCGTTTCAAATGCGAGAGCTCTCGATATATTCTACATCTATCTTTTTCTTATTTTGGACGAAAATCTTAATTTAAATCTTATTTTTCTTTCAGTGCACCTCCTTACAGTAAACACACGCAAATTTCAAAATCTTCCGAAAGCACTCTGATTTCACTATGATTTATCATACGGTAGATCATGAAATTTTGTGATATATGTAGATTTTTTTTTTAAGTTTAAAATCAGTCTTTACCTATTCGAATATTCACCCAAATTGATAAATGTGGTTATTTAGTCTCAAAATGGTGAATCAGATAGCATGTTTGACGTTAAACATTTTTGAAATATGCTAAACGAGTGCTACACACACGCACACAAATCTGGGTGGTTTTTTTTTTTTTTTTTTTTCCAGTTTTTTTGTACTTTTACCCTTGCTTTCCTATTCTCGAAAAACGGCCACCTAGCAGCACTGATTTCTTTACATAACGACCTTAATAAAGTGGCCAGTCAGTGAGTGCGTAGGAATACATCTTAAAGGAGCCCTTCTGCTATAATAGCATACATGGAATAAAATAGTTTCCGTTATGTCCTGCTCTGACGATTCCTTCGAAAAATAAGAACCTAATCGCATGTCTTCTTTTATAAAATCTAAACAGCTGAGAGAATATTTCTAGTTAGACAACACCCCTTTTATGAACAAGACATGATTGTAAAAACTCAAAGTTTTTGTAACCTTGGAATATTTTTCTTATATTTTAGGGATAGAAGAAAACAACAGCCGTTGGAATATAACAACTCTTTGCTCATCCATTTCCTTGTGACCATTTCACATAGGTGCTAATCTGTATAATTCTCTCTTCCTTTTCCTGTCAGCACTCTCCCCGCCGCATTGCGAGAAACACAGCGATTTTTCACACCATGACAATATTCAACTCTGATGCTAAGAACAAGGATAAACACACTGCTCTGCCACAATTTACTATCTTGGACAAATGTCTCAGGATAGAATGCTTTATTAGAAAAAGAAGCTAAAAGTGGGGGTCGCAGGTACAGGGAAAAAAACAAAACGGGATCTTAGAAATTCTTGGATCATCATTCCTAGGAGTTCACCTTTTCTTACCCATATGATATTCTCACGTCTTAGTCCTATTGAAATACTTTCCAGTATTTCCATTTATGTTCGTGATGAAAAAGAAAAGTCATTATAAGAGAGAATGCCAATAATCTTCCTGTTACTGGGATATCAAAATGTAGCTCGGGGTCCCGTACGTATAGGCAGGGCCCGCTGCAGCTTAGGACCCCGTCCAATTCTGCAACCGCTGGCAAGTAATTTTGCCTACAGGCTGTATGCCGTGGTCATGAGTTTGTACCTCCATATTACACAGAAGCTCGCTTTTTGCTATATAAAAGAAGTACTTAAAACACTATGATTTGTGAAATGAAGCTATATTACTTTATTTAGGAATAAATAAGCAGCTGTTTTCAGATTTAAAAAGACTGTAATTGATTAAATATCTCTATTCTTCATAGTTGAAATCACATGACATTTTACTGAGCATAAACTTTCAATTTAAAAGAAATTGGTAATATTCATGCATGCCGGGCTAAAAACTGTCTTACTGGAATTATAGCTATAATTCAAATGATAATTGATACATTTTCAAATCTCTATTTTTTTATTTTTTGTTTGAGTGAATCGCCTATAAGGTTTCGTTTCACAAATTGGACTCACGAGAGATTCCAATTGAAGAACATCACTTGTCGTCAGTAAACCCAGAACTTTAGATTTGATATCTGTAACACACCTGCCAGAAAAAGTGTCAAGCTTCTGTAAAAATCCATTGATCGAGTTAATGACTGGATATCAAGTAGTGAAAACCCTTTGCAATGAGTGAGTCAAGCTGAACGAACCACATATCGAAAAATTCAAATTTCCGCTATCACTTTTTAGTGCCCAGTTAGTGCTAATTAGTGCCCGAATTGCACGATTAGTGCTGCAAAATTAAGCAAGTTATTAAGACTTTAATGTGTCAAGCTAGCCCGCCACATATGGAAAAAATATTTCCAGAATTTCTCTGCAATTAGTGCCCATTTAGTGCTAATTAGTGCAAGAATTACCCACTTAGCGTTGCAAAGTTAAGTAAGTTATTAAGATTTTAATGATGTGGTGGGTCAAGCTGGCGCGGCACATTAAAATCTTAATAATAACTTGCTTAATTTTGCAACACTAACTGTGTGATTCGGGCACTAATTAGCGCTAATTGGGCACTAAATAGTGACAGTGGAAATTAAAAATTCTCCATATGTGGTTCTGCCAGCTTGACACACTCCTTTGCAATTATGATTATATTTAGCAACAACGTCAAAAAAAAAAAAACAGAAAAAAACTTCATTATATATCTAATACAATTTTCGTCACTTCAAATGATTCTTGAACAATAAATTTCCTGAAAATATATAACCCTGACTCCGTCATGAGTCTGCCTAAATCATGATATTTACAAAGTAGGCCGTTTCGAAGAATTAGCACGTATCTGCTCATAATATTCTGTATAAAGTTACTATTCCATAGATAGATAGATAAATAGATTCTGTAACCATACCATAACGATTCTGTTATATAAAGGGGACCTCAAGGATCTCAGAACTTACAGCCCCATCAGCTTGGTACAATTATTTACAAAATCGTCTCTAAAGTGCTGTCGCATCTGTTGAAGAGACGCATCGGAGGAGAGCTTCTGACCATTCGTCCGAAATGGGTCTGAGTGGATCATGATCATGTGTTTTTCTTACCGCACTGGCACTCTCCCTTAGCTTTACGATGGGTGACTACTTACAGCCCACTGAGTTGCTCACGGTGGGCGTTAAACTCCCAAATAACAACAAAAAATCTTTTGACGAAAACACTGGACATGGTTCAGCCAAGAGAAAAAGCTGGATTCAACACCATAGGCGTAGCTGGGGAGGGGGGGGGCACTCGGGTCTGGACCTCCCTTAGAATGATTGACTACGAGTTTAAAGCTATATACAGTATATATATTTATTTATTTATTTTTAAAAAAAATCCTGAGTTTTTTATATTTTGACTTTTAAAGATTTTGTGCTCATTCCTACTTGGAGTATTTTGTTCTCCAGGAGGCTTCCACCAATGAACCAAATCATTGAACCCCCCCCCCTAAGAAATTCTGGATACGCCACTGTTCAGCACTATAGATCATGTCCATGTAATGAGAAAAATAATTAATATAACGAATGAACATGAACTACTCTTAAGCATCTCTTATTAATTATGAAAATGATTTTGATTCCGTGAAACCTCATCGGAAGTTATAATGTCTTCGAAATCCTGCAGTATTAAAGCTGTATGTTTTTTTACTATTGATAACGTCATTAAAAATTCAAATGCAAGGATTCGACTGTTTTATGAAACAGTACACGTAAAAATTGGAAAGGGACTGAGACAAGGTGACGCTATATCTCCTAGGCCCTTCAATGCTACATTACAGAATTTCTTTCAATCATTGAACCAGGTACACAAGGGGATAAGGATGAATGGATATAGTTTAAACCACCTTTGTTTTGCTGAAGGTACTGCCATTTGTGCAAGTACCCCCTCAGGGCTGCTGAGCATGATCCAGGAACTTGCTGACAGGAGCACAGAAGTGGGATTAAAAATGAACTTACAGGAAACAAAACCTATTTATAACGCTTTTGTAAGAGCTGGAGATTTAGATGTTGATGGTGGAAATATATAGAAGTAGCTGATTCATACATCCAACTTGGACAACAGATATCAAGCGAGAGTCACATCGAAGAAGAAATTAACAGGAGCACTAAAGTTAGTTGGAGAGCATTAGAAGTATAACAGTACAGTTTTTAGGAGGAAGTGACAATAATGTATGCTTTAAAAGAAAGTATTTACAAATTTGAAACATGTGAATCCGTTTATTGGGGTAAATATGACATGGATGTTAAGTCAGATAATATCCGAAAAGTGGAAAATTTCGTCGTCCTGGAGCGGAAATCGAATCCGCGTCTCCCGGATCGCGCCGGAGTATGCTGAATTAACATCCACGTCATAATTACACCAATAAACGGATTTTTTTTTTTTTTTTTGAAGGTTTAATGACCACAGTGAGCAACTCAGTGGGCTATAAGCAGTCGCCCGTCCCTAATTTAGGGTCACTGGTACCAGGGAAGGGAGAGAGCCAGTGCCGTAAGACAAACACGACATCCGTGCCTCACCGAGATTCGAACCCAGACCCCTTTTGGACGAATTATCAGAGGCCATCGCTTAGAGCACTGCGCCACCGGGGCGGCATGAACGGATTCACTCACATCTTCCAAGTTTGTATTGTGCAATGGCGTAATCCCGTATTTCATTCATTG
The DNA here is from genome assembly GCA_039090855.1 of Macrothele yani. NCBI lineage: Eukaryota > Metazoa > Arthropoda > Arachnida > Araneae > Macrothelidae > Macrothele > Macrothele yani. The sequence goes on from CM077014.1 coordinate 5,693,575, forward strand.
AAAATTATTTAATTTATGCATCCTTCCAGTTCTTACTTATGGATCAGCGAGATAGAATAATTAATTAAAATAAAAAAAAAGACATTCAGCGACTGCATGTAGAAATATGTATGCATGCATGGTGTAACAAGAAAGATAAGAGTGGATGACATGGAGATCGAAGTAAAGAGGTTCACGTGGCAATGGGCTGGCCAGAAAATCTGACCACCTTTGGACAACTTAAATGCACAGGAAAAAAACCCAGAAGACTACGTGGGAGACGGGTAGAGGGAATTCGAAAGCTTGCCGAGATGACATTGAAGAAAACTGCTCAAGGCAGAGAGTTGTTAAAGAGGCTCGGGAGACTTTAATCCAGCATTGAATAGAGAGTGATTAATGGTAACGACGATTACATCGATTCTGCATGGTAATATCATATACTGTTCATACACATTGTTGTTATGGTTAATGTCATTAATAATGTATGTAAGTACTGTGCGTAAAATTGTTTGTAAATAGCAACACTGTACTAGTGATCCGATTTATTGGCGTAGGAAGTAGACACCTTAGCGTTTCCAAGCTTTCGCACATCAACCAGATGGCTTTTTCAAGAAAGTTTCTGTCTAACTTCTTGAAAAAGCCATCTGGTTGATGTGCGAAAGCTTGGAAACGCTAAGGTGTCTACTTCCTACGCCAATAAATCGGATCACTAGTACAGTGTTGCTATTTACAAATTAATTGTTGTACTGTTCCTCGTTATCTATTTGTAAAATTGTTTGTTTGGAGTTTAACGACCGCTGTGAGCAATTCGATGGGCTATTGGGCTATAAGCAGCCCCATCCCCCGTCCCCACTAATGTAGGGCCACTGGCTCCAGGGAAGGGAGAGAGCCAGTGCCGTAAGACAAACATGGCATCCATGCCTCACTGGGATTCGAACCCGGACCCATCTCGGACGAATGGTCATGAGCCAGCACTGCGCCACCGGAGCTGCTATGTACAACGAAATGAATAATAATATAAACATCATATGTTGTTGCATTTTATGTAAAAACGAAATGACATTTAAGAAAAATATTTTACTTTGGATTAGCCAATTTGTATGACTCTCTTAAATTTCGAAAGTTAGGGCATCTGATGATACCCATTTATTATCATGAACAATGAGAGTATCTCCTTCACACACTACTCGAATTGCCAACGGAGCCCATGAATTGGTAAATATCTTATTTAAACTGCTGTTCACGAAATCAAGAAAAATGAGTTCATGCATCAATTTATTTTTTAAGCGCATTGATATTTCTAACATTAACTTAATCACTATTTCTCGAATTTATCCCTTTGCATTACCAATTCGGTAATTTTTTGCGTGACTATACATTACACTTTTTTTAATGATTTTACGCACAGACAAGTCTCAGTGGGACTGAAAGCTCATTTGCTGCAGTATATTATTATTTTTAAGATCATTTCTTTATTAAAAAATAGTCTTGACTTTAGTTTAATGTAATTCATATTAAGTAAAGCCGTGACTTTTATTTTAATGTAATTTCAGAAAAATTAAGCTACGCACTTTGTAAAAAATTCTCACCTTGAAATGGATAGCCAGCGAATATAGGCCTCCGGCTTATATTGTCTGTGACAAGCATATTCAAGGTAGTCATTTCCATTTGTCCGTAAGCACATATAAAAATTGATAGAAACAGGAGAAAGTCCTCGGTGAAAATCGACTTGACAGTTCCAATTGACTTCACTGCGGATCAAGGACACGGTAATGGCTGAGTTTTCTTTCACCACTTCCCCTGGAACGTGGCCACGGGGTAAGAACGAATCAGTTGGAGACCCCTAGGAACACCGTATTAGCTCATTCGGTTAACCAATGATCCCCTCAAAGTTTCTGCCCCGTAGCCGGAGGGAGGTGGAGTTCTGGTGCACATGGGACTTCCCGAATACATGTCGTTTATTGGTCAACAACTACGGTAAGGGGAGGTTCTTCAGAGGGAAAAAAAGGACCTCACGCGTGCCCTGAGTTGCCGTCCCATTCTTGAGTGACGCAGAAAGAGAAGCCTTTAGTACGAAACTAATCACTTCCCATACTAGCATTAAAAATTTCTTTATGAACGCAAGAAAGAATGGGTAATCAATCCCTTACTGATCGGTCGTATAAGCAATTAGTTGAAGCGATTTAAATAAACACCCTAACAGGCTTCGCTACACTTTCCGTGAAAGCAGATTTTTCCACATTTTAGATTCTATTCTTGAACACATTAGTCCAGTGGCGTATCTCGGGTCCGAGACCTGGGCTATCTCACTCCACCCCCCACCCCCACCTTCTGCACTGTTTTTTTTTTTTTTTTTTTTTAAATTGCTACGTTTATTTTTTAGTTGTTAAGTAATAGAAGTAACTTTTGTTTTCTAAATTTTAGGTACATGCTATTGCTAACATAATACCAAATAATTATGAGGATTAGGATTTTAAAACTTTACCTTCGGTATACTTCATTTCTACATGAACTCCATTCTTCTTCTTTCCATTTCCGTGAACTTGAGTGTTACGTTTTTCATAAAAAGTTTCTTCTGAGTATTTTTTCCTATTTAAAAAGAATGTTTTTCTCTATTGACAAAACAACCCAGTTGCTCAAGCGTACATGTCCTCCTGGCCACCTTGGTAGCGCAGTGGTTTCAGCGATGGCTTTTGATCATTCGTCCGAGATGGGTCTAGGCTCGAATCCCGATAAGACGTGGATGGTCAGTTTGTTTTACAGCTCTGGCTCTCTACCTTCCCTGGAACTAGTGGCACTAAATTAGAGAAGGGCGACTGCTTATACCCCTCTGAGTTGCTCACGGTGGTCGTTAAACCTCCAATAATAATAATAAACATGTCCTTGTGTGGCTTTAAGACATGTCTTGATTCTTGCAAACGCAGAAAAGCTTTCCGCAGTTACAGTTGTTAATGGAAACTTCAATATTTGTACACCTCACTAAACACAATGCCCAATTTATTCAATTTCATGTAACAAGTTATCTCTCTTACTGATTTCCTTTTGCATTCATTAAGGAAATAAAACACCTTCAGTTCATTTTTGAGACGAACTGTATCAAAATTTGAAGCACAAGGTTCTTTAAGTTCTGACAGTAGATGTTCAAGAAAGCTTTCCCAAAATTTATCAAATCAGTTCGAATCCAACAAAGCCACGGATTTAAGATTCAATATAATTGATTTTTATTTATTGACACTTCATGCAACTGAAACAACTCTCGCGTAACACGTGCTGTTACGGGCGAGAGCATGCGAGTGACTAATGGTGGTCTTAAGTCTAAGTCTTTTCTAAGCGAACCCTTGCCCAAAACAATGGCTCATTCACCCTTCACCCGCTTCTTCATGTTATCGTGAAAACGCTAGCCGGCTATCGTATCGGAAGTCCTCGAAGCACACAGCGAAGACTGGTACAGCTGGTTGCGTCACGATGAGCCCCGTTGGGTTTTGCTCGCCAGACTGATTCTCTTAGTCAAAAGAAGCGAATCCGTACATGTGTGTTTTTCGCAGCGAAAGCATCAATATATCTTAATACAGCTGATAATTGACTTTTATTTGTGCATTCTCTGGGCTTCGCAGCTAGCCTCGAATGTATGCCACTGCATTAGTCTGTCCCTAGGTATTTCCCAACCAAAGCTTAGGAAGTGGGATAAACTACAATACATACATCCTGCACTACATCGACCAGAATTCGAAGTTTCGGTAGTACTTTTTATGCGAAATTGCATGTTTTGCTCTTTAAGTATCTTACAGTTAGCATGAAGAGTAACAGAATGCAAATAATAAGTGAATGACGTTCTTTTATGATACATGAATGCACAGAGTGTATGCGGTCTCACTGCAGCAGTGGAATTGCGATCCACAACTTTTGAAAAGTCAAAGTAATATTTAATTTGCGACGGTAATGAACGTGCACGGAATCATCCTGGGCTACCTTGTTTATGCCGAAGTATACACAGTGTGGCAAAGAATTTTTAAGACTGGGTCTGTAAAATGAAATAGAAACAAGCAATTATAATTTGTTTTGGTTTGTTATTCAAAATAAGTCCCTCCGGCTTCAATACACTTGTTACAGCGATTTAATAATGATTCGAATGCCTGTTCCAGTTCACTTTGCGGAATTGCCCCCAAAGCACGCGTCTAAGCTGTTTGTATGGTCAAAATATCATCAAAATAACTCCCTTTTAACGTCATTTTAAGCTTGGTAATAAAGAAAAGTCGCAGGGTGCTAAATCATGCGAATACGGTGAATGATTCAACACACAGACGTTATTTTTCGCCAAAAACCTACGAACAAGAAGTGAGCTGTGACTGGGCACATTATCGTGCAACAAACACCAACTGTTTTCATCCCGATATTCTGGATGAATGCGACGAATTCTGCCCATCAAACGCCTCAAAACATTTAAATAAAACTCACCAGTAATTGTTTGTCCACTTGGAACAAATTCTTTAATACCCTTACTATCGAAGAATGTAATGATCATTGTTTTGATTTTCGATGGATTTTTTCTTTTTTTTTTTTTTTTTTTTTTTTTTGGCTTGTGGTGAGTTTTTTTACTTCCATTCCGCACTTTGTCGCTTTGTTTTAGGATCATATTGAAAACACCATGTTTCATCACCTGTAACAATCGATTTTAAGAAGTTTGGATCATTTTCAGCGGCTGAAATGATGTCTCTGCAATGTGCAGTTCTCCTTGATTTTTGTTAATTCGTTAACGTGTGTGGAACAAATTTAGCAGACTTTTGTTTTGCTCAAATCTTCATGCAGGATGATTCGAATCGTTTCTTTGTTGGTGTTTAAAGACTCTTCCATCATTCTTAGTGACGCACATCGATTGTTTGTCACGAAATCACGCACTTTTTCAATAATCTCAGGTGTCCTAGATGAATTTGGTCTTCCGGTATGCTTATCATCTTCTAGCGTATCTCTTCCGTTCAAAAAACGTTTGTGCCACAGGAAAACATTTGATCTACTTAAACAAAACTCACCGTAAACTTGTTTCATCATTTGGTACGTTTCCGAGGCACTTTTATCAAGTTTTGTGTTAAATTTAATAACAGCCCTTTGTTCCATCTTAATAATTCAACATGAAACAAATTTTACTTCTCTAATGAACGACCGTTTCGTTTGAGTTACTTTAACAACTGCGCAGTACTTTTGGCAGTAAGCAAGCAGATGGTCACGGTTTATAACGCATTCGCGATTACACTGGTGGCGCCACCGTAGGTTGAAATCCAGCGCCAGTCTTAAAAATTATTTGACGCACTGTGTAGAAGAGGAAAAGCGTTTAAATGTATGGAACAAAAGTACGTGTAATCTGGTGCGTTCCATCTTTTTTACTTCTAAGGTAAGTCAGTTGAATATGGAGCAAATTTGTTTCTTTAGAGTCTTCAACCTTTTCTGAATCACGGACAAGATGACAAAATGGAATATCACTCAGAGACCACATGAAAAAAGTGTAAAAAATGCATGTGTTTATGATGAATATTTATTATTTCATTTGAATCCAAAAACTTAACTTTCGGAAAAAGAAACGACGCAGTTAACTATGTTACAAAGAATTCCGAAGTAGGTACCTGACATGCCTATATTTTTCAGTACTCTTTAAAGTTATCAGTTACATAATTTTATCGTAGCATACCTCATAGCAGAGTTTGGGAATTCAAAGTCCATGCACCCAAGGTATCTGGATATTCATTTTTCCATTTCAAAAATACATTTTTTTCCGTTTTAGTATTTCGTTAGTGGAAGTCCCGCGGGCCATTAAGAAAGTGCTCCGGGAGTCACGGATTTAAGACTCCTGCTGTAGAGGAAGTCTTGCATTATTTGCAATAATTTATGAAAGTCGGAAACGGGCTGGGTTGAGCCTTCCAAATTTCGAGCCTGGGCCGGGCTTCCCAAATTAAAACTCATACAGACCTCTACTTTGCACTTAATTAAAACATAAGTTGATACTATTTGACTGCTAGTACAGGGTGAACTCATTGAAAATAATGTTTTGCCCAGACGAAGAAAGTGCTGAGCGAGTAGTGGCAAGTTTCGAGTGGTATGTCGTAGAAATTCTCTACTTCAACTGGAAAGCATCCCTTGGAAGTTTTAAAAAACTTAACAAAATGTGTTATCGACTTTTTGCCTACTTCATACGAGTTTTAATAAAAAAAACTGTGCACCCAGAAAATGCTAATTAGCTGTTATGTAGACAGACTGAATAAACATTGCTCACTTAGACAAGAATAAAGGGGAAATTGGAAAGAATTGCACATAACATAAAACATAGACGAATACGTATGTGTGCACATTTTATCATACGTGTTAAGTGAAAGACGTGAGTTTCAAGTAAACTGAAGTATTTACGTAATAGATTTTTGCTTAGAAATATGTATTAAGAAACTGAGTGAGTATCATAAAAGCTTAATGTATTCATGACACAGATCGGAAATCTGTTTTAGGAAATTCGTTAGGAGTCACGAAAATTGTAGTAATTGTGGCGTAAAATTTCCTTTTTAGAAGATACAGACTTCTATTTAGAAATATATCGTGAGTCATAAATTTCTTATCAGAAATTGGGTTAGATTTAAAATCGTATTAACATCGAAAGGTTATGTGCTCAGTACACGGGCGATGGAAGGTATAGGGGACAAGGGGGTTCAGACCCGCCTTGGAATATCATGGTCTCCCTCACTGAGGCTCTTTTTACAAAATCTTCCTGGTTCACATATTATGAGTTATAGTTTTTTCAGAATGATTTCCTGGAGACCGCCCCACCACGCTACGGAGTTTTCTGGAAAACGCTTGAAGTACAATTAAAAAAATTAATTTTGCACAAATAAGTTGAACAGTTCAGATCAGATCATATGTAGAGGATTTATGGAAGGAAGTGTCTGACACCAGGCCTTAAACAACCCTTAGAAATAGGAAAACAACCCTTAGAAATAGGAAGCTAGAAGATTTGGGCTAGAGTGCCCGATAAAAAAAGTGACGTAGAAAGTGCCCTGGGGGTCCAGCACCCGGAGCCCGACGGCTTAACGTGCCCATCCGACGCACGGCGGATATTTAGTTGTTCGAGCATTCGTACCTGCCTGGGATCGGACCACAGGTCTTCTCCGAGGCAGTCACGAATGTTGGCCACCAGGCCACCCTTGGCCTGGTGGCCAACGGAACAGTCAATTGAACATGTGAACAGTTAACTCAGCGTTGGTTTTTTCTCTTTAAAAAAGATCATTCAAGAATTATTTAAATTATTTAAAAGCAATGACCAGGAGGAGTTTTTTCTCCCTCTTCGTGTATCCCCCCCCCCCAAGTCCGAATGTGTCGGACTTGAGATCAGAAAACCGAATAAATCTAAATTACTTTACAAAAATTAATTCGAACTCAAATTAAGCGGTAAGTATACTGCTGCTTGTTGTACACAGGTCTTTCTTGGAGTGTTGTCATATAGAAGGTAAACGAGCCTAGGCGGATGTATGTGTGCTTTTGTTGAGCGACCCTCAAATGGCAGTGGGCTGGACACATTGCTAAAAGAGTTGAACACTGTTGAACAACTAAAATTTTAGATTCCATACCAAGAGGGCAGGAGAAGATCCAGAATAAGACTACGTGGGAGATGGGTTGATGAAATTTGGAATACTGGAGTGACAAGCTCAAGACAGAAAGTTGTAGGAGGCACCTGAGGAGACCATGCAGCAGTGAATTGATAATGAATGATGATAATTTAGGGGCGTATATAGAGTTTTTTCCGGGGGGCGGCAAAAATGGAAGTTTTTGAAATCTATCAGGAAACAATAAAAGTTAATGAAAAATAGAAGAAAAAATGTAAGCATTATTTAAATGTAAGTTGCTGCATTTTTATTAAATTAAAGCTTTTTTTTTCTTTAATGTAAGCCGCATTTTAACAAAAAAAAATGAAACACTTGGCGCCCCTTGCCCCCCCCCCCCCCTCCTTCCATAATACCCTGGATGACATGTACGAGTATATATAGATCCTACGGGTTTTTCTACTGTCTTTCAGACATCTTTCTGTTTCTTGCTCAGTGGGTCTCCAAACACTTTGCTTTTTCCGCCACTGCCCCTGAAATATTTCTAATTAATCGTGAAAGAGAAAAGTCTATAGGAAAAGTAAATGAACTTCTTTCTATTTTCACTTCCCTGGAATCTTTATAAAATGCAAAAAATATAAATATATAAATATATAATATATTCACAGAAATTTCTTTCCTTTACTCGAAAGAGGCAATGATTTGATATATTACCATTCAAATATAAAATATTTTTCCCTTGACCATTTTATAAAACTTGTCAGCTAAATCTGCTTCGGTGTTGGCGTCATATCTGTATTTGTCCGTAGCTTGTGCTATAACTCTACTTATATTTCAAATCAGAACGATTTATTTCTTAATTGTAGTTCAAGCAGCCTCTTGAAATACTGTGGGCGCCACTTGGAAACGGTGTGGTCTGTCCATTGTTATGTTTCATTATATCTTAATCACTAAGTTAACACTATCAGTGCGCCCTTTCGATTTCCCGATTTCATGCTGTCATGTCAACCGCTTTCACAAAGCAGAGAGTTCTTCAAGAAGAAAAGGCATCAAAAGAAACTCTTAGTACTTTATCAGGGCAAAAAGGGAGTATGGAAACCGTATGGTATTGATAAATAGTCCCATCCCTTTCACTGGGGAAGAGTGAATAAAAACACATGTTGGCCACTTACCAGCTCCTTTCTCGCTGAAGTTGGTACGGGAGACAGACACCCTACGAGGTGAAATCAGTTTCTTGAAGGATGTCGCTTGGGCTAGTTAACTGATCAGCAGGGACCCTTTGCCCTATCTGGGAAACAACGTAAATTCCGGCTTAAAACGAAACCACCTTGATTTCCCTGGACCAACTTTACTGTTTTCTTTGTCTTATTCGTTGTGTATTGTTTCACCACATAATTCATTGAGCTATATTCATTTAAAAATAACGCACAAGGTCTTGTGAAACCATGCAAAAAGAACCGAACGTGAATTTAAGTTAATTTATTCTTCTTTTCAGCAGAAACATCGATTTTGATAATAAATTTGTGGTGCCTTCAAGACTAAGGTCAGACGTGGATACTGATGACTTTTAATTTCATTTCACAGAGTTTGTGCTAAATCTGATCAAATTTTTTGAGATCTTCGAATGGAAACCAGATCAGAATTTGGAAATGCTAATGTCGTTCAAACCCTACAAGTTCACATTTGCAGACATTTGTTACAAAGTTCGTTGTTGTAACCTCTTAATTGTAATAATGTTCGGTTGATGCAATTATATCTTATTCTAGACGTTACTCTGTATCTAATTCGAAAATAATAATTGTTCCACTGTACCCGTAGATAACTCGTAATTAACTAGTTGCAAAAATACGCAACTGGTTAATTACGAGTAACTACAATAAATAAATGAACTTGTTGGTTGCTAAACTCGGGAAGAACAAACTTGAGAATATTTACTTCTAACAACATTTATTTTCTTCAATATACTGACTGAAGCTATCTTTACGGTCTTGCTCCGTTAACTCAAAATTCTACGCCCGCGACATTAACTCTCATTATTTACTAAGTCTCTTACGCGTACTTCCCTAAGTCTTTCACTGCTCGGTTATTCAACTATTCGCGTTTTCTACTAGCTCAAATACATCTTTTTCACGCACCTGAAATCCCCATGGCTCGGAGCTCGGGTTCCCCACGTACCTGTCTCGCTTCTCCCTCCAGACTCTCTGCTTAAAACTTCACTTCCATTAAACCCGCTCTGCCCTAGGGCGAAATGTAAAAACTCCAAACCTCGCAAGCTAACCTGCGACACTTTATCTCTCCCTACCTGGGAAACGCGTCGCGCGTCTCCAGATCAAAAGTAAAAGCACAGAGGGTTAAGGAAAACGACCTCCCTTTCGGAAAGCGCATTAAACGACCCGAAAAACGGGAATGGCTTCCTATCACTAAAGGTGACTATCCAAAACAAAACTAATACCTACGGAAATAATTGTCTCAATGCTCAATCCTTAAGAAGGTGTCTGCAAGTGGGACAAACAGGCGCCTACCCAAAGCTCGCTTTATCCTGATATGGATGATTATGTATGACTATAAATTGAGTTTCGAATTTATAGTTCAAAGCAGATTTATCCGGGTCAGGCCCGAGTCGGGTTCAATTATGTGACGTCTGGGTCCTCGTCCAAAATGTTTGACCCATTTCTAACTCTAGTGTGGACCCCTCACATGAATCAAATTGCCCGTAACAGCAGACGGAGGCGCATTAAACGTTATGCGGATATGTCTAACCTCTGCGACATTTCCGAATACGCCATAGGGATGAAGAACTAATTAGTTATCTGTGCTATGTCGCAGAAAGTCACTCTGAGCTATTTACCTTGAACGGAATTTTTCCAAGCCTCAGCCCGAAAGCACCTTCCTATTGTTATGTTCATTATCTGATACTCATTCTTTCCGTCCTGGTTCGTTCTTCATTCTGCATTTCTGTGGGTGCTATATTGTCTACGTTCAAATGACTTTTACATTTTACTTGATTTTTAGAACTATAATAGGTACTTACCTAGTTTTCATTTTTTGTTTACTAAAATTATGTCAAAAACCAGAAGTGGGATTTTTGAACGATCATTATACTTTCCTATAACGAAAGTATGAGAAAATAAAAACTGCGTACAATTTAAGTAGAAGCTGAAAACTGTGACGCACTGCAGAGGTAAAGCACCTGTGAAGACGGCAAAGTTGCAGCGATAAATTCCGGCGGTGTAGCTTAATTGGGAAAGCATTCGGCTCCGGAGCCGAAGGATGCGTGCCTATTCGATCTCCGCCATCGGCAAATTTGTGTATTCTCGAAACTTTTGAATTCGAAGGAGCATAATTTCAAGTCACACATTTCTCCATCACATAGAAATAGCCAGCTACGGTCTTGTACACATACACACACATACTGCTTTCACCTGTTTCGGATAATACTAAAATTTACCCTGTCAATGTTTGATTACAGTTCCTTTCTTTTATTGCTTCAGCACTGCCCGTATTTATTATTATTAATTAATTATGCTCTTTTTAGGTATACTGAACGCAAACAAACGCTGAAAAATTAACGCAATTGTTAATGAAAACATATTAGCAGCCCCAGTGGCGCAATGACCTAAGCGATGGCTTATGATCATTCGTCTGAGATGGTCCGAGTTCGAATCCCGGTGAAGCATGGATGTTGTATTTGTCTTACGGTGCTGGTTCTCTCCCTTCCCTGGAACCAGTGGCCATAAATTACGGACGGGCGACTGCTTATAGCCTATTGAGTTACTCACGGTGGTCGTTAAACTTCCAATCAATAAAGAAAACATTAATTTGCACCCCTTTGCTGTTGGAATATTGGCGCATTTTCGCTTTATTATAGCAAATATACGAATGGAAAACTGAATTGAATTTGAAAAAGGCTCTAAAATTAATATCTGAAAATATCATGTTCTACAGGATGCTATGTTCGCCGTGCTGTCCAGGACCTGATTTACGCCTAGGCACGCAAAGCACATGCCTAGGGCCTTCAAATTGAAAGAGCCCCAAAATCTTGGTTAAAAAAAAAAAAACTTTCCCTTTTTCAAAATATATATACGTGCGTAGATGTGATGTGGAGTAACTATATATAAATCGCTGGCAAAACACAAGCAAGTACTGGCAATATAATATGTGATATTTCTAGTTAATATCAGCAACATTTTCCAGATAATTTGGGGAGGGGTTTTGTGTGAGATCAAACAAAAAATTGTCGTATTGTGTAATAAAAACTAGCAGTATGTGTATGTTTGTAATTATGGGTTACTAAGATCAACTATATATTTCAATTTCAAATACTGCATGGTTCTGAAGCAATTTTTGAACATTTTGACATTTTAGCTCCCAAAAGTTATATTTGAAAAATCTTTGGACTTAATTCTGGCAGGGTTTGAATCCCCCCAAACCTCTCTCTTAAATACACCCCTGCTTAATATGGTAATAGTATAGTTTAGACACACCTGGCAAAAAATTCAATGTCCAATTGAATTTTACCCGTCATATGGCTTTGTCACACACAACTGTTTCATCGATGAAGGTTCAAGTCTTTTCAGATGCAAATCAGTAGGACAGCATAAAAATCTAGGAGAAAACAATATTTTTACCAGGTACAACCGTAATTTAATGTCAGTCTTATAAATGTATTGTGTTTATTAAATTATTACGCTGGATTGTAATACAATCGCCCAAAATGGTCACACTACCTACTCGACTCAGTAAAGTAAATGTCGAGTGGAGGGGGCCTCGTTTTGGGTTGTGCCTAGGGCCCAATTCTGTGTAAGTCGGGCCCTGGTGGTGTCTATTATTTTGTCTGCGAATAATAGGCGCTGACTCAATCGCAAATTTATCTAAACTGCAATTGAGCGCTTAAAAACCCTCAGTATCAATTTAAAAAAGATGTAGCGTTATAAATACACTGCATCGCAAAGCTGTTTAAAATCCAGTGCACCGATGGAAGACGCTGGCTAATAAAAAAATTCGCCGCCCTGGTGAGTAGTGGTCTAAGCGATGGCTTCTGATCATTCGTCCGAGATGAGTCCGGGTTCGAATCCCGGTGAGGCATGAATGTTGTGTTCGTCTTACGGCGCTGGCTCTCTCCCTTCCCTGGAACAAGTGGCCCTAAATTACGGACGGGCGACTGCTTATAGCCCATTGAGTTACTCACGGTGGTCATTAAATCTCTAATCAAAATAAATAAATACAAAATAAAAAAAAATATTTCTATAAATCACTGGGAACGTCTGCACCATATTTAGAAAATCTTGTGATGTCTAAGAATTTGTTGTTTTAAAATAAATTCCTCTCCATATGATGCCAGAAAGGTTTCCTCCGGCATTCATTTAGGCATTAAGAGAAAATGGCATAATGGAGTCAGAGGTTAAGTTGATAAAAACATGTCTTAAGAAAAGAAACTGGACCGATTTCCTCTGGGTTTCCATTCCACAGGTCGTAAACTTTTCGGCTGCTTCTACTTCACACACTTTAACTCATTGGATGCCACCAGATCCACTGTGTCATGGCGTCGATCATGAAATCACTCTCTCCATCATGGCTAAATTAAGGGCTGTCGCCGTTAAATACGACTAGCAATGCGTCTACAGAGACAGGTAAAAGTCCGTGACCCCCCAAATCTCTTCCGAAGCACGCCCAGTAGTAGCCCCCTTCATTAGCCGCCTGTTCTTCCCCTGACAAGGAGAAAGCGCTGGACTCACCCTCCCTCTTGTACCTCTCCTCCCCCTAGCTAAGGAAGCTATCTGTTTGCCGGTAGATAACGAGGGTTTTTGTACCCATTCTAAACTCCCTGACACCTAATGACTTTATGGCAGGCAATAGGTAATGATTGTGCGTAGTATTCTGGTTCTTACAGTAGCATGCCCAAGATTTTCTTGCATTGCAACCTTTTCGTATGTTCAGAGAGGCGTTTACCTCCTTTTGGACAGTCGTTCCCTCCTCGCAGAGACAATGAAAAGTTGTCCTACAGGTGTGGGAGGGAGCTTCCGCCACCTGTGTATGTGTGTGTGTAGGTGGGAGTGAGAGTGTGTACGACTCTGCTGTCGTATTCCCACGGGATTTTGCTTTTCAAGTTGGTGATAATGTCTTGGTTACCAAATTAAGTTGAGTTCACTGGCTTCACTGTTTCGTAGAATATCTGATCAATGTTAGAACTGAAAAAGCTACCTCAAGCAGAAATATTTGGACAACATTTTCAACTTGAGAGTGTTTCTATGTAGATAACGGAGGAATTTTATACGACCTGTTTGTCCAAAGCAGAAATAAGTTTTTCTTTTTCTAGGATTTGCTTTCACAGAATGCTTAGGAAGGAACTTTTGCTTAAAAAAAAAAAAATGTTGAGAAGGAAACACGTTTTCTTTTTCTAATCAAAATGACCGGAAATCTACGAAAAATTACTTATGAAGCACTGCGTTGCATGCTTAATAAGATATTCATTATGCAAACCTTAAAAATGCCACCTACAAGCGCCCCCCCCCGTGATTTATCGTTTTTTTTTTTTTTTTTTTTTTTCAATTTTGAAAGATCTAGATATCGGGTTAACTTCTTTTATTTCATTTTGGCGTGAATAGTGAATATTCAGTGAGGTAATGTAAAGTCGCATACAGTTATGAAACCCTAGTAAAGTTAAACATTTATTCGCATTACATACACACACTGAATAAATAAATATTTTCTATCAGAATAAATTAACGGCCGAGTTGGTGTCCAGTTACTGGATTACTTGAGGACGTTAACTCAACAGTTACATACAACTTTTTTTAAATTCACTTTTAGGTTGTTTTGATTACAAACACAAGTCTGTTGTAGCGTTATGCGTCAATTATGCCATTTCTGTATTCCATCTTTTACTCCATATCTCTAACACAATGATCCTTGTCTTCCTTCAACATCTACTTAGTTCTCAAGGCTTTCACCCCTTTTGTCTCACATCTTTTCCTATTCGCCCATCTCCGTCCTATAAAATATGAATATGTCTTAGGACAAAAAATCGCTGTTCGTCTGAAATTATCTGCCTTATTTAGTCTTTTTCATCATCATTACTATTATTGCATTGACCAGTTGCAATCGTGCACCCTTATTTAGGATTTACACTCACTCCCACTTACTTTAGGGGTACGACACCATCTCCCCCAATTTAAGCCTCTTTTACTTAGGCGTACACGGCACCGTACTAAATATATGCACACTCCTTATTTAGGTTACTGGACACATACCCCCTACTCACTAACTTTGGCATACACTTAATCATCTAGCTTTGGCATACACTTAACCACCAACGTTGCCATACACTTAACCATCTAGCTTTGGCATACACTTAACCATCTAGCTTTGGTATACACTTAACCACCAAAGTTGCCGTACACTTATTAAGTTTACACCCATCTTCTTACTAGGACATATACTCATACGTCCTTACGTAGGACATAGGAAGACCCTACGCCCTTGCATAAGTCATACACGATACACCCATACGCCCTTGCATAGGTCTTACACGATACACCCATACGCCCTTACATAGGCCATGCACGATACACCCATACGCCCTTACATAGGTCATGCACGATACACCCATACGCCCTTACATAGGTCATGCACGATACACCCATACGCCCTTACATAGGTCATGCACGATACACCCATACGCCCTTGCATAAGCCTTACACGATACACCCATACGCCCTTACATAGGTCATACACGATACACCTCTAAGCCCTTACATAAGTCATACATCCATCCTCTTACTTAGGACAATATACCCACAGACCCTTACATAGGACGTACACCTATATCTTCTTGATTGATACACACATCCGCACCTCGGTTACTTAAGACGTACATGCGTACTTATTCACATTGGGTATCCACCAGAAACCACTTATTTAGGATACCCTTACTTAGATCATTCACCCGTACCTTGGACACCTCTTAATTAAGTAATAAACTTTCAGTCCTTTTATGTAGGACATGCACTTTACCCCCTTAATTGACATACGCCTTAGTTTCCTCGTTTTACTGCACACACTAGCCTTTCACCCTTACTTATTACAAGACGTAGGAGTGAGTACTCTTAACGTTCTTCTATGTGATATACACGTGCATTCCGTTTACTTAGAACATATTATATACGTCTACCTCGTCTACCTATTACATAAGACGAACACTAAAAATTTCTTATTTAGGAGATACAGATGAAGCCCCTATTTCAGACACTTTATTTTCCCATCTTCCCTTTATGGGACTGAAACCAGCATTCCCATTATACACGGTCGAGTCACATTATTGTGACCACCAGCTAATGTCCAGAGTAACCGCCGTGTGCAGCGCGGACAGCAGCTAGACGGGCTAGGAGTTACTCAATAAGGTGCTGGAAGGTGTTTACAGGTATGTGGAGCCATGCTGACTGCAGTGCATCTGACAGCTGCTAGAGGGTGCGTGGTGGAGGATCCATACAGCGAACAACACGATCGAGATGGTCCCACAGATGCTCAGTTGGGTTTAAGTGTCGGGAATCAGGGGGTCAGGGAAGTACTTTGAAATCTTCAATTTGCTCTTCCAACCACTCTCGGACATTTCTAGCTGTGTGACACATCGCATTGTCGTGTTGGAAGATCCTATCCGCCCTAGGGAAAACAATCAGCGTGTATGAATGTACGTGGTCTGCAAGGATGGATTGATAACGAATTCGGACTATAGTGCCTGCCACAGGTGTGAGTGGACCCAGGGAATACCACGAAAACATTCCTCAGACAGTAGCGCTGCGCCCACGAGCTTCTGTCTTTCCAGCAATGATTGAAGAGTGTTTTTTTTTTTTTTTTTCCTGATGTTTCTCGTCTTATACGCCAATATCCATCCGTTCCATGAAGCAGAAAACATGACTAATCGGAGAAGGAAATCCTTTGCCAATCAGCGGAAGTTCAATTCCTATACTGCAGTGCAAATGCAAGCCTTTACTGCTGATGCACCTTCGTTAGCATAGGTGTTTGCGTCAGAGCCCATACGCAGCACGGTTCGTTGAACTGTCGTTTTAGACACAATTCCGGTAGCCCCCTGGTTCATTCGGCAAGTGACTTGCTCCCCTGTAGCGTGTAGATCGGCCCTCGTGCACCTTCCAAGCTGAAGTTCACCTCTCACATCAATGGCACGTAGTGCTCCGCAAGTTTTCACGTCGCTTATTCGAAGTGGGGCCATTTCTCCAATCACGATACACTTTAACCACAGCAGCACGCGAACAGTTCACAAACTTCGCTGTTTCAGAAATACTGCCACCCTTGGCCCCAAAGCCGATAATAGTCTTCCTTTTTGCAAATCTGATAAATCGCTCCTTTTATCCATGACAGCAACGAATGATATATTTTCAGAATGCACACAGCACACCTTATATACCCCCCAAGCCAGCTCACGACACGTGCCTTCTTTCATTGGCTACGCGCTGTTGACGTCAAAAGTAGGAGGTGGTCATAATAATGTGACTCGACTGTGTATAAGGAATTCACTACTTCCTTTACTTAAGATAAACTCCCGCAACCTCAGAAATGTTGGAAGATGCCGCGCGTATGTGACGATATATCAAAGTAAAAAGTAACTCGAGAAAAATAAACAAAACGCTTTCCCATGATTTTTTCACTTCTCGCAGAACTAACGCGTGCGCGCGCATCACCACCCAGGGAAAAACATCTGTGACCTACTTTTTTTAATCAGATTGTAAGCACCTTTTCTGTACTTCTCCATGTGAGGAAAAGTCCTGCGTATTTGAAGTGAACATAACGAAAAACACCGTCCCAACAAGCTCAGAAAAATGGAGCTTAGATTCTCACACCATACGATGTGTTAAATACAATCATAAGCACCCCGGACAAAAAAATTACGGAATGCTGTCATCCGGAGGAACAGTTGGAAACTGGTCAAGCAGAGGAAAATGCGTGTATATAATGGAATGGAAAGTATTGTATGTTACTTGTTACTTTTTCAGCCTTGTAAGACGTGCATGCCTAATCAGTTTTATTGTTGCTTACAGCTTACAGTATCATGCTTGCTTCCAGCTTACATTACAGCTTACTTGTTGCTGACAGTACAATGGGTAGAAAAGGTGACGTAACAGAGTGGCAAAAGGGAGCTATCGTCTTTGGTCGTGAACATGGTCATTCGCTGAGGGAGTTGGTGGAGTTCGTTGGAGTGTCCAAGTCCACAGTCAGTAGCGTTTATTTAGCGTGGAAGGAGTCGGCCAGAGACAATTTCCGTCGGAGCAGCTGCGGGAGAAAAACCATCATGAGCAACCGTGATCGTCGACGTCTGGGGCAATTATCAACCGCAAAACGGTTCCAAACCCGGCAGGAATTGCTGCAAGAGTACAATGCAGGACCCAGTCAACCTGTTTCCGAACGAACGTTTCGACGAGAACTGCATGGTGTAGGAATATTCAGCCGTGTAGCTAGGGTACGCCCCAAGCTGTCTTCCACACACAACAAAAAGCGGCTGGAATGGGCGAGGGAACACTCACACTGGACCACAGAACAGTGGCGACGCATCATCTGGTCGGACGAATCCAGGTTCTGCCTGTATTCCAATGATGATCAATCCAGGGTCATGCGGAAGGCCGGAGAAGCCTTCAACGCAGAGTGTGTGCAAAGAGCTGTACAGAAGGGGGCTGGAAGTGTCATGTTATGGGGGTGTATATTCATTGCTGGGGTGGGTCTCTTAGTTCACGTGTCTAATGGCATGAAAACGGTGGACTACGTAAAACTTTTAGATAACGAGGTGTTGCCATATGTTCAGTTCCTCCAAGATGCCGCCATTCCAGATCCACGTTATCAAGACGTCAACTGCACTGTCCACCGAGCTGTCATTGTGCAGGATTGGTTTGCATAACATGAGGTCAACGTCCCACATCTCACCTGGCCTGCCGATTCGCCTGATCTCAATGTTATAGAGAAAATTTGGGACATGCTCGAACGGGCTGTTAAGAAGAGACAACAACACCCTCCCAATTTGACTGCTCTTCGGGACCAGTTGTTCACGGCGTGAGGCAAACTGGACATTAATGCCCTCTGCTCCCATATTGACAGCATGCCAAAGAAAATCAAGGCTGTGCTTCGAGCTCGTGGTGATGTAACCCCATATTAACCAATAAAATGAGCATTCCGTAATTTTTTGTCCGGTGTGCTTATCTTTTCACCAGGTGAGTTCTCATTTGTACATTGTATTTGCTGAATCATTCCGCTAAAGAAAGTGCATTTTTCTTTTACATCTATTCGAGACTATACTTGTTTTCCCCTATTGCACTATTGAGGCAGACGCGAACGCTCAATCGCATTGACTCTCGCTTACAAGAAAACGGCAGGCACAATCTCCCCGCCCGGTGGATCTTTACAGACTGATAGAATGGGCAAAGAGGAAATGAAAAATATTTTAAAGATAAAAAAAAAAGAAATTAAAAGAAAATATATCAAGAAAAGGAGGTTTAAACAACTAAAAGAAAAATATGCGAGGAAATGTGTTAAAACGATGGCAAACATAAGATAAAGAAAAGGGTGAAAACTGAAAAGAAAGAAGAATCAAAGAAAGTGAAAGGAAGCGTAAAAACTATAAAAGAAGAAAAAATAAAAAATTGAATAAAAAAAAGACTTACAAATGAAAAAACAACAACAAGAGTACAGAAAACAAATATTAGTAGAAAAGAAAAATGAAGTGCAGAAATAGGGTGGTGAGAGAAGTATGCATGAGAGAAAGTAAAGAAAATCAATAACAGATATAACTGATGTAAGAGAAGAAAGAGCCTTGGTATCGGCACGATAATAAAAGTATGAGTGAGTTAAATGGACAAGGTGCCATGGGGCTACCTGGGGATAACTTGCTAGAGGATGAGTAAAACAAGAGATACGAGTGCGCGTTACGCCAGATGTTAGACCGGATTGGGTATCTATTTCTTTTGTTCACTTAAAGAGTGAGGTAGAGAAATAGAGGAAGAAAAAAAGCGAAAGAAGGAAGGAAAAGAAGAGCGAAAGAGAAAAATAATAGGAAGAACAGATAGAGAGAGGAGAGCAAAAGAGGGAAAGGAGTTAGAGAGGAGAAAAAGGAAAAGGAGAAAAGGTGAACGAAAGAGTAGAAAGAACGGAAGAAAAGAGCGACGAAAGTGGAGCAATAGAGAAAAAAAGACAAATAGGAGTGGAAGTAAGAGATACTAAGAAAAGAAGGAGAAAGGGGGGGGGTGCAAGATAGAGGAAAGAGGAGAAAGAGGAGAGAGAGGGAGAGAATGAAGAACGAGTTTTAAAAGGGGAGTGAAAGAAAAAGAAGAAAGGGCAAAAAAGAGAGAAGGAAGGCAAAAGAGATTAATGGTGAGAAGAAAGGGAAGGAGAGTAATTAAAGGCAGAAATTTAAAAAAAAAATAGTAACAGAGACCGAATTTAAGAAGAGGAAGAAAAGATGGCTGAATGGCCAGTGTTTTGATATCAGATCGTCACAGCCAACGAACAAGCAAAATGTACTTTCAAATTTCGTCTATGGTCTGTAAGTACTTTGAAAAAGATAAACTTCTTCCACAGTTTTCTTCTTCAACAGCAATTTAGTTCTTTTACAGCAGCTTATTTACCAAAAATATACATTCAATAATTAATCTCATTTGCAACAAATCGTCGTTTGCCAACCCTTGTTAGATGAAGGTCAATATAATAGCGGTGTCGGATGAACAGTTTTTCAGTTGCTATGGGTTGTTTATAAAATAACGTGGACAGAGCGATGACACCGTCTATTTACATTATCTCCACGTATTTGAGATATATTCACCATTTCTATCGCCCTTCGGATTTATCAGCTGTAATTAAACAGCTTGCTCTGTTGAATGCCACTAGATGTCGACACATTAGTTGCTGAGCCCATCAAAACGAATTTGTGTAGTCAGATACTGACTGATAAAACACACATCGCGCTGTGAATTGTTAGCACCATAGCGTAAAGTGAACGTACTCGGCTAGTTATCAAGAGATCAGGGGTTCGTTCCCAGCGGTGTCGGAAGAACAATTTTTCAGTTGCTATGCGTTGTTTATGAAATAACGTGGTCAGAGCGATGACATCGTCTATTTACATAGATGAAAGTCAGCTAAAAGAAAGAATGGTGCTTGTTTCATTTAATTCAGAAAAACAACGTTTGTGAATGCGATTTTCACAATTTAAAGTCTACTAAAGTTTCGCTGAAAGCTATGGTTCAGCTTCGTCAGGACTACGCGTTTTCATTTCTTGTTTCTGACGATGTTGCCAGTTTCATGTGTCAACGCCTTATGCGGCCATCAGATTGCAGATTGATGAGTGATTTCCATGCGCTCGATAGATATGGAAATGCAGATAAATCATTTATCTGGTTATTACGGTTTTGAAATACATGAAAGGCTTCTAAAATAAAAAGTATAGATCAAATATGGATTTAGGTTTATCTAACAGTTTAGCGTCATTAAACAGAAATAAATTTCATCAATCTACAATCTGATAGCCGCAAGAGACGTTTCACGTGTGAAACTAGTAATATCGTCAGAAGCAAGAAATGTAAACGCTTAGTCCTGACGAAGCTGAACCATAGCTTTCAGTGAAACTAACATCATCATCATCATCATTGCCAACCATTATCAATCCACTGCTGGACGAAGGTCTCCCCAAGTTTCTTCCACAGCGGTCTGTCTTGTGCCAGTCTCCTCCATGTTATTCCCTCATGCTTTCGAATTTCATCCACCCATCTTCCATGTGGTCTTCTTCTGGGTCTTTCCCTGTCCCTTGGAATCCAATCTAAAATTTCGGCTGTCCATCGATGATCTGTCCTTCTGGCAATATGTCCAGCCCATTGCCATTTCAGGGATTTTACTCTGATCATGATGTCTTCCACTCTTGTCATTTTTCTGATCCAAAGTTCCTCTTCTTATCTTTTCTGATTACACCAAGCATGCACCTCTTCATGCAGTGAAACTAGAGTAGACTTTAAATTGTTAAAACTGCATTCAAAACATTGGTTTTCTGCATTAAATTATATATAATTATGCAATGTCTGTAGTTCAACTATTTCAGTTGTGCTTATTATTCCACCAAATAATTATTCCTTATAATAGCAAGCTTTATCCCACGCTTTTGAAATTCTGCCTGGGAAGGCGAGAAAGAGAACGAGAAAGAGATAGAGAGAAAGAAAAAAGAGATTGCTTTCGGATCAGAAGCTGCAATAGAGATTTTCCTTTTGATATTTATCAATGAAAAATCCTGAGAAAACTTGGTGTTGAAAATATGAAAGCAAAAGAATGTTAGCTTAAGCCTGTTTCTCCATAACAGCATCGACTTTGAGAACCAAGTAGAACAGTACTACGAAAGCAAAAATTGAAATGTCAAAAGGAAAGAATGGGATGGGTGACGTCATTTTTCATTTCATTGATTTGCAAGGAAATAAGAATGACTTTCCGTCACGTAAGTAAGGAAAAAATAAGTTTTTGTTTTTCATTACTTAGGTTATTTTCCGGTAAAATGACAGTATTTCAAATTCTACTACTGCTACCTCAGATCTTACCTGTGTATTCTTTCAGCTCATTTCAACAAAAAATTTCTCACAAATATGACCAGCAGCTGTTTTAATTTTCCGGGTACGTAGGTAAATATTAAGAGATTAGATTATTAAAGTATAGCGACATATCTTCAGCTGTATTTTTTTTTTTTTTCAGGGAATTGAGAATTTTCATATATTGAAACACCTTGATCATGTGTAAATGCCAAATTCATAAAAACACTGAAGGGCCGTTAGATGCCGCACTCACACAAACCTGAAAAGATTTCATACTGTGTGCTATGCATCTTGAACCGATCCTTTCGTGAAGGCAGGAAATAGCACCTCTTCGTCTTTTAAAGGTACTACCACAGGTGTCTCTCTAAAGAGCTGTCAGCATTTGTCCAATATCTGTCATTCCTCACCGCATTTCAAGAAAAATGTTCTTCTAATACCCACCCATCTGAGTGGGTTAGCGCCGATCAGTTTGGGCCAATACCAAATTTTCCTGTAGGAAGCTGGGTCAGGCTTCCCTATTTTAGTAAAAAAATATTATTAGCATTCCCTACTAGTCTGATCGGCATCAAGTCTGCTATTTACTACTCTGCCTCATCCAAAGTTTTGACGTAGTATAGAAGTAATTGTGACTTCTGTCCAGTCAAAGTCTTCGAACCATAGGCGCGAAAGGTCCTGAACCAGTGGAGGGTCTTGACCTTTTCTATAATATTAACAGAATCCTACTATAGGTAGTAAAAGAGTAATGTGTGATAACGAAATACTGTTAAAATGACACTTTATTGTGGTAAGTTTTATTTAATCATTAAGCTGATAGTTTCTTTTGTCTGCAGGATTTTTATGTTACGTGTCTTGCACGGTTTTTCTTCTTCTTCCTTTTTGAAGAAGGACAACGTCTAACTGCGCGGATAGTATGGGGCGACTTACGGCCGACCGCCAGTGACAAAAACAGGTCCCAATTGAAATCCTTTCCAGCAAAAACAGTTTTGCTGGCCCAGCACTATGTTGCCGCTGCCGAACCGTCAAAAAAATGTCCGGGCGGCCAACAGTTGGCACCCCATCAGTTGTCATATGCCACAACAGGGCCATCAGTGGTCCATCACAGGCAGTAGCTGCCACAAGTGGCCCTTCAGTGGCACTGCAAGCACGTGCCAGAAATGATGGCTAGCCTAATGTAGGCCGCTAGTGTGCCGTTAGTGGTAGTCGGCAACCACGTGACGTAACTGGTGGCTTACCTAATCTTGTCCGCCAATTTCCCAGTAGTAGCCATAATAATAATAAAAAAAAAAATGCAAAGATAACCGCCGTTTCCCAAAGCTACAATTTTTTTTTTTCTACCCTTACGAAGCTTGTGAATTTACGCACTGCGCTGGGGAAAATTTCTAAACAGATCGGAAAAACACCAGTTTGTATCTGAGTAGATTTTAACATGGGCCGTTGGCGTGATAGCTGAGCTGTCTACCGACCGGACAGATCTGCCACGCTCGAGCAGCTGCTTAAAGCTGTCTGTTTGGTATGCAATGTGCAATCGAATGCTTCCCTTTTTCATTTAACAATATTGCGAGGTATTTTTCATAAAAGTCAGTTTCATATAATTGATAAATTAATTTTTTATTTTTTCAACGTAACGATAGTTTTTTTTTTTTTTTTGCCTTAAGGGAACTTTACTCATTTTCAAGGCGTGTACTACTCTACTTAAGAGTCGCTTTCCAAAGTTTTGTGCCGCCCCGGTGGCGCAGGCCTCTGATCATGTCGTCCGTAAGGGGTCCGGGTTTGAATCCCGGTGAGGCATGGATGTTGCGTTTGTCTTACGGCACTGGCTCTCTCCCTTCACTGGAACCAGTGACCCCAAATTAGGGACGGGCGACTGCTTATAGCCCATTGAGTTGCTACGGTGGTCGTTAAACCTCCAATCAAAAAAAAAAAAAAAAAAAGTTTTGTACTGTCCTTGCCGTCTTGAAAAGAGATTGTTGAATAAATATATATTTACCTGGGTTCATGTTACATTTTTAACGTTGTGTCTTTCCTTTCCGTTGTCCGAAGCCACATTTGTTTTAAAGAGTAAAAGATATTTTATTTTACTTCTCGTTATTTTTAGAAGCGAATTCCTCCCAGTCTTGTGTATTCAACCCATGGATGAGTACACCACATAGCGTTGCTTTTTTTTTCTGTCAAATAATTAATAAATTTTGTACGCGTATAATTCTTTCTTTTTTTCCAACAAACGTTGTTTTAATTGTTTTCCAGGATATTTGTTTCAAGCGGTTTCAAATTTTTTCTTGTTATTCATCCACTCCATTCCATGAATTGTTATTCATGGGAATGGAGTGGGCGTATTTCATGGCTGTAATCTAGTATTTCACGGCTGTAATCTACTATTTCACGGCTGTAATCTAGTATTTCACGGCTTAATCTGATATCTTCGTCGACGTAAAATTTCATTAGGAAATTAATTCGCCTCTCCACATATGGATTTTTTCTTAACATCCACTAAAATAACACGATGACGATAGTGTCGTCATCAACTAACTGGTACCATGAGAGACACAGCAAGTGTGGCTTCTGCGCATGCGCAGTCCCGTTACTTCCACCTGCTGTTGGGGGTTGTATTGGTTGCCAGCAACGGGCCACTAGTGGCACTTGTTTGGAGGTCCACAATTCACGGTGATGCTGCAGGGCCATCAATGGCTAGCCAACTGATAGCGCTGCCACCAACGGACCACTACCGGGCCGTGAGCGGCAGATTTCAGCCAGCAGTGACCCATCACTGCCAGCTGGTGGCCAGCAGTTTCCCAGCATTTGTGTTTTTGCTGGGTTATAGCGTTAAAAATGCGTGCCGCCCACTAATCGTGTTATGCTGAATTTTAATGAATATGTAAATAATTAAGAATCCTTGCAGTTTTAGAATGTTTTAAAAGTAATCGTGGGAAACTTCTAAGGATATGATTTTTGAGAGCCAGTAAGTCACCAGAAACGATTAGTTATCGGCAAATTTCCGGGAGTGGACAAAACACAGGATTTCGTGTATGGATAGCTATTCTAGAAAAAGGCTTTTTTAGAGTTTTAAAGCGACTCATTAGGAAGGACTTCCGTTCTCAAGGAAGACGTGTCCTTCGGGGAGGTGATTAGTAATGGAGACGAAATGGGAAGAGGAGTTCGGACAGAGGCTTCAGGCTCGTTTTTTGGAAGTAGTGCGGAAGACAATAGGAGAACGACACTTCAAGGGTAGGAAGGATGACGTGTGTTAGGAGAGAATGCGTCTGACGTGTGAGAGCGAAGCGGCGAAACGTTGAAGGGAAGGAGTAGAATTCGCAAGGGGTGCGTTGTCTCCGCGTACGAGCGATAACCCTGAATGAATAGCGAGGCGTTGTGGAGCATGAGAGATGGTCTGATCACAGGTGACCAGAAGTAATAATTAAGTTAAGCAAAATCACGACAATAAAGGATTTTATCAAACGTCAACTCTCTTCTGTTACATGAGTACACTATTGATGTGTACAGTGTTCAAGGAACCTGTCAATCTTCTGATTCAAACCTATTTCGGTAATAAAAGGAAAGAGATAAAACAGCACTGTGACACCTGTGCGCAGTGGAGATGATGCAATATTTCTGGGTGTGCCACAGCGTTTGACTCAGTCTATCTCGGCAACCGTGAGCGCAACACGACTGTGCGTGGTATCGTTTTAAAGCTCTCGACGATATCTATTCAAATATATGAAGAACATTTCGCAGTGGTTTGAACTAAACATTTAAAAAAATTGTTTTCTTGTGAACCGGTGATCACTTTTGACAATATCGCGGTTTATCTGGACAGCCGCAGTGGCGCCCATATGAGCACTTTTAGGGGTGGATAAGAAAAACCCTTACCTCCTTCAAGGCTGTCAAATATTTTAGTAAATGTACAAAATACTAAAATACAACAAAAATAATTGATGCAATCAATCATTGATATCTTATTATTTTTAAAAATGCTTTAAAAAAAGGTTTCGTCTATTTTAGTGTTTTAAATTTATCAAAAATTTGGCTATATCAATGAGTGGGGTGGGGTGGTGGGCTCGACACCACCATCCCCCATGGGCGCCCTTGGACAACCATGAGTGCTAAACTACTGTGCGTGGTATCGTTTTATAGCCATCGACGAGATCTATTCAAATATATAAAGAACATATCGCAGTGGTTTAAACTAAAATAAAAAAAATCGTTTTCGAGCCAGAAAAGGATACGGCAACATTACGATCATCATGTTGGGCGATTTCAACTTGAAAATTAAAGACAGAGCCACTTACGAGAGCGTCAAAGAGTTTATATCCCGAGATCTCGGCATGGATGTTGTAACCGATCCCACGCAGCAGAGTACCACGTTGGGTAATTCATGTATCGATCTGCTTTGTGTTAGCAATTTATCCAGCGTTATTTGTAAACATTATGTAAGTTACTTTTCATATCATAGATCTGTGTTGCCTATAACAAATTAAACTAACGCTTTAAAACCATACTCGACTAGCTCATTTGAACTCTCCGATCTGCAAGTCGTAGTCCTACGTTCCAAACCGACTTTTCAATCAGAACTGAGCCCACCGGCTTTTCTTGTTGCTGTTTTTTTGCGTTTTTTTTTAAATTACAAATCTCCTCATTTTTTTTTATTTTCAAATATGCCCCCCCCTCCTTTCTTTTCGGGTTTGATGTCTTTCCTGCTGCTGCTCTTTATCAGATACATGACATTTAATAAACTCCGCCGTGAATCAAAACCACATTTAACGGTAAGAAAAATATTTATCTAATAAAAATTCCCCCTTACGTGGCGCAAAATTCTACTTCTTCCGGTTGTCATTGTTTCGCATTATGTGGGTGTTAAGACATTCAACGTTAAGCCACCAAATTTCACAGAAAGGTTTCAAATGTTGTAAAATGCCACAAAAGAAGGTAAAAATGATGTCACACACACACACACACACATACAAAACAAAAAAGAGGAGAGAAGAAGATGGTTCAAAAATCGGTGGACTGTGGGTTTTACTACCGGCGACCAACAACACACATAGACCAGCATTCATGTACGCAGGACCACCCCACCTGCAATTCCGTGCCATTCGTAACAGAGACCCCCCTTTCGCTGTTAATCCGACAGGGTCATAAAAACAATTGTGTAGACCGTGTTTCCCACGGAGGCGGCCTTAATGGCCATTACTACAACAGATAGCACGTCTCCTCTTGATTTAGGGAAAAAGATTTCACCTGAAAAGACAGATGCAGACCTGTTGTACAGGGGACGAGCAAAGGAAGGTGCTCCAGGCAGTACGGGGGTTCGGCATTGACCATGCCGATCCCCGAAACAAGAAGCGTAACTCAGTTGGTATGCTCGCTGGTCAGCAGGGGTACAAAGTCGCCGACTGTATTGGAATGATCGATTTGGATTATAAGGTAATCAGTGTAACTAACCTGTCAGAAGAAGCCGTACTCTTTCCCTAGCCAACACTAACCAGATCGTACGGAACAGTTCATTTCGTGTACCACTCCCATTGATATTCTGAACTCGCGATAAATCCTTTGGGCAACGTGTAATTTTCTCCTAGCTTAAATCAGTGTTTACGACCCAAGTGAGTGACGTAAGAAGAGCATTTTGAACAGCTTCTTGGATGTACTATGTCAAAAGGTCTACTTCGGTAAACACAATAAGTCTAAGCAGTATTTCATTTTGTCATTCTAAATGCACCTCCTTGAAACTGCACTTTGTTTTTATAGCTCTATAAAGTGGTATGAAGGACTTGCTTGCAGATTAGACTTACTCCGCTACATTTCAGTTTACCTGCAAATACTTCATTGTTATTTTAATGATAATATTAAGAGTAATCAATCCATTTCTTCTAGTTATTCTATAAAAACTCTTTTTAAACTGTTAAAAAAATAGAAGTACATATTAATTAAACACCCAGTAAGGAATTCAGAGCATTCAAGGACGACGAGTGTTCACTATCCAAAATTCGATTGGGTAAATTATATCTTCGCAGAGATGGGGAGTGAAATTAAAAACGAGAAAGCATTTCTTTAAGAAATTGGTGTGTAAATGCCGTTGAGTGGATTGTGCGTGATAGAGGGTTTGCTCTACGTGTAATTCTAGAAAGAACTTTACCTTTTGTTCAAGTTCTTGCTATTGCTCTCTTTTGTTTTCATATATTTTAGGCCTTTACATAACCTTACAGATAAATTTTGTCTTTATGCAACGAAACATTTAATTGACAAATTACCTTAATGTGGTAATCAGAAGCAAGTCCTCACGTGACCTGAAATCTACATTACCCTCGCGACAGTGGCGTGTCCAGAATTATTTTTCGGGGTGGGGTTACGATTTTTTTTCTCATACAAACAATGATGTTATGAGTGCAATTTTTAAAGGTATGCAACATCTGCGCAAAAATATTCTAATAAATATTGCTGGGAATTATTATTAATATTCTTATTACCTATATTCTTATCATTTATATTTGCTACTTATCCGTGCAGAAAATAAGTTGGGAAAAGCGACTGGAATCCTGATAAGACCAATTTGGGTGCGAGAAATTAGTTTTCCAAGCTAATAAATGTGTCTAAAAATGGTACATAAATTAAAATCCTGTAATAGTCTTCTGTGGGTTCTGTGTTTATGTTACAGCTTTGGTTTTGTTTTGATGTGATTCTTGGTATTTTAATCAAAACTCCTTGCTTTTCAGCGTGCTCTAGAGTAATCTGAAATAAGTCATGTAACTCAAATTTAGCATTGCCTCATCGCCACAGAAACTTTCGGTATGCTCATGTGTCAGGTCCCGCTAACACACAGCATATCGCATGAATTTTGGTTATTGTAGCATAGGATATTTCTTCTCCCTTCCCCATTTTATGAACCCAGCTATTATATATTGTGTTACCATAAGAAACCGGGCACATAATTTATTGTACAGGTGATTGTACGATGTCTATATATCAGTCTATGGAGTCCTTAAAACAAAAGCTGTAATAGCTATCAGGACTAAATTTCTTATCCAGAACTTTTGCGAAATAATACTATAAAACATTACAATGCACGTTCTCTTAAAGATAATTGAAAGTTATTGTCAGTTGAAAAAATATCTCAAACCCCAAATCAATCTGTTGCTTCGATGAAAAAACGATGAAAAAAAAACGTAATTTGTAATAAGACCTCCCACAGAAAAAATAAAATTATTACAAACATATTCAAAAAATCCGATAGGAAATAAAATGACTAAATCACTCGCATTCATGAAAAAAAAAAAAAAAAAGGATCCTCATCGCCCAATTCGTTTTCTCTTGGACCACAGTCGGATTCCTGTGGCTTTTTGGCTCAGTGGTTAAGATCCGCGGCTGCAACCCAAGCGGCCTGGGCTCAATCCCCACCACCGGCTCAAAAAGATTCTCTCCCGTAAGGGCTGAATTGTTTAATTGTGCGAAATTTCTATATAAATACGGAAAAAACTTGAAACGGACTTTTCTGAAATAAATGGAATTACTGACAATGGAAAATCTGTGAAAATACGGAAGTTAAAAATAACGGAGACTTTTAAAAACGGAAATTCCGTTAAAAGACGGTCACTTACCGGCAAATTTGCTGTTCATTTTTTTCAGAAATTTTCCGTGAATTCACACCATTAATTTTTTACGGTGTTCTTTCCTCTTGTCTCCTTGTGTCCGTCACTAGCTTGAAGGGCTAAGATGTCTCTGATGCAATAAACTAACTAAACAGTTTCGATCTCTCTGTGTATGACAATACCCCTGACTTCGGCGTATGCCAATAAAACGATTTAGGCACTTAGAGTGTTCTAAAGCGACCTTCCATACAAAAGAACTAATTTCCCTGTGAAACTAGCTTTCACAAGTCTAATTACTGATGCCGCCTTAGTTAGCGCCTTCGAACACCCCAAAATGCCGGCTTGCCTTACGTGAAAGAGGATTTATACGAAAATGCTCTAAAATGTTATATCCCAGTAACAGAAGCAACACTTTTAAATTATTTATCCAGCAGCCCAGATTGAACGCACCGGCGGACCATAGTTTGCCCCATCCTTGGTCTGGGATGATCTCAAGGAATGTTTGCCCCCACGTGCAAAATGCCACTTTGGCGCCCAATAGTGAGCTTTTCACTGAAGAAAATTTTCATGATGTTTACAAATTCTATATATTCACATGGTTGTTCTGCCCATTCTACTTCCAAAAATTTAGAGATCTTTGTTTTAGTGTCTTTCAGCTACTTAGTTACACATATTGTCACGACGTAAATGATTATTTCATTCACGTTAAAAAATACTGGACAGGAACTGTCAGCCTCGTAACATTAATGAGTGTTCTAGATACATCTAGTCGGATCCGCGCCCTTGATGCTTCTCTTTACTCAGAATACAAAGATAAAAATAAGCAAGTAATTTCTCAATGCCCTCTACATTTTATTGATGCGATAAAAAAAAAAAAAAAAAAAAAAAAAAAAAAGGAAGGTGCCTAGTGAAATTTTTAGAGAGCGAAATTCCGCCCCACCGTTAATTGTCGCTCCAAGCATTTGCTTCCTTCATTTAATAGGAAATATCGCACTGAGGGGAGCTTCAGGCAAGTAAACACTGTGGTAAGAAAGAAGTTAAAGGGAAAGAAGATGCGCTGACGGATGTGACAAAGCGAGATAGCCTGTGGCCAAAGAAGGAGGCGGAATAAATTGGTTCGTACTGATTTTAGGTAAAAAAAAAAAAAAAAAAAAAGCTCTCCTTGTTGCTTGGCCATAAAACGAAATATTGGTATAAAATATTTTAGTTTATCCACACATGTTATTAAAAAGTTTAAATTTTATATTCTAGACGACGTGCGGAAGAAGAATCACATATACACTATATTGACAAAAGTCATCGGACACCTAGAAGACAAACACAACATAGCATTTATTGACATACATTAGTACGGTATTGGTCCATCTTTGGCCTTAATGCATGCCCTGACCTTTCGAGACATGCTTTTGACAAGGTTTTAGAAAACAACGATAGGTATCATTTCTTCTTTGTGATAGGTATGCGCTTCCATTCAGAACATAATGCGGCCGCTAACTGTTGCTTAGTAGTAGGCCTTGGTTCCAAACTTCTTATGCGGCACTCTAATTCATCCCACATGTGCTCTATGAGATTTAGATCAGGGCTCTGTGCTGGCCAGTCCACACACGATACGGAATTTTCATCAAACCATGCCGTAACTGTCCTTGCTTTATGGCGCTCTGGACGTGTGTGCCTTTGCTCCGTGTTTTTGTGCCCTTCTGCGGTTATTCTGTGATTGCCGTCACCTGCTTTGTTGCGTGTGATGTTCATGAAGTTCTCGTCTTTCGTTTGAGATATCTCGCAAGTCGGTGAGTGCTCGTTTGTTCCTATTATCCTCGTTTTACTTCTCGACCAAGTTGGTCGTTCTACGAACTTTCTTCGCCATTGTAAATAGCGTTTCTCCTGGATTGGCTAAGGGTCCTGTCCATCTCTCTGAGCCTCCTCCTTCTGTCCTGCCTACAACTGACGTGCTACTGCGTTCCATAACGCCGTCCTGTCTTCGCTTATCTCCGATGGCGCCAAGGATGCCTCTTCTTTCCCAGCTGTGGCCTCTGATTTTCTGCCTTCGCCGCTTCTTTTTCTTCTGTTGCTGCCGTTGATGCTGTGCTTTTCAGCTGCGCATAGATTCATTGCTGCATGCTTTACCAGCTACTGCTCCGGACGTTGTTCCTCTTCCCTCACCTGGTGTTCCATCTTTCAGAACAGCCTCGTCTTCCTCGAGGAGTGCAACAACCATCTGCACATACTCATCTGTTGTCTCGTCTCCTGCTTCGGCGTCCTCGTTTTCCTCGGTAAATGCTTTGGTTTCCTATGTTACTCGCCATGGCTATAAACTTTTCCTAGATCTTCCTGAAGACCCTCCCACTGGTTAACAGCTGCACACTGCTCGACCTCGGAGTTTCCTTCGAGGCCTTGCCTGACACTTCCCTGAAAAAATAGATTCTGCTTTAAAGACGATACTCCTCCCGGTGCCATTACTCACATGGCCAGAAGGCCTCGGTCTGTCATTGTGGTCTTTGCTCTAGCAGTGCTCCTCTTGGTGCTCCCGCTTCAAGACGTACGTCCCTGACCTCTGGATCTGGGACGTAAGTCGCTTCCGTTGCCCTCTGGGCACGGTTCGCTGCAGAAGTCATTTACAGCCTCTGCTCAACGCGCGTCTTCACTTTCGTCACCTTCTGGACACGCTTCTCAGCTACAGTCAGTTCCAGCCACTGATCAACGAGTGTCTTCGCATCCGCAGCC
Organism: Macrothele yani; assembly: GCA_039090855.1. Lineage (NCBI taxonomy): Eukaryota > Metazoa > Arthropoda > Arachnida > Araneae > Macrothelidae > Macrothele > Macrothele yani. The sequence continues at coordinate 5,725,987 of CM077014.1, forward strand.
ATCTGCGTCTACATTCGACGATTTCAGTTTCCGCCAGCCTGCACCACCTATTGCTGTGTATCACCTTCTGCTAATATCCTGATCGCTTCTGATGAGACGCAGTGACCACTGTCGTTGCGTCCACAGTTCTTCATCCTTTGCCCTCTGTGCTACTCAGGCCTATACTGCCGCCATGTTCTCGCTGTGTTCCTCCGGCTCGTGTGAATATTTTTGTACTGAACTTCTGATCATTGAGTCCAGCCTCGTGCTCCACGCCCATTATTGTGTGCTCACGTTACTGCAATGTTTCCCCTGCTTCGGTTTGTTATGTGCGATTTTTGTGTCTTGCCTTGTTTTACTGTATTGCTTTGTTCCGGCTCGTGTGAATAGTTCTGTATTGAACTTCGACTGATTGAGTCCTGCCTCGTGCTCCATGCTCATGGTTATGTGTTCACGTTACTGTAATGTTTCCCCTGCTACGGTTTTTTTTGCGCGATTTTTTGTGTGTCTTGTTTGTTTTATTGTATTGTTATGTTTTTCCCGTTATTTCGATGTACCGTTTCCCAGAAAAACTATTACAGCGATGCTGAAGCCTTGATTTATGGCTCGGTGCATTATCCTGCTGGTACCAACAAGGCTCGGTTCCATAGTATTGCCACAGAGTTGGTTAACAGGTTTGTCCACGATAACCAATGGGACGGGACCATACCACGAAAAACACCTCCACACGAGTATACCCTGCCAGCGACACTGTGGTAAATAGCGTTCCCTCGGCTGCCACCATACCCACCCACGGCCATCCGACTGATGGATCGTGTATCTTGATCCATCAGTCCATAGTACCTTTTTCCATTGATCTACGGTCCACGATAAATATTCTTTACATCATGCTAAACAACGAGAAGCATTCCGAGTGGAGATGAAAGGCTTATGAGCAGCCGCACGACCACGGTAACCCATGGAATGAAGTTCTCTGCGAATGGTACGTGTACATACCGAGGTTCCTGCATTTTTACTCACCTGTTCACTGAGGTCTTGTGCAGTACTCCGTCGATTAGCTGTAACGACTCTCCTGAGGCTTTGACGTCCTCTATCACTGATTTTCTTTGGTCTGCCGGTATGTTTTGCTGCTTCAGGCATTCCATGTGTCTTCCACTTATTCAGTAAATCCAAACAGTTGACTTGGGTATGTTTAAACACCTCTCGGTTTCTCTTACGGACAACCCACTAATATAACACCCAATAATCTTTCCTTTCTCAAAGTCAGTTCTCTCCCGCCACGACATTTTCATTCAACCTCACAGTGCGATATGATTGCGGTCAGCTGTAGACTTGTTTTTATACCGTTTGCAGATGTACCGCGCATCTTAACAACGCAGCGGATTCGTTCATTTGCTTTTGAAGGGGTGTTTGGTGACCTTTGTCAATATATTGTATTTCGAAGCGCAGAAGAAGTAATTCTCATTAATTCCAGACGTTGTGAGGAAGAATCATCACACATTTTCTCACTGCCTGGACATTAATTTTGCGCTGGGCACAAATATAGCTTAAAACCATTTTTCCGGGGGTGGGATTCTACGTAGCATATGCTTTCCCGCTCAGATGCCGGTTATTCTCTCGACTTGGCTTATCGTTGCAACTTGCCGTTCTGACTCTTGCTTCATCTCAGTGGTATATGTCACAAGTATCTCTGTAATATGATGGTAATGAATCGACGTGTGTGTGTGTGTGTGTGTGTGTGTGTGTGTGTGTGTGTGTGTGTGTGCGCGCGCGCGCGTGCAAATTTATAATATACTGAACTCAAAGACGATATCTTCCGGACCCCCACCCCCACCCCCATCCACCCAGTGTCAAAATCCTGGGTGCGCCCCTGGAAAAGACTACAAAGCATCAAGACTTTCAAACCTCAGTTAGAAAACAGCAACAACTTTTCGTTATATAGATGTTCAATTCCCTGGTCATTGGATTGGCCGGCGTGATCCTGTGGAATGACCACCCAGATCTCCCGACCTCACACCACTCGACTTTTATCTGTGGGATCATCTGAAACGCCTGGTGTATGCTGAACAAATCAGCGACAAACACCACTTTCAGCAACACATCTTGGAGGCCTCAAACCGCATCTCCCCCGATATTCTCGTGCAGGTGCATAACGACTGGATCAAGCGTCTTAAGCTCTGTGTTCAGCAACAAGGACAACACATGAGCACATCAAATAGCTGCGCATCACAGGGTACTTTAGAGGTTGTTATTTAAACTTTCTGTGTTGATAACTTGTGAACCACAACACATATGACAAATCTGATTACGGCAATCAATTTCTGACAAAATTCTGGTCTTGTTTGATATACAAAATGACCCCACTATTTGAAACATTTGATCCTGATCCAATATGGCGGATTTCAAGATGGCGGCATGTTCAGGAAATAGCATAAAATATAGCCCCCCCCCCCTCACAGATTCTTTGCTGGGGTATTCAGATATTTCTACCGTATCTGAAATACAAGGGTGTCCTGCGACTTTTGGCTCACCTTGTAGTTAATGGTTGATGCACTAGGAACAATTCCAAGAAAATTTGTGACGTGTAGTACCTGTTTATCTTTTCGTTTTTGTTTACTTCCCCTTATGTACTGTACATTTTGATTACCTCTTGTTATATTTCTTGCACTGAACGTCTCGTCAGAACTCCCAAGATTTTGCTGCAAGAAGGAATTGAGAAATGGAGCTACTACCGGATATATCATTTAGTGGTCGAGTGGTCTAGGATTCAGGCTTCCGGCATGTCGAACTTGTTAACTAGAAGCATAATGCGGGACATGCACGTCTTGTTTGTCCTTCTGTCTCTTTTTCCCTAGAACCAGTGGCTCAAAATTAATAATAGACGACTCTTTAAAGCCATAAATGTTCGTTGGTTTTCTCCCTTCCTTTGAATGAGTGGCTCTATATTAGGAACGGGCGACTCCTTATATTAATAGATGCTCGCTGGTTCTTTTTCTTCCCAGGAACGAGTGGCTCTAATTTTGGGATGGGTAACTTCTTATAGCATTAGATGCTCCCTAGTTCTGTTTCTTTCCTGAAACGAGCTGCTCTAAATTAGGAATGATCTGGCTCTCTCATTTTTCTGGAATCAGTGCCTCTAAATTAGAGATGGGAACTCCTTATAGTCATCGATGCCCACTGTTTCTCTATCTTCCATGGAATCAGCTGCTCTAAAGTAGAGATGAGGACTCCTTACAGTCATAGATGATCGCTGGCTCTCTCTCTTCCTTTGAACCAGTGGCTCTATATTAAGATGGGCGACTCCTCAGAGTCAAAGATGCTTGCTGGTTTTGCTTCTTACCTTTATTTAGTGCCTCTAATTAAGGGATGGGCGACTCCTTATAATCAAGGATGTTAGCTGGTTCTGTTTCCCATCTTTTTTTTTTTTTTTTTTTTTTTTGATTGGAGGTTTAACGATTATCGTGAGCAACTCAATGGGCGATAAGCACTCTCCCGTCCTTAATTTAGGGCCACTGACTCCGGGGAAGGGAGAGATCCAGTGCCGTAAGACAAAACACGACATCCATGCCTCACCGGGATTCGAACCCGGACCCTTCTCAGACGAATGTTCATAAGTCAGCGCTTAAACCACTGCACCACCGGGGTAACTTTCTTATCTTTAACGAGTGTCTCTAATTTAGGGATGGGCGACTCCTTATTGCGTTAGATGCTCAGTAATTATCTCCATCCCCTAGAGCCAACAGCGCAATTTAGATGCTCATGGGATAAGTTAAACTTCAAATCTTAAAAAAATCCCCTGCGAACGGATCTGAACTCTCTCTCTCTCTCTCTCTCTCTCTCTCCTTTCACTAAAAGACATTTGTTCAATATTTTTAGTCCTAGTGCTTCACTAAACAGAGGAGATTATCCGATCGCGAGCGATTAGGTGACAGTGTCTTAACTTGACTGCTTTAAACTCAGAATAGTAAAACTTACACATGTCACTAAGCTGTTCGCTGAAATCCAGATGTTAGCTCCTCATTACAAGTTCAAGATCATCAGCTAAATCAAAGTTACTCATACTGTTAGACTTCATTCACTGATCATGTATCATACTCTTACATTTACAGCGATCTCGGCACAAAACTCAGTCTTCACTGTGACATCAATGACACGTCTCGCAGAAATCTTTATGGCTATGGTAGGAAAAGTGCGTACCAGTCGGAGCCGCCTTTCAGAACATCCCTGCGATTATGGTCCATGGAATTAAGTTGCTCCTATTTCACATGTCAGAGAGCTAGGTACAGCTTCGGCCATACAGTGTGACAGCTATCCGGACCAGATGAAGAAGAACGAGTTCGCTACTGTCAATGCTTTCACGATCTCGTTCGCAGTTTACCGGAAATACTCGACATCGGATGAGTCCTGTATTCCAGAGATTTCAGAAATTACTCGTTTCCAAGGATGGAATAGAAATTTTAGCAGCAGGAATCTTTTTTTCACCATCATAGCAGTCAGCATAGGGAATTGATGACTCTTTCAAGAAGACGCTCTCAGCGAAGTGGTCATTAGTATAGTTATAAAACAGCATTTCCCAGGCAATCGAGTTTAGTTGGTTGGCCAAGTGTTTTATCATTTTATTGCCTTATTGCCTACTACAGCGTCAGTAACACGGTGAGAGAAAACGAAGCCAGACTAGATATTATTTCAGAAGCAACAGGCGTTTTAAAAAAGCAACGAATTGCCAGGAGTTGAAACAGAGGGATAGAGCAAGGGTTACGAGGAGAGAGTGGGTCACGGAGGTCAGCAAAGGTTTGAAGGCAGGAAAAGGGGATAGACGCTTCTACGTGCGAAAGCGCGGAAGAAAATGAAATGATGCGAGGGAAATTAATAAGATGAAGAACAGAGAAAAGAAAATGGTGTAATAGTTGAAGTTGAAAGCAGAAATGAAAGTGATCAGCAGCAAATTACAGTGCTAAGATAATTCCCGGACAAACCAGCAATGAGCACTTAAAAATATTAAAGCGCAGGTTTAATACCTCAAGTGCAATTACTCTCTCCATGGTATATTTTTCATTCACAAAAGTTGCAATTAGGTATAGATATAGAACCAGAACGGGAAGGAAAAGTCCCATGAATGTCTATAGTTGCGCTTCTCTGGGTCCATGAATTCGCAGAATTCCAAATCACCGAGAATCCTCATGCGGTTAACGAACAGCCACTGCATAAGAAGAAACTGTGTGATATGGTGAGCGGTGTACTCTTATTTTCAAAGGATTGTCGGTTTTATGTTCTTCAAAGGAACTGTAGACATTTTTTGTTAATGGGTGTTTAACGACCACCGTGAGCAACTGGATGGACTATAAGCAGTCTCCCGTCCCTAATTTAAGGTCACTGTTTCCAGGGAAGGGAGAGAAACAGTGTCGTTAGACAAACACAACATCAATGCTCCACCGGAATTCGAACCTGGACCCTTGTCGGACGAATCATAAGCCAGCGCTTAGATCAGTGCGCCACCGCAGCGGCATTTGCACATTTACTCACAACTTGTTCAACAACTGGAGGATGTGGAATTTACTGTAAAGTTACCGTTACGAGTGAAAACAATAAAATTCTGTTTTCATTCTGTGATCTTTTTTGTTGGCTTTATTTCATTTTGAAAGGGTGTAAGAGATACGAAGAATACAGAGTGAAACGTAAGACGCGAAAGGGTGTTACAAACATGATATATGCCATTGTTAATGTTACGAAGAGGACATGTGACATTATTAGCACGTCTTTTGTAAAAAACAGCAGGTGCTTATATTATTACTTTGTCTGTCCGTCAGTCTGTAGACACCGTATCTCTGTAACTGAGCACACCGGACAAAAATTTATAGTCACCCGTAACAGAAATGACAGTAGGAAGTTACCGGTTGCACAGAGAGCTCCGTGATAGCATTGGTGAGAGATAAATAGCACTGGCTTGGTCTACAGGTTCATTTCTGTTTTGTGTAGTGGTGAAGAACAACGTGTGTGTTGAATTTAGTCTGCAAACGGAGCCATCGTGTTTGGCCGTGCGCACGGACACAAAGTGAATGAAATCGCCCAATCTGTTGGTGTGTCGAAGCGTACTGTCCAGCGGGTCTGCAAAATTTTTTGTGGTCCGCAGCATGTAACTGTGGCCGGAAAAAGATTCTTACCAACAGAGACCGCCTCCACGTTTCACGTCTGGTAACTGCAAATCGGTTTCAAGCCAGGCAACAATTGCTCCAAACGGTCAATGAAAGTCCACTCCAACCAATTTCCGAAAGGATATTGCGATGAGAACTGCATGCGATGGACATCTGGAGCAGAGTACCACGGAAGGGACTTCTTTCAACAGCAAGTCACAGAGTCGTACGTTATCAATGGGCTCAGAGGCACCAAAACTGTAATGTGGAGGACTGGAAACGAGTAATTTGATCTGATGAGTCTTGTTTTTGTTTGTACTCCAATGATGGGAGGCGACGAGTGCATCGCAAGCCCAATGAAGCCCTTAATCCTGATTGTGTCGAAGGTGTTGTTCAAGCTGGAGAGGATTCTCTGATGTTTTCCATACCGCGAAATGGGCCCTCTCATCGCAGTGACGATGAATTTGAACCATCATGTGTATCTCCGCATTTTGAACGACAACGTGTTGGCCTTTGCGCTACATCTCCAGGAGTAACATTACACTGCCCCTCCTGTTTTCCAAGATGACAATTGCAGTGTGCACAGGGCTAAAACTGTGTCTGAGTGGCACGACGAATTGTAAGCAACACTGTCTTACCTTGACTGGCTCGCCAAATCCCCAGATTTAAATCCTATTGAAAATATGTGGGATCGTTTGGAATAGAAAGTGAAACGCCAGATTGGACACCCACGTTCTCTGGCGGAACTTCAGGACCAATTGACGCACGACTGGCTACAAATCGATGTCCAATACATCCACAACCTCGTGGAGTCTCTACCACACCGGATTCATGCTGTTATCAATGCAAGAGGCGCCTATTAGGTAAGTTCTGACAGGGGTCACTAATTTTTTGTCCGGTGTGCTTATCAGATCGATTTGAAAAATTGTTTCTGCATTAGGGAGCTTGAAATGTGAGAAAGGTGATCCTTGTTTCTAGTTTTTCTTCTGAGGCATAACTTTGCCACCAGATGATGTAAATGCAGATGCTATTGAATGCAAAATGCATTTATTTCATAGCATTGCTAATTTTCTATTTGAAAAATTATTTCTTCCCTTCGGTACCATTTATGAAGAAAACTATTCTGGATGCAGTGTCTTTAAAACCATTTGGGAATACCGTCAGCTTAAAATAACGCATAGTTTTTCCGCCAGGGGACGTATATCATACTTTTCGCAATATCTTTTCTTCTGATAGTCCGATCTGAAAAATTCCTTCTTTGTGGGAGAGCATTTTTGGTGGGAAATGTTTTGCATATAATTTCCAATTTCTTTTTATCGCACAAGTTTTCCACTGGAGGGTTTCAGGTTTATGTTTACAGCAAATCTGCGCGTCTTAACACCCGGTTAAAAAATCTCTTTTCGGTCAGATACTAACTTAGAAAGCATTTTGCATGCATTTTCTGTCCATAGTAATGCACCATTTTTACGCTAGGGGCGCAAATATTTAATTGTTTTTCTCAATATCTCTGCTTCTAATATTTCGATTAAAAACTTCTTATGACACCCGATATCATTCATTACGTGGAACACTTTGCATGCACTAGTGGGTTTTTTAGTTATAGTTCTGGCGCTAGGTGGTGCTAGTGTGTATTTCTATTTGGAACCGTATCTCAGCTTCTAAATATCCTACCGAAAATTTTCTTTTGCTGCATGCCATTTGCTACAGTAAAGATGGGGAGCATCATCGTCTTTAAACAATGCACAGTGTTCACGCTGGAGGGCCGAAATGTCAAAACTCTATTCTCGCTATCTCTGCTTCCAGGAAACGTATTTGAAAAATTCTTTTTTCGTAGCATGGCTTTTGCTATGAAGAATGCTTTTAGCATGCTTTCTAGGTTTCAATTATTCAACATTCTGCCACCAGGGAACGTCAGCGTACATTTCTGTGTGAAAGAATTAATTCGATTCTAAAAATCTATTAGACAAATCTTTTTTTGGTTGAATACTCTTCGTAAGGAAGAGAATTTTGAATCCATTTTTTTCTTTAAGTAAAGCAAAGATGCTCAAGAAACGCATATAGCGTATTAATCCGCTTATTTTTGTGGTGTAATAAGCACAAAGATTCGCCAAGCTTTCCCACTCCGCAGGAATACATTTTCAAGGCGTAAAGATGCAAAGAATCAGAACACTGTCGCTCTTTTCAGCTTGAAGCTGCAAGGTGACACAGTGTGAGAAAGAAAAAGCGGGTATATGTACGCTATACGGTTGGTATATCCTGACAACACGAAAAAGATATACACTGACGGAAAAAAAAATCCCAACACCACGAAAAAATAGTTGTAGAGGAATGAAATAGCGGCAATACATTTGTATAGGTAACATATTTAATCGATTAAGGTTTCAAGATCACAGCTTAATGTAAGCGCAAGAAGAGCCATTTTAAATGTGAAATGCTGGTACATTAATAACCGGTGTAACCGCCAGAATGTTGAATGCAAGCACGCAAACGTTCATGCATTGTGTCGTACAGGTGCTCGATGTCAGTTTGTGGGATGGAATTCCATGCCTGTTGCACTTGGTCGGTCAATACAGGGACGGTTAATGCTGGTTAGGGGTGGCACTGGAGTTGTCGTCCAATGATGTCCCATACGTGCTCGATTGATGAAAGATCTGGTGATCTAGCAGGCCACGGCAACATGTCGACACTCTGTAGAGCATGTTGGGTTACAACAGCGGTATGCGGGCGAGCGTTATCCTGTTGGAAAACACCCCCTGGAATGCTGTTCATGAATGGCAGCACAACAGGTTGAATCACCAGACCGACGTACAACTGTGCCGTCCGGGTGCGTGTAATAACCACGAGAGTGCTCCTGCTGTCATAGGAAATTGCTCCCCAGACCATAACTCCAGGTGTAAGTCCAGTGTGTCTCGGCCGCAGACAAGTTGGTTACAGGCACTCACCTGACCTCCTTCTAACCAACACACGGCCATCACTGGCACCCAGGCAGAACCGGCTTTCATCAGAAAACACAACAGATCTCCACTCCGTCCTCCAATGAGCTCTAGCTTGACACCACTGACGTCGCAAACGGCAGTGGTTTGGAGTAAGTGGAATGTACGCTACAGGGCGTCTGGCTCGGAGCTGTCCTTCAAGTAACCGACTTGTAACAGTTCGTTGTGTCACTGTGGTGGCAACTGCAGCTCGAATTGCTGCCGCAGAAGTGGTACGATGCGCCACGGCCATACGCCGTACACGGCGGTCTTCCCTCTCAGTAGTGCCACGTGGCCGGCCGGAACCCGGTCTTCTTGAAGCAGAACCTTTCCTTGACCACCGCTGCCAACAATCATGCGCAGTGGCTACATTCCTGCCAAGTCGTTCTGCAATATTGTGGAAAGAAAATCAACCTTCTCGTAGCGCTGTTACACGACCTCGTTCAAACTCCGTGAGCTGTTGATAATGGCTTCTTCGTCTTCTTAAAGGCATTCTTGACTAACATCAACACCCTACGTCGAATCTCAACGATTACTAACTCTCAGGAACGTTACAGCGCGTATTTACAGCAAACCTGCTTTGCATGTTCCGAGGGGCGCTACTAGCGCCACACGTATGCGCCGAGCACGAAATTTGCATAGACGTCATCTTACAGATGTACTCTCACCGCCTACCAACTGTCGTTTATCTAACACAACCCCTTCTTGGTGTTGGGATTTTTTTTTCCCGTCAGTGTATATCGGAATTACAAAGCGATCCTTGGACTCTTAATGTAAAGAACACGTCCGAAGTGTCAGCCAGGACATGCAGAATACAGCCCTCGCCAGAGAAGTCATGCATTCATCGGCCGCTCATGTATGAAATAGTATTAGAAGAATTGTCCCATACACCAACTTTAAAGAGACTGCCATCAGAGAAACAGTCGAAATTCTCTCCAGCAAACTAGGATGCAATGATATGGCGAACTACCAATGGTTTGGCATGCGTTATTAAAAGATGGAAACACATCGCCGCGCACCGTATAATTGCGTGTGTGACGTGCGTGCCCCGCAGGACGCACATGAGATAAAGGCAGGTAGAAGGGAGAGCACATGTCCGCGTAGCTCAGCTGGGAGAGCAACTTACTCCGGAGTGAGGGGACCCGGTTTCGATGCTCGACGCGGACAAACTTATACGTTATATTGGCGCCCGAACTTCCAGGATGACCCGGCTGTTAAGTTTCTCGCAATGATGTGATGTTCTTTCCACACGGCGAGACAGGTAAAATGAGAATCCCTTCTTCAGTGCTTCGAAAAAATAAATCAATGTGATGTTACGTTCCACACTGATGTGTGGAACGTAACATCACATTGATTTACACATTGATTTAATTGTCTGGGATTTCTCAAATGCACGTTCTTTATTGGATGACTGCCTACAGCGACACATGGCCCGGCTGACCCGTGCGCCATGCCCCCGGCCCTCTTTCGGGAGGGGAGGGGGAGATGTGACGTACCTGCCCCGCAGGATGCACGTGAGATAAAAGGCAGATATCAGTGAGGAGCACATGCCAGTTCTGTATAGTGGATAGCACTCGGAGCTCCGGAGCCGAGAGCTGCAGATTCGAATCCTGGCATAAAAATGTTGGAGAAATTTACTTCGTCATACGTGATAAAAAATTCAATTAATATGCTCGTGATGTCACCCACGTTATTTTCAAAAAATCATCTTTGTTTCTTACGTGTTCTAATTCCCGGAATTTTTATGTCTACCATTGCCTTGAAAAAGCCTCCCAGTGAAATGCGAAAGCTTAGCGAATCTTTGTGCTGACTACACCACAAAAAGAAACCGATTTAAAACGCTAAAAGCGTTTCTTGCGCTTTCAGTGTGGTGTATTTAAAATAACGTTAAGGTAAAGATACTTCTCTAGGGGAGGCTCTTTATCTCTTTTACAAACTGTTCGATTTAAAAACACCCTTGTCTCTGATACTTCCTTTACCTAGGAGAATGTTTTTGTATACAGTTTTTTAATTTTGGTAACATACTTTTCAGCAGTTAGTAAATGTAAGTAGCTGTCTCTTTTTCTGGACGTTTTATCGATTGTAGAAATTCGATTGAAATTTTTTCACCGGTTCTATTGACTATCAATAACCCTACTCACATTACGTATTTAAAATCCCTAGGTGATATGCGTGTACTTCCTTTCATACTGAGTTTTTAGAATTTCTGCTTTGAAATATACAAAGGCCGTTCCATAAAAACTTAGAGTAAAATCGCACAAAATGAAGAAATGTTGCTACAGCAAAATATATGTTATTCTTTCTCCAAGTATCTTCACTTAGATGATATACAACGGTCCCATCGTTCAGTCCACTTTTCAAACATGTGGTAAAGGTATTTTGTGGAAGCTGCTTTATAGCGACCACTGTACATCTTGAATAACGTCACCATCTGTGTTGAATGTTGCGTCATCGAACTTCTCCTTCATTGTTGGAAACAACAAGAAATCACACGGGGCGAGGTCAGGACTGTAGGCAAGCTATGGTAGAATTTCAAAACTCCATTTCGTATGAAACTGTTAAAAATCACAAGCAGCCATATGTGGTCGGGCGTTATCATAGTGTAGGGTCCAGTTGCCCACCAGTTCCGGTCGCTTAATCGATATGTGGCAGACGCTTCAAGACTGAAATATAATACTAAGCATTGACAGTAGTTTGTGGAAGAACGGCATGCTGGTAGAGTACACCTTTATGATCAAAGAAAAGGATCATAACCATCTTCCCAGTTGATTTGGTTTGGCGGACTTTTTTCGGAGGAGGCAAGCTTGTGTTTTTCCAGACACTCGTTGCGCGCTTCGTGAGGCGGTCGAAATAGTGAACCCATGTTTCATCGGCAGTTATTATTGTATTTAGAAAGAATGGATTCTTTGCAAGCATTTGTTTCCACTCATCACACACCTGAACTCTGGCTAAGAGTTGTTCTCTCGTCAAGTGATGAAGTACCCATCTAGAACACACAAGCTGCAGCAGTAATTTGTCGTTCAGAATGCCAAAATGCTGACGTTTTTGAAATATTAGTTGACGCCGCAATGTCTTCACACGCCATTCGTCGATCTTCTTGCAGGATTGCCCAAACGGTGTTAACAATACGCTCCGTAACAACACTTTCAGGTCGACCAGGCCTAGGAGCGAGTTTTACGACAAACGCTCTTTTTTGAAATCATGGTACCATCTAAAAATCGTTGACTCACCCACACATTAATCTTTTTAAGCTTTTTTCGTTAAATCAACGGTTTCTGGAGCAGTTTTACGCAAACGATAGCAAAACTTCATTGCGCAACGCGTTTTACTTTTTAACTCTAAATCACTCACCTCCATAGCTGTATGGCGAAATGCAGACGTACCTTAAACAACTGCGCAATCACAAAACCAGAATCGCCTGCCACGGCTAATAACTGTTGCCATAGATGATACTTCCTTAAATCAGTTAGTCGTCTGCGTGGTTATTTTTCCCCTTCGCATTGTTGCCAACTCAAAAAAAATATTCTTAATTTTTATTGAACGGTTTTTGTAGTTTTAGCGTCAGAAAGGATTCAAAAGACGTGCTCATTACATCCGAAAATTAGGTATCATCTTTCTTGTTATGAATGAAATCGGCGGGCCGGGCTATAAATTTGAAGTGGTCCGGTATCGGGGTGGGAATCTGAACGTTCGGGTATCGGCAGTACCGGGATTCCCTATTCCTGTGAGGATCTGTAATCGAAAATATGGGTGAATAATACCGAGTATTATTAAGTCTTCATGATTTTATTTTGTGCTATCTGAAGATCAACACATTTTCCTCTTTACATTATCAACCTTCTAGTTTAATGTTGATTTTGTTTTTATTTTTATTGTCTGCCTGTGATGGTTTTTTTCCTTCAATGCAAGTCGATGATGGAGTGTAGAAGGAGCGAAGCTGAATTAATAATAACCGTTCATGAGAAAGAAATAAAGTTGCAGTCCTGTTCATACTTTGAAACTCAAATGTTAATAATTCATTTATTCTGTTTTACGAATGCTCATTTGCGATTTGAGAGGTATTAATCTCTGTAACTTTTCCTTCGAGCGCAGCGGCAATATTAGATACGAAAGTGCGTTTCCTTTTTTTTTTTTTTTTTTTTTTGTTAAGTGTCAACATCCTCTACTGCGCGTCTGCGGTGGAGTAGTTCACCCGCAGGTGGCTGTTGTTCATGGGAGGTTCTCCGTGGAAAAACAATAGTTTCCATTGGATCCCCAGTGTTAAATAAATGATCTTCGGTGGGAGGGGCAGCTACGGGTGTTCCCGACGGGGGTTGGATTCGTACGAGATCCGCGACACCTTCTGAACTCCCATCTAGACGCTGATTTTTCAAGTCTGCTGCTATCCTTACGAGATGCGCCAAGCAGTGGGAACCATCACCACTAACCCGTGGCGTTGCCAATCGTCTGTCTCCAAACGGAACACAGGTCATTTGTACCAAATGCTCTCTCTTGTTAAGTACGTCATTTACTTCGTCATTACTTAATGCCACTACTGACAAGCTCCCGGCCTCTTATTAATCCTTTGTCAGTGACCCGAGTAAACCCACAAACGCTTGGGTCTCCAGTCACATATCCCGTGGGTTAAAATGCACTTCCTCATTTGTTAAACGGGGATTTTGTTTGGGTACATAGGTGTGTAACAAATCATTAATCTAGTGATTCCAACGTGCTCTACTTTCCCAAGACTTGCGGGTGGGGATGCTATTATCTTTTGGCATCATGCATTGACTGAAAACTCACACTTTCTTGCCCCCACCCCTTCCTAAAAAGAAAAAGGATATGGGAAACTTTTCTTAAGCTTCCTGACATTTCTTGGCCTTATTTAGCTCTCGTATAAGAGCAGGACATAGGTGGAAGATGTTCTTATCTATGAATTCGTGGCAATAAAAAACTAAGTGATCGTATCAAGTCTGCGAAACTTCCACCCAGCTCTTAATAAAGCCATTCTCTGAATACTAAGCCTTAATTAGAAGCAGTTCATGTGTTCATATTGCACATGCATGAAGACATTTCTACTTAATTTCATATTCTCATAGAAAACATGCCCTCAAGGCCAGTTAAAAATAAAACAAGAAAGATGACACCAAATTTTCGGGTGTAATAAGCACGTCTTTTGAATCCGTTCTGACGCAAATTAAATTTATCAAAGCTATTCAAAGTCAATGGAACCGGTATGGAAAACAATAGTATCTGACGGAAGAAAGAAGTTTTTAAATCGGGTCTTTAATCCCTCAGATATTGCTGTAAACGGAATCGTGAGCTTACGAACTCTTAGAAACAGAGTTATCGACAAAAATAAGATGTGACTTTACGTCCCTTGGTGGGAAAACCATGCATTATTTTGGGAAGAAAGTATTCACAAAAGGTTTATCCATATGAGCGGTATCGGTCCAAGAAAAAAATGTTGGTCGAGTTTTCAGGAGCCTAGATTTTGCTACAAATACATCAGAAGTAGAAATTATATCAGAAGTAGAAAGTAAACACATATCCACATCCCCATATCCGTAAGTCCACCATATCCATAAGTAAGTCCGTAATAAGTTTTATCCACCATATCTCCCCTCTCCCCGTATCACCATATCCGCCAGTCCTTCCGTCTGTCATCTTTGCACTTAGTGGTTTGGAAAAATATTTGGCATGGAGAAGTCTGAACTGTGAAAACGATAATTTTTGTCTTTCGGTCTTTTTCAGATGTATAACTTTTTTTTTCTCATATTTGTAAACTAGCTCATAGCCCGTGCCATTGTTGGCTTGGTTTATTTTATGTATCGTTATGGACGCCAACTTATCAGAAGAATCGTTGTTTGCAAGTTCCTGTCATTGGAGCAGGGATGCAAATAAATGAGTAAACAAATTGAACGTTATGACAGATGTTTCCTTTAGCACATATCTTTATTCGTCAGATCGGGGAAAAGGGGAAATATTGGAATAATAGTTGGTCTGATTGAATAGTAAATACTTCCAGCGGGAGTTGGATGTTATGGACGGCCTTCCCTACGCTTTTCCCGCCAAATATGTTCCTAGCTTGCGTGGCTAAAAGCCCGCGTGAAAATCTCTTCTTCTTCCCACCGAAGATCTCCGACTTGACTTTCTTTATAACTGCACGTTCAAATCCCTTTCACACTCTGTCTGTCCCCCTGACGTAAGAAATTGTACTCTTTAATTGCTTGCTCCTATTGTACCCGTCGGGCTCTGCTGAGGGAAAGGGGGTTTCCTTTTGTTCGTGGGAGGTCCCACGGTCGACGAGAGAATGACCTTTCTCTGAAATGAATCTGTGCTGAGCGTCTTTTTGGCTGCGGAGGTAATTTTTCATTATTGTTGGCACACAAAACAACAAAAGTTACAATGTAAATAAAGTTTGAATATTTCCATATAACACCATGCATAGGTGAAAAAGCTGTGACAGAAATTTTTATGACACGAATCGTAAAATACATATACATAACTATAATACAATTTTACTTGTTCTTTTTTACGAAATAAAATAACGCTGATTCCTTTTTATGAAATAAGACAGCGCTTATTCCTTTTTATGAAATTACTATGCAATTTCATTCCGTTTTATGGAATTACTCTTCAACGCGAAGAAAATGAAATGAAACACTACACAACACCTACATAACAGAAGAAACATCGCAGACAGTTGTTCGATCACGTGCGTGTTGCCACAGATGAAGTCCTTTGTCTTACTAACTTTATTTTATTTTCCGTATTTGTCTTTGATTTTACGTATCGTGCGATAGAGGTGAGCTTAGTTCCGATTTCGGCCATTGGATAATAGCAGATGGCGCTGCAAGTACTGAATGACGTCAGTTCGTTGACGTCTTAGGGACAAACGTAGCATATTATATAGGTTTTATATTTCTGTGACGTGATCAAGGAAACATGATGTCATTTTTTAAAGAAGAGCCACAAAAAAGCTTGCTATTACTTATTACATTTTAATAACCCGAAATGGTTTTTTTTTTTCAGTGTTGGCTACTAGTGTAACCTGTTAATGGTGATAGGTTACTTCAAATTTCAAGAAACTCTGCAATCAAAATTTACAATCAAACTCTGAACACCCATGTAAAAAATAAATCCAGTGTGTGGAATAAGTTCTAAAGTAAAATAAGGATAAAAAAAATACTTAGGTTTCAAGTTCCGTTTGAATTTTTTTTAATTTTGTGTGTGTGTTGGGGGGGGTGCAAGAGAGGTATATTATTATGCATCTATACATTGCAGTCCGCTTTCTATTTATTCTGCACTTTTGCTGAGTATTTCAGTGATACTTGTAAATGTAAAAGTTGCTATTGACGAATCAAAAGGTTTAATTTCTCATGAATTAAGTTTCCCCGTCGCTTTCATTTACGATAGGCATTTAAGTGCTCTTTGTTTCTGATAATTTTTCAAACTTTCTGGCTTATCTTCCGGCTGTACAGAATATATTTTTCTTTTTTTTTAATGCCGCTGATGCTCCCGTCCTTGGTGCCATCTACACAAAGGACAATGTAAATTATCAACTGCGTTGATATGAGATAAATTTCTGAGTTTTATGTCACACCGGAGATAAGTACCAAATGAAAGATAAGTGTTATCTGTCAGTTTGAGATGGACGGATGTCATACCAATTATCTGGAGAATCGTGTATCACAGAAGATAATATGCAAATTGATTACTCTATTACGCGAAGTTGAACCTCACTCCTCGAAATCTTTAAGGGAAAAAAAACCCCAAAAAACTAAAGCTCTCATTCGCTAATGCAGTACTTGATTGCCGGACAAAGTTTCTTACTGAAAATTGATTAAATGTATCAGTTTAATCAATTTTGCTTACTTTAGGAAAAGTAGGCTTTTATTCGACGTCGTGCATAAAAGTAACATGTAATACGGATTAGCGGCCTTAAAGCAGGTAAGATCAATAGCTTTCGGAAGGCGGCACGGATGCGTTGCTCTTACAAACTTGTCGAAGAAATCTCTTAGTTTGTGACATACCTATACCTCAGAGGTGATGCATATGTCAAAATGGCAAGTAACAGTGATAAGCGCTTGCCGGCGTAGCTTAATTGGGAAAGCATTCGGCTCCGAAGCAGAAGAATGCGCCTTCGAGCTCCGCCACCGGCAAATTTGGGTGTCACATCGGCGCCCGAGCGTAAAAATGGATCTACTGGCAGTTAGATTCTTTGAAAAATCTGTGATGTTCCTTCCATACGTCGTCTAAAATTAGCCAGAATTCTTCCTTCTACAGTGAGTTTCTACAAGCTTGGTTTACAGACTGCCTCCGAAAACCTACGATTCCGTCCCAGCCCTTTTTCAGGAAGGGGGAGGGGGAGCAATACAGGATGTTCACAATTAAAGAGGAGGTGCTCAGAGCTTTCTGTAGAAAGAACTATCGAAAAAAATCTCATCCAAATTTGGTATACAGTACATACTTTTCTGAATATGCGGTTTCGATTTTCAAAAAAAAAAAAAAAAAAAAAAAAAAAGTTCAAAATTCAGCCGTTAGGGTGAAATTTGGCGCTGGTGTCTCCTTAATTTGCATATTATGTAGGTTATCTAACGAATTTCGGGTGTATAAAGAAGTCGCAAAAATGTTTTTCACAAATCGTCGAAAAGTGAAGTCATGGTGCTCGCTTTACCTGATCCCGTCGTTCCAACACTGCAGCAGAGAAATTGTCTGAACGCCACAATCATTATGCAAGATGGTGCACCCCCTCATATCGCATTAAATGTGCAAGCCTCACTGGAGTAACATTTTTCGAACGAGAGAGTGATTAACCGATCATTTCCAATGTCATGGCCGCCATGATCACCAGATCTGAACTCAAAAAGCCTCACTTATCAAGGCAATGTTCCCAACTCAGGTGTCCTTAGGGCCGCGGGTGGCCTAGTGGGCAGCGTTCGTGACGGCCATGAAAAGGACCTCAGGTTCGATCCCAGGCAGTTACGAACGCTTGATCCACTAAATATCCGCCATGCGACGGATGGGCACGTTAAGCCATCGTACCCCGGGTACTGGCCCCCGGTAATAATAAGGGCGTCTTCCTCCCCCTTTCTACTTCGCTTCTGTGTCACTTTCCTATCGGGCAATCTAGCCCAAATCTCCCAGCTTCCTATTTCTAAGGGTTGTTTAAGACCTGGGGTCAGACACTCCCTTCCTAAAATCCTCTACATATGATCATTTGATCTTGATCAAAAAAAAAAAAAAAAAATCAGGTGTCCTTAAGACAGCTGAGCTAGACAGAATTTTACATGTGAGACAACTCCACTCAGGTCAGTTGCATTCCGCCGTTGAGTATGTTGTTCAGCGAATCCGCAGTTTTTAGAATATTAAGATGGAGGACACATAAAACCATATCTATGATTTAATCTTCAAATTCGTTAGAGAACCTACGTAATATGCAAATTAAGGGTGCATCAGCACCAAAGTTCACCCTAGCAGCGGAATTTCGAACTTTTTTTTTTTTCGAAAAATCGAAACCGCATACTTATAGGAAAGTGTGTGTACCAAACTTGGTTGAGATTTGTCCAATACTTATTTGTACAGAGAGCTGTGAACACCTCCTTTTTAATTATGATCGTCTTGTATGTGACGTATAACCCAACTACCTTGGTATAACCTACCTCAGAGGTGACGCACATGCCAAGACGGAAATTAGCAGTAATAAGACCTTGGCGCCGTAGCTTAATTGGGAAAGCATTCGGCTCCTGATCAGAAGGACGTGAGTTCAAATTTCGCCACCGGCAAATTTGGGTTTCAAAAGTTTAGTGTTCAGAAAGTGAAAAAGGAATTTTCCTAGTTTAGTGTCTAGAAATAGAAAAAGCTATTCAAGTTTTCTTTAATTCAACGCAGCATGAGTACATTGGATGTGACATATAACAGAATGGTTCAAGTTAGCTTCCCTAAACTACCCGTCGAGCTCTTAGCAGAGGTTTCAATTTTCCGTTTAGTTGGGATAATTACACTTAAAAACTGAAGGTCGCTTACATCTAGGAGGCTTTCACTAAGCTGTACGTTAGTAGCTAAAGTTTCTTCGCCAAAGTATAGCCTAGCGAAAGCTTGGCGGTTCTTGAGAATAATTACGCCAAATAAACGGAAAATTTATGACCGACGTTTATCAGGGTATGAGTGATAATATCGGTGTACTTAACAATTCACTGATTTAGAATGTTCTTAGTTCTCTTGTTTTTGTTTTAGGTGCTAAAAAAATCAGGTTTTCTGTATCACGTCATATGTACACATTAAGTGCTACTTGTACACTGTAAAAATAAATTCTGAAATTCACGAGCCACTTTCCGTCAATTAACGAAGCATATTTCTGATACAACCTTTCCCGTGAAATGACGGAAAGAAATCTGAATTTCACGAATTTTTTGTACGACAGGAAAGTTATGAATTTCCAGAAACCTTTTCGCAATATCTATCTTTTATTTTTATTGGAGGTTTAACGACCACCGTGAGCAACTCAATGGGTTATAAGCAGTCGCCCGTCCCTAATTTAGGGTCACTGGTTCCAGGGAAGGGAGAGAGCCAGTGCCGTAAGACAAACACAACATTCATGGCTGAACGGGATTCGAGCCCGGCACCCGTTCGGATGAAAGATCAGGGGCCATCGCTTAGACCACTGCGCCAACGATTCGGCCAATTTCTTTCTTTCTTATATCGACGATAAATTTCCGTTTTTAAGATGTGTTAACGGAAAATTCTGAATTTTCAGAAACCTTTCCGCAGTTCCTTTCGTATATTAACGGGGAAACTCTGTTTTCACTTTTTCTGTATCCGTATGACGAAAACATTCCCATAATAGGAGAGATTCGCGGAAATACTTGAGGTTTGATTAACTGTTAAATTTCAATCGTCTGTCAAAAGAACTGATTTTGAATTTCCGTAGTGAGTGAAGAAATTAGAAAGACATGGAGATAATGCAAATAGACGATGACATCGCTCTGTCGACATTATTTATAACCAGCGCATAGCAACTGAAAAGTTGTTCTTCTGACACCGCTGGGATCGAACCCCAGAGCTCTCGATAACTAGCTGAGTGTGTTCGCTTTACACTACAGTGTCAACAATTCAGAGCGCTATGCGCGGTTTATCAGTCAGCATCTGACTACATAAACCCATATTGATGGGCTCAGCAACTGATGTGTCGCCACCTGGTGGCATCGAACGGTGAAAGCTTCTAAATTACAGCTGATAAATCCAAAGGGCGAAAGAAAGCTGTTATTTCGAAGCTTGCACCGTTGAATGCCACCAGGTGGCGACACATCAGCTGCTGAGCCAATCACTATGGGTTTGTGTAGTTAGATGCTGACTGATAAATTACGCATAGCGCTGTGAATTGTTGACACTGTAGTGTAAAGCGAACGCACAATTTTTCAGTTGCTATGCGCTGGTTATAATAACGTGAACAGAGAGATGTCATCGTCTATTTCCATAGTGATATCGGATATTGTGGATACCATATGGAATGCATTTTGGTTATTGTGGCCCAGGATATTTCTTCTCCTCGCCCCAATTTTGTGCACCAGTTTTCATACAAGATCTCCATAAAGTCTTCCCCACATCACAAAAATTAATGTAAAAAATCTATGGAAGTTAAAATAAAAAGGTTGGCAACATAATATAGCAGCACTCACATAATTTTTTTTGTTCTGTTCTTTAGGTGAGTGCTACTTCTGAATAAGAAGAGCATTTCATCGATAGTGGCTTCCATGCAAGAAAAAGCGGCGTGAGTGTTGTGGTTCCGTGAGACCAAATCGACGGTTACTGTGCAGCATCATTTCAGAAAAGAGTACAGATAATCACAACCGGACCAAAAAGCATAAAAGCTTAGAATCCAAAGTTCAAAGCAACGGGTAGTGTTGGCGAACTCCCACGAGCGGTAGGATCATCGGTTACACAAGAGACAGCTGCAACTGTTCAGGAGACAATTCTGCTGGAACTTTTTACTTTATGTAAAATTATTACAAACATATTCACAAAAAATAATAAGCTCCAGCAGAAAGTAAAATGACTAAATCACTTGCATTAATGAAAAAAAATAAATGAAATACACTGACGGAAAAAAATCCCAACACCAAGAAGGGGTTGTGTTAGATAAACGACAGTTGGTAGGCGGTGAGAGTACATCTGTAACATGACGTCTATGCAAATTTCGCGCTCGGCGCATACGTGTGATACTAGTAGCGCCCCTCGGAACATGCAAAGCAGGTTTGCTGTAAATACGCGCTGTAACGTTCGTGAGCGTTAGTTATCGTTGAGATTCGACGTAGTGTGTTGATGTTAGTCAAAAATGCCTTTAAGACGACGAAGAAGCCATTATCAACAGCTCACAGAATTTGAACGAGGTCGTGCAATAGGGCTACGAGAAGGTGGGTTTTCTTTCCGCAATATTGCAGAACGACTTGGCAGGAATGTAGCCACTGCGCATGATTGTTGGCAGCGGTGGTCAAGGGAAGGTTCTGCCTCAAGAAGACCGGGTTCCGGCCGGCCACGTGGCACTACTGAGAGGGGAGACCGCCGTGTACGGCGTATGCCCGTGGCGCATCGTACCACTTCTGCGGCAGCAATTCGAGCTGCAGTTGCCACCACAGTGACACAACGAACTGTTACAAATCGGTTACTTGAAGGACAGCTCCGAGCCAGGCGCCCTATAGCGTGCATTCCACTTGCTCCAAACCACTGCCGTTTGCGACGTCAGTGGTGTCAAGCTAGAGCTCATTGGAGGACGGAGTGGAGATCTGTTGTGTTTTCTGATGAAAGCCGGTTCTGCCTGGGTGCCAGTGATGGTCGTGTGTTGGTTAGAAGGAGGCCAGGTGAGCACCTGCAACCAACCTGTCTGCGGCCGAGACACACTGGACTTACACCTGGAGTTATGGTCTGGGGAGCAATTTCCTATGACAGCAGGAGCACTCTCGTTGCTATCCCACGCACCCTGACGGCACAGTTGTACGTCGGTCTGGTGATTTAACCTGTTGTGCTGCCATTCATGAACAGCATTCCAGGGGGTGTTTTCCAACAGGATAACGCTCGCCGCATACCGCTGTTGTAACCCAACATGCTCTACAGAGTGTCGACATGTTGCCGTGGCCTACTAGATCACCAGATCTTTCACCAATCGAGCACGTATGGGACATCATTGGACGACAACTCCAGTGTCACCCCTAACCAGCATTAACCGTCCCTGTATTGACCGACCAAGTGCAACAGGCATGGAACTCCATCCCACAAACTGACATCCAGCACCTGTACGACACAATGCATGAAAGTTTGCGTGCTTGCATTCAACATTCTGGCGGTTACACCGGTTATTAATGTACCAGCATTTCCCATTTAAAATGGCTCTTCTCGTGCCTACAATAAGCTGTGATCTTGAAACCTTAATCGATTAAATATGTTACCTTGTAACGTACCAGGAGATGTGACGTACCTGCCAGAAGGACGCACACGACATAAAGGCAGATAGGAATCAGAATAAAATGTCCGCGTAGCTTAATTGGTAGAGCAACTTATTCCGGAATGAGTGGACCCGGGTTCGAACCCCGGCGCGGATAAAAATGACGGAGAAATTCACTTCGTTATAATGGCGCCCGAACTATCCGGATGACCCGACCGTTCAAAATCTCGCATTGGTGTGATGTTATTTCCACACCGCGAGATAGGAAAAATATGAGCAGCACTTCGAAAGAAAAAAGAAAAATAAGGGGGAGATGATGTAACGTACCAGGAGATGTGACGTACCTGCCAGAAGGACGCACACGACATAAAGGCAGATAGGAATCAGAATAAAATGTCCGCGTAGCTTAATTGGTAGAGCAACTTATTCCGGAATGAGTGGACCCGGGTTCGAACCCCGGCGCGGATAAAAATGACGGAGAAATTCACTTCGTTATAACCTATACAAATGTATTGCCGCATTTCATTCCTCTACAACTATTTTTTCGTAGTGTTGGGATTTTTTTCCGTAAGTGTAAATCATCGCGATATCAGTTTTACCTTGAACGTGAGTGCAACTCCTAAGACTTTCTTTCTCAGTGGTTAAGACGCGCGGGTTGTGGAGACCTTACCCAATCAGAGTGAGTTCGGACCCGACCGGCGTTAAAATTCTCTGGCGGACGGGTTGAAAAATTCAGCGTCTTTGATTTTGCGAAATTTCTGTATAAATACGAAAAAAATTGAAACGAAACATTAAAAAAAAAAAAAAAGTTAAAAAGTTGAAACGAGCCTATCCTACGGATTTATGAAGTCAGATGCTGACAGATAAACACACATAGCGCCGTGAATTGATGGCATCGTAGCGTAAATAAAACGAACGCACTCGGTTAGTTGTCGAGAGATCTGGGGTTCGATCCCAGCGGTGTAGAAATACGATTTTTCGTTTGCTGTGTGTTAATCAAAGAAAAACGTAGAAAGAGAGATGACTTTGAAAAAACGTAGAAAGAGAGATGACTTTGAAAAAACGTAGAAAGAGAGATGACTTTGAAAAAACGTAGAAAGAGAGATGACTCTGAAGAAATGTAGAGAGATGACTTTGTCTATTTACATTGTCTCCACGTATTTGGAAGATTTTCACCATTTCTCTCGACTTTTCTGAAACAAACGGGATTACTAACTACGGAAAATCTCATAAAATACGGTAGTTAAAAAAACAAAAACAATAAAGGGAACTTTTAAAGATGGAAATTGCGCCAAAAGACGGATACTTGCTGGGAATTCACATCACTTATTTGTTACAGTGTAAGACGTTTGTGAAGGTTGCACCACGATCACCATACGTGGATGAATGAGTTAATGGTCCACACCAGAACTGTGCAATTGGGGGCCCGCGGAACGAAATTTTTGCGGCCCGTAAATGAAGAATAAACCAAAGTTAATTTCTGAATGAAAAGAGTGTGACGTACTACAGATGTGAAGCACGTGTCAAGACGGCAAATCTGCAGTGATACATTCCATCCGTGTAGCTTAGTTGGGAGAGCAACTTACTCCGGAGTGAGAAGGCACGCGTTCGATCCTTGTCACGGACAAACGTGTGTTTTCGCAAGAGATAAAATCATAACTCAAATGTTACGTTGCACGGTACACTGAGAAGAAGTACGTGGGTCTTCGCCGAAACGAACAAATGTAATGGACAAGATAATGAAAATAAACAATTTAATTAGTGGCTCGTACGCATGGAAAATTCAAACATTTTTCGATGAACTTGATACTCAATGGGGTGATTTGCTTCTGCGCGATCGAATCCATCGGTGGACTTCTGAAAATATTTAGTGATATTTCTTATGCTTCGCAGAGAACTTTCTTTCTTTTTACTGGAAGAAATAAAATATGAGACTGATCTAACTTCCAGCCAGATGTGGCTTTTCTTAGCTCCCTACCTTTCCTAACTAATATTATGCAGCATTTTAAATGCCCAAAGGGAAAGACCAAATATCTGTATAATCTTTAGAGTCATCAAGATGGGTTTTGTAACATGTTGCCATTGTTATAATCAAATTTGGAAAGAAACAGTTTGACTTACTTCGAATTCTGCAAAGGGATTATTGGATATACTTGGTCAAACCACAGATTTTAACGTACTTGTTCTTGAGCTTGCGACACTTGTAACGTACCAGGAGATGTCACGTACCTGCCAGCAGGACGCACACGACATAAAGGCACATAGCAATCAGAATTAACGTCCGCGTAGCTCAATTGGTAGAGTGACTTGTTCCGGAATGAGGGGATCCGGGTTCAAATCCTGGCGTGGACAGAAATGACGGAGAAATTTACTTCGTTATACACTCTTATTAATAATTTTTATGACAGGTATAAACAACTTTATGAACTCAAACCAAATCTACACTGAAGAGCAATTGAATGAGAGATACCTGTCTAGTAACGTGTCGCACCACCTTTCGCCCTGATGACGGCGACGATTCGTCTCGGCATGGACTCGACAAGACATTGGAAGCGTTGGGAAGCCATACGGATCCACGACCCCTGAACAAGCTCCCACAGTTCACGAAGATTTGATAGAGGGGGTCAGAGCCTAGAACATCTGTCTCTCTCGATGGCATCCCAGATGTGCTCGATGGGATTGAGGTCAGGGGACCTAACTGTCCAAGGAAGCGAGGTCACGTCGGTGGAGTGTTCATCCAACCATTCGGATACAATTCAGGAGTGATGGCACGGTGCCTTGTCTTGTTGCACGATGAGGTCCCCAGTGGGATTTTGAAGACGCACAAACGGGAGCAAATGGTCGTCCATGATGTCCCGGTAACGTTGACCTGTGAGGGACGATGTCACACGTACCAGGGGTGCCATTTCAGTCCACGTAAACAGTCCCCAGACGAGAATGCCACCTCCACCAGCTTGAAGAGTACCCTGCTGGCAAGAAGGATCCATCGCTTCATGTGGTTTGCGCCGTACTCGTATCATGCCATCCGCATGCACCAACGTGAATCTCGACTCATCAGTCCAGGCAACATTTTCCCACATGTCTAGGATCCAGTGGCGATGTTTCCGCACCCATGCTAATCTTTGCACCCTGTGATGTGCGGTCAGCAGCGGTACCCTCGTTGGACGATGGCTTCTGTACCCCATAGCGAGGAGATGGTTCTGGATGGTGTGGCTGCTTACACGTTTTTGTGCACCAGCGTTAAATTGCCGAGTGATTTCTTGCACTGTGGCCCGTCTATCTGCTGTTACAATGCGAGCTAGCCGACGATGACCCCGCTCATCCACACGCTGTTGTCCACGGCAGTTGGCCCTTGCAGGGATGGTTTTACCGGATTCGATGTACTCACGGTGTACCCGTGACACAGTGGCTCGTGGAAATCCCAGTTCCTGCGTGACTTCCGAGATGGAGTGACCCACTCGTCGGGCCCCGACAATTTGCCCACGATCAAATGCGCTTAGATCCTTCGTCTTACCCATACTACGTCCGACTCTTACTGATTCCCGTCGCATCACTCTTCATATTGTCGGATCGCTGCATACGTCATGTCGTTTCCGTTTACAGGGCCGCCCACAGCGCCATTTTTGCATAACGCCAGCTGTCTCTAATTCAATTGCTCTTCAGTGTATATCTGTTCAGCAGTCCATTGAATGTTGGCATTGAAAGCACAAATCCCATTTATCAAATTGAAATATGTGAATTTCAGTAGATCTATTTATTAGAACTGTATCAGAGACTGAAGCAGAATTGTTTACTCTTTTTTACTGAGAAATACTCAAACATAAAAATTATTAAATATTTGGAAATACGTATGTATGCCATGAAATATAGAGGATGTTAACGTATTTTTAGAACGATTTTCCAGCAATATAATTAATGTTTAAAATAAAATTATTTCTTTCCTAAATGTTGTATCTGATGCCTTTTCTCTGAATTATGAACCTACATCTAGATTTCCAAGATAACAGAGCATTCCTCTTAAAATTGGCAGTGGAATTTTCTGCCACTTCTCTTCCACTGCTGCTTATAGTCCAATCATTGCTTTAGGTATGCGTTTAGAAAGCGCTCTTTTTAGAAGTCCTAAAGCTCAATTGTCCATTGGTGACACACCAGGGGACTTTAAAGGAATAATAGAAAAAGCTATAGGCTTGATACCCGTCTGTTTTTTCCATTCTTTCAAGAAACAGAGTGGTAGATTTGGATGTATGACTGGTAGCCTTATCCTGAAGGAGTTCTATTCTTTGAAGGCTCTGTGGATAAATGATGGTATTTCCTCTTCAAATGTAGGAGTTAAAACATTATTTGGTAATACATATGTGGAGTTGACTTTAACATTCTTTTCAACTTTTCTTAGCTTTAATTTCCCATTGTACGAGAAGCCAGCAATAATCATAAATCCTTTCCTGAAACTTTTTTTGGATCCTCGCAACTAAGTTTGTAAGTCGTTTTCTGCTCTTTTGCGATAATAAATCAACCTTTTTGTTACATTCGCTTAGGTAGATCTATATGTATGCTTCATCAATAGCCACAATGAATTTCGTTGTGTCTCCGGCTAAGTGATTTTCATAAAGAAGTCTACTACACTGTGTTCTATGTCCAGCCACGTGCCTATAGGCAAAAGGTATTGAACATTATGGTTTTTTCTAGTTTTTTTTTTTTTTTTTTTTTTTCAGATTTTGTTTATTACCTCGTTTGACAAGAGACCTTACTTTTGAAATAGTCGTACAAATACGTTCCTTCTTTGGATATTCGTTTGGTGTTCTTTTTCATGTTAAAAGCAATGCTTGACGACTTCCCCCTCTATCATTAATAATATTGCTTATTTTACATTTAGAAATGCTAGTTCCGAGATTTTCACAGCGGTTTTTAAATGCAGAACACGAATTCGTAAAGAGCAAAAATATAACTTTCTATTCACAGCTTGTTACGTGCTCCTTTTTCTTAGCAGACGATATTTAACTTCAAGCGTTTCTTTCGTGTTCATCTAACACGCTGTTGCCAGTTGTAATTCTTTGAACTTTTTTTATTTTCTGTAATTTCTTATCAAAAACATTCTAAAATGTGTGAACTTCCTGTGTATGTAAAGTCAAAATACAAAAAGAGTATGAATGACTCAACTCTTGAACAATTACTTCGACTTTCAACGAGAAGCCATATGGGCGTGCAGCGATTTTTAGTGAAATTTTAATTATCCGCCGTGCCCTTATTGAAATGTATTCCGATTTTTACAAGTTTTAAAATTCAACTTTTCTGATATTATTTAAAAGAGCTTTTTACTAAATTAAGCAGGACTTCTTTATATTTTCATCATCTTATATATATTTAAAAAATGTCGCCCGCCTTCTACACCGATACATTATGACCACCGTAGAGAAATGAGCGTGCCTGGAGACCGACGGTGGCGCAGGTGAAGTTCACAGAGCAAGATATATACAACCCGAGGACCGGCTTTCGGTTACTATAGTGTTCGGAGTCAGAATGGGAAAAGCTTCCGTTTTATCGGAGTTTGATAAAGGACAAATTATGATGGCACGGCATCTAGGAACTACGATCTCGGAAACGGCGTGGCTTGTGGGTTGTTCACGTGCCGCTGTAGTGAGTACGTATCAAAAGTGGTGCACAGAATGCGAAACAATGAATCGTCGTCCAGTCGTGTATCGTCCGCAGTTCATTGATGCCAGAGGGGAGCGGAGACTGTCGCGCATTGTTCACAGTGACCGCAGGGCTACAGTGCGACCAATCACCCGCAGCTACAACAGTGGTGATCAGGGCAATGTGTCACAGCACACAGTTCATCGCAGCCTTCTGCGCATGAATCTTCGGCTAGCCGGGCTCCCATGCTCACTGCATGTCAACGCCAACAACGCATGAAACGGGCCCAAGATCATCGAGATTGGACCGCGGATGAATGGAAGAAAGTGGCTTGGTCTGACGAATCAAGATTTCTGGTGCATCGCGTATAGACGGCCGAGCGCGGATACGCGAATTACCAAAGGAGGCTATGGCACTTGGATTCACTGTTGGGCGGGAAAAGGCCGGCGGTGGGAGTGCTATGCTGTGGGCGATGTTTTTTCGGCACAGTTTAGTCCCCATTATCCCAATAGCACAATCCCTGACATCTGTCAGGTATCCGAACATCGTTGCGGACCAAGTTCACCCATTCATCTCAACTGTGTTCCCTGCTGGGGATGGCCATTAACAACAGAAAAATGCGCCAGGCAACACTGCCAGAATCGTCAATGAATGGTTCGAGGAACATGCTGGTGACTTTCTGTTAATGCCCTGGCCTCCAAATTCTCCTGACATGAACCCAATCGAACATTTGTGGTTCGACTTCGAAAAGCGGATTCGCGCTGAATCACCCCCCTGAAATGCGCTGGTACTGAAAGACCTGCTGTTGACATTATGGTACCAGATACCCCAGGATACATACCGCCACCTCATCGAATCGATGCCTCGCCGAGTGGCCGCTGTTTTGCGGGCTAAATGAGGTCCTACAGCTTATTAGGTTGATGGTCATAATGTAATGGATCATCGGTGTAATACTTTTAAAAACTCTGGCCTGCAGCTCTGTGGAAGTTATACGGTACGGATCCAAACTAATAAAAAGGGAGTTTCTTAATTTTGTTTTGTTTTTGTTTAACGCTGCGTGTATGTATTAAGTGTGACCTACAATATGACTTTTTTGAACAGTTTACTGGGAATCATGCCTGTGAGCAGTATACAGATGCTCTAAATGATTCCATCTCATCAAAGTAGTTTTCTTAGCGTGCTTCCCCCTTAATTCAGGAGTTTTGTCTTACCGTATTTGTTTCACTGTCAGAAGAAATAAAGATTGATAGGAGCCAGCAAGACAGAGGGAGAGAGAGAGAGAGAGAGAGAGAGAGGAAGGGTGGGATGAAGCAGGGGAAAGTTGTCGATCAAGTGCCTTTTGGAAGAAACGAATATTCGCATATTCCGTCTCGAAGGTTAAGAGGCTGCGTGTTCAGAATCTTCCGCTATCCCTGTGTGGCAAGGGAATTACAGTGGGTGTCCTCTGAGTTGCAGAAGGTGTTGAATTCCTGGTGCTGTGCAGGAGACGGTTTCGATTTTTTACCCTTAATCGTCAAATCATAGCGGGGAGTAAAGCGACGTAGAAAGGCTTCTTCCCAGGGTGCACCTGGATATCCTGTGATTCATCGGTTGTCGTCACTTTCGCAAAGTTACGGGGCGTATACTGCAGTTAGTGTGTGCGTGTAAGGTCGACACATGGGGCACATCGGTAGACCCGCCCCCGGGAAAATGCCATGGCCTGTCTCTAAATAGGGTGTGGGTTTTCTTAACTTCATGATAGAGAGAGAGGAGAAGCGGAGAAATTATTTTATACTTCTCTCTTGTATTATTTGTTTAATGATAAATAGGAATATATCGGCAGAGCGGAATTGGAGACGCGAGTACTCGAACAATAGAAAGCAAATGATCTGGTGGTTGTATCGGCAAAATATTAATATTATAACGCCCATAGCTCGTGTCACGCATGGGTGAGAAAGCTGTGATTGAAATTTTTATAACACAAATCACAAAATACATATACATAACTATAATAAACGGTTGAATTATTAACGGGCAGTCAATAAGATAGGTCACCACCAACAACAATATTTTCGTAATATTTCCATGGTTTGCACGCCATCGCCGTTGTCGTTCTTTATTTAAGAGACGTTTTCTGTCAGCTTTATATTCTTCCATCTTGTACTACAATACTACAAAGAAAAAATTCCGCAGAACCAATAATTTTTTAAATTTCCATCACAGTGAATAGAAACTACGCCTGCAGTTACTTTCTTATAATTTTACTTGTTCCTTTTTATGAAATAAAATAGCGTTCATTCCTTTTTATGAAAGTACTCTGCAATGCGAAGAAAATGAAATAAAACACGACATAACACCTACGTAACAGAACAAACGTCGCAGACAGTTGTTCGAGCACGTGCATGTTGCCACAGATGAAGTCGTTTGTCTTACTAACTTTATTTTATTTTCAGGTATTTCTCTTTGATTTTAGCGGTGAGCTTCGTTCCGATTTCGGCCACTGGATAAAAGCAGATGGCGCTGCAAGTACTGAATGACATAAGAGTGTTAGGGACAGAAGTAGCTTGTTATATAGTTAGTATTAACTATGCATGGCAGTTTGTAGAACTTAATACCATAGCAGCAAAATGTGATATTTTATGTGTGAGTGCATTAGTTAAGGACACAGGCTCGTAGTATATTTATGACATTATAATGATTTCAAGCTTTTCAAAGCGTTTAAATTACATAAGATATTTCGGGAATTACTCTGTTTCCAGTTTTTAAAATCTGTCTGCCGTTTCCTCCAAAACACGGGAAAACGATTGCATGACATGTAAAGCAGAGGTAAATCCAGAAGCATACCTGGGATTGGGGGAGGGGGAGGGAGTACTCCTGTCTGAGGAAAAGGAAATAAGGACAAAGGTTGTTCATTTATTTACTTATTTATTTGTTTACCGGCAGTACAGCACGCGGCCCTAAAACACTTTTTTCATTAAAATAATCATCAGTAACATCTGTAAAATCTTTCAGAGAGATTTTTCAGAGATTTATTTAGAGGATTTTAGGAATGGAGTATCTGACCCTAGGCCTTAAACAACTCCTAGAAGTAGGAAGCTAGGAGATTTGGGTGAAAGAGCCCGACAACAAAGTCACACGGAAGCGTGGTAGAAAGGGGGAGAAAAACGCCCTTACTTTTAACCAGATAGGAACTAGTACATGGATTCTGACGGCTTAACGTGTCTATCCGAAGCACATTTAGTATTAATAGGCGAGTATTCGTATCTGCCTGGGATCGATCCTGAGACTTTTCCGTGGCAGTCACGAAAGTTGACCACTAGGCCATCTGTGGCCCCATAAAATCTTACAAAATGGAGTTTAAGCTCTTATATTTGGATTGCTTAATTCAGAAACAAGTCTACATGCTATTACAAAAGTATGTTTTTTATTGGCATAAGCAACTGATATTGACAATTTTCGCTCTCCAACAGGTGGATTTATCGAGTGAACCTATGCAGGCGACTGCTTATAGCCCATTGAGTTGCTCACGGTGGTCGTTAAACCTCCAATCAAAAAAAAAAAAAAAAAAAAAAAGAACCTATGCGGAGAAGATTTACAAGCAAACAAAAGCCTTAAGGCCTTATTTTCCCTAGGATATCTATCTATAGAGGCGATGGAAGTCACGTGAGACAGAATCTTTGAAAGCATATTGTGCCGTGAGTGAGTATGTCGATTGTCTTTTAAGGCAGTCTCAATTCGGGTAGTATATGGAGCTCTTGGAAGAAAAGTGAAGTCGCGACTTTACATTTTGCCAGATGAGACGAACTTTCAGACGAACCTCTCTTGCAAGGGCTCTGTTGAGGCAAGGCCTTCTAGATAGAACAAGGCCATGACATTAGAGAGATGATTTCTCTCTTTTAGTGACGTCACGGAGAAACCGAAGCTTCCGTTTGGTTTCCAACGCTGTCGTGTATGACGTCGAACACGTCACCGACGAATCAGGCCGCGTGACATGTGAATGACATCATAAACGAATGAACTTCTCTCTCGAACGCCATAGCCTTGTAATTTCTAGGCGAGCTTTGTTGAGGGTTACATTTTTTACATTTCTTTTTTGTTCCGCTACCCGGGTGCCAGCAATTGATCTGTAGGTTCTTATGCCAGTCATCCTTTTCTGCGTTTCTTCAGGATATTCCAACGGGATGGAATAAACTCCTGACTTCCGCTCCGTGTCAATTATCCTTCTGGGAGAAAAATATTCATAACTGAGGCAGTTGTTCGGATACCAATGCCACACCAAGCTACTTTAAGGCGTTTCTTAGAAAAAAAACCCTGTGAAGCCGGGAATTTATGGCAGTGATCCGATGAAATTTAAGTGGGAATTGCGCGTCGCTGTTCCTTCACTCATACTTAAACAGTACGTCAGGTAATTCCACTTCGAAGTGTTCTTTTTATATGTACTTGTACTTATTCCACCACTTCTCTGAATGAAGTCCTGACTTACTAGCGATTTTCTTATTCAGGTGTTTCTTTTTTTTTTTTTTTTTTTTTTTGATTGGAGGTTTAACGACCACCGTGAGCAACTCAATGGGCTATAAGCAGTCGCCCGTCCCTAATTTAGGGTCACTGGTTCCAGGGAAGGGAGAGAGCCAGTGCCGTAAGACAAATACAACATCCATGCCTAACCGGGATTCGAACCCGGACCCCTTACGGACGAATGATCAGAGGCCAACGCCTTAGACCACTGCGCCACCGGGGCGGCCATTCAGGTGTTTACACAGGTGTTAGAATAAATATTTTCTCTACTCACATGTAATCTGTAATATTCTAAAAGTCTTAACATTTGTGTGTTTTTTTGTTGCAATGAAACAATTGCACCAATGGAGATGTATGCGTGGTTTAAAGAACACCATGAGCTTCTACAACTACAGTGCTACGTTGAAAGTCACTACAGAGCTCAGTGACTTTCAACGTAGGATTGTCATAAGATGCTATCTTAACAATAAGTTAATTTGAGGAATTTCTGCACTTCTGTAGCTGCCCCGAACAGTCGTAAGTGACGTTATTGTGAAGTGGAAACCCCGAGAAGCAACAACAGCGCAATCGAGACCTGGTTGGCCACGTAAAATGACAGAGCGGGACAGCCTACAGCTGAAGCGGGTGGTGCGACATGTAAACCAAATACAACACTTCCGGATTATTCTAAGATATCAAAAAATGGGCAATTTATTTACTGTTTCGATAAAGTAGTCTTTCTACTCATATTCGATTTTGATGAATTCTGGATCATTCATTTAGTTAATAAATTTTAAACTCTTTTTATTTTTAAGATGATGTCTGAAACAGCGACTTACTTATTAGGCAGCTTGTGACGTATACCCTATGTAAGATTCTCTAACCCCGGTTCAGGAAGAATAATTATAAATATGCACGTATATGTTCATTCCCATGTGGAATTTCTTTGTTCGCGCCATTTCTGGGCAGAGCAGACGAAATAAGCATGCTTTAAGGCTGTTAGTGTCGGATAATAAGCGATTAGCTGCATTAGATTCGGTTTAGTGTATAAGTATGCTTAAGTGCTTAAAATGTATTGTGCTTGTCTTATAGCATGGGATTAT
Source organism: Macrothele yani (assembly GCA_039090855.1). Classification (NCBI taxonomy): domain Eukaryota; kingdom Metazoa; phylum Arthropoda; class Arachnida; order Araneae; family Macrothelidae; genus Macrothele; species Macrothele yani. Next base: position 5,759,696 of record CM077014.1, read on the forward strand.
TATTTTGTGGGTGCGTTAATGAGAGAGACTCTAGCCCAAAGTAGTTGGGAATTAACTCCGAAAGCACGGTAAGTGGGGAGAGGAGTTTTTCTGGAGTTTTAAGAAGGGGACATCTTTGGAGGTTAAAAGAGGCAGACGGGACTTTGGTCCGGAGAGAGAGAGGTCGATTGATTAGCGTCTGAGGGAACAGAACTTTTTTGAAAAGCATCGTTGGTTTTGCGTCGGCGTAGCCGCAACGTCGGTTTTCGAAAGTACGGTTCCATAAGACGGTAGGAGACCAGCTCAATCTAAAGTCTTCCACTAATCTTCCCTGCTATAATTTCCAAGCCAGAAAGTAACTTCGAATTAAAATATTTATTGTTATTACTGAAAAGAAGAGTCCGGACCCTATATTTTCAAGTTTGTGATTCTGTGGATCGAAAACAAACAAACAAACAAACAAACAAACAAACAAACAAACAAACAAACAAAAATGCCATAACCTTCCCTGGATCGCAGCTATATTAAGAAAGAGGTGGAAAGGAGCGAGGGTCGTATACTCTAATTTAACTTTCTTTTTTGCTTCCTTAGTCTTATGTAAATTTTGGTTTATTCTCTTTAAGCATTTTCTAATCTTTTATTCTCTTAAAGCATTTTCTAATCTTAACGCTACATTTTCTGTTTGGGCGAATGTACTTTGGCAACCTGCCGACAGGTGAACAGAATGACGTATGCAAACAACAAGAATATGATTGGTGTTTTGACCAAGAGAGATTGGTGAAGGATTGAAGATCTGATGAGAGTTGATTTTGTATGAAGAGAGTTGTTTTGAACGAGATCGATCTCAGTCATTCGCGTTGATTATTACGCTTCCTTGTTCTAGAAGTCTCAATTGTTTGTCGAGTTCAGCGAGCTTCATGATTTTTCTCCATTAGGAATCAGTTGATTGAAAATGAAATGGAATTGTATCATGCATATGAAGTGTTGCTGCCTTATGTGTCCTACTAAGGACCAAATAAACAGTAGTAGAGTAAAAGTTTTCATTTCAACTGGCTAATATTTTCATTTAGTGCCTAATTACTTCTGTCCAGAGATGGAAGCGTTTGACGGGTCAACGGGTCGACAATTTCTTGAGGGTCAAACGGGTCGGGTCAAGTCGTTTCTGACCCGATTTCGAGACGGTTTTATTTCCGTTCTGGTTTTGAAAAGAAAAAAGAAAATATTTCAAAGAAAACTTCGTACTGTGGAATTTTGTGCTTCATACTGGTGCCAGCAGAGTGAAAAATGATTTGTCATACAAAAATATTGCCGTCTCTTTCTTAAAGCACCGAAGATTTCCACCGACCGACGATACTGCGCAGACGCTAGACTCACCGATACCATATCGTAAAACGATACATCCTTTACTTTTGTTCCCAGTGCGATTGTCCGGAGCAAGATACAGGCAAACGACTGTTGCCTGTTTCTATGGTGATTCACTATCTCACACCCCACGTGTCACATTGTAAGACTGAGAGTTACTTTCACATATCATCTTTTGCACATTGAACATTCAGAGGTTTTCCTTTGACGTGCTAACATCCCGTTCTATTGCAGCCTTACATTGGCGCACCCACGGAGGAGGTTTCGGGGGCTTAAGCCCCCCCCCCCCCCCCAGAAGATTGAGAGCGACGTACGTCACAAATTAAACATTTGAAAATATTACACTGCCGGAAAGTGAAAAAAGAACACCAAGAAGTAATTGGCAGACGATCATGAAATTTACATATGTTAATGGGGTCGAGTTAACGTAGGTGTAATGTTAATTTCGGGACCAACCGGTGAGCGCTTACTCCACAGCACGGCATAATATTCAAATTATTGTCGGTGGTATTTAAGGAGTACGGCGAAGTGAATGTAATCAGTCGTCGCCGTACGGACACGTGCGAAGACCCTGAAGAAGCTGCAATGCCTGGACATGGAAGACGTGTACGATTTCAGCAGTTATCGGACTTTGAGCGAGGTCGTCTAGTCGGACTCCGCGAGGCCGGGTGGTCGTATCGTCGTATTACGCAGCGAATTGGACGGGAAGTATCGGTGGCGGTACGATGGTGGCGTAGATTATCTGAGGAACATTCCCACACGAGAAGACGTGGAACCGGGAGTCACAGACGACTGATGAGCGGACCGATCGACACATAAGAAGAGCGGCGTTGTCAATCAGAACATCCACTGCGACGCAAATACGAGTTGCGGTTGCACCTGAGGTGACTGTGCGAATATTCCGCAACCGTCTACTGGATGCAGGACTACGTGCACGTGTGCCTCTGGCATGTGTATCTCTGACTCCAGCTCACCGTCAGGAATGGCTGCAGTGGTGTCGCCAATGTCTGCACTGGAGAACGCAATGGCGATCTGTCGTGTTCAGTGATGAAAGCAGATTCTGCTTGGGGGTCTCCGATGGCCGTATGCGTGTTCGCAGACGCACAGGGGAGCGTCTCCACCCTTCTTGCATCCGCCAGCGACACACAGGGCCTACACCTGGTCTCCTGGTGTGGGGAGCTATCAGCTATCACTCCCGTACACAACTAGTGTTTGTACCGGCTACGTTAAACAGCGCCTCCTACATCAACAACATCATTCAGCCCGTTGTTGTGCCATTTGTAAGGTCAGTCCATCGTGGTATTTTCCAGCAAGATAACGCACCCCCACACACGCCACGTGCAACGCAACATGCACTTCAGGGTGTGAGACAACTTCCATGTCCTGCACGTTCACCGGATTTTCCCCCCATTAAGCACGTGTGGGATTTTATGGGTCAACGACTTATCCGGTCTCCACGGCCAGCCACGACCATCCCCGATTTACGCGTCCAGGTTGAGGATGCTTGGAACTCAATACCCCAAACTTACATCCAACATCTGTACGACAGACTCCATGGCAGAATTGCACAGTGTGTGACGCAGTTCATGGCGGTCAACCTCGTACTAACCATGTTACATGGAAATGTTATTTTTCAGTTTATCAGCAAATACAGCTGTATTTTGCCACAATGTTTTGATCACGTTATCCTCTGTATTTCGTTATTATGCTGTATAAATTTCGTTGGTATCAGACGTCTCCTTCTTGGTGTTCTTTTTTCACTTTCCGCCAGTGTATTTTACATGTTCAAAAATTACATAGTATCTGACATAGTGTCCTCTATTATATGGTCTTCTTCCCAAAGAGATTAAGAGCGACGTACGTCACAACCGTATATAAACTATAGGCGTACACTATCCAGAGTGATTGTAAACTCCTTCAACAAAACAAGAGGGGTGATAGTACACATTAAGACGAACAATATTTGCAATAGAAGGTAGGGCCGAATTTCCACTCCTGGTGCCAGAAAAGAGTAAAGCTTCATTTTCATGTTGAGCCTTCAACAGCGAAAACAAAGAGACATACATAATTTATGAGTTGCACAATTCCAATCGCATCAGAGAAAGACTCAAAGGAGCTGCTCAAACTGGTGTCCAAGGGCGTCGTTGCACAGCCCACACCGACGAATGAAGGACTGTCGTACCCTCTCGTAGACTCCCGGTGTGGTTTTGATCTTGTCCGCAGCAACAGCGATTCGCGCGACGATATCTTCCAGGGAATCCACAGGTGTCTCGTACACCAGTATTTTCATGTGCCGTGCCCCCAGAAGAAGTCCAGTGCATTAAGGTCTGGTGAGCATGGAGGCCAAGCCACAGGTCCACCTCGTCCAATCCACCGCCCGGCATATGTCGCATTTAGGAAGTATCGGACCTCGGTGGCAAAGTGTGCTGGGGCCCCATCATGCATAAACCACATGTCCCTCCGTGTGGTGAGCGGAACATCCTGCAACAGACCGGGAAGCACTTGCTCTATGGAACACACGGTACGCTGTGCCGATTAGACGTATACGTCAATTCTCATGTGATGTTCGCACGGTAATATCGCTAAACGGGTTCTGCTGCGTTTTTAAATGTTTCCTGCTCATCGTCTGCGCACGTGTTCAACGCACCTGATTTGCATCTTGTGCTTCTCATGCACTGGTTGGAACTCCGTGTGCCTGCTGGCGTTTTTCGAACATGTTCTTTTCTAGCACTAGAAGTGAAATGCGGCTTTAGGTTCCATTGCAAATATTGTTCATCTTGATGTGTACTATCACCACTCTTGTTTTGTTGAAGGAGTTTACAATCAATATATATATATATATATATATATATATATATATATATATATATACTTAAGAGCAAAACTGAAGACTAAGGAAAAAATTTTAGAATTTAAAACGAAGGGTGCAAAATAATTCCTGAAAATCAAAACGCGCAACGCAGCAGTTTTGAAAATTCAGAATTCACATTCTATAAAGAAGATACCTAAGCAAAAAAATACATATATAATTTTGACTCACACCTAATACAACATAGAAAAGGTTATGTATCTACCTGTGTGAGTAAAAGGAGAAAAGATAAAAAAATAAAATAAAAAAACTGAATGTAGAAGGTGTCGAGACAATTATCTGTAAGAAGTTCTATTTTGAATTGTTAACTATGGAACTCAATAATAGAGTAACATACGAGCCCGTAAGTTATTCTACCAAGCAGTTAGAAAATCGGTTTAAGGCATTCTTCAAGAAACTTAAAATTCCACAAACTAGAAGATATGGGCCTGAATTTCCATTTCTTTTTGCAACGGTTAAGTTTCATAAGGATCCTGTAAAGTTCAGGTTCATAGCTAGTGGAGTAAGAAGTCATAAAAAGAAAATAGATCTTGCTTTTGAAGATGTCTTAAAGAAGGTTTTGAAACACATTAGAAACTGTTCTAACTTGATGTACAGAGATTTTTGGCTAATTAATAATAATGCAGAAGTAATTTCTACTATACTCAAAGTTTGTCCCCTAGATATTAATAGTTATGATTTTGAAAACCTATATACTAATCTGCCTCTATCAGATATAATCACTACCTTTAAAGAGCTGTATGCAGAATTTAAACTTAACCAATTTGTTGATGTAGGAACTTGGAACTCTTATCTCAATTGCTGCATAAAAAATAACCATATCTTATATAATAATACTCTCTATAAGCAAGTGAACGGTATTCCAATGGGAACATCTACGTCCACAAATATCGCTAATCTATTCCTGTTCTTTAAGGAATATAAATTCATTAAAAATCACCCCACCTGCTCAGATAACTACCTTTACACTTTTAGATATATTGATGATCTGCTGTGTATCAATAATTCAGAAGTTATAGAGAGTGATTTTGATAATATCTATCCTAGCTCTCTTAACTTATGTAAAACCAACCACAGTAATCAGGAACTTGAGTTCCTAGACTTAAGCATTAAGCTCAACAGAGGTAACCCATCTATTAGCCTCTTTGATAAAAGAGTTAATTTTCCTTTCAAAGTAATTAAATATCTACACTGGAATAATAACATTTCAACCAAAGTAATTGAGAATGTACTAATTTCTCAGGTCCTAAGAATTTCAAGAATTTGCAGCAACAATTTGGATTTCAATTACCACATTAATATACTATTAGAAAGTTTTCTAGAGAACGAAATTCCTTCTTCTTTCATCAAAAGAACTTTAAGAAAAATTATTCTGAATAATAGAGTAAGGTTGGCAGATCTGCTTTAATTTTCTACACAGTTAATAATATGATTCTGACCAATCAAAGCCGTAAGGAAGTTGGCTAGAGGATGCCTATTAACTACCTAAAGGAACCTTAGTGCTATGGATATGACGGTCCTATTAAAACAAAAAAATTAAATAATATAAAACAAAATCACAAAAAAAGCTTAAAAATCTGTTTATAAAAGAAAATAAAAACAAATAAAAAAGAAAACTAGTTATTCATTACTAGGATAGCTATACTAAAAATAGTAAAACCAACATTAAAATTAATAAGATTCTGATTAATCTATAGAAGCTCACTAAGGTGATTTAATACATGCAAAGATTATTAAATAAACTGCTCGTGTATTTTATAATATTTCTCATGTATTCTGGAGAGTTAATTCTGCTCATTCTGATCATACAGATCCACAGTCTTAATTTTATATATTTTTTCTCTGGTTAAAATCTCCGCGCGTTGGTTTCTTGCTGTATGAGGAGGCCATCAGCCCCACCCTCACTGCCCCCCAGCGTCTAGGGAGTGGCGGAAGGGGTCAGCCATGTTCTCCTCTTGTAAGGAGAAAAGTTTTTGTCACACAAGAGGTAAGCTCTCTTCCTTGTTTTGGGTTCTAGGTTTTATAAGTTCAATGTTTGTACTTTATGTACCTTTTCTCTGTCGTTTTTTAGCTTTTCAGCTTTTAAGCATTGGTTTGTCTGTTAACATTTATGCGGGTTTTAACTCTTACTTTTCTTTGTAACTTTGAGCGTCTTTTGGGGTACCTAGGAACAGAGGAAGGCTAAGCTTGTTCCTTTTCTATGCGCTGTCTATGCGCTGTTTTTTCAAAGTAGTTAAGTTCTTAATAACTAATTAATTATGCACTTAAAGCACTGCTGAAATACTTTGTACATATTGCAACTAACTGTTTAAGGTATATAACTTTCACAAAGTTTTCTTTAGTTAATTATTATCTTTAACTTATTCTCGTTTTCGTGCTGTCATAAGTTGTAGAGTAGGGGGTTTTAGACTCAAGTTTTCTTTCAAAAAATCTGTTCGTTATAAATTAACATTTCCTTTTTTAATTGCAATGTAAAATTTGGATTTCTTTTGCATTGTTTTTCAGGTTTAAATTCTCTCTCAAACGAACTTGGAATTTCGTTATAGCTGAAAATCATTTCTATTTATTATGTCACTCTCACAGCTTGAGTTCTCTTTAATCTTCTTCTCTCTGTTTAATAGTAACAGATGAAGAGCATGGGTCGGGCCATGAAGGTTAATGGATGCAAGCGAAATTGTTAACTAGTGCTAGGTCATGCTACTCTACGGAGGACATGACTTATATATATATTTTTTAAACTATTTTAGGTGGGAATGTTACTTGCATCTATGGCCTTGCAGAAACCCATTTCCAACTAGGTCTTTGTGGAAGTGAGAAAATGCAGAGTTTTTGCTGGTCCTTGATAAAGCCAAGGCTCAGTATTCTCGACACCTTCTACATTCAGTTTTTTTATTTTATTTTTTTATCTTTTCTCCTTTTACTCACACAGGTAGATACATAACCTTTTCTATGTTGTATTAGGTGTGAGTCAAAATTATATATGTATTTTTTTGCTTAGGTATCTTCTTTATAGAATATATATATATATATATACACTGAGTGGCCACTTTATTATCACCACCACCTCAGTACTTCGTTGGGCCGCCTTTTGCCTTTAATACTGCGTCGATTCTTCGTGGCATGGACTCCACGAGATATTGATAGGTGGTTTGTGGAATCTGAGACCATGCTTGATGAATAGCACTTTCCAGGAGTGTGAGATTGCAGGGTTGTGGATCCAACTGTCTGATGGCTCGTTTAACTTCATCCCACAAATTCTCAATGGGGTTGAGATCTGGAGATTGTAGGGGCCACCTAAGCAAACTAAACTCACCGGCATGTTCCTGAAACAAATCCTGTACAATACGAGCACTATGGCAGGACGCATTATCTTGTTGAAAGTAGCCATCGCCATTGCGATAAACCATCCACATGACAGGATGCACTTGGTCCGCAACGATGTTTAGATATGATGTGCCAGTCAGACGTTGATAAAAACGAATTAAAGGGCCAAAATCATGCCAGGAAAACATTCCCCAAACTATAACGTTGCCTCCACCAGCTTGAAGGGTTGTAACAATGCATTTGGGGTACATGCTTTGGTGCTGTTTCCGCCAAATTCTCACTCGGCCATCCGCATGATGCAACTGAAAACGTGATTTATCAGACCACATAATCTGTTTCGAATTATCGATTGCCCAATCCTTGTGCTCCTGAGCGACATGGAGACGTTTCCTCTTGTTAACTTCAGACAGCAAAGGTGTTCGAACTGGCCTTCGGCTGCGATATCCCATCCGATGCAGTGTACGGCAAACAGTGCGTGCAGAGATCATTTGAGGAGATTCTTGATTAAGATGGTCTGTAATTTGCTGCAGTGTTGCCCTTCTGTTGTCTGTTACCAGTCTGGACACTCTCCGTTCCGCCCGAGCAGTCAGTAGTCGATGACAACCACACGTTGCATGTAGAGACCCAGTTTTTTGGTTAACAGTCCAGTCTTTAAACACTTTAACAACAGCTGCTCTGGAACATTTCACGAATGCGGCTGTTTCGGTGATACTCGCTCCATGGCTCCGAGCTCCTACAATCATCCCACGTTGAAAGTCCGTCAAATCGCATTTTTTACCCATCTCGTCACCCAAAAATCACTTCTACTACTGTCGCAAGCTATAATATAATAACGCCGTGTTTGTATTTGTCATTTTCTTGTAGGACTTCCGTCCACAGTGAGTAGAGTTTAGGTCCCAGCCACCTACAGCGAGATCGCCTTTTTTGGGCAGGACATAGAAACGGAAGGAATGAGAGCAAGTCTAGCGACTTTTGACAGAACAGTCTGTAGTGAGATTAGAGTACAGTAGATGGCGCCACCATACAAGTATGATGTTGCACATAGAGGGGTGAGAGAATTTCAGGGGGCATAGGAAAGGGTACATATTTAACCAGTGGGTCCAGCCTGGGGGCCGTCACTTAACGTGCTCGTCCGATGCACGGCGGATATTAAGTGATTGTTAGCAAATCACACAATCTCTAAAAGATCAGCCCAGGCTTAAACCTGGTGACCCTGCATCGACAGTCTGAAGCGCTAACCACTAAGCCATCCGCGGCTCCTACTGTCGCAAGCACTAAGTTTTCCCTTTTTATACTAGCCTCGCCCTCTGGCGGCAACAGCGTGCAGCCATAGCTCATTTGTTTAAAACTGTCAGGTGGTCATAATAAAGTGGCCGCTCAGTGTATATATATAGATACACACACATACATTGTGTGCGTATACTATGCATATATAGCCCCCTCCAACAGGAATTCCTGGGTGCGCCACTGCAACCTTATTTGTTAATATGGATGAATTTAAAATTAAAGAAATTGAAAAAGGCATCAAGGCCAAAAAATACGTGCTTGTTGAAAACAAAAGGGGAAGAGTGAATACTGGAAGTTGTTTCTTGTCATTAAGAAACCAGAATAGATTTCACAGCTACACCAATTTTCACAAGCTTGTGATGTTTCCAAAATGTCAATATAGATTTCATGAGTATTCCTTCCTTCTGATGATGAAATCAACATTTACATTTTGGAAACTTTCAACTCCTCAGAAGCTGGTAAAAATTGGTGTTGCTGTGAAACATATTCTGAAGCTTCATATGTTATCAAGAAAACAGCAGAAACTGAAACTAAACATACAACTCACTTAATTCAAAATTTTTGATTGTAGCACAATCAAAACTAAGTGGAACAGCCTTAACATTACTGCGGAGGGACTTTTTGACTCTGTAGATGCGTTTGGAAACATGTATATATATATATATACAATGGCCGCTCCATAAAAACGTAGAGTAAAATCACTCGAAATGAAGAAATATCGGTACACCAAATTATATGTTATTCTTTCTCAAAGTATCTTCCCTGGGAAGATATGCTACGGTCACATCGTATAGTCCACTTTTCAAAGCATGTATCGAAGGAAGCTTGTGGAAGCTGCTTAAGCGACCCCAGGACAGCTTGAATAACGTCAGCATCTGTGTTGAATGTTGCGCCACGGAACTTCTCCTTCATTATTGGAAACAACCAGAAATCGCATGGGGCGAGATCAGGACTGTAGGCAGGCTGTGGCATGATTTCAATACTGCATTTTGTAAGAAACTGTTGAACACAAACAACCACAAGTGGAAGGACGTTACCATGGTGTAGGGTCCATTTCCCAACCATCCGGTAGCTTAAACGATATGTGTCTTCGCAAACGCTTCAAGACTGAAATGTAATACTCAGCATTGACAGTGATTTGTGGAAGAACGGCATGCTGGTAGACTACACCTTTATGATCAAAGAAATTTTTCATCACCACTTTCCCAGCTGATTTGGTTTGACGGACTTTTTTCGGAGGAGGCGAGCCCATGTGTTTCCAGACACTCTTTGTTCGCTTAGTGAATGTTTCGAATAGTGGATGCATGTCTCTTCGGCTCTGGCTAACAATTGTTCTCTCGTCAGGTGATGAGGTACCCATCTAGAACACACGATGCAGCATTAATTTGTCGCGTAGAATGCAGAATGCTGACGTTTTTGAAATATTAGTTGACCCCGCTATGTCTTCACACGTCATTCGTCGATCTTCTTGCAGGATTGCCCAAACAGTGTTAACAATACGCTCCGTAACAACACTTTCAAGTCGACCAGGCCTAGGAGCGAGTTTTGCCGACAAACGCCTTTTTTTAAATCATGGTGCCACCTAAAAATCTTTGATTCACCCAAACATTCATCGTTGTGAGTTTTTTCATTACATCAACTGTTTCCGGAACCGTTTTACCCAAACGATAGCAAAATTTTATGGCACGATGCATTTCAAATTCTTAATTCTGAATCACTCACCTCCGTAGCTGTGTGGTGAATGCAGACGTACCTTAAAAAACTGCGCAATAACAAACCAGAACCGTCTGCCACGGCTAATAACTGTTGCCATAGATACTTCCTTACTTCAGTTAGTCGTCTGCGTGGTTGTTTTCCCTCTTCACACTGTTGCCAGATAAAAAAATTCAGTCTCGGTTTTTATGGAACTGCCTTTGTATATATATATATATACATGTGTTATCTTGGGCAGCAGATATCAAGTGAGGGTCACATTGATGAAGAAATTAATCGGCGTATAAAACTTGCCTGGATAACTTTTGGAAGAAACAGCATAATTTTCAAGAGCAATATGCCATTATGTCTTAAAAGAAAAGTGTTTGATCAATGCATCCTTCCGGTGCTTACGTATGGTCCAGAGACGTGGACCTTAACTAAAAGAGACAGACAAAGGCTGCAGATAACTCAAAGCAGCATGGAGAGGTGCATGCTTGGTATAACCAGGAGAGATAAGAAGAGGAACTCGTGGATCCGAAAAATGACAAGAGTGTAAGACATCTTGATCAGAGTTAAATCCCTGAAATGGCAATGGGCTGGACATACTGCCAGAAGGACAGACCATCGATGGACAGCAGAAATTTTAGATTGGATTCCAAGGGACAGGAAAAGACCCAGAAGAAGACCACATGGGAGATGGGTGGATGAAATTCGAAAGTATGCGGGAGTGACATGGAGGAGACTGGCACAAGACAGACCGTTGTGGAGGAAACTTGGGGAGACCTTCGTCCAGCAGTGGATTGATAATGGTTGACAATGATGATGATGATGATATACATGTGTGTGTGTGTTCTTGCGTGCGTGTGTGTGTATATATATATATATATACCCACACACGCACACAGTACACACACGCACGCAAGGACACAGATCCGATGTTAAAAACTTAAAGAATATAAATGATTTGGAGTTCATTCATTATCAGACTCATGACTTTGACAATATTAAGATTACAATATTGGCAATTGAACCTTTGGAAAAAACTAGGCTTTGGTTGGAAAGCCATAAGATGCTTTTGCATAATACCTTGTATCCGTATGGATTAAACAACATTTTTAATGGTGAAAGAATGGTACCATATTGTAAAAATAGAAATATTCTTGACATGGTGACCTATGCTTTTAAATGTTCTGATGTTAAAATTGATGTTAGAAAAAGAATTAACAGAGGCAATGGAAAGAACAGACAGATTTTTGTTGATTTTGTTGCTTTTATCAGAGATCTGGAGACCATTGCAGAGGATCCTTGGGGCCTCAAATGTGTTGTTATTGCTTTGAGATTTTCTCAACAATGCAAAGCTTAAGGTGCTTAGGTCAAGGTTATCAAAATATAATTTCAATAACAGCTTTGTAAAAATATAATTATTGATCATTGTAACTCAAGATTAAGAATAAAAGGAGGTACTGAACATCAGTTGTCAAGAGAATTTTGTGTCATCAAGTTCCAGTCTAGATGGTTCAATAGTATTCTTTTCGGAAAGTTATTTGGCAAGCAAAGCAAAATTTTTCCTCTAAAAGATATTCTTAAGGTAACTCCAATTTTTTCTTTTAATACCACGATGGGAAGAAGGATATTCAACTATAATAATTTCTGTAGAGATATTGGATTACAAGATTCTGAACAGTTGTCTTGTTATTGTCAAGAAGTTAAATATTATCGTTTTGTTGATGGTGTGCATGGACATGTGGTAACAGGTGACATTAATATAGTTGACTCCTCAAGCCTAAGAGATATTATGAAATTTGGTACCAATTTTAGACCAAATATACACTGAAGTGACAGAAAAACTAGTACACCAGTCTAATACTTGGTAGGTCCCCCACGAGAGCGCAGGACTGCAGAAATACGACGGGGCATGGACTCCACTAGCTTCTGGAAATATGCTGTAGGCAAAGCACACCATACTTCCTGCAGAGCGTTCCACAATTCGGGTGTATTCCGAGGTCTCGGATTCCTGTGTTCGATAGCGCGTTGCATGGCATCCCAAATGTGTTCTATCACGTTCAGATCTGGGGACTTGGGTGGGAATGGCAACACCCCAAACTCAGATGAATGCTCCTCTAACCATAATGCGGCGTCCCGACACTCGTGTGGAGGTGCATTGTCCTGCTGGAATAGGACCAACCCATCAGCATGAATGCAGGACATGAATGGGTGTACCTCGTCAGGAAGAATGCGCACATAGCGTTGGCCGGTCACAGGCGTTTGTAGACGTACCAGGGGTCCCATTGACAGGCGGGATTCATGGCTTCATGGGGTTTGCGCCACACACGAATCCTTCCATCTGCCCGATACAGTTGGAAACGCGACTCGTCAGGCCAGCTACTTGTTTCCAGTCATCAAGTGTCCAGTGGTGGTGTTGCCGTGTCCAAGCGAGTCGCATAGTTCTGTGTCGTGTACCCATCAAGGGGACTCGAGTTGGGCGTCGGCTCCCAAAGCCCATATCGTGTAGGGTACGTTGCACAGTCCGGACGCTGATGCTTGTTGAGGCTCCAGCATTGAATTCCGATGATACCTGCGAGAGTCTTGCACGCCAACGATTCTTGTCAGCCGACGATGGTCACGTTCACCCAATGTCTTTTTACGGCCACACTGGTATCGTAGGTTGGAGGTTTTGCCGGAATTCTTGTAGTCACGGTACACCCTTGCAATGGTCGTCCGTAAAAGTATAAACTTCGTTTCTACCTTCGAAATACTATGGCCCATCTCACGAACGCCATCTTTAACACAGATTTGAAAATCGCTTAAATCGTTATAACTTGTCATTCTCATGCCGAAAACAGCTCTGACAGCTGGCAAGGATGTCTGGCACTTCAGTTTTTCTGGCACTTCAGTGTATATGTACCATTACAAAGAATTAAAGAACTATTTCCAAGAATATACATGAGTTTATTTATTATTTGTCAAAAAAATTTTAAATTGCTGTGGACATTTTTTTTATTTGGCTGGGTGCCTTATTGGAAAATATTTTTAAGTCCATTACAAAAAAATTCAGAAGAACAGGATGCATCAGGAATTGGAGAGATATAAAGAACCAGATTGAAAAACTACAAGAAAAGTTAATTGTTACTCCTGTTGATAAAAGTAATAATAATTATGCTTTTATCTGTAAGAAGTTCTATTATCAAACTATGTTTTCTGAGATTGTTGGGGGCACTACATATAAACTCATAACAGGACTTGATGTTTCTGCATTAAAGAAAAAATGATTGTCATTAATAAATTATTAAATATCAAGAAATTTCAATTGGAATTTCCATATATTTTTGCAACTCCAAAATTCCATAAAAATCCTGTCGGTTTTTGTTTCATCACTTGTGGAATAAGCAGTTATAATAAGCAAGCTGGTATTACTTTTCATGGATTACTTAATATTATTTATGAAAAAAATTCTTCCAACACTTGGATTATTGGAAATAATAAAAAGGTGTTGGATTTTATTGCTCTTAGGCAAGATGACAATTTCGATATAACAACCTATGACTTCACCAATTCGTTCACTTCCATAGGTCTTGATGACTTGAGGAAGATTTTAGATTATTATTTTGCTGAATTTAGAAACTGTTTTCCTGTTGAAGAAGGATTTTGGAATACCTTATGTAATTTTTGTATCATGCACAACTATAATTATGATTCTAGAAATTTATATATTCAAACTAAGGGCATTCCTATATATATGTACATGTTACTCCAGTGTTTTGGCAAATTTATATCTACATTTCTATGAATTTCGTTCCACACTTATGATGATTTGATCACTTATGATGATTTGATTATTTTCAGTTCAAATGATTTGGTATTTAACGCATCGAAAATCTACCCCAAAATTTAGTTTTGATTAAGGCAGATTCAGGTTATTATTCATATTTTCTTGATTTGGCTATTCAGTCAGACAACTTTGGTATTATTACTGATGTCTACGATAAAAGAGCTTGTTTTAATTTTACTGCTATTTTTATGAGTAATTGGTTTTCTAATCTTTCCATTAGTATTTATAGAAATATTATTATTTCTCAGGTTTTGAGAATTATCAGGATTTGTAATAATAAATCAAATATTACCAAACAGCTAAAATTGCTTTTTTCTGTATGTATTAAGAATAATTATCCACATGATTTTTGCGTATTCCATTTTAGAAACCTTTTAAACACATTTAATCAAAATTATATTCCTATAGTATTAGATTATGTAATATAATCAATAATACACCTCTATCTGATAATATTATTTTCGTGCTACATAAAACAACTCATTTCTCTCGAGTCGCCCCGGAAAATTAACTACATATTGCTGACATCCATTGCTGATTATTATATTATACAAACTAGGTGTCAGTTTGCTGGGTTGTTTCAGTTGGTTGGGTGTTTGAGTTGTTTATCCTTTTTATTTTTGATGTATTCCGACTGTCATTGAACCTTTGGTAAGTGTTATTTGATTTGTGATTCCAAGTCAGGTAGGGAAGACTGGGTGAACCGAATTTATTTCTAAATTACTTCTAAATTTACTAATCTTTACTTTTGGCTAAGATTTTTGTTCGCCCACATGAAACCACACTGGATGTGGTCAGTGGTCGGTGATGTCTTTCCCTGAAGAGTGGTTACTGATTGCTGACTACGGTTTGTTTTTGTATTTATGTTTACTGTGGTTCTTTGAAGTTTGAAGTTTCCTTTTGCTTGTTGTGTGGTACTGTGGTTTGCCTTTGTTTTGTTTTGAGGGTTCTTTCCTTGTTGTTTTGTGTGTTCATGGTGTGATTTGGAGTAAACATGAAGTCTTTTATACATATATGCATATATACACTGTATTGACAAAAGTAATTGGACACCTCTTCGAAAGCAAATGAACGGATCCGCTGCGTTGTTAAGATGCGCGGTACAGCTGAAAACGGTATAAAAACAAGCCTGCAGCTGACCGCGATCACATCGCCCTGTGAGGTTGAGTGAAAATTTCGCGGCGGGAGAGAACTGACTTTGAGAAAGGAAAGCTTGTTGGGTGTTATATTAGTTGGCTGTCCATAAGAGAAACCGAGAGGCGTTTAAACATACCCAAGTCAACTGTTTTGGATGTACTGAACAAGTGGAAGACACGTGGTGTGCCTGAAGCCGCGAAATGTACCGGCAGACCAAAGAAAATCAGCGACAGAAGACGTCGAAGCCTCAGGGGAGTCGTTACAGCTAATCAACGGAATACTGCACAAGACCTCAGTGTACAGGTGAGTCGAAATGCTGGAACCTCGGTATGTACACGTACAATTTGCAGATAACTTCATTCCATGGGTTACCGTGGTTGTGCGGCTGCTCATAAGCCTTTCATCTCCACTCGGAATGCTACTCATCGTTTAGCATGGCGTAAAGAACATTTATCGCGAACCGTAAATCAATGGAAACGGGTCCCATGGGCTGATGAATCCAGATACACGATCCATCAGTCTGATGGCCGTGGTTGGGTATGGCGGCAGCAGAGGGAACGCTATTTACCACAGTTTACTGTTCCTACGGTCAAGTTTGGAGCTGGAAGTGTACTCGTGTGGGGGTGTTTTTCGTGTTATATTCTCGGCCCATTAGTTATCGTGGACAAATCTGTTAACCAGCACGTCTACCTCGATATTCTGGACAATTATGCCCTACCAACTCTGTGGCAATACTATATGGAACCGAGCCTTGTTGTTACCAGCAGGATAATGCACCGAGCCATAAAGCAAGGACTGTTACGGCGTAGTTTGACGATAATTCCGTATCGTGTGTGGACTGGCCAGCACAGAGCCTGGATCTTAATCCCATAGAATACCTATGGGATGAATTAGAGCGCCGCAAAAGAAGTTTGGAACCAAGGCCTACTACAAAGCAACAGTTTGCGGAAGCACTATGTACTGAATGTAAGCGCATACGCTGGGTTCCAAAACCTTGTCGAAAGCATGTCTCAAAGAGTCATGGTTGCATTAAGGCCAGAGGTGGACCAACACCGTACTAATGTATATCAATGAATGCTATGTTTTGTTTCTCATCTATAGGTGTCTGGTGACTTTTTTCAATATAGTGAATATGAGTATGTATAATTATAAATTGAATTTCGGATTTACAGTTCAAAGCAAATTTGTCTGGGTCAGGTCCGGGTCGGGTCCAATTATGAGATGTCCGGGCCCAAGCTTTTTGGCCCGTTTCCAACTGTGGTGCTATCATGTATATTTAAACTATGCCGAACATTTCAGTAATGTTCCGCATATAGTTTAAATATACGGTAAGAAGAGTTCTTTACAGTGAAGTTACGTTTTGGCTTTTAATTGTACCAAAAACGATTAACTAGCACCTTCATCCATTTAACACTAAAACCCTTCATGCGCATACATCAGTACATCATTACAGAAGGAAAAGGAAGCAAACTTAAATTTCCTGAAATAATTTTCACTGAATTTTAGAAAAAGGAAAGAGTTTCTTCTGTCGGATGGGTGGGCGGGGGCTACTGTATTTAACTGTCAGAGATATCGTTCAAAAAACGCTTAATTTTTTTGTGTGTGTGTGTGTGTGTGTGTGTTTTTCTCGACCTTAATCTTTGATTTTTGCTGTTTGCACACGTGGGTCGCAGCCGATAGTAAAAAGTTAAAAAGTTTCGCGTTGCTCTGGGAACAAAGGAACTTAAACCTTTTTTTTTTTTTTTTTTTTTTCCTTTTCGGTGTTGTCCCTGAAAAATTACAACTTAAGAGTGTGACACTTCCATATGAACTCGAAGCAAAGATAATGCCGTTGCTGTAGATAACTTCATGACTGAAGGAAGAGATAAGGACGAAGTTTTCAAGGAGAGAACTCTGAACAGGAAACCGGAACCAGAAAAAAAGGAAAAGAATCACTTATGGATTTCAAAACTTACCACTATTTCCAATACAGTCTCTAAAAAGGAAAGGTAGCGTTTGTATTCCGCTTCAGATAATTTACCAGAGTTTTTGAATTTGTAAGTTTCGAAAAATTGTTAATTCGGAAATTTCTTCCTTGCTTCGTAAAACTCAAGTTACCAGCAAATAGAGTTGTAGAGCTATTTAGCTGAAATGGTTTGAATTTCAACCACACAAGAACCTTGGAAACCTAACTAACGTTTAACTGAAATTGTGAATTACCTAATTTACGTACCCTTTCTAATGTGGGTAAATCTTATACAATTTTCAATTACTGCACGAATAAATTCACTTGAAATTTTTGTTTTATTCCCTGACAGATGAAATTAAAAAAGTGGTATATTTGTCACAATGTCTTTTTTTTTTTTTTTTTTTTTTTTTTTACATGTTCCAAAATCAAAATCTTTTCTTCTTTTGAATAGTTTATTACTGCACGAATAAATTCACTTGAAATTTTTATTTTATTCCATGACAGATGAAATTAAAAAAGTGGTATATTTGTCACAATGTCTTTTTTTTTTTTTTTTTTTTTTTTTTTACATGTTCCAAAATCAAAATCTTTTCTTCTTTTGAATAGTTTATTACTGCACGAATAAATTCACTTGAAATTTTTATTTTATTCCATGACAGATGAAATTAAAAAAGTGGTATATTTGTCACAATGTCTTTTTTTTTTTTTTTTTTTTTTTTTTTTTACATGTTCCAAATTCAAAATCTTTTCTTCTTTTGAATAGTTTATTACTGCACGAATAAATTCACTTGAAATTTTTGTTTTATTCCATGACAGATGAAATTAAAAAAGTGGTATATTATGTCACAATGTCTTTTTTTTTTTTTTTTTTTTTTTTACATGTTCCAAAATCAAAATCTTTTCTTCTTTTGAATAGTTTATTACTGCACGAATAAATTCACTTGAAATTTTTGTTTTATTCCATGACAGATGAAATTAAAAAAGTGGTATATTATGTCACAATGTCTTTTTTTTTTTTTTTTTTTTTTTTGCATGTTCCAAAATCAAAATCTTTTCTTCTTTTGAATAGTTTAAGAAATTTCTGGAACACTTTTGGCTTTCCCATGTGCTTTTCACGGTGGAGATGCAAGTTACTTATAGCTTCAGGGTGGGGAGAAGCAAATTACTGCTCTTTAGTGTGAGGATGCAAGCTACTGTTCTTTAGAGTGGGGATGCAAGTTACGGCTCGCCGCCCCGGTGGCGCAGTGGTCTAAGCGATGGCCTCTGATCATTCGTCCGAACGGGGTCCGGGTTCGAATCCCGGTGAGGCATGGATGTTGTGTTTGTCTTACGGCACTGGCTCTCTCCCTTCCCTGGAACCAGTGACCCTAAATTAGGGACGGGCGACTGCTTATAGCCCATTGAGTTGCTCACGGTGGTCGTTAAACCTCCAATCAAAAAAAAAAAAAAAAAAAAAAAAGTTACGGCTCTTTAGGGTCGGGGTGCAAGTTAGATTTCAGAAAAGGAAAATGATGTTGCAAAAATCTGAGTAGTTAATGAATTCAGAATAGAGACACAGGTCGGCTTTTCTAGTTCAGAGAACAAAGCAACAGACTGGGCCAAGTCAACCTATTCTTTCATCAGATGTGGAATCCTGTACGGATTCGGCTCGTTCGCTATCTTGCATAAAAATTGTTATTCAGAGGAAAATTGCAAAAGAAATCTACTTACATTGCTTGCTCCTTTCTGTCATACGCTTGATTCTTTTTGTTATCCGGATTCATTACAAATCGTCTACATTTTGGCGTAAAAGTAATGATGTCGCACTTATTACACTTATTATTAGTTCTATATGATTTACCGTGGAAAGTTCATAGGGTGGCTGTCAATATCGGAATTACAAATTGTGGGTCGAAAGTTTTGCAATATTTGGATCACTTTATGTCTTCATATGCACCTTTACGACGAAAGCTGACTATCATTCAAAGTATAGGCCATCGTGTTGCACCGTCTTTAGCCATCTGTCTGCCAGTTCTTCGATTCCGCGGGTGTACCAGTTCGTGTCCTTCGAGGCAAAGAACTCCTTCACCCCAGTTGCCAACTACTCTTGGTTGTCGAAATGCCGCCCGTGAAGGAAGTGGGCCATGGACCGAAACAAGTAATAATCCAACGGGGCAAGGTCCGGACTACATGCTGGGTGTAGCATCAGTCCGAGGCCTTCAAGTTTCTGGAGTTTTGCCCGGGTAGGTCACGCGGTATGAGGCCGAGCGTTCTCCTGCTGTAGAAGAGCGCGCTTTCTGTTCACCAGTGTCCGGTACTTCTCCTCCAAAACGGCATACATCTGCTCCAATTGTTCAGAGTAGAGGTTGGCGTTGATGGTCCGACCGTCTGGAACAAATGCGTAATGGATTATCTCCTCGAAATTCCACCAGACGCAGAGCATCATCACCTTGTGCTCGAAGCGCCCACGTTTGGCAACAGGTTCAGGAAGCTGGCCCGGGTTCAACCCTGCCGTTGTGTGTTAGAATTACGGAAATATACCCACTTTTCATCGCACGTAACAATTCTCTTGATGGCACGTTCATCGCGCGGGTTTTCTAGGAGTTTCGTGCACACTTCCACATAGGCGGTTTGCTTCAGCTGACGTCAGTTCTTGAGGGGCAATGCGGCAGCTCCTCTAGACCTTGCCGAGGTCCTGAAGGTGACGAACCACGGTGTTCTGTGATATGCCCAGCTCGCCTGATAATCTCCGAGTGCTTGTTGTCGGATTTGCATCTACGGCCTGGCGCACGGCCTCCGAATCCATGGTTCGCGGCTTACCTGACCTTGGCTGATCGTCAAGGTTTCTGTCAACTAAGCGAAATTTCTTGAACCATCTGGTTGCGGTGCTGTGGTCCACGGAACCATTCTCTTTCGCATGACAAATGTTTCGTGTTGCTTGAGCAAAGTTATAGCCGAGTTCAAACTCGTAAATCAAAAGTTCCCTAATTAATCGGTTGTGACTGTCCATCTTTTAAGTGTCCCAACCACAGACAGAACGACGACATGCAATGCTGTTCACAGCAACCACTACCACTTTACATCCCTTTCTACTGACTGCAGTGCGCGACATGAACTAGTTTAAACACGTGACATACCCGCCGTAGCACATGCGTTTATGCAAATATTGCAAAATTTTAGACTCACCTTCTGTACTTCGGTCCCAACTTTGATCATACCCATACATAAATCATATCTACAGTCCAAACTTTATCAAAGGCCTTCTTGTGTGTGTTGTGTTTGGTGGTCTAACAACCACCGCGAGCAACTCGATGGGCTATAAGCAATCGCTCTGGGCGGCATCAAAGACTTTTCAATGTCAAGAAAAATAGCACCAGTAGATTTTTTGAGGTTAAAAGATTTATAGGCGATTTTGAACACTCCTGATACTTGGTGCAGAGTGGAATATGCAGACCTGAATCCAAAATGAAAATCAGACTGACGCGCCTTACACATGCCGTTTGTGTATACGATATATTCCCTGCTGGTCGGTAGCGTCACTTCTTCGTGGTGTATCGAACACGTCTAATCGTGGAAGTATGGAGTGGACAGGACGATCTGGCCCGTAAGCGTGTAACGTAACAAAGAATAAAATAATTGGTGAACTGGATGCATTAAGGAATTTTGGACACAAGATGAGAGTTCAGATGAATAAATAAACAAAAGAAAAGAAAATTCAAAACAATATTTCTGGTTACGTAATAGCCTCTGACGAACATACCAGAAATATGGAAATTGTGTTAGTTTTTCGGTACCCTTGGCTTTTAAAGACATAAGACATTGCACTTAAAACCAGGAGGCACAGAACTGACAACGCACGCAATGGCCGACCGAACAACGCCGAATAAGAGTACGGGCCCTCAGCGACGAATCAACATAGGCTGCATGCCGAGTAAATACACCTATTTGCTAAATTATCCAGAATAACTGAAACACGGGTGGAGAAATGCGTGCTTGGCATAACCAGGAAAGATAGAAAGAGGAGTTCATGGATCAGGAAAATGATAAGAGTTGATGGCATCATGATCAAACTAAAGACGTTCACGTGGCAATGGGCTGGACACATTGCTGGAATAACTGACCAGCGTTGGACAAATGAAATATTAGACTGGATACTGAAGGACAGGAAAAGACCCACGTGGAAGATAGGTGGGTGAAATTCGGAAGAATGCTAGAGTGACTGGCTCAAGACAAAAAATTGTGGAGACCTGGGAAGAATTTCACCTAGCTGTGGATAGATAAATGTTGTTACTGTTGTTGATGATATGCTTATGCACGGTCGAGTCACATTATTGTGACCAACACCTAATATCCAGAGTGACCGCCGTGTGCAGCGCGGACAGCAGCTAGACGGGCTAGGAGTTACTCAATAAGGTGCTGGAAGGTGTTCACAGGCATGTGGAGCCATGCTGACTCAAGTGCATCTGACAGCTGCTGGAGGGTGCGTGGTGAGGAAGCCATAGAGCGAACAAAACGATTGAGGTGGTCCCACAGATGCTCAATTGGTTTTAAGTCTGAGGGATTAGGGGGCCCGGGAAGTACTTTGAAGTTTTCATCGTGCTCTTCCAACCACTCTCGGACATTTCTAACTATGTGACACGTCGCATTGTCGTTCTAAAAGATCCCATACGCCCAAGGGAAGACAATCAGCGTGTATGGGTGTACGTGGTCTGCAAGGATGGATTCATAACGAATTCCGTCCATAGTGCCTTCCACAGGTATGAGTGGACCCAGAGAATGCCACGAAAACATTCCACAGATCATAAAGCTGCTCCCACCAGCTTGTGTTCTTCCAGCAATGGTTAAAGAGTGTTTGTTCTCTGATATACCTCGCCTTATACGCGAACGTCCATCCGTTCGATGAAGCAGAAAACATGACTCATCGGAGAAGGCAATCCTTTGCCAATCAGCGGAGGTCCAATTCCGATGCTGCCGTGCAAATGTAAGCCTTTTTTTTCGATGCACCTTCGTAAGCATAGGTGCAATGACCATCCCTCTGCATCGGAGCCCCATACGTAGCAGGGTTCGCTGAACTGTAGTTTTAGACACACTTTCGGTTGCCCCTGGTTCATTCGGCCAGTGAGTTACTCCTTTGTAGCATGTCGGTCGGCCCTCACGCACCTTAGAAGCCAACGTTCACCTCTCACATCAATGGCACGTGGCGCTCCGCAATTTCCACGTCGCTTATTCGCAATGGTACCATTTCTCCAATCACGATACACTTTAACCACAGCAGAACGCGAACAGTTCACAAACTGGGCTGTTTCAGAAATACTGCCATCCTTGGCCCGAAAGCCGATAATCATCCCTTTTTGCAAATCTGATAAATAGCTCCTTTTATCAATGATAGCAACGAGTGATATGTTTTCAGAATGCCTACAGCACACCTTATATAGCCTCCAAGCTAGCTCACGACACGTGCCTTCTTTCATTGGCTACGCGCTGTTGACGTCAAAAGTAGGAGGTGGTCACAATAATGTGACTCGACTGTGTATATTCTAATTTGACTTGTTTAGGCATGTCTGCAAATGACTTTGAACCTAAGATTTAAGCATGACCCAGACAGAGAGGGTTTTATATCTTTCAACAGTTCAATGGCATTGTTATTTTAGTAGGTTCGATTTTGGAAGTAAGTTGTTGCTATCATGATTGCTTCTTTTCAGCACTTACCGTAAATACCAGAATCGGACAGCATGACATTAACCATCTCTTGCAATGATTTGCTTTATCTCTCAGCGGTGCTATTTTTCTGAACGCTGAGTAAAACTAGCTTATCTCATTTACTTATACTTAGTCTTTTATGGTTTCATCAGATTTTTTCAATGGGATTACGGGCACTTCCTGCTCCGGAATTTCCCTGTTTCGTAGTGAATTAATACGTAGATAAATAAGCAAGTTGAAGAAGCTAGTGGGCTCATTAGGTTCAAATAACACTTGAGAATAGAGTTCCGGTATAAGTCAGTCAGTCAGTCAGTTGAACTTTTGAAATAACGTTATTCAAAGCATGAGTAAAACGTAATTCTGAGTTTTTATTCATCCCACCCAATACTGTGTACAGCTGCACAAGAAATGAAAAGAAATACCTTGTTTCATTACAGAGAATGTTTACACACTTTTAGAACGTTTTTGATAAGAAATTATAGAAAATAAAAGAAGTTCAGGGAATTCATACAGGCAACAGCGTTTTAGATGAACACGAGATAAACATCTACAGTTAAATATCGTCTTCTGAGAAAATGGCGCATGTGCAGAAGCTGTGGATAGAAGGTTATGTTTCTGCTCTTGACGGAGAAAAATATTCGTATTGTATAAATAAAAAACGCTGTGAAAATCATGGAATTCGCATTTCTAAACACAAAATAAGCAATATTATTAATAAAACAGAGAAAAATCGTCAAGAATGCTTTTAACATGAAAAAGAACACCAAAGAATATCCAAAGAACGTACTTACTTTTACGACTATTTCAAAAGTAAGGTCTCTGGTCTTAAAGGAAAATCCACCGACCCAGAGTGCAATTGCTAAGTCGTCCATAATCTTTTTATCAACTGTAGTAAAGGTAATAAATTGAATCTGAAAAAAAGAAAAACAGAAAACATAATACTTTTGAAATAACGGTGATTTAGCCATGTTGAAAGAATGAGTGATGAGATGCTTACTAAGAAAATCTCTTTAGCCCAAGTGGCAGGAACGAAAGGCAGAGGAATGCCAAGCAAGACATGGGTGGTTCAGATTCAGGAGTGTCTGCATGAGAAAAAGATTATGAGTATGAAGTACAAAAGATCTTGTGTACGGCGTGTAATGGATATCAGTGAAGCCTGAGTTGTATGTCAAAATCGCTGTAAATGGAGAAGTTTGATTCGACATTAGTAAGTAAAAATATCTTTCGGTTTGTATTTCTTTTGGGAGCTAACCTCTGAATCTCGGAGAACAGCTTGGTCATATGTAGAAAACATAATCTTCACTGTCTTTTGCGTATAGGCACGTGGCAGGGCGTAGAACACGGTGTAGACTTCTATATGAAAATCACTTAGCCGGAGGCAGATGGAAATCTGTTGTGACCATTGATGAAGCATAGATCTACCTAAACGACTGTAACAAAAAGAGGGTCGATTTATTATCGCAAAAGAGCAGAAAAAAGACTTACAAACTTGATTCCAAGAATCCAAAGAAAGTTTCAGCAAAGGACTGGTTATTATTGCTGTTTTCTCGTACAATGAAACATTTAAGTTAAAAAAAGAAGTTGAAAAGAACGTTAAAATCAACTCCACGTATTACCAAAATAATGTTTTAGCTCCTATATTTAAAGAGCGAATACCATTCTTTTATCCACAGAGCCTCCAAAAAGTAGAACTCCATCAGGATAAGGCTACCAGTCCTACATCCAAATCTACCACTCTTGAAAAAATAAAAAAAGAGACGGGTATCAAGTCTATAACTTTTGCTCTTATTCCTGATGTGTCACCAATGAACTATTGTGCCTTCGGAGTGCTAAAAAGAGCGCTTTCTAAACACATACTTAAAGCAATGATTGGACTATGGAAAGCAATGGAAGAGGGGTGGAATAAAATACCACTACCAATTATAAGAAATGCCCTGTTATCTTAAAAATCTAGATGTTGTTTCATAATCCAGAGAAAGGGTTATCAGATAAAACATTTAAAAAAGAAATAATTTTATTTTAAACATTAATTATATTGCTAAAAATCGTTCTAAAAATGTGTGAACATCGTCTATATTTATCAAAAGTTTTATTGTTTTCAAAAAGTTTGTTATTATTATAAAAAACCTGAGAAACTTGAGCTTTGACGTCACTTTTTCCTTTCCGAGTTTCTGAACAGGTTTTAGAACGACGTACTTCTGCATGCCAAGATGAGATTTCTTTGACCATGTAAAGTTACACAGCCTTAATGTCATGTACGTTTAGAGATAAGCAAATAGCTTTGTTGTTATGAAAACAGCTTTTAGGTACCCAATTACAACCGACGTTATCATGTTCGGACCACTCAACGCTCGTTAAGTATTTCCCACAAAAATGTGACAAAACAAGGTGTGTGTATATCAAAACCACAGGAGCGTTCCGAATGAAATTTCTCATGCTAAGACACCTCGTATACAAAATATAAAGTTGATTCATCCATCCGTTCCAGATTTATCAACAGCCAGATTTTGCGTGTTGATATAATGCGTCCTGCTGAGCTTTACTACACTGACGGAAAAAAAAATCCCAACACCAAGAAGGGGTTGTGTTAGATAAACGACAATTGGTAGGCGGTGAGAGTACATCTGTAAGATGACGTCAAAGCAAATTTCGCTCTCGGCGCATACGTGTGGCGCTAGTAGCGCCCCAAGTGTTCTCTCCAAATGTGGTGCTCCTTCAGAACCTCTCAATCTTGGAGATTACTATCAGTTTTGCACCCACACCACGAACCTGGAGTCGACGTATGACTACCTCCGAGAGCGCGAAGACATTCTTCCCGCGCTGCTCCTGCAAGCCGGATGCATTGCTAAGTACCTTCGTGGGTTTGTTCATGACCCCCTGCACCACTCATGGACCCTTGGCTGCGTAAACCGATTACAACAACTCCTGAAAGTTGCTCCGCGACTCCTCCAACCAACGACTGACCAATCCATTCAAGGTCACGACCCTTAATTGCAGAGGGTTCGCTAGCCCCCTAGTGAATGCTCTTGTAATGGAAGACCTCTCGCCCCTCGGGGCCGATCTGTTACTACTACAAGAAACAAACTGCCATTCCTCCACTCTGTTTACTCGCTGGCGTGCTAGCGATTATGTGTTCCATCATGCTTTCCGCTACTCATCTCATGGTGGACTTGCTATCGGAATACATCAACATATAAAGTTGATTCATCCATCCGTTCCAGATTTATCAACAGCCAGATTTTTTGCGTGTTGATATAATGCGTCCTGCTGAGCTTTACTACACTGACGGAAAAAAAAAATCCCAACACCAAGAAGGGGTTGTGTTAGATAAACGACAATTGGTAGGCGGTGAGAGTACATCTGTAAGATGACGTCAAAGCAAATTTCGCTCTCGGCGCATACGTGTGGCGCTAGTAGCGCCCCAAGTGTTCTCTCCAAATGTGGTGCTCCTTCAGAACCTCTCAATCTTGGAGATTACTATCAGTTTTGCACCCACACCACGAACCTGGAGTCGACGTATGACTACCTCCGAGAGCGCGAAGACATTCTTCCCGCGCTGCTCCTGCAAGCCGGATGCATTGCTAAGTACCTTCGTGGGTTTGTTCATGACCCCCTGCACCACTCATGGACCCTTGGCTGCGTAAACCGATTACAACAACTCCTGAAAGTTGCTCCGCGACTCCTCCAACCAACGACTGACCAATCCATTCAAGGTCACGACCCTTAATTGCAGAGGGTTCGCTAGCCCCCTAGTGAATGCTCTTGTAATGGAAGACCTCTCGCCCCTCGGGGCCGATCTGTTACTACTACAAGAAACAAACTGCCATTCCTCCACTCTGTTTACTCGCTGGCGTGCTAGCGATTATGTGTTCCATCATGCTTTCCGCTACTCATCTCATGGTGGACTTGCTATCGGAATACATCAACATTTCCGATCCACCCTCACTGCACTCTCAGTGCAGAACTTATGCCGAGATTTACTCCAGCAAGTCTCCTTCACAGTTGGCGGAGCTCGATTTCACATCTTTAATGTGTATATTCCATGCACCTCTATTCATTTATTCATCTTGTTCACCAAACTCCATAAAGCTCTCTCGAAAGTCTCACCTTCCGATCGTGTGCTCTTGGGTGGAGACTTCAATTGCACCCTTGACCCGGCTCTGGATCGCTCTCCTTCGTCACGAGAGCGTCGGACGGATCTCGTCGCACTACTCCATGACCTTGTTGCTGATTTCTCCTTCACCGATGCTTATAGGCGCCTTCATCCACAAGAGACCTCACACACGTGGCGCTCGTCTGGGAGTCAGCTTCCATCAACTGCACGCTTGGATCGGGTTTACGTTTCCACACCGCTTCTTGCGTCTATTACCGAGTTGCAACATCAACCTACTGCTTCCTCAGACCACTGCACGGTCACCCTCACAGTGTTTGTTGCGGCGTCACTCCCTCGGACTGTACGTCCGTGGACATTTGACTCCAATCTCCTCACTGATCCTGAATTTTGTGCCTCTGTCCGTTCTTTTCTCGCTGCTCGTCGCGCAGGGTTGCATTCCGCACCCTGTACCTTGACGTATTGGCTTCGTGTCAAGCATCAGCTCCTCTTACATATCAAGCAACTTTCCTTCACCATGAAGACTTCTAGTCAGATGCGCCTCGATCACGCCAGGCAGATGCTCACACTGATTGGGTTATCAGATCCGCTTTTTCCAGCATATCAGGCGGAGCTCCAGGCTTTGCTGAAACCTCTTGCGCAGCAAGCACTTTTACGTCTGCGCATTAAACATCTCAATCCGGAGGAATGCACCTATGATTTTCTAACATCAATGGAATCTGCACGTAAGTCTTCTACCTCGCTTCGTCATCTTCGCCTCCTCTGGCGAAATCACATCCGATTCGGCAGCGATTTGCTCTCACGTTCGTCAGTTCTATACCACCAAGTTCAGTGAAACTCCTCCCCCTTCTTCCTCTGCTCTCCCCCATCTTCTCAATAACCTACCTCAAGTTCCGTCTCATCTTGCTCCCACCCTGTCTCTTGCACCCACATCCACGGAGGTGTCCGACACCTTCTCTTCCCTTAACACCCATGCAGCTCCGGGTCCGGACGGCCTCTCTTTTCCTTTTTACCGTGCGTTCTTGCCTCTTTTGTTGCCCTTTCTCCTCTCCGCTTTTTCTGCTGCATTTAACTGCTCCCCTCCCGAGGAGTTTCACGGACGCACATGTGGTCCTATTTCCCAAGAAGGGTGACCCTCTTGACTTGGGAAATTGGCGCCCCATTCCTCTTCTCAATCAAGATTATAAACTCTATACTAAGCTTCTTTCCCGTCGACTAAACTCTATCCTCCCTCACATCCTTGCTGACTCTCAAACCTATACTGTTCCTGGCCGTTCTCTTTCCTCCAATGTTCAACTTCTTCGCGATCTCATTCATCTTGCCAAGACTCATTCTGAACCTCTTACTCTCCTTTCCTTAGACCTCCGTTCCGCTTTCGATAATATCTCACACGCCTATTTAACACAAACCCTGCTACACTTTGGCTTTCCTCCACAATTTGTCTCTGTTCTTCTCTCCTCTACCGGGACGCCGTTTTCCATGTCAAGACGGCATCTTTTCTCACAGCACATGTTCCCTTCAAGCGGGGAGTTCGTCAGGGCTGCCCGCTTTCTGGTCAACTGTTTGCGATTGCCGTCGAGCCTTTTCTACGCTCTCTGCAAACATCTCTTCTAGCACAACTTCCACCACACCACCAGTTGACAGCTCACGGCATCACTCAGTCATTTACTCTGCTTATGCAGATGACATCACCGTCTGCATTCGTAGCGACTCACAGTTCCAACTGCTTCGTCGTTTGTTCTCCGCATATGCTTCATGTTCTGCAGCTGAACTGAATACGTCTAAGAGCACTGGATTGTGGTGCGGGTCGTGGTCCAATCGCTTGGATGCTCCATGGGGGGCCACATGGTCATCCACTACCCAACGCTTCCTGGGTGTGCACTTAGGCGCACCACAAGCTACATCCAGTGCAACTCGCTCGGAACTCCATCCTCGCCTCCTCCGCACAGCTGCATTCTGGTGTCGTGCGCAGTTCTGTACGTCCTACTACCAGCGTGCAAATCTCACCAGGACATACCTTCTGTCCATCTGCAAGCATTCTTGGATTGCATCTACGACTCCGCTTTTCTGTCTCCAGGAGGTTACACGCTGCCTTACTCGAGTAATGTGGGCGGGTCATCACTGGATTAACGTCCACAAGCTCTGTGCTCCTCCCTCCTATGGTGGTGCTGGCCTACCTGATGTCCCGCTGTGCTACAAAGCAAGCCGAGTGATCAACTTCATTCACCTTTTCACGGCTCCAGTGGCTTCCGCAGTTCAGGTACGTGACGTTCTTGCCTCCTTGCGTAACCCACATTTTTCCTTTCTTTCTTTAGTTCTCATGGATTGCTGTCCTTTCCCCCCCTCCAAACTCCCACCTGCATATTCTGAAGCCCTCATTCACCTTCGCTCTCTCCCCCTCATTCGCTCCCCTCCCTCTTCAACTCTAGAGCTTCTTTCTGAACCCCTCTTCTTCAACTCCCTTGTTCATCCCCCCCATCTCCCCTGTTTTTCATTCCCCTCTTGGCTCCGAGCAGGTGTAGTAACTGTACAAGACCTCACTAACTCGGATCTATCCTGGCGCCCTCTCTCTGGCCTCCCCCCTGCTATTCTCTCGTCCCCATCCGCCCATTTGGTCTATGACTCTCTGCTAACTGCACTTCTTTCGCTTTTCCTTGATCTTGTCTCCCCCACCGGTCTCGTCTCTGTCTTTTCTGCCCCTCTTCCGCTGCCGTTTTTCCTCCGACTCACAAACTCGGTTCTTCCTCTCTCCTCTCTCTCCTCTAAATCTCTTTATCGTTTTCTAGTGCACCTTGCCACCCCTTCACCGCTTTCTATTCTGGAGGTTCCCCTGCTTCTCTTCCTCTTGTCTGGGCCGCTGCCCGCTCACCCTTATCTGCCCCTCTTGAAATTAATACCCACTGGCTCTTTTTGCATAATCGCCTCCCTGTTCCGTATTTTCTCTTTCGCATGTCTCTTCTCTCCTCCCCTCTCTGCTCCTTCTGCGCACAGGAGGCAGACGTTTCTCACGTCTACCTTTACTGTCCCATCCTGATGCCTCTCCTCCACCAGGCTTTCCGGATTGCCAGTCGCTCTTGTTCTCAAGATCTTCCGTTCACTGCCTACAGACATCTTCTTCTGCGGGCTCATCCACCTACAACTCTTCCTTCAGTATGTGCCTATCTTTTCGTGCTGGTTAAACACGTTATTTACGTATACCTTCAACAACTCCGCAGCATTTCCTCGCCGGTCTCTTTACACCAGGCCAGCGCAGCACTTTTGTGCCATTTTCAAGATCGATTGCTTTCTCGACTCCGCCTGGAGTACCAGTCGGCTTCTTCCAGTCGTCGAGAAGCCACCTTCTATGCTACCTGGGCGCCGGCCGCTCCATGGTTTGCGATTGATTCTGGACTGCTACACCTATCAGAACCCTAGGACATTCTACACCTCCTTTGCTGAGTTCCGTGGCACCCTGGTGGCCCTCCTCCACTCTACGACTCGTGCAATCCACACTACCGTTGAATTGTGAATGCTAATGCCATCTCAGTGTATTTTCATGCTTACTCGTGTACATTACTTACTTTCACCCCGCCTGTATTATGTTGCTTTGGTGCCCTCGTTAAATAACTTGCACAATTGTGCACGCTGTGTTTTTATCTCATGTATGTAATGTTTTACCTTCACGGCGGTGTTTGTGCTGTTCTTTTTCTAATTGTGTACTATTGTTTCGCCTGTGTTATCCTGTAAATCATGCCCAGCCAATGTCATGTGACACGATGTGTTTCTCTTTGTCACTTCTGCAATTTTTTATTCAATAAGCTTTGCTTGCAGCATTTGTTATTCATCCCCATTGTCATTGCAGTGTATATACCATCATGTTTTTAACAGTTTTGTATTATTTCCCAGTGAGACGCCCAATACTGTACGTCTCCCTCTTATGTTTTCTTATGATAAATTAGAATAAAGCGATTTTGAAACCTAGTAACATACAAAGCAGGTTTGCTGTAAATACGCGCTGTAACGTTCGTGAGCGTTAGTTATCGTTGAGATTCGACGTAGTGTGTTGATGTTAGTCAAGAATGTCTTTAAGAAGACGAAGAAGCCATTATCAACAGCTCACGGAGTTTGAACGAGGTCGTGTAATAGGGCTACGAGAAGGTGGATTTTCTTTCCGTAATGTTGCAGAACGACTTGGCAGGAATGTAGCCACTGTGCATGATTGTTGGCAGCGGTGGTCAAGGGAAGGTACTGCCTCAAGAAGACCGGGTTCCGGTCGGTCACATGGCACTACTGAGAGGGAAGACCACCGTGTAAGGCGTATGGCCGTGACGTATCGTACTGAGTCTGCGGCAGCAATTCGAGCTGCAGTTGCCACCACAGTGACACAACGAACTGTTACAAGTCGGTTACTTGAAGGACAGCTCCGAGCCAGACGCCCTGTAGCGTACATTCCACTTACTCCAAACCACTGCCGTTTGCGACGTCAGTGGTGTCAAGCTAGAGCTCATTGGAGGACGGAGTGGAGATCTGTTGTGTTTTCTGATGAAAGCCGGTTCTGCCTGGGTGCCAGTGACGGCCGCGGTTTGGTTAGAAGGAGGCCAGGTGAGCGCCTGCCACCAACCTGTCTGCGGCCGAGACACACTGGACTTACACCTGGAGTTATGGTCTGCGGAGAAATTTCCTATGACAGCAGGAGCACTCTCGTGGTTATCCCACGCACCCTGACGGCACAGTTGTGCGTCGGTCTGGTGATTCAACCTGTTGTGCTGCCATTCATGAACAGCATTCCAGGGGGTGTTTTCCAACAGGATAACGCTCGCCCGCATACCGCTGTTGTAACCCAACATGTTCTACACAGTGTCGACATGTTGCCGAAGCCTGCTAGATCACCAGATCTTTCACCAATCAAGCACCTATGGGACATCATTGGACGACAACTCCAGCGTCACCCCGATCCAGCATTAACCGTCCCTGTATTGACCGACCAAGTGCAACAGGCATGGAACTCCATCCCACAAACTGACATCCAGCACCTGTACGACACAATGCATGAACGTTTGCGTGCTTGCATTCAACATTCTGGCGGTTACACCGGTTATTAATGTACCAGCATTTCACATTTAAAATGGCTCTTCTAGCGCTTACATTAAGCTGTGATTTTGAAACCTTAATCGATTAAATATGTTACCTATACAAATGTATTGCCGCCATTTCATTCCTCTACAACTATTTTTTCGTGGTGTTGGGATTTTTTTCCGTCAGTGTATTATGGGTATTGATACCTCACATTTAGTTGCGATGCATATTTGAATCCATAATAACCATTTCTGGATGTTATTTAAAACCGCTTTCCATAGGAAGTCACTGATGGCATTGGTGCAGTTAAGTAGTTACATATGAGATCTGTTAGCTCTGTAAGCGATTTCATTTGACAAAGGCTGCTCTGCCACATTTTTCTTTATACAGAGTTAGCGGAATTTGTTCTTATTTTTATTTATTTATTTGTATAATTTAACGACCACCGTGAGCAATTCTTAGGACTATAACCGCTTGCCCGTCCCTTATTTAGAGCCAGTGGTTCCAGGGAAGGGTGGAAGCCAGCACAGTAAGACAAACGCATCACCCTTGCCTCATCCGGAATACGAACCCGGATCCAACTCGAACGATTAGCTAAAATCTTCATCTTACAATTTGACAGCTTGATGCCCTTGCCACATCATTTCTTTCAGTTCTTTTATGGCTCTATGTTTCTGTGCACTAATCTTTCATGCCATAAATTTATTCAGCTATCTTCCTCTTAGTATATTGTTGATTTAGCTATCTCTGCAAGTTCACCATCTCTTTCATATTCGTTATCTCCCACTATCTGCATTTATGTAGATCATAAAATCTGCTGTAACTATAGCATAAAAGGTTTTCATCACATTCAATTATCGATTCGTCTCTCTTTAAACATGGTAATAAACCTTAATCAGTAATTTTTGTCACTGATAGTCATTCGATACGTACAGCACGTTGCAGTGGTGGATTAAGAATTTTGGAGGCCCCAAGCGCAACAGGATTTTGAGGCCCCCTCAAAAAAATTATAAGTTTTTTTAAGGATGTTATATCAAAACGTATGAATTGAAAAATACAGCATTTATTGTTTTCAATTAAACTAAAACGCATACATAAATAATCGTATATTCGTTCAATAAAAAAATCGCACTCCACATTCCATTCAGTAATATTTAATAATAAGTAATGAGCATGTACATAAACAGAAGCGGTTCTTGTTTTGAACAAAAGTAAATGAAATATCTTAGTTATTTTGT
Organism: Macrothele yani; assembly: GCA_039090855.1. Classification (NCBI taxonomy): domain Eukaryota; kingdom Metazoa; phylum Arthropoda; class Arachnida; order Araneae; family Macrothelidae; genus Macrothele; species Macrothele yani. The sequence continues at coordinate 5,793,209 of CM077014.1, forward strand.
ATACATTTACTCATAACAGTCATGTTAAATATAAGTGCCAAATGGCATAAATGGAACTGATTTACTGAATTTCGTAAATAATAATTAACCCGTTTAAGTACAAAAAATGAGGGTTCACCATTAGCATTTCAAAAAGGTATTGCTAAAAAAAAATATTTTATTCATTTTTTTCCTTGTCTTCATTCTGCTGTCTTCGCAGTTCCGATTTTCGGTAAGTAAATTTGCATCGTTCTCAATATCTTAGAAGTTACTTCTGACATCCATAATGAATTCAGAAAGAGATCTGAGAAGTGTTGTTCTTGTATTAAATTGGATTTTCCATCTTGTAAAGATTTGCTCTTACTGTTTATTAATTCGTTGCAACAGTTTGTCACATAAAACTGTTAAAGCTATTTCGTAATCATTAGAATATTGTGATAATTCTTCGGCCTTCAATTTACACAGTCGTTTTTCATTGCTATTCGTACTAATTTAAATGAATGCTTCCTTGATGTTCTTGTAATTCCACCTTAAAGCTGAAACTGCTTGCTGCCCATCTGGTGTTGCCTATTCTCCTACATGTTTGAATTGAGAATCCGGCAAACTATTTATGAGAATATTCCATCGTCAAGAAGACAAAGAGAAATATACGTATGAATTCTGAATAAAGTTAAAATAATACAATGCTTTTTAAAAGAAAAAAACTAGCACATGGTACATAAATTGCTTTTTCAATTAGCTTTTTTTAATATCGCTTGCAATCCACTGCATTTATCTGAGGACCGGTTTTCGGTTAGTAGAGTGTTCGGAGTCAGAATGGGAATAGCTGCCGATTTATCGGAGTTTGATAAAGGACAAACTGTGATGGCATGGCGCCTCGGAACTACGATCTCGCAAACGGTGCGGCTTGTGGGTTGTTCACGAGCCGCTGTAGTGAGAACGTACAAAAAGTGGTGCACAAATGGCTAAACGACGAACCGTCGTCCAGCAGTGTGTCACTCGCAGCTCATTGGTGCCAGAGGGGGGGGGGGCAGGAGACTGTCGCGCATTGTTCACAGCGACCGCAGGGCTACAGGTCGACAAATCACCCGCAGCTACAACCGTGGTGATCATGGCAATGTGTTACAGCCCTCAGTTCATCGCAGTCTTCTGCGCATGGGCCTGCGTAGCCGAAGACCTAGCTGGGTCCCCATAATCACTGCATGTCATCGACAACAACTCATAAAATGGGCCCAAGATCATCGAGTTGGGCCGTGGATGATTGGAAGAAAGTGGCCTAGTCTGATCAATCAAGATTCCTGGTGCATCACGCAGATGGCTGAGCACGGATACGCCGATTACCAATGGAGACATCGCGGTCAGCTGCAGACTTGTTTTTATACCGTTTGCAGCTGTACCGCGCACCTTAACAACACAGCGAATCCGTTTTTTTTTTTTTTTTTTTTTTTTTGAAAGGGTGTCTGGTGACTGATCAAATGATCATATGTAGAGGATTTTAGGAAGGGAGTGTCTGACCCCAGATCCTAAACAACCCTTAGAAACAGGAAGCTAGGAGATTTGGGCTAGAGTGCCCGATAGGAAAGTCACACGGAAGCGAGGTAGAAAGGGGGAGGAAGACGCCCTTATTTATTACCGGGGGCCAGTACCCGGGGTCCAACGGCTTAATGTGCCCATCCGATGCACGGCGGATATTTAGTTGATCGAGCGTTCGTACCTGCCTGGGATCAAACCTGAGGTTCTCTCCATGGCAGTCACGAACATTGCCCACTAAGCAATCCGCGGCCCGTGTCTGGTGACTTTTGTCAGTATAGTGTATATGTATCCCCACGTGTGTATTGTTTCTCACGGTAAAACAATAGCAAAAAAAATTAATCAAAAAACATCATTTTAAGTACTGTATATATAGTACGACCGTATTTAATATGAAGGCTGTTGTATTCCAAAGAAGCTGAACGAAATCTTTGCTGCAAAAATAGAAAAATGATTGGGGTCAAAAATGTGTTCTTTGAACTCTTTTGCTCGTTTGTTATTACTAATTGTTTAATTGCACTTTTTTCCTCAGGGGTGCTGAGCATATATCTGAAAAATTTGTAATAACAAAGGAGGACGCTCGGCCGCACGTGTGTGTGTGTGTGTGTGTGTGTGTGTGTTAGAGAGAGAGAGAGAGAGAGAAGTCCTTCGGAAGATCGTGCTAGACATTTAAGTACTGTATATATTTTACGACCGTCGGTTTCAAGCTAAAATTTCAAGAAGAGTTTTTTTATAGAAGCAGAAATCAGAGAGGCAGCTGAAAAACACGTTGGAGCTTGAACGTACGTGCGAACTCTTCCGTTGCCTACTGAAAATGTCCCTCTCGCATGTGCGTCGTAAAAGCAAAACAGTTTTCCTTATTTGAGTACTGTCATTCTATCGGTGGTCAGAATTTTTCTTGGCGACGAATGTACGTCTCTTTCACGATGCATGTAATTCTTCAGTGCCAGTTTCAAGCTGGGGAAATTATTTTATCTAGAATCTACCACTCATAAAGAATTACACAGAAGGTCGTTCGGGACCTATGGTGACAATTTTCAAATGAGAAGATGAGTTAAAAAACCTTTCGCCACAACCGACGGTGTTCGATTTAATGGCCCTTCGCTCCCGCTATCACTCAACAATGCAATTTCCACTGTAGACGGATGTTTTGCAGTGTAGGCATGCTGATATTTTCCAACTCCTCCTTGCACGCTTTCCAAAGGTCATCTCTTGTATGCAATCCTTTCACGTTTTCCAAAGGCCATCTCTTGTATGTAATCCTTGCGCGCTTTCCAAAGGTCATCTCTTGTATGTAATCCTTGCGCGCTTTCCAAAGGCCATCTCGTATGTAATCCTTGCGCGCTTTCCAAAGGCCAAAAGGCCATCTGTTTAATGTAAATATCGTATGCTTTAGAAAGGCTATCTCTTGTATGTAATCCTTGCACGCTTTCCAAAGGCCATCTCTTGTATGTAATCCTTGCGCGCTTTCCAAAGGCCATCTCTTGTATGTAATCCTTGCGCGCTTTCCAAAGGCCAAAAGGCCATCTGTTTAATGTAAATATCGTATGCTTTAGAAAGGCTATCTCTTGTATGTAATCCTTGCACGCTTTCCAAAGGTCATCTTTTGTATGTAATCCTTTCACGTTTTCCAAATGCCATCTCTTCTATGTAATCCTTGCGCGCTTTCCAAAGGCCATCTCTTGTATGTAATCCTTGCGCGCTTTCCAAAGGCCATTGTAACGTATACTGTAGATTCAGTTTCTTTTTGATTTTACTATCTCTTGTTATTTTATTTTCCTATGCAAATTATCTTCTCACTTAACGAGATGTTGTTTCTCCCGCTGAATTATATGTGGCAACGAGTGTAAGTACTGACGTGGTGGTATGCAGTATATATAGGCGCGCTCAAGTATACCAAGGAGCTTCGTTTTATATGTGATAGCTTCTTCCTGATTATTGATATGCGATTTACCTACTTTTCTACGATATTACGATAGTACGAAAGTTCGAGCTATCAGTAGTTGTGTTATTTTGGAGTGTGTATTTGAGTAATACCAGGAGCTCCCCAATAAAAGGTTAAAAGTGAGTACGTTTTCTTAGTTCATTTTATTGTCAGACCTCTGTCTGGCCGTTAAGTCTATTTCATTGAGTGTTTACGTTAAGTTCAGGGTATATTGTGCTTACCGCTCTAATAAGGAGCCTTCAAGGTACTAATGTACTAAAACCGAAGTTATATTACTGATATTCAAGATAATGAGGAACGCTGAGTAAAAATAAATTCCATATTCTTGGAATTTATTGCACGTGCGTGTCTTACCTAAACAAACTCTAGCACTTTGAAGATTAAGCACACTTTAGCTACGTCAAGTAACCTTTCAATAACCCTAACGTGACTTAACGTAAGCTTTCCTGCACTACACCTCCAGCCGGAGAATTTTATTCATTATACCATCTGTTTAATGTAAATATCGTATGCTTTAGAAAGGCTATCTCTTGTATGTAATCCTTGCACGCTTTCCAAAGGTCATCTTTTGTATGTAATCCTTTCACGTTTTCCAAATGCCAACTCTTCTATGTAATCCTTGCGCGCTTTCCAAAGGCCATATCGTATGTAATCCTTGCGCGCTTTCCAAAGTCCATCTGTTTAATGTAAATCTCATATGCTTTCGAAAGGCTATCTCTTGTATGTAATCCTTGCAAGCCTTCCAGAGGCCACATCTTGTATGTAATCCTTGCGCGTTTCCCAGAGAGCATCTTTTTGTTGGTAATCCTTGCACGCTTTCCAGAGGCCATCTCTTGTATGTAATCCTTGCGCGTTTCCCACAGGCCATCTTTTTGTTTGTAATCCTTGCACGCTTTCCAGAGGCCATCTCTTGTATTTAATCCTTGCATGTTTTCCAAAGGCCATAATCCTTGCACGCTTTCCAATTTCGTTTGTTTCTTTCTGGGTTCTTTTGGGGGGGGGGGGACTTAACTGTGAGCAACTCGATGGGTGTATAAGCAATCGCCCATTCCTAATTTAGGGCCACTGATTCCAGGGAAGGGAGAGAGACAGTGCCGCAAGTCAAACACAAGAACCACATCTCACCGGAATTCGAACCCGAACCCATCTCGGACGAAAATCCGCAAGCCAGGGCTTAGACCATAGCGTCACTGGGGCAGCGAGTCATCATTCTCTGTGTCCGACTATGTACAATCACAGAGGAGGAGAGACAGAGGTCTAATTCTCGTGTTTATGACAGCGCTCCTGTGGTCAGACATGAAACTATGATAGCGTCTGTCACGTGATACGGTACCAGTGGCTATATAAGTAGCACCACGGAGAGAGATGCTTGAATAAAATTGGGCGGGGAAGGGGGTGGGCAGACGTTTACGGTTTGACATTTTAGGTACGTGTCCATCCACTGGCGCGTTGTTATTTTGAGATCTTCAGGGCCAAATTGTTGCCATGAGTCTTTATGGGAAATTTACCTCTGGGTCTCCTCTGTGATATATAAAGGCTGTTCCATAAAAACTGAGAGTAATTTTTTTTTAGTTGGCAACAGTGCGAATGGGAAAAATAACCACACAGACGACTAACTGAATTAAGGAAGTATCTATGTCAACAGTTATTAACCGTGGCAGACGATTCTGGTTTTGTTATTGGGCAGCTGTTTAAGGTACGTCTGCGTTTCGCCATACAGCTATGGAGGTGAGTGATTTAGAGTTAAGAAGTGAAATGCGTTGTACGATAACATTCTGCCATCGTTTGGATAAAACGTCTCCAGAAATAGTTGATTTAATGAAAAAAGCTTACAAAGATAAATGTATGGGTGAGTTAACGATTTTTAAACGGGACCATAATTTCGAAAAAGGGCGTTTGTCGGCAGAACTGGCTCCTAGGCCTGGTAGACCTGAAAGTGTTGTTACGGAGCGTATTGTTAACACTGTTTGGGCAATCCTGCAAGAAGGGCAACGAATGACATGTGAAGACATAGCGGGGTCAACTAATATTTCAAAAACGTCGGCATTCCGCATTTTACGAGACAAGTTACTGCAACATCGTGTGTGTTCCATATGGCTACCTCATCACCTGAGAGTGAACATTTGTTAGCTTGAGATCAGGTGTATCATGAGTGGAAACAAATTATTTCAAATGATCCAAACTTTCTAAACACAATAATAACTGCCGATGAAACATGGGTCCACTATTTTGATCCACTCGCGATACACACAGGCTCGCCTCCTCCAGAAAAAGTCCACCAAACCAAATCAGCTAAGAAGGTGGTGATGATAATTTTCTTTGATCATAAAGGTGTAGTCTACCAGCATGCCGTTCCTAAACAAATTACTGTCAATGCTGAGTATTATATTTCAGTCTTGAAGCGTCTGCGAAGATACATATCGTTTAAGCGACCGGAACTGGTGGGCAAGTGGACCCTACACCATAATAACGCCCGCCCATATGTGGCTGTCTGTGTTCAACAGTTTCTTACAAAATGCAGTATTGAAATCATGCCACAGCCTGCCTAAAGTCCTGATCTCGCCCCGTACGATTTCTGGTTGTTTCCAACAATGAAGGAGAAGTTCCGTGGCGCAACATTCAACACAGATGCTGTCGTTATTCAAGCTGTACAGGGGTCATTAAAGCAGGTTCCACAAACTGCTTTTGCTACATGCTTTGAAAAGTGTACTGAACGATGGGGCCGTTGCAGATCATCCGAGGAAAAGTACTTTGAGAAAGAATAACATGTACATTTTGCTGTACCCATATTTCTTCATTTTCTGTGATTTTACTCTCAGTTTATATGGAACTGCCGTTGTACAATGGTTTACCGCATTCCACACTTAAGAGGGACTTTGACGCGAGTGCGGGCCTACAATTTGATTTGCATATCGTAGCGAAACAGTCGCTCATGCGCATCGTTAACAACGTTTCTGAACGACGTTCTGTACAAGGTATGTGTTTGTCAAAATCATTTTTACTAGATTCCCTTTGAAAGAGGAAATTCATGACTGCAGCTAGAGCTATATCTTCTTCTTCTTCTTGGTTACTCAGTCCAAGGACTGGTTGTTCAGTAGACATACTCCGCCTCTCCATTCCTCTCTATTCTCTGCCGTTCTCTTCAAGTCATAGTATGTCCTAGTATTGGTGTGTTGGAGTAACTGTGCCACAGAACATTTCCTTGGCAGTCCTCTTCCTCTCTTGCCTTCAATTTTCCCTTCCAAAACTTTTAGAATCGGGCCTCCATGGCGCAATGTGTGTCCTATCAGTAACATTCTTCTTCTCTTTAAGATGTTGATCAGATTCCTGGGTTCTCCCACTCTCTCCAGGTCCTCCTCATTAGTCTTTCTATCGAGCCAGCTTATTCTCTCAATTCTTCTGTAGCTCCACATCTCAAATGCCTCCAGCCTTTTCACTTCCCTCTTGGTCAATGTCCATGTCTCAGAATCGTAGAGAGCTACTGGCGAAACATATGCCTTTAAAATTATCTTCCTCAATTTTAGATCTATATATTTGGCTGTCAGTAGTCTTTGATTCTCTCTAAAATCCGTTTTTGCCATCCCTAGTCTCATTCTAATTTCCTTTTCACATCTCGCATCTTCAGTAATAATAATTTGACCCAAATAGCAAAATGATTTAACTTGTTCGATGTTTTGTCCTTCAATTTTAAGGAAAGCCTGTTTTGGAACCTTCCCTATTACCATTATTTATCTTCATTCCGTTGATATCTGCATTTTTGTGTATTTTTGACATCACACGCTGTAATGGTTTGGCTGATCCGGAAACTATTACCTGGTCGTCAGCAAACTTAATGGCTTTCATTCTCTCTCCATTAACCCAAACTTCTTCACTGGCTCTCCCCAAGGCCTGATCCATGATAACTTTAGCACAAATACCAAAAAGGCCAGGTGACAACAAGCATCCCTGCCTTACACCTTTATTTATTGAGACTGGATCAGTCATTCCCACTTGAATTGAAATCAATGCTTCCTGATTTACATAGAGATTTTTGATAAGCTGGATACTGTTATCATCCATGCCGAGTCTTTAGCCTCCATCCCATTCTGTTAATGCTGCTTCCCACTTACAGGATTTGATTTCAGAGTTATTCATCTCCTTATTCTGGATTCTACACAACGAAGACCTGCCCGGTTTGGGTGTCACCACTAATGGTAGTCAAACTACCTCGGGGTAGGGCGGGGGGGGACTATATAAACAGAAGAAAAGAAATGCCAGAGAAAACAATCATTTTAACACCTAATGGAAAGACGTGTATGTGGGGAAAATGTCCACGGAAAAAATACCCACAGAAAAAAGGTCCACGGAAAAAATGCCCAAAGAAAAAACGCCCACGGGAAATTTACCCACTTCTCGAAAATAGGAAAAAATGCCCACAGAAAAAGTGAGACCTTTCTTAATTTCAATTAAGCAGTAGAGAAAAGTAATCGGAAAGCTTCCTCCGTTATCCAACATTATAAGGCCATCGTAGTTTGTTTTCAAAATGGCGGAAGGCGTCCTTTGTTCAAATGAACATTTGTGAGTGTGGTGTGTGCTTGGCTTTTTCAAGAAGAGTAACTACGCATAAGGCAAAGAATCTCCAGCATTCTTTTCACACGGGATTAGGGAGTGGTGCATAACAGGGAAAGCAACTTTAACGAAGTCCTTGGACTGTATGAGGCTCAAACACAAAACACACAATAAAGTAAAATGAACTCACAAACGAGGCATCGCATAGGCTAAGTAATTGTGTCAGGGTGCACCAGAGGGGTGTAGAAGAACTGGCCACAAAGCTTTTAAGAGGCCGTATAAAATTTTCGTTTTTGACCACTTCGTAGCAACGTTGTCAGAGGTTGGTTATCTGAGTCACGTAAAGAATCCGTAATTTCGTATTTCTTTAATTGCGATATTTAATGCATTTTTTTTAAATTGTTTATAATCTGCAACTGAACAAAAGAATTTCAGGGTTTATAAATACAGCTCAACAAATTACCTGCAGGTATCTGCAAACTGAGGAAACCTGTCGGGGAAGGGGGGGGGCGGCTTAATACCAAAAATATAAAATATAAAGAATTTCTGGCCCGATCTGGAAATTTTTACCGTTTACAAACTACAACTCTAGCTACAAATCCTCTGTATTTTATATTTTCAGTATTAAGCCTCCCTCCCTCCCCCTACAGGTCTCCTGCGTTTGCACGTACCCCCACAGAATTTGTTGAGGTGTACCTCAAAAACACTGAAAATCTGCTACTGGTTGTGCTACAAATTTTTCATATTTAATATATCCAGCATTAATCACCCCCCCCTTCCCCAGAAAGTTTTCTGCGGTAGCAGATGCCCGCAAAGAATTTGTTGACCTGTAGTTTATAAACCCTGAAATTTTTTGTTGAGTTGTAGATTATAAACATTTTTTTATAAAATGTTTATAATCTACAACTCAACAATATCACAAAAATATCACAATTAAGAAAATGCGAAATTACGGCAAATTTATGTGACTCAGATAACCAACCACTGTAGACGTGGCCACGAAGCGGTCAAAAACGCAATTTCTATACGGCCCCTTAAACTTTTTTGTGGCCAGTTCTCCCGAGCCACTTCTCCGGTGGCCACTTCTCCTACACCCATTTTCGTTATGTAGGTGAAGTGTCCAAGAAACCGCAATATTTATACGACCCTCTAACGCTTTTGTGGCCAGTTGTCTGTGACCAGTTGTCCGAACTCCGTTTATAACAGACATAAAAGCTTATCAGTCGACAGTTGACATATTTTTCTCGTGGGCATTTTTTCCTATTTTCGAAAAGTTGGCATTTTTTCCGTGGGCATTCTTTCATACATTCGGAAAGACGATTAACGTTGTTTAATAAGAGATATTGTTAGATTGTAACTGAAATCATTTTAGCTAGCATACATTCAAAAGGTATTATTAATGGACTTCTAACAAGATTAACGCAAATCGAGTGCATAAAAAACAAATACTTTTGGTGGTTAGGGAGTTAAGGAGTGGGCACTCACAACATAATCACTGGGATAAATCAATGATTAATAGTGGAAGAAGCAATAAAGAGTAGTTAAACATCTTCTCTGCATTAAAGTGAATTTGAGGATGTTTAACTGAAGAGAAAATTACTCACCACGGATGTATACAATGCCGTGCGTGCGCGCGAATCATATCATTCCTACCCTTTATGTCGACATGCATGGTTTTTAAATTACAGCTACGAATTGGCGCAATTACTCAGAAACGCGTAATAAATACAATCTCTATTCCTTTAATTTCATTTTTTCTGAAGAGACACGGGGCGTGAGCTGCATTTTAAAAGCTTACACGACCACACCGGCTTGGACAGATATAGGAGAATCTAATGCCAAAGGTGGCGAAGTCGGCAGTCTTAAATCACCGCCGTGCCGCAACCTTTGACCCATTGTGCTCAAGCATGCGGGGAAAGAAAGGTACAAAGTCATCCGCCATACCCGCACAATGGGCCTGGTAGCCCTGTCCGGACAGTCGAGGCCTAAATCACCGCCAACCTAAAATAAGTGGCTCGTCGTACAACTTCCAACGGCAAAGTGCTTCCATCAAAAAGTCTGATCTTAACCCCAGTTTAAAAAAAAAAAGAAAGAAAAGGAAGTCGAAATGTGCGGAGACTTATTATTGTTGCGGAGGGATGTTTCGTCTTGGGGGTCTTGTCTCCCGTCTTCCACATTCCCCTCCTACTTGCTTTGCTCCAAAGAGAAACGGATGCACTCGTAGAATGAAGAAGGCATGTAATTCCTACGCCGTTTGATGTAATGTTGGATGTGGGCGGTGAGACATATCTGGCGGGAACTATACGTGAGAGTTTCAAGAGATTTAGTATTCCGTAAAGCGATACCGCGTCTTTGACCGTAAAAAACACTTTTTTACTTTTTAAGAAATTGAAGAAATCAACAAGTTGAGAACAGATTAACAAACCCGCGCAGTTTTTTTTTTTTAAAGAAAGAACGACACACGTCTATTTTAGTCCCATCCTACATAAAATTACATTTCAGATATTTTATTTTGGTGATGAAAGAAATTTATGCATAATTGCAACGACGTTTATTATGTCAGCTCGAGAATATTCTTTATTCAGACTGTGTTTTTGTTGCACACGGCATTATGTTGAGAATTTGTGAGCGTCTTGCCGTTGCATGTTGAGCGAGAAAATAATTTTGTGTCCTTAAATATCAAGCTATTAAAGATGTACATTCAGTGGTTTATCATCGTATGATGATAGTTGTGTTGTCTCACAGAGACTCTGAAGGGGTTTTAAATATAAAAATGGAAAGACTGCGAAAAAAGTAATATCTTTTGTTCAAAATTATTTTTAATTAAGATGCAGATTGTGCAACTAACCTCACCAGATGCCTTAAAACGGCAGTGTAACCTTTCTCATGGTGCCGCGGATGGCCTAGTGGTCAGCGTTCGTAACTGCCACGGAGGAAACTTAGGTTCGATTCCAGGCAAGTATGACCACTCGAACCACTAAGCATCCGCCGTGCGCCGGGTGGGCACGTTAAGCCACTGCCCCCCCCCCCCCCGGTAATAAGTAAGGGCGTCTTCCTCCCGCTTTCTACCTTGCTACCGTGAGACTTTCCTGTCCCAAATCTCCTAGCTTCTTATTTCTGAGGGTTGTTTAAGACCTGCAGTTAGACACTCCCTTCCTAAAATCCTCTACATATGATCTGATCTTCTCTTGCCGACAGCGGGACTCGAACCCTCATCTTCCAAATCTGGAGCGGCTGTTCTCCCGATTCAACTACTCCGGCGGGCTTATCGCTGCTTCATTGTCGACTTGACTCATCCGTCACTTCAGTAGTGCGTCGTCAACTTCATGCCACGTAATACGTTACACCAGGAAATGCAAATTGGCAAACAGCAACGAATATTTGATTTTTAATTAGAAAAAAGAAAGAAAAACTGCACGATAAATTGTCATTGACTATATTAAGCACATTTCTATAATCACAAATATGTATTTTACGTGAAATTGTTTTAAATTATTCAGCTTCACCAGGACGCTGAAGGAGGCCAAGAAACGAAAACGAAAGGACTACGAAAAATATGTTTTACCTAAAATTGTTTTTTATCAAGATGCAGGTGGTGCAGCCTCACCAGGGCTTTTAAAGACGTCAGATAAGACAAATGGAGAGACTATGGAAATTATATTTCATGTATGGAAATTAAGAAGAAAAATTTTCTCACAAACGCATCGGAAAATTAATGGATTATTCACAGTAATCAGATTATGACACTTTAGTTGACTGCTCACCATGCAACATCATATCAGAAAACCTGAAAATTTCATCTCCCTGGAGCGAGAAAACTTGAATATTGCGTCATCTTGGAGTAAGAAAATTTGAAAATTGCATCGCTCTGGAGAGGGAAAACTTGAAAACTGAGTCCTCCTGGAGCGGGAAAACTTGAAAACTGAGTCCTCCTGGAGCGGGAAAAACTTGAAAATTGCACCACCATGGAGCGAGAAAACTTGAAAATTGCGTCGTTCTTGAGCTGGAAAACTTGAAAATTACTTTGCTCTGGAGCGGGAAAGCTTGAAAATTGCATCTTCTTGAAGCAGAAAAACTTGAAAATTGCACCGTCGTGGAGCAAGGAAACTGGAAGATTGCTTCGCTTTGGAGCGGAAAATTTTGAAAATTTCATCGTCCTGGAGTGGGAAAACTTGAAAATTGCGTCATCATAGAGCGGAAGAACTTGAAAATTGCATTATCCTGGAGCGAGAAACCTTGAAAATTGCACCGCTCTGGAGCGGGAAAGCTTGAAAATTCCACCTCCCTGCGGAGCGAGAAAACTTGAAAATTGCATCATCCTGGAGCGAAAGAAATTTGAGAATTGCATCGCCTTGGTGCTGGAAAACTTGAAAATTGCATCGTTCTGGAGCGGGAAAACTTGAAAATTCCATTTCACTGGAGTTGGAAAACTTGAAAATTGCATCATCCTGGAGCGAAAGACATTTGAGAATTGCATCGCCTTGGAGCTGGAAAACTTGAAAATTGCATCGTCGTTCTTGAGCGGGAAAGCTTTTAAATTCCATCTCCCCGTAGTGGGAAAGATTGAAAATTCAATCTCCCTGAAGCCAGAATGCTTGAAAATTCCACCTCCCTTTGGAGCGAGAAAACTTGAAAATTGCATCATCCTGGAGCGAGAAAAATTTGAGAAATGCATCGCTTTGGAGCTGAAATACTTGAAAATTGCATCACCCTGGAGCGAGAAAGCTTGAAAATTGCATCACCACGGTGAGCTGCAAACTGGAGCAATTCAGAGTCATAATCTGTTTACTGTAAATAATGCGGTGATTTCCTGCGTATTTGTGAGGAATATTTATTCCTTAATTTCCTGTCTGAGGTACTGATGATTTATGAAGCTACGAGGAAGCACAGACTTCCACTAACGAAATTTGAAGCTGTTCCGACCCTAAGTTATTGTTTGTCTTCCGTTACTTGAAACTTCATCCTTTTTGCCGCCGAGTGGTATCAGGGGTTGTCTTCAAACCATTCCTCTGAGATGGGCCCATATTTAAACGAGCCCCGGTTTAAACATGGGCCAAGTACACTGCTGGCCACCAAAATGCAACACCAAGAAGGACACGAGATAGCAAAGCCAGCTTTACTGGACACATAACAACAGTTACAAAGATGCAACTTGCGGAACACGCAGACATCAGTAGTTCGTGTGGCCCCCATGGCTAGCAATAACGGCAGCTACACGCCGCGGCATCGAACGAAAAAGGCTTTGGATGTGGGCTTGGGGTATGTCGGTCCAGGCTGCTTCCAGACGTTGCCACAGTTCATCAGGCGTAGTCGCGGGTGGTGCTTGCCGGGACACTCGGTTTCCGATCAGCGACCAGACGTGTTCGATGGGCGACATATCGGGAGAACAGGCGGGCCACGGTAGCAGTGACACCTGGTGGGCCATGAAGAATTGTTGCACGATGCGTGCCCCGTGCGGTCGTGCATTGTCCTATTGAAACGTGGTGGCTGGCAGGTCCTGCAGGTAAGGGAGGACTACAGGCTCCAAAACATCGGAGATGTACCGGTGGCTGTTGAGTGTAGCGGCGATGCGTACCACAGGGGTGCGGGTTTGCGCCACAAACCATAACGCCAGGCGACGGAGCGGTATGGTGATGCATAATGCAGGCGTCATACAGTCTCTCGCCGCGGTGCCGCCACACGCGGATCCGACCATCGTGGTGTTGCAGGCAGAAGCGGGATTCGTTTGAGATGGCAATGTCGTGGCATTCCGTAGTCCAGGTGTGGCGTTCAAAGGCCCACTGCCGCCGCACTCGCCGGTGGGGTAACGTCAATGTTAATCGGAGCAATGGGCGCCGTGCGACAAGTCCCCGCTCCTGCAGACGACGTCGAACGGTACGTGCTGACACAGGTTGTTACGCAACACACCCTAATTCCTGCGCTAACGTTCGTGATGTGGCGGTGCTTCCTTCTTCGTGTTGCATTTTGGGTGGCCAGCAGTGTATTTGTCTTACGTGACTGGCTCTCTTCCTTCCCCGGAACCAGTGGCTTCGAATTAGAGACGAGCGACTTCTTATAGCCTGTCAAATCACTTACGCGGTAGTTAACCTCCCCCCCCCCAAAGAAAAAACTATTTTTTATTATTTTCAGTAACTCCAGTGACTGTATGAACATTCAAACGGACATCAATAAAATTTATACATAGTCAAGCCAAACGTGACGCCTCGGTGAATGGCGCAGTGGTCTAAGCGATGGCTTCTGATCATTTGTCTAGGATGGGTCCGGGTTTGAATCCCGGTTAGGTATGGATGTTGTGTTCGTCTTATGGCGCTGGCTCTCTCACTTCCCTGGAACCAGTGGCCATAAATTAGGGATGAGCGACTGCTTATAGCCCACTGAGTTTCTCACGGTGATCGTTAAACCTCCAATCGAAAAAAACAAGCACATGTAAAATTTATGCAGATGTGATCTGATTAATAATTTTCTACTATACAATTTAATATTTTAGTTTGTTATCAAATATTTTTAGTTGCTTTCGAAGATAATTATAATTATTAATATGTGTTAGTTGACAAGGTAGGTTATTCTATAACAGCAATATCTGGTAATCAATAAATCTGTGTTGGGTTAAAGTGTTAGGCATTGGTAACAAAAATGCATTTCTGTCTCTTGTTTGATAGTCGTGACCCACAGGGTTCAGCTGAATTAAATGTTGATACCTGTATTCTCCTTCATACTTTTATACATAAATCCTATTAATCTATATAGCCATAACTTCTCAATATGTAAAAATCCAGAAATATTAATCCGTACCCCCATAATTCAAATTAATTCCCCTAAAATTATTTAAAATTTTGACCATAGTAGTTAGACCCCATACTAATAAACAATAAGTCAAACATGGATAAATCAGACTGTAATACAGCATTTTCAATGTTTTAATTGTCAAATTATTTGAAATTTTACAATATTTGGATATTAATATTCCATTTTAAATTATCCTCAATTATTGTTTTCAAATATTTAATATTATTGACTATTTCAAGGGTATAATTTTCCACAAAAATAAGTGGTGGCTCAACAATCTGTCCATCTCCTTTTTAAAAATCATAATTTTAATGAATAAAATACTCGGGCGCTATCCGGGAGACGCTGGTTCGATATGCGCTCCAGGACAACGAAATTTTCGCATATTATCTGACTTAACATCCACGTCATGTTCACGCCAATAAACGTATTCACATCTTCGAAATTTGTATTGTACAATGGTGTAATCCCGTATTTCATTCACTGATATTCTGCGCCTCTGGGCAATCACGGGAGTGAATTCTAAACCTCAAAATTCGCTATATATATATATATGAATGCCGGTTGCTTCGGCTAGCAAATCCTGTGATGGTTATATTCAAATTAATCGGAAACTTTGTGAAATCGGTCGTTCTGGGTGGTGCAGTTGTTAGCATACTTGGACGTTATCCGGGCGACGCGGGTTCGATTCCCGCTGCAGGACGACGGAATTTTCAAGTTTTCGGATATTATATGACTTAGCATTCATGTCATGGTTACACCAATAAACGGATACACATCTTCCGAATCATAATTTTAGTTTTTTCAATATTTTAACACAGAAGATTTGTATGCAGCCATTCCATCAATTTTAAATAAATATTGGTAGGACATACTGCCAGAAGAACAGACCATCGATGGACAGCCGAAATTTTAGATTGGATTCCAAGGGACAGGAAAAGACCCAGAAGAAGACCACATGGAAGATGGGTGGATGAAATTCGAAAATATGCGGGAGTGACATGGAGGAGACTGGCACAAGACAGACCGTTGTGGAGGAAACTTGGGGAGACCTTCGTCCAGCAGTGGATTGATAATGGTTGACAATGCTGCTGCTGCTGATGATGATGATATAACATAAAAGTATGGAAATCAAATTAAGAAAAGTTGAAACGACGCATTGCTCGAAAGCAACAGAGAAACACTGGAAACTTCAGTAATTATTATACGTAATCTGCCTGAATATCTTTTGTTTAAAAAATTACCAAAATGATTTTAAATTCATATTTACAGATAAACCTAGGTGAACCGTGCATGTTGCAGCAAGTTCCGATGTCCTAATAATATGGCACTGATAATAAAAAATACTTGAGATACCTGGATTTTAACCAGACTGGGTCTTCTACATACGCCTTTCGCAGATATGTATTAATGCATTTTCCCCACTGATTGTAAGTAATTCTTTTGTTCTCTCTCTATTTTATTTTTAATTTCATTTTACCGACTTTCATAGATATTTAAGGCCATTCGCCCGACAAACATGAGTTACTTCATGCCAAAAATCCTTTCGTTAAATTCCAGAAAGAGTTTCTTGATTTATTTCCAATTTTGTTCAGCTTCCTCGAACTATGAAGGGCAGTATAATTTAAAGGTGACCACATTGTAGAAGTGCTAGCAGTATTTTTTTTATCAATAAGAATATTTGTCGCGAGGCCTTTAGGTGTCTACTCGGATATAAAACGAATTATTTGTACTTCTACAAATGAGCTACACATGTGCGCAGTGAGAAAGTGTAAAACGCACATGATGCATGTATTAAAACCAATAAATCGTGCAGTTACTTGTGTCAAATTAATTCCACTGTTAGAAATTTTGCGATAATATCGAGAATATTCCACTCTTGCTCTCTAAAGCGGATCAAAAAAGGAAGAATATGCGTATTTTCTTTACTTCATTTAATTTAATCTTATATCTAAATAGAAATATAAAAAATGTCTGACCAGAAAAATTTAGCTGGAAGTGTTGAGAATATGTGTTGTACAGCTTTCTCTCCTGCTTACTGTGATTGGAAAACTACCACTAAATGAAATTTAAAAGTAAAAATCAATCATCCTAATTTTCGGGTTAAACACCTGACAAAAATCGTTGTCTAGGAAACAAATTCTTTGTAAAAGCAGCATCCCAAAATTTTCCAATCTCACACCCATAGACATAACAGCTGCAAGGATGAATTCATAAATGAATTCGGTCCATAGTGCCTTCATAGGTATGAGTGGAGCCAGGGAAAGCCACGAAAACATTCCCCTGACCATAACGCTGCCCCCATCGGCTTGTGTTCTTCCAGCAGTGGTTGAAGAGTGTTTATTCTCCGATGTTTCTCGCCTTATACGTCAACGTCCGTCCGTTCGATGAAGCAGAAAACATGACTCATCGGAGAAGGCAATCCTTTGCCAATCAGTGGAGGTCCAATTCCGATACTGCCATGCAAATGTAAGCCTTTTCTGTCGATGCACCTTCGTTAGCATAGGTGGAGTGACCATGGGTCTGCATCGGAGCCCCATACGCAGCAGGGTTCGCTGAACTGTCGTTTTAGACACACTTCCGGTATATATAGTCCCCTGGTTCATTCGGGCAGTGAGTTGCTCCATTGTATCGTATCGATCGGCCCTCATGCACATTCGAAGTCGACGTTCACCTCACATCAGTGGGACGTGGTGCTCCGCAGTTTCCACGTTGCATATTCGCAATGGTGCTATTTCTCCAATCACGATACACTTTAACCACAGCAGCACGCGAACAATTCACACACTGCCCTGTTTCAGAATTACTGCCACCCTTGGCGCGAAAGCCGATAATCATCCCTTTTTGTAAATCTGATAAATCGCTCCTTTTATCCATGACAGCAATGAGTGATATGTTTTCAGAATGCCTACAGAACACCTTATATGCCCTCCAGGCCAGCTCACTACACGTGCCTTCTTTGGCTTCGCGCTGTTGACGTCAAAAGTAAGAGGTGGTCACAATAATGTGACTCGACTGTGTATAAAGTACCATGGGTGTTGAAGTGTTCACAGTGTTCGTAGAGCGTATAGGAATTTCAGTGTTTTGTGCAGCTTGTTAGTAGATCGGTGGTATAGTGGATGCTTGAAGGTTCAGCCCGCTTGTAGACCATAAGTGCAATGCCGTTTGAATGTCCAAGCGCTGTTATGTCAGATCAGATCATAGAGGATTTTAAAAAGGGAGTGATGTCTGACCTCAGGTCTTAAACAACCCCTAAAAATAGGAAGCTAGGAGATTTAGGCTAGAATGCCCGATAGGAAAGTGACACGGAAGCGAGGTAGAAAGGGGGGAGGAAGACGCCCTTATTTATTACCGGGGGGCAGTACCTGGGGTCCAATGGCTTAACATGCCCATCCGACGATGCACGGCGGATATTTAGTGGTTCGAGCGTTCGTACCTGCCCGGGATCGAACCTGAGGTTCCTCCGTGGTAATCACGAACGTTGACCACTAGACCATCCGCGGCCCATGTGCTGTTATGTCGAAGGTGCCATGGATGTTTAAGTGTTGGGCGCTTTCGTAGATAATAGGCATTTCATTGTTACGTTCAGCTGGCATACAGATGGAAGGCATCGTGTATGTTTAAATGTTCTGAGCGCTTGTAGATAATATATGTAATTGACGTTTGAACGCTCAACTCGGCAGCAGATCGTTATTGTGTAAACTTCGTCAGGTTTGGGCTAATACGTTCTGTTTCTGTGAAAATTAGTTGTTAAGTGGCATTTCATGGAGAAATGTTCGTGCGTATAGCCGTGAGATCTGACAGTTTAGGCCTTCATGCTGAGCTTGGGGGATCTTCGGACGCGTCGGCGTTTGTCAGTTGGTGATAATACTAGACGTTGTGGTACGTTTATCTCCGTAACTAAAACGCATTCCCCCAGTACATTCAGCTTCCCACGTGCCGATTTTTTTTCTGCGGAATCGCAATTGTTTGCATTCCTAAGTTGCTAACACAATGTAAAGTACGATGTTCATGGGTCCTTTCTCATCGCGTCGTTCCAAATTCCACATTGCGTAGTACTCTTATCTTCCTTAGATTTACTATATATGACAGATTTCTGAACTGAGTGATAGCGTATCGTTCTGTGGTCATTCCTAAATGAATTTCAATATGAAGAGACAGTTTGACTTTCGTTCTACTTGATTTACGGCTGACTGACAAGATTAGGTTGGAGAATTAAGGTATTAACTTTTCCTTTGTTAATTCCCCTAACCTTATGGATCAGTGGTAAATCATCAGAAAGAGAGAGAGAGAGAAAAAAAGTTAATAGATAAATAATTGCGCATGCACACTATGAACAAAGTAAGGCAAGGTTACAGAAACTGAGATCAGAAAATAAAAAAAAAAGAAAGAATGATGCAACATAAAACACTAACAAATGAGGAGCTTTGATTTAAAGGAACAAACTTGGCCTTGTTTCAAATCGCATCTACCTTGGTATATAAACATATATTCCTGTTTTATAAAGGTATATAAACATGTCAAGTTGAAAATGAAAGTTTCAAAGTAGGAAGAGAAAGCTGTTCAAAACCATCGTAGAGGTCTCCCATGATTCAGTCAGCGGAGTGTTAGCACCTTAGCTTGAAACTAGAAATTTTGTCTTCGATTGTACATGGAAACATCTGGTAGAGTATAATTTAAGTCGGACTCTGTCAGTTTTACAAACAAGCATTAAAGGAGAGAAGAGCTCAGAGAGAAATAAAACTTAGCTGGCGCTAAGTTCTGCTTACTGAGAATGGAATTCAACCAGGTAGGTTGCCTTGTTGTTCTTATGATGTCTCCTGTTTTATCGTTTCACGATTTTTGGTTAGCATACAGTTAACGGAAAGAAGGGGTTGTTTGTTCATTTTGCTTGCCTTTATATTTTCATCATTTTTAATAACGGAAATATTTTTTTTTTAGGTGTATTACAATATAAGTGAAACAAACGATGAAGAACAGCGATCATTCATTTTAAGTTCATGCAAAACTAATGGCAAACACGTAATCTGAACAACTGTTCCCTTTTTTTTTTTCTTTTTTTTTTCCGGCCTTGGAAAGAATTCCGCAGGGCATTTCGCTTTTGAGAGTTCAGGTTTCCTTAAAACTTCAGTACGCACTTTTTTTTTTTAAATTTTGTTTTAGCTATGGTTGCAGAACAGAAAAAAAGATAGAAAACATATATTTAAAGTCAGACTTTCCCAAATTATTGAAGTAAGGGCAGTCGTGAAGAGATCAGGCGTGTGAGTCTTTTCCGTTATCAGGAAGAAAATTACAAAAAAAAAAAAAAATAATAATAATGGCAAAAAGATAAACTACGACACTGGACGTAGGGGAGAAGTAAAAGAAAAAAAAATTATCGTAGTGATGCTGTTATCAGACACTGCAACAGTAATGGTCTTTTCCGATTTATATGTGAACATTAAAAACTGTTAAAAGTTGTAGCAAAAAAAAAAAAAAAAAAAAAAAGCAAAACTGCTTAAAAAAAAAACTCAAACAACTGTAATCCAAAACATCCTATCCTCATCTGTATATTGATTACAAGCGGGGCGTTTTTACGGTTTCCAACCGTAGGTTGAAGAAGTGTATATGCTCCAGTTTTGTCCGTCCGTACGATAACTTACGGGAAAATGGTTCGATTTCGACGAAATTTTAGTATGTGGTAGGGGACCACCTGGGGACGAACCCTATTGAAAATGGGCGAAGCAGGGTCAAAGGTCAGGACATAGGAGCGGGATCCACTCCATTGCTCTTATGCTTCATAACTTGCCTAAAAATTGTTCGATTTCGATGAAATTTTAGTATGTGGTAGGGAACCACCTGGGAACGATCCCTATTAAAAATGGGTGAAATTGGGTCAAAGGTCAGGACATAGGAGCTGTATCCATTCCATGCATTTATGCGTCATAACTTGCGTAAAAATAGTTCGATTTCGATGAAATTCTAGTATGTGATAGGGAACCACCTGGGGACAAATCCTATTGAAAATGGGTGAAATAGGGTCAAAGGTCAGGACAGGAGCTGGATCCATTCCACTGCTTTTATGCGTCATAACTTGCGTAAAAATGGTTTGATTTCGATGAAATTTTAGTATGTGGTAGGGAACCACCTGAGCACGAGCCCTATTGAAAATAGGCGGAATGGGGTCAAAGGTCAGGACATAAAAGCAGGATCCATTCCAATGCCTTTAGGTGTCATAACATGCGTAAATATGGTTCGATTTCGATGAAATTTTAGTATGTGGTAGGGAACCACTGGGGCCGAACCCTATTGAAAATGGGCGAAATGGGGTCTAAGGTCAGAACACTGGAGTGGGATCCATTCCATTGCCTTTGTGCACCATAACGTATCTAAAATGCTTGGATTGCGACAAAACTTTATTATATTGTTCCGGAGGTATAGTGAACCGGTTCTGTTGAATTCATTGCACGGCAAGTTTTTCGAAAATTACGGAACTAGGTGGAGGGACGATCTAATGCCAAACCATCGAAAGTGTAAACACGGAAAGATACATTCATCGCACGGCAAGTTTTTCGAAAATTACGAATATAGGGAAAGCAATCAAATGCAAAACAATCGAAAATATAATAAGAGAAAGCTGAATTCATTGCAGGGCAAGTTCTTCGAAAATTACGGGTCTAGAGGAAGCAATCAAAAGCAAAACCATCGAAAGTGTACTCCCAGAAAGGTGAATTCATTGAATAATGCAAGTTTTCGAAAATTACGAGTATAAATAAATGGAATTCCTTCCATGAAATAATAGAAGTAATTCAAAGGACCATGTTGGGAGTTTCCGTTTGTTGATTAAGTGTATCAATTGAACAGAGTTCCGCATTGTAATTAATTTTCCCCTCATTTTAAGAATAATATTTATTCCATTTAAAATACACTGTTGAACAAAAATATATAAAGATCGATTACATGTAAAAGCTGAATTAATGATTAAAGTTTATTTGCGCAAGATTTATTGTTATGTATTAATAAACGATGGTCTTGTTTTGTAACACAGAAAGAATAAAATACGATTGATCGTATGTTTTAACCATACCATGTTTTTCATATATTTGTTTTTATTTTTACTCGATTACCCGGAATTTTAAATTTTTGATAAATAATTTAATAAAATTTCTTTATTTGGTGAAAATTTGAAGAATTATAAATAATTGATATATGGCTGTTGTAAACGCTGGTGACGTGCGTCTTTTAAGCAATGTTTTGAAGTTACAATTACGAAAGATGATAATATTGCACAAGTGATTAAACGTATTTTCCGAAAAATTTATAATTTGGAGAAATTTGTTTTATAATTTCCAAAAAAAGTCGTCTTTCGGTAAAATGATCGTTCGATGAATTTGCATTTGATGATTTTTTTTTCCCCATGAATTCGCTTTCGATGATTTCATCTTCAATGAAGTCGTTTTCAATAAAATCGCCTGCTTCCATACTGAACATAAGAAATATTGATTTAAATGTCAGGGCCGGATTAAGGCCTTAGTGGGCTACCAAGTATAAGATATCTGTGTGGGCCCCCAAATAACTTATGACAAGCATTCATAATTGAAATACGTTAAAACACGAAACTCTAGCAATGTGCTTGTGATAATTAATATGTAGTGCATTCTTCAAACTAATAAATTATCTGCAGGGTTTTCATAGAAAGTAACTGTATCTTCCATTGTTATAACAAGAACACGAGTTAAAAGCTTAAGATTCCTAGATTTTGTCTTGGAATTTTTGATAATTTAGCATTATATACTTTTCTTGGTACATATTTTTTGTTATGCAATGGGAAGTCACAGTGGATTTCGCCCATTAACGGCTGCAAGTGCAAACGGGGAGCTGTGGGTGGATGGTAGTGGAAAATCTGAAGCTGCCTCGCTCTACAGAGCTACATGAAACGTTTACCTTACTAAGTCATTATTTTGAAATCAGTTCGTCTTCTAGCCACTGTTTGTGATCGAGTGGAAATCGTACGAGACAAAACTAAAACTATTTTACTTCTCTCTTTATATAAGTACCCTATATAATATTTGTATTATTTGCCGTGCAGCGGCACGCCTCCTAGGCCCTTTGTAATGATGGGCCCCTATAGACTCAACCTCCCCCCTCTAATTCGGCCCTGCTAAGAATGCGAAATGCCAACGTTTCTGAAATATTAGTTGACGCCGCTATTTCTTCATACGTCATTCGTCGATCTTCTTGGAGTATTGCCCAAACAGTGCTAACAATATGCTCCGTAACAAAACTTTCAGGTCGACCAGGCCTAGGAGCGGGTTCTGTCGGCAAACGCTCTTTTTTAAATCATGGTGTCATCTAAAAATCGGTGACTCACCCAAACATTTATATTTTTTCATTAAATCAACTGTTTCTGGAGCCGTTTTACTCAAACGATACCAAAATTTTATCGCACAACGCATTTCACTTCTTAACTCTGAATCACTCACCGCCATAGCTGTATGGCGAAATGCAGACGTACCTTAAACAACTGCGCAATAACAAAACCAGAATCGTCAGCCACGGCTAATAACTGTTGTCATAGATACTTCTTTAATGCAGTTATGCTTCTGAGTTGTTATTTCCCCCTTCGCACTGTTGCCAACTAAAAAAAGATCACTCTCAGTTTTTATGGAACGGCCTTTGCATCTTACACCTGTAACTCACTAATCACTGCCATGCTATTTTGTTGGTGTATGTATGTATAATGTAATTATCTTTCCGCTGTAACTTAGTCTTTGAGTCAGTAATTATGTGTACTAAAGTCAAAGTGCGACTGCTTATAGCCCATTGAGTTGCTCACGGTGGTCGTTAAACCTCCAATCAAAAAAAAAAAAAAAAAAAAAAAAAAAGTCAAAGTAATATTAAAAGATACTCATACGCATTACAAGAAAGTGATCAATTGTAGTACTTAGAAATACGTTTATTTTGTTGCATAGTTTGTACTCCACACTCACATCCGGTTTATTGGCGTACTCAATACAGTATCAGGGATTTAACATCCAATCGCAGTATAACAGCACGTCTATCATCAATAACATCAATTCCTTAAAACAGCCGCTGCATTGTCTTTTAATCTATCGTTCTTATCCGGTTACACATACGTCACTCTTGTTCCGACCTCCGTGTGTTGCCAACATCATTCTGGTTTGAGGGAAATGACATAACGTTAAGGTTTGAAAATGTCTGAGAGAACGAACTCAAATTTACATAAAAAAAGAAACTCAAAAGGAAAGTTAAAATAGAATATACGTTACACTTGTGTCCGGCAAAGGTGTGGGGGTGTGCAGGAATTCCTTTGTAGCAGGTAGTAAAAAAGCATTAAAAATCATTACCTTCAGTGTTTCGTAAATATATTTGTTATCAAACTTTCCCCAGCAAAAAATAATACTCGTCAAACCGTCGCTCATCTTGATCTTGAAGTCTAGCGACGTCCCTGCCCTTAACACCAACAAACTCTGTTCCCATGTTGTAGAGAATGGTTGGCGCAGCTGCTTCTACTGATTCACACGGAGAAGCAATTTATTTTGAGTTATCCTTCCTTTGTGCTGTATCATTACGATTTTGCTTTAAAAAATGCATGAAATAATAAGAAAAAAGTATTTATGCTAATAAAGAAATATAAAGTAATTTTTATAAATCACCGGAAATAAAGTTCCGAAATACAGCAAAATCCATTTTCCAGCGAGGGTCTGCTAGACCTGCGGCGAGGCTCTGCCCCATCTAGCCCCCCCCTCTCATTGGCTACGGCCCTGATTTTCAGGGAGGTGAAGGTGTAAAATAGGGGTTTTACCGAATATAACTTTTAGTGAAACACTTTTCTCCAATTATCATCGCTCATTATCAAGAATTGCAATACTCTGAGGGTATTTTTCCTTTTTTATACACTCTACCATTCTATAAAAAAAAAAAAAAAAGGGAGGAGGGGGAGAGAGAAAGATATTCAGCGCTGCGCCCTTTTGAACTTAACGTTCGCACAGCCCTATAGTTGGTCCTTACGATTCAAGAACCGAAGGTTCAAAATTAGTAAGGCACACACCTCACAATTTTGAAATAACTCCTTCTGGTTACTGGTTCCCTAATAGGTTTAGTCGCCAATAACCAAGCCCCTAGGGACTCGTGAAGACGGGGAAAAGACGTAACGCCATAGGTCCAATCGTCTTGAAAAAAGGAACGAACAGATGTTCAGATAGGATAGATCTATAGTCAATGTGGTGGAAAATTACAGTTTTAAAAGGATATGCATTTGCTAAGAGTGATGAAAATCCGAATTTACTGCTGAAACTTGCTTACCCAAAATCAAGTTAGAAAATACTTTCTTATTTATTTATTTTTAGGTTTAGGCAGGAATTTTAATATTATTTTGTTATTTTCCAACATGCAGGGCTTTTTATTTTATTTAATTTGCCTAATTTCATGGTTCATCAGTGATATATGGTTTTAATAGATGTTGCGCCATTACTGCAATGTTTGTACATTTATATTTGTATATTTAGTTGAATTTAGTTCTGTTATTAACTATCAAACCAATTTATACTAATTATATTTCCACTTCATATTATATTTTCTGTTTTTTAGTGTCACACAATATTCACTGCTTATAGTCGGTCCTGCAAGTGCAAAATATATTTTATACAAGCCGCAAATTTACCCCATAACGTAAACTGACCCGAAAGTTAACCCGGTTGCTTAGGAAAATTTTTTGCCAGAGCATGTGATTAGTTTTCTGGGGAGTGGGCGTGCCTGATAATAATATAATTCGAGTGAAAATCACATAGTTGTACTTAAGAAAATCCCTGCTAGCTAAGGAACCTCATTGCTCTTAAATCGAAACTTCTAAAAGCAAAATTATGCTTGATCGACGTTTTCATGAAAGTGAAATTACGTTTGATCGTTGTTACGAAAATCGTTCACAGTTCATAAATATTCTTCAGTGAAATATTTTATGAACTGTGAACGATTTTCGAAACAAAGTGTTGGAAATCACACAACCTGTTTAATTTCTGGTCATTATGTTACCTCAAAGTGAAAATTTTGTCAAATGTTGCCGAATGCGCTACATTTCCTAAACGATTTTCATGCTATTTTTGTCGTGAACGATTTCCCCGTATAACCACAGTCTGTAATTTATTTTTAATTGTGTGTTAATCTAGATCACAACTGAACAGATATGCAATATTTTCCCTAAGTGTCGCCATCTGGTGGAATGTTTGAGAAACAGAGGAAAAAGGCATCAGACAGGATTCATAATTTTCGCTTGTTTGTCATCCTCAGTAATAACAGGTAATCCAAAGTGTTCCCTGACCGACCAGCAAATAATTACTAAAAGTAAAACAAATATAACACTTTCGTTAAAGTTTCAATCGGCATTATGGTGTTCTAGGAACGTCGCCAAGGGGATGAGAGAATGAGCTAGTTCACCCTGCTGCACACCTAGTTCAAGATGCCCCACTTAAATTTTTTAACCATAAAGTACTGTATAATCTGGACTTTGTCAAGACATAATGAAGCTCGCGTTTTTCGTCGTGTAACCCTACGTTATTCGGGCTAGGAAGTGAGTTGTTTACTTCTGCGTCAGTGCCGGATTCAGGTCCACGGCCGCTCTCACCTTTGCATGCACACACGCAATTTCTTTATACTAATTACTAAGGGTTCAAATCCAGTTTCATGATTACGAAAACCGTTTCCTTTAATATAACAACCTAAAATTGATGATAAAACTTATTTCCACCGTAGCAGTATGTAAAAAAAGTTTAAATGTTTTTTAAAATATATTTCCTTACTAAAAAGTTAACATATAATAATAATATATTCTTTTCTTATGAATCTTTAAAAACAAGGAAAGGGATTTCTCTGCCGTTGAAACATTTTCAAAACGAATTCATAAATTTTAATTTAATAATAAAAAAATGAGTTCATCACTATATATTAAATTTACAAGTCTAATGGTTATACAATATTATTAAAGCACAGTTTTAAAATATTAACTCACATATTTATGCGAATTCCCCCCCCTTTGATTTTAGTGCTGAAAACTCATTAATTATGCTCTCACAGTTCATGTTTTGGAGCAGTTCGCCTTTGATAGTCAGCAGCGACAAAGCATTTAACCGATCTTGTCCAGTGGAGTTTCGCAAATAATTTTTAACTTTCTTCAGAATGGAGAAAGTACATTCTCCTGAGCAGTTGGTAAACGGCACTGGTAAAAAAAATGCGGAGAGAAATGTCAACGTTTGGGTAAATATCATGTAAGTCCTGATTGCGCAAAACGGCCCACAGTTCTGAAAGTGACATTCTCTCCACTTTCCTCAAATGCTTTAAATGAACACTCAGATGAATGAATTCGCTGACAAAGGAATTTTCCTAGTCATCGGAAAACTCAACAATTAAATTTTCTGCAAACTTTGAGATGTCAGATATATCCGTTGGTTTAAAGTTTTCCAGAAAGTTGAAACGATTATACAATAATATGTAAACTTCACTTCGGCGTTTCAATTCTGAAATAAGCTGTTCAATCACAACATTAAATATGGTTATCTGAAAATGCTTTTTTCCTGCTTTTAAGTGATCAATTTCCTCTTCAATTCCTGGAATTTCCCCAGATCTTTTGCGTTTTTTTAGCCTCTTTTTGTCATGCTGATATTCAGCTGTGTGTATATATTTGGAGAATTGTGACTTATTAAAGGGTTATATAATTCTACAACTTTACCAAGATGAATATCGGCTTTTTGTAGTACTATGCTAACAGCATTGAAGCATTCTAGAATAGTGCCCGAGATAGTTGACAATAAAATAAACTCAAAACGAGTGATATGGTTTAACAGACCCATACCTTCACTTCGCGTGTCAGGCTTTTCCTGAGAGCCACTAGAAATATCAGTCGTCAAAGCTTGCATTAGTTCTTTCCAGTTCTGTTGTACAGCTTTACATGCATCTTGTCTTCTATATATATATAGACCAACGTGTTTTCCAGAGGCCTTTTAGAGTCCAAATGAACCAGAAGTTATTTTCTGACAAAGAATTTCCCAACGTCGTGTGGATTTGGAGAAAAAAATAAACAATCTGTGCATTACATCAGAAAAAAAACCAAAAAAAAAAAAAAAAAACATGTCTGCATCCGTTCAACAGCAGGCAGCACAAGACCCTATTATAGGTTTAAAGAGAGAGTGTGCCGAACATGGCACATATTTTGCTGATGGGTTTATTTCCTTGACCTTGGTCTGCAGTCCTGAATACATTTCGTACATATTGTTTGCATTGTCATAAGACTTCCCACGACAGTCTTTAATAACTAGATCGTGTTCATTAAAGTGTTTAGAACAGCTTTTGTTAGCTGATCTGATTTATGCATGCTGTTAGGAATGAAGCACAGAAATCTTTCGACCGGTTCTCCACCCTGTTTTACATATCTTATAATGAAAGTTAACTGGTCACAAAGTGCAATGTCAGGTGTTGAGTCCACACTAATTAAAAAATATTTTGCTTTTTTCACTTCATCTAAAATAATTTTAATTAGTTTGATTTTCATTACTTGAATGAATTCTTCGCAGCTAGTTTTTGACAAATACGATGTGTTTCCGCTTCCCGCTTTCCCATAATGCTGTAGGTGTTGTGAGAGGAACGGATAAAATTGCGCAATTAGTTCTAAAGTCCTTAAAATTTTTCCATCATGTAAGCTACCTACACGCTCATCTGAACCACGAAACGATAATCCTCGAATAGCTAAAAACTTGATGACCGCTGTCACCCGTCTCCAAATATTTCTCCAATATTGCGTCTCATCTTGCAGCTGTTCCACAAGGTCTGAATCTATGCGCCCTTCAGCGGCACCTCTTATTTTAAGTACGGTGATAGATGACTTATGATCTGACGAATTTTCACGAAGTTCTAATCGGGCCTCTGCGTTTTTCCAGTCATTAAAGCCTGTCGTAAACACGGAAGGGTTTTTTCCGAAAAGAAGACCAGGAGCACAAACGACATATCCTTTACAATGGAATAAACCAACCATGATCTGGGTTTCAATTCGCCGTTCTTCAT
The DNA here is from genome assembly GCA_039090855.1 of Macrothele yani. Lineage (NCBI taxonomy): Eukaryota > Metazoa > Arthropoda > Arachnida > Araneae > Macrothelidae > Macrothele > Macrothele yani. The sequence goes on from CM077014.1 coordinate 5,822,046, forward strand.
TTTTCTACAAAAAATATCCTTTGACGCATGTCGAACATGGTTTCTATACTGCCGTTTTGAGCTAAGAAAGTCAGCGTGAGAATTTTTTGACACATTTTGTCGAGTGGCAACATAGTCGCGCGTTTTTTCGTTAACTATCCATTCTGCAATGATCTTTGGAAATAACACGGGTTTTCGCTTTCTTTCCTGATTGCGCGTTCATCATCATTGCACGCCCTATCGAGGTTGTCAGCACCTGCACACCTGATTTTTTTCTTCAGTTATGCAGCTGTATTTGTCATTCACAGCATAACTGTCACTTATTTTTGATTCAACCGCAAGCTGATCATCCACAGTCTGGTAGCAGCTGGAAGGAACTCCAAAAAAATTTGTAATATCAGGAAATTGTTTTAGCAATTCTGCATGTCGATTATAGTTTTCTTCTTTTTTCCCTATAACTACAACCGCTTTCTCTTTTGTTTTCTATTACTTCGATTGTTGTTCATCTTAAATAGTCTATTGACAACTGACCCCTACCCTCTAAGACACCAACTGAGAACTGACTAAACACTAAAGACACTCACGAGGCTGAACCTACCGCTTTGGTTATGGTGAGGTGAGGGAGGGTGAGGCATGGAATTTTCTTTTATTTGTTTGTTTGCTCTCCCATCTTCCGCTTGCTTCCGAGGAGATTTTGTTCCTTGTGAGAACTTACCCTCCTGGGACGCATTTAGAAATTCCCTTATCTATCCCCTTCCAGATCTCTCTCGCCTTGCTTCACCTCATGCCCCCATCCCGAGAACCTTCTCATTTTCCTTCATAAAACAATCAAATAACAAGTGCCCAGCTGCCCACAAATCCTCCCTCCGAGAGTGTTCTCGGAGCAATGATATTAGCTTCAGCCTCCACCTCTTCCTACCTAACTACTATAAAGAGCTGGATTTCCGGCGTTTCCCCCAAATCATCATGCTTTTCTTTCAAGTAATTTTTTTTTTTACCGAAAACGTCTTTTGGCATAACGAAAGACGGATAACAAGAAATCAATCAGCTCCCCAAAATTACCAATAATAAATTTTTTTAAAGAAAAGTTTTCATGTAAAATGAAATTACGGCCGCCCTTAACCAACTGACTATCGTTCCAAATTGTAAATTCGGCCCTGTTCTGCATAGAAAGATTATCAAAATATACAGTCGAGCTACATTATTCTGACCACCTCCTACTTTTGACGTCACCACCGAGTAGCCAATGAAAAAAAGTACATGTCGTGAGCTGGCTTGGAGGGTATATAAGGTGTGCTGTACGCATTCTGAAAACATATCATTCGTTGTTGTTATGAATAAAAGAAGCGGTTTATCAGATTTGCAAAAAGGGATGATTATCGGCTTTCGGGACAAGGGTGGCAGTATTTCTGAAACAGCGCAGTTTGTGAACTGTTCGCGTGCTGCTGTGGTTAAAGTGTTTCGTGATTGGAGAAATGCCACCATTGCGAATAAACAACGTGGAAACTGCGGAGCACCACGTGCCATTGATGTGAGAGGTGAACGTCGGCTTCGAAGGGGCGTGAAGGCCGATCGACACACTACAGGGGAGCAACTCACTAGCCGAATGAACCAGGGGGCTACCGGAAGTGTGTCTGAAACGACAGTTCTGCTAACCCTGTTGCGTATGGAGCTCCGATGCAGACAGATGTTCACTGCACCTATGCTAACGAAGGTGGCATCGGCAGAAAAGACTTACATTTGAATGGCAGTATCGGAATTGGACCTCCGCTGGTCGGCAAAGGATTGCCTTCTCCGATGAGTCACGTTTTCTGCTTCATCGAACGGATGGACATTGGCGTATGAGGCGAGAAACATTGGAGAACAAATACTCTTCAACCATTTATGGAAGAACACAAACTGGTGGGGGCAGCGTTATGGTCTGGGGTATGTTTTCGTGGCATTCTCTGGGTCCACTCATACCTGTGGAAGGCACAATGGACCGAATTCGTTATGAATCCATCTTTGCAGACCACGTACACCCATACATGCTGATTGTCTTCCCTGGGGCGGATGGGATCTTCCAGCACGACAATGCGACGTGTCACACAGATGAAATGTTTGAGAGTGGTTGGAAGAGCACGATGAAGACTTCCAAGTACTTTCCTGGCCCCCTAATTCACCAGACTTAAACCCAATTGAGCATCTGTGGAACCACCTCGATCATGTTGTTCGCTCTATGGATCCTCCACCCACCGCGCACTCTGTAGCAGTTGTTAGATGCACTGCAAACAGCATGGCTCCATATACCTGTGAACACCTTCCAGCACTTTATTGAGTCACTCTGTAACCGGGACTTCCATATTTATCAGAAGCGAGATTCTGTAGCCATTTTTGCGATAGTGAATTAAAATCATTTCCTTTCCACTCCCGCCATTTGGACGAAAGGCAAATAGAGTATTTCCTTTCCCACGCGACGCAGCAGATGGCAATTAGGGAATCTTGCGTTTTTCGGAGAAGAGACATCTTAGGGTGTAGCCGGAGGGAACACGGTGGCAGGGGTCGACGAAGCAAGATAGTTTTAGCAGGGGTGCAGTGTGCTTCGGGTCGAAAGGGACGGAGGAAGGAATAGTTTTGAGTGGCTGGAAAGAGAGAGAAGGATTTTCGGCGGTGTAGAATACTGAGGGAGAACGGAAAGAATGAAAGCACGGAAAGGACAGAAGCTTGGGGACTTTCCCTGTTTGATCTGAATAAACGTTTTCCTCACTGCAAAATTTAGCCTCAGTCGATTCACTTTTCTATGCTTTGTATTGCTTTTATCTGCTCCAGTTGGGAGAATTACGGAATAAACCACCAATACTGAACTTACTGCTGAACAAAATCAAACGAATCCTCCACACAGGGTGCTGTAATAGAATTCAGCTCCAAGCCCTGTAACATTTAAATGGCGCCCGAACAGGGACAGGTCTCCACGATGAGGAATAAAATACTCTCAGGCCCCACGTCGGGGACTTGAAGACTCCACGTTGCTTCACTGAAGAACCAAATACCGAAGAACCGCTCAGCTTTTCATCGGCGATGCTCGAGTTCCATTCTGCTTATTAAAGATGCTCCCGGCTCCGTACCGGTGAATGGAAGATCTAGAGAGTCCCTGTTCGGGCTCAATTTAAATGTTACAGGGCTTGGAGCTGAATTCTATTACAGCACCCTGTGTGGAGGATTCGTTTGATTTTGTTCAGCAGTAAGTTCAGTATTGGTGGTTTATTCCGTAATTCTCCCAACTGGAGCAGATAAAAGCAATACAAAGCATAGAAAAGTGAATCGACTGAGGCTAAATTTTACAGTGAGGAAAACGTTTATTCTGATCATACGGGGAATGTCACCAAGCTTCTGTCCTTTTCGTACTTTCATTCTTTCCGTTCTCCCTCAGTATTCTCAGTCGATTGACTTTTCTATGCTTTGTATTGCTTTTATCTGCTCCAGTTGGGAGAATCACGGAATAAACTACCAATACTGAACTTACTGCTGAACAAAATCAAACGAATCATCCACACAGGGTGCTGTAATAGAATTCAGCTCCAAGCCCTGTAACAACTCCTAGTCCATCTAGCTGCTGTCCGCGCTGCACACGGCGGTTGCTCTGGATATTAGCTGGTGGTCACAATGATGTGACTCGACCGTGTATATGGAAAATAGAAAACGCAGTCCTTTTGAGGCTCCATTTGACACCCCCCCCCATCCCAAAAGTCCTGAAAGGAACACTGATTCTAAAGACATGTTCAGAAAGGTCATGGAGGTTAGGCATATCAGCATATTGTTTTCTGTGGATCCATTCACTGTTTGGGAAACTTCCCTTCATGGATATGAGATGTTCACACCTCATAATGTACACCCTGGTTAACTGCATGGAATACTGTATCACACTAACAAAGATGTTTAAAGGGAAATACTGAAGGATGTAACTTTCCTTTTTAATAACGTTTTCTATTTTTTACGTCCTCCAGAGCATGAATCAACGTCCCAGGAATGACCATTCTGCGAGGATAACCACCCTCCCTGCCATCCTTACGCGGTAGCTACGGCCTTGCTGAGAGAGGTCATAACTGATTTCTCTTCTGTTCGTTTGTGCTACTAAGTAGGCGATTCCAACACGGAAAGTGGAGTGAAGGTATACCAGCGCTTTTAAGCCTGTACAGGGGCAGTGAGGGAACAGGACGTAACTGACGACTGTTGTGGAAGAAATGACTGCAAGAGAAGGTTGTTGGCTTCAAGGAAGGGAGTTAAGGGGATGCAAGGTATTCTCTGCGGGCCCTTGTTCCTTTTCAACCCTAATCCACGAAAACATGTGTTTTTAGACCGTTCTCCTAGGCATAAACCTTTCTTTTAATCAGTGCTAGGTGCTGGAAGCAGCAGTGTGTCATGTTTGTTATACGGGTATATAACTCTTCAGATTTTACTAATTTTATTAAAAATGGATGGACCGAACATTAACAAAAAAAGACTACAGACCCTTTGGATTCTTTTGTATTCCAAAACGTACAAAAACTTGAAGACAGTTCACAAATTAATGAGTGCGTATCGGGAAGGAAGGGGAGGGAGCACGAATTCCTTTGCCGTCTGCAGTAAAAAAGCTTTAAAAATTCTTTCTTTCAGCAGTTTGAAAATACACAGTGCGTCAAAGAATTTTTAAGACTGGGTCTGTAAAATGAAATAGAAACAATAAATGATAATTTGTTTTGGTTTGTTATTCAAAATAAGTCCCTCCGGCTTCAATACACTTGTTACAGCGATTTAATAATGATTCGAATGCCTGTTCCAGTTCACTTTGCGGAATTGCCTCCAACGCACGCGTCGAAGCTGTTTTTATGGTCGAAATATAAAAAAAAACACCCTTTTAATGTCATTTTAAGTTTTGGGAACAACGGAAAGTTGCAGGGTGCTAAATCAGGCGAATACGGTGGATGATTCAACACACAGATGTTATTTTTTGCCAAAAATCTACGAACAAGAAGTGAGGTGTGACTGGGTGCATTACCGTGCAACAAACACCAACTGTTTTCATCTTGATATTCTGGACTAATGCGACGAATTCTGCCCATCAAACGCCTCGAAACATTTAAATAAAACTCACCAGTAATTGTTTGTCCACTTGGAACAAATTCTTTGTGGATAATACACTTACTATCGAAGAATGTAATGAGCATTGTTTTTATTTTCGATGGAACTTTTCTTGGTTTTTTTTTTTTTTTTTTTGGCTAGTGGCGAGTTTTTGGACTTCCATTCCGCACTTTGTCGCTTTGTTTTAGGATCATATTGAAAACACCATGTTTCATCACCAGTAACAATCGATTTTAAGAAGTTTGGATCGTTTTCAGAGGCTGAAATGATGTCTCTGCAATGTGCACTTCTCCTTGATTTTTGTTCATTGGTTAACGTGTGTGGAACAAATTTAGCACAGACTTTTGTTTTGCCCAAATCTTCATGCAGGATGGTTCGAATCGTTTCTTTGTTGATGTTTAAAGACTCTTCCATCATTCTTAGTGACGCACATTGATTGTTTGCCACGAAATCACACACTTTTTCAATAATCTCAGGTGTCCTAGATGAACTTGGTCTTCCGGTATGCTTATCATCTTCTAGCGTATCTCTTCCGTCCAAAAAACGTTTGTGCCACAGGAAAACATTTGATCTACTTAAACAAAACTCACCGTAAACTTGTTTCATCATTTGGTACGCTTCCGAGGCACTTTTACCAAGTTTTGCGTTAAATTTAATAACAGCCCTTTGTTACATCTTAATAATTCAACATGAAAAAATTTTTACTTCCCTAATGAATGCCCGTTTCGTTTGAGTTACTTTGACAACTGCGCAGCACTTTTGGCAGAAAGCAAGCAAATTGGTCACGGTTTATAACGCAATCGCGATTACACTGGTGGCACCACCGTAGACTGAAATCTAGCGCCAGTCTTAAAATTTATTTGACGCACTGTGTATATTAATAGTTTTTATCAAACTTGCCCCAGCAAAAAAAAAAAAAAAAAAAAAAATTTTTTTGGAAGATTTTTTTACCGTCAAAAATCTAAAAGATTTTTCATACAGTCAAACTTCTGGAAGCGGAGATATAGGGTTCGCCTACAAAACAGGCGTATTGACGGGGGTGGGTTGGGGTGGGGGGTGGAATCCACACACACATCACAAGCATATTGTAACGCACCAAGCTTAGCATGGCAAGCCGGCTGCATTAATTTTCCAGTAACCTTCGAAGACGCATAGTCGACTTTGCGGGACTCAAATCGCCATAGGTGGACGAGATAGATGGATGGGACCATCTATCTCGTCCACCTAGATAGGGGACCAAACTTAGCGACGAACTCAACGCTCGCCACCAATTTGATTCGAACTGAGCTTGATTCTTCGAAAAAAATTGTGTTGCGGAGACTGCTGTAAAGAGGGCGTGAACTTATTCAGAATAAATTTTACTATCACTAAAGCGTCCACCAATTAACTGCTCGAAACTGACGGCACATAAATGCACTTTTATTTAGATAACTACTTTACATAATTTGTGATGATAAAAATATGGTTTCAAGTAGGTTACATCTGAATTTCTACTGGATCACAATGTGCAATGTCGAAACGGTGCCGAAACAATTAATTAAAGGCTCTGTCACAGATAAGTTTAGCAATCGACTAGATCAGTTCAAATGGCGAAGATAAACAAACAAGTTAGTAAAATCATGCAATGCATTGATTATGATACGTTTTTCCAACATACCAAAAATCATTACTCAAGTTATTACTCAAGTTATGAGGATAATGGCTGTGGGTAAATCTCGCTCCTGTGCCCTGACCTTTGACCCCATTTCGATGATATTAAACAGAACCGGTTCAGTATACCTCTGGAACAACGTGATAAGGTTTTGTTGCAATCGAAGCATTTTTACGTAAGTTATGACACATAAGGGCGATGGAATGGATCCTGCTCCTATGTCCTAAACTTTGACCATATTTCGCCCATTTTCAATAGGGTTCGTCCCCAGATTGTCCCCTACCACATACTAAAATTTCATCGAAATCAAACCATTTTTACGCCAGTTATCGTGCGGACAGACAGACAGACAGACAGACAAAGCTGAAGCATATACGCTTCTTCAACCTACGGTTGAAAAGCGTAAATAAAGACACGGGTTTATTTGATAAAGTAATGCAAATGCATCACGAAAATGTACACGCCAATGACCACGCACATCTTTTAGCTGCACCACAAATTCACCCTTGACCACTCGCAGGTTTCGCAGTGACGGAATTTTCGCTCTCTTTTAGGCACAACGCATAACTAAGCACAGGAACGTTTTTCACTTGGTAAGCATTTCTTACCCAGGCCTTTTCGCTCTTCTGCACGGATTCTTCGAACAGCTAAGCACAACGCAATAGAGATTCCCGTTCACGTGGGGTGACAAACAAGAGAGAAGTCACTCTTCGTCCCCTTATTTTGTGAGCTTCTCTTCTGCGCGATTGCGCTGGGAAAGCTAAGTAAGGAATGCTGACCAGAGCGGTTAGGCAACGTTTCTCCTGGCCATGATTCTGAGGGAAGCTCTTGTATGCGGTGAGGCATAGTATTTCCTTACAGCTGGTTCGATTCTCTCTCAATTCGCTGTTTTCTTGACACGGGAATATTTCCAGCTCTCCTTCTCGCAGTGTTGCTATGCGTTGTTTAGAAAATAACGTGGAAAGAGCGATAACATCGTCCATTTACATTATCTCCACGTATTTGATATATATTAAACATTTCTATCGCCCTTTGAATTTATCAGCTACAGTTAAATAGCTGTTGCGTTAAATGCTACCAGATGACGCCATCTCAGTTGCTGAGACCATCAATACGTATTCGTATAGTCAGATGCTGACCGATAAACCACGCATGGCGCTGAGAATTGTTGGCGCCGTAGCGTAAATTCGAGTGCACTCGACTAGTTATCGAGAGTTCTGGGGTTCGATCCCAGCGGTGCCGGAATACAATTTTTCAGTCGCTATGCGTTGTTTAGAAAATAACGTGGAAAGAGCGATGACATCGTCCATTTACATTATCTCTACGTATTTGAAATATATTATATATATATTAAAGAATTCCCATGCAGCACAGCCTTGCAATTTAATGTAGACCCAACACTGAGCCACCGTCTTTTAGGAATAGAAGACGGTGGCTCAGTGTTGGGCCTACGTAAAATTGGAAGTCTGTGCTGCCTGGGCTGGTTTTTCCTATCTTCACATGATTTTTAGCTCGCACACCAGATCTTGCAAATGCTTTCCCCCCATGCACAGTAGGACCCAAGAATACCCGGGGCACTTGAAAAGGTATTAGTAGGCACTTAAATATTACAAATATAAGAGAATACTTTGGCCCAGGCTGCAACGTCTTCCATAAATCTGTCCGACAGCGATGGGCGACGGAGCCTATCCACGTTCTCCAAACAATGTAACCAAACATTGAGTAGTCTACGTCCTGTCTTCTTCCGAGATACTTACGACCATTTTTGTCGCCTTCGGACCCCACACACAATGACAAAGCCTTTCTGGGTGGTCCCTGTTTTACTTTTGGAGCATCTTTCGTACCCAAAACCCAACCAGAGCTCATTTTTAAGTAATTAATTAATCGGCCTGATTAGCCATGCTCATTATATCCAAAATAATGAGGGAACATTCATAAAAATATTTAGTTTGATGTGCATATTTCCCGAAAAACGCGTTAAAATAGAGTATATATTCACTGTGATGTCTGTTTATTAGGCACATCTACCCTCGTCACATAAAAAGTTAAATGGAGTATATATTCACCTACCCTCGTCACGTTAAATGGAATATATATTCACTGTGATGTCAGTTTATTAGGCACACCTACCCTCGCCACATAAAAGGTTAAATGGAGTATTTATTCACTGTGATGCCTGTTTATTAGGAACATTTACCCTCGTCACATAAAAAGTTAAATGGAGTATATATTCGCCTACCCTCGTCACGTTCAATGGAGTATATATTCACTGTGGTGTCTGTTTATTAGGCACACCTACCCTCGTCAAATAAAAGGTTCACTCCACTGCGCATGAACGCGATATGCGTTATAAATGAAGCAGACCAACTGGTCCAGCCAGGAAAGGGTCAGAAATTGTGCCATCGGACAAGCAGACAAACGATGTCTCATATGGGACTAGAACTCTGGCGCTTCTGTAAAGAATTACCATAAGCCAGCCCCCCCCCCCCTCAGACCACTTGGGCATCGGGAAACCCTTTGTAGTCCCATAGAGTAAGAATACTCAGCCGGGGAAGATATCCCAAAACTGGAAGAAAAGGGAGATGGCATAAATATGCTATGTCTTATCTCAGAGCAGAATCCGAGACTGCCCCGGATAAACGAATGGTCAGTGGCTCATGATTCTGTCTTAACTTCCGAGTTAGGCGTGGACCCGAGTTCCCTTTGAATTATGAGTGCTGTACATGCTATATCGTGCTTCTCTCTTAATCTTTCCCGAAATAGCTGCCCGAAATTTAGGACAGGCAAATGCTTACAAGTTCAAACTGTCTAGGTGGTCGTTAAGCCTCAAACAAAGGAAATCGAATACGGACTCTATTGGCAGGAATTATTGAATTCTCGATCCTCTGTTCATTCGATTGAAGGTTTGACGATCAACGGGAGCAACTCAATGGGCTATAAATAGTTTCAGGTTCCTAATTTAGGGTCACTGGCTCTAGGGAACGGAGACAGCCAGTGACGTAAGACAAACACAACATCCATGCCTCACCGGGATTCGAACCCGGACCCTTCTCGGACGAATGGTCACGAGCTTGCGCTTAGACCACTGTGCCACAGGGGTGGCCAAATGATTTACGGTAATAGAAAAATGCGTAGTTTGTTTTCTGAGCATTGCTTTTGGAATAATGAACTGGTCTGTAAGCATAATTCAATCAGTATTCCAATTAAATTCGAAGTACATGCCTGCTTTTGGAAGCTGTGACGTCAGCTTGTAATTTAAATTTCCGTTTACTCATAAAAGAAACCATAGATCGTTCCCAGAATCCATTATTCGGCTTTCGTGCACGGCTTGAAGACATTTTCCCTTCAGGAATACCAGACAAACATGGGATCAGTTTCTGTTGATAACGATCCCATTCTTTTAACCCATGACTTTCTTTCATGAGTAATTTATGTAAATCTTTTAATTGGTATCGTTAAATGATTGAGAAACTGCTCTGACGCTTATCGCAATTAAAAGACAGATGCTTAGCCTACATGAGCGCCATGAACCTTTTCTTCAGCATCCAGTTATTAGAATCCCGACGCTTACGTAGTCATGCGCGTTTCAAAGGAATATTATGAACAAAATAACTCAAATTTATCATATTACTTCCAGAGTGACTGTTCTGTTTTTGAACACGAGGTTAGGCTTTTTCCACCTCTAAGTTCTACAAGCGCTAAAAACGTAGAAATAAGTGTAAGTAACATAGGAAGCTAAAAGCAAGAATTTCTTCTGGTATTAAAGAAGTAAGTAATTTATTTGCTGTAGAACGCACATTGTTTCGAAAGTTTTAGAAATCAGATTAATGGGCAAAGAAATTCACGCACAGTAAATTTTGAAATCGTAGAAAAAAGAAACATGGGAATACTCTCGAGAAAAAAATGTAAATGAGGTCAAAAAATACTACAGGATGGTCATCCCTTATCCAGAATGGTTAGGGAAAAAAATGTGAATGAGGTCAAAAAATACTACAGGATGGTCATCCCTTATCCAGAATGCTTAGGGGCCAGAAGAATGCTAGGGCCAGAAAAATGTGAATGAGGTCAAAAAATACTACAGGATGGTCATCCCTTATCCAGAATGCTTAGGGCCAGAAGAATGCTAGGGCCAGAAGAATGCTAGGGCCAGAAGAATGCTAGGGCCAGAAAAATGTGAATGAGGTCAAAAAATACTACAGGATGGTCATCCCTTATCCAGAATGCTTAGTGCCAGAAGAATGCTAGGGCCAGAAAAATGTGAATGAGGTCAAAACATACTACAGGATGGTCATCCCTTATCCAGAATGCTTAGGGCCAGAAGAATGCTAGGGCCAGAAAAATGTGAATGAGGTCAAAAAATACTACAGGATGGTCATCCCTTATCCAGAATGCTTAGGGAAAAAAATGTGAATGAGGTCAAAAAATACTACAGGATGGTCATCCCTTATCCAGAATGCTTAGGGGCCAGAAGAATGCTAGGGCCAGAAAAATGTGAATGAGGTCAAAAAATACTACAGGATGGTCATCCCTTATCCAGAATGCTTAGGGCCAGAAGAATGCTAGGGCCAGAAGAATGCTAGGGCCAGAAAAATGTGAATGAGGTAAAAAAATACTACAGCATGGTCATCCTTTATCCAGAATGCTTAGTGCCAGAAGAATGCTAGGGCCAGAAAAATGTGAATGAGGTAAAAAAATACTACAGGATGGTCATCCCTTATCCAGAATGCTTAGGGCCAGAAGAATGCTAGGGCCAGAAAAATGTGAATGAGGTCAAAAAATACTACAGGATGGTCATCCCTTATCCAGAATGCTTAGGGCCAGAAGAATGCTAGGGCCAGAAAAATGTGAATGAGGTCAAAAAATACTACAGGATGGTCATCCCTTATCCAGAATGCTTAGGGCCAGAAGAATGCTAGGGCCAGAAAAATGCGAATGAGGTCAAAAAATACTACAGGATGGTCATCCCTCATCCAGAATGCTTAGGGCCAGAAGAATGCTAGGGCCAGAAAAATGTGAATGAGGTCAAAAAATACTACAGGATGGTTATCCCTTATCCAGAATGCTTAGGGCCAGAAGAATACTAGGGCCAGAAAAATGTGAATGAGGTCAAAAAATACTACAGGATGGTCATCCTTTATCCAGAATGCTTAGTGCCAGAAGAATGCTAGGGCCAGAAAAATGTGAATGAGGTCAAAAAATACTACAGGATGGTCATCCCTTATCCAGAATGCTTAGGGCCAGAAGAATGCTAGGGTCAGAAAAATGCTAGGGCCAGAAAATGGGAATGAGGTCAAAAACACTACAGGATAGTCATCCCTTATCCAGAATGCTTAGGGAAGAAATTTGAATGAGGCCAAAAATACTACAAGATGAACATCCCTTATCTAGAATGCTTGGGGAAAAAACGTGAATGAGGTCAAGAAATACTACAGGATGGTCATCCCTTATCCAGAATGCTTAGGGCCAGAAGAATGCTAGGGCCAGAAAAATGTGAATGAGGTCAAAAAATACTACAGGATGGTCATCCCTTATCCAGAATGCTTAGGGCCAGAAGAATGCTAGGGCCAAAAAAATGCTAGGGCCAGAAAATGTGAATGAGGTAAAAAAATACTACAGGATGGTCATCCCTTATCCAGAATGCTTAGGGCCAGAAGAATGCTAGGGCCAGAAAAATGTGAATGAGGTCAAAAAATACTACAGGATGGTCATCCCTTATCCAGAATGCTTAGGGCCAGAAGAATGCTAGGGCCAGAAAAATGTGAATGAGGTCAAAAAATACTACAGGATGGTCATCCTTTATCCAGAATGCTTAGTGCCAGAAGAATGCTAGGGCCAGAAAAATGTGAATAAAGTCAAAAAATGCTGCAGGTTGGTCATCCCTTATCCAGAATGCTTAGGGATAGAAGCACCTCAGATTTCTGAGTTTTTCGGTTTTTGTACTATTTTTATATGGTCATGAATTAGAAAACCTTTATGAAGATGTACGTAAATGCCATTTACACAGAGTATATGCAAAATACGTGGTCACGGGCGCCATCACGTGATCTACGAATCTATTTAAGTCTGCTGCTCGTGAATAATCGTCAGCAGTGTTGATCACAAAGAGGAAAACTCAATTCAATTCAATTCCTTTATTGATCTTGCTGTTACACAAAAAGGTAATAATTCTAAACAGTTGCATATAAGCCTAAATATAACAGCAGGGAAGATCGAGAAAAAGGCCTCGCAGAGACTTGACTTAGCCTCGATCTCCCTAGGTCAGGGGTTCCCGAACATTTTGAGATCGCGCCGCCCTTCACATGTTACATTTTCCGTGCGACGCCCCCCCCCCCCTGTACCCAAAAGAAAAAAAAAAAGAAAAATGCTTAAATTCGAGTTTGTGGTATTTTTTAAAAGAAAATAGTCGTTTACATTACTAGCTTGTATTCTTTTTAATGTAAAAGTACAAAATTAGAATAAAATTACAGAACTGAATAAGAAGAAATTTGTGAAATAGGGATATTTTCACAATGGTAACACTCTGCATTTGCCTTTCACATTTTTACAGTAATTTTAGAAACCACCTAACAGAGGTATTTGCGTCTTAATGGGATGGGGGAGCTTGTTTCTCATCACACAAAACATCGAATCTAGGGTCAATGTTCGATACAACTATGCGGATCTCCTTCTCAACGTGAACTTTGCTTCTATATCAGGATTATATTACTACCAGAGCTGAAAATCCTTTGCCACACTGTTCCAAAGCAGTGGCAAGAGTTCCGAAAGAGAAGGTCATTTTCAATGTACAGTCTAAAGAAATGTATATTAACTGTTCCTGCTCAGCAGTAGTGAAGGTTGATGGTGGATCTGCTGTAAACGGTCTGTAATCCGCTTGTGTTCATCTGTTTGTGCGGAGGGAAATATTTGTCAAATTCAGCGTTGAGTTGAGATAGATGCTCCAAAATTACAGATTTCAATTTCGCACTTAATAGCATCTCGTATTCTTGTATACACTTGTGTAACGTAGGAAAGCATTCAAAATCACCTGATTTCGTATTGCTTTCTTTTGAAACACAGTAGTAGCTTTCTTTTGAAAGCCAGAATCTCGTCGGACTTTTTTTCTTAAATATTCTTTCTTACAATTCATTCTTTAAAATATGTACACGTCTTGAAAATTTGCATGTTGCGTTTCACTATAAATTATAAGTTTTTGTTTTTCCTTATAGTCGCGACGCACAGATGGGGAACCTTTGCCCTAGGTCATTCATATGCATAATAGCAGCAGCAAGGTCAGGAAAGAAAAACAAAGAAATAAAAGAAATAAAGAAGGAGGAAAAAAAAAGAGTAACAGATCTAAAATACAACATGTTAACTAAATTAGATATCAAGCGTTATACTAAATAGACAGTATATTAAGGCAAATAAAACATTAAGGTGACAAGAAGCTGAGTTGTCCCCCCATACCCAATCCCCATTTTTAAAGATTCCCCTTCCTCTGGTCTTTCACCGAATCCCCGCCTGGTCTGGAATTCCCCCTCCTCCTCCCCTCTATCGATAGTCCTCTTTCAACCGATCCCCCATCCTGCATTATTAGTGTACTTCAAAAGTTGAGTATTGCATTAGGATATTATTTCACTGATAGTTAGTTGCTCCCGAGAAAAGAAGTATTGTATCATCAGCATAGAGAATAAAGTTTGAATTAGATTCAATATACAATAACAAAAGATATTTCGGAGTTAAATAAAGGGCTTATTGTGGGTGCTTATAGTAATGATTGTGAAAACAGAAGAGCTGACTGGTTTCTCGAAACGTGAGATGTCCCGGGTCTTTAATCAGCAGGAAAATAACCCACATTGCTTGTCTAAGAGGCGTAACTGTAGCGCGACGACAATCTGTCGGGAACGAGATCGCCGTCGTCTGAGAAGGCTTGTACGGAGAAACAGGACTTCCTGTATTCAGAAATTGACCGAAGCATTAAATGAAGGCTATTCTCGACCCATACCTCAGCAAACTATGCGCAGGGAATTAAAGAGGGTATGTATTGGCAGTCGTATGCGTATACGGAAACCACCGATTTCTGCAAAGAACCGGAAAGGTTGTGTCAGTGACTGGTCACTGACAAAAAAAAAAAATGATGTGGTTCGACGAGTTGCGGTTCACCTCGTCCTGCACCGACGGTAGGCAGTGAGTTAGGTGAGAGCTCCATTAAGCAATGGACCTATTATGCCTTGTAAACACAACTCAAGATTCAGGAGGTGGTGTCATGGTGTGGGGCACGTTATGTTGTTATGGAACCGGTCCCCTGCTATCGTTGAAAGCCTGGGTGTCCTCCAAGAATTATTAGCACGTCTTTTGTAAAAAAAAGATTGTGCTTATGTTATCGGATTGTTCGTCTGTGGACACCATATCTGTGCAAATATTACTCCGATTTGAAAAATTCCTTTTGCATTGGGAAGCTTGAAATGTGTGAATGACGATCCTTCATTTTTTTTTTTTATACGATGTACATTTTCGCCGCTAGAGCGCGTAAATGCAAATGATATCGAATTCAAAATACGTTTTATTCCATGTATTTGCTTCTAAGCATCCGATTGAAAAAAAAAAAAAATTACCATTCGATTCCATTTATGTCGAAGAGTATTTTAGGTACAGTAACTTTTTGAAGTTACGCATAGATTTTCCACTAGGGGGCGTAAAAGTAAATTGCGTTTTTTTTTCCGATATCTCTACTTCTAAAACTCTGATTTGAAAAATTGTTTCTGCACCGGATACAGCGCCTGATGGGAAATCTTCCGCATACAATTTATGATTTTTGGTAAAAAAATTGTTTGGCCACCAGGGGCGTGAGTCTTAATTTCCTCTTCTGATGTATTTGCAGCAAAATCTGAGCTTATAAAATCTTGATTGGAAAAAAATTCGTTTATGGACCGATACTACTTACATCGGTAAACCTTTTCGGAATATTTTTTTCTTAAAATAATGCATGATTTACCCGCCAGGGGCGTAGATGTATATCTTGTTTTTGTCATTATCTCTACTTCTAAGAGTCCAAATTGAAAAATGCCTTCTTTGTTGGATAGCGTTTCTGGTGTGAAATGTTTTACATATAATTTCAAAATTTTAAGTAGCTCGTGGACTTTCCGAAAATTTTTTTTTTTTTTTTTGGTTGGAGGTTTAACGACCACCGTGAGCAACTCAATGGGCTATAAGCAGTCGCCCGTCCCTAATTTAGGGTCACTGGTTCCAGGGAAGGGAGAGAGCCAGTGCCGTAAGACAAACACAACATCCATGCCTGACCGGGATTCGAACCCGGACCCCTTACGGACGAATGATCAGAGGCCAGCGCCTTAGACCACTGCGCCACCGGGGGCGGCCCGAAAATTTGGTATCGTCTTTCTTGTGTGAACATTGTTGCCGATCAAGTCCATCCTCCAATGTTGACATTTTATCCTGCAGGTGACGGCTGTTTCATGGACGACAACGCGCAAGACGTATTAAGCAAGCATGTTAGAGACTTTAACCATCTTCGCTGGCCACCATAAAGCCCGGATCTGATCCCCATTGAAAATCTATGGGACAGAAAAAGCGATCCAGGAGCAAAGTCATCTTCCGTCAAATGTGGACTGTGTGATGAGCGCCTGATATGCTGTAGACTTAGATTCACTCTCGTACGTTGTGGAATCTATGCCAAACAGCGAACGTGCTATAATTCTGTCTAAAGAAGGGCCAACCCGGTGTTGAGTTAAATTTTCAGATTCCGTGGCCGGTATGTGTATAATAAGATAGCTTAGGTTCATTTTTGTTTTTTTATTGGAGGTTTAACGGCCACTGTGACCAACTCAACGGGCTATAAGCAGTCCCCAGTTACCTAATTTAGGGTCACTGGTTCCAGGGAAGGGAGAGAGCCAGTGCCGTAATATAAACACAGCATCCATGCCTCACCGGGATTCGAACCCGGACCGCTTACGGACACATTATCGTAGGCCATCGCTCAGACCACTGCGCCCTAGGGGCGGCTTTATCGTCTTCAGCTGTGAAACGCTGTTGCTAGTTCTTGTTGTTATTACTTCGTAGATTTTACGTCGATATTTGGTGAATTGATGCCGTTCGATATGCATTGAATTGGATAAATCACATGCAAAAATTGTGTCCAACGCATTGTTTTCAACTGAGAAACATTTTTGCTAGATTATTTTAAATTTTACTGTTACTACAACAATAGCAACGTTATTTTTAATACACCACAATGTGAATACTCAAGAAAAGCATATAGCGTATTAAATCCGTTTATTTTTATGGCGTAATAAGCACAAAGATTCGCCAAGCTTTCGCACTCCACTGGAAGGCTTTTTCAACTTTTCCCTTACACGAACTTTAAAGAGACTGCCATTAGGGCAACTGTCGAAATCCTCTCCGGCAAAGTAGCATGCAATGATATGATCTCTACTGAACTACCAATGGTTTGGCATGCGTTATTAAAAGATGGGAACACGTCGCGACTCACCGTGTAATTACGTGCTGAAATTTCATGTAATATGCTCGTGATGTCACCCACGTTATTTTCAAAAATCATCTTTCTTCCTCAGTGTTCCAATTCCCTGCATTTTTATGTCTACCATTGCCTTGAAAAAGCCTCCCAGAAGAGTGCGAAAGCTTGGCGAATCTTTGGGCTTATTACGCCATAAAAATAAACGGATTTAATACGCTATATGCGTTTCTTGAGTATACAACAATAGCATTAACATTTTATTTTTCATTGTGGGTTTAACGACCACCGTGAGCAACTCAATGGGCTATAAGCAGTCGCCCATTCCTAATTTACGGTCACTGGTTCCAGGGAAGAGAGAGAGCCAGTGCCGTAAGACAAACACAACATCCATGCCTCACCGGGATTCGAACACAGACCCGTCACGGACAAATGATCAGAAGTCCTCACTTAGACCACTGCGCCACAGAGGCGGCCATCGAGATTCGAACCCGGACCCATCTCGGACGAATGGTCAGAAACCAGCGCTTAGACCATTGCGCCACAGGGGCGGCCATCGAGATTCGAACCCGGACCCATCTCGGACAAATGGTCAGAAACCAGCGCTTAGACCTCTGTGCCACTGGGGCCACTTACATTTCTTCACCAAAGAATAAAAGCATTTAAAGTGAGCAACAAACTTAATAGCAGAAATACTGTTATTGAGGTGTTCGCAGTTCCTTAAATAGGCGAACACTCAATCTACTGTTAGGGGCTATCAGTCAAAGTTTGAAAGTACAAAAGAGAAGTGCCGAAAATGGATGAATCCCCGTAGTGTTAGCGCTACACAGGAATCGGAGGTCAGAAGTGAAGAGGAGAAATACGTATAAAAAAAAGATCAAGAGCATCTCCATCTTCATTCCACCTGTTGTCGTCTGCAGATGAGCGAATTCTCGCCAACTTCAGCGCCTCTCAATTGTTCGCATCTCCCCCCCCTTCACCCGTTGAACATCTCCCAACCCACGCGATGTCAGGTTCTGCTTGCGCCAACAGATGCGTTCATTTGCTTCCTCCACCAATCAGCTCGCGATTTGTCCTCTATGGTGGTGATAAAAAGGGTAGGGGGGTCGCTTGAGATCTCTTCCTTGAAATCAACCCCCTACGGACTCCACCATCAAACATCGAGCCCTCCGGAACTGGGGTTTTCAAACAGGTCAGTACAATACTAATAGCTTTCTTTGAACTTTAATTAATAATTTTTAATACATCTTTTTTTGTTCATTACTTTTTACGGAATTTAAAACTTGAATCTTCACCGAAAAAAAGGGGGGGGGGAAATATGTAACACATTTATAAGGATTTTTTTCCTGGCGAAAACGCACCGCCGCTGCATTCCAGGAATTTTATTAACACATTTTTGGTCTTGAATTTTGGAATAATTATTTAATTGAAATACCATAAAAAGCATAAGAAGTAACAACTTTTAGTTAATGCGACATGCGAGGGAGGGAGATGTCAGGAGTTGCGTTTGTGTTTCTTCAAGTT
Source organism: Macrothele yani (assembly GCA_039090855.1). Taxonomy (NCBI): domain Eukaryota; kingdom Metazoa; phylum Arthropoda; class Arachnida; order Araneae; family Macrothelidae; genus Macrothele; species Macrothele yani. Next base: position 5,840,762 of record CM077014.1, read on the forward strand.
GTACCGAAAAAGTTTCTTTCCTGTATGTAACGTATTTCTGCAGAATCTTCGTACAGCGATACATTACATGTATAGAATCAAATATCGTGAACAAGAAATTAAAAGTTATCTAAAATGTAGAATCAAATATTCCTCAACAAGAAATTAGAAGCCACCCAACTTAATGAAAGGGAAAAGGTTCGTACTTTTAGAGAATACCAACAACTTCAAGGGAAAGAAAAATCTAAGCAACTTTTACAGCTGAATTAACTTCGCAAAACATCGCTGAATCTTCTAGCGAATGTGAAAGGAGATTTTCTCAGAAGAACTTGATAATTACCCCAGTTGGGCTTCTGTTTCAGTCACAATAATAACTTCGTTGTTATTCATTAAAATTGTTGCACCTCCGCTAACTTAGTTGGATTTTTAAAATACGTTCCTTTGGGGGATATCACTAGACAGTGGATACGGAAAGCAAAATGCGGGCGATAACGGTAGAAATATCTCAGGAATTGAACAAAACTTGGACTGTATTTTAGGATCCTTGTCCCTTCTGTTTCTCAGCGTAATGTAGTCCTTAGCGCAAATTTTACTCTCATATTTGAGTCAGCTTGACAGAGATTTTAATTTCAGCATTTGCTATGCATTATAAAACTGGTACGAAATGTTGATTATTTTACAATAATTTAGTGTATAAAACTTAAAGAACAATGTTTAAAGAACTGATTTGCTTTTTATTAGAACAACTCTCCCCTTTTGCAGTAACTTATGTTTACGATATGTGGCACCCTTTCCTGCAGGAAAAAGACAGGGTGTGTACATATGTATAGTCTTACAAGGAAAGTGTCTTTGTCTTATTTGCATTTTAACCAAATTTGACACAAATGTTAATCAATGATTGAGCACATGTAAAATATTTCGTCGGAAATCCAATAGGTTAGGGAAATACAGGGTGTGAAAGTTTTTGTATTAAAAGTAAGACAGACCCACAAAATTTGACTTTAACATTTTAATTGAAAAACTGAATGAAATTAAATACGAATATGGAGATTAACAAATGAATGTTCAAAGCAGAATATATATGTGTGCAATAAGCACATCGAAAAAGAAAAAAATAATCTTTTTTTCTTTGGTTGGAGGTTTAACGACCACTGTGATCAACTCAGTCGCCCGTCCTTAATTTAGGGTCACTAGTTCCAGGGAAGGGAGACATTCACGCCTCACCGGGATTCAAACCCGGACCCATCTTGTATGAATAATCAGAAGCCAGACCATTGCGCCACCGGGTCGGCAAGCAATTATTATTACAAGTGCCTAATTCGGGTTAGAAACAATATTATAGTAGTGTTACATAATGACCTGGATGAGAACATAGAAAGCCTAAGTAAATAAAACCGGGATTGATAAAATTTCTGAATCTAGGAGCTCTAAATTGGAAGAAAGCAAATGACTGTAATTTTAAGTTCTCTCGCTGGCAAATATTGAAGTTTGTTCCATTATTATACTATCAGTAATAAATTGAACAAATTGCTTGTATGATCTGAAGAATCTTACATACAAAGTTTGAACAATACCAGTACATCGTTCAGGAATGATACTTTTCAATAGTTTTGCCTTGAAAAAAGCTTTCTATGATCTTATGCAGGTCATTATGTAACACCACTAGAATACGGTTTCAAACCCGAATTAGACACTTGTATATACATATATACATATCATTAAGATGTTCTCTGAGATTCAGAGGTTACCTTCTAAGAAAGACCATCTGTCAAGTAAATATTTAACCGGCAAAACTAGAATTTACTTACTGTTGGTGTGTCAAATGTCACCATTTACAAAAACCTCGGCACACAGCTCGAGCTACATTAACATCCACCACACGCCGCACACAAGACTTTTTTTATTTCATACATTCCTGAATCTGGTTCATCCACCATTTTCTTGGCCTTCCTCAACCTTTCTTTCCTGCCACTTGGGCTGAAAAAATTATCTCAGCACCTCGTCACTCATTTTTTCAACACGGAGAAACCATATAACAGTATTAGTCTCCACCTTACTAACAACATTTTGCCTCACATTACTATTTAGACACTAGTAGTACTGATAATTTACTAAAAAAATTTTTTTCGATATGCTCATTGCATATATATATATATTCTGCTTTGAAAATTTAATTCTTAATCTTCTTCTTTGTATTTAATTTCACTCAATTTTTCAATAAAATCTTAAACGAAGTCAAACTTTGTGCGTTCGCGTTACTTTTCTTGCGGAAACTTCCGCGCCCTTTATCTCCCTAACTTATTGAATTTTCGACGAAATATTTTACATGTGTTCATCATTGGTGACGAACATTTGTACCACATTTGGGTAAAATCCAAATAGGACAAAAAATACACTTCACTTTGTAACGTACCAGGAGATGTGACGTACCTGCCAGAAGGACGCACACGACATAGAGGCAGATAGGAATCAGAATAAGACGTCCGCGTAGCTCAATTGGTAGAGTAACTTGTTCCGGAATGAGGGGATCAGAGTTCGAATCCTGGCGTGGACAGAAATGACGGAGAAATTTACTTCGTTATAACTTGTTAGTCAAAAGTTGCGTTAATTGTCTAAAGGTTTTCATCCCCTAAATTGCAAAAATAAAAATAAAATAAAAAATAAGATTTTTTTTTAGAAACTGCACTTTATTTATAAGGCAAAATAAAAAAAAAAACTGGTATCAGCGCGCTAGTCTGTTGTGGTTCATTCAGGTGGGATTCATTCTTTTTGGAAGCCCGTGATGTGAGGTTTATTCTGTAGAAGCCGTTCAGAATAACGTGAGAGATTAAAATGTTACAGCATCGTGCGATGCAATGCTCAAAACTTTTGGCAAGGTGTGGAAGACCTCGTTAAGCCTAATTTTTCAGACAGCAATCCTAGCCTGTAAGAAAAAAAATTCCTAATACATTGTTTGACCCCATTTTTACGCAAACATTCGTATAATGTCAACGAAAACGATCATTTATGGGGCGGATTCATACAGAGAATCCCAGGCACCACCTCAGATATTTTGAAGGGACTCCAAAATAACGATTTTTTCCTCTCGTTTTGCTTCTGAAAAAAAAAAAAAAGCATTGAGCGATTGATAAAATAGTTTGGAAGCATGACCCCGCCCGAACTCAAAGTATGTCATCAAAAAATACAAATTTATTGATTTTCATGTTAGCTCACTGAAAGTCATTTTGAGAGTAATATTACTTAATACTACGCTACAACTGAGCTCAGAAATTTTGGTATTATTTCTGTTCAATTTTCATAGAATATAATGAGCATTTTGCTCTTTAATTCGGTACTTAATCTGGTTGCCCATCTTTCCCTTAAAATTTCTTTTACCTCATGCAGTCTGTGGCATACTGCAGAGGTAACTCACATATCGTGGCAAGTAGCAGTGACAAAGCCCTTTCCAGTGTAGATTACTTGGGAAAGCATTCGGCTCCGGAGCCGAAGGATGTGTATTCCAGTGCCGCCACTGGCAAATTTGAGTTCCACTCTAATTTAAGAGTAAATCACAAGACTTATCGTATCAGTAAATCGGTGTTAGAAAAGCTGTGGTTTTACAAGACACACTAACCGATTTCGTCTATGTTGTGCTCTTTAGAATAATTTTTAGTGGGGTGTAATCGAATGATATGCGACAGCAGGTCCCGCAACATTTGTAGCATAAATGTTAGTTAAAGCAGTGCCATAAACTAGCCTTATGCAGCATGAATGTCAATTAAAACAATGCCGAAAACTAACCTTACATAGCGTACTAAATGCTAGTACTGTGCATCAGTGACCATCCTTGTAAAGAATCCGTCTCTTTTCCTTAACAAAGGCTTTCCCACATATAATCTCCGCTATTTTTTCTTTATCACGGTATCACAAAACCCCTACGCATTAAATTTCGTCTTGACAGTTATTATAGATTTTGAGTTATGGCGACAACAATCCACACACCCACTAAAATAGACAAATCATATTCAGGAGAACCTTGAACGTATATTCCTGTTGAAATCTGAAAGTCGATTTCCTCCCCCCCCCCCCATTACAATACTTCCTCGTATGTTAGTAGAGTACAAATGGAGGGAAAGTATGCGGCAAAAACCTCCCATCATTTTTTGTTATTTTTCAAAGTGAGGAGGTCCATAAAACTGATGCCGTGCGCAGGAACCCGATGACTCTAAATCCTCCTCTGGGAACATTTACAGTGGGTCATTTTAAACAACAGTTGCGGAGAAACAATACATTAACTACAAGTTGTACTTTACATAAGCCATCTAAAGCACAGAAATGCGACATCGGTTATTTACTTATCTGCAAGAGTATTGGTGCCCAAACTTATAAGAATAAGTTCATAAGGACACGAATTTTTATCGCATTTCTGAGTACAACTTTTAAAAAGTTATCCACCCACGTTTATACGTGTAGTGAATTCGTGCAGAATTTTGTTTGTTTTATGACACTGTTTCACTTCTTTTCGGGAATTAGCGGGCCCTCGGGGTGGCGGAATGGTACGAGAGGCGCTGCTTTCTCATCATTCGTCCGAGCCGGTACTGGGTTCGAATCCGGAAGAGGCATGAATGGAGAGTTTGTCTTATTGCACTAGCTCTTTAGCTTCCCTGGAGATAGTGATCCAAAATTCGGTACAGCGACTGCTTACATCGCAAGAACCAGTGGCTCTAAATTAAGGACAAGCGACTACTTTACAGCTGTGACTGAATTGGGCCCCAAGTATATATAATTTTAATTCTTATTTATTTGTAAGCACATCTATGCAGACGAGGTAGGTCTAATTAAAAAGATTGCTATAACGCCATTGTGCATTTAAAGTAATAATTACAATTTTTCAAAACATTCTTTGTAAAAGAAACCATAACTTACATTAAAAATATCCTAACGAGCTTCATGTGAGTTATAGCAAAGTAAAGCATTTAAAGAAGCAGTCATAGATTATTCAGCAGTATTCAAGTTATGTAAGGTGCGTCGCATAAATATAGAGACAGTCGACTTTTGCGCCGTGAACACAATGCGAATATAGGTGGGAAGCTGAAGTGGTACCTAATTAGACATAACCCTACAACAAACGTTTCGATCTGCCGAGATGACCGGATTGCGTGAAAAGAACCCCCCAAAGTGAAGTGTAATTTTAGGTGTCTCATGAATATAAAGACAACTGTATAAAGTAGCCACATCCAAATGAGATGTACAAATTAGCATGTTGTACGCACGCGCATGAGTTGTAATTCGGTCCATCATACAAAAGACAGCAGACCTGCTGTCAGACATTAATTTGCCAAAATGCCACGCAACAATCAACTTTCTGGTGAGGAGGCGCAGAAGATTTGGAGACTGAGAGCAAATGGATTGCCTGTAGCGAAAATTTGTAAAGCAATGGGAAGGAGTAGGGCAGTCATTTATATGACTTTATCGAAACGCGGTGCATTAACTGCCAGAAAACAGCCTTGAAGGCCTCAAATAACAACCAAACGAGATGATCGTGCCATCATGCGTTTAGTTTCATCCCAAAGGTTATCACTACGTCAAGTTTCTCGGACTGTTGGTGTCACCGTCTCAAAGGACACAGTTCATCGACGAATCAAGGAAAGTCGCAACATTGTGCGCCGTAAAATGCGCCGTCTGCCACACCTCACGCGGCGCCACAAGGAAGCTAGATTGTTATGGACAAGCAGCCACATGCACTGGACGGACGAGTGGATCACAACTATTTTCTCAGATGACAAAAAGTTCAACCTAGACGACCCTGACGGTTGGAACTTCTTCAGCACACAGAAAGGAGGGGGATCTGTGATGATCTGGGGAGCTTTTGCGTTCAATGGGACAACGGATATCGCTTCTCTGCAAGACAGGCAAAACTCCGAAACGTTTCAGGACATACTCAGCAACCACCTTCTGCCGTTTGCCGAAACTCTAGCGGGTGTTGATTATCTGTTCCAGCAAGACAATGCCTCTATATCCATCGGTCTGCATCAACGAAAAGCTGGTTTAACACTCATGTGACCGAAATGGATTGGCCAACACTCAGTCCAAATCTGAACACTATCGAGAGCCTTTGGGGTATCCTAGCTTGTGATGTGTATGCGAATGGACGGAAGTTCTCAAGTGTGGTGGCACTGAAAGAGCATATTGAACGAAGCTGGTACGCACTCCGTCCAAAGCACTTACATCACTTGGTGGACAGCATGCCCAATCGGGTTTTCAGTGTTATTCGGAACAACGGCTCCACTATTCGTAATGGAGGTGCTCATAACTAGTAAGTCTTTATATTTTTGAGACAGCGTATTTCTGTTTTTTTCTTGTACTTGGCGTTGGAATTGTTATGTTTCCGTCAAACTATTGTGCAGCTGCGTGTCCTATGCTATTTTTGCTATAAATATAAGGTGTACATTTCAGCTCGTTGTTGTTTCTTTTTTATTCGAGAATTTGTTCTGTCTCTATGTTTACGCGACGCACTATAGTCGCTTGTATTCTAGTTATGTAGTTATAGAAGCATTCGTGGATTTTATACAGCAGAATTAAAGTTATGAAGTTATAGTAGTGAAGTTATATTTCAAGAAATTTCAGTGGAAATAAAAAGGCCCTTTTTAGAGTTACTTCTATTTATTTTTTAAACAAGTTTACCCATCGTACATACTCTTCAGTTAATTGGTGACTCTTAAATTAAGTAATTAAAAATGTACGGAAAGCACAATATCAAGAAAAGCAAATAGTGAGTGTATAAAACAGGAAGATATAACAAACAATTCAATTTGCAAACCCTCCCACAAAACTATATAGCATTAAGACAAAAAGAATAATGGTTATTAGTATAAGTAAATTAATGCAGTTTCCTCATAATCACAACATAATCTTCTCTGGTCATTCATACATACCATAAATTATTATTATTGGCAACTTTCTTAGTTACCAAGAAACTTCAATATCAAGAAAAGCCAGTGAATAGTTTATAAAACAGGAAGACACAAAAACAATTCAATTTGCAAACCTTCCCACAAAACTAGCATTTAAAAACAAAAATAATAATGCTTATTAGCATAAATAAAATAATTCAATTTCTGTAATAATGTTCGGCGATATATCTTTGCTTTTACTAAAATAATAATTACTATATGTTACTGCCGAGATAAATTATACTAGACGAAACCCGTAGGAATCGACGGTTAGTTTTTTTTTTTAAGAATAAACTCATATGAAAAAACAAATGTAAACTTTATTTGATTGACAAATTCATTCAACCACTTCAGTAAAGACAATAGTCCAGGTTCGTGATTTTTTTTTTTTTCTTGACTGAAGGTTTAACAACCACCGTGAGCATCTCAATGGGCTATAAGCAGTAGCCGGTACCTAGTTTAGGGTCACTGGTTCCAGGAATGTGAGAGAGCCAGTGCCGTAAGACAAACACAACATCCATGCCTCACCGGGATTCGAACCTGGCCCCATCACGAACGAATCATCATAAGCCAACGCTTTGACCACTGCGTCACCGGGGCGACCAGGTTCGTGATGAGTATCACGACTGCACCCTTTTTCAGTCGAAGAATGTGAGGCGGAAGTCTACTCGTGTGGATCGTGCGCAAAAATTCAACTGGATAGCGCACTCTTTCACTCTCTTCTTCAGCCACAACTGTGTATGTAAATGTTGTCGGAACGAGATTCGCGTTCCGAATGCTCTTCATTCTCTCTTGTCTGACCCATTGATCACTCACGCCTTCCAGCAAGGCTCCTACGTTTTCTTTTCTTTTTTTCTTTTGTTTCTTTGGGAGAGACATTCTGTTAAGGGTAAGTATGCAATAAAGTATTTACTTACTTTAGGACTGATCATAGAACACCATTCACACACCAAGTCTGACACTGAACTGAGCGCCTGATGCACATAAGGGCCGCAGGCTTCTCCCATAGACTTTACATGGGGACTTTGCCGCCCCGCCCCGCCCAACTGTTGCTCCAATCTCAGTTTTCCCTTCGACTGGCACATCTGCATGGTAACACCTTTATTTTGATACCTGAACCATAATTTTACGTTCAGCCGTTCTCTCAAAATAGGTCTCACAGTAAAAAACCTTATAGAATGAAAATATAGATGGTGCAACTCAATATGTACATTCTTAATATTTTCACTAACAATGGTCAACGGAATGTTTATTTACATCTTTGCATAATGGGAAACGTCTCACCTACGCGAATAAACTGGATTGAATGAATATTAAATTGTATATATACATCACACAGTCCAACGGCATAACACAAGCAGGTCTTCGAGAGTGTTTGCTGTTCCGATGAGAAGAACTTTGATACGAATGCCTGCTAGCGTTGCTTTGCACAACGGTTCGCTCAGAAAAGAGAAGACTTCGGACTTTGGACTATCTCGTTCCCTTCATGCTTCCGCCTTCAACAGCGTATGAGTCAAACGCACGCTTCTCCCAGAGGCTTTACATGGGAACTTTGTCGCTCCACAACGCCCGAACCGTTGCCCCAATCTTATTTTTCTCTTCGACTGGCACATCTACATGGTAAGACCTTTATTTTGATATCTCAACCATATCTTTAAGTTCAGCCGTTTTCTCAAAATAAGACTCACAGTAAAAAACCTTTTAGAATTAATATACACTGCTGCTCATAATTATGACAGTATAAGGACACCATAAATACTGGTGATGCACAATACAAGATAACTGCAGGAACAGGAAAACCTTATATTTACGTAAATGATGACACAACATAGCTGAAACATTATTCTGTATTTTTTTCATTATAATTACAAGAAACAAATCAAATGCCATTTGGACACAGGTCCAAAATTATAAGGACAGCTTGCCCTTCCATGTGTAAACATAATTAATGTTACAAAATTATTATCTTTACTAAGTGGCATGGCCACCTTTGTTCTCTAGACACTGAGCCATTCTGTTAGGCATACTTTCAACGAGTTTCCGTAAACACTGAGGAGTAATCTTGCCCATGCAGCTAAGACTTCCTTTTCTAACTCAGGAACAGTGGAAAATTCTTTGCCATTAGCATATACCAATATAGCCATTGCACCCCAAACATTTTCAATTATGTTCAAGTCTGGAGAAATGGGTGGCCAGTTCAGAACACGGATGTTATTGTCCGAAAACCATTGTTTACCAACTTTCGATGTGTGGGATGGTGCATTGGTCTGCTGAAAGAAGAAATTATCACTACCTAAAGACCACGAATATGATAACAATTGTTGATCTAACACTTGGATATGTCGTTCAGAATTCATACTTGACGGAATCAGGGCAAAATCGGTCTTCCCATTAAGAGAAACACCACCCCAGAACATTAACGACGGGCCACCTTGATGTCACCTCAATGTCACATCTTTTTCTTTGCGGAGATCATCCCAGTAATACTGTAGGCCGTCTGGTCCATATAAATTAAAACGTTTTTTGTCCCCTAAATAAATAAATGGCGAGATGGAAGATGTGTTGCGAGGATGGGTTTAATACCACTATCTAAACTTCCTATATTAAATCCTCGTAACATTTTTTTCATAACTACAAAATAATCTTACCTGGTTATTCATACATACCTTAAATTAACATTATTGGTAAGTTTTTTAATTAGCAAGGAACTGGAATATCAAGTAAAGTAAATGGTCAGTGTATAAAAACAGGAAAAAAAAAAAAAAAACAATTTAAACAATACAATTTGCAAACCCTCCCATAAAAATAGCATTAAGAATAAAAATAATAATAAATTAATAATGAATGCCAATGTAAAAAAATATAACAAATTTTTTGCTGGTTTATTCATAGTATAAAATTATCATTATTGGTACTATTGGTTTAGTAAGCAAGAAAGTACAATATCAAGTAAAGAAAATAGTTAGTGTATAAAACAGGAAGACACAAAAACAATTCACTTTTCAAACCCTTCACAAAACTAGCATTAGAGACAAAATTAATAATGAATAAATAATGAAAATAGTGTTGCCCTGAAATTACGAAATGATGTAATTATTTTTTTGTACTTGGTAACAGAATTAGAAAGAAATAGAAATAGAGATAAATAATTATAGAAATGTTGCAGCCATGCGCTTCATCATTATTCATCATTATTAGGCAATATAAGACAACTGTTTACAGTAATGCTATATATAACCACTGAACCTGCTAAATAGGAAAAAAAGCCTTGCATGTCTGTAAATAATGAAAATAATTAAAAAAAATGTCTGTCTAAATCATTAATTCATAAAATTATAAAACTCAAAGGTGATCATTGTTCAGCAGCAAAATCTGTTATAGCCAGGCTTAGCATGCAGCCATATGAGGCAATGCATATTCTCTTAAATTCTAATTTTTTATTACTTCGGCTTTAATTCTTTCTTGTCCGAACAACTGTTAATTTCTCCTTTCAAGACGGTTGGACCTACGGCGTCACGTCTTTTCGTGTCTTTCAAGGCCCCGAGGGGCTCGTGTGTTGGTGACTAAACCTTTTAGGGAACCAGTAACCAGAAAGAATTTTTGAAACAATATTGGAGTGTGTACTTCAAAATTTTGAACCTTCAATTCTTGATCTGTACTCAAGTGAGTTGTAAAGTCTGTACATTTTACATACCGGAGAATTTTTTGCCGCTTCAGTCCTTCAGAATGGCACTGCAAATGCTTCACATTTTGTCCTTGGTGAATGTGGCACACGGAAATTTAATAAGTTTGTAATTAGAATATCATCGATCACCCCATTATTGATAACGTACAGAAACTTAAATTGGAGAACCTTCCTTATGAAATGCAGAGAGATCGTCTTGAAAAATGACAGAAGATCAGAAGTCGAGATATCCACGATGTATGCTCCAGTAGATATGCGAAAAAGGTATCCTAGAAATCTTTTTTGTAACTTTCTCGAGTTCATTTATTTGTGTTATGAAACTTGGACTCAAAAAGAGATCGCAGCATATTCTAATGAAGGTCTGACCGTAGTCTCAAAACTGCAAGTAAGTGCTCGAGGATGAGAGAAAAACTTATTGAGTTGGAATCCAAGAATTCTACAGATAGAACATGCAATTCTTTGGGCATGGCTTTTAAAGTTAGAATCAAATGTAATTCCAAAGTCCTGGACACTGTTTGTGCAGCTCAGAGTTTAGTCGCCAGCTTTATAGGCAAAAAAAAAAAAAAAAAAAAAAAAGAGAGAGGAGCTACTTTTTATACACTTAGATGCTCATGAAAGTCGTGAAGCCACGAATGAAAGAAAAGTACTTCTGTTTGAAAAAAATCAGTTTATCTTCTAAAATCGGTGATATTTTTCTTTTAGATACCCTTTGACTTATGCCCACGCTGTTAAATTATTTATAGTAAGTAAGTCTCGCAATTCATTATATATATTAAAGCACATCCGAAAGCATCCAATATATTTTTTTTCTCATGAATGTGATAATATTTCAAAATATTAAGACGCTTCGGCCTGACGATTAGCTTTATCATAGGAGGAAATGCAGCATTTTTTCATCAAACTATTAAAGTTAAAATTACATTTTTTGCATTAGTATCACGTGATTTTATTAAACTCGTGTACTGAGGAAATAAACACCTCAGATGGTTTCGCGACTTGTTTAACCCTTTAACAGTCTAGAACGAATGAACTTGGGGTTAACAAAATAGGCTGAAATCAGCTCGAACGAATATATCGCTGTCTGAGAAGTAAGCCGAACGCAACAGAAGCGAGGGAACATGTGCATCAGAAAGCGTCGCTTTTACTTTAGGTTCGTCATTCTAAGTGGTCATTTGGGGGTATGATTGTCATTAATCCTTCCTGTCTGATTATCTTTTCCGCTAAGAATGCTACAAAAAGGACAACCAACCTAACAAAGAAGTGAACAGATGTTTTAGTAACTTGTTTCTACCCTGTGGCATGATGTTCATGTCAGGGGGATTACTCCTTGCGAATTATTATTGGGGTGACAGAACAGAGAAGTAAGGACTGTAAGGGAATCAAACTACATACTGTAAACAGTATGACTGTAAGGGAGAACTTACAACCAGCGACAGATTTATAGTCGATACTCCTGAGATAAAAGAGGGAAAGGAATTGTTTTGCCGTAGCTTTTGTATAACCCGGTCACTATGAGAACACTTCTGTTTGAGGAGCGCAGGGAAATTTGGGCAACTTTTGGTTGAGAAACATCGGCCGTTTAAAGGGTTAATATCATTTTTTATATTTTTCACTGTGATCTAGCACCCACCCCTTTCGACGAAAGATTAGGAATACCTGTGTTTATTTGTTAAAACACTGAAAAAAACCCAACTTGGTATCAGAAACATTCAGAAGTTACGATTTTCTCATAATAAATTAATATTACAAACATCAAACACACGTGAGGTGAAGTTTTAATCATTAACTTGAAATGCTGGTTCCTTTCCATAGAACTAATAAAATGGCAAGCTGAAAAGTGGAGTACATCTGATTAACTAACAACGCTTTCATTACAAATTCCTTTCAGTTTCGTATTGAGGGACAGAAAGTGCTACTTCGTTAAATATTCGGCAGTTGCTATCAAAATTCTCCTTTAGAGAGTGACTTTCTTGTGTTTTTAGTTTCACAAAAGGCAGCAACCACTGTCACGCAATACCTTATGTCGCACATCCAGCTAAGTTCTCTCCCTGCCTTATCAAAACTATGTGATTCCCAAGCAGATAACAAATTTACTCTGAAATCGTCAAATTCAAAGTACAGACGACTTACGTTTGTCCAAGTTTTGAGAAACTGCATGTAAGACTAGATTGCAGGCTTTGCTGTTCATTATCAGAAATAAAAAAAAAAAATAAAAAAAGAAATAAATATACTGAATTGTAGAGTCTGTGGTTGCATCAGAGGAGGTAAACAGGTGCGTCGTAGTTTTGAAACCATGCAATGCCTATCGCTTTCGCTAAACGTTGGGTGCCCACTACGCTGCGAAAAATAAGTGGTGTGAATTCACGGAAAATTTCTAAAAATAACGTGAGGCAAAGTTGGGGTAAGTGTACGTCTTTGAACGAAATTTCCGTTTTAAAAAGTTCATACTTTCTTTGACCGTACTTTCACAGATTTTCCGTATAGTCAGTAATTCCATTTATTTAGAAAAATCAGCTTCAAGTTTTCCCGTATTTACAAAGAAAATTCGCAAAGTCGAAGAAGCTGAATTTTTCAGCGATTACGCTAGAGAATTCTTTTGCGCCGGTGGTAAGGAACAAACTCATGTGGTTTGAGTTAAAAATCGCGCCCCTTATCCACGGAACCGCAATGCCTTCAGTTCGAGATAAAACTAATGTGCGATGATAAATATTTTTTTTACCCCCATTAATGCCGGTGATATAGTCATTTTATTTTCTGTTATTTTTTTAATACGTTTGTAATAAGTAAATTTTTTCTGTCACAAATTAAGTATATTTTCCCCATGGTGATTTTTCGAAGCAGCAGATGCTTTGGAACTTGAGATCTATTTTTTTTAAACTGAAAATAACTTTCGATTATCTTTAAGAAAAGATGAAATGTACTGCTTTATAATATTATTTCACAAAACTTCTAAATATAAAATTTATTCTTGATAGCTATAATAGAAGCATATTTCTTAAGAGATATATAGACTGATACATAGACATCGTACAAATCACTTGTACAATAATTTTAAGTACCTGGTTTGTTACGGTAACCTAATATACTGTATAATAGTTGGTGCACAAAATGGAGGAGAGAAGAAGAAATATCCTGTGCCACAATAATCCAAATTTATGCGATATACTATCCACAATATCCGATCTCGCTACAGAACTTCAAAATCAAATACTTCGACAGACTTGAAATTTAACAGTTAATCAAACCCCCAAGTATTCCTGCGAATCTCTCCTATTACCAGGATGTTTCCCTCATATTGATACGGAAAATATGATAACGGCGATTTTCCGTTAATATACGAAAGGAATGGAGGAAAGGTTTGGAGAAAGGTTTCTGAAAATTCAGACTTTTCCATTAATACATCTTAAAAAAGGGCAATTTACCGTCTATATAAGAAAGAAATTGCGGAAAGGGTTCTGAAAATTTAGAATTTTCTTGTCGTACGAAAAATCCGTGAAATTCAGATTTCATTCGGTCGTTTCACGGAAATGGTTGTGACCGAAATGTGTGTCGTTAATTCTCAGAAGGAATAATGGAAAGTGACTCGCGAATTTCTGAATTTTTTTTACAGTGTATGAGGTACACGCTTGCATTACATCTATGGAAAAGAAGGTGGTTAAATTATTTAAATAATCGTTGCATCCAAATCCCGTTCTTCAGGCAGCTGAACCTCAAAAAAGTGACACAGGACATTAAAATTATCTTCACTTATTTCTCACGTTTATAATTTTTTAAATAGTATATATTATACCTATTTTATGGCTTTGAAAGCTTGTGCCGTCAAAACATTACCTATAGTGCATATGTGATACTTCCAACACTTCTTAACTTTATGCTCCGGATAATTAGCATAAAATCCTTAATTACACGATGAGCAATATATTAGGCTTTCTAACGGCCAGAAGAGAGTAGCCTTACTTACAGAAATTGTCTTTATTGATTATGTTCCGAATAACTAGCACGAAATCCCTAATTACACAACGAGCAAAATTATGATTTCTAACGGCCAGAAGAGAGTAGTCTTACTTACAGAAATAGTGTTTATTGGTCTTTAAAGCACCTCTCTCGAACAGATCATCAGTGTTAATAACCGATAACCAACGGGTTACTTTCAGACAGTTAATAGCACTAGACTTCAAACAAACTCAACAAACTGAACATGTGTAACGTGAGGCACACTAAACAAGTTAGTAAAATCATGCAATGTATTGATTATGATACGCTTTCCAACATACCAGAAATCATTACTCAAGTTATGAGGAAAATGGCTGTGGAATAGATCTCGCTCCTGTGCCCTGATCTTTGACCCTCATTTCGATGATATTAAACAGAACCGGTTCAGTATACCTCCGCAACAACATACTAAAGTTTTGTCGCAATAGAAGCATTTTTTGTCAAGTTATGACGCATAAGGGCGATGGAATGGATCCCACTCCCATGTCCCGACCTTTGACCCATTTCGCCCATTTTTAACAGGATTCGTCCCCAGGTTGTTCCCTACCACACACTGAAATTTCATCGAAATCAAACAATTTTTACACGAGTTATCGTGCAGACATACAGACATACAGACAGACAGACAAAGCTGGAGCATATACGCTTCTTCAACCTACGGTTGGAAAGTTTAAAAAATGCAAAAAAACAACAACTGTTTTTGTACATATCTGTTAAAAATTCGAATACAGTAACTGCTCTGAATAGCGGTCACCCTGGGACTTTAACATTTGTCCGCTATTGGAAGATGTCCGCTTTTCGGAAGGTTGACTTCTGAACCTAACTAGGGTTATAAGTAATACAGCAATACGAGAAACTTCACGTTAAATGCATGCCTACAATATAAAATTGAAATGATGTTTTTTTCTTGAATAAATTATTTTATTTTTTGTTTTTTGCTATTGTTTTACGGTGAAACGCAATATAATACGTGTGAACACATACTGTACATACAGTATATAGTATTTTCATTTTAAGCCATGGAGTAGGATTTAAAATTTCCCGGACTGCGCCTGTACGACAAAGTACGTGTATCACATACCTACGGTGATTATTGGATTATGTTACCACATTATCCCCCTCACAGGGAAACTGGTTTCGTCCATCTACGTCACACCCTCGCTGCGGTACATCAGGGTATGAGAGCAACTTACAGAGTGTTCGGCGATTGATGAAAAATGGTGTTTTTTGAGCAACGCGAAACATTGAGTTTTGTTTTTCGTTTGGGCAAAAGTCCAACAGAAACTTACTTTATGTTGAAGCAAGTTTATGGCGAAAATATCCTATCGCGGTCAGAAACATTCGATTGGCATCGACACTTTAAAGAAGGCAGAAAGGAGGTCCAAGACAGCGAACGAAACAGGCGGCCAGTGACAGCACGCACGGGTGAAAACATTTCGAAGGTTGTGGCCATCGTACGCGCCAACAGACAACAGACGATCGAGCAAACAGCGGAGGCTGCTGGGATATCGGAGACTACGTATCAATGGATACTAACAGATGATCTGAAGATGCACCGGGTGTGTCAACAATCGTCCCACTGAAGATCTGAAGATGCACGGGTGTGTCAACATATCGTCCCACTGAAGATCTGAAGATACACCGGGTGTGTCAACATATCGTTTCACTGAAGATCTGAAGATACGCCGGGTGTGTCAACATATCGTCCCACTGAAGATCAGTTGGCCGTGCGGCTAAAATGGAAGGCAGTCTCGCTACCGCCGTCGAACAAGATCTACAATTTCTTAGACGAATCATAACGGGGGATGAAAAATGGTGATTCTTCTTCGACCCGCAGATTAAGCTGGCATTAGGTACGTGGAAATCACCATTGTCTCCAAGGAAGTAAAAATTCCACCAAGATCGCAGCAAAGGCAAAGTCATGCTAGAGGTCTTCTTCGACATCCGGGGTATTGTTCATCTTGAATTTATCCCTGAAGGACGCACTTTCAACAAAGAGCTCTATCTGGACATCATGCGACGTCTACGTGAGCCCATCCGCAAGAAGAGGCCTCAACTGTGGGCGATCAGTCGTGAGTTCCGTTGCACGACAATGCACCGGAGCACAGGTCACTCCTTGTACGTGAGTTTCTCGGCAAAACAAGACTATGCCACACTGACACACTGCTAGAATCGTCAAGGAGTGGTTCGAGAAACATGCTGGTGACTTTCTGTTGGATTCCAAATTCACCTGACCTGAACCCAATCGAACATTTGTGGTTCGACTTGGAAAAGCAGTTTCGCGCTAAATCACTACCACCCCGAAATGTACGGGAACTGGAGGACCTGCTGTTGACATTATGGGACCAGATACCCCAGGATACCTATCGCCACCTCATCGAATTGATGCCTCGCCGAACGACTTCTGTTTTGCTGGCTACAGGAGGAGTCCTACAGCTTATTAGGTAGGTGGTCATAATACAATGGCTCAATGGTGTATATTTCGGGATTCGGGATCACTAAACTGTCTGCTAAATTGGGGGTGTCCACTATTCGGGAGTGTCCACTATTCGGGAGTGTCCATTAAGGAGCTTTTACTGTACTTGAAAACCGATTCTCGCTAGATCAATGAAAGTGAAATTGTAAATCATTCGGGAAAATGTCAGCGAAATGTACGTTGCAAACAATGGAGTGTAAAAAGTGGCAGCTGCTTGTTAACCTTCGTGTTGGCATTTGAACAGCTTCTGGGTTCTGACAAAGAAAAAGTAAATGTATATATATATATATATATATATATACATTGGGCGGAAGCATGTACGTATTGTATCTAAGTGACAAACACTTCTATTTTTCATGTCAAAGAATGCAATATGGAGCGGGTTGTGGAATCACGATTGCTATTGGAAATTTATCTACTCTTGATGAATAGTTATTACTTAACGTACAATAGGTTTTTCCTTCTATTTATTTTTTTTATTTTTGGAGCTTGTCTCAGCAGCAGTATTGACTAGCAAGGAAATAACCTCACAGCATTTCCTTCATATGGCAATGGCGTGTAATGAAAAGGTTAAGTGCTGTTTATATGAGCCAAATGTTTCCCATCAAGTTTTGCATTTTGTTTAAAGATTTTGGATAATGCTTGCAACATAAACTAGTTTTTCAGAACTGAGAACATTACAAATATTGCGATTTGCTCTCCATGTATCATTTTTTCTACGTAATTCTTTTGAAACATCCGTTAAGGAAAACAGCTGTTCATGTTTTTAACAGTTTCTTGTGCCAGGCATGAAAAGCGGAATTTGTCATAAGGCCAGCTGTGGGAAAGGGTTTTAGATATTACCAGCCATATGTTGCTCTTATTGGTTGTAAGATGGATGCTGAAACATTGCCTTAGATGTAATTAGTCATTAACTAATTCAGAATACTTCGTAGCGAAAATATAATACTATTTTTGCAATTTCAATTATTCGAAATTAGAACTACACACTGGTTCAACTCTGACAAGTGCTTAAGTTTGGTTGGCTGGCGACTCAAAATACTTAGAAAATGGGAAAGGGGTGAGACAGATTATTCACAGAGCAACACACAAGTTACGAAATTTGGATAGACCATCGAAAAAAGTATCATGAGCCTATCTTATAATTAATAGTGTGCGAACAAGTGACCTATGCATGTTCGAGAGCGTTCACGTAAACGCAGCTGAAAAGCTTCTTGACCTGAAAATTTCAAAAACAGGACTTGGATGAATTAAAAGCTTTCTTACCGGAAAAATTCGAAAACAGGAGTCGAATGAGGCGAACGATTTTTGAGTGGTAAAATTCGAAAATAGGATTCGGGTGACTGAAAAGCCTTCTGACTGCAAAAAATCAAAAGCAGGAGTCGGATGAGCGGAAAGCTTTTTGACAGGGAAAATTCGAAAGCAGGGGCCAGATGAATCGAAAGCTTCTGACTGGAAAAATTCGAAAACAGGAGCCAGATGAATCGAAAGCTTCTGACTTCAAACATTCGAAAACAGGAGCCAGATGAATCGAAAGCTTTTGACTGGAAAAGTTCGAAAACAGGTGTCGGATGAGTAGAAAGCTTTCTGAGTGGAAAAATTCGGGAACAGGAGCCAGATGAAACAAAAGCTTTATGCCTGGAAAAATTCGAAAACAGGAGGCGGATGAATGGTAAGCTTTCCGACTGGAAAAACTCGAAAACAAGTGTTGGATGAGTGGAAAGCTTTCTGACTGGAAATATTGAAAAACAGGAGGTGGATGAGTGGTAAGCTTTCTGACTGGAAAAATTCGAAAACAAGAGTGGGACGAGTGGAAAGCTTTCTGTCTGGAAATATTCAAAAACAGGAAGTGGATGAGTGGTAAGCTTTCTATCTGGAAATATTGAAAAACAGGAGGTTGAACAGTGAGGCTTATTATGGTAGAGCAGCGGCACACAAGTCATACATCATTACCATAAATGCTTGTAATGGCTCGGTTAGTACCATAACTATCCGCAGAGAGTTGCACAGTGAGGGTTATTATGGTAGAGCAGCGGCACACAAGCCACACACCACTACCGTAAATGCTTGTAATGGCTCGGTTAGTACCATAATTATCCGCAGAGAGTTGCACAGTGAGGGTTATTATGGTAGAGCAGCGGCACACAAGCCACACACCACTACCGTAAATGCTTGTAATGGCTCGGTTAGTACCATAATTATCCGCAGAGAGTTGCACAGTGAGGGTTATTATGGTAGAGCAGCGGCACACAAGACACACATCACTACCGTAAATGCGAAGCGCCGTTTTGAGTTGTGTCTTCCGTCGTTCCTGGACTGTTTTGGGATGGGCGGCTATGAGTTGCTCAAGGTGGAGTTAACGTTTGGTGTAAGAAAATATTCGTCTTGCGGAAACCAAAGTACTAAATTTTACTTAAATGGCTTTTAGATAAATAATCAAAATCGCTTATGTACTCTAGCTTTGACTTTGTGGCTACAAGTTAGAAATTCCAGTTAAGGTGGACGTCTAGTGATTTTGCTTCCTATACTTCCAATGGGCAAACTACTGTACACATTTTGTTCACAATTAATGCGTTCCCAAGGATAAAAATTTGAACATCGATTAAAATAACTTCATATTATAACTTGGAATACTTAATATTTTCTAAAACATAACTATAACTAAGCAATCCAACATTTGTTTGTCTACTGACGTCATCAATGTACAGGTCGCGCCATCTTTTTTCTGGTCTCAATACCACCAAAGGAAAAGTTATTGATTTTTAATATAATTATGGTTATGTTTTAGAAAATATTAAGTATTCCAAGTTATAATATGAAGTTATTTTAATCGATGTTCAAATTTTTATCCTTGGGAAAGCATTAATTGTGAAGAAAATGTGTACAGAAGTTTGCCCATTGGAAGTATAAGAAGCAAAATCACTAGACGTCCATCTTAACTGATTCGTAAATAGCTGAAAATCAAAAATAGGTCACTCTTTCGCGTGCCTGAAATTTTTCTATTTATTAGGTGTACAAATAAGACAACGCAACATGCAATTTGAGAGAAAACAACTATACCTTTATGAATCAAAATATGCGCCGTCGTTATCTATCACCTTCCGCCATCGGTCGGGGAGCTGAAGGATTCCAGCCATGAAGAATACTTCATCGTGTGACACGATGAAGTCGTCAACCCATTTTTGCACTTCGTCACATGTCCGGGACCGTACAGCAGACAAACCATGTTGCACCGATAGGAACAAATGATAGTCTGAAGGAACTATGTCGGGACTCTACTCCTGGTGCTCCAAAACTTCACAGCCAAGCGTCAATAACGTTTCTTTGACTGATTTCGCGACATGCGGCCTAGCGTTGTCATGCAGTAATTTCACGACACTTAATTATTTGCTTGTAAATGAACGTTTCCGACACATTTCCTGGTCCAATCGTAAAAATTATTGCTTGTAGCGATCAGCGGTAACAGTTTGACCCTGTTCCAATAGTTCATAATAGAGCACACCGTTCATATCTCACCAGATACACAGCAGAACTTTCTTGGAGTGAATATTGCGTCTCGGTGTCGAAGTCGTTGCTTCACCGGGGTCTACCCAGTTTTTTTTGCGTTTGGGATTGTCGTACCATATGCACTTTTCATCACCCGTAACGATTTTCCATAGGAAAGACTTTCTGTGTTGTTTATTCAACAGATTCAAACACTTCATGACACGCTCATCCTTGTTCCTCTAGCTCAGGTCCAGTTTCCTTCCTTCTGAATCTTTCCCATTGCGCGTAAACGATTGGAAATGTCTTGTTGAGTTACCCCCAGTTGTTCAGCTAGTTCTTTTTTCGTGTGAGACGAATCTTCATCCAGCAATGCTTGCAGTTCCTCATGTGCAACCTTCTGCGGGGATCCGCTACGTTCTCGATCGCTAAAATCAAAATTACCTGCTTTAAACCGTCTAAACCAAAACTCACACGTGCTTTTCGATACAATATTCTTCACCAGAACAGAACAAATCGATGCACATGCTTTTGCAGCACTTTTTCCTTGATGAAATTCGCAACGAATGTAGTGTCGAAGAAATGCGGGATCGCTTGCCATCTTTCACTTACCGATGTGCAGGTGAGTTTGACTGTTGGGCAAACTCCTGTGTCTCATTTCATACTCTGGACCAGTTACGGTCACATGACAGCAACGCGGGGGAATGACGGATGTGTAAATTAGCGGTATACGTCGCACAAAAAGCGTTTTAAAACTTATTTGTGCACCAAATACTAAAACTTCCCTGCTTTTCACGAAGCAAATGGCCCGATTTTTCTGGGCAATACTTTATATAACTTCTTCGTTTTATGTGTACAACCAGAGAAGTAAATCAAAAATTTACATGTCAGCCATTTTCATTCTGTTCAGTTTGTTTTCACTGTTAGGATAATGATAAGGTCATAAGAATGGGACCTACTATTAAAGGGTATAACGTAACTCTTGTTCGCGTGCGAGATTGCTGTTACGCTATGTCTAAAACCATGACTAAGTAAATGCTGAACTATTATAAACGTGAATACGGTGTAATAGATGCACAAAATAGCCGTGCCGCCCCGGTGGCGCAGTGGTCTAAAGCACTGGCCTCTGATCATTCGTCCGTAAGGGG
This sequence comes from Macrothele yani, assembly GCA_039090855.1. Lineage (NCBI taxonomy): Eukaryota > Metazoa > Arthropoda > Arachnida > Araneae > Macrothelidae > Macrothele > Macrothele yani. The sequence continues at coordinate 5,862,458 of CM077014.1, forward strand.
TCCGGGTTCGAATCCCGGTCAGGCATGGATGTTGTGTTTGTCTTACGGCACTGGCTCTCTCCCTTCCCTGGAACCAGTGACCCTAAAGTTAGGGACGGGCGACTGCTTATAGCCCATTGAGTTGCTCACGGTGGACGTTAAACCTCCAATCAAAAAAAAAAAAAAAAAATAGCCGTAAATTGATTATTTACGGCCAGACGAAACATATACAGAAGCCAAACTTGCGATAACCTTTTATTTGTCCAGCAATATTTGATGAAATCCAACATATAGCACTGCTAGTTTTGTACTTCAAATATAATGCCTTAATTATCTATCGTATAATCTAGCTTAACAACGATCAAACATCTCCACACACACACACACACACACGCACAGACACTAAGCAACTGCTGTGTCGTCTTTTTTTTCTATCATTCTCAGCACATTCATACGTCACTCTCTCTGATCTCAAAAGTATTGCCAACCTCATTCATGTGAGAGAGAAGATAACACGTTAAGTTTGGAAAGTGCAAAAGAGAACGAACTCAAATTTACATAGGAAAAGGAACTAAAAATGAAAGTTATTTCATTTTTCATTTTTTTATTTCATTTATTCATTTTTCTGTTGCCACATATTACAGTTCAAAATTCAAACAATACAATCAATTACGAAAAATGTAGCAAGCAGGAGGAGGAGGGGAAAGGCTGTACTGTAAGGCCTGACATAGCTGAAGACACAAACAACAAAGAACAACACAAAAGACAAGTCAAAGGCATATTGAATGTAACTGAAAGATTAAATAAGCCGCCCCGGTGGCGCAGTGGTCTAAGCGATGGCCTCTGATCATTCGTCCAAAAGGGGTCCGGGTACGAATCCCGGTGAGGCATGGATGTTGTGTTTGTCTTACGGCACTGGTTCTCTCCCTTCCCTGGAACCAGTGACCCTACATTAGGGACGGGCGACTGCTTATAGCCCATTGAGTTGCTCATGGTGGTCGTTAAACCTCCAATCAAAAAAAAAAAAAAAAGAATAAATAAATACATAAGTGTATATAGATGCAAGGTATAACCATAAGTCATGAAATCAATCCAGCTACCAGATCAGGTCAACTCAGCACTGTTATCGTATGCGACGTGTTGACACGTAACCCTCGTGAAGAATATACTTCACGAGGGTTACGTGTCAACACGTCTCATACGATAACTTGTCACGTTCCCAAATTTTAGTTACATACAAATCGCATGCAGGAGAGTGTACGATTAAGGTTGTTATTTCTTCCGTATCTCTCTCTCTCTCTCCCTCCCTCTCTCTCTCTCTCTCTCTCCCTCCCTCTCTCTCTCTCTCTCTCTCCCTCTCTCTTTCTCCCTCGCTCTCCTGCTAGAACGGTTTATAAGCTTCGAAATGTTGACTTGCTGACTTCTCTTTCTCATGGACTGAAAGAACTGTATAAAATTGTAGACGTCCAATCTTTCCATCGTAAGTTTCTGTCTGTCCGTCCGCAGAATTTATGTTTCTGCTTCTTTTTTTTTTTTTTTTTGATTGGAGGTTTAACGACCACCGTGAGCAACTCAATGGGCTATAAGCAGACGCCCGTCCCTAATTTTAGGGTCACTGGTTCCAGGGAAGGGAGAGAGCCAGTGCCGTAAGACAAACACAACATCCATGCCTGACCGGGATTCGAACCCGGACCCCTTACGGACGAATGATCAGAGGCTAGCGCCTTAGACCACTGCGCCACCGGGGCGGCGTTTCTGCTTCTAACGGCAAGTGAAGAAATTCGTTTCTGTGACTGATAGACACAAGTATGCGTACAAGATTATCGTGCCACCCCGGTGGCGCAGTGGTCTAAGCGATGGCCTCTTATCATTCGTTCAGAAGGGGTCCGGGTTCGAATCCCGGTGAGGCATGGATGTTGTGTTTGTCTTACGGCACTGGCTCTGTCCCTTCCCTGGAACCAGTGACCCTAAATTAGGGACGGGCGGCCGCCCCGGTGGCGCAGTGGTCTAAGGCGATGGCCTCTGATCATTCGTCCAAAAGGGGTCCGGGTTCGAATCCCGGTGAGGCATGGATGTTGTGTTTGTCTTACGGCACTGGCTCTCTCCCTTCCCTGGAACCAGTGACCCTAAATTAGGGACGGGCGACTGCTTATAGCCCATTGAGTTGCTCACGGTGGTCGTTAAACCTCCAACCAAAAAAAAAAAAAAAAAAAAGATTATCGTAGTATATGTCACTTATATCGGTTTTTTGAAGCGTAAGATCACTTTTCAAAAATACTGTTTGGCCTTTTTTTTTTTTTTTCCGGAAATAATTACTGACTACGATGATCAACTCATCTTGTTGTTTGTAGTCTGCCGTTCATAACTGGGTGTCAGTGGTCCCAGAGAATGGAAAGAGCTAGTATAGTAAGATAAGAACACTATCTATACCCAGAGAATGGAAAGAGCTAGTACAGTAAGATAAGAACACTATCTATACCATACCCAACACTCACAAACCGCGGTCAGCTCGGGAGACTAGCCAGAAATCAAAGTTTAGCTTTCCGTCACTTTAGTAGACCTGTAGACTTCTGACTTGGTTAAATTCTAAATGTTTAAAATAAGTAATTTATTTTTCTTAACTGGCCGCGCGAAATTCAGAAGTTACGGTGTAGTGCATAAAGCCGCTGCTGGTTGGCTGTTTGATGATGACGTCATTTGACGTAAGCCGAAAGCCCTTGTGGAGAGCATGGGATAAGTTAAACACATCTAGTTTGTTTGTTTTTCTTGTTTTTTGAGGGTTTAACTACAACCACGAGCAACTCTTATTCCTGTAAGCAGTCTGCTATCCATAACTAGAGGTCAGTGACTCACTTACAGACGTGGAAAGAGCGATGACTTCTGTTTGATGGATGATTCCTTTTGGGTACTTCGTTTTTTTTTTTTTGGGGGGGGGGGGGAAGAGTGCATTTGGAAAAAAGAATCGATTCAACATTTTTTTAACATTGATGTTGTCCTAAAGATTTACCTATGCATAACCATCAGTAATGCCTGTATAGAACAACGTGTTTCTCTTTTGAAACCCATCCATTATTTGAGGACATATAGAGTTCTCAGGAAAGAACGAGTGCATTTGCAACTTTATACCATAATCCAAGCATTGTTGGAACTTTGACATTTGATGATATAGTAGAAGATTTTGCTACAAAGAGATCAAGAAAACGCATTTTTAGTTGCAACTAAATTTATTAGTTTATGTTTATTTATTTTCTTCCTCTCAGCCATGCAGCTGATTTGCAATGAACATTGGTAGCAGCACTATATGTTAATAAAATTCCAAAAAAAAAAAAAAAAAAAAAACGTGTCGCTTACTATGAAAACTTAAATGCAAAATTTGCAGGCAAACGTTTCATATGTATTGTGACGTGCCTTCCCCGCAGGACGCACATGAGATAAAGGCAGATAGCAGCGAGACATTCTGTCCGCGTAGCTCAGTTGGGAGAGCGACTTACTCCGCGGACAAACTTGTGTTTTCACATTGGCGCCCGAACTTCCAGGATGACCCGGCTGTTAAGTTTCTCGCAATGATGTGATGTTCTTTCCACACGGCGAGACAGGAAAAATGAGAATCCCTTCTTCAGTGCTTCGAAAAAAATAAATTAGTGTGATGTTACGTTCCACACACCACAAATTGTCTGGGATTTCTCAAATGCACGTTCTTCAGCGGATGACTACCTACAACGACATATGGTCCCGGCTGTCCCGTGGGACATGCTCCCGGCCCTCTTTCGAGGGGGGGGATGTGATGTGCATGTCCCCAGGACGCACATGAGATAAAGGCAGATAGCAGTGAGAGCACATGGCCGCGTAGCTCATTTGGAAGAGCGACTTACTCCGGAATGACGGGACCCGGGTTCGATGCCCGGCGTGGACAAAACTGTGTTTTCACAGTTTTGTCCAATCAAGCAATTTCATTTGTAAATATAAAACTTGATGGTGAAATGAAGTTTCAAAATTGTGCAAAGTAAACTTGCGTGAAAGCGATATTTTTTTTTTCATTTCAGTCTCCAGTCTTAATATATGTATGTACTAAAAATTCTATAAAGTTGCTTTTGAGAATATGGCCGCTCTCTTTGTAATGAAATAAATCTATATATAATTTAAATATGAAATTCAAATTGGATTAAAATGGATTAAAATGGATTGCATTAAAATACGCTTACTTGGGGAGGAGGGTCTAATTTTTCTTGACCTAGGGCGCTGTAATGTATACAATCGCCTCTATAATAGATGAATAACGTGTTGCGATCATACGATTGAAATTTCAATGTTTATATAAGAGCTTGCTATCAAGCGTCAGCTGATGAATTACGACTTGATGATTATCTAACCTAAGTGTTTAGTGACTAAAATTCCAGTGCATTATCACTTCGTGGAAAATAAAAACCAGTTTCCATTGTACGTACACTACTGTTTATGAAAATTGCAACACCAAGAAGGAACCATGCGATTCGAATCAAATTTATACCACACATTACTGATATGACTGTACATAAGTGATTTAATTTTCAGAACAATACAACAGTTTTTACCTGCAAAAATCAGTATCTTGTGAAGCCACCGCGAGCTGCAATAAGAGGTTCTAGCGGCGTGACATTGAATCGAAAAGGCGTTGGATGGTGTCCTGGATAACTGCTTGCAAGGCGGCATCTATGCGAGCCCACAGATCTTTGGTACTGACCGCTGGAGGATTTTGATGGGCCAGTTACCGAGTGACCATATCCCAGACGTGTTCAATTGGCGACATTCTTGGCGAACGTGCAGGCCAGGGACGAAGCGGAATCTGCTGTGCTGTGAAGAGAGCTTGACCCGTCTTGGCAGTATGTGGTTGGGCATTGTCCTGCTGAAATATAGCGCCAAGAGTGCTCTGAAGGAAGGGTACAGGCACAAGCCTGTACAACTTCCCTGATGTAGCGGTCGCTGTTGAGATTGCCCTCAAGTCGTAGCAGCCGAGATCGCGAATGGTACCTAATGGCTCCCCACACCATCACACTTTGCATTCGGCCCGTATGACGCTCGACAATGCATATGGCAAGAAGGCGCTAACCACAATGCAGTATAATGCGTATGCGGCCATCGTGGTAGTCCAAGTTGAATCAGGACTCGTCCGAAAACACGACATGTTGCCAATCAGGACGCTATTGTCTGTATTGAAAACCCCATTCCAGCCTGAGGCGTCCATGGCTCAGGATCAAAGGAATCCGCCACAAAGGGATGCGTGCAATCAGTCCTCTGTGCAGCAGACGACGTCGAACTGTGGAGGCAGACAATGCCACACCTGTTGCAGTGCTCCACTGTTGTGATAACACTTGCAAAGTTGCGAAATGGTTCGTGACTGCCGTGCGGATGAGGTGTCGGTCTTCCCACTGTGTCGTCACATTTCTTGGTCCACTGCCGGATTGTCGATGCACCTGGTTCTCCTCGGTCCACTGCAGCCGCACGTGCATCACAGTCGTGTCGTTATGGTAAGAAAATGCACCTTCACTTCCGCCTCACGCGCATCACTGCCGTAGCGGATCTTGCACAATTTGATAACAAAATTCGACGATCTTGCGTAATCTGATCCCGAAATTGGACACCACCGTGCGAAGAACGTCAGTTGGAATGTCCAAGATTTCACGCTCGATAGATTATTTCAGCTCCGCCAATGTGTTTGGATTGCTCTGATACACTTTGTCTTTGAGATGTCTCCATAAAAATAAAAAAATAAATAAAAAGAATCCAATGGATTGAGGTCTGGTGAATACGGGGGCCAGTCAAATCCGCTTCCGTAGTGCTCTGCATAATCCAAAGCAATGACATTCTCACGGAAATGTTCATTCAGAAGGCGGAAAATGGATTCTGTGCGATGGGGACGAGCCCCGTCTTGCATGAAAAAGGGACTTGTGAGTTCAGAAGCATGCAAGCCCTGAAAGACTGGAATGAAATTGTTTTCAAACAAGTTTCGATAGCTCACTGCGGCTACAGTTCTCTCAATAAAAACAGGTCCACAAATCCCAACTTTCGACAAGACACAACACACAGTCACACGTCTTGGGCGAAGACTTGAAGCAATCGAAACATGCGAATGTCTTGTGCCTCATATTCGCCAGTTCTGCCTGTTCACGAACCCATCAAGCCAAAAATGGGCCTCAACTGAAAAGCAGATGACGCCAGGGTCAATTTCTTGGTTCTTGAGTCTTGTGATCATTGCATGAGCGAAGTCCAATCTTGCTGCGATGTTCGCCTATGTGAGTGGCTGTTGGGTCTGGATTTTATAGGGAAACAAATGAAAATCTTCGTTGAGAAATCGCTGAAGACTGCTGCGTTTTATTCCTAACTCTTGAGACGCTCGCCTGGTAGACTTTTTCGGGCTCCTTTCAGGTGTTTCTCGTACTTTCTCAATGTTTCGTTTAGTCCTTGCTGTGAAGTGCCTGTCGACTTGAGAGTTATCGTCCAACACTGACGCTGTCTTGAGCAATTTCTTGACGAGGTTTGATATTGTGTGCCTGTTCGGTCCAATTTTGACACCCCAAATTTACCTGGAACGCTATTTTGACCTTTATCAGGCTTTCTGATGATCGAATGTACTCTATGACAATGAATATTCGCTGCCCCTTAATGTGTAGCTGCCATTTTTTGTATCTTGCAAAATGAAAAGAAAACGCATGATACATAAACGGCTTGATGGCCTTAATGTGTCCTCAAATTTTCTTTAAACTCTACTAACTAGTTGCAGAGCAGATTGGATTTAAACTTGGAAGCTATTTTTTGGGCCACCCTGTTAATGTCAACTGCTATGTGAGTGAGCAATGAGCTGTCAGCTATAGGAAATATAAAGAAGCTAAAGAATAGGAATGAAACGTGAATGCCATTCATTTGAATGGCGTGGGAGAATTGTTTGTGACGAGCAGAGGTTCACCGTAAACGGTGAATGAGTCTGCTAAGTTCGTCCTCTTTTGGGCAGTTTGCCAATTTCCTCTTTGGCCTTGCAGGCGCTTTGGTAGTAAATACAGGGATCCGTGAAAAGTTCTAAGCATGATTTCCTCACTGACAGTAGTAAGATAACCAGAAACGGAAACTGCATGGTCATTCGTGAATGACTCTTTTGCGTGAATGATTGATGATGAATGAATTTCCAAGAAAGAAATACTTATGCTATCATTTTTACATTATCAGGTGTATAAATAAGGTTTAAAGCGTTTTTTTGTGTGACGTATACCGCTAATTTACATATCCGACACTCCTCCGCGTTGTTGTCATGAGACTGTAATTGGTCCCAAGTATGAAATGTGACACAGAAGTTTGCCCAACAGTCAAACTCACTTGCATGTCGGTAGGTGAAAGATGGCAAGCGATACTGCATTTATTTGACACTGCATTCGTTACGAATTTCATCAAGGAAAAAGTGCTGCAAAAGCATGTGCATCGATCTGTTATGTTCTGGGAGAGAATATTGTATCGAAAAGCACGTGTGAGTTTCGGTTTAAACGGTTTAAAGCAGGTGATTTTGGTGTTAGCGATAGAGAACGTAGCGGCGCCCCGCAGAAGGTTGCACATGAGGAACTCCTAGCATTCCTGGATGAATATTCGTCTCAAACGCAAAAGGAACTAGCTCAACAACTGGGGCTAACTCAACAAGCCATTTCCAATCATTTACGCGCAATGGGAAAGATTCAGGAAGAAGGAAAATGGGCGCCACGTGACCTGAGCCAGAGGAATAAGGATGAGCGTGTAATGAAGTGTTTGAATCTGTTGAATAAACAACACAGAAAGTCTTTCCTATGGAAAATCGTTACGGGTCATGAAAAGTGGATATGGTACGGCAATCCTAAATGCAAAAAACAACAACACTGGGTATACTCCAGGGAAGGAACGACTTCCACACCGAAACGCAATATTCACTCCAAGAAAGTTTTGCTGTGCAACTTGTGAGATATGAAAGGCGTGCTCTATTATGAACTATTATAACAGGGTCAAATTGTTACTGCTGATCACTACCAGCAAGAATTGCTACGATTCAATCGGAAAATTTGTCGGAAACGTCCGTTAACAGGCAAAGGATTGCGTCCCGTGAAATTACTGCATGACAACGCTAAGCTGCATGTCGCGAAATCGGTCAAGGAAACGTTATTGACGCTTGGCTGGGAAGTTTTGTAGCAACCCGGCGTATAGTCTGGACATAGCCCCTTCAGACTATCATTTGTTCAGATCGATGCAACATGGTTTGTGTGCTGTACGGTTCCGGACATGTGACGAAGTGCAAACTGGGTTGACGACTTTATCGCGTCACACGGCGAGGTATTCTTCATGGCTGGAATCCGTCAGCGGCCCGACCGATGGTGGAAGGTGATAGATAATGACGGTGCATATTTCGATTCTTAAAGGTATTGTTGTTTTCTCTCAAATTACATGTTGCGTTGTCTGGAAACGCTTTAAAACTTATTTATACACCTAATACTATACCTAGTGTCTCAAAAAAAATTGAAACACGCTTTTATCTCTTCAACGGTTGATCACAGGTACATACTTTCAATTAGAAAAGTAATCAAAATGACGTATAGGCTTACAACATGGCAACTGCATCCCTGCGGTTGGGTTTTGCGTAAAAAAAAAAAAAAAAAAAAAAAAAGACGCCCTTCGCACGAAAAAAAAGTTCAATCAAAGTAAGTTTTGCAATATTCTAATTAGACTGAAAACAATAAACCCGTCATCCTGCTCGCAAAACTGGTGGAAAAATTGCAAAAAAAGTATCGATTTCCTGCACGCACGAGAGCTCTTCCCTTACTCGCTTTGAGTGCCATAGAGCTATGTAGCGAAACAACCTACCGTTCGCCCCTAAACGGGCTGCAGACGATACATTTTTTCAATGTTATCGTGAATATATCAGTGAGTTTTGCAAGTAGAACAACGGGGTTTGTATTTTCAGACTATTAGGGCATTGCGCAAGTTTTTTTAACTGAACTTTTTTTTTTTTCTGCGAAGGCTGTATGAAAATTCTTTTTTTTCCTTTTTATGCGGTTACCATCATTCACAGGAGTGCAACTGCCATGTCTTTACGTCATTTTAAGTATTTTTAAATTGAAAGTATGTATTTCTTATCAACCGTTGAAGAGATAAAAGCTTGTTTCAGTCATTTTTGATACACCCGGTAGAACAAAAAGATAATAAAGTTCAATTCCTTCAGTTATTCTGAAAGAGACTATGTCTTTGAACAACGTAAAACTCTTATTGCTCGTTAAAAGTGAATTTAAATTCGACTTGAGCAATAAGGTCCATTTCGCATATTTTTCGGGAGTTGATTGGTGCCGATTAGAATGATAAACAAAACTTGCTACAATGATGCAATTAGGCGGCGGGTTCTTTAAATTGTCAGGCATGAGATGTGCTTGAGCATTAGTTACCGAAAATGGCGCAACCAAGGGACTTCTTAATAGCTTCCTCCGATGCACGAAGCTCTTTCTGACTTCTTAGTATCTCCGTGGTTTCACAAAAGCTTCATTATGTCATGTCTACAGTATAAAAGAAATTAGTTGCCGATAAATGGAGCTCCAGTTCCGGTGTACGTGTTTCCAGGGTCCATGGAAACAAAGTCCTCAGAATGTAAGTTCGAATTTCGAACACTTCGCTTTGAAAAGGCTCACATCACCACTTGTCATAGAATTTGCAATTTACCGACTGTGCGTTGACACAGTGTAACTGAACAGGCCTTAGCTTACATTCAGTGATGACCTGGTCTTTATTTTATAAATACCTGTACCAGATTAAAAATCTTCCATTATAAGAAAACCTGACGAAACAGCGGATTCATTGAAGCATACCAGATTAGTTAGAAAAAATTTCACAAGTGTTTACTGATGAAATCGAAAACCAAGTTACTGATGAACTGGTAAAATATCGTTCTTGTACTTTGCTTGTCTTGAACAGGCTGCGAATTCCACCAACTGAAAAAGCTGCAAATTTGAAAGACGAAAGTATTATTTTCCGTTTACTAGCACGTAAGTTCTTAATTACTGGAAAATGTGCCAGAACTTTCGCCCCGGAAAGATGTTCTTTACAGTCAGTATTTAACTTCGAAGAGTTTATCGAACCCAGTAGCTTACTGTGCCAGTGCTGTAAGAAAGTCGCATTTATTATGTACAGATTAAAACATGAGAAAACATTTCAATAAAACTCGATTTACACTGAGTGGTCACTTTGCCAGACACATTGACTTATTCGTGCGGGACAGTTCTGTATCCTCTTAGCATGAAGCTCTTAAGACATGGCTCATTCGGTGTTTCATGTGGATGAGCTCATCGACAGAAAAAAAGTGCTGTACCTCAATTCGACGAAAAAGCCAGCAATGCTGGCAGATAGACGTAAATGCATCACATTAGACAGAGCTCGAAATAACCTGCCTTTCTTTAGCACTTCTAAAAGAATGAATTTATTCGATATTTGGAGAGGACTACTGAAATCCATACATAAAGAAAAAACCTCCTAAAAGTTTTATGCATAATAACAAAAATTTATAACATGTTTTTTCTATTAAACATAGAACGTTTAGCGAAAAAGAAGTTTTTCGGTGGCGGTAATTAGACCCAAATCCTTCTGCTCCTGAGCCGAATGATTTCCCAATTAAGCTGCACCGACGAAGTTTATCGCTGCATTTTGCCGTCTCGAAAACTCTCTGATGTAGAAGAAGGAATTTTCACTAATTCCAAGAGTAGGGTTCCATCAAACATTTTTTCAAGTGAAGAAAAAATGCTCGTTAATTCCATGATGATATACACTATACAGACAAAAGTCACCGGACCCCTAAAAGAGAAACACAACATAGCATTTATTTACATACATTAGTACGGTGTCGGTCCAGCTTTGGACTTAATGCATGCACTGACCCTTCGAGACATACTTTCGACAAAGTTTTGGAACACAGCGATGGGTATGCGCTTCCATTCAATACATAATGCTGCCGCTAACAGGCATTTAGTAGTGGGTCTTGGCTCCAAACTTCTTATGCGGTCCTCTATTTCATCCCATAAGTGCTCTATGGGATAAACATCAGGGCTCTGTGCTGGCCAGTCCACACACGATACGGAATTATCGTCAAAACACGCCGTAACAGTCCTTGCTTTATGGCTTGGTTCATTATCCTGCTGGTGCCAACAAGACTCGGTTCCATAGTATTGCCACAGAGTTGGTAGGGCATAATTGTCCAGAATATCGAGGTAGACAGGCTGGTTAACAGGTTTGTCCACAATAACCAATGGGCCGGGACCACATCACAAAAAACATCCCCACACAAGTACACTGCCAGCTCCAGATTTGACCGTAGGAACAGTACACTGTGGTAAATACCGTTCCCTCTGCTACCGCCATGCCCACACACGGCCATCAAGCTGATGGATCGTGTATCTGGAATCAACAGTCCATAGGACTCGTTTCCATTGATCTACGGTCTACGATAAATGTTCTTTACACCTTACTAAACGACAAGTAGCATTCCGAGTGGAGATGAAAGGCTAATGAGCAGCCACACGACCACGGTAACCGGTGGAATGAAGTTATCTGCGAATAGTACTTGTACATACCGAGGTTCCAACATTGTTACTCACCTGTACACTGAGGTCTTCTGCAGTACTCCGTCGATTAGCTGTAACAACTCTCCTGAGGCTTCGACGTCTTCTAACACTGATTTTCTTTGGTCTGCCGGTATGTTTCGCTGCTTCAGGCACGTCATGTGTCTTCCACTTATTCAGTACATCCAAAACAGTTGACTTGGACATGTTTAAACGCCTTTCGGTTTCTCTTATGGACAAACCACTAATATAACACCCAACAATCTTTCCTTTCTCAAAGTCAGTTCTCTCCCGCCACGACATTTTCACTCAACCTAACAGTGCGATATGATCGCGGTCAGCTGCAGGCTTGTTTTTATACCGTTACCAGCTGTACCGCGCATCTTAACAATGCAGCGGATCGCTTCATTTGCTTTTGAAGGGTGTGCGGTGACTTTTGTCAATATAGTGTATGTGTGGAAGGAACACCACTTACAAATTTTTGGAGAATCTAACGGCCAGTGATCCATTTTTACGCTCGGACGCCAAAGTAGAAAAAGCCAAAATTTGCCGGTCGCGGAACTCGCATCAGCATCCTTCGGCTCCGGAGCCAAATGCTTTCTCAGTTAAGCTACACCGACGAAATTTATCACTGCACCGTTGTCGTCTTGACATGTGCGTTCCTTCTGTAGTACGTCACGCACGATTTTCTTCAACATGAACTTTAGAAGATTGCGTACATCTTTTTCCGTCCATTAGTTTTGCCGTCCTGATAGACTAAGGAATGGATGAAATGATGGAAATGAAGGGAAAAGATGTAGTCTGACGTTTTGAGACGGAGATAGGGATTCTGAATACGTACAGAGAGAAAAAGAGATGAATGAAAACAAGTTAGTAAAATCATGCAATGCATTGATTATGATACGCTTTCCAACATACCAGAATACTTACTCAAGTTATTACTCAAGTTATGAGGATAATGGCTGTAGAATAAATCTCGCTGATATGCCCTTACCTTTGACACCATTTGGATGCTATTCAATATAACCAGTTAAGTATACTTCCGGAACAGCATGGTAAAGTTTTGTCTCAATCGAAGCATTTTTGCGTAAGTTATAACGCATAAGGGAAATGGAATGGATCCCGCTCCTACTTCCTGACCTTTGACTCCATTTCGCCCGTTTTCAACAGGGTTCGTCCCCAGGTGGTTTCCTACCACATATTAAAATTTCATTTAAATCGAACCATTTTCACGCGAGTTATCGTGCGGATGGACAGACGGACAAAGCTAGAGCATATACGCTTCTTCAACCAACGGTTGGAAAGCGTAAAAAAGAGTAGACATGCAGATAATCTTGTGAACATACCTGCCCTTATCCGTCACAGAAGCAATCTAGCAAACAATCTCAGTGTCAAAAGTGGGGGTGAAATTTCAGTGAACTGACAGACAAACAAACTGTTGAATGGGTGGGCAAGAGAGATGCCTGATTCTTATGCAATGTTTTCCGCTGTAGGTCAAAGAAACAATTACACTGCTGGACAATTGCTAAGGACGGATCATAAACGGCTATATAGCGCATAAAAAAGTAAGTGTGGTTGGATGCCAAGTGAAATAAAATAATGTCAGAATGCCAGGACATTACAAGAAAGACAATTTATTGTGCTCTGAAATCCAGAAGGCTTTGGAACGTGTTCAAAGGACAAACAGGCCATTTTGTGCAGAATACGTAAACGTGAAAAAAAATGCAATTACCGTCCGCAGGCGTTCCGGCGTAAGATGTCAATACGGGATATGGCCACCATGGAGGGTGATGCAAGATTCCACACGTCGTGTCATGCTTTGCACAACATTATCAAGCAGCCGTTGGGGTCAGGAAAATATGGAAATTAGCATAAGTGCGGGATATACAGTAAGACGTGTTGTGCGTATGCAAATTTTGGATTGCCGAACTTGTTCGTGACTTTATAGCGCTGATAAGAGATATAAAGGATTTGACGCGTATTGATCATTGTTGTTCAAACGCAAAGTTGAAAGGGAAAGAATCAATTGACGAACTTGCAATTTTCAGTATGTCTTCCCGACATCACCTAGATGATTTTACGCGTAACCGTATTATTGGCAAGATTGAAGAAGGGCGAAAAATAACAGATGTTGCCAGGGAGTTCGACGTCAGCCACAGTGTTGTTTCAAGGCTTTGGAAATCATTTCAAACAAATGGAGAGTGTAGAAAACGTCACGGGGGAGGTCGTGTTCGCAGTACGACACCTGCAGAAGATCGGTACATAGTGCTATCAACAAAAAGACACCAGCGCATCACAGCTAGTGAGTTAGCAAATCAGTTTATGGCTGCTACTGGCAAGCGGATCTCCCGAAAAACTGTCGCCAGACGTTTTGCATGAAGGAGGACTATACGCCCGCCGTCCTGTTGTGTGCATCCCATTGTCCAGAGGTCACCGTACCGCCCGTTTGCAATGGGGCCATCAACATCGCAATTGGACTGATAACGACTGGTCTGCTGTCCTCTTCTCAGATGAGAGTAGATACAGTCTATCGTTTGATTGTCGACGACAACTGTTCTGGCGTGATAGTGGTACTGCATATTGTCCAGCAAACATACAGGAAAGGGACCGATATCCGACATGTAGTGTCATGGTATAGGCTGGCATCATGATCAATGGCCGTACGTCCCTCTATGTGCTTCCAACTGGGACTATGACTGGCCAACGATACATTAATGATGTTCTGCTACCTCATGTTCGCATGTTCCGTGGTGCTGTCGGTGATAGATTCATTTTCATGGACGACAACGCAACATGTCATCGAACAGTCGCTGTCCAGGAGTGTCTTGAGAGCGAGGATATTCAACGCCTCGTATGGCCAGCACGTTCTCCAGATCTGAATCCCATTGAAAATGTGTGGGATGCTTTGGGGAGGAATCTTGCTGGTCGCCAATGTCCTCCAATAAACAAGGACACCCTCATCCGTGCACTGACAGAGGAATGGGATAAATTACCCCAACGGCTGCTTGATAATTTTGGGCAAAGCATGACACGACGTGTGGAATCTTGCATCACCCTCCATGGTGGCCATATCCCGTATTGACATCTTACGCCGGAACGCCTGCGGACGGTAATTGCATTTTTTTCACGTTTACGTATTCTGCACAAAATGGCCTGTTTGTCCCTTGAACACGTTCCAAAGCCTTCTGGATTTCAGAGCACAATAAATTGTCTTTCTTGTAATGTCCTGGCATTCTGACATTATTTTATTTCACTTGGCATCCAACCACACTTACCTTTTTATGCGCTATATAGCCGTTTATGATCCGTCCTTAGCAATTGTCCAGCAGTGTATTAAATTAAGTCATTTGTTTTCTAATGTAAGTCGGATTTTAACCAAAAATTAAAAAACTGAAACAATCTCGGGGACCAAAGCCCTTTGGCCCCCCCCTCTAAGCACGCCCCTGTGTGTCGGTATAGTGGATAATCTTGTTCTTTTCTGCTATCTTTTGATGTCATATTTTTATTTCACTTTTCACGGTTAACCTGGTGTTTGACACTGTTTAGAATTCTTTCAGAAACAATTTCCCCAAAACTGAAAAAAAAAATATTGGTCTGTAAATCATTGGTTCAAGTTTGTTTAGCTCAGGATGGCAATTTACCAAACCTTGAAAGTAACAAAATTGAAAGCTTCCATTAATCTATTGATTAGTTAATTATTCTATGTTTAAGAGCTCTTTTATGGAAATGCTTATCTGGTGTTCGTGCGATTTGTATTTCAGATGATGAGCTCCAGGTTCGGCAGTCCTTCCCGGACGCCTCCTTCCCGCAAGAAGGATGTGAACGTGAGCGGGACTCCAGGTACAAGGCCCGACTTACAGCAGAAAACCATGTGCGGACAAGTGAGGAAATTGCTGGACTTCATCAGGTATCTCTAAAATCCTTAACTGACTTGTTGCTTAATTAATCTCTCTTAGAGAGTGTAAAAAATGAAAAGTAAGATTGCCGCGGTAAATTGTCTCCCAATCTTTGAACGAGAACTTCAATCAAAACCATAACTGAGAAAAGTCGAGAAGGCTTTGTAAAAGAGCTCATAGCAAGAAAGGTGAAAAAAATTCCTGGAATCCTTCCTGGTATTGTTTCGGTGTAACCCAAGCACTATTGTTGAATGAAACCATATTTCGGAAACGAGTGATCATAGGTGCAGAAACGCAGAGACATTTTTTCAAGAGGAGTTTTCCAATTTAGCCTCTACGGCACTGGCTCTCTCCCTTCCCTGGAACCAGTGACCCTAAATTAGGAACGGGGGGGGGGGGTGACTGCTTATAGCCCATTGAGTTGCTCATGGTGGTCGTTAAACCTCCAATCAAAAAAAAAAAAAATTTAGCCTCATCTTCAAAGAAATAGTTACACCCAGAAAGAAGCAACCGACACGAACGAAACTTGGTGGGTAGGTTTGAAATCGTGAGACATGCAAATGATTCAAATATCACGCTCGGCCGCACATGTGACGGAAGCAAAGAGGGGTCGTAGCGCTGTGCCTGACCGGCTATATAAGGTCTTCCCGTTGCGCGTACTTGTCATTCTAATTCGTGCTGTTTTGTTGGTTGTATCCTTTGCAAGTGTAACATGCCTCGGAGAAAAGTTTGTAAGCAATTCGAGCAGTTGGAGGAGTTCGAGGCGGGCCGCATCGTCGGGCCGCTTTGCCGGGCTCCGGGAGACGGGATGGCCTTATAGCCGTATTGTGCGCCTTACCGTTGTGCGGATATCACCGTAGCATGATGTTGGCGGCAGTGTATACAAGGCACGCAGCAGCAGCAGCAGCAGGTAGGGTCTGGGAGAGCTAGGCGAACTACGGAGCGAGAGGACCGACGGGTTTTGCGACATGCGTTCAGTGACCCAACAGCCACGATTGCGGATATTCATCGAGGAGTGGTGCCCTCCATGCATCGTCCGATTAGTGCCAGCACCATTGGCAGACGGCTACACGACGTAGGACTACACGCACGCAGGCAGTTAAGACAACTGCCCTTAACACCATTGCATCTTTGACAAAGACTGCAATGGTATCGTGCCAGACTGTCATGGGGCCACGCAGATTGGCAGCGGGTGATCTTCAGTGACGAGTCCCGCTTTTGTCTTGGAGGAGACGATCAACGAACCCGTGTGTGGAGGCACCGTGGTCAGCGCCACGATGAACGGTTTTTTCTCTAGCGTCATACGTCCAGAAGGCCTGGTGTCATGGTGTGGGGTGCAATTTCCTACAATGCCAGATCCCCTTTGGTGTTCATTAAAGGCACTTTGCCAGCCCAACGTTACGTTAATGAGGTCCTGCAACCAGTGGCCCTACCATTTTCTGAACGCTCACTCCGGTGCGATTTTCCAGCAGGACAACGCTCGTCCGCATACTTCTGCTGTCTCGAGAACTTGTCTTCAAGGCACTGACATTTTGCTATGGCCAGGCGCATCGTCAGGCCTATCGCCGATTGAAAATGTGTGGAATGCTATTGGACGCGCTATTCACACTTTATCCCTACCGCACAATCCGCAGGAACTGCGGATTGTGCGGATTGTGCGGATTGTGCGGTAGGTATTGTGTGGTAGCTTGAATCTTCTCTAGTCAGAGAAGATTCAAGCTGCATGGGATGGCTTATCGCAGGATACCATTAGGAACCCGTACAAATCCATGCCGAGACGTCTGGCATGCTGTGTAAGCAAACATGGTGGCCCGACGCCATACTGAGAGACACTACTTATTGACGTGTAACTCCATAAATATTCCCTATATCAGTCTCAATGTTTAATCATTCATTGTTCCTGGTAACCTTTACCTTCCTTCCGAATAGCGTTGTAATTCGACACGTCTTTCTACGGGCAACTATTTTTTTAAGGATGAGTGTATATCTCCAGATTCTTTATAAGCTCATCTCAGATCAGTTTAGTGGCAACTTGGCTAATGCCAGGGCAAATCAAACAACTTTTTAAGAGGAGCCTTTCGATTGATATTTCCGGATTTTTTATTAAGCCCATTTCAGTACAATTTAGTGATATCTCTTCAAGAGGAGCCTTCCCACTTACACCTACACCTTCTTCATAAATTAATATCAGGGCAACTTAGCTCACCTCAGGGAAACTTAGAGGTCTTTTTAACAAGAGCCTTCTAATTACATCTATATTCTTCACAGACCATCTTAAATTAACCTAAACATCTTTCTAAGAAGCTTCCTTCCAATTTTTATCTCCAGATTCTTTATAAGCCCATATCAGGACAACTTAGCGGTAGTTCTGCCGAAATGAGCTTACATAGGTTAGCATTCATGCACTTAACGTTATTTTTAATACCCAGCAATATAAACACTCCAGAAACGCATCATCATCATCATTGACAACCATTATCAATCCACTGCTGGACGAAGGTCTCCCCAAGTTTCTTCCACAACGGTCTGTCTTGTGCCAGTCTCTTCCATGTTACTCCCGCATACTTTCGAATTTCATCCGCCATCTCCCATGTGGTCTTCTTCTGGGTCTTTTCCTGTCCCTTGGAGTCCAGTCTAAAATTTCAGCTGTCCATCATTGGTCTGTCTTTCAGGCAGTATGTCCAGCCCATTGCCATTTCAGGGATTTTACTCTGGTCATCATGTCTTCCACTCTAGTCATTTTTCTGATCCACGAGTCCCTCTTCTTATCTCTCCTGGTTACACCAAGCATGCATCTCTCCATGCTGCTTTGAGTTGTCTGCAGTCTTTGTATGTGTCTTTTAATTAAGGTTCACGTCTCTGCCCCATATGTAAGCACTGGAAGGATGCATTGATCAAACACTTTTCTTTTAAGACATAATGGCATATTGATCTTGAAAATTATGCTGTTTCTTCCAAAAGCTCTCCAGGCAAGTTTTGTACGCCGATTAATTTTTTTATCAATGTGACCCTCACTTGATATCTGCTGTCCAAGATAAACGTACGTGCCTGTTACCTCCAGCTTTTCTCCATCAATCGATAAATCTTCATTTCTTGTAAAAGCATTGAACATCACTTTTGTCTTCTGAAAGTTCATTTTTAATCCGACTTCTTTACTCTTGGCAGCAAGTTCCTGGATCATGCTCTGAAGCTCTGATGGGGTAGTTGCAAAACTGACTACGTCATCAGCAAAACGAAGGTGGATTAGATAATCTCCATTAATCTTTATCCCTTTGTTTTTCCAGTTCAGTGATTAAATGACATTTTCCAATCTGGCATTGAAGAGTTTGGGAGATATAGTGTCACCTTGTCTCACTCCCTTTCCAATCTTTATGGGTGCTGTATTCCCAAATAGCCGAATCTTTGCACTTGCATTTTCATAGATGTTATGAATAATAGTAATGTATGCATCTTCAATATCGCAAGATTTCAAAGCCATTGTAACTGCTGATGGTTTCACCGAATCAAAGGCCTTTTCATAATCGATAAAAGCCATGCACAATGGAAGTTCATATTCCCTCGCTCTTTCAATTAGTTCTCTCAGTACGTGGATATGATCTATTGTGCTGTAGCCACTCCTGAATCCAGCTTGTTCTCTCGGTTGAGCCATGTCCAGTGTTACCTTCAAGCGGTGTGAAAGAACTTTAGTGAAGATTTTATAAATAACTGGTAGGAGGCTGATAGGTCTGTAGTTCCTAAGATCCTCAATATAGCGCATTAAATCCGTTTATTATTATGGCATAATAAGCACAAAGATTCGTCAAGCTTTCGTACTCCACAGGGAGGCTTTTTCAAGGCAATGGCAGACATAAAACATTTGATGTCTAAAAAATTATTAATTTTAAAAATTAATTTTTAATTTTTAGGTTTACCATTGCCTTCAAAAAAGCCTTCCAGTGGAGTGCGAAAGCTTAACAAATCTTTGTGCTTATTACGCCATAAAAATAAACGGATTTAATACGCTATATGCGCTTTTTGAGTGTTCATGCGCCTTTCGTGCAAAAGATACGAAGTAAAAAACCCGAGTTGAGAATAAACAGAAAAAAAAAGGTTTCAATGAAATAGGTGGATCGTCGATGGTATTTCTTCGACTTCGTCTTATGTAATATAAGAGCTTCCCCTTCCCTCACTAACTTTCTTAATTTATTTTCGGGGCTTAACGCCCTTGATAAACATCAATGACTATGAGGAGCCTCCCATCCTTAATTTAGAGCCTCTGGTTCCAGAGAGAATCAGTTCTGTAGGATGAACACACCACCCATGCGCTTCATCCGGGACTCGAACCCAAGCCCAACCTTGCTTTTGTGGAGATAATAAAGACTCTTTCGGCTGCTGCGCTTTTAATCTTTGTGTGAGGAACTGGAAAATTCTCGTGTTCGGGATGCCCATCATTCTCCACCGTACGGTTTCATTTCTGGCTTACCTGGGTTCCCTTCCTTTCAGCCACATAAACTTTCGATTCTACTGTTGTACTTTTAGAAAAATCCTCTCTTTCAATGTTTTCAAAATGCACATTTCCTCATTTTGATACTTTAGAAGAAGAATGTCAAATCTTCTATCGTTCTTTAAAACCCACTTACTTGACATCCATCCTGGAAAATAAATACACAGTGTTCTCCTGTAGCCGCGCATTTCGAATACATTAATTTTCTTTTTGTCGCTTTATTTAAGATTCCGTCCTTAGCGCCCTTAAATGATTACTCAGAAAGCATCCCAAGGGAGGAGGCATGCCCCCGAGGAGGAGGTTTGTTATTTCTGTAACTATGATAGATATTCAATGAATATTGTTGATTACATAAGACATATTATTTTTTATCTTATTTATTTACAAAAAGCCTTTCAAGTGGGCTCCATGTGCTTCAAACCACAACCTAACGTATAATGCTCCACGTTCGCCGATGTGTGGCGAAAATTTGGTAGTCCATTCAATTCACTACCAACGTAATGTTTGCAATATTAATGAGTCACCTTTCCAAATCTACTCCTGCTCTTAAGTTGTTCCCATAAATAGAAGTCGATTAAAAAGGAGATTTTTGGAGCCAGAGACTTTTGAAAATGATTCCCTCCTCTAAACTACTTTGAATCTCCGCGAAGCTTTGTCGCGAAGTTCATTTTAAGATCTTTTTACGTTCCCATAATGATTCATGCTGTGACGGGCTACAGAGGTGAAGCACCTGTGAAAACGGCAAAGTTGTAGCGATAAATTCCGTCGGTGTAGCTTAATTGGAAAACATTCGGCTCCGAAGTAGAAGGATGAGAGTTCGATCCCCCCGGTCATTAGCAAAATCGTGTTTTCACATTGGCTGCCGATCGTGGAAATGAATCTACTGGCTGTTGGGTTCTTCGAAAAATGTATGATGTTCTTTCCACACATCGTTTGGAATTAATAAAAATTCCTTCTCCCCTTCGAAAAACGTGTGATGATTCTTCCGTAAGTAGTCTGGAATCAATCAGAATTCCTTCTTCTTCCGCGAGCTACTCCAAGCATGGTTTGCCGGCTGACCCGGAAACTAACACGATTCCCTCCAGGAGCGGGGGGGGGGCGTACTACAGAGGTGAGACGGCAAGGTTGCACCGGTAAATTCCGTCGGTGTACCTTAATTGGGAAAGCATTCAGCTCCGGAGCATAAAGATGCTGATTCGATCTTCGTCACCGGAAAACAAGTATTTTTCACAAAGTCACCTAGCATGTTCACATAGTACTGTTAAGCTCGGTGACGATATACGACGCCATGTTTTATTTTTTTCAACCCCCCTCCACCCCAAAAAACAGTTAGAAAACGAGTTCTGGTTCTTCCGAACTAATATACTAATATCCCCTTCTGTGTGTGTGTGTGTGTGTGTGTGTGTGTGTGTGTGTGTGTGTCTGTTTCTCTCCCTACATGCATGAAAAAGAGAAACATTTCTCCTCATGCAAATTAATTAAAAATATGTGTTTTAGAATTTTCGTGCGATGTCAGCACTAATAAATAAAATTAAAAGCGTATTTGTAAGGAGTGTAGCCAACGGATCGCTGTATCACTTTATATCAAATATTGGGTTTGTGCATAAGTTCTACCCGTTTTTGTAATCTACAAGGAAAGGAGGAGAAAACAACAAATAATGTACCTAAGATTTCACATAATTGCCATCATTCTGTATGACCTCTTGCCATCTGTCTATGAGTAGGTGAATCCCACTGATGTCTGGCATTATCATGATGAAGGATCACGCATTTGCGATTGACAAGTGTTGCACGCTTCGATGTTTTCGCAATCTGTCTAACTGTTGGCAGTAGAGGTCAGCATTTATCATTCGGTTAGGTGCCAACACCTCCCAGTGGATTATTATCTGGACATCCCACCAAACACTCAACAAAACCTTTTTGGGGTGCAGTCCTCCTTTTGAGGTCGATGGAGCAGTCTCCGCACCTTGACACACAGTCCGTCGACGCTTTACATTACGGTACAGTACCCATTTCACATCACCCGTTACAATTCGTCCCAAATACGGTTCATTTCTGTGACGAGAAAGCAAAGAAACACAGGTACGGATTCTCTCCTCTCGTTGCTTTGCATAAGGCTGGTGCGGAACCCAGTTATCGAACTTGGTGATGAACCCAAGCGCATGCATCCGTCTTTCGACTGTTGTTCTGTGTACCGACAACGTTTCCGCTAATTCCTGAACTGTTGGATGTGGGTCATTTGTTGTGGCTTGGTCCACGTCCTCGTCAGAAATCACGGACAAACGTCCAGGACGTGGTTGATTTTAACAGCTTCTGTCTCCGTCCCGGAATTACCGAAACCAACGGCGACATGTGTTATCATCAACTGCATCCTCCCCATACACTTGAAAGATGTTGCGGCCAGCCGCGGCTGCGGTACTGTCTTTATCGAACTCGTACAGTAAACAATATCTAATGTGCTCCTTATCGCATGCCATGTTACATCGTCCGCGATTTCCGTCGTTACGAATGACTTACTCGGGCAAACCTAGTGTCTCAATATGCTCTACTGTTCCACTCTTTATTAGCCGAAGATTCGGCATCGCAGCATCAGCTGTGGCGTAAGTACTTCGATCGCAATTTGCATCTATTACAAAAACGGCTGGAACTTTTACACACAACCAATAGCTAAGCTCCAGAACTTTTTATCCTCTAATCTTACGGCGATTCCAAAGATAATTTGTCATCTTTGGAATCGCCGTAATCTTGATTGTACTGAAACTCAGAAGCAAATCTCCAATGTTTCACAAACTTGACTTGAAGTTCCTTCCGTCACCTTTTCAACAGCAGATTTATGGTGTTTTATCAGCGTATCTAGAAGTGTTCATTTTCCTCAAGTTCCGTCAACGTTGTCAAACATCAGACATAGCTTTTCACCTGATATCATCAGCACGCAACTTAAAAGATGTGAAGATGAAATACGGTCTTAACGAACTCCTTTCTGAGCCATTGTGAATTTCCTGTATTTGCTCTTTTAGCTGCTTCATGATTATCACTCGAAAGTTTGACTAACTCAGTTACGTGCTCAGAGATCCTACATTTTCCATTGTTTTCCATGATTTGTTATGCTACACGTAATCAAATATCTTCGTATAATCCATAAAACATGGAAGGCAAAATTCAAAGTTGATTAGAAAAGTCTCCGTTCCTTTTCTTTTTCTAAACCTCACTTTATCTTTATACATGCGTCTTCTACCTTGCACATTTTATTTAAATCATTAGGTTATTTACAGATGCAATGTCGAATTTTGCAGACTCATGGAGTTGGCAGATAATTTTGGAATTAGCACATCGAGCGATGTGACTTGTAATACGTAAATTTAAAGCGACGAGGCTTCTGTCTACACTGAGTGGCCACTCTATTATGACCACCTGACAGTTTTAAGCAAATGAGCTATGGCTGCGCGCTGTTGCCGCCAGAGGGCGAGGCTAGTATAAAAAGGGAAAGCTTAGAGCTTGCGACAGTAGTAGAAGTGATTTTTGGGTGACGAGATGGGTAAACAATGCGATTTGACGGACTTTTCAACGTGGGATGATTGTAGGAACTCGGAGCCGTGGAGGGAGTATCACCGAACCGCCACATTCGTGAAATGTTCCAGAGCAGCTGTTGTTAAAGTGTTTAAAGACTGGACTGTCAGCCAAAAAACTGGGTCTCTACGTGCAACGTGTGGCCGTCATCGACTAGTGACTGCTCGGGCGGAACGAAGAGTATCCAGACTGGTAACAGACAACAGAAGGGCCACAGTGCAGCAAATTACAGACCATCTTAATCAAGGTTCCCCTCAAATGATCTCTGCACGCACTGTTCGCCGTACACTGCATCGGATGGGACATGGCAGCAGAAGGCCTGTTCGAACACTTTGCTGTCTGCAGTTAACAAGAGAAAACGTCTCCAGTTCACACAGGAGCACAAGGATTTGACAGTCGATAATTGGAAACAAATTATGTGGTCCGATGAATCACGTTTTCAGTTGCACCATGCCGATGGCTGAGCGAGAATTTGGCGGAAACAGCAGGAAAACATGGACCCCAAATGCATTGCTACAACCCTTCAAGCTGGTGGAGGCAACGTGATGGTTTGGGGAATGTTTTCCTGGCATGCTTTGGGCCCTTTAATTCGTGTTGATCAACGTCTGACTGGCACATCATATCTAAACATCGTTGCGGACCAAGTGCATCATTTCATGTGGATGATTTATCCCAATGGTGATGGCTACTTTCAACAAGATAATGCGTCCTGCCATAGTGCTCGTATTGTACAGGATTGGTTTCAGGAACATGCCGGTGAGTTTACTTTGCTTAGGTGGCCCCACAATTTTAAGATCTCAATCCCATTGAGAATTTTGGGATGCAGTTGAACGAGCCATCAGACAGCTGGATCCACAACCCTGCAATCTCACACTCCTGGAAAGTGCTATTCATCAAGCATGGTTTCAGATTCCACAAACCGCTTATCAACATCTGGTGGAGTCCATGCCACAAAGAATCGACGCCGTATTAAAGGCAAAAGTTGGCCCAACGAAGTACTGAGGGGGTGGTCATAATAAAGTGGCCACTCAGTGTATAAATCGCTGACCATTTCGTCAGTGACATCAGTTCCAAAAAGATTTTAATGAAGAGGACGTCGGATCAGAGCCAGATTCGAGTGATTTTCTTATATGAGTTGTGACGTACTACAGAGGTAAAGCACGTGTCAAGACGTCAAATCTGTAGCGGTGCATTCCGTCCGTGTAGCTTAGTTGGGAGAGCAACTTACTTCGGAGCGAGGCAGCGCGACTTTGATCCCTTCACGGACAAATTTGTGTTTTGACATTGGCGCCCGAACGTATAAATGGATGCACTGCCCGTTGGGATTTTCGAAAAATGTGTTATGTTCGTTCCACCCATCGTCTAGAATTAATAATAATTCATTCTCCGCTTCAAAAAAAAAAATAAAAATAAAAAAAGGGCGGTAATGGTGGTATGATGATATAATAGGAGTTGCGGAAGTTGAGTTACTTGAAGTTGTGATTTCCTGATGTCTGCGTATTATACACCGATGAATCATTACATTATGACCACTCCCAGTCTAGAGAAATGAGCCCGCCTGTAGACCGAACAGTGGCGCAAGTGAAGTTCACACAGCAGTATATACAACCCGAAGATCGGCTTCCGGTTAATAGAGTGTTCGGAGTCAGAATGGGAAAAACTGCTGATTTATCGAAGTTTGATAAAAGACAAATTTTGATGACACAGAGCCTCCGAACTACGATCTAAGAAACGGCACGGTTTGTGGGTTGTTCATGTACTTCTGTGGTGAGTACGTATCAAAAGTGGTGCACACATGGCCAAACGACGAACCCTCGTCCAGTCGTGTGTCGTCCGCAGCTCATTGACGCCAGAGGGGAGCGGAGACTGTCGCGCATTGTTTACATCGACCGCAGGGCCACAGTGCGACAAATCACCCGCAGTGTCACAGCACACAGTTCGTCGTAGCCTTCTGCGCATGGGCCTGCGTAGCCGAAGACCCGTTCGGGTCCCCATGCTCACTGCATGTCATCGCCAACAACGCATGAAATGGGTTCAAGATCATCGAGATTGGACCGTGGATGATCGGAAGAAAGTGGCATGGTCTGATGAATCAAGATTCCTGGTGCATCAAGTCGATGGCCGAGCGCGGATACGATACCGAGCGCGGATTACCAACGGAGGCTATGGCCCCTGGATGCATTTTTGGGCGGAAACAGGCCGGCGGCGGGGGTGTTATGCTGTGGGCGATGTTTCCTTGGGACACTTGAGGCCCCATTACCCCATTAGCACAATCCCTGACAGCTGTCAGGTATTCGAACATTGTTGCGGACCAAGTTCACCCATTCATGGCAACTGTGTTCCCTGTTGGTGATGGCCATTACCAACAGCATAATGCGCCATGTCACACTACCGGAATCGTCAAGGAATGGTTCGAGGAACATGCTGGTGACTTTCTGTTAATGCCCTGCATGGCCTTCAAATTCACTTGACATGAACCCAATCGAACATTTGTGGTTCGACTTGGAAAAGCGGGTTTGCGCTAAATCACCACCACCTCGAAATGCACGGGAACTGGAGGACCTGCTGTTGACATTATGGTACCAGATACCCCAGGATACCTAACGCCACCTCATCGAATCGATGCCTCGCTGAGTGGCCGCTGTTTTGCGGACCTAAAGGGGGTCCTACAGCTTGTTAGGCAGATGGTCATCACGTAACGACTCATCTCTGTATATTTAGTGTTGGTGTTTTGTTTTTCATTAAACGTTCTCTAACAAGCAATTGGGATTACTTCACTAACATTGTTGAAAACTAAGTTGCGCTAAAGGAGTTTTGGCTGAATCAAGACTAACTGTAAGTAACTTTTTCTCGACGTTTCCTTGAATGACTCCTGTTTCACTGTAGGTGAAGTTTTTGAGAACTGGTTTATGTAGTGTTCATTCAGCTATACTTACACAAATATTACAGAGTTCAAACTTGGACATCATGCATTGAAGGCAGCGTGCAGCATCCATACAACATTTGGGGAAGGCATCGTTTAGGAAACACAAGACACAGCGTTGACTCCCTAAACCCTGGTCCAGTGATATAACCCTTGAAAACGAACCACACGGTACACCAGGAGGAGCTATAAATGGAGCCAAGCTTGAGGTCTTGGTTGAATCTGATCCACATCAAACGGTACGCAGGTAAAATGAAGGAGATGGATAAAGGGGTCTCATATGAGTTGAAGAAGTACCATAAAACACGAAGATGTTATGCCTGCCCTTTTCTGCTTATCCGCAACTAAACGAAAGCTTCGTCACGTGTGATGAAAATTGCATGACAATCACCAACGTCCGGCGCAATGAATCAACCGCGGTTAAGCCTCGAAACACACCCCGAAGCCGGTACTAGATTCGAAGAAGACAACGATATCTGTTTAGTGGTCCTCAGCTAGTGCGATTCACTCCTCCTTCTTAGAAACAGGTCAAACCATCAGGGCTGATAGGTATTGTCAAGAACGTGACATTATACTTAGAAAACTGTCTATCAAACAACCGGCATTAGTCAATCGCCATGGGCCCCATACTTCTCAATGATAATGCGCGACCCCACGTTCAACGCCATGCGATCTAGAAGCTGCAACAGTTGAGATGCAAAACTTTACCTCATTCGCCTTGTTCACCTAATCTGTCGCCTACGGACCAAACAGACGGCATTAGTCAATCTCTATTGGCCCATACTCCTTAACGATGATGCGGGACCCCATGTTGCACGCCAGATGATTCACAAGCTGCAACAGTTGAGATGCGAACCTTTTACCTCATCTACCTCATTCACCTGATCTGTCCCCTACGGATCAAACAGCCGGCATTAGTCAATCGCCGTGGGCCCATACTTATCAGTGTCAATGTGAAACCTCACATTGCACGCCAGGCGATCCAGAAGCTGCACCAGTTGAGTTACAAACTCTACCTCATCCACCTCATTCACCTGATCTGTTCCCTACAGACCAAACTGCCGGCATTAGTCAATCGTCAATCGCCATGGGCCCGTACTTCTCAACGATGATGCAAGACCTCATGTTGCACGCTAAATGATTCATAAGCTGAAACAGTTGATATACTTGTACGAATCTTTTACCTCATCCACCTCATTCTCCTGATCTGCCCTCTACGGACCAAACCGTCGGCATTATTCAATCGCCATGGGCCCATACTTCTCAATTCTAATGCGAGACCCCACGCTGCACACCAGATGATCCAGAAGCTGCACCAGTTGAGAAAGAAAACTTTACCTCATCCTCATAATTCACCTGATCTGTCTCATACGTACTATACCTTCTTCAAGCACCTGGACTCCTTTCTTCAAGGTAAATCGTTTCCAAATCAAGCATCAGTTGAAACAGCATTTCTCGAGTTTGTCGCATTCCGAAACTCGACATTTTTTCACGACGGTACACAGAAGCTTGTATATCATTGGTAAAAGTGCGTTGCTGATGGCAGTGATTATTTTGAGTAATAAAGTTTGTTTTGCACTGTGTTTTGGGTATTTGAAGTTTTCATCAATATTGGAACATTTCGTCTGCGAAAACTTAATATTTCTAGAAAACAACAACAACATTAGCTGTGTTTAATAAATTTTAGTTCCTTAATTTAGTCACTTCTTTCTACATGCTTCTAGTTTTAGGGGGTAAAAGTGGAGGTAAAATGAATGAAAATTTATCAGTTCCATTCAGATGGACTTCTGTCCTGAACGTTTTCCAGAACTTGTTTAGAGCCACTGGTTCTCCAGAAAGAAAAATAGCCATTCGCGTCAAACAAACACACCGCGCATGCCTCATCGGGACTTGAACCGAGGTCCACCTCAGATGATTAGCCTAAAAATTAAGCTTCGGAACACTCAGCCACAAAGGCAAGTTTTGAATTTCAAAATCTATCAATAATCTCAACAAATTTATCAAGGATATCATCAAAATGTGAAAAGTTATCGTATTTTAATTGAAGTGCTACTTTGACCTCTCTTTCTCACATATTTGAAATCTGTCCTGAAAATCAAGCAAAATAATGGCTGAGGGTTTTTTGTTTTTTGGTAAAGGGTTTCGAACAAGATTTTTACAGTTTTTATTCATCTATCTTCTTCATTTTGTTGTCTTCAGATTCCCCACCCCACTTTTTTATTTTAGGTCTAACGACTACCGTGAGCAACTTTTTCCCTTTTGTTTCGGGAACATTTAAGCCACCTTTCCCTAATTTGGGGGCCGCCCCGGTGGCGCAGTGGTCTAAGGCGCTGGCCTCTGATCATTCGTCCGTAAGGGGTCTGGGTTCGAATCCCGGTGAGGCATGGATGTTGTGTTTGTCTTACGGCACTGGCTCTCTCCCTTCCCTGGAACCAGTGACCCTAAATTAGGGACGGGCGACTGCTTATAGCCCATTGAGTTGCTCACGGTGGTCGTTAAACCTCCAATAAAAAAAAAAAAAAAAAAAATAATTTAGGGACACTGATTCCAAGGAAGATACAGACACAGTGTCGTAGGACAAGCGCATCTTCCACTCCGTGTTCGGGGAATCTCGGTAAAGACACCCATAGGTAAATTACCCCACCGGAAAATTCTCCCACATTCGGTAAATTTCCCCATATTGGAAAACTCTTCCATAGGAAAATTCCCCCACGAAAATCTGCCTCACCTTTTTCAATCAGGGACCGCGCAAAAATTGAATTTTACACAAAATATCGAATGTGTGGAAGATTTTTGGGGTCACTATTTTCCTTTTTGAGCAGTCGAAAGCAAACTGTAGCAGCCTTACAAGTAGCGCAAATATGTGCGGGAAATTGCTGGTGTTGGCATTTCCATTTTTACGGCAATTTACAGATGTTTTTGCAAGTACCAGTAAAATGTGGAGGAAATTTCCGGTGTTGGCATTTCTATTTTTACGGCGATTTACATAGTACAATACAAGTAAAATATGGATGAAATTTCCCGGGTCGGCATTTCGATTTTTCCCGCGATTTGCAGATGTTCTGTAAGTACCAATAAAATGTGGGGGGAATTTCAGGGGTTGGCTTTTCGATTTTTAGCACAGTTTATAGTAACAGACGACGGTCTTAGAAGTAGCAGGTTGTCAGGTTGGGGGAATTTCCAGGGTCGAGATTTCGACTTTTACCGCAGTTTATAGTAACAGGCGGTATTAGAAGTAGCAGGCTGGCAAAGTGGGGAAATTTTTTTGGTCCTCATAAGAACCCATTGGTAACTTATCGTGACAGTAAAAACAAATTTTGTCTCATCCATCTCTGCAAGAGGCATTCCTTTGTCAGGCTAGTACACAGCGGTGATACTGTTGTCAATTTTGACACTGGAATGCCTAACCCAGAAATATAATACATAGCTTGGTACCGTCTCATTCTACTGTTGTCACCCACACACGATGGTTGTAATGGAGCATGAAAAAATGTGTCTTACCTACCCACAGAACATGTTTTCGCAGCTTCTGATCGCATCAAAATGGAATTGCTGTCCAGTAAGGTATAACAACCATTCCTTGGCGTGTAGTGTAGTTTATGTTCATCAGCAACGCCATGAAAACTCAAGCCTTTTTCTCATCTCCACGCCTTTTTTCCAACTTTATCCTTAATTCACCAATTATTTGCATGGGGTTTAATAACCTGTTCTGCTGAAACTAATTGCTCTCCACTTAATACCTCTGAAATTAAATCAGAATCAATGGGTTCGTGCTGACGAAGTGTCCGCTTTCAGCTGGTGGATGCGTTCGGCCGCTCTAGCAGAATGATGTTGTCCAGCAACGCCACATGGCGTACTTCACAAGGTTTGTATATATCTGGTGCACGAGTTGTGTGCCTCATTTTATGACAAGCGAATGCACAAGCTTCGGTTAAAGTGGAGCATGGAGATAGGTCAGTTGCGCGTAATTTTTTTTTTATATATTAGTACAAACTTGAAAATTCCGCCATACCCATGGTCTCCTTCGAACATTAACACGGCGTTTGGGCAGGGTACTGCGAATGAACGCACCATTTGCCGATGGTTAGCAAATTTCCTAGCTATAGAAAAGTTCCTCACAAATGCGCCTCGTAGTCGTGCACCAACAGATAAGGAGATGAAGAATATCGTAAACTGACTCAACGTAAATTGTCCGTGAGATCTCAGCGATGGTGCACCATTGGACGGTTGTCCGACACCTAGCAGCCCCCGAGGAAAGTGAAAAAATAGCCACATAAATTGACGACAGCCAATAAGACACGTCGTTTCGAGATGTACGTTTTCCTCCTTGCCAAGCATAGACGGGAGATATTCCTGCATTGGATCGTAACCTGCAATAAAAAACGGGTCCTTTACAACAATCGTAAGCGATCAGCGCAGGGGTTGGATACCACACTGTCCAAAGCCAGCCCTACACCCGCGGAAACTACTGGTTATCGTATGGGAGTCTTTTGCCGTCTTGATCCATCATCCATTTCTCCGACCAGGTAATACCATCAATTCGGACGGCTATTGTGTTCAAATGCAGCAGTTGCACAAAGAGCTCCGTACCAAGCAGCCAGTGTTGGTCAACAGGCCTGAGTCCCTTCTGTTGCGCAATAAAGCGCTCATACTCATCTTATAGAAGACTGTCCACCAAATCCATCGGTAAGACTAAGAAAATCTGCATATTCTCATATTCACATCATCACATCTTCCGGTATCTGGACAATTTCCTAGAGGAGAAGACCTTCTCAAAGAACCAAGCTGTGTGTCAGGCCGTTGTCACCTTCTTTGCCTCAGAGACTCTGAATTCAGTACCTCGAACCCTATTGTCAGCAGTGTGTCGATGCATTGGAAAACAATTTTGACTAGGCGGGCAGGTGCTTCCCATTTCTATGAGGGTTTGCAGGTGGCACTCTCATTTCGGATACTTCATCCATAGCCTCGTCACCCGTTGACAAAAGTGTGTCGATGTGGAGGGAACTGCCTTGACTAGGCGGGCAGGTGCTTCCCATTTCTATGAGGGTTTGCAGGTGGCACTCTCATTTCGGATATTTCATCCATAGCCTCGTCACCTGTTGTGTGTCGATGGGGAGGGGAATTACTTTGACTAGGTGGGTAGGTGCTTCCAATTTCTACAAGGGTTTGCATGTGGCACTGTCATTTCGGATGTTTCATCCATAGCCTCGCCACCCGTTGACAGAAGTGTGTCGATGTGGAGGGGAACTGTCTTGTTTAGGTGGGTAGGTGCTTCCTATTTCTGTGAGGGTTTGCAGGTGGCACTCTTGTTTCGGATATTTCGTCCACAGCCTCGTAACCCGCTGGCAGAAATGTAACGATGCAGAGGGGAACTACTTTGACTAGGTGGGTAGGTGCTTCCTATTTCTATGAGGGTCTGCAGGTGGCACTCTTGTTTCGGATATTTCGTCCACAGTCTCGTAACCCGTTGGCAGAAGTGTAACGATGCAGAGGGGAACTATATTGACTAGGCGGGTAGGTGCTTCCAATTTTTATGAGGGTTTGTAGGTGGTACTAGCATTTCGGATATTTCATCCATGCCTCTTAATCCATTGGCAGAAGTATGTCGATGCAGAAGATAACTCTCAGATTGTAAAGAAAGCGTCCAGAAAACATAGAAGCATGTATTTTAAGCTTCACAAATCGTACAAAACACTTAACTTAATCGTCCAAGTAGTCTTTATTGCAACTGATGACCTTGTTTCACAGATCTACGAGTTGAAATATCCCATTGCGATGGTATTCTGGCAAGCAGAAGTTGAAGAAGTCATCCATACAACGTTTCACATCATCGTCATTAACAAAAATTTTCTCTGCGAGAAAATTCAACAAAAACTGGAAGATATGAAAGTCGGAAGGGGAAGATCCGGGGAATAAGGTAGGTGCGACAATATTTCCCATTCCAGCTCGTGTAATTTTGGCCGAGTCCATAAAACGATATGTGGACGAGCGCTATCCTGGTGAAAAATAACTCCGTGACAATTAATCAACGTTGGGTGCATTTCTTGCAGTGCAGTATGGAGACGGTCCAACTGTTGGATGTAAGCATCCGCTCTGATGGTATTGTTCCGCAGTAAGAGTTCATAGGGAATCACACAGCGACAATCCCACCAGAAACTTAGCATCACCTTCCGTCCATAAAGGGGTGGGTTTGCGACTTTCGTTTGTTTGGGGTATTGTCCCTACTTGGACCGTGCTCTTTGCCTCATAACATTCAAGTATGTGATCCATGTTTCGTCACCCATGTCCAACCGATGCAAATTTTTCGTCACCCATGTCCAACCATGTCCAACCGATGAACAACAGCAATGGGCTAGCGTTGCATCGGATTCTTGTCAGACAAATGGAGTACCCATTTGCATAATTTACACGAATATCCCAACGTCCGATGTTGAGTGTTGATGGTCGTATGGGAGTTCTTCAGTTCCTCTGCCAGTTCCCGTAGTGTTACATCAGACTTGGTCGATAGCACGTGTATTATCTTCAACCTTACTAGGTCTGTCCCTTCTGGGCGCGTCAGACAGATCCCGTACACCAGTGTCGAATTTCCTGTGCCAGTCATAGGAAGTACTCTGTCCGATAATATCGTCACCAAACACGCTTCGCAATTTCCAAGTGCACCCGTAACTTTAAAACCATTCAAATATTCCTAGAGCATCATTGCACGCACACCTTCCTTCGATATTGCCATCGTATCGTCGCCAAGTGCAACTAATCACCATAACAGCGTACTTTCTGTCCTTAGAATCTATTATTGGGCGCACTGCACTCCGCGTTGTTTCCGTTTCCGCAGGCTCGCAGTATTTGCATTACACACGCCACATACTTTTTTTCTGGAAACTTTCTTTACAACCTGATACTTTGTTTAAGCGGGTAGGTGCTTGTTATTTTTATGAGTGTTTGTTTGCACTCTCATTTCAGACATGGCATCTGCACTAATCCAATAGTTTCCGCATTTAACATAGAACACAAAGTTGCTTCATTGCTCTAATTGTTTTTATAAAATCTCTTGGCATGCGAGTAATTGTATTAATATCTATATTTGGCTCTATCACTTTGTGCTGCCCCGGATTCTCCATTTTCCATTTTTGCTATATCTTTCTTTTCAGGACTTTATTCTGAATTGCTGATAAACTAAAAAATACTTTACTCCTTACAATAAGTTTGTCTTTTTATTTTAGATTTTACTGCATTTTGTATTCCAGATCTTTAAACTCGCAAAGTCAATTTTTTTCTTAAACTAATTGTGTAGCCTCCAAAGAGGAATTTTCTTTATTACTTTGCAGACAGTCCGTCCTCTGTTAGTAAATATTCAACAATAATCATATTACAACATCGGAAGAAAAAGTTTTCTATTCTAAAGCACCCACCTAAGCCTCTACATATAGTTCCCTAAGAATAACCGAAGTATTTCCAATGGGAATATTTTTGATGACTCAGTGAAGTTGTTTCTGCGTTTCCCATCCATGCGTGATGGAATCTCCCCGCACCAGACTAGGCGGCGATTTTCATTCATCTGCGGTACTCTGGCATCCAGTCAGCTGTAAAACCCACCCTCGCCTATTTCTTTAACAATAGATCCATCAGGAGCAAAAAAAATAAAAAAAAAATTATTTTTTTTCCCGATAAAGTAGTGGTAGTGTCAAATTAAATTCCCCAAATGAAGACTCCTTCGAGTGGGGGGATTCACATAGTTTTTGAGGAATTGAGGCTAAAGGGCACAACAACTAATAACTTTTAACAAACTATTCGTCAATACAGTTCTAGTTTTTCATTCTGAAGTGTCTGGGCTCTTTTTGAGCTGTTGGTTAGTTCCATTTCATGCAACAAAAGACTCTTAGTATGGATGGGATCGAATGATTAAGAGTTCTTGTACAGTTTCTTACACAGAAAATAAGAGGAGTGGAATTCATTTCAGTTCTTGTACAATTTCTTACATAGAAAATAAAAGGAGTGGAATTTATTTCGGTTCTTGTACAGTTTCTTACATAGAAAATAAAAGGAGTGGAATTTATTTCAGTTCTTGTACAGTTTCTTACACAGAAAATAAGAGGAGTGGAATTCCTTTCGGTTCTTGTACAGTTTCTTATACAGAAAATAAAAGGAGTGTAATTTATTTCGGTTTTTGTACAGTTTCTTACACAGAAAATAAGAGGATTGGAATTTATTTCGGTTCTTGTACAGTTTCTTACACAGAAAATAAGAGGATTGGAATTTATTTCGGTTCTTGTACAGTTTCTTACACAGAAAATAAGAGGATTGGAATTTATTTCGGTTCTTGTACAGTTTCTTATACAGAAAATAAAAGGAGTGGGATTTATTTCGATCCTTGTACAGTTTCTTACATAGAAAATAAATGGAGTGGAATTTATTTCGGTTCTTGGACAGTTTCTTACATAGAAAACAAAAGAAGTAAAATTTATTTGAGATTCTTCTGCAGTTTCTTACACAGAAAATAAAAGGAATGGAATTGTAGGGGTGAGACAGGGCGAAAAAAAAATTGTTCATCGTTACCAGCGGAGTTGAGCAATTCTTCAGTTTTCGTGTGGACTCCTCCAAAACAGTTGAAACACGTTAAAACGGCGTTGCCGCACTTGTTCGTGTTTGATTTAAAACGGTGATTTATTAATGAAAATATGTAAAATTAGGGAGTTTACGGAAAGCTCTTTGCAAAAGGGATGCCTACTGCACGTATTCTTTACACGACATTCTAAAAATAAGGTACGGACCTTCAGGCTTTCCTTACACAGAAGTATGCCATAAGATGCTCGCAGCTCAGTACGGCAACGCCTCCCGGTGGCACAATGGTCTAATCGCTGGTTTCGGACCATTCGTCCGAGATGGGTCCCGGTTAGGCATGAGCAACTAGTTCCAGGGAAGGAAAAGGCACTGGCTCTTTTCCTTCCCTGGAACTAGTTGCCCTAAATTAGGGACGGGCGACCGTTGAGTTGCTTACGGTGGTCGTTAAACTCATGAACAACAACAACAACAAAAAAGAACTCTGTTAGTACAAAAGCAAAGAAGGAAATTAATTTAAATAAATTCAGAAGTTTGAAGTAAGCTCTTAATTTATTTCTGTTGTAAAGTTATACTAAGAAAATGCTACAGCGATGCTACGGTATTCGGAAACATTGCATTCGAATTATTAAACGTTTCAAAATGTGTCTTTTACCAACACAGTGGTTAAGTGGTAAGTGATCTTGTCTCATCTGACTAATTATCCATTCGATTCGATTCCCCGATGAGGCATGGTGTGCTTGTCCTGCGGCTCTTTTTTTTTTTTTTTTTTTTGATTGGAGGTTTAACGACCACCGTGAGCAACTCAATGGGCTATAAGCAGTCGCCCGTCCCTAATTTAGGGTCACTGGTTCCAGGGAAGGGAGAGAGCCAGTGCCGTAAGACAAACACAACATCCATGCCTGACCGGGATTCGAACCCGGACCCCTTACGGACGAATGATCAGAGGCCAACGCCTTAGACCACTGCGCCACCGGGGCGGCCCTGCGGCTCTCATTGTGTCCCTTTCCTGAAAGTAGTGGCCCTGAAGTAGGGACGGACCATTCTTTATTCCGTTGGATTCTCACTAGGGTCGTTAATCTCCGAAAAAAGAAAGTGTTTATCGTTTTGTTTTACGAGAAATGTAAAAGGCATTGCAACACGGTTTTAGCTGAACTTTGTGAGAAGTTTCTGTTATCATAGTTGATCTGGTTAGTAAACGTACAATTGAAGTTATATGATCTTGCGGTCAGGGCAAGGGGGTGAAGTCATTTCTTTCAATGATCTTGACTCCGATATACAAACATTATTTCCTCCCTGTATCAAGATGCTGACTTTGTCCCGTACAGAGACGTCGCCAAGGAGATGCGAGTACAGGCTCAAGCCCACCCAGTCCAAAATGTGCCTATTTCAATATATTTAACTTTAAAAAGTAATCTGGACTTTGCCAAGTAATAATAAGTCTCGTATTTTATTTCATGTAGGCCTACGTATTTTCTCCTATTTTCTCCTTCACGTCTTCAAAAAGGTTTATCAAAATAGCACCCACAGAGCAATGAAAATTCAGTTGTTCTCCACTCTTCCAATTCCTTAGTTTAAGCCTCTTTTTCATGTTTGTACGGCAGGGGGGGGGGTAATGAGGATGATGAATAGGAATTAACTGAGGGTGTCACTACTAATTGCTCTGCTATTTGTTTTCTTTACGAAATAGGGAGGTTCAACCCCAAAAGTGGAGTTTAAAGCTACACCAGCACTCTTAAGACTGCCCAGAGACAGTGAAAGTGCAGGAAGTGGCCGAACATTGCTTTGCAGGAGAGGAGTGCAAGGCAAAGTCACTGGCTTAAAGGAAAGAAGTTAAGGAGTGGGGAGGTATTGTATCTGCATGGCACGACGTTATAATTTGATTTAGATAAACAAAAAACGACATTTTCCTTTAACTTGTTTAAGTACAGTGCTATTTCTTTTTCCTAAGCAAAAAATGAAAAATTCTAAAGCAATTTAAGACAATGCATTCAGACCAAGCAAAAGTTGAAGGCGACATTCTAGTAACAATTATACCTTACTCCGGTTTCGTAACAAGTCAGATTCTTGTGTGTGTGTGTGTGTGTGTGTGTGTGTGTGTGTGTGTGTTTGTCTAGGTGGAGGAAGTGAGGATTGCACGAATTCCTTTAGAGCGGATAGTGAAAAGGTTTAAAAATAAGCTCTTTCAGTGTTTCGTAAAAAAAAAAAAAAAATTGTCATCAAGTTGTCCCACCCAAAATACTGCTCGCCCACCCGTAGCCCATCCAGATTTCGAAGTCTAGCGACGTCCCTGGTCACGTAACGGATAACTGGCCGAAGTATAACTCTTTATGTAATGTGGTATTAAGCAATTCTATACCGGAGTTTACTGCTTCAGCTATGAGTTTCAAACTTTTACCCCTTTTATAGTGCTTGTACCCCTGGCCCTGTGCATATGACTAATCTCGTGCATCTTGATTAAGCACATCTTAGTCTCGCTGAAACTTATAAAGCGAAATTATTTAACGGTTCTGATAGTGTATCTTTCGTCCCGTAAAACAGGAAATAAGGACATGGTTTCTCATATACTTGGATCTGGACTTAGAATCCAGAGGAAGACGTGGATGTCGTGTTTATACTTTTTCTCCACAGGCTGGGTCTGACTCCCCAGTCTGAGAACGAATCTCCATGAGGTCACTTCAACCACGGAAGAGTGCGGTCGATCAGAGTTTTGCCGCCCCGGTGGCGCTGTGGTCTAAGCGATGGCTTCTGACCATTCGTCCGCGATGGGTCCGACTTCGAATCCCGGTGAGGCATGGATGTTGTGTTTGTCTTACAGCACTGGATCTCTCTCTTCCCTGGAATCAGTGGCCCTAAATTAGGGACAGGCGACTGCTTATATCTCATTGCGTTGCTCACGGTGGTCGTTAAACC
The DNA here is from genome assembly GCA_039090855.1 of Macrothele yani. Lineage (NCBI taxonomy): Eukaryota > Metazoa > Arthropoda > Arachnida > Araneae > Macrothelidae > Macrothele > Macrothele yani. The sequence goes on from CM077014.1 coordinate 5,900,357, forward strand.
TCCAATCCAATCCATCAGAGTTTTTGAACAGCCCGTAGGAGTAGGTAGGATATGAGAAAACTAAGTTTTGTACTTCATCATCATCATCATCATTGTCAACCATTATCAATCCACTGCTGGACGAAGGTCTCCCCAAGTTTCCTCCACAACGGTCTGTCTTGTGCCAGTCTCCTCCATGTCACTCCCGCATATTTACGAATTTCATCCACCCATCTCCCATGTGGTCTTTTTCTGGGTCTTTTCCTGTCCCTTGGAATCCAATCTAAAATTTCGGCTGTCCATCTATGGTCTGTCCTTCTGGCAGTATGTCCAGCCCATTGCCATTTCAGGGATTTAACTCTGATCATGATGTCTTCCACTCTCGTCATTTTTCGGATCCACGAGTTCCTCTTCTTATCTCTCCTGGTTATACCAAGCATGCACCTCTCCATGCTTCTTTGAGTTGTCTGCAGCCTTTGTATGTCTCTTTTAGTTAAGGTCCACGTCTCTGCACCATACGTAAGCACTTAGTCTCGCTGAAACTTATAAAGCGAAATTATTTAACGGTTCTGATAGTGTATCTTTCGTCCCGTAAAACAGGAAATAAGGACATGGTTTCTCATATACTTGGATCTGGACTTAGAATCCAGAGGAAATACGAAAGTAAAAACTGTTACCTTAGCTATTAATTCATACACTCGATGTGGATCAGGAATATCAAACAGAAGTCATCGCTCTTTCCACGTTAAGTGAGTCACGGAAAAATTCTCATTGGTTGCCATCGGAAATCGAACCCAGGGTCTCCCAGTTACGCGCCGGACATGCTACCACTGCACCACAGCAGCCTCGAATGCTCCGGACTCGCAGGTGATTAACTGCCAAACCGATTCCCGGTGGCGGCCGATGACAATTTTTCCGTGACTCATTTATTAACGTGAAAAGAACGATGACTTCTGTTTGGTACCTTAGCTATGTTGCTATTATGAATTGAACAGCGCGCCATTTTCCATCTTTTCAAGCCTGAGCAGCAGATCATACAATGCAGTAGGTAGCATCGTTCAGACTCCGATTTCACTACGATCCTGTCTTTTGCAATAAAAAGATCGTGCTTATGTTATCACTTTGTCCGTCCGTCTGTGGGCACCATATCTCTGCAAATATTAGTCCGAATTGAAAAATTATTTTTGCATTGGAACACATAAAATGTGAGAACGATGATTCTTGCATTCCGTTTTTTTTTCTAATGAAACACTTCGTTGCTAGAGGGCGTAGATGCAGATGCTATCGAATTCAAAATATATTTTATTCCATATATTGGCTCCTAAATATCCGATTGAAAAAATGATTTCTTTTTCTCAATGTCATTTACAACGAAGACTATTTTGGGTACAGTTTCTTTTTCATCCAATGCATAGATTTCCCGTTAGTGAGGCGTAAAGGTAAATTGCGATCTCCCCGATATCTCTGCTTCTAAATGTCCTACTTGAAAAATTCTTTCTGAATCGGATACAGCTCCTGGTGGGAAATGTTCTGCACATAATTTCTAATTTTTGGTAAAAAATGGTTTGTCTACCAGGAGGCGTAAGGGTTTATTTCGGTTTCTAATACATTTGAAGGAAAATCTGCGCTTCTGAAAACTCTATTTAAAATATTCTTTCGTGAACCGAAACCGCTCACCTCAAAAAGTCTTTTGAGAATAATTTCTGCTTAAAATAGCGCATAGTTTTTTCCGCCAGGGCGTAGATGTATATCTCATTTTTGTCGATATCTCTGCACCTAAGTAAGGCCAGTTCGAAAAATCCGAAATGCTCTGCATATAATTTCAAGTACTTCTTAGCGCATAAGTGTGCCACTAGAGGGCGTAAATTCACGTTTCAGTTTACAGCATGTTTACAGCAATATCTCCGGGACTGAAATCGCGATGAAAAAATTCTTTTTCGGTCAGGTACTACTAACTACGAAATTTTTTGTGTATATTTCCTTCCCAAATTAATGCCCAATTTGGCCGATAGGGGGCGAAAATACTTGATCTATTTTTCTAAAGATCTCTACTTCTAAAAGTCCTATTTAAAAAATTCTTTTAACACCGGATACCATTTACCTCGTGGAACACCTTAGGCTTGTGCTTGAGGAGCTTTTTTGAAGTTCACAGTTCTGTCGCTAAGTGGTGTAGGTGTACTTTTGCTTGCAGGATTGTCTCCCGCTTCCGTATGAAAGGAATTTTGTCCCATTTCCGCACATAGCAGATCGGTTAGTGCCATTTCCGTACAGTCTCACTGTGCCTGGTATCAGGCGTGGGGAATGCAAAGGGAGAAAGTAAATGCTGATCCCCTGTCCGTTCGTTAATCAATAAGCGCTCTTGGTAATATAAGCGGGAACAGCAATAAAAACTGACGGGTAAAGAGACTGCCCATTAATGTTATCTTTACGGACCAGCATTATTTGCAGATGTTTAATTTTAAAATCGCGAAAAAAAATTTCTCTTTTTTTTTTTTTTCGTTCGAAGCTGCCGTCAAAAATTCCGGGCTATTTCTTTAACCAGTTTCGTATGAAGTTTCCTCAAAAGATTTTGTAAAATTTTTCTCCCGAGGCATGTGGCTGTTACAGCCGTGAACCCTCCCACAGTGGGAACAGGGGATGGGTTGCGGGGGCTATCAGTGCGCCCCTGATCCTCTGCCTTCCTTCACGCATATCTCACTGCTTATAGTATGAAGATCATCACATCTGGGTACGGAAATGGCACTAGATGATCTGGATGTGTACGGAAATAGGACAAAAATTTATTTGTACGGAAATGGAGCGTACGGAACCGTCCCGGTGGCGCAGTAGGCTAAGCGCTGGCTTGTGAGGCATGGATGATGTGTTTGTCTTACGGCCCTGGCCCTCCCCTTCCCTGGAACCAGTGGCCCTAAATTAGCGACGGGCGACTGCTGATAGCCCAGTGAGGTGCTCACGGAGGTCGTTAAACCTAAAATAAAAAAAAAAAAAAAAAAAAAAAAAAAAGGACGTACGGAAGTGGGACAACACGGTTTTTGCAGCTGCATCTCCGCTTCTGAACACCTTATTAAAAAATTCCATTTTCTACTGTATTTCATTCGCTGCAATAAAGATGGGTAGCATTATCGACTTTAAACAATGCAAAACTTTCCGCTAGGGGACGTAAATGCCAAAAGCTTTTTCTCGTTATCTCTGCTGTCGGGAAATATATTTGAATAGTTCTTTTTCCGTGGCACAGCTTTTGCCACGGAAGATACTTTTCGTCTATTTTCAACCTTTCCGTTATGTAAAATTCTTCCGCTATGAGCCTTAGAGTCATATCATGCTTCCTTCTATACTTCTTCTTTTAACTGTTCAATTTGAAACTCTCTTTGTCTCTGGTACTCCTGCTGCTATGAGGAACTTTTTGTGCACCATTTGTTAATTTTCGTATCATACTTTTTAGCCACAGATGGGAGTAAGTAGCTGCTTCTATTCCTGCCTGAATGTTTCTTATCGATTGTAGAAATTGTGAAAATAGGAATTTTTCGGCGACGCTCATCGAACTTGCGTCTCCTCGCTCCGGAGTGAGTTGCTCTAACCGACTAAGCTACACCAACGGAATGTATCGCTGCAGATTTGTCGTTTTGACACGTTTTTCACCTCTGTAGTACGTCAAAAATCCCGGTTAAGTTTTTTACTAACCGGTTCCATTGACAATGAATAACGTTGAAATTTTTTATTTCCGTCGGAAAAGATTCAAAAGACGTGCTCATTACTACCGAAAATTCGGTGTCAACTTTCTTGTTTTTCTCAATCCTACGTGGCCTCAGAGATATCCACCAGCTCAACAGCCTCTGTGGCAGTGGCGGATGCAGCGGGGGGCGACTGGGGCGATCGCCCCCTTAAACCCTAACGAAGTTTTTATGTTTAAAGTAGAGAAGATCGTAAATGATTAACTTTGCATATTTTGTCTTAAGTTTTTCTAAAAAAAATGAACAATTGCGGTAAACTTAGTACGGAGGATTTAAAAAATAAGCAAAAAATAAAGAGAAAACAGGGACAGCGGGGGTAAAAAAACATGAGGATATTCTTCGTTAGTTATTTGCTATTGTCATATTGTCTAGCATCTGTAACTTCTCGAAACAGGGTAAAACAGAGCTTGGTACTGAAATCAGAGTAGGTGGGAGAAACTGTGAATAACAATCTGATCTACGTACGTATATTAAGTGGGTCGTAAAGAAAATTCGTAAAAATGTCCCCAACGCTTCCTGTCAGATAGTCTTTTTAGGACCTTTCTTTTTTCTTTTTTTCCTTTTTTCCTGCTCCCTCACGCCTCACGGGCGCTTCCCGTTGTTCCACCCACTTCGAAGTCAATCCCCGCTTGGGTGAGGTGGGCTGGGAAGGAGGCAGCGTGGTCAATACGGGGTAATTTTTGGCATCTCCTGCTACTAACATTATATATATGCAGGAGCAACATGGAAGAGATTGGCACAAGACAGACCGTTGTGGAAAAAAACTTGGGGAGACCTTCATCCAGCACTGGATTGATAATGGTTAACAATGATGATGATGATGATATATATATATATACTTAAGAGCAAAACTGAAGACTAAGGAAAAACTTTAGAATTTAAAACGAAGGTTGCAAAGTAACCTGAAAATCAAAACGCGCAACGCAGCAGTTTTGAAAATTCAGAATTCACATTCTATAAAGAAGATACCTAAGCAAAAACATACATATATAATTTTGACTCACACCTAGTACAACATAGAAAAGGTTATGTATCTACCTGTGTGAGTAAAAGGAGAAAAGATAAAAAAATAAAATAAAACAACTGAATGTAGAAGGTGTCGAGAATACTGAGCCTTGGCTTTATCAAGGACCGGCAAAAACTCTGCATTTTCTCACTTCCACAAAGACCTAGTTGGAAATGGGTTTCTGCAAGGCCATAGATGCAAGTAACATTCCCACCTAAAATAGTTTAACAAATATATATATGTCATGTCCTCCGTAGAGTTGCATGACCTAGCACTAGTTAACAATTTCGCTTGCATCCATTAACCTTCCTGGCCCGACCCATGCTCTTCATCTGTTACTATTAAACAGAGAGAAGAAGATTAAAGAGAACTCAAGCTGTGAGAGTGACATAATAATTAGAAATGATTTTCAGCCATAACGAAATTCCAAGTTCGTTTGAGAGAGAATTTAAACCTGAAAATCGATGCAAAAGAAATCCAAATTTTTAAATTGCAATTAAAAAAGGAAATATTAATTTTTAACGAACAGATTTTTTGAAAGAAAACTTGAGTCTAAAACCCCTACTCTACAACTTATGACAGCACGAAAACGAGAATAAGTTAAAGATAATAATTAACTAAAGAAAGTTTTCTTTAGTTAATTATTATCTTTAACTTATTCTCGTTTTCGTGCTGTCATAAGTTGTAGAGTAGGGGGTTTTAGACTCAAGTTTTCTTTCAAAAAATCTGTTCGTTAAAAATTAATATTTCCCTTTTTAATTGCAATTTAAAAATTTGGATTTCTTTTGCATCGATTTTCAGGTTTAAATTCTCTCTCAAACGAACTTGGAATTTCGTTATGGCTGAAAATCATTTCTAATTATTATGTCACTCTCACAGCTTGAGTTCTCTTTAATCTTCTTCTCTCTGTTTAATAGTAACAGATGAAGAGCATGGGTCGGGCCAGGAAGGTTAATGGATGCAAGCGAAATTGTTAACTAGTGCTAGGTCATGTAACTCTACGGAGGACATGACATATATATATTTGTTAAACTATTTTAGGTGGGAATGTTACTTGCATCTATGGCCTTGCAGAAACCCATTTCCAACTAGGTCTTTGTGGAAGTGAGAAAATGCAGAGTTTTTGCCGGTCCTTGATAAAGCCAAGGCTCAGTATTCTCGACACCTTCTACATTCAGTTGTTTTATTTTATTTTTTTATCTTTTCTCCTTTTACTCACACAGGTAGATACATAACCTTTTCTATGTTGTACTAGGTGTGAGTCAAAATTATATATGTATGTTTTTGCTTAGGTATCTTCTTTATAGAATATATATATATATATATATATATATATATATACGTATGTATTAACGATATATAAAAAAAAACATTTTATAGTGGCTTCTTCCCCCCTTCTGCACCCGAAAAACCGCCCCCATCTAGAGTAAATTTCTGGATCCGCCCCTGCTCTGTGGTAATAAAAAACTCTTGGAAAGAAGAAAAAGCCTCATGTGAAGTGGTACGAGCTGCATTCACGATTTTCCATCCAAGAAACGTTAACGTTTTCACTTTTAAATTAAAAAACAAAACAAAAAACGGAAAAGCTTTGTCATCAATGTTGGGAGCGGTTCAGAAATATGAATCGCCTATTACTGTGGTACAGCCACACAGCGTTTCTCTTGAAAAGGTCGAAGTAATAATACAAATCTATTGAAGTTTTAAAAAATGTTCAGACACAACTGAGAAGGAAAAAATCTGGCGGAAAAAGAGAAGTACTCGTATATTATGACACTGGTGCACAGAAAGAGAAAAAGGAAAGAAAAGCAGATGCGTTAGAAAGGTGAAAAGTGGGCGAAAGGAAGAAGAAGCATTCATTTTTCTCGGCGACCAAATCATCTGCCGCATGAATGACGCGCGGCGGCAGCCATCAGCACCTGTTGCTATGGATACGAACTGCGAACGTTAATTAAAAGCGGCTTTGGACTCGGCTCGGTCGCCCTTTTCAATTAAACGAGTTGGGCGCGAAGCCGGGTGAGCCATCATGGAAAGAGGCCTGTCATTCTCGTCACAAAGCCATTCGACCGGAACCTCTTTTATAAACTCCAGGAATGCCGGTGATGTCCGGCGGGAAGGAGTTCAGAGCTTCCTCCACCCCAGACCCATTCTGAAATTTCGCTTGTAAGCCATTGCCGCTGCTGCCGTAACTCAGGAATGCGCCTGACCTACATATTTCACCCTATCCCCCCAGTACTTCCCGCGCGGCGCTGTCTCCTTCTCAACGCACAAGCCATCTGCAAGCAAATGCAAATTTATGGTGGCGATTGAGCTCAGTAAAGACTCCGGCTATAAAAGTGTTTCGTACTTTTTATTATTTTCTTCTTTCTTTCTGGTGTAGAGCTCTATGTCGAGAAGATTGCCCAGATCTCCGGAAACGGAAATGCGTAGGAATATATTGATAGGATTTTGTTCACCGTTCGATGACAATACGAAGCCTTTTCCTGTGGCAAAACAGAAAAGAGTATGAGTGTTCACGAATATTTGCTGAAAATATGTGTTAACATGAAAATACGAGATAATACCGTGTTCAAAAGGCTGTTAGGAAAGAAGTGACATGCGCAAATCATAATGAAATATCTGTTTTCTAGCTAGATAAGATCGAAAGCCATTTGAGAGTCGATATTTCTGGAAGAGGATTTCTCAAAAGGTTGCTGTGGTGAAAGTTTCCCGAAGAACAGTAAGAACAACACGAAAGCTTGTTCAGGATTGATGAAAGGACAGTAGGTTGCATTCTTGACAGTTTCAAATGTTGAATAAACAAAGCCATCGCTCTTTCCACGTTTTATCAACACATAGAAACCAAAAATTGTCATCCGGTCACCGCTGGGGATCCGAATCCCAGATCTCTCGATACCTAGCCGAGCGCGCTAGCCTTACGCTACGGTGGCCAACAATCAACGGCGCTACGTGTGTTTTTCTGTCAGCTTCTGACATCATAAATCCATAAGATAGGTTCAGCAACTGAGACGTCTCCATCTGGTGGATTTAATAACGGCATTGGATATACACTGTATTGACAATAGTCACCGGACACGTAGAACAGAAACACAGCATAGCATTTATTGACATACATTAGTACGGTATCGGTCCACCTTTGGCCTTATTGCATGCACTCAATCTTAGAGACATGCTTTCGACAAGGTTTTGGAACACAGCAATAGGTTTGCGCTTCCATTCAATACATAATGCTGCCGCTAACTGTTGCTCAGTAGTAGGCCTTGATTCCAAATTTCTTATGTGGCACTATAATTCATCCCATAGGTGCTCTATGGGATTAAGATCAGGGCTCTGTGCTGGCCAGTCCACACACGATACGTAATTATCATCTAACCACAGCGCAACAGTCCTTGCTTTATGGCTCGGTGCATTATCCTGCTGGTACCAACAAGGCTCGGTTCCATAGTATTGCCACAGAATTGATACGGCATAATTGCACAGAACATCGAGGTAGACGTGCTGGTTAACAGGTTTATCCAAGATAACCAATGGGCGGGACAATACCACGAAAAACACCCCCACACGAGTACACTGCCAGCTCCAAACTTGACCGTAGTAACAGTACACTATGGTAAATAGTGTGCATCCTGCTGCCACCACATCCACACACGGCCATCAGACTGATGGATCGTGTATCTGGATTCATCAGTCCATAGGACCCGTTTCAATTGATCTACGGTCCACGATAAATGTTCTTCACACCATGCTAAACGACGAGTAGCATTCCGAGTGGAGATGAAAGGCTTATGAGCAGGCGCACGACCACAGTAACCCATGGAATGAAGTTCTCTGCGAATAGTACGTGTACATGCCGAGGTTCCAGCATTTTTGCTCACCTGAACACTGAGGTCTTGTGCAGTACTCCGTCGATTAGCTGTAACGACTCTCCTGAGACTTCGACGTCCTCTATCACTGAATTTCTTTGGTCTGCCGGTACGTTTTGCTGCTTTAGGCACGTCATGTGTTTTACACTTATTAAGTACATCCAAAACAGTTGACTTGGGTATGTTTAAACGCTTCTCGGTTTCTCTTATGGACAACCCACTAATATAACACCCAACAATCTTTCTTTTCTCAAAGTCAGTTTTCTCCCGCCGCGACATTTTCATTCAACCTCGCAGTGCGATATCATCGCGATCAGCTGCAGGCTTGTTTTTATACCGTTTGTAGCTGTACCGCGCATCTTATCGACGCCGCGGATCCGTTCATTTGCTTTTGAAGAGGTATCCGGTGACTTTTGTCAATATAGTGTATGACGTGTGTATCACGTGACGTCCGCAGAGCTTTAGATTGGCAATGGATTTTGTTTTGATGGTGGCTTCTCTATTTTTCTGGCCCTGGGTGTCCGGGTGTCTTAGACCCTGCTGGTATGTAATCTAAAATCTGATCTCAAACGCTATTTATTTTATCTTTTGGGCACAGAATCTCTTATTATTAAATGTTTATTTGGTCACACAATGCTGAGCATATTGATGGGCCGCACGTATCTAACGCATTGCATATGGCACGTGCCTGGCATGTATGCCTCTGCCAGAGTAAAATTTCGCTTTCGAATTATTAACCAAAATCGCCTGGTTAGGTAATCTGGGAAGAAGTCATCCGTCGCAGGTAAGATACTTTTATTTGCATTTAAACCGTTAAATATGCTCCTGGAAACTCGAAACGTAGGTTTTTACCACTTCCCCTGTCGTGGACATAAAAGTTAGGATTCATTAATTCAAATCTTCGACTGGTAAATTTTGTATGATAACAACTGATAACATACATTCCTTCTCTCGCTTTGCAACGTCTGTGTACCTTTGTGGAGGCGTCGTTACTTCTCGGCAACGTCTGTTTGGAAACAGTTTTGACCACAGTCTCTTCAGATTTATAACGTATTTTGTATTTAATTATGCATTTCAGCAATCCAAATACACTGCTATCCATAACGTGTAAAACTGTAGGTTAAGAATTAAATGTTATGAAAAATATTTACAATTGAGTGACCTCGTAATTTTGAATTTTTGAACTGGCCAAAATTCATGCACTTGTACGATTGTGATACCGGAATATGATTTCGATCGTTAAAATTATTAAATTTATGGTAATCACCCGGAAGTTGAGAATAATCCCCAAAATAGAATTTTTTAAGTGGAAAATTATTTATAGCATCGAATTTCACTTAAAAATAAAACACAACGGGAATTTAGCGCATTTCGGATGGTTTGGTTACAAACGCTTTCACATAGCTACCAAATTCGCGTGTATCGTTGCGCCATGTTTACATAGAGCCGGCTCACATCCAACATCGAAGAGCAAAGGAAATAGGTCCTTATAAATGGCATGCGGACAAGGGCGGATTGGCCCACCGGGACAACGGGATATTTCCCGATGGACCACTCGAGAAATGGCCCACTATTTCTAGTGCTCTCTTTTTCTGGATTATTTGGAAAGAACGAATAATGATTTTGGTATTTGTGTTAACTTCATTTGAGCTTTATATTGCCTGCCTAAATCGTTACTGTCTTAAAAAACATTAGCGCAAAATAATAGAAATAGTATAACTATACTGTTTATTAAAAACATTAACGTTTCATTCTGTTTATGCATACGTTGAGCGTTTGCTCTAAAATGACAAAACAGAATTTTCTGAATCAAAGGGAGGCTATTCTTCCGCAGACGTGCGCACGGCTCATTTCTCAGAGCTAAGACAGCGGAAAGCTAGCACAGCTCCGGGAGCATATACCGGAAGCATCAAGCTACTGTTTTCGATGTGGCAACGGATCTGTTGTTGTTTAGATTTGAATGCAAACAGCATGTTTTTAGAGTCATTTAAAAAGTAGCACAATGAAACAAGATATACATAAAGACAGTCTAGGTGATCGATTAATGGAATTCATATTCCGAAGGGAATGTAGTGCCAGGAGCACAGACATCTTCGAAGAAATGCTTCAAATAATAAGAAATCACGAATGGCAATGAACGTCGATGCTTTTGCTTTATAATAGTCTTTTTCTATATATTTGTAAATACGAATTAAAATACTACTTGTAAATACGCAAGTAAATTTTTTTTATAAGTTGTGACGTACTACAGAAGTGAAAACATGTGTCAAGACGACAAATCTGCAGCGATACATTCTGTCAGCGTAGCACAGTTGGGAGAGCGACTTACTCCGGAGTGAGGGGACATGGTTTCGATGCCCGTCGTGGACAAATATGCGTTTTCGCAGTACATGAAATAGCTTTAGTAAAGTCCTCAAAAGGATCAATGAATGAAATACGGGATTATACCATTGTACAATACAAATTTGGAAGATGTAAATCCGTTTATTGGTGTAAATATAGCATGAATGGCAAGTCAGATAATATCCTAAAATTTGAAAATTTCGTCGACCTGGAGCGGGAATCGAACCCGCTTCTGCCGGGTAGCGTCCGAGTATGCTAAGAACGACCAAGTTCTAAGTCTGCGGTTAATTTGAATATAACCATCACAAGATTCGCTAGTCGAAGCAACCGGCATTCATATATAGCGAATATGAGGTACGGTGGGCCCCTAGGCTATAGCCCCACTACCCCCCCCCCTTAATCCTACCCGGGTACATTATAACATATGAATGGAATAAAATTGCTTGCCTTTGTCACTTGAAATTAATGTAACAGCGGAGTAAGCCTCATTTTTTAACAAGAAATATTTCATGATGTGTTTTGGTACCTTTCCACAGCCCGGGATGCCCACGCAACGAACCTGAGAAGTGCGCTTCCCTGGATTCACCGAAACGTCAAGCGAACAAGAAGACCACCTGTCCAATGGATACAGACGAGTTCCGGAAGAGGGGGAGAGAGATGGTCGATTACATCGCCGAGTACTTGGAGACCATTTCCCAGAGACGAGTAACACCAAACATCGAACCTGGCTACCTAAGGAAACACATACCTTATTCCCCACCGAACAAAGGAGAAGAATGGGAAGACATCATGAAAGACGTCGAGAGGTATATCATGCCTGGGGTAAGCATACCACATAAAATTTCTTATTCTATCACATAAATAAAGTTGGAGCTATCATACGTTTATATGTAGTTGAAAGCCCGTCAACAATGATGGAAAAAAATAAAATATGTAGAATAATTTTTAATAATCAGGTATTCTTTTTGTTTGTGATGTCCAAATGTGAAAGTATGTTTCATGAACATTATAAAAAACAAAAAATAAAATATTGGTTGTGGCAGGAACTCGACAATTGAAACTCCTTCCACTGCTCCAGCAAAGTGGGACAAAGATTCAAACGCTCAGACAAATGAAATTATATTGTTTGTGATTATTCTCATGCCGTGACAAATCTTCTAATCGCCCGCAAAAAAAAAAAAAGAGATAACCATAAAAATTAACTGAGGTCATTTGGTCAATCAATTCTAATCCTTTACTTAGTTTAATTCAACTGGCAAAATACTTTTTGCAGATATATTCTGGGGAAGTCGAAATCCTCAAGATCTTTACTATTTCTGCAAACAGCTCCCCAAAACACAGCTTAATGGGGGTTTTTTTCTTGTTTTTTTTATTGGAGGTTCAACGACCACCGTGAGCACTCAGTGGGCTATAAGCAGTCGCCCGTCCCTAATTTAGGGCTACTGGTTCCAGGAAAGGCAGTGCTGTAAGACAAACACAACATCCATGCCTCAACGGGATACGAACTCGGACCCATCTTGGACGAATAGTCAGAAGCCATCGCTTAGACCACTGCGCTACGGGGGAACTCTGTTATGACTGAAAACACTGTCTTTTCGAGGTTTAATGGCCAGCATGAGCAACTAAGAGCTGTAGGCAGTCGTCTGTCCCTAATTCAGGTTGGTTGGTTCGTTGGTTGGTGGCCCTAATTCAGGAAATCTTGTTCCAAGAAAGAGGAGAGCGCTGTTAGACAAGCGCACCAGCGCCCTTGAACTTGAACCCGCACCTATCTTGGACGACGAGACCAAAGTTTACTCCTCCGTTGATTTGAATTGGTTCTCAAAATAGTATAACTACATATAAAAACACAAACCCAAGTCATTTGCACGATCCGTTCCCATGCAAAAATATCCTCAAGTATTGCACTCTACTACTGTATATTTATTACATCAGATGAAAAAGCTATATACACAATTTTAACCTGATGTACTGTAATTAATATAGTAGAGTGCAATATTTGAGAATATTTTTACATGGGAATGGATCGTGCAATGACTTGGGTTTATGTTTTTATACGTTACGAACAGCACGAAATGATGTTGCAGTATAACTATACTAGTGAACCGAATTTCTTGGCGTAGAATGTGTAGAATTTCTTGGCATTGGAAGTGTTCCACTGTTCAATTTACAGTTTTCTGTCTAATTTCCTTGAAAAAGCCATCTAGTTGATATGCGAAAGCTTGGAAAGTTTGATTTCTATTCTACTTCAAGAAATTCGGATCGCTAGTATAGTTATACTATTTTGAATATAGTTGATGTATGGTTCTTTATCTATATATTAATTCTATAAGGTTTTTTACTGTGAGTCCTACTTTGGGAGAACGGCTGAACGTAAAGATATGGTTGAGGTACCAAAATAAAGATCTTACCACGTAGATGTGCCATTCGAAGAGAAAAATAAGATGGGGAGGGGGGCAAAGTTCCCATGTAAAGTCTATGGAAGAAGCGTGCGGTTGACCCACGCGCTGTTGAAGGAGGAAGAATGGAGGGTCTGAGATAGTCCGAAGCCTTTTCTTATCTGAGCGAACCACTGCGCAAAGCAACGCTAACAGGCATTTGTATCAAAGTTCTTCTCATCGGAACAGCGAACATTCTCGAAGACCTGATTGCGTTATGCCGTTGGACTGTGTGATGTATATATACAATTTAATATTCATTCAATCCAGTTTATTCTCGTAGGTAAGACGTTTCCCCTTATGTAAAGATGTAAATAAATATTCCGTTGACCATTGTTAGTGAAAATATTTAGGATGTACATATTGAGTTGCGCCATCTATATCTTCATTCTATAAGGCTTTTTACTGTGAGACCTATTTTGAAAGAACGGCTGAACGTAAAAATATGGTTCAGGTATCAAAATAAAGGTCTTACCATTTAGATGTGCCAGTGGAAGAGAAAACCGAGATTGGGGAAACTGTTAGGGCGTGGCGGGGTGACAAATTTCCCATTTAAAGTCTATGGGAGAAGCGTGCGGCCCTTATCTACATCAGGCGCTCAGTTCAGTGTCAGACTTGGTGTGTGCATGGTGTTCTATGATCAGTTCTAAAGTAAGTAAATACTTTATTGCATACTTACCCTTAACAGAATGTCTCTCTCGCAGAAAAAAAAAAAAAGAAAAAAGAAAAGGAAACGTAAGAGATCAATGGGTCGCAATTATATGTCTCGGACAAGAGAGAATTCTCCCTTCTCTGGAACCAGTGACCCTAAATTAGGGATGGGCGACTGCTTATAGCCCATTGAGTTACTCACGGTGGTCGTTGAACTTTCAATCAAAAAAAAAAAAAAGATTAATCACGAACCTGGACTATTGTCTTTACTGAAGTGGTTGAATGAATTTGTCAATCAAATAAAGTTTACATTTGTTGTTTCATATGAGTTTATTCTTTTCAAAAAAAAAGAAAACAAAACAAAAAAAATAACTAACCGTCGATTTCGACGGTTTTCGTCTAGTTATCAATTAACCTGAATCGATAATTCTAATAAAGTGCAGTTTCTTCTTTTAAGTTTCTGCTATGTATTTTCCGAGTTTATTTTATTTAGGGGTTCTGATAACCTTTTTAAAGACGTAACCTGAGTAGGTAAAACAAATTGCAAAACACACTATACGATCAAATGTAGAGGATTTTAGGAAGGGAGTGTCTGACCCCAGGTCTTAAACAACCCTTAGAAGATTTGGGCTAGAGTGCCAGATAAGAAAGTCACACGGAAGCGAGGTAGAAAGGGGGAGGAAGAGGCCCTTATTTATTACCGGGGAACCAGTACCCGGGGTCCGACGGCTTAACGTGTCCATCCGACGCACGGCGGATATTTAGTGGATCCAGCGTTCGTACCTGCCTGGAATCGAACCTGAGGCCCTTTCCGTGGCAGTCACGAACGTTGCCCACTAGGCCACTCGCGGCCCACTATACGATCAAAAGTATATAGATGCCCTTTTGAGTAGTGGATTTGTCCTTATACGCAACAGATATGGCACATACAGGTATAAAATGTCGCATGTGGCCTGGCAACATTAGCGCACCCACGGAGGGGGCTTTTGGGTCTTAAGCCCCCTCCAAGGAGATTAAGAACGACGTACGTCACAAATCAAACATTCAAAAATATTATTTTGCATGCTCAAAAAATTACATAGTGCCTTCTATTACATGGTTTCTTCTTCCAAAAGCCTCAAAGAGATTAAGAGCGACGTACATCACAAATTAAACATTAAAAATATTATATTACATAGTGTCCGACATAGCGTCTTCTATTACACGGGGTCTTCTTCCCAAAGAGATTAAGAGCTACGTGCATCACAAATTAAACGTTCAAAAATATTATTTTACATGTTCAAAAAATTACATAGTGTCTTCTGTTACATGGGGTCTTCTTCTCAAAGCCCCAAAGAGATTAAGAGCGACGTACATCACAAATTAAACGTTCAAAACTATTATTTTACATGTTCAAAAAATTACATAGTGTCCAACATAGTGTCTTCTGTTACACGGGGTCTTCTTCCCTCAAAAATGTTATCTTACATGTTCAAAATATTACATAGTGTCTTTTATTACATGGTGTCTTTTATTACTTGGTGTCTTTTATTACATGGTGTCTTCTTCCCAAAGCCCTAAAGGGATTAAGAGCGACGTACATCACGTCATCTGATGATGAAAACCATCATCAGATGATTGCGTGAGGTGCTTTGAAAGGCATGTTTTTTTTTGGGTTTTTTTTTTCATTTTTTTAGTGTGAAACAACCAAGCCTGTTAAACCTTGTAGTTTTGAATATATTAGGAATGTAAAAACCTAAGTTATGGCAATTGAAAAGGAGCATTTTCGGAGAAACTATTACCGAGAGAGTGCCTCCCAAAACATCAGTTTACACTTATTTTTGCCCTCCCCCAAATGTTTGATCACACTACGCCTATGCTGGCAAACATCATAGACAAGCATGAACAGCTAAACGGGCAGTACGACAGATTTCAGCGACTTCCAACGTGGCACGGTCACAGGATATCATCTTAGCACCAAGTCAGTTCGGAATTTTTTTGACTTGTTTCAGCTAGTCGCATCTATCAACTGTAAAGGATGTTATTATGAAGTGGAAGTGCCTAGGAGTACGAACAGTGCAATGCAGAGCAAAGACTGGAAGAGAACTATCGTTCTCTTCAGTCTTTTTTTTTTTTTTCGAAAGAGGGCAAAAGGTATTGTTTTTTTTCGTATCTTCCTTAATATTTGACCGTTGTGCGAACATTTCTATTTGGTAAGTACAGAAAATTTTGTGTACTGTTTGATTCTCCCAATCACATCAGCTGCTTAAAGGGTCAAATGGATTTTCCGTGTTTTGTCATAATGCAGTTTATATTAATCTTGTCCTCACGTGTTTTACATGTGTGACTCACTCTGCTGAAGTTTTACTGCTACATAACTACTAAGAATTTGTTCACATGCTAAAATAATGTTAACCTAACCGAGGTAATTTATTTCCCAGAATCGTATAACGATGGTAAATAGCTCTTTTGGTTTTCGGTATTGTGCTTAAAAATAAAAAGATTGATTTAATTATAAAACTGCCTTTTTTTTCAGGTGACACACTGGCAGCATCCTAGGTTCCATGCGTACTTTCCCGCAGGAAATTCCTATCCCTCCATATTGGCGGATATGCTGTCTGATGCCATTGGTTGCGTCGGGTTTTCCTGGGTAAGTTCAGATTTTCTTCTCTGCAACCGGCAAAGTGAATGTATAACTAATGTGCTGTTAGCTTGTTGTGCAGTTGATATGTTGCTTTTGGAGCATGTAATATGAAATTGATTTTACTTTTTAGATAAATAAGACTACAAGCATTTCCCATGCTTTTGGAATGATAAAAAACATGCAGTTCGTATAGAAAAAGTTCCATGAACGACAATTCTCAGTGTACGTAGAGCTGTATATATGACTGACCTGGATCAAGCTGACTGAGTGATTTTTATTTGCCTTCATACATTTTTCTAAATGCTCCATAGAAAAGCAGGTACAAGTGTAACCGGGGCTTCCATATTTATCAGAAGCGAGATTCTGTAGCCATTTTTAGAGATAGTGAATTGTAGTTATTTTCTTTCATTTCCCGCCATTTGGATGGGAATTGCAGCAACAGGCAAAGTATCTTTTTCCCACGCGTCGCAGCAGAGGGGTGTTAGATTTACAGCTTCGTCGATGTGAGAAGAATGAAACTGGACATTATGGCTTCTCCGCCATCCCAGGCAGTCCGATGCAGAGGGCAATTAAGGAATCTTGCGTTTTTCGGAGAAGAGGGATCTTAGGGTGTGGCCTGAGGGAACGCGGCGGCAGAAGGTCGACGAAACAAGAGAGCTTTAGCGGGGGTGCAGATTTCTTTGGGACAACCGAAGGAGGAGGAAATTGAGGCCGATGATAGAGTAAACTGAAGGAGATCATGAGCGGGAGAATACGTAGAAAGAACGGAGATCAGGACAAGGCTTACAGACATTCCCCGTAATATCTGAATAAAAGTTTTCCTCATTGCAAAATTTAACCTCAGTCGATTCACTTTCCTATGCTTTGTATTGTATTTATCTGCTCCAATTGGGAGAATTACGGATTATACCACCGATACCGAACTTACTGCAAAGGAAGCATCAAACTAACCCTCCACACAGGGCGCTGCAATATAACTCAGCACCAAGCCCTGTAACACAAGTACATCTTCTGTAGCAGTTGCAAATTCTGAATGCCGTGACAGAATCTTTTTCTTTCTTTTTTTCTGTATGTCTTTCTTTTTTGTACGCTTTGAGTACTCACTCACGGGCACAGTTTTATTCCTTTTTTACATTTTCTTTAATTTCTGCATGGCTGATTATTGTTAGTAACTGTTAAGGGCAAAACAAAAACAAAAAAAAAACCTTCGTGGTACTTACCGTAGAGAGCAGTGATTCATGTCACGTTTTTTACGTTTGGTATATTATGTGAATGATTTTCATTCTTCGTGAGTTCTGTAAAAAATCGGTGCATATGACGGCTTCGATTCACATTGAAGGCTGGTCGTCCGATTACTAACGGTTTCACATAGTTCCCAAGCTCGCGTGAATCGTTGCGCCATACAGCCTTCTCACACCATCACGAACGAGCAACAAGAACTAACTCACAATGCATTTTACACGAAGATTTTCTTAGAATAATAATAGATTACATATTGTAATGGCTCGGATTTCTTGAAAGGAGCATATTTTATGAAGAAAAATGATAGAATAGTAGTGGAATGGACTTTTGCTTGTGTGTAGAAAGCATCATTTAGATCCTATAACGCAACCCTTTTCGTGAGCAAGACTGGTGTTACGCGTTGTCTAAAACCACGACTAAGGGAATGTTAAACTAAATGAGAATACGATGCAATAATTCCTAATTAAGTTTTTACGACCAGACGAAACATACACAGAAGTCAGACTTACGATAACCTTTTATTGGTCCAGCATGACATCCACAATATGGCACTACTATTGTTAAAATACACGTATCTCTTAACAGCGATCAACCATCTCCACACACACACATACACTAAGAAACTGCTGTATCGTCCTTTTTATCTATCGTTCGTATCACATTTATACGTCACTCACTCTGACGTCAATTGTGTTGCCAACTTCATTCTTGTGAGAGAGAAGATATGACGTTAAGTTTGGAAAGTGCAAAGGAGAACAAACTCAAATTTACCTAGGAAAAGGAGCTAAAAATGAAATTTATTTTAGAATATACGCCACAATCCCTTTTGTGATGTAAATAAAAGTTATTCAACGTACACAGTGGAAAAAAATATTTTGAAACATATTTACTGAAAAACAGATCTACCCTGTGCAAAAAAATAAAATAAAATAATAAAAAAATAAAATTGAGATGTGGAATATTGGACACCGTGACTCGAGAGGTTTATAGCAAAAGGAGATGAAATTATGAGAGTTGCGGATTTAAATCATGCCAAACTGTAAACAGATTTGTAAAAACACAAATTTACTTGTGGCAGAGATTGAAGCCACGTCCTTCTGCTCCGAGGCCGAATGTTTTCCCAATTAAGCTACTCGAGGCAAAATTTATTGCTGCAACTTTGTCATCTTGACATGTGCTTCACTTCTGTAGTGTATCCCCCTTCCTACATTTGAGAAAGACAAAATCTCAGGTTTCGGAAGTAACCTTGCTTGAAGTAACTCCCTGTAGAAGAAGGAATTGTCGCTAATTCCAGACGATGTGTGGAACAAACATCACACATTTTTCGAAGAACCCAACGGCCAGTAGATCCGTCTTTAAGTTCGGGCGCCAATGTGAAAACACAAATTTGCCGGTGACGAGGATCGAACTAGCATCCTTCTGCTCCAGAGCCGAATGCTTTTCCAACTAAGCTACACCGACGAATTTAACGTTGCGACTTTGCCGTCTTTACATGTGCGTCACCTCTGTAGTACGACACAAACTGCCATTCCGGCCGCAGAAAAGGAAGAAATCCATAGTGGCACGGTTAACGACACCATAGGAGATTTTTTAAAAGTGAGAAAATTTTAAGGAACAAAGGGATTGGGACAGTTAAGTTTAGAAATGAGAGAAATTTTTTGATGGGATGGACGAGGATGAGAATAAAACTGAAGTAGGGAAAAGACAAGGATAGATAAGAGATATTTCACGACGTAAAACGCAGAGCTTGGTAGCTCATACATTACGATGCTAGAACTTATCCTCTGACGATGCTTGAAATCCCCTGAAGGTGAAGCGCTGTTTGGCAATTCCATAGAGAGCTGGCTGGTAATTCTATGAAGAGCTGGGTGTCATAATTCTAGGCTTTGGAGGCGAGAAAGAAGAGAGTCGATTCGCAAGTTATTGAACAAACTTGACGGAGATTAAGCGGCTATTAAAATGCTCTTCACATATAAGTGCCCTCTTCTACTGCTAAGAGATAAAAAAAATCGCTCTTGGAGATTTCAGCCAAGCAAAGGCGAAAATTTTATTCATTGTCGTTAAATTTTTGAGACCTCGGTTAGTTAACAAGGCATTTAGTTTCCCAGGCAAATCTGAAGTCGATAGAGTAAGTCATCTCCTCGTTTACTACCTGAAAAGTTGCTGATTAATTTCGATGATCGGACAGGGACAGATCATTGGTAAAGGTTCCTCGATTTCTGGAATTCGTAGAAAGAGCACAGTAATTCTTGGAAACGGAGTTCTTGGAAATTCGTGAAATTTTGTAGTTCGAAGAGCAGGGACCGGTTCTTTAAATGAGGAAATCAAAGTAGGCCCTGAAATTAGCATTTTCTTGGAGAGAGAGAGAGAGAGATAAAGAAGAACATTTAACATTCAAATAATTTTCAAAAGCGGTTTGAGCTAATCTTTAGGAGACTTGGGGGATTTAAAGTTTTTCTGAGACTTCAGGTCTTTTTTTTTTTTTCGCATGTAATAGGAGAAATTTGAGCATACATTTTTGTCTTCGCTGTTTTGAAATGCAATAGACTCTACACCGATGAGCTCTTACATTATGACCACCTGCCTAATAAGCTGAAGGACCCCCTTTAGCCCGCAAAACAGTAGCCACTCGGCGAGGCATCGATTGGATAAGGTGACGATAGGTATCCTGGGGTATCTGGTACCATTATTCAACAGCATGTCCTCCAGTTCCCGTACGTTTTTCTTTTGTTTTATTTTTTTGGGGGGGGGGGTGATTTAGCGCGATCCCGCTTTTCCGAGTTGAACCACAGATGTTCGATTGGGTTCAGGTCAGATGAATTTGGAGTCCAGCGCATTAACAGAAAGTCACCAGCATGTACCTCGAACCACTCCTTGACGATTCTGGCAGTGTGGCATGGCGCATTATCTTGTTAGTAATAGCCATCACCAGCAGAGAACACAGTTGTCATGAATGGGTGAACTTGGTCCGAAAAGATGTTCAGATACCTGACAGCTTTCAGCGATTGTACTATTGGGATAATGGGGTCTAAAGTGTCCCACCAAACCATCGCTCACAGCATAACACCGCCGCCTCTAACCTGTTTCCTCCCAACAGTGCATCCATGTGCCATAGCCTCCGTTAGTAATAGGCTTATCCGCGCTCGGCCGTCTACGTGATGCACCAGGAATCTTGATTCGTTAGACCAGGGCACTTTCTTCCAATGATCCACGGTCCAATCTCTATGATCTTAAGCCCATTTCATGCGTTGTTGGCGATGACGTGCAGTGAGCATGGGGACCCAGCTGGGTCTTCGGCTAAGCAGGCCCATGCGCAGAAGGCTGCGATGAACTGTGTGCTGTGACACATTGTCCTGATCCCCACAGTTGTAGCTGCGGGTGATTTGTCGCACTGTGGCCCTGCGATCGATGTAAACAATGCGCGACAGTCTCCGCTCCCCTCTGGCGTCAATGAGCTGCGGACGACACACGACTGGACGAGGGTTCGTCGTTTGGCCATATGTGCACCACTTTTGATACGTACTCACTACAGCGGCACATGAACAACCCACAAGACGCGCAGTTTCCGAGATCGTAGTTTCAGGCGGCATGTCATAATAATTTGTTCTTTATCAAACTCCGATAAATCGGCAGCTTTTCCCATTCTGACGCCGAATACTCTACTAACCAAAAGTAGGTCCTCGGGTTGTATATATATATATATACTGCTCTATGAACTTCACCTGCGCCACCGTTCGGTCTCCAGGTGCTCTCATTTCTCTAGACTGGGGGTAGCCATATTGGAATGGCTCATCGGTGTAATTGGTTAGGATGATTTTCAGGTAGAGGATATCGATATTTTTAATTCTACATCGATATTTTTCAGTTTATAGAAGATATCGATATTTTTCATTCTGCATAGATATTTTTCAGTTTATAGAAGATATCGATATTTTTAATTCTACATCGATATTTTTCAGTTTATAGAAGATATCGATATTTTTAATTCTACATCGATATTTTTCAGTTTAAAGAAGATATCGATATTTTTCATTCTGCATCGATATTTTTCAGTTTATAGAAGATATCGATATTTTTTTACATCGATATTTTTCAGTTTACAGAAGATATCGATATTTTTAATTCTACATCGATATTTTTCAGTTTATAGAAGATATCGATATTTTTCTCTAGTGGATGAGCTTGGAGAGTTACGGTAGCACGTAATTTTCAAAAGTTTGAAGCTTTTTCAGGTGGGATTCGCTTTAGATGCCCTAAATTGTGGAACCTCACAGCAGCAATTGGGCGTAACAAGTTCTCCGTAATGTGATCTTATTTTTTAATGCATACATGTGCTTGGCAGATCGGAACAAATACAGTATTTTAGAATTGAAACTTTGTAGATTGTATAGCGTACATCTGGTGTCTCCGAAAAAGACTAGCTTCGAAGAGGATACCAAAGCATTCCGTTTCAAACCAAATAATGAAGTGATGCAATGCCAGTCATGCTATATAAATACCGCATGACCTTGCGTGTACTCCTAACTGTCTAGCATCAGTTAATTAATTAATTAATTAATTAATTAATTGTTCCAGGAAAGTTAATTTTACAGTGTCGAAATAGAAAGTAAGAAACTCGTCATTAATGTGGTAAGACTGTGTAGACAAGCCTGGCTAAACCAGTACTAGGAGTCACGTAGTTACAGGCTTCCGATCAAAATTTATGATCTTGAAGTTCAGCTGTCACTATTAGGATTTAAAACTAAGAAGTCGTCCATCCCTAATATATACAACGGCCGTTCGGTAAAAACTGAAAGTAAAATCACACAGAATGAAGAAATATTGATACAGCAAAATATTTGTTATTCTCTCTCAAAGTATCTTCCCTCGAAGGATATGCAACGGTCCCATCGGTCAGTCCACTTTTCAAAGCATGTGGCGAAGGCAATTTGTGGAAGCTGCTTTAGCGATCCATGTACAGCTTGAACAACGTTAGCATCTGTGTTGAATGTTGCGCCAACTGCTCCTTCATTGTTGGAAACAAACAGAAATCGCACGGGGCGAGGTCAGGACTGTAGGCAGGATGTGGCATGATTTCAATACTGCATTTCGTAAGAAACTGTTGAACACAAGCAGCCACATGTGGGCGGGCGTTATCATGATGTAGGGTCCACCTGTCCACCAGTTCCGGTCGCTTAATCGATATGTGTCGTCGCAGACGCTTCAAGACTGAAAGGTAATACTCAGCATTGGCAGTAATTTGTGGAGGAATGGCATGCTGGTACATTACACCTTTATAATCAAAGAAAATTATCATCATCAACTTCTCAGCTGATTTGGTTTGACGTACTTTTTTCGGAGGAGGCGAGCCTATGTGTTTCCGGACACTTGTTGCGCGCTTCGTGATTGGGTCGAAATAGTGGACCCATGTTTGGTCGGCAGTTATTACTGTGTTTAGAAAGTTTGGATCCTTTGCAATTATTTGTTTCCACTCATGACACACCTGAACTCTGGACAACAATTGTTCTCTCGTCAGGTGATGAGGTACCCATCTGGAACACACGCGATGCAGCAGTCATTCGTCGCGTAGAATGCGGAACGCCGACGTTTTTGAAATATTAGTTGATGCCGCTATGACTTCACACGTCATTCGTCGATCTTCTTGCAGGATTGCCCAAACAGTGTCAACAATACGCTCCGTAACAACACTTTCAGGTCGACCAGGCCTAGGAGCGAGTTCTGCTGACAAACGCTCTTTTTGAAATCATGGTACTATCCAAAAATCGTTGACTCACCGAAACATTTACCTTTGTAAGCTTTTTTCATTAAATCTACTGTTTCTGGAGCAGTTTTACCCTAACGATAGCAAAAGTTTATCGCACAAAGCATTTCACTTCTTAACTCTGAATCACTCACCTCCATAGCTGTATGGCGAAATGCAGACGTACCTTAAACAACTGCGCAATAACAAATCCAGAATCGTCTGCCACGGTTAATAACTGTTGCCATAGACACTTCCTTAATTCAGTTAGTCGTCTGCGTGGTTTTTTCCTCTTTCGCACTGTTGCCAACTCAAAAAAAATTACTCTCAGTTTTTATGGAACAACCTTTATAGATCCAAGAAATCATCCTATCTCCACAACATTTATTTTTCTCATTCTGATCTTTAATTTCAGAAAAAATTCTGTCCTCGTACATTCTGTTCGGGTCTGCATCTCCGTCCGATTTCTGTCCTTACCACAAATGATTACTCTTCGTAACAAGTGGATGAAGTAAAATAAAAATTTAGATTCACTGTTTCCAGAAAAGGCGGGGAAAACAGTGCTAGATAATCAAAAAATTAGACCGGGAAGTCAAACCCACGCCCTAGGGTACTGTACCACAGAAGAAATTGACATCTTTTTTTTTTTTTGCTACTGCTGCCTTCTATTTCTGATGCTTCTAGGTCAAATGTATCTGTATGGTAATAGCTATTGGTTAGTTAGTATCTGTTGCTTAGCAGCTGAGCTGACTAAAGGTGTTAAAAATGGCAAGCTGATGGACTATCATTTGTGAGCGAAAGTACTGATCCGTAAAGTTAGTTGTGTATGAGGACCAGCTTTTCCTGTCTTGGTATATCCCTACTGCTTTTTCTTTCTTATTTTAGTTTTGTAGTTTAGCTCGTTCGACCCTTGAGGAGCGTACTGTAGAAATGTCTCGGGATCCCTAATTCTGGATGATCTGCTCCACGTGAAAAGATTAGGACTCAGGAACAAACAACTTAATCTTGTTTCATCGGAACTCAAGCGTTAAGAATCGGTCCTAACTGCAAGTTGAATGGCCAAAGATTTTTCCTTGGCAGCAAGAAAAGGTTGTTACCATGACGTGTGGTATTGCGTATGTTGAACTGTTTGACAATTATTTATTTTCTGAGTTCGCTCTTATCGGCAAACGAAACTCAAACAGAGTCTGTGTTTGTACACGAACTGTGATTCATGTGGCCTTTGAACTGGTTCCATATTTCAAAACCAAAATCTCAGCATCGGACTTGAAAACCTCTACGACGAAAGTAACCTCACAGTGCATCATTATGAATGTCAGGTGATAAAGATATGCAAAATAAGAGCGATGGTCACATTTGGAGGAAACGCATGTGGCAACACAAACAATGAGTGCAACATATATTGCGTTGAATTGCGAAACTGTGGAAGCGAGCTTGAAAAAAAAAAATTTGCATGAACTTCCATGATAAAGTGATAACGGAACCAATGTGAGAGTCAGAATCATGCGAAAGATAGTCTTAACGAATGAAACGTTTATGGTGACGTCTGCATTGTCACAAAATCTTTCCTGAAATCAACTAGAACAAAAAAATTGACCTTGACATAAATGCATTTGCATAATGCATTCTTTACTTGTGAATCTTTCACTCTGTTGATAAGCCTCCGTCCGTTTGTTGTAACTTTCTTTTATCATTCCTCAACCAAGTTTTGACCAGATTTTTAAAAGAAAGATACTTAGGATCTTATTAAGCCAAAGGAGTGATACGATAAAGAGATAAAGTAAATGTCTTCTGTTACTCGGGTGTGAGGAAGCAACTGAAAGTTTGGAAACGAGACTGTTGACAGAAGCATTATGAAGAAGAAATTGTGTATTTCCACATAGTTCGTTTACCAAGTTTCAGCAGGACGTCCATTATCACTCATTACCGTTGCTTCTTTATAAAATGTTTTAGTAGTAGATGCTTCTGTTTTTAAAAAAAATACGGGTAGGCTCAGTTCTAATTGAGCCTTCCGTTTGAAACATAGGACTACGACTTGCAGATCGGAAAGTTGAAATTAGCTAGTCGATAATGGTTTCAAAGCGTTCATTTAATTTATTATAGCCAACACAGGTCTATGATATGAAAAGTAGCTTACATAATTTTTACAAATATTTCTGGATACATTGCGAACACAAAGCAGATTGATACACGACTTACCCAACGTGGTGCTCTGTCTTCTTGGGCTTCTTACATTCCTCATCACTTGCTCTTTCCTTTCGTTTCGATTTTCTCCACTTTTGCTGCCGTTCCTTCTGCGAACTCCGCGGCATTGGCGAAAATGTTAGCCCGTTCACACGAAAACAATTTTTAAAATTTTTAGTTTAAACCACTGTGATATGTTCTTTATACAATTTGAATAGATTTCGTTGTGAGCTTTAAAACAATACAACGCACAGTCGTTTTGCACTTACGGTTGTCCAGATAAACCGCGATATTGTCAAAAGTGCTCACCGGTTCACAAGAAACAATTTTTTAAATCTTCAGTCTAAACCACTGCGAAATGTTCTTGGTATATTTAAATAGATCTCGTCGAGAACTTTAAAACGATACCACGCACAGTCGTGTTGCGCTCACTGTTGCCAACACAGACGGAGTCCACCAAAGAACGTAAAGCATCGCGTGAAGAATGTCAACTCTGTTTGAAATAACGTAAAACGGGCGACAACGGCGCCCCATAAGCTGGGAGCTTATGTGCTCTGCCGGAAAGCAAACATTCACGAACAAATGGTGTTAGGAGACGTGGAGCTTTTCACAGTCCCAGGGCGGTACCACTCGGAAGGTTTAAAGATGCAAGAAAGCCATACGCACTAAACTCATTCTGCAAATTACAGGCAGTTGTTTTCTATAGCCCTTAGCCTATGTTGCACCAGAGCCACGATGCCACGGCGGTACCACTCGGAAGGTTTAATGATGCAAGGAAGCCATACACACTAAACTCATTCTGTTGTTTCCTATGTTTCCTATAGTCCTTTGCCTATGTTCCACCAGAGCCATGATCCCATGGAGGTAAATAGGAAGATTCAATGATGCAAGAAATCCACACACGCTCACCTCATTCTGCAAAGTACAGGCAGTTGTTTTCTAAGGTCTTTTGTCAATGTTATGCTAGAGTTATGATCCCACGGCGGTACCACGCGGCGGGTTTTGAGCTCAAAAACTCACAGATACCAGTTACCACATCCACTACTGAAGCGAAGTGTCCTTGTAGAAAATGTTTCATGGTGTGAAACAGGTTCTAGTTGGAAGGGATAAGGACCGTGGAGGATGGGGTATGACTTCAACTCCTCCCAACGCCGGTAGTTTTCGGAGGACCTTCTGTGACTTAAGACATTATCCACTTGCAACAACGCTCGCTTCCTATTGATGAGCACTGGGTAGCGTTGGCGAAGACCATCATGGACCAGCTGAGTTTTTCAGCATAGAGGGTCTCAACAATCCGACCATTTTGCACAAGTTCCCTGTGCAGAGTACCGTCAAAATTCCACCAGATGCACAGCATGATTTTCCTGTCGTACCGCCCTCTTTGCACCTTTACTGTGCTTCCTGGCGTGGCCTCAACCACCTAGTTCCCAGAGGTAGGATAAAGTTGGAACTTCCGCTTCTCATCACCCGTGACAATACAATGCCAAAGCCTATCGTCCCGTAGATTTGACAGCAATCTACGGCAGAGAGAGATACGTTGTTCCGCCTGCTGGCGTGTCAGCTCATGGGAAACCATTCGATGACACCTGGAGTAGTAACCACGCTGATGCGGTGGTGGATTGGGAGGGCCTCACTTCAGCTGCCACTTGTCGTTTACTGGCACTGTGGTTCTCTATCAGAGTTTCAACCTGGGCGTCAGTGCCAGGTCGAAGCTCTGATATACTTGTCTTCGAGACGGGTTGTCTCCAGCATTTGAAACGCCGGAACCATTTTCATACATTGCTGTTGTCTGCTGTTTTTGCGACTTCAACTGCACAAATTTCTCCCGTTGCTTCTCCCGAGTTTAACCCCCCCCTTTTTTCCAAAAACAGCGTAGGAGCACCCCAAAATCACGTTTATTGGCCTTTATCCTCTCATCACCTAAAAACGCAATGTGACGTGGCTCCATGCCAAATGCACCTCATCAGCCTCGTGTGTTCCACGTCCTCGCGGTACCCAGTCGACTCTGGCAAGTGTTACGCACCAGAATGGAAGTCCAACATTATTCGTAGCTCAAAACGGGACGAACTTTTGATTAACCCTGGTATTATTCTCTGTAGGGGTAATAATTGATTAACAGTCAACATGAGGTCGCCGGCTGTGGCGCCACTGTACACAGACAGATGAGGGCAATGCTCTACGACTGGTGGTCACTTGTTGCAACACAGCTAGAGCGTGCAACAGGGGGCCACTTGACAATTGTGACGTCCAAGCAAGTGAAACGTGCCATGCTCCAATTTCAGATCAAGGAAGGCGCTAGGACAGCCCAAACTTTCCGTCGCATGCAGGTAATTTACGCAGACATACTTTCTGAGGTTTTCTTCTACATTATTTGTCCACCATTTCAATGGTTTCCTGCGACTACTTTCCCAAATCGTGAAAGATAAGCTGTCGTTTTGGAAATGATTTCCATCATTAAATCACCGTACTGAGTGCTAAGCGGGCTCCTCCACATACTGTCTGCATCTACTGAAAAATCTCGGTAGGTCTTCGTTGGTAAGGAAAATAATTATCGCTTGCTTGGACAGATCCATTTATGCGTAGTAAGAGTAACATAGGAGCCTGTTACATTTTTTTGCAGTGACCACCTGCAGTGGCACATCGATTGCAACGGCGCCATCTCCCGAGTCTATATGTTTCACTTGAATAAAACTCATACTTTTGTGTTCAGTTTACGAAACCACAGCTTTTCCCCATACATCTTCTAAGTATTGCAATGCAAAATTTTCCCTTCTAAGTGACGTAAAATTTTACTCGTTGCACAGTTTAAAATGAAAATAAAAAGTTTCCTAGAGATGAGTGTGGTAAGCTTGTAACTTTTACCAAGAGCGTGCTCATTATACCTGAAAATTCCGTACCGACCCTGTTGTTTACCTCATTTTGACTCACCGCTATGCATATGGAGAGATAATTAAACCTCAGAACAAGATGGGGAGCATCAGGAAAGGGAGGGACTAGAGCTGAGGTACGAACATTGTATCCTTGTTTTATCTGGGATTCGAACGTCTTCCCAGTGATATCCCATTTCCCATTCTAAGCTTAATCCACCAGAAACTTCGTTTCGCCTATTATTTAGATTAAGATGGCCACTTTTCACTCCAATAAAGCTTATGTATCAGTCTGCAGTAACATTTCGTCTGGCTAAGAATTCGGTTTCTGATAAAAACGTGGTTGTTAACATGTAACATAAAACATTTTCGTAAGTTCTTATTGCCTGTTTGTTTTCTTCTTCTTACATACATACATACATATATACATAAAATACAAATAAAAGGTGTTATGTATGTATGTAGTTCCTCAAAAGAAACTCCTCTGCCAAATAAAAGTTTGAAACTGATGGAACAAGATTTTATACTTACTGTTGATGTTTCAAAGGTTTCCACCTACAGCGACCTCGGCGCACAATTGTTCCTTTGTTCTGCAACTGTGTTCCATAAAAGGTAGGTAAAAATAATTTTTCCTTACGTTTCCTGTTCCATCCCTCCGTTTAAACTACGTTCTGTATTTAGACGTGTCGTCTGTGCCCCTCCCTAGAAATAGTTTGCGTACTAAGAACGTCCAATAGCAGTTCTCCCCTTCCGTGCTGGAATTGTTTTTATCTCGAAATTTCCTTGTTCTTTCCCTGGTCTTGTTCATAGAACGCTTGTGAGTTTAGTAACATTTTCTGGAAGTTCAACTTCGGTCAGAAACTGTGTTTCGAAATTTTCTTTCTTCCTTTACTTCGCTTAGTGTTTAAAACCCGCATGTATGGTAATAACTTCATCTCGCGTTTTCTTCCTTGTATTCTAATACCATTCATGTGGTCTTAATTTCTTGCCTCTATATTCAGAAACATTCGTTCCTCTGTTTCTTATAATCGTCTTACATTCCCTAAAGCTTACCAAACAACGAGATATCACTCCTCCTTAGTGTTTTTGCATTCCAAGTAAAATAGAAAAAATATAACCGAAAAGCTTATGCCTCAATAACGACTTGAAAGACGGGTTTTGTCACGATAAACATGCAAAAAACCGTGTTCAAAACTTCAAAAACTTCCACTTACATTCAACAAACTAGTAGTTACGTCGATTTTAGCAGACTGCTATGTTAACAGATATTCCTGTAGCCTATTCGTTACTGTCAAGTCACACACACACACAGATTTCAGAATTCTGTTCTCACGCTTGACTATTAGCAGGTTAAGGGCTTTTTAAATAAGACTTTGGTGGTGTCAGACTTCCACGTGTGTGTATGTGTGCGCTTCTGCCTTTTGTTGTGTGAATCTTTTTACATAATTTGCTAAGTTGCCTTTCAAAATACTTTTTTCTCTGACTTATTTGTTTTCTCTTAATTTTTCTTTTCACAGGCAGCGAGTCCAGCTTGTACAGAATTAGAAACTATAATGCTAGATTGGTTAGGTAAGTTTTATATTTCAAAAGATTGTTAAACACTTTTCATTTTGTTGAATATTGTGTGCATGTTATCTAAAACCGTATGAAACAGTTAATGTCTCACTAAAGAATGGACTTCAACTGGTGATAAAGTGAGTTTAAATAATAATACAAATTTTTCAGCATTTTAAAACCGTACGCTTGTGAAAATCATCAATTCATATAGAAGCCAAGCTTACTTTATAGGTTTCCGAACAGCTCATATAAAAAACACAAAAGTTCTTTCATTTCGCCAAAAAACAAACTGTGAATTTCGTTACTGTCATTTCATCTGAAAACTTTAAAGAAATGGGAAAACCATCTGACCATTCAAAACATGTTCAGTGTTTTAAAAAAGTTTTCCAACCGCCGGTCCGCGGACCAGTACCAGTCAGCGAGGTGTTTTCTGCCGATCGGCGAGAAACGAGTGAATTTATTTATTTTTCTTTTGAATTGAAATGGAGTCAAAGTAAGAAGATATCTAGACTTGAATTTTTTTTCAACACCTGTCTCAGAAGATTAAAGGAAGCTTGGATAGTTAATCCCTTCACAGAAGATCTGAATTCCTTCAGACTAACTCAGCAGGAAAAGGAAAGCTTTGTTGATCTTCCTTCTGATGCCAGTCTGGTATCAATATTCACATCCAAATCTCTCAGTTTTGGGGTATCATGGAGTAAGGATATCCAAGTCTCAGCGATAAAGCTCTAAAATTATTGGCAACTTTTTTGACCACGTATTTATTGCGAGGAAACCTTTTCAGCCGTTTCGGAAATCAAAGCAAAGCACAGGAACATTAAGGACATTAATGCCGCACTGGGCGTTTGGAACAACAGCTCGACAAGATTAGCGCGAAGCAGCAGCAACTGACGTCGAATTGACCCCAGAAAAAATTGTATTAACGGTAAGAAGAATATTGTGGTACAGTCATTATGTATTGCACTTATTAATCATTAAACAATATTAACAGATTAAATTATATTAGCTGTAAGTATGTGACATGGAATAATCTGGTATATAAATTATTATTGATTGTGCGCAGTAATCATGATCATATAAAATATTGCGGGATTAAATGCTCAGAAATATCCTAAAACTTTTGTTTTGGCGTCGCCGGTCTGCAAAAGTTTCTTCAACGTTTTGCCGGTCCGCAAAAGTTTCCTCGACGTTTTGCCGGTCTGCAAAAGTTTCCTCGACGTTTTGCCGGTCTACAAAAGTTTCCTCGACGTTTTGCCGGTCCGCAAAAGTTTCCTCGACGTTTTGCCGGTCCGCAAAAGTTTCCTCGACGTTTTTCCGGCCCGCAAAAGTTTCCTCGACGTTTTGCCGGTCCGCAAAAGTTTCCCCAACGTTTTGCCGGTCCGCGAATGCAAAATGGTTGGAAACAACTGTTTTAAAAAAAAATCGAAAACTCGGAGAAAAAAGACCAAAAATGTGTTAATTTTACCGCTGATTTATTTACTTGAAGATTTCTCTTTTCTTCTTAAAGTTTCATCCTACTCAGAGGATGGCGTTAGTCAAGAGAAAGTTGCTTTAACTTTCCTACAGTTTAATGAAAGGGGGCTCGGGAATGCATGCAATTTACCCGGAGCGCGAGGCAAACAGGTTTCCTTTTCCAAGGTAATCAATTCTTGATATACGCCACCCGGACATAAGTTACCTTTTATAGGAGGACAGGCGGTAGGTGCCAGGAATACAAGAATCAGATACAAGGAGCGTTCAGTATTCTACTAGGTAGGATCGAAAAGTAGGGCACAGCAAATTCTTTTTCTCTTTTCAGGTTGTAGTTTGGCAGACAACCAGTTTGAATATCATGCTACATACCGGTTTGGCTGGATCAGGTGTCGCCGTGGTGGAATACAGTGAGAACGACGGCGCAAAGATGTCGCGTCTGTTAGCGTCGTCTATGAATGATTAGCAACGCGGTGTAGTTCGATTTCTGTGGGCTAAACGGAAAACGACAGAAATTCACAAAGAAATGGTTGAAGTTATGACGAAGTAAATTTCTCTGTCATTTTTATGCCAGGAGCGGGATTCGATTTCACAACTCTCGGCTTCGGAGCTCTGAGTGCTATCCACTACACTACACTGGCATGTGCTCTCACTGCTATCTGCCTTTATCTCATGTGCGTCTTGCGGAGCAGACACGTCACACACACCCCCTCCCAAAATAGGGCCGGGGGCATGTCCCACGGGTCAGCCGGGACCATGTGGGCTATGCTGACACATCAGCCTTTATTCATGTGCGTCCTGGGGGGCAGACGCGTCACAAAGTGTATGGTGGCGATTGCTTGGACCGTAGCAATGTCTCCAAATGGTGCAGTATCTTCGTAGAGTGCCGTGGCAACCTTGCCGATTCGCCACGTTCCGGTCGACCTGTAACCGCGTCATCACCTGCCACTGTGAGAGGCATTGAACAGGTAATTCTGAGTGACCAGCGGGTCCATCAGCGCCCATTGACACAGGAATTCAACATTTCGTACGGTATAGCGTATGATATTGTCCATGACAAATTGCAATTTCGCAAGGTCAGTGCGCGATGGGTGCCCAAGAACCTGACAGATGACCAGAAGGGACAGAGAAAGATGTCATTCTTGTACACTTGATGCGTTACGCAAAAGAAGGACATAAACTTCTGGCAGGTGTAGTGATGGACGATGAGTCCTGGGCGTACCGCTATACCCCCGAAACGAAGAAGGCCAGTATGGCGTGGAAGCATTCGGACTGACCGTCACCAAAAAATTTCAGAGTAACCCAATCTGCACAAAAGTTCTCATGACAGTGTTCTGGGACATGCATGGCGTTCTCCTGGTGGAGTTTCATCCAAAGGGGACTGCTGCAAATGCCAAAACCTACGCTAACACATTGACTAAGTTGCGTTGGGCCCATCGTGACAAAAGACCCAACAGAGGCGCTACAAATGTCACACTGCTTCATTACAACGCTCGCCTGCATGTTGCACGACACGTTCCCCACAAAACTGCGCAATTTGGCTGGGAGGCGCTTCAGCACCCACCGTACCGTCCACATCTGGCTCCTTCGGACTTTTATCTGTTTGGTCCATTGAAGATTCCTGGGTGGCCAACGCTTCGTTTCGGATGACGAAGTCAAATCGGTTGTCCGAAGGGGACTATACGCCCAATAAACGGACTTTTATGAACGAGGTAGACTAAAACTGGTACCACGCTGGGATAAATGTCTCGAGCGTCTTGGTTTTTATGTTTTAAAATAGCTAAGAAATGTAGTTTTACTGTGTATATATTTTGTTTTGCCCATCTATTAAACTGTCATAAAAAAAAATTGTGTGCGTTACTTTTCGATCCACCCTCATATTTTCGTATTAGGCCAGAACCGAGGTCTAGATTGCGATGGTATAGGTTAGTTGCCCCAGTCGTCTCAATCCCGTGGCCATTAGCGGACTAGGATATTTTCCACGGACTGCAGCCACATTTCTTTGACCACCACTCGGCCTCTGAAGTTCGATCACCTCACTTACATTGCGATTCCCCCATTGAAAAATTTTCAATTTTTTTAAAAAGTGGTTGCGCTTCAGTTAAAAAAATTCAAGTGAGAACACAAGAGAAGATCTGCTTCATATTTTCCCGTTGGTCTTTCTAATGAAATCCCAGACAGAAAAAAATAAAAACTCCGTTGATAATGGTTCTAGGGTTTCTAGGGAAACCTGAAAGTTCTTATATTTGTATATACAATAAATTCTTTAAATTCAGCCAACGAATTTAAATTTGTATTGTGAGTGACTCTTGTTATTAAGATCGTGCATTGAAGGCAACTACCTCGATTACTTTTGTAGAAATAGAAAACATGAAATGAGTGCTTTCCCATTCCTTGCAGTGTCTTCCTGCTATGAACGGAGTTTTTCATTTCTTTTCTGTTTAAGGTGGTTCCACCTAAAATCTCTGCCTTATGTTTCCAATGGTAAAGCTTCTGTACACATTTTCTTCGCAATTAATGTATTTCAAGGATGAAAATTTGTACACCGA
This sequence comes from Macrothele yani, assembly GCA_039090855.1. Taxonomy (NCBI): domain Eukaryota; kingdom Metazoa; phylum Arthropoda; class Arachnida; order Araneae; family Macrothelidae; genus Macrothele; species Macrothele yani. The sequence goes on from CM077014.1 coordinate 5,934,594, forward strand.
TAAAACTAACTTTAACTTATAGCATGGGATACTTAATACTTGCTAAAACATAACGATAATTATATTAAAAATCAATCATTTTTCTTTGAGTAATGTTCAGACCTGTTAATAGATGGCGCAACCTGTACATTGATGACGTCAGTAGACAAACAAATGTTGGATTGCTTAATTATGGTTATGTTTTAGCAAGTATTAAGTATCACATGCTATAACTTAAAGTTAGTTTTTCGATGTGCAAATTTTCATCCTTGGGAAGAAAATATCTTACCATTGGAAACATAAGGCAGAGATTTTAGGTGGAACCACCTTAAGGGAAATTAAAGGTTAATGTCGGTACTCAGCTTGTCCCTCGTGATTCATGGAGTTGTTTGCACAACAACCGCTTTTGAACTTTTATTTCGTTTGAAGAAACGAGGAGGGCGATGCGATTCCTATTCCGTGTGTGATGTATATCTGTAAATAGCTTTCCTTTTGAATATTTGTTTTCTTATGTAAATTTAATTACTTCTTCGTTAAACGTTTCTCCACTGAATTGCACATTAATTCACCGAATAGGTTTTGCAATCTTGTAACACTGACAGTGAGTTAGAGCAATATAAGATGATTAGATTGAGTGAGAGAGAGAGAGAGAGAGAGAGAGAGAGAGAGAGAGAGAGAGAGAGAGAGAGTAGTTGTTTGAGAGAGAAATATGATAGTAGAAGAGAGAGAAGAGAGTTGGGGGAGTGTTGACAGTTAAACGTTGATATAAAATCTGTAGAGATATATACTGAATTATGCACCTATTTAATACTTCGCAGGTCCTCCTTTCGCCCTCAGTACAGCAGCTATCCGACGTGGCATCGATTCAACATACACTGAGTGATCACTGAACTATGACCACCTACCTAATACTTCGTAGGTTCTCCTTTCGCCCTCAGTACAAAAACTATCCGAAGTAGCATCGATTCCACATACACTAAGTGATCACTGAATTATGACCACCTACCTAATACTTCGTAGGTTCTCCTTTCGCCCTCAGTACAAAAACTATCCGAAGTAGCATCGATTCAACATACACTAAGTGATCACTGAATTATGACCACCTACCTAATACTTCGCAGGTCCTTCTTTCGTCCTCAGTACAAAAACTATCCGAAGTAGCATCGATTCAACATACACTAAGTGATCACTGAATTATGACCACCTACCTAATACTTCGCAGGTCCTTCTTTCGTCCTCAGTACAAAAACTATCCGAAGTAGCATCGATTCAACATACACTAAGTGATCACTGAATTATGACCACCTACCTAATACTTCGCAGGTCCTCCTTTCGTCCTCAGTACAAAAACTATCCGAAGTAGCATCGATTCAACATACACTAAGTGATCACTGAATTATGACCACCCACCTAATACTTCGTAGGTCCTCCTTTCGTCCTCAGTACAACAACTATCCGAAGTAGCATCGATTCAACATACACTAAGTGATCACTGAATTATGACCACCTACCTAATACTTCGCAGGTCCTTCTTTCGTCCTCAGTACAAAAACTATCCGAAGTAGCATCGATTCAACATACACTAAGTGATCACTGAATTATGACCACCTACCTAATACTTCGCAGGTCCTTCTTTCGTCCTCAGTACAAAAACTATCCGACGTGGCATCGATTCAACATACACTGAGTGATCACTGAACTATGACCACCTACCTAATACTTCGTAGGTTCTCCTTTCGCCCTCAGTACAAAAACTATCCGAAGTAGCATCGATTCAACATACACTAAGTGATCACTGAATTATGACCACCTACCTAATACTTCGCAGGTCCTTCTTTCGTCCTCAGTACAAAAACTATCCGACGTGGCATCGATTCAACATACACTGAGTGATCACTGAACTATGACCACCTACCTAATACTTCGTAGGTTCTCCTTTCGCCCTCAGTACAAAAACTATCCGAAGTAGCATCGATTCCACATACACTAAGTGATCACTGAATTATGACCACCTACCTAATACTTCGTAGGTTCTCCTTTCGCCCTCAGTACAAAAACTATCCGAAGTAGCATCGATTCAACATACACTAAGTGATCACTGAATTATGACCACCTACCTAATACTTCGCAGGTCCTTCTTTCGTCCTCAGTACAAAAACTATCCGAAGTAGCATCGATTCAACATACACTAAGTGATCACTGAATTATGACCACCTACCTAATACTTCGCAGGTCCTTCTTTCGTCCTCAGTACAAAAACTATCCGAAGTAGCATCGATTCAACATACACTAAGTGATCACTGAATTATGACCACCTACCTAATACTTCGCAGGTCCTCCTTTCGTCCTCAGTACAAAAACTATCCGAAGTAGCATCGATTCAACATACACTAAGTGATCACTGAATTATGACCACCCACCTAATACTTCGTAGGTCCTCCTTTCGTCCTCAGTACAACAACTATCCGAAGTAGCATCGATTCAACATACACTAAGTGATCACTGAATTATGACCACCTACCTAATACTTCGCAGGTCCTTCTTTCGTCCTCAGTACAAAAACTATCCGAAGTAGCATCGATTCAACATACACTAAGTGATCACTGAATTATGACCACCTACCTAATACTTCGCAGGTCCTTCTTTCGTCCTCAGTACAAAAACTATCCGACGTGGCATCGATTCAACATACACTGAGTGATCACTGAACTATGACCACCTACCTAATACTTCGTAGGTTCTCCTTTCGCCCTCAGTACAAAAACTATCCGAAGTAGCATCGATTCAACATACACTAAGTGATCACTGAATTATGACCACCTACCTAATACTTCGCAGGTCCTTCTTTCGTCCTCAGTACAAAAACTATCCGACGTGGCATCGATTCAACATACACTGAGTGATCACTGAACTATGACCACCTACCTAATACTTCGTAGGTTCTCCTTTCGCCCTCAGTACAAAAACTATCCGAAGTAGCATCGATTCCACATACACTAAGTGATCACTGAATTATGACCACCTACCTAATACTTCGTAGGTTCTCCTTTCGCCCTCAGTACAAAAACTATCCGAAGTAGCATCGATTCAACATACACTAAGTGATCACTGAATTATGACCACCTACCTAATACTTCGCAGGTCCTTCTTTCGTCCTCAGTACAAAAACTATCCGAAGTAGCATCGATTCAACATACACTAAGTGATCACTGAATTATGACCACCTACCTAATACTTCGCAGGTCCTTCTTTCGTCCTCAGTACAAAAACTATCCGAAGTAGCATCGATTCAACATACACTAAGTGATCACTGAATTATGACCACCTACCTAATACTTCGTAGGTTCTCCTTTCGCCCTCAGTACAAAAACTATCCGAAGTAGCATCGATTCAACATACACTAAGTGATCACTGAATTATGACCACCTACCTAATACTTCGCAGGTCCTTCTTTCGTCCTCAGTACAAAAACTATCCGAAGTAGCATCGATTCAACATACACTAAGTGATCACTGAATTATGACCACCTACCTAATACTTCGCAGGTCCTTCTTTCGTCCTCAGTACAAAAACTATCCGAAGTAGCATCGATTCAACATACACTAAGTGATCACTGAATTATGACCACCTACCTAATACTTCGCAGGTCCTCCTTTCGTCCTCAGTACAAAAACTATCCGAAGTAGCATCGATTCAACATACACTAAGTGATCACTGAATTATGACCACCCACCTAATACTTCGCAGGTCCTCCTTTCGCCCTCAGTACAGCAGCTATCCGACGTGGCATCGATTCAACATACACTGAGTGATCACTGAACTATGACCACCTACCTAATACTTCGTAGGTTCTCCTTTCGCCCTCAGTACAAAAACTATCCGAAGTAGCATCGATTCCACATACACTAAGTGATCACTGAATTATGACCACCTACCTAATACTTCGTAGGTTCTCCTTTCGCCCTCAGTACAAAAACTATCCGAAGTAGCATCGATTCAACATACACTAAGTGATCACTGAATTATGACCACCTACCTAATACTTCGCAGGTCCTTCTTTCGTCCTCAGTACAAAAACTATCCGAAGTAGCATCGATTCAACATACACTAAGTGATCACTGAATTATGACCACCTACCTAATACTTCGCAGGTCCTTCTTTCGTCCTCAGTACAAAAACTATCCGAAGTAGCATCGATTCAACATACACTAAGTGATCACTGAATTATGACCACCTACCTAATACTTCGCAGGTCCTCCTTTCGTCCTCAGTACAAAAACTATCCGAAGTAGCATCGATTCAACATACACTAAGTGATCACTGAATTATGACCACCCACCTAATACTTCGTAGGTCCTCCTTTCGTCCTCAGTACAACAACTATCCGAAGTAGCATCGATTCAACATACACTAAGTGATCACTGAATTATGACCACCTACCTAATACTTCGCAGGTCCTTCTTTCGTCCTCAGTACAAAAACTATCCGAAGTAGCATCGATTCAACATACACTAAGTGATCACTGAATTATGACCACCTACCTAATACTTCGCAGGTCCTTCTTTCGTCCTCAGTACAAAAACTATCCGACGTGGCATCGATTCAACATACACTGAGTGATCACTGAACTATGACCACCTACCTAATACTTCGTAGGTTCTCCTTTCGCCCTCAGTACAAAAACTATCCGAAGTAGCATCGATTCAACATACACTAAGTGATCACTGAATTATGACCACCTACCTAATACTTCGCAGGTCCTTCTTTCGTCCTCAGTACAAAAACTATCCGACGTGGCATCGATTCAACATACACTGAGTGATCACTGAACTATGACCACCTACCTAATACTTCGTAGGTTCTCCTTTCGCCCTCAGTACAAAAACTATCCGAAGTAGCATCGATTCCACATACACTAAGTGATCACTGAATTATGACCACCTACCTAATACTTCGTAGGTTCTCCTTTCGCCCTCAGTACAAAAACTATCCGAAGTAGCATCGATTCAACATACACTAAGTGATCACTGAATTATGACCACCTACCTAATACTTCGCAGGTCCTTCTTTCGTCCTCAGTACAAAAACTATCCGAAGTAGCATCGATTCAACATACACTAAGTGATCACTGAATTATGACCACCTACCTAATACTTCGCAGGTCCTTCTTTCGTCCTCAGTACAAAAACTATCCGAAGTAGCATCGATTCAACATACACTAAGTGATCACTGAATTATGACCACCTACCTAATACTTCGCAGGTCCTCCTTTCGTCCTCAGTACAAAAACTATCCGAAGTAGCATCGATTCAACATACACTAAGTGATCACTGAATTATGACCACCCACCTAATACTTCGTAGGTCCTCCTTTCGTCCTCAGTACAACAACTATCCGAAGTAGCATCGATTCAACATACACTAAGTGATCACTGAATTATGACCACCTACCTAATACTTCGCAGGTCCTTCTTTCGTCCTCAGTACAAAAACTATCCGACGTGGCATCGATTCAACATACACTGAGTGATCACTGAACTATGACCACCTACCTAATACTTCGTAGGTTCTCCTTTCGCCCTCAGTACAAAAACTATCCGAAGTAGCATCGATTCCACATACACTAAGTGATCACTGAATTATGACCACCTACCTAATACTTCGTAGGTTCTCCTTTCGCCCTCAGTACAAAAACTATCCGAAGTAGCATCGATTCAACATACACTAAGTGATCACTGAATTATGACCACCTACCTAATACTTCGCAGGTCCTTCTTTCGTCCTCAGTACAAAAACTATCCGACGTGGCATCGATTCAACATACACTGAGTGATCACTGAACTATGACCACCTACCTAATACTTCGTAGGTTCTCCTTTCGCCCTCAGTACAAAAACTATCCGAAGTAGCATCGATTCCACATACACTAAGTGATCACTGAATTATGACCACCTACCTAATACTTCGTAGGTTCTCCTTTCGCCCTCAGTACAAAAACTATCCGAAGTAGCATCGATTCAACATACACTAAGTGATCACTGAATTATGACCACCTACCTAATACTTCGCAGGTCCTCCTTTCGTCCTCAGTACAAAAACTATCCGAAGTAGCATCGATTCAACATACACTAAGTGATCACTGAATTATGACCACCCACCTAATACTTCGTAGGTCCTCCTTTCGTCCTCAGTACAACAAATATCCGAAGTAGCATCGATTCAACCTATACTAAGTGATCACTGAATTATGACCACCTACCTAATACTTCGCAGGTCCTCCTTTCGTCCTCAGTACAACAAATATCCGAAGTAGCATCGATTCAACCTATACTAAGTGATCACTGAATTATGACCACCTACCTAATACTTCGCAGGTCCTTCTTTCGTCCTCAGTACAAAAACTATCCGAAGTAGCATCGATTCAACATACACTAAGTGATCACTGAATTATGACCACCTACCTAATACTTCGCAGGTCCTCCTTTCGTCCTCAGTACAAAAACTATCCGAAGTAGCATCGATTCAACATACACTAAGTGATCACTGAATTATGACCACCCACCTAATACTTCGTAGGTCCTCCTTTCGTCCTCAGTACAACAACTATCCGAAGTAGCATCGATTCAACATACACTAAGTGATCACTGAATTATGACCACCTACCTAATACTTCGCAGGTCCTCCTTTCGTCCTCAGTACAAAAATATCCGAAGTAGCATCGATTCAACATACACTAAGTGATCACTGAATTATGACCACCTACCTAATACTTCGTAGGTCCTCCTTCGTCCTCAGTACAAAAACTATCCGAAGTAGCATCGATTCAACATACACTAAGTGATGCTATACCAACCCTCCTTTCGTCCTCAGTACAACAAATATCCAGTAGCATCGATTCAGCCTACACTAAGTGATCACTGAATTATGACCACCTACCTAATACTTCGCAGGTCCTTCTTTCGTCCTCAGTACAAAAACTATCCGACGTGGCATCGATTCAACATACACTGAGTGATCACTGAACTATGACCACCTACCTAATACTTCGTAGGTTCTCCTTTCGCCCTCAGTACAAAAACTATCCGAAGTAGCATCGATTCCACATACACTAAGTGATCACTGAATTATGACCACCTACCTAATACTTCGTAGGTTCTCCTTTCGCCCTCAGTACAAAAACTATCCGAAGTAGCATCGATTCAACATACACTAAGTGATCACTGAATTATGACCACCTACCTAATACTTCGCAGGTCCTTCTTTCGTCCTCAGTACAAAAACTATCCGAAGTAGCATCGATTCAACATACACTAAGTGATCACTGAATTATGACCACCTACCTAATACTTCGCAGGTCCTTCTTTCGTCCTCAGTACAAAAACTATCCGAAGTAGCATCGATTCAACATACACTAAGTGATCACTGAATTATGACCACCTACCTAATACTTCGCAGGTCCTCCTTTCGTCCTCAGTACAAAAACTATCCGAAGTAGCATCGATTCAACATACACTAAGTGATCACTGAATTATGACCACCCACCTAATACTTCGTAGGTCCTCCTTTCGTCCTCAGTACAACAACTATCCGAAGTAGCATCGATTCAACATACACTAAGTGATCACTGAATTATGACCACCTACCTAATACTTCGCAGGTCCTTCTTTCGTCCTCAGTACAAAAACTATCCGACGTGGCATCGATTCAACATACACTGAGTGATCACTGAACTATGACCACCTACCTAATACTTCGTAGGTTCTCCTTTCGCCCTCAGTACAAAAACTATCCGAAGTAGCATCGATTCCACATACACTAAGTGATCACTGAATTATGACCACCTACCTAATACTTCGTAGGTTCTCCTTTCGCCCTCAGTACAAAAACTATCCGAAGTAGCATCGATTCAACATACACTAAGTGATCACTGAATTATGACCACCTACCTAATACTTCGCAGGTCCTTCTTTCGTCCTCAGTACAAAAACTATCCGACGTGGCATCGATTCAACATACACTGAGTGATCACTGAACTATGACCACCTACCTAATACTTCGTAGGTTCTCCTTTCGCCCTCAGTACAAAAACTATCCGAAGTAGCATCGATTCCACATACACTAAGTGATCACTGAATTATGACCACCTACCTAATACTTCGTAGGTTCTCCTTTCGCCCTCAGTACAAAAACTATCCGAAGTAGCATCGATTCAACATACACTAAGTGATCACTGAATTATGACCACCTACCTAATACTTCGCAGGTCCTCCTTTCGTCCTCAGTACAAAAACTATCCGAAGTAGCATCGATTCAACATACACTAAGTGATCACTGAATTATGACCACCCACCTAATACTTCGTAGGTCCTCCTTTCGTCCTCAGTACAACAAATATCCGAAGTAGCATCGATTCAACCTATACTAAGTGATCACTGAATTATGACCACCTACCTAATACTTCGCAGGTCCTCCTTTCGTCCTCAGTACAACAAATATCCGAAGTAGCATCGATTCAACCTATACTAAGTGATCACTGAATTATGACCACCTACCTAATACTTCGCAGGTCCTTCTTTCGTCCTCAGTACAAAAACTATCCGAAGTAGCATCGATTCAACATACACTAAGTGATCACTGAATTATGACCACCTACCTAATACTTCGCAGGTCCTCCTTTCGTCCTCAGTACAAAAACTATCCGAAGTAGCATCGATTCAACATACACTAAGTGATCACTGAATTATGACCACCCACCTAATACTTCGTAGGTCCTCCTTTCGTCCTCAGTACAACAACTATCCGAAGTAGCATCGATTCAACATACACTAAGTGATCACTGAATTATGACCACCTACCTAATACTTCGCAGGTCCTTCTTTCGTCCTCAGTACAAAAACTATCCGACGTGGCATCGATTCAACATACACTGAGTGATCACTGAACTATGACCACCTACCTAATACTTCGTAGGTTCTCCTTTCGCCCTCAGTACAAAAACTATCCGAAGTAGCATCGATTCCACATACACTAAGTGATCACTGAATTATGACCACCTACCTAATACTTCGTAGGTTCTCCTTTCGCCCTCAGTACAAAAACTATCCGAAGTAGCATCGATTCAACATACACTAAGTGATCACTGAATTATGACCACCTACCTAATACTTCGCAGGTCCTTCTTTCGTCCTCAGTACAAAAACTATCCGAAGTAGCATCGATTCAACATACACTAAGTGATCACTGAATTATGACCACCTACCTAATACTTCGCAGGTCCTTCTTTCGTCCTCAGTACAAAAACTATCCGAAGTAGCATCGATTCAACATACACTAAGTGATCACTGAATTATGACCACCTACCTAATACTTCGCAGGTCCTCCTTTCGTCCTCAGTACAAAAACTATCCGAAGTAGCATCGATTCAACATACACTAAGTGATCACTGAATTATGACCACCCACCTAATACTTCGTAGGTCCTCCTTTCGTCCTCAGTACAACAACTATCCGAAGTAGCATCGATTCAACATACACTAAGTGATCACTGAATTATGACCACCTACCTAATACTTCGCAGGTCCTTCTTTCGTCCTCAGTACAAAAACTATCCGACGTGGCATCGATTCAACATACACTGAGTGATCACTGAACTATGACCACCTACCTAATACTTCGTAGGTTCTCCTTTCGCCCTCAGTACAAAAACTATCCGAAGTAGCATCGATTCCACATACACTAAGTGATCACTGAATTATGACCACCTACCTAATACTTCGTAGGTTCTCCTTTCGCCCTCAGTACAAAAACTATCCGAAGTAGCATCGATTCAACATACACTAAGTGATCACTGAATTATGACCACCTACCTAATACTTCGCAGGTCCTTCTTTCGTCCTCAGTACAAAAACTATCCGACGTGGCATCGATTCAACATACACTGAGTGATCACTGAACTATGACCACCTACCTAATACTTCTTAGGTTCTCCTTTCGCCCTCAGTACAAAAACTATCCGAAGTAGCATCGATTCCACATACACTAAGTGATCACTGAATTATGACCACCTACCTAATACTTCGTAGGTTCTCCTTTCGCCCTCAGTACAAAAACTATCCGAAGTAGCATCGATTCAACATACACTAAGTGATCACTGAATTATGACCACCTACCTAATACTTCGCAGGTCCTCCTTTCGTCCTCAGTACAAAAACTATCCGAAGTAGCATCGATTCAACATACACTAAGTGATCACTGAATTATGACCACCCACCTAATACTTCGTAGGTCCTCCTTTCGTCCTCAGTACAACAAATATCCGAAGTAGCATCGATTCAACCTATACTAAGTGATCACTGAATTATGACCACCTACCTAATACTTCGCAGGTCCTCCTTTCGTCCTCAGTACAACAAATATCCGAAGTAGCATCGATTCAACCTATACTAAGTGATCACTGAATTATGACCACCTACCTAATACTTCGCAGGTCCTTCTTTCGTCCTCAGTACAAAAACTATCCGAAGTAGCATCGATTCAACATACACTAAGTGATCACTGAATTATGACCACCTACCTAATACTTCGCAGGTCCTCCTTTCGTCCTCAGTACAAAAACTATCCGAAGTAGCATCGATTCAACATACACTAAGTGATCACTGAATTATGACCACCCACCTAATACTTCGTAGGTCCTCCTTTCGTCCTCAGTACAACAACTATCCGAAGTAGCATCGATTCAACATACACTAAGTGATCACTGAATTATGACCACCTACCTAATACTTCGCAGGTCCTTCTTTCGTCCTCAGTACAAAAACTATCCGACGTGGCATCGATTCAACATACACTGAGTGATCACTGAACTATGACCACCTACCTAATACTTCGTAGGTTCTCCTTTCGCCCTCAGTACAAAAACTATCCGAAGTAGCATCGATTCCACATACACTAAGTGATCACTGAATTATGACCACCTACCTAATACTTCGTAGGTTCTCCTTTCGCCCTCAGTACAAAAACTATCCGAAGTAGCATCGATTCAACATACACTAAGTGATCACTGAATTATGACCACCTACCTAATACTTCGCAGGTCCTCCTTTCGTCCTCAGTACAAAAACTATCCGAAGTAGCATCGATTCAACATACACTAAGTGATCACTGAATTATGACCACCCACCTAATACTTCGTAGGTCCTCCTTTCGTCCTCAGTACAACAAATATCCGAAGTAGCATCGATTCAACCTATACTAAGTGATCACTGAATTATGACCACCTACCTAATACTTCGCAGGTCCTCCTTTCGTCCTCAGTACAACAAATATCCGAAGTAGCATCGATTCAACCTATACTAAGTGATCACTGAATTATGACCACCTACCTAATACTTCGCAGGTCCTTCTTTCGTCCTCAGTACAAAAACTATCCGAAGTAGCATCGATTCAACATACACTAAGTGATCACTGAATTATGACCACCTACCTAATACTTCGCAGGTCCTCCTTTCGTCCTCAGTACAAAAACTATCCGAAGTAGCATCGATTCAACATACACTAAGTGATCACTGAATTATGACCACCCACCTAATACTTCGTAGGTCCTCCTTTCGTCCTCAGTACAACAACTATCCGAAGTAGCATCGATTCAACATACACTAAGTGATCACTGAATTATGACCACCTACCTAATACTTCGCAGGTCCTTCTTTCGTCCTCAGTACAAAAACTATCCGAAGTAGCATCGATTCAACATACACTAAGTGATCACTGAATTATGACCACCTATCTAATACTTCGCAGGTCCTCCTTTCGTCCTCAGTACAAAAACTATCCGAAGTAGCATCGATTCAACATACACTAAGTGATCACTGAATTATGACCACCTACCTAATACTTCGCAGGTCCTCCTTTCGTCCTCAGTACAAAAACTATCCGAAGTAGCATCGATTCAACCTATACTAAGTGATCACTGAATTATGACCACCTACCTAATACTTCGCAGGTCCTCCTTTCGTCCTCAGTACAAAAACTATCCGAAGTAGCATCGATTCAACATACACTAAGTGATCACTGAATTATGACCACCTACCTAATACTTCGCAGGTCCTCCTTTCGTCCTCAGTACAAAAACTATCCGAAGTAGCATCGATTCAACATACACTAAGTGATCACTGAATTATGACCACCTACCTAATACTTCGCAGGTCCTCCTTTCGTCCTCAGTACAAAAACTATCCGAAGTAGCATCGATTCAACATACACTAAGTGATCACTGAATTATGACCACCTACCTAATACTTCGCAGGTCCTCCTTTCGTCCTCAGTACAAAAACTATCCGAAGTAGCATCGATTCAACCTATACTAAGTGATCACTGAATTGTGACCACCTACCTAATACTTCGCAGGTCCTTCTTTCGTCCTCAGTACAAAAACTATCCGAAGTAGCATCGATTCAACATACACTGAGTGATCACTGAATTATGACCACCTACCTAATACTTCGCTGGTCCTCCTTTCGTCCTCAGTACAACAACTATCCGACGTAGCATCGATTCAACATACACTAAGTGATCACTGAATTATGACCACCTACCTAATACTTCGCAGGTCCTCCTTTCGTCCTCAGTACAAAAACTATCCGAAGTAGCATCGATTCAACCTATACTAAGTGATCACTGAATTATGACCACCTACCTAATACTTCGCAGGTCCTTCTTTCGTCCTCAGTACAAAAACTATCCGAAGTAGCATCGATTCAACATACACTAAGTGATCACTGAATTATGACCACCTACCTAATACTTCGTTGGTCCTCCTTTCGTCCTCAGTACAACAACTATCCGACGTAGCATCGATTCAACATATACTAAGTGATCACTGAACTATGACCACCTACCTAATGCTTCGTAGGTTCTCCTTTCGCCCTCAGTACAAAAACTATCCGAAGTAGCATCGATTCAACATACACTAAGTGATCACTGAATTATGACCACCAACCTAATACTTCGTTGGTCCTCCTTTCGTCCTCATTACAAAAACTATCCGACGTAGCATCGATTCAACATATACTAAGTGATCACTGAACTATGACCACCTACCTAATACTTCGTAGGTTCTCCTTTCGCCCTCAGTACAAAAACTATCCGAAGTAGCATCGATTCAACATACACTAAGTGATCACTGAATTATGACCACCTACCTAATACTTCGCAGGTCCTCCTTTCGTCCTCAGTACAAAAACTATCCGAAGTAGCATCGATTCAACCTATACTAAGTGATCACTGAATTATGACCACCTACCTAATACTTCGCAGGTCCTTCTTTCGTCCTCAGTACAAAAACTATCCGAAGTAGCATCGATTCAACATACACTGAGTGATCACTGAATTATGACCACCTACCTAATACTTCGCTGGTCCTCCTTTCGTCCTCAGTACAACAACTATCCGACGTAGCATCGATTCAACATATACTAAGTGATCACTGAACTATGACCACCTACCTAATACTTCGTTGGTCCTCCTTTCGCCCTCAGTACAGCAGCAATTCGACGTGGCATCGATTCAACATACACTGAGTGGTCACTGAATTATGACCACCTACCTAATACTTCGTAGGTCCTCCATTCGCCCTCAGTACAGCAGCTATTCGACGTGGAATTGATTCAACATACACTGAGGGATCACTGAATTGTGACCACCTACCTAATACTTCGCTGGTCCTCCTTTCGTCCTCAGTACAACAACTATCCGACGTAGCATCGATTCAACATACACTAAGTGATCACTGAATTATGACCACCCACCTAATACTTCGTAGGTCCTCCATTCGCCCTCAGTACAGCAGCTATTCGACGTGGAATTGATTCAACATACACTGAGGGATCACTGAATTGTGACCACCTACCTAATACTTCGCTGGTCCTCCTTTCGTCCTCAGTACAACAACTATCCGACGTAGCATCGATTCAACATACACTAAGTGATCACTGAATTATGACCACCCACCTAATACTTCGTAGGTCCTCCATTCGCCCTCAGTACAGCAGCTATTCGACGTGGAATTGATTCAACATACACTGAGGGATCACTGAATTGTGACCACCTACCTAATATTTCGCAGGTCCTTCTTTCGTCCTCAGTACAACAACTATCCGACGTAGCATCGATTCAACATACACTAAGTGATCACTGAATTATGACCACCCACCTAATACTTCGTAGGTCCTCCATTCGTCCTCAGTACAGCAGCTATTCGACGTGGAATTGATTCAACATACACTGAGGGATCACTGAATTGTGACCACCTACCTAATACTTCGCTGGTCCTCCTTTCGTCCTCAGTACAACAACTATCCGACGTAGCATCGATTCAACATACACTAAGTGATCACTGAATTATGACCACCCACCTAATACTTCGTAGGTCCTCCATTCGCCCTCAGTACAGCAGCTATTCGACGTGGAATTGATTCAACATACACTGAGGGATCACTGAATTGTGACCACCTACCTAATATTTCGCAGGTCCTTCTTTCGTCCTCAGTACAACAACTATCCGACGTAGCATCGATTCAACATATACTAAGTGATCACTGAACTATGACCACCTACCTAATGCTTCGTAGGTTCTCCTTTCGCCCTCAGTACAAAAACTATCCGAAGTAGCATCGATTCAACATACACTAAGTGATCACTGAATTATGACCACCTACCTAATACTTCGTTGGTCCTCCTTTCGTCCTCAGTACAAAAACTATCCGACGTAGCATCGATTCAACATATACTAAGTGATCACTGAACTATGGCCACCTACCTAATACTTCGTAGGTTCTCCTTTCGCCCTCAGTACAAAAACTATCCGAAGTAGCATCGATTCAACATACACTAAGTGATCACTGAATTATGACCACCCACCTAATACTTCGCAGGTCCTCCTTTCGTCCTCAGTACAAAAACTATCCGAAGTAGCATCGATTCAACCTATACTAAGTGATCACTGAATTATGACCACCTACCTAATACTTCGCAGGTCCTTCTTTCGTCCTCAGTACAAAAACTATCCGAAGTAGCATCGATTCAACATACACTGAGTGATCACTGAATTATGACCACCTACCTAATACTTCGCTGGTCCTCCTTTCGTCCTCAGTACAACAACTATCCGACGTAGCATCGATTCAACATATACTAAGTGATCACTGAACTATGACCACCTACCTAATACTTCGTTGGTCCTCCTTTCGCCCTCAGTACAGCAGCAATTCGACGTGGCATCGATTCAACATACACTGAGTGGTCACTGAATTATGACCACCTACCTAATACTTCGCAGGTCCTCCTTTCGTCCTCAGTACAAAAACTATCCGAAGTAGCATCGATTCAACATACACTAAGTGATCACTGAATTATGACCACCCACCTAATACTTCGTAGGTCCTCCATTCGCCCTCAGTACAGCAGCTATTCGACGTGGAATTGATTCAACATACACTGAGGGATCACTGAATTGTGACCACCTACCTAATACTTCGCTGGTCCTCCTTTCGTCCTCAGTACAACAACTATCCGACGTAGCATCGATTCAACATACACTAAGTGATCACTGAATTATGACTACCCACCTAATACTTCGTAGGTCCTCCATTCGCCCTCAGTACAGCAGCTATTCGACGTGGAATTGATTCAACATACACTGAGGGATCACTGAATTGTGACCACCTACCTAATACTTCGCAGGTCCTCCTTTCGTCCTCAGTACAAAAACTATCCGAAGTAGCATCGATTCAACATACACTAAGTGATCACTGAATTATGACCACCTACCTAATACTTCGCAGGTCCTCCTTTCGTCCTCAGTACAAAAACTATCCGAAGTAGCATCGATTCAACATACACTAAGTGATCACTGAATTATGACCACCTACCTAATACTTCGCAGGTCCTCCTTTCGTCCTCAGTACAAAAACTATCCGAAGTAGCATCGATTGAACATACACTAAGTGATCACTGAATTATGACCACCTACCTAATACTTCGCAGGTCCTCCTTTCGTCCTCAGTACAAAAACTATCCGAAGTAGCATCGATTCAACCTATACTAAGTGATCACTGAATTGTGACCACCTACCTAATACTTCGCAGGTCCTTCTTTCGTCCTCAGTACAAAAACTATCCGAAGTAGCATCGATTCAACATACACTGAGTGATCACTGAATTATGACCACCTACCTAATACTTCGCTGGTCCTCCTTTCGTCCTCAGTACAACAACTATCCGACGTAGCATCGATTCAACATACACTAAGTGATCACTGAATTATGACCACCTACCTAATACTTCGCAGGTCCTCCTTTCGTCCTCAGTACAAAAACTATCCGAAGTAGCATCGATTCAACCTATACTAAGTGATCACTGAATTATGACCACCTACCTAATACTTCGCAGGTCCTTCTTTCGTCCTCAGTACAAAAACTATCCGAAGTAGCATCGATTCAACATACACTAAGTGATCACTGAATTATGACCACCTACCTAATACTTCGTTGGTCCTCCTTTCGTCCTCAGTACAACAACTATCCGACGTAGCATCGATTCAACATATACTAAGTGATCACTGAACTATGACCACCTACCTAATGCTTCGTAGGTTCTCCTTTCGCCCTCAGTACAAAAACTATCCGAAGTAGCATCGATTCAACATACACTAAGTGATCACTGAATTATGACCACCTACCTAATACTTCGTTGGTCCTCCTTTCGTCCTCATTACAAAAACTATCCGACGTAGCATCGATTCAACATATACTAAGTGATCACTGAACTATGACCACCTACCTAATACTTCGTAGGTTCTCCTTTCGCCCTCAGTACAAAAACTATCCGAAGTAGCATCGATTCAACATACACTAAGTGATCACTGAATTATGACCACCTACCTAATACTTCGCAGGTCCTCCTTTCGTCCTCAGTACAAAAACTATCCGAAGTAGCATCGATTCAACCTATACTAAGTGATCACTGAATTATGACCACCTACCTAATACTTCGCAGGTCCTTCTTTCGTCCTCAGTACAAAAACTATCCGAAGTAGCATCGATTCAACATACACTGAGTGATCACTGAATTATGACCACCTACCTAATACTTCGCTGGTCCTCCTTTCGTCCTCAGTACAACAACTATCCGACGTAGCATCGATTCAACATATACTAAGTGATCACTGAACTATGACCACCTACCTAATACTTCGTTGGTCCTCCTTTCGCCCTCAGTACAGCAGCAATTCGACGTGGCATCGATTCAACATACACTGAGTGGTCACTGAATTATGACCACCTACCTAATACTTCGTAGGTCCTCCATTCGCCCTCAGTACAGCAGCTATTCGACGTGGAATTGATTCAACATACACTGAGGGATCACTGAATTGTGACCACCTACCTAATACTTCGCTGGTCCTCCTTTCGTCCTCAGTACAACAACTATCCGACGTAGCATCGATTCAACATACACTAAGTGATCACTGAATTATGACCACCCACCTAATACTTCGTAGGTCCTCCATTCGCCCTCAGTACAGCAGCTATTCGACGTGGAATTGATTCAACATACACTGAGGGATCACTGAATTGTGACCACCTACCTAATACTTCGCTGGTCCTCCTTTCGTCCTCAGTACAACAACTATCCGACGTAGCATCGATTCAACATACACTAAGTGATCACTGAATTATGACCACCCACCTAATACTTCGTAGGTCCTCCATTCGCCCTCAGTACAGCAGCTATTCGACGTGGAATTGATTCAACATACACTGAGGGATCACTGAATTGTGACCACCTACCTAATATTTCGCAGGTCCTTCTTTCGTCCTCAGTACAACAACTATCCGACGTAGCATCGATTCAACATACACTAAGTGATCACTGAATTATGACCACCCACCTAATACTTCGTAGGTCCTCCATTCGTCCTCAGTACAGCAGCTATTCGACGTGGAATTGATTCAACATACACTGAGGGATCACTGAATTGTGACCACCTACCTAATACTTCGCTGGTCCTCCTTTCGTCCTCAGTACAACAACTATCCGACGTAGCATCGATTCAACATACACTAAGTGATCACTGAATTATGACCACCCACCTAATACTTCGTAGGTCCTCCATTCGCCCTCAGTACAGCAGCTATTCGACGTGGAATTGATTCAACATACACTGAGGGATCACTGAATTGTGACCACCTACCTAATATTTCGCAGGTCCTTCTTTCGTCCTCAGTACAACAACTATCCGACGTAGCATCGATTCAACATATACTAAGTGATCACTGAACTATGACCACCTACCTAATGCTTCGTAGGTTCTCCTTTCGCCCTCAGTACAAAAACTATCCGAAGTAGCATCGATTCAACATACACTAAGTGATCACTGAATTATGACCACCTACCTAATACTTCGTTGGTCCTCCTTTCGTCCTCAGTACAAAAACTATCCGACGTAGCATCGATTCAACATATACTAAGTGATCACTGAACTATGGCCACCTACCTAATACTTCGTAGGTTCTCCTTTCGCCCTCAGTACAAAAACTATCCGAAGTAGCATCGATTCAACATACACTAAGTGATCACTGAATTATGACCACCCACCTAATACTTCGCAGGTCCTCCTTTCGTCCTCAGTACAAAAACTATCCGAAGTAGCATCGATTCAACCTATACTAAGTGATCACTGAATTATGACCACCTACCTAATACTTCGCAGGTCCTTCTTTCGTCCTCAGTACAAAAACTATCCGAAGTAGCATCGATTCAACATACACTGAGTGATCACTGAATTATGACCACCTACCTAATACTTCGCTGGTCCTCCTTTCGTCCTCAGTACAACAACTATCCGACGTAGCATCGATTCAACATATACTAAGTGATCACTGAACTATGACCACCTACCTAATACTTCGTTGGTCCTCCTTTCGCCCTCAGTACAGCAGCAATTCGACGTGGCATCGATTCAACATACACTGAGTGGTCACTGAATTATGACCACCTACCTAATACTTCGCAGGTCCTCCTTTCGTCCTCAGTACAAAAACTATCCGAAGTAGCATCGATTCAACATACACTAAGTGATCACTGAATTATGACCACCCACCTAATACTTCGTAGGTCCTCCATTCGCCCTCAGTACAGCAGCTATTCGACGTGGAATTGATTCAACATACACTGAGGGATCACTGAATTGTGACCACCTACCTAATACTTCGCTGGTCCTCCTTTCGTCCTCAGTACAACAACTATCCGACGTAGCATCGATTCAACATACACTAAGTGATCACTGAATTATGACTACCCACCTAATACTTCGTAGGTCCTCCATTCGCCCTCAGTACAGCAGCTATTCGACGTGGAATTGATTCAACATACACTGAGGGATCACTGAATTGTGACCACCTACCTAATATTTCGCAGGTCCTTCTTTCGTCCTCAGTACAACAACTATCCGACGTAGCATCGATTCAACATACACTAAGTGATCACTGAATTATGACCACCCACCTAATACTTCGTAGGTCCTCCATTCGCCCTCAGTACAGCAGCTATTCGACGTGGAATTGATTCAACATACACTGAGGGATCACTGAATTGTGACCACCTACCTAATACTTCGCTGGTCCTCCTTTCGTCCTCAGTACAACAACTATCCGACGTAGCATCGATTCAACATACACTAAGTGATCACTGAATTATGACCACCCACCTAATACTTCGTAGGTCCTCCATTCGCCCTCAGTACAGCAGCTATTCGACGTGGAATTGATTCAACATACACTGAGGGATCACTGAATTGTGACCACCTACCTAATATTTCGCAGGTCCTTCTTTCGTCCTCAGTACAACAACTATCCGACGTAGCATCGATTCAACATACACTAAGTGATCACTGAATTATGACCACCCACCTAATACTTCGTAGGTCCTCCATTCGCCCTCAGTACAGCAGCTATTCGACGTGGAATTGATTCAACGTACACTGAGGGATCACTGAATTGTGACCACCTACCTAATATTTCGCAGGTCCTTCTTTCGTCCTCAGTACAACAACTATCCGACGTAGCATCGATTCAACATACACTAAGTGATCACTGAATTATGACCACCCACCTAATACTTCGTAGGTCCTCCATTCGCCCTCAGTACTGCAGCTATTCGACGTGGAATTGATTCAACATACACTGAGGGATCACTGAATTGTGACCACCTACCTAATACTTCGCTGGTCCTCCTTTCGTCCTCAGTACAACAACTATCCGACGTAGCATCGATTCAACATACACTAAGTGATCACTGAATTATGACCACCCACCTAATACTTCGTAGGTCCTCCATTCGCCCTCAGTACAGCAGCTATTCGACGTGGAATTGATTCAACATACACTGAGGGATCACTGAATTGTGACCACCTACCTAATACTTCGCTGGTCCTCCTTTCGTCCTCAGTACAACAACTATCCGACGTAGCATCGATTCAACATACACTAAGTGATCACTGAATTATGACCACCCACCTAATACTTCGTAGGTCCTCCATTCGCCCTCAGTACAGCAGCTATTCGACGTGGAATTGATTCAACATACACTGAGGGATCACTGAATTGTGACCACCTACCTAATATTTCGCAGGTCCTTCTTTCGTCCTCAGTACAACAACTATCCGACGTAGCATCGATTCAACATACACTAAGTGATCACTGAATTATGACCACCCCCCTAATACTTCGTAGGTCCTCCATTCGCCCTCAGTACAGCAGCTATTCGACGTGGAATTGATTCAACGTACACTGAGGGATCACTGAATTGTGACCACCTACCTAATATTTCGCAGGTCCTTCTTTCGTCCTCAGTACAACAACTATCCGACGTAGCATCGATTCAACATACACTAAGTGATCACTGAATTATGACCACCCACCTAATACTTCGTAGGTCCTCCATTCGCCCTCAGTACAGCAGCTATTCGACGTGGAATTGATTCAACATACACTGAGGGATCACTGAATTGTGACCACCTACCTAATACTTCGCTGGTCCTCCTTTCGTCCTCAGTACAACAACTATCCGACGTAGCATCGATTCAACATACACTAAGTGATCACTGAATTATGACCACCCACCTAATACTTCGTAGATCCTCCATTCGCCCTCAGTACAGCAGCTATTCGACGTGGAATTGATTCAACATACACTGAGGGATCACTGAATTGTGACCACCTACCTAATACTTCGCTGGTCCTCCTTTCGTCCTCAGTACAACAACTATCCGACGTAGCATCGATTCAACATACACTAAGTGATCACTGAATTATGACCACCCACCTAATACTTCGTAGGTCCTCCATTCGCCCTCAGTACAGCAGCTATTCGACGTGGAATTGATTCAACGTACACTGAGGGATCACTGAATTGTGACCACCTACCTAATATTTCGCAGGTCCTTCTTTCGTCCTCAGTACAACAACTATCCGACGTAGCATCGATTCAACATACACTAAGTGATCACTGAATTATGACCACCCACCTAATACTTCGTAGGTCCTCCATTCGCCCTCAGTACAGCAGCTATTCGACGTGGAATTGATTCAACGTACACTGAGGGATCACTGAATTGTGACCACCTACCTAATATTTCGCAGGTCCTTCTTTCGTCCTCAGTACAACAACTATCCGACGTAGCATCGATTCAACATACACTAAGTGATCACTGAATTATGACCACCCACCTAATACTTCGTAGGTCCTCCATTCGCCCTCAGTACAGCAGGTATCCGACGTGGCATTGATTCAACGTACACTGAGGGATCACTGAATTGTGATCACCTACCTAATATTTCGCAGGTCCTTCTTTCGTCCTCAGTACAACAACTATCCGACGTAGCATCGATTTAACATACACTAAGTGATCACTGAATTATGACCACCCACCTAATACTTCGTAGGTCCTCCATTCGCCCTCAGTACAGCAGCTATTCGACGTGGAATTGATTCAACGTACACTGAGGGATCACTGAATTGTGACCACCTACCTAATATTTCGCAGGTCCTTCTTTCGTCCTCAGTACAACAACTATCCGACGTAGCATCGATTCAACATACACTAAGTGATCACTGAATTATGACCACCCACCTAATACTTCGTAGGTCCTCCATTCGCCCTCAGTACAGCAGCTATTCGACGTGGCATTGATTCAACATACACTGAGGGATCACTGAATTGTGACCACCTACCTAATATTTCGCAGGTCCTTCTTTCGTCCTCAGTACAACAACTATCCGACGTAGCATCGATTTAACATACACTAAGTGATCACTGAATTATGACCACCTACCTAATACTTCGCAGGTCCTTCTTTCGTCCTCAGTACAAAAACTATCCGAAGTAGCATCGATTCAACATACACTGAGTGATCACTGAATTATGACCACCTACCTAATACTTCGCTGGTCCTCCTTTCGTCCTCAGTACAACAACTATCCGACGTAGCATCGATTTAACATACACTAAGTGATCACTGAATTATGACCACCTACCTAATACTTCGCAGGTCCTCCTTTCGTCCTCAGTACAAAAACTATCCGAAGTAGCATCGATTCAACCTATACTAAGTGATCACTGAATTATGACCACCTACCTAATACTTCGTTGGTCCTCCTTTCGTCCTCAGTACAACAACTATCCGACGTAGCATCGATTCAACATATACTAAGTGATCACTGAACTATGACCACCTACCTAATGCTTCGTAGGGTCTCCTTTCGCCCTCAGTACAAAAACTATCCGAAGTAGCATCGATTCAACATACACTAAGTGATCACTGAATTATGACCACCTACCTAATACTTCGTTGGTCCTCCTTTCGTCCTCAGTACAAAAACTATCCGACGTAGCATCGATTCAACATATGCTAAGTGATCACTGAACTATGACCACCTACCTAATACTTCGTAGGTTCTCCTTTCGCCCTCAGTACAAAAACTATCCGAAGTAGCATCGATTCAACATACACTAAGTGATCACTGAATTATGACCACCTACCTAATACTTCGCAGGTCCTCCTTTCGTCCTCAGTACAAAAACTATCCGAAGTAGCATCGATTCAACCTATACTAAGTGATCACTGAATTATGACCACCTACCTAATACTTCGCAGGTCCTTCTTTCGTCCTCAGTACAAAAACTATCCGAAGTAGCATCGATTCAACATACACTGAGTGATCACTGAATTATGACCACCTACCTAATACTTCGCTGGTCCTCCTTTCGTCCTCAGTACAACAACTATCCGACGTAGCATCGATTCAACATATACTAAGTGATCACTGAACTATGACCACCTACCTAATACTTCGTTGGTCCTCCTTTCGCCCTCAGTACAGCAGCAATTCGACGTGGCATCGATTCAACATACACTGAGTGGTCACTGAATTATGACCACCTACCTAATACTTCGTAGGTCCTCCATTCGCCCTCAGTACAGCAGCTATTCGACGTGGAATTGATTCAACATACACTGAGGGATCACTGAATTGTGACCACCTACCTAATACTTCGCTGGTCCTCCTTTCGTCCTCAGTACAACAACTATCCGACGTAGCATCGATTCAACATACACTAAGCGATCACTGAATTATGACCACCCACCTAATACTTCGTAGGTCCTCCATTCGCCCTCAGTACAGCAGCTATTCGACGTGGAATTGATTCAACATACACTGAGGGATCACTGAATTGTGACCACCTACCTAATACTTCGCTGGTCCTCCTTTCGTCCTCAGTACAACAACTATCCGACGTAGCATCGATTCAACATACACTGAGTGGTCACTGAATTATGACCACCTACCTAATACTTCGTAGGTCCTCCATTCGCCCTCAGTACAGCAGCTATTCGACGTGGAATTGATTCAACATACACTGAGGGATCACTGAATTGTGACCACCTACCTAATACTTCGCTGGTCCTCCTTTCGTCCTCAGTACAACAACTATCCGACGTAGCATCGATTCAACATACACTAAGCGATCACTGAATTATGACCACCCACCTAATACTTCGTAGGTCCTCCATTCGCCCTCAGTACAGCAGCTATTCGACGTGGAATTGATTCAACATACACTGAGGGATCACTGAATTGTGACCACCTACCTAATACTTCGCTGGTCCTCCTTTCGTCCTCAGTACAACAACTATCCGACGTAGCATCGATTCAACATACACTAAGTGATCACTGAATTATGACCACCCACCTAATACTTCGTAGGTCCTCCATTCGCCCTCAGTACAGCAGCTATTCGACGTGGAATTGATTCAACATACACTGAGGGATCACTGAATTGTGATCACCTACCTAATACTTCGCTGGTCCTCCTTTCGTCCTCAGTACAACAACTATCCGACGTAGCATCGATTCAACATACACTAAGTGATCACTGAATTATGACCACCCACCTAATTCTTCGTAGGTCCTCCATTCGCCCTCAGTACAGCAGCTATTCGACGTAGAATTGATTCAACATACACTGAGGGATCACTGAATTGTGACCACCTACCTAATATTTCGCAGGTCCTTCTTTCGTCCTCAGTACAACAACTATCCGACGTAGCATCGATTCAACATACACTAAGTGATCACTGAATTATGACCACCCACCTAATACTTCGTAGGTCCTCCATTCGCCCTCAGTACAGCAACTATTCGACGTGGAATTGATTCAACATACACTGAGGGATCACTGAATTGTGATCACCTACCTAATACTTCGCTGGTCCTCCTTTCGTCCTCAGTACAACAACTATCCGACGCAGCATCGATTCAACATACACTAAGTGATCACTGAATTATGACCACCCACCTAATTCTTCGTAGGTCCTCCATTCGCCCTCAGTACAGCAGCTATTCGACGTGGAATTGATTCAACATACACTGAGGGATCACTGAATTGTGACCACCTACCTAATATTTCGCAGGTCCTTCTTTCGTCCTCAGTACAACAACTATCCGACGTAGCATCGATTCAACATACACTAAGTGATCACTGAATTATGACCACCTACCTAATACTTCGTTGGTCCTCCTTTCGTCCTCAGTACAAAAACTATCCGACGTAGCATCGATTCAACATATACTAAGTGATCACTGAACTATGACCACCTACCTAATACTTCGTAGGTTCTCCTTTCGCCCTCAGTACAAAAACTATCCGAAGTAGCATCGATTCAACATACACTAAGTGATCACTGAATTATGACCACCTACCTAATACTTCGCAGGTCCTCCTTTCGTCCTCAGTACAAAAACTATCCGAAGTAGCATCGATTCAACCTATACTAAGTGATCACTGAATTATGACCACCTACCTAATACTTCGCAGGTCCTTCTTTCGTCCTCAGTACAAAAACTATCCGAAGTAGCATCGATTCAACATACACTGAGTGATCACTGAATTCTGACCACCTACCTAATACTTCGCTGGTCCTCCTTTCGTCCTCAGTACAACAACTATCCGACGTAGCATCGATTCAACATATACTAAGTGATCACTGAACTATGACCACCTACCTAATACTTCGTTGGTCCTCCTTTCGCCCTCAGTACAGCAGCAATTCGACGTGGAATTGATTCAACATACACTGAGGGATCACTGAATTGTGACCACCTACCTAATACTTCGCTGGTCCTCCTTTCGTCCTCAGTACAACAACTATCCGACGTAGCATCGATTCAACATACACTAAGTGATCACTGAATTATGACCACCCACCTAATACTTCGTAGGTCCTCCATTCGCCCTCAGTACAGCAGCTATTCGACGTGGAATTGATTCAACATACACTGAGGGATCACTGAATTGTGACCACCTACCTAATACTTCGCTGGTCCTCCTTTCGTCCTCAGTACAACAACTATCCGACGTAGCATCGATTCAACATACACTGAGTGGTCACTGAATTATGACCACCTACCTAATACTTCGCAGGTCCTCCTTTCGTCCTCAGTACAAAAACTATCCGAAGTAGCATCGATTCAACATACACTAAGTGATCACTGAATTATGACCACCCACCTAATACTTCGTAGGTCCTCCATTCGCCCTCAGTACAGCAGCTATTCGACGTGGAATTGATTCAACATACACTGAGGGATCACTGAATTGTGACCACCTACCTAATACTTCGCTGGTCCTCCTTTCGTCCTCAGTACAACAACTATCCGACGTAGCATCGATTCAACATACACTAAGTGATCACTGAATTATGACCACCCACCTAATACTTCGCAGGTCCTCCTTTCGTCCTCAGTACAAAAACTATCCGAAGTAGCATCGATTCAACATACACTAAGTGATCACTGAATTATGACCACCCACCTAATACTTCGTAGGTCCTCCATTCGCCCTCAGTACAGCAGCTATTCGACGTGGAATTGATTCAACATACACTGAGGGATCACTGAATTGTGACCACCTACCTAATATTTCGCAGGTCCTTCTTTCGTCCTCAGTACAACAACTATCCGACGTAGCATCGATTCAACATACACTAAGTGATCACTGAATTATGACCACCCACCTAATACTTCGTAGGTCCTCCATTCGCCCTCAGTACAGCAGCTATTCGACGTGGAATTGATTCAACATACACTGAGGGATCACTGAATTGTGACCACCTACCTAATACTTCGCTGGTCCTCCTTTCGTCCTCAGTACAACAACTATCCGACGTAGCATCGATTCAACATACACTAAGTGATCACTGAATTATGACCACCCACCTAATACTTCGTAGGTCCTCCATTCGCCCTCAGTACAGCAGCTTTTCGACGTGGAATTGATTCAACATACACTGAGGGATCACTGAATTGTGACCACCTACCTAATACTTCGCTGGTCCTCCTTTCGTCCTCAGTACAACAACTATCCGACGTAGCATCGATTCAACATACACTAAGTGATCACTGAATTATGACCACCCACCTAATACTTCGTAGGTCCTCCATTCGCCCTCAGTACAGCAGCTATTCGACGTGGAATTGATTCAACGTACACTGAGGATCACTGAATTGTGACCACCTACCTAATATTTCGCAGGTCCTTCTTTCGTCCTCAGTACAACAACTATCCGACGTAGCATCGATTCAACATACACTAAGTGATCACTGAATTATGACCACCCACCTAATACTTCGTAGGTCCTCCATTCGCCCTCAGTACAGCAGCTATTCGACGTGGAATTGATTCAACGTACACTGAGGGATCACTGAATTGTGACCACCTACCTAATATTTCGCAGGTCCTTCTTTCGTCCTCAGTACAACAACTATCCGACGTAGCATCGATTCAACATACACTAAGTGATCACTGAATTATGACCACCTACCTAATACTTCGCAGGTCCTCCTTTCGTCCTCAGTACAAAAACTATCCGAAGTAGCATCGATTCAACCTATACTAAGTGATCACTGAATTATGACCACCTACCTAATACTTCGCAGGTCCTGCTTTCGTCCTCAGTACAACAACTATCCGACGTAGCATCGATTCAACATACACTAAGTGATCACTGAATTATGACCACCCACCTAATACTTCGTAGGTCCTCCATTCGCCCTCAGTACAGCAGCTATTCGACGTGGAATTGATTCAACATACACTGAGGGATCACTGAATTGTGACCACCTACCTAATACTTCGCTGGTCCTCCTTTCGTCCTCAGTACAACAACTATCCGACGTAGCATCGATTCAACATACACTAAGTGATCACTGAATTATGACCACCCACCTAATACTTCGTAGGTCCTCCATTCGCCCTCAGTACAGCAGCTATTCGACGTGGAATTGATTCAACATACACTGAGGGATCACTGAATTGTGACCACCTACCTAATATTTCGCAGGTCCTTCTTTCGTCCTCAGTACAACAACTATCCGACGTAGCATCGATTCAACATACACTAAATGATCACTGAATTATGACCACCCACCTAATACTTCGTAGGTCCTCCATTCGCCCTCAGTACAGCAGCTATTCGACGTGGAATTGATTCAACGTACACTGAGGGATCACTGAATTGTGACCACCTACCTAATATTTCGCAGGTCCTTCTTTCGTCCTCAGTACAACAACTATCCGACGTAGCATCGATTCAACATACACTAAGTGATCACTGAATTATGACCACCCACCTAATACTTCGTAGGTCCTCCATTCGCCCTCAGTACAGCAGCTATTCGACGTGGAATTGATTCAACATACACTGAGGGATCACTGAATTGTGACCACCTACCTAATACTTCGCTGGTCCTCCTTTCGTCCTCAGTACAACAACTATCCGACGTAGCATCGATTCAACATACACTAAGTGATCACTGAATTATGACCACCCACCTAATACTTCGTAGGTCCTCCATTCGCCCTCAGTACAGCAGCTATTCGACGTGGAATTGATTCAACGTACACTGAGGGATCACTGAATTGTGACCACCTACCTAATATTTCGCAGGTCCTTCCTTTCGTCCTCAGTACAACAACTATCCGACGTAGCATCGATTCAACATACACTAAGTGATCACTGAATTATGACCACCCACCTAATACTTCGTAGGTCCTCCATTCGCCCTCAGTACAGCAGCTATTCGACGTGGAATTGATTCAACGTACACTGAGGGATCACTGAATTGTGACCACCTACCTAATATTTCGCAGGTCCTTCTTTCGTCCTCAGTACAACAACTATCCGACGTAGCATCGATTCAACATACACTAAGTGATCACTGAATTATGACCACCCACCTAATACTTCGTAGGTCCTCCATTCGCCCTCAGTACAGCAGCTATTAGACGTGGAATTGATTCAACATACACTGAGGGATCACTGAATTGTGACCACCTACCTAATATTTCGCAGGTCCTTCTTTCGTCCTCAGTACAACAACTATCCGACGTAGCATCGATTCAACATACACTAAGTGATCACTGAATTATGACCACCCACCTAATACTTCGTAGGTCCTCCATTCGCCCTCAGTACAGCAGCTATTCGACGTGGAATTGATTCAACGTACACTGAGGGATCACTGAATTGTGACCACCTACCTAATATTTCGCAGGTCCTTCTTTCGTCCTCAGTACAACAACTATCCGACGTAGCATCGATTCAACATACACTAAGTGATCACTGAATTATGACCACCCACCTAATACTTCGTAGGTCCTCCATTCGCCCTCAGTACAGCAGCTATTCGACGTGGAATTGATTCAACATACACTGAGGGATCACTGAATTGTGACCACCTACCTAATACTTCGCTGGTCCTCCTTTCGTCCTCAGTACAACAACTATCCGACGTAGCATCGATTCAACATACACTAAGTGATCACTGAATTATGACCACCCACCTAATACTTCGTAGGTCCTCCATTCGCCCTCAGTACAGCAGCTATTCGACGTGGAATTGATTCAACGTACACTGTGGGATCACTGAATTGTGACCACCTACCTAATATTTCGCAGGTCCTTCTTTCGTCCTCAGTACAACAACTATCCGACGTAGCATCGATTCAACATACACTAAGTGATCACTGAATTATGACCACCCACCTAATACTTCGTAGGTCCTCCATTCGCCCTCAGTACAGCAGCTATTCGACGTGGAATTGATTCAACGTACACTGAGGGATCACTGAATTGTGACCACCTACCTAATATTTCGCAGGTCCTTCTTTCGTCCTCAGTACAACAACTATCCGACGTAGCATCGATTCAACATACACTAAGTGATCACTGAATTATGACCACCCACCTAATACTTCGTAGGTCCTCCATTCGCCCTCAGTACAGCAGCTATTCGACGTGGAATTGATTCAACATACACTGAGGGATCACTGAATTGTGACCACCTACCTAATATTTCGCAGGTCCTTCTTTCGTCCTCAGTACAACAACTATCCGACGTAGCATCGATTCAACATACACTAAGTGATCACTGAATTATGACCACCCACCTAATACTTCGTAGGTCCTCCATTCGCCCTCAGTACAGCAGCTATTCGACGTGGAATTGATTCAACATACACTGAGGGATCACTGAATTGTGACCACCTACCTAATATTTCGCAGGTCCTTCTTTCGTCCTCAGTACAACAACTATCCGACGTAGCATCGATTTAACATACACTAAGTGATCACTGAATTATGACCACCCACCTAATACTTCGTAGGTCCTCCATTCGCCCTCAGTACAGCAGCTATTCGACGTGGAATTGATTCAACATACACTGAGGGATCACTGAATTGTGACCACCTACCTAATACTTCGCTGGTCCTCCTTTCGTCCTCAGTACAACAACTATCCGACGTAGCATCGATTCAACATACACTAAGTGATCACTGAATTATGACCACCCACCTAATACTTCGTAGGTCCTCCATTCGCCCTCAGTACAGCAGCTATTCGACGTGGAATTGATTCAACATACACTGAGGGATCACTGAATTGTGACCACCTACCTAATACTTCGCTGGTCCTCCTTTCGTCCTCAGTACAACAACTATCCGACGTAGCATCGATTCAACATACACTAAGTGATCACTGAATTATGACCACCCACCTAATACTTCGTAGGTCCTCCATTCGCCCTCAGTACAGCAGCTATTCGACGTGGAATTGATTCAACGTACACTGAGGGATCACTGAATTGTGACCACCTACCTAATATTTCGCAGGTCCTTCTTTCGTCCTCAGTACAACAACTATCCGACGTAGCATCGATTCAACATACACTAAGTGATCACTGAATTATGACCACCCACCTAATACTTCGTAGGTCCTCCATTCGCCCTCAGTACAGCAGCTATTCGACGTGGAATTGATTCAACATACACTGAGGGATCACTGAATTGTGACCACCTACCTAATACTTCGCTGGTCCTCCTTTCGTCCTCAGTACAACAACTATCCGACGTAGCATCGATTCAACATACACTAAGTGATCACTGAATTATGACCACCCACCTAATACTTCGTAGGTCCTCCATTCGCCCTCAGTACAGCAGCTATTCGACGTGGAATTGATTCAACGTACACTGAGGGATCACTGAATTGTGACCACCTACCTAATATTTCGCAGGTCCTTCTTTCGTCCTCAGTACAACAACTATCCGACGTAGCATCGATTCAACATACACTAAGTGATCACTGAATTATGACCACCCACCTAATACTTCGTAGGTCCTCCATTCGCCCTCAGTACAGCAGCTATTCGACGTGGAATTGATTCAACATACACTGAGGGATCACTGAATTGTGACCACCTACCTAATATTTCGCAGGTCCTTCTTTCGTCCTCAGTACAACAACTATCCGACGTAGCATCGATTTAACATACACTAAGTGATCACTGAATTATGACCACCCACCTAATACTTCGTAGGTCCTCCATTCGCCCTCAGTACAGCAGCTATTCGACGTGGAATTGATTCAACATACACTGAGGGATCACTGAATTGTGACCACCTACCTAATACTTCGCTGGTCCTCCTTTCGTCCTCAGTACAACAACTATCCGACGTAGCATCGATTCAACATACACTAAGTGATCACTGAATTATGACCACCCACCTAATACTTCGTAGGTCCTCCATTCGCCCTCAGTACAGCAGCTATTCGACGTGGAATTGATTCAACATACACTGAGGGATCACTGAATTGTGACCACTTACCTAATACTTCGCTGGTCCTCCTTTCGTCCTCAGTACAACAACTATCCGACGTAGCATCGATTCAACATACACTAAGTGATCACTGAATTATGACCACCCACCTAATACTTCGTAGGTCCTCCATTCGCCCTCAGTACAGCAGCTATTCGACGTGGAATTGATTCAACATACACTGAGGGATCACTGAATTGTGACCACCTACCTAATATTTCGCTGGTCCTCCTTTCGTCCTCAGTACAACAACAATCCGACGTAGCATCGATTCAACATACACTAAGTGATCACTGAATTATGACCACCCACCTAATACTTCGTAGGTCCTCCATTCGCCCTCAGTACAGCAGCTATTCGACGTGGAATTGATTCAACGTACACTGAGGGATCACTGAATTGTGACCACCTACCTAATATTTCGCAGGTCCTTCTTTCGTCCTCAGTACAACAACTATCCGACGTAGCATCGATTCAACATACACTAAGTGATCACTGAATTATGACCACCCACCTAATACTTCGTAGGTCCTCCATTCGCCCTCAGTACAGCAGCTATTCGACGTGGAATTGATTCAACATACACTGAGGGATCACTGAATTGTGACCACCTACCTAATATTTCGCAGGTCCTTCTTTCGTCCTCAGTACAACAACTATCCGACGTAGCATCGATTCAACATACACTAAGTGATCACTGAATTATGACCACCCACCTAATACTTCGTAGGTCCTCCATTCGCCCTCAGTACAGCAGCTATTCGACGTGGAATTGATTCAACGTACACTGAGGGATCACTGAATTGTGACCACCTACCTAATATTTCGCAGGTCCTTCTTTCGTCCTCAGTACAACAACTATCCGACGTAGCATCGATTCAACATACACTAAGTGATCACTGAATTATGACCACCCACCTAATACTTCGTAGGTCCTCCATTCGCCCTCAGTACAGCAGCTATTCGACGTGGAATTGATTCAACATACACTGAGGGATCACTGAATTGTGACCACCTACCTAATATTTCGCAGGTCCTTCTTTCGTCCTCAGTACAACAACTATCCGACGTAGCATCGATTCAACATACACTAAGTGATCACTGAATTATGACCACCCACCTAATACTTCGTAGGTCCTCCATTCGCCCTCAGTACAGCAGCTATTCGACGTGGAATTGATTCAACATACACTGAGGGATCACTGAATTGTGACCACCTACCTAATACTTCGCTGGTCCTCCTTTCGTCCTCAGTACAACAACTATCCGACGTAGCATCGATTCAACATACACTAAGTGATCACTGAATTATGACCACCCACCTAATACTTCGTAGGTCCTCCATTCGCCCTCAGTACAGCAGCTATTCGACGTGGAATTGATTCAACATACACTGAGGGATCACTGAATTGTGACCACCTACCTAATACTTCGCTGGTCCTCCTTTCGTCCTCAGTACAACAACTATCCGACGTAGCATCGATTCAACATACACTAAGTGATCACTGAATTATGACCACCCACCTAATACTTCGTAGGTCCTCCATTCGCCCTCAGTACAGCAGCTATTCGACGTGGAATTGATTCAACATACACTGAGGGATCACTGAATTGTGACCACCTACCTAATATTTCGCTGGTCCTTCTTTCGTCCTCAGTACAACAACTATCCGACGTAGCATCGATTCAACATACACTAAGTGATCACTGAATTATGACCACCCACCTAATACTTCGTAGGTCCTCCATTCGCCCTCAGTACAGCAGCTATTCGACGTGGAATTGATTCAACATACACTGAGGGATCACTGAATTGTGACCACCTACCTAATATTTCGCAGGTCCTTCTTTCGTCCTCAGTACAACAACTATCCGACGTAGCATCGATTCAACATACACTAAGTGATCACTGAATTATGACCACCCACCTAATACTTCGTAGGTCCTCCATTCGCCCTCAGTACAGCAGCTATTCGACGTGGAATTGATTCAACATACACTGAGGGATCACTGAATTGTGACCACCTACCTAATACTTCGCTGGTCCTCCTTTCGTCCTCAGTACAACAACTATCCGACGTAGCATCGATTCAACATACACTAAGTGATCACTGAATTATGACCACCCACCTAATACTTCGTAGGTCCTCCATTCGCCCTCAGTACAGCAGCTATTCGACGTGGAATTGATTCAACATACACTGAGGGATCACTGAATTGTGACCACCTACCTAATACTTCGCTGGTCCTCCTTTCGTCCTCAGTACAACAACTATCCGACGTAGCATCGATTCAACATACACTAAGTGATCACTGAATTATGACCACCCACCTAATACTTCGTAGGTCCTCCATTCGCCCTCAGTACAGCAGCTATTCGACGTGGAATTGATTCAACATACACTGAGGGATCACTGAATTGTGACCACCTACCTAATACTTCGCTGGTCCTCCTTTCGTCCTCAGTACAACAACTATCCGACGTAGCATCGATTCAACATACACTAAGTGATCACTGAATTATGACCACCCACCTAATACTTCGTAGGTCCTCCATTCGCCCTCAGTACAGCAGCTATTCGACGTGGAATTGATTCAACATACACTGAGGGATCACTGAATTGTGACCACCTACCTAATACTTCGCTGGTCCTCCTTTCGTCCTCAGTACAACAACTATCCGACGTAGCATCGATTCAACATACACTAAGTGATCACTGAATTATGACCACCCACCTAATACTTCTTCGTAGGTCCTCCATTCGCCCTCAGTACAGCAGCTATTCGACGTGGAATTGATTCAACATACACTGAGGATCACTGAATTGTGACCACCTACCTAATACTTCGCTGGTCCTCCTTTCGTCCTCAGTACAACAACTATCCGACGTAGCATCGATTCAACATACACTAAGTGATCACTGAATTATGACCACCCACCTAATACTTCGTAGGTCCTCCATTCGCCCTCAGTACAGCAGCTATTCGACGTGGAATTGATTCAACGTACACTGAGGGATCACTGAATTGTGACCACCTACCTAATATTTCGCAGGTCCTTCTTTCGTCCTCAGTACAACAACTATCCGACGTAGCATCGATTCAACATACACTAAGTGATCACTGAATTATGACCACCCACCTAATACTTCGTAGGTCCTCCATTCGCCCTCAGTACAGCAGCTATTCGACGTGGAATTGATTCAACATACACTGAGGGATCACTGAATTGTGACCACCTACCTAATATTTCGCAGGTCCTTCTTTCGTCCTCAGTACAACAACTATCCGACGTAGCATCGATTTAACATACACTAAGTGATCACTGAATTATGACCACCCACCTAATACTTCGTAGGTCCTCCATTCGCCCTCAGTACAGCAGCTATTCGACGTGGAATTGATTCAACATACACTGAGGGATCACTGAATTGTGACCACCTACCTAATACTTCGCTGGTCCTCCTTTCGTCCTCAGTACAACAACTATCCGACGTAGCATCGATTCAACATACACTAAGTGATCACTGAATTATGACCACCCACCTAATACTTCGTAGGTCCTCCATTCGCCCTCAGTACAGCAGCTATTCGACGTGGAATTGATTCAACATACACTGAGGGATCACTGAATTGTGACCACCTACCTAATACTTCGCTGGTCCTCCTTTCGTCCTCAGTACAACAACTATCCGACGTAGCATCGATTCAACATACACTAAGTGATCACTGAATTATGACCACCCACCTAATACTTCGTAGGTCCTCCATTCGCCCTCAGTACAGCAGCTATTCGACGTGGAATTGATTCAACATACACTGAGGGATCACTGAATTGTGACCACCTACCTAATACTTCGCTGGTCCTCCTTTCGTCCTCAGTACAACAACAATCCGACGTAGCATCGATTCAACATACACTAAGTGATCACTGAATTATGACCACCCACCTAATACTTCGTAGGTCCTCCATTCGCCCTCAGTACAGCAGCTATTCGACGTGGAATTGATTCAACGTACACTGAGGATCACTGAATTGTGACCACCTACCTAATATTTCGCAGGTCCTTCTTTCGTCCTCAGTACAACAACTATCCGACGTAGCATCGATTCAACATACACTAAGTGATCACTGAATTATGACCACCCACCTAATACTTCGTAGGTCCTCCATTCGCCCTCAGTACAGCAGCTATTCGACGTGGAATTGATTCAACATACACTGAGGGATCACTGAATTGTGACCACCTACCTAATACTTCGCTGGTCCTTCTTTCGTCCTCAGTACAACAACTATCCGACGTAGCATCGATTCAACATACACTAAGTGATCACTGAATTATGACCACCCACCTAATTCTTCGTAGGTCCTCCATTCGCCCTCAGTACAGCAGCTATTCGACGTGGAATTGATTCAACGTACACTGAGGGATCACTGAATTGTGACCACCTACCTAATATTTCGCAGGTCCTTCTTTCGTCCTCAGTACAACAACTATCCGACGTAGCATCGATTTAACATACACTAAGTGATCACTGAATTATGACCACCCACCTAATTCTTCGTAGGTCCTCCATTCGCCCTCAGTACAGCAGCTATTCGACGTGGAATTGATTCAACATACACTGAGGGATCACTGAATTGTGACCACCTACCTAATATTTCGCAGGTCCTTCTTTCGTCCTCAGTACAACAACTATCCGACGTAGCATCGATTTAACATACACTAAGTGATCACTGAATTATGACCACCCACCTAATACTTCGTAGGTCCTCCATTCGCCCTCAGTACAGCAGCTATTCGACGTGGAATTGATTCAACATACACTGAGGGATCACTGAATTGTGACCACCTACCTAATATTTCGCTGGTCCTTCTTTCGTCCTCAGTACAACAACTATCCGACGTAGCATCGATTCAACATACACTAAGTGATCACTGAATTATGACCACCCACCTAATACTTCGTAGGTCCTCCATTCGCCCTCAGTACAGCAGCTATTCGACGTGGAATTGATTCAACATACACTGAGGGATCACTGAATTGTGACCACTTACCTAATACTTCGCTGGTCCTCCTTTCGTCCTCAGTACAACAACTATCCGACGTAGCATCGATTCAACATACACTAAGTGATCACTGAATTATGACCACCCACCTAATACTTCGTAGGTCCTCCATTCGCCCTCAGTACAGCAGCTATTCGACGTGGAATTGATTCAACATACACTGAGGGATCACTGAATTGTGACCACCTACCTAATACTTCGCTGGTCCTCCTTTCGTCCTCAGTACAACAACAATCCGACGTAGCATCGATTCAACATACACTAAGTGATCACTGAATTATGACCACCCACCTAATACTTCGTAGGT
This sequence comes from Macrothele yani, assembly GCA_039090855.1. Lineage (NCBI taxonomy): Eukaryota > Metazoa > Arthropoda > Arachnida > Araneae > Macrothelidae > Macrothele > Macrothele yani. Next base: position 5,971,724 of record CM077014.1, read on the forward strand.
CCTCCATTCGCCCTCAGTACAGCAGCTATTCGACGTGGAATTGATTCAACGTACACTGAGGGATCACTGAATTGTGACCACCTACCTAATATTTCGCAGGTCCTTCTTTCGTCCTCAGTACAACAACTATCCGACGTAGCATCGATTCAACATACACTAAGTGATCACTGAATTATGACCACCCACCTAATACTTCGTAGGTCCTCCATTCGCCCTCAGTACAGCAGCTATTCGACGTGGAATTGATTCAACATACACTGAGGGATCACTGAATTGTGACCACCTACCTAATACTTCGCTGGTCCTCCTTTCGTCCTCAGTACAACAACTATCCGACGTAGCATCGATTCAACATACACTAAGTGATCACTGAATTATGACCACCCACCTAATACTTCGTAGGTCCTCCATTCGCCCTCAGTACAGCAGCTATTCGACGTGGAATTGATTCAACATACACTGAGGGATCACTGAATTGTGACCACCTACCTAATACTTCGCTGGTCCTCCTTTCGTCCTCAGTACAACAACTATCCGACGTAGCATCGATTCAACATACACTAAGTGATCACTGAATTATGACCACCCACCTAATACTTCGTAGGTCCTCCATTCGCCCTCAGTACAGCAGCTATTCGACGTGGAATTGATTCAACATACACTGAGGGATCACTGAATTGTGACCACCTACCTAATACTTCGCTGGTCCTCCTTTCGTCCTCAGTACAACAACTATCCGACGTAGCATCGATTCAACATACACTAAGTGATCACTGAATTATGACCACCCACCTAATACTTCGTAGGTCCTCCATTCGCCCTCAGTACAGCAGCTATTCGACGTGGAATTGATTCAACATACACTGAGGGATCACTGAATTGTGACCACCTACCTAATACTTCGCTGGTCCTCCTTTCGTCCTCAGTACAACAACTATCCGACGTAGCATCGATTCAACATACACTAAGTGATCACTGAATTATGACCACCCACCTAATACTTCGTAGGTCCTCCATTCGCCCTCAGTACAGCAGCTATTCGACGTGGAATTGATTCAACATACACTGAGGGATCACTGAATTGTGACCACCTACCTAATACTTCGCTGGTCCTCCTTTCGTCCTCAGTACAACAACTATCCGACGTAGCATCGATTCAACATACACTAAGTGATCACTGAATTATGACCACCCACCTAATACTTCGTAGGTCCTCCATTCGCCCTCAGTACAGCAGCTATTCGACGTGGAATTGATTCAACGTACACTGAGGGATCACTGAATTGTGACCACCTACCTAATATTTCGCAGGTCCTTCTTTCGTCCTCAGTACAACAACTATCCGACGTAGCATCGATTCAACATACACTAAGTGATCACTGAATTATTACCACCCACCTAATACTTCGTAGGTCCTCCATTCGCCCTCAGTACAGCAGCTATTCGACGTGGAATTGATTCAACATACACTGAGGGATCACTGAATTGTGACCACCTACCTAATATTTCGCAGGTCCTTCTTTCGTCCTCAGTACAACAACTATCCGACGTAGCATCGATTTAACATACACTAAGTGATCACTGAATTATGACCACCCACCTAATACTTCGTAGGTCCTCCATTCGCCCTCAGTACAGCAGCTATTCGACGTGGAATTGATTCAACATACACTGAGGGATCACTGAATTGTGACCACCTACCTAATACTTCGCTGGTCCTCCTTTCGTCCTCAGTACAACAACTATCCGACGTAGCATCGATTCAACATACACTAAGTGATCACTGAATTATGACCACCCACCTAATACTTCGTAGGTCCTCCATTCGCCCTCAGTACAGCAGCTATTCGACGTGGAATTGATTCAACATACACTGAGGGATCACTGAATTGTGACCACCTACCTAATACTTCGCTGGTCCTCCTTTCGTCCTCAGTACAACAACTATCCGACGTAGCATCGATTCAACATACACTAAGTGATCACTGAATTATGACCACCCACCTAATACTTCGTAGGTCCTCCATTCGCCCTCAGTACAGCAGCTATTCGACGTGGAATTGATTCAACGTACACTGAGGGATCACTGAATTGTGACCACCTACCTAATATTTCGCAGGTCCTTCTTTCGTCCTCAGTACAACAACTATCCGACGTAGCATCGATTCAACATACACTAAGTGATCACTGAATTATGACCACCCACCTAATACTTCGTAGGTCCTCCATTCGCCCTCAGTACAGCAGCTATTCGACGTGGAATTGATTCAACATACACTGAGGGATCACTGAATTGTGACCACCTACCTAATATTTCGCAGGTCCTTCTTTCGTCCTCAGTACAACAACTATCCGACGTAGCATCGATTTAACATACACTAAGTGATCACTGAATTATGACCACCCACCTAATTCTTCGTAGGTCCTCCATTCGCCCTCAGTACAGCAGCTATTCGACGTGGAATTGATTCAACATACACTGAGGGATCACTGAATTGTGACCACCTACCTAATATTTCGCAGGTCCTTCTTTCGTCCTCAGTACAACAACTATCCGACGTAGCATCGATTTAACATACACTAAGTGATCACTGAATTATGACCACCCACCTAATTCTTCGTAGGTCCTCCATTCGCCCTCAGTACAGCAGCTATTCGACGTGGAATTGATTCAACATACACTGAGGGATCACTGAATTGTGACCACCTACCTAATATTTCGCAGGTCCTTCTTTCGTCCTCAGTACAACAACTATCCGACGTAGCATCGATTTAACATACACTAAGTGATCACTGAATTATGACCACCCACCTAATTCTTCGTAGGTCCTCCATTCGCCCTCAGTACAGCAGCTATTCGACGTGGAATTGATTCAACATACACTGAGGGATCACTGAATTGTGACCACCTACCTAATATTTCGCAGGTCCTTCTTTCGTCCTCAGTACAACAACTATCCGACGTAGCATCGATTTAACATACACTAAGTGATCACTGAATTATGACCACCCACCTAATTCTTCGTAGGTCCTCCATTCGCCCTCAGTACAGCAGCTATTCGACGTGGAATTGATTCAACATACACTGAGGGATCACTGAATTGTGACCACCTACCTAATATTTCGCAGGTCCTTCTTTCGTCCTCAGTACAACAACTATCCGACGTAGCATCGATTCAACATACACTAAGTGATCACTGAATTATGACCACCCACCTAATACTTCGTAGGTCCTCCATTCGCCCTCAGTACAGCAGCTATTCGACGTGGAATTGATTCAACGTACACTGAGGGATCACTGAATTGTGACCACCTACCTAATATTTCGCAGGTCCTTCTTTCGTCCTCAGTACAACAACTATCCGACGTAGCATCGATTCAACATACACTAAGTGATCACTGAATTATGACCACCCACCTAATACTTCGTAGGTCCTCCATTCGCCCTCAGTACAGCAGCTATTCGACGTGGAATTGATTCAACATACACTGAGGGATCACTGAATTGTGACCACCTCCCTAATACTTCGCTGGTCCTCCTTTCGTCCTCAGTACAACAACTATCCGACGTAGCATCGATTCAACATACACTAAGTGATCACTGAATTATGACCACCCACCTAATACTTCGTAGGTCCTCCATTCGCCCTCAGTACAGCAGCTATTCGACGTGGAATTGATTCAACGTACACTGAGGGATCACTGAATTGTGACCACCTACCTAATATTTCGCAGGTCCTTCTTTCGTCCTCAGTACAACAACTATCCGACGTAGCATCGATTCAACATACACTAAGTGATCACTGAATTATGACCACCCACCTAATACTTCGTAGGTCCTCCATTCGCCCTCAGTACAGCAGCTATTCGACGTGGAATTGATTCAACATACACTGAGGGATCACTGAATTGTGACCACCTACCTAATATTTCGCAGGTCCTTCTTTCGTCCTCAGTACAACAACTATCCGACGTAGCATCGATTTAACATACACTAAGTGATCACTGAATTATGACCACCCACCTAATTCTTCGTAGGTCCTCCATTCGCCCTCAGTACAGCAGCTATTCGACGTGGAATTGATTCAACATACACTGAGGGATCACTGAATTGTGACCACCTACCTAATATTTCGCAGGTCCTTCTTTCGTCCTCAGTACAACAACTATCCGACGTAGCATCGATTTAACATACACTAAGTGATCACTGAATTATGACCACCCACCTAATTCTTCGTAGGTCCTCCATTCGCCCTCAGTACAGCAGCTATTCGACGTGGAATTGATTCAACATACACTGAGGGATCACTGAATTGTGACCACCTACCTAATATTTCGCAGGTCCTTCTTTCGTCCTCAGTACAACAACTATCCGACGTAGCATCGATTCAACATACACTAAGTGATCACTGAATTATGACCACCCACCTAATACTTCGTAGGTCCTCCATTCGCCCTCAGTACAGCAGCTATTCGACGTGGAATTGATTCAACATACACTGAGGGATCACTGAATTGTGACCACCTACCTAATATTTCGCAGGTCCTTCTTTCGTCCTCAGTACAACAACTATCCGACGTAGCATCGATTTAACATACACTAAGTGATCACTGAATTATGACCACCCACCTAATTCTTCGTAGGTCCTCCATTCGCCCTCAGTACAGCAGCTATTCGACGTGGAATTGATTCAACATACACTGAGGGATCACTGAATTGTGACCACCTACCTAATATTTCGCAGGTCCTTCTTTCGTCCTCAGTACAACAACTATCCGACGTAGCATCGATTTAACATACACTAAGTGATCACTGAATTATGACCACCCACCTAATTCTTCGTAGGTCCTCCATTCGCCCTCAGTACAGCAGCTATTCGACGTGGAATTGATTCAACATACACTGAGGGATCACTGAATTGTGACCACCTACCTAATATTTCGCAGGTCCTTCTTTCGTCCTCAGTACAACAACTATCCGACGTAGCATCGATTTAACATACACTAAGTGATCACTGAATTATGACCACCCACCTAATTCTTCGTAGGTCCTCCATTCGCCCTCAGTACAGCAGCTATTCGACGTGGAATTGATTCAACATACACTGAGGGATCACTGAATTGTGACCACCTACCTAATATTTCGCAGGTCCTTCTTTCGTCCTCAGTACAACAACTATCCGACGTAGCATCGATTTAACATACACTAAGTGATCACTGAATTATGACCACCCACCTAATTCTTCGTAGGTCCTCCATTCGCCCTCAGTACAGCAGCTATTCGACGTGGAATTGATTCAACATACACTGAGGGATCACTGAATTGTGACCACCTACCTAATATTTCGCAGGTCCTTCTTTCGTCCTCAGTACAACAACTATCCGACGTAGCATCGATTCAACATACACTAAGTGATCACTGAATTATGACCACCCACCTAATACTTCGTAGGTCCTCCATTCGCCCTCAGTACAGCAGCTATTCGACGTGGAATTGATTCAACGTACACTGAGGATCACTGAATTGTGACCACCTACCTAATATTTCGCAGGTCCTTCTTTCGTCCTCAGTACAACAACTATCCGACGTAGCATCGATTCAACATACACTAAGTGATCACTGAATTATGACCACCCACCTAATACTTCGTAGGTCCTCCATTCGCCCTCAGTACAGCAGCTATTCGACGTGGAATTGATTCAACATACACTGAGGGATCACTGAATTGTGACCACCTACCTAATACTTCGCTGGTCCTCCTTTCGTCCTCAGTACAACAACTATCCGACGTAGCATCGATTCAACATACACTAAGTGATCACTGAATTATGACCACCCACCTAATACTTCGTAGGTCCTCCATTCGCCCTCAGTACAGCAGCTATTCGACGTGGAATTGATTCAACGTACACTGAGGGATCACTGAATTGTGACCACCTACCTAATATTTCGCAGGTCCTTCTTTCGTCCTCAGTACAACAACTATCCGACGTAGCATCGATTCAACATACACTAAGTGATCACTGAATTATGACCACCCACCTAATACTTCGTAGGTCCTCCATTCGCCCTCAGTACAGCAGCTATTCGACGTGGAATTGATTCAACATACACTGAGGGATCACTGAATTGTGACCACCTACCTAATATTTCGCAGGTCCTTCTTTCGTCCTCAGTACAACAACTATCCGACGTAGCATCGATTTAACATACACTAAGTGATCACTGAATTATGACCACCCACCTAATTCTTCGTAGGTCCTCCATTCGCCCTCAGTACAGCAGCTATTCGACGTGGAATTGATTCAACATACACTGAGGGATCACTGAATTGTGACCACCTACCTAATATTTCGCAGGTCCTTCTTTCGTCCTCAGTACAACAACTATCCGACGTAGCATCGATTTAACATACACTAAGTGATCACTGAATTATGACCACCCACCTAATTCTTCGTAGGTCCTCCATTCGCCCTCAGTACAGCAGCTATTCGACGTGGAATTGATTCAACATACACTGAGGGATCACTGAATTGTGACCACCTACCTAATATTTCGCAGGTCCTTCTTTCGTCCTCAGTACAACAACTATCCGACGTAGCATCGATTCAACATACACTAAGTGATCACTGAATTATGACCACCCACCTAATACTTCGTAGGTCCTCCATTCGCCCTCAGTACAGCAGCTATTCGACGTGGAATTGATTCAACATACACTGAGGGATCACTGAATTGTGACCACCTACCTAATATTTCGCAGGTCCTTCTTTCGTCCTCAGTACAACAACTATCCGACGTAGCATCGATTTAACATACACTAAGTGATCACTGAATTATGACCACCCACCTAATTCTTCGTAGGTCCTCCATTCGCCCTCAGTACAGCAGCTATTCGACGTGGAATTGATTCAACATACACTGAGGGATCACTGAATTGTGACCACCTACCTAATATTTCGCAGGTCCTTCTTTCGTCCTCAGTACAACAACTATCCGACGTAGCATCGATTTAACATACACTAAGTGATCACTGAATTATGACCACCCACCTAATTCTTCGTAGGTCCTCCATTCGCCCTCAGTACAGCAGCTATTCGACGTGGAATTGATTCAACATACACTGAGGGATCACTGAATTGTGACCACCTACCTAATATTTCGCAGGTCCTTCTTTCGTCCTCAGTACAACAACTATCCGACGTGGCATCGATTTAACATACACTAAGTGATCACTGAATTATGACCACCCACCTAATTCTTCGTAGGTCCTCCATTCGCCCTCAGTACAGCAGCTATTCGACGTGGAATTGATTCAACATACACTGAGGGATCACTGAATTGTGACCACCTACCTAATATTTCGCAGGTCCTTCTTTCGTCCTCAGTACAACAACTATCCGACGTAGCATCGATTTAACATACACTAAGTGATCACTGAATTATGACCACCCACCTAATTCTTCGTAGGTCCTCCATTCGCCCTCAGTACAGCAGCTATTCGACGTGGAATTGATTCAACATACACTGAGGGATCACTGAATTGTGACCACCTACCTAATATTTCGCAGGTCCTTCTTTCGTCCTCAGTACAACAACTATCCGACGTAGCATCGATTCAACATACACTAAGTGATCACTGAATTATGACCACCCACCTAATACTTCGTAGGTCCTCCATTCGCCCTCAGTACAGCAGCTATTCGACGTGGAATTGATTCAACATACACTGAGGGATCACTGAATTGTGACCACCTACCTAATATTTCGCAGGTCCTTCTTTCGTCCTCAGTACAACAACTATCCGACGTAGCATCGATTTAACATACACTAAGTGATCACTGAATTATGACCACCCACCTAATTCTTCGTAGGTCCTCCATTCGCCCTCAGTACAGCAGCTATTCGACGTGGAATTGATTCAACATACACTGAGGGATCACTGAATTGTGACCACCTACCTAATATTTCGCAGGTCCTTCTTTCGTCCTCAGTACAACAACTATCCGACGTAGCATCGATTTAACATACACTAAGTGATCACTGAATTATGACCACCCACCTAATTCTTCGTAGGTCCTCCATTCGCCCTCAGTACAGCAGCTATTCGACGTGGAATTGATTCAACATACACTGAGGAATCACTGAATTGTGACCACCTACCTAATATTTCGCAGGTCCTTCTTTCGTCCTCAGTACAACAACTATCCGACGTAGCATCGATTCAACATACACTAAGTGATCACTGAATTATGACCACCCACCTAATTCTTCGTAGGTCCTCCATTCGCCCTCAGTACAGCAGCTATTCGACGTGGAATTGATTCAACATACACTGAGGGATCACTGAATTGTGACCACCTACCTAATATTTCGCAGGTCCTTCTTTCGTCCTCAGTACAACAACTATCCGACGTAGCATCGATTTAACATACACTAAGTGATCACTGAATTATGACCACCCACCTAATTCTTCGTAGGTCCTCCATTCGCCCTCAGTACAGCAGCTATTCGACGTGGAATTGATTCAACATACACTGAGGGATCACTGAATTGTGACCACCTACCTAATATTTCGCAGGTCCTTCTTTCGTCCTCAGTACAACAACTATCCGACGTAGCATCGATTTAACATACACTAAGTGATCACTGAATTATGACCACCCACCTAATTCTTCGTAGGTCCTCCATTCGCCCTCAGTACAGCAGCTATTCGACGTGGAATTGATTCAACATACACTGAGGGATCACTGAATTGTGACCACCTACCTAATATTTCGCAGGTCCTTCTTTCGTCCTCAGTACAACAACTATCCGACGTAGCATCGATTTAACATACACTAAGTGATCACTGAATTATGACCACCCACCTAATTCTTCGTAGGTCCTCCATTCGCCCTCAGTACAGCAGCTATTCGACGTGGAATTGATTCAACATACACTGAGGGATCACTGAATTGTGACCACCTACCTAATATTTCGCAGGTCCTTCTTTCGTCCTCAGTACAACAACTATCCGACGTAGCATCGATTTAACATACACTAAGTGATCACTGAATTATGACCACCCACCTAATTCTTCGTAGGTCCTCCATTCGCCCTCAGTACAGCAGCTATTCGACGTGGAATTGATTCAACATACACTGAGGGATCACTGAATTGTGACCACCTACCTAATATTTCGCAGGTCCTTCTTTCGTCCTCAGTACAACAACTATCCGACGTAGCATCGATTTAACATACACTAAGTGATCACTGAATTATGACCACCCACCTAATTCTTCGTAGGTCCTCCATTCGCCCTCAGTACAGCAGCTATTCGACGTGGAATTGATTCAACATACACTGAGGGATCACTGAATTGTGACCACCTACCTAATATTTCGCAGGTCCTTCTTTCGTCCTCAGTACAACAACTATCCGACGTAGCATCGATTTAACATACACTAAGTGATCACTGAATTATGACCACCCACCTAATTCTTCGTAGGTCCTCCATTCGCCCTCAGTACAGCAGCTATTCGACGTGGAATTGATTCAACATACACTGAGGGATCACTGAATTGTGACCACCTACCTAATATTTCGCAGGTCCTTCTTTCGTCCTCAGTACAACAACTATCCGACGTAGCATCGATTCAACATACACTAAGTGATCACTGAATTATGACCACCCACCTAATACTTCGTAGGTCCTCCATTCGCCCTCAGTACAGCAGCTATTCGACGTGGAATTGATTCAACATACACTGAGGGATCACTGAATTGTGACCACCTACCTAATATTTCGCAGGTCCTTCTTTCGTCCTCAGTACAACAACTATCCGACGTAGCATCGATTTAACATACACTAAGTGATCACTGAATTATGACCACCCACCTAATTCTTCGTAGGTCCTCCATTCGCCCTCAGTACAGCAGCTATTCGACGTGGAATTGATTCAACATACACTGAGGGATCACTGAATTGTGACCACCTACCTAATATTTCGCAGGTCCTTCTTTCGTCCTCAGTACAACAACTATCCGACGTAGCATCGATTTAACATACACTAAGTGATCACTGAATTATGACCACCCACCTAATTCTTCGTAGGTCCTCCATTCGCCCTCAGTACAGCAGCTATTCGACGTGGAATTGATTCAACATACACTGAGGGATCACTGAATTGTGACCACCTACCTAATATTTCGCAGGTCCTTCTTTCGTCCTCAGTACAACAACTATCCGACGTAGCATCGATTCAACATACACTAAGTGATCACTGAATTATGACCACCCACCTAATACTTCGTAGGTCCTCCATTCGCCCTCAGTACAGCAGCTATTCGACGTGGAATTGATTCAACATACACTGAGGGATCACTGAATTGTGACCACCTACCTAATATTTCGCAGGTCCTTCTTTCGTCCTCAGTACAACAACTATCCGACGTAGCATCGATTTAACATACACTAAGTGATCACTGAATTATGACCACCCACCTAATTCTTCGTAGGTCCTCCATTCGCCCTCAGTACAGCAGCTATTCGACGTGGAATTGATTCAACATACACTGAGGGATCACTGAATTGTGACCACCTACCTAATATTTCGCAGGTCCTTCTTTCGTCCTCAGTACAACAACTATCCGACGTAGCATCGATTTAACATACACTAAGTGATCACTGAATTATGACCACCCACCTAATTCTTCGTAGGTCCTCCATTCGCCCTCAGTACAGCAGCTATTCGACGTGGAATTGATTCAACATACACTGAGGGATCACTGAATTGTGACCACCTACCTAATATTTCGCAGGTCCTTCTTTCGTCCTCAGTACAACAACTATCCGACGTAGCATCGATTTAACATACACTAAGTGATCACTGAATTATGACCACCCACCTAATACTTCGTAGGTCCTCCATTCGCCCTCAGTACAGCAGCTATTCGACGTGGAATTGATTCAACATACACTGAGGGATCACTGAATTGTGACCACCTACCTAATACTTCGCTGGTCCTCCTTTCGTCCTCAGTACAACAACTATCCGACGTAGCATCGATTCAACATACACTAAGTGATCACTGAATTATGACCACCCACCTAATACTTCGTAGGTCCTCCATTCGCCCTCAGTACAGCAGCTATTCGACGTGGAATTGATTCAACGTACACTGAGGGATCACTGAATTGTGACCACCTACCTAATATTTCGCAGGTCCTTCTTTCGTCCTCAGTACAACAACTATCCGACGTAGCATCGATTCAACATACACTAAGTGATCACTGAATTATGACCACCCACCTAATACTTCGTAGGTCCTCCATTCGCCCTCAGTACAGCAGCTATTCGACGTGGAATTGATTCAACGTACACTGAGGGATCACTGAATTGTGACCACCTACCTAATATTTCGCAGGTCCTTCTTTCGTCCTCAGTACAACAACTATCCGACGTAGCATCGATTTAACATACACTAAGTGATCACTGAATTATGACCACCCACCTAATTCTTCGTAGGTCCTCCATTCGCCCTCAGTACAGCAGCTATTCGACGTGGAATTGATTCAACATACACTGAGGGATCACTGAATTGTGACCACCTACCTAATATTTCGCAGGTCCTTCTTTCGTCCTCAGTACAACAACTATCCGACGTAGCATCGATTTAACATACACTAAGTGATCACTGAATTATGACCACCCACCTAATTCTTCGTAGGTCCTCCATTCGCCCTCAGTACAGCAGCTATTCGACGTGGAATTGATTCAACATACACTGAGGGATCACTGAATTGTGACCACCTACCTAATATTTCGCAGGTCCTTCTTTCGTCCTCAGTACAACAACTATCCGACGTAGCATCGATTCAACATACACTAAGTGATCACTGAATTATGACCACCCACCTAATACTTCGTAGGTCCTCCATTCGCCCTCAGTACAGCAGCTATTCGACGTGGAATTGATTCAACATACACTGAGGGATCACTGAATTGTGACCACCTACCTAATATTTCGCAGGTCCTTCTTTCGTCCTCAGTACAACAACTATCCGACGTAGCATCGATTTAACATACACTAAGTGATCACTGAATTATGACCACCCACCTAATTCTTCGTAGGTCCTCCATTCGCCCTCAGTACAGCAGCTATTCGACGTGGAATTGATTCAACATACACTGAGGGATCACTGAATTGTGACCACCTACCTAATATTTCGCAGGTCCTTCTTTCGTCCTCAGTACAACAACTATCCGACGTAGCATCGATTTAACATACACTAAGTGATCACTGAATTATGACCACCCACCTAATTCTTCGTAGGTCCTCCATTCGCCCTCAGTACAGCAGCTATTCGACGTGGAATTGATTCAACATACACTGAGGGATCACTGAATTGTGACCACCTACCTAATATTTCGCAGGTCCTTCTTTCGTCCTCAGTACAACAACTATCCGACGTAGCATCGATTTAACATACACTAAGTGATCACTGAATTATGACCACCCACCTAATTCTTCGTAGGTCCTCCATTCGCCCTCAGTACAGCAGCTATTCGACGTGGAATTGATTCAACATACACTGAGGGATCACTGAATTGTGACCACCTACCTAATATTTCGCAGGTCCTTCTTTCGTCCTCAGTACAACAACTATCCGACGTAGCATCGATTTAACATACACTAAGTGATCACTGAATTATGACCACCCACCTAATTCTTCGTAGGTCCTCCATTCGCCCTCAGTACAGCAGCTATTCGACGTGGAATTGATTCAACATACACTGAGGGATCACTGAATTGTGACCACCTACCTAATATTTCGCAGGTCCTTCTTTCGTCCTCAGTACAACAACTATCCGACGTAGCATCGATTCAACATACACTAAGTGATCACTGAATTATGACCACCCACCTAATACTTCGTAGGTCCTCCATTCGCCCTCAGTACAGCAGCTATTCGACGTGGAATTGATTCAACATACACTGAGGGATCACTGAATTGTGACCACCTACCTAATATTTCGCAGGTCCTTCTTTCGTCCTCAGTACAACAACTATCCGACGTAGCATCGATTTAACATACACTAAGTGATCACTGAATTATGACCACCCACCTAATTCTTCGTAGGTCCTCCATTCGCCCTCAGTACAGCAGCTATTCGACGTGGAATTGATTCAACATACACTGAGGGATCACTGAATTGTGACCACCTACCTAATATTTCGCAGGTCCTTCTTTCGTCCTCAGTACAACAACTATCCGACGTAGCATCGATTTAACATACACTAAGTGATCACTGAATTATGACCACCCACCTAATTCTTCGTAGGTCCTCCATTCGCCCTCAGTACAGCAGCTATTCGACGTGGAATTGATTCAACATACACTGAGGAATCACTGAATTGTGACCACCTACCTAATATTTCGCAGGTCCTTCTTTCGTCCTCAGTACAACAACTATCCGACGTAGCATCGATTCAACATACACTAAGTGATCACTGAATTATGACCACCCACCTAATTCTTCGTAGGTCCTCCATTCGCCCTCAGTACAGCAGCTATTCGACGTGGAATTGATTCAACATACACTGAGGGATCACTGAATTGTGACCACCTACCTAATATTTCGCAGGTCCTTCTTTCGTCCTCAGTACAACAACTATCCGACGTAGCATCGATTTAACATACACTAAGTGATCACTGAATTATGACCACCCACCTAATTCTTCGTAGGTCCTCCATTCGCCCTCAGTACAGCAGCTATTCGACGTGGAATTGATTCAACATACACTGAGGGATCACTGAATTGTGACCACCTACCTAATATTTCGCAGGTCCTTCTTTCGTCCTCAGTACAACAACTATCCGACGTAGCATCGATTTAACATACACTAAGTGATCACTGAATTATGACCACCCACCTAATTCTTCGTAGGTCCTCCATTCGCCCTCAGTACAGCAGCTATTCGACGTGGAATTGATTCAACATACACTGAGGGATCACTGAATTGTGACCACCTACCTAATATTTCGCAGGTCCTTCTTTCGTCCTCAGTACAACAACTATCCGACGTAGCATCGATTTAACATACACTAAGTGATCACTGAATTATGACCACCCACCTAATTCTTCGTAGGTCCTCCATTCGCCCTCAGTACAGCAGCTATTCGACGTGGAATTGATTCAACATACACTGAGGGATCACTGAATTGTGACCACCTACCTAATATTTCGCAGGTCCTTCTTTCGTCCTCAGTACAACAACTATCCGACGTAGCATCGATTTAACATACACTAAGTGATCACTGAATTATGACCACCCACCTAATTCTTCGTAGGTCCTCCATTCGCCCTCAGTACAGCAGCTATTCGACGTGGAATTGATTCAACATACACTGAGGGATCACTGAATTGTGACCACCTACCTAATATTTCGCAGGTCCTTCTTTCGTCCTCAGTACAACAACTATCCGACGTAGCATCGATTTAACATACACTAAGTGATCACTGAATTATGACCACCCACCTAATTCTTCGTAGGTCCTCCATTCGCCCTCAGTACAGCAGCTATTCGACGTGGAATTGATTCAACATACACTGAGGGATCACTGAATTGTGACCACCTACCTAATATTTCGCAGGTCCTTCTTTCGTCCTCAGTACAACAACTATCCGACGTAGCATCGATTCAACATACACTAAGTGATCACTGAATTATGACCACCCACCTAATACTTCGTAGGTCCTCCATTCGCCCTCAGTACAGCAGCTATTCGACGTGGAATTGATTCAACATACACTGAGGGATCACTGAATTGTGACCACCTACCTAATATTTCGCAGGTCCTTCTTTCGTCCTCAGTACAACAACTATCCGACGTAGCATCGATTTAACATACACTAAGTGATCACTGAATTATGACCACCCACCTAATTCTTCGTAGGTCCTCCATTCGCCCTCCAGTACAGCAGCTATTCGACGTGGAATTGATTCAACATACACTGAGGGATCACTGAATTGTGACCACCTACCTAATATTTCGCAGGTCCTTCTTTCGTCCTCAGTACAACAACTATCCGACGTAGCATCGATTTAACATACACTAAGTGATCACTGAATTATGACCACCCACCTAATTCTTCGTAGGTCCTCCATTCGCCCTCAGTACAGCAGCTATTCGACGTGGAATTGATTCAACATACACTGAGGGATCACTGAATTGTGACCACCTACCTAATATTTCGCAGGTCCTTCTTTCGTCCTCAGTACAACAACTATCCGACGTAGCATCGATTTAACATACACTAAGTGATCACTGAATTATGACCACCCACCTAATTCTTCGTAGGTCCTCCATTCGCCCTCAGTACAGCAGCTATCCGACGTGGCATTGATTCAATGAGATACCAGAAGTACTTGGAAGGTCAATTCTTTCGTTTACCCATCACGATTTGAATTCTACTACCTGCTGCTCCACTCACATCATATATTAGGTGTACAAATAGGTTTTAAAGTATTTTTTGTGTACGTATACCGCTAATTTACATATCCGACATTTCCTCGCGTTGTTGTTATGTGACGGTAGCTGGTCCAGAATATATAATGTGACATAGAAGTTTGCGCAACAATCAAATGCCCTTGCACATCGGTAGGTGAAAGACGGCAAGAGATACTGCATTTTTTCGACACTGCATTCGTTACGAATTTCATCTAGGAAAAAGTGCTGCAAAAGCATGTGCATCGATTTGTTCTGTTCTGGTGGAGAATATTGTATCGAAAAGCACGTGTGAGTTTTGGTTTAGACGGTTTAAAGCAGATGGTTTTGATTTTAGCAATCGAGAACGTAGCGGCGCTCCGCAGAAGGTTGCACAAGAGGAACTGCAAGCATTGCTGGATGAAGATTCATCTCAAACACTAAAACAACTAGCTAAACAACTGAGGGTAACTCAACAAATCATTTCCAATTGTTTACGCGCAATGAGAAATATTCAGAAGAAAGGAAAATGGGTGCCACATGATCTGAGCCAGAGGAACAAGGATGAGCGTGTCATGAAGTGTTTGAATGTGTTTAATAAACAACACAGAAAGTCTTTCCTGTGGAAAATCGTTACGGGTGATAAAAAGTGGATATAGCATGACAATTCCAAACGCAAAAAACACTGAGTAGACCCCGGTGAAGCAACGACTTCGACACCGAGACGCAATATTCACTCCAAGAAAGTTCTGCTGTGCATCTGGTGGGATATGAAGGGTGTGCTCTATTATGAACTATTGGAACAGGGTTAAACTGTTACTGCTGATTGCTACAAGCAACAATTGCTGCGATTGAACCAGGAATTCTGTCGGAAACGCCCATTCACAGGCAAAGTTTTGCTTCCGGTGAAATTACTGCATGACAACGCTAGGCAGCATGTCGCGAAATCGATCAAGGAAATGCTATTGACTCTTGGCTGGGAAGTTTTGGAGCACCCGGCGTATAGTCTGGACATAGCCCCTTCAGACTATCATTTGTTCCGATCAATGCAACATGGTTTGTCTGCTGTACGGTTTCGGACATGTGACGAAGTGCAAAAAATGGGTTGGCGACTTCATCGCGTCACACGACGAAGTATTCTTCATGGCTGGAATCCGTCCGATTTCCGACTGATTGCGGAAGGTGATAGATAATGATGGCGCATATTTTGATTGGTAAAGGTATTATTGTTTTCTCTCAAATTATATGTTGCTTTGTCTTAAAACGCTCTAAAACTTATTTGTACACCTAATATATGCTACGTCGGTCGATTAATCGAGCCCTCTGAGAAGTCGCTTGGTAAACGGGCTGTATCCACTTTTGATAAGGGTGATCATAATTCAGTGTTCACTCGATGTAATCGATGAACAAATGTCGGTGCTATCAGATCGATGTCTGTGTTGAAGCCAGAGAGTTTATATGTATTCTGGCAAAGGGGTTATCTTGATGTCCACAGTTGTATACAGGATAAATTGACGGAATAACGTGACTTTCTGATTCTTTCTACGTCGCTGTTTAGTTATTTGTTTACAAAGTGTAATTTATATTCAACGAAGCTTTTTAAGAACATTGGCCAATTAGCTGGCTCATCAATTAAGCTTTTAAAAGAAAAGAGAGTGAAAAACTCACAACTGATGTAGAAAAAGGAAACTGTAAGAAAATTTGCGGAACATGTATAACGAAGTAAAATTCTCCGTCACTTCTGTCTTTATGTCGTGTGCGTCCTTCTGGCAGGTACGTCACATCTCCTGGTACGTTACATGATCTCCCCCTTATTTTTTTTTTTTTTTTTTTCGAAGTGCTGGAGAAGGGATTCTCTTATTTTTCCTACCTCGCGGTGTGGAAATAACATCACACCATTGCGAGATTTTGAACGGTCGGGTCATCCGGAAAGTTCGGGCGCCATTATAACGAAGTAAAATTCTCCGTCACTTCTGTCTTTATGTCGTGTGCGTCCTTCTGGCAGGTACGTCACATCTCCTGGTACGTTACACATGTGTTCTAAGGAAAACCTGATGTTAAAAATCTGTAGTCTCTGCTCACCCCGAAGGAGCAACAAATTTCTGGGTCATGAAAGGTGACGACGTTGAAATTTTTAGTAACGATTCTAAACTTTAGATTTGCTTAAAATAATTTCAAAAACTGAATAAATACTTCCACCTCTGATCAACATAGAGAGATGGCAATGGGAAAGCATGATTTCATTAGGAAAATTCATTTAAAAAATATGAAAACCCTATTTTGTGCTGTTGCGATTTCAATAAACTTTATCTTTCAAAACAAATTTAAAGGTCTGCTTTTTCATAGGTCACGATTTTCACCGAGTTTTAGCTGCTGAACGAGTGAAAAAGGTGAACGGGCTTATACTGGAGTATACAGTATTCGGTTCATTCACTTGCGCACTTCCGTATCTCGAAAGGTATATTTTCGTTCGTTAATTTTTGCTTCTGTTTGGTCAACTGTTTGCCTTTCATTTTCATCGAAGTTATTACTTTGTTACGTTTCCTGTTATTTATAATGTAAGGTATTTATATTTTGCTATTCATTTCACTTTAAGGAATTCCAAAGTATTATTTATTTATTTTTTTATTTTTTATATAGGAAACATGATAGGGTTACCAGAAGATTTTCTTTGCCTATCAGACAAGAGCCGAGGAGGTGGTGTCATTCAGGTGAGTGATTTTAGCTTCTAAGAAATAAGAGAATTTCGTAAAGGAATTATGAAAATGCCTATTTGAGGGAGTTTATGCAGATAAAAAGTTACATACCTCTGAAATTCATTGTGAGTACCTGAAACCCACTCTCGACCTGGAGCATATTTGTCCCATATTGTTTCTCGGTGCGTCTTTTCCGGAAAATATCTGGGAGCACGTAATCATTGTAAAGTAAAATATCAACCATTAATCAGTTTTAATTTCAACACACGTTTTGGAGTTAAAACAAAACTAATGACTTTGTTAGCTTAAAAAAGATGCGTGCAGAAACAAAGCTAAAAAAATATGCATTTTAAAAATCATATAATATTTTTAAATGCAATTTTTTTACTTTAAAAAATATATATATAAAATATGTATTTTTAAATGTATATTTTTTGCATTTAAAAATATTATATTTTCAAAAAGCAGCAATTTACAAACAGTAAATTCTTGCTTTATTGTTTTTGTTAACACATCTCTCGTGTTTTCAAAATGAAAATGAAAAGTGTTGAAAAATTTCGTGTTTGGTATTAGAGTTTTGAACGGAAGAGAGAAAATATTTGCAATTTCGTGCTTTCTTCGATGTTAAGAGACTCGTCTTGGAATGACACCTATTCTCATTCTGAAAATCTTTGTGCGTATGCCAAGGTGAGTCAAGAGTTCTTCTTGTTTGCATACATACACCATACCTCATTCTAAAAAGTCTAATAACGCAAGAAAACCATACACATTCACCTCATTCTGCACAGTACAACTGTTGCTTTCTATAGTCCTTTTGTAATGTTCCACCAAAGTCACGATAACACGGCTGTACCACTCGGCAGGTTTCGAGAAAAGAAACCCTATGTATCCCACATTTACCACTGAAACAAATTGCCGTCCTTATGGAAAATCGGGGCCATGAAGCGAAATTGGTGGCAGTCGGATAGTGTAAGATCCGGACTGTATGGAGGATGGACTAGGATTTCAAACCCTTCCAATTCCTGTAGTTTACGGTGGACCCCTCGGTAAGTTTGACTTAGGGCATTACCCACTTGCAGCAACGCTTGCTTCCTGGAAGCGTCGTCGCAGAGCATCACGTGTACGCTGCAATTCTTCATTATAGGGCTCCCGTCTGCCGCCCTGACCATCTTACAAGAGTTTCTAGTGCACAGGACCCTCACAATTCCACCAAATGCACAGCGTGTCTTTCCTCTAGAATACTTTTTACTGACTCTTTAAATAGCAAAGTGTAAGTTTGATCACTATGTGATGCATAAGTATTTTACCTCCAATTATATCTATGCATTTAAGTATGTAACCCCTAATTATTTTTTTTATTTGCACAGGGTTCAGCAAGCGACTGCGTATTAGTTTCTCTTCTTGCTGCAAGGCATGCCACCATCCGAACATTGAAGCAGCAGCATCCTTTCGTAGAGGAAGGAGTCCTGCTATCCAAATTAATGGCTTATTGTTCTAAAGAAGTAAGTCGTCGCTACATTACTTTTTTTGCAAGTGCTTTCAGTTCTACAGTAGTATATATGGAAGTCTTTTGTATGTGTTTATATACTACGTAAAAACGTGAATGCAATGAATTAAAGGTAAAGTCCTAATACAAGCAACTTTGAAACCCACCTGTAGATGCAGCGAAGTCTCCCGCCGTAGATCATGGGCTGATCCGACATCTTTCTTCGATGACGACCGTCGATGATGGGACTCCTATGGGGCCCGTCTACAAATTGCGTTTGGAACAGTTCCCTAGGAAACACACCCAAGATTGCGAAACGGCGGCATACAAATTGAAATCTGACCAACTACATTGATAGAGAAGCATCTGTACTCTGTTGTAATGCAAATGATGTGATTCCTCCATACCTTTGTAAAGGTACATTTCTTCTCTTTTCAAGATATGGTGTTTTTACTTACAATTGGGTGGTCGACCTTTACTCCCTTCCCTGCATTTTCTTCCTGGTATTGTTTTAGGCTGATGCCCTACTACTGTGCTCTACACTGATGCGGATGTTTTACATACGCATGTTTCTTGTCACTCCCTTCCACTGGAGTCCTAAGCACCACAATTCTTAACCTAAGTGTTCCGATCCATTTATTTATGCAAATCAGAAAAATGGATCTCATGCAAATTACTAAAATATTCCCCGGTGCTTCTAAGTAGCCTTGCCTGCGTGCTATAAGTTCTGATCTTCCATCTAAGTTCTGTTATTACTTTGTGGAAACGAAAGTTCAGAAGTAGCTTTATTTTCACTAGTTGCCTCACTTTCACTTGCTGTTAGACAAATAACATCTTTATACAATATATTACAGATAGCGTGTTCTAAGCTTTCATACGAGTGGTATTAGGTCTCCGTATCTCCGTTATTTTCAAAGATAGCTCTTGGTGTCAGCTCATTTGCATATGCTGAACCCTTGTTTTCTTATTTGGGTTCTCGCTCGTTTTCCTGCTGCGCAACTACTTGGAACAAGTTGCTTCAGTCTACACCATGCATTTGATGTTACCTGCTGTCTTTGGTAGCAGTGTATTATGGCTTTACGTATTATATTTAAATGAAACATATGGTTTAAGGCACAGTAACAGAGCAGCAGCCCAAAACTACCAGGCGAGGAAAAGCAGGGAAAACAGTAAAGGTGACCCAATCAATTCTAAGTAAAAACATCATATATTTTTAAGAGTGCAACGTGCTAATTTGAGAAAACGAAAGAGAAGTACATGTACACAGGTATGGACGATTCACATCATCGCACTACAACAGAGTGAAAGATACTTTCTGTGAATGCAGTAAGTCAGATTTCAATTTATATGCTGCCTCTTGACAATTCGGGCTGAATTTTCTAGGTTCATGTCACAAACGCAATTTGTAGATGAGCACATTTGGGGTCCCAGCATCGACGGTCGTCAGCCAAGTAAGATGCCGGCTCAGCCCGTTATCTGCGCCGGGAGACTTCGCTGCACCTTCCGGTAGAATTCAAAGTTACTTGTATTAAGACATTACTGAATTTAATTTGAGCATACATATTCGTGGTGTTCACATTTAATCCAGTCTGGTTGAATAGTTACCACGTTAGCCTTCAATTAGCGAATGAGTTCGAGCACTTTGTCACGTGAGAATTCACGAGATATAAATGAACTTCCAATAAACATTTACTTATCAAAAGGTTTTGATCATTATCATTTCCCTTACGGAATATCTTCCTAATGAGTTGCAAAATCTTCCCTTTTGCATTTGCATACCTAAAGTTTACATTAAAAGTATTAGAGTTTACGGTAAAAGATTTTTAGCTAAAATGTACGTTAAAAAGGTTCAGTTCTCCTGGATGGAGCAGTAAAAAGTCCTTTTTCTTCTTAAACGTCCTTTTAAGTTGTCTTGTGTACCAATGAAATCCCGATCGGTCACTGATCATTTTCATACCGAGAGTGTTTACGAAGAAATCACTTTTACTGCTTCATTCATAACAGTAACGCCATATTCTTTATCTTATAAAGTCTACAGTCTTGTGACGATTATATATATTACTATATACAACGTAGTTTGTCACAAATATTTAATTTTTGACGTTTTACCATTCCTTGACGTCCTGGTTACTCGCTCAAATGGATCTCTCGCAACCATAATTTATCGGAAGCCTTTCGATGTTTTCTCACCTGCACATGCCAAGTCCAATCACCCTTGGAAAAAAAAACTCAGCGCCTTTTACAGTTGCGTATATCGCGTGATACATAAATGTTCAGATAAATATAGTTTGGAAAAAGAACTTTATTTCCTTAAACGTATTGCAATACAGCGAGGATACAACCCTTCCATTATAGACAAGGCTCTAACAAAATTACGAAAACCACAGCTTGTCTCCACGTTAACTCCTGTGACGCGCCCATTGCGAAAGAATTTTGCCATTATTCCATTTTCCCATGCCATTTCCTTCAAAATTTCAAAAATTCTCAAAAGCTTTACTTTTAAAGTGATTTTTAAACCAATAAACAAAATGAACTTTTCAGGATCAAAGGACTATGTTGAAGACAAAAATTCGTACATAATTTATCAAATTCCATGTGAATATGGCGCTTCGTATATAGGACAGACCATCAGCCTTGAGTTTTTGATTGAAGGAGCACAAGACCTACATTCGGAACTGTGACCTACAGAAGTCATCGATGACTATACACTGTTACGAAAAGGACCATAAATTTTTCTTTGAAGAAGCAAAACTAATTGACAACTAGATTCAACCACCAAACTTGATATTTTGTAAGCTTTACACCATATATATCAGAAGTCTTCGCAAATTGTTAATGACATGGCATCCACACCATTTCTATCAAGCGCGTAGAAGCAACTAACCAAAACCCGTGACTGTATACAATTTGAATATTTACGTGCCATTCGTCCTGATGAAGCTAGGTCATTGCCCAGTGAAATCATGGTCGACTTGAAAAAATAAATATTTGTGACAAACTACGTTGGATTATCTCAATAAGCATTCACAGTTCTCTATTTTCTCTGAATTCAATAAATTTGAAACAAGCAAAGATTAGTGAATATTTTACTCGGCACTAATGCTAAATTAACTAGCGGGCAAACAGCTTTGAAAAGAGCAATGCTTATAGGTAAAGGATGTATGATGGGTACTGAACGTAAAGCAACCAGGTGAAAGCCCGTCAATAATGACGGGGAGAAATAGGATAAGTAAAGTAATTTCTTAATAACCAGGTATTCTTTTTCTGTGTGATGTCCAAATGTGAAAAAGTATGTTTCATGAACATTACAACAATAAAAGAAGAGTATATCGGTTGAGGCAGGGATTCGCAATTAAAACATGCAAGCGCTCTTTCCACTGCCCCCACCCAAGTGGGACAAACGTTTAGACAAAGGAAATTATTTTGTTTGTTATATGGTATTTGAATTTGCTACCTGAAGGTAAGCTTGTTTGTTTTTTATATGTTCAAAAAATCAAATCAAAGAGAATATCTTAACCTAGGTTTTATAATAAAATTATAATAAAATAATAATAAAAGAATTAATACTAAAGTCAAAATAGATATAGTCTTAAGGTAGCATGTTACGTACTACACAGGTTGTTCGTCCCAGAGGGTTCGGGTTTGAATCCCGGTGAGGCATGGGTGTTGTGTTTGTCTTACGGCACTGGCTCTCTCTTTCCTGGGACCAGTGGCCCTAAATTAGGGACGGGCAACTGCTTACAGCCCAACGGGTTGCACACGGTGGTCGTCACCCCCTCCCCCCAAAAAAACTGTAAAGGTGAAGCACATGTTAAGACGACAAATCTGCAGCGATACATTCGGCCGGCGCACTTAGTCTGTTAGAACAACTGGCTCCGGAGCGAGGAGGAGACAGTTGACAAATTCGTGTTTTCACATTGGCGCCCGGTTGTGGAAAGTGAATTTACTGGCAGTTGGATTCTTCGAAAAATGTGTGCTATTTGTTCAACACATCGTCTGGAATTAATGAAAATTCCTTCTTCGCTTCAAAATGAAAAAAAAAATAAGAGGGAGATGATGTGACGTACTACAGAGGTGAAGCACGTATCAAGATGACATACCTGCAGAGAAACATTCCGTCGGAGTAGTTTAGTCTGTTAGAAGAACTGGCTCCAGAGCGATGAGGCGCGATTTCGATCTTCGTCACAGACAACTTTGTGTATTCATAAGCAAACAAAGTATAAATGTTTGCAGGTTTGGGTTCTAAATCAGCGTAATCTAAAATTACGATTGCACCCCCCCTCTTTTTTTCTTTTTGGAGGCATTCAAAACTTTTTAGTAGTGTTTAACATTTTGGAATTCCTTTTATACGTTTTTTATTTATACGCTTTTTAAGGCCTTCTCCTTGGAAAACGTATAACCGAGGGTCCAGTTTTACAAGCGTTGGTTATTTTAAAACATGCTAGAACAATTTCTCCTTTTGTTCCATATTTTTTATTCCTTTTTCAGGCTCACTCGTCGGTGGAGAAAGCAGCTATGATAGGCTTCGTCAAACTGCGAATTCTGGACACGGATGATAAATTTCAGCTTCGAGGAGCTACGTTAGCAAAAGCCATGGAGGTAAATGTAACGTTTGTGGCTATTTTTCTTATGAACAAAATTTAAGAATCTGAAGTAATGGTTGCCATGTTTTAAATATGGAAAATATCTGTTTGAAAAATTGAGTATATCCATTTTACCTTTAACATTATTTTTAAAACTGTTTCTTGTTTGTTTTAATTTAGGAAGACAGAGCAATGGGTTTAATACCGTTCTTTGTGAGTATTGCTTATTCACCTTTTTCCATGACATTCAGAGTGTATATAGTGTCAAATTACAAATTTTGAAGATGACAATCCGATTTTTGGCGTAAATGTGACAAGGATGGTAAGTCAGATAATATCCGAAAATTTGAAAATTTTTCATCGTCCTGGAGCGGGACTCGAGCCCGGGTATGCTAACCACTACACCACCCAGAACGGCCAAGTTTCAAGTTTCCGATCAATTTGAGTTTAACCATCACAGGACTCGCTAGTCGAAGCAACCGGCATTCATGTTTAGCGAATCTGGAGGTTAAGAATCTTATCCCGTGTTTGCCCGGAGAAGCAGATAAATCATGAAAGGTTAAACTCAAATTGATCGGAAACTTGAAACTTGGTCGTCCTGGGTGGTGTAGTGGTTAGCAAACCCGGGCGTTTTCTGGGAGACGCGGGTTCGAGTCCCGCTCCAGGACGATGAAAATTTTCAAGTTTTCGGATATTATCTGACTTACCATCCTTGTCACATTTACGCCAAAAATCGGATTGTCATCTTCAAAATTTGTATTATATGGCGTAATCCCGTATTTCTTTCATGAAGTGTCAAATTAATTTTGCCATCTTTTCGCATATTTACATGATTAACTTTCTAATCTTTCTTTACTCCTGCAAGTCTCTTCTAATTCTACCTTTGTAACGAATATCTTCTTTGTGTGATTAATCGGAAGTGTTTCCATTGTTTGTTTAATTGCAGGTTTATTCTTCCAGAACATAACAAATCAGTTTACTTGTAACCGATATTTAGCTATCTGGTTTGCTTTTTAAATAGCCTAAAATGCTGGTTTCTTTTTTTAAAGTTGAACCCCACCCTAGTAACCCGAACAGGAAGAGGTCTATAAATCAGATAAATTTTGATAGTTTCCTACGCTCAAGGCTTATAACAAAACATATTTCCTTTAAGAATAATGCATCATTCCAGCTAAATATTTCTTATTGTTTTTTCATCATTGTAAATATCACAGTATTTTTACAAGAAGTAAACAGGAATAATCTGTTGTTGCATTTATTTTTGCAACCAAAATATACTTTGCCACTCTACGTCATAAACCTTGATTATTCAAAGGCATTTGATACCGTCAAATGGGGTCGGCTCTGACAAGTTCTTAGAGAGATGGCCGAACCAGGACATCTTATTTTTCTTATTAAGTCACTCTACAACGCTAATCCGTCACAATTAATGGCAAAACGTCTGACACATTCAGCGTGGGAAAGGGAGTTTGCCAGCAGTGCCACCTTAACACCTTTGGGGGCCCTGGGCCGTCACTTTTGTCGAGGCCCTGGGCCGTCACTTTTGTCGAGGCCCCTGATCTTATATATCACACACCACCATCACCATGTCATTCCTATGAGAATAAACATTCAATATCCAGTAACATTTTAAATACCACTTGAATGAAAAATGGTACATGGCAAAAATTGTAGAACTCCATAAAGTGTACAAAGTGTACTCATGTTTATTTGCTAACTAAATTACGAGAAAATGGGGGCTGAATGTTTCTTCCACATTCTATAAGTTATTCAACGAAAGTTAAATTAAATAAAATAAACCAACCAGCGCCGTTTCCAGATAATATGACGCACCGGACAAAAACGCCGACACGCTGCCCGCCGTTTTTATTTATTTAAACGGCGAATATTAAATATATATAAGTAGCCCAGGTCAGCATACCTCAGTCATAAACATACGTGCACTTCTTCGGATAGATAGATAACACAAATAACTGTTTGAAAGGAAAAAAGTGATCCTGAAAAAGTGCGATCTGTGCCGTTCATGGCCCTCAAGCCTCACCCACACTCGGGAGGGTGGTCGGCTATCTTTGTTGCTTATTTTGTCCCAAAAAATCCACCCAACACTTAACTTCCCTCCTGCCTCCTCGGGAAATCAAAACTACGTACAAGGTTTGAAGAAAAAAAGTGGAAGAACTTCCAGCTTGGTGAAAGAGCTTAACTTTTGTAAACCCATATGACTCTTTAGGCGTTGGGGGCCCCCGGTTTAGGTGGGGGCCCTGGGCACCGGCCCCTTTGGCCCACCCCTTAAGATGGCCATGTTTGCCAGGGATTCATTCTCTCACCCATACTTTTATCAGGAAAGCGACGGAAAACTGGTATTGTGGGGTGTCAGTTGGCGGTAGGAAAATATCAAAAATATCAAATCTACTCAATGCGGATGACACCACTGTAATAACTGGTTCAAAGGAGAAGATGGTGCAATTTCTCAAATGCATCGAAGACTACAGCGCTGAAGCTGGCCTCAAACTAAATACAGCCAAGTACTGCCTTATGGTAGTTGACAAGGCCGAAGTGCTTCCTCAAAACTTCGAGCAGATACCCGATATTGCTCGAAAATCAAAAGTCATATATCTGGGGGCCCACATAACCAACAACGGCAATTACGAAGGCGAGACCAAAAGGAGGATCCGAATGACCAAATCTGCCCTGGTAAGGCTTACTAAAATCTGAAAGGATCGCCACATCAACAAAACCACCAAGCTGAGGCTGGTAAAAACCCTCGTGTTTCCCATCGCGACTCACGGTTCTGAAACATCGACCTTAAATGAAGAATGTTGCAGACAAATTGAGGCGTTTGAAATGATCTCCTACAGACGCATACATGCTGAGAATATCCTGGGTTGTGTATAGGACTAATCCATCAACCTACAGAGAGCTCGGCGTAGACGCGCACAAACGACTTCTTTCGACAATCCAACATCATATACTAACCTTCTTTGGCCTCATCATCTGGCGAGACGGTTTAGAAAAACTTTGCATTCAGGGGAAAGTCGACGGTAAAACAACAAGAGGACGTCCCTCAAACAGATTCATCGATCAAATAAAAACTCTCACAAATCTATCGTTTGCAGAAATCATGAGAACTGTGTAGAATAGACAGGAATGGCGAACCTTGACTACCGACAGGACGTGAATTGGGTCACGACGCTCGAACCGAGCACCGAAGAGACAGATAAAGTGTTAAAAATTAAGTTCTGACGTATGCTTGTGCTTAACCTTCCATTTGAGTTTTAGTATTTAGCTACTTGTTGGTTAAACATTTTCTAACTGAACGGCACATTTCTTCCCCGAACATCTTTTGCATTTTGGCAACGCTGACAGTGAGTCACAGTAATATGCCGACGTTGGATGTATTGAGTGCGGAGTTCTGTGGAGATGAGAAAGATATTGAGAAAGTGATTAGTGCCTGTTTCATATATTCGTGATCGACGAATAGGCACTGATATCATACGAATGAGATTTGTATTGATATCAGCGATTTATATGGTCTCTTGAGGTAAAAGCCGTCTTTGAGGGGATAATTGAATAATAATGATAAAACTCGGTTTAATTTAAATTAAATCAACTCGGAGATATGAGCCATCAAGTTAATAAAACCTTATGATAGCTAAAAACAGATTAAAAGACATGAGCACTTTCGGGCCATCGCATGGCCCATCCTCAGATGGAATGACAAGATTGATAACATCCGCTTGATATATACATATACACAAACGAAACACAGTCAAAGTCAGTTGTTGTACAAATGACTCCAAACTCTATGAGCTCCCCGATGCATATAAGGTATTAATTAATTCTAACCCTAGAGGCTTTGAATTACCCGTAATCGTGGGATAATGTGCCGGGAAGCATGCCTTCTTTGCATATTTGTACAACAACTGATTTTGACTGTGTTTCGTTTGTGTATATATATATATATACTGTATATCAAGCGGATTTTATCAATCTTGTCATTCCATCTGAGGATGGGCCATCTTGCGATAGCCCGAAAGTATTCATGTCTTTTTAATCTGTTTTTAGGTATCATAAGGTTTTATTGAATTGATGGCACATATCTCTGAGTTGATTTATTTTAAACTAAACCGAGTTTTATCATTATTCAGTTATCCGCACAAAGATGGCTTTTACCTCAAGAGATATAACTTGTGCGACTCATCACTGTTTGATTTATATGGTGTCAGTGAATTATATCGATGCTCCTTTGACTTCCCGTGAGTGGAATAAATAAAGAAACAAATTACCATTATATTTAGTCTCTTTCCTGATTCTTTCTCTGGATGTTAGTAGTTACTTAATTATTTGAGAAGTTAGAGCATACAGGGATAACGAAGTTATCTACTTACAAAAGAAAATCTACTTAATCATTTAAAATACAATTGTCAGAAGCTAAAACTTTACAAAGTGCAGTTGAACTACTAGGCATGCGCCGACGATTTTGTTTAAGGAAATGGCTGCTGATGTTCAATGAAAAATAAACAAACACAGGTAGGCTCAGTTCTAATTGAGCCGTCAGTTTGGAACGTGGGACTACTACCTGCAGATCGGAGAGTTTAATTGAGCTAGTCGAGTATGGTTTCAAAGCGTGTATTTAATTTGTTATAGCCAACACAAAGCAGATTGATACACGAATTACCCAACGTGGTGCTCTCTTCTTGGGCTTCTTACATTCCTCATAAGTAGCTCTTGCCTGCGAATTGGGCGGCATTGTCGAAAATGTTAACCAGTTCATAGAAAAACAATTTTTTTTTAATTTTTGTTTAAACCACTGCGAAATGTTCTTTATATATTTAAATAGATTTCGGCGAGAGCTTCAAAACCACACCACGCATAGTCGTGTTGTGCTCACGGTTGCAGAGATAGACTGAGTCGAACGCGGCGGCACCCCCAGAAATATTGCATCATTTCCCACGCGTATAGAGAGCGAGGGCAGCGTCGCGCCCACGATGTATTTTGCAGTACGCGAATTGGGCTCCATCCTTTTTTTTTTTTTTTTTTTTGAAGTTGGAAGTTTAACGACCACCGTGAGCACCTCAATGGGCTATTAGCAGTCGTCCGTCCCTAATTTAGGGCCACTGGTTCCAGGTCAGGGAGAGAGCCAGTGCCGTAAGACAAACACAACATTCATGCCTCATGGGATTCGAACCCGGACCCTTCTCAGACGAATGGTCATAAGCCAGCGCTGCGCCACCGGGACGGCGGATTGGACTCCATGTTGTTCACGAATATACTAACACGATTAGTGTGCGGCACGTATTTTTCGGCATGTATTTGGGACCAAATTATATGAAAGGGATGATACATGTACTCCAGACATCATGAAAGGTACCAGAGTTCTTCCAGTCCTCCCAGCAGAAGTTGCTCATGCAATCAAGAACATGAAGCGGGGGAAAGCTCCAGGAGAAGATGGAATTACTATAGACATCATACAAGAAGCAAGTGGAGAAATCGAAACAGTACTCGCCCAAATTTTCACTCGATGCCTTAATGAAGGGAAGATTCCTGAGGATTGGAACAATGCTACAATGATCCTGCTACATAAAAAAGGTGACATTGAGGATCTCAGGAACTACAGACCTATCAGCCTCCTATCAGTGGTTTATAAAATCTTCACTAAAGTTCTTTCACACCGCTTGAAGGTAACACTGGACATGGCTCAACCGAGAGAACAAGCTGGATTCAGGAGTGGCTGCAGCACAATAGATCATATCCACGTACTGAGAGAACTAATTGAAAGAGCGAGGGAATATGAACTTCCATTGTGCATGGCTTTTATCGATTATGAAAAAGCCTTTGATTCGGTGAAACCATCAGCAGTTACCACGGCTCTGAAATCCTGCGGTATTGAAGATGCATACATTAATATTATTAATAACATCTATGAAAATGCAAGTGCAAAGATTCGGCTGTTTGAAAATACAACACACATAAAAATTGGAAAGGGAGTGAGACAAGGTGACACCATATCTCCGAAGCTCTTTAATGCCACATTGGAAAATGTCTTTCAATCACTGAACTGGGAAAACAAAGGGATAAAGATTAATGGAGATTATCTAACCCACCTTCGTTTTGCTGATGACGTAGTCATTTTTGCAACTACCCCATCAGAGCTGCAGAGTATGATCCAGGAACTTGCTGACAAGAGTAAAGAAGTGGGATTAAAAATGAACTTTCAGAAGACAAAAGTGATGTTCAATGCTTTTACAAGAAATGAAGATTTATCGATTGATGGAGAAAAACTGGAGATAACAGATACGTATGTTTATCTTGGACAGCAGATATCAAGTGAGGGTCACATTGATGAAGAAATTAATCGGCGTACAAAACTTGCCTGGAGAGCTTTTGGAAGAAACAGCATAATTTTCAAGAGCAATATGCCATTATGTCTTAAAAGAAAAGTGTTTGATCAATGCATCCTTCCAGTGCTTACGTATGGTGCAGAGACGTGGACCTTAACTAAAAGAGACATACAAAGGCTGCAGACAACTCAAAGAAGCATGGAGAGGTGCATGCTTGGTATAACCAGGAGAGATAAGAAGAGGAACTCGTGGATCCGAAAAATGACGAGAGTGGAAGACATCACGATCAGAGTTAAATCCCTGAAATGGCAATGGGCTGGACATACTGCCAGAAGGACAGACCATAGATGGACAGCCGAAATTTTAGATTGGATTCCAAGGAACAGGAAAAGACCCAGAAAAAGACCACATGGGAGATGGGTGGATGAAATTCGTAAATATGCGGGAGTGACATGGAGGAGACTGGCACAAGACAGACCGTTGTGGAGGAAACTTGGGGAGACCTTCGTCCAGCAGTGGATTGATAATGGTTGACAATGATGATGATGATGATTTGGGATCTATTTTTGTCACTGGCGGTCGGCCGTAAGTTGCCCCTTACCATCCTCGGAGTTAGAGGTAGTCCTACGTCAAAGCAGCTGTGCCTCCAATTTTGTTCTGCTGTGCCCCAACTTGGTACCTATAAGCATGGTACGAATAAGAAACCAGGGGCTAAAGATAATTGTGATTATCTTTTTTATTGTTTTATATTTTTTATAGTTCTCCAGATTTTATGCTAGTGTAGTACAATTTGTATTCAGCAGCGGTCGGTAAAATTGGGTGACCTATCAGAAGCCTTTTTAGCAGGAGTGTATGTAACCACAATAGCCAAATTGTTTGGTGCTTCAGGAGCAAGAGTCTCCAGGGTTATTACTACGCAGACAAAGCATGGCAAAATTTCAATGACAAAGAACAGTAGTGTGTGAAAATCAAGATTAAATGAGAGGGGTCGTAGAACCCTAACAAAGACTGTATCCAAAAAACACGGAACTATTGCAGCAAAAGTAACAGCAGAATTCAATATCCACCTTGAAGGCCCTGATTTCACAAAAGCAGTCCGCAGAGAACTTCGAAAAGCCAACATCCATGAAAGAGCTGCAATTTCTAGACGTTTAATCACATAAATCAAAGCTACAATGCAAAAAATATGGTGCAATGAGCATAAAACCTGGACGGCTGATGACTCGAAACGTGTGATATGGTTCAATGAGTCCTCATTTTCATTATTCCCAATAGTAGGTCGGGTTTATCTATGGAGAACCCACAAAGAAGCGTACAAATTGAAATGTCTGCATCCAATTGTCAAACATGAGGGTGGATCTATGATATTTTGGGCGACCATATTTTGGTATTCGCTGACTCCATCATCGCCCAACATGGATGAGTTACTGCCAGCGAGTACTTGGACATTCTAGATGATCAGGTGCACCCTCTGGTCCACATGTTGTTGCCTCAAAATTTTGCCATTTTTCAAGTTGATAATGCGACCATACACACGGCCAGAACAGTTCGTTCTTGGTTTGAGGCAGACCAAGATGAACTTCAACATTTGCCCTAGCCAGCTCAATCACCTGACTTGAATATCTTCGAACCACTGTCGGCAGTTTTTGAGAGTGTAGTGAGAAGTACATTCCCACCTCCAACATCTCTGAAGTAATTGGATGAATGTTCTGATCAACGAATGGCACAGCATTCCACTGGAGACTATTCAAAAGCTGCATGACTCTATTGCAAGAAGGTTGGAAGCTATTTTAAAAGGGCAAATGGTGGTGGAACACCTCATTAATAAAGGCATGTTGCCTATTTCCCAGGAGTTCACATTATTTTGTCCAACCCTTGTACATATATACGCTATATTGACAAAAGTCACCGGACACCCTTCAAAAGCAAATGAACGGATCCGCTGCGTTGTTAAGATGCGCGGTACAGCTGCAAACGGTATAAAAACAAGCCTGTAGTTGACCGCGATCATATTTCACTGTAAGTTGTGTGAAAATGGCGCCGCGGGACAGAACTGACTTTGAGAAAGGAAAGATTGTTGGGCGTTATATTAATGGGTTGTCCAGAGGAGAAACCGAGAGGCGTTTAAACATACCCAAGTCAACTGTTTTGGATGTACTGAATAAGTGGAAGACGCATGGCGTGCCTGAAGCAGCAAAACGTACCGGCAGACCAAAGAAAATCAGTGATAGAGGACGTCGAAACCTCAGGAGAGTCGTTAGAGCTAATCGACGGGGTATTGCACAAGACCTCAGTGTACAGGTGAGTAAAAATGCTGGAAGCTCGGCATGTACACGCACCATTCGGAGAGAACTTCATTTCATCGGTTACCGTGGTCGTGCGGTTGCTCATAAGCCTTTCATCTGCACTCGGAATGCTTCTCGTCGTTTAGCATGATGTAAAGAACATTTATTGTGGACCGTAGATCAATGGAAACGGGTCCTATGGACTAATGAATCCAGATACACTATCCATCAGTCTGGTGGCCGTGTGTGGGTATGGCGGCAGCCAGGGGAACGCTATTTACCACAGTGTACTTGTAACGTACCAGGAGATGTGACGTACCTGCCAGAAGGACGCACACGACATAAAGGCAGATAGGAATCAGAACAAAATGTCAGCGTAGCTCAACTGGTAGAGTGACTTATTCCGGAGTGAGGGGATCCAGGTTCGAATCCTGGCGTGGACAGAAATGACGGAGAAATTCACTTCGTTATATACTATTCCTACGGTCAAGGTTGGAGCTGGCATTGTACTCGTGTGTGTGTGTGTGGGGGGGGGGGGTATTTTTCGTGGTACGGTCTCGGCCCACTGGTTATCGTGGACAAACCTGTTAAACAGCACGTCTACCTCGATATTCTGGAGAATTACGCCCTACCAACTCTGTGGCAATACAATGGAACCGAGCATTTTTGGTACCAGCAGGATAATACGGCGTGGTTTGATGATAATTCCGTGTCGTGTGTGGACTGGCCAGCACATAGCCCTGATCTTAATCTCAGATAGCACGTATTGGATGAATTAGCGCGCCGCGTAAGAAGTTTGGAACCAAGACCTATTACTAAGCAACAGTTAGCGGCAGCATCATGTGCTGAATGGAAGCGCATACCTATCGCTGTGTTCCAGAACCTTGTCGAAAGCAAGTCTCGAAAGGTCATATATATATATATGTATATATATGTATATATCGTTCCCGTGTGCCAAAAAAATTATGTAGCACCATGCCTGTGCGGTAATTAATCAGGCTTTGCCTATGCCTGTAACAGCATTCGGTATTGCTAAAGAATTCTGATCGGGTTCATGGCCCCAGACACACAGCTTTTGATAATCCAGAATAACTCATGACATTGGTAACGTCACTCTTCTGTTATGATATCCTTCAGGTATTATTATCATGTTAAATTCTTCAAGGTACATTCATGCTAAACTGTTGCACAAAATAACTGTTATAATTGAAATTTCCATCCTTAGGTTTCTGCCACTCTGGGTACCACCTCTTGCTGTTCCTTCGACCCTCTACATGAGATCGGTCCCGTGTGTCAAAAGGATTCTGTCTGGTTGCACGTAGATGCAGCATACGCAGGCAGTGCCTTTATATGCCCAGAATTTCAACACCTTATGAGAGGTATCGAGGTAAAGTAAACTTTCTTAACTCAAAATTATTTGATTCTTTTTCCAGTGAACTACATTTTTGGTAATGATGTGATAATGTTCAAGATTAAGAAGGAACAAAAATAGGGTGTGATATCCAAGTGCAATTACAAAATGAAATGTCCACTTAGTCCAACGAGAAAGGAACAGGGGCGTACTCATAATCATCGCAACCCCTGCACAGCCAGCCCTGCGCACAGCGGGGCGTGGGCCCTCGCGGCTAAGGGGGGCTTCTAGTATCAGTAAAAATATTTTACAATTTTGTTTGCGGAAATTTCTTATTAAACTATGTGACGTGCCTGCCCAGCAGAACGCACACGACATAAAGGCAGATAGCAGCGATTACGAACGTCCGCGCCGCGTAGCTCAATTGGTATAGCAACTTATTTCGGAATGAGGGGACCCGGGTTCGAGCCCCAGCGTGGATAAAAATGACGGAGAAATTTATTTCGTTATAATGAAGCCCGAACTTCTCGGATGACCCGGCCGTTCAAGATCTCGCAAAGGTGTGATGTTCTTTCCACACCGCGAGATAGGAAAAATAAGAGAATCCCTTCTCCAGTGCTTCGAAATGTGTGTGACGTTGCATTCCACACACCAGATTGACTGGGAGTTCTCAAGTACGCTCTACAGCAGATGGCTGCCTGCGAGGATTCATGGTCACGGCTGACCCGTGGGTCATGCCCCCGGCCCTCTTTCGGGGAAGGGAGGTGTGACGTGCCTGCCCAGCAGGACACACACGACATAAAGGCAGATAGCAGCGATAACTAACGTCCGCGTAGCTCAATTGGTAGAGTGACTTATTCCGGAATGAGGGGACCCGGGTTCGATCCCCGTCGTGGACAAAAATGACGGAGAAATTTACTTCGTTATAACTAGTTAAAAAATAGCCAGGAATTTTTTACTGCAGATTGAGTGAAGTATTAAGAAAAAAAGCTATTTTGGTAGTTTTTCATTCTTTAGCAAAGAAGTAAATTATTTATAAATCATTTTCTCTGTTTTAGAGTATATAAAAGCTGGATGACGAGAAAAGAGATACTCCAAGGAATTTAAGGCCCCCTTTTCACAGTTGTAGCAATAGTTCTTATTCATTTATATTAACAAGTGAATGTGTGAAGGAAACATTAGTTCAATGAATGAAATTTTTACACCAATGAGAACAAGGTGTAATGTAATACAGTTGCTCGCACATACGAGGATCATAACAAAAGTTCTGCACACGTTAATCTAAAACGGGAGCAGATGACGTAATCGGGAAAATGATTGTGTCATTTCAAGGTCAGAATCTCAGCAAACGCAGTGGTGTCAGAACGACGCGCTATCATTTGTTGTGTGGACGTGGGTGGGTTTGATAATGAAAGCGAGCAGCTCCTCAGGTCGAGTCACAGCGTTATACCAACGCTCGTACGTGAAAATAGAAACTCTGCTGGGGAAAATTCCGACACAGATCCACACTGCCTTGCAAGAAGTTTGTGGAGTAGGAACTCTTGATCGAAGCACAACTTCTTTCTGCGGACGAAGTTGAAACCGAAAATTCGTCGAAATCGCCCCAACTTGTTGGAAGCGGGAGCGATCTTTTGCATGACAAGGCATCGTGTCATGGTGCAACGTCGGTACAGAGACTTTTGTCGAAATATGGCTGGGAAACTCTATCCCACCCACCATACAGCCCTGATCTCAGTCCACCAGACTTTGATCTTTTCCCAAAGTTAAAAATCGGCTCCGTAGAATCCGATACGAATCGCTGGATGAACTGCCATTGGGCGTGATACGAGCAATACGACAGCTGAACAAAGATGGCGTACTACGGGGCATCCAGGACCTACCTCACTGCTGGAAAGCTGTCATTAGCAGCGAAGGGGAGTACATTGAACGGCAATAAGGTCAGTTTTCTCCGTTACTTCAGACTTTTCTCAAAAATGGACAGTGTGTAGAACTTTTGTTATGACCACCATAACTACGCGTCCTTCAGAATGTAATGAACTAAAATATGCTCTTCGCAGTGACGAAGAAATGGAAGCCTGTGCCATTTTTTATACAACAGGATCAACAAAAAAGAATTACTATCTATGTGCAAAACATTGTGGTGCCATGTAAAGTGCGTTTTTATATTCAAGAATATTAATTCAAGTAATTTTACTATTTTGTGCTACAGTTCTTAATAATTACTTATTTATTTGCCTACTTATGTGCTGTATTTTCGTATAAATTGTAAAAGGTCACTAGACACTGTCGCACGGCATTTACGTGTTTTGTGTTTGTGGTTGAGAGGCATTTGAAAGAAGCTGGCCTTAGTTATTTAAAAAAATAAGATTTGCATATGGTCAACTTTGGCTTAAGTAACTTGTAGTACTTTGTGTTGGTATAAAACTGGAGCAATCATTTAAATTACAGCGTGCGCATTTGTGTTAAACGCAATAAAGCACAGTGATTTTGATATTACGGAAAATACTTGCAGGTTCTAAAGGATTTGAATTATTAAAACTCCCATAAAACGTAGTTATTAATATGGAAGTTAGGAACTGCAGTAACTAAAGGCTAATAAATTTTCGAAAAAGGGCCACCAAGACATTTTATGCGGGGGGGGGGGGGCAAGCTTTTCCAGTACGCCGGTGGAAAGGAATATTTTTTTCTTTATTTTATAAAGGAAATTTTACGCTAAACTGCACTGCTCGACTTACAATATGTCACACCGGCAAATATTCATCGGAATGCCATGTAAATTGGTAGACATGTGTCGACATTTGCAGTTCCGAAATAATCTCGTCATAAGTGACGGTGGTAAAAGAGGAAAACGGCTCGGCGTATCTAAGTTTAGTTGCTCTCATCTGGGAGGGTGATCATTGCATTGGAGTGATATCGGTGGCGAAAGCACGTGTAAGGAGTGAAAATGCCTAAGCGATGGCACCGGCAAACCTTGTATCACACGGACTCTTTTACAAGAGGCTTCATCATAGGGTTACATATGCCTGATTGGTCTCTGCGTCGCATGGCTACGGAGACGCATCATGATGCAAGAAAACTATCACCGAGTGTGGCTACAGTGGTTGAAGAGAGGTAACGCGCGTCGCCGTAGAGGGACTGGTACTCGGATGCGGGCGTCCAAAAGACTCGTCTGCCGCATTCGACGGAAAGCAGTAGTAGCCCCACAATCCACAGCACAAGACATTCGGCAAGATGTACAGGCGTGTGTGAATCGCAAATTGCCTAAGGCAGGTAAGCTCTTGCGCTAGCCGTTGCGAGGACTGCCGCTCACTGCAGTACACCCTCGAGCAGGATTGCAGTGTTACCGTATCAGGCATGCGCGGCGGGACGAATGAAGCATTGTCGTATTCAGAGACAAGCCTCGCTTCTGTTTTCAGCGCCGACAATCGCTGATTGAGAGTCTAGAGACGGCGTGGTCACTGGACTGATTTTGCTGCCACCCGTGAGCGTCAGTCTGGTGTCATCTTTTGGGACGCTATCTGTTTCAACCGCCGTTCACCGCTCTCACGCATAGCGAGTACAATGACAACACGGAGATACGTCGATGAGTTGTTCAGCCCGTTTTGTTGTCGTATCTCCGAGGTGAAGCCTAGTTTCAACAAGAAAATGGCCGCCCTCACACTAACAAAAACCGCAAACAGTGCCTAAAAACTTCACAATAGATGCAATTCGACTTGGAACAGACTTATACAAGTCATGTACATACGATAATGGAATTTGGGACCATTCTCCCGGTAAAGTATGTCCCAACTGTGCCAGTGATGTTCGAGGCGGAAAGCGTGATCTGACCTTTCGCTCTAAATATTACCACAAATGTTCAATAATATTGAGATCTGAAGATTGAGGTGGCCAGGGTAGCTGCTGTACGTCATCTTAATACTCTGTAAATCATAACTTGGCATGTTTCGCTCAATGCACGAGTGCATCATCTGCTTGAAGCGAGGGACAGTCATTAGGAGAAAATGCCTGCTACATTGGGTGCAGGTGTTCCCAGGAATAGATTCGTACGTTGCAGATGTGACACGAACCTGCAGAACAAATAGTTGTGACGTGCCTGCCACGCAAGACGCACATGAGATAAAGGCAGATAGCAGCGAGAGCACATGTCCGTGTAGCTCAGTTGGGAGAGCGACTTACTCCGGAGTGAGGGGACACGCATTCGTTGCCCGGCGTGGACAAAAATGACGGAGAAATTTAATTGGCGCCCAAACTTCACGAATGGCTTGGCCGTTATAAGTTCTCGCAATGGTGTGATGTTCATTCCACACCGTGAAACAGGAAAAATAAGAGAATCCCTTCTTCAGCGCTTCGAAAAATAAAAATGTGTGTGATGTTACGTTTCACACACCAAATTTTCTGGGATTTATCAAGTGCACGTTCTTCAGCGGATGACTGCCTACAGCGACACATGGTCCTGGCTGACCCGTGGGCCATGCCCCGGCCCTCTTTCCTCTTTTTTTGGGGGGGGGAGATGAGACGTGCCTGCCACGCAGGACGCACAAGAGATAAAGGCAGATAGCAGCGAGAGCATACGTCCGCGTAGCTCAGTTGGGAGAGTGATTTACCCCGGCGTGGACAAAGATGGAGAAATTTACTTCGTTATACAGTGGCCCTAAGGTATGACAGGATATGGTATCCCACAGCATCAGGAATCCATCGCCATGCTTCACACTGCGAACCAAAAAGTCTGTGTGGTACGTTTCTGCAGGTTTCACCAGAGTAGTGGAAAACAACATGAAGAACGATTCATCAGACTGGATGATACATTGCCAGCCTTCAGTATTCCAGTGTTTATGTGCTTTGCACCACCTTACTCGTTTTGTTACATTGATGTTGGTAGTAAGAGGCTTGTGGATTGCAGCATGGCCATAAATATCGGCACAATGGAGTTTCCGAAGAACTGTTGTGACGGAAACGTAATTATCCCGACTGGTGTTCAACTCTGCTGCAATTTGCGGTGCCGTGGTCTTCAGCTTAGATTTGGTGGCAACGCTGTGTCCTTTTTGATAGGTAGTCGTAATCTTCGGTACAGTTCCTCGTATTGCATCTACAATTTCAGCCGTTTCAGTTACTGAAGCTCCTGTAAGACAGTACCCATGACCATGCATTTTTGAGGTCACTTTGATCTGATACTGTCAACAAATACTCCACAAGAGTTGCTTTCGCTTGCGAATGTAGTACTGCTGCGTGATAGCCGACATCGTACTGCACCCCTTTATATATCTCACATCGCGGTGACGTCATCGCTGTGATTTGCGTACGGCGTGTACTCCAGCCGCAGTCAGCGTTTCCGTTATTTTTATAAACTCCTGTAGGTCAAAGACGCATTGTCTGCAGTTCCTCAGAACACCTTCTGCTGACATTTCCACTCCATGCCACGTCGTGTTGCGAAATGTATAGCCCAGCATTGTGGTCATACGACCTACTGACTAAGGCTACATTATGCTGCTGCTTCACCCATGGAAATCCCTCAGAAATTAAATCACATCTTTCCCACCAAGGTGATTTCAGTCATTTGCAGAAGATTAAGACCACCTGTCAATTTATTGAAAATGAAGATTTTCAAAGAAACAACTAGTCAGAGATATTTGAAACCATGACACCACAGATGTATACTTTCATTCTTTAGAACACAAAAAGACCGAAATCAGTACTTTGTGCGGCCACCTGTAACGTACCAGGAGATGTGACGTACCTGCCAGAAGGACGCACACGATATAAAGGCAGATAGGAATCAGAATAAAACGTCCGCGTAGCTCAATTGGTAGAGTGACTTATTCCGGAATGAGGGGATCCGGGTTCAAATCCTGGCGTGGACAGAAATGACGGAGAAATTTACTTCGTCATAATGGCGCCCGAACTATCCGGATGACCCGACCGTTCAAAATCTCGCATTGGTGTGATGTTATTTCCACACCGCGAAATAGGAAAAATAAGAGAATCCATTCTCCAGCACTTCGAATAAAAAAATAATAATAATAAGGGGATGATGATGTAACGTACCAGGAGATGTGACGTACCTGCCAGAAGGGCGCACACGACATAAAGGCAGATAGGAATCAGAATAAAACGTCCGCGTAGCTCAATTGGTAGAGTGACTTATTCCGGAATGAGGGGATCCGGGTTCGAACCCCGGCGCGGATAAAAAATGACGGAGAAATTTACTTCGTTATACACCTTTGCTTTTTATAACGGAGAGAATACGATGTGGCATACTCTCAATGAGGGATTTGCAGTAGTCACTTGAAATGTCTTCACCACACGTAATTTATCGCGTCAATCAAAGCTTGGGAATTTGATAGCTGTTTTTCTGCTTCCTTGTCTTCTAAAATGGTCCACAAATTTTCGATAATCGGGACTATTACCGGACCAGTCAAGCACAGTTATGTTTTTCTTCTGCAGGTAATCCTTTACTGTCTTTGACCTGTGGCATGGAGCACTATCATGCATAAACATTGTGCATATGTGCACGTGCATAAGAGTTAACAGCTTCTCACGTAACATTTCCACACAAAATGGACCAGTCATGATAGAGCCTGTCTACAAAAATGATAATGAAGCAGTGCCGGATGTTGTTGACTTTGCTTCTGGTTTTTATGCAGATCAGCTGACTAGGCGGATGTCTCGCGGTGCTAACGGTGTATTTTTGATCGAACATTTTGCCTTTTGGTCGTCGAACATGTGCTTCACGTGACTCAAATTGACGCATAGTTATTTCATCGAAAAAAAGAACTTGGCTCCAACAGTCCACGATTGATGACATTTTCAGCAGTCCACGATTGATGACGCTTTGCAAACTGGAGCCTTTTCTTTCCATGACAGAGGTTAATCTAGGTTTTTGAGCAGTTTTATAAGACTCCGCGCCAATATGAGGAAGTAGTCTTTTTTGTTCCGAGATATTGGTTCTTAAGTTATGTCTCAACCATTAGATAAGAATACGATGCAATAGTTCCTAATTAAATATTTACAGCCAGATGAAACATAAGAAAGAAGTCAACTTACGGTAATTCTTTTTTATTCCACCACTTATATCAATAGCACAATATCGCACTTCGAAATCTAACGTAATTCACATCAGCCACATATCCACCCCAGCAACTGTTATCTCGTCCTTTTATCTATCGTTCTTATCTTATACACTCATACGTCACGTTCACTCTGATCTCAATTGTTGCCAACCTCATTCTCGTTTGAGGGAAAAGATATAACGTTAAGTTTGGAAGTATAAGCAGAAAAAACTAAAATTTACATAGGAAAAGAAACTAAAAATAAAAGTTAATTTAAAATATACGTCACACGCTTTTTTGCCCATTTTTCGCTGTATAGAAAATACGTACAAAACCTCTCAGTATGAAAACCAGAAGTAAACTGACGCTCGCACGCTTTCCCCAACTCTATCAACAGCTGCCGCTGTAGGATTATGCAACACCGACAGGAAGTTGAGTGATACAGACAGTAGCTGACGCATAAAAATCTCCTAATACCAACAGGTGGTCATAAACTTTTGCAAATGACTGTACATATGTGGTAAGTTTCATTCAATTTCGTGAATTCCTTCATCTTGGGACATTATCCTTGTCAGGGAGGTTATGTGGGTATTGTGTTTTATGTGTATGATATATGATATCTGTTAAATGGCTGGATATTTTTTTTTCTGATGGGTAATAGAAAAATTTAGGTGTCCGTCTTTTTTTAAGGACATTTTTCAGTGGAGAAAAGCACACACCGCAAACAATACAGTTTATTCAAAGCATTAGTCCTAGTCAACATACTGTTCTTTTGTAATTACATTAACACTTGGTATATGATCGTTTTTTCTCTTTTGTTAAAGCTGATGCTCTGGTAGTGTTGGCAAAGGTCTTTCACTCAGCACAAATTAAAGTTTATGCTTATATCTCATTTCATAAAGCGGTGCCTTTTCAAGTAAAAGTCACTTATGATGCCAGTCATTTAAATTTAATACATGCTTATCATATCGAACGCATAAACTATCCCTCATTTTAACTCATTAATATTGCATACAACTAAAACAAATGGCGCAAAGCACGTGCTTTTTGCGGAGAGAGCAAGCTACCAACTTGTAGCTCGTGAAACTATCTCTTCACTCAGCGAAGCCTCACTAAACCCATTCACAGGTTGATCCTTTACTATCTCTAGTGCTATTTCCGTAGAAATACAATAGTGGGTGTTTCTGACAAAGCTTCGACGTCACCTATTAAAGATATGGCGTATATGTAGAGAGCTTCAGCAGTTCTGTTGGAAGCATTGTTTTTGAGATTTGATTCTCTTAGACAAAGTGAATGAATTCGTGCATATGTATATGGTACAGAACCGAAGTACAGCATGGAAAGGAATGGCGCTTTCAGAGGTATAGATAATTGCTTTGAACTTTAAAAATGGTTTTAAGAAGCTATTCTCCAATT
The DNA here is from genome assembly GCA_039090855.1 of Macrothele yani. NCBI lineage: Eukaryota > Metazoa > Arthropoda > Arachnida > Araneae > Macrothelidae > Macrothele > Macrothele yani. The sequence goes on from CM077014.1 coordinate 6,014,401, forward strand.
CTGCGAAAGTGAGAGCAAGAGTTGTCAATGAAGCAAATTTGTCGGAACGCCCGTCTAAATTTTAGCAGGTAAGGGAGAGCCAGTACCGCAAGACAAACACGACATCCATGCTTCACCAGCATTCGATCAAAGACCTATCTCAGACAAATGGTAAGAAGCCGGCGCTTAGACGATTGCGCCAACGAGCGGCTCCCTGTACTCTGCTCCTACGAGCCTCTTGGAGATTCGACATTCCTTGCAGCAGTAATAGTGATAATTTCCTGAAGCTTCGTCTTTTCAACGGCATGGGACATCGCTACAAGGCCTCCTTAATGGTAAGCGGTAAAAACTTTTCATATTGAACGACTAGATCTTAGTTGATCTCCTTTTTACCGTGTCTTTGTACTGATTTATAATTTTTGAAAAGTTTGTCTTGAGTACAATGCTTGTTTACAGCAATTGTTTTTATTTGCACCTAGCAGATCTAACGTGTTCTCGAAAAACCAGACTTTTAGGTTAATTTATTGAAGACAGTGCACAGCATGGGCTGCGGCTCAAGAGCGTCTAAATGATCGAAACTTCTGCTCACGACTGATGGGGTTTCGAATTATGATACTTAAATCACACTGGTGCTGTTAAATGATGTATTGTTTGTTTCACTTCACAATGAAACTTTTCCTCCTACGTCTGTTATGAGTGTAATCCTGCATTTTGCAGAACATGTCTGTTCTGAAAATACAGAGGCCACAGCAGCAATAAGAAAATAACACAGTGTACTTCATGAAAGTTTCTAGTACAGTGATACTATATTTGGAAAAGAAATCCCACAGCGTTTTAATATTTTCCCAATGCTACGTGTACCTGGCGAGTATTTTGTAAATTCATCCATTTTCTCCTGTTTCTTTTTTCAGTATGCCATGTCTTTCAACATGAATCCAAACAAGTGGATGCTAGTCAACTTCGACTGTTCCACCATGTGGTAAGTTAGTTACTTAAAAATTATGTTTATACGTAAAGATGAGTATCGGTGAGTATTATTTGTGGAATAATTTCCATAAATGGAATAATTTAAACTGAGTTAAATAACCGAAAACCCAGTTTTTCTTGTAAAAATTGAAAGTAAAAATCCTTCAAATGCGTCAGTGAATAAACAAAGACATCGCTCTTTCCACGTTTTAGCAACACACAGTAACCGAAAAATTGTTATTCGGCCACTGCTGGGAAACGAATCCCAGATCTCTCGATATCCAGCCGAGCGCGTCAGCCTGACACCACGTTTTCCTTTTGCTTTCTTTTTAGCAGAGAATTGTTAGCACTGAATACAAGATCAGTCTAAACGTACAGATATACAGAGTGTCGGAGAATTATTGGACACATTACAAAATTATGTACAAAAAAAAAAAAAAAAAAAACTATGAGCATTGTCTGTTTTTCTATGTTGCGTATTACTAACACGGTTTCTATATTTTTGTTTTGCAGAACTGTTATTCCCAGAATCCGATAGATGGCGCTAGGTGTGGCCTGATGAGGAATATATGAGAAATGCGCAATAAGTGGTCATGTCATCCGTACAGCAGAAGGCAATGTGTGTGTTATGGCTTGCGGAATTAAAGTCTGTCATTAAAGTTAAAAGACGGTACCGTTTAGCGTATGGTTGTAATCCTCCGTCAACGAATTCAATTAAGCGGTGGATGAAACAGTTTAAAGAAACTGGCAATGTGGAACATCGTGGAGGAGCCGGTAGGCCTAGCGTCAGCGGTGAGACGGTTGACCAAGTTAATGAAAGTTTCCAACGAAGCCCCAGGAAATCCGTTCGTAAAGTAAGCAGAGAACTGTGCATTCCGAAATTGACAGTTCACGATATCTTGCACAAGAAATTAAAGTTTCATGCTTATAAAATTCAAATAGTGCAAAAGATGCATGTAAATGATCACACTCTGCGATACGATTTCGCTGTGGATATGCTGAATCTAGTGGAAAACGACGAAAATTTTTCTCAGTACTGTAATTTTTAGTGATGAATCCACATTTCATGTATCAGGTATTGTGAATCGTTACAACGGTAGGATATGGGCAGTGAACCTCCTCATGCTGCTATTGAACTGGAACGTGATTCTCCGAAAGTTAATGTGTGGTGCACCCTATCAAAAAGAGAAGTGATTGGCCCTTTCTTCTTCTGCCAAAAAAAAACATAAATGGTGACATTTACTTGGATATGCTAGAAAATTTTGCTATACCCCAGATCAAAAGATATGACAACGTCGTTTTCCAACAAGACGGCGCGCCTCCGCATAGGTCAACGTGTGTACGTAAGTGCGTAAATGAGCATTTCCCCAACAGATGGATTGCGCGTGGTAGTCCCATTCCATGGCCTCCTCGCTCTCCAGATCTAACTCCATTGGATTATTTCATGTGGGGTCATGTGAAGGATCGTGTCTATCAGACGCCTTGTACTGATTTGCAGGAACTGAAGCAGCGTATCACAGCTGGTATTAATTCCATAACTCCTCAGATGCTTGCCAATACATGGCATGAAATCGAGTATCGCTTGGACGTACTACGAGCAACCAAGGGATCTCACATCGAAATTTATTAACTTGTGTAGTTACATTGTAAGTTAGTAGAGTCAGTTTCTTTCTATCTGTTTAATGTTTTGTTTTATATAATTTTGTAATGTGTCCAATAATTCTCGGACACCCTGTAGATCAGGTGAATGAATTTGTAAATTCGGGAAGCATATTTCCAGAGATAACAGATTATAGATGGTAAAATTAGTAGACGAGTGAATTCATCTTTGAAAGACATAGCTTTCTTAGGAGGATTTCACAAGACTGGTGGGTTTTCGAAGAGGTCCCGGTGTTCTTTTGCCCAGTTGAGGCGTACAATGTGGTGATGTGACGTTAGAAATGAAACTCTGGTGGGTCGGTGACTCCCTTAACTTATTGCGGCTAATGATGGTCTCTTGGTGGAGTTGTTTCTGGAACGTCCCTCGTTGAAATCTGTGGTGATTTGTGTCATTGCCGCTCTGAGATTGGTACCAATGTGCGAGAGAGACGTCGATGGCCACGTTCATTCACCACCTTTCTCCACGATGCGATATTATTGCGGAGATTGACTATTCGAGATGCATTCTTGATGCTATAGATAACAGGGATATTGCAACTGCTGTACCACCTGTGCGATACAGTGGCCCATGTGACGGGCTGCTCGGGCACCCACAATCATCTCTCTTTCAAACTCCGTTTTTCCACGACTTTTATCCATAGTGACATCGAATTACCGTTTACGTGAATACAGTGATGTACACCTACCTATAAACACTGAAGTGCTAGAAAAACTGGTACACCAGTCTAATACTTGGTAGGTACCCTACGGGAGCGCAGGACTGCAGAAATACGACGGAGCATGGACTCCACTAGCTTCTGGAAATATGCTGTAGGCAATGCACACCATGCTTCCTGCAGAACGTTCCACGATTCGGGTGTATACCGAAGTCTCGGATTCCTGTGTTCGATAGCGCGTTGCATGGCATCCCAAATGTGTTCTATCACGTTCAGATCTGGGGACTTGGGTGGGAAGGGCAAAACCCCAAACTCAGATGAATGCTTCTCTAACCATAATGTGGCGCCCCGACACTTGTGTGGAGATGCATTGTCCTGTTGGAACAGGCCCAGCCCATCAGCATGAGTGCAGGACATGAATGGGTATACCTCGTCAGAAAGGATGCGCACATAGCGTTGGCCGGTCACAGACGTTTGTAGACGTACCGGGGATCCCAGTGAAGTCCAGCTAAACACACCCCACACCATTACGGACCCCTCACCAGTCGGTACAGTTCCCTGTTGACAGGCGGGATTCATGGCTTCATGGGGTTTGCGCCACACACGAATCCTTCCATCTGCCCGCTACCGTTGGAAACGCAACTCGTCAGACCAGGCTACTTGTTTCCAGTCATCAAGTGTCCAGTGGCGGTGTTGCCGTGCCCAAGCGAGGCGCATAGCTCTGTGTCGTATACCCACCAAGGGGACTCGAGTTTGGCGTCGGCTCCCAAAGCCCATATCGTGCAGGGTACGTTGCACAGTCCGGACGCTGATGCTTGTTGAGGCTCCAGCATTGAATTCTGATCATACCTGCGAGAGTGTTGCCCGCCTATCGCGTGAAACGATTCTTGACAGGCGACGATGGTCATGTTCATCCAATGTATTTTTACGGCCACTCTGGTATTGTAAGTTGGAGGTTATGCCGGAATTCTTGTAGTCACGGTGCACCCTTGCAATGGCCGTCTGTGAAAATTCGAACTTCGTTTCTACCTCCGAAATACTATGGCCCATCTCACGAGCGCCAACTATGACACCGCGTTGAAAATCGCCCAAATCGTTATTACTTGTCATTCTCATGCCGAAAACAGCTCTGACAGCTGGCAAGGATGTCTATCGCTTTATATACGCACTGGTGGACGCAACCGAGTACGCGCATAGGTAACGTTGCTATGTATTTTGCATAAGCTCGTCTGTACCAGTTTTTCTGGCACTTCAGTGTACATACCTCCTAAGCGGTGGGTTTGTTCACTAGCGAGTGGAGTGACAGTGTCGCGTTGCCCGAAAACCAGAAATTCCATGATTTCCGTCCTCTCAGTGTACAATGCATCATCGGGATGTTTCGTCACTATATTTGAAAAATGTATAAAGCTTTTGTATTCGTATTGCAGAGCTGAAGAATTTTTAAAATTGTAACATCACTTTTGCATTAAGGTGTATCGTAAAATATGCTGGGAAATGTAAATCTTACATGTCTAAAGGTGTGTGTATAATTTGGATACTTGCCATGCAATTTTTTTTCATAGATATTCAAACTCCTTTCATTGCGTTCAACTGCACTTTATTTATCACTAAATAAAATAAAACAAGTTAGTAAAATCATCCAATGCATTGATTATGATACACTTTCCAACATATAAGAAATCATCACTCAAGTTATGAGGAATATGGCTGTAGAATAAATCTCGCCCCAATGCCCTGACCTTTGACCCCATTTCAAAGATGTTAAACAGAACCGGGGAAGTATACTTCCGGAACAAGATGCTAAAGTTTTGTCTCAATCGAAGCATTTTTATATAAGTTATGACTCATAAGGGCGATGGAATGGGTCCCACTCCTATTTCCTGACCTTTGACTCCATTTCGCCCATTTTCAATACGGTTCGTCCCCAGGTAGTCCCTTACCACATGCTAAAATTTCATCGAAATCGAACATTTTTACGCGAGTTATCGTGCGGACGGACAGACAGACGGACAAAGCTGGAGCATATACGCTTCTTCAACCTACGGTTGGAAAGCGTAAAAAAAGGAAGAAAAAGATAAATGCGATAGTTCCCATCCCCGTTTGCATTTTAATTCTTTGTTGCAGTTTCTGGAAAAAAAAATAATAAAGGCGAATATCAAACCCTGTAGTTAAACCTTCAATAAAAAAAACAACAACCTGTAATGTACGAAACGTTTATTGAACTTCACGTTTAAATCTGTACGAAAACAGTTTGATTTTAAGAACACTAAGTTTCAAATTTCTTAAACAATCTTTTTTGTTGAGGCATTCCCCCAAGGTTCTAGAGCTTCAAATTTGATGCGATGGTAAAGTAATATGTATGGCTTTTCCTATGCTGGGGAAAACAGTACAGTACGCCTATTGAGGGTGATTGTGTGAATTACGATGTGGCAGAAACTGTTAGCGGAAGTACGAAGTTTGACAGCTCCCGTCAAGACTTCTACTTCCTCTTTCCCGTGACAGTGCCTTACATAAATGATTCATAAAGATGTCACTTCGTGGTTGTCTGCAAGAGACAGAGGTGAATTACAGAGCATGAGGTTGTTACTCAGCGGAATGAATTTCTGCTCCGCGAGCCATTAAAAGATTTTAACTTTCATTCACATGGATCACAGCAACTGAGAGAAGAAATATTACCAGATTTGGATTTATGCAGTTTTTGATATTGTTGGGAGCAAGCGTTAACATAATGCATATCAAAACGGAAATTTAGTCTTTTTTTTTTTTTTTTTTTTTGAAGGAGTCTGTTCAGTGTAATAAATATCACTGTACCGCATTAAAGGAAAAACTTCCAGGGTGCACATAAAGTTACTTCTGTTAATTTATTAGAGATGCCCAGAAAAATACTTTTTGGCAGTTGTATACACCGATGAGTCCTTACATTATGACCACCCCCAGCCTAGGAAAAGGAGCGCGCCTGGAGACCAAACGATGGCGCAAGTGAAGTTCACAGAGCAGTATATGTACAACCCGAAGACCGGCTTTCGGTTAGTAGAATGTTCGAAGTCAGAATGGGAAAATCTGCCGATTTATCGGAGTTTGATAAAGGGCAAATTGTGGTGGTACAGCGCTTCGAAACTACGATCTCGGAAATGGCGCGGCTTGTGGGTTGTTTATGTGCCGCTGTAGAGAGTATTTATCAAAAGTGGTGCACAGATGGCCAAACGGCGAACCGTCGTCCAGCGGTGTGTCGTTCGCAGCTCATTGATGCCCGAGGAGAGCGAAGACTGTCGCCCATTGTTCACAGCGACCGCAGGGCTACAGTGCGACAAATCACCCGCAGCTACAACAGTGGTGATCAGGGCAATGTGTCACAGCACACAGTTCGTCGCAACTTCCTGCGCATGCTCACTGCACGTCATCGCTAACAACGCATGGAATCGGCCCAAGATCATCGAGATTGGACCGTGGATGATTGGAAGAAAGTGGCCTGGTCTGACGAATCAAGATTCCTGGTGCATCATGTAGACGGCCGAGCGGGGATACGCCGATCACCAACGGAGATTATGTCCCCTGGATGCACTGTTGGCCGGAAAAAGGACGGAGGCGTTATGCCGTGGACGATGTTTTCTAGGAACACTTTAGGCCCCATTATCCAAATAGCACGATCCCTGACAGCTGTCAGGTATCTGAACATTGTTGCGGACCAAGTTCACCTATCCATTGCAACTGTGTTCCCTGCTGGTGATGGCCGTTATCTATAGGATAATGCGCCATACCACACTGCCAGAATTGTCAAGGAGTAGTTCGAGGAACATGTTCGTGACTTTCTGTTAATGCCCTGGCCTCCAAATTCACCTGACATGAACCCAATCGAACATTTGTGGTTTGACTTGGAAAAGCGGGTTTGCGCTAAATCACCACCACCTCGAAATATACGGGAACTGGAGGACCTGCTGTTGACATTATGGTACCAGATACCCCACGATACCTATCGAATCGATGCCTTGCCGAGTGGCCGCTGTTTTGCGGGCTAAAGGGGATTCTACAGCTTATTAAGAAGGTGGTCATAATGTAATGGCTCATCGATCGTGCTGAAACTTTGCACATACAATGAGAGAGCAAAGATAAAGAATTCATTACAATTTCACAGCAAAAGAACTCTTTATGGCTGAACGATGACTGCATAAACATCACAGATTAGTATGCAGTATAGCCCCTCCTGACAGTAATGTATACCGATATCCGGCGTGGTACTGAGTAAAACAATAATCGGATGCTGTCCAGCGGCAGATTCTTCCAGGCGCTGGGCTAGTTCGTCGGCATTCCGCGAAGGTTGTAATACACGTCATAGCATGTTCCGTACTCATTTGGCGAGAGGTCTGGAGACCAAGGGAGGGTTTCAAAACAACGGAGATATTTCCGGAAGAGCTCAGCTGTGTGCGTCCTGGCATTATCGTGTTAGTAAATGGCGTCCTGAAGACGTGACGGCAAATTTAGTATGACTGGCAGCGGGATGTGGTCAACGTATTGCGGTGCTCTTCCCGTATCATGTAGTTCACTATTAACAGGGGCCGGCTGTCATAGGAGATGGCTTCCCATATTGTAACACTAGGCGTGGTGGCCGCGTGCCGTTTCACAAAGCAGGCTGGATCGGAACAACTGCTCGACCTCTCCCAGGCACGTATGCGTAGGCTATTCTCTCCCAGGAAAAAGTCGAATTCGCCGATGGACACTATACGGTGCCATTCGGACGCAGTTGAAGCTTCCAGGGCACGATACCACTATAGACGGTGCTTCTGATTTTCGGTGGTTAGTGGAAGGAATGTAGTCCCGCCGCTTCAAGTCGTCTTCCAATGCTGCGCATTGATACTTGAACCTCCGTGAAAAACGCTACCTGACTTCTGACGGTAAATATAGATGCCATGGGTGCTGTTCTGGCTACTCCTCCCACTATCGTGCGATTCTCCCGTCCAGTTGTTTTCCTGGGCCGGCCAGTGTCTTTGTGGTGGATACATGTGCCCTCTTAGATCCATAGCTGCCAACATCGTCCTACTGTAGCATCGCTCCGACCCAGGTGCCGGACACTGCGTCGACATGACCATCCGGTATCTTTCAAGCCTGTAATCCGTCCCTGACCAACTCTATGAGTTACTGTTACGGTCGTTGGGGGCCGTGAGAGCATCCTCATCGACTACTGATGTCAACGCAACTACAACAGCACTCAGAATGGTAAACGTACAAGAGCGACGCTCTTTGCATCCGTCCCGGGATGCACGTTTCCCGTGCGCGTTGAGACTTCCCTGTATGTTTATTGGCATCAAATTTCTAATCAAATATGCCTGGCCAGGAGGTATTTGCATGCCGAGTTTCGTGCTTGACGGATTATTTTTACCGGGACGCTTCGATGTTTTTGTCCCAGAGGGCATTTTCGTAGCTTAAAACAAGAAATTAGGTCTTGCAGTAGTTGAAACTAAGCAAGGTTATCCTTACTGAGAGACAGAAAACCTGAAAATTAGAATTCAAAAGAAGTACAACACAATGCAAGTTCTTATGTTCATTAGGATATAGGCAATACAGTGCACAATGTACAGGAAAAGAATTGTCATCAGAAAAGACAAATTTTGAAGATGACAATCCGATTTTCGGCGTAAATGTGACAAGGATGGTTAGTCAGATAATACCCGAAAACTTGAAAATTTTCATCGTCCTGGACTCGAACCCGCGTCTCCCAGAAAAACACCCGGGTATACTAACCACTACACCACCCAGAACGACCAAGTTTCAAGTTTCCGATCAATTTGAATATAACCATCACAGGATTCGCTAGTCGAAGCAACCGGCATTCATGTTTAGCGAATCTGGAGGTATACTCATTTAGCAACTTATAGTATACTTATAAGCTGTTAAATGAGTTAGTAAAAAGCAAAAGAAATCTTAAATATTCAAGAAAAAGCTAATATCGAGAGAACTGATAGTTGAGATGTACCTGTATTAACGGAAAGTACATCAACAATCGAGCGCTCAACCCCAAGTACAAAAAAAAACAGAAAGCAAAATTAATCCAGTGAGCCACTGACAAATCAAAAGCATTTTCTGAAAATGCAGAAATGCATTTGCAGACTAAGTGTAAACCTACAATAACTAATTTGCGCACCACTGTCGTTTTGTATAGTGGTTTCCAAAAATATTATTGTAAGTGTGCAAATAATATTTTTAAAAAAGTATACTTATTTTATGAAATTTAATACCAGAACTTCTTTCCTCCCATACAGGGTAAAAGATAGGTTTAAGCTTACACAAGCACTTGTTGTGGACCCTCTGTATTTACAGCACAGTTACTCAGGTATTGTTTATTTTCTGTTTATTACGAAATGTGATTACATCTAATTAAGTATTATATCTTTTATAATTAATTGTGATATCATTTTATTAGGTTGTGTACTCAGTTTCTCTTCAAAACTTGTGTTATTCAATTAGACAACTTGCTCGTATTGTTAAGAGCTCCCAATCCCTCTGGAACCCATGGGATAGGAATCTATATAGTGAAACCAATAAATGGTTACGATAGGAGGAACAGGACGGCCAGATCAATTGTTAACACCTTATCTCCGTAGGTGGTACACTCGGGTTTAAACCAATAAGTGGTTGCGATAGGAATCACAAGACGGGCAGATCAATTGTGAACACCTTATCTCCGTAGGTGGTACACTCGGGTTTAAACCAATAAGTGGTTGCGATAGGAATCACAAGACGGGCAGATCAATTGTGAACACCTTATCTACGTAGGTGGTACACTCGAGTTTAAACTAATAAATGGTTGCGATAGGAATCACAAGACGGGCAGATCAATTGTGAACACCTTATCTACGTAGGTGGTACACTCGAGTTTAAACCAATAAGTGGTTACGATAGGAGGCACAGGACGGCCAGATCAATTGTGAACACCTTGTCTACGTAGTTGGTACACTCGGGTTTAAACCAATAAGTGATTGCGATAGGAAGCACAGGACGGCCAGATCAATTGTGAACACCTTATCTACGTAGGTGGTACACTCGAGTTTAAACCAATAAGTGGTTACGATAGGAGGCACAGGACGGCCAGATCAATTGTGAACACATTGTCTACGTAGGTGGTACACTCGGGTTTAAACCAATAAGTGGTTGCGATAGGAAGCATAAGACGGCTAGACCAATTGTGAACACCTTATAGGTGGTGGTACACTTGGGTTTTCCCTCGGTCAGTGAGAGGTTTCTGAACGTTGGATTTGTATGAGACGAAACCGAAATGCAGGCAGGGAGAACATATAAAACTATTCAGCGATTAATATGCTCATGGCTCAGAACAAAATAGGCACATTTAATTATTTACAGTATTTACAAATTATTTACAGAAGAGAAGTATACGTAGTCAGTGTTGCATTCAGAAAGTTTTTTTTCGGGGGTGGCAATTAAAAATTTTGAGAGCGATGAAACTTGTTGACTGATTATAAACATATAATCACAATTTTGTTATTTATAAATACATGCATTAATACATATAAACATTTTAAATGGAATGTAAAAAATTCCTTATGCCCGTGTATCGCAAATGCAGATTCCAAGAAATTTACACATGCAAATGATAAAAATGTAAAAATGTTATACCTTTGCTTTGATTCAGTAATGCACCACGGATTCACCATGGGGTGTTGTAAAAGATAGACGATGCTAGTAAGATAATGCTGTTCTGGATAAAATCCCCTAAAAACATTACGAGTGATAAAGATGTCCTTGCCTTACTACAAGCGTGTTTCTGATTATTAAGGAATCATTATAGTATTATCTGAAAACGTATGGTGTAAGCCATTCCCCTGCCATTTGGTTTCAGCTCCTTTAGATTATTTAGATTAGCACATAGCAGAAACAAAAAGATACTAACTCTTTGGATGCCACTTTGAGCTGCCTCGATTTTTCCTTTCTTTTCTCTTCTTTTTTTTTTTCACAGAGTGTAAACCTTCCACCGCAAGAAGAGAAACGTTTTATGGGAACAATTTCTAATAATTTGCAATTGTCAAAAATTAGGTATCAGATATTTTGTTGTTTTGGAAGCCCTAACGTCACATTAGGTACTGTGACGTATATTCTAAATAAACTTTCCTTTTTAGTTTCTTTCCCTATGTAAATCTTGAGTTTATTCTGTTATTCTTCACTCTTAACGTAATATGTTTTCTCTCAAACGAATACGTTTGGCAACACAATTGAGGTTGAATGCACGTGACGTATGCCTGATACTGTTAAGAACAAGAGATAAAAGCGACGACTAAATTGTTGCTTGGAGAGCGTTGTAAGAGAGCGATTATTACGAGCGTTGGGTTGTAAACTGATTATTGGAAGGAGCGTTGTGAAAAGAGCGTTGTGTTAAGAGTTGTGTGGTGTGTGGAGAGTTTAGTGCAATATGCTATGCTGCGATGTGTTTGTTACATCCTGAATAAAGCATCTTTTCCGTAAGTGTGACTCCTGTTGCTTACATGTTTCGTCTGGCCGTTAAGGTTTCTTTCATTTAGGAACTATTTCTTAGTATGTTGATGTTTTAAATTAACGTAGAAGTAAGACAAGACTTCTGCGTCATAGTACGCTAAAGTTTAACCGTATACATTGGAAAGTCGGCATCCAGAAGACTGAAATAAAGCTGAATGCCAGCTTCCAAAATATGATGATCTGTTGCAGTGTAAATATCTCTGCTCTGTGGAATTAGGTTTTTATTGCGGAAGTAGTCTGAGTTGTCAGTGCTTGAAAAACTGTCCCTTTAGCGAGGACTGTTTAATGTTTTATTGAAGAATGATAGAAATTTTGAAGTCTATGTTGATGCTTTTTTATTGTTATTATTATTATTAGTAGTAGTAGTATTAGTATTAGTATATTTTCCCTCATTTTCTTAATTTTTTAAATTAATTTCTCCAAATATTCAGCTATAAACGAAAACAATTAGACCAAAGTTAAGAGAGATCGCCCAAAAATTTACGGGGGGGGGGGGGCGTTCGTGGATTTTCGGGGGGCTAAGTACCCCGAGGAGATGCCTGAATACATCACTGTACGCAGTTACAGGTTCTCACGGATCAACAAGGGTATGTTCTCGCCCACTCTAGAGACAAAGCATATCTATTCTCTCTTGTATCACGAGTCTCTCCTACCCAGCACAAAAAATTAACCTCAACAGTTTACAGATAGATATTGGCATGAAAGATGAAAAAAATGCTTTACTTGCAGTATATGTGCCAATCTCGTTGTAACATTAGTTAATCCACTAAAAAGCACAAACACCACTCATATTATGAAAGAAATACGGGATTACGCCATATAATACAAATTTTGAAGATGACAATCCGATTTTTGGCGTAAATGTGACAAGGATGGTAAGTCAGATAATATGCGAAAACTTGAAAATTTTCATCGTCCTGGAGCGGGACTCGAACCCGCGTCTCCCAGAAAACGCCTAGGTATGCTAACCACTACACCACCCAGAACGACCAAGTTTCAAGTTTCCGATCAATTTGAATTTAACCATCACAGGATTCGCTAGTCGAAGCAACCGGCATTCATCCTTGTCACATTTACGCCAAAAATCGGATTGTCATCTTCAAAATTTGTATTATATGGCGTAATCCCGTATTTCTTTCATGATTTATCTGCTTCTCCGGGCAATCACGGGATAGGATTGTTAACCTCCAGATTCGCTAAACATGAATGCCGGTTGCTTCGACTAGCGAATCCTGTGATGGTTAAATTCAAATTGATCGGAAACTTGAAACTTGGTCGTTCTGGGTGGTGTAGTGGTTAGCATACCTAGGCGTTTTCTGGGAGACGCGGGTTCGAGTCCCGCTCCAGGACGATGAAAATTTTCAAGTTTTCGCATATTATCTGACTTACCATCCTTGTCACATTTACGCCAAAAATCGGATTGTCATCTTCAAAATTTGTACCACTCATATTGTAACACTCATTGTTGCATATTTGATTTATTCGAACTGGAAAACATGATGATGGTGATTCCGCACACATTTGAACAAGTTAGTAAAATCATGCAATGCATTGATTATGATACGATTTTCAACATACCAGAAATCATTACTCAACTTATGATGATAATGGCTGTGGAATAAATCTCGCTCCTGTGATTTGACCTTTGACCCCATTTTGATGATATTAAACAGAATTGATTCAGTATACCTCCGGAACAACATACTAAAGTTTTGTCGAAATCGAAGCATTTTTACATAAGTTATGACGCATAAGTGCAATGGAATGGATCCAGCTCCATTCCTGACTTTTGACCGCATTTCGCCCATTTTCAATTGGATTTGTCCCGAGGTAGTTCCCTACCACATACTAAAATTTCATCGAAATCGAACCATTTTTACGCGAGTTATGACGCATAAGGTCAATGGAATGGATTCCTCTCCAATGTCCTGACCTATGACCCCATTTCGTCCTTTTTCAATAGCGTTCGTCCCCAGGTTGTCCCCTACCGCAAACTAAAATTTCATCGAAATCGAACCATTTTTACGCGAGTTATCGTGCCGACGGATAGACATACAGACGGACGGACAAAACTAGAGCATATACGCTTCTTCAACCTACGGTAGGAAAGCGTAAAAAAGCAGGAGTACTAATTGCCAACCATCCGACGGTACTCACAAACACACTCACACTAACAGAGGACGCTCCCCTGGAGAATAAGATAGCTCGCACTTCCACTATCTGCGTTTAGCATGCCCAGAGGATCTCTCCAGTTAGCTGTGGGTACTTCGGTTTCTTTCGGCTTCTGACGGAAACTCACTTTCTTTACTGGAGCTGAACGGTACTTTTGAGAATTCTCAGCTTAAGCAGCAGGTCTGCAGTTGGTAGACAAACAACAGGACTGTAGTCACTACCCCAAACCTAAAACACTGGCAGTGGCAGAGATCTCTCAAGAGCTATTCGCTGCTCCCAATAGCCTTCTTATCACAGTTCCTAGGAGCAAAACGAACAGATCCATTCTTCACACTGGACGTAGAGAAACATCTCTGTGTTTTCTTCCGACGAGTTTTTTTTATTTTCTTCCCGAAGTAATGCCTTTCCTTCCAGCAGTATCTGGTTGGCAGTTCTGGTTTTCCTCAGCTTTCAGCTAATACCCAACTTCAAAGTACCGACCAGTGTCGCTCATTCTGTAAATTATTGCTCTTCAGTGAACTTCTTGATCTCTGATGCTTTCGAACGTTTCTCGTGTGTGAAGCAAATCCCGAACATCACAAATTCATTTTCGTTTGGGCTGGTCGTCTGCTTCTTACCCTCTTAAATGTTATAACGAAGTAAATTTCTCCGTCATTTTTTTTATGGCAGGGGCGGGATTCGAAACCACAATCGGCTCCGGAGTGATGTCCACTATGCTACACTGGCATGTGCCCTCACTGCTATCTGCCTTTATCTCATTTGCGTCCTGCGGGGCAGGCACGTCACAATGTAAACTCAGATGTTTTTAATGTTCCTTTCCCATTTGCATCGTGTCCGAAAGTCTTAGAGTGACTGACACATAAGTGGCAAGGAGCCCAATTTTGAGGAATTATGCTCTGGGTGACCCTAACGTCCTAAAAGACATGTTCCAATACCTAACGCGAATATTTCCGAATATTCTAGGTCTCATGGTAACAACATTATGCCCACTTTAAAGTTGATTTTACTTGATCAGGTGTTAATTAAGTTATGTATTTTGCCTGTTGCTAAAAATATTTTATACGACGTAATGTGTTTGGCTACCACCTGAATAGCGCAGTTGGTTAAGTTGCTGTGCACTGTGTGAGAAGCAGAAGTTTCTGACGGGTGCTAGAATCCCGGTTCCTGCCGGCCATCTACTGTGCGGTGTTTCCGGGTTTTCCGCAAACTCTCTGTGTTTGGGAACGCCGAATGCGTGGATGGTTCCCTGTGAAATCGATCTCGTACGCACTTTGTCCCTTGGTCCTCCATGTGAGGGCTCGGCTAGGGGCTACCTACTCCACCTCGTAAAACATCTCTCTCATTCCGAGATCTCACGATAAAACACTCCTTGAGAAATCCAAGGCCTAAACATGACTGTCGCGTCATTGAAGTAGAATGTGTTTGGCTACATCACTTGAATGAGTAAAATAGTACTAGTGGTCCGAATTTCCTGGCGTAGAATATACACTGAAGAGCAATTGAATTAGAGATACCTTTCTAGTAACGTGTAGCACCACCTTTCGGCCAGATGACGGCGGCGATTCGTCTCGGCATACACTCCACAAGACACCGGAAACGTTGGGAAGCCATACAGATCCACGACCCCTGAACAAGCTCCCACAGTTCACGCAGATTTGATGGAGGGGGGTCAGGGCCTCGAACATCTCTCACGATGGCATCCCAGATGTGTTCGATGGGATTGAGGTCAGGTGAGATAGCTGGCCAAGGAAGCGAGATCACGTCGGTGGAGTGTTCGTCCAACCATTCGGATACAGTTCGGGAGCGATTGGCACGGTGCATTGTCTTGTTGCAGATGAGGTCCCCAGTGGGATGTTGAAGACGCACAAACGGGAGCAAATGATCGTCCAGGATATCCCGGTAACGTTGACCTGTGAGGGACGATGTCACACGTACCAGGGGTGCCATTTCAGTCCACGTAAACAGTCCCCAGACGAGAATGCCACCCCCACCAGCTGGAAGAGTATCCTGCTGGCAAAAAGGATCCATCGCTTCATGTGGTTTGCGCCGTACTCGCATCCTGCCATCCGCTTGTACCAACGTGAATCTCGACTCATCAGTCCAGGCAACATTTTTCCACGTGTCTAGGGTCCAGTGGTGATGTTCCTGCGCTCATGCTAATCTTTGCGCCCAGTGGTGTGCGGTCAGCAGCGGTACCCTTGTGGGACGATGGCTTCTGTACCCCATAGTGAGGAGATGGTCCTGGATGGTGTGGCTGCTTACACGTTTTTGTGCATCAGCGTTAAATTGCCGAGTGATTTCTTGCACTGTGGCCCCTCTATCCGCTGTTACAATGCGAGCTAGCCGACGATGACCCCGCTCATCCACACGCTGTTGTCCACGGCAGTTGGCCCTTGCATGGATGGTTTTACCGAATTCGATGTACTCACGGTACACCCGTGACACAGTGGCTCGTGAAAATCCCAGTGCCTGCATGACTTCCGAGATGGAGTGACCCATTCGTCGGGCCCCCGACAATTTGCCCACGATCAAATGCGCTTAGATCCTTCGTCTTACCCATACTCCGTCCGACTCTTACTGATTCCCGTCGCATGACTGCTTATATTGTCGGATCTCTGCATAGGTCACGTCGTTTCTGTTTACAGGGCCGCCCACAGCGCCACATTTGCATAACGCCAGCTGTCTCTAATTCAATTGCTCTTCAGTGTAAATCAAAGTTTCCAAGCTTTCGCACATCAACCAGATGGCTTTTTATAGGAAAGTAGACAGCTAACTGCAAACTGGATAATGGAACACTTCTGGTTGAAGTGTTCCATTATCCAGTTTGCAGCTAGTTGTCTACTTTCCTTGAAAAAGCCATCTGGTTGATGTGCGAAAGTTTGGAAACTTTGATTTATATTCTACGCCAATAAATTCGGATCACTAGTACTATTTTAAGTGTAATCGGTGTACAGTTCCTTGTTATTATTTGAATGAGTAATACGTTTCATCTCATATGGAAAATTGTATCACTTCAGTTAATATTCTTTTTCATTAAAATTATATCACCCTTTTAGGTGATATGACCTGCTGTGACGTACCTGCCAGCAGGACGCACACGACATAAAGGCACATAGCAATCAGAACAAACGTCCGCGTAGCTCAATTGGTAGAACAACTTGTTCCGGAATAAGCGGACTCGGGTTCGAATCCCGGCCTAGACCAAAAATGACGGAGAAATTTACTTCGTTATACTGCGTATCAGCAAAGATAGTGAGACGATTCTATGAAGGTTCTAGCTGAAAATAGTACACGATTTTCAACAAAATTTATTAATCTTGAATTAATTTTTTAAAAGATGATAGAAGAAAATCTGAACAGCCGGAAATAAGGTAAACTAAGTAAAAGAGTGCGTACATTTATATTAACTTTCAGCGTTGTAAATCCTTCTTTATAGCAAAACAATGTTTAGTTCGACCGAGCGTTTTTCGTGCTGCTAGGTTTCTTCAGGACGGGACTACAGACATCATTTGCTGTTGGTCCATTAAAAGCATAAACTTCATGGCAGTCATACATAGGGTCACTTCTGATGTAGGATAAAATATCGTCCAATTGCGGAAATCTGAGTAACGTAATTTTGCTACCCGCATAATTCAGTCTCAAGTATGCCATTTGTCATTTCATTCTTGTTCATTCAAAAGAAGCTTCCAAGAAGCTTTTGTCAGTATTGAGCAAAACATTACCTGCGCTGTGCTGGAATCATATGGCGTAGATGCCAGGATAATTCGGTTTCTGAAAGAAATAATCATGAATGCACAGGCAGCTGTCAGAATAGGAGAGAGATGTGGAACTTGGTTTACCACCAGCAGAGGTGCAAGACAAGGAGATCCAATATCGCCAAGCATCTTCATCTCACATCTGGAGAGAATGTTGGACAAAATCAGGTATGAGGACACGGGAATTTCTATTGGAAGACAAAGATTCAACCATCTGTGTTTTGCAGATGACATTGTACTGATTGAAGAAGATGAAATGAAACGGTATCAAATGATACAAGAACTGAATAGAGTAAAAGATATGGACTAAAGATAAACATAGAAAAGACAAGAAGAATAGTATTGGCCTTAAAGAGATCAGGAAAAAAGATAATTCTGGAAGACAAAGAACTTGAAATTGTGGAAAAATTCACTTATCTCTGAAGCTGTATAACATTTGATTTAAACAACAAAAAGGAATTTTTTTATTAGAATTGCAAAGGCTATAACACTTTTAAAAGCCATCAATAAAATCTGGAAGAGCAGAGCTTATTAGCCTCAAAAAGAAGTTAAGCATTCTCGAGACAAGCATCTTCATCAGCATACTATATGAATGCGAGACTTGGACATTGACAAAGGAATCAGAGAGAAGGATACTTGCTTTTGAAAGAAAGTGCTATCGTAAATTTTTATGAATCGGATGGACGCAGAGGATAAGAAATGAAGTGTACAGAAGAATACAACTAAAAGAGACCCTGTTCCAAAAAATCTTACAGGGAAAATTAAAATTCTTTGGACACACCTGTAGAATGAAAAATGACAGAAAGATAAAGGCATTGGTGTTTCGCTTAATGAATGGAAGAAATGCAAGAGGACGCCCTCACCGTGTGTTGGCTGACGATATTAAAGACTGGTGCGGTGGAACTCTTCAAGAACTGAGCCACTCTGCAATGAACAGACCTCAATGGGACAATATAATTAAATTGGCAGCAGACACCTGCGGGAATTGTACCTACGGTTGGTGATGATGATGATAAAACTGTTCATAGTGAAACAACATCAGTGGGACCATTAGACATACGCTAAGTTTTCATTTAGATATATGCATGAAACTTGACTCATTTCATCAGATTACGAAAAGAAATCACATTCTGCTCTGAGTTGTCTTTCGTAATCCCAGACAATTTTGTAACCTTGTGAAGCTCTTTCGCATTTTTAATCAGAGTTGATAGCTGACGGAAGAACAATTCACACTCTTGTAAGAAAATACCACATTCCTGCATGGTGAAGAACTAGAACGGGTATGCCATCAAAGATCATTAACGTTTGTTTTTAATTTGTAGTACCTTAATATCTTTTTGAAGCAAGATCACAGAGCGTAAATAAAAGATGAACCGTATTTCGGGGCTTATAAGTATAAATGGAGTATAAGTCGAATGGATTGTATTTCTCAATTTCCTTATCTTCATTCATAGATATAACGATCCCCAGTATAAGACGAGGCTAGGTTAGTGTTCCGAAAATCTGTAGCTATATTTTAATGTTTTGGTAAATATTGAACGGAAGAAAAAGTTAGCATACTTCTACATTTCTGCAAGAAGTTGAATTTCGTAAGTTTATTTTTTGTCCTTACGAACCGACACTTTCGTGTGCCTTCCCTCCCACCGACCAGTTGGAGAAGCCATAGCGGAAAGGTGTAAAACAAAAATCTGTAGCAATATTTTTAATGATTCTGTAAATATTAGAAGAAAGAGAAAGTGAAGTAACCTCTGCATCTTTCGTTTCGGCAAAAAAGTTGAATTTCGTAAGTTTAATTTTTCTTACGAACTGATGCTACGGTATTCCTTTCCTCCGACCGATTAGTTGTAGAAGCTGCCGCACAAAGGTGAAAAAATCCAAAGGGACACTAGTGTACCAGAGTGATGTTTGCAGCGCGAGTCGCTGTTTTCTCAGAGAGTCTTATTGAAATCAGAAATCAGCAGTCGTCCGTCTCTAATTTAGAGCCACTGACTCCAGGGAAGGGAAAGAGCCAGTGCCGTAAAACAAGCACAGCATCCATGCCTCACCGCGATTCGAATCCGGACCCTTCTCTGACGAATGATCATAAGCCAACACTTCGACCACTGCGTCACTGGGGCGGCACTTTGGATTTCAATCGGAAACATGAAATAAATTAAGATAACCGAGATAAATGGAAGCAATAGCTGATTTTAATTCAGTTGAGAAATACAATTGAGATACTGGCAGAGTGGCAAAAAAACTGCCTTTGCTGGCAGCTGGTCATTGCTATTCTTATAGTGTATGCGACGCTGGCTGTCGACACGATTTTTACCAGCCAATCAACTGCTGCATGTCAGCGACATTTTTCAGAAGTTTAATGATTGCGAGATAAATGGGATGCACCCATTGTAGTTCTGGCGGGTTTACAAAACCAGGGATTAATGCCACCCACGGGGTTTGGGACAGATCACGAGGCGGATGTAGTTAACATAAGATATCTGCCACTGCAAATCAGCCACGGTGATCTACATATTTCTGTCAAAAGTTTCGCCAGATTTTAAACAAGTTCTTGGTGAATGTAGCTTTTTAACAATTTCAATTTCTTACTGAACCGTAAGCTTTCTGAATGATTTCTTATGAACATAATATTGAGCTTCGGGTGATTGGATACCGACCAAATTTAGGACACAATATTTTGTTTCTTTCTCATTGAGAAATTTCAATAGATAAGTCGATGTGGCGTATATGTTTAGGCCTGGACTTATGAAGAAAAAACTCTTGACTTATACGTTCAAAAATATGACAGTTCCTTTGAAATTTATGTCTTCAGGAAAAAATGTAAATTTATTTTGCACTACTCAAGTGTTGATTTCATATCTCATCTTTTTGCGAAATTAATTTTCCTTTTTCTTTCTTTCTTTCCAGATAAATCCATAGATTACCGGGTAAGTACTCCATATGTTTCTTTTAAGGTGCCTCCACCTAAAATCTCTGCCTTATGTTTCCAATGGCAAACCTTCTTTACATATTTTCTTCGCAATTAATGTATTCCCAAGGATGAAAATTTGCACATCGACAAAACTAATTTTAAGTTACAGCATGGGATACTTAATATTCGCTAAAACAAAACCGAAATTATATTAAAAGTCAATCATTTTTCTTTGAGTAATGTTCAGATCTGTTAATAGATGGCGCGACCTGTACATTAGTGGCGTCAGTAGATAAACATATGTTGGATTGCTTACTTATGGTTATGTTTTAGCAAGTATTAAGTATCCCATGCTATAACTTAAAGTCAGTTTTATCGATGTGCAAATTTTCATCCTTGGGAATACATCAACTGCGACGAAAATATGTAAAGAAGTTTTACCATTCGAAACATAAGGCAGAGATTTTAGGTAGAACCACCTTAGTTCTGATCTTTTGACATGGCAGACTTCTTTGTCATGAGTTAAATAATGTTGCGTGAATTTTAGTATAAATTTTAATTTAATTTTAATTTTTTTTTTTTTTTCAGCATTGGGGCATACCGCTCAGCAGAAGGTTCCGATCGCTCAAGCTTTGGTTTGTTGTCCGCAAGTACGGAGTCGAAGGGCTTCAGAAGTATATTCGGGAGGTGAGTCAGAAAACTTATCCTGATTTATGGACAGTCGTGCGAGTGTATTACGTTTTTTACGTAGTTGAAGGTTCTGCGTTGTGGTGAATCTGTTCTAAATTAGATTGATTGGAATCTTTGGAATCTTGGTTCAAAATTAAAACAAATATTTTTCATGCGTTCATGGCTAGAATAAAATTTAACTGAGTCTCAGTCGATCAAAATGTATTGCATTCAAGATGTAATCTTCCATAAAGCTTACATGCCAGTTGGAGGAGTTTTTATGAATGGTGTCACCTTAAGGCGCAAAAGTACACTATGTGGACAAAAGTGATTGGACACTGTAAGTAAATAGGAAAACAGTATTCTATTTACATCGGTAGCGGGTAGATCCTCCATTTTCAGAGATTACAGCTGCCACCCGTCGAAGTAAACTGTCCACAAGTTCATGGATTACGGAGAGCGGGATATTCCTCCATTCCGCCTTGAGTACATCGACCAACTCTGTCAGTGAATAAGGTCGTGTTTGTCTAGACCTCACCCGTCGTTCAATTTCATCCCATAAGTGTTCAATGGGATTGAGCTTCGGGCACTGAGCATAGCAATCCATCCGCGATACCTAATTTTCCTTATATCACACCATTGTGGCCCTAGAAACACGACAAGTGGCATTTTCATCGAGAAAGAAACGATCGCCGTGTCCGCAGAACTACCACAACGCTGGGAGCATTGAGTTATCCAGGATACCTCTATATAGCACAAAGTTCATGTTGCCATTAATAACAACCAGTGGGTCCACACCGTACCAGCTGAAACAGCCCCATACCATAACTCCACCGCCTCCGTTCTTCACAGACGTCACTGTACACTCTGGAAGCAGAAGTTCTCTGGATAACTGCCAAACCCAGACAGGTCCATCCAATCGTAATAATGTGAAGCGGGATTCGTCGTTCCATAATATCTGCCGCCATTGCTCCAATGTCCAAGTTTTGTGCTGTGGACATCATCGTAGCCGCGTGGCTTTATTGGTATGTCTGATGAGAAGTTTATGGACGGCTACTGGGCCATAATACCTCTCTTCGAAGTGTCTTTGGGGGAGTCCATAACATCTGTGGCGATCTGGAACTCACGTGCTATGGCGTGCATTGGTCAAGACCTGGTTTTCCGGATTTATCTCTCTCTCTCTCTCTCTCTGCAGCACCCTCCGGTCCCTGGACTGCCGTTTCGTGGGTCTTCCAAGGCGAGGTGAGTTCCGGCAATGTGCCGTCTTCTTTCACTTGTTGATGACAAAAGCCACAGTCGATTTAGCCACCTTTCTGACATCAGCAATGCTTATTATGCTCATAACTCCAACTGAGCAGCCTATTATAATGCCCTTTTCAAACTCGGAGGGCTCTCCTGATAGCTATTTTATCAGCGATTGATCTGAGCGTACTCCTGTTGCTGTTTTTATACCTCTTCGACCACGTGTCTGCTGAGAGAGCACACCACTGTACCTGTATGGGGGTGTCCAATCACTTTTCTTCACATAGTGTAACTCAAACACACCTGCCCGAGAAAATATCCCTCAGGGTCATCTACTTGGCTTATTCCTCCTGCCCAGTTCTCATAAGCAGTTATAAAACAGTCTGCGCTGCAAAATCTATTTTCTTTTGTATTTAAAGTAATCAGTGATTCCTTATCATTTTGCACACTGATTTCAAAATGTAATCAATTTATGTATTACTTCAGAATTGGGAAAGGAGATATTTGAATTTTAACTCATTTTTTAGTAACTTTAATCACTACTGCAAACAAATAAACTTAAAATAAAAAATAAGATATAGCATGACTGCCATATAAGAATTTACGCATATAAATATGTCTTATAACGTAAGCCTTTTTCGTGAGCAAGATTGGTGCTACGCTATGTCTAAAACCATGTCTAAGGAAATGTTAAAGTAAATGAGAATACGATGCAATAGTTCCTACTTAAGCTTTTACGGCCAGACGAAAAATATACAGAAGTCAGACTTACAATAACCTTTAATTGGTCCAGCAAATTAAAGACATCCACAATATGACACTACAAGTTTTAAATTTCACAGTTGTCTTATAACAGCGATCGAACATCTCCACACACACACATACACTAAGCAACTGCTGTATCGTCCTTTTTATCTATCGTTCTTATCACATTTATACGTCACTCACTCTGACCTCAATTGTGTTGCCAACCTCATTCTTGTAAGAGAGAAGGTATCACGTTAAGTTTGGAAAGTGTAAAAGAGAACAAAACTCAAATTTACATAGGAAAAGGACTAAAAATTAAAGTTATTTTAAAATATACGTCACAGTATTTTGATTAACTTTTTTAAGTAATCTGAATTTCCACGTTTGCCTGCATTGTGAGGAATGACATTTTCACTTTCTTGATTTCCTTGCACGTCTATTCCCGTCACTTGGGCTCTCCCTCTTGGGCGCTGAACAGCAATCTGCCATCATGTTCATATTCCATTTTTCCTCATATCTCTTTAATACCTTGATGAAATCTTTCTCCTTCTTCTTTACCTACATTCCTTAAATTTTCTGGAGGACCGACAATGTGCGAATTAAAAACAATGAATTTTTCAAACTAATGTTCCAGCCAAGTTTTTTTTACAGTTTTTCAATTTGTATTCAACATTAGTTTTGTAATTTGGATCTTTTTGGTTTCCCAAAAGCTTTCAATAACACTTTTTAAGGTTATTCATGTTTGTTTGTTACAAGTATTCATTGTTTCCGCAAGCTTTCACTCCATCATCATATTTTGGAATTCGAGTTCCGACAAAAATTACCTCGTTATGCTTCTCATGTGTAATAGATGGTGATTTCTTGAAAATGTATTGAAAACAGTCACTTCCTCTGTACAACGCTTTAAGAAACTTCTCCATTAAACTTAGTTTCAGGTACAGTTGAGACAGTAATACCTTTGTGTGATTAACTAATGGTTCCGGTAATATATTGACGTAGAACTCTTCGCGCTGGGTAGGTGGTATAACATCGGGAGCATGGATGCAACGAAAAGGTATCACACTTTGAACGCTTATATCTTCGAAACTAATAATCGTAAAGTAATAAATAATACATCATTAGATAGTTTATAGAGTCTCATTTCTAATAAATCAAGTTTCAACCCTCCACCCTTTAACTCTTCGATACAATAACGTTGGAAACTTACTCTAAATTTCGCATGATTTTGTTTCGCCGCACGCCGTTTTAAGGTTGATAACTAATGAATAGATAATGATAGCGATGACACAGCCCCGCATTCCGTAGCTGACGATCAGAGCTAACGGACATATGTGATAAACCGAAATAAAGTGGATTTAAAATTTCTTTAATTTTTAGATAAAAAAAAATTTTGTGACGAAAATTTAGAAATGCCGCGAAAATCGAGAACAAATTACTATAAGAACCGACAAAAGTTGAAGAAAAAACTAGAGGAGTACGTGAGGAATCCCAAAAGACCTGCTAAGTCATCAACCGAAAGGTCGTGGAAATATAGGGAGCGTCAAAAGCCCGCGCCCCAGGATGCGTTTCACCCGAGCTCTATTCTAAAGCCACAACCTTCCACTTCAACTGCACAAATTGAGCTTCAAGAGCAAAAACAGATGGAGATTGATGTCATCTATTCAAATTTTCACACTGAGCATGGGATATCAATGTACATCGCCAGTCTTCAGAATTTCGCTGGATAATGAATGTATTACGTCTCAAACCTTTAGACCCCCGATGCCTTCTGAATCTCGACAAAAACAAGAGCAACCACAAGAAGAGTTCATTAGGCCAGAGACGTATCACCAAATTTATAACTAGGCAACTAAGGAGTTTGAAAAATTGTTTCTTCAGAAACAATTTTAGTAATACCTACTGACAACGATGGTACTACGCCTTCTACTTCTACTAACATTAATTTATTATCAGCATAAGTTACTATGGATTGTATGTAGTATAAGTTGCTTTTAAGTAAACAAAGTAAAACATTTCTTTCGTTTTATTTCTTAAAAATTTTATATCTGAAAAGATCAAAGGGGAAACGTAAAGCTACGTCAACTACCCTTCGCTGGATACTTTAAGGACGTTGAACTAGTGAGACTATAACGAAGTAAATTTCTCCGTCATTTTTATCCGCGCCGGGGCTCGAACCCGAGTCCGCTTATTCCGGAACAAGTCGCTCTACCAACTGAGCTACGCAGACGTTTTATTCTGATTCCTATCTGCCTTTATGTCGTGTGCGTCCTGCTGGCAGTACGTCACATCTCCCCCCAAAGAGGGCTGGGGGCATGGCCCACGGGTCAGCCGTGACCATGAATCGTTGCAGGCAGCCATCCACTGTAGAACGTGCACTTGAGAACTCCCAGTCAATCTGGTGTGTGGAATGCAACATCACACATCTTTATTTTTCGAAGCGCTGGAGAAGGGATTCTCTGATTTTTCCTATCTCGTGGTGTGGAAATAACATCACACCATGGCGAGATTTTGAACGGTCGGGTCATCCGGATAGTTCGGGCGCCATTATAACGAAGTAAATTTCTCCGTCATTTCTGTCCACGCCAGGATTCGAACCCGGATCCTCTCATTCCGGAATAGGTCACTCTACCAATTGAGCTACGCGGACGTTTTATTCTGATTCCTATCTGCCTTTACGTCGTGTGCGTCCTTCTGGCAGGTACGTCACATCTCCTGGTACGTTACAAGACAGTGTCACTAAATAGTGACAGTGGACTTAGTTGTACGTTGTAGGTTGCGGTACAGTTGCTACTGTGTCCCTTTGATTTTTTTAGAATCAGGCAGTAAACACATTGTATGTTCCAAATTATTCTCTTCACAGAGCTTGTTTTTGCCACGGCTGGTCCAGCGCTTGTTTTCGGAACGGCTGGTCCAGCGTTTGTTTTTAGCCCAACTGGTCCAGCGTTTGTCTTTAGCCCAGCTGGTCCAGCGTTTGTCTGTAGCACGGCTGGTCCAGCGCTTGTTTTCGGAATGGCTGGTCCAGTGTTTGTCTTTAGCACGGATGGTCCAGTGTTTGTCTTTAGCACGGATGGTCCAGCATTTGTCTTTAGCACGGCTGGTCCAGCGCTTGTTTTCAGAACGGCTGGTCCAGGGTTTGTCTTTAGCCCAACTGGTCCAGCGTTTGTCTTTAGCTTAGCTGGTCCAGCGTTTGTCTGTGGCACGGCTGGTCCAGCGTTTGTCTGTGGCACGGCTGGTCCAGCGCTTGTTTTCGGAATGGCTGGTCCAGTGTTTGTCTTTAGCACGGTATAACGAAGTGAATTTCTCCGTCATTTTTGGTCTACGCCGGGATTCGAACCCGAGTACGCTTATTCCGGAACAAGTTGCTCTACCAATTAAGCTACGCGGACATTTTATTCTGATTCCTATCTGCCTTTATGTCGTGTGCGTCCTTCTGGCAGGTACGTCACATCTCCTGGTACGTAACATCATCTCCCCCTTATTTTTTTTTTTATTTTTTCGAAGTGCTGGAGAAAGGATTCTCTTATTTTTCCTATCTCGCGGTGTGGAAATAACATCACACCAATGCGAGATTTTGAACGGTCGGGTCATCCGGATAGTTCGGGCGCCATTATACCGAAGTAAATTTCTCCGTCATTTTTATCCGCGCCAGGATTCGAACCCGGGTCCCCTCATTCCGGAATAAGTCACTCTACCAATTAAGCTACGCGGACGTTTTATTCTGATTCCTATCTGCCTTTATGTCGTGTGCGTCCTTCGGGCAGGTACGTCACATCTCCTGGTACGTTACAACGGATAGCCCAGCATTTGTCTTTAGCATGGCTGGTACAGCGCTTGTTTTCGGAATGGCTGGTCCAGCGCTTGTTTTCGAAATGGCTGGTCCAGCGTTTGTCTTTAGCACGGCTGGTCGAGTGCTTGTTTCTGACTCGGCTGTCCCTTTTTGCGACGGCTATAAGACAATGAACCTGGGCTGCTATTAGTCAAAAACAACGACTCCGTCTGAAGTTGTGTCACGCCCGAGAAGCTTTGACTGAGTCGGAATAGCGTCGTATAATGTTCAGTGACGAATCATTCTTTAGCCTGACAGCGGATAGCCAACGCATACGTGTTGGAGGAGAATGTGCCAGCGCGCCTATCCTTTGCATTTTGGAGCAGGTGTTACAATCTAAGGAGCCATCTCCTATGACAACCTGTCCCCCCCCCCCCTAGTAGTGCTACGTAGTACCTACTAGGGGAAACAGGCATTACATGAAGTACTTTTAGTTAATCATTTAATGTAAAGCCATTTCTTAATTTTATTTAAATGAGTAGCAATACATTATGGAGCTGTATTTTCACACCTTCGAAAAAAGAGTTAATCCTTATTTAAGAAAATTAAATTATAACACTTCTTTAAAAAGGAACCAGTTTTTAATGATACCAGACTGAACAAATTGTAAATTGTAATTTTTTATTTAAATGCATTTTTCTGAAATGTATCTTCATCTGTTCAAGAGAATTCAAATGAATTTAATCATGTATTTGTGGATTTTCTCTGATAGCACGTGAGATTGGCCAAAAAATTTGAGAGCCTTGTTCGAAAAGACGACCGCTTTGAAGTAGTGAATAATGTCCAACTCGGCCTCGTCTGCTTCAGGCTGAAGGTCAGTATTTGTATCTTTTTCGGGAAACTTTGTGTCTTTACTGTGCTCTTCTGGTTAATGAAAGAAACTAATTCTCATATTAAAACATCTGCATTTCGGACGGTAAGTATTTACCACTTACCCAGATTCCATGAATGATCAACTACAGTAGTTGTAAGTAGAAAATATTCGCTGGCACTCTCAGAGGTCTTATCTGTCGCTTGTATCTAGTTCAACTTACTGTGTTTATACATACAGTGCAAAATTGTGTTTATACAGGCAGTGAGGATTGAAGAATTTTATTTCTGAGAAATGTATGAAGTATTGATTTCATTTCTGAGAAGTACTGGTTTTATTTAGCTAACAGCATAGGTAACACTTTTAGTGTTTCTGTGATACTTTAGTATTCTTTCATAATAAAACCAATACAGATCAAAGAAGTCCGGCTCTATGAAGGATAGTTGCAGTCGCATGTCCGATTTTGCATCCACTCTGTTGCGATGCTTGGATTTTGTGGAAATATAGGCTAAAAGCCAGTATCACACAGATACGTACTGACAAAGAGAAGTAGTATTCTAACCTATTTCTGTGATAAACATGTGTACCGTTTCTTGACGCTGCATCGAAATTCGCCCAATGGTAGCTTATCAAACGCTGCCTTTTCAGAAGTTTCAGATGTCAGACTGGTAAGATTTTCATATTCACTTACAGTCATACTGCGAAGTTTGTCTTTAACTGCAAAGTAGAACCCTGCGCGGGGCAAGCCGGAGCTACAATTTCGTAGGCGGGCTTGGACGGGCCAGGCCGGGGCTACAATTCCGTAGGCGAGCTTGGACGGGCCTGCACTTGCATGTGTACGGTGTAGTCACGTTGTTGATAAATTTAGGTCATTCTGTTTTTGAAGTCTCTGTCTTTGCCTTGCGGCCATCATATTTCTTAAGACTTCGGGCCAACAGAACGAAATTATATTCTGCGTACGAGAGTTTGTTGTATTAAGTTTGTATTAACCATTAAGAATGTTAGTGCGTATGCGTGTGTGTAACTGAGCATCAGCTAATATTATGTTCTGGGCTAAAGTATAGAAAAAAAAAAAAACAGTAGTTGACTCGTATAAACAGTGATCTGACCCTACGAAGGGTTCGATTATGAAATGACGATAATTTACCTAAGTTCACTGAATACTATTTATTTCATTTGCCGTATTTCTGGTTACTGATGTGTTAGTTAACTTGCTTATGCCCTCTTTTTACACGAGTTTTGAGTTATTCCAAAAAGTTACAGTACAAATACCGTCTATGCTAAAGCAAGCAAGTGACGGTTACGTAAATGAAACCTATGCCGGGAAGAACGGGTCGGGTCTGGCATTAACGAGGTGGACTCGGGCCTAAAAATATTGCCTCTGCAGGGCGCTACTGCAAAGGGAATCTTTTACCCACCTACAATTTTCCAAATCTCGTGCACTGCACTTTGGAAGTACTGCAAAAGGACATCATTTATTTCTTGTAGATTCTGGGTGTATTCTCCCAAAATCTCGTCAGATTCATGAATGCTTCCTTCGAGCTCTTCCAGGAAGTCCGTATGTGTTGCGAAGCTATGAAAATCACGGTTTTGGAAACATGCAGTCCAGAACTGCACCTTTCCCTTAAAAGCACGAATTTTGTCAGAGGCCGTGAAAATACGTAGTAGCATTCTTTCCTTGAAGACCTAGGTTAACTTAATTTTTGTGAATATGTCAGCTAAATATACAAGCCTAAACAACCACACAGATCATCATTCAGCCGTTCTTGCAAGCTGAAATGATGAACAATGAGAAAAGCACGCACTTCAGCGCTCATTGTGTACATTCGTTGTATAAGGAAATTGAGGAAGTACGTGGGATTTTTCAGAGTATTTTCGTTGTTGAACATGACGGTATCACGAGGGGTTATTTACGCAAAGCATTGCGGAGCCCCAGTGTCCGCGTAGCATACTTTGAAAACCACTACTTTAGAGTCATTGTTCGAAGTTGAATGATGCCATCTCGACTGTTAAAAAATATATACAGAAGCATCTTCGCGGTTCAAAAGATAGAAACAAGCATCTCGGTAGTCCAGCCTTCTTTCTAGTCCAGGAAATGAAATAAAAATACAGTTTAAAATGGACAATTATGAAGTGTGGTTTATGTAAATTACTAGCTTTACTACCCGGCTTTGCCCGGTACAGAATGTACGGAATCTGTAGAATCAAACGGACCAGAAGCGTTACGAATTATTTAACACGCGTCCAGGAGACACAGCATTCGAACACTGACTGAAAAAAATTCGTTAACAATTTGTTATCGACGATCAAATGCGTCACGTGCTTTCAGTTTCAGACGTCTTTGAGGGGCGAATCTCTGGGATAAAAAAAAAAATTAAAAACTTATCTTTGCGAATATTTTATGAAAATGGCTGAAATTTTAATGAACACCATAAATCGTTAATAAGAACATGACCTCCAAATTTCGCCTGAAACTGTAAATAACTTTTTTAAATTAGCCGTCAAAATTTTATTAACCGTTTCTGCGTATATATTTCTGTTTACCGTTGAATTAAAAATTCCATGCCTATTGTAAAAATTTTTTGACCGGATTCCGGTGAAATTTTGAGGGACTCCTCTTATTACCAATTCATGGTGGTGTTAAAAATTTCAGCCCGTTTCGTTAAGATTTCGCAAAGTTCGCTTTTGCATTTTTTATGCACAATTCTCAAAGAATAGAAACACCTGTGGATGTGCCGGGCGATTAATGCAGTCACGTGCTTTCAGATTTGGAACAAGATGACGTAGCAAACGACGCTTGCTTTATTGATTAGCTTATTAATTAATTCATAACTAGCGAACGGAACAACGTAGACATCTTGAAATAGTTGCGTTGACCTAGAAATTACAGTATTAATAAACTATGCAAATTTCACGATGCCACAGTTCGGCGTTCGAGAGTTTTTGCTGCTTCAGACAAACACGTTTTGTGTTTTATATATAAGATTCTGTTGCTTCTGCAAAGGTTATTAAAAGAAATGCTAGAACAAGATTCAGCCCTTTAAGTGACCGACGTACCTGAACCAAATGGTGTCCAAAGTTTTCTGCGCTTCTCAAGCTGAATCGTTTGCCTATAGCCGGGATTTACGAAATCTTCGGCAAAACATTTCCGTTCCACTCTCATCCCAGCAGTACCGACCATAAATTTTTCACGGGCTACAAGTGCTTCCATCTATAGCCCTTTATTCTTTACTGCATAACCCAAGGTATGGTGTGAAGGGCTTGTCATCCTTTCATAGATATGCCACTGAGTGGAAACTATACTCAGAGTCAACCTAAGAGTGTACAACTATGTAAGGTGCAAAACAGCTACCGCCGCTACGAAAAGTAGTCCTTAGAGTTTTGAGCGAAAACCAGTAGAATTATTGCTCAGAATTCATTTTTGTTTGCTCAGCAGTTTATCAAACAAAATTGTCATCTGAAAAAAGTTCCAGCAGTTAGTGCGCTTTTGGAAATTCATTTGTTATGAGAAGTTTCTGAATCAAGAGTTTCGCACTTTCGGCTGTTTCTGCTCACTTGGAATACAACTCGTTCAGGGGGAAGGGGTGGAAGACCTCTCCTAACATTAACAACACAGAGACAATAAATTGACAATCGGGGAAATTCGAAGGGTACGTTACTTAAACAAGCGGTAGGTTAAGCAGTTTGGCCTCCGCCAGACCCCCACTCACAATCCCCACTGCTTTGAGAAAAAACGTTTCGTTAATTGAACAAAAAACTTTGTCGATATACAGTCAACAAAAAATTTAGTTGAATTTGCAAAATTATTTTGTTGAAAATTATTGTTGATTTAACAAAATGTATTATTATCACAACAAAACGTTTTGTTCATTTAACAAGATGATTAGGTCGATTTTTGGAAATTTGTTTGATCCAACAAAACATATTGTTATCATGGCAAAATGTTTTGTTGGGTAAAACAAATTCTCAAAAATCGACCTAATCATTTTGTTAGATAAACAAAACGTTTTGTCGTGATAACAATAAATTTTGTTAAATCAACAATAATTTTCAACAAATTAATTTTGCAAATTCAACAAAAAATTTTGTTGACTGTATATCGACAAAGATATCTGTTGATTCAACAAAATTTTTGTTAAATTAACAAAACGTTTTTCTCAGTGTTTTGAGATGTGTAGGTGGGTGGGGTTGATCAGAAAGAACTCAGTAAGAGAACACATTAACGCGGATGGATACCGTTCTTGCGTTTCACGATGAGTCGTGATAAGGCTCTTCCGTCTTTACCAACAACACACTTTTAGGGTGAATTGGAGTATAGTGACTGAAGTATCTTTTTTCTCCTTTCTTAGATTTAGCAGGTAGTCAGAAAGAATGAGTGGTAATCCTTTTCCCTAAATGTCCACTTTGAATATAAAATCAAAGAGAATGGAAGGCTTTCTGGCGCGCAGACTCACTGGTTTCGGCCGCATTCTTCCCACTTCTTAGACAGCGAATACATTCGTTTGCCCTGATTTCAGTCGTTTGCTAACCCCGAATTAATTCGTTCCATCCTGCTAAAGAGTTAAAGAATGAAAAAGGAAAAAGAATTTAGTCTCATTTCTAAAGAAAAAGAGGAATAAAGAAAAAAGGAGAATGCTATATTTTTTAAACTACAATTTTAGTCTAACACATCTTTTATATCATATCGCAAAAAAAGGGGTGAAACATTTTTGTACATTTGTGCTCACACTGGTGTAGTGCTTGGTATCTGAGAGAAAAGAAGCGCCGTTCTATCTCTGTTAAAAGTTTGCTCCACACGAAATGTGCATCAGTAATTTTTAACGAAACACAAACTAGAATTGCAGGATAGATCGGGGATAAGCAACAAAAATAAATGTAATTTCCATATATCGGCTGATCAATACCTTTCTTCTTTGTTAGTATAAAAAATAAAATGATGAGACATTCATATAATATTTTTTGAAATAGTAGAGCTAAGCTAGTAATCGGAATTTATTGGCGTGAAATAAAAATGAAATTTCCCAAGCTTTTGCACATCAACCATAGGCTTCTTCAAGAAAGGTAGACAGCAAACTGCGAACTGAATAAGCCATCTGGTTGATGTGGAAGTTTGATTTCTATATTACGCCAATATATTTGGATCACTATTATAGTTTTACTATTTTAAGTACAGTTGGCGTACATTTCCTCGTTATTAATTATTCATATAATATTTTATTGATATTTTTATCTTATTAAAACTTTTCTGCATATTTTAAACATCCATCGCAGACTTTCAGAGCAAAAATTGTACGAGTAAATATGATACGTGTTATTGAAAAACAAAAATAAATCGGCGACAAAAAAGCCTGGACGCAGAATGCTGGTTATGATCATTTCTCTGAATGCTTCGTTTTTTATATGACATACTTCGGTTCGATCCTCGACAAATTTCAATTCACAGGGTGCCCATAAAGTCTTTCCCACATTACAAAAATAAATATAAAAAAATGTATTACAGGTAAGGAATTGCACGACAATGATGGTGCACAAGTAAAGCGTTTTTTCCAGTGTTAGTACACATGGGCGCCATTTATGGCCATGGGGACATCTAAGCGATATTCTATTTCACGCCATGTTTTGTTTAACAACATAGAACCAATGACGTCCGTTATTCTGCTCTTCAACGTCTCGACATCCGGAACACTGCTAGAGTAAACTTGGTCTTTCACATAACCCCACAGGAAAAAGTCTAGAGGGGTTATGTCGGGCGAGCGAGATGGCCATGTCATGGGATCGTCGCAGCCAATCCATCTGTGCGGAAATGTGGCATTCAGGAACTTACGAACCATTAATGACCAAGGTGGTGGGGCACCCTCTTGTTGGAAAACAAGCGATGGTTGGAGTGCATGCAACTAAGGTGCTACAAAAAGTTCCAGCATGTCCAGGTACACGTTACCGTGGGGTCTGTAAAAAAGATGGGTCCGATGATTATGTCATGCATCAGGTAGCACCATACGTTCACTTTCGGGCTATCTCTCTGTTGTTCAATGACATAATGAGGATTTTCTGATCCCCAGATTCGCACATTGTACCTATTTACTGTACCAGAGACGTGGAATGTGGCTTCATCTGAGAAACAGACTCGGTACAGGTAATCAGTATCATGAGCTGCAACATCTCCGTCGCAAATGCAGCACGGCGAGGCCGGTCATCAGGCTGAAGAGCTTGAACAATCTGTATTTTATAAACATACAGACGAAGACGTTTGTGTAAAATTTTGTGAACTGCGGCGATGGGAATCCTAGTTTCCCGTGAAGCCCGGCGAATGGATTCTCTGGGGTTTCGCAGAAATGTCTCCTGAACAGCTGCAGCTGTCTCTTGTGTAATCGGTAGTCGGGCCGCTTGGGGTAGATCGCCAACATTACCCGTCGCTTTAAATTTTTCATAACAAGCTTTTATGCTTTTTTTTTTTTTGTTTTGTTCCGGTAGTGATCGTCTGTACTGTTTTCTGAAATGACGCTAGACAGTAGACGCCGATTTGGTGTTATGGAACCACAACACGCACGCCACTTTTTCTTTCATGGAAGCCATTATCGATGAAATGCTCCTCTTATTCAGCAGTAGCGGCCACCTAAAGAACAGAGAAAAAAATAACTTTATGAGTGCTGCTATATTATGTTGCCAACCATTTTATTTTAACTTACATAGATTTTTTTATATTAATTTTTGTAATGTGGGAAAGACTTTATGGACACCCTGTATTATCCCGGTGGTTGTTTTGTGAGTAGGACAAACCCCTCGGGATGAAACCCTAAAGAAAGAGCTTTGTTTATAGCCTATCCCAAGGTAACAGGTACACTTGTTGTTAGCGAGGTGTCTGTACCCACGACCAATGGCTCAAAGTGACTACCATACCGCAATGAGAGTTTGAAGCAAGTGGGACACAAATAGGGTAAAGTTAACGGAAATGTCCAAAAAATACTTCTTTTTATGATTCAGTGATCACTCGGTGTACATTCACCACTATAACGAAGTAAATTTCTCCGTCATTTTTATCCACGCTGGGGATCGAACTCCAGTCCCCTCATTCCGGAATAAGTCACTCTACCAATTGAGCTACGCGGACGTTCGTTCTGACTGCTATCTGCCTTTATGTCGTATACGTTTATGTCGTATATCTCCCCCCCGAAAGAGGGCCGGGGGCAGGGCCCACGGATCAGTCGTGACCATGAATCGTTGCAGGCCGCCATCCGCTGTAGAACGTGCACTTGAGAACTCCCAGTCAATCTGGCGTGTGGAATGCAACATCACACACTTTTATTTTTCGAAGCGCTGGAGAAGGGATTCTCTGATTTTTCCTATCTCGCGGTGTGGAAAGAACAGTTTGGGCGCCATTATAGCGAAGTAAATTTCTCCGTCATTTTTATCCACGCTGGGGATCAAACCCGAGTTCCCTCATTCCGGAATAAGTCACTCTACCAATTGAGCTACGCGGACGTTCGTTCTGACTGCTATCTGCCTTTATGTCGTGGGCGTCCTGCTGGCAGGTACGTCGCACCACGTTCTCTGTAGTTGTTCACTTCATGTAAAATACCGAACTCGGATTAATGACTCGCACAATTCCAGGATCACGATCATTGATTTATGAAATTAATTTCACCTGTTAAACATTATCGTGTTCATCTGCTGCAACAGATCTCTGTAATAAAATGTCTGTTCTTGTTCACAGGGATCGAACAGCTTGAACCAGAAGCTGCTTTCTTCAATCAACGCTTCGGGTAAACTGCATATGGTGCCTGCATCGCTCAATGAACGGTACGTTATCCGCTTCTGCGTCTGCGCCCAGCATGCTACGGATGAAGACATTACGCATGCGTGGCAAGTCATCACTCAGTTCACTGAGGACGTTATTGAGCTCATGAAGATGGACAGCAACAAAGAAGCAAACAATGTAAGTTCTTAAGGCTTATTAGTAATAACTCAAAAATACCGTTAATAACGACCACCCAGATATTCACCCAACACGCTGTTGGTCACTACAGCTCTGAGATTCGCTGAGTTGGTTGTTTAAGACCCTGGAAGTCACTCAACAGGCTGTTAATGACTACGGCTCCGATATTCTCTCGATAAGGTTTTACTGCTGCGTATTCAATCAGTAGCCACTGATTACTCCCAATCAAATATTGAAATTCAATACGTTATAAGTTACTATGACTCCGGTTTTCAGTCGCTCTGGGGACGGAGTGGTCTGAGGTACTGACCTCTGACCATTTGTCGAAGATAGCACCGAATTCGAGTCCTAAGTGAGGCAAGGGGGAGTGTGCTTGTCGTAAAGCACTGGCTCTCTCCACCATTTGAAACCAACAGTTCTAAATTTGGGACGGAGTCTTGTATTCACTGTTTTAAACGAAATTGTCAAAAATGATTTTCAAACAAATTTTGGGTGAATTCATTAGAGACGAGGGCGCTAAATAAGAAGCATTTTAATGAAAAGGCCTTTTTGTCTAACGAGTAGGCCAGAATATGTTTCTGG
Source organism: Macrothele yani (assembly GCA_039090855.1). Classification (NCBI taxonomy): domain Eukaryota; kingdom Metazoa; phylum Arthropoda; class Arachnida; order Araneae; family Macrothelidae; genus Macrothele; species Macrothele yani. Next base: position 6,050,805 of record CM077014.1, read on the forward strand.
TCATTAGCACCTAAAACTATTCGTAGTAATATGACTCAGATCAAAGTTAACCCCTAAGATTTTTGCTCAGTTGGTTTTTAATTCATTGGTATTCTATCGTTCAGGGCTTCTGCTTAGAATCTTTTCTAAGCTCAGAACCTGGTACTGAATACGATGAATCTGACTATCTTCTTTACATCTGATGTAATATTCGGAAACGTTTACTTTTCGTGTGCTACTGAACAGGACTATTCTCTCCATACGACTCATCTGAACTATCCATATGAGAACAACCCCTTCAATACAAATTTGGAAGATGTGAATCCGTTTTTTGGTGTAAATGTTACATGGATGTTGAGTCAGATAATGTCCGAAAACTTGAAAATTTCATCGTCCTGGAGCGGGAATCGATCCCGCGTCTCCCGGATAGCGCCCGAGTATGCTAATCACTACACCACCCAGAATGACCAAGTTTCAAGTTTCTGATTAATTTGAATATAACCATCACAGGATTCGCTAATCGAAAGCAACTGGCTTTTATATATAGCGAATCTCGAGGTTTTAAGTCATTCCCCTGATTGCCCGGAGGCGTAGAATATAAGTGAATGAAATACGAAAAATTTTGGATATTCTCTGATTTAACACCCATGTCATATTTACATAAATAAACGGATTCACATCTTCCAAATTTGTATTGCACAATGGTGTAATCTCGTATTTCATTCATTGAACCTCTTACAACATTAGAACTTGCGTGGGTGTAAACAGACTACCGTAATGTGGTTTGATGGAGGTAGTAGAGAAAAGGATTCTTTTTTCTTTTCATATAAAACACTTACTTGTTGTTTACGGTCACAAATAATAAATACAAAATGTCCTTATATGAAAATCAAAAATAGCCTTAAAATTCAGTCAGTAAAAGGACTCCAGTTACGAATAAAGGGAAATAAAATGGTTTGTTACTATATTTGTAGCATAAAAAATAATTATAAATTCTAAAATTCCAATCACAACCGCAGCAATTTTCCACTGAATATAATGTATTGTCATCACTTTTAGTGCCGTTTCCGTAATTTTAGTTACCAGTAAAGGGAGTAACTCCTGAGAATTCATTCTACATATGAAGTAAATCCGCAAGTGAATGAATTGTTTCGAGAGGCATGTTCCCGTGGAAAAACTATATTTGAAGGAAAGGTGAATCTTTGTATAAAACTACACTGTGACTCACTAAGCTTATAATTTTTTTTAAGTATTAGGTTGATGCAGATGAAATGTCGGAATATTGATGGAAACTTCAAATATCCGAAGTAGGTGCAAAGTAAACTTTATTAATCGAAATAATCACCGCCAAGAGCAACACACCTCTGCCAACGGGATACAAGTTTCTGTATGCCGTTATGAAATAATGTTGAGCCTCTGGATGCCACAAATTTATGGAATGCTATTCCAACTGATGTATGATTGGGAAACGATTTACTCTGTTGAAAGATGTCCAGGTGCTTGAAGAAGTATTAAGGCATGAGGTAAGGTTTCGTACCTTGACTGGTGCAGCTTCTGGATTGTTTGGCGTGCAACGTGGGGTCTCGCATTATCAAGGAGAAGTATGGGCCCATGGCGATTGACTAATGCCGGCTGTTTGTTACGTAGGAGACAGATCAGGTGAATAAGGAGGATGAGATAAAGCTTTGTATGTCAACTGGTGCAGCTTGGGAATTGTTTGTCTTGTAACATAGGGTCTCGTATTATCATGCCAAAGGAGTCAGTCCCCATCGACTCATGGGGACTGACAAATGCTGGCTGTTTGATGGACCGTTTCCCATGCATAATATCAAGTTCTTTCTTAAGCGGTTGTACGAAGTAGGAGTGAATCACCCCAACTGCGGACCACCAAACACTGAATATCGTCTTTCTGAAATGGAGAACTGGCTTCTAGTTTTGTTTCAGTGCTTCAAAGCTTCGATCATTGCGGATGGTCATACAGCATGGATTTCTCGTCACAATGTCTTTCGTTTAGTTGCAGATAAGCAGAGAAGAGCAGCCATCAGTTTGTCATGTTTTGTGCTGTTCCTTCAACTCATGTAGGACTCATTTATCCATCTTCTTCATTTTGCCGATGTCAGCTAAATATCAGGAAACGGCTGCATAGTGTCCTCTAAGTTTCTTGGTGTATACGACGTGGATCGGATTCAACCAAGGCCTCTAACTCGGCATTACCGACAGCTCCTTCTGGTCTGCCGCGCTGTTCGTATTCGATAGCTTTTTCTGGTCTACCGCGTGGTTCATTTTGAAGGCTTTTACCGCCGGACCGGAATTTAGCCAAAAAACGTTGTCTTGCGTTCACTAACGATGCCTTCCATGCGCGGTGTCCAAGTTTAAACACATGTAGGGAAATGACACGAATTTGGCTCATATCCATCGTCTTCTTCACTGTAGCATAATCTCTTTGGAACTGATGCCACTGACGAAACGACCAGTGCTTTGTAGGTAGAAGCCTTGGCGCTTTAAATTTACATAAGAGAAGTCACGTCGCGCGATGTGTTAAACCCTAAATTACCTGCCAACTGCCCGTGTCTGAAAAATTACTTCATCTGCAACAACCTAATAATGAAAGATTTGATGATATAGGAAAAGTGATCAGCATCTTTATGGAAGGGTCATGTACGTTTCTTCTATAAAAAATTAAAATAATTATTTCCTGTTCAATTTTCGAACAGTATTCGGTTTGGTTTCATCTCCTGTCCAGCTGTAGAGAGATCTCACTTTCTTTAAACGGAAACACTGATTCTACCTTTTCTTTTAACGGAAACACTGATTCTACCTTTCCCTGTGTCTGGTAGTCTGCCTACTTGTAGTAGGTGTCCCACGTTTCAAGTACTATGATTGATTTTTTCAAAACATTTCTCCCCTGCTCCCTTCGCCCTCCCTCTCTCTCTCTCTCTCTCTCTGTATCTCTCACCAATCAACAATTTTCAAGTTTACTTCAACTGATAAGCTCAAGGAGAAATTTCAGTTTTCTTTCTCAACGCCCCGTCATTGATTTTATACACTGAGTGACCACTTTATTATGACCACTACCTCAGTACTTCGCTGGACCACCTTTTGCTTTTAATACTGCGTCGATTCTTCGTGGCATGGACTCCACGAGATGTTGATAGGTGGTTTGTGGAATCTGAGATCATGCTTGATGAATAGCACTTTCCAGGAGTGTGAGATTGCAGGGTTGTGGATCCAGCTGTCTGATGGCTCGTTCAACTTCATGCCACAAATTCTCAATGGGGTTGAGATCTGGAGATTGTGGGGGCCACCTAAACAAAGTAAACTCACTGGCATGTTCCTGAAAACAATCCTGTACAATACGAGCTCTATGGCAGGACGCATTATCTTGTTGAAAGTAGCCATCGCCGTTGGGATAAACCATCCCATGACAGGATGCACTTGGTCCGCAACGATGTTTAGATATGATGTGCCAGTCAGACGTTGATCAACATGAATTAAAGGGCCCAAAGCATGCCAGGAAAACATTCCCCAAACCATAACGTTGCCTTCACCAGCTTGAAGGGTTGCAGCAATGCATTTGAGGTTCATGCTTTCGTGCTGTTTCCGCCAAATTCTCACTCGGCCATCGGCATGGTGCAACTGAAAACGTGATTCATCGGACCACATAATTTGTTTCCAATTATCGACTGTCCAATCCTTGTGCTCCTGTGTGAACTGGAGACGTTTTCTCTTGTTAACTGCAGACAGCAAAGGTGTTCGAACAGGCCTTCGGCTGCCATATCCCATCCGATGCACTGTACGGCGAGCAGGGCGTGCAGAGATCATTTGAAGGGATAATTGATTGAGATGGTCTGTAATTTGCTGCAGTGTTGCCCTTCTGTTGCCTATTACCAGTCTGTATACTCTGTTCCCCTCGAGCAGTCACTAGTCGATGACGACCACACGTTGCACGTAGAGACCCAGTTTTTTGGCTGACAGTCCAGTCTTTAAACACTTTAACAACAGCTGCTCCGGAACATTTCACGAATGCGGCGGTTTCGGTGATACTTGCTCCATGGCTCCGATCTCCTACATACATCCCACGTTGAAAGTCCGTCAAATCGCATTTTTGACCCATCTCGTCACCCAAAAATCACTTCTGCTACTATCGCAAGCACAAAGCTTTCCCTTTTTATACTAGCCTCGCCCTCTGGCGGCAACAGCGTGTAGCCATAGCTCATTTGCTTAAAACTGTCAGGTGGTCATAATAAAGTGGCCACTCAGAGTATATATTCTTCAATTGCACACATTACTTTTTTCTGATCTGTAGGTTTCATATTTTGCCTAAGCAGCAGTCGCCACAAAAATTATTTACCTACAGTCATCAAATTCGTACTAAAGATGTTCCAATCTTGCTATAACTTAACATTTAGCATTTTAACTTAAGTCAGAATCCAGAGTTTTGAAAAATATTATCTTTAAGTCATTGGTGCTTGTGATTCTTGACATAAATAGTTGGTTTTTTGTTTGTTTGTTTTTTCATTTATATTTATTTATTTTATTTTGTCTTCACACTCAGTGGAATTTTTAAATGAACGAATTAGTTTAATCGTAAGAGTTAGTACTTTCTCTCAAGTTTCTTTTCTTCTTTTGTTATTGCTTGTTATTTATTTTTCTACTTTCTGATCTTATATTCCGATGAGTAGATTTACGAACTGTTAAGTTTTACCTTTTTCACTTAAAAAACATTTTCCAATCTAGTGCAACAATAATTTTTCTACTCTCAAAAATGTTACTTTTCATTTTTAAAAAAATCCAAATTTTCTTTGTTCCTGTCGTGTCTAGTTTTTTTTTTCAGTTTAGTTTGGAAACTACCAATCAAGAATGCTGAAAAAAGGAACCGATTTGGTAATAAACAACTTCGTGTAAAATTGTTGTTACCTTAGACCGAGAAAAGCTTTTTACTAGACGCGCTCCGGTCAAACTATTCGTCCAATATGAGTGCGAGTTTGAATCCCGGGTGAGGTATGGGTCTCTCTTCCCTCCCTGGAGTCAGTGGCCTTAAATTTGTGACATGCGACTGCCTAAGGCCTTTGAGTTTTCCATGGTGGTCGTTAAACCACCATACTAACAATGGTGGTTCATTGAAAGTTCTTAATTTGATGCGCTTTCCAGCTATATAAGAAAAATCTCGATAAAATGTGAAGATTCAATATCACTCAAAATTGAGAACGTATGTTGCAATGTGACTACTTTATAAAAATGTTCTAGAATGCTTTGTAATACTCTACGTTAAGTGCAAAACTCAGAACTTACGATATATATATTTTTTTGAAGCAGAAGCTATGAAATGTAGCAGATTTAGTACTTCTAAATTTTTTTTCTAAATATTTTGTTTCGTGCCTGTCTTCGAAATTTCAAAGAAGTATTGAGAAACAATTCAACAAAAAAAATTATTTATCGGATCTAATAAGTTCCACAAAATTTTCGTTTTAATGCTCAAATACTTTGTAAATATTTCCTTCCTGTTATAGGCACTAAATCTCGCGTGACTGTGAAAAGTGAAATGAATATTTCATATTAGGCTGTTTCAAATAGAAAAAGGGTTTTTTTTTCTTTGTTTGTTTGGCTGTTCGTCTGTTAACTTGGTGTGATAACAATGTTTCATGAAAATGCCGAAATTTTCAGATATTCTCCGAAATTTTTTCCGGAGTGCTACAAAATTATTCTAAGTTTCATCACGAAGAACATAAGAGGCATTTGAGAGCCAAAGTCGTAAAAAAAATGACTCAGATAGTGCCATAAAAGCAGAAATTCATCAAATCTTACATTTTTTTCTTTTTGGCTGCTTTGCTTCATAAAAGTACATGCTTTTACGCCATGTACATACTATATGTCAGTTTTTTTATACATCATTTTCATGGTAAGTTGATTCCGCAAAAAAATTCTTTACTGATTCTAGAAAACGTAATTCCAGAAAGAGAATTAAAAGGAATTATTAATTTCGCCCCAAAATTTTTACAGTTAATTCGAAAATTTCCCTTCAGATGGAAATCAGAAAACTATTAAATTTGAGAAGAATGATGCCATACGAAATAGTTCGAATTTTGAAATGTCTTCAAAACCTATGGCTATCTCTGAATTAATGACAGAAAGCTAAGACTGGCGAGATCGTCCCGGTGGCGCAGTGGTCTAAGGTTGCGACCTTTAGTGTGTGAAGGGTCCGGGTTCGAATCCCTGTGAGGCATGGGTGTTGTGTTTGTCTTACGGCACTGGCTCTCTCCCTTCCCTGGAACCAGTGACCCTAAATTAGGGACGGGCTACTGCTTATAGCCCATCGAGTTGCTCTCGGTGGTCGTTAAACCTACAAACAAACAAAACAAAACAACAGCATAAAAAAATATAAAGGTTGGCGTTATAAGTTGCCGGTTTTTTCCCCTTGTGCAGACGTGCGAGTAGAAGAGCAAATCATCTGTGAATTCTGGTTAAAACCGTCTTTGTAAGTAAAAGATTTTCACATTTATATTAGAACCAACGTTAAGTCCAGAGAAACCACCTACAAGAGCGTCAACTACAGGTTTTATTTTGATCCTTCCCTTTCAGTCGACGGACATGAGCATTAATCCATCCGCACTACATGCTGTATACATTATATCATTACCATATAAGAGGAATATACACTGATAGGCCATTACATTATGACCACCTACCTAATAAACAGTAGGATCCCACTTTTGCCCACAAAACAGCGGCAAAGCATCGATTCGATGAGGTGGCGATAGGTATCCTGGGGTATCTGGTACCATAATGTTAACAGCAGGTTCTCCAGTTACCGTATCTTTCGGGGTGATGGTGATTTAGCGCGAACCCGTTTTTCCAAGTCGAACCGCAAATGTTCGATTGGGTTCATGTCAGATGATTTTGGAGGCCAGGGCATTAACAGAAAGTCACTAGCACGTTCCTCGAACCAGTCCTTGAAGATTCTGGCACTGTGACATGGCGTATTATCCTGTTGGTAATGCCCATCACCAGCACGGGATAATGGGACATAATGTGTCCCAAGAAAACATCGCCCACAGGATAACACCCCCGCCGCCGGCCTGTTTCGGCCCGACAGTGCATTCAGGTGCCGTAGCCTCCGTTTGTAATCGTCGTATCCGCGCTCGGCCGTCTACGTGATGCACCAAGAATCTTGATTCGTCAGACCAGGCCACTTTCTTCCAATCATCCACGGTCCAATCTCGATGATCTTGGGCCGATTTCGTTGTTGGCGATCACGTGCAGTGAGCATGGGGACCCGACTGGGTCATCGGCTACGCAAGACCATGCGCACAAGGCTGCGATGAGCTGCGTGCTGTGATACATTGCCCTGATCACCACTGTTGTAACTGCGGGTGATTTGTCGTACTGTGGCCCTGCGGTCGCTGTGAAAAATGCGCGACAGTCTCCGCTCCCCTCTGGCATCAATGAGATGCGGACGACACACGGCTGAACGATGGTTCGTCGTTTGGGTATCTGTGCACCACTTTTGATAAGTACTCACTACAGAGGTACGTGAACAACCCAGGAGCCGCGCCGTTTCCGAGATCGTAGTTCCGAGTCGCCGTGCCATCGCAATTTGCCCTTAATCAAACTTCGATAAATCGGCATCTTTTCCAGTTCTGACTCCGAACACCCTACTAACCGAAAGCCGCTCCTCGGATTGTATATATACTGCTCTGTGAGCTTCACCTGCGTTACCGTTCGGCATCCAGGCGAGCTCATTTCTCTAGGCTGGGGGTGGATCTAATGTAATGGCGCATCGATGTACATTATAGTATATTGTAACGTACCAGGAGATGTGACGTACCTGCCAGAAGGACGCACACGACATAAAGGCAGATAGCAATTAGAATCAATGTCCGCGTAGCTTAATTGGTAGAGCAACTTATTCCGGAATGAGTGGACCCGGGTTCGAACCCCGGCGCGGATAAAAATGACGGAGAAATTTGCTTCGTTATAATGGCGCCCGAACTATCCGAATGACCCGACCGTTCAAAATCTCGCATTGGTGTGATGTTATTTCCACACCGCGAGATAGGAAAAATAAGAGAATCCTTTCTCCAGCACTTCGAAAAAAATAAAAAAAAAAAGAAAAAGAAGGGGGAGATGATGTAACGTACCAGGAGATGTGACGTACCTGCCAGAAGGACGCACACGACATAAAGGCAGATAGCAATTAGAATCAATGTCCGCGTAGCTTAATTGGTAGAGCAACTTATTCCGGAATGAGTGGACCCGGGTTCGAACCCCGGCGCGGATAAAAATGACGGAGAAATTTACTTCGTTATAATATGTATTTGGTCATGATATAATGAGAAACGGGTGTTGTGTTTTTCTCTCGGTGCTGGCTCTTTCCCTTCCCTGGAACCAGTGGAACTAAATTAGATACGAGCAACTTCTTGTAATTCATTGAGTTACTCATGATGGTCGTCAACCCATTCTTCCCCCAAAAAAGGTTAGGTAACCTGCACGAACATACCCGTAAATGTTACGGAGCAGTCAGAAAAGGGTGTGTCAATATGAGGGTGTTGCGGCAACTGAGAAAGGTGCACATAGTGAAAAAAATAGTTAGTGAAAAAAAAGTTAGTGAAAAAAATCGCAAATTCATGGAAACCAGAAATTTACATGGTTGAAGCAGTATCCTGGAAGTGTGTTTTCGACTGGTTCAAGCGTTTCCGCGAAGGAAAGCACTCCGTTGAAGACGCTCCGCCGGAGTGGAAGGCACGCGACCCCGAAATTCCTGAACACATTGAAAAAAAAGCGCTAGCTGATAAAGAATGGTCGTCGACAAACTGTACGAATGACCGCTGAGGAACTGGATATTAATCATTCAACCCAGACCGTTGGATTTTAAAAGAAAATTTGGGGAAGCACAAGGTCTTCTCAAGATTTGTGCTACACCTTCTAACCACGAGAGGCATTGTGGCGTTGAATCACCACCGAACTCGCCCGATCTGGCAACAGATGACTACGTTTTGCTTTCTCGACTGAAATTAGCGCTGAAAGAGAAGATATTTGTGAACATTTCGGACATTCAAGCGTACGTGACGACCCAACTGTAGACGATAATAAATAGGTGTAACAAATTTCAAATAATCACAAGAGCTTTAATATACATGATCTCAATAAACAACTGGTGGTAACTGACAGAACAGATCATGAAGCTGTATAGACATTCGACATGGGCATCATTTGTCACCCGAACAATGTTTAAACGGTATTCCAGTTCCAATCATGTTCGTTCGAGAATGCCCGTATGAATTTTCGGCAGTGCGTGTGTAATCCTCCTCTTTAGGTCAGCAATGTCTGCAACAGGGGTGCTGTAAACCTCACCCCTGATGAATCCCCATAAAAAAAGTCAAAGGATGTTAAGTCCGGCGAACGTGGGTGACATGCAATGTGGTCACCACGCCCAATTCATCGATTGGGAAATTTGGTATCTAGAGACCTACTCATAATCAAAGCCCAATGAGGTGGCACCCCATCTTGTTGGAAAATGACCGGAGTTGAAAGTTCATCCAACTGGGGATGCACAAACTTTTCAATCGTGTCCAGGTAATTATCAGCTCTCACGGTCGCTTCCTGAAAGAAAAAGAGTCCATTAACACGGTCGACCATTTTGCCATACCAAATGTTCACTTTTGGACTAGCATGTTCATTGTTCCATTGTGCAATGCGGGTGTTCAGTTTCCCAAATTCTCACATTCTGTTTATTAACCTTTTCATAAACATGGAAAGTGCACTCATCCGAGAAACAGATTTGTCTCAGGAAAGATTCAGCACTTGCAACGTTCTACAACATCTCTTCAGCAAATTGTTTACGTCTCACATGATCATCTGGGGCTATGTGATGTGTTATCTGCAGTCTATACGGGTGCATTTCCAATCTCTAACGTAACACTCTGTGCATTGAAGACTTGGGGATGGCCAGCTGTCGTGCTGCTTGTCTGATTGCCTTTCGACGGCAAAGGGTGAATATGATGTCTGATTGACTTTCGACGGGTGAATATGATGTCTGATTGACATTGAAGACTTGGGGATGGCTCTGTGCATTGAAGACTTGGGGATGGCCAGCTGTCGTGCTGCTTGTCTGATTGACTTTCGACGGCAAAGGGTGAATATGATGTCTGATTGACTTTCGACGGGTGAATATGATGTCTGATTGACATTGAAGACTTGGGGATGGCCAGCTGCCGTGTTGCTTGTCTGATTGACTTTTGACGGCAAAGAGTGAATATGATGTCTGATTGACTTTCGACGGGTGAATATGATGTCTGATTGACATTGAAGACTTGGGGATGGCCAGCTGCCGTGTTGCTTGTCTGATTGACTTTTGACGGCAAAGAGTGAATATGATGTCTGATTGACTTTCGACGGCAAAGGGTGAATATGATGTCTGATTGACATTGAAGACTTGGGGATGGCCAGCTGCCGTGTTGCTTGTCTGATTGACTTTTGACGGCAAAGAGTGAATATGATGTCTGATTGACTTTCGACGAGTGAATATGATGTCTGATTGACTTTCGACGGGTGAATATGATGTCTGATTGACATTGAAGACTTGGGGATGGCCAGCTGCCGTGCTTCTTGTCTGATTGACTTTTGACGGCAAAGAGTGAATATTATGTCTGATTGACTTTCGACGGCAAAGGGTGAATATGATGTCTAATTGACTTTCGACGGGTGAATATGATGTCTGATTGACATTGAAGACTTGGGGAATGGCCAGCTGCCGTGCTGCTTGTCTGATTGACTTTTGACGGCAAAGGGGGAATATGATGTCTGATTGACTTTCGACGGCAAAGGGTGAATATGATGTCTGATTGACTTTCGACGGGTGAATATGATGTCTGATTGACATTGAAGACTTGGGGATGGCCAGCTGCCGTGCTGCTTGTCTGATTGACTTTTGACGGCAAAGAGTGAATATTATGTATGATTGACTTTCGACGGCAAAGGGTGAATATGATGTCTGATTGACTTTCGACGGGTGAATATGATGTCTGATTGACATTGAAGACTTGGGGATGGCCAGCTGCCGTGTTGCTTGTCTGATTGACTTTTGACGGCAAAGAGTAAATATGATGTCTGATTGACTTTCGATGGGTGAATATGATGTCTGATTGACATTGAAGACTTGGGGATGGCTCTGTGCATTGAAGACTTGGGGATGGCCAGCTGTCGTGCTGCTTGTCTGATTGACTTTCGACGGCAAAGGGGGAATATGATGTCTGATTGACTTTCGACGGGTGAATATGATGTCTGATTGACAGTGAAGACTTGGGGATGGCCAGCTGCCGTGCTGCTTGTCTGATTGACTTTCGACGGCAAAGGGTGAATATGATGTCTGATTGACTTTCGACGGGTGAATATGATGTCTGATTGACATTGAAGACTTGGGGATGGCCAGCTGCCGTGCTGCTTGTCTGATTGACTTTTGACGGCAAAGAGTGAATATTATGTCTGATTGACTTTCGACGGCAAAGGGTGAATATGATGTCTGATTGACTTTCGACGGCAAAGGGTGAATATGATGTCTGATTGACTTTCGACGGGTGAATATGATGTCTGATTGACATTGAAGACTTGGGGATGGCTCTGTGCATTGAAGACTTGGGGATGGCTCTGTGCATTGAAGACTTGGGGATGGCCAGCTGCCGTGCTGCTTGTCTGATTGACCTTTCGACGGCAAAGAGTGAATATGATGTCTGATTGACTTTCGACGGGTGAATATGATGTCTGATTGACAGTGAAGACTTGGGGATGGCCAGCTGCCGTGCTGCTTGTCTGATTGACTTTCGACGGCAATGGGTGAATATGATATCTGATTGACTTTCGACGGCAAAGGGTGAATATGATGTCTGATTGACCTTCGACGGCAACGGGTGAATATGATGTCTGATTGACTTTCGACGGGTGAATATGATGTCTGATTGACATTGAAGACTTGGGGATGGCTCTGTGCATTGAAGACTTGGGGATGGCCAGCTGCCGTGCTGCTTGTCTGATTGATTAACTTTTGACGGCAAAGAGTGAATATGATGTCTGATTGACTTTCGACGGGTGAATATGATGTCTGATTGACATTGAAGACTTGGGGATGGCTCTGTGCATTGAAGACTTGGGGATGGCCAGCTGTCGTGCTGCTTGTCTGATTGACTTTCGACGGCAATGGGTGAATATGACAGCCTCATAGACGGGTGAATATGTCTGATTGACCTTCGACGGCAACGGGTGAATATTTGTCTCACAACCTCCTCCCTTTCTGGAACCAGCGATGGTCGTCCAGGGCTTTTCTTTGTAAGGACGCTACCAGTATCCTTGAACGACTTGTACCACTTTCTGATGCTGTTATGTGTGGGCGGTTTGCTTCCATATTTTGTTCTGAAATTCCTCTGAACCTGCGTTTCGAATCGGGTTTCAATAAATCACTCAACAATCTATGCTTTCGTCGCCGGATCCATTGGATTCACTTCTAGAAAACTTGAGGGTATTCCTTACCACCTGCAACAACCAGAATGCTGATATCAGTTTTGTACCCAAAGTTTTCATTTGAAATTGGTTGCACCTTTTTAGACACCCTGTTTATCCCTTTCCCTGAGCCAGTGGCTCTAAATTAGGAACGAGCTACTGCTCATGGTCGTATTAAAAAAAGAACTGCACTTCTCTGAAAATGATGAACCAGACAAAACCTGCGTTAAATCAAATTCGCAGTTACGATGTCTCCCTTTGAAGAAAATGTTTTTTAAAGTTATAAGAAACATACTAAATATCCGTGTGTGTGTGTGTTCTGAGTTTGATTAGAATGATGCAGCAAAGACAGCGAAATTTTTCACTGAATGAATTTAGGGCGTTTTAAACCATGAATAAACATTTTTTAAAACGCTTTGCACATAAAATGAAAAAAAAAGGTTCATGTCTAAGAGAAGTTAGTATCAATAGTTTGAGTTATTGTAACCTTGACATTTAATAAACAATTTATGCAGTATTTTGATGCTTTAAAGAGTTGATATCATGCCCAACTTAATCTCAGTGCAATCCTTTCAACGAAATCATTATCTAAAATGTTACTCTGACTGGACTGCTCATTTTCAAATACACTATATGTGAGTGTGCGTATACGAATTATTTTCCTTTTTATGCATGTATTCTGAGATTTCTTTCAGTCACGGTGTCTATGGGACTGGAATTTTTACTTTTTGGAAATTATATGAGTATTTTATTACTGTATAAATCATTTTTTGATGTGTTTGTGGGCGTTGTGGTCTCTTTGCCTTTCAAGATTTCTGGTGGTGGAAAAATACCCTGCTCGTTTGTTTGTTTTGTTTGCACTGAAGTCGATAAACTTTGTATGCTTATAGCCAAAATCTGTCGACCTGCTGCAATAAGATGCGGCAGTGCCTTCTTTTGCATACATTCCAGTGTTATTGTCCGCATTGCTAGTAATTTCTCTTGCCATTGCCGGGTCACGTTGAATTTCTTTCTCTTTCCCCTCTCTTCTGTGTCTGTGGCTCCTTTTGCTTTTTGTGTGTGTGTGTGAGAGAGAGAGAGAGAGAGAGAGAACGTGTGCAGTATACCAGGTGATTTCAACTGATGTTCCAGATTCTAAAAAAAGTTTTTAAAAGTAGAGGTAAAAGAAAACTAGATTTACTACCAAAGGAAATCTAGAAAGGCCTTTTAACCCTTTAACCGTCTGGGCCAAAATAACTCGTGATTAACAAAATGGGCTGAACGAACGAATATATTCGCTGCCTAAGAAGTGGACCCAAAACAGCAGGAACAAGTGAACCTGCGCATCAGAAAGCCCTGTTTTTGCCTTATCATTTAGGGGGATGAATGACACTAATCCTTTCTGACTGACTACCTGCTAAAATGTCTGTAACAATGGCGAAGAGCTTAAGAAAGGAGAACGAATATGTTTAAGTCACTTGTTTCTGCCCAGTCAGGGAGACTAGACCTTCCCCGTGGATCATGGAGCTAGAACCCAGCTCTTATCACTCGTAACATGTTTATAGTCGATACCGCTGAGGTGAGAGGAGAGAAGGAATACTTTTGCCGTAGCTTTCGTAAAACCCAGCCGCGATGTAGACATTTCTGTTTAGGGAGCACACTAAATTAGAGGCACTATTTTTGAAGCGAAAAAAGAACCTTTCATTGATTCCAGACAATGTGAGGAACGAACATCACACATTTTTCGAAGATCCATTTTCCGTTCGGACGGCAATGTGCAAACAGGAATTTGTCAATGACGGAGATGGAAACTGCGTCTCCTCGCTCCGGAGCCAGTTGTTTTAACCGATTAAGCTACACCGACGGAATATATCGCTGCAGATTTGTCGTCTTGAAACGTGCTTCACCTCTGTAGTACGTCACACTCCTCGCTCCGGAGGCAGTTGTTCTAACCGACTAAACTACACCTACGGAATGTATCGCTGCACATCTGTCGTCTTGACAAGTGCTTCACCTTTGTAGTACGCCACGGCAGATGCCAAAACGCTTTTCCTTTTCGCTTCATATATAACGCAGCGAACAAATCCATGGAACTGAGATCGGATGAACAAGGCGATCGACCAATTATCGCCTAATTTCTGGCTGAAAAGACTGCAGACATTATAATGATACGTAGCAGGGCATTTTGTCCAGCTGAAAATATATAAAAAAGATACAATTTGCCTCATGAAACATCAGCCACAATTCTGAGATGTATAGGGTAAGTGAAGCCATTGTATCGTTGCATCGGCAAAGCAAAATTAGTTATGTACTCCCAGTAAGAGCACAAAACGCAAATGGTATAGCTCAAGTGTTCATCCAAGTTATGAAAATATCTAATGCTCCAAACACTAACGTGTTATTTGCTGCCGTTTGAGCTAAGGTGAAATATTGTCTCATCACACTAATCAAGTTTTAACAGGGACCATCAAAAAGAGCGTTCATTCCCTGGCAGTAAAAGGCATAATGTGCGGTTGTTATTTACTCTTGCTAACTCTACCCGTTGCGATTCGCTTAGACAAATTGGATAAGTTTCTTAGAATTCTCAGTGCTGTGAAAATTTGGGTCAGCAGTTAGCAAGGCGTGTCGATATTTTTCCGCTCTGCAGAAAGGTTGGTTGGTTGGTTGTTTGATTTTTATGGCGAAAGGGCCATGGTTGGCCAAAGAGCGCCAGAAACAAGACAAACAAATAGTATTAAAAGTGTGGTAAAAAGCTTAAAATCTGACTGATTCTGCAGAAAGGACTTCTGAATAAGCTCAGAGGTTAGTGCACTCTAACCTGCCGTTCCTTATAGATGGATCTCGCCTCTTTAAACCTGCTGAGCCATTCGCAAATGGTGCTGTCATTTGGAGGATCATTCTTGCGAATGTTTTCTTAATTTTGCTGAACAGCAGACGTAGATGGCGGGGCGTCATATCCAAGTACAGGAAGGAAGCGTCTTCTGTTAGAAAAGCTATTTTAGCAGTAACTTGAAAACTAAAAAGCCTCAATGGTTGCCGAGTGATCTATGGAGCTGACCTATGACCGTTTATCCCAGAAGGACCCTGGTTTGAGTCCCGAATGAGACACAGATTGTGTTCTTGCTTGTTGGCTCTGGCTCTGTTCTCTTCCTGGACGCAGCGGCCAAAAATTTGGACTGGCCACTTTTTATAACCCAAAGAACTGCTCGTGGTGGTTGTTAAACCCTCCTTTCAATTTAAAACTGGATAGTTTGCACTCTCTGAGAACTTAAGTGTTACTAGGAGCAGTTCTAAAAGCATTACCCTTTTTTTTTTTTTTTTTTTTTTTTGCTGATAATTTTTGCAATTTTTGTCGTAATAAGTTTGCTTTAAATGTGGAAGATCATTTGAATCGCTGGATGCTGTGTGCTAAATGAGATGAATGGCATAAAACGAATCACAGCTTTGAAAGTTATTTTTTGTGATTTTTAGTTCCATTATATTACAATAAAAAATAATTCATGACGCGGTAATTTTAATTTTTTTGGATTTTGTGTTTTGATCGTTGATCTGTGTCTTGTTAGTCCTTTTTGAAGCTCGTAACTCCTCTAACAAAATGAATATTCCCAGTGATGATGTGATAAGAGGTAATTTTTTTTTCTTTAGGGTTTTGTAACACTTCTAAAAAAAGAAGACTATCCATTCAAAGCATGTCGACTTCTTAGAGAAAGTTGCCGCACGATATGTCACGGCATCACAAGGAACGAATGGACCTTGCTTTGTTGAAAGCACTAAAACATAAAATTGTGAGAAATGGTTCTCACTCGTTTATAGCACAGAAAAAACTATTCTGCTGTAGTAATTTTGTTTGTTCGTCCGTTTACATGTCGTTTTTTTTTTAACGTTTGACTTTTTGTTTTTTACTGTAATATATTTTCAGAACAAAAAAGATTTTGTGTTTTAAAATTTTGAATATTATTTTGTACCGTAAATATTTTCTTTGATATTTTTATTTCGTTCTGCGTCCTGGAAATCAGAAACGCACGCAGCTGTAAATAGGTTTCGTGAAAATGCTATTTCAAGCTCAATAAAAAGTTTTAGTGACATATTTTGCATTTCTTAGTTAATTTCAGTTATTAAATTTAGAATGGTCGTGAAAAAGAGGTTGCATTTACAAGAAAATCAAGATGGATGACACCTTCGAGTTTAACAAACATTACTTTTCGACACAAAAGAGTTTTTCAAAGCGGAGTTTTAGAAACGGAGAAAATCAGAGAAAACCATAGTGCTTTTCGCTTCGTCCCCTAGTGGAAAAACTACGCATCGTTTAAAATGAACAACTGGTATAGTGTTCTCCACAATGAAGGGAAAGAGATACAAAAATAATTTTTGCACCGGATTCCTAGAATCTGTAAAACATCTGCAAATAAAAATAACTACTTAAGCCCTCTAGCGGCAGAAATATGTATTACAAAAAATCCCAAATAGTACGCAAAACGTTCCACATAGTGGAAGATATCCAAAGCAAAAGGAATTTTTTAAATCGAATAGTTTAAAGCAGAGGTACAGAGTAAGACGTAAGGTAACTTTACCCTTGGACAGAGAAATGAACGTTATTTAAGGAATAAAAGACACAAAATTATCGTCATGAAAAAGAGGTATGCTTCCAAGAACGGATCTTTTTAATCGGATTTATAGAATCCCAGATATTCAAATAGAAATATAAAGTAACTCTGACCGCCTTTACCGACAAAATTATGAGTCATGAAGATAGAAAACTCACACAATTTCCCTTCAAGAGAGGGCAATGGGAAAGAATTTTTTAACTGCGACTTTCACAAAAAGAGATAGCAAAAAAAAAGTTTTACATATAAGCAGAACTGTGCTATTGAAAGCAACGTTCGCAATGTTTACCATAGCAAATGACATACAGCACGAAAAGAATTTTCAACCTGATTTTTGCAACCAGAAGTACAGTTGCAAACCGAACCATACGCCTTATAGCGTGAGAAATATGCATTACAGAAAATCCAAAATTATATGCAAAATGTTTCCTGTTGAGAATGGTTTCAGATTCAAAAGAACTTTCTATCCGAATTTTAAAAGCGGAGATATCCAGAGTAATAGAATATACAATTCATCCCCCTAGCGGGACAAACGAATTTAATTTCGAAATGAAATGTGTATAAAAGGATTTCCATAATAAGCGGTATCAAGGCAAGTAAGAATTTTTAATCATTCTTTTTTCCCATAGACAGGGCTTCTAATATGTTTTACAATTAAAAAGGCACCTACGTCCTCTAGTGACAAAATTGTAGGTTACGAAAGATCCGAAATTAGATGCAAAAATATTTCCACCAAAAAATTAACATCAGACGCAAAAAGATTTTTTTAAATCGGACTTTTAGAAGCAGATATATTGATATAACTAAGATATATCTTCACGCCCCATAGCCGAAAAACCGCGCACTATTTTCAGAAAGGAAACCCAAAGCAGTTTTTCATAGTAAGTGATAATTGATCAAAAAATATTTCGTTTTTCATTTGGGCTTTGAGAAGCGTTTATGCTTAGTCATCATCATCATCATCATTGTCAACCATTATCAATCCACTGCTGGACGAAGGTCTCCTCAAGTTTCCTCCACAACGGTCTGTCTTGTGCCAGTCTCCTCCATGTCACCCCTGCATACTTTCGAATTTCATCCACCCATCTCCCATGTGGTCTTCTTCTGGGTCTTTTCCTGTCCCTTGGAATCCAATCTAAAATTTCGGCTGTCCATCGATGATCTGTCCTTCTGGCAGTATGTCCAGCCCATTGCCATTTCAGGGATTTAACTCTGATCATGATGTCTTCCACTCTTGTCATTTTTCGGATCCACGAGTTCCTCTTCTTATCTCTCCTGGTTACACCAAGCATGCACCTCTCCATTCAGCTTTGAGTTGTCTGCAGCCTTTGTATGTCTCTTTTAGTTAAGGTCCACGTCTCTGCACCATACGTAAGCACTGGAAGGATGCATTGATCAAACACTTTTCTTTTAAGACATAGTGGCATATTGCTCTTGAAAATTATGCTGTTTCTTCCAAAAGCTCTCCAGGCAAGTTTTGTACGCCGATTAATTTCTTCATCAATGTGACCCTCACTTGATATCTGCTGTCCAAGATAAACGTACGTGTCTGTTATCTCCAGCTTTTCTCCATCAATCAATAAATCTTCATTTCTTGTAAAAGCATTGAACATCACTTTTGTCTTCTGAAAGTTCATTTTTAATCCCACTTCTTTACTCTTGTCAGCAAGTTCCTGGATCATACTCTGCAGCTCTGATGGGCTAGTTGCAAAAATGACTACGTCATCAGCAAAACGAAGGTGGGTTAGATAATCTCCATTAATCTTTATCCCCTTGTTTTCCCAGCACAGTGACTGAAAAACACCCTCCAATGTGGCATTAAAGAGCTTCGGAGATATGGTGTCACCTTGTCTCACTCCCTTTCCAATTTTTATGTGTGTTGTATTTTCAAACAGCCGAATCTTTGCACTTGCATTTTCATAGATGTTATTAATAATATTAATGTATGCATCTTCAATACCGCAGGTTTTCAGAGCCATTGTAACTGCTGATGGTTTCACCGAATCAAAGGCTTTTTCATAATCGATAAAAGCCATGCACAATGGAAGTTCATATTCCCTCGCTCTTTCAATTAGTTCTCTCAGCACATGGATATGATCTATTGTGCTGTAGCCACTCCTGAATCCAGCTTGTTCTCTCGGTTGAGCCATGTCCAGTGTTACCTTCAAGCGGTGTGAAAGAACTTTAGTGAAGATTTTATAAACTACTGATAGGAGGCTGATAGGTCTGTAGTTTCCGAGATCCTCAATGTCACCTTTCTTATGTAGCAGGATCATTGTAGCGGTGTTCCAATCCTCAGGAATCTTTCCTTCATTAAGGCATCGAGTGAAAATTTGGGCGAGTACTGTTTCGATTTCTCCACTTGCTTCTTGTATGATGTCTACAGTAATTCCATCTTCTCCTGGAGCTTTTCCCCGCTTCATGTTCTTGATTGCATGTGCAACTTCTGCTGGAAGGACTGGAGGAACTCTGGTACTGATATCTTTCATGATGTCTGGAGTGCATGTATCATCCCTTTCATATAATTTGGAGTAGAAATCTTTCACTCTTGTCAAAATTTCGCCTCTATTTCTTGTTACAGAACCATCTTCTTTTCTCAGTGCCATAATCTGTTTTCTTCCCTTACTGAGATGTCCCTTTGCTATCTTTAGGCTTTGGTTGTTTTCAATTGCTTTCCTCACTAGTTCACAGTTGAATTTTCTTACGTCTTCAGTGATACTTTTTCGTACTGTCTTGCATAGCTCTATATATTCCACTTTGGAAGTCACATCTTCTTTAGTTGTTCTCATCTCTCTTCTTTTTTGCATCAACATTTTCGTTTTTCCTGATAATTTATTTACATGCAACTTGTTCTTAGACCCAGCTAATTTTGTTGCTGTTTCCATAAGAGCTTTGGTTACTTTTCTGTTAACTTCAGAGATGTCCACTTCTTCCGATGTTAGGCCTTCTAAAGCAGAGAACCTGTTCTTCAGTTCCAACTTGAAGGTATTATGGTGTTTTTTAAGGTTGGTTATGTCAATAGATTTTGTTTGTCTTATGAGCTTGCCGCGTTCAAGTTTAGTGTTGAGGTGCATCTTACATCTCACCAATCTATGGTCACTACCTGTGTTGAACTTGTTTAGCACACTGCAGTCTTCTATGACGAATTTTTTGTTACACATAATAAAATCAATTTTACTTGTCGTCCCATTTGGATGTCTCCATGTCCATTTCCTGTGTGGCTTTTTCTTGAAGAAGGAGTTCAAGATGAAAAACCCTTCTGCCTCTGCAAACTCAACGAGAGTATTTCCACGCTGGTTTCTGTTGCCGTGACCGAATTTACCTACTGAAGTTTCATTCTGTTGCCGTTGCCCTATTTTTGCATTGAAATCTCCCATAATTATTTTCAAGTGCTGCTTACCTTTATTATTTAGATGACGAATTTCCTCATAAAATTCTTCAATTTCTTCTTCAACATGACTTGTGGTGGGTGCATAAGTTTGAATAATCTGAGCCTTGGTATCTTTTCGAGAGTTGGATAACGAGTCGTGCAGCTCTGTCAGAGGAACTTTCAACTTCTACAACTTTATCCTTCAGTTTCTTGTTTATTATAAATCCAACACCACTAGTTCTGCCAGTATCTGTCCCACGACAGTAGAAGAGATGTCCACTTTTCAGTTCGATGAGATCTTCTCCTTTTCTCCTTACCTCACTTAGCCCCACGATGTCCCACTTGATCCTTTGTAGTTCCTCTTCCAATTCAAGAAGCCTTGAATCAGAAGATAGGGAGCGTCCATTGTAAGTAGCCAAGGTCAGCATCAGATGGCAGCCTAGTCCGGTCCTCCGGGGATTCTTAGCACCCTCTGCCTTCATGTCTTTCACGCTTCCTACCGAAGATGGTATTCATCGAAATAGATCAAAAGTCATGGGTCATTGTTCTTAATTTTGGCTTCCGATGGTAATAAGGATTTTTAAAATCAGGCTGATACGTACAAAGATATGATGTGCACAGACTGACGGACATACTATAACTATAAACCTGTTCTTTTTCTCAAATGTTATGCTAAATAGCTTTTAGGTATGATAGGTGTTACTTCAGCATGCACGAATCTTTCTTTCGCTTCACGATATCCAACTTAAAAACAAAAACAAAATCCGAACCACTAACTTTGTTACACCATAACTTGAATAAAACCACCGACACACATAGGTAATTTTTCCTAGAGCAAAGGATAGACTAAAACTAACATGAAGGATGAAAATTAATAATACCTTTGTCACTAGCAAAAGTGAAATGACCCTGACAAAAAATAAATACTCATTCATAGGCAGAAAGTTTTGCTATTTATTTCCATTCCTTTTCATTAACCTTTGGAATAACGAAGATATGTTTATTGTTGATTTGGATTTTTCTACTGTTTCACTTTGGCTGGGATTTTTAATTCTGCTGCTTTACGTTGGTTTAGATATTTTCTTACTACATAACTGTTTTTTTTTTTCTGAGATTATGTTGATACTATCTGGTAACATTATGCTTATATTGCCTCCTAGTATTTCGTTTACGTTGTTTAAAAATTAAAATGTATATTGCCCAGCGTTTCTTTCGTAGAACTGTTCCTCAGCATCATGTTTACACAACAGAGCTATTCCTTAGCATTATGCTTGCACTGCATATTGTTTCATAAGTTACGCTTTTAGTGCATAACTACTTTATTAGATTATAAAACAGAAATCTTTCATAAGGTTGCCTTTACACCGCATAAGTGTTTCATCAGATCATACTTCAGAGTTTTTTCATAATATCAAGCTTATATTGCACACCTATTTCATAATATTATTTTAAATTGCACAACCATTTCATTAGGTTAGTTGTTGCGCACTCTTAAAAGATTAGGAAATACATACTCTTAAAAGATTTTTTTAGTTTTTTTTTTTTTCATACTCTTTAAAGATTCGGTTTATACTGCATAGCTCTTTCATGAAATTAGGTTTATACTGCATAGCTCGTTCATAAAATTAGGCTTATACTGCATAACTCATTATTGAAATTAGATTCATATCGCATAGCTCTTGAATAATATTAAGTTCATAAAGCATAGCTCTTCATAAGATTACGTTTATATTGCGTAAATCTTTCATAAGATTACGTTTACAATTATAAAAATCTTTCATAAGATTCCGATTACGTTTATATTGTGTAAATCTTTCATAAGATTACTCTTTCATAAAATTAGGTCTACATTGCGTAGCTCTATTCCTGAGCAGGGCCGGATTAAGGAGGGGTCTAACGGGTCTATAGCCCAGGGACCCACTATTACCAAGGGCCCAGGAAGCATGCCGCTACACCGCAAATAATACACAGCTTATATATTTGCCCATATATATATACACTGCTGGCCACTCAAAATGCAACACCAAGAAGGAAGCATTCGATTGGCCTGAAATTCGCAGCATGCGTCGCCCGCGAGAGGACATGCAAACGATTAGCATTACAGGGCATATGCAAATCATGTGCGCCTGGCACGCCAATGAAAAACACTATAAGAAGGGTGCACAGAAGGCGGGGTGTAAGTAGTGAAAGTGTGTTGTGCTGCCGTATCTGTGCGTGGAAGCTTCCTGATGCCTCGACAGAGGACGAATAGTGGCTTATTGCGACAGCGGTTTATCGTACCGAGACATCGGTGCCCGTGTGGGACGACATCCAGCCACAGTGAGGCGAGTATGGATTCAGTGGGTGATGGAGGGACGGATGGACCGACGTGAGTGATTGCCGCAGCCGCGGCACACCACCGAACGAGAGGACCGGCCTGTTATGCGGCGGGCATTGACGGCTCACACCGCCACATCACGAACGTTAGCGCAGGAATTAGGATGTGTTGCGCAACAACCTGTGTCACGGCCGTTCGGCGTCATTTGCAGGAGTGGGGACTTGTCGCACGGCGTCCATTGGTCCGATTACCATTAACGTTACGCCACCGACGTGTGCGGCGGCAGTGGGCCGTTGAACGCCGCACCTGGATTCCGGAATGGCACGACATTGTCTTCTCCGACGAATCCCGCTTCTGTCTGCAACACCACGATGCTCGGATCTGCGTGTGGCGGTACCGCGGCGAGAGACTGTATGACGCCTGCATTATGCATCGCCATACCGGTCCTTCGCCTGGCGTTATGGCTTTGGGCGCAGTTGGATATGACACCGCACCCCTCTGGTACGCATCGCCGGTACACTCAACAGCCACCACTACATCTCCGACGTTTTGGAGCCTGTAGTTCTCCCTTACCTTTTCAACAGGACAATGCGCGCCCGCGCGTGGCACGCATCGTGCAACAATTCTTCACGGCCCACCAGGTGTCACTGCTGCCGTGGCCCGCCTGCTTTCCCGATATGTCGCCCGTCGAACACGCCTGGTCGCTGATCGGCAACCGAGTGGCCCGGCAAGCACTACCCGCGGCTTTGCCTGATGAACTGTGGCAACGTGTGGAAGCAGCCTGGACCGACATACCCCAAGTCCACATCCAAAGCCTCTTTCGTTCGGTGCCGCGGCGTAGTAGCGGCCATTATTGCCAGCCATGGGGGCCACACGAACTATTGATGTCTGCGTGTTCCGCAAGTCGCACGGGCCTGTAAGCTCAATCGTTTCAACTTTTTTTTTTTTTTTTTTTTTTTATTTGAGGTTTAACGACCACCGTGAGCAACTCAATGGGCTATAAGCAGTCGCCCGTCCCTAATTTAGGGTCACTGGTGCCAGGGAAGGGAGAGAGCCAGTGCCGTAAGACAAACACAACATCCATGCCTCACCGGGATTCGAACCCGGACCCCGTTCGGACGAATGATCAGAGGCCATCGCTTAGACCACTGCGCCACCGGGGCGGCCGTTTCAACTTTGTATCTGTTGTTATGTGTCCAGTAAATCTGGCTTTGCTATCTCGTGTCCTTCTTGGTGTTGCATTTTGGGTGGCCAGCAGTGTAGTTATTCACTGATTCCGTAATTTCTGAACTGCTGTTCATCTTTCTAGTCTAAACGTAAAACGTTAGTTACTGCTCATTCCAGAAAAAAAATGTGGTTTCAACTTTAAATCGAAATAAAATGGCTATGAAAAAATAAAGGCATACATACATACATATCATTAAGCTGTTCTCTGAGATTCAGAGGTTAGCTCCTCAAAGAAAGACCATGTGCCAAGTACACATTTAACTAATAGAACTAAAATTTACATAATGTTGGTGTATCAAATGTCTCCATTTACAACGATTTCAGCATACCGCTCGAGCTTCATTAACATCCATCCCACACCACACACAAAACCTTTTGTACTTCATACTCATAATCTTTCTCTCAAGCAGACATTCCTGAATCTGGTCTTTCCATCATTTCCTTGGTCTTCCTCTACCTTTCTTTCCTACCACTTGGGATGAAAAAAGTCTGTTAGTCAGCATCTCATCACTCATGCTTTCAACCTGGCCAAACCACGTAAGAATATTAGTCTCCATCCAACTAGCAACATTTTGCCTCACATTACACAACTACAACGCATCTTCATTCCTCACATGATCACAGAGTGTCTTGCCATAAACTTAAATAGCATATCCCCAGCACACAAACGACTCTTATGTCTTTTCTGCAGAACCCAGATTTCACTGCC
Organism: Macrothele yani; assembly: GCA_039090855.1. Classification (NCBI taxonomy): domain Eukaryota; kingdom Metazoa; phylum Arthropoda; class Arachnida; order Araneae; family Macrothelidae; genus Macrothele; species Macrothele yani. The sequence continues at coordinate 6,075,479 of CM077014.1, forward strand.
ATACATCAGAGTAGGAACAATTACACTTTCATACACAGCCATTTGGGACTTTCTTTATCATTCCTGTGAAATCCTTCTAAAGCAGCTCGGATTTTTAATGAAGAGTTTACTCACCCACTAATTTCGCCATCTAATTTGTTCTCTGTCTCTCAAACATGCTTCCCAAATATACGAACTCATTTACCTGATCAATAACGGTGTCATTTAGACTTATCCTGCATTCAGTACTAACAGTTCCTCTCTCAAAAACCATAACTTTGGTTTTTTCCTTATTTATACTCAGTTTGAATTTCATGCAAACTTCGTACATTCGGACAACATACTCTGCGACTCACTTTTGTTCTCTGCCAACAGGACCGTGTCATCAGCATACAGCAATCTGCACACATGCATATTACCAAGACATAAAACAGTGTTATCCATTTTGGCTTCACGCAATCATGCATCCTCCCCCAAATAAAGGCTTATGAAATAAAAAGCTGAACCTTGAAACTGAACGTGAATTTGCATCTTTCGTACTATTTAACGCTAAATTTCTCTTCCTGAAGAGGACTGGAATTTGCGTCTTAAATTTGGGACAAAGGCTCACGGTAAGGTATCTAAAACTCAGGATTTTCAGCATCTAACTGAAAAAACATTCCAGTGGTCGGGTGGGTCAAGACACATTCTTCTAACATCTAATGCTTTCGAGTCTGGGTTCGGATCCCTGGATACTATATGAACGTTCTGTTTGTCCTTCCAAGGGAGCTTTTCTTTCTTTCCTGAAACCAGTGGCTCTAAATTACAGATGAACAACTAATAATTTTAGTCATCCCGAAAAAAATAATCAGCAAAGGTCGCATCTGTTAAATTAGCATTTTTAATTAGATATTGCGATATTCATAACTGTAATGTATTGCGATGGATGGCGTACTACTGCAGTGTTGTATGAGTCAAATTAGCCAGTTACAGCTATAAGCCTACCGGCGTAGGAGAATATCCACCTCCGAAGTTGGAAGACGTGGTTCGAATCCACAACCAGCAAAACGGTTTACTCAATATTATAACAAACTGGAGCTTACAAAACGTTCGTTCGTGAATTAAAAGTGCTCCACAGTCCTGCACATAACATTGCTCTCGTAACAGTAGGAGAAAACGTGCTATTTAAACATTGCACATTCAGCTCTTATCTCAGCAGTCGTTCTTCGTAGCTTTCCCTATTTCACCGAGAGAAAATCTGTAGCGCCAAGTTAGAAAAAAATTTAAAGAGAAGAAGCCAAATTTACATAAGAACACGCGAACTCAAAGAGAAAGGTTAACTTAGAGGTATACCTCAAAATTAACATTAATATGATCTTTAAAACACATTATTACGAATGTTTTTGGTGACACAAATAATTTTTAAATTGCGACTTAATTACAAACAACGCGCAGTAGGAGAAACATGAACAAAAGTTCTGAAAATTACAAAGAAAGCAGATTTTTGTCTTCATTTGTTTTGAAATATTTCTCCGACATTACCAAAAGTATTCATTTTTATGAAACATGATGAAATAATAAAATCTGAGATAAAGAATTCTGAACTTTATTTCTACTTTTGGGGTTTAACGGCCACCTTGAATGACTCTGAAGAGTTGCTTGTCCCCAGTGTGTGGTGACTGGTTCCAGGAAATGGAGAGAACCATTACCCATGCATCATCGGGGACTCGGACCCATCTAGAAAAAATGGTGAGAAGCCAGCCCCTCAGACCGCTTGGACACAGCAGCGACTGTTGCGAACTTCATCTGAAGTATTATTCCCTTATGTGAAACGCTACAAAAAAAATTAAAATTTTCTTTGCAGAAAATCCGATGTAATGTTTCAAAACCAAATGACTAAATTAATGCAAATGAAAGTAGGCATACAATAAGCATGTCCTCATACAGAGAATGAATTGCGGGACTAAGAAAAGATGCATATGATTTTTTTTTTTTTTTTTTTTTTTTTTTTTGTGTGTAACACGAAGTCAAGGGGAAGTTACTTGTTCTATTAAAATCAAAAATGCTAGTTTTTGGGCTGGGAAGCGCGTCAGGTGAAAGCGAGCCCATGAAGTTCATTCTCGATCGTAAGTGATAAAAATATCACGGTAAAGAATGACTTCTTAGCTTTACCCATGGCCACAAGTGATGTTAATAGAAGAAGTGGTTAGTGGGTGAAAGGCTTTCACATAGGAAAAAAGCTTTTCATATGTAAAATGTTTTTCACACTTTTTTTTTACCGTGTTCCGGCAATTTTTCACACTTTCAGAGCTCATACCGTTGTTTTAGCAGATTCCAGTTTAAGACCCAATTTGTAGAGTTCTTCTGGCTGTAAAATACGTGTAAGGTTTAACCCATTTGCTGCCGTATAATTAATTTCTCCGCCTTTGAATCAATCAGAATTCTGTGACTTTGACTATAACGCATCTGATCTGGTTGTGTTTAAGCACTTCGATGAAATTTTAATATGTGGTAGGGGACCACCAGGGGACGAACTCTATTGAAAATGGACGAAATGGGCTCAAAGGCCATGACAGAGGAGCGGGATCCATTCCATTGCCCTTATGCGTCATAACGTGCGTAAAAGTGGTTCGATTTCGATGAAATTTTATTATGTGGTAAGGGACCACCTGGGGACGAATCTTATTGAGAATGGAAGAAATAGGGTCAAAGGTCAGGACATAGGAGCGGGATTAATTCCATCTCCCTTATGCGTCATAACTTACGTAAAAATGCTTCTATTGCAACAAAATTTTATCATGTTGTTCCGGAGGCGTACTGAACCAATTCTGTTTAATATCATCGAAATGGGGTAAAAGATCACGACACAGGATGGAGATTTATTCCACAGCCGTTGTCGTCATAACTTGAGTAATAAGTTGAGTAATGATTTCTGGTATGTTGGAAAGCGTATCATAATCAATGCATTGCATGATTTTACTAACTTGTTCAATTATTGGGTAACCAAACAATCGTACCTTTGTAAAAGACTAGTAGATAATAGAGCACTGATAAAACTAAAACTTCCTTTACTCCGCAAAGTAATCCCTATGTGTAGCCACAGCATTTTTCCAGGTGGAAACCAGCATGTAGATGTCTTTCATTTCATTTCATTTATTTCGTTATGGGGTTACCACAGAACAGGAAATTAAGTAAAAGGCTATATATATATATATATATATATATAGCCTGAGTGAATCCCAATTCCCCTAAAGTACGTAGTCAAGTCAAACGTCCTGCTCATATAAAATTTACGCATATGTGGTCTGATTAATAAATTTTACCATTGAATTTTATATTTTAGTTTGTTAGCAAATATGTTTTAGTGGCTTTCGAAAATAATTATAATTATTAACATGTGTTAACTGACAACGTAGGTTATTCCATAACACCAATTCCTGGTAATCAATAAATCTTTGTTGGGTTAAAGTGTTAGGCATTGGTTACAAAAATGCATTTCTGTTTCTTGTTTTACAGTCATGACCGACAGTGTTCAGCTGAATTAAATGTTGATACCTATTCTCTTTTATTCTTTTATACATGAATCTTAATAATCTAAATTGTCACAATTTCTCAATACCTAAAAATACATAAGAATTTATCCGTACCCCCATACTCAAGTTAATTCCCCTAAAATTATTTAAAATTTTGACCATCCTATTTTGTAATGATTGTAATTTATATAAATTGGACTTAGTAGTTTGCCTCCATACTAATAAACAATAAGTCAAACATGGATAAATCAGACTGTAATACAGCATTTTTAATGTTTTAATTGTTAAATTATTTGAAATTCTCATAATTAAACCCCAAAACCCCAAAATTTTGTTTACAATATTTTGAATATTTATATCTAGATAGTAAAACACAGTGTTCTTCGATGCAACAAAAGGGAATCCAGTGCACTTTTTATTTGTTGTTAGTTTTGGAACTCCTAATCCTCGATGTGATTGTCTGATATGAATACATAAAAAAGGTGGTAATCCGAGTGAGAGAAGTCTGGGGAATATGCTGGGTGACAACATTTCCCAGACAAGAGGCTTTATGGTTTCCACAGTTCTGTTCTCTACATGGAGTCTGGCATTGTCCTGCAGGAACAGCACAACTTTCCGATTAACAAATGCAGAATCCTTGCGAATCAAAGCACAACTTTGGTTTTAGGAACAGCACAACTTTCCGATTAACCAATGTAGGATTCTTGCAAATCAAAGCACAACTTTGGTTTCAAGAACAGCAGAACTTTCCAATTAACCAATGCAGGATCCCTGCGAATCAAAGCATAACTTTGGTTTCAGGAACAGCACAACTTTCCGATTAACCAATGCAGGATCCCTGCGAATCAAAGCACAACTTTGGTTTCAGGAACAGCACAACTTTCCGATTAACCAATGCAGGATCCTTGCGAATCAAAGCACAACTTTGGTTTCAGGAATAGCACAACTTTCCGATTAACCAATGCCGGATCCTTGCGAATCAAAGCACAACTTTGGTTTCAGGAATAGCACAACTTTCCGATTAACCAATGCAGGATCCTTGCGAATCAAAGCGCAACTTTGGTTTCAGGAATAGCACAACTTTCCGATTAACCAATGCAGGATCCCTGCGAATCAAAGCACAACTTTGGTTTCAGGAACAGCACAACTTTCCGATTAACCAATGCAGAATCCTTGCGAATCAAAGCATAACTTTGGTTTCAGGAATAGCACAACTTTCCGATTAACCAATGCAGGATCCTTGAGAATCAAAGCACAACTTTGGTTTCAGGAATATCACAACTTTCCGATTAACCAATGCAGGATCCTTGAGAATCAAAGCACAACTTTGGTTTCAGGAATAGCACAACTTTCCGATTGACCAATGCAGGATCCTTGCGAATCCGTGCATTTTGAACCCGTTGCAGCTGACAGGAGTACAAGTCCGCTGTGAAAGCTCTTGCAGAGCCAATAATGATCTGGGAAAGCTCTCACAGCTCATATTATGCTCTTGACAGTCATAATGCATTATGCCCTTGACAATCCACCACACACACTGTGACGTACTATAGAGGTGAATCACGTGTCAAGACGATAAATCTGCAGCGATATATTCCGGCAGTGTAGCTTAGTCGCTTACAGCACTTCACTCCGGAGCGAGGGGACACAGATTCGATCCCCTCATTGACAAACTCCTGTTTTCACAACACACACACACACACACACACACACACACACACATACAGCAAAAACTTTATGTGAGCACAGAGGTGGCACACTGATAGGCGGTATAGGTTCATTTGATGACAATTAGCGTCGGGTAAGTATTTCAGAGTAAGAAATTTAACCCCCTTCTCATCGCAGGTAAGCACACGGTTGGGAAAGTGCTCCTTGTGCTGACGTGAGAGCAATGACATACATACAGCTCACTGCTGCTGCTTGTCATCTGACAACTGACGTGGGTTCCTAGAGCTAAGTCAGTCTGTCTTTCCAATGACATGTAAACGTAAGCGAATGGTTTCAGCACTTACACCGAACCTCGTGGAAAGCCGGTGACAAGTCTGTGTGATATCTTGCTCAGTGGCGGTGTGCAGCTGGTCATCATCAAGCCCCCTATGGTCATATACTGCGTGAAGCATCTCATCCAACGATTCGTAGCCACACCGAAAATTCTGGAAACACTTTCTGGTGGTTCTCTCACTTACCAGTCCAACCCTAAATGCTGTGCATGTCAGTTTCATTTCGTGCATCTCGTCTGTGCCCTAATTTATGCTCATAGAGCATACATCCCCTTACGAAGGCTACATTTTGAGCACAGTTTCCATAGAAGCATACAGGCGTAGCAGAAAGGTGCCACGAACCTTATTAATGACCTTCTAGCATTGCGCCATCGCGGAACATCATCCCTTTCTTCATTCTGCGCACAGGTCATCTTCTTGGTTTGCAAGTGCAAAACTGCACGAACGTTTTTAGTTTACCTAATATTAATTCCATAAGGCTGCAGATATTGTAGAATTTTTACCTAGGCTCAAGCTGAAGAAGTAATGTACGTTAAACATTGACGGAAGTTACCAAACAAACACCAAACGCAAAGATCTCAGTTTCACCTGAAACTGGAGTCCCCTCATTAATAAAAGAAAAGCAAGGGGGACTTCATTGGTTTTCTCAGCAGTATTTTCCACCCTGAGTTTATATGTCATGTTTAGTGCGGCATTTTGTATGCTTGGTTTGGAATACTAAATATTCTTGGGACCTGTTTATAGAATATTTTGAACAATTATTCTTTTGTTCAGGGGTTTAACGACCATCAGGATGTGAAGGAGTCATCCATCCCTAATTTAGGGCCACTTGACCAGAAGAGGAACAGAACCAGCGCCATCGGACAAACACTCCAGCCATATCTCATCCGGGATTCAACAAATTCACTGGCCATTGTTTGTAGAATATGTGTTGTTCCAAAATCTTCAGTTTTCTTCTCGTTCAGTTGCAGCGACCAGGCTGTGATTATCATACAGTAACATACACGGTCGAGTCACATTATTGTGACCACCAGCTAATTTCCAGAGTAACCGCCGTGTGCAGCGCGGGCAGCAGCTGGACGTGCTGGGAGTGACTCAAAAGGTTCTGGAAAGTGTCCACAGGTATGCTGACTGCAGTGTATCTGACAGCTGCTAGAGGATCCATAGAGCGAACAACACGATCGAGGTGGTCCCACAGATGCTCAATTGGGTTTAAGTCCGGGAAATTAGGGCGCCAGGGAAGTACTTTGAAGTCTTCAATGTACTCTTCCTACCCCTCTCGGACATTTCTAGCTATGTGGCACGTCGCATCGTCGTGCTGGGTGGTCCCATCCGCCTCAGGGAAAACAATCAGTATGTATGGGTGTACGTGGTGTGCAAGGATGGATTCATAACGACTTTGGTCCATAGTGCCTTCCACAGGTATGAGTGGACCCAGGGAATGCCCCGAAAGCATTCCCCAGACCATAACGCTGCCACCACCAGCTTGTGTTCTTCCAGCAATGATTGAAGACTGTTTGTTCTCCGATGTTTCTCGCCTTAAACGCCAATGTCCATCCATTCGATGAAGCAGAAAATGTGACTCAATAGAGAAGGCAATCATTTGCCAATGTTGAATTCTAATACTATCTTGTAAATGTAAGCCTTTTGTGCCGATGCACCTTCGTTAGTATAGGTGCAGTGACCATCCGTCTGCATTGGAGCCCCATACGCAGCAGGGTTCGCTGAACTGTCGTTTTAGACACACTTCCGGTATTCATTCAGCCAGTGAACTGCTCCACTGTAGCGTGCCGATCATCCCTCACGCACCTTCGAAGCACAAACTGCTCTGTTTCAGAAATACTGCCATCCTCGGCCCGAAAGCAGATAATCATCCCTTTTTGCAAATCTGATAAATCGCTCCTTTTATGCATGACAGCAAGGAGGGATATGTTTTCAGAATGCCTGCAGCACACCTTATATGCCCTCCAAACCAGCTTACGATAAGTGCCTTCTTTCATTGGCTACGCGCTGTTGACTTCGAAAGCAGGAGGTGGTCACAGTAATGTGACTCGACTATGTAGCTTCAGTTCTAATTCTTTTGTAGGAATTTCTACAATATTTTCAATAAATAATTCCTCTGACGATTACAGGATTAGGAAGAATTAATATTTTCGCAAATTCATGATGGAAGTTATATTGTTCGATATAGAAAATGGTACACCATTAAGGAAAAAACTTGCCACACATGTAGACAAGTAGGTGGAAAAGAAGGGGTTGAATTTCTGATAGATTACATGAATGCGATGAGCTAGAAGAGAGTATAATGTGAACTGAGTTAGTTGGACCTATGACCGCCATGCTGGGCTATAAATTCAGCAGCACGGTGTGGCATCGGGTGGAAAAGTTCTGTGTCTACATTTATTTCATCGACATCTTTCCGAGTTTAGTGCTGATAAAATTATACATTTTGCAAAATATCGATCTATCTAAACGCTCTAATCTACAATTGTTAAACAACAAATATTTTACACACAATGTCATTTATCGCGAGGTCTTTTGAAAAACGGAAATAAATAGCATATAATATTTAGTTCTAACATGAATTAGTTCTTACTATATAAGTTTTTACTATGCTTCCTTACAGAAATCCGGCGTCAATTTTATTTGTTTTCAATCTGCTTCAACTAAAAATTTCACTCCGTCACAGGACGGGCAACATCCCCTATATATTAGTATTTATTTAAAGCTTAAAAACAACCGTCCTAGGACGAGCTACACACTAGTAAATATAATAAGTACTCATATAATAAATTCTGAATCCACAGAATAAGCACACTGATACTCATATCATCATCATTGTCAACCATTATCAATCCACTGCTGGACGAAGGTCTCCCCAAGTTTCCTCCACAACGGTCTGTTTTGTGCCAGTCTCCTCCATGTCACTCCCTCATACTTTCGAATTTCATTCACCCATCTCCCATGTGGTCTTCTGGGTCTTCCTGTCCCTTGGAATCCAATCTAAAATTTCGGCTGTCCATCGATGGTCTGTCCTTCTGGCATTATGTCCAGCCCATTGCCATTTCATGGATTTAACTCTGATCATGATGTCTTCTACTCTTGTCAGTTTTCGGGTCCACGAGTTCCTCTTCTTATCTCTCCTGGTTACACCAAGCATGCACTTCTCCATCTTTCTTTGAGTTGTCTGCAGCCTTTGTATGTCTCTTTTAGTTAAGGTCCACGTCTCTGCACCATACGTAAGCACTGGAAGGATGCATTGATCAAACACTTTTCTTTTAAGACATAATGGCATATTGCTCTTGAAAATTATGCTGTTTCTTCCAAAAGCTCTCCAGGCAAGTTTTGTACGCCGATTAATTTCTTCATCAATGTGACCCTCACTTGATATCTGCTGTCCAAGATAAACGTACATGTCTGTTATCTCCAGTTTTTCTCCATCAATCGATAAATCTCCATTTCTTGTAAAAGCATTGAACATCACTTTCTTCTTCTGAAAGTTCATTTTTAATCCCACTTCTTTACTCTTGTCAGCAAGTTAATGGATCATACTCTGCAGCTCTGATGGGCTAGTTGCAAAAATGACTACGTCATCAGCAAAACGAAGGAGGGTTAGATAATCTCCATTAATCTTTATCCCTTTGTTTTCCCAGTTCAGTGATTGAAAGACATTTTCCAATGTGGCATTAAAGAGCTTCGGAGATATGGTGTCACCTTGTCTCACTCCCTTTCCAATTTTTATGTGTGCTGTATTTTCAAACAGCCGAATCTTTGCACTTGCATTTTCATAGATGTTATTGATAATATTGATGTACGCATCTTCAATACCGCAGGATTTCAGAGCCATTGTAACTGCTGATACAGCCCCCGAAATCTGGTTTGATAAAGGGGGAGAAAAAAAAGCTATTTCTCGCAAGAATTGTACCACAAGTCTTTCGTTAAAGAAAACTTTCCCTTTCCTGCTTAGAGATAAAAAGAGAAAGTTTCATTTCTTCAGGGATGTAACGAGTTCTTTTGCATCAGTACAAATCACTCCAAACAATTCAGATATATTAAGAATTAGAACGCTAGATGAGTATTTATGCAAATGTTATCAGGTCAGATTTTTTCCTTTTTTGATTGAGAGTTTAACGACCACCGTGAGCAATCAAATCAATGAGCTATATTAGCAGTTGTCCGTCCCGAATTTATGGCCACTGACTCCAGGAAAGGGAGAGAACCAGTGCTGTAAGACAAACACAACATCCATGCCTCACCGGAGTTCGAACCCGGACCCATCTCGGGCGAATTATCAGAAGACATCGCTTAGACCACTGCTCCACCGGCTGGTTAGGATTGCAGCTGGGAGAGTAAGATGCGGAATGGTATGTAAATTTCGATTTCCGCATGAAAGTCACGTACGCGCAGGCGCTAGAATTGTTTGCAACGGATATCTCGACTTGGAAGCAGACAATGTGCTGAAGTGTGTTCTTAATCATGAGCGCCTATAAATGCTACTCTCAGACTATGAATAGTACAAGGGTTATTCTAAAGCAACTCAGAATATTTCTTAAAAATATATATCTGCGTACCTTAAATATCAAGAAAGTGGTCGCATTTTTGGAAATACTGTCCATTGCATCGAATACAAGTGTCACAACGTTCCTCCGACGTTTTGAATGTCTTCTGAAATTATATTAAAGCACCCTTGCACAGCTGTAATAAGTTGTTTATCAGTCTCAAACTGTCGTCCCGGTAATGTCTTTTATAAAATAGGGAACAACCAGAAGTCACATGGTGACAAGTCTGGACTATATGCAGGTTGGAGCATCAACTTAATAATCATTTTCTCCAAGTAAGAAATGACAGAACTGGTCGTGTGCGGCCTTGCATTGTGCCGCACATGAAAAGAATTGGGAACCCAAGTTGAACAAACTCCTTTCATGCCCAAATGCTCCTTTAAAATTCTACGAATTAATAATTTTGAAATGTGAACCATATCTTCGATATCTCTAATTGTGTGCGTCTGTCATGCATTGAGGAGGTGCTCGGGCAGGCATCACAAGGCTTCTAAGACCGTATCAGAACTGTGTGACCTTTAGCTTCGTCTGTGTGCGGAACTGCCCAAAGCGAGCAAAATCATCTAATCATTAGCATGCCATCGAGCAGCTGTGAACTATGGAAGAGAAGGCTCACGTATCTCGCATTCCTTCTGAGCCAGTGAAGTGATAACTCGCTTGAAAGCCGAAAATATACCACGCCACACCTTTTGCCTGACTATTTCATATCTCTTTCGTGTTCTGACATTTTTGTCTTGCCATTTCACATCTGTTTCGTGTTCTGACATTTTTGTCTTGCCATTTCACATCTGTTTCGTGTTTTGGCCTTTTGTCTGACCATTCCATATCTGTTTTGTATTTTGACTTTTTGTCTGACCGTTCCATATCTGCTTTGTATTGTGACTTTTTGTCAAACCATTCCATACCTGTTTTGTAATCTGACTTTTTGTCAGACCATTCCTTATTTGTTTTGTATTCTGACTTTTTGTCAGACCATTCCTTATCTGTTTTGTGTTTTGACGTTTTGACCTTTTGTCTGACCATTTCACATCTTTTTTTGTGTTGCAATTATCGTTGTTTGTGATAAAACACACGCGGTTGCGGTTGCTTTATGTGCTGCTGATCTCCGTCCTTTTTTTTTTTATTATTATCGTAATACCACAAACTTTTTTGAACAGCTTTCTCTTCAAAATTTTCCATACTAGATAAATCCTTGTAATGGAAAGCGAGTCACAAAATTAATCAAATACTCTTACATTCACTGTTGCTTCCTAAACCTCATCTTTCAAGCTTCGTTGCTTCATTGCAGTTCCACTCGCTCCATTCTCTGACCAGTTTCAGTATCTGATCCTAATTATTGCCGTCCTTTCTTGTCAATCTTTTCTTTCAGTCAGTTGGTATTATTATCTGTCAAAAGAAGACAAATGTGGAAATGTTTGATACTTTTATTTACGATTTACGATATTCTTATCGTGCTGTGTGAGTGCTTGGTATTTGTTCAAAAACTGTTAACTGCAACATTCTCACATGTGGTTTGAATCCCAAGAACATCTCTCACAGACAAGCATGTCCATACTAAGATGGAAACACTGAAGGCTTGGAGAATTTACATATCCATGATTAGGGTTAATAGATCCGAGGAATGAAAATCTTCAGAACAAAGAGTTTCAAGTGATATTTAAAGCTTCGAGGGATGTGGTGAGAGAAGCTGATGTTCCAAAGAACTGAATCACCATGATCTTCTGAACCATATCACTGATATTCTTTGTTTTCACAAAGAGTCTTCTAAATTTTAATTACTTGAAGAATAAATTAACTGTAATCTGAAGAAATTTTCCAGCTGCGCAGGAAAATGTAACGATTTTTTAGTTATCGAGAAGGAAGTTTAGGAAAATAGTGATTTCTTTTCCAACCTACAGCTTTATGTAAGCTTGAAAGGAAATAGAAGCTGTCAGTTGGTTGTGAATATCCAGTGTGCATTTAGATCGAAGTGCTTGTTCATATGCGAAAACACAAATTTGTCGGCGACAGGATCAAATCCTTCCTTCCCCGCTCCGGAGCCAATTGTTCTAACCAACTAAACTACACCGACGAAATGTACCGCTGAAGATTTGTCGTCTTGACACGTGCTTCACCTCTGTAGTAAAACGTAATGTCATACTACAGGGACTACGTGCTTCACCTCTATAGTTCCATATGTAAAACGTAATGCGTTTTTTTAAAGTATGGAAATTTGCTGTGTTCTTTTTGTTATTGTTGTTGTTGTTGTTGTTTTTGAGTGTATAAACATATGTTTGTGAATGTATTAATGAATATGTTTCTCTGTTATGTATGCGAGGCGGAACACTCAAATCCCAAGATCTTTTGGAATAAGATTTTAATGAAAGAAAGCTGCCTTGAAGACCCGTAAAAAGAAAAAGGCACCGCACTAAGCTTCTAAATACCCTTTAAACTCCGAAATACTAAGTTACAACAATGTGTATGCATAAAAAATTGCACCAGACATACCCTTCATGGCAGTTTCTGAATTGATCCTAAATTGCAAAGGAAAAGCTTCAGTGGTCCCATGAAGTGTGAATGAATGATAGATAGCCTTGGTACATATTGAAACTAAATAAATCATTCCACATACTCTGCTCTACCATTAATACTTGCACACCTTCATGTCTACAAATAATGTTTATTTACATAAAATTTAATATTGTGTGCTGAAACATTTGGCACTTATGAGAGCCCTTAATCTTCGTGAATTATTCTCCACAAGTTTTTTTTTTTTTTTTTTTTTTTTTGTAAATATCGCCGTTATATGCCGCCATTCTTCCTCCAAAGCAGTAACCAGTTCAGCTTTGTTTGTTGGGCCATCTCTTATTCCACGCACCCGACGATCCAATTCGTCTCAGAGATTCTCTGTACGGTTTAGAGGAGGAATTTTGGCTGCTCATTCCAGCTTTTACACGTCCATGTCTTCAAACTAATCTGTAACAAAGCGAGCAGTATGACATGGTCCGTTGTCCTTCTGATGGAAGTATGGTCTTTCTCCAAATTACTTCCAAAACGTTGGAGGTGAAGAATTGTTCAGGACGTTCAGGTGGAGCCAACCATTTATGGGTTTGTCCAAAACAACTAATAGATCCAAGACGAACCTCCAAAACGTCGCCCTACCATTAGGTTACCCCCACCGAGCTTCATTGTCGATACGATACAGTCCGGTTAGTACCTTTCTATCCATAATATCGTCCTACCATCACGCTGCCTCCACCAAGCTTCGTTGTCGGACCTATACAGTCCAGTTGGTACCTTTCCATCCATAACATCGCCTTACCGTCACGCTGCTTCCATCAATCTTCATTGCCGAGAAGATATAATCCAGATAGCCCGTTTCCATCCATAACATCGCCCTACCATCAAGCTGCCTCCCACAAGCTTCATTGTCGGGACGATACAGCCCAGATGGTACTTTTCCATCCATTACATCGCCCTACCGTCACGATGCCTCCACCAAGCTTCACTGTCGGGACGACACAGTCCAGATGGCACTTTTCCACCCATAACATCGCCCTAACGTCACGCTGCCTCCACCAAGCTTTGTTTTCGGTGCGATACAGTTCAGATGGCACATTTCCATCCATAACATCGCCTAACCATCACGCTGCCCCCAACAACCTTAATTGTTGAGACAATAGAAACCAGATGGTACCTTTCCATCCATAACATTGCCCTACGGTCACGCTGCCTCTAAAAAGCTTAATTGTCGGGAACGATATAGTCCAGTGATTACCCTTCTATCGCACCTAGAACTCTTCAGCACCATCTTGGTACAGATTCCTCGTGTCCAGATCTCTGAACAAAGTAAATCGAATTTCTCTCTTCATGACCAGTTCCTCTGTTAACATCTTTTCTGAATCAATGATCAGTTTGAATCACTTGATGAAAATCCGTATGTCGCCCTGGTGGCGCAGTAGTCTAAGCGATGGCTACTGACCATTCGTCCGAGATGGGTCCGGCTTCGAATCCCGGTGAGACATGGATGTTGGGTTTGTCTTACGGCTCTGGTTCTCTCCCTTCCCTGGAACCAGTTGCCCTAAATTAGGGACGGAAGGTTGCTTATAGCCCATATAGTTGCTCACGGAGGTCGTTAAACCCTCAATCGAAAAAAAAATCCGTATGAGAATCATTTTGTTATGCATCTCTTCCTTCAAGAAATTTCCTAGTACACCCATCAACACTTTTGTCCCCATAAAGTACTTAAAGAGCTTCTGTGTACCCAGTATTTCCCTCTAATTTTAAAGTTAGTCCTCTTTATATTAATTTCTGCGGTTTGGGGCGAGATATAGGACATAGAACGTCAAAACATCGCTTCAAAAAACACTTACTTCTACAACAAAATAAACTGAATATTCCGAAAGAATGTTCACACACACAAATTCTGACTTATCCAGGCGCCTACTACACTATGCTTCATCTGACCAGATTCACCAGATGTCTCACAAAAGTAATTTTGGCTTCTTTTATTGTCAGATGTTCTGCGGTTTTGTTAACATCATTGTACGTTCTGGCGAGTACTTGTGAATGTAAAAATATATGTTTGTAAATGTATGTTCGGCGTTCCGTTAGTTTTAAGCCCTGGAGGATCTAAAAACACAGACTTTTAGTCTATCACATCGTCTTTGGCAGTATAAAACAGAAGAGGCAGCCACTAGAAATCACTTGTTAAAGTCCTGAAGATTAAGTTATATGCCAATCAGTAATGGAGCAGAAAATTGTAAGAGTGAACAACAGAGCAGTGGTAGCGTTTTTAAAAAAACAAGAAACTGCGTTGACCAATATTCATAAGTGCGCTGTCAGATTTGGGGAAGATATTCTGACATCCAGGAGACCATCGTAGATTTTATCATCGAAGTATCTGAAGTCTTGGTACACATTCTAGAGGAGAACAAGAGATTCATGAAGCTATACAATTGTAACTTAAAAACTTGTTTTATCAAGGGATACAGTATCTGAAATAAAAGGTTCGCTAAGTACGTGAAAAATTATCGGAGACTAAGTCCTAAAGTAACACGGCCGGAGCATAAGACACAAGTGTTTGCGGCTTAAAACTAATTGAACGCATTTCTATGTTTAGTGTTGTGTTTTTACGTGCCTTTCTATTCTGTGTAAATGTCATAAACTGAAGTGCTGCGCAAGGAAAAGGAACAAATGTCTCCCGCCAAAAAAAAAAAAAACAATTTATGGTGAGTATTTTTTTTTACACAATGTTGCCAAAAGTATTCGGACACGTACCTGTATTCACAGCAAATGCTTTTATTAAAAATTTTGGCATTAGAAGGACTACTTCTTCGCTTCATTGACCACATCAATTCTTCTAGATGGTTTCGAATGAATTCCTGGAAGTCTCGACCAGAATATTCCTTCACTTTTCCTGCTAAAAATTAATTTGGATGAATGTTGCTCTGGTCCAGATCTGATTCGGCATTCCAGTGTGCACCAAGAATGTTATGTTGTGTTCAGGTTTGGACTTTGAGCTGGCTTGTTTAATATTTCCACGTTGTTTTTCCACAAACCAGTCTTGTACATATTGGGTAGTGTGCCATGGAACATAATTCTTAAAGGCGGTATTAATGGTATTAATGAAAATGTCGTGCATATACAATACATTAAAAAGAATACACCGTCTTTGCACGATTTATTTAATTTAAAAAATGACAGATATTTACATATTTAAAAGATTAAAAAACCCATGAGTACTTTCGGGTCGACAATCGACCCGTCTTCTTACGGAGGAGAGCTGTTGCTGCCAGTGTGCTCCCATATATATGTCCGAATAGGATGACGTGCCAGGTATGGACTAGCGTCGCAAGGGCGTCACTGTTGCCATCATTTCATGGCTAAATCACAAATCAGACGGGGTCCATGTGGGAATGTAATAAAAGGCGTTTTGTTGGGCTGAGGTACTGACTTTGAGCTGGCCAGTCCAACATTTCAGCGTTGTTCTCTGCAAACCACTCTTGCACACATCGTTCAGTATGGAGCACCATTTCCAACGGTGTTCTATTAAGCTGATTTTCGGACTTTGAGCTGAGGTTCGTACCTTGAGTTGGCCAGTCCAACATTTCAGTTTTGTTGTCCACAAACCAGTCTTGTATACATCGTGAAGTGTGGCATGGAGCACAATTTCCAAAAGTGTTCTGTTGGGTTGAAGTTCGGGCTTTGCGCTGGCCAATCCAGCATTTCAACGTTCTTCTCCACAAACAAGTTTTGTACACACAAAGGCGTATGGTATGGATCTCAGTCGTTCTGAAACAAAAGTCCTGCGTACTAAAGTACTGGAATAGTGTAAGGATCTCGGAACTATCCAGAATATCAGTGCAACAGCCAATGATCTGAGCTGCATCCAGCAGAAACAGCCCAAAACCATTGCACAGACGCTGCCAAACTCGACAGATGAAACGATGCGGTTTTGAGAGATTCATTCCTTCGGAAATTGCCAGATCCATGCACGTTGATCGGAGTAAAACAGTACGAAACGGGATTCGTTGCTATATAAAACTCGACGTCTGTGGTGGAAAAACACCAATACAAATGTCGCTGACCATTCAAAGGTGTGATGTTAGGCTTAGGCGCAGCTGCCTACCATGGAATCCTAGAGATGCGCAGCTTCCCAATGCGATTTTATTTTCTGTGGTAGCACCGTAGGTAATGATCTTTTAATCACAGCAGTTTTTGTAGATATTGGGATATTAAGACGTTAGCAATTCGTGTGCACACAAGTTTATAATGAAACCTCAAACTGCCATTCGACGTTGAAAGTCTGTAAGTTCCGTTATACGTGGCATATTTATTTTCCATGAGCTGCTACTTCTCCAATAAACCCATAGAGATTAGGGACTCGAAACGCAAGAGCATGCAAACGCGTGAATCCAGAATTAGCATAACCAATCAGGCGTCCGAATATTTTTGGCTTCATGTTGTGTTTATGTAAGTGGTTTTCGCTCAAAAGTACAATTCAACACTCTTTGTAAATGTTGTCCGTCTTGTATTCCTCAGGAAGAGGAGGAAGAGGAAGAAGAAGAGGAAGAAGAGGAAGAGGAGAAAGAGAATAAAGAAAATGTCCAGGAATCAGTAGATGAGGTCTTCTTGCTTGAACACAAAAGAAAGCATAGCCTCAAATACAAGCGCAGCTTTTTCGTCAGGATGGTTTCAGATCCAAAGCTGTATAATCCAAAGATTGTCCGGGCCTTGTCGTCAACTGGAAGTCGTAGACATACCAGTGACCCTGTTGACAGTGATACTGGTGTTGTGACCCCCGTCTAGAGATGGGTATTTGCATAGAGCGTGATAAACTCTGAAACATCTTTAGGTTCTTTCTGGTTGTATCTCTTCTTGTGAAATCTTTATCGACAACAGTGGAAGCTTCGATCCTATCCTCTTTTCACAGGAAAAAAGAAAAGGAATATCAAAAGAAGGCACCACATTCCTCGATTGCCATGTTGTTTTGCTCCTTTCAAAACTGGATGTCCGGTTCATGTAGCTAGACTTAGTAATTACCGTGATCTTTTTTCCTTTATCAACCCGAATGTCGTGGGTGAGAGCAATGCATTTTAGTTCTTCAACAGAACGGATTATATGTCTCTCTTTTATATTGTTTTAAAGCATATTCGAAACACACATTACTTGTTATTAAATTTGAGGATGCATTTAAAAATTCCAGGACTTGAGTTGTTTCTCCTTATCATACACTGATCTATTAAACTCAGTTACATTCGAAATAGTGAGTTCGAGTTTAGACAATAGTGCAAATGAAACTAATAGGAAAGCAATATCTTTAGCATAGTTTAATTTCAGTTTCGGCGTAGCTTCTTCTTTATTACTAAGAAAATAAGTTTTCTGAGTCTCATAGGGGGAGTGTCTTTCATATTTTTAAGATATGTATAGTTAAAAGAACTATACGCCATGACATCAACATTTTTAGGGAATTTATTTTTACTTAATCTGTTTAGATATTTTACATGACAATTCACGTGATGATACTTCTTACATATATTGACTAGGTTACTTTACAGAAATGGATTACCAAACCCGCTTTCATTTCTTTAAGCTGGATTTTAGGGAAGGTGGAAAACTTGACCAAATGGCTAAGTGAACATATACAGTCGTATCAGAATAATATGACCACCTACTTAAAAATGGAATAACCACCCTTGGCCCGGATGAGAGCGGCGAGACGGCGTGGCATGGACGCAATGAGGCACTGGAAGGTTGCCCGAGGCACACGTGCCCATTCGGACTGCAGCAGAGCACGGAGGCCCCGGAGATGACGTGGTTGAGGGTCGGCACGTCGAACCTGTAGATCCAAACAGTCCCCCAAGCGCTCCATGAGATTGAGCTCGGACGATTTCGCTGGCCAAGGGAGAACGAAGAAATCGATATCGTGTTCCTGAAACCAGTCATGCATTACCTCAGTGACGTGGCACGGCGCACTGTCGTGTGGTAGACACCATCACCAGCAGGGTAAACGTCCAACATAAAGGGATGTATGTGTTCAGCGAGGATGGACAGGTAGCCATTGGCGTTCAGGGACCTATTCAGTGGTACCAGCGGAAGTCATATCAGGAAAACATCCCCCAGACATGCACACTGCCAACGCTGGCATGTACTTGACCGACAAGCATGTGTGGGTGGGTGTTGGTTCTCGTGTTTCTTACGCCGGATCCGCCACCACCCGTCAGTTCTGGGGAGTAGAAACCTCGATTCGTTGGAGAAGGCAACTTTTTCCCACTCTTCCACTGTCCAATGACAGAAGTTCCATGCGAGCTGCAAGTGTCGTTGCCGATGGACCTGGGTTAACATGGGCGCCCTGAGGCAGCGTCGACTCCGACGACCCATGCGTAACAGGGTTCGCTCTACTGTTATCGGGGACACGTATTTGGTTTCCCCAGCGTTCATTTGCGTGGCCAGTTGCTGCATTGTTGCGCGTCGATTGCTCTC
Organism: Macrothele yani; assembly: GCA_039090855.1. Lineage (NCBI taxonomy): Eukaryota > Metazoa > Arthropoda > Arachnida > Araneae > Macrothelidae > Macrothele > Macrothele yani. The sequence goes on from CM077014.1 coordinate 6,094,490, forward strand.
TACCATTCGGCGGAGGCGACGTTCTCCTCTGGGGTTGATGTCCTTTGGGGATCCACAGTTATGACGTCGGGAGGTACTCGGTGTGCCAGCGGCCCATTCTTGTTACACCCTTACTACAGCTACAGGACCTCGCGAACAACCCACGAAGTCTGCTGTTTCTGGGATGCTTCCACCCTTGACGCGGTAGCTGATGACCATTCCTTTTTGAACGTTCGTCAAATCACTACCTCTGCCTATTGTGCTCACGTAACGCACTAAGGCTCATCTGTCCCGGCCGGTCGCGTATATCCGTGTGGTGGACTTTGTCACGTGCACTCTGTGACGCTCATGGGGGGTACACTGTGTTTCCGGGGGTGATCATATTATTCTAATATAACCGTGTATTTTCCTCTAAGGGGATCCTCTTGTGTGTCTATGAATGTTCCACACTTTTGACGAATATCCGCAGAGCTACAAAATTCAAAAAAATCAAAACACCAAATTCGGTGTGTCATGAAAAACGCCCTTGTATGTTATTAATTATTAGCCTGCCATTTTATTTCGTTCCTCTTTTCTTTCTCGCGTACATACTGTTTGAATCAGTCATTTCTAGTCTATATTAATTAATAATGACTCATTTCATACTTTAAAATATTCAGCTAAAAAGTAAGATTATTGGATCACAAACGTGCGGTTTTTAAAGATATGTGAGGAACTTGTTGCTGTCCCTGATCGACTCGTGCGTCAGTATGACTTCATTTTAGACATGGGCCAATGTGAAGAGGTCGTTAGTTAATTGGTCTGACTTTTATTTTGTATGTGATGTTCTACAGCCCAGAAGAGAGTTGTTCACATGCGTATGTACGTGCAACTAATATCAAAAATATAACTTCCGGTGCACTGGCAGTCTTTGCATTTGTGCGAAGCAGCCATGCGAAATGGGGAAATATAACGCTACCAGCATGAAAATGGTGGACTTTTTATTTTATGCAGTACATGCTTTTGCATCCAGAAAAATGGCAATAAGACATATAAATTGGCTCGACGTATATAACGGGCTCATTATGGCCTAATTTTTTTTTTTGAGAAAATTGTCAATTTTTTTTTAATTCTATGAAACTAGTCAATCTGGTTTATCTCGTTTTCAGAAATAGGCGGCTAAGCATTTTTCAACTGCCTGCTTGCGTTTCTGAGAAGCGGGGCTCCGTATAATTTATAATAATTTCTTATTAATACTAGTGACGCTTCACCAACCTATGCAAAAGGATTACGTGCACAAAAATATGTTGCAACGTATTTAGTATTCATACGAAGAAACAGAATGACCGCATCATGAGGTCAACCACCGAAGGGGAGTGGACAACCAGAATGGGAGGATGACAAGAACAGCGACATCAAAGTAGGAAAAGAGACGCGTTGTCGGCAAGACGTGCAAGGCGAACGACCAATATGCTCTGAACATCAGCACGTGTTTGCTGTAGGAGCAGCACGCGGATCATTATGCTATCCTATGAGCTCCAGAAGCCTTCTTTTTTACGTACCTTTCACCTTCGCACATGTATTTTTACAAGTAACGATGCCGGACTCTTCCGGGTGCAAAGCTAACGATGCTTACACAAAACGGTGTCCGAAGTAGCAACATTCTGTTTACAAAGTAAGCCTCCAAACTTTTTGCGCAGCAATTTTAACAACGTTTTTTGAAGACGCAAAACACGCTACTAAAAGTTGTTCACTGCAGTCACAAGCAACGCCGCATTTGGAAATCAACGACAAATGACATCAAAAACCAGTTTTTCCTTTATATTTCCATCTGCTTTCCTGTGCTTTCAGTGATTACAGTAGAATAAAATCCTAGGTTCAGTAACTTGTAAAGGCTGTTATCCCAGCATGGTAAATCTTGCTCATGGTATCCTAGAAAAATCATTAAGATTACCAAATGTGATACTAAGAATATTAGTATCGTTTGATCAAAAGGTGTTATAGAAATATATAATATTAACATTACACAACTTAACAAGAAGTGTGTACGTTTCTCTAAAACTCTTCACACGTTGTTCTTGAGTAGCTAAGGACATTTATGTACGTTGAAACATATTACATTTAATGTATGAGAACAATAATATCTGCGACCATTTGCAATAGGCTGACTTGTTACTGACATAATAGTATCTGCGATCATCTGCTACAGGTTGACATTTTTTTAAATATATAATGCAATCACTACGTAAATTCTAGTATATTAAATATTTATTTTCCATATCTTATATCTTTGAAACTGACAATACTATTCTTTGACGTATATTTAACCAGACATAACGAATTACTTGGAGATAATGTTATTAAAAGTTAAGTGTATTTAAATCTGTTCAGTCCATATATAAAAATTATTCTTTACTATCTCATATGATATTGAAAGTCAGATGAAATTAAATATGCTAAGTCGAAATACAAAATAATCTTCTTTGCTGTCACAGATGATTAAGTTGAATGTATGTTACAATTTCAGGTAATTTATATTTTCAAGGATTCAATCATATGGTTGGTTCTATGTGATGAAATGTCCTCTAATAAAATCTTTAAAATATTTATGGAAACATACCTTATGACGATGATAAACATCAAAAAATAACCAAGGGAAGAAACTGAAAAGGTAAAACCTCAAGTCATAGTCCATAGCGTCCTCAGGTAGTAGTTGATGATCTTCATAGATTGCTATGCATTTCGGTGTATAAACACCATCCTCAGGAAGAAGTTGTAATCACTTGAGGACACAAGAGCCTTGTGAGAGGCCCCCTATATACCTATATGACCACTATAATGCGCGCAGCCCACGTTGATGGAACTGAACTATTCGACGTTAATCGATATGTTCCAGTAGTTTACTAAATGCACTTTTTTAATCAACTATAAATCACATTACTTACTACAACAATTCTATACCATTCCCTGAATTACAATTTTATATACTTTAAAATAATTTCGGCACTCTCTCCTCCTCAACTAACATTCTCCATGGTAAAGGCAAATCTATTGGGTCATTTTTGTTACAGTTGTTCTCTTTAATCTGTCCGATAACGATCGTCTCAGCATAACGTATGGCACGTTCAGTTTTATGTCTGGATACAATTGCTATATTTTCAAAATACGGTACTGCTACTGTTGTACAGCAATATTCCATTAAGGACGTGCTCATTCTTTTGTTTTTCCAATTATTTGAATGCAGTCCTAATCGTTTACTTAATCGGTTTTTAGTACTTCCTATATAATACTTAATTTCAATTCCTAAGTTGTGGGTGGTGGCAATACGATATACACCTGATTGATCGAGAACTCTAGTTTTATCTGTAATTTTTAACACTAAGTCTCTGTATGTGTTCACAAATGTACCTGTTCCTTTATTTTGGAGTTAACACTCTTTTTTTAAGTAGTTACTTATTTTTGGAACATACGGGAAACTTCTACAGTACTGAACATCAACCCTTGGATTAATTTTGGGATGTTTATATCGATAAATAAGTTTCCTTATTATGGATGATTGATATCCATGTTTTTTTGCAACTTGAAATATCCATTTCAACTCCTTATTTCGATACGAGTTTGTACTGGAATGTGAAAAAGCTCGGCTAATTAGCGAATGAAAAACTGCGATTTTTTTTGTACCCACGGATGATCTGAGTTCGGTGGGATTACTACAGGAATGTATGATGGTTTACGGTACACACAAAATGCCAGGTCCCTCCTTTTTCTAGTAATCAATACGTCCAAAAAAGGCAATTGACAATTATTTTCAAGCTGAAGTGTTAACTTAATTGTTGGGTATACTGCAGATAAAGCGTCTTGAATTCTTGTAATATCCTGAAAATTAGTTGTTCTAAGCAGAAAAAACGTGTCATCAACATACAGACAGTAGTATGCAATGATACTTGAGAACTGTGATATTACTTGTTCTTCTAAATCCTGCATTATCACCTCAGAGAAAAGTGAAGACAGTGGTGACCCCATTGGTGCACCGCTGGTTTGCTGGAAGGTGTTATTTTCGAACTGGAAGTAATTATTGCTATGTATATATTTTAATATTTTTATAATCTCCAATACCTCACATGGTTCCAGGATTTTTTTCTCAAACAATTTCTGTTGTATGATGTTGATTGATTCCATGACGGGAGTATTTGGAAATAGTGCAGTAACGTCCATACTAGCTAGTGTGTGCTGTTCTGATATTTGTAGATTCTTGATTTGATCTAGGAATTGAAGAGAATTCTTCACAGTGTATTCATTCTTCATGAAATACGGAGCCAAAAAACGAAAGAGTTTCCGTTCCAGTTGTATTAGTGGGGAATTTGCTTTAGATACGATCAAACGTATTGGTTCGTTATTTTTATGTAATTTGATCTTGCCAAATGCTTTAGGGATACTCGCACCTAATGGTGGGTGGACTTTGCATACATCTGATGGTAATGTGCTATGATTACGAATACCTGCTAGATAACGAATTAATTTATCTGTTGGATCACTATGGATTACTTCAACTGCAATTTCTTCCATAGCGGATGTCATTTTTAGAACATAAGTTGCATGATCTAATATCACTAGTTCTTTAGATTTGTCTGGTTCAATTATGTTAATCGTAGGATTAATTTTTAAATCCAAAAGTTGCTGTCTTTCATATTTATACGTCTTGTTTATCGTATTTTTGCTATAAGGATTAATAACCTGTTTAATGGTACGATAAAGTTTAAATCTAACAGAGTCTCGACGTAAAGGGTTAAAGTTACCTAATATATTCTTGAGTAGTGGAATGTAATCACTGGTTTTTCTCAGATGACTCGGTGGAGCGAACTTAACTCCACGATCTAATATGGTTTTTTGCACTTGCGAGAGTGGTATTGACGATTTATTGACATAATTAGAAATTGTGCTTTGTCCAATATTGGGGTTGTTATGATTATTATCATATATAATCCAGTCTAACTTCTTTCTGAATCTCTGTGTAAACACTTCTGTTTTTTTAGTCACTGTCTGAAAAACTGCCTGCAGGTCTTCACCACAATCGCTTTTTTTACAGTTCGAAAACGCAGTGTCAAAATGTTGAAATGTTCAAAGGTTCTATAACTCGTAACACTTCCGATGTAAAGTCCCTATATGATTCCTTTTTTTTTCTAATTTGAACTATTAATCGTTTTCGTTCATAAGTTCTCAATACTTTGAAATAAAAAAAAACGATAAACAAAACGTATAAATATGAAAGACAGCAACTTTTGGATTTAAAAAATAATCCTATGATTAACATAATTGAACCAGACAAATCTAAAGAACTAGTGATATTAGATCATGCAACTTATGTTCAAAAAATGACATCCGCTATGGAACAAATTGCAGTTGAAGTAATTCATAGTGATCCAACAGATAAATTAATTCGTTATCTAGCAGGTATTCGTAATCATAGCACATTACCATCAGATGTATGCAAAGTCCACCCACCATTAGGTGCGAGTATCCCTAAAGCATTTGGCAAGATCAAATTACATAAAAATAACGAACCAATACGTTTGATCGTATCTAAAGCAAATCCCCCACTAATACAACTGGAACGGAAACTCTTTCGTTTTTTGGCTCCGTATTTCATGAAGAATGAATACACTGTGAAGAATTCTCTTCAATTCCTAGATCAAATCAAGAATCTACAAATATCAGAACAGCACACACTAGCTAGTATGGACGTTACTGCACTATTTCCAAATACTCCCGTCATGGAATCAATCAACATCATACAACAGAAATTGTTTGAGAAAAAATCCTGGAACCATGTGAGGTATTGGAGATTATAAAAATATTAAAATATATACATAGCAATAATTACTTCCAGTTCGAAAATAACACCTTCCAGCAAACCAGCGGTGCACCAATGGGGTCACCACTGTCTTCACTTTTCTCTGAGGTGATAATGCAGGATTTAGAAGAACAAGTAATATCACAGTTCTCAAGTATCATTGCATACTACTGTCTGTATGTTGATGACACGTTTTTTCTGCTTAGAACAACTAATTTTCAGGATATTACAAGAATTCAAGACGCTTTATCTGCAGTATACCCAACAATTAAGTTAACACTTCAGCTTGAAAATAATTGTCAATTACCTTTTTTGGACGTATTGATTACTAGAAAAAGGAGGGACCTGGCATTTTGTGTGTACCGTAAACCATCATACATTCCTGTAGTAATCCCACCGAACTCAGATCATCCGTGGGTACAAAAAAATCGCAGTTTTTCATTCGCTAATTAGCCGAGCTTTTTCACATTCCAGTACAAACTCGTATCGAAATAAGGAGTTGAAATGGATATTTCAAGTTGCAAAAAAACATGGATATCAATCATCCATAATAAGGAAACTTATTTATCGATATAAACATCCCAAAATTAATCCAAGGGTTGATGTTCAGTACTGTAGAAGTTTCCCGTATGTTCCAAAAATAAGTAACTACTTAAAAAAGAGTGTAAACTCCAAAATAAAGGAATAGGTACATCTGTGAGCATATACAGAGATTTAGTTTTCAAAAATAGATATAAAACAAGAGTTCTCGATCAATCAGGTGTATATCGTATTGCCACCACCCGCAACTTAGGAATTGAAATTAAGTATTATATAGGAAGTACTAAAAACCGATTAAGTAAACGATTAGGACAGCATGTAAATAATTTGAAAAACAAAAAAATGTGCACGTCCTTAATGGAATATTGCTGTAAAACAGAAGCAGTACCGGATTTTGAAAATATAGGAATTGTATGCAGACATAAAACTGAACGTGCCATACGTTATGCTGAGACGATCGTTATGGACAGATTAAAGAGAAAAACTGTAACAAAAATGACCCAATAGATTTGCCTTTACCATGGAGAATGTTAGTTGAGGGGGATAGAGTGCCGAAATTATTTTAAAATATATATAATTTTTTATATATAAGTATATAAGAATTTTTATATATGGACTGAACATATTTAAATACACTTGACTTTTAATAACATTATCTCCAAGTAATTCGTTATGTCTGGTTAAATATACGTCAAAGATTGGTATTGTCAGTTTCAAAGATATAAGATATGGAAAATAAATATTTAATATACTAGAATCTACATAGTGATTGCATTGTATATAAAAAAAGTCAACCAGTAGCGGATGATCGCAGATACTATTATGTCAGTAATAAGTCAGCCTATTTCAAATAGTCGCAGATATTTTTGTTCTCATACATTAGATGTAATATGCTTCAACGTACATAAATGTCCGTAGCTACTCAAGAACAATGTGTGAAGAGTTTTACACAAACGTACACACTTCTTGTTAAGTTGTGTAATGTTAATATTACGTTAAGATTACTTACACCAAATGTATATATGGTCCACATGGCTGTGCCTTGACAGAATGGAAATAAATGAAATCCTGGACTTTTTCATTTAAACAGCCATTTCTCTTGTTTCTTATTTATTGAATTTTCTGAATTTTTTTCTTCTTCAAATGCTCTCTAATAATTCGCAGTTAACCCTTTGAAGGGCAGTAGCAGAAATAATCAGTCTTGTTATTTCACAAATGAGTTGTAGAGTGCTTTAGTACCATATAAACAGAATTTACCAAAAAATAAAATTAGTGTCACCCTAATTAGGTAGTTACATATTGAAACCACCACCCGACTACAACTACAGTATTTAACAGATCGTGAAATTTGAAGGTCGTTTTTCTAAGAAAAAGTGGTTCCAAAAGTGTACCACCACCCTTGAAAGGGTTTTAACAATTGATATTATTCAGTACACAGTTTCGTAAAAATAGTAGCATGCGTCATCTGGATTATAACAGTTCCACAAAACCACTAATAAATGTTAAACAATTCTCGAATATGCGTGAAAATACAAAAATCATCATAAAAGTAGAAGGAAAATGAATAAAATTATCAGTTTATGTTAAACTGAATCAGTATTAAAAACATGCAGTCGAATTCGCTAATCTTCTTAAATGCTGCTACCGGAGGAGTAAATGCTTTGAAAGTGATTTTTGCTTACTGATTTTATAAAAAGGTGGCCTAAAACCTAAGATTATTCGAGAAAGAGCAAATTATTGTGAAAAAAAAAAAAAAAAAAAAGATTCTTAGCGCTCACACGCATGTTTTAAAACTTAAAAGATATGATATGCATGTTTGTTTCATTATGAATGGAACAATAGTTCATAAGTTATATTGAATTATTACCAGAGATTATGCTATGTCCCATGTTTCCCGGAAATGTATGAAACGCATAAAGTGTTAAATATTAAAATACATAAAGTATGAAGTGTTGTCAACGACAAACGATCTATGTTTCCTGCTTATTTTAAATGCACAGTTTCTACTGCGTCATAAATAGAGTTCTCAATTCGAAATTTCCAGTCGAAAACGATGGTTCTTTTGTAGACTATTTAAGCGGAAACTAACTTATTTTCAACATTTAGAAAATTGGTCGAGAAAACAAAAAACGTCTATAAAGTGACAGAACAGAAGAATTGAAAACAATGCGGTTTAAAAAACACAAAAATCACTGGCAAAAATCCAATTCCTGAAAATAAATGACAGATTTTTAATACATTAATCAAAAGGAAAAGTAAATTAATATTATTTTCCGTAATGTCGTCACAATTCCTGTTACTGCTGTTAAACTGGGTAACCAGTTCTTCAAGTAATGAAACAAAATTTAAGTTAAATGTAAGTCAATTAACACCTATATTTAAGAACAGATCACAGCGTAAGATACAGTTATGCAGTCATCACAAATAAAGCTAGGATTATTTCTTTTTTATGTGATTGTTTTTATGTATTTGTCCTTTTTATCTGGATAAACAAACATTGGCAACGACGTTCTGATTCTCAAAATGAAAATTATATTATTAATTTTTGTGTGTGTGTGATACTCGTTTCCTGTTTCTATCTTCTTGCTTGTAAATTTTTATCATAATTTCGCTACAATGCAAATACAAAGTGAAGTTTTAATTTTTTTTATTTGCTCAGATGCGATTGAGAATGAATCGCCATTTTTGAGTTGCTTATAATATGTTAAAATTAATTTATTGCTGTCAAGATTTCAAGTGTACGAAATGAAATAAAAATACTGACGTTGACCATTTGCATTACTTTTTCATCCGTTGTTTGAACAGCACGCGAATTACACGTTTATAATGGAAACACAAACATCGGCATTTTTAAATGCCTTGATATCCGGCGTGGAATCACTTCCACAAGGTAAAGTTTAATCAACTGCTTCTCAAGGTGGAAATTGGTGGTATTGGAGAGCACGTCGTCAACGTCAGTCACCCTTTGTCTACGTCGCGCGGCGTCTACGTGATGTCAAACCCTGCTCCAAACAACCACGCCCAAAGATTTCCCCCTTGTTGAGCACATCTCATGTATCCTTCAACGTCATCTTCTAGCGCGTCCGGATTCAGCACAAACACTTGACAACCCATGATGCCCAGCTACATGTATTGCCAAGAGTTCAGGAGATCCCATTTACTTAGATCACAGAAATGACATGAAAGCTTTCACATAAATGGGTCATTATTGTCATAAATACTCGATTACTGTGCCATATTTGAGCCATCTCTATGGGCTGCGCAATGGTGTTGCAATTTTTGTGACCATAAGTGTATATTCCTGAAACATGTATCTTCTGAGAGACGACAAAGAGCTCTAGAAAGAACGGTGAAGAATCTCCCCAGGAACTAACCATATACTGTATATTGCTCGACATAAGAAATGCCACACAAAGAAGTATTTGTCGAAGTGCCATGTAAATTGGTGGGTATGTGTCGAAAGTTGGGTTATGTAAGTGATTGCACTTGCGGACCAATCACATGCTGGGTGAAGGAGACAAGAAGGCAAAACTGTGAAAGCAGCAATTTGTCGGTGACGGATCTCCTAGTTCTGGAGTGAGTTGCTGTAACCGACTAAGTTACACCGACGGAATGTATCGCTGTAGATTTGTCGTCTTGACACGTACTTCACCCCTGTAGTACGTCACAAAATGGCGGTTTGGTTCCCCTCACCTTGGCGTGTGGACAATTGCATCGGAGTGATATCGGTGGCAAAAGCACGTGTAAGGAATGAGAATGCTCAGGAGACGTCTTCGGGAATTCTACTATCGTACAGGCACCTTCACTACAGGCTTCATTATTCATTGTAGGGCTACGTACGGCTATAGTTTGTCCCTGCGTCGCATCGCGACGGGAACGCATCGGGATACAACAACTGTCGGAAGCATGTAGCGATACTGGTTGGAGGAAGATAACGTGCGTCGCCGTAGTGGGACTGGTGCAAATAGAAGATAGTGCAAGCTGTAGCAGCCCCACAATACACAGCGGACGACATTCAACGAGGTGTTCAGACAAGTATGGACATCCGCGTATCGAAACGGACTGTGAATCACATATTGGTCGAGGTAGGTTTGCGCTGTTCCCAGCTATTGCGACGACTACCTCACATCGCAGCACATCGTCACACAAGGTTGAAGTGGTACCGAACTAGACAGGCAAGACGAATGGAACCATGTCGCATTCAACGACGAGTCTCCCTTCTGTCTCAGGTCAGACGATCTCAATGACGAGTCTCGCTTCTGTCTCAAGGCAGACTATCTCCGACTGACAGTCTGGAGACGAAGTGGTCAGTGAGATGATCTTGCTGCCATGCGTGAGCGTCATACTGCTCCTCAACCTGGTGTGATGCTTTGGGGCTCTCTGAGTTTTAACTGTCGTTCACCACTCGTACGCATGGTGGGCACAATGACAGCACGACGATACGTCGATGATGCACTGAAGCCTGTTTTGTTGCAGCATATCCGTGGTATCCTTGATGCCCAGTTTCAACAAGATAACCCCGGCCCGCACGCTGCCAACGTCAGCAGACAGTGCCTTCAAACTGTCCAGGTGCTGCTCTTCCCAGCTTCTCTGCTATAGAGAACGTGAGGATGCCATTTACAGACGATTTAACGCTTCGGCCCAACCCTCTCGCAATGCTGATGAATTGCGGATGCAGATCAACGATGCATGTTGAGCTACACCTCCGAACACGATCCAGGGACTTTTTCTCCCGATGCCACGTCGTGTTGCTGCATTTATAGCCCAGTATGGCGGTCATACGACCTACACTGTTAAAAATTGTGTGGTAGATTGCACCAAAAAGTGGTGCTACACCAGCTGCACCACTTACTGAGAAAAGATACACCATTGTGTGGTGCAAACATAACCAACAACTTGATGCAACCTTGCACCGTACTGAAGTACAACCTCGTACCATACCGTGACACAAAGTTGAATCATGTTTTGGGATTGGGTTTACACCACACAATGATGTATCTTTTCTAAGAAAGTGGTGCAACTGATGTAGCACTACTTTCTGTAGCAATCTACCACAAAATTTCTAACAGTGATACTGACTCAGGCCACCTTATACTTTCTCCTAGCCCACTGCATTTATGCAATCCCTTAGAAATTAAATCACATCTTTCCCACCTGATTACCTACACGTATGGCAAGTTTTACCTCATTTCGTGCATTCCTTCATGGTGTGGCATTTTCTATATCGAGCAATGTAACTTCCATCATGAGTTTGCGAAGATATTAATTCTTCATAGCTCCCGTAATAGTCAGAGAAATTATTTATTGAAAATATAGACATTTCTACAAAAGAATTAGGACTGAAGCCATGTTACTGTAAGAATATGACAGCCTTAAAGGCTCTCAAGACGTTGGGTCGTTGCATTTGAACGAGAAGAAAACTGAAGATTTCAGAATACTTCTTCTACAGACACTGCATCACACAAGGTTCCCTGCTTTAACGAAATTCTTGGTACCTCCTGAAAGCTGTGGAATATACACAATCGTATCAGAATAATATGACCACCTACCTAATTATGGGAATAACCATCCTTGGCCCGGAGGACAGCGGTCAGACGGCGTGGCATGGACGCAATGAGACACTGGAAGGTTGCCCGAGGCACAAGTGCCCATTCAGACTGCGTCAGAGCACGGAAGTCCCGAAGATGAAGTGGTTGGGGGTCGGCACGTCGAACCTGTCTAACCAAATAGTCCCATAAGCGCTCTACGGGATTAAGGTGGGGCGATTTCGCCGGCCAAGGGAGAACGGAAACATCGCTGTCATGTTCCTGGAACCATTTACGCACCCCCTTGGCGACATGGCAGGGCGCATTGTCCTGTTGGTAGACACCATCACCACCAGGGTAAACGTCCAACATGAAGTGATGCATGTGGTCAGCGAGGATGGACAAGCAGTCATTGGCTTTCAGGGACTCATCCAGTGGCACCAGCAGTCCCAGGTCATACCAAGAAAACATCCGCCAGACATGCACATTGCCAACACTGGCATAAACTTGACCGACAAGCGTGTCTGGGTGTTGGTTCTCGTGTGTCTGACGCCGTATCTGTCACCGACCGTCACTTTTGTTGAGTAGAAACCTCGGTTCGTCGGAGAAGGCAACCTTTTCCCATTCTTCCACTGTCCAATGACGGTAGTCCCATGCAAACTGCAGGCGTCGTTGCCGATGGACCTGGATTAACACGGGCGCCTTGACGCAGCGTCGACTGAAGAGACCCATACGCAACAGGGTTCGCTCTACTGTTATTGGGGACACGTACCTGGGTTCCCCAGCGTTCAGTTGCGTGGTCAAGTGCTGCACTGTTGCGCGTCGATTGCCCTTTACCAGTCAACGGTGGCGACGTTCACCTCTGTGGTCGATGGCCTTTGGAGCTCCACAGTTATGATGTCGGAAGGTACTCGGTGTATCAGCGGTCCATTCTTGGTACACCCTTACTAAAGCACCTGGCGAACAGCCCACGAAGTCTGCTGTTTCTGAGATGCTTCCACCCTTGCCGAGGTAGCCTATGATCATTCCGTTTTGAACGTCCGTCAAATCACAACCTGTGTTCATTGTGCTCATGTTACGCACTATGGCTCATCTGTCCTGGCCGGCCGCTCATATCTCCGTGTGGTCGATCTTGTCACGTGCGCTCTGTGACGCGCATAGGCGGGTACACTGTGATTCCGGGGATTGTTGTATTATTCTGATACGACCGTGTACATTACCCTCATCACCCAATATCTGCACCATAACGTCATGAATCTCCGGTGGGGACCTTACTTCCAAAGACAGGTATTTTATCATGGCGTGTAATTCTTTTTTCCTCCATTTCGCCAAGTCTTTGCCATGTAGCTCACAAAAACACGCAATCGAAACAGAGAACGGGTGGATCTATAACTTGAAAATTGGTACAGTGACATATAAGAATATGTACTACCTACAAAAAATATATATATTGCATATCCATATTCACGTTAGAAGTAGATTAAAATACAAACTTTTTGAACGTCCCTCATACACTGACGGGAAAAAAATCCCAATACCACGAAAAAATAGTTATAGAGGAATGAAATGGCGGCAATGCATTTTTATAGGTAACATATTTAATCGATTAAGGTTTCAAGATCACAGCTTAATGCAAGCGCGAGAAGAGCTATTTTAAATGTGAAATGCTGGTACATTAATAACCGGTGTAACCGCCAGAATGTTGAATGCAAGCACGCAAACGTTCATGCATTGTGTCGTACAAGTGCTGGATGTCAGTTTGTGGGATGGAGTTCCATGCCTGTTGCACTTGGTCGGTCAATACAGAGACGGTTAATGCTGGTTGGGGGTGACGCTGGAGTTGTCGTCCAATGATGTCCCATACGTGCTCGATTGGAGAAAGATCTGGTGATCTAGCAGGCCACGGCAACATGTCGACACTCTGTAGAGCATGTTGGGTTACAACAGCGGTATGCGGGTGAGCGTTATCCTGTTGGAAAACACCCCATGTAATGCTGTTCATGAATGGCAGCACAACAGGTTGAATCACCAGACCGACATACAACTGTGCCGTCAGGGTGCGTGGGATAACCACGAGAGTGCTCCTGCTGTCATAGGAAATTGCTCCCCAGACCATAACTCCAGGTGTAGGTCCAGTGTGTCTCGGCCGCAGACAGGTTGGTGGCAGGCGCTCACCTGGCCTCCTTCTAACCAACACACGGTCATCACTGGCACCCAGGCAGAACCGGCTTTCATCAGAAAACACAACAGATCTCCACTCCGTCCTCCAATGAACTCTAGCTTGACACCACTGACGTCGCAAACGGCAGTGGTTTGGAGTAAGTGGAATGCGCGCTACAGGGCGTCTGGCTCGGAGCTGTCCTTCAAGTAACCGATTTGTAACAGTTCGTTGTGTCACTGTGGTGGCAACCGCAGCTCGAATTGCTGCCGCAGACGCAGTACGATGAGCCACGGCCATACGCCGTACACTGCGGTCTTCCCTCTCAGTAGTGCCACGTGGCCGGCCCGAACCCGGTCTTCTTGAGGCAGTACCTTCCCTTGACCACCGCTGCCAACAATCATGCACAGTGGCTACATTCCTGCCAAGTCGTTCTGCAATATTGCGGAAAGAAAATCCACCTTCTCGTAGCGCTATTACACGACCTCGTTCAAACTCCGTGAGCTGTTGATAATGGCTTCTTCGTCTTCTTAAAGGCATTCTTGACTAACATCAACACCCTACGTCGAATCTCAACGATAACTAACGCTCACGAACGTTACAGCGCGTATTTACAGCAAACCTACTTTGCATGTTCCGAGGGCCGCTACTAACGCCACATGTATGCGCCGAGCGCGAAATTTGCATAGACGTCATCTTACAGATGTACTCTCACCGCCTACCAACTGTCGTTTATCTGACACAACCCCTTCTAGGTGTTGGGATTTTTTTTTTCCGTCAGTGTATTACCGACCTGTACCCCAACACAAGTGATACATAAAATTTGCCGAAGGTTTTCTCAAAAGTTTTATTTTCATTGCTAGATACAGTTATAATGGAAGGTTGCGGATTCTTAGGTGGAAAGAACTAGCACATACAAAATGAGAAAAAAATACTAGAACCAACATACCGAGGTGATTGTACTAAACGAAAGCCAATATCATGTGGTTTCAAGACAAAACTTCGAGTCACACCTCAGCGTCTACGTTCAGATATATTCAGCGTAAGTCAAAGGAAAGAGGACGGACTTTGCGCTGTATTATTCAAATTGTTCAAAAAGTTTGCGTTCGGAGTTGATAAGTTCAGATAGGTTACAGATATTTAAAAGCACTTGCCGTAGTCGTTAAAACAGTTGTCCCATTGACGAAAAAGGTTGAAGATGCCGTTGCGGTAGAAGTCTGTTGTCTGTTGAGTACAAAAATCCAATACAGCCTTCGTCACGTCATCGTCCGACTGGAACCTGCGTCCTTTCATTGTCCTTCTCAGTAGACCGAAGAAGTGGAAATCGCAAGTGGAAAGCTATGGAATGTAAGGAGGGTGCTTAAGAGTCTGCCATTTACGGGCTTGGAATTTGCCCTTTAGGACGTTAGCAACACGAGGGTGCGCGCTGTCTTGCAGAAAGATTGCTCCTTTACTGAGGTTGCCTTGAGGTTCATTCTGAATGGTACGACGCAAATGCTCAAGTGTCTCATGATACTGACACCTGGCTCCTTGAATTCTACCAGCAATGGGCCTCGGTGGTCGAAGAACACTGTCGCCATCACTTTCCCAGCAGATGCTTGCTCCATTTTGAATTTTTTCAGACAGGGAGAAGACTGCTATACCCATTGCTAGAGTTGGATTCTGGTTGGAAGTGGAAGCACCAGGTTTAGTCGCCGGTCACAATGCACCCGAAGAATGCGTTGCCCTCGGCTTTGAAACGCAGCAAGTGTTGCAGAGAGACTGCCATACCATGTGTTTCCTGATCATTATGGAGAGCTCGTATGATCTATTCACAGCATACTTTACGGTACCCTAGACCCTGTACGATGCTTTGGACTCTACCGTAGCCAGGGCCGGATTAAGGGAGTCTATAGAGGTTATAACCTTGAGGCCAATGCGACCAAGGGCCCATGAGGCATGCTTTGGCAAATAATAAATAAGAGAGAGAGACGTTTATAAAATAGTTTTACTTTTGTCTCGTATGATTTCCACTCGGTCAGAAACAGAGACAGGAAGACGAACAGATTTCAAGGCTGTGACTCAGCAAAAGTAAACGTTTCGTGTCGCTGTGCACAGCGATTTCGGTGAGACAGTTTCAGTTTTTTCACTACCATCCACCCACCCTTCCAATTTGGACTTGGAACAATTTATGTTCGAAATCCCCTATGGCTTCACATTACATAACAAAAACGATACACTAAAAAAAGTATACAATGCTAAATCATTAGAAAATCCAATACAAAATCTAGGAATCTTAAGCTTTTAACTCATGTTCTTTCGAGAAAGATGGAAAATACAGTGACTTATGAAAACTCTGCAGATAATTTAGTAGTTGCAGCTTCGTGTTTTAACGTACTTTGTAATAATTGACCCGTCGTAAGTTCTTTGGGGGCCCTACTCAGATGTCTTAGCCTTGGAGCCCACTCAAGTGTCTTAGCCTAGGGTCCCGCTAAGACCTTAATCAGGCCTTAACCGTAGCTCACGTTGAAGTCACTGGCCATTTGATGAATGGTACTCACCGATCATTGAGAATAGCGGTTCACACTCTCAATGTTATCGGTCGTGTTTCATGTGGATGAACCCCCAGACCTCTGCAAATCGTGTGTCGTACCGAGACCGTCACAAAATTCTTGACACCCTTCCACAACAGAGGACTTTGACAAGCACGCATCACTATACACCGCCACCATTCTACGATGAATTTCTGTAGATCTCTTTCCTTCGGCGGAGAGAAACAGAATAACAGCTCGTTGATCTGCTTTGGACGCGCTGGGTAACAACGATGCCACCAACACGTGAACGCCACCCCGGTGGCGCAGTGGTCTAAGCGATGGCCTCTGATCATTCGTCCGAAAGGGATCCGGGTTCGAATCTGAGGCATGGATGTTGTGCTTGTCTTACGGCACTGGTTCTCTCCCTTCCCTGGAACCAGTGACCCTAAATTAGGGTCGGGCTACTGGTTATAGCTCATTGAGTTGCTCATGGTGGTCGTTAAACCTCCAATCAAAAAAAAAAAATATGTGTACGATATGTTCAACAAGTTAGTAAAATCATGCAATGCATTGATTATGATACTCTTTCCAAAATACTAGAAATCGCACGTAGACAAGCCCTCCTCCCTACCCTGACTATTGAATCGTTCAGTATACCTCCGGAACAACATACTAACTTTTTTGTCGCAATAAAAGCATTATTACTCAAGTTATGAGGATAACAGCTGTAGAGTAAATCTCTCTCCTGTGCCCTGACCTTTGATCCCATTTCGATGTTATTCAACAGAATTGGTTAAGTGTACCTCCGGAACAACATACTAAAGTTTTGTCGCAATAAAAGCATTATTACTCAAGTTATGAGGATAACAGCTGTAGAGTAAATCTCTCTCCTGTGCCCTGACCTTTGACCCCATTTCGATGATGTTCAACAGAATTGGTTCAGTGTACCTCCGGAACAACATACTAAAGTTTTGTCGCAATACAAGCATTTTTAGTCAAGCTGTGAGGATAACAGCTATAGAGTAAATCTCTCTCCTGTGCCCTGACCTTTGACCCCATTTCGATGATATTTAACAGAACCGGTTCAGTATACTTCCGGAACAACGTGATAAAGTTTTGTCGCAATCGAATAATTTTTACGAAAGTTATGACGCATAAGGTAGATGGAATGGATCCCGCTGCTATGTCCTGACCTTTGATCCCATTTCGTCAAAATGGGCCGCGGGTGGCCTAGTGGGCAACGTTCGTGGCTGCCACGGAAAGGACCTCAGGTTCGATCCCAGCAGGTACGAACGCTCGATCCACTAAATATCCGCCGTGCGTCAGATGGGCACGTTAAGCCGTCGGACGCCGGGTACTGCCCCCCCCCGATAATAAATAAGGGCGTCTTCGTCCCCCCTTTCTACTTTGCTTCCGTGTCACTTTCCTATCGGGCGCTCTAGCCCAAATCTCCTAGTTTCCTATTTCTAAGGGTTGTTTAAGACCTGGGGTCAGACACTCCCTTCCTAAAATCCTCTACATATAAAAAAACAACAACATTTCGTTAATTTTCAGTAGGATTCGTCCCCAAGTTGTCCCTTACCACATACTATAATTTCATCGAAATCAAACCATTTTTACGCGAGCTATTGTGCGGACAGGCACACAGACAGACAAAGCTGGAGCATATACGCTTCTTCAACTTACGGTTGGAAAGCATAAAAAAGCACAGTATTACGCCGCCACAGTTGGACTGTTACTCTCACGAGAACATGGGGACCTTGCATCGATAGTCTGAATCGCTAACCACTAAGGCATCCGCGGCTCATAAAAAGCGTTACTCTCACGGGTTACTGACTGTGTTTATATAGCCTGACTTTCTTCAACGTTTACGTCATACGCGGTCTTGCAGCGACCTCGAACGGAAACTTTTTGATCATCCCATATACACTGGTTTCCACAAATTAAGCAACAAATGGGAAAATCGTGATAACTCAAAAAGTATGCAACCGATTCGGATGAAATTTGGTGGTAAGCTTTATCAGACCAAATGCAACAAAAGGAAAAAAACGTAATAACATGCGATACAAAGCATTTACATTTGTATGGGTGATGCAAATATGAAAATACAGAAATATAGGTATCAAGATGAAATAGGAGAAGGTACTTCAATACGAAGTGTGGTTACCCCTGAACAGTAATACAGGCCCGACAGCGATGTTCCATGCTGTTAATTATGGTGTCGAACAGTTCCGTGGGTATAGCTGCGTCCATTGTTCGAGCAAAGCAGTGCGAAGTCCCTGCAGGGTTCGGGTAGGGGGCTGAAGGCCAGCAACACGCCTCCAGAGAGCATCCCAGACATGCTCAATGGGATTCAGATCGGGACAGCGTGCTGACCAATCCATACTGACGGACTATAATCTCCTGTTCCAGGTACTGGTGCGCGAGACGAGTTGTGTGAGGGAGGGCGTTATCCGTCTGCAATACAAATGCACCGCCAATTGCTGCCGCGTACGGACAAACAGTTGGTCTGAGCATTTAGGTTTCCATGTGGCAACACATAGAGGTTGGTACGGCAGCCTAACTATATGCCTGCCCACACCAGAACACTACCACCACCATAGATGTCTCTTTCCTGGATATTAGAGGAAAGATAGAGAGTACCGGCCTCTCTCCAGATGTAAACTCGGCGAGAATCACCCTGTAAACAGTATCACGACTCATCAAAGAACAGAACGGGCCTCCATTGATTTTGAGTCCAGTTCACGTGCATTCGTGGCGGGGGTGAGGAGCACGCATAATACCGGTCGCCGAGCATACAGTCCTCCTGCATGTAACCTTCTGCGTACCGTCGAAGTTGATACCGTCCGTCCGGTGGCTATCACAAGCACAGATCTGAGATGAGTCGGTGTAGCCGTCCTGTTCCGCCGTGCCAAAAACCGCAAATACCGGTCATCCGCGGAGGTTGTCGCCCTTGGCCTACCTTTGCTGTACCTTCGGGAAGCTGCACCCGTGGCTTGGAACTGTTGTCCCATCCTGCTGACAACAGAACAATCGACGTTGAGCAATATTGCAGCGCCCGCCTGCCGTTGCCCTGCTTCGAGTTGACCTATCTCTCTGTAGCGTAATTCCGATGGTAAATGACGTCTCGAAGCCTTGTTAACAGCATTGCTATCTCAAAATCTTGTCATTCACCGCTGCACATGAATTGGCGACTCCCTCTGAATTAGCTAGTTTTAAGCTATCGCGCATTCGCACAAAGCGCTGCCAGCGCCACTCATTTGCCTACCGTACATCGATGCTGTATGCCTTTGCCCTAAACATATGCAAATTTCGTGCAATTTGAACTGTACTTCGCCTAATTATCGCGATTTTTCGATTCGTTGCTTAATTTATGGAAACCAGTGTACACTGAAGTGCCAAAAAAACTGGTACACCAGTCTAATACTTGGTAGGTCCCTCACGGGAGCGCAGGACTGCAGAAATACGACGCGGCATGGACTCTACTAGCTTCTGGAAATATACTGTAGGCAATACAGACCATACTTCCTGCAGAGCGTTCCACAATTCGGGTGTATTCCGAGGTCTCGGATTCCTGTGTTCGATAGCGCGTTGCATGGCATTCCAAATGTGTTCTATCACGTTCAGATCTGGGGGACTTGGGTGGGAATGGCAACACCTCAAACTCAGATGAATACTCTTCTAACCATAATATGGCGTCCCGACACTTGTGTGGAGGTGCATTGTCCTGTTGGAACAGGCCCAACCCATCAGCATGATGGCAGGACATGTACCTCGTCAGAAAGGATGCTCACATAGCGTTGGCCGGTCACATACGTTTGTAGACGTACCAGGGGTCCCCGTGAAGTCCAGCCAAACACACCACATACCATTACGGACCCCCCACCACTAGCCGGTACAGTTCCCTGTTGACAGGCGGAATCCATGGCTTAATGGGGTTTTCGATTACACGAATCCTTCCATCTGCCCAATACAGTTGGAAACGAGACTCGTCAAACCAGGATACTTGTTTTCAATCATCAAGTGTCCAGTGGCGGTGTTGCCGTGCCCAAGAGAGGCACATAGCTCTGTGTCGTGCACCCATCAAGCGGACTTCAGTTGGGCGTCGGCTCCCAAAACCCATATCGTGCAGGGTACGTTGCACAGTCCGGACGCTGATGCTTGTTGAGGCTCCAGCATTGAAATCCGATGATACCGGCGAGAGTGTTGCACGCCTATCGCGTGAAACGATTCTTGACAGCCGACGATGGTCACGTTCACCTAATGTCTTTTTACGGCCACACTGGTATCGTAGGTTGGAGGTTTTGCTGGAATTCTTGTAGTCACGGTACACCCTTGCAATGGTCGTCCATTAAAATCCGAACTTCGTTTCTACCTCCCAAATACTATGGCCCATCTCACGAGCACCAACTATGACACCGCGTTGAAAATCGCTTAAATCGTTATTACTTGTCATTCTCATGCCGAAAACAGCCCTGACAGCTGGCAAGGATGTCTATCGCTTTATATACACACTGGCGGACGCAACCGAGTACGCGCGTAGGTTACGTTGCTATGTATTTTGCATAAGCTCGTCTGTACCAGTTTTTCTGGCACTTCAGTGTATATTCCTATTAATAGAATTCAAAAGCTTCTCCCCGGGAAATTTTGCATATTTCGGTTCTTGAAACTATCTCTGAGTAAAAGTCGGCCACTAACTATTGCTGGATTATAGAAAGCATATCAAGAGGTTGGCGTTTCACGACCACGTGATCAACTCTGTAGGCAAGTCTCCCGTTCCTAATTCGAGGTCACTGGTGCCGGGGAAGGGAAATAGCTAGTGCACTGAGAGAAACACACCACCCTTGCCTCACCCGGGGCTCGAATCCAGGTCGACTCGGATGAACGATCAGAAGACAACGCTTAGACCACTGCGCCACGGGAGTGACCTTGTCAAGAGGAATGGAACCGATTGAATATCACATTGCTTTGCAGAAAACCACGACAGCTGAAACTAGGCATGAAGTAGACTAATGTTTCACAACACAGACACCAGACTGAACATGATCAAATACAGCGTCGAAGTATTGATAATAATTTACGGTCATTTGAAAATTGCGTCATATAACGCAATCGCATTTTTAAAATGGAGCAAACAATGCGACACCTTTTTTAAATACTCGTAATTTTATCACTTTCTCAAAAAAAGTTTTGTGCCATGCGTGTCACCAATGCGCAGATTTAGAAAACAGATTTCCTAATCGTAGATTCTTCAAATGTTTTGTTTCCTAAAAAAAACCGCATCTGAATCTTTTAGTAAAACATAAGGATTATAACTCCAAAACCGGTTTACAATCTATTCCATCGCGGAACTATTTTTTAAAAGATAGCTACTTTTCTTTTGCTGTTTTATCCAGTTTAAGTGTATTCTTATTATTGCAATTCTTTGGGGCTGTCTTTAAATAAAAGTTGATCCTTAGTATAGTTTTACGTATTTTTCAGTACCCCTTTCTTCATGCATCATGATACTTTGTACCTATGTATTCAACATTATACAAAGCCGATTTCCTAATCGTAGGCTCTTCAAATTTTTTGATTCCTAAAAAGACGTACAGTATCCAAACCATTAATGATGATTCTCAAATTTAAGTCATGAAACCTGTTGTTTATTTCCATTAATACTAATTAGGACAACTTTCTGCATTTAAGTTATGGGTGGTGAAGTTTTTGCCACCCAACTTGACATGCATTCTCCAACCCATTGATCAGGGTGTAATTGCATCAATGAAGCAAATCTATCGCTCACAGTTTTTTAGAAATTTATCTGAGGAACATGAAAACATTTTAACATTGTGGAGGAGACTTTCATTGCTGGATGCTGTACATTTAATATCAAAGGTATGGGCTGCTCTAAAGTCTGTAACAATTACACGCTCATGGCGTAAACTACTGCCAGATGCAGAAGAAGATGACTTATAAGGATTTAACACACAAGAAGAAATTGAATCATCTGACATCGTCACTCTGATTTCCCGCATGGAAGGATTTGAAAATGTGGACAATGAAAATGTTGAAGAATGGCTGAAAATAGAAGCATGTGAACCGGGCTCTGCCGCCCCGGTGGCGCAGTGGTCTAAGGCGTCGGCCTCTGATCATTCGTCCGAACGGGGTCCGGGTTCGAATCCCGGTGAGGCATGGATGTTGTGTTTGTCTTACGGCACTGGCTCTCTCCCTTCCCTGGAACCAGTGACCCTAAATTAGGGACGGGCGACTGCTTATAGCCCATTGAGTTGCTCACGGTGGTCGTTAAACCTCCAATAAATAGAACCGGGCTCTCAGCTTAAGAAAAGCTCGGTTCACATGCGTGTATAAAAAACGACGCAGGCAGCGTGACGGTTCTGGTGGTGAGGATGTGGAGATAACTGCGGAAAGAGAAGAACAGTCATGGTGCAGCTTTGGAAGGTGTAGATACACTCATAGATTATGTGGAACAAGGGGATTTTAATTACAGTGATATTGTGACACTTCGTAATATTCATACTGGTGTTAAAAAACAATTAAATGCATCTACACTCAAGAGACGCATATAGCGTCTCAATCCGTTTATTTTTGTGTCGTAGTAAATCCGTTTATTTTTGTGTCGTAGTAAGTACAAAGATTTGCCAAGCTATATCTACCATTGCGTTGATCAAGCCTCCCAGGGGGATGCGAAGGCTTGGCGAATCTTTGTACTTACTACGCCACAAAAATAAACGGATTTATTACGATATATGCGTTTCTTGAGTGTTCACAGTGTGGTGTATTTATAATTACGCTAAATGCATCTAAGAAGCAAAAGAACATTACAGATTATTTTGCTCGAAAAGACATATGACTTTTGTGGGTTGTGTCTAGTAAACGTACTATATGCATATAGGCCTATCGCATTTTTTTTTCGTCAACAGAAACTATAAGTACAGTACCAATATTTTATAATTTTATATACTCTATTGTTAACAGTTTAATGTGTCAAATATATTTTTATATACTGTATAGTGCATACGAAGGTAATTTTTTCAATAAAAATCAAAAATGGTGTTATCCGTGTTTTTCAGTTATCGGTGCACATTTATACGCTGATTAGCACGAACAATCGGGATTCTGCTTTAGCTGGTTTTCAGAATAAAAATCAAAATCTAGAAAATATGAAGGTTTAGAGATACTAGCGTAGCATCTTTACCAAACCGTATAAGGTTTTTTGAGTTGCTATTCACACAAAGCAGTTGTTACGAATAACCATTTTACACAGCTCAAAAAACTGATTTTTTTTCACTCATTTCTGATGTTATGACGAAACTTATAATACACTGGCGGAAAGTGAAAAAAGAACACCGAGAAGGAGACGTCTCATACCAACGAAACTTATACAGCATAATAACGGAATACAGAAGATACCGTGATCAAAATTATGGCAAAATACAGCTGCATTTGCTGGTAAACTGAAAAATAACATTTCCATGTAACATGGTTAGTACGAGGTTGAACCGCCATGAGCTGCGTCACACTGTGCAATTCTGGCATGGAGTCTGTCGTACAGATGTCGGATGTAAGTTTGGGGTATTGAGTTCCAAGCATCCTCAACCTGGACGCGTAAATCGGGGATGGTCGTATCTGGCCAGTGGAGACCGGATAAGTCGCTGTCCCATAAAATCCCACACGTGCTCAATGGGGGACAAATCCGGTGCACGTGCAGGCCATGGAAGTTGTCTCACACCCTGAAGTGCATGTTGCATTGCACGTGCCGTATGTCGGCGTGCGTTATCTTGCTGGAAAACACCACGATGGACCGACCTTACAAATGGCACAACAACGGGCTGAATGATGTTGTTGATGTAGGAGGTGCTGTTTAACGTACCCGGTACAAACACTAGTTGTGTACGGGAGTGATAGCTGATCGCTCCCCACACCAGGAGACCAGGTGTAGGCCCTGTGTGTCGCTGATGGATGCAAGAAGGGTGGAGACGCACCTCTGTGCATCTGCGAACACGCATACGGCCATCACCAACTATACTGTACATAAGATAGTATAACTATACTAGTTATCCGAATTTATTGATGTAGATAAAATCAAAGTTTCCAAGCTTTCGCACATCAACCACATGACTTTTTCAAGGAAGGTAGACAGCAAACAAAATATATTTTTGGTTCAAAAGATTTGTACCAAAACGATTAACACAAAAAAAATATCACGTTTAGTTTGCTGTCTACCTTCCTTGAAAAAGCCATCTGGTTGATGAGCGAAAGCTTAGAAACTTTGATTTTATCTACGCCAATAAATTCGGATAACTAGTATAGTTATACTATCTTTTAGCATTGTATACTTTCTTGGAGCATCTTTTTTGTAATGCAATGTGAAACCACAGGGGTCTTAGACTGTTAACGGTTCCAAGTGCACATTGGGAGATGAGTTTGGATTACGTGAAAAAGTTGAAATTCTCTCGCCGACCTCGCTGTATACAGCGACATGAAGCCTTACCTTTATACATGGTAACTGCCTTGAAATCAGTTCTTCTTCCAGCCTCTGTTTCTGACCAAGTGGAAATCATACGAGACAAAAGTAAAACTATTTTACAAATCTCTCTCTCTCTCTCTCTCTCTGTATCTATTTGCCCAGTCATGCCTTCTGGGCTCTTGGTCATGATGGGCCCCCAAGGCTGTAGCCTCTATGGACCCCCCCTCCTTAATCCAGCCCTGCCACCAGCAGCTGGGCAGCTGTTAGTGATAGTTCCTAGAACTATTGTGGCACTCGGGCCTTCCATTTCTACATGCCAATGCAAACATTTTAGGCAATGGCACAACGTATATTTACCAGAGTTGCCATTCATTATTTCTTGAATACCAAGCAGCGGACCAGGAAAACCGCTCTGTACACCAGCTTTCCTCCTTTTGAGGGCAGGGGGGTAAAAGACCACTGTGACATGTCTGCACCGCAGGATGCACATGAGATAAAGGCAGATAGCAGGGAGAGTGTACGTCCGCGTAGCTCAGTTGGGAGAGCGACTTACTCCGGAGTCAAGGGACCCGGATTCGATGCGCGGCATGGACAAAGATGATGGAGAAATTTATTTCGTCATACTACCGTAAGTAATTCAATGGACTGTATAGGCAGTTGCCTGTCATTAATTTTAACCCAGTGATTCCGAGGAAAGGACACGGCCGGTGCCGTACGACAAACACGCCATCCATGCGTCACTTGGGATTCGAACCCGGACCCATCTCGGACGAATGATCAGGAGCTAGCGCGCCAACCGGAATGGAAACTCTCTTTCTGAGTCAGAACTTTTATAAAACTCTAAGCGTTGAAATAGCCTCAATCAATTAAACAGCCCGGATGCGCATACTGGCTGTGACAGCTTTCGGAAACTACCAATAGACTACCCAAATGGCAGAGTAATAAGAGTTTCATGTCTTTGACTCATTGTCTAAGTTGTGCCTGAATTCGAGTTGCAGAAGAGGCTGAACATCGTCTTCGTCTGGTGGCGTTGGTTCTCGCCCTCTCCTGGAACAAGTGGCTCCAAATAAGGAACTGGTGACTGCTTATTTTCCTTTTAATTAAATTAGCAACTGGTGACTGCTTATTTCCATTATAATTAAAGTAGGAACTGGTGACTGCTTATTTCCCTTATAATTAAATTAGGAACTGGTGACTGCTTATTTCCCTTATAATTAAATTAGGAACTGGTGACTGCTTATTTCCATTATAATTAAATTAGGAACTGGTGGCTGCTTATTTCCCTTATAATTAAATTAGGAACTGGTGACTGCTTATTTCCATTATAATTAAATTAGGAACTGGTGACTGCTTATTTCCCTTATAATAAAATTAGGAACTGGTGACTGTTTATTTCCCTTATACTTAAATTAGGAACTGGTGATTGCTTACTTCCCTTATAATTAAATTAGGAACTGGTGACTGCTTATTTCCCTTATAATTAAATTAGGAACTGGTGACTGCTTATTTCCATTATAATTAAATTAGGAACTGGTGACTGCTTATTTCCATTATAATTAAATTAGGAACTGGTGACTGCTTATTTTCTTTATAATTATTGGTGCTGGGCGTGAAACACTAGGCAAAAAGAGAACTACAATTCGAACACATACACGGTCATATCAGAATAATATGACCACACCCGGAATCACAGTGTACCCATCAAGGCGCGTCATAGAATGCACGTGATAATGTCGACCACACGGAGATATGAGCGGCCGGCCAAGACCGATGAGCCATAGTGCGTTACGTGAGCACAATGGGCAGAGGTAGTGATTTGACGGACGTTCAAAACGGAATTATCATCGGCTGCCGCGCCAGGGTGAAAGCACCTCAGAAAAAGCAGACTTCGTGTGCTGTTTAAGAGATGCTGTAGTAAGGGTGTTCCAAGAATGGGCCGCTGGCACACCGAGTACATCCCGGCGTCATAAGCCTAAAAGGTCATTGATCCCAGAAGAGAAAGTCACCTCCGTCACTGGTAAAAGGCAATCGACGCGCAACAGAGCAGCAATTGCCCACGCAAATGAACGCTGGGGCACTCAGGTACCTGTCCCCGATAACAGTAGAGCGAACACTGTTACGCATGGGTCTCCGCAGTCCACACTGCGTCAAGGCGTCTATGTCAACCCAGGTCCATCGGCAACGACGCCTGCAGTTCACATGGGGCTGCCGTTATTGTACAGTGGAAAAGGTTGCCTTCTCCGACGAATCGAGGTTTCTACTCTACAAAAGTGCCGGACGATGGCAGATACGGCGTCAGACACACGAGTACCAACACCCGGACAAACTCGTCGGTTAAGTACAGGCCGGCGGTTGCAGTGTTCATGGCTGGGGATGTTTTCCTGGTGTGACCTGGGGTGGGTCTTCGAACGCCACTGGCTACCTGTCCATCTTCGTTGGCCACATGCATCCCTTCTTGTTGGACGTTTACCCTGGTGGTGATGGTGTCTACCGACAGGACAATGCGCCTTGCCATGTCGCTAAGAGGGTGCGTGACTGGTTCGAGGAACACGACAGCGATGTCTCCGTTCTCTCTTGGCCTGCGAAATCGCCCGACTTCAATCTCATAGAGCACTTGTAGGACTAGTTGTATCGACAGGTTAGACGTGCCGTCCCACAACACGTCATCTCAGGAACCTCTGTGCTCTGCTGCAGTCCGAATGGGCACGTGTGCCTCGAGCAACCTTCCAGGGCCTCATTGTGTCCATGCCGCGTCGTCTCGCCGCTGTCATCCGGGCCAAGGGTGGTTATTCCCATTATTAGGTATAGGTGGTCATATTATTTTGATAGGACTGTGCATAACGTTTCGATGTTTTAGGTTTGCGTGTTGAAATATACTGTTATATATTAACCACACACTTGTATTTCCATTAATGGTCTCAGAAACCGATAAGTGAGAAGTGTAACTTATGACTTCTTTTTATTGGCTTCCAGGCTGTCGAATTGCATTCTTAATCAGATTTCCTCTTGGACACTTCACAGAAATTCATTGTTATAACAATCTGGCATTTCAATAGATCATCAAGATAGCGTGACGTTGAAATCGTCACACCATCACCGCACACCTTTAAAACGTCGACGTGGTTTCTATTTACCTTGGACTCACCGTCAATTGTTTCCAAAAAGCATAAGGAAATTCGGGAAAGTGACATGCCGTACAGAAGGAAAATCTAACGGAGAAGTAACATTACTTACATAATATAAACAGAAAAGGGAAGATTTAATAAAAAATAATACCTTGTCCTCCATAAATTCGTTTGAGTTTGCGGAGGACATGGCACAAGATTGAATTGAGTACAGATCTGTGGAAAAGTTGAAATCTCAGTACCGCATTCCCAAGTCCTCTGCGTTCAGAGATATGGAAATTTATCCTACTCGTACTTTAAACTAACACTAAATCCTGGGAAATAATAAAAAGGTGCGTAGAGTGTAATGCGTTCGCCATATTTTATCTTTGGAAGGAAGGGGAACTCTTCCGGTATGAGTTCGTCTTTGAAACAGTGTTTAACTCTCTAACATACTCTAATGAAGATGGTAAATTCTTGAACAGTTTTTACTTAAAATAAAAATATCAACGTTTACCACAATCAAATGTTTATTATACATCGACTATAGTTTCGCATAGCTTCTGGCTCGGCTTCATCAGGACGAATTGATCGTAAACATTCGAATCAATGTGACATCATCAGAGTTCTGACGGTCACGGTTTTTGGTGAGTTGTTTCCACGCGCTTGAAAGAAATGGAGTCGACGTCATGTCGTTGACAAGCCGTGAAGAGTTCCGGTATAGCTCTGCAAAACTAAAGTCCATGTATAATAGACCTTTGATTATGGTAAACGCTGATAATTTTATTTTATCTCAAACACCACAAGTTTGTAGTCATAAATTATATACAGTTTTTACTTGTATGAAATTAGTGAGAAAAGTAATATACAGTATGCCGCCCCGGTGGCGCAGTGGTCTAAGCGATCGCCTCTGATCATTCGTCCAAAGGGGTCCGGGTTCGAATCCCGGTGAGGCATGGATGTTGTGTTTGTCTTTCGTCACTGGCTCTCTCCCTTCCCTGGAACCAATGACCCTAAGTTAGGGACGGGCGACTGCCTATAGCCCATTGAGCTGCTCACGGTGGTCGTTAAACCTCCAATAAAAAAAAAAAAAAAGTATACAGTATCATAAACCCTTTTTATTATATGCCCCCATTAAATATGTAGTCATGTCAAGCCTCTCTAAATATCAAATCTTATAATCAATATTCCTGAAATTTTCTATTTTTAGTATGTTTCACTAGAGCTCAGGTAAATGGCATTCACTCTGCACCATGTTTATAAAAAAAATTCCACTTCAAAGCAGTTACAAAGGTAGTATGATGAATGTTACATGGTTTTGTTATTAGTTTTAGTTGAGAAAATTGACAAAATATTTTTCCTCGTATTTCCAGGAGGATGACAATGTGGAGAGTAGTGGAAGTACTTCTGAAAGTTCCAGATCGAGAGACTCTGACCATGCGCTTTACTAAGATCGAGAAACGTTAAACCCAAATGATCTCTGATTACTTAACAGCTCTCTCGAAACCATTTGACAATAAACTCTGGTGAACCAAATGCACACTAATAAAGAAAAATAAATTATTTGCCTGTTTCCTTTCGTTTCTTTATTATTATTATTACTAGGTGAAAAACCGTCAACAATGACGGGAGGAAATAAGGTATGTAGGGTAATTTTTTAATAACCAGATATTTTGTTTTTGTTTGTGAACTTAGAATTGCGCAGTTGCAAATGTTAAAATTTTATAGTAGTTCATGCGCAGAAGCACAAACAGTATTTTTCCTTTTCTGCTTTTTTTCTTTCTTTTTCATTTCTTCTACAGTTATATAAAAAAAACAATACCTGCTTATATTCTGCAAAAACAATTTAGTTATATTCTGCGAATTTCGTGGTGGGAAAAAGGGTTCCCAAATCATATTTCTTCAGCATATGCATGAAATAGTAATAACACACTGTTTGTTACCTACTGTATTGGATCTCTCAATTTTTAGAATTTAGGTGGTTCCACCTAAAATCTCTGCCTTATGTTTCCAATGGTAAAACTACTTTACATGTTTTCTTCGCAATTAATGTATTCCCAAGGATGAAAATTTGTACATCAATAAAACTAACTTTAAGTTATAGCATGGGATATTTAATACTTGATAAAACATAACCATAATTAAGCAATCCAACATTTGTTTGTCTACTGACGTCATCAATGTACAGATCACGCCATCTATTAACAGGTCTGAACATTACTAAAAAAAATTATTGATTTTTAATATAATTATGGTTAAGTTTTAGCAATTATTAAGTATCCCATGCTATAACCTTAAAGTCAGTTTTATCGATGTGCAAATTTTCATCCTTGGGAATACATTAAATGCGAAGAAAATATGTAAAGACGTTTTACCATTGGAAACATAAGACAGAGATTTTAGGTGGAACCACCTTAAATGAGAAAAGAAACTGCTCTGACAATCTAAAATAATCATTTTAGGTCTCTCTCTCTTTTTTTATTGGAGGTTTAACGACCACCGTGAGCAACTCGAAGGGCTATAAAGCAGTCTCCCGTCTCTAATTTAGCGTCACTGGTTCCAGGAAAGAGGGAAAGCCAGTGCTGTAAGACAAACACAACATCCATGTCTCACCAGGATTCGAACCCGGTCCCACCTCGGGCAAATGATCAGAAGCCATCGCTTAGACCACTGCGTCATGGGAGCAGCATTTTATGATCGCAAAGGGAACCTTAAAGATTAAATTTCATACGATAGGATCCTAAATGAAAAATTCTGCATGTCGTTTGTGAACGACAAAGTGGAACCAAAATTCCTGACGCAACGTTTTCCTGCTTCTAAAGAGCTGCTGAAACGATTTCCATCGTCTCACGGAATGCATCTCTGAAGTCATGTCAGAATGCTTTGAATGCGTGACGTCACATCAGCAGCTGTGAAAAATCGGTTTTTGTTGCTATGACAACAAAGCAAAAAGCCCATCAACGCAGCGCAGTAGCAGAAATAAATAAATAATGAGACAAACGCAAGCGTTCAGACAAAGAAAATTATATATTACTGCATCAGTTTAATGAATGCAATATTTTATCAGCGTTCGATTTGTTTGTTTGGTGTCATTTTTAAAAAAAAACAATAAAATTCGAGCTGGACCACCAAAATCAAAATGGTTGCCCGAGTAACCACTGACTCTTCTCAGGTAACTTCAGGTATTTCAGAAAAAAGCTGGGGCATAATTTCTTCATAAAGGGAAGTCGCAAAATATTTTTCGTTCATGGTGGATAGCGAATAACTTATCGGTTATTACTAATGCTCGAATGCATCTCCAAAATAAGCAAGCATTTATGCCCTAAAAAAATCAAGAAATGTGCACAAAAACAGAAATTGTGTGCATTCAATATGCCTGAAAATTTTACTGTGGGATCATTATATTATCAAAAGTATTCGAACACCACAATGGTTTGGGACAAATGGCTTTATTATCGCAATTAGTAGTTAGTCCATCCACCTTTTACTTGTATGACAGCAGCAACATGTCCAGGCACACTATCAACCAATTCCAGACAGGTCTCAACAGCAATGGCTCTCCATTCGTCCTGCAAAGCTGCTGCCGGAGTGACAAGCGAAGACGGTCGTTGTGGTCAATTTCGTATCCGTCGCTCCAGTTTATTAAAGAGGTGTATGGGATTAAGAGCAAGATTCTGAGGTCAGTCTAACAATTCCACCTCATGTTCAAGAAACCAGTACTGCACACGCCATGCTGGCAGGGAGCTCAATCGTGTTGGAAGAGACGACGGTCATTTTCATAATACTGCCACATTGTTGGTAGGACTGAATTATCCAGAACGTCGAGGTACACTTCAGAGTTCATGGTTTGTGGAATAATAACCAACCGGCCAAGTCCCATCCATGAAAAACAACTCCATGCCATGATGGAGCCTCCACCGAATTTAACAGTTGGAAAAACACAGTCCGACGAAAATCGTTCGTTGGACTGATGCCAAATCCAAACACACCCATCATATTGGAAGAGTGAAAAGCGTGACTCATCACTCTAACAAACAGCTTTCAGTCACTCCACAGTCCAGGAATGACGGGAGATACACCACTCCAAACGGTGCTTCGCATTCACGGCAGTGATGTGTGCCGTTGTTCTACATATAATAACCCATATTGTGTAACTCTCTACGGTTAATTATGGTACTAACCGAGCCATTACAAGCATTTCCTACTTCAGCAGCGATGGAAACGGCAGAGGAAAATGGGATTTCTTAGCATTTCTTACCTTGGCTCTTCTGTTACGTTCTGTCAGTTTGTGTGGCTTTCGTGAACGTTTATCCCCCCCCCCCCCCCATCTCTTCAGGGCATCACAGTCGATTTTGGGATGTCTAGTTTAGCTGCAGTGATCCGTATGAAAACGTTACTCAAACGTCATCATACAGTATGACCAGCCCACACTGGAACTCGGGAAGTTCACGTCCACGCGGCATTGCCGCTTCAAAGTTACTGATAACACGACAGAACATCTCAGTTTTATATACGTACCTCCTCACTAGCAGCGCACCCGTTCTTTGCGCTTATGCAAATATTTGGTAATGTCCGAATACTTTTGAAAATATTGTGTATTTACATGATGCACATGCATGTACATTTTGCTCTTGAGTGTTTTCACGATTGCACATGACAACTAGATGCTATTTTACATTTTCGAAAGAAAAAGCATGCTTTCCGTTAACGAAAAAATACTTATACAGGGTGTTTCACGAAAAGTGTCCAACGGTTGGTCGTAACAATAAAGTGAAAAATGCAAAATATGCAGCAGAGGACAATTGAGCTATGGCAGTTGTACCCTATGGCAGAGACATCGCCAAAGGGATGCGAGGGCATGGGCTGAAATTTGTTTTGCCCACCCAGTTCAAAATGTGCCATTTTTCAATATATTTAAGATGTGTAATGTAGATCTTGCCAAATAATTATGAGTCTCGTGAATGGAATACGAGATTACACCATACAATACAGATTTTGAAGATGGCAATCCGTTTTTTGGTGCAAATATGACAAGGATGGTAAGTCAGATAATATCCGAAAACTTGAAAATTTCGTCGTCCTGGAGCGGGAATCGAATCCGTGTCTCCCAGATAGCACCCGGGTATGCTAACCACTACACCACCCAGAACGACCAAGCCTTAAGTTTCCGAAAACTTGAGACTTGGAAAAAATTAAATAAATTATTTTTTATCAGTAAATAATAATATAAATAAATGAGTAAAATAAATTAAATGGAAACTTGAGACTTGGTCGTTCTGGGTGGTGTAGTGGTTAGCATACCCGGCGCTATCTGAGAAATGCGGGTACGATTCCCGCTCCAGGACAACGAAAATTTTAAGTTTTCGGATATTACCTGACTTATCATCCTGGCCATATTTACACCAAAAAACGGATTGCCATCTTCAAAATTTGTAGTGAGTCTAGTATTTTTCTCTATAGTAAGTGTATTGTTTATGTCTCCCTAGAAAAGTTATCAAAATAGCATAATGCGCAGGGCCATGAAAATTCAGTTGATCTTCACTCTTCGAATTCCTTAGTTTAGGCCTCTTCTTTTGTATGGCCATGGGGGGGGGGGGGGGTAATAAGGGGGTGGAAAGGAATTCACTGGGGGGGGGTCACTACTAATTGCTGTTGTTTCTTTACAAAATAGGGAATTCCAACACGAAAAGTGGAGTCTAAAACTACACTAGCGCTCTTAAGACTCCCCGGTAGGATGGAGCGAAAAACACTTTTTTTTTCTTTTATTTGAAACGTCACCATGTGCAATAGTTGCGATTTTATTACTGAAATGATCCCCCGAAATATGTATATTATTCGATATCTTGGGCTTCCCCAAGAACCTCGAAGTTTGAAAGTTATAGGAAAAAATGGTTTAAAAACACCCTCTTTCTCCATTTTGTAAATATAAAAAAATACTGTGTCACCATGTTATTTAATATCACCTTGGAGTGTATAAACACGGGTAGAAAATCAGCAGACATGAGTTAATTTCCTAGGCTTCCCCAGGTCCCCTGAAATATGTAATTTTTCGTCAAAAATGGCATAAATTGTCTGTAAGCATTAAGTTCGACAGCAGCCCTATTGTTACCAATTTGGGCTTAACATTAACAACCCCCTCCCCCTCCTGTCATACTTCCTGGAAACCTCGTGTTGATTTTCAGAAGCATAGCTTGCTGTTTTGCGCTCTCATTTGTTTTTGTTACCTTCTTCACCTCACCCGACACCTTCCCTAACAGCGGAGCTCTGTTTGCGAACTCGCTGTGTCATCTCGCTACAGTCGCACAGATCCTTTTGGGAGAGGGTGTTGGCGGATTTGCGTCATAATGATTCAACAGTTTCTTTCACTCCTAGTGACGTTGATTGGAGCGTACCGGCATTTTCATTTTGTCGTTCAACTACTTAAGATGGCTGAAACAATATAAAGCTGGTTGTCCTATCCTCGGGAGTTATATGGAGATGCATGAATATGTGCTGCCTACGTACGAAGATGTAATGCGCCATTACTACCTTGTGAAGAATACTCTTAGGCAGGAAGGTGCAAATTATGAGTCTGCTGCAGCAGAAATAGCAAGTATTGTTGCGGGCAAAGTGCTAAGTATATGGAAGAAAGCATCTCTTCCGACATCGCCCCGCAAATCGGTTGTAAAGCGCATTACCTAATACAACACTGAAATCCAAAAGCTGAAAAAACATGCTGCAAGAATAGATGAAACCTACCAAAAGAAGGTTGAACAATTTCGTGCAGATTCGCAACATATCTTTGATATATGCTCATGCAAGTGCAAATGTTTTAGAACCTGCAAATGCAGTTCTGTAAAAAAGGTACCCGTGAAAGTGCGAGAGTTTCTAATGGACCACAGAACAAACAGAGGAATGACAGTAGGTGGGCTTGACACAAAAACCAACAGTGCACTGAAGGAAATATCAGCTTGAAAGAGTGATAGGGAAGAGCATCTCCGTAGGAAATTACAGAAAACTGCATCACTGAAATCGGCCCTGCGAGTCGAAGATACAAATACTAATTCTGTAGGAAAACCAGACGAGCTGGGTCCTAGTCATTTGTTGGCCTCGGAGAAAGATTACGATTTCACTCCACACCGCTCTTCAAATCCTAGGCGTCAAATAACACTGTCTGCATTTTCTAATGTAATGTATCTGTTATGGACCAGCATAAAGTACGACGAGAAAGGAAAAAAGACCCGTCAAACAATTCAAGATGAGGTAAACTTGACTGGTCGCAAGATTGTAGCTCTATTTTTGGACGGAAGAAAGGATGCAACTCTTACGAATACACAGACAGATGGCAAGTGGCACAAGCAAAAAGAATGGAAAGAGCATATTACACTTGTTGAAGAACTGGGTTCAGTCTATTTGGGATGTTTTGCACCGAAGAGAAATAATGCAAAGGACATTTTCAACAGTATCTTCAGCTTATTGGGCCAAAAGGCCTTTGACTTGTCGGAGTTAGTCTTTATTGGAAGTGACGGGGAAGTGACTAATACCGGAACAAATGCAGGTATAATTAGGCGCCTTGAAGAGAAGCTCAATTCTTCTGTACACTGGATTATATGTAACC
Organism: Macrothele yani; assembly: GCA_039090855.1. Classification (NCBI taxonomy): domain Eukaryota; kingdom Metazoa; phylum Arthropoda; class Arachnida; order Araneae; family Macrothelidae; genus Macrothele; species Macrothele yani. Next base: position 6,130,206 of record CM077014.1, read on the forward strand.
TGAATTTTAATGAACTGCCTTTACGCCACCTCACTGAAGCACTCAACGGGGAAAACATCAGGTCCAAGAAGATTTATTGGATTGATTAGAAAGCGCCTGATGACGTGCCCAAACCTTCCTATCATTAATTTCCAGAAAATTGAATTTCCGCTTCAGTAGGACATTGACTCTAGAGATTTTAGCTTGGATCAACTCTATTTGTGGGAAATTTGTAAGGCAGTCTCTGCAGGTGATTGCCCACAAGATCTGGCAAATCGAGATCCTGAAGCACTTGCCCATTCCTGTTGGCTGACTCTCCCAGATCGCATTCTGCGTTTGTATATTAGAACTAGTGATCCAACAACAAAACTTGTCTCATTATCCACCTTCATAATGAAAGCATATGCACCATCGTGGTTCACGATCAAATGTAACGGTGCCTGTAAATATGGTCCAAGAAATTTGCAGCTTCTTAAATCTCAGTTTCAGTATCTTCCAGATAATTTAAAGGATATTATAAAAGGAGTCGTCCAAGACAAGGCATATTTTGCTCATGCAGAAAACTTGCTCGCTGCAATGTTGTTTGACGACAGAAGGTATGTCCATGAACTTGCTGTTCGACGCATCATGAAGGCCAGGAATTCTTCCGAACAAACAACTACCATTAGGAAGTTTCAGATTCCTAAGCTGAATTTCCAGAGCAATGATTACATTGACCTAATCGACTGGCAAGAGTGTATTGTGACTGAGCCTCCCATCACACGGAAATGGAAAGATGATGAGTTTCTGGAATTATTACAGTCGGATAAATATCCAAGTTCTTGCCACGAATTAACAAAAATACCCTGCCATTCTCAGGCAGTACAGAGGATGGTTACGATTGTAACAGATTCTTCTGCTCATGTGTGCGGCCTTCTTGCAAGAGATGGATTCATCAGAGCAAACATTTTGGATAGGAAGCTGATGCCAAGTTTTTAAAAAAAGTCTGATTTCCAAGTGAAATAAACTCACTCCTCAAGTTATGCTACTAGGTAAGGCTGGTGTCTATCATATTTACATAACTTATGCCATTTTCGGAGAAATATGACAAATTTTGAGCTCTGTGGGAAAGCCTAAGAAATTAACTCATGCCTGCTGAATTTTTACCTGTGTATATACACTCAAAGGTGATATTAAATAACATGGTGATACAGTATTTTTTTATATTTACAAAATGGAGAAAGTGGATGTTTTTAAACCATTTTTCCCTATAACTTTCAAACTTCGAGGTTCTTGGGGAAGCCTAAGATATCAAATAATGTCATCCATATTTCGGGGGAGGAGAGGGGGGGGTCATTTAAGTAATAAAATCGCAACTATTGCACATGGTGACATTTGAAATTTAAAAAAAAAAAAAGTGTTTTTTGCTCAACCCTACTCCCCGCGGACAGTAAAAGTGCAGAAAATAGCTGATGACTGCTTTGAAGCAGAGGAGTGTAAGGCAAAGTCGCTGGTTTAAGGAAGAAAGTTGAGGAGGGGGAGGTATTGTGTCTGCGCGGCACGACGTTAAAATTTGATTTAGATAAACAAAAACTACATTTTCTTTTAAATAAGTTGTTCAAGTATGGTATTATTTTCATAAGCAAAAATGCAAAATTTTGGAAAGCAGTTTAAGACAATGCATTCAGAGCAAGCAAAAAGTTGAAGGTGACATTTTACCAACACTTCTATCTTACACCAATGGCGTAACTAGTCAGATCCGTGTATGTACAGTTTGTGTATTCAGGTGGAAGGGCTTGGGATTGCACGAATTCCTTTGTAGCAGCCTGTAGTGAAAAGCATTATTGGTGCAGAGGTCTAAGCGCTGGCTTATGACCATTCGTCCGAGAAAGATCCGGGTTCGAATCCTAGTGAGGCATGGATGTTATGTTTGAGATTACGGCACGGACTCTCTCCTTTCTCTGGGGCCAGTGACCTTAAATTAGAGAGGAGCGACTGCTTATAGCCTATTGAGTTGCTCATGGTAGTTGCTAAACATTCAATCCAAACAAACAAAAAAAGCATTCGAAATTCGTTCTTTTAGTGTTTCGTAAAAAAATAGGTTGCTATCAAGTTTGCCCCACCAAAAATAATGCTCGCCTATTCGTCGCTTATCCTGATTTCGAAGTCCAGCGACATCCCTGCCCTCCGGAATGGATAATTTCTGAAAACTACGAAAATTAAATATTTTTACGACCCCTCACGGAAACCAAAATCAATTAGTAAAAAATGCGCTGTGCCGAATTAGGGGGAAGGAAATTTACCCGGACGCTTTAGACTTTAGAAGAATATTTCACAGGAGACATGCAAAGAAGGATGGACACAAGTTGAAAATACACAGCTATGTTTTGACATGCAGATTATGGTAAAATGGAGAAAACATCAAAATTCTGATATAAAAAAAAGGTTGTTAATATCTGCTACATCTTTACTATATTATTTTTTACTATTAATGTAAAATATCTAAGTACAAAAGCAAGCACATAAAGACAACAAAACATGAAACACCTTTTTTTCTCCATTTTATTCAAGGACTGCTATTTAAATAGTTCATAAATATGTTCATCTTGCATTCAGTTCTCAAAAATCCTAATTAGAGGAAAGGCTCAATATTCAATTCCAGTGCTGCACATGGCATATTTAAATCAAAGCTGGTAATGACCTCAGGATGCAGAACACCGAATTTTCCAACTGATTTTCCATCAGCAACTATGTTGGCACATCTTCCTGGGAAGAAGGTTGGATCTGAAACAGAAATTTATAACTTTCACACAAAAATTTGATTTAAAAATCTATTAAATATTTTATTTAAAACAAGTTAGTAAAATCATGCAATGCATTGATTATGATATGCTTTCCAACATACCAGAAATTATTACTCAAGTTATGAGGATAATGGCTGTGGAATAAATCTCACTCCTGTGTCCTGACCTTTGACCCCATTTCGATGATATTCAACAGAATGGTTCAGTATACCTCAAGAATAACATACTAAAGTTTTGTCGCAATAGAAGCAGTTTTACGCAAGTTATGAGAATAATGGATGTGGAATAAATCTTGCTTTTGTGCAATGACCTCTGACCCCATTTCGTTGATATTCAACAGAACCGGTTCATATACCTCAGAAACAACATCATGATAACGTTTTGTCGCAATCGAAACATTTTTAGGTAAGTTATGATGCACAAGGGCAATGGAATGGTTCCCACTCCAGTGTCCTGACCTTTGACCCCATTTCGACCATTTTCAATAGGGTTCGTCCCCAGTGGCTCCCTACCACATACTAAAATTTCATCGAAATCGAACCATATTTACGCATGTTATGACGCATAAAGGCAATGGAATGGATTCCACTTTTATCCCCTGACCTTTGACCCCATTTCGCCCATTTTCAACAGGGTTCGTCCCCAGGTGGTTCCTCACCAAATAGTAAAATTTCATCGAAATCGAACAATTTTTACGCAAGTTATAACGCATAAGGGCAACGGAACAAATCCCTCTTATGTCCTGCCTTGACCTTTGACCCCATTTTGCCCATTTTCAATAGGGTTCGTGCCCAGGTGGTTCCCTACCACATACTAAAATTTCATCAAAATCGAACCATATTTACGCATGTTATGACGCATAAAGGCAATGAAATGGATCCCGCTTTTTTCTCCTGACCTTTGACCCCATTCCGCCCATTTTCAACAGGGTTCGTTCCCAAGTGGTTCCTTACCACATACTAAAATTCCATCGAAATCGAACCATTTTTACGCAAGTTATGACACATAAGAGCAATGGAATGGATCCTGCTCCTATGTCCTGACCTTTGACCCTGTTTCGCCCATTTTAAATAGGTTTCGTTCCCAGGTGGTCCCCTACCACATACTAAAATTTCGTTGAAATCGAATCATTTTCACGTGAGTTATCGTGCAGACGGACGGACAAAGCTGGAGCATATACACTTCTTCAACCTACGGTTGGAAAGCGTAAAAAAGAAAAATGAAAGCTGTCTAACACCCTATTTTTCAACAGAATTAACGTTCTCATGGCTTCAACTGCTTAGCTTCAGTTACTTGCAAACTCATCATCTGGGTTGACACAATTGTAGTCCATTCCAGATTGTTTCCATTCCAGATGATGCAATTTTTGCTTGCAAACTCATCACCTGGGTTGATACAATTGTAGTCTAATCAAATGGAAATTATCCAATTCCCATTCCAGGTGGTGTAATTTTCAAGCATTTTGAGGAAATGGCTTCATGAGAACAGTGAAATTAGGTGCTTTTCTATCAAAAATAAAGTGCCCATACTTCTCCGCTCAATGACTTCAGAAAACAAAACTGGTGCACAATGATTTTACAAGAACTGAAGATCTATAGGTTGATGGGGCAAATTTAGAATTAACTGCTGTCTACATCTACCATGGACAAGAGCTATAAAGCAAGGACTATATGGAAGAAAAATCAATAAGCATACACTGAAGAGTAATTGAATTAGAGACAGCTGGCGTTATGCAAATGTGGCGCAGTGGGCGGCCCTGTAAACGGAGACGACATGACGTATGCAGCAATCCGACAATATAAGGTGTCAGTGTATAATATAAGGTGTCAGTGTATAAAAGTTGGCAGGAGTGCATTTGGAAGAAACTGCACAACATTTAGGAGCTACGTGAAACGAAGTTAAATTTCAAAGAATAATGCATGAATAAAAACGTGTGGTGATGATGTCGGAACGAAAAGTGATAAAATATATTTATTGTCAATTTTCTTTTCTTTTTACCCAAACTACTTATTGTAAAATAAAGTTCCAGTTTGCTTCATATTTTTCTTTTCTCATTATTCCAGTTGCTGCTCTCAAAAAATTAAAATTTTAGGTTTAGATTTTATTAAAACATTATTTGTGGAAGTCATGCTTTGTACATGTTAATTCAAAGTACTGTATTGTCGTTCATATAATCTGCAGACCATAAAATTCAGAAAAAAGATTTCTTCCTAAGATTCATGGCAGCGTATGATCCACAGGCCCTGGGGGGGGGGATTCCGATGTAATATAACCCGTAGATCGTCAAATTCTGAGAAAAGCAATTTTTTCCTTTTCATAATCCGTGGCAGTGTATCGCAGACTGTGAAATTCGAAAAAAAAAAAAAAAGAAAGGAAAAAAAGATCATCCTATAATCCACACTGTCATGTTAATTAATCATGAACCATAATTTCCGATGGAAAAAGCTACGATTCACAGGATGACCGACACAGAAGTTCAAAGATACAAGAAAAAAATGATCATCTTATTAAAAAAGTAACCATTTTTAAATACTTTTGTGTAACTTTTAAGTAAATAAAGAACTAAAATTCCTAGCTTTTACAGCACTACAGTAGTTTATTAGTAAGACCTAAAAAATTCGTAGTATTTGGGGGTTTTTTCTGAATATGTTTCAACTGAATAGAGAGAAAAAAACATAAGTAATACAATTAGCACAGCAAAACAAACGAATGCGATTCGCAAAATGGTTATATGCCGTGGAATAGCTCTGTGGGCTTCTCACAGCACGTAGGCCTCTGCGAGCGCAAGTAGTACCCCCTTTCGTTGCGTCATATTCCCTGTCAGGATTTTCAAAAAAAAAAATATTCTTATGATTTCTTTGCAGTCCTCTATCTCCATGTTGCATTACATGTTTTTCTGTTACCGCATTTATCAGTACTTTTCCAATAACACATCTCAGGACAATTACTTCGCGGATGTTTTAAAACACTGCACCAACGTTCGTTATTCTTCTTTTTTTACCGGTGTGCTTATCTGTAGTACCTAAATTTATAACAATATAACAGACAATTTACGGATTACACAACAGAAATTACGATATTTAATGCAAATTGCAAATTCTGAAGTAAAAAAACAAACAAATTGGGCGCCAGGGCTAGATTTCTAGTTGCTGGGCGACCTGGTGCCCGAGAATTGTCGAGCCCTGGTGATATATATTAAAAATTATGTAAATTGCACTAATTTTACATCACAAGGACTTACCTATTGAATAAGTACCTCTAAGAGACAAGACTTTTTATTGCACACTTTGGTGCATGCTAGTAATTTTTTTTTTGCAAATAAATAAATCAGTTATTCTCATGCTAAATACTCAAACCTGAAAACTAAAATTTAGTTTGCTCATTGCGACTGAGCAGGAGCTTGTTGTATTAACAGAATTTTACAGAAGTCAGTATTCCAAGATCTTAGAAGTTGCATAGAAATAACATGAATTTAGTATAATTGCTACACGGTCCTGAAAAGAAATCTGCATTTGTAAAACCTCAATGACATTTTGTGTGATGCTCTAAAAATATTTTTACCCCACTTTGGAGTGTTTAAAACAATATTAAATTTTTAGTTTGTCACATTTTCCATGTGTCGCTCATTAGTCAAAGACACTACTTCAATTTTGGATGAATATTACCTGCCCGAACATCATCATGGAGTTTCAGTCATTTTTTTCGAATTTTAATTTTCAGTTTCAGGATTATTAGAGATAGCAATGCTAAACTTGCTTTTCAAATAGCTTCACCAATAAATATCACATGTTGTCGACTTCAGCAAACTTGCTGGTCAAGAAATGTCCCTTTTTCAGGAAGTCGCATGATTTGATACTATTCGTCATACAATGACATGACTGGACTCTGGTAGCCAATGCCAGTGTTGGGCACTGCTGTTAACGGTACATTACCAGGCTACAAGGCTGCAGCGGGTGAACGAACATTGCCATTGGATTCTGGATGACTAAAAATGGGTAGCTCAGTCTTACAAATCAAGGTTCCAACTAAAATGAATTGATGTGAGCTTGTGAGTGGTGTGTAGACCACACAAGGCCATGAATCCCATCTGTCAAGTCAGGGTGTTACAGGCCAATGGGATGCTCTGGATATGTTTATGTGGGCAACCTTGTGGCTCCTTGTACATACTGAGACTACTATCGCCACACAAGGCTATAATGTACTTGCTGACCACCTCCACATGTTTGTGGATATCCATTTTCAACAATAGTAGCCATCTTTCAACAATGCCCTATCACGTTGCTCCTGTTTGGTGAAGGACTGCAGTGAAATTACTCAAAGAATGTTCCTGGAGTTCCAGTGAGTTTGTAACCCTCGAACAGCTGTTTCACTCTTTAGATCTGAACCCAACCAAGCATCTGTGGGAAGAAATGAAGTTCTGTGCTGAGCTCAAAAACCCGTCATCAGTAACTCTTGGCACTTTACATATGGCAGTGCTGGAATCAAGGGCTTTAAAGCCATCCAAACATTTCCAACACCTGGCAGAGTCCAAGCCATGACATGTTGCTGGTGTTGTGTGGGCAAAAGGTGGACCCATATGTTATTATGCAGGTGTGTATAATAAATTGTCTTTTTGTATGTCCACTTCATCTTTCTTCACACACGACCACACACACGACCACACACACACACACACACACACCTGCTCTTTTTCATTGAAATTCCTTGCACAATCAAAAACCTAAGTTTGTTGCATAATTCATAAATTTTGCAATGACAGTTTTCAATTTTTTTAAAAATAAGATCTGCTTCATTAAAATACTCAGAGCTGCCACAAAACAAATTGAATTCTTAATGATGCTTTACAGAATAAGACTGATTCAGGTAGCAGCCATGCATTTTAACACACACCATTTCACCTCAGCACCAGAAGTAGCTAAATGTACAATCAGCATTTCTTCGAGTGCTAACTGTTTTGGTGGAAAAAAATAATTTAAATTTAATTCATTTTGGGCATATTGAATTGGTTGCTATTTATTAAAAGGCGTTATATTTATGCTGGTATTAAAATTTAAAATATGGAAATTATAGAAAATTTAAATTTGGGAGATGGGTGGATGCATTTCGAAACAAAAATATTTTCTAAGTACTAGAAAAGGCCATGAACATCCTAAACAAAAATGCATCTGAAAATTTACATTCCACAAGAAGTTATTGTAAAGTTTGCGTTGTTTGTGTTCAAGCAGAGTTGAGTCACCTGAAAGTGCAAAAATAAGTGAATATTGTTGCATGTGTATAAAAATGTGTCACTATAAGACATATGATAAAATGTACTCGTTCAACAACAACTTGTGGAGGCGGTGAAAGTCAATTTAAAAAGGTTAGGACAAAAATTGCAGTTATGAAATACCTTAGAAAACCAGGATTCGGATCGATAGCCTTAGTCAAGCTAAGGGGGAGTACATGGGACCAAGTCATGGAAGACAACAGCACACAAAAACTTTTCACACTGCACTCATTTTGAACTTTTTTTTGAAAGGCTACTGCCTGTATTTATTATTTTTCTTTAAAAACTTAATGAGTTAATTTTAATGGACAAACAGATATTATTTCCTTTTTTTCTTGTTTGCTTAAACACAGCAGTATAAAACAGAATCTCAATTTACTTTCTATTTCTATTTGGCCACTGGCCTTATGAACAGCACAACTTTACATATGTCAACACAGTTAGTTTGAACACTAGGCTTTTAATTTATGCCTTCAAAATCATACTATGATTCGCATGGTTTACACAAGAAAAAGATACTGGATTATTTTTAATTCCACAAGGTGGACAAGTTCTGTTCTTTTGAAACGTACTCTCCTCTCTCTCACCCAGTTAGCTCAATGACCAATTTACAACTTTACACTTATTGATTTAAATTTAAACAATCTTAGCAAACTCCGCAATCTCCCAGACCAGATTCAAAGACTTCAATTAAATTTACAGTTATTTTAAGAGCCACAAATTATACTTTAACAAATCTACTATCAGCAAGTAAACAAACCAAGTAAATTATCCTCAAAACAGAATTTACACTGAGCACAAGCATTAATTAACATTACATAACCTATAGAACTACCCTGAATGAACCTACTTCACTTATAAAGAAACCTCACTAACTAATCTTAAAAATTATCACTATTCATAACATCAACATAATTCAGAAATTCAAACAATCTTCTTGCACTAGCTTGCTCATAAAAATCACCTCACTCTGCACTTCACATAATAGCTCAGGATACTTAATAACTCTACACTGTAAACAAAAGCTCAAAATACCAATTAACTAAATTTCCAAACTAAATATCAAGTTCACTAACACCAACAACCAGAATTTAGAATTTACATCCCTAGCACTACAGCAAATCATAAACAAATAAATTTAGATACTTTAAATCACCAAACAAACTTAAATTTAACACCTGCAGTGAATTACTGAGGTAGCGGTGAGGCAAATACTCTCAGTTCAGACACTACCCTGGGTTTTGAGAACCAACACAGGAAGAAAATACCAAGTCAGGCTGAAGGCGTGAAATTGGGTCGTGAATCCACTTTCAGCCTATGCAAAGGGAAAGAAAAAAATCCTCAAGTGTGACACATCATCATCAGGCACAGAATTTCCTCTAACATGATCTCACCACATTTCTTGAAGCAACGCTCGACCGACCCTCGCTGGCAGTACATATTTCCGTGAGCAGCGAAACTACTGGGGGGTTTGAAGACAAGTTTTCCCCCAAAAACCACGTCTTCAAGGATCTCCCCCTTTTCGAACCAATGCATGATCTCACCTTGATCAACCACGCCTGCAAGAGCCTGTCGTACTTCAACCCTAAATACTCCAGGCACATCTGGCCCAGAACTAACACAACTATATCCCAGGAAAAATTCACTTATCTCTCTATATCCCAAGAAATCCTAAGTCACAATATCCACATATATCCCAGGAAAATTCACCTCTCTCTATATATCCCAAGAAATCCTAAATCACAATATCCACATGTATCCCAGGAAAAATCACTTATCTCTATATCCACATATGTCCCAGGAAAATTCACTTATCTCTATATCCACATATGTCCCAGGAAAATTCACTTATCTCTATATCCACATATGTCCCAGGAAAATTCACTTATCTCTATATCCACATATGTCCCAGGAAAATTCACTTATCTCTATATCCACATATGTCCCAGGAAAATTCACTTATCTCTATATCCACATATGTCCCAGGAAAATTCACTTATCTCTATATCCACATATATCCCAGGAAAAATCACTAGCAAGGAAATTCCTCTGCACCATGGCAATGCGCAGGTCCACTTCAGACAATAACACTGACCATTTACATAACCCACTAAATATTTTCACCTTATTGAAAATTAAAATTACATTTAGACTTTTAACCTTATAGTAGAAACAAGAAAATTTAGGCCAAAGAAAAGAACAATTAATACTGGAACTGGTGAGCAAAAGTGTGTCTTCTCAACCCATGATGTTCATTCTTTTTGTGAAAATACTAAACTTGAGAACCTAAATACCTCAACTTTTATTTTGCACATATCGCATCCTGGTGAAAATTCCCTACTCAGAGCCCTCTGCCCTAGGACAAGTTCCCTGCTTGCCCTAAGATCACCCCTTTCCAATGGGAGATTAACACTCATCTGGAGCATGTAAAATACTGGTCCTCAAATAACACACCTACCATCTTAATTTCGACACTCAACACTCCAAGAATGTAAACAACACTTTAGGTTTCCAATTTCATCACACTATAATATGTTCCCAAAATTCCAATATAAATCATCCCATAATTTATCTTCACTCATAAAAAAAATAACTCAACGCTGTAAAAGACTAGAGAGAAATGTTTACAATTATTTTATCACCCACGACATCACAATAACACTGCTTTTTAAATATCACATGCCCAACTAAACTATTATCGATGCACCAAAATTTACTGTGCTCAAACAATAAACCAAATTTTTCAATAAACCAAATTTTTCCGATACATTAAAATTTACTGGCCTGGGAAGTTGCTAAAATACCAGACATGACAGCACAAAAAAAACATAAATGAAAGCATTTTCAACTCCCCTCTCTTTTTTTCTTTCTTTTTTTTTCTGAATTCGTACCTGAGTAACTAATACATTTTAATTTTGAAAGCTGAACGACGACACAGCCAAAATCAGAGGAAAAAAAACTTGCTCTTTTTCTTTTCGTTTCTTATGCTCAGCTCGAAGTTTAGGTACCCTGCGTGGGATGTTATATATCAATACAAAAAGATGTGAACTAAAACATTACCTTCGAGCTGGCGTTCCCTTTTTTTTTCTTCTTTTTCTTTTCACCATAGTTTACAGTCCAGGCACAACCACCGTCTTGTTAGTATTATCTTTTCTTCCTCAAAGTTCCCTTCCTTAAACGGTTAATGGCCGAGGTAACCATTTCCGAAACTTCGGGATGAGATGGAACCTTTTTTATTTATTCATACTTTTTTTTTTTCTCTTTTTTTTCTCTTCCCTCCCTCGGCCTTTGAAGCAGGCCTCCTTTTCGGAGTAGCAGCCGAGTTGGGAGCGGTAGAGGCTGGGCCCACTCTTCCAGGGGTTTCCATAAGGGAGAAGGCATGTCCTCCTTCAGCCAAGAATTTTCCATTGACGACAATGTCCCAGCCTGCCGCCATTTGTTCTTCAGGACGAGGTTCCCGGCTGGCGGAATGCCGCTTTAACTGCATTCTACATCGTCAAAAAAACTTTTCAACAGCCAGCCCAGATCCAGAGTGTCCCCTTGTGGTGGACTGGTGGTCAGCAAAATGCTGCCATGGAAAAAACTCTTTTTTCTCTGTGGTTCTCTCCCGCCAAAAGGCGAGGAGAAAAAAACTCCGCCGTCCCTCTTTCTCTGACGTCCAGCAACAAGACAAGAGCAAAAGTGACTCTCTACGGATAAAACTCAGGGGGTGCTTGAAAACCGCTGACCCCTCTCATTGGTCGAAACTTCAGCCTAGCAACTCACTACTCTCCAACGGAATCTTCACTCCCACGCCTCGAGTGACCTCTGACCTTCACACGTGCAGAGCAGGCCCATCTTGACCCTGAGGTTCTAAAAATAGATTTCGTTGCTGAATTCCTTACCCAAAAGACGAAAAGATGTTACACTTTTGGGCGACTTCTCGCTTGGAAACAGGAACGCAAAAAAAATGGCGAATTCTTGCTTTGCAGAAAATCACTAGTTTTAATTTTCTCTTTCTCTCGTTCCGTGATGTGAAAGTAAAATTAATTTTGATTCTCTGAGCTGCACACCCACTCGCCTTTTCCTATCGCGATAAAAGAACAGATAAAATAATTATTTTCAAAACCCCAAAGTCAGTCAAATCAAATATTCTTCTTTTTTTTTTTTTTTTTTTTTTTTTCTCTTCACCAACATGAAATCCTGTTTTCCTGGTAGTGATTAAGACAAGCGAATTTTGCGCATGAATTCCCCTGCCTTTCAACCAGGAATTTTCTTCTAACGTATGTCATGGAAGAAAATTTTTGCATTAATTAATCTCCGATAAACCAACAGAAAGATTGATCAGGTCTCTCTGAAATTCACCAGAGGTTAAAATTTTCGCCATGACAAATACATTCCCCCTGCGAAAAAGACGAGCAAAGCGAGTCGAAACATAAAATAAAATCTCAGAAAATTCGCTTCTACCTACTACTCAACACACACGTGCTCCGACCATGTCAACAAACCGATGAATGTAAACAAACCTGCAGCGCCACCTACCTCCGGTGAGCTGACTTCCGTTCCAACATGGCTACCACTGAACTAGGAAAACAAATGTTCCGAAGCGAAGCTACTTATCACCTGACCTTAATTACAGAGGTGAAAGAATTTTTTAAGCCAAAAAATTTTCACGGAACGAAGGAAAAAAAAATTCTGCACCGGCTCAAATACTAACCTTTTAACTACACTGAGAAAATTAAATTAAAAGAAATTTAACTGATTATTAAATTCCTAACTCACTGGCTATTACTACAGTAATACTAATCCTACCCAACACTGAACCTACACTTCACTCCAATAGTAAACAACCTAACTTAAAATAACTAACCAGTGCACCTAGGCACTAAATTAACCAGCGTGAGGAGAGAAGAGAAGTTACGCCTCTTACAATTTTTGCATTATGCTTTCACCAATTTGACATCACCAACAACAGGCATTTTCGAATGACAACATTACTTTACAATACACTTTCTTCCCTTAGTTCAACAGAATATGATAAATTGCCTGAATGCAACACATTAAAATTACACTTAATTCAACACTCGGACTGTAGAGGTAAAAAAAATTTTGCAACACATGAAAAATACACCTAGAAGTTCAATATTTGGAAAAGTGTGAAATTGCATATATATGTATGTGACACACTGCAAACTATTAATTAGCACTAGTTATATTCGAAATACCAAATTATACATTATGCAGGTACGCTTGAGAAATTATTTGTGTGAAAACTCATGTAGGTAAACACCCAGAAAAAAATTGTATGTGTGTCAAGCACAAAATTACTGAAATTACTCATATATCACTGAAAATATTACAGTAACACAAAAAAAAATCTTTTTATGTGTGTCAAGCCCTAACTGGCTTTTATGTTAAGCCCAAAATTATTCAATTATTACAAACACTGCTACTGAAATATTATAATACTCATACACAGAAATTCAGCTAAAATAAAAAAATATGCACTTTCGCTACTTTGGTCACTGAGAGAGAGAGACTACCAGAACTTATCACTACGAGAAAATAATTCACATATGAAACCATACTCAAGATTTTTCGTAACTACTGTGCAGTACAGGTTGAATTCCATGACAAGGCATGTATCCTGGTCACGGCACCAAATGTTTTGGTGGAAAAAAAAAAATAATTTAAATTTAATTCATTTTGGGCATATTGAATTGGTTGCTATTTATTAAAAGGCGTTATATTTATGCTGGTATTAAAATTTAAAATATGGAAATTATAGAAAATTTAAATTTGGGAGATGGGTGGATGCATTTCGAAACAAAAATATTTTCTAAGTACTAGAAAAGGCCATGAACATCCTAAACAAAAATGCATCTGAAAATTTACATTCCACAAGAAGTTATTGTAAAGTTTGCGTTGTTTGTGTTCAAGCAGAGTTGAGTCACCTGAAAGTGCAAAAATAAGTGAATATTGTTGCATGTGTATAAAAATGTGTCACTATAAGACATATGATAAAATGTACTCGTTCAACAACAACTTGTGGAGGCGGTGAAAGTCAATTTAAAAAGGTTAGGACAAAAATTGCAGTTATGAAATACCTTAGAAAACCAGGATTCGGATCGATAGCCTTAGTCAAGCTAAGGGGGAGTACATGGGACCAAGTCATGGAAGACAACAGCACACAAAAACTTTTCACACTGCACTCATTTTGAACTTTTTTTTGAAAGGCTACTGCCTGTATTTATTATTTTTCTTTAAAAACTTAATGAGTTAATTTTAATGGACAAACAGATATTATTTCCTTTTTTTCTTGTTTGCTTAAACACAGCAGTATAAAACAGAATCTCAATTTACTTTCTATTTCTATTTGGCCACTGGCCTTATGAACAGCACAACTTTACATATGTCAACACAGTTAGTTTGAACACTAGGCTTTTAATTTATGCCTTCAAAATCATACTATGATTCGCATGGTTTACACAAGAAAAAGATACTGGATTATTTTTAATTCCACAAGGTGGACAAGTTCTGTTCTTTTGAAACGTACTCTCCTCTCTCTCACCCAGTTAGCTCAATGACCAATTTACAACTTTACACTTATTGATTTAAATTTAAACAATCTTAGCAAACTCCGCAATCTCCCAGACCAGATTCAAAGACTTCAATTAAATTTACAGTTATTTTAAGAGCCACAAATTATACTTTAACAAATCTACTATCAGCAAGTAAACAAACCAAGTAAATTATCCTCAAAACAGAATTTACACTGAGCACAAGCATTAATTAACATTACATAACCTATAGAACTACCCTGAATGAACCTACTTCACTTATAAAGAAACCTCACTAACTAATCTTAAAAATTATCACTATTCATAACATCAACATAATTCAGAAATTCAAACAATCTTCTTGCACTAGCTTGCTCATAAAAATCACCTCACTCTGCACTTCACATAATAGCTCAGGATACTTAATAACTCTACACTGTAAACAAAAGCTCAAAATACCAATTAACTAAATTTCCAAACTAAATATCAAGTTCACTAACACCAACAACCAGAATTTAGAATTTACATCCCTAGCACTACAGCAAATCATAAACAAATAAATTTAGATACTTTAAATCACCAAACAAACTTAAATTTAACACCTGCAGTGAATTACTGAGGTAGCGGTGAGGCAAATACTCTCAGTTCAGACACTACCCTGGGTTTTGAGAACCAACACAGGAAGAAAATACCAAGTCAGGCTGAAGGCGTGAAATTGGGTCGTGAATCCACTTTCAGCCTATGCAAAGGGAAAGAAAAAAATCCTCAAGTGTGACACATCATCATCAGGCACAGAATTTCCTCTAACATGATCTCACCACATTTCTTGAAGCAACGCTCGACCGACCCTCGCTGGCAGTACATATTTCCGTGAGCAGCGAAACTACTGGGGGGTTTGAAGACAAGTTTTCCCCCAAAAACCACGTCTTCAAGGATCTCCCCTTTTCGAACCAATGCATGATCTCACCTTGATCAACCACGCCTGCAAGAGCCTGTCGTACTTCAACCCTAAATACTCCAGGCACATCTGGCCCAGAACTAACACAACTATATCCCAGGAAAAATTCACTTATCTCTCTATATCCCAAGAAATCCTAAGTCACAATATCCACATATATCCCAGGAAAATTCACCTCTCTCTATATATCCCAAGAAATCCTAAATCACAATATCCACATGTATCCCAGGAAAAATCACTTATCTCTATATCCACATATGTCCCAGGAAAATTCACTTATCTCTATATCCACATATGTCCCAGGAAAATTCACTTATCTCTATATCCACATATGTCCCAGGAAAATTCACTTATCTCTATATCCACATATGTCCCAGGAAAATTCACTTATCTCTATATCCACATATGTCCCAGGAAAATTCACTTATCTCTATATCCACATATGTCCCAGGAAAATTCACTTATCTCTATATCCACATATATCCCAGGAAAAATCACTAGCAAGGAAATTCCTCTGCACCATGGCAATGCGCAGGTCCACTTCAGACAATAACACTGACCATTTACATAACCCACTAAATATTTTCACCTTATTGAAAATTAAAATTACATTTAGACTTTTAACCTTATAGTAGAAACAAGAAAATTTAGGCCAAAGAAAAGAACAATTAATACTGGAACTGGTGAGCAAAAGTGTGTCTTCTCAACCCATGATGTTCATTCTTTTTGTGAAAATACTAAACTTGAGAACCTAAATACCTCAACTTTTATTTTGCACATATCGCATCCTGGTGAAAATTCCCTACTCAGAGCCCTCTGCCCTAGGACAAGTTCCCTGCTTGCCCTAAGATCACCCCTTTCCAATGGGAGATTAACACTCATCTGGAGCATGTAAAATACTGGTCCTCAAATAACACACCTACCATCTTAATTTCGACACTCAACACTCCAAGAATGTAAACAACACTTTAGGTTTCCAATTTCATCACACTATAATATGTTCCCAAAATTCCAATATAAATCATCCCATAATTTATCTTCACTCATAAAAAAAATAACTCAACGCTGTAAAAGACTAGAGAGAAATGTTTACAATTATTTTATCACCCACGACATCACAATAACACTGCTTTTTAAATATCACATGCCCAACTAAACTATTATCGATGCACCAAAATTTACTGTGCTCAAACAATAAACCAAATTTTTCAATAAACCAAATTTTTCCGATACATTAAAATTTACTGGCCTGGGAAGTTGCTAAAATACCAGACATGACAGCACAAAAAAAACATAAATGAAAGCATTTTCAACTCCCCTCTCTTTTTTTCTTTCTTTTTTTTCTGAATTCGTACCTGAGTAACTAATACATTTTAATTTTGAAAGCTGAACGACGACACAGCCAAAATCAGAGGAAAAAAACTTGCTCTTTTTCTTTTCGTTTCTTATGCTCAGCTCGAAGTTTAGGTACCCTGCGTGGGATGTTATATATCAATACAAAAAGATGTGAACTAAAACATTACCTTCGAGCTGGCGTTCCCTTTTTTTTTTCTTCTTTTTCTTTTCACCATAGTTTACAGTCCAGGCACAACCACCGTCTTGTTAGTATTATCTTTTCTTCCTCAAAGTTCCCTTCCTTAAACGGTTAATGGCCGAGGTAACCATTTCCGAAACTTCGGGATGAGATGGAACCTTTTTATTTATTCATACTTTTTTTTTTTTCTCTTTTTTTCTCTTCCCTCCCTCGGCCTTTGAAGCAGGCCTCCTTTTCGGAGTAGCAGCCGAGTTGGGAGCGGTAGAGGCTGGGCCCACTCTTCCAGGGGTTTCCATAAGGGAGAAGGCATGTCCTCCTTCAGCCAAGAATTTTCCATTGACGACAATGTCCCAGCCTGCCGCCATTTGTTCTTCAGGACGAGGTTCCCGGCTGGCGGAATGCCGCTTTAACTGCATTCTACATCGTCAAAAAAACTTTTCAACAGCCAGCCCAGATCCAGAGTGTCCCCTTGTGGTGGACTGGTGGTCAGCAAAATGCTGCCATGGAAAAAACTCTTTTTTTCTCTGTGGTTCTCTCCCGCCAAAAGGCGAGGAGAAAAAAACTCCGCCGTCCCTCTTTCTCTGACGTCCAGCAACAAGACAAGAGCAAAAGTGACTCTCTACGGATAAAACTCAGGGGGTGCTTGAAAACCGCTGACCCCTCTCATTGGTCGAAACTTCAGCCTAGCAACTCACTACTCTCCAACGGAATCTTCACTCCCACGCCTCGAGTGACCTCTGACCTTCACACGTGCAGAGCAGGCCCATCTTGACCCTGAGGTTCTAAAAATAGATTTCGTTGCTGAATTCCTTACCCAAAAGACGAAAAGATGTTACACTTTTGGGCGACTTCTCGCTTGGAAACAGGAACGCAAAAAAAAAATGGCGAATTCTTGCTTTGCAGAAAATCACTAGTTTTAATTTTCTCTTTCTCTCGTTCCGTGATGTGAAAGTAAAATTAATTTTGATTCTCTGAGCTGCACACCCACTCGCCTTTTCCTATCGCGATAAAAGAACAGATAAAATAATTATTTTCAAAACCCCAAAGTCAGTCAAATCAAATATTCTTCTTTTTTTTTTTTTTTTTTTTTTTTTCTCTTCACCAACATGAAATCCTGTTTTCCTGGTAGTGATTAAGACAAGCGAATTTTGCGCATGAATTCCCCTGCCTTTCAACCAGGAATTTTCTTCTAACGTATGTCATGGAAGAAAATTTTTGCATTAATTAATCTCCGATAAACCAACAGAAAGATTGATCAGGTCTCTCTGAAATTCACCAGAGGTTAAAATTTTCGCCATGACATAACTCTGTTACAAGTACCATATTTTCGGTTGTATAATCCGCAGGCTGTGGAAAAAGAAAAGGAAAAAAATAAAATTATTTTATGTAATCCACAGAACATGAAATTCAGAAAAAAAGACAAATTCGCTGTATAATCTTACACCTGTGATCCAAAGTCATAATTTCAGACTTAAAAGTCACAATTCACAGGATGGCCTAAAAGTCCAAAGAAGTAAGAAAAAAACATCTCAGTAAACAAGTAACTGTTAACAAAAATCCATAGTTTTTTTTTTAAATGAATAAAGAGCAAAAATACAGTTTTTTTTTGTTTTTTTTTATGTGCATGAAGAGCAAAAATCCCCAATTTCTCAGCAGTACCGTAAATTAGACCTAAAAATCCATAGAACTTGGCATATCTGAAAATGCTTCAACTAAAGAGTGAACAAAGGCCTTTGGAACAAACGTGACTGATGCAGCAAAAACTAACAAATGAGATTTGAGAAGTGATTTATGATCATTTATTGGGGTGATTAACAACAACGACAATCGCTAATGAGATTGAGAAGTGATTAACAACAACAAAGATTACCTGCTGTGTTGATAGTGCAGCTGAGCATTTAACTGTTTTTTGGGAGAGCAGATAGTACTGCCTTCATTGCATGACATTTTCTGTTGAACTGCTCATAAGTGAGAGAAAGAGAAAAAAAAAACTTTCCCACCCTTGGCAACCCTTTGTCTTTGTATTGCATTACATTATTTCTGTCATTAACACAATTTTGGTACTTTTCTAGTTACACCACCTCTCCTTCAAATTACCAGGCAGATTTTCTTAAACATCCAAGTGCCACACACACTTTTTTTATTTTTTATTTATTCATTTTTTTCTTTTTTTTTGCTGATGCTGTTTTCAAATGGTATATTATCTGTAAAACATAAATTTACAATTTGTAAAATGGCTTATTAACAGGTTATATGGTGGAAATTAAGTTAAAAATCTGAGGCATTTTCAGATTGATCATTTACTGAGGTTTGTGTGGCATATTACCTAAAAATAAAAGGAATAAAACACTGATAACAATGAGATCATTACTTTTACAATATACACGAAGTAAAATGAAAATATTTCTTTAATTGCATGTAGGTAATATTAAAATAAATTTACCATTATCAGGTTTGATACAGTAACCTTTGCCACTGCCTTTGTCATTCAGAGGTATTTCCAACAGCTGCATCACTCTATCCAGCAAGCCATGGATGATTTCAAAGCCAGGAGTCTTACTATAATGAATGGCGCATAGGTGTCTTTCATTTCGAGATCCAACACCTATGTGTGAAGTAAAACGAAAAATAAAAAAAAAAAAAAATTATTAAGTACATTGCGACAAGCTAATCAACAGAAAAATTGAAATCACACACGAATGATGCATAACTCAAAATAAACTCTTTCTGGAAGTGAATCAGTAGGAACAGATTCTCTGCCACATCGGCACCAGATTTGCTGCTCCACCCCACCCCCACTTCCTTCCCTTTTTATGTTTGGAGAAATGTAAAATGAAGGACATTACAATACAAACAAACAGAAAAAAAACCAGAGAGAGAGAGAGAGAGAGACAGAGATGTGCAGGTGGAAGCAAGATTGCACATGCAGAAGAAACACTGTTGGTCATTTGGTAAGTGGCTATGAGATGCTAAGCTAATGTTAAAAAGCTTCATGGTTGTTAGTTGCCTACAAAGAGGTCTTACGGTGGGAACATTTTAGATAAATGCATCCCTCCAGGTAATGCAACACCTGCTAGAGCGTGTTTGTTTTTGCAAAACAAACAAACAACGGGACAGAGAGAGAGAGAGAGAAAGCTTTCAACTTCTTTGTGTTCATTATTTAGCTATCAGTAGGAGTGTTTTCATGATGCATTGTAGGAGCAGTGTTTATTGGTGGAAATCTCTTGGCTTTTGGTTTGAGAGGAAAACAGAGTTTGACTGTTGACCACCGTATGAAGAGTCAACTTACAAGCACCAGCAAAGGACAATGTGCGATTAAAGATGGAGAAAAAACAGTCGAAATATACATACATGCATATCACTAAGCTGTTCTCTGAGATTCAGAGGTTAGCTCCACAAAGAAATACAAATTACCAGATAAATTTTTAACTGATTATTTACTTACTGTTGCCATATCAGACTTCTCCATTTACATCAATCTTGACACACAACGCTGGTTTCACTGACATCCATCACCCGACGTATACAAGACCTTCTATACTTCATACTCATAATCTTTTTCTCATGCAGACACTCCTGAATCTGATCCTCCCATGATTTCCTCGGCCCTCTCTTCTGCCTTTCTTTCTTGCCACTTGGGCTGACAATTTTTTCTTAGTAAGCATCGCATCACTCATTCTTTCAACATGGCCAAAGCACCGAAGCATATTAGTCTCCACCTTGCTAACAACATTTTGCTTCACATTGCACAACTGCAACACATCATTCCTAACATGATCAGAGCGTGGTGTCTTACCACAAATCCCCCATAAGTAATGCATCTCCTCAGCACGCAAACGATTCCTATGTGTTTTCTGCAGAACCCAGGTTTCACTGCCAAACATCAGAGTAGGAACAATTACACTTTCATATACAGCCATTCAGGACTTCCTTGAGAACCCATCATTCCTGTGAAAATCACCTAAAGCATTCACTTTTAATAAAGAGTTCACTCGCCTACTAATTTCACCATCCAATTTGTTCTCTATGTCAAACATATTTCCTAAATACACAAACTCATTCACCTGGTCAATCACTGTGCCATTTAGACTTATATTACATTTAGTGCTAACAATTCCTCGCTCAAAAACCATAACTTTGGGGTTTTCCTTATTTATACTCAGTTTGAATTTCATGCAAACTTATTACATCTGGGACAACATACTCTGCAACTCACTTTTGCTCTCTGCCAACAACAGGACTGTGTCATCAGCAAACCAATCTGCACAGAAGGATGTTACCAAGACATAAACCAGTATTGTTAATCTTGGCATCACATATGCATGCATCCATAAATATTAGGTGTACAACTTGATTCTCGGCCACAGGCACGACACGTTGACAGCAAATTATAGCAAATTGAATACGTACCTAATCAGGGAAATAATCCCCATCGCGTTGGATACATTTGAGCCATCGGTCAGGGAGCTGCCAAATGCCACTGCGGAAAAAAGGGCTGTTTCGAGTTGATAAAGTCATCAATACTTGTGTGGACTTCCTCGACAGAAGTGAAGTGCGTATCACTCAGGTGATGTTGCAGGGAGTGAAAGAGATCATAATCCGACAGGGTGAAGTCTGGAGAATATGCCGGGTGGGACAAAATCTCCCATCCCAGGTAGGTGATCGTGTTTAAAGTCGTTTTCGCGGTGTGAGGACACGTGTTATCCTGAAGCAGCAGGACCGACCATCTGCCCTTGCCAGTGTATGGCATTTTCGCCTCCAGTGCGTCACTCACACGAATGAGTTGCTGACAATAACACTCAGCATTGACCGTTTCACCAGGTTTGAGCAACTCATACTGTACAACACCGCACTGATCCCACCATATGCACAGCAACAACTTCTTGGCATGGATATTCGGTTTGGCGGTACCGGTGGTAGGCTGATCTGGATAAACCCACGATTTGCGCCGCTTATTATTATCGTAGAGGATCCACTTCTCATTACAGGTCAAAATCTTGTGGAGGAAATTCTTCTTCTTGAATCTGGAGAGTGAGGACACAGCAACATCGTAGCGCCTAGACTTGTTTGCAGCTGCGAGTTGGTGGGGCACCTAGCAGCCCTCCTTATGAATCCATCCAAGCATGTGCAGGTGCTTTGCAATGGCTTGCCATGTTTCTCTGAGTTCCTGGGCGGGCTCTGACTGTGCACGACAGGAATCCGCGTCCAACAGTTGTTCCAGTTTCTCATTGTCAGCTTTCTGCGACTGTCCCGGACGTTCTGCACCACGGAGATCAAAATTTTCCCGATTAAACCGCTGGAACCACTTCTTACACGTACGGTAGGACACAGCAGCCTCACCTAAAGCAGCACAGATCATTTGCTGGGCTTCCGCAGCACTTTGTTTCAGCTGAAACGTGTACAGGAGGCAGTGCCTCAAATGTTGCTTCTCGAACGACATTGCTTTCACCGTCAACTTTCGTCCCTTCTGTCACTACAGCTGTGAGCGGTTACGGTTCCCTGGGAAGCTGTTGGATGGTGCTGCAATCAGCCATTATCGCACACAGCTATTTGCATTTGCCGACGTTCTACGATCGCTTGCGGTTAGGGGCCCAGAATTAAGTTGCACACCTAATACATTAAACAGCCATGGTGCCATTACACAACCTTCTGTGACCCCTGCACCACCAGAAAACCATTTTGATAAAACACCATTCACTCGGACACAAGCTCTACTGCCAACATACATGGCTTTTACACTATTAAGTAGATTCCCAGTAACACCATATTTATTTAATACCTTCCACAAAAGTATCCTATTTACTTGGTCGTAAGCTTTCTCTAAATCTATGAAGGCAGCAAAAACTTTATTATCAACAGCCAGATACTTTTTAATCATCATGCGTAAAGCAAAAATTTGGTTACTGCAGCCTTTACCAGGCATAAAACCACTCTGAACATCACATACTTTCTCTGATGTAAGACCTCGTACTTTTCAATAATGACCTTATCCTCGCCCTGGCACACTTAGTAAGCTAATACCACAATAGTTCTTGCAGTCAGTCTGATCACCTTTTCCCTATCAAAATATGGTATTTATAATTCCTTGATGTCATTGTGTGTATCCAAGGAAATGAACCACAATAGTAAACTAAACAATAAGTAAATAAATTTTTCATGCTAATTGGGAGTTATCTTTACTCCAGTGATAATAACCCTGCAACTCAGCCACCATAAAACAAATTCTGATAATGCTATTTATTTTTTTATATTTTAAGATGTTTTATATTATATTTTTTTCTCTCCCACCTCCCCTTAATATATATATATTTTTTTTGCGGGGAGATGTTGATTGCTAATGAATTAAATTAAAAAAAAGGAATGAAAATACAAAGCAAAACTTGCATCTGTATTTGTGGATGAATGTAGTTTGCCGTTTAACACAGAGATCCCGGATGAGTCTGCAGTCGCCCCCCCCTTTCTTCTTTCTGAGATCTAGCTATGATGACACTGCTAGGGGGAATTTGTGAAAGACATCATGTAGTGTACTTTACTGAAGAATCCTCTGTGACATCAAAACAGAATCACCGATGCCACAGCCACAATTACCCCCGATGTTCTTGAACACACTTGAAATGAACCAGAATATTGTTTAGATGTTGTTCACACAACTAAAGATACTTGCATAGTAATCTATTAAGTCAGGAGAGGGAGGGGGGCTCCCATCTGTCGTCTGTATATAGCCTAAAATAAAATACAGGCATGTGCATTATTATATGAGTTATTAATTTTTCCTTTTGTGGCATTTTTTTCATGTACAGCCTGAACTATTATTGATCTCCTGTAATATCTGGTCACCAAATAGTCCAACATTAACATAAAAAATTATTTTTCTTTTCTTGACAGCTCCACATGATAAGAAGCAGTCATAACATAGTATTATTTATTAAAATAATAGTATGCTCATACTGGAAGAATGCCATGAACCACAAAGGCCCAAGTTTACACGTTACTTAGTGAGAAATGGCTGCTGTGTTCAGAGAGTAGGACATTAGTTTCAAACTGTTAATTGGAAATAGCATAAGATTTCACCAATGGTTAGCCAGCAAGGATATCCCCAAGCAGAGATACATAACTGCCATCTACATAATGAATTGGCATGACATCCTACACCAAGGGCTGTCTAACATTGAGATGAGACACTTATCACTCTTTCTATGAGGCTTTTACAGCAAAACTACTAATTAAACAAATGAAAAATTAGCAAAAATACATTTTTAATGCTTATGAAAGTTTCATAAACATTGTAACCAGGGTTTATTCCCCAGTGGTTGGTTTTACACAAAAGGTATTGGAAAAAGTATCAGAATGAAGTGTAGAATTCTGTAATGGCAGTTTCACTGTCATGGGTGGAATCTGCATAAAAACAGGAAATCTTAATTTTTATGCAGCTCCCATAGCAAATGATAGCCATTTAGAAAAATTTCACAGCATGCTAATTAGTCCAAAGAAAGCAATTCACCTTTCCAGCTGGAAAAGTAATTGAGATCTTTAGCTATATAAAATTACAAATATGTGTTGTACAAAGCCCCACATTTAGTGGAGATGTGGCACACTTATATGTTGTGTGTATGAAGTTTAATAGTCACTACAGCATGGTTGTATTTACATTAATATTGGCAAGCAATGAAGTTTTTGATTAGCCATTCACATCATCTCTCTCTCTCTCTCTCTCTCTCTCTCCCTCTCTCTCTCCCTCTCTCTCTCTCTCTCTCTCTCTCTCATGGCTTTACTGGTACTTAATACCTTCTTCCTGTAGCACAATATCAAATGCAGGAAAAAATAACTGGAAACAGGTTATTTTAAGATAGTGGTTATTTAAGGTGAATGCAACTGCAAAGCTGTGGTGACTAAATTAGAAACTCTTCCATCACTGATTTAGTATTTTCATCTTATGTCTATTTGATTTCAAGAAAAATATTTTACTCGTTTTTTTTTTTTTTTTTTTTTTTTTTTCGGTTTTTTTTTACATGGATTGGTGAAAGATTTTACTTTTTAAGGGAAAAATTGTGTTTTTCCCATCTTGAAAGCAGAAGGCTTCTTTGCAGTTCAGCAGACTTTCAGGGGCTACACTGCAACACTGTTTGCACACAGAAATTAAAAAACATGCAAAAAAACAGCATGCACAATTTTCACAGAAAATGGAAAAAGTATGTTTTTACCTGTTTTGCTATCTTTCAAAATCACATCAGATATCTCAAACAATTTCATTGGAAGTGGCATCTTTTTGTTAGCATGAATTGTTTTCAGAAGGCCAGGCAATAGACATGTTCTAGTAACCTACATAAGACAAACAAAGTTTTAGAATTCAAGCAAGCAAGCTTTACAGTACTGTTAAGTGTTTCCATTAAAAGATTTGCTTTGAAGTGATCAAAGTGTATGTTTGAGAAGCAGCGTCATTAACTAGCTTTTCATGTCCTGTGCAAGGTTTTATTTTTGGACCCCTTAATTTTTTTTGGGGGGGGGGCAGCAAGAAATAATAATAAAACAAATACGATATAGCAATTGTTCATAAATAATTTTTGTGAACACAAGAAATATACAAGATTTCAGCAAATTCAAAATTAATATCTTTAACAATATTATATTCAATCAAAATTATGGAAACATTGGACATCATTCTTGTGTCCAATAGTTGATTTTAAATAATTCTTAATTAATTTTAACTTACTAAAACTTCTCTCACATGAAGCATTAGAAACGGGAAGAGTGAGAAATATTCAGAGAGTAACATTGATATTCGGATGTGAATCAATTAATCCAAAGTCATGAACAGCCTTAGAACATCAAGAGGAGTTGCAGTATTTATGTGTATTAGTGTCAAGGCTTCTGACTTAAAGCTTTGCATTTTACATATAAGTTCATACATATTTAAATCTTTGCTATACTTAATAGCAAGATTTGCAGCTGATTTTTGTAAATCCGTAACGCTTATTGATTCTAAAGACGAGACACAGAGAAAGCAAACTTGTCAAAGACAGTTCTCAGTTGCTCGTAACGCCAATCTATTTGAGATAACAGTGTCAAAAATACTGTAAATTTTCATTTTAAATAATTCTTCAGGTGTCATGCTCCTTTCTTCATCTGGCGCTTCATCTATTTTCACTTTCTTAACTCTTATATCATGAAATTTAATCTCTATATCCATTGTTTCTGCCAAATTTTTGCTTTCAGGAAATTTCGTTTGAAACCAGTTTCTCGTAGTCCTTGTATAATATCACAAAGTCCATCAATAAAATTTGTTGGATTGTCTATTGATGCATCTTTTCATCGTAATTCTTTATTTGTTCGTTCAATGCATTGTAGAATTTTATGTACATACAAATCTATAATAAATTTGTAACAGCAAACTTTGTACATTTGATACAGCTTCCAGATTTGATAAATCATTTGCAATCATTTCCAATCCTTTCTTTACTTCAGATAATTGTAAACATAACAATTTTATTGCATTGGCCTTTGATGACTACCTTGCATCAGGAAAACTTTTAAGTGAAAATTTTAAAGGCTTCATTAAAACTTCCCACATGTTTTTGAGGACAAGAAAAAATGAAATAATCTCTGCACAGTACTAAAAAAAGTGGTCATTTCTGCCATTGTAGATGCAGCATGGACATCAGCTACATTACATCATGAGCTATGCAAGGTACAAATAGGGCCAAATTATTAATTTCCAAAATACATGCTCTTACTCGCTTGAACTTTCCAGCCACGTTGGCACTGTAGTCATATCCTTGTCCTCTGGTATCATGAATATTCAATTTATCAGCTTCTAGTTTACTTAAAACTTCAGTCGTTAAACCTTCACTGGTTTTTTCATGTGACTGAATGAAGTCAATGAAGTTTTCTTCGATCATCACCTTCCCATTAGGGTCAACATGGATGTATCTTATCATTTGACTCATTTGTTCTTACCATGAGACAACAGGATCGCAGTCAAATAAAACTGCGTAATGCTTTGCTTTCTTAATTCTGTATATCATTTCATTTCTACTTTTGTCACCACTCAACTTTATTATTTCATTTTTAATAATGGGTAAAAAATGTGTATGAAACAGAATCTTTTTTATGTTTTTCAATACGTTCTTTTCAAGTAGTTTTATAATGGCTAGCAAATTCAAATAAATTTTTAAAAAATTCACAATTTGGATCTCCAATTATTTCATTTGAACCTGTAAGAGCTATATTATTTTTAGCACAGAACAGAATAGCATTTACCATTATTTTCAATGTTTCACACCATAACATTTTCCCCTTGTTAATTGAATTAACTAAAAATCCTCGAGTGTGTTTCCTTATCTTATATCTTTTTCCATCACTTTTCATTCACATAATTGTTTCGGTGCTCAGAGGAATTTTCGTGTTGGGGAATAGAGCAATAACAGGATGAAGATACCTCCAATCATGGAATCCTTTTTGTGGGTCTGAAAGATTATGCAATTTGTGTTCAAAAACATACAAGGAAAACAAAATATTGCATTTTGATTAATAGAATATTACACCCATTTTCGTTTAACTGTTTCTCCATTAATTTGTTTAATATAAAACCAGTTCTTTGTAAATTTTCACCTTGAATTGTTTGATACCAAAGTTCATGTTGTTGCCTTGATCTGGACCATGTTTGACAAGGGAATATATTAATTCATTTGTAACAGCAGGCCAAGAATGAGGATCATTGTAATTTAGCAGTATTTCTGTTTTTGTCGTTTGGAACAGCAGAGCACAAATTTAGTATGGTATTATTGACATGTGAAACAGTACTCTGTGCACGTTTCTCCTCCAATGTATCATTGTCCCTTAAAATATTAGGATGCAATTGCAGTACAGTATCCTGTGAAGCAGTAGATTTCTCCTCTTGTGCAGGTACTTGTTTTCCCATATGTTGAAAAGGTAGATGCCAATTGTAGTATGGTATACTCACCTTGTGAAGCAGTAGTAGGATTTTCCTCTTGAGCAGGCTCCTTGCCTTCTGGTGCATCATCATCATCCTTTGAAATTGTAGAGTGTAATTGTAGTATGGTATAATCATCTTGTGAAGCAGTACTAGATTTGACCCCCCCCTTCTGGTGTTTCTGTTCTCAGCCATTTAACAAATTGCTGCGACATAGATTTGCATTCTTCTAATTTTTGCTCGTTTATTTTTCTCTTTTGTGCACCTGACAGTTGCTTGGACATTATTGGACTAAAAAAAACAACAAAATACGTGCCTACACATCAGGGCCAGATTAAGAGGGGTTTAGCGGGGCTATAGCCTAGGGGCCCACCAGTACCAAGGACTCAGGAGGCATGCTGCTACAAAGTTTATATATTAATATATAGAGAGAAAAGTACAATAGTTTTAGTTTTGTATCGTACGATTTCCATTCGATCACAAAGAGTGGCTAGGAAATGAGCAGATTTCAAGACAGTGACTCACTAAGGTAAATGTTCCATGTCACTGCATAACGGTGCCAGCGAGACAGTTTCAGCTTTTTCATTACTATTCACCCACATCTTCCTGCTTGCGCTAGGAACCATTAATGAACGACATCCACTGTGACTTCACATTGCATAACAAAAAAGAATTCACTAAGAAAAGTATACAATGTTAAATTATTAAAAATTCAAAGACAAAATCTAGGAATCTTAAGCTTTTAACTCATGTTCTTATGAGAACAGCGGAAAATACAGTGACTTTTCATGAAAACTCTGTAGATAATTTATTAGTTTGAAGAATGCACTATGTATTAATTACAGGGATCATAGCATACTTCTGGAAAATTTTAGGTAGGAATTTTAGGACTTTTTAGAAAAATTTTAGGAGTGTATTTCAATAAAAACTAGATGTATATTTGTATACATCTAGTAAAACAACTTTGTATACATTGTAAAGAGTTTGCTTCACACCCTTCAACCACATATACTGATAGACTGCGCATGACATCAAAATTTCTGGCTCCAACATAAAATCACATGACATCAGTCAAAAAGATGGGTTACACCTGCTGTGCTTATGGTTGCTCTGAGCGATATAGTAAAGAAAGTTCTATGATTTTTCATGGGTAAGAAACGAATTAAATACCTAAGTCAATAAAGTTCAATTACTTAACCAGAAACTTGCAGCTATTGATATAAAAATATAGTAACTTACGAAAAAAAAATGGAATGCATGTTCCAAATTCTTCGCAAATGTTCATCACATTATAAATCACAAAATGTAAACAACCCGATCATGCATGTATATAGCTCATAAGTAAACTTACCTGAAGAGTTTTCATTATATATGAGGCGCATTCACATAATACACCGAAAACACTGAAGTTCTGCAGCGTAAATTAGTAATCATAACAGCATTTTTACACGAAATTTGGAGTCTGATGATGACGTGCCCAATGTTTGAGCCATGGCGGCTTTGATGCAGCTATTGCCAATGCGCAGTCCATTAGTATATATGGTCGAAGTTCACACCCAAATTTTTTGCATAACGTCTAATGTCTAAAGTTTAAGTATGATTTACTTCTAATGTTCAGTTCTTATCTTTTCACATGTTATTATCATATTCAAGTATATTTACCACATCCAAGTTTCACTTTGAACATTAATATGCTGTTGAACCAGAAGCAATTCACAATTTTCACAGTAAAGTTTTCAGGTTTCACATTAAATTATAATATCCTAAAAAGGTAATTGAAAACCAAGAACTATGTACAATTGTTCACTGAATTACTTTTTTCATATTATTGTTTTAACCTTTTCCTGATAAGCCTATCTTTTTCTGCTTCCACCACAGCTAATTTACTTTCAGTTTTCTTTATTTCAGCTGAACCTTGTTTGATCAAGTTAGAGGCAACTGCTATTTCAACAGTATTTTGTTTTTCTACAGCTTTTCTCATTCTTTCTGTTCCCTCTTGAATTATTGATAGGGAGGCTTCTTTATCTTTTTTAAGCCTATTTATTTATGCATCATTTTCTTTTATTTTGTCATCAAACTCAGCTTTTCTTTTTTCTCTAGCTGCTTTTCCTTATTTTCCCTCTCTTTCTGCTTCCTTTCTTTTACCTTTTTTGATTCTTCTTCCTTCAGCTTATCAACATACTCTTTATAAAATTTATGTGAATCACGAACACTATTTAACAAATTTCTTGTTATGGGAACTTTACTTACACATCCATAGTGTTTAATGGCCCCTTTAACTATTCTTAATGATGTTATAGTGGAGTCTTTTAAGTTAGCCTTGTCCTTCCTTAACAGAGCAGTGTTAACCAAAAATCCCCTTTCTGCATCAGCATTACTACCATGAGGTAAAACTAAAATTGACTTGATGAGTTTAGCAAGATTTGAGTATTTTTCTTTTCCGCTAGTCTTTAATAATAAATATATTACGCCAGTAATGATCAATCCGCACTGGAATATGCCCTTCCTCTGAAAATTTCACTAGTTCATCTAGAGTTGGCTTATCGCAATTTAAAAGTATCCACTATTCTCTTACTCTATCAATTTGTTCCTCAGAAAGATGCAAAACACTTGAAATTCTGGTTATTTACGAAAGTCCTTCAGTGACTGAAAGTTGAGTTTAGTCTTTCTTTGGTTCTTTTACCTTTAAAACTTCTATGTCTCTTAGCTTTTGATTGCAGAATGGCAAATTTGACTTTAAATATTTTGTGGTTGCAATTAGTGATGATCTTACATCTAAGAGAAATAATTTCTGCCTGGTCTCCTGAACATTCCTGAGGAGATTTTTTGTCTTCATACCAACTTCTAACTCCCCTAGTTTTTTCCATGAATTTTTGTTTTCAAAATCTACATTCTTTAGGTCTTCTCCAAATTTCCCTGCAATAACATCATCTTGGATAAACTGAGCCATAACATTCCTCATTAAAGTATTTAAATCAGAATATAACTGGTGTATTTTTGGTTCTTCACTCTGATAACATAAAGAAAACTTTTCAAAATTTTGGTGTGAAATGAAATTAATGCTAAATAGCAAGGAGTTAGCTCATTTTTCAGGAAACAGTGAATTCTTTTATACCTTGCCATATTGCATAGTTGTTTTTCAAATATTTTTTGAGATGGCAAGAAGTTTAAAAAATATTCTGTAATATTTAGCCATTGATCCAAGAGCCTCTGGGGCTACAGAACCAACGGTTAACCATCTGTTGCTGACATGACGCAAAAGAAATTTGGCTGTGACCAATGTTATATCCTCGACAGATTTATAATCCTTTCGTCTTGCAGCACTACTCTTTAAAAAGTAATGCATATCAGTAGCAAATTCGTCAAAATCTATATTTAAGCTTGTCAAAAAAATGTTAAATGCATTACTAACAACATGCAGGTTGCAAAAACCTAGTTCCAAAGATTTCTGGCCTGTTTCTTGTTTTACAACTTCATTGAATTTGCGTAAAAAGCACTTATTTACATTTGGGCTGTCCATGGATACACAAATAATTCTGTTCAACGAAATATTGAAGGATGATAACACATCAAGAATTTCTTTTAGCAAAATATCTGCTGTTGCATGACCCAGAAAAATGCTTGTTAGGTATCGGCAAGAAACTGAATTTATTTCTGAAGACCAGTACCTGAGATACACATCCAACTGCAGTTTCACTTGTGTATTTGTAGTTTCATCAAATGCTATAGTAACCTTTCCTGGGCTACTAGATGCAATGTCTTTTTTCAAATCCTCTTCAAAATATTTTGACAATCCATGTGATATCCCATAAGCAACTTTTTTTCTTTAAGTTGCATTTTGGCTGCAATAGCAGAATCAGGAAACATTTCTTTGAAAAGTTCAACTGTTTCAGTGCATAAAACAAAAGACATATTGTCCTTAGCAACTTTCATGGCCCATAATGCTTCGGCTTTAGCCAACTGTAAATCATGACTCAGTACTTCACTAATATTTGTTTTGGGCTGAAGATCCCGTCCTCCAAAGGCTTTCAGGATGGACTTATTTTGAAATTTACTTTGAAATTTCTGCAAATCTTTTTTTCCTTTATGATGCGCTTTTACTTGTGAAAAGCCACTATTAGAAATATTGAATATTTCTGAACACAATATACACTTACAGACTTGCCAACCTTAAGAAGAGAAAAATCCTGCAATCTTCTATGAAAATCCTGCAAGCTTAATTTTCGTATGTTTGACATATTTTTT
Source organism: Macrothele yani (assembly GCA_039090855.1). NCBI lineage: Eukaryota > Metazoa > Arthropoda > Arachnida > Araneae > Macrothelidae > Macrothele > Macrothele yani. The sequence continues at coordinate 6,162,440 of CM077014.1, forward strand.
TTTTTTTTTTTTTGATTGGAGGTTTAATGACCACCTTGAGCAACTCGATGGGATATAAGCAGTCGCCCGTCCCTAATTTAGGGTCACTGGTTCCAGGGAAGGGAGAGATCCAGTGCCGTAAGACAAACACAACATCCATGCCTCACCGGGATTCGAACCCGGACCCCTTACGGACGAATGATCAGAGGCCAGCACCTTAGACCACTGCGCTACCGGGGCGGCTGTTTGAAGTATCAATGGACATAATTTGAAGCACTAATGTTACGTTAAGGTATATAAAAAATGTAAAACAATTTCTGTTAACAAATATTTAAAAAAATTATGTTAAGTTATGCATCGATCTGGAGAATAACTCAAATTAAGACGGAAAAGGAGAAATTCCTCGAAACCGTCGGATTCTCATGCCTAAAGCGAAATTTTTTTGCCGTTGAATTTCCGATTTCGAAAATTTTTCCTCCATTTTTGAACTGAAATACAAATATTTAGGGAATAAAATGATATATAACAACAATACTGGACAAAGGCAGCATCACAGGAAAAAAATTATTGATTACGGGGAAAAAGCTTTATTTCGTTTACTTCCGTTTCTGTACCGTCTCAATGCGATGCGCATTTTTATGAATTGGTAAAATTATTCGATGCGTAATTTTACGCGCGAGAAAAAAGTTCCCGACGCATATTTTTATGCATCGAAAAAAATTCCCGATCCGTATTTTTACGCGTTGGTAAAATTTCGATGCATACTAAACGCGCAATTACGCATTTTGGCGAACTCTGGTCGGCACATCACTTGAGAACTCTACCGCACGATGTCACAAAGCCAGCGAGTCAAAGATGACATCATCGCGTGACACAGCGCTCGTAAGGTCTGTTAGAAAATCTAAGTGGATGGTTGCAGGGGTTGAAATATTTCGATTGAGCAATCTAAATATTAAAAAAATCTGTTAAAAATGACCTCTATCCGTAAATCAGTAAAATTTTACGGGTAATCCGTAAAAGTTGGCAAGCATGCAAGTCTATTTTTTAAAATTTCCCCATTTCGGCAACAACGCACGATGTTTTTGTCCTGTTACACATGCATGTGTTTCAAATGTTACTATCTGGGAACATTTTCTTTAAAAGCACACTTGCATGGTCAGCACAGCTTAAAAGTAAGTTATGTTACACGAGGAATGAAGTAACCAAGCACTCAGCACGGATAATCGCATCAGAAGATGAACTATCTCGAGCAAAATTTAATGTTTTGTTATTTTCCACGCACTTAGAATTGGCCACGTGTTTTGCGTAAGAATGTGATTAACGATATTTCCTTTGCCCTTGCGGACAACGAAAAAATCACACCTACAAATAGAGCAAAATGCAAATCATTGGCGGTTCCTTGATTTCGATTATGCACGGATAATCTGTCGTATACTTCTTAAAAACAGACTGATATTTTCTACCAGCCATCGCTTGATTAAACGCGTACACAAAAAATTCTCAGAAATTCCTGTTAAGACAGACGAAGTACATGAAACAAACCAAAACACTACCGCGCGCTTACGATAGAAATCTGCGTCGGTACGCGCCAAGGCCAAGCCCGCTCCAACTCCGTGCGTGCAGCGCCAGAGATCATTACCGGTCGGAGCCGAGATATATTGCGCATCGAAGGTCGCTGTCGCCGACGCACGATCGAAGGTCAATGATCACGTGCTCTACTGCCTGCCACGATAACACTCAGCTACCATCCCATCGTCATTTAACGGAGGTTACGGAAGGAGACCACATGTTTCCTCTTTGCTTCCACCCACCTGCGGTTTACAATAACAAAACATCAGCAGAAAGAGTAGGTTCCACAAGGCATGCACAAAAATAAAGTACGATCTTCTGCGTGCCATGGAGTTCATCTGCAAAGCGCAAACCAGGGGTGAAAATGACCCCTCCCCTTTTCTCTTAGATCTCTTGTTACTCTCGAAAACTGTCCGAAGGCAAAAAGTGGAGCGCCCGATCCGAAGCAAGTGCATCTCGATGGCGTCATTTTCCCTCCCTTCAGCAGCACAGCATATAGGCTGTGTTTCTACAATAACAGGTCTTTTTACCTTACCGTAATTGTAAATTTATTGGCGTTAATAACGGTTGTATTTTTAATAAATAAGCTTACGAAAATTTTAGGAAGAATAGCAAATTTTAGGTATAATTTTAGGAATTTAAGGAGGGTCACAAAATATTAGGAATTTTAGGAATTTTAGGAGGAATGCGATCCCTGTAATTATTACAAGCATATTGCTAGAGTTTCGTGTTTTAATGGACTTCAATAATCATTGTCTGTCATGTTCTTTGGGGGCCCACCGAGATGCCATAGCCTTGGTAGCCCACTGAAATGTCTTAGCCTAGGGGGTCCACTAAGACTTTAATCTGGCCCTACTACACATTAGAATGTATGGGATGAAAATCCGGAATTCTGCTTCCCCCAACACTTGAACAGAGTTTGCTGGTCCAACCAGAGTATTAATGACTTTAGTATAAACAACTTTTACTCTGTGGTGCCAACTACTCGATGATTGTGCACGCAGGGCTAGTTCGTCGATGTAATCCTTGTGCCTCCATTGCTCAGTGCTGTCACAGGTATGGATGCTGAACCATAAAACTACATATAACAGCCGACAAAGTAAAGAGGTGCATGTGCACCTGAAGATCACTTCTTTACTAACCATGATGGGAGCTCTGGTCATGTAAGGAAGGGAGAAGCTTGATCTTCGGACAAGCCCTCCCTTTCTCACATGACTGGATGCACATCTTTAGAAAGAAGCTTTAAGCATCATTTTAAAAAGATGCTCTTCTAATCATGACTGACTGATATAAGACTACTCAATAGCCAAAATTTTTAACTGGTGTAACGAAAAAGCATTTCATTTCATCTATTGCTGATGAAATTTATTTATACCGTCACTTACACGTTTTCACAAGACAGTTGTTTTTTTCTGTTCCATTTCAGGGCCCCATTTGTTCTGGGCCCTGTGCACCAATTGTACTTGCCTAGTTATGCCACTGTTGGGAAATATGTTTTGACAGACACAAAATATTAACTCCTGTTGGTCATCAAAGGAATGTGACAACAAAACAGCAAATGAATATGAGCTGATTATAAAACAGAAATATGATTAACAGAATGCTCATACTCCATGTAAAAGGCAAGCACACGATGCATCTCCCATCACCTGATGAACTAATAATTAGCACTCATGTCAGCATGCAAATATCAGCCATTTATCTAATAATTATCACCATATGATAATTATTTGAAATGAATGAAACATTTCAGAAATGAGTGAAATTAATTTAGTTTGTTTTAGTAAAATGAAATACCCATAACATAAGAAAGAATAACGTTAGTGATCAACTCTATCAGTGTCACTCACCAGTTTTCCAAGGTTCATACACATTTACAGAAAATAAGTTCCAGAAGATTAAGTTTTTTCTAGATCACATTGCTTTGTTTTATATTTTGGAAATTCGAGTAGGTTTAACTATGCGTTTAAATTGCATTAATTGAAAACAGAAATATATATACTGTATATATACATATATATGAGGGTTGGATATCAAATAGTGGCAACACTATCCTCAAGTTGCTGATGTGCATTTGAGGAGTTGCTGTTGAATATTCCACGGCACATAGTTTCACCAAAAACTTAGGGAAGGAAGTGTACGCAACGTTAAAGTATTGTTGTCAAACAGAACCACCCAAAAGAGATGTTTTCCAAGTTGGAACAACGTGCATGGAGCCAAATCGAGGTGGCATGTGGAAGGAACACCACGGAACGTTAGCAAGTTGTAACTAAGCATTGCCATATTGAATGGTGGAACAATGGATGACAGCGTTCCACCAAGATCATGATCACGATATACACCAATGAGCCATTACATTATGACCATCCCCAGCCTAGAGAAATGAGTGTGCCTGGAGACCGAACAGTGGTGCAGATGACGCGAAAAGCCTCTCCAGCTTCAGTATTTGTCATTTTCTAGTAGGATTTCCGTTCACAGTGAGTAGAGTTTAGGTCCCAGCCACCTACAGCGAGATCGCCTTTTGGTCAGGACACAGAAACGGAAGGAATGAGAGCAAGTCTAGTGACTTTGACAGAACAGTTTGTAGTGAGATTAGAGTACAGTAGATGGCGCCACAGTATGATGTTGCACACAGAGGGGTGAGAGAATTTCAGGGGGCGGGCATAGGAATAGATACCCATTTAACCGGTGGGTCCAGCCTGGGGGCCGTCACTTAACGTGCTCGTCCGATGCACGGCGGATATTCAGCGATTGTTAGTAAATCACACCATCTCTGAAAGATCAGCCCAGGTTCGAACCTGAGGACCTTGCATCGATAGTCTGACTCGCTAACCAATAAGCCATCTGCGGCTCTTGGTGCAGATGAAGTTCACAGAGCAGTATATATACAACTTGAGGACCATCTTTTGGTTAGTAGAGTGTTTGGAGTCAGAATGGGAAAAGCTGTCAATTTATTGGAGTTTGATAAAGGACATATTGCAATGGCACGGCGTGGTTTGTGGGTTGCTCACATGCTGCTGTAGTGAGTATGTATCAAAAGTGGTGCATAAATGACCAAACGGTGAACCATTGTCCAGCTGTGTGTCATCCGCAGCTCATTGATGCCGGACAGGAGCGGAGACTGTCGCGCATTGTTCACAGCGTCCGCAGGGCCACAGTGCGACAAATCACCCGCAGCTACAACAGTGGTGATCAGGGCAATGTGTCACAGCACATAGTTCATCGCAGCCTTCTGCGCGTGAGCCTGCGTGGCCGAATACCTAGTCAAGCCCCATGCTCACTGCATGTCATCGCCAACAATGCGTGAAATGGGCCCAAGTTCATCGAGATTGGACCATGGATGATGGAAAGAAAGTGACCCATTCTGACGAATCAAGATTCCTGGTGCATCATGTAGATGGCTGAGCGTGGATACGCTGATTAGCAACAAAGGCTATGGCACTTGGATGCACTGTTGAGCGGAAATAGGCCGACAACGGCGGTGTTTTGCTGCGGGAGATTTTTTTTTGGGGGGGGGGGGGACTTTAGGTCCCATTATCCCAATAGCACAATCCCTGACAGCTGTCAGGTATCTGAACATTGCTGCGGACCAAGTTCACCCATTCATGGCAACTGTGTTCCCTGCTGGTGATGGCTATTACCAATAGGATAATGCGCCATGCCACACTGCCACAATCATCAAGGAGTCGTTCGAGGAACATACTGGTGACTTTCTGTTTAATGCCCTGGCCTCCAAATTCCCCTGACATTGAACCCAATCGAACATTTCTGGTTCGACTTCGAAAAGCGGATTCGCGCTGAATCACCACCACCCTGAAATGTACGGGAACTAGAGGACCTGCTGTTGACATTATGGTACCAGATACCCCAGGGTACCTATCACCACCCTCATTGAATTGATGCCTTGCCAAGTGGCCGCTGTTTTGCAGGTTAAATAGGGTCCTACAGCTTATTAGGTAGGTGGTCATAATTTACTGGCTCATAAGTGTAGTGGAGATTGTGGCACATTCAGGTCATCCTGACATCACGACGGTTTTCTGCACAAATGCCATTAATATTTTTATTTCATGTAAGTTATCAAATTTATCAAAAGTAAGTTAAAAGATGCAATGGCAAAATATAAAGTTTGAACACACTTTAGATTTTTATGAGACCAGTTTTTTTCTGTAACTGTTTCAAAAAAAGAAAGTGTCTAAAGATATACCTGAAATTCTATGGTTTTGGGATTAGCTACAATAACAGCTTCAGATAGTGATTCAGGTTTTTTCAGTTTGTCAGATACATCTTCCTTAGAACACTGTAATAGATGACAAGAGTAAAATAGGTTTTACAAAATGTGACAACATAGTGTATCAATACACAAATACTGCAAAATGTGACAACATGGTATCAATACACATATATTACAAAATGTAACAACATAGTGTCAATACACACCTATTACTAAATCAGAGTTCATACACATTTGCAGAAAATAAATTCCAAGGGTTTTCCAGGCATTCATCAAAAAATTACAGGAGCTTAAATTTTTGCTAGAATCATAGTGCTTTATTTTATATTTTGCAGATTGGATTGAATTTAGTACGCATTTAGAATTCTTATGAAGCCCTATGGGTTCTGCTGTTACAGAATGTTCTCAAATGTGTGCCACATCTTCAATGAAGTGGCAAAATTTCTCTGTATAAAACTTATATGAAGCAATCTGGAACTTAGCACAATGATTCATTGCAAGAAAACATTCCAGGACTATTCTAGGACCTTTAACAAAAATATGAAAAATCAATTACTTTTGAGGCCTGGGAAAAAGAGAAACCAAATTCCAGGACTTTTCCAGGATTCCACAGGCCATGCAAACCCAGCAAAATAAAACAACATAGTGTCATGCACACATAATGAAGATTTTTACCAGTTGCAAAAAGAGTTTTACCAGCTGGAAGTTCTGATTTGTTTCTGACAAATTGTTCCATTAGTTTTAAGAGAGAGTTTTGAAAGCTCAACTCGTACAAAAAATTGACCATTTACAGTAAGTGTTAGTAACATTCATCTCTTAAAATCTGCAATGTTGACTTCCTGTGATGTGAAACGATTGTTTTCTCAATATTTTTTCATGGCAAGGAAAAATTCCAGAACTAATCAAGGACCCTTAACAAAAATATGAATAACTGAGGACTTTCCAGGCCTGGAGAGAAAAAAAAAAAAAAAAAAAAAAAAAGAACCAAATTCCAGGACTACAAGGGCAGCACAAACCCAGCAAAATAAAACAACATAGTGTCTTTCTTTCTTTCTTTCTTTCTTTCTTTCTTTCTTTCTTTCTTTCATTCATTCATTCATTCATTCATTCATTCATACATTCATACATGTCATTAAGCTGTTCTCTGAGATTCAGAGGTCAGCTCCAAAAAGAAATACAAACTACCAGATAATTTTTACTTACTGTTGCTGTATCAAACTTCACTTACAGCAATTTTGACATACAACTCGGGCTTCACTGACATTCATTACACGCCATACACATGATCTTCTATACTTCATACTCGTAATTTTTTTCTCATGCAGACACTTCTGAAATTGATCCTCCCATGACTTCCTTGGCCTTCCTCTGCCTTTCCTTCCTGCCACTTGGGCTAAAAGATTTTCTTAGTAAGCAGCTCATCAATCATTCTTTCAACATGGCCAAACGACTGAAGCATATTAGTCTCCACCTTGCTAACAACATTTTGCTTCACATCACACAACTGCAACACATCTTCATTCCTCACACAATCAGGACATGTCTTGCCACAACCCCCCTACCCCCATAAGTAACGCATTTTCCAGCACACAAACGACTCTTATGTTTCTTCTGCAGTACCCATGTTTCACTGCCATACATCAGAGTAGGAACAATTACACTCTCATACACAGCTATGCGGGACTCTCTAGAGAACCCATCATTCCTGTGAAAACCTCCAAGAGCAGCCATGACTTTTAATGAGAATTCGCTTGCCTACTAATTTCACCATCCAATTTGCTCTCTCTGTCAAATATGCTTCCTAAATACACAAACTCACTCACCTGATCAATCCACTGTGCCATTTAGACTTACATTATATTCAGTGTTACCAGTTGCTCTCTCAAAAACCATAACTTTGGTTTTTCCCTTATTTATACTCAGTTTGAATGTCATGCAAACTTCGTACATCCGGGACAACATACTCTGCAACTCACTTTTGCTCTCTGCCAACAGGACAGTGTCATCAGCATACAGTAATCTGCACACATGGATATCACCAAGACATAAACCAGTATTATCTATTTTGGCATCACACATGCATGCATCCATAAATATATTAAACAGCCATGGTGACATTACACAACCTTGCCTGACTCCCGCACCAATAGAAAACCATTTTGATAAAACACCATTCACTTGTACACAGGCTCTACTGCCAGCATACATGGCTTTCACACTGTCATAGTGAGAATAATTGGCAGTGAGACATGCAACACACAAAACATTAGAATAATTCTTGATGACGGCATCTCACGCTTCAGTTACGTAAGAATTACAGGTGTTGGAACGATGTTTCGGTAGTGATTTCTACCTTCATCACCCATGGAATGAAACATGTGGTATTAGCATCAGTTGTTGCCAGATTTCAAAATAGCTTTCCAAATGATAGGTATATTAAAAGGCGCGTCTGTATTACAGGTGTTTTAGGGGTAAGGAAGATTTCAATGCTTAAAAGCACTAAAATCTTCTGATGCTAATACCATGTGTTTCATTCCATGGCTGATGAAGGTAGAAGTCGCTACCGAAATGTCGTCCCAACACTTGTAATTTGTACGTAACTGAAGCGTGATACGTCGTCATCAAGAATTATTCTAAGGCTTTTACACTATTAAGTAGATTCCCAGTAACACCATATTCATTCAATACCTTCCACAAAATTGTCCTATTTACTCGGTCATAAGCTTTCTCTAAATCTATAAAGGCAGCAAAAACTTCCTTGCCAACAGCCAGATACTTTTCAATCATCATGCGTAATGTAAAGATTTGGTTAGTTTAACCTTTACCAGGCATAAAACCACTCTGAACATCCCACACTTTCTCTGATGTAAGACCCTGTACTTTTTCAATAATGACCTTACCAAACATTTTCCCTGGCACACTTAATAGCTAATACCACGATAGTTCTTGCAGTCAGTCTGATCCCTTATACAAGGGAACAATGATAGCATCTTTCCAATCCCAAGGGACCATTCCTAACTCACAGCACAACAGGCAAATTTCAGTTAACCAATCAATTACAGAGTCGCCACTATATTTCAACATCTCGGCAGTCATGCCATCAACTCCCGGAACCTTACCATTCTGAAGAGATTTTAGAGCTTTACACACTTCTTCTCTTGAGATCCCTCCTGTGCTTTCATCCTTCAGAGTGCCAACATCTGCATCTGTCTCAGAATCATCTTTGCTTTCCTGATCTAATAACTCACAGAACTATTCACCCCATCTTTCTCTTAACTCACTGGGCTCCCAAATCATTTCCCCAACCCTATTATTCTTCACACATCTTAACACTTTGTTTCCCCTATTTTTCCTGAGTCTTATGTACTTCCAGAAAGATTTCCTATCTTTCCAAAAAGCCAATTCATGCCTTTCCACCTTCTCCTTCCTACCTCTGGCCTTACTCTGGCGAGCCAGCTTAGCGGCTTCATGCTTCTTACAGCGATATTCATCCACAGAAACTCTACCTTGAGACACCCCCAAATAGGCTTCCTTTTTTCTCTTTACTGTCTCTTTAATCTCACTATTCCACCAAGCATCACCTCTATTGTTATCCACTATTGTGGTGCCACAGACCTCTTCAGCAGCAGTGACAACACAGTTCTTAAAACGTTCCCACTTCTTTTCTACATCCCTCTCACAAGACTTCAGCTCCTTCAGTCATTCTCTGAGTACGTCAGAATAATGCTGATGATGTTCAGGGAGCCTTTCAACCTTTATTCTTTCCATCCTGGTTCTCTTCCTATTCCTTTTCCTCCAACCAACATTAAGTTTCACTCGTGACACTACCAAGTAATGATCAGAACCAACATCTGCACCTCTCATCACACGACTGTCAACAACTAAGTGTTTCAGACGCGGATCGTAGACAACAAAATTTATCGCATCCTTTTGACCAAGAGTATGATTTTCCCAAGTATATGTGTGTGTATATACTTGTGGTGGAAAAGTGTATTAGAGACATACAACCCATTCTCAATGCAGAGTTATATTAATCTTTCACAATTATCATTCACACCAGGATCATTAAACTTACCCAGAACTTTGTCAGAAATTGCATTCTGCACGCCTACTCTAGCATTGAAATCCCCTGCTATTATAACTTTCTCTTTAGCACCAAGCTGGCTCAAAACAGCTCTTAGCTCATTCCAGAAATCTGCCTTCCTATCAAAGGGTTCAGAGTCACAAGGAGCATACACTACATTAATTACTATTCTCTGAACTTACTTATTTTCCTTGTGGCTGAAAATGCAACATGATGTCGCATCCACCCTAGTTTTCTTGAGCTTTGGATTCAAAGTTACTTTTCTTGGGCTTCGGATTCAAAGATTTTCACCAGTTGTGAAAATTAAGATTTTCACCAGCTGCAAGCTTTGATTTGTTTCTGAGAAATTGTTTCTTTAGTTTTAAGAAAGAGTTTTAGAAGCTCAACTTGTATGAAAAATTGACTGTTCACAGTGAGCGTTAATGACATCTCCCTCTTAAAACCTGCAAGATTGCTTTCTTGTGATGAGGAATGATGGTTTTCTCGATATTGTTCATTGCTTTGTAACAATAGGCATAGATTTGTGAAAGAAATTTTTGGGTGATATTTGTTGTCCACTGTTAAAACTGACCCATGTTTCATACATCAACTATACAAATGCCGTCCAAAAATTTCCTTCACAAATCTACGCCTTTTGTCATGAAGCAATGACCGATATTTCCTTTGCAAATCTATGCCTATTGCCATGAAGCAATGACCAATATTTCCTTCACAAATCCATGCTTATTATCATGAAACAACGATTGATATTTCCTTTGCAAATCTACGCCTATTGTCATGAAGCAATGACTGATATTTCCTTCGCAAATCTATCCCTATTGTCATGAAACAATGACCAATATTTCCTTTGCAAATCTGTTCCTATTGTCATGAAGCAATACCAATATTTCCTTTGCAAATCTATTCCTATTGTCATGAAGCAATGACCGGCTTTGCAAATACACTGCTGGCCACCCAAAATGCAACACCAAGAAGGAAACATCCGATTGGCCTGAAATTTGCAGCATGCGTCACCAGCGAGACGACATGCAAATGATTAGCATTGCAGGGCATATGCAAATCATGTGCGCCCGGCACACCACCTAGAAGCATTATAAAAACGGTGCACAGGAAGTGGGGTGTAAGTAGTGGAAGTGTGTTGTGTTGCCGCCAGACCTGTGTGTGGAAAGCTTCCAGATGCCTCGGTGCAGAATACGGCAGTCATTCCAGCACGTTTCGGAGTTTGACAGAGGACGAATAGTGGCTTATCGCGACAGCGGTTTATCATACCAAGATATCGCTGCCGGTGTGGGACGACATCCAGCTACCGTGAGGCAAGTATGGATTCGGTGGGTGCAGGATGGACAGACGGACCGACGTGAGTGATTACCGCAGCCGCGGCACACCACCGAACGAGAGGACCAGCATGTTGTGTGGCGGGCATTGACGGCTCACACTGCCATATCACGAATGTTAGCGCAGGAATAAGGGTGTGTTGCGCAACAACCTGTGTCAGCACGTACCGTTCAACGTCGCCTGCAGGAGCGGGAACTTGTCGCATGGTGCCCATTGCTCCGATTACCATTGACATTACACCACCGGCAAGTTCGGCGGCAGTGGGCCATTGAATGCTGCACCTGGACTACGAAATGGCACGACATTGTTTTCTCCGACGAATCCCGCTTCTGCCTGCAACACCACGATGATCGGATCCACATGTGGCGGCACCGAGGCGAGAGACTGTATGACGCCTGCATTATGCATCGCCATACCGGTCTGTTGCCTGGCGTTATGGTTTAGAGCGCAATTGGATATGACGCCCGCACCTCTCTGGTACGCTTCGCAGGTACACTCAACAGCCACCGCTACATCTCCGACGTTTTGGAGCCTATAGTCCTCCCTTACCTGCAGGACCTCCCAGCGCCACGTTTCAACAGGACAATGTGCGCCTGCACATGGCACGCATCGTGCAACAATTCTTCACGGCCCACCAGGTGTCACTGCTTCCGTGGCCTGCCTGTTCTCCCGATATGTCGCCCATCGAACATGTCTGGTCGCTGATCAGCAACCACCAACCGCGGCTACGCCTGATGAACTGTGGCAACGTGTGGAAGCAGCCTGGACTGACATACCCCAAGCCCACATCCAAAGTCTGTTTCGTTCGATGCCGTGGCGTGTAGCGACCGTTATTGCCAGCAATGGGGGCCACATGAACTATTCTGCGTGTTCTGCAAGTCGCACGGGCCTGTATGATCAATCGTTTCATCTTTGTATATATGTTGTTATGTATCCATTAAATCTGGCTTTGCTATCTTCAGTCCTTCTTGGTGTTGCATTTTGGGTGGCCAGCAGTGTATATGTCTATTGTCATGAAGCAATAACCAATATTTCCTTTGCAAATCTATACCTATTGCCATGAAGCAATGACCGATATTTTCTTCACAAATCTATGGCTGTTGTCATGAAGCAATGACCGCTATCGATAAAATGATCATTCCACATCACAGGAAGCCAACCTTGCAGATTTTATGAGGGGTGTCACTAATACTTTTGCATACGAGGTGGCCTTCTAAAACCTCTTGTCTTGAAGCTAAAGGACTGATTTGTCAGAAACAAATCAAAACTTGCAACTGATGAAAATCTTCATTTGGAAACCATGCAATCCACATATGCTGCTAATAGGCATGCAAAATATCAAGTAAAACTGAAAACTCTAAAATGTTTCTGTTTTCATTTGGTCTTTACTTATTTTCTTTGTTGATGAAAATGCCACATGATGTCACATCCACCTTAGTTTTCTTGGGCTTTGGATTCAAAGTTACTTTTCTTGGGCTTCGGATTCAAAGCATTCTTTTTCACACATGACTCACCAGAAAGAGGCAGAGCATTTGTTAAAACTCAACACAGAAAGTTATTTGACACAGGTACATAGCTCCTAGAAATATTAGGCGTGATCAAATGAAACCAGTTTGAGTAGCTTTATTAAGGTGAAAAAATACATCCACTGGTGTGGCAGAATTAAACAAAGCAATATATAAGGAAGCAAGAATGCACCAGTGTTTGTTAGAAGAAGTCACTGTAGGCATTTAGACTGCTTGAAGAGACAGCAGATACCATCTGCAAAGAAGGACTTTGGTTGCTCCTTAAACCATTTGGTCACTGTGGCCACGATGTCTGCATCGGAATGGAATTGTTGCCCCTTAAGATCTTTTTTTAAGGGTCCAAACCAATGAAAGTCACAAAGTGACAGATCGGGACTATAAGCTGGGTAGTGCAGAACCTCCTACCCTTTCCATGCTATGCATTCTACACAATGTTCGCAACATGCAGATGAAGATTGTCGTGCAACAGAATCACACCACGCAAAAGCATGCTGGGTTGCTCATTCTTGAAGGCTTCATGCAGCTTGACCAGCGTGTCCTTGTAGCAGTTGGCATTGATGTTCATGTGAGGCTCTTTAAAGCATCAACAAAAGCCTTTCATGGTCAAAAAATGTGGTCAGCATAACCTTACTGGCCTGTGACTTGAATTTTTTTGTGTTTTGGTGATCCGGGATGTTTCCATTGCATACTCACTGGTTTGCTGGACAGCTCAAAATGGTGGCACCACAATTTGTCACCTGCCACTATGTGTGACAGAAATGCATCACCCTCCACTTCATAATGCAGCAAGTGATTTAAACTCCATCCCATGCATTCTTCCTTATGGTGGTCGGTCAGCATCTGTGAACACACCTTCCGATACTGCAGTGTCCTCATAACCACTGCTTGAACTGTCCCAAATGACATAGTAAATTCCTCCACTAGCAAACATAAGCTCTGACAACGACCCACCTGTATTGCTAAATCAATCTTGGTGATGGCTTCATCTGTCGCAACAAGATGCGCCTGGCTCGCCGCAGAAGATCTTTCATTTCCTCACGTCCTTCGTGAAACATTCGCGCCCAGTCTGTCACTGTTGTCTTCGACACACATTTGTCACCATACACCACCTGCATTCTGTGATGAATGTCAACTCATCAACATCCTTCCGCTATTAGGAAAGGAATCACCGCTCACTGATCTGAAACTCGCACGGGCTGACGGATTCGGAATCGCACCAAACATGGTGTTAACAATTTGCAGCACAAACCACACATGTGGGAAGAATGAACACATGCTTGCTTGTTCATTGGTCTGCACTTATCGTGTAAGCTGTGACGCCATCATGCTTCCCGTGCACCGTTCCTCGTGACACGACATGAACGGGTTTCATTTGATCATACCTCATAATTCACACAGTGCACTTTACAACCGCACGTTAGCGTGATATATATAGGAGCAGAATGATATCACAGAAAGAATATGCTGACTGTAGCAATTCAACAGAACCACAACAATGACAATAAAACAATGTGAGTGGCACATGTATATACATACTGTGTACTTTCCAGGCTAGATTTTGGGACCTATCCATGTGTTAACTAAGTCTTCATGGATATGGAAAAACTTCCCGTTTCAGTTCTCCGAGCAGGAAGAGAAGACATCATTTGCTAACATGCTAGTGGTGATGAAATGAACCCTTGTGATGGGAACAGTGATGTAAATTTCACCCATTTACAACAATGCTGTTGCTTTTTTTTTCACTGAACTTTTATTTCAGGTTAAAAACTTAAAAAATTGGGAAGCATACAAATTTGTGTATTTATTATGGAATTTTGGAAAATATGCATTTACATACAAAATTTTCCAAAATATATGCTTTTACATTAAAATATTTACCAAAAAAAAACCCATTTCCTAGTCATAACTTACAAAACAACGGGGAAGGAATAAAAGAACTAATTTAACTTATAGTCAAAATTGAGATATACTATTGGGTGTACAAATACGTTTTACAACATTTTTTGTGTGAGGTATAGCGCTAATTTACATATCTGACATTCCCCGCGTTGTTGGCATGAGACCGTAACTGGTCCAGAGCATAAAATGTGACACAGAAGTTTGCCCAACAGTCAAACACGCTTGCACATCAGTAGGTGAAAGACGGCAAGTGATACTGCATTTATTCTACACTGCATTCGTTACAAATTTCATCAAGGAAAAAGTGCTGCAAAAGCATGAGCATTGATCTGTTCTGTTCTGGGGGAGAATATTGTATCAAAAAGTATGTGTGAGTTTTGGTTTAGACGGTTTAAAGCAGGTGATTTTGATGTTAGCAATCAAAACGTAGTGGTGCCCCGCAGAAGGTAGCACACGAGGAACTGCAAGCATTGCTGGATGAAGATTCATCTGAAATGCAAAAAGGACTAGCTGAACAACTGGGGATAACTCAACAAACTATTTCCAATCATTTACACGCAATGGGAAAGATTCAGAAGGAAGGGAAATGAGTGCCACATGACTTGAGCCGGAGAAACAAGGATGAGCGTGTCATGAAGTGTTTGAATCTGTTGAATAAACAACACAGAAAGTCTTTCCTGTGGAAAATGGTTACGGGTGAGGAAAAGTGGATATGGTACGACAATCCCAAATGCAAAAAACACTGGGTAGACCCCGGTGAAGCAACAACTTCAACACCAAACGCAATATTCACTCCAAGAAAGTTCTGCTGTGCATCTGGTGGGATATGAAGGGTGTGCTCTATTATGAACAGGGTCAAACTGTTACTGCTGATCGCTAAAAACAACAATTGCGGTCATTGAGCCAGGAAATCTGGCGGAAACGTCCATTCACAGGCAAAGGATTGCATCCTGTGAAATTACTGCATGACAACGCTAGGCCGCATGTCGCGAAATTAGTCAAGGAAACGTTATTGACGCTTGGCTGGGAAGTTTTGGAGCACCAGGCGTATAGTCCCGCCATAGTCCCTTCAGACCATCATTTGTTCCGATCAATGCAACACAGTTTGCCTGCTGTGCGGCTCCAGATATGTGATGAAGAGTAAAAACGGGTTGACGACTTCATCACATCCACGACAAAGTATTCTTCATGACTGGAATCCGTCAGCTGCCGGACCGATGGCGGAAGGTGATAGATATTATTTTGATTCGTAAAGGTATTGCTGTTTTCTCTCAAACTACATGTTGTGTTGCCTTAAAATGCTTTAAAACTTATCTGTACATCTAATATTAACTTGTTAAACCACTTTCTGTGTTAGTTTACTACTGTTCCAAACAAATATTTAAAGTTCATGAACATATTGATACAAAAAATAGAGAAAAATAAAAATTATGATCATGTATTTAAAGAACACATTGTAGAAATGAAATATTTAGAAAAATAGCCATACCAATGAGAACGTAAGGGCCTCTGTAAAACCAGCATGTGCAAGTTCAGAACTTAGTTGCTCAGACAGCTTATTTAGAGGAAACTAAAAGTACAAAATAAAAAAAAATAAAAAATTAACACTTGATTAAGAGGAGAATAAATTGGTACACACTTATTACAGCAATGTAGCAATTAAGCTACAGAACAGGAAAGAAAATTAGAGTTAACACTTTGCAACAAATTGTAATAACTCTATGTAGAAACAAGCATTAGAAAAAATGATAGATAGTACATGGATTCTAATTTAATGTAGTGAAATAACTTTATGGATTCAAAGTAAGACATTACAATTGGTTACTTTGAGGTTTCTACTTCCTCAATGAGGCAACAAAAAAAAAAAGGCACTCATTGAAATTAGTTCCAGTGTTGTGCCTCCCATGGCAATCAGTCAAAATAAAGTTTCAAAATAACTGGTCAACATTCAAAGCATATTTCTTTAATAAAATTATATACATTTACAAAGGGGGAAGGGACTTCCCTTTAACATTATACACCTTATTTTATTTTCACTTGTTTTGAAGTGCTTTGAGTACTTCATAAAAACTACAAAAGTGAAAATGGCACGGAGCTGTGGTCTTCAACCTGTGAGCCATAGATTTTTTTTTTTTTTTTGTTAAGTCCTGATCTTTCATGAAATGTCTCCTGAATTTTTTTTATTTTTTTTTACCATTTTAAGTGCCTCGAGCAGCTACCAAAAGTTATCAGTCTCTCCTTTTTAATATTCCCAATGACACACTAGAGTATGAAAGGTTTATCAACCATAACACTCTTGAAAAGCAGGGAAAATACTTCAGGTAGACAACAAGTGCATGGCTTTGTATCTTTGTGTTCAGATTCTACCAAGGTAGGAACATCTCTGAGACCAGGCATCCAAGAACATGTGTCACATTAAGTGAAGCTATACCTTTTTTACAAAAAGTCTCCTTTACATTCACTTTCCTACTGGATTGTATCATGAAAAAAATTAGCTCAAATAAGGAGGGTTAGGATGGAATTTTTTTAAATATTTCAAATATTAAAAGTTTTCTCCCTTTTGGGCATGGGAACAAAGTAATTTTAGATTTTTTTTTTTTTTTTTTTTTACTGAAAATCCCTTTTTCAAAGAAACCAATGGAATTGAGAACAGGCCTTGACTAAAATCAAGAGGCCAGAAATGTCTGTAAAAAATCAAAGGAACTCAGAGGGAAGGAAGACTAAATGAAATTTTTTTCAACTGGAACTAGATCTGGGTAAAGCCTTGAGTAAGTGATTTAAACCAATGGGAAGCAAATCCCCAGAAGAATTCATTCTTTACAAATACATGAAAGGCATATGCATATCATTGTCATTACATAGATGCCATACTTTTTATTTTTCCCAATCTTGCCATTTAGACACTATTACCTACCTTCTGAAAACTTAAAAATTATTACTTCTTTTTCAAATAAACATTGAAGCTATTTGCAAAATAAATACTGTTATTAAGCAAATGAAATACAATTGTTTAACTTGTTCTTAATTGTTTTATTGCCTGGCAAAAGACAAACGTATAGTACAAAAATCTTCACTCTTAAAAACTTAATTCTGTAATTGTTAATTTTAACAGTTCACACAAACTTAGAAGCCATAGAATAAAATCATGAGTGTAGCAAGTGCCAAAATAGTACTTATGACTTACTAATATTTTAATTGTGGCCGTCAGTCCGGGAACATTATTTCGTTGAATCTTTTTTTACTCTTCAGTATTTTAAATACAGTCAGTTTAAAATTAAAATGATAAAAGACGAACAAAAACATATTAATAAAAATAAAAGGATTTTTTCTGCAAAATTTGGATTAACTCAAAAGGCTGCACTTAATGGCCTAAATGGCTCCAGGTTCCCCACCCCTGAATCTAAACTACCTTTTATGGTAGTGTGGCTGGGTATGAAGTAATGAGCTCTTTAGCAGGTTAAAAGTTGATGACACATAAAAAATATTATGGGAGAAATAAGTAGATTCAGTGGCAAGACAGAATTAGTATTGCAGATGCTAAAACTGGGTTGGGTGTTTCTGAGGCAGTAGAAAGAAGTAAGGAGAACATTTGGAGGTGGTTTGGACAGATCTGTCACATGGGAGATGAAAGATTACTTACACAGGGATCATAGCATATTTATAGAAAATTTTAGGTAGGAATTTTTGTGGTGTATTTCAATAAAAAGTAGATGTATATTTGTTACCTGCCCTCTGTTTATTCAAGTATATGTTGAATCAATACACACTACTAGTACCCTCTCCTTTTTTTCAGAATATTTAAAAAAGTAAAACTATTATTTCTATACTTTAGGCATTATGCGAAAACTTTTTATACACCGTAATGTGCTTTGCATCCAAATTCTTCACGTAACACCTCATGTCTTAGGTTTAAGTATGATTTATTTTGCAAGATTGGTTCTTATCTTTTCACATATTATTTTTAATCTATAAGTAAAGGATACCAACAATAAATAAACTGAGATTTAAAAAAACTTACCATTTAGTTCTAGAACATCACACTTTAACATTTTATTTTCAGGATAAAACCTTGATTAAAGAATTCAAGTTGAAACATTACATATTCAAGTTCCAGTTTAAACATTAATATCTTGTTGAGCCAGGAGCAATTCACAATTTTCGTAGTAAAGTTTTTAGGTTTCACATTAAATTATAATAACATCTTTAAAAGGTAATTGAAAACCAAGAAAAAATACATTGAAGTATTTTTTCATATTATTGTTTTAACCTTTTCCTGATAAGCCTATCTTTTTCTGCTTCCACAACAGCTAATTTACTTTCAATTTTCTTCATTTCAGCTGAACTTTGTATGATCTAGTTATGGGCAACTGCTATTTCAACAGTATTTTGTGTTTCTACAGCTTTTTTAATTCTTTCTAAAGGAGTACGATCTTCTGCATGTCACTGGGTTAGTCTGCAAAGCGCAAACCAATGAGGAAAACTGCTCTCGATCCCGAGCTCAATGTTCCCAAAGTCACTATGTCGAGCCCCAGCCTGTGCAGCTCAATGATGCCATTTTACATCGCTTCTGGAGAACAGCATTGGGCAGGCTGTGTCTCTATATAAAGCAGGCGGGCAACCACTGCAATCAAGCTTGCAGCTCTATAACACGTCTTTTTACCTTACAGCTGCTGAGCTGTGCTTGATATAAAAACGGTATTGGTGTTAATAAACTTCACAGTAATATCTGTTGTATTTTTAATTAATTAGCTTTTTATGAAAATTTTAGGCATAATATTAGGAATTTAAGGAGGGTCACAAAATATTAGGAATTTTAGGAATTATAGGAGGAATGCGATTCCTGCTTACACCAATGTTATATTCTGGGATTTCAGGCCACATGCAAACTTATAACACAGTGGTTGGAAGGTATAAAATGAGCAATCAATGACTGAGGAAGCAATACATTATAGGTAAGAAATCTTACAATGAACAGAAAGAGATATACAGGGTTATCATAGCAAATGTTGAAAATTTATGTATATAATAAAGTAATTAATTTAAACATGAATATAGGTTTTAATGCAGTAAAATCTTGTACACTAGTTGATGCATAAGCACATTTTGTAATTATTAAATGAACCCATCATTGGCGGTGATGATGGCCTCAATCCTTGAGCGGAATTGGTCGCAGGCCTTGTTCATGTCAGTCATGACACTAGTGATAGCATGCCTGACAGAGTCAATGGTGTTATGAGGATGCACTTTTGCATGTGGACAGTCATAAAGCATTTATTATAATTCTACATTGAACAGCTAATCAATAAAAAAAATCAAGACTGAAAATTTACCTCACAAAATGAGAACATGATACACAGTTAACTTTAATATAATGAAATACATGTGCATAACCATTTAATCTTATTCAAATTAAACATAATAACCCACTTGAGGATAAATATTATAGAAAAAAACTCTGAAAACTCACTTGCACAGAAATGGTCACAACTTTTGGAGTAATTCTAGGAATGTTATTGTACCCATAAGCAATAGCAACATCTTCTATTATATCAGCAGCATGAATAACATCATGCCTTGTAGGTGGAATTTCAACCTGAATGCTGTCCTCATCTATAACTTCAGTCTTGAGGCACATCTTTGTCAGAAATTCAGCTATGGAATCTGCAGTTTCCCTGAGAGTAAAATCACAACCTAACAATCTTCATTCAGGAAATCTTTCATGAAAAGATTAAACAGTCAGACAAATATTAAAAAAAAAATGTCTAAATGAATGTAAGGATGAGTCAGTAGAGGGAAACAAGCAGAAATCACCTGGATATCACATTTGCTTTTCCAGATAATTTCCAAATAAAAATGTTGGAAAACTGGTAACATAACTTTATCACTAATATTCACCAAAGTTCTTGAGAATTGCATTCTCAAACATTAGAAATTCTCAAAGTCAAGCATAGTTTTTAACCAAAACTCACCTGTGCTTATAATTTTTCACTAGGTACATATTTTTCACATGTAATTCTCCGACATGCATAGATAGGGACTTGCCTTCATACTTTGCTCAAGGTTATCTTTATCTATGTATGTCAGAGAGTGAAAAATATGTACCAAGTGAAAAGTTATAAGCAGAGGTGAGTTTTGGTTAAAAACTATGCTATGCTTGACTTTGAGGATTTTCAATAACTTTATCACATTCAGGAAACAAGATGCAGAAAAAAATATTAGCTGCTGCAACAACAACCAATAACATACACTATTTCCACACTCTGCATCATCTGAAAAACATCCAGCACCAAGTTAGTGTGTAAGCAGACCAAATGGGAATCACTAAAGAGAAAGCTCAGGTGTATATGGAGGGTGATTATGAAGTTTTCACCTGAAATCCTTGATTGTTTTTCAAAAAATAAACACACTACATTCAATTCAAAATTGTTATATAATGGCAATAATCTGTATCTTAAAAGTTCAGGATGTTTTCTGTAAAGACAGCTCTTGAAAACAGCTCAATCCCCTTCTAATTTAATTTAGATCTATCCTATACTTGTGACATAATTTAATCTATCAAATTAACCCTTTCCTCAGGCTTTTAATTTTTTTTTTTTTTTTTTTTTTTTTTTCTGACCAGGGCATAGATGGTTTTCCATCATTTCAGGACTTAAAGTCTTGTGTGACTCACTTTATTGAATGGGAAATTTCCGTTGTCGTAGGGTTTTTTTTCTCAAAATGTCAAAAAAAATTCCAGTTTTGAGGGAGGGTTCTGCGCAAATGAAGAAGAGGAGGGGAGGTGTTTAAAACAGCTTGCCAGGCATTGTAATCTATGTTCAATAATAACACTCTTTCCGATTGTTCTCCTCCCGGAAGTGTGTAGTACGTTGCTCTCAGTCTTTTAAATAGACACAGCAAATACATTCACCATCCATGCTATGCTGTCCCTGTTGATGTCACAGAAATAAAAAAAAAATCATTGTGGATGAACTAGAAAGATTCCATTCCAGTGGTGCACTTTTGGATTCAGGCTGAAAATGATGAGCTTAAACCATGTTTCTTTTTGCAAGTTTCAAACTGGTTCATCAAGAAAATCCCTCCATGGCTCACAGTGAAAGTGTTTTTATTCTTTATGCCAGACCACCCATTTTGTACTCAGTTTTCAGCTTTCTGGGAGTCTATATTTCTGTGTCTGTCTGTCTTTCTGTCTGTCAATCACCTACAGAAGAAACTACTGACACAAAGTTTTGAGATTTGGAAGATGACTGCTGAAGCTCATGACTGTATGCACCTCAGAGTTCTTTTCTTGAAATTCAAGTTTGCAAAATTTTAATTAATTTTTAACTCTCTTTTGACAAGATTTTGACTTGGTTTCTTCAACCACTGTTTTGAATTTGATATAACCCACATGATTTACAATTTGCTCTTGCTGTTTACTGTGTTATGAGCTCATTCAATATTAATTCATTACACTTTTGCATAATTATGAGGAAAACAAACTATGAAAACCTCGCACCAAATGTGGTAGAAGCAACAATATATAGGTTGTGCCAAAATTTGGGAGCTAGACTTCAGAAGTGTTATGTGTATCTTCCTATCACAGTTGCTGGTAGGTGTAGTTTCAGCTCTCTTTGTTACACACTATAAATAATTCCATGATAGTTTTCAAGAAGAAATATTACACTGGTCACAACATATTAAACAAGAAAGATGACACCAAATTTTCGGGTGTAATAAGCACGCTTTTGAATCCGTTCTGACGCAAATTAAATTTATCAAAGCTATTCAAAATCAATGGAATCGGTATGGAAAACAATAGTATCTGACGGAAGAAAGAAGTTTTTCAGTCGGGTTTTTAATCCTTCAATATTGCTGTAAACGGAATCACGAGCTTACGAACTCTTAGAAACAGAGATATAGACAAAAATTAGATGTGACTTTACGTCCCCTGGTGGAAAACCATGCATTATTTTAGGAAGAAAGTATTTTCAAAAAGTTTATCCAAATGAGTGGTATAGCTCCAAGAAAAAAAAAATAATAATTAGTCGAGTTTTCAGGAGCCCAGATTTTGCTACAAATACATCAGAAGCAGAAATCAACACTTATGACCCCTGGTAGCCAAACCATTCTTCACTAAACATTAGAAATTATGTAAAAAATATTTTCCATCAGGTCTTGTATGCGATACAGGAAGAATTTTTCAAATCGGAGTTTTAGGAGCAGAAATAACGCAGAAAACACAATTTACCTTTGTGCCCCCTAGCGGAAAGTCTATGATTTACTTGAAAGTTTTGAATTTATAGGAAAAACATTTCGCATCGGTAACACTATCCAATAAAGAAGGATTTTTTTCAAATCGGATTCTTAGAAGTAGAGATATTGGCAAAAATAAGATTTGCATCTATCTATGCCCCCTGGTGTAGAAACCATGCATTATTTCAAGAAGAAAATGTTTCTAAAAGGTTTGTCAACATGAGTAGTATCGGTCAACAAACGACTTTTTTTGTCAATCGAGATTTAAGAAGCTTATATTTTGCGGCAAATACATCAGAAGCGAAAATTAAGACTTACGCCACCTGGTGGCCAAACCATTTCTTTACAAAAATTAGAAATTATGTGCAAACGATTTCCCATCAGGAGCTGTATCCAGTGCAGAAATAATTTTTCAAATCGGAGATTTAAAAGCAGAGATATATGGGGAAACATAATTTACCTTTACGCCCCCTAGCCGAAAGTCTATGAATTACTTGAAAATTTTCAAATTATATGAAAAACATGTCACACTGGAAACACTATCCAACAAAGAAGGAATGTTTCAAATTGGACCCCTAGAAGTCGAGATATTGACAAAAATAAGATATACATCTACGCCCCTGGCGTAGAAACCATGCACTATTTTAAGAAGAAAATGTTTCTAAAAGGTTTGTCAACATGAGTAGTATCAGTCCGCAAATGACGTTTTTTTCAATCGAGAATTTAGAAGCTCATATTTTGCTGCAAAAACACCAGAAGCGGAAATTAAGATTTATGCCCCCTGGTGGCCAAACGATATTTTTACAAAAATTAGAAATTATGTGCAAACGATTTCCCATCAGGAGCTGTATCTGGTGCAGAAAGAATTTTTCAAATCGGAGATTTAGAAGTAGAGATATAGGGAAGAATGCAATTTACCTTTATGCCCCCTAGCGGAAAGTCTATGAATTACTTGAAAATTTTGAAATTATATGAAAAACATGTCACACGGAAAACACTATCCAACAAAGAAGGATTTTTTTCAAATCGGACTCCTAGAAGTAGAGATACTGACAAAAATAAGATATACATCTGCGCTCCCTGGCTAAGAAACTGTGGAATATATTAGGAAGAAAACATTCCGAAAAGGTTTATCAATGTGAGTGGCATCAGTCCACAAAAGGAAGTTTTCAATCGATATTTTAGAAGCTCAGATTTTATGGAAAATACATCAGAAGCAAAAAATAACACTTACGCCCCCTGGTGGCCGAAGTATTCTTTACCTAAAATTCGAAATTACATGCAAAAGATTTTCCATCAGGAGATGAATGCGCTGAAGAAATGTTTTTTTCAAATCAGAGTTTTAGAAGAAGAGTTATCGGGGAAAATGTAATTTACTTCTACGCCCCCTAGCAGAAAATCTATGCGTAATTTGAAAAAGTAACTATATCTAAAATACACTTCGACGTAAATGGAATCGAAAGATAAAAGAATTCTTTCAATCGGATGTTTAGAAGCAAATATGTGGAATAAAACACATTTTTGAATTCGACATCATCTGCATTTACGCCCTCTAGCGGCGAAATTGTACATCGTAAAAAAAAAAAACGAAATAAAGGATCATCCATTTGCATATTTCAAGCTTCCGAATGCAAAAATAATTTTTCAAATCGGACTAATAGTTGCAGAGATATCGTGGGTACAGACGGACGGATGGACAAACCGGTAACATAAGCACGATCTTTTTTAACAAAAGATGTGCTAAAAAATTTAAGTATTTCAAATTTCCTATATTCACATATTAATAAAGACATGGTTTCAGCCAAGTGTGCCAGTAAAAAAAAATATATAGTTAATTTCTTTTTTGTTCTGCAACATATTTTAATATATTAAAATGTTTCTTTGCAATACACCCTATTTCTGTTTTCATGAAAACTTAGACAAAGGGTGCTTCACAAGCTAATTCTTGTATTTTTGTTAACTGGTTCACACTGCAGCCCCTTTGCTAGTCTATAATAAAAAAAATAAGTATTTCAAATTTCCTATATTCACATATCAATAAAAACACGGTTTCAGCCAAGTGTGCCAGCAAAAAGAGAGTGAGAGAGAGAAATAATGATGCATTATGCCTAAGGGTAACACAATGAATCATTATGCATCAACTACTATACCACTGAACTGTACCTAGCTATCAGAACAGGATCATTGATTTTGTATGGGATGCAACAGCACTGTTCACAATTTCAGTTTAACATACTAACTTGGCATGGTTTTAAGTCCTACAAAATTTTTAGCATAATCATGAATAGCCTAACGTGACAAAGAGTTTTCTCCACATAATAGAAGCACAACTTTGTGAATATACTTAGCAAAATATTTTTGCATACCTTTTAGACCATACAAAAGCAAGTGTCTGCAATACAGCTAGCATCTTTTGCACTGCACAAGTAACTGGATGGATAGAAAATAATACAGTTCATAGCCCCATGAAGTGATTTCCTAGTTAATGAAAATATCTGCTGAGCTTTAATTTAACATTTGAAATTAGTGGCTTACTGTATTTAAGTGACTTAGCTGTATTTGACTTATTGTATTTTACACACTTAGATGGTTTGTTTGTGTCTTTACTCAACAGCTTGCCTAAATAAAATTTTACTTTGCAAAAATATATTAAGATAAATATATATAAACTACAAACACTTGAAAATTGCTTACAGTTTACAATTAAGTAGGGAGGGGACTTTCATAAGCTAAAAATTCAGAATTTCATCATGTGATGATGACGATGATGTTATCTATTCAGTCAGGTCCAACTCTTGGCAATTCTATAGGCTGCAGCTAATCTTGGAATCTTTCCCTCTGCTGTTCCATGTCAGTTTTTGTTTAAGGCTGTCTTTGAATATGTGCTAGGGTTCCTCTTCTGCGATAGATGGCACAAAAAATCACTCCCTGAGCGTGGCTTTTATGTCTTGAGGGACTGTCCCTGAAGTTGGTGTCACCGAATCTCTGCAGACCTCGCTATATTCAGAATGGAAGTGGTCTCTCATTGGCTCCAAAATGAAAGGACAAAATATGCGCTGTTACATTTTAACCAATAACATTGTTTGGGGTGGAGCTTAGTAGGTAGGCAGAGTTTCTATAGCTCAAATCCAGGGGTTTTCTGATAATGTACACATTTTCTCTTCAAAAAATAAATGTGCAGTAGGATTTAAGATGATTTATGGGAGACAAGATTCCAGTCTCCCTTTTGACCCCATTCAATTATTTTTATTTGGCCTAGATAATTAAAAAAAAAACAGACAGAAATGAGAGAATTCACTTCTTCCAGACAGAAACACTGCTAAGCTAACTTATTGCACCATCTGGCACCCAAAGTGGAATACTTTCGAGTCAGACCAATTGAATTTTAAAAAACAATCTAACAATTTTTTGGAAATAATAACTGTGGCACATATTAGCCATAGGCCGTTTTTATTTGTGCTCAAAATTTCAAGCACT
The DNA here is from genome assembly GCA_039090855.1 of Macrothele yani. Classification (NCBI taxonomy): domain Eukaryota; kingdom Metazoa; phylum Arthropoda; class Arachnida; order Araneae; family Macrothelidae; genus Macrothele; species Macrothele yani. The sequence continues at coordinate 6,188,772 of CM077014.1, forward strand.
ACAAAGTAATAGTCTTCGAGAAAATATGTACAAAGAATTTACATTGCAGATATAGGATAGAATTGCTCTTACACTCATTCAAAGACAGCCTTAAGAAAATCTGTGGTGAAACTTCTCTTCTAGGTGTCTAAAAAACAGTAAAAACAACCCAACAGCAAACCACAGAACCACACAACAAGCAAAAGTAAACTTCAAAGAACCACAGCAAAAATGAATGCAAAAACAAAAAGTAGTCAGCAGTCGGTAACCACTGTTCAGGGAAAGACATCACCGACCACTGACCACGCCCAGTTAGGTTTCATGTGGGCGCACAAAAATCTTAGCCAAAAGTAAAGATTAGTAAATTTAGAAGTAATTTGGAAATAAATTCGGTTCACCCAGTCTTCCCAACCTGACTTGGAATCACAAATCAAACAACACTAAAAGCTTCAATGACAGTCGGAATACATCAAAAATCAAAAGGATAAACAACTCAAACACCCAACTAACTGAACCCAGCAAACCTTAATTATTTACAGTGGCAACACCTAGTTTGTACAATATAATAATCAGCAATGGATGTAAGCAATATATAGTTAATTTTCAGGGGTGACTCGGAAGAAATTAGTTTTTTTATGTAGCTCGAAAATAATATTAGCAGATAGAGGAGAGAGGTGTAGCGTTGATTATATTACATAGTCTAATATTATAGGAATAATTTTGATTAAAAGTGTTTAAAAGGTTTCTAAAATGGAATACGCAAAAATCATATGGATAATTATTCTTAAACACACAGAAAAAAGTAATTTTAGCTGTTTGGTAATATTTGATTAATTATTACAAATCCTGGTAATTCTCAAAACCTGAGAAATAATATTTCTATGAATACTAATGGAAAAATTAGAAAACCAATTACTCATAAAAATAGCAGTGAAATTAAAAATAAAGCTATTTTATCGTAGACATCAGTAATAATACCAAAGTGGTCTGAGTGAATAGCCAAATCAAGAAAATATGAATAACCACCTGAATCTGCCTAAATCAAAACTAAATTTTTTTGGGTAGATTTTTGCTACGTTAATATACATGTATATAGGAACTTGCTGACGTAAAGAAGTGGGACTGCAAATGAACTTTCAGAAGACAAAATGATGTACAATGCTTTTGCAAGAAATGAAGATTTGTCAATTGATAGGGAAAAGCTGGAGATAACTGATTCCTACATTTACCATGGGCAGCAGATATCAAGTGAGGGTGGCATTGATGAAGAAATTAATCAGCGTACAAAACTTGGTTGGAGAGCTTTAGGAAAAATCAGTACAATTTTTAAGAGCATCATGTCTTAAAAGAAAAGTGTTTAATCAGTGTATATATCATTCCAGTGTTTATATATGGAGCAGATATGTGGACCTTAACTAAAAAAAAAACATACAAAGACTGCAGACAACTGAAAGAAGCATGGAGAAATTCATGCTTGGTGTAACCAGGAGAGATAAGAAGAGGAACCCGTGGATAAGGAAAATGACAAGAGTGGAAGACATCATGATCAGAGTAAAATCCCTGAAATGACAATGGGCTGGATGTATTGTCACAATAATGGACCACCAATGGACAACCAAAATTTTAAATAGGATTCCAAAGAACAGGAAAAGACCCAAAAGAAGACCGCATGGGAGATGGGAGGATAAAATTTGAAAGCATGCAGGAGTGACATAGAGGAGACTGGCTTAAGACAGACAGTTGTGGAAGAAACTTGGAGAGATATACTGAAGAAAAAATATAAATATTGAACTTAATCAGAAGTATCTGAAGTTCTATACATTTGTTCTTGTATATTCCATAACACGTATGCATTTAATGTTTTATTATGTAATTATTATATGGAACACGTTTATCACTATAAAAGAAAGCAAAAGGGAGACACCAGGGGTGCAGAGACATTCTATGACTTCTTTTGCACTAAGAGTAACCATCTAAATGTACTGAAAGAGAAATCAAACCATTAGGTCATTGATGTTCAATTTTGTTCCTTAAAACAAAGTTAAATCACTTATTTGCCATTGAAACTTAGAGGTAACCCAGAACTTTTAACAGCTGCCAAATACTTGGGTAGAATTCCTGCTCACAAACAACAAGAGCTGTAGCAACATCGGCAGGTATAAATTTTTCCGGAGCCTGTATCCATTTCTCATACCACATAGACATCGTGACTTTACAGCGTTGTATGAACCACAGGTTTTAAAAATAAGTGATGCAGTAAATTTACTTTTTCTTGCAATTTGTTACATTTCCTACTGCATAGAAATGGCTATGTTCTCACACAAGTAGAGAGAGGGAGAATAAAAAAAAACTAAGAAGACAACACACATACAAAGTGTAATGATCAGAGAAAATTTTTTTTATGTGTAACATAATGTATATTCAAATTAATTTGTAATAATTACATACACACAGATAACTCAATTATTCTTACAAACTTCAGAAGAAAAACAATGCACAAACTGTATGGAATCATGTTGCAACAAGAATGCGTATTTTGAAATGACGGTATGAAAAAAATACTTCAGGTGAAAATTTTCGGGGGAAGGAGGGCATCTGGTTCTCTAGAACCCTCCTCTTGGCATATCTCTAGACCATTGGTAACTTTGATTTGGTAGATGATCTTGGTTTAGGGAGGTGACCTCTGAATTTCGAGATGTATGCATGCATGTAACACCCTATCTGATCAAAGTTAAATGCGCTAAGACAAAATCAACTATTCTAGTAAACATCAATGGCTCTGGAATGAAATTAATATCAGTATGAATAAAAAATAATATGTAAAATCAATATATTCTCAGCAGCAGTTAAGTTTGTATGTCTGAAAAGAAAATGCTTGTGACTCATAAAAAAAAAATTAAAATCACTACAAAAATATCTATACTGAGTTAGCATGACCATTACTTCTATCTGATCAAAATTAACTGTGCTAAGACAGTAAAACCATGTAGCTGGCTCATGCTTCTGAAGTAGACAGTGGCATAGCAAATTTTTGGAGTGAAATATGGATAAGTGTAATTTGGCAGAATTGCAAAGAGGGGTGATCACTGGTGGCTGGAGTTCCAGTGCATTTCTTTTAGACAAAGCACGTGTGACTGGTTGTGCATGTAGCACAGCAGCAGTAGTATCCATGGCATAAAAAACAAGTTAGTAAAATCATGCAATGCATTGATTATGATACGCTTTCCAACATACCGGAAATCGTGCACAGACAAACCCTCCTCCCTACCCTGACTATTGATTCATTCAGTATACCCCTGGAACATACTAAAGTTTTGTCACAATAGAAGCATTTTTACTCAAGTTATGAGGATAATGGCTGTGGAATAAATCTCGCTCCCATGCCCTGACCTTTGAATAAATTTTGATGATATTAAACAGAATTGGTTCAGTATACCTACAGAACAACATACTAAAGTTTTGTCACAACAGAAGCATTTTTACCTAAGTTATGATGCATAAGGGCGATGGAATGGATCCCACTTTTATGTCCTGACCTTTGACCCCATTTTCAATAGGGTTCATCCCAAGGTTGTCCCCTACCACATATTAAAATCATCGAAATCAAACCATTTGTATGTGAGTTATTGTGCGGACAGACAGACGGACAAAGCTAGAGCAGATACGCTTCTTCAACCTACGGCTGGAAAGCGTGAAAAATGAAAGCAAAAGAGCAGCATGGGACATAAAGAGTGGAAAGAAACAGACAATATAAACACACAAGGGAAGATCAGCGGAACAATCAGTTGCTGCAGATTAGTGTGAGCACTATGGCTGGCCTACAATGGGGGATGCAGCAGACAAATATCCCCCTGGACAATTCATCACATGCTGCAACAGCTGGGGTACAGGAGTCAATGCCCCACTCATTATCTTGGTCACACTGTAAGACTAATTGTGGCTACTCTGGTGTTGATAGCACAGATACCAAAACATTCATAGCAGACAAAAGATGTGTTTGATTTGATAAGTCCAGATATTTACTGCATCATGGCAGGTGCTCCTGGAGATAACAAACAGGGAGGTGCTGCACAGATCCTACATACCCAGCACAGCCCTTTTGGAGATTTCCGGTACCATAATGTGGCAGTCACATCATGGTACCGGAAATCTCCTGGGACTGTTTAGGCTCTGACGGGCGTTTCAGGACAAAGCTTGAATGGTGATGGCTACTGTGATGTGATTACAAATTATTTTCTCTTATACCTATCTTCTGGTCAGCAGTGGTGTGTTCTAAAATTAAAATGCACCTTGCCACCAATCCATACACAAAGCTCCAGACATGAATGGAAGAGCATTCCATTGATTTTTGCATCTATCTTTGTCTCTGAACTACCATATCTGAATATCCTAAACATCTTGGAAACAACTTAGAATGAGCTATCAGGTGTTGCCACCTTCCAACAATGACACATTTCAAGATCTCACATATCTTCAGACATTTTCTCCAGTTCACCTCACCATCAACTACTACAGTTTTATATGCCAGAGGAGAGGCCCATGTGTCACTAAGTAGTCATAATTTTTTGCTGTGAGTGTAAAAGCAACACACACATCCTTGCACTACTAGTAAAATACAAAACACAGGAGATTATTGATTTAATTATAATAAGCCTTAGAAAGGTGAGAAACACCAAAAACACCAGATCACACGGTTTTTGTCACCAACTCATTTTATACATTAAACATGTTTTCCAGTGTTGTACATGTAGTTCTTATTTGTGTACTAAGACTGTTACACATGCTCTATTATAAGTAGACAACAATTTTGGTTTCTTTTACTTACTTAAAAAACAAAACTATGCTAAAGAGATTGAAGATAATTAAAAAGAAATAAAGTGTTTTAAAGAATATCTTACTTGATTCCAATGGTTTTATTAATGAGAGAAGGTTTCAAAACTTCGGTTCTGTACTTTAACTCCTGAAATATAGTGATACATGATTATATTTCTGTTGGCACAGGCTAATGCATTATCATTATTATTATGATTACAGCCACTGTAACAGAAGAACAAAAGCAAAACTTACTGGCAGCAATACTTCTTTTCCTGATGGATCAACAACACTCACAGCTTCCACACTGTTCAGAAAAACAAAGACATCATTATTACCAATATTCTAAAGCAGTGTTCAAACTAAGATCAAATTTAACAGAAAAATGAATTTAAAAAATCATAATTAGAACAACAACAAAATTTTGCAGTAGGTAAGTGAAAACGTTTCCCACTTCTCAGAGTTCAATCAATACACAACTACTAGTGGAAAACCTGTATATCTATTATTAATAACTGATTGCATATCATCAACCTAATGTGCATCTAAGTCTGCAACAAAATAATTACAGCTTTTAGCAGCATACTATTTCAGAAAGCAACAACTGTTCAGGATGTCTTTTGCCAATGTTGTTTGAAGGCACGGTATTATTGGTGTGGCAAGAGTAGTCCGCAAAGGGACACACATCCACCCAACATGCTGGAAAAGGGAAACACCACTAGTTACAAACAATCAAGGTGACCACTAGCTGGCACACATTATCCAGGACAACAGACTGTTCATGATACTTCAGTTAATGCCAGAGTACAATCAGGTCACACAGAGAAATCATTCCAACCACACAATCTAGGGTGCACTCTTGTGGATGAGCTTAAAGATGCAGCGATCCATTGATGTGCTCATGTTGCCTGACCATCAACAATAGCTCTTATTGCAGTAAGCATAGGTGCACCATGACGCAACATTAGGCAACAGAAAAAGATTTGCACAGTTTGACGAGTCCATGTTTCAGCTTTAACATACTAACAGGCAGGTCCATATCTGACAGCACATGGGTGAACAGCTGCAACCAGACAGCAAAATTGGACAGAAAAGTGCAGCAACTGCAAAGTTGGACAGAAACACTGCAGCAATTACAAAGTTGGACAGAAACAGGGCAGCAATTGTGAAGTTAGACATACACAGGGCAGCAGCTGTATCACAGTATGGGAATTGTTCTCAGAGATAACAATGGAACTGGGCACTTTATCCTTTTTGAACACATCCACACTGCCAGATCTCACCTAAACATTGTTCTGGAAAAAAATTTCCCTACAGTGGCTTGTATCCAGATCACACTGGACACTTTCAGCAAAACAGCATCCTAATGTCACAAGGGCTGCACTGTGTGGGAATTGTTTGAGGATCATGCCTAAGTATTCTGTGTGCTTGGCAACTTGAATTCCAATAAGCATGTGTGAGTGAGATGCAGTGAAATGCAGCATTCATTGGTCCTTGATCTGCCAATGAACTTCAGGGGAGGTTTATTATGTAACACGTTAATCAAAATAGCCTGCATTGCCTAGTTTACAGTTCAGCATCTAACACGCATTAAAAAAACAAAAACAAAAAAACACGGTCCTGGGGTGAGAATCAAACTGGCATGATGTTACATGTTCAACAACAATTAGGTACTTCAGGCTGTTCTGATTGCCATGTTAATAATCTTGTAATCGGTCCATGAATTTGTGAAGAACATTTCTTCCATGAATTTCCATATATGAGATTCTGATGATTTATTATGTCATGTGGAAGCATCACATAGCTTTGACTGGTGAAAATCTGATGTTGTTCAGATTCTTCATCTTCAGATACTTGGAACTTCGTTGTTCTGGGTGGTGTATCAGATAGCATGCTTGAACAAAATTGGGAGACGAGGGTTCGATTCCTGCTGCAGGGCAATATAATTTTTAAGTTTTCTGCCATGATGTAACATGTTGAACAGTAAAATAAGCAATTCAGACTATTCTGATTGTCATGTTAATAGTTCTGTTGTTCCTAGTATTTGTGAAGAATATTTCTTCCATAATTTCCAAAACTTCAAGACAACATTCTGTCATGCTACTACAGAATACATGGCAACACTTTCCACAATCCAGTGGAATTGATGCCATATCAGATGCAAGCAGTTATTTTTGCAAAAGTTGGCCTAATACACTATTAAATAAGTGGTCATCTACCTCATGAATGTACATACTTTAGTTGTCCTCTGAATTCTCAGAATGTTCTAAATTGAATTTGCTGAAGGCAGAACTACACCACACCTAACATTTCATGGATAAAACTACACTTATTTCATGTTTAAAAACTTTTTTAAATGTAAATAAATCAAGTTTCAATCAGAAAAAAACCCAGCTAAATGCAGATATAGGGCTATAATGAACTACCTCGAATAATTGTTTAAAGCTACAAGTGAAAGTAAAATCAATACACCCCTGTTCCAGTATCTGGTAAGTTCTGATAAAATAAGGTAAATATAACATAATCCAATTACAGAGAACTAAATAAAACATGCATTTCCAAAGCACAACACATGTATACAATATATTCAAATATTCCTTAATAAGCTAAGACTTACATAAAAGGCTCTTCACAGTACAGACTGAACATGCAAACAATACTATCCAAAACCACTTTTGCTTTGTGGTAATCTGTAGCAGTGGCCTCAATAAAAACATTTCTTGTGTTGAGTGATATTTTGGTATGATTTCCTGAAAAGAAAAAATGAAGAGGGAAGTGAAGAGAGAAAATATATACTACAATTTAATCCTCAATTACACAAGAAATTTTCTTTGTTTAGAGCTGAAAGATCATTGAATCGTGGCAGTCCTCAACCATGACAACCAATTTGTATTACTTAATGGGGAATTAATAAACTAATTCTGCTATTCTTTTTACTGTTAGCAGCAGGGTGGGGGAAAAAACATAAACCTACATGTGACTAAAGTATCTGGTCATAATTATTCCTACAAAACACTCACTATATGAATTTCAATTGAGCACAGTTCATCAATTTTATACATGTCAGTTGAGTAAAGGTCACTTGTATTATAGTAACTTCAGAACCATCATTCTTTACTTCTTTCAGAGTACAAAATATCATCCCAATTGTTCATCTGAGTTAGGAAAGTCAAATTAATATTCAGGCTATTTCTCAATTTATATAATTTAGCTAGTAAAAGAAAGAATGAAAGTTTTCTATTAGTGCTAACAGATGGCACTGCATCTATCAGACAAATAGCAAAATGAAGAAGAAGCTATTGAATATTCCATTAGAAATTGTGTGATCCATGCAGCAGAAGGCTATATGAATAAAATGGTTCACTGAGGCCAAATCACCAATGCAAGTATAGAAGCATCTTGTTTGAATGTATGCAATGCATATCCACCAAGACCTAACATAAGAAACTGGTATGATCGTGTTATGGCAAAGGGCAGTATTTTGAAGAATCCCTCCTCTCTAAAAGACCATATGTCACTGACACAAAGGTGGAATCCATTAGGTGAGCATTTGTATGCAGCCTAGGCAAATCAACAAGAGGGGCACTCAGGAACTTTAAATACCACATTTAACTGTCCAGAGAGTGCTCTTAAAAGATTAAAATTGTTTGCTTGCAAAATGTAAATTTTGCAAGCTTTTCACATACAGGGTAAACCCAGATGTATGACATTCACAGCAGTGTTTTTGGATAAAATCAATAACGATGATACTGTCTGCAGTGTGTAATGTTTTCGGAAGAAACAAAATTTTGTGTTTTGTGCCACGTTAATGGCCAAAACATTCAAATATGGGATTTTGAACCTCCACATGCATGAAAGAAGCAATGCAGAAATTAATGCCTGGTTTGGTGTTACTCATGACCAGATAATCAGGACTTCCTTTTTCAACAAAAAGATAGTAAGCAGGACTGTTTATGTTGAAATGCTGAAAACATTAGTTTTACCAAAGCTTCAGGAACTGCAACCTGACATCCTGTTCTAACAAGCTGGGGCTCCCTCACATTGATCTCTCTAAGTGAGACAGCTTCTTTATAAGAAGCTTCTAGGCAGATGCATTGGCCAAGGTGGGCTGGACAACCTCATTCTCCAGTTTTACCCCACTAGGTTTTTTTTCTTGCGATGACATGTGAAAGACATTGTGCACTCCACACACCAGTGAAGCACACTCTGAAACCTCAAATCAGAATCACCAATGCCATAGACATAAACATGCCTGATATTCTTGAACAGGCTTGGAATAAACTGGAATATTGTTTAGATATCATTTGTGTAACTAAAGGCACTCACACATACAAATCTATTTAAGTCAGAAGAAAAACTCCTATCTGTCATCAGTACATAGCCTAAAATAAAATACAGATATGTGCATTACTCTACAAGTTATTTCCTTTTGTATCATTCTTTCATGTACAACCTGTTTATATACACTATAAGATCAAACGTACCTGGATATCCCTTTTGAGTAGTGGATTTGCCTATATACATCATTACCATGGCTAGTAGAATGGGCTGTAATTCAAAGCACAATGACTTTCAACATGGCGTGGTCATAAGATGCCATCTTAGAAACAAGTCAGTTCATGAAATTTCTGCCCTGGTGCAGCTACCCCAAATAAGTGATGTTATTGGAAGTGCAAATGCCTAAAAGCAATAATTTCACAATCACAACTTGACGATCCACATACAATGGCAGAGCAGGACAACTGAGTGCCAAAGTGGGTGGTGTGACAAAACACCTGTCCTTCATTATAACACTCACCCATGAATTCCAAAATGCCTCTGGAAGCAACACAAGCACCATAACGGTTCACCGAGAGCTTAAGAGAATGGGTTTCCATGGATGACCATCCACACAAAAGCTGAACATCAGCAAGATCGACACTAAGAGACAGTTGGAGTGGTGCAAAGCTTTGTGCCAATAAACACAGGAGTAGTGGAAACATATCCCGTGATGTGATGAATCATACTTCACAATCTGGTAGACTGACAGATGAGTAAGGCTGTGAAGGATGCCACATGAATGCTACCTGCCCGACTGTTTTGTGCCAACTCAGGGTGTCTACTGATTTCCAATGAACCAAATTCATGACTTTTTCATGACCTTTTCATGACATCTTCAGTTAAATTCATGACTTCTCGACAATGCATGGCACAATGACAACCATTCTAGACTCATAATCTAGTATCCTTGGCTTGAGATCCCAGGTTATTTTTTATTTTTACAAACACTGAAACTAATTCCATGTGACAATAGTTTAGGCAAAACTGATGTGTGTATAATATTGCTGCTAAAATGTCTATACGGGTGCTTTTTAATGAGCCCCTACCCGAAAGCTAGTTGAGATGAAAGCTGAATTTAATTCTTATGTCACTAAAATTGCTTAACATGAATAATGTAATTATATATGGCTTGCACTATGCCATTCACCAAATTCTATGTGTTTAAAGAAAAACATTCAACTCTCATCTAGGATGGGGTATCACTATTTTCAGAAATATTTATCATTACATCTATTAATACACAAATTCTTTTAACATGGTAATGCTGTAAAAACTTACAAGTTTCTATTAAGGCAATATAAAAACTATGAATGTACAAAATTTATAGAGACTGAAATTTCACAGTGAAAGACTCAGTGTTAAAGTATCTTAGCTAAACTTGTTATCTCAGAATCTAGAACTTCAGCTTCTTCTTTTGCCTTTTCTATAAGCTTTCTTTTCTTATCTTTGAGTTCTTGGACTGCTCTCCTTTTACGATTGGCCACTTCATCTTCGTCAGATTTCTGCTTCTTTAAGGGCTTCTACTCTTTTTGATGAAGCATTTTTGACAGCTAATATCATTGATTTTGTGATGTCCACATTCAGTTCTTTCTCACTATTAGCTAAACCACCTAACGATTGTATTGCACTATAAACACTTCTTTCTGCAACAACTGCATCTTCTTCTAAGTTTCAAATTAAAAGTTCTTTGTTAAAGAAAAGCCTCCTTTAACTGCAGCATTGTCATGAAACATGCATAGCAGCTTCTGTAAGAACATGATAAAGTCATGGTTCGCACTTTGTAGTCAGGAAGCGATCAAGTTTGTCCTCCTTAGGATTGAACTGTTTCAGTTGTCTTTTAGAAGATTCACAAAATTGTAAATATTCCATCTTCACAACATCAGCTTTTGATGAAGACATATGTTTTTTATATATATGTCATGGGGCATCGACTACACGCCGGTTTATAAGAGTGCTGGTTTGTGTTTTCTTCTAGGTGTGCAAACTTGTCTTCATTCAGGTGCTGATACAAAAAAAAAAAAAAAAAAAAAAAATTCCATGACCACCCACTCAATTTTATTACTTTTTCATTACTTCATGACCGCCTGCTCAATTTCATGACTTTCATAACCAGTAGACACCCTGCAACTGTGAAGTTCAATGGAGGAGGCATTATGCACTAGAGCTGTTTTCCACATTTTGGGTTGGGCCCCCTAGTTCTAGTGCCCAGGAATCTTAATACTACAGCCTATAATGACATATATAAAAGAAGAAGTAAAATGTAATTTACCACAGTTAATTCTGCTACTTGCATTTTATACAGGGTAGTACTTGGCTTTTGAAGAGCTGGATATATAACTGCAATATTAAATTGTATTGAGACATAAAAGAAAAAATTTTACATATCAGGCAATAATGGCATTGTTTACAATTTTGTGGTCCCAACATTATGGTAACAGTTTCGTGAAGGGGCTTTTTATTGCCAACAGGGAAATGCTCTCATCCAAAAAATGAGGTTCTGGTTCATGCAGGATTGGTTTGATGAGATGGGTGTGGAAGAACTTGACGGAGCCCTGATCTCAACCCTATGGTGCACCTTTGAGATGAATTGGAATGCTAGCTGCAAGCCAGGTTGAACTGCCTGAGATTGGTGACCAACCTGACGAATGCTCTTGTGGCTGAATGGAAGGCAATGCCCACAGCAACATGCCAAAACCTAGTGGAAAGCCTTCCCAGCAGGGTGGAGGCTGTGATAGCAGCAGAGGGTGGGCTAACTAGATATTAGTTCCTTTCCTACTACAGGGAGTTTGTGGATTGTCTGGATACTTTTGATAAGATAGTGTATATATCGTATATGAGACCAACGAAGAAAAATGGCTGAACTTTTTAACTGGGTAAGAAATCTAAATGTGCAGCAAAAAATGTGAATACAATGCAGAATACCTTCTGTTTGCCTTTTGTTGACTCTGTAGCTGCACAGCATCCATTGCTTAATTTTTCTTTCTGCTGAAACCTTTCTCTTCCCATTCATTCATTACTGCTTTTCACCTTTTTTTTTTATGCCCTTGGAGGACAATAATTTCATCTATCATGATGAAAGAACTTTCAGCCTGAGCTCCATGAAGATATGACAGCAAAACCTTTTGCTAATTTACATATTTAGATAAATGATGTAACTTTGAGAATATGAATACTTTTGAACATCATCCATGAATTCTGACAAATTTTCCAACTTTCAAGTTGAAATGCAAATCCCCACCAATTTTCAAGCTGAAATGCAAACATTTACAGAATAAAATTATATTTGATATTTGTCTATAATACTGGGCCGAAGGAACATCGCTAGAAAAAATTATGATTGGGGAAGAAATCTTCCCTTCATCTCTCTTCCAATTTTGAAAGATGGAATTCCATCCTCTGACGGACCCCCTACCCCCCATCACCACCAATACCCCAAAAATTTCTGTTCGGTAGTGCATCAATCTCATGAATGCTCCAAATGATAATGGAAAAGTCTGAATACCTTGAATCCGCAGAACAATCTCATGCCTGAAGATCACAGGGAAATTTTCTCACTGTCTAACTTCCATTTTCACAAATTGTTCCCTACAGTTTCAAGCTGCAAACATTTATGCAATAAGATTATATTTAACAACAATACTAGATAAAAGCAACATCACAGAAAAAAACTATACTATACGGGGAAAATTTTACTCTCTGTTTAACTTCCATTTTGGAAAGTTTTGAAACATGAAATACCATTCCTTGACAGAAAACAGTACCCCCACCCCTCACCTAAAAAATCTCTCTTCAGTCTTGCATTGAACTTGAAAATTAACCAAAATGATGACAAAAAATGTGGAATTCCAAGAATTCCCAAAGGAATCTCATGCATGATATATATGTGCATATACACTCAAGAGCAATTGAATTAGAGATACCTGTCTAAAAAAGTGTAGCACCACCTTTCGCCCTGATGACGGCGACGATTCGTCTCGGCATGAACTCGACAAGACACCGGAAGCGTTCGGAAGCCATACGGATCCACGACCCCTGAACAAGCTCCCACAGTTCACGAAGATTTGATAGAGGGGGTTCAGAGCCACGAACATCTCTCTCAATGGCATCCCAGATGTGCTCGATGGGATTGAGGTCAGGTGACCTAGCTGGCCAAGGAAGCGAGACCACGTCGGTGGAGTGTTCATCCAACCATTCGGATACAATTCGGGAGCGATGGCACGGTGCATTGTCTTGTTGTAGGATGAGGTCCCCAGTGGGATATTGAAGACACACAAACAGGAGCAAATGGTCATCCAGGATATCCAGGTAACGTTGACCTGTGAGGGACGATATCGCATGTACCAGGGGTCCCATTTCAGTTCACGTAAACAGTCCCCAGACGAGAATGCCACCCCACCAGCTTTGAAGAGCACCCTGCTGGCAAGAAGGATCCATCGCTTCATGTGGTTTGCGCCGTACTCATATCCTGCCATCCGCATGTACCAACGTGAATCTCGACTCATCAGTCCAGGCAACATTTTCCCACATGTCTAGGGTCCAGTGGCGATGTTCCCGTGCCCATGCTAATCTTTACACTCTGTGATGTGTGGTCAGCAGCGGTACCCTCGTGGGATGATGGCTTTACCCCATAGCAAGGAGATGGTTCTGGACAGTGTGGCTGCTTACACGTTTTTGTGCACCAGCGTTAAATTGCCGAGTGATTTCTTGCACTGTGGCCCGTCTATCCGCTGTTACAATGCAAGCTAGCCGACGATGACCCGCTCATCCACACACTGTTGTCCACGGCAGTTGGCCCATGCAGAGGTGGTTTTAACCAGATTCGATGTACTCACGGTGCACCTGTGACACAGTGGCTCATGAAAATCCCAGTGCTTGCACGACTTCCGAGATGAAGTGACCCATTCGTCGAGCCCCGACAATTTGCCCACGATCAAATGCGCTTAGATCCTTCATCTTACCCATACTGCGTCCGACTCTTACTGATACCCATCACATCACTCCTTATATTGTCAGATCGCTGCATACGTCCTGTTGTTTCCATTTACAGGGCCGCCCACAGCGCCACATTTGCACAACGCCAGCTGTCTCTAATTTAATTGTTCTTCAGTGTATAATCATATATGAGCAAAAATTTTCAGAGGACAAGAATAATGAAAATGCATGCTTTCAAGGAACTTTTTTGTAAGAAACTATCATGAAAAAAATGAGCATTTTTCCCATTCTTTGTAATCAAAATTTAAAAATCTACATGGGAATAGTAAATGAAAAAATCAGGAGGCACTGAAAAAAGAACAATAGGTTTCTCGGGGGGGGACAAAAAAACAAGTTGATAGCTGTGGTTTTGCAAGAAGACTCACCATTAATAATTGGAGGCATAGACAAAACAACTCCATTTTGGTCATAAATTATTGGGTACACAGGTTTATCCTTGATGATCTGAAGATAAGGTTTCAGATGACTGTCTGTCTAAAATGAATAAAATATCTAGCTGATCATAAACATATAAACAAACCAAAAACTATCTATAATCCACTTCTACAGAACAAAAGTATTAAATACACAAGGGCTAATTAGGCAATCAGAAAATCTGCCTTAGTAGTTGATATCAATGAAAATATGTGAGCTATTTATACTGCTGTATTTGTGGCCACAAAGAGAAGAGTACATCATTACTTTGCTGAAATTCATTCTATCACTTCAGTTGCACAAATATTCCATGATTGGAACTTCAGGTTATGAATTCTGGAGAAATACATTCTTGTTTGTACAAACTCTTGGAGCTTCTAATATCCAGGCACATACAAGGGTTGTACCGAAAGTAATGCAAAAGTTGGCATAACTTCTTTATTAACTGACAGAGGTCATGTTGGTAGAGTAACTCTTCCTCTTTGTAGTAACCCTTCTTCATTATTGCATGTAAATAATGGATTCCAAGCAGAAGCAAAGTGTGTCGTTGAGTTCTTGAAGAAGGAAGGGTACAGGCAGGCTGTCTGACATCTACAGAAGGCTACAGAATGTTTATGGAGATGACACCATTGACAAGAGCAATGCGCACAGAATGATGAAGTTTAAAGAAGGGTAAACCAGCATTGCACGCAGTGGGAGACCATCATCTGCGACCACTGACACAAACCATCAGCGAGTGGATAAATTGATTCGCACAAAGAGACAAGTCACAATCCGTGAGTTTGTTGCACAACTGGATTGAGGTCACAATGCATTACAGAAGATGGTGGAAGACGGGGTATCGGAAAGTGTGTGCAAAGTGGGTGCCTCTGCAGTTGACACCTGATTTGAAGGAGAGAAAGGTGGAAGTCACCTCTGATCTACTGGAAGCGTTTGAAGCCAATGAAGACATGTTTTTTTTCCCAATCTGGTGACAGAGGATGAAACGTAAGCGTATCTTTACGATCCTGAAATAAAAAAACAATCCATGAAATGGTGTCACACCTCTTCAACAAGGCCTAAGAAGTTCAAGAGCCAGTGATCAGCACAGAAAGTCATGGCAACTGTTTTGGGGGGATAACAGGGGTGGCGTCACTCTCCTTGATTTTCTGGAAAGTGGCCATACCGTGACCAGCGAGCGGTACATTGAGACTCTCAAGAAGCTTAGAGAAGCCATAAGGAGGAAGAGAACAAACAAGAATTTGAAAAGGATCCACATTCACCATGACAATGCGAGACCACACACATTTTTGGCAATAAATCAGGAGATCAGCAAATTAGGCTGGTCAGTGGTCCCCCATCCACCATACAGCCCAGATCTGGCGCCCTCCGACTTGCACCTGTTTGGTTCAATGAAGGACAGCCTCCAGAGACAATGATTTGATGACACAGACGAGATGAAAGTAGCTGTGAAGAAATGGGTACAACAGTCCACACCTAAATTTTTTCAAAGTGGATTTGAGAGTTGAGTTCAATGATAGCATAAATGCATTGCTTGTGATAGAGACTATGTTGAGTAGTACCTTTGTCTAGAGAAAGAGTTACTCTACCAACATGTGGAATCTGAATGGCCTCTGTCATTTCATAAAAAAGTCCTGCCCAGTTTTGCATTACTTTCGGTACAGCACTCGTATTAATCACATGATAAAAAAAACTAGTTACTTTTCAAGCCATAACATTTAAAAATTAAAAATGATAACTGTGATTACAGTAATTTTTATAAAAACTGAACTTAGAACTAATTACTGAAGTTATATATATATATATATATATATAATGTTAAACACTGAAATTAAAATGCATTATGAGCACAGCAGAAAGAAGTTTCATGTTATTATTTTCTTCTACAATGCATTCATGAATGCATTAATTTGTATTTACATCTCTGTAAGTGAAAATATTCCATAAAAATGTTTTCACTTTAAATATTGAGACAACTACAAAGTTTCATTCATTATCCAGTGCTGAAGCAATGCCATTTTTAGTTGTTCTTTGTCAGAAGATACTTTAATTTCATTGATAGATATGCTTACCGAATATAGTTCCATCAATTCAACAGCAGTGTACTCGGCTTTTTGATTAAGAGGCTGGAACTTTATTTCTGATGGTGGTTTTGCAGTATAGATAAATGGGCCAGTAATGGTATCAAGATCGTGAGTTCCTATGGCAACCAATGATCTTTGTCTAAAAAAAAAAAATTGTACAGCCTTACTGCTTTTAACACTAAAATTTACTCCATTCACTTTACATTACAGAGAACATGAAAATGTCACATTAATAAAATTCCTCAAGAAGACAATACTAAAGGCATCTGATTATCATACTGTTCAGAACATATTAGAAGAAAATACAAGAAAGAAAATCCAGAAATTTTAGAATGCATAAAACTGTGTACAATTTCAATCACATAACAGTAGGCCATACACATACATACATAAAACATTCACAATAAGAACAATAATAGCATAAGTCAGAAACGAAAAATAATCCTTAATTAAATTTGGGTAAAATAACTTCAAAATAAAAAAAAATAGGAAAAATTACAATTCAACGATTTTAACAGGAGCCCATTACACAAGGTGGTCCTGTCATTGCAGAACTAAGACTGTTGCAAAAAAACTCTTTTATTAATGCATGAAATGAAAACTGACATCATAAACACAAAAAAGTAACCTACCCCAACTTATTTGAATGAACTCACCCAAGTTTGTGTGTGCACAAGTATGATTGAAAGAAAAGCATGAGATCTCCAATTCAAACTGGTTTTAGCAAGTGTACCTATTTACATTTGTTACATTTTCTTCTTATTTCTTCCTATTCATTAATCATTCATGTCCCATAAATCAAACTTTTTGAAGGCTAAGAAAAAAATTATCAAAATCAGTTTCTAAAATCTGAGAATCTGACACAGTAAAAGATTTTGAAATCAATGGCATTAGCTTGTGACTGAACATAAAAGTTGTTACATTGAAAGGGTTTAATTAATGGGTTTTATAGATGTAACTTATTTATTTTTAGTCCAATTTTCGAACTAGAAACTAGCTCATTATCAGGACTACATCACTTTTTGAAATAATCCCGACAACTTGTGCTTTGAAATTTGTTTACTTTTAACCAGTTAAGTGGACCAAATTGGAATTTTATTCAGTTCTATGTGGATTAAGGGTTAAAAAAAATGGCAGCAAATACATTATATTGCTTTGCGCACCAACATCATCACCACACATTACATTTTAGTGTTATTCTTTAAATTAATTTCACCTGGCTCCTAAATTTTGGAGCTGGCTCCTTGATCTGGAACATATTTTTCCAGCCCTGATATACCATATGTCATCCAGTACACTGTTTGTAAAAGCAAATGTAATTCTTTGAATTTCAAAAATCATAGTTCAAGAACATTCCACTGCCACACATGTAGTTAAAACAAATGGGTGGTACACTGTTGATCTATAATCTTTGATTAGACTGTCAACAGTGTAGTCAAAGATTATACATCTACTAGACTGTTCCCAAGCTTGTGTCCATTATCTTTAAATACATAAACTATATTACGAAAAGTATTTGGACACCACAATGTATTGAGACAAACAGTATTATTAACAAAATTAGTAATTAGTTGGTCCACCTTTTGCTCGTATGACAATAGCAACACGTCGAGGCATACTATCAACCAATTTCTGGTAGGTATTAACAGGAATGGTTTGCCATTCGTCCTACAAAGCTGCTGCCAGAGTGGAGAGTGAAGGCAATGTTGTCGTCGATTTCATATTCGTCGCTCCAGTTCATTCCAGAGGTGTTCTATGGAATTAAGATCAGGACTCTGACCAGGCCATTGTAACAATTCCACCTCATTTTCAAGAAAGCAGCCCTGTACACACTGTGCAGTGTGGCAGGGAGCTCGACCATGTTGGAAGAGACAACGGTCATTTCCATGACACTGCCCCATTGCTGGCAGGGTAGAATTACCCAGAACATCAAGGTACAGTTTACAGTTTGTGGTATAATAACAAATGGGCTAAGCCTCCACCAAACATAACAGCTGGAAGAACATAGTCTGACAAAAGTCGTTCGCCAGCCTGTTGCCAAATCCAAATATGTCCATTAGATTGGAAGAGTGAAAAGCGTGACTCGTCACTCCAAAGCACAACTTTCCAGTCACCAGTCCAGGAATGATGGGAGACACACCACTCCAAACGGCACTTTGAATACACAGTAGTGATGTGTGGCTTGTGTGCCACAGCTCTGACATATTAAACCACACTGCACAGCTCTCTGTATATAGTTATGGTACTAACCAAGCCATTACAAGTATTTTCTACTGCAGCAGTGATAGAAATGGCAGAGGAAGAGCAGGATTTCTTATCATGACTCTTCTGTCATGTTCTGTCACTTTGTGTGGCCTCTCTGAATGTTTATTGCTATAATTGCACCGTTCTGCTTCCATCTCTTCACGATATCACTTACAGTTGATTTTGGTATGTTTAATTTAGCTGCAATGCTCCGTATTGAAACATTACTCAAATGACATGCTATGGCCAGCCCGTGCTGGAACTCGCAAACTTCATGTCTATGAGGCATATCCGCTCCAAGGTTACTGATAACACAACAGAACATCTCAGCTTTATTCAGAGGGTTGTCAAAATTAATGGAAATTCCTCGCTGAAAACAATGACTTTGGTGTGTGCTGCTTTTATAGTTTCAAGGGTCTGTGTGATTGCATTGTAAATCATTGTTTGCATAATTTCGTTCCAGGTGAAGGCACAATGAGTGACCTGTCGGAGTTCCAATGAGGGCAGATTGTAGGAGCCCGTCTGGTTGGGGTGTCGGTAACCACAGTGGCTCAGGTATTGGGAGTATCGAGAGGTACCGTGCTGAAGGTCGCGACAGCATACAATGTTCACGGCACAACATCATCTGCGAGACACAACTGTGGAAGGAAAACCAAACTCACTGCAAAAGACAGGAGGACATTAAAGAGGATTGTGACCGCAAGGAGAAGATCACAGCGATGAAAGTGACTGCTGAACTTAATGCACATCTCCAAAACCCAGTGTCTACCCATACCGTGCAAAGGGAATTGCATAAGCACAATATTTACGGCAGAGCTGCGATTGCAAAACCCCTGGTGTCACAGGTGAATATGAAACAGAGACTACAGTGATGCCAGGAACATAAAACGTGGACTGCAGATCCCCTCTGGTTGGGGTGTCGGTAACCACAGTGGCTCAGGTATTGGGAGTATCGAGAGGTACCGTGCTGAAGGTCGCGACAGCATACAATGTTCACGGCACAACATCATCTGCGAGACACAACTGTGGAAGGAAAACCAAACTCACTGCAAAAGACAGGAGGACATTAAAGAGGATTGTGACCGCAAGGAGAAGATCACAGCGATGAAAGTGACTGCTGAACTTAATGCACATCTCCAAAACCCAGTGTCTACCCATACCGTGCAAAGGGAATTGCATAAGCACAATATTTACGGCAGAGCTGCGATTGCAAAACCCCTGGTGTCACAGGTGAATATGAAACAGAGACTACAGTGATGCCAGGAACATAAAACGTGGACTGCAGATCAATAGAAACATGTCTTGTTTTCCGATGAATCAAGTTTCTCACTATTCCCCACCACAGGACGGGTTTATGTGTGGAGAACCCCTGCAGAAGCTTACAACCCAGACTGTCTCCTTCCTACAGTAAAACATGGGGGTGGCTCCGTTATGGTTTGGGCCATGATCTCGTGGTTTGCAGCAGGTCATATTATCACCTTACATGGACGGATCACTAGTGGTGACTATGTCACTCTTTTGGCCGACCATGTGCATTCCATGGTGCAGACATTGTTTCCATCAGGGGATTGCACCTTTCAAGATGATAATGCTCTGAATCACAGAAGTCGAACGTTCAATCATGGTTTGAGGAACATGAGGATGAAGTCGCACTCCTTCTCTGGCCTGCACAATTACCACACTTAAACATCATTGAGCCCCTGTGGTCTGTGTTGGATTCATTATCCACCTCCGGCGTTTCTCAGACTGTGATCCCATTATCCTCCTCCGGCGTCTCTCAAGGAATTGGAGCAGTTTCTGCATGAAGAATGGTACAACATACCACTTACCACCATCCAGGACTTGTATGAGTCCATTCCAACGAGGATTCAGGGCAGTTTTAAATGCCAAGGGTGCTCCCACACCACATTAGGTGCATAACACCTATTGTTTCAAGGTGTTTCTATTAGTTTGGACAACCCCTGTATATGTACCTTCCTACTCACAGTGCACCTTCCTGAGCTATCATTCTTTGCCCTTACACAAATATTTGGTAGTGTATGAATACTTTTGATACATATATATATACATAATATAATGTACATATACATTTATCAAGGCTTAAACAAAATGTAAATGAACAGTTTTAGAGATGTAGATCTGACCATATAATTTTGAACTTCTGTAGCATGGTATGGACTATTATTATTAAGAGTTTATATGTTCCAGTTGAATTCAACTCTTCTTCAACATATTTGCTGATTTACTACATCATATCTGAGCATACTAAACACAAAATAAAAGGATTCAGCTCCTTTTATGTGCAGAAAATACACAGTATTTCACATACAATTAGCATAAAATGAACCTTACAAAATTTACCCAATCATCTGTCCATTTCAGTTAAAGCAAGTGCTAAAACAAAAATATGTTGCTGCTACAGAATTTACATCATAAGTTCATGAAATACATACATCACAGGAAAATAAATATTTTAAGCTATTTTAGGAAATATAAAAATATATACAAACCTACATATATTTTGGTGCAGCTTATCTTGAAGATCAATGAAGCTATTATACCTGTCTTTGTTAAAAGTCATATTTCTCAAAACTGCAGCTACAGCATATGGTCTCACTTGAGCTGTCTGAAATTAATTTCAAGGAATGTCAATGGTATTATGTTATGCAAAATCTATAGATTAACTATTATTACTTATCTTAAAATAAAATATCATGGGACCAATATATATTCCCAGAAGTTATTGATCAACTTCGTTTCTGAATCAGATAATTTGAATTTAGTGCTCTTCATATGGAGATACCTACTTTTGGCAGTGAAGGCTCAAGTATGTTTTATATATGTATTGAAATTAATACATATAAAGCAACATGCTGGCAGAGAAAAAGCAAGCTTTGCCAAAAAACAATGAGTACTTTTTTTTAAAATAAGTACTTCACAGAAGGAGTGTGTATTATGACATGAGGCTGTTGAGAACAAGTGGTTCCCCTATGTCTGTGTATCAAAGGAAGGTTTGCCCCGAAAAGTGCTTCCACTTAATATTTCATACAGGTGAAAACACACACACACACACACACACACACCAGTATGGTGTGTCTATGATTATGGCTTGAAAGACAGTACTATTTGTTAAAGGGGAGTACAAAACTAAGTACTGACTACTCTTTTTGTATGCATGCTAGCATTGCAGTGCCCTAAACTAGACTTTCCATACTCATGCACTTGAGAAAAGTACGACAGTATCTTGTCTAAAAGGCTGTACTGTTGATGCTATGAAAGTACCAAGAAAAAACCTGAATGAAAGAATTGTCCGTTTTATTTATTTATTTGTTTGTTGTTGTTGTTTGACAAACATAATGAGCATTAAGCTTCAGTGGAAAGGCCATTTCACGTAATATGAAGAAACCAATAATGAAGAAAATATTCTCACACATGATTTATTACATATTAAACATTAGACAATAGTAAGATCTTTCAGCTGATTTAATACGTAATAAATCATGCATGAAAATATTTTCTTCATTATTGAAGCATTAAGCTCCAGTTAAATAGTTCGCACTGTCATTTTCTTGTATTATACATAATGTATAAAATTGTGCCTCATTTATACAACATGATAAATTTGGGCATAAGCACAAAACATAAATTTTTCAAAAATAATAAATGCTGCATTACAGATCTGGCAAACACTTACTATACTAGCCATTATTTCTTAGGTTGAAGAAGAGTGAAGTTGCCTGTTGAAAGCTTCCTCATTTTAATTTGCACTTTTTTTTTAAATAATTTAAGAGGGTTTTTATAGTTTTAATATTTGCCTGATTTATCTCAATAAGGCAAATTCTGCTTTGTGCTCTTGTGTGATTCTTGCATATCTGTTCCCTCATCTACAGTTCTTGCCTACATTGGCTTAACTATGTTGAAATATTTTGATATGAGCCATGAAATCAGAATTCATTTTTACCATTCCATAACAATATTAATAAACAGAACAATGTGGCTACATATTAATGGTCAATCTGCAATGGATGACATGAAGCAAACATGCTACACATCAAAGGATTTATTTACTGATTTTCACATACAATCTTGTTTTTGTTTTTTTAACATAACTTAAAGAGTGATTTTATAGTTTTAATACTTGTTGCCTGATTTATCTCAATAATGCAAATGCTGCTTTATGCCCTTGTGTGCTTCTTACATATCTGTCCCCTCATCTTACAGTTCTTGCCTACATTGGCTTAACTACGCATGTCGAAATATTTTGATATGAGCCACAAAATCAGAATTGATTTTGACCATTTCATAACCACATTATTAATAAATAGAACAATGTGGCTACATATTAATGATCAATCTGAATGTAATATAAGTCTAAACGGCACAGTGATTGACCAGATGAATGAGTTTGTGTATGTAGGAAGCATGTTTGACAGAGAGAACAAATTGGAGGGTCAAATCAGTAGGCGAGTAAATTCTTCATTGGAAGTCATAGATGTTTTATTTACATAGGAGTTGTTTGTGTGCTGGAAAAATGCTTTACTTACAGGAGGTTTGTGGCAAGACATGTCTGATTGTGCAAGGAATGAAGATGTATTGCAGTTGTGGAATGTAAAGCGAAATGTTGTTAGCAAGGTGGAGACTAATAAGCTTCGGTGTTTTGGCCATGTTGAAAGAATGAGTGATTAGATGTTTACTAAGAAATGCTTTTTAGCCAAAGTGGAAGGAAGAAAAGGCAGAGGAAGGCCAAGGAAGTCATTGGAGAATCAGATTCAGGAGTGTCTGCATGAGAAAAAGATTATGAGTATGAAATATAGAAGGTCTTGTATATGTCATGTGATTGATGTCAGTGAAGCCCAAGTTGTGTGTCAAGATCACTGTAAATGGAGAAGTTTGATACAGCAACAGTAAGTAAATAACCAGTTAAAAATTTATCTGGTAGTTTGAATTTCTTTCTGGAGCTAACCTATGAATCTCAGAGAACAGCTTAGTGATATGCATGTATTTTCACATATGCAGTTGTGCACTACTGACTCCCCACACTATGATGACAGGTTTTTCGAAAAAAAAAAAGAAAAAAAAAGAAGGATGCACGATTAATTTTTGCGCACGTATTTCTCCATGTATCAAGATTTAAAAAACATGTTTTCCATACGTTATTTTTTCAGGTAGAACCATTTAATGGTGGTTTTAACTGCTGTAACTTTTTACATGTTATATTTCCTTTGAGTAGAAAGCAGTTTCTCAGTTGGAGGTTATTAATATTCGCTGCGAATATATATCGCGGTAATCGAATGTGATTCAAATCTTTCACGTACCTCTCGGTTGTAGGTGGCTGATGTTCAAGTCTTTGCACTGTTGTTCTCATCAGGTTCTTGGGTGTAGGCTTTTTTTGACTAACTTCAAAAAGTCTGCACGTTTCTTGAGTAGGATATACTTCTTTTAGTTGAACTACGGGAGGCACATGAAGACAAAGGAGATGGAAAAATTATGTTGGAAAACTTGAAAAATGGAAAAATGAATCACTCGTAAAAATATTCGCATAAGGAATTGCAATCACCAAAAAACTTCGTCAGACTTCTTGAATGTATTGTCCAATGCATTTTGGCAGATCTGTCTGCCATCTTCTGGGACCTCTGGTTGTTTGTTCTCTCTGCAGTTTACATTGAATACGCAATGTGCTCAGTTTAGGAATCTTTGAGTGTTATACGTCATCGGATGTGTAAAGATCCGATGACGATCTTTACACATCTGATGACGTATAACATTTCCAGGGAGCCTTTCAACCTTTATTCTTTCCATCCTGGGCCTCTTCCTATTCCTTTTCCTCCAACCAACATTCAGTTAGAAGGAAGTATAGACACTTATTCTCAACTTTGAATTTATTACGACCTATAAATTTTTTAAATAAAGAATTACTGACAGGATAAATTTCAATTTAATTGAAAAATTGGGTGTTACATTTACTCTGTGGATTGGTTCTAAAACAGCCAGTGTAAAAAAAAAAAATACAGATGACGTTGAAAACTTTCCCTTTATTACTCATCGAACTGTCATGTGATAACTATTTTCATATAAGTCATGCAATATTGGCTGATGGTTCACATCAAAACATAAGAAATCCACAAATATGATCTCATTTAAAAGATTCTATATTAGTTTTTTAAATATCCTTGCCATTGCTCAAGCAAAATTTGACATGATGTCTGAGCAAAAAAATCTTTTTTAGGATTGTTTTTACTCGGACATCATTGCAAAAGGTAATCGCCACAATGTTCACCAAATCTTTTCATCCATCACCAAAACCATTTCCTTTTTGCAAATTGTGAAGAATGCGATCAGCAGTGCGACACATCATGGATTTGATCAGCGTTCAGGAGACACAGAATTGCTGCCAGATTGACTTCTGGAGGTCGTTCCATCTGTATGAGACAGCAGGATGACCGTTATCTGGTTAAAATGGCACATTGGAGTCAGAAAAGTACTATGAGCAGGCTGGCTATCTTCAAATAAACACAGATGTGCAAATTTTGTGCAAACCATGTCAAAAGGTCTAAATGCAGTACAACTATATGTCAGAAACCTGTACACTGTCTACAATTATCAATGGTGCATCACATAGCCTGCTATCAGTGGTATATGTCTCATATTGACTAATCTTGTGAAATGGGCTAAGGTAATGTTCACAGATGAAAGATGCTTTAGTCTTTCACTGGATTCCAAGCAGCAATTAATCTGGAGGGAATGCGGGACTGCATACAATGCATGGCACATTGTCAAACAGGAGACATGATGGTCACAGCAGCATGATGTGGGTTAATACCACTGTCAATGGACATACAGAACTGCAGGTGATAATAAAACAATCCTTGAAGAGAGGTACTGCAATGATGCGATTCTCCACCACATTTGTCTGTTTCACAGTGCTGTGGGCATAGATTTCATTTTTACGGATGATAATACCCGTCCTCACCACATGGCAGCTGTGAATGAAATATTGGCTAGTGAGGATATCCGTTAGATGGAGTGGCCAGTGTGTTCCCCTGATCTCAGTATGATTGAGCATGCACGGGTTGTTCTGAGATATGTTGCACAAAGGAATCCCCCACCAGTAACTATTCCAGAACTCATCAGAGCTCTCCAGCAAGAATGGTGTATTTTACCCCAATAACTTCTAAGCTACATGGTACTAAACATGACACATCATGTTTACTGTCTCATGAGTTTCTTAGTTTTACAGACTAGTGACACTATCACTAACTTCAAGACATGCCATGACTTCCCTACACATGCATAACAATTTCCACAAGAACTGGAATGTTTATCTGCTGTGCCGCTTGTTTTCATTTATTGTCAAAACACAAGTGAATGAAAGAATTTTAATCTGTTAAAAACGGATTTCAGTATTAACAGATGGAAAGCAATGCTCAAAACCAAAGTAAGTAAAATATAAACTTACTTCAGGTTTGATTATCAACTTCTGAATGCTGTCAGGAACAATGGCCTTGTATCGTGGAAAAGCTTTCCTTGAACAAATAAATAAATAAAATAAATAAACATTCTGAAACAGAGAGATCTAACCACAAAAACATTCACTAATAGCATGAAAATAAACTTACAATAACAGGAGTTATACTTATTTTTAATGAAAATTTCTATAGAGAAAAGAATCACTCAACACACATACACGTCAATCACCCTTTATTTCTCTCAAGAAAAATGCTTTATTATGAATTAAAACTTCCCAATTCATTGCTTAAAATGTCAATATAAATTGCAATTACTTCTAGGAAGCATACCTGCATTGATGCCCTAAGATGTACAGAAGTGCACACTTTTCACAACATCTGGCAAATCAGATACGCTTCTTTTGTTTATGAATTTTTTCATGTTAGGTATCAGTGCATCATGCATAAATATTTTCAAACTGCTGAAAAGTGCTAATGTAACAGTGCTGCAGATTCAATTTAAAATATGCATAACTGTAATTAATAACAAGGAACAATACACCAACTGTACTTAAATAGTATAACTATACTAGTGATCCAAAATTTCTTGGTGTAGAATAAAAATCAAAGTTTTCAAGCTTTTGCACATCAACCAGATGGCTTTTTCAAGGAAGGTAGACAGCAAACTGCAAACTGAATAATAGAATGGTTCAACAATTTGAACATGGTGACTGGCAATAACAAATAGATGCAAATATAATCAGGTATTCAAAGACACGAGGTGTTATGCTCGTTTAGCACGCGGAATCATGGAAGGAAAACCAAGAGGAAATGAAGAACTGGTTCCAAACTCGTGGCAACTCCAGTGAGATGCTATCATTGCACGATTCGCTGTTGGTTATGATCTCCAAAGTTTCATAAATGGCAGTAGATTTCTGAATTTCGAATTCTACGCCAAGAAATTTCGGATCACTAGTATAGTTATACTATTTAAATACACATAACTGTGCTGGTTAACTCAATCAATTTTTGCAGGTTCAAGCAGCATTGCTATGTTAAGACCAGTGCAATAAAATTTGGGAAAATTAAATCTTGAAATACTCCAACCATTCTTTAAATTTCTATTCATTAGCTTTTGAATGGGTTCACAGGTTTGAGCCTGTGAACCCATTTCACCTGGTCTCACTCCATTCCCACTGAATTGTCGGATTCTTTACTTTTCTCCACCATAGTGCCAGCCAGAGCCTCACCTATTCCTTTTTCCCTTTGGCCCTCATTACCAACTGCCCTGTAACCATTACAAATTATTCACTCTTCAGCCCATTCTTATTTCTGGCCACAGGTGCTAGCCTTCAGTCTGGTGCAAAATTCAAAGCTTAGCCCCTCTGAAAACAAAATGTCCTCCCATCATAAATTGAAGTCTTTTTTTGTCTGCTAGAACCCTCTTGCTTCTTCCAGGGCAGACACAGGCCATGAAGTGAATTATAGAAATAAACTTCATTGCTGAGGTTAAACCAAAAGCTGACACAAAAGATTATGTCCAACACCAGAACCAGGAGAAACATGAGAAACTTATGAAACAAAGAAATAACCACACTCTAAAACCAGGTTCCCACATTTACAGCTTTTAAAAACTATTCAAATTAAACATTATTATTAAGTATTACTATTACACTAACATAATATGATCACGAAAATTTCCATTCATGAGGCAACCTTATGGGTTGTCTTATGTTATAAACGTGCTTTTGATTAATATATACATAATATCTAAGGTATTTTACCTGATATTGTCAAAGTATTTCGCACGTGGTTTGCTCTGTGAGGCACGTGCTTCTGGCCCGAGAGGTCCTTTCATTACGGACCTTTGGTTAGTTATAAAAAATTTGGCAGAAATAAAACAGTTAGGTTATATATTTTCAGTTCCACATTCATTCACTTGCACAATCAAACGTTTAAAATTTACTATTGATTAAAAGATTTTAGTAGAAAGTTATACTCATCGGGTCAGGAGTCGTCTCACATGGGGTTCATGAACCAAGTGCAAGTGAATGAATGTGGAACTGAAAATATATAACCTAACTTTTATTTCTGCCAAATTTTTTATAACTAACCAAAGGTCCATAACGAAAGGACCTCTCGGGCCAGGAGCACGTGCCTCACAGAGCAAACCACGTGCGAAATACTTCGACAATATCAGGTAAAATACCTTAGATATCATGTATATAATAGTATGATCAATTGAAACCAACACACCTGTTATTAGCTAATGCACACAGGTAACCACAGTTAGAAATGTTGTGTCATTCATATCTCCTCTATACCAAAAATCCCACTGTTGACATTCTCAATGGCATTTACAGTACACAATGAGTTGGCATACACTGCAATACTGTCTACTGTGTGAGAGTATATTTCAAAAAAAAAATCATCATACCTACTTATAACTTGCACTAAGGACTTGTTTTTAACTACCATGTATTTAAGTTTTAAGGTGATTTCCATTTGCAATACATTTTTAGGTGCTAACCAATTCAAAAATGAGCTATTCTTACTTGTTTTCATAAATTAAATTTTCAAATTCAACCAATTAATTAAAAACTGCTTTCCTCCTTTCAAACACTGATCAGTTAGTACATTGTTCAGAAACAGAAAAAATTTGCCTGAGAGGACTATAGGCTCAACTGACGATAATGAAGGCAACACTTCAGTAAAAACTGCAATAAAGCAACAGTGTTGCACATCTCAATTTTGAATGCTGCATCAATAAAATGCTTTTATGTTCATTTGACAAGAAAAAACATTTTGAAAGCTGTGATGGATTCAACTATCAAAAGCATCAATTGCATCTGTAGAAATGCTTTGAACTACAGTCAGTTTGCAGGTTTCTCAAAACAAATAGAAAGTTCTACGTTTAATAGCCACACCTATTTTGCAAATGCATGGCACATAGCCCCTAACCTCCTTCAGAAAAAAAAAAAAACAAAAAAAAAAGAAACCACTGTGTGTTCTAATATTCAGTTTCCATAATGCAAAAGGGAATGTTAAGAACATGTTCTAAGACTGGAGTTCAAGTATGGCTACGTGATTTGGCAAACACACACAAATACCAGGATGTAATTTGCAGCCACTAATCTTAGCAAAAGAGGGAACAAAAGTCCATGCTATACACACTAGGAGGGCAGCATAAACTATATTAACAAAACTGGCTAAGTTTCAATAGGTATCAAACAACCTACACTAGGCAAAAAATTGATCGATTTACTTAATATAAAATTTGCTCAAACTGGTAAATTATGAAAAAAAGAATCACAGTGGCAATGATCACAAAATTCAGTTTGGTAATAAATGCAAATAAACATCATATCAAAAATTACTTTCCCAGGGCCATTGTTTACTAGCCCACTGTACTTTGTCAACTGTTTAGAGCTAAGGCATTAACCGAGGTGGGGAATTAGTGTTTTGTGCCCCACCCCCTCTTTTTTTTTTTTATATTATACCCAAGGTCTGCCTTCAGTATTTTACAGAAATGTCTTGAAGAAGAACATCTGCTTCTTAGAAATGTCTTGAAGAAGAACAAGATGCTAGAAACATCTACTTCTTACTAAAATTTGGCATGGAGGAGAGGGAAACATATTTTCTTATTTGCCTTTCAGAACAGGTATTGTGAGAGACATATTCATAATTGCCTACTTGATAATAAAGTATTTATTACACTGAACAGAAGGTTCCAATTACAAATGAACATACATATACCTGTTGTTTCACTTCACTGTGTACAAAGCTATACTTCACATGGAATCTCTTACGGGACATACACAGTCGCATCAGAATAATATGACCACCCCCAGAATCACAGTGTACCCGCCCAGGCGCGTCACAGAGTACACGTGACAAGGTCGACCGCACGAAGATATAAGCAGCCAGCCAGGATGGATGAGCCATAGTGAGTAACGTGAGCACAATGGGCAGAGGTAGTGACTTGACGGACATTCCAAAAGGAATGATCATTGGCTACCGTGCCAAGGGTGGAAGCATCTCAGAAACAGCATACTTTGTGGGCCATTCGCAAGGTGCTGCAGTAAGGGTGTACCAAGAATGGACCACTGATACATGGAGTACCTCCTGACGTCATAACTGTGGAGCCCCAAAGGCCATCAACCCCAGAGGAGAACGTTGACTCGTAAAAGGCAATCAATGCACAATAGTGCAGCAATTGATCACGCAAATGAAAGCTGGGGCACTCAGGTACAGATCCTCGATAACAGTAAAGCGAACCCTGTTATGCATGGGACTTTGGAGTTGACACTGCGTCAAGACGTCCATGTTAACCCAGGCCCATCAACAATGATGCCTGCAGTTTGCACGGGACTACCATCATTGGACAGTGGAAGAGTGGAAAAAGGTTGCCTTCTCTGATGAATCAAGGTTTCTACTCCACAGAAGTGACAGGCAGTGGCAGATATGGCGTCAGACATGTGAGAACCAACACCTGGGCACGCTTGTTGGTCAAGTACAGGCCGGCGGTGGCACTGTGCATGTCTGGGGGATGTTTTCCTGGTATGACCTGGGACCGCTGATACCACTGAATGGGTTCCTGAATATGTCTGTCCTTACTGACCATATGCATCCCTTCATGTTGGACATTTACCCAGGTGGTGATGGTGTCTACCAACAGGCCAATGCGCCATGCCATGTCGTTAAGTGGGTGCGTGACTGGTTCCAGGAACATGACAGCAATGTCTCCGTTCTCCCTTGGCCAGTGAAATCGCCCAACCTCAATCCCATAGAGCACTTGTGGGACTATTTGGATTGACAGGTTCAATGTGCCGACCCACAACCACGTCATCTCTGGGACCTCCGTGCTCTTCTGCAGTCCGAATGGGCACATGTGCCTCGGGCAACTTTCCTGGGCCTCATTGCATCTATGCCATGCCATCTTGCCACTGTGATCTGGGCCAAGGGTGATTATTCCCATTATTAGGTAGACGGTCATATTATTCTGATATAACTGTATAACTGCACTGCAATTTAACACTAGAATCCTGTAGGCACTCAGGATCTAATCCATTCTTATAAGGTGAAACTGATGGCCTGTAAGTCATCAATTTTTTAGCACCTAGGTTTTTCATCAGGCTAAGGTTTCTGAGCTACATCTCTTAGCTTCAGTTGCTTGAAACTTTGTTGTACTGGGTGGTGTAACAGTAGCATGCTCAGTGAAAATCAAGAGATGCAGGTTCGATTCCCACTCCAGGACGATATAATTTTCAAGTTTTCTGAAGAGATGGAAACATAGGAAACAGTGAAAATACAGCACCTTTCTGTTGATAACGATATCATACTTTCTGTTTACATGTACTAAAACAGTGGAACAATTTGCTACACACATTAGACAATGTATCCCCTTCCTGCCTCTTTTTGAGACCTCCTTTCCTTCCCTTCTAAGCAGGGTTTGATTTCAGCTAATCTCACATAGAGCTATGAAAGAACAGTACAAACTGAGTGAAGACTTGATATGCAAGTGCCATTCAGAAGAATAGGTTTGTGAACCAGTTAAATTTATCTTCCAAAAAAAAACAAAAAAAAACGACGATACGCCTACTTACTGACTCACACGCAGTGGCTCAACTTTTAACATTTCCGGCATGCCCACTCCGTTAAGAAATATCCTGATGATGAGACATCACAGCAAAAGCTAACCTTTTTAATTTAATGCTAATACTCCCCTAATTTGTCCTAAAACATGTATTAAAACAAGTACTTAGCAAAAAACTTGAACGTTATACCACGCAAGGACAGTTGAAGAGAGCGAAACAAGTGGAAGTCTGACAGCGCAAGGTCAGACGAGTATGCTGGGTGTGGCAACACATCACACCCAAGCTTCAATCATTTTTGGCGGGTGATCAAACTTGTGTGTGGTTACGTGTTGTTGTGATGGAACACAACACCGTTACAATGAACGAGCTCTGGACTTTTCTGGATGATGGATTCATTCAAACTGCCCAATTGCCGATGGTACACATTTGAATTGATTGTTTGGTTCCGTGGTAGGAGCTCGAAAAACATGACACCTTTAAAATCCCACCACACTGAGACCAGAACCTTCAGCTGATGAATGTCTGCTTTGGATGTTGTTTGAGGCCAAGCAGCACGTCCGCACCAAAACCGTTTGCGCAGCACATTGTTGTACACAATCGACTTTTCATCACCAGTTATCAGTCGCTTCAAAAAAGAATCGTTTTCCTCACGTTTAATGAGCAAATCGCAAATGTTTATACGCGCCGTCAATTGAGCTTCTTTGAGTTCATGAGGAACCCACACATCGAGCTTGCTTACGTATCCCAGCTTCTTCAGGTGGTCGTGAACGCTTGAATGATGAATGTGCAATGTGTCTGCAATCTCTCGTGTTGTGCAACGTGGGTTTGACTCGAACAATGCCTTGATTTGGTCGTCATCAACCTCGGTTGGCCTCCAGGACCGAGGAGCACAGTTGAAGTCAAAATCACCAGCAGGGAATTTTGCGAACCACCGCTGGCACTGATGTTCTTGTAGAGCATTATCACCGTACACTTTACGCAACTTTTCACAAGCTTGACGCGCGTTCTTCCCTTTACGGAAGTAAAACAGTAAAATATGGCGAAAATGCACAGTTTGGTTTTCCATCTTCAACTTGATGTTAAATCTCCACAAATCAACCAAATCGCTGACTATTCCTTTTAGACTGCAGCTAGAACTGGCACCTGTCGAATGCGATAGCAATAACAGAGCTGCGCATGCCTCTAGTACTTCCAAAACCGTACAACCGCCAACGGGTGCCGAAATACGTCATGTCTTTTCCGACAACCCAATAATTAATTAAAACCAATTAAAAACTGTAACACTCAAACCATACAAAGACACTTTAAACGCTTTCGCCCATCAACCGTGGTTATCTTCAGTAAAATGGTGTGAACACGTCAGTCATTAGCAACCAAGTGTCAGCCTTCAGGTAAGTCAGAGATTGCCACAACATTAGTACGATACCGGCACCATCTAGGGAAATTTTAGATGTGTATTTGGATTACTGAAATTCAGTTGCTGTTTTTGCTTTTTTTTTCCCTCCTCCCATATCTGCTTTCTAAGCATATCAGCTCCTGACAATAATTTGGCAACTGTTTAGGATCATTATAATTACACAGTCAATTACTGTTTGTTTGTTTTTAATCAAGACGGTTTCTGTGATTCTTCAATGCTTTTCTGAGTTGCAACTTTTTAAAATCTCAATTTGATCAAACCTAGAGAATGGAAGTTTTTAACACTTCTAAAGAATCAAACCTTCTAAAGAAAATTTTAAAACACTAGTCATTAGGGAAAAACCAATGAATGAGGCAAAAACAGGTTTGTTCATTAAAAATTCCAGAAATGTTAAATCTTAAAAACAAGTGACCTGTCTTTTTTGCCTAATACCCGACAGTAGTGATTCTCATAAGTGGCAACTTGACTATGTAAAATCTTAATTTACATTGGGATTTTCAGTTTTGAGTTATAACACACAGAGAATTATATGACAAATAAACTTAATAAGCAGCGGCCACTTTAAGTTCCATATGATCCATTATACTGAAAAACTGAAGGTGCATAACCCTAACACTAGCAAATACAATTATGGTACACACAAAAAAAGAAAAAAGGCAAAATTGATTCCAATAGTGGAAATCAGTTCTGTTGTGAATGATGAATCGTTATGCACCCTACTCCAATCAGATGCACGGACATGGCAGAAGCCTAGAGCATATTCCTTGCTGGAGTGCAATGTGCCTATAATAAAGTTTACAGGACATGGTGAAATGGTGTGGATCAGTTTCGCATGATATAGAATTGGATCTTTTGTTGTGCTGGGAACCATGAACAACTGAACAATTTCATATTCTGTACAATGTAACAGTTCTTCTATGGACCATGTCTATCTCAACAGAATAATGATCCTCTCCATACCTAGCAGATGCTGTTATATGTATATTAGTTCCGTAAATGTATCTGTTGGTACTGAGTATCCTTCATGATATGAAGTAACTATTTGTGCCCCATGAATAACACTTAATGATGCTTTTTTGCCCATTTTTTGCTATATAAAAAATATATACAAAACCTCTCAGGATGAAAACCAGAAGCAAACTGACGCTTGCACGCCCCCCCCCAACTCTATCAATGACTGCTGCTGTAGGATGATGCAACACCAACAGGAATTTGAGTAATACAGACAGTAGCCAGGGGTCTATCCAGGCGGGATTTGATACCGTTAGACGGTATCTTCACAAACATATTTTTTGTTCAAACGAGGTATCTTCACAGAAATATTTTGAAATTAATGGTATATTTGTTTCCCGTAAAATTTTAATCTAGCAAAAATATTTGAGTGTAAAAGACATCTTGAATATTATGTTCAACTATTATGTCTTTTTCTTTTTTTTAAAGAATCCCAAAGGATTGTGGGAGTATCTTTTTATGGAGAACGTGACCGATTCTCTGTCCTTCCTCCCTCGCTACGATTTAGAAGTGTTTCACCTTAGATTTCTGTCTCCCGTTTTCCCAAACTGAACCCCCTTGTGCTGATCGCTTCAGAAGGTTTGGTTCCTGCACTTCTTGCACACAAGGAGGGAAGTTTATTTATTTAACTTTGCCATACCAAACGGTATTCCGCGAATCGTGTTTACTGTTGAGGAGAGGAACATGGTGGGGAGTGGCTGACTGTTTACTTTATGAGGGATCAGTGACATATAAGCGATTTTTTTTAATATATATACAAATGTTGCGTAATGAGTTATTTCAGTTCCACCAGCACTTAAAAATGTTTGACCTTTGATGACTTTCCTTTTTTAATACAACCTGGAGTGTTTTTTTTCTTGTTGCCCCCCCCCAGCTTGAACATAGTTATATGAAAGAAATAATAATGGCTGAAAAATTCCAAAATTCCTGATGCCCAAAAATTTGTCGCAGATGCTCCAATTTTGTTTTTTGATTCAAGTTGCGTAATTTGCAGTAAATACCGTTCTTTCATCGTACACTGCTGGACAATTGCTAAGGACAGATCATAAACGGCTATATAGCGCATAAAAAAGTAAGTGTGGTTGGATGCCAAGTGAAATGAAAATAATATCAGAATGCCAGGACATTACAAGAAAGACAATTTATTGTGCTCTGAAATCCAGAAGGCTTTGGAACGTGTTCAAGGGACGAACAGGCCCTTTTGTGCAGAATACGTAAACGTGAAAAAAATGCAATTACCGTCCGCAGGCGTTCTGGTATAAGATGTCAATACGGGATATGGCCACCATGGAGGGCGATGCTAGATTCCACACATCGTGTCATGCTTTGCACGACATTATCAAGCAGCTGTTGGGGTAATTTATCCCATTCCTCTGTCAGTGCACAGATAAGGGTGTCCTTGTTTATTGGAGGGCATTGGCGACCAGCAAGACTCCTCCCCAAAGCATCCCACACATTTTCAATGGGATTCAGATCTGGAGAACGTGCTGGCCATACAAAGCGTTGAATATCCTCGCACTCAAGACACTCCTGGACAGTGACTGTTCGATGACATGTTGCGTTGTCGTCCATGAAAATGAATCTATCACCGACAGCACCAAGGAACATGCGAACATGAGGTAGCAGAACATCATTAATGTATCGTTGGCCAGTCATAGTCTCAGTTGGAAGCACATAGAGGGGCGTACGGCCATTGATCATGATGCCAGCCCATACCATGGCACTACATGTCGGATATCGGTCCCTTTCCTGTATGTTTGCTTGACAATATGCAGTACCACTATCACGCCAGATCAGTTGTCGTCGACAATCAGACAATAGACTGTATCTACTGTCATCTGAGAATAGGACAGCAGACCAGTCGTTATCAGTCCAATTGCGATGTTGATGGCACCATTGCAAACGGGCGGTACGGTGACATCTGGACAATGGGATGCACGCAGCAGGACGGCGGGCGTATAGTCCTCCTTCATGCAAACGCCTAGCGACAGTTTTACGGGAGATTCGCTTGCCAGTAGCAGCCATAAACTGATTTGCTACCTCACTAGCTGTGATGCGCCGGTGTCGTTTTGTTGATAGCACTATGTACCGATCTTCTGCAGGTGTCGTACTGCGAACACGACCTCCCCGTGACGTTTGCTCCACTCTCCATTTGTTTGAAATGATTTCCAAAGCCTTGAAACAACACTGTGGCTGACGTCGAACTCCCTGGCAACATCTGTTATTTTTCGCCCTTCTTCAATCTTGCCAATAATACGGCCACGCGTAAAATCATCTAGGTGATGTCGGGAAGACATACTGAAAATTGCAAGTTCGTCAATTGATTCTTGCCCTTTCAACTTTGCGTTTGAACAACAACGGTCAATACACGTCAAATCCTTTATATCTCTTATCAGCGCTATGACATCACGAACAAGTTCGGCAATCCAAAATTTGCATACGCACAACACGTCTTACTATATCCCGCACTTATGCTAATTTCCACATTTTCCTGCCTTCCATTTTATGGTTGCTATCGTTGCTATTGTCATCCGTCCTTAACAATTGTCCGGCAGTGTATAAACCCACGAATTATCAATTAAAAAGTTAAAATTGTAGGTTCTGCGGATAACAAGATTTTATGGTACTTTAATTTTTAAAAATTCCGTGTGGTGTCAAGATAGGTAGCTAGTAGTGTTAGAAAATGCGCTAACAATAGCAAAAAAAGAAAAAAAATTACGTAGTACGAAGTTAGAGAGCAGCAAAGAGATGGGAATATGGCATTTTCATTTATTTATTTTTCTACGAGCATTTTGACAGAAAATATTTTGCGCTCAATTAGTAGTGTGGAATAGCTCAGCTGGCCAGGCTAAGTGATCTGGAAAGCTTGCTGTGCTATTCTACACCACGTAATTGTTGCCGTCGCAGTAGCTTAATCACTTTCCGAATCGCATACGTTATTTGTTGCATTAATCACATTAGTGGGCTTTTGTTCGTCCTTCAGTTTTTGAGAAATATGTTCAGAAATGCTAAGTACTGCGGATTTTTAGGTCTAACTAATAAACAATGGTAATGCTGAAAAAAAACCCTAGGAATTTTCATTTGGTTTTTTTTCATCTGAAAATAACATAAAAAGTACTTATAAATGACAGTTACTTTTTTTTATTATTATTATTATAAGATAATTTTTTTCGTACATCTTTGGACTTTGGGTCATCGTATGAACCCTGACTTTTCTGTCAGAAATTATGCTACAGGATTACCATGACAGGTGCCGATATTTTATTTCTGAATTTCACGGTCTGCGGATAGGTCGACGTGGATTAGATGATGGAAAAATTACGTTTTTCTGAATTTTACGATATGCCACCGAAAATGAAGTGTAAGAATTTTTTATTCTCGCCGCGGATTATGCACAAGAATTTTTTATTCTCGCTGCAGATTATGAGCAAGATTTTTTTTTTTTTTCTAAATTTCGTAGCCCGTGAGTTGTGTCGCTCCGGATTACAGGAAGAAAAATACGATACTTTGGGCTTATATGTGCAAAATTTAATTTCAACAAATTATACTTAAATAACATGAAAACCTTAAACCTTAAATTTTAATTTTTTGAGAGCACGAACTAGAGAAATGTGGCGGTAGGGGGAGGGTATGGACCAAATTGAAATTTTATTTAGCAGTAAGTGATTTGGGTTTTTAAAAAAATGCCAAGAAAAATACACTCTAACTTTTTGTTCCATCATCTTGACACATTACTTTTGAGTGTGATTCTTTAAAATTTGAATTTACTTCAGCTGGCACCTAAATTTTGGGAACTGTCTCCTAAGATGTTGAACCTATTTTTTCCAGCCCTGGCATGCACAATCAATGAAACAGAAAACTTTCTGCAAACCCAGATAGCGTGGACTACAATTAGAAATAAAATAAAATGAAATTCTTAATTTCATATTATTTTATTCCTAATAATTTAAAAATAACTGAAATAAGACAATTTTTACTTTCAGAATAATAGTTATAGAGGATTAAAATTGCTCTAAACACAAAAACAGGCAAATTTCTCAAAATTATGCCAAGTTTCACAAAAATAAGCAAATTTTACAAAATTGGGTATTATCTTTAAAAACCTGGATCAACTCCTGGTAACTGTCGCGATCAGCAGAAATCTTCTAATACAAACAGGTGGTCTTAAACTTTTGCAAATGACTGTACATTGGTTCCATGAATATATGTACTGGTACTGAGTCCAAACAGAATGTGTATGGAATGAACTAGAACACTGGGTAACAGTGGGACCAATACTTCCCATGTCAACAATTGATCACCAATCAGCATGAGAAATAGAAGATTAAACTGAAGTCTATAAAACCATTGGTGAAAAGCCTACTTAGGACAGTAGACTAACATGCTACTGAAGTGAGTGATGTATGCATATTTTGCAGGCAGCACATATACAGGTCTGAATCAAGTAGATAGGAAAGATATCCATGTGACATTCAGTGAGAAAGGGCAATATTAATTCTAAGTAAAATATTAATCACATATCCTGTTTTTTTTTCCTTAAGTCATGGAACTAAAAACACAAATATAATTTTAAAAGGTTAAAAAATACAAACAAACTCACTTGCCCTGGAAAATCAGCAAAGCTTGAGATATTCCTTCCAAACAAAGCAGATCATATCTGAAAAAGATGGTTGTAAATTAAAAATATATATAAAATACAACAAACTAGCCAATATATGTGCTTACAGAAACTTTATAATACATGTGGCATTTATACACTGTTCTTTACAATAAAAAAGTTGTTTTCTTAACTTATATAAATTATATTAATCATACAATTCTTCTTTGAAAATTAGAGTGATATGGTGTAGCTGTGATTCTTGGTCATGTAACTATTGGCTGTAAAAGTACTGACTTGCAAGCACAAAATCAATGTTTTTTATAGAAGAGTATTTTCCCATTAAAAAGAAACATTTCTCATTTTTGGTAAAAACCTTGAGATAAGGGGATATAATATTCAGTTATGTGTAATCATTTCCTACTGGAAAAAAAAGAAGTGAAAAATTAAACAGATCTTGCTTCATTCGTGATTATCCATCCAACTAACTAAACTGTGGGAAATTTTTATAAACCCTGATGCCTCTATAGTTTTGAAAATTAGTTTAATTAGCAATTGTTTATGCTACTGTGTCAGCAAACTGTGCACACAAATACAGAAATCAGCTGTTTCAACCTTTTTCTTTAGCTCAGGAAATACATAAGAACCAGTGTTTGTGCATATCACAACATAATAACAGAAATATGCAATCATGATAAAACAATACAAATTGATCATCTTTTATAATTTGTGAGATACATAGTCAACTTTTATCTATCTCTGGGAACTGAGAATGAAAATTCAGCCAATCAGTTTCAAGGCCAAACAAGACTGAAATATTTTTAAAAACTTATCCATGAGATAAATGAATATGGACATTTATAATCATATTTTTTAAACATCTACAGATATGGACATTTTTAATAATATTTTCTTAAACACTGTTTAACAAAATATGATTAAAAACGCAAATGAATGTTAATTAAAAATACAAAGCAAATAAATATTTGGCATCAGATGCATAACTAGGGCAGGGCAAGCAGGGCAGCTGCCCTGGGCACAACTCAAGAGGGCACATAAAAATCACTGTGTACAGGGCTCGATTTCGGCCGCTAGTTAGTAGCAAATTGCTAGCAAGCAAATGCATTTTGCTAGTGGAAAAATTTTGAATGTTTTAGTGTGAACTGTAAAGCACCACTGTATTGCGCATGTGGAATATTTTAGACACATACAAAAAGGAACAGCTGCTTTCTGGAAATGAATGTTTCTTGAAAAGTACAAATGTTATAAAAGCATTTTGGCAGTAGTAGAAATCCAGATATTTCCCTTACCTACTTCTGCCTATGAGGTTGGGTTCAGTTTCATGAAGAGAATCCAGGGTGATTGGAGGGGCAGTTTAAACTTACAAACATTGAATGCTCTCATGAGTATTGAGGTTGAAGGTCCATTCAAAGACAAGTTTGACCCCAGGCCTCCTGTTTTAAAGTGGTATGATGAGAAGACCCAAAACCCAGATCATAAACCATATGGAAAATAACTTAAGATTATTAATAGTGTTCTTGAATTTTGTGAATAAAGTTCAATAAAAACATGTTTTTTAATATTTGCATTCAAATTAAATTATTAGAATTAATCTGTCAGGTCATGAAAAACTGAGTTATAACTAAATATTTGTAATCTTTTCAGCATTACAATGTGACAGTTGCAGGGGTGAAATTTTTAAAAATGTGTCATGATTGACTAATGGAGGGGGACATGTTAAAGTTTCTTTTGTATAATGTTAAAAAACTTTTGCTAGTAGATAATGCAATTTGCTAGTAAAAAATAAGGCCACTAGCAAGTGTTGCTATTGCTAAAAAAAAAAAACGAAATCAACGCCTGACTGTGTACAATCTGCTTAATACTGGAATTGAAATTTTTGCACCAGTGACTGATACATTTTTTTGCATCATACTTTGCCGTTTCTCAACTTACAGAATTTGTATATATTTTTCTTCAGTCTTGGTAGTCAAGGCAGCTTTAAATTTGCATTTCTTCCTCAAAATGTGCAGGAGATATGAGTTGCTTATAATAAACATTTTTTGTTGTTGTTCTGGGGTTTAAGGACCACCATGAGCAACTCAGTGGGCTGTAAGCAGTTGTTTGTCCCTAATTTAGTGCCACTGGTTCCAGTGAAGAGAGAGGGAGAGTGCCATAAGACAAACACAACATCCATGCCATTTGAACCTGGAGCCAGGGTCAGAAGCCAGTGCTTACACCACTGTACCACTAGGGTGGCAAATAATAAGAAATGAAGGCACAGTTGTTCGTACATTGCAAAATAAGGATGCTGTTGAAGTGGCACTCAGCTTGAACATCAAGTGCTGTTTATATCCTAACACCTCCTGGTTTTGATGTACTCCCATTACATGCATGCAATGATCCCATGCAGAAATCCCAAATGTTCTGCAGCCTTGGAGACAGAGCATCCCATCTTCCTTACACCAACTTCCTGCCTATGATTGAACTCGTTTGAAGATTACCATTTTAATCCATCATCACAGTCATAAGTATGCTATGCAGTGGGCACATATCTTAACTATTTATAGCCTGCAGGGTGTTTTTGGCTAACCACATTGTCATAGCATGATAGGGACAATTTGCGAATGAGTGAGGTATGTATAACAAATTGTGATCTCACTGTATGTGAACCAGAATGAACACACATAAAAAGGTGAGGAAACAAGAAGAGTAATTGAGCTGTATCATTAAAATTTTAAAAATGTAAGCTTGCATATGTTTATTGTAGTACAGAGTGTCTACCAAATTTGGGAAATACAAATTCATGACCACTTTTAAAAGACTTCAGCACACACACACACACCTATACAGGCTGTGGTATATACACATGTGTACGTACATACACACACACACACCTATCCAGGCTGTGGTATATACACATGTACACACACACACACACAATTAAAGAGGGGAGCACTTTTTCTTTTCAATGTAAAAAGTGGCCCCTGCTGTTTCACTAGTAATAAAAATCTACTCATACTTTGAGTGCACTTAAAAGTTGAAATTCTCAACATTTTGCTACAAGATTTCATTACACATGCCCTTCTTTAACATTTACACCTCAAAAATGTCGTGACTCCATAAATAGAATAATGTAAATTGCTAAATTGATCTCAAATTTTGTAAATAACATTATGTACATGTTTTTTTATGCTAAGACATCTTTTTCACTATCAAACTAGTTATTTGTTTTTTCTTTGTGGAACTCACCTCTGAATCCCAAAGAACAGCTTAGTGATATGTATGTATGTATGTAATATTATATATTCATATTTATCATAACAGTTTTCTTTGTGGAGGAGGAAACAACTGCTCCTTTCTTTTTGCACTTAAATCATTAGATGAAAACAACATCTACGCTTGTGTGGTCAGTGCATGGAGAATTACTTACGATTTTCTCCTAAAAATGAACTGTTACTAAAAGCAAAAAGAAATTCATGATCCCGAAGCAAAATTTGTGACTTTTTCTTGATTTTCATGATGTTTTTCTGAATTTGTGACTTTCATGACCAGTAGAAATGTAGTAGTGGTTGTTTTAGCATAATGAAGTAATCTGTCGAGAACTTGTATGACACATACCTGTTTGCTGGTATCTCTATCTTGTACACAGTTTCCTCAGGAGCATCTTCTTGGTTTTGTTGTCCATCTTGCAGTGTTTGACATTTTTCTGACACCTGTGTGAATGCCACAGAACAGATTTATTATATCACATTTGTAACATAAACATCAACATCATGGTATCAGTATATATTCAATATCATCATCATCATTGTCAACCATTATCAATCCACTGCTGGACGAAGGTCTCCCCAAGTTTCCTCCACAACGGTCTGTTCAATATATAACAAATTATATACTAAAAACAATATATAGCTGTCTGAGCATAGTAACAACTCACCAGATACTAAATAAAAGAAGTTATTTATTTATATTTCAAAAACTACACACACGGAATTTAAAAAAATAACCATACAAGATCTTTTGGAGGTACAATATACCTCCATCTTTAGGCCTAGTGTGCAGAAATGGAAATGTCCCGAATATAAATACACTCACAAGCAATACCATCACGCCCCAGTCGAGGAGAGCGCATTGCCAACTGAAAGAAACAGTATTGTAGGAGACAGAAAGTGACGTCATAGTTATGAGTTATTTATGAAGTACGTCCAAATCATCAGGAAAGCAGTTCTTCAGAAGAAAACTTCCCGGTGAAGGAACAAATAACGATAACTCATCGTTGCGACAGCAAGAATGGAGGATTTATTCCATTCTGGATAAAAAAAATTCCCTCGGCAACAGTCCAGGCTACAGCAGTAGAAGAATATCCTGAACAAATATCTTATTTATGCTCTGAGAGTCTGACTTTCAGTGTCTTCAAAGTGGAGCTGGTGTAAATCTTCTTCACATTCCCCATTGAGTGAGAAGTCAGAGGAACAAAGTACACACCATGTTTACTAAGAATATCAACAGGGTCTTGTATATATACCAAATTGTATCTCAGCAGGGTTCATTCATATA
Organism: Macrothele yani; assembly: GCA_039090855.1. Lineage (NCBI taxonomy): Eukaryota > Metazoa > Arthropoda > Arachnida > Araneae > Macrothelidae > Macrothele > Macrothele yani. Next base: position 6,232,241 of record CM077014.1, read on the forward strand.
CCAAATTGTCTGAAAGAAATTTAGAGACACCAACCATGAAGTTTTTACATCAAGATTACAAATGCAAAATTTCAAGTGTAGTTGCACAAGGATTAATATATTCAGTACATAAAACATTAGAGATAGGGATGGATTGCAGTTGGCATGGGCATTCCTGACACAGAGTGGAACAAACCCAAACCAAATGCAGGTGATAAATAGGCATACAGCAGGGCTTCCCAACAGTGTATCACAATCAACAAACATGGGTAAATGTGGTGATCTGAGAGACTTTGATCGAGGTCACATTGTGGCCACGTGACAGATGGGTCATTCTATTGCCTAAGTAGTAGGAGCCCTAAGGTTCCCACGGGCAACCATATTAAGGGTGTACTGTTAGTACACCATCGAGAGATGTAGAGAGCAAGCAGTGGGTGACTACACACCATTGGTGATCGGGGTCGATGTAGGCTATCCAGGCTTGTACAGACCGACCACTTAGTGATGGCGGCATAAATCACATCCAGGTTAAATGTTGGGAGGCCCAAGCAGCATCAGGGAGTGAATGGTACAGTGCACGCTGCTTCCCTGGGCTACGGGAGCCAACGCCATACTCATGTTCCACTGTTGACTGCTAGTCATCGGACGTTACGCCTTGCCTGGTGCTGAGAATATCAAAACTGGATATCGGCAGAGTGGAGCCATGTCCTGTGTTCAGATGAATCCCATGTTCAGCTGTACTGAGCTGATGGGATGGTGCGAGTGTGGCATCAATAGCATGGCGCCATGGCTCTGTGATAGTTTGAGGAGCCTTCTCATGGGGCACATTAGATTCCTTAGTGTGTCTGGAGATGTCCTTAAGCAATGCACACTACTAGCATGTGATTGCTGATCACCTACACACTTTCATAGCCTTCGTGCATCCTGAAGCCAATTGTCTGCTTCTCAAGCCATGCCTGGGTGGTTGCAAGCCCACTACATGGAAACAGTGAAAATACGTTACATTTGTGCCAATGATCACATATGTATTGCCTTCCATGTATTTGTGAAGAATTATTTCATCAGGAAAATACATTACCACTTGTGTATGATGTTCTCTGAAGCACTGGAACTTGGGATCTACATCCGCCCTCAGATGTGAGAAAAGGTCATGTGATGCTATGAGCAAGCACAGAATAGCTTCAACTAGTGCAAATCTGAACGGTTCTCAGATTTCTAAGCTACATCTGCCTAGCTTTTGCTTGGAACTTCCATGTCCTGGCTGGGTGGTGTAAAAGATAGCATGCTTGAAGGGAGATCGGGAGATGCGGATTCAATTCCTGCTCCAGGGCTTTCAAGTTTTCTGAAGGAGTGGCTACACGGAAACAGTGGAAATACAGCACTTTTATACCAATAATCACATTTGTATTGCCTTCCATATATTTGTGAAGAATTACTTTTTCAGAAAAATGCATTTCCTACTTATGTATGACTAGCTTCTGTGTTGGAGTGATGTGTTAAAATTTTACCATGAAGCAAAGAGCACGGATTAAGTTTTTTTGGGGTAAAAGTGCTATGGAAGCACATAAAATGTTACAAAATGCATACAGCAGTGCCTATTTGTCACATTCAATAACATTTGAGTGGTTCAAAAGCCTGGGAAAGCTGAGAATTCTTGCAAGATGATGAACAGAGTGGGCGTTCATCAAGTAGTTGAAGTAACAATGCGACTGAAGGAGTTCAACAGTTGGTGGCACAGGACCATCAAATCTCTGATAATGTTGAGCACACAGCTGACCATCAGCAAAAACACTATCTGAAAAATTTTGTGTGACAATTTATGAAAGAGAGAATTGTGTGTGAAGTTTGCTCTACATTTTCTAACACCAAAGCAAAAAATGTGCATTGATTCCTGTTGCAATTTCATTGATCAAGATGAAACTGGACTGAATAACACATTGTCATGTATGATCAAACATAGTGCACATTGTTCATGATCCCAAGACAAGAAGGCAATGCTCTGTGATTGAGCTCCAAAGAACCCATGCTAAGTAAAGTTAGTGTGCAAAATTCATGTGTGAAAACACCATGGTAATCATTATTTTTTAATGCTAAGGGTGTGATTCATTATTTGCTTGTAACCCCAAAGGACAAACAATCAATATCCAAAAATATTTGGGTGTAAATGGGGGTAATGAACTGCGTATAAATAAGGGGAAAACCAAAGTTATGGTTTTTGAGAAAGGAACTGATAGCACTGTATGTTATATATGTCCAAATGGCACAGTTATTGACCAGGTGAATAAGTTTGTGTATTTAGGAAGCATGTTTGACAGAGAGAACAAATTGGATGGTGAAATTAGTATGCGAGGCGTTCAGCTACAAATCCCGTTTCTGTATTGGAACAGACAACCACCATGTCAGAGCATGTAGGACCGCAGATGAGCGCTACAGTCCCAACCTCACTGTACAGCGGCACACGTACCGAACTGCCGATGTGATGGTCTGGGGAGCTATCGCATGACAGCTGGACTTCCCTCACAGTGATCCAAGGGACGTTGACAGCCCAGAACTACATGCAGGAGATCCTGGCCCCATGTGCTGCCTTTCCTGGCGGGGCAGCCCAGAGCCATTTTCCAACAAGATGACGCCCGTCCACACATGGCTCGGGTTTCCCACAACTGTCAACGTCATGCTTCGATGCTTCAGTTGCCTGCCAGATTGCCTGATTTCTTGCCTATTGAGCACGTATGGGATGAGATGGGACGCCAGCTTTCTTCACATCGCAGTGTTCGTGATTTAGAGTGTCAGTTGCAAGAAAAGTGGGCCAATCAGTCCCAGGATAACATATGGCTTCTCTTTCACTCCATGCCGGACCGTATCACCGCATGTATCAAAGCATGAGGTGGAACTAACGCTGACCAGAATGTGTACCTTATGTCTGCGGGAAATCATTCTGCTCCTGTGATATCGTAATAACTTTTGTTCTTGGTACGTATTATCTCACTACTAAAATCTCATTTTAATTTGCCACCTCCTTATTGGTGCACAGATTTTTATAACAATGGGTGAACATTATGAAGTTTTTTGTTTTTCCTTCATTTCATTAATTATATTATTCCAACATTTTTTCATCCTATCATTCACTTTTAGTGATTTATACAACATATATGTTTGATTTCAACTATTGCTTTTCTACATATCAGTCAATTTTGCAATACATTCAATTGAAAGTATTTTTGGTCCAGCTAAAAATGTAGTTTTAATGGTGGCAAAGATAAAGATTTTTAACTAGTTGTGTTACTCTGAAAGAAAGAGATATTCCGTTTACATGTGTGAAAAATCATTTTAAGCCTCCAAAATTAAAAAATGGAATTATTCATTTTGTGTTCCTGTTTGCTTATGATTTACTAGCATTTTTATTCATTTTTCAGTACTTTGAATGGATAATAAAGTAAAAGGTTGCTCTTGTCTAGGTTAGTGGGAATGAGGGGAGAGACATGAAAGCATCTTCCAGTTAATATTCCTCACCACCCAGCTAAAGTAATTTTTCAGGAAAAGTATTACATATTTTAATATTGCTGTTTACAGCATATGATCCAGTAATTCAATTTCAAAAAAATATCTAATATACTTACTACTTCATCTAGCTCTAATCCAAACTCGAAACACAAATCACCAAATTCTTCCTCAGCTGAAAAAGGACATTTAGAAAATGTAGCAGTATTTAGTTCATGTTTGTTAATTTAAAAAAAACACTAACAATTAATGTAATATGTACTCCATTAGCCTTCACCTTGTTACAAGCACATAAGAGATTTAATCCAAAATAGATCTTCCATATGGGGCCATAAGTACAACTGAAGTCCACTATAAGGAGTTACCAATACTATACAAAAATTGTCATTACATCAAATACTCAGTGCAGCAGAATACACATGTGGAAAACTGTCATTATAGTAAATAACCATTATAGCAGAATCTACTTCTAGAAAACTGCCATCATGGCAAATACTTATTAGAGTAGAATCTCCATCTGGAAATTTTTCTATACAGCAGATACTGTGACTGTAGCAGAATATGACTGTGAAGAATCATATATTTGTCTTTATAATTATTATTGTACTAAGAATTTATGAAGGACATAGTCTTATTCAATTACAGAATTCCAGGACGTTTTCTAGGATATGCAATCTAAATCATCATCATCATCATAGTCAACCATTATCAATCCACTGCTGGACGAAGGTCTCCCCAAGTTTCCTCCACAACGGTCTGTCTTGTGCCAGTCTCCTCCATGTCACCCCTGCATACTTTCGAATTTCATCCACCCATCTCCCATGTGGTCTTCTTCTGGGTCTTTTCCTGTCCCTTGGAATCCAATCTAAAATTTCGGCTGTCCATCGATGATCTGTCCTTCTGGCAGTATGTCCAGCCCATTGCCATTTCAGGGATTTAACTCTGATCATGACGTCTTCCACTCTTGTCATTTTTCGGATCCATGAGTTCCTCGTCTTATCTCTCCTGGTTACACCAAGTATGCACCTCTCCATGCTTCTTTGAGTTGTCTGCAGCCTTTGTATGTCTCTTTTAGTTAAGGTCCACGTCTCTGCACCATACGTAAGCACTGGAAGGATGCATTGATCAAACACTTTTCTTTTAAGACATAATGGCATATTGCTCTTGAAAATTATGCTGTTTCTTCCAAAAGCTCTCCAGGCAAGTTTTGTACGCCGATTAATTTCTTCATCAATGTGACCCTCACTTGATATCTGCTGTCCAAGATAACGTACGTATCTGTTATCTCCAGCTTTTCTCCATCAATCGATAAATCTTCATTTCTTGTAAAAGCATTGAACATCACTTTTGTCTTCTGAAAGTTCATTTTTAATCCCACTTCTTTACTCTTGTCAGCAAGTTCCTGGATCATACTCTGCAGCTCTGATGGGCTAGTTGCAAAAATGACTACGTCATCAGCAAAACGAAGGTGGGTTAGATAATCTCCATTAATCTTTATTCCCTTGTTTTCCCAGCTCAGTGACTGAAAAACACCCTCCAATGTGGCATTAAAGAGCTTCGGAGATATGGTGTCACCTTGTCTCACTCCCTTTCCAATTTTTATGTGTGTTGTATTTTCAAACAGCCTAATCTTTGCACTTGCATTTTCATAGATGTTATTAATAATATTAATGTATGCATCTTCAATACCGCAGGTTTTCAGAGCCATTGTAACTGCTGATGGTTTCACCGAATCAAAGGCTTTTTCATAATCGATAAAAGCCATGCACAATGGAAGTTCATATTCCCTCGCTCTTTCAATTAGTTCTCTCAGCACATGGATATGATCTATTGTGCTGTAGCCACTAATGAATCCAACTTGTTCTCTCGGTTGAGCCATGTCCAGTGTTACCTTCAAGCGGTGTGAAAGAACTTTAGTGAAGATTTTATAAACTACTGATAGGAGGCTGATAGGTCTGTAGTTTTCGAGATCCTCAATGTCACCTTTCTTATGTAGCAGGATCATTGTAGCGGTGTTCCAATCCTCAGGAATCTTTCCTTCATTAAGGCATCGAGTGAAAATTTGGGCGAGTACTGTTTTGATTTCTCCACTTGCTTCTTGTATGATGTCTACAGTAATTCCATCTTCTCCTGGAGCTTTTCCCCGCTTCATGTTCTTGATTGCATGTGCAACTTCTGCTGGAAGGACTGGAGGAACTCTGGTACTGGTATCTTTCATGATGTCTGGAGTGCATGTATCATCCCTTTCATATAATTTGGAGTAGAAATCTTTCACTCTTGTCAAAATTTCGCCTCTATTTCTTGTTACAGGACCATCTTCTTTTCTCAGTGCCATAATCTGTTTTCTTCCCTTACTGAGATGTCCCTTTGCTATCTTTAGGCTTTGGTTGTTTTCAATTGCTTTCCTCACTAGTTCACAGTTGAATTTTCTTACGTCTTCAGTGCTACTTTTTCGTACTGTCTTGCATAGCTCTATATATTCCACTTTGGAAGTCACATCTTCTTTAGTTGTCCTCATCTCTCTTCTTTTTTGCATCAACATTTTCGTTTTTCCTGATAATTTATTTACATGCAACTTGTTCTTAGACCCAGCTAATTTTGTTGCTGTTTCCATAAGAGCTTTGGTTACTTTTCTGTTAACTTCAGAGATGTCCACTTCTTCCGATGTTAGGCCTTCTAAAGCAGAGAACCTGTTCTTCAGTTCCAACTTGAAGGTATTATGGTGTTTTTTAAGGTTGGTTATGTCAATACATTTTGTTTGTCTTATGAGCTTGCCACGTTCAAGTTTAGTGTTGAGGTGCATCTTACATCTCACCAATCTATGGTCACTACCTGTGTTGAACTTGTTTAGCACACTGCAGTCTTCTATGACGAATTTTTTTGTTACACATAATAAAATCAATTTCACTTGTCGTCCCATTTGGATGTCTCCATGTCCATTTCCTGTGTGGCTTTTTCTTGAAGAAGGAGTTCAAGATGAAAAACCCTTCTGCCTCTGCAAACTCAACAAGAGTATTTCCACGCTGGTTTCTGTTGCCGTGACCGAATTTACCTACTGAAGTTTCATTCTGTTGCCGTTGCCCTATTTTTGCATTGAAATCTCCCATAATTATTTTCAAGTGCTGCTTACCTTTATTATTTAGATGACGAATTTCCTCATAAAATTCTTCAATTTCTTCTTCAGGATGACTTGTGGTGGGTGCATAAGTTTGAATAATCTGAGCCTGGTATCTTTTCGAGAGTTGGATAACAAGCCGTGCAGCTCTGTCAGAGGAACTTTCAACTTCTACAACTTTATCCTTCAGTTTCTTGTTTATTATAAATCCAACACCACTAGTTCTGCCAGTATCTGTCCCACGATAGTAGAAGAGATGTCCACTTTTCAGTTCGATGAGATCTTCTCCTTTTCTCCTTACCTCACTTAGCCCCACGATGTCCCACTTGATCCTTCGTAGTTCCTCTTCCAATTCAAGAAGCCTTGAATCAGAAGATAGGGAGCGTCCATTGTACGTTGCCAAGGTCAGCATCAGATGGCAGCCTAGTCCGGTCCTCCGGGGATTCTTAGCACCCTCTGCCTTCATGTCGCACTGGCCGCTGCCTTGGCCAGGTACATTCCAGCTGCCGGAGACTGAGGGCCAAGATTTAAGTTGTGGAGTCATTTTGGAGGGGTTTGGCCATAACTCACCACGCTGGCCAAGCGGGTTGGTGAGTGTGGGATAGAATTTCCTCTGATCCCGATGGTATAGTTATACCGCTATTGGCGGTCGTCAGAGCCCCTTTAGTGGGATATATATATATATATTCAAAAATATATTCTAGTTTTATACAGATAGAATAATATATAATATAAAAATATATATATATATTCAAAAATATATTCTAGTTTTATACAGATAGAATAATATATAATATAATATTTTGCACCCTTCGTTTTAAATTCTAAAATTTTTCCTTAGTCTTCAGTTTTGCTCTTAAGTATATATATATATATATATATATTCAAAAATTTATTCTAGTTTTATACAGATAGAATAATATATAAACTCAAAAAAATATATATATAGTTGTATACAGATATAGATCATAAATGCACCATTACTCTTGAAATGTATGTTTTCATGTACCACAATCATATATAAACTACATACTGTTTATAGTTAAATATTTTGAAATAATACTTACCTTGGAAATTTAAGGAAAAGGAAAAGGTAAAATAAGGAGTAAGCATATTTATTATTAAAACAAATTTCAAATTGAAAATCATTACTTTATTTGCCCTTATTAGAAATTGCAACTTTTCCATGACTTGTATAGTTATTTTCATGGCAGAGTGAGGAGTGGAATTTCCACTTTTAAAAATTCAATTTTTGTGAAGATGCATGGCTTTCCATTGCTTAGTCACTTTTTGCTGTATATACACTGCCAAAAAGAGCAAGTTTTTGTTTATAAGAGAAATTAAAGTTTAAAATCAGAACTTTATGCTGCAGTCTTTCATTTCCCATATGAAGTAATGTTTTTGGACATAATTTTGCTTCAAACAAAAAAAAGACTATCATTTTGATGCTCTAGCTTTTCACTGTCTTCGTAGAGTTTTGCTGTTATAATATACATTCCACAGTTGCATAGCTCCTTCCACCTCAGAGATTGTTGTTCCTTATTCTATTTATTCTCAAAAGTCTGTTTATCATTATAACTATTCCAGTGTGAAGTTACTCTGGCACAGCTCTTCCTGCATCCAATACCACAAGGGTTGGTCACACAATGCTAATAAACATTAGCATTAAGTCTGCAATATTACCTTTACCTAGAATTGTGTCATTCACAGGGGTAGAAAAATATTCTGAAATCTGGTGGCCAGTTAAACTTTTTGGTGGCCAGACATTGGACCAGCAGGGGGAGGGGGAGGGTATATAATATCAAAGTCATGTACACTTCTGTCCAAAAAATAATGCTTTAGTCTCAGCCTTTAGCTTATCTTTCCCAGGGAAAAAAAAAAAGAAACTACACTCACTCACTCATTTTTTTTTTTCTAGGGCTCGAAAAGTCTTGAATACACTCACTCACGAAAAGTCTTGAATACACTCACTCACTAATTTTCACTGTATTATTCCACAGACCCTGGGATTCACACAATTTTTTTTTTTTTTATCTTCATATAATCTGCCCTGGCATATAATCTGCAGCGCGTGACATTCAGAAAAAAAAAAAAAAATCGGCGATTAATCCACACATCACAAATGTTGATCCGGAAGTGGAATTTCCGTCATAGAGACCACTGAGTCCGAAGAAGTAAGAAAAAAACGATCTTATTAAATAAGGAAAGTAATTTTTAAAGGTAACTTTTTAAATATATTTTTAACTCCGGACATAAATAAAGCTTAGTAGTAATTAAATTTTGTGCTGTATGGCATCCATATAGCACAAAAAATTTAATCACACCGATACAGTTCTAGAGTATTGCATTACTGATAGAGAACAATTAATACCTATATACTCGCCTGCAAGTCGAAAGTTTTTGGAAACGAATCCTGCTTTCCAAGTACGTGAGTCACAGAGGGAGAAGTATACAGGTCAGTAAAAAAAAAAAAGATGGCTGCACTTCGTGAATTCTCCCGCAGAGTTTGACGACAGGTTTGTTTATGTATTAAACCGCGGCTTTTTGCATATCACTGCGCACTAGTTTTCTGACCTTTTGAAAACTATCGCATAATCACACGATCATATCCTCAGTTGTGACCCTCACTTTAAGTTTAAATTCGGCAGTGTAACTGAAACGTTGCCTTTCCAAGACATCATAAATAGCAATGAAGGGAAAAATATCAGCAGCAAAGACGTTCAAAACGGCAAAGCATGAACTAAACACAAGCAGCACAGCACATACAAGATCCAAAACATGGGATAATCTGCAAAAACTTTTTCTTTTTAAATCGGCTTTTATCTACATCAGTGTATAATCCGCAGAAACTAAATTTTTAACTTTTTTTAGCAAATAATCAGCGGATTATACAATGAAAATTACGGTGCATGTTTTTCAGTGATGTTTTCCATGGTGGCCCAGGCAATTTATTTGGTCGCCCTGGGCAACCAGGTGACTGCATTTTTCGACCCCTGGTCATTCATTCATCTTTGCGGCAATGACAGTCTTGTGGAGTTCTAATTCTAGCAAAATTCAGTCTCTTGTTGCAAGCAGCTAGATAGAAAAAAATTGTCCCATTCTCATGTGCAAGAAACACTTCACCACCTATTCTTCATCTGAATATTCCCTCAAACTTTTCTCGGAAAGAATAAATTTCTTCCATTGATAAATCTGCATTAAAAAGGGCTGCGATTTCTTTGCTAAACTACATGGGTTTTTTTACATGAAGTGTCAGCTCTGAATCGCTTGTATTTACAGTTCATCACTTAATATCAATCACATCAGAAAACTTGAAAATTACATTGCCTGGGAACGAGAATCGAATCTGCATCTCCCAATTTCCACTCGAGCATACTATCCATTACACCATCCAGGGACTTTAAAGTTTTCTGATATGATTGATGTTACGTGATTAACAGTAAATATTGGGTTGGTGCGAATTAAATGACCGGAGCAAACAAGCAGTGGAGATAGGACCCCACCACAGCGGAATGGAACCACACACAGGTGTTGAGGGTATTACATCACCACGTAATTATAAACAACTAGCAAGCGTGTGAAGAACAAGGTTCAGGCGTGGTTTGTTTGGACGTAACGTGGCTTGCAAAGGAAACATGCAGACGCCGGATTTGAGAATCATTTTCCGGTATGAATTTAAACTAGGCCATTCTGCAGGAATTGCTGCTCGAAACATTAACAAAGTGTTTGGGGATAATACAGCCAATGAACGAACCATTTGGCGATGGTTTGTGAAGTTTGGAAGCGGAGTTACGGACCTGCAAAACGAAGCACGTGGTCATTGACCTGTTGATGTTCTGTTACGTGTGGTTGAAGTGGACCCCCGAAAAACGTGTCGTGAGATAGCAGCAGAGGTAGGTGTCCACCACGCGTCCGTTGTTCGGCATCTGGCTGCGCTGGGTAAGGTCAAAAAGCTGAACACGCGGTTGTCACATGAGTTGACAACTGCCAACAAGATTAGGCGTTTGGAAGTCTGCATATCGCTGCTTGCCAGGAATAAACAGGAACTTCTACTGCATCGAAACATCACCTGTGATGAGAAGTGGGTCCTTTATGATAATAGGAAATGATCTTCACAATGGTTAAGCAAGGCACAGCCTGCTGGACAGCATCCTTAGCAATCCCTACACACTAAGAAAATGATGCTCCTTCTCTGGTGGTCCAGAGCAGGGATAATTCATCGGAGATTCTTGGCAAGAGGCCAAACCATCACTACAGAACATTATTGTGCTGAATTACACCAGATGCACTGGAAATTGCTGCAGAAACAACCGCCTTTGGTCAAAAGACATGGTGTTCTTCTGCTCTAGGACAACGCCCGCCCTCATGTCGCACAACAAACAATGCTGCCACTAAGTGCCTTGGGCTATGCAGCACAGCTTCATCCTGCCTATTACCCGGATTTGTCTCCGACAAACTATCATCTGTTTCATCGCCTGGATCACTTCCTGTCCAAGAAATGGTTCACGACAAACGAGGTTCAACGTGCAGTTGATGACTTCTTCTGGTCCCACACACAAGACTTTTTTTCATTCTGGAATCATCGCCTTGCAGGACAGATGAAACTATGCGTCGATGCCAAGGGGGATTACTTTGTTTAGGTAAGTTGTCCTACTTTTTCGTTTTCACCATCCACGTGTGCTGGTCCTTTGCCAGGTATTTCATTCGCACAAATCCGATACAAGCAAATCAGAGATGTCTGATTGCTGTGTTAATGATTCTTCTTCACTGTATTCAATGAGATTTAAAATATGATATCTATTTGGATCTAAGTTCCTTTATTAACCAGCATTTCCAACACAAATCTTATAAACGTTAAATTCTGAATATGGCTCACCAATGTGAGATAATGTTAAGGTTGTCCGTTACAATTTTTTCACCAAATCTACCGAAACTAAAGAAAATCGTAGGCAATCATAACAATTTTTTGTTTTGAAGATGCTTAATGAGCATCTTTTCGTATTTTAACTTTTTTTTTTTTTAATAATAAAAACCAAAATTAATCTAGCCCATCATGACTTCTCGAACTTTTCCTGGAAAGGTATAATTTTAATGGTTAACACCGGGATTAAAACGAATCAAACTTTACATTACGTATTAAAATTACACAGCAGGACGACAGTAGTCAGGTAAGAAACAAATCAACAGGGCCAACAGACGCTATTCGGGTCGTAAATCCATTTCCTGAGTATCAGTATATATGTCTCCAATTTCAAATATGTCTCCAATATCAAATATATATGTCTCCAATTTCAAATATGTCTCCAATATCAAATATATATGTCTCCAATTTCAAATTGCAACTTCACCTCAGATAGAGCAATTTAAAAGGCTTTGCATGTTATTGCATCAGACTTACAATATTTCTTTCCCAGTATATCAAACAAAAGCTCTTCTTTAATCCCAATAGTTGGCATCTTTAGATCTGCTCAGGAGTTAATAAATGCGAACAACCGAAATTTCTGAAACTGATTAATTATTAAAATACCTCATCTAGGTACACCACGTGGCCGTTTCGTTTACTGCAAAATACATATACAGGGTTCGGCTACAGTGCGGCTTCATGCCATGATATAAGGTTACGGTTAAAACCACCATTGCGATGTCCACGACAAAATCCACTAGCGTCTCGCGAAAGCGATATCCACATGTATCGAGTTATCTCATTGGCAGCAATAAAACCGGCACCCACCAATTGGCGACCTGCACTGAAACGGCACTTGTTGTTTACAGCGGAACGCTAGAACAGCTCCGCGAGCAATCTACTGTTTTCGATCTGGCAACGCTCAGTAAATATTAAGTTGTTCGTCCATATTACCCTTCGATAGTATTAAAATTCCATGAAGTTTTCGTTGAATTGGTCTGTTGTATTTTATAATGCCTCAATGGAATTTGTATAGTCTCATTAACGATGTCGTACGAGATAGAAAAACATGCATGTCATGGTGTGAAAGATATGGTTCGCTATCCACCCTTGAAATAATAAGGAATCACGAATGGCAATAAATATCGCTGCTTTTCTTCTTTAATTGTCTTTTGCTATTTATTTCTTAATTAAAATACTTACTGTAAATACGAAAGTATAATTTTTTATCAGTCTCCCACCGTATATAAGCGGTAAGATCGTTCATTTTGTTTAGTTCTTTTTTTTTTGGATTGGAATTTTAACGACCACCGTGAGCAACTCAAATGGGCTATAAGCAGTCGCCCGTCCCTAATTTAGGGTCACTGGTTCCAGGGAAGGGAGAGAGCCAGTGCCGTAAGACAAACACAACATCCATGCCTGACCGGGATTCGAACCCGGACCCCTTACGGACGAATGATCAGAGGCCAACGCCTTAGACCACTGCGCCACCGGGGCGGCTAGTTCTTTTTCAACATCTCAGTTATAGTTTTCACTTAGTACACGAAATATTTTTTATCTTTTTTTGATGAAACCAACGTTAGTCATCACGATGAATAAAAAAATAAGAACAGAATGCACAGATAATCCCCCATAATGTTTGCATTCGAATGTAAACAACAACAGATTAATTGCCAGATCGAAAACAGTAGATTGCTCGCGGAGCTGTTCTAGCGTTCCGCTGTCTTAGCTGTGAGAAATGAGGAATGCGCCCGTTTGTGGAAGAATAGCCATTTTTATATTTGGATGTATACTGCAAACAGGTTAAATTGTTCGATTTGTGCCGACAGCCGCCAATAAAGAAACTAATGTTAACTAAAATGTAAACAACTGTGTCACGACTTCGACGACGTATACGAACTACAAGTGCTGTTTCAGTGCCGGTCGCCAATTGGTGGGTGCCGGTTTTATTGCTGCCAATGAGATAACTCGATACATGTGGATATCGCTGTCGCGAGACGCTAGTGCATTTTATGTCTCCCAGTGAAGTGTGAAAGCTTGAAGAATCTTTATACGAATTTACACCACGAAAATAAACCGATTTACTACGCTACAAGTGTTTCTTTTACGATGTTTCTTCTGTCTGTATCTTACTGCGAATAGAAAATATTTTCAATATGCAATTTTAGGTTAATATAAAAAGCTCTTTTTCTCAGTAAAACATTTTAGTTGTAAATACGAAGTAAGTTTTACCATAATTCGAAAGTGTTTAGTTAAGCAAAAATATTCTCCCCTGCATTTTAGAAATAAATAAAGTGGCATTTTTTAAAAAAGTTTTTAGTTGTAAATATAAAAAAAGAAGAGTTTTTATTGCAGTAGCTTAAGTTAGTTCCGAAAAAATCCGATCGTTTGGTTAGAATATTAATTAGTGCCAGCTCCGATAATATTTCGATCACAGGGTGAACTGAGAAAGCTCTTTTAGATTGACTTCGGATTGTAAAAGCTTTCATGTAGTTCCCAAGTTTGCGCGTATCGCTCCGCCATGTTTACATAAGCCAACTCACATTCACCAAGAAGGGACAAAGAAACTAACTCCAAATAAATTTCATGCGGAATATTTTTACGAAAAACAACAACATATTCAACATTACGATTCTTTTGCACACAAAATTGAGGCTAGTTTAGTTTTAAGCAAAGGAAATATGGAATATTAATATCAAATAGAAGTCATCGTTCTTTCCACGTTTATAAGTAAGTCACGGAGAAATTTCTCATCGGCCGCCACAGGGAATCGAACCCCGGATACGCTTCCACTGAACCACAGCGGCCTCGGAATTCTCCAGACTCACAAACGACAAACTGCCAAACCACAACTGACCAACTGCCGTGACTCATAAACGTGGAAATAGCGATGATGTTACTGGTCCACGTCAACTATGTACTTATCATTCATTCGCCTTCTACTTATTTCTTCAGTTGCTGCTGTTCAACTGTGGTGAATCCCCAGCATTGTGCGGGGCTCCAAAGAAGCAACCCTGTCATGTGGTTTGGCAGTTTGTTGTTTGTGAGTCTACAGAACTTCGAGGCCGCTGTGGTGCAGTGGAAGCATGCCCGGCGTGTAACTGGAAGACCCTGGGTTCTATTCCCGGTGGCGGCCGATGAGAAATTTTTCCGTGCCTCCCTTATAAACGTGGAAAGAGCGATAACTTCTATTTGATGTTCCTGGTCCACGTCAACTGGAATATTAATACAATGGACCGTTTTTTCGTTTTAATTTTACTCATCAGCCCATTCTCTTTGATCGGGCGCCAGTTTTCATTTACCTTAGCGATCCATTGCTGGCAATTCCTGCTCAAAGAAGCTGTACACAATACCAATTTCGCAAAAAGCAGAACTTTTGCTACAACAAAACTAGAGCATTTTGAAATACTATGTTTAAACTACGTAGTTTAACTGTAAATTTATGGATGGGTTTCCGATTGTCAGCACCTTTAGTAGCTCCTCATATTAATGCGCTTTGTTTGCATGAGGCTTGCGCACACCCATCTTCACGGAGCCCAAAAACAAACAAACCCCGCCGCTAAAAAAGTAGAACTCCTACACCTCCATTTTAATAAAAAGTAAAGTAAACCGCAGATTTGTAATATAAAAATTTAAATACTGTTACTTTGGGAAAAATACTAATAAAAATCCGGCGAAAGGTTTGTCCACAAATTTTAACATCTCAAAACTTTAACATGTAAAATTCATTTAGTCTGGACTTCCGAATCAGAACGCTTTCAAGTTAATTCTGATTTCGAGCGTATCGTTCCGCTTTGTTTACATAGAATCTTAATAGCTGTCTGCGAATATTTAGATGCCTCTCGCAGCAATCGCAACCAATTTCAAACCGGTATAATTTGCAAAATCCGAATAAATAAATACTACCGAAAAAAAAAAAAAATGATGCGTCAGCCTTAGCCACTTTGATTTCACGCATAAAAGTTAGAAATAGCTTCGCATATTTCTAACTTTTATGTTATTCGATATAAGTATTTCCTTCATAAAATATATTTAGAAATAAAAATAGTCATTAAGGCACCTATTATAACGAAATTATGAGAAAAAAATCTGCGTAAAATTTATCGCGAACTGCACTCTTTCACGTGGGTGTGATCAAGTTCTATGTAAACAAAGCGGATGGATACACTCGAAATCTGGAACTAGTTGAAATCGTTTTGATTCGGAAGTGCAGACACTCATTTCTTCTATCGAAGGTAGAGAAATAATGAAATCTATAATTTATTATGCAGTCATACAAATATGGCAGAAGATGAGAGCATAACAGTAAAAGAACAATGTTATTTTGGAGTATTAATCCAAGTCCAGATAATATTCAAGCAGATCAGGAACGGGCAAATTTCGAATAAATAAATCCATCGCTCTTTCCACGTTAAGCAACGCACAGCAGCCGAAAAATTGTTATTCGGCCGCCGTCGGGAAAACGAATCCCGAATCTCTTGATTTCTAGCCGAGCGCGTTAGCCTTACACCACAGCGGCCAACAATTCACGGCGGTATGAGTGTTTTTCTTTTCAGTCAGCATCTGACATCATAAATCCGTAAGATGGGCTCAGCTACTGAGACGTCTCCATCTGGTGGGCATTAACGGCACTGGCTATATAAAATTATAGCAATAATCCAAAGGGCGAGATCCAAGGTGAAAATCCTCTAAATACGTGGCGTCAGTTGAATAAATAAATCCATCGTTCTTTCCACGTTAAGCAACGCACAGCAACCGAAAAATTGTTATTCGGCCGCCGTCGGGGAATCGAATCCTGAATCTCTCGATATCTAGCCGAGCGCGTTAGCCTTACACCGCAGCGGCCAACAATTCACGGCGCTATGCGTGTTTTTTTTTCCAGTAAGCATCTGGATTATTGCTATAATTATATATAGCCAGTGCCGTTAATGCCCACCAGATGGAGACGTCTCAGTACCTGAGCCCATCTTACGGATTTATGATGTCAGATGCTGACTGAAAAAGAAAAACACGCATAGCGCAGTGAATTGTTGGCCGCTGTGGTGTAAGGCTAACGCGCTCGGCTAGATATAGAGAGATTCGGGGTTCGTTTTCCCGACGGCGGCCGAACAACAATTTTTCGGTTGCTGTGCCTTGCTTAACGTGGAAAGAGCGAGGGATTTATTTATTTAACTGACGCCACGTATTTAGATGATTTTCACCGGGCAAACTTCGGGTTCTGTCTTGAAGCTTCCAGTTGTTATTGAGGATATTCCGAATGACATATCTGCACATGTGAATCAGCGATGAAGGGACTCTGCGACCATATAAACAGTTAGGAAAAACCACATCGTAGAAAGGCAATAATACATTCAGTACAGGAATTGAATTATAACTGCTGTCCCAGTGGCGCAGTGGTTTAAGCGATGGCTTTTGATCACTCGTCCGAAATGGGTCCGGGTTCGAATCCCGGTGAGGTATGGATGTTGTGCTTATCTTACGGCGCTGGCTCTAACCCTTCCCTGGAACCAGTGGCTCTAAATTAGGCACGGGTGACTGCTTATAGCCCACTGAGTTGCTCACAGTGGTTAAACCTCCAATAAAAAAAGAATTATAACTATCGATTGCTGCCCCAGCCAAGAAACGAGTTGCTGTATGGGGGTTTATCGTGCTTTTAAGGGCGGTATGGAAACATACCCGCAGAGCTTTCACTAAACCTGTAATATCTGATGGTTCGACATGGAATGTCAAAGTATTTTTGTCCCACAGTTTCTGTTGCCCTCCAAAATCGATTATGCTGCTCAGTAGGTGGAGTACAATATCAGCGATATAAATGCTTCCCATTTCTTTACAGGCTGACAACCAGACGCCATGACGGCTCATGAGCTTAAAACCTGGATTCAAAACTCGAAAATGAAATATGCTCTTGCCGGTTAAAGAACATGTGTACGAATACGAGCTGCCCAAATAGCACAGTTTTGTAACAGCCCCGACTAGTGCAAGAAACCTTTTTCGGTTTAAAATCACTCTACCTTCATTTGCATGATATACGATGTAAAACAGAATGATCTCAGGTCTTCCTATTCGTCAGGAACGTTAAAAGGCAGTACTGTTTTGCAAAGCACTATCTCACCAAGGAACCAGCATGCCATATCAAAATCCTGCATGGTCTATAAACACTTCAGAATTTCGGAGACCGAGGAGCTGTTATTTATCTGTCGTCGGAAGTATTCTGCCAGCAAACCCGAGTTAATGTCAATGCGTGCCAGTTTAAACTACAGCAAAACCTTCCTTTGTTTTTAAAAAGCTCAATTATTTCACACAGTTTGCTTTTGAAGAGACTTGATGAAGTGGTGTGTCTGTATCCAACGAATCACTTTGCTTAGTACCTTGGTTAGAATTCATATCTGAAGGACAGCGATGGTTTCATGCAGACTTACATCTTCATAGCTAGAATCACTGATATGCGCCATTTAACCACATTTTTTCAGCTGTTCATCAACCACGAAGATTAGACAAATTATGCCAAGAGATCAACATACTAAAACATTTATCTTTTCTCACACTGTTAAAGTGAGATTAGTGAGCAGTTCGGAAAAAGTAACACGATCGTTAAGTTTGATTCAAGAAAGTTGCCAGACAATGAATGCAAAACGAGGTAGGACTCAATAGTTGCGCACAGTCCCCGTCTAAAGAACTGAAACCCAAATACCTTTAAATAGTATAAATATACTAGTAATCCGAATTTCTTGGCGAATTTATAGATTTCAGAATAATCCGAATTTATATTTTTAGTATATAGTTGGTGTACAGTTCCGTTTTATTAATTAGACCGAACACCTTGTTTATGACTTCATTGTTGGTGAACTAATTACAACTAATTAATTTTTCATTCGGCGAACCCAAACAGACACAACTGCATATGTTTACACGTAATAGTTTCTTAGAATATTTCCATGTCACAAAGCTAGCTGAATTAACCTTAGAAATATAACTGATCGGTTTAATGATACAACTGAGTGCTCCCTGCAGCTATGTTATATCAAACATAAAGTCAATTTTGCAACATAAATCTTACAAAGACTGACATGTGAACATCCGCTGTTTTGTTTGTTCAGACTTCCCTAAATTTTTACATTCTCGTCTGCAGATGTGCACTGGGCAAAACGTATCACCCACTTACGATGACGGCATTTAGAAGTTCTCAAGCTTTAAGTTACCGTGAACTGTAACCGCGTAGAACATTCATGTTTCAATTACAGCAATGCTTTATTTTTAATCTGATTAATCCAATGACTTTTAACTATATCTATTGGAAGACAACAAGCCCGGTGGCGCAATGGTCTAAATGCTTGCTTCTTACCATTCGTCAGAGATTGGCACGAGTTCGAGGACTGAATGAGGCGTGGGTGGTGTGTTTGTATTACAGACAACATTGGCCTTGTATTACTGACAGCTCTTTCCTGGAACCAGTCGCTCGAAATTTGGGGAAGGCAGCTGGTTATAGACTTTACACTTTATGGTGGTTTGCAAATTTACCGTGTGACATTTGGGTCTCTAACCCAAATACATTGGATGAGAATAGACCGGCAAAAAACATGCTATTTCCGGCATACTTTTAAAGCAGCCACTGTAAGGAGTAACTAGAATGTTTACGTGTTTCGGCGAATATTTCTGTTCGAAATTTTTAAGATTTTGATATACACCCACGGACTACGAGATTTTCGCACCAGGAAGGAATCATTGGATTCAACTGAAATCTTATGAACGTAATGATACAGATGAATGATACAAATGATGGCAAAAACAGAGCTGCAGGACAATTACAGAGAGATCTGTGGCACGCAGTCCGGTCATCTTCAACAGCACGTCGCACCGCCTAGTGCGGCGATACATCCTGTAATGTGGTCCGGCGTGGAGACGAACAGACGCCTGATGTTGTACTGCGGCAGACTGTCCCACACGTGTTGAACAATGTGCACCAGATCCCGGATAGTGCGGCACGGCGGTATCTGGCGTTTCAACTGGTCCCACACATGCTCGATAGGGCACATGTCCGGGGAGCGGGCATCGCATAGAAGTGTCGGGACATGACGTAGGAGGTCCTGGATAACCCAAGTCGTGTGCGGGAGAGCATGATCTGCTGGTATTGCGCACCTGGAATCCCGGCCAGGAATGGGAGCACATGGGGCCGTAGGATTTCATCCACGTACCGCTGGCACGTCAATGATCCACGTACCACTACTAGAGCGGATCGGCCATCGTATGCACTAGCTTCCCAGACCATAATGCCTGCAGTGGGAGAGGTGTGGTGCTCGATAGCAAGGATGGGATTATCTTGTTGACCCTCACACCCGGACACGATGATAATCTATCCCCAAAACGAAGCGGCACTTATCGCTAAACACCACACGTCGTCAGTCTGTGGCGTTCTAAGTCGCTCTGGCCTGGCACCACAGTACACGGAGCCGGCGATGTTCCGGGTTCATGGCAGCACACGTAAAGGGCTCTGGGATCGCAGATTCGCTTCCGCGAGGCGTCGGTAAGTGGTTCATGGGCACACAGGAGCCTTTACATCTGCCTGCATAGTGGACCGGGTCCTCGTGGGATTCGTTCATGCCTGGCACACGATCCGTCCATTCTCTCTACCGGTAGTCCTCCTGGTCCGTCCTGAGCTGCTCCGCCGTGTGGTAGTGCCGTCACGTGTCCACTGCTCTCAACAGAGTCGGACAGTATGGTCATAAAGATCCACGTGGCGGGCTATACGGAGTGCCGACCAGCCTGCGGTTTTCAGCCAGATGATCAGACCTCTCTCAAAGCCCATTCGTTTCGTAAATCGACGACTCTGGCGTCTACCCGGCATTCTTGTCACTCTGTACTCTTGCTTGCCTCGGCAGACGCTTTTCGCTTTCATGGGGCATCGACTACACTCCGGTTTATAAGGCTGCCGGTTTATGCTTGCATCGCCACCGCAGGGTATGCGGTTATGCGCAATCGCACCAAACGTGGATCATCTGCATTGCAGCTCGCACTCTAGCTATTTACAAAGTTTCGTGGTTGTAGCGTGTTTTCTTCTAGGTGCGCAAATTTCATGTCCGTTAGTGTATCTTTAAGATTTAAACGCATATGACATAAAATCTTCTTGTTTAGTAGCTGCTTTTTTTTCTGGTTTTTTATTTCTACAGAGGGAAGAGATCGTGTGTACAATATATTTCTTTTAATATAGGATCAAATATTTGGATCTACTGCGGCTAGAATCAAATATTGATTATACTCATACTTGTTACAGGCAAAGTAAGTTTGTTTTTCTTGAATAGAATTTTATATGTTTTAAGGTGGACGTCTAGTGATTTTGCTTTCTATACTTTCAATGGGCAAACTTCTGTACATATTTTCTTCACAATTAATGCGTTCCCATGAATGAAAATTTGAACAACGATTAAAATAACTTCGTATTATAGCCTAGTATAATTAATATTTTCTAAAACTTCATAATTATATTAAAAATCAATAACTTTTTTTGGTGATGTTGAGACCAGAAAAAAAGATAGCGCGGCCTGTACATTCATGGCGTCAGTAGACAAACAAATGTTGGATTGCTTAATTATGGTTATGTTTTAGGAAATATTAATTATACTAGGTTATAATATGAAGTTATTTTAATCGATATTCAAATTTTCATGCTTGGGAACGCATTAATTATGAAGAAAATGTATACAGAAGTTTGCCTGTTGAAAGTATAGGAAGCAAAATCACTAGACGTCCACCTTAACAGTCTTGATACAAAATTTCTCTGTCAATCACAGCGGGCCTTGTAAACGCTTTTTTTCGACATATAAAAGTACCTACGTGGGTCAATCAGATGATACCAAGAGTTTAGTGGCGCATTCCGGATTTCTTTATGGGGTGGCCCAAAATATTGAAGATGCAAATAAAAATACTCCAAAGAAAATATCTCACAAACTAATGGGAGACGGTAAAACTATCTTCGACATATTAAAGTCCATTTCCAATTATTGTAAAACATATATGTATATAAAAACTTAAACAAATACAGTATATTAAAAAATAAGCAGCCGATGACAAAGTTATACCTCATGTGGGTGGGACCGCATTTCTGAGCCACACCTCTGAGTCTAATTTCCGATAATGGAAGTCTCATAGACTTTCTAGAATCTCTGTACATAAAACAAAATGGGAAAATGCGTGTGTTTCCGTAAACGAATTGTTCGAGCACTTCTAAATGACCTAGATATCTGAAAATTGGCATGCTGATAAGTCCTAAGGTCCGAATACCTAGAAAAGTCCGAAAACCAAAACAAAATCAGAATGGCAGCTTTGGAATATTGTCTGCTTGAATTTTTCTACCACTTCTACAACTAGAAAAGTCTGGAAACCAAAAAAAAAAAAAAAAAAAATTAAAAGTGTACTCTTCAAAATGCTAATAGGCTTAAAAGATAATTATGCCAGAAACATTGAAAGCAAAGCTTGATTTATGAAGAAATAAATGTGTAACAACATTTGCTATACAAATGAAGTTTTGTGTTGCAATGAAAAACTTTTGATTAGCACTAAGCCATTACGCTATGAAAGAAGTCCAGTTCTTGCTCGAAAACAAACTGGAAAGAAATTTTAAACGTATTATTTATTTATTATCTTATTTAACACTGCTGCTCTTCAACGGCACCAATTTTTCTTTTGCCATACGGCTGTGTATTGGGTCTACGTGGTTTGAAAATGTTTTTCACAATCTCATCAGGTGAAAATTTATCCATAGATGGTCCTTAAACAGATATGTGCATTAAACTTTTTAATTTCCAAAGAAGATTCAGTAAGACAGCTGCTATAACCACTCTTTACGCGACTCATGTAGGGAAAACCCCTCTCTACAATGGCATTAGACACTGGAAAAACTGCAAAAGTATTTCAAAAAGATGAAAAATATTACAGTAGATATTTCTTTTGAATTTTAAAATGAAGAACCACAATTCTTCTCCTGATGAAGTTGCCATATTCTGGAGCCAGAATTCCATAAGCTCCTCCCATTCCTCTTCAATTGCTCCAGTATCAACTTTCTTGGCTCACAGCAATAAGGTAAAACGTTTAATCATGTGCCTAATTTCACCCTGACCAAATCTTTTAAGGGAATCCCGATGTTTTGGCCATAATGCCACATCTCAAACCTTCAGACACTTCACTGTTTCACTTGTCATGTCTGGAAATCTATGACTCATTCTCTCCTCTTCGGGTCTTTGAGGTTCACCTATAAACAGAACAACTTCTGTCTGCCGAAACACTTTAAAATGAGGAAATCGTCTTAGGGATGGGGGAGTAATTTGGCATAAAAGCCAGAGCAACCACCATAAAAGTTCGAAAAGTTCACTGAAGGTCAGCGTAATGGGAGTTCAAAATGAAATGTATCGCAATGTATACGAAGCAAAGTCATATCTTCGGAGCAATTCAGGTCGATTTGAGTCTACCGCTTAAATCGAGCCCTGGTTGAAATGCTGCATAAATTCCATGAAATTTTGATTTAAAATTAAGTGGCGCCAAAACCTGCTCCATTTTACCTCAAACGGTATGCATTGACGTCATGACCCTGTTCTAAATAGCTTGTTTTCCCTTAATTGCTTTTCTCTTTCTTTTATTTTATGTTCAAAAATGATTTTATAGATTCACTGTTCGGAGAACGGGCATGACTAGTAGTATGTGAGGGTTGTCCAAAAGTAACGAGATTGATTTTACTATGGGGCAGAAGTATAATACAGTAAACTTACTTACACCTTCACACTTTCAAAGTATTCTCCCTCGACCTGAATGCTCCGGTCCCACCTTTCTATCCACTTCCGGAAGGTGTGTTCGAAGCCCTTCCTCGACATGTATTTAAAGAAACCCATTACAGCATTGTTCAGTTCAGTATTTGATGCAAACCGACCCCGCACGAAGTTGTTTCTTTACTTCAGGGAATAGGTAGAAGTCACACGGCGCCAAGGCCGGTGAATACGGAGGGTGCGCTATCATTTCGATGCCCAGATCTTGGATAACCTTCTGGATAAGCAAAGCACGATATGCAGGGGCATTATCTGGATGCAAAATCCAACTACATTTTAGTTGGTGCATACTCTGGGCGTTTTGGGGAATGATTTTTCTTTTGAGGACCTTTGAGAACTTCAGAATAATAGGCACCGGTAACTTTTCCCTTGTGGAACAACATAATCGTACACAATTCCCTTTTTATCGAAAAAGCCAGGTGCATGACCTACCCTGCACTTGCTTGAACCTTTGCTTTCTTGGATCGGGGACTCTGTGGGTTTTCAATTGGGTGCTCTGTTGTTTTATTGCTGGATCGAAATGGTGAAAAGATGATTCATTACATGTGACGGCTCGATCCAAAAAGTGTGGCCCACGTCGTAGCCCGCATTTCCATTGGCAACAAGTGATAACACGATTTGCCTGGTGCTCATCCGTGAGCAAATGGGGAATCCACTTTGCAGCGACTTTTCGCTACCTCAACTGGTTTCTCACAATGACATCAACGGACATCGGTATGACATTAGTAACCTCCTCAATGGTCATTCTGTGGTCTTCGCGCAGAAGTGCCTCGAAGGAATTGACATTAACTTCCGTAGTCGGTGTCGAAGGCATACCATGGCGTTGCGCATCTTCCAGACACTTCACCGTTCACATATTTCTTGTGCCACTCAAAGGGTTTTGCACGGGACAAGGCATCTTTCTTATAGGCTGTTTTAATCATTTTAAGCTTTTCTGTGGCGGTTTTATTCAAACGCACGCAAAATTTTATAGCTGCTATTTGCTCTAATTTTAAATTCATACTGTGTTACAGAAACACGTCTGAAATCTACGCCGTCTTCTACAGGAATGAATACCGGAGCGCTTAACGACGCGATGTATATATAAGTAAATCGAGTGAAAACTCTTCAGTCAAAAGTAAATGCGGCCCGTTCACGTAAATCCAACACCGAGAAATATTACTTGCGTGATTTCCGAGAGGGCGTGATTAGTACACCGACGTAGCATATATAATGTGTGAGTGAAGAATACGTAGGAAAATACGGAGGAGCGTGATGGGTAAACGCAAGGATTTATCGGACTTTGGGAACTGGCAGATTGGGTAAGCTCTAATAGCAGGTGCCTCGATTTTTCAAACGGCTAAAATGGTGGGTTGTTCGCGATCCGCCGTAGTCAAACTGCATCAGGACTGGCGTGAAATTTGCCAAACAACGACCCAGAGGTAAAACTGCACAGGACAGCAAAAGGTTGATGTGAGAGGTGAGAGCCGGGTCCAACGACTCGCAAGGGCCAACAGACGAAGCATTGTTCAACAGCTGAGCTAAAGACCCAATACAACAGAAGTCAACCCAGAACAGCATCTCTCATGCCTATCCGTCACACGCTTGCACGTATGGGCTATAACAGCAGACGACATCCTTTTTTAACCACGGTTGATCAGCGCATAAGGTGCAAAAGTGTTGCAAATTGGACGTCGAATGACTGAAAACAGTGTTCTGGTCTCACAAGTCATGTTTTTTACTCCACTCCGTGGATTGTCGTTGACTCCCGTAGCCCAGGGGATGCTTGAGCCTCCGACATTTAATCTGGATGTGATTTCGGCACAATGTCCGATGACGAGCAGTCAACAGTGAAACACGAGTAGGGCGTCAACTCCCGAAGCCCAGGGTATGCATTGTGCGTTATACCGTTCACTCGCTCACGCTGCTTGGGCCTCCAACATTTAACCTGGATGTGATTTCGGCACAATGTCCGATGACGAGCAGTCAACATTGGCACACGAGTAGGGCATCAACTCCCGTAGCCCATGGTATGCATTGTGCGCCATACCGTTCACTCGCTGACGCTGCTTGGGCCTTCGTCATTTAACCTGGATGTGATTTCGGCACAATGTCCGATGACGAGCAGTCAACAGTGGCAAACGAGTAGGGCGTCAACTCCCGTAGCCTATGGTATGCATTGTGCGCCATACTACGTATTATGTGTTTTAATAAACACGAAGAGAAAGATAATAAACCAGAAAATAATAAAGAAAATGGTAAAACCCTGGAAGCCAGTGTTTTGACTAACAATTCCTGTTCCAAGGAGGTGTATTTACAGACTTTAACTGTGTGTATTAAGGGGAATGATATCAGTCGTTATGTACGAGAGATTATTAATACAGGTAGCTCGAGATCATATGTAAGTGAATTTGTCGCTAAAGCACTGAAGTTGAAATGCAAAAGGGGAGAAAAAGTCGTTCATGGACTTTTTGGAGGAACAGAAAAAAGTGAAAAGCACAAAAGATATTCGATTCAATTAAGCAATATTGACGGCGATTATATTTGCGAATTAGAGGTGATGGATCAAAAAAGAATATGTGCTTTTATTCCAAAGTTAGAGAACTCTAAATGCTTAAAAGAACTGACAAATCGTGGAGTTTTCATTAGCGATATTTCCTTAAATGAAAATGACTGTCTGTGTGAGAAAGATCCGAAGGAAATTCATATTCTGATAGGAGCTGACTTCGCAGGGCAGTGTGAAATTGAGCACCTTTCCAATGGATTGGTGGCAGTAAACACGCGTCTGGGATGGACGCTTATGGGGAAAACAAAAGAAAAGGAAGTCAGTAAACCTAATGTCCTTATATCTCTCCACGTTGGCGAATTAAACCTTTCTGATTTGTGGAGACTTAACACTTTGGGGATTCTCGATCCAGGTGAAAAATCGCGAGAAAGGAGCTCGAAGACGCTGCGAAAGATAATTTTATTCGTAATGTTTTAAGAGACGAGGAAGGAAGATATATGGTTTGTTTGCCATGGATTCAAGATCACCCTCCTCTGTCGGACTGCAGGGAGATAGCAGTTAAAAGATTGAAGGGCTGTGTTAAATCCTTAGAACGGACTGAGAAGTTAGATGCTTATGAAGATGTTTTCCGGGAGTGACTGAAGGATGACATTATAGAAGAAGTTAAATCTCCTGAAGAGAATGTGAAAACTGAGCATTTTTTACCTCATCATCCTGTTTTCAAGGAGAACTCAACGACCAAAGTGAGACCTGTCTTTGATGGCTCGGCGAGAGGGAAAGATTCTCCCTCCATTAACGATTGTCTGGAAAAGGGACCGAATGTTGTAGAACTTATACCCTCTATTATGAACAGATTTCGGGTGGGAAAAATTGGGGTAACTGCCGACATAAAGAAAGCTTTCTTACAGATTGGACTTCAGGAGCATGATAGACCATTTTTGAGGTTCCTGTGGTGGGAGAACGGTAAGGAACAAAATCTCAACACCTTCCAGCACCGAAGAGTTGTTTTCGGAATTTCTTCGAGCCCTTTCCTGCTGGGAGCAACAATGGAATTTCACCTGGAGAACGTGCCGGATCATCTGCAGGAAACGGCGAAAAAACTCCTGAGGTCGTTTTATGTTGACAATTGTGTTTCTAGTGTGAATAGCCGAGAGGAGCTTGAAAAGTTCATTTTTGAGTCACGAAGTATCCACAGTGCAGGCAAGTTCGATTTGCGAGGGTGGGAACATGCTCCTGCGTCGTCAAAAGTGGAGGATGAAGATGGAGATGAAAGGAAGGTCCCAGTGTTGGGACTGTGTTGGACACCGAGCTCAGATGAGCTGTCTATTGACGTGAAGGGGATCTCTAGTGATGAAAAGTCCCCATTGACAAAACGAGAGATCCTCTCAGTCGTCCATCGAGAATTCGACCCCATTGGATTCACGTGACCGGTCACATTGGGGCCAAAGGTTTTGCTGCAAGAATGTTGGAAGAACGGAATCACTTGGGACTCTAAGCTGCCTCCGACTATATCTAGGAAATTTGAACGTTGGAAGACGCAATTGGGAAGCTTGAGTGGTGTGTTGATTCCACAATGCATACTAAAGGATGCTTCAGCCAATTCGGAGGTATCTCTTCATGTGTTCTGTGATGCAAGCAAGATAGCATTTGCTACTTGTATTTTTGTCCGATGTCAAAATGATCGGTCCACGACGCGTCATCTAATACAAGCACGTTGTAGAGTCGCCCCTTTGAAATTACCTTCCATACCCAGGATGGAACTTTTAGCCTGCACTATTAGAGCTAGGTTAGCAGAAACAACAAAATCTGACTTGGGGCTGG
This sequence comes from Macrothele yani, assembly GCA_039090855.1. Taxonomy (NCBI): domain Eukaryota; kingdom Metazoa; phylum Arthropoda; class Arachnida; order Araneae; family Macrothelidae; genus Macrothele; species Macrothele yani. Next base: position 6,259,852 of record CM077014.1, read on the forward strand.
AGAACGTGCTTACGTACTATTGGTCTGATTCTGTAAATGTGTTATATTGGATAAAAAGAAATGAAAATTGGGCAACCTTCGTTTACAATCGTGTTCAGGAAATTCGGCGGCTAACAGACCCATAGGACTGGAGGCACATTGCCGGGTCTATGAATCCTGCGGATCTCCCTTCGAGAGGATGTACAGAGCAAGAGTTGAAAAATTATCGTTGGTGGGAAGGTCCGGAGTGGCTAAGATTACCATGTGATGAACGGCCAGCCTCAGAAGCGCTTCCAAACTTGGAGGTTGTGAATTCAGAAAGGCGAAAAACTATTGTGTCTGCTACTAACACAGGAATTGAGAAGGTTTTCGAATATTCTACAAAGAGATCCATCCTCATATAGCAGAATAATCAGAGTCATGGCGTGGATTTTTCGTTTTTACAGGAATGCAAAGGCCAAACGAACTGAAAGATGTTTCGGTGAGTTAAGTGTAGAGCAAGTCGAAAAGGCCGAAATGGTAATGTTGAAAGAAGTCCAAAGACAGAGTTTTGGCGAAATTAGAGAAACTTCTCTGAAAACCTTTATCGACGTAGAAGGGCTGCTTCGAGTCAATACGAAAATCACCTTGAGAAAGTACTCTGAGGCAATTCGTCATCCAGTAGTACTGTCTTCTAAACATCCCATAGTGAAAATAATAATTTGGGAAAAACATGTTGAACTAGGCCATGCTGGTCTGCAGGTCCTAATCTCGACTCTGCTTGAACGTTATTGGATAATAAAGTGTAGAAAAACAATACGGCAAGTTATAAAAGAATGTGTAAGAAAAGCAAGAAGAAGCGACGGGTGGTGGAGACGTGCGAGCCCGTTATGGACGGATCTTAAAGCCAATGCGGCTACTGGACTTATGACGTTTTATGTGTTTGAGTTTCGTTACTTGATCCCGAAGCTCAAAGGTAGATGTCGGAAGAACAGCTCACGAAGAGAAAAAGTAAATAAAATCGGAGCAGCTGTGGAGACATCCTGATAGAGGGCGCTGTTCCCCCGTGGGTAGCGAGAGGAGAAAAATCGTGTGATTTGAACTCAGAAAACGAGAACTCGAGTGTTTTGAACAAGATGGAACTCAAGATGAAAAATAACGCCGGCGTGTTCTATTTTATGTATCTTTTGTATGTGTGCGGTCGGTCATTAGTTAATTATATGTTCATTTGAGGCTCTTGTGAGTCATTGTGTCAACTGCTGCGTTCTTTCTTATTTTCTTTGGTTTAATGTGCTATTGTCAACTGATATATACCGACCTCAACCACCCGAGTAGTATGAAATGACCGATCCGGCGCCAAGGATGCATCCTTCTAGGAGAAGGATGGCGCTAGTGTGTAGGGTCGAAGCCGATGTGCTGCCCCTAGCGGTGCTTCTTGGAACTTTATTGTTACATTGGACCTTTGTTTTTGAGAGATGGCAACGACCGAGTGGGGGAAAGGGCGTGGCAGATGGCGCTAGTGTGTAGGGTCGATGATGATGTACTGCCCCCTAGCGGTGCTTCTTGGAACTTTATTATTACGTTGGACCTTTGTTTTTGAGATGGCAACGACCGAGTGGGGGAAATGGCGTGACAGGTGGCGCTAGCGTGTAGGTTGATGCTGCCCCCTAGCGGTGCTTTTCGGAACTTTTACGGTAGATCTTTGTTTTTGAGGGATGGCAACAACCGAGTGGCAAAAGGGCGTGGCAGATGGTGCTAGTGTGTTGGGTCGATGCTGATGTGCTGCCCCGTAGCAGTGCTTTCAGTTCGAAAAGCATCCTTTCTCGGGAGATTTATTGAACTTTGACAAATTTTTGAAGGAAGTTTTTTCAATATGTTTTGTTTCCTCGAAGTTGTTTTATTAAACTTATATTTTCAAGGAATTCCCTGAAGTGTTAGGAATTTTTATAGACGTTGCATTATTTATTTTTTTATTTTCTCGGGAGATTTATTGCACTTTGACAAATTTTTGAAGGAAGTTTTTCAATCAAAGCATTTCCTCGAATTTGTTTTAATAAACTTATATTTTTAGAACTTCCGTGAAGTGTTAGGAATTTTTATAGACGTTGCATTATTTATTTATTTTCTCGGGAGATTTATTGAACTTTGTCAAATTTTTGAAGGAAGTTTTTTTTGTCGTTTCCAATATTTTTTGTTTCCTCGAATTTTTTTTATTAAACTTATATTTTTAGAACTTCCGTGAGGTGTTAGGAACTTTTATAGACTTTGAATTACTTTTTTATTTCTTATAATTGTCCTCCCTCCAATTTTAATTTAGACGAGGAAAGGCTTTGTTTGAAAATATTTCGTTCCTGTAGATTCATGTTCCGCTATCTTTTGTCCGCCATGTGTTTTGGAATGACTCACAATTTTCTCTTTGTCTCATACCATTTTGTATGACACGTGTTTTGGGACGAGTCACTATGATGGGTGACGCAGACGTGATAGCAGACAAAACCATGATATCAGCCAACGCCATTTCCTCCGCGGGGTCGGCGGTTGACGTCATTTGAGATTCTGTTAGACACATTAAGTTCCAAGACTGATTTTTTTTCAATAACTTGATCATTTGAAACGAATTTATTCCTTATCTTTCCCTCCTAATTTCCCATTTTATATTCATAATTTTTCAACGTAACGATTTTTTTTATTTTCTTTGAGGAGACTTCACGCATTTTCAACGGACGTTCCAACATAAAGACGTTTTCCAAAGTTTTGAGCTGCAGACATAATCTTAAAACACGATTGTTTATTAATAAATTTGTTAACGTTGTATCTTTTTCCACCGTACAAAGCCACAATTTTTTATGCATAGTTAAAATTCTTTTTTTTATGTTTTCGTATTTTTTTTATTTCTTCATGATTAACCAGTGAAATGTACCTTTTAATGCATTATCTTAATCTTTTTTTTTCTAAATGCTCGCGTACTCGTTAAACTTCTCGATGTACCAAAATTATTTTATTTTCTAACTTTTCAAACTAACACTACTTTTTTCGAGGCTATTTTTTCTGATTCAAACAAGCAAACGTTTCTTCATTATTATTTCTGTTTCATATGCAAACAACTTTTCTTACTTGCTTTTAATGCATGACTTAATGTGGTTTTCTATATAGCTGTTTCACGCTTGTGCAAGAAATATACAGATCTATAGCAGCTAGCTATACATAACATTCGTTCGTAACAGTATCTTTTTTTTTCAGATTTAAACCAACATACGCTTCTTAACGACTTGATATCTGTTTTCTGGGGAACTTTTCTTTTTCCTTCATTCAATTTTATTCCAGATCATGTGACGAGGAAATGCTTCTTTAGAAACGATTTCGTTCCTGTTCGCAGTAATTATTGGACTTTGACAAATTTTTTGTGAAATGACTTCATGCTAATTCTGAGTCTTGTCTTTGCAATATTATTTTCTCGTAATTTTTTCGTGTGTTCAAGAACTCTACAGGTCTTTCACAGTTAAAATTCTGGTGAAACAATATTTTCTTACTTTATTTAGCATATCATTATAGCTTCCCAATTTTCGCTATTTTACTTCATCTTTTTTGAAATTTAGTAAAACTTTTCAGTATATCAGTAATTTATTTCTGACTTGGCCAAACTTATGACACCTTTTATTTAGACTATTTTTTTTTTCATTTTATTTCAGCAAAACGATTATTTTAGATGTAGCAAATCATCAGGTTTTTGTTTCCTTATATATCATATTTTCCAACTTGCTTTAAAGTATTCCTCAAAGCTTGCATGTATGTCAAATATGCATTTTTTTATTCTTTCCTAGTTTGCTATACTCTTTCGTAGACTGTCTCCACAGGAAAGCATTCATTGTCAAGACATGCAATCCAAAACCTTTTTTCTTACGATAAAATTTGTATTCTTTGGGACATATTTTCTGTATATTTTTCTGTCTCGTCCGAAAAAAACATTCATTCTGGAGGCAAAGCGAGTAATTCTGTTCTTCCACTAAACATAATTTTTTAACGTTTTACTAACTACCCACCTCCATAGCGAAAATAAAGAAATACTTACTTCTGTTCCCTACATATCGACTCAATCTATTTCTTTTCGAAATGCTGATCATGACATTTCAACTAAAATTTCATACTTTCACCAAAAATCATATTCTTAAACGAGTTATTTTTTTACTTTATTTCATGTATAACTACATTTTTATTGTTTACTCACCTCATCAGTCAATAAGAACTCCCCTAATCTCATTCCTTTTCCTCATTTAGTTCGCTTTAAATTGAGATGTTTCAAAACTCCGCGTATATTTCATTCACTTAATGTCCAGTTCTCCCGTGTCTGCCCCTTCATTTTTAACTTCTGTGCCTGCTGCATTTTTTCTTTAGACGTTTAGTTTCATTGACCTCTTTTTCGTTTTAATTAGGTTTTCATTATCATATTTTTTTATTCATTGTCTCAGCAAAAAAAGCTTTCATTCTGGAGACATAGCGACTAAGTCCGTACTTCCTCTAAACATTTTTATTTCACGTTTTACTAATTCGTCAGAAAAGCAGTTGTTTCCAAACTCCCATAGTGAAAATATCGTATTCTCCTTATTTTACTTATTATATTTTTCCTTCTATTCAGTGTTGTATGATTCTTCAAACTTTGGTTTATTTTTATGAAACTTCTTTTTTTTTTCTGATTCAAACTATCAATCTTTTCTTATCGATTTAATTACTCTTATTTTCCCATTCGACTTTACTTTTGAACAGAAATGTATCTAAAATGTTCAGATATATTTTAATCTATAAGGCCGATTCTTCCCGGTTTCAAATAAAGTCATGCAGGATTTTAGTGTAAATGCCCCTAAATCTTTAGAACTTACTTTTCATAGTTAGATACTAATTCCTCGAGGTTTACATTAAAACATGAAAGAAGAGTGTTTTTACGCTCTCTCCAGTGTGTGAGCTTTCCCCAAGAAATTAACTTAGAAGTCTCCCCTGTTTATGTCGGAAACTGACTATCTCCTGCGACTGTTTTCACGCGTCTACTGCTTACAGGAAAAACTCATATGGCATGAAATCACTTTGCTTGGGAGATTAAACTAAATTCTGGTTTTGAACTTTGAATGCAAAGTCAAGCTCGCGAAAGCATAGTTTTCTGAGTGAACTTAAACTGTCTAAGATGACAAAAATCTAAAACTGCTGACTCAATGGGACAGAGCGTTTGAACTTTGCCGTTCATTCACCATTTAAGAGATCCGTCGTGAACCACTAGAAGGGAAGTAAGCAGACCCTGATTTAGTCCACTGTTTCCAAGGAAGGTAGAAAGCTAGTGTCGTAATTCAAAAGCTCATAACTCAAGCCTCCCCAGGATTCAATTTCGGACGAACGAATACTCCGATGTCAATGCTTAGACATTGAAAAATTACTTCAGACAAATATTTTCTTATTTAATGTGCTTCAATTCAGAATTTGTACTACTTAAGATTTCCCTTAGTCAATATTTTTTCTATCTTAAAAACTTCTAAAGGGTTGATTTTGAAAAAAATACGAGTTCTCACAAAAATGTAAAATTTCCCCAGATTGTATGAGGAACCAAATAAAAAAAAAAAAAAAAAAAAAAAATTGATGAAGCTTGAATGTTAACCATTTCTTTCTCTTCATGTTTCATTCCATAAACTTTCTTCAAATTCCTATATATCCAAGATTTTGTTAAATGTCCAAGTTCGACTCCCCCAGAAATTTTCTAAAAATGAGTTTCTCTTTTAAAAAAGTTCCAGAATAAGAATCCCTTCACTGAAACAAGAAATCCATATTCAAAGCATTCCGTCCCTCTTTCTACTTCAAATACTATATTTGTAAATCTAAGGAAGTTTTTTTTTAATATTCACATATTTTCCCCTCTAACTTTAGAAGACATTGTCCCAAAATGTATGCACATATTACGATAGTAAAATATCTTACTACTGCTTGATTTTCAATTCACTTCACACTGTCTTAAGGAAATTCATTCATTTTCTCATAACACATAGACATGTTATTTTTCTTCCCATTCACTTCAAAGACTTGAGATCAACTGAATGGAGTCCTTTGAGAAAAACTTTCATAGGAAAGCATAATTTTGCCCAAAAAGTACATTAAAAATAAACAAATGTTGAAAGTTCCTGTACAATAAGGAAATTCTGTTGTAACTTCTAAACGAAAAAAGACAAATTCTAAGAAAATATGTAAAAATGTTTGTTGGATTCCATATTAAAAAAATTAAGTTGAAGAAAAGTGTCATTTTTTTTTCTCTTTTTTAAATGTATTCATTTTTGGAACAGTTCATTCTTTCCTAGGGTTAAATGGAACACTTCATTTTTCTTAGTAGACAATTTTGAGAAAACACATTTCACTAAAAGCAGGGAAATTCCCATAGAATAACATGGGAGAATAACAAACTAGTATGCATAAAAAGACTGTTTCGAAACGAATAAAAATCTGTTGAAGTTAGTTTTCGAAAAAGTTGGAAATGGAATGAAGTAAAAACAGTCACAGAAAGTTCCTGAAAGTTGAAAATTGGATGTACTAAAAATGCCTAAGGAAAGAAATTTTTATAAAACACAGACTGTTTAGTTTTTCCAGGCTAGGGGGTCTTCAGTGAGAGCGCTTCTTCTTTTCAACTCAAAGAATGAAGCAAGTCAGTTTAAAACATTTCAAACTCACCGAAATTAAGCCGTGTACTCTGGTTTCGACTCAATACTGTAAAGCATTGCTCTCAAACCAGTCGGAATTCCGCTCCGATTGGTTGCCTAATGGAAAACATCAGACCCCTTTCCAATAACAATTCCCAAATATCCTTAAGAAAAGTCTAGCAAAAAGCACTAGTTCACCATCAAAACAATTGGATTTATTCTGTTACTGTTTTAAACATTTTAAAAAAGAAGTTTAAATTCTCACTTTTACTTTACAAATCTTGAAAGCTTAAATTTTGACTCCTTTAAAAAAAATCACTTAAAATTTAATTTAAAAAAATAATAATTACTTTTAAAATTTGTCTTAAAACTAAAAAATATTTACGCTTAATATTTCAATAAATAATAAATATTCACAAACTCACCTTCTACCTTTCCCATTAAAAAAAAAAAAAAAACTACGTTCATTTCTGAATTTATATAATCAAAATCATTACTTCTCCAAGTAGTTCTTTTTCCCCGATTGTAGAGAGGAACTCTTCTGAAATCTTCACTTTTCCACATGTGTTCATAAAAACTTGAGCTACTTCCTTAGAATTCAACAAGGCCACAGCGTTCTCGAAACTTGAAATCGCTTTCCTGTTCCACTCAGTGGTTAGGCCTGGAGGATGCATCTGAATAGGTGGAAGTACTTCAGAAATGCATTCGCGACATCTACATACCTTCAGGATGCTCTTCCCGATTACATTTTTTAAACATTCAATTAAATTGTGTCTAAGTTCACACTCCTCAATCGACGTATTTTGAAACTTTCGGGATTCTCCGAGTACGATTTTCTGGAATTCTGAACCCATTAACAATTCCTGGATGCTGTCCCACATGCCATCCAAAATAATTTGGAGTTTCTTAAACTGCTTTCTGGTTAATGCAACTCCTGTTGTTAAGTGAAAAATCCAGAAACAGAATTTGAAAGACTTGAAGACGTCTTACTTTATTCAAACTTAGAACAGAACTAAAATTCGCTCAGCGTTTCCTTTGCATACTGTAACCAACACATGACCCGTATCACCACGTGGTGATTGATGTCACCATGCGTCAGCACACTAACTGCACAATGACTGTTTCCTTATCTGGTCATCTTGCAACGAACATGCTATTGACTCTAATCAGACAAAGCGAACTTCAGCTTGAGAGATAAACAAAAGGATTTCATTATAACTAACTTTCATATCTTGAGAGAATGAACTAAAAAAAATCTTCATAGAGTACATAATAAGCGAAAATAAATTCTTCAAGGCCGAATTTCCACTAAAATGATGGTGGTATACGGAAAGTGATAGAATTTAATCAGACACCTTGAAAGAATTCAACTTGGAATTAATGCTGGGTTTTTTGAAAAACGAGTGAACTATGAAATTCTTTGTTCTCCACACGGAGAAATTTCAGATTTCGAAATCTCGCCGTCCTGACCCATTTTTTCCTGAGTCAAATTTAACACATGGTGGAAATCTCCACTTACACATTCCTTTGAGTAGGGAATCGCTCTCATGAGAGGGGTCAAGGGTTCCAAACGACATTGATTAAAATTGGAGGAAAAATATAAGAATTAAAAAATAATGCATAAGCAGGATTCTCCAAAACATAAAAAATATAAGTTTTATATGAAAAAGAAATTCCAGGAAAAATATTGGAGGTCGAAAGATTTCCCATTTCTTCTTCCAGTCAAAAAATATTTGTTAACAAAGTCCAATAAATCTCAGAAATTACCTTGAACAACCGTCATAGAAAATGTCTCATCCACGTTTTTTCTTCCCAACCGTGCAAGAGCAATCAGATTGCCTTTTCAAACCAAAAGTTCTCAAAATTTAATAAACCCAGAATTATTAATGAGGGGCATTAAAACCAAGTCAGCTTAATGGAATAACCCTTTCGGCTTTAACATTCTTTAATATTGTTTCAGCAGAATTTTAACTGTGAAAGACCTGTAGAACTCTTGAACACACGAAAAAATTATGAGAAAATAATATTGCAAAGACAAGACTCAGAATTAGCATAAAGTCATTTCACAAAAAATTTGTCAAAGTCCAATAATCACTGCGAACAGGAACGAAATTGTTTCTAAAGAAGCATTTCCTCATCTCATGATCTGGAATAAAATTGAATGAAGGAAAAAGAAAAGTTCCCCAGAAAACAGATATCAAGTCGTTAAGAAGCGTAGTTGGTTTAAATCTGAAAAAAAAACATACTGTTACGAACGAATGTTATGTATAGCTAGTTGCTATAGATCTGTATATTTCTTGCACAAACATGAAACAGCTATATAGAAAACCACATTAAGTCATACATTAAAAGCAAGTAAGAAAAGTTGTTTGCATAGGAAACAAATAATATGAAGAAACGTTTGCTTGTTTGAATCAGAAAAAATAAAGCCTCGAAATAAGTAGTTGTTAGTTTGAAAAGTTAGAAAATAAAATAATTTTGATACATCGAGAAGTTTAACGAGTACGCAAGCATTTAGAAAAAAAAAAGATTAAGATAATGCATTAAAAGGTACATTTCACTGGTTAATCATGAAGAAATAAAATAAAAACGAAAAAATAAAAAAAAAGCATTTTAACTATGCATAAAAAATTGTGGCTTTGTACGGTGGAAAAAGATAGAACGTTAACAAATTTAACAGAAAATGCCATGAACATTAATGAACAATCGTGTTTTAAGATTATGTCTGCAGCACAAAACTTTGGAATACGTCTTTATGTTGGAACGTCCGTTGAAAATGCGTGAAGTCTCCTCAAAGAAAATTAAAAAAAAATGTTACGTTGAAAAATTATGAATATAAAATGGGAAATTAGGGGGAAAAATTAAGGAATAAATTCGTTGTGAAATGATCAAGTTATTGAAAAAAAATCAGTCTTGGAACTTAATGCGTCTAACAGAACCTCAAATGATGTCAACCACCGACCCCGCGGAGGAAATGGCGTTGGCTGATGTCATGGTTTTGTCTGCTATAACGACTGCGTCACCCATCATAGTGACTCGTCCCAAAACACGTGCCATACAAAATGGTATGAGACAAAGAGAAAATTGTGAGTCATTCCAAAACACATGGCGGACAAAAGATAGCGGAACATGAATCTACAGGAACGGAATCTTTTCAAACAAAGCCTTTCCTCGTCTAAATTAAAATTGGAGGGAGGACAAATATAAGAATTAAAAAAATAATGCAACGTCTATAAAAATTCCTAACACTTCACGGAAGTTTTAAATATATAAGTTTAATAAAAAAAATCGAGGAAACAAAAAATATTGGAAACGACAAAAAAACTTCCTTCAAAAATTTGACAAAGTCCAATATATCTCCCGAGAAAATAAAAAAATAAATAATGCAACGTCTATAAAAATTCCTAACACTTCAGGGAATTCCTAGAAAATATAAATTTAATAAAACAAATTCGAGGAAACAAAATATATTGAAAAAACTTCCCTCAAAAATTTGTCAAAGTCCAATAAATCTCCCGAGGAAAACATTAAGTTCTAAAAAGCCCCGCTAGGGGGCAGCACATCAGCATCGACCCAGCACACTAGCACCATCTGCCACGCCCTTTTGCCACTCGGTTGTTGCCATCCCTCAAAAACAAAGATCTACCGTAATAATAAAGTTCCAAAAAGCACCGCTAGGGGGCAGCACATCAGCATCTACCTACACGCTAGCGCCACCTGTCACGCCCTTTCCCCACTTGGTCGTTGCCACCTCTCAAAAACAAAGGTCCAACGTAATAATAAAGTTCCAAGAAGCACCGCTTGGGGGCAGTACATCAGCATCGACCCTACACACTAGCGCCATCTGCCACACCCTTTCCCCCACTCGGTCGTTGCCATCTCTCAAAAACAAAGGTCCAATGTAACAATAAAGTTCCAAGAAACACCGCTAGGGGGCAGCACACCAGCATCGACCCTACACACTAGCACCATCTACCATGCCCCCCACATCCCTCTGTGTCACAAGCCACGCCCCCTGCTCCTTCTGCCGCCCCCCAATTTTCTCCTAGAAGGATACATAATTGGCGCCGGATCGGTCATTTCATACTACTCACCCGGGATTTTCAAGAGCCGTCGTTCAAAAATGAATGGCAGGTAAGAAGTTCCTTTTTCTTCAATACTGTGCATTCCTGATTGATTTGAACGGCGACACATTGTACAATGTGTTTACCAGTTTACCACCCGATGTCATTTTCATTTACCGTAAGGCTGATGAAAGTAGAGGTTACTAACGAAACATTTCCTCATTTGTCTTTATTTAATATTTGTTTTGAAGTCATCACTTCTGGTAATGAATGCTGCATGTTCCGAATATAAATAAAGCGAACAGAACATTTTGTCAGCTTCAGAATTGTACTAGAGCTACTAGAAAATCTTCAGCTACTGCTGCTGGAATACATGTGGCAACCAATTGAATCACATTTACTATTATAGATATTTTTGAAATCACATGCTCCCACCCCATTGAGGTTTGGAATCAATGCCACATTTCAGTGAATCTAATTAATTACACTCATAAACATAAAATTAATCATCTTGATTGTTGCATTTTAAAGTGTTTCCCAATCAGCTACTACAACAACACACTTCCCATTCCAAGATTCCTTGCACTGAAGAGAGGTGATCCACCATGCACCAGGAATTCTTATTAGAATGGCTACCAAATCAGTAAGTTTTCGCACTAGCCTTCAGCTGCTCAATTTTGCATATTAACTAATAAATTATTTTCTATCTACCATGACCAAAAACATTTTTTGCAACTTCCCTTTCTGAGGAATGGGAAATGAATGCTGCAAATTTTTCTGAATTAATGACATTACCTGAAAAAAGTAACTTACTCATTGGACCACTGCTATTTTGATTTCAGTGGTTTCAGAGCAGCGGACCACCACTGAATTCGAATGCTGACCACACACTAAAGGCGGCAGATGAACTTGCAGGAGGAATCCAACCATGTCCTAAATGATATATCACTTAGGACAACCATGTCCTAAAAAATATATATCTCCCGTAACCCCCACCACCCCCGCACGATGTTCCCCCTCTCCTGCGTTGTTAAATATCCCCCGTCCCATAAGTTTTGCGTTTTTGCTTTTAAGCTTGATAAGGGAGGAGGGAAATTCCTGAAAATGGGAGTAACAAAGTTGGAAAATTTGTAAAAGTTGATGTATTTTTTACGAATTTTGGATTTCCTGTCTATCAAGCATTGTGGAATTCTGAACGCATCAGACTGATTTTTATTGGTGGAAGTTTCAAACTTAAATCTCGTAATGTTACCTATTGTGTCTGCACCAGGGGAATCAGTTTTGTGTTTTGCACGTGTTAAGTTTTTTACATAGTGTCCTTGTTTGTTGCAACATTTTGTTGTGGTGCATATTTCTTTTTCACAAAGAGATGGATCGTTTTGTAAGAAAGTGTCTGTGTGCCGTGCATTAATACTGACAAGGTTCTTGCCAATGTTGGCAGCTATGTATGCACTGGCATTACCTTACCAGTACCACATTTACCAAGTAAATAGCTGCAGGTTCCAGGATGCCTGCAACATTATATCCAGCAGTCAAATAGTCTGTGATACATTCAGAGATGAGATGTTCCACTACCAAAACAGGCTGCCCAAACAGTAATGCCTGCCATTAGTGCTGCATGTTCAAAAATGGCTTTTAGTTCAATGCATCACCTTCACATGTGTAATTGGTGACCTTGGGCAGCCAGGCAGAAGTTTACCACTGTTCAAGGCCACACTGAATAAAATGGATATAACAAGATTAACTTTTATTCCATAATGGGGAAAATAAGAAGAAAAATGCAACATATTTTAACTTAACATATTCTTTTATTTTACAACTGCTGAATGATAAGACATGATCGCATTGTACATAGGCTCATTTAAATCTAACGGTTTTTCATCTGTCAAAAGTGAGCGACAAATTATGACTGGCTGCAATATGAAAGGTATACATATAACAAACAAAAACATTCTGACCATATACAGAAGATGATACAAATATTTATAGAGTGTACACAGTTCTAACAGGATGCTACAAAAACTCTTCCATTTCTTTCAAGAACTGTTGATAAGCATCATCTTTTGTTGGTGCAGTAACGGAAGGATTAGCCATAGGGTTGGCAGAAGGATATATTTCTTTGGATTGTTCAACTGGAAAAAGAGAAACCAAGGAGTATATTAATGCTCAGGTATATGATAACCACTGAAATATGAGAGGGATTCAAATTTGACCTGGACTTTTTTTTAAATCAGATATTTATTTATCATACAGCTGATGTTACATAACTTACTTTTCAAAGTGATCTCCGTCGTGGTCCAGACATTTTTTCCAGCGTTCTGGAAGCCTCCTGATCCAGTTTCAAAGAATTCTTTACTACGTATCTTGTTTAAATCATCTCAGGACACTTTTCACCTCTTCATTTAATCTGAACTTAAAAAATTCCTTTAATAGACCGAACAGGTGGTAGTCACATGGTGACATATCTGGGCTGTATGGAGGGTGTGGTACAATGTCCCATCCCAATTCCTCCAATGTTTACATAGTCACTTCAGTGGTGTGGGGCCTAGCGTTGTCTAGGAAAAGGCATACTCCAGTGTTGAGAAGTCCTGGTCTCTTCTTTCTCAGTGCTGCCTTACAGGAATTCTTGAGGAGATTGTTGTAATAGGTGGCATTGATTGTTTGACGATCTTCCAGGAAATCTGTAAGAATAATACTGATAATGTCCCAAAACTCCATAGCCATTACCTTCGTGGCTGATGCCCTGATCTTGAATTTTTTGGGTGGGGGCTAATCACTGTGTCTCCAGTCCATGCTTGCACGTTTGCGTTCCGGCATATAGTGATGAATCCATGTCTTGTCCACAGTCACCACACGTCCGAGAAAGTTGTCTCCTTCTCTCCGATGTCTTCAGAACAACATGTTCACAATTTGCAACCGGCTGGATTTCTACTCGTCGGACAGCTGCTTCAGTACCCATCTGCACCACACACTTTGCTGAAGTGCAGCTTATCGTGGATGATGGTATGCACACTGCTGGCGCTGATGTTCAGTGCAGAGCTCAGATCACTTACAGTATTCCTCCTGTTGTTCTGTATGAGCTCATTTACCGGTGCAGTCATAGTGTCATTAACAGCAGTTGCCGGTCGTGTCTTGTGCAGTTCGTTGCCGATGCTTTGTCTGCCTTGCTTGAACACTTTACGCCCTTCGAAGACAGATGTACGGGACAGACATGAATCACCAAACTGAACTAATACATACACTGTCATGGTGATGTTAACAGCAGTTGCCGGTCGTGTCTTGTGCGGTTCGTTGCCAATGATTTTTATGTGCCTTGATTGAACGCTTTACACCATTTGAAGACAGATGAACGGGACAGACACGAATAACCAAACTGTGTTTGAAGTCTCTGGTGAATTTCACTGCCATTTGTACCTTCATTGCAAAGAAATTTGATAATAATTCTCTGCTGCACCGAAGTCGAAACACCTTCACTCGCCATTTCTCTCTCTGCAATGTGGGAGTTGTCATGGCAATAAAAATTAACGAAACTAGTGGCGTTCTGGTAGCATGAGATACTAGTGTTGCCAAACACAGAAAAATAATACGCACAATGTTTCAAACTAATGTATTAGAAACAAAAGTCCAGGTCAAATTTGAACACCTGTAATAATTATACACGATTTTAATGACTAAACCGATTATTTTCAAATGACCTTCCCATGACATTTCTCTGGAAACAGGGAAAGAGTAAAGTTCAAATACATGAAGCTGGTTGCTTACCTAATGTTTAGGTTGTTTCATTTCTTGCTCAACTGCTGTTATGTTTGATATGCTACAGACACTTCAACCTTTCATGTCATTAAACTGAACACACCCCTCCAATTTTAATTTAAAGTAAAAAAAAAAAATCCTTAAAAATATTACTTTAATTAAAGTTAATTTTCCCACCTGAAACTACTTAAGACTAGCAGAACATGTATTTTATATTTGTTTTTGTAATTATGCAGGTGCACTTACGGCTAATACTATTGAAACACTGATCCTCTTTTAAAGTTACCGACAGAAGAACATAATGATCCCCTGTAAGAACCGCATTTTACTATTGAACCTGTCTGGGAAATTTTCAGGCACAATGGCAGGTCACATAAATACATAAAGGCGTACTGGATGGGTGCTTGTTCTGGTAAACAAGCTCCCTAATTTGAAGTCGCGAGTGGGTTTAATGTGTAGTTAAAGGATCACTTTACTGGAGGTGTGCTTTCAGTGTAAATCTTATTGAAGGTGTGTGGAGATAGGATGGTGTAAATATCCCAATACTTTGGCACCAAGTAAAGTCTTGTGCCAAATGGTACACCAGTTTTGTGACACTGGTTCTGCAGACTGACGAGAATATAGCCAGAGGTTCTCACACCAGATTTAATTTGGTACGTCAAGCAGGGAATATCATGATTTCCACAGAAATCTGTAAGGCATTTTTCACAACAAATGGAGTCACGTGGATCTGTACAAAATGCTATGAAATGTCTAAAGTTAAGTACATACCAAGAAAAGATGGTGTAAAAGCTAAAGCTGCCAGATGCAGGTAAGCACCTTCATTATGTGTGGGAATTTGTGGTTTAGATAGAAAGAAATAAACATGAGTGTTGGTTTCAACAAGATAGTGCAATGTGACACACCACAGTAGATGACCAGGGCCATTTTTGGTGATCACCTCATCTCTAAAAATTGTTGGCCATCATGCTTTCTTGATTTAATGTGACCAGATTTCTTTTTCTTTTTTGTGGGGTTACTTGAAGGAAACATCCTATAAATATGACCCAAGGAGGTAAATGATCTGGAGCAAACAACTGATACCATCACTCCTATGATGGTGCAATGTGGGTTGCAGAATATGTGCAAGCATGTGGAATTGTGCCTGCGAGAGAATAATGAGAATTTCCAACACCTGTTGTGAATAGCATCAGTATTCCACAGCAGATGTGGAAGGCATGCATGTACTAATCAGATACACACCAGTAATCTTTCATGTAGTAAATCCACAAACTTTTAGATAAAGGGACTTTTCGAGCATTCTGTATTTCTTTTAAGTGTGGTCAGCTGGATCAAATACTTGAGCTCCCTAAGGTGTCCATACTTTTAACAGTACTGCTAACAAAAATGGCTAAAAGGTGAATTTGCAAATCACAGCAATACTCAGCCAACTCTTTGTAAAAATGAAAATTCTATGCATAACCATACTTCCAGAATTATTAAACTGATCTGAAACATCATTTCAGTAAGTGAAAAATCACTGATCTTAAGAATTTCAACATCAAAACGCAACAGGGTGTTTGCAAGTTACACCCCTCTTTCTCTCTCTAAACTTTATAATAATCAGGGTCCACAATCTCTCAACATCAAAGTACAATTTTTATTCCCAAAAGAGGACTCACTGCTATCAGGCTGTCTACCAAATTTGGGAAATGCAATTTCATGACCAATTAACAATTTGCATGACCACTTAAAAAGCTTTTTCTCTCTCTTTATATAATATCTCTATCCAAGGCAGCAGCATAAAGGCAGAAGTGCAGGTGCGTGCACACACACACACCTAAACTAAAAGGATAAGGGGGGGGGGGGAGAAATCTTTTCAAGCTTATATATCCTTATATATATTACAGAGGGGAGACACTCCATCTCTGCTTTTTCTTTGGAAAAAGTGTTCCATTCTCTTCTGCTAGTAACAAAACTAACCACTATTCTTTGATTGTGCCTAAAGTCATTTGAAATGCTCACCATTGTGTTACATTTTTTTTTCCATTGGAGGTTTGACGGCCACTGCCCAGTAACACCATATTCATTCAATACCTTGCACAAAAGTGTCTTATTTACTCCTATTTACAAAAGTGTCCTATTTACTTTTATAAGTGTCCTATAAAAATCTGGTTAGTGCAGCCTTTACCAGGCATAAAACCACTCTGAACATCCCACACTTCCTCTAATGTAAGACCCCATACTTTTTCAATAACAACCTTACCAAACACTTTCCCTGGCACACTTAGTAAGCTAATACCATGATAGTTCTTACATCCAGTCTGATCACCTTTTCCCTTATACAAGGGAACAATAATAGCATCCTTCCAAACCCGAGGGACCATTCCTAACTCCCAGTACAACTGGCATATTTTAGTTAACCAGTCAATTACAGAGCCGCCACCATATTTCAACATCTCGGCAGTTATGCCATCAACTCCCGGAGCCTTACCATTCTGAAGAGATTTTAGAGCTTTACATACTTCTTCTCTTGAGATCCCTCCTGTGCTTCCATCCCTCATTGTGACATCATCTGCATCTGTCTCAGAATCATCTTTGCTTTCCTGAGTTAATATCTCACAGAAATATTCACCCCATCTTTCATTTAACTCATTGGGCTCCCATATCATTTCCCCGATCTCATTCTTCACACAACTTACAACTTTGTTTCCCCTATTTTTCTTGAGTCTTGTGTACTTCCAGAAAGACTTCCTATCTTTCCGAAAAGTCAGTTCATGCCTTTCCACCTTCTCCTTCCTATCTTTTGCCTTACTCTGGCAAACCAGCTTAGCAGCTTCACGCTTCTTTGAGCGATATTCATCCACAGAGACTCTACCTTGCAACATCCCCAAATAGGCTTCCTTCTTTCTCTTTACTGCCTCTTCAATCTCACTATTCCACCAAGCATCACCTCTATTGTTACCCACTATTGTGGTGCCACAGACCTCTTTAGCAGCAGTGACAACACAGTTCTTAAAACATTCCCACTTCTTTTCTACATCCCTCTCTCCAGACTTCAGCTTCTTCAGTCGTTCTCTGAGTAAGTCAGAATAACGCTGTGGGTCTTCAAGGAGCCTATCAACCTTTATTCTTTCTATCCTGGGTCTCTTCCTATTCCTTTTCCTCCAACCAACATTAAGTTTCACTCGTGACACTACCAAGTAATGATCAGAACCAACATCCGCACCTCTCATCACACGGGTGTCAACAACTAAGTGTTTCAGACGCTGATCGTAGACAACAAAATCTATCACACTCTTTTGACCAAGAGTACGATTTTTCTAAGTATATTTGTGGATATACTTGTGGTTAAAAAATTTATTAGATACACACAAACCATTCTCAATGCAGAGTTCAATTAATCTTTCACCATTATCATTCACACAAGGATAATTAAAACTTACCCAGAACATTGTAAGAAATTGCATTCAGCACACCTACTCTAGCATTGAAATCTCCTGCTATTATAACTTTTCCTTTAGCACCAAACTGACTCAAAACAGTTTTTAGCTCATTCCAGAAATCTTCTTTCTTATCAGAAGGTTCCGAGTCACAAGGAGCATACACTACAACAATTACAATTCTCTGAAGTTTCACTTTCAAATGAATCCAGAGAATTCTCTCACTTACGCAACTATAGTGAATCAAGTTGTTCTTCATCTTTTCACTTAAAATCACACCTACACCAGCCTGTCCTCTCATATTATCCAATACTCCAGACCACACACTCACCGTGCCATTCACTTCTTCTACCCAATTTCCTTCTTTTTGGTTGCACTTACACACAGCACATCCAGTCTATACTTATTCATCTCCACAATCACCTCATTCATCTTGCCATTTATATCTCTAGTATTCCATACACCAATCTTACATTCACTCAGCCGAGATCTGTTTCTCATACGCCGTTTAGAAAGTCCAGGTCGATTCTGTGGTGGACCGTCCTTCTCAAGTGTGGTAGGTCCACCATATCGCACACTTGAGTCATTTCTGTGTGTCTTTTAATCAGGTAAGTACATCAGTGTGGGGGATTAGCCCACAGCTGAGGGTTCCAGTTGTTCATTCAACCTAAAGATTCTGGAACAAAACCCAGTGAGTTGGGGTCTTTTCGCTAATGTCACACAGAACTAGCTGGCACCTCTCCAAGATTGCAAACCCATCGCTTACTACGTACAGTCCACATCAATATAGGCAGGGCTGTACTGATGACCCCCGCGGGGTGGGGGTCATGGTTAAAAGGGCCTCTAACCTGAGGTAAAAGATTTTACAAATTTTTTTGCGAAAACTTTGCATGAAACTGGTTAAAGAAATAGTCAAGAATTAAGGCAGCTTTGAATGAAGTATTAAGAAGAAAAGCATCTTTTTTCTCAGTAGATACGCAAAATTTTTAGAAATCATTTTCGTTGCTTTAGTTCATAAAATCTGGATGACGGGAAAGCAGCTATTCAAAAGAACTTGAGGCCCCTTGTGATAGCCCTTGCAGGTAGAAGGGGCTTCAACTTCACAGCCCTTGCAATAGTTTCTATGCAGGTATGCTAACAAGAGAATGCGGAAAAAAATATCAGTTCAATGAACGGAATTTTTTTACCAATGAGGATAAGGTGTTATGTATTACAGTTGTTTGCACATAAATATGTATCCTTCCGAATACAATGGACTAAAAGGTATTTTTTGTGGGAGCGAAAAATCAGAGACCTGTGTCATTTTTTTTATAACAGAGTCAAAAGATTTTTTTTTTTTTACTATGTGCAAAACATTGTGGCATTATATTAACTGTGTTTTTTACATTCCAAAGTAAATATTTTCAGTAGTTTAACGTTTTTTGTGCTACAGTTCTTAATTGTTAATTAGTTATTTGCTTACTTATGTTGTGACATTTCGTATAAATAGGAAAAGTCATTAGACACTGCCAGATGCCAGTCGCATGTTTTGTGTATGCAATCGTTAGGCATTTCAAAAAGCAGACCTTAGTTCTTTGAAATAATAAATTCTGTATGATATGATTAAATTTGACGTTAAGTATTTTGTAGTAATTTGATTAGGTGACCAGGGAAATCATTTTTTGTGTTTCATGCAATAAAGTGAAATAATTTTTATTTTACGAAAAATACTGGTAGGTTCCAAAGAATTTGATTTATTAAAAAACCCGTAAAGCCTAGTTAATAATATGGAAGTTAAAATTTTGAGTAAGTGAAAGCTAATGGATTTTCGGAAAAGGGCCTCTAAAAAATTGGGGGGGGTCGAGTTTTTTTGGTATGCAATTGAATACAGGGATGTCCATAGCTGCATGTAGCATGTACACCTCATCAAATGTCCTATGCTGTGGATTGTGGAGCTGCTACAGCTTACCATTGAATGTGATGATCAGTGAATAAAAAAAGACATCGCTCTTTCCACGTTTTAGCAACACACAGCAACCGAAATTTTTTTATTCTACCACTGCTGGGGAATCAAACTCCAGATCTCTCGATATCTAGCTGAGCTCGTTAAGCCTTACACCATGATGGCCAACAATCCACAGCGCTATGTGTGTTTTTCTGTCAGCTTCTGACATCATAAATTTGTAAGATGGGCTCAGCTACTGAGACGTCTCAATCTGGTGGGCATTAATGGCACTGGCTATATACCGTATATATATAGCCAGCGCCGTTAATGCCCACCATATGGAGACATATCAGTAGCTATAGCCACTGCCATTAATGCTCACCAGATGGGCATTAACAACAGTGGCTATAGCTACTGAGACAGTGAGACACCTATATATATATATGTGAGACAGCTATAGTTATACTGAGACAGTATATAACCATAGGCTATAGCTTTATATATATATATATATATAGAGAGAGAGAGAGAGAGAGAGAGAGAGGGGATGTAAGGTCAGGTGATGCGTAACATCACAGCCTCTCCTTGACAAATGTCAACCCCGCCTTCTCGTGGTGCATCCTGTTCCCACTAAAGGGGCTCTGACGACCGCCCATAGCGGTATAACTATACCATCGGGATCAGAGGAAATGCTATCCCACACTCACCAACCCGCTTGGCCAGCGTGGTGAGTTATGGCCAAACCCCTCCAAAATGATTCCACAACTTAAATCTTGGCCCTCAGTCTCCGGCAGCTGGAATGTACCTGGCCAAGGCAGCGGCCAGTGCGACATGAAGGCAGAGGGTGCTAAGAATCCCCGGAGGACCGGACTAGGCTGCCATCTGATGCTGACCTTGGCTACTTACAATGGACGCTCCCTATCTTCTGATTCAAGGCTTCTTGAATTGGAAGAGGAACTACAAAGGATCAAGTGGGACATCGTGGGGCTAAGTGAGGTAAGGAGAAAAGGAGAAGATCTCATCGAACTGAAAAGTGGACATCTCTTCTACTATCGTGGGACAGATACTGGCAGAACTAGTGGTGTTGGATTTATAATAAACAAGAAACTGAAGGACAAAGTTGTAGAAGTTGAAAGTTCCTCTGACAGAGCTGCACGACTTGTTATCCAACTCTCGAAAAGATACCAGGCTCAGATTATTCAAACTTATGCACCCACCACAAGTCATCCTGAAGAAGAAATTGAAGAATTTTATGAGGAAATTTGTCATCTAAATAATAAAGGTAAGCAGCATTTGAAGATAATTATGGGAGATTTCAATGCAAAAATAGGGCAACGGCAACAGAATGAAACTTCAGTAGGTAAATTCGGTCATGGCAACAGAAACCAGCGTGGAAATACTCTCGTTGAGTTTGCAGAGGCAGAAGGGTTTTTCATCTTGAACTCCTTCTTCAAGAAAAAGCCACACAGGAAATGGACATGGAGACATCCAAATGGGACGACAAGTGAAATTGATTTTATTATGTGTAACAAAAAATTCGTCATAGAAGACTGCAGTGTGCTAAACAAGTTCAACACAGGTAGTGACCATAGATTGGTGAGATGTAAGATGCACCTCAACACTAAACTTGAACGTGGCAAGCTCATAGGACAAACAAAATCTATTGACATAACCAACCTTAAAAAACACCATAATACCTTCAAGTTAGAACTGAAGAACAGGTTCTCTGCTTTAGAAGGCCTAACATCGGAAGAAGTGGACATCTCTGAAGTTAACAGAAAAGTAACCAAAGCTCTTATGGAAACAGCAACAAAATTAGCTGGGTCTAAGAACAAGTTGCATGTGAACAAATTATCAGGAAAAACCAAAATGTTGATGCAAAAAAGAAGAGAGATGAGGACAACTAAAGAAGATGTGACTTCCAAAGTGGAATATATAGAGCTATGCAAGACAGTAAGAAAAAGTATCACTGAAGACGTAAGGAAATTCAACTGTGAACTAGTGAGGAAAGCAATTGAAAACAACCAAAGCCTAAAGATAGCAAAGGGACATCTCAGTAAGGGAAGAAAACAGATTATGGCACTGAGAAAAGAAGATGGTTCTGTAACAAGAAATAGAGGCGAAATTTTGACAAGAGTGAAAGATTTCTACTCCAAATTATATGAAAGGGATGATATATGCACTCCAGACATCATGAAAGGTACCAGTACCAGAGTTCCTCCTGTCCTTCCAGCAGAAGTTGCACATGCAATCAAGAACATGAAGCGAGGAAAAGCTCCAGGAGAAGATGGAATTACTGTAGACATCATACAAGAAGCAAGTGGAGAAATCGAAACAGTACTCGCCCAAATTTTCACTCGATGCCTTAATGAAGGAAAGATTCCTGAGGATTGGAACACCGCTACAATGATCCTGCTACATAAGAAAGGTGACATTGAGGATCTCGGAAACTACAGACCTATCAGCCTCCTATCAGTAGTTTATAAAATCTTCACTAAAGTTCTTTCACACCGCTTGAAGGTAACACTGGACATGGCTCAACCGAGAGAACAAGCTGGATTCAGGAGTGGCTACAGCACAATAGATCATATCCACGTGCTGAGAGAACTAATTGAAAGAGCGAGGGAATATGAACTTCCATTGTGCATGGCTTTTATCGATTATGAAAAAGCCTTTGATTCGGTGAAACCATCAGCAGTTACAATGGCTCTGAAAACCTGCGGTATTGAAGATGCATACATTAATATTATTAATAACATCTATGAAAATGCAAGTGCAAAGATTAGGCTGTTTGAAAATACAACACACGTAAAAATTGGAAAGGGAGTGAGACAAGGTGACACCATATCTCCGAAGCTCTTTAATGCCACATTGGAGGGTGTTTTTCAGTCACTGAGCTGGGAAAACAAGGGGATAAAGATTAATGGAGATTATCTAACCCACCTTCGTTTTGCTGATGACGTAGTCATTTTTGCAACTACCCCATCAGAGCTGCAGAGTATGATCCAGGAACTTGCTGACAAGAGTAAAGAAGTGGGATTAAAAATGAACTTTCAGAAGACAAAAGTGATGTTCAATGCTTTTACAAGAAATGAAGATTTATCGATTGATGGAGAAAAGCTGGAGATAACAGACACGTACGTTTATCTTGGACAGCAGATATCAAGTGAGGGTCACATTGATGAAGAAATTAATCGGCGTACAAAACTTGCCTGGAGAGCTTTTGGAAGAAACAGCATAATTTTCAAGAGCAATATGCCATTATGTCTTAAAAGAAAAGTGTTTGATCAATGCATCCTTCCAGTGCTTACGTATGGTGCGGAGACGTGGACCTTAACTAAAAGAGACATACAAAGGCTGCAGACAACTCAAAGAAGCATGGAGAGGTGCATGCTTGGTGTAACCAGGAGAGATAAGAAGAGGAACTCGTGGATCCGAAAAATGACAAGAGTGGAAGACATCATGATCAGAGTTAAATCCCTGAAATGGCAATGGGCTGGACATACTGCCAGAAGGACAGATCATCGATGGACAGCCGAAATTTTAGATTGGATTCCAAGGGACAGGAAAAGACCCAGAAGAAGACCACATGGGAGATGGGTGGATGAAATTCGAAAGTATGCAGGGGTGACATGGAGGAGACTGGCACAAGACAGACCGTTGTGGAGGAAACTTGGGGAGACCTTCGTCCAGCAGTGGATTGATAATGGTTGACAATGATGATGATGATGATGATATATATAGAGAGAGAGAGAGAGAGAGAGAGAGAGAGAGAGAGCCTATGGCTATATGCTGTATATATAGCCAGTGCCATTAATGCCCACCAGATGGCGACGTCTCAGTAGCTGAGCCCATCTTACGGATTTATGATGTTAGAAGCCGACAGAAAAACACACATAGCGCCGTGGATTGTTGGCCACCATGGTGTAAGGCTAACGCGCTCGGATAGATATCGAGAGTTCTGGAATTCGATTCCACAGCAGTGGCGGAATAACAATTTTTCGGTTGCTGCGTGTTGCTAAAACGTGGAAAGAGCGATCGATGTCTTTGACGCCAAGTATTTGGAGGATTTTCCCTTTGTGATGATCAAGGTACTCAGACATCTGTGTATGTGTACCAATCCCACTATGGTGATGGACATGAACTGTCTCAAACCACTGTTGTCCCATTCTAATGCTTTTCTGCCACAATGCAACATAGACCAACTGGCCACACATAGCTCTACGATAAAGACTCTAATAAAGGCGCCTGTGTCACAGTAGGATTCTGAAGATGTTGCTCTCTCACTTCTTACATCTGCTTCCATCTTGTGTCCACGTGAGGAAGACCAAACAACTAAGCCAAGCTGTTTTGCCCTTTTATCTCCTTCACTTTTCATGTGATTAGTCCACAACTCCAATCATTTACATAACCCTACTGTTGACACATACCCACCAATTTGCATGGTCCTCCGACAAAAATATTTTCCAGTGGGGCATTTTCTATATCGAACAGTGTAATTCTTCTGGTGCCACCAGCAAGCACAATGTAGCTCACTGTTTTCTCCTTTAAAACTCTATATACACAGGTCATTTCAATAGTTTTGCACACTGCATAGGCGCTGCACCTAGGATGATGCAATCGCTTCAATCGTTGCACCAGCTGTGAGTCAGACTTCAGTACACAAAATTGTGTCTACGCTTGCTGTCTGATTTGTTTCTGTTCTGAAAAATTCTGCCTAGAAATGGAGGAAGAAAGTGAGACAGGTCAGATCTCGCATAGTGAACAGCAATCCTACACTAAAATTGAAACTTTGCAAGGAAGATCCCCAACCAATATACACAAAGCTTTGTGTGAAGTTTGTGGGTTAGTGCAGTGGATTGTAGCATTTCCGCAAAGCATCAAAGGCGGATTTTTTCTGGCAAGAGTGAGAATCACCTCGCCAGAAAATTTTTTGCCATTAACAATCGAAGGTTAAGCTAATGATGATTATAGCCTATGACAAGGTTAGAGTGATAGCAACAGACAGAGTGTCCGAGGGGACAACTGTAACAGTGGAATGCTACAAAAGGTTTCGGCAAAATGTTTTGCATCAACAATTCGCCGAAGAAGGCCGCATGTTGTCCATACAGTAAGAAACATTCTCGAAAATTATGGATGAGAATTGCTTCCCCATGCGGTGTACAGTCCTGACATGAGCCCACCACACTATGACTTGTTTTCAAAACTGAAGAAGACACTCAGCGGGAAATGATTCAGTAAGATTCAAGATGTTTCTAATGAGGTGACCTGAGTAATCCGACGCCTCAATAATGGAGGCCTCCTGACTGGAATACAAGACTTGCCCAAATGTTGGACTGCTGTCATAAAGAAACACAGAGATTATTTCAAAGGCCCGTAAAGGTATGTTATTAAATAAATTCATTTTTTAAGAGATAACCCACAGTGTGCAAAGTTTTTTAAATGACTCTTGCAAATGTGATTTTCATATAACATTAAAGATTACACTTCAGTATTTTTCTTAAATTAAGAAGTTTTATAGAACAGCCTTAATGGTAGGAATACATATATTTTTTTACAGATCATAGGACTGCACCTCAATGGAGAATTAAATTTATGTAGAAAGAAAATACCGAACTTACATGCTGATCCACCCTTTGATACTCCTTTCTTGTGCCTATCCTCCCTCTTCACCCTCAGCGTTGTAGGCATGAACCTCATAACATCTGCACTAAGAGTTCTTATTTGTGGTTTTGCTTCAATAGTTGCAGAGCGTGCAGCTTCTTCTGCAGGCAGAGATTGCTTTGGCCTCTGCATTAAACTTGGTGGAGCACTGAGAACAGTTATTGCAGCTGCTACTGCTGTAGTTGCATCTGTATCCACAGTTTCTGGAGCTACAGTCGCAACAGGTAAGCCTGGAGGTGGAACATTCAATCCTGGTGGAGGTACTGTGATAGTTGGTGGAGGCCCCACAGGTGGCCGGATCAACCGTGCTGGCGGAATGCCTATAAAAAATTGCATTAATATTAGATTTAATTGAACTAACATATGAAGTAGAATTTTTGTAGAAATAAAAACAAACATGGATTAAGAAAAATTTCTTTTAGCTACTAGCACATTGTCATACACATTTACAGGTAGTTCACAGCATATCTGAACAACAATTTATGCAACTCTTAACATAATACATCAACATATCTCTTGGAATTTAACCAACAATATTCAACTGACCAAAATAATAATAAAAAAAGGGTTTTATTTTTTTATCAGTAACTTAAAGACAGCTGCATAATGCTCTCTTGTCAAAAAGGACAAACTAGCTTGATGCATAATCTTACATTTAGATTGCAAAGACAAACTACCATGATGATATATTGTGGAGTTCAAATTGCTATATTAGCTATTGAACTAAATTTATGTGGTACGTTAATTATTGTAAATACTACATACAATGTGTAGCAATTATCACTGTTACTCACATTTTATTATAAACGTAATGGTTGTTGGACAAGGATGCATTTAGGGCTATATTATTGTTGTAATTGAGAAAAAAGTTCAGACTTACCCATTCAGCTCGGGAGCTCATGGCATGGCTGACGGCGAATCTGCACGGATTCATTGAGCTGAAAAGATCTTGTAGTTTGAACGCCAAATATTCCATTGAAGATGACATGGCCTAATGTCGAAACTGGTTTGGATTGTGGTGGTGAAGTTGGATGAGGATTTCATGTTCTGTCTTTTAGAATTCAGGTTTTACTTGGTTTTATATATCGTTCTTTGAAAGTTCCCTTTGACAAATTTTTGCATGGTTGCTAAAAATTGGTGTTTTAATCCTGGTGGTCAATTCATTTTAGTTCAAAATTGCTTTTATCGTACACAATTCGTTAACTACAGGATATTTTAACAGAAGATTTTAAAGTGAAGTTAGAACAAATAACTGAAGGCTAGATATAATCCACCCACAGAATACTGAGCACCCGGGCTGAATGGGTATGTCTGAACTTTTTATCAATTACAACAATAACATAGCCCTAAATGCATCCTTGTCCAACAAACACTAAGTTTATAATAAAATGTGAGTAACAGTGATAATTGCTACACATTGTATGTAGTATTTACAATAAATACCATGATGATATTATGATATGGTTTTGGTAAAACATTATAAGTGCAAATATATTTTAAACACTTTCTGTAATTTTATGGAATGTGAACCTCGCTCTCGCTCTCTCTCTCTCTCTCACCCATACACACATATTTGAAACAGTGCACCAGAGTTAGGATAAACAGGGCATACATTTTGTCATTTTATGCAGAACTGGAAACACATTTTTACCTGAGTAAATGCTGAACTCAATTTCAAAAGTAGCGTGATGTGTTACCATAATAAACGTGGATTAAGAAAATGATGATCAATCCTGTGCCTCTTCAATTCAATTCTCATGAATCAACTTCATGAGAATTGAATCAAAGAGGCACAAGATTACAAAGTTAATTATAAAATATGATTCTATGCATCATGCTTAATATAAATCATGTCTTGATCAACCAGCACATGGATAATATAGCAACATATATATTTATACCAGGTCATTCAGAAAATAATGACCAACTGGGAGGGTAAAAATGAAAGTGGCATACTCCATAGCACACAACCTTGCTTTATTCAAAACAGGAGCTTTCAGCAGCTACACACCTCTGCCAGCGAGTGACAAGTGTTTCAATGCTAGTCTGGAAGATATCTAGCTAGCTCCATGAATGCAATTTCGGCCTTCAGCAGCTACACACTTCTGCCAGTGAGTGACAAGCGCTTCACTGACAGTCTGGAAGATATCTGGCTCCCTGAATGCAAGAAAGTCCTGGAATGCAATTTCGGTCTCCTCTTGGCTTCTGAAGGTTCTGTCCTTGAGGTTATTTCTAAAATGCATGAACAGGTGGAAATCGGTAGGTGCCAAGTCAGGCAAGTACACTGGATGCGGGAGGGTTTTGAACTTCAGTTCCTGTAGTTTCCGATTCGTCATTTGTGACATGTGTAGTGTAGTGTTATCATGAAGGAGGATAGGACCCTTCCTGTTCACCAAAGATGGCTGCTTGGAACACAACTTCTGGTGCATTTGGTCAATTTCTTCACAGTATGTGACTGAGGTAATGCTTTCACCAGCATTCAAGAACCTGTAGTGTATGACACCATGAACAGTCCACCACACTGTCAAAAAAACCTTCTTTGGTGTCAACCTTGGTTTAGAATGTTCTTTTGGTGGTTCACCCCATGTCCAGATCATTTACAGTTATCATATAGCACCTACTTTTCATCACAGGTTACAATGCGATCAAGTAGGTGCCCCTTTTTGTTGTGAATATGAAGGTTACTGCACATCTCAAACCGCTGCTGTTTCTGATGCTAAATCAGTTCGTGTGGGACCCATGTATCGAGCTTCTTGACCTTACCAATTTGGTGGAGATGTTTGGAAATGGTTGACTCCAACACACTGTACTGTTCGGCGAGTTTTCTGACTGTGACACAACGACTTGCCTCCACATTTGCCTTCAGAGCGTCGTTATCAATGACCGAATATCGTCCTCGGCCCTCCTCATCTAGTAGGATTGTATCACCGGAATGAAACTTTCCAAACCATGATGAACAGCATGTTCAGATGTTGCCTCCTTGCCCCATGCCTCGAACACATTACTGTAGGTTTGTGATGCATTATGACCCAATTTGAACTTGTGAAGCAGAATCACCTACAACTCACTTCTTCCCAACATGTTGTACAGACCACTCTACACAAGCAGCAATAACTGCAACTCAACCGATTATGGCGTCTATGTGGCGTCTAAGTTACCCTTGAACTTGTACGAATGTGCTGTGAGTGTGTTGGTCTGCAAGCATTGTGGGTGAGTTTAATGTGGCACCAAAGAAAATCAGTCATTATTTTACGAACAATAAAAGAATCCTCTTTCACTTTCTTTCATCACCAAACGACATTCAAGTTTCATATCAACAGGATGCATACACAGTACACCATGAATCAGGCCAAGGCTGGCCAGCTCTTTACAAAGCTACAGTGGGACATGTGCAGGAAGCATAACCTAAGAAGTCTGCATGAATTGACTAAGCGATTGAGCATGGAATTTCAGGTACCAAAAACATCTGTGCGCCATATCTTATGTAAACGACTGAGCTTTAAGCCATAAAAGCTGCAGATACTACATGCACTGTCAGACAGTGACCAGAAGCCCTGGCATGAATTCTTTAGCAACATGAAGGAACAAATTGAGTGAGAAGAGGACTTTGTCATGTGAGCTGTCTATAGCGATGAGGCCGGATTTCACATCAGCAGAAAGGCAAAAAAAGCATAATGTGTGCATATGGAGAATGAAAAACCCACACTATGTCATGCAGCATAAATGCAACAGTCTCAAAGTGAATGTGTTTTGTGTCACAAGCATAAAAATTTACAGACCATTTTTCTTTGCAAAAAAAGGGTCTCTGGTATCATTTACTTGGATATTCTGCAGCAATTCCTTGTTACTCAGCTGCAGGAGGATGCCATTTTGTATACCCCATGTATAATATTTCAGCAAGATGGACCACTTTACTTCTTCCTAGAAATGAAGGATTGTTGGGACTTGAAGTTCTTATATGCTTGGATAAGGTTGAGATGGACCAATTGGGTGGCCTCCAAGGTCCCCAAGATTTGAAGCCATCTGTTTTTTTTTTTTTTGGTTTTTTTTTATGGGGCTACATTAAAGATTAAGAGCATCTACCCTCTCTACCAACTAATATCAAAGAAAAATTTGTAGCAGCTGCGGCTATTGAAAATGAAGATATGCTTTCCAGGGTATGGGATTAAATTTGTTATAGGTGAAATGTTTGTCATGTAATACAAGGCAGACACTTAGAACATTTGTAAAATTGTGATTTGTTAAAAAAAAATCATGTTTGCCCCTACACAATATGATTTGTGCTTAATGTTAATTGCTGTCTTCATTCCTTAGTTATGATTTTTTTTTTTAAATTAGTGGTTAATTTTTGGATGTCATGCACACAGCTGTTGAAGTAAATCAAACAACTAGCACCCACGAATTGTTGGCCAAACTGAGAGTTTCCAAATCTATCATCGCTGACTATTTGCACAAGCTTAGAAGTGTCTACAGATGATGTTGCGAGCTGCCGCATGAACAGACCAAGTTCAACGATACAGTAAGATCTGCAAGCAGCTAATCAAGAATCCATGTTGCAGGGATGAAAAGTGGCTCAACTCACATAATCCAGACACCTCCAATGAGTGGCAGGAGCTAAGTGAACCAGTTTTACCTGTTCTCAAACGCAGAAGTTAAAAAAAATGTGTGTTTGGTGGAATAACGAGGGTGTGATCTACTTACAGCTTGTTCCTGATGGCTGTGCTATCTATCGATCCCAAACTGTATTTTGAGCAGTTGGATTGGATGTAGAATAAAACTGAAGCAATGGTAACCTGCTTTAGTCAATGGAAAGCATACAATCCTTTTAAGGTAATTTTGTTCCCACAAACAACACAAAAAGGGCTTCAAAATGAACAACACTTCAAGCAACTCATTTACATTAAAACCGAAAGGAGATCAACAATTAATGCAAAAGCGTGATATCGCAAAGATGTATGTAGCTATAAGTACATAAATTTTTAATGTTAACTAAAGTGATTTTAATTCTTTTCCCATTTCTTTTTCAATTTGCTGCTTTTGTGCAACCTGATATCTTTTTATGTCAAGGAAATCTGAAATGTAGTGATTTCTTACCTGGAGGTGGACCAGGCGGGAGGCGTATAGGTGGAGCACCAACACGCAATGGAATACCTGGTGGAGGTCCATGAGGCAGAGTAGGTCGCCCAGGAGGAGGTGGCGGTATTCCAGGTGGTAGTAAACGTGGCGGAGGCGGCAATCCTGGCCTAAGTGGCGGAGGACGAAACATTACAGGAACTGATGCTGGAGGTGGACCTGAAATGTATTCATCAGACGCATAAAAACTGGAAGTTACATTAAAAACAATATACTGTAAATATTAATGAATATTGTACAAATTCACCTTTGCATCAAGATCTACTACTTTGTGTACATTCATAAGGCCAATGCCGAAAATGGAAGTACAGCACATGCAATAAATCTGACAGCAATACCAAAGTTAATAAGATTGAATATACAGGTATAATTTTTTCTGCAGAATAGCATACTTCACAAAAGATGTTCTCCAAATTAATACACTTGAAAAGGATAAAATTTCATGTAAATTAGCAGACACCCAATGCTCAGCTGAATGCTATAAATGCCAATTCACTGATGTCCTAAAATCTGAGTTGCTCCATTAGTGAAGCTGGTGTGATTAAATGTTATTTTATGCAGCTCTTCTTTACGGCTAGTGCTACTTTAACTGGTAAATTTGCCTGATACTCCTATTGATACTGCCAATATGAACATTCTGAATACATCTTCAGTGCCAACACTACAATAAAAAATGGCTCTGCTGGTTTACATAGAGAATTTCCTGCTCCTAAGATTTAAGCAAAATAAAGTAACTGAAATAGATTGGCCACAGAAAGACTACTGCATCTTTGGGGGGTTTCGCACATAGCTTGGTCACATGACTGAGCACGACCATATGCACCAAAAATTGTCAAAAAAGTGCCTTTTGGGGCACTACAGCAGTAACTCCCGGTTGACTGGGCCTACATTAGAAACTTTAAAGTACTTTTATTGCAGCTTTCAATAGTAAAATTGCAAACATAATACTACACCAATTATCACATCATTGGAGCACACTATGTTGCAGCAGCAAATACTTAAATGCTTTTGTTAACCAAATATTATTTTACTGGAAATAATATCACAAACATTTTCAAAAGAAAAAGAAATACAAAAAGGTCTTACAGTAGTATGCTGTGACTAGGGCCTAGACGTTGAATAAAAAAAAATGTACCCCAAAAAATGCATCATGATGACCAAAAACCTTAAAATGGCTCTTTTTACTGCCTGTGTGCTTGAGGCAATTTTAAAAATTACTATTAAAATAAAAATCAGAATTATTTATTTTATAATGCATTAAGAAGAATAGGGGGGGGGGGGATAAATGTATTAGAATTTTCTGTACACATAAAACTGACCAAAAAGATGAAAACATTAATATCTAGGCCACCAATTACTGAAGATGAAAACACACACACAAACAAACACAAACAAATAATAATTCATAAAAATTAAAAATCAGTTTTTTTCTTCTGAAAACATCACTTTTGACAGTTTTTCTATTTTCAACACAATACTGAAGCACATCTACTGTCTTTTTGCACTTACGTTCTTCTTTTCTGACTGGATTAACTCTTTTTAGCATTGATTGTGTTAGGTGTATCATCCAAATAAATGTTATTGCCTTCTTTGGCATATATATGAAGTTCTATCCCCACTGAGTGCTTGTCCTAAAAGGGGAAAATACCCTTTCAACACCAGTACTTTCAAGTGAGATAAACAAAAATGCATTCAGTAATCTTGTAACAATGGGGAATTTAGGAACCCCAGAAACACTGTAACAAAGGTTAAAGAAATCTTGCAAAATGGTACATTTTTTTTTTTTTTTTTACGTTACTGCCACATCCATATCAGATTCATTTTCACTACGAAAAATTACTGGTTCTTCCAGTAGTTGAAGTGGCTCCTATTCATCAAGTACCTGGTTAATATGAGCTATGATTGCATGGCAAAGCTTTGGCTCAGTTTGTCAATGCCACTACAGCTAGACTGATTTCTTTCCTTCAAGTCTGAGATTACAAAAATATTGCAAGAAAAGATTTGAAACTTCAAGTTAAGTATTCTCAATTATATGTCTACAAGTGCTAACATAATGTATCTGAACTTGCTAATGAAACACAATTCGATCTTTAATCTGAGTTCTGCTAGTTCTTTTTCACATCATCACTACACATGACCATTTTAATTGGGATTAAGTTTTGAGAATTATTAATTAGACTGACATTCAAGCTGACTTTGAGTGCATTTGAGGTGTTGATTTGGCCAAGCAGGGTCTGCACAAGTGCCTTCAATGAATCACGCACGACATGGGTAAAGATTCATTCGTACTCCATTGAACCTAGTTAAACATGCGGGCACTACTAATAGAAAAACAAAAAAACAAAAGGACTTTCATTGTTGGATCTTTTAGATACCTTATTATCTTTTTGTAATGTATTCTCCCTAAAGATATGTGTTTCTTCGGCACAGAATACAGAAGTGAAATGCAATGGCGCTCTATTGTTAATATTCTTGAAGATGCACGTTCAGGAATTAACCTTCTTGATGAAATGTTTTTTTTTATGTGAGGCCTTTGAGAATCTGCCAACCTCAAAGGCCTCACATCACCCCCTTCCTCCCCCTCCTTTTTTTTTTTGCACTTTTTTCATTTCTTCAGTTACCACACTTTTTCTAACTTTTCCTTTTATGGTTAAGACAGCTATCACTGAACTTTGCTGACATACTTATTATGCCTTAACAGACACATAAAGGTTTATGTGGAAAGCTTGTTCATCGGTCATCCAGGAGAACACACAGGTGTAGAGATCTGTCAGACCACGAGTAAATATGTTGAAATCAATAATGCATGGCATTGTTTTTCAAATACACTTAGAAGTGTGTCACAAAGCAAAGCTGCATGCTGTCACCCAAAGCCAATATAAAAAGAAAGAGAACTAGAAATTCCTCAATGAAGACTGCCTAGCAAGTGAAAAATTGACAAACATTGTTATCAGACTGCAACAAGGAACAGTCTGTGTTTCACCAAAGAAAGGGTTCCAGGAAGCATTCTCACTGGTTCTGGGAATAGACTGGAAAATTTCCACATGGGTTAAATCCTAGTGGCAAATGCAGCTGATTGCCAAGACCACTCACTGAAGCTAACATACAGGGGTTGTCCAAAATAATGGAAACACCTCCCTGAAAACAGTGACTTTGGTATGTGCTGCTTTTTGAGTAAAACGAACATGTAGCTACAATTTTTTTTGTAAAAAAGTGTTGCTTAGAGTCTCAAGGGTCTGTGTGATTTCATTGTAAATCAGTGTTTGCATAATTTCGTTCCAGGAGAGGGCACAATGAGTGACCTGTTGGAGTTCCAAAGAGGGCAGATCGTAGGAGCCCGTCTGGTTGGTGCGTCGGTAACCACAGTGGCACAGTTATTGGGGGTATCGAGAGATACCATGTCGAAGGTCATGACAGCATACAATGTTCACGGAACAACAACATCTGCGAGGCACAACTGTGGAAGGAAAACCAAACTCACTGCGAGAGACACGAGAACATTAAAAAGGATTGTAACCGCCAGGACAAAGACAACAGCAATGAAAGTGACTGCTGAACTTAATTCACATTTCCAAAACTTAGTGTTGACCCATACCGTTCGAAGGGAATTGCATAAGCACAATATTTATGGCAGAGTTGTGATTGCAAAACCCCTGGTGTCACAGGTGAATATGAAACGGAGACTACAGTTGTGCCAGGAACATAAAACGTGAACTGCGGATCAATGGAAACATGTCTTGTTTTCCGATGAATCAAGTTTTTCACTATTCCCCACCACAGGACGGGTTTACATGTGGAGAACCCCCGCAGAAGCCTATGACCCAGACTGTCACCTTCTTACAGTGAAGCATGAGGGTGGGTTCCGTAATGGTTTGGGCCCTGATCTTGCGGTTTGCAGCAGGTTCCATTATCACCTTACACAGATGAATCACTAGCAGTGACTATGTCACTCTTTTGGCCAACGATGTGCATTCAGTGGCGCAGACATTGTTTCCGTCTGGGGATTGCACCTTTCAAGATGATAATGCTCCGATTCACCGAAGTCGAACTGTTCAATCATGATTTGAGGAATATGAGGATAAAGTAGCACACCTTGCCTGGCCTGCACAATCACCGGACTTAAACATCATTGAGCCCCTGTGGTCTGTGTTGGAAAACAGAGTGTGATCCCGTTATCCTCCTCCGGCGTCTCTCAAGGAATTGTAGTAGTTTCTGCAGGAAGAATGGTACAACATACCACCATCCAGGACTCGTATGCATCCATTCCAAGGAGGATTCAAGCAGTTTTAAA
The DNA here is from genome assembly GCA_039090855.1 of Macrothele yani. Lineage (NCBI taxonomy): Eukaryota > Metazoa > Arthropoda > Arachnida > Araneae > Macrothelidae > Macrothele > Macrothele yani. The sequence continues at coordinate 6,294,726 of CM077014.1, forward strand.
TGGCAAGGATGCTCCCACCTCATATTAGGTGCATAACACCTATTGTTTCCAGGTGTTTCCATTATTTTGGACAACCCCTGTATATTGATATTCTATCTCTTTAAAGAGTTGCCACATTAAATGTAGTCATCTCTAAAGCTAAGGCTTCAAAAGCCATATCGCTCATTCCATCATTTTCAAACAGGCTCACACTGGAATTAAGGTAATTCCATTTTTGTCCATTCCAGTGAAAAAATCCCCCCCCTCCCCACACACACTCTCAACAGTTTAAGGAAAGTATGTTAAGAGGAATTGAACAGTGTAGATCTGGAACAAACCTTCTCGATTCCTTCAATAAATATGAGAACATCAACTCCTAAGAACTCACAAAAGGATATTACCTTAACTGTGCTACAATAAATGTTATTGCCTTCTTCGGCATATACATGTACACACAACAGAAACCCATTATACGATCTTCTTCTCATATAAATGTCGCCAGTCCAACAAAAAATTCTGAATTACCCTTAATGTTAAATTTTATCACTAATTATGTTAATCAAATTAGTTTTCTTCTCATTTATACATTAAATTGTGGTGTTATGAATTAGAAATTTAAGCCACACAAATTCCATTTACCAAACTCTCTTCCCATCCTTTCCCTTTCAAATCCCTCACACACACACACACACACACACACACACACACACACACACACACACACACACACACACACACACACACACACACACATTTTGCTCTCCCTATTTCCTGTCATCCACTTGATTTGAATGCTTGTGCTCCTTCTGAGCTACCGTTGGTCAGCTCAGTTGGCACCTACAGTAGAAACCTTCTCCTTCTTGACGTTGTCATAGCTGACTCTTTCTTGAGATTTTTATTTGCATTCATTTTCCAGTAAAATCTACTCTCCCCAAGAAGATACCATTTCACAATCTGACTGGAATACAAATAGATTAGTTTTCAAGATTACATTGCTTGCACCACAGATTTGGCAACGTCATCACTTAGTACTCTGGATGAAATGACTGAAGACAAAAAGTGCAATGAGAACATCTTCAGTGACAAGACTGATGATGGCTCCTAGGTAAGTACATCAGTTCCCAAATTTAGCTGAAATTGTTCTGCATCCTTAGGGCTTCTTTTATAGTCATAATATTGATGAGAAACCAATACAGGCTTTCAACAGCCTCAAAAATACAATGTTAAAAAAATATCAATCATAAGTGAATTAGTAGTAATGCTTTGAATACTACGTAAATACAGTATGTGTACTACATGCTGTATTTACAAATGCTGTAATTCTATGCCGTGTAATTGAAATAAAGTTAAAAGCTAAAAAAAAAAGGCATAGGGAAAAGAAAAGGATAACTGAAAATGCTAGTGCACAAGAACATAAAAAAGTACAACATAGTACCTAGTATATAACAACACTAACGGCTATGTCAAACGTTGCAGCAGAATAATGTGCTTACATCTAGGGGCTGAAATTTACAATGTTTTGTTTATACATTTTTAAAATTATATTTTGACTTTACATAATACCTTAAAAACATATGTGAGGTTCTACTCTATATATTTTAGAGCTCAACAGATACTCCAAGTATTTTCTATCAGCACAACAAATTAGATTCTTCATTTTGCTTGTAAGAGGTCTGGCTGCAAGGGCGGGCCACACTAAAAATAAACATATTCTATCACAGTACGGTTTGATGAAGAGGACTTTTCTATGCCTATAACGTCAGGTTTTACATTTTAGCCCTGCTGTAAGAGAAATGACTGGGCAGGCAGAACCTTTAAACTACTTCGAAAATATGTATGTTTGATCACAGAATTGTTTAATGGCATTGCAGTATGTCAGATTAAAAATCTTAATAAAATGTGACACAGAGTGAATAGGTAAACAAATGTCATTCAACTCCCAAAGCCAGCATAGCAACTGACAATGAATTAATGATGTTCACGTAAATAAATTAATGGAAAATTACCTTGTGGCAAGCTTGGTGGAGGGCCTGCAGGCAATGGTACTGTGTGAACAGGAGGAACAGGAATGTTAGATGGATCTGTGAATGTCTTCACTGTCCTTTCTTCATCTGAATCATCAGCATCTTTATCATCTGCATCTCTATGCTCTTCATCATCCGAGTCAGCATGCAGTCTTTCCTCCTTGTTCTACATTGTGGAACAATTAACACAACAAACTACATTATATAATCTTACAATACAAAATAAAAAATGCCTTAAAACAAAATAGGAATGTTTCACTACATAACATACTGGGTTGGTGCGAATGAAATGTCCGGCACGTACGAGCAGTGGAGACAGGCCCCCACCACAGCGGAATGAAACCACCCACAGGTATTGTGGGTATTACGTCACAGAGTTACTATAAGTAGCTAACACGTGTATGAAGAACAAGGTTCACGCATGGTTAGTTTAGACGTAACGTGTCTTGCAAATAAAACATGCAGACGCCGGATTTGAGAGTCATCTTCCTGTATGAATTGAAACTGGGCCATTCTGCAGGAATTGCTGCTCGAAATGTTAACAAACTGTTTGGGGAGAATACAGAGTTGCCAACTTTCGAAAGGGGCTTTCAGGAGCAGAGTCGCGCACTCGGCGGAGTATTTTTTCGCGTGGACAATTGGCTATGTTTTTACAAAAACAATGCAAATTATATAAGAAAAGACAAAATAAATTACTCAATAATTATATTTACCAGATAAACATTTCTTTGGAGCACCTCTGCTTCTTTGAAGCATAAAAATTCTGCTTGTTCTTTTCATCCAGCTACCGCAACAAAAATCTTGTACAGTAGTCTATTAGCAAAATGCTGACACACACATCTTCTCTCTCTCTCTCTCTCTCTCTCTCTCTCTCTCTATATATATATATGTTTATACAAAAAAAAATATTTAAACTGTTTTTCCTCATCAAGGTCTAATGTTGTTAAATTAATGTTCATAATTCACTAAAATTGGAGCTGTGATAAAAATGTAAATACAATGAATTCATCTGCAAAGATGAAAATGCAAAGAAATATATATATATATATTGTTGTTTACTGGTCCTTTTTTAGAACCAAAGCTGTTGCTTTTTTAGCTTTCATCAGCCCTTCAGTCGTAAAGTTATGCTGGTGGCAACTCAGATTATGGACAGCCATTCTTGATTTTTCCACAAGCAGGGATTGCAATGTGTGCACAGACAAATTAGAACGGAAATCGTTATGATTCTCGTGAACAGTGCTGAACACTCGTTCGCAAGCAGCATTGCTGTGTGGTATCAGGAGTATTCTGCGCATTAGTAATGGCAAGACTCTGTACTTTAAGACACCATTGTGATCTTTTAAATCTTTAATTAATGACCATGCTTGATCAGTGTGCTCACAGTTTACAATGTCACTGTTTAACTTATCTACTTAGAAACGTGCAAACTCAACTTCTAACAGATTCTTTTCTTCATTAGAGAAATCATCAAAGATGTCAACAAAATAGTTAACAGAACAAAATTTACTGCTTGTTCTAAGACTTACATCAGCCACTTCAGCATGCAGCAGAATCGGATCATTCAACTGAAAATTTTTAAGCATGTACTCACAGCATTTCTGATAATATAATCTCACAGACCGATAGAAAGAAATTACTTCATTTTTAGACAAATTGGTGCTATTTAGGTACTGCTGAGTTTTACTTCCAATGACAAGTTCCTCATCTGACTTTTGATTTTTCTATCAGAAATTGGTATGGTCAATACATTCTCATCCTGTACAACAGCAGATGGTTTAATGAATCGTGCCACAAGTTCACTAAGTAGAGAATTTAGTTCACGATGTAGTCGATGAACAACTGGGGATTCATTTTGCAGTAGGATATTTGTCTTGCAGAAAAGTGGCAACGCTTGCTGTAGAAAGAGGAGGTACAACTTTGTCTCAGGAGACCCAATTCTCTTCCGAATAGAAAAGTATTTCTCACAACCTTGTGTAGTCATATTTTTCTCTCCAAAATATTTTTCCAAGGACTCCCACTGCTCAAGAAAACGATTAATAACTTGACCCAATGAAAGCCATCTGGTACACACATATTTAATAATTTGGTGACTTTCAAGATTGCAAACTTTTTGGCACATCTTAAATGCTTCAATACACTTGGTGCTTTAATGCAAAAAATAGTATATGTCAACCACAAAATCTTCAACATCAATTTTCAGCTCCTTAGCTCCCTTTTTGGCAGCTAAATGCAATAGATGGCAGGTGCAACCATGAATTACCATATTTGGATATTTTTCCTTGAGAAACTTTGTGACACCTTTATATTTTCCTACCATAGAAGATGCATTATCTGATGAGAATGCAATACAATTGTGCTACGGTATTGATTTTTTCCCCAGTTCAGTATCCAGTAACTTAAACATATTTTCTCCTGTTGCATCACCATCCAACTTTGGTAAGCTTAATAATCTGGGAATAATTTTCCCCACTGTTGTATCTAAATATGAAACAACAACAGGAAATATTTTCTCTGCAGAATTAGTGTTGCTAGCATTGGTTGCTAAACTAAATTTTGAAGTTTTTAAAATTTCTATCATTTCATGGGCAGTACCATCAGCCATACTGTTAATAATAGCTGTTGTTTACGTCCGCGCACATCCATATTTTTTGGCAATGCCCGAATCCGGGAACATCTTAATAAACAATGGTCTGGCATGCTCTGCTACAGAGATGGGTAAATTATGCTCTATAATAAAAGCTGTGAACAATGTTTCCGCATGTATTACACGGACATCTTCCGAAATGGAAACAAACGAAGATGTAAGGGTTTGATAAGATGCCTTTACTTTTGCATTGTCTAAATGTCGGCGGCATGTGACATGGCGTTTGCAGTCGCTTATACCATCATGTGCGATAGTGAAATCAATGTCACAAATGGAACAGTAAGCGTTGGTTTGGATTTTTTGGAACGCTTTAAAACGGGCCATTGTTTCTCGTAAGCATCTGAAAAGTGTTGACTATGCGGTCATTTCGACATATCTCACAATAAGATTAAATAAATTCACCTTGTTCTAAATAACTACAATGAAAACAGCAAACAACTATGTCCAGCGCAAGCTCCCAACACTCCACTGCCGAAAGCAGAAACTTCCGTCATCAGCTTTGCTTCCCGCCCTGTACCGCGTTCTTCAGCAGCCAAGGCAGGGCCAACGCTTCCGCAGCCTATGAGAAAGACTCCGCTATGACGTCACTCACTTAACTCCTCCTGCCACGCACAAAGCCGTTTCGGAATAATGCCCTCCTTCCACCCCACTCAACTCTCTGTTGCCCTCCAATGCCATTGGCCATGAACAACAAGCTCGAATGCTTGGCCTTGGTAATACGGCAAGCGCCAAGAAGAGCGAAATATCCCATTCTTCCGTAGTTACAAACACATACACAGAAAAATGGCATTTAAAGAAAGAGAAAAAAAAAGGGAGAAAGCATACTTTAATACACTTGGAAGAATTTTCAATTTAAGCTTTAAAAAAACACCGAATTAATAAGGATGATAACAAAAAAAATAAAAAATTTCTAAAGACCAAAATAAAAACTTCTAGCGACCGGAGTTTTTAAGCCTTGAGCGGAGCACGTGGATTTAGCTGTCGAAAACGGAGAAACTCCGCTCAAAGCAGAGCACTTGGCATGTCTGAGAATACAGCCAATGTACAAATCATTCGGCGATGGTTTGTGAAGTTTCAAAGCGGAGATACGGACCTGCAAAATGAAGCTTGTGGTTACAGACCTGTTGCTGTTTCTGATGACGTTCTGTTATGTGTGGTTGAAGTGGACCCCGAAAAATGTGTCGTAAGGTAGCAGCAGAGGTAGGTAGGTAGGTGTCCACCACACGGCAGTTGTTTGGGGTCTGGCTGTGCTAGGTAAGGTAAAAAAGCTGGACATGAGTTGACAACTACCAACAAGACTAGGCGTTTGGAAGTCTGCACGTTGCTGCTTGCCAGGAATAAACAGGAACTTCTACTGCATCGAATCATCACCTGCAATGAGAAGTGGGTCCTTTATGATAATATATATGGGGGTGTTTTATGCTGATAGTGCAGTTTTATTGTCTGAGAACAAAACTGTGCTCCAAATTATGCTTTTCAAAATAAACAAAGCCTGTGTGAAATTCAAACTGTGTGCAATTAAGAGAAAATAAAAGTCACAGTTTTCAAGTGACAGACTGTTAATACTGAATGTAAGATCAGTCCACATGGCCCAGAGTTAGACAAAGTGAGTGAGTTTGTGCACTTAGGAAGTGTGTTTGATGGAGAAAAAAGATTATTTGATGATATCAATATGTGAATGAATTCAGCCCTGAAAGTTATAGCTGACTTAAGTGGATTCCATAGGGACTGATGGTTTGGCAAAAAGGTCCCGAATGGCTGTGCACAAAAGTATTATTGTTCCTCACTGTTACACATAGCATTGAAAATTGGATTCTGTAAAAAAAGACACACAGGTAATTAAGTTACTGTAATGACTATTGTATTGTCATTATGAGAATTTACATAGTTTCAAGTTATTAACTTTTTTGAAGCCTTTTTGAATTCTCATTTTTTCTGTTCATCACATTCATTGTTGTTCTTCGTGCCATATGAGTTAAATGAACCACATCCACAATTCAGCCTTTGAAAGAATTTATTTCCTTATGATTGGCATATATAATAAGGAACCAAAACTTCATAAAGCTATGTTACAATATACTGGCCAATCTTAAAGAAATAATTACTTTCGAAGACTCAACTGAAGATGTGACTCATGGAACTATTATGGCACAAAGAACAACAATTAATGTGCTGAAAATAAATAATTCAAATAGGATTTAAAAAAAGTTAATAAGACACAGGAGTTGTTTATAAGCTGGAGGGATGCATTACTAGTGGTAGTAGTGAGGGGCACAGCAGTTTGTAACACATCCTACTGTGACCATGTGTGAAAAACAAATGTGTTGCAGATGTGTAATGTGAAGCACAGTGTTGTTAATAGGATAGAGACACCTACTGTATTTTAAGAGGTCTGGCCATGTTGAATTAATGAGCGATGAAGTCCTAAGATAATTTGTTCAGTTCAGAAAATAAAGTTAAAGAAAGGCCAAGGAGATCACAAGAGGATCATATTTATAAATGTCTGAAAAAGACAATGATAAATCAGCATGAAGTACAAAGGAACTTGTGTGATGGAAATCAGTGAAGTTCAAATTGTGTGACAATTTAGCTACAAATTGATGTGTTTGATATATTAACAGTAAATAAAACTCCATCAGTAAACTTGACTTGGCAGATAATCTTGATCTTGCTTTTGAGGAGCTAAACTTTCAGGTACAAAATTTAATACACCATTTCTTATGATTTCATTTAAACATTTAAAAGAGCTAACATAGCACTTGGCCTATGAGGCCATAAATTTAAACATTTTTATCTCACACCCATATCAGCTACAGGAATTTTTTTACAAAATCATATACTTTCATATTTTACTCTGATAAAAATAATCCACATTAAAGGACCTTGAACTCAGAAACAAAATATGAATTTAATACCTTTTCTGTGTCGGTTGCGTCGAAGCCACCTTTAGAATGTTTACGAAGCTTTACCGTAGATTCCTCATCATCTTCATCAGTAGATTCTCCCTCACCCTGTTCTTTATCATCCCCATCAATATCTTCGCCAGAGTCGATGTCACTTTCATCTGCAAATCTGATTGTCCTCGATTTTTCTAAAATAATTTAGAAAACAGCCTAAAGTCATACATTTGAAGTGGTACACCAACAATATAGTATGCAATTACAAGAAAAAATACATTATGTTTTCAAAAGTCAAGTAACAGTCAAGTTTCTTTCTCTTTTTAGGTTGCTTCAAAATTCCAAGCACATATGTGAACTTAAGTTGCAAATGCATTAACAACCAGTACAAGTCATTCTACTGAAATCACATACAGTTTGAAACTGGATGCCACAAACATCAAAGAGCCAAAACATTATGACCACCTACCTAATATGATGTTGGTCCTCTACATGCCATAAAAACAGCTCTTACTCGGTGAGGTATAGACACTATAAGATTTCTAAAGGTGTCGTATGGTATCTGATATCAACATGTTACCAGCAGATAACATGTACCAATGAGTCACATACGAATGAGTCAAGGTACCAATGAGTCGCGTGGCAGTGGGCTAGACTGCTGGAACTGATCACCACTGGAAAACTAAAATACTAGATTGGATTTCAAGGGATCGGCAAAGACCCAGAAGGCCACACTGGAGATGAGCGAATGAAATTTGAAACCACGTCAGAGAGAGAGAGTGACATGGGAGAGAATTTATCCCAATAGAGTGTTGTGGGAGAGACAGGCAACACATGTAGAAGCCTTCATCCAGCTGGGGATTGAGAATGGTTGTTGATGATCATGATGATATATGTACTCGTACACATACACTACTTCAACTATCTGGTGGTTACCTACGAATAGATGCAGTTTTACATGATTTTACTTAAGCTTCTGCAGTTTGAAGGTCACAGCAACAGAATGTTGTACTAATCAAACACAGTACTTATGAAAAATTCTGAAATATGAGTGGAAAAGTAAAATTGGGCAAGGTATCAAACTGCAAAAGAAGCTTCAGTCAAGATTTAAAGTTCACATATGAGTGAACAATAGGTTTACTATAGTTTGTATTACTGCTTCACACGTTATTCTGCACAATGTAAGCTGCCTGAATTTTGGTCAAAACGCAATTATGAACCAGAGCTGCATTGTAAACAGCATTCCAATACAACACACGTAGAATAGTAATCGAAATGAGTCTTCAAATTATTATTATGCTATTATTTTGGTAAGTTAATTTTGCACCTAAATGTTACCAATTGCTTAACTTGGCTTTTAAATGTTATGCATACTTTTTAATAGGCATGGCCCAAGCAGCTTACATTGTGCAGAATAACGTGTGAGACAGTAATACAAACAATAGTAGACCTATTGTTCACTTGTATATTTTAGCCATGTAAATAGTTTGGTTACATTTTGTTAACCAAAAATATTATTATTTAATGTCCGCTCTTACTTTATAGCTGAACCTTTTCCCTAATTTTTTCTCCTTCCATTTTGGTGTGAGAATCAAAGAACAGAGGTGAATTCATGATGATCATGCAAATGTTCTACCTCTGATGTTCATTTATTGCTTTAAAACGTCACTGCATTTCAGGGGAGATAAAAAATGAATGTTTTTGAAATTCATCAGGGCAAAATAAAAGTTAATACAGGGGAAAAAATTAAAGCACTATTTTCTAATGTAAGTTGATGAATTTTTTATTAATTTAAAGTACTTTTTTTAACGTAAGTAACCTTTTAACAAAAAAAAAAAAAAAAAAAAAAAAGACAATTTTGGGGAGGGGGTATTTTCTTTCTTTATTTTGCAAATGTTTATTCAGCAAAGTGAGTTATTTTTTTAACTGAAGACTGAAAATATAATTTATGTTGATGGTACATTGCAAGGTATTGCCCAACTTTTTTCTACCCAACCATTAACTTTTTCAATTATTTCAAGCCTTAATGGTAAAAATGTTACCTTTCTTTCCAACGTGCTCCCTTAAATCAAATAAAGTGGTCAAGATACACATACACAAATCCAACATATTACAGACGAACATTAATTTTGCACTTTAAATAATGTGGGGAGAAGATACTTACTTTGCTTGTTTTCTTTATCATTAGCTCGATCTTCTTCTATAGTCTGTTCACCTGTAAAAAAATTATTATAACCAGGCTAGATTATTTACATACAATAAATTATTTACAGAAAACATTATTTCAAATAGAAATGCAATAAAAAATAATGGACCAAACATTATTTTAAATAAAAATGAAATAGAAAATGAAATCCATAAGCATAATGAGTCGTCAAAAATGGAAGAGTCATATTTAAACCTAATTAGACCTCCTGGGTTAAGATGGGATGGATTTTCTCATCTGAAGTTCATTATCTGCTGTGAGATCTTGCATACTGAAGGTTACCAACAGAGAGTCACATGAAACATTTTACATCTTACATAAATGTAGAAAAATTAGTCTCAAAGCAGAATATGTTTAAAATTGAAGAAGATTTTTCACAATCTTGCTTCATACATAGGTATAAGTTAATCTTGTTGCATATCCATTAAAACAGTATAATACAAATTACTCAAACTGTGAGAGCAAGGACATGAACCCACAATAAAACTTGCCCATGGAAATACAGATGGTACTGATGAAGCTATTTGCAGACAAGGCCAGGCAAATAAAATAACTGTGGTGAAAATCATCTAAATATGTGGTGTCAGTTGAGTAGATAAATCCATCGCTCTTTCCACGTTGAGCAACGCACAGCAACCGAAAAATTGTTATTCGGCCGCCGTCGGTCGAATAACAATTTTAGATGCACCGCAACACGTACACAGCATACATCGACTACTGAAAGGCCTACGATTCCGTACCCCACAGCTGGCTGATAGAAGTCCTTGAGATCTACGAAGTCCAGTAGTCATCAACTTCCTTAAGGCAGCCATGACAAGGGAGAAGACAACAATCAAAGTCAAGAACATAACAACCAAGCCCATTCACATAAGGAGAGGCATCTTCCAGGGAGATTCACTTAGCCCACTATGGTTCTGTCTAGCACTCAACCTGCTGTCAACCATGTTCAATGAAAGCAAGTATGGGTTTACCATCAAGTGCAACAAAACCAACAAGTACAAGCTTACCCACCTCATGTACATGGATGACATCAAGCTATACACATCATCACAGAGCAGACTCCAGCAGCTAATCTGGATCACCGAGGTCTTCAGCAATGACATTGGGACAGAATTCAGCCTAGAGAAATGCAAGGCACAAGATATGAACCAAGGAAAGCATGATGCAAGTAGTAGAACTTGCATCATGCTTTCCTTGGACTATTTGAAAACCAGAGAACAGATCGCAGCTATGGAGGAAGGAGAAGCCTATAAGTACCTTGGTATGCTTCAGGTACAACGCCTAGAACACGAAGAAATCAAAAACAGTCTAGCCACCAAATACAACCAAAGACTAATGAAGACCAAGCTCAACACTCGCAACATCACTAGGGCTATCAATTACGTAGTTCCAGTCCTTACATATTCCTTCGGAATCATCAAGCGGACCACCACAGACAAGCATGTGATTGTCTAAGCATCCAATTAACTGAAAACACCAAAAGCTGTTCCAAGATGCACATAAAAATAAAGAAAAAAAAAAAGTAACAAACGCAAAAATTATTATCGTTAATTTTATTATTATATATATATACACACACACACAGCTCAGTAACATAACTTCGGAACAAGAGCAGCCATTCTCTAACCACAACCCTGCTTGTTAATGTTATTTGCTAGTTGCTAAGTGCTTAAGCAAGTAAAATTAAACGCAAAAATAGCAACACTGAACTGTCAAAGTGTTTCACTTACTCATCTATATTTTTAAGTGCCAATTTCCTTGCTGACATTAAGATTTAATAACAGTATATATCATTTCCTATTTTTCCCCACACAGGATCCCACTTATTAAATCAACTTTTAAATTAATTGACAATATTTAGTAGCGACAAATGTACTTACTCTTTCAAGAATGTGGATGGGTTTGGAGGGAGAGGGGGAGGCTTCATCTTGTGTTGTGCCTAGGGCCCAATTCTGTGTAAATTGGGCACTGATCACGGCCCGGCGCCATGTATTTTTTCCACTTAGCTTTCAAACAAACAAAACAAATTCCTCCCCGGAAAAAAAAGGAAGAAAGAAAGAGCTGCATCACGAACTTTGTTCAGAGGCTTCGGGCCGATGTAATTACGCACGGCAAAAGAAGCACGGCGCCGGGCCGATGCAATCCTGGCCCAGCGCCGTGCATTCGTTCCACTTAGCTTTCAAAGAATGTGGATGGGTTTGGAAGGGAAGGGGGAGGCTTCATCTTGTGTTGTACCTAGGGCCTGATTCTGGGTAAATTGGGCACTGATCACAGCCTGGCACCATGTATTTTTTCCGCTTAGGTTTCAAACAAACAAAACAAATTCCTCCTCAGAAAAAAAAAAAAAAAAAAGAAAGAAAGAGCTGCATCATGAACTTTGTTCACAGGCTTCAGGCCGATGCAATTCTGGCCCAGCGCCGTGCATTCGTTCCACTTAGCTTTCAAACAAACAAAACAAATTCCTCCTCGGGAAACAAAAAAGAAAAAAGAAAGCTGCGGCATGAACTTTGTTCAGAGGCTTCAGGCCAATGTAATACGCACAGCAAAAGAAGCACAGCGCCGGGCTTTCTTTTCACTTAACTTTCAAACAAGCAAAACAAATACCTTCTCCTCGGAAAAAAGAAAAGAAAAAGAAGCAAAGAGCTGTGTCACGAACTTTGTTGAGAGGCTTTTACATTGATCAATTACAAAACCAGTAAAACACTCTTAATAACAGCGAAAATCTGAATTTCCGTAATTTTTCGTTAGTCATCCGTAATTCCGGACGGAAATCCCCAATGGCTGGCATCTCTGGACGCGAATGACTTTTTCGCCCGCCAGCGACAGAGAAGGTTCGTAACGTAAATGCACGATCACACGTGAGCTGAACTTCTCTTTCTTGTTGATCTCTTGGCAGCTGCGTACGATGGCTCAGGGCTCCGCCCAGTCTCTCAACTGAACAGTGGAGTGTTCCCCTAAGAAAACAGGTTTCGAGCAAACCGAGATGTTTGAAGTGAGGTCACCCGAAGCTATCTCGTTGGCTGAGCCGCAGCAGTGTCAGCCCAGAGCTGCCGCTCAGCCACGCTGAAAGAGTACACTTTACAACTGAAATATCGCCATCTACCCAACGGATATTTCTCTCTCTCTCGCCCCAATTTTTTTTCCAACATATCAACAATCACAAACTTTTGTCAAAAGCCTGAGATAGTAAATGACAAGTTTAGCGGATTTCCGTTTTTTCTGAAAAATGAATTCACGGAATTCTGCTAATTAGTGGAAGAATCCCATGCCCGCACAGAGCTTGAGGAAATAATGTGCAATACCAGGACAACCCTCACTAAACATCGCCAGCACTACCCGAAGTCAGCAGGAGAAAGGCTGACCATTGGATGGGAGGAGGGAGGACGGGGGATGATTGATCTCCTGGAACACAGAGACAAAGAAATCAGCAGCCTCAGAAAGTACCTTCATCAGAGCAAGAGGCCCCTTCACCAAGCGATAAACCAGAATGACAAGAGGTACACAATCCTAGACCTCTCTACTCAGAACATCGAGATTGGAGCGAGGGAGCCAAAAGAAGAAGCTTGGGGCAAGAAAGTCCTACACGGAAAACACTACAACGATCTGCAATCTGACCATGTGGATAAGACTACCTCACACATGGCTAACTAACGGATCGCTCTTCCCCAAGACTGAAGGGTTCCTGATGGCTACACAAGATCAAGTTGTAAACACCAGAAACTATCGGAAGCATGTCCTGAAGGACATGTCAGTGAAAAGCGACACATGCCGGCAATGCCATCAAGCGCCAGAGACCATTTAACATATTACAGCAGAGTGCAGAGTTCTCACACAGAGTACACGAACAGGCACAATCAAGTCACCAAGATTGTCATCATTAATTGGCAAGAAAGCACCACTTCATTAAAACTGAGCCTGTCCCCTACTATAAGTATGAGCCAACAATGCTTCTAGAGAACAACACCCACAAGATGCACTGGGACAGATCGATCAGAACAGGTAAGACCCCCCCCCCCCAATCAGCCCAACATCATCTTGGTTGACAAGAAGTCAACATACCTCATTGACATAGCTATGCCCAACATGTGCAACACCAAGAAGACGCACCTAGAGAGAAGCTGTCAAAGTAGCATAAACAACCTACAACAAGAAGTCAAGGAAATGAGGCATATGGAGAACGTCACCATGGTCCCCATAGTAATATCAGCCACAGGAGTTGTACCTAAGACCATTCAAAGCTCTATACAGACACTAGACCTTCAACGAAACAACTACACGGAACTACAGAAGGCAGCTATCCTGAACACTTGTAGAATAGTAAGGAAGTTCCTGGACAACTGAGAAAAAGAAATACCACTTCCCAGACATGGTACGTCATACCCGTCCCGGAAGGAAGAGATAGACCTCAAGAAGAAGTGGAATCATTTTTTTTTATAATAATAATAAACTCAGGAGGAGCATCCATAGATATCTGTTGCTAAGTTCTTCCTCTCCACAAGGAAGTCAATCCCTGCATATTGATGAAACTATTTGTCATTAGCAGACATGTTATCAATGAATAACACACACATACACAGGTAGTGCACAAGTTGGAGAGGGCAAATATATCACTAAGCTGTTCTCTGAGATTCAGAGGTTAGCTCTTCAAAGTAAGGTCATCTACCAAATCAAAGTAATTGATGGTTTGACTTGCTGTTGATGTATCGAACGACTCCACCTACAGTGACACTGGCACACAACTTGAGCATCACCGACATTCACTGCACATCTCACACAAGACCTTTTGTCCTTCACACTCATTATCTTTTTCTCATGCAAATATTCCAAAATTGGTACTCCCATGATTTCCTTGGCTTTCCTCTTAATTTTTTTTTTTGTTACATACTGAATAAATTCTTTTAGTTAGCACATTATCACTCACTCTTTCAACATGACCAAACGACCATAAAATATGCCTCCACACTACTAGCAACATTTTGCTTCAAGTGACACATCTGCAACATACCTTTATTCCTCACATGATCAGAATGTGTCTTGCCACAAACCCCCTGTAACTAACACATCTCTCCAGCACACAAATCCACAAATTATTCCTGTCTCTTTTGCAGTACCCAGGTTTCACTGCCATACACAGAGTAGAAACAATTACACTTTCATAAACAGCCATTTGGAACTTTTTGAGAACTTATTAGTCCAGTGGAATCCTCCTAAGGCAGATAGGACTTTCAAAGATGAATTCCCTCATCCACTAAATTCATCAGCTAATCTGTTTTCTCTGTCAAAAATGCTTCCTAAATATACTAATTCATCCACCTGGTCTATCTCTGTACCATTTAGACCAGGGGTGGCCATACGGTTGATCGTTTGTTTTATCATCGCAGTGGCGTATGTTGTTCCATATGAACTGCCTGGGACCAGATGATAGAATGAATCATTGAGACTCCTCTCCCCAACCCTAACCGCTGTGCATGGTCAGCGCGCATCTTCAGTCTGTTGCATGAGGCACGTGGCTTTCTCCCGCTCTGCTAGTCATCGATTACAATACGGATACCTACACTTACCTGACTGATGCTCATTTAAGAAGTATGTCTCCGACTGTGCCTAATTATTCTAAACTTTGTGAGGACATGCAGTGTGATGCATCAAAATCTAAGAATTAAATACTGTAAATAAAGAATCTAATGGGTTGTCGGAAAAGTCATGACATGTTTTAGCCATGTTTTGCAAAGGTCATTTATTGATAGAAAAAACAAAGATCAATCAATGATATAATGCCCGTTTTGTTCGATAACCTTTTGTCATCTTTCAGTGAGCTGCAGAATGCCTCGTTCATAGAAGGACCTGTCTTTCGTGGCGAAAAACTGTACAAGGTGCTGATTTACAGCCTCATCTGAATTGAACGTTATACCATGCAAGGACTGTTGAAGAGAGGGAAACAAGTGGAAGTCTGACGGCGCAAAGTTAGGCGAGTATGCTGGGTGTGGCAACACATCCCACACAAGCTCCAATAATTTTTGGCGGGTGATCAAACTTGTATGTGGTCTCGCGCTGTCGTGATGGAACACAACACTTTTGCGATGAACAAGCTCTGGACGTTTCTGGATGATGGATTCGTTCAAACTGTCCAATTGCCAACAGTACACATTGGAATTGATTGTTTGGTTCCGTGGTAGGAGCTCAAAAAATATGACACCTTTAAAATCCCACCACATTGAGACCAGAACCTTCCGCTGATGAATGTCTGCTTTGGATGTCGTTTGAGGTGAAGCAGCACGTCGGGACCAAGACTAAATATTGGTGATTACTTTTTTGTATTATTTATTATAAAACTCTGTTGTGGATTATGTATCTGTTTTTTAAATTTTACTATGAATTTTGTCTACGGATTATACGCTGACCTTTTTTTCTCTCATGCTGAATTTTACCATCTGCGGATTATATGCAGCGACAGACTTACATGCTGAAAATTACAGTAACTATTCCAGCTGCATTCAGAAAATGGCTCAGAATTGTGCTAGGTTACTGTTCACCTGGAGTAGTTTGAGCATGCTTGGAAGAAGAAAAATTTTCATTTTAAGCATGCTCAAATGGAAATTGGGAGATGGGGATTCAATTCCTGTTCCAAAGCAATGTAATTTTCATGTTTGCTGATATAATGTTGCATGATGAATAGTAAACTAGTGCACTTCAGAGTCATATTCTGATTCAGATTGCTGCTTGAATAATTGTAGGAACATTTCTTTATTTCCATGCTTTTCTGATTTAATATGGCACAATGGTGCAGGATTTGCTTCAATTAGCAAAAATCTGAAGTTGCTCAGATTCCTAAGCAGCAATTGCTTAGCTTTAGTTACTTGGAACTTCACTGTCTGGGGTGGTGTAATTCAGTGGCGGTTCTACACAAAAAAAAAATAGGGAGTGGAGGACACAAGTTCCTGCTGCATGTACTGACAATTAATTAATGCGTAATCCCCCCCCAAAATTCGGTTATATTGGGGGGGTAGCCTGGAACCGCCACTTGTGTAATGGATAGCATGCTCGAACAGAAATCGAGAGATGTGGGTTTGATTCCCACTCTGGGGCAATGCACTTTTCAAGTTTTCTGATATGGTGAACAGTGAGTGAACTAGAACAATTAAGACTCTGATTGTTGTTGAATAATTATATTAATATAGGAATATTTCTTCTTTGATTTCCAAGAGCTGAAAGAAGCTTTCCTTTCTTGGCATCCAGGAAGTTTAACTTACAGACCAGTCTTGAAAATTTCCTATTCCATTCCGGCACAGACAAAATGCTGAACCTTTACCACAAAAAGTCACACACAAAAAAATAGCTTTGGAATGTCAAATATTGGCATTAAAGGTATATATACAATCAAGGCTTGCCACCATAAGCAAAATTTTTATTAAATAAAAAGTTCTGTTACCATTCAGTTACATTGAAACATTTAAAAAGCCCTTCTGCCTAAAAAAAATTACTTAGCATCAGATGAAAAATTACTCCCTCATTTCAGATCAGATATCTGTGAAGAAAAATGCAATGTTTTAAATCTTTTCTATCAAACTTCCTACCCCACTCCCCTTAAAACTAAGTTGGAAGCAGAAACTATTATTTAGAAAAATAATGCTGATGAAAACAATGAGATATAATAAAATACCACTGAGCAGCATCCAGTATCCTGAATAGGTTTCAAACACTAAAAACTTCAAGACATTGTATTTCACATTAAGTGATATCTCTACACATCAGAACAATTGCATTAACAATAATAAATGGCCAAATGCATTTCAAGTGATACATCTTGCTGTTCTTACTCAGCTATACCAGATCTTGAGTAGCCTTGTCTCAGCTATCCATTGAAAATTTTGAGTACAACTACTGGGTAACATCATATAAATTTAGTCCACTGAAAATATCTAAGATTTACACTATTCTTCCAATTTGTGACTGGTTCAGAATATTACAAATCACATGAACAATTTTAATGCTCACATTTACTGGAAGAAAATTTTTTGTCTCCCACTGTTTTGCATTAGTTGGCTTCTTATTTAAACCAGATGGACCACAGTTGAAAAAAATACATACCTTGAATAAATGCTTCTTCCTCTTCATCACTAGATAAGTCAGGAGGTGGACCAGGTGGAACACCTGGAGGTTGTAAAGCAGGAAATGGCTTCAAAGGGCTAAAATTTAAAAACCAGTTTTCTCAAAGTGTGGGAGGAAAATCAATAACATGTAACAAATTGTATAATGAAACTTCCTACAATATAAAACCCATAAAGATGCAAACAAATACAAATACCACATTTATTTCTACATTGTACATCTTGATATAAGATTATGTGTCTTTTGCATTATGGCATCAGTGAACTTCATTACTAATTTTTAAGATGAAATATTGGGTAAGTAAGATGACCACGATAAAACTTCCCAGCCTTTAAAATTGCTGTTCCCCTGCTGAGTCTGGCTCAATGACAGTGGTCCAATTTTATCATACCACAGAATGACACCACTTCTACTGATCACTGTTGAATGTTTTCTAAGGGTTGTCAATAAGCTATAGTTGTGATTGCCCGATCTGGTAGCAGAACTGTACTGAACACACAACAAGACTTAATAGAAGTAAACCTCACTTTGATGTATAAACTTGGCATATGACTTGGATAGAGTTACAGGTTTTTGTGCTGCATTGTACTGGCATATACCCATTTCTTATTTCCACGATTTCTTGCTCAACAAAACTTTGTACATTAACCAATAATGAAGAAAATGTACTGTATAACCCATTTCTTATTTCCACGATTTCTTGCTCAACAAAACTTTGTACATTAACTAATAATGCAGAAAATTTCATGTATGCTTTATTACATATTTAACTTTAGAATAGTCAGATTTGTAAGATCTGACTATTCTAAAGTTAAAGCTTGCTTTTAGTGTGAACAAGGCTGCAGCATCAGCCTTGTTCACACTAAAAGCAAGCACTCACGTGGTTGACATTGTTTCTTTATCTGTTGCCAGTAGAGATTTCCAAATTATCGGAATACTGAAGGGTGCGTCCAAATTGCAAGAGCTTTTATTGAAGAAAATTTCAATGCTTGCTCTGTAGTGTAATGAAAATTTGTTTGAAAAGGGTGCAATCCTTTTGGTACAATCCCAGTTTGGGCAGAGGTATCTTCAATAGTCAGAAGAGAAAGTGCAGAAGCCGGAAGACTTTTTCTGACATCTCTTTTATGTTCCAAAATTCTGCAGTTTATTGTAAGAAAAGTACTACCAATATAACATTTTTCACCTGAGGAAGCTAAATACGTAATAAAACAGGCATGAAATTTTCTGCATCATTGGTTTCTTCATATTACGTGAAATGGCCTTCCTACCGAAGACTTCGTACATTACTAAACACTGAGCTCTGTAATCAACTAAAAGTTCATATTGGACCCAACTCCTCATTTATTAAACGTTCTGGTTTGCTGGATGGATATGCTTTCCTGTAGTACATAATGGTGAAGTATTTCTTTTCCTTTTGCTTATAACTTAATTCCTTAATGGTTTGACACTGATTTGTTTTAATGCCGAGCTCAATGTATAAATGTGCAGCTCCACTAGCTTTCCAAAGAGTGAACATCAGAAAGGGAAGGAAAAACTGGCTGACCAAACTTTGGTGAACCAGCAGTAGCACCTGCAGACATCTGGTGCATTGTGATAAATGTTACAAATGTTTTGTACACCTATTGTTTATTACTTTGCCCAAAATCCACACAAAATAAACTGTAAGACATGGCTCTATTCAGTTCTTTTGTGGGGTGATACACAAGGGGGGGATTTCAAAGAATAATGTCCAATTCATCTAAAAGAACAGTTAGCTAAATGTTTGTGGCACTGAAAACACAATGAATAATGTCATCCAAGGAGTTATTTTACATAAAAATTACTCTCTAGTACCCCACATTGAACAAGCTATATTGAAGGAAATTTTAAATGATTGTTCCCATAAAGTGATGATATCCATTCAAATCATGGGAATCGTGAAGTGGTGGAATTATTAATCCCCTGACAATGTATAATGAAAAGGAATTGCAAAAGTCCATGTAACAAGATGAAAATAAAGATATTCATGAAGAAGTATTCCTAACAGAACATTAGAAATGCACTCTACACTTTTATACTCCATAAGATAAATATAATTATTAGATCAGACATTTGAGTAGTAGTGAATGGTACTTTTATAAGCCATGAAATGTATTAAAAAAAACATGCAGTGGTAACACACGTTGATTCAAATGCTACCATATTTGAGAATGTAACAATGTTTTTCATACAACCATAAAACAAACAAACATATATCAGTGATGTGTTGTAAGTTTCAAATCCCAGATTTTTATGTGGCAAATATAACACAATAATGATATACAAAATATTTTTGCTTTCAACATGCATACTTCAATTCTTCCATAAACCCAAATATCAAACATAAATGTGCTGAAAGAAATATTTGTATTATATTCATTGCATATGAATTTATTTGATTTTAGCAGAAATCAGAGACACCAAGAACATCCCCAAACTCCTTTGAGTTGTGCTGGTAGGCAGTCAGGGAAAAAGACCGTTTTGAAAGATCGGAAGCCATGGAAACAGATTGAACCACAGATCACACTAGGAAAAACATTTTTTTTTTTTTTTTGCATTCCATCTCCTGTTTGCGCCATTGACAAACAGCATTAAAATATAAATAGCTCATGAATGGAATACTAGTAAAAAAAATGAAACAGTTTCAGCAGAGAAAAGAATTGACAGTGTACCATTTAAGGAGATTTTGGTAGGTTTTAAAAATGTTTAGTATATTATGTTTTAGTTGTTATGAGAACATAAAAAGCAATTGAAGTTAACTCCAATGCTCAAAGTCGAAGGACTGGAAAATCGAAGTCAACTCAAGGGAGACAGGAATTTTAATATTTTTTTTTTTTTTTTAGCGATTCTCATTTTTCCATTTTGAAACCATTCATTTAAAAAATCCCAGTGAATTTTCTTCATTCCTGATCCTATTGCTTTTCATGAGTGACCATTTTCCTTAGAGACTACGAGACAGTAAAATGCTTAGAAGAATTTACCAACTTGAAAAACTTCTTGAATTTCAGAGGCAGAAAATGAACGTAAATGTCAGGTAAAGTGAAAGTAAAGCCAAAAGATTAGCAAAAATGTCCCCTGCTTCCTCCCTCCCATTAAAAAAAACACACACACCTTTAAAACAGTTTCATAATTTAATAACTGTATGATCAGTGGTTGCTTGAATAACAGTCAACTTCTCTGAAGCACTATATAGTGCACCATAGTATGATTGATGGCCTGTAATATGCAGTTCTCTTAGTGGTAAGCCAGTCTGACATATAGTTACAATAATGATATATTAAAATGCATCTGCTTTCCATTTGTTCTGTATGAATTTATTTTATTTCAAGGTTTCTCTTCTGTGTGTTTGTTGATCAAGTTCATAATTATGAAGAGTCCACACATTCCTTCTGTTTAATTCTTTGTACGACAATTTCACATGAAGTTCATCATGTGAATGTTTACATCTATAACAAATCATCACCTGAGATGCAGTACATTTTTTGATGTTTTTCTTACCTTAGAAGCAGATGTGGAAGGAAGGATGGAATTTATTTCAGGTATCACTGTCTTCTCCATAATACACTTCACAATTATGAGGGATGCACACATTCTTTTTTGCTTCTTTGTTCATGGCTTTTAAAAAATGTCAAGATGTCCAGTAGTGAAATACTGTTTGCAACAACATCATCAAAAGGAAGAAGTAAACACAACATGTGTATCCTTCATAATTGTCAAGTGTATTGTGATACTTCAGATTACTTTCATCTGTCATTTCACGCCTGCTTCAAAGGAATGGAAAACCTCAAATGACCTGCATCTCAGAGGATAATTTGGTATAGATGTAAACATTCACATGATGAACATCATGTGACATTGTCACACAAAGAGTTAAACAGAAGGAACACATGGACTCTTCATAATTATGAACTTGATCAACAAGCACACTGAAGAGAAACCTTAAAATAAAATAAATTCATATGTGACAAAAGGAAAGTAGATGTATTTTAATATTTCATTATTGTAACTATATGTCAGAATGGCTTACAGAGAAAACTGCATTTCACAGGCCATTATACTATGGTGCACTATTAAATAACACCAAACAATTAGCAATTAAATCATGATCTCTACACCTGTAATCATCTCTAAGCTTTGCACTAATGTTACTTGATACATACTACATACTGTACATTAATTTTTGACCTAGAACTTCAAGTTTTTCAAAATTGGGGAACTTTTTTATGCATTTCATTCTCTAGTAGTCTACACGAAAAATCGTCACTCACAAAAAAACAATATGATCAAAAAGACTTGAAACTCTTGGAACAAACAAAAAAAAAAAAATTCATTAGAATTTTTTTTGATGAACATATTTAATGTAATTGTTGGGCCAAATGTGCCATATTTTCACTATTTCCATGTAGCAACTCCTTCAACAAACTTGAAAATTACCTTGTGCTAAAGCAGGAATTGAACCCGCATCTCCCGATTTCCCTGTGGGTTCAATTCCTGATCCAGGGCAATGTAATTTTCAAGTTTTTTGAAGAAGTTGCTTCATGGGAATGGTGAAAATATGGCACATTCGTGCCAACAATTACATTTGTATTGCCTTTCATGCATTTCTAAATAATTATTTCTTCAGGGGGATTTATTTCCCATTTATATGTATGAACAAATTTAAAATGCAAAATGAAAATCACTCACAATTTTTTTTAAATTCCTGTCTTTCTTGAGTTGACCTCAGTTTCCCAGTCTTTCCACTTCCGTTCCATTGGGGTAATAGTATACTGGACATTTTAAAAACCTACTATATCATCAAAATCTCCTTGAATGGTACACTCTCATTTCTGCTGAAACCCTTCCGTTTTTTCACCAGTACTCCATTCATTAGCCATTTCTATAATAATACTGTCTGGCATTGGCACAAATGGGAGATGGAATGAACTCTGTGGTTCACTCTGTTTCCATGCCTGACCATCATCCAAACTGGTCTTCTTTCCCTGACTGCTTCCCAGCACAACTTAATGAGACCAGGGATGTTCAGTCATAAAAAAATTTGCTCTCATCAGGTAGTAAAAATGCACTGAAAGGATTCAACAATTGCAGAAAACAAGGAAAAAACATGCTTTTCAAGTAACTTTACAAAGAAAATCATTTTGACAACAAAACATTTTTCCCACAATTAAATTAAAAACAAAAGCAGTAAAAACAAAATACACTCATGAATATTTGCTGCCAAGCACACTCTCTCAAAATATGGTAGCATCAAAGAAACTTACTGGTAAACAGATGTCTTTTTGAGAATTGACTGTGGTATTAATGGCTCCAACAGAGGCAATTCTAACTCATTTGGCAATGGAATTTGTGATGTTACTGTAAATTTGAGAAATTGAAAAACCCACTGAAGATTTTAAGTTTCAATAGCACAAATGTATGCAATAAATTTGTAAAAACAAGAAAAATCATTTTGCTTTTTCTTGTTCAAGATGTTTTCTATGTTAGAAAACATCTTGAACTAAAGAAAGCTAAGGAGGCTCAACAGAATTACCAACACATATATTTAAAATCATTCAAAAAATAATTAAAAATAAAACATTATTCATTTACCAGATAATTCATGGCAAATGTAAGTGCAATTGAGTTGCATCATACACGTACTTAACTTATGCGAATTCAAATATAAGGGCCTAACAAAAAATTCAAAAAAAAAAAAAAAAAATTAAAAAGAGGGCAGAGAATAACTTAAATAGTGTGGACAATTTTTGCTATCATTTCACTCAATGAACAGTCGCCATGGAGCGAGTGTTGAAAGTGACATAAATCTGCTGTTCCCTTAGTCGGTCTTGATTCCTACTTTCCATTAATAATACAAGCACCTAGCTGTGGTGAGTACAATTGTAATGTTTAAAGATACATAGTTTCCTTACAAAAAGGGCCCTAAATGTAAGCCAACTAGTTTACAAGGTGCTCAATCAAAGAAGCAGCAATCTGTTCCAATGCTGAAGAAAAATTGGCATCGTTAGACATCATGAGAAATGGTATATAAATCTCCAACATTCTGTTGCACCAAAATATGGTCACCACAAATCTAACATCTATGCTACAAGACTAGAGGGAGAGAAAAATTCACCAAGCCATGGAATCAAGTGCCACAATAAACTGTTATGGTGATGACCCAGGTGCATGGTAAGATTTCAGTGAAGACTGAAAAACATCAACCATAAATGTGCAAGATCAATGGCAGCAAACTGCATGAAAATGCTATCTTATGCTTTCATGCTGTTCAAACATAACAATAAAGATGAATAAGCGTTCTGATGAGAAGGAATTCAAAGCCAGTCAAGGTTGGCTTAACAGCTTTAGCATTTGCTTCAACTTAAGAATGTACAGATTACATCTGATGGTAAAGAGGTTACAAAAGTTTGCTCAGAAGTTAAAGAAAATTATAATAGAAAAAGTTATCTTCTGAAGCAAGTTTTTAATGTTGGCAAAACTGGGCACTTTTGGTAAAGAGTGCCCAACTGCATTAACATTTTGAAACAAAAAGTTAAGTCCCTAGCTTCAGAGTAGCTAAAGATCACATGACTGTGTGTTTTACAACCATGCAGCTGAGTATTTAATAAAGCTTGCTATACAGAGCTTCAAATTCCTATATTATAAAAGGCAAGAACAAAAACCTCATGCCTGAGTTATGGTAGTCAACTAAAAAAGCTTAGGTGACAGCAGCATCATTTCTGGATTGCTTTCACAAGTATTTCATTCTGCAGGAGCTCTGGTGCCTTGAAGAGAAAGAACTTGGCTTTTAAAATACTGCTGACCATAGACAACGCTGTTGGCCATCCTGAGGCATTCTGGTTTGTACATAATGATGCTAAAGTCACTTTTTCCTCCACCCTCCCAAAGTATCACTTCCATTCTGTGATCTCTTGAACAAGACATGATTCACTGTTTCAAGGTCATATACATGAAAGCCTATGTTTTCCTAGATATGTATGTTGCACTATGAATGCTGGTCTCAATCTTAATGAGACAGAATGTTGGAAGTCCTTCAGCATTTCCATTTGATTCATTTATATTAAACAGGCAATAGATGAAATCCAGCCTGAAACAGTCAATGCATGTTGGCAAAACAATGGATAAATATTATTTCAAAGGTTTTCATACCAACTTACAAAAAAATAAATGAACTACTCAGGTGGACAGGCATGTGTATGGAGATGATTTCATCAACATCCTCAAGGAAGAATTGAAGAACGAATTGACAGTTACAGAGAAATACTGACTCACGAAGAGCTAGAGGAATTGATAAAATCGTCTACAGAAGAAGAATATGATGCCAATAAAAAGAAAGAGTCAGCAAGTTCAAATCTTCAAAAATTTTAAATGTTCCAAGAAGCAAAACACTTAAAAGTTAGTTAATTTCTCAAAATCCTTATATCAGCAGTTGCTCTGGCTTTTTTAAAGTTTTTACTAACCCATTCGCCAAATTCAATTTTATTTTGCTAAGGTGTTAAGATAGTACAAAAAGTAATTGTCAATATTTTCCCCTCCCACAAATTGCGAAGAATGCGATTGGCAGCGTATCCCCTGCCTATATGTAATGAATCCTCAAAATTATATGTATATAAAGGACAATTTGACACTGCACTGAGAAATGTTTGAGCAGCTCAAGAGAAAACAGTGACTCATCATCATGTTTTTCAAGAAAAAAAAAAAAGAACAACAGCAGATAAGCCAAACCAGCGTGACAACCAATCATCCATCTCTGTTTCAATCTCTTTCATTTTTAAAAATGTCGCTATATAGTGTAAAATTATATTTTACATATGTACTCTTTATTACATACCACATATTTTACAAGCACATAAATGCATATATTATTCGCAGAGTTGAATACACAATGGCTGTTACATAAAAACTGAGAGTAAAATCACAGAAAATGAAGAAATATAGGTACAGCAAAATATATGTTATTCTTTCTCAAAGTATCTTCCCTTGGATAATATGCAATGGTCCCATCGCTCAGTCCACTTTTCAAAACATGTGGCAAAGGCATTTTGTGGAAGCTGCTTTAGAGACACCTATACAGCTTGAATAATGTCAGCATTTGTGTTGAATGTTGCACCACGGAACTCCTCCTTAATTGTTGGAAACAACCAGAAATTGCACGGGGTGAGGTCAGGACTGTAGGCAGGCAGTGGCATGATTTCAATACTGCATTTCATAAGAAACTGTTGAACACAAGCAGCCACATGTGGGTGGGCGTTATCATGGTGTGGGGCCCACTTGCCCATCAGTTCCTGTCACTTAATCGATATGTGTTGTCATAGACGCTTCAAGACTGAAATGTAATACTCAGCATTGACAGTAATTTGTGGTAAAACAGCATGCTGGCAGACCACACCTTTATGATCAAAGAAAATTATCATCATCACGTTCCCAGATGAATTGGTTTGGCAGACTTTTCTCAGAGGAGGAGAGCCTGTGTGTTTCCAGACATTTGTTATGAGCTTCGTGAGGGGTTCAAAGTAGTGGACCCAGGTTCTATCGGCAGTTATTACTGCGTTTAGAAAGCTTGGATCCTTTGCAATAATTTGTTTCCACTCGTGACACACTTGAACTCTGGCTAACAATCGTTCTCTCGTCAGATGATGAGGTACCCACCTGGAATACACATGATACAGCAGTAATTTGTTGTGTAGAATGGGGAATTCCAATGATTTTGAAACATTGGTTGACACCGCTATGTCTTCACACATCATTCGTCGATCTTCTTGCAGGATTACCACAACAGTGTTAACAATATGCTCTGTAACAACACTTTCAGGTCGACCAGGCCTAGAAGCGAGTTCTGCCGACAAACGCCCTTTTTGAAATCATGGTGCCATCTAAAAATCGACTCACCCAAATATTTATCTTTGTAAGTTTTTTTTCATTAAATCAACTGTTTCTGGAGCCATTTTACCCAAACAATAGCAAAATTTTATCGCACAATGCAGTTAACTTCTTATCTCTGAATTACTCACCCCCATAGCTGTATGGCAAAATGCAGACATACCTTAAACAACTATGTAATAACAAAAAATAACAAAACCAGAATCGTCTTCCATGGCTACATAAATACTTCCTTAATTCAGTTAGTTGTCTGCATGGTTATTTTTCCCCTTCACACTGTTGCTAACTCAAAAAAATTACTCTCAGTTTTTATGGAAAGGCCTCTGTACAAAAGCAGCTATACTGTACTTTTCTGAACAATTTAAATGATTTTCAAAGGGTAGCTTTGACTGTACATGATTTTTACTTTCCTTGCTGACTTTAAAGCTCAGGCATAAGATGCAACACCACGGTAAATTCAGATACACAAACAATGAAAACTATAAAATGAGTTAAAGTAGTCAAAAATATATTCTTTTAAGGTTATGGCAGATCACAAGTTCTTAGATGAAGGGAAAAAGAGGCTGTGTGTGTGTGTGTGTGTTACACACCTCCAAATGGAGGGGTGTTGAGGAGAAGTGTTAGGGAAGTGTGGATAAATTGCTGCATATGGTAACTAATCGAGGAAAGCCTTGGCCAAATTCCTGTTTCTTTCTAACTAGCCTTGTTTATAGTATTGTAGCCAAATCTGGATCATGTGCAATCAGATCCACACTCCATTCACCACCATATTTGATTTAATTGATTTAACAGGCTTTAATTACTTAGATGCCGCAATTGCTGAGGTCATAACACATGAAAGGAATAGACAAATGACTTAGCAAAGCAGGGAAAGTTTCTATCCAAGTGTACAAAACTATTTTCACTCACATTGGAAAAAAAGAATCTCACCTCCCTTTCACTTAAAAAAAAAAAATGTAAATGAAGGGTGGATACAGAGTAAGGTCTTATCTGAAAAATTATAAATTGTTGACATGACAGAAATATTAGGAGAAAACATGCAGGTTAGCAAATCAGATTAGGTCACAAGAAAGTACTCCTTTCACAAAATATAAAGATGATGAAAATGTATTCAGATGGCTTGGTCGTATAATGTATTTTAAGAGAAATGAAAGGCATCCCAAGACAGACACCCCATTCTTAGTCAGTAGTCTGCAGATCAAGGAAAGATGATCATACATGATGTAAAACTGTTCATTACTAACACAGGGGCCAATTACTCTGAGGCAGAAAATGTATCAAATAAGCAGGCAACATATTCTGTAACAAACAAATATTAAATTTTATGTTACTATATTACATGTTTCCTATTTTTCTTTTTCTCATTCAGTACCTGTGTAATGTGGCATTTCAGCCTGAACAGTACTTTGAGACAAAGGTGTAGATATGTGCACACGTTCATTTCATTCATGTTTTTAGTGAATCATAGTACAAATAGCATGATCGTAAAATCATATATTGATCCATTTTGTTTCCAAGAAACACAAGGAATTGTTAATTTAAGATTAAAAATCTTCCACTGCATACAAAGAAGCAAAACTGCTTCTTTGTATGCAACGAAATATATTTAAAACTTATTAAATTTTAGTTTTTGGGAACATTTTCCATCATACAAGAAAAGAAGGATGTGCGGAAAAGCTCAACATTTTATTAAAGGTATGCAAAAGTTTCCGCCGTTTTAAGGAGAAAGGAACAATCAGGAAACCAGTACACATTTATTCAAAGAAATATTGGCCGTTAGCATCAATGACCTTTTGCCATTTTTTCAGGAAACAAATGAATGCCCCTGTGATAGGACTCGGGTTTTGAGCTGAAGAACGCAGTGACGAAATTTTCCACCTCTGGAACTGTGGTGAACCGCTATTGGGCAAGGGAATGTTGCATAGAGCAAAACAGATGAAAGTCTGAGAGTGCAATGTCTGGGGAGTAAGCCAGGTGCAGTGGCGGCTTTTCAGGTGAAGTAGGTGAAGTGCCTCTTCACCTATTTTACTTAAAATAAAGTTTTATTCAGTATTTTTTTATAATATATTCTTTTTGCCTTTATTCAGTTCCAAAATACTCAAAATTTTGAATAGATATTAATTCACATGGCGCGCTCAACACGGAAAACAAATCCTTATACGCAAAACAGTGCAAGTGAAGAGCCGAAATGAGAATGCTTGGAAGTCTGCAGTTGTCCGCCGAGTTGCCATGGTAACCGTGACGTCACCCTCCTCAATCTGCTTGGAAGTGTTTCACCTTCACGCGCCTTACCTCTGCATCTTTCAGTTTTTGAACGTAAAGTCGTGAGAGATCACGGTGAAGTGGGCGGACTATCAGGGTACCATGCAATCTGCTAGGGCTTTTTCCTTGTGGTGCTGTGGTATATTATTTTCCGAAAGGGATTTGTTCTTTCGTACTTTGTGATTATTTGTTGAAAGCTTTAACTGATATTTTAGGTTTGTGTACAATTTAACTGATAGTGATAGTTTTTAGTATCCATCCTGTGGACGACATTGTTTGTAATTTATTGCAAATTCCATTTACTCTGTGGAAAGATGAAGATAAAAGAGACATTTTGCTTCAAGGACGACCAACGGATTTACTGACAATGGTTGTCAAGAACGAAATTAAGAAGAGCGGTAAATCTAAGAATATTAATTTTAGAAATTGTTGG
The DNA here is from genome assembly GCA_039090855.1 of Macrothele yani. Lineage (NCBI taxonomy): Eukaryota > Metazoa > Arthropoda > Arachnida > Araneae > Macrothelidae > Macrothele > Macrothele yani. The sequence goes on from CM077014.1 coordinate 6,324,172, forward strand.
TTTACTGAATATAAATGGATTTGCAGCACTCCTGTGTTATTATTATTATTATTATTATTATTTTGGCCCTGCTTGCTTTTTAGTAATAAACATTCGGCGTGGAATAAAGACGAATTCTCAGATTTATTAAGTTAAGGAATTTTGAAAAAATTCAAAACACCATTGCTAATGCCTTGCGGAAGAATGCTAGGCTTTTGAAAACGCCTTTTAATGAAAACGTTCGTTTAAATAGACTTTTCCTGCAGACAGTGATTGATGCAGTATTAGTCTATACTGTATTTGAGCAAACAAGAACTAGCATTCCATGGCCATGACGAGAGCATGGGCTCGATAAATCGTGGAAATTTCATTGAATTACTTTCATTGTTGATATGAAGAAGTTCTTTAGAAATTGAAAATCAATACGAAAGGATAAAAAACTATTCAAAATGAATTAATTGAATGTATTTCTGAATATATAAACGATCACGTCAAAAATTAAATAATTTTTTATTGTTGATTTGGAGGGTGTATTGGTTGAGGGATTTTTGGGTTTTCATGATGTGAATGAAGATAGAACGTCAGGAGCTTTATACAAAATGCTAGACAAAATTTTGGAACAGTCTGATTACCAACACAAATAAATAGGACAATGTTACGATGGGGCAAGTACAATGTCTGGACACTTAAATGGGCTACAGAAAAAAAAGTCAAGGATAAAGCTTCTCAAGCTGTTTTTGTTCAATGCTTAGTTCATCGTTTGAATCTTGTATTACACCAGAGTTTTTCTAAAATTTCTAAATGTCGAATACTTTTTGCAAGCCTCAGTGGAAATGTTTCGTTTTCCCAACATTCTGCGAAGCGGTCTTATACACTTACATCAACAACCGCAAGATGCAGACCAACCATAACAGAAACTCGATGGTCCTCCACTTCGAAATTAGTAAGTGTAGTTGTTGAAGATTGGGATAAATTGAAGGAAGTGCTTGGATTTCTTAAAAATAGCGAATAATCAGACAAAAAATCAATTCATCTTGCCAAGGGGTTTTTGAATGATATGAACACTTTCGAATTTACATTTTTGGCTCCACCGATCTATTATTCGAAATTTTGAAGAAAAAATAACTAAACATAAAATACTGTGTAACTCAAATTAAAAAAAAAAAAAGGAAAAAAATAATCTCGTGAAATTTTGAGCCATAAAAGGAACGATGGGTTATTTGAAACACAGTTTAGAAAAGCTAGCAAAATCACAGAAATCAGCACGGGTATATGCTGCTCTTACACAGGAAACAATTTTTCAAAATTATAAACAATTGTATTTTGAAATTTTGGATCACATTCTTATGGAAATAGATATAAGGTTTCAAGACTGTAAGAAACTTCAATTTGTCTGACTTGCTGACACAACCAAATTCGAATAATTTAATGCATGCTTTCCCACTCGCGCTCTTGAAAATCTACATCTTTATGGAAACATATTTACTAAACACCAGCGCCTTAAAAATTACTGAGTCTTGTATATGCCAATGAAAAATTAAGGAATATATTGTCTCAAGAACTCCTTCGAGTGTTTCACGAAGACAAAGACATTTTTACAGAAGATTATAAATTGGTTTTCCTCAGTTTAACAATTCCATCTACAAGTGTGCCAGTGGAAAGAAGTTTTCTTAAAAGAACACAAACTTGCTCAAAAAACACTAGTTCCCACGATAGACTTGCTTCTCTGGCAAATATTTCTATTCAGGAAGACATTTTATTGATGCTCACGAAGAAACAACCATCTAACCATCTTATGACGACATAATCGACAAATTTGTAGCTTTAAAAGGAAGAAAAATTTATTTAATATACAAAAAATAAGTAAGTCCTCATTAAGGGATTTTCATTGTAGACAGTATATATCTTTTCATACTGCTCTTGTACCTCTTCACCTATTTTTCCAACCACGAGCCGCCACTGGCCAGGTGCGGTAAAATCTCCCAGTGTACCTGTTCAACGGTTGATTTCGTGGTGGCATCGACATGTGGACTGGCCTTATCGTGTAACAGGATGACTGGGCGGCGTCTTTTACCTGTTCATGGGCATTTTTGCTTGATTGCGGTGTTCAGTTTCATCAACTGATCGCTATATCGTTGTGCAGTGATTGTTTCGTCCGGTTTCAACAGTTCGAAGTACAGCACTCCATGCATATCCCACCACACACACAACAGCATCTTTTCCCCCTGGATATCCTGTTTTGCAGTGGATGTTGATGGCTGGCCGGGGTCGACCCAGTATCGCTTGCGTACGGGGTTGTCGCAATTGACCCATTTTTCATATCCAGTGACAACCTTCCACAAGAAATTCTTCCCTTGAAACCTTTTCAGCAATGCCATGCAGATGCCCAATCGTTGACCAATATTATGCTCCGTTAAATTGTGCAGAATCCACTTACCAATCTTCTGGATCTTTCTCAAGGCCTGTAGATGCCGTACCACTGTCGACTGAGCCACTTTCAAACGTTTTGCAGTTGCGTGGTCGATTGTGTGGCATCCTCTTACAACAGTGATCTCAGCTCCTCGTCTGCGAATTTCTGCAGTCTACCTGCACGTGGCTTGTCTTCCAAGGTGGCTTGTCTTCCAAGCTTAGATCACCTTTCTTAAACCTGGCAAGCCATTCTCGACATGTCCGCTCACCCATAACTGTTTCGACATACGCTTGTTATATTGAACCATATGCTTGATTTGCACTTTTTCCCTAAATTAAACATGAATAATAAACGTGCTGCAAATGAACTTTATCGACCGCCATGCTTGGATTCATGTACGAACTGACAGCATGGGTCACTGGCCGGTTAGACCCCTACAGCGCCTGCTAGCGGAGGCGGCGGAAACTTTTGCATGCCCCTAATAATTAAGAAATGATTCTGAACTAGAGATATTAAACTGTAGTTCACCTGAAAGTAGTTTTAAGCATAATGAATGCATCTTGGATTGAAATATAAAGCTTAAATAAAATTTTACATGTACATGGATTACTGTCTAAATATTGTATAATGTTCTTAGAATGGAAGATTTTTTTTTACAATAGATCATTTACTGAATAATTGCTCAACAATCTAAAAAAGCAATTAAATAGATTTCAAAGACAGTATTTATATTTATACACAATTATGAGCAGCAATACTTTAAGTCTTAACTATTAGAATTTTATATACATTTATACTTACAGAATAAGGGCATGTTTGGAGTTGCTGGCAAGGGAATTTCATCAACTTGTACTTGTTGAGCATATCGAACAGATTCTAATGAAAGAAAGAATTTCTACTATAATTAAAAATGGTATTCTGCACAAAAATACAATTCTGCAATCTACACTCAAAAACTTTGGAAAGACATTTATGAATTATTAATAGGGAAATTAAAGAAACTCTCAATTCATTCATCTATACATACATATTAGTGATTTTTCCAAAATGCTTATTTCGCAATTTGATACATGTATTTTGCAATGAGAATTAATTTGTGAATTGCATTGAAGTCCTTAAAAATTATATTATACCCATCTAACCTTAAAAAAGATAATCAAAATGCCAAATAGATGGTTAAGTTCTGCATCACATACCAAAAAGCTAAAGGCAACATGCATGAGACCATTGCACTTAAGAGTTTGAGCTGTCTACTACATACTTAAGAGTTTGAAATGTGACTTCATACTACCATCGAATTCATACCAGAGCCATAAATGGCAGAAGGTGGTGAGAAGGCCCGCATACATTACTTTGAACTGGGACCATACACAAGTGATTAATATCAGCATGCATATGCACACTCTTCTAACACCTTCATGGGTTTAACAACCACCGTGAGCAACTCAATGGGCTATAAGCAGTTGCCCGTCCCTAATTAAGGGTCATTGGTTCTAGGGAAGGGAGAGAGCCAGTGCCATAAGACAAACGCAACATCCATGCCTCACTGGGATTTGAACCCGGACCCTTGATGAACGAATGGTCATAAACCAGCGCTTAGACCACTGCGCCACCGGGGTGGCCCAAACACATATTCAAAATGCACGCATGATATCTGACACCTCTTCTGTTCTAAGTTGTGGTGGGACAAAAGGATGAACACACCACCTATGTCTTGTCTGGAATTTGAGCCCAGGTGCAACTCAGCCAAGTAATTACTAGACCAGATTATACGCATTAAAACTGCAAAACATGCAAGCAAATATACACTTAAAATACACAAGTTATGCACCTAAAATGCACATTTGCATTTATAATTTTGGTTTATTTATGCTGTGGACCCAGAAATGACTTTTCAAATATGAATTGATGAACTGAATACAAATGAACACATTACTGTCAAATATAAGTACTAATAATAAGTAATAACTAATGAAACTAATAAACAAAACAACTTCTTAAATGATATACCATATTTTTCTTTGTATAATCTGCAGGCCATGATATTGAGGGAAAAAAATTGATGTATAATCTGTACCTGCAATGTTTAGAAAAGTCACAATTTACAAGATGAGCCAACAGTCCAAAGAAGTAGGAAAACAACAAACAAAAAATGTTCTTCAGAGTTGAAGAAATATTTCGGTTGGAGAATATTTTGATGCTCTTAACACACAGAAACTTGTGAATTCACAGTTGTGGGTGGTGCAATGGTTAGCGCGCTCGAACGTAAATCGGGAGATGCGGGTTCAATTCCCGCACCACGGCGGGGAAATTTTCAAGTTTTCTGATGTGATTAATTCATGTGTGAAACAGTAATTACAGTCGATTCGGCGATGTCAGATTGCTGTGTTAATTATCAAAAAATTTTCTTATTAGAAAAAATAATTTTCATTTATAAATGCTTATCTGTAATTTTCAAGTGAAAAAGAGCAAAAATTATGATTTTTTTTTTAGCATTACCACAATTAGATTTGCACAATCTACAAATGTGTGTGATGAGGATCACACAGCTCATGATCAAATATGACAGCAAATAATATCACCTTCATTGCATCATATTATTTTGTCAAAATGCTCGTAAGTAAAAAAAAAAACAACAAAAAAAAAAACACTTTTTTCAACTGCTTGTGGGACTTCCATGTTCAAATTGTGTTACATTTTCCTGTTATTAATACATTTCTGGCAACTTTCCAAATATATGACCACTTCTGACAATTATGATGCAAAGTTTTAAAAAATTGAAGTGTCACAAAACCATTATTATTTTTAAAGTATAATCCTCAGAATTTAAATTTACAATTTTAACAGTTAATCTGCAGATACGGGGTGTGGCAGAGTTGACAGCATATTAATAAAATCACACCGTAAGTGAACAAATGTTTTTTATTTATTACTTTCTATGTCAAATAGTAGTTACAAGAATGCCATTGATCAGTCAATGTTTGAATATGACCCCCGTCAAATGGCGGCCCCGCTGCACCACAAATTCTTCTAAGTGGCGTTGGAAGGAGTCCATTCCTCGTCGTAACATATCGTCAGGGATATTGGTGACTGCAGCTCTGATACGCCCCTTCAATTCCAATATGGTGGCACGTGTTTGGAAGACTTCTTTCTTGAGGTACCCCCATAGAAAAATCAGCACATGTTAGATCGGGGTACTGGGGCATCCAAGGGATGTCACCATAACAAAACTGTTATGGTGACATCCCTTGGCCAAAGATTTTCGTGTGCAACCAAATCTTGAGACTTGATTTCTTGCACAATTTGGAACTTACAAGGGTGAAAATGGAGATCGTCATGCAATATTCTCCCGAATGAACGATCAGAAATGTGCAAAGCTGTAGAGTGTTGCCGAGCAGATCTTTTAGGGCTACGCAAGATTGCAGCACGAACACTTGCAATCATTTCCGGTGTCTGCACAGTCCTTTCACTACCTACTGGTTTACGATTACAAGCCGATGCTGTAAATCTAAAGGAACTTACACACCTTGTGATGGTGCACCCAACTGGCACGTTCCCATGACGTCCCACCTTGAAATGTCGCCTGAATAAATGTTGTGTGACAACTACAGATTGTTATTCTTGAAATACATTTCAACAGCGAAAGCATGATGTTCAGCCATCCAGCTCGCCATGTTGAACAAAAAACAAAATGGCAGCTCATTGACGTAAGAATGCCGCATCATCGGCCGCGCATTAGTACATGACGTCATTGTATGACACGCTGCAAATTACACTATGAATGCTGCCGCACCCTGCATGATGAAAAATACAACAGTTTTATATGCCTTAATTTTTGTTTCAATAGACCACAATATGTTTTCTAAGTGTTCAACTATTTGTTTTGTCATTTGTCATCTAAAACCATTTTAATTACCTCAGTAACTATTCAGTTCTGAACAAACTTCTGCTCAACACGTTATCAAAACATGTTACATCAATAAAGTGTTGAACAGAAGTTTGTTCAGAACTGAATAGTTACTGAGGTAATTAATATGGAATCCACATAAACTTTGTAAATAACAATTGATGCTAATTGAGTATTTATTAACGTATATTAAAACCATTTTTATCGCAGAAAATGTTCTCTCTACATTTATCTACAACTGTTGCTGGGCAATATTTAAAATGTTTTGCTCATGATGGCAATTTGTAACCATCGCCATTGATAAAATCATTATTTTTTTCAATTTCTGAAACCCAGAGCTTTTTTATTTAAAACAGCATTCATTTCCCTTTAATTTTTTCTCCAATTTCAGTAGGAACGATTTAAATGGCATTTTCAACTCTCTTTATTCCGTCATCACGTAATAAAATGAATTGAAATTACAGTTTTGTAATGCTCACTGGTAGACAGGAAAAGTGTGTCTCAACCTTCGTCAGAATTTTCTGAAGGGTGCTCTCAGAACTTATCTTCTTATCAGAAAAAAACAGTAGAAACATTTCCACTGTCTAACGAGTTTGCAATATTACTTTCCGACCCCGAATTTCATTGCATCACTTAAAAAAATGAATTCAGATTCCAGTTTTGTAATGTTCACTGGTAGCAAGAAAAAGTGTGTCTCAATCATTGATATAATTTTTTGAAATGTGCAGATAGAAAGCATCTTGTTATCAGAAAAAAATTGTAGAAACATCTGCATTGTCTAATGAGGATACAATATTATATTCTAACCCCAAATTTTGCACACAAAACAAAGCTGTATTTTGCCTATTTTCGGCACCCAGTCAAAATGAGCAGTGGTGGAAGAGGATAATAAGGACTCATTTCTTTACACATAGTGCGATCAAAAAGGTCTGAGACTAGGTACATAGCGCGCCAACAGATAGCAGTATGCGGATGCGCCAGCAACGGTCGAGGGCAGGGACGTTCATGAGTCATTGTGCCAAGTGGCGTCATTCTGTGAACATTGGGAGCTGTGCTACATGGTATTTGGTGACCACGTGCAGAACACAGTTGCGATTTCGGTATGGACTGCAAACTAGAGTAGCGAGCGAACATCAAATTCTGCGTCAAACTTGGCAAATCGGGAACGGAGACGCATGAAACGTTGCGGCAGACTTATGGCAATGAAGCAATGAGTCGTGCAAGATGTTTTGAGTGGCACTCGTGCTTCAAGAGTGGCAGAACAGCACTGGAAGACGGCGAGAGGTCAGTGCGACCGTCCATGAGCTAAACTCCTGAAAATGTGGACAAAATTAGGGAACTGGTGCATAAGTATCGTCGGAGACCCATTCAAGACATTGCTACTATCGTCAATGTGTCATACGGAACAGTGCAAGAAATTCTGACGTCGGTTTTGAACGTGTACCGCATTGCTGCAAAGTTTGTGCCAAAGATTCTGAACCCCGAACAGAAGGCGCTCCGTGTTGAACTCTGTCAGCAAGTGGTGAATGAACCAACGTTCCTGTCGCGGGTCATCACTGGGGACGAGACTTGGGTCTACAGTTATGACCCGGAGACCACACAAGAAGAGCTTGGCATCTCCACAACCGAAGAAGGCCCGACAGGTACGGAGCACAACCAAAAGCATGCTCATCGTGTTCTTCGACATTCGTGGGGTTGTGCACTGTGAATTCGTCACCCAGGGCTAAACTGTCCTCGCCATTTTTTACTGCGATGCTCTGCTGCATTTTAGGGAGGGCATTTGCCACAAATGACCTGAAATGTGCTGCAGGGGCGATTTCCTGCTCCATCAGGACAATACAACAGCTCACAGAGCATCAGCAACATGCCAGTTTTGCAGTCGCAACAGCATGACTACCCTTCCTCACTCACCGGATTTGGCCCCCCTGCAACTTCTTTCTGTTCCTGAAGATGAAGCTGAAGCTCAAGGGTCGCCGTTTTGAAATCATGGACGAGATCCAGCTCAAATCGCAGATGGTGCTTGACACGATTCACGAACAGGACTTCCAGGGAGCGTTCCAACACTGGCAAAAGTGCTGGCAGCAGTGTATCGCTGCCCAAGGAGACTACTTTGAGGGAGATCATAGCCAGACTAAAGTAACGTAAGTACTTTGTTGTATATCGGCCTAATCTTGGAACTTTTGATCGGACCTTGTACATGTTGATCCACATCTTTTGCAAAAGGGATGAAAAACAATATAATTTGGATCTCTTATTTCTATCGACAACAAGGACCTTGCCAGTGTGAAATAGTTATCATTATATGCGGTTTTTAATAAATATATTTTGGAACATGAAAAAAGTCTGTGTACTTATGTTATTTGCATCATAATGCAAATAACAGAAGTACACAAATATTACAATTCCTCTGTAAAAAAAATATATTTTGGAACATGAAAAAAGTCTGTGTCCTCTGAGAAAGCTTATGACCGAGTGAATAGGACACTTTTGTGGAAGGTATTGAATGAATATAGTGTTACTGGGAATCTACTTAATAGTGTAAAAGCCATGTATGCTGGTAATAGAGTTTGTGTATGAGTGAATGGTGTTTTATCAAAATGGTTTTCTATTGGTGCAGGAGTTAGACAAGGTTGTGTAATGTCACCATGGCTGTTTAATATATTTATGGACGCATGCATGCGTGAGGCCAAAATAGATAATAGTGGTTTATGTCTTGGTGATATCCGTGTGTGCAGATTGCTGTATGCTGATGACACTGTCCTGTTGGCAGATAGCAAAAGTGAGTTGCAGAGTATGTTGACTCGGATGCACGAAGTTTGCATGAAATTCAAACTGAGTATAAATAAGGGAAAAACCAAAGTTATGGTGTTTGAGAGAGGAATGGTTAGCACTGAATGTAATGTAAGTATAAATGGCACTGTGATTGACCAGGTGAGTGAGTTTGTGTATTTAGGAAGCATGTTTGAAGGAGAGAACAAGTTGGATAGTGAAATCAGTAGGCGAGTGAATTCTTCATTGAAAGTCATAGCTGCTCTGGGAGGTTTTCACAGGAATGATGGGTTCTCTAGAGAGTCCCGCATGGCTGTGTATGAAACAGTAATTGTTCCTACTCTGATGTATGGCAGTGAAACCTGGGTACTGCAGAAGAAGCATAGGAGTCGTTTGTGTGCTGGAGAAATGTGTTACTTATGTGGGGTTTGTGGCAAGACACGATCTGATTGTGTGAGGAATGAAGATGTATTGCAGTTGTGTGATGTAAAGCAAAATGTAGTTAGCAAGGTGGAGACCAATATGCTTTGGTGGTTTGCCCATGTTGAAAGAATGAGTGATGAAATGCTTACTAAGAAAATATTTTCAACCCAAGTGGCAGGAAGGAAAGGCAGAGGAAGGCCAAGGAAGACATGGGTGGATCAGATTCAAGAGTGTCTGTATGAGAAAAAGATTATGAGTATGAAGTATAAAAGATCTTGTGTATGGCGTGTAATGGATATCAGTGAAGCACGAGTTGTATGTCAAGATCGCTGTAAATGGCAAAGTTTGATACGACAACAATAAGTAAAAATATCTGGAAGTTTGTATTTCTTTTTGGAGCTAACCTCTGAATCTCAGAGAACAGCTTAGTGATATGTATGTATGTATGTATGTATGTATGCTTAACATTTGAATCAACAAAAATGACATGGATGGAACTTTAGCATTCATTTAATGAGAAGGTCAAGTTGGCATTTCAACAGGTGAGCTTCTTTTCAATTGTACCTTCAACTGTTTTAACTTTTATTCCAAACATCGCTATGATTCCTCCATTGAGTGCAAAGCTAACTATGATGTGAGTAACAGAAGAAGATGAACTTTTTCATGTTCCAAATTATATAGGGATTAAGAACATTTTCACTCCAGTTGATAACATAAGTTTGTGAACTGGAGTGCATATGTTCCTAATGATCTCCTGCAACTTTATATATAGCTGTATACGAAGCAAGTTACAAGCAAAATGCTAGGATAAAATATTTTTAAAGCAGCCTTTGCTTTTACCATATAAGAATCAGAATCTCTAATAAAAACTAATAAATTTTCATAAGATAAATAACTTTTCTGGCCATAAAAAACACAAAGAAATTGTTTACAAATCTAGCTATTGTTGAATATTCAACTTTTTCGAGAGCTATACAGGCAAGTAGATATAGGTGATATGGTTGTGTGTGTTCAGTTTTTCACAAATTAAGTGGGCCTATGCAGTGTAATGACCACATATTTGTCTGTTGTTTTGTCACTGCATAACCAAATATAGATGTGTCTGATTCATGCCACGTTTCATTAAGAAACACAATGGAAATGCTGTCACAGTTGTTTTCATTAATCTGGCACATTTATATTATTTCCATTACTGAAAGAAATGCATAAAGGAACATAAAATAGAAGTCATCACTCTTTCCACGTTTATAAGTGAGTCACAGAAAAATTTCTCATCGGCCGCCACCGGGAATTGAACACAGGGTCTTCCAGTAATGCACCGGATATGCTTCCACTGCACCACAGCGGCCCGTGCAGTGGAAGCATATCCGGTGCATTACTGGAAGACCCTGTGTTCAATTCCCGGTGGCGGCCGATGAGAAATTTTTCTGTGACTCACTTATAAACGTGGAAAGAGCGATGACTTTTATTTGATGCTTTAAAACTCTGTGCACGTTAAAAGGCAGGATTGCTTAAAAACTCAGTACGAGTTCGGAGAAATTCCCATGTCACATTTTTAGCACATTTTTATTAGTGGTATAACATAAGATATTCCACAACAAATTTTCTGGCACATTTTGATTTGCACAGTATCTCTTTGAATTTTTTAAAGTGTTTGTTGTTTAATTTGTTGAGTGGAATATTACAACTTAACACAGCATTATATAACCCTGCAAAATAATTTCTGCCTTTGTACAACAAAAGTGATGCTGTTGTTAACAATTCTGTATGAAGCTTTGGTTACTTTTCTTCAGTTTTTTGCAGTTTTACTGCATTTTTTGACTGTCAATCAATTTGACACTTTTATCCCACAAATGATTGTTTTTTTTCACAAACTGCACAATACACAATTTTTTCACGACTAGTTAAATTCTCACTGTAGTCAGAAATTCATGGTTTGAGTAAAACTTCTTTACTTGATTTAATTTTGGTGGCTCTCACTATCAAAACTGCATTTTCCAAAACACTCAATTATTAACAGATTAAATGTAATGTACGTACGTACCCAGAGACCTGCTATACTGAATTGACCCAACTAACATTTTTTATGATGAGATCATTAGGTTTGAAATTTAGCTCACAAAATTAAATGCTGCATGTTGTTTTTATGCACACTGTATGAATTTCACCTCAATTTGTCTGGTAATTGGATGGAAATTTCAGCCACGAAGGTCAAACACCAAAGCATGCTGACCCTTGCATTGGAGGCCAGCAAATGACATTCCTGATGTAACATTTCTTGCTGCCACATGTGGAGGCAGGTAGTTTATTATTTCTCCTTTCCCTGAGCTTCAGTAGATTGCCAATCCTTTGATCTACTTAGAAGATCTGTGAGTTTGGGCCATTGCTTGTCTTCCCAAGCCTGCTTTTTTTTTTTTTTTTAAAGGAAATGTGCTAAGCATACATTAAACGATCAAATAAACTGTAAAAAACGTTTAGCTTGAAGTATGCATTTTTTATGGCTAATTCGTAAATTTTACATGTTTTTATGCACTGATGTCAAAAATAGCTAAAATGTGCAATTGCATATAATCTGGAATTTAGTAAATATAGACATGTGCCGTTGAATACTTAGCCATGGGACATAGGATACAAGTGGGAGAAGGTATCCTTTCATTGACAACTGGGTTTCACGACTTTTACAGTAGAAGTGTCTCCCAGTATGGCTTTAAATATGGCCTCCATTAAGTTAATCAGATTCCTTATTTTCCCCAAAATGCAAGCCACCATGCCTTCTGCTCAAAATCAGCATTAATATAACTCAGGAGAATGCTGCACGTCATTGCACTTCTATATCCATGACATGAATGCTTGGCTTTAAGTTCTGCTTTAATAAGGATTCTTCGTGCACTAAACATTATTTTAATTAGAAAAGCCTTTTCAGCACGATAAGGTCTTTATTAATACTGTCTGTACTTAAAATAAACTTTTTTAAGGCACAGCAACTTACAAGATCTTTCAAAGCACCAAATGCTCCATCGTCAGGTATTTCAATATACACAAACAAAACTATGGATAAAAGCAAGAAGCATTTTCAAATTACGCGAGCACGTGATAACAATAACGACGTTTACAATAAATATGGTGAAAATTTGGTCATGCGCTAAAAGGATTCAACAAATAATTCTATGAATTGTCATTACATATGCAAAGAAATATATACACAGAGGATAATTAATAAGTTGACATTCATCATCAAACTGTAAGTGAATTATTAGGAGTTAAGTGTTGTTGGAGAGGAACATGCTTTTCTGGCTGCATTAACATGGCCCAAGGCACTGGAACAAAATGTGGAGTTTCTTCATTACAGCAGTCGGAGCTGTGCGATAAAATACATAAACTTTCAGCGAATCGGAGGGATCGCTTTGTACGATTTGAGCTCAGCACACTGACATTGGTCCAGTCTGGTCGGTAGGTACCTCTATTAACTAATCATGCAAGAGAGGTAGCATCAGAGTTATTAGTAATTGAGTACTTTTGCTCATATAGTCTTGTGGGCAATGGGCGTGCAGTGGATCCTATATATGCTATTGCTGGATCTTCTGGGTCAACAGGAATTAAGGGTGTTTTGTAAACCCCATGTCTGTTGAGTGTGGAAACTTAATCACGGTCATTTTGCAAGATGGCTCGAATACTTCTCGTACTTTCTCCAAAGGCAATGTGGTGTTTTTTGCATATGTTTTTTAGTATTGTACTGACTTAAGGTAAACACTGAGTGGCCACTTTATTATGACCACCCCCTCAGTACTTCATTGGCCCACCTTTTGCCTTTAATACTGCGTCGATTCTTCGTGGCATGGACTCCACGAGATGTTGAGAGGTGGTTTGTGGGATCTGAGACCATGCTTGATGAATAGCACTTTCCAGGAGTGTGAGATTGCAGGGTTGTGGATCCAGCTGTCTGATGGCTCATTCAACTTCATCCCACAAATTCTCAATGGGGTTGAGATCTGGAGATTGTGGGGGCCACCTAACCTAAGTAAACTCACTGGCATGTTCCTGAAACCAATCCTGTATAATACGAGCACTATGGCAGGACGCATTATCTTGTTGAAAGCAGCCATCGCCATTGGGATAAACCATCCACATGACAGGATGCACTTGGTCCGCAATGATGTTTAGATATGATGTGCCAATCAGACATTGATCAACACGAATTAAAGGGCTCAAAGCATGCGAGGAAAACATTTCCCAAACCATAACGTTGCCTCTACCAGCTTCAAGGGTTGTAGCAATGCATTTGGGGTCCATGCTTTCGTGCTGTTTCCGCCAAATTCTCACTCGGCCATTGGCATGGTGCAACTGAAAACGTGATTCATCGGACCACATAATTTGTTTCCAACTATCGACTGTCCAATCCTTGTGCTCCTGTGCGAACTGGAGACGTTTTCTCTTGTTAACTGCAGAAAGCAAAGGTGTTCAAACAGGCCTTCGGCTGCCATATCCCATCCGTTGCAGTGTACGGCAAACAGTGCGTGCAGAGATCATTTGAGGGGATCCTTGATTAAGATGGTCTGTAATTTGCTGCACTGTTGCACTTCTGTTGTCTGTTACCAGTCTGGACACTCTCCGTTCCGCCTGAGCAGTCACTAGTCGATGACAACCACACGTTGCACGTAGAGACCCAGTATTTTGGCTGACAGTCCAGTCTTTAAACACTTTAATAACAGCTGCTGTGGAACATTTAACAAATGCGGCGGTTTCGGTGATACTCGCTCCATGGCTCCGAGCTCCTACAATCATCCCACGTTGAAAGTCCGTCAAATAGCATTTTTTACCCATCTCGTCTCCCAAAAATCACTTATACTACTGTCGCAAGCACTAAGCTTCCCCTTTTTATACTAGCCTCGCCCTCTGGCTGCAACAGCGTGCAGCCATAGCTCATTTGCTTAAAACTGTCAGGTGGTCATAATAAAGTGGCCACTCAGTGTACAGTGCCAACATAATTTGTAACTCTGGTTTCCCTTTGTAAGGTACTTTTGACTAGACATTTCACTGATCGAGCAATTATTTCAACGATCACTTTATGGTAGCCATGCGCCATCGTAATCATCTGGATGTGATTTAACTCTTTTCTTCTAGCCTGAATATTGGAGGAGTGGGTGAACGCTCTTCGGACCACATACTTTATAGCTGCTAGTTTTTGTTTTCTTGGGTGCGATGAATTATGCGGAATAATAGCAGATTGTGTTGTAGGCTTTCTGTACACTGTATAGGATAAACAATTGGTATCTGGGTGTCTTTTTAGTAAGATACCCAAGAATGAAAGCATATTATCATTTTCATGCTCAATGGTAAAATTTATGGAACTGTAATGTTTTGAGAGCTCTTTAGCAAACTGTTCAATTTTGTCTTTATGATGCGGCCAGAAAATAAGTACGTCGTCTACATATCTAATCTAGAGATCAGGCTTGAGTTGGAAATATTGTAAAACCTTCTTTTCTTGGTCTTGCATTAATAATTCAGCGAGTACCCCTGAAAGTGGGGAACCCATCGGCGCACCTCCAGTCTGGCGGTAAATGGCTCCTTCATACCGGAAGAATTGTGTGTTTCTGTACGAAACGTAGAGCATTGACAATTGCTTGGATTTCATTAATCGTATAAGAATTCAAAGCCAATAGGTGGTTCTCAATAATGGCGTGTACATCTCCAATCGGCACATTGGAGTATAAAGAGACAACATCGAGTGATGCCATGAAAAACGGCTTTCCCTTTCGTAAGAATAGCTTAATGTTGTCAATAGCCTTAACAGAGCTATTAACTGAGTAAGAGGAACCTGTAGTTAATGGTTTGAGGAATTTTGCTAGAGCACTCTCAAGCTGGCGGGTTGGGCTTGCATATCCTGATAGAAGTGGGCGTACAGAAAAACACCCTCCTTATTGTTTTTACTTGGCCAAATAGTTCAGGTATTCGAGGGCCTATAGTAGGGTATATATCCATAGCAACATTTGCAGGTAAGCCTCCATGTTTCTCCATGTTTTCGGAGTTTTGCCACTGCTGCTACTGTAGATGAGGTTGGATCCGAAGACCGGACCTTGTGCGGTATACTAGCAATGTCATCATTCATCTTATTAACAGTCTGCTTTGTTTAAGATGACAATTTGTTGCGTTTTGTCAGCTTTTAAAATGGAGATATTTTTATCAGACTTCAATAACTTTAGCTGTTTAACCTCATCACAAAATTTACGGTCATCCGGTGTTCTAGGCTTATTGGCTAACTTTTGTACAGATTTTGCCAGTTTATATCGTACATGTTCTCTTTCAGTTTGAGGAATAATTTAAACGATATTTTCCATCTGCGTAAAAAGGTGGCATTTATTAACTTTGTTTGTTAGGTAAGCAAACTTTAGTCTTCGTTTTAGAGCCTGGAACTGTGTGGAGTTAAGGACTAGGTTACTCAGGTTTAAGAATTGTGTCTGATATAGACCGTCTGTATTTTTGCTCATATTCAACGGTTCTCGTTGAGATTCAACCTTGTCAGCAATGAGATTTCTCAGTTTTCTTATGTGTATTTCTTGTATTCAGGGGTACTTGCTGAATTATTAATGCAAGACCTAGAAAACAAGATTTTACAATATTTCCAACTCAAGCCTGATCTCTAGATTAGATATGTAGACGGCATACTTATTTTCTGGCAGCATCATAAAGACAAAATTGAACAGTTTACTAAAGAGCTCTCAAAACATTACAGTTCCATAGATTTTACCATTGAGCATGAAAATAATAATACACTTCCATTCTTGGGCATCTTACTAAAAAAGGCACCCCGATACCAATCGTTTATTCTATACAGTGTGCAGAAAGCCTACAACACAATCTGCTATTATTCCGCATAATTCATCGCACCAAAGAAAACAAAAACTAGCAGCTATAGAGTGCATGGCCTGAAGAGCCTTCACCCACTCCTCCAATATTCAGGTTAGAAGAAATGAGTTAAATCACATCCTGATGATTACGATGGCGCATGGCTACCATAAAGCGATCATTGAAAAAAATGCTTGATCAGTGAAATGTCTAGTCAAAAGTACCATACAAAGGGAAACCAGAGTTACAAAATATGTTGGCACTGTGGACTATATACCTGAAGTCACTACAATACTAAAGAACATATGCAAAAAACACCACATTGCCTTTGGAGAAAGTACGAGAAGTATTCGAGCCATCGTGCAAAATGACCGTGACCAAGTTTCCACACTCAACAGACATGGGGTTTATAAAATACCCTTAATTCCTGTTGACCCAGAAGACCCAGCAATAGCATATATAGGATCCAATGCACGCCCATTGCACACAAGACTATATGAGCAAAAGTACTCAATTACTAATAACTCTGATACTACCTCTCTTGCATGATTAGTTAATAGAGGTACCTACCAACCAGACTGGACCAATGTCAGTATGCTGAGCTCAAATCGTACAAAGCGATCCCTCCGATTCGCTGAAAGTTTATGTATATTATCGCACAGCTCCGACTGCTGTAATGAAGAAACTCCACGTTTTGTTCCAGTGCCTTGGGCCATGTTAATGCAGCCAGAAAAGCATGTTCCTCTCCAACAACACTTAACTCCTAATAATTCACTTACAGTTTGATGATGAATGTCAACTTATTAATTATCCTCTGTGTATATATTTCTTTGCATATGTAATGACAATTCATAGAATTATTTGTTGAATCCTTTTAGCGCATGACCAAACTTCGACTATATTTATTGTAAACCTCGTTATTGTTATCACGTGCTCACATAATTTGAAAATGCTTCTTGCTTTTATCCGTTGTTTTCTAATTAAAATAATATTTAAGTTCTGCAACATGTTCATAATAGGAACAGCATGGTGTAGCATTTCTTATGAACAATTCCGAAAATAAATAATGAAAAGGACAAAATTAAAAAAGGCTTTCATCAACACACACAAAACAGTTTAGATCTCAGTGTTGAAGACTGCCATTTAAAAAATAGGCAAAACAAAATAAAACATAATTATATACCATAGTATTTGACCAATATGGATCGACGGCTCTCATACTCAGTTTCCAACTTTTTAAGTTCATAATATCGCTCTCTGTCTTCTTTACTCTGAAAGTAAAATCTGTAATCATTTTCACAGAAATAAAAGTATGTTTCACTAATAACAGGTAAATAAATAAAACCATGCAATCATAAAAACTTTCACAGCAGTATATGAAATTTTTCTGAAGATAATTTTGCAAATAACTAAAACTCCCCATTGGCTAAGTAGTCAGAGGTGCTCGCAAGTACTCTGAACTGGGCCATGGTTAGAGCCAGAGATGGAAATAGGTCAAGGTGTTCCTGACTCAATTTCAACACGGTTTTATTTCTACTTAATTTTTGGGGAAAAAAAAAAAAAAAAATCAAAGAAAATGTGTACTGTGAAATTTTGTGCTTGATACTGGTACCAGCGGAGTGAAAAATGATTTCTTGTAGCAAAATATTGCCGTCTTTTTTAAAGCAATGAAGATTTCCACTGCCTGATGACATGGCGCAGATGCTAGACTCACAGGTACCATATCATTAAACCATACTTCCTTTGCATTTGTTTTCAGTGCTATTGTTCAGAGCAAGGTACAAGCAAATGACTGTCTTCTGTTTCTCTGGTTATTCACTCTTTCACACTCTGCGTGTGACTTTGTAAGACTGAGAGTTACTTTTTACATTGAGCATTCAGAGGTTTATGTTTGACGTGCTAACATCCCATCCCATTGCATGTCATGTCGGAATTAATGCCTTACTTGTTAATATGGATGAATTTAATATTAAGGAGATTGAAAAAGGCGTCGAGGCCAACAAAATATGCGCTTGTTGAAAATAAAAATGGGAAGAGTGAATGCTGGAAGTTGTTTCATTTCATTAAGTAACCAGAATATGTTTCACAGCAACATGGATTTTTAAAAGCTTGTGATAAGTCGAAAGTTTCCAAAATGTGAATGTTGATTTCAGGAGTGTTCCTTCCTTCTGAGGGGCAATGATGAAATCAAAACCCACATTGTGGAAACTTTTAACTCATCACAAGCTTGTGAAATTGGTGTTGCTGTAGAACATATTCTGAAGCTCGATATGTTATCAAGAAAGCAGCAAAAACTGAAGTTAAACATACAAAAAGTTACTTAATTCAAAAATTTTGACTGTAGCACCATAAAAAATTCAGCCTTAACATTACTGCGGAGAGACATTTTACTCTCGCAGATGTGTTTCAAAACATGTGTAAAACAGTTAGGTTACGTGAAGAACGACAATTCAACACTTTCTGTAAGTACGTGAGTAAATTAACCTACTCAGGAGAGACTTTTTGAATGCCCTGTGTATGTATGTATGTATGTATGTATGTATGTATGTATGTATGTATCATCATTGTCAACCGTTATCAATCCACTGCTGGATGAAGATCTCCCAAAGTTTCTTCCACAATGGTCTGCCTTGTGCCAGTCTCCTCCATGTTACTCCTGCATATTTTCGAATTTCACCCACACCATCTCCCATGTGGTCTTCTTCTGGGTCTTTCCTGTCCCTTGGAATCCAGTCTAAAATTTTGGTTGTCCATCGATAGCTTGTCCCTTCCATTATGAAAGGTACCAATACCAGAGTTCTTCCAGTCCTCCCACCAGAAGTTGCACACGCAATCAAGAACATGAAACGGGGAAAAGCTCCAGGAGAAGATGGAATTACCCTAGAAATTATATAAGAAGCAAGTGGAGAAATTGAAACAGTATTCGCCCACGTTTTCACTCGATGCCTTAATGAAGGGAAGATTCCTGAGGATTGAAACAATGCTACAGTGATCCTGCTACATAAAAAAGGTGACATTGAGGATCTCAGGAACTACAGACCTATCAGCCTCCTATCAGTGGTTTATAAAATTTTCACTAAAGTTCTTTCACACTGCTTGAAGGTAACACTGGACATGGTTCAACCGAGAGAACAAGCTGGATTCAGGAGTGGCTACAGCACAATAGATCATATCCACATACTGAGAGAACTAATTGAAAGAGCGAGGGAATATGAACTTCCATTGTGCATGGCTTTTATTGACTATGAAAAAGCCTTTGATTCCGTGAAACCATCAGCAGTTACAATGGCTTTAAAATCCTGCGGTATTGAAGATGCATATATTAATATTATTAATAACACCTATGAAAATGCAAGTGCAAAGATTTGGCTGTTTGAGAATACAGCACACATAAAAATTGGAAAGGGAGTGAGACAAGGTGACACAATATCTCCCAAGCTCTTTAATGCCACACTGGAAAATGTCTTTCAATCACTGAACTGGGAAAACATAGGGATAAAGATTAATGGAGATTATCTAACCCACCTTCGTTTTGCTGATGACGTAGTCATTTTTGCAACTACCCCATCAGAGCTGCAGAGTATGATCCAGCAACTTGCTGACAAGAGTAAAGAAGTGGGTTTAAAAATGAACTTTTAGAAGACACAGGTGATGTACAACGCTTTTACAAGAAATGAAGATTTATCGATTGGTTGAGAAAAGCTGGAGATAACCGATACCTATGTTTATCTTTGACAGCAGATATCAAGTGAAGGTCACATTGATGAAGAAATTAATTGGTGTATAAAACTTGCCTGGAGAGCTTTTGGAAGAAACAGTATACTTTTCAAGAGTAATATGCCATTATGTCTTAAAAGAAAAGTGTTTGATCAATGCATCCTTCCAGTGCTTACATATGGTGCAAGGATGTGGACCTTAACTAAAAGAGACATACAAAGGCTGCAGACAACTCAAAGAGCCATGGAGAGGTGCATGCTTGGTGTAACCGGGAGAGATATGGATCAGAAAAATGACAAGAGTGGAAGACATCGTGATCAGAGTAAAATCCCTGAAATGTCAATGGGCAGGACATATTGCCAGATGGACAGCCAAAATTTTAGACTGGATTCCAAGGGAGAGGAAAAGACCCAGAAGAAGACCATATGGGACATAGGGGGATGAAATTCGAAAGTATGCGGAAGTAGCATGGAGGAGACTGGCACAAGGCAGACCGTTGTGCAAGAAACTTGGGAAGACCTTCATCCAGCAGTGGACTGATAATGGTTGACAATGATGATGATGATATATATATATATATATGTCATCATCATCCATTATAAATCCACTGCTGGATCAAGGTCTCCCCAAGTTTCTTCCACAATTATCTGTTTTGAGCCTGTGTCCTCCATGTCACTGCACTGCAGTATTTTAGAGTTACATAGGATCTAAAGTAATAGCATAAATGTTTATAAAGCTTAAAGAAGAAATAACGATACTTTGGCATATCCTTATGTCGGAAGTTGGACCTAGTTTTTTGGTTTACGTGCATGAAATATAAATTAAAAGTAGGACTCTGTATTAGTCTTAATTTGCACATTTTTTGCAGAATGGAAGGTTGAATATGAATATTCTCCTGATATATCATTATGCAGATAAACTACAAACTGGTAAAAAATTAGGATACACATAAAAACCAACTCTCAAATTTCAAGAGCATAAAAAGCATGTTAAAAAGCTACCAAAATGGCAGTAATGTAGAGGTGCTTCTTCATGCCTCTAATGAATTTTCCTGATGATGTGCTTAGCCATCTCTTACAGCTTATGCCAATAATCAACAAAGCAAGTATTTTCCCTTTTTTTTAAAGTAAAATTCTAGTTAAAGATCAGCACTTACTCCCTTCATGTTAGATCTAGTGCCATCTTTCTTGACCAAAAATTGTTTTCACAGCAAAGCCACAGAAAGTATTAATTTTCGAGCTTTGACTTCACTTAAATACACAATTTTCTATTCCTTCCAGTCCTGCTATAACAATCAACAGTGCAAGTGTATTTCTGCAACTTTTAAAGCAAGACAGATGTTCAAAATCATCTCTTTCCAGCACAGTCTGTTCATCTGTCATGTGTCCATCTGAAATCATGTCTTTCCAGCATCAATTGTCTTTCCAGCGCAGTCTTCTGGAAAGACAATTGATGCTGGAAAGACAGATGATTTCAAATGGATAGACTGGGCACGCACCACTTTTGAACTTTAACTTCACTTGAAAACAGTGGAAATGTTTGCTTTGTTGAATGATACAAAAAAAAGTTAGTGTAAAAAAATGGAAAACATGCATTACGAAAACTTGTGAAAAAATATAAAGCTCCTCTTTTGCATCGTTTGAATTTAGCTTTTTTCTAAACAGACTTGCATATATCCTTTCCACATTTTAAGAAAAAAAAAATTCTAAAAAAAATGTTAGTTTATATGTGAATGTACATGTTACAGACATGCCAACCTTCAAAATATGAAAATCGGTAGATTTTTACACCTCATAAAAGCACACGAGCGCTATTTTTTATTGTAAGTTTAATGATTTTTGTGTGAATGATAATGGTGAAAGATTAATTGAACTCTGCATTGAGGATGATTTGTGTGTATCTAATACATTTTTCAACCACAAGTATATACACACATATACTTGGGAAAATCGTACTCTTGGTCAAAAGAGTGTGATAGATTTTGTTGTCTACGATCAGCATCTGAAACACTTAGTTGTTGACACCCGTGTGAGGAGAGGTGCAGATGTTGTTTCTGATCATTACTTGGTAGTGTCACGAGTGAAACTTAATGTTGGTTGGAGGAAAAGGAATAGGAAGAGACCCAGGATAGAAAGAATAAAGGTTGATAGGCTCCTTGAAGACAATCAGCATTATTGTGATATTGTGACTTACTCAGAGAACGACTGAAGGAGCTGAAGTCTGGTGAGAGGGATGTAGAAAAGAAGTGGGAATGTTTTAAGAACTGTGTTGTCACTACTGCTAAAGAGGTCTGTGGCACCACAATAGTGGGTAACAATAGAGGTGATGCTTGGTGGAATAGTGAGATTGAAGAGGCAGTAAAGAGAAAGAAGGAAGCCTATTTGGGGATGTTGCAAGATAGAGTCTCTGTGGATGAATATCACTGTAAGAAGCATGAAGCTGCTACGCTGGTTCGCCAGAGTAAGGCAAAAGATAGGAAGGAGAAGGTGGAAAGGCATGAACTGGCTTTTTGGAAAGATAGGAAGTACTTCTGGAAGTACGTGAGACTCAGGAAAAATAGGAGAAACAAAGTTGTAAGTTGTGTGAAGAATGAGATTGGGGAAATGATATGGGTGCCCAATGAGTTAAGTGACAGATGGGGTGAATACTTCTGTGAGTTATTAGATCAGGAAAGCAAAGATGATTCTGAGACAGATGCAGATGATGTCACAATGAGGGATGAAAGCACAGGAGGGATCTCAGGAGAAGAAGTGTGTAAAGCTCTAAAATCTCTTCAGAATGGTAAGGCTCCGGGAGTTGATGGCACAACTGCAGAGATGTTGAAATATGGTGGTGACTCTATAATTGACTGGTTAACTGAAATTTGCCAGTTGTGCTGGGAGTTAGGAATGGTCCCTCAGGATTGGAAGGATGCTATTATTGTTCCCTTGTATAAGGGAAAAGGTGATCAGACTGAATGCAAGAACTATCGTGGTATTAGCCTACTAAGTGTGCCAGGGAAAGTGTTTGGTAAGGTTGTTATTGAAAAAGTATGGGGTCTTACATCAGAGAAAGTGTGGGATGTTCAGAGTGGTTTTATGCCTGGTAAAGGCTGCACTAACCAGATTTTTGCATTACGCACGATGATTGAAAAGTATCTGGCTGTTGGTAAGAAAGTTTTTGCTGCCTTCATAGATTTAGAGAAAGCTTATGACCGAGTGAATAAGACACTTTTGTGGAAGGTATTGAATGAATATGGTGTTACTGGGAATCTACTTAATAGTGTAAAAGCCATGTATGCTGGTAGTAGAGCTTGTGTACGAGTGAATGGTGTTTTATCAAAATGGTTTTCTATTGGTGCAGGAGTTAGACAAGGTTGTGTAATGTCACCATGGCTGTTTAATATATTTATGGATGCGTGCATGCGTGATGCCAAAATAGATGATAGTGGTTTATGTCTTGGTGATATCCGTGTGTGCAGATTGCTGTATGCTGATGACACTCTCGTGTTGGCAGAGAGCAAAAGTGATTTGCAGAGTATGTTGTCTCGGATATACGAAGTTTGCATGAAATTCAAACTGAGTATAAATAAGGAAAAACCAAAGTAATGGTACTCATAATATTTGCCCTTTATAGGTATCAATCACCTGCAAAGTGCGTATATTTACGTGCAATTCACTAATGATATTCTATAAAAACAACCATTCACTTACCTGAAAGATCCCGGTCATTTTTCGTCTTGTAGCACTTCCAGCACGTCAATTATATTGTTGTTGGCTTTCAGAGGTTGAACTGACTCTTTGCCTATGATTTTTCTTCTTCCAGGAATGAAACGTCGTACTATATTTTTTTTTTTTTTTTTTTGATTATTTACTGAACAACACATGCAGGTTTTTTTTTTTTTGCCATATGATACAACCACTCATTCATACATTCCGCTAAAAACACTATGTACATATTTACACTATATACATTCACAGGCAGTTAAACCATTTGTCAACTGTGATTAAAAAAAATGCTCAATCTATTTCAAACTCCGTGTTAACCCTATTGCATGTGCCAACCTCATTCAGCCCGTCATACACAACCCTCTAGCGCTTTCAACAGGCACTGTCTTCATCAGGAGGCAGCTATGTCTCACCCGCCTACCACAGCTCAAGTGAGTAAAGTAACTCAGGCTAATAATAAAATGGATTTATGAAGTAACTCAGGCTAATAATAAAGGCAAGACTGATAAAAAACTATTAAAATATGTTGGTGCAATACCATATGTTGAAGGCGTGTCAGCTGAAATTAATAAAATATGTGGCAGATATGTTATACAAGTAGGAAATAAGGTACAGACTATAAAAAATTTAGTAATAAAAAATGAAAAAATCAGCCAATTGGATAGAGCAGGAGTTTATGAAATTCCTGTAAACCAACAACCACCTGTGTCATGTATAGGCAGCACCGAGAACAAATTAAAATACAGATTGAACCAGCATATAAGTAATTGGAATAAAAAAGAAGCTAAGACCGCATTAACCCAATACTGTCTGGAAAATCATCATTATCCCAGGTTTGAAGATATTAAAATTATTAAGAGCTGTAAAAACGAAAGGCAGTTGCGAATTGCAGAATCAATATTAATCGAAAAAAACAGATCAAGATTATGCAACATTAATGAGCCTAGCAACTTAAGTGAACAATGGAGGGCTTTAATAAAAATAGAGCAACAGCTAAGAGAGAAGAAAAGGAAAAAGAGCAATAATGACAATAGATGGCGCCAGAGACACAGAGATTGCGACTGAGACCCGGACCTCAATAAATCAGCTCACTTGAGCTGTGGTAGGCGGGTGAGACACAGCTACCTCCTGATGAAGACAGTGCCTGTTGAAAGCGCTAGAGGGTTGTGTATGACGGGCTGAATGAGGTTGGCACATGCAATAGGGTTAACACGGAGTTTGAAACAGATTGAGCATTTTTTTAATCACAGTTGACAAATGGTTTAACTGCCTGTGAATGTATATAGTGTAAATATGTACATAGTGTTTTTAGCGGAATGTATGAATGAGTGGTTGTAGTGTGTGTATGTGTGAGTTTTTTTATCGTGATGACGAGCTATAGTTACGTTTCATATGGCAGAAAGAAACCTGCGTGTGTTGTTCAGTAAATAATCAAAAAAAAAAAAAAAAAAAAAAAGATAGTACGATGTTTCATTCCCGGAAGAAGAAAAATCAGAGGCAAAGAGTCAGTTTAACCTCAGAAAGCCAACAATATAATTGACGTGCTGGAAGTGTTACAAGACGAAAAATGACCGGGATCTTTCAGGTAAGTGAATGGTTGTTTTTATAGAATATCAAAGTTATGGTGTTTGTGAGAGGAAATGGTAGCGCTGAATGTAATGTAAGTGAAAACGGCACTGTGATTGACCAGGTGAGTGAGTTTGTGTATTTAGGAAGCATGTTTGACAGAGAGAACAAATTGGATGGTGAAATTAGTAGGCGAGTGAATTCTTCATTGAAAGTCATAGCTGCTCTGGGAGGTTTTCACAGGAATGATGGGTTCTCTAGAGAGTCCTGCATGGCTGTGTATGAAACTGTAATTGTTCCTACTCTGATGTATGGCAGTGAAACCTGGATACTGCAGAAGAAACGTAGGAGTCGTTTGTGTGCTGGAGAAAAGCGTTACTTACATGGGGTTTGTGGCAAGACACGGTCTGATTGTGTGAGGAATGAAGATGTGTTGCAGTTGTGTGATGTGAAGCAAAATATTGTTAGCAAGGTGAGACCAATATGCTTCAGTGGTTTGGCCATGTTGAAAGAATGAGAGATGAGATGCTTACTAAGAAAATCTTTTTAGCCCAAGTGGCAGGAAGGAAAGGCAGAGGAAAACCAAGGAAGACATGGGTGGATCAGATTCAGGAGTGTCTGCATGAGAAAAAGATTCTGAGGATGAAGTATAAAATATCTTGTGTATGGCGTGTAATGATATCAGTGAAGCCCGAGTTGTATGTCAAGATCGCTGCAAATGGAGAAGTTTGATACGACAAGAGTAAGTAAAAATATCTGGTAGTTTGTATTTCTTTTTGGAGCTAACCTCTGAATCTCAGAGAACAGCTTAGTAATATATATATGTATGATGTATGTATGTATTTTCCAGATGTAGGAACAACTTTCCAGATGTAGTATTATTGGTCCACTAGAAGTTCTGGAGAAAGAATAAAACAGCACAAAAATCAACACCCCCTTCCACGATTGAAATTCATTTTTAGGTACTTCGATTCCACAAGATAACGAAAATATAAAATGGCCTGCATGTTGTTGCTTTTTACGAATAAAATAGCAGCTAACTGTTTTTCATTTCTTCTTTAGGTTGTGCACGAAGACGGAGATGGTAAAAATCATCGTACTAATATCGCCTTTCGTTACAAGGCGAGACCAACTGTTAACTATTCCCTTTTGTTGTTAAGTGAATTCGCCACAACTCAACTGTTGATCATCACTTAGAATGTGCGCGGCTCTGTTGAGGTGAGGGGTTGAAAGACTGAACTGTAAGAAGGCAGGGCAACTCCCATCTGCCAATCAATTACTGACCCTCCCCAGCATTCTAGTGCCAGAGCGGACGAGCTCTTTGCTGAAGGTGTCGTATGACAATCGGGCTGAGAGAAATTTCTTTAAAGCAAATTTATTTTGACCCATCTCGGACGATCGGTCAAAAGCCAGGGCTTAGACCACTGCGCCACCTGGGCAGCTTTCTTTGCAGATAGGAGAGAAAAAGCACAAAACTGATGCCTGTAATGCCGCCTTGCATCGACGAAAAAAAAAAAAAAATTAACAGGCGGTTCGAAATCATAGTGGTTGATGGAATTTTGACCATTCTAATGGCTAATTCTCAGAGAAAATCAGGAGAATTTGACATTCATTCCGAGGGTGGGAGGAAGGGCTGAAAATCCGGAGTCTCCTACCTAAATCCGGAGAGTTGGCATGTCTGATGCTAACATAACCTTTTGATAAAAAACAAAACAAAACTGATACTTGAATAAAGCCAAGCTACAGAAGCAAGGAAATGAGCTTATTTAATAGAAATTAGGTAACAAAAGTCTGTTCTTCAAGGGATAAATTATGGGTGAAAACTTTTGCATCGCCATCAATGTAATAATTATTTTTATTCTCATATTTTGCCGTGAATAAAGCCAGCAAAATATTATTTGTACTTTATACTTACAGAAAACAAGAAAAACCACCACTCGTAAAAATGATTCCATTTCACTGCATCATGGATTGCACTAGAATGAAGAGTTAAAATGCAGTGCATGGGTATAAAGCTCGAACAGTGCTCAGGCATTATGACACAACTGCCAAATGGAACATAAATTTATAACTTTATAATACAATAAAAGTGTGTGTGCATGCATGCACCTGTATGCATACCACAAAGTGCATTATCTGATTATCAAAACATCTGCAGTTCATACATATTTTATGGTCTTGGTATACTTTCTGAAAGACTGACAATGTTATTGCCTCAAGAATTACAACCCTATGGTACAATTTCAAAGTTGCTTTGGGTTGAATTACTTGCTGTTTTCCATTTGCACAAACTTTTCATCTGACATTATCTATAGATGCTTTATGAGTGCTGCATGATGTTAGGTTGTTGCAAAGCAAATGGACAATTTTGGATAACTTAGCAAGATTACATCTCCCATTATACAAAATTCATTCATTATCCAAAATTAGCTCCACTGCTCTCGATCTATATCTGACAATGAATTACATGGTTACTTAAAGGAATCTGAAAGAATCCTGAATTTCAAGAATTGACAAACTGATTACATTATTTTCAACTGCACGCCACTAGGAGAAATTATCCTATTTGATGTTGTCGAGTAACAGATTTGGTGAATACAGATAGTGAGAAAGCACTTAGTAACTCATTTGACTTAGTTCTTGCAGCATGGTCTGCAATAGTTGAGGTCAAGCATGCAAATAATGATTTTCTGCTGATGGCTACAAATCTGGCAACCAGTCTCATTCTGAATGCTTACAGGTGTTAAGACCCAAATCAGGATAAAAGTGTTGTGTGTGTGTGTGTGTGTGTGTGTGTGTGTGTGTGTGTGCACACGTGTCTGTGCATGCGTTTTAATTTTTTTAACATGGCGTGTTTACACAACTACCTTCACACTGAAATAAGTGTTTATTGTTCCATCTTTTCCAAGTCAGTGTGTAGATTTTATGTGTTAAAAGGATGCTGAAACCACAAGATTCCATATTGGATGCTGCAATTCAGAATAAAATTAGGCCACTCATAGAAAAAAAGGAGCAGATTTCTAATAACTGATGTCACTGGCTTATATTCACCACAAGAGAAATCTATTTACCAAACTTCTTTAAGCAAGTCCACAGTAGTGACATTGCTGTAAAAATTTTGCATGCTTGCATAAATCATTCACAATATACCTTATCTAGGGGTCAAAAATTATTTTTGTCCATTTAGTCACAGACTAACTGGCATGAGAATTCTCTAGTCCCACCTTATTTTGATCTAGCCCCCAAGTGAATTGCCTATTTAGTCCCACTAACTGGCATGAGAATTCACTAGTCCCACGTGATTTTGATCTAGTCCCAAGCAGATTGCCAATTTAGTCCCAGACTAATATTGGCATGAGAATTCACTAGTCCCTACTTACTTTGATCTAGTCCCAAGCAAATTAGGATATAATAAAGCACTAATTTAGGAAATGTTGATTATATAAACTATGACATACAGACAAAGCATTTGTTATCTCTCCTCCAGCCAGAGCCCACCCACATCTAATCTCATGGGCTGGGTTTTTGTTTTTCTCAACCCCAGTTTACCAACACTGGAAAGCAGGCAACCTTGATCAATGTCTCATTTCTTCCTGACTGCCTTCCTCCCACAATACTGATATGCCACACCATAGCAAATGTGTTTCCTAAAATAGAAATGGTAGACATCAAAACATGTAAGATTCAACAACTGCATGTAGACCTTACATATGAAAAAAAAAAAAATGCGTAAAATATCTGAGAAAATACACTGGCTTAAGTGCTACAGCTTTCGAAAAACAAACTTTTAAATGGTACTCCCAGGCTAGCTAAAAATATTTTTCTCTAATCCGAACATAAAAACCAATGGTCCTAGGCACCAGACTAGCCAATTTTTTGACCCTTGTTATCACTGTTCATGCTAAACAGATCCTCACAACATTCTGCATCTTCATGGTGAATACCTATATTCTGAAACCAACACTGCACTGCATATTCCATACCACTGATCATGCTAACATTTGATAACATTTTGAGATGTCTGTGATGCAAACTATAATTGAGTTTAAAGTCATTTAATGAAATCACATGCAATTTCTTCTTATTGCAGTTTCAATTTGAAAAAAATAATAAAAAGACCTAGATGTGATTATAAAGGAAATAAAGAGCTCAAAAATAATAATAATAAAAAAAAAACACTGCAAAGATGTGTATGTAGAATAAGTAGTCTCATCATATTACAGCTTCATATCAACAATGAGGGTTAGACACACACTCAAACTGATTACAGCTACTGGCAACTTATTCTAGATACACACATATCACTAAGCTGTTCTCTGAGATTCAGAGGTTAGCTCCACAAAGAAATACAAACTACCAGATAATTTTTACTTACTATTGCCATATCAAACTTCTCCATTTACAGCGATCTTTACATACAACTCAGGCTTCACTGACATTCATCACACGCTGTACACAAGATTTTCTATACTTCATACTCATAATCTTTTTCTCATGCAGACACTCTTGAATCTGATCCTCGCATGACTTCCTTGGCCTTCCTCTGCCTTTCCTTCCCGCCACTTGGGTTAACAAGATTTTCTTAGTAAGCATCTCATCACTCATTCTTTCAACATGGCAAACTGAAAACATATCACTCGTTGCTGTCATGGATAAAAGGAGTGATTTATCAGATTTGCAAAAAGGAATGATTATCGGCTTTGGGGCCAAGGGTGTCAGTATTTCTGAAACAGCGCAGTTTGTGAACTGTTCGCGTGCTGCTGTGGTTAAAGTGTATCGTGATTGGAGAAATGGCACTATTGTGAATAAGCGATGTGGAAACTGCAGAGCACCACGTGCCATTGATGTGAGAGATGAACGTCGGCTTCGAAGGTGCATGAGGGCTGATCAACACGCTACAGTGGAGCAACTCACTGGCCGAATAAACCTGGGGGCTACCAGAAGTGTGTCTAAAATGACAGTTCATCGAACATTGCTGCGTATGGGGCTCCGATGCAGACGGATGGTCACTGCACCTATGCTAACGAAGGTGCATCAGCAGAAAAGACTTACATTTGCACAGCAGTATTGGAATTGGACCTCTGCTGATTGGCAAAGGATTGCCTTCTCCGATGAGTCACGCTTTCTGCTTCATTGAACGGATAGATGTTGGTGTATAAGGCGAGAAACATCAGAGAACAAACACTCTTCAACCATTGCTGGAAGAACACAAGCTGGTTGGGGCAGCATTATGGTCTGGGGAATGTTTTCGTGGCATTCTCTGGGCCCACTCATACCTGTGGGAAGCACCATGGACCGAATTCGTTATGAATCCATCCTTGCAGACCACGTACACCCATACATGCTGATTGTCTTCCCTGGGGCGGATGGGATCTTCCAGCATGACAATGCGACGTGTCACACAGCTAGAAATGTCCGAGAGTGGTTGAAAGAGCACGACAAAGACTTCAAAGTACTTCCCTAGCCCCCTAATTCCTCAGACTTAAACCTAATTGAGCATGCTTGGGACCACCTCAATCATGCTGGTCGCTCTATAGATCCTCCACCATGCAGCCTCCAGCAGCTTTCAGATGCATTGCAGTCAGCATGGTTCCACATACCTGTGAACACCTTCCAGCTCCTTATTGAGTGACTCCCAACCCGTCTAGCTGCTGTTCGTGCTACACACGGCAGTTACTCGGAATATTAGCTGGTGGTCACAATAATGCAACTCAACCGTGTATAACCATTAGAAGTAAAATTACGGAAAACATTTTTTAGTTCATTCTTCTACATTATTTGATGTTTGGTATGAACTACGTTCAAATGTGACATAACAGCAATTCAAAATTAGTTCTGATACAACTTTATCAATAAATTTACTTTTTTCCCCTAAGATTTGCTAGTTATCATCCTCTGTACATCCAGAGAAGTGAAATACTTACTTTTTAAGTTAAATCAAACTTAAAAACCCATGTAAATGATCAAATAATAGAATGCAAATAAATCCCACTTACATATAAACGCATTACTCTTTCCCATGTCTCTTTAAGTTTCTTGCGCTTATCTTTTAGGACCTTTTCATTCAGCAGAGGAGGAGCAGAAACATTGTATTCTGAAAGCAGAAAAACGTTAATTTTTGGAGACATGGATAACTAGTTTTAACATTTCATATGATGTCAGTAATATTTCCCTATATCAAATACCAAACTACAATACTTCATGAAAAACACATACACACACATATAAAATAAATAACAACATAAAACCAAAGATCAAGAAATCTTAAACATGCTGGAAATTAAAGCAATTGTGTTCATGCAGAGATGTGCAGGTAAGGATACTGATAATTTGAAAAGTTGTTATATTCAAAAATATCACAAAAAGTCAAAAAGTTTACCAACAATAAGAATGACTTGTTTTGGTTTTCTTTCACCAGTCTTCAACCACAACTTTTTTGCCTTAATTGTTGTTATGAGATATGATTTTCACAAATGGTTCTCTCCAGTTTTCTGATGGTAAGGAAGAATCTCAATGTTCCTGCCACTTCCAGAAGCATCAATGGAAGTTTTCAATTGTGAGTTGCTTGGGATCCACTTTTGCATTTTAGTGAATAATCAAAACATCATATATTTGCCCCTTTCAGTTTCCTTTAAAATTTGGGAAACTGAAAAAGTGGCTGATGGAAAATATAGAGGAAGAATGGTAGAATAGGCCTACTAAATGAGCTCTCTGGGGAAGGGGTAATAATGCTTGAATAAAGATTTAGACAATGCAGAATATCAATTATCTCAAGTAGTAGGAGAAGTTGTTTCCTCCCTGATTTAATCCGAAACTCTTTACAGGTCTGTTTCACTGTCTGACCGTTAATGGAAGGGAATGCACAAGCACTACTATAAAGACTGACAAGATCTGTTTCAAAGATTCTCAACGGCTGCTATGAGTTGTTTTTTTATTTATTGGGTTGAGGAATAAGTAATGTCGTTTTTTTCAAATGCTGAAAAAATTTATTTCGCAACAACAAAAAATAACAATTTAATCAATAATGTATTCACCACTAGTATTTACAACTGCTTCCCATCATTCAACAAGTTGTTCGATGCCTCGGCGATAGAAATCTGCCGGTCATGACCCGAAGAAGTCGTCCAACCATGTCCGCAATTCCACGTCATTATTGAACGACACGCAGCACAAATTGTTGGAAAGCGATCGAAACAGATGGAAATCGGATGGAGCCAAGTCCGGAGAATAGGGCAGATGTGGCAGAACTTCCCAACTGAGCGCTTGAATGGCAGTTCTGGTCATATTGGCGATGTGGGGCCTAGCGTTGTCGTGTTGCAGCAGAACACCATATCGCCGATCGGGTCGCTTTTGTTGCATTGCATTGTGGAGTCGATGCAGTTGTTGAACATAGAGGTCTGCGTTGACCGTCTCATTATTCCGAAGAAGTTCGTAGTGGAAGATGCCCTGCCAATCCCACCAGACACAGAACATTGTCTTCCGATGATGCAACTCATGTTTTGCTCACGGCATTCTGTGTTTCGTGGGACTGAGCCATTCTTTTCGCTGCTTCATGTTGACATACAGACACCCTTTTTCATCGCCAGTAATGATGTGGTACAGAAATCTTTCCTTGTGACCATGAGCAGCCCTGCGACGAGCAAGCAAACCGGCAGCAATTGTGAAACGTTGATTTCTGTTGTCGTTCAAAACGTGCGGAACCCAAGCGCCATGCTTTTGAACTTTTCCCATCGCATGAAGGTGATTCATGACTGTCTTTTGATCACAGTTCATTTGCTCAGCCAATTCTCTCTGGTCAATTGACATGGGTTTTTGTGCAGCATCTGGTCAATTGCTCTTCATCGAACTCAACCATCATGGGTAAAATCATGGTTCAAAATATCGATGATTACTCACCAATTCAACATTGAGTAACCAATATATGTTCAAATAGCGGTGGAAATCTCAGTTTCTTTGACATATGGGCTCCTTTATCGTCGAGAGTAAGAACTCGATTTTTGCCAACAAAACATTGAACAAAAATAGGGGGAAAATCACTAATTCATGACATAGGAATATTATATTCCCTGCATTAAAAGAATGCAACAAAAAGAAATTAAGAAAGTCATTTACTTTGTGTAAAAAATATTCTTTTGCAGTTTCGAACATCAATTATCACTTGCAAAACAACGATGCTTAAAAACATCAATGATTATTTTTTCTTTTTTTACCCATCCCTAATCAGATTAATTTTTGTTATACTGGCCGGGATTCCATGAAATTATATATTTACAATTATGAGGAGAGGGGCATGATGGGGAAGTGCTGAGCGTACACTTTAAGGGGGATCATGTTGTGACATATTATCAACTTTTTTTTTCCCCCAATATTTTAGTTTGTGAGTTATTTCTTTTCCTCCAGCAATTAAAAATGTTGACCTCTGATGATTTCCTGGTTTAATACAACCTGGAGTGTTATTATTTTATATCCCCCTCCCTCTCCAGATCTCAGCTGAAGTATAGTCACAGAGTTGTATTAAAAAAAAAAAAAAAAACGCATGCGCAGTCATCAGAACAGAAAACTTGTTGCAAACTGGGAAGCATGAACCATGATTAGCAATAATAACTGAAAACATAATAAAACAATAAATACTGTCAGGATAATGATTATAGAGGATTGAAATTGCTCTAAACTCAAAAACATGCACATTTCACAAAAATGGGTATCATCTTTAAAAAACTGGATCAACCCCTCATTTTGCAGTCGATCATCCCAGGCAAAATTATTTAAGAGCTTCTAACAGTTACTTCAGGCAATTTGCAACTGATTAACTAAAAAAGGACAAGGATTATATGTCAAAGTATTTATCAAGGATTTGACACACCTGCAAAAATCATACCGCTTTTAGAAATCTGCTTTATCATCAGAAGAATATTTCAGTATTAATCAAAGCATAAATGACAGTAATTACCTAATGAATGAAACAAAAGGGACAAATTTTGATCTTTAAAAGCATTTCACAATTTTGTTCTGACTGATGGCACTTCTAAAATTTCTTTACGAGCGTCAGAACAAAAGTTCTGCACACGTTAATCTGAAACAGAAGCAAATGAAGCAATCGGGAAAATGATTGTATCATGTCAAGGTCATACTCTCAGCAACGCAGTGGTGTCAGAACTACGCACTATCATTTGCTGTGTGGACGTGGGAGAGTTTGGAAATCGGAGCGTGCAGCTTCTCAGGTCGAGTCACGGCGTTAGACCAGCGCTCGTACGTGAAAATAGAAATCTCTGCGGGGAAAAACTCTGACACAGATCCACACTGCCTTGCAAGAAGTTTGCGGGGAAGGAACTCTTGATCTCACTGGGCACTGTGCTTTTGGAAGGGCCGAAGCAGCATCAAAGATGATCACCCCTCAGGCCAATCTCAAACGGCAACAAACAAAACATTGGTCACCATTGTTGCAACGCTTTTCGAAGAGAATCGTCGTTTGACAGTTGAGGATATTGTTCATCAGGCAAATTTGTCCACCATGTCTGTTTCCTGGATTTTGACCGACTCACTGGGAAAAAGAAAAATTGGCATGACCATCAACTCACCCCTGAGCACAAGGCAGTCAGAGTGAGCATCACACAGGATCACCTCCACAGGTTCGAAAGGGAGGGTGACACCTTCCTGGACAAAATTGTCGCAATTGATGAGATTTAGACCCGTGATTTTGAACCAGAACTGAAGTCACAATCAGCAGAATGGAGGCACCAAGTTCTCCACACCCTCAAAGTGTTGTCGGCAACAATCGAAAGTGAAACAAATCACGATTTTTGCAATGCAGTGCCCAGGGTGTTGTGGTCTCTGATCAAGTGGCGTTAAGGCAAAATGTCAGTGCACAATATTATCATGACATTCTGAGGACAAAGTTGAGACAGAAAATTCATCAAAAGCACTCCAACATGCTGGAAGTGGGAGCGATCTTGCTGCATGACAATGCATCGTGCCATGATTCAGCGTCAGTACAGAGACTTTTGTTGAAATATGGCTGGAAAACTTTATCCCATCCACCATACAGCCCTGATCTCAGTCCACCTAACTTCGTATCTTTTCCCAAAGTTAAAAAATCAGCTCTGTGGCATCCGCTACGAATCGCTGGCCAAACTGTCATTAGACATAACTCTAGTAATATGGCAACGGAACAAAGATGGCATACTACGGGGCATCCAGGACCTACCTCACCGCTGGCAAGCTGTCATTAGCAGCAGAGGGGAATACACTGAACGGCAATAAGGTAAGTTTTCTCCATTACTTCACACTTTTCTCAAAAACTGGACAGTGTGCACAACTTTTGATATGGCCCTCGCAGAGATTGATGTAATAAATTCTGTATTACAAAAAGATGTAGGAACAGTCAACAACAAATGCACTGAAGCCATAATGCCTAGAAAACTTGTGCCATTTTTCTCAAACTTGCAATTCAGTTGTTTGAATCTTCTAAAATTTGTGCCCCTTGCATATAGCACTGTTCTTACTCAATGGGCAACAAGAGGATATCTTTGACATTACACAGAAATTTATGAAACAAAGATTATCACAAAACTTTACAGTAAATATGCATGCTATTGGTTGTCATATTTTCCTGGGATAACAAAAGTAAAAAGTAAGACAACAATTAAAGAGAACAGAAACCATTAAAGTAACAACAATTATTTTTTTTTTTTTTTTTTTTTTTTTGTATTGATTGGAGGTTTAATGACCATCATGGGCAACTCAGTGGGTTATGAGCAGTCGCCCGTCCCTGATTTAGAGCCATTGGTTCCAGGGAAGGGAGAGAGCCAGCGCCGTAGACAAACACAACATACATGCCTCACCAGTATTAGAACCCGGATCCATCTTGAACGAATGATCAGAAGTCATTGCTTACACCACTGCACCACCGGGGCAGCATTTAAAAATTTCTCGTGTAATGTGAAAAATTTTTTTAAAGTGTTTTTTTACATCATGTGAATACTGGTCTCTGCAAAATTAGTCTTCTTCCACAAATTACTGAAAAACAAAACTGCATATTTACCCATTTCATCAATTTTTTCTAAATCATTAATAATTTGATGAGGATCTTTTCCTTTTAAGACGGCAGCTCGTACCATCTGCCTCTGTTTCTTATTCTATAAAGGAAAATAATGAAAGTCACATTACCTAAAAAAATCAACTGTCATAAATTATCAACAAGTTAAGGTTACACTGTGACATATGAACATGACATCACTTACTTATGCATCATGTTTGCATAATGAATAACTAATTAAAATGAATAAAACTTTTCTGCAATAAATTAATCAAAAATGTTACCACAAAAATTTTGCAAGTTGGCTTCATACAAAAACTTTGACCTCAGAACCTCTAATACCTCAAAAATCACAACTTTACTCTAAACGATTTTTTAAAAGAAAGTAATAAAAAATATTTAATATATACACGAATTTACTCTAAAGAAATACACTTATTTTAGGAAATTATACAGAATGTAGCCTACTGAAAAAAATGTACAGAATGTACTTATCTCAGGAAATTATACACTGACTTTAAAGGAAAACACAACATAATAAATATTAGAAAAGTCTTTTTTTTTTTTCTTCAGCACTGTCTAGAATAAATTGTTCTATCAATTTTATTGAGTGAAAATAACACTGTCTGAGTAACTCCACTTCCTGTTGCCTTAAAAATTGGATTTTGGAGTGCAATACACAGGCCACAGCATAAGACTCCAGACTAACTGGTGCCAACACAATGATTAAAAGCCTTAATCAAAAACATGAAAGTAACACCAGCTAATCACATTTCTTACACAAAAATTTCACAACTGGTCTTACATGTTCAAGTACACAGCTTATTTACCATGCTTCTTACACACATATCTACTTTCTACCAGCTAAGCTGAACATCATGCAAATGATTTTTAACTGTAACAGCTTCTTGCATGATCAGAAAGTTCTTCATGAACAAAATCATGAATGAAATACACGATTACACCATATAACA
Source organism: Macrothele yani (assembly GCA_039090855.1). Taxonomy (NCBI): domain Eukaryota; kingdom Metazoa; phylum Arthropoda; class Arachnida; order Araneae; family Macrothelidae; genus Macrothele; species Macrothele yani. The sequence continues at coordinate 6,361,502 of CM077014.1, forward strand.
CAAATTTTTCATTCATGATTTATGTACTTTTCCGGGCAATCACGGGATTGGACTCTAAGCCTCCAGATTCTCTAAACATGAATGCCGGTTGCTTCGACTAGCGAATCCTATGATGGTTGTATTCAAATTAATCAGAAACTTGAGACTTGGTTGTTTTGGTTGGTGTAGTGGTTAGCATACCTGAGCACTATCTGGGAGACATGGGTTCGATTTTCGCTCCAGGACGACAAAATTTTCAAGTTTTCGGATATTATCTGACTTACCATCCTTGTCATATTTACACCAAAAATCGGATTGTCATCTTCAAAATTTGTAGAAAGTTCTTTTCATCAGTTTAACTCATAGATAAATATCCTTATATTCAAGTGTTGTTTAGTTTAAATATTGTTAAAACTCAAATAGTATAAGCAAGCATGAAAATCAAAACATGAATTAAAGAACATGAAACAACAATTGAAAAAGATCAGAACAGTGTAAATGCAGTGGTGCAAAAGATCAGAACAGTGTAAATGCAGTGGTGCAGTCCTGAAAAATGAAGTGGTCTGGTGTTCTCACTGTTAAATTGTTGTTCTCTCACTGTTAAATTGAAAGTGTAATTGTTCTTACTCTGATGTATGGCAGTAAAACCTGGGTACTGCAGAAGAAACATAGGAGTCATTTGTGTGCTGGAGAAATGCATTACTTACAGAGGGTTTATGGCAAGACACATTCTGATTGTGTGAGGAATGAATATGTGTGGCAGTTGTGTATTTTGAAGCAAAATGTTGTTAGCAAGGTGGAGACTTAATAGCTTTGGTGGTATGGCCATGTTGAAAGAATGAATGATGAGATGCTTACTAAGAAAATCTTGTTAACCCAAGTGACAGGAAGGAAAGGCCGAGGAAGTCATGGGAGGATCAGATTGCGGAGTGTCTGCACGAGGAAAAGATTATGAGTATGAAGTACAGAAGGTCTTGTGTACGGCGTGTGATGGATGTCAGTGAAGCCCGCATTGTATGTCAAGATTGCTGTAAACGGAGAAGTTTGATATGGCAACAGTAAGTAAAAATTATCTCGCAGTTTGTATTTCTTTGTGGAGCTAACCTCTGAATTTCAGAGAACAGCTTAGTGATATGTTGTTGTTAAACTGTTGTTAAAATTTGCCCACGACTGAATTCGTTTTACAATGCATGTTTCAACAGTTCATTTTCATCCAGAATCTGACAAAATAGTTTCCATGAGGCTACAGAGTATAACCTTTTTGTAGGTAATGAGGTTTCAACCTGCATCTTCCTACTTTGGAGTGGAATGTTCTTCCGACTGAGCTACGCAGACAAGGCTTATCACTGTAACCTGCCATTTTGATTCATGTGTCACCTCAGTGGTACGTCAAGGAAATTTATCAGATGTTCCGCTGTAGGGCAATGTGCCTTTGTAGTGGACTGCAAAACTAAAATTTCCTGCCTGGATTGATTGACCCAATCCGCCTATGGCTACAGAATTCATGCCAGCACTTTTGATAACTTACTCTGACAGTGCATGAAGTAGCTGCAGTTTTTTTGGCATCCAGCTCAGTTGCTTTCAAAAGCAACATACACCACACAGTTTTTTTTTTTTTTTTTTTGGTACCTGAAGTTCCATGCTCACTCACCTATTAAACTTACATTGAGGTAAGTATGCTTCCTGTACACCTTACACTGTATTGTCGGAAGAGCTGGCCAACTTTGGCCTCATTCATGTGTGCTATGCATCCTGCTGATGCAAAAAATGAATGCCATTCAGTAGTAAAAGAATGTGAAGGCTTCTTTCGATATTTTTGTTTAAAAAGATGTTGTATGAAAGTTTCAGAATGACTTCTGTTTCATCACATAGCACATGCTGTGTGCTTGCTACCAGTAAAGTCTGCCATTTTGGACTTGTGATTGCACTAGCGCCATCCATTTCATATCACAACAACCAAATCTGGTTGTAAAAATTAAAAAAAAAAAAAAAAAAAAAATATTTTTTACCAATAGAATATTATTTGTTTCAAGTTAACTCTTGCATTTGTTCCTAGGGTTATGATCTTTTTCAACTGGCAGCTAATTTTGCCTCCCTCCCCCCGTACATTTAACTGATAACAAAATACTTGCCTTTTTGAGTTCCCTTTTCCTTGCTTCTTTCCCTGAAAAAAAAATAAAAATTCTGCATTACAAACAGTGCAACAAAATTCTGAAAAATGATTCTCTACAACAATATTTTCAACATTTAACACTCTCTTACCTCAAAACTTCCTTACAAAAATTTTTTTCCAAAGATATGTGAACAGGGAACATATGGATTCTTTTAAAGTTATTTCATTTAATGAATTTATTATGAATCAGATACCATGCTATAAAAGAGAACAAAGATAAAAAAAATGCACTTCACTTGTGTCAGTAGCTTTTAATAATAAAACTTTGTTCACCAAATAGGCATGATATCAACATAATATGTGGCAACTCTTAAAACAAGTGCTGTCAATTTTTCAAATTATTCAAAAGGCATGAGGATCCAATTTGGAATTTTACTTTGTTTTTAAACATTTCTGATAGCTGAAATAACCTTTCATATGTTTTTTTTACTCATATAAGTTAAACATATGTCAAATATATTCTTCAGCAAAGCCAACAGTTTCTTTACCATTGAAAACACTGGCAATTGCAGAAAACAGTTATTAACTTATTAACCATAACTGTACCCTTCTGACCACAGTTGTGATATAACTGGCAATCAGAAAATTATGACACAACTTGTTCAGCAAGGCATTCTGTTTTAAACAAGTTATTATGACTCAATAAACCTAGCATGGTGAGTGATGCAGTAATGAGCAAACTACATAACAGTTTTGTGACCTTTTGCTAGCTATATCACAGTTGTGACCCCTGTGTGTGTGTGTGTGTGTGTGTGTGTGTGTGTGATGGGGTGCAACTATGGATAATTACTGCTACTAATAATAGTCAGATATGTATTCATCTTTTAAAATATCGCTGTTGCTTTATTTTGAAAGATTACCATAAACTACAATTTCCTGAAGGTCAAACCATTCAAAGCACAGCTGGCTGATCACCATCCATGTGTAACAAGCACTTTGCTACTCCAAGACAAGGGTGATTGGTGTCTATAATCTCAATACAGGATTCATAAAAATTAAGAAAAATAAATTCCACAACTATTTTCCAGGAGTTCATCAGAAAATACCAGGAGCTTAATTTTTTGCTCGAATCATAATGCTTTGTTTTATATTTTGCAAGTTGGGATGAGATGTATGATGCATTTAGAATTCTTACAAAGTCCTATGGGTTCTGCCATAGCATAGTGTTCTTCAGTGTGTGCTATATCTTCAATGAATTGGCAAAATTTCCCCACATAAAAATTGTTCTGTAAAAAACTTACATGAAGCAATCTGGAACTTAGCACAATGATAATAATACAAAGCAATTTTGCCATATGACAGTGAAGATTCACTATTCCCTAGTCATTTATTCCCATGCACATTGGTGGCAGGGAGGCCAAATGTCAGTCTCCTTCAGTGAGGTAAGCACATGCTAGAAGGAATGGCCATCTTGGACAAGCAGGAAGATTTCCACAGACTGTTGTGGCTCCAACTGCAAAACTGCTATACCAAAAACTAAGGTCTGGAAATATAGCACTCAAACATCTTCCACAGCAGCATCACATGAGATGAAAGAGATGATATAGCACCTCCACATTCCATGGAAGGAAGTGATGTCCTCAAGAGCAGATGCCGCACTGAGCTAAAATGAAGTGATGGAATCAATCCAAACATTTTGAGCAAACTTAGTAATAATTGAAGTAATGGCCATTCCTAGACAATCATATGATAGATAAAACACACAGATTATGGGATCTACTTAGGAATAAATGGATGCTATTTATTAACGTCAAATATATGCTGACAGAACATAAGGCAACAATTAAAAACATGACAAACAAAACTGGCGTGGACAGACATGTTCAATCTAGAACACATAAAATACTGTGGGACTCAGTAGAAATTCTGACCCACTAACATTTCTTCAAGACAAAACTGCTGGAATGTCTAGAAATTGAGAGAAGACGAGGAACAACATTAAATGATTTTAAAGGTTGGAGTTTTACCCAAGGTTGGCAACACTTACTATACACTGAAAAGCAATTGAATTAGAGACAGCTGGCGTTATGCAAATGTGGCACTGCGGGCGGCCCTGTAAACAGAAACGACATGACGTATGCAGCGATCCAACAATATAAGTGATGCGATGGGAATCAGAAAGAGTTGGACGCTATGGGTAAGACGAAGAATCTAAGCGCATTTGATCGTGGGCAAATTGTCGGGGCCCGACGAATGGATCACTTCATCTCAGAAGTCGTGCAGGCACTGGGATTTTCACGAGCCACTGTGTCACGGGTGCACTGTGAGTACATCAAATCTGGTAAAACCATCCCTGCAAGGGCCAACTGCCGTAGACAACAGAGTGTGGATGAGCGGGGTCATCGTCGGCTAGCTGGCATTGTAACAGCGGATAGACGGGCCATAGTGCAAGAAATCACTCGGCAATTTAACGCTGGTGTACAAAAACGTGTATGCAGCCACACCATCCAGAACCATCTCCTCACTATGGGGTACAGAAGCCATCGTCCCACAAGGGTACCGCTGCTGATCGCACATCACAGGGTGCAAGCAAAGATTAGCATGGGAGCAGGAACATCGCCACTGAACCCTAGACATGTGGAAAAATGTTGCCTGGACTGATGAGTCGAGATTCACGTTGGTGCATGCGGATGGCAGGATACGAGTACGGCACAAACCACATGAAGCGATGGATCCTTCTTGCCAGCAGGGTACTCTTCAAGCTGGTGGGGGTGGCATTCTCGTATGGGGACTGTTTACGTGGACTGAAATGGGACTCCTGGTACATGTGACATCGTCCCTCACAGGTTAACGTTACCGGGACATCATGGACGACCATTTGCTCCCGTTTGTGCGTCTTCAACATCCCACTAGGGACCTCATCTTGCAACAAGACAATGCACCGTGCCATCGCTCCCAAATTGTATCCGAATGGTTGGATGAACACTCCACCGACGTGACTTCGCTTCCTTGGCCAGCTAGATCACCTGACCTCAATCCCATCAAGCACATCTGGAATGCCATTGAGAGAGATGCTCAAGGCTCTGATCCCCCCCCCTCCTTCAAATCTTTGTGAACTGTGGGAGCTTGTTCAGGGGTCGTGGATTCGTATGGCTTCCCAACGCTTCCGGTGCCTTGTCAAGTCCATGCCGAGACGAATCGCCGCCGTCATCAGGGCAAAAGGTGGTGCTACACATTACTAGACAGGCATCTCTAATTCAATTGCTCTTCAGTGTAGTGTAGTCCTGAAGAAGGGTAGGGTTACTACCCCAAAATTTGATGTTAATAAATAATATCCATTTATTCCTAAGTAAATCCCATAGTCTGTGTGTTTTATCTATCATATTTTGAGCAATTCTTTTTTAATTTTTTTTTTTTTGTTCATTGCAAAAAAAAATTCTAGGACTACATCAGTACTTTTCACAAAAGCACAAAAGTACCAAAAATCAAGGACTTCCACACCTGGAAAAAAGGGAAATCAAATCCAGGAATATATCAGGACTCAGAGTTTAAGCTGGCCCAAAAATGCTGTAGCAAAAATGCTAAAATGAAGGAAAAAGTTGTAGCAAAATGCTTAAGAAATTTAGCCTATTTTGTCGATGAACTGACGCTCTACGAATAGTATTAGTGGACGAACTGAAGCGCGACAAATCATCGCAACACCGTCAGACCAAACAATGGATGACTGAGTTTCCGTCATTTGACGGAGCTTCCGGGAATACTTTTACCCACGAATTAGCAGCGGAATTTTAATTTTTCCCCTGGACTACGGGAGTTTAAATTTTTGGAACACAATCACCTCTGTGATATTTAAATGTCTGGCGCCATTTTGCGATGGGATACTAATTTTTTCGCACATTTTAGATTAATTCATCGCATTTTGTGAAAATAGCGATCATAGCTTAACCTCTGTCAGGACCTCTCACAAAAATATGAAAAATCAAGGATGTTCCAGGCCTGGAAAAAAAGGGAAATCAATTCCAGAACTATATCAGGATCTTTCACAAAAACATGAAAAATCAAGGACTTCCTAGGCCTAGAAAAAAAGGCAAATCACATTCCAGGACATCTCACAAATTATGAAAAATCAAGGATTTCCCAGGATTCCATGGGCTGTGTAAACCCTGTGAATATAGTGAAAATTCTCCAAATACGTGGCGTCAGTGAATAAACAAGGACATTGCTCTTTTCCACGGTTTATCAACACGCATAGCAACCGAAAAATTGTTATACGGTCACAGCTGGGGATCCAAACCCCAGATCTCTCTATACCTAGCCGAGCGCGTTAGCCTTACACCACAGCGGCCAACAATTCACGGCGGTATGCGTGTTTTTCTTTTCAGTCAGCATCTGACATCATAAATCCGTAAGATGGGCTCAGCTACTGAGACGTCTCCATCTGGTCGGCATTAACGGCACTGGCTATATACTAATAGTGCTATGTGTGTTTTTCTGTCAGCTTCTGACATCATAAATCTGTAAGATGGGCTAAGCTACTGAAACATTTCCAGCTGGTAGGCATTAACAGCACTGGCTATATATTAATTAAACGGCACTGGCTACATATTAATTGCGCCGTTGATTGTTGGCCACCATAGTGTAAGACTAACGCGCTCGACTAGATATCGAGAGATCTGGGATTCGGATCACCAGCGGTGACTAGATAACAATTTTTTTGTTGCTATGTGTTGATAAAACGTCTACGAAGACGAATTTCGAAACGTCGCCATGTTTACAAATTTCGGAATAAATTCCACAAATTTAGTTTCAAATCTGAATTATTATTTTTTGTTTTTGTATACATAGAGCAAATGTGTAGTTTAGTGTCCTAAATTATTTCGCCGCAAATGTTGAAGGATTTCGAAAAAGTGAGACATACAAATTTTAAAGTATGTAACACACTTGCCAACTTTTATGGATTATCAGTAAAATTTGCAGATTTCTGCTGAATTTTACTGATTTACGGATAAAGGTCTTTTTTACGGAATTTTTAATATTTCGATTGCTTAATTGAAATATTTCAATCTCCTGCAATCATCCACTTCGTTCTATCAGACCTTACGAGCGCTGTGCACACTTATTTTCCCCCTGACTTAACGAAATATTTGTCGAAAAAACACTTGTGAGCGTTCTCATGGCTAATATACACATATTATGTGTCTTCTTTTTTTCAGTTAAAGCACAGAGTAGTGACTTCCTTTCTTTTTTTATACTGTTTTGTTTGCAAAGATTGGCGAAGAGAAGAACACCTGCGTGTGTTCCCATGTGTTCCCACGTTCTGCTCATGCTTGTCATTACTGCGCTTGCAAGCGCACCAGCTGAATGATACATTTTCTCACGCTCCCATCACTCCATAATAACATAAACAAACACACTCCAGCGAAGCTCCTAGTGTGTTGTTTATGTTATTTGGATCAAAAGATCAACGAAGTAATTTTTCACATTTTTTTTGTTTGCTGCTCATCGGAGGAAAGTTGTATTTTTCTTGACAGTTGTATTGTGTACAAGTATCTCTCTTCTTAATCACTTTTTAAGATTCGTGTTTTTACTTATTGTATTTTGAAACATTTAATGCATAATAATTTACTTTTGTTTCTTTTTCATTTTTTGTGTGCGAAGATGAGAATTTTATAATTGACATTTACACAACGGATCAAGCTTTTGGTTTTCGTTGTTTGCATGCAAAGTGATTTTAATTTTATTTATTTTTCTTTTGTTTTGTCTTTACATTTCCGCTGTTTTTTTTATGGAATTTTATTATTAGAAATCGTTTATCAACAGAAAATGTAAAACACATTAACCATTAACATAGAAGGGCCAGGTTATATTAATAAGGAATTCGATTTGAGAATTGCATATGAAAAATGGTTAAAGAAAAAATACTGTCGCATTGTAAATGAATGAAACAATTTTAATAAATTTTTTTTAAACTCGAGTGTTTTTATTGGTCTCTAAATAAATGCTAAATTGTTTACAAAAATGCTAAAAGAAATTTTAAAATGCTAAAATGTTTCTGGAGATTTTAGCTAAAATGCTAAAGGTTTTCAAAAGCCAGTCCATACCCTGCTGGAGCGGGAATCGAACCTGCATCTCTCCATTTCTGTTTGAGCATGCTCCAGTTGCTTGCGACTTCATTGTCCTGGGTGGTGTAATACTCATTGAAAACTCAGGAGATGCAGGATCAATTCCCATCACAGAGCAATGCAATTTTCAAGTTTTCTGAAAGTAAGGCAAAGCGGGAAACAGTGGAAATACGGCACTTCTGTGCTGAAAACAATATTTGTTTGTACCTTTCATACGTAATCATAAAGAAGTATTTTTTCTGGGAGAATCATTTCACACTGATATGTATGATATTCAAAACAGTTTTCTGTTGGTGTCAAACTGTCATTTCAACTTTCTCTTAATCTTCATCCATATACTTACAATTACATAGACTGCCTCAAATAAACACTGTAAAATATTTGACACATGACCATGACTCAGGCTATTGACAGTAATCATCTTTCCAGCACATGCACATACAAAGAGTAGCTAGATGCTCACTGCATTTGAATGGAAGCTAAAAATGAAAGTCACCAGCCTGCCAGTGGCAATGAGAAAACTTTCTGCAGCATTAGCTCATATTGCAGCACTTATAGTTAAGTTTTACAGAAAAATTCTATATTTGCTATCATAATTTTTACAGAACCTAGTATTGATTTAAATATTTGAAAACAACTGCATAATTTTTCACTGCAAATCCCCTCCAAATAATTTAAGAAGCTACACTACAGAATTGTCATAAAATAAAGCCTGTACCCTCTAAAACATTTGTAATCCTCTTCTATCTGTCATTAAGTGTGAAAAATGAAACTCAATCTCTATCCAGCAAAAAGATCAGAAAAACAGCCCATTTTTATAGGCTTGCCCTAAGCATTATGTGGTATGTACAACATCATCACTAAGGTACCTCGATCTTTCACACTAGTGTGCAAGTTACATAAACAAAAGTGAACTTTTCTTCTGGAAGCTTGCCCACATAGCCATGAAGCCACAATATAAAGGATGGAATGTTACAGCTTATACCCAGCAGACTTGTGAGCACAGTGCTAGGTTTATCTTGGTTTGTGATTCACTTGCAATTACGGAATTTTGTCAGCTTACTTGAGTGTGATATATCCAAGTGGTTACAGAGAAAATGTTGTCAGAAAAAATAGTTGTAATGATAAAACTGAAATAATACATCATTATGTGTGAAGGTGAAATCATGTCAACTAATCATAAATCAATGTACTGTAATCAATGCCTATGATTGGTTATTGGTACCCTGACAGCAGTTTCATATTAAACAACATATTTCTACTTCAAAACACAAAACAAAACTTCAAAAATATCCCAAAAAAAACTTTTGGTGACCTTAACGAAGAGCCCAACATGATTGTTTTACATCATAAATAAGTGGAAAATGAATTTCCCTGAAGAAATAATTTCCTCGCAATACTTGGAAGCTAATACATATGTAATCATTCACACAAATGTGCTGTATTTTCACTGTTTCCATGTAGCCACTCCTTCAGAAAATTTGAAAAACTACTTTGCCATCGAGAGGGAATCGAACCCGCATCTCCCAATTTCTGTAGTCACTTTGTCAATGGGATTCATTTGTTTTGGTGCACTAGTCCTATTTTTCGCTCCAGAGCAATGCAATTTTCAAATTTTCTAAAGAAGTGGCTACATGGAAACAGTGACAATACATCACATTTGTGCTAATGATTACATGACTGTTTCATCTTGTGTGTACTACCCAGTAATCTGTCATAAGATACACATTTGTTTTTATGAATTCTAAGTATTTCAATGTGCCCATCTTAGCTTTATACTTAATTTCACTACTTAAATAAACATTTATGATAGAAAAAATAACTTTTCACATGTTCTGTTTGTTCATATAACCTTGCTAAAAATACGGCAAGCATGCTTAACAGAAAAGCCAACATCTGGTACTTTCACACTGTATGACAGTTATGATTCATAGCCCCATCTGGTAAATGTGTAGTTTAGAACCAATTCCACTTAGTAGTTCTAATTCTGACTATTATATAGCTCTAATTATTGTACTATTCTCTTTTACGTGCGATATTTCAAAGTAACTTGTACAAAAATCTAGCGGATAATGCTTACCTTGGCATTCCTTTCTAGCGACGGGAACATTTCACGCTCGTGTTTTCCGGTCTTTGTTGATGTTATTGTCCTAAAGTCCGTTGTATGCGATGACTGGCTTTACTTCTCACACTTTTCGCTGGGTATACTAATTGGATCTTTGCCTTAGGATTCAAACATCAATTTTTACCGTTCTTTATACTCGAAATTTTTGCCCATACTCTGGGCATCTTCAGGAGTGTGGCGACTTTACCACCAATGTTCGTGGTTAACTTCGCGCTAATGGAGTCAGATACTCCTTGTTGCCATTCGTCGGAAAAACTTTCCTGGATATATTTCGTTATCAAGCCCGGCTGGCGCCATCTATGTTTCGTTAAGAACACTTTTTTTTTCCGAATTTTTTTTTTTTTTTTATTTTCTTCCCCCGTTCCTGGTTTTCTTGTCTTTTCTTGCCTGTTTTTCTTTTGTTGTTGTTTTTCTTGTCTTATTAGTTCTTTCCACAGGCCCGATAATGTGCTAGGGTCGTTCTGGTTACATACCCTTGCTTTATTTTTGTAGATTAATATTGCTTCTTCCCTCCTCATTTGCCTTTCTGATTTTTTATTCTTTTTTAGCATTTTAATTTCATCGAACTTTGGGAATGTCCGGTTTTCCAAGCAGAATTGCACTAAAGCAGTTTTGGCTTCTTTTTTTCCCAGTTAGATATGTGTTGTTTAAGTCTTTTTTTTAATCTGTTTTTCGTACTTCCAATGTACGATATTGGGGGTATGTGTGCTATTGGAATTTTGTAGGTTCCTGATTCTTCTAGCATTTTTTCCTCTGTTTTTTTGTTGACAGTCATACTTTTCACGGTGTGCACTGAGCTTCCTAGTTGTAAGTCATATTTAGCACAGTGCCTATTGATTTCTTTACTCACTCCTTCCAGGTATGGGAAAGCTCCAATGTATTTCAATTTTTTATTTCTCATCTTCCTTTGGTTGTGCACTTCTTGGCCTTCTTTACTCTGAGTCATATGCTTTTTAGTCTCATGTATCCATTTATTAATTAGCTTGCTCGGGTAACCATACTCTTGTGATATTTTCGAGATAAACTCTAGCTCTTGATTTTTTAGCCTGTTGTTAGATGTGTGTGTGTACGCTAAAACTAAAACTAATAAAGAAAACACACCTTTAAGACTGATTCTATCGAAAAAAAACTCACCACTCATCAACCTAGAAAAAAAGATATACAACTATCTATCCCCAATATTCATGAGGAATCAATATACATTAAAGAATAGCTATGAGTTTATAGAAAAAATCAAATTAATTATTCAAGACCTAGAGCAAATAACTATGGCCTCCATGGATGTTAAGGCATTATACCCAAACACTCCTGTCGAGCTAGCCATCGAATTGATTATGCAACAACTAAGCATCAACAAAGAACTAAACTTGTCACAACTGAAAGAGCTAAAGAATACCTTATATTTCATCAAGGAAAACAACATCTTCCATTCTGAAGGAAATATATTTAAACAAACGCAAGGTGGCCCTACGGGATCCCCATTATCGGCATTATACGCAGAAGTGATTATGGCATACCTCGAAAAAGAAATTATTCAAAATTTACCTGAAAAACCAATACTTTATGCTCGATATGTAGACGACATAATTATAATGTCTAAACTTAACAAAGCCGAGCTACAAGATCTAGCACAGCAGTTTAGCAAAATCTGTAACACCATAGAGCTAACTATTGAGTTTGAAGAGGATAATTGCCTATCCTTCCTGGACATTCAACTAAAGAAAAACAAAAATAGTTTTGAATACTCTGTGTTCAGAAAAGCAACTTACATACCTGTACTGATACCATACTCGTTGCACCATCCAGTGATACATAAAAAAAAACAGCATAGTAAACTTGATACGGCGAGCGTACACACACACATCTAACAACAGGCTAAAAATCAAGAGCTAGAGTTTATCTCGAAAATATCACAAGAGTATGGGTACCCGAGCAAGCTAATTAATAAATGGATACATGAGAGTAAAAAGCATATGACTCAGAGTAAAGAAGGCCAAGAAGTGCACAACCAAAGGAAGATGAGAAATAAAAAATTGAAATACATTGGAGCTTTCCCATACCTGGAAGGAGTGAGTAAAGAAATCAATAGGCACTGTGCTAAATATGACTTACAACTAGGAAGCTCAGTGCACACCGTGAAAAGTATGACTGTCAACAAAAAAACAGAGGAAAAAATGCTAGAAGAATCAGGAACCTACGAAATTCCAATAGCACACATACCCCCAATATCGTACATTGGAAGTACGAAAAACAGATTAAAAAAAAGACTTAAACAACACATATCTAACTGGCAAAAAAAGAAGCCAAAACTGCTTTAGTGCAATTCTGCTTGGAAAACCGGACATTCCCAAAGTTCGATGAAATTAAAATGCTAAAAAAGAATAAAAAATCGGAAAGGCAAATGAGGAGGGAAGAAGCAATATTAATCTACAAAAATAAAGCAAGGGTATGTAACCAGAACGACCCTAGCACATTATCGGGCCTGTGGAAAGAACTAATAAGACAAGAAAAACAACAACAAAAGAAAAACAGGCAAAAAAAGACAAGAAAACCAGGATAGGAGAAGAAGAAAAAAAAAAAATGCGGGAAAAAAAAAGTGTTCTTAACGAAACATAGATGGCGCCAGCCGGGCTTGATAACGAAATATATCCAGGAAAGTTTTTCCGACGAATGGCAACAAGAAGTATCGGACTCCATTAGCGCGAAGTTAACCACAAACATCGGTGGTAAAGTCGCCACGCTCCTGAAGATGCCCAGAGTATGGGCGAAAATTTCGAGTATAAAGAACGGTAAAAATTGATGTTTGAATCCTAAGGCAAAGATCCAATGAGTATACCCAGCGAAAAGTGTGAGAAGTAAAGCCAGTCATCGCATACAACGGACTTTAGGACAATAACATCAACAAAGACCAGAAAACACGTGCGTGAAATGTTCCCGTCGCTAGAAAGGAATGCCAAGGTAAGCATTATCCGCTAGATTTTTGTACAAGTTACTGTGTAGTTTAGCATCCTAAATTATTTTGTCGGAAATGTTGAAGGATTTAGAAAAAGTAAGACATACAGATTTTAAAGTATGCAATTTCATGGCAAATGATGAAAAAGTTCATCTGTGAAGTGCATTTTAAAGATTTTTACTGTAAAACCTCCAAGTACAACGATGTGAACACTTCTGCAGCAGGTCTAACACAACGCCACGGCAACCACAAAAGGCTTGGCTCTGCTGAAACGAAGGTCTTATTCCAGTGGCCATTTTGCTGGCGGAAGAGTACTAGAGAAACAGGGAATGTTCTTGCGAGCAAAGAGTTCCAATTTGTAGTGCTACGCTAAAGAAAGTAGTTCTTCACTTCTGTAGCACTTTTTCAAAACACATGGTGACAATTGCTCCAGTCTTACGCATATCACTCCCTGGTCAAAAATAGAAAGTATGCAGATGCCTTCCTTTCTTCTACAAAAGCATTAAAGTAAAGGCAGCGTTCTCTTCAACGGAACTTTCATCGGAAAATCAAAATTTTGTTCCTCCTTTTCACAGCGTAGTTCGCAGTTCATTAAAATTGGATTACAAAGAAAAAACTCTCTCAAAAAAGTGAGTTCATACATAGCGCACCAAAGAATCATACACGAAAAAAATAAAAACAAGAAATTATCAGATTGTGATGTTAAAAAATGAGACAAGAATGATCTATTTTCTGTAGGAAATTGGAAAGCTTTCTTGGCAAGAACGCTCACTGTTCCTCTTGTATTCTTCCTTCAGTAAAATGGCTGCAGGAACGAGACCATCGTTTCAGCGGAGCAACGCCTGATATTGTCGCTGCGGCGTTGTGTTAGGCTAGCCACAGCTTCTGTTCTTGTACGTAAATATTACGGTAAAAATCTTTAAAATGCACCATAATGATGAAACTTTTTCACCATTTTTCCACGAAATTGCATACTTCAAAATCTGTACGTCTCACTTTTTCTAATCCTTCAACTTTTCCTACAAAATAATTTAGGACACTAGACTACACATTTACACCCCCACCCCTCCATATACGATTTTCTATACAATGGATTTTTTTCTAACCTTTTGCCAGTAATATTAAAGTTGTGCCTACCCTACCCTGCTGGCTGGAGGAGCACCTGTTCAGAACTGTTGCATAGCCAGAGGTTTCAATCTTCATATGAATGTAAACAAGCTGATTGCATGTTGGCATTCTAACTTAGCAGACTTGATGTATTTTCTTAATGAAGTTACAAGAATAAAAAAACTGTGAAGTACTTTTTCTTAACTGAAAGTGGAGTAATATGCTAAAATGGGGGCACCAAGTTAGTTATCAATTCATAAAAACGTGTTTGTTTGTTTGAGGGTTTAACGACCACCATGAGCAACTCGACGGGCTGTAAGCAGTCGCCTATTTCTAATTTAGGGCTGCAGCCCAAGTGGCGCAGTGGTCTAAGCGATGGCCTCTGTTTATTCGTCCGAAAGAGATCTGGGTCCGAATCCTAGTGACACATGGTTGTGTTTGCCTTATGGCACTGGCTCTCTCCCTTCCCTGGAACCAGTGGCCCTAAATTAGGGATGGGTGACTGCCTATAGCCCATTGAGTTGCTCACGGTGGTCGTAAAACCTCCAATAACAAAAAAAATAGGGCCATTGGTTCCAGGAAAGGGAGAAAGCCAGTGTCGTAAGAGAAGCATAAAATCCATGCCTCACCTGGATCCAATACTACTGTATAATTCTTGATTTGCCATTTGACCCACTGGTACAAATTTCTAGTAGACTATGTCTTTCAAATCATAAGAGCCTATTAGCATAGACTCTGTATTTGATGGATGCACGAGGGCTTTCTTGGTTAATGGCGAGTTGGCATCTCTCCATTCAGCACTTTGTCACTTGGTTTGGAGGTCATACTACAGGCACCATGTTTCATCAATAATTCTGCAGCAAAAATCAGGATCCTTAACCGCAATGTCCCACAGATTGGAACAGATCCCGACAAGCCAGCCGCTTTTTGGTCATCATTCCGAATCCAATCTGACATGAAATTTTCGTTTTCCCAGATCCTCGCGTAAAATCTCATGACAGATAGACTTACTCATGCCCACCAACTTAGCCACTGTAACTCGATTATCTTTCTTTAACTGATTCTGCACCTCTTAGATTTTTCTACTGTCCACAAACTGGAGGGACACCCAGAATCTTAGATCATCATCAAAGGATTCCTTCTCATCGTGCATACCATTTGAAAACTCTGCTGAAGGATAGTGCTATGTCTCCATACGCTTATTTTAATATTCTGCAAGTTTCAATAGTTGATTTGCCAAGTTTCCAACAAAAATAGTTTACCTCTCTGCTTTTCCATGGCTAACTTGAAATGGGATGAGAATGCTTGCTATCACTCACTCACTTAATGCCCTCCTCTACCTGATTGGTCAAGGACTTTAGTCTTCTGCCATACACGTGATATTTTTATCCCACTACTGTTATGTGGTCAGTCCTGGAACTTTTCGGTCATAGGTTGTATGACTCAAAAATATGTTATCTGTTTATATAAATTAAATACATGACAAAATCCAGGGGGTTACTTATAGATCTTAACTGACAGAGCATTTACGAGAGCTGGCACAAGGTAATAAGGCAACCAGTATCGCTCCAATTGTTTACAGCTGACCAAGCCCAATCCAGGTAATCTGTGTTTCCCAAGCTTTTCTTAATTTAACTAGCATGCATATCCAATTACCTCTAAGAGGTATCAAGGTTTTTGAAAAAATGGGCTGTGAATAATACACCAAGAATATTTACAACATGAGTGTGCAGATTTCCGTTTAATTGGCATTAAGAGTACAAACTGAAAAAACTAGATTGCTAGCTTTCACCGCCAAAAACGGGCAGCTTTATCAGGCTAATGTTTACAAGGTTGATTCTGTACTCAACCTTGTAAACATTAGCCTGATGAAGCCACCCGTCTTCGGCGGTTAAAGCGAGCAATCTAGTTTTTTCAGTTTGTACTCTTAACACCAATTAAACATAAATCTGCATGCTCGTGTTGTAAATACCTCTAAGAGGATCTTATTTGGCCAAAGGGCGCAGAAATATATAGGTGTTGGTTTAGCCTGCGGAGATCTAATAATGATATATATGCTGACACCACGGATGTTGAATGCAGCAACATGGAAAACATTAAGTATGTACAAAATCATATTACTTTTATGGTTAGAAAAGTGCAACAATGAAACCACAGCAAAGCAGTTTATGTATGCCATAGAGATTTTATGGTAGAGAAATATCAAATACGAAAATGTATTGTTTTGTAACAGATACAGCTCCATATTTAAAACAGCCTTGCGAACCTACAAATCTGGTGCATCCAAGTGATCCATTTAACATGCTTTGCCCCTGAATATCATGTGGCTGGCATTGCTGTCTACCCTAGCCCCATTTTTTTTTTATTGCTATTGACACTTCTGTCAGAGTGGCTCTTAATCAAGGTTTTGGATAATCTCCATAAGAAAAACTACGAAGATTTCGCGGTTCCATCTATCCTTCACATCACCCAATCAATATTAGCAAAGACTTGGAAACAAATATGTTCCTGCATCTGACTACCATGCTTTGTTACTTAAATTCGCGTATCACAAACTAAGACCTTGGTCTTTCTCGGTGAAATATAGTAACGGCAGCGATATCCCGTTATAACCCATGTAAATATACAACCGCATGCGATCGGGTTACATATTTTCATTCAGAAAAACAGTTGGCTTAAAAATTTACTTACGGGCTTGATCCGTTGGGTTCATATATTTACCACTTTTAGTGGTATTTATGGATCGCCTACCCATTTCGTTTTTTTCGTATAAATATACACAACAAATATCTAGATACAATCCACGAAACTACCAAACCTTCTCCAATCAAAAACAAAACATTATATTCATTGATGCCAATCCAAGCAAACGAAACACTCCACACAATGTAGTAGCATTTTTACTGAAGACAACCACTCCCAGTGGACGTACTCTAACGTTCCACTTCTGAACAAATCTCTTAAGGCCTAAGGCAAATAAAAATAATATGGAATATTTTTTTTCTGTTTTTTTCTCTTTGAAAGTAATTCTCACTTCAACTTTTCCTGATAAGCTTTTGAATTAGATACTGCAGTAAAAATAATCAGTTATCAATTAGTGAGCTCGGCGCGTGGTCCAATGAAGAGAGATGAAGCAATAATATGCTCTCTGCTATTTACCTGATTATCAGCGCAAGGCTGCCCTGGTGGCGCAGGGGTCTGAGCTCTAGTTTATGACCATTCGTCTGAGAAGGGACTGGGTTCTAATCCAGTTGAGTCATGGATGTTGCATTTTCTTTACAGCACTGGCTCTCTCCCTTCCCTGAAACAAGTGGTTCAAAATTACGGACGGACGACTGCTTATATCCCACTAGTTTTACTACCCGGCTTTGCCCGGGATTTAGACTTATCTTATATATAAAACACAAAACGTCTGTTTGTCTGAAGCAGCATAAACTCTCAAACGCCGAACTGTGGCATCGTGAAATTTCCATAGCTTATTAATACTGGAATTTCTAGGTCAATGCAACTATTGGCAATCTCAGCGGTCCGCTCTCCCTCTAGCGGCAAAAGGAAGAATTACTGTAGTACGGGTAACGTTTTTGGCTCAATGCTTGGCTGTTCGTAGATCGCTCATTACGTTCAGTTGTCGTAGTTTGGTGTATTTTTGCATTCATTCTGGAATTAGAGAGTTGTATAATGGAGAATTCCGTGAAGAAGAACAAATCATATTGTTGTGTCCCGCAATGTCGTTCCCAAGGTTTCGGCTATGTTTTTCACAAATTAGTATAAACGTTTGTGCCTTGCGTTTGAAATCCTTCCAGTGAAATGTTTAATATATATCAAATACGTGGAGATAATGTAAATGGACGATGTAATCACTCTTTCCATGTTATTTTTTAAACAACGCATAGCGACTGAAAAATTGTAATTTGGCACTGCTGGGATCGAACCCCAGAACTCTCGATAACTAGTCGAGTGCGTTCGAATTTACGCTACAGCGCAATACAATTTTTCAGTCGCTATGCGTTGTTTAAAAAATAACGTGGAAAGAGTGATTACATCGTCCATTTACATTATCTCCACGTATTTGATATATATTAAACATTTCTATCGCCCTTTGAATTTATCAGCTACAATTAAAATAGCTGTTGCGTTAAATGCCACCAGATGACGACATCTCAGTTGCTGAGACCATCAATACGCATTCGTATAGTCAGATGCTGACTGATAAACCACGCATTGCGCTGAGAATTGTTGGCGGTGTAGCGTAAATTCGAACGCACTCGACTAGTTATCGAGAGTTCTGGGGTTCGATCCCAGCAGTGCCGAAATACAATTTTTCAGTCGCTATGCGTTGTTTAAAAAATAATGTGGAAAGAGTGATTACATCGTCCATTTACATTATCTCCACGTATTTGATATATA
Source organism: Macrothele yani (assembly GCA_039090855.1). Taxonomy (NCBI): domain Eukaryota; kingdom Metazoa; phylum Arthropoda; class Arachnida; order Araneae; family Macrothelidae; genus Macrothele; species Macrothele yani. The sequence continues at coordinate 6,380,308 of CM077014.1, forward strand.
TTAAACATTTCTATCGCCCTTTGAATTTATCAGCTACAATTAAAATAGCTGTTGCGTTAAATGCCACCAGATGACGACATCTCAGTTGCTGAGACCATCAATACGCATTCGTATAGTCAGATGCTGACTGATAAACTACGCATTGCGCTGAGAATTGTTGGCGCTGTAGCGTAAATTCGAATGCACTCGACTAGTTATCGAGAGTTCTGGGGTTCGATCCCAGCAGTGCCGAAACTACAATTTTTCAGTCGCTATGCGTTGTTTAAAAAATAACGTGGAAAGAGTGATTACATCGTCCATTTCCAGTGAAATGCTACTAACCTAGTAATGTCTTCGAATGAATAATAAACAAGGCAGCATGTTTTTATTGCATAGTAGTAATTAAAAAATCCGCATTTCTACATAATCTTGAAAACAAATAATTGCTGTTATCCATATAAATTTAAACTCCATTAGGGAACAAGATTTGCAATGTTCTGTCAACAGTCATCGGTTCAAAAACGTAGAACCCAATGATGATCAACAATTACCAATTCACAAACACTTTTTGGAACAGAATGTTCAAAAATTACAAATGTTATTGTTGACAGTATTGAAAATGGGTCCTGGGAAACGTCAAGTGAAACGAAATGTCAGCTTTTAATAGTAATCCGGATTAGAACACCCCTGTCGGTATTACTATATCACTTGCCTGAAAATGTAAAAATAAAAATTACCTGTTACAGTAAAGCATTACTGCTACACAGTGCTTACACGTTCCACTTCTGCCCGCTTTACAAGAGCACTCAAATGACTTTATAGAAATTTCACTGTTACAATCACTTCCCCTTCTTTAATACATCTTGAATATTTGGAAGCGTCCACAAATTTCATTATATCAAGGATTGAAAGCGACAAACCAGCCATTCTAACATTCGACTTTATGGAAACACCTGCGACGTTACCCGTACTAGAGAAGTTTGTTTACGTTTGCGCAGCGCCCCCTATAGTTCGTTGAGGTTCCCAATTTTAAGATCTCTAAGTTGTTCCGTTCGCGAGTTATGAATTAATTAATAAGCTAATCAATAAAGTCAACGTCGTTTGCTACGTCATCGTTATCTGTTCCAAATCTGAAAGCACGTGATTGCATTCATCCACAGGTGTTTCTATTTTTTGAGAACTCTGCATGAAAAATGCAAAAACGAACTTTGCAAAATCTTAACGAAAAGGGGTGAAATTTTTGTCAACACCATGAATTGGTAATAATAATGGGAGTCCCTCAAAATTTCACCGGAATCCGGCCAAAACTGTTTAAAATAGGCATGGATTTTTTTTTTTTTTACTGGAGGTTTAACGACCACCGTGAGCAACTCAATGGGCTATAAGCAGTCGCCCGTCCTTAATGTAGGGTCACTGGTTCCAGGGAAGGGAGAGAGCCAGTGCCGTAAGACAAATACAACATCCATGCCTCACCGGGATTCGAACCCGGACCCCTTTCGGACGAATGATCAGAGGCCATCACTTAGACCACTGCGCCACCGGGGCGGCTGGAATTTTTAATTCATCGGTAAACAGAAATATATACGCAGTAACGGTTAATAAAATTTTGACGGCTAATTTAAAAAGTTATTTACCGATTCAGGCGAAGTTTGGAGGTCGTGATCCTACTAACGATTTATGGTGTACATTAAAATATCAGCCAGTTTGAAAAAATATTCGCAAAGATACGTTTTTAACTTTTTTATCCCAGAGCCCATCAAAGACGTCTGAAACTGAAAGCACGTGATGCATTTGATCGTCGATAACAAATTGTTAACGAATTTTGTTCAGTCAGTGTTCCAATGCTGTGTCTCCTGGGCGCGTGTTATATAATTTGTAACGCTTTTAGTCTGTTCGATTCTACAGCTGCATGTTGGAATGTCAAGAGCAAAGGATCCAACAAAATTATATATGAGGATGCAGTACGTGACGTCATCGAGAAGTTTCCGTGAACTGACAACAGTCCCAGCAAGTTCCTGAAGGTAGAGCCGTAGCGAGGGGCGGTCGCCCTGGGCGCCGAGCTGGAAGGGGGCACCATCGAGACGTAGATTTTTTTATATAAATGTAAAAATATGAAAATTTATACGCGTAATTACAAAAAATGTATAAAATTTAAACTTCTTTATGCTTTAAGAATAAAATGGCGACCAGATGAAACCTAAATTAAAGGAGAACTCCAATCGTCCGAACGCCAAATATTCGGATCGATTTGGCTTGGGTGTGACAGTACATTTCAGTTGCTATGTTTATGAAACATTTGAGACGCGCGCGCAGCGGCTAGTGTAGGCCAGGACTTTAGAGGGGAAGGGCTAGTACGCCCCTTTGAAGTGCTGAACACCGACCCGTGTCTGAAAGGTTGGGTAAAAAATGGGTAGTGTACTTGTTTCTACGTCATCACGCTGGCCTTCTGGCTCAGCTCAGTTCCCTCCAGGACAGAACTTCCCTCTGTTATGACGGTGTTTTACGCCAGCACTTTTTCTTGGTGTATCATATTTGTTTCACGCTGTATTTTATTTAAGTTGTACACTGAAAACCCGAACTGATGCTCTTAGCTAGAAGAAACAGATTTTAAAATGGACACCAGAAGACATATCAAGATGCATTGTAATTCCAGCACTTTACCTCAAATCATATGATTTTTGATTTTGAGATCTTTTTTTTTTTTTTGATTGGAGGTTTAACGACTCAATGGGCTATAAGCAGTCGCCCGTCCTTAATTTAGGGTCACTGGTTCCAGGGAAGGGAGAGAGCCAGTGCCGTAAGACAAACACAACATCCATGCCTCACCGGGATTCGAACCCAGACCCCTTTCGGACGAATGATCAAATGCCATTGCCTTAGACCACTGCGCCACCGGGGCGGCGATTTTGAGATTTTTTTTTTTGGATTGGAGGTTTAACGACCACCGTGAGCAACTCAATGGGCTATAAGCAGTCGCCCGTCCCTAATTTAGGGTCACTGGTTCCAGGGAAGGGAGAGAGCCAGTGCCGTAAGACAAACACAACATCCATGCCTCAGCGGGATTCGAACCCGGACCCCTTACGGACGAATGATCAGAGGCCAACGCCTTAGACCACTGCACCACCGGGGCGGCATTTTTTTTTTTTTTTTTTTTTTTTTGAGATCAGAAAAGTATATTTGCTATATTAAGCAAAATACTTTTTAAAGAAAGAGCATGTATAATAGAAAATGTTCATTTAAAATTATCTAATTTATACTATACATCAATGTTTTCCGATTTTTAGGCCCCCAAAAATCATGAACTGTTGTTTTCCAAAAAGATAATTTTTGATATTTGAGTGCGCCTTGCAGTAGATGACACACTGTAATCGGGTAAATACGGTAGTAACTTTGACTGAAAGTGCCTTTCATGTGGTGCTCTGACAGAAAGCTCCCAGGCTTTTGGACAGTGCAGGTACGTCATCGACCACGGCTGCATGTCTCAAGGGGTGAAATGTAGGCGACGGGTGCTGTGACCTTCACGGCCTCCTCTGTCCATGATCCATCACTCCTTACGTGTATTGAGAACGAATGACGGATGGCGACGATTCGTCGAAAGGGAAGCCTACAGTGCGCATGCGCGAAACAAACATTACTCAGTTAAGGTTGCGACAGTTTAAATGCAATATTTGCTGTGACACTGTGACGACATTTGTTTGCTTAACGTTGTCTGTATACCTTGATTGATTGAGTAGCGTGCTGAATTAGTGCACTGTGCCACGTGACGTGCGTGTGTGTGTCGAAATGGGACCTACAAAGTTGTCTGGAGCACAAGGCAGAAAACGAAAAAAACAACAAGAGGCGGATAACGCAGTCCAAGCCAAGCAGTGGCAAAAACTGGGATGGGTAAAGAAAGTGGATCCCTCAATCGCTGCGCTCCCACTACAGCAAGTGATTGAAAGTAAGCCACCTACATCAACACTTTTAGAAAATGAAAACGTTACTGAAGTAACTGAGAATATAATTGGTAGTGCTAGTGTGCATTCAGATGATTCTACACCTTATTTTAACCCATCCTTTCCAACATTGAGTCCTTATGAAGGCGTACAGGAACAGGATTTGGAAGATGAACAAACCAAAATTCAACTTAATTTTAATGATCCCACAATATGGCCTGATTTGAATGACCAAGTGAGAAACTTGTTAGTTGAGCACGGTCCAGAACAAAATAAAAATGGTAATTTTCTTTTATCAATTAATGCAGAAAAAAGGCATTTTACGGGAAATTGGTTCCACAAAAAACTTTTGAATGGAGAACATATAGAGCGGGATTGGTTAATTTACAGTGAAGTAACAAAAGTTATTTATTGTTTTTTTTTTTTTTTGATTGGAGGTTTAACGACCACCGTGAGCAACTCAATGGGCTATAAGCAGTCGCCCGTCCCTAATTTAGGGTCACTGGTTCCAGGGAAGGGAGAGAACCAGTGCCGTAAGAGAAACACAACATCCATGCCTCACCGGGATTCGAACCCGGACCCCGTTCGGACGAATGATCAGAGGCCATCGCTCAGACCACTGCGCCACCGGGGCGGCATTTACAGTTTCCCTTGCATGCTATTTGGAAAGCATTTGAAATCACGTTTGGCAAATCCAAAAGTGGGATTTTCTGAGTTGAAAAAATTACATCCTCGAATTCCAAAGCATGAAAGCCGCCCCGGTGGCGCAGTGGTCTAAGGCGCTGGCCTCTGATCATTCGTCCGTAAGGGGTCCGGGTTCGAATCCCGGTCAGGCATGGATGTTGTGTTTGTCTTACGGCACTGGCTCTCTCCCTTCCCTGGAACCAGTGACCCTAAATTAGGGACGGGCGACTGCTTATAGCCCGTTGAGTTGCTCACGGTGGTCGTTAAACCTCCAATCAAAAAAAAAAAAAAAAAAAACAAAGCATGAAAATTCTGTAGAGCACCGTGAGTGCTATGTTTCCTGGAAAAGCTTTGAAAAAAGGATTAAAGAGGGCTGTGCAATTGATACTGAACTACAGCAAATGATTACAAAAGAAAAAGAGAAATGGCGGCACATTCTCAGAATCATTGTCGATTGCATTTTGTTTTGTTCAGTCAGCACCTTGGCTTTTCGAGGTTCAAGTACAAAGATAGGTGAAGACAAATGTGGAATTTTTTTACATTTGCTAGAGTTTGTTTCTCATTATGATAAACAGCTAAAAGAGTATATTACCATAGCCAAAGAAAAACCAGGAATTCCAAATCACCTTTCCCCAACAATTCAAAACGAGTTCATCAATTTAATAGGTGACACTGTACGCCAAGAAATACTAAAAGACATAAGAGAGGCAAAATATTTCTCAATTTCATTTGATTGTACACCAGATGTAGCCCATTAGGAACAAATGTGCCAGATTATTAGGTACGTGAAAGTTTCAGAGGATGTTTGCTCTATTGAAGAAAGTTTCATCGATTTCATAAAAACTACTGAAACGACTGGTGCTGGTTTAACCGAAGAAATTCTACAAAAAATAGAAGCCGATGGGCTTGACATTCGTAATTGCCGAGAGCAAGCATACGATAATGGTTCAAACATGGCGGGGAAGTATTCAGGAGTCCAGGCCCGTATACAATCAATTTGCAGCCATGCACGTTTTATGCCATGTGCTGCTCATTCATTGAACTTGGTTAGTGTTCACGCTGCTGGAGTCTTTTCAGATATTATCACAATTTTTGGCACAGTGCAAGAACTGTACAAAATATTTGCTCACAATGTCAAAATGTGGGAAATATTATCCAACAAACTTTCTACCACTCTCAAGCGTCACTGTGACACAAGATGGGCATCCAAATGCTCTGCTGTTCATGCACTTTATTCACAGCTTGATAAAGTACTCTAAGCCTTAGAGGAAATTTCTGACAACCCTCAATTCCATGATGACTGTTTATCAGTGGTTAAAAATCTTCTGAAACAAATTAATTATAAGTTTTTTGTTACTCTGTTATGTGGGACAAAATACTAAATCAGATCTCCCGCGTGAATGAACAACTACAGCGCAAAGATGTGACCGTGGACTGTGCAGTTAGTCACTTGACAGGATTGAAAGCTGCTTTACAAGACATCCGGGATACAGGGATTGATGTTATACTGGGCGAAGCATCGGACATCTGTGCCGCAACATCTCTTGACGGCTTCTTCGAGGTGAAAGGGGCAAGGAAGAGGAAACTACTGACATTGGAAGAAAGTGAGGACACTGTTTTGACAGGAAAACAAAGGTTCAGTATGGACTTTTATGCTGTTTTGGACAAAGTCTTAGAACAAATGGAATGGCGTTATAAATGTTTGATTGAAGTGTTAGATGACTTTAATTTCTTAACGGGCAAGTCTTTGCAATCTATGACCGTAGAAGAGTTAAAAGCTAGTGCAATGCGCTTAGCAAATAAATATGATAAGGATCTGGATGCTACTGAAATAGAGGGGGAAATAGCTAGTTTTAAGTTTCAGGCCACTTCTTTATTTAAAAAAAAAATCAGGATTTTTCAAAAGCAACCTCTCTTGACCTATTAAATTTAATCCACCAAATGTCTCTCGCTACATCTTATCCAAACTTAGTAATTGCTTTCAGATTATTCTTAACATTACCAATTACTAATGCGTCTAGTGAACGATGTTTTAGTAAGCTGAAAATAATAACAAATTACTTAAGGTCATCAATGGGACAAGAGAGGTTAACGCACCTGGCAATTCTGTCAATAGAAAAAGATATTGCTAAAACTATTAATTATGATCAAATAATAAATGATTTTGCTGCTGTTAAAGCTCGAAAGGTACATTTGTAAATACAAAATCATTCTGTTAAGGCTTAAGCATAATTTTAAACAAATGCTACTTGTACTTATTTTTTCAGTTGTTCATAAGCACTTGAGGTAGCAATTAATTATAAATAAAGAGTATTCTTCATTCAAACTATGTTCAATGTTTTTTATTTCTTCAACAATCCCTATTGAAGCTCACAAAGTCACCACAGGCTATTGAATAGGATTACCAACATAAGTTTTTTTTTTAAATATTATATTATGAGCAATATTTTATACAAAAAAATTTACATTTTATTACTATTTCATACAATTAGCAAATTATATACGGGACAATAATTGCAAATAACAATAAAAATCGCAATATTTTTTTATACAGGTATATAATAAAATCTGCCACCATCGCATGTTCCAGTTGGACTGGGGCAGGGGGCGCCAATACCTCTAGCTACGGCCCAGCCTGAAGGACAAGCATAGCTGCTGGCTGTCCTGCACTTACTGTGTAAAGTGAAATCATTAGCGATCGGTGTTTATAAACATTTGAAGCCAAAATGCCTAGATTTTGTGCTATTATGAATTGCAGTAATAGAGGAAATTAAGACCATAAGTCTTTTTCAGGCTATTAGCTGCTGTCTGTAAAGGTAGTACCGAAAAAATCCCCTTATATGCCAAACAAAGAGATATCGCTTCCCAGAGCTTAGAAAACACTTTTTATTGAAGAATTAGACTCTTTAAAGGCAGAGAACCTTTTAAATGTTAGTTTTATCCAGAAATAAGTAATTTCTGGAAAAGCAGAAGAATCTACCTTTTACTTGTTTAAACGCTATTGGAGTGCAGTGCTTGCACTTATTGGGCCAGGCGTTTCATTCGTTGGTTCAAAATTTTCAAGTTGAATTTAAAAGGTGTTGGCTGTTTTTTTGCGTAGGTTTTATTGATACTGACTGTTTTCTTATATAACACATTTTAGAGTTTGTCTCTTAGTCAAAATATTTCTTAAATAAACGCTTATCGGTCCCCATTCGGCACTTCTGTGCACGTGTTTTCTTTCTCCAGGGACTTCTTTTCAGAAGGTTGCTGATTGATCTAGGGGTGTTGAAACTTTTGATAGGGCTAAAAGTTAATTTTTTAGCAAACCTGACTTTTAGTCAGAATCAAATCTCTCGCTCTTCTGTATTTCTTAGATCTCGAGCACACCGTTCCCATGACTCACTTTTTTTTTGCGAGTTTTCGGCTTTTCACTTTTAAGGTTATTTGGCTGTCGGTGTTTGGTTTTTTTAGCTTACTATTTTGTTCTATACGATATTTTCTCCCCAAACTACTGTTGATTTTATTTTTAGTACACCTGGATTTTTACCAAGAGCGAGGCACACTTTTGCGGAAAAATGCAAAAATTGCTAAAATTATTGTTCAAATAAAACAATTTTTGGTGCCTACATATGTTTACAGGCAGGTATTATGCTGCTAAATTTATTTACAGATAAATAGATTATAGGGCACAAATACCAACAAAATTATTTCGTTTTTTCACCACAATTTTACGAAAAAAAAATTTTTTTGCTCATTTTTCTAAGGCTTGGAAATTGCTTCCCAGAGCTTAGAAAGACACTTTTTGTTGACGAGTTAAACTCTCAAAAAGACATAGAACCTTTCAAGGGTGAGTTTTATCCAAAATGTGCGATTCCTGGAAAGAAAGAAAAGCTATCTTTTTTTGCTCAGGTCTCCGCACCTGGGAGGGAAAGAACCTTACTTATTAAGGCTGCATATTTATTATCTCCATAAATTACTGATTACTCACGAATTTGTGATCGTACTAAATTACCCTGTAAAAGAATACCGACGACGAGAAGTTGTTTATGCTTCGAAACTTTATATGCCTCGAACTGTTCTGTGGTAAAAGCACTTCGACCAAAGCCGAAGTAATCGAAAAAATTTACTATTTGCACTTTCGGAAAACTTTTCGCATCCCCTTCGAAGATACTTACATTCAGCACATTAGGATCTTTTCCTTCAATCTCTTTAATTTTTTACAAATACCTTATTTTGTACTCGAAAGTTAAAGTTTCAAAGTAAGACGCCATCATTTCAACGGGGCTGGTTGTCCTTCACTTACGTTACTAACGCTCGTTGCCATGCTGAGAGTCACGTGTCTGCTACATCCTCATTATCGCCGATGAAGGAGAAACCAAAAATGTTGTGTACGACCAAGTTATAGTGGCTAGAAGAGATAGTGTGCCGTGCGTTAATACCTCACTGTTTAAATTTTAGTTCCCTCTTTTCATGAAACCGCGAGATGGCGCTCCTGCGAGTTTCGATGTCATGATTTCTAAACATTAGCACGCTTTTACATGGCGTGTTCGATGGATAACGATTGAAAAGGTGATTTATTTGTTAGATCGTTCATGAAAAGCAGTAATAATAAGTGTCATGTTGAGAGCGTGCTTCGTACCTGGATGCAACAGTGGTTACAGGTCCTGTAAACAAAACCTAACTATTTTCCGCGCCGAAAGATGAGGCAAGGAGGACTTGTACTTTTCGTAACCGCTCGCATGTAAATATACTACCGTATGATCATATCCACGTACTGAGAGATCTAATTGGAAGAGCGAGGGAATATGAACTTCCATTATGCATGGCTTTTATCAATTATGAAAAGGCCTTTGATTCGGTGAAACCATCAGCAGTTACAATGGCTTTGAAATCCCGCGGTATTCAAGATGTAGACATGAATATTATTAATAACATCTATGAAAATGCAAGTGCAAAGATTCGGCTATTTGAGAATAGAGCACCCATAAAAATTGGAAAGGGAGTGAGATAAGCTGACACAATATCTCCCAAACTCTTTAATGCCACGTTTGAAAATGTCTTTCAATCACTGACCTGAAAAAACATAGGGATAAAGATTAATGGAGGTTTTTAACTCACCTTCGTTTTGCTGATGACGTAGTCATTTTTGCACCTACCCCATCAGAGCTAGAGAGTATGATCCAGGAACTTGCTGACAAGGGTAAAGAAGAGGGATTAAAAATGAACTTTCAGAAGACAAAAGTGATGTTCAATGCTTTTACAAGAAATGAAGATTTATCGATTGATGGAGAAAAGCTGGAGATAACCAATACCTACATTTATCCTGGACAGCAGATATCAAGTGAGGGTCACATTGATGAAGAAATTAACCGGCGTATAAATCTTGCCTGGAGTTCTTTTGGAAGAAACAGTATAATTTTCAAGAGCAATATGCCATTATGTCTTAAAAGAAAAGTGTTTGATCAATGCATCCTTCCAGTGCTTACGTATGGTGCAGAGACGTGGACCTTAACTAAAAGACACATACAAAGATTGCAGACAACTCAAAGCTGCATGGAGAGATGCATGCTTGGTGTAACCAGGAGAGATAAGAAGAGTAACTCGTGGATTAGAAAAATGACAAAGTGGAAGACATCATGATCAGGGTTAAATCCCTGAAATGGCAATGGGCTGGACATACTGCCAGAAGGACAGACCATCGATGGACAGCTGAAATTTTAGACTGGATTCCAAGGGAGAGGGAAAGACCCAGAAGCCCACATGCGAGATGGGTATATGAAATTCGAAAGTATGCGGGAGTAACATGGAGGCGACTGGCACAAGACACACCGTTGTGGAAGAGACTTGGGCGGACCTTCGTCCAGCAGTGGATTGATAATGGTTGACAATTATGATGATGATATATCATCATCATCATCATCATCATCATCATCATCATCATTGTCAACCATTATCAATCCACTGCTGGATGAAGGTCTCCCCAAGTTTCCTCCACAACGGTCTGTCTTGTGCCAGTCTCCTCCATGTCACTCCCGCATACTTTCGAATTTCATCCACCCATCTTCCACGTGGTCTTCTTCTGGGTCTTTTCCTGTCCCTTGGAATCCAATCTAAAATTTCGGCTGTCCATCGATGGTCTGTTCTTCTGGCAGTATGTCCAGCCCATTGCCATTTCAGGGATTTAACTCTGATCATGATGTCTTCCACTCTTGTCATTTTTCGGATCCACGTGTTCCTCTTTCTTATCTCTCCTGGTTACACCAAGCATGCACCACTCCATGTTGCTTTGAGTTGTCTGCAGCCTTTGTATGTCTCATTTAGCTAAGGTCCACGTCTCTGCACCATACGTAAGCACTGGAAGGATGCATTGATCAAACACTTTTCTTTTAAGACATAATGGCATATTGCTCTTGAAAATTATGCTGTTTCTTCCAAAAGCTCTCCAGGCAAGTTTTGTACGCCGATTAATTTCTTCACCAATGTGACCCTCACTTGATATCTGCTGTCCAAGATAAACGTACGTGTCTGTTATCTCCAGCTTTTCTCCATCAATCGATAAATCTTCATTTCTTGTAAAAGCGATGTACATCACTTTTGTCTTTTGAAAGTTCATTTTTAATCCCACTTCTTTACTCTTGTCAGCAAGTTCCTGGATCATACTCTGTAGCTCTGATGGGGTAGTTGCAAAAATGACTATGTCATCAGCAAAACGAAGGTGGGTTAGATAATCTCCATTAATCTTTATCCCTTTGTTTTCCCAGTTCAGTGATTGAAAGACATTTTCCAATGTGGCATTAAAGAGCTTCGGAGATATGGTGTCACCTTGTCTCAGTCCTTTTCCAATTTGTATGTGTGTTGTATTTTCAAACAGCCGAATCTTTGCACTTGCATTTTCATAGATGTTATTAATAATATTAATGTATGCATCTTCAATACCGCAGGATTTCAGAGCCATTGCAACTGCTGATGGTTTCACCGAAGCAAAGGCTTTTTCATAATCGATAAAAGCCATGCACAATGGAAGCTCATATTCCCTCGCTCTTTCAATTAGTTCTCTCAGCACATGGATATGATCTATTGTGCTGTAGCCACTCCTGAATCCAGCTTGTTCTCTCGGTTGAGCCATGTCCAGTGTTACCTTCAAGCGGTGTGAAAGAACTTTAGTGAAGATTTTATAAACCACTGATAGGAGGCTGATAGGTCTGTAGTTCCTGAGATCCTCAATGTCACCTTTTTTGGGTAGCAAGATCATTGTAGCGTTGTTCCAATCCTCAGAAATCTTCCCTTCATTAAGGCATCGAGTAAAAATTTGGGCGAGTACTGTTTCGATTTCTCCACTTGCTTCTTGTATGATGTCTACAGTAATTCCATCTTCTCCTGGAGCTTTCCTCCGCTTCATGTTCTTGATTGCATGTGCAACTTCTGCTGGAAGGACTGGAAGAACTCTGGTACTGGTACCTTTCATGATGTCTGGAGTACATGTATCATCCCTTTCATATAATTTGGAGTAGAAATCTTTCACTCTTGTCAAAATTTCGCCTCTATTTCTTGTTACAGAACCATCTTCTTTTCTCAGTGCCATAATCTGTTTTTTCCCCTTACTGAGATGTCCCTTTGCTATCTTTAGGCTTTGGTTGTTTTCAATTGCTTTCCTTACTAGTTCACAGTTGAATTTCCTTACGTCTTCAGTGATACTTTTTCGTACTGTCTTGCATAGCTCTATATATTCCACTTTAGAAGTCACATCTTCTTTAGTTGTCCTCATCACTCCTCTTTTTTGCATCAACATTTTGGTTTTTCCTGATAATTTGTTCACATGCAATTTGTTCTTAGACCCAGCTAATTTTGTTGCTGTTTCCATAAGAGCTTTGGTTACTTTTCTGTTAACTTCAGAAATATCCACTTCTTCCGATGTTAGGCCTTCTAAAGCAGAGAATCTGTTCTTCAGTTCCAATTTGAAGGTATTATGGTGTTTTTTAAGGTTGGTTATGTCAATACATTTTGTTTGTCTTATGAGCTTGCTACGTTCGAGTTTAGTGTTGAGGTGCATCTTACATCTCACCAATCTATGGTCACTGCCTGTGTTGAACTTGTTTAGAACACTGCAGTCTTCTATGACGAATTTTTTGTTACACATAATAAAATCAATTTCACTTGTCGTCCCATTTGGATGTCTCCATGTCCATTTCCTGTGTGGCTTTTTCTTGAAAAAGGAGTTCAAGATGAAAAACCCTTCTGCCTCTGCAAACTCTACCAGAGTATTTCCACGCTGGTTTCTGTTGCCATGACCAAATTTACCTACTGAAGTTTCATTCTGTTGCCGTTGCCCTATTTTTGCATTGAAATCTCTCATAATTATCTTCAAGTGCTGCTTACCTTTATTATTTAGATCACGAATTTCCTCATAAAATTCTTCAATTTCTTCTTCAGCATGACTTGTGGTGGGTGCATAAGTTTGAATAATCTGAGCCTGGTATCTTCTCGAGAGTTGGATAACGAGTCGTGCAGCTCTGTCAGAGGAACTTTCAACTTCTACAACTTTATCCTTCAGTTTCTTGTTTATTATAAATCCAACACCACTAGTTCTGCCAGTAACTGTCCCACGATAGTAGAAGAGATGTCCACTTTTCAGTTCAATGAGATCTTCTCCTTTTCTCCTTACCTCACTTAGCCCGACGATGTCCCACTTGATCCTTTGTAGTTCCTCTTCCAATTCAAGAAGCCTTGAATCAGAAGATAGGGATCGTCCGTTGTACGTAGCCAAGGTCAGCATCAGATGGCAGCCTAGTCCGGTCCTCCGGGGATTCTTAGCACCCTCTGCCTTCATGTCGCACTGGCTGCTTCCTTGGCCAGGTACATTCCAGCTGCCGGAGACTGAGGGCCAAGATTTAAGTTGTGGAGTCATTTTGGAGGGGTTTGGCCATAACTCACCACGCTGGCCAAGCGGGTTGGTGAGTGTGGGATAGCATTTCCTCTAATCCCGATGGTATAGTTATACCGCTATTGGCGGTCGTCAGAGCCCCTTTAGTGGGAACAGGATGTGCCACGAGAAGGCGGGGTTGACATTTGTCAAGGAGAGGCTGTGATGTTACGCATCACCTGACCTTACATCCCGATGATATATATATATATATATATATATATATAATCAATCAAAACTTTTGAATTAACTTGTTATACGTTTAATTTCAGTTTTTGCTATTTTCTTTATAACGTATCAAGCTTTAGAACATGTTTCACAGCAACACCAATTTTCACCAGTTTCTGATGAGTTGAAAGTTTCCAAAATGTGGATGTTGATTTCATCATTGCTCCTCAGAAGGAGGGAACACTGATAAAATCGACATTTGCATTTTGGAAACTTTCAACTCATCAGAACTTGTAAAAATTGGTGTTGCTGTGAAACGTATTATGGTCCCTTAATGAGACCAAAAAACTTCCAGCATTCATTCTTTCCCTTTTTGTTTTCATCAAGCAGATATTTGTTGGCCTCGACGCCTTTTTCAATCTCCTTAGTATTAAATCCATCTATATTAATAAATAAGGCATTAAATCCAGCACGACATGTTATAGAACGGGATGTTAGCACGCCAAACGAAGATCTCTAAATGCTCAATGCGAAAGATGCGATGTGAAAAGTAACTCTCCCTCTTACATTGTGACACGCGGGGTGTAAGAGAATGAATCATCGGAGTAGCAGATGGTAGGCGTTTGCCTGCCATCTGCTCCTGACAATCGCACTGAAAACAAAAGCAAAGGACGTATTGTTTTACAATATGGTATCGGTGAGTCTAGTGTCGGCGCTGTATCGTCGATTGGTGGAAATCTTTGCTTTAAGAAAGAGATGGTAATATGTTTGTATGGCAAATAATTTTTCACTCCGCTGGCACCAATATCCCGCACAAAATTCCACAGTGCGCATTTTTCTTTGAAATATTTTATTTTCAAAAATAAAACGGAAATAAAACCGGGTCGAAATCGGGTCAGGAACACCTTGACCCGACCCGTTTGACCCGCAAGAAATTGTCTACCCGTTGATCCGCTTGCCCATGCCCCGTTCCATCTCTGCTAGTAATCCGAATTTCTTGGCGTAGAATGAAAATCAAAGTTTCCAAGATTTCGCACATCAACTAGATGGCTTTTTCAAGGAAGGTAGACAGCAAACTGCTCTGGTAGAGACAAGGAAAGTAGACAGCAAATTGCTCTGGTAGAGACAAGGAAAGTAGACAGCAAACTGCTCTGGTAGAGACAAGGAAAGTAGACAGCAAACTGCTCTGGTAGAGACAAGGAAAGTAGACAGCAAACTGCTCTGGTAGAGACAAGGAAAGTAGACAGCAAACTGCTCTGGTAGAGACAAGGAAAGTAGACAGCAAACTGCTCTGGTAGAGACAAGGAAAGTAGACAGCAAACTGCTCTGGTAGAGACAAGGAAAGTAGACAGCAAACTGCTCTGGTAGAGACAAGGAAAGTAGACAGCAAAAAGCCATGTGGTTGATGTGCGAAAGCTTGGAAACTTTTATTTTTATTCTACGCCAAGAAATTCGGATTACTAGTATAGTTATACTAATTTAAGAAACTGATCACGTTTGCGTAACTATTTGGGTTGTGATCATGCCAAAATATAACGAGGAGGATGCCATCAATCTTTCAGGTGCAAAAATCATGCCATTTCACTCAAAAGAAAGAGTGATAATGCAAAACGTAGAAATCATCAAAACTTGATTGATAAAACAAATCTCATAACTAAACGTTTGTGATAATTAAAACCCAGATTTATGCACTAAAAATACGCATGCAAATATGCACTTAAAATATACGAAATATTTATTTAAAATCTATAACATGCATTTATGATTTTTTTTTATTTATCTTCAAAGAAATGCTGTGGAACCATAAACAAATTTATGAGCCACACGCGAATTAATACATCACTCTTCAACATAATATTTAATAATATGTATGACTGATATAACGAACAACAAAATCCTTTGGTGATACGCATATTATGCCCGACATGGAAAGTACCACACGAGGAAGTATTTGTCGAAGCAACATGCAAATTGATGGCTTTGTGCCGACCGTTGGGTTATGCAAATGATTACAGATGCGAACTAACCACGTGATAGGTGAGGGGATAAAAGAGGGAAAAGACTCAGCGTAGCTAAGTTTGGTCCTCCTCGCTCGAATTTTTTTTTTTTTTTTTTGGTTGAAGGTTTGAAAACAATGATTTATTAGACCTGGTGGTACAGAGACATGACGAAGAGGCAGGCATACATAGACAGGAGACAGATTTTTCACATCAACAAGTACATATTATACATTTAACAATATGCCAATTGATCAATTTACACAGAGATACCAGTGTTGGCCGCCCCGGTGGCGCAGTGGTCTAAGGCGTTGGCCTCTGATCGTTCGTCCGTAAGGGGTCCGGGTTCGAATCCCGGTCAGGCATGGATGTTGTGTTTGTCTTACGGCACCTGGCTCTCTCCCTTCCCTGGAACCAGTGACCCTAAATTAGGGACGGGCGACTGCTTATAGCCCATTGAGTTGCTCACGGTGGTCGTTAAACCTCCAAAAAAAAAAAAAAAAAAAAATACCATTGTTGATCAAGTAACACATTGGCCGCCCCGGTGGCGCAGTGGTCTAAGCGATGGCCTCTGATCATTCGTCCGAAAGGGGTCCGGGTTCGAATCCCGGTGAGGCATGGATGTTTGTGTTTGTCTTACGGCACTGGCTCTTTCCCTTCCCTGGAACCAGTGACCCTAAATTAGGGACGGGCGACTGCTTATAGCCCATTGAGTTGCTCACGGTGGTCGTTAAACCTCCAATCAAAAAAAAAAAAGTAACACATTGTGAACAAGTACACATCAAACATGGTTTTTACATTATGCTAAATGACCAATGTACACAGGGAGCCAGTGTTGGAAAAGTAACATATTGAAAGCCAGTGCCGAAAGACAAACATACATATAATTTATGACTACAGACTTGTGGTGTTGAGATAAAATAAAAATATTAACGTTTACCACAATCAAAGGGTTATTATAAATGGACTATAGTTTCGCAGAGCTTCTGGCTCGGCTTCATTCGTTCTGATGAAGCCGAGCCATAAGCTCAGCGAAACTATAGTCGATGTATAATAAACCTTTGATTGTGGTAAACAAACATCCATGCCTCACCGAGATTTGAACCTGGACCCAACTAGGGCGAATGGTCATAAGCCTGCGCCACCAGGGTGGCACTTGAATACGCGGACCACTGCATCTGTGTGATTTCGGTGGCGAAAGAACGTGTAAGTTGTGAGAATCTATCATCACACGGACAGCTTTAACAGATGCTTTGTCAAAGGTAGCGCTCGAAATGGAAATTTTGAAGTGCCGGTATGCTCATATTTAGCTCAAAATCATCCGGAAAAAATACCTTCGCCAGAAAATCTCCAAAACTGAAAAGGTAGAGAAATCCCTGGAAGAAAATCTCTTTGGTGTGAAAATGTAATTGACAGTTCCATGGAATGCAGTACCATTGCATTATAGGTCAGAAACGACGGTAGTCGATTTTAGTTAGTTGGTTTGTGGATCCAGCAGGCACTATATATACTCATGTTACACCGAGGATTGAGTTTAGACTTGTTTATAACGAGGAGTCTATATCCGGGACCAATGGATTGACGAGACTTCCGAATCTTGGCTAATCATTAGTAATTCAACTGAACTAGAACTCAGAACTTTATAAGGTCCCGAGCCGAGAAGACAGCCCCCTCCCAATAGAGACTTTCATGAAGTAGAAAGTCAGGCAATTAGAATCTCCGCGATCAGGATGAATATTCAGTCTTAAATGATAGCAATCTCACCACATTTAAGAAAAAAATCCCAAGAGGAAAAAAATTATACTCATTGCTGCAAAACTAAAATTTGTGTTTAATCTATTACTCCCAATTCTTCATTCTATGAAGTTCTTCAAACTGAATATACACTATATTGACAAAAGTCACCGAACACCTAGAAGAGAAACACAACATAGCATTTATTGACATACATTAGTACGGTGTCGGTCCACCTTTGGCCTTAATGCAAGCTCTGATCCTTAGAGACATGCTTTCCACAAGGTTTTGGAATACAGCGATAGGTATGCGCTTCCATTCAGTACATAATGCTACAGGTAACTGTTGCTTAGTAGTAGGCCTTGGTTCCAAACTTCTTATGCGGCGCTCTAATTCATCCCATAGGTGCTCTATGGAATTAAGATAAGAGCTCTGTGATGGCCAGTCCACAACAATACTGAATTATCGTCAAAACACGCCGTAACAGCATTTACTTCACGGCTCGGTGCATTATCTTGCTGGTACCAACAAGGCTCGGTTCCATAGTATTGCCACAGAGTTGGTAGGGCATAATTGTCCATAATATCGAGGAAGACGTGCTGGTTAACAGTTTTGTCCACGATAACCAATGGGCCGGGATCATACCACGAAAAACACCCCCACAGCACGAGTACACTGCCAGCTCATAACTTGACCGTAGGAACAGTACACTGTGGTAAATAGTGTTCATACTGCTGCCACCATATCCACACACGGCCATCAGACTGATGGATCGTGTATCTGGATTCATCAGTCCATAGGACCCGTTTCCATTGATATACGGTCCACGATAAATGTTCTTTACACCATGCTAAACGACGTGTAGCATTCCGAGTGAGATGAAAGGCTTATGAGCAGCCGCACGACCACGGTAACCCATGGAATGAAGTTCTCTGCGAATGGCACGTGTACATACCGAGGTTCCAGCATTGTTACTCACCTGTACACTGAGGTCTTGTGCAGTACTCTGTCGATTAGCTGTAACGACTCTCCTGAGGTTTCGACGTCCTCTATCACTGATTTTCTTTGGTCTGCCGGTACGTTTTGCTGCTTCAGGCACGCCATGTGCCTTCCACTTATTCAGTACATCCAAAACAATTGACTTGGGTATGTTTAAACGCCTCTCGGTTTCTCTTATGGACAACCCACTAATATAACACCCAACAATCTTTCCTTTCTCAAAGTCAGTTCTCTCCCGCCGCGACATTTTCACTCAACCTCACAGTACGATATGATCGTGGTCAGCTGCAGGCTTATTTTTATACCGTTTGCAGCGGTACCGCGCTGTAACGTATACTCTATATTCACTTTCCTTTTGATTTTACTATCTCTGGTTATTTTATTTTACTATGTAAATTATCTTCTTACTGAACGAAATATCATTTCACCCGATGAATGAGATCTGGCAATGAGTGTAAGTCATGACGTGGTGGTAGCTAGTATATAGGCGCGTTCATCGAGACTTAGGGGGAGCTTTTTGTTGTTGTTATGAGGGAGCTTTTGTTGTTGTTATGAGAGAGCGTTGTTGTTTACGGAAAGCGTTTGTAATACGAGGAGAGATTCTTCATTATTGTAAAACAAGTTGTGTGTGTGCTTTAGATGACCAAGAGTCTTATAATAAAGAAGTTGCTGTAAGTTAGTCTTTCTCAATTCATAGTTTTCGTCAGACCTCTGTCTGGCTGTTAGGTTTATAACATTAGTTTTTTTACCAAAAATAACCAGCGTTAAGACTTTATTCTTTTTCGTAATTAACTAGTAACAACAACCTTTTTGAATTCACTATTTTGAAGCTTAGTACAAGTATATCATTAGCTAGCTGGTAGGAAGAGAATCATTCATATTAATTAGCTTAGCGGAAAGAAAATAAAGCTAATTCATTATAGCGCATCTTAACAACTCAGAGGCTCCGTTCATTTTCTTTTTTAAGGGATGTCCGGTGATTTTTGTCAATATAGTGTATATACTTAATGATATAATAAAAATTACAGACGTCTTTAGTGGGATGATCTGGGGCTTGGACAAGATGTGTGATCATGCTTCATTTCCATTTTTTTTAAACTTATACTCTTTTACCCTTTACGGATCCCACACTATTTCTCAAAGGCACTAGGCGCACAAGGTTTCTATATTTAAGAATGCACGCTCATAAGATAGGGACAAAAAGAAAAAAAATAATTTCTGCAGTTCCCACTACTAAAGTTAGTGCCAATATGTAACTTCCGGGTAGAAATAGTGCCGGTATGCCATACCGGAGTATACCGGCCCATTTCAAGCACTGGTCATAGGCCTATGTATGGCTGGTTGGAATCCACGTCGCATCGCGGTTGAAATGCATCGAGATGTAACAACTGTCGGTAGGGCCGTAGCCAGGGAAGGGTTTTGAAAGTTTAAACCCTCCCCGAAATGTTTAAAATGTTTCAAAACTAAAATAATTGTTCGATAAATATTTGCTAGAAAATCAACAGAGCTGCTTAATTTACACGCAGTCGTCCAATCACCAGAACCACGGGGCAACCACGGTGGGGCAGTGGTCTGAGTGCTGGCTTATGACCATTCGTCCGTGAAAGGTCAGGTTTCGAATATCGGAGAGGCATGGATGTTGTATTTGTCTTACGGTAGTAGATCTCTCCCTTCCCTGGAACCAGTGGCCTTGAATTAAGGACGGGAAGACTGCTTACAGCCCATTGAGTTGCTCACGGTGGTACTTAAACCTTCAATTTAAAAATAAATAAATAAATAAATAAATAAATAAAGGAGAACCACGGGCGTTCCCGGATGATGATTTCCTGGGATAGTGATTCTGTCACGTCAGATATAAATTTGTGGAAAGGAAAATGGAATGCCACGCCGTGAAATGGAAGACATTGTACAACCATTGAAGATTGTCTCAATGTAACAAAAATCCTTTCCCGAATGTTCACTTCCTGTTAAAGATGCGCAGTACTTTTCCTGTTTCAACTAGTACTCTGGAATGAACCTTTTCATCCCTCAGCCGTTTGAACACATACTTTCGAAACTTTACACTACACGAGAGTTTACTGGCTTGGATCTCATGAACATCTGTTGGAAACTATACATCAATCCCGAAGATGTTAATAGATTTGCTGAAGAAAAAGACATGCGGCTGGCCTTTGTGTTATAGGCGGGCAGGCCTGTACTACTTTGGGCTTTGTGCGGCTGCACTTCATGACAAGCAGCAGTATTACGTGTAAGTCAAGAAAACAAAAAGAATTTAATATATATACAGTCATTTGCAAAAGTTTAAGACCACATATTGGTATTAGGATAATTCTGCTGATTACGTCCGCCACTGTCTGTATTACTCAACTTCCTGTCGGTGGTGCACCATCCTACAGCGGCAGCTATTAATAGAGTTGGGGGAAGCGTGCGAGCATCATTTTGCTTCTGGTTTTCATGCTGAGAGGTTTTGTACGCATTTTCTACATAGCGAAAAATGGGCTAAAAAGCGTCATTAAGTGTTACCCAGAGAGCACAAATAGTGACTTTATATCATGAAGGATACTCACAACGTGACATAAGCAGAAAGGTAAATGTAAGCAAGACTGCTTTTAATAATACGATAATGAAATATCGAGATACAGGTAAATTTGGCTGCCGAAAGAGAAGTGGACGTCCAAGGAAAACAACCCCGCATGATGACAATACCATAAGGCGAATAGTTGTTTGTTCTCAGAGGAGTTCGTACAAGAAAATCAAGGCCTTTCTTAATTCAAAAGGGTCTGATATAAGTATCAGCACTCTTTACCGATGTGTTAGCAAAGATTTTGGAATAAAGTCTTATAAACCTGCACATAAACCTAGACTAACCTCTGTTATGAAAAAGAAGAGACTCCAGTTTACGAAGCGACATCAGTCGTGGACTGCTGAAAATTGGAGCGAAGTTTTTTTTTTTCGATGAATCAACTGTGCGTCAATTTGAATCACGTGAAGCACATGTTCGACAACCAAAAGGCAAAAGGTCTGATGAAAAATACACTATTAGCATCGTGAGACATCCGCCTAGTCAGATGATATGGGTGCTATGTCAGCATCCGGTAGTGCTTCATTATCCTTTTCGCCAGCAGACATTACCATGACTGGTCCTTTTTATGTGGAAATGTTACGTGAGAAGTTGTTAACTCATATGCAAGTGCGCTGATGCGCAATCTTTATGCATGATGGTGCTCCATACCACAGATCAAAGACAGTAAAGGACTACCTGCAGAGGAAAAACATAGCTGTGCTTGACTGGCCCGGTAATAGTCCCGACTTTAACCCCATCGGAAACTTGTGACCATTTTAAAAGACAAGGTAGCAAAAAAACAGCCACCGAATTCCCAAGGTTTGATTGACGCGATAAAGTACGTGTGGTGTAAAGACATTTCAAGTGACTACTGCAAATCCCTCATCGAGAGTATATGCTACATCTTTTCTGCCCGTTATAACAAAACAAAAATGGTCACACAAAGTACTGATTTCAGTCTTTTTGTGTTCTAAAGAATGTAAGTATTCATCTGTATTGTCATTTTTCAAACATCTTTGAATAGTATTTAGTTGTTTCTTTGAAAATCTTAATTTTCAATAAATTTACAGGTGGTCTTAAACTTTTGCAAATGACTGTATAATCTCATAATTCTTTATTTAGTCTATACACATATCAGTTTAATAAAAAAAGATATTTAGGCATACGCTGTACTTAAATAAAGAGAAAGTAGATAGATCCATGCACTTGTGTAAGTAGTATAGCCTGTAAATCAGTACAGTGTTTGAAAAATGGGTAGTATTCAATAGAAGAATTTCGTGTCCAAATAAAACGTAACAGAGAAACAACTCGACATATGCATAACGTACGGTGAAAATTAATTTTCAAATTCAGAAACCCTCGTCGAAAATTCTTTCTGGCTACGGCCCTGGCTGTCGGACAAATGTGGCGATCGCGCGTCGCCGTAGTGGGCCTGGAGCACGTAGGCAGACGTCCGAGCGCCTCGATCGCCACATTGGAATGCAAGTCGGATCAGCCCCATAATCCACAGCGGACGACATTTGGCAACTATCGACATCCCAGTATTGAGACGGATTGCATCGAAGATTGGCTGAAGCAGGTTTGTTTTCTCACCAGCCATTGCGACGACTGTCACTCAACGTAGCACGTCATTTCGCAAGGTTGAAGTTTTGCCGCGACAGACGTGCTTTGCGTAAAGAATAGAACCGCGTGGAATTCGTCTCGCTTATGTCTCAGCCCTGATGATCGCCAATTAAGATTTTAGAGACGACGAGGTCAACCGGGCTGATCTTGTTGCCATCGGTGAGCACCATATGATTCCTCGGCCTGGTGTCATGGTTTGGGGTGCTATAATGTATTAGCTTTATAATCTTTTTGCTAAGCTAATTATTATGAATGAATAATGCTCTAAGCTTCAAAATAATGAATTCCCAAAAGGGTGTTGTTACTCGTTAATTATGAACTTAAACAAAGTCTCAACGCTGGTTATTTATATTAAGTAATCAAAGTCATAAACCTAACAGCCAGACAGAGGTCTGACAAAACTAAGAATTGAGAAAGACTGAACTTACTGAACAACTATTTATTTCCCAGACTCGTGGTCAACTAAGGCACTCATATATCTTGTACATAATAATGAATAAACTTTCCTCTTATAGTACGCACACCACCAACACAACTCCAACGCAACAACACAACACACCCTCTCGATGAACGCGCCTATATACGAGCTACCACCACGTCATGACTTACACTCATTGCCAGATCTCATTCAGCGGGTGAAATAATATTCCGTTCAGTAGGAAGATAATTTACATAGTAAAATAAAATAACTAGAGATAGTAAAATCAAAAGGAAAGTGAATATAGAGTATACGTTACATCATCTCCCCCTTAATTTTTTTTTTTTTTTTTTTTTGTCTTTTTGTTCTTTTTTTTATGTCCGAAAAACCTATCAATTTTGGAGTGTAAGTCTTACATTTCGATGATTGACGTTTCTCGATCTTTTTTTTTTTTTTTTGTTTGGTGGTAGCCGTATTTACATTATCAACTTGGCATGACAATTTACGAATCTGTATTCGACTGTGAAATTTGTAGTGTAGAACAAACCAAACCTGCATCGGCATACTTTCCTTTTATTCTGCCTAGCAGGAATCACTTTTTTAATTTCAAATTACGTGCGCCTCATTCGTTGAAATACATAACAACTGTATCAGCAGCGAAATTTACCTGGAGCTGCCTAACAGTAACAATTTTACTATTTTACCCCTAAGCACATAGATATATACAAAAAAAAAGTGGATTAGTAGATGGACATAGAAGAAATATAAAAAAAAACACATATATACACAAAAAAGAATGCATAGGCCCACACGAAAAAAAGAAATTCTGACACGCCAACTGGTCGTGCAGGAAAAACAACAAACTGAGAAAAGAACCTGTCCACGAGAACTTACTTATCTCGAGGACGCATAAAAAATTCTAGTGCGGTAACGTTTTCCAGGCCTAATGGGACTGGTGAAATCAGGTGGCTTGGATCTCTTCCGGGACGGTAATGGAACATCGGTCTGTTGTCGGTCAGGAATCTGGCGGTCTGGAAATCCCTGCGGCTGAGAAGAACGGTCAGAAGTCTGGCGGTCCGGAATCCCTTGCGGCTGAGAAGAACGGTCAGGAACGTCAGAAGTCTGGCGGTCCGGAAATCCCTGCTGCGGCTGATAGGAACGGGCTCCCCCAGGCTTTGGATATGAAGTCCCTTGGTGCTGGGGCCCGTTGTGTCCTTCCAGTATCTTTTTGGACGGACGTGTCTCCGGCCACATCGCTTGCTTTCGTTTACGCCCACGGGGCATGATAGTAGTAACAGGCATCGGCCCTGTTTGCCCTGAACGGAGGTTCCAGGGGCGAAACCCGGGTGGATGCAAAGATTTCTGCCTTCGTCGCTGTTGCGGCGAAGCAGATTGGGGAGACAAGTCACGTTTGCGCCCAGCTTTTGGTGGTGCTGGACGGTGTGGAATATGAAATGTTGGATTCATAACTGATAAATCAGAAATGTCCGACGCCTCCGAGTCGCTGCTGTAATTCAGCGGTCGTGCAGGGCGATGTTTAGATTTGCCCACAGGAATACTTTCCGATGAGGTATTCAAAGAAGAAGTATTCCGCGTTGATGCAGGGTGAGCCGGAAACGGCGCAGCAATAGTCTTGGCAATGGTTGGAGGGAAAGGAACGATACTAGCATTCGACGAACTCGAATCGAGCCTTTGTCTCACGGGAGAATCAGTTTGCGGTTGTAGAAACTCGTCTGGAGGAGGGGAGGGTGAAGGAAAAATCACTGGTGATTCGTCAAAAATGTTCGGTGGTTCGTCCACAATTTCCGGCGGTTGAACATGAGATATAGATTCTTGAGTCTGTGGAACAGAAGGCTGAGTAGGATTGATAATGAAACCGATATTCCGTTCGTGATACTTGCGGCATTGATCAACATGTACATATTGAAAATTGTTGTTCGGTGTTTCCAGAACAATATTATTGTCAAAGACATTTGCCACCCGATATGGACCTTCGTAGCTGGGTGCAAATTTCTTCACTAAAGTATGCGAAACAGAAGACTGGAAGTGCGTTTCCACGAGAGTGAGATCTCCAACGACAAGATCTGGTTCCCTACGCCTAGAATTATAATATCGTGCTTGAGCCGCTTGTGCTCCTAGCATTGCAACACGAGCTTTTTCTGCCATAATTCGTACTGATTGCGGAGTTGGTCGCTGATTTAGTTCGTCGATAATCCCCGTTAAATTTTCAAAAGGGGTTTTAATTTTGCGACCCAGAAAAGTTCTGCAGGAGTAATTTTAGTAGACTCGTGGACAGACGAGCGGAGGGCGAACGCAAAAAGTTCTAAATGGTCATCCCATCTTTCATGGTGGTCCATTACGAAAGTCGCAATCATTTTCACTAACGTTCGGTTAACACGTTCCGCAGGATTACTCTGGGGATGATATGGGGAAATGAATTTATGTTTAATGTGTAATCTCGCACACATTCTTTCAAAAATGTCAGAAATAAATTGAGGACCATTATCCGAAACTACTTTATTAGGTGCACCATATCTAGAAAATACTTCATTAACTAAGACATTACAAATAATATCAGCCGTAGCGGCTTTAATGGGAAAAACTTCAACCCATTTAGAAAAATTATCAGTTAGTACTAAAACATAACGAGCTTTATTTTTAACAGATAATGGATAAGGTCCCAATAAATCTATGGAAATAATATCAAATACATGAGAACTTGAACTAGATTTCAAGTGACCGGCCGGTCTTACATTACGGTAATTATTAATCTGACACAAGTGACATGATTGAACGTATGCGAGCACACTTTGGTACATGCCAGGCCAATAGGCAACATCCCGCAATTTACAACGGGTCTTGCGAATACCTAAATGGCCTGCAAGAGGTTTGTCATGAAATTCATTTAAAAGAGCCATTCTAAGGGTTCGCGGAATACATGGGCGAAACTCTGCCCTAGTAGTCCGAGATTTTGTATAATAAAGAAGACCCTCTATTACTTCAAAATGTTGTGACCTTCCAGCCAGAGAAGGATCACTTGGTAGGGGCGAACCCGCAAGCAAAAAAATTGTAGATATCCCCAAAATCTGGATCATTTATTAATTCTGCCATTATCTGCTCTCTGGATGTGATATCAGCTATCAGAAGTAAAGGCTGACATCCAGGAGTAGTTTCGGTGGGGACCCCACTAATCGGAATGCGAGATAATGCTTCCGGTAATTGATTCTTATGACCTGGCTGATACGAAATTTTGATATTGCTCTCTTGTAACTTCAGAGCCCACTTCATAAGTCTTTGAGATAAGTGCTTAGCAGAATTTAAATACTGAAGGGCAGAATGATCCGTAATTATGTTAACTGTCAATTCGTTAAGATAACATTGAAATTTATTCAGTGCATACACAACAGCAAGACATTCACGTTCCGTAGCTGAATAATTGCGTTCAGCTTTGGCTAAAGTACGAGACGCAAAAGCTATTGGATGCCCAGCTTGTGACAAAACGCAACCAAGACCAACTCCGGATGCATCAGTATAAATATCAAATTCTTTAGTATGATCCGGGAAAGCCAACACCGGAGGCTGAGTCAATGCAGACTTCAGTGTTTCGAATGCAGCGTTAGCTTCAGGTGTCCAAATAAACTTCTTGTATTTACGCTTTAAAGCATACAAAGGCTCACATATTGTAGCATAAGCGGGGACGAACTGCTGATACCAACCGGTCATTCCCAGAAAACGGGATAGTTCTTTTGCTGTTTTAGGCCGAGGAAAGTCAACAATAGGCCTAATTTTTTCATTATCAGTGAATAAACCGTGGGGAGTGATTTTCAACCCCAGATATACAATCTCGTCCCTCGCTATCTGGCATTTACTAGGTTTTAACGTTAAGCCAGCATTGTATATAAGTTGGAACACCTGTTTGAGCAGAAAAAGGTGCTCGTCAAAAGTCTCTGATGTTATAATAATATCATCCAAATAGACATGCACATGGGGACCCAGGACAGGTCTGAGAACCGTGTCCATAAGCTTTTGGAAAGTAGCAGGTGCAGAAGCTAAACCAAAAGGCATACGTAAATATTCATAGGCCCCAAAAGGAGTCACAAAGCCTGTTT
The DNA here is from genome assembly GCA_039090855.1 of Macrothele yani. Lineage (NCBI taxonomy): Eukaryota > Metazoa > Arthropoda > Arachnida > Araneae > Macrothelidae > Macrothele > Macrothele yani. The sequence goes on from CM077014.1 coordinate 6,407,419, forward strand.
TATCGACAGAGTCCGGATGTACAGCCACCTGCCAATATCCACTCGCCAAATCCAAAGTTGACATCCATTTGGTTGACGACAAGTCATTTAGAATATGTGACATGACAGGTAGTGGATAATTGATAGTTTTTGTGACTTGGTTGAGTTTGCGAAAATCTGTCACGAAACGAAATTCATTTGGTTGTTTCTTTGGAACCAAGAAGGCAGGGGCCGCCCAAGCGCTTGTTGATTCCCTGATTATGCCTTGCTTAATCATTTCAGCAATTTGACGTTGCATTTCTTGTTTTTTATGTGGAGCACAAGGGTAAGGTTTCGTCGCAATGGGTTTCGAACCATCAGTGTCAATAACATGATAAACCACCTGTGTGAAACCAGGTTGATCCGAAAATAAACCAGGGCTTTCCTGTAAAAGGAGAGAAAGCTGGTCTCGTTGCCCCTCATTCAATTGGTCGCTCAACAATAAACTCGTAATATCTACAGGAACCGTCGGAATCATTTCGACAGGTTCCGGAAAGGAAATCACATGTTGTACAAAATTCAAAGTTATTTGAAACTTGTTAATAAAGTCCATACCCATGAGACATTTCACGGGTAGCTCGTCTATAAGCAGGAAAGAATGTGTAAAACGAGCTTTTCCCAGCCCTAAAGATAATGTGACAGTTCCTGCGATACTGAAAATTTCATTATTGGCACCTCGGAAATACTGCGTTGCAGGCTGAACGTGTATTGCAGAAAAACGTCATTGCAAAACTTTGTATTTAGGGCTGATATCTCAGACCCAGTGTCGAACTTTGTCTCGACAATAACGTCTTCAAGTGTCAAAAATACATCAGGCAACTGAGGAGTTTGAACAGTCACTAATACTGTTTTAGGGTCAGAATGTTTGGTATCAGGAAGAAAGACCGACTCCTTCGTCTACTTCCTGTGGAAGTTTAAAGGAATTCTGGTGGTGTTATCATGTGGTCGGAAACCTCGACCCTGCCGGGTATCAGGAAAATTTTCACGATAAGGAAAATTGCGTGGACCCTGCGTCGGGAACTCCGCGTGTCTGTTGAGATTTTCATATTCGTTACGTCTGCCCTCAGCACGGGCAGAAAAATTATTATTGCCCTGAGCATGATAACGTTCCGAATGCTGCTGAGTGGAACGGGGTCGAGCATACTGTGCATTATGACGATACCCCGTAGCTTGCTCAGAAACTCGTTGCTGGTTCGCCACTCTTCTGTGTGGTGGAACGTATGAAGCTTGGGTGGGCACGTGTGTATGCTCGCGCTGAAAGTTTTGTCTATTATGCCGCTGAGGGTTTTCGGAATAAGCCTCGCGGGGTGCCCGAGCATGGTGAGTTGAAGCATGTTTGCCATGTCGCTCTTCATACGTGCGTATGAGGCGAAGGCATTCATGAATAGTGGTAGGGTGTCGAACCTCAAGAAAATCTTGCAAGAATGGGTCGAGCTGCTGTACGAGGGTATCCAACATGTCAACATGACTGGCATGTGGATCCCATAGATTATATAGGCGTGTAGTTTCCAACGCAAATGCAACAGGGCTATCAGTGGGACCTTGTTGACGCGAAAACAGCTGTTGAGCAAGGCTAGCTCGACTGAGGCCGAAAGGAAAACCTCCAAGAATTCTGCACGGAAATTCTCATAATGAGAATCCGGGTTCGACCCTCGCCACTGCCGATACCAGGTCTTGGCGGTATCCCTCAAGCAAGTGCCGGCAATTTGGATCTTGCAGTCTTCCGGAATATTATAGAGATCAAAATGATCTTCCAGATCTTCAAGGAACTTTAAAGATCCCTCCAAACCATTGAAATGAATTGTTCCTGCATGCGGCACGAAATGGGCAAGCATTCTGCTTCGCTGAGAGGATTGAATTCCCTCAGCTACGACCCGCGACTCAGAGTGATAAGAAGCTGGTGCATTCCGAAATGGTGAAGAATGCTTGGGTATGTGCAGATCATTCATATCAAAGTCAGAGCCACAGGCTTCGCGTAAATTGTCCAAAAACACCATCACCCTCGAGACTTGCCGGACGGTGGAAATTTGAAGTTGTCTCAGGTAAAGAAGCCATGGGTAATAATAGTCAGGATCTCGTGTTCGAGAAAAGTTCGGGCGCCAATTATAACGAAGTGAATTTCTCCGTCATTTTTATCCGCGCCGGGGTTCGAACCCGGGTCCACTCATTCCGGAATAAGTTGCTCTTACCAATTAAGCTACGCGGACATTTGTTCTGATTCCTATCTGCCTTTATGCCGTGTGCGTCCTTCTGGCAGGTACGTCACATCTCCTAGTACGTTACAGTGCTATCAACTTAAACAGCCGTTCACCACTCGTACGCATGGTGGGTACAACGACAGCACAATAATACGTCGATGAGATCAGGAGAACTAGACAATGGACCTCCTCTTCCAATCCATTGCCCAGGTAGCAGCTGTACTGATGTTTCCGCGAGCTCGGTAAATTTTGTTTCAAAGAGGATGTGACGTCATAAAATTTTCGGCCTTAATGGACCTTATTCACCTCGCATTGCATCATGGGAAAGTTTTTCCTTGGCCGTAGATTAACAATAGTTTGTTTACATGCGTTTTCAAATTGCTTAACAAGGCGTTAACGTTGCAGGGGTTCAGGAAAATCGCGATTTTCCAAAATTTATTAACGAACTCTTATAACGAAGTGAATTTCTCCGTCATTTTTATCCGCGCCAGGATTCGAACCCGGGTCCCCTCATTCCGGAATAAGTTGCTCTACCAATTGAGCTACGCGGACGTTTTATTCTGATTCCTATCTGCCTTTATGTCGTGTGCGTCCTTCTGGCAGGTACGTCATATCTCCTGGTACGTTACATCATCTCCCCCTTATTTTATATTTATTTATTTATTTATTTATTTTTTTGAAGTGCTGGAGAAGGAATTCTCTGATTTTTCCTATCTCGCGGTGTGGAAATAACATCACACCAATGCGAGATTTTGAACGGTCGGGTCATCCGGATAGTTCGGGCGCCATTATAACGAAGTGAATTTCTCCGTCATTTTTATCCGCGCCAGGATTCGAACCCGGTCCCCTCATTCCGGAATAAGTTGCTATACCAATTGAGCTACGCGGACGTCTTATTCTGATTCCTATCTGCCTATATGTCGTGTGCGTCCTTCTGGCAGGTACGTCACATCTCCTGGTACGTTACACTCTTGCTCATCGTATGGTTGTGTTAATAAATCCTGCCACCTAAATTGTGTAGAAGAAGGAATAACTGTCCATAATTTTCCTCTGAAAATGACAAAATTGTTAAAGGAATGGCTGTGTAAAATGAAACGCGATGATTTCCATTCCAATGTGCGTTCTCGAATATGTCTCTGTCAAGAGTACTAGAGTCGATCTGCTGTCTTGACAAATGTAACGCCTCTAACATAATAGAGGTACTTTAATACGGAGATGACAAACATGACGAGCACATTAACATCAAATGTGTTATATGCAAATAAGTTTTCGGTTAAAAGGATGCAGTTGAAAGTGTCTTGTCATTTCGCATCTAGTTTGCAAGCAGAACACGTTGCTTTGAAAGCTTGCGTTTTGCTGTTACGGCGATATTTTCTAGACATCATTTAGGAGGAAAATTAAGATGGAGAGCCAATGGAAGGCTAGAAACTGGCCAGTCTTAAGCCGAAGTAGCTAGGTGGCTCAGTCATTCCGTAGTTCATCGGCTCTGGACCACACTCCAAAAGACAAATACGGTATCGAGAAATCTTAGTAATAGAAGACCACGGGCACCAACTTCTAGATATGACCGTCATTTGCAGCCAAGTGCTCGAAGAAGAAAGACTGCCACAACAACCCACTTGAGTTCGGATCTTATGGCACTGATAGGAAATCCACGATACGCAGGAGGTTTCATAAATATGGTCTTATTCATAGTTTCATGAATATTTTTTGAGGTTTCATGAATATGGTTTGAATATGATCTTATCCATTAATATCGTCCGTATTCATGAAACCTCCTGCGTATCGTGGATTTCCTATTGGTGCCATAAGATCCGAACTCAGGTGAGTTGGTGTGGCAGTCTTTTTCCTTCGAGCACTTAGCTGCAAATGATGGTCATATCTTGAAGTTGGTGCCCGTGGTCTTCCATTACTAAACATTCTCGATACCGTATTTGTCCTTTGGAGTGTGGTCCACAGCCGATGAACTACGGAGCCACCTAACTTCTTCGGCTTAAGACTAGCCGGCTTCGAGCCTTCCATTGGCTTTCCATCTTAATTCTCCTTCTAAATGATGTCGTCTAGAAAATATCGCAGTAACAGTAAAACGCAAACTTTCAAAGCAACTTGTTCTGCTTGCAAACTAGATGCGAAATGAAAAGAAACTCTCAACTGCATCCTTTTAACCAAAAGCTTAGCACATTTGATGTTAATTTTTTTTTGAGGTTTAACGACCACCGTGAGCAACTCAGTGGTCTATAAGCAGTCGTCCGTCCCTAATTTAGGGACACTGGTTCCAGGGAAGGGAGAGAGCCAGCGCCGTAAGACAAACACAACATCCATGCCTCACTGGGATTTGAACCCTGACCCATCTCGGACGAATGATCAGAAGCCACCGCTGAGACCACTGCGCCACCGGGGCGGCTGATGTTAATTTGCTCGTTACGTTTGACATCTCCGTGTTAAAGTACTTCTATTATGTTAGGGGGTTACATTTGTCAAGACTGCAGATCGCCTCTAGTACTCCTAACAAAGAGTGTTTCAGCCAGTAGATACGTCGTCAATATTCAGCCACCAACATGTCTGGCGCCTGGGCTGAATGCCATTTTTCAGAATTGTAGTGTTCGCCCGGGTACTGCTGCCATCATTAATTCGTGCCTACAAAGCATTCAGTGCTTTTATGGTTTGCAAAATCTCCAGATAGCCCGTCATCGAGCATATAAGACGTATCATTTGACGTCATTTGCAAGCGATTCTTCATCAGTGGTATAGCTGTGCTATAGGACCAGGTGAACGTAACTTTATCCTAGAAAAGTAATGGACTGCGTCTCCCTCACTTTTCGTCATTAAAAGGAACGTCTCAATAGTTGTTGCAGTCACAGGACTGATGATTGATAAACGGTGACCCGTTCTTTTTACGGATGAGTCCATATAGCTCTCCAGAGCGACTCTAAATTTAGACTTATCCGGAGATAAAAAAAGGACACGGCAGCATCCTTTAAACGTCTTAGAAAAGAGAAAGTTTTGTGGCGGTAGTGTCATAGTGTGGGTTGGCATATTTTTGTGCGGCCGTACAGATCTCTATGGGCCTCAAAGAGCTTCTACGAGTGCTTATATTTATAGGGATGAGGTACTTTAGAAAGCTTTGTTAATCGTTATGAAGTACCCAAAATCGACAGTGGCCTACGTGATTGGCCAGTGGAAGATGAGAGGTGACTGTCGGAATGGAAGATGATTGTCGCTAAGGAGCAATTGGCGACAATTTTATCCTATAGGACGATAATGCACATCTTTGCTGAGCAAGAGGGGGAATACCATCAACCGTATGGAGGGGCCAGATCATTCCACTTATCTGAACTCTATTGAGCATGCTTGGAATACTTTAGGTAATAATGTTGCAGCCTATTAACCCTCTACCCCAAACCTACATGATTTCCAAAGCTTCTTGGTGGAGCAATGGTCGTTATTTCTAGGCAGCTCCTGGATACTCCCATTATGAGCATGCAACGTCGCCGTGAAGCAGGCATTTCTTTGAGAAGTAACCACACTCCATGTTGAATCGCTTTGGCTATACCACTTTAAGCATGCCTAGTGACTAAGTATGCTTTCCTGTTGTTTTTTCTTTAATTACCAGTTAGTTTCATTTTCCACATATCATAGGAAAGAGCATTTTTAAATTATACGTTTTCCTCAAATTTCGTATGAAAACTTGTCAACGTTTTTCAGACATTTCAAAACTTCATTTTCTTTCTTATTTTATGGAAACCATTGTACGCTATTTAGATATCCTGAATACTTCGAGTTCTTTTTTTTTCTGATTACAAAAGTGTGAAACTGTTCAGAGTTATGCTTATAGTCATAGGCATAGCGTGACCAAAAATTTTGAGAAGGCACAAATAAGTATAAGCTGATGTTTTTCTGGGCGGGGGGGGGGGGGGGAGGAAATTCGCGGAAATAGTTTCTCCGAAAATGCTCCTGTTCAATTGCTATTAGTGTCATAACTTGTTTTACATGTTTAATACATGTATATCTCAAACTACGACGTGTACCAGTCCAAGGAAGTCTTGAAAACACAAGGTCATGCCATTAGAGAGATGAATTCCTTCTTTTAGTGATGTCACACAGAAATCAAGGCTTCCGATTGGTTTCGAACGCTGTCCTGTGTGGCGTCAAACACGACACCAGCGTATCAGTCAATCTAACCCGAGTGTGATGTCACAAACGGAGAGAACTCATCTCCCTAATGCCATGGCCTTGTGTTTTCTAGTTTTCTATTAGACGGAATTGGCGAGGCTTGCGTCGATTCACCGTAATGAGGATGAAAAGAAATCAAAACAGTATGCCTTTCAGAGTACCTCATGCAGTCATCTGATGATGAAAACCATCATCAGATGACCGCATGTTACTGCGTATGGAATGACTACGGTAAGGCAGTCATAGCAATGCTCGCTATTGCGTAGCGTTGTTCCCTTGGTTGTATGTCACACTTCATAACATTCAAAAAGCGAACGACTAGTTATTACAAATTTTGAAGATGACAATCCGATTTTGGCGTAAATGTGACAAGGATGGTAAGTCAGATAATATCCGAAAACTTGAAAATTTTTCATCGTCCTGGAGCGGGACTCGAAGCCGCGTCTCCCAGAAAACGTCTGGGTATGCTAACCACTACACCACCGTCCTGGGTGGTGTAGTCGTACTGGGTGGTGCGAGTCGCACTCCAGGACGATGAAAAATTTTCAAGTTTTCGGATATTATCTGACTTACCATCCTTGTCACAATTACGCCAAAATCGGATTGTCATCTTCAAAATTTGTATTTATAACGAAGTAAATTTCTCCGTCATTTTTATCCGTGCCGGGGTTCGAACCCGGGTCCACTCATTCCGGAATAAGTTGCTCTACCAATTAAGCTACGCGGACATTTGTTCTGATTCCTATCTGCCTTTATGTCGTGTGCGTCCTTCTGGCAGGTACGTCACATCTCCTGGTACGTTACATCATCTCCCCCTTATTTTATTTTATTTTATTTTATTTTCGAAGTGCTTCTCTTATTTTTCCTATCTCGCGGTGTGGAAATAACATCACACCATTGCGAGATTGTGAACGGTAGGGTCATCCGGATAGTTCGGGCGCCATTATAACGAAGTGAATTTCTCCGTCATTTTTATCCGCGCCAGGATTCGAACCCGGGTCCACTCATTCCGGAATAAGTTGCTCTACCAGTTCAGCTACGCGGACATTTGTTCTGATTCCTATCTGCCTTTATGTCGTGTGCGTCCTTCTGGCAGGTACGTCACATCTCCTGGTACGTTACATATTATATGGTGTAATCCCGTATTTCTTTCATGACTAGTTATTAGTTTTTCTATTTATTTTTTTAGTTGGAGGGGGGGCATGCCCCCTGCTCTCCCAACGTTACGCTCATGCTTATACAGTAACTCATTTATGTGAATCGAATGAGTTCCTCGCGGTTTTCTTCTATTATCGATAAGTATGGGACCGATATCTTACATTGTACATGTGATAGTTCACTCATTTTAGTAAGAAACCCTTGTTTCGATTAGAATCGAAACTAATGTGCAGTGACTTCGCCAAGGGGTTGCGAGCTCACCCTGAAATTCGTCTTGCCCACCCAGTTCAAAATGGGCCATTTTTTAATATATTTAACTTTAAAACATGATCTGGACTTGCCAGTAATTATAAATCTTGTGTTTTGCTTCATGTGGTCCTACGTATTTCCCCCCTTAGAAAGTGCGTTGTTTACGTCTCCATAGAAAGATTATCAAAACAGCACCCGCAGGGCCACGAAAATACAATTGTTCTCCGTTCTTCCAATTGCTTAGTTCGCCTCTTTTTCAGGTTTGTATGAACAGGGAGGGGGGGGTAATGAGGAGGGTGGATAGGAATTCACTGAGGGGATCACTACTAATTGCTACGCTGTTTGTTTTCTTTACAAAGTTGGGGAATCCAACGCGGAAAGTGGAGTCTAGAGCTACGCTAGCGCTCTTAAGACTACCCCGGGATTGTGAGAGTTCAGGAAGTGGCTGACAACTGCTTTGTAGAAGAGGAGTGTAAAGCAAAGTCGCTGGCTTGAAGGAAGGGAATTAAGGAGGGAGGAGGATTGTGTGTATGTGTGTGTGTGTGTGTGTGTCCCGGTTAAGGGGGTGGGGATTGCACGAGTTGCTTTGTAGCTGGTACGAAAAAGCATAAAACAATTCTTTCTTTCAATATTTTGTAAATATAGGTTGCTATCAAACTTGTCCCAGCAAAAATGATACTCGCCCACCCGTCGCCCATCCTGATTTCGAAGTCTGTCGACGTCCCTGCTAATGCGAGGTCGTCATTATATTCTAACGTATTCATAAACCGTGGAATGAAGAACTAATATCTTACACTTAATTAGCATCTTTTTTTTCCCACTTAAATGAATAACTAACAAAGGTAATTATTAGTTTGAACATACTAACGAAGGTAGCTTTAGTTTGAACATGGTTGTCGGTGGACATAACGATGAGTTTAAATCTCACAATTAACGAGTGAATTTATTTCACGTAAGATTTCATTGGCGTTCTCTGCATTCGAATAAAAGCCTAAAAGCCTAAAAGGAACGAGGTTTGCGTGTCTGGGGACAGGGAATCGTTCCCTACTTGTGTGACGATGGAAGAGCTCTTTCTCCTTTCACATTCACGATGCGTTATTTATGGAACAGGCGTAGGAAAAACCAATTACTTTCGCCATTTCCAGCAGTGGAATAATTTGCGTTCAACAGTTGATAAGCAGATTACAGTTGTGGGGCATTTCCAACGTCAACGGGAAGCTTATTTACGGGGAATTAAGCTTATTTTTGCACGTAGAATCTTGACAACTCGGCACTTGCAGCGGTTGTTTGCTTAGTTCTATTTCCCAAGGTAGGCTTACTTTATACTCACTGGATCTTCATGTGGTTCGCGATGTTAAGGATCATGGGGGAAACAGAAAGACAAAACGAACAACTCGTTTCGGAAATGCTCATTAACAACTGCAGATTATTTCAGCCTTTTGTTTCAAAGAAACGAATGAAACGCATTGACAGTGTCAGAAATCAACGAGCGCGACTTTTTCATTTTCACTTGCCTCAAATTCTTTTTTTTTTTTTTCATGGAACTTCCATTAATTACAGGATTAGTTCTCAGAATAGTTAATTTAATTTATATTTGAGTAAAATACCAGTCACAGATTTTTCGAATTCCCGGCATAATGATTTATCATCACTGGAATACAACTAAATATATATTGAAATTTACGCAAATCTTATAAATACGTTTATAAGATTTGCTGAGTATATCAGGGAAAGTGTTTGGAACGGTTGTTATTGATAAGGTACGAGGTGTTACATCACAGAAAGTGTGGGATGTGCTGAGTGTGCAAGGGAAAGTATTTGGAAAGTTTGTTATTGATAAGGTACGAGATGTTACATCACAGAAAGTGTGGGATGTGCTGAGTGTGCAAGGGAAAGTATTTGGAAAGGTTGTTATTGATAAGGTACGAGGTGTTACATCACAGAAACTGTGAGATGTGCTGAGTGTGCAAGTGAAAGTATTTGGAAAGGTTGTTATTGATAAGGTACGAGGTGTTACATCACAGAAAGTACGGGATGTGCAGAGTGGCTTTAAGTCTGATAAGGGCTGTACTAATCAAATTTTCGTAATACGTTTGATGATCGAAAAGTATCTGTCTGTTGGTAAGAAAGTTTTTACTGCCTTCATAGATTTAGAGGAAGCTTATGATCGAGTAAATAGAATTCTCCTGCGGAAAGTACTAAATAAATATGGTATCACTGGAAATCTACTCAATAGTGTGAAAGCCATGTATGCTAGCAGTACAGCATGTGTACTAGTAAATGGTGTTGTATCGAAATGGTTTTCTATTGGAGCAGGAGTCAGACAAGGTTGTGTAATGTCACCATAACTGTTTAATATACACTGAAGAGCAATTGAATTAGAGACAGCTGGCGTTATGCAAATGTGGCGCCGTGGGCGGCCCTGTAAATTGAAACGACATGACGTATGCAGCGATCCGACAATATAAGGAGTGATGCGACGGGAATCAGTAAGAGTCGGACGCAGTATGGGTAAGACGAAGGATCTAAGCGCATTTTATTGTGAGCAAATTGTCGGGGCCCGACGAATGGGTCACTCCATCTCGGAAGTCGTGCAGGCACTGGGATTTTCACGAGCCACTGTGTCACGGGTGCACCGTGAGTACATCGAATCCGGTAAAACCATCCCTGCAAGGGCCAACTGCCGTGGACAACAGCGTGTGGATGAGCGGGGTCATCGTTACGCTGGTACTTGCGGATGGCAGGATACGAGTACGGAGCAGACCACATGAAGCGATGGATCCTTCTTGGCAGCAGGGTGCTCTTCAAGCTGGTGGGGGTGGCGTTTTCGTCTGGGGACTGTTTACGTGGACTGAAATGGGACCCCTGGTACGTGTGAAATCGTCCCTCACAGGTCAACGTTACCGTGATATCCTGGACGACCATTTGTTCTCGTTTGTGCGTCTTCAACATCCCACTGGGGACCTCATCCTGCAACAAGACAATGCATCGCGCCATCACTCGCGAACTGCATCCGAATGGTTGGAAGAACACTCCACCGACGTGACTTTGCTTCCTTGGCCAGCTAGGTCACTTGACCTCAATCCCATATAGCACATCTGGGATGCCATCGAGAGAGATGTTCGAGGCTCTGACCCCCCCCCCCCTCCATCAAATCTTCGTGAACTGTGGGAGCTTGTTCAGGGATCGTGGATCCGTATGGCTTCCCAACGCTTCCGGTGTGTTGTCGAGTCCATGCCGAGACGAATCGCCGCCGTCATCAGGCCGAAAGGTGGTGCTACACGTTACTAGAAAGGTATCTCTAATTCAATTGCTTTTTAGTGTATTTATGGATGCATGCACGCGTGATGCCAAAATAGACAATACTGATTTATGTTTTTTTAATGTCCCTCTATGCAGATTGCTATATGCTGATGACACGGTCTTGTTGACAGAGAGCGAAAGTGAGTTGTAGTTCGGAGGATGCTTTTTTTTTTTCGGCGATCTATCTAAATAACACCGCAGTCACAAGCGCATTTGTCATTTTCTTGTAGGACTTCCGTCCACAGTGAGTAGAGTTTAGGTCCCAGCCACCTACAGCGAGATCGCCTTTTGGGCAGGACACAGAAACGGAAGGATTGAGAGCAAGTCTAGCGACTTTGACAGAACAGTTTGTAGTGAGATTAGAGTACAGTAGATGGCGCCACCGTACAAGTTCGATATTGCACATAGGGGGGTGAGAGAATTTCAGGGGGGACATAGGAAAGGATAATCATTTAACCAGTGGGTCCAGCCTGGGGGCCGTCACTTAACGTGCTCGTCCGATGCACGGCGGATATTCAGCGATTGTTAGTAAATCACACCATCTCCGAAAGATCAGCTCAGGCTTGAACCTAGGGACCTTGCATCGATAGTCTGAAACACTAACCACTAAGCCATCCGCGGCTCCAAAAGTGAGTTGTAGAGTATGTTGGCCCTTATGTACGAAGTTTTTATGGATCTCAAACTGAGTATAAATAAGGGGAAAACCAAAGTTATGGTTTTTGAGCGAGGAAGTTAGTACTGAATGCAGGAATAATCTTAATGGCACAGTTATTGACCAAGCAAACGAGTTGGTATATTTGGGAAGCATGTTTGAGAGAGAGAACAAATTAGAGGGCAAAATTAGTAGGTGACTGAATTCTTCATTGAAAGTCATAGCTGCTTTAGGTTTTCACATCAGGAATGATAGGTTCTCAAGAAAGTCCCAAATGGCTGTGTATGAAAGTCTAATTGTTCTTACTCTGATGTACGGTAGTGAAACCTGGGTACTACAGAAAAGACATAGGAGTCGTTTGTGTGCTGGAGAGATGCGTTACTTATGAGGGGAGGGGCAAGACACACTCTGATAGTGTGAGGAATGAAGATGTGTTGCAGATGTGTAATGTGAGGCAAAATTTTGTTAGTAAGGTAGAGACTAATATGTTAGATGGTTTGACCATGTTGAAAGAATGAGTGATGAGATGCTTACTAAAAGAATTTATTCAGCTCAAGTGGCGGAAAAGATAGGTAAAGGAATGCCAAGGAAATCATGGGAGGACCAGATTCAGGAATGTTTGTATGAGCAATCGATTATGAGTATGAAGTACAAAAGGTCGTGTGTGCGGCGTGTGATGGATGTTAATGAAGATCGAGCTGTGGGCTGAGATCGCTGTAAATGGAGAAGTTTGATACACCAACAGGAAGTTCTTTCTGTGAGGAGCTAACCTCTGAATATCAGAGAACAGCTTAGTGATATGTATGTATGTATGCTATAAATTTGTTTGCTTTTCTTTTGTAAAAATCCATGCCATCAAATCTTCAATCACCAAATTTTTGCATAGCTTCTTACCAGATTCTGCGTATGACGTAGGCTACATAAAAACAATAAAAGTTTCGACTATATAACGCAAATGTCCTTTCGTACTGATACGTTATTTTAAAAACATAACCATACGATGAAATAGTTCCTAAATTAAACCTTAACTGCCAGACGAAACATTTAAAACAGAAGTCAAACTTACGGAAATTGACTTTTATTTCTCCAGCACAGGTTATAGCACTTCAGGATAGTATAGAAATCACATAACACAAATCAACTTTCCACTTTCCACCACTCACCACCACAAGTAACTGTTGTATCGTAGTTTATATTTCTTGTTCTTATCTCATAACAGGCATACGTCACGTTCATTCCACCTCAATTATGTTGCCAACAGTATTCATTTGAGAGAAAAGATATCACGTTAAGTGTGAAGTATAACTGAGAACAAACTCAAGATTTACAAAGGGAAAGAAACTAAAAAAGGAAAATTAATTTAGAATATACGTCACAACTACTTATCCTCATATTTTTAGATAATGCTTTGAAGTGCAAAATTTCAACTGGTTTCTTCATTATTTTTTTTGCAATTTGAAATGAAGCGTGCAGTTTTCAATTTAAAACTGATCATGTTGTTTACTCGGTTGTAAGATTGTGTGACAGTTTGTTTTTCATACATTTTTCTTTCATAAATATAAATGTTTGGCATGCAGAACACGTTTTTTTCTGGTAGCCTTCATCAATTCTCGTATCTTTGAATTTAAAAGAGACTGTCAATTATAACAATTCCTACCCTCACATAGAAATAGTTGAGCTGCAGCAATATATTTATGCAAACTACTCGTTCATACCGACCCTTGCTAACGTGCATTCTTTCCTTTTCGTAGGTAATACAGTTCCTGTAATACAGTGGGATTAGTAGCAGGTGGTGGATAAGGTCGAGTATTTGGCCTTGACAGATTTCCTTCATTTGAAAGTCAAAGAGGAAAAGCAATTTTTATAAGGAAGCGAAGCCCTTTTCGAGGAAAAGTTCTTAACGTAAGAGACGGTGAAAAGACGAAAAAAAAACCAACAGGATATATACACTAAGTGATCACTGAATTATGACCACCTATCTAATACTTTGCGTGTCCTCCTTTCGCCCTCAGTACAGCAGCCATCCTATGTGGCATTCATTCAGTAAGCAGTTAGGAACCAAGCCGTGTGTAATGCGACCTTCAACGTATAGGTATGGAGGTGACTGATGCATCCAGACGTCTGATATGCCGTTCCATAGTGACCCACAAGTGATTTGTAGGATTGATATCGGGGAGTTCGGAGACCAATCGATATGCTAGAAGTCTGAACTGTGTTTGCGCTACTTCAACAAAATACCTATCCGTACACCATTGCTCTTTGAAGGGAACAAGATAGAACGTTTCTAAATTCCAAGTCGACACAAGAGTGCAATTAGGGTTGCCAGCTCACAGCCTCTCCGTGAAACTTAAGAACTGTATCAATACGCGTGACACTCCACTTCTGCTGTGCCCTTTGCTTTCAAGCATTACTCCAGCAGTGAGTCCTCATTTACGGCTTTATGTCCTAATCACAACTTAATGCATCGTCCTTTCTATCAAGAGAAGCGATATAGATAGAACAGAATCGGGGTAGAGTGGAGGCCCGAACGACGGCCGTTAATTTATTGTCTCTGCTTTGCGAAGTCTTCTATTCCTTCCAGCACGTACCTATCTCCCAGTTACGCACATTCCCCAGCTGGACAGTCAGCAGTCTCTTGATTGAGTAATTTCTCATATCAAATCAATTGCTGAACCGTTCTGCCATTTGGAATAATTGCCTTACATAGCTAAACTTGTGAGCAAACAAAAATGAATTCTGAGTAATAATGCTGCTGCTTTTCGCTCTAAACTCTCGACACTACTTTCCGTAGCGGAGGTAGCTGCTTTCCACAACAGTACACTCTGAGGTTGACTTGGAGTATAGTTACTTCAGAAGCAGGACTCTCAATGATTGAAAATAGGTCGTCTGACGAATCGCCTATGTGACATGCCTGCCATGCAGGACGCACATGAGAAAAAGGCAGATAGCAGCGAGAGCATAAGTTCGCGTAGCTCAGTTGGGAGAGCGACTTACTCCGGAGGGAGGGGACCCGAATTCGATGTCCGGCGTGGACAAAAATGACGGAGAAATTCACTTCGTGATACCTATGAGATGGTGAGAATTTAGAGCATGGATCCATCTTTCATTGTCACGATTCTCCAGGCGGGAGGAGACTGAGTAATGGTGTGGGGCATGTTTTCATGAGATAACTTTGACCCCTTGTTTCAAACGAACCCACGTTTGAATGTCTAAGAGTATTGAAGTACAGACAGTGTGGAGAAATATTCTTCACACAATACGTAGAAATACATCTGAATAATTAACACAGCAATCAGACATCTCTGTGTTGCGTGTATTTTGCTGTTTCATAGAGGGTTCGATTCCCGCTCCAGGGCGATGCAATTTTCAAGTTTTCTGACGTAATTAATGTTACATGGGAGTAAAATACACGCAACTCAGAGATGCCTGATTGCTGTGTTAATAATTCAGTCGTATTGAAATATAGTTGCCGATCAAGTTTATGCAACCAAGAACACACTCTACTTCAGAGGTATTGGATTCTCTCAGCAAAACATTGCTCCATGCCGCAACATTGTCTCTTAGTGATTTCAGCAATATGCTGGTGGCTATTCCCTGCGTTGTTTTCCACCTCAATCTCCAGATCTCGATCCCATGAAGCATTTGCGGAATGGAGTCGAATGAGATCCGTTGCCACCCTCTTTGAGTTGATTGTTAGATGCTTTCGACGCGCTTTAGCCAATATTTCACCGTAACTTTGCCCAAACTAGTCGAATCAGTGCTATGGCGAGCTACAGCTCTGAAGGCCAAAGATAATCTAAAACAATATTAAATAGGTGCTCCTAATTAAAGTGGCCACTCAGTGTATAACATATAAAATTTTATTTCTACTCTTAACAAATCCCGGCCGCTTTCAAGGATAAGACAGGTTACTCATCCCGATTTAAAGTTACACCACGAAATGTTGATAACGAAATCAGAATAGCTGCAACACTCATGCTTCCTGTGGGACTTGAGAGCAGTCCATCGTAGTGAAAGGCTAGCATTCTGATACAGTTTCAGATTCCGTAATCTATGTATGCATCAGGATCCGCAATTTAAAGAATCAGCGACACCTCGGTGCAGTCCTGTATAGTTGCGTGACGGGACCATGTGGATGTCTTATTGTTTTCTTATCGCGAGATTCATAAACCTTAAGATCGTAAGACAAAACGATTTTTGTGCCGTCAGGACCTATTACATCTTTATTTCTTAAAGAACATCACAGTAATTTAAGCGAAAGCGTGTCACAATTAAATAGAACACTCAATTGGATGATTCAAACAGATTCGCAACCTGACCTACTTCGGGATTATTCTGACATTTTTCAAAGAATTCAGGAGATTCAAGTATATATTAAGTACCATGGTTTGTCACATAAGACTTGAATTTATTTCCGTTTGATTTTCACGCTTTTGATTGATTTTGCTGTGTTGCGGTTTTCATTTTCCTTGTTAGTAGTTAATTCCTTTTGTATTTACTGTGTGCACTTTGTTAATTGGGTGGCAATTGTTTCAGTTTGTCACGATTTATTCTTATTCTAAATCTTATTCCTGTTATTACTCTTTTATAATATATATTGTTTTTTGTTACTCATATTATATATTTCAATAAATTAGGTGTGATTGTCCCATCTGCAATTTTGACAGACATATAAGGCAGTAAAAAAAAAATCGATAAAACCCCTAGTTAAGAACTGATGAATCATCGATTTACAACCTGTGTATTGATAAATTTCATGGCCTTGTCTTGGAGACCTCGACATTACCTTCATTTTACGCTAAGAAAAGGACGCAGTAAAAAATTTAGAGACGTACTTTCTTTTATCTATAAACGGCTGTTACATAACGTAATTCTTTTTATTACAGGGATGTCTCAGGAATGATGGAATAAATCGCAGAAGTACAACAATCAATGGCCCCTACAAATTACAGTTCTCGAGAATACCCGTCGCTTAATGGACGGAACAGTTTGATGGTCATGTTGACGTAATCACTGGATGAATTCTGCCCTATGCTTGTTCCAGACTGACACTAAAAATCACTTCCATCAGTGTATTCTATCATCATCGGATTGAAAATATCACTCTTCTTTTTTACGAATTTGGTTTAAAGCATCTTCCGGACATCTACTAGCTCCGAAAAGAATTTGTCTTTAAATTTCTTTTCTTCTAGAAAAAGCTTCTTTCTCGGAAAAATGCATTTCCGTCGAAAGATTTAAAACTTCTATTGTTCCGCAAGTACTAACTTTTCCCTAAAATTTTACAAACGTAATCATTCGCATTTCTGATGGTAAGAAATTCCTGAGTGGAATATATGACGTATTATTAGCTACATATTAAGCCTCAGTAGTTTGACATGACAGGTACCTTAACATAACGAATAAGGCGAACGTTCAAAAATTTCTAAGTTTTATGTGTGAATTAACTTAATTTTTCTACCCGGTAATGAATCTCAATGTACTAACAGATGTTGAGATGATTTTATCCCACTTCCGTACGTGCCATTTTCGTACAAAAGGAATTTTGTCCCATTTCCGTACAGTTTCACCGTGCTTTTTATCAGATGTTGGGAATGCAAAGGGAGAAAAAGTAAATACTGATCCCCTGTCGAAATCCTCTGATGCCACAGAGATCATCACCGCGGCCACCATTAATTATTTTCGTCAACCAATAGGCGCTCATGGTAGTAGTTTATTATAAAACCTGTACCGCCAATTGGCTTCACAGGGATTAACAGAACCAATTACATGCGGGAAAAAAGCTCCGTTAATCTAAATACACATATAAATACAATCCCCCAAAAGAAGGGCCGCCTCGGTGGCGCAGTGGTCCAAGCGATGGCTTATGACCATTCGCCCGGGAAGGGTCCAGGTTCGAATCCCGGTGAGGCATGGATGTTGTGTTTATCTTACGGCACTGGCACTCTCCCTTTCCTGGAACCAGTGGCCCTAAATTAGGGACGGGCAACTGCTTACAGCCCATTGAGTTGCTCACGGTGGTCGTTAAACTTTCAATCAAATAAAAAACAAACAAGTTAGTAAAATCATGCAAAGCATTGATTATGATACGCTTTCCAACATACCAGAAATTATTACTCAAGTTATGTGGATAATGGCTGTGGAATAAATCTCGCTCCTGTGTCGTGACTTTTGACCCCATTTCGATTATATTCAACAGAACCGGCTCACTATATCTCCGGAACAACATGATAAAGTTTTGTCGCAATCCAAGCATTTTAGGTACGTTAGGATGCACAAGGACAATGGAATGGATCCCACTCCAGTGTCCTGACCTTTGACCCCATTTCGCCCATTTTCAATAGGGTTCGTCCCCAGTGGCTCCCTACCACATACTAAAATTTCATCGAAATCGACCATTTTTACGCAAGTTATGACGCATAAGGGCAATGGAATATATCCCGCTCGAGCTGCTGACGATGCAGTGTGAAGAAATGAGTAGTATTTGCGACCATCACGTGAACTACGGAAATGCGTTTTCTCTACACCGTAAAAGAAATTGCTTTGTACCAAAGTACGTACTTCAGTTTAAACGCGACAGAACTTCAGTGTTTTGAGCGCGTGTCTGAGGACTCGCGGTTTCTCCCACTTGAATTTTAGAACTCCAGAAAATATTAAGTAATAACATGGCTTTGATTCATTTGTCGTTTTTAAGAATAGCTTATTTATGCTCTGACTTTATTACAACCACATAAAAACAATTGGTTCGAAAATGTAAAAAATATCACTCCCCAGAAAACATTCCTACCTTCATGTATTGCTCTTTTAATTTCTCATAGATTATTTTACACATATCCGGAATTATTATTCTTAAAAAATCTGCTGTTGTAAATTTCAGATCTTCATACGAACGCTCAGTATCGGACTGGCGAACAGCCCTGGAAGTGGATTTTTTGCAGCTCACTGTTTGCAAAAACTATCCAAGTGTCCCAAACCTAAAATAGCGGTATGCGGACATCACCATTTCCTGTTTAATAGCCTTTTTTAGCAAAAGTCTGATAATTATTGTAATTATTGTATTGTTTGTATTTACAAAATGAGGTTTTACTCATGTTTCTGGATTGCAGTTGAAGATACCCCTAGTAAAACTTGATCTGTATATAAAAATAAAACACTTCCTTTTTCCAACCAATAGCCATAGTACTTTCTCTACGACAAACTGCCGGAGATTTTATTCCATTCATGTGCGAATTTTATTGCGATAGCTGCATTCAGAATTAATTGCAAGTTTCTTCGCTTTTAGTAAGAAAGGAAATCCAAATGTTTCCAAATTTCATTTTTTTTTCCAAGACTGTGAAAAACGAAGTAATTACGAGGGCATCAAAACATCGATGACAAAATTTAAAATTTGTTACTGTAAGAATTTCTATGGTAATTTATATTAAAGTGAGAGAAATTAAAGAGTGCGAAAATTGTTTATTCAATTATTTGAAATCCATGTAAATATGCTTCGGACACAGCGACTCAGGTAGCTTTCCGCTTTTTTTGCATTTGGAGAGTCCCCTTTCATCTTTTGTTATGGCACAAAAACATGTGTGTACTATTTTTGCCTCGCTGAACAAGTTTGTAATTGACTTTTTTACCCTATTTGCAAAGGGGGCGCGATAGCCCCCTCAACCCCCAAAAGGGGGTGAGGGAATCCTTCGTGGTGTTATTGTGTGCGCCATAGGGGGTTTCCTATACAACTGTGAAAGAAGTAAATCGCTAACTGTCATAGTTCGTGAGATATTGGCCTGATCACGAACTTTCCTTGTAACCCTGTATATATATTAGGTGTACAAATAAGTTTTAAAGCGTTTCTTGTGTGACGTATACCGCTAATTTACATATCCGATATTTCCCCGCGTTCTTGTCATGTGACCGTAACTGGTCCAGAGTTTAAAATGTGACACAGAAGTTTTCGCAACAGTCAAACGCACTTGCACATCGGTAGGTGAAAGATGGCAAGCGACATTGCATTTATTCGACACTGCATTCGTTACGAATTTCATCAAGGAAAAAGTGCTGCAAAAGCATGTGCATCGATCTGTTCTGTTCTGGGGGAGACTATTGTATCCAAAAGCACGTGTGAGTTTGGGTTTAGACGGTTTAAAGCAGATGATTTTGATGTTAGCGATCGAGAACGTTGCGGCGCCCCCCAGAAGGCAGCACATAAGGAACTTCAAGCATTGTTGGTTGAAGATTCCGCTCAAACGCAAAAGAACTAGCTGAACAATTGGGATTAACAAACCATTTCCAATCGTTTACGCGCAGTGGGAAAGATTCAGAAGGAAGGAAAATGGGTGCCACATGACCTGAGCCAGAGGAACAAGGATGAGTGTGTCATGAAGTGTTTGAATCTGTTGAATAAACAACACAGAAAGTGTTTCCTGTGGAAAATCGTTACGGGTGATGAAAAGTGGATATGGTACGACAATCCCAAAAGCAAGAAACACTGGGTAGACCCCGGTGAAGCAACTACTTCCGAAATGCAATATTCACTCCAAGAAAGTTCTGCTGTTTACCTGGTGGGATATGAAGGGTGTGCTCTATTATGAACTACTGGAACAGGGTCAAACTGTTACTGCTGATCCCTACAAGCAACAATTGCTGCGATTGAACCAGGAAATCTGTCGGAAACGTTCATTCACAGGCAGAGGATTGCGTCCCGTAAAATTACTGCATGACAACGCTAGGCCGCATGTCGTCAAATTGGTCAAGGAAACGTTACTGACGCTTGGCTGGAAAGTTTTGGAGCACCCGGCGTATAGTCCCGACATAGCCCCTTCAGACCATCATTTGTTCCGATCGATGCAATATGGTTTGTCTGCTGTAAGGTTCCGGACATGTGACGAAGTGCAAAATGGGTTGACGATTTCATCGCGTCACACGCCGAAGTATTCTTCATGGCTGGAATCCGTCAGCTGCCCGACCGATGGCGGAAGGTAATAGATAATGACGGCATATATTTTGATTCGTAAAGGTATTGTTGTTTTCTCTCAAATTACATGTTGCATTGCCTTAAAACGCTTTAAAACTTATTTGTACACCTAATATGTATATACTTTTTCCTTCATAAGGCGGTTCAGAAACCATTCCGAATGCGTACAAAATGTAATATTCTGTTCACTAAAAACTTGTCAATTGCTGGTAAAACGGATATTTGCGTTCGACAGAAGCATTAAAATCGCCGTGACCGATTTGCGTGGCAGCTGCGGTATGCTATCAAATGAATATATATACACTGCTGGCCACCCAAAATGCAACACCAAGAAGGAAGCATCCGATTGGCCTGAAATTCGCAGCATGCGTCGCCCGCGAGAAGACATGCAAACGATTAGCATTGCAAGGCATATGCAAATCATGTGTGCCCGGCACGCCACCGAGAAGCACTATACGAAGGGTGCAAAGAAGGCGAGGTGTAAGTAATGGAAGTGTGTTGTGCTGCGGAACCTGTGCGTGGGAAGCTTCCTGATGCCTCGTTGCAGAATACGGCAGTCATTCCAGCACGTTTCAGAGTTCGACAAAGGACGAATAGTGGCTTATCGCGACAGCGGTTTATCGTACCGAGACATCGGCACCCGTGTGAAACGGCATCCAGCCACAGTGAGACGAGTATGGATTCGGCGGGTGCAGGAGGGATGGACAGACCGACGTGAGCGATTGCCGCAGCCGCGGCACACCACCGTACGAGAGGACCGGCATGTTGTACGGCGGGCATTCACGAACGTTAGCGCAGGAATTAGGGTGTGTTGCGCAACAACCTGTGTCAGCACGTACCGTTCGACGTCGTCTGCAGGAGCGGGGACTTGTCGCACGGCGCCAATTGCTCCGATTACCATTGACGTTACACCACCGGCCAGTGCGGCAGTGGGCCGTTGAACGCCACACCTGGACTACGGAATGTCACGACATTGTCTTCTCCGACGAATTCCGCTTCTGCCTGCAAAACCACGATGGTCGAATCCGCGTTTTGCGGCACCGCGGCGAGAGACAGTGTGACGCCTGCATTATGCATCGCCATATCGGTCCGTTGCCTGGCGTTATGGTATGGGGCGCAATTGGATATGACACCCGCATCCCTCTGGTACGCATCGCCGGTACACTCAACAGCCGCCGCTACATCTCCGACGTTTTGGAGCCTGTAATCCTCCCTTACCTGCAGAACCTGCCAGCGGCCACGTTTCAACAGGACAATGCGCGCCCGCACGTGGCCCGCATCATGCAACAATTCTTCACAGCCCACCAGGTGTCACTGCTGCCGTGGCCCACCGGTTCTCCCGATATGTCGCCCATCGAACACGTCTGGTCGCTGATCGGCAACCGAGTGGCCGGGCAAACAGTACCCGCGGCTACACCTGATGACCTGTGGCAACGTGTGGAAGCAGCCTGGACCAACATACCCCAAGCCCACATAGAAAGCCTCTTTCGTTCGATGCCGCGACGAGTAGCGGCCGTTATTGCCGGCCATGGGGGCCACGCGAACTATTGATGTCTGCGTGTTCCGCAAGTCGCACGGGCCTGTAAGCTCCATCGTTTCATCTTTGTATCTGTTGTTATGTGTCCAGTAAATCTGGCTTTGCTATCTCGTGTCCTTCTTGGTGTTGCATTTTGCCTGGCCAGCAGTGTATATCCATTTGATATCTTTCACCACTAAGATCATTTTGCGTCGACTTTCTACCTCAAATAACGCACAGTTTTCCTAAAATTTGTGCATTGTTTGGATGGAAAAGTAGTAATTCAATTTTTCTTGCTATCTCTGCTTTTAAAAGTGCGACCTGAAAAATTATATTTTGCATGTCATACTTTCCAAGATGAGTGATATTTTGCGTACGCCTTCTACTACTTCGTGAACAACAGTTGTGATACCAGTTACTACGACAGAGATTTACCGCATTTCCTGCTTCTAATGGTGCAAAATTTTTACACAAGGGAGCACAAGGGTTATTTCTATTTGCGACTGGATTTCCGTTTGTGAAAGTCCGACCGAAAAAAGCCTTTTGCTAGGAATAGCTTTCTTCGAGAATAATGTTTTGTGTAAATTTTCTACTATCGGAATTTAAGTTTTTGGTAGGGGAACTCACACTGATATCTCTGTGCTCCGAAAAGACCGATTAAAAAAAATATTTTGCTCGGATCGCATTCTCTATGAGCACAGATTGTTTGTTATAAAAAAACGTTATAAACAAAAGTTCATATGCTAATAGATGGCTATTACATTTTACATTATCGATTGTTGTTTTCAGCCAAAAAGTGTGCTCATAACCCGACCATTCGTTGACATTCCCTTTATTCTTATTCTTGACGCTTTGTGGTTAAGCTTGGGCCACAAAATACCCCCAAATAAGCTGCTGAAAAAGTACAGGACTATTTTTTTTACTTTAATTTCGAGAATCCCATCTTAGACACCTAACAGCATAAATATACATTTTTTTATGGTTTAAACTTTTTTCACCTCGCTCTGGAAAACATCGCGCGTGTTTTAAAAATAATCGATATTCTTATTTTTTTTTTTTTTCAATACTTTTCTTTAACTTCAAAAACCGAATAAAGCGCAGAGTTACACCTTTATGCTCTCTTAAGCTTCTAAAATAAATTCTTCATTGAACGAAGAGTTAAAATACAGTGTCAGCAGCAATCCTCTCAAGCGCTGGAAATCCTCTGGATTTTCGGCATTTCCTTTATTTTTTTGTTCGCTTCATGCCTTGGTGCGAATGAAAAGATTAGATTCCTTTGTGAGAATCAAATGCAGGTCGAAAACAAGATAAAGATTTGCTAAGTATATTTGCAGTTACCATAAAGTTTCTATACGTTCCTTAAAATTAAATCAGCTGCTAAATTATAGCATTGTCAATGACACACACGAAGAAAAAAACTTTCAGAAAATGAAAAATTTCCTACCGATTGTGTTGAATGTTGAGCGATTAAGAAACAAATACTAGTGTCTTTTCTATTAATAAAGATAAAAAAAATGGTGATACACCATTTGTTAATTTCCTCCCTTTCCTTAAGCAAAGAGATTGATATTTTGCGAGTAGATGAGCTTTTTCTGTTTACATTCGGAAATTACAAAATTGTTTTACTTGTTTAGGAGAGGAGGCTGGAAGAGTCATAAAACCTAAGCTCTGAAAACGTTGAGAAGACAGTACGACGCCCAAGTGCCTGAGTGATTAGAAGTAAGGGCATCTATCTAACTGAGTCTCTGAGGAGGCATAGGCAGCAGAGCTGAGTTCGGGCTCAATTTTAAGAGCCCGAGCCCATCCGAGCCCGTAGTATGCAGCCCGAGCCCGAATTTTATATTTCAAGGTAGAGCCCTGACCCAAACGAGTTTAACCTGTTTAGGCATTAAAAAAAAAAAAATCTTCTTCCAGACTTCCATTCTTTCTTTCCAGTGCGATTAACCGATGTTTTTCTCAACTGCGGGGTGGGGAACGGACGTCTATCTATTTCTATAGTTTCTTTGACCATTTACATTTTCTTCAAATATTTCGGGTGGCCGGACATCAGGAAAACTCGGGCAGCACAGCCATCTACGTCGTACGTTGTTCAACAGAATTAGCAGGGAGATGCAGCGTGGAGGTATGGGGCAAAATTTCGTCAGCGTGTTATCTACTAGTGTATCTATCGTTTTTGAAGAAATTTTTCCTTTGCAGAAATCCAGTAATTCAGAATGTATTAAAATGCATTTGTTACCCAAGCCCGTAATGAATAGCCCTGCCGAATTCCTACTCCTTATCTAGATTCAGTTGCCGAAAAATTCTCTTTAACAACTAGAAAGTGTAAAAAAAAAGTCTCGTGTGCTAAATCATACAAAATCACATTAAAAAAAAAAAAAAAAAAATTAATATTATCTCCCTCTCTCAGAGCCCGAGCCCGAACTCCAGTAAGTATTTTGCAGCCCCAGCCCGCTTAGGGCCCGGGCTTGACTTCGGGCTCTCGGGTTCGGGCTCGGCCCGTCTCAGCACTGACAGGCATGGTAGTAATTTTATCGCGGGAAAAAAAAGGCAAAAGAAGCAAACTGAAAAGTGAAAATCATGTGAGAAGCAAAAAAAAAAAAAAAAGTAGAAGCACGTGAGAAGCAAACTGCACAGTAGTAAAAGTGAAAATCAACATTTTCTTATTTATTGGGTTATCGGAAAAGTCATGACGTAATTTTTGGCACCCAAATGCGGTTGGGCGGATTTGGAAGTACTACAGGCATGCGCAGCTCTGTTATCGCTATGGCATTCGACAGGTGCCAGTTCTAGCTGCAGCCTAAAAGAAATAGTGAGCGATTTGGTTGATTTGCGGAGATTTGACATCAAGTTGAAGATGGAAGACCAAACAGGTCATTTTCGCCATATTTTACTGTTTTACTTCCGTAAAGGGAAGAACGCGCGTCAAGCTTGTGAAAAGTTGCGTAAAGTGTACGGTGATAATGCTCAACAAGAACGTCAGTGCCAGCGGTAGTTCACAAAATTCCGTGCTGGTGATTTTGACCTCAACGATGCACCTCGGTCCGGGAGGCCCACCGAGGTTGATGACGACCAAATCAAGGCATTGCTCTAGTCAAACCCACGTTACACGACAGGAGATATTGCAGACACATTGCACATCCGTCATTCAAATGTTCACGACCACCTGAAGAAGCTGGGATACGTAAGCAAGCATGTGTGGGTTCCTCATGAACTCAAAGAAGCTCAATTGACGGTGCATATAAATATCTGCGATATGCTCATTAAACGTGAGGAAAGCGATTCTTGTTTGAAGCGACTGATAACTGGTGACGAAAAGTGGATTGTGTATAACAATGTGCTGCGCAAACGGTCTTGGTTCCGACGTGCTGCTTCGCCTCAAACAACAACCAAAGCAGACATTCATCAGCGGAAGGTTCTGGTCTCAGTGTAGTGGGATTTTAAAGGTGTCGTGTTTTTAGAGCTCCTACCACGGAACCAAAAAATCAATTCGAATGTGTACTGTCGGCAATTGGACAGTTTGAACGAATTCATCATCCAGAAATGTCCAGAGCTCGTTCATCGTAAAGGTGTTGTGTTCCACCACGACAACGCGAGACCACACACACGTTTGATCACAAGCCAAATATTATTGGAGCTTGGGTGGGATGTGTTGCCACACCCAGCATACTCGCTCGCCTGACCTTGCGCCGTCAAACTTCCAATTGTTCCGCTCTCTTCAACAGTCCTTGCCTGGTATAACGTTCAATTCAGATGATACTGTAAATCAGCACCTTGTAGAGTTTTTCGCCACGAAAGACAGGTCCTTCTATGAACGAGGCATTCTGCAGCTCACTGAAAGATGGCTAAAGGTTATCGAACAAAACAGGCAGTATATCATTGATCGATCTTTGTTCTTTCTATCAATAAATGTCCTTTGCAAAACATGGCTAAAATACGTCATGACTTTTCCGACAACCCTATAGAACCACAAAACCGAATATTTTAAAATTTTAAATATTAATGTCAATGCTGTGTACCTCATCTCAGCTTCATCGGATTCATCTGTATATTTTTTCTATGTCGACTTTTCAGGTATTTTGCTTTGTTTTATCCTGCAATTGTCGTTTACGTAGAATAAATTAACAGCAGTAATCAGTCGTATAAAACGTCTATTATAAATTTTCTTGGAAAACTGAACTTTTATTAAAAAATATTTTTAAATCCCCAGAGACCGTTGTCCCGTTCCTCACACCTTTAGCTTAGTAGGTGATTTATTCACTGACATATCCAGTTTCGATTTGCAAGCCCTGCCAATAGAAAATTGAGAGCTGTAAATTTCAGGCAAAAGTTCCTAGGGATAGAATTTCGAAGTTTTGATGCATCAAGGACAAACGGGTTAACAAAGTGAGAAGAAACTGCACATCTGTTGAGAAAAAAGGGGTACTGGGTTATTAGCTATATGAATTTTTTGCGATATCTATAATATAATTCCTTTTCGCACGTTTAAAGTTAGCGTTAAAAACATGAGATTCGGACATAAATCAATCATTACTTCAAAAATAACTCCTTGAACAGTGCATAAATTGCAAAAATGACCATTGAATGACCCTGGCTAGATGGTCGAAATTATCAATGGTCATTATCAATGACTACGACTAGATGGTCGAAACGCGTCAGGAGGATGACATCGGACGAGTTCTTTTTTGCACTTCTGCAACACCTTGGATATTTTTGTACGCTTTTAAATCAAGTACTATTCATTTTAATGCAGTTCGTTATATTTTTATCCAATCGTCTTTTAATTCCAATATCGTTCAACTTTTAACTATTGTTTACATCTCAACTTATAACGAAGTGAATTTCTCCGTCATTTTTATCCGCGCCAGGATTCGAACCCGGGTCCACTCATTCCGGAA
This sequence comes from Macrothele yani, assembly GCA_039090855.1. Lineage (NCBI taxonomy): Eukaryota > Metazoa > Arthropoda > Arachnida > Araneae > Macrothelidae > Macrothele > Macrothele yani. The sequence continues at coordinate 6,434,537 of CM077014.1, forward strand.
TAAGTTGCTCTACCAATTAAGCTACGCGGACGTTTTATTCTGATTCCTATCTGCCTTTATGTCGTGTGCGTCCTTCTGGCAGGTACGTCACATCTCCTGGTACGTTACAAACTTTTTATTTGGATTCGTTTGTAACATTTTATTCGGATTCGACATTTTACTTCGGATTCATCTCAGCATTTTTATTCGGATTAAAAAATCTGTATTAGAGTGAAACCCATGATGGGAAAACACAGGAACAGTGGTCGGAATGAACAACTATCGAGTTACGACTGATTTCATATGGTGAGTAAATGCTCTATTCTTGCAATGTATGCACTGTTCAAGGAGTTATTTTTGAAGTAATAATTGATTTACGTCCGAATGTCAGGTTTTTAACTGCAACTTTAAACGTGAGAAACAGAATTATATTATAGATATTGCAAAATATCTATTTAGCTAATAACGTTATATTACCACGTAATGCTGTTTAAGCTACACATATACAGTGCTTGAACTACATATGTAAAGGAGTACTGGGTGATTGTGTTTCTGGTAATGCAACGAGAAGGAGGTGGTGCGAACGCTGACAGCTCTAAAGAGCAATGTCTTTGATAGTACCTGAAAGAAATAAACAAAACCTACGCTAGCCTCCAGGAAAGAGACTGAAGACAGGCGAGTGCCGAGCGGTAAATCAGCCCAACTGCTTTTTATGTACACTAACAAGAAGTTTTTCAATTGATTTAACTGTCCTACCCAAATCTTTGCACTCAGTTTCTTTTCTTTGCTGCTGCGGTGGCCGAGTGACCAGAGGCGTCCTTTAACTAAAGAAAGCCACGAGTCTTACTCATATTAATGAGGTTTGCGGTTCTTCTTGAGTTGGACGGAATATACATGTGAGTGGGTTTTAGGAATTCTGCCAACCGAATGAAAAATTTACTTGCCAGTTTTCATCGCAGGGAGATATGAGATATGACATAAGTGACCATAGGCGAAGAAATGATTATGTCGCGTAATACTTGCTGTCACTTAAATCTACGGAATTATAATAAATATATTATATTTTTGTGTGTGTTCATTTGAACTTATTAGAACGAAACAATTTTTTCCATAAAAAAAAAAAAAAAAAGAAAAGCTATGTTTTGTTGCTCCAAAACCGTTATGAAATGTCAAGCACTGTTAAAAAATTATTTCGAAGACAGCATGTTTAATCTTTTTTCTTTTGTTTCTACTGAAGCTAGATCAATAAATCAAAATTATTTCAAAAACGGAATATTTTAATTAATTTTCTTTTCTTTCAACTGAAGCTAGATCAATAAATTATTTGATTTCAAAATTCATAACAAAGTTCAGTTAAAAAAATTTCTCACGAAAATCAGAAAGCAAAATAAACGGAAGATATTTATTCACGATCTTTTCTCATTCAAAGGGAGAGTCAGTGAAAGGCAAATGGCTCTCTTCCCTATTCGCTTTAAGCTGAATCTGTTATGGTATTTGAAGAGAGAGAGAGTAGGTGAGAGAATTGAGAACTTTGATGTGTGTTAATGGAAAACGCATTAGAACAAGTACTCTCCTAACAACACGCAAGCTACGATCATATTATGGACACATAAATGAAGCGCACTAAAACCGAAATGAGGCAGATTTGTATTCAGAAGAATTCTTAATTTAAAGAAAATTTAATGAAAAAACAAACAAACAAACATTCTAATTGTTTCAACAATGGGTAATTTAGGAATAATCTGAAATGATATTTTTATCCTTCCTTCTTCGAGGGTCGGCCGACAGATGGCTTAATGGAGAAATCCTAAGTTCAGCTATTCACGTCACTCGTATGTTTTGCAGTGATTCAAGTAAGCGTTGTAGATAGATAAGGTAATGGACCTCTTAAGAGAAATGGCAGATTGGTCGTCGTCACGTGATTTCCGGTTGTAGATCTTGCACACACTAGGGCGTAAATAAACACCTGCGACTACAAACGGCAGGGACTTCAGTTTTAACAGATTTTCGAAACATTTCCAAAGCTTTTCTAGAGATTTCATGGAAAAAGTATGCGACCACGGTGTATTAGAGATAATGAGGTGCGTAAACTATTTATAACTCGTTCTGAGTGCTTTGATAACACCAGCAATAAACACTAAGCGACTCAAGCTTTTACCCAAACAGCTAGTTTGATTTCATATCGGCGTTAACAACAAGAGTAAATTTTTAAACTGATTCTAATCTCCGAAAAATAATTTAAAAAAATGGAAAGGAAGAGAAATATATTTGTCCCGACTAAAAAATGTGAATATTAATTTGAAAGTGATAATCCTCAAAAATATTTTTGAAATGTTTTACAGCAAGTACGTTACGGCTATACCCCGGAGTATGACCTACGATTTACAGCACCCAAGCCCTTCAAATAATTTATGGCGCTATGGAGTGCTGTTTCTGGAAAAGTAACTGAAATAAATAATATAACGTTGTTAAAAGCATTTACACTGCGGATATCATTAAAAGTGCATAACGCATTCTTCTTCAGAGAGTTTTACTACTTCAAGCAGGGATCACTGCAGGACCTGAAACCTGCGATTATGAGCGCCCACCCCTTTCTCGGAGAATGGAGAAGGGTGCGACGTACTACAGGGCTGAAGTGATAAGCCCTTGTCGGTGTAGCTTAATTGGGAAATAATTCGGCTCTAGAGCAGAAGGATTCGAGTTCCGCCAGCGGCAAATTTGTGTTTTCGCTGCTCAAATAAAACTTCCTTTAGAACTTTATGTTAATATTTATCTTCTGAGCGAAAATTCTGACGATATTCTTCCCTCGAAAATTAAGAGATGAGATTGTTGGGAAGCAACAGAACCAGGGAAAGAATTATGATGCTTCAAAATATTTGAAAGGCAGCTGTTTAAAGAGAGAGAGAGAGAGAAAGAGAGAGACGTTGCTACGCTTAAGTGATGACTATTAATACTTGGTAAAATAGTTTTTATTGCAGGAGAAGCGATATCCCGAAACACAAATAAGTTGTAATAGATAGATAAACAAAAGTAAAGAGGGAACGCACAACAATGAGAACGTGAACTTGTTGAACGTGCTGTGAAATTGCAACTCAGGACAAGGAAAAACCGATCTTCCAAAATTCGTGGTGCTATATTCACAAGAAGACACACAGAATAATAAAGAAACATTCAACAAGTAATCAAGTATCCAGACAGAGAAAATACAGCCTGAATAAAAATTTCACAGAATTCATTGGCTAAGTATTAGTGGCCGAAAACGGAAACCAGAACGTGAAGCAGTAGATAGAAAAATCCCCACCTTAAAAATACGGTAATTTAAAAATACTACTATTTAATAACTGAACAGCATATTACATGAAATGAAATTTAAAATTATTGTAAAATACTTGAAAGCAGTGTCACTGAATATAACTTTGAGAAAATCTCGGGTATTGCAAACCTATTGAAAACTTTCTCTTACAGGACTAATCCCACAAACTGTTTAAGTCACGCCCTTTCGTAAAAAAAAAACAAAAGAACAAATGCTTCATTTGACTGTGACCTTATAACGAAGTAAATTTTTCCGTCATTTTTATCCGCGCCGGGGTTCGAACCCGGGTCCACTCATTCCGGAATAAGTTGCTCTACCAATTAAGCTAAGCGGACATTGATTCTAATTGCTATCTGCCTTTATGTCGTGTGCGTCCTTCTGGCAGGTACGTCACATCTCCTGGTACGTTACATCATCTCCCCCTTATTTTTATTTTTCTTTCGAAGTGCTGCTCATATTTTTCCTATCTCGCGGTGTGGAAATAACATCACACCAATGCGAGATTTTGAACGGTCGGGTCATCCGGATAGTTCGGGCGCCATTATAACGAAGTAAATTTCTCCGTCATTTTTATCCGCGCCGGGGTTCGAACCCGGGTCAACTCATTCCGGAATAAGTTGCTCTACCAATTAAGCTACGCGGACGTTTTATTGTGATTCCTATCTGCCTTTATGTGGTGTGCGTCCTTCTGGCAGGTACGTCACAACCTCAGTCTTTGAAGCACCCTTCAGAAAAAGAATCTGCGTCGTTTACCGGAGAATAGTTTTAAACGTAAAACAAATTCACATATTTAAAGAGCGGTGTTGAATATAAAAAAAATTAAGATAGTTTTTCATTTCGAATTCTATATTCCCTTAATGTTAACTATGCCACAATTGAATGCGTTTAAATGCGCTAATATAAATTTGCACAGAGTGGAATTTTGAATTATGGTCCAAGTTAAGTTTTCTTTAAGATGACATCGAATTTTTCGTTTTAATGATCACGTCTTTTAAATCCTTTCCGACACGAATAAAATCTTTCAAATATATTCATAATCAATGGAACCAGCGTGAATAAAAAACAAGAAAGATGACTCCGAATTTTCGGGTGTAACGAGCACGTCTTTTGAATCCGTTCTGACCCGAATTAAATTTACCAAATCTATTTCAAAGTCAATGGAACCCGTATGGAAAACAGCAGTACTCGACCGAAGAAAGTTTTTTCAGTCGGACTTTTAATCCCGCAGACATTGCTATACAGCAGCGAACAAAAGTATTTGGCGAAATACTTTTTCGACCATAATTTTTTTCTGCTGGACCAAATCGGGTCATTTTGAAATATGATATGTGTTATTCAGTTGTAAACATGACCCATATGCAGATGGATCGGAAACCTTTTTTTTTTTTTTTTTTTGATTGGAGGTTTAACGACCACCGTGAGCAACTCAATGGGCTATAAGCAGTCGCCCGTCCCTAATTTAGGGTCACTGGTTCCAGGGAAGGGAGAGAACCAATGCCGTAAGACAAACACAACATCCATGCCTCACCGGGATTCGAACCCGGACCCCGTTCGGACGAATGATCAGAGGCCATCGCTTAGACCACTGCGCCACCGGGGCGGCATCGGAAACCTTAACACATATCATGTACCGAGCTTAATCGCAAAGATCATACAAATTGACCAACAAAGTAGGTGTGTATCACATTCACTTAAGGCAACGATAACAGAAAACAAGTACAAGAAAACGACAAAACAATAACTAATACTTAGTGGGATAACTACGAGACTTAATAACAGCTGCACAACGGGCCGGCATCGAGTCCACTAGCTTCTCGACGGTGACCTGCGGAATTCGCGCCCATTCTGCAGACAGCTGGTCGAACTTCTAGGCCCTATTCCGGCAGGTTTTCTTCGCACATCGTCTCTCCAGCTCCTTACACGCATGTGCTCGATAATGTTGAGGTCTGGAGATAGGCTTGGCCAGTCTAGAAGTGTGACCTGTTGCTGCTGGAAGCTGCCTTCGCTTCGGGTCGTTGTCTTGCTGCATGATCCATCCGGGTGGCATGTTCTGGTTTGCCCATGGGGAGACATCATTGGTGAGCATGTTCGTGTAGCTCTGGCAGGTCATTATTCCGTCAATCTTGATTATGGGGCCCATTCCATTGCGAGAGAAGGCGCCGTAAACCATGAGCGATCCTCCTCCGTACTTGACAGTTGGCTGAATGAACTGGGGGTTGAATTTCTGGCCACACGGACGTCGTACGTATCGGATGTCATCAGTTCCGAACAAATTGAACTTGCTCTCGTCGGTAAAAAGCACCTTACTCCAGTCCGTCGCGGTCCAGTGTCGATGACGGTGCGCTAACGCGACTCTGGCTCGTCGATTCTTGACTCCGATGAGTGGTTTCTTGGCGGTCTTCCATTCAATCCACCAGCAATGAGACGACGAGAGATGGTCATTCGGCTGACGTTCAGGTCGTCGCTGTCGCGGAATTCGGTGGAGATGTCCACAGCAGTCAAGGTGGGATCAGCACGAGATCGACGGAGGATGCGCCTATCCTGACGCAACGTAGTGGAACGAGGCCTACCACATCGCGGACTGTTCTCGACGGTCCGAGTCTTCTTATAACGTTGCAGGATAGCTGAAATGGACTGGTGTCGAATCTTCAGGGCCCTCGCAATGTCGGTGACGCGCATTCCGGATTCCATCATGTTCACGACCGCCTGGCGAGCTCCAACAGTGATCTCCACCTTTTTACCCATTTATGAAAACCTAAGATTGACTTATTATCACACTACACATCACAAAACCCACAAAAATCACAAGAAAAATATTAATACATGCAGCAAACAAATGGGTAATAATTGGCGACTCTTGAATATGGCCCATTTCGAACGACAAATTCGGTCTGAGCGAAATGCAAACTACGCGGCATTGTAACCCACGAATCAACACATATTATATCCCAAAATGACCCGATTTGGTCCAGCAGAAAAAAATTATGGTCGAAAAAGTGTTTCGCCAAATACTTTTGTTCGCTACTGTAAATGGAATCGTGAACCGTCCTCTGGTTGCAGACTTGTGCGTTAAGAAAAATGAGAAAGTATATGAGAAACATTTCGCAGCAGAAACGCTCTCCAACAGAAATAATTTTTCAAATCGGATTTTTAGAAGAAGAGATATCGACAAATATAAGACATACATCTACGCTTACTGGCGGAGAAAACATGAATTATTTTAAGAAGAAAGTATTCTCAAAAGGTTTTTTGATGTGAGCGGTATCGGTCCAGGAAAGAATTTTTTCATTCGAGTTTTCAGGAGCTCAGATTTTGCTGCAAATACATCAGAAGTGGAAATTCACACTTATGCCCCTAGTGACCAAACCATTCTTTACCAGATATTAGAAAATATACGAAAAACATTTTCCATCAGGTCTTGTATGCGATACAGGAAGAATTTTTCAAATCGGAGTTTTAGGAGCAGAAATCACGCAGAAAACGTAATTTACCTTTGTGCCCCCTAGCGGAAAGTCTATGATTTACTTGTAAATTTTGAATTTATAGGAAAAACATTTCGCGTCGGAAACACTATCCAACAAATAAGGAATTTTTCAAATCGGACTCTTAGAAGTACAGATATTGACAAAAACAATATATACATCTACACCCTGGCGTAAAAACCATGCATTATTTCAAGAAGAAAATTTTCCTAAAAGGTTTGTCGACATGAGTAGTATCGGTGAGCGACTTTTTTTTCAATCGAGATTTTAGGAGCTCATATTTTGCTGCAAATACATCACAAAAGGAAATTAAGACTTACGCCACCTGGTGGCCAAACTATTTTTTTACAAAAATTAGAAATTATGTGCAAACGATTTCTCACCAGGAGCTGTATCCGGTGCAGAAAGAATTTTAAAAATTGGAGATTTAGAAGCAGAGATATAGGGGGAAACGCATTTTACACTTACGCCCCCTAGCGGAAAGTCTATGAATTACTTGAAAATTTTGAAATTATGTGAGACACATGTCACACTGGAAACACTATCCAACAAAGAAGGAATTTTTCAAATCGGACTGCTAAAAGTAGAGATATTGACAAAAAATAAGATATACATCTATGCCCCCTGGCGTAGAAACCACGCACTATTTTAAGAAGAAAATGTTTCTAAAAGGTTTGTCGATATAAGTAGTATCGGTCAACAAACGACGTTTTTTTCAATCTATAGTTTAGAAGCTCATATTTTGCTGCAAATACATCAGAAGTGGAAATTAAGATTTACGCCCCCTGGTGGCCAAACCATTTTTTTTACAAAAATTAGAAATTATATGCAAACGATTTCCTATCAGGAGCTATATCCGGTGCAGAAAGAATTTTTCAAATCGGAGATTTAGAAGCAAAGATATAGGGGGGAACGCAACTTACCTCTACGCCCCCTAGCAAAAAGTCTATGAATTGCTTGAAAATTTTGAAATTATATGAAAAACATGTCACACTGAAACCACTATCCAACAAAGAAGAATTTTTTTCAAATCGAACTCCTAGAAGTAAAGATATTGACGAAAATAAGATATACATCTCCGCTGCCTGGCGGAGAAACTGGGGAATATTTTAAGAAGAAAATATTGCAAAAAAGGTTTATCTATGTAAGTGGCATCATTCCACGAAATAATTTTTCCAATCGATATTTTAGAAGCTCATATTTTATGGCAAATACATCAGAAGCAAAAATTAAAGCTTACGCCCCCTGGGAGCCAAAGTATTCTTTACCAAAAATTTCAAATTATTATATCAAAACATTTTCCATCAGGAGGTGTATCGGCTGAAGGAAAAAATTTTCAAATAGGAGTTTTTGAAGAAGAATTATCGGAAAAAATGTAATTTACTTTTACGCCCCCTAGCGGGAAATCTATGCGTAATTTGAAAAAGTAACTATATCTAAAATACTCTTCGACATAAATGGAATCGAAAGATGAAAGAATTTTTTCAATCGGATGTTTAGAAGCAAATATGTGGAATAAAACGTATTTTTGAATTCGACATCGTCTGGATTTACGCCCTCTAGCAGCGAAATTGTACATCGTAAAAAAAAAACGAAATGAAGGATCATCATTTGCATATTTCAAGTTTCCCAATGCAAAAAGAATTTTTCAAATCGGACTAATAGTTGCAGAGATATCGTGGGTACAGAAGGAGGGACGGACGGACAAACCGATAACATGAGCACGATCTTTTTTTACAAAAGACGAGCTAAAAATAGCAATTCTTGTGGCAGCCACAAAGTATTTTCAATTTGCCTCATTGATAGAAAAAAAGAACCATGAATTTAAATTTAAAGTTTCCTTGTAGGTATTTTGTTTCCAAAATCACCGAACATTTCGATGCTTCATACAGTGTGATTATAGTGTTGTTATACACAGTTGAGTCACATTATTGTGACCACCTCTTACTTTTGACGTCAACAGCGCGTAGACAATGAATGAAGGCACGTGTCGTGAGCTGGCTGAAAGGTATACATGTATAAGGTGTGCTGTAGGCATTCTGAAAACATAGGGCCACGGGTGGCCTAGTGGGCAACGTTCGTGACTGCCACGAAAAGGACCTTAGGTTCGATCCCAGGCTGGTACGAACGCCCGATCCACTAAATATCCGCCGTGCGTCGGATGGGTACGTTAAACCGTCGGATCCCAGTTACTGGCCCCCCGGTAATAAATAAGGGCGTCTTCCTCCCCCTTCCTATTTCGCTTCCGTGTCACTTTCCTATAGATCACTCTAGCCCAAATCTTCTAGCTTCCTATTTCTAAGGGTTGTTTAAGACCTGGGGTCAGACGCTCCCTTCCTAAAATCCTCTACATATGATCTGATCTGAAAACATATCACTCGTTGCTGTCATGGATAAAAGGAGCGACTTATCAGATTTGGAAAAAGGGATGATTATCAGTTTTCGTGCCATAGGAACTAGTATTTCTGAAACAGTGCAGTTTGTGAACTCTTTGCGTGCTGCTGTGGTTAAAGTGTATCGTGATAGGAGAAATGGCACTATTGCGAATAAGCGATGTGGAAACTGCGGAGCACCACGTGCCATTGATGTGAGAGGTGAACGTCGGCTGCGAAGGTACGTGAAGGCCGATCGACACGCTACAGTGGAGCAACTCACTAGCCGAATGAACCAGGGGGCTACCAGAAGTGTGTCAGAAACGACAGTTCATCGAACCCTGCTGCGTATGGAGCTCCGTTGCAGACAGATGGTCACTGCACCTTTGCTAACGAAGGTGCATCGGAAGAAAAAGGCTTACATTTGCACTGCAGTATCGGAATTGGACCTCCACTGATTGGCAAAGGATTGCCTTCTCCGATGAGTCACATTTTCTGCTTCTGCGAACGGATGGACGTTAGCGTATAAGGTGTGAAACATCGGAGAATAAACACTCTTCAACCGTTGCTAGAAGAACACAAGCTGGTGGGGGCAGCGTTATGGTTTAGGGAATGCTTTCGTGGCATTCGCCGGGTCCACTCATGCCTGTGGAAGGCACTATGAACCGAATTCGTTATGAATCCATCCTTGCAGACCACGTACACCCATATATGCTGATTATCTTCCCTGGGCCGGATGGTATCTTCCGGCACGACAATGCGACGTATCGCACAGCTAGAAATGTCCAAGAGTGGTTGGAAGAGCACGATGAAGACTTCAAAGTACTTCCCTGGCCCCCTAATTCCCCAGACTTAAACCCAATTGAGCATCTGCTCGATCGTGTTGTTCGGTCTATGGATCCTCCACTATCCACCCTCCAACAGCTGTCAGATGCACTGCGGTCAGCATGGCTCCACATACCTGTGAACACCTTCCAGCACCTTATTGAGTCACTCCCAGCCCGTTTAGCTGCTGTCCGCGCTGCACACGGCGGTTACTCTGGATATTAGCTGGTGGTCACAATAACGTGATTCGACCTTGTATATTGCCCGAGACACCAGTAGTTCAGAACTGGGAGAGGGGTTAAGTGTTTTACTTGGGGCACAAATTTTAAAGTTCTTGGTAGAAATTTTTCCATAACATTGCATACATGTATAGATTTTACCCGACGCTGATGATGTTATCCCCAGTATAAAAAAAAAGTTTTCAGGTACATACTGTATCGAGTATTTATTAAGAGTATGTAGTACTGGGAACCATAGAAACAAACCTCTGGGGCTTTTAACAAGTTACTATTTCTTCGTAATTTTAACTTACATCATTTTTTAATCTTTTTTTAATGTGTGCTGTCGTAAAGCGGTTTATGATATTTTTTTTTTTGTAATCTGACAAGGAATATGTCATCTTTTTAAACCATATTTGCAAAAATGGTGTCTTTCTAGTATTTTTTTAGGCATTCGCCCAGGGAATTCCTTCAATTTCAACACTAAATGTAAAGAACAATTCATTTTATATAATAAAATTTCTGCGAATTCGAAAAATTCAGATATTTTTGTCTAAGTTCCCTGAAACCTTACATGGTTGCGCTCACTATGTGTTCTAACTGCTGAAATATTTTTGGAGGGGTTTGTTGTGGTGGCTAAAATGTGGGCTCCAGGAAAGTTGAGTAGCTTAAGAAAAGTTGGGAAGTCCACCCTTAGCATCGCGCCTGTATATTGCCCGTCTGATTAAAGAATAACCATGGGTCTGGACAATGAGTCTTGGGGAAGTTTCTTCTTCAATTGGGCATACTGCAATATTTGATTCTGAGTGCTGTTGTACTAAATGGCAGTCTCTGCTATTAGCGGGACCAACCAAAGGGTGAGCAGTCAGAATAAAAACATTTTCAAATATTTTTCTGAGCCTAAATTTATAACTTGAAAATTGTTGTTTCCTAATATCCTAAACTGTATCAGATGATTAAAATTTAAAGTGACAAACAATTATATCTGATAAAACTGTACCAAACTTTTAAAACAAAAAAATGAATTAAAGAAAAACATTCGGCCATTAACACTAGCGAGGCATAAAACGATTTTTTTACAAGAAAAAAAAAAAAAGAAAAAAAAAAAGGAAAGAAAATGATTGGTTACGGTGGGGTTAACGACCACCGTGAGCAACTCTGTGGTCCCCTAATTTAGGCCCACTGGTTCCAGCAGTGGATTTGGTTCATTTGTGAAAGCCTACCGGAAAAAATACTCCAAGTGGGAATCCAAATTCTTTAAAAGTCAAAAAAAAAAAAAAAAAAAAAACATTACTGAGAAAAAAAAAAACTTGTTTAATATATATACATCGCTCTAAATTCCTACTCAATCCCCCTCGAGGTGGCGGGGTCCGGACCCCCTCTTGGCTACAGCCAGTGCCGTAAGACAAACGTAACATCCATACCTCCGGTTTCGAACCCGGATCCATTTGGAACAAATAGTCAGAAGCCAGCGCTTAGACGATTACGTTACCGGAGCAGCCAAAGTTTTTCATTCTTCTGTTTGTAAGCTCTGCTCCGTATCCATCTTTAACCATATATGCATAATATTGGACGGAGGGGGAGACGAAAGCTCCTCGCACCAAATATCCCTAATCCTCTAAATCGGTCTGTGGGTAGATCTGCTGCAATTTGCACGAATTAAAGGCTGATTTCATGTGTGACTTACGAAATGCTACTAACCTGATTGGCTCAGGAGGAGAGTGCATTTACTTTAGTGGGCATGCGCGCGCTTTGACGGAGCATCGACTGGAAGAGGAGCGCGCTGATCTGCTGAACACCGTCACTTTCGGGTTTTCGTCTGATACACGCGCTGTATATTTAACTTTTTTTTTTCATCATCATCATCATCTAAATTAAAACCTTTTTAGTTTGGAAGAGTTCTTCAAAAGGTAATGGCTACCACCGAAAAGAAAGACCCCCAAAAGTAAGAAATTCAAACTTTAAGAAAGATAAATTTAGAAAAACAATTAGCATAATTTCTAACATACGTTTGTCGGAAATAGTGTTGAATTATTCAAATGCAGTTATATATTGACCACGATTGTAGGAACCGCAAATGCATGTAAGAGATAGTGTAAGTAATACGGAGCGTACATCCTACTGTGTAATATTTTTCTGTGTTGTTCAGCTATATTTCTGAAAATTAGCACGCGGTCGTGGTGTCCGAGTGGTCAGAGGCGCTATCATCTAACTATTCGTCCCAGATGAGGCTGGGCCTGAGCCACGGACGGGGTTCTTTTCTGATGGCCCTGGATCTTCCTGGAACTAATGACCCCAAATTAGGGGCAGGCGACTGCTTACGGACCCAAAGTTGCTCATGGTGGTTATTAATCACCTTTCCCCTCCCCCAAAATTGGTAAGATGACAATAATAAGCAATAGTCATATCAGATTATTACAGTAGATTTTTGTTGCTGAAATTTCTATTCTATTAAATTGTATTTTTTTTTTCATTTTCAATTCGCAAGAGGAGTTTTTCTGAATCCCAGGTAAAAATCAAAGCATCTTGAAACAGTTTGGGACTGATCGAACATCTGCAAAGATTTTATACAGGCCGATCCGGTGGCGCAGTGGTCTAAGCGATGGGTCTGGGTTCGAATCCCTGTGAGGCATGGAAGTTGTGTTTCTCTTACGGTGCTGCTGGCTCTCCCTTTCCTGGAACCAGTCAGTGACCAATCGGCCCGGTCTCTAAGCGGTAGCTGCTGATTATTCTTCCGAGATGGGCGTGGGTTCGAATCCAGTGAGGCATGGATGCTGTGTTTGTCTTATGGCATTGGATCTCTCCCTTCCTTGGAACCAGTGGAACTAAATTAGGGACTCGCGACTGCTAATAGCCCACAGAATTGCTCACGGGGATCGTTAAACCTCCAATCGAAAAAAAAAATAAAAAATATTCTATATGGCCTCTATTTCGTGACAACGCAGTGCTTTGTAAGCTTAAATGGTTCGCATGTTATGTCCTTAACAACCCATCTGATGAACGTGAAAGATATAGTTTTTTTTTTTTTTTTTCTTGAATTGCCGGTGAGAAATCTGCATTTATGTGTTCTTAAAAGATCTCAGTTTTATCCTACCAAATGTTTTTTTCATTGGCATTCTGTTGCCTGTTCTTAGATTTGAATGCCACTAAACGAATAAATTTCTGCTCTTGACTGCTGAAACAAAGTTCTGAAATGGTACGTTGCTGTGGGTTCATGAATACGTGAAATATTAAACGGGAACGGCACAGTGTGCAGTAAGGTCTGAATGACTACAGTCAAAGTAATCACTAGTAAAAATGAGGTTAGAATTTGATTTCATGTTATCAAACGGTCATAACAGAATGTTTGATGGAACCAATACAAACTTTTTCAAACTTCCACAGCAAGCATTCAGACAAAGCATCAGATCAACCAGTGTGAATATCTGTGTGTAGTTGAGTGGTCAGAAGCGCAGGTTTCTGGCTAATCGTCTGACATGGGTTTGGATTCGAGTCCAGGAAGAGGCGCTGGTTGTGTCCTTTCCTGGTGCCAGTGACTCTAAATTAATGACGGGAGACTTCCTGTATGGTCTTACATGCTCAAGAGGATTGTTAACATCCAAACGAAAAGAAAGCTGCTTATTCGAGCCTCAGCTGCCCCGGTGGATTAGTGGTCTATGTCCTGGCATCTGACTCTTCTTCAGAGATGGGTCTGGGCTTGAATCCCGTTCAGGCATGGATGTTATGTTTGCTTACGGCACTGGTTCACCCCCTTCCTTGGAACCAGTTGCACTAAATTACGGACGGGAGACTGCTTATAGCCAGAGATGGAAACGGGTCGACAATTTCTTGCGGGTCAAACGGGTCGGTGTTCCTGACCCGGTTTTATTTACGTTTTATTTTTGAAAAGCAAAAAAAAATTATTTTTCGAAGAAAAATGTGCACTCTGGAATTTTGTGTTTGATACTGGTGCCCGTTGACTGAAAAATGATTTGTCATGCAGTATGAAGTTTGAGTGTCTCTTCCTTCTGAGGGGCAATGATGAAAACAACAGTAACATCCACATTTTAGAAACGTTCAACTCATCATAAGCTTGTAAAAATTGGTGTTGCTGTGAATCATATTCTGTAGTTTGCTATGTTGTCAAGAAAACAGCAAAAACTGAAATTAAACATACAAGTTACTTAATCCAAAAAAAATTGACTGCAACGCCATCAAAAATAAGTGGAACAGCCTTTTAACATCACTGTGGAGGGACATTTTGACTCTCGCAGATGTTTGAAAACTTGTGTAAAACAGTTAGATTATATCTTGCAAATGAAGGACGACCGTTCAATATTTTTTTTACAAGAGTGAGTAAATAATATGTCCCATAATATATACATTTGTTGGATTTCCATATAACCTAGATACCCACTCTAGAGAGACTTTTTAAACGCTCTGTATATGTATATACATGTGTGTGTGTATATATATAATAATTCAAAGCAGATTTGTCCGCGTCAATTACAGATCCGGGTCGGGCCCCTGGTCTAAAACTTTTGGCCAGTTTCCAATTCTGTTTATAGCCAATCGAGTTGCTCACGTTGGTCGTTAACCCCAGTCTCCCATCCCCCAAAACATTCGACCTTCATAACCGACTAACCATGTGAGAATGTTTTTCTTTTGGGGGGGGGGGTGTCCTCTAATGAACGCCAACTCTACAATTCTTTCCGGCGAAATGCAGCCCCTGCATTTATAAATTCTGACGCCGCCCCACAGTGGCGTCGTCAGAATTTATAGAGGCAGGGGCATAGATGTTTTGGTCAAGTACTGGCATCTGACTCTTCTTCCCAGATGAGTCTGAGTTCGAATCCCGTTCAGGCATGAATGTTATGTTGATCTTACGGCTCTGTTTATCTCCTTCCCCTGAAACCAGTGGCCCTAAATTAGGGACTGGCGACCACTTATATCCCATCGAGTTGCTCATGGTGGTCGTGTTAACCTTTAACAACCCAGGTCTAGTCTCACGGATTTTATGGTGATTTTTGTATTATTTTACAAATAAACGATCCCTCAAAACATTAAAAAAAAAACTTAACATGAAGTAAACGATAAATATGTGGCGGTGTGAGACCGGATGTGGGTTAGTATGTGGAAAACATAAGACCTGGAGTTAAGGGTTAAACCCCCATACGAAAAAACAAAAAATTCTGACTGCCATTTTTAGGTTTTGGGTTTCTTACGTTCAGCGGTCGTTCAATGTGAAAAAAAAAAAAATTCGTACGACCCTTTCAAAACAGTCTGAAAAATACCCTTGAAAAATCGTGAATGTTTTAAATTGCAGTAGATATTTCTGTGAAATTTTAATAATGCACAAACGTGTTCTCAAAATTTGCTGTTCAGTTCGGTCAAAATTGTGGTAGCCCTACTTCTATACGAAAATTTCCCAGGCAGGTATGAACGCTCGAACCACTAAGTATTCGCCGTGCGTCGGATGGGCACATTAAGCCGTCGGACCCCGGGTACTGCCCCCACCCCTGGTAATAAATAAGGGCGTCTTCCTCTCCCTTTCTACCGTGTCACTTTCCTATCATGCACTCTAGCCCAAATCTCCGAGGTACGACTAATCGGACGTATTTAGGACGTACTAATCGGACGTATTCAGCTCTTTTGAAGCGACTGCTCAGTAAGTGTTGCTTCTGAGCAACAGTGAGCCTCCCCGGTGGCTAACAGCAGTGGTCTAAACTCTAGCTGATGACGATTCGTCCGTGAAGGGTCTGGATCCCGGTGAGGGATTGATGTTGTGTTTGTCTTACGGCACTGGCTCTCTCCCTTCCCTGGAACCAGTGGCCCTAAATTAAGGATTGGCGACTGCATATAGCAAATTGAGTTGCTCAAGGTGATCAGTAAACTTTAAATAAAAAACAAATAAGCATTAGTGTGGCGGAATATTCTTTCCTAAAGACCGGATCTGTTCATGTGTATCAAGACACTCTCGGAAGCAGTTATTGAAGCAATGGATATACTCAATATGACCTTCGCGTTCAGCATAACGTAAAAATGGGCATAATTTAAACCTTCGTGCATTACGAGTTCGTCGACAAATTGCTGCAGGTGAATTTTTTTCTGGACTTAGCTTTTACACTTGACGTAGTGAAGTTCTTCCTATGCGGCTGTTATTTACTTGCTCTTGTGTCCTACGGAGATCTTTTGGAGCAGGTAGGGATTGATAATGCCCATGTGGCGGAATATTATTTCCTGGAGACCGGGTGAGGGGGTTGGGAGGTCTCGTATATTGAAGCTAAGCATTAAGTGCAGATTTTTTTGAGTAGGAATTTATCAAGCGAGCTCTGGAGATTTGGACGCATGACAAAAAAGTGTGCCCAGGAGGTGTACCCAACAGGCTGTACAGTGTTCTGCATCCACAAGTCGGGATCGCGGAGTTTTCGTGCGGCATGGAGATCAGAGTCTACCGCAGCGGGTGAAACGAGTTCCCGTGCCTGTTAGCTTCGAAGAACACTGAGTGCCGGAGGAGAGATGGAATTTCGTAAGTCCGACTACCATGAAGTACACAGTTGAGCAGAGAGGGAAATATAAGTTCCTGTAGTTGTAGCACTGTGAACGATAGTGCGTCATAGAGGGTGCGATGCAAGGCACTATGTTTGACAGCTATGAAGATCTGAGATTTCCGGAGGATATGGAATAAGTTCCTGTGTCACCTGAAGAAACTGTAAAAGAATCCTGAAGACCATGAAAACATTAATTCGAATTCTTGTGGATACCTCAAGCAATGCAGCTGAGTCAGAATGGGAGTAAATTTTCGGTGAAGCTCTCGAACCCTAGTTTCACGGAAGATGATCCCTCTTCCAATGCAAGAATACCATGGCTCCAATGGAAAAGACGACGTTTCAATGCTAAGCTGCTCAAGAATTTTTAGCAAAATATTTGGGTGAGGTAGGTAAGCTTTTCTGTTACAGACCATGGCAGTTCTTCGGACGCTGTTAAATCTTCAGATCCTGTCCCTGCATGGAAAAACTTTTCGTAACTTAAATGTATATTTTACGATTAATTCCATTTGCTCCAAATGTTTTTTCACATTTTTAGGTCATTCCTCACCACATATATATTCATTTTCCCCCCAGTGTTTGACCATCCTCTTAAATATCTGAATCTGGGTGCTGGCTTATGACCATTCGTCCAAGATGGGTCCGGGTTCGAATCCCGGTGAGGCATGGATCCGTTTTGTCTTAGACACTGGCTCTCTCCCTTCCCTGGAACCAGTGGCTTTAAAATAGGGATGGGCGACTGCTTATAGCTCATTGAATTGCTCACGGTGGTCGTTAAACCCTCAATAAAATAAAAATAAAAATATGTAAGGAGTCCCCTGTCTCAAATTCAGGGCCAGTGGTTCTTGGGAAGAGAAAAAACGATTGCCATTGGACAAATACAACACCCATGCCTCATCCGGAATTCGAACTTAGATGATTGCCCAGGAGGTTACGCTTCTGACCACTCTGCTACCTGGAGGTACAATGGAATTACTTTCGTAAATGGCCGCAGGTGTTCAGTGAAGTTCTTAGCTATCTTAACTGTGTTGTATATACTGTAAACGGAGTGACATTACTCTTCGCCCCTTGGTGCTACATGCTCGCTCTTTCTGTAGGTTTGGTCTCAGCTAAGACGGTATGCAATAAATTTGTGGTCTATTGTTCATAACAAACCCGCACAAAATCTGCTAATTTGTCTTATGTTTGCGTGATTGAAAATCGCTAAAACATACGACAAACACTTCTAACAGGCAATGAGGCTTAAAATCGTTGAATGAACAGCAATAGTTTTAATGCAAAGTGCTGTTCGAACGAAACCTTCAATACAAAACTTTTTAACCTTGCATTTCAAATGGAGTACGGTGGGCTCTAAAAAAATTAAACGTTGTGAATAATGAAGCATGAATCACAAGATTGTAAAATCAGGTGTGAAGTGCTTATTTACATGCCTTCTTTATTTTTAATTTTTCATGACAGAGTTAAGGTTAATTTATTTTTCAGAACGAATGCCTCAGAAGAGAATGCCGTTTTGTCATCAGCAGTGTGCTGCTGCTGGCAACGTGATGCACCATGTTTGTTCCATGGAAAACCTGATGACAATCCGGTACAGAAATACTTTTCGGTTTTTTCAAGTGTTTTCTTTGGGAAATTGTTTCAGTATTGAGTTTAGTATTGCAGAAAAGTGTAGCCTATTTGAAGTTCAAACCCTGCCTGCGTCCTTTCCACTCTTTGGTAGTTTACTTCGTCTCTAAAACAGGATTTTCGATTTTTTTTATAAGACAACCTCACGTTCTTATTTGCATCCTTCATTTCCAAGCCAGCATAACACATTAAAAATACTCTACAAAATTAAAATATTTGTTTGCTGTTTTTTAAGAACTACAAATTATGTTTTCAATTTTGAGTACATTTCTTGGTATTATGTTGAAAGTCGTTCTATTGGTATGATACGTAGTCTGTCTTCGAGAACCATATCTCTGCATCTATTAATGGAATTTGACAAGATATTCTTCCGATGGGTAGCTTGAAGTATGGGAACTACGTTCCATAAATGTCGCTGTTTTTCCGATTCATAATCTTGCCGTTAAGGAATGTAACCGTTCATAGTAGTTTTATCATATATTTTATTTTTCAAGATCTGACTGAAAGAGAAATTTTCTGTTGATACCCCGCACCATATGAACAATTTTTACATATCATGAATGGAACATATGTTTACATTTCATATCATGAATGTAAACGTGAATGCCGGTTGCTTCGACTAGCGAATCCTGTGATGGTTATATTCAAAATAATCGTAAACTTGGTGTAGTGGTTAGCATACCCGGGCGCTATCTGGGAGACGCAGGTTTGATTCCCGCTCCAAGACGACGAAATTAATTTTCAAGTTTTCGGATATTATCTGACTTACCATTGTTGTCATATTTACACCAAAAAACGGATCGTCATCTTCAAAATTGGTATTTTTTACATATTTTCTGTTCCGAATAACTCACTTTTTCTCAATGTTGTCTGGGGAAAAAAGTGTGAATTATTAAAAGCCGCTCGGTGGTCTAAGCGCTTGATTGTGACCATTCGTCCGGGAAGGGTCCGGGTTCGAATCCCGGTGAGGCATGGATGTTGTGTTTGTCTTACGGTACTGGCTCTTTCCATTACTTGGAGTCAGTGGCCTTAAATTAGGGACGGGCGACTGCTTATAGCCCATTGAGTTGCTCACGGTAGTCTTAAAACCTTCAAAAAAAAATATTGAAAAATTTTGAAGACAAAGTGTGTGAGTTATTCAAATTTTAAAAAGTGAAAAGTATGGTTGTCTGCATGTACATCAAGGGAGCAGATACGTGTGGTACTCACAGGGTTTCAGCCCCACCCCTCCCTGGAGCATTATTTTGCGCCCATCAGAGTGAAGCAACCCAAAATTTACCCAAATGTGTTAAAAAATGATCAACATGCATTTATACCTAGTTTACCGTTCGTACTTTTTCAGTTCTTTTTGTATTTTTACTTTTTTACGAGCTTTGGTGCTTATTGCTGAGCTGTCTTCACGCAGTTGTTTTACGTAGGCAAGGTAGGGATGAAAAAGATAAATAAAAAGTTGTTAAATCTAGCTGGTATTCAACAGAACAGAAGGAAAGAGTTGATAAGCCCTGCAGGATTCATTTAAGGTTCAATGTATTGGTTGTCGTTTGTGAGCTGTTTTAGTTTACACCAGCAGATGAAAATTACTGTTCGGCACTTTATTGTTTTACAATCAACATATCTGCGCCAACAAGTCTACAGCGCTTATGGCAACTTTTGGAATTTTTGGCTGTTTCACTGAGATGACCTACTCAGTAGTCACACTGGGAGCACACTCAGGAGTAGCACAAGGTTGGTGTGAGTTCCTCTTCCTTTGATTCTCTCCTGGCTTTTGAAAAAAACTGTTTCACTTTCAGTTTTTTTGTTTCATTTACCGCTCATCACACTGAACAATAAAAAAGAAAAACCTGAAATGAAATTACACCATGTTTTCATAGCAAAAATATTTTACTGCACGCGTCCTCATAATTTTTGAGATGTACGTAGTAGAAAGTGGATAAAAATGTTATATGGTTTAGTATATCTAAAATAAAATATAAAATTCATCAATATCTTCATATTTAATTTTCACATCTAGTTTTAGTAATAAATTTTCCCTTAATTATTGCATATGATAATCTTCATTATATATGTGCGCCCTATCTGCCAGCTCGACCCCCCTTAGGAAGCACCCTGGCTGGGCGCCTGATATGCACAGTATTTTGCTCATTACCTCTACTACTTGTAACCCGGTAAACGTAATCTCTTTGCAAAGTCTAGAGCCCACAAGGAGGTACATCATGCGAACATTTTGTTTCTTTTCGTTTTTATGATGGAGATCTTTTAGGGACACAAGTATATATTTCAGTTTGTAACCGTTTCTTCCATTGTACAAAGGCCGTTATATAAAAACTAAGAGTAATTTTTTTTGAGTTGGCAACAGTGCGAAGGGGAAAAATAACCACGCAGACTACTAACTGAATTAAGGAAGTATCTATGGCAACAGTTCTTAGTCGTGGCAGACGATTCTGGTTTTGTTATTGCGCAGTTGTTTAAGGTACGTCTGCATTTCGCCATTCAGCTTAGGAGGTGAGTGATTCAGAGTTAAGTGAAATGTGTTGTGCGATAAAATTTTGCTATCGTTTGGGTAAAACGGCTTCAGAAAGAGTTGATTTAATGGAAAAAAGCTTTCAAAGATAAATGTTTGGGTAAGTTAACGATTTTTAGACGGCACCATGATTTCAAAAAAGGGAGTTTGTGGCAGAACTCGCTCTTAGACCTGGTCGACCTGAAAGTGTTGTTACGGAGCGTATTGTAACACTGTTTGGGCAATCCTGCAAGAAGATCGACGAATGACGTGTGAAGACATAGCGGCATCAACTGATATTTCAAAAACGTCTGCATTCCGCATTCTACGCGACAAATTACTGCTGCATCGTGTGTGTTCCAGATGGGTACCTCATCACCTGACGAGAGAACAATTGTCAGCCAGAGTTCAGGTGTATCATGAGTGGAAACAAATTATTGCAAAGGATCCAAACTTTTTAAACACAGTAATAACTTCCGATGAAACATGGGTCCACTATTTCGACCCCCTCACGAAGCACGCAACGAGTGTAATGGAAGCACACAGGCTCTCATCCTCCGAAAAAGTCTGCCAAACCACATCAGCTGAGGAGGTGGTGATTGATGATAATTTTCTTTGATCATAAAGGTGTAGTCTACCAGCATGCCGTTCCTTCACAAATTATACTGTCAATGCTGAGTATTACATTTCAGTATTGAAGCGTCTGCGACGACACATATCGATTAAGCGACCGGAACTGGTGGGCAAGTGTACCTTAGACCACGATAACGCCCGCCCACATGTGGCAGCTTGTGTTCAACAGTTTCTTACGAAATGCAGTATTGAAATCATGCCCCAGCCTGCATACAGTCCTGACCTCTCCCGGTGCGATTTCTGCTTATTTCCAACGATGAAGTAGTAGTTCCGTGGCGCAACATTATTTAAGCTGTAGAGTGGTCGCCAAAGCAGCTCCCATAAACAAAATACTTTCGCCACATGCTTTGAAAAGTGGACTGAACGATGGGACCGTTGCGTGTCATCCGAGCGAAGATACATTGAGAAAGAATAACATATATTTTGCTGTACCTATATTTCTTCATTTTGTGTGATTTTCCTCTGTTTTAATGGAACGGCCGTTTTAAGTACTAATCAGTAAATTTTTTGCTTCGCGTACCATTCACTACAATGAATATTTTTCGCGTATATTTTTAAAAATATAAAGTTTTACCTGCAGGGATTATCAGCTACTTGAGGAATTTTTTTGTGACAAATGGCGTCCACTATTCGCATTAAAAGCATTCTGCGAGCGTTTTCTGTTTTTCTTAATGCGTAGTTCCATATATAGTTCCATTGCTAGAGAGAGAAAAAACGTACCTGACTTTTTCAATTAATTTTAACAAGTTCAATTGTTACCCCAAAAAGCAACATTGCGTCCGTGAATTTGCTTACGGTCTTTAAAGTGTTTTTCAGGGTGCAGCTGGAAAACACATCTGGGAAATTTTGTTGTACGCCATCGCCTTTCACATAAACAATTGTGAGCTAAGCTCTTGTGAACATTTGGCTTTGGTGGGGGAGGAACAACTCACTCTCCACTTGGAAGACACGCAGACGTCTATGACCTCACTCCATCACTAAAATGCATCGTCGTTCCTGCTGGAGCCACAACTTTCACCATATGCTAAACTGAAAGAAAGGGCCCACAATGCAAACAGTGAAATAGGGAGAAAGGACTGTGCTTTCGAAATGTTATTGAAGGAAATGGGAAAGCGCACTCTCTCTCTCTCACACACACACACACATATCTTGTAGTAGGGCGCGGAAGCAGTAAGTTGACCCGAATCAACCAGCTTAAACCTTACTAGGAAATCATCATATTGGCTGGGGAACGAATGAAATGAGGAGAAAAACGTAGACAGCATTGGCCCAGCCGTCTCTTTGGATGGGCGTAATTCGGATTAAAAATTGCAAATACTGCAGAGATATGGGAAGCAAAATTCGATCTCATACGTTTCTATGCCGCCCTGGTGGTTCAATGGTTTAAGAGCTGACTTCTTACCATTCGTCCGAGATGGGTCCGGGTTCGAATCCTGTTGCGGCATGGATGTTGCTTGTCTTACGGCACTCTCCCTTTCCTGGAGTCAGCGACCCTAAATTAGGGACGGGCGACTGCTTATAGCCCATCGGGTTGCTCACGATGGTCGTTATACCCCCAAACAAACACACAAACAGACGTTTTTATGGGAAACCTCACATATGAAACTCATCCACATCCTTTATTGGAACTCATCCACGATCTCTCAGTGAGGCAAATGTAGGAACTTAGTGATTTCCCCTCATCTTGAGAATTGGCGTTTACACCTCTATGTGGACCCTGAGTACACGAGAAACACAAGGAGTCCGAATTGGCCCATTTTACTCTCGAGTATGTCTTGAAGAGAACGTAAAACGTAGATCTGCATAAGTATTTCTTTAATCAAAGAGAGCTCAGGCTTTTGATTGTACAATTTCTGTTCCGTTCTGTAGCAGCTGCGCAGCGAATGTGACTGCCGCCCGGGGCAAAATACATGTTACATACGTCCCTTGGAAAACAAGAACACAGACAACTGAGAAACTGGTTTTGGGAAGTTTTTAAGTCACTTCAGTTTCGCTAAGTATATCTACCCGAGAAGTGTTTATTCAGTTTTTATATTAAATATATTCAGAGAGTTTATTCAAAGTAAATTTAATTTCACGTCATAATATTCTTAAAAACATGAACCTGGATGAGACAGTGGAAAAAGAATATACACTATTGACAAAAGTCACCAAACACTCCTTCAAAAGCAAATGAACGGATCCTCTGCGTTGTTAAGATGCGCGGTACAGCTGCAAACGGTATAAAAACAAGCCTGTAGCTGACCGCGATCATATCGCACTATTAGGTTGAGTGAAAATGTTGCGGCAGGAGAGAACTGACTTTGAGAAAGGAAGGATTGTTGGGTGTTATATTAATGGGTTATCCATAAGAGATACCGTGAGGCGTTTAAACGTACCCAAGTCAACTGTGTTGGATGTACTGAATAAGTGGAAGACACATGGCGTGCCTGAAGCAGCAAAACATACCGACAGACCAAAGAAAATCAATGATAGAGGACGTCGAAGCCTCAGGAGAGTCGTTACAGTTAATCGACGGAGTACTGCACAATACCTCAGTGTACAGGTGAGTAACAATGTTGGAACTTAGGTATGTACACGTGCTATTTGCAGAGAACTTCATTCCATGGGTTACCGTGGACGTGATGCTGCTCATAAGCCTTTCATCTCCACTTGGAATGCTACTCGTCGTTTAGCATGGTGTAAAGAACATTTATCGTGGACCGTAGATCAATGAAAATGGGTCCCATGGACTGATGAATCCAGATACACGATCCATCAGTCTGATGGCCGTGTGTGGGTATGGCGGCAGCCGGGGGAACGCTATTTACCACAGTGTGCTGTTCTTACGGTAAAGTTTGGGGCTGGCAGTGTATTCTTGTGGGGGTGTTTTTGGTGGTATGGTCCCGGCCCATTGGTTATCGCGGACAAACCTGTTAACCAGCACGTCTACCTCGATATTGCCCTGATTCCCCTGATATACTACCTCGATATTCCCCTGATATACAGTATATAGTTACAGATGGATAATTAAGGCTAATTCTGAGCAGCAGGTAGACAGCCAAAAGTCTGTGATATAGAAAGTTATGTTGTAGAGGCAAATTCTAGTATTTCTTGTGCAAAGGTAAGTCACTTACATAGAAATTCGCATCGCTATTCTTTTTGTATACAAAAAGACGTATTATTGGTTTGCATGTCAGCAGATATTTTTAATATTATGCTAAGTGATCTTAGCCATGATCAGAACTCATGCCTTCTATTTTCTCGTTCTACAGTACTAGTTATAAGTGTTGAAGTTACTTTTTCTGTAAGCTGTACCTTCATGATATTTCAGAAATACCTCTCCAGACGTGAATATCGCACTTCAAAGGAAGGCAAAGATCGGGCTAATTGTGTGGAGATGTCTTAGTGTTTTGATGATGATATTCTTTCTGCTCGCTGCTGGAGTTCAGGTTAATAGTTTAATTTCTCTTTTAATCTTTTGAATGCATTATGTACAAATAAGTTTTAAAGCGTTTTTGTGTGACGTATATACCACTGATTTTCATATCCGACATTCCCTCGCGTTGTCTTCAATGTCACCGTAACTGGTCCAGAGTAGAATAGAGCTGAGTTCGGGCTCAATTTTCGGTGTCCGAGCCCGTGGTATATCAGCCAGAGTCCACCCGAACCCGAATTTTATATTTCAAGATAGAGCCAGGGCCCGAACGAGCCCGAAAACTGGCTAACCTGTTGAACCATTAATAAAAAACATTTTCTTTTCCACACTTCCATTTTCTCCTCCTCCTGCAATTAACCAGTGTATTTCTCAAATGGGGTGTAGGGAAAGGACCTCTATCTATTTTGACAGTGTAACGGTACGATTTTCTTTGACCGATTGTTTCCACCTGAAGTGCCCAAAATGATCGGGTGATGCTGCAATTGTATGTTGCTCAAATAATGCTAATATTATCGCGCCATAATGCGCTGCAATATATACGTTGCTAAATAAAATTAGCAGGGAGCTACTGCTTGGAGATAGGGGTAAATTATTGTCTGCGTGCTATCAACTATATAATATCAATAGTTCTTGAAAAAGCTTTTTCTTCTCTGCAGAAACACACTAATACACGACCTATGGCATTTTCTACCCAAGCCCGGAATAAAAAGCCATCACGAATGCCCTCTCCCCAATCAGAACCAGTTGCCGAAGAATTCCCTTTACCAACTATAAAGGGTGTCATGAAAGAAATACAGGATTACGCCATATAATACAAATTTTGAAGATGATAATCCGATTTTTGGCATAAATGTGACAAGGATGGTAAGTCAGATAATATCCGAAAACTTGAAAATTTTCATCGTCCTGGAGCGGGACACGAACCCGCGTCTCCCAGAAAACGGGTATGCTAACCAATACACCACCCAGAACGACCAAGTTTCAAGTTTCCGATCAATTTGAATTTAACCATCACAGGATTCGTTAGTCGAAGCAACCGGCATTCATGTTTAGCGAATCTGGAGGTTAAGAATCCTATCCCGTGATTGCCCAAAGAAGCAGATAAATCATGAAAGAAATGCCTAGGCGTTTTCTGGGAGACGCGGGTTCGAGTCCCGCTCCAGGACGATGAAAATTTTCAAGTTTTCGGATATTATCTGACTTACCATCCTTGTCACATTTACGCCAAAAATCGGATTGTCATCTTCAAAATTTATAAAGGGTGTCATTCGCTAAATCATATGAAATTCCATTTATACATAAAAGAATTCTCTCGCTCTCCCTCCTCCTTAGAGCCAGAGTCCGCCCGAGCCCGAACTGCAGTAAATATTCTAGAGCCCGAGCAAGATTAGGGCCCGGGCTCGGGCTCAGCCCGTCTCAGCTCTAGTCCAGAGTATAAAATATGACACAGAAGTTTGTCCAATAGTCAAATGAATTTGCACATCGGTAGGTGAAAGATGGCAAGCGACACTGCATTCGTTAAGAATTTCATCAACAAAAAAGTGCTGCAAAAGCCATGTGCATCGATCTGTTCTGTTCTGAGGCAGTATATTGTATCGAAAAGCACGTGTGAGTTTTGGTTTCGACTGTTTAAAGCAGGTAATTTTGATGTTACCGATCGAGAACGTAGCAGCGCCCCGCAGAAGGTTGCACTTGAGGAACTGCAAGCATTGCTGGATGAAGATTCATTTCAAAGGCAAATATTAATAGAACTAGCTGAACCACTGGGGGTAACTCAACAAACCATTTCCAATCGTTTACGCGCAATGGGAAAGATTCACAAGAAAGGAAATGGGTGCCACATGACCTGAGCTTAGAGGAACAAGATTGAGCGTGTCATAAAGTGTTTGAATCTGTTGAATAAACAACACAGAAAGTCTTTCCTGTGGAAAATAGTTGCGGGTGATGAG
Organism: Macrothele yani; assembly: GCA_039090855.1. NCBI lineage: Eukaryota > Metazoa > Arthropoda > Arachnida > Araneae > Macrothelidae > Macrothele > Macrothele yani. Next base: position 6,461,376 of record CM077014.1, read on the forward strand.
AAGTGGATATGGTACGACAATCCCAAACGCAAAAGACACTGCGTAGACCCCGGTGAAGCAACGACTTCGACACCGAAAAGCAATATTCACTCCAAGAAGGTTCTGCTGTGCATCTGGTGAGATATGAAGGGTGTGCTCTATTATGAACTATTGGAACAAGGTGAAATTGTTACTGCTGAACGTTACAAGCAACAATTGCTGCGATTGAACCAGGAAATCTGTCGGAAACGTCCCTTCACAGGCAAAGTATTGCGTCCCGTAAAATTACTGCATGACAAAGCTAGGCCGCATGTCGCGAAATTGGTCAAGGAAATGTTATTGATGCTTGGTTGGGAAGTTTTGGAGCACCCGGCGTATAGTCCCGACATAGTCCCTATCATTTGTTCCTATCGATGCAACATGGTTTGTCTGCTGTACGGTTACGGACATGTGACGAAGTGCAAAAAATGGGTTGACGACTTCATCGCGTCAAACGACGAAGTATTCTAAATGGCTGGAATCTGTCAGCTGCCCGACCGATGGCGAAAGGTGATAGATAATGACGGCGCATATTTTGATTCGTAAAGGTATTGTTATTTTTTCTCAAAAATTACATATTGCGTTTTCTTAAAACGCTTTAAAATGTATTTGTACACCGAAGGGCGAATTTATGCTGTAGGGGGCCCGTCTTACTGAACCTTTTGGAGGCCCCTCGCTTTTAGACACATCCGGGTCCCGGATATACACTGACGGAAAAAAATCCCAACACCACGAAAAAATAATTGTAGAGGAATGAAATGGCGGCAATACATTTGTATAGGTAACATATTTAATCGATTAAGGTTTCAGGATCACAGCTTAATGTAAGCGCGAGAAGAGCCATTTTAAATGTGAAATGCTGGTACATTAATAACCGGTGTAACCGCCAGAATGTTGAATGCAAGCATACAAACGTTCATGCATTTTGTTGTACAGGTGCTGGATGTCAGTTTGTGGGATGGAGTTCCATGCCTGTTGCACTTGGTCGGTCAATACAGGGACGGTTAATGCTGGATGGGGGTGACGCTGGAGTTGTCGTTCAATGATGTCCCATACGTGCTCGATTGAAGAAAGATCTGGTGATCTCGCAGACCACGGCAACATGTCGACACTCTGTAGAGCATGTTGGGTTACAACAGCGGTATGCGGGCGAGCGTTATCCTGTTGGAAAACACCCCCTGGAATTCTGTTCATGAATGGCAGCTCCCCAGACCATAACTCCAGGTGTAGGTCCAGTGTGTCTCGGCCGCAGACAGGTTGGTTGCAAGCGCTCACCTGGCCTCCTTCTAACCAACACACGGTCATCACTGGCACCCAGCACGCACTCTAGGTATTTGCAAAGTTTCTCGGTTGTACAACTTTTTCTTCTAGGTGAGCAAATTTCATTGTCCGTGAGTGTAATTCCAGTTGGGTCCAGTCCCGGATAAGGGGAGGTCGGTGTGACTGTTTCACGGAGCAGGTTTTAGTCCTTCCCTGGAATGGAAGGAACGGAACCAGGCTTTAATTTAGAGACTGGCTACTGTTTGGCTCGTTAAACGCGAAACCAGAAAATTTCAGACTTAAATGTGCCGTCACGAGCGATAAGATGCAGAAATTGTTTTTTTCATTACGTGAAGCAAAGCGTTAACATAAGCTTAAGAATACAAGACGTAATATTATGCCAAGCGAAAGTCACCAAGCAAAATAAGAATTCTCATCATTGATCCTACCCGAGGGCATGTACTAAATTGATGCCGTTAAAGTCCTGGCAGCCAAGTCGTCAGAGGTGTAAGTTTTTGGCAAGTCGTCAGTCTAGTCTGGGTTACGACGTCGGATCACTCTTTCCCCTGCAACCAGTGACCCTAAATTAGGGATGGGCAACTGTTTTCATAGCTCTTGGAGTTTTTTTTTTTTTTTTTTTTTTTATTGGAGGTTTAACGACCACCGTGAGCAACTCAATGGGCTATAAGCAGTCGCCCGTCCCTAATTTTGGGTCACTGGTTCCAGGGAAGGGAGAGAGCCAGTGCCGTAAGACAAACACGACATCCATGCCTCACCGGGATTCGAACCCGGACCACTTTCGGACGAATGATCAGAGGCCATCGCTTAGACCACTGCGCCACCGGGGCGGCGCTCTTGGAGTTTCTGGTGGTCGTTAAAATCCGGTACAAAAAACATCGCATTCAGCTACAATATTTTCTCACAGAAGGATAGTGCTTAGATTACTATTTCTATATTCACATTATAATAAAAATTCAAACCTCGAGTTCAAGACCACGAAATTCGCAAATTTTGATTACGCATGTTAGCTATCAAAAAATGCTCAACTGAAATATTACCAAGAGGACAAAGGTTTTTACAACCCTGTTTTTTTTTGCAAGTTATTCCGGTTGCCTTGCGTGAATTTCATGATTAATTTAAATCAGGATTGGCAGCGTAAATTGCATGATACATATTTTACATAAGTTGCAAGTAATTTATAGGTAATTTACGTCGCGTAGAAAACTAATTTATTGAACAATTTTCTATACGGCGTAATTTATTTTCATGAAAATAAATTAATAAATAGCCATGTTAACGTAGAAAAATTTAAGTAAGGATTTATTTTAAATTAAGTTTATAACCACAGAAATTAAAATAATTACGATGGTGAAATATCAAAACCACACAGGTAATGAGAATGATACATTTTTTTTCAAAAAGATTGACAAAAACTGCCAAATTAAAAGAAACGTTAATGTTCATTTCATGATTACCCACCTAAACTAACATCACTCTTAACAACTTCAGTGCCATTCATTTTATCCAAAGTAACCAGAAAATCAAACGTCTCTTACAGTTAAACTAGAATTGCACTTTTTTAACACTAAATAGTGTCATACAGTGACATTAATTTTATTCTAAATAAAACAAAGGATGAAATGTTACGACAAAAGGGTTTCACGCTTTTCACTATCATTTTTTTAAAATTGAAAGATTACTAACCTGTGAATTGTTCATACACGTTTGATGATTCATAGCATTTATTGATAAATTATTCACTACATCCAGGCGTCATTGTTGCTTTAATTTGTTTTTTATTTTAATAGTGTCGCATTATTAATTTTATCAAGACTAAATTCAAACTAAAATAACATTAGTTTGAATTTGCGCTTACATGATTTAATAAGACTCATATTAAAACATGTAAGCCCAAAACTGAACTGATTTTAAACCATAAATTATCAGGGCCCACACAATTGGAATTATTTACCTTCTGAAATAACTATAATTAACGATTATAATTTATTTAAAAAGAAACTAAAAAGCTACTTACTTGCACACTAATAATCTTATTATTATTTTAAAAAAAGGAGAGGGGGGGGATAAACAACAAGCAAGAAAGGGGTGGGTGAATAATGTAAAACGAACGTTGCCTGTTTTATACTGTTAGTTCGATTTTCTTCCCATGATCTGCCAAACGCTGGGCTCTATTTGAACTATGACTTCGGGGTTTCAAGGGTAAGTCAGGTCACTGTGTTGACCTTTTCTTTGATTCTCCGTGCTGTTTCAGCATTTCCAGATTGATATGTTAATAACTGTATTAATTGTAGTAATATTTCATGTAACAGCTAAAAATGGAAATAAAATAAAAATAAATTTGGCGCCACATTATCATATATTTTTTACATACAATTGGTACACTGGTGTGCAAAAATTAAGGACGAAGAGGAGAAATTAGCATAACAGTGGAACGAGCAGGCAGAACGGACCGAAAGACCACTCAGGAGATAGACTAGGGTCCGGTACGCTAGGGCATGCGCGCATATATGCACCATAACGTGGGGGGGGGGGGAGTGTCGGAAGGGTATAAAGCACACTGGCGGTGTACGCTCAGCAATTCGGTGAAAGCTATTGCACGGTGTACATCGGTTTGAACGACGTCGAGTTGCTGCCACCGTGTGATATGGCCAACAGGCAATCCAGTAGACGACATCTTGATGACTTTACCAGAGGTCGCGTCATTGGGAAGTTGGAAGAAGGTCGAAGTGTGACTAGTGTGGCCGAGGAGTTCGGGATCGCTCACAGCATCGTTTCACGAGCTTGGAAAGCATTTCAACCGACAGGAACAGCTATCCGAGAGTTTAGCAGTGGTCGTCCACGAGCAAACACGGCGGCTGACGACCGGTATATTGTCCTACAGGCGAGAAGAGATAGACTGCAGACATCGGGAGAAATCACAAGGCACATGCAATGGACAACTGGAGGTCCGTTATCGCGTTTTATCGTGGCCAGAAGGCTGCACGAAGGTGATCTATTTGCACGACGACCAGTACGGTGTGTGCCATTAACGCCTGCTCACCGGAGACTGCGGTTTCTGTGGTGCCAGGAACACAAGAACTGGATACATCAGTAATGGGGTCGAGTTCTCTTTACGGATGAGAGCCGATTTAGTCTGACGAGCGATACTGGACGTATACACATCTGGAGAGATCAGGGAACACGCAATCACACCTCCAACATCATCGAAAGAGACCGGTTTGGAGGTGGCGGAGTTCTCGTTTGGGGCGGTATCGTGCTTGGTAGCCGTACTGACCTCCACATCTTCCAAGGAGGTTCAGTCACTGGTGTCCGCTATTGTACCGAGGTTCTCCTGTCTCACGTACGTCTGTTTAGAGGTGCTGTGGGTCGTGAGTTCCTCTTCATGGACGACAACGCTACACCTCCTCGTACAGTGGCTGTCGCAGAGTTGTTGGAGAGTGAAGATATTCAACGCATGGATTGGCCCGCAAGGTTCCCGGACCTAAATCCAATCGAACACGTGTGGGACCTTCTCGGGAGACGCTTGGCAGCACGTGACCAGCCGCCAGCAACGATTCCGCAGCTGCGATTGGCGCTACAAGAGGAATGGGCAGCGATGCCTCAACAGTTCCTTGACAACCTCATCCGCAGCATGGACAGACGTTGTAAATCCTGCAACGCAGTCAGGGGTGGTCATATCCCCTACTAAAGATTTAATTTTTCTTTGCAGCCGCCTGTCACATGGACGTTTCTGTCTTCTGTCCAGTTGTGCTCGAAGCTACCTTTTCGATAAAGTGCCTTTGTATCCTTTGGATTCCTTGTTTGGACGGTTTTGCTCACTTGTCCCATATTCTGACATCTTGGGGATCTTACGGTATGATTTGAGTCGAAGTGGAGCACTTCTGCACGACGTTACATTCGAAAAACCGTCTCGTCCTTAATTTTTGCACGCCAGTGTATAACACTTGCCTAACAGTTTCATTCATTCTTATATTTCTTAGCACTTTTTAATAATCAGCACATTTTTTATCTTTCATTTTTAGTGTGTAATATACAGTATATGCACCAGTTTCTTAGAATTTTCAAAGCTTAATTGGATTCCTGTTTCGTTATGAATGTATGACCAGTTAGAGAAGAACCTTTCAAGCTGTGCTGACGATGCTGGTATTTTGAGTAATTTACGGGGCCACCCTTTGGCGAGCAAAGCAACGCGGATAAATTAATGTGTAGTGTCGGCGTGTCGTTGGAAAGGATAGAAGAAATGAAAAGCGCAATATGGAGAGCTCGTTTGATTTGCCTCAAGTAACCCATGCACGTGTCATTGTTAGCCTTGAAACTCGAGTAACATTGTAACACTTAGTTTTATAGTATTTATAGCGAGTTTTGAATTTATTACTTTTTTACATTTATGACATAAATTACGCATTTTTACACGTCACGTAGAAAATAATTTTTAATGCATAACTTCTCAATCCTGATTTGAACAAATCAAAGTGAAGATCGCTGAGGCCATTCCGGTGGCGCAGTGGTCTAAGCGCTGTGTGGTTGTGCCTGCCCCAGAAGAGTGAATGTTCGAATCTCGGTGAGGCATGGATGTTGCGTTTGTTTTACGGCACTGGCTCTTTCCCTTCACTGGAGCCAGTGAGCCTAAATTAGGGACGGACGACTGCTTACAGCCCATCGAGTTTGTGACGTCCCTGTCTCGCAGAACGCACATGAGATAAAAGGCAGATAGCAGTGAGAGCACATGTCCTCGTAACTCAGTTGGGAGAGCGACTTCCTCCGGAGTGAGGGGACCCGAACTCGATGTCCGGCGCGGACAAACTTGTACGTTATAAGTTGCTCACGGTGGTCGTTAAACCTTCAATCAAAAAAGAAAAAAAAAACCCCACTGAGATTGTTTCCCACCTTCAACTACAGTTTGCCCACAAATGCACAAAGTTGTAGAACTAAACCTCTCAAATTCTATGAGCAAGTTTTTGGTGGATCTGTGTTATCCTACATGCACAAAATAGCTTCGGTGGACACGCGGTACACAAGAATCCAGCATAGGTTTTAATCTTTCTAAGAGGTGTACAGGGTGTACGGAAAGTCGCGCAGCAGCACCTGACAAGCGAACAGTCTGTCTTTACGAAGTGGAAGAAACCGGGAAGGTACAATTGCGAGAAGACAGATTCCACTACCGCTAAATCAGCACCACTGGTGGCGAATCCTGGAAGCTAACTCCAAGAATTCACAACTGTGATAAACGGCACAAACATGTCCATTGCGAAGTTGGAGATTATTACTCGTTTGCTGCAAGCCAGTCATAAAAATTGTTTGTCAACAGGCGAGTTTAGGATGTAGAATAGGTAGGCATTAAAATAAATCTCAGCGAACTTTTGTGTTACTTTTCTCTGAGTAACAGAGAATGCGATGTAATTTTTTTGTTTTGTTTACAATTGAATGAAAGCAATGCAACACTGTCCTAGAAAGAGTTAAAACTACTGGAAATTTCTTTGTTTAAAAAATTTTGATGAATTGGAAACAAAATCTATATTTTATCAGGTATTGAAGACCCTTATTTAAAAAAAAAACTGGTGCGATATTGATTTAGACTTCAAATCGAAGATGTAACTCCAATAAATGAGACATATATACATATCATGAAAATTATCCCAAAGGATAGTTTCATGGTTTAAACGTGCTTCTAAGTGAACTAATGAGTAAGGTATCACATACCTATTATTTGTTCCAATAATAGGTATGTGATAACTTTATTACTCATTAGTCCAATAAATAATACATTTTTATCATTTTAAATCTTTTCTCTAAAATTTAATTGCATGGAATTTTTAAGTCTTATAACCTGAGATAAAAATAATTTGTTCCTATTTTATTTATTAATACATTTATACTAAAATATCTTAAAGATTTCTCAAATTGATTGAAAAATTTGTTGCTGTTTCGAACACAGTTTTAATTTGGTGCCAATATACGCATTTGTTATGAACTCGTGTACCTCACTCAAAAGTTTGACTTTTATTTTGTTAGAGTATGTGTAGCAGATTCAGATAAAGAGTATCATTTTTTTTCATCATTTCAGTTCAATGACCCCGATCCATATCTGTGGGTGGTAAGTACAAAGAAACTCTGTTCTTTAAAATAAAGTATGATTTGAACTCATTGTGTACAAATAAAATTAACCATATACAACAAAAACCTTTTCATTGTGTGATATTGTATGATGAATGCTTTATCTGCCCATCATCTACATTTTCTTGGAAAGAATATAATGAGCAGAAATTAGATAAATCCTCTGCATTACGGTCACTTCTGGATGAACTAAACCATACATTCAGGCTCGTTGGTTGCAGAAGTTTATCTCTGAAACTCCCCAGATGACTGTAAAAGTAAAACCTGGTCACTTCAGCACGGCTAAAGATGACTACTTATCGAAACTATTTAATTGTGGTATATAAGTTAATTCCAGTTCTTTGATTGGATATGGGAGCTAATTAGCTCTCTGATATTGTGGTTTGGAAAGCTGACGCAGGTGCGGAAATGCTTCCATTATGAAGACACTCCTCTGCTGAGGATTTGATGTAGCTGAGCTGTGACAGTATATCATAAAACTACGGTAAGATTTATTTATGAAACGGTACGCAACACAGTTCTGGTAAAACATGGGTTATTGTGATTAGTTGCCCAAACGTGTGTAAATTTCATCTCCGAGCAGTCAATACAGTAATCCTATCAAGCCAAGCACTTACATGAGAAAAAAAAATATATTAAGTTTGAAAAAGATGTACCCGAAACACATATAACGAAGTAAATTTCTCCGTCATTTTTGGTCCACGCAGGGGGTCGAGCCCGACACCACTTATTCCGCAACAAGTCGCTTTACCAACTGAGCTACGCAGACGTTCGCTTTCGCTGCTATCTGCCTTTATGTCGTGTGCGTCCTGCGGGGCAGGCACGTCACCCCCGAAAGTGGGCCGGGGCATGGCCCACGGGTCATCCGTGACCATGAATCGTTACAGGCAGCCATCCGCTGTAGAACGTGTGCACTTGAGAACTCCCAGTCAATCTGGTGTGTGGAATGCAACGTCACACACATTTATTTTTCGAAGCGCTAGAGAAGGGATTCTCTCATTTTTCTTATCTCTTGGTGTGGAGAGAACATCACACCATTCCGAGATCTTAAACGGTAATGTATGGAAATTTCCCCCAATTACACATGTGCACAAGAAAGCTCTGTAATGTTTTCGAAAGATTTGAGAACAAACTATGGGCGTACATACATTTCTAGCGGACTCCTCCTAAAAAGTGGAAAGAAATAGAAAATAATTTTTTTTTTCACAAGGCAGTGTTTGTTTTTCTGTGCTATCTGCAAAAGAAAAAGAACCTGTAGAACTCTGTCAGTTCTTCAAGCATCATGAATGATTATGGGGCCCCTTGAAAATGCAGGGCCCGGGGCTGCTTCCCTCTACCCACCACCTCTTAAAGGGGCTCTGGATGTGATGATTATGAGGGGAGTGGAGGAGTGTTAACACCGGAATATGTGCGGTATGCAAGAGATAGAGCATTTTCCTTTATCCTTTCTGTCAGAATATTCAAAAATAATTATTAGTACTTGAAGCATAAGGTTGGCAGTAAATCTCTATTAAAACATGTTCTAACTGCACAAGTTACTAAGTCAGTGCATGGTTTCAGAACTAGAAATGCCTAAGATACTTTTTGGCATTCTGTTTAACAGATTTAATGCTCCCTAAAGCAATGATACCGAAAGAGTTACACTGTTTGGAGACAGTTACGGACCTTGATTGTGACTATGGCGACACATTCGGTAATATTCGACCACCAAGGATTTTTAGGCAGTTAGCAACATGCCAAATTTTCTCACCGTAGGAATGTACCGTTACTTTCAGAGAATGCAACCCTGGCCCATTTCTTTCCAAATAGGCATATGAAGTTGAAGTGAATTCTGACTTGAATTGTTGCGAAGCATTTATCCCAGACAGCACAACATGCTGTACAGTGAGACTGATATCTGTCCTGTTCTTTCGGTATTGCTCTATTTCTGCTTACAGTACGTAGGAAGCAGCTCTGGGAGTGATGTTACCATCATGCAAACGCACACTGCGATACCTATATTTATTCATATGGTACCACGTTAAGTGCTTTGTGACGTACCTGCCAGCAGGACGCACACGACATAAAGGCAGATAGCAATCAGATTGAACGTCTGCGTAGCTCAGTTGGTAGAGCAACTTGTTCTGAAATAAGCGGACTCTGGTTCGAATCCCGGCGTACACCAAAAATGACTGAGAAATTTACTTCGTTATAATGGCGCCCGAACTATCCGGATGAACCGACCGTTCAAAATCTCGCAATGGTGTGATGTTCTTTCCACACCGCGAGAGAGGAAAAATAAGAGAATCCCTTCTCCAGTCCAGCGCTTCGAAAAAATAAAAATGTGTGATGTTGCATTCCACACACCAGATTGACTGGGAGTTCTCAAGTGCACGTTCTACAGTGGATGGCTGCCTGCAACGATTCATGGTCACGCCTGACCCGTGGGCCATACCCCCGGCCCTCCTTCGGGGGAGGGGGGATGTGACGTACCTGCCAGCAGGACGCTCACGACATAAAGGCAGATAGCAATCAGAATGAACATCTGCGTAGCTCAGTTGGTAGAGCAACTTGTTCCGGAATAAGCGGACTCGGGTTCGAATCCCGGCGTAGACCAAAAATGACGGAGAAATTTACTTCGTTATAGCTTCACAAATCGAATCTCGACCATCGTCGCTGAAAAAAGAACTATGGAATATTTCATGTATAAATGGAAACCATCATCATCATCATTGTCAACCATTATCAATCCACTGCTGGACGAAGGTCTCCCCAAGTTTCCTCCACAACGGTCTGTCTTGTGCCAGTCTCCTCCATGTCACCCCTGCATACTTTCGAATTTCATCCACCCATCTCCCATGTGGTCTTCTTCTGGGTCTTTTCCTGTCCCTTGGAATCCAATCTAAAATTTCAGCTGTCCATCGATGATCTGTCCTTCTGGCAGTATGTCCAGCCCATTGCCATTTCAGGGATTTAACTCTGATCATGATGTCTTCCACTCTCGTCATTTTTCGGATCCACGAGTTCCTCTTCTTATCTCTCCTGGTTATACCAAGCATGCACCTCTCCATTCAGCTTTGAGTTGTCTGCAGCCTTTGTATGTCTCTTTTAGTTAAGGTCCACGTCTCTGCACCATACGTAAGCACTGGAAGGATGCATTGATCAAACACTTTTCTTTTAAGACATAATGGCATATTGCTCTTGAAAATTATGCTGTTTCTTCCAAAAGCTCTCCAGGCAAGTTTTGTACGCCGATTAATTTCTTCATCAATGTGACCCTCACTTGATATCTGCTGTCCAAGATAAACGTACGAGTCTGTTATCTCCAGCTTTTCTCCATCAATCGATAAATCTTCATTTCTTGTAAAAGCATTGAACATCACTTTTGTAACCATATAATAATATAATTATTTGCCTAAAACTTTGAAGTTGGTTATGCTGCTCCTATGTATGAAACGCTGTTAATTTGCTTGGTTTTAAAACTCAGCGTACGTGTTTTTTTACGCATTCCAACCGTAGGTTGAAGAAGCGTATATGCTCCAGCTTTGTCCATCCGCACGATAACTCGCGTAAAAATGATTCGATTTTCATGAAATTTTAGTATGTGGTTGGGGAAAACCTGTGGACGAACTCTATTGAAAATGGTCGAAATGGGGTCAAAGTTCAGGACATAGGAGCGGGATCCATTCCATCGCCCTTTTGCGTCATAACTTACGTAAAAATGCTTCTATTGCGATGAAACTTTATCATGTTGTTCCGGAGGTATACTGAACCGGTTCTGTTGAATATCATTGAAGTGGGGTCGAAGGTCAGGGCACAGGAGCTAGATTTATTCCACAGCCATTATCCTGATAACTTGAGTAATGATTTCTGGTATCATGAATGAAATACGGCATTACACCATATAATACAAATTTTGAAGATGACAATCCGTTTTTTTTTTTTTTTTTGGGGGTGTAGATATGACAAGGATGGTAAGTCAGATACTATCCGAAAACTTGAAAATTTTTGTCATCCTGGAGTGGGAGTCGAACCCGCGTCTCCCAGATAACGCCCGGGTATGCTAACCACTACACCAAGTCTCCGATTAATTTGAATATAACCATCACAGGATTCGCTAGTCGAAGCAACCGGCATTCATGTTTAGGTAATCTGGAGGTTAAAACGGACTGTCATCTTCAAAATTTGTATTGTATAGTGTAATCCCGTATTCCATTCATGACTCTTATTGCCCTTCTTTTTTTTTAAGGCTAGAGTTGCCTAAATTGGAAATATTTATAAGTCAGAGTTGGAAAATTTTATTTAAATAAAAAACAGTATTTATCTATCGTCACTTAAAATGAAGCTTACAACCTGCGATTAGAATCTTCATACAATTTGTACAAATCTTTCGAAATGCTTCAGTAACAAAAGTTTCGTGTTTACTTATCTGCGGAGGAGCGCCTGTCTTTTCCCAAAAATAAATGAGATTTTAGCATCGATTGGAAACATTAGCACACAGTTTTCTAGGAAAGAAATATATTTGTTAGCCTTTAATCTTTTTCTAGTTTGCAATATGAAAGCAATTTTATTTTCGTTTATATTTCGCGTTCCAGCTGCTCCACATAATGGGCAACTTTGATGTTAATTTCATTAATGGGTAAATCAAGCATAACCTTATGAGCCTCAGTTTTTGGAAGTGGCAAAGTCAATACATCACTTAGGTACATATTTATTTTCACTTCCTATTATTTTAGTTTCCGTGGCAACTGCTATGAGTTTTATGTGTGACCAACAGGACGCGAAGCACGGTTGTGGTGTTCATCCGGAGTTAGATTGAGATCATACGCTGTTCAAGGGCTGCTTAATTTAGAAGAGCAGAAATAACTTGTTGTATGAGACAGCAGGTGCATTTCTCTGTACGCACGCGTGCACACAACAAAATATAAGGAACGAAAAGCAGCTTTCCCAGTGTTTAATTTTCATGCTCTCTTCCAGGTACTGAAATGCCATTTTTTGTCAGAATTAGTATAACACTTAGTTACCATTTGATAAATGAATAATTCTGAGTATTTTCAGTTTGATTTAAATACAAGTATCACCCATTATTAATTAATCTGTTTGATAATAATCGCACAAAACGCAGAATGACTAAAGATTTTATGTTATAGACAGTCACTAGCAGAGTTGGGCAAAATCGTAATTAAATTAATCGGAACTGCATTATGTGGTAATGGTAACAAGAACTTAGCGTTACCATTACATGGTAATGGTGAACTGGTCATTAGAATTACATGGTAATTGTAATGACATGGAGCAGTTATCCGTTATAATCGTAATGGTTAACTATATATTGGTAATTAACGAATAACTTATGGGTAACAATGCAACGTGAATAAACCAGCAGCCAAGTTATTTGAAAATTGTTCGATCCCTCGGACCTCAAATGCGTGTACGTAGGTATTGGAGATTGTACGTGTATGACATAAGTAGTTGCCTCGTCTTTGCCGCAAGTTAAGTGATTTGAACGAAATAATACATATGAAGTGGGTACAAATGGGATGTTTATTTCGGTTAGAGAATAGTACGAAAATAAAAGAATGATCAATGCAATTGCATGTGATCTTAGTCTTCAACAAAAAACAATTCACTGAAGCGCACAAAAAAAACAGTCAGAAAATAACAAATTGTGCATTAAACGCCAATGGAAACCACTCTGAGACACTACATCACTTGAAATGGAAGGAATAAAAGGTCTAATTGCTACAAAATATGGCAATCACAAAGTGAACTACGGAACATTCTACAAACGTGGAACTCATTTTTGCCGCTTCTAGAGCATTCTACACGACACTTCGGTCTCTGTCTGCTATGTTACATGGTCAACTTTTCTAGACATAGCTTTTGGCACTATTTCTATAAACAATTAGTATGTAATTATTATTTACAAATTGTGTAATTTCATTTCCAAATAATTCCATTGCGTTTGAATGGCATTATTTAATAATTGAATTATATCCTCTTCATTGTAATGCATTACAGATTAATTCAATTACCTTGTGCAAACCATACTTGGGATTACCTTGTAATGCATTACACGTTAATTGTAATCTGTACTTCCATTACTTTGTAATGCATTCCTGCCCAACTTTGGTCATTAGTAACAACTGCAGCTTTTCTTACTCAACATTCCCCCTACGACCAAAGGAAATGCTGCATTCCACAGTGACATGGCAGCATTACAAAATTTGGGAAAGCTGATGACCCGTCACTTTCTCGGCCCTCACACTTTTTTTATGCTCAATAACATATACGAGGTGTGATCAAAAGTATCCTGACTGGTTGCACAAGTTCAGAATCGCGCGACACAGCAGGAAGCTGTTTGGCACAGGTCGACATTGGAACTTACTACGCATGTGTCGTCACTAGTGTATCCTTTGCTCATCCGTTTGTTTGTTCGTTTTACTTTGTCCTTACGTGTGTGAAGCAGTTTGTCGCATTTGTCATGTCGGAAAAAACTGATCAACGGATTCGCATCAGATTTTGTCAAAAACTTGGTGAAACGTGCTAAGACACACACTTAAAATCACGGAAAGTCTATGGGGAGGATTGTATGAGTCGCGCACAAGCTTGAGTGGTGCAAACGTTTTAAAGGTGGTAGGGAAAGTGCTGAGAGTTATGAATGGTCTGCGAGAACCAGTGATGTATTCAGACATCTTCTCGAAGGTTGCTTAGGACCTCCGAAAATCTATGAATGCCCCCCCCCGTAGTTTTTTTTGCGCTATCTCCCCTTATATTGTGTCTAATTGTGTTCTTTTATAACTGAATATTTAGAGAAATTAATTTAAAAAATTAAGAAAATGAGGGGAAAATATAATAATAATAATAAAAACATCCACATGAACTTCAGTCTGAAATTTCTATCATCCTTCAACAAAACATTAAACAGTCCTCGTTGATGGGGCAATTTTTCAAACACTGACAACTCGGACTACTTTCGCGATAAAAACCTAATTTCTCACAGATGTTTGTACTGCAGTACATCATCATATTCTGAAAGCTGGCATTCAGTTTTATTTCAGTCTTCTGGATGCCGACTTTCCATGTATACGGTTAAGCCTTTGTGTGCCGCCCCGGTGGCGCAGTGGTCTAAGCGATGGCCTCTGATCATTCGTTCGAAAGGGGTCCGGGTTCGAATCCCGGTGAGGCATGGATGTTGTGTTTGTCTTACGGCACTGGCTCTCTCCCTTCCCTGGAACCAGTGACCCTAAATTAGGGACGGGTGACTGCTTATAGCCCATTGAGTTGCTCACGGTGGTCGTTAAACCTCCAATAAAAAAACCTTAGTGTATAGCTAACGTGACCTTAGTGCTTCCAATACAACGGTGGTTTACACCCTGTGACAAAAAAAAAAAAAAATTCGAGGCATCTGAAACTGGCATCGAAACGGTTAGTTTTTTTACTACTACTTGCTAATCAAAATTATCTGAAGGGACTGAAACTAAATGGCAGGGGAATGGCTAACACCATACGTTTTCAGGTAACACAGCAATGATTCCTTAATAATCAGAAACACGCTTGTAGTAAGGCGAGGACATTTTTACCACTCCTAATGTCTTGGTGGGGATTTTTTTCTAGCACAGCCTTACCTTTACCAGCGTCCTCAACATTTTACACCACCCCATGGTAAAATCCGTAGTCCCTTACTGAATTAAAGCAAAGGTGTAACATTTTACAATTTTTAATCACTTGTATGTGTAGATTTCTTGGAATCTGCATTTGCTATGTAAGAGCATAAGAAAATTTTTGTACTCTATTTAAAATTTTTATAAGTACTAATATCATCATCATCATTGTCAACCATTATCAATCCACTGCTGGACGAAGGTCTCCCCAAGTTTCCTTCACAACGGTCTGTCTTGTGCCAGTCTCCTCCATGTCACCCCTGCATACTTTCGAATTTCATCCACCCATCTCCCATGTGGTCTTCTTCTGGGTCTTTTCCTGTCCCTTGGAATCCAATCTAAAATTTCGGCTGTCCATCGATGATCTGTCCTTCTGGCAGTATGTCCAGCCCATTGCCATTTCAGGGATTTAACTCTGATCATGATGCCTTCCACTCTTGTCATTTTTCGGATCCACGAGTTCCTCTTCTTATCTCTCCTGGTTACACCAAGTATGCACCTCTCCATGCTTCTTTGAGTTGTCTGCAGCCTTTGTATGTCTCTTTTAGTTAAGGTCCACGTCTCTGCACCATACGTAAGCACTGGAAGGATGCATTGATCAAACACTTTTCTTTTAAGACATAATGGCATATTGCTCTTGAAAATTATGCTGTTTCTTCCAAAAGCTCTCCAGGCAAGTTTTGTACGCTGATTAATTTCTTCATCAATGTGACCCTCACTTGATATCTGCTGTCCAAGATAAACGTACGTGTCTGTTATCTCCAGCTTTTCTCCATCAATCGATAAAACTTCATTTCTTGTAAAAGCATTGAACATCACTTTTGTCTTCTGAAAGTTCATTTTTAATCCCACTTCTTTACTCTTGTCAGCAAGTTCCTGGATCATACTCTTCAGCTCTGATAGGGTAGTTGCAAAAATGACTACGTCATCAGCAAAACGAAGGTGGGTTAGATAATCTCCATTAATCTTTATCCCTTTGTTTTCCCAGCTCAGCGACTGAAAAACACCCTCCAATGTGGCATTAAAGAGCTTCGGAGATATGATGTCACCTTGTCTCACTCCCTTTCCAATTTTTATGTGTGTTGTATTTTCAAACAGCCGAATCTTTGCACTTGCATTTTCATAGATGTTATTAATAATATTAATAAGTACTAATATATATATATATATATATATATATATATATATATATATATATAACAAAATTGTGATTGCATGTATATAATCAGTCAAGTTTTAGCCCCCTCGAAATTCGTAATTGCCCCCCCTCCCCACCCCGGAAAAAACTCTCTGAACGCAACACTAGCGAGAGCGGCAACCAGCCAAAGTGAAAACAATGTCGAACTTGTGCGCACAACTGCGCGAGAAAATCGCATAATAACTCACTATTAGTGAGTTATTTGAAGACTTCGGTTCAGTTGAGGCGATTCTTACGTACGATTTGGGTATAAATGCATCTCGTCCAAGTTTGTGCCAAAATTGCTCTCAGCTGAGCCAAAACAGGCTCTTGTTTCAGCTGATAGTGACTTGCTTGAGTGCATCGAAAACGATGAAAACTTTATAAAAACTGTCATATTTGGTGATGAATCGTGGGTTCATGTGTATGATCCCAAAACAAAGGCCCAGTCTTCACAGTGAAGACCACAAACTCTCCCAGACCCAAACAAGCACGACAGAGCCGCAGCAATGTCAAGACGATGCTGATTGTTTTCTTTAAATTATGAAGGACTTGTGCATCATGAATACGCTCCATCAGGCCAGACAATCTAGGAGTACTACAGTCAAGTTTTGCGTCGTTTGAGGGACGCGTTTCGTCGTAAAAGGCCAGCATTGCACGAGAGTGGCGAGTTGAAACTCCACAATGGCAACGCGCTCGCCCATGCAGCGCAACTTGTGCAGCAGTTTCTTGCTAAGCACCGCATTGCACAGGTCCGAAAGCCGCCCTATTCGCCAGATCTCGCTGCCTGCGATTTTTTCCCTGTTCTCTCAAAATAAAATAACACATAAAAGGAAAAAGATTTCAAGATATTAGGAGATATAGCAGAGTACCACGAAGCAACTGTTCGCTATTTCAGAAGATGACTTCAAAAATGCTTCGAGCAAATGGAAACAGGGCTGGGCTGAATGTGAGTCTTCCAAAAAGGACTGCTTTGAAGGTGATTAAGTTTCGAATCTGTGAGTCTTGTAATCTTTTAAAAAAATAAATCCGATTTGGATACTTTTTTGATAATACCTTGTAACCTTTTGCCGGTGGTGGCCACCGCATCTTCCTAATCCGGAGCGAATGTTCTCCCAATTGAACTACGCTGTTAGCTTATCACTGGTTCATTGTCGGTTTGACGCATGTCTCCTTATCACTGGTTCATTGTCGGTTCGACGCATGTCTCCTTATCACTGGTTCATTGTTGGTGTGACGCATGTCTCCTTATCACTGGTTCATTGTTGGTGTGACGCATGTCTCCTTATCACTGGTTCATTGTCGGTTTGACGCATGTCTCCTTATCACTGGTTCATTGTCGATTTGACGCATGTCTCCTCATTAGTACGTCATGACTCGGAGTACGTTACAGTTCAGACACCGTAACAGTGACACTCTCATTTCTGCTATGATAATGTAAGAAACTTCAGTGCTCAACATTTTAAGGAATTATTAGTTAATATACCAGGTTTTTCTGATAGCAACAGACAGTGCCCGAGCGGAATACTACAGAAGGTTTCTAGATGTTTTGCGCCCATAGATTCGCCAAAGAAGGCACGAAATGCTCGAAGCTGGTGTCATAATTTCGCACGAGAACGCGAGGCCTCATGTTGTGCGTACAGTAAGAGACATTCTAGAAAAGTATGGATGGGAATTGCTTCCCCACGCGCCATACAGTCCTGACATGAGCCACCAGACTATGAATTGTTCTTAAAACTGAAGAAGCCAATCCGCGGGAAACGATTCAGTACGATTCAGAATGTTTCTAATGAGGTGACCCGAGTAATCTGAAGCCTCAACAATGGCGGTGTCCTGACTGAAATACAAGACTTGCCCAAACATTGGGCCGCTGTCATAAAGAAACACGGATATTACTTCGAGGGCTTGTAAAGGTATATGAAACAAATTCGTTTTTAAGAGAAGTGTGCAAATCTTTTTTAATTACCCTCGCACTATATATAATTAGTTACCACAATTCATTTGTTCTTCAGCAATGTAAGAAGCTTTTTAAGGGACGAATAAATGAGTTTTAGTTTGAATCTGCTAAATTTCTTGTTTACATATAGTATTTTCAGACAGAAGTTATTTTTTTTTAATAAGAAATCCCTTTTTTTCTATTTGTTGCAGCCGTTCTATGGAGCAGCTAGTCTTCTGACTGCATTTGTAGTCGTCAGACCAAATATACTAGGTAAGTTGTCGCAACAGACCCACCAGAAGGGACGCGGGTGGCCTAGTGGGCAACGTTCGTGACTGCCACGGAAAGGACCTCAGGTTCGATCCCAGGCAGGTACGAACGCTCGATCCACTAAATATCCGCCGTGCGTCGGATGGGCGCGTTAAGCCGTCGGACCCCGGGTACTGGCCCCCGGTAATAAATAAGGGCGTCTTCCTCCCCCTTTCTACTTCTCTTCCGTGTCACTTTCCTATCGGGCACTCTAGCCCAAATCTCCTAGCTTCCTATTTCTAAGGGCTATTTAAGATTTGGGGTCACACTCCGTTCCTAAAATCCTCTATATATATGATCATTTGATCAGACGCACCAGAGGTAATTACACTGCCGGACAGTTGCTAAGGACGGATGACAATAGCAACCATAAAATGGAAGGCAGGAAAATGTGGAAATTAGCATAAGTGCGGGATACAGTAAGACGTGTTGTGCGTATGCAAATTTTGGATTGCCGAACTTGTTCGTGACGTCATAGCGCTGTTAAGAGATATAAAGGATTTGACGCGTACTGACCGTTGTTGTTCAAACGCAAAGTTGAAAGGGAAAGAATCAATTGACGAACTTGCAATTTTCAGTATGTCTTCCCGACATCACCTAGATGATTTTACGCATGGCCGTATTATTGGCAAGATTGAAGAAGGGCGAAAAATAAAAGATGTTGCCAGGGAGTGGCATGCAGCTCACGAGATAGATGTGCAGCTGTAGCAGTCCTGTGGCGCCTCGCTGAAAGTGCCAAATAACGATCTTCATTGGCAGTCGTGGCTCTTGGACGACCTTGCCCAGTGTTGTTTCAAGGCTTTGGAAATCATTTCAAACAAATGGAGAGTGTAGCAAACGTCACGGGGGAGGTCGTGTTCGCAGTACGACACCTGCAGAAGATCGGTACATAGTGCTATCAACAAAAAGACACCGGTGCAGCACAGCTAGTGAGGTAGCAAATCAGTTTATGGCTGCTACTGGCAAGCGGATCTCCCGAAAAACTGTCGCCAGAAGTTTGTATGAAGGAGGACTATACGCCCGCCGTCCTGTTGTGTGAATCCCATTGTCCAGATGTCACCGTACCGCCCGTTTGCAATGGTGCCATCAACATCGCAATTGGACTGATAACGACTGGTCTGCTGTCCTCTTCTCAGATGAGAGTAGACACAGTCTATCGTCTGATTGTCGACGACAACTGATCTGGCGTGATAGTGGTACTGCATATTGTCCAGCAAACATACAGGAAAGGGACCGATATCCCACATGTAGTGTCATGGTATGGGCTGGTATCATGATCAATGGCCGTATGTCCCTCTATGTGCTTCCAACTGGGACTATGACTGGCCAACGATACATTAATGATGTTCTGCTACCTCATGTTCCGTGGTGCTGTCGGTGATAGATTCATTTTCATGGACGACAACGCAACATGTCATCGAACAGTCGTTGTCCAGGAGTGTCTTGAGAGCGAGGATATTCAACGCCTTGTATGGCCAGCACGTTCTCCAGATCTGAATCCCATTGAAAATGTGTGGGATGCTTTGGGGAGGAGTCTTGCTGGTCGCCAATGCCCTCCAATAAACAAGGACACCCTCATCCGTGCACTGACAGAGGAATGGGATAAATTACCCCAACAGCTGCTTGATAATTTTGTGCAAAGCATGACACGACGTGTGGAATCTTGCATCGCCCTCCATGGTGGCCATATTCCGTATTGACATCTTACGCCTGCGGACGGTAATTGCATTTTTTTCACGTTTACGTATTCTGCACAAAACGGCACGTTTGTCCCTTGAACACGTTTCAAAGCCTTCTGGATTTCAGAGCACAACAAATTGTCTTTCTTGTAATGTCCTGGCATTCTGACATTATTTTATTTCACTTGGCATCCAACCACACTTACTTTTTTATGCGCTATATAGCCGTTTATGATCCGTCCTTAGCAATTGTCCAGCAGTGTACATTATTATATCTACTCCAGCGCTATGCTCAGTGTGACTTTCTCTGGGTCGTTCACCTGATGTGACGTTACGGAATGAATTTTTGAATATGTTGGAGTCTGAGAATTCTCAAGACTTTTGTCCTCATAACCACCGTGCTGTGCTGTAGAACAGTTCGTAATTAATTGTTGAAGCGACAATATCTTGAAGAGATCCTGTATTATGTTTCTAAATATGTGGATAAATATATTCAGAAGCGGGATACTTTCGCGCGATTATGACTGTGAAAGATTTAGTACTGAAGAAAGCCAGCATGTACACTGCCAGACAGAGAAAATGCCACCTCACGAAGGTGTGTGAACGCAGTGCCATGCAAATTGCAGGGTGGGTGCACACGTACGTTATGCAAATGATTGCATTTGCAGACAAATCGCACGAACGCGCGAGGGGTGTAAGCGGACAGACAGACAGCCAGTGAGGCCATCAGTCGAGGCGTCGTTACGGCAGCGAGAAGTGAGTGGTTCTGCTGTAACCATGCCTGGAGAGCGAACAAGAGGTGCCAATGCCGTTAAGATGCCGTCGTACACGATTTCGTCAAACGGACGAGTTCACGAGATGTGTTATCGTAGGCTTTCGTACCGCCGGATGGTACTTACGTCGTATTGCGGAAGAAACGCAACGTGATGGTACTACCATCGGTCGCATTACGAGACAGTTGTACCAGGATGGATCTGTGCAACGTCGTAGGGGGACCGGAGCACGGAGATGGACGTCCGAGCCCACCGATCGTCGTATCTGACGTCATGCCGTAGCGGACCCACAGGCCACAACAGGCGACATTTTTCGGAGTGTACGGGGAGGTGTGGATGCTCTGATATCGACGCGGACAGTGTAGCGCCGGTTGGCTGCGTCTGGTTTGCTGTCCAGCCGTCCCTTAACAGCGAGCCACGGTCGTCACTGCTTGGCGTGGTCTCGCTCCAGAACTGCGTGGGGCGCCGAATGGAACAGTGTGGTGTTCAGCGACGAATCGCGGCTCTGTCTCACCACGAATGATCGCCGTGTGAGAGTCTGGAGGCGACGCGGCCAGTGGGCGGATTTCTCCGTCGTTGTGGAGCACCACACGGCCTGGCAACGTGGAATCATGGTGTGGGGTGTATAAGCGCCAACAGTCGCTGATACGCAATGCGGGCACATTGGCGGCACGCCGCTATTTTGACGAAGTGCTGTGGCCTGTGGTACTACCGTATCTTCAGGGCATCCCAAACGCCGTTTTTCAGGCCGCATACCGCTCGGATCAGCCTGATTCCTTTACACGGTGTGCGGATGCTTCCATGGCCAGCACGATCCCTGACCTTTCGCCCATCAAGCATCTCTGGGACACGATTGGACGTCGGTTGAGTACCCTCTCACCCCCGCAAAATGAAGAGGAACTGTGGACTCGGATTAACACCATATGGTTCACGATATCCCCAGAACTCTATTCGGACTCTCATCGCCTCGATGCCACGTCGTATTCAACGCTGTATCGCCCAAAATGGGTGTCACACTCGTTATTGATAATCCTGTATATTCCACCACTGGAATCTAGTCTGTATGTGACAATTAAATCGTCTGTTCAGGACCTACTTGGCTGGCTGTGAGTGCAGTTTGGTCTGTTTTCGAGCATTCCTTCATGATGTGGCATTTCTCTGTCAGGCAGTGTATTTATAAGAAAAGTGGGAGAGTGTTTGAAAAAATTAATGTGGGCTTTATACTGCAAAATATGAAGCTTAGAGGGTGGGAATAATTTGCCAATCACTTCGTCTCAAAGATAGCTGGCAAAATTCTACGAACTGGTAAAAATGAAAGCTACAGCTATTGGCACTCGAAGTTTATTTTGTAAAGTTGCGTGATTTATTGTTAAAATTGTTTAAAAAAATCCTGACTGCTACAGTGTGTTCCGAATACCCAGTGAGCAAGGGTTATGGCCGACAGGGTTGCTTTTAACACTGTCTAGGATTCACTGGACAAAAAGCACGTTTACTATACCCTATGTGATCAGAAGTTTCCCTCGATTTAAGTAGTGGATTTACCCATATACGTCACAATCATGGCTCATACATGCATAAAAGGACACACGTGGCCTTACAAACATCATATACACTGAAGAGCAATTGAATTTGAGATACCTGTCTAGTAACGTGTAGCACCACCTTTCGTCCTGATGACGGCGGCGATTCGTCTCGGCATGGACTCTACAAGACACTCGGAAGCGTTGGGAAGCCATACGGATCCACGACCCCTGAACAAGCTCCCACAGTTCACGAAGATTTGATGGAGGGGGTCAGAGCCTCGAACATCTCTCTCGATGGCATGCCAGATGTGCTCGATGGGATTGAGGTCAGGTGACTTAGCTGGCCAAGGAAGCGAGGTCACGTCGGTAGAGTGTTCATCCAACCATTCGGATACAATTCGGGAGCGATGGCACGGTGTATTGTCTTGTTGCAGGATGAGGTCCCCAGTGGGATGTTGAAGAAGCACAAACGGGAGCAAATGGTCGTCCAGGATATCCCGGTAACGTTGACCTGTGAGGGACGATGTCACACGTACCAGGAGTCCCATTTCAGTCCACGTAAACACTCCCCAGACGAGAATGCCACCCCCACCAGCTTGAAGAGAACCCTTCTGGCAAGAAGGATCCATCGCTTCATGTGGTTTGCGCCGTACTCATATCCTGCCAACCGCATGTACCAACGTGAATCTCGACTCATCAGTCCAGGCAACATTTTCCCACATGTCTAGGGTCCAGTGGCGATGTTCCCGCGCCCATGCTAATCTTTGCACCCTGTGATGTGCGGTCAGCAGCGATACCCTCGTGGGACGATGGCTGCTGTACCCCATAGCGAGGAGATGGTGTGGCTGCTTACACGTTTTTGTGCACCAGCGTTAAATTGCCGAGTGATTTCTTGCACTGTGGCCCGTCTATCCGCTGTTACAATGCGAGCTAGCAGACGATGACCCCGCTCATACACACGTTGTTGTCTACGGCAGTTGGCTCTTGCAGGAATGGTTTTACCGGATTCGATGTACTCACGGTGCACCCGTGACACAGTGGCTCGTGAAAATCCCAGTGCCGCCCCAGTGGCGCAGTGATCTCAGCGATAGCCTCTGATCATTCGTCCGAACGGGGTCCGGGTTCGAATTCCGGTGAGGCATGGATGTTGTGTTTGTCTTACAGCACTGGCTCTCTCCCTTCCCTGGAACCAGAGACCCTAAATTAGGGACGGGCGACTGCTTATAGCCCATTGAGTTGCTCATGGTGGTCGTTAACCTCCAATAAAACAAAAGAAAAAAAAAAGAAAATCCCAGTGCCTGCACGACTTCCGAGATGGAGTGGCCCATTCGTCGGGCCCCGACAATTTGCCCACGATCAAATGCGCTTAGATCCTTCGTCTTACTCATACTGATTCCTACTCTTACCGATTCCCGTCGCATCACTCTTTAAATTGTCTGATCGCTACATACGTCATGTCGTTTCCGTTTACAGGGCCGCCCACAGCTACCATTTGCATAACGCCAGCTGTCTCTAATTCAATTGCTCTTCAGCGTAAATCGTACATGTCTCTTCAGGAATTACCAATCTGTTCAAGTTCAGCGCTGGATTTATTCAGTACGGCTGCCCGCCTTACCGTTTCACCTACAAACTCTCAAATATTTCATTCACAATTGAAATAAAATATTTTTTGCTGCTAAATATCATATTCCTCCCCTCTCTTTGCTCGTTTTGAGAGCATCTCATGGTGCTGCTCGAAACTGTTAGGTTTCTAGTTTATGCTTTTAACTGAGCCATAAAGAGAGGGAATGAAAATTAATCTTCCTTTTTATGGAATACTCAGAAAACCATTTCTTCGTTATCCTTATTATTTTACTTTCCTATCAGGATACTTTGACCCGCTTGTAATTTATTTTTATCCTTCGAGTTGTACAACTGAATGTGAATTAGCTCTAGACCTCCAGGAAACATGTTAGGGCAAATGTCGTAGACAAACACAAATAGTAGAAGGGGCAGAGTTTTGTGATTTTCAACGTGGCACGGTCATAGGATGCCATCTTACCTTAGTAACAAGTCAGTTCGGAAAATTTCTGCCCCGATGAGCTGTGTAAGTGATGTTGCTCCTACAAGTTACCTCTTCACAATAACAACAGCGCATTCGCGACCTGGCACGCCAGGTCGGTGGCGTGACAAAATCGCCTGTCCTCGGCTATAACACTCATCACCGAATTCCATAACTGCTCTTCAGTGATTGGCATGACAAAATCGCCTGTCCTCGGCTATATCACTCATCACCGAATTCCATAACTGCTCTTCAGTGATTGGCGTGACAAAATCGCCCGTTTTTGGCTATAACACTCACCACCGAATTCCATAACGATACTTCAGTGAGTGGTGTGACAAAATCGCCTGTCCTCGGCTATAACACTCACACCAATGGTTCTTCAATGGATGGTGTGAAAAAAGCGCCAGTCCGCGGCTATAACACTCACCACCAAATTCCATAACGGCTCTTCAGTGACTGGCGTGGCAAAATCGCCCGATCTCGGCTATAACACTCAGCACCGAATTCCATAAGTTCTTCAGTAAGCGGTGTGAAAAAATCTTCTGTCCTTGGCTATAGCACTCACCACCGAATTCCATAACTGCTCTTCAGTGGGTGGTGTGGCAAAATCGCTTGTGCTTGGCTGTCACACTCACCACCGAATTACATAACGGTACTTCAGTGAGTGGTGTGACAAAATCGCCTGTCATCGGCTGTAACACTCACCACCGAATTCCATAACGGCTCTTCAGTGGGTGGTGTGACAAAATCCCCTGCGCTTGGCTGTCACACTCACCACCGAATTACATAACGGTACTCAGTGAGTGGTGTGACAAAATCTCCTGTCATCGGCTATAACACTCACCACCGAATAATTCCATAACGGCTCTTCAGTGGGTGGTGTGACAAAATCGCCTGTGCTTGGCTGTCACACTCACCACCGAATTACATAACGGTACTCAGTGAGTGGTGTGACAAAATCTCCTGTCCTCGGCTATAACACTCACCACCGAATTCCATAAGGGCTGTTCAGTGGGTGGTGTGACAAAATCGCCTGTGCTTGGCTGTCACACTCACCACCGAATTACATAACTGTTCTTCGAGAGCTTGAAGGCCTCTGGAGGTCTTTTTAGTTAAGGCCAATCTCTCTGATCCATAAGTAAGAACTTGGAGGATGCATTGATTAAACACTTTACTTTTAAGACATAATGGTAATTACTCTTGAAAATTGTACTAAATTGTACATATTATATGCACATCCGTTGAAGACTTCCTTAAACACTGTAGTACAAAATTAAGAGAATTTGTACATTTTGTTGATTTTCACAAAACGTACGCAATAAAACGTACACATTTTGCCGCCGAATAATAATGCAAATTTGCATTGTCGAATACGTAAGTGTACACGTGCGTGTGGGCGGAGCTGTGACAGCGGAGGGCATGAAAAGCACACGTGGCTTTTTCCGCGAATAATTCGTTCGTACTCCTCGGCGACATTCGTTGTGTTTCTTGCAGGAGTTGGTTCAATTTCATAAGCAATCAGATAAAAAATGAGTTGCCACGAACGTATTGATTACGGAATGAGGTGGAGAATCGTCAGTAGATTGGAGGCAGGGCAATCGCAAGTGTACGTTGCTTCAGAGCTCAATGTAACGCACAGTGTCGTCTACAATTTGTGGAAACAGTTTAAGGACACAAGATCCATATCGAGAAGGCCTGGGCAAGGTCGTCCAAGAGCCACGACGGCCAATGAAGATCGTTATTTGGCACTTTCAGCGAGGCGCCACAGGACTGCTACAGCTGCACATCTATCTCGTGAGCTGCATGCCACCACTGGAACCCGAGTTTCAAGGGTTACTGTTTCCCGAAGGTTTCATGAGAGAGGGCTTTTTGCCAGAAGACCCGCTGTTTGCGTCCAGCTCACTTCAGTACACAAGACAGCGCGTTTAGCATGGTGCAGACAACATCAGCCTTGAACCAGACTTCAGTGGTGTAACGTTTTCTTCACAGACGAGACGCGATTCAGCCTGGACACTGATTCTTGACGTACCTTGATCTGGAGAGAACCTGGGACCCGATACCTTTCCTCCAACATCCGAGAAAGGGACCGCTGTGGCAGCGGAGATGTCATGGTATGTGCAAGCATCATGTTGGACGACCGCACACCTCTCCATGTGTTTCACAGAAGCTCCCTGACTGCTGAGAGGTATAGGGATGAGATCTTAAAAACCTATGTTCGACTTTTCAGGGGCGCAGTTGGCCCTCAGTTCCTTTTTCTGGACGACAACGCTCGTCCACATAGGGCTCACCTGGTCGACGATTATCTTGAAAGTGAGGATATTTGCCGGATGGATTGGCCAGCCAGACCTAAACCCTATCGAACATGTATGGGAAGTTCATGGGAGGGCTATTGCAGCTCGCCATCCTCCTCAGACAACCATCCAGGAGCTAAAAACTGCGTTGCTTCAGGAGTGGGACCGACTGCCACAGATACTCATCAGCTGCCTCATTTCCAGTATGACGCCGCGCTGTGAGAACTGTATGACTGTGCGAGGGTCATGTTATGTCATGCTATGTTTGATCTTCCAACATGGACTGCCCATATTACAGTCATGTGATGTTTGATCTTCCAACGTGGACTTTGGACATTCCTGCGCTGATGAGCCTTACTGACTATCATAAGTGCGTACCATGACTGTTGTATGATATAATTTTTTTCTTATATAACTGTGTACCCATACCAAATTTCATTAAAATGTGTCTACTGGTTTTTCAGAAATTCGACAAAATGTGCAAATCCTCTTAATTGTGAACATCAGTGTACTTTGGAAAGCCAATTTCTAATGCCTCATTACATTACTCATCTCACAATTTAACTATGGCAAATTACGGTCGCACAGAATGGTAGCTTGTCCTAAATCATTTTTACTTTCAAAAGTTTTGTAAAATCTGTTTTGCAAATGGTTATTTCATATGTGAGGTGAATTAGATTGTGTATTAGAACTGCATAAGAATGAACAGTTTACATTGTTTTTTAAATAAATAGGTAACCTACGAGATAAATTACCGATGATGATTTATTTATTTTCCTTGACAGATGAGAAGCCATATGCATATTTGTACTGCGTTCATGTCGCCTTCAGCGCCGCGATGTTCGTGTATGTACTCGCAGAGCTATTAGTTGCCTTCAGAAATCCGGAACTCGACGGTACTATGAATCCTCTGACTTATGAAGAAGGAAGGTGAGTTACCATACAAAGGTGTTTCTTTTCATATCACTCGCAGTCTATCGAAGAACCTGCAATTTTTTCGGAGTGCAAAAAAACAACGTAAGATAAATAAATAGTAACTCGCATAAAAGGCAGAAGTCCATTACCTAAACATTACAGAGGCGAAGGTTACAGGGGAAAAAACTTAACAGAACATGTTTCTGTTTGTAGCGGAATTAGTCCCTAATCTTGAGCATCTAAGAAGATAGGAAGTTGTTCGTTCCTAATATAGGACCACTGGTCCCCTGGAGGAGAGAGAACCAACGCCTTGGGACAAGTGCATCACCCATGCCTCATCCAGGGTTTGAACCCGGGTCCATTTTGAGAGATAAGCCATGACCGTTAGCCTCTGATCATGTGGTCACCAGGTCGGCTTAACAGAAATGTGACGGTTTTGCTGATTCTTTAAATATACAAGGTCTGAGCAAAAAGCATCCGACCACATTTCCCCCTCCTAAACTGGATAAAGCACGGTGCAGAGATTCGGTGGCGCGCAGCCTTAGACCATCTAGCCTTGGAAAGGATCATCACGTTTGTGCGCATGCTCGTATTTTCGTTACGCTGTGGGTTGCTCATTTGGTACCTCGCAGTGAAAATTTGGCGTTGTGAAATTCATGCCTGTCGTCATCTTGACTTGTGCTGCAATGACTGGGGGAACTGCACAGACAATCCGTATCAAAGTTCGCCACAAACTCGACCACGCATCATCTGAAACAATTCAAATAATCAGAAAGGCTTTTGGCGATAAAGCTGTGGGTGCAGTTTAAATCAAGGATTGGTATCGACCCTTCCAAGGTAGACAACGTCTGTTGAGAGTGACTAGCGTTCAGAAAGGCCCACCACGAGCAAGAACCCCGAAATTGATTGAGAAAGTGCTGGCTGCAGTCGTGGAAAATAACCGAATCACGATTAAAGAGATCGAAAGTCATCTCAGAATTGCTTACGGTTTGGCACAAAAAAATTGTCTGCGGACTTGGGCATGCACTGCGTCGCTGTAAAGTTCGTGCCAAAGCTCCTGATATGCGAGCAGAAAGAACTCCATCTAGACACGCTGAGATGCGCAAAATCCAGAGTTCATGGAAAGCATCATCACGTTTGATGAAACATGGGTGTACGGATTCGACCTGAAACCCAATCGCCGTAGTGGAACAGTACAGTATCTGAAATGCCGATAAAGCGTCCGCAACTAAGTCAGTCATGCTGACGGTAGCTTTTGACCATCAAAGTGTGGTTATCATGGATACGCTCCAGAAGGACAAACTACAAAGAAAGGAGTACTACCAGGCAATTCTCCGTTGCCTACAATAAGCAATGTGGTGGAAGAGACCTACGCTGTGGCAGCAAGGTGACAAGCAGCTGCACAATGACCATGTCACCGTCCATTCGTCTCTCCTCATTCCGGCCCTTTTTGGCCAAATACCGTATCCCACAAGTGTAGCAGGCCATATAATCTCCAGATATGGCTCTTTGTGACTTCTGGCTGCTCTCGAAGTTCAAAATGCCTTTGAAGGGAAGAAACTTTGAAGACACAAGAGATCAAGAACGTCACACAGCACCTGATGGTGATCCCTAAAAGTGACTTTAAAAAATGTTACGATCAGTGGACAGACCGCTTGAACAAGTGTGAAGTGTCAGAAGGCTTTGAAGGGAAATAAGATAGCATCACAGTAGTTTGCTTAAGGTTTCTTTTCCCTGCCTCTGGATTGGATGCCATTTGATCAGATTTTGAATTATTCACAAAATGTGCGTTGAGCTGCTTTTTTTTTTTTTTAAACTTGGTTTCAAATGCCTTTAGTAAATGTGATATCAAAACGCCTTTCCTGAAATTTTTCTACCACCCTTGGTGGTCAAATAGTCAAAGGCGCGGTAAGCTGGCTATTCGTAGGATCTCGGCTTGAGCCAGGATGAGATCAGCCCCCACCCCAGCGGAGCCAGTGAACACAAATTAGCCGCCCCGGTGGCGCAGTGGTCAAAGGCGCTGGCCTCTGATCATTCGTCCATAAGGGGTCCGGGTTCGAATCCCGGTGAGGCATGGATGTTGTTTGTCTTGCGGCACTGGCTCTCTCCCTTCCCTGGAACCAGTGACCCTAAATTAGGGACGGGCGACTGCTTATAGCCCATTGAGTTGCTCACGGTGGTCGTTAAACCTCCAATAAAAAAAACAAAAAAGAAACACAAATTAGGGAAGTGCTACACCCAATTCCTTTAGATTTTGGAGGTCATTAAACCTAAAAAAAAAGCATATGGTTTCAACTGCTTTCCTACATAAAATAAGTTTTCAAATTCTAAAAAATGGTTTGAATCTACGCAGGGCGTTTTAAAATAGCCTCCTTACTAAGTTAAAGGGACTATTTAAAAATAATAAACCCCACTTCTCGTCTTTTTATAACTTTTTTTTTCTCCTGACCGGCAAGTTAGAATTTTTTTTTTCATCGGATTTTTGTTTCCTTTTGAATGCTGCCTTCCGGTTCGCCCATTGTCCATGCCAACCTCAAATGGTGCAAAGGATCGTATTAGGACAAGTATGGAAAACTTCTGGAATGATGACAATTGAGAATGAGAGTGTTAGGGAATTGCCGTAACATATTTAACTTTTAACACCAGACTTTATATCCTTCCTTCGATATTCACTGCTCTGGAATGTTTTGCTATAAATACAGTGCTACTGCGACTTTTCATTTGTGTGTCCAGCAAAAGTAAGAACTTTTCCACTTCACGTCTCTACACACATGAAGTTTGTGCCAAATTTTGGTTCAGGGCTGTTTTGTTTCCCGAACTATGTACATTCTTTCGTTTTGAAGTTTTGCAAAATAACTACTAATATCAGGTGCTCTTTTCATAGTCCAAATAACTGTCGAGCACGGAGGTAGTTGTGTAAGAACACTAGTTACGTTAAGCAAAATTGAAGAACAAAGGCTTTTTTGACTCGGCTCGGATCACCTGTTCACAATCGGAAAGAGAGTGGTTTGCCAGATTCGGATTTTCAAGTGCTTATTCCATCATTTAGAAATCTCTTCTATTCGTTTTTTTTTTTTTTTTTTTTTTTTGACTGGAGGTTTAACGACCACCGTGAGCAACTCAATGGGCTATAAGCAGTCGCCCGTCCCTAATTTAGGGTCACTGGTTCCAGGGAAGGGAGAGAGCCAGTGCCGTAAGACAAACACAACATCCATGCCTCACCGGGATTCGAACCCGGACCCCGTTCGGACGAATGATCAGAGGCCATAGGTTAGACCACTGCGCCACCGGGGCGGCTCTTCTATTCGTCTGGCAAACAACCATGATGAAGCACTTGAAAAACCTGAAGCTGGCAACCAAGCTCGCTCCAACTGTTTATAGGATTTATAAATGATAGGGAGATATATTTTATCCCTGTCATTTGGAAACAATTATATTATAACACTTGAAAATACGAATCTGGCAACCAGTCACCCTCCTTTTGGTTTATATGGATTGAAGACCCAAGGTGGGTTGAGATTTTTTTTTTTTTTAAATTATCGTGACGTAACTAGCGTGCGTATCCAACTACCTTCATTTATAGAATGAAAATACCACCGTTTACCACAATAAAAGGTTTATTATACATAGACTATAGTTAGCTTTGCCCCGAGTATAGGTGAAAGACAGGCCTATATAGATAGACTATATAAGCCTGTCAGTAATGACGGGATAATATAACTCTACAGTAATTTTTGAAATCATTTATTTATTGAGTATTTCTTTCATCAAATTTTTCGTAAACGTTCATTCATCATCGAGAATCTTACCTTGATATGGAGTTAGATTAAAAAATAGCAACGTTTCTCGCAATGAAATGTTTTACTAGCATCGACTTTAGTTTCACAGAGCGTTTGGCTCGGCATCATCAAGACGAATGGAGTGTAAACATTCAAGTCATTGGGATATTATCAGAGTTCTGACTGTCATGGTTTTTCGTGAGTTGTTTCCACGCGCTCGAAAGAAATGGAGTCGACGTCATGTCGTTGACAAGCCGTGAAGAGTTCCGGTATATGTGGAAAGCTTCTATTACATTAAGCTTGATAGTCGAATCAAGTTTATCAATAAGCGTAGTTTCCAAACAAACATTTATGGTTATTTTTGTGACAATATTGCGCTATAGACGACTTCTTCAATTCACAGTTCCGTATGTAAGCCTTGTGTTCCTTCACACGGAAACTTAAAACCCTGCGGGTCTGTCCTATATATGAAAGTCCACATTCACAAAGTATCTGATAAATTCTTCAACAATTTATATCGTCGACGTAATCTTTTGATCCGTAAATATTTATCTTGTTTATGGGTTTAAAAACTACTTTGGAATTAAAACTTTTGAGAATTTTTGAAATTCTGTGGCACATCTGAGGAGCAAAAGGTATAACCGCCCAATCCTCTCGTATTGGGAGGTCTATTGGCATAAACGAGCAGACTGGTTTCGGTTTCCTAAATTTTTGGACAGCTTTGTCTATAAGGAAGGGCTATATCCTCTGTGTACTGCAATTCGTTTAAGAAAATCAAGCTCTTTCTGCAAGGAATTCTCAGTTGAGCATATATGTATTGATGATGCTGAGCCAAACGCTCTGCGAAACTATTGTCGATGTATAATAAACTTTTATTGTGGTAAACGGTGGTATTTTAATTCTATCTCAACACCACAAGGTCTGTAGATGAAGATTATATCTACAGACCTTGTGGTGTTGAGATAGAATGATTTGATGAAGATTTACTTTGTATACAACAACTTTCCAATAGACATTTTAAAACTGACTGTTGAAAAACAATCGAGCAAAATATTTACAAAGATGATTATAAAGTAATAAAATAGCAGGTTGATATAGTTGCCCTGCTTTCTAACTTTCGGAAATATTCAATGAATTCTCCGCGATCTTTGAAAAAATATTTACCATTCTTCATCTGAAGTTTTCAAAATTTTTGTCATTGAAATATTTTGGAAGCAGAATATGAACGTCACACAACCAAAAGAACAAGCTGGATTCAGGAGTGGAGTAGATCACGTTCATGCATTGTGTAGAAATCTTGTTGCGTAGGTCATTTCGAAAGTTTGGCACACTGCACGAACGCTGCCCGTAGGATGATGCAATCACCCCAATCATTGCACCAGTCTTGTGTCAGACTTCAGTATACAAAGTTGTCTACGTTTGCAGGCTAATCTGTTCCTGTTACGAAAAATTCTGCTTAGGAATGAAGGAAGTTCACTTTTGGATCTTCTGCACATGGTACGGCGCTTTTTAGCCAAATGTAGTCCTCGTGCAAGAAATTTCCAGTAAACTAACTAAAGCTAGTACTCTGGAATAAAGTGCAGGGGCAATAAAAATTTTCTTGTCTAAAATACACAGCACATGGTACTATATGAAGATACATTATCTACCAACAAGTAACTGGACACCCCTGCAATCGACGATATCTGCGGTCCTGATACACGTCACGGCCGCCGCCGTTGAATATCGTGTGGGAAACAACAACGCAACCAGTCGCATGCAAGGTGCCACGCAGTTCGGAGCTCTCTGATTTCGAGATAGGTGTAATCGTCGGTTATCACAGAAATGGCCGATCCATACGTGACATATCCAGCTAGTTGAAGTACCCAAAATCGACAGTGGCCTACGTGATTGGCAAGTGGCAGATGAGAGGTGACTGTCGGAATGTGCCCCGACACGGCAGACCCACAAAACTGGGAGTTAGAGACCGACGGGTGCTGGCCGGAGAAATTCGGAAGAACCGCACCAAATCGATAGGCCACATCCGCGAGCAGTTTCAATGGGCATCCGGGAGTGTTCTTTCGATGAATACCATCCGTAAGGAAGCCCATCTGCTGGGTTATCATGGACGTGCTGCCGCCCACAAGCCTTTGATCACGAAGTCCAATAGCGCTGCTCGGCTAACGTGGTGCAAAGAACGTCGACAGTGGACCGTTGAACAGTGGAAACAGGTTCTCTGGAGCGACGAATCAAGGTTCACCCTCTAACGTTCGGATGGCAGGGTCTGGGTTTGGCGTCTGCCTGGAGAACGCCTCCTGCCAGAATGTATTG
Source organism: Macrothele yani (assembly GCA_039090855.1). Taxonomy (NCBI): domain Eukaryota; kingdom Metazoa; phylum Arthropoda; class Arachnida; order Araneae; family Macrothelidae; genus Macrothele; species Macrothele yani. Next base: position 6,495,168 of record CM077014.1, read on the forward strand.
TGCCAACAGTGAAGTTCGGCGGCGGTGGAAATATGCTATGGGGGTGTTTCTCCTGGTATGGCACGGGACCCTTGGTCGCAATTCCTGGTAGACTTAACGCCGAGACCTACTGCACCATTTTGGATGACCATGTGCTTCCTACGTTGTGGCAGTTTTACGGGGTGGACCCATGTTACTTTCAGGATGACAATGCCACCTGTCATGTTGCGAGGTCCACCATGGCTTGGTATGGTGACAATGGAGTTAATCGAATGGACTGTCCTGCGCAGAGCCCGGACCTTAACCCTATCGAGCACCTCTGGGACGAGCTGGAGCCTCGACTGAAGGGGTGCCCCCACCGTCCGAAATCGGTGCAGGAACTGACCTGTCTTCTCCAAGCCGAGTGGAAGAAAATACCGCTAGCCGTCGTGCAACGCCTGGTTGAGAGTATGCCCCGGCGGGTCGCAGCTGTAATCGCCGCTCGTGGGGGCTCCACCAACTATTGAAGGTGAATAAACTTCGTTTTTCTTTGCTATCACAGGTGTCCAATTACATGTTGGTAGATAGTGTATATTCCCCCTCAGCATTTAGCGTGTCATCCTCTTTCTCAGAAAGATATTCTTTGCTTAATTGAAGGTTCATTTCCCCTCTTTATAGTTACATATCTGATTTCTGTAATTTGTTTTGTTTGTTGTGCACATGTAATTTTGTGTGTGTGTGCGTGTGTGTTTTCTGTGAACAAAACTGAACTTCCATAAATTTAAATTAATTTCTTTCCCAGTGTACAAATTCTTTGTCAGTTTTGGACTTGTATACCTTACCAATAATACAACGGACGCCAAGCAGTTATTTCGTTAATATCTCAACTCTTCTCGCCGCCAGCAGCTTAACGTAAACTTAGTATAATTATCCTGATATTATCATAAGCTTCAGAACAACAACAAAACATTGATATTAGTGAAATACTGTCTCAATGTGAGACAGCTGAATAAAGCTTAAAATACGTTCATGTAATAATTCTTTTTTTAATATCATGCAGTTTAACTAGATAATTTTACTCTTAATCAAATTGCTCTGAGCGTATCTTTATCTCTAAGCATGGGGAGAGTTTAATGGTGAAAAAGATTAATTTCTGACTGAATTTTTTTCCCTGATAGGTCTCGGACACTTTTTTAAGAGTAAATATATCTGTGGCGTTCTGGTAATCTATATCATTGCTAGTTATCCTGGTAAAGCCTATTTCAAGTACAACGACATCTAACTAGAACAAATAAGTTACAAAATGTCAACGTCAGCAATCTATTTCGGGAAAAGTCGTATCTACTAGAGCAACCGCTTACTATAGGACTGATAAGTTGGAAAACCATTCAGTTAAATACGCCCATCACTGGGGGAGGAGAGAGAGTACTCGTGCTGCTAATTAACTGGAAATTGAATATATTCCTTGTCCTCTATTTTATTTGCTGTTCTGTCATTCTTTCCACTTATGATGTTCTTGTCCTGCTTCCAAGTTTTACTTTTTCTGGCACAAGAATTAATCTGAGATTTTGGCATGTTTCTACCTAAACCTTTCTCTCCACAATTATAAACATTTCTTCCTTTGGGGATTCTCTCTCAGGGACATGAAGCTTTTTAACACCAACTGAGGTGTTGCGAACTTCTTAACGAGTAGTTTAGCATTAGAAAGCCAGTTAGAAAAAATTCTAATCTTGTGTCAAAGATATGTGTGAGTGTTAAGGTTAAGCCGGAGACTGACAAATGGCAATATTTTTCTTTGCATCGAGTGTTCTTTCAGCGTGAAAGGAAGGCTAAAATAACTTTAGATTTTATTTTTTTATTGAACGAAACAGGAAGTCAATTATTCTACTAACACCTCTCGACTCCCATTATCCTTGTCGTATAATAAAACCTTTAAACAATGAAAAAAGTTTATTCCTTTCAGCTAGTAATAGGACGAGATTTTCTTATCTGAAAAAATTCTTAACAAATATCAAGTGTCAAACCACTATTCGTGTTCTCGAAAAAAGAAATACTTTCTTTTCAGCGTAGACTGATTTCGACTAGAGATAAAAGTGGAAATGAAATAACAACCTCCTTGAAAATCTCTTAATAACAATACAACTGCTCAAATACTGCATAAAAACGGAAGAGTGGCAGTTTGTTAAAAAAATGCGCTGGTACATACAAGAAGTAAATGAAAATTTAGGAATGAGTGTTTTAGAGTAGACGGTTCTTCAGCGTACGTCTCTGCATGCATTAGGGATTTTTTTAAATCTAGCATTGCTTAACAAAAGTCTAAGCGACTTAGAAAACAGTAAAACTGTACTAGTAATCCGATTTATTGGGGTTGGAGTATATCAATAAGCGTTTCCAAGCTTTCGCACATCAACCAGATGGCTTTTCAAGGAAGTTAGCCAGAAACTGCAATCTGAATAATAGAAGGCTTTAACAATTTGAACGCCGTGACTTGACAAGACAGTAAATAGATACGACGTTTTTAAAGATAAGATTCATCACGCTATTTGTGAACGCGGCTCAGAAGTTACAAAAGGCGTTAGTTGAAGAACTGGCTCCAAATTCATGGCAACTCGAGTGAGACGCTATCATTGCAAGTATCACTGTTGGTAATGATCTCCAAGGTTTCCCGAATGGCTGTACATTTAGGGGTAGAGTAGGTAGCTAATTACTTTATATCATTCCACGTAGGAGTAACGGACTTGAATTTGACTTCTCTGGATAGGGCCGTGATTACTTTACCGTAAATTGTGTCTTTTATGCTTGTTGACTCTAATTCTAAACGAACGCTTGGTCATTGAAATGTAGTAACGTTTAGAACCGTCCGGATGTTGTAGGGGGATCGCATAAACACCTACTTCGCTGGAAGGAGGTGGGTTTTCAGTATTTATCTTCAGCATAGTATATAAAGATGCAGGAGACAACACCGTAGTTCATCTTCTTGAGGGCGTTCTTGAGTTTGAGAGACACATTAGGTATGTAAGGAATTGAGCCTAAATAACGAAGTTACGGCACAGGAAGATTATAATGTTATCTGGTTGATGTGCGAAAACTTGGAAACGCTTATTTATATGTTCTCAGCCAATAAATCGGATTTACTAGTAAAGTTTTACTATTTTTTACATAATTGGTGTATTGTTCCTCGATATTAATTTGTGTAAGCGATATTAAATTTAAACCATGATGCGTATACAAAGACTCAGTTTATCGATACACTACAAAAAAAAAAAAACACCTCATTTTTAAACTCTGTTTACAGTCGCGATGGTGGAGACGTCAGGGGAGTGGGCTTCTATTAAGAAACGGGTGGTGTGTTCGTACGGAGGCACTGGTTCTGCACCTCCCCTGGAAGTAATATCCTCTGTTATATCGTCGTTCATTGAAATCAGGCCAGCACAGGGGTTGAAGAAAAAAGACTTCTTACCTGCCATACAATTATGAACTTCGACTCGTGTATATCCCGGGGGTCGAGGACAATGGAACCAGCTGACAACAGTACCTTTGATCCCCCCCACCTCCCGCTGGATATCCTTCACACAGCAAATTAATCCTAAGAGTAATTCCAAAGTCGACACAAAGAATTCACTCAACGCACAATAAGAACACCTAACATATATTTTACACACTCACATGACCACACACACTAGATATATCCGTAATATAAAAACACCGGCATTGTTTACAATTGGTGTTCCATCTTGAGTTCACTTCGCACGACTTTCGTCTCTCTTCACACACTGAATGACAGCGTCCTCTATCAAATCGCTCCGCAGCTGCTCGGATTTTTTTCTTCTTCGGGAGTTGTTGTTCTTCTTCCGACATCCCCCGAATTAGTGTCAGGTGACTCCTTATGTAATTTTTGATACCTGGGGAAGGGAGTCGGAGCTCCTGCGACAGGTTCCTTTGTAACAATAAACTATGCCACTTTTTTCTATGAAGAATTGGTCATGAAAGAAGTTAAAGTGTGCAGTGTGTTGTTCCATTGCACACTGAATGGACAAATTGTTAATACTCCGATAACAATATGCAAAACAGAAGCATCGCCCCCAGTAATGTGGTACGCCGAAACTGCTGACGCCTATAATAAATAGAGGAGGTCCCTATGCATTGGAAACTAGTCAAGGAAAGTAATCGTGGGTAAAGGCAGCGACGTTAGTGAGCTTGACTGTTTCTAAATAGTATTGGGTTGTCGGAAAAGTAATGACGTATTTTGGCACCCGATGGAGGTTGGACGGTTTTGGAAGTACTTAGAGGCATGCGCAGCTCTGTTATCGCTATGGCATTCGACAGGTGCCAGTTCTAGCTGCAGTCTAAAAGGAATAGTGAGCGATTTCGTTTATTTGCGGAGATTTGACATCAAGTTGAAGATGGAAGACCAAACTGCGCATTTTCGTCATATTTTACTGTTTTACCTTCGTAAAGGGAAGAACGCGCATCAAGCTTGTGAAAAGTTGCGTAAAGTGTACGGTGATAATGCTCTACAAGAACGTCAGTGCCAGCGGTGGTTCGCAAAATTCCGTGCTGGTGATTTTGACCTCAACGATGCTCCTCGGTCGGGGAGGCTCACCGAGGTTGATGACGACCAAATCAAGGCATTGATCGAGTCAAACCCACGTTACACGACACGAGAGATTGCAGACACATTGCACATCCATCATTCAAGCGTTCACGACCACCTGAAGAAGATGAAATACGTAAGCAAGCTTGATGTGTGTTCCTTATGAACTCAAAGAAGCTCAATTGACGGCGCGTATAAATATCTGCGATATGCTCATTAAACGTAAGAAAAACGATCCTTTTTTTAAGCGACTGATAACTGGTGACGAAAAGTGGATTGTGTACAACATTGTGCTGCGCAAACGGTCTTGGTCCCGACGTGCTGCTTCGCCTCAAACGACATCCAAAGCAGACATTCATCAGCGGAAGGTTCTGGGCTCAGTGTGGTGGGATTTTAAAGGTGTCGTGTTTTTCGAGCTCCTACCACGGAACCAAACAATCAATTCGAATGTGTACTGTCGGCAATTGGACAGTTTGAATTAATCCATCATCCAGAAACGTCCAGAGCTCGTTCATCGTAAAGGTGTTGTGTTCCATCACGAGAACGCGAGACCATACACAAGTTTGATCACCCGCCAAAAATTATTGGAGCTTGGGTTGGATGAGTCTCTTCTTTCTTCTTCTTAGCCTGCTGCACCCACTGCAGGGTATAGGCCACCCCAGTCTTTTCCAACTTCATTGATCCTTAGCCTCAGTCCACCATTTAACACCTCTAAATTTCTGAAGGCGATCTCTTCATCTTGTTTTCTGGCGCTCCATTAGTCTCTTTCCATCTCTCGGTTGCAATTCTGTTATTAATCGTGTCCATCTTTCAATCTTCCAACATGTCCAGCCCATCTCCATTTTGATTTCTTTATAATTTTTATAATATCTATTATTCCTGTTCTTTCTCTTATAAATTCATTTCTAACTCTGTCTCTTCTTGTTATTCCCAACATTCTTCCCTCTTTCTTACCGATACTCTTATTTTTTCACATTATCGCTCTGTGATACTCCACGTTTCACTGCCATAAGCAAAATACGAGATCAATACACGCATTGAAGATTTTTCTTTTTAAACACGATGAACACATTGGAAGATTGCCGGTTAAATAGACTTTAAGTCTCCAAAAAGCTTTATTACTTTGGATAATTCTTCGATTGATTTCTCTTTCTTATCTTTCTTTAATGTTGGTTTGGCGCTCTTGCACTAACAGAAATAATATTAGTGTCTGTGTTTGCCTGTCAGTGGGCTACAAAAAAAAAAAAAAAAATAATAGTCGTAGAGATTCCAAGTTTAGCACAAATCTGCAAAGGTACGTGGGTGTGTATATAACTCGGAACCATTTGTTCTGCAATTCAAAGTTTGGAAATTTTTAATTTAAATAAGTTTTAAAGGAACGTAAAAATTTGATATTGCGATTTTATGTGCCATAAACTCGTGCAACAGATTTTCATTTAACTTTTACGGCATATTGTTTCATTACACTCTTGTGCAACAATACTTCACTTCATGGCCTCTGATCATTCGTCCGAAAGGGGTCTCTCCGGGTTCAAATCCCGGTGAAGCATGGATGCTGTGTTTGTCTTACGCTACTGGCTGTCACCCTTCCCTGGAACCAATGACCCTAAATTAGGGACATACGACTGCTTATAGCCCATTGAGTTGCTCATGGTGGTCGTTGAACCTGCAATGAAAAAAACAAACTGCATTTCACTTTGAACAAACGCGACACTATACACTCAATGAACAAAACATTAGGGATACCTATCTAATAGCGTGTTGGTCCTCCTCTAGCGGGAGTAACAGCCTGTACACCACGAGGCATCGGCACCATCAGGTGCTGGAGGATTTCCGGAGGTAATGCCAGCCATGCCTGTTGTCGCATTGTCCACAACTCCACCCGAGACATCGGTTCAGGATCCACGGATTTGATGCTCCGCTCCACGGAATCCCAGACAGCTTCAACAGGGTTGAAATCCGGGGACATTGGATGGTTCCAAACTCAGATGAGTGTTTCTCTAGCCATGCCCGAGTGGTTGCGGCCCGGTGGGCCGGCGCATTATCCTGTTGAAACAGGCCATCGGCAGCGGAATGCGCGAAGGCCATGAAAGCGTGTAGGTGATCAGGCAGCACATGCTGCTGGCGTGCAGCTGTTAAGGACCTCTCCAGACATACTAAGAGACCTAATGTGCCCTAGGAGAAGGCTCCCCGAACCCTGACAGAGCCACCACCGCTTTGAACAGAACCGACCCGGCATGACTGAGCTATGCTTTTGACGCCACACCCTCCATTCTCCCGTCAGCTCGATTCAGCTGAAAACGGAATTCATCTGACCAAACGGCATGGTGACACTCTGCAGATATCCCATTTTGAAGTCCCCGACACCAGGAGAGGTGTAATGTTCGATGACGAGCAGTCAACAGCGACACACGGGTAGGGCGTCAGCTCCTGTAGCCCAGGGTATGCAGTCAACAGTGACACATGGGTAGGGCGTCGGCTCATGTAGCCCAGTGTATGCAGTCAACAGTGACACACGGGTAGTGCGTCAGCTCCTGTAGCCCAGGGTATGCAGTCAACAGTGACACACGGGTAGGGCGTCGGCTCCTGTAGCCCAGGGTATGCAGTCAATAGTGACACACGGGTAGGGCGTCGGCTCCTGTGGCCCAGTGTATGCAGTCAACAGTGACACACGGGTAGGGCGTCGGCTCCTGTAGCCCAGGGTATGCAGTCAACAGTGACACACGGGTAGGGCGTCGGCTCCTGTAGCCCAGGGTATGCAGTCAACAGTGACACACGGGTAGGGCGTCGGCTCCTGTAGCCCAGGGTATGCAACGCGTGCTATACCGTTCGCTTGCTGATTCTGCTTGGGCCTCCGTCATTTAACCTGAATGTGATTTGCGGTGCCGTTGCCTAGCGTTCGGTCTGTACGAGCCTGGATAATCTACGTCGACCCCGGTCATCAATGGCATGTGGTCGGCCACCCCTTGCTCTCTGGGCGTTGGTACGTCAGTTGATGGCACACTCGCCGTATACCCTTAATACGGTTACCCTCTGAAACCCAAGGACTCCTATCATTTGGGGGTAGAATGCCCCATCTCTGTTGAGCCGACAATGCGTCCATGATCTCAAAGTCGCTTAGATCACCTCATTTTCCCATGTTCGTCGATTGCGACACACTGTTGGAAAGCCCTGATATCCGCCTATTTATCGCCTGTATTCGGTTTGGGTCTGTTCTATTCTACCCGAGGGATGCCCACGTCAAGTGCCCAGCAGCCTTACCTGTTTTGTGTACTGAGTATATTTCATTGCATTGTTGCAATGAGATACACTCAGTACACAGTGTTCAGCACACAAATACACTCATTACATTGCTGTGTAAACAACGAGAATCTCTCGCCAAACGTGATAGAAATTGTTACAAAAATCTGTTTTTTTTAATTGGCGTAGCAATCTGTATGGGCAAAGATTTCACAGATCTGCGTTAGCTTTATCAAGACAGATTAATACTACATGGAACAACTAAAAATAGAAGTTCCAATATCAATAGGTTGAGTCCAAACTTTTTGGCATCCGGTTGCGATGTCTTAGGTGTATACTTTCTCGGCAGTTGCCGGTGGGTTTGTTTAAGTTTCAGACCGCGGCACTCCGTGTGTCAATACGTACTACAAATAGTTCCAAGCCATTTCTACAGGAAGATTTTAACTAGGTTTCTACAACGATTGTTTCGAATTTGACATAACGTGTGCGATTTACAATTTGAAATTTGATCTTGCTGTTTACTGTGTTAGATTTGCCAAGTGCTGCGTGTATTCTTCCGCCGCAGTTGCCGATGGATTTGTTTACATTTCAGACTCCGGCTCTCAGAGTGTCACTATGCGCTATAAATGGTTCCGCGATTCTTTTAGAGAGGAAATATGTATGAATGAAATGCATGTAAAATACAATAAATGAAATGCGAGGAAAATGTGAACTTTCTCGCATTTCATTTTTTCAAAGCTTAACATTGGTATTGCTCCATTGGCGCATTATCCTACCTCATCTTGACTGTTTATTTATTTTTCCTTGACGTAATCTGAATCCACACGCCTTCTAAATATTCTAGAGTTATATCTACGAATGAGCACTCACAAGCGGAGAATTTGATCACTTCCCACCTTGTACTTTGCAATGTTCGTTTAAGTATAGCTGACTGAACACTACATAAAAACTTCACCTGCAGTGAAACAGGAATCGTTCAAGTAAACGTCGAGAAAAAGTTACTTACGATTAGTCTCTATTCAGCCACTAATACTTCGGCACTTCCACAAGGTATAATCAAACGAACGTTAGTTAATAATAATACTTGGTTAAGATAACAACACCAACACTAAAGGAGAGCACGCAGCCTTCAAATAACTCACTCTAATTTAACAAACGTCTCTTCCACAATTAGTATGATAACTTCCACCATCTCCACATACTGCTGCTTCTCAAACATTATACATCGTTCTGTTGCCATCTGACACATCCACACGTCATACGTTCTGACGTCAAGGTGTTCCGAAACATACTCCAGCGAGAGAGAAGATATCACGTTAAGTTTGAGAAATTCTAAGGAGAATGAACTCAAATTTACATAGAGAAAGAAACTAAAAATGAAAGTTAAATTAGAGTATACGCCACAACCTTTAGTTGAATCGTAATATTTCAGAAGCGTTATCAAAACAACTCAGTTTGCAAATGCTATAACTTTTGTTGGGTTGGAAAGAAAGTAATGTCTGCAAATAGAAGGCAACAGAAAAGTTCTGATTGCTGGATGTACAAGTACAAATCAGTCCAAAATGTAGTCGCCATCGTTTGCCACGACCTGCTCCCATCGTCTGGGCAGCTGTCACATACCATCCCTGTAGAATTGTAGCAGCTTGGATGCAAAGAAGTGAGTAAGTGCGCGTTGGACATCGTCTCGATTGGTGGACCGCGGTCCGTCCAGGAAATTCTGCAACGACAGGAAAAGGCGGTAGTCGCTTGGGGCAATGTCCCGGCAATAACCCGGGTGCTTCAGCAACTCCCAGTCTAGGTCCCTGATTTTGTGGCAGGTCACCCCTGTTGTGTGAGGTCTCACTCCATCCTGCTGTAGGTGGACGCCCTTACGGTTCAGCAGTGCTGGTTGTTTCGACGTGAGCGATGCGTGCAGATTGTTGAGCTGACGGCAGTACACATGAGCGATGAAAGTCGACGTGTCCGGAAGCAGCTCAAAAAACACGACACCCCCGAATGTCTCACCAAACAGACAGCAAGACCTTACGTGGGTGTAAACCGGCTTTGGGAAGTCGGCATGGGCTACTGTTTTGGCTACAACCACTGTTTCCCAGCGCTGACATTGTCAATAAAGGACCATTTCTCGTCACCTGTCACAATGCGGTCCAAGAACGGCTCAGCTTGGTCACGTGCAAGAAGGGAAAAATATGTAGTCATGCGATTTGCTTTCTGCTCACTGTTGATGCGGTACCCAAACTCTCCTCTTGTACACGTTCCCAAGTTGACGCAGGTAAGTGATAATGCTCGTGTGGGTAGTCCCCAGCTGTTCGACCAACTCTCGCGTGGTCACGCGTGAGTCGGTCTCCATTAAGGTCTTCAGCATGTCTATATGCACTATTGCGGGTCTTCTGGCTCTGGGACTGTCTGACAGGACAAAGTTTCCCCCTCTCGAAACAGTTCGAACCAACGATAGCACTGACGATGTGATATGGCATTGCGTTACACACTGGTAATGTTCCTTATAACACTTGAGAGGGTGCTACCGCGACAAAACTCATACAGCACGCAATGGAGGATGTGTTCCTTGTCTATTTCCATGTTGGTTGGAGCTTACACTCTCCTCCTTCTGACGGCTAACTGCCACTGACTTAAGATACCTGCTGCTGTTGTGCTGCACAATCTCAGTTGTCAATGTGCGCCGTGGCCGGGACTTCAATTTTGGGTACCTCATCATCGGACATTACTTTCTTTCCAACCCAATGCTTCATTTTCTTGGACTCACGGAAATAAGTGACAAAATTCCGTGGCTGTCAGCTTCTCTGATAACGTCACGGCTGACAAAAACACTGGTAGTTCTGATGAAGCTTACTTTACACACAATATAGCAGTAGTTAATCAAAATGAAGGTTATTATGCGCGTGCCTAAAACGCTGAAAGGAGTTGTAGCACTTTTTTTACTTTTCTTTTTATTTGCATCAAAATCTGAACGCTGCGTGTTGTTAGATTCCCGAAAATTTTTTGCAGCATTTCTCATTTGTTTTAGACATTTTGTCTTGTTCATTAGTTTACCACTTCCTTTTATATAATAAAAGCAAAAATGATCAACATGACTCTAGAAATAAAAGAAAGTCACCAAACTAGTTGACTCTAGATATCTATGCTGCAGAGCAACATTAGCTTAAAAACATCTCTATTCCTGAGTGCTTTCTCTGTAGTCTAGGTTGTAGTGGGTCAGAACCCGGGGAAAATTAGTAACTTTTTGAAACTCTGAGGATAACTTCCTTCTAACCTGTGTAGCCATTCATATCCTGAAAGTCTCCTCATGTTCGACTTTTGCGTCATCCAATATAGCCACCGCCATCTGTTGGTCAATTACGATTTTCCTTCTTTCTCATCTTGGATACAATTCTGCAGTCTTGGACCCTAAATAATGAAAAAAATATTTGCAAAAAATATTTTGCAAGTGAAATTTTCTTTATTTCGATGCATAGTACATCCCTGTATATTACATAGATCAAAAGTTAAACATAGTATAGTAGGGTCACGTTCACTTGAACATGTACATCTTTTGTATCGCTTTCTGTATGTTGTGAACTTTTTTCCTTTCTCATGTAATGTTACATGGGTTCATGAATAGTCTGACGCACAATTTAAATACACGTAAGATTGGTAGCATTTTTGTCTATTCACTCACTATTGACACGAATCTGACATGAACAAGTTGTTTCTGAACTGCTGGTAGCACACATACTTGAATTGCAAATAAATTCCATCTCTTTCAATACAAGTTTACTGTTGTTCGATATTTGTAAAGAGAAGGGTTCACCAAAATGATGTAATTATACACATTAGAAATACTATATTTATATAAAGGGCACGAAAGAGAAGTTTTAATATGCTAAGGTAATGTCGACGTGCCATTATCATAATCTCTTCTGTCACTTTCATTCTCTGGCTTTCTGTTGGCGGCGGTCATATTGGATGACGCAAAAGTCGGATATGCGGGGGGGGGGCTTTTAGGATATGGCTAAATAGGGTAAAAGGAAGTTAACCTCCAAATTTCAAAAAGTTTCTAATTTTTTCTAGGTTTGGGTCAAAATTTTCCCCTACAGCCTAGACTACTCGGGTGGTGTCACCCGTGAGCAAAAAAAAAAAAAAAAAAAAAAAAAACTGTATTTTCATTCACTGCGAATAATTAAAATTCTTTTTTTTTTTTTGTTTAATTTATGTATGTTCTTTTTTATTTAATTTGTATATGTTCGTTTTTTGTTTAATTTATATATATTCTTTTTATTTCACAGTAATATGTTCATTCTTTCTAATTTGTACAGGGAGCTAGCTGGAATAGTGATAACCTTTGTGTGGATGTTCATCTGCAAGCAAACCCCAGTCATAAAGTAAGTTTCAATCATGTAGATTATGCGCAATACTTCGTTGTTTACAATTAACATAAAATGCATACGCGATAGAAATTTGGTTCATTTATCGCCGGAGAGGATACTAGATGTCGCCTCGTCCACTCGCTGCCATCTTGCAATGCCGTAACCTGAAACGTTTTTTTTTTCAAGAATAGCAGACAGTTCACGTCTTACAAATGCAACACGACTATTCTGCCGAATTTACTGTACGGTTTTTTCAAAAAACTCGACTAAAATAAATGTCACCCGCCAGCTAGTCTTCAGCAATCCGTTCACACAAACACACACACACACAGAGGGGATAACGTAGGTGGACACCTCTTCCCGCCGCCCCGGTGGCGCAGTGGTCTAAGCGATGGCCTCTGATCATTCGTCCGAACGGGGTCCGGGTTCGAATCCCGGTGAGGCATGGATGTTGTGTTTGTCTTACGGCACTGGCTCTCTCCCTTCCCTGGAACCAGTGACCCTAAATTAGGGACGGGCGACTGCTTATAGCCCATTGAGTTGCTCACGGTGGTCGTTAAACCTCCAAACAACAACAACAACAACAACACCTCTTCCCCAACAAAACTTTGCAAAAACATTCAGGGGAAAACTGGCATCTCAATTCCATGTCAGTATTTACTGTTCTTAATTAATCTGTAAGATAATAACCTCTTAAAACGTAAAATCATGAAAAGATTTATATGTTAGTCATTCGCCTGCAACAACTGCAGGGTTTTTACTCACTCTCGCAGCCGGCGCATGGGCAGGGAGTCAAGCACATAATGTTTTGTGTGTGTGTGGCGGGGGGAAGGGAGAGGGATATCGACTTTTTGTCCCGCACATGTTTCAACAGGAAAATCCCTCTAACTCCGCAATTCTAAGGAATGTACACATTATTCTCATAACACATTTTGACATGAACGTTTTTATTCTGTAGTTTAAGTTACATATGAAACTTTCATGTTGCTGTAACCCTCTCTCCTACCTCTGAAGTAAATGTTGAATTCACCAGTAACCTGAGTAAGTATTGGGTGCGTGCAAAAATTCTACCCGTTTTTGTAATAGATGCAAATTGCGATCGGAGTTGTTACATCACAGATGACGCTGCGATGCCGAATTTTCGGCCAATAAAGCGTGAGGCAGTAGAACATATAGAGGCACTAGGTTTGTCCCAGTAAGTCATTCGTAACGGAAATCACGGACGGTGTAACATGGCATGTGATAAGGAGCAAATTAGACATTGTTTACTGTACGAGCAGCTGTAAAGATCAACCACGTCCTGGACGTCCATCCATGGTTTCTAACGAGGATATGGACCACGCCATAACAAAAAAGACCCGCATCCAACAGTTCAGGAATTAGCGGAAACGTTGTCGGTACACAGAACAACAGTCGAAAGACGGATGTATGCGCTTTGGTTCATCACCAAGTTCGATAACTGGGTTCCGCACTAGCTTTTTGCAAAGCAACGAGAGGAGAGAATCCGTACCTGTGTTTCTTTGCTTTCTCATCACAGAAATGAACCGTTTTGGGGATGAACTGTGACGGGTGATGAGAAATGGTCACTGTACCGTAATGTAAAGCGTTGACGGACTGTGTGCCAAGGTGCATAGCTTACTCCATCGACTTCAAAATGAGGACTGCATTCCAAAAAGGTTTTGTTGAGTGCTTGGTGGGATGTCCAGGGAATAATCCATTAGGAGGTGTTGGCACCTCACCGAACGATAAAGGGTGACCTCTACTGCCAACAGTTGGACAGATTTCAAGAACAACTGACATCGAAGCGCCCAGCACTCGTCAATGACAAAGGCGTGATCCTTCATCGTGAGAACGCCAGACGTCATGCTGATTTAATCACTCGGAAAAAATTACTGGACTTTGGTTATGAAGTGATACCTCACCTGGTGTATTCCCCTGATCTTGCACCTACGGACTACCACCTTTTCCGATCATTACAGAACGCCTTCGCTCTCCAAACCTTCGATGATGTGGACGATGTGAAAACACCATTAAAACACAGGTTTTTCCGGCGTGGGATTCACCTACTCATAGGCAGATGGCAAGAGGTCATACAGAATGATGGCCGCCCCGGTGGCGCAGTGGTCTAAGCGATGGCTTCTGATCATTCGTTCGGAAGAGGTCCGGGTTCGAATCCCGGTGAGGCATGGATGTTGTTTGTCTTACGTCACTGGTTCTTTCCCTTCCCTGGAACCAGTGACCCTAAATTAGGGACGGGCGACTGCTTATAGCCCATTGAGTTGCTCACGGTGGTCGTTAAACCTCCAATCAAAAAAAAAAATACAGAATGATGGCAATTATGTGAAATACATGATTTGTGTTCTTCTCCTTTCTTTGTAGCAAACAAAAACGTGTAGAACTTAGACACACACTCAATACATGGGACGCTCCCAACCGTTAGAGCAGAACCTAGAAAGGTTTCATACTGGTTAGTCCATATTTCTTAAATAGCTCGTGTAGTCCCCAGACAGTATTGTTTTCCTACCGTTTAAAATACGAACACGCCCTTACTTTTGTTTTCTAGAAGATTTAACAGCAGTGGGGGAGCTGGTTCTATGGGGGTCCTATTTGCAGGTCCATGGTGTAAAACAATACCGGTACTTTCTTTAATATCTTGAACGTTATATGTCACTGTTCCGTTTGTTCAGTACCCACACATAAATCTACTGTAAAACATTCAACTGTATATAGTAGAAACTATTAAAGAAAAAAAAAAGGAAAACCATAGAACTGACAGGCTCATAATTTAGCTTCAGAAGTGGGAACAACACAATAATTTAGTTTTAGAAGTGGGAACACTAATTTAAAACAGAACTGGAATACACCTCCATCTCAGCTTACCACGAGCCACCACCGTTTAGTATTATTTTAGATTTCAGATAGACGGAACGGCGCTCCGTACTCTTTTTTTTTTTTTTTCTTTCTAGCTGGCACGCTTTCCAGTAAACCCTATATAGCAGAGAAGTCGCTAGACTTCGAAATCAGGATGGTTGAGCATTATTTTTGGTAGGGCAAGCTTTGATAGCAACTTTTTTTTTTTTTACGAAACACTGAAAGAACGAATTTTTAATACTATATTTTTTTTATTTGATTGAAGGTTTAACGACCACTGCGCGCAACTTAATGAGTTATAAGCAGTCACCCGTCCCTAATTTAAGGTCACTGGTTCCAGGGAAGGGAGAAAGCCCGTGCCGTAAGACAAACTCAACATCTATGCCTCACCAGGATTCGAACCCAGACTATCTTCTGACGAATGGTCATAAGCCAGCGCTTAGACCACTGCGCTGCCGGAGCGGCAGTAATGCTTTTGAGCACCGGCTACAAAGGAATTTGTGCAGTCCCCTCCACCTGGACACACATACATACATACACGGATCTAACAAGTTGCGCTACTAGTGTAAGATACAAGTGTTGGTAGTATGTCGCCTTCAACTTATTGCTTGCTCTGGATTCATTGTCTTAATTGCTTTTCAAAAATTTCCGTTTTTTCTTACGAAAATAGTACTGTACTTGAACTATTTATTTAAAAGAAAAAAGTGGTTTTTGTTTATCTAAATAAAATTTTAACGTCGTGCCACGTAGACACAATACCTCCCCACTCCTTAACTTCCTTCCTCCAAACCAGCGACTTGCTCTTGCACTCCTTTCCTGCATAGCAGTTGTCAGCCACTTTCTGCACTTTCACTGTCCCGGAGCAGTCTTATGAGCGCTAGTGTAGCTTTTGACTCCACTTTCCGGGTTGGAATCCCCTATTTTGTAAAGAAAACAAACAGAGCAAGTGACCCCCCCTCAGTGAATTTCTGTCCACAATCGTCATTAGACACCTGGCCATATAAACGTGAAGAAGAAGCTTAAACTAAGGAATTGAAAGAATGGAGAAAAATTGTATTTTCGTGGCCATGCGGATGCTATTTGATAGCCTTTCTACGGAGACGTAAACAGGGCTACTGGGCTACATGAAATAAAACACAACACTTATTACTCGACAAAGTGCAGATTGTATTTTAAAGTTAAATATATTGAAAAATGGCATATTTTGAACTGGGCGGGCAATACAAATTTCAGGATGGTCTCAAGCCCACCCTCGCATCCCCTTGGCGACATTCTTGCTATACAACATAATTTATTTTCTTTTTAAAATACGAATGTCCTATAATTATTTTCCAGTAAAAAAATGCAACAGAAAAACGACACAGTTAGTGGAATTAACGTCCCATGTTTGTTTAAAGGTAGAGTAAATCTATTCTCTCTAAATCCATTCTCACTTGGCAATCAGTCCCTTGAAATTGCTTTTCCTACCGTTGTTAAGAACGTTGAGGTTGGAAAAATATTGTAACTAGGAATTTAATTATCTCATTTGTAAATCCGGAAGTCTGATTTCGACCTATCACTATACGTGTTAAGTATAAGAAAGTACAAGGGAAAAGGCGAAATAGAGGGAGGGGTAAGATATTGAATAAGTAACGGCACCTGGCGTTCCTGTACTTTTTCAATTAACATTACACCGCTGTCAGAATCCTAGAATTCGCTACTGTACAATCGACAATGCTTTATTTATTCACATTTTTTTTGGTTGCTAAAAATTTCTACACTTAAAATACTCGGTTTGCAGGAAACTCCCGCAAACAGGGAATGCTTTACTCACGATAACGCAGATGAGGTGTAAATTCTTTTTGTTTTTACTTTCAGTCATAGATGGCAGCACGTTCGTCTATTAATGACTGACTCGTAGCGAATTTTTAGGGCAGCGCTAATTTTGTTCTTCATTGCTGTAAGCCAAGTCTGTCAGATTGCCGATTTTAAACGGCAAACATACGCAATTACTATTCATCGTTTACAGCTGAGTGATTCTAGTAGCCAAATTACAATATCGTGGATTAAATGAAATAAGACAATTGCGGAACAGCTTCATAAAATCCGTTATGAGCCTGGAACGTACGTTTAATATTTCTTGCATATTCGGTATAATAAGCAACTCTTCGAATAAAACGAAGCAAATTTAGATCGGGAAACTTTGTTTTCCGTGAAGGCTATTTTTTGGTAATTAGGTGATCGGGTGACAATGCAAACATGTAACAAGAAAGCATCTGTTTTTTCCCCAAAAAATTCATGTGTGTGTGTGTGAGAGAGAGAGAGAGAGAGCAGAGCAGTTGATAACACCATGATGAAAGGTGAATACTCTCAAGTGGCTGTGTGCTGGATATATTGCTAGAAGAGCTGAGCATTGTCGGACAGCTGAAAAACTAGATTGGATACTAAGGGGAAGAAAAAGACACAGACCTTGTAAGAGATGGGTGGATGAAATTATAAAGCATGCTGGAGTGACTTGAAAAAGAATGACTCAAAGTAAAGTTGTACAGAAGACTTAGGGAAACTCTCATCCAGTAGTGGATTGGTAATGGTTGATGGTGATATATATATATATATACATACTATATACATATCATTAGAAAATTAAAATGAAATTCTTTTACTGAAGAATTTCCTGCTTTATCAGGGGGCTTTTAAGGAAAGGAAAGAACTGATGGAAAATAAATTAAATATCCTTAACAACGTAGGTTAAAAGTGAAAGCGTAGTTAATAAATATGAATTAGTAATCTAAACCTGCGGAGTAGACCTACAGGCTAGAGCACCAGCCGAGGCTTGCTGTTATGTTAAGTCACTTGATTACAATAAAGGCCCTGGTCAGTGGCGCACTCAGAGGGGGAAGGGAAGGGAGGGGGGCGCTCATAACCTAAGCCCTCCCATTGAGGCTATTACTTTTTTCTTCTTTCTTATCATTGGCTGCCTATTTCTTAATATATTTGCATATATATGCTTTTAAATATGTACTGTATTTTACGAATTATTAGAAACGCATTTTAATATAGCGGAGATATTTTTATGGTTTCCCAATATTTCTGGAGATGTTTTCTCTGGTTTTTTTTATTTGCATCTTCAATATTTTGAACCATCCCCATAAAGAAATCTTGGGTACGCCACTTCCCGGGGTCAAGTTAGTTTGTTTCTATCACTCCTTTTTTATTTTATTTAATTTAGTGCGACAAAAACTAACTCGCACAACAGGAAATGCTGAACTAGGTATTAGGTGCACAAATAAGTTTTAAAGCGTTTTAATACAACGCAACATCTAATTTGAGATAAAACAACAATACCTTTACGAATCAAAATATGTACCGTCATTATCTATCACCTTCCGCCATCGGTCGGGACAAAGTGCAACCCATTTTTGCACTTCGTCATATGTCCGGACCGTACACCACACAAACCATGTTGCATCGAGCGGAACAAATGATGGTCAGAAGGGGCTATGTCGGGACTATACGCCGGGTGCTCCAAAACTTCCCAGCCAAGCGTCAATAACGTTTCCTTGACCGATTTCTCGACATGCGGCCCAGCGTTGTCATGCAGTAATTTCATGGGACGCAATCCTTTGCTTGTGTATGGACGTCTCCGACAGATTTCCTAGTTCAATCGCAGCAATTTTTGCTTTCACCGATCAGCAGTAACAGTTTGACCCTGTTCCAGTAGTTCATAATAGAGCACACAATTCATATCCCACCAGATGCACAGCAGAACTTCCTTGGAGTGAATATTGCGTTTCGGTGTCGAAGTCGTTGCTTTACCGGGGTCTACCAAGTTTTTTTGCATTTGCGATTGTCGTTCCACATCCACTTTTCATCACCCGTAACGATTTTCCACAGAAAAGACTTTCCGTGTTGTTTATTCAACAGATTCAAACACTTCACGACACGCTAATCCTTGTTCCTCTGGCTCAGGTCATGTGGCACCCATTTTCTTTCCTTCTAAATCTTTCCCATTGCGCGTAAACGATTGGAAATGGTTTGTTGAGTTAATCCCAGCTGTTCAGCTAGTTCTTTTAGCGTTTGAGAGGAATCTTCGTCCAGCAACGCTTGCAGTTCCTCATGTGCAACCTTCAACTGGGCGCCGCTACGTTCTCTATCGCTAACATCAAAATCACCTGCTTTAAACCGTCTAAACCAAAACTCACACGTACTTTTCAATACAATATTCTCCCCCAGAACAGACAGATTGATGCACATGATTTTGCAGCACTTTCTTTTCTTTTCTTTTTTTTTTTTTTTGATGAAATTCGTAACGAATGCAGTCTCGAATAAATGCAGTATCGCTTGCCATCTTTCACCTACCGATGTGCAAGTGCGTTTGACTGTTGGACAAACTTCTGTGTCACATTTTATACTCTGGATCAGTTATGGTCACATGACAAGGCGGAGGAATGTCGGATATGTAAAATAGCGGTATAAGTCACACAATAAACGCTTCAAAACTTATTTATACACCTAATATTTGTTATGCTGTAGCTCTTTCTATCCCTTTCGTTGTTCATTATTGTGCAATTTTGAGTAATAATTATAGTTTTCGCGTGTAGTTCACCACTCCGATTTTGCTAGTGTTTTATGAAATAGTTGTGTGCTTTTTTTTTTAATATCATGAAAGTTGGTGATATAAATTTTTCTGGCGTTTTCAACTTGGACACTGAGGACTGGCAAGAGTGAATGAAAGACTCGAAGAATACAGCAGTCGCTTCCAACTCTCGCGTTCGCTCCCTCCACAGACCCGGTATTCGTAGAGACAAGTTCTGAAGCTTTAGTATCTACAGTGGTTTTACTATTGGTTTGGATTGGGATGTACGAACAAAAAAATACAGTAGTATGTTACTGTGAACGAATACGTATCTGTGTAGTATGAATGGCGGAAAATCAGTTGTTTGAAAATAACTGCCGTTTTGTGTGTGTGGAGGGGGAGGGGGAGACCACCGTGAGCAATAATTTTTGCTATACCTAGTCGTCAGACCCTTATTTAGGGCCTCTGGTTCCAGGGAAGGGACATAGCCAAAGTCGTAAAACAAATTCACCCCACCATGCAGGATCTCGAGTCCGGACCCATCTCAGACTAATGGTCAGATGCCAACGCTTGAACCACTGCCACGGCCGTAGCTACCGGTGGGGCAGGGGGATTGTTGCCTTCCTAGAATGACCATTATTAGGGGCGTAAATTAATGCCCTGGAGGGTGTAAAGGGTAGAAACGCACAACATGTGAATTAGATTATTGTAGATTGGTACTGAAAAATAAAAATATACACATTAATATTTTCGTTTCTTTAAAGACGTTTGTTAACGCCACGCAGTATATTCCATGCAGACCCAGAATAACCTGCTCTCAGGTGTAGATTCCTCATATGTACAAAAGGAATTGTCCAAAACAGCGGACAGAGGTATATAGAACAATGTACCGTCATGCCTCACCTCCTTGAGACCTATTCGAACACACCGCTGGAATGAAGAGCTATGCTCTGTCGCGGAAAGCTCTTCTGAGGATTTAACCTTCAACGGAATTTTTCCCAGCCCTGTCTCGAAAATATCTTCCTGTTATGTTCGCTATCTAATACTCATTCGTTCTGTGATGGTTCGATTTTCATCCTGCATTTCCGCAGCGCTGTGTTGTCTGGGTTCACATAACGTTTACGCTTTGCTTAACACACTCGCGGACAATAAAATTTGCGCACCTAGAAGAAAACATGCTACAACCACGAAACCTTGCAAGCAGCTAGAGTGCGTGCTGGTATGCAAATGATCCACGTTTCGTGCGATTGCGCATGACCGCACACCCTGTGGTGGCGCTGCAAGCACGAACTGGGAGCCTTATAAACCGGCGTGTAGTCGATGCCCCACGAAAGCGAAAAGCACCGGCCGAGGAAAGCAAGAGTACAGAGTGACAGGAATGCCGGGTAGATGCCAGAGACATTGATTTACGCAACTTATGGACTGAGAGAGAGGCCTGACCATCGGGCTGAAAACTGCAGGGTGGTCGGCGCGCCGTATAGCCCGCCAGGTGGATCGTTCTGACCATACCGTCCAACTGTATTGGGAGCAGTGGACACGTGACGGCACTGTCACACGGCGGAGTGGCTCCAGACTGAGCAGGAGGACCACCGGTAGAGAGGATCGACGGATCGTGAGCCAGTCACGAAAGGATCTACTATACATGCATATGTACCGGCTGCTGTGTGCTCGCGAACCATTTCCGGACGCCTCGCGGAAGCGAATCTGCGATCCCGGCGTCCCTTACACCGGAACATCGCCGTCTCCGTTTGCAGTGGTGCTAGGCCTTAGCGACGTATGCCACAGACTGGCGACGTGTGGTGTTTAGCGATGAGTGCCGCTTCGGTTTGGGGACAGATGACCATCGCGTCCGGGTGTGGAGGTCCCCGGGTCAGCGGCATAATCCCAAACTCGCTATCGATCGTCCGGCCCACTGCAGGCATTATGGTCTGAGGAGCCATTGTCTACGATAGCCGATCAGCTCTAGTAGTGGTACGTGGATCATTGGCGAGCCAACGGTATGTAGATGAGATCCTACGGCCCCATGTGCTCCCATTCCTGGCCGGGATTCCAGGTGCGCTATACCAGCAGCTCTCACACGGTTCAGGTTCCCCAGGACTACCTACGTCATGTCCAGGCACTTCCATGGTTTACCCGCTCCCCGGACATGTCCCCTATCAAGCATGTGTGGGACCAGTTGAAACGCCAGCTGCTGCCGTGTCGCACTATCCGGGATTTGGAGCACACCGTCCAACACGTGTGCACCAGTCTGCTGCAGGACAACATCAGGAGTCTGTTCGGCTCTATGCCGGACCGTATTGCAACATGTATCGCCGCATGAGGTGGTACGACGCGCTATTGAAAATGACCGGACTGCGTGCCACAGATTCCTCTGTAATTGATCTGCAGCTCTTTTTTTAGCCATCATGTGTATCCCTCACCTGTATCATTACGTCTATAAACTTTCAGTTCAATCCGATGCTTCCTACTTGGTGCGCAAATTTCATTGTCCGTGAGTGTATTTACAACTGTTGGTTCTTAGGTATTTCACCTAGTTTCCATACTAATTTTGAAATTGTCAAAAACTGGAATTGCGGTTTTTAAAAGATAATAACAATTTCCTATAAGAGAGGTATGAGAAAGAAAACTCTTTAGTGGCGTACGGTGGACTAAAATTTATCCGCGATTAAACATTTTAAACCTGTTCTCAACCTTCTTCCGTCCTGTAAAATACAATATTAGTGGATTGAGATGTTTCGAAACGCCACCTGGTGGAATCATACTTAACCACATAGAACCAGGGCGAGATTTTATTTATATTTATGTAGTGCTGTATAACATAAAGTAAAAGTTTAAGTTTTTGTCTTACTTTACTTATAAAGGAACTATAAGTCAGGTAAGACAAAAACCTAAATCGTTCATAATGCGACCTTCTTCAGCGACGGGGCATAGTGAAACACAAGAAAGTAAAGAATCACTTTGAGCCCAAAGATCTACTGCATATTGCCGCTATATACGTTTCGTACAGGTCTCAAGTCTTTGCAGTGAGGTGTAAATAGTGTGAAACCATCTCAACGTAATAGTTGTATACGTAAATGCGGATGACACATTTGGTTGCTTTTGGAGGCGTTCCTTATTTGCTACATTAGTGTGTATCTGAATTTTATAGCCTTATCCTTCGAGCTCTATAGTTATTATTTTTATCAAATGATTGTTCTTGTTTTCTTGGGAAAATGGGGATACTTTTTTCTTCGGGCATATATGACATTGATTTCAAACTGCGAATCGCAGCTTACAAGTATCAAAATGCGAAGACGGCGTTCTCTCGCACTGTAGGTCAAATGTACACTACTGTTTGTGGAATTGCAACATCAAAAAAGAATCGGGCTATTCAAATGAAATTTATATTACAGATGACCACATTTTGTCTCTTCGAAACTCAGCATCGTGTGAAGCTACCTCGCGCAACAATAACAGCCTATTCACGGTGTGAAGGCATATATTTAAGAGGTTTTTGATATCGTCCTGGGTAATTGTCTGCCAGTCTGCTTCAATGCGAGACCAGAGTTCATTTGTGGTGACTGGCGGAGGCGCTTGACGGGCCAGTCGCTTAGCTACCATGTCCCAGATATGTTGAATAGATATCGTCCTGGGAAATAGCCTGCAAGGCTGCTTGTATGCGAGATCAGATTTCATTTGTGGTGACTGGTGGAGGCACTTAATGGGCCAGTCATTTAGCTACCATGTCCCAGATGTATACGGAGAACGTGTAGGCAGAGAGGAAGCGATGTCTGCCGTGAATATGGAAGAGGTCTTGGACATTCCGGGTTGCCACGCTTTTTCCTGCTGGAATATAGCGCCAGGAACTCCGAAGGAAGGGTACCACTTCTGCCTCTAAAACACCCCTGATGTATCGCTGGCGGGTGTACTTCGGTTTGCGGTCCCCGTTGTCTGCTACAAGTGACGCGGTCCTAGTAACGTGCTGTCATCTATCGGACGACGTGAAATGCGCGGCGTGGGTTATTTCTGTAATGAATGTGTTTGTATAGTATGTATTTTGGCTGGCCCTTAAAAGGCCCTTTATTGAATGTTAATTGTGAATCTATCCCGAAACATTTACTGGGACGAAAAATATGTCTTTCCACCAGAATGAAAACCTGTCTTTCTAGTACAATAATTAAATTAGATTTATTACGTACCTGGAAAGAACTGTTTGATGATGCGAATCATTGCCTGAAAGCACTGTTCTGAAAAAAAGACAATTCCTTCGGAATAAATATTTCACAATGTGGTCTGCCAAATGATTTTTTGTGAGACCCATCTGAACAGAAGCAGATCCGGGAAAATTTTTGCAAATCCGTTCAGTTGTTCTGCGACACTATTGTATCGCAACTGAAAATCACGTTTTTTGTTTAAGAAACATAAAAAAAGTACAGTTGCTCTGGAAACAGTGGCGAGCGTAGTACTGGGGAAGCGGAGGTTGTTAAAAAAAATACAGCAGTCATCCTTAAATTATAGTGGGTGTTACGGAAAATTTTTCATCGTCTCATGCGAAGATTTTGCTGCAGAAAAACTGTACTGCAATTTTTCTGTTGTGGACAATCACAGTTAGAAATTTCAAGATATTCAAATATCGTGGCAAACTCACTTAATCGACGTGGAAAAAGCGAATAACCAGGTTTAAGTGTTTGATCAATGCATCCTTCCAGTGCTTAATGCATCCTTCCAGAAAATTCAAAGCTGCATGGAGAGATGCATGCTTGGTGTAACCAGGAGAGATAAGAAGAGGAACTCGTGGATCCGAAAAATGACAAGAGTGGAAGACATGATCTGAGTAAAATCCCTGAAATGGCAGCGGGCTGGACATACTGCCAGAAGGACAGACCATCGATGGACAGTCGAAATTTTAGATTGGATTCCAAGGGTCAGGAAAAGACCCAGAAGAAGAGCACATGGAAGATGGGTGGATGAAATTCGAAAGTATGCGGGAGTAACATGGAGGAGACTGGCACAAGACCGTTGTGGAAGAGGTTTAGAGAGACCTTAGTCCAGCAGTGAATTGATAATGGTTGACAATGATTATGATGATGAAATCACTAGTTTAGTTAGTTATGTACGTAATTGCGCTGGAGAAGCTTCTAATTTTGGACACACTCAATATTTATATTTGTTTAAAAATTTCTCTTAAGAATGCGGAAGTAAGAACATTAAAATTAAAAAAAAATGCTTATAGAGCTTTTTCATGTTCGACAGATCGTAAAATAATCTTGATTTCTATACCTTTGATTTCCTTTCGTACCTTTATTTCCATACCTTTTAGTTCTTAAATTTTCAACGAAGTGGGCTGAAATTCCAGCAAATAGGCTACTACCAAACTGCTACTGCCAAAATTATGTTGTGGTACCAAGAATCCTTTCGCATAAGACATTACTTTTAAATTTAAATAAATGAAAAAAAGATACAGAACTTTTACACGGTAAAATTTTCTATTTGTACTGCAATTTTTGTAATTTTTATATTGTGGACAATCACAGTTAGAAATTCAAAGATTTTTAAATATCATGGCGAATAGATTCTTCATTTAGTGATCATATATTCGTATGTGTTTCAATTAAAAAAACATGCTTTTATGCTGCGGTTATGTATGTATTGTAAAGACACCTGTGAAAACACAGTTTTGTCGAATCCGGGTCCTCTCACTCCGGAGAAAGTCGCTCTCCCAACTGAGCTATGCCGACGTATGCTCTCGCTGCTATCTGCCTTTATCTAATGTGCGTCCTGCGGCGCACGCACGTCATCTATTGTAGTTGAGATTCTAGGAGTTTCCTGGTGAGGGCATTTTTTTCCCTAATTTAAAATAGAAGCCCCCCCCCGCGCTTGTTATAATTGTATTATGTGTATTTCGTTTATGAAAAAGTGTTGCGGTTCAGTTGTGTGTTTAAAACAGCTGAACTGAAAGCATTTTTAAGAAAGTAAGAAAAAAGATACAAAATATACGGAAGGGGCCCACCGGGAAATGTCCCGGTTGGCGAATACGCCCCTGCATCTGAAAGGCTGCTTTTCGGGGGCCGGCAGTAACTTTCTACACCTTGAGTACAGTGGCGTAACCATGTTTTAAAATATGGGGCAGGGGTCGGGGTCGAATCACACATACACACATTTTATATAGTATATTATACATGTATATACATGTACGCTATCTACCAACAAGTAATTGGACACCTGTGATAGCAAAGGAAAACGAAGTTCATTCACCTTCAATAGTTGGTGGAGCCTCCACGAACGGCGATTACAGCTGCGACCCTCCGGGGCATACTCTCAATCAGGCGTTGTACGACGGCTAGCGGTATTTTCTTCCACTCGGCTTGGAAAAGACAGGTCAGTTCCTTCACCGATTTCGGACGGTGGAGGCACCCCTTAAATCGAAGCTCCAACTCGTCCCAGAGGTGCTCGATAGGGTTAAGGTCCGGGCTCTGCGCAGGCCAGTCTATTCGATTAACCCCATTGTCACCATACCAAGCCATGGTGGACCTCGCCGCATGACAGGTGGCATGGTCATCCTGAAAGTAACATGGGTCCACCCCGTAAAACTGCCATAACGTAGGAAGCGCATGGTCATCCAAAATGGTGCAGTAGGTCTCGGCGTTGAGTCTACCAGGAATTGTGACCAAGGGTGCCGTGCCATACCAGGAGAAACACCCCCATAGCATAATTCCACCGCCGCCGAACTTCACAGTTGGCACAATACATTCCGGCAGGAGGCGTTCTCCAGGTAGACGCCAAACCCAGGCCCCATCCGAACGGTAGAGGGTGAACCTTGATTCACCGCTCCAGAGAACCTGTTTCCACTGTTCAACGGTCCACTGTCGACGTTCTTTGCACCACGTTAGCCGAGCAGAGCTATTGGACTTGGTGATCAAAGGTTTGTGGGCGGCAGCACGTCCATGATAACCGAGCAGATAATCTTCCTTACGGATGGTATTCATCGAAAGAACCCTCCCGGATGCCCGTTGAAACTCCTCGCTGATGTGGCTCATCGATTTGGTGCGACTCTTCCGAATTTCTCTGGCCAGGACCCGTCGGTCTTCTAACTCCCAGTTTTGTGGGTCTGCCGGGTCGGGGCACATTCCGACAGTCACCTCTCATCTTCCACTTGCCAATCACGTAGGCCACTGTCGATTTTGGGTACTTCACCTCACTGGATATGTCACGTATGGATCGGCCATTTCTGTGATACCCTACGATTACACCTTTCTCGAAATCAGAGAGCTCCGAACTGCGTGGCATCTTGCATGCGACTGGTTGCGTTGTTGTTTCCCACACGATATTTAACGGCGCGGCCGTGACGTGTATCAGGACCGCAGATATCGTCGATTGCAGGGGTGTCCAATTACTTGTTGGTAGATAGTGTATATACACGTATACGTGTTTGCATTGTACGGAAAATTACTATCTTATGTTATTAAATTTAGTTGGTTCACATCATAAAAACTGTGCATTATATCATTATATTCCAGAAAATTTTTTTTGGAGGGGGTCCTTTACATTAAGGATCCCGACTCTGAAAATCAGGGGGTCCTGACCCCTCGACCACCCAGTGGTTACGCCTATGCTTGAGTATGAGCACCAGTACAAGGATCCAAGAAATTGAGGGACTGGTTTTTGTACCCTCATCCTTCGCCTCTTCCTCGAAAAAACGCTTCCAAGAACAGAAACATGGCGATGCAAGTTAGACATACGGAGCGAACAGCGATGACGTAACGGAGGCAGCACCGTTGGGAGGAAAGAGCGGAAGCGTCACCTATCGGGAAACGTGTGATTTCCCGTGATTCTACGTTACTTCCTTCTAGCAGACGACGGCGGACGCAAACCGAAGTGCTTCCTCGCTGGCTGTTGAGGGTTCCCTCAATTCGTATCAGACGAGATCGCGAATTGAACCCAATGAAGCCCCAGATAATGACGCTTGGCGTTGGGCCGGTATGAGGCTGCACGGGGACGTTCACCACGATGTCTTCGAACATATATGCGACCATCACTGTGCATCAAGTTGAATCGTGACTCGTCAGAAAACACGACCGGTTGCCAATTAGCGCACTGATGTCTGTGTTCGAAACTCCATTGCAGCTTGAGGCGTCTGTAGTTGAGGATCCCAGGAACGCGCAGCATGGGCTGCTAGTAACCATTCCTCTGTTAAGCAGACGATGTCGAACAGTGCTGGAGAACAAAGCCTGACCTGTGATAGTGTTCTACTGATGCGCTAACATCTTGGATGTCGCTGTGCGATCGGTCACTGCCATGCGGTAGAGGTGTCGGTCATCCTGTGCGATTTTGCGGTCCATTTCCCGGATTTCTGTGCGTCCGAGTCTCGTCTGTCCAATGATGCCACGTTCGCAGCACTGTATTGGCGTTTCGTCCCATACGAGTGTCAATTTCTTGGTGCGAAAATCCAGCTTCTCTCATCCCAACAATCCTTCCACGCTCAATGTCCGTCAGGTGTTCATAAAACGACTTTCTTCGACGACGGGAGTCACAAAAAACACCCGTTCAACTCAATGTAGGCTCTTCACTGTTTACAACATCACGTTTCATACCCAAGATTGGACAGTTCAGGGAGCTCTGCTCCGAATGCTCATTTTCACTGACAATTTAATCATTTGCATGTCCCAACCTAATTTACATATCCTGTAAGTTTCAAGCTAGTTAGTACCAGAACTTCTTCATGGTATTCCAATTTTCACAAACAGTATTGTACTTTCAGTTGACCCAATGGTGGCTGTGTAGGTTTTACTGTATAGAGGTGCTCTTCTATTAAATTCATATCGCCGAAGGTATATTTATTTCACTTACACGTTCCCTCAGGCTAAAGAAGTGAAGATTCTGGCTACTGTACTCGTGTGACAAGGGTTCTTAGAAGTCACCAGATTCCTTTGCTGTGTTGAAAAATACGGTATGTTAGACAAACACAGCGGACTTAAATATTGGGTTGATGCATAAGTTCATGTCGTTTTATTTCACGAGAGTTTCCCTGGTCAATACTTACGGTGCAGATAGCCAGTTTTATATCAAAATGTAGCCAGTAATATCGTGTATCTAACTCATATTGCGTTTTGTGACTGTGGTTAATAGTTTTTTGGTTTTAAGGTCCGGAAGTATGGAATGTCAAGTAGAGAGGAATGAACATTTCCGATATCTGCTCTTTTACGAGTTTAACAAGGGATCCACAGCCGCCGAGGCTACTCGAAAAAATTGTGCTGTGTATGGGGAGGACGCAATTACCCCGAGGACAACCGCATATGATTTGAGCGGGTTCCGAGGTAGCAGTTTTGACCTCAACGACTTTCCAAGTTCAGGTCGTCCATCTCACTTTGATGAGGATCGTTTGTTCCATCTCATCCACTTGGATCCGCGTCAAACCACACGCGAATTGGCTCCTGAGATGGACTGTGATCAGGCCACAGTGGTGAGACACCTGGAACGTATGGGAAAGGTTCAGAAATTGGGGTCTTGGGTGCCTCACACTCTCACCGAGAACAAGAATCAACGTGTTGCCATATGTGGTTCCTTGCTGGCGCGTTGTCGCGAATGTTCTCAGCAATACGAGCCCTTTCTGTCACGTATTATTACTAGAGATGAAAAGTGGTGCCTGTATATGAATTTCAGGCATCGGAGGGAAAGGTTAAGCCCAAACAAGATTACCACACCACGTCCAAAACATAACCATCCTGCAAAGATCATGTTGTGTGTCTGGTGGGACATGGAAGGCATTATTCACTGAGAAATGCTGCTGAGGAATCGGGCCATCAACGCTGTACTTTATCGTGTGAAACTCCGCCGTGTGAAGGGAGCAATTCAGCAGAAACGGCAACATTGGCGCCATGGTGTCCTTCTTCAACATATAACGCACGGAACTCACAGTGCAAACATCACCAAAATGGCCATTCAGGACATGAAATGGCAGATCTTTCCACATCCGGCCTATTCCCCAGATGTCGCCCCTTCAGACTATCACCTGTTCTGATCTCTGCCGAGCCGCCCCGGTGGCGCAGTGGTCTAAGGCGCTGGCCTCTGATCATTCGTCCGTAAGGGGTCCGGTCATGGATGTTGTGTTTGTCTTACGGTACTGGCTCTCTCCCTTCCCTGGAACCAGTGACCCTAAACTAGGGACGGGCGACTGCTTATAGCCCATTGAGTTGCTCACGGTGGTCGTTAAACCTCCAATCAAAAAAAAAAATCTCTGCCGAATTCACTCCATGGCAGAACGTTCAACAATGATGTTGATCTCCAGAATTTCCTTGATGATTTCTTCGCAGCAAAACCTGCACGTTTTTTCAAGAATAGCATTGCAGACCTATCCAGACGTTGGACACCATCGTAAACAATGTAGGGCGGGGGGATACATAGTTTATTGATTCCGTTTTCTCTTCTGATGAAATACATTCCTGTGGTGCAGTGAAAAAAAACCCGACATGAACTTATGCATCAACCGAATAGTATTGATACTAGAAGATTTACGTTCAGTCTGAACTCAATGATCCAAGTTTTAATTTTTTTTCTCGTAATCAATATTTAGGATAATGTGCACACGTGAACCATGTGTGATACGACGAACATTTACAATAACGTTCAGAAATGATCCATGTTGCGAGATTATTTTATGTTTAATCAATACTTCGATAATATAATGTGCACACCGGAAACACTCATTAGGTCTTTTGCGTGCGTGCCTAAATGAAAGACAGGTTAACACTTTGGGTAATGCGCTCACATAAATCAAGTGTGAACTTTTAGGGCAGTGAGTGCACGAGCTGCTTATTCTATCAATGCTAGAAAAAGCCAAAATTTTCAGTCTAAAAAATTTGCTACTGAGCAGATGTGATTGTAATATACGACATATTTACCTTTTTTTCTTTTTTGCTAAACCTAATTTATTTTTAATTTCTTGGTCATTTCTTGGTCCCAGCAGATTTTTTAGTTTCGAAAATTTTTATGATTACACTATTCATTTCATATTATATCCCTGCTATTTCATGACATTCCTCTGTTGTGAAAAGCTATTGTACTTTCATTCCTTTCAGATGCTCCCTTCCTAAGCTGAACTTACATTGCTGTAAAAAGAAAAATCAGGATGATTTTATGGATTGCAATACTATGGATTATGGTGATAAATCTCTTCTTCCTCCGGTGTAAATTTTCATAGTAGGTGGGTTTAGTATTCTAAAGTAAATCACACTGTCTGTATCGCAAGATAAACGCGAGATTTAATTTTTAAGATGCCTTTGTGGGAACATAAATTTGTCGCGTATTTTTCCACGGAGACCTTGCAACTGAATATAGTAAAGGGACATTTTCCTAAGCTTAGTGGGAATAGCAATTTGTCACGTATTTTCCTTCGGGGACCTTGCAACTGAATAGTAAATGGTCAGAGGGGCGGATTATCCACCGGCACAGTTTTCTTACCTTAGTGGGAACAGCAATTTGTTACGTATTTTCTCAAGGAGACCTGGCAACTGAATAGTAAAAGGTAAGAGGCGGATTGTCCACCGGGACATTTTCCTTAGTGGGAACAGCAATTTGTAACGTGTTTTCCTTCGGAGACCTTGCTACTGAATAGTAAATGGTCAGAGGGGCGGATTGTCCACCAGGACATTTTTCTTACCTTAGTGGGAATAGCAATTTGCCGCGTATTTTCCCACGGAGACCTTGCAACTGAATAGTAAATGGTCAGAGGGGCGGATTGTCCATCGGGACATTTTTCTTACCTTAGTGGGAATAGCAATTTGTCGCTTATTTTCCCACGGAGACCTTGCAACTGAATAGTAAATGGTCAGAGGGGCAGATTGTCCACCGGGACATCCGTAGCTCAGTGGAACAGGAATTTGTCGCGTATTTTCCCACGGAGACCTTGCAACTGAATAGTAAATGGTCAGAGGGGCGGATTGTCCATCGGGACATTTTTCTTACCTTAGTGGGAATAGCAATTTGTCGCTTATTTTCCCACGGAGACCTTGCAACTGAATAG
Source organism: Macrothele yani (assembly GCA_039090855.1). NCBI lineage: Eukaryota > Metazoa > Arthropoda > Arachnida > Araneae > Macrothelidae > Macrothele > Macrothele yani. Next base: position 6,526,745 of record CM077014.1, read on the forward strand.
TAAATGGTCAGAGGGGCGGATTGTCCACCGGGACATTATCCTTAGCTCAGTGGGAACAGGAATTTGTCACGTATTTTCCCACGGAGACCTTGCAACTGAATAGTAAATGGTCAGAGGGGCGGATTGTCCATCGGGACATTTTTCTTACCTTAGTGGGAATAGCAATTTGTCGCTTATTTTCCCACGGAGACCTTGCAACTGAATAGTAAATGGTCAGAGGGGCGGATTGTCCACCGGGACATTATCCTTAGCTCAGTGGGAACAGGAATTTGTCACGTATTTTCCCACGGAGACCTTGCAACTGAATAGTAAATGGTCAGAGGAGCGGATTGTCCATCGGGACATTTTTCTTACCTTAGTGGGAATAGCAATTTGTCGCTTATTTTCCCACGGAGACCTTGCAACTGAATAGTAAATGGTCAGAGGGGCGGATTGTCCACCGGGACATTATCCTTAGCTCAGTGGGAACAGGAATTTGTCACGTATTTTCCCACGGAGACCTTGCAACTGAATAGTAAATGGTCAGAGGAGCGGATTGTCCATCGGGACATTTTTCTTACCTTAGTGGGAATAGCAATTTGTCGCTTATTTTCCCACGGAGACCTTGCAACTGAATAGTAAATGGTCAGAGGGGCGGATTGTCCACCGGGACATTATCCTTAGCTCAGTGGGAACAGGAATTTGTCACGTATTTTCCCACGGAGACCTTGCAACTGAATAGTAAATGGTCAGAGGGGCGGATTGTCAATCGGGACATTTTTCTTACCTTAGTGGGAATAGCAATTTGTCGCTTATTTTCCCACGGAGACCTTGCAACTGAATAGTAAATGGTCAGAGGGGCGGATTGTCCACCGGGACATTATCCTTAGCTCAGTGGGAACAGGAATTTGTCACGTATTTTCCCACGGAGACCTTGCAACTGAATAGTAAATGGTCAGAGGGGCGGATTGTCCATCGGGACATTTTTCTTACCTTAGTGGGAATAGCAATTTGTCGCTTATTTTCCCACGGAGACCTTGCAACTGAATAGTAAATGGTCAGAGGGGCGGATTGTCCACCGGGACATTATCCTTAGCTCAGTGGGAACAGGAATTTGTCACGTATTTTCCCACGGAGACCTTGCAACTGAATAGTAAATGGTCAGAGGAGCGGATTGTCCATCGGGACATTTTTCTTACCTTAGTGGGAATAGCAATTTGTCGCTTATTTTCCCACGGAGACCTTGCAACTGAATAGTAAATGGTCAGAGGGGCGGATTGTCAATCGGGACATTTTTCTTACCTTAGTAGGAATAGCAATTTGTCTCGTATTTTACCACGGAGTCCTTGCAACTGAATAGTAAATGGTCAGAGGGGCAGATTGTCCACCGGGACATTTTCCTTAGCTTAGTGGGAATAGCAATTTGTCTAGTATTTTTTTTTTTTGGAGACCTTACAACTGTATTTTCCCAAGGAGACCTTGCTGCTGAAAAGTAAAGGGTGGTCAAGGGGATTGCCCACCAGAAAACGTTTCTTTCACCACCCGAAAAATCGATTTTCTCGTATTCTTTTTTTCTTTTTTTATCTGGAGTTTTTAGAATGAATGAATAACAGTTCTAATGATTATGTAAATGATAATCCTTAATTTCATTTGAGTTTTATTTCTGTCTGAAAAGTTACTTCCTTAAAGTGAGAAGTTTCGCCTAGTTTGATACTTTGGACTTTTGCTCTGAAATGACATTGCAAAATTCTCTCTTATGCGAGAAAAGTACCGGTGGACCAAAGCACGCTGTTATAAATTAATTTAGAAGAAGATAAAAATAGATCTACGCAGGCTGTTGGACTTGGTGCCAAGGGTAATTGGATGCCCTACTCTCTTTTTTTTACTTCGAAGGCGACAGTAGAACCCATTGTGATGGCCCATCATCCCAACCCCTTATCCACAAACGAGCATAAAACAATTTTCCTGCAGACACATTCCGAAATTCGTATTTAACCTTAAAAGAAACAACGATTTATCATTATTGGTTCATACGTCAAAATAATGGATAGACTTATACAAGAGGCGTCTATTTAGGCAGAAGATACCAATAGCATTGCGCAGTAAGCGATCACTGACCAAATAAATGTGAAAATTAATCGCATAGGAAAATTGCCACGTGCATACTTCAACTTTCAGGATGATCTTCATTGTGATTTAGTTGAAAACGGAATCTGCAAGTGACCGATTCTTTTTAGTCCAAATCATACTTTTCAAAGGAAAATAATTATCTGGTACGGCACCACGTATTTAGTATTGTTTGATGCTACATTGAATCTTGAGCGGATTTCAAAAAGTTCTTTCACCATTAAATTGTTTTTAAAGTTTACGACTGGATTCCTTTTACAAAGCATTTTTCAACAGTTCTCTTTCATTCAGGATCTAACAGAATTTCTTTCATGAGGGAATTTATGAGGTGTTCCCCTGTATAGGTGCATGTTTTATGATAGTGGATCGCAAGATAAAAATTCCTGGCTCTGGTTTGGTCATTCTAATCCGTCCCCGTACAGGGTAGTGTGCATAAGTGGGGCAACATCATTTGTGGCAGTTATACTTTGAGCGTGTCTGTAAAAGCGAGTATGTGTTTCTTCTATGACAGCACTTGTGACGTTACCTTCCTCATATGTGACGCACATGTAAAGACGGCAAGTGGCAGTGATAAGCCCTTGCCGGCGTAGCTTAATTGGGAAGGCATTCGGCTCTGGAGCAGAAGGATGTGGGTTCTAGTCCCGGCAAATGGAAATGTGAATTTCACATTGGCGCCCGAACATAAAAATAACTCTACTGGCCGTTAGCTTCTTCGAAAAATGTGTGATGTTCGTTCCACACATCGCCTGGAATTATCGATAATTCCTACTTCTGCAGAGAGTTACTTCAAGCATGGTTTCTCGGCTGACCCGGAAACCCATGATTCCGTCTCAGCCCTTTCTCAATATGTGACGTGCCTACCTCCTAGGTGACGCACATGTCAAGACAGCAAGTAGCAGTGAAAAGCCCTTGCTGGCTTAGCTTAATTGGGAGAGCATTAGGCTCCGGAGCCGAAGGATGTGGAGACTGAGTATCGCCACTCGCAAATTTGGGTTTCACATACACACACTACAGGAAAATATCAAAATGATGTACACGAAGAAGACATCGAAACAAAGATTTTCTAAAACAGTCTTGGAAAGCTTGCTCAACTATTTCTCGACTTTTATGCATTCGTGCATGACAGCCGTTCTGACTGGGCATATTTTCATAGTTATTCAATGTAAGAGTTTGGGCGTTATACCGTCTGTCTGATCTTCCGTTCTTTGTTGACTTTTCGCTTATGTAAATTTTGGTTTCTTAGCGTTTTGTTTTGTTTTTCACATTACATGTTATATGTGAACTTCAGTGAGTTTTTCTTCTCAGGGTTATGGACCAGCAGTCTGCCTAGTTATGATGAATTGTACAAATACAGGGACCATGCAACTTGAAGCGTATATACTGATCAGGAACTCCGCTTAGGTTGGTGTTGACTCCATCTATGAATCTATGAATGTGTACCATCATACGTATATTGTTAGATCTTTTATTGTACAAAGAGTTCTAGTTCATCTTTAAATCAAGGAATAAACCAACTTCGAAGGCTTAACTGTAAATCAATCTGTTAATTGTTTGTTTCTCTACAGTATTTGCGAGAATCCAGAATCTTCAGAAGTCTAATTGTATAGTTTAAGGACAGTTTTTTTGCCCCTGTAGTAAAAGAAACAATAGATCGAAAGCTGTGCGATTTCGTAATGCACTGAAGTGCCAACTGTCATGGGATACGTACCTAGTATCTTGTAGGACCTCCTCTAGCCCGGTGAAGTGAAGCAACTCGACGTGGCATCGATTCCACAAGTGATCGAAAGACTTTTTTTTGGGGGGGTTGGAGGTTTAACCACCACCGTGAGCAACTCAATGGGCTATAAGCAGTCGCCCGTCCCTAATTTAGGGTCACTGGTTCCAGGGAAGGGAGAGAGCCAGTGCCGAAAGACAAACACAAAATCCATGCCTCACGGGATTCGAACCCGGACCCCTTCGGACGAATGATCAGAGGCCATCGCTTAGACCACTTCGCCACCGGGGCGGCGATCGAAAGACTTCTGGAGTTCATGCTGTCTGAATAGCCGCCCACAGTTCCCTGGTATTTATAGGTTCAGGATCTTGCGTGCGAATGGACCTTTCCAGCACGTCCCATAAGTGCTCTATTGGGTTCATGTCGGGCGATCATGGTGGCCACACCCTCCGTTAGAACTGTCCAAAATGTTCCTAAAACCAATTTTGGACAACTTGGGCCTGGAAAATCCCATCGTTGTTGGGGTACATGCAGTCCCCGAAGGGCTGAAAATGGTCACCTGGCAGAGCAACAAAGCGATTACCGCTTAATGACGTATTTACGAAAACCAGAGGACCCAAACTGTGCCACGTAAAGACACCCCACACATGTATGGGACCACCACCAGCTGGCACAGTGCCTTGTTGACAGCTTGGGTCCATGGCCTTATGAGGTCTGCGCCACACCCGAACCCTACCATCAGCTCGTAACAACTGGTAGCGTGACTCATCGGACATCACTTTACGGTACAGGTTTTTCGTCCCATGTTTTGTCATTTGTCCATTAACAGAATTTGCGTATGTTTTGCCAGTTTTGGTAGTCTTGGCAGCCAAAAAACACTCATTTTTTCCGCAAAATGCTCAAGGGATTTTAGTTGTCCACAATCGGAAATGAAGGCGCGTTTGTGCGTACGTTGCAAAATAAGGATGTGGCTCATGTTGAAGATTCTCTGGGGGGGGGTATTCAATCATTACTGCCAGCTGCAGTCAGTCCGTTTTATGTGGCACCGAAAGTCTGAACTCCCAATCACTGGAGAAAAACTGCACAATCAGGTTGTGTCTCCCCCATAGAGATAACACCGAGAATGACGTTTTGTATGTTTATTAACACGAGCTTTTGTGTGTGCGTGTATGCAAGATGGAAAGATAAAAGGGAGCACAATTTTTAGTTTACCTAGGCCACAGAAATGCCTAGTCGCGCCACTGGCTCATTTTAATCTTTAACGATATATAAATTCATTCAATAATTTTTCTTTCATATTCTTTCAGCCCTAGGAAGGGTTTCTAATTTCCACTGTACATCTGTGGTCAAGTACCAGTTTAATAGTAGAATTCGTTATTTGGAATCCGAAAGTCATTCACGGTCGAGTCACATTATTTTGACCACCAGCTGATATCCAGAATAACCGTCGTGTGCAGGGCGGACAGCAGCTAGACGGGCTGGGAGTGACTCAGTAAGGTGCTAGAAGGTGTTCACAGGTATGTGGAGCCATGCTGACTGCAGTGCATTTGACAGCTGCTAAAGGGTGCATGGTTGAGGATTCATAGAGCAAGCAACGCGATCGAGGTGGTTCCACAGATGCTCAGTTGGGTTTAAGTCTGGGGAATTAGGGGGCCAGGAAAGTACTTTGAACTCTTCATCGTGCTTTTCCAACCACTCTCGGACATTTCTAGCTGTTTGACACGTCTCATTGTCGTGCTGGAAGATTCCATCCGCTCCAGGGAAGACAATCAGCATGTATGGGTGTACGTGGTCTGCAAGGATGGATTCATAACGAATTCGGTTAAGTATGAGTGGACTCAGAGAACGCCAGGAAAACACCACAGGTATGAGTGGACTCAGAGAACGCCAGGAAAACACCACAGGTATGAGTGGACTCAGAGAACGCCAGGAAAATATTCCCCAGACCATAACTCTGCCCCCACCAGCTTGTGTTCTTCCAGCAATGGTTGAAGAGTGTTCGATGTTTCTCGCCTTATACGCCAACGTCCATCCGTTCGATGAAGCAGAAAACGCGACTCATCGGAGAAGGCAATCCTTTGCTAATCAGCGGAGGTCCAATTGCGATACTTCCGTGCAAATGTAAACCTTTTCTGCCGATGCACTTCCTTTAGCATAGGTGCAGTGACCATCCGTCTGCATCGGATCCCCATACGCAGCAGGGTTTGCTGAACTGTCCGGTAGTCTCCTGGTTCATTCGGCAAGTGAGTTGCTCCACTGTAGCTTGTCGATCGGCCCTCACGCAACTTCGACGCCGATGTTCACCTCTGGCATTAATAACACGTGGTTTTCCGCAGTTTCCACGTAGCGTATTCGCAATGGTGCCATTTCTCCAATCACGACACACTTTAACCACAGCAGCACGCGAACAGATCACAAACTGCGCTGTTTTAGAAATACTGCCACCCTTGGCCCGAAAGCCTATAATCATCCATTTTTACAAATCTGATAAATCGCTCCTTTATCCATGACAGCAACGAGTGATATGTTTTCAGAATGCATACAACACACCTTATATACTTTCACACCTTATATATATTTTTTCATTGGCTACGCGCTGTTGCCGTCAAAAGTAGGAGGTGGTCACAATAATGTGACTCGACTGTGTATCTCGTAACAACTGTATATTTTACCCTAACATAAACTGGCACTGAGTGCCTTTAGTGTTATCAGTACTTGGCCGTTTTTTTTTTTTTTTTTGATTGGAGGTTTAACGACCACCGTGAACAACTCAATGGGCTATAAGCAGTCGCCCGTCCCTAATTTAGGGTCACTGGTTCCAGGGAAGGGAGAGAGCCAGTGCCGTAAGACAAACACAACATCCATGCCTGACCGGGATTCGAACCCGGACCCCTTACGGACGAATGATCAGAGGCCAACGCCTTAGACCACTGCGCCACCGGGGCGGCACTTGGCCGTTTGTGACGTATAACTGAGGTGACGCAATAGTCAAAACGACAAGTTGCAGCGATAAGCCAAGATCGGTGTAGTTCAGTCGGGAGAATAACTGTCTCCGGAGCGAGGAGACGTAGGTTCGAAACTCTCCACCTGGAAAAAAGGTTTTCCACATTGGCGCCTGAAAGTAAAAATTAATCTTCTTGCCGTGAGGTTCGAAAAAAATGTGTGATGCTTTTTCCACACATCATCTACAATTAATAAATTCTTTCACTACAGTGAGCTCTCCTTCATGCATGTTTTGCGGCGTCACCGAAACCTGCGATCTTGTGCCCCCACCTTTCTCGAGAGATGGGGGGAGATATATGACGTACCACTGGGGTGACGCAGTAGTCAAAACAAGTTTTAGCGATATGCCAAGGTCGGTGTAGTTCAGTCGGAAGAACAACCTGTTCCGGAGTAAGTAGACGTGGCTTCCAATCCCACAACTGGAAAAAAGAGCTTTAATTTCACACGTTATGACAAGCTAGTAAGGCAGATATCTGCCTAATGCCGTCTATTTCAGGGTCCGCGTATTTTAATCAGTTTTTTTTATCAGCATTAAAGTTTTAACCTGTATTATCTTTGAATAAATAAATAAAATCACTCAAACGATTAACAGCCGAAGATTACGCTTTTCCGATTTTCTATCTCCCAAAGCTTTCTGTCTGATGTCTGTGGTTAAGTGAAACTATATTAAAACAGCTTTTCCCCTCTTTGTGCTTTGCAGTGAAAGTTTGTAACATTTCCACCGGATTTATAAATAAAATGACAATAACAAATGGAGAATGTGTAGTCAATCAATATACAAAAAACTGCTAACAAGTTTCCTGTGTTGAGTGAAAAGCAGAACTTGACAGACTTTCTGACTTAACAGGATTGTAGTTCCCATTCTATTCACTACTGGATACATCGGGTTGTTCCATACATGTAAATTCAATAATTTATATGCATTTCCAAATTTTAATTTCCTGCTATTGAAAAAAAAATTGTTAGTCCAATGTGTTTCAAAATTTATATTTTAACGATTTAGCACCACACGCGCTTTTCAGAAAAGTAAATTATTAGGGAGCAACCAAGTTAATCTTTGCCTAGGGCCCGGATTGAGTGTATTACTTTCTATTAATCTATGTTTGATGACACTGTTGCTCAAAATGAGAGAATAATTTAAAATTCGTGAATAATTAAAATCTTAATGACGAAATTGAATAAAATTTGGTAGAGAGGTTTATTATTATTATATATAACTTACGTAACTCAAACAGAAGAAAATCATAATCTTATAATTTATGTGTGTTGATATCATAGTCATACAATTTACATGAAAGAGCATCCATGGAACAATATTTAAAATCTGTTACTTAGGACACGTGGTATTTTAATATGGAGTATGATCACCTCTAACAGCCATGCAGTTCCATCAAAGAGAACTCATACTATTTGAGGGTATTGGCGAGGTCTTGAGAGATTAATGACCGTTCCTTAACAAAAGATGTTCTGAGGTCTTGAAGCGTTCTGGCAGGAGCTTGCCAGCCATCTTTGCACCACAACGCTTCAAAAACTCAGATGAGTCTCCCTAGAGCTTCCCGTACATGCTCATTGGAATTAAAGTCAAGGGATCTGGGTGGGCACTCTATTCCCCGAATGGATTATCCATCCAGATTAAGAGATTAACTTTTAAGTATTGCACTCAGCCCCGGACCCAGGCAAATATTTACAGTTCGAGGAAATCGTGGACGAAATGAGAAATTATTGTCCACGAGAATAAAATCTGTACCAAGGGTCCACCTAAATGGCTGGCAAATGGGTTCAAGATCTCATCTCTGTCTCAGAGTAGTAACAGAGCGACTCAGAAAGATGTTCATGTCTGTTAAATCTTTCGCCTCCATTCCTGCCCAGATCATTACCGCCACTAGAGAAATCCCTTCCTCTGACACTAAAGGGACTGTTGCAGATCCCTGGTTCTCTCCTGACGACAATGCACTACTTCGCAAATCAGTACTTAAGAAGAATCGCGATTCATTTGCGAAAAAAACATTCGCCCACCGCTTTGGACTTCAAGCATGGTGTTGGCGACTCCACGTAAAACGATCTCTCCGGGTGGCGTAAGTTAGAGGGCCACAAATAGCTAGTCTAGCAGCATAAAAAGATTTCTCACGAAGTCTTCTATAAACAGCATGCTTTAAAACCCTCGTTCCTGTAGCTGATGAGTTGCCTGACTGACATCTCTGTTTAGTCTGGCAGTCAGACTCATATGGCGATCATCTGCAGCAGTTTTGGCTCTTAGACAGCCTTGTCCTCGTCGACGAGGGACAACTCTTCGCTGTTGTAACTGTCTCCATTGATTTGACATGACATTTTGTGGTACATTTAACACTCTGGAAACTTCAGTCTGGGACTGACTTGCTTCCATCCTACCAATCCTTCTCCACCGCCGAAAATAATCCATACGATGAATTCGTGTCGTAATTAGCTTGACGTGCCAATGAAGTGAAGGCACGCAGTGGTCTAAGCGATGGCCTCTGATCATTCGTCCAAAAGGGGTCCGGGTTCGAATCCCGGTGGGGCATGGATGTTGTGTTTGTCTTACGGCACTAGCTCTCTCCCTTCCCTGGAACCAGTGACCCTAAATTAGGGACGGGCGACTGCTTATAGCCCATTGAGTTGCTCACGGTGGTCGTTAAACCTCCAATCAAAAAAAAAAAAAGTGAAGGCAAGAGTTTCCTTCCGCCTGGGACTGACCTGCTTCCATTCTACCAATCCTTCTCCACCGCCGAAAATCATCCATACGATGTCTTCGTAACATAACCAGCTCGATGTGCCAATGAAGTGAAGGGAAGAATTCCCTTCCATCTGGGACTGACCTGCTTCCGGAAATCCTACCAATCCTTCTTCACTGCTAAAAATCATCCATATGATGTCTTCGTGACGTCATCGGCTCGACCTGCCAATGAACTGAAAGCAAAAGTTGCCTGGGATAGCTACAAGATGCGAGTAGACTCGCGGGTCTTTTCAACGCAATGCTAATTTTCTTATTCTGGCTTAGCTGCTGCAAAAATAATTGCAGGATAATCTTTCGTCTAGCGAAATTTGAATTTGCATGTTCGGCGATTTTCAGTGCATTATTTTACATCGGCAGCTATTGTAGATTATCTTTTAATTTTGAACATCAGTGTACATGAAAACATATTTTGTAGTTCTTCAGTCTTTTCAAATTTACATCTTCAAGGCTTTTTTCTTTCGCAGGAAAAGAGAGGAAAACACTGTCTCCTATGGATTAATGACTTTCACTGTTATACTGGGCACGTTTCCTTTGTTCCTGTGGGGTCTGTGTTACGCAAGAATATTCAGTTCTTCTTTTTCCTTCTGCAAGGACATGATGCATTCCTGCGGATGATCCGTAGAAAAAGGCACAGCATTTCACAAGAAAATGCACCTTAATTTTTTGAGAAATTGATGTAAATGTGAAGCCCGTGAGTATGTAAATCACAGCGGGCAGTCAAAATCTAAACACGAGTGCATGATATTCAACTGCGTGTAAAACTGCCACAAGAAAAATAAAGCTGAGAGTTTTTCAACACGTTTCTTTGTTGTCCAATATTTGATTTAACGTCTGAATGTAGTTATTGTAAAATCATTCAGTGGTTAATGGAACTTTCGGAAGTTGGTGTCTGGTTTCTCATACTTCCGGATTCGAATTCTGAGTAACACATGGATGTTGTATCTGTCTTTTCGGTACTGACTTTTTTTCCCTCGAAAAATCAGTCTACATTAGAAACGGGCGACTTTCTATCATAAGTTGCTTAAGGGGACTGCTAAATTCCGATCAAAGACAATAAACAAAGGATCATCATACATACAAAATAACCGGCCCCTCGTAGCGTAATAGTCTAAGGTCCGGTTACTGACCATTGGTTCAACAACCCTACAAGGTATGAGTATGATCCAAGAACTTGCTGACAAGAAAGATTGCTGTTTCTCGGCATTGGCTTATCCCCTCCCTGGAACCAGCAGCTCTAAATTAGGGATAGACCATTACTCATACTGGTCGTTGAACCCCGAAACAAAACACACACACACATGTGTGTGTTGTCAACCATTATCATGTATGTGTGCGTGTTAACCATTATCATCATTGTCAACCATTATCAGTCCACTGCTGGATTAAAGTCTCCAAGTTTCTTCCGCAATTGTCTGTCTTGAGCCTGTATCCTCCATGCTACTCCAGCATTCTTTCGAATTTCATCCATCCATCTCCCATGGTGTCTTCTGGTTTTTTTCTGTCACTTGGAATCCAATCCGAAATTTCAATTGTCCGTCGGCGGTCTGTTCTTCTGGAAACATGTCCAGCCCATTGCCATTTCAGTGATTTCCCTTTGTTCATGATGTCGTCCACTCTTGTCATTTTTCTTATCCACAATTTCCTCTTCTTATCTTTCCTGGTTACACCAAGCATGCACCTCTCAATGCTCTTTGAGTTGTCTGTAGTCTTTGTATATCTTTTTTAGTTAAGGTCCACGTCTCTGCTAAATAAGTAAGCACTGGCAGGATGCATTGATTAAACACTTTCCTTTTAAGACATAATGACATATTGCTCTTAAAAATTGTACTGTTTCTTCCAAAAGCTCTCCATCCAAGTTTCATACGCCGATTAATTTCTTCATCAATGTGACTCTCACTAGATATCTGCTGCACAAGATAAATGTAGGAATCGGTTGCTTCTAGCTTTTCTCCATCAATCAATAAATCTTCTTTTCTTGTAAAAGCATTGTATATCACTTTTGTCTTCTGAAAGTTCATTTTAATCCCACTTCTCTTGTCAGCAAGTTCTTAGATCATACTCTACAGTTCTTGGATCATACTCTTGCAAAAGTGACTACGTCATCAGCAAAACGAAGGTGAGTTAAATAATCTCCATTAATCTTTATTCCTTTATTTCCCAGTTCAATTGAAGAACATTTTGCAATGTGGCATTAAAGAGTTTGGGAGATATCACCTTGTCTTACTCCGTTTCCAATTTTTATTAGTGTTGTATCTTCAAATATCCGAACCTTTGCACTTGCATTTTCATAGATTTTATCAGTAATACTAATGTATGCATCTTCAATACCGCAGGATTTCAAAACCATTGTAACTGCTGATGGTTTCACGGAATCGGCCTTTTCATAATCAATAAAACCATACATAATAGGAGTTCATATTATCTTGTTCTTTCAGTTAGTTCTCTCTAGAGCTTGACATCACTGACGTCGCAAACAACAGCGGTTTGGAGTAAGTGGAATGCACGCTACAGGGCGTCTGGCTCGGAACTGTCCTTCAAGTAACCGATTTGTAACAGTTCTTTGTGTCACTGTGGTGGCAACTGCAGCTCGAATTGCTGCCGCAGACGCGGTACGATGCGCCACGGCTATACGCCGTACACGGAGGTCTTCCCTCTGAGTAGTGCCACGTGTCCGGCCGGAACCCGGTCTTCTTGAGGCAGTACCTTCCCTTGACCACCGCTGCCAACAATCGTGCCCAGTGGCTACATTCCTGCCAAGTCGTTCTGCAATATTGCGGAAAGAAAATCCACCTTCTCCTTCTCGTAGCCCTATTACACGACCTCGTTCAAACTCCGTGAGCTGTTAATAATGGCTTCTTCGTCTTCTTAAAGGCATTCTTGACTAACATCAACACCCTACGTCGAATCTCAACGATAACTAACGCTCACGAACGTTACAGCGCGTATTTACAGCAAACTTGCTTTGCATGTTCCGAGGCGCTACTAGCGCCACACGTATGCGCCGAGCGTGAAATTTGCATAGACGTCATCTTACAGATGTACTCTCACACCGCCTACCACCTGTCGTTTATCTAACACAACCCCTTCTTGGTGTTGGGATTTTTTTTTTCCGTCAGTGTACTACGATGTCATCAATGCAACGCATAGCACAATCAGAATACTGCCCTGTTTTGATAATTTTTCATGGTAGTGCAGGTATAGATTTGCCAAAGTACTGGTAAAATTACATCCTATGGGTATGCCTTTAATTACAATCAATGCACATTTTTTTTAAATAATTCCAATATTTTTTATTAATGTGGAGATGATTTCTGAAGTCATCAAATAGTAGTTCACATACCACGCTCAGGATTGTAATTTCTACTGAAGTGAAAAGATTTCTAAAGTCGTAGGTGCATACATGATTGATACTATGTGGACTGTTCTTCTTAATATACTCTAATACTGGTTGGTTATTTTTGATAATCCAGGTTTTGCCAATGTTTTTGTTCAATAATTCTAAGAGTCCTTCAAAGATAGTACTGGCTTGCCTTCTATAACAATTTCTAGCATTTGTTATAAATCGGAAGGATACCGGTGTCTTGTGGAATTTTGGAATGGCATATATTAATAGATAAGGATATTGAATATGCACATTTTCCAATTTAAGTTTTTTGTGTAGGGCGATTTAGGACAACGCTCGTCCGCATACTGCTGCTGTTTCGAGAGTTTGCTTTACAGTATATTTATACAGCCCTCTCAAACAGTATTTCGTTTCGTCTCATCATGGGAAAAGCAAAGGATATACGTTTCTGACTTCGACAAAGGCCTGATCGCGTTATGGCAAGACGTCGTGGTAAAAGTACCTCCGAAACACTGGTAGGTTGTTTAGGCTATGCAGTTGTTAGTACCTATCAAAGATGGTTCGAAACAAGTGACACTGCGTGGCCTGCCCACATTGAAGCGTGGACAGGCCACGCCTCATTGATTCCATAGGTCAGAACAGGCTATCTCGTCTTGTCTGCAGCAACAGGAGGACTACTGTGGTTGACATTACCAGTAATTTCAATTGTGGTGGAAGGCCCAATGAGTCGGAACACACAGTTCATCGTTCGCTCTTGGAAATGGGTCTCCGCAGACCCATTTGTGTGCCTATGCTTGCAGTGGGCACGTAATCATTGACAGTGCACCACAGAAGACTGGAAGAGGGTCTGGTGGTCAGACAAATCCCATTTTCTGTTACACCACGTCGACGGTCGAGCTCGTGTGCGTCGTTTACCCAAGGAAGCCTTCTTATCCAAACGCACTCGAGAACGATGAAGGGCGCAATGTGTCCGAACACACACTCTTTTTTTTTTTTTTTTAATTGGAGGTTTAACGACCACCGTGAGCAACTCAATGGGCTATAAGCAGTCGCCCGTCCCTAATTTAGGGTCACTGGTTCCAGGGAAGGGAGAGAACCAGTGCCGTAAGACAAACACAACATCCATGCCTGACCGGGATTCGAACCCGGACCCCTTACGGACGAACGATCAGAGGCCAACGCCTTAGACCACTGCGCCACCGGGGCGGCACACACACTTCATCGTATGCTCTTTGATATGTGTTTTCGCAGCAACAGGCTCATTCTTGTGCAAAGATGTTGAACCAAGAAGTGCCGCCCCGGTGGCGCAGTGGTCTAAGCGATGGCCTCTGATCATTCGTCCGAACGGGGTCCGGGTTCGAATCCCGGTAAGGCATGGGTGTTGTGTTCGTCTTACGGCACTGGCTCTCTCCCTTCCCTGGAACCAGTGACCCTAAATTAGGGACGGGCGACTGCTTATAGCCCATTGAGTTGCTCACGGTGGTCGTTAAACCTCCAATCAAAAAAAAAAAAAAAAAAACCCAAGAAGTAACTGAATTTATATAGCAGACAGAAACTCAGAAGAAAAGTTACATACGTTGCTGAATGAATTGTTGAATCATACAACATTGGCAAAATTTATTATATTCTATTGGTTGAATTTGTCATACACTATTGCTGAGTTTTTCATAAGCCACTGGCTAAATTCTTCATTCGAGGGCTGAGAGCTGAATTTATATACCCAACTTGTTGAATTCTTGATTAGCTAATCATTGGAAGGCATTTTAATTTTGCCTTGTCTTGCATGGAAGTTTAGTTACTGCCGTTCCTGATTTAAAAAAAGCTGGTACCAGGGAAGGAACAGAACCAGTGCCTTAGGACATACCAACCTTACGTCACTAGGCACCCAGACCCAACTCGGATGATGAGGCAGAAGCCCGCGCCCTTAACGACTTTTCCATAGGCGCAGCCATTCTAGTTTGGAGCCATTAGTTCCAGGGGAGTTGGAGAAACAGAGCTGCTGGTGTAGAAACAAACACACCCACATCTTACCGAGTATCCCAACCCAAGCTTTTCAATACGCAAATCCAGAAGCTCTTGATTTAGAAATAAGATACGATGATACAGAATAATGCTACGGATTGCTTTTCTAGACCATTCAATCACCGGGTGATTAGAGACAGACCATTCATTGAAGATTCTGAGAAAACACGTTTGTCCGCGCCCCCTCACTCCGAAGTAAGTCGCTCTCCCAACTGAGCCACGCGGACAGAATGTATCGCTGCAGATTTGTCGTCTTGACACATGTTTTTACCTCTATAGTACGTCACATCATCATCTCCCTATTATTTCATTTTTTTTTTGTCGTTAAAACGAAATAGGAATTTGCCTTTAATTCCAAACAATGTGAGAAACAAACATCACACATTTTTCGAAGAACCCAAAGGCCAGTGGATCCATTTCGCACAATCGGGCGCCAATGTGAAAACACAAATTTGCCGCCCCGGTGGCGCAGTGGTCTAAGGCGTTGGCCTCTGATCATTCGTCCGTAAGGGGTCCGGGTTCGAATCCCGGTCAGGCATGGATGTTGTGTTTGTCTTACGGCACTGGCTCTCTCCCTTCCCTGGAACCAGTGACCCTAAATTAGGGACGGGCGACTGCTTATAGCCCATTGAGTTGCTCACTGTGGTCGTTAAACCTCCAATCAAAAAAAAAAAAAAAAAAAAAAAATGTTTTCACCTCTGCAGTACGCCACAATTCGTTTGTGTCCATTAGTCCGAGACGGGTACGAGTTCGAATCCTGGTGTGGCATGGATGTTGTGTTTGTCTTACGACACTGGCTCTCTCCCTTCCCTGGAACCAGTAGTCCTAAATTAGGGAAGGGTGACTGTTTATAGCCTACTGAGTTGCTCACGGTGGTCGTTAAAATTCCCAATAAAAAACAAAAAAACAAAACAAAAAAAGATTCGTTTACAACGAATGACTCATCACCGTGAATGGTTCGCGACCATTCACGGTGATGAGTGCTGTGAATGGTCACTCAATCCTCCATTACTGCGACAAACGCTGAAATCGCAGCACCTTTTTCTTCTGTCTGCATGAATCGGGAAACAAATTCCCAATAAGAAAAGTAATCAATGAAGAAAGAAATGTTCTTCATAATACAAGGAAAATTCACAAAATTTTCAAGCAAAGCAAACTGAATTTGAGGAAGCATGAATGCTTCGACTAGCGAGAATCTGAGGACTTTCAGATTCCTGTGTCTCAGTTGCTTTGGAACTTCAGTGTCCTGGGTGGTGTAATGGTTAGCATACTCGACCGGTAATCGGGAGATGCGGGGTTCGATTCCCGCTCCAGGACGATAGAGTTTTCTGAGAAGTGTCATATGGATGACCAGTACGTGGTACAAGCCAATTCAGTTTGCTTAACTTGAAGAAAAGTAATGTCGAGGATTAATATGCGCTAACCATTATGTGAATGGGCAATCAGCAGTCAGCTGAGAATATGGTGGAATTTAAGAATGGTAATGATGCGTGAATGCTATTTATATGAATGGTGTGCCCGAATCGTTCGTACAAATCATTCATCGTGAATAGTAAATGGTGAAAAGCTCGCTCTGTTCTGGACAGTTTGCAAAAACAATAGCGGCCTTGAAAGCGTTTTGGAAGTAGCATGGGATCCTGCAACGATTGATTTACTCAGTCAGCGTAGTGATCATTTGGCAGTTAGTTCGTTTGAATGATCACTTGGAAATGACTCTTTTGCGTGAATGAACTCTGTGACGTACTACATAGGTAAAGCACGTGTAAAGACGATAAATCTACAGCGATACATTCCGTCCGTGTGGCTTAGTTGGGAGAGCAACTTACTCCGGAGTGTGTGTGTGTGTGGTTGTGTGTGTGGTTGTGTGTGTGTGTGGGGGGGGGGGTGTCAATTTCGTCATGGACAAATTTGCGTTTTCACAACTCCTAAGGAGGAATTATTTATGCCATCACTATGGGTGATGTCAGTGATGAAAAAGCGAATCAATGGAAGATAAACAGCCCTAGACATTGAAGTGCTGTTCCAAAACGGACATGTAAGATACTTGGACTCGTACAACAAATAAAGAGAGAGTTCATTTTAGAACTTAAGTTACAGTAATTTGAAAGTTAACGAATTCTGATAAAGGTAAAATGACAAGACTTTGAAAGATTCTGAGAACTTGTCAAATTAGAATCAAGGAATGTCAAGACTAAGAATTTGATTATTTAGAATCAAGGAGTGTCAAGACTCTAAGAACTTAACTACACTGCGAGCCACTCAAAATGCAACATCAAGAAGGAAGCATCCGATTGGCTTGAAATTCGCAGCATGCGTCGTCCGCGATAGGACAGGCAAACGATTAGCATTGCAGGTCATATGCAAATCATGCGCGCCCGTCACGCCACCGAGAAGCACTATAAGAAGGGTGCCCAGAAGGCGGGGTGTAAGTAGTGGAAGTGTGTTGTGCTACCGGACCTGTGCGTGGGAAGCTTCCTGATGCCTCGTCGCAGAATACGGCAGTCATTTCAGCACGTTTCGGAGTTCGACAGAGGACGAATAGTGGCTTATCGCGACAGCGGTTTATCGTACAGAGACATCGGCGCTCTTGTGGGACGACATCCAGCCACAGTAAGGCGAGTATGGATTCGGTGGGTGCAGGAGGGACGGACGGACCAACGTGAACGATTGCCGCAGCCGCGATACATCACCGAACGAAAGGACCGGCATGTTGTGCGGCGGGCATTGACGGCTCGCACCGCCACATCACGAACGTTAGCGCAGGAATTAGGGTGTGTTGCGCAACTACCTGTGTCAGCACGTACCGTTCGACGTCGTCTGCAGGAGCGGGGACTTGTCGCACGGCGCCCATTGTTCCGATTACCATTGACGTTACACCACCGGCGAGCGCGGCGACAGTGGGCCGTTGAACGCCGCACCTGGACTACGGAATGGCACGACATTGTCTTCTCCGACGAATCCCGCTTCTGCCTGCAACAGCACGATGGTTGGATCCGCGTGTGGCTGCACCGCGGCGAGAGACTATAACACCTGCATTATGCATCGCCAAACCGGTCCGTTGCCTGGCCTTATGGTTTGGGGCGCAATTAGATATGGCACCCGCACCCCTCTGGTACGCATCGCCGGTACACTCAGCATGCACCGCTACTTCTACGACGTTTCGGAGCCTGTAGTCATCCCCTACCTGCAGGACCTGCCAGCGGCCACGTTTCAACAGGACAATGCGCGCCCACACGTGGCACGCATCGTGCAACAATTCTTCACGTCCTACCAGGTGTTCTCCCGATATGTCGCCCATCGAACACGTCTGGTCGCTGATCGGCAACCGAGTGGCCCGGCAAGCACCACCCGCGGCTACGCCTGATGAACTGTGGCAACGTGTGGAAACAACCTGGTCTGACATACCCCGACCCCACATCCAAAGCCTCTTTCGTTCGATGCCGCGGCGTGTATCGGCCGTTATTGCCAGTCATGGGGGTCACACGAACTATTGATGTCTGCGTGTATCGCAAGTTGTACGGGCCTGTAAGCTCAATCGTTTCATCTTTGTATCTGTTTTTATGTGTCTAGTAAATCTGGCTTTGCTATCTCGTGTCCTTCTTGGTGTTGCATTTTGGGTGGGCAGCAGTGTATTTAAAATTAAGGAGTCAAGACTAAGAATTTGTCTATATGGAATCAAGGAATGTCAAGACTGGAATTTGACTATTTAGAATCAAGGAATGTCAAGACTCTTTAAGAACTTGACTATTTACAGTCAAGGAGTGTCAAGACTCCAAGAACTTAACAATTTAGAATTAAGGAGTCAAGACTAAGAATTTGATTATATGGAATCAAGGAGTGTCAAGACTAAAAATTTGAATATTTAGAATCAAGGAGTATCAAGACTCTAAGAACTTGACTATTTATAATAAAAAAAGTATCAAAAGTAGATTGCTTTAACTGACGTACAATGAAAAGGTCACCTGGCATGCGGGGTGTCACTTTGTGTTTCAGGTGGCTAACTACGCTTCCAGAACCCTATAGCGTAAAAGCCATTTGCCGATGGTGAGAATCGAACCCCGCATCCTTTCGCTCCGGAGCCGAATGCTTTCCCAATTAAGCTACACCGACGGAATTTGTCGATGGAACTTTGCCGTCTTGACATGTGCGTCACCTCTGAGTTTGGTACGTCACGACCCTTGCTATTAAATTACTTACACTGCAAAAGATGGATACCTTTTCATACAGAGGGAATGCTATTCATTTACTGCAGGACTACAGATTCGTTTAGTTTTTTCTGCGGTCATTTGCAGCTTTGGAGATTAGAGCCTAAAAAACAACAGTGCCAAAAAGATAGTGAATGCATTTAAGATGAGATGCTTCAGAAAAATGTTTTTTATTTTTATTTTTTTTTTTATTGGAGGTTTAACGACCACCGTGAGCAACTCAATGGGCTATAAGCAGTCGCCCGTCCCTAATTTAGGGTCACTGGTTCCAGGGAAGGGAGAGAGCCAGTGCCGTAAGACAAACACAACATCCATGCCTGACCGGGATTCGAACCCGAACCCCTTACGGACGAATGATCATAGGCCAGCGCCTTAGACCACTGCGCCACCGGGGCGGCCAGAAAAATGTTGGGGGTTCTTTCTTAGAACGAAAGTAAATGACTGAGATTTAAAAAGAACTGAAACAGTTATAGTTCTTTTTTAAAGAATTAAGCTTGTGTGCAGTGGCGTACGGGAAAAACTCGAGGCCCTCCCACAAAAAATGCTTTCGAGGCCCTTTTGCGAAAATCCATTAGCTTTCAATTACTTAAAATTTTAACTTCCATATTATTAACTAGGCTCTACGCGTGTTTTAATAAATCAAATTCTTTGGAATCTACGAGTATTTTTTGGTAAAATAAAAATTATTTCACTTTATTACGTGAAACACAAATGTGTAAGTCATAATTAAAATGATTGTCCTGGTTTTATATCGATACAAATTATTACAAAATACTTACGTCAAAGTTAATCATATCATGCAAAATTTATTATTTTAAAGAACTAAGGCCTGCTTTTTGAAATGCCTCACGATTGCACACACAAAACATGCAACTGCCGAGTGACAGTGTCTAGTGGTGGTTCATACGAATATCACAACATAAGTAAACAAATAACTAAGTAACGCTTAAGAACCGTAGCACAAAAAAACGTAAAACTACTTAAATTATTTGCTCTGGAATGTAAAACATCCAGTTTTTATGAACAAAAGCAACGAAAGTGATTTCCAAAGATTTTACGTATTTAGTGAGGAAAAATGCTCTTCTTAATACCTTTTTCAAAGCTACGTTAATTCTTGGCTATTTCTTTAACCAGTTTCAGACGAAGTGTCCGCAAAAAAATTTTTAAAATCTTTTTGCTCAGGCTAGAGTCCCTTTTCACCACGAGCCACCTACCCCTCCCCCAGAATCCCTTTTAACCAATCCCCCAGCACCGCGGCGGTTTCGGGGGCTACCAGTACGCTGCTTGTGTGTTTTGAACATTGTGAAAGACAAGTTGCTTTTTCTTGGGGAGGGATTCTTGAAAATATTATTTCCTTTTTTCTTTTCAAACATCTGATCAAAGAAACACCAGTTCTGTAATTTAACGACGTGACAATGTCTGTATCGTACAATTAGTGAATTTGCAAGAACGAAAAAACGTCGTACATTGGGACACTAACACACCATCATTGTAAATGTGTCGTAGGGAATGAATATGCTTTTTCTCATTTGAGAGAAGCTGGGAAACAATTCTGATCTCTTACCATATCAGCTAGGAGCGCCACTTGTATTTGCTCTTTACTTTGGCAAAATTTATTTCGTTATCTATGGAGATCTATTTCGAAATTGCGTGGTTTGGCTGCCGCAGTGTTCGAAAAGCAGTTCCCGCTGATTAGGAAGCAACGGTAGCACCCTGAATCAACTTCTGCGAAGGTTATTTCTGTGATAATGACTTCGTTCGATGTCTTAATACCAGGTCGTCACGGAAATTCGTCTTCATGACCGAGAGAGGAAACTGTAGTCCGTCTTATAATGCTTAAGCACATCAAGCGGCACATACTTATCTTCTAGAAACATTGGAAATTTCGAAAAAAAAATGGCAACAGTTGCACACGCTTTGACGACACGAAAACCAGATGCAGATCGCAAGCAAAAGTCTGGCTAAACACCCTAAATTTCAGTAAGATAAAAGTTTGCTGTTTTCCGGAAAACTGTGTCTCCAAAAATGATGTAGCATGTTTTTAAAAATAACTCACCGGCGTCTTCAGGAAAGCACTTCGTGTTAAAGATTTTACGTACGGTCCCAAATCGTGGTTATTTCTAAAATTTCAAGTGACTGACTGTTTCTTTGAAACTACATAAACCGAAAACAAATTGTTTCCCCTTTTAAAATTCGACTTCCTTTTGCTTAATACAAATGTGCAGCCATGGGATGTGTTTATCTGGAATAGATAATAACTGTGTGTGCGCGAAACATAAATGGTGTAAGAGAGTTATCGAGCGGATTTAATGATATCGTGTTCAGGTAAGATTCTGTCATTTGTACTAAAATTTGTATAACAGTTTGCGACGAAATCAGATAAGTTGGGATTATTTTTTCTACAAGCAAAATTAGTATTTTACATTGCATGTGTAAAAAAAGAAGAAATACATATTTAAAATTACTTACGTGAAGTTAAAATGACGTCGCTATGGAAAGAGTAAGAATTCTTTCCACTGGAAATTGTGATTTACAGTAAAAAAAGATTAAGAAGCACTTGTATTTGAAAAATTTGGTACAAGCAATTTTATGATGACTTAAGCCTATCACTGCTAAGACTTTAACACCCTCGGTTTCTAGTCTTTGAAACAAAAACGGTAAGAAGGACACTCTTAGTGTTATTTATGGTGATAACACATTTTTCTTATGCGCTATTTATCGTCACATTTAAGAAAAAAAAACTTCTTGGAGTTACAAAGAATAGAAATTGTTCTGTTTTTTTATTGTAAAATTTTCCTTGAAGAGTAATAGTGAAAATAATGCACTAAGATAAAGAGATAATCCAGATTGACCTGTAAATAGGCGAAGAATCTGTTAACCTAACTCTTTTTTTCCTGATAAACACCTGTTGCTGAAAAGCTTCATCGCACTTTGTGCTAAATATTACTGAAGAAGACGAAACAGGATTCTACAATTAGAATTTCTAGTTCACTGATTTGTGCAAATAACAGTACCAATTATTTGTCTTCCAAGCTGCACGAAGTGCATTTTTTTCGTAGACTTTCTTCCGTGATTGCATTTCATGTCAAATTAGAGAGGAGTATAATCTCTTCAATGATCTTAAAAATCGTGCAGTACTGTACTGCTGTGTACTAGAAGCAAATAATGGTCGAAATTGCGAATCGTAAGATCAGATAATGAGTGGTATGACTTTACACAAGAATTTTTCTTTGTAAAAGAAAAATATCAGTTTGCACTTTATCCAAGGGATCAATCAATCTTTGCTTTTAAGATTACTATATAGCAGACATAATATTAAAAACAATCATATTACCCATGTAAATCTCTTTATCAGTAAGAAGGTACAAAGTGAGATTCAAAACTACATACAAACTTTCTGGAGCAAACAGATGAGAAAGCTAAAGTGCATTTATCATGCGCAATATTTACGTCTAAAAAATATTGTCTTCGCAGTCTGATAGATATTTGCTAACTACCTTTTATACTGGAATTTGAAATTCATATGTCTCTGATTTTCAGATCACTAGACTTAATCTGTTCCCAACTGCAACCCAGCCGATCATTAGTTAGCAGGTAACGTGCTATGATGATACTGAAAATAATCAATCAGGTAGAACCTGTGTTCAGCATTGAAGAGCAATGCCAACTGAGCAGTTTTGAAGAATACTCCATATTATACATTTATGTTTCATGATATTGCCCTTAAGCATTAATGCGGTGCTAATGCTGTAGGCATTAAAAGTTAGAAATCCTGTACTGTTTCTTTTTACCTAATCGCAGAATCAGAAATGAATTCACTATCAAAAGTACACTGAGACGGAGAAAACCGCATACCATCTTTGCTTTCTGAGAGCAATATGGAACCAAACAATTCTGCCAGTGAGAAATTCCACGGAAATACCGTTGAGCATCATTACCCGGATATGTCATTAGCACCAAGAACTTTCATAGCCATGGAAACGTTTTGGATGATAGTAATAATTATGTGCAACACAATTACAATATTTTCTGTGGTCATCAACCAGCAACTTCGGACAATGATAAGCCGCTTTATAGTAAGCCTGTGTGTTGCTAATCTTTTGTACGGATTGGCAATCATATATCGCATTGTATACTTGAGCATGCAGAACATCATGGCCGATTGCTACTTTTGTTGTGTTACGCATTTTGTATCTTTGCTTATACCGATCGCTGCCATTCTATATGGATTGATCGCAGTCACAGCTGATCGCTACGTCGCAGTGGTACACCCCTTGCGTTATCCAACCTTGATGAGAGCTCCAGTAGTGACAGCTCTTATCGTTGGCACGTGGTCAGTGTCGATTATAACTGGCGGCATTCCTCTCTTTTGGAATAATGGCCTGGGACTCTCGTCTTCGAAAACCTGTCGCTTCTTGCAAGTCATACCCAAGGAATACATCCTGATATTTGTGATTCCACCGGCACTGTTGTCAAACGTGGTGATACTGTTCGTCTATTTCAGAATCTGGAAGATCAGACACCGGCATCTGAGACGGATTTGTGTCTTTGGAAATTCAAGTCATCCAGTGTGTCGCAAAGAACTGCAGACCACGCTCACTGTCGGCATCATAGTCATCAGTTGCGTCGTAGCGTTGATGCCCTACGCTGTAATACTTGCTCTGGCAGCGATGGATGTAAAGATTACTTACGCCACAGTGGTCTACCCCATATGTTATGAGATCACTTTCATGAATCCTATTCTTACGCCCATCATCTACGTTTGGAGAACCGTTGGTTTTAAAAGTATCATAAAAGCTACGTTCGGGTGTGTGTCATCACGTACAACACGAAATGTAGAGACGGAACCTAAAACTCTTGTTACTGAAGTCACGGTTGTAGCGTCTTCAATGGAACATTCAAAATATGCTACAGAATACTCATCAACAGGATTTTAGAAGATCTTATGAGTTATTAATTTTAGAATTCTCAGCATGATTTGTTAATTTATTTATTACCTAACTTATCGTACTATTCTCTATAATAAACAAAAGTGTTTAATCTGCATTTCTGTTCGAATTATAGATATGTGTTATTCTTGTTTTTGGTGTTTTTATTAGTTTAGACGTTGTTTTTACAGTTATTCCCATTTTTGTTCTGATGTTATTTATAAATTTCAGTAATCTTCCTCTTGGCATTTTCATCAATTTAAACATTTTTCAAATTTTTCTCAATGCTGAAGTCTTATATAAATTTCAAAGGTGGTTTCTTTGGCACTTTCATTAGTTTTGACATAATTTTTTTATGGTTTTCCTTAATACGCTTAATAAATCCTAAATCTTATTTCGCTCTTCTCATAAACTTAAGTAAAATATCATCTTAATTTCTCTCATGATTCGTAAACTACTTTTTGATGCAATTTGCAACCCTTTCCGCAAACTGTGAAATTTATCTTGATATTTTGATCAATCTAAAAAAAAAAAAAGAAATTTCCCTTTCTTCTATAATTCGTAAGAGATTTTAAATGCCTGTCATATGTTTTTTTTTTTGTAATTATCACCTAACAGATATTTTCATATTTACGTCAGTTTTAATTAAAAGTAGCATGTCAAAATTTGCTTTCGTAATTAGAGGAATATTTTTAGGTGTGTATCACTTCTTTTTTACTTCATGAACGAAGATCACACTTTGGAAGTACCGTCAGTTTAAACAAAATTAGTAATTTAATATTTCTTCTTTCATAATTCCAGAAATATTTCTTAGATATCTCTCACACCATTTTACCCATAAAGTCAAGTTCGTATTTTAATGTCATCATCAATTAAATTAAAATAAAGTTTCAGCTTTCTTTCTAAAATAATTTAAGAAATTCTTTTGCCTTTTTTCATAAAAACTGGTTTTACTTTGCTGTTCTAGTTAACTGAAATCAAAATAACGTTTCAATGCTTTTTTACCTCAGAGTTCGAGAAATGTTTTTCACATGATTTTCATTTTTTTTTTGTAATTCCTGGACCTAATTTTGGCACTTTCGTAGCTTATAAAAATGATGTAATGCTTTTCTTTCAAGGATTCACCAAATATTTTTAGATTCCTTTGGCACTTTATGTTGATATTTCCGTCATCTGGAAGGTATACATTACTTTAATGTTTTCCATTATATTAGAAATGTATTTTCTTGATAACTAGTTTCAGCTGCTGCGCTTCCCTAACTGAAGAGGGCTTTCCAAAAGTTTTTACTTTTGTACTACAGACCAGTGCTGTGTCGGGCCGAGCCCGTAACGGGCTCGGGCTGCTTAATATTTACTGAAGTTCGGCCTCGGGCTCTAAAAGAGAGAGAGAATGGCTCTAAAAGAGAGAGAGAATTTTCTTTCTTTTTCTTTTAATGTGATTTTACATGATTTATCACACGAGACGTTTTACACTTTCGAGTTCCATCTAGACCCAGTTTTCTTCGGCAACTGGGTCTAGATGGGGAGTAGGAATTCTGCAGGGCTATCCATTCCGGGCTTGGGTAACAAAATTCTGTAGGCCAGGAATTACTGGATTTCTGCGAAGGAAAAGTTTCTGTAAGAACTGAAGACAGTAGATAGCAAGCTGACGAAATTTTGCTCCCTACCTCAAAGGGGCAACTCCCTGCTAATTCTATTGAGCAATGCACGACGTAGATTGTTATGCCTCCCGATTTTTCCTGATTTCCTAATAACCCCTTCCCACAGAAACATTTCAGGAAGAAATGAATGGTCAAAGAAACTATAGAAATAGATAGACATCCCTTTCCCACTCCGCAGTTGAGAAAGACATCGGTGAATTGCACGGGTAGAAAAGACTTTTTTTTTAATGGCTAAACAAGTTTATCATAGTTTTCGGGCTCTGTCTTGCAATATAAAATTCGGGCTCGGGCGAGCTCGGGTTCTTATAATTGAGCCCGAACCTCAGCTCTACTCCAGAGAGTGATAGATCCGTTAGACTATATAGCCCCGTCACGTTTTTTTTTTTTTATTGGAGGTTTAACAACCACCGTTGAACAACTCAATGGGCTATAAGAAGTCGCCCGTCCCTAATATAGGGTCACTTGTTCCAGGGAAGGGAGAGAGCCAGTGCCGTAAGACAAACACAACATCCATGCCTCACCGGGATTCGAACCCGAGCCCCTTTCGGACGAATCATCAGAGGCCATCGCTTAGACCACTGCGCCACCGGGGCGGCCCCGTCACGTTCGTGGTAAGCCTAAAACACTAAATGCCGCCCCGGTGGCGCAGTGGTCTAAGCGATGGCCTCTGATGATTCGTCCGAAAGGGGCTCGGGTTCGAATCCCGGTGAGGCATGGATGCTGCGTTTGTTTTACGGCACTGGCTTTCTGCCTCTCCTGGAACCAGTGGCCCTAAATTAGGGACGGGGCACTGCTCATAACCCGTTGGGTTGCTTACGGTGGTCGTTAAATCCCCAATAAAAAAAGATGGAAGTAGTTTAACTGGGCCACCTTTTCAATAATGATATGGCTAAAAATCGTGCTTTAACAATTCTTTTTTAAATCCCATTTGCGGTTGTGCGCGCATTGGAGTGCCCTAGAGGGAGTTTGGAGTGCTACCCATCCCCCCAACCGAAAAAAAAAAAAATTGGAACCTTTCGATATTTCGAAAACGCGATTTTATATAAAAGGCAAACTTTTTATAGTATTTGAAATTGTTTTTAGCGGCCCCGGTGGCGCAGTGGTCTAAGCGATGGCCTCTGATAATTCGTTCGAAAGGGGTCCGGGTTCAAATCCCGGTGAGGCATGGATGTTGTGTTTGTCTTACGGCACTGGCTCTCTCCCTTCCCTGGAACCAGTGACCGTAAATTAGAATTCTCTTTAAGAACCCTAAATTAGAGACGGGTGACTGCTTATAGCCCATTAAGTTGCTCACGGTGGTCGTTAAATCTCCAATAAAAAAACCAAACAAACGGTGAATGCAAAACGTCACTGCCACCTCGGTGGAAGAATGGTCAGAGGCGCTGCCTTAAGATCACTCGTTCCAAATGAGCTCGAATACCGGATGAGGAATGAGTGTTGCGCATGTCTTACGACGCTGGTTCAATCTCTTTTCTGGAACCAATGGCCCCACATTAGGAACGGCCGACTGCTTAGTGCCGTGAGTTGGGCATGGTGGGCCGTTAAATCTCGAAACAAATAAAATAAAAAACAAAGAAGTCGCTCGCTGACACTCTGTGGTTCCACACCGAACTGCATGCCTGACGAAAGTTCATTTTCTTATACTTCAACTAGTACCTTCTTTTCCCTGAAAAATCTTTTCAGGCACGTATCTAAGTGGAGAGGATCTGTTGGTTATGCACCCCCACCAGTAGCGTATATTCGAGGCTAGCTAGGCTAGCTGCATAGCCCAGAGAATGCACAAATAAAACTGAATTAAATACACAAATAAAAGTCAATTATCAACGGTATTAAAATATGTCGATGCTTTGGCTGCGAAAAAACGTGTGCGGATTCGCTTCTTTGACTCAGTCTGGCGAGCGAAAACCAACGGCATAACGCAAGCACCTCTTCCAGAATCTTCGCAATTCTGATGCGAAAACCTACCGTACCATCGCCTGCTAGCGTTTCCATGACAACATGAATCAGGTGGTAGAGGGGAATGGGCCATTGCTTTAGGCAACGGTTCGCTCAGAAAAAAGAAGACAGACTGTCTCAGTCATAAGAGTGTTTTGCGAGAGTTGTTTCAGTTTTTGTGAAGTGTCAATGAATTAAAATCAGAGATATAAGTTAAATTCGTAGCTTTGTTGGATTCGAAATGTGATAGCTTCCCTAAACATCTACTGTCAGAACTTAAAGAACTTTATGCATCAAATTTTGATACAGCTCAACAAAAAAATGAACTGAAGCTGTTTTATTCCTTTGATGAATACAAAAACAAATCAGTAAGAGACATTACGTGTTACATAAAGTTGAATAAATTGGACATAGTGTTTAGTGAGGTGTACTCATATTAAACTTTCCATCAACAACTGCAACTGCCGAAAGAATTTTTTCAGCATTTAAAAGAATCAAGATATATCTTAAAGCCACACAAGGACATGAACATTCGAAAAACATTATTTTTAAGTATGAAAAAGTACTCGGAAGAAACATTTTATGAAAACGTAGCACTCAAGTTCACACAAAAGGAGAAGAATAGAGTTCATGTACAAATAAGTGTTCAAATCCTAATACTCATAATTATTTGGTATCATGTTAGCAATGGCATGTACCTAAAATTTAGAAAAAAAAGTTACTTCTATTACTTAACAATTAAAAATTAAACTTCGCAATAAAAAAACAGTACTGGGGGAGGGGAAGGGGAGAGATAGCCCAGGTCTCGGACCCAAGATACGCCACTGACCCCCACGAAATGTTTGAATATGCATTTTATAGATAGACTATGCTCGGGGCAAGTCTAACCTGACTATGGAGTTAAAGTTACGGAGTGTGTACTTCCACTGTAAATATAGTTCCAGTTGAAAAACCCATGTTTGAGTTTGAACTGAGACCTAAAAAGGACATGGATATATAGATGTCCTAAATGTCGTGCGTACGTGCAGTATAAAAATAAAGATCCCAGTTTCGGTCGCGTTTCTAAAAAAATACAAATATTCGCATTTTGGCGATGTCATTGTCACTTGTGTTTTGCTTCAGAGAGGCTGTACAGTATACACAAGGGATATTTACTGGGAGCGAGAGGGGAGAATTTTGTTAGCCTGAGGGTAAGTGGGAAGATAACGAATTGGCGATTAAGCTTGCTCCTTTATTCGTGGTTAATGTTTTAAAATACTCATTCAGGAATCGTTTATCTGGTGGTCAGCAAGGTTGAGAAGGTGTGGGGGTTGAAGGGTGGTGACATCGTGATGGAACGCGGGAAGTTTCCTTTTGTCTTGCCTTAAGTCTCCCTGAGGGAGAAGGGTCCGCGCCACATGGCACCCTATTAGTGCGCAGAGAAATGCTGATACACAATAGATATCTTGTCGGTGAATCGGTTTCACAGCATTAACAGAGTAATCAGGTTAGCTTTGCCCCTAGTATAAGTGATAGAAAAGCCTATATAGTAGATAGACTATATAGGCCTGTCAGTAATGACGGGATAATCTAACTCCACAGTAATTTTTGAAATCATTTATTTATTGAGTATTTCTTTCAACAAATTTTTCGTAAACGCTCATTCATCATCGAGAATCTTACCTTGATATGGAGTTAGATTAAAAAATAGCAACGTTTCTCACAATGAAATGTTTTACTAGCATCGACTATAGTTTCGCAGAGCGTTTGGCTCGGCATCATCAGGAAGAACGGAGAGTAAACATTCAAATCATTGTGACATTATCGGAGTTCTGACGGTCATAGATTTTAGTGAGTTGTTTCCACGCGCTTGAAAGAAATGGAGTCGACGTCATGTTGTTGACAAGCCGTGAAGAGTTCCGGTATGTGTGGAAAGCTTCTAATATACATATTAAGCTTGACAGTCGAAGCAGGTCAATAAGCGTAGCGTTTCCAAACAAAAATTTATAATTATTTTCGTGACAGTGTTGGGCTGTAGACGACTTCTTCAGTCCATAGTTCCGTACGCAGGTCTTGTATTCCTTCACGCGGAAACTTAAAGCCCCACGGGTCAAACTTAAAGCCCCACGGGACAAATAGCCCTTATGACGAACCAATCTTACAAGACATGACACAATGTAACATTCACAAGGTATCTGATAAATTCCCCAGGAATTTATTGTCTTCGACGTAGTCTTTTGATCCGTAAAAATTCATTTTGTTTATGGGTTTGAAATTAAAACTTTTGAGAATTTTTAAATTCCAAAGCAAATCTGATGAGCAAATGGGATAACCGCCCAACTCTTCTTTCGTATTGGGAGGTCTATTGGCGTGAGCGAGCAGACAGGCTTCGGTTTCCTAAATTTTGGGACAGCTTTGTCTATAACGGAAGGGGTATATCCTATGTGTACTAGAGATGAGTTCGGGCTCAATTTTAGGAGCCCGAGCCCGGCGCGCTTCCTTTGATTACATGTGTTTGCTGAGCCCGGGCCCGCCCGGGCCCGAATTCTTGGAAATTTTTGCTTATCAAGGCTTGCATTTATGCATTATACATCACTGGCCAAAGATATGGCCGAAACAAGGATTAGTTTAAAAATCATTAGTTTAAAAAGTTTAGTTCAGTTATTCCACTTCACAGTATTGATATGTTTTTAGAAATACTATGCATAAAGCCAATTGTTCTAAAATGTAGATTTGAAAATAAATAAATAATCAACGTGCCCTTCGACCGTATCAAAGGAATCAGTAATTTTGGTAAAAGCTGAAGAAACGAAAATCGTTTAGAAACAAAAAATTCCATTCATTATTTCTTTTTGATTTCTAAATTTACTTTTATTTTGAATAAATTGCGTTTTAAAACGTACAATGTCGTACAGACAGTTGCAAGTGTTTGAAATTTTGACTCTAGAAAACTAATCTTTGCAATATAATTTACATGTATGCTAACTGGTAAAGGTAGTTTAGAGTGGTGTAGTAGAATATAAAAAAAAGCATGTAGGGAAATTTCCAAAATTAAAAAAAAAAAAAGTAAAAGCATTCCAGACTACATTATTCTACAATTTGTAACATTAACAAAGCTTTGCGCTTAATAGTATAATAATCACAATATTATCATATGTGTGTGCAGTTTCCAGATCAAGTTCATCATGAAAAAAGAGAAAAAGAGAATTGCATCTAATGCCTCAGCGCTTCAACTTGATCTTCTTTTCTCTAAACTCAACCTGCTGCACTAAAAACCAAAAATCGCGGGAGTGAGGAAATTTAAAAAAATAAATAACAATACTTCTAACTGCACAATTTTGAACATTAATACATCATTACAAACAAACAAACGTTTGTTTGTATTAATACATCATTAATACAAACAAACGCAAACTGTAATGCACACAACTATAAACAAACACAAACGTAGATTGCATCACGCGAAATATGCAATGTAGAGAGGCGATGTCATTTGCAGCTGGCAATCGGGTGCGACCGGTGATGACGTCCAAACGGGTGACGTTTCAAGGCCGCAACATCAACGAATGTGTTTGGTATGAATGATGACGTCCAAACGGGTGACGTTTCAAGGCCGCAACGTCAACGAATGTGTTTGGTAAGAATGATGACATCCAAAATGGTGACGTTTCAAGGCCGCAACATCAACGAATGTGTTTGGTAAGAATGATGACATCCAAACGGGTGACGTTTCAAGGCCGCAACATCAACGAATGTGTTCGGTAAGAATGATGACATCCAAACGGGTGACGTTTCAAGGCCGCAACATCAACGAATGTGTTTGGTAAGAATGATGACGTCCAAACGGGTGACGTTTCAAGGCCGCAACATCAACGAATGTGTTTGGTAAGAATGATGACATCCAAACGGGTGACGTTTCAAGGCCGCAACATCAACGAATATGTTTGGTATGAATTATGACGTCCAAACGGGTGACGTTTCAAGGCCGCAAGATCAACGAATGTGCTTGGTATGAATGATGACGTCCAAATGGGTGACGTTTCAAGGCCGCAACATCAACGAATGTGTTTAGTAAGAATGATGACATTCAAACGAGTGACGTTTCAAGGCCGCAACATCAACGAATGTGTTTAGTAAGAATGATGACGTCCAAACGGGTGACGTTTCAAGGCCGCAACATCAACGAATGTGTTTGGTAAGAATGATGACATCCAAACGGGTGACGTTTCAAGCCGCAACATCAACGAATGTGTTTAGTAAGAATGATGATATTCAAACGGGTGACGTTTCAAGGCCGCAACATCTACGAATGTGTTTGGTAAGAAACTGCTATCACGATGTGACGCAGTACGTTCGGTCGAGTTAAAAATAATGCTTTTTAATGTCCGAAATATTTCTTGAGCGCCCTAAGCAACTATAGCGCCTCACCCCCTCCTGAGGTTTGCGCCCCACAGTTTGAGAACTACTGCAATACGGGATAGCCTTCGCTCATCTCTATTATCGATGAGCCGTAGTCAGCCAGAGGCGTGACTAGGCATTTCTGCGCCCGGGGCAGATCACAAAATATTGTGCCCCTGTCTATCTTATTAATTAGTTATATATGTATTTTTGATTTAATCGCGTATACATATGCACACACATAAATGTATATTGTTCGGCAAAACAAAACGTCTCATCCCAATGTATCTATCTATAGGGGAGGCATCATCGAAGTGCCGTTCCAGTGGTGCAGTGTTCAAAGCACTGGCTTCTGATCATTCGTTCGAGATGGGCCCTGGTTCAAATCCCGTGAGGCATGGATGTCGTTTCCCTGGAAACAGTGATTCTAAATTAGGGACGTATCTTCCCTTTACTGGAACCAGTGGCTCGAAATTAGGGAAGGGCTCATCGAGTTGTTCACGGTGGTCGTTAAATTCCCCAAACGAAAAAACTCGGACTGTGCGTCTTTGCCCGTCATAGGACTTAACGACATTCGGTACCACACCAAATGGAAGCCGAGGCTCAAAGTCTCAGAAATCATTAAACAGTCCCCAAAGAATGTTCAAAAACGTGAACGACATCCTTATCTTGCACGACACGTACAACTGCGCCTTCATTTCTAAATGTGAGCAATTAATATCCCCTGAACGCTTTGAGGGAAAGCGATAAAAATTGTAGCAGAAACTGGTGCAAAGTTACAGCCCCAATTTTAATCAGACTGCAAGCACTCAGTTTTGTGCCCTCTCTTCAGCTGCACGCCCGCCCCGGCCGCCCGCCCCGCCCTAGTTACGGCTGTGGTTCAGCCCACATCTTGCAGGCGGTTCTTGTTTTTTATTCTCCCTCCTCGGACCACCCTTTGAAGGTACTAACCACGGCTAACCGTGTGCACCCGACAAGCCTTGCCGCCTCGGAAATGCTCTTACCCAGTCAAGTGGCCATTAGAATTTGGCCTTTATTTGTCAAACTCGCTTAAGTCCGCTGCCTTTACCCTTCTGATGAGCAAGAATAACCTTGATTTTTTTTTTTTTGATTGGAGGTTTAACGACCACCGTGAGCAACTCAACGAGCTATAAGCAGTCGCCCGTCCCTAATTTAGGGTCACTAGTTCCAGGGAAGGGAGAGAGCCAGTGCCGTAAGACAAACACAACATCCATGCCTCACCGGAATTCGAACCCGGATTCCTTCCGTGCGAATGATCAGAAGCCATCGCTTAGACCACTCCGCCACCGGGACGGCTAACCTTGATTAACAAAGCTCAGTATCAGGTGCTATTGAAACAGTTTGATGACCTTCACACGTGCCGTCGTTTACACGCGCTGGTCATAATCTACCATCCCTAATTTAGAGTCACTGGTTCCAGGGAAGGGAAAGAGCCAGTGCCGTAAGACAAGTTTAACATCCATGCCTCATCGGGATTCGAACCCGGACAAATGGTGAGAAGCCAGCCCATTGCGCCACCTGGACGGCTAAGGCTTTTTAATACCTAGTAAATACGTAGTTAATCATATAAACTGCTTTATAAAGGAATCGGGAGGATAACATTTCTGATCCTGGTTTTTAATGTATCAGTGAATATCTTCAATAAGGATTTTCAAATACACTGCTGGCCACCCAAAATGCAACACCAAGAAGGACACGAGATAGCAAAGCCAGATGTACTGGACACATAACAACAGATACAAAGATGGAACGATTGAGCTTACAGGCCCGTGCGACTTGCGGAACACGCAGACATCAATAGTTCGTGTGGCCCCCATGTCTGGCAATAACGGCCGCTGCACGCCTAGTCATCGAAAGAAAGAGGCTTTGGATGTGGGCTTGGGGTATGTCGGTCCAGGCTGCTTCCACACGTTGCCACAGTTCATTAGGCGTAGCCGTGGTTGGTGCTTGCCGGGCCATTCGGTTGCCGATCAGCGACGAGGCGTGTTCGATGGGCGACATATCGGGACAACAGGCGGGCCACGGCAGCAGTGACACCTGGTGGGCCGTGAAGAATTGTTGCACGATGCGTGCCACGTGCGTGCGCTCATTGTCCTGTTGAAACGTGGCCGCTGGCAAGTAGGGGAAGACTACAGGCTCCGAAACGTCGGAGATGTAGCGATGGCTGTTGAGTGTACTGGCGATGCTTACCAGAGGGGTGCGGGTGTCATATCCAATTGCGCCCCAAACCATAACGCCAGGCGTCGGACCGGTATGGCGATGCATAACGCAGGCGTCATACAGTCTCTCGCCGCGGTGCCGCCACACGCGGATCCGAATATCGTGGTGTTGCAGGCAAAAGCGGGATTCGTCGGAGAAGACAATGTCGTGCCATTCCGTAGTCCAGTTGCGGAGTTCAACGGCCCACTGCCGCCGCACTCACCGGTGGTGTAACGTCAATGGTAATCGGAGCAATGGGCGCCGTGCGACAAGTCCCCGCTCCTGCAGACGACGTCGAACGGTACATGCTGACACAAGTTGTTGCGCAACACACCCTAATTACTGCGCTAAAGTTCGTGATGTAGCGGTGCGAGCCGTCAATGCCCGCCACACAACATGCCGATCCTCTCGCTCGGTGGTGTGCCGCGGCTGCGTCAATCGCTCACGTCGGTCCGTCCGTCCCTCCTGCACCCACTGAATCTATACTCGCCTCACTGTGGCTGGATGTCGTCCCACACGGGCGCCGATGTCTCGGTACTATAAACCGCTGTCGCCATAAGCCACTGTTCGTCCTCTGTCGAACTCCGAAACGTGGAATGACTGCCGTATTCTGCGACGAGGCACCAGGAAGCTTCCCACGCACAGGTCCGGCAGCCCAACACACTTCCACTGCTTACATCCCGCCTTCTGTGCACCCTTTTTATAGTGCTTCTCGGTGGCGTGCCGGGCGCAAATGATTTGCATATGCCCTGCAATGCTAATTGTTTGCATGTCCTCTCGCGGGCGACACATGCTGCGAATTTCAGGCCAATCGGATGCTTCCTTCTTGGTGTTGCATTTTGGGTGGCCAGCAGTGTAGAATCTCAGTTCCGAAAGAGAAAGTTGGTATGACCACGACTTCAGAGTGTTCGGATAGTACGTATATGTTTCATGACAGAAACCCCCGTTATTGACACAAGATTACTCGTTTTAATTACGTACCAGTTTGTTTACACAGTTTTTACTAAAGTTTAAGAAAAAAAGCGGATTGTTATTATTTTTTCTAATCCACCTAATCTATAACAACTTCACCAAGTAGAAGCATGGTCTTAATTGAACTATTAATACAAAAGCCAATTTTTGTACACTGAAGTCTAAAATCAAAATAACGCATTACGAAAAAAAAAAACTCCAAGTAAAGATCAAAAAAGATGAAACCGAATTTTCCGTTGTAACGAGTACGTATTTTCAATCCTTTCCGACACGACAAAACATTTTTTTAAAACAGATTTTTCGAAAATCTAAAACTTAAGCAAAAAAGGGAATACACCAGGTACCTATCCACGATTTCTGTTTAGGAAGGAGTGCCCAGAAAATTTGTATATACTGTATATGCTGTGTGTGTGTGTGTTAGAGAGAGTGCGTGCGTATAAAATATATTGTTTTTCTAACCCCGTGAATATATATAGAGAAAAAGAGCTATTTCTTTACGCCTTTTAGGAGTTATTTAAAATTTTACAAAACAACTTCTTGATTGCGCGATGGCTCCTTGCACGCTAAAACGGCTGTTTCACAAGGTAATTCTTGATCAAAAAGGTCTCACCTTTCCATTCCCTATTTCCTCATAGAGATTCTATGAAGAAGACTTCTTCCTGGATGTCTTCTCTTGTCATGAAATGTAAAACTAGTAACCAGAAATGCATCGCTAATTGATGCTCACACAAGTCATTAACTGGTCTCCAATACCTCGAGGGTGTGGCTACTGAAAACACACGACGGTTGTACCAAAAGTAATGCAAAAGTGGGCATAACGTTTTTATAAACTGACAGAGGTCGTTCAAATTGCACATGCTAGTAGAGTAACTCTTCCTCTACAGTAACCCTTCTTCTTCATTGCAGTTAAATTATGAATTCCAAGCAGCAGCAACGTGCCGTCATTGAGTTCTTGAAGAAGGAAGTGTGCAGGTTGTCCGACATCCACAGAAGGTTACAGAATGTTTACGGAGATCACACCATTGAGCAATGTGCACAGATGGATGAAGAAGGGAGACCAGCATTGAAGACAAACCGCGCAGTGGAAGACCATCACCTACGACCACTGATGCGAATCGTCAGCGAGTGGATGAATTGATTCGCGCGGAGAGACGAGTCACAATCCGTGAGCTTGTTGCACAACTGGGCTGTGGTCACAATGCCATACACAATAGATGGTGGAAGACGTAGGGTATCAGAAAGTGTCTGCGAAGTTTGTACCTCGGCAGTTGACACCCGATTTGAAGGAGAGAAGGGTGGAAGTCTGCTCTGATCTGCTGGAAGCGTTTGAAGCCAATGAAGACACTTTTTTTTATTTGGAGGCAGAAAATGAAACGTGGGAGTATCATTACGATCCGGAAACGAAGAATCAATACGTGGAATGGCGTCACACTTCTTCACCAAGGCCTAAGAAGTTCAAGAGCCAGCGATCAACACAGAAAGTCACGGTGACTGCTTTTTTTTTGGATGGCAGGGGTGCTATTCTCCTTGATTTTCAGGAACGTGGCCGTACCGTGACTAGTGAGTGGTACAATGAGACACTCAAGAAGCTTAGAGAAGCCATAAGAAGGAAGAGACTGAACAAGAATCTGAAAAGGATCCACATTCACCATGACAATGCGGGACCACACACATCTTTGGCAACAAATCAGGCGATCAGCAAATTCGGCTGGTCAGTGGCCCCCCATCCACCGTAGAATTCAGAACCGGCGCCCTCCGATTTCCACCTGTTCGGTCCAATGTAGGACTGTCTCAGGGGACAACGATTTAGTGACACAGACGAGGTAAAAGTGGCTGTGAAGAAGTGGGTACCTGAAATTTTTCAAAGAGGATCCTGGATTTTTTCAAAGAGGATCCTGAATTTTTTCAAAGAGGATCCTGAATTTTTTCAGAGGATCCTGGATTTTTTCAAAGAGGATCCTGAATTTTTTCAAAGAGGATCCTGAATTTTTCAAAGAGGATCCTGAATTTTTCAAAGAGGATCCTGAATTTTTTCAAAGAGGATCCTGAATTTTTCAAAGAGGATCCTGAATTTTTTTAAAGAGGATCCTGAATTTTTTCAAAGAGGATCCTGAATTTTTTCAAAGAGGATCCTGAATTTTTTTAAAGAGGATCCTGAATTTTTTTCAAAGAGGATCCTGGATTTTTTCAAAGAGGATCCTGAATTTTTTTCAAAGAGGATCCTGGATTTTTTCAAAGAGGATCCTGAATTTTTTCAAAGAGGATCCTGAATTTTTTTCAAAGAGGATCCTGGATTTTTTCAAAGAGGATCCTGAATTTTTTCAAAGAGGATCCTGGATTTTTTCAAAGAGGATCCTGAATTTTTTCAAAGAGGATCCTGAATTTTTTCAAAGAGGATCCTGAATTTTTTTCAAAGAGGATCCTGAATTTTTTCAAAGAGGATCCTGAATTTTTTCAAAGAGGATCCTGGATTTTTTCAAAGAGGATCCTGAATTTTTTCAAAGAGGATCCTGAATTTTTTCAAAGAGGATCCTGAATTTTTTCAAAGAGGATCCTGAATTTCTTCAAAGAGGATCCTGAATTTTTTTCAAAGAGGATCCTGGATTTTTTTCAAAGAGGATCCTGAATTTTTTTCAAAGAGGATCCTGGATTTTTTTCAAAGAGGATCCTGAATTTTTTCAAAGAGGATCCTGAATTTTTTTCAAAGAGGATCCTGGATTTTTTCAAAGAGGATCCTGGATTTTTTCAAAGAGGATCCTGAATTTTTTCAAAGAGGATCCTGAATTTTTCAAAGAGGATCCTGAATTTTTTTAAAGAGGATCCTGAATTTTTTCAAAGAGGATCCTGGATTTTTTCAAAGAGGATCCTGAATTTTTTCAAAGAGGATCCTGAATTTTTTCAAAGAGGATCCGGAATTTTTTTAAAGAGGATCCTGAATTTTTTCAAAGAGGATTCGAGAGTTGGGTTTACCGATGGCGCAAATGCATCGCTTGTGCTGTAGACTATGTTGAGTAACACTTTTGTATAGAGGAAGAGTTACTCTACCAACATATGCAATTTGAACAACCTCTGTCAGTTAATAAAAACATTATGCCCACTTTTGCCTCACTTTCGATACAACCGTCGGATTTCGATATTGAAAAAAAGGCACATACACAGTGGCGTGCCCCCCAATTTTTTTTCGGGGGCGGGGTGCGGGGCGGGGCGGGGTACGAAATTTATTTTTTATACAACTAAATGTGTTACGAACGCATTTTTAAAATGTATAATACATCGAGGGGAAAATATTCAAATAAATATTGCTGGAAAATATTATTAATATTCTTATTGCTTATATTCTTATCACCACATAATGGTTGACCATTTATGTTTTGCTATTTATCTGTGCAGAAAACAAGTTCGTAAAAGTGACTGAAATCCTGATAAGACGACCGACTTGTGTGCTAGAAATCTATTTTCCAAAGCACTAAGAAACATGTCTAAAAATGGTACATAAATTGAAATCCTGTAATGGGTTTTCTGTGTTTATGTCACAAAGTTGGTTTTGTTTTGATATGATTCTTGATATTTAAATCACAACTTCTTGCTTTACAGCGTGCTTTAGAGAAATCTGAAATAAGTCATGGAACTTAAATTTTCGGTACACCCATGTATTTAATGCAATGGGACATCCTGGCCCTTGGCTCCTTACCGCTTCCTCGTCTTCACGGACAAAACAACTTCAGCTGTTACCATGAGACAATTTTTTTATCGGAGGTTTAACGA
This sequence comes from Macrothele yani, assembly GCA_039090855.1. Lineage (NCBI taxonomy): Eukaryota > Metazoa > Arthropoda > Arachnida > Araneae > Macrothelidae > Macrothele > Macrothele yani. The sequence goes on from CM077014.1 coordinate 6,565,748, forward strand.
CCACCGTGATCAACTCAATGGGCTAAAAGCAGCAGCCCGTCCTTAATTTAGGGTCACTCGTTCCAGGGAAGGGAGAGAGCCAGTGCCGTAAGACAAACACAACATCCATGCCCTACCAGAATTCGAACCCGGACCCCTTTCGGACGAATGATCAGAGGCCATCGCTTAGACCACTGCGCCACCGGGGAAGCTAAAAAACAATTTCAAATACTATCAAAATTTTGCCTTTTATATATAATCGCGTTTTCGAAATATCGAAAGGTTCAAATTTTTTTTTATCGGTTGAGGGGGGGGGGGTAGCACCCCAAACTCCCTCTAGGGCACTCTAATGCACATACACACACGTACACACAGCACACAACCACAAATGGGATTTAAAAAAATAATTGTTATAGCACGATTTTTGCATAAGATAGTTGGAAAGGTGGCCCGTTAAAATACTTCCATCTTTTTTTATTAGGGATTTAACGACCACCGTAAGCAACCCAACGGGTTATGAGCAGTCCCCCGTCCCTAATTTAGGGCTACTGGTTCCAGGAAAGGCAGAGAACCAGTGCTATAAGACAAACATAACATCCATGCCTCACCGGGATTCGAACCCGGACCCATCTCGGACGAATAGTAATAAACCAGTGCTTAGAACCACTGCGGCCTTTCATCTTCCTGCCCGGTTCGTTATACTTCACTTTCTTCGCATCCGAACCGTGTCCGATCAGTGCAGATAATGGCGTAGCCAGAAATTTCTTAGGGGGGGGTCCATGGGATTTGTTCATTGGTGAAAACCTCGTATACACATATACACTGAACTGCCAGAAAAACTGGTACAGACGAGCTTATGCAACATATATTGCAACGTCACCTATGCGCGTACTCGGTTGCGTCAGCAAGTGCGTATATAAAGCGATAGACATCCTTGCCAGCTGTCAGAGCTGTTTTCGGCATGAGAATGACAATAACGATTTAAGCGATTTTCAACGCGGTGTCATAGCTGGCGCTCGTGAGATGGGCCATAGTATTTTGGAGGTAGAAACGAAGTTCGGATTTTCACGGACGACCATTGAAAGGGTGTACCATGACTACAAGATTTCCGGCGAAACCACCAACCTTCGATACCAGTGTGGCCATCGTCGGCTGTCAAAAATCGTTTCACGCGATAGGCGTGCAACACTCTCGCAGGTATCATCGGAATTCAATGCTGGAGCCTCAACAAGCATCAGCGTCCGGACTGTGCAACGTACCCTGCACGATATGGGCTTTGGGAACCGACGTTCAACTAAAGTCCCCTTTATGGGTGCACGACACAGAGCTATGCGCCTCGCTTGGGCACGGCAACACCGTCACTGGACACTTGATGACTGGAAACAAGTAGCCTGGTCTGACGAGTCTCGTTTACAACTGTATCGGGCAGATGGAAGGATTCGTATGTGGCGCAAACCCGATGAAGCCATGGATCCCGGCTGTCAACAGGGAACTATACCGGCTGGTGGGGGGTCCGTAATGGTATGGGGTGTGTTTAGCTAGACTTCACTGGGATCCCTGGTACGTCTACAAACTTCTGTGACCCGCCAACGCTGTGTGCGCATCCTTTCTGACGAGGTACACCCGTTCACGTCCTGCATTCATGCTTATGGGTTCGGCCCGTTCCAATAGGAAATGCACCTCCACAAAAGTGTCGGGACGCCACATCATGGTTAGAGGAGCATTCATCTGAGTTTGGGGTGTTGCCATTCCTATCTAAGTCCCCAGATCTGAACGTGATAAAACACATTTGGGATGCCATGCAACGCGCTATCAAACACAGGAATCCGAGACCTCGGAATACACCCGAATTATGGAACGCTCTGCAGGATGTATGGTGTGCATTGCCTACAGCATATTTCCAGAAGCTAGTGGAGTCCTCCGCTCCCGTGGGGGACCTACCAAGTATTAGACTGATGTACCAGTTTTTCTGGCACTTCAGTGTATATCGCTTTAAATTCTTGCTCAGACTCGCCTCAAGGGAGGTGGGGGGGGGGTTCAAACCCAGAACCCCCCCTCCCCTCTGGGTACGCCACTGAGTGCAGACCTCTATATCAAACCATAAATACTTAAATTAATTTAATAATTTGTAAAAGCTCATGTTTAAATGCATAGATTTTGCGATTATTCAAGAGTAATTTTTGTGCCATTACAAAAACGTTTTCTATCTATAAGATGCATATTTAAACATTTCGAGGGGGGGGGGGGCGTACCCACAGTTCTGTCTCCCTGGATACGTGCCTGGAATACACTTACACCACCAAGGGAAAAAACTGCATAATTTGAAATACCACTAGTCTTTGTCTCTTCCTTTCCGGGAAGCAGTGAAAGGAAGAGACAGAGGGACAGAAAACTAGGGGTGCGCCCCCCCCCTGGCCGCTTCAACCGGCACCTAGACTCGACTTCTATGACTACCCGCCCTTGTTGGCGAGTGATACGAGGCGCTGGCTCTAACCATTCGTCCAAAACGACATCGGGTTCGAATTCTGCGTGAAGCATGGATGGTGTGTTTGTCTTACGGCACTTACTGTTTCTAATTCCTGGAAATAGTGGCCCTAAATTAGGGATGAGGTCTATTGCGCTGCTCAAAACCCCAAACAAACGAACTTGAACACTAGCAAGATACCTTCGCCTCTTACTACTCGGCCTCCGGGACGGCATTGTAGCTCCTGTAAAGCAGTGTTGTTATTTCTTTGCATGCGGGTGTCAGGTACCACCCTGAAGAGCGATGACGGCTTGCTGGTCGAGTGGTATGATTCTCTGGTTTCTGATCATTCTTCTGACATGGGCTCAGGTTCGAGCACCCGAAGACACATGGGTACTTACTTATCTTATGGCCCTGTCTCCCTTCTTTAGAACCAGCGTCACTAATTTAGGGACAGGCGATTGCTTATAGTCCTACAAGTTGTTCATAGCGGTTGTTACCTCCCACCTTCCCCACCCAAAAAAGATAGTTATCAGAACTGTATGTACGAACCATTGAATCATCGATCGCAAACTACAGAGAAGGTAATACGACCAGCCATTCTGTGGTGTAAGTCTATATAGCCATATTCGAGCAGATAGTTCGACTAGAATAATCGCAGTGAAAAGTGCATTGCGATCGGCGCCATCGCTGGAATGCAATCGTTAAAGATGGAGAGTTTCGTCGAAATGCAATACACGTGCGGGTCTGTGCTCCGAATGTTGGTGGCTTTTTGCTGTTTTTGTAAGTGTTCATCCGTTGTTTTGTCTTCATGTCATCCGTGAAGTTCTGCTGCTGATTTCTGACTGGAAGTAACAGGTACTGTAATTTATTTTTTATGTTCTACCCTATTTTTTGATTCCTTCAGTTTGCTTGCTCAATGAAGGTCATCAAGATGGCGACTTCCGGTCTGATCTAATGAAATCCAGTTACAATAGTTCCGCGATTGCTGTTATCACCATTAATAACGTTCGTTGGGAGGGGGGGTCTGTTCTTATAATCTGACATCAGCCATTAACTACGTACTCCTACCATTCGGTTGATAGAGGCAATTATACTGAATGATGATTAACAACGTCGCTCATTTGTAAGTAATACGCCTGTCTCCAGTAACACTTATGCAGTTATAGCGCCTGTGTCTACACAGTCTTCCGACGTTGCTGCTCTACAGGAAGTGGCAAAATCAATATTTAATGTCGCATTCAGAACGAACCTACCTGATTCATCTGGGACGATATTATTGAATGACAGAGGTTAAATGTTTGTTTAAATGCACTTCTAGACTTTCATATTTCAGACTACTAAGCAATAATAATACAAGTACTCCTAACTGAAGATATAACAGATTTTTCCCGAACAAGTAAAGGCATTAGCCGTCCCCTGCGGTGCAGTGGTCTAAGCGCTGGCTTCTGACCATTCATCTGAAATGGGTCCGGGTTCGAGTCCCGGTGAGGCATGGATGTTGTGTTTGCCTTACAGCACTGGCTCTCTCCCTTCACTGGAACCAGTGACCCTAAATTAGGGACGAGCGACTGCTTTATAGACCAACTAGTTGCTCACGGTGGTCGTTAAACCCCCAATCGAAAAAGAACAAACAAATGTATTATAGCGCACTTACGAACACTTCAGGGAAAACTGGTACCAAACACCATATCATCAGCACGGCATTATCTCAGCAGGACGAGTGGTCAGAGGCGCTGGCTTCTGGTCATTCGTCCAAGATGCGTCAGGGTTGGAGTCCCGGCATGGGTTTTTTTATGCTCTTTCCCTAAAACTAGTTGTCCTAAATAAAGTCTTAGGACTGCTTAGAGCTGCTCGTGAGAATCGCTAAATCTTCAAACAATTACAGGTAAAAATGGGGAGATCACATGGCGCTTGAAGAGTTCGTAAAATCTCACAAAGTGATTATTGGACCAGTGACAGCATTTCGAAAAAACCCTAAATGGTCTTAGAAACTCAAACAATGAATTTATGAACCAAAGGTCTTAAATGTTCCGAGTCAATATCCTTAAAACCATACATCATGGAGCTTTTCCGAACTCTTCGTTTTCCAGAGTGAGTGGGTCGCCATTCATAGCTGTCTAAGTTGATCACACTTTTCAAGCATTCAGCAGTATCCGTGAACGATGAGTTGCTGGTACTGGCGACACATCATTCGAATGGCAAAGGTCAGGACGGTACTGCCATTGATTTGTCAAACTTTTTAGGGAGTCCTAGAGGTGCAGTGGTCTAAGCACTGGTTTCTGGCCATTCGTCCGAGATGGGGTCTAAGTTCGAATCCTGATGAGGCATGGATGTTGTGTTTATCTTACAGCACTGGCTCTCTCTCTTCCCTGGAGTCAATTGCCCTAAATTAGTGACGGACGACTACTAATATCCCATTGAGTTGTTCACGGTGTAAAACCCTTTAAGCGGCCTATGTAGCTATATCTATTCGTGCCTCAAATTTTGTGCTTTCCCCGAACTAAAATGTTCTCACAGCAGCTGAGTTTTACTAAAGTTACGGCAAACAATTCCTTTCCGCCTTCTCGTCTGAGCAGTACCGAGCACGAACCTGTCACAGGTGATAAGCACTCCCTTCTAGTCTCTCCGTGACTGACTCATGGCATGATGGAGAAAAGCTAGTCCCCTAACACGGACATCGTGCCGCTCGGCAGAGGCAAGTGAATCAGAGGTCTACCTCCTTTCTTAGGTTAGTCTACATTGTTATAAGCCTTTCAGTGGTAATCAGAATGGATAAAGCTAATGTAGAAGGCAAAACTTTCTAATGCGTAGGCTCACTCGTTCCAGCCGCTTTCCGTTCACTTCTTAGACAGCTAATATATTACAATGAATTGGTTCCATCCAGCTAAAGGGTAAAATCCCCAAATAAATAAACAAAAACAACGTCTTTAGAAAGTGATTCCTCCTCCCTTGCTTTACATCCAACGACAGGTATTAGCCCTCGCTACAAAACTTCACCGAGGTAAGAAATAACCGAAAGAATTAGTGTGCAAATGCTGCCCAAGAGGAAATTTTCAAATCGATTGAAATGGAAGCTGGCCTTCCGTAACGAGATTCATTTATGAACTATATTTGTAAAATCAAGGGAACACAAATTCAAATCAAATACCTAATTTGAATACACGAAACATTTCCCAGCCATGGTTAAATAACTCCATCAACTAGAAAGAGCCGTAGTTTCACTCAAACCCTCCAGGAAGGAGTTGATCCCATACGTCGGCGTATCACTCACACGGAGGAGACTTCAGTGAAAGGCCGCCCCGGGGGCGCAGTGGTCTAAGCGATGGCCTCTGATCATTCGTCCTTAAGGGGGTCCGAGTTCGAATCCCGCTGAGGCATGGATGGTTTGTTTGTCCTTACGGCACTGGCTCTCTCCCTTCCCTGGATCCAGTGACCCTAAATTAGGGACGGGAGACTGCTTATAGCCCATTGAGTTGCTCACGGTGGTACATCCTGATCATAGTCATGTCGAGTATCATCTGCTCTATATCGAACGCGCGCGAACTTTCAATTTACGCGAATGTTTGTTGTAATTGACGTCATTTTTTACCGAGGTTACGTACAGCATTTTTGATATCTTAATCAATTATCTAAAACCAGGAGAAAGCCCGCCGATAGTGACGGGGGAAAAATAAGATATGTAGAGTTATTTTTTAATAACTAAATATAAGGCTAGTACTAAATAATAATGTTTGATAAACATTATTATTTAGTACTAGCCTATAGCCCGTCCTAGGACGGTTGTTTTTTAGCTTTAAATAAATATTAGCCGCCCCGGTGGCGCAGTGGTCTAAGGCGCTGGCCTCTGATCATTCGTCCGTAAGGGGTCCGGGTTCGAATTCCGGTCAGGCATGGATGTTGTGTTTGTCTTACGGCACTGGCTCTCTCCCTTCCCTGGAACCAGTGACCCTAAATTAGGGACGGGCGACTGTTTATAGCCCATTGCGTTGCTCACGGTGGTCGTTAAACCTCCAATCGCCGCCCCGGTGGCGCAGTGGTCTAAGCGATGGCCTCTGATCATTCGTCCGAAAGGGGTCCGGGTTCGAATCCCGGTGAGGCATGGATGTTGTGTTTGTCTTACGGCACTGGCTCTCTCCCTTCCCTGGAACCAGTGACTCTAAATTAGGGACGGGCGACTGCTTATAGCCCATTGAGTTGCTCACGGTGGTCGTTAAAATTCAAATAAAAAAAAAAAAAAAAAAAAAAAAAAACCTCCAATCAAAAAAAAAAAAAAAAAATTAATATATAGGGGATGTTTTCTGTCCTAAGACGGTGAAATTTTTAATTGAAGCAGATTGAAAACGAATCAAATAGACGCCGGCTCTTTTGTACCGAAATATAATAAAAATTTATGTAGCAAGAGCTCATTAATGTTAGAACTGAAAATTATATGCTATTTATTTCCGTTTTTCAAAAGACTTCGCGATAAATAAAGATTCTGTGCGAAATATTTGTTGTTTAACAATTTTCATTGTAGTCCAGTTGTTTTCGTGTAAACTTACCTTAATAACTTTTGCTTTGATTTTTCGGATTAAATTACTTTTTCTCCGGCACACATGTTATATTCCATTCATGGCTTGTTTTGGACTCTCTTATTCGTCGGTTAGTTTGAAACTTCATACGGAAGCTTTTTCTACAAATAATGCGACATCTGACATTACAAATCGGAACTATCTAAATTATCGACAATGTGCTGTTCGGGCGACATCTGTTTTTAGATGCAATTTTGCTCACTTCGACATCGCAAGTTTTCAGTTTTTATTGTAGGTTAGAGCATTTAGATAGATCGATATTTTGCAAAGTGTTTAATATAATCCGCACTAAATTCGGAAAGTTAGTTAAATTAAAAAAGTAAAAAAATAATTAAAGCGTGCAAATTAATATTCGAATTGTGCTAAATTAAATCGATATACAAATTCAACTTGCACTGCTATTAAGATTGCCATTCCAATTTTGTAGAACGGGTAAATGGAACTCGAGTAATTGATAATCCAATGTTTTTAAATTAGCACGTGATCACCTAGCTTGATCGCGTGCAAACTCAACTTGCCGCGGTGGCGCGCAGTGGTCTAAGCGATGGCTTCTGACTATTCGTCCGAGATGGGTCCGGGTTCAAATCCCGGTGAGGGATTTGAACCCGGACCCATCCCGGTGAGGCATGGATGTTGTGTTTGCCTTACGGCCCTGGCTCTCTCCCTTCCCTGGACTCAGGGGCCTTAAATTAGGGACGGGCGACTGTTTATAGCCCATAGAGTTGCTCACGGTAGTCGCTGAACTTCCAATAAAAAAAAAAAAACTCGCTGCGATATTAAGAATTCAATTCGAATTTTGTAGATCGAAAAAATAGAACTCGAGTCATTAATAATCCAATTTTTTTTAATTACCACGCGATCACCTTGACTTCTGAAAGTGATCTCGGCCGCCCCGGTGGCGCAGTGGTCTAAGGCGCTGGCCTCTGTTCATTCGTCCGTAAGGGGTCCGGGTTCGAATCACGGTCAGGCATGGATGTTGTGTTTGTCTTACGGCACTGGTGCTCTCCCTTCCCTGGAACCAGTGACCCTAAATTAGGGACGGGCGACTGCTTATAGCCCATTGAGTTGCTCACGGTGGTCGTTAAACCTCCAATCAAAAAAAAAAAAAAAAAAAAAAAGTGATCTCGCGCTGTTATGTAGCAGTCAATCATTTTGACATCGCAAGAGCAGACACGAATTGATCGATAAGTGATGACGCAACAATGCAGACGTTGGTGTGACGTCAAGCGTTCCAGATAGACGAAACTGGGTGTTTACATTATTAATGAACATTACAACAATAAAAAAAGTATATTGGTTTAGGCAAGGATTTAACGATTAAAACAGGCTAGCACTCTTTCCAATGCTCCACCAAAGTGGGACAAATACTCAAACGTTCAAACAAAGGAAATTAAATTGTTTGTGATAGTTGCTTTACGTAGGTTAAAATTGGGGTTTGGTTTAGCCTAGCGTCCCCCCCTCTCCCTCAATCCATCCTTCCCCGATGTATCGGCATCTTTTGGGTGTTTAACGACCTCCGTGAGCAACTTTAAGGGCTATAGGCAGTTACTCGTCCATAATTTAGGGCCGTTGGTTCCAGGTAAAGGAGAGAGCCAGTTTCGTAAGACAAACGCCCCACCAATGCCCAATCCGAGGCTTGAGCTCAGGTTAAACCCCAACGACGAGCCAGAAATCAGCTCTTTGGCCACTCGGGCACAGGAGGAGGGGGGGGGGCGACGATGGCATTCAGATGGATCATTTTATTATGTGAACAAAGTCAAAAGCTTTTATTCCACACCGTTCTTTCTAAAAACCCGATTGAAAAAAATGCTTTTACCCGTCGAGTACATTTATTATGATGATTATTTTGCCAGACTTCCTACTTCGAAAAATAAACAATTTTTAGCTCGTCATTGGAAAAAAAGATCGTGCTAATGTCAGCGGTTTGTTCGTCCGTCCGTGTGTGGGCACCATATCTCAGCAACTATTAGTCCGATTTGAAAAATTCTTTTTGCATTGGGAAGCTTGAAATGTGAGAAGGATAACCCTCTCATTCCGGTATTTTTTACAACGTACAATTTCGCCGCTAGAGGGCGTAAATGCAGATGATATCGAATTCAAAACACATTTTATTGCATATCATCATCATTGTCAACCATTATCAATCCACTGCTAGACGAAGGTCTCCCCAAGTTTCCTCCACAACGGTCTGTCTTGTGCCAATCTCCTCCATGTCACTCCTGCATACTTTCGAATTTCATCCACCCATCTACCATGTGGTCTTCTTCTGGGTCTTTTCCTGTCCCTTGGAATCCAATCTAAAATTTCGGCTGTCCATCGATGGTCTGTCCTTCTGGCAGTATATCCAGCCCATTGCCATTTCAAGGATTTAACTCTGATCATGATGTCTTCCACTCTTGTCATTTTTCGGATCCACGAGTTCCTCTTCTTATCTCTCCTGGTTACACCAAGCATGCACCTCTCCATTCAGCTTTGAGTTGTCTGCAGCCTTTGTATGTCTCTTTTAGTTAAGGTCCACGTCTCTGCACCATACATAAGCACTGGATGGATGCATTGATCAAACACTTTTCTTTTAAGACATAATGGCATATTGCTCTTGAAAATTCAGCTGTTTCTTCCAAAAGCTCTCCAGGCAAGTTTTGTACGCCGATTAATTTCTTCATCAATGTGACCCTCACTTGAAATCTGCTGTACAAGATAAACATACGTGTCTGTTATCTCCAGCTTTTCTCCATCAATCGATAAATCTTCATTTCTTGAAAAAGCATTGAACATCACTTTTGTCTTCTAAAATTTCATTTTTAATCCCACTTGTTTACTCTTGTCAGCAAGTTCCTGGATCATACTCTGCAGCTCTGATGGGTAGTTGCAAAAATGACTACGTCATCAGCAAAACGAAGGTGGGTTAGATAATCTCCATTAATCTTTATCCCTTTGTTTTCCCAGTTCAGTGATTGAAAGACATTTTCCAATGTGGCATTAAAGAGCTTCGGAGATATGGTGTCACCTTGTCTCACTCCCTTTCCTACTTTTATGTGTGCTGTATTCTCAAACAGCCGAATCTTTGCACTTGCATTTTCATAGATGTTATTAATAATATTAATGTATGCATCTTCAGTACCACAGGATTTCAGAGCCATTGTAACTGCTGATGGTTTCAGCGAATCAAAGGCTTTTTCATAATCGATAAAAGCCATGCACAATGGAAGTTCATATTCCCTCGCTCTTTCAATTAGTTCTCTCAGCACATGGATATGATCTATTGTGCTGTAGCCACTCCTGAATTCAGCTTGTTCTCTCGGTTGAGCCATGTCCAGTGTTACCTTCAAGCGGTGTGAAAGAACTTTAGTGAAGATTTTATAAACCACTGATAGGAGGCTGATAGGTCTGTAGTTCCTGAGATCCTCAATGTCACCTTTTTTATGAAGCAGGATCATTGTAGCGTTGTTCCAATCCTCAGGAATTTTCTCTTCATTAAGGCATCGAGTGAAAATTTGGGCGAGTACTGTTTCGATTTCTCCACTTGCTTCTTAAATGATGTCTACAGTAATTCCATCTTCTCCTGGAGTTTTTCCCCGTTTCATGTTCTTGATTGCATGTGCAACTTCTGCTGGGAGGACCGGAATAACTCTGGTACCTTTCATGATCTCTATAGTACATGTATCATCCCTTTCATATAATTTGAAGTAGAAATCTTTCACTCTTGTCAAAATTTTGCCTCTATTTCTTGTTACAGAACCATCTTCTTTTCTCAGTGCCATAATCTGTTTTCTTCCCTTACTGAGATGTCCCTTTGCTATCTTTAGGCTTTAGTTGTTTTCAATTGCTTTCCTTACTAGTTCACAGTTGAATTTCCTTACATCTTCAGTGATACTTTTTCGTACTGTCTTGCACAGCTCTATATATTCCACTTTGGAAGTCACATCTTCTTTAGTTGTCCTCATCTCTCTTCTTTTTTGCATCAACATTTTGGTTTTTCCTGATAATTTGTTCACATGCAACTTGTTCTTAGACCCAGCTAATTTTGTTGCTGTTTCCATAAGAGCTTTGGTTACTCTCCGGTTAACGTCAGAAATATCTACTTCTTCCGATGTTAGGCCTTCTAAAGCAGAGAATCTGTTCTTCAGTTCCAACTTGATGGTATTATGGTGTTTTTTAAGGTTGGTTATGTCAATACATTTTGCTTGTCTTATGAGCTTGCCACATTCGAGTATAGTGTTGAGGGGAATCTTACATCTCACCAATCTATGGTCACTACCTGTGTTGAACTTGTTTAGCACACTGCAGTCTTCTATGACGAATGTTTTGTTACACATAATAAAATCAATTTCACTTGTTGTTCCATTTGGATGTCTCCATGTCCATTTTCTGTGTGGCTTTTTCTTGAAAAAGGAGTTCAAGATGAAAAACCCTTCTGCCTCTGCAAACTCAACGAGAATATTTCCACGCTGGTTTCTGTTGCCGTGACCGAATTTATCTACTGAAGTTTCATTCTGTTGCCGTTGCCCTAATTTTGCATTGAAGTCTCCCATAATTATCTTCAAACGCTGCTTACCTTTATTATTTAGATGACGAATTTCCTCATAAAATTCTTCAATTTCTTCTTCAGGATGACTTGTGGTGGGTATTGTATATATTTGCTTCTAAATACACTGGCGTGCGGAAAGTAAGGACGAGACGGTTTTTCGAATGTAACGTCGCGCAAAAGTGCTCCACATCGACTCAAATCATACCATAAGATCCCCAAGATGTAAGAATATGGGACAAGTGAGCAAAACCATCCAAACAAGGAATCCAAAGGATACAAAGGCACTTTATTGAAAAGGTAGCTTCGAGCACAACTGGTTAGTTAGTTAGTTAATTGATTTTAGTGGCGCAAGGGCCAGGCTTGGCCAAAGAACGCCAGACACAGAAATATCAGCTAAAGATTTTTAAAAGCGGGTTGAAATGATTAAGAGCAGACAGGCTTGGTAAAAGTTAGAAAGGAGAATGATGAAAGTTGTGAAGACTAGTTAGTTATTTAGGTTTATATATAAATTTATTAATTTATTATTATTATTATAACCTTTTTTTTTTTTTTAAATAAATTTTAAAACGTTAATCTGTTTTAAAAGGAAAATACTGCGAAAGTGTCGCAGTGGTCGCCCAAAAGCTCTTGAAGCGTAGCTGCGCCTTCGTCCAGCAGATGAGACTGAAAATAGTGAAACCGATGATTACAAAAACGAACACAACTGCACAAAACATGAGAGACGGTGAGTAAACAGTCGCATGTCTCACACACCTGGGCAGTGTCGCCACACAGCAAATAGCTATGCGTGAAGCGACAATGCCCAATGCGAAGACGCGCAAGAACAACTTCTTCCCTACGGTTCCGGCGACACGATGATTTCCAGACTCCAAGGACAGGTTTAACACGGTGCAGTTTATTCTCCACCTGTTGGTCCCACAGACCCCGCCACGTTCGTCTGATATGATCGTGAACAAGAAAGCGAAAATCACGGTGGAACAGTGGCAAGGGTGTGACGACCAAAGAGCTGGACAGAAGACAGAAACGTCCATGTGACAGGCGGCTGCCAAGAAAAATCCAGTCTTTAGTAGGGGATATGATCACCCTGACTGCGTTGCAGGGTTTACAACGTCTGTCCATGCTGAGGACGAGGTTGTCAAGGAGCTGTTGGGGCATCGCGGCCTATTCCTCTTGTAGCGCCAATCGCAGCTGCGGAATCGTTACTGGCGGCTGGTGACGTGCTGCCAAGCATCTCCCAAGAAGGTTCCACGCGTGCTCGATTGGATTTAGGTCATGGGATTTTGGGCAATCCATGCGTTGAATATCTTCACTCTTCAACAGCTCTGCGACAGCCACTGTACGATGAGGTGTAGCGTTGTCGTCCATGAAGAGGAACTCAGGTTCCACAGTACCATAAACAGACGCACGTGAGGCAGGAGAACCTCGATACAATAGCGGACACCAGTGACTGAACCTCCTTGGAAGATGTGGAGGTCAGTACGGCTACCAAGCATGATACCGCACCAAACGAGAACTCCGCCACCTCCAAACCAGTCCCTTTCGACGATGTTGGAGGTGTGATTGCGTGTTCCCTGCTCTCTCCAGATGTGTATAAGTCCAGAATCGCTCATCAGACTAAATCGGCTCTCATACGTAAAGAGAACTTGACCCCATTGCTGAGGTGTCCAGTTCTTCTGTTCCTGGCACCACAGAAACCGCCGTCTCCGATGAGCAGGCGTTAATGGCACACACCATACCGATCGTCGTGCAAATAGACCACCTTTGTGCAGCCTCCTGGCCATGGTAAAACGCGATAACAGACGTCCAGTTGTCTGTTGCATGTGCCTTGCGATTTCTCCCGCTGTCTGCCGTCTGTCTCTTCTCGCCTGTAGGACAATATACCGGTCGTCAGCCGCCGTGTTTGCTCGTGGACGACCACTGCTAAACTCTCGGACAGCTGTTCCTATCGTTTGAAATGCTCTCCAAGCTCGTGAAACGATGCTGTGAGCGATCCCGAACTCATCGGCCACACTAGTCACACTTCCACCTTCTTCCAACTTCCCAATGACGCGACCTCGGGTAAAGTCATCCAGATGTCGTCTACTGGATTGCCTGTTGGCCATATCACACGGTGGCAGCAACTCGACGTCGTTCAAACCGATGTACACCGTGCAATAGCTTTCACTGAATTGCTGAGCGTACACCGCCCGCGTGCTTTATACCCTTCCGACACTCCCCCCCCCCCCCCTATGTTATGCTGCATATATGCGCATGCCCTACCGTACCGGACCCTAGTCTATCTCCTGAGTGGTCTTTCGGCCCGTTCTGCCTGCTCGTTCCGCTGTTATGCTAATTTCTCCTCTTCGTCCTTAATTTTTGCACACCAGTGTATCTGATTTAAACTTTTTTTTTTTTTTGCCTTTCGATTCCGTTTATTAAGTACAGTTACTAGTCTATTTTAGGTAAGTAAATTTTAAAGTTTTGCATAGATTTTCCGCTAGGGGCGTAAAAGTAAATTTTGTTTTTCCCGAGATCTCTGCTTCTAAAACTCCTATTTGAAAATTTATATCTGTATTGGATACAGCTCCCATGGGAAATGGTTGGCATAAAATTTATAATTTTTGATAAGTAACGGTTTGGCCAGAAGTTAATGTGTTAATTTCCACTTCTGATGTTTTTGCAGCAAAATCTGAGCTTCTAAAAGCTCAACTGAAAAAACTCTTTAGTGGACCGATACCATTCACGTCGATAAACCTTTTCGGAATATTTTCTTCTTAAAAATAATGTATGTTTTCTCCGCCAGGGAATTAGATGTATATCTTATTTTTGTCAATATCTCTGCTTCTAAGGGTCCGGTTTGAAAAAAAAACCCTTCTTTGTTGGATATCGTTTCCGGTGCGAAATGTTTGTCATGTAGTTTCAAATTTTTCTAGGAAAGCACAGACTTTCTCTAGGGGGGCGTAAAGGTAAATCGCGTTTTCCCCGATACCTCTTCTTCTAAAGCTCCGATTTAAAAACTTATTTCTGCATCGGCTCGGATACAGCTCCTGATGGGAAATGTTTTGCATATAACTTTTAATTATTTTGGTAAGAATGGTTTGGCCACTAGGGGGCGTAAGTGTTAATTTCTGCTTTTGGTGTATTTACAGCAAAATCTGAGCTCCTGGAAACTCGATTGAAAAAATCATTCGTGGACCCATATCGCTTACCTCGGAAAACCTTTTGAAAATACTTTCTTCTTAAAATAATGCATAGTTTTTCCACCAGGGGAGTACATATATATCTTATTTTGCCGATATTTCTGCTTCTAAGAGTCCGATTTGAAAAATTCTTTCTTTGTTGGAGAGCAATTCCATGCGAAATGTTTCTCATGTAATTTCAAATTTTTCTTAACGCACAAGTCCGCCACCAGATCGCGTAAGTTCACGATTTCGTTTACAGCAACATCTGCGGAATTAAAAGCCTGACTGGAAAACTTTTTCGGTCAGACAAAACTAACTATGCGAACTGTGTGTATATTTTCTACCAAAAAAAAAAAAAAAAAGGAAAAGAAAAGAAAATGCACAATTTCGCCACTTATGCTTAATCTGTTTTTCTCAATATCTCTGCTTCTACAAGTAAATGTGCAATTAAAAAAATTCTTTCAACACCGGATGCCATTTACCTCGTGGAATAATTTAGGTTAGTATTTGAGGAGTTTTATAGTTTACAGTTCTGTCGTTAGGTGGTGTTTGTGTATTTGCAGCTGTATCTCTGCTTCGAAAACCCCTATTAAGAATTTTTTTTACTGTATGCCATTTGCTAGAATAGAGATGTGGAGCATTATCCTCTTTAAAAATAATGCGCAGATTTCCCAGTAGATGTCGTGAAGGTCAAAGCCTTTTTCTCGCTATCTCTGCTTCCGCGAAACGTATTTGAAAAGTTAACATAGATTTTCTCATGAAGAATATTTTTTGCTTCTTTTCAACTTTTCCGTTGTGCAAAATTTTTCCGCTAGAAGGCGTAGATTTACATCATGTTTCCTTCTATATTTCTTCTATTAACTATTTGATTTGAAAACCTCTTCGCCGCCCCGGTGGCGAAGAGGTCTAAGCGATGGCTTCTGATCATTCGTTCGAGGGGAGGTCCGGGTTCGAATCGCCCGGTGAGGCATGGATGTTGTATTTGTTTAACGGCGCTGGCTCTCTCCCTTTCCTGGAACCAGTGGCCCTAACTTAGGGACTGGCGACTGCTCACAAAGATAAATATTTGTTAAACAATGGCGGCCGCAATAGTAAATATTTAAACTGTTTAGGTTTTTACAAAAACAATATTTATTTTAATTATTATATATTATTTAGATGAATAGTGTATAAAAATAAAAATGATGTAGCTGCGAAAGTCCATCTGCGCATGCTCATGCTAAAGTCTGACTTGAAGATAGAAAGAAAAGCTGAATCGAACTGTTTTAGTGAGAGGAATCGGTAACTTTTGTTGGTCTAGGATACCTACAGGTGACACCCCATCGTTTTGCACATCATTTTAAAGTTCTTGTCAACAGTGGATAACCCCCCCCGAGGGATTGAGAAGAGAAGCCAAATTTCGCTAGGACGTATTGTTTTCGTAGCATCAAAAATTGACTTTTGTAATGGCTTCTATCACGTTTAAGATCCGGCACTCGTAATTTATGCAGATTGCAATGAGATATTGTTAAGTTAATTTAAAACGCGATGTAACAATGCTCAGCGATAGTTAAGTGAAATATATTGTTGAGTAATAATGAAATTAATTATTGTTGCGTCACTTCACGGTGCAGCATTAAAAAAATCAGATTTCAATAATGGTTTTGACTACTTCCGTTACCCATTTCCGTTACATCGAAACTTTTTTCATGAGATTGTCTGGAAAGATGCATAGCATCAAAAACAAGCGCAATATGTATATTATTGACGAAATGCAAAGAGAGAATTCTATTTTAAACAGAACTGCTTTGTGTTTTTCTAAAAAAAACGACAAAAAAACTAATGAGCAGGGTGGAAGAAGCATGTTTGACAGAGAGAACAAATTGGATGGTGAAATTAGTAGGAGAGTGAATTCTTCATTGAAAGTCATAGCTGCTCTGAGAGGTTTTCACAGGAATGATGGGTTCTCTAGAGAGTCCCGCATGGCTGTGTATGAAAGTGTAATTGTTCCTGCTCTGATGTATGGTAGTGAAACCTGGATACTACAGAAGAAACATAGAAATCGTTTGTGTGCTGGAGAAATGCGTTACTTACTGGGGGTTTGTGTCAAGACACGTTCTGATTGTGTGAGGAATGAAGATGTATTGCAGTTGTGTGATGTGAAGCAAAATGTTGTTAGCAAGGTGGCGACTAATATGCTTCGGTGGTTTGTCCATGGTGAAAGAATGGGTGATGAGATGCTTACTAAGAAAATCTTTTTAGCCCAAGTGGCAGGAAGGAAAGGTAGAGGAAGGCCAAGGAAGACATGGGTGGATCAGATTCAGGAGTATCTGCATGAAAAAAAGATTATGAGTGTGGAGTATAAAAGATCTCGTGTACGGCGTGTAATGGATATCAGTGAAGCCCGAGTTGTATGTCAAAATCGCTGTAAATGGAGAAGTTTGATACGACAACAGTAAGTAAAAATATCGGGTACTTTGTATTTCTTTTTGGAGCTAACCTCTGAATCTCGGAGAACAGCTTAGTGATATGTATGTGCTTTGTGTTTTTTCCTCAAGTCCACCCTCACCAAGGGGGTGCGGGGTGGCTTTGAGCCCACCCTGAAATTTGTCTTGCCCACCCAGTTCAAAATGTACCATTTTTTCAGTATATTTAACTTTAAAATATAATCTGCACTTTGCCAAGTAATGAGTCTTGTGTTTTATTTTATGTAGCCCTATGTATTTTTCCTTAGGAAGTGTGTTGTTTACTTCTCCAAAAAAAAGGGTTATCAAAATAGCACCTCAGGGCCGCGAAAATTCAGTTGTTTTCCACTCTTTTAATGCTTTAGTTTCTGCCTCTTTTTCACATCTGTATGGCGACTGCTTATATCCCATTGAGTTGCTCGCGGTGGTCATTAAACCTTCAATAAAAAAAAACAAAAAAACATTAAAATTCGTTCTTCATTGTTTCGTAAAAAAAAAAGTTGCTATTAAGCTTGCCCCACCAAAAAAAAAAAAAAAAAATGCTGAACCACTCGTCGCCCATCCTGCTTTCGAAGTCTAGCGACGTCCCTGTTTTTTTAATGAGGAGGGTGGACAGAAATTCACTGAGCGGGTCACTACTAACTGCTGTTTGTTTTCTTTATAGAATAGAGGATTCCGACCCGGAAAGTAGAGTCTAAAGCTACACTAGCGCTCTAAGACTGCCACGGGACAGTAAAAGTGGAGAAAGTGGCCGAGCACTGTTTTGTAGGAGAGGAGTGCAAGGCAAAGTCGCTGGCTGAAAGAGAGGAAGTTAGGGGGCATAGTGTCTGCGTGGCACGACGTAAAAATTTTATTAAGATAAACAAAAACGACGTTTTCTTTTAAATAGCGGTACTATTTTCGTTAGCAAAAATGCGAAATTTTGAAAAGGAATTTAAGACAATGCATTCACAGCAAACAGAAAGTTGAAAGCGACATTCTTCCAACATTTCTGTCTTACACCAGTAGCGTAACTAGAGATGGAAGGGGTGAGGATTGCACGAATTCCTTTGCTGCCGGTAATGAATCCGCCCCGGAGGCGTAGTGGCCTAAGCGTTGGCTTATGACACTTCATCCGAGAAGGATCCGGGTTCTAATTCCGGGAAGGCATGGATGTTGTGTTTGTCTTATGGCATGGGCTCTCCCTTTTTCCCTGGAACCAGTGACCTTAAATTAGGCAAGGTTAATAGACTTAAAATTAGGGACGGGCGACTGCTTATATCCCATTGAGTTGCTCGCGGTGGTCGTTAAACCTTCAATCAAAAAAAAAAACAACAACATTAAAATTCGTTCTTCATTGTTTCGTAAAAAAAAAAAAAGTTGCTATTAAGCTTGCCCCACCAAAAAAAATGCTGAACCACTCGTCGCCCATCCTGTTTTCGAAGTCTAGCGACGTCCCTGGTTTTTCCCATATCAGCTAGGCGAGAAATGCAACAGGCTTCTATCTGAAGAGGCAACATTAAACATTCTCAGATATAAACGTAACGTCGGAATACGATCTCTTATGAAATGAAAGGAACCCCGTGAATGATATATCACACCTAGCAACAGAAAAGACACTACCTGTATGTGTTTGCAGAAGTGATAAAACGAAGCCGATAATAAGCTAAGTGCTGAGTACACTACCACGATATACCACATCACTGCATTTCACAGCGCTGATTACAAATGGAAACTTCTGCTGATAAAACTAAATATATAAGCTGTTTCCTTTGGCGCTGCTCTTATCGTGGTGCTTTGGTAACAAATCTACTTGTTTGCTCAAATTCCGGTAAAAACAATAAAGTAAGACTGTACGACATAAACCAATGCCATGTGCTTGCTTCGATTTACGACATTCGAGTTTTACAGCGCTCTACAAGAGATACAGTGTTAATCATATTCTGATTTCGCTTTCTTCTACAGCGTTATTAGACCTATGGTTATAGGAGGTCGATATTCCCGATCTTTTTCTGATTTTCACGTCCTTATTTGAACAGTCCTTCCTCGTCATCATGGATCTTCCTCCATTCGGAATTTCCTGGTGACTGCATGTTCATATTGCCAAAGCTCATGTATGGGTATCACTCATTTGACCGAAGGTCACTTAGTCGAAACTCACTTCACCGAAATTCACTTGACCGAAAAATCACTTCACAGAAGTTCACTTCGCCTATAGACTCACGTGACCAAAAGTTTCATTTTACCAAACGATCATGTAACTTTACCAATGGGTCGTTTTAGCGAAGAGTCGTTTCGCCGAATGCTTCATTACACGGAAGGATCTTCGAAAATATTGCTTCACGGAAAGATAACACTGGGGAACAAAGTTTTTGTTGCATTGATACCAGCACTTGTTCTTACCTAATTTGAGTGTGCTGAATTCAAATATGAAGTTAGTTTTCTCTGTAAGCTCTATATTTTTTTCAATTCAACATTTTCATTTTTAGCGAGATTTTGACCCCTCATTCATGATGACATGGTCTATCTGAGGAATTTACGGTCATGTAGTCTTAAAATTAGGCTTAAACAACCGTCTTGTCAAAGACATTTTTTTATATTTCACAAAACCGTGTAGGTGCATCACAATATCCATTAAAGTTTAAAAAAAGGCAAAAAAAAAAAATACACTTCTGTGGAGTAAAATATGTATTGCCACTTGTCAAATCTGAAATATTTATCCATTATAGTCAAATATGCACTAATGCTTTTTACTTTAAATTAACATACATTTCAACATAAAGAGGATAGGTGATTCAGAACAACTGATAAGATTGGGATGCAAAGTTCAAATATGTCCTGTTCAGGCAAGAATTTGCGCTTGAAGCTGTGGAGTTTGTGGACCTCAGGGCAATCCTCGTTTGATGCTCAAGCAACATCCAATCAAACGAAAGGCCTCTGCACCGATTCTATGAGCATATAGTCATAGAGAAACGACAGTATGTCACAAAAGGAGAAATATAGAACTTTAAAAACAAGTTATAACCAAAGAGAGAGAGAGAGAGAGAGGGAGAGAGAGAAATTCGCCGAGCATCTGAGGTCGTAATTGGTAGAACATGTTGGCCCTACTGGTGCTGTGCAAGATAGAAATAAAAGATCCTACATAGGTCTTACCGCTGCTGCAGATGCACTTTGGTCCTGCTCATGGAACAAAGTTACTCGGAGATTGCGTTCCGGGAGGAAATAGGAAAGAAAGAAGAAGGAAAAAAAAAAAAAAAGATTTCTTGACGGAATCTGGTAAGAAAATCGACTTTTGAAAGAAAGAAAGCGTTTTTTTTTACGGCTGATGACGATAGATGGCGAAACGTTCGTTTTATGCTCTGATATCACCACGACTAAAAGTCTTCCGTGTCTGAAATTTTTGACCCCACTCGATGATAGCCGGCTTAGAGTTCGGTTCGACACGGATGAAAACGGTTAAATCTCCGTCCGAACCGACCAAACTCAAAAGCTAATCCAGGACGACCCGAACCGGAAGGAATTTTGTAACAAGGTCCGATTATTTTATACCTTTGTTTGTTAATTACGATTTAAACAAATGTGCTTGAGAAGTCACAAAGCCATTCTCCTGGCGGCGGGAGAGTAGATACTCGTTATTTTAATTAACTAAATTATTATTATTATTATTATTATTATTATATTTATTTATTATATTTATTATTACTATATTATTATTAATATATTTATTACTATTATTATTATGATTTTCCTCAACGCAGCAACAGTCATTTTGCTTTTTGCCTTGATGTGACTCGCTGAGTACCACGTGAGAGGAGGAGAAAAGAACCAGAGTTAGAAACGGATCAAAAATTTTGGACCTGGATCCGGACCCGGCCGTTACATAATTGAACCCGACCCGAACAAATCTGCTTTGAGCTATAAACTCGAATATCATCATCATCATTGTCAATCATTATCAATCCACTGCTGGATGAAGGTTTCCCCAAGTTTCTTCCACAACAGACTGTCTTCGGCCAGTCTCCTCCATCCACCCATCTCCCACGTGGCCTTCTCCTGGGTCTTTTTCTGTCCCTTGGAATCCAATCTAAAATTTCGGTTGTCCATCGGTGGTCCATTCTCTTGGCAATATGTCCAGCCCATTCCCATTTCAGGGATTTTACTCTGATCGTGATGTCTTCCACTCTTGTTATTTTCCTTATCGACGAGTTCCTCTTTTTATCCTTCTGCATGCATCTCTCCATGCGTGCAGAAGAGAAGCATGCATCTCTCCATGCTTCTTGCAGTCTTTGAATGTCATAAAGGAATACTGCTCTTAAAAATTGTGTACTGTTTCTTCCATAATCTTTGCAACCAAGTTTTATACGTCAATCAATTTCTTCATCAGTGTGACCCTCGTTTGATATCTGCTGCCCAAGATATATGTGGGAATCAGTTATCTCCATCTTTTCCTCATCAACTGATAAATCTTCATTCCTTGTACTGTACACCAGTTTTGCCTTCTGAAAGTTCATTTTTAATCCCCATTTCTTTACCCTTCTCAGCAAGTTCCTGCATCATACTCTGCAGCTCTGAAGTAGTATTTCAAAGACCTCTGAAGGGTTCTTTGAAATATTTTTTCTATTCAAAAATAAAACGTAAAATATAACCGGGTCGAAATCGGGTCAGGAACACCTTCACCTGACCCGTTTGACCCGCAAGAAATTGTTGACCCGGTTGACCCGTAACCCGTTTCCATCTCTGGAAAGAACGCATGATATTGCTCACTCGCGTGAAGGAGTGACTGATGTAAATTGATAACCATGTCGATATTTCGTTTTGATCTACAGCTCTATATTTTTCATTTTACATATGTATTATTATTGCACCCATGCTCTACAGCTCTTAAAAAAACTGGTAAGGCAGCGTTTGCGCTTAACAGAAAGCATATTAGCTATGTATTCGATATTACAGTAAAATGAACATTATCGATGTAAAGAAAGTGGCTACACTAAATTACATTCATTTTGAAATCCGATATATCTATTGCTATGGGTGCCATTTCCTGTGTCACGGTCCCAGTTAAACCATAGTTACATTTACTATTCTGGAAATTAGATCCTTTCTGCACGGTGTCCCATAATGATGGGGCACATTTTAAACGCAAGTATCTAGGACGGGAACAAGCACATTTATTAAGGACCATGTTTAATACATAACCAAGGTAGAGGAGTACATAGCACTATTCCGGGTTTGAATATCACATCCCTTAGATGGTCACCACCTCGAAGAGAATACTCTCGGGATCTCTCTGTCATCCCCACCATATCCCGATGCAGCACATCAGCTGCGATGGCCGCTGTCTCCCTCTGGATGCTCTGCCAGTGGGGGATAGATCTGGTGATCTGGACGGCCAATAGATATCACCGAATCTGGAAATGAGGTTCCCGGAGAACTGTTGTCAAAGGGTTGCCACTGGCAGTCGTGCCGTACGACCAGTGGCACCATCTTGTTGCATCCACATTTGTGTAAGACCAAGCCGTTGCAACTCAGGAATGAAGGTGATTAGCATGTGGTTGTAGTGCTCAACAGTAACTGTGACGGCTCCACCTAGTTCGTCCTCAAAAACTAAGGACCAATCACACACGAAAGAGTCGCTGCACACAATGCTGTGGCCTTGACACTATGCAAGGGCTTTTCATGTAAGGCTTGTAGGTTTTCTTTACCCCAAAACCTACAGTTTGTTTATTGACATAACCTGATAGGTGAAAATGGCTTCATCTGATGTGATCAGGTACTGCACAAAATCCTTTTCCTCCCTGCACTTGTTGACAAACCATTCACTGAACCTCACTCTGTGAACCCTTATCTGCCGGGAGCAATTGCTGCATCAACTGAACCTTATAAGGATGCAGTTGCAGGTCATTTTTCAAAATCCTGTGAATACTGGAACGGGTAACGTTCACCTGTTGGGACAATCGACGGGTAGATTTCTTGGGACTTTGTTGCACTTCAGACAAACCATTCACTGAACCTCACTCTGTGAACCCTTATCAGCCGGGAGCAATTGCTGCACCAGCTGTACCTTAAGGATACAACTGCAGGTCATTTTTCAAAATCCTGTGAACACTGGTACGAGTAACGTTCACCTGTTGGGCCAATCGACGGGTACACTTCTTGAGACTTTGTTCAATAGAATTCGCTACACGTTCAATGTTCTGTGCACTACGAGACGTTCGAGGTCGTCCTGAAGATGGTTTCTTGTTGGCGTTGCCTGTTTCACTGAAGTTATTTAACAGCACGTAGGATCACCGTCCAGGACGGTTTTCCCCTTCCGGAAATGTTGTCGGAATCGCCTTCGTGCTGTGACGATGGAACTTCCACTGGCGAAGTATGTTTCCACCCACAACATATGCAACTTTTGTTGGAATTAAGGATCAATAATGTAATTAAGGATCAATAATCTGGAAAGGAGATGTCTGGTTCGACTCGTGAAGGCCTCTTGCCACGACTACTTTTAAAGTGAATTTTACCACACCTACACACACACACACACCTTTTTTTAGAAACTGCTCTTAAACCGTTATTTATTTATTGTCTAAAATAGCTCTTAACCCATTATTTATTTATTGTCTAAAAATAGCTCTTAACCCATTTTTTTCTACGGGCTCTGCCATGACATTAGTGGTGTAGAGGAACGGGTGGTGGCTGCAGGAATACGTTCTTCCCTTGTATGAAGCAACGTTGTTTTTTTATTTTCTAGAATTTTAGGCTAGGGAAAAATACTAGTAGAATCTTGGTGAAGAATACTTTGCATATACACTGAAGAGCAATTGAATTAGAGACAGCTGGCATTATGCAAATGTGGCGCTGTGGGCGGCCCTCTAAACGGAAACGATACGACGTATGCAGCGATCCTACAATATAAGGAGTGATGCGACGGTAATCAGTAAGAGTCGGACGCAGTATGGGTAAGACGAAGGATCTAAGCGCATTTGATCGTGAGAAAATTGTCGGGGCCCGACGAATGGGTCACTCCATCTCGGAAGTCATGCAGGCACTGGGATTTTCACGAGCCACTGTGTCATGGGTGCACCGTGAGTACATCGAATCCGGTAAAACCATCCCTGCAAGGGCCAACTGCCGTGGACAACAGCGTGTGGAAGAGCGGGGTCATCGTCGGCTAGCTCGCATTGTGACAGCGGATAGACGGGCCACAGTGCAAGAAATCACTCTGCAATTTAACGCTGGTGCACAAAAACGTGTAAGCAGCCACACCATCCAGAACCATCTCCTCGCTATGGGGTACAGAAGCCATCGTCCAACGAGGGTACCGCTGCTGACCGCACATCACAGGGTGCAAAGATTAGCATGGGCGCGGAAACATCGCCACTGGACCCTAGACATGTGGGAAAATGTTGCCTGGACTGATGAGTCGAGATTCACGTTGGTGCATGCGGATGGCAGGATACGAGTACGGCGCAAACCACATGAAGCGATGGATCCTTCTTACCAGCAGGGTATTCTTCAAACTGGTGGGGGTGGCATTTTCGTCTGGGGACTATTTACGTGGATTGAAATGGGACCCCTGTGTGTGTGACATCGTCCCTCACAGGTCAACGTTACCGGGATATCCTGGACGACCATTTGCTCTCGTTTGTGAGTCTTCAACATCCCACTGGGGACCTCATCCTGCAACAAGACAATGCACCGTGCCATCGCTGCCGAATTGTATCCAAATGTTTGGATGAACACTCCACCGACGTGACCTCGCTTCCTTGGCCAGCTAGGTCACCTGACCTCAATCCCGTCGAGCACTTCTGGGATGCCATCGAGAGAGATGTTCGAGGCTCTGCCCCCCCCTCCTTCAAATCTTCGTGAACTGTGGGAGCTTGTTCAGGGGTCGTGGATCCGTATGGCTTCCCAACGCTTCCGGTGTGTTGTCGAGTCCATGCCGAGACGAATTGCCGCCGTCATCAGGGCGAAAGGTGGTGCTACACGTTACTAGACAGGTATCTCTAATTCAATTGCTCTTCAGTGTAATTCCTAATTTTTTTGTAACGCATAATTTGCATAGTATGAATTCAGTCAGAGGTGACTGTAATTTCGCATCGATATGACTGGTACCAGTGATGATGTAGCTAAAGCAAACTCATAGTAGGTCTTTCCACTCAAAGGGCCTGTAATGATAAGGCCCTATCGCTTTTAATTAGTGCCAAGAGCCGGGTGATCACTTTGTAAGAAGGATTCGCACGAAAACGTCCGAAGTATAGCTAACGGACTATAAAGTAGTTAGCGAGACTTCATAATCCGTCAGAAGCATATTTGCTCATAACGAGAATATTCCCGTTGAACATAGCAATGTCCTTCTTTATTTCGTATGTAAGATCAGTGTGACTGCTTCGATGAGATGAATTGATGTAACATAGTGATGAATCGCTTGTTATAAGTTAGGGGAGAAAACTCAGCAAATAAATCTGACTTATTTTCGAAGCTAAATCGCACAGAAATTAAGGATAATTTAAGGCACTATCCTAGAGGTGTGGTTTACTTGTATTATACCAGTCAGTCAGCAGAATTCCGTTTTCTGACTGCAGATTATCAGCGAGAAAACTTCGAACATAAACATGGCCTACGTTCGAAGTTAAATTTTACAGGATTTAGAGATAATGAAAGATATCGCGCCTGTATAAGGTTTCAAATAATTCGTCCGTCATTCTGAAGAATGGAGATCTGATGGGAACTGTAGGTTCTCACTGATCATGCTAATCTTTTCGCCGATGAATTCGGAGCTAGTAAGACTATTTGTTATTAGATGAGACCCACTGGATTTCGAATTCCTTCGGTGTAACTTCTCACTGCAAGCGAGCCAGATGGTCAAAATTTCGTTGAAATTAATTAATTTAATTTCACTTACAACCAAGTAACTTCGAAATCTTCAATTTTAGTATAATAATTTTAGTGGAGCACTATTACACTGTCGAGTCACATCATTGTGACCACCAGCTAATATCCAGAGCAAGTAGCTCGGACAGTAGCTAGACAGTCTGGGAGTGACTCAATAGGATCCTGGAAGGTGTTCACAGATATGTGGAGCCATACTGACTGTAGTGCATCTAACAGCTGCTGGTGGGTGCGTAGTGGAGGATCCATAGAGCGAACACCACGATCGAGGTAGTCCCACAGATTCTCAATTTGGTTTAAGCCTGGGGAATTAGGGAGCCAGGGAAGTACTTTGAAGTCTTCATCGTGCTCTTCCAACCACTCTCGGACATGTCTAGCTGTGTGACATATCGCATTGTCGTTCTGGAAGATCCCATCTACCGCAGGAATGACAATCAGCATGTTTGGGTGTACGTGGTCTGCAAGGATGGATTCATAACGAATTCGGTCCATAGTGACTTCCACAGGTATGAGTGAACCCAGGGTATGCCACGAAAACATTTCCCTTGCCGCCCCGGTGGCGCAGTGGTCTAAGCGATGGCTTTTGATCATTCGTCCGAAAGGGGTCCGGGTTCGAATCCCGGTGAGGCATGGATGCTGTGTTTGTCTTCCGGCGCTGGCTTTTTCCCTTCCCTGGAGCCAGTGGCCCTAAATTAGGGACGGGCGACTGCTTATAGGTTATTGAGTTGCTCACGGTGGTCGTTAAACCTCCAATAAAAAAAAAGAACAAAAAAAAAAGAACAAAACAACATTCCCCAGACTATAACGGTGCCCCAACCAGCTTGTGTTCTTCCAGCAATGGTTAAAGAGTGTTTGTTATCCGATGTTTCTCGCATTATACGCCAACGTCCGTCCGTTCGATGAAGCAGAAACCATGACTCATTGGAGAAGGCAATCCTTTGCCAATCAGCGGAGGTCCAATTCCGATACTGCCGTGGAAATGTAAACCTTTTCTGCTGATGCACCTTCGTTAGCACAGGTGCAGTGACCATCCGTTTGAATCGGAGCCCCATATGGAGCAGGGTTCGCTGAATTGTCATTTCAGACACACTTCCGGTATCCCCTAGTTCTTTTTTTTTTATTTTTTTTTATTTTTGATTGGAGGTTTAACGACCACCGTGAGCAACTCATTGGGCTATAAGCCGTCGCCCGTCCTTAATTTAGGGTC
The DNA here is from genome assembly GCA_039090855.1 of Macrothele yani. Taxonomy (NCBI): domain Eukaryota; kingdom Metazoa; phylum Arthropoda; class Arachnida; order Araneae; family Macrothelidae; genus Macrothele; species Macrothele yani. The sequence continues at coordinate 6,592,964 of CM077014.1, forward strand.
ACAGGTTCCAGGGAAGGGAGAGAGCCAGTGTCGTAAGACAAACACAACATCCATGCCTCACCGGGATTCGAACCCGGACCCCGTTCGGACGAACGATCAGAGGCCATCGCTTAGACCACTGCGCCACCGGGGCGGCCCCCTGGTTCATTCGGCTAGTGAGTTGCTCCACCGTAGCGTGTCGATCGGCCCTCACGCACCTTCGCAGCCGGCGTTCACCTCTCACATCAATGGCACGTGGTGATCTGCAGTTTTTACTTCGCCGATTCGCAATGGTGCCATTTCTCCAATCATGATACGCTTTAACCACAGCAGCACGCGAACAGTTCACAAACTGCGCTGTTTCAGAAATACTGCCTCCCTTGGCCCGAAAGCCGATAATCATCCTTTTTTACAAATCTGATGAATCGCTCCTTTTATCCATGAGAGCAACGAGTGATATGTTTTCAGATTGCCTATCGTGCACCTTATATACCGTCAAAGCCAGCTCACGACGCGTGCCTTCTTTCATTGGCTACGCGCTGTTGACGTCAAAAGTAGGAGGTGGTCACAATAATGTGACTCGACTGTGTATTATTTAAATGTCTATCTTCTCCACATCATCGATGGGTTTTTGGGGATATTTAGATATCCCTCTGTTGCGTTGCTGATGTGAGAAGTGTTGAACGGTGCTTCAGTGGGATCGGCTTTTTTTCTGCTTAGGAGGATTTTTATTTGTGGCCCTTATTAAGATAGGACGAGCAATAGATTCTGTATGTAGACAGTTTTGATGCCAAATTTTCGATTTATAGCCCATCATATAAACAGTGAATAGTGGTTTCTATGTATTTTGTGTGAGCTGGCTGGGTGATGGGGTCGCGATGCCATGGGGTGCCGGGCTTTAGGGATGAACACAGCATCCTATACTTCAAGTCACCCTAAGAGTGTACTGTTGTTAAAGATGTGGAGCCATATCACGATTCTTAGTGGAACGCAAGAACGGTATCCATCCATTTTACAGAGCATTCCTGCTGTTCCCTTTCTGTCAAGAAATAACTCGCACTGACCTTTCACGCAAACAGTGGAGGTTGTGAATCTTGGGAGGGGGGGGGGTTCGAATTTCTTTCCCTATTGCATGTTTAAGTAACCTTGCCTTCGAGTTTCCCCGATTATCAATTTATGGTCTCTGGGTTATGAATGTTGGGAGAGGTCTTCTCTACCCGCCCCCCCTCTCCAAGTTATTTCCCAAATAGACAGAAGCAGTGGAGAGTGGGAAGCTCTTCGGCAAACAGAAACGGGTTCTGTGCAATAATTCTGCTGCTTTTAGCTCAAAACGCTAGAGACTATTTGTAGCGGAGGTAGCTGTTTCGTACACTCTTAGGTTAATTCACAGTATAAGTTAAGGGCAATTAAGACCAAAGGACAGACCGCAGGGAAACACACACACAGAACACTAGCACAATAACTCCCAATTTAGCGTATGAGACACAAAATTTCTGAGCGTGCAATTCATGTTTACGTTCACCACGTGCACACAGTGTTGGCAATCCTTGAAAAGAAACTACGGCTAAAAATATATATACAGGGTGCATAGGAAAGTCCCTTTAGCCAGAAATAACTTGCGAACGGAGAGAGGCACAGTTATGAAAGTGAGATAACGGTATAGTAAAGCGACTACGCCCGATCGAATGCAAGCGCCCCTAGTGGCGGCGAAGGAAGTTAGCCATCGAAAACGAAAAGAGATAGAACAAAATTTCCAATTACAAAGTTGCAGAGCATCAATTAATTAGTATAAAACGACATTTTGTTTCACACGGATAAGATAAATTCTCGCCTGAGTACCTTAAAATGTCCGAAATCGATGCGCGACGTTTTGTGTGAACGTTTGAAGGGAACAGGCATAGGGAATAGGCAAATACACACAATTATTGCATAAATGCGTACTTATGTCAATACAGTTTGAAGACGTCGGGCAAAACAAAAACAAAAAAGGCAAACTCGCGGACAGTGATAAAAGGTTAATGTCGAGTATGTTCGAAGAGTTCGCCATTGCCCACGATACACATTTGTATTCGTGAAAGCAACTCTGCATGCACATTCCTCAGCATGGAAGGAGTCACACTATTGCAAGCCTCTGTAACACGACGACGTAGATCCAGCAGACTTGTATGCGCTGTTGCATACACCTGAAATTTGGGAGTGAGTGAAGCTCGCCATTCTCACACAGCGTACGTAGACCTAAACTTCTGATCAGTGTACATCCTGCTACTGGATTTTATATCGTAGGTACGGTACAACGTCACAATCTGTCTGCATTTGCATACGGCTACAATTGCAAAATATGAATATGCAGATTCAAATCGTCGCGCATCGATTTCGGACATTTTAGGGTATTCAGGCGACAATTTATCTTATCCGTGTGAAACAAATGTCGTTTTGTACTAATTAATTGATGATCTACAACTTTGTATTTAGAAATTGTACTCTATCTCTTTTCGTTTTCGATTTTCAATGGCTAACTTCCGCGTTTCGCCACTAGGGGCGCTGCTATCGGTTGCATTCGATCGGGCGTAGTCGCTTTACTATACCGTTATCTCACTTGCATAACTGTACCTTTCTCCGTTCGCAAGTTATTTCAGGCTAAAGGAACTTTCCTATGCACCCTGTATATAACAAACACAGCCGTGAATCCTCGGGGCGTGTCTTTAAGCAAGGGATGGTTTCTTACGCATTTTTCGATTGTATATGACTGCGAAACGCAAATTTGTCATTCATTTTCATGTATTCTTTCTTTATTTATTTATTGACGATTCAGCAGCTTCCTGGTTTTGGCATTCTTTTATACTTTATTTTCTTGTACACTGCTCAACATAGAAAATGCCTCACCATAAAGGAATATACGAAATGAAACGAAACTTACCACACACGTAGGCAAATAGGAGATAAAGACTTGACAACATCTGAGAGATTAAATGATGTAATGGACGAAGAGACACTACAATGTGACCGAGCAGTGTTTCTCACTTTCAGATATTGGTTGCCCATGTATATATGTATACAAATATGGTGTGACGAAAGTATGAATTTCCATAGAGGTAGAATTTCTATATAGTGTATTTCGTTACTTTTTTAGCACGTCTTTTCTAAAATAGATCGTGTTTATTTTATCGGTTTGTCCGTCCGCCTGTGAACACCATATCGATGCAATTAATAGTCCGATTTGAAACATTCCTTTTTCATTAGAAATCTTGAAATATGAGAATGATGATCCTTGTTTCGTATTTTTTCCCAATGCAAAACTTCGCCGCTAGAGGATGTAAATGCAAATGATATCGAATTCAAAATACATTTTATCGCATTATATGCTTCTAAATATCCGATTGAAAAATTATTTCTTACATCCGATGCCATTTATAAGGAAGACTATTTGGGGCACATTTCCTTTTTCAAATAATGCATAGATTTTCCGCTAGGGGGCCTAAGAGTAAATTGCGTTTTCCCCGATATCTCTGCTTCTAAATGTCCGATTTGAAAAATTCTTCCTGCATCGGAAACAGTTCTTCATAGGAAATGTTTTGCATATGACTCCTAATTTTTGGTATGGAATGGTTTGGCCACCAGGGGGTCGTAAGCGTTTATTTCTGATTCTGACGTATTTGCAGATAAATGTATATTTCTGGAAACTGGATTGAAAAATATTTCTGTGGGCCGATACAACTCCCCTCGAAAAACCTTTTGAGAATACCTCCTGCTTAAAATATCTCATAGTTTTCCCACCAGGAGACACAGACGAATATCCCATTTTTGTCGATATCTCTGCTTCTAAGGGTCCGATTTGAAATATTCTTCCTGTAGACGATATAGCTCCTGATGAGAAATGTTTTGATCGTGGATTTTGATAAAGAATAGTTTGGCCATCAGGGGGCGTAAGTGTATATTCCCGCGTCTGATGTATTTGCTGCAAAATCTGAGCTTCTGAAAACTCGACTGAAAAAATTATTTCCTGGGCCGATTCCATTCACCTAGGTAAACTTTTCAGAATACTTACTTCTTAAAATAATGCATAGCTTTTCCGCCAAGGGGCGTAGATATATATCACATTTTTATCGATATCTCTGCTTCTAAAAGCACGATTTGAAAAATTATTTGTGGGAGAGCGTTTCCGCTGTGAAATGTTTCTCATATAATTTTATGTTTTTCTTAGAGCACAACTTTGCCACTAGAGAGCATAAGTTCACGTTTCCGTTTGCTGCAATATCTGCGTGACTAAAAGCCTGATTGAAAACCCCTTTCTCTACTACGAAAACCTTTTTTGTGTGTATTTTCTTCCCAAAATAAAGCACGATTTCGCCGCTAGGGGGCGCCAATGCTTACTATTTTTTTCTCAATATCTCTGCTTTTACATGTGTCATGAGGTGCATGCTTGGTGTAACCAGGAGAGATAAGAAGAGGAACACATGGATCCGAAAAATGACAAGAGTGGAAGACATCATGATCAGAGTTAAATCCCTGAAATGGCAATGGGCTGGACATACTGCCAGAAGAACAGACCATCGATGGACAGCCGAAATTTTAGATTGGATTCCAAGGGACAGGAAAAGACCTAGAAGAAGACCACATGGAAGATGGGTGGATGAAATTCGAAAGTATGCGGGAGTGACATGGAGGAGTCTGGCACAAGACAGACTGTTGTGGAGGAAACTTGGGGAGACCTTCGTCCAGCAGTGGATTGATAATGGTTGACAATGATGATGATGATGACATGTGTCATTTAAAAATTTCTTTCAACACCGGATGCTATTCACCATGTGCGAGACTAGGTTAGTATTTGAGGATTTTTATAGTTCACAGTTCTGTTGCTAGGTGGTGTTCGTGTATTTCTGTTTGCAGCCGTATCTCCGCTTGCAATGGACATTTTTTACTGTATGCCATTCGCTACAATAGAAACGTGGAGCATTATCCTCTTTAAATTATGCCGATTTCCCGCAAGAGGGTGTAAAGGTCAGAACCTTTTTCTCGCTATACCTGCTTCCGAAAGACGCATTGAAAAGTTCTTTTCCTTAACATAGCTTTTCCCATGAAGAATATTTTTCGCCTATTTTCAACTTTCTTATTATGCAAAATTCTTCCGCTAGAAGGCCTTGAATTATATCATGTTTCTTTCTCTCCCTATATATATTTTTTAACTTTCTGATTTGAAAATCATTTGGCCTCCGATACCTTCCTTCTGCTATGAGGAGCTTTTTGTGCACCATTTGTTAATTTTCACAAATTGGTGTTCAGTACAAGCAAATGTTTCATTTGTTCACAGATCACGGATGTCCAGTCAGCTTCCAGTATCTCACTGACATCTTTCGTTCTTTTACAAATTTTGAAACAGCAGAGCGGAAAATTTCTGGAAAATTCTGAACCCGCTTGTGACAGTATTTTGCATATGCGAAATTCTTTCCGCTTCATATAGACCATAAGCAAGTGCTGGAGATTTATTAAAAAATAAAAATTATGCCCGGATGCGATAAATTTTTCAAACGCAAAATAAATATTTTAGAGAAATTTTGCTTTATTCAGACAGCAACAACTCTTAGGTTTATCCGCATGATTCGTAAATTTGCATACAGAAACGCGATAAATTTTGGACATTGATGAGAGAAATCTGTTTCAACTCTAATATTAAAACGGTCGAAACGCACTCGTAAGATACGCGACATCAACAATATCATTCGATTTTGAAAATGCACCCTTAAACTGCTTTAGTTGTAACGTTATTCCATTTTGTATCCTTTTAAACAGAAGTCATCGCTCATTCCACATTTATAAGTGAGTCACGGAAAAATTCACATTTATAAGTGAGTCACGGAAAAATTCACGTTTATAAATGAGTCACGGAAAAATTCACGTTTATAAATGAGTCACGGAAAAATCCAAAATGTCCGGCGCGTAACTGGAAGACCTTGGTTCGATTCCTGGTGGCGGCCGATGAGAATTTTTCCGTGACTCACTTATAAACGTGGAAAGAGCGATGACTTCTTTTTGATGTTCCTAATTCACGTCAGTAGTGTGTGTATTAATTATTTGCAGGGCCGGCCGGACCATAGGGGCAATCGTGGCCCCCGCAGTTTAGAAAACAAAATAATTTTCGGCAAAAAAAAATTTAACTACATTTTTTTGTAACTTTTGGGGCGCAAGGCCCTTAAAAATATATTTTTGAAGTTCTTTTGTTTGTTTCCAATCTCCCCATTTTTGAATACGTTATCCCCCCTGTTCGTCGTACGGACATTGAGATTTGCAGATTCGAAATGATTTTTGTAACCACCTTAATCTTTTCCACATTCATGAAATAGCAAATTAAATTTCATCATTTTGTGGTACCCTACTTTTATATATCCAAAAATTTGTGTGAAAACTTGATACTTAAATTTAAGGAAATAAAAAGAACAATATCCAGGTTACTTTCGGACTACATATGGAGGCCACTTTTCCAACATTACAAGAAATTGAAAAAAAAAAGGCAACTTTCATATATGAACGCGTATAAAAGTTTTAAAATGTCACTAATTTGTCAGTTACTCCACTGTGCATTAAAAAGCAATCACTAAACATGTATCAGGGGAAAAAACTGTTTATACCAATATATTTTAGAGGGATCCTTATTATATTTCCTATACAAAAATATTCGCAATGAGAAAATATTCGCTAAGCAGGTATCTTTTTATCATTTTGTGAATAAGCTGTTATAAGAGTCACAATGCAACCTAAACCCCTTCTCTCGGGAAAGAAAATCGTAGATTTTAATACTTTTTACTCTGTCTCTCTCTCTTTCTCTCTATCTCTCTCCCATCCCATTTTCTTTCTCTCTCTCTCTTCCTCTCTCTCTCTCTCTCTCTCTCTCTGAACTTTCAGTCCGTATTATGGTCTTTTTCTTAAGCTTAAAGCAAATACTGCTTTGAGATAATCATTTTGTCTTTACGGTAGTGTTCGTGTGTCTTCCTCACGAACGATAATTTTCAGAAACGACTTTATTAAAATATGAGATTTGTTTTTTAGTGCCCACAATGAAATTTCGCCCAGGGCCCCCGCAAGAGCTCCACCCGTCCCTGATTATTTGTATCCTTTTATTGGATAGCAGTATTGCAATTTGATTCCAAAAACATGAGCTTGTGCACAATAACGATTTATACAAAGGCCGTTCCATAAAAACTGAGAGTAATTTTTGTTAGTTGGCAACAGTGCGCAGGGAAAAATAACCACGCAGATGCCTAACTGCATTAAGGAAGTATCTACGGCAACAGTTATTAGCCATGGCAGACGATTCTGGTTTTGCTATTGCGCAGTTATTTAAGGTACGTCTGCATTTCCCCATACAGCTACGGAGGTGAGTGATTGAGAGTTAAGAAATGAAATGCGTAGTGCGATAAAATGTTGCTATCGTTTGGGTAAAACGGCTCCAGAAACAGTTGATTTAAGGAAAAAAGCTTACAACGATAAATGCTTGGGTGAGTCAATGCATTTTAGATGTCACCATGATTTCAAAAAAGGGCGGTTGTCGGCAGAATTCGCTCCTAGGCCTGGTCGACCTGAAAGCGTTGTTACACTGTTAACTGTTTGAGCAATCCTGCAAGAAGATCGACGAATGACGCGTGAAGACAGGGACGTCAATTTATATGTCAGAAACGTCGTCATTCCGCATTCTACGCGACAAATTACTGCTGCTGCTTGTGTGATCCAGATGGGTACTTCATCACTTGACGTGAGAACAACTGTTAGCCAGAGTTCAGGTTTGTCATGAGTGGAAACAAATGATTGCAAAGGTTCCAAACTATCTAAACACAGTAATAACTGCCGATGAAACATGGGTCCACTATTTCGACCCCCTCACGAAGCGCGCAACGAGTGTCTGGAAACACACAGTCTCGCCTCCTCCGAAAAAAGTCGGCCAAACCAAATCAGTTGGGAAGGTGGTGGTGATAATTTTCTTTGATCATAAAATTGTAGTCTACCATCATGCCGTTCCTCCACAAATTACTGTCTACACTGAGTATTACATTTCAGTCTTGAAGCGTCCGGAACTGGCGGGCAAGTCGAACCTACACCATGATAACGCCCGCCCACATGCGGCTGCTTGTGTTCAACAGTTTCTTACGAAATGCAGCATTGAAATCATGCCACAGCCTGTCTACAGTCCTGACCTCGCCCCGTGCGATTTCTGGTTGTTTGAAACAATGAAGGAGAAGTTCCGTGGCGCAACATTCAACACAGATGCTGACGGTTTTTCAAGCTGCACAGGGTTCGCTAAAGCAGCTTCCACAAAATGCTTTCGCCACATGCTTTGAAAAGTGTACTGAACGATGGGGCCGTTGCAGATCATCCGAGGGAAGGTACTTTGCGAAAGAATAACATATATTTTGCTGTACCTATATTTCTTCATTTTGTGTGATTTTACTCAGTTTTTATGGAACTGCATTTGTACAAAGAAAAGCAAGAGCATTATGACCAGTGCGTCTTTATAAAAATCAAAGCAACTGCAGGTAAATGATGGCGTGTGTGAAGTTCATGAAACGCTGTGACTAACACTTGATTCTGAGTTCTGTTAATCGGTATAAATCTTATTCTTCAGATAGGAAAGGTAGCAGAGGTAAGCGAATTTGACATTGGCCAAATTGTAATGGCCCGACGACTCGCTCACAACATTTCCGAGACGGCAAGGTATGTGGGGTGCCCACGGTCAGTTATGGTTAGTGCCTTCGAAAAGTGGTCCCAGGAGGGAAAACCACGGTCCGTCGATGCTACGAACCAACAGAAGGGATAATGTGGCGCAAGTAGCCGGTAATTTGAATGCTGGTGACGGGATTAATGTGTCACAAAACACAGTACATCAAACCCTCTTGAAAATTGGAGTTGCGAAACTGCAAGCCGCTCCGAGTGGTCACGCTAACTTTGGTTCACCGTCGAATGCGCTTACAGTGGACATGCAGGCATCAAAACTGGGCCTTCAATGATTGGAGGAAGGGCGTCCGATCCGATTAATCTCTTTTACTGTTGCATCATGTGAACGGCGTTTATCCGGGAAAGTGTTGGCATCAGTATGCATCGTGTGACGAAAACAAACCGAAGGAAATAGGGGAATGCTTTGCTCGGAAAACCTGAGTCAGTCATAAAAGTCAATTTTTAATTTAGTGTAATGCCTAGGGGAATGCTTTGCTTAGACACCCTGAGTCCAGTCATAAAAGTAAATTTTTAGTTTAGAGTGATGCTTTGAGGAATGCTTTGCTTGGAAACCTTGAGTCAAGTCATAAAAATCAATTTTTAATTTAGCGTAATGCCTTGGGGGAATGCTTTACTGGGAAACCATGAGTCCAGTCATTCATGTGCAGGAAACTATGACGTCTACCACCTACTTAAACGTAATTGCAGACCAGGTACGCCGCCTCGGTGGCGCAGTGGTCTAAGCAATGGCTTCTGATCATTCGTCCGCAATGGGTCCGGGTTCGAATCCCGGTGAGGCATGGATGCTGTGTTTGCCTTACGACACTGGCTCTCTCCCTTTCCTGGAGCCAGTAGCCTTAAATTAGGGACGGGGAACTGCTTATAGCCCACTGAGTTGCACACGGTGGTCGTTACCCCCCCACCCCCAAAGATCTGGTACATGCTTTGATGGCAACGGTATTCCCCATTAGTAGCAGCGCCTTCTTTCAGAAGGATAACGTGCCATGCCACACTGCTAGAATTGTTAGAGAATGGTTTGAGGAACATGAGGAAAACCTCCAAGTATTGCCCTGTCCTTCAGATTCCCCAGACATCAATTCAGTTGAAAATAAGTGATTTGTTTTAGAACAGAAAATCCGATCTGCTGCGCATTAACCATGTAAGTACAAGAGCTAAAGGATCTGTTGGTACCAGATACCACAAGACACCTTTAGGTATCTTGTGGCGTCTGTGCCTCGCCAAGAAAGAGCTGATTAGACGGCATGTGGATGACGAACATGATTTTAGGCAGGTGGTCCATAATGTTTTGGCTTTCTGGTGTATCAGCTTTCTGTTCTTCGCTTGTTTATTTCATAGTTAATAGCTTGAACGAAACTCACCATGGGAATGTTTACATCTGTATGAATTTTCGTCTGAGATGCTGACTACTCCTTATTCCTTTTCCCACCTTTGGAGACTGTCTTTGACTGACGAAAGTTACGACAGGTGTATCGTTGCTTACCTTTCTGTTTCTTCCTCCTGTCATTCTGTTCCAAGTAACATTTTGGTATCGGATTGCGGAAATGTACCGGGCTATCCGATACCAACACGTTACTTAAAACAGCATATAAAGAGGAAGGAGAGAATAAACAGAGAGGTAAGAGCAACTATACTTGTCATAACTTTCGTCGGTCCATCAGGACACTCTCCATAACAGTGAAGGATGCAGCGAGGGGCCAACTAGGGTAATCGCTCCTTCCCCTGAAGCAGATTTTCCTTTTTAAATGACGAATATCGTAAATAATAGCTTAGTTTTTATAAAATTATAGTAATAAGTGCACAGATTTCCTCGTAAACGCTTTTACGGCACTTGAAAGTTTCTGTGTATTTGGGGATAAAATGCTCTGGTCTAGCTTCAGCAGAAAGAAAAAAACAAGACGTTCAGAAACAGAAGGGCTAAGACTTTATTGTGAAATACAATCCAGAAGTGAGATTTCAAAAGTACCAAACCCGTTTGTTTGCTTGAAAAGAGGACAATTGAACGTCATGAAAATAATAATGATGATTTTCTCAATTTTTTCTAACAGGAGGTTTAACAACCACCGTGAGCAACTCATTGGGCTATAAGCAGTCTCCCGTCCCTAATTTTGGGCCACTGGCTCCAGTGAAGGGAGTGACCCAGCGCCGTAACACAAATACAACATCCATACCACACCGGATTCGAACCCGGACCCATCTCGAACGAATGATCAGAAATCATCTCTTAGATCACTACGCCATCGGAGCGGCCAGATTTTGTTTGAATGTTGTGTTTTAAAAGATTTAGTCTCCTCTTATTAAGGGGTGGCGGGGGTTTAACGACCACCTAAATCCCTAATTAAATGCAACTGGTTCCAGGGAGGAGAATGAGCTAGTACCTGAACACAGGCACAGCATCCATGACTCACCTGGGATTCGAACCCAGACCCATCTCAGATGAATAACTGGAAGGCTGCGCCACTAGGACGGCGATTTTTTCAGGTGGAAAAAGCGTTTCAAAATTTGTGCAATGCAAAAGTTTATACGCGCATGTGTGAGACCCTTTCACACGGTACATTTTGTTTCCACCCCCTACGGTAAGCTTCCGGATTCGCCACTGCTAGAAAGGTGGGAAAAGTAACAGAGTAGCTTTCACCCCAAAAAGAAAATTCAATATAAACATTTCTATCATGAAATGAACTTCGTATGACTGTGCCACAAAAGGAGTCTAGTTAAAGGAATGTATGGACTCTTAGGAATTATGAACTGCAACTAAAAGCACTCAGTAGACACTTTAAAATAAATACATGCGAAGGAAGCTGAGAGCCGCCCCGGTGGCGCAATGGTCTAAGCGATGCCTTCTGATCATTTGTCCGAGATGGGTGCGAATCCCGTTGAAGCATGGATGTTGTGTTTGTCTTACGGCACTGGCTCTTTCCCTTCCCTGGAACCACTGACCCTAAATTCGGGCGGCTGCCTTTAGCCCATCGAGTTGCTCATTAAACCCTCAATCAATCAATGCTGATAATTTGAATATATCGTTATTGTGTTATACATATTTGCAGCTCAAAGTTCTAAATTTAAAAACTTAGAGAACATTATACGCGTTTAAGCTGTTTCAACATACACTACCGTTTGTGAAAATTGCAACACCATGAAGAACTGCTGGTATTAGATTGAAACTTACAGTATACGTAACACCTTGGGACACGCAAATCATTAAGCGGTTTCGTAGCAGGGCTCCCTGAATGTTTTGGTCTTTGGTGTAAAGAGCTGGCTCAAATGAGATGTTGCAATCAGTGAAGAGCCGACACTGAATCGAAAAGTCTTTTTTTTTGTGTCCTCTTCGTCGAAGAAGTTCGCACTATGAACAACTGACTGACTTCGAGCGAAGAGAGGTGTGTAAAGCTCTAATATCTCTTCAGAATGTTAAGGCTCCGGGAGTCGATGGAATAACTGCCGAAATATTGTGGCGACTCTGCAATTGACTGGTTAACTGAAATCTTCTAGTTGTGGTGGGAGTTAGGAATGGTCCCTCGGGATTGCTATAATTGTTCCCTTGTATAAGGGAAAAGGTGATCAGACTGAGTGCAAGAACTATCGTGGTATTAGCTTATTGAGTGTGCCAGGGAAAGTGTTTGGGAAGGTCATTATTGAAAAGGTACGAGATCTTACATCAGAGAAAGTGTGGGATGTTCAGAGTGGTTTTAGCCTGGTAAAGGCTGCACTAACCAACTTTTTGCATTACGCATGATGATCTAAAAGCATCTGGCTGTTTGTAAGAAAGTTTTTGCTGCCTTCACAAATTTAAAGAAAGCTTAAGACCGAGTAAAGAGGATACTTCTGTGGAAGGTGTCGAATGAATATGGCGTTACTGGGAATCTACTTAATAGCGTGAAAGCCATGTATGCTGGCAGTAGAGCTTGTGTACGAGTGAAACGTGTTGTACCAAAATGGTTTTATATTGGTGCAAGAGTCAGGCAAGGTTGTGTAATGTCACCATGGTTGTTTAATGTATTTATGGATGCGTGATGCCAAGATGGACAATACTAGTTTATAGCTCGGTAATATCAGTGTGTGCAGATTGCTCTATGCTGATGACACAGTCTTGTTGGCAGAGAACAAAAGTGAATTGCAGAGTATGTTGTCAAGGATGTACAAAGTTTGATTTTTCCCTTATTTATACTCAGTTTGAATTTCATACAAAGTTATGTTTTTTGAGCGATGAACTGTCAGTACTAAATGCAAGGTAAGTCTAAATGCCACAGTGGTTTACCAGGTAAATGAGTTTGCGTATTTAGGAAGCATGTTTGACGGAGAGAACAGATTGATGGCGAAATTAGTAGGCAAGTGAATTCATTGAAAGTCATAGCTGCTTGAGAAGGTTTTCACGGGAATGACGTTTTCTCAAAAGAGTCCCGAATGGCTGTGTATGAAAGTGTAATTTTCCTACTCTGATGTATGGCAGTGAAACCTTGGTATTGCAGAAGAGACATAGGAGTCATTTGTGTGCTGAAGAAATGCGTTACTTACGGGGTGTCTGCGGCAAGACATGGTCTGATTGTGTGAGGAATGATGTGTTGCAGTTGTATACTGTGAAGCAAAATGTTGTTAGCAAGGTGGAGACTAATATTTTTAGGTGGTATGGCCATGGTGAAAGAATGAGTGATGAGATGCTTACTAACAAAAATGTTTCAGCCGAAGTGGCAGAAAAGAAAGGCAGAGGAAGGACAAGGAAGTCATGGGATAATCAGATTCAGGAGTGTCTGCATGAGAAAAAGATTATGAGTATAACAGGTTTTGTGATGGATGTCAGTGAAGCCCGTGTTGTGTGTCACCATCGCTGTAAATGGTAAAGTTTGATACGCCAACAGTAAGTAAATAATCAGTTAAAAATTTATCTGGTTGTTTGAATTTCTTTGTGGAGTTAACCTCTGAATCTCAGAGAACAGCTTAGTGATATGACTATGCCCCTTCGTCGAAGAAGGTCGTAGTATGAACACCTGACGAACTTTGAGCGAGGAAGGATTGTTGGGATAAGCTGGATTTTTCTACAGCGAAATTGCCACTCGTACGCGACGAAACATCTATACAGTGATGCGAATGGGGCGTCAGTAGACAGATGAGGCGCGGACGCACAGTAATCCGGGAAATGGACCGCACCTCTACCGCATGGCAGTGACCGATCGCACAGTGACATCCACGGTGTTAGCGCAGCAGTGGAGCACTATCCCAGGACATCTCCGCGTCGTTTGCTTAACAGAGAACTGGTCGCTAGGCTGCGCTCAAACAAAAACATTGGAGCGCTGATTGGCAACTGGTCGTGTTTTCTGACGAGTCACGATTCGACCTGATGAATACGTGTGGTAAACTACACCTTGTAGCGTCATACACGTCCAACGACAAGAGGTTTAAGGTTCAATTCGCGATCTCGCCTGATATGAATTGAGGAAACCAAATTATTTGAGAGGCAGAGGTAATAATACCCTTCCTTCAGAGTTGTCCTGGCGCAATATTCCAGGAGGAAAATGCTCTGTCACATGTGGCCTGTAATGTTCAAAACCTCTTCATGCACGGCAGGTACCGCTCGTTAATTGGCCTGCACGTTCTCCTGATATGCTCCCGATCGAACATGTCTGGAACATGGTAGCTAAGCGACTGGCCCGTCAAGCGCCTCTGCCAGTCACCACAAATGAACTCTGGTCTCGCAGGCAATTCTCTAGGACGATATCAAAACCTCTTCCATTCAGTGCCACGCTGTGTAAACGCTGTTATTGTTGTTCGAGGTGGCTTCACACGATACCGAGTTTTGAAGCGAAAAAATTCTTTTGTAGCTCTACATATGCAATCAGTTATCTCCTGTAAAATGGGGAATTCGTGAAATAAATTTCATCTTAATAGCGCGATTCTTTCCTGGTGGTGCAATTTTTACAAACACTAGAGTAAAGTGATCCAGTTTGGAGAAAGAGTGCTTATGCTGTCTAAGCAATACTGCTACCTAATTTAGTGAAACATATACAAGGTAATTCAAAATGATTGCGCCGATTACAAATGACAATACGTGGTTTATGAACATAGGCACAAAGGTCACATTGTTGCACAATAAAGAAGGAAGTTTAGAATTTTGTTTCCATACCTTACAAATGTTCTGTGACTCCCCTGGGTCCCGCGGACAACATCTAAACGGTAATCCATTTCACGCTATACATTATGAACTATAATGTATGGCGTGAAATGGATTAAAAATAAACTTTCTGAAGACAAAAGTGATGTACAATGCTTTTACAAGGAATGAAGATTTATCGATTGATGGGGGAAAACTGGAGATCAAGAGGTCACATTGATGAAAAAATTAATCGGCGTATAAAACTTGCCTGGAGAGTTTTTGGAAGAAACTGTATAATTTTCAAGAGCAATATGCCATTATGTCTTGAGTAAAAGAAAAGTGTTTGATCAATGCATCCTTCCAGTGCTTACGTATGGTGCAGAGACGTGGACCTTAACTAAGAGACATACAAAGGCTGCAGACAACTCAAAGAAGCATGGAGAGGTGCATGCTTGGTGCAACCAGGAGAGATAAGAAGAGAAACTCGTGGATCAGAAAAATGACAAGAGTGGAAGACTTCATGATCAGAGTAAAATCCCTAAAATGGCAGTGGGCTGGACATATTGCCAGAAGAACAGACCATCGATGGACAGCTGAAAATTTAGGCTCTATTCCGAGGGACAGGAAGAGACCCAGAAGAAGACCACATGGGAGATGGGTGGATGAAATTCGAAAGTATGCGGAAATAACATGGAGACCTTCGTCCAGCAATGGATTGATGGTTGATGATTATGAAGCATGTCAGTGCAAGATGAAAGCGCATCTTTAGTTCTTGCAGTGTTTTCGGCAAAGGTGATACATACGTACACACATGCCCCTACAAGGAGTAAGGTCCGGAGACCTAGAGGGGCCACTTGCAGAAAACCCTGTCGTCCTGTCCACAACGACCATAATAACACAGCAGTAGGTTCCAATAAGATTCTAAACTTCTTTCTTGTATAGGGATATCAGCTGTCTATCTTCATAAACACGTTATTATCATTTGTAGTCGGAGCAATAATTTTTAATTACGGTATACTTTTTCACTGATATAACAGTATTCTCATCTAAATTGGAAAACATGCGCTCGAACTGTTTCAACAAAACTGCACTGTCTCGAAAGACAATTGATATGTGATTTGTAAACACACATCAAATGTCTTTTAGACAATATGATTTTATACCTACCACCCGATGAACGATATTTTTGTCAGCTTTAAAATACTCATAAGCGCCCCTAGCTCTGTATCAAAATGATTACCTAATTCAGTGAACGCACTGTTTCACTGGCTTAACACAATATTGTTACCTGATTTAGCAAGAATGCCCTTACATTATTTTGAAAAACATGGCTGACAGCAAAATTTTAATATGATCTAAATAGTTTCAAATTACGTTTAAATCGAAAACTGGTTGGATTTCAATAAGCTTAGTGTGAACAGGGAGTTAATATTTTTGGGGTGCTGAGGATTTCTTTCGCTACAATGAACACATTTCCCCAGTAAACGATGCCTTATAGAGCTTTAAATGATATTCACGTGGAACAGGTCGAGAGTAGTCTAGTGGTGAGAGCAGAGGGCTGCCGTTGTGTTGGTCGTAGGTTCGATCCCAGTCAGACTACTCGCCGTGCGTCGGAAGGGCCTATTTATAATGGGGCGGTTAGCCCCGTTATAAATAAAGCTATCTATTCCCTCCACCTCTGGAGGGCCACCTTGGCCCTCACACTTCTCCCCTCCATTTACAGACAAAGGAAATAGCTACACACTCCTATTACTACAAAATCGTTTGTAACATTTATCCTTAACTCAAAAAACAAGACATCTTGAATGGGTAACGTCATTTATTCAAACCAACAGGTGAGATTTCTCGATTCTTCCTGATTATATTACTGGGTTAAAATGTCATTTTCACCATATCTCAACAATATAATCAGTTCTTACAAAATTTTATCTATTTGGTAAAAATTACTTTCCACAAATACAGAGCATTACAAAACGAAATATATAAAATATGCCCCATTCTTGCCGCAAAAGATCAGAGAGTCATACTGTATAGAAAGGGAAATACTTTTCATCTCGTTGAAATTCACCTTTCCATTTCTATTCAAGCATACCAGTGGCTGAAAAAACACGAAAGATGATGAGGTTGGTTGACTGATGCACATCCAACAGTCCATTTGTTATTACGGAAGGTAAATTTCTCTCCAAAAAATCTAAAAACCACTATCCAAGAGATCTCCATAACAAAAAGTCACAAAGTATATGTATAATTATTGTTTACAAAGAAGTCCAAAGTTCCACAAAAGTATTTAAAACCACATGACTTCTTTTTTCAGCTGGCGTCTTCAAAACTGTCCGGAGTTGAGGAATAACTTTCAGCACAGGAATCACTGAGGGAGATGTGGTCGAGGAACTCACAGTCTTGAGAGCTAACAGTCACAGACGACATGTTGTGACTTAGTGGTTTATTCCACAGTCCAGGAAGCCTTAAGCGAGAACTGAAGTTTATAAACTGGGATGGCTTTGATGGCAAAGTACAGTTTGTACTAGGTGAATCATTGTACACTGCTGCGTTCAGTCTACCCTTAGTACTCAGTCCTTGATTGTACTGAGCTGTATTTGCATTGTATGTCGCACTTTTTCGGAAAAGTTCCAGAGACCCAGATTCACTGGAAGTAGGCATGTCCTCCAGGAAGTCGAAACAGGCAATGGCTTCTTCCTCCTGCTCTCCGTAGCGGTAGTACAGGTCGTGGCAGTTAACGATTGAAGTTCTAAATCGTGGTGCAAAAGCTAGGATATCATCCTTTCCAGAAGCTGAAATACACAAAAAAACATCTTTAGGAAATGTCTTCTAAAGCATTTAGACAGTTTGCAATAAAATATTATCAGACAGACACTTTTAAAGCCCGCGTTCCACGTATAATAAATATTGCAATATAACTTTTAAAAATTATTTAAGTAAAATTTTCTTGGGTGGTGCTAAAATATTCATAAAAAATGCTTCCAGCTTGGCACTCCCCCTAAATCTGGCGCCCGTTGCTTAAATCGATCCTGTGTTCTTTCTCAGTAAGAAATGTCTACATTTCCAGTCATAAATTAATGCCGAAATCTTGAACATTCCACGGGATATGTACACTTTCAGAATTGATAACAATCTTCAGAGTACATTTCCAAACTTAGAAAGTTTTAAACCTTACTAGTCACGAATTGTTCTGCTGAAAGATCATTTTCAACAGTCTCAAGAGTAAAAAAGGACGTTATTGGGCGAAAAAAGTTTAACTCACTCGTGATAATGTGTGTAGAAAGGGTACATAGCCCTGGGTATAAACTATTCTTCAGTAATTGACAATTTTGCCCATGCAAAGGCCCGTCAAAACCGATGAAAATGTCATAATTATGGTGTAGTCAGACATTTGGTGGAAAAGTGGGAAATTACGTAAGTGTTTATTAAGATTGTTTTAATATTTGCTTTTTCCCCACATTATTGTGCCTTTTCTGGTGCATTATATTGTTTTATAATAAATGTTATCATCATGTATTTATTTTTAACAAAATCATGAAGATCAATAATTTGAAACGTACACTATGAAATAAACCTACTATATTTTTCATTAATAATAAATATCCTTGCAAATTTGCTTAACATAACGCAATAAAACAGACACATACACGTCATAAGCCCGCACTGTTTAGCAAAAGAACAAATTTGGTCGTGGTGAGGCTCCTTGTCTTGAGCCTATGTCGTCAGAGACTCTTCGTCACTGGACACACAATTCCTTCCATTCATAAAATCACAAATTCCAACTCAACGGAACTTTCAAACGCATTTGCATTAAAAAAAATGCGTACAAAGACTGTTAGCTCTTCGTTGTCAATATATGAATACATAGGGTAATTTTTGAAGTAACTAACTTCGCGCGTCTATGCGTATAAAACTTAGCTGGAGAGCTTTAATATGGAAGAAACAATGCAGTTTTCAAGAGCAATTACTATTATGATTTAAAAGTAAAGTGTTTGAGCCATAAGTAAAAACTAAAATTGTACGTTGATTAGAGACATGGATCTTAGCTAAAAGAGACATACAGAGAATGCAAACAACTCAAAGAAGCGTAGAGAGATGTATGCTTGGTACAACTAAAAATGTATGAGAAAGAACTTTTGGATCAGAGGACATCGTGATCAAAGTGAAGGCCCTATGAGCTGAGCATCACTGCTAGCAAAAATGACCACCGTTGTACAACGAGACTGGATAGCAAGGAAAAGAAGCACGTAGGACACAGATGGACGTTCATCCAGCAGCGGATTGGGACTTGATGCACACATTTCTTCTGGAATATCTTTCGACCGTACTCTACAACATTAGTAAATGGCAAGTCGTGAAATACAGACACTGTAGGTACCAGGGAAGGATTAAGGCCTTAGTGGGCTCCTAGGCTAATACATCTCAATGGTCTCCCACGACTAAGCCATCTGAGTGGGCCCCCAAAGAATTTATGACGGACAATCATTATTGTAGTTCATTAAAACACGAAACTTTAGCAATGTGCTTGTGATAATTAATACGTGGTGCATTCTTCAAACTAATAAATTATCTGCAGAGTTTTCATAGAAAGTCACTGTATTCTCCATTGTTATAACAAGAGCACGAGTTAAAAGCTTAAGATTCCTAGATTTTGTCTTGGAATGTTTGATAATGTAGCATCGTATACTTTTCTTGGTACATCATTTTTGTTATGCAAATGTGAAGTCACAGTGGATTTCGCCCATTAACGGCTCCAAGTGCAAAAGGGGAGCTGTGGGTGGATCGTAGTGGAAAAGCTGAAGCTGACCCCGCTCTACAGAGCTACATGAAACGTTTACCTTAGTGAGTCATTGCTTTGAAATCTGTTCGTCTTTTAGTCATTGTTTGTGATCGAGTGGAAATCATACGAGACAAAACTAAAACTATTTTACTTCTCCCTAATTTAACATTGTATACTTTTCTTAGTGAATCCTTTATTGTTATGCAATGTGAAGTCACAGTGGATTTCGTCCATTAACGGCTCCAAGTGCAAAAGGGGAGCTGTGGGTGGATCGTAGTGGAAAAGCTGAAGCAGCCTCGCTGACCCCGCTCTACAGAGCTACATGAAACGTTTACCTTAGTGAGTCATTGCCTCGAAATCTGTTCGTCTTTTAGTCACTGTTTGTGATTGAGTGGAAATCATACGAGACAAAACTATTTTACTTCTCCCTAATTTAACATTGTATACTTTTCTTAGTGAATCCTTTATTGTTATGCAATGTGAAGTCACAGTGGATTTCGCCCATAACGGCTCCAAGTGCAAAAGGGGAGCTGTGGGTGGATCGTAGTGGAATAGCTGAAGCAGCCTCGCTGACCACGTTCTACAGAGCTACATGAAACGTTTACCTTACTGAGTCATTATTTTGAAATCTGTTCGTCTTCTAGCCACTGTTTGTGATTGAGTGGAAATCATACGAGACAAAACTAAAACTATTTTATTTCTCTCTACATATAAATATATAAGCTGTGTAGCGGCATGCCTCCTGGGCCCTTGGTAATGGTGGGCCCCTAGGATATAGCCCCGCTAGATCCATCCTTAATCCGGCCCTGGTAGGTATCCCTCTTTAAATTTTGGGGGACAGCTTTTCTCTCAGTTTGAGAAAGAGACTGCGAAATAATTCCGAGCTGCTTTTTTGAAAACAATGATTACTACACAGTGCACAAATTACGCTACAACATTTACTTTAAACTATTTTAAGTTCAACTAAGTTTGTGCTGTCAAGATTGATGTTTTAGTAGTTGCACGCGTATCAGCTCTGTATTTATCTAAATGTATTGCGGTGCAGAAAAAAGTATACCTAAGTTTGATAACACCGCATATCCGATCGGATATACACTATATTGAGCATACCGGACACCTAGAATCGGATATACACTATACTAGAATATTGGACACCTAGAAGAGAAACACAACATAGCATTCATTGACGTACATTAGTACGGTGTCGGTACACCTTTGGCCTTAATGCATGCACTGACTCTTCGAGACAAGCTTTCGGAACACAACGATAGGTATGCGCATCCATTCATTACATAATGCTGCAGCTAACTGTTGCTTTGTAGTTAGGCCTTAGTTCCAAACTTCTTATGCGGTGATCTAATTCATCCCATTGGCGCTCTGTGGGATTAAGATCAGGGCTCTGTGCTGGCCAGTCCACACACAATACGGAATTACCGTCAAACCACGCTGTAACAGTCCTTACTTTATGGCTCGGTGCATTATCCTGCTGATACCAACAAGGCTCGGTTCCATAGTATTGCCACAGAGTTGGTAGGGTATAATTGTCCACAATATCGAGGTAGCCATGCTGGTTAATAGGTTTGTCCACGATAACCAATGGGCAGGGACCATAGCACGAAAAACACCCCCACACGAGTACACTGCCAGCTCCAAACTTGACCGTAAGAACGGTACACAATGTGGTAAATAGCGTTATCCCGGCCGCCGCCATACCCACACACGGCTATCAGACTGATGGATCGTGTATCTGGATTCATCAGTTCATAGCACTCGTTTCTACTGATCTACGGTTCACGATAAATGTTCTTTACACCATGATAAATGACTAGTAGCATTCCGAGTGGAGATGAAAGGCTTATGAGCAGCCGCACGACCATAGTAACCCATGGAATGAAGTTCTCGGAGAATGGTACGTGTACATACTGAGGTTCCAGCATTTTTACTTACCTGCACACTGTGGTCTTATGCAGTACTCCGTCGATTAGCTGTAACGACTCTCCTGAGGCTTCGACGTCCGCTATCACTGATTTTCTTTGGTCTGCCGGTACGTTTTGCTGCTTCATGCACGCCATGTGTTTTCCACTTATTCAGTACATCCAAAACAGTTGACTTACGCCTCTCGGTTTTCTTTATGGACAACCCACTAGTATAACACCCAAAAATCTTTCCTTTCTCAAAATCAGTTCTCTCCCGCCGCGACATTTTCACTCAACCTCACAGTGTGATATGATCGCGGTCAGCTGCAGGCTTGTTTTTATACCTGTATCGCGCAGCGGATCAGTTCATTTGCTTTTGAAGGGGTGTCCGGTGACTTTTGTCAATATAGTGTATGTTTTTACAACGACGTAAATTGGGATTTGACTCTGAAATAGGAGGCTGCGTGTTTGCCTCTTAATGGCGCTCAGTATTCGAAAATAGGTCTTTAGTTTCACGAACATTACGACAATAAAAAAGTATATTGGTTGAGGCAGGGATTGGACAATTAAAACAGGCAAGTTCTCTTTCCACTGCGCCACTGAAGAGGGACAAACGTTCAGACAACGGAAATTATTTCGTTTGTGCTTACCGTATTACAGTAATCAGCGCAGAGGGAAATCAAGTCCGAAAATGGCACACGGGCGTTTTGAGGATACGTTTAACAAAAAAGACTAACAAGTAAGCGGACTGATGTTGGTGAGGAAATTACAAGAGACTGGAGTAGCAGTACCTTTTGGGAAGCAAACGGTCGCCACAACTAGCAAGATTATGGAGAAGGTATTTGATAAAATTCTCAGATCACCAAGCAAAAAGGCTACGAAGGTAACATCTATGTCAAGATTGGTTCATGAAAATTTTCGCGATTAAAATATTTGTGAAAGATATTCAAAGATTACTATTCAGAACGAATGGGGATGATGGAACTGGAAACTAAGCTGGTCGACAATTGCTAAGGAACAACCATATTTTAGAGTAAAACAACACATGAGTGCAACTCTTCTGGAAAAAAATGAAAATAGAAGCAGTACAGATGCCATGAATTGATTATTCACACAGGAGAACAGACATTAAACAAACACAAATGTAACAAATGCAAGATATGTACAATGTGAGCTTTCGAATGGTTTGACTCGATGACAAAAACAAAAAGCTTTAAACACTATTGACTATCAACAACGTATAGTCAGTGAAGAATATGACCTTCTCTGACAGCAATACGCATGTTATACCTGTTGGGCATGCATAGAATGTGAATATTTCAACCTTCTGTTGGGATTTTGTCCCACTTCTATTTCAATACCATCTTCAGCTCCTGCAGACTCTTAGTGGTGGTAATCTCATAGCAATACGCGTTCAAAGAGCTTCCCATGCATGCTCTATCGGATTTAGGTCGGGCGAGTAGGCAGGTTTGTTAATTCGGTAAATATCCTTGCTCTGCGGTACTTCAGATACCTGGGTTGTTCTCTGAGGTCTGGCATTATCATTCATGAAGATGAAGCTTGAACCCACCGGGCCACGGAACAGGCGAAGATGGCCTTCTAAGACTTCTCTGCAATATCTGTATCCTGTAACAGTATTTCCGTCGAGCGCATGCAGCGACGTTCTTCCATTCATCATTACGCCGGCCCCCCACTAGGACTCCACGTTCACCATAACTGAGCTGTTCACGGATGTTATGAAGTTGGTAGCGTGTTCCACGCAGTCTCCACAGCAGCTGATGTCTTCAGTCACTCGATAAACTGAAACGACTCTCATCCGAGAACATCACTGTGGACCACATCTGACTGTTGTACTCTCTTATGTGCTTTACACCACTTTAACCGGGCACCGCGATGCTGCTGGGATGGTAACCTGACACGTTTCACAGGCTTTCTTCTGGCATACAACCAGATCCTGTTCAATCGTTGACTGATTGTTTGACTCGACACCTGGGTTCCAGTTGCAGCATGGAAGCCTGCAGCGAGCTGTGCTGTTGTAGCAGTCCTGTTTCGTTGAGCCATGAGGGATACATATCGGTCGTCTTGTGATGTTGTTGCCCTTCTACGGTGCCCACCATTCCTCCCTAAGCCTATTCCTCTGGTTTCCACAGTTTCTTTCAAACGCGTTATGGAGCTTTTCGCTACACCGATATCTCGAGCAATTGCTGCAATTCTTTGTCCCGCCTTGACCCATCCAACGACCCTTCCACGGTCACAAGCACTTAAATGACAACAATGAGACATCCTGTACCCAATGAAACGAAATCAGTCACCAACAAAGTTTCGTTGCAAGAATAATAAGCTGTCGTCGTGACTTTTACGACGGTCTGACTTGGAGAGAGTGTTAGCCCTTAAATATCCAGCCAGACAGTCCATTTATGTCTGAGGTAGGTTAGACACACTACTTAGCGCAATGTATTGGCTTTTCCCCATATTTATAGTAAGCTCCATTGATGTTTCACTCTAAAATGACGTTGTTCCTTAGCAATTGTCAACCAGTGTAGTTCTCGTGTACAACGACATGACTGATGATTCGAAATACTGTCTATAGAAAGCATACTAGAAAATCCTTAGTGCATAAATGCACATAGTGAATAATACGTGGCTGAGAAAATGAATCTATAACTACCAATTACAGTAGCAAAAATACTGTTCTTCACGTGTTTATACCAGCAATTTTAAGCAGAAGTCAACAGGTTCACGGTAATATTAACAAAAAGCAAACTACAAGCAGCATAACCAAAAGGACTTACCCCAACTTCGGAAAGTAGGCCTACATCTATTGTCGTCCGGCTTCTTTTGTGCAGAAGCAGCCGGACGACAATGGATCTTTTGTGCAGAAGAAGCTGGAATGTTTTATTTCAAAATTACACACGGTTAGTCGTTTTTATTTTTAACTCTCATGTCTAATATTTCCCTAAACAAGGCGAAAGAAACTAAGCACTGAAACAATAAATACTGATATTTTCAGAAATCCTGAGCATGCTGAAATGATTCAGAAGCATATTGCATATGCAAAATTTGTAGCAGAATAAAATGAAGAGACACGCTCTGAACAAATTGCTTTAAACTAAAAAAACAAACAAACTGCTTTGCACATAAAATTATGGCATTATGGTAGAAATACTTCATGTTAAAGCTGAGGAGTATTGACAACTATGCTATATGATAATAAAAAGGATTAATATTTGAAATCGTGTGTGTGTGTGTGTGTGTGTGTGTGTGTGTTACACACCTTTAAATGAAAAGTTGCTGAGATTTGTTATCGGAACGTCTGAGAATATTTGTGTGTACGCGGAGGGAATAAACTCCAGATTACGAACCTCATTTATATGCGAGATTTCTGCTGTGTATATTAACACCGTCCACAATCGTACCGGAGTCACGTGGAATACTGGCTGCGTTCGTGTGCACCGAAGCTTATATCTTCCTTTTCGTTATGCGCCTGGACAAATCTAGTTATTATCTGAAAGTGCAACTCTGGCTAACTAAGGTCAAGGGTCAATTTCTCCTTCTATTGACGGTCTGTTATTCATAATTTTATCCTCAACCCACGTAAAAGTAGCAGAACTTCCGAAACAGCAAGTGTTGGCCTTAATTTAGCTACTTTTCCGGCCTGCAGATTGGCCTATTGCAAAACGGCGGAATATCGCAAATTCATCAACATACGAACCTTTTGCTTTTTGCCTTTTTTCTCGACACAGCCTCTGAAGTTGACTGTTGTTATGGGCCAACAAATACTCGTTCTCTTCTTCAGAGCTGCTGCTATCACTGCTACTTGTGGCGGTTACCGAGTCCAGAAGACTTTCTCGCATCTGAAAATATTTAAGGCATTAACTGAAAGCACGCTAATACAAAGCATCATCTCTAAATTGCAAAACAGATTTTAAATTATGGCAGAAAACATTTGTCAGGAGTCAACTACATGATCTTTGTTATTTTCTAATAGCTACAAATATATATGATGTGTGCAACCTTTGCCTTTATTATAAGTCGCAAATACAGGTTTTTAGTTCACCAAAATTATCTTGATAGAGGAACAGATTTCAGCAACCGTAAACCTATAAGAGTGTATAACTGTGAAACTCACAAAAGTAAATCAAAAATTTCTTTAGAGCAGCATGTGATATCAGATGAACGTGAAATTAATTTTCTGAGCTGACTCAGAAAACGGACTCACTTACCATGGCAACATGTGACAAAAAGGCATGGAAATAGAAAAACTGAACATTTTTTTACCAAATTACACTTACTACCGATGGGCATTAGATGCCTATGGAATGTTTGGGGTAGGCACGTACATATAACGAACAGATGATTGGCTATCATATCGAGGTGGAAGATAACACGTTAAATTTCTTCTTCTGGGTGCTTGGGTGGGGAGATAATCGATAGCTCTCCACAAAGCTGCTACATTCGTCCCAATAGCGTACGAATCAACTTTGGGACATTATTATTCGCCGAAGAATGCATTTAGAACTGACGGACCTGATAGTAGCATATGAACGCAGAGAAAGGATTGAGGCCTAAATGGCATAATGTATTATTTTGTTTGTTTAAGGGCTATTAGCATTATTCGTGCCACTCACCTACAAATCAGACTTAATACCTTAGCCTCCTCAGTGAACAATCTAAATTCACTCGCTGACCCTCACCTTTTATGAAAGAATCGTAACAAAGGAATGATGTTCTACAACTTTGTGGTTGACATTTCTTGATGCCATGCATCTTCCCCTACGGCTGTAAAGTATATCCCAAGTAAAAACTCTCGATGTAACGAAAATAGGTAACTGAAGTAGTCAAAACCATTGTTGATTCTTAAAGATGGTGCCATGAAGTGACGCAACAGTAGTTAATTTCGTTGTTACTCAACAATATATTTCGCTAAACTATTGGGCGCGTGCAAAAGTTCTACCCGTTTTTGTAATACATGCAAATTGCGATCGGAGTAGTTACGTCACAGATGACGCTGCGATGCCGAATTTCCGGCCAATAAAGCGTGGAACAGTAGAGCATATAGAGGCACTAGGTTTGTCCGAGTAAGTCATTCCTAACGGAAATCACGGGCGGTGTAACATGGCATGCGATAACGAGCACATTAGACATTGTTTACTGTACGAGTTCGATAAAGGCAGTACTATAGTCGCGGCTTGCCGCAACATCTGTCAAGTGTGTGGGGAGGATGCAGTTGATGATAGCACATGTCGCCGTCGGTTTCGGAAATTCCAGGACGGAGACAGAAGCTGTAAAGATCAACCACGTCCTGGACGTCCATCCGTGGTTTATGACGAGGATGTGGACCAAGCCATAACAAATTACCTACATCCAAGCGTTCAGGAATTAGCGGAAACGTTGTCGGTACACAGAACAACAGTCGAAAGACGGATGCATGTATCACCAAGTTCCATAACTGGGTTCCGTACCAGCTTTCTGCAAAGCAACGAGAGAAGAGAATCCGTACCTGTGTTTCTTTGCTTTCTCGTCATTGAAATGAACAGTTTTTGGGACGAATTGTAACGGGTGATGAGAAATGGGTACTGTACCGTAATGTAAAGCGTCGACGGACTGTGTGCCAATCATGCACCATCGACCTCAAAAGCAGGACTGCATCCCAAAAAGGTTTTGTCGAGTGTTTGGTGGGATGTCCAGGAAATAATCCACTGGGAGGTGTTGGCACCTAACCGAACGATAAATTCTGACTTCTACTGCCAACAGTTGGACAGATTGCGAGAACAACTGACATCGAAGCGGCCAGCACTCGTCAATCGCAAAAGCGTGATCCTTCATGATGATAACGCCAGACCTCGTGCTGCTTTAATCACTCGGCAAAAATTACTGGTTTTCGCTCACCCGGCGTATCCCCCTGACCTGGCACCATTGGACTACCAGCTTTTTCTATCATTACAGAACGCCTTCTCTCTCCAAACCTTCGATGATGTGGAAGATGTGAAAACGGCATTACATGACTTCTTTGACTCTAAAGCACAGGAGTTTTTCCGGCGTGGGATTTACCTGCTCATAGACAGATTGCAAGAAGTATTACAGAATGATGGCAATTATGTGAAATCCTAGGTACGTTATTTGTTGTGTTCTCGTCCTTTCTTTGTAGCTTACAAAAACGGGTAGAATTTGTGCACACACCCAATACATATCGCCGAACATTATTCCATCACATTTTACATAAACGTAAATCTCTCACTTCAATCTTCGTAAATTATGATAATGTAATGCTAAATGTGATAAAAGGCTTTACAAAAATGCATTTTTGACGCTGCAAAAACTGTGCGTTCGTAGCGAAATTTGGCCTCCTCTCGAAATCTGCTATTGACGAGAGCTAAAATAATAACACTATAGGGTGTAATCTGCAGATATCCTAGACCAAAAGTTACCAATTTCCCTCACTAACACGCTTGCAATTCACCGTTTCTTTCTATCTATCTTGAGGTCAGAATTTAGCTTGCAAGTGCGCAGATGGACTTTCGTAGCAACATCACATTTCAACGGTGTCAAGGTCGTTTCTTAAGTTCGTCTAAATATGAATAATAATAATAAATATTGTTTTTGAAAAACTAAACAGTCGAAGTACTTACTATTGCCGCCGCTATAGTTTAGTAAATATTTACTTCTACGACTCACATATCTTCTTTAATTGGTTTTACGACAATAACATTCATTAATCCGATTACCTAAGTACCGCTCAATGTCAGGAATTAGTAATCCTTATTTTTTGTTGTTATGATTTAATTCCACTTAGCATGTACCGGACTGTGGCTCGGTGTGGTCATGAGTGAGGCGAATGCATTGTTACTGTTTGCTATGATTTAATTCCACTTAGTATGTACCGGACTGTGGCTCGGTGTGGTCGTGAGTGAGGCGAATGTGTTGTTATTGTTTGTTATGATTTAATTTTACTTAGTATGTAACGGACTGTGGCTCGGTGTGGTCATGAGTGAGGCGAATGTGTTGTTATTATGATTTAATTCCACTTAGTATGTACCGGACTGTGGCTCGGTGTGGTCGTGAGTGAGACGAACGTCTTTTTTTCTTTGTTATGATTTAATTCCACTTAGTATGTACCGGACTGTGGCTCGGTGTGGTCGTGAGTGAAAGGAATGTGTTGTGATTGTTTGATGTTATGATTTAATTCCACTTAGTATGTACCGGACTGTGGCTCGGTGTGGTAGTGAGTGAGGCGAATGTGTTGTTATTGTTATGATTTAATTCCACTTAGTATGTACCGAACTGTGGCTCGGTGTGGTCGTGAGTGAGGCGAATGTGTTATTGTTTGTTATGATTTTATTTTACTTAGTATGTACCGGACTGTGGCTCGGTGTGGTAATGAGTGAGGCGAATGTTTTTGTTTGTTGTTATGATTTAATTTTACTTAGTATGCACAAGACTGTGGCTCGGTGTGGTCATGAGTGAGGCGAATGTGTTGTGATTATGATTTAATTCCACTTAGTATGCACAAGACTGTGGCTCGGTGTGGTCGTGAGTGAGGCGAATGTGTTGTTATTGTTTGTTGTTATGATTTAATTCCACTTAGTATGCACAGGACTGTGGCTCGGTGTGGTCGTGAGTGAGACGAATGTGCTGTTATTGTTTGTTGTTATGATTTAATTCCACTTAGTATGCACAGGACTGTGGCTCGGTGTGGTCGTGAGTGAGGCGAATGTGTTGTTATTGTTTGTTGTTATAATTTAATTTCACTTAGTATGTACCGGACTGTGGCTCGGTGTGGGCGTGAGTGACTGAATAAATGCAATATGTTGCACGTAAATAAATGTACACTCTCGAATCATTCGTTTTATTTCACACTCACAAAGATAGATGAATAGTGAAATATGAAATGTAGATATGAAATTATCTACAAAGAGGACCAGAATATTATCTCGATTTTTTGCGCTAACACAGTTTTGCAGGTGACGGGAACAACAACTACTGCTGACCAACTGTACCACACAGTACCCCGTTTGCTAGTATAATATCTGGAGGCAGATACAGTTCCCTACCGTAGACGTCTACGAAAAACTTGTTCGTAGAGTCTGAGATATTGTGCGTTCTTTTACAATCTAGAGGTCCTGTTGTCAGTATTGTACAAAAGCAGTTCGAAGTGGTTAACATTAATTTTAACGATCCTGAAATTTATACGTTCAAACCAACCAGGTGTTTTACAGAGTTCCCAGAATGGCTGACAAAACCTGGTCTGGAAAATTTTGGCTGCTAATCCTCTGCATAATATTTTAGTTGAACACTTCATAGATGGATACATCGTAACGTACGTTATCAAAAATTTCGTTTATTTGAAGTTGAGAATTGAACTTTCATGGTAAGGTGCAGATGAAAATAACAATGCGTCGCTTTCCTACTCTAGCTAAAGGATATGTCTTTTTTTTTATTTATTTAATTGTTTATTTATTTAGGTTTTGATGCCAGAACGTTAACTACGAGCCGTATAGGAATTTAAAACTACATGCACTTAGGTAGAATCAAGAGGAAGAATACTTGTTTGTCTTGGGGACATTGTTTTCTCGAACGAAATTAACAAATTATTAAATTTACTGAGTAATGACGACACAATTTTTGCTTCCCGTGTAGAGTTATGTCAGTTTAAAAATAACGATGACATCTTAAAGGAGTTTTCAAAAACTGTTAGCAGCAGCCTATCTCATGCAATTTTTCATTTATCAAGAGCTTTAAAAAAACGTCATTTTGAATCGAAAATCTGTTTTGAACAGACTTTCAAAGAATGAGAACCTGTTAACGTTTCATACACGTCCGAGATGTTGGGCTGTGTTCATAGAGTCGCAAGAATATGACCACATTTGATTAAGACGCCAGAGGTGTCCCGCCGATGTTGGTTTTCTGACTAGTTCGTCTGAACAGGGCCGCGCTTTTCATCTTAAGGCACATGCGGAACTCTACTATGGGATGCACGTAATAATATTTTTAAGACTAATGAACGAACGCAGAACTTTTGATTGTGGGAAGGAAAACGTTTTGAGGCACCTCTCTTTCTTCGAGGGTCAATTTAATCACGGGAGGTTTATCTATAATTCTGAAAATGTTAAAATATTTTCAGCAATTGCACATTCACATAAAACAGCTTTTCATAAACTTTTTTAAATGCAGAATTCTTATTATTTCTAAACATTTGGAAGGAAAACTGCACCAAAACGGAAGAAAAAAGAATGTAGAAATCATAAATGACAAGAATCATAATACCGAAAAAAATTATTTCATTTTGAAGTATTGTTAGATCCTCGTTATGTATTTTGATGTATTGAAAAAAACTACAGACAACCATCTACCGAAAATACTAGAATTTCCCTGAAATACTGGAGCACGTAGATGTTAAGCTTAGAACCATTGAACGAATCATGAAAACAATTCAAAGTAGATTTCCAGGTTTTTGATGCCTGAAAGATTGTGAATTTGAAACATTTAATCTTTGGGAGTATGAAGTTTACAAAACCGGTTCATTTTTTATATTGATTTTTTTATTGATTAATATTAGGTACTTTCAAAAAATATCGGTAGCTTTCAACTGCTATAAAACAAAAACAAAAACAAAACAGTGACACATACGGTTAATTGTTAACGTTGATCATGCACCATTAAAAAAAATCTGTCTCCTCACACAGGTAATTTTTTTTTCTTTATTTGCTAACTCAAACCTTTTTTTACACAGAGTAATAATGATGAACTTTCTAAATTTTGAAGATGTGACTCCGTTTTTTGGTGTAAATATGACATGGATGGTAGCCAGATAATATCCGAAAACTTGAAAATTTCGTAGTCCTGGAGCGGGAATCGAACCCGCGTCTCCCGGATATTTCCGAGTATGCTAACCACTACACCACCCAGAACGATCTAGTCTCCGATTTTTATCTGACTAACCATCCATGTCATATTTACACCAAAAAACGGATTCACATCTTCAAAATTTGTATTGTATGGTGTAGTCCCGTATTCCATTGATGAACTTTCTAAATGCTGTACAATTTCGTTTTCTTAAGAAAGACTCGCTGCATGTAACTCAAGAAATAAAGAAAACTTAAACTCGTGCTCTGCTCAGTTCGATTCCTGGCGAAGAAATGATAGCTTTTTGTGTTTCTTTTGTTTTTAATAACGGATATATTTAGGTTTTTTACACAGAAAAAAGTTCTGCCAAGCAACAAAACTTCCGTAATTTAACAAAACATAACAATGCTCTATCGAGAATTAAAAATTCGAAACTTGGGAGATCTTTTATATGTTAGTGATAAAAAAATCTGCTGATGGAAAAAATGATGGGAAGAATCGGTGATGGAGGGTGTTCAAAATTAATTAAATTTTAGCTAATTTGACTTGAAATGACCCATAATTAAAAAACAATATGTATATATATATATATATATATATATATATATATATTTTTTTTTTTTTATTTTTATTTTGCAGCCTTGTTGTTTTTTAGCTTTTAGCTAGCTGTGGGTATTGGGGCTTTTTGGTTTGCAACTATGTTCCTTGCTTATTTGTTTTTTGTTCAATGTTGGAGTTAGTACTGTTTTTCTGGATTTGTGTTGTGGGAGTTTGAACTCCTTTTTCCTAAAATTGGCTGTTGCTTTCCTTTCCATTTGGTTGTTTGCTTTTTCTGGTTTAATTTATTTTGGTATTTGATTATTTAGTAAAATGTTTTTTGTAATTACTGGTTATTTTTGACTGGTAGATTGTTTCCCTTTTGTAACAAGTTTTATGTATCCCTTTGGTACATTTTTTGGTTGGATTTTAATTGCTCGCTTTCTTCAATTTTTAATTTTTGTTGTGAGGTCGGGCAAATGTGTTTTAGTTTGCTGGGTGCGGGTTATTATAAAAAATTGCTCTTTTATTGACATTATTCCCCTAAATTTAAATGGTCCTTTTAGCAAACTAAAATAGCAGAAACCCACAATTCTCTGGTCTTAGTAGATTAGTGAGTGTCTTCTTGTTGCTTGCCTTTGACGAATCCGACAAGGGGTCAGTCATTAATATGCTTCCCTGCATTCTTTTATTCGGTACTTTGCATAGTTTGAAGCTAACCTGGTTCGGTTGGTGTTTTTGGCCTTTCTATTATTTTATTTCTCTTGTTCAAAGTTTTGCTTTGTTTTGCCCTGTTGTTATTTGATCTTTCTCTTATGCAGCCCCTGGCTCTAATGAATTTCAAATCTGTTAGCTGGTTTCTGTTATTTCACATTTTTTGATTTTGCTATATAAGTCAAACTCTCTACACCTTCAACGAAGAACTTCCAGTAGAAATCCCTAAATCCCACTAAATTAACACACGCAAACTAAAATTAAAACTCTCACAATTCACATACAAAAAATATATATATATATATATATATATCATCATCATCATCATCATTGTCAACCATTATCAATCCACTGCTGGACGAAGGTCTCCCCAAGTTTCCTCCACAACGGTCTGTCTTGTGCCAGTCTCCTCCATGTCACCCCTGCATACTTTCGAATTTCATCCACCCATCTCCCATGTGGTCTTCTTCTGGGTCTTTTCCTGTCCCTTGGAATCCAATCTAAAATTTCGGCTGTCCATCGATGATCTGTCCTTCTGGCAGTATGTCCAGCCCATTGCCATTTCAGGGCTTTAACTCTGATCATGACGTCTTCCACTCTTGTCATTTTTCGGATCCACGAGTTCCTCTTCTTATCTCTCCTGGTTACACCAAGCATGCACCTCTCCATGCTTTTTGAGTTGTCTGCAGCCTTTGTATGTCTCTTTTAGTTAAGGTCCACGTCTCTGCACCATACGTAAGCACTGGAAGGATGCATTGATCAAACACTTTTCTTTTAAGACATAATGGCATATTGCTCTTGAAAATTATGCTGTTTCTTCCAAAAGCTCTCCAGGCAAGTTTTGTACGCCGATTAATTTCTTCATCAATGTGACCCTCACTTGATATCTGCTGTCCAAGATAAACGTACGTGTCTGTTATCTCCAGCTTTTCTCCATCAATCGATAAATCTTCATTTCTTGTAAAAGCATTGAACATCACTTTTGTCTTCTGAAAGTTCATTTTTAATCCCACTTCTTTACTCTTGTCAGCAAGTTCCTGGATCATACTCTGCAGCTCTGATGGGGTAGTTGCAAAAATGACTACGTCATCAGCAAAACGAAGGTGGGTTAGATAATCTCCATTAATCTTTATCCCCTTGTTTTCCCAGCTCAGCGACTGAAAAACACCCTCCAATGTGGCATTAAAGAGCTTCGGAGATATGGTGTCACCTTGTCTCACTCCCTTTCCAATTTTTACGTGTGTTGTATTTTCAAACAGCCTAATCGTTGCTCTTGCATTTTCATAGATGTTATTAATAATATTAATGTATGCATCTTCAATACCGCAGGTTTTCAGAGCCATTGTAACTGCTGATGGTTTCACCGAATCAAAGGCTTTTTCATAATCGATAAAAGCCATGCACAATGGAAGTTCATATTCCCTCGCTCTTTCAATTAGTTCTCTCAGTACGTGGATATGATCTATTGTGCTGTAGCCACTCCTGAATCCAGCTTGTTCTCTCGGTTGAGCCATGTCCAGTGTTACCTTCAAGCGGTGTGAAAGAACTTTAGTGAAGATTTTATAAACTACTGATAGGAGGCTGATAGGTCTGTAGTTTCCGAGATCCTCAATGTCACCTTTCTTATGTAGCAGGATCATTGTAGCGGTGTTCCAATCCTCAGGAATCTTTCCTTCATTAAGGCATCGAGTGAAAATTTGGGCGAGTACTGTTTCGATTTCTCTACTTGCTTCTTGTATGATGTCTACAGTAATTCCATCTTCTCCTGGAGCTTTTCCTCGCTTCATGTTCTTGATTGCATGTGCAACTTCTGCTGGAAGGACTGGAGGAACTCTGGTACTGGTATCTTTCATGATGTCTGGAGTGCATATATCATCTCTTTCATATAATTTGGAGTAGAAATCTTTCACTCTTGTCAAAATTTCGCCTCTATTTCTTGTTACAGAACCATCTTCTTTTCTCAGTGCCATAATCTGTTTTCTTCCCTTACTGAGATGTCCCTTTGCTATCTTTAGGCTTTGGTTGTTTTCAATTGCTTTCCTCACTAGTTCACAGTTGAATTTCCTTACGTCTTCAGTGATACTTTTTCTTACTGTCTTGCATAGCTCTATATATTCCACTTTGGAAGTCACATCTTCTTTAGTTGTCCTCATCTCTCTTCTTTTTTGCATCAACATTTTGGTTTTTCCTGATAATTTGTTCACATGCAACTTGTTCTTAGACCCAGCTAATTTTGTTGCTGTTTCCATAAGAGCTTTGGTTACTTTTCTGTTAACTTCAGAGATGTCCACTTCTTCCGATGTTAGGCCTTCTAAAGCAGAGAACCTGTTCTTCAGTTCTAACTTGAAGGTATTATGGTGTTTTTTAAGGTTGGTTATGTCTATATATATATATATATATATATATATATATATATATATATATATATATATATATATATACTGTATATATTATTGAGGTCAGGTGATGCGTAACATCACAGCCTCTCCTTGACAAATGTCAACCCCGCCTTCTCGTGGTGCATCCTGTTCCCACTAAAGGGGCTCTGACAACCGCCAATAGCGGTATAACTATACCATCGGGATTAGAGGAAATGCTATCCCACACTCACCAACCCGCTTGGCCAGCGTGCTGAGTTATGGCTAAACCCCTAAAAACTTATTCCACAACATAAATCTTGGCCCTCAGTCTCCGGCAGCTGGAATGTACCTGGCCAAGGCAGCGGCCAGTGCGACATGAAGGCAGAGGGTGCTTAGAATCCCCGGAGGACCGGACTAGGCTGCTATCTGATACTGACCTTGGCTACGTATAATGGACGCTCTTTATCTTCTGATTCAAGGCTTCTTGAATTGGAAGAGGAACTACAAAGGATCAAGTGGGACATCGTCGGGCTAAGTGAGGTAAGGAGAAAAGGAGAAGATCTCATTGAACTGAAAAGTGGACATCTCTTCTACTATCGTAGGACAGATACTGGCAGAACTAGCGGTGTTGGATTTATAATAAACAAGAAACTGAAGGATAAAGTTGCAGAAGTTGAAAGTTCCTCTGACAGAGCTGCACGACTCGTTATCTAACTCTCGAAAAGATACCAGGCTCACATTATTCAAACTTATGCATCCACCACAAGTCATCCTGAAGAAGAAATTGAAGAATTTTATGAGGAAATTTGTCATCTAAATAATAAAGGTAAGCAGCACTTGAAGATAATTATGGGAGATTTCAATGCAAAAATAGGGCAACGGCAACAGAATGAAACTTCAGTAGGTAAATTCGGTCACGGCAACAGAAACCAGCGTGGAAATACTCTCGTAGAGTTTGCAGAGGCAGAAGGGTTTTTCATCTTGAACTCCTTTTTCAAGAAAAAGCCACACAGGAAATGGACATGGAGACATCCAAATGGGACGACAAGTGAAATTGATTTTATTATGTGTAACAAAAAATTCGTCATAGAAGACTGCAGTGTGCTAAACAAGTTCAACACAGGTAGTGACCACAGATTGGTGAGATGTAAGATGCACCTCAACACTAAACTTGAACGTGGCAAGCTCATAAGACAAACAAAATATATTGACATAACCAACCTTAAAAAAGCACCATAATGCCCTCAAGTGGGAATTGAAGAAAAGATTCTCTGCTTTAGAAGGCCTAACATCGGAAGAAGTGGATATTTCTGAAGTTAACAGAAAAGTAACCAAAGCTCTTATGGAAACAGCAACAAAATTAGCTGGGTCTAAGAACAAGTTGCATGTGAACAAATTATCAGGAAAAACCAAAATGTGTATGCAAAAAAGAAAAGAGATGAGGACAACACAAGAAGATGTGACTTCCAAAGTGGAATATATAAAGCTATGCAAGACAGTAAGAAAAAGTATCACTGAAGACGTAAGAAAATTCAACTGTGAACTAGTGAGGAAGGCAATTGAAAACAACCAAAGCCTAAAAATAGCAAAGGGACATCTCAGTAAGGGAAGAAAACAGATTATGGCACTGAGAAAAGAAGATGGTTCTGTAACAAGAAATAGAGGCAAAATTTTGACAAGAGTGAAAGATTTCTATTCCAAATTATATGAAAGGGATGATACATGCACTCCAGACATCATGAAAGGTACCAGTACCAGAGTTCCTCCAGTCCTTCCAGCAGAAGTTGCACATGCAATCAAGAACATGAAGCGGGGAAAAGCTCCAGGAGAAGATGGAATTACTGTAGACATCATACAAGAAGCAAGTAGAGAAATCGAAACAGTACTCGCCCAAATTTTCACTCGATGCCTTAATGAAGGGAAGATTCCTGAGGATTGGAACACCGCTACAATGATCCTGCTACATAAAAAAGGTGACATTGAGGATCTCGGGAACTACAAAATTATCATCCTCCTATCAGTGGTTTATAAAATCTTCACCAAAGTTCTTTTACACCGCTTAAAGGTAACACTGGACATGGCTCAACCGAGAGAACAAGCTGGATTCAGGAGTGGCTACAGCACAATAGATCATATCCACGTACTGAGAGAACTAATTGAAAGAGCGAGGGAATATGAACTTCCATTGTGCATGGCTTTTATCGATTATGAAAAGCCTTTGATTCGGCGAAACCATCAGCAGTTACAGTGGCTCTGAAATCCTGCGGTATTGAAGATGCATACATTAATATTATTAATAACATCTATGAAAATGCAAGTGCAAAGATTCGGCTGTTTGAAAATACAACACAAATAAAAATTGGAAAGGGAGTGAGACAAGGTGACACCATATCTCCGAAGCTCTTTAATGCCACATTGGAAATTGTCTTTCAATCACTGAACTGGGAAAACAAAGGGATAAGGATTAATGGAGATTATCTAACCCACCTTCGTTTTGCTGATGACGTAGTCATTTTTGCAACTACCCCATCAGGGCTGCAGAGTATGATCCAGGAACTTGCTGACAAGAGTAAAGAAGTGGGATTAAAAATGAACTTTCAGAAGACAAAAGTGATGTTCAATGCTTTTACAAGAAATGAAGATTTATCGATTGATGGAGAAAAGCTGGAGATAACAGGCACGTATGTTTATCTTGGACAGCAGATATCAAGTGAGAGTCACATTGATGAAGAAATTAATCGGCGTACAAAACTTGCCAGGAGAGCTTTTGGAAGAAACAGCATAATTTTCAAGAGCAATATGCCATTATGTCATAAAAGAAAAGTGTTTGATCAATGCATCCTTCCAGTGCTTACGTATGGTGCAGATACGTGGACCTTAACTAAAAGAGACATACAAAGACTGCAGACGGAAAGGTGCAGGCTTAGTGTAGCCAGGAGAGATAAGAAGAGAAACTCGTGGATCAGAAAAATGACAAGGGTGGAAAACATCATGATCATAGTAAAATCCCTGAAATGGCAATGGGCTGGACATATTGCCAGGACAGGTCATCGATGGACAGCCGAAATTTTAGATTGGATTCTAAGGGACAGGAAAAGACCCAGAAGAATACCACATGGGAGATGGGTAGATGAAATTCGAAAGTATGCAGGGGTGACATGGAGGAGACTGGCACAAGACAGACCGTTGTGGAGGAAACTTGGGGAGACTTTCGTCCAGCAGTGGATTGATAATAGTTGATGATGATGATGATGATATATTGCTTTAAGAAATATCGGCACTCAGTGTACCGATTATAAATATGTAATGGCCCCGATACCTTTGACTGTGTATATCATACAACCGTCCGAGAGGAATATCACAATACGATTATGTGAAGTAGAAGATCTCATTCAGAATGTCTGCCCGCCACAGACAATCGGTGCCCAATCACAATGGAACTGAAAACGCTTGCTTTGGAAAAGAACTGATAAAAATAAATTGGAATCTCTTTCGGTGAGAAAAGTTTGTTTCCAAAAAAAGTAGCCTAGAAACGAAATAGAACCTTACAGTAAGTTAATTTTACAG
This sequence comes from Macrothele yani, assembly GCA_039090855.1. Lineage (NCBI taxonomy): Eukaryota > Metazoa > Arthropoda > Arachnida > Araneae > Macrothelidae > Macrothele > Macrothele yani. The sequence continues at coordinate 6,631,463 of CM077014.1, forward strand.
ATCGGGGGAACCGAGGATGTCTGTCATTACTATTTCTGATCGGTTTTGTAAAACGATATAACAGTCGGCTCTGTCTTCTGTACTAAGTGTCATATTAGAGAATATACTTGGAAAATAACCGCTCTACCAGACATTATATATTGATAACGAGGAACAGTACACTAATTATGTAGGATATAGTAATACTATACTAGTGATCCGATTTATTGGCGTAGGAAATAGACACATACGCGTTTCCAAGCTTTCGCACATCAACCAGATGGCTTTTTCAAGGAAGTTAGACAAACTGTTTCTGTCTAACTTCCTTGAAAAAGCCATCTGGTTGATGTGCTAAAGCTTGGAAACGCTTATGTATATATTCCTACACCAATCAATCGGATCACTAGTATAGTATTACTATTTCCTAGACATTATATTGTTGGTCAGGCAACCGAGAATTCTTGGGCTGTTGATTGTCACGAGTATTAGTTTCTTTCCAATACAAATGCCTACTACATAAGAACTAGACGATTTCAGTGTTTAGGTACAAACGAACAACATACGTTCTTGTGGAAATTTGGGTGCGTAAATAAGGGAAAATTCGCGTGGAATCGGGTGTGTGGATTTCGTTGAGTACAGTTAAAGTGATAGAAATATAAGGCATGCACACACAATTTTATGAAACCAATCAAAGTAAAGAAAAACATAATTACGTTTGGATCGGCAAAATCAGCATTTGTCTGCAGATGAATCCAAGCTGTACCACAACCTTCTTTTATTCTATTTCTTCGGGCGTTCCACCTCTCGCGCCTTGACTGTTGTCTCTTGGACACTGCGTCAGTTCTATAATCCAAGAGCATATCACGCTGAGAAACACGGTGTTGCGGACTTTTTCTAGTTTCTTTTGAGGACTGTGCACTTCTTGAATCTCCTTATTGCATAAGCTCTTGCCTGTAACCGTCAATTTTCTTACTGGAAGTTTCGAATGGACTTCGAAATGGTTTGCATTTATCAGAGTTTTCTTCATTGGAAGACTTGCATCTGAAGAAGGCAACTGAGTAATGTCCCGTTTACCGGAACGTTGAGTATCCGTGTGTCCCTTGGAAGTTGGTGCAGTCTGAACATTTTTGGTTGAGGCGTCACATTTGGTGCTGTTCAGATCCTTTCTGCTGAATGCCTGAAACTTCTGATCACAGGGAATAAGAGGAGAAGTGAAACTAGTAGGGCGCACAGGAGGATTTTGTTCACTTAGACTTTGGTTGTTTTCAGCCGTTTTACTAACATTTCCTTTAGAAGTAACTAATTCCTGCGTTTTTCTTAATCCAAATCTTCCAATTTTTGGCGAAAGTAAGAGCTTTTTTTGAAGCATATCTGGATTCACTGTAGCGTCCGTCTTACCAGAAGAATACGAGTCAAGGCTCCTCAAAGATCCGAGGTTGCACAAACGATAGAAATCGCTATTGAATGCCTTTACTTCAGGTTCTAAGCTTTGAGATTCACAGTCTTCTGAGTTGGGGCACTGTAGGTATTCATCACAAGCATTTTCATATTCTAAATGTTTATACATGGAAGGGCTGAAATCTCTTATGGAATACGGAGGGTTACTATATTCCGATGCAATCGAGACGTTCTTGGGCTGCTGATTGTCACGAGCGTAACTTTCACAAGCATCCGCGTACATAGCTGATACCTCGCCCATGTAGTAGTTCTCCAGAGAATTGGGAGTGGTCTCGAGCGAAGAAGACTGAAGCCTAACTTCCGTGCCTCTTGCTTCTGAGAGCGCTTCCCGAAAACACCGATCTTCTTCCAAACGATGACAGAGATCAAAACTCAGCTCATTTTGATTGGCTACGAAATTTCGCGTTGACTTCATCTGATAGCATCTGGGAACAGCATTCTGTTTTCGAGCTGCTTCTCGCTTGCTATGACCACTGTTTACAGTTTCACAGCCCTGCAGAAAAGAAAATAAGCATCAGTTTGAAACAACACAAAATTATGTACTTAATGAATATCTTAAAGTGTTTCATACATATCAAAGTTCTTGTATTTAGACGTATTGGAGAAAATACCTATACCAGGTGTAGTCTTTCCAAATACTGTTATTAGGTGCTTGAATTAATTCCCGCTGTTTTTTGCCTGAGAACGGTACAGGATAGCCTATTCAAAGTAGTGTCCGTTCGCAGCTACGACCCTTTCCCACCGTTGGGGTAACAAATGGATTCCGCGGTAGAAAAATGCAGGTTATTTCGAGGCGAACCATTCATCGAGCCATTTTTGGATATCCACGACAGAAAGGAAGTGCTGCTCTGACAGGCCATGTTTTAGCGACCGAAACAAATGGAAGTCCGAGGGAGCAATGTCCGAAGAATAAGGCTGGTGGGGTAAGAAGTCCCAGCCAAGTGCCTCCAAGAGTTCCTTTACGGATTAGGCGACATGAGGTCTAGCGTTGTCGTGGAGAAGAATAACCTTGTCATGTGGGATCCAGTTTCCGAGCTTCTGGATCATTCCCATTGCCTTTAAACGTTTGCTAACCGTTGACTCGTCGACCCGTAGTGTTTCAGACAACTTGTGGAGCGTCTGACATGCATCCTCGTCCAATAAGGCCTCCAATGCGCCATTTTCGAACTTTTTCGGCTGCCCAGGGCGCTCTTTGGCCTTCACGTCATATTCCTTGGTTTCGAAACGTCGGAACCACTCCCTGCATGTTGTTTCCGATAGGGCATGTTCCCCATAGCCCTGCACTAGCAAACGATGACTTTCCGCTGCAGATTGCTAGAGATGAAAGCAGAAGAGTAATGCTTCCCGCAAATGCTCCCTTTTTGGTACGAAACTCGACATCGTGAATGCGATACAAACTCTTGTCCTGTGCCCTCCGATCGCGTGTCACACACTGCTTCGCCCAGACTACGGACGGTACGTGTGGCCCGGGTTACAGCACACCACTGCTGCGCCCTACTGGGCAACAGCGGGAATTAATTCAAGCACCTAATATAAAATACTCTCATCATGCTATTAAAATCTGAATTTATAGTTTCTATGTAATAGCGGACAACAGTCAGTCTATCTAGTAAGAGTTTATCTGACATGACGAACTAGAAGCTTTTCATAATCTCCTGCAGTACGAATAAGAAAAATAAAACTACGAAGTGGCGTTCGCAGAGGATAATTTTCTAGTCCGTCAAAGTTGAAAATAGGCGTACTAAATATCATAAAATTCGTGAACTTAGAAAGAAAAGATCAAATTCACGAAACAATATTCTAAATCAGTAATATGTACTCAAATTACAGCCCGTGGTTCTGATTCTTTAGGGGAAATAAAGACCTTGATAAGCATTTAATGCTATAAGCAATCGCGTACCCCTAATTCAGAGCATTTGAAACCAAAAAGGGGGAGAACTAGCCAGACAGGCATATAGACATACCTCACAAGTCTAATCCGAGACATTAAAACTGCGCCACTTTAGATGATTGCCCATTGGTCGAAGTCTCAGTACTGGGGGGGGGGGGTCTGCTTTGTCCGGCCCACCACACACAACATTGCACGAATGGAGAAAATTCTTTAATGCTTCACCAGCTGGTATAAAGGTATGTATTGTAATTCTGATGTTGATATGTCATTGCGTTTGGCACTTTTAAAAATCTATTGAAAATGCACTGTCTAATCAAAAGTTTCCGGACACTTGCCTATCCACAAACTCCCTGAAATAGGTAAGAAATTAATATAAAGTTGGTCCACCCTTTGGTGCTATCACAGCCTCTACTCTACCGGGAAGGCTTTCCACTCGAGTTTTGTACGTTGCTGAGGAAATTGCCTTCTATTCAGCCATAGAAGCATTGCTCGGGTCGGTCGCAGATGGCTCGCAGTGTGAGTTCTAATCCATCCCAAAGGTGTTCCATGGGGTTCAGATCAGTGCTCTGGGCAAGCCATTCAAGTTTTTCCACGCCCATAAACTATTCTTGTGCAGAACTCTCTCTGTAGACGGGGGGTACTGTGCCGTTGGTAAAGGACCTTCACTGAACTGTTGCAATAACGTTAAGAAGTACAAAATTGTCGAGAATGTCATTTTAAACCACAGCGTTAAGATTCCTTGGCACTGGAACTGGGAGGCCCAGTTGAAACAGCACCACAGCAGGGTGCCTCCTCCACCAAACTTCATAGCAAGCATAACACAGTCGGGCAGGTAGCGTTTACCTGGCATCTTTCAGACCCAGATTCGTCCGTCGGACTACCAGATGGTGAAATGTTATTGATCATTCCAGAGAACGCGGTTCCACTGGTCTAAAAGTCCCCTGGCGCAGAGTTTTACCCCACTCCATTAGACACTTGGCATTGATCTTGCTGATATTAGGCTTGTGTATGGCTGCTCGGCCTTGGACTTTCGCTCTTGATGAACCGTTATGGTGCTTGCGTTGCATTTAGAGGCATTTTGGAACTCGGTGGTGTGTATTACAAGGGCAGGCGATTTTGTTGCACCATCCGCTGCAGCACTCGGCTGTCCCACTCTGTCATTTTATGTGACCTATTAGGACACGATCGCGATGTTGTTGCTCCTAAGGGCTTCCACTTCACAATAACATCTCTTACAGTTGAATGGGCAACTGCAGCAGAGCAGAAAATTTTCAGAACTGACTTGTTGCTAAGATGGCATCCCATGACCGTGCCACATTGAAAGTCACTCAGCTGTGTCGTACAACTCATTCTAGTGTTCATGATTGTCCATGATGTTTGCCAGATTACGATCGTCTTTTTACACCTGTATGGACCAAGGATGTGACGTATACGGGCAAACCCACAATTCAAAAGGGGATCATAACAGCGTATTTTCAGTATTGATTTATTTACTCTTGAAGCACAGCTAATTAATACTATTGGCTCCAGCTCTTTGAACCAGGAATTGTGGAATAAAGTGGGGAATGGAATGGAGAAAACAATAGCCAGCACTCACACACACAGTTGACAGGAGAAACCAGAAGGTTTTTTTTTATTGGAGGTTTAACGACCACCGTGAGCAACTCAGTGGGCTATAAACTCTCCCATCCTTAATTTAGGGCCGCTGGTTCCAGAGAAGGGAGAGAGCCAGCGCCGTAAGACAAACACAACATCCCTGCCTCACCGGGATACGAACACGGATCCATCTCGGACGAATGATCAGAAGCCATCGCTTTGACCACTGCACCACCAGGGCGGCAAACCAGAAGTTTATTGACAATATTTACGTACACTGAAAGCACAGTTCATTACACACATCGCACCCATCCACAAACCTGTCCTACCCAAGTGCAATAATGTAGACAACCAAAACCCTCTGCGAGCTATAAATAGGTATCTAGATCAGGGCATCCTGATATAGATACCTATTTACAGAAGCGGGAAACAGGATGCCCTGATACAGATATCTGGGCATCCTGTTTCCGCTCCTATTTTTTCAGCCTTTCCAAGACACTCAGCAAGTTGCAGCTAGAAAGGCACTGAACCTCTTGAGGTTTTCATCATATCGTATCTGTTCTATAGCGAGGTCCGCGCCTAGTGGTCGATGTTCCTGACTGCTGTTACGGAAAGGTCTCAGATTCAATCTCAGGCAGGTAAGAACGCTCAAACCACTAAATATCCGCCGTGTGTCGGATGGACACGTTAAGTCGTCAGACTCCAGTACTGGCACCTCTCTTCCATGTGGCTTCTTGTCGGTCTCTGAGCTTCCTACTTCTAAGAGTTGTTTAAGACCTGGGGTCAGAACCTCCCTTCCTAAAATCCACTATATTTGATCTGATCTATTCCATAGCGATCCCGTGATGATGGATAAACAGGGTGACCTAAGCGAGTTCAATCGTGAAAAGGTGGCGTCCGTCCGCGCGATTGCATAATGTCTGAGACTTACGCATGCTACTGTCGCAAGTGTGTCTCAGGACCACATAAAAAAAAAGACAAACCGGAAAAATGTGGCTGTAAACGGGCCTCGATACTCGTCTGAATGGAGGGAACACAGTGAAGAAGATAACGTAGGCATTCAACGACCTACCGAGATTTGTGCAAAGACCATTCGACTTACGATAGCACGACTGAGGAACTTCAGCCGACGCCATATTCCAGTGAACTGTTAACAGAGGCGGCAGTGAGCGAATGAACATCGCTGCTGGGCCGTGAAAGATTAGAAACGGGTTATTTGATCCGACGAATCTAGGTTCTAACTACAAGACGCCAACGAGAGGGTGCGTGCGTAACATGGACCACAGAAGGCCATGGACCTAAAAATGTCAAGTCGAGGTCTCACAGGCTGGTGACGATGATGTAATGTTCAGGATGTGATTACGTAGGCCACTTCAGGGCCCCTTGTATCTACTGAGACCACCATTACCTCACTTGGATATATTGACGCACTCGCTGACCACTTAAACCGGTTCATGGCTATCTATTGCCCACAGTAATACTGATGTATTTACCTTTGCCGCCAGAAATGGCAAGACAGGGTTTATTACCCACAGTAAGCATCTGATGAATTTGCCTGAAATGCTGACTCAATAGGAAGAAATAGAACCCTTTTAATCTTTATAAGTGAAGGAGTTACGAAAGCAATCCTGCCAGGATCCGACGGGGTTTTTTTTTTTTTTTTTTTTTTTGATTGGAGGTTTAGTGAACACCGTGAGCAACTCAATCGGCTAGAAGCAGTTGCCCATCCCTAATTTAGGGCAACTGACTCTAGGAAGGAAAAGAGCCAGTGCCGTTAGACAAACACAATATCCATGCCTCACCGGGATTCGAACCCAGACCCTTTCCAGACGAGTGGTAAAAAGTCATCGCTTTGACCACTGCGCCACCTGGACGGTCGGACGGGTCTTCACCCGAACATGATCCGTCGAGAGACTGGACAACATTCGCTGCCTCGGCGGGACCACCACTTCCCTCCCCACTCCATTGCCCGTTTGTGTGATTAGCTAAATGGGCCGGTATTCAAGTAAGATGCCTTATTTCAAGAAGACAACCCGTCGCATCGCTCCCATTTGGCGAAGGACTAGTTGGAGGAGCATTCCAGTGAGTACGCAATCCTCGAACGTCCCTATCACTCTTCGGATATAAATCGAGTTGAGCATTTGTAGGATGAAGTGGAGCGCTGCATCCAAGTTCGACATCAAACACCGGCAACTCTTAGTGTTTTTCATACGCCGCTCTTGAAATAATGGTTCGCAATACTACCCGAAAAGTTGCAAAATTTAATAACGGGCCCACATGTTTTTAATTGGTGTATACACCAAATTGTATTTTCTGTGTATATAAAGAATCGTTAAAAAAAAAAAAAAAGCATTGATACAGCACAGTACAGATTGGCAACTTTGTGTGTACCTTTTCTTTTCACAGTCGCTTCGGACAGCTTAGCCCAATCAAAAATTGTCACTTCTACATCGCATGCATTTTCTTCTAAATGGTTTCAAGCGGAGAGTTTCCCCACTGGAAGCTATACTATTTCACAACACGAGTCGCAGTTTTAAAAAATGTGAATTCCGGAGTAGGGGTATTCTTCGGCATTACTGACCCCACAGCACCTGCGTAAGGCAGTGGAACACTATAAATCACAGAGGAGCGCCATTAACGGAAAGTCTTCATGGAGACATCATAAGGAAAAAACGTCACCACGTTAGGCATCAACGGGAAGCCAGAAGAATTGGCCTGTTGCTGTTAGTTGAAGAAACACTCATGCACAAAGCCGAGGCTGTTCAAATTCCTACGTTTCGCTGTATACATTATGATGCTTCAGGGTAAACAAGACTAAATGATGAAGTAAAACCCAATTTACGGCACAAACAGTTATTAAAAATAAACATTCAGCAGTCCTTGAGCTATACTATCACAGCTCGAACAACTCCGTCATACCACACTCACTCACTCTATATATGAACTGCTCTCGGTCGCTTTTACGCCAACAGTCTGTCCGTTGACTCAGCAAGAAAACACTTTTCTCTCTTCAGAGGTGAGAAGAGAGACGTGTACCAGGAACGGTGCTAAAATGGCGGAACAACCAACCGGCAACACAACAATAAAGGGCGGCGGAAGGTGGATTACACACGTGAACGACGGTGCGTCGCTTTGTACCGGGCAATTGGAGCAGCACAGTTTCACAGTTGACGACTCAGTAGAATATGGATCAACCAGGAACAGTCAGGCACAACTATGAGTCGCACGCTAGTACGAATTGGATACAAAATAACAGTCAATCGACTCTTCTTGTGCCGAAAGCATGCGTATTAGATGACAGAATATTGGAAGCACGGGTGTTCCTCTGATGAATCACGATATGCATTAACTAGGACCCCCATGTTAAGTACTTCTTGTGACCCATGTGTACCCCTAAAACGTTGCATCTCCAATTGGATTCTTCCAGAACAATGATGCCCCATACCGTCGGCCTCGAGCAGGAATGGTCCAAGGAACACAAAGCTGATTATGAGACATCTCGAATAAACCTTAACATCCGTGAAATACTGTGGAACACCATGACCCCGCACCATACCGGAACTGTGGGCCGCAATACAAGCAGCTTGGTTGCAGATCCCCACATGATGCAGACACCTCGTGGAGTTGATGCCATGCTGCGTGGAGGCCGTTCACCTGGAGAAATGAAAACCCATGAAGTTCTAGGCAGATGTTCGCAATTCTGTGAGCACTTTGTGCATACCATCATTATTATCCCAATCACCCCCATTTATAAACTTTTAAGCTCAGCCACCAGCTTCGGATAAAAACTGAAAAAGAAATCTTGAGCTTAGCGGAACTTAAAAAAAAGGAAAGAAAAGCAAATAGAAAATTCTCAAAGGCATATCCTGTAAAAAAAAAAAAAACGGATAAAAATTTTAACACCTTTTTATTATTTATATCCACCTGTAGATGTAAATATTACTTTCATCACATCCTCAGAAGCAGAACGATTTTAGTGGTAAGTAACTTATAGCTGTTGTGCATTTGTTCTTTATTTTGCAAGAGGTTGTAACTCTCTCAGTTTTTTTTTAATTTCTTCTTTTCAGAAAGAGTAAAGATGCAACGAGTAATTATCAAACTTCTTTCAAACTGCAACTTTCGATTCGTCGTCGCAACCTAATTAATGGACAAATAGAGAACAAAGCCGGACTTCTGAAGATGTCCGAAAGGGGACAAATGCATTAAGCAACGCTCGCGCCATAATGTCAGCGAACATGAATCACAGGAAGTTGAAAATGCAACAGTTTATTTTTAAATCTACAGCCTTATACTCAGATTAACCACGTACGAAATGAATTTATTTCTTCTGTATCGCAGTTTTACAATGCAGGCAAATACAGTTTCTCTAAGTTACAACTCCCCCCCCCCCCCAAAAAAAACTACTTTACAACATGCATTGTTCCACTAGAGTCAGTGTTTTATTATTAGATGATTAAATGCCTATATAAATACGATTTTCATTTTTCTTCGAAGTGTGCTAATAAGTCAAATAGAATCTACATACCTCATCACCTTTGGTAGTGTTCTTTTCGGAAATTTCCTTCTGAAGCCACTGCTCCACGAAGTCCTTGTGATCTAAGTTTATGTAATCGGTGTCGCTTGCACTACTGAGATCTGGATCCTATGAATAATGGAAAAATATCAGTCACTTTCATGCAAGAATGAACACTAATAAGTTACGCTATTCTTCCTTTAATAAAATTCAGTTCCTGCAACCCATATAAGCGAAAGGTGCAACGTGAATAGGTTATTCAAACATTTTAGGGATGAAAGTAAAATTTCAACTTTGCACCCTCATTTATAGTCATTATACATACATATCACTAAGCTGTTCTCTGAGATTCAGAGGTTAGCTCCAGAACTATAAACTGCCATTAATATACATATTTTTGTTATGTTGAAGTACTTCGTGTTCCAGTAATGAGCATTATACACTGCTGGACAATTGCTAAGGACGGATCATAAACGGCTATATAGCGCATACAAAAGTAAGAGTGGTTGGATGCCAAGTGAAATAAAATAATGTCAGAATGCCAGGACATTACAAGAAAGACAATTTATTGTGCTCTGAAATCCAGAAGGCTTTGGAATGTGTTCAAGGGACAAACAGGCCATTTTGTGCAGAATAGGTAAACGTGAAAAAAATGCAATTACCGTCCGCAGGCGTTCCGGCGTAAGATGTCAATACGGGATATGGCCACCATGGAGGGCGATGCAAGATTCCACACGTCGTGTAATGCTTTGCACAACATTATCACGCAGCTGTTGGGGTAATTTATCCCATTCCTCTGTCAGTGCACGGATGAGGGTGTCCTTTTTTATTGGAGGGCATTGGCGACCAGCAAGACTCCTCCCTAAAGCATCCCACAAATTTTTAGTGGGATTCAGATCTGGAGAACGTGCTGGCCATACGAGGCGTTGAATATCCTCGCTCTCAAGACACTCCTGGACAGCGACTGTTAGACGACATGTTGCGTTGTCGTCCATGAAAATGAATCTATCACCGACAGCACCACGGAACATGCGAACATGAGGTAGCAGAACATCATTAATGCATCGTTGGCCAGTCATAGTCCCAGTTGGAATGACATAGAGGGACGTACGGCCATTGATCATGATGCCAGCCCATACCATGACACTACATGTCGGATATCGGTCCCTTTCCTGTATGTTTGCTGGACAATATGCAGTACCACTATCACGCCAGATCAGTTGTCGTCGACAATCAGACGATAGACTGTATCTACTCTCATCTGAGAAGAGGACAGCAGACCAGTCGTTATCAGTCCAATTGCGATGTTGATGGCACCATTGCAAACGGGCGGTACGGTGACGTCTGGACAATGGGATGCACACAACAGGACGGCGGGCGTATAGTCCTCCTTCATGCAAACGTCTGGCGACAGTTTTTCGGGAGATCCGCTTGCCAGTAGCAGCCATAAACTGATTTGCTACCTCACTAGCTGTGCTGCGCCGGTGTCTTTTTGTTGATAGAACTATGTACCGATCTTCTGCAGGTGTCGTACTGCGAACACGACCTCCCCCGTGACGTTTTCTACACTCTCCATTTGTTTGAAATGATTTCCAAAGCCTTGAAACAACACTGTGGCTGACGTCGAACTCCCTGGCAACATCTGTTATTTTTCGCCCTTTTTCAATCTTGCCAATAATACGGCCACGCGTAAAATCATCTAGGTGATGTCGGGAAGGCATACTGAAAATTGCAAGTTCGTCAATTGATTCTTTCCCTTTCAAGTTTACGTTTGAACAACAACGGTCAATACGCGTCCAATCCTTTATATCTCTTATCAGCGCTATGACGTCACGAACAAGTTCGGCAATCCAAAATTTGCATGCGCACAACACGTCTTACTGTATCCCGCACTTATGCTAATTTCCACATTTTCCTGCCTTCGATTTTATGGTTGCTATCGTTGCTAGTGTCATCCGTCCTTAGCAATTGTCCGGCAGTGTATGTACTAATTTAGAACTACCGTACATTCAAAATATTAAAAAAACAAAACCAAAAATAACAACAACAAAAAAGATCAGTGCTTTGTCACAGTAAATAGGTATTCATAATCGACAGACTTCAGAAATAATAATGCTGTTACGCTTGAATTACCTTTCTCTGGTTATTTATTTCTGAATGTTCATATTGATGACAAATCAACAACAAAAAAACTAAAGTATATTTCATTAGCAAAGAAAAACAATTGAATCATAGTACGTAAGGGTTCTTAATCAACAATGTCTGTCATTTTATGCAGTATTAATGTTCCTGCAGTTCTTTAAACTGTCTTAAACTTACCGTGATTTAAATCTGCCTGTGAGCAGAGGTGGCATACTGGTTTCCATACTTTGGAACAAGGCAAAATACACAAGAAAAACAGATCACATCATCGAGAGTATTCTTTTAGAACAACAACTTAACATGTTTCTCCGCCGACGCAAGAAAAACATCCAGGCACCGTCCCAGCATTCCTTACAGCTAGAAACTCGGTATCCATGGTAACAGCTTCGCAAACGGACACACGTACAGGTGTGAGACGGCAATTGCAAGGACGCGACACCAACAATTCTGAAAGCGTGAACTTCTTTGGGAGGTACATTTTCACGAGTTAAAAGCTCCATAACTGATTGTTGTTTGACACCCGTCGACACAGTTGAAAACTAATCATCCACTTTAAACACAATTAATACAAATAATAAGATGTGCGGAGTTCTATTACGCAGTAAAATGAAGGTAATGGTATAAAAATCGTTTCTGGTATGACTGGTTGCTAGGCAACAAGTCATGTGCGAGATACTTGCGCGGGGGCATTACTTATTGAACACGCCTTGTGAGCTGGTTTTTAAATTAAAACCATAGTACGTAAACTTTGTAAACTTTACGCGAATTACGCAAAGCAAGACAGCAGAGTTAGTTCAGTTTGGCATTAAAAACTTGTAAATAAACTTGAAAATGTGGTATTAATCATGGAAGAAATACGGGATTACGCCATATAATACAAATTTTGAAGATGACAATCCGATTTTTGGCGTAAATGTGACAAGGATGGTAAGTCAGATAATATCCGAAAACTTGAAAATTTTCATCATGGTTAAATTCAAATTGATCGAAAACTTGAAACTTGGTCGTTCTGGGTGGTGTAGTGGTTAGCATACCTAGGCGTTTTCTGGGAGACGAGGGTTCGAGTCCCGCTCCAGGACGATGAAAATTTTCAAGTTTTCGGATATTATCTGACTTACCATCCTTGTCACATTTACGCCAAAAATCGGATTGTCATCTTCAAAATTTGTGGTTGCATCTTGGATTTGTTCGCTGGCTGTTATCTTTCGTTTTTTTCGAAGCAAGTGTATCTTAGTGGTTGTCAATGTTCTGCAGAAACTTCCTTCAATTCGATTTGCTTCAAATCCAACATCCTCCACCGCAAATTGCGAGCATATCGTCCGAATCAAACATAGTGGGTCTTTCTGAATCTTTCTTCCTCTTCAAGCTCATGTGCCGCCCCGGTGGTGGTCGAGTGGTCTAAGCGATGGCTTTTGATCATTAGTCCGAGATGGGTCTGGGTTCGAATCCCGGTGAGGCATGGATGTTATGTTTGTCTTACGGCACTAGCTCTCTCCCTTCCCTGGAACCAGAGGCCCTAAATAAGGGACGGGCGACTGCTTATAGCCCGCTGAGTTGCTCACGGTGGTCGTTAAACCCCCAATAATAATAATTAAAAAAGCTCCTGTCACCAGCCAGGAAACTCCTTGAACCAGATTTACCGTGTCCGCGAGACTCCAACACTTTCACCTTCGCTTATTTTACGTACTGAGACAGCCACTTTTAATTCTTCTTTTTATTACTGTATACCATTCACTACAATAAAAAATGGGGAACATTATCCTCTTTAAATAATGCACAATTTCGGTCAAAAACCACTTTTTCTCGACGTCTCTGCTTCCGGGAGACGTATTTGAAACACTTTCTTTCTTACCGTAGCTTTTACTATGAAGTGTACTTTCCGAATATTTTTTACTTTTCCACTATTCAAATTTCTTCCGCCAGGGGGTGTAAATTTATATCATGTTTTCCTCTGTATTTCTTCTTCTAACAGTTCGATTTGAAAATCCCTTTTTCTCTGTTATCTTCCTTCAGCTATGAAAAGATTTTTGTATACAATTTGTTAATTTTCGTAAGACACTTTTCAGCTACGATTGGGAGTAAGTAGCAATTTCTGTTTCTGGATGTTTTATCGATTGTAGAAAACAATTTTTTTCTAAATGGTTTCCATTGACTGTGAATACGTTTGAAATATTGGGTTGATGCATAAGACCATGCTGCTTTTTTCACCGCACTACAAGAATGTATTACATCAGAAGGGAAAAAAGAATCGATCAACTATGTACCCCCCCCCCCCAACTGTTTACGATAGTGTCCCAACGTCTGGATAGGTCTGCAATGCCATTCCTAAAAAACGTGCAAGTTTTGCTGCGAAGAAATCATCAAGAAAATTCTGGAGATCAGCATCATTGTTGAACGTTCTGCCACGGAGTGCATTCGACAGAGATCGGAACAGGCGATAGTCCAAAACGGCAACATCTGGAGAATAGGCCCGATGTAGAAGGATCTCCCATTTCCTTTCCTGAATGGCCATTTTGGTCATGTTTGCACTGTGAGAGCGCGCGTTATCATGTCGGAGAAAGACACCATGACGCCGATGTGGCCGTTTCTGCTGAATTGCTCCCTCCACACGGCAGAGTTGCTCACAATAGAGTGCAGCGTTGTTGATGGTCTGATTTCTTGCCAGCATTTGCCAGTTAATAATGCCTTCCATGTCCCACCAGACACACAACATGATCTTTGCAGGATGAAGGCCATGTTTTGGACGTGGTGTGGGAGTCTTGTTTGGGCTTAACAATTCCCTCCTATTGCCTGAAATTCACGTACAGACACCACTTTTCATCTCCAGTACCAATACGTGACAGAAAGGGTTTGTGTTGAGAACATTCGCGATAATGGCGAGCAAGGAACCACATATGTCAACACGCTCATTCTTGTTGTCCTCAGTGAGAGTCACCCAAGACCCCAATTTCTGGACCTTTCCCATACGTTCCAGGTGTCTCACCACTGTGGCCTGATCACAGTTCATCTCAGTGGCCGATTTGCGTGCGGTTTGACGCGGATCCAAGTGAATGAGATGGTTCAAACGATCCTCATCAAAGTGAGATGGACGACCTGAACGTGGAGAGTCGTTGAGGTCAAAATTACCACCTCGGAACCGCTCAAACCATTTGCGGGCTGTCCTCGGAGCAATAGCATCCTCCCCATGCACAGCACAAATTTGTCGAATGACCTCGACGGCTGTGGGTCCCTTGTTAAACTCGTAGAGGAGCAGATATCAGAAATGTCCATTCCTCTCTACTTGACACTCCATACTTTCGGAGCTGAAAACCGAAAAACCATTAGCCACAATCACACAACGCAATATGATTTAGATACACGATGTTACTGAATGTGCAACTGGCCATCTGTACCGTCATTACTGACCTAGGAAACACCCGTGAAATAAAAAGGCATGAACTTATGCAACAACCCAATATTTTATTCGTGTTGGAAAGGATTAACAAGAAATATAATACCGAAAATTCGGTGTCATATTCCTGGTAAGTGAAATATAATCACTGCTGAAGTACATAGAATAACTATAGCTTTCAGAAATGATCATGGCTTCTTTAAGAAACGATGTGTTCAGAATTACCTGCGATCCTTTGCGACTAACGTGATGTACGTCATCATCTTCCATTTCATCACTGACCGCTTGGTAAGACAAAGATGACTGCAAAGAACTAAGGGAGGAGCTTTTTATGACGTCGGTAGGAGATGGCCACCATAGGTTCTGAAAACAAAAAGAAAGCAAATTACAATTCTGATAATCGACATACCAGACATCAGACCTCCGACCTCCGACGAGTACTCTGAGGTCGTATAAAATACCAAATTACTTGCCTTCCATACAACTGGACGATTCTTATTATTACCAAGTAAAAATACAGGGTGATCACAATTGAAGAGGAGGTATTCAGAGCTCCCTGGAGAAAGAACTGTCGTACGAACCAAAATTGGTATTCATACTATTCTGAGTATACGGTTTCAATTTTCAAGAAAGAAAAAAATAGTTCAAAATTCAACCGCTAGGGAGTAATTTGGCACTGCTGTTTCCTTAAATTTCATATTCCGTAGTTTAACATGTTTTGGGTACATAATGGAGTCGCAAAATGTTTTTCACAAATCTTCGAAAGGTGAAGCCCTAGTGTTGACTTTACCTGATCGCGTCATTCCAACACTTCAGCAGAGAAATTATCTAAACACCACAATCTTTATGCAAGATGACGCACCCCCACATATCGGATTAAATGTGCAAGCCTTACTGCAGCAACGGTTTTCGAGCTAGATCATTGGAAATGATCTAGCTCGAAAACTTAACATTTCCAATGTCATGGCCGCCACGATCACCAGATCTGAACCCCTTTTAATAATGGGGATGCTCAGAGACCCTCGCTTATGAAGGCAATGTTCCCAACTTAGCTGTCTTAAAAGACAGAATTTCAGAATATGTGCGACAACTCCACACAAGTCAGTTGCGTTCCGTCGTCGAGTGTGTTGTTCAGCGAATCAAGTTTTTTAGCACGGAAATACAGGACACATAGAACCCTATCCGATTTAATCTTCAAATTCGCTAGCCTACGTCATATGCAAATTAAGGGGTAAGTGGTTCCAAATTTCCCCCTAGCGACGGAATTTTGAACGATTTCTTTCTTTTTTTTTTTTTTTTTTTTTTGGAAATCGAAACCACATATTGAGAAAAGTATGTATACAAAATTTGGTTGAGATTTGTCAGATTGTTCATACAGAGAGCTCTGACCACCTCCTCTTTAATTGTGATCACGCTGTATATGCTGACTGGCCATTTTATAAGGACCATCTACCGGCACTGTCTCAAGGGATGTTCGCGCCCCGATGCAAAGTATCGCTTAAGCGCCCGTATGTGGACTTTTCCTTTTCGCTAGAGAAAATTTGCATGATGCTTTCGAATTTAACATACTTACATCCATTTGGCTGTTCTGTCCCTTTCCACTTCCAAACATTTAGGGGTGAGGTGTTTTAGTACCATTTCAGGTACTTAGTGACACAAATTATCACCGTACAACTTCACTCACGTTAAAAAATATTGGGTAGGAACTTCTCCCGTCGTAAAGTTTCTGGATGTGCGATTCACATACCCGGCCACCCTTGATGCTTTCTGTACACAGAGTGATTCCAATCAGAGACAAAAATAAGCAAATAATTTCTCATGGTTTACTACAGTTCATTCATGCGGGGGTAAAAGGCGGTACTTCGTGAAATCTTTAAAGAGCAAAATTCTCTCCCACCGTTAACTGCCACTCCAAGAAACTGCTTCCTTTGTTTAATAGGGAATGCGGCAATGAGGGGCTTCGTGAAAATAAACACTGTTTTGTTTCTTCCGAAAAAGAAAGAAGGGGAAAGATACGTTCAAAAATCGAACAATGGAAGATAGCCTGTCGCCAAAGAGGGAGACAGGATAAATTGGTCAGTACAGCTTTTGGGTTAAAAACTACTCCTTTTTCTCAGCTATTAAGCGAAATAAAACTATAAAAATCCCAAAAATATTTTGTTCTCCATGCACAAATTATTCAACCTCTAAAATTTTACAAGAGTTGATGGTGCCCTGATGAGGCTCCCCGATGCCTTGCTAACAGCCTCGAGTCGGCCGTGCCACCTACTTAAGCACGTAACAGCATCAATCACTTCAGCATTAATTAGACAAAGTTTTCGTAACGTTCCATTGAAGTGTTGGCATACTCACAATAGCGTCTTCCATTTCAAGCATATTTGATGGCAGTGCATCAGGATGCCTACTGTTCCGTTCGACTTCATTCCACAAATGCTCCCTCGGATTGAGGTGAAACGGCCACACACACAATGAAGAAGGGAAAACTCTATCATGTTCTAGAAACCACTCTAAGATAATGTAAACTTTGTGACATGTTGTATTGTCCAGTCAAAGCCCCGAGGGGAACGGGGGTAGAAAGTAATTAAGGCGAACTTGACCAGAATGCTTAAATACGCTCAGACATTCATGCGCGGTTCAATCAAACCAAGTTTTCCTTTAAAAGATGACCTACAACCCCATTCTGGAGATGAAAATATGGCTAACTCTCCAGCCTGATTCAGGAAGTGAGTACACGTCTTCAGCAGGTCTGCAAGATGGATTACTTTGATACTGTTTCCTCCAAATTCTCGCACTTTTACTGACATATTGCTGTTGAAAACGCAATTCCTCAAAACGCGATGTTTTCTAATACGAGGATCGTTCTATTGGAAGCAATACATAACAGCTGACATATAGGCGGCTGCAATTCCCATGCTCTTAGTCTTCTAAGGGTTCTGGTTTACATGTAACCGTATTGACGTTTCAACAACGTATGACATATCTATTTCCGTTTAGAATGGTCTAATAAACTGAGCACTTACTTCACAAGTAGACAAAAACAAACACTTTGGCTCTCAAGGCGATTTTTGACGAATTTTCTTTGGGAAACAGTAGAATACAATTTCTGTCAGTTTGTTTAGTGTTACAACAGGTTATCCACGAAAACATTCAAGATTTTGTTTTCAGTCTGTGACGCAGTTAAATTAACATGTAATTTTGTCCTATGATCCGCCAGTAACCCTCATGTTACTCAGATGCGTAAATATTGAGAAACGCTACTTCACGAAGCGTGCGATAATCCAACCTTTCTCACAAACGACCTGTTCTTCAGACCGGTTCACAATTAGAAGCATAGTGTATTATTTGAGGGCTATAATCAAATTTTTTGACAAAACTTGAAGTTTCAGATAATTTAATATAAATTTCACCTACGTACGCGACCAGCTAGTTGCAAATAATATTAAAAGATACCCCAAAACCAGGATGAATGACTCATTTCTCTTCGGAAGAGTCATGTTAACTTTCACATTTAGTGTTCGAATGCGATATTGTCTCAGCCGTTTTGGCATAACTATAAACAACCCAGAATGTTAGTTAGTGAGCGAAGGTTAATTTGTAAAGTGTTGCGTATGCGTACCATAGTTATTGTTATGTCGCTCGTAGTGTGTATGTCGTACGAACTTGAGAAATGGCTCATTTTAAAGATCTTGATCCCAAGAGTCGGACGAAAATAAAAATTGTCTTCTAAATTTAATCAGCTGACTGCCGTACGTGTCACAAAGCTTACGCCAAATATTCTGACTTCGTCATCGCAACGCGGAGCAGACGGGTAGTCGTACGACCTTGGGAGATGTCGCCAGCCAGAGCAAGCGAGCAAGGAGCTGATTCGTTATTATCAAGGAAAAATCGTCTGCACGTACTTTTCTGCTACTCAACTGTAAACTGTGTTACAGTGAGGCCGGACGCAGAGTTGTTAGGAGAAGAGTTCGAGGGTGACCACCCAAACGAGGGCGTGTTTTTCTTAATGTACGTGAGCGAAGGAATTTTGAAAGCACACGTAATGATCGCAGTAATACACGCGGCAACTATCTTTCCGAAAAGCTTCATTGGATGAAACTGACATACATGAGCACAGCTTGGGTGCGATGAAAATTGAGGGTGCGCACTGCTACGCTTTGCATTTCGCTTATGAGGAAACTAATGGTCATTTTAATTCCTGTAGTCATAACGGCCTTATTTTCCTTCCAGAACTACAGATGAATACGAGGCTGAAGGACTTGCTTCTGAACAGTCCTAATTTTGTGCAACACATCCGGAAATACAACAGAGCAATGTCATTCGCTTCCCTCTCGGCTGCAAAAAAAAAAAAAAAAAAAAAAAAAAAGAGGAGATTCCAGGCAATGGTCCGTACTGCTTTAAAATTCAGAGACAGATTCACCGGTACATCTCGGATTTGTTACCATTTAATGGTGAAAATTGTACTTTATAGATTCCTCGGCAGAAACTGATAAACGTATTGGTCGTAATAAAAATAAAAAATTAAAGCTATCGATATCGACAGCCCTGGCAGATATTCTGGCTAACAATCCTTACGCCCAAGCATACAAGACTGCAGCTGAGGCGATTGAACATTAAGTGCAGAACACAACCTGGACCTTGCGTTTTGTTGATAATATATTTACCACCCCAAATGACCATTCATAATATAATATAGAAAACCTCTCCGAACGACCAATCTGTGTGTGTGTATCAAGCCGTCGCCACCTCCTTTGACTCACAAACTCCGAAGACTGCCTGATGGCTTTGTTGCCTACCAATGGGTTACATACTATCCACAGCCTCGCAACCTGTTGGTGGGGAACAAAGTCAACAGTTGGACTAAGAAACCCTGCATATTCCCCAGACATTGCACCCCCACATTATCACGTCTTCCGGTATCTAGACCATTTTCTGGCGGAGAAGACCTCTCCAAACGACCAAGCTGTGCATCAGGCTGTCGCCACCTTCTTTGCCTCACAGACTCCGCAGACTGCCTCATGGCTTTGTTGCCTACCGATAGGTTACAGGGTTACATACTATCCACAGCCTCGCAACCTGTTGGTGGCCAACGAAGCCAACAGTTGGACTGAGAAACCCTGCATATTCTCCAGACACATTATCACGTCTTCCGGTATCTAGACCATTTCCTGGCGGAAGAGACCACTCCAAACGACCAAGCTGTGCATCAGGTCGTCGCCACCTTCTTTGCCTCACAAACTCCGAAGACTGCCTGATGGCTTTGTTGCCTACCAATGGGTTACATACTATCCACAGCCTCGCACCCCGTTAGTGGGCAAAAAAGCCACCAGTTGGACTAAGAAACTCTGCACATTTCCCAGACCTTGCTTTCTCCCACACATTATTACGTCTTCTGGTATCTGGGCAATAAACTGGCGGAGAAGACCTTTCCAAACGACCAAGTTGTGTATCAGGCCGTCGCCACCTTTGCTTTACAGACTCCCGAGTTTTATCGTTGTGGGATCCACAGCCTCGTAACCAATGGCAGAAGTGTGTTGATGCAAAGGGGAACTCCTTGATTAGAAGGGTACATGCTTCCTATTTTAATGAGGGCTTCAAGGCAGCATTCTCATTTCATCAGCCCAATACATCGAGGGTTTACTACATTCAACATTTATAACAGAAAACACAGCACCAACAGATCAAGAATGCATGCACACACACATTTATACAAGACCAGAAAAGCATCCGTAATTATACACTACGGTAAAAGAGAAAAAATACAATACTTACATTTGCAGTCAGCTCCTGCTTGTCTGACTTTTGTAGGAACTTTGGTTCTGTCAACAGAATGGCCTTATTGTCTGGTGCGAGTGAGAGACCAAGATTGTTGATGTTAGAAATTGAGAGATGATGGACTAATGGAATGTTTTTGTTCGTAATGTCTTTCGATGTCTTTAGACTGGATTTCATGGACGTTTCCAACTCCTGAAATGTAGTCTTTAAGTGTAGGACGGTGTCAGAGGCTACTCGCTCTAAACTGTGTTGCAAAACCGAGCCACTGTTGTCATCATTATTGTTATCAAACATTTCAGTCATTGCATTTGAAGTCGAAAGCACACCGTATTTATCTTTAAAGACGCTCGTAAAATCTGCATCGCGATGCGTCTGCTTTAAACCGTAATCTACAGCTAACTCTTCCGATAAGGTAATGCAATTGTGCGTTTTTGATCGGGGCAAACAGTATGACCTACTCGGAACTTCTTCCTCTGTTTGATTTCGGAATGTCTCTGGCGAATATTTCACCTGAATGTCGCTTTCCGATGAATAGAGGGACCAAATACTTTCATCGATGTACTGAGCTAACGCTTTTTCTCTCCACATGAGTTCTTCTGGTTCAGTAAGCGTTGCCTTCTCAGCAGTAAGGACAATTTTGTCTTCGGTTGGACTTGCGACACTTTCGGCCTGAAGACACAAGGCGGAGTCATCACTTTCAAACTTGACGCTCGACTCTTTAAGTTGACTGCACTGTGAAGGACTAACATTATGTAAATGAGGGCTGGCGGACTGAGACTCTTGATTACTCATCAGACTCTCATGAGGTGGAATGATTGTCGTGGTTTCGGAGTTGGATGAGTCTTCACAGAAATCTGAAACTTCAGTCTGCGCTGAATGCCTGTGCAGCGAATTTGAATGTTCGGAGGACTGAATGGAATTATCTGATAACTGATGAACATTTTTCATGTTATGAGAAAGCTCTTCGCTGCTATGATAGCGGGTGCTATCTGGAATGATTGTCGCAAGTTCCTGACTGGGCACTTCAGGAGAGGATTGCTGTGGCAGCAATTCCACTTTGTCATTCATTGACTTCACTTCAGTAGAGCCATTTACAGAAAAAAAAGTTGATGAATCCTTACTATGAAACTGACTTTCACTGTTGAACGAAGTATTAGGGAACCTGGCACTCAGCAGATCACCAGCTATACAGTTTAGAGGTCCAAATCCACTGTCGGACGAAGACGACATAGACCCGTCTAAGCACTCGGTGATGCTATCATCACTGCACCTCTGACCACTCTCTGAGGCGATGTACGTTGCAGAGTGGTCATCCTGTTCACTGACTGTGGTATCTGCTGCAGAATCTGGCTGAAGATCACTAGACATGGTGGAATATCCTTCGTCTCTTGTCCTGTGCACTGTGGAAACTGAATTATCTGTTTCGTGTACAGGAGAAAATACCTTACCACTTCCATCCTCAAGGTAAATCCCTTGATGGTCACTCGAAGATGGGAACACACAAAACGCATCATAGGAAATGTTTTTTGGACTGTCACTAAAAATAAATACTTCATCACTATCAGAAAATGATTCGTCCAAAAGCAAGCTACTTTTATTACACGATTGCAAGGCGATTTCCAAATGCGCAGAACTTTCACTATGAGCGTGGCTCCTCCTTTGCGTGGTCTGGTGTTTGTCCAAGCTCATGCTTGGATATTTTTTCTCGTGTAGTTCTTTCATTCCCTTTTCGCTCAGTACCCTGTTCGGCCTTTTACGTTTGACTCCCGAAAACCTGGTATCATCAGTGGCACTTGATGTCTTTTCTTTGAAACTGAGATGTATTGTGGGCGATTTTAAACGGGATGAATTTGGCACAGAGCTTACAGAAGAGCACTTGGTGGTAACGTTTGTGGTGTTCCTTTGGACCGGACTTGACACTTCAATTGGCGTTTGCTTCTCAATATCGTCAGCTGGCGAATGGGTTTGATTGTTTAAGATTTGAGGATGAGGATGCTGAGTTCGTGATGTCTTATCAAAAGATGAAGCAATTTTGGAAGCACTGAGGGGCCTGAAACTGAGCAGTGGGGCATGATCTTCGGGAATCAAAGTTTTCTGGTGCCTTGTAGGCGGGACTTTGCATGTCTTAACGTGCTTTGCACTGGTGTATCTTGCAGTTTCCCCAACTGCACACTTCTTCAACAGTCGGGTGACAGATTCTTTGGTCAAACTGTCGTCACTAGAGTGTTCTGAACCAGTTCTAACACAGTGGAAGGCTTCAGACTGAGACGATGTACGAAGTGTTCCATCCTAAAAAACAAACAACGTAAAACGTGAAACACACACAAAAACAGAACATGATTAATCATCAAGTAATAAGTACTAAACAGTTTCTTTTAAAATTTAACACATTAGCGTAAACACTAGTTTCGTTAAAGATGGCGAACATTATTTTCACACAACGGTCTCAAAGGGAATTGATATTATTCTCACATCTTATCAGATCAAAAATTCCAACACGATAAAATGCTTCTTGTCAGTCAAACCTCTTAGAATTCAACGACCCGGAAATTGGAATTCCTGCACTTCAAATATTTCAAAAGTTACAAGTTTCAATTTTATTCCAAAGATCGTGAACTCATGGTCTGTATTGGTTTTGTTTAGTTTCGGGGTTTAACGACCACCACGCGTTTTAAGGTCACTGGTCTCTATTGTTCATGTCTATTCTTTTGTCTTATTGTTTGTTCTGGTCTCAATCTATTGGTTTCTTTTGCTTCGGGGTTTAACGACCACCATGCGTCTTAGGGCCATTGGTTTCACAAAAGGGACAAAGCCAGCGCGATCAAGAAAACATACCACCAATGCCTCATCCGGAACACTAACTCTGGCCTCATTTCGTACGAATAATTAATCCGAGAACAATACCTCAAGAAGCTCGTGCACCGAGGCATCTAAATCCTGCTAACCCACCAGTTCAAATATTGTAGAAGTTATAAATATACACTATATTGACAAAAGTCACCGCACACCTAGAAGAGAAACACAACATAGCATTGATCGACATACATTAGTGCGATGTCGGTCCACCTCTGGCCTTAATGCAACCATGACACTTCGAGACATGCTTTCGACAAGGTTTTGGAACACAGCGATAGGTATGCGCTTCCATTCAGTACATAATGCTGCCGCTAACTGTTGCTTAGTAGTAGGCCTTGGCTCCAAACTTCTTATGCGGCGCTCTAATGTATCCTATAGGTGATTAGGATCAGAGCTCTGTGCTGGCCAGTCCACACACGATACGGAATTATCGTCAAACTACGCTGTAACAGTCCTTGCTTTATGGCTTGGTGCATTATCCTGCTGGTACCAACAAGGCTGGGTTCCATAGTATTGCAACAGAGTCGGTAGGGCATAATTGTCCAGAATACCGAGGTAGACGTGCTGGTTAATAGGTTTGTCCACGATAACCAATGGGCCGGGACCATACCACGAGTAAACTGCCAGCTCGAAACTTGACCGTAGGAACAGTACACTGTGGTAAATAGAATTCCCCCGGCTGCCGCCAAACCCACACACGGCCATCAGACCGATGGATCGTGTATCTGGATTCATCAGTCCGTAGGAATCTTTTCTATTGATATACGGTCCACGATAAATGTTCTTTACAGCATGCTAAACGAGGAGTAGTATTCCGAGTGGAGATAAAAGGCTTATGAGCAGACGCATGACCACGGTAACTCATGGAATGAAGTTCTCTGCGAATGGTACGTGTACATACCCAGGTTCCAGCATTTTTACTCACCTGTACAGCGAGGTCTTGTGCAGTACTCCGTCGATTAGCTGTGACGACTCTCATGAGGCTTCGACGTCCTCTATCACTCAGTTTCTTTGGTCTGCAGGTACGTTTTGCCGCTTGAGGCACCCCATGTGTCTTCCACTTATTCAGTACATTAAAAACAGTTGATTTGGGTACGTTTAAACACCTTTCAGTTTCTCTTATGCACAACCCACTAATATATCATCAAACAATCTTTCCTTTCTCAAAGTCGGTTCTCTCCCGCTGCGACATTTTCACTCAACCTCACAGTACGATATGATCGCGGTCAGCTGGAGGCTTGTTTTTTATACCATTTGCAGCTGTACCGCGCACCTGAACAACGCAGCGGATCCGTTCATTTGCTATTGAAGGGGTGTCTGGTGACTTTTGTCAATATAGTGTAGATATCCCAATAAAAGCTCCAACTATCCCAGCACTTTCGCTCAAACTGACGCACCGCACCGCAAATGCAATTTCGCTCGAACTTAAGCACCAATTTTTTTAAATAAATTCTTTGTGACTCACCCGATATCACTTCTTTTAAAGAAGCGCAAACTGATATATTTAAAGAAGCAGAAACTGATATATTTAAAGAAGCAGAAACTGATATATTTAAAGAAGAAGAAACTGATATATTTAAAGAAGCAAACACTGATGTATTTAAAGAAGCAGAAACTGATATATTTAAAAAAGCAGAAACTGATATATTTAAAGAAGCAGAAACTGATATATTTGAAGAAGCAGACACTGATATATTTGAAGAAGCAGACACTGATATATTTAAAGAAGCAGAAACTGATATATTTAAAGAAGCAGAAACTGATATATTTAAAGAAGAAGAAACTGATATATTTAAAGAAGCAAACACTGATGTATTTAAAGAAGCAGAAACTGATATATTTAAAAAAGCAGAAACTGATATATTTAAAGAAGCAGAAACTGATATATTTGAAGAAGCAGACACTGATATATTTAAAGATGCAGAAACTGATATATTTAAAGAAGCAGAAACTGATATATTTAAAGAAGAAGAAACTGATATATTTAAAGAAGAAGCAAACTGATATATTTAAAGAAGCAAACACTGATGTATTTAAAGAAGCAGAAACTGATATATTTAAAGAAGCAGAAACTGATATATTTAAAAAAGCAGAAACTGATATATTTGAAGAAGCAGACACTGATATATTTAAAGATGCAGAAACTGATATATTTAAAGAAGCAGAAACTGATATATTTAAAGAAGCAGACACTGATATATTTAAAGAAACGCAAACTGATATATTTAAAGAAGCAGAAACTGATATATTTAAAGAAGCAAACACTGATGTATTTAAAGAAGCAGAAACTGATATATTTAAAAAAGCAGAAACTGATATATTTGAAGAAGCAGAAACTGATATATTTAAAGAAGCAGAAACTGATATATTTAAAGAAGAAGAAACTGATATATTTAAAGAAGCAAACACTGATGTATTTAAAGAAGCAGAAACTGATATATTTAAAAAAGCAGAAACTGATATATTTAAAGAAGCAGAAACTGATATATTTGAAGAAGCAGACACTGATATATTTAAAGATGCAGAAACTGATATATTTGAAGAAGCAGACACTGATATATTTAAAGATGCAGAAACTGATATATTTAAAGAAGCAGAAACTGATATATTTAAAAAAGCAGAAACTGATGTATTTAAAGAAACGCAAACTGATATATTTAAAGAAGCAGAAACTGATATATTTAAAGAAGCAGACACTGATATATTTAAAGATGCAGAAACTGATATATTTAAAGAAGCAGAAACTGATATATTTATAAAGAAGCAGAAACTGATATATTTAAAGAAGAAGAAACTGATATATTTAAAGAAGAAGAAACTGATATATTTAAAGAAGCAAACACTGATGTATTTAAAGAAGCAGAAACTGATATATTTAAAAAAGCAGAAACTGATATATTTAAAGAAGCAGAAACTGATATATTTGAAGAAGCAGACACTGATATATTTAAAGATGCAGAAACTGATATATTTAAAGAAGCAGAAACTGATATATTTAAAGAAGAAGAAACTGATATATTTAAAGAAGAAGAAACTGATATATTTAAAGAAGCAAACACTGATGTATTTAAAGAAGCAGAAACTGATATATTTAAAAAAGCAGAAACTGATATATTTAAAGAAGCAGAAACTGATATATTTGAAGAAGCAGACACTGATATATTTAAAGATGCAGAAACTGATATATTTAAAGAAGCAGAAACTGATATATTTAAAAAAGCAGAAACTGATATATTTAAAAAAGCAGAAACTGATATATTTAAAGAAACGCAAACTGATATATTTAAAGAAGCAGAAACTGATATATTTAAAGAAGCAAACACTGATGTATTTAAAGAAGCAGAAACTGATATATTTAAAAAAGCAGAAACTGATATATTTGAAGAAGCAGAAACTGATATATTTAAAGAAGCAGAAACTGATATATTTAAAGAAGAAGAAACTGATATATTTAAAGAAGCAAACACTGATGTATTTAAAGAAGCAGAAACTGATATATTTAAAAAAGCAGAAACTGATATATTTAAAGAAGCAGAAACTGATATATTTGAAGAAGCAGACACTGATATATTTAAAGATGCAGAAACTGATATATTTGAAGAAGCAGACACTGATATATTTAAAGAAGCAGAAACTGATATATTTAAAAAAGCAGAAACTGATATATTTGAAGAAGCAGAAACTGATATATTTAAAGAAGCAGAAACTGATATATTTAAAGAAGAAGAAACTGATATATTTAAAGAAGCAAACACTGATGTATTTAAAGAAGCAGAAACTGATATATTTAAAAAAGCAGAAACTGATATATTTAAAGAAGCAGAAACTGATATATTTGAAGAAGCAGACACTGATATATTTAAAGATGCAGAAACTGATATATTTAAAGAAGCAGAAACTGATATATTTAAAAAAGCAGAAACTGATATATTTAAAGAAACGCAAACTGATATATTTAAAGAAGCAGAAACTGATATATTTAAAGAAGCAAACACTGATGTATTTAAAGAAGCAGAAACTGATATATTTAAAAAAGCAGAAACTGATATATTTGAAGAAGCAGAAACTGATATATTTAAAGAAGCAGAAACTGATATATTTAAAGAAGAAGAAACTGATATATTTAAAGAAGCAAACACTGATGTATTTAAAGAAGCAGAAACTGATATATTTAAAAAAG
Organism: Macrothele yani; assembly: GCA_039090855.1. Taxonomy (NCBI): domain Eukaryota; kingdom Metazoa; phylum Arthropoda; class Arachnida; order Araneae; family Macrothelidae; genus Macrothele; species Macrothele yani. The sequence goes on from CM077014.1 coordinate 6,659,241, forward strand.
CAGAAACTGATATATTTAAAGAAGCAGAAACTGATATATTTGAAGAAGCAGACACTGATATATTTAAAGATGCAGAAACTGATATATTTGAAGAAGCAGACACTGATATATTTAAAGATGCAGAAACTGATATATTTAAAGAAGCAGAAACTGATATATTTAAAAAAGCAGAAACTGATATATTTAAAGAAACGCAAACTGATATATTTAAAGAAGCAGAAACTGATATATTTAAAGAAGCAGACACTGATATATTTAAAGATGCAGAAACTGATATATTTAAAGAAGCAGAAACTGATATATTTAAAGAAGCAGACACTGATATATTTAAAGAAGCAGACACTGATATATTTAAAGATGCAGAAACTGATATATTTAAAGAAGCAGAAACTGATATATTTAAAGAAACGCAAACTGATATATTTAAAGAAGCAGAAACTGATATATTTAAAGAAGCAGACACTGATATATTTAAAGATGCAGAAACTGATATATTTAAAGAAGCAGAAACTGATATATTTAAAGAAGCAGAAACTGATATATTTAAAGAAGCAGACACTGATATATTTAAAGAAGCAGAAACTGATATATTTAAAGAAGCAGAAACTGATATATTTAAAAAAGCAGAAACTGATATATTTAAAGAAGCAGACACTGATATATTTAAAGATGCAGAAACTGATATATTTAAAGAAGCAGAAACTGATATATTTAAAGAAGCAGAAACTGATATATTTAAAGAAGCAGACACTGATATATTTAAAGATGCAGAAACTGATATATTTAAAGAAGCAGAAACTGATATATTTAAAGAAGCAGAAACTGATATATTTAAAGAAGCAGACACTGATATATTTAAAGAAGCAGAAACTGATATATTTAAAGAAGCAGAAACTGATATATTTAAAAAAGCAGAAACTGATATATTTAAAGAAGCAGACACTGATATATTTAAAGATGCAGAAACTGATATATTTAAAGAAGCAGAAACTGATATATTTAAAGAAGCAGAAACTGATATATTTAAAGAAGCAGACACTGATATATTTAAAGAAGCAGAAACTGATATATTTAAAGAAGCAGAAACTGATATATTTAAAAAAGCAGAAACTGATATATTTATAAAGAAGCAGAAACTGATTATATAATGGCATAGAGATGCTAGAACTAACTTTTATCCAATCTCTAGAAATTTTAAACCAGTGTTGCGGGTTCTTTTCCCGCGCAATGCAACTTTTAAAGTTTTCTGTGAAGTAAGCCACACGGAATGAATGCTAATTTCGTCATTTCCGCGTCACAAAATAATAAAAGCTGTGAGTAAAACAAACAGGGAAAATGAAAAAAATCCGTCACTGATCTAGACAAACAAAACAAACAGGGAAAATGAAAAAAATCCGTCACAAGTATCTAGGGTGTTGCGTTCAGCGTTAGAGAAGTTTTACATTCACAGAATTAATTAAATACTAAATTTCGTGCAATTCTTCGTCATTACAGAAACAGAAAAAATTGAATTAACAGCTACTGCAGCATCCCGGGAATCATGTGAAATTGCTAGTTAGCGCTAATCAAGGTTTGTTCAAGTTCAAAGGCTGTAACGCGAGATTCCAAAGTAAGAAGACTTCTAATATCAGAAGATCGCAGCATCTGTGCCCGGCTGTTGAAACTGATCGACCGACAAAGACTCATTGGTTGCTCTGAAGCAATCACACTGCTCGACCTGAAAATGCCACACCATGAAAGAATTTACCAAATGAGACAAAATTTACGAAACATGTAGACTAACTGATGGGAAAGAAGTGAATTAATTTCTGCGGGATCATATGAATGCTATGGGCGAGGAGACAGTATAACTTTGATGGGCCCAGTAGATCATATGATCTCCATGTTGGGCTATACATTCTTCAACACGAAGTGGCATTCAGTGGGAAAATCCCCGGATGGTGCCCTGAGGTATCGCTGAGCATGCGCAGTTGACCTGTGCCCACAATTCATCGGCATTGCGAGGAGAGTCCTGCAGAGGCATTTAGTGGTCTACTAATGACGTCTCGCACGGTCTCTATTGGGTAGAAATCTGGGAATTGCGCTGGCCTAAGCAGCATCTGAACTCCTTATAAGCACTGTCAACTTCTGCTGATGGTGGTAGCAGAATTGGAAACGGGTCAAAAATCTTGGATATGCACCCGACCCGGACGTCACATAATTCGACCCGACCAGGATTTGACCCGGACAAATCTGCTTTGAACTATAAATTTGAAACTCATTTTATAATTATATATAATCGTATATATATACAATATATCAGAAGATAGGGAGCGTCCGTTATACGTGGCCAAGGTCAGCATCAGATGGCAGCCTAGTCCGGTCCTCCGGTAATTCTTAGCACCCTCTGCTTTCCTGTCGCACTGGCCGCTGCCTTGGCCAGGTACATTCCAGCTGCCGGAGACTAAGGGCCAAGATTTAAGTTGTGTAGTCATTTTGGAGGGGTTTGGCCATAACTCACCACGCTGGCCAAGCGGGTTGGTGAGTGTGGGATAGCATTTCCTCTAATCCCGATGGTATAGTTATACCGCTATTGGCGGTCGTCAGAGCCCCTTTAGTGGGAACAGGATGTACCACGAGAAGGCGGGGTTGACATTTGTCAAGGAGAGGCTGTGATGTTACGCATCACCTGACCTTACATCCCATATATACAGGGTGATTGTAAACTCCTTCAACAAAACAAGAGGGGGTGATAATACACATCAAGACGAACAATATTTGCAATGGGACCTAGGGCCGTATTCCACTCCTAGTGCCAGAAAATAGTATATATATATATATAACAGACTAGCGCGTTTTGGACCGTCTTCGTACATAAACTACAGCAGACGCACTGCGACATTTGTTATGGTTCAAACTATCATTTTGAACAACTGTTCGTGTATGCGTGTTTCTTACAAAGGATAGTTAAAACCGACCTGTAAGTCTGTGCACATGATTACGTTAAATTGGTCACAGCCACCCTCAAGTTATTTTTCTTACTTACGAAGAACGCTGAAACGTGACGTTGAGGTTTAATTTAATACCTAAGTACTGATGAAATTGTTGAGGCAAATGCCATTTATTATACTGAGATATTCGGTTACATAGAGCAAGGGACTATTTCTCGCTATGGATGCGATAGAGCTGAATAAAAAAAAAAAGGGGGGGGGGGAGAGAAAGTTATAGAAGAAGTCTCTTACTAGTATGGACTACAAAGAAAGGAATAATTTTCTAAAGTTTTTCTATTAATTCATTACATTTACACCCAGCTCAGTAATCCGCAGTTTTAGTATCTGTGCCACTATGGAAGATTTTTCTTTCACTTATAAAGTCCCTCTTGGTTGAAAAATATCCAGCTCCAAGTTCAACCGTATTTTTCGGTGAATTTACATTCTCACAGCCCCATTTGTTTCGGTTATGCAGGTGAACATTTTAATAAATGCAAAAATTAAGGTCTGATTTCCATATTAAATATGCAGAATCCTGTAGTTCAGAAATTACCTTTGTTTCCTCTTCGCCACTGACCAAGTCTAACAATCTTCGATTATCGGTTTCTAGCTGTTCAACTTTGGCATGAAGAGTACTGCATTCTTCTTCTAAATGCTACGCGAAAGACAGGGAGAAAACAAACAACTATTTACAATAGAAAGAAAAAAAGCAGATTTTTTATTGAGAAAAAAAAAAGGAACATTTATATACCATTTTTTCACTACCATCAAAACAGAAGCATATTATTTACAGTAGATAGCAACGTGAAATTCGTACACACCTCTGGCCACTTCTTCCTGTACTTTCCGTAAATAATTTCGCTCTAAGTTAATGTACTTCCATTCAGTGGCACACCAAAACTAACATTCCAATTAATGTGAGACATAACACTAAATTAAACAGAACGCATTCAACCGGGTTTCGTCAAAGAAAAAAAAAGACCTTACCATTCTGCTTCAAAAGCAAAGCAGTTTTTGAAAGGTTTCGGAGCTTAACAATTGCCAAGAGCAACTCTAAGCCTATGAAGCACGTGCCAGTCCCTAATTTAGGGCCATTGGATTCATAGAAGGGGGGAGAGTCAGGGCCGTAAGACAAACACACCATTCATGCCTCACCCGGAACTCAAACCTCGAGACCCACCTCTGACAAATGGCCAGAAGACAGTGACTCAGACCACTGGGCCACCGGGGCGGCTTTTGAACGGTGTTCACAAAAGTTTTTGGGCAAACCAAAAATCTACCCTAGTGTTAGCACCACACCTGAATATAGCACTTCTGTAACAGCATATTTGTGTGTTTTAACACAGCGAAGATAGAAGTAATAATTTTCTGATGCGTTAACATAAAAGCAAAGGCGTTTGTATTTTGTGTATTTCTGTGTGCTATGTTTTAAATCAAACACCGATGAAAGCCAGGGGGCATTTATATCTATTCCTATTTGAAATCATACAGTATCGAAGCAACGTAAGAGGTGCGCATTAAGCTCTCTATGATGTCCCTTTCGAGCTTAAATTGAAGGAAAAGGCGATGCATATACAACGCTTTCCCTAAACAATGTGTTAAACAACCTACAATTTGAGCCGAGACACTGGGATACAAGAGGCTAGTTCCAAAGGACTGCTAAACTACAGAAAACACTCAGTTACAAACGACGCCAAATTAAGTGTCTGCATGAAAGGTTGGTAGCATTGCGAGTACACCGCTCATCACATTCAAATTACCATTCTTCTAACACAAATCTTCACAACAGATACGGACATTTCGCTACACTTGCAGTCAGTTCACTCTAAAATTTCAAGAGTTAGCAATGAGCGCTATCATGAGGGAGATTTACGCAAGTTCGGTGACATAAACGTGGCGACATCACACTTTATTTTTCTATAGGCGCTGTGGATCTTCAGATGCTAGCTCAATGGGAAAAACGCATGATGTGTTTCCCACACGTTTAGAAGCAACTCAAAGTTTTGACTGCCATTTCTATTCGACTGCTTTTGATTACACTTATAAAACCAAACACTATGTTGCTTACTCACGTGTGCCATATAGCTTTTGAGCTGCATGGCAAACAGTTGCGTGCACCTCAGAGACCTAAACTGAGGAAGAATTGATTTGAAGGCGCGCCTGTGTACTGATTTCAGCTAATAAGAGCACTTGTTTCTGTTCGACCTAAGTGTCTGAATACTTTCGTCTACATAGTGTATTTCTACACTTGGTTTCTAAAGAAACCATAAGGAAAAATTAGTTTCACATTTGCACGTAGTGACAAAAGCTATTAGGAATCTTAGTTTTCTGATACAAAAGTACATATTTACTGTACTAAAAATCTTTCATGAAGATATATCAACATTTTCTTATAATGTTGAATCACAGCCCCTCATAGGAGCGGATTTCCAACTATATAGGCGCGCGCCTAGGGCCCTAGAGCGTTAGGGGGCCCAAAAACGTAGAATCTGGATTGCCAGTTTTGTTTTGGGTTTACCGAAACAAATCAATCTTTAAAGCGACCACTTTATTTGTATTATCAATTGATAATTTGCATTCTCATATTAGTAACATATTCTGTATTCTTGCTGTTGTTAATACTCCAAATTTTCGAGTTTTTATCAATGTATTTATTAAAGAAACAGTTAAAATAATTTAGCCTTTCTTTTAGTTGAATGGTTTCTTCGCATCAGAACTTCAATTTTTTGATTTTTAGACTTTCACAGCTCTTAGGGGTAAATTCATGAAGTATATGGGATATTTAAATTGCCAAACTTAATATCCTTTGATTCCCTGTTAGCCGCAAAATTTTTTTTGAAATATCACTAAAAACAAAAAAGTTCGGTGTGCACGGACAGATAGTAATTACGTTAGTACTGTTTCTTACAAAACGTTCTAATAATAGAAAGATAGAATGGCATTTTTAAAAAAGGTAAAAACTTTTATCTTGACTTTATTTTTTTAATCTGACGGATTAAAATTTCTGAGGCTATAAGAAGGGGTCGAGGAGGGCTGAATCTTTTAGAGCCTACGGCCCCATAAAATCTAAAGCCGCCCCTAGCCCCTCAAGTAATGAATTTAGTGCTACACATTCAATTGCAATATTTCTTCAATTCAATTTCCATGCTCACTGTAAAGCGGTTTTTAATCCACATTCTACTGTCGTCCAATGGAGGGAATTATAAATTTAAGCTTGATGTTTGTCCTCCAGATGTTCTTTTATTTTTGCAAAAATAGCGTATGATCACTTTTGTCATGTTCTACTTGGAATTCAGTTAAAGCGCAGAAAGACTAAAAATCTCTTGTGTGCCAACTTGACATTATGGAAAATATACTTCGATATTAACGGAACTCTCTGCGAGATTATTTGTACATTTTGTAAGGGCTGTTACAGATCCTTTTCTCAGTTCCCACAACGCTGATCCAGCTCGTTAATCTCAGGACCCTAGTGCAGTTCGGACATCAAAAAATTTGTCTCCACTGATCATAATCATTTAGCATTTTTAAATACTTAAATGCGCTATTTTGGACAACACTATGATAATCAGATGATATTTTGAAATTGTTTTACATCGGAGTACATCAATGGAATTCACAATTAATGAATCAAACAGAAGAAAAGTGAGATTTTTTTATCTTATGAGATTAATTAAATTTATGTAAAGGCCAATTTAAGTACTATTATTAATAACTAAAACAGTCCATTATCACATTGTAAAAATAATAATTAAATAATGGGAAAATTTTTGCACCAGCAAGTCTTAAAACTAATGTGCTGCCATCTATCGACTATTTTTCACACTAAAAATCTAAATTGGAAGCATTCTTTTATTTTACAATTTGTTTGGCAAAATACGTGCATGGTACCTAGGATTTCAATTCCAGACTACTACACGTGCATACACACGGCGTTCCGTATGCTACTTTGCTTGCAGCTTGAATTTTCTTGAAATTGTTATTCTCGTCGAAAAGAAGGCGAGATTTCACAACAAGATAAAAAATCACGTAGGTGAAAGAAGCCATGAAAATGTTATAAATAGGACCCTAGTGCTGTTGATTTTTTATAAACAGTACATAGAGGGGAAAAAAGTTCGATGAGTGGATTTAACTGAAGGTGTCACCACAAGTAGATAATTATATTAATAGAATGGTACTGCTATATTAAAAAATAGTATAGCGTTTGGTTATGTACTAGCAATAAGAGTCGTCGTCGTCATAACCATTTTCACACCACTGCTGGATGAAGGCCTCCCTAAGTATACATAACCAACCTTAAAAAACACCATCATACCTTCAAATTGGAACTGAAGAACAGATTCTCTGCTTTAGAAGTCCTAACATCGGAAGAAGTGGATATTTCTGAAGTTAACAGAAAAGTAACCAAAGCTCTTATGGAAACAGCAACAAAATTAGCTGGGTCTAAGAACAAATTGTATGTAAACAAATTATCAGGAAAAACCAAAATGTTGATGCAAAAAAGAAGAGTGATGAGGACAACTAAAGAAGATGTGACTTCCAAAGTGGAATATATAGAGCTATGCAAGACAGTACGAAAAAGTATCACTGAAGACGTAAGGAAATTCAACTGTGAACTAGTAAGGAAAGCAATTGAAAACAACCAAAGCCTAAAGATAGCAAAGGGACATCTCAGTAAGGGAAGAAAACAGATTATGGCACTGAGAAAAGAAGATGGTTCTGTAACAAGAAATAGAGGCGAAATTTTGACAAGAGTGAAAGATTTCTGCTCCAAATTATATGAAAGGGATGATACATGTACTCCAGACATCATGAAAGGTACCAGTACCAGAGTTCTTCCAGTCCTTCCAGCAGAAGTTGCACATGCAATCAAGAACATGAAGCGGGGAAAAGCTCCAGGAGAAGATGGAATTACTGTAGACCTCATACAAGAAGCAAGTGGAGAAATCGAAACAGTACTCGCCCAAATTTTCACTCGATGCCTTAATGAAGGGAAAATTCCTGAGGATTGGAACAACGCTACAATGATCTTGCTACATAAAAAAGGTGACATTGAGGATCTCAGGAACTACAGACCTATCAGCCTCCTATCAGTGGTTTATAAAATCTTCACTAAAGTTCTTTCACACCGCTTGAAGGTGACACTGGACATGGCTCAACCGAGAGAACAAGCTGGATTCAGGAGTAGCTACAGCACAATAGATCATATCCACGTACTGAGAGAACTAATTGAAAGAGCGAGGAAACATGAACTTCCATTGTGCATGGCTTTTATCGATCTATGAAAAAGCTCTCTTTGATTCGGTGAAACCATCAGCAGTTGCAATGGCTCTGAAATCCTGCGGTATTGAAGATGCATACATTAATATTATTAATAACATCTATGAAAATGCAAGTGCAAAGATTCGGCTGTTTGAAAATACAACACACATAAAAATTGGAAAAGGAGTGAGACAAGGTGACACCATATCTCCGAAGCTCTTTAATGCCACATTGGAAAATGTCTTTCAATCACTGAACTGGGAAAACAAAGGGATAAAGATTAATGGAGATTATCTAACCCACCTTCGTTTTGCTGATGACATAGTCATTTTTGCAACTACCCCATCAGAGCTACAGAGTATGATCCAGGAACTTGCTGACAAGAGTAAAGAAGTGGGATTAAAAATGAACTTTCAGAAGACAAAAGTGATGTACAATGCTTTTAGAAGAAATGAAGATTTATCGATTGATGGAGAAAAGCTGGAGATAACAGACACGTACGTTTATCTTGGACAGCAGATATCTAGTGAGGGTCACATTGGTGAAGAAATTAATCGGCGTACAAAACTTGCCTGGAGAGCTTTTGGAAGAAACAGCATAATTTTCAAGAGCAATATGCCATTATGTCTTAAAAGAAAAGTGTTTGATCAATGCATCCTTCCAGTGCTTACGTATGGTGCAGAGACGTGGACCTTAACTAAAAGAGACATACAAAGGCTGCAGACAACTCAAAGCAGCATGGAGAGGTGCATACTTGGTGTAACCAGGAGAGATAAGAAGAGGAACTCGTGGATCCGAAAAATGACAAGAGTGGAAGACATCATGATCAGAGTTAAATCCCTGAAATGGCAATGGGCTGGACATGCTGCCAGAAGGACAGACCATCGATGGACAGCCGAAATTTTAGATTGGATTCCAAGGGACAGGAAAAGACCCAGAAGAAGACCACATGGAAGATGGGTGGATGAAATTCGAAAGTATGCGGGAGTGACATGGAGGAGACTGGCACAAGACAGACCGTTGTGGAGGAAACTTGGGGAGACCTTCGTCCAGCAGTGGATTGATAATGGTTGACAATGTATGATGATATATTATTGATTGGAGGTTTAACGACCACCGTGGGCAACTCAATGGGCTATAAGCAGTCGCCCGTCCCTAATTTAGAGCCACTGGTTCCAGGGAAGGGAGAGAGCCAGTGCCGTAAAACAAACACAACTTCCATGCCTCACGGGATTCGAACCCGGACCCCTTTCGGATGAATGATCAGAAGCCATCGCTTAGACCACTGCGCCACCGGGGCGGCATCGATGAATAATAAATACACATGTTTGCCGTATGTGCAGAAAAACATACATGATCATATATTTCTTTTTTTAAACATAATACCCTCTACACGTAAATCAAGCACACCTACACACATGTATTTTCATACGAATTACGTTTGAAACAGTGGATATCTTTTGTCAAACAGTTCTCCACAGAACCTCTGGAATTATGCAAGACATGCATAAAAATCGAAAGTTCTAAATGTTAGAGATAGACACATTCTTCTTTGTTAGAAATTGTTGCTAAAAAATCAGAAAAGGTGAAAAAAAGAAATGAAAAGAAATTAAAAAAAAAAAGTTCCAAAAGTATAAAGGAACCCTAAAAGAGTGCACCGAAAGTTCAAATGAAGCTATAAAAGTAGTAATCCATAGCCGAGAAGTTCTCATATGTGAAGTCGCCTGGTGATGTATTTACAAGTGAAACAAATATTTAGGTGTTTTGGCAATGGGAATTCGGATGTACTGATTGGAAAATTAACAGGGAAGCATTAGCCTTACCATTTCCAAAAATACAGAATTGACTTCCAGGGTAACTGGTCACTTTTCGCCATAACATTTAAATAGGTAACTATCATCATTCACATGCGCCCTACAGTGTCCCTTAATTTTAGTCTTCCTCATCTTTTCCGAGGAATATATTTCAGAAAACGTTGTGCACTAAATTTCGTAGGCTTCTGTATATAATTTTAAACCATGCATTTAAAGCATTTCCAGCAACTCTTAGCCAGCTACATTCCAGTTTTACATAACTGATTTCGGCTTTTCCTGTCGTTAGCTCTGTAGATTGCATAACAATTTCTGTAAACCTGATTTTAGAACGCAATTATGAATACACCACACTGCGAACACTCAAGAGACGCATATAACGTATTAAATCCGTTTATTTTTGTGGCGTAGTAAGTACAAAGAAACGCCAAGCTTTCGCCATCCACTGGGAGGCTTTCTCAAGGCAATGGCAGACATAGAAATGCAGGAAATTGGAACACGTAATGAACGAAGATGATTTTTGAAAATAACGTGGGTGACATCACGAGCATATTACATGAATTTTTTTCATAGTGCATGCCAAACCATTGGTAGTTCAGTAGAGACTATATAATTGCATGCCAGTTTGCTGGACAGGATTTCCACTGTTTCCCTGATGGCAGCCTCTTTAAAGTCCGTGTATGGGGCAATTCTTCTAATACTATTCAATAGAGCAGCGGCCGATGAATGCATGACTTCTCTGGCGAGGGCTGTATTCCGCATGTCCTGGTTGACACTTCGCACATGCTCTTTACATCTAGTGTCCAAAGATCGCTTTGTCACTACATGCAGAATACAGTCCTTGCCAGAGAAGTCATGCATTCATCGGCCGCTGCTCTATTGAATAGTATTAGAAGAATTGCCCCATACACGGACTTTAAAGAGGCTGCCATCAGGGAAACAGTCGAAATCTTATCCAGCAAACTAGCGTGCAATGATATAGTTGCTACTGAACTACCAAGAGCTTGGCATGCGTTATTAAAACATGAAAACACATCGCGACACACCGTATAATTGCGTGATAAAAATTCGTGTAATACGTTCGTGATGTCACTCGCTTTATTTTCAAAAATCATCTTTGTTCCTTACGTGTTCCAATTTCCTGCATTTTTATGTCTACCATTGCCTTGAAAAAGCCTCCCAGTGGAGAGCGAAAGCTTGGCGAATCTTTGTACTTACTACGCCACAAAAACTACGCCGTCTCTTGAGTGTTCTGATTTTAGAAACCTTATATGATACGGAATACAGGTACTCCTTTTCGAGGCCTCTTACTTTTCTGATTTTTTTTAAAAATTGTTTTCAATTTTTAAAACGACAGTTAACTAAGATGCTATCATGACCCCTAGAATACAATAGAATACGGCGGAACATTTCGAAGGAGCAATTTTGCGAATCATAGCGCATTAAACCATGTGCGTTTAGTAAATTAATTTCGGCGGAAATGCGGTCATTAACTCAGAATTTGAAAAGCATACAACGAATTTGCATAAAAAGCATGATATTTTTGGGAAAATAGATAAGGATTTCATTAACGTCGTGTACCACATAAAATAATAGGCTGGTTTAGTTGCCTAAAACTTGGGGGTATTTTATTTACCCCAACAAATAAATACAACAATACCCGTGGAGACAAAGAAAAGTGAGTAGAATGGAAAAGAAAAGGATGAAAGAGAAATAATAACATAAGCACGCAGGTACATACAGTAAACACAATTACATAGCGAACATGAGGAAGAAGACGAAACCAATGAGCGAGAGAAGACTAGGTGAGCGACGGGACACTGGGAGAGAGACGAAGATTTGTGGACCTAGAAAGGGAAACGTAGAAAATTCCGTATAACAGGGGAAAATAGCACCCCGAGAGAGAGAGAGAGAGAGAGAGAGAGAGAGAGAGAGAGAGAGAGAGAGAGAGAGAGAGAGAGAGACAGACAGACAGACAGACAGACAGACAGACAGACAGACAGACAGACAGACAGACAGACAGACAGACAGACAGACAGACAGAGAGAGAGAGAGAGAGAGAGAGAGAGAGAGAGAGAGAAAGAGAAACAGTACGCTACTAAGGCAGGCAAAACGGTAGACACTATGAAAGCGAGGCCAAAGGTACAGGTTAAAAGAGAAATATACTAAAACAAAAAACATATATATATATATATATAAGAGATGCACGTAAATAAACAAAATACTATTTCAATGGCACAATGGAAAGGGAGATGAGAAACTAGCAGGAAAGAAAACCAAGAAAGACTGAAGGAAAGAATATCAGAAAAGTTCTAGAGACCGACAGGCAGATACAATTATGAAACAGAGGGAGAGAAAGAATACATCATAGGCATAAGTTTTAAAATAGAGAAGATGAGACAAACACAATGAGAGAGAGAGAGAGAGAGAGAGAGAGAGAGAGAGAGAGAGAGAGAGAGAGAGAGAGAGAGAGAGAGAGAGAGCAAGATAAAGAAAAAGAGACTAGAACAGATACAGATTGGACGGCAGCGAAGAAGACTAAGAAGCAGAACGATAGACTAAAAGAAAGACAGATCGACTAAGCGAAACAATAGACGGAATTACGAGACGGACTAAATTACAGATCCATTAAGTGACAGAGCGAAAGAGTGACGAGAGAATCTGGTTAACTAAGCGAAAGAGACAGACAGGTGGATTCTGCGAGAAAGACAGCAGAAGTTTAAGGGAGAAATAGACTGAGTGATCAACAAAGAAACTAAGGAGTAGCAAACTGATTAAGTGCGCGAGAAACAAACTGGAAGGCTACCACGGACACAGGCAAACTAAGATGAGATTATCAGAGAGAAAATAACTGAAAGGCAACAAAATGAACTTGAAGAAAGAGAGAGAGAGAGAGAGGGGGGGGGATAATTAGCAGACACACATTAAAAGGAACAGAAAGAAAGTCTAGGGGAGAGAAACAGAGAAAGAAACCACAAAGGAACTCTGCAAGAGAAGAAGACTAAAAACAGGACATCAACTAAGAGGCAGGAAGAAAAAGACTACAAAAAAAAAAGAGAAGCTCAGAGAAAAGAGAAGAGGTAAACTAAAAGAAAAGAAAAAGGAGAAAGCGCGATGAACACTGAAAGAAAGAAGCCAAATACACTGAGAGAGAGAGAGAGAGAGAGAGAGAGAGAGAGAGAGAGAGAGAGAGAGAGAGAGAGAGAGAGAGAGAGAGAGACAGACAGACAGACAGACAGAGACAGAGAGAGGCAGCTTCACTTAAAGATTAAAATATTAAGACCAAAGCAGAATGAATAAGAAATGTGAAACAGACGAAGATATGTTAAGAAAAACACACTGATACATACAAACTAAAAGGAAGAGACTGACAGAGATGCAGGCAGGGACAGAATGACAACAACACAAACAAACTTTGGGGAGAGAAAGAGACTGCTACAGAAATGCAAAAAGAAAGGCGACTAGACGAGAGAGACAGGTGCACTAATATGCACTTGTTGACAGAAAAAACTGCTTGTGAGGCAGGAAGTCAAAAAGACAGACTGACTGGGAGAGAGGGAAAAAGTGGCTCAGCGAAATCGAGACTTAAGAAAAGGTAGAGAGAAAAATCGTAAAGACAGAAAAAAGACACAAAGATGACAAGGAAGAAAGAGGAGCGATTAAACGATATAGAGAGCATATGAGAAAATAAAAATAAAACAGCAAATGGCAATCAGAGATGTTGATTAAGGAAATGAAAAATACACGGGGTGAGAGTGAAAGAATGCGGCAGCTATAGATATTGAAGGAGGAATAGAGACTCAGACATAAAGCTACAGTATTAAAAGTGAGAAAAGGATGCAACGAAAGGCGGAAAGGAAAAAAGGGAGCGGAAGATCAGGGAGAAAGCAGAAAAATGTAAGGAGTGGTAGGACAAGGTGAGGAAGAACGGTGTGCAAAACTAAGAGGTACAGAGAAGCAAAAAAAGTGAGAAAAAGAAGGAGTATCCAGAGACTATGAAGGGGAGACAGAAGAGAGGGAAGAAGCACAGATCTCGAGGAGGAGAAACTAGGCAGAGAAGGAACAGACTCAAAGGGTGAGGAATTCAGGGAAACAGAGATGGAAACACAAAATTAAAGATCGATATAGAAAGAGACACAAACAAAAACACACACGCAGAATAAGCATACAGAAGCAGATAGTTAAACTGACAGAAAGATAAATGCAAAGAGAAAGAGACGACGCGTACACATATACGAAGTAGTCTGAAAAATGTGAGAAAAACGAAGTAGATACGCACACGTGCCCTTACACAAGAGGAAAAAACTGAGACATGTGGCATAGAAGACAAAAACAGTAAAGCAGAGACAAGGATAAAATGCAGACGGACATAGTTGCAACAAAGGAAAAAGAAACTAAGCACAACACACACACAGAATTATAGTAACAGAAGAGCAGAAAGTAGTAGTGAAAGAGAGAGATACATGCAGAGAAACAGAAAAAAAGGGCGGGGAGGGGAATGTCAAACCTTTTGAGCAAGCAACGTGTGCACTAATCTGTTGGCGACTTCATCTAAGCAACATTCATACTGCACTTGTTGCTGCTGATTATCTCGTTCCAGTTGAGTAACTTTTCCAAGCAATGCCTTAGCTTGTTCCTGTTGGCTACACGGACTCTAGAAAGACAGGAAACGCACTTTTATCAACATCATCTTCATGCGTGGAAATCTTAAAACACTAAAGCACTTCGTGGAACACAACACTCTCACACCAATGCGGAGATAACACTCCCTCTTCACTCAACACAAAGAAGTCAGTCATACTACGAAATATTAGAGATTCTGCTAGATACAAATTAATTTACACAGCATGACATCATGCTCGAAAACTTTATGAACGTAGCAGTAATATTTTTAATGCTTTTGACCAGTGTCAGTACCAGGGCCGCAGTTACTGGGTGGGTAGCTTCGCTCCCAGGATGGCCACACAAGGGGCGTAATTTCATATTCTGAAGAGCATAAAAAAATAGAAACGAATAGAGTGTGTTAATAAATTTGCCAAACATTTTAACTCAAAAAGAAAGTTATACACTTCAGTATCTTCTTTTGTAAAGACCTAAGTTAAACGCATACACTACTACGCGCAGCAAACCAGTATACAGAACTTACACTATGAATTTTAGGAATTGTGGGAAACAGTAGATGGAGGTACTATACTGTGCAAATTAATTGGGACAAAGTAAAAAATCACTCTTTTTTCCAAAACTATGCCTTTATATCATTCTATGCTTTGATATACACTGATAAATACCTGTATTAGTATGAAGTATGTCCTCCTTTAGCAAAAATGACCTCTTGAATTCCTTTTGGCATTTACTCCACTAATTGAGTTCACATATTTTTGACTTCATAATCGTGGACCCACACTTTTATAGCATTCGTTATCATGCGTTCTTTGGTTGTACAGTCCATTTTACCTAAACGTCTCTTCAAAATATTCCACAAGTTTTCTATGGGATTTAAGTCTGGTGAATTTCCAGGCCAATCAAGCAAATGAATTTAATTTTTTAACATGAAATTCTTGACCAATTTCGAATTGTGACATGGGGCCAAGTCATGTTGAAATGCCCCGTCAAAAGTTTGCAAGAATGGAACAATCCAACGTTGTAATATTTCTACGTAATCGGCTGAATTTTTTTTTTTTTCTGAGGTTTAACGACCACCGTGAGCAACTCAATGGGCTATAAGCAGTCGCCCGTCCCTAATTTAGGGTCACTGGTTCTAGGGAAGGGAAAGAGCCAGTGCCGTAAGACAAACACAACATCCATGCCTCACCGGGATTCGAACCCGGACCCCGTTCGGACGAATGATCAGAGGCCATCGCTTAGACCACTGCGCCACCGGGGCGGCTTGGCTGAATTCATCGTACCTTGAACAGGAACTAAGCTTCCAGTGCTATTTGATGTGAAAAAACCACAAGACATCTGTTTCAGAGGGTGTTTTACAGTTTGTTTGACATGCTGAGGTCTTAAGGGTTCACAGTTATTTCGTCCAACGACATTTGCTTGGTAATCCTTCACAAATAAATGAGTTTCATCACTGAAAATTACCTTTTTCCAGTCATCAGCAGTCGATGATTTATATTTTTTGGCCCATGCTAAACGTTTTGTCTTCATTTTTGCATTCAAATATTGTTTTTTCGTTGGTCTTCTTGCCTTCCGGCCAACTTCCAGAAGCCTACGGCGTACAGTTGAATCACTAATATCACAACCACTAGCCAATAAATCTCTTTGAAGGTCGATGCTTGTTTTTTTTTTTTTTTTTTTTTTGGATTCATTTTACTAATTCTGATTAGATATTTATCGGTTCGTGGAGCTGTTTTTCGTTTTCTTCCACATTTACCTCTCCTTTTTGGAGACGATGATCCAGATGCATTGTATCGCGTAAGCAGTCTTGATAACTTGATTTGCCTACACCAACTGCAAAACCGATATCTCTCACTGTCATAGAAGTGTGATCCTTCAGAGCAATTATTTTTGCACGGTTCCTTGGGGAAATATCCATTTTTCAATACACGAAAGCAAAAACTAACATCCACCTGTCAAACACGAAAGCTCACAACTAAACTGCCTATTTCCTGCTTAAAACCGGACAAACCACATTCTTACTATCAAATTCTAACAGTCACACCACCTCACAGCTGATAAAACCGGCTTACGTGGGTTTCCGACATCAACTGGCGATCACATTACAATTCTGAAAATAAAATAGCTTGTCCCAATTAATTTGCACAGTATATAGTATGCAAAATAATATATGCTGATATGCCTAACCTCCGTGACCTTTCCGAATACGTCGTAGGGATGACGAGCTAATTAATTATTTGTGCTCTGTCGGGGAAAGTTCCTCTGACCGTTTAAATTTGAACGGAATTTTTCCAAGCCCTACTCCGAAAGCACCGTCTTATTGTTACTATCTAATACTCATTCGTTCTGTGTTTTCGTTTATTTTAATTCTGAATTTTTTCACATGTTGTGTTTCCGGTATTCACATAAATTTTACGTTTCACTTGATATTTAAAACCGTTGGCTATTAAAAAATTGGGTATTCACCCAATTTTTTAATTTTGAGTAAAATTGAACAAAAGTTTTAAAATTTGAGTAAAATAAAAAAAATGAGTAATTTTTTTAAATTTTGAGTAAAATTATATCGAAAACTGAAGGTGAAATTTTTTAACGACGATAATACTTTCCTTTAACGAAGGTATGTGGAAAATAAGAACTGCTTACTATATTTGAGTGGAAGTAAGGAACTTTTTGAACTCAAAGGGTCATAATTTCAATGCTCGTCCTCCCAGATAAGAAAAGCTTGCTACGTTCCTGGTCAGTACATAGCATCTTATCCGGCATGACAGTAACGCACATGGGTGTATCTATGTACTACTTACTGTCTTATCCAGCACAGACAAACAGATTTTGTATAGAAAACTTCAGATTAATGTAATCATATTACTTGTACACTCTTCTACAGCTACGGTAAAATTTTCGCTGGCTAATAGAAATTTAGAACTAGAATTGTAAACAGGAATTTGGACCATAATTAAAAGGCCAACACCATTGATATGATATGCCTTTTAACTAAAACATAAATTGCTTCAGAGCTTGGAGGCCGGAATTCCGAAGTGTAAATTAATGTGAATATATGCAAAGATGTGAACATTAACAGAAATTGCACATGACTACGTACCCAAGTTATGTAACATATGTGCACTCTCAAACGCAGCTTGTGCTATCACGATCAGAAAGAAAAAAATTACATCGTTATCAAAAATGACATATGATTTTGAGTCCAAATTTGTATCTCAGCTATGAAATTTCATACAATTTGCATGGTGCTTACAATTTATCTCAGCATTAACATATCTGTCTGCTAATCACATTGAGAAGTTTGTCGATAAGGTAGGCGACCGAGCTGAGTTCGAACTAAAAAGCCAGCGACGTCACACTAGAACCTATGTTTTGATTCACATACAACGAACTGCTAAAGCGAAATACATGATTATTGTATTTTAAATTTCTCCAGGAAACACAAAATATACACTGCTGGCCACCCAAAATGCAACACCAAGAAGGACACGAGATAGCAAAGCCAGATTTACTGGACACATAACAACAGATACAAAGATGAAACGATTGAGCTTACAGGCCCGTGCGACTTGCGAACACGCAGGCATCAATAGTTCGTGTGGCCTCCATGGCTGGCAATAACGGCCGCTACACGCCGCGGCATCGAACGAAAGAGGCTTTGGATGTGGGCTTGGGGTATGTCGGTCCAGGCTGCTTCCACACGTCGCTCCATTTCATCAGGCGTAGCCGCGGGTGGTGCTTGCCGGGCCACGCGGTTGTCGATTAGCGACCAGACGTGTTCGATGAGAGACATATCGGGAGAACTGGCGGGCCAGGGCAACAGTGACACCTGGTGGGCCGTGAAGAAATGTTGCACGATGCGTGCCACGTGCGGGCGCGCATTGTCCTGTTGAAACATGGCCGCTGGCAGGTCCTGCAGGTAATTGAGGACTATAGGATCCAAAAGGTCGGAGATGTAGCGGTGGCTGTTGAGTGTACCGGCGATGCGTACCAGAGGGGTGCGGGTGTCATATCCAATTGCGCCCCAAACCATAAGGCCAGGCGACGGACCGGTATGGCGATGCATAATGCAGGCGTCATACATTCTCTCGCCGCGGTGCCGCCACACGCGGATCCGACCATCGTGGTGTTGCAGGCAGAAGCAGGATTCATCGGAGAAGACAATGTCGTGCCATTCCGTAGTCCATGTGCGGCGTTCAACGGCCCACTTCCGCCGCACTCACCGGTGGTGTAACGTTAATGGTAATCGGAGAAATGGGCGCCGTGCGACAAGTCCCCGCTCCCGCAGACGACGTCGAACGGTACGTGCTGACACAGGTTGTTGCGCAACACACCCTAATTCCTGCGCTAACGTTCGTGATGTGGCGGTGCGAGCCGTTAATGCCTGCCGCACAACATGCCGGTCCTCTCGTTCGGTGGTGGGCCGCGGCTGCGGCAATCGCTCACGTTGGTCCGTCCGTCCCTCCTGCACTCACCGAATCCATACTCGCCTCACTGTGGCTGGATGTCGTCCCACACGAGCACCGATGTCTCGGTACGATAAACCGCTGTCGCGATAAGCCACTATTCGTTCTCTGTCGAAGTCCGAAACGTGCTGGAATGACTGCCGTCTTCTGCGACGAGGCATCGGGAAGCTTCCCACGCACAGGACCGGCAGCACAACACACTTCCACTACTTACACCCCGTCTTCTGTGCACGCTTCTTATAGTGCTTCTCGATGGCGTGCCGGGCGCACATGATTTGCATATGCCCTGAAATGCTGATCGTTTGCATGTCCTCTCGCGGGCGACGCATGCTGCGAATTTCAGGCCAATAGGATGCTTCTTTCTTGGTGTTGCATTTTGGGTGGCCAGCAGTGTATAATTCAGATGTAACAAGTAATTTACTTATAAATGCGGAATCCAATGCCATTGTAGGAGAAAAAACTAATGATACAATAGGCATCATTACTTTTGGATAAATCAGGGGAGAGTTCAGTTATCTTCCCCTCCCCCTTAAGAAGCTGGTTTGGCGGTATATACACAAATTAATGCTTGCGCTCTTCGTATACTAAACATTTTTTTTTGTGAGGAATCTAACGACCCCCTTGAAGAATTGAGGCTTTAAAGAGTCGTTCAGCCTTAATTGAGAGTCACTACACCATCTACGCCTCATCCGGACTCGAAAGCAGACCCAGTTCGGACGAGTCGCCAGAAGTCCGCGCCTCTGATCATTAATCTACCAGTGAGGCTTTGCCTACTTTGGTTTTACTGGAAACTGAACCAGAGAAAGCTTTCTATACCCCCCCCCTTAAAAAAAGCTTTCTATACTCAGGCTTCATAAGTGCCAGAGTGAATCAAAAGTTCGTCCGGTTTCCAGCAAAAAGAATCATATAAGGAAGAATTACACGTTCACCTCATTCACGAAAGTACAGGACGTTGTTCGTTACAGTCCTTTGCAAACTTTCTATCAAAGCCACGATACCACGGCGGTACCACTCGGCAGATTCCGAGGATCGAAACTCTGATGCCAGATTCCTGACCCTCCAATGAAGCAAAGAGTCCTTGTAGCAAATATGGGACGTAGAGAAACTGGTGGTAGTCGGATGGGGCACCGTCCGGACTATATGGAGAATGGGACAGTCTCAACAATTCAAATTCGTGTAGTTTTCGGTGGACCACTTTCGAGGTTTGACTTGGGGCATTATCCACTTACAGCAACGTCTGCTTCTTATTGGTGCATGCTGGGTAATGTTGGTGCACAGCATCATGGACCCTCTGCAGTTGGTCAGCATAGAAGCTCCCGTCTACAGCCAGTCTATCTGGCACGTATTTCTAGTGTACAGGAGCCTCAGAATTGAACAAAATGCACGTAATGACTTTCCTCTGGAACCGTCCTACTTGCACTACTACCGGCTGTGCTTTCTGTCGTGCTCTCAACCACTGGTTTCCAGTGGTAGGATAAGGTCCGAATGTCCACTTTTAATCACGCCATGGTAATACCATGCCAAAACCTATCGTTCTGTGGCTGCGACAGAGAGAGACACCTTGCTCCGCCTGCTGGAGTGTCAATTCATGAGAAACATTCGATGCAGCCTGGATGAGAAACCGAGCTGGGGCAGGTGACGAACAATGGTGGACTGAGAAGACTCCACATCAGCTGTGAACTGTCATGTGCAGGTACCGGGCTTCGTGCCTGGAAGAGAAACCAAGCTGGTATAAGTGATGAACAATTGTGGACTGGGAATATTCCACCTTCAACTGCCAATTTTCTTCTACTGGTACTGTTGGCTTGGTTTAAGATGTTATATGGAAATATTGAAACTTTAATCACATTGTAACTTGTTATTCTGTGTGCCAACGGCAGCTAGAGAAATTCAATCTCAGTTAAAAAGGAGCACACAGATTCATTTCGGAGAAAGATCATACTTCGTCGACCGTGGGACCTCCCACGAACAAAAGGACCTTCCATTAACCTCCGTCGCTGGATACGACTCTCCCTCAAAGAAAGACCCCGCTAGAGACAATGGGAGTAAACAATGAACAATCGACGTTTTACATCAAGAGGTTTTTCTGGAGGACAGATAGTGAATGGAAATGGAACGGATAGAAGTCATAAACGGGGAGTCTGGTTGGTGATCTTGAAGGGAGAAGGAGGAAGGATTTTGCTCGGACACTAGGCAGGGGAAACACTTCTGCACGGGATGAAATAGAAGGAAATTTTGGCGGGAATTACATAGAGGAAGTCACCCGAAGCAACCACCTCCCGCTGGAAGTATATATATCATTTGTCTTGACTAACCAATATTCTCTTTTCTTTCCTAATCTGAAGAATAAAGATCTGAACGGACGAAATAATCTGTCATTACATTCAGTTCGCCTAACTACTTATTTATTTGCTTCCCTGCTCCAATGA
The DNA here is from genome assembly GCA_039090855.1 of Macrothele yani. Lineage (NCBI taxonomy): Eukaryota > Metazoa > Arthropoda > Arachnida > Araneae > Macrothelidae > Macrothele > Macrothele yani. The sequence goes on from CM077014.1 coordinate 6,680,798, forward strand.
CAGGAACTTGCAAACAACAACGATTCTACTGATAAGTTGGTGTCCACCACAATACAGAAAATTAAACTAAGCCAACACTTAATGGCGACCGCGACAGTTAAGGAGCAATTGCGGGAAGGCAAAAGTAGTTGAAAGTAAATAAAAAAAAAAATCCTCGTCATTACCCCACCCACTCTTAGCCGTGGGTATCTTACAGTACAAATTTCATTCATGTAATCCAACAAACGAAAGTGTGTTCTTCAAGAACTCTAGCGCAAATATCGGATGGATTACTAGTAGCGAAGAAGACCTCATCAGCTATTCTGTAAGTACCTATTTTGACTCCTTTTGTGCAAGAGCGTCCGAACATACGTCCGTCGACCTCCGTCCTCTGCTCACCTGATAACACAAAGTGGCTTCTTGCTAAATGCACGTCATCGTGGTACCCAACAGACGATGGCGGGCGGTTTGCTCAGGAATGGAAGGCCAACGTTATGTAGAGCTCAAACTTGGACGAATGTTTGACTCATTCTGGTATACAAATAAAGTCCCATTCCTGAGACATTCCCAGAAAAAGAGAACTTTTCGTGAACGCACAGGATGTTTTTCTTGACAATACCTTAAATCACAATTAAATAAAAAAGGATAGATTTTATGGTATTAACCCCTTTCCCGAAAAACCTAATGTGGTGTACGGCGAAAACATAGTGTGCTGGCAATATCTTGGCGTTCTACCTTACACACAGACACATCTTGGTCTTGAAATAGCTTTATGTCCTACAACACCTTAAAAAATTAGAAACCACTGACACTTCGATATTACTAAGCAGATATGGCACAATTTTACAGCCCCCTATAAGATAAAGAACCATGCTGTATATTAACATAAGTTCTGAACGCCTACAAAACTTAATATTAATCAGCAAAAAAAACTTCAGAAAAAAAAATATAAAGTTGAATCCGCTTATATAAGGAGGAAGTCGGGACCGTCGGAAACTCTTGTTAAATCCAGACACTCGCTAAATCTGTTTTTGTGTGTGCTAAATGTAAAAATATGCATACGTGATAATATGCATATGTGTTTACACTATACTTCAAAACAACTGGATATACCTGAAAGATTTAATAAACTACATTCCAGGTTTTCTCCAGACGAGAACATGGAAGCTGTCACTTTCGAAACTGAACCTGGATTCATCGGAGGATGACGTTGGCTCATGCAGGTTCTCTTGTACATAGTCTTTGTTCGTTGAGCTGTCTGTATACTGTTTGCCATGCACCAGCTGGCCCCACCAGCCTCAAACAGCTCTAAAGCAAGCGCCCTTGCTGACAACGACCTATTACATCTCTCTGTTAGTGCCACACGCTTATCCTGAGCATTTACCATCCGTGGACGACCTGCCACAGGTTGACGATTAACATCTCCAATGTCCTGGCACCTTCACCAGTCTGGACACAATAGATTGATTCACGCCCGTGGGTTTGGCCGCATTACTCCACGTCTGGCCGGATTTCAACATTCCGATAATCCTACCACTTGTAAACGTATCCACTAGACGTATTACTGACATACTGTTTTAGTAATAAATAAATTCTACTACTAGCAGGGCGCGAAGACATGCCATTTTTTCGCATTTGTGAAAACACAAGTTTGTCCATGACGGGCATAGAACTCTTGTCCCCCTCACTCCGTAGTAAGTCGCTCTCCCAACTGAGCTACGCGGACAGAATGTCTCGCTGCAGATTGTGACACATGTTTTCATCTCTGTAGTACGTCACACATTTTTGCTGCGCTTCGTCAACTGCACAAATGTGCTGCTTTACCTTTTATGCCAATTATCGTTCGTCACATGGTATTTCGTCATGATTTGCATATTCCCACGATCTCTGTATTTTATTAACATTCTTCCCCCTTTCGTTTGTCCTAAAACTTTTTTTTTAATTATGCGTAACTTTTGGACTCAATACATCCGAAAGAAAAAGTTAGTCGGAATTCACTTTTTATTTTGCACGATGCTTTTATAATTAGAGACAATGTGTACTTAAAATTTGTTGAAATGAACATAACTTATTTTTTAACACCACAGCAGTTTTCTTCAGTCTTCGCGCGAGAAGTCAAAGACAGCCTTGGTAACGCCATTTCAGTTTGACAATTACTTGGAAGTAAAAGAAATTACTGAAGAGTAATAACCTATTATACTTAAGAACTTAACTTCCAGATGTACTTGTATGTTTATGAGTGATTCTGTGAACTTAAACTCCAGGGTCATGAAATATGAATAAAAAAGGTCACCGACAAGTTAGACCACACATAAGCTTCATCTAACAGCAGTTTGTTCTCGTACATTCAATTTCCTCATTTAAAAGCTCCTAAATATCCCACGCGTTAAAAGTCCATTACGGCAGGAAATACTCTTTTGCTGACAATCTCTAATTCCACACGCCTCTTCCCACTTTATAAGGGTTTTTATATGTAACAAGGCTCTCTATAAGTTGAGCATCTTTCCCGAAATATATCTGTTTAGTTATGGTGCTTACTTATCCTGTATCTTTCATGCTTCATTTTATAAATTTCTTTGGTTTGGAATTTTTCAGTCTTTTTTGGGCAGTGAGAAATTCGCAAGGGCTAATAACATTTTTTTTTCTGTGCGTGATCATAAATAAGCATGAAACTCGTTTCGCCGAAATGAGAGTTCTTTATAAACGGAAGATATCTTTCAAAATAAAACATGAATTTATAATGAAATAATATTCTTCCGACATTTCCTTTTCAAGACAACAAACGTTTACAAGCGAATTTGTTCAGCTTTTCCGGATTCATAATTTAAAACTAGATAAAGCCGTCACAACTAAGAAAATTTCCTGTACAGTACAGTCACAAACTGCAAAAATTTAATGAAATACAAATAACCAGCTCACAAATTAACCAGAGCTGACTGATTAAGACAGCTCACAAATAAGCTGTACAAGGGGCTTTTGATATAAATAAACAGTTTCAATTAAAGTAACGTCAAATACTCATTATCTGAATTTTCGTGGTCTGCATATGCTTTTTGGACACAAAGGGGCGTCTTTTGTTGATGGCATTTTACAGTATTTGAGTTAACTATCTGTTTAACCAACGCAATTACTTGTCTGCTTGCTATCAGGTAGCCACAAAAGTATTTGCCGTTTTTCGAGGGAGCAAAAGAAACACCTTGTAATGACTGAATTTTTTTTGGGGACCGCGTTATATATATTTAGCGTTCCGCCCGCGTCGTCTGGAAACACAAGTTGCCCTGCGCATATGAATCAGATGAGTAAGCAGTTCGGTAGTGGAAAGATGCGTGATTACAATGGCGATATCGATGGAGATTATTCATGGGTATTTGTTATACGAATTTAAACTCAATTCATCTGCTGGAGAAACAATTCGTCGGATTTCGGGGCAGATACTGTGAAGAAACGCACAACTCGAATTTGTTTCGAAAGTTCAGAGACGAAGATGAATTCCTTCACGAAAAGTCCCGGAGTGGTCGTCCTCTCAGCCTTGACACAGAAGCCCTGAAAGTTGCTATTGAGCAGGACAGTAGTCAAACATGCCAGGAACTAGTCCAGTCATTTGGTGTTAGTGATGAAACTGTCCGAAAACAAATCCCTTTATGAAAAGTCCCGGAGTGATCGTCCTGTCAGCCTTGACACAGAAGCCCTGAAAGTTGCTATTGAGCAGGACAGTAGTCAAACATGCCAGAAACTAGTCCAGTCATTTGGTGTTAGTGATAAAACTGTCCAAAATAGTCTACATGCAATAGGTAAGGCATACAAATTGTCTAAGTGGGTGCCCCACGAATTGCCTGCAGTGAATAAACAGCAACGCCTCTCAGCTTGTCTTGCATTGCTGTCTCGCTATGACAAGGAACCATTTTTGGATAAGGTACTTGCATGTGATGAGAAGTGGGTCCAGTACAGCACCCCTAAAACGTTCCAGACATTGGTTGTCCATCAGTGACTCAATTCCCCACACATCGAAGTCAGCACTGCATCCACGTAAAGGTATGCTGTGTGTATGGTGGACAGCACGTGGTGGTGTTTATTATGAACTCTTGCAACGTGGCCGTGTACTGTGAACAACTAAAACGTGAGCATCAGGACCTGAAAAAGAAGGAAGCAGCACCAGTCAATAGAAAGGGAGTTCTGCTTCTTAAAGATAACGCTCATGCCCACTCCGCTTCATTGACCAGAAGCACTATCAAAGAACTTGGGTGGGAGCTTTCATGTCATCCAGTTTACTCACCAGATATCTCTCCTTCAGACTATCACGTGTTTCTTTCACTCGACAATCACTTGCGTGTACACAACTTCTCCAACTTTGATGACTTGCACGCTGCCCTCCAAAACGTGCTCTCATACCATGAACAGACAGTTCATCGCATGAGTATATATAGGTTGTTATCACGTTGTATAACGTTGTTGATGCACACGGTAATTATTTTGCTGAATAAATTGCTTTTGTACTACGTATGTGTTATACTTTGTCTCTGTCTCCGAAAACGGCAAATACTTTTGTGGTTACTGATACGTGAATTGTGCCCTGCGCTGGCGCGTATAAAGTTTAAGATGCAGGCCTGTCAATTTTAATTTTCATTGCAAGGAATTATTGTGTTGTGAATAACAGCTCCTGAACCCCCTAAATAAGAAAAATATTCACTTTTATGCGCACTATGTCAGTAGTGCAAAAATATCTTTGGAACACATGAATACGGGAGGAAGCTCAGTTATTAGTCAATAATACATATCTTTGGAACACATGAATACGGAGGGGGGGGGGGACTCAGTTATATGTCCGTAATACATATCTTTGGAACACATGAATACGGGGGGGAACTCAGTTATATGTCCATAATACATATCTTCGGAACACATGAATACGGGGAGGGGGAAGCTCAGTTATATGTCCATAATACATATCTTTGGAACATATGAATACGGAGGGGGGACTCAGTTATATGTCCGTAATACATATCTATGGAACACATGAATACGGGGGGACTCAGTTATATGTCCATAATACATATCTTCGGAACACATGAATACGGGGAGGGGGAGCTCAGTTATATGTCCATAATACATATCTTTGGAACGCATGAATACGGGGGAGCTCAGTTATATGTCCATAATACATATCTTTGGAACATATGAATACGGGGGGGAACTCAGTTATATGTCCATAATACATATCTTTGGAACATATGAATACGGGGGGGGAACTCAGTTATATGTCCATAATACATATCTTCGGAACACATGAATACGGGGAGGGGGAGCTCAGTTATATGTCCATAATACATATCTTTGGAACGCATGAATACGGGGGGAGCTCAGTTATATGTCCATAATACATATCTTCGGAACACATGAATACGGGGAGGGGGAAGCTCAGTTATATGTCCATAATACATATCTTTGGAACATATGAATACGGAGGGGGGACTCAGTTATATGTCCGTAATACATATCTATGGAACACATGAATACGGGGGGGGGGACTCAGTTATATGTCCATAATACATATCTTTGGAACGCATGAATACGGGGGAGCTCAGTTATATGTCCATAATACATATCTTCGGAACACATGAATACGGGGGGGACTCAGTTATATGTCCATAATACATATCTTTGGAACACATGAATACGGGGTTGGAGAGCTCAGTTGAGTGTCCATAATACACACACCGGCCACTAAATTAGCAATATTTATGAAAAATTACGTAAACGTCACTTATGCAGCGTATACGCAAAATACGTGGTCCCGTGCGTCACCACGTGATCTACGCAGCTATTTAACTATTTAAGACTGCTGTTTGTCAGTAATCGTCAGTTCTGTTGATCCCAATGGGGATCTTTCGGAGTTCGATAAATTGCTTATTAAGGGTGCCCGTTTGGCTGGAGCGGTTTTGGAAACGATAGAACTGAGTAGTTTCTCAAAATGTGAGAAAATCCGGGTTTTCAGTCGGTGGAAAAATAACGCACATTGCTTGTCTAACAGGCGTAACTCTGGCCAGGCGACAATCTGTCAGGAAGAAGATCGCTGTCGTCTGAGAAGCCTTGTACGGACTTCCTGTTTGCAGCAATTGACTGAAGCACTCAATGAGGACTGTTCTCGACCCATATCTTATCGAACCATGCGATGGGAATTGAAGAGGATACGTACTAGCAGTTGCATGTCTATACGGAAACCACTGATTTATGCGAAGAACCGGAAATTTGTCTACATTGGTGTCAGGAACATCGTGACTTGACACTGAAAGACTGGAAAAAGTCCTGAGGTCCGACCAGTCGCGGCACACTACATGTATGTTCTGTACTGACGGTAGGCAGAGAGCTTGGTGGAAGCCTCATGAAACAATAGACTCAGCTTGCGTTGTAAACACAACTGAAGGTATTAGAGGTGGGGTCATGGTGTGGATATGTTCTGTTTGTACAGAACTTGACCCCTGATATTGATGGAAGGTCGAATGTTCGAGATTTATCTGAACATTGTGGCAGATCAAGTCCATTCTGAAATGTTGACTATTTATCAAGCAGGTAACGGCTATTTCATGGACGAGAATGCTACTTTCCATCGCGTAAGATGAGTTCAGCGAGAATGAAAGCGACTTCCACGGTCTTCTCTGTTCCCTACAATGCCTGGATCTGAACCTCATTAAGAACATGTGGGACATGCTAGAAAAACAGATCAGGGAGCAAATCATCTTCGGTCAAATTTGAGTCAGTTAAGGGACTGTGACGTGCCTGCCCCGCACGACGCACATAAGATAAAGGCACATAGCAGCGAGAACATACGACTGCGTAGCGCAGTTGGTAGAGCGACTTATTCCAGAATAAGGGGACTGGGGTACGATGCCCGGCGTAGACAAAAATGACGGAGAAATTTACTTCGCTATAACTGTCTGGTGAGTTCCTGGTATGCTGTAAACGTAGATGCACTCTAACACTTTGTGGAATATATGCCAAACCGCATACCTCATGTAATTCGAGCTAAAGGAGATCCAACCTGGTGGTGAATAAAAGTTTCTAATTCAGTGGCCGGTATGTGTACCTCTTCATAAACTTCGTTAATCGTCTTTCTGTTGGGTGCTAAAATGCTTCGTTTCTCCGCCATTTCGCTTCTTTTGCTTCCATAGCTCGAGCTGTAGCCATGAAATTCCTATTTCAGGAAGCGTGTAATGAAAATAAGTTTCACAAACACACCCTGCATAATTCTATATGAACTATATGTAAAATGATTAATAGCTGAAACAAGACCGGCAGTAAAGCACCGCACGCGTTGGAAGAGTGAAGTTGATTCGTCGCCACCAGATTTCGACAATCCGTGCTGCTGTGGCATAAATCATTCCTTCCCCGGATTTCATTCGTCATACACGAAAAAGTCATTCACAAATGACCCAAATTCCAGGTTACGCTCACTCATTAATATTGTAGGGATCCCATGTTGCGCCAATACAGCCCGACCTCTTCAACCATTTATCATTCATGATGAATGATTTGCAATGAGCAACCATTCGGGCATACCATTCAAATGACTGACATTCACGTATCATTCCGATTCTTACGTTTCACCATTATTTCCCAGACGACTGTTCACTCACATAACGGTTGACACTTATAATACTTTTCTTAATAGGAATTCGTTTTCGGACTCATACGGGCGAAATAAAGTTAAACGTGCTAAGTCAGCAGTGTGCGTCGTAGTAATGGCGGTTTAAACCATCATTCACAGCGATGAGAGCGAACCATTCACATTGAAGAGTCATTCGTTCTGAACGGATCGTTCAGGAATGGTCTATCACTACTGTTTTCACGCTTGCTTCACGCAAACATATGATTGTACGTTTTGATTTCCATATCCACTTCGTTTGCTCTACTGCAGATCCACACTGCTTTTTTTTTTTTTTGATTGGAGGTTTAACGACCACCGTGAGCAACTCAATGGGCTATAAGCAATCGCCCGTCCCTAATTTAGGGTCACTGGTTCCAGAGAAGGGAGAGAGCCAGTACCGTAAGACAAACACAACATCCATGCCCAACCGGGATTCGAACCCGGACCCCTTACGGACGAATGATCAGAGGCCAACGCCTTAGACCACTGCGCCACCGGGTCAGCCCACACTGCTTTCAAAGCAACTCCTGGTTTCAATATGATGTCCTAGCTGCTGCTTGTTTACAATAAAAATTTCATTAGAAAACGAAAACTACATGGTAGAAAAACTGAAATGGATAAAATGGTATCTTCTACAAATGACGTACTTATGGGAACAGATATCTCTGCAAGCTCAAGCAGTAAAATCCTGACAAGCTTCATATGATACCTTATCAGGATTTCCGCGATTTTGAACGAGATATGATAGTCAGTGCTCGGGAGATGAGCCACTCCGCTTCGGAAACTACCACGAAATTCGGATTTACACGATCAACAATTTCAAGAGTGTACCTGGACTACACAAACTCAGGGGGAAATCCGGTGTGCGAGACCTGCACCGCAGAAAAGCCCTGGACGATCGTGGACAGCGGAGACTGGCACGCAACATTGTCGCAAATCACAGCGCAATTCAATACTGGACCCAGTGTTAAAATTCAGCGTTCGGACAGTGCAACGTTCCCTGTGTTGTATGGGGTTCCAAGCCGACGTCCCACTCTGGTGTCTTTGCCGATCCGACGACAGAAAGCCGGCTCGGGAACACCGCAAGATGCCTGGAAACGTGCAGTCTGGTCCGACAAATCGCGGTACCAACTGTTTTGGGCAGATGGCCTTCTCCGGGTGTAGTAACAACCCCACAGCCAGTGGATCCCGCATGCCTGCAAGATACAGTAAAAATGGCAGTAGCTCTGTACGGGGTGTTTTCAGCTGGCACACTTTAGGATCCCTCATGCATCTGCAGACTGTTCTGACCAGTGGAGGCTACGTAACCACCATGCTTGGGGAACATTTGCACCCGCGCATGTCAGGCAACCACTCTGACAGGTGCGACCTCCTTCGACACGATAATGCGCCACCGCACACGTCCACAGTCGCACGATTATGGCTGGAAGAACATTTCACGGAGTTTGGTATCTTGACGTGACTTAAACGCTGTCGAACACATTTGGCATGCTGTAGTCTACGAACCAGCCGCTCTTCAGAAAGCATGCTGTTTAACGTGCCTTGAATGCCAGCAATCCTCCACCGGCGAATATTACGGAATTAAGTGTGACGCTCTTCAGGAAGCATGGTGTGTGCACTGTCTTCACAGTACTACAGATAACTCGTGGAGACCCTGCCCCGTCGCGCTGCTGTTGTTATTCGTTCGCGAGGAGGACCAACGAGGTATTAGAGAGGTATCCCAGTTTTGTTTGGCACTTCAGTTCATCAGTGATGTGGTACATAACTCATATTAAATCCGTATGTTTTGAGTAGGGTTCTTGGTTCAATATGCCTTCAACGCACATCATGAGAATTATTTTAAAAATTACTGAGCTTCGCAAGCGCTTCCAGCAACAAAACGTACAGTTGTTTTTGTCAGAATATACTACTATGGATATGTACCTTTCAGTGCCCCGATATATTCCGTCTTTGCAGATCTGTGTTTATCTTAGGCGCCGGCAAACGAACCTTGAATTCCCACGGAGTGAAGGTGTGTTGATTCGAAAAAGGAGGAAATAACGCCGTGACAATGGTCGTGTGAAAACTTCTAATTGTTTATGTAAACATATATAAAAATGCCTTTCTTAAACTGAATTGTTGTACCAGCTATTTTTGGATATAATTACACAATATTATCATGAATAGAATACGGGATTACACCATACAATATAAATTTGGAGGATGTGAATCCGTTATTTTTTCGCTTTCCAACCGTAGGTTGAAGAAGCGTATATGTTCCAGCTTTGCCCGTCTGTTCGCGCGATAAGTCACGTAAAAATGGTTCGATTTCGATAAAATCTTTGTATGTGGTAGGAGACAACTGGGGACGAACCCTATTGAAAATGGGCGAAATGGGATCAAAGATCAGGAACATAGGAGCGGGATCCATTCCATTGCACTTATGGGTCATAACTTACGTAAAAATGCTTCGATTGCGACAAAATTTATCGCGTTGTTTCGGAGGTATACTGAACCGGTCCTGTTGAATCAGAATATCATCGAAATGGGGTCAAACGTCAGGACGCAGGAGCGAGATTTAATCCACAGCCATTATCCTCATAACTTGACTAAAAATGCTTCTATTGCGACAAAACTTTAGTATGTTGTTCCGGAGGTATATATTGAACCAATTCTGTTGAATATCATCGAAATGGGGTCAAAGGTCTGGGCACAGGAGCTACATTTATTTCACACCCTTTATTACCATAACTGGAGTAATAACTTGAGTAATGATTTCTGGTATGTTGGAAAGCGTATCATAATCAATGCATTGAATGATTTTACTAACTTGTTAGTGTAAATATGACATGAATGGTAACTCAGATAATATCCGAAAACATGAAAATTTTGTCGTCCTGGAGCCGGGAATCGAACCCGCGTCTCCCGGATAGCGCCCGGATATTCTTAACCTCCAGATTCGCTAAACATGAAGGCCGGTTGCTTCGACTAGCGAATCCTGTGATGGTTATATTCAAATTAATCGGAAACTTGAGACTTGGTCGTTCTGGGTGGTGTAGTAATTAGCATACCCGGGCGCTAATAGAGAGACACGGGTTCGATTCCCGCTCCAGGACGACTAAATTTTCAAGTTTTCGGATATTATCTGACTTACCATACTTGTCATATTTACACCAAAAAACAGATTGCCATCTTCAAAATTTGTACACAACATTGCGTCCGCTCTTCTACTTTTAACATTGCGTAATAATCCCCCGTGCAGTTAGTGGTCAGCTATCTTCTACCAGAGCAGAACCAATTGATAGAACATAGATTTTACTTTCCAACAAACAAACAACTTAACTTGTTTCGGGGAATTACAAAGAAAAGCATGTGTTTGACTTAAATTAGGAAACTGCGGGGTACTTACGAGATCCTTGAATTGCTTTAATTCTCGAATCAACGTCAGATTGTCTTTCTCCAGTTTGGAAATGTACAACTGATACCGGCGAATGCGACTCTGTAAAAGTACACGAAAATGTATAACTGGTGTGTATTGACTTATGACAAATATCAAATCAAGTGAACTAATAATATACATAAAAGGATCCTAGTTACGGATTTCAGTTAGAAACCATCAAGTCAATGTTGCTCTACATAAATGTCATATGCATAATGTATATATTGTTAATAAACCTGCTACGTTGATTCTAAAGGCTATGCGAGATTAATAGTTATTTAGTTAATCAAAATTTTATTTTATCTGTGTCGAACCCCATTCTAAAATACATAAGAACACACACATAACAACAAAATCGGTTGCAAAATTATTGAACGTAGCCTAGTAAGTATTTAACACACCAGATATGTAGCAAATGACTTTGCTGAATAATGTTACCCACATTCTTCCTCGATGCAAGCACATTTTTTGCCGTGAAACCACAAACCTCTGCAAAATGTGCCTTCGAAATTTCTATTTGCCAGTCGTTAGACAACGTGTACTTTAAATTCGGAATGAACTCAGTTACATTAATTAAATGTTTCCAAGTATCGACAACGTTAAGATACTTCTGCGAAAGTTATACGAGGATTTCCACACGGCCTGACGGATATTTACACGGGTTGACGGATATTTACTGTCTTAGCGGGAAACAATACAAAAAGTCTTGGTGGTAGTTACGGATTACAGATTTACGAAGAATATTTTAAAACAAGCACGGATATTGTTACCGAACAAATATTTATGTCCTCTAGCCAAGAGATGAAGTTCTTTAGCGAGAAAACTTTGCGACAAGACTCCCACTGCTGCGCGTATACATGTGAGCGAACTTCAGCACTCAGCAACAAAGCAATAACGCTGAAGAATAACATCAGTACTTACTTCATATCCCAACAGCAATGAGGAGTTATCTTCATCTGTATCCGGAAAGGCATTACGGCCACTTTCAATGTTTTTGCTGTCTGTTGCGCTCTTATGTGACCCTAGCCTACGAAATACAAAAAGAAAAATTACTCAACGTATTCACAAACATTTTCTCCAAAAGAAAAATGCATAGGTATACACATGCAAAACAGCATATATTATCAATTTGTTTTTTTCCGTTTTGAATTGAATTTCTAGAAATTTACCTTTTTGGTTTATTCTGCGGTAACTAATGCATACATTTTTAGACGTGCCCGCACATTTATACTCCCAAGTTAACGAGCTACAGCTTATTCGAAAGCTTGTCATCACATGTTAAAAAACAAACGCCGTATTATAATTTCTTTCTTGACTGGCAAACGCTTGAATTTGGGATTGCGAAATCTATGCGCTTTTGCTGTGGAGCCTCTTAAAGACGAGGAAAGGTTTTGCATTTCTAAAAAGATACAATTTGGGAATAACTCAAAAAAATCATGCCGATTTATCCCAAGTACAGGGTGACCAAAAAGTTCCCGAGCCCTAATTTGAACACATTTTATTCGCATTATACAGATACATAAAATTTACCTACAGCTGTGATACATCTTCCGTCGACTATTGAGTAACTGATGCTGACCTAAAGAAGGTGCTGAAAATGATCTCCGTGTTGCTGAAGGCAAATATCCACACTGCGACACATGTTTTTCGTAACGCGTTTCAGCATAGACGGCGTAATTTCCGCTATAGCCTGAATAATGTTTGTTTTCAAGGACTGCAGGCCATGCGGGTAGTTTGCATAAACACGGTCCTTTAAATATCCCCACAGGAAAAAACATTATTCCGAAAAGAAAACATTGTTCAATAAGCCCTTGTTGTATCGAGTAAATTTACGAAACTAACTGCAATACAGCAGATGCCTTCAGTTCTTGGACAACTTTCACTTTGTATGCATGAAGCTCCAATCGTTTAGGCGCTTTCTGTACTGAGCCGTAAGGAAGTTTCACTTGCTGAGATAAGTGACGAAGTGATTTTGTAGGTGACTATTGCAAACGTTTTTCAACATCGTTTATCACTTCTGGCGTTAACACTTTTGGCCGGCCATTTCTAGGCATATCATCAACACTGTGTATCTTTGATTTACTTACCACAGTATGCTGCAGAAATTTCTTCCTGAACTCTTCTATACACTGTTCGTAAGACTGCGTTTGCAAATAAGCTTCAAGTAAACAAATTCTGTACTCCCTCGTCAAACCCATGCCTCTGTGCAAATGGCGACGCTAAAGTGGGCAAACTGAGTAGCACACATGGAACCAGTGATTCATTTCTGGCACTCAGCCAATTTCCTTCACGAATTCGACAAGCGAAGTATTTGATGTCGACGAGTTGCTGACTCGTGTTGACACATCAATTGGTTGAACTTTTACTTACAGCATACGCAATAATTTTTTAAATTCAAGGCTCGGGAACTTTACGATCACTCTGTATATGGGTTTTATATGCCTGTTCATATGGCACTGTTACAGGATGAATGTATAAATTCAGAGGTGGGTGGCAGAGCTTCAAAGGCTTCCTCCATTATGCAGAAAGATCGGAGGTTGCAGTGAATGATGCCGCCCCGGTGGCGCAGTGGTTTAGCGCTAAGTTATGACCATTCGTCCGAGATGGGTCCCAGTTCGGACCCCGGTGAGGCATGGATGTTGTGTTTGTGTCTTGACGTCGGCTCTCTCCTTTCTCTAGAGTCAGTGGCCCTAAATTAGGGACGCTACTGCTTGTATCCCATTGAGTTGCTCATGGTATTCGTTAAACCTCAAAGAACAACAACAGTGAACGATAGAATCATTGCTGCTGTTTGTGAACTCAATAAGAATAACGCACTCATTAGCGTTCAGATAATAAGCTTAGATGTCGGTGTATTGATGCTTAGTGTAGAAACAATAATTTTAGAAGATGTGAATCCGTTTATTGATGTAAATATGACATGGATGTTAAGTCAGATAATATCTGAAAACTTCAAAATTTCCTCGTCCTGGAGCGGGAATCGAACCCGAGTCTCCCCGATAGCGTCCGAGTAGGCTAACCACTACACCACTCAGAGCGACCAAGTTTCAAGTTTGCGATTAATTTGAATATAACCATCACAAGATTCGCTAGTCGAATTCATATATAGCGAATCTGGAGGTTAAGAATTTATTCCCGTGATTGCCCGGAGATGCAGGATAGCAATTAATGAAATACAGGATTACACCATTGTACAACACAAATTTGGAAGATGTGAATCCGTTTATTGGTGTGATCCCGTATTTCCCGCTTCAAGACGACGACATTTTCCAGTTTTCGGATATTATCTGACTTAACATCCATGTCATTCCTTCGTCTGTAACTACTGTTGGTAAGCGAATACATATCATTTCTGAGAATTTAAAAAGCAAGTTTTAGAACAAATTAAACAAAGTGGGGCATTTTTTTTTGTAATTAGATGACAGTACAGTTGTTGCTGACATGTCACAACTTGAGACATTTGTAAGATGTTATTTTAACAACGACATGCAGGAAGAATTACTTTCCTGTGAACCACTTACACAGCGATGCACAGCCAAGCAATAACAGCAAAGAAGTTGGAACTAGAAATTCACAAGGTACTGCAAGAAGTCATGAACGTAGTGAATTTTATTAAAACAAGGCCATTAAAGTAGTAGCATTTTTATGTTATGTAATCAAATGGGCAGCAATCACGAAAGTTTTCTGTATCATACCGATGTTCGTTGGTTATCTCGTGGAAGAGTATTGAAACGAGTTGTTGAATTGAAAGATGAGATACGCAATTTTTATTTTAGAAAAAGAAAAGAGCCAAAAGTTTGCCGAACATTTTTGCAATGACAAGTTGCTCGCAGTGGTGTGTATTTAGCAGAGATTTTTGAAAAGCTAACTTCCCTTAATTTATCTCTTCAAACTAAGAATAATGTTTTAACAATGAGCGAAAAAATAACTGCTTTTGGCAGAAAACTCGTCCTGTGGACAGAACATTTTGAAAAAGGAAGTGACTGTGGAAATGTTTCCAACATTAAATGATTGTGTAGTCGAAAACGATGTGAATGTTGAATCAATAAGAATTGTTATACTAACACACTTAGAAAATTTGGAAGCAGATTTTACTACTTTGTTTGAAGAGCTTCCAAGTGAAGAACCTAAATGGATTTTGAATTCTTTTGAAAGAAACGTCAAAATGGAGCATCTTCCAATCTCTCTTCACGAACAACTAATTGATATAAGGGAGAACACTGTTTTAAAAACCGAATGTCAGCAAAAGTCAACTGGTGGATGGATTTGAAAAATGAATATCCGAAATTGGTAAACACAGCGATCGATGCTCTTCTTCCTTTCGGATCTACATACTTATACTTATGTGAAGTTATTTATTCTGCAATGACGGAGATCAAAAATAAAAAACAAAACAGGCTGCACTTGCAGTCAGACTTAAGAATTGCTGTTTCACAAAGTGTGAAACCAAATTTTTCTGAAATTGTGCAGGACATTCAGTCACACCCTTCGCATTAAAGATCATAACTGTTCAATATAATTATTATTCGGATTTAACTATTTAATTACATTAAAAAAAACGTTTAATCGGAATGACATCACTTTTGTGTTATTCAAATTTTGTAATTTCATTAGAATTAACTGCGTTTAAAGAAGGATCTACGTAGTTGCGTAACAACTTCAGAAACTAAATTTTGCAAAAATTATGCAAGTAACTTTTTTAAGTTTATTTAATTTTGTGCATATCTGCAACAAGCTCACGGATTGTGACTGGTCTTTCCGCGCCAATCAATTCATCCACTCGCTGACGATTCGTGTCAGTGGTCGCAGATGATGGTCTCCCACTGCGTGGTTTGTCTTCAATGCTGGTTTCCCCTTCTTTAAAATTCTTCATCCATCTGTCCACATTGCTCTTGTCAATAGTGTCATCTCCGTAAACATCCAGCAGCCTTCTGTGGATGTCGGATAGCCCCTGCACCCCTCCTTCGTCAAGAACTCAATGACGGCACGTTGCTTCTGCTTGGAATCCATTATTTACCCGCAAAGAAGGTTTATTACAGAGGAAGAGTTACTCTACCAACATGTGCAATTTGAATGACCTGTGTCACTTAATAAAAAAGTTATGCCCACTTTTGCATTAATTTAGGTACAACCCTAGTATGTTATTGACGCCCATGGGCCTTGAAACTTTATCAAACTACTCTTCTGCAGTCTCTGAAGAAGTAAAAAAACGAAGCTTCGTCTCAAGTGTGGGAGATAATAGGTCCGAACGCTTTGCAGTGTTCTCTTCTGCAAACTCCCTTTGGATGACAAAAGCAGTTTTCGTAGGTTCGAATGAAATGTGTGTCCCAGGCGACATAGATTCCCAATGCAACAGGAACAAAACTTCTCTGCGTTCATTTTTAATGCCAAATAACTTCCGCAGGCACTAATAGGTGAAGAATGACAGTAACAGTTGATAGTCACAAATTCCTGCGAACACCGAACAGACTCCTGAAAATGAAGCATAAAATAATGTAGCTTGTTTGACTAAATAATTCACCATACATGCAGCACAGATGAGGGAAGCGTAAATTTTTAACTCAGTCTATTATGTTCTCTATTATAATTTAGCTCCCCTTGTTGCTTTATTGGTAGTCCCAGTTCTGCTGCAAGGTCGCACATCGGGCGGATATTAAGGGAAGATACAATTTTTCTGCGAGCTGCGATAATCGATGACGGAAGCATAAAGCTCCCTGAACGTGTATGCAATGTCAGCGGGAAGCCTCAAATGTTTTCGCGATAACTTATTCGCTCACATACAAAACAAATTCATTTCTGCAGCACAGCATTCGATTTTTCTGATGAAAGGAAAATGACGCGAATAAATCGGTTTCTATTCCCCGCAGGGAAGGATGCGAACGTATACCATGGAACGGCGTAGATACAACAAGGGTAGGTCAGCAAATAGTGGCAATTGCCCATTTATGTATGGAAAAACTTTCGTGAAGTTTATAATCGATTTTGTTTTACCAAGCTGTTAGGGGAAAAAAATCTGCTGTTCGCCATACGATAATGCAATTTATATTGATTAATTTTTAACAACAATTATGGCACAGATATTGCAGGACTAACTATCATCCACGTGGCAACACCTTTAGAGAGATACAGGGGTGGACAATAAGACTGAAATACCTGCGCAAATAGCACCACACGTGTCATGCCGCTGTACGCGCTACCCGATGGCCAGCCTGCAATCTATTTTGCAGTCGATCAACGAGAGCGGAGTGTGAAGGTTGCATTAGCAGAGCAGTAACACAGCTGGACGTCAAAAAAGCGATCCACACAACATAATGGGAGATGTATCCGATTCCCAAACAGGACAGGCTGTTGGTGCGCTTCTTGCCGGAGCATATGTGTCCAAGACAGCAAGTCTTTATGGTGTATCGCGAACCACGGAATCCCGGGTCATGTCGGCATACCAGCAAGAGGGAAGAACCACATCCTATAGGAGTAACTGTCGAGCTAAGAGGAAGCTGTTTTACAAGGATGTCCAAGTGCTAACACGAATGGTTGCAAAAAACATAAAACCACAGCTGCACAACTCGCCGCAAAGTTGAATACGCATCGAGACTCACGTGTTTTCATAAAAAACTGTTAGTTAGGAGCTTCACAGGATTAACATTCACGATCGCCAAACCCAGGATCACCAGTGTGAATGCCAAACGTCAGTTGCTATGGTACCAATAGCGCAAATCGTAGACGTTGGACAACGTGAAATGTGTATCGTTCTCCGATGAATCATCCTTCAGTGTCTTTTCCACAACCGGGAGAGTTTACATGTGGAGACATTCCTCACGGGCTTACCACCCAGACTGTTTATTGCCAACAGCGAAGCACGGAGGTGGATCGGTGATGGTTTGGGCCGCAATATCGTGGCAGTCTGTCGGCCCGCTGATCGTTCTTGAGGAGCACATCACTGCCAAGAACTATCAGACAATTGTGGAGGACCAGGTGCACCCAATGGTTCAAACATTATACCCTGACGGTGGTGCCGTGCATCAGGATGACAACGCACCGATAGACAGAGCCAAACTGGTGGAAGAGTGGTTTACTGAGCATGAAAGTGGGACTGAACATCTGTCATGGCCTGAACAGTCACTCCGGGGTGTTTTGGAGCAGCGAGTCAGGAAACGTTTTCCTCAACCAGGATCATGTCGGGAACTAGCCACTTTTCTGCAAGATGAATGGCTTCAAATCCCTCTGGCTACAGTACAAGACTTACATGGGTTCTTCCCATGATAAATTGCAGCTGTTTTGGCCTCCAAAGGCGGCCCTACACTTTACTAATAAATTGTTGTGTCCTAAACCCAAGTGTTGGAGTTTCGTTGTTCACCTCCTGTAATCAGACTCGCATCTTCCGATACGATGAGTCATTGAATCCCGCTCCAGGCCGATGCAATTTTCATGCTTTTTGACGAGATGCTGCTGGCTGACAGTTGAATCTCGCATCTCTATGCCATCAAAATAATCTGTTTCATCAGCTTCCCCGTAAGATGGATATCGTTCCTCCAACTGATGTTTAAATTATTAATGGTTAAGCATGTCGTCACATTAAGAGTACCTTTCTACTTCTGGATACTCACACATAACTTCAAACGAATACCAGGATGTGACGTAGCTATCTCACAAGTGAGACACATATAAGAACATTATACATAAACGTAGCTCATAGGACCTTCAGAGTTGTGTAGGCATACTGCAATGAATATCTTAAAAGTGCTCTCAGCACACTACCGTGAATGTCTTCCAAGCATTTTTGAAAGAACATTGTTGTTAATGCCTTCAGAGTTCTTGCTGCATATTGCTGTTGATGAACAAATTCAAGAAACTATTACAGAGCTTTGTAGCTTGAGATTCATGGAAAAGTAACAAAAGGGCAAGTTCAGAATGACCAATGGTCCGAGGGGGCAAAATCACGAACCTCCGATCATCGATGATCATTTGGTTCATCGATGTCAGAGGTGAGCGAAGGTTATCCCGTACGGTATGAGCCAAGAGAAGGGATACTGTGGTGGTAATTTGAATGCTGGTGAGGGGAGTAATGTGTCACAACACACAGTATATCTAACTCTGCTGAAATTCGGGCTGTGCAGTCACAGGCCGATGGGCACTAAATTCGGTTCACGGTCGAAAGCGTCTACAGTGGGCACGTGAGCATCAGAATCGGACCTTGAATGATTGTAAGGTCGTCTGGTCCGATGAATCTCGTCTTTTGTTGCGACATGTGGACGGCCAGGTACCTGTAGAACCTTTACTTGGGGAAGTGTTGGCACCAGAATGCACCGTGGGACGAAAACAAGCCGTCGGAGGAAGTGCAATGCTTTCGGAAATATTCTGCTGGGAAAGTCTGGGTCCAGTCATTCCTCTGCAGGAAATATCACATCTACCACCTACAAAATTATCACTGCGGACCAGGTACATGCTTTCATGGATGTACCTGATCTGCAGTGGTGCTTCTTTCAGCAGAATAATGCTCCATGCCACTACCCGGATTGTTTGAGACTGGTTCATGGAACATGAGGAAGACTTCCGGGTATTGTTTAGGGCGGATCAACCACGCAAGTTACAAGAGTTTAAGGATCTGCTAGTTACGTTTTGGTACCAGATAAAACAAGACACATTGAGAAATCTTGTAGCGTCTATGAGCTGTTCTGGTAGCAGGTGTGTGTGTGTGTGTGTGTATATACATATTCTATCAAGATGAGACTGAAGCAAAAAAAATTTTTTGACTCATACCAAGTACAACATAGGAAAGGTTATGTATTGACCGGTGTGAGAAAAAAAGAAAAACTGAATGTAGAAAGTGTGGAGAATACTGAGCCTTGGCTTTATCAAGGACCAGCAAAAACTCTGCATTTTCTCACTTCCTCAAAGACCTATTTGGAAATGGGTTTCTGCAAAGTCATAGATGCAAGTAATAAGCCCACCAAAAATTTCTAAAATATATATATATATGTCATAACCTCCATAGAGTTGTATGACCAAGCTTTAGTTAACAATTTAGCTTGCATCCATAACTTTCCTGGCCAGACCCATGCTCTTCATCTGTTACTAATAAACAGAAAGAAGATGATTATAGAAAACTCAAGTTGTAAGAGTGACATAATGAATCAGAAATAATGTTCAGCAATAGCAAATTGCCAAGTTACCTAGTCGCCTAAGAGAGAATTTAAACCTGAATAGCAATACTAAAGTATTACAAATTCTTAACCATTGCAATAAAAAAGGAAATATTTTTTTTTCTAAAGCACAGATTCTTGAAAGAAAACTGGATTATAAAAACACCCTACTCCACAACTTCTGACAACACAAGAACGAGAATAAAGACAATAATAAACTAAAGAAATGCTTTGTGAAGGTTATATGGCATAAACAATTAGGTGCAATATGTACAAAGTATTTCAGAAGTGCTTTAAGTGCATGATTATGTAGTTATAAAGACCTTAACTACATTGAAAACACATCGTAGACTACAAGAACAATGGAACGGAACGGCCGGCTGCTTAACTTAGTGCCCTAAAAAACGCGCAAGGTAACCAGGAAAAGAAAGAGTTAAAATCCGCAAAAAAGTTAATAGACTTGCTAGTGCCTAAATGCTTAAAGCAAAAATTAGAAAAATGTTCATGAAGTTCAAACATTGAACTCGGAAAACCTAAAACCCAAAGACAAAGAAGAGAGCTTACCTCTTATGCAACTCAACTTCTTCCATTATTGAGGAAACATGTCCGACCTTTTCCCCAAACTTCTAAACACCCCTGCCACTTCCTAGTCGCTGGGGGGCAGTGTAGGTGGGGCTGAAGGCCTCCACACACTGAAAAAAATCCTACTCGCGAAGATTTTAACTAGAGAAAAATATAGTTAAGATTGTGGATCTGTTTGATCAGAAAGAGCAGAATTAACTTTCCAGAATACATGAGAAATATTATGAAATACACAAGTAATGTATTTAATAATCTTTGCATGTATTTAATCACCTTAGTGAGCTTCTGTAGACTATTCAGAATCCTATTAATTTTAAAGTTAGTTTTACTATTTTTAGTATAGCTATTCTAGTGAGAGAATAACTAGTTTTCTTTTATATTTATTTTTATTTTCTTTTATAAACAGAATTTTAAAGTTTTTTTGTGATTTTGTCTATATTATTTAATTTTTAATAGGACCACCTTATCCATAGCACTAAGGTTCCTTTTTGTAGTTATTAGTAACAGATGAAGAGCATGGGTCGGGTCAGGAAAGTTATGGATGCAAGCTAAATTGTTAACTAAAGCTTGGTCATACAACTCTATGGAGGTTATGACATATATATATGTATATATATATATTTAAAAATTTTTTGGTGGGCTTATTACTTGCATCTATGACTTTGCAGAAACCCATTTCCAAATAGGTCTTTGTGGAAGTGAGAAAACGCAGAGTTTTTGCTGGTCCTTGATAAAGCCAAGGCTCAGTATTCTCGACACTTTCTACATTCAGTTTTTCTTTTTTTCTTTTTACTCACACTGGTCAATACATAACCTTTTCTATGTTGTACTTGGTATGAGTCAAAACAATTTTTTTGCTTTAGTCTCTTCTTGATAGAATGTGAATTCTGAATTTTCATAACTGCTGCGTCGCGCGTTTTGATCTTCAGGTTATTTTGCAACTTTCGTTTTAAATTCATAAGTTTTTCTTATGTTTTCGGCTCTGCTCTTAAGTGTATATATATATATATATATATATATATATCATCATCATCATCATCATCATCATTGTCAACCATTATCAATCCACTGCTGGACGAAGGTCTCCCCAAGTTTCCTCCACAACGGTCTGTCTTGTGCCAGTCTCCTCCATGTCACTCCCGCATACTTTCGAATTTCATCCACCCATCTTCCATGTGGTCTTCTTCTGGGTCTTTTCCTGTCCCTTGGAATCCAATCTAAAATTTCGGCTGTCCATCGATGGTCTGTTCTTCTGGCAGTATGTCCAGCCCATTGCCATTTCAGGGATTTAACTCTGATCATGATGTCTTCCACTCTTGTCATTTTTCGGATCCACGAGTTCCTCTTCTTATCTCTCCTGGTTACACCAAGCATGCACCTCTCCATGCTACTTTGAGTTGTCTGCAGCCTTTGTATGTCTCTTTTAGCTAAGGTCCACGTCTCTGCACCATACGTAAGCACTGGAAGGATGCATTGATCAAACACTTTTCTTTTAAGACATAATGGCATATTGCTCTTGAAAATTATGCTGTTTCTTCCAAAAGCTCTCCAGGCAAGTTTTGTACGCCGATTAATTTCTTCACCAATGTGACCCTCACTTGATATCTGCTGTCCAAGATAAACGTACGTGTCTGTTATCTCCAGCTTTTCTCCATCAATCTATACATCTTCATTTCTTGTAAAAGCATTGTACATCACTTTTGTCTTCTGAAAGTTCATTTTTAATCCCACTTCTTTACTCTTGTCAGCAAGTTCCTGGATCATACTCTGCAGCTCTGATGGGGTAGTTGCAAAAATGACTATGTCATCAGCAAAACGAAGGTGGGTTAGATAATCTCCATTAATCTTTATCCCTTTGTTTCCCAGTTCAGTGATTGAAAGACATTTTCCAATGTGGCATTAAAGAGCTTCGGAGATATGGTGTCACCTTGTCTCACTCCTTTTCCAATTTTTATGTGTGTTGTATTTTCAAACAGCCGAATCTTTGCACTTGCATTTTCATAGATGTTATTAATAATATTAATGTATGCATCTTCAATACCGCAGGATTTCAGAGCCATTGCAACTGCTGATGGTTTCACCGAATCAAAGGCTTTTTCATAATCGATAAAAGCCATGCACAATGGAAGCTCATATTCCCTCGCTCTTTCAATTAGTTCTCTCAGTACGTGGATATGATCTATTGTGCTGTAGCCACTCCTGAATCCAGCTTGTTCTCTCGGTTGAGCCATGTCCAGTGTCACCTTCAAGCGGTGTGAAAGAACTTTAGTGAAGATTTTATAAACCACTGATAGGAGGCTGATAGGTCTGTAGTTCCTGAGATCCTCAATGTCACCTTTCTTATGTAGCAGGATCATTGTAGCGGTGTTCCATTCCTCAGGAATCTTTCCTTCATTAAGGCATCGAGTGAAAATTTGGGCGAGTACTGTTTCAATTTCTCCACTTGCTTCTTGTATGATGTCTACAGTAATTCCATCTTCTCCTGGAGCTTTTCCCCGCTTCATGTTCTTGATTGCATGTGCAACTTCTGCTGGAAGGACGGGAAGAACTCTGGTACTGGTACCTTTCATGATGTCTGGAGTACATGTATCATCCCTTTCATATAATTTGGAGTAGAAATCTTTCACTCTTGTCAAAATTTCGCCTCTATTTCTTGTTACAGAACCATCTTCTTTTCTCAGTGCCATAATCTGTTTTTTCCCCTTACTGAGATGTCCCTTTGCTATCTTTAGGCTTTGGTTGTTTTCAATTGCTTTCCTTACTAATTCACAGTTGAATTTCCTTACGTCTTCAGTGATACTTTTTCGTACTGTCTTGCATAGCTCTATATATTCCACTTTGGAAGTCACATCTTCTTTAGTTGTCCTCATCACTCTTCTTTTTTGCATCAACATTTTGGTTTTTCCTGATAATTTGTTCACATGCAATTTGTTCTTAGACCCAGCTAATTTTGTTGCTGTTTCCATAAGAGCTTTGGTTACTTTTCTGTTAACTTCAGAAATATCCACTTCTTCCGATGTTAGGCCTTCTAAAGCAGAGAATCTGTTCTTCAGTTCCAATTTGAAGGTATTATGGTGTTTTTTAAGGTTGGTTATGTCAATACATTTTGTTTGTCTTATGAGCTTGCTACGTTCGAGTTTAGTGTTGAGGTGCATCTTACATCTCACCAATCTATGGTCACTGCCTGTGTTGAACTTGTTTAGCACACTGCAGTCTTCTATGACGAATTCTTTGTTACACATAATAAAATCAATTTCACTTGTCGTCCAATTTGGATGTCTCCATGTCCATTTCCTGTGTGGCTTTTTTTTTGAAAAAGGAGTTCAAGATGAAAAACCCTTCTGCCTCTGCAAACTCTACGAGAGTATTTCCACGCTGGTTTCTGTTGCCGTGACCGAATTTACCTACTGAAGTTTCATTCTGTTGCCGTTGCCCTATTTTTGCATTAAAATCTCCCATAATTATCTTCAAGTGCTGCTTACCTTTATTATTTAGATCACGAATTTCCTCATAAAATTCTTCAATTTCTTCTTCAGCATGACTTGTGGTGGGTGCATAAGTTTGAATAATCTGAGCCTGGTATCTTCTCGAGAGTTGGATAACGAGTCGTGCAGCTCTGTCAGAGGAACTTTCAACTTCTACAACTTTATCCTTCAGTTTCTTGTTTATTATAAATCCAACACCACTAGTTCTGCCAGTATCTGTCCCATGATAGTAGAAGAGATGTCCACTTTTCAGTTCAATGAGATCTTCTCCTTTTCTCCTTACCTCACTTAGCCCGATGATGTCCCACTTGATCCTTTGTAGTTCCTCTTCCAATTCAAGAAGCCTTGAATCAGAAGATAGGGAGCGTCCGTTGTACGCAGCCAAGGTCAGCATCAGATGGCAGCCTAGTCCGGTCCTCCGGGGATTCTTAGCACCCTCTGCCTTCATGTCGCACTGGCCGCTGCCTTGGCCAGGTACATTCCAGCTGCCGGAGACTGAGGGCCAAGATTTAAGTTGTGGAGTCATTTTGGAGGGGTTTGGCCATAACTCACCACGCTGGCCAAGCGGGTTGGTGAGTGTGGGATAGCATTTCCTCTAATCCCGATGGTATAGTTATACCGCTTTTATTAAGAGACTGAAGCAAAAAAATTTTTTAACTCTCACCAAGTACAACATAGAAAAGGTTATTTATTGACCGGTGTGAGTAAAAAGAGGAAAATAAAACAACTGAATGTAGAAAGTGTCGAGAATACTGAGCCTTGGCTTTATCAAGGACCAGCAAAAACTCTGCATTTTCTCACTTCCACAAAGACCTATTTGGAAATGGGTTTCTGCAAAGTCATAGATGCAAGTAATAAGCCCACCTAAAAAAAATTTAAAAAATATATATTTTAAAGAATATTTATAAATGTCATGACCTCCGCAGAGTTGCATGACCAAGCTTTAGTTAACAATTTAGCTAGCATCCATAACTTTCCTGGCCCGACCCATGCTCTTCATCTGTTACTATTAAACAGAAAGAAGAAGATTATAGAAGACTCAAGTTGTAAGAGTGACATAATAAATCAGAAATAATGTTCAGCAATAACAAATTACCAAGTTCGTCTGAGAGAGAATTTTAACCTGAATAGCAATACTAAAGTATTACAAATTCTTAACATTGCAATAAAAAAGGAGATATTAATTTTTTTAAAACACAGATTCTTGAAAGAAGACTGGATTATATAAACCCACTACTCCACAACTTCTGACAACACAAAAACGAGAATATAATAAAGACAATAATTAATTAAAGAAACGCATTGTGAAGGTTATATGACATTAACAATTAGTTGCAATATGTACAGAGTATTTCAGAAGTGCTTTAAGTGCATAATTAAGTAGTTATTAAGAACTTAACTACATTGAAAACACAGCGCAAATTACAAGAACAATGAAACGGCCTGCTGTTTTGGCCTTAGTTCCCTAAAAAACGCGCAAAGTTACCCAGAAAAGAAAGAGTTAAAATCCGCAAAAAAGTTAATTTTAAAGTATTTCTTTTGTTTTCGGCTTTGCTCTATAGTCTTGCACCATCCTTAGCCATCTCTCTGCCAGTTCTTCGATTCTGCGGCGGTACCAGTTCTTGTCCTTAGAGGCGAAGAACTCCTTCACCCCAGCTGCCACCTCCTCCTGGTTATTGAAGTGCCGCCCGCAAAGGAAATGTGCCATGGACCGGAACAAGTAATAATAAGACGAGGCAAGGTCCGTATTATATGCTGGGTGTGACATCAGTTCGATGCCCTCAAGTTCCTGCAGTTTTGCCCGAGTCGTTTGCGAGGAAGCCGATCGTTGTCCTGCTGTAAGAGAGCGTGCTTTCTGTTCACCAGTGCAGCATACTTCTCCTCCAAAGCGGCATACATCCGCTCTGGCTGTTCAGAGTGGAGGTTTGTGTTGATGGTACGACCGTCTGGAATAAGTTCGTAATGGATTATCCCCTCGAAATTCCACCAGACGCAGAGCATTATCTTGTGCTCGAAGTTCCCACGTTTGGTAACACGTTCTAGAAGATGGCCTCGGCTCAACCACTGCCGTTGTCTGTTAGGATTACGAAAATAGACCCACTTTTCATCGAACGTAACAATTCTCTTGATGAAACGCACATCGCGCTGGTCTTGTCTCGTGCACACTTCCACTCGGAGGTTTGCTTCAGCTGGCGTCAATTCGTGAGGGACAATGCTTCAGCTCCTGTAGACCTTCCAGAGGTCCTGAAGCTGACGAACCACGGTGGTCTGTGATATGCCCAGCTCACCTGATAATCTCCGAGAGCTAATTGTCGGATTTGCCTGTACGACCTGACGCACGGCATCCGTATCTACGGCTCGCGGCCAACCTGTCCTTGGCTGATAGTCGAGGTTTCCGTCACCTGAGCGAAATTTCTTAAACTATCTGCTTGCGGGGCTGTGGTCCAAGGAACCTTCCCCTTTCGCATGACAAATGTTTCGTGCTGCTTGAGCAGCGTTATGGCAGAGTTTAAACTCGTAAAGCAAAAATTCCCTAATTAATCGATTGTGGCTGTTCATCTTTTAGGCGTCCCAATCACAGACAGAACGATATATCCCTTTAGACGGACAGCATGGCGCGACTTGAACTAGTTTAAACGCGTGACAAACCCGCCACAGCACATGAGTTAATGCAAATATTGCAAAACTTTCGACTCACCCTCTGTAGTTATTCTTAGCCTTTGTTCCAATCCAAATTTCAAAAATCTTGGTAGCACCCATGCCTGGAGCTGTTTTGGCGGTACATGGAACACCATTATATTAGGCAAGTGGTCATAATGTTTTGACTCTTTGGTGTATAATTGTAAGTATTGTTAAGTCGCCGTGTAGGGACTGTGTAAGCAAAACTAAAGTGCGTAACTGCCCTGAGAAGAAAATTCGCAATTCACTACACGGAAACTGCATCGCTAGGGTGCTTCCAATGGAAGGAGTAAAATGGTATTATTTAAAGTTAGATTTTTGGATAGTACACCTACCTTTCCTCTGGACTACTGTAGGTGTTGCAGTTCATTAGATTATTCCAACCTTTCATGAGAGACGGTACCTACTGTAGTCCTGAGAGAGGGTAGGGGTACTAACTGAAAATTTGACTTTAAGTAATATCATTTTATTCCTTAGTAAAAACGCCTATAATTTTGTGAAAATTGTAGTATATTAAGCCTAGGAATAGCCATGTCATCAAATATTAACAAGGAAGGAATAAGTTTGTTAGATTGGAGTTTTACAAATCACTGCCTGGAGACACTTCATACTGCATGAAGAGGGGCCGACTATAAGAGGAGAAGCATTTTTGAGCATCACTGAGACGTGCATTTGATGACCTCATGCCCTTTCACATGCAAAACATTAATGTAATAGTGAAAATCCTCTAAACACGTGGGGTCAATGAATAAACAAAGACATCGCTCTTTCCTCGTTTATCAACGCATAGCAACCGAAAAATTGTTATCCGGCCACGGTTGGAATCGTACCCCAGATCTATCGATATCTAGTCGAGTGCGTTCGCCATATGCTACAACGGCCAACAATCAACGGCGCTATGTGCGTTTATCTGCCAGCTTCTAACATCACATATCCGTAGGATGGGCTCAGCAACTGAGACGTCTCCATCTGGTAGGTATTAACGGCACAAGCTGTACAGGATGTTTCGAAAATATCTGGCCAAATTGTAAAGGGTGGTAGAGGGGCCCAAAATAAACATTTTTTTTGTCAAAGAATGTGTGTCTGGAAAAGCCGCATTTAGGTGGTAGAGGGCGCTGTTTAGGTCAGTCGATAACACGTTTTTGTGGCGTAAGGCGTCATTCCCCACTCGGATTTTCAACGGGATGCATCGCTACACGAATTCAGAGCTCGCACATAGGCATCTGATGTATAGGGCTGCGAACGGAAACGGACGAGCTGCTCAAAGGTTGTACACAGTGCACGATTCCCGACGAGACATCTGCCGAATCGCCAAACGTTCGAGCGTGTGCACCGGCAGCTTTGCGACAGTGCATCTTTCAGAGCTAGCAGGCGTGATGTCGGCCGGACAAGAAGTTGCAGAACTCCTACATTGGAAGAAGCTGTCTTACGTGCAGGTGAGTTAAATCCTGCCACAAGCACGAGAGATGTCAAATCTTCCTTTAGGTGCCAGCGCTTAAACGCGGCATTTCCGGACACACATTCTTTGACAAAAAAATGTTTATTTCGGGCCCCTCTACCACCCTTTACAATTTGGCAGATATTTTCGAAACACCCTGCATATTAATTATAGCAAATAAATCCAAAGGGCGAGAACAATAGTGAAAATCTTCTAAATACGTGGCGTCAGTGACGTATCAATCCTCTAAACACGTGGCGTCAGTGATGATACGTATTTAGAGAATTTTCGCTATTGTTCTCGCCCTTTGGATTTATTTGCTATAATTAAAATATAGCATGTGCCGGTAATGCCCACCGTCTCACTTGCTATGGAGACGTCTCACTTGCTGAGCCTTACGGATATGTGATGTCAGAAGCTGACAGATAAACGCACATAGCGCCGCAGATTGTTGGCCACTGTAGCGTAAGGCGAACGCACTCTGCTAGATAACAAGAGATCTAGGGTACGATCCCAGCAGTGGCCGGATAATAACTTTCCTGTTGCTATGTGTTGATAAAAGTGGAAGAGCGATGACTTTGTTTATTAATGTAATGATTACAAATTTGCAACTTTCTTGATTATTGAACAAAAATTGTTTCAACTTGCTAAAATATCTCACTGAACGATTGTGGTCATATTACGGTAAAAAAAGCATTAAAACTTCATCAATCACACGCATTCAATTGGAGGCAGTAGAGAAACTAACCCAATACAATACGTAGTGTGATCAAAAAATTCCGAGCCTAGATACGTAGCGCGCCAACAGATGGCAGTACTCGGATGCGCCAGCAGTGATCAAGGGCAGTGATCTTCACGAGTCACTGTGCCGAGTGGCGTTGTTCTGTGATAATTGGTGACCACGTGCGGAACACAGTCGCGATTTCGGTATGGACTGCAAACTAGAGCAGCGAGCTAACATCAAATTCTGCGTCAAACTCGGCAAATTGGCAACGGAGACGCATGAAATGTTGCGGCAGGCTAATGGCAATGAAGCAATGAATCGTGCGAGGTGTTTTGAGAGGCACTCTCACTTCAAAGAGCAGCAGAACAGCACTGGAAAACGACGAGAGGTCAGGGCGACCATTCCACGAGCAAAACTCCCGAAAATGTGGACAAAATTAGGGATCTAGTGCACGAGGATTGTCGGAGAACCATTCAAGACATTGCTACCATCGTCAATGTGTCATACGGAACAGTGCAAGAAATTCAGATGTAGGTTTTGAACATGCACCGCATTGCTGCAAAGTTTGTGACAAAGATTCTGAACCCCGAACAGAAGGCGCTCCGACTCGAACTCTGTCAAGATCTTCGTCAGCAGGTGGTGAATGACCCAACGTTCCTGTCGCTGGTCATCACTGGGGCCGGGACTTGGGTCTACGGTTACGACCCGGAGACCAAACAACAGTCGTCGCAGTGGAAGAGCCCGGCATCTCCACGACCGAAGAAGGCCCGACAGGTCCGGAGCGCAACCAAAAACATGCTCATCGTGTTCTTCGACATTTGTAGGGTTGTACACCGTGAATTCGTCTCCCAGGAACAGATAGTCACCTCCCTTTTTTACTACGATGTTCTTCTTAGGAAGATATTCACCGCAAACGACCTGAAATGTGGCGCAGGGGCGATTTCCTGCTCCATCACGACAATGCAGCAGCTCACAGAGCGTTAGCAACACACTAGTTTTGCATCCGCAACAGCATGCCTACCCTTCCTCACCCGCCTTACTCGCCAGATTTGGCCCCCTGCGACTTCTTTCTTTTTCCGAAAATGAAGCTGAAGCTCAAGGGTCGTCGTTTTGAAACAGTGGACGAGATCTAGCGCGAATCGCAGACAGTGCTTGACACGATTCGCGAACAGGACTTCCAGGGAACGTTCCACCAGTGGCAAAACCGCTGGCAGCGGTGTATCGCTGCCCAAGGAGACTACTTTGAGGGAGATCATAGCCAGACTTAAGTAACGTAAGTACTTTGTTGTATATCGGCCTAGTCTCGGAACTTTTTGATAGGACCTCGTATAAAGAGTGCTTCGTGGGTACAATAAGAGCATCGTTTTTAGCTACACTACAGATGTGGAGCATTATCATCTTTAAGTAATGCACAGATTTCCCGCTGGAGGTGTAAAGGTCTAAACCTTTTCCCAGCTATTTCTGCTTCCGAAAGGCGTATTTGAAAAGTTATTTTTCCCTAGCATAGCTTTTTCCATGCAGAATATTTTTCGCCTATTTTCAAGTTTTCCATTATGCAAAATTCGTTTGCTAGAAGAATTTTTCTTTCTCTCGTATATTTCTCCTTTTAACTGTTCGACTTGAAAAACTTTTTGAGCGCCATTTGTTAATTTTCGTAACATGCTTTTTAGCCACTGGTGGAACTAAGCACATGTTTGTATTTCTGAATGTTTTATCGATTGTTGAAATCGGTTGATTGTTTTCCTAACCGGTTCTACTGACTTTGAATAGCTTTGATAAATTTAATTCGCATCAGAACGGATTCAAAACACGAGCTCATTACAACCGAAAATTCGGTATCATTTTTTTATTTAGTGAACATCTAGTCAACGATTTGCCGAGGGCAATCTGTCCTACCTGTGATTTTTCACTATACAGATACTACTGGCAAAAACGTTGTGACTGGGGCACAAAATGTTACAGATGACACGTGAAGACTTATGCTTCACCAAATAGTTGTAAAGTATGACTGAAGGTAAAATTTGCCTGCCTGTTATCGGTAATACTGTAGCACCTATTGGTGAAACATAAGGGGGATCCACTGAAACATGAGGGGGACCTGAATCGTTGGCTTGACATAATTTAATATACGCTATACCGTCTTATGTGAGCTGGTGGAAACGTCATTAAGAGGTCCGTATTTGTATATTCTAAGTGTATCTAGTTTAACAATCCTCATAATATAACTTGCAATCCTGAACGTTTCGCCCATCAAGAATTGAAGGTTTGACTCTACCTAATGGGTGAAAACTAGCGCAGTAAATTTAAACATAACATTGGAATATTAGCCCAGACAGCAGAAACAGAAGCTAGAATCTTACGCTGTACGCCGTTCGACCACCAGGCGACATATACTGCATACTACATTTTCAAGAAGCGTAAGCTTCTGATTACATATGCGCGTTCTACCTCGATTTGATTGTCGAGGAGTGGAGGCTGGAGTATCTTGGCCTGAAACTGGAGGAAATAAATCGAATCACTCAGAAACGAGTGCTGTTTTAAGCTCGTGGTAGTATTCAAACCAACCATACGGTACAAAAAGGAAAGATGCATTTCATCAAAATCTTGTATCACCTGCTTCCCATTTTACTGTTTGTAATAGTTTTACGTCATTGATGAAACATCACGCAAAACTAATTCGGATAGAGTGCCAAAAAATAAAAAGGAATTAAACTATGTTACTCTTTACAATTATGCAACACACGAAGATAACGATACAAAGAAGTTTTTTTTTTGTTCTTACTGGAGGAGCTGCTGCTGCTGGTCTTGTTCCAACATATTTCCATGATTCAGTATCTGGAGCAACGTCTCCTCCGCTTCCTTCCGTAGCTTCTGCTCTTTACTCAACTCTCGCTTCAGTTGCTCCATCTGAAATTAATAAAGAAACAACATCTCAGCATCTAAAATGTCATCCGTACGTTTACAGCGAGCAAATAAACTAAAACAGAAAGAAATGGTTATCACGATTAACAACGTCGAGGAGGCAGCCCGAAGACGGGCTTGGAATTTGGGACACTTAACGAAGTGAAAGAAGTCACCCGAGTGGAAAAACCTCAAAACCACTGAACAAAAAGGATTTTCTGCCCTTTCAATCTTTAAAGGAAGGAATCATCTGACTCATGTAAACAGGAAGGGGAAGAACTTGCTCGGAAAGACCAGTTTAACATCTGCGACAAAGTTATCATTTGTTTTGGCTGATCTCGTGAAAGAATGCAAGGTACCGTGCACACTCCTTTCTTGTATAAAAGCACGGTTAATTAAGCTCAGAAGTGTTATTTTATCGGACGCTTTGTAATTTATTTACATAAATTCTTGTCCATTCTAATGAATTTTCCGTGCATTAAGAAACCCATTTGACTGAGATCTTACCACTTCGTTTGTTTGATTTTCCTGAAGCAAGGAGCCACAGTTGGCCATAGAGAGGCAAAGCGAAATACACACAAGCACGCACGCATGCACACACACACACAAACGCACAAAGTGTAAGCTCGGGTCGTGGGGACACCGACTCTCAATTAACTGGTAGAACCAGCTACACACGCACACAATGGTCAGCTTGGGCCACGGGACATCAACTGGAAGAAACTGAGAAACACACACACACATATACACACGGTTAGCCCGTCCGTGGGGACACTAGCTATCAGCTGAAAGAACCAGCACACACACACACACACACACACACACACACAAAGTTCAGCTCGGACCGCGGAACATCAATTCTTAACTGCAAGAACCAGTGACACATACGC
The DNA here is from genome assembly GCA_039090855.1 of Macrothele yani. NCBI lineage: Eukaryota > Metazoa > Arthropoda > Arachnida > Araneae > Macrothelidae > Macrothele > Macrothele yani. The sequence goes on from CM077014.1 coordinate 6,713,676, forward strand.
ACACAAAAGGTCAACTCGGGCTGTGGGGACACCAGCTCTCAATTCTCTGGTCGTGGGGACACCAACTCTCAATTAACTGGAAGAATCAGCTATAAATACTCACACATGCACACACATACAACAAAATACAAACACACAAAAGTTCATTCAGCTCAGGTCGCGGGACACCAGCTCTCAATCAACTGAGAGAACCAGCAACGCCACACACACGGTGAGTTCGGGTCGCGGGAACACCAACTCTCACACAACTGGAGAAGAACCAGCCAGCCACACACACACACACATACATGCATACAAATCTACAAAAGTCAGCTCGGGTCGCGGGGACACTTAACTCTCAATCAATTGTGCATAGAACAGGCAGCTGACACTCCTGTGGTTACTTGCTCATTATTATTACTTCAAAAACGAAATTCCTGCAAAAAAAATAAAATATATATATATATAAGAGCAGTAAGGCAAGAAAAGGACGGTAATGATAATAAAAATGTTTTTTTTTAATTGGAGGTTTAACGACCACCATGAGCAACTCAATCGGCTATAAGCACTCGCCCGTCCCTAATTTAGGGTCACTGGTTCCAGGGGAGGGAGGGAGCCAGTGCCGTAAGACAAACACAACATCCATGCCTCACCGGGATTCGAATCCGGGCCCCTTTCGGAAGAATGATCAGAGGTTATCGCTCGCTTAGACCACTGCGCCACCGGGGCGGCGGTAATAATTGTTTTCTTGCCTTACTTCGCAGTGTGTTTTGTGGAAACAACGTTCATGAACGAGGATTGTTGATAAGAAGAAATATCAAGAAATGTAACAACCACGAAACGTTACAATTTTATGCTGACGGAGACGAGGAAAAAGGCTCGACAACCAACACTAGAATATTTCAATCCGCCCAGCAGTGTTTCTCAGCCAGGAACTTCAGGCACAGCATGATCTTCAGGGATAGATAACATCGAATCTGACTCAGATTAAGTCTTATGTGAATGTTTTGAATTTTTTGTTTTTGTTTCAAATTCTAACGTACTTTTTACGAAACCTCGAACTAATTTCTTGAAAAAAAATCTTCACTGTTTATTTGCATGACATTACGCAATTTACATTCAATGGACAAAATGTTACAGACACCAAACTAATAGCACGTTGGTTCACTTCTAGCGTGAATAAAAGCCTGTACGCGCCGAGGCATGGACTCCACCAGATGCCGAAGGGTTTTTGGAGGTAATGTCAGCCATTCCTGTTGCAGCATTGTCTACAAGTCTGCCCGAGACGTCGATCCAGGATCAATGGATCTGACATTCTGCTCCGCGGAATCATAGAGATCTTCAACAGGGTTGAAATACGGAGAACCTGAGGGCCACTGAATGGTTCCGAACTCAGATGAGTGTTCCTTGACTCATGCCTGAGTGGTTGAAGCCCGATAGAGCGGCGCATTGTCCTACTGGCCACAGCCCATCGACCGCAGGACGCACAAAGGCCATGAAAGCATGTTAGTGATCAGCAAGCACATGCTGGTAGCGCGCAGCGGTGAAAGACCTCACCAGGCAGACTAAAAGACCTAATATGCTCTCCATGAGAAAGCTTCCCAAACTTTCACAGAACCACCAACCAATTGAATAGAGTCGACCTGGCCGGACGGGGCCATGGCCTAATGCTGTCGATGCAACACCCGTACCCTCCCCGTCAGCCCAACACAGCTGAAAACGGGATTCATCTGACCACACGACGCGGCGCCACTGTGAAGAGATCCAGTTTTGATGTTCCCGTCATCAAGCGAGGTGTAATGTCCAACAGTGGCACCCGAGTAGAGCGTCTGTTCCCGTAGCCCATGGAATGCATTGTGCGCCATACTGTTCACTCGCTGACGCTGCTTGGGTCTCCGGCATTTAACCCGCATGTAGCTCTCTGGGTGCTGTTACGTCCGTTGATGGCATACTCGCGGTACACCCTTCATACGGTTGCCTCGGGAACCCTCGGGTTCTTACCACTTCGGCGATACAGTGACCCATCTGTCTTGTGCCGACAGTGCGTCCACGATCAAAGTCGCTCAGATAATCACGTTTAACCATGTTTGTCGATTGCGCTACACTTCTGGGAAGCCCTCCTGCACGCCTATTTATCGCCTGCGTTAGGTTTGGGTCTGTTCCACTCTGCGCGTGGATCGATTCCCATGTCAACACTGCACATCACCCTTAACTCTAATGTTTTGTCTACTGAGTGTATCAGTATAATCGTTAACATCCATTTTCTATTCCGGATGAAGGTCTCCCCAAGTCTCTTGCACAACTCAAAGACTTGAGCAATTCTCTACCACGTCACTCAGGTATATTTGAGAATTCAAACACCTATCTCCCACGTAGTCGTCTTCAGGTTCTTTTCCACACCTTAGGTATTCAGGCAGGTATTTCAGTTGTCCAATGGTGGTTAGTTCTAGCAATATGTCCTGCCCATCGCCACTTCAAAGTCTTTCCTTCCATCATGGTGTCATCCACTCTTGTCATGTTCCTGATGCGTGGGTTCATTTTCCTGACACATAATTCCTTTTCCTATCTTCCTTGGTTACACCAATCATGCATATCTCCATGCTGCTTTGAGTTGTCTGCAGTGTATTTATGTTTTTTAAATGAAAGCCCATGTTTCTGATCCAAAAGTAAGAACTGGAAAAGGTGCACTGATTAAACACTTTTCTTTTAAGACACAATGGTTAATTGGCTCTTGAAAATTATACTGTTTCTTCTAAATGCACTCCTGAAAAGGTTCATACGCCTATTAATCTTCTTCCATGCGGTCCTCACTTGAAATCGGTTTCCAAGGTAGATGTAGGCATCAGTTCCTTCTAAATCTGCCCTATCTATTTTGTTTTCTGTAAGATCATCTTTCATCCCATTACTTTACTTTTTCATCAAGTTCCTGGCTTATACTCTACTACTCTGAAGGGGTAGGTACCTACAAAAATGACAAATTCGTGAGCAAAAAAAGATGGTGGGTTAAACAATCTCAGTTAATATTTACCTCTTTGTGTTCTCAATTTAATTCTTAAAAGACATTCCGCAATGTAGCGATGTTGCCACCTTTTCTCACTCCTCTTCCAATTGCAGTGTCCTCGAAGAGTCTAATCTTTGCATTTTCATAGATGACATTAATAATATTACCTTGTGCATCATCAATACCGCAGGAATTCAAAGATATAAAACTGATGGTTTCACGGAATCGGAAACCTTTTCATAACCAATAAAAATCATACAAAGTAGTAGTTCGTATTCATTCGCTCTTTCAATTAGTTCTCTCAGTACAGTGATATGATCTAAAGTGCTGTAGCCACTTCTGAAAATAGTTTGTTCTCATGGTCGAGCATGTCCAATGTTTCCCTCAAGCCATGTGACAATTCCTCAGTGAAGATTTCGTTAACAACTGATACGAGGCTAATTGGTCTGTTCTTCCTGATATCTTCGCGGCTTCCTCTTTTATAAAGCAGGATCACTGTTTGACGTGAAGCAATGCAACAACGCATTCGCGAAAAGTACATGACTGCTAATGCTCAAAAAAAAAAAAAAAAATGTTGTGAAGGAGAGCTGCGCAGGCTTGCTGCTCACGCTGGGAAATGTAGAAAACCGCAACAAAGTACAAGATATATTAAGAAAATACAACGTTTGTCACATATATTTAATTTTTTTTTTTTCAAGTTGACCAAGACTTCGTTAGGCTCTGGCCTAGCTTCATCAGGACGAATGGCACGTAAATATTCAAATTGTATATGATATCATAAATGGTGTTTGCAGCCACGGGTTTTGGTTAGTTGCTTCCACGTGCTTGATAGCCAAGTCATTAACAACTTGCGAAGACTTCTGATATACAGAGTGATCGTAAAGTTCCTGAACCCTGAATTAAAAAAATATTGCGTATGATGTAAGCAAAAGTTCAAACCAATTGATGTGGCAAAACGAGTCAGCAACTCGTCGAGATCAAATAACGCGCTTATCGAATGCCTGAAGGAAATTGGCAGAGTGCCAGAAATGAATAACTAGTTCCACGTGTGCTACACAGTTTGCCCACTTTAGCGTCGTCATTTGCACAGAGGCATGGGTTTGACGAGGGAGCTAAGAATTTGTTTACTTGAAGCTTATTTGCAAGCGCAGTCTTACAGTGTATAGAAGAGTTCAGGGGAAATTTTCCGCAGCATACTGTGGTAAGTAAATCAACGATACACAGTTTACTCGTAGGATTTCGGAAAACTGGAAGTGTTGATGATATGCATAGAAATGGCCGGCCAAGTGTGTTAACGCCGGAAGTGATAAACGATGTTGAAAAACGTTTGCAACAGTCACCTACAAAATCGTTTCGTCGCTTATCTCAGCAAGTGAAACTTTCTTACGGCTCAGTACAGAAAGCGTCCTAAAGATTGCAGCTTCATGCATAAAAAGTGAAAGTTGTCCAAGAACTGAAGGCACACATGGTACGCATAAACATCTGCTGCATTGCAGTTAGTTTCGTAATTTTACTCGATACAACAAGGGCTTATTGAATAATGTTTTCTTTTCGGAATAATGTTTTGTTTTGTTTTCCTGTGGGGATATTTAAAGGACCGTGTTTATGCAAACAAACCGGCATGACCTGCAGTCATTGAAAACAAACATTATTCAGGCTATAGCGGAAATCACGCCATCTATGCTGAAACTCGTTACGAAAAGCATGTGTCGCCGCATGGATATTTGCATTCAGCAACACGGAGATCATTTCCATCACCTTCTTTAGGTCAACAGCAGTTACTCAAAAATCGATGGAAGATGTATCACAGCTGTAAGTAAACTTTATGTATCTGTATAATATTGTTCAAATTAAAGTTCGGGAACTTTTCGATCATCCTGTATATGGAAAGCTTCCAAAATATCAAGTTTGGTGATTGAATCTGGCTTGTTGATTAGTTTTGCTTCTTCAAAGCGAAATTTATGGTCCTTTTCGTAACAGTGTTTAATCATTGATTACTTTTTTAGTCTCTGATTTCAACAAAGTACAAGGTGTGTTGTCACCTTTTCAGCTGTCAACAGATAACAATTCATTCACCGTGGTCTTTCTGGCATTTTAAAATACATCTTCAATTCTTTTTCTTTAGGCTAATAAAATAATCTCCAATACGGTGGAGGTCAGCCCGGTGGCCGAGGGTTACGAAATGTTGGCTTCTAATCATTCCTCCGAGGTGGGTTCGGGCTCGAATCGCGAGTGAGACATAGATGGTGCGTTTGTCTTACGGTTCTGGTTCTTCCCCTTCCCGGGATTCAGTGGCCCTAAATTACAGACAGGCGACTGCTTATAGCCCATAGTCATCGTTAAACATCCAAGCAAAAGAAAAACGGTCAGTGGTAGAAAGACGCATGTGATCCTACAAAAGAGCCACCCCAGGCCACTAGGAAATGAAAGGTTTCACGTTATTCTAAGGGACTAAAAAGAAATATTAAGTGCACAAATAAGCTTTAAAGCGTTTTAAGCCAACGCAACATGTAATTTGAGAGAAAACAACAATAACTATACGAATCAAAATATGCGCTGTCATTATCTATCACCATCCCCCATCGGTCGGACAGCGGACGGATTCTAACCATGAAGAATGCTTCCTCGTATGACGCGATGAAGTAGTCAACCCAGTTTTGTACTTCGTCACATGTCTGGAACCTTACATCAGACAAACCATGTTGCATCGATCGGAACAAATGATAGTCTGAAGGAACTATGTCGGGACTATACGCCGGGTGCTCCAAAACTTCCCAGCCAAGCGTCAGTAACGTTTCCTTGACCAATTTGACGACATGCGGCCTAGCGTTGTCATGCAGTAATTTCACGGGAGGCAATCCTTTGCCTGTGAATGGACGTTTCAGACAGATTTCCTGGTTCAGTCGCAGCAATTGTTGCTTGTAGCGATCAACAGTAACAGTTTGACCCTGTTCCAATAGTTCATAATAGAGCACACCCTTCATATCCCACCAGATGCACAGCAGAACTTTCTTGGAGTGAATATTGCGTTTCAGTGTCGAAGTTGTTGCTTCACCGGGTCTACCCATGGGTAGACCCGTCCGCTAAAACACTGCAGTGTTTTATGCGTTTGGGATTCTAGTACCGTATCCACGTTTCATCCCCCTGTAACGATTTTCCATAGGAAACACTTTCTGTGTTGTTTATTCAACAGATTCAAACACTTCACGACACGCTCATGCTTTTTTCTCTGGCTCAGAACATGTGGCACTTATTTTTCTTCCTTCTGAATCTTTTCCACTGCGCGTAAATGATTGGAAATGGTTTGTTGAGTTACTCCCAGTTGTTCAGTTAGTTCTTTTTTGCATTTGAGAGGAATCTTCATCCAGCAATGCTTGCAGTTCCTCATGTGCAACCTTCTGCGGGGCGCTGCTACGTTCTCGATCGCTAACGTCAAAATCACCTGCTTTAAACCGTCTAAACCAAAACTCACACGTGCTTTTCGATATAATATTCTTCCCCAGAACAGAGCAGATCGATACACATGCTTTTGCAGCACTTTTTCCTTGATTAAATTCGTAACGAATGCAGTGTGGAATAAATTCAGTATAGCTTGCCATCTTTCACCTACCGATGTGCAAGTGCGTTTGACAGTTGGGCAAACTTTTGTGTCCCATTTTATACTCTGGACCAGTTACGGTCAGATGACAACGCGCCGGATATGTAAAAGCATTTTTTTCACACAAAGAATGCTTTAAAACGTATTAGTACACCTAATACCACTACAATAGAATAAAGCAAATGTTTCCACCCAAAAGATACAAATGTGCTTTGTTAGACAGAATTTTTTCCCCCGAAAACTATGGACTGTTGGTGCTTCAATCCTGAACATGAGCATACCACTCTTCCTTTTCCTTCTTTATTTTACTGCTTTTTGAGCAGGGCGTGTTACTACTTAGTGGATCAACAGGAGAAAAGTTCAGCAGGTGCTGGTGGCCTATTAGGTATCCCGCAGACAACGAGTGAAGGATCGCACTGAGCGTTCCGACCAAGCAGAAAATTTGTCTGTCTGATCGTCTAGGACGGTATGTTAGAAGTATTCTCTTGCACTTTTATTCCCTACAGCGTTGAAAAGGGGGGAAGGTTAGGGGTCCAGAGACGGTACAACACAGAAGAGGCGGAGTATGTGACATGGGACGAAAAACCCTTGCGCGAAAAAGACTCAGAATAGCATTCTCTGCGAAATTCCTTTTCGCCAACTGCGGGACTTTAATAAGAAAGGCAAAGATAAATAGCCCCTACGAGAACCTTGTATTTTTAGACGCTGCTGTATACTACTCTTCCAACAAGAAGCAACCCAGAGCAACAAAAAAAATATCAAACCTCCCTCCGATGAGCAGTAAAGGAAAAAAAAAATCTAAGACGGAGACAGATTTGCACTGCGTAAAAGCGAAAGAGAAATTCAAGCCTTGAAATGTACTTCCCTGACATTAATCTAAAAAATCATCACAACGAAAGTTAAGCCGATGCTGTCTACACACAAGCGATGAAGAATAATTTCAACTGTACATATTTAAGAACAGAACATTTGTTGCTTCTATCAAGTTTCCGAAGAAATGATCGAACCCCATGTTTCATTTAATAGAAGCGTTCTTTTATGAAATCCAACAAAACGTTGCGACGATGTTGACATTAAGGCCAGGTTTTACCTTTTTTCTAACCTGGTTAGAGGCAGACGCCTATCCAACAGAAAAAGTCTAGAATTAATCAACATGTTTCTTCGCCAACTTTGAAGGATAAAAACGCTCGATGCAGCCCAAACTAAGTAAAAACATTAATGAATACGTCTTTTAAATAAGTAACAAGCGTAAATAAGGAATCATTAATGCCAAACCCAACTGTCGCATGAACATTGTAAACAACAAGTCTGATCAGACACAACAGCAGGTGATCGATCATACGTAGTCGTCGCTTGGGAGTATTGTGCGTAGCAGAAGTGACTGGATTGTGACATAAGAGTTATAGAGGGCGCTGAGTTGTATCACTGATCAAGTCAAATGTGATTTTACTAGCTCATAGCACGGGTGAAAAAGCTGCGACTGAAATTTTTATAACACGAATCGTAAAATACATATACATAACTATAATAAACGGTTGAATTATTGATGGACAATCTATAAGATAGGTCACCAACAACTAAATTACCGTAATATCCCCGTGACAGAAGCTTATTATGTAGGATAATAGATTTTAAACCGTCATATAACGGTCACAGTACGTTAAAAATCATACATTGTAAAAATGTAGGTAATAAAAATGATGTAAATTAAAGGTCGTGAAAGACTTCTTAGAAGATTGGTTTGCACGCCATCGCTGTTGTCGTTCTATGTTTAAGCGACGATTTCTCTTTCAGCTTTATCTTCTTCCATCTTGTACTACAAAGAAAAAACCCCACGGAACCAATAATTTTTTTTTTATTTCAATCACAGTGAATCAAAACTACACCTGCAGTTCCTTTCTTACCATTTTACTTGTTACTTTTTATGAAATAAAATAACGCTGATTCCTTTTTATGAAATTACCTGCAATTTTATTCTTTTTATGAAATTACTCTGCAATTTTATTCCCTTTTATGAAATTACTCTGCAATGCGAAGAAAATGTAAAACACGACATAACACCTACGTAACAGAACAAACGTCGCAGACAGTTGTTCGAGCACTTATGTGTTGCCACAGATGAAGTCGTTTGCCTTACTATATTTTATTTTCCGGTATTTTTCCTTAATTTTACGTATCGTGCGATAGCGGTGAGCTTAGTTACGATTTCGGCCACCAGATAAAAGCAGATGGCGCCGCAAGTACTGAATGACGTAAGTTGGGACAGACGTAACCTACTATATAGGTTTTATTTTGCCGCTATGACTGACTGGTATTACATATTAAACTTCTTGAACTCCAGCTACTTATATCCAACGGCTGCCTGGCTGTTTTTGCATTTCTAAGTCATGCAAACATTGACACTTTATTGTACCATACTTAGGCTTAAACCTTATTGAACACCCACCCACCTAACGAATTAGCAGTCTCAGTCACATGGTTCAATTATACCCCCTAATGCAAAATATCTTTCTTTGTCTTGCTTAAATTCACTTTAGCTCAGTTCGGCATGAAATTTTACTTCCAGTTACTCAAGAACATGTTATTAACTTTTCAGCGATTGTCTCATTTTCACATGCTTATTAATTTAGAGATAAATCATATGAGAGAGAGAGAGAGAGAGAGAGAGAGAGAGAGAGAGAGAGAGAGAGAGAGAGAGAGAGAGAGAGAGAGACGAGCTAATAACATCGTGTCTCACTGATATTCAGTTCCAAATGATAAGTGCTGTTTAAACATATTTTTACGACCGAAGTGTTTGTCATTCCTTAGAATAAACGGATGTCATGAATACCAAGTTTTTATTATTCAAAACTTGGGATTCATGACATCCGTTTATTCTAAGGAATGAATTCCTCGATATTAAATCATATCATCCAGGATTTAATAGAGGAATTATCCTAATCCCCTTTACTAACACACTTGCGATTCAGCTTTTCTTTTTATCTTGAAACCAGATTTTAGCTTGCGCATGCGCAGATAGAACTTCGTAGCGACATCACATTTCATAGGTGCCACGGTCGTTTCTTACGTTCGTCAAAATCTGAATAATAATAATAATAATGATAATAATAGTGTTATTGAAAAATTAAACAGTCAAAATACTATTGCTGCCGCCATAGTTTAATAAATATTTATTGCTATGACTCATCTTCTTTCATTCGTTTCACAATAACATTCATTAATCTACCTACCTAAGTACCGCTCAATATCAGGAACTAATAAACCTTATTGTTTGTTATGATTTAATTCCAGTTATTATGTACGGGACTTTGGTTCTGTGTGGTCGTGAGTGACCTGAATAAATGCAATGTGTTGTACGTAACTAAATGTATACTCCCCAATCACTCGTTTTATTTCACACCCACAAAAATCTTGGTATCAGAAGATGCATGGCATAACTTATTTGCAAAGAGTACTCTCTATTTTTTTTAAATATTTGTTTGCTTTCTTTCTTTCGTTTTCTTTTTGCTTTTTAAGCACTAATCTCCATTTCTGTGATACACAGCTTGAAGATAAAAATAAATAAATACAAATGTTCCGCTACGAAATAATGAAACATCTGCCCACATGCGGTGGGTAGCTCGCAAAGCAAGCGTGAGAAACACACTGAAATGAAAGGGAGAAAAAAAAATGTTTACATCGTAAGAACATGCCGCGTATCCAAACTCTCGATTGGTAACATCTAGAGTATTCAGTGTAAATCACAGCCGCTCGTGTTTCCTGTTCTCTTTCTGTTTCGTGCGCAAGCGCAGCTCACAGATCTTTGTCACCTGTAGAAGTGGTAACGCGTGTCCTTGATCAACGGAACCGCTTTGTGCTTCTTCATGAGACAGGCATGTTCGAAGGGTTTGACGCAGATGTAGCACAACAGTTAATTCTAATTCTGTGATACACAGCTTGAAGATAAAAATAACTAAATACAAATGTTCCGCTACGAAATAATAAAACATCTGCCCACATGCGGTGGATAGCTCGCAAAGCAAGCGTGAGAAACACACTGAAATGAAAGGGAGAAACAAAATGTTTACATCGTAAGAACATGCCGCGTATCCAAACTCTCGATTGGTAACATCCAGAGTATTCAGTGTAAATCACAGCCGCTCGTGTTTCCTGTTTTCTTTCTGTTTCGTGCGCAAGCGCAGCTCACAGATCTTTGCCACCTGTAGAAGTGGTAACGCGTATCCTTGATCAATGGAACCGTTTTGTGCTTCTTCACGAGATAGGGAGGCGCGCGTTATTTCCCAACAGTCAATATGAAATGAGCAACTTCACATGCAACTTACATTGTTTTACAGTTCCCTATCTGAATAAATAATAATTATTTATTTAATAATATCTCCAGTGGTAACAGTGGATACTAGGTAGGTTTGCCCCTGCTAGCTATATAAATCTATTAGTCTGGTTTTGTAATATTATTCAGCAATAATATAACCGATACTGGGTCGGTTCGCCCCTGCTAGCTATATAAATCTATTAATCTGGTTTTGTAATATTATTCAGCATCGCGTATAAAACGCCTTTACCAGGGTCATCCAATAGAGTGTTGGTCATCCAATAGAGTGTTGGTGACCTTCCTTCTGTAGGGCGATCGAAAACTACAGGTGAGACAACAGCTGACAGCTCTTGAAAATAATGACCCTGGTGGTAGCAATAAAGAAAAGAAGAAAAAAAAACACAGCTGCAAATGCCCACATGTGGGAAAAGGACAGCACAGTATAAGCAAGTCCTGGGTTGTTTACCATACGAACCTCCCTGTCTTGCACAGCATCAAGAAGTTTTGGGACTGATTTAGGAAACAGTACTCTAAGAAAGAAGTTTTGGGACTGATTTAGGAAACAGTACTCTAGGACTGAGCGAACTTATGATTCATATTGTGTTAAAAGATGTTTAAGTACCATCTGGTTAAGAAGAGAAATATCTGAGACTTTCGGTACCGCAAGAGGACTGACTGTCTTTACTTATGCACGATGCTTGAAAAATACAGTGAAACCTCGGTTATACGTTTTTCTAGGTGATGGCCTTAAAAAACGTATATATGTAAAATGCGTGTAAAAGAAATTTCAAAAAGTTAAGTACTCTTGTGTAATTTTGAAAGCCCCCAAAAAGAAAAAAGAAAAAAACAGAGGCAGGGGATCGTAATTTTAGATTACGCTAATTTATAAAGTAAGACAGATAGATAAACATACATACATACATACATACATACATACATACATACATACATACATACATACATACATACATACATACATACATACATACATGGATACGCACTTTGTTTGCTGCCTTAAGCCTATCTATTTTGACCTTTTTGTTAATTTTTGTATTCCAATCTAATATATAAAGTTGAATGTTTGTTTGTTTGCCGCTATGCAAATATACAGGTTCCAATATAGAACCACCAAATTTGGTATACTATCTCATGGAACTCTGACTTAGTCCGTAGACGGTTTTTGGAAGGAGTCGAAGCCTGGGATCAAGAGGCTCCATACAAAATTTTCGTAAAAAGTTCCATTTTTCGCTTTTTTATTTTGAATTCGAATTTAATACTTTTTTGTTGTGATAAGTGCAAGAACTTATTCTTTTTTCAGGGGGAGGGGGGGGGCAAGTGCTTTCCAATGAACAACTGCAAAGTGATGGTACATATATCGCAAGTGATGGTACATAGTTCCATTCCTCTTCCTTTCCTTTTTGTTTCGTAGAACTAAATGACATTTTTTTTATATTTCACTTTCGCAGCGATCCCGGCTCAATAACCTAGATGAATTAAAATAAATTTACTGGAAAATTACAGGAATATCTTTTTCATTCATAGACTTTCACCCGCTGAACTTGGCGATTCCACGAATAGTAATATTTACCTGGGAAATAGCAGGTATCCTGCTATATGTATGTAAAAAACAACAAAAAATCAAACGGTAAGTGAATTATCACCAAATTCTCCCGAGCAACGGTGAGCAATTGAGCTAGTTTCATTATAAAAACTAGGTTCAGATATTCTCTACGATTTCACATTTTCAGTGTAGGAAAAAAAATCCGTACCTTTGAAGTACCAGGTAGTAAATACGAATACGATTTTATTTCATATTCAATACCCAATTACGCATCCTTTACGTATAAACATCGCCTTTTTCAAAGCAGTTTATCCACTAGTTGTTCTAGCATTAGTGCGAAGAAGGATATTCACTATTCTTTACTTGTCCCAAATTTCTTGAATTCACAGAAAAAAAAGAGCGTTATTTAGTAAACTTTTAGTTAAGTTATCTGTTTCATTATGGCTGCAAGAATGCACTGTTCCAATTCTCCCTAAGTTGTAACATTCCTGGTTACGCATAAAAGAAGCACAGAACCGTGTATTTTTGATAAATTGAAATTCAAAATTTAACATACACTATACTGACAAAAAAGTCAACGGACACGTAGAAGAGAAACACAACACAGCATTTATTGACGTACATCAGTACAATGTCGGTACACCTTTTGCCTTAATGCATGCACTGACTCTTCGAGACATGCTTTCGACAAGGTTTAGGAACACAGCGATAGGTATGCGCTTCCATTCAGTACATAACGCTGCAGCTAACTGTTGCTTAGTAAAAGGCCTTGGTTCCAAACTTCTTATGCGGCGATCTAATTCATCCCATAGGTGCTCTATAGGATTAAGATCAGGGGTGCTCTGTGCTGGCCAGTCCACACACGATACGGAATTATCGTCAAACAACGCCGTAACAGTTCTTTGCATTATGGCTCGGTGCATTATCCTGCTGGTACCAACAAGGCTGAATTCCATAGTATTGCAACAGAGTCGGTAGGGCATAATTGTCCAGAATACCGAGGTAGACGTGCTGGTTAACAGGTTTGTCCACGATAACCAATGGGTCGGGCCCATACCACGAAAACCACCCCCACACGAGTACATTGCTAGCTCTAAACTTGACCGTAGGAACCATACACTGCGGTAAATAGCGTTCCCCCGGATGCCTCCATACCTACACACGGCCATCAGACTGATGCATCGTGTATCTGGATTCATCAGTCCATAGGACCCGTTTCCATTGATCCACGGTCCACGATAAATGTTTTTTACACCATTCTAAACGACGTGTAGCATTCCGAGGGGAGATGAAAGGCTTATGGGCAGCCGCATGACCACTGTAACCCATGGAATGAAGTTCTCTGCGAATGGTACGGGTGCATACCGAGGTTCCAGCATTTTTACTCACCTACACACTGAGGTCTTGTGCAGTACTCTGTCGATTAGCTGTAACGACCCTCCTGATGCTTCGACGTCCTTTATCACTGATTTTCTTTGGTCTGGCGGTACGTTTTGCTGCTTCAGGCACGCCATGTGTCTTCCACTTATTCAGCACCTCCAAAACAGTTGACTTGGGTATGTTTAGACGCCTCTCGGTTTCTCTTATGGACAACCCACTAATATAACACCCAACAATCTTTCCTTTCTCAAAGTCAATTCTCTCTTTCCGCGACATTTTCACTCAACCTCACAGTGCGATATAATCGCGGTCAGCTGCAGGCTTGTTTTTATACCGTTTGCAGCTGTACCGCGCATCTTAACAACGCAGCGGATCCGTTCATTTGCTTTTGAAGGGTGACTTTTGTCTATATAGTGTTTAATTGCAAAAAGCGTAAAAATTAATTATGTATAACTCAATTGCAAAAGCAATAGAAACTACCGTAAGATATTCGGGACAGAATTACGTATAAAAGTGAAAAACGTACATCCGGGAAACGTATAACCGAGCTTCCACTATGCCCGCTTTGTCACGGTCTGTTTTGTATGCAACACAAAAAAGGGAGTGCGTTTTTTAAGTGCCTCGGGATCTGAATTCAAAGGAAGCCACATTATTCTTACGCCAAATTTAAATATATGTTTCCACACACAAACAAACACCCACACTTTGTGCTCAGACTGCTGTTCATTTCCTAAGTAAACGAAATTAGGACAAGCTGATAGGAAATAATGTAGGGTAATAATTTATATGAAGCTGAGAGTGCCGGTCGGAGTTAACAAAACGTGCTAATCCTTAAAAACCTAAGCTCCATCAACAACAGAATATTGCACAGGGGAGAAGAAAAAAAGTTGCGGCTTTAAGAAGGTTCCGCTTGATTGAAGACCGCGGATGTACAGAGCTTCTAGGGCGAAAGAGTGAGATACGGACATAACCATAATTCAGCACCCGTGCTTCTATCTTCACCCCAGGCCAATCCGTGGTCCCCGAACTCTTCTCTGAAGCAGTATCTATGAAGAATTTGAAAAGCTGGATCGCAGCCAACATCTGATAAAACCGACCGCGCGCTTTTTGGACTCTCAGTGGCGCCGCCACGAGAGCGGATGATTTAAGAGTTTTCTAGAAGAGGAGGAGGAAACGCATATCTGAAAGAAAATCATTTGTTTTAAAACTCAGCTGCGCGGATGCAAATTTTTACAAGCGCAAGATGTGTGAGAGCTCCTGTGATGCGTAACAACCCGATACGGGAAACGATTTATGGGTCTTAAAAATAATAAAAGCGAGACTAAAAATGGTCGTTTCTTAGGACAATAGCAGCCAATGAAGGATCATGAAATGAGTGCGCAATAGAATGTTGCTAGATAAAGGGTTTCAAATTCCTGATTCCGAAAGAGAAAAGCTCGACCAAAAATGACGTTCGTCTTTAAAACGTGTCGCTTGTTGTCTTTTAGAGCAAACTAGTTTGGGTACTGATTGTGTGGTACGCATGCTGTAAATTTATTGTGGTTCGTCTTCCCTCCCTTCTCTGTGGCCAGTAGATCTAAATTACGTTTGGATAATAAAAACTCCATAGCTTTCGATGGCCAAAGGGTTCGTTAAACGGTGACAGGGGGGAAAAGAAATTGGACTGGGGGAAAGTCTGCTTTCCTAATGATACATCAGGCAAAACAACTTAATTCGAAATTTCTGCGTTTTTTGTTTGTTCCTGAATTTTGTTACATGGCTGTTCACTGGGTTACTCTCAGTGTCTGTCGCCGGGGTTCGTCAGGCCTTCGCTTGAAACGAAATTGAACAGTTCCTGGTTTTCTACTCTAAATAAGAACTGGCTCTTCTGCAGTGCTGCTCTTCATTCAATGCTGTTCTTCATATTAGTTACATACTGATTTGTTCCTGCTCATTCTATCAAGCTTCTTCCTCTGTTACCTCGATGCTAAGTTGCCCTTTCCGAACTTAAATTCTGCTTCAATCTACTATCTCGGCATCAGACATTTTCACTCGTCTTTCCTTTCTCTTTCGGGGAGCTGAAAAACTACTTCCCGGACGGAGAAATCTTCGAAATTTTTTGAGCCTCTACTTTTCCCCTCTTTTTTTTAAAAAAGCGTTGGCTACTATCTCCCTGTTTGCACGTACTCTCCTTCTCGGACCATTTAGCCAGTTGCTGAATGCTCATTATCACCAGTCTTACCTTTCGTGAGAAATACCTCATTAAAACCAAAAGTTGTAAGAAAAGCCACGTGCTCGAAACTGTCCCTCCGAGAACTCTAACGCTATAACAACATTATACAACTCACTCACTCAGAACAATATAGTAACATGAACTGAACCACGAACCCTCGGGCAGCAATAGTGTTCTCTCCGGACTTCGGAAAGCCTACAATTAGTGCCCTCTTTTCCCTCATTAACACGGCTGGCAGAAAATCGTAAATGACGGACCAACTTAATATCTCCCCAAGAACTGACAAAAAAGGGAAATGATTTTAACGTATATAAGATGATATCAAAGAACGTTATTAATGCTAATTTCCGCTGAAATTAAGCACCGACCACCATGAGAACTCGGTGGACTATAAGACGTCTCCTGTCGCTAATTTAGAGTCATTGTTCCAAAAAGGGTGAAAAAGAACGCTGTATGACAAACACACTACCCATGACCAACTCGAACAAATGACTGAACGCAAACGCCTGGGACCGCTTGAACTTGCATCAGTCCTGTAGCTCGTACGTTTACAGTTCCCATCCGCAAGAGCGACTGGATCGAAACGCTGGCTAATCAACCGAGATGGCCCGGGTTCGATGCCCGGATGAAGTTTTTTTTTTTTTTTCAATTGGGGGTTTAACAAAACACCTTGAGCAATTCGACTGGCTATAAGCAGTCACCTGTCCCTAATTTAGGGCCACTGTTTCCAGAGAAAGGAGAGAGCCAGTGGTGTAAGACAAATACAACATCCATGCCGCATCAGGATTCGAACTCAGACCCGTCTCGGACGAATGGTCAAATGCCAGCGCTCAGATCACTACGCCATCAGGGCGGCACAGGACGAGGTATGCGCGATGTGATAGTGCTATGGCGATGCTCCTGTTCGTGCTCTGGTAACGGTTGCCCTAATTTAGAGGCAGCAGGCTCCTTACAACCTTAGATGCTCATTTGGGGCATTTTACCCCGAAGCAAAAAATAAATAAATTAAAAAGCACATTTTTTGCAAGATTTAAACCGCTACCAGACTCTCTTTTCCTCCGTATATCATTCACTTACCCATATTTTTTGGAAGATTCTCCTAAACTAAGATGAGACACCAATTCGGATTCAAACATCCTATTGTCTGCTAGAATATGAATAGAAATTACCTGCAGTTATTTCAGGGTAAGTCATTGTTATCCTGGGGTCATTATTTCATCGAAAATTAATAAAAACCACTTTGGTATCATCTAAGCTAAAATATCTTCCCATTTTGTTGTTGCCTTTCGGAAGGCTTTGGGTAGGTCCCTCTCTCCTATTTTTTTAGTCAGCCATTAATGTGAGGAAGGAGAGAGCTACTTCCCTCCACGCTTCTGAAGTCCTGACTGAACATTATTACTGGCAGTTTTCATGCTGTTCAATTTATATTGGTTCATTGCTGTGTAAGTGAATGGTTAATGGTTTTATCTTTTTAACACCAGAGTTCACGTATGGAGAGTTTTAAAGCACATGGTATTTTCTTAAAACTTTAGGTTTAAAGAAGAACTTCTCACGATGGGAGTCAATGTGGCGATAATGAGCATTCAGCAACTGCCCAGATGGTTTGAAAGAGGCAATAAAATTATCCCGCGTTTTTCTGACAGAAGGAAAGAAAATTAAGTTTGGTTCTAGCGCTAGAGGAGGATATTCGAGGATTCTCGGTGTGACAGACGGAATTTTTCGGCTCCCCGAACAAAGAAGGGACGACCAGAGAAAACAAACATTTTTAGAATGTCCGATGCCGAGAGAAGATAGAAGCAGGAATTACGTTGGAAAGAAAAATTCCGAAGCAGAGTGTTAGCCGAGAAAGACGCCTGATAGAAACGGCAGGATCAGATCAATGTTTAAAAACAAAAGGAGAAACATAGAAGTCAAGACAAACATCTGTTACCTTCTCCATCTAAAGCAACGAATAAAAAGCACAACTGTAGAAGAAAGAGTTTTCATTTATAGCTAATACGAGTGTCATAACAAAATTTCTGCACACGTTAATCTAAAACGGAAGCGGATGAGGCAATCTGGAAAGTGAGTGCGTCATGTCAAGATCAGACTCTCAGCAACGCAGTGGTTTCAGAACGACGCGCTATCATTTGCTTCGAAGACTTGGGAGGGTTTGGAAATGGATGCGTGCAGCTCCTCAGGTCAAGCCACAGCGTTAGACCAGCGCTCGTACGTGAAAATAGAAACTCTGCGGGGAAAAACTCCGACACAGATCCACACTGCCTTGCAAGAAGTTTGTGCAGAAGGAAATCTTGATCGAAGCACAATTTCTTTCTGAGGACAAATTTGAGACCAAAAATTCGTCAAAATCGCCCCAACTTGTTGGAAGCGGCAGAGGTCTTGCTGCAGGACTCGCTATCATTTGCTGTGTGGACGTGGGGGTTTAATAATCGTGTCATGGCGCAGCGTCGGTACGGGAACTTCTGTAGAAATATGACTGGGATACTTTATCCCACCCACCATACAGCCCTAAACTCAGTACACCGGACTTTGATCTTTTCTCAAAGTTAAAAAATTGGCTACGTGACATCCGCTACGAATCGCTGGACGAACTGTCATCGGACGTGACGCGAGTAATACGACAGCTGAACAAAGAGGGCGTACTACGGGGCATCCAGGACCTACCTCACGGCTGGCAAGCTGTCATTAGCAGCGGAGGGGAGTACATTGAACGGTAATAAGGTAAGTTTTTTCCGTTACTCTACACTTTTCTCAAAAGTGGACAGTGTGCAGAACTTTTGTTATGACATCCGTCAGGGCCTGATTTACGCCTAGGCCAACGACCCAGCATTTTAGGGGGACCCAAAACCGCATGAAAAAAAAATGTTTTTTTTTTATTTATTAGTTAATTATTATGAATAGAAAAAACATTTTGGGGAAAAAATCCTTTGTTTTACCTCTTACTTTTTTTGAAAAAAAAAAAGTGTTTCTTGGGGAAAGATTAACACTGGTGTGTGTTTACTATAGGCTCTTTCACTACCACCTCATTTCAACTGCAGTATTTCATATTGCACAGTATCAGATTTTAAAATTGCCTGGGTCTAAATTAAGTGAATGAATGAGCTTAATAATGTGCTTTAATGAGTGTGAGAATTATTCAGTTATGCATGTTTGCTCAAATCATTCCTCTGTTAATAGAATTATTCTACTATAATATTGAACACATCACAGGTGATTAATCAGCTACATGCAAGTTCACCTTGCTCAAAATCAGTCTGTACAAAGTCTAAATAATGTCGTTGATTAAAAATAAAAAATAATATATGTGGATATCTGGATTATTACATAATTAAATACGAAAATAGCCTTACTAAACTATTAAATAGTGTTTTTACTTACCCGTCTATATTTTTAAGTGCGAATTTCCTTGCAAATATTAAGATTTTATGAAAGTAGATATTATTCCCTATTTTCCCCCGCACAATGTCCCATTTAATAAATCAACTTTTAAATTATTTGATAATATTGCGTGGCGACAAATATACTTACTGTTTCAAGACTGTGGGCGGGTGTGGGGCTTATCTTGTGCTGTGCCTAGGGCCCGATTTAGTGGAAATCGGGCCCTGATCCCCGTAGTCCTGAACCTGTTCAAATATCCGTACAAACGAAAGTGCAATGCACCCACGCGACAGATCACTGAAAGTAACCCAGTGAACAGCCTTATAACATCATATTTGAGTAATATCACTACGTTCATTATTGCCGCGAAGGTTTTAAGAGAAGAAAAGGACGAAGGTGAAAAACAATTGCAGTTGCTGAAACCTTATATTCGATAAGTTCCGGAGTATAAATTGAAATCGCCAACATACGGAGAGGCGTACTAGCCGGAAATAACAGAATTTTCTTTATTTTTTTGAAAAACTATATACATCGAAATTTTGACCAGTATCAGCTTCTTAGATTAAGAGCACTTCCTGATCAAAAAAAGCTACACTAAGGCGATAAAGAAAAAAATGAAAAAAAATTTCAAACAGCGATTGATAATAACAAGCAACAAATCAATACCAGCTTTTTCACGGTAGTTTTAGGACTGAACTGGAAGCAGAAATGAAAAATTGGTCTTCTATGCGCAAATGTTGAACATCAAAGGCGGTGCACTAAAAAGAAATTTATTTCCTACACAAGACAGACGATCTCGAAGGAAGACTTCACCTTCAACAGCTACGACAAACGAATCCATCACAACGGGGGTCAATTGTTATCAGCTCAGAGAACTAAAGGCTACTTCAGTATGTGTCATGATCGGCTGGTAAAATAGCAGCCATTTCTTCAACAGGACTACGTTCATCCGCATTCCACAAAAACGACCACAAGATACGAAGGACTTCAACTAGTAGCTGAGACTACTTTCATTGCATTTCCCCGTGCTTTGCTATAGGATATCAATTCAAATTTATTTTGCAACGACACCTAAACGGTCATAACTATCCTCAATTGTAGAAGGAAACACCGAGGCGGCATCTATTCGTCTCCGGTCACGGAAATGGAAACCTCAATCGAGAAGTAAGACTTCGTTGGTTCTACTGATAAATAAAAAAACACCGTAAGAAAACTAAAATTACTATTTTATATTGCATTTTCTCTTCTTAGAGTTGAAAAACTGCAGATATCTGTTGAATTCTCGACAGCAGCCTTCCCGAGATCTTAGAACTAAAAACTTGTCAGTACTGAAAACCCATGCTACGCACAAAATCGGTGCACACAAATTGCTCATGTGTATAGCTTACACTACCAAATATCGATATTTTTATCGCCTGCGTACTAAAATACTGTGCACTGACTTAGCTAAAAGCACGCATTTAAGCATAAAGCAAAAGTATTCATGCTGCGGTTTGGATGCGTATATTTTGTTTGTGGCTCTATAATACACACACACAGATCAGTATAAAATTTATTCTGATGAAAATAAACAAAATTCAACTGATGAATATTAGAATAACAATTTTTAATCCCGTACACGCACAAAACTACGAGTAACAGTTCAAGCCCTTTGCTTTTTCTGGAAGCCCTGATAAAAAGCATTAACCACAGCTCCACATTTCCGTAAGGACGGGGGCGCAGGATGAAAATGTCAATACTTCCATTTTCTGTTTAGTTTTATTTCCCTTTCTTTTGTTTCTACTCTACGCTTCCTAAAACTACAGGATTTAAATAAGTGGCGTAAACGCTAAGTTGCATTCCTCATAACTTCTGTGCGTCTGCAAGTCCGCGACTTGAAATATTTCTTTTCCGGATCGCTTAAGAGGGTCGTTCAAATAAAACCTGGACTAAGGCTGCGCTTCAATGTTGGTTTATTAGGCTTCGCTGCAGGGTGATATAATTTAAGTTTATCGTCATCATTTTCAACCCTTATCAATCCACTGCTGGATGAAGGTCTCCCCAAGTTTCTTCCGCAATTGTCTGTCTTGAGCCTGTCTCCTCCATGTCACTCCGGCATGCTTTCGAATTTCATCCACCCATCTCCAACGGGACCTCCTGGGTCCTTTTTTTTTTTGATTGGAAGTTTAACGACCGCCGTGAGCAACTCAATGGGCTATAAGCAGTCGCCCGTCCCTAATTTTGGGTCACTGGTTCCAGGGAAGGGAGAGAGCCAGTGCCGTAAGACAAACACAACATCCATGCCTGACTGGGATTCGAACACGGACCCCTTACGGGGGAATGATCAGAGGCCAACGCCTTAGGCCACCGGGGCGGCGGTCCTTTTCTGTCCCTCGGAATCCAGTCTAAAGTTTCGGTTGTCCATCGGTGGTCCGTTCTTCTGGCAACAAGCATTTTAAGTAAATAGAACAATATCACTACGATCTACATGTCCTCATCTCCTACGTACAGACACGTGTCCCAGCGCTAAGCAAGCTCTTGGAGACCTTCCGCATAGGAGGAGGTCGGCTGCTTTATGAACCAGTTCTTTTTTTTTTTTTTTTTTTTGATTGGAGGTTTAACGACCACCGTGAGCAACTCAATGGGCTATAAGCAGTCGCCCGTCCCTAATTTAGGGTCACTGGTTCCAGGGAAGGGAGAGAACCAGTGCCGTAAGACAAACACAACATCCATGCCTGACGGGATTCGAACCCGGACCCCTTACGGACGAATGATCAGAGGCCAACGCCTTAGACTACTGCGCCACCGGGGCGGCGAACCAGTTCTTGAAACCTTGTAATCCGTCGTATTACGTGAATCATTAGCCCTTCTGGAACTTTTCTACGAAACCAAAGATGTGAAAGCCGTATGGCGACAGATCAGGACGGTAGGAAGGATGGTCAAGGATTTCCCAGCGGAAGCACTGCAATGTCTTTCCGCATCGACGGGCAACCAGTGGCCGGGCGTTGTCATGCAGCAGCATGACCCCAAGCCTCAGCTTGTCTAGACGCTTTTTCATGGCGTGGCGGAGTCTGTGCAGTGTGCCGCCGTACCTCTTATGGTTAATGGTCGCACCATGTTGTACCCAATCAATGAACACAGTCCCTTATGATCAAAGAAAAAGGTGAGCATGATCGTGTGGCAACTACAGGGTACACGGGGTTTTCTGGTGGTGGTGATACAGCGTGCTTCTACTGTATGCTCACGTGTTTCATCACTGGCTTGAAACAATGATATCAAGTTTCGCTACTGGTAGCGTGTAAAATGTTCCAACGCGAAGCCCATACGCTTTGTTTTCTGTTCCGCCGATAGTAGCTTCGTAGCCAAGTGCGCAGACACTTTTCGATACCGGAGATGATCGTGGATGATACTGGTGAGGGATCCCATACGGATGTGCTGCGCTGCCTGTCAAAAGGTTACTCTGCGGCTTTCCCTCACAGATTGATTACCAACCACTGCAGTGGTTTCATGGGTGACAGCGCGGTTTCATAGGCCAAATTATAGAAAGTCTGCTATCCTGTAATATCATCCTGGAGGTTCTTTCCCCCACTTAAACAGTGTACGGCGTGCTAAGCAGGCTCCTACGTATACTGCCTGAATCGGCTTAAAAATTTCAGCTGGCCTAAAGTGTTCTTTTACGTTATCAGAAGCTGAATCATGGCGCGTTAAGCTTTCTTAGACGTATTTATGTCGTAGTGAGGGCCAAATAGCGGCCTGTTGCACCCTCCAGCTCTTTCCATGCTGTGGCACATTGCCGCTACAAAATTCATACTTAAAGCGAGCATCTCACATTATTCAACACAAAGAGCGCTTAAACAGAGGCTACATCTATGTCCTCATAGCATAATATTAGTTTAGGAAACCAAAGATTCTGGCAATTGTAAGCGTGTTTAAAAGTACCGCGGATATAACTGATCTCTGCGAATGGAGAATACATTGTAGACGTCACACGTTTTCGCCAATATAGGCCTTATCTCCGCTTTCTCACATTCAAAACCGTTGCATGCAATCGTCAGTTAATTTAAATGCCATTATAGAGACACCTTCATTACAAAGATGAGAAAACTGATATACAAGGAGTGTTCAAATGAAAAGGTACGAAACGACACTGTGGGTATAAATGAAGACTTTATTCAAAGTATACACCATAGGCCGTAGCACAACGATCCCATTGATTAACGAGCCGAAGGATTCCTTGTTCCCAGAATTCCTGTGGCCGTGACGAGACCCAGTCCTGCACAGCGTCCTTGAGTTCGTCGTCCGAGTGGAAGCGCTTCCCTTTCAGATGTTTTTTCAGGGGACCAAACACATGGAAATCGCAGGGCGACATGTCCGGGCTGTAGGGCGGATGGTCAAGCTGCTCCCACTGGAACTTGGCCAGTTCCGCGTGTGTGACCCTGGAGACGTGTAGACGCGCGTTATCATGGAGCAGAACCACACCCTCCGCGATGAATAGCGGCCGGTTTAACACCTTCCGCTGTCAGAAATCGGATAACTCCTCGCTGCTCCTCAATCCTCGAATTTTGCAATGTGAACGCCATCCTGTCCTCACACGCACTGCCGCGTCAATTGGACGGCGCTCTTTATAAGAGCCTCTGCTCTCTCCTGCGCATGCGGGCGCCCGCGCATGCTCCGATCCACGCCGGCGACTCCAATCGCATCCCTAGATGTGTCGCTACGTTCTCCCATAGCGGCATAGGCAAATATGTTAACGGTTGCGTTCTTATGACGTTTCGTACCTTTTCATTTGAACACCCCTAGTATATTGTGTCAATACTACGAATTTAGCTAATTGGTCGCGTATTCTTTCAGGACATTATAACTACGAACATTGCTGAGACATGATTCTGTACTTTTAGAAGACTACATATGTTGACAAACACAAAAAACATATTTGCGCCACCTAGCGAGAAAAATGCGCATCGCAGAAATTCACAAGTTCACGATTCGTCATCCTAGGGATAATTCCGAATCCGACTCACAGGTGCGGAATCTGATTACACATGGGCGGACAGAACACTGTAAGCGCCTACTTTTCCTCTCGAGAAACGTCGTAAAAGGATACCTTATATGCCGAAGACTTCACACATCAAAATTTCACTGCAGTAATTTTATTCAGTACAGAAGAAACAAAAAAGCACGCCTAAAATATAGCGCGTCATAAAATTCCAAGTATGGTACCAATAGTGATCAATAAACCGTCTATGCATATTCCCCCTCCCCCAGATACGCGCTGATATTCTCGTCAAAGTAGTAGCACAGACTTTTCTAAAGAAATGAAGTGCATTTTCATACAATGCACCTGTGGTTACATTTCGCCATAATTAGAAGGGACATCTCGAAAGAAGCAAAACTACACACAACGAATATGCTTCTACACGCGATTTAATTTAATTCCATTTCTTTTTCTGGTACTCTAGTATCGTGGGATGGGTAATCCTTTCCCTCCCTGATGTATGAACTAGTTTCACTATTGACTAATCGTACACGAATAAACAACATCTCGCATGTCTTGCACCAGAAGGCTTTTGTGTTTTCGTGAAACTAATTTCTAAAGCATGTCTCTCGTTTGCTGCATCTTAAGGCTTCGAAAACTGAGGATTGATTTCCGTGCCTACAGGATTAAAGCAATTAATTACCTAAAGTATATTTAATCAGAAAAATTCCTTATTATCAGAATACGGTTTTCATTTCTCCAATCAAACCACCGTGACGTTAGACGTATCGCAAAAGATGCATGTTAATTAATTATACACAGAATAGGATTAACGTTTAAAGCTACTAGAATCATTACGCATCATAGCTTGGGTGTTGTTTTGACAAAATGTTCCCAAATATATCAGTCGAGCACATGTAATGTAATTATCATTTTGGATTCCATTTCTTGATATTCTGGGGATTTTTGCAAAACCTACACACACACACACACACACGCACGCAGTTAAAAATCATATGTATACCTGTTTTTTAGACGCAATTTTGAATCTCAAACAAAATATTTAAACACATTAAATTGTGCTGAACAATTTTCTGAGACACAAGCATCACTTCTCTAATTCGTACATGCAGAGCTTGCTCGGTTTTGTACTTTCATTCTTAACTATTATTTTTGTTAATATAGACATAAATCAAACTGTTTTTTCCATGTAACATAACCACAGAAATTTAAAAATTTAATCGTCCTGGAACGGAAATTGAACCCGCATCTCCCGATTTGTGCTTCATGTATTTTCAACTTGATATTATTTTTATTGTTTTGTTTCAATACTGTCATCACAAATGTTTGAATTAAAATCAGAGTCATGACGTTGTACAGCTAATTTTGTTCTTGAAACCACCAATAACAAACCAGACAACTCTCATTTCATTGCTTTCTTTCAGAGTTTTCTATTGTTCGGCACACTGCATTTTATCCATCACCCCTTCTTTTTAACAAACGAAACATGAAAGAAAGAAAAGAAAAAAAAAGATTACTACGTACACGTTTCCTATCATTCAGCAATCATTTGTTCTAGTCGATTGTTCAATTTAAAGGATGAAAAAAATCCCATAATGCTGTACGTCTTCGTGAACGGAAGTTTAGTTGAATATTTTCCAATTACCGTGAAACATGTTTAAGATTCGATTTACTATAGTACGATATCTCTGTAACTGAGTAGTGCATCCTACTGAATTCTGTTTATTTAAACAAATCAATATTTTTTAGTGATTTCTGGAAGTAAAACGGCAAAGTGGGGACATAGTTTCTACAAGAGCTCTTTTTTTTCTTAAGAAAACAAGACATAAATATCAGCATACAATATATATGCATTACTGAATTTCTCTAAAACAAGCATTTACTCAGCAACACACACACACACACACACACACACACACACACACACACACACACACACACAGCAAAGAAAAAAAAATTCAAGGAAGAACATGTACGGCCGAAAATACAACATTGCAAACTGAAATATGCGCTCATGCCTAAGTGATGAGAGAATCCTGGCTTATGCGAAATTAAAAAAAAAATTAGAAATTACACGCAAAATATTCACGATATATCTATGCGACACAAGTGGAAATTTTTCAAAGCAGAAAAACCGAGAAAAATAAAATACGTATTTCCGCACTCTAGCAAGAAAACTAGGCATTATTTGAAGTATAGAAGCGGTTAGTAAAAAAGCCTTCGTGGTAAACGCTATCGAAAGAAAAAAATCAAAGCATACACCGAATAATAAAATTTTGAACATCCGCATTTACGTTCCATAGTTGTAAGATTATGCGTTGGAAAAAGATCAAATTGTATGGAACTTTGTTCTCACAGTTCATGTTTCCCAATGTAAAAGGGATTTTTAAATCGTGCTCAGCGGATTAGAGATATGGTTTTCACAGACGGACGGATGGACACAGTGATGCTGCAACAGTGCCCTGGTTTATTTTATTTACTTAATTTTATTAGTAGATTATTGCAGTCAATTTGTAGCACGCTCGCGCAGTAAAGCTACGATAAAATAAGTTTCACCAAAATGATTAAGATTTTGTGGTTAATAGGAGCACATTTTAATGTGTCATTTCTTTTTTGTTGTTGAGGGCTTAACGACCACAGTGAGCAACTCAATGGGCTATAAGTAGCCGCCCGTCCCTTATTTATGACCACTGGGGTTCCAGAGAAGGGAGAGGAACCAGTGCTGTAAGACAAACACAGCATCCATGCGGTTCCGGGATCCGAAACCCAGACCACTTGGACTAACGGTCATAAGCCAGCCTTAGGCCACTGCGCCAACGGGGCGGCTTTTTGTTTCATTCAATGTCGGGTCGGATATAAGAACTAACATCAACCAGAAGTCATCGCTCTTTCCACGTTCATAAGTGAGTCACGGAAAAATTCTCATTGGTCGCCACCGGGAATCGAACCCAGGGTCTTCCAGTTACGCGCCGGACACGCTACCCCAGCAGCCTCGAATTCCTCCAGACTCACATACGGAATTTGAGGCAGCTGTGGTGCAGCATGTCCGGCGCGTAACTGGAAGACCCTGGGTTCGATTCCCGGTGGCGGCCAATAAGAATTTTTCCGTGACTCACTTATAAACGTGGAAAGAGCAACGACTTCTGTTTGATGTTCCTAATCCACGTCAATTGTCTGTATTTATTATAAGAGCTAATTCTGGGCTGCACGCACTTTGTTCTCCTTTACTCGTATGGGTGCTTATTTTCTTCTCGCGAGCCTCAAGTATTTGCGTCTCCTTGTACCAAAACCTCAACCTCCTCTCTCGCTCTTCTAACTCATCTGTCATTCCCTCCGCCATTTCTCCAGCCACGGATGTTGACTGCCATCCGAACGAAGGTCCAGGGACCGATTTGACCACCTCGAGTAATGGCCCACTTTACGTATTCCTCTGTCAGACTTGTTTGGAACGAACGAACAGTTATTTTGTCACCTAAGATTAATTACTCTTCTTCAACTTCATTTGCGCATTTTCCCATGTCTGAAATGTTATTCCCTTGAAAGAAAAACTTAAAATTAAACGTTTCTTGTATCTATATGCTGAGAGTTTTCTCTGAAATTGCGTAGAAAAATTCTCTGTTTTTATGTGATAAATGTGCCGCCTGATTAAGCATACTAATAAATTAAGCTAAAGCTAACTACAGTAAGACGTTAAGTCACTGGACTTTGACACCAAGGTAACTGATCGGCCCTACCGTTCTTTTGAAATCTTGAAGAAGACACTACCCAATGAGATGGCCCATCATCCCCGTTCATTATTTAAAATATTCAGTAGACTTTAAAAAGGCTTCTAATGAAGGAGAAAAGGCTAATACCATTGTGCAGCAGGTGATCACTGACAAAAAATTATAAAATATATTGTAAGAAAATTGCTATGTGGCATGTGCACACTTTCGACTTGCTTCATGATGATCACGCGTCACCTGTTTTATTCCAGTTTTATTTTTGTCACCTGTTTTTGACCCGGTTTTATTTTTGAAGAGAGAAAAATATATTCTAAAGAAAAATACTCGTTGTGGAATTCTGTAGTCGATACTGGTGCCCACGGAGTGTATAATGATTCGCCATGCAAAAATATTATAGTCTCTTCCTTAAAGCAACGAAGATTTCCACCAACCTACGTCAGACACACCAACAACCATATCGTAACAAGAAAGATGACACCGAATTTTCGGGTGTAATAAGCACGTCTTTTGAATCCGTTCTCACGCAAATTAAATTTGTCAAAGCCATTCAAAGTCAATGGAACCGGTATGGAAAACAATAGTGTCTGACGGAAGAAAGAAGTTTTTCAATAGGGTTTTTAATCCCTCAGATATTGCTGTAAACGGAATCGTGAGCTTACGCCCTCTGGTTGCAGACTTGTTCGTTAAGAAAAACATGAATTTATATGAGAAACAATTTCGCACCGGAAACGCTCTCCAACACAGAAAGAATTTTTCAATTCTGACTCTTAGAAACAGAGACATCGACAAAAATAAAATGTGACTTTACGTCCCCTGGTGGGAAAACCATGCATTATTTTAGGAAGAAAGTATTCTCAAAAGCTTTTCCATATGAGCGGTATCGGTCCAAGAAAAAAGAAATTTAGTCGAGTTTTTAGGAGCCCAGATTTTGCTACAAATACATCAGAAGCAGAAATTAACACTTATGCCCCCTGGTGGCCAAACCATTCTTTACCAAAACATTAGAAATTATATGAAAAATATTTTCCGTCAGGTGTTGTATGCGAAACATGAAGAATTTTTCAAATCGGAGTTTCAGAAGCAGAAATAAACGCAGAAAACGCAATTTACCTTTGTGCCTCCTAGCGGAAAGTCTATAATTTACTTGAAAACTTTGAATTTATAGGAAAAACATTTCGCATCGAAAACACTATCCAACAAAGAAGGAAATTTTTAAATCGGACTCCTAGAAGTAGAGATATTGACAAAAATAAGATATACATCTACGCCCCCTGGCGTAGAAACTATGCATTATTTCAAGAAGAAAATTATCCTAAAAGGTTTGTCGACATGAGTAGTATCGGTCAACAAACGACTTTTTTTCAATCGAGATTTTAGAAGATCATATTTTAGCGTATTACATTAAAAGTTATTATCAAACATCGTTAACACGTATCACTATTACAATACTATAAGTAAGTTCTTGTTTTTCGATCGTTTCCAAAAGATGTGTTAAAAATAACGATAAATTAAACTACAGCAAAACAGATCGAACTCACGTTGCGACTGTTCAAGAATAACCGGTACACGTTATATTCTTTAAAACAGAAGTAAAACCTCTTTGCTTTAAGAATATCTGTAAGTTGAACAAATAGAAAGATTTCGAAAACCATTTTTTTTTTCACTGAGCAATCAAGTCCTTTTGCACTGACAAAGTTCGAACTCAAACAACAGATTTGCCACTGTGAGCTCGTTATCTACTGATCTTTAATCAAATACAGAAATAAACAGAAGATATAAGGAAGCGAATGAAATTTCATAGCAAAGAAACCTTTCGTTCCCATTCAGTATTGTGTATGCAGCCTCGGAAAAGTCTTAAAAAATCCGAAATGTAATGGATTCGCTGACGACGTAAAGCAGAAGTATAAAAGGTTTCGCAAAGAAACAAAAGGAAAAAATTCTTACTTAGAAATTTATAACAAGTGTATTAATTGGAAGTCAAATGCTAAACCGTCGTAATCAATTTTTGTCAAGAGCAACGGAAACAAGAGGAAGAGAAAGTAATTTTTTCAAAGAATCCACAGGAAACGGAGCTTTTCCTTTCTTCTCTTTCCATCTCCAAATCTCTGGTGATTCTGACTTTAAAGGGTTCGATTTCCGCTCCAGCAGAATTTAATTTGGAAAACATGTTAAGCTGGCTCAAAATAAATACAATTAAACTTCTTTCCCCTTTATGAAACATATTGATCCCAGCGCTTAAGATTTGGAAGATTTTAAAAGCACTTTAGAGAGTCCACTAAGACGAAAGGAACAAATGACTTCCTCTGCAAGCCCATACATAAAAATGAATGCTTTGATGCATTTAAGGGTGTCTTTTCTGTCAAAGAGCTTTCTAAAGATACTAATGAAAAGGCTTAAAAGGAAGGGTATTATTTAACACGGATTAATTTACGAAGACTTGCAAAAACACCATTGTCTAGAAACCTTTTAAGTTAACTTTGAGTTTCTTCTGCAACTGCGTGCGTGGTGTTCACATAGTCTCAACGGGCCACTTTATTATGTACATATTCACGTTGTCTCTGTGAAAAGTTTATAAGATAGTGTAAGTCTAACAGTTTCAAGAGAAAAAATAAATTGAAGATCAATTTACCTTGACAGAGCCTGTGCGGATCTCTAAAGCACCGGAATGAGGCAGCAGTTGTTTGTTGAATAATCGTGGCCACAGAGGTCCAGCCCGAGTTTAACTCTAAATACATGACTCGGCTTGTGAGCCTGCGTCCTGGTTTTCCGAAAATTATTAATAGACTAATTTATATCTGGGTCTGTAATAGGAAATTTTTCTCATATGGAGCAAATATTGTAGGCTTTTCTTGGGACGTTTCTTGTCTCCAGGGATTTCATATGCTGCTGCATTAGTTAGGTTTTATCAGTTTTTTAAGCCAGGTGCATGGACGGCGGAACCCAATAATTTCAGGGGGAAACCAACTTCTCTGAAAGTTAAAACACACACACACACACAGAGAGAGAGAGAGAGAGAGAGAGAGAGAGAGAGAGAGAGAGAGAGAGAGAGAGAGAGAGAGAGAGAGAGAGAGAGAGAGAGAGAGACGTACTTATACATATGCTAGCATAGTACAAATCATCGTCAACTATCATCAATCCACTGCTGGATGGAGGTCTCTTCTATAACTTTCTGTCTTCATCATATCTCTTCCAAGTCACTCCAGCATACTTTTGAATTTGATCCACCCATCTCTCAGGTGGTCTGCTTCTGGGTCTTCTCCTGACCGATGGTGAAATCCAATCTAATGTCTCAGTTGTTAAACGTCAGTCAGTTCTTTTAGCAATTTATCCAGCCCATTGCTATTTGAGAATTCTTTAAAAATTTTCTTTAAAGTGAAAAACACAATGATGAGATAACTTTTGAACTTGTTTGTGAAAAATGATCAAAGTTATACTTGAAACGTTTTCCAGAAAACTGCGAAACCTGGTGGTCTCTAGGAAATTTTATTAAAAAGTAAATAAATAAATAAAAGTCACATCATATGCGAAACATAGATTTTAAGATGCTTCATGGGAAGATTCCCCCTGAGGGGACCATGAAAATTTGAATCAAGCCCTTTCTGTCTTTGAAAGGTACTACAAAGATTTTCGCGATAGCGCTACTTCTGATTGCGAAATTTTCTGTTGAACTTCTGTATACACGTTAATGCAGAAAAAATAAGGAAAAAAGAAAAACGTTGGAAATTTCCATTAGAAAAAGCGGAAATTTACAGTAGAAAGCCATAACAAAATTTCTCATTGCATGTTGACGAACAGAGTACATACAGGGGTTGGACAAATTAATGTAAACACCATGATCATAGGGGTTAAGGTTATTAGTGTAGGTTACACTAAAAAAAAGAGTTCTGATTATCTTTTGTGTATCTTTTCTTTGTATATATTCTCTAGGCTGTATGACAATGCAGTACAAGTTGTGTTTCGCAGCGGTTCATAACAGCGGTCGGTGAAATAAGTGACCTGTCAGATTTCCGAAGAGGACAAATCGCGGGAACCCGTTTAGCTGGAGCGTCTGTAACTGCATCATCCAAACTATTTGTTGTTTCAAGAACAACAGAATCCACGTTATGACTGCGAACACAAAACATGGCCAGACTTCATCGGTGAAAAAGAATGGTGAGCGAAAACCGAGATTGTATGAAAGGGACAGTCTCTCACTAACAAGGATCGTGTCCAAGCAACACAGAACAACTACTGTAGGCCGTCCCGGTGGCGCAGTGGTCTAAACAACGGCTTCTGATCATTCGTCCGAGATAAGCCCGGGTTTGAATCCTAATGAGAAGGCAGGAATGTTGTTTGTCTTACGGCACTGGCTCTCTCCCTTCCCTGGAGTCAGTGGCCCTAAATTAGGGATGGGCGGCTGTTTATAGCCCACTGAGTTGCTCACGGTGGTCGTAAAACCCTCAATCAAAAAAAAAAAAAAAATAAAAAAATAAAACTACTGCAGAAAGAGTGACAGCAGAACTCAATATCCACTTGGAACACCCTGTTTCCTCAAAAACAGTCCGCAGATCATTTCAAAAAGCCAACACCCACGGAAGAGCTCCAATTGCTAAACCTTTAATCACAGAAACCAATGCTAAAATGCGAAAAACATGATTTCATGAACATAAAACCTGAGCAACTGATGACCATAAACCTGTGATATGGTCCGATGAATCTTCATTGTGATGATTTAGGCCGCCACATCTTGGTACTCGTCTGGCTCCATCATTACCTTACATGGCCAAGTTACTGCCAACGAACACCTAGAACACCCCTTTTTCCCCACCCCTGACACTTAAAACACCCCTTTTCCCACCCCTGACACCTAAAACACCCCTTTCACCACCTCGGACACCTACAACACCCCTTTTCCCACCCCTAATACCTAGAACACCCCTTTTCACACCCCTGAAACTTAAAACAGCCCTTACCCCTAACACCTAGAAACACGCTTTTCCTCACATTGACACCTAGAAATACCACTTTCCTACCCCTGACACTTAGAACACCCCTTTCCTCACCCTGACACCTGGAATACCCCTTTCCTCACCCTGACACCTGGAATACCCCTTTCCTACCCCTGACCTAGAACACACCTTTCCCCACCCCTGACCTCATCCTTAAACCTAGAACACCCCTTTCTCCACCCCTGACCTCGGCCTTCTAGGCCATTAAAAGTGCGGCCGTTTGAGTGAATCCAAATGTTTCAGAACAAATCTTTTTATTTTTATTAATATGCTTTTGTTCATCTTTTATTATTTTTATTTTAATCTTAAAATGGCATTATTTAAAGTACCAAAGAGTTAAAGAAGATTCAACGAAATAATGCTCTCAGATTGACGGCCACAATTAAAACATTAATAAGTCATAAGGGATATTTTGATACCTGTTGCGCTCATGACTTCTTTCTATGGCTCCTAAAGAACTAGAGATGGCATTGATTGAGCTCTCAGAAGATGACATTTTAAAGTCCTTATTTGACGTTAAGAAAAATGCAGTTGAAATATGGAAAAATGCAGTTGAAATATGGAAAAATGCAATAGAATACCCACGCCTTCGGCAACATGCATGGACAATGCTTTCTTGCTTTTCAACCACTTATTGCTGCGAATCTACATTCTCCTACCTAACCCAAATCAAGGTGTCCTTAAGGTCATAAATGATGGATACACCATCTAGAATATCAGCTGAAAGTGTGGACCTCTATATGGCAACTAAATATTCAAATGCATTCCAACAAAAAGCAGTCACAACAAAGTCGTTAAACGGTTAGTTAACTTTAGAATTAACATTTATTTTTCATTTTTTGAAGTCAGGTAGTACATAGTAAGATTTCTACAAAATAATGTACACGAAGTTTGTCTAGTTGAAGTTTTTTTAATGCGGCCTTGTTAGATTACAGTTACCTCAATGCGGCCTTGTTAGATTACAGTTACCTCAATGCGGCCTTGTTAGATTACAGTTACCTCAATGCGGCCTTGTTAGATTACAGTTACCTCAATGCGGCCTTGTTAGATTACAGTTACCTCAATGCGGCCTTGTTAGATTACAGTTACCTCAATGCGGCCTTGTTAGATTACAGTTACCTCAATGCGGCCTTGTTAGATTACAGTTACCTCAATGCGGCCTTGTTAGATTACAGTTACGTCAATGCGGCCTTGTTAGATTACAGTTACCTCAATGCGGCCTTGTTAGATTACAGTTACCTCAATGCGGCCTTGTTAGATTACAGTTACCTCAATGCGGCCTTGTTAGATTACAGTTACCTCAATGCGGCCTTCCAACATGAAAAGGTTCCCTACCGCTGTTCTAGGTGATCAGACACACTCTATAGTCCAAATGTTTTTTCCCCAACGATAAAGCCGTTTTTCAAAATGGTAATGCACCCATACGCACAGTCACGCCTTAAACCATAAGAAATTCGCTCTGATATTCACATGGGAAGAGGAAGGCGTTCTAAAGGACGTGCGGCTTCCCGCTAGTGAAAGAACAAGCGCACGTCAGGTACTCTTCACTATCCTAGTAATAAGATAAATGTAACATTCCATAATGTGCCTACGAAAAGGAATCTGTACGGGTTACGCGTAGTTATTTATTCCTGATTTCCGGTTGCTGAATTTGTAGGCAATTAAGGAGAATATGATTTGGGTATACTAATTATATAAAGAGGGGCGCTACAACCACATTAACATATATATTGGGTTGGCCAAAAAGTCATAGCGTTTTTTACACACAGATAGCGAAATATGTCTTAAAATGTAACGAAAGTCATTTGAAACTGCAAGTTCGTTATGTAATGTGAGAGCTGACAGTTCAAGCTTGGTGTTGGAACATAAAGTGCACGATTTCGTTAACAAGTGTTTGTTTGGCGTCGATTTCAAAATGGACAATCAAATGGAACATTATCGTCATGTTTTGCTCTATTACCTCCGAAAAGCAAAAAACGCTGTGCAAGCTCATAAAAAGTTATTTGATGGGTATGATGAAGATGCCTTAAAACTACGGCAGTGTCAGAATTGGTTTGCGAAATTTCGGTCTAGAGATTTTGATGTGAAAAGTGCACCACGCTCAGAAAGGCCAATCGAAGTTGATGACGACAAAATAAAAGCATTAATTGAATCCAATCGGCGTTTAACGACACGAGAGATTGCTGAGAATCTGAACATATTGAAATAGAGCGTTGAAAACCATTTAAAAGCAACTGGGATACGTCAGTAAGCTCGATATGTGGGTACCACATAAGATCAAAGAAATTCATCTCACTAAGCACGTTGACATCTGCGATTCGTTTTGAAACGTGAAGAAAACGTTCCATTTTCGAAACGTATGATAACAGGCGATGAAAAATGGATCGTCTACAACGGTCGAACGAAAAAGATCGTCGAGCAAGCGTGATAAACCTGCTCAAAGAACTACAAAAGCAGATATGCACCAAAGGAAGGTTATGCTGTCAGTCTGGTGGGTTTTCAAAGCTATTGTGTAGTTTGAATTGCTTCCAAGGAACCAAACCATTAATTTGGATATGTACTGTCGTCAGCTGGATAAAGTAAGTGATGCAGTCAAACAGAAGTGTCCAGAATTGGTGAATCGCAAAGGTGTTGTGTGCCACCATGATAATGCAAGACCACATACAAGTTTGGTCATTCGTCAAAAATTACTGTAGCTTGGATGGGATGTGTCACCACATCCACCATATTTGCCAGACCTGGCACCATCCGACTACCATTTGTTTCGTTTTTGCAAAACGCGCTGAATGGTAAAATCTTCGCTGCTGAAGAAGCTATTAAAACGTTCTTGGAACTGTTCTTTCCAAAAAAAAAAAAAAAAAAAAAAACGTTTTTGAGCGTGTAATCATGAACTTACCTACGAGATGGCAAAGGTCATCGAACGAAATGGACAATGTGTTATTGACTAAAGTTTTTGTTTCCCATTCAAAATTCGCCTTTCAATTTACGCAGGAAAAAAACGCAATTACTTTTTGGCCAACCCAATAGCATTATTATTGCTAATGAAAAGTTCCAGGTAAGAGGTGTAGAAATTTTAATATTAATAATTATAGGCTTAAGAATAAATGCCTTAAAAGCAGGAATGGTGGCACATACACATTTCTTAATCATATGGAAAGGAAGGTTTTTAGTAATAAATTTTATCATTTTATTTATTTATTTTTGGGGAGTAATATATATTTTCCCCATTATCCCGACAGATTTTGATATTAATACTTCAACAACGCGTTTCACAAATGCCCGAAAGCTCCTTCTAGCCTTGAGCCAGCTTGCAAATAAAAATTTCAAAGATGTTTTTTCCGTTCTGTTAGGCATGAACACTAACGCAATCAGAAATGAAGGAAAGGTTTACATAAAAATCATCTGTTCGCACAATAAGGCAGAATCAGTTACATGAAAAACTTATTACGATGAAGATTTCAATTTTGAACTTAAAATTGATAGTTTTAGAATTTCAAAAATTACTTATACAAGCTTATGAGAGTTTCCAGAATTGTGTGTTTTTAAAGCTTCAGAAAAGAAAATTACAGATTTAGAAACGCAGATTCCATGATTTCCAAAAGTACGGAAGCTACCTAAAAACAAAGATATTACGTATTTGTAGTGGTATTTGGATAAATTGTAGACGTGCTTTTATATCGATTGAATAATAAAGTCTATCTGGTCTGTTACCAGAGTTTGTGTTTACACAGTTCGAAATGAAATGGCGGAGTGAAGTCGTTGCAATTTTATTATCGCAGTGAATTAAATGTTGTTTAAAACACTGTAGGAATTTGTTTCGCTGCCGAAAGTCACTGTGACAATAAAGTACCTGCTACTCAGGTCCCTTGTAGGTTATATCCTTCAGTTCTCCCTAACGTTTGAATATTATGTTATAGTGAGACAAGAAATCACTGTGCCACAAATAAGGCCAAGTCTTCATTAAACACGATCAGATTTTTGTGAATATCACTAGTTATTCGTATATTTGTAATGTCGATTCAGCTGGCACGGATACACCGAGCCAGCGGAATTGACATTAAGAATCAGCTAGGGACACATTTTGATGCCACGAGGCTCAGCTCCCCGTTCACCTCTCACTGGCGAAGAAGCAACCTCCCTCCTCTACCCTTTCAGGAATTCTCAACTCTCAGGCTCCGCGTTCCCACAGGCGAAATCACCTCACCTCACCTCGAAAATGTTTACTGATACCTTGTGATAGGCGTGGATACCCGTTCCAACTAATGCAAACAGCGTCTTAAAACATTTCATGCTACATTTAGTCTTGTAAATAAATGAAAAATCTGTCTTGTAACACTAATGTTGTTACAGTCACTAGTAGATATTACAAATGATATCTTGCATACAGCTGATTTCCCAGCGAAGTAATACAAGAAACATTAGTCCGCGGGAAGTCAGCTTTATAATGACACAGGGCCAATTGCTGCTGTAAATAAGGCAAAAATATTTGTAAACTTCATCATGCAAAATGTGCTACAAAATACCAAAAACTGCCAATTTTTAAATAGTTTGGGGCCTAATATCAATAGTTTAGTATATCGTATGCAACCATCGAGGCGGATGATGAAATTTGTTCGAAAAGTTTTCTGTAATAAAATCTTTTCTGTTTTATCTTTTCCATTAAAACAAATTCCGGCATTTCATAAGTGGTTAAAATCGCGTGTTTTGGGTGGATGAGCAGAGGAACTGACGTAATTTAGCATCAGACTGATGACAGTTCATATTAAATCCAGGGACAATCACGAACGTGAAGCCCGTTAAATTTCGGGCAATATTCTTAAGCACCCATCCGAGAGCTACAAACCTGTTGAAATCGATAAATGAGACAGCTATTTTAGCATAAGAACATAAGCTATAAACTTAAAGCGTGATCCACTGTAGTACGTGATCGGGAGAGTCTTGTTCACGAGTATGTGCAAGTTCCTGACCGTTGATTGGTGGTGTTCACGCGGGCAGAGAAATGCATGGTATAAAACCACCGAAGCACGCCGAGTCTACCCGAACTAAAACCTCAAAAGCGTAAAAGTTGGCACTGAAAGTGTTGAAAAGTGAATTCCCAAAGCGTATTACTTCATTTCGTTGGCAGGATCCTGATATAATGGAACAAAGGCAAGTCTTGCGGCGAATGAGTTCTTCTTCATGACTTAACTTTTCCCGCTTCCTTCTTCAAGCGACCTATTAAAGCCCCGAGGGCAACCGATAGCGTGAAAGCAAAAACATGACGGGCTTCTTTGCTCGGAGGGCAATGCAATGTAAGGTCGAAGGCTAATATAGAAGCCATGGATGAAAATGAGAAAGAGTGAAAGAGAGGGTACGCGGGAATGTCGTTTCGGAGACAGAAGTATTCTGGGGAATGCTCCGTCCTTCCTGTTTATTTCACAAATACCAAAATGATAATGCAGTTCGCACTTTACGCATTTAGTAGGAGCAAGTCAACATGCGGTGCTTTTTTTTTTTATTAATTTCATCCACTCGCGGGGAAAAAACTAAAACAGGATGGTGGAGTGAGGCATTTTATATTTCGGTTTATTTTTTGGATGACCAATTATAATAGGTTTTCTCGTTTTCACCAAAAGCACATTTTGGAGTTAAATTCTCCCCCAAACGGTTAATACAAACATGTTCTGTAAAGACAACAAGTTAGTAAAATAATGCAATGCATTGATTATGATACGCTTTCCAACATATCAGAAATCATAGGACAATGCTTTGGTTTTGAGGTGACTAAACAATGGTATAAACGTTTGAGGTTCACATATATCAAAATTAAATCCCTTTGTGCCTGTGTTACCTATTTCTATTATGAAGACCTACCACACATAAGCCGTTTTATAATTAAAAATCCCATCCAAATCGGGTAATTTTTCACGGAAGTTATCGTGCGAAAATAATGGCTAACGAATCTCACGCATACGCACTGCCCGCAATTGCTGATAAAAAAACATTTTTGGCGGAATTACTTCCATAGTCGTTACGGAACAACGTATGGCATTTTGTCGCAATTGAAGCATTTTTAGTCAAGTTATAAGGATAATGGCTGCGGAATAAATCTCGCTCCTGTGCCCTGACCTTTTACCCCATTTCGATTATATTCAACAGAACCGGTTCAGTATATCTCCGGAACAATTTGATAAAGTTTTGTCTCAATCGAAGCATTTCTACGTAAGTTATGACGCATAAGGGCGATGGAATGGATCTTGCTCCTATGTCCTGACCTTTAACCCCATTTCGTCCATTTTCAATAGGGATCGTCCCCAGGTTGTGGTTGTCGCCTACCACATACTAAAATTTCATCGAAATCGAACCATTTTTACGCGAGTTGTCGTGCGGACAGACAGACGGACAAAACTGGAGCATATACGCTTTTTCAATCTACGGTTGGAAAGAGTAAACAAGTTAGTAAAATCATGCAATGCATTGATTATGATACGCTTTCTAACATACCAGAAATCATTACTCAAGTTATGAGGATAATGGCTGTAGAATAAATCTCGCTCCTATGACCTGACCTGTGACCCCATTTCGATGATATTCAACAGAACCGGTAAAGTATACTTCCGGAACAACATGATAAAGTTTTGTTTCAATCGAAGCATTTTTACGTAAGTTATAACGCATAAGAGCGATGGAATGCATCCCGCTCCTATGTCCTGACCTTTGACCCCACTTCACCCATTTTCAATAGGGTGCGTCCCCAGGTAGTCCCCTACGACATACTAACATTTCATCGAAATCGAACCATTTTGACGCAAGTTATGATGCATAAGGACGATGGAATGAATCCCGCTCCTATGTCGTGACCTTTATCCCCATTTGTCCCATTTTTAAAAGGGTTCGTCCCCAGGTGATCCCCTAATACATACTAAAATTTCATCGAAATAGAACCATTTTTACGTGAGTTATCGTGCGGACAGACGGACAAAGCTGGAGCATATACGCTTCTTCAACCTACGGTTGGAAAGCGTAAAAAAGCAGATGCTATTTTTACGAAACCTTACACCGAGTCTTTCTACCATTCCCATTCCGCTAACTCTTAAAGACCTCTGGTCCATTTCTCTCTGTCTCTTTCTCAGCCCCTTCCAATAATTTCAGTATTATATTCATTTTATCACTTAAATTTATTGGGCGTGATCAAATAAACCCCGTTCGAGTGGCTTTATTAAGATGAACGAAAAGGTACATCTACAGGTGTGGCAGAATTAAAGAAAGCAATATATTAGGAAGCAAGAATATACCAGTGTTCGTTAGAAGAAGTCGCCGTATGTATTCAGACACACATCCCACTGTTTGGGGAGACGACGGACACCGTCCGCAAAGAAGGAATTTGGTTGCTCCTCAAACCATTTGGTGAGCGCAGCAGAGTTGGGCAAGAGTGCATTACAAAGTAATGGAAGTACATATTATAATTAACGTGTAATGCATTACAAGGAATCCGAAGTATGATTTGCACAAGGTAATGGAATTAATCTGTAATGCATTGCAATGAAGAGGATATTATTCAATTATTATTTAATAATGCCATTCAAACGCAATGGAATTATTTGGTAATGAAATCACACAATTTGCAAATAGTACTTACATACTAATAGTTAATAGAAATGTACGTGTGCCAAAAGCTATGTCTAGAAAAGTCGGCCATGTAACATAGCAGACAGAGACCGAAGTGTCGTGTAGAATGTTATAGAAGCGGCAAAAATGGGTCAGACGTTTGTAGAATGTTACAGAATGATCGCGCAGTGGGAAGTTGGAGAGCTTTTTGTAAATCAAGAATATTCCAGAAGGTTCAGGTCCTGTCGTGAAGTATATATAAAGGAGTCAGTCGCTCGCTAGTCCAGTGTTTGTATCGAACAAGTAATGGACAACAACACTTGAGAAGTACGGCAAAAATGTCAAGAGTTCGCAAATTTCTGTAATATTCGGCAGCGCACCCTGATTTGCTGAACTGTGAGTTTAGTGCTAATATGTGCTTGTGGCTACAGTGGGGTAATTATTTTGGACAGTGGAACGTATGTAATGGGCGAGAATACTGTACTGGAGATGGACGAAATGAGTATTTCGGCAACGGATTGTAGTATGTATGTCAACCAGTGGCAGCCACACGGGATCAATAGCTGATATCACAGAAGCTGTGAGTAAGTATCCTAGTTGTATATTAAATGTTCGTTTTTTGAAATAGTGGAGAATAAATGGAGTGGAGACAAAGTTGTAGCAAAGTGTACCAAATGTAACATCGGAGTAAAAAGATCAAGAAGGTTTTGTTCAAATTTTACAACGCATTTGAAGAGGAAACACGCAGCCGGTTATGTAGAAGAGTACCATGAGTATTTGAAAGAAGTGAAGAAACTACGAAGAACCACTAGCACATCAGAGGAATCACGTCAAAAAGTATTCGCAAGAAGAGTTCGACAGGGATGTACTTACATATTTTGTGGATTCCATGATATCCCTTAGATGCATTGACAACGTCTATTTCTACAAAATAATCGAAAAGCTGAATGGCGATTCCAAAAATCAAAAAATAATGAATCGCAGATCACTTGGCCGCAAACTTTCTGATTATTATAAGGAATAAGTAGCAAACATGAAACAAGAGTTAAAAACACCGATTTCGTTTGCACAACAGTAGATATCTGGTCAGGACGACACAGAAGTTTCTTGGGTGCGACAGTACACTGGATTGAGTCACAGACATTACAAAGAGTTTCCAGAGCTTTAGCTTGTCAAAGATTTAGAGGAACGCATAGTAATGATAGAATATATGCAATTGTTCTGCAGATATACAAAACGTTTGGATTGGATTCTTCTAAAGCAGTGGCTGCAATTACTGACAAGGGATGCAATTTCGTTAAAGCATTTCAAATATTCGGGATTCAAGCAGCAATCATTGTTAAGAATGATGTGGATTTTGACTTGGAAAACAGTTCAGGTAGTTCCGATTATGATACGGACGCTGCCTTGGCCTCGCCTAGTGATGATGACGAAGAGCATTTGTCGGCTACACGCATACATCTTAGGGAATGGTTTCCCTTGCATTTCAGATGTGCGCCACATACACTCAGTTTTTATGTGCAACTACAGATGCTCAAAGTACTAGAAAACCGCAATACCGATCTTTCCAAAAATGTATCAACAAGTGATGAAAAGGTGTAATACCTTGTGGAGAGCTGCAAATCGCCCGAAATCTGCAGAAATTATCCAAGCTATTTTAGATCACACACTTAGCAGGCCTGGTGTAACACGGTGGAATAGTTTATACGATGCTATGAAACAAATTCCACGCATAAAGGACAAGTCAGCTACGTTGTGATCATATGTAGAGGATTTTAGGAAGGGAGTATCAGACCCCAGGTCTTAAACAACCCTTAGAAATAGGAAGCTAGGAGATTTGGGCTACAGTGCCCGATAGGAAAGTGACACGGAAGCGAAGTAGAAAGGGGGAGGAAGACGCCCTTATTTATTACCGGGGGCCAGCACCCATGGTCCGACGGCTTAACGTGCCCATCCGACGCACGGCGGATATTTAGTGGATCGAGCGTTCGTACCTGCCTGGGATCGAACCTGAGGTCGTTTCCGTAGTAGTCACGAACGTTGCTCACTAGGTCACCCGCGGCCCGTCAGCTACGTTGCATAAAGCATTGGACTTTTATCCTGGACGACCATTTGCTCCCGTTTGTGCGTCTTCAACATCCCACTGGGGACCTCATCCTGCAACAAGACAATGCACCGTGCCATCGCTCCCGAACTGTATCCGAATGGCTGGATGAACACTCCACCGACGTGACCTCGCTTACTTGAGCAACACTGTGCCATCTGAAAACTAGTATATATTTTTTAAGATTTGGTATGACACCCTGAAGGACTAGGATAAGCTTCCTCTGAAATATATAAAAAGCAATAGTATTGTATATCAAACAGTCAGAAATGAACACAAGATTCCAGTTATATGGAAGTATCGCCATCGCCAAGGCCCTAGACATCCTCCAGGGTGAAAATCACATATATTTTGGCATCCTACTTCCAACTCTGTTATCATTAAGGCACAAATTACAAACGTTATTGACTGGAGACCTCACGTACTGCAGACCATTATCCGAAGCTTATTTGGAAGGTCTAGAACAAAGGTTTAAGGAATATTTCACACTCTCATCTTTCTACCCAGACGGAAAAGGCTGCAATAGCAGCTTTATATCACCGTAAGTTCAGCCAATTTAAATGGCAATCTTGTATTCCTAATTCCTATTATATCAAAATGAAAACA
Organism: Macrothele yani; assembly: GCA_039090855.1. Taxonomy (NCBI): domain Eukaryota; kingdom Metazoa; phylum Arthropoda; class Arachnida; order Araneae; family Macrothelidae; genus Macrothele; species Macrothele yani. Next base: position 6,757,082 of record CM077014.1, read on the forward strand.
GTGCTCATAAATGAATTGTCAAAAGAAATTAAATCGCAAAATCTCATGGATGCACCTTCTACCAGTCAAGTCAAAGATGATGCTTTCTATATTGATTCTAATTCTGAAGATGACAGCGAAAACAAACATCCAACAAAGAAAGCTGAACTCAACTCATCTATGCACATTTCAGTCTCGAAGAACCAGAAGATTTACAAATGTGTTACATAATTATAAAGAGGTAAAAACATCTGTTTGTGTAGCATAATACACCTCTGCCCTTCTCAGTGCCCGTCGAACGGTTGTTCTCATACACTACTACAGTATTACCAATTACTGCAAAGCTAATAGACTTTCGGATGAAATGTTTGAAAAGAGGGTTGTTTTAAAAGCAAACCTTACGTATGAAGAAAAAGACCACAAACAAACTTGGGATGAGGAAATAGGAAAATCCTACCTTGTTTTACGACAAGCCACCTAGATATTCTACTTCTACCTTACAATAAGGATTTGTTATTTTTTTACTTTGTGATGATCTAATTGCTCATTCTTTCTGTTGTACACCTAGTTCACTTTGTAGTTGCCATAGTTTGTAGCAATCAGACCTTTCATTCCTTCCATTTCAAGTGATGTAGTGTCTCACAGTGGTTTCCATTAGCGTTTAATGTACAATTTCTTATTTCCTGACTGTTTTTTTTTTGGGTGCTTCAGTGAATTGGTCTTTGTTGAAGACTAAGATCACATGCAACGGCATTGATCGTTCTTTCATTTTTGTACTATTCTCTAACCGAAATAAACATCCTATTTGTACTTCATATGAATTATTTCGTTCAAATCACTTTACTTGCGGCGAAGATGCGGCAACTACTCATGTCATACAATCTCCAATATCTACATGCACGCATTTGAAGTCCGTGGGAAACAATGTCTGCTTTAAGAGATGAATGTAGTCACCCAAGATATCAAGGTATGCGGTGGCTTTAGCTCGCCCGTTCATGGTCATGATAGAACCTGAAGAACGCAAAGTGATCGCTGCGCAAACCATGGTTGATCTCCACTGTTTGAATGTTGACACAAGACAGCCAGGATTATGTGCTTCGTTCGGCATTCGCCAGATGTAAACTTTCCGCAAAGTTGGAAAAAGTGTGCACAGCAAGATCGGCCCTAGATATGTCGTACTTGCACTGTCACTTCGGCCAAAGCTCGGTAAGAGCTTCTAGTAGGCCGGAACACCATTAAAACACTCGAGATACGTTCTAACCAAACTGGAACATTGTTCAAACACTCGACATACGTTCTAACTGAACCGGAACATTGTTCAAACACTCAACAAAGCTTTAAATGCAGCGGAACAACGTTGAAACACACGACAAGCGTTATAAATGAACCGAAACACTATTCAAACACACGACAAGCGTTATAAATGAACCGAAACACTATTCAAACACTTGACAAAGCTTTAAATGCACCGAAACACCGGACAAAGCCGTGAGGTATGTTCTTATTGCACCGGAACACCCATCAAACGCTAGACACATGATCCAAGTACACTGGAGCATCGGCCAAACCTCACGACACGTGCACAGGTCAAACACTCGACTTCCGCTGCACTAAAAGCGCAATCAAAATTTTGTCACATGCACCAGAACAACTGTCAAACATTCGAAACGCGCTCTGAGTCCACTGGAATATCAATCGATCTCTCCGAAATACAAGATGAAAGTTTCTCTAATAAACAGTTGCCGAATTTCAATATGACTAGAATCAAATTAAAGAAACAAATTCAGAATACAATTTCAAGAGTTTAGACGCTCTTATACCCTTTTGTGGTTGAATACTTTGATTCCCACCTCCAAATCCTAACGCTTTACTGCGTCTTCTTAACGTCAAAGCAAGTTACATACCGAGCTTTACCATGACATGTGAGCACTGTGACACTTAAAAAAAACGAAAGCTGAGCATGAAGCGATTTTAGTCCCCGATTCGGAACAGGGGATTCTTCTTCGCATTCCATTGCTTCTGATCCCAGGATATACGGCCCCTTAAATCATTCAGACACTCAACAAAGCGTTAGAGCGGAGCTGCTGCCAGACAGATAAGCGAGAAAGGCCAGCTGATTCCGTTTTTATACCTGCCTTGGACTAGCCGCTTTGCCCATAAACGAATCAAGCTTCCGTCTATTTTGGAGCAAAGGAGATCTTTATTTCACTTCTACTACGCCACGTGGAGCTGAATCGGGCATCATCAACGCGGTGGAATTATGCTGTTTATAGCAACTCCCTGGACATAATAAAATACAAGTTGCCGCTTTTCTTGATGCCTCTTAACCGTGTAACAAAGACCAGAGTCGTTTCATTTCCCCCTTGGATAACAGCATTTATTGCGCTTTTTATTGTCGCCTCGGCGAAAGAAAACATTGTCTCTTCTTTGCTCGGATACGTGAAAATCAGAATAAGGTTGGGCCCGGTAGGGTTAGCATGCCCGAATGACAAAAAATAAAGCCTTTTTCTTAGGTAAAGGTACAGTCTATCTCAAACAGGAATGATCTTCATTTCTATTATAACATTTCCTTAGAACAGTTCTTCTTTTACCAAATGGACAAAGCACGGTTACTGTGTAATTCACTACGCAGTTATCTCCAGTACGCGACGCTTTGGTTTTCGATGAACCATTTTTATGACATGCTGTAAGTAGCATGGCATGATGAACATTCGAACTTTACGACGTCGTGGGATGTCTTTTTCCGGGGAACATTCTTGAACGCGTGACGCTGTAACACAGTTCAGCGTTTATATTATTCGCTGGAAGAGCAGCAGCAGTGCTTAACACAAAAGTAAACTGAGTGAATCTACGCAAGCATACGCACATCAAATTCAAGTATTTCAACGTGCGATGTACGAAGCCTCCACTTGTTTTCTGAGACTGTGTTCCCGTTGTCTTCTCTATCGTGCGAGTTCAACTTGTAATTCATTACAATCGTTTGATGAACTACTGTAAAAACGATTCCTCAAATATGGAGCTTCAGTATTCTGTATCTCCTTGAAAATTCGGCTAATTCTGAAGTGGATGCTGAAGGGAGATGATTTCTCACCCCGAGATCACACAAGAAGAGATAACGCAGCTTCAGAAGAAAGAAAAATCGAAAGAACAAGGAAAGGGGAGGGGGGGACTCATTTCAGCAAATTAAATGACAGCACTTGTTACTGAGAACATTTGGTTGGCATTGATAAGCGTGAAGCTCAAGCAAGTCCCGTCAAGACCAGAAATGGAAACGGGTCACGCGTCAACAATTTCTAGCGGGTCAAACGGGTCGGCTCAAAATGTTCCTGACCCGGTTTTATTTGTTTTATTTAAAAAAAAAATCAAAGAAAAATGCTCACTATGGAATTTTGTGCTAGATACTGGTGCTCGTGGACTGAAAAAGGATTTGTCATGCAATATGAAGGAAGAGTGTCCTTTCCTTCTGTGGGGCAACGATGGAAAACAACATCCACATTTTGGAAACTTGCAACTCATCATAAACTTGTGAAAATTGGTGTTGCCGTGAAACATATTCTGAATCTTGATATGTTATCAAGAACACAGCAAAAACTGAAATTAAACATATGTTAAGTTACTTAATTCAAAAAATTTGACTGTATCGCCATCAAAATTAGGTGGAACAGTCTTAACATTACTGCACAGAGATTTTTTAACTCTCACAAATGTGTTTGAAAACATGTGTAAACAGGTTATGTTTTTTTGCAAATGTAAGACGACAGTTTCAATACTTCCTCTAAGTAAGTAAATAAATTATACGTTCCTATAATACATTTTTTTCCATTTCCATATACTGTCAGGCCTATGGCCTTTTCCCTCTTTCTTCCAAGTTGTCAACAATCATTAATTGTCACGTTAATATATATGCTATGTATCTTGATGCGACAACTAAATAAATGAAATGAAACCTAAGATACTCAATGCGGAGAGACTTTTTGAACGCTCTGGGTATATTATAGTTCAAAGCAGATTTGTCTGGGTCGGGTCCGAGTCAGTTACAGATCCGGTCCAATTATGTAACCTCCGGGTTGGGTCTGGGTTCACAATTTTTGACCCATTTCCAATTCTGGTCAAGACCTACCGCTTTTCCAAAACTTGTTACCAATAAATTTGCACACGCAACGTAAGTCTTTCTGCGTGGGTTGTGCCATGATAAGACACAAACATCAACATTCTTTTAAGATCAGATGAAGCTAAAAGCAATATTTACATTATGTAAAAGTATCCTCAAAACAATATGATTGACTTATGCTGAATAAGCCTGATGAGACAGTTAAAAATTTATGGAAATGACGAAACCACACCAAGAGGCTATTTTTATTATTTCTTATTGGAAATCATGTTCCGATATACTGATAAGAGATTCGTTTTCCCAATAATAAACGGCGTATTTTTATAAGAAGTTACGCAAAATTGCATGAAGGCAGAATGCATGAAAACAGAAACTGAGGTGAACATGCGTCTCAATTCCCTTGAGGCTGTATATGCTCATAATAGTATTTTACATCGGAAGTAAATCAGCCAATAAAGGAAGAGAAAATAATAAGTTTATCCTGATAATATTAGTGGAGGGACACTGAATGAAAATGGAAAGAGAATACAGTGCCCGGACTAAAGATAAATTAAGTTGGCACAGCAATGTAACGACTGGCCGGAACTGAAATTCGGTTACAGATGCATCAGCTAAAGACAAAAATCATATCCTCAAAGGGAATAATACCTCGTGCGCAGTGCTTTTGCAATCTCCATCCATAAAAGCATATTAGATAAGAAAGTGCTAATACGGCGTTCGTCAAATCGTATTACGCACGCTCCGTAGCCAATCAGCTTGCAAAACGTATCATGCAGACGAACATCTGGAGCTGCTTCGAGCATCCAGAGAGGTGGACAACCTTTATTTCTGGGATGACCAGGATATAACGATATCATCAATTATCCAGGATGTGTCCGAACGACCAGTTTTGGTCCGGCCCAGAGCCACCAAGATCCCGAGAGGACCGATATTTGACTTTAGCAACGAGCAAGCATAAGTGATAACAGCTAGACAAATCGCCGTTCAGTTCGGCTGTACTTCAGGCACGACTTTATCAAGGAGAATGGCTTGATGAGAGGAGCCCGTATGCTAGGTGACAATTGATCGTATGGGGTCTTCATGGAAGAGTCCAGTTTTAAACTGACGACGGATTTCCGACATGTACTCACAAGGAAAGAACGTGGAACCGTCTCCACATCACGCGCGAACGAGACCTCTATGAAGGAAGAGCTCTTCTGGTGTTTGGAGGAATATTTGAATATTATGTTTGAGGGTGGCAGTGTTTTATGCAAATATTCAAACTTTATTTAAATTGCAACTTTTGTTATTTTGTGTGCCAACAGGGAGAAATTCCCTCGCCAGCCAGAAAGGCGCTCAGCACAGATTCATTTCGGAGAAAGGTCATTCTCTCGTCGACCGTGGGACCCCTCATACGAACAAAAGGACACTCCCTTTCCCCCAGCCGTCGTCGGACTCTCTCTCAGAACCAGCTAGTGACAATCGGTGTAAGCAATCAAGAGTACAATTTCTTACGTCAAGGGGACAGAAAGTAAAAGGGATTTGGACGTTGCAGTCATAAAGCGAGTCCAGCGGGAGATCTCCGGTGGGAAGGAGAAAAGATTTCACGCGGGCATGTAGCTACGTAAAGATAGGATTTGGCGAGAAAACGCAGAGAAAGCCGTCCATAACATCCATCTCCTGCTGAAAGTATATACCATTTATTTTGACTAACCAATATTCCCCTTTTTTTCCCCAATCTGAAGAATAAAGAGAAGTGTAATCGAGATCATTTGTCATTACTTTCAGTCTGTCTAACTACTTATTTATTTGCTTCCCTGCTCCAATGACAGAAACCTGCAAATAACGATTCTTCTGATAAGTTGGCGTCTCCCACAATACACAAAATAAACCAAGCCAATAGCAGCGTGTATGCTGAAAGATACATAGGGGCGATTCTTGAATAATATACGAAATCTTTGAGAAGTTATGAAGGGATCGAGTTCATTTTTTTGGACGAAAATATCCGTCCTTACAGAGCTCGGTTGGGCGACAAAATTTCCGTGAACGTGAGCATATCCATAGTATGGAGTGATCATCCTGGTCTCCTGATCTTTTCCCTATTGACCACGTCTGGGATACCCTGGGCAGACACACTACTACTGTTCTTCAGTCCTCTCCCACACGCATCCTAGAGCTGTGACCAGCGCTAACAGAACAATGGCATGTACTGCCATCCGACATCATCTTGCCAAGAGCCTGTGAGATTGTTGTGCAACATGCTTGGGGGTCAAGGTCGATCATACTTCCTATAGATCACCAGAGCAATGCAATTCTGCTACCACCAGTGAAAGACATTTTTGACTCATCAGCATTAGCCCTGGTCCCATTTATTCCAATACATCTCATGTCTGCATACGTTATTTGTTATGGTCTGATGTACCTCTCACTTGAATTGCATTAAAATGTCTTCATGAAATATTTATATTACTAGGTCAACTTTCATGTTCGCAACCTAACTTTTGGCCACCAGCGTAGTTACGAGATCTCCTCCAAAGATCTTCAGCCGATCGCGGTGACACTTGCCATAGAGAAAGGGGATGACATGGTGAGTGACAAGGGGTTGGTATCATGGTCATTGGTCGTGTCGTATAAAAATAATGACCATTAAAAAACTGGCCAATTTTGATAATTGAAAAAATCCGCTCTCTATACGAGATTCGATGCAATTAGTTGTTCGGGCATAGCTACGACATGACACATCCGATCACCGTGATTTTTGGCATGCGATTGGACATCGTCCATGGTCTGGTTTTGACGCCTTCCCATTCTCGAAATTCCGTGTCATTGAGGAATTTCAATTAAAACTAGATGGCCTTTTACTTGAACAGTTTCACGAAAGTCGGCTCACTAACATTAATTAAAAAAAATCCTTTGAATTGAAAAACGAATAAATAATAAGACTCCGTCTGTTAGCTCAATACTTGCTTAATCTATAATAACAAGTTAGTAAAATCATGCAATGCATTGATTATGATACGCTTTCCAACATACCAGAAATTATTACTCAAGTTATGTAGATAATGGCTGTGGAATAAATCTCGCTCAGTGTCCTGACCTTTGACCCCATTTCGATTATATTCAACACAACCGGCTCAGTATACCTCCGGAACAACATGATAAAGTTTTGTCGCAATCCAAGCATTTTAGGTACGTTATAATGCACAAGAACAATGGAATGGATCCCACTCCAGTGTCCTGACCTTTGACCCCATTTCGCCCATTTTCAATAGGATTCGTCCCCAGTGGCTCCCTACCACATACTAAAATTTCATTGAAATCGAACCATTTTTACGCAAGTAATGACGTATAAGGGCAATGTAATATATCCCGCTCTTATGCCCTGCCTGACCTTTGACCCAATTTCGCCTATTTTCAATAGGGTTCGTCCCCAGGTGGTTCCCTACCACATACTAAAATGTCATCGATATCGAACCATATTTACGCGTGTTATGACGCATAAAAGCAATGGAATGGATCCCGCTTTTATGTCCTGACCTTTGACCCCCATTCCCGCCATTTTCAATAGGGCACGTACCCAGGTAGTTCCCTACCACATACTAAACTTTCGTCGAAATCGAACCATTTTCATGCGAGTTATCGTACGGACGGACGGACAAAGCTGGAGCATATACGCTTCTTCAACCTACGGTTGGAAAGCGCAAATAAAAGGAAGGTTGTGCATGTGTAGTGGTTTTGCGATACAAAATGAGAAACGTGGTTCCTGGTCTGTGTGTGTCTTTCCACTTTGTTTACATGCAACCTGATCACAATCAAAGTAAAGAAGAGTAATTCATGATAAATTTTAGGTATTTCTTTTTTAGAATGTTTTGTACTTTTGTTCTGGAAGTCATAAATTTTACGCGTTCGTTTTTTAGAATTTGTTATAATAGACGCCTGAATGAGGTTAGATTTTGCAATAGCTTCGCTCAAAATTTGCCAACTGTACCCGAGTTATCGGTTACCGTTGACGGCTTGTCCTAGTTAACCAACTGGTTACCTTTCATTCTGTATCACCATAAATACATTAACTTGCTTTTAGCACTGGCTACACACTGTTTCAAGCTGAAGAAGCTTGAGAATTTCATGTTGTTTTAAACCAAAGGATTGTCATTCATTAGTTCCGAACTCGAAAAGTGAACTCCGTATATACTGGAGAAGTTTTCCATGACAGACTCTGTAAAGAGCAACGCAGAACACTTACGAAGTATTGTTACCCGTCATTTTCGATATACTCGCATTCAACAGCTCAGAGAGAGACCGTTTGGAACGCTTCGTATCTGCTATTTCAAAGAGTTGTAACAATGGGCGGGTAGTGATGACTTTTCGGCTATTGTTTCAGTCATGGGAATAAAAAACGTCGTATGATGTCAATCAGGGAATGAGAGAAGACGGGGACCTATATCCCGCCAAGAACTGTTGGACGCACAGCGCAATAAGAGGCTTTGCAATTATCTCATAAAAGAGAAACAACCAATTTCTCCCAACACCAGAGTTCAGAACAATGGCGACATTTCGTCAAACCGAAAAGACTGAAAAAATCTTCATAATATCGTTCGTTGACAGTTCGCGTCTGGGCTACAAATTGGACGTCCACTATCGAGGTTACGCGCAAAATGCTACCAGATCTGGCAACATTTCCAACCGTATGTACATTCAAACCCACGTGAAAGTGTGAGTGATGCGTGGCCATAAGATTCAAGATTGTTGTAAAAACGTATCACTTGGCGCCTTTAACTAACTCTGAGACACCCCCCCTATGCTTATCCATTCTCACGACTAGACTGCGTAAAACTGACAAGCAGGTGTTCACAAAAGCGTTTGTAAGCCCAACGAGAAACGGTAGCACGTCCTTTGTAAAAGGAACGAGGTTCTTTATTTACTTTGTAATACGCGAACGGCATCTAATTAAAACAAGTAAACTTTGCACAATCGAAAAACGAGATAAACACTTCGAAAGTTTAAACCACTGAGTACACAAAATACTGATAAAAACTCAACAACATCCTGAAAGTAGGGTGGATCCTCTTGAAAGAAAATGGGGGGGAAGGGGGGACTACTACTGGCATTTGGAATGGTTTTTTTTTTTTTTTTTGATTGGGGGTTTAACGACCACCGTGAGCAACTCAATGGGCTATAAGCAGTCGCCCGTCCCTAATTTAGGGTCACTGGTTCCAGGGAAGGGAGAGAGCCAGTGCCGTAAGACAAACACAACATCCATGCCTGACCGGGATTCGAACCCGGACCCCTTTCGGACGAATGATCAGAGGCCATCGCTTAGACCACTGCGCCACCGGAGCGGAATGAAATGCTATCTATAGAGGACCTTTAAAAACTCCATTAACGGCAATGTGTAGTTTAACCGGTACTTCTCAAGTCATTTTACGATAGGTTTTGTGAACGCATCATTTCGCAATAAAAATTTTGGAACTATATACAATGGAACCTAGGTTATATTTTTTCACTTTTATACGTATTTCTGCGGAACCGATATTTTACCGTACTTTCTATCGCTTTTCCAATTCGATTATACCTGATTCATTTATACGCTTATAACGTAACACTTTTCGCTCTGTGAGATTGGTGTTACGATAAGTTCAAAATGTCAGGCTGAAGAAATGTTGAACTAAGTGTAAATGTGATGCACTAGTTGCACTGAGTAGCTCACTTTATGTTAACGGCACATAAGACTATTTTTAGGACAATACGGAAACAGAATCATTTACGTAAACTTTTCTTTTATTGGTCCAGCACGGCACTTTCACTTTAAGCAACACCACTACGTCGTCTATTTACGAAATCACATAATTTTATACAGCGGGATACAAAGATATCTACAACATATCACAGTAAGTTTCACCCGTACACAACACACACAGCTGCTGCTTAGTCATTATACAGTCGAGTCACATTATTGAGTCACGTTTCTACTTTTGACGTCAACAACGCGTAGCCAATGAAAGAAAGCACGTGTCGTGAGCTGGCTTCGAGGGTATATAACGTATGCTGTAGGCAATCTGAAAACATATCACTCGTTGCTATCATGGAAAAAAGGAGCGCTTTATCAGATTTCCGAAAAGGGGTGATTATCTGCTTCCGGGTCAAGGGTGGCACAATTTCTGAAACAACGCAGTTTGTCAACTCTTCGCGTGCTGCTGTGGTTAAAAGTGTATCGTGATTTTAGAAATGGCACCATTGCAAATAAGTGACATGGAAACTCCGCAGCACCACGTGTCATTGATGTGAGAGGTGAACGTTGGCTGCGAAGGTGCATGAGGGCCGATGGACACGCTACAGTGGAGCAACTCACTGGCCGAATGAACCAGGTGGCTACCGGAAATGTGTCTAAAACGACATTTCAGCGAACCCTTCCACGCACGGGGCTCCGATGCAGACGGATGGTCACTGCACCAATGCTAACGAAGGTGCGTCAGCAGGAAAGGCTTATATTTGCACGGCAGTATCGGAATTGGACCTCCGCTGATTGGCAAAGGATTGCCTTCTCCGATGAGTCCCGTTTTCCGCTTCATTGAACAGATGGACGTTGGCGTATAAGGCGAGAAACATCGGAGAATAAACGCACTTTAATCATTTCTGGAAGAGCACAAGGCTTTCGTGGCATTTCCTTAGGTTCACTCATACCTGTAGAAGACACTATGAACCGAATTCGTTATGAATCCATCCTTGCAGACCACGTACACGCATACATGCTGATTGTCTTCCCTGGGGCGGATGGGATCTACCAGCACGACAATGCGACGTGACACACAGCTAAAAATGTCCGAGATTGGTTGGAAGAGCACATTGAAGACTTCAAAGGATCTTCCCTGGCCCTCTAATTCCCCAAACTTAAACCCAAATGAGCATCTATGGGACCACCTCGATCGTGTTGTTCGCTCTATGAATCCTCCACCACGCACCCTAAAGCAGCTGTCAGATGGACTGCAGTCAGCATGGCTCCACATACATGTGAACACCTTGCAGCACTTTATTGAGTTATTTCCAGCCCGTCTAGCTGCTGTCCGCGCTGCACACGGCGGTTACTCTGGATATTAACTGGTGGTCACAATAATGTGATTCGGTCGTGTATATCTCTCGTCTGGTTCTTATCACCACAAGCATACGTCACTCTCACAGACCTCAAGTGTTTTTAACCGTATTAATGTGAGAGAGAAGATATCACGTTAAGATTGAAAAGTGCTAAAGAGAACACACTCAAATTTACACAGAAAAAGCAACTAAAATTGAAAGCTAAATTAGAGTATACGTCACACGTTTATTGCGTTAAATTTTGAATTTCGATTATCATGCAAAAACACACAATTCTTTGATTCTCTTCTACGTAATCCGGTAGCTACAACTTTGAGAGAAGTGAGAGCGTTTTATTGGCAGCCATGAAATAGATGACGCAACTAAAAATTTACTAAATAACGTTCACAGTTCTTTGAATTCAAGAAATTTGAAACAAGCAAAGATTAGTTAATATTTTACTAAATCAACTAGTGCACAAACCGCTTTAAAAAGAGTGATGCTTGTAAATACAGCATGTGCGACAAGAGTTTTGAAAGCAAAACAAAATCATATTCGGATTTCATCATTGTCAACCATTATCAATCCACTGCTGGACGAAGGTCTCCCCAAGTTTCTTCCACAACGGTCTGTCTTGTGCCAGTCTCCTCCATGTTACTCCCGCATACTTTCGAATTTCATCCACCCATATTACGTGTGGTCGTCTTCTGGGTCTTTCCCTGTTCCTTGCGGAATTTAGTCTAAAATTACGGCTGTCCTTCTGGCAATATGTTCAGTTCAGTCCATTGCCATTTCAGGAATTTTACTCTGATCATGATGTCTTCCACTTTTGTCATTTTTCTGATCCACGAGTTCCTCTTCTTATCTCTCCTGGTTACACCAAGCATGCACCTCTCCATGCTGCTTTGAGTCGTCTGCAGCCTTTGTATGTCTCTTTTAGTTAAGGTCCACGTCTCTGCACCATACGTAAGCACTGGAAGGATGCATTGGTCAAACACTTTTCTCTTACGACATAATGGCATATTGCTCTTGAAAATTATACTGTTTCTTCCAAAAGCTCTCCAGGCAAGTTTTAAACGCCGATTAATTTCGTCATAAATGTGACCCTCACTTGATATTTGCTGTCCAACATAAACGTAGGTATCGGTTATCTCCAGCTTTTTTCTCCATGAATCGATAAATCTTCATTTCCTGTAAAAGCATTGTACATGTCTTTTGTCTTCTGAAAGTTCATTTTTAATCCCACTTCTTCACTCTTGTCAACAAGTTCATGGATCATACTCTAAAGCTCTGATGGGGTAGTTGCAAAAATGACTACGTCATCAGCAAAACGAAGGTTAGTTAGATAATCTCCATTAATCTTTATCCCCTTGTTTTCCCAGTATAGTGATTGAAAGATATTTTCCAAAGTGGCATTAAAGAGTTTGGGAGATATTATAGTGTCACCTTGTCTATTCGGATTTGCTACCTAGTATTTGGAAGTAACGTTTATTTTTATTTTTTTCATGTATTGAAAATATGAAATAGTAGATAATTTTTTAACTACTAGTTTTTACAATGAAATTAAAAAAAATTAACACAAAAGTTAAAATAGACATAGATAGGCTTAAGATGGCAAACAAAGTATTCATGTGTGTACATTATAAATTAGCGAAATCTAAAATTACGAGGTTTTCTCCCCTTTACTTTTCTTTTTGGATGCACTGAAAATTTTATAGTAGTATTGAACATCTTGAAATTCCATTTATACGTTTTCTAAGGCCATCTCCTACAAAAACTTACAAATAAGGTTCCACTGTATATATGGGACGATTAAAAAAAGGGAGAGAAATGCCACAAAAAAACTGGTTTATCACATACGCAAACGGGTGCCTAGTCGTCGACATTCAAGTGCGAAATCAAACCCCAAAGTGGAAAGACCTTTCCGGTAATGAAATGAGTAAAAACTGATTTTGACGTAAATGGCGATGATGATGATCGAATTTGGTTGGGAGGGCTAAACTCAAAAGCCTTATCCCACATCATTTTGTGATCTTTCCAGCAAGAAACGCGGACGTTATAATATAAAGCCAAGTGAATCGATGAGTGATTCTGAATGATGCTTCTGATTACATCACCAATATCTGCTTCCAGCAGTTTTTCTTCTTCCAAGAATGAATTACGTTCTCATTTCCAAAGTGTAGTTCTTCATTTTTATTTTATTCAATCTTAAATTGCGATATGCGAAATCTTTGAACATTTAGGCGCCTCTAGAAACAGGTATGGAAAACACAGGACTTACAGGGAAAAAACCTAAAAAAAAAACCCCAGCGTCGATGTTTGGGTATGAAGGCAGAAACTACAGTCATCACCGTATGCAACGAAATTAAGGTAGAGTCAAAACATTCGATGTATGCGAACTTCGCTATAAATAGACAGACAAAAAAGGAGGGAGGTAATTTTTGCATATTACGTTCTGTCACGTTAAAACTAGTCAATGAAATTATTTATCAGTTAATCGAAAGCAAATAATATTTGTTAATTTCAAACTATAGCTCGAAAATTATATACGATGAGTGAGCTGCAATAGGCAAACAATTTAACGAATGTAAAAATTAAAGTAAGTGCCAAAAACCTGTAATTTCATTTGTTACATGTTACGTCGGATATATGAGCTAATCCTTAGTGGTTTTGCGCTTGTCAGTCCAATAACATTTTTCAGAATAAAAAAGTTCATACAAAAGTCAAAATTGATATTCTATTTAAGGTATCAAACAATGAATCTATGTATGTATACACACGTTCGTATCAGAATAATATGACCACCTACCTAATCATGAGAATAATCACCTTTTGCCCGGATGACAGAGGCGAGACATGGACGCAATGAGGCCCTGGTAAGTTGCCTGAGGCACACGTGCCCATTCGGACTGCAGACGAGCACGGAGGTCCCGGAGTTGACGTGGTTGTGGTGCGGCACGTCAAACCTATCGATCCAAATAGTCCCACAAGTGCTCTATAGGATTGAGTTCAGGCGATCTCGCCGGCCAAGGGAGTACGGAGACATCGCTGTCGTGTTCCTAGAACCAGTCACGCACCCCCTTAGCGACATGGCACAGTCTTGTTGGTAGACACCATCACCACCAGGGTAAACGTCCAACATGAAGGGATGCATGTGGTCAGCGAGGATGGACAGGTAGCCGTTAGCGTTCAGGGACCCATCCAGTGGTACCAGCGGTCCCAGGTCATACCAGGGGAAACATCCCTCAGACATGCGCACTGCAACCGTCGGTCTATAATTGACTGACAAGCGTGTCCGGGTGTTGGTTCTCGTGTGTCTGACGTCATATCCGCCACCTGTCGTCACTTCTGTGGAGTAGAAACCCCGATTCGTCGGAAAAGGCAACCTTTTCCCACTCTTCCATTGTCCAGTGACTGTAGTCCAATGCGAACTGCAGGCGTCGTTGCCGACAGACATGGGTTAACATGGGCGTCTTGACGCAGCGCAGACTCCGGAGACCTATGCGTAACAGGGTTCGCTCCACTGTTATCGGGGACACGTACCTGGGTTCCCCAGCGTTCATTTGCGTGGTCAGTTGCTGCAATGTTGCAAGTTGATTGCACTTTACCAGTGGACAGAGGTGAAGTTCTCCTCTGGGGTCGATGGCCTTTGGGGCTCCACAGTTATGACGTAATGAGGTACTCGGTGTGCCAGCGGCACATTCTTGGTACACACTTACTACAGCACCTCGCGAACAGCGCACAAAGTCTGTTGTTTGTGAGATGCTTTCACCCTTGACGCGGTAACCGATGATCATTCCGTTTTGAACGTCCGTCAAATCACTACCTCTGCCCTTTGTGCTCACGTTATGGCTCATCTGTTCTGACCGGCCGCTTATATCTTCGTGTGGTCGACCTTGTCACTTGCACTCTGTGACGCGCCTGGGGGGGGCACACTGTGATTCCGGGGGTGGTCATATTATTCTGATACGACTGTGTAGGTCTTACATTATAAACTAGTGTAATCTAAAACGACGACATCTCCCTCCTCTTTCACTTTTTTTTCTTTTTGGTGGCATTGAAAATGTTTTTCAACCTCTTCTGACGTGATGCTTAAGATGTTTCTAGAAGAAAAATAAACTCTATTGTTTTCTAAACAGAGATTAAGTGGACTGAAATGTGGTGAGGGGAGGTTTGAGACAAGAATGAGCACTTGCCCAGAGGATGTATGTTTCGCAAGCGAGGGGTGAGGGAGTTAGTAAGGAAGCAATTGAAACTTTCTTCTCTTAATGATAACTTTTTAAGGAGGACCCCAGGGTGTCGTCAACAACAGGTAATTCCTTGTTTTCAAGTGAAAGAAGAAGGTTTAAAAATTGGGTGAATGTCACTTATTTTGTGCTGAACTTCGATACATACTGTTTCCCCAAAAATTATTGTTCGTAATTTGCGGTTAAAATAACAAGAGATAATATTACGAAGTTCAAAGGAGCTACAAATAAATCGAGAGAGAGTCCTGGCACTCTTTGTAGGTAATTTTTGCTATCTATGCATCTTTCGCATGCCAAGATCTTTGTGAGTGTGAAAAGAAACGAGTGATCCAAGTGTACACATTTTTGTACATCAACACATTGCATTCTTATCAAGTAAAGCAGATGCAAAAGGCTTATAGTAGCTAAAGTATGATATGTAAACTTGTGTACAGCATATATCGATTGTACACTCACGTCCAAAAATTAAGGATCAAAGACAAAAGGCTAAATTTTGGACTCGCAAGTCGTTCGTTAACGGTAAAAACATTCTGACGTCATCGAAATCCGTAAGTGTTTGGTCTTACGTAAATTTTCATGAATCACGTGACAGCTGTGTACTGCCGATCGGCGATTAAAGCTGAAACGTGCGTGGGAAGAAATAGTTTCTTTTGTAGGTGTTGAAGTGTGGATCTGTCTTTTTTGTTGTTGTTATGGCGGCATGTAGTACTGTAAAATACGAACTTCCACGCACAAAAGTGCGGAATGATACATTGACAATTAATGACTTGAGCGTGTGGTGAGTGATGAAAACGGAGTAGCGTGAGAGATATTGAATGAGTATGACATGCCGAGCTTGGCTAAGACAACAAGTTTAGTTTGTACCGTGGAGTGTATTCCAGTTTATGTTTTTGTGTGAAATAGTAAAGTAATAAATGTTCTGTGTTGTTACAGTACATCTAAGAGAACTCATCTGGATGGTTTTTACCCGTGGGCGAATTGTTGGTAAACTGGGAGAAGAGCGGACAAGGAGAGATGTAGCGAAGGAGTTCGAAATTACCCGGAGAGTAGTACCACGGATCAGGAAACCATTTTCTGAACATGGAAGTGCTACCAGAAGGTCCAGTAGTGGTCGACCACGTAAAACTACTCCATCACAAGATCGTTATCTTGTTGTAACGGCTAAAAGGACTCGCCGAATAATTGCTGGCTAGTTAGCAAAACAGCTGGAATCAAGCAAGAGTACCAAAATATTGCGGCAAACCGTGTCGAAGCGTATGAATAATTTCAGATTGTATGCCCGAAAACCTGCACAATGTGTTCCGTTGTCCCCAGCACGGAAAACAACTCTCTACCGATGGTGTCCTGAATACTCCACATGGAGTGAAGAGCAATAAACAAATATTCTCTTCACAGGCAAAAGCCGCTTTTGTCTATTGTCTGACTATGTGGCAATACATCTGGCGAGAACCCCGCACTTCCTATTTAGCCAGAAACATCGTAGGAATAGACAGACCATTACAGAAGTGGTGAAGTAATGGTCTGGTCTGGGATTATGATCAATGGGCGTACAGAGTTCCTACTGTTGAAGAAAAGGTCCATGAATGTCCAGCGTTATAGTGAAGAGGTCATTATAGAACATGTCGGGCTGTTTCGTGGTACTGTGGGAGATTCTTTCGTTATTGACGATAAAGCCCGTTCTCATCGATCATCATGTTTTGATGAACTGTTGGAGAGCGAGGAGATCAACCGAATGGAGTGGACTGCGTACTCCCCCGAATTGAATCCAATCGAAAATATTTGGGACACTCTGGGGGAGGCGCTTTGTTTAAACCAATCCCCCAAACCTTGCACTAAAAAAAGACCTGGAATTGGCACTGAAAGAATAGATAAACCTCCCTCAGGATCTTCTGGAGAATCTTCTTGTGAAAAGAATGGCCCACCAATGCCAATCATACTTTGCAGTCAGGTGTGGCCATATACTCTATTAAAATGATCCATGAAAAATATTTTTTTTCAGTCAATTTTAGTTATTCTGAGCCAACGCTAGAAAATAATATTTTCTAATTTTATCGATTTTCTCTATTAATAAGCATATGTGAGTTCATGTCCTTTTCATCTTTGTTTACTCCGTATTAAAATATTTCCATCCACATCCTGTTGAAATAAGTGTATGCTATGGAAATATAAGGGATCCTTAATTTTTGGACATGAGTGCGATATTCCCCTCTGTCGCAGAAACATTGAAATCTAGAGTGGTTGTCAAAACGAACTCATTTAGAAACTCAAAAGGGTTTAGATTCTACTTTATCAAAGTTACAATAATATTGAAATATCCGGTAATATCATCGGCATCAAGTAATTATTTTTGGAGTTTTTCCTCATAGCTGATCCCTTGTATGTGTAGAGAAGAAGTACAAGTTGAACGAATTCTATGATGTCGTCGATCGTATTACCTGGAGATATGTATAACATAATCGTTTGGCCATTAGAAATCGTACATTCAGCAGGAATTATGTCACCTATAGATTTTATAGAAACTCCGAATTTTGTCGAAAGGGAATGCTTTACTGCTGTCGGGGAAGATGCATAGGACCAAAACGCATTTTTGTAATGGCATTTATCACATCTAGCATCAGGTTTTCGTAATTTACGCAGTTTGGAATGAGATATTGTTACGTTTATGTAAAATGTGATAACATAATGTTCAGTGATACTTTAGTAAAATATATTGTTCAGTCATTTCATGGCACAGCATGCGGTACGATTAGATTTCAACAATAGTTTTTACAATGACGCACCCTTGGGATTTACTTGACTACTGTCGGAAAAGATGCACAGCATGAAAAAACAAAACAGTTTTACGAATTAGATAATTCTGGCTCCCCTGACAGTAAGATAGGAATGGAAAGACTCTCCTGTTAACAGCGATTAGAGATGCCTCAACATCTGATTGTCCTTCGCTTCTCCGAGCTTCCCCTATCTCATTTCCTTTGTCGTTCTTTTCTTACTCCCTAATCACTAGAGACTTGTGTGCTGCCATTCCCCAGAAACGGACATGATCCCAAATACCAATAACAACCGTGACATGCGCTGTCCTTCCCCATTTGCTCGAGATGCAATCGCTTGGAAAAAAACAGGATCCCAGAGCTTTTGATGTGTCCGATGGTGTCATCCCCATCTTCCTTATCCTTCATCGTCCTTAAGACCCCCAGAAGAGGCATGACGACGGCGTTGCGAGGCTGAAGCCCGGGAGCGACGACAGTAATTATCGACGCCTGCGAAACGGAGTGTAAGGGAATTTTGGAGAGATGTTGCTGTCTGTCGTCGTAGTATATCCGGCTCCTGTTCAACAACAACATCGACGACGCTAAGGCATTCATGCAATTTGCGTTATTGATGCTGCCAGTACAAGGAAAGAGATGGGAACAAATGCTAAGAAAACGTATTACATTGAGCACAGATTCAAAAAATCGTTACGTACGCGTCTTAGGTGTTTTCAAATTACGCGATGCCAGAATCCTTATTTTTTTAATACCTTCTACACAGAAGAATTTATATATATAATAAGAATACGTCTCTTGGAGTTCTTCGCTGCGTAGTTTTATTCAGGGTTAAAACTTTTGGTATCGAACTAGATAACAGGCGTAACGTAGTTCGAATACAGGCGTAACATAGTTCGTTTATCTGTGTTGCAGAGGAAGTTAGTCCGATTGTTAAATTATTCGGTTGGATCGGGGTTCGTTTTCGTCATTTTCAGTTATTAACTATTGAGCAACTGTATAGATACAGATTGCTGCTGATGGTCCATGAACGTATTTTTACAGGAAGATACTCCAAATTGATTGCATTACGGCGTACCACTCACTCCTATCATACTCGTGGTGGGTCAGGCTTTTATGTTCCGTGGGCTCGTACAGATATAATGTTTAATAATATCAATGTGTTGGGATTGCGTGAGTGGAATGGATTACCGTTGATTATTAGATCAGAGGCACGTTGTCCGGTATTTAAGCGAGTGATAAGGAGTTTTTTGACGGAAAATTGAATATTTGAATTTATTTATTTATGATCTGTAAAAAAAAATGCATAGTAAAATTATTGTACTTTCTTTGTTTTGATTGTACTGGAACATTTTGTTTTTATTTAAAGGGGATCAGGGGCTTGTCAGGCAGTATTTCAGCCTTTTTTCCTGGACCCTTGCTGTACATTTAATTATTACTATCATATAATATTTGATTCATATTGACAATTGATATTAATTTCCAATGGAATGAGGTTTGTTGTTGTGCAGAATTTGTATTTATTGTGAAAGTTTTGGTGAATTGTCGTGTTTTGTGAGTTTCATTGGTGATTTGTCGTATTTTGTGAGTTTCATTGGGGAATTTGTTTACTTTTTTTGTATAATTAGTTTATGATTGTGGCAGATATTGTATAGTTACCAAGTATTATATTACTTTTCTAATATTGTACAGCAGAAATTTCACAAAATAAATAAATAAAAATAAAATAAAAAACCTAAACTAGGGGTAAGCATACTGATGCAGACCAATATGTATCTTTTCATAAATACCTTAAATAGAAACATATCCTGTTATAAAAAAAATTAAAAGCGAGGACTCAGATCAGATCATATGTTGAGGATTTTAGGAAGGGAGTGTCTGACCCCAGGTCTTAAACAACCCTTAGGAACAAAAAGCTAGGAGATTTGGGCTAGAGTGCCCGATAGGAAAGTGACACGGAAGCGAGGTAGAAAGGGGGAGGAAGACGCCCTTATTTGTAACCGAGGGGCCAGTACCCGGGGCCCGACGGCCTAAAGTGCCCATCCGAAGCACGGCGGATATTTAGTGTTTCGAGCGTCCGTACCTGTCTGAGATCGAACCTGAGGTTCCTACGTGGGTAGCAGCCACGACCGTTGACCACTAGGCCATTCGCGGCCTGAGAGGGCTCAGAACAACACGTGCAAATATACAGTATAAGCCAATATCATACATTCACGTCACTGCCAAGACTCAAATGCCGAAAAAGGGAGCATGTCACTCACTCGAAATATTGCAGATGTGTTTGCACAGATAAACAGTTTATACAGAAGCCGGCATGTTGCAGTTTTGAGTTTCCGCAAAAAAATTAAGGAAAATTTGAATTCGAAGCAAAAGTAATAATAATTTGACTTCAAGAAAATGTTAAACATTTTTTCTGTGATTTCAGAGGCTCACGATACATACGAAGTGGAATTAAAGCATAATAACAAATAATACGGTGTCCTAATTCCTGACGTTGAGAAGTACTTAGGTTTAGTGGATTAATGAATGTTACTGTCGTGGGAACTAATGAAAGAAGATATGTGACTCACAAAAGTAAATATTAACTAAAGCCACGTATTTTGAGGATTTTCACTTTGGATTTAACCGCTATAATATATATAGCCAGTGTCGTTAATGCCAACCAGATGGAGACGTCTCAGTAGCTGAGCCAATCTTGCGGATTTATGATGTCAGAAGCTGACTTAAAAATACACATAGCACTGTGGATTGTTGGCCACCGTGGTGTAAAGCTAACGCGCTCGGCTAGATATCGAGAGATCCGTGATTTGATTCCACGGCGGCGGCGGAAAACAATTTTTCGGTTGCTATATGTTTCTGGAACGTGGAAAGAGCGGTGTATGTATTTATTTACTGACGCCACGTATTTGGAGGATTCTCATCAATATGTTCCAATTGCAGAATTGAAATACAAGATTTATTTGCAATTAAAGCACAATGATTAAAAACTACTTGCAAGATCTTTTGGAACTAACTTTAGTCCCATCATCAGGAAGACTGCCACAGAGAAATAGTGTTGTTGGTATTAAATACAGAGACATTCCATGATACATTAGGCTCCATGTTGCCACAACATGGTAATCGATAAGAAGAAAAGATAATAGCTGATCACATAGCTTGTTCGTCATAGGCCATATCATCATTCGCAGAAAAAGTTCCAATCAGTAACTTCCACGGTTGTGGAATAAAGGCTGGCAGGTCCTCATTGCAACAGTTTTGAGTATATCGAACTATACACAAACTTTCTGTAAAGAGAAGAGAAGAGAACGTCGATTATGTGATGAAGCTATAATCGTGACGTTTTCCCAATCTGGAGTATAGATTCCTTGATTAACAGTTCTGGCACAGGCTCTAGTATAGGAATCGGGCCTGATATTATACTATTTGTGATATTTCATTCTAACAGCTAAAGTACTAAATATTAGAATCTATATATAACATCTTCAGTATAGTAGAAACCCCAGAAATCAAGGGGATCCTATACACCATGTCTTTGGGTGGTCTGGATTGGGTCGCGGTCCTTCTTGATAAAGCTATAAATATTATTCCTGCGGACCCCTAAGTCTAAGTTATGTTTCGTACAGAGATTTTTCAGGGTAAAAGTAACCAAAGGAAAATTATCAATAGAACCCACAAACTTCATCTGTCGTACGGCTCGTTGTAGAGTAGTACAGTATAAGATGCACAATGTTGGTTGCAGACAAGTTTATTAAAGAGATCACTAGAGTAACCGTAGGCAATAGCCATCCGGTAAATCTTCTCGAGTTCAACCCTACGTAAATCAACAGACGAAGAATGAGTGAAAGCCCGCTTTATTAAAAACCGCAGGGCTAAAAGTTTATAGGAAGTCGCATGGGCAGATGCGGAGGGTATAAGGAACGGAAGAGTACCATCCTTTCTACCGCATGCTGTCCCATGAGTCACTTCATGGGACAGCATGCGGTACGATCAGATTTCAACAATGGTTTTGACAATGACGCACCGTTACCCATTTTCGTTACATCGACGTTTTTGACTTGGGATTTATATTACTACTGTTGAAAAAGATGCATAGCATCAAAAAGTTGATTGAATGAAAAAGTACGATTTTATCCCAACAAAATAGTGCATTTGCTAAGCATAAAAAAATACATTTTGTCAAAATTAAGTTATATTGCACGAAACGAAAAATATTACTTGTCCTTTTGGTAGATGAGACAAGATTTTCGAGATATAACTTACCATTTTATTCACCTAACTGTTGTTTCAAATAAAGAAGTCATATAACAGCATACTTACTAAGTCTTAAGTGTAAAATTATAAAATGGCCCTTTCGCCAAAACTAATTGGCCTTACATACAAGCAACATTTGCTAGTATTCCTGAGAAGCCGAAAACAAGCCAAGGATTTTACACGTAAGCAAAGAACTTACGGTGTACCGTTTTATAACGCTGCTTAACTTTTTTACGGGCTGGGACGAATGAATCCGGGGTTAGCAAAATAGGTTGAAATCAGCTCGAATGAATATATTTACTGTCTAATAAAAATTGTGCCGAACGCAGCAGGAATGAGTGGAACTGCATATTAAGACGGCCAGAGAAACACACGTTTGAATGTCACGCCAGCAAATGGGAGAGTTTTGGGCCTCAGGCGGCTTGTAGCGTGGAGTTGAGAAGCTCTTCAACGCCTGCCTCAAATCCTTTTCACTCCACGCTAAATACCACCTCAGGCACAAAACTCCCCCATTTGCTGGCGTGACACTCAAACGTGTGTGTCTGTGGCCACCTTTAGTCAGAGTTGCTTTCCTCTTTACCCTTAGAATTCAAACTGGTCCTGTAGCGGGATGATTGACACTAATCCTTTCCTACTGAGTACTCGCTAAATCGGCTATAACAATAGTACTGCTCGGACAACAAATCATGTTGCCATAACTTTCGTAAAGCCCAGTCGCTATGAACATTTTCGTTTGAAAAGCATAACAAGTTTTGGTTCAGATACATCTGCAGCTAAACCCGTCGTTGTTCAGATATTTAGTTCAGATACATCTGTAGCTTAACCCGTCGTTGCTCGCTACACGTTGAACAACGCCAATTGTCACGCATGAGAGTTTTTCTCACACTACCTTTTTTTACGTTGTTTTACGTAGTCTACTCAATAAGAACACTTCAGAAATCTTCCTTTGCAAGAAATATAGTTAATATGTACAGTTACAAATCAAATTAGGCGAAAAACGCACTCGTATCATCGCGTTATCTGTAAAAATTTAAAACACAAACGCCAGTGGTCGCTTGATGAGAGAAATGTTCACACGAAGCACACGGGGGCGAAGACCAGAGTGTTTGAAGGTCAAAGACGCGCCAATCCTTATTGAAACTGATAACAGATTGTTGAGAAGATTCCAAAAGTAGATAGAGCGGAGATGGTGCCCCTACAATGTAAAACATAAGTGGCATGAATTCACGGAAAATTTCTGAAAATAATGTGCAGCAGAGTTGCAGGTAATTTGTCCATCTTTTAACACAATTTTCGTTTCTCAAATTCCCCTTTTTTTAACCCGTATTTTCGTAGATATTCCGTACCTAGTAATTCCGTTTATTTCAGAAAAGTCCGTTTGAAGTTTTTTCGTATTTAGATAGAAATTTCGCAAAATCCAATACGCTGAATATTTAATAGACTTACTTGAAAAATTCAAATTCAACGAAAAATAATTCAAAATAATTCAACGAAAAATTTCTTGAGAAATACAAATTCAACGAAATTTTTTTTGAAAATTACAAATTTAACGCAAAATTTCTTGAAAAATACAAATTCAACGCGAGAGAATTCTTTTGCGCCGGTGATCGAGCCCAGTTCCTTAGGGTTGAAGCCGGGCGTTTTAACCAATGAGCCAGAAAGTCTCAGGAATCAAACTCACGTTTAAGTGAAAACAATTGGGCGATGATTTTTTTTTTTTCATTAAAGGGTCTGATTAAGTCATTTTTTTCTATTGGAGCTTAATTATTTAATTAAGCTTTGTAATAATTTCCTTTTTTCCGTAAGAGGACTTATTACGAATTTCGTATATTTTTTTCATCGTGATTTTTCGAAGCAACAGAATGTTTTGGAGTTTGAAATCTCTTTTTCAACTGACAATAACTTTCAATTATCTTTAAGAGAAGGTGCAATGTACTGTTTTATAATATAATTTCACAAAACTTCTAAATATAAAATTTACTCTAGGTAGCTTTTCTCTCAAGAACTCCACGGATACATAGACATCGGAACAATCACCTGTACAATAAATTAAGTACCCGGTCTCTTACGGTAACACGATTTATAATAAATAGCTGGTGCACAAAATGAGGAAAAAGAGAAGAAATATCCTGTGTCACAGTAACCAAAATTCAAGGATATACTATCCACAATATCCGATCTCGTTACAGAACTTCAAAATCAAATACTTCGACACACTATTGAAATCCAACAGTTAACCAAACCCCCAAGTATTCCCGTGAATCTCTATTGCCGGTAATTTTTCGTCATATGGATACGGGAAAAAGTGAGGACAGAGTTTTCCCGCTAATATAAGAAACGAATTGCGGAAACGTTTTTGAAAATTATCTGGCGTACGAAAAATCCGTGAAATTCAGTTTATTTTTTTTTTATTTTTTTATTTATTCATTTATTTATTTATTTATTTTTGGTTGAAGGTTTAACGACACCACCGTGAGCAACTCAATGAGCTATATGCAGTCACCTGTCTCTAAATTAGGATCACTGGTTCCAGGGAAGGGAGAGATCCAGTGCCGTAAGAAAAACAGAGCATCCATGCCTCACCGGGATTCGAACCCGGACCCTTCTCGGACGAATGTTCATAAGCCAGAGCTTAGACCCACTGTGCCACCGGGGAGGCGAAATTCACTTTCTTCCGTCATCTCACCGAAAAAAGTTGCAGAAGAAACATGTTTCGTTAATTCACGGAAAGTGGCTCGTGAATTTCAGAAATGTTTTTACAGTGTAGGGTAAATTCCAAATAAATGGCGCTCCTTATATGCGAAGCGTGAGAGAAAATGCTCACAGCGCGACCAACGACGGGTTAAAGGTTTACGAAATGGATATAATTTTAACAGCTTGAAACTTCGGTACAATCCCGGAAGTGAAACATACGGAAGAAGAAATTTCTGGTAAAAACACCGAGATATTTCGGAGAAATTTCAAACCATAGAAATCGAGATCATACGAAAAACATAAAGGAAGAATAAAATAATTGTAACAGCAATTGAAATAGCAGCACTCTTATTAGACACTGGACACTGATGAAAAAATACTGGAGATCGTGCAAATGGGAGAACTGCTTTTTCTGCCACTCGAGGCGAACGAATTCATTCTTCTGGTAGTGAGTGAGTGTTTGTTTGTTTGTGTGTGTGTGTGTGTGTGTGTGTGTGTGTGTGTGTGTGTGTGTGTGTTGGGTGAAACGACGCCATCATTTCAAGACAAAGTGTGAGCGCCAGTCGATCGCAAACAAAGCAAAATGACGTATCACTGAGGCACCCTCCCTCGTTTCTCACAGGCATGAATGAATGTTGAATGAATAGATAGAATAGAAGATAAAAGAATAAGACAGGAAACACTAAAAAATGGTAGCTTTATTTGTTCTGAAGAAAGAGACATTTCCGCTCGAGCTCTAGTTTTTTTTTTTTTTTCATTTCCTTTCCGGTAGTCCTGACCTCTTAGAAATCTTCACTGCATCCCAGAAAGTAAAAGCTGCATGTTGTCGAGTTTTTTCTCCCCCACCAAACCTCCTGCCAGAATTTTCGCATGGAACGCTGCTTGCGTCACTGGAGGAGATCGACTTCCATCCGCCTCTATTTATTGCCCAACTGTGACCATCGACACAGGGACGATTTTTGACACGGCTGCGCGGATGTCAATGCACTGAAGTTCCGAAACCTAGAGAAATTTGCATACCCAAATTTGAAAGAAATGTAAATTTCCTTTGCTTCGACTTTCTGCTGTCATCTCTCTCTCGCAACCACAATATCCCAAAATCTTTCGAAAAGCGGAATTTTGAAAGCAGCCAAAGCATGTATATGAAACATTGCACTTTTTTCAGTACTTGTGAGATCCTAGGAGGTGTGGTGCTTCATGCAAAGTTGGACTTCATTTTCCTGTTATGCAGGTGAAAATTCACCAACTGTTCCTGACTGAGAGAAATGTGCGAAAACTTATACACTACCTAGACACTTTATAAGGTCTATCCTTACACGTACATTTATGAAAATGAAACTCACAGTCAGTACAACTTTTTTAAATAATGGTTTCGCGAGGAGAAATGCAGTGAGGACAAGTTGAACCTAGCGTAATCTATGCATGGCACCGAAATAATGTGCCGTTGATCATTAAATTTCTATAAAATAGGCCGCAAGCTTCTGAAGGCAAATTTTCCAGCTCAGGGATTTCCCTTTCCTTATTTTAGGTAATTCTATATAAAAAAATAACTTGTCAATGCTTGCACATGTATATAATTATTCCAATGCTTTTTTCTAGTTTACTCTACACTCATGTCCAAAACTTAAGGACCACTTATATTTTCATAGCATACTTTTATTCCAACAGGATGAGAATACTTCAATAAGGAGTAAACAAAGATGAAAAGATGTCCACATATAAATAAGCGCTACGTATCTCGTTGTCCGCCCTTCTTTCCGCTTAGCAACAATTTGCCCACACGTAAAATCATCCAGGTGAGTTCTTTTAGATGTACTACAAATCGCCATTGCAACAAAATAGGCAGATCTACACTTCAGCGCCTACAAAAGAAACGATTTCTTCCCACGTACACTCCAGTTTTTAATCGCTTATTGGCAGTACACAGGTCCCACGTTATTCCTGACAATTTTCATGTGACCAAACACTCTCACATAGCTTGCTTGCTCTTACGTGTCTCGATGATGTCAAAACGTTTTTTTTTTTTTTTTTTTTTTTTGCCGCTAACCAACGTCTTGTGAGTCCGACATTTATAATTTTGTTGTTGATTTTTTACGCTTTCCAACCGTAGGTTGAAGAAGCGTATATGGTCCAGCTATGTCCGTCCGTCCGTTTGTCTGTCCGCACGATAACTCGCGTAAAAATGGTTCGATTTCGAAGAAATTTTAGTATGTGGTAGGGGACTACCTGGGAACGAACTCTACTGAAAATGGGTGAAGTGGGGTCAAAGGTCACGCCATAAGAGCGGGATCCATTCCTTTGCCCTTATGCGTCATAACTTGCGTAAATATGATTCGATTTCGATGAAAGTTTACTATGTGGCAGGGGACCACCTGGGACTGAACTTTATTGAAAATGGGTAAAGTGGGGTCAAAGGTCACGACATAGGAGCGAGATCCATTCCATTGCCCTTATGCGTCATAACGTGCGTAAAAATGGTTCGATTTCGATGAAATTTTAGTATGTGGTAGAGGACCACCTGGGGACGAACCCTATTGAAAATGGACGAAATGGGGTCAAAGGTCAAGACATAGGATCGGGATCCATTCCATCGCCCTTATCTCATAATATTAAAGGAGCAATTCTTTTATGTATGTAAATTTTATTTTGAAAACGGCTCTAAGGATTTTGATGAAAGTCGTTAACCTACGGTTTCCTGGTACTAGAAATCGATTTAGCTTGATCTCGACTTTAGGAAAATTCGTTTAGTGGGTTAAATAACCACCCCGAATAAAAAAAAAACCAAGTTTTTAGTGTCATGCGTCGTCCCATTAGATGTTGGCGCGCGGTCACGCCATCTGTCTCATTACGTCACGCATTGTGTGTGGATCCCATGACGTCAGACTATTGCGAGCAGATGGTCGCGATTCCCATCTGCCTCATTAAGTCACGCGTTGTGTGCGTATGTCCTTCCGCACGATAACTCGCGTAAAAATCGTTCGATTTCTTTGACATTTTAGTATGTGGTAGGGGAACAGGAACCCTATTGAAAGTGAACGAAATGGGGTCAAAGGTCAGGAGATAGGTGCGGGATCCATCCCACTGCTTTTATGCGTCATAACAAACGAAAAAAAAAGGTTTGATTTCGATGAAAATTTAGTATGTGGTAGGGGACCACGTAGGGACAAATCCTATTGAAAATGGGCGAAATGGGGTCAAAGGTCACGACATAGGAGCGGAATCACTTCCATCGCCATTATGCGTCATAACTTATGAACAAATTCTTCGATTTGGATGAAATGTCAATATGTTGTAGGGGCCTGTCCGGGGACGAATCCTATTGCAAATGGGCGAAATAAAGTCAAAGGTTAGGACACAGGAGCGGTATCTATTCCATAGCCCTTATGCATCATAACTTACGTAAAAATGCTTCGATTGCGACAAAACGTTACCATGTTATTTCGGAGGCATACTGAACCGGTTCTGTTGAATATCATCGAAATGGGATGAAAGGTCAGGGCACAGGAGCGAGATTTATTCAACAGAAATTATTCTCATAACTTGAGTAATGACTTCTGGCATGCTGGAAAGCGTATTGTAATCAATGCATTGCATGATTTTACTAAATTGTTAATTTTTGGATATGAGTGTATTTAAATAACGGAAGCCATAAAACGAGTTGATTTCGTACATTTAAATTCACATATTCTTGAAATTTACAGAGGTTTCAGCAACTCTAAGAAGCATGGGGAGATGTATGCTTTGTGTATCTGAGGATGATAAGAAAACGAATTCGTGGATCCGGAAAATGACAAGAGTGGAAAACATCAAGACCTCTCAAGTGGCAACGGGCTGAACCTCTTAATGCTGGAAGAACTGACCACCATTGGGAAATTGAAATGCTAAACGAGACATCAAGGGACAGGAAAAGACCTAGAAGGAAGACCACGTGCAAGATAGGTGAATGGAATTCGAAAGCATGCCGGATAACAAGCAGTCGCCTGTCACTAATTTGGGGTCACTGATTACAGAAAGGAAAGTGAGCCAGTGCTAAAAGCATCATCTATTCGTCGCCCAGGATTCGAACCCGGACCAACCTGGACGAACGGTAAGATGCCAGCGCAAATTTGGAAGATGTGAATCCGCTAATTGGTGTAAATATGACAAGGATGTTAAGTCAGATGTTATCTGACTTAACATCCTTATCATATTTACACTAATAAGCGGATTCACATCTTCCAAATTTGTGTTGTACAAAGGTGTAATCCCGTATTTCATTCATTGAAGATGCCAACGCTTAAATCACTGCGCCACCGCAGTGGCTCTGGAGAATTGTTCAAGACAATGAGTTGTGATATAGACTTTGGGAGATACTCATCCCACAGTGGATTGAGAATGGTTGTTGATGATCCCTGAAATACGGGAAAAGAAATTGTCGAAAAATCTGAGTGTTTCATGTAGATTTTTGCTAAACAAACTTTCGTTAAGTATATTTCCCAGCAGTCTTTCCTGATTTTATCCACAACTTTTTTACGCTTTCCAACCGTAGGTTGAAGAGAACACGTACGAAGTGTGAACCAGGACATGCAGAATACAGCCCTCGCCAGAGAAGTCATGCATAGCTCGGCCGCCCCTATATGGAATAATATTAGAAGAATTGCCCCTTACACGAATTTTAAAGAGACTGCCATCAGGGAAACAGTCGAAATCCTATCCAGCAAACTGACATGCAATGATATAGTCTCTACGGAACTACTAATGGTTTGGCATGCGTTATTAAAAGATGGAAACACATCACGGCGCACTGTATAATTACGTGATAAAAATTCATATAATATGCTCGTGATGTCACCAGCGTTATTTTCAAAAATCATCTTCGTTCTTTACATGTTCCAATTCTCTGCATTTTTGTGTCTACCATTACCTTGAAAATGCCTCCCAGTGGAGTGCGAAAGCTTGGCGAATCTCTTTGCTGACTACACCACAAAAATGAACGGATCGCTATATGCGTTTCATTATTATTCAGCTCCGGTGTATTTAAAATAAAGCATATAATAATCAGACTGAGAAAGTCTTAGAAAATTATCAGGTTAAGATCTCGTGGGATTTTGGAATTCAAAGCGATCTGTACCTAGAACATAATGCACCAGACATAACTAATCGAAAATCGGAAAGTCTGGATAACTGATATAGCAATTTCTGGAGATACTATAGCCGATGTAAAAGAACAGGAAAAATTAACCAAATACGGAGATCTGGCAATAGAAGTTGCCCAATTATTGACTAAACATACAGTAGTCTCCATTGAAATTGCACACTTGGAACAATTAAAAAAAAATATATGAATCATTTCAGAAAATTGCAGCTCACTGTTATACCACCCATAGAACTGCAAAATACAACTTTATTTAGAACATCATATACATTACGCCGATACTTGACTGATACCTAGGTCTCCGGTGGAAACTCGTATCAGCTCAACAACACCAGTCAATGATAATTTTGTTTCTTTTTGCTTGTCATTGGCAGTGTTTCGTACGTTTCGAAGTAAATAATAATAATAACAAACATTGTTTTTGAAAAACTAAACAGAGGAAATACTTACTATTGCCGCCGCCATAGTTCAATAAATATTTACTTTATGACTCACTGGACTGGGGCTCGATGTGGTCGTGAGTGCCACGAATAAATGCAATGTGTTATACGTAAATAAATGTATACTCTCGAATCATTCGTTTTATTTTACACCCACAAAGATCTTGGCGAAAGATACATAGCATAAATTAAAAGAACACCACCAGGGACAGTTTAGATTTTTTTAAATGTGATGGTTTCCTTTTAAACCGGGTAATACGTTTGTTACAGTCTCTGTCGTGCAAACGTCTGGTCGAGCTGCTCGGTGTCAAAGATACAACACATCGCGACTTTGTGTATTTCCCTATTGCAGTATCGATCGGATCTTATGTCTGCGTCATTAAGCTGCAAGGGGCACTTCTGAAAAGAGTTCTGCTATGCAGGTTTAGAATTCTGTACTCTTGTTAGGTGTTAATTTTATGTGAAAACGGTAAGTCATTTCCATGTCATGCATGACAACAGCCGCTAGTCTTCGTGAGCGTAAGACATTTGGTAACTTAGAAGTCCTTGCAGAAAAATCACGGCATTTCCTGTAAATATACTTTCTTTAAAACGTTTTATGACACATAGCAGCCGCCAATCGACTGAAAGCCAGACGCGACGAATCAAATAAACGCCAAGAGCGGACAGAGCTGACAGGGACAATCCACAACAGAGCTCAGGTCAGGACGACCGTATCAACAAGGAAATCCAAAGTGAGAGAGAAAATCTGGTATTCAGGAAGTCAGTCATTTTCGCGAGAAAAGAAAAGGGAAAAAAACGAAGATGCCATGAAGCTCCTCTGAGAAGACAAATCAGACTCCAATTGATTCTAAAATACTGTATCAGCGCGATGTAAGTTTACCTCTCATAACTACGAAAGTAATCCTGTTGTTTCAATTGCAGAAAAAAAAATAACCGAAACTTTACTAGTAAAAGCACATTTACGTTGAAATATGTTTAATAATCAGCATCATAGAAAAGCACACATTCTCAGATCGAATCCGCTAAACAAAACTAAGTGCCTTAAACCTCTAGAGCGAATACTTCAAATTGATAATGTTGAAAAGGTATCAATAAAACACACACAAGTGAAGATAAAATCGTTAAGCCAGTTCTCAATGTCGAACAACTTTTGCTCTGTCAATAAAAAATGGGTATGAAATGAAAAAAAAAAAGAAAAGAATGGAACATGTATAAAAAATAGCACATGGAAAAAAAAAAAAAAAAAAAAAAAAAACGAAAGGCACAAACCGAAGCTTTTAAACTGCAGTTACTAGGACAGCCCAAAAACATTTCCTGAGTTTCTGTTCAATATTTGCACTCCACTTCCTCCGCCATTTATTGTTTGATATTTTTAGACAGAAACGCGTCCTGTTTGTAAAACGCATTTGCAATTTTAACGGCGCTTTAAATTTTAAGAGCTCAGGTCTAAAAACCACTTTCATTTACTAACGCTTTATTTAGTTGGTATAGAATTGTGTGCGAAGAAATTTTTAATAGAAACACGTTCAGTGATTCAAACGAAGGTATGCCCATTCTCCTGACGACATGCGATTCGAATATCATGTGATTTCATTTAGTTATTAACGAGCTGTTTCTTGTAAGCATTCATGGCGTAGATCTGTCTCAATATTTGGGAGGGAAGGCCGTAATTACTATAATTTTAATTAGAAATCAGTGCAATATTTTGTTTCATTCAGACAAGGGTATAAATGTCTCAAATGCAGGGCAAAAGTAAAAATTAAAGACTTCTATGGAAACAATATACAGGGTGAATAGGAAAGTCCCTTTAGCCTGAAATAACTTGCGAACGGAGAGAGGTACAGTTATCCAAGCGAGATAACGGTATAGTACAGCGACTACGCCCGATCGAATGCAACCGATAGCAGCGCCACTAGTGGCGAAATGCGGAAGTTAGCCATTGCAAATCGAAAACGAAAAGCGATAGAGCACAATTTCCAATTACAAAGTTGTAGAGCATCAATTAATTAGTATAAAACGACATTTGTTTTACACGGATAAGATAAATTGTCGCCTGAATACCTTAAAATGTCCGAAATCGATGCGCGACGATTCAAATCTGCATATTCACATGTCGCAAACGTAGCCGTATGCAAATGCAGATTGTGACGTTGTACCGTACCTACGATATAAAAACCAGTAGCAGAATGTACCCTGATCAGAAGCTTAGGTCTACGTACGCTGTGTGAGAATGGCGAGCTTTACTCACTCCCAATATTGCGAGATGGTGCTTATTTACGGCGAATGCCAACGGACAGAGATACCTCCAACTATTACAGGATATCATATCTGACTTTTTAGATGACGTTCACCTGTCCGCATTACGTTCTTTGTGGTTCCAACATGACGGTGCCCCTGCACACCAGCCAGCAGCAGTGCAACGCTTTCTCACAGATTATTTTGGGCAACAAATTATCGGGTATGGTGGTGCTGTTCAATGGCCTACACGATCGCCGGACCTCACTCCATTGGATTTCTTCCTCTGGGGTTACGTAAAAAATCAGGTGTATGCAACAGCGCCTATAAGTCTGCTGGAGCTACGTCGTCGTGTTACAGATGCTTGCAATAGTGTGACACCTTCCATGCTGAGGAATGTGCATGCAGAGTTACTTTCACGAATACAAATGTGTATCGTGGGCAAGGGCGAACTCTTCGAACATACTCAACATCAACTTTTTATCACTGTGCGCCAGTTTGCCTTTTTTTGTCTGACGTCATCAAACTGTGTTGACATAAGTATGCATTTATGCAATAAATTGTGTGTATTTGCTCATACCTATACCTGTTCCCTTTAAACGTTCACACAAAAGGTCGCGCATCGATTTCGGACATTTTAGGGTATTCAGGCGACAATTTATCTTATCCGTGTGAAACAAATGTCGTTTTGTACTAATTAATTGATGATGTACAACTTTGTAATTGGAAATTGTGCTCTATCTCTTTTTCGTTTTCGATTTTCAATGGCTAACTTCCGCATTTCGCCACTAGGGGCGCTGCTATCGATTACATTCGATCGGGCGTAGTCGCTTTACTGTACCGTTATCTCCCTTGCATTACTGTAACTCTCTCCGTTCGCAAGTTATTTCAGGCTAAAGGGACTTTCCTATGCACCCTGTATATACGCATTTTCTTATGAAACACTTTCAAATGTTAACAGTCTCATTTCGCTACAAAAAATAAAAAGACAATTCAATTTTTTAAGATTTGATACACTGAAGGGCCAAAACATTGTGACCAGAGCGTCGTTATGCAAATCAAACAACTGTAAATAAACAGCGGCGCGTGTGAAAAGCGTCAAACAGTATGCGAATAACACCTGATTCTTCATCTTCTTCTTAGCCTGTTGGCATTCACTGGAGGGTACAGCCTTCCCCCCTCCCCCAGTCTTTTCGAACTTCCTCGATCCTTAGCCTCAGTCCACGATTTAGCACCTCTAAATTTCTGAAGGTCATCTCTCCATCTTGTTCTCTGGCGGCCCCCTTCGTCTCTTTCCATCTCTCTGTTGCAATTCTGTTGTTAATCGCGTCCATCTTTCATCCTTCCAATATTGCCACAGCCCATCTCCACTTCGATTGTTTTATTATTTTTATAATATCTATTATTTCTATCATCTTTTAGAAGGACTCTAACATTGTAGGTACAGATGTAGAAGATTTTTAATTTAGTCTTCCTTCTTGATTTTTTTTTTTTTTTTTTTTTTGGTGAGGGTTTCCCAACTTTCCATCTTTGACCTTCCAAAAGACTTTAAAGTCAAACGCATCATTATTTTAGGAATCTGTCCAGTCCAGAGAATTTTGCCCATTTTGGCCTTGGCTATTTCGGCCTTTCATTTTCTTCCGTTTCATTTCACTTGTGGGGTAAATCGGTATAATCCCCCACGCTGACCAGACGGGTTGGGGGATACATTTTATAGCTTCTGCCAGCAAGGAGAGAATGCAGACTCCCAATGCTTAAGAACAGAAAACTAAAATAGGAAAGATTCACCTCTAGCCCTCGAATACTCTAATAGCATTAAGGGATAGAAGTAAGAAGAGTAGGATCCAATCTACAGATAATGTAACAGACGTATATTACATGAAGTAAGGCACGATCCAGCAACAGGTACCTCGGGTTTGGCACTCCCGTACTCGAAGGAGTGAGACCTTGAGTTTCACGCCTGATACTGAGCTTTGAAAAATAGGGTCATTTTTTACGCTTTCCAAACGTAGGTTGAAGAAGCGTATATGCTCCAGCTTTGTGCGTCCGTCTGTCCGCACGATAACTCACGTGAAAATGGTTCGATTTCGACGAAATTTTGATATGTGGTAGGGGACCACCTGGGGACGAATCCTATTGAAAATGGGCGAAGCAGGGTCAAAGGTCAGGACATAGGAGCGGGATCCATTCCATTGCTCTTATGCGTCATAACTTGCGTAAAATTTGTTCGATTTCGATGAAATTTTAGTATGTGGTAGGGAACCATCTGGGGACGATCGTCATTGAAAATGGGTGAAATTGGGTCAAAGGTCAGGACATAGGAGCTGGATCCATTCCATTGCCTTATGCGTCATAACTTGCGTAAAAATGGTTCAATTTCGATGAAATTTTAGTATGTGGTAGGAAGCCACTGGGGACGAACCCTATTGAAAATGGGCGAAATGGGGTCAAAGGTCAGGACAATGGAGTGGGATCCATTCCATTGCCCTTGTGCATCATAACTTACCTAAAATCCTTGGATTGCGACAAAACTTTATCATGTTGTTCCGGAGGTATAGTGAACCGGTTCTGTTGAATATCAACGAAATGGGGTCAAAGGTAATTGCAAAAAAGCCAGATTTATTCCACAGCCATTATTCTCATAACTTGCGTAAAACTGCTTCTATTGCAACAAAACTTTATCATGTGTTCCGGAGGTATAGTGAACCGGTTCTGTTAAATATCATCGAAATGAGGTCAAAGATCAGGGCACAGGAGCGAGATTTATTCCACAGCCATTATCCCCATAACTTGAGTAATAATTTCTGGTATATTGGAAAGCGTATCATAATCAATGCACTGCATGATTTTACTAACTTGTTGTTTTTGAGATGGAAACGGCAACGGACTTCAGCGAGTTCAACAAAGGTCAAATTGTAAGGGCCAGACGACTGGGTCGGAGCATTTCCCAGACGGCAAGGCTTTTTGGGTACTTACGGTGAGCCGTGGTCAGTACCTTCAAAAAAGTGGTCCAAGGATTGACAAACTACGAACCGCCAGCAAGGTGCAGGCCTACCACGGCTCATCGATGCTAGAGAAGGCTTTCCCGTATGGCACGAGCCAAGTGAAGGGATACTATGGATAAGCTCGATGGCAATTTGAATGCTAGTGACTTGAGATCTGCGCCGCAACACACAGTACATATAGAACTCTGCTCAAAATGCTGCTGCGTAGCCG
Source organism: Macrothele yani (assembly GCA_039090855.1). Lineage (NCBI taxonomy): Eukaryota > Metazoa > Arthropoda > Arachnida > Araneae > Macrothelidae > Macrothele > Macrothele yani. The sequence continues at coordinate 6,793,201 of CM077014.1, forward strand.
CACGCGTAACCGAATGCCCATGCTAACTTCGGTTCACCGATGGGTTGTGGGACGAAAACAAGCCCGTGGAGGAAGTGTAATACTGCTCTGCTGAGAAACCTTGTGTCCAGTCATTCATGTGTAGAAAACCATGACGTCTACCACCTACCTAAACATCATTGCAGACCAGGTACATCCTTTCATATTTGTTCTTGAGATAGAAAAAGCAACGTGACGTCTACCACGTACCTAAACATCATTGCAGGCCAGGTACACCCTTTCATATTTGTTCTTGAGATAGAAAAAGCAACGTGACACGTCTACCACCTACCTAAACATCATTGCAGGCCAGGTACAGCCTTTCATTCTTGTTCTTGAGATGCAACGGATTTAACTTCCACGGCAACAATATTCCTCTCCAGTAAGTGCCTTCTTTCAATATGATAATGCACCACGCCACACTTCCCTGGTTGTTCGAGAATGGCTCACGAGACATAATGAAGACTTCCAGGTATTACCTTGGCCTCCGAATTCCCCAGATATCAATTAAAATAAGCATTTGTGGTTTGTGGTGGAACAGCAAATCCGATCTGCGGTGGCTCAACCACGTGACTTATAAGAATTAAAGGACCTGCTGGTAACGTGTTGATATCAGATAACACAAGTTACCTTAAGAAATCTTGTAGTGTCCATGCCTCACCGGGTAAGATCTGTTTTGCCAGCACGTGGAAGACCAAAGGGCAGGTGGTCATAATGTTTTAACTCTTCGATGTACATTTAAGCGAAGAACAGTGGTACTAAAATAAACGCGGAAAGTCAGAAAGAGTGTGTCAAAAGCCTCAACAAAAACGGACAGAACTTGAATAATTAAGATGCAATTATTCAACTAGTGTTTAGAAGGTCAGACAACAGAGATTCATTCGATTGACTGGTATGCCATAAAGTCTTTATACCCGCTAAGGGAAAATGACCGCTGTGGTCTGCGTCATTCACACTGCGTTTAACCGTTAGAAGATCTCGAACGGAGGGACAAAATGAATGACATACCATGAGATAGGAAGGTTACTTTGGGTCTGCAGATTGCATAAAATACCCGGAGCAAAGAAGGAGGATTAGGAAGGATCAGAGGGCGGTGTCTTAGAGATCGGCCCATGGCCTGCCCACCCACGTCATCCAGCATATCATTCCATTGTGAGTACGTTACATATACTGTCCTGAAGACAAAAATAAGTTCACAGCGATACATTTCGTATAAGAAAAATGTAGCATTGAATTATTCTGAATTCTAATTTAAATTTTAGAAAGCTTTTGAAGTTGCAAAATGTAGGGAAGCATAGTATGTTCGGTGACAAACTAAAGCGAAAAGATGACGGCGGTCCCTAAATAAGAAAAAACTAAGGGGGACCCTCCCGCTCCCATACGTTGCAATGCCCGGGTAAGCATTTAATAGCAAAACCGCGGATCACAGTGAAGTTGGTTGGTTTTTCTGGTGCAAGGAGCGTAGATGGGCAGAAGAACGTCAAGCAGCACGGTAAATTATGAAACAAACAAAAAAGTGTTACACCAAAATATGAAAAAAGAAATGACACGTATACATGGTACCTGATGTATTGGACAGCAAACAACGGAGTACACAGATCGCAATAAACCAATACACCGAATAAAGGACAAAACGTTAGAATGATCGTTTACAAGGCGACCCAGGAATGGATTGTGAAGATTTCGTACAACTTTTTTTATGTACAGAGTTCTTTAGCAGCAGACAGCAAATTCCTTTGAGTAAACAATTCACCAGAGTATTTGTTAGCAGGTTAATGAGCCATAAGACTTGAACCGCCCGCCTTTTTTTATGGTCATGCGTCTGAAATACATGAAGCCCAATAACGCGGTTGGCACACGACTGAATAGTTTTATCTTCATGACACTTTCATATTTACTTCACATAACAGCATTAAATCATTTTCTGTTTGAATCCTGTTTACTTTAAATAACGCTGGGGCGTCCGTTCTTACTGAAGCAACAGATACAAACATCACCGGTTCTGCAAATATTACAATTTATTTATTCCAGAATATTTGTAACTGAAGCTGTAACAATTACTAGATGATTCAACTCATAAGGCTGTTATCAAACCGGAAGTACTTAATAAAATATTAACATTTGGACACTAAGAATGCCACCGCAAATTGCTTTAACTATGGATTCAACTGACAATACTTTACATACTCCATTACAACGCCATCATGAAAACATCATCGTAAACACTTCATATGTTATCAAAAAATATCATAGGCGTGTGAAACATTTACTAATAACGCTGGTAAGTTCAAGTAAATATTCTGCGATAAATATTTCATATATTTCCTAAGTACGCTATCACCGAGACACAATGAACAGTAAATTCTGGTTAACTGCGACTCATCGGGATTAGAACGCTTTAGCCCAATTAAGAATCTGCTCTAGTTATGCGAAGCTTTATCCCAAAGAGACGATTTAGGATGTTCTTTAAGAACTGTTCCAAATAAACGGCTGCCCCGATTAACCGATGACCCAATTAACCGGAATTTACTGTATTCAGTTATGATGTTCTCATAATCATTTAAAAATTGCTTGTAAACATACATTTGAAGAACGCATGTGATATTCACTAATAACACTATGACATTTACGTTAACATGGATTACCCTAGCTTGATGCACCGTACAAAAACGACGTAATGGAAACCAGGCTATTTGATTTGCCTTATTAGCATTTTTTTTTTTTTTTGGTTGTTTGGTTGGAGGTTTGACGACCACCATGAGCAACTCAATGGGCTATAAGCAATCGTCCGTCCCTAATTTAGGTTCACTGGTTCCAGGGAAGGGAGAGAACCAGTGCCGTAAGACAAACACAACATCCATGCCTCACCAGGATTCGACACCTTACGGACGAATGGTCAGAGACTATCGCTTAGACCGCTGCGCCACCGGGGCGGCCCTTATTAGCTTCCTTTCAGTTCCTATGAACATTCTGCGGAAGTGTTGTTCCGTTCCAATTTAGTATTATTAGCTCTGGAGAGGGAACAGAATCAGTGTCTACACACACAACTAAATGCATTTCGCCACGGACTCATCTAACTGTAGGCCACGGGCGGCACAAATCTACACACGGCATAAACAGCAAGTGCAGATTACAACACATACATCGTTTCAGTGTGGAAATTAGGCAAGACTTCTAAAAGCACATTAATAATCTATCAATGTTCACCAAATATTGAAAGAAGAGATGAGGAGAAAATAGGAACCCAATTACAATGCGACACCTTAATACTTGCCTACATAATGCTTAGAGATAAGAATGTCTCCCAAAAAATATTTCCATTACTTAAAGAAAATGGGTTCAAAATTTTCTTCGAAACAAAGAGTATCCTAAGGGATTTTTAGAATCAAATTAATTCTTTCAAAAAGAAATATACGCTGATGCCCCTGGTGGCAGAATTTTGAATTATGGAAAGCTATGCTAAAAAAAAAAAAAAAGAATTTTCCAAATACATTTCCTTGAAGCAGAGATAGCCAGAAAAAAGCTTTGACATTGGCACACCCTAGCGGCAAAACTGGGCATTATTTAAAGACCATGATGTTTCTCATCTTTACCGTAGCGAATCGCACGCGGTAAAAAAAAGTCAATCTGATATTTAGAAACTGTGATACGGTTCCAAATCCAAATACGCACTAACATCACCTAGCGCTAGAACTCTGAACTAAAACTCACTAGTACTGAAAAGTATGGCATACAACTACGCCCCGTGGGGGAAACACTATGCATTATTTTAAGCACATTAACATCACCTAGCGCCAGAACTCTGAACTAAAAACTCACAAGTACATGGAAAGTCTTCCACGTGGTGAATGATATCAGGTGTTGAAAAAATTGTTTAAAGCAGAAATATTGGGGAAAAGCAGATTACATATATATGCGCCCCCTATCGGGAAAACTGTGCATTATGCACACAAAGTGCTTTCATAGTTATTGTAGTACTTCACCGAAAAAGAATCCCTTTTTGAATCGGGTGTTTAGACGCTCAGATATCGCTGTAAACATAAACGCTCTCCGGCAAAGAATTTTTCAAATCGGACTATTAGAAGCAGAGATATTGAGAAAAGTATGGCATACAACTATGCCGCGTGGGGGAAAAACTATGCATTATTTTAAGCAGAAGGTATTCCCTTCTGCTTAAAATTATCCGTGGTGAGCGGTATCTTATCACAAAAGAAATTTTTTGAATCGAGTATTCACACGCCGAGATATTCCTGCAAATTCATCAGAAATAAATATATACACTTAAGACTCCCTAGCGACAAAACCGTTCTTTCCCAAAAATTAGATATTCCATGCAGAACATTTCCTTCCGGGAGTTCTATCAAATACAAAATAAAAAATTTCGAATCCAACTTTTAGAAGCAGAAATATGGGAGAAATAGCATTTTTTCTTTACTCCCCCAGCAGAAAAACTGTGCACTATTTGTAAAAAAAGCTGTAACTGGAAGAGTCTTTGCTATAAATAGTATCGAAGGAAGGAGTTTTTTTTAAATCGAATGTTTAGAAGCAATGATAAGAAAAAAAAATGTATTTTGGATTCGACAGCATTTGCCCTTAGGCCCTCTGGTGGCACAGTTATGCATCAGAAAAAGAAACAGAAAGCAAGGATCATCGTCCTCAAATTTCAAGCTTCCTAATGCAAAAATAATTTTTCAAATCGGTCTAATATTTGCAGAGATATGGTGTCCACAGACGGACGGACGGATGGACAGACAGACGGACAACGTGATAATATAAGCACGTACGTTTTTTTTGTTTGTTTTTTTACAAAAACAGTGAGAACAATGGCTGTGGCTTTGTTTTATATTTTTTCAAATCCTTTTAATGTCTGGCTTAATAGAAAACAGCTGAATTCTCATATCTACTTCTAATATTCAATCTGTTGCGATGTTTTTGGTTGAAGTGTATGAAGAAAACACGGCCTCACACAGATAAATATAAATGAATTTTCTTTTGCTTTGGAATAAAATATTAAGTTCTTAAAATAATAACAGTTGCAGTAAAATTTAAACAAATTATAAAGATTTCGAATTTTTTTTTAAATTGAATTGCAAAATAAGGCAACAAAGTGTGCTTCTCGTTGTGCTTCCGCGTAGGCGCAAGGGACATTTCGGGATTTCAAATTAACGATTTATTGGACGATGATGAGGTTACCGAGATTATAGCGGGTATATCCGAAGATAGCTAATGAGAACACAGTAGCAGTAATGAGAATAAAGTGAATTAATCTATGAAAACGCACATATTTATACCGTAAACCTACAACCTTAGAAAATTCTATAAAATACAAATATACAAGCTACGTCTAAAAAGTCCAAGAACTGATCCCAAAACTGACGTAACAGGAGTGGAATAAAAATATCACGTGTATGCTAGAAGACAGGAGTGGAATAAAAATATCACGTGTATGCTAGCAGTCCTTGGCCAATCAGCGAACAGCTGGAAATTGGTTTATACCGGTACCGACAGGCGGCAGACGCGCATTAAGGGAGTCATAACAGCGTTCTCGTCCCATTTCATTTTAGCCGTGGAAGAGCAGAGAGTAAACCGTTTTTGTTGGAAACTTGGTAAATCAGCTACTCAAACTTACACAGTGTTAAAAGGAAACGTATGGAGACGTAGCATTAACTCGCAGCAGAGTTTTCGAATGGTATGCACGGTTTCATAACGGGCGGGAATCCTCTGATGATGATCCGAGATCTGTGCGCCCCTCCAGTGTGCGGACAGCGAAAAAATCGAAAAAGTGCGGAATCAGTTAAATAAAGATTGGCGAATTACAAGGAGACTTTTGGCCGAGTCGGTGGGCATCAGCAAATTTATCTGTCATGAGATTCTACGCGAGGATTTATGAAAATGAAAACTTAATGCCAGATTGGTACCCAGCATTCTGAATGATGACCAAAAGTAAGCTCGTTCATCGATCTGTTGGTCACTGCAAGCTGAGGATCCTGATTTTTTGCTCCAGAATTATTGTAGGAGATGAAACATGGCGCCTGCAGTATGATCCAAAAACCTGGGTACTGTTTCCAACGATAAAACGGGCACTAAAAGGGCCGTATCATGCAGACATTACATCTACTCAAGCTGCCGTGAGAAAACAACTTGCGGACATCCGGGCAAGTGCCTTCCAGAACTGCTTTCAGGATCTTCAGAAACGTTGGAAACTGTGTGTTGATCGAGAATTGCGATATTTTGAAGGTGACCAGTATTAATTCTAAGTATGGTATTTTTTATCTTCTTTATTGCGTCAGTTATGGGACTTTTCGGGAGTAGGTTGTACAACAAAGCACATTATACGTCAGAGCGATGACGTCATCACGTCATGTTCCCTCCACTGTACACTCGTGACAGAATGAGAGTGAAAAACGCAAATAACGTCTTAATATTATAATGGGAACTTTGACTTTTGGGACCACCAAGGCTTGACGCACTACGCTTTGAGAACAACTGCTCTATACAATACCCCAGCACTGTGTCAAATTTAAAATTTCTCCACAGACTGCTTCAAAGGGTTACCACTTATATATTCTGCTCCAAAACTGTGAACACTAACTGACACGCAGTGAGTGATCACATTATTAGATAAGGTTTCATATTATGTCTCTTGAAAGGAACATTCACGGCAAGTGTGACACTTTAAATTACATGTTCGCAAAAAGGAAAATACTGAAGAGTTCAATTGACATGAACGTACCGGAAGTACATACATTTGGTTTAAGTAAGTTACTTATTGAACTGCAATACTGAAAAATTGCGACTAATTTTTCGATGTAGTGATGTTTGCTAAATAGACGTAAGGGGCAGATGGATGCCAAATTAATCATGCAAGGACATGCCTCAGAAAATTTGAAAATTGCATCGTCCAGGAACGAGAATCGAACCCGCATCTCCCGATTTACCTTTGAGTATGTCACCGTTACACCACCCAGAACAAGGAACCTGCAAGCAACTGAGGATTGTTTTGGAAATCGGATGAAACGCTCCGCCGTGCGCAAATCGAACCTTATACACTGTCAAGTCATATTATTGTGACCACCAGCTAATATCCAGAGTACCCGCCATGTGCAGCGCTGACAGCAGCTAGACGAGCTGGGAGTGACTCAATAAGGTATTCACAGGTATGAGGAGCCATGCTGACTGCAGTGCATCTGACAGCTGCTGGAGGGAGCGTGGTGGAGGATACGCAGAGCCAAACAACACGGTCGAGGTGGTCCCACAGATGCTCAATTGGGTGTAAGTCTGGGGAATTAGGGGACCAGGGATGTACTTTGAAGTCTTCATCGCGCTCTTCCAACCACTCTTGGATATTTCTAGCTGTGCGACATGTCACATTGTCGTGCTGGGAGATCCCGTCCACCCCAGGGAAGACAATCAGCATGTATGGGTGTTCGTGGTCTGCGAGGATGGATTCATAACGAATTCTGTCCATAGTGCCTTCCACAGGTATGAGTGGACCCAGAGAATGCCACGAAAACGTTCCTCAGACCATAACGCTGCCCCCACCAGCTTGTGTTCTTCCAGGAATGGTTAAAGAGTGTTTGTTCTCAGATGTTTTTCGCTTTATATGCCAACGTCCGTCCGTTCGATGAAGCAGAAAACGTGACTCATCGTAGAAGGCAATCCTTCGCCAATCAGCGGAGGTCCAATTCCGATACTGCCGTGCAAATGTAAGCCTTTTCTGTCGATGCACCTTCGTTAGCATAAGTGTAGTTGACCATCCGTCTGCATCGGAGCCCCATACGAAGCAGGGTTCGCTGAACTGTCATTTTAGACACACTTCCGGCAACACCCTGGTTCATTCGGCCAGTGAGTTGCTCCACTGTAGCGTGTCGATCGGCCCTCACGCACCTTCGAAGCCGACGTTCACCTCTCACATCAATGGCACGTGGTGCTCCGCAGTTTGCACGTCGCTTATTCGCAATGGTGCCATTTCTCCAATCACGATACACTTTAACCACAGCAGCACGCGAACAGTTCACAAACTGCGCTGGTTCAAAAATGCTGCCACCCTTGGTCCGAAAGCCGATAATCATCCCTTTTTGCAAATCAGATAAATCGCTCCTTTTATCTATGACAGCAAGGAGTGATATGTTTTCAGAATGCCAACAGCACACCTTATATACCCTCCAAGCCAGATCATGACACGTTCCTTCTTTCATTGGCTACGCGCTGTTGACGTCAAAAGTAGGTGGTGGTCACAATAATGTGTCTCGATTGTGTATTATGATTCTTCATCTTTGCGACACGCGAGCGGAAAGCGAATCCCCTGAAGGAATAACTCTTCGTTTCCCGTGCCGGGAGGAGGTAATTTTCAAGTTTTCTGAGGCATGGTGGGATATTTTTATAAATTTTGGGTAAAAATTTGCAAACTGTTATACACTCACGCTTTCACATGTACTGAATTCAAACAGACTATAATTCTCTTTTTTCTCACTTTACAAAAATTCAGAACACAATCTGTCAGACAGAAAATCGATTGAGCAATTAATATTTACAGGAGTTTCAATATTGACAAAATTTAACGTGGATTTTGTATGATGCAAAACCCATTTAGTGTACTTCTCGCATGAGGTTTGTTTCAATATTAACACAGCCCTCGAGTATCCCTTTCCATAGTATAACGAAGTAAATTTCTGCGTCATTTTTGTCCACGCCGGGGCTCGAACTCGGGTCCCCTCATTCCGGAATAAGTCGCTCTACCTATTGAGCTACGCGGACGTTCGTTATCGCTGCTATCTGCCTTTTTGTCGTGTGCGTCCTGCTGGGCAGGCACGTCACAATAGACATAACAATGTATCAAATAAAATGGCTACCCAGTATTATTACTACATGCACATAAATGCGCACTTCATTTGCAACAGTTGATCTTTTTTAAGGAGAGCATAATAAATTATTCAAACCGATACTAAATATTAAAAGACAGATAGAACTAGATTTTTTGATTTGGGGAATTACATCCGGAGTTTGTTATCTCAGAAGTAAATGTTTTCAATGCATCGTTATCAATATATATGTGCGCAGTAAAACAATGCTACCGAGCTGTCAAGAGCTGCACCATCCATTCTCTCCATCCATTCTTTTTATTCACTTCCTCTCTCTCTCTCGCTTTCATTCATCACTTCCCGTGGCCATCAGGATTTGTTTGTTCTCATTTTTGCGATAATGATATGGGAAAGAGTCGTAGATTACTTGCCTACTGTCCTCAGAGATCCAATAACGGCTCAAATTTTGCTCCACTGCCCCCACCCTATGTCATGATTGATTGATCACCAAATTATGGCCCTAACTCGCCCTGTAGCATTTTCTTTCTGTCAAACTTATCTCCTGTATCGCCTTACAGAAGATTATTACCGGCTTAGCGATGACAAATGCCGTATGTTGCCGCACTCACAAACTTGCTGTTAATCGGTAAAACCGTCACTTAACTTTCTTTGGATTCAATGAACTGCAAATTATGATTATGGAAGTATCTAGTTTCTTTTTTATCACTCCTGAGCAACAGATAGAATCATTTGGCACATATGCCGGGGTTTTTTTTTTTCAAGAGGTATGTCTGCCAGCACATATTTTCGCGATATAAGCTGCCACATCGCATCAATTTTCATAAAATATTATCATGATCAACCATTATCAATCCACTGCTGGATGAAGGCCGACGCAAGTTTCTTCCACAATTGTCTGTCTTGAGTCCGTCTCCTCCATGTCACTCCAACAAACTTTCGAATTTCATGCATCCATCACCCATGGGGTCTTCTTCTGGGTCTTTTCCTGCCCCTCGGAATCCAGTCTAAAATTTCGGTACTCCAGCGGTGTTCCGTCCTTCTGGCAACATGTCCAGCGCATTGCCATTTCAGTGAGTTCAACTCTGGTCATGATGTCGTCCACTCCTGTCATTTCACTTATCTACAAGTTCCTCAAAATATATACATACATATTATATTTCGTCCACATTATTTGATGTTTGGATGGTTTCCGGCGCCGCAGTGCACACGTGTGAACATCAAGGGTGTACAGGGGTGGAAAACGGAACTGAAACACCTGCGCAAATAGCACCCCACGTGTCACGCCGCTGTACGCGCTACCTGGTGGCCAGCTTGCATTTATTTCGCAGTCGATCATCGAGAACGGAGTGTAAAGGTTGTATTAGAAGAGCAGTAGCACAGCTGGACATCAAAAAGTGCGATCCACACAACATAATCGGAGACATATCCGAGTTTCAAAGAGGACAGATTGTTGGTGCGCGTCTCGCTGGTGTATTTGTGTCCAAGACAGCAAGTATTGTTTGGTGTATCGCGAGCCACGGTATCCAGGGTCATGTCGGCTTACCAGCAAAAGGGAAGAACCACATCCAATAGGAGCAACTGTCGAGGTGAGATGAAGCTATCTGACAGGGACGACCGGGCGCTAACACGGATGGTAGTCATAAAACATAAAACCACAGTTGCCCAACTCACCGCAGAGTTGAATACGCTGTTCGACTCACCTGTTTCCATCAAAAATGTTCGTCGGGAGCTTTACGGGATCAACATTCATGATAGTGTTGCTATCACCAAACCCTGGATCACCAGTGAGAATATACCAAACGTCGGTTGCATTGGTGCCAGCAGCGCAAATCGTGGATGTTGGACAACGTGAAATGAGTATTGTTCTCCAATGAATAGTCCTTCAAAGTTTACGTGTGGTGACATCGCTCACAGGCTTACCACACGGTCTGTTTATTGCCCACAATGAAGCAGGGAGGTGGTTCTTTGATGGTTTGGGCCGCAATATCGTGGCAGTCTGTCGGCCCGCAGATTGTTTTTGAGGGGCATATCACTGTCAAGGGCTATCGAACAGTTCTGCAGGACCAGGTACACCCAGTGGTTCAAACACTGTACCCTGACGGTGGTGCCGTGTATCATGATGATAACGCCCCGATACACAGAGCCAAACTGGTGGAAGAATGCTTTACTGAGCACGAAAGTGAGGTTGAACATCTGTCATGACCTGTACAGTCACCCGACGTGAACATTACTAACATTACAAGACAGGCTTTAGATTTTGCTGTCCAAGCTACACAAGCATGCCAGTTTAAAGATTGGTGGTGGAAGTTGCAACTTGGAAAATGTTATTAGCGGTTTACATTCGTTTGGATCAGCCTCTTGCTGCTTTGCATGTCTACAAACAAGGCCACGACAAGTTTCCCAAAGAAACTTTCCTTCTGGTTCACATAGTTCGCATATATAAGGCACTGAATGACTTCAACTTGGCAGTAAAATTTTACAAAGAGGTTCTGATGTATGATGCTATTGATATGGAAGCTATAGCTTGCATCGCTACTCACCATTTCTATTCTGACCACTCTGGGGTGTTCTGGAGGAGCTAGTCAGGAACCATTTTCCTCCACCAGGATCACGTCGTGAACCAGCCAGTTTTCTGCAAGAGAAATGGCTTCAAATCCCTCTGGCCACTGTACAGGACTTGTATCGGTTCTTCCAATAACAAACTGCACCTGTATTGGCCTCCAAAGGAGCATACTAATAAATTGTTGTGTTCTAAACCCTTGTGTTTCAGTTTCGTTGTCGACCCCCTGTATGTATACAGCGTTATCTGTAACACGTGCAGTATCAGTCTGAGCTGAAATGGTGGTTGCAAATGGGTACGGGATAAGATCTGAACCCCATGTTAAAGGGTATGGTCAACGAACACAGATCAAGGGGTTTAGGTAACCAAGAAACAGTCGGCTATTCAACGGCCTGCCGCAGTTAACCCTTTAAGCGGCTGATGTATCTGAACCAAATGGTTGCTCAACATTTTCTGCGCTCCCCAAAGGAAAATGTTAACATAACGGCCGGGTTTTACGAAAGCTACGGCAAAATAATTCCTTTCCCTCATCAGTACCACCATAAACCTGTTAATGTCGATAAGCGTTCGCTTCTGGTCCTTTATTCTCTGATCCACGATTCAGGGCGCGATGCACATCGCATTTCTTGCGCACCTGGATATCATGCCACTGGGCAAAAACACAAGTATATCAGATACCTTCCTCCTCATTAGTATAGTCATTTAGCAAGTAATCACCTAAAAAGGCCTCATGTCAGTTATTCCTATAAAGGGCTGCTTTGAGAAACAAAGCTAATGGGAAAGCAACGTTTTTTTATTGCGTAGGTTCACTCGTTTCAACAGCGGTCGGCGTATTGCCCTGACAGCTAATATATTTTTTCGAGTGGATTTCACAAAATTGTTTTAACTCCGGGTTCCGTTTTAGCTGCTTCAAGGGTTGAAGTGTACAGGGGGTGGATGGGAAAAAAAGGCATCCACTCAACGGCACTCCGGTGGGTTTTCTACTCCCATACCCCATGGATGCTAAATTACGCTGCATTGAATGTGGATGATATTTGAACCAGTGTCGTTTGTCTGTCAGCATGGACAATCCTGGTCAGACGCCGCTGGTTACGGTCATTCAGCACACATGGTCGGTCACTACGCTGTCCACGGTGGGTGGTAATCCCTTCCATGAGGTATTCACGGTACACACGTGACACTGTCGATCGTTGAAAATTGAATGCCCCATCCGTCTGGCTACCACTACCATGCCTCGTTCAAACTCGGATATTTTACGTGGGGTTGCCATAATCCTACTGGCGGTTGTTGAACCTGACTCACGAGACAACACCTCGCTACTGATAAAAATCATGGCATGCGTCGAAGCTTTTATATGACTGCAACGCCAGTTAAAAATGTTCATACTGCTATCCCATGACTTTTGGCACTTCAGTATACACCGATAAGCCATTGCATTATGACCACGTACCTAATAAGCTGTTGGATCCCCTGCAGCCCGCAAAACAGCGGCCACACGGCGAGGCATCGATTCGATTCGATGAGGTGGCGATAGGTATCCTGCGATATCTGGTACCATAATGTCAAACGCAGGTCCTCCAGTTTTCGTACATTTCGAGGTGGTGGTGATTTAGCGCGAACCCGCTTTTCCATGAAGAACCACAAATGTTCGATTGGGTTCATGTCTGGTGAATTTGGAGACCAGGGCATTAACATAAAGTCACCAGCATGTTCCTCGAACCACTCCTTGACGATTCAGGTAGGGTGGCACGGCGCATTATCCTGTTGGTAATGGCAGTAGGGAACATAGTTGCCATGAATGGGCGTATTTAGTCTGCAACGATGTTCAGGTACTTGACAGCTGTCAGGGATTGTGCTATTGGGATGATGGGGCCTAAAGTGTCGCAAGGAAACATCGCCCACAGCATAACACCGCCGCCGGCCTGTTTCCGCACAACAGTGCATCCAGGTGCCATAGCCTTCGTTGATAATGGGCGTATTCGCGCTAGGCCGTCAACGTGATGCACCAGGAATCTTGATTCATCTGACCAGGCTACTTTCTTTCCATCATCCACGCTTCAATCTCGATTATCTTGGGCCGATTTCATGCGTTGTTGGCGATGACGTGTAGTGAGCATGGAGATCCGGCTGGGTCTTCGGCTACGCAGGCCCATGCGCAGAAGGCTGCGATGAACTGTGTGCTGTGGCACATTCCCCTGATAACCACTGTTGTAGCTGCGGGTGATTTGTCGCACTGTGGCCCTGCGGTCGCCGTGAACAATGCGCGACAGTCTCCGCTACCCTCTGGCATCAATGAGCTGCGGATGACACACGACTGGACGACGGTTTGTCGTTTGGGCATCTGTGCACCATTTTTGATACGTATTCACTACAGCGTCACGTGAACAACACAGAAGCCGAGCCGGTTCCGAGAAGCCGTGCCATCACAATTTGTCCCATTTTGACTCCGAACACTCTACTAACCGAAAGCCGGTCTTCGGGTTGTGTGTATATACTTATCTATGAACTTCACCTGCGCCACCGTTCGGACTCCAGGCGCGCTGATTTTTCTAGGCCCGGGGGTGTACATCATATTCATTCCAACGAAGTAACTGCTCTAAATAAGAAAGCTTTTCCACACACACCAAGCATAAGGTAAAGTGTCTCAGCAATAACATTTGAATCACAATGTGGCCAGGTAAAGAACAATGACGACATAATTGCTCTCGAGACGATGACTCGAAGGCCAGACAAGTTATTTCTGTGTGAAGTTATTCAAGTACTGCAAGCATTTATTAAAGATTTACATGTGATTTTTACAATCCTACGGGAAAAACGCCTTTAATATATTAGGCCTGATTTTCAAGAACCACCAGTTAAAACAACATCAGTGTATCAGGTCTGATTTCCATGATCCAGAAGATACAACACTAACCTGCAACTCAAATGCATTAAATTTGTAGATCAGAATTTGGCTACCCTACATCATGGCCGTCTTATGGGTTGGGCCAACGGGGCCCCTACCTGAAGTGAGGCCCCCAACGCCCCAAGAGTCTTATGAGTTTTCAAAAAGTCAAACTCTTTGACCATCTCACCAGCAGGTTTCTTTTTACGCTTTCCAATCGTAGGTTGAAAAAGTGTATATGCTCTAGTTTTGTCCGTCCGCACGATAACTCGCGTAAAAATTGTTCGATTTCGATGACATTTTAGTATGTTGTAGGGGACCACCTGGGGACGAACCCTATTGAAAATTGACGAAATGGGGTCAAAAGTCACGACATAGGAGCGAGATCCATTCCATTGCCCTCATGCGTCATAACTTACGTAAAAATGCTTCGATTGCGAGAAACTTTTATCATGCTGTTCCAGAGGTACACTGAACAGGTTCTGTTGAATATCATCGAAATAGGGTCGAAGGTCAGGACACAGGAGCGAGATTTATTCCACAGCCATTATCCTCATAACTTGACTGAAAATGCTTCGATTGCGACAAAACTTTATCATGTTGTTTCGGAGGTATACTGAATCGGTTCTGTATAATATCATCGAAACGGGGTCAAAGGTCAGGGCACAGGAGTGATATTTATTTCACAGCCATTATCTTCATAACTTGAGTAATGATATCCGGCATGTTGGAAAGCGTATCATAATCAATGCATTGCATGATTTTACTAACTTGTTATTTAAAGAAAAGAAGAAACACCAATCCAAAAAGATGGAAGTTCTTTTGCCTTTTTTTTTTTTTTTTTTAAACATTTTTCGTAGCTTCGATTTCTCGAGGAGGCAGGAGGAAAGTTAGGTGTTAGAGTGGATCTTTTTGTGACAAAATAAAAATCAAAGAAAGCCGACGGTGAGGCTTGAGCCTCGAGGGCCGTGAGGGCCACGTACAAATCGAATTTCTTCCGAATCCTTTTTTCCTTTTAAGCATTCATTTGTGTTGTTCACACGACGAAGTGCACGTATGTTTATCACTGGGGTTTGCTCACCTGGGCTACTTATACATAAACTCTTTCAATCGTCGCTGTTTAAGCAAATAACAATGACGAGGGCCCCATAGCGGCATTTCTGTCCGGTGTGTCGTATTGTCTGGAAACGGGGATGGTCGGTTTCTTTCTTTCTTCTGTTTTAATTTAATTTTCATTGAATAATTTGTAGAATGGGGAAGAAACATATCTTTCAGCACACCCATTTTCTTGTAATTTGCTAAGCAACAACATGCAAATGCATTTGGTACACTCCATGGAGTTCTACATTTTTCGTCATGTACCATTTTTCATTGAAGTGGTATTTAAAAAGTTACTACATATTGAATATTTCTTCTCATAGCGATAACATGGGGATGTATATAATAATTCTCATACGTTGTATATATTATAATCCATATGTTGTAGATAATGTAATAATGCCATATACGAATAAAAAAAACCCCACATATTGTAATAATACCATGTTGTATATGTTCTGTATATATAAGATCAGGGGCCCCGAAAAATATGACGGCCCAGGGCCCCCAAAAGTGTTAAGACGGCACTGCCAGACATTAGTTAACAGGAAAACCTTTTAATCCGTCAACTTTTAGATAAACACAAGGGCGTCTGTTGTATCTACACTGTATCAATTTCTACAAGAATTCTGAGAGTAGCGCAGGTGTAAACGATGTCCGGGATGCTTAAGATGTTCAACCATGCTAGTTTTTCTTTTTGCTCAGGTCACGTGATATTTTTATTCCCTTGCTCCCTTCCTTGCAAACACTTAAAAGAGCGCCACATGGGGATTAACCCATCCGGAACAGCCGCGCCTCCCCTGTGACCCTCAGAGACATCTTCCCTACCCCTTATTTGGGCGGAAGAACGCTTTAGAAGAAGTTCTCTAGTTCTCCAGGAATCGCCGCCACTTTGTCACTTCTTCTCGTCTTCGCTGGTACTCTGTTACTTCCGTTTTACAGCTCAACAAACAACCTAACAACGTTCGTTCCACTTTTCCTCCTCCTCTTTCATCATCTCCATCATCATCTTTTTCTACTTTTCCGTTTCCTACCTCGGGTAACGGTAAAAGCGAGGATCTATGGAATTTTCGCGCATCAATCTTTAAACGCACACACACATACGCTAACCTTACTTTCTATTTTGTGTTGTCGAAGCGTAAAGCGCAGAACCTATAAATAACGAGTCAATTTATATGCAGTTTAGGATCTACTATACCAATTTTTCAATATCTCGGGAATAGTTATATTAAAATTGGAACTGCGCTCGTAACGTTAGCACAAAAATGCATAAAAATTACATTGCCGTCCTTTAGTTTACTGTGCTAGTCTCAATGGGTGTGAAAGTCTTTGTATTTCTTAACTCCGTTATTACTTTAAATCAGAAGATTGAAAGGTTCGAAGTGCACCGCAGACAGCGAATAAGATTCATTAACATTGAAGCGATTTCGTGGCTGGTATTAAGTTCCTTTATTCAGGGATTTGTTTAATTTAATCCCGAGTCACCGGCGATTAGAGTTTTAGCTCTCGTCCGGCCTCAGATTCAGGATCCGTTAGAAGGCCATTTGCTTAAAAATTTCCCGCTAGTGCGTACAATCACCTCCTTTCCGAATTAACGACGACCTTCTCCCTCCTCGATTCGCATCCACACTCCCTCTCGCTCACCAACTCTGTTTCTAACCGCTGAATTATAGCTTGCGGCGCTCTCATGCTGTCCGAACCCAAGTCAAAAGTAATTCTTCTCAGCAACCACAAGATGTGCTCTTTCATAAAACTCACGCCTGCAGGAAACACTTTCTAATAAACGGAAATACTGGACCTATCGCAAGGGACTTGAATATCCACATCAGATTGATTTCACGGTTATGGCAGCAATTCAACAACACTGGTGGGATGTGGCGAAGGTCGAGCCAAGGTTGTCCAAGGCGTACGACACCTCGTTTGGACCGTTATGTCCCTTTAACCGCACGACGTTATAAGTCTTATACAGCCTGGCAATTTCCTTTAGACCTCTACGCTGCCACAGAGACTACGGTATCAAGATACATCGAAGGCTTAATAATGGCCTTTACGCCAGGAGACCCATGGTTTGTGTTCTTCTAACCACATCACATAGGTTTGAATAGCTGCAGGCCACATCGTTCCTGCAGCCCATACGAGTGGGCCGATGTTCGTTTTACAGACGAGTCTAGAGTCAGTCAAACGGATTCTAGTCTGTTACATCTGGAGAGAACAGGGAACTTTTAATGATCCCGCAGACGTCCGCGAACGAGACTCCTTTGGAGGAGGTGGTCTACTCGTGTGGGGTGGCATTATGTTCATCAACAGGTGCACACCACTCCACGTGTCCGTAGGAGGCAATGTTAATGCTGAGCGCTTAAAAGTTAAGTGACGAAATTCTAGAGCCCTACGGCAGACTTTTTTGGGGAGCAGTTAGACCTCAGTTCCTTTTAACGGATCATAACACTCGACCGCACAGGGATCAGCTTGTCGATGATTTCCTGCAAAACGAAGAAATTTGGCATATGGGCTAGCGAGCCTGGTCTCCGGACCTGAACCCTATGGAGCATGCCTCAGACCGCATGCATCAGCTCGTTATCTCTTCTCCTAGAAGCCTTTCCAAGCCACTAACCACCCTCATCAACGAATGGAATTCTTTGGCTCCATGGTTCATCAACAACTTAGTGATGAGTATGTATCGTCGTGATGAAAGTTGTCTGTCCCGTACGAGGTCATCACATTTTTTATTAAGACATGTTTAGGTTGCATTCTTACAGCTGACCTTAGTGCCATTTGACGATGTGATCCTGTATATGCAAAATGCGTACATATTTGTCTGCTGTTAGAAAATGTTTATTATCTTTATGATTGCGTCGCTTTATATGGCAAACTTCTCCACCTGTTGTTACGTGTTTTCCTTTTTATCCCTGCGAATGCCTTCCGGGCTTTAATTTTACACAAAAATATAGCTACGTAGTTGAATCGAAAAGTAAGTTACACTTAGCGCCCTCTGGAGTGGGATTGAAGTTAGACTAAGTGTGCTTGGGAGAGAAGTAGATAGTACGTCAGAGCTGCCGACGGGAGGTGTTTTAATTCAGTAACTGCGCAAGGCGTGTGCAGGAGACGGTTTGTAATGCCGCGTTAACTGGATTCTTATTCCTAACTGGAAGTGCGAGGAACCATTCGATTTTTGTGGGCTAAGCGCCTAGATTGCAGCGACATCCATCGCGAAATCTGTGCTGTATACTGAAGAGCAATTGAATTAGAGACAGCTGGCGTTATGCAAATATGGCGCTGTGGGCGGCCCTGTAAACGGAAACGACATGACGTATGCCGCGATCCGACAATATAAGGAGTCATGCGACGGGAATCGGTAAGAGTCGGACGCAGTATGGGTAGGACGAAGAATCTATGCGCATTTGATCGCGAGCAAATTGTCGGGGCCCGACGAATGGGTCACTCCATCTCGGAAGTCGTGCAGGCTTTTCACGAGCCACTGTGTCACGGGTGCACCGTGAGTACATCGAATCCGGTAAAACCACCCCTGCAAGGGCGAACTGCCGTGGACAACAGCGTGTGGATGAGCGGAGTCATCGTTGGCTAGCTCGCATTGTAACAGCGGATAGACGGGCCACAGTGCAAGAAATCACTCGGAAATTTAACGCTGGTGCACAAAAACGTGTAAGCAGCCACACCATCCAGAACCATCTCCTCGCTATGGGGTACAGAAGCCATCGTCCCACGAGGGTACCGCTGCTGACCGCACATCACAGGGTGCAAAGATTAGCATTGGGCGCAGGAACATCGCCACTGGACCCTAGACATGTGGGAAAATGTTGCCTGGACTGATGAGTCGAGATTCACGTTGGGGTACATGCGGATGGCAGGATACGAGTACGGCGCAAACCACATGGAGCGATGGATCCTTCTTGCCAGCAAGGTACTCTTCAAGCTGGTGGGGGTGGCATTCTCGTCTGGGGACTGTTTACGTGGACTGAAATGGGACCCCTGGTACGTGTGACATCGTCCCTCACAGGTCAACGTTACCGGGATATCCTGGACGACGATTTGCTCCCCTTTGTGCGTCTTCAACATCCCACTGGGGACCTCATCCTGCAACAAGACAATGCACCGTGCCATCGCTCTCGAATTGTATCCGAATCGCTGGATGAATACTCCACCAACGTGACCTCGCCTCCTTGGCCAGCTAGGTCACCTGACCTCAATCCCATCGAGTACATCTGGGATGCCATCGAGAGAGATGTTCGAGGCTCTGACCCTCCTCCATCAAATCTTCGTGAACTGTGGGAGCTTGTTCAGGGGTCGTGGATCCGTATGGCTTCCCAACGCTTCCGGTGTCTTGTCGAGTCCATGCCGAAACAAATCGCCGCCGTCATCAGGGCGAAAAGTGGTGCTACACGTTACTAGACAGGTATCTCTAATTCAATTGCTCTTCAGTGTATACGGAGAAAATGCCATGTCTCGCCCCGCCATTGCAAAAAGGTGCCAACAATTTAAAAAGGGGCGCACAAATTTCACGGATGAATTCCGGGAAGGCAGAGCATCTATATCCAGCACTCCGGAGCATGTTGCCGCCGTTGACGGCATGATACGGGATAATAGGCGTATCAAAACCAAGGAAATTGCCAGTGCGTTAGACATTTCGTTCGGGACTGTGAATTCCACCATTCACGAGTAGGTGGGATTTCGGAAATTGTGTGCGAGATGGGTGCCACGTTTACTCACTGACCAGCGCAGAAACCAACGTTTCCTGTCGTCTTTGGCACTAGTGGAAGGGTATTCTGCTGAGGGTCACATTTTTTTTGCGTCAAAGCATCACAGGTGAAGAAACGTGGTTTCACCATTTCACCCCTGAAACCAAACGATCGTCCATGGAATGGAAGCATGTCACCTCTCCAACAAGGAAGAACTGCAAAGTCCAACCGTCTCCGGGGAAGGTCATGGCGACTGTTTTCCTTGACTGTGAAGATGTTGTTTACATAGCATTTCTTCAAAAAAAGACTACTATCATTGCTATCTCACATTGCCAAACGGTACGAAATTCGTGAAAGGCACAGAAACCAACGTTTCCCGACTCTCCTTCAGAGAGAACCCGTCACGGATTGTTATATGGAAATATTTGAACTTTATTTAAATTGTAACTATTGTTATTTTATGGGCAAACAACAGCTAGAGAATTCATCCTCAGTATGAAAGGCGCTTAGCACATATCTATTTCGGGGAAGGCCTTCTGTCACGGACCGGGACCTCCCACGAACAAAAGGACACCCCCTTTCCCCCCGTCGCCAGACTCTCCCTCAGAGAGAACCCGTCACGGACAATGGGAGTAAGCAGTTAACAGTACAACTTCTTAGGTCAAGAGCATTTTCCAAGAGGACAGATCGTGTGGAGGAATAAAGTCGATAGGAGTCAAAAACTGAGAGTCTGGTGGGTGATTTAGAGGTTAAAAAGCAGGAAGGATTTTGCTCAGACAAGTCACGGGAGACGCTTTTGCACGGGATGAGGTAGAAAGAGATTTTAGCGGGATTACATAGAGGAAGTCCCCCGAGAATCTATCGACCTGCTGGAAGTATTTACTATTCGACCAGACCAACTACATTGGCGGAAAGTGTAAAAAGAACACCAAGAAGGAATTGGCGGACGATCATGAAATTTACATATGTTAATGGGGTCGAGTTTACGTAGGTGTGATATAATATGCAAATTATCGTCGGTGGTATTTAAGGAGTACGGCGATATGAATGTAATCAGTCGTCGGCGTACGGACACGTGCGAAGACCCTGAAGAAGCTGCTATGCCTGGACATGGAAGACGTACGATTTCAGCAGTTATCGAACTTTGAGCGAGGTCGTCTAGTCGGACTCTGCGAGGCTGGGTGGTCGTATTGCGGAGATAATCGGACGGGAAGTATCGGTGGTGGTGATACAATGGTGGCGTAGATGGTCCGAGGCACATTCCCACACGAGAAGACGTGGAACCGGGAGTCACAGACGGACTGATAAGCGGACCGATCGACTCATAAGAAGACCGGCGTTGTCAAGCAGAACATCCACTGCGACGCAAATCCGAGCTGCCGTTGCACCTGAGGTGACTGTGCGAACAAACCGCAACCGTCTACTGGATGCAGGACTACGTGCACGTGTGCCTCTGGCATCTGTACCTCTGACTCCAGCCCACCGTAAGGAACGGCTGCAGTGGTGTCGCCAACGTCTGCACTGGAGAACGCAATGGCGATCTGTCGTGTTCAGCGATGAAAACAGATTCTGCTCGGGAGCCTCCGGTGGCCGTATTCGCGTTCGCAGACGCACAGGGGAGCGTCTCCACCCTTCTTGCAACCGCCAGCGACACACAGGGCCTACACTTGGTCTTCTGGTGTGGGGAGCGATCAGCTATCACTCCCGTACACAACTAGTGTTTGTACCGGGTACGTTAAACAGCACCTCCTACATCAACAACATCATTCAGCCCGTTGTTGTGCGATTTGTAAGGCCGGTCCGACGTGGTGTTTTCCAGCAAGATAACGCACGCCCACACACGGCACATGCAACGCAACATGCACTTCATGGTGTGAGCCAACTTCCATGTCCTGCATGTTCACCGGATTTTTCCCCCATTGAGCACGTGTGGGATTTTATGGGACAGCGACTTATCCGGTCTCCACGGCCAGCCACGACCATCCCCGATTTACGCGTCCAGGTTGAGGATGCTTGGAACTCAATACACCAAACTTACATCCAACATCTGTACGACAGACTCCATGCCAGAATTGCACAGTGTGACGCAGTTCATGGCGGTTCAACCTCGTACTAACCATGTTACATGGAAATGTTATTTTTCAGTTTACCAGCAAATACAGCTGTATTTTGCCATAATGTTTTGGTCACGTTATCCTCTGTATTCCGTTATTATGCTGTATAAATTTCGTTGGTATCAGACGTATCTTTCTTGGCGTTCTTTTTTCACTTTCCGCCACTGTAATATTTCCCCTTTACCCCCAGTCTGAAGAATAAAGGTTAGTGCAGTCGAAATCATTTGCCATAACATTCAATTTGTCCACTTATTTATTTGCTTCCCCGCTACAATGACAGGAACCTGCAAACAACAACATTCCTTCTGATAAATTGGCGTCCCCCACAAAACATAAAATAAACCAAGCCAACACAATAAAGGACAGACTCCAGAGTAAGCTGCAAGACAACGCGACACAACACGGAAAACAAAGGAATTGCTGCAGTCATTCAAGTGGGAGGTGTGGCAACATCGACGTTCTCACTACAACCGAGGATGGGCTCAAGCAAGTGAGACGTCTCCATCTGGTGGGCATCAACGGCACAAGCTATATATTAATTATTCTCAGTTGCTGAGTCCATCCTACGGATATGTGATGTCAGAAGCTGACAGATAAACGCAGACTGCGCCGTTGATTGTTGGCCATTGTAGCGTAAGGCGAACGCACTCGGCTAGATATCGAGAGATCTGGGGTACGATTCCAGCAGTGGCCGGATAACAATTTTTCGGTTGCTATGTGTTGATAAACGTGGAAAGAGCGATGTTTTTCTTTATTCACTGACGCCACGTATTTACAGGATTTTCACTAATGCATCCATGAGTATTTCTCTTTGTTTTTTTCTATTCAACAGTGTAACTAAATTTCTGATCCGCTCTCGTAGCACCTAATAAAAACCTGACATTATTAGCAATGTGCTACTACTGAAGTACTGTGAAACTGAGGTACAGCAATTTGGAACATCGGATGGTCGAGTGCTATTCTTTCGAGGAAACTGGTGATATCTGTTCAGACGAAACCACACAAAGATATTTCGATGCTCGCGCTCCGTCGCGAGGAGTGTTGAGCACTTCAGTAAAATGAGAAAATAATGCAGACATCCCCCTGTTTATGTATGGCATTAATCGCGGGAGAAAATGCGGGAGAGCTACTCATCTTATCTGCAGATAAGGTCGGAAATACGCACCAGAATAATCCAATCGAGCGGAGGAGAACTGCAGCGCATCAAGTGACACGTGACGACAATGATCAGTTGGCTCATCCATTCTGCTCCGTTATTACGTCAATGCGCGCGCGCTCCCACCCTGCGAGCAACTGTTCAGTAATAAGGGCAAACGTGCGATTGCGAAGGAAAACTACTCACGATTTATGATCCCAGAAGAAAATGGTACACGAGCAGTAATCGGATGCAACTGCATGAAAGAACGAAAAGACGTTGGCCAGAATTTTTTCGATGCGGGGCAAATTGGACGGAATCATCCATAAATGGAAACCGCTCGACGACACGGACTTGGAGAAACACGGTCTAATGTCGCTGCTAGGGATAAAAATAAATGGCGGACATTATTACGACTAACTATTCAATCACCTCGGGACAACATGAGGATTTCGGGACTTCCCACCTTTCAAAAATGGGACAGGTATTAATTCCTTTAATGTCACGCAGGGGCGGAAGTAGCTATTTCTGCGCCTGGGGCAAACCACAAAATATTGCGCCCCCCCCTCCGTCTATATATATATATAAGTCTAGTCTATTGCAACTCCAGGGTTTTTACCTTGGTCGTGAAGAATGTCATCACACCTTGTCATTTTTCAGATAAGAAAAGGAACTCATAGATCAGGAAAATGACAATAATTAATGACATTATGATAAAGGTAAAAAAAAACCTGAAATGGCAATGAGCAACAAAAATATTGCTAGAAGAACTAATTACCGTTGGACAACTGAAATTTGCGCACCAAGAAGGAAGCATCGGATGGAACTGAAATTTTATGGACGTAATGATACAGATGAATGAAACACATGATGACAAAAACAGAGTTGCAGGACAATTACAGAAAGATCTGTGGCACGCAGTCTGGTCATCTTCAATAGAGCGTCGCGCAGCTTAATGCTGTGATACATGCTGCAATACGGTCCGGCCTGGAGGCGAACAGACGCCTGATGTTGTCCTGCGTCAGACTGGCCCACACGTGTTGGACGGTGTGCTCCAAATATCGGATAGTGCGACACGGCGACAGCAGGGGTTTCAACTGGTCCCACACATGTTCGATGGGGGTCATGTCCGGGGAGCGGGCAAGCCATAGAAGTGTCTGGACATAAGGTAGACAAGTCCTGGGCAACCCGAACCGTATGCGGGCGGGCATTATCCTGCTGGTATAGCGCACCTGGAATCCCAGCCAGGAATGGAAGCACACGGGGCCGTAGGATCTCATCCATATACCGCTGGCCAGTCAATGATCCACATACCACTACTAGAGCTGATCGGCTATCGTAGGCAATGTCTCCCCAGACCATAATGCCTGCAGTGAGGGAGGTGTGGCGCTCGATAGCGAGGTTGGGATTATGCCGTTAACCCAGGGACCTCCACACCCGGACATGATCATCTGTCCCCAAACCGAAGCGGTACTCATTGCTAAATACCACACGTCGCTCTGACCTGGCACCACTGCACACGGAGCCGGCGATGTACCGGTGTTAATGGCAGCACATGTAAGGAGCGCTGGGATCGCAGATTCGCTGCCTTGGTTTTTTAAATGGTTCGTGAACACACAGAAGCCGCTACGTGGACCGGGTCCCCGTGGGATCCGTTCATGCCTGGCGCCCGATCCGTCGATCCTCTCTACTTGTGGCTCTCCTGGTGCGTCCGGAGCCTCTCCGTCGTGTGGCAGGGCCATCACGTGTCCACTGCACCCAACGCAGTTGGACGACATGGTTAGAACGATCCATGTGGCGGGCTATACGGCGCGCCGACCACCCTGCTGTTTTCAGCCCGATGATCACGCCTCTCTCCAAGTCCATAAGTTGCGTAAATCGACGTCTCTGGCGTACACCCGGCATTCTTGTCACTCTGTACTATTGTTTGCGTCCGCCAGTGATTTTCGCTTTCATGGAGCATAGACTACACGCAGGTTTATAAGGCTGCCAGTTCGTGCTTGCAGCGCCACCACAGGGTCTGCGGTCATGCGCATTCGCACCAAACGTTGATGATTCGCCTACCAGCACGCAGTCTAGCTATTTGCAAAATTTCGCGGTTGTAGCATGTTTCCTTCTAGGTGCGCAAATTTCAATGTCCGTGAGTGTATTAGATTGGATTTCAAGGAACAGGAAAATGTGCAGAAGAATGCCACGCGGAAGATTGGCAAATGAAATTCGAAAGCTTACCGGAATGACATTGAGTAGACTGGGTCAGTTAGAAACGAGGCTTGGGGGAGACCTTCATCAAGCAGTAGACTGATAATGGTTGTTGATGATGATACATATAAATATATAAACTGCTCGAATAAGCAAAATAAAAGTCAAACTGAAATGTCACTTGTTATCTCTATGTGGGGAGCACAATATGATTGTAAAGCTTTTCCCAACTGGTTTGGACCTTCGGTACTACACTGTCTGGACAAAAATGATTGGATACCCTATGCAGGCGCAATGCGCAATGGTGTGCTCCGCCAGCAGACACGTGGTCTATAAGGTATAAAAACGGCAATGGAAGTACGCTCAGATCAATCGCTGATAAAATGGCTAGCAGAAGAGAACTCTCCAAATTTGAAAAGGGCATGTAATAGGCTGCTCAATTGGAGATGAGCACAAAAAGCATTGCTGATGTCGCACAGATAGATAAATCGACTGTGGCCTTTGTCATCAACAAGTGGAAGACGACGGAATATGGCAGGAATTCATCTCGCACTGGAAGGCTTATGAAACCGCAACCCAGGGACCGGAGGGTGCTGCACAGGGAGATCCGAAAACCAGGTTTTGACCAATGTACACCATATAAATGATTCCGAGGAGATGGCCACAGATGTTACGGTCTCCACCAAGACACTTTGAGGAGAGGCCTATAAACCTCTCATCACAAATGCCAATAAAGATGGTGTCAACAATAAAAAAATTGGACATTAGAGCAATGGCGGCAGGTGTGATGAAGCGACGAGTCCCGCTTCACATTATTCAGATCGGATGGACGTGTCTCGGTTTAACGATTATCCGGAGAACGTGTGCTTCCACAGTGTACAGTGACAACTGTGAAGCACGGAGGCGGTAGAGTTATGGTATGGGACTGTTTCAGCTGGTATGGTATGGGTCCACTGGTTGTTATTCGTGGCAACATGAACTCTGTGCTGTATAGATATATTCTGGATAACTCAATGCTCCCAACGTTGAGGCAGTTCTATGGGCACGAGGATTGTTTCTTCCAAGACAACAATGCCACTTGTCATGTTTTCAGGGCTAAAATGGAGTGGTATGAGAAATATCTGGTCTCGCGGATGGACTGGCCTGTTCAGAGTCCGGACCGCAATCCCAATGAACACCTATGGGATTGGCTTGAAGAGCGGATGAGGTCTAAACCAACACGACCTTCTTCACTGATAGAGTTGGTCGATGTACTCAGTTTACTTCGACGGGTGGCTGCTGTAATCTTAGCAGATGGAAGACCTACCCGCTACTGATGTAAATTACAATACAGTTTTCCTATTCACTTACAGTGTCCAGTCACTCTTGTCCACATAGTGTACATCAAATGGACGGAATGCAGCAGGCAGTCGTGGCTCGCAGTATTAACTGAATAGTCTCCAGAGAATCTTTAACAATATCAACGACATCTTTATGTTGCGACGCAACGTATAACCGCGCCTTCGTTTTTTTTATGTGAGCTGTTAACATCCCCTGAACATGTAGAAGACGAAATTCAAATTTTAAGTTTCCAAAGCTACCGAAACTGCTGGTGCAAGACACTTTCAATTGCAGTTTTAATCAGATTGTAAGCAGGATTTTTGCGCCCGGGGCAGCCGCTTCACCCTAGTTACGCCTCTGACGTCACGAATCATGTTTAGCCCTGTTCTATATTTTACACAAAAGTCTGTCTGACGTTTTCTTGAGTTCACCTAACTACTTGTAGAACAGCAACAAAAATGGAAAAAGTTACAGTGAAATCTTCGGAGAAATGGTAGACTCCTTTTCGAGTGAACTGTACCTGCACACCACAACGACTCATAGAAGATACAAATACACACGCCAACACTCATTACTCTCGAAGTTTAAACGACAAAAATGTCGAACTTGAACAATCGCACATCAGACTTAATACATGAGAACAACACTGCCGTAGTAAAAGATATCCCTCACTAGTTATTTGGTCTTCCTATATTTATATTAGACATCCTGGCTTGACTGACAGCCTGTTATGGCATAGAGAAGAAACTCTTGGAAGTTCAGACATGACGTTCAGCACAAAAACATAACGAGAGGTAACCAAAATGTACATAAATAAATAAAAAAAATGACACCGAATTCTCGGGTGTAAACAGCACGTCTATTGATCCTTCCAGACACCAAAAAATATTTCAAAGCAGATTTTCTAGATAGACAAATTCCACGAAACACAGAAAACATTTATTCCTCCCAGAGAACATTTGCACATAATATAAAATGCACAATGTAAGCAATGTTCTTCATAGTGTATTGAACCGGTCACAAAACATATAAATTATCAACAGGATTTCTATACAATCGAGAAAACATTCACAAATACAAATAGCTATTTTCGCTAGTGGCTGAAATCTGTGCCTCGAAAAATCAAAAACTGGGCACAAAACATTTCTCAAAACGAAAGGTATCCAAGGCAAAGGGGATTTTTCAAATCATATTCAAACGAAGATAACGTTCCAAATATGATACAAATAGAAATGAAATCTCCGCCCCCCAGTCGCACAACTGCGTGGTACAAAAATTAGGAAACACAGAAATATTCCTTGCCACAAATACATACAAGATCATCTAAAAGTTCTATCAGTAGCAAAGATAATTTTTTAAGAAGGACTTTTAGAATTTTACACAAACGCCTCCTAGTGGGAAAGTAAACATTATTTTGAGGAGCGGAGTACACATAAATGTTTTCCGCGGTGAGTGGAAAACCTTTATTTCAGTTAGATATTTAGAGAAGCGAAGATGCGACTGCAGACAGACATTTTGAAAGCAGAAACTTGCACTTGTGGCAAATTTCTTTGCCACAAAATATTGTAAAATTCATGAAAAATATTCATCGTCGAGACCTTTAAGTAACACACTTTTAAAAAATCACTATTTAAAAGCAGAGATTTCGAGCTCATTGCAGTTTATATTTTAACATTATTCAAACAGAAACTGTACGTAAAATGATCTTCGTACTGGAAGGTAAAGGGAGTTTCTTGAAACTCTTTCTTTTAATTGAAGCAATTGCTTCGAGTAAAATATCTTTTGAATTTATAGCATGTGTGCATTAGCGGCGAAATTTCCAAGTGCAAAAAGAATAAAACGTATGATCGTCGTTCGCACAGTTCAGGTTTTTGACTGCGAAACGGATTTTCCAGATTGGACTAATTTTTTTTCCAAAGAAGAGTTAACAAAAACGGAAGATTAAAGAGATAGTATACATCAGTGATGTAGAAGGCTATTTTTCTAGGCTTAGCGCAGCTAAGTTACTTTTCTTGGTTACATGACAGAATCTGGGCATAGGAACTCTTAAATGATCTTGTATGTACAAATAGGAAACTTTGTGTCCTGTATGCAACATACTCGTATGTTAACCGAATGTTCATACTACAGACATGGCCGCCCTGGTGGTACAGTGGTCGGAAGTGTACGCTTTTGACCATTCTTCCGAGCTAAGACTGAGTCCCAACCTCGGATGAGTCATGGGTGGTGTCCATAGCCAAAGGTGCTGGATCTGTCTCTTCCCTGGAACATGTGACCCGAAATTAGCGACGGGCGACTGCTTATAGCCATACGAGTTGCCCATGGTAGTTGTTTAAGCAAACAAACAAACAAAAAATACTGTGCAAATTGATCTACACCCTTGAATCACGCAGTAAATTCTCTCAAAAATCATAAGATTCTATCACAAAGAGAATATGAAATACTTTGTCCAGACGGCAAATTTGCAGGAGATGGCTACTTGGTGGGGTTCAGATTGCTGTGCTCAGAGAGAAAACGGTGCTGATGGACATCTATATTAAACAACTCACCACTGATATCGGCTCCAATAAAAGTAATCCCCAGAGCTCATTCTCTGCCTCCTAAAGGGCAACACAAAAATCTTCCACATGTACCACATAATCTTAGTAAACATTGCGCATTAGTCATACTGAACTGATATTACTCTGTTAGTTCACAAATATTGCCAAATATTTAAAATCGTATAGAATGACACAGAGCCGTATTTAAATTAGAATTTTATAATCTTAGCATGTCTCTCACGTTACATTCTTCCTGTTATTTAAAGTTGCTTGACATTTGTAATTAGTAATGAAAATTTAAAAAATAATACTAAAAAGAACGAATCAGATTTTTGGAAAATTTGAAAAGTAATTTTTCGTAGTCCGTTCATCACTAAAAAACTTTTTTTATTTAGAACTACCCCACTGGTATACGTCACAGCTGATCAGTCTGAATTCCGATGCTTTATAGCATCGCAGTTCAAAGATTACCCTGAATTTTGTAATGCATTTACCCAGAAGAGCCAAAACATTATGACCATTTGCCTAATATGATATTAGTACTCCACGTTCCGTTCTTATCCGGCGAGGAGTTGAAGGCTACAAGATTACTAAAGGTGTCTTGTGGTATCCGGTACGAGGTAAATTTTCATAATAGAACGAAAAGGATGGTCATTGCAATCTGCAGAGGCAGAGGAGAGAGACTGCAAAACACTCAATGTATCTGTATAGACCAGACATGCGCAGACCGCGGGCTGATTGTACGAGGCCCGCGCGCACGAAACGGAAATTAGTCAAACATTTATACAGCAGGACACCCTTGTTTTAAAGAAACGGGTGGGAAAATGAAATATCTGAATACCCCAGCAAAGAATCGGTGAGGGGGGGACTCTTTTTTAGGCCATTTCCGGAACATGGCCGCCATCTTGAAATCCGCCATATTGGATCAAGGTCAACTTTTTAAAATGGTAAATGGGGTCATGTTGCATATCAAACAAGACCAGAATTTTCTCAGAAACTGATTGCCGCAATGAGACTTGACATAAGTATTGTGGTTCACAAGTTATCAACACAAAAAACGGAAATAACCATTATTTGATGCAGGTAACTGAAGATGGCATTGACGAAAGAAAAGAAGATTGAAGTGATCGTAATACCTGAGGAACGAACGCCGTTGCTGTACCATAGCCGAAGACGTCAACAATCGATACCCAGGAAGACCACCAATTTCACGCAGAAAGACCACACTACGAGGCAATTGTTCGTCAATGACTTGGTCATTGGATTGGCCGGCGTGGTCCTGTTGAATGGCCACCCAGATCCCCTGACCTATAACCACTCGACTTTTATTTGTGGAGTCATCTGAAACGTCTGGTGTATGCTGAAAAAATCCGCGAGAACCACCACCTACAGCAACGCATCCTGGAGGCCTGTAACCGCATTTCTCTCGATATCCTCGTGTGGGCCGCATAACGACTGGATCAAGAGCCTTCAGCTCTCTGTTCAGCAACAAGGACAACACATTGAACACATCAAATAGCTGCGGATCACAGGGTACTTTTGAAGTTGTTATTTCAAATTTCTGTGTAGATAACTTGTGAACTATCAACACATATGTCAAATCTGATTACGGCAATCAATTTCTGAGAAAATTCTGGTGTTGTTTGATATGAAACATGACCCCCCTTACCATTTGAAAAATCTGACCTTGATCCAGTATAGTATTTGTATTTGCAATACCATTAATTTTAAAAATTTATACCTTGATCCAGTATGGTATTTGTATTTGCAATACCATTATTTTTAAAAATTTGTACCTTGATCCAGTATGGTATTTGTATTTGCAATACCATTCGCAACTAATTTTGAAACGGCGCCTATCGCCCGTCGATTTTCAGATAGAGCTTGCTGACGTTCAAAATAACTCCGAATTGAAGGCTAAATTTTCAAAAGTTCCTTAACTAGAATTTCACTTAAACTGCCTTATCTTGTGAAGAGATTGAAAATCCACTTTCAAAAAACGGCAACAATATTCGGAAACACCTGCTAATGCGGATAACACTGTTCAACACACATTTTGTTTCCTGTTCGATAGTTCGTGTTCCTTACAGTGTTTTTAAATCTAAATCTGCAATCCGTTTCGTTCTGTCACGTGACATTTCTGAGAAACCAATTAGTACTGTACTTCCGGTATTGCGCAATCATCGGAGGACGCTCTCAAAACAGGAGTTCCCGTGCAGGACTTCGCTCAGTGCTGTTATCCCAGCATACCACGAGTCATCGTGGTCTTAGACCAGCGTGCACCATTCACACACCCCTTCAGCCAGAGTCAGTTGTTTGTAAATGAAACACGTCGCGAAAGTGCGTTAATTCTCCCGACCTGATTTGTTATGTGTGTGCCGAGTTTACACCGAAGAAAAACACGCCAGTCACACAAGCGATAAAACGAGCCTATGAATTTTATTTCGGATGTAAAGTTGGTAACTAACACAAAGGTTTGCACCTCAGTCATGTTGTGTAAATTGTGTTACGAATATCAGAGCATTCTTGAAAGGACAAGGGCGTCATTGCCGTACCTGCTGTATGGAGGGAACAGAAAGATCACACGATAGAATGTTATTTTTGTTTAACGAAAGTGGCCGTATTTTCTTCAAAAAATAAACGTTCTACTGTTTATCATAATATTCCTTCAGTCATAAGACAGGTGCCGCATTCAGAAGAACTGCCAGTGCCACAACTTCCGGTACTCGCTGATGTAAATACTGAAAATAGTGATGAAGAGGAAACGGCTGTATGTGAACAAGATGAAGAAGCTCACAGTGTATGCTTCTCAAATTCTCATATGATCACACAAGGAGAACTTACTGACCTGGTAAGAGATCTTAATCTATCAAAAACACAGTCCGAACTATTAGCGTCGCGACTCCAGGGATGACATCTTTTTACTCCAGGAACGAAGGTGACATTCTTTAGGCCTCGTCATAGTGAATACATGCCGTTTTTCAGTGAAAGTGGTGAACTGTTACTGTAACAACATTGATGGATTGTTTGGAGTTCATGGTATCGTGCATAAACCTGAGGAACGGAGATTGTTTGTGGATTCCTTCAAAACTAGCTTGAAATGCGTCTTGCTACACAATAGTAACGTGTATCCATCTGTTCCTGTGGCACATTCGCCTGCTATGAAACATACAACAATATGGAAATTCTATTAGAAAAAATCAAGCCTACCAGTGGAACATTTGTGCTGAATTAAAAGTCATAGCGATGTTGCTTGGTTTGCAGAGTGGATACACAAAATACTGCTGTTTCCTCTGCGAATGCAACAGCAGGGATAAAGGGAATCACTATGTTGTGAAACAGTGGACACCTCGTGAAGATCTAAGACCTGGCGAAAAGAATGTGAAAGCTATTTCACTAATAAAAAATAATTTTCTGCAATGAAAGAGGTGAAATCAAAAAGTCGTTCTCATCGAAACGATGACCACTTGGAAGGAATGATGAATGGAATACGGTATTACACCATACAATATAAATTTTGAAGATGTGAATCCGTTTTTTGGTGTGAACATGACATAAATGGTAAGTCATATAATATCCGAAAACTTGAAAACTTGTTATATTCAAATTAATCGGAAACTTGATCGTTCTGTGTGGTGTAGTGGTTAGCATACTCGGGCGGTATTCGGGAGGCGCGGATTCGATTCCTGCTCCGGGACGACGACATTTTCGAGTTTTCGGATATTATCTGACTTAATATTCAAGTCATGTTTACACCAAGAAACGAATTCACATCTTCAAAACTTGGAAGGAAACCTGTGGATCCCTGTATCCAACATTGAACCAGATATTGAAAGACTAAAATGTCAAATTTCTCGCAATAGACCTACAAAAAATAAAAATCTTTTGGCGATGACTGCATATTTTTTAAGCAAGTAAGTTGTTTTGTTTAATTAATTTCTGTACACGTTTTTTTTATTCTTTAATAATTTGGTTTTGAGATTGTTTGGGAATCTTTTGTTGTGGGGCACCCGCTGCGGCCTACCTTTGTTCAGATAATCTGAAATTGGCCCGTAGGTGTTAAACGTTTTGTGCACCCCTGGTATAGACCATAGCACGTCGATAGGAGGTCAACTGAACGTGAAGAAGAGCAAGATACACAGCATATATTCTCCGCCGAAAACACCGTGGCATCGGCTGGAATACGCACTACAAAACTTCATCTGTACCAATAGCCGCGGATCCGACAACTCCACATATCTTAGATCTATCTGTAAAAATACGAAAATAATGTTCAGCAAAGAGCTGAACACATTTCCTTATACTGACGCAGGCGCTGAGGATTTATCATACATATAAAAGCTGGTATCAGCAATGACACCAAGAGGGTGCCAGAGAGGGTCCGTAAATTTCCTAGTCTCTCCAACCAGCAACAAGTTGAGCCTTGCATCACGAGCTACGTCTAACATACGAAGTCCGAACGTTGGATGCATTAGGGACGGGACGGAGAGAGCCAGTGCCATAAGACAAACACGACATCCATGCATCACCGGGATTCGAACCCAGACTAATCTGGGACGAATGGTCACTTAACAACCACCGCTTAGACCACTGCACCATCGGCGCGGTTAAATTATCTGAAACTTCGTTGTTGGAGCAACTGAATTAAGCTTAGGTTACAGGTAATACATTTGAAGAAATCCACATCATAAAATATTTGCCATGGCTTTCACTATGTATTGGGTTGTCGGAAAAGTCATGATGTATTTTGGCACCCGATGGCGATTGGGCGGTTTTGGAAGTACTAGAGACATGCGCAGCTCTGTTATCGACATGGCATTCGATAGGTGTCAGTTCTAGCTGCAGTCTAAAAGGAATAGTGAGCGAGTTGGTTGATTTGCGGAGATTTGACATCAAGTTGAAGATGGAAGACCAAACTGTGCATTTTCGCCATATTTTACTGTTTTACTTCCGTAAAAGGAAGAAAGCGCGTCAAGCTTGTGAAAAGTTGCGTAAAGTGTACGGTGATAATGCTCTACAAGAACGTCAGTGCTAGCGGTAGTTCGCAAAATTCCGTGCTGGTGATTTTGACCTCAACGATGCTCCTCGGTCGGGGAGGCTCATCAAGGTTGATGACGACCAAATCAAGGCATTGATCGAGTCAAACCCATGTTACACGACACGAGAGATTGCAGACACATTGCACACACATCAATCAAGTGTTCACGACCACCGTAAGCAAGCTCGATGTGTGGGTTCCTCATGGACTCAAAGAAGCCCAATTGACGGCGCGTATAAACATTTGCGATTTGCTCATTAAACGTGAGGAAAACGATCCTTTTTTGAAGCGACAGATAACTGGTGACGAAAAGTGGATTGTGTACAACAATGTGCTGCGCAAACGGTCTTTGTCCCGACGCGCTGCTTCGCCTCAAACGACATCCAAAGCAGACATTCATCAGCGGAAGGTTCTGGTCTCAGTGTGGTGGGATTTTAAAGGTGTCGTGTTTCTCGAGCTCCTACCACGGAACCAAACAATCAATTCGAATGTGTACTGTCGGCAATTCGACAGTTTGAACGAATTCATCATCCAGAAACGTCCAGAGCTCTTTCATCGTAAAGATGTTGTGTTCCATCACGACAACGCGAGACCACACACAAGTTTGATCACCCGCCGAAAATTATTGGAGCTTGGGTGGGATGTGTTGCCACACCCAGCATACTCGCCTGACCTTGCGCCGTCAGACTTCTACTTGTTTCGCTCTCTTCAACAGTTCGTGTGTGGTATAACGTTCAATTCAGATGAGGCTGTAAATCAGAACCTTGTACAGTTCTTTGCCACGAAAGACAGGTCCTTCTATGAACGAGGCATTCTGCAGCTCACTGACAGATAGCAAAAGGCCATCGAACCAAACGGTCATTATATCACTGATTGATCTTTGTTCTTTCTACCAATAAATGACCTTTGCAAAACATGGCTAAAATACGTCATGACTTTTCCGACAACCCAATATATGATACACTTTGCCTTTCGTGAGCAAATTGCTAAGAAAAACCGTGTAGACGGTTGCTTTGATGTCTGTAAAAAATGCTGAGGTGTGAAAACTTCGTTTTGTTGGCGATTATTTTTAAGCTACTTAAACCTCTCTCGCTCTGTTCGAGAGAAAGCCTTTCCGATTTCAAAAGACGGAAAAACAAAAAGACAGCAGGCCAAAGGCTTCCAAAACAGACAGACTTTTCAAGAGGAAACATAAGAATGTATCAAAATATATTTAAGGAAATAATGCCCATGGAGAAGATGGGGAAATAAAACGAAGTGCTTCGTCTACATCAAGCAAGGAGGAGGAGAAAGATATGGAAGGAGAAAGAGAAGAATTTCCAGGAGAAAAGGGAATCCCATTAAAGAAGTATCTGCAGATAGAAAGAGTGATCGTTCAAGCTGCAGGCTATGGATGAGCAGATATGGATTGAGGAAAGATGAAGGGGAGGGCTTTGAATGAGAGCTTGTCAAGATCCTTGTCTCTGCTATTGTTCTTCAGGCTGATGGGAACGTTTGTCAGTTGTAAACAACGCTGCAGCGGCGGGATATTCTATCGAGATAATCTTTCGGCATGAGGCTCCACATGTGCTTCAGGGAAGTCATGCTTCTAGCTACATCTTGCTAATGATAGTGGTTCGCTGAAGATGGGCTCACGGAGTTAAGAAACAGCAGCTCTGTTACTACCACGGTGGAATCTGCGTTGCTGCAACATCGAAAAATTAGGTGTTTCGTTCTGCTAGAAACTTATCGAAAAATGTTTGAACTCATACTTGTTCACAGTATGCTTAGCTACTAGGCATGAGATAAATCAAAAACACTTATCTGCATGGGCTACCGAACCTCTTATTTTTACGTAATGGTAAAACTGAGCAGCAACTTAAAACATGAATTTTAATCTTCTCATGTTCGAGTCACGAAAACGAGTTTTTGTTTTTCTTTGTTGCGTAGCGTCATAAGGAGCTCCTGTTGTGATTACGATAAAACTCTTCCAAATGATTTGCGATTTCATGGTCCTCGAAAGGAAGAGATCTCTTTACTTCCAAAGACCACTCACTCACTCGATCTTCCTACGTGGTCATTTTTAATCATAATTTAGCGCGTCTTTAAAAAAATCATTATTTCTGTCAACCCCTTTGGACAACATATATCAGCGCCTATTAATAAGAATTGACCACTTCTTTTGTATCGGGAAGCCCCAGTGGTAAGAACGATTTGAATCCTTAAGGATTCAAATCATTGCATTTTTGTCTCCCTCTCGGATGCACAACTTCGCCGCTAGAGGGTGTAAATACAGATGCTATCGGGTTCAAAATATATTTCATTTCATTGCATCTAAAAAATCGAACTGAAACCATTTCTTTCTCCTTCGATTTCTTTTTACTTTGCGTGCAGCTTCTTCAAATAATGCATAATTTTCCCGATATTTCTTCTTTTGAAATTATATTCGAAACAATTGTATCGGATAACGTTCATGACGAAGAAAAATTTTGCCTATTTCTGATTTTTTATTCTCATAAGTGCATACTTCTGTTTGTATAGCACCATCCCTCATCCCGCTGGAAAAACCCTTTCTTTATAGGATGCTTTTTGGCGCTCATTTTTCCGCTTCAAATAACGCACAGTTTTCGGCGTAAAGGTACAGGTACATTACTGTTCCCTCGATATCTCTATGCTAAAAAGCTTGATTTCAAAAATTCCTTTTGCTTCGGATATCTTCCGCTAAGAGGAGCATTTTGCATTTAATTTTCGTTTTTTCATAAAGTACATTTTTTTACTAATGGCCGTACGTAGCTATTTTTTACATGAAAATGATTTGACCAATTTTAGAAATCGGAGTGAAAACATTGGCTTTTTAACGGATTCCTTTTATTATGAAGGACATTGCGCACATTGTGTATTTTAAATAATGCGTAGTTTTACGTCCATGCTTTTCTTTTTCGCTTTTCTAAAAATCTGATTTAAGGAAAAAAAAAAAAAAAAAAAAGCTTGTTGCGCCGGAAAGGATTAAAACGACGTTCTCACTACAACCCAAAATTCGATTTCATCTTTTTTGCTATTATTGGCATATTTTCACTGTATTCCATGTAACCACTTCCTTCAGAAAATTACTTCTTCGGGGATATCGTTTCCCAATTGTATATGACGTACTTTGATCACTGGACTTTGTGACCTATATCCGACCCTGGATGTGAGAAAAGGTCGAGAGACTCTACGGTGGAGCAGGAATAGCTTCGACTAGCGCAAATCTCAAGGTTCTCAGATATCTATGTTCAGTTGCTTGGAATTTCCTTGTCCTGGGTAGTGTAATCACTAGCATGCTCAACAACAAATTGGGAGGTGCGGATTCGATTCTCGCTCAAGGACGAAGAAAATTTTCAAGTTTTCTGATGTAAGTGGTTGCATGGAATACAGTGAAAATATGCCAATAATAGCATAACAATGCCTACTATGTATTTACACTGAAGAAAAAAATCCCAACACCAAGAAGGGGTTGTGTTAGATAAACGACAGTTGGTAGGCGGTGAGAGTACATCTGTAAGACGACGTCTATGCAAATTTCGCGCTCGGCGCATACGTGTGGCGCTAGTAGCGCTCCTCGGAACATGCAAAGCAGGTTTGCTGTAAATACGCGCTGTAACGTTCGTGAGCGTTAGTTACCGTTGAGATTCGACGTAGTGTGTTGATGTTAGTCAAGAATGCCTTTAAGAAGACGAAGAAGCCATTATCAACAGCTCACCGAGTTCGAACGAGGTCGTGTAATAGGGCTACAAGAAGGTGGATTTTCTTTCCGCAATACTGCAGAACGACTTGGCAGGAATGTAGCCACTGTGCATGATTGTTGGCAGCGGTGGTCAAGGGAAGGTACTGCCTCAAGAAGACCGGGTTCCGGCCGGCCACGTGGCATTACTGAGAGGGAAGACCGCCGTGTACGGAGTATGGACGTGGCGCATCGTACCGCGTCTGCGGCAGCAATTCGAGCTGCAGTTGCCACCACAGTGACACAACGAACTGTTACAAATCGTTTACTTGAAGGACAGCTCCGAGCCAGACGCCCTGTAGCGTGCATTCCACTTACTCCAAACCACTGCCGTTTGCGACGTCAGTGGTGTCAAGCTAGAGCTCATTGGAGGACGGAGTGGAGATCTGTTGTGTTTTCTGATGAAAGCCGGTTCTGCCTGGGTGCCAGTGATGACCATGTGTTGGTTAGAATGAGGCCAGGTGAGCGCCTGCAACCAACCTGTCTGCGGCCGAGACACACTGGACCTACACCTGGAGTTATGGTCTGGGGAGCAATTTCCTATGACAGCAGGAGCACTCTCGTGGTTATCCCACGCACCCTGACGGCACAGTTGTACGTCGGTCTGGTGATTCAACCTGTTGTGCTGCCATTCATGAACAGCATTCCAGGGGTGCTTTCCAACAGGATAACGCTCGCCCGCATACCGCTGTTGTAACCCAACATGCTTTACAGAGTGTCAACATGTTACCGTGGCCTGCTAGATCACCAGATCTTTCTCCAATCGAGCACGTATGGGACATCATTGGACGACAACTCCAGCGTCACCCCCCAAGAGCATTAACCGTCCCTGTATTGACCGACCAAGTGCAACAGGCATGGAACTCCATCCCACAAACTGACATCCAGCACCTGTACGACATAATGCATGAACGTTTGCGTGCTTGCATTCAACATTCAGGCGGTTACACCGGTTATTAATGTACCAGCATTTCACATTTAAAATGGCTCTTCTCGGGCTTACAATAAGCTGTGATCTTGAATCCTTAATAGATTAAATATGTTACCTATACAAATGTATTGCCGCCATTTCATTCCTCTACAACTATTTTATCGTGGTGTTGGGATTTTTTTTCCGTCAGTGTATGAAGAATTGTTTCTTCGGGGAAATTCGTTTCCCAATTGTATATGACGTACTTTGATCACTGGACTTTGTGACCTACATTCCACCCTGGATGTGAGAAAAGGTCGTGAGACCCTACGGTGGGGCAGGAGTAGCTTCGACTGGAGCAAATCTCAAGGTTCTCAGATATCTATGTTCAGTTGCTGGGAATTTCCTTGTCCTGGGTAGTGTAATGACTTGCATGTTCGACCGGAAATCGGGAGGTGATTCCCGCTCCAGGACGATGAAAATTTTCAAGTTTTCTGAAGGAAGTGTTTACACGGATACAGTAAAAATATGCCAATGCCTACTATGTATTTATGAAGAATTATTTCTTCGGGGAAATTCGTTTCCCAATTGTATATGATTCATCTTTTTTGTTGTTGTCGTGGCAATTTTCTTTCAGTACTAGACTTTCCCGGTACATATTCAAAATGTACAAATTTTTTTCTGCTCTTGGTTATATACGTATAAAAAGAAGAATTTTAAGGTGGACGTCAAGTAATTTTGCTTTTTTTTTTTTTTTTTTTTTTGATTGGAGGTTTAACGACCATTGTGAGCAACTCAATGGGCTATAAGCAGTCGCCCGTCCCTAATTTAGGGTCACTGGTTCCAGGGAACGGAGAGAGCCAGTGCCGTAAGACAAACACAACATCCATGCCTGACCGGGATTCGAACCCGGACCCCTTACGGACGAATGATCAGAGGCCAACGCCTTAGACCACTGCGCCACCGAGGCGGCGTAATTTTGCTTCCTATACTTCTAATGGAAAAACTTCTGTACACATTTTCTTCACAATTAATGCGTTCCCAAGGATGAAAATTTGAACATCGATTAAAAAAACTTCATTTTATAACTTGGAATACTTAATATTTTCTAAAACATAACCATAATTATATTAAAAATCAATAACTTTCCCTTTGGTGGTGTTGAAACCAGAAAAAAGATGGCCCGACCTGTACTTTGATGACGTCAGTAGACAAACAAATGTTGGATTGCATAATTATGGTTATGTTTTAGAAAATATTAAGTATTCCAAGTTATAAAATGAAGTTATTTTAATCAATGTTCAAATTTTCATCCTTGGGAACGCATTTAATTGTGAAGAAAATGTGTATAGAAGTTTTTCCATTGGAAGTATAGGAAGCAAAATTACTTGACGTCCACCTTAAGTTTGTGCAGTTGAATAATTCCCACGAGCACCTACACTCTTGCGACTCAAATAGTTCGCGTAAGGAGTATTTTTTAATCTGGAGACCTTCACGTTCGTTTAAATGCTAGAGTTTTAGCTTGGTATCATGTGCACGCACGATACATTAATCTTTTAGTGCAGCAGTTAGATTTTGAATGTAGAAAATAGATTCTTAGTTTTTTCATGTGCATCAATATAAGAAGATGCATAGCGAACGCCCCCATACTCATAATTATCAACACAGCGATCAGACATAACTGAATTGCCTATATTTACTATTCATGTAACATTGATCACTTGGGGAAAGTTGAAAATTACATCACCCTGCAGCGGGAATCGAACTCTCTCATCTCCCGATTTCAGTTGGAGCATGCTATCAGTTGCACCACCCAGGAAGACTACCTTCCAAGTATCTGAAGACTACCTTCTTCTAAGTAACTGAGTGTTGAGAATCAGAATATTCTCTGATTTTATCCAGTCGAATCAAATTGTGCTTCTCCATAGCGTAGTTAAGTAAATCGCCAGTTTCTTAGGTTAATTCTGTGGAAGAAATATTCTTCCCATAATACGTGTAAATACGTCTAAATTATTAACACAAGAATCAGACATCTCTGATTTGCCTGTACAGAGGTGGATTCACGTTTATAGTGACAAAGTTTGCAGGATCATACACAGTGATGAAATAACATGGCACCAACTTCTGATGTGTTCTATGTGCTTACCATGTTCCAGTACTATCCTTCTGCAACGCAACTTCCACTGTATCAGGCTCTTTTGCAGGCAGGCAAGATCAATTCTCTCCCACTCCTCTTTGCAGGCTTTCCAAAGGCCGTCAATTATTCTGGGTCGTCTACTTTTGAGGGATCGCTTAAGTAACCCGAAGTCGCAGAAATCCATGCGAGAGCCATCTGAAGATTTCTCAGAAACTAAGGAGAATGGTATAGCGTGAATCCCTCTCTCGGCTTCAATCTTCGGCGTGTATGCCCACTGTGGACTTAGCCGTATGGCTGGAAGCCTTATCTTGGTGGTTCCATGCATTTGAAGCCACGTCACGGAATAAGGAGTGACGTACTACAGAGGTAAAGCGCGTCTAAAGACGACAAATCCGCAACAATGCATTCCGTCCGTGTAGCTTAGTTGGGAGAGCAACTTACTCCGGAGTGAGGGGGCGCGCGCGTTCAATTTGCGTCACGGAAAAGATTTTGTTTCCACATTGGC
Organism: Macrothele yani; assembly: GCA_039090855.1. Taxonomy (NCBI): domain Eukaryota; kingdom Metazoa; phylum Arthropoda; class Arachnida; order Araneae; family Macrothelidae; genus Macrothele; species Macrothele yani. The sequence continues at coordinate 6,834,914 of CM077014.1, forward strand.
GTCCGAACGTAAAAATGGATGTACTGGCCCCGTTGGGGTCTTCAAAAAATAGATGTACTGGCCGTTGGGTTCTTCAAAAAATGGATGTACTGGCCGTTGGGTTCTTCAAAAAATGGATGTACTGGCCGTTGGGTTCTTCAAAAAATGGATGTACTGGCCGTTGGGTTCTTCAAAAAATGGATGTACTGGGCGTTGAGTTCTTCAAAAATGGATGTACTGGCCGTTGGGTTCTTCAAAAAGTGGATGTACTGGCCGTTGGGTTCTTCAAAAAGTGGATGTACTGGCTGTTGGGTTCTTCAAAAAAAATGGATGTACTGGCCGTTGGGTTCTTCAAAAAATGGATGTACTGGGCGTTGAGTTCTTCAAAAATGGATGTACTGGCCGTTGGGTTCTTCAAAAAGTGGATGTACTGGCCGTTGGGTTCTTCATAAAAATAGATGTACTGGCCGTTGGGTTCTTCAAAAAATGGATGTACTGGCAGTTGGGTTCTTCAAAAAATGTATAGCTACCAACTAAATTTAATGAAAAATCAGAAGACTGCCAAAAAAAAAGTCTAGAAGACTGCATAAATAATCAGAAAGATTTTTCAGACGTTAGTATGTTATATAATATAAAATTTCCACACAGAGCTAAAACTGTATATCTTGTTTCCAATAGTTAAACACGAATTTTTATACCCCCCCCCCCCCCAATACGTGCCAGGATATCAGTGGCCACTTTCAATAACCCCATTTTTTTTTCAAAGCTACACTGTTTTCTTCTGCTTTATTTAACATTATCAGGGACATAGACCTGCTTCTGAAGTTGAGAAACACCAAGTGAAGCTAACATTTTTTTCTTTTTCTAGTTTTTCTCCAACGCCGATAGGAATTCTGCAGTAAAAGTAATAAGTGCCTACACAGACTGGAAGTACCTCACGGTGGTCTTTATAACCCATTAACAAGTGTTAGGATCTTGAAAACATGAAAGTAAACTTTTATTTTATTTTTTTTTTTTGATTGGAGGTTTAACGACCACCGTGAGCAACTCAAAAGGCTATAAGCAGTCGCCCGTCCCTAATTTAGGGTCACTGGTTCCAGGGAAGTGAGAGAGCCAGTGCCGTAAGACAAACACAACATCCATGCCTCACCGGGATTTGAACCCGGACCCAGGAAAGTAAACTTTACACAGATGTTTAATAACGTTATTTCATTGAGATTTTCGATTTCCATAGCATACTTGATGCTTTCCGTCGGCCGTAGAGGATCGGCGATTTCCATAACATGCCCGATGTTTTTCGTCGTCCGTAGCGGACCGACGATTTCTATAGATGCTCCCCGATCGACGATTTCTATAGCATGTTATCCGATGGACGATTTCTATAGTACACTCGACGTTTTCCGTCGTCCGTAGTGGACCGACGATTTCCATAACATGCCCGATGTTTTTCGTCGTCCGTAGCGGACCGACGATTTCTATAGCATGTTCTCCGATGGACGATTTCTATAGTATACTCGACGTTTTCCGTCGTCCGTAGTGGACCGACGATTTCCATAGCACACTCGATGTTTTCCGTCGTCCATAGAGGACCGACGATTTCCATATTAACTACGTAAAATCCGCAGTAGTTGGAGTCTTTGAATCTTTCTTCCCACCGCATGATCTTATTCAGCGTCAAGCGTGCATCAAGAATTTACTGTGCCGAAGTCCCGACGATGACGACGGGGCACGGGGGTTCGGGGGCACAATGGCGCAGAATTCCCATCTCTGTTATATATTTTACTTATAGGAATATTTTTAGCAAAAAATACAGAAAATTTTAAACCGGAAGAAAAGTTCTTCCGGCCAGAAAATGGGAATAAAAAATCGGAAAACTTTCGCAAAATCCGGAAGAGTTGACAGGCATGAAAATGTGTGATGTTTGTTCCACACATCGTCTGGAATTAATGTAACAATTCCTACTTCGCTTCAAATAAAAAAAATAGGAAGGAGATGATGTGACTTACTACAGAGGTAAAGCACGTGTCAAGATGACAAATCTGCAGCGATACATCGTGTCCGTGTAGCTTAAATTGGAAAGCAACTTACTCCGGAGTGAGAAGGCGCGTATTCGATCATCGTCACGGACAAATTTATGTTTTCACAAAGGATGGAATTTATTCGCGGTAAATTGGGTCAAGAATGTTTGTCTGATAATAAGCTGCATTAATTTTAGTCTTATTCGCAACCTTTTGCAGCTTAAAATTGCCATTACAGCAATAACCTGCCACGACCATATATCCACGTGAAAAACTTTGCATTCAGGTACCCACTCCCGGTATGCCTTGGCACCCTTTTCTTGATAGTATATTGTCCAGATTTGGTTTGTGTCACTAAGGTATATCCATGCTTCATCCAAATTGACTACAAACTTCCACCTGTCCTTTGCTAGGTGTCTCTCATACAGTTTTCTGCAGTTCGTCAACCGCTCCGAAATGTGGAGCGGAAGGAGCTTGTGGACGTTATAGGCTTAAACTGCTTTTCTAAGTGTTGCTCAGATTTGATAATGCGCTTTACAGTTGCCTGTAAGACATCTAAATTCTGTGCAATGCTTCTTTGCGTTGCTGGATTCTCTTTCTTTACAAGAGCCCTGACTTTTCGCACCACCTCAGCAGTCCTCTTTGGTTCAGGGTAATTTTTCCGTGGCGTTTGTGCGGCACTCGAGTAAGCTGCAAAGTTCTCTTTTTCACGCTTAATTACATGGCATATGCCATTTTAAGAAATCACACAATCATTTCCTTTGCACTTTTTTTTTTTTGGATTGCTATATATGAATAACCTTCTTCGGAAATATACCTTCTCCCAGAAGGGAATCACTCGTGGAGGCATCTTAACACTAAGAAAACAAAATTACAAAAGCTCTTAAAGCGGAAGGCTTCTACTACACGATAAACATGGTTACATAATCGTGACGCACACGGTTTGCATATGACGCGCATTTTACTTTGTCACCATAAACGTTAATCAACCTCTGTATTACTGTTCATCACGTAACATTAATTACATCAGAAAACTAGAAAATTACATCGCCCTGGAGTGGGAAACGAACCCGTATCTCGCAATTTCAGTTCGATGCGAGTTCAGGGAAATCGGGAGATGCGGGTTAGATTCCTGCGCCAGGGAGATGTAATTTTTAAGTTATGTGATTTGATGTTACATGCAGGGCAATAAAACTAGGAAATTCTGGCTATTTTTATTGCCAGGTTAAAAAGCCGGTAGTTGTGTTTCGTGTATTTGTGAAAAATACTGGGGGGGGGGGGGGGGGACCGGAAAGTAATGTCGGTTTTTTGGAGGGGAACTAAGTTTGGGAGGGGGGGGGGTTGTGAGGTGTTTATCTACGTTCAACATAAACTAAGTGTATGTACAAGTGAATTAACTATTCGCCTTTAACTCATGTAGGGCTTTTGTCTTCCAGATTTGCAGAACAAAATGAGTGACATAAAACCCGAGGAGAGCCATGTTCGTCATTGTATGCTGTATGAATTTCACAAGGGGAACAATGCAACCTTGGCCACCAATAACATTTCCGCTGTTTATCCGAATGCGTTAACTGTCCACAAGTGTCAGCGTTGGTTCATCCAATTCCGGTTGGGCAGTTTTGACCTCTCTGATGTCCCTCGTGTAGGAAGGCCCATAGAGCTGAACAATGACCTGCTGCGTGCAGCCGTTGAGGAAGGTCCTCGTCAAACCATTGATGAATTATCCCAACATCTTTAATGCATCATGGTCTACTGTTCAAGAGCACCTGCAACAGATGGGGAAGGTCTATAGACAAGGAGTTTGGGTCCCACACAAACTTTCACCTGACAACAAATCCCAACGTTCCACCATCTGCAACTCTTTGCTCAGTCGACAGGGAAAGGATCCACTTCTTCATACGGGAGGTCTATAGACAAGGAGTTTGGGTCCCACACCAACTTTCACATGACAACAAATCCCAACGTTCCACCATCTGCAACTCTTTGCTCAGCCGACAGGAAAAGGATCCGTTTCTTCATACGGGAGGTCTATAGACAAGGAGTTTGGGTCCCACACCAACTTTCACATGACAACAAAGCCCAGCGTTCCACCATCTGCAACTCTTTGCTCAGTCGACAGGGAAAGGATCCACTTCTTCATACGGGAGGTCTATAGACAAGGAGTTTGGGTCCCACACCAACTTTCACATGACAACAAATCCCAACGTTCCACCATCTGCAACTCTTTGCTCAGCCGACAGGAAAAGGATCCGTTTCTTCATACGGGAGGTCTATAGACAAGGAGTTTGGGTCCCACACCAACTTTCACATGACAACAAAGCCCAGCGTTCCACCATCTGCAACTCTTTGCTCAGTCGACAGGGAAAGGATCCACTTCTTCGTACGAGAGGTCTATAGACAAGGAGTTTGGGTCACACACCAACTTTCACCTGACAACAAATCCCAACGTTCCACCATCTGCAACTCTTTGCTCAGCCGACAGGAAAAGGATCCGTTTCTTCATACGGGAGGTCTATAGACAAGGAGTTTGGGTCCCACACCAACTTTCACATGACAACAAAGCCCAGCGTTCCACCATCTGCAACTCTTTGCTCAGTCGACAGGGAAAGGATCCACTTCTTCATACGGGAGGTCTATAGACAAGGAGTTTGGGTCCCACACCAACTTTCACATGACAACAAAGCCCAGCGTTCCACCATCTGCAACTCTTTGCTCAGCTGACAGAAAAAGGATCCATTTCTTGATCAAATTGTCACTGGAGATGAAAAGTGGTTTCTTTATGTGAACAACAAACGCAAAAACCAGTGGTTTTCTCCAGGTCAGACACCAGTTCCTACGCCAAAACCAGGCCTACACCCCAAAAAGGTTTCGCTCTGTGTTTGGTGGACTACCGCTGGCATAGCTCACTTTGAGCTCTTGGAACCCGGACAGACCGTAACCGCTGACCTCTATTGTCAACAACTGGGCCGTTTGAAGCAAGCTCTTACTGTAAAACATCCAGCACTGGTCAACAGAAAAGGTGTCGTCCTCCAGCATGACAACGCGAGACCTCACACTGCGAGACGGACCCAGCAGACGATCAGAGATTTTGGCTGGGAAGTTCTGCCCAATCCTCTTTATTCTCCTGATATTGCAGCATCTGATTACCACTTGTTCAGATCTCTGCAGCACTTTCTTAAAAGTCCTCCATACCCCGCATTGTTTCAATTCCACCGAATGCGAAATTGAAACAAATATAGCATCATGCAGATGGAAAAATCAATATATCATATCACTCGTATGAGTTCCCAAATCTTTATACTTCGAGAGAAAATATCAAACTATTTTTCTGCGTTTTAACGTAGCAGATATCAAAATTAGAACTTTTTAAAAATAATTGTCAATCTGCCCATTATTTTACACTTTTGGAATAATAATTAAAATATTACTCCGCAAAGTGACGCTAATATAGATTCGCAGGAAGATGGTTCAATGTTTATTCTACATGTAAAAAACAAAAGGATTTCTAAATTATTTTTTTATATATGTAATTTCGTTATGCGACTGCGTGTTTTGAGCTATGTTTCACAAGGTATGGAGGACCCTTAATGAGAAAATATTGCACAATATTGATGATGTCAAAACGGGGTTCTCGGAATTCTTTGCGTCAGTTTTTTTATAAAGAAAGCATTGAAAGTTTGGTTTCACGATGGGCAAGTGTGATCGATAATGATGGCAATTATATAATTGATTAAGAAATAAATTTCTTCTGTTACCAACAGTGTTTCTCTTCTTTTCCAAAAACGACATTACTTTTCGGTCCCACCAAAATTTCTTCCATAACTTCCAACGCAAAAATAACATTATAATTGAGATTATTTATGTAGAGACTATTCACATGATTAAGCATTTTAGAGAACATCAAACTGATTTGTCAGCGAATAATAAATACACAAACTGTTGCAAATCTAATTAGTTATGACTGCGGTCAAGGGACAGGCTGCTAACTAAAATGAATTTTGTCAACAAAATCCCGTGACTTTGAGACATAATAAAATACATCAATATGCGTGATAAGAATACGGGCCTTTTCATTTTTTCAGATGTTTTCATTACGCCCGACAGTTCAAGGGCTGGCTACTGCTACGCGTTTATTTACAAAACACGGTAGAATCTCTTTTCTCACGCATGCTTAGCATTACGAATTGTTAAGCTACTGAAATTTCGCAGGAAGCCCTTGCTTTCACAGCATCACTCGACGTGGCACCTTCTTAGATCTTAAATTATACAGAAACTACGTATGAAGCATTTTTAGCAGCTCAGTAATGGCCTAGAATTTACCAATGATGTGTGTTCACAAAAACAAAGCTGATAGAGTGGCAAGGAGATCTTTCACTCTGCACGTAGGCGTCGAGTGTTCAGATGAAAGAACCAAGATCTCTGTTGACGACAGATGGAGAAAGAAGATGACGGAAGCGAAAAAAAGAAAACTACAAAGAAATAAAAGGGGAATGCTAAAGAAGGAGGGAGGGATGAAAATTATCTGGATATCAACTACATCGCTTGGTCCGGTTGGCGCCGTAGGACAGGGTGGTCTTCAAATTTTACGTCACCGGAAGAGCAATCTTTTGAGTTATGATCGTTTAGGAATTCCAATACACCACCAGCAGTTCCGATCGCTCTCAGAATCGGGCAATAATTCAGGATTCCAACATCGAACCAGAAGACCTTTATACGTTAAACAGTTACGAACTTTTTTTTTCACACATCGATTTATAAAGATACTGATTTTGTTTTTCAGCAAAATAAGTACATTGCGTATTCTTTTCTAACCGCAATGAAAAAAAATTCAGGTTTGCCCTTAATGAAATAATTTTTCTAATCCAGCTTATAACGATAATACGTAATTCAACAGTTCATTGTACATCGAGGTATTCCTAAATCGCGGCAGTAACACACCCATAGCAAATATTCAACAGCTTCAAACTGGTTTCTTCGAAGTTAAAACTCGCAATGTTTTTCCCAGTTCATCGATAATACTCCTCGAAGTGTGCAACAGTAATTTAAAATTGTATTTCATAAAAAAAACTGATAACACAGTCCTGTTGGCTGAGAGCAAACTATAAATTTCAAAACCGTAACTATTTTTAGAATAGTATACCATATCCCTAAACTGTTCGCTGAGATTCACAGGTTAGCTCCTCAAAGAAGCATCACCTGCCAAATTAGAGTTACTGATGATGCTATATTTTGCTTACCGTTGATGTATAAATCATTTCCATTTACAGTGATTTTGGCACACAACACGAGCTCCACTGACATCTACCATAAGACCTTTTGTACTTCATAATCATGATCTTTTCTCATGGAGTCATTCCTGAATCTGATCCTTCCATGATTTCCTTGGCCTTCCCCTCCTTTTCTTTGCTGCCACTTGGGCTGAATACATTCTCTTAGTAAGCGTTTCACCACCAATTCTTTCAACATAGACAAACCACCTCAGAATATTTGTCTCCACCGAACTAATAGTATTTTGTTTCACCTTAAACATCTGTAACTGATCTTAGTTTCTCTCATAATGAGAACTTGTCTTGTCAGAAACTTTCCCGTAAGTAACGCTTCTCTCCAGCACACAAACGACTCCTTAGTCTTTTCTGCAGTGCTCAAGTTTCACTGTCGTACATCAGAGCAGGTACAGTAACACTTTCATACCAGCCATTCGGAACCTTTTAAGAAGTCCGTCAGTATTGACAAATCTTCCTAAAGCAACTACGACCTTTAAAGCTGAATTTATTCGCCCGCTAACATTCACCATCTAATCTTTTTTCTTTGCCAAACATGCTTCCGAAATGTACCAATTCATTCATCCACTCAATGGTGGAGTCCCGTAAGCCCGGGCCCTCCCACGAGGTATCGCTTAGTCCTTCGATCTTTGTTATTGGCTGCCTATTTAAAAATATATTTGTATATATTTACGAATCCTTGCACTTTAATTTAGCGGTGATCTTTTCTCCTTTGTGTTTTTATTTGCACCCGCAATATTTTGTGCTACCTGAAAGAAATCCTGGGTGCGCCCTTATATAATATAAAAATTAAATTTACATAAAATATAATATATACAAATCCTGGGTGCGCCCCTGATATAATATAGAATTAAATTTATTATCTAATATAATTTTGTACCATTCAGACTGATCTTAAGTTTAGTACCAATAGTTCCTCGCTCAGAAACCAAAACTTTCGATGTTCTCAGAACCCAAAGCTTTCGATGTTCTCAGAAACATAAACTTTCGATGTTCTCAGAAACCAAAACTTTCGATGTTCTCAAAAACCAAAACTTTCGATGTTCTCAGAAACCCAAACTTTCGATGTTCTCAGAAACCCAAACTTTCGATGTTCTCAGAAACCCAAACTTTCGATGTTCTCAGAAACCCAAACTTTCAATGTTCTCAGAAACCAAAGCTTTCGATGGTCTCAGAAACCAAAGCTTTCGATGTTTTCAGAAACCAAAACTTTCGATGTTCTCATAAACCAAAACTTTCGATGTTCTCAGAAACCAAAGCTTTCGATGTTCTCAGAAACCAAAGCTTTCGATGTTCTCAGAAACCAAAGCTTTCGATGTTCTCAGAAACCAAAGCTTTCGATGTTCTCAGAAACCAAAACACTTTCGATGTTCTCATAAACCAAAACTTTCGATGTTCTCAGAAATTAAAACTTTCGATGTTTTCAGAAACCAAAACTTTCGATGTTCTCAGAAACCAAAACTTTCGATGTTCTCAGAAACCAAAACTTTCGATGTTCTCATAAACCAAAACTTTCGATGTTCTCAGAAACGATGTTCCCTTATTTATACTCAGTTTGAACTTCATACACACGGGGACAATATTCTCTGCAACTACATCATAACCGGTAAAACCTGCAGCGGCCGGAAAAATGTGACTGAAAAGGGACTTTGGTGATTGATGTGAGCGCATTCGTCTTTATAACACAGGAACAGAGAGCCACAATAGAGAGGGTAACGTTGGCATTGCACAATGGAGCACTTAAGACAGTTTGTACAAAAACTACTCAACGTATGATGGGACGACTCTTTTCACATCGTGCACCCTTGTTTAGAGTGCGTCACCAGACTATGACGCTGCAGTGTGTGAAAGAACATCGCCAATGAATCATGGAAAACTGGAAACGGTTAGGTTGGTCTAAGAATCGAGTATCCAACTGGAACAACTCCGCGATTTTAGAGCCGAGGCTATTGACCATAACTCTAAAGTCGCGGAGTTACAGCTCAGTGGAGGATGAAAAATGGCATGGGGAGTGTTTGTGTGGTCCACCTTTGGGTCCCTTGTAATTTTCTAGGACCACTATCACCGCACAAGGCTAAATTCACGTTCTCTCCAATTACCTGTACCTGTTCATAGCTATGCATTTCCCACAGCAGGATACTTTTTCTAAATAAGACGATGCCCCATCTCATCATCCAATTTGGCAACGGACTGGTTAGAACGGCATTCCAGTGAGTTAGAAACCCCCGAATGGGCCCCTTTCTCTCGGATTTAAACTGATTTGAGCACCTGTTTGACGAACAGGAGAAGTGCATTAAAACCGACAACCCACCACAGTCAGTTCCCGACGCTTCAATATGGCAGTCCTAGAATCATGGGTAGGAATATCATCCGAACGTTTCCAACAATTGGAAGAGTCCATACCACGACGTCTTGCTGCTATTGTGAGGGCGAAAGGTGGACTCATGCTATTAGGTAGCTCTGCATAATAATGTTACCAACACCTAGTAGAGTCCACACCACGACGTCTTGCTGCTGTTGTGAGGGCGAAAGGTGGACCCACATAGATGGCTGTGTATAATAATTGTTACAGGGTGTTTTAATAATCACCGTGATTATGATTTCGAGCCATTGGCTCTGGGAAGGAAGGTGATTAACTCCTGTAGAGGAGGGCATTGCACATGCCGCTTTAGGGGCTCGTGCCCATCTTGAGAGATTAGCCAGAAACCAGCGAATCTGACGACTGGGCCAGAAAAGCGTTCTTTTGCGTTACACATAGGGAATCAGAAAATTGGACTGGTGGATTACTTTTATTGGAGCCCATGAACAGTTCAGCAGAAATGTCCTTTCCAACCATAAAGTGGGTATCGATCAGCCTACTTCCCTGTTTAATTTTTCTGAGTTGATTTTCCACTCTTACGGTGCAGTAAAGTCGCCGCCACATTTTTTATTTTCAGGACTACCGTCTTGAAAAAGGAGTTCCCATTCTTTTTACACTAGAACCTATGTATCAACTGGGTGATCGGACTGTTTAATTTCATCCTTCGAATGCGAACTTTCAGTTATGACGAGTTTATGCGCACATGAAAAAACACAATATAATTTTTCTATTGCATACACAAACATCTAAAAAAAAATCCTCTTTTGCCTTGCTTTACTTCCCAGCTAGCCAAGAAAAGTGTCTTAGATCCCCTAAACCTAGAAAAGAAAAGTGCATTTGCGCCGCTAAGGCTCTTCTATATTGCTGACGGTGACATTTCTTAAGGCACCCTCAAAAAATATTGGCACTTCATAAGGTGTTCGCAGAATTAACGCGTCTTTGTAAGCTCACTATAAACATGAATGAACCGGGGTATCTGTGAGGTGAGGCGTTTTCTTCAGCCTTTTTTAGTTTAACACGAATAAACGGTTGCAAAATTAGTAGTCGAAGTAATATTTAAGGGCTACGATTGCTGATAACATACTGTGTTATTGAGGGGACCGGAAAGTAATGTCGTTTTTTGGGGGCTAAGTTTGGGGAGCAGTTGTGAGGTGTTTATGTACGTTCAACGTAAAGTACGTGTATGTACAAGTGAATGTACTATTCGCCTTTAACTTTTGTAGGTGTTTTTGTCTTCTGGATTTGCAGAATGAAATGAGTGGCATAAAAACCGAGGAAAGCCATGCCCGTCATTGTATGCTGTATGAATCTCACAAGGGGAACGATTCAACCATGGCCACCAATAACATTCGCGCTGCTTATCCGAAAGCATTAAACGTCCGCAAGGGCCAACGTTGCTTCGCCCAATTCGGGTAGGGCAATTTTGACCTCTCTGATGCCCCTTGTGCAAGAAGGCCCATGGAGCTGGCCAATGACCTGCTGCGTGTAGCCGTTGAGGCAAATCCGCGTCAAACCATTGATGAATTTTCCCAACATCTTAATGCATCGTGGTCTACTGTTCAATAGCACCTGCAACAGATAGGGAAGGTCTATAAGACAAGGAATTTGGGTCCCACACCAACTTTCAACTGACAACAAAGCTCAGCCGACAGAAACAGGATCCATTTCTTCATCGACTTGTCCCTGGAGATGAGGTGGGTTCTTTACGTGAGCAACAAACGCAAAAACCATGGCTTTCTCCAGGTGAGACACCAGTTCTTACGCCAAAACCAGGCCTACACCCCAAAAGGGTTTTGCTCTGATGTGTTTGGCATACTATCGCTGGCGTAGCTCACCTTGAGCTCTTGGAACCCGGACAGACCGTAACAGCTGACCTCTATTGTCAACAACTGGGCCGTTTGAAGCAAGCTTTTACTGTAAAACATCCAGCACTGGTCAACAGAAAAGGTGTCATCCTCCAGCATGACAACGCGAGACCTCACACAGCGAGACGGACCCAGCAGACGATCAGAGATTTTGGCTGGGAAGTTCTGCCCCATCTCCCTTATTCTCCTGACATTGCACCATCTGATTACCATTTGTTCAGATCTCTGCAGCACTTTCTTAATGGGAAAAGGTTCCACAATATTGATGATGCCGAAACGGGGCTCTCGGACGTCTTTGCATCACAGCAAAAGTCTTTTTTAAAGACGGCATTGACTGGTTTCACGATGGGGAAGTGTGATCAATAATGATGGCGATTATATATGATTGATCAAGAAGTAATTTTTTTTATGTTATAAACAGTGTTTTTCTTCTTTTCCAGAAACGACATTACTTTTCGGTCCTTCCAATATAATAGGGTTTAGGTTTGCGTCAGCTACACTGTAATAGTTTTCTGAAATTTATGAGACGTTTTACGCGATTTCTTTAGTGAATTAATGAAGCACATTTGTGATGCAACCTTTTCCAAGAAATGGCGGAAAGAACCCTAATCTCACGGAATATTTTTACGTGAAGTGACAGAATTACTCCTGATCGTATTTTTTCGCTCAATAAAGATAAATCTGAATTTTTAGAAACCTTTCAGCAATTCCTTTCGTATATTAACAGAAAAATTATATTCTCAATTTTTTCGTACTCATATGATGAAAAATTTTCGGTAACAGGAGCGGTTCGTGAGAGTGCTTGAAGTTTGATTAACTATTAAATTTCAATCGTGTGTCGGAGGACCCAATTTTGAAATTGTGTAGTGAGATTTGATATTGTAGAGACATTTCGCATGATATTTAAGTTATTGTGGCAACCGATATTAATTCCCCTCTCCCGCCACTAGATACTGTGTATACAGTAGATTCAGGTTAATTAGGACACATCGGGGCTAAAACACTTTAGCCCAATTAAGCGGCTGCCTGAATTATGTTAAGCTTTACCCCAAAGAGCTAATTTGGGATGTTCTTCAAGAATTGTCCCAAATAAACGGCTATCCCGATTAACCGGTGGCCGAATCAACCGGAATCTACAATATTGTATAACCGTAATAAGTCGGGTAATTATTGTACAATTTGATATTTAGGAGTTTTGCGAAACAGTATTATGAAGCACAATACAGTTCACCTTTTCTGAAACATAATTGGAAGCCATTATCTGTTTTACAAATTCTCAAGTTCCAAAATATTCAGTTGCTTTGAAAAATCACGATGAATAATAAATGTAATTTATGATAAATCTTCCTGCAGAAAAAAAATTCAAACCTATTCAGAAAAATTATAATCTCCAACAGAAAATAAAAGGATTGATTAACCCCCATTAAATGAGTAATTATCAGCTGTTTTGATACATAACACTGGGCAAAAATACGGTTTAAAAAAAAGTGGGGAATACAGGAAAAAAGGTACATATATTCCGGTTTCCAGGAATTACTGCGCTCTGTGTGCCATATTATTCGGTTAGTTCTACGAATAAATGTTACTTGTGGCCTGATATGCCATTTTTCATGTTAAAAGCTCAAACTGGTTTTTTTTTTTAATTTCTCATGTAAAATGTAAGGCTTTAGCTATTTGTTTTGATTCCCTAATTTATCGTATTAATGCAAATGCATTCTGAATTTATATATAATTCGCGATTATTTCAATTTCGGTTAACTGCCTTCCAATATACGTGAAGCTGTAGGGAACAGATAATGACGTGTCTAAATGATAATCAATATTATTTTTTTATTTTTCACAGAAGCGGAACCATTATGAGATGTTTCAGGCATGGAGAAAAAGAAAACTAAATAGCAAAACCATGGCCTGAAGGAAACATTATTCTCGCATGAAACTTTGTGTGATTATAAGACAATTGCTTCCAATCTTTAATTCCCGTCCTTGGCTGCAATGTTCTGGCAAGAAGAATCCAGACTTTCCTCGTAATAACAACGAGTAAATGGAATTCTCTTGTCGAAGTTGTTGGAGTACCAGAGTGTGTTGCAAGAGTGCTTGTTCAAATTTAAATGTTGGTGACCCGAAAGGCAGCGGACAAGGGTAAATATTTGGCTTTGGGCTTAAAGCTCGTTTTCTACCTGGGTGGACTCTTGTCACAAGGACAGGAGAAACCTTCGGAAAAGATAGTGGCTCTTAAGGAACACGCGGGATTGTCGAGAGAAAGAGGGGAGGGGCACGAAGGGGCGGCGGAGACAAGGACTGTAGAAAAGTGGATGCCCGCAGTGTAATCTAGTGAAAGTTTACACATGTTGGCATTGTTACAGATAAGAGGTACTTCGGCAGTCACGAGATCAACTGTCATACCTCAGTAACGAAAAAGAAGAAAACGTGGTGATGATAATAGGTGCTCCCTGATCTTAGGGTGAGCCTTTAACAATAGACAATGGACTTGGGCAAACAGTTCCTTCTTGGACTGCTAAGTACAAATAAATGATTGATCCACGTTAAATACTCAGCCATCATCTAAGGTCAAATGGGTTATTAACAAAGCGCTCGGAATATATAATTTGAGTTTTGCATAAAAATTAAAGTTCTCAAAGCATACCAGGATTTTTATACGGTCTTTCCTGATTTTACATGCAAGACTCAGCCTATTTGATTGAATCATTCCATTTTTATTAGAAGAACATTGTCGCTAAACTGATCTTCCTTTTTTTTTTTTCTTAGAAATTTAACGACCACCGTGAGCAACCCAATGAGCTATAACCAGTCGCACGTCTCTAATTTAGGGCCCACTTTCTCCACGGAAGAGATAGAGCCAGTACTGTAAGACAAAAACAACATCTATGCCTCACCGGGATTCGAACCCAGACCCACGGAAAGGAATGATCACAAGCAATCGCACTGTGCCACCGAGGCTGCAAACTGATTTTTCACCCACACTCAACACTCTGCTAAGTCTAAATGTCTCAATAAAATAATATTTCAAACAGTTTTCAAATCTAGAAAAATGAAAAGGCACACAGATCAGAATAACTTGTAATACGCAAGTGTTCCAAAACTCTAATATTCTCAGGGGAAAACAAACTGCAAAACAGTAAAAAAGCTGTGTGGTTACGGTATATTGTTAAGTTTTCGGAGCTTTTTCGGAGCAGATCTCTTTCACATTCAGATTTCTGATCAAAATCAACTAGGCTGTTACGCATGTTTACATAGTTCTTCTGTAAACTACAGGGTGAGTCAAAAGTCGCAGAACACCCATGTATCTCAGAAACGGGAAGGAAAATGAAACATCTGAATACCCCAGCAAAGAATCGGTGAGAGGAGGGGGGGGGGCAATATTTAGGCTATTTCCAGAACATGGCCGCCATCTTGTTGAAATCTGTCATATTGGATCTAGGTCAAATTTTTCAAATGGAAGGGGGTCGGTCACATTGCATATCAAACAAGACCAGAATTTTCTCAGAAACTGATTGCCGTAATCTGATTTGACATATGTGTCGTGGTTCAAAGCTTATCAACAGAGAAAGCTGAAATAACCATTGTTTGTTGGTTTCGCCTGTTTTTTCCAACACGATGGGTCACCACCACTCGACGGAGCAACTCCTCGTCAATGGCTAGATGCTCAATTCCATGCTCATTGGATTGGCCGGCGTGGTCCTGTGGAATGGCTACCCAGATCCCCCGACCTCACATTACTCGACATTTATTTGTGAAGTCATTTCAAACACCTGGTGTATGCTGAGAAAACCCGCGACAAACACCACCTTCAGCAACGCATCCTGGAGGCCTGTAACCGCATTTCTCCAGATATTCCCATGTGGGTGCATAATGACTGGATCAAGTGCCTTCAGCTCGGTGTTCAAGGCAACACATTGAACACATCAAATAGCTGTGCATCACAGGGTACTTTAGAGGTTATTATTTCAAATTTCTGTGTTGATAATTTGTGAGCCACAACACATATGTCAAATCTGATTACGACAATCAATTTCTGAGAAAATTCTCGTGGTGTTTGATATGCAACATGACCCCCCTACCATTTGAAAAATCTGACCTTGATTCAATATGGCGACCACGTTCTGGAATTAGCCTAAAAGATACCCC
Source organism: Macrothele yani (assembly GCA_039090855.1). NCBI lineage: Eukaryota > Metazoa > Arthropoda > Arachnida > Araneae > Macrothelidae > Macrothele > Macrothele yani. The sequence continues at coordinate 6,850,563 of CM077014.1, forward strand.
CACCCCCTCACCGATTCTTCGCTGGGTATTCAGATATTTCATTTTCCCTCCAGTTTCTGAAATACAAGGTTGCTGATCCTTAACCGTTGGTTCAACATGCTTTCATGGCCTTCACGCATCCTGCAGCCACCCCACCGAGCCACAACCACCCAAGAATGAGTCGAGGAACACTAATCTGAGTTTGGAACCATCCAGTGGCCCCAATGTCCGCGGGGCCGCCCCGGTGGCGCAGTGGTCTAAGGCGCTGGCCTCTGATCATTCGTCCGTGAGGGGGTCCGGGTTCGAATCCCGGTGAGGCATGGATGTTGTGTTTGTCTTACGGAACTGGCTCTCTCCCTTCCCTGGAACCAGTGACCCTAAATTAGGGACGGGCGACTGCTTCTAGCCCATTGAGTTGCTCACGGTGGTCGTTAAACCTCCAATCAAAAAAAAAATGTCCGCGGATTTAAACCCTGTGGAAGCTGTCTGGGTAACCGCGGAGCGGAATATCAAATCCATGAAGGACGTTTCAGGCGGAGTTCTGGACAATGCTGCAACAGGCACGACTGACATTACTTCCGGAAACCTTCCGGTATCTGGTGGAGTAGATGTATACAAACTGTTATTCGCACCAGAGGAGAACCAACACGTTATTCTATAAGTAGCTTTAATGTTTTGTCTACTGAGGGTAGTATTATTCAATGCCAGGTCAGCGACGACACCAGCATAATAAGTTTTGCGCTTGCCCTAATTCATTCTCCCATAAGAGTCAGGTTCCATATATTTTCCGCTTTTCGGAGTCATCTACACCACTAAATTTGGAACTCTAGCTTCGGTTGCTCAGACGGGCGTCAGAAGCAAAGGCAAAAGTCTTTCGCTCAACAAACACAATGCCCTCCTTCGCTATCAACTTTTGCCCGTTGGAATCACTTTCTCCCTCGAACGCATCCACCGGCCATAAAACACAATTTGTGCCAATAAACTTCGGCGTCTCGCATAATCTGAAATCTGACACTCAAAGGATTCTGACCGACAATAGTCTAATTAGGCAGATACTTTAGCACACCAAGACACAAAGAAAAAAATATCTACCTTTAAAAAGAGAGGTTCCCACATCTTTCCAAAATATTCTTATAATCACAGATATTTACAGATTTAAATTAAGTATTATTGACATAAATGCTTTTACGAATGTACAAGACATTTAAATTCACGAAGTTAAAATTATCCACCAGCCTATTACATTAAAAGTTATTATTAAACATTAAAAATTATCACTATTTCTGATGTAATTAGAGCCCGTGACGTATAATACCTATTTAAACACTCTTGGTTAACTTCCTCTAATGTAAATTTTGGTTACCTCTTCTTATGCTTTCTGCACTGAACGTTACGTCGGAACGCACGAGAGTTTATTTTCTTTAGGTTTCTCTAAAAGGCAAGTCAAGTAAGACCGTTTAGCTGAAAAAGTATGTTAGGTGCGAGCCGAGAGTCGTCAGCGAGATAAGAACGATCGACGAAATAGGATTATGCTTGTCTTTATGATGCTTAGCTTTTCGATTGGTTGGCGGAAGACCCTCATACAGGAAAACTGCCACATATCTTTCAGCAACTTAGAAAACTACCACACATCGGAAAACCGCCACACAGGAAAACTGCCACACGCTTTTCACTAAAGGGCCGGGCACAAATTGCTATTCCTCCGAGGAACACTTTGAATGTGTGGCAGTTTTCCAAGTTTCCGAATTACGTGTGGCAGTTTCTCAAGGTGCTTAACGATGGAAAGGAGCTCTTTTGTTTGTCTGAATTTTCATGTCGGTTCATACTTAGAGCAACTGGCCACAGAAGTTCGAGGGGGAAGGGGGGGTATAAAGATTGCCGTTTCATGGCCTATATTGAGAACTGAATTGGGAACTCCAAATAAATTTCGAGAAAACGTTCTTTGTAAGCCAAGCAAAAATTGCTGTGTTCAGGAAAAGACAATAAAGTGAGATTTTTTCATAACTCTGCACTTTTACTTAGGCACTAAATATTTACATAATATTTCAAATTTGTAATATTTTTCTCTTACTAATTAATTCATAGGCTCTACACCTCGTTTTTTTTTTACAGCTTTTAATCCGCCGACTTCATATTCATAACGCTTACGTATCAAATCAAGTCAATAGTATTGCGCTTTTACTTAGGCACTAAATATTAAAGTCATAGGCCACAGGCATAGGCCCTTTTAACAGTTTTTATTCTACCAGTGTCACATTCAACACGTTTACACATCAAATAAATTTAATAATATTGCGCTTTTCTTTAGGCACGAAATATTTATTTACAGGCCCTAGGCCTAGGCCATTTCACCAGTTTTTATTCTACCAATGCCATATTCATAACGTTTGCACAGAAAATCAAGTTAATAATATTGGGCAATTTCTTAGGCACGAAATATTAATTTATAGGACCTAGGCCTTTGTAATAGTTTTTACTTTACCATTGCCATATTTACAACGTTTACACAACAAATAGATGTGTTAATATTGCGCTTTCACTTAGGCAGGAAATATCAATTCCTAGGCCTTTTTGACAGTTTTTATTCTACCAATGCCATATTCACAACGTTTACACATCAAATTAAGTAAATAATATTGCGCTTTTATTTAGGCATGAAATATTTATTCACAGGCCATAGGCCTAGGCTTAAGCCCTTTTACCAGTTTTTATTCAACCAATGTCATATTCACAACGTTTGCACAGCGAATCATGCTAATAATATTGGTGTTTACTTAGGCACGAAATATTACGTCATAGGCCCTAGGTCTTTTTAGTAGTTTATGCTCTTTAATAGTTTTTACTCTATCATTCACAACGGTTACACAGAAAATCAAGTTAATAATATTACGCTTTTACTTGGGCACTGAATATTAATTCATAGACCCAGACCTAGGGCCTATGAACAAATATTTCGTGCCCAAGTAAAAGAGCAATATTATTACATTTATTTTTTTTGTGTAAACGTTGTGAATATGGCATTGATAAAGTAAAAACTACTAAAAAGGCCTAGGGCCTATGAATTAATATTTCGTGCCTAAGTAAACCCCAATATTATTAACTTGATCTGCTGTATAAACGTTGTGAATATGGCATTGACAATACAAACTGTCAAAGAGGCCTAGGCCCTATGAATTAATATTTCTTGCCTAAGTAAAAGCGCAATATTATTACATTTATTTGTTGTGTAGTTATATAATGATAAAGTAAAAACTATTAAAAAGGCCTAGGCCTAGGGCCTATGAATTAATATTTCGTGCCTAAGAAAGCTCCCAATATTTTAAACTTGATTTCCTGTGTAAACGTTGTGAATATGGCATTGGTAGAATAAAAACTGGTGAAATGGCCTAAGCCTAGGCCAAGGGCCAGTGAATAAATATTTCGTGCCTAAGTAAAAGCGTAATATTATTAAATTGATTTGATGTGTAAGCGTTGTGAATATGACACTGGTAGAATAAAAACTGTTAAAGGGGCCTATGACTTTAGTATTTAGTGCCTAAGTAAAAACGCAATGCTATTGACTTGATTCGATACGTAAACGTTATGAATATGAAGTCGGCGGATTAAAAGCTGTTAAAAAGGCCGAGGTGTAGAGCCTATGAATTAATTAAAAGAAAAATATTACAAATTTGACATGTAAATATTTAGTGCCTAAGTGCAGCGTTATTAAAAAATCGCACCTTATTGTTCTTTCCTGAACACGGCAATTTTCGCTCGGCTTACATAGAACGTTTTCTCGAAATTTGTTTGGTGTTTCCAATTAAATTCTCAATATAGGCCAGGAAACGGTAATCTTTACACCCCCCCTTCGAACTTCTGTGGCCAATTGTCCTAAGTATGAACAGACATGAAAATTCAGACAAACAAAAGAGCTCCTTCCCATCGTTAGGCACCTTGGGAAACTGCCACACATAATTCGGAAACTTTGGAAACTTCCACACATTCAAAGTGTTCCTCGGAAGAATAGCAATTTGTACCCTGCCCCTTAATGAAAAGCGTGTGGCAGTTTTCTTGTGCGGCAATCTTCCGGTGTGGCAGTTTTCTTGGGTGGCAGTTTACCTTTCGATTGTCTAGTTAATTCAGTTTGACGTTAAACATACGCTGTTGTGGGGTTTTAAGAAATCGTGTGTTTAATCTATTACTAATAGCGTTAAGTTGACAGCAATTTCACCTTCATGAGGTGAACGTTATGTTGTGGTTATCCTGTGACTAAGGAATTTATCTCTTGTTCAAAAGCGAATCTCTGTGGTGTGGATTATTGGATTGTTTTAGGCAAAATAGATAACTTGTCACAAGGATTGCTTGTAAGTAATTCAAATTTAATACAGTCATGTTAATAAAAAACAAAACACTTCAAAGGAGTCGAGCTACGAAATTTGGTTTTTACAGGATATGTTCGTTGGGCAATACAGAACAAATGATTAGCATCTCGGTGTCGTGCGTATTACATGCGTCGATGCAGCTAATAAATCGGTGTGGCCACGTCTGGCTTGTACCGCCTGCTGTACGCGCTGAAGCATCGAATCAAATAATATGTGAATCAGCGGCGTATCCTGGGTCAGAGACCTAGGCTATCCCCTCCCCCCCCGCACACACACATTACTGTTTTTTTTTTCAAAATTGCGAAGTTTAATTCTTCATTGTTACGTAATAGAGGTAACCTTTTTCCTAAATTTTAGGTACGCTAACATGATACCAAATAATTATGAAGATTAGGATTTTAACACTTATTTGTACATCAACTACATTCTTCTTTCTTTTTGTGTGAACTTGGGTGTTACGTTTTCATAAAATGTTTCTTCCGAGTACTTTTTCATATTTAAAAAGAATGTTTTTCTCTAATGACAAAACACCCAAGTTGCTCGAATGTACATATCCTTGCGTGGCTCTAGGATATATCTTGATTCTTTTTAATGCAGAAAAACTTCTTTAGGCAGTTGCAGTTGTTGATGGAAAGTTTAATATTAGGTATGCTAATTTGCACACCTCACTAGTCCAATTTATTCAACTTTATGTAACAAGTAATGTCTTTTACTGATTTGTTTTTATATTCATCAAGGGAATAAAACACCTTCAGTTCATTTTTAGTCGTGCTGTATAAAAATTTGAAGCATAGAGTTCGTTAAGTACTGACAGTAGATGTTCAAGGAAGCTTTCACAAATTTATCAAAACAGTTCGAATCCAACAAAGCCACGAATTTAAAATATATATCACTGATTTTGATTCATTGACACTTCACACAAACTGAAACAACTCTCACGAAACATGTGCTTTTATGAACCGGAGCATGCGAGTGACTGAGGTAGTCTAAGTCTTCTCTTTTCAGAGCGAACCGTTGCCCAAAGCAATGGCCCATTCCCCTCCACCCGCTCATTCATGTTGTCATGGAAACGCTAGCAGGTGATTGTATGGAAGGTCTTCGAATGAGAACAACGAAGACTCTGGAAGAGCTGGTTGCGTTGTCTTCTCACGCCAGGCTGAGTCAAAGTAGCGAATCCGCACGCGTTTTTTTCGCAGCGAAAGCATCGACATATCTTAATACCGTTGATAATTGACTCTTATTTGTGTATATTTAAGTGACTTTTATTTGTGTATATTTAATTGACTTTTATTTGTGTATATTTAATTGATTTTTATTTGTACATAATCTGGGCTTCGCAGCTAGCCTCAAACATACGGCACTGGTGTGAATGATATCCTGTGGAATAGCCATTTAGGCTGTATTGACCCGCGTCCAAAGTTCATCAAGAATAGCCGGAGGGCAGTCGTACAAGCTCACTGCACCTGTGGTTTGAGCATGTCCCAGAGATTTTTCTATACGTGATAAATCCGGAGATCTAGTAGGGCACGGTAGAAGTGGAACGTTGTTATCCCTGAAAAATGGCACGTGTTGTCGCGGCAACATGCGATGTTGCATTGTCCTGCTGAAATATGGCCCCGGGACTATCACGAGAGGTGATCTGCTTTCGTACGCGAAAACACCCTAAGTCATTGTTACGGAGATTTAATACTAGGCAAAGAAATTAAATCTCAGTTCGCAACTTTTATTTCGCTTTCGTGCTCCGTTTCCTTTGTTTCCACGATGAGTGAGAATATTTTGCTTCGTCACCCAGGTATAGAAACATCGGAAACACGGTTTGTATTAGAGACGCCAGGTTATCGCATCTTAAGGGTCTAGAGTTTTGTATTTCGTAGACGCATTGGTATTGTCGAGCTCATTTGGGGCTTTTACCTTCTTTATTTCAAACCAGCCGATTGAAGGCGCAAGCCCTTTTCAGTCAACCTTGAAATTTTGTGAAGTCGACGCCGGCGTTCCGATGATTTCTGTGGAATGAAGGGGGTGAATTTGCGTGAGAACAACGGGGTAAGGGGGAGCTCGGACAGTCGACTCGAGGATTTGGAAGCGAGCGGTGGCACGTAAAGGAGGCGAGGAAACGCTTTAGGTGTTGGCAGGAGATCTTAAGATAGCCGGGCGAATGGAGGTGGATTTTCTCCACGTACGCGGGGATACACGAGGGAATGACCGAAAATAAAGGAAAGCAGCGAAAAAGCGATTTACGGGAGGAAATGTTGGTTTCAGAGGAACGGGTAGGAATAATTGAAAAGCTGAGGACAACCTTCTGTACTTAAGTAAAGAAAAGAATAAAGTGCTTTAATAGATCTAAAAGGATTGCAAAAAATCATTGGTCTTAGTTATAAATAAAAAAATACATTGCTCTTTCCACGTTCCCACCAAATGGAGACGTCTCAGTAGCTGAGCCCATCTTACGGATTTATGATGTCAGAAGCTGACTTAAAAATACGCACAGCACCGTGGATTGTTGGCCACCGTGGTGTAAATGTAACGCACTCGGCTAGATATCGAGAGTTCTGTGGTTCATTTCCACAGCGGCGGCTGAAAAACAATTTTTCGGTTGCTGTGTGTTTCTGGAACGTGGAAAGAGAGATGTATTTATTTATTTACTGTCGCCACGTATTTGAAGGATTTTCACTTTGGGTCATAGTTACTATCTTCAAACAAGTAGGACTGGGCTCGCTATTAATAAAGAGTATGCTAAGATAATGCAACAAGTTGATAAATCTCCTATTATTATCCTTATCTTACTACGTTAACCTGGAAGAACAAACCAAGTTAACACCATAATGCCTCGTGTTAGTGCGGTATACCGGGCGCGAATACACTGTTCCCGACGCCGACGCCCTTGTCGTCGACAGCCGCAGATGCGGCCATCATTTTCGCCTAAACAGAAGTGCGTTTCGTTCAAGAACACGATATTGTGCCATTTGTCGAGCCACTTCCTTCGTTCGATGCACCATTTCAGCCTAGCAGTCCGTTGCTGCGGTGTCAAAGGTAGCTTCAGGAAGGACCGACGAGCCTGCAGTCCGAACGGTAATAACCGGCTATGTACTGTTACAGTTGATATGGGAGAATGCGTCACAGTTCGCCACAGCTGCGCCAACGCCGTTGATGACGCAGAACGGTCACTCAAAGACATGCTCATGAAATGACAGCTGTCCCTCGGCGTTGTTAATACACGACGTCCAGAACCTTTTCTTCGTATCCTACGCCCTTCTTCGTACCATTCCCCCGCACACTCTTGCCACGACGGACACACTACGCACTACACAACTGGCAATCTCCCGCAAAGAAGCATTACATCCTCTAATGATGACAATGCGACACCTATCGAACTCGCTGATGTGACCGTTCGACTGTCTTACACGACGACGACGAGGCACCCTTACGCACTGCTGACCACGCACTGACATGCAGACTGAGCCACGGGGCGCTGATAACAGAAGAAAAAAACCCAGCCGGTTTCCGGGTATACTCTTGCCACGAAGGACACACTGCGCCCCACACGACTGGCAATCTCCCGCAAAGGAGCATTACATTATCTTATGCTGATAATGCGACACCTGTCGAACTCGCCGATGTGACTGTTCGACTGTCTTACACGACGACGAGGCACCCTTAACCACTGCTGACCAAGCACTGACATACCGACCGAGCCACGGGGCGCTGATAAAAGAAGAAAAACAAAACAAAAAAACGGCCGTTTTCCGGGCTATGACGTTGCGCCATCTGATTTGCCTGATGATGTTCGAAATGTTAATCATTTCAGCTATATTGTCTGATCAGCATATTCTGTAAAAATCAGTCGTAGGTCGACTCCTTTCAGGTGGTCTGTCTTTTTCTGAACATAAGTGTACTTCTTTTTTCTTATGTGTGAATCATGAAAATCTATAACCCTTGTTTCATTATTCTTGATGTAATCAAAGATATTTGTACGCAACTGCTTCAATTATCCTGATGAAATAAAACCCTGTTCTTTTACAATTTTTATGCAATTTAAACCTTCCTGTTATTACTCAGATAAAATAAAATTCTGGATTTAATTGTTTCTGATAATTTAACTAAGAGGACCCCGGACTTCATTTCAGTGTCTATTTTAAAATGCAGGAGGATATTTACAGAAGTAATCTGACATTAAACAATGCCAGCATTTAAAAAACAAAAAATTGCAAGATTTCATTCCTGTATGTACAAAAGGTTCAAACACATAAATATTGATTGCCAAAAATTGTACAGCGTTGTTCTGCTACTAAAATGACGCCCCTCGAAAAAATTCCCCATCCAGTGGCCCCGAAGTGATCTTTCTAGAAACAAAATTTTCTCGAGTACACAAGACTTTTCTTCACACTTCGTATACATCTCATTGCAGCGCTAAGTACGTGAAATGAAGACTCTTAAGAAGTTCAAAATACGCAATTTGCAATCAATAATGTTTGTAAAATTATCAATTAATTTAATATCGAATATAATAAGAAGAGATGGTGGGAGGCAATAATAAATTACTCTCCGTAAGCGATTTTATCCACAACGTGGTCTGTCGGACCGAGATAATTACCTAAAATGAGTTAAATGCGGGGGAAAAAAACGAGAGATAGATATAATTTATCGGTGATTACGTAACTACCGGGAGTGAAAAATGAATAGGGCGAGCGAACCGAACCTTTTCCCCGACTTAAAACAGCTCTGGTCATTAAAGATGGTTTCCTTTGCTCACTGAAAAACATCCACTTAAAAGATCCAGGCGTGCTGAGCACAGAGCAAGCAGAAGCACCCAAGTCATTAAACTTGTTACGAGTCGACAACATAAGTAAAGATCGATAGGCCCTGATGAATGTATGCAAATGGAATGGCCATCATTAGAGACCTGGTTTCGGCATTTCCAAGATTCGCCTGCAGTCACGGACAACTTGCTCCTTGAAAAACCGCGATTATCAAAAAATGATGAAACTGGGAGAGTGATTTGTTTGCAAAATGAAGATTTGCCGGCGCTCTTTCCCACAAAAAAAGAAAGAAAAAAAAATGGCATGGAAACCACCGAAGAAGTAAAATCGCAAGATATGAACAGGAATTCAACATGTACAACCGGCTCCATCATGGAAGGCATGACAAAAATAAGAAAATGCCTCTTCAGGAATCATTATTTAAGTCATAATAAAACTAAATGTGTTTTAATTTGTACGTAACGATTATTTATCTGTATGTAGCTTTATTGAAGAAATACGAATAAAGTAAGTATAAAACCTATATAATAGGCTACGTCTGTGCGTATGCGCTCTGACGTCATGCAGTACTACCAGCGCCATCTGCTTTTATCCGGTGGCCGAAATCGGAACTAAACTCATCGCTATCGTACGATACGTAAAATCAAGAAATACCGAAAAATAAAATAAAGTTAGTAAGACAAACGACTCCATCTTCGCAACACACATACGTGCTCGAACAACTGTCTGCGACGTTTGTTCTGTTACGTAGGTGCTATGCCGTGTTTTATTTCATTTTCTTCGCATTGCAGATTAATTTACTAAGAAGGAATAAAATTTGCCGGATAATTTCATAAAAAGGACTCAGCGTCATTTTATTCATAAAAAAGAAAAAGTAAAATTGTAAGAAAGTAACTGCAGGCGCAGTTTTGATTCATTGTGATGGAAATAAAAAAATTATTGGCTCCGTGGAATTTTTTTCTTTGTAGTGCAAGATAGAAGATTCAAAAAGGAGATAACTTTCTTAATGCAAAAATTGCTCCTGAATGTGTCTTCATTCCAAGAATTGACTTAACTCCAAGTGACGCAAATCTTCCTTTTATTCTAAAGCGGCACCAGTTCCCCATAATTCTGGCCTATGTAATGGCTATCAATAAGGCACAAGGTCAATCTTTGATCATGCTGGTGTTACCCTAACAGAGCCTGTTTTATCTCATGGTCAACTCTATATTGTGCTATCAAGAAAATCCACAGCACATGAAAGGCTTTGTCAAACACAATGAACTGCAAAGAAATCTTTTAAACATTCGAAAGACAATAATGCAAAACATTGTATATCAAGAAATCTTTCATGACCGTTAATTAACATTTTTACTACCTAAATGTTTATATTATATAATTTTTAACGTACAGTGACCGTCATATGATGGGTTAAAACCTATTAAATTTATACAATAGGCTTCTGTCATAGGAATACTGAATGAGAATATTACCAAAAATTTGTTGTTGGTAACCTATCTTATAGACTGTCCATTAATAATTCAACCATTTATTATAGTTATGTATATGTATTTTACGATTCATGTTATAAAAATTTCAGTCACTTTTTACAAGTGCATGGCACGGGCTATGAGCTAGTTACAAAATAACGAAAACTCTGCCAGATATGTGCTGCAACATGCGCCGATTCAAAAGTGTAAAGCACAAAAATCTACTTAAGTGTGTACTGGTAGCTTAGAATATACACTATAATGACAAAAGTCACCGGACACCCCTTAAAAAGCAAATGAACGGATCCGCTGCGTTGTTAAGATGTGCGATACAGCTGCATACCGAATAAAAACAAGCCTTCAGCTGACCGCGATCATATCTCACTGTGAGGTTGAGTGAAAATGTCGCGGTGGAAGAGAGCTGACTCTGAGAAATAAAACATTGTTGGTTGTTATATTAGTGAGTTGTCCATAAGAGAAACCGAAAGGCGTTTAAACATACCCAAGTCAATTGCTTTGGATGTACTGAATAAGTGGAAGACACATGGCGTGCCTGAAGTAGCAAAACGTACCGGCAGACCAAAGAAAATCAGTGAAAGGGGAAGTCGAAGCCTCAGGAGAGTCGTTACGGCTAATCGACGGAGTGCTGCACAAGATCTCAGTGTACAGGTGAGTAAAAATGCTGGAACCTCGGTATGTACACGTACCATTCGCAGAGAACTTCATTCCATGGGTTACCGTAGTCGTGCGGCTGCTCATAAGCTTTTCATCTCCACTCGGAACGCTACTCGTCGTTTAGCATGGCGTAACAAAGATTTATTCTGGATAGTAGATCAATCGAAACGGGTCCTACGGACTGATGAATCCAGATAAAGCGATTCATCAATCTGATGGCCGTGTATAGGTATGGCGGCAGCCGGGGAACGCTACTTACCACAGTGTACTGTTCCTACGGTCAATTTTGGAGTTGGCAGTGTACTCGTGTGGGGGTGTTTTTCGTGGTATGATCCCGGCCTATTGGTTACCGTGAACAAACCTGTTAACCAGCAAGTCTACCTCGATATTCTGGACAATTATGCCCTATCAACTCTGTGGCAGTACTATGGAACCGAACCTTGTTGGTACCAGCAGGATGATGTACCGAGCCATAAAAAGCAAAGACGGTTACAGCGTGGTTTGACGATAATTCCGTATTGTGTGTGGACTGGCCAGCACAGAGCTCTGATCTTAATCCCATAGAACACCTATGGTATGAATTAGAGCGCTGCATAAGAAATTTGGAACCAAGACCTACTACTAAGCAACAGTTAACGGCAGCATTATGTACTGAATGGAAGCGCATACCTATCGTGTCGAAAGCATGCCTCGAAGGGTCAGTGTATGCATTAAGGCCAAAGATAGACCGACACTAATGTATGCCAATGAATGCTATGTTGTGTTTCTCTTCTAGGTGTCCGGTTATTTTGTCAATATGGTGTATATGAATACATAAAAGTACCCGATAAGTAAGTGCACACAAAATATTTCTCACGCACTCCTGGGCGAAACAATGGACACTTGCACCGTCCATGTCACTTTTCAAAAGCCTTTTCTGGATAGTACATGCTGTGTAATGTAAAGTGGCTAGCATGAGTGGATTCGTTCCTGTTTTCAAAATACTAGCGCTGCGGCAAATAATTCGAATGATCTCAATTAATCTCAAGAACACATATTTCCCTCGCATTGAATTGAAAGTGAAAATCAAAGCGTTACTGAAGAAGAGTTCCCATTTATCCATTCATACGCCGATGCCAATACTTAACAGAGAAAGATGCAAAGATTTATGGGGAACAGTAGCAACGAAGGGGATATCTGTGTCAAACACCTTCTTCCTCCGGAAACGCACCGCATCCAGCGACCGGCAATCCATTTACAATATCATGACACCAGAAATTAATTCCACGAAATTTATGCTAAATTAAGAGCGGACTTTTGCACTATTAATCTCGTTCTAATGAACATTCGAAGAGCAGTCTTTGGAGCCGTTCTTTCTCACGAACGCACAAGGAAGAAATATTGCTGAAGTTAATAGAGTGCTTTAAGCTTCCATTAAATTCCACTAACACATACACTATAAAAATAGAAAGTGAAAAGTTTACGAAACAGAGCTCAAAGAGCATTTTATCTTTCATTCATTGTTTAGAGAACATGTTATTGTTCACAGTTTGTCGAATAACACCCCAATACTTGTGATGCATACTCTAAGTAAACTTTCCTTGAATGAAATACGGGATTACACCATTGTACAATACAAATTTGGAAGTTGCAAATCTGTTTGTTGGTGTAAATATGACATGGATGTTAAGTCATATAATATCCGAAAACTTGAAAATTCCGTCGTCCTGGAGCGGGAATCGAACCCGCGTCTTTCGGATAGCGCCCGAGTAGGATGACCACTACACTATCCAGAACGACCAAGTTTCAAATTTTTGATTAATTTGAATATAACCATCACAGGATTGCAACCAGGATTTGCTAGTCGGAAACTTTTGGCGTCTGATTTTTGGACAGCTTTGTCTAAAAAAAATTTAGAAAACCGAAGCCTGTCTGCTCACTCACGCCAGTAGATCTCCCAGCACGAACGAATTGAGCGGTTATCCCATTTGCTCCTCAGACGTGCTTCGGAATTTCAAAAATTCTCAAAAGTTTTAATTTCAAAGTTATTTTCAAACCCATAAACCAGATGAATTTTTACGGATCAAACAAAAGACTACGTCCGAGACATAAATTCCCCGGGAATTTATCAGATACCTTGTGAATGTGGACTTTAATATATAAGACAGACCCGCAAGGCTTTAAGTTTCCGTGTGAAGGAACACAAGACTTACGTACGGAACTATGAACTGAAGAAGTCATCTGTAGCCCAACATTGGCACGAAAATAACCATAAATTTTTGTTTGGAAACTCTATGCTTATTGATAAACCTGATTCGATTAACAAGCTTAATGTATTAGAAGTTTTTCACATATACCGGAATTCTTCACGACTTGTCAACGATATGACGTCTACGCAATTTCTTTCAAGAGCGTGGAAAGAACTAATCAAAATCCGTGACCATCAGAACTCTGAGGATGTCACAATGATTTGAATGTTTACGCTCCATTCGTCCTAATGATGCCGAGCTAAACGCTCTGCGAAACTATATTCGATGTTAATAAAACATTTAATTGTGAATAAACGTTCATAATTTATTCTAAATCAACATCAGAAGTTTGTAGTCTTGAATTGTATATAGTATGGTACACATATTGATGGCATCGTTGTTACTCAGCGCGTCCAAAGCATATAAACGAGCTGTTATTCTGTTTCTGTGCGCGGAAGGAAAGAAACCTTTAGAAATTCATTGCAGAATGATGTATGGTGATGAGTGCTTATCAAAGACCTGTGTTGTGGAATGGAGTCGAAAATTCCATGATGGTCGTTGTACGACACACAATTTGCAGCCGTCTGGGAGTCCATCCACAGCCATATCGAGAATGTGAAGGCCGCTATTCTCAATGATCGGAGAATAACCATTTGTCAAATGGCCAATGACTTCACCATGAGCTACGGAATTGTTCAAAGCATCATACAGGGTCTAGGGTACCGTAAAATGTGCTGTCAATGGATCACACGAGCCTTCAAATAGTGATCAGCAAACACGTCGTATGGTAGTCTCTCTGCAACACTTGCTGCGTTTCAACGTGGAGGGCAACGCATTCTTGGAGCGCATTGTGGCTGGCGATGAAACCTGGTGTTTCTTCTTCCAACCAGAATCCAAGTCTGCGAGCATGCAATGGGGGCATCCGTCTCCCCTCCCCTTCCGAAGAAATTCAAAAAAGGGGACAAGCATCTTATGGGAAAATGATGGCGACAGTGTTCTTCGACCATCGAGGCCCATTGCTGGTAGAGTTCAAGGAGCCAGGTGTCAGTATCATGAGACACTTGAGCGTTTGCGTCGTGTCATTAAGAATGAACCTCACGGCAACCTCAGTAAAGGAGCAATCTTTCTGCAAGACAACGCGCACCCTCGTGTTGCTAACGTCGTAAAGGGCAAATTCCAAGCCCGTAAATGGCACTCTTAAGCACACTCTTTACAATCCATAGCTTTCCACTTGCGATTTCCACTTCTTCGGTCTGCTGACAAAGACACGACACTGAAAGGACAAAGGTTCCAGTCGCACGATGACGTGAAGCAGGCTGTATTGGATTTTTGTACGCAACAGACTTCTACCACTACGGCATCTTCAACCTTGTTCGTCAATGGGACAATTATTTCAACGTCTACGGAAAATTCTTTAAAATATCTGTAACTTATCCGAACTTATCGACTTTGAACGGAAACTTTTCGACCATGCCTTATATATTAGCTTAGATAATTTTCAATCATGCCTTATACAGTATATTACCTTAGATACTTTTTCATCATGCCTTATACAGTATATTACCTTAGATACTTTTTCATCATGCCTTATACAGTATATTACCTTAGATACTTTTCCATCATGCCTTATACAGTATATTACCTTAAATACTTTTCAATCATGTCTTATATTTTTCTTATATCAATCATGCCTTATATTTTTCTCTATATCAATCATGCCTTATATATTACTTTTGATACACGCGCTGAATTAACAGCAAGCTTCATACTCCTTATATCTCACTCAAGAACCAACTGGAGGAAGAATTTTCTAACTTTGTAAACATTTTTGGTGAAACTCATAACAAGTACAATACAAATTTATTTTTACAATAAACTTGTTGGCAGGTGGATACAGCGGAAACTATTTTTACGAGTATTTTTCAATCGAAACGCAACGTTCTTTTGATTAAGTCTAAATTTGGAGGACATCTGAGGAGAAAAATCAGAATTGGAGGACATTTTCCGTCCCCAAAAACATCAGATGCTTTGGGAGACAGTACACCGAATTTAAGGACTGACTTCAAGAATTCGGGCCATCTGGTCAGCCATTTCGTGTACCTCTAATTTAACCTTCCTTTTTAAATTTGTGTTTTTATGATTGCCTTCCTGACAGCGTGTCAAAAAGGCAATCAACGTAAATAAAGTGTTCTGAGATAGAAGTCCAGTACGCAATGTTGATATGAACAGAGAGCAGAGCTCTTCTTGTATTAACATGTTGATCAACATCAGGTCTCTTCTTGTATTAGCATGTTGATAAGAGCAGACTGTATTCGAAGAGTGATAGGTGTAACGTACAGTAATATTGTGACACATAATCGATTGAGTTCTCAGCGTATTGTGTTACGAACGACTTACTCAACTAGTGTCTGAAGTGCTTGAATGACTAATAAAGTGGAATTAGATTTCAGTAAGTAGAATTCTATATCCTTGAATTTTAGCCGTTATCTGAAAATGATATAAGACGTGAAGTTGAGATGTTCCAGCACTAATACGAAGGACTGAAAATGCTAGTATCAAAATGAAGCTAATTCACTAAGTTGAAGTTTCAGTGACGATTTAAGCTTTAAGAGAAGTTAACCTAAACACAATTGTACAAATCCCAATAATAACGGTTATTTCATACAAGAAAAATAATTATCAACATTTCTCTGAAAAATCTATCTTTATTCGTTTGAAACATAAAAGGGATAATAATATTGCACAGAAATTTAATTTAAACATTACTTCAAAATAAAAGAGGATTTCTTGCCTTTTACAATACAAGAAGTAATACGAACAGAACGATACAATAAAAAATTATTTGACTTTGCGCTTTAAGTTTTCTTTAAAGTCTAATAACATCCTGTTGGATAAAAATCGAAAGCAAAGGGCCCCTAAACATCTCTGAAAGAGGGCACTTTCTTCTGATCAATATCCGAAATGAAAAATCTTCCCCGCTCTTTAGAACAATACTAAAGTAAGGACAAATAACGTTACAAAAATAAAAAAAAAAAATCCCCTGCAGTGGAAAAACGTTGAAAATAGAAAGGGCTGTTATCTTTTTCTTTCACTAAAAGCTTCCTGTGAAAGAAAGCGAGAGATGTGGCAATTTTGATGAATGCTAACATCAAGCAACTTCCATAATAAAACCTTATTACCCGCTAATTAGCATATAACGCTAAATTGTTGCTCTCGTGACGGACAGGAACATGTTAAGCAGCTATCGCTCCGAACAATAAGATAAAAAAAAAAGGAAAAAGTAGTTGGTAGCAAAAAAGAAGAAAAAGTTCGGCAATGTCATATTTATATGGAAAAGGCGTGGGCAAGATTTATGGATGAGACTTTGCGTTTATGATTAACGAGCGGGCATTGAATATGTATGAATATTGGTACTTGTGTAGATGCCAGTAATGAATGGATCAATACTTCCTGAGAATTTTTTTCGTCATGCCTATTTTATTTTTATTGCTTTTTCTTTCTTTTTGAGAATTCCGATTCATGAGTCTTTTCAACAGCTGATGTGAATTTGATGGCGGCCAAAAGATAGCAAAAGATTTTTTACGCACTTCATACGCTACTGGGTTGAAGTCTTTAAATGAACTTAGCATTATGTTCCTCCCCGAACTACTCCTCCCATCTCACATTCGCAATCACTTTGATCCTTTCTTAGCTATGCAAGAGACCCTTTTTACAGTAACGGCTGGTTAATGAAGTTAACAAACTGAAGTGTTAATACACAAGTCACTAATGACGCGAATTAATCAAGGGATGGGAAAGAGAAGTGAATCCGGGCCTTTTCCACAAAATAAATTGCACTTCGGAAATACGTAACTCACAAACATTAATCTTTTTCGACTAAATCTGCGCTTTCAGTTCCACAACCTAAATGAGAGCTAAGGAAATTTTTTATTATACTTAAAATTTTTTATCACTTTCCACGATCCAAAACGTCATAAAATTCTTATACTCCATTCATTCACATTCTCACAGTCCTCATTTTTGAAATTCATTATCCCATTGCTGTTTTCACACTCACCCGGTAAACTTTTCAGTGGCTGTATCTGAACACAAAATGTTTTGTGCATTCCAAACAGAAATGTTCACCCAGCTACAAAGTTTTACTAAAGCTACGACAAAACAATTTCGATCAACGGGTGTCCATGTAACATTAATTCTGATTGCTAATTTTTTTATTTTTTGTTGAATTTCTGGATGCGTGTGAATGCAGTATAAATAGGAAAAACGTTGTGGATTTACAGAAGTGGAAGTTTACAGTAAAAAGATTTTGGGTTCAGACACATCGGCTGTATCTGAACCCAGAAATTTTCACAACTGCCAAGTTTTACCAAAGCTACAACAAAACAATTCATATCCATGGGTGCACTCGTGAGGGGGGGGGGCAAGAGGGGGATTTTGCCCTCCCTGGAAATCTGATTGTGACATTTCAGTTTTTTAAAGTTACTATAAAGATTTTCGTAATGACATTAATTCTAATTGCTACTTTGTGTGTTGAATTTCTCGATGCGTGTGTATTCAGTATAAATTGGAAAATCGTCGGAGATTTACAGTAGTGGAAATTTACAGTAAAAAGTAGTGGTACCGAATTTCCGTATTGAATGTTACAGCACAGCATACAGTATGGAAAAGCAAAAAAAAAAAAAAAAATCGAAGAATGAACACTACGGTGTATATAATTCTTTGGAGCAACCATTTAGTGCTGAATAAGATCTCCCACGTTCGTTTCTTTTCCGGAACTTTAATTTGAGGGTACTTTTTCCTTCTTGATGACGGGTTGGGTCATCTGTTACAAGGGTTTAGCAGATTTCATAAGATTTTCGAATTATTTTCCAAGTAAGGAATATTTAGCGATAAGTCCCTTTCAATCAGTATGGGAATGTTTAAAAAGACTATCTACGGCGGCAATCGGTAACTAGCTAGAGTTGTAAAACAGTGTTCCCAGACAATCGTTCTTTGCATTGAAGAGCCTGTTCGGAAAACGTTAAAGTGCTTTTTATTGGCCAACGCTACAGCCATTCACATTGTGATCGGAAAAGCTCGTGTAGACGGCTAAATTAGTTTATTGCTCAGGCGGCGTGAGAGAAACGATCTCCCCTTCTAGCTAAAGGGTCGACAAAAAGTCCACAAAAGGAGAAGGACAAGGAGAGAGGTCGTGACGTCATTGTTTGAGAAGGAGCACTTTTTTGGGTCTGCGGACAACGGCAGCAAAACGGAACGAAAATTACGTAGAATTCTAGAGTGAGCACAAAAGAGCGAACAATTAGGAAACCGAATAAGTAGCGAGAGAACTGAGAAATTCAAGTAATAATTTAGTAAGATAATTCTAGGGCAATCTGCACTATAAGTTTAAGCAAACAATAAATTAATTGAAACTGCAACTTTCTCAACTATTCCTTTGCTATATACACTATCTACCAACAAGTAATTGGACACCTGCGATAGCAAAGGAAAACGAAGTTTATTCACCTTCAATAGTTGGTGCAGCCTCCACGAGCGACGATTACAGCTGCGACCCTCCGGGGCATACTCTCAACCAGGCGTTGTACGACGGCTAGCGGTATTTTCTTCCACTCGGCTTGGAGAAGACAGGTCAGTTCCTTCACCGATTTCGGACGGTGGGGGCACCCCTTAAGTCGACGCTCCAACTCGTCCCAGAGGTGCTCGATAGGGTTAAGATCCGGTCTCTGCGCAGGCCAGTCCATTCGATTAACCCCATTGTCACCATACCAAGCCATGGTGGACCTCGCAACATGACAGATGGCATTGTCATCCTGAAAGTAACATGGGTTCACTCCGTAAAACTACCACAACGTAGGAAGCGCATGGTCATCCAAAATGGTGCAGTAGGTTTCGGCGTTGAGTCTACCAGGAATTGCGACCAAGGGTTCCGTGCCATATCAGGAGAAAACACCCCCATAGCATAATTCCGCCGCCGCCGAACTTCACAGTTGGCACAATACATTCCGGCAGGAGGCGTTCTCCAGGCAGACGCCAAACCCAGACCCTGCCACCCGAACGGTAGAGGGTGAACCTTGATTCGTCGCTCCAGAGAACCTGTTTCCACTGTTCAACGGTTCACTGTCGACGTTCTTTGCACCACGTTAGCCGAGCAGCGCTATTGGACTTTGTGACCAAAGGCTTGTGGGCGGCAGCACGTCCATGATAACAGAGCAGATGGGCTTCCTTACGGATGGTATTCATCGAAAGAACACTCCCGGATGCCTGTTGAAACTCTTCGCGGATGTGACCCATCGATTTGGTGCAGTTCTTCCGAATTTCTCTGGCCAGCACCCGTCGGTCTTAACTCCCAGTTTTGTGGGTCTTCCGGGTCGGGGCACATTCCGACAGTCACCTCTCATCTTCCACTTGCCAATCACGTAGGTCACTGTCGATTTTGGGTACTTCAACTCGCTGGATATGTCACGTACGCATCGGTCACCCGACGATTACACCTTTCTCGAAATCAGAGAGCTCCGAACTGCGTGGCATCTTGCATGCGACTGGTTGCGTTGTTGTTTCCCACACGACATTTAACGGCGGCGGCCGTGACGTGTATCAGGACCGCATATATCGTCGATTGCAGGGGTGTCCAATTACTTGTTGGTAGATAGTGTGTTTTCTGCAATGAGCTGCAATTAAGCTTAAACATCGAACACGAACAGGGCATATAATTAACGAACACACCCTCTTACACTTCGTTGGAGTTTCGCGACGCATGGGACAGCAAAGGCCACAAAGCGCGAAGCATCACCAAATAAATTTCCTCATTGGCCGCATACGCTGTCAAATTTAATTTGCCCGTCACTCTTACGTAGCTTTTTGAGTCTTCTGCGCTTTCACTTTAATTTATGTGCTGTGTGTGATACCGTCTTGTTATTTGGGAAGACGGTACAGTAGAAATTTGCATATGGCGTTTATTTGTAGTAAAAATTTCTATTTTCCACCTCCTGAAAAATTAAGTTATAGGTTCCCATGTTCCTTTCTCCCTCTAATTTCTTTTATTTTTGTTTTTTGACTGGGGTTTAACCACCACCATGAGCAACTCCATGCGCTATACGCACTCGCCCGTCCCTAATTTAGGGCCATTGCTTTCAGGAAAAGGAGACAGCTAGTGGCGGGCGAGCCTCCTAATTTCAGCAGTACCGACTTTAAATTTGACACTGGTGATATAAGCGCTCCCATCCAAGGCACGATGGGAAAGGGCTACCCCCCCCCCCCCCGCGCCCCACCCGATGCAGATATTCTGCTACAGTGTGTGGGCAGAGACAAGTAAACAGCTTTCTTACTTCTTAAGTTGGTTGCATTTGTTACATATAACTTTTAGCAGGTAATCAGTTCGAAAGGATTAGTGTCAACATGCTCCTAAATAATCACTTTGAATAACAAAAATATTGAACTACCCTACTAAAGGGAAAGCAACGCTACCTTACGTGCAGGTTCACTCGCTCCAGCCTGCTTCTTAGACAACGAATTCATTCGTTCTGGCTGATTTCAGTTCATTTTGTTAACCCAGTGTTAATTCGTTCCAGCCAATTAAACGGTTATTTCTATCTCGGATGGGCACTCCTGAATCAATATACACTATGTGGACAAAAGTGATTGGACACTGTAAGTAAACATAGGAAAAATTTGGTGTTTACATTAGTGGCAGGTATGTCCTCCATTTGTAGATATTACAGCAGCCACCCGTCGACGTAAACTGTTCACAAGTCCATGGAGTACGCAGAACTTCATTCCGCCTTGAGTATATACACCAACTCTGTCAGTGGAGAAGGTTGTGTTCGTCTAGACGTCACTCGGCGTTCAAGTTCATCCCATAGGTGTTCAGTGGGATCGAGGTCCGGACTCTGAGCAGGCCAGTTCAGCCGAGAAACCTGATTTTCCTCATACCACTCCATTGTGCACTGGATATATGACTACTGGCATTGTCGTCCAGGAAGAAACAATTGTATCCATAGAACTGCCACAACGTTGGGAGCATTGAGTTATCGAGGATATCTCTATACAACAGAGAGTTCATGTTGCCATGAATAACAACCAGTGAAACACACTGTACCAGCTGAAACAGCCCCATACCATAATTCCACCGTTTCCGTGCTTTACAGTCGGAACTATACACTCCGGAAGCAGACGTTCTCCGCGAAACTGCCAAACCCAGAGAGGTCCATCCGATTTGAATAATGTGAAGCGGGATTCGTCGCTCCATAACACCTGCAGCCATTGCTCCAATGTCCAATTTTTGTGCTGTTGACACCATCGTAGCTACGTGGCTTTATTGGTCTTTGTGATGAGAGGTTTATGGACGGCTACTGGGCCATAATACCTCTCTTCGAAGTGTCTTTGGGGGAGACCATAACATCTATGGCCATCTGGAACTCATGTGGTGCATTGGTAGGGACCTGGTATTCCGAATCTACCTCTGCAGTTTCCTCCGGTTCCTGGATTGCCATTCCGTGGGTCTCCCAGGGCGAGGTGAATTCCTGAAATGTCCCGTCTTCTTCCACTTGTTCGTGACAAAGGACACCGTCGATTTAGTGACCTGTCTGACATCAAGAATGTTTCTGATGCTCATACCTCCAATTGAGCAGCCTATTCTAACCTCCTTTTCAAAATTGGAGAGCTCTCTCCTGCTAGCCATTTTATCAGCGATTGATCTGAGCTTTACCGTTTTAATACCCTATATACAACGTGTCTGCTGCAAGAGAGAACAGCACTGCACCTGCGTGGGAGTGTCAAATCCCTTTTGTCCGCATAGTGTACCATTTAAGGCAGTTCCTCCTTCAATCACGTGCAACGTGTCTATATCATTGTATTTATTTCGTCTCCATAATTTCAAATATATTTTTATAACTCAGGTTGACCCTTTAACGACCATAACGCCAGTATGCACAAGCGGCCATAGACGCCCGAAACGCCTGTCCAGAGTGAATCACATTGCTTATCCTTACTGATTCTTCAAATTTCCTCGACCTATAGGGAATCAGCAGGAGTCACCCTCAGTCACTATTATTGTTATTAAAATAAGAAGTGAAACAACAGACAGTTTCGGGCATTATGTTATTTAGAGTGAAGCAAAATTTTTGGATCATGGTCGTTAAAGACCAGATATCCGCATTTCTTATTTTCGGTTTTTTCTAACTTTCCGTCAAGAATTCATCTTTTCAGCAACTAATTTGCTTTAGTGGTACTTCTACAGTGTCCATGCCTGCGTTCCATACAGCAAGTTCTGATATTTAATTTTCTACAAGTATCGCAACACATGAAAATTTCTGTTTTGATTGTATCTGCCTGGGCCAAACTTCCTAGGTCACAGTTCAGGGTTATTGAAACGCTCTCGCATTTTCAGAATTGAAAAAAGCTCCCAGTGTCAGTAAAAGTGTAACATTTGTATCGTATACCAATGTTATACTATTAAAAAAAGGATTTACGACGGCAATGCTCATTTACATACACTGTTAAAAATGACATTTTTCCCAGAGGAAAACTGTGTTGTTTTGAATGAGAAATACACATGAAGTGTTTTTCATAGTGAGTAATATCTAATAATTCTTGTTTTTTTTAAGTCCGGTTTACAGACGCGTATATACGGATGCAAAGATTTTGTACAGAGCACGCCCTTTGGTATGAAAGCTGTGTATTATGAAAAATTCGAAATTACGTGTATTGCGCTCTACACTATGAACACTGTCAGATGGCAAAATAATTGTTCAAATCCGACGTTTACTAGCAGATATATCAGTAAAAATTGTAAATATTACTATGTATGCCCTCTTGCAGTAAAACTGCGTTATTTGAAGAAGAAACTGCAGGCAAAATACTTTTCGTGATAAAACGTAATGCATTCACGCGATTTAGTGGCGATGTTGCGTATCGTAAAAAAAAAAAAAAAAAAAAAAAGAAAGAAAGCCAGAATTATCGTTTGCACATTTCAAGCTTCCCAATGCGAAAATAATTTTTCAACATTTATTTTATATTTCCAGAGACTCTAACCCTGACTGGAAATTTTCAGTAAAAAACACTAAAAAAATCCGTTGTTTTTAGAGTTTTTTATAGTAGTGAATAAAATTGTTACTACACACTCTGTAACAAACAAATTGTCAGAGTAGCAAAATAACAGTGTAAATTCATAAAAAAAGTGAATTTTAAACTTAAAGAACTCTCCATTAATTCAAGCCTTTTTGAAAAACGAGGAAAGTTTTTCGCAAAAAATGGTAGCAGTGCACATAAGTAACTTCATATTTTTTTGAAAAATTTCCAAGTGAAATGTACCTTTTCTTATTCCTTACAGTATTTTCTTTGTACATCAATTAATGGAACAACCATGCTTTTCAACAAGGCAAAATTTAAACAGAACATCGTTGTTTATCTGGTCCTTGCTAAGAATTGTACTATTCCATGACCAGTAACAGTTGTTTTCATACCAGAGTGAGGATTGGCATTATCGCTTTTAAAACTTTAATTACGCTGAAAATGCATGGTTTTTCCATTACCTTTTGCTACATCTAGAAACAAAAAGAGCATTATTGCTCTTGTTTAAAAAGAAATTGAAGTTCAAAATCGGAGCTTGAACTCTCCGCCGGCGACTTTCGTTCCCCGTAAAGTCGTTTTCTATGCAAAAGGAGAAAGTAGCAGCGTTTTTGAACTTTTTTTTTTTTTTTTTTTTTTGATTGAAGATTTAACGACCACCGTAAGCAACTCAGTGGGCTATAAGCAGTCGCCCGTCCTAGGGCTACTGGTTCCAGGGAAGGGAGAGAGCCAGCGCCGTAAAACAAACACAACATCCATGCCTCACCGGAATTCGAACCCGGGCCCTTCACGGACGAATGAACATAAGCCAGCGCTTAGACCACTGCGCCACCGGGACGGCGAACTTGAATTAGCTTTAAGCAAAAAAAACAACAACAAAAACACGCTTGTTTTGTCTTCTGATGTAGCAAGAAGTTACTAAAAAACGAGGAAAGCACACATTTTAAGGGAAATTACATGTGGAAAATCAGTACTACGTTGTTTACCCTGCCGTGAGACAATTTTACGAGTCACTGAAATACGCAGATTTCACCACAGACAAGATTAAGTACCGATTTTGAAATTTAATTTCAGTTAAAAAAGAGGGACCGGAGAAAACAAATCTTGTTTTGAACTGATTGGTTTTCAGAAGAAACAATGAGATACAGGAAAACACGCAGTTCACTCTTAAAAAAAATCTTAAAAAGTAGGACGTTTTTTCACTATCACCGAAGGTATTGAAAACAAGGAACATGATCAGAAAAATATAAAAAATAAATAAGAATATAATAAGGGTGGAATAGCAACAACAGAAAAAGCAAAGCAAAGATCTTGTCAGAAAAATTCCAAAATGCAGAAACGGAAAATGACGGAACATCTTCATCACTGCTACAGCAGTCATTTTCGATAGCACTTTCCCCAGTGTTTCCAATCGCTGGCCATCCTACCGTAATTTTTCGAAATTTTTCATAAAACTGTTCATTGCAGGAAAAAAAAATTCTAGTACTACTCCAGCCAAGACTTTATAAACAAGTTCGAAAAATTAAGGATTTTCCAAGATCTGGAAAGGTAAATAAAATTTCAGGACGTTTCTAGGATTTCAGGGGTCATGATAACTCCGCCACGTGACCCAAGATGCTTAAAGACACCCAAAACACTCTGAAACAAAAAATTCAAAAAATACCACAGTATTGAAAACATCCAAAAAGAAAACACTCTCCAAAATGCTTAATGAATGTCGTAACCTTGAAAACACGAAATCGAACTGCACGCACATTAAACAGATTATTTCATTGAAATTTTCGATTTCCGTAGTATATTCGATGCTTCTCGAAGTCCGCAGCGGACCAACGATTTTCGTAGTTACTACCGAGAATCCATAGCATTTGGAGTCTGTAGTATTTCCGTCTCTAATATTTGCAAACATATGGGGTAAACAGATGCTCGGACAATGTGATGCCATAAGTACGTAATTTTTTTTTACAAAAGTCGTGGTAAAAAATACTGCGGGTGAAAATTTTTGGGAGGGGTGTGGTCCCCTAGAACCCTCCCCTCCGCTACGTGCTTGACCGCGCAAACATACGTCAGTGAATTCCTGCAACGTTGGATCAACAGGATGGACGTCAATGGTCAGTTGTGAGCCATATGTTCATGTCATGGGAACAATCCTAAAGTAAGACGGGGGGGGCACAAGCAACTTATTAAGACAAATCTGCACCCAGGGCGTCGACAGATCCCATTATCACAAACATGACATTTTTCTTCTTCAAAATACATACTACGCAAATAGAAAGATGAGAAATTAGTTTCTGATGAATTAAAATACGAACTGCGGTAAGATGTCGAGATCATGGAGGCTATCTTGAAAAGATTAACAAGTAAAAAAAAATCGAAGTATTTAATTACCATCAGCCCTCAAACTCGTGACGCGAGTCTCGTCATGACGTCCCTGCAGGCGTGCTGCAAAAGGATTACACGGAAATAAAGATGTAGCCGGCTTAAAGTTGGAAATAAAGAAGGTTTTTCTTCTCTCCATTAAAGCGCAAAGGGATGAATATTTTAAGAGAGAAAGGCATACATCCCTTGGGGCTTAAAAAACTTTATGCCAGTGAATCGGGAAGTAATTTAGTCAGCAGAATAAAAGAAAAAACATTTTACAACATGTAAACAAACCTAGTTTCGATTCTTACGTTAGCTCCACAAACAACGGCATTAATTATCTCGGCATCAAAATCTTTAGGAGACGTAAATTTCACGGAGAAAGAAAAACCAAAGACTATCCGTACGTAGAAGTAAAGCACGGCAACACGTGAAATTCCTACATTAAGAAGGGGAAGACTGCAAAATAAAAAAATGAAATAACGATTAGTGTTCCTCATCGACGTCAGGAATTCGACTAGGAAAGGCTAGGGTGATAACAAGCTGCATGCGTTTCATTAAAAAATTGACACAATTATTATTAGATCTAGCTACACCAGCTGAGATCTGGTACAGGTAAGGTGTAATGCAAATGAAAATCAACTATGTTGTAATTACAGAGGCACTTATTAATCTGGTAAAAAGACAATTTCAGCCTCATGTTTCAGCGTTTTAAGTTAATTAGGAGTAGAGTTTAAGAAGTAATTTTTCTGTTCTAACCTACTTATAGTGAATATGAATAAGCAGTATTTTTCTGCAAGTCGAACATATGCGTACAAACCGACTCTTTCTTTCTTTCTGTTTTAAGACCTTGAAATGGAGAAAAAAAGAAGTAGAGACGGTGATAAACTGTCTTTGAAAAGTATATTCCAACAGGAGATTCATTGTTATTTAGGGTACAGTGCAGATACTGGAGATAAGACTCCTCATATGTGTCACAGTTGCCAACTGGCTCAGAATTTCGTTGTGGCAGGGAACCTTATGATGATGCAGATCGTTCTGGACGATCTTCCACGTCCTCCTCTGAGGAAAACGTCAACGGTGTGCACGACGTCTTGATGTAAGACAGACTAATGTCTGCTAGGTGTACAGCTGAATCTACATGTATTTCAATGGATAGTATATATTCATAGCTGACAACTCTTTTTAACATAAAAACCTACCGCGCACAATGTGTCTCACGAATGTCGACAGATGAGAAAAAGGCATGCACAAACGAGATCTAGTGACTCACCAACTTGAAAATGCTTTGGGCGAATCTAATAAATTGCTAGTCTCCGATTGTTTTAACGGATGAAACAATTGTTTGAACACGAAAACGTTTCATGCGTCATGTGTCTCATGAATGTCTACAGATGAGAAAACAAGAAAGATGATACCGAATTTTCGGGTGTAATGAGCACGTCTTTTGAATCCGTTCTGATGCAAATTAAATTTATCAAAGCTATTCAAAGTCAATGGAATCGGTATGGAAAACAAAAGTATCTGAAGGAATAAAAAAGTTTTTTCAATCGGGTTTTTAATCCCGCAGATATTGCTGTAAACGGGATCGTGAACTTACGCCCTCTGGTTGCAGACTTGTGCGTTAAGAAAAATTTCGCAGCGGAAACTCTTTCCAACAAAGAAAAAATATTCGAATCGAACTCTTCGAAGCAGAGATATCGACAAATATATTATATGCATCTACGCCCCCTGGCGGGAGAACCATGCATTATTTTAGGAAGAAAGTATTCTCAAAAGGTTTTTCGATGTGAGCGGTATCGCTCCAAGAAAAAAAATTTAGTCGAGTTTTCAAGAATTCAGATTTTGCTGCAAATACATAAGAAGCAGAAATGAACACTTATGCCCCCTGGTCGCCAAATCTTTCTTTAAAAAATATTAGAAATCATATGAAAAACATTTTCCATCAGGAGCTGTATGCGATACAAAAAATAATTTTTCAAATCGGAGTTTAGAAGCAGAAATAACGCGAAAACGCAATTTACCTTTGCGACCCCTAGCGGAAAGTCTATAATTTACTAGAAAATATTGAATTTATATGAAAAACATTTCGCACCGGAAACACTATCTTACAAAGAAGGAATTTTTCAAATCGGACTCTTGAAGTAAAAATATTGACAAAAATAAGATATAAATAATCTACGCCCCCTGGCGTAGAAACCATTCATTATTTTAAGAAGAAAATATTACTAAAAGGTTTGTCGACATGAGTAGTATCGGTCCACAAACGAATTTTTTTCAATCGAGATTTTAGAAGCCGAGATTTTGCTGCAAATACATCAGAAGCGGAAATTAAGACTTACGCCCCTGGTGGCCAAACCATTTTTACCAAAATTAGAAATATATGCAAAGGATTTTCCATCAGCATCTGTATCCAGTGCAGAAAGAATTTTTGAAATCGGAGTTTCAGAAGCAGAGATATCGGGGGAAATGCAATTTACCTCTACGCCCACTAGCGGAAAGTCTATAACTACTTGAAAATTTTGAAATTATTTGAGAAACATGTTACACCGGAAACTATCTAATACGGAAAGAATTTTTCAAATCGGACCATTAGAAGCAGATATATTGACAAAAATAAGATATTACATATACACCTACGCCTCTGGCGGAGAAACCATGTAATAATTTAAGAAGAAAATATTCCAAAAAGGTAGGTACATCGACGTGAGTTGCATTGGCCCACAAAAGAAGGTCCACTTAGAAGCTCAGAGTTTATGGCAAATACATCAGAAGCAAAAATTAACACTTACGTTCCCTGGTGGCCAAAGCATTATTTACTAAAAACTAGAAATTATATGCAAAAGATTTTCCATTAGGAGCTGTATCCGCTGAAGAAAAAAGTTTTCAAATCGGAGTTTTAGAAGAAGAGATATCGGGGAAAACGTAATTTACTTTTACGCCCCCTAGTGGAAAATCTATGCGTAACTTGAAAAAGTAACTATACCCAAAATAGTCTTCGACATAAATGGAATCGAAAGATGGAAGGATTTTTCAATCGGATGTTTAGAAGCAAATATAGGGAATAAAACGTATTTTGGATTCGACATCTGCATTTAACGTCCTCTAGCGGCGAAATTGTACACCGTAGCATCATCATTCGCATATTTCAAGCTTCCCAATGCAAAAAGAATTTTTCAAATCGGAGTAATTCTTGCAGAGATATGGTGTCTACAGACGGACGGACAACTGGACAAACCGATAACATAAGTACGATCTTTTTTACAAAAGAAGTGCTAAAAAATGCAAGCCGCAAACAAATGAGCCTCACCAACTTGAAAATGCTTCGTGCTGATCTAATAAATTTCTGGTCTTTGATTGTTACAATAGATGAAACAAGGGTTCATCACTTCGACTCAGAGAATAAATAACAAAGTTTATCGCGGAAGCATGCATCTTCTCCGCATAGTTCTGTGTTGCTTCGTCAGCAGATAAGGTGATGGCATCAGTTTTTCGGAATGCAGAAGGTATCATTATTGACTATCTGAAAAAGGGTACCACGGTCACTGGTGCATACTACGCCAATCTCATAAACCAACTTCGTTCAGCCCTAAAGGAAAAGAAGCATGGAAAAATGAAGAGGTGTCTTCCTTCTTCAAGACTATGCACATAGTCACACCTGCCGCATAACGAAGACATCCATACAACCGCACTATTTCATTATTGTCCAGATCTTTCCCTTAGTGAAAACCCACACTGCTCCAAGAAGGGTAGGGTACAGTGTGTATTCGTGATTTTGGAAGATCAAGACGAAGATTCTTTTTTTTTTTTTTATTCCACCGGGATCAAGGCACTAGAAAAACGGTGGGATGAATGCTTTGCAATGGCACAGAACTATGTGGAAAAAATAAAAAAAGTAATAACAATCACAGTCTGTTTTGAACTCAAAAAGTGGAATTTCATTGTAACTCTAAGGAAGTTATTGACACTTGCATTTTCCTTCATAAAACTGCATTCGTGGGAACCAAGAACACATTTTGTGGTATAAAATTAGAGCTGAACCAAGAACAAATTTTGTGGTGTAATATTAGAGCTGCAGCTGCAAGCCTTCCTTTTATGGAACTTAAGAGTACAGTGCAAATAATGATTAGTGAGTATGATAAAGCAGTAAGACGCTGTCACAGGAATTGGAGCTGAGTTCACCCTGCACCCTGTGTGGAGGGTTCGTTTGATTTTGCTCAGCAGTAAGTTCGGTATCGGTGGTATAATCCGTAATTCTCCCAACTGGAGCAGATAAACACAATACAAAGCATAGAAAAGTGAATCGACTGAGGCTAAATTAGTCAAATGTTACAGGGCTTGGTGCTGAGTTCTATTACAGCGCCCTGTGTGGAGGGTTCGTTAGATGCTTCCTTTGCAGTAAGTTCGGTATCGGTGGTATAATCCGTAATTCTCCCAACTGGAGCAGATAAAAACAATACTAAACATAGGAAAATGAATCGACTGAGGCTAAATTTTGCAGTGAGGAAAACGTTTATTCAGATGTCACGAGGAATGTCATCAAGCTTTTGTCCGTCATTTTCGTGCTTTCATACCTTTAGTTCTCCCTCAGTATTCTACACCGCCGAAAATCCCTTTTTCTCTTTCCGGCCATCCAAACTTTTTCCGTCATCCGTTGCGACAAACCCCAGAGGTTTTTCTGAGCTTCCTAAAAATGTTTACCTCCTCTCCCGACTTTTCGCCACCTTGTTCCCCCTCATGCCCGGAGAGAGAAAACCCCCTTGGTCCGTCTAATTCCAAGAAAGCGCAGCCACGCCTTTACTCTCAAAAACTCTTATGTTCTTAATGGCTTTGCTGTTGTCCCCTCTGCTGTGACCCGTGGGAAAGGAAATACTTTCTTTGCCTTTCGCTGCGATTCCCAATGGCGGGAAATGAAAGAAAATGAATACGATTCGCTATTTCTAAAAATGGCTACAGAATTTCGCTTCTGATAAATATGGAAGCCGGTTACAACGTGGCTAACACATGAATAGTGACAAGAATATCTGATGAAAACAAGTCGCCTTACAGGACGACCACAGCCAGTTTCAGATGTTAAATACGCAATTTCCCTGTAAGTGTAAAATATGCTAGATACGAAACTACCATAAGCCGCATTGCATCAACCATCTGTGTGTGTGTGTGTGTGTGTGTGTGTGTGTGTGTGTGTGTGTGTGTGTGTGTGTGTGTTGGGGGTTCAAAGACAATCGCTGAGCAACTCAATGGGCTACAAGCAGTTACCCGTCCCTAATTTAGGGACACTAGTTCGAGGAATGGGAGAGAGCCACTGCCGTAAGTCAAACACTACATCCATGCCTCCCCAGGGTTTGAACAAAGACGAATAGTCAGAAGCCAGCGCTTAGATCCCTGTGCCCCCTGGTTCGCACAAATATTCTTAAGGCCACTCCGGAGGAGCAATTGTTACCCGTATGTCCTCCGGAATATCGTGTAACATTGGAGGACCATGATTTCGTAGGTATGAATTTCGGAAAGGGGGCCTACAAATTAGTAAGTGTGGGAAAGCAATATATTCACCAAATAATTCCTACGGTATCGCATAGTACGAGGAAATAGTTAAACGAGGAAGAGTAGTTACCAAGTAAACAATTTAGAGAGCGCGGGAATTGGGAAAGAAAATCCGAGAAGCATAATGTGGACAGGCGTTCTAAGAGGATAATTATAATACCTATTTCATAATTTTTCTAAGACCTGGCTGAGCAGATTTCTTTCTTGAGGAGGAAATTCCTTATTTTTTTTTCATCATTCTTTTGAATTGTTTTTTTTATTTTATTTTGTGTTCCCCGAGCTCTCCGGAAATTCCAGTAAGAATACGCACGAAACACACCCCTAGGTTAGTAAAGAGAAAACTCGGAGGTTTTAGCAAGCAACGCTACGAGAATGAAATGCTCGCAATCACAGGTGGGGGCCAATTTACTGGACCTTTCGCTATTAACGAAGTCACGTTTTACGCACGCTAGCGGGCAACGAACAGGGCATATTTCTCGTAGTGGGCGTAACTGGTTGACACCAACAGAAAGAGTCATACAGGAAGCGTACGTGAAAATTCTAAGGCAGCGCGGACATCCCGCGGAGCAGTTGACAAGATAAAGGAATATTCATCTTCAAGAAAACTCGATGTTCTCAAGCCTTTGCCAACGAATCGGAGGGATTCCCATACAGGGATGTAAACCAATGCCGAAGCGAGGAAAAGCGGCCCAACCAATAAGGGGAGAACCATTTGGGTAGGACAGGAACACCCCCGAACCCCTTAAACATAGACGAGAGAAAAAGTTTTTTTTTAGGCGGAGATGATTTGGAGAGAACACGGGATGGAATGATGACTGCTATTTCTGGGTGAACGCAGAGAGGAAAGATGGACTCTAGATGAATCCTGGGCAGAATATCGCAGAAAGAATTAAGTTAGGAGTTTTCCTGGGAGGACGCTCAAAATTGAGCAAGATGATTTCCAGGTGAAGGGAAGTATGATGTTTTCCCTGAGAGGTTTTTACGCAAATTTTGGGTGAAGCATCGAGTGATCTTATGCGGGCAGTGTGCATTCAGCAGGACCGGATGAGGTCCCAACCATAGACTTTATACCTATAAGTAATACCGGACGACAACGAAATAGATGAAAAGAAAAGAATTTGGTGAGAAAAATTTCATAATTCCCAATATCTCGTTAGCATGATCATGATTTTGTCTCCTATACATCCTCGGTAGAAAAGATAATTTTAATCTCTTGCAAGTGCTGAATAACATAATGTGTCTTATATTTTGCGGAAGGTGAACTTTAAAATATGATTGCGAATATCAAAAAGCATAATGAACTTAAAATATATTTTGGTTTAAATTAATAGAAATCTCCACCGATCAGTGTAATAGATTTTAAGGAAACACAAATGAAAATAAATTCTGTATTTTATAATGAAATTTACCCGAGTTTCTCAAATCTTTGAAAATTCAAAATAAGTGAATCTTTGTTTATTTTAACCTGAATAATTAAGTAGAACAATCGTAAAGTTTTGGTAGAGTAACAACTCCAAGATTTTAAGAAGAAAATAACTTTTAACATTTAGCAAACCCAGTCGCAGGAAAATAAAAGGTCCAAATCTGACATGAGTTTATTAAATTTCAAGCGGCATATGGAGGAATATGGGTTTCCCATGTTCTCCCATATGAAACACAACGCAATGCACTCCGTCAACCCTGAACTTGGAGACCCTCCATTAGGGAACCCAACTTCACGGTAGACACCCATAGGCGGAAGATAATAGAGAGTAAAGAGTTACGAAAATTAACGGCCTTCTTAATAATTAATCCCACTGCAGCGAATAGGACGCAGCAGATGGTTCGCCCTCACATCGAGTAGGGGGTGGTAATATAAAACTGGTGCCGTGACCAGGATTTTTCAGTTCTTTGGTTAATTAATATAAAATTTGTGCTAGGACCAGGATTTCTTTGATCCTGTGGTTTAAAAAAAAAAAAGAATATTTGTTTTCGGTGGTCAGGATAATTAATCAAGTATACAGAATTAGCAGAATAATGCGATGTGTTTCTATTATCTCCCCTTCAATTCTGAGTAACAAGATGCAGGTTTTATAGAAAAATTAAGGAAATTGTAGCAAGATTTTAACTTCAAAAAAAAATAGTGAAGGTGAAATGCAAGTAAATAAGTTGCAGGAAATCAGATTATGCTGAAATAAATTTAAATTTCTAAGGAAATAGGCAGAAAAACAAATAAGAGTGATACTGCTAATTTAGCAAATGAATAGATGAAATCTTACAGAAAATACATGAAAATTAATAGTACGGAGAAAATAAATTTATACAAGTGTAATTCATGAATAATTTTGATTTATCGTTGAAAATCAAGGGAAAATTCCTTGCAAATCAAAGTGAAATTATTTTTGATGTGTTGTTTATTTGTGCATTTGAGTGTTGTGATTTTAAATCGGTAACTAGGAGGAATAATAGGTTCATTGATAACTTGGGGAATGTATAATTTAACGGTGAGGCACTGATAGAAGAGTAGTGATGAGAAGTTGTGGTGATATATATTTTAAAATCAAAAGTGCATTATTATTGAAGTGTGATTTTATTATGTGTGTTGATGCATTGATAAGAAACTGATAATTTAAGAAGGAATAGGCAGGTTAATTATTGATAAGAGGAATTAATTTTTTTTTCTGCAAGATATAGGAGCTAATAGAAGGTTAAGCAGTAATCTTGATTTGTTTTGGAAGACTAAAAGGGAATGTAATATCTAAGTGTGTGTTTTATTGTGCATTTAAATGTGTAGAGGTACTTGGGAGTGTAGACAGAGAGTAGTTAAGTGGATTAATATTTGGGAAAGAGTAATAAAAAGGACTAGTGCAAGAAGAATTGGTAGGAGTAATAATTGGATAATGCTGGAACAAATTTTTGAAATGAAAATAGTGTTTATGGAAGTGTGATTTGTTGTGCTTTAAATGTGGGATTGCATCCACCAAGGGAAGTAGACAGAGGTTATTGCTAGTATACTAAAATTTAATGAATTTAGGAAGTCAGCATAAGTATTTGAGGTGTGGTTCTAATTTCTTGAAAAAGTGGTTATCGTATTAATTTTGTTACAAGTGCATAATTTGATCTCAAATGTTTCTAGTGTATTTATATATATATTTAAGACGTTCAAATTTATTACATATCTTAGTGTGAAGTGCTGGTTGTATATGTGCATATTTTGAGGGAATTTTGTTTAGTGTGTCGCGAGTTAGGTGGAGTTAAGTTGAAAGCCGAATGCAATTTAGGAGTAAGCTAGGAACGTTAATCATCTTATTCGTAGACAATTGTTTTCTGATCATAAGTCAAGTGGGTTAGCAGACGAAGCAGCGAGTTACGTTAGAGTGAATTTTTTATTTTTACGTGGTAGCTTCACCGGAATTTTTCTAATTTTATGCGACTTTACGAGATTACGAAGCATATAGTAGGAGCCGTGGGAATTTAAGTTTGTAAGGTTAAAGAATAAATATATGGCTAACCAACAGAACGGAGAACAGAGCAACGGTGAACAGAATTTTGTTTCGGAAAATTGCATAGTTGATCAACAGAACCAGGAGAACGACCTTCAGGGCACTCTAGAAGGGGAAGCCGTGTCAGAAAATTGTGTAGTAGCCCCGCAGAACGTACCAATAATGGCGGGAATGTTGGCGTATATCCCCACATTCAGCGGATCGGATGAAAATCTGACCGCACGTCAATTTTTCGAAACGTTGGAGAGCACCGCCGAACTGTCAGGATGGAACGACGCCGTTAAAATTTTATCAGCTAAAGCAAAATTCAAAGGAGCCGCCAGTCACTTTCTTTCGGAGGCCGTCGATATTAGGAGGGAGACCGAGTACGAACGATTTAAGCAGGCGATAGTACAAAGATTCGACGCATTGCAACCGGTTACCGTGAGAATGCAGAAATTTACGACTTGCCGACAAAAACCAGGAGAACGGGTGGCCGAGTATGTAGCTCGTCTTAACGGCTTAGCTTATTCCTACATGGAGACGATGGATTTAGAAAATGAGCAAGTGCGAGGACTGGTAGACAGCACTAAAATGTCGCAGTTTTTGAATGGATTAAACCCCAAATTGAGGCGCACGGTTTTATCCTTCACCCCGGAAAATTTTCAGGCAGCAGTTCACAGAGCGCTGGCCGAAGAGTCTCACAATCTCTTATTAGACCGGGACGTTAACGCTTACGATGCACAGCAGGAATCGAGTTCGATCCCAGGGACTTCACAAGGGCAACAGAGCAATTCAACGGACCAGATAGCCGATTTGTGTTCTATGATGGCGAAGCAGCTAGCAACTCATGAGATGCAGGTGAACGCTCTGAAAAGTGAGGCAGAAAATTTGAGGGAAAGGCTAAGGAAAGCAGAGAATTCGCACTGGACGCACGTAAATCGCATTAGAAATTTCCAGAGCGCTAATTATGAATCTAGGGGAAATTTACCCGACGTAGACATTACTTCGGCCATCTGCTATAACTGCGGCGATTTTGGCCATATCAAGCGATTTTGTTATCGGAACAATCGGGAAGGAGCAGTTTATACGCAACCATCGCAGCAAGCTCAAAGAGGTTCGTGGGACAGGGCACCCAACCCTTCGTACCCGCGACAGCAGAATAACTTCTCCCCTGGCGACCGCCGCGGTAATCAGTATCGCTCCTACAGGAACTACAGCGCCACTTACCGACAGGACGCTCACGTCCCACAGAATCCAAGGAATTTGGGGAACAGAAGAGAAAACCGCGTTCGTTTTGAAGAGGATGCACCAGGAAGAGATTGCAATAGGTATTCAGGCAAAATTCGCGTCCTTTAAACTAATTTCGGGTCAAGATAAGGGGACCGCCCTTGGCCGGAATTATAATAAGGTCCGTGGAGTTACTTTAACAAATTGTTACGTCCGAGGTGATGGAGCACTCCCCGTTGGTGAAAGTTAGGATAGGAGATACTCACGCGTTTGCACTCATCGACAGCGGAGCTTGTATCTCAATCTTTTGTGCTTCACTATTAAAGGAGATAAAGGGAAAGATTCGTATACGTGACTTAGGATCAGCAGTTTTAGTGAAAGGCATTACGGGAAACACTTTACCTACATCTCAGTGCTATGAGATACCGGTAGAAATCGGAGGAGAAACCATTTTACATCCCTATCACGTTACTCAGCGGAAGTTGCATCAAGATTATTCTCTAATCTTAGGCTGGGATCTATTGAAGGAGCACGGATACGTATTCGACGCAGGAAAAGGAATTTTGAAACGGGAAAGCAGAGCAAATTTAGCTACGGCAGAGTACGGTAGAGGAAGGAATAACCGGAAAAGAAATTTTAAAGGAAAAGCACGTCAGTCGAAAATTCGAACCCAGGTCTTGTCCGTGCCTTCAGCGGAAAGGACCAATCCCATTAACTCCGACGTAACCAAGATAGGAAGGACCGTCCATATGAACTCATCCCACCGTATTCGGAAAGGGTTATCCAAATCCGTTGCGAGAATTTTTCCGGTTTTCACGTTAACCAAGTACTCGTACAACCGTTAGGGAGGTACGCCCAAGGAAATGTACGTGTGGGTCGTTCAGTAAACACGCTGGACAGATCAGGCATCATGCCCGTATTGGTAGCTAACCTTACAGATCAACCCTTTCATTTTAATAAAGGACTAAATTAGTGACCGTGCAGCCAATCGTTCAGGTTAACACGACACAGTGTCAAGAGTCGGAGAAATTGCCACCTCTCACCCCAAGGGACTTAAATTTGGAGGGCGTCAACCCAAATTGGAGAAAACCGTTGGTGACGCTTCTCATGAAGTACAAGGATGTGTTTGCTCGCTCGTTAGCAGAATTGGGTAAATGTAATTTAATTTACCACGAAATAAATTTAACTACGGATACCCCCATCAGAGGAAAATTTTACCGAGTTCCACATCATCTGAGAAAGGAAGCGCAGCAGCAACTGGACGAATTGTTGAAGGCGGGCATCATCACAGAAAGTGCATCCCCCTATTCCGCCCCCTTCTTCTCGTAAAAAAGAAAGACAATTCTTTTAGATTAGTTATAGACTATCGTGGACTAAATGAGGTAGTAATTCCCGATCCCTATCCGCTACCCAGAATCGAGGACTTGCTTGAGACAGCAAAAGGTAATAGGGTCTTTACCACCCTAGATTTAAAGAGCGGTTTTCATCAGATGGCTATAGCAGATAGGGACAAGCATAAGACAGCTTTCTCATCACCGTGGGGATCTTTTCAATTCGAGCGTTTACCCTTTGGTTCCAAAAACTCCCCCAGTAGCTTTCAACGATTAAGCGACGCCTTACTTTTCGGATTAGCTGAGCATAATATCATGTGCTTTATCGACGACATCATAATCGCATCCACGAACGAGGAGACACACCTGATAAAATTGGAGGAAGTTTTCAGACGCCTCAGAAAGCACGATTTAAAGCTAGCTCCCCAGAAGTGCACGTTTATGCAGTCAGCGGTGAAGTACTTAGGGCATATAGTAGATGGAGAAACCATTCGTCCCGACCCGTCGAATTTATGCAAAGTAAATGATTTCGCCACACCCAACACTCTCAAGAGGCTGAGGGGATTCTTGGGGCTTTGCAATTATTACAGGAGGTTTATCCCTACTTTTTCGGACATAGTGACCCCCTTAACCGAACTCACTAAGAAAGGAAAATTTAAATGGAACTCAGAGGCAGACGAAGCTTTTCTCAGGATCAAATCATGCCTGTTAGATAACCCGGTATTAATTCATCCGGACTACCAGAAACCATTTTACCTACATTCAGATGCTAGCGGAACTGGGATAGGAGCAGTGCTAGAACAGATGGACGAAGAGGGAAACCTTCACCCAGTAACATTCATGTCTAGGAAACTCATCGCTGCAGAAAGAAATTATCCAACGATTGAGAAGGAACTTCTGGCTATCGTATCGGCAGTACGCCACTGGCGACATTACTTATTGGGAAAAGAATTCCACGTCATCAGCGATCATCGCCCCTCACCTACCTCCACAACTTAAAGGATGTAAATAGTCGTTTGAATCGCTGGCGCATATCATTAAGCGAATTTTCTTACAAGATTGGTTATGAGAAAGGGAAGCAAAATGTAGTAGCAGATTGGTTAAGTAGGCAGTACGGAGATCCGGAAGAAGAGGGAGACGTAGATATCACCCCGGCGAGGGTTAGCGCCACCGATCGTCTCACTCACGACCCCGAAACGGAGCGTATCAGGGCACTGCAACGGTCAGACCCGGACCTCAAGAGCCTTATAGAATCGTTGGAGGCCCGCCGAATCACTAATGCAAAAGAGAAAGTGAAGGATAGTTTTTACTTAAACGACAAGGGTTTGCTGTACCACTTTCAAAAGCCAGATCGGGGCACTTCACAGGAAGATTATTGGGAACAGCTGGTGATTCCTACAACATTAAAGCCAGAGATTTTGGCGTTATGTCACGATATTCCTTCGTCACCCCATTTTGCATTTGAACGAACTTTGGCGACCATTAGACCCAGGTATTTTTGGCTAAACATGTTTTCTGATGTCCGCAACTATGTGGAATCGTGCAAGATTTGCAACGAAAGGACTACTCACCCCCTTCGAAGGAAAGAAAAATTGCAGAGGGCAGCAAACTGCACTTACCCATTTCAGAGGGTATCTCTGGATGTTTCGGGTCCTTACCCGGTAACAGAGCAAGGAAATAAGTATATATTAGTCATAATGGATACTTTCACGCGGTATGCAATTTTGGTACCCATTCCAAACCAAACTGCTTCAACGATAGCTGACGCTTACATCCAAAGATTGGTAGCTTTTTTCGGTGTACCGGAAAGCAATCTCACGGATAATGGGCCCTGTTTCACCTCACAATTATTCACCGAATTATTGGCTAGACTGGGAATTCGGAGATTAAATACCAGCTTTCATCATCCGGCTAGTAATGGGATCAACGAAAGACAGCATGCCGAGCTAAATAAAGCCCTCAGCACATTGGTAAACGATAGACAAGACAATTGGGATAATTACCTACCTATGCTCAACCTTGCATTTAACACTGCAGTGCATTCAGCTACGAAGTTCGCTCCCAGCTACTTGATGTTTGGAAGAGAGTTTAATGTACCCTCTGATATTTTGATTCCGCCTCGAAGGATCACTTATTACGACCCAGATGATTACCTGGAGTCATTTGTGGAACGGATGAGAAAGACATACCAAATTGTATACGGAAATTTGCAAGAAGCTGCGGCGAAACAAGAGAAGTATGCAGACAGGCACGCTGCGGAAAAGAATCTACATTTAGGCGACAGAGTATTTTTGCACACCCCTTTTTCACAGCCACATTTATCACGTAAGCTAGCTCGAACTAACTGCGGAGATTGGGAGATAGTTTCGTTCCCCACCCCAGTAAATGTTCAGTTGAGGTCAGTCGAAAATCCGAACAAATATCAGACCGTGCATAAAAATCGAGTCTTCAAGCGGACTGAACGCCTACCCCAGCTTATAGCAGAGTCACCGGTACAGGACAATATAGAGGTACAAGTACCCAGACAATCGCAGGATTTCTCTGACGACGGATCGGAGAGCACACAGGACTACGACTATCTGGATTGGGTCGATTTTCCCAGAGTAGTCATGCCGCAACCGACAAGCAGTAGAGCAATGCCGCCCGTAAGTCAACCGCCCAACATCGGAGTACCGATAAATTCGCCGCCCGCTACGTCGAGTTCAGCGCGAAGGGAGACAAGCAGGGAAGTACCGCTGCCCTCGCAACATGTTGAAGAGCCGAGGCGCACACAGGCAATCGCGGAACCAACGGAGGAGACCATACCGTCACAGGATTCTTATCAGGAAAATAGCAGCCGACAAACACAAGAAGCAACGCGCCAAAGGGTTATTAGAGATCCATATCTACTACGTTCGCAGGACAGAATTCAGCAAACAGCAGCAATACACCCCACAGCAAATTCACAAGGGCCCAACACTTTGGAAATAGGCCCGAATCGCACATACCCAAAGGAAATTGTGGTCAGCGACTCGACCGAAAGACTTGAGCAGCCGGAAGATACTAGCTTAGTAAATAGAATGTTGAAAAGTCTCAGTCAACCCAGTAATCCAGAGGGAAATTCTTGGTTCGATTTAGCCGACCGCTATTTGTCGCAGCGCATTCAAGAAAACCTAAGCGCAGGAACACCAGAAGGAGCACCCGTCAATAATCTTTATCCACAGTGGAGGAAAATCGTGGCGAAACCTCAGGAATCATTGGTTTAAGCCGAGGAAGTAGGAAGAACGCTGGGCGAAGAAAAAAAAATTGTGTGTGTTGTGAAAAAAAAAGAAAAAAAAGGAAACAGCGATGCGGAATAAGTGGGAAGATCCCTGAATTTTCACGGTAAACGTTTAGCAGAAAATAAATTTGATAGGTGAAAAAAAAAGAAAAAAATAAAAAACAAATTTTGCGATCTGATCAGTAATCGAAAATAATTCGTAAAAAAGAGTCTAGCTAGAAAATGGTGTATAAACATGGAAGAATATGCAGGAAGTAATTAATAATATTCATAGCAGGACCGCAGCCTAGTACGTGCATCGCAATCTTTCCAGTTTTGAGTTCGCGAACCACGGAAAACTACAAAAAATATTTTTTTTTTTGGCTACGATAAGGGGAAAATTAATATTAAGTAAGGAAAAATACATTACGTAAGTAAAAAGAGAAAGAATGGGTCAGGGATTAAGCACCCAGCAAAGAACCTGCGGAGGAAGCAATGTTTTTATTTCATGGAAAGACTGAACGGTACTGGTAGCAATCATTCCTTTCACAAAAAAATATTTTTTTTTGTTGGAAAAAAAAAAAAAAAAAAAAAAAAATATTTTTCCGCTCGAATTTTATTAATGATAGGCAGTAGGAGCATAAGCGAAGGTAATCGTAGGCAGAATGATGTCGCTCATGCACGGGGCTTGCAAGAGTAGAGGAACGGACGGACCGTGTTTCCAGTTTGAGAAACCCCGTACACAAACTGGCTGGCAAGGAGCAAAAGGAAGAATGGGAAGACGCCATCTTGGGCCGCCATCTTGAAGCAAGAATGCAAAGAAGGAAAATTTATCGTTAAAAGAACGGGAACGCTCAGTAAAATATTTTGTACAGCAAAGGCCGAGCATTTCAAAGGATGGAAAATATAAACGGGAGCACAGCACGACGAAAAAAAAAAAATTTTTTTTTTTCTCTCAAAACTTTCTGTAGCAGAAGCATAGGCCGGAGTAATATATCACTAGAAAAAAAAAACGTAAGCACCTTCTGCGGAGAAATAGCCGTGCGGAAACACCGACGGAATGCAATGAGATTAACAGCGTATCGGATAATGCAGTGGTTCAAAATTAGTATCCATGGCAGGTATTCAAAGCAATTAAAATACGCGAACCTGAAACAAACATGGTATAAGAAAGTAGCAACAAACATGATCGACGCGTAGCCTAAACGTCACCTAACATAGCCTAACCATAGCCTATCGAAATGACAGTAAAAAGCACTTACCTTGAAGAGAAATATCCAAAGGTACTATATATTTTTTTTGTTTTGTTTTTGTGGATAGTAGGAAAATTCAGTTTTAATTGATAAGGAAGGCAAGTATAACGGAAGAAAAGTATAGAAATGAAATCGAGGTAGAAATGCACTAGGTACATCGTGAGGTTAGAGGTTGAGAAAAGCAGAAGAGGAAATTTGAATGACAAGTGCACCAGACGAAAAGAAGCGTGATGTTTCAATGAAATCCGTCAGCAAACTGAGCACTGACCGGCAGAAATTAGAGGGGTGGTTTTAGCCCCAGGTAACAGAATACTAAGTGGATGCTTCTACATAGGCTAAACAAGAAGCCTCCGATGTAAGCAAAACATGCAAGAGGCTACGCTATTGTGCGCTCACTTACACCCACAGGCATCAGCGCAGGTGTTTCAGATTTCGAGCCGTGAGAGACGGTCAACACAGGAACGACCCAAAATTTTTGGAGCGACGAATTTGCAGGGTGACATCGCCCAAAGGGGACCCTCGCAAGCATTTTCGAGGAAATCCCCTATTTTCCGAAATCATCGGCGTTCCTTAAATGGTCGCCGCACACCTGCGAATACACAAGAAAAGCATCTGGTCGTAAAATCAGAAATAGCCAGGAATGAGAATACAATGGTAATACGCGAGAAAAAAAAAGAGAGAGAAAAAGAAAAAAAAAAAGAGAGTAAAGCACGACAGATAAAATGACAAGAAATAGTTCAGCAAAGAACTAACGATTAAGTTAGACAACGTAAAAGGGAAATAAGCGACTATACGCGGGTAATATCTGGTAGACAATACGACAAACACGAAAAGGGAAATTAATAATTTTTCTTTTAGAAGTAGTAGACGCACCAGCGAATGGAAATAATAGCTGCAGAATAGATACATGGGAAGTAAATAACCGTTATTTAATTATAATTTAGTAAGCTTAAGAAACACGAGTGATGAGATTTTTTTTTATTTTTGTTGTTGTTGTTGTTGTTGGAGAAAACCTACAAGTAGGAAAAAAAAATACAATTAGAGAAAAGGGAAGCCTGGGATGGAATGCGCTTCGGAATTTCGAAAAAAAAAATATATATAAATAAATATGCACATAAAAACCCCTCGCTTCTCGTAGGTCAGAGTGAAACGAGCTTTTCGAAGGAAATATTACTAGTTCTTAATGTAAAGTGTATATAATGCATGTGCAAGAGAAATACCGAGGTGATAAGGAGTGATTTCATGTGTATGCTTGTTTTGAGATAATTATGGCCGACAAGTGTCGACAGAACCATTACCACTTTTAAGATATTTGAAGAGAGTGACATTTCGTCAATAAAATGGACAAGATGAACGTGATTGCGTTCTCCTTAGTAATCTGGACAGTTAGCGGAGTAGCTGCTAATCACGAACTTTGTCATTTGAAGGGAGATAAATATCAGTGCACTGTAGCATCTCGGGCCGAACTTTTGAAACTAGGAATGCCGCGGAGTGCTTGTCATGCACTTTCATGTGACGAGTGCGTGAAAGCCTGGAGGACATTTATTACGCACAACCATGAGCTTATCGAACCGAGAAATTTCTTCGTTCAGCAGGAACCGAACCCACAAGGAGCCCTTTCATTAATGGAGTGCACAAGAGACGGTTTACACTGTGGCTGCACAGCCGATGCACCGTGCAGTGGAACGAGCGAATATTGTGCACTGGCGAGCTGTGTGAATAAATCCGTCACTACGTGCAACTGCCGCCTGACGCCAGCAGTATCTACACTGATACATGAAGCGGAAGGACTACGGATTTCGAACCCAGCGCTGATCTCTTTCACAGAGTGCGTTGGAAAACCGCGCACTAATATTTTACCTCGGCGCCGTCACCAGAGACATTTGCTGTCTGACGAAGAGGCAGTATTTCAAAGGGAAAATATCAAAGTATCATACAACGACCCAATCATCACCAGCTCACTTCCAGGAACCCTGGTGATTCGAGTTCGAGGTATGGAGCGGGTTATCACTTTAAGGAACGCTCCGTATCAGACATCATTGCCACCGGAACTACTAGAGCTTTCTGCGGAACTAACTTTGATTTTCGTTACCACGGATGGAAAAACCCTAAGGGGTGCTTTGCAAATCGTAGGTAGAACAACGTGTAGACCCCTACAGTGCATACTGTGTCGTGAGATGCTACGACAGCTAAAGTGTTTACCCCACGCAGTCACTTATGTAGTGTATATTGTGCTAGTTTTAATTTCAGCGGTAACCTTTCTATATGCCAGGAAAGTAGTAATTAGCATCTGGAAGCTGTTGTGTGGAGTCGGAATAATTCTTTGGAAGTCATATAGATTCCTCAGAGGAACAACGTTTGTGGCAGTAAAGACAGGAGCCCTAACAGGAAATGTTTTACGTAACGGAGTAAATCAGATGCACGAATATTTGGAGAGGCAAGTTGCCCGTCCAGCGGCGCAACCGCCTTTACACGGACTGGTACTTTTGAGCTTATTTCTGTTGGTAAACGGAACTTCCGCGGAATGTAACGCACATTCGATTGTTGCATCAAAGGTGAAGGAGTGCACGGACTCAGAGGTAGAGCACAACTGCCGTCTAACTACTAATGCGCAGGTAACCCTAATGAATTTGGGGCATGAACAATGCATATGGTTTACGGACCAGGAAAATGACCATACACTTTTTTCCTTGAAAGTAACCTACCAGCAGGCAAACTGTATCTGGCACACGACGAGAGACTATTTTACGCACGTGACTACAATGCGTTATCTCAGCCAATTGGTTTGTGCAAATCACGAGACTTGCAATTGGGGAAAAGGATGTGTGCG
This sequence comes from Macrothele yani, assembly GCA_039090855.1. Classification (NCBI taxonomy): domain Eukaryota; kingdom Metazoa; phylum Arthropoda; class Arachnida; order Araneae; family Macrothelidae; genus Macrothele; species Macrothele yani. The sequence continues at coordinate 6,895,342 of CM077014.1, forward strand.
ATCAAAACAATTTGACGCACTGACAAAACAATCGCTAGACTGGCCCGGCATCACAGGGTGTCAGCCGTCCGACAGTGGGTCCACGTCATGCTGGATCATTGACTCGCAACATTGCCATTTCTTTCGAATGTGGCTGGAAGCAGATTTCCTGCGAGCATACGACGTACGCAGAATAGTATCGATGCAGTGTAGTTATCAGCTACTAATTCAACAGCACAACAACGACACCGTAGAGACTCTGACGGTTAAGAACCAAGCCACGACCTCTACGGGCATCACAGTGCAAGTAGTCGGATCACTGGACCAGCCTACACAAATCGTGAACACACATCTGATCTCTCGAGTGGGAAACCCTCAAGAGAGTTATATTGAAAGGGCAAGCTTACCTTCACGACCGATGAAAGGACATATCGGCGATACGCAGAGCAACGAATCGATGTCGAAAAATTTTATCTTCGACGAAAGCATGTTTTCTTGTAGCTATTATGAGGACTCTATGAAATGCCACCGACAACAGTCGTATTTACTGAGTATGATAGAACAAAAAAGAGCGCCTTACCAATGGCATCAGCATGGCATCAACTGAAGGTTGACGGAAATGGCCAACTTGTTTCGGAACTGTTACACTCAGCCCCTATAGTGGTAAATCTTCAATTCCAGAAGTACAAGTACTCGATCGAAACCAGAACTGTCTGCCCAAAATTCACGGAGGCAGAAATCAAGGTAACAGGCTGTTTTGCATGCGAGCCCTTGGCTACGGTAGAGATCGAAGCTTTCTCATCGTGCGCAGCCGGGATTGTGGACGTTCACTTCGAAAAACTCACGGTGCACTCTCGTTCGGTAAAACTACAGACGGAAAGACGAACGATCAAGATAAATCTAAAGACGGACGCTAAGTGCCACAGCGAAAAACTCTGCTTGAAGGCCCGAACCGTTACCGCTTGTACAACTTTAGACGTTTGCTTAGAACAACCTTCAGTTCAGCTGACTTATCCTAATATCTCCAGCGCATACTGGCAACCAGCAGGCACACCCGAATGGAGCAGTGGGCTACTGTTCAACGCCTTCGGCACTTCCCTGTTCGGAGCTTTCAAAATAATCGCAGCCGGAGCCGCTGCGGTAATAATAATTCTGTTTATCGCTTCGTCGGTCATCACTTGCTGCAGGCGGTAAATGTTAACGGGAACTATTCCTCGGCGTAATGGTACGGCACCCTTATGAACTGAACGTGGAGATGGTGTTAGCCTACATCACTCCCGTCTGGGAGGCTGATCTCCAAAGGAACTCTGAGAAACTAGCTGAGTGCTTAAGAGATGGGAACGCCCAAAACCGAAACCATATCGCCCAACGGAGGCGCGTACCCGAGCAAATATTGTGTGTCGCCGAGAAGACGGCGGCTGAAGAAATCTGTCACTATCGGAAAGAATTCATATATATATATATATATATACAGTGCATATGTTATCTGTCAATGTCAAACTTAGAATTAGATTCGGTGGAGGAATTTAATATTTATTGAACATTGTTATAATAATCTTACTCGTAGTTTTATGCTTATTGTATGTGCTTATAATTACATTATGTATCATATATGCGCATAAGTTTTCGCAAATGATTGTAATTCATCGCATGTTGAAATGAGCGAAAACGAGCAGCCTTGCAAGAGAGGAAGGAATCCACAGCACCTAACTTTGGGGGACAAAGCTCTTCAACCCTATGGGAGAGGAGATAATGTTACCCGTATGTCCTCCGGAATATCGTGTAACATTGGAGGACCATGATTTCGTAGGTATGAATTTCGGAAAGGGGGCCTACAAATTAGTAAGTGTGGGAAAGCAATATATTCACCAAATAATTCCTACGGTATCGCATAGTACGAGGAAATAGTTAAACGAGGAAGAGTAGTTACCAAGTAAACAATTTAGAGAGCGCGGGAATTGGGAAGAAAATCCGAGAAGCATAATGTGGACAGGCGTTCTAAGAGGATAATTATAATACCTATTTCATAATTTTTCTAAGACCTGGCTGAGCAGATTTCTTTCTTGAGGAGGAAATTCCTTATTTTTTTTTCATCATTCTTTTGAATTGTTTTTTTTATTTTATTTTGTGTTCCCCGAGCTCTCCGGAAATTCCAGTAAGAATACGCACGAAACACACCCCTAGGTTAGTAAAGAGAAAACTCGGAGGTTTTAGCAAGCAACGCTACGAGAATGAAATGCTCGCAATCACAGGTGGGGGCCAATTTACTGGACCTTTCGCTATTAACGAAGTCACGTTTTACGCACGCTAGCGGGCAACGAACAGGGCATATTTCTCGTAGTGGGCGTAACTGGTTGACACCAACAGAAAGAGTCATACAGGAAGCGTACGTGAAAATTCTAAGGCAGCGCGGACATCCCGCGGAGCAGTTGACAAGATAAAGGAATATTCATCTTCAAGAAAACTCGATGTTCTCAAGCCTTTGCCAACGAATCGGAGGGATTCCCATACAGGGATGTAAACCAATGCCGAAGCGAGGAAAAGCGGCCCAACCAATAAGGGAGAACCATTTGGGTAGGACAGGAACACCCCCGAACCCCTTAAACATAGACGAGAGAAAAAGTTTTTTTTTTAGGCGGAGATGATTTGGAGAGAACACGGGATGGAATGATGACTGCTATTTCTGGGTGAACGCAGAGAGGAAAGATGGACTCTAGATGAATCCTGGGCAGAATATCGCAGAAAGAATTAAGTTAGGAGTTTTCCTGGGAGGACGCTCAAAATTGAGCAAGATGATTTCCAGGTGAAGGGAAGTATGATGTTTTCCCTGAGAGGTTTTTACGCAAATTTTGGGTGAAGCATCGAGTGATCTTATGCGGGCAGTGTGCATTCAGCAGGACCGGATGAGGTCCCAACCATAGACTTTATACCTATAAGTAATACCGGACGACAACGAAATAGATGAAAAGAAAAGAATTTGGTGAGAAAAATTTCATAATTCCCAATATCTCGTTAGCATGATCATGATTTTGTCTCCTATACATCCTCGGTAGAAAAGATAATTTTAATCTCTTGCAAGTGCTGAATAACATAATGTGTCTTATATTTTGCGGAAGGTGAACTTTAAAATATGATTGCGAATATCAAAAAGCATAATGAACTTAAAATATATTTTGGTTTAAATTAATAGAAATCTCCACCGATCAGTGTAATAGATTTTAAGGAAACACAAATGAAAATAAATTCTGTATTTTATAATGAAATTTACCCGAGTTTCTCAAATCTTTGAAAATTCAAAATAAGTGAATCTTTGTTTATTTTAACCTGAATAATTAAGTAGAACAATCGTAAAGTTTTGGTAGAGTAACAACTCCAAGATTTTAAGAAGAAAATAACTTTTAACATTTAGCAAACCCAGTCGCAGGAAAATAAAAGGTCCAAATCTGACATGAGTTTATTAAATTTCAAGCGGCATATGGAGGAATATGGGTTTCCCATGTTCTCCCATATGAAACACAACGCAATGCACCCGTCAACCCTGAACTTGGAGACCCTCCATTAGGGAACCCAACTTCACGGTAGACACCCATAGGCGGAAGATAATAGAGAGTAAAGAGTTACGAAAATTAACGGCCTTCTTAATAATTAATCCCACTGCAGCGAATAGGACGCAGCAGATGGTTCGCCCTCACATCGAGTAGGGGTGGTAATATAAAACTCACGGCACCAGTTTTATATTACCACCCCCTACTCGATGTGAGGGCGAACCATCTGCTGCGTCCTATTCGCTGCAGTGGGATTAATTATTAAAAAGACCGTTAATTTTCGTAACTCTTTATCTTCTATTATCTTCCGCCTATGGGTGTCTCCCGTGAAGTTGGGTTCCCTAATTGAGGGTCTCCAAGCTCAAGGTTGACGGGTGCATTGCGTTGTGTTTCATATGGGAGAACATGGGAAACCCACATTCCTCCATATGCCGCTTGAAATTTAATAAACTCATGATGTCAGATTTGGACTTTTTATCCTGCGACTGGGCTTGCTAAATGTTAAAAGTTATTTTCTTCTTAAAATCTTGGAGTTGCTACTCTATCAAAACTTTACGATTGTTCTACTTAATTATTCAAGTTAAAATCACAAAGATTCAGTTATTTTGAATTTTCAAAGATTTGAGAAACTCGGGTAAATTTCATTATAAAGTAAAGAATTTATTTTCATTAGTATTTCCTTAAAATCTATTACACTGATCGGTGGAGATTTCTATTAATTTAAACCAAAATATATTTTAAGTTCAGTATGCTTTTTATATTCGTAATCATATTTTAAAGTTCACCTTTCGCAAAATATAAGACACATTATGTTATTCAGCACTTGCAAGAGATTAAAAATATCTTTTCTACCGAGGATGTATAGGAGACAAAATCATGATCATGCTAACGAGATATTGGGAATTATGAAATTTTTCTCACCAAATTCTTTTCTTTCATCACATTCGTTGTCGTCCGGTATTACTTATAGGTATAAACTCTATGGTTGGGACCTCATCCGGTCCTGCTGAATGCACACTGCCCGCATGAGATCACTCGATGCTTCACCCAAAAATTGCGTAAAATCCTCTCAGGGAAAAACATCATACTTCCCTTCACCTGGAAATCAACTTGCTCAATTTTTAGCGTCTTCTCAGGAGAAAAGCTCCTAACTAAATTTTCTCTGCGATATTCTGCCCAGGATTCATCTAGAGTCCATTCTGTCCTCTCTGCGTTCACCCAGAAATAGCAGTCATCATTCCATCCCGTGTTCTCTCCAAATCATCTCCGCCTAAAAAAAAACTTTTCTCTCGTCTATGTTTAAGGGGTTCGGGGGTGTTCCTGTCCTACCCAAATGGCTCTCCCCTTATTGGTTGGGCCGCTTTTCCTCGCTTCGGCATTGGTTTACATCCCTGTATGGGAATCCCTCCGATTCGTTGGCAAAGGCTTGAGAACATCGAGTTTTCTTGAAGATGAATATTCCTTTATCTTGTCAACTGCTCCGCGGGATGTCCGCGCTGCCTTAGAATTTTCACGTACGCTTCCTGTATGACTCTTTCTGTTGGTGTCAACCAGTTACGCCCACTACGAGAAATATGCCCTGTTCGTTGCCCGCTAGCGTGCGTAAAACGTGACTTCGTTAATAGCGAAAGGTCCAGTAAATTGGCCCCCACCTGTGATTGCGAGCATTTCATTCTCGTAGCGTTGCTTGCTAAAACCTCCGAGTTTTCTCTTTACTAACCTAGGGGTGTGTTTCGTGCGTATTCTTACTGGAATTTCCGGAGAGCTCGGGGAACACAAAATAAAATAAAAAAAACAATTCAAAAGAATGATGAAAAAAAATAAGGAATTTCCTCCTCAAGAAAGAAATCTGCTCAGCCAGGTCTTAGAAAAATTATGAAATAGGTATTATAATTATCCTCTTAGAACGTCTGTCCACATTATGCTTCTCGGATTTTCTTTCCCAATTCCCGCGCTCTCTAAATTGTTTACTTGGTAACTACTCTTCCTCGTTTAACTATTTCCTCGTACTATGCGATACCGTAGGAATTATTTGGTGAATATATTGCTTTCCCACACTTACTAATTTGTAGGCCCCCTTTCCGAAATTCATACCTACGAAATCATGGTCCTCCAATGTTACACGATATTCCGGAGGACATACGGGTAACACAATGGAATGGTCAGAAGCACAGGCTTTTGACCATTCGTATGAGTTAGCCCAGGTTAAAGTTCTTGATGAGCCATGGATGGTGTGCTTGTCTTACGCGGCACTAACTTTCTCTGTTAACTGGAACCCATGGCCCTAAATCAGGGACGGGGGACTGCTTATATCCCATTGAGTTGCTCACGGTGGTTGTTAAACCTCCAGCTCCTCCCGAAAAAAAGCAACAATCACGCTGGTCCGCGGTACAACGACAAGATCCCCGAGCCCTATGTCAGGCATTTGAGGGCGGCTATTGGTACTTAATTGCTTTTTACGGACAGTAACTGTCGTTCACACAGGGCTCAGATCATCGGTGATTTCCTTAGGAGCGAAGGTATCAGATAGGTGCATTGGCTAGACTTGGGTGGCATAATACTTACTGGCTAAACATCATTTCACGTGTTTGGAAGCAACAATCTCACAGGTCCGTGGTACAAGGACGAGCTCCTCGAGCACTATTTCAGGCTCTTCAGGGCTGCTGTTAGCACTTAATTCCTTTTCATGAACAATAACGCTCGTCAGCATAGGGCATAGCTCGTTGATAATTTCCTTGGGAGCTACGATATTCAAAGGATGGATTGGCTAGCCAGGTTTCCCAAACTGAACCCTATGGAGCATGCCTGGGATGAAGTTATAGCTTATAAGATCCCTCCAAGAACATTTCATGAGATACCTACCTTGAATAATGGAATTCATTTTTCTGCAGAGTTCATCAGAAACCTTGTCTTCGGCAAGACTTGTCGCTGCGAGAGTTGTTTGTGAAGAAGAAGAGATCATATTCCCCATTAAGCATCTATTTTGGTTGAAATCTGACATTGCACTCTGAAGGCTCATGTGCTTGTTGTGACCATGCATAACCGAAATGTGCGCGTTTTCGTATGTACCAGTAAATTATTTATGAACCTTATGATTATGTGTACTTACATACCGAATTTCTCAACTTTCTGGTACGATTTTTTTTTTCTTTCGTTTTTTTTAAAATGACTTTCGGGCTTTAATTTTGGGTAACGGTGCACATATTCGTTCTTCTGTGATTTTCACGTTAGGAGTTCTGATTCGGCAGTCTTGTTTTATATGGTACCGAATTGAGAATGACTGGGCGTATGTGTGTGTTGAGCAGCGCAGCCTGAGTGGATAAGAGAGCTCACGTGACCTAGACCGTAGATAAAGTGGACACAGATAGGGGATGGCATATTTACTGCTGGTTTTTTTCTTGATATTCACTTATATGTCAAGTAACGCGAACTTTCCAGAATTGACGTAAAATGAAAAAGAGTACAAAAGCAAACGATAGTAGTATTTTGTCTTCGCGGATGTTGCTAACTGATATGCCTGATTCGTTGTTTGATGACTACAGCCCTCAAGTGCTTATTATTACTTTTTTTTTCTAGAAAGTTTTTTCCTGCACCCGCTGGTAGTGGTTTGTGTTTTATGGCGGCGGGAGCTGAAGTTCGATGAGTAGCCGTCTTCTGCCGGCAGTGCTGGTTCTTCGAAAGATCAGGCATGTTTCTGCTCGCTCCTGATGGTAAAGCTCTTAAGGGATCTCTCTTTCTCACTCTCTCTCTCTCTCTTATTCTTTTTATCTCACTCATTCCACGCCATAAATTTTCTGCCAAAGCCTGCAGCCTGACGAAGAAGATCGTCTTGTAAGTTGGGGATTTATGGTGTATGAAGTTAAAGCTCTGGCCCCAAAGATGATGACTCCTGCCTGGGGTCTAAGAAGATAAGAAAAATCAGAATCTTCTTCTAACAGCTTGATGCGAGGGAAGAATTTCCTTTCAAAATTGCCTCAAATTTTTGTGCAGTATATTTCGTTTTAAGCTTAATGCTAAACAGAATTATTACACCGTAGTACTTTCATATTTTTCTTTACACAATTGCAGGATGGAAAACACAAAGAAACAATTAAGCAAACGAAGAAATATATTTAATATTAGCTGAATTGCCCGGCGTCGCTGGGGAGAATTTGGCGATAATTCAATATCTAAATTTTGTACAAAGCAAATAAAAAACGATTCATTTTTTACGGCATGAACCGTACCTAATATTATATTTCATTTTTTCATTGAATTTGAATTTTATTCTCTGTCGAGTCTTTAGGCACACAGTATTTTCAGTTTTTCTATTTGATTTTTTTTATATACATATATAGCAGGAGTACCGGTATTTCCCGGGTAAATATTACTACTCGTAAAGTCACCAAATTCAGCGGGTGAAAGTTTATGAGTGAAAAAGATATTCCTGTAATTTTCCAGTCAATTTATTTTATTCCATTTAGGTTATTGCTTTTTGGTAAACAATATTTTGGTTTTTCCATTGGGAGCAAAAATGTTCCATTTTTCCATTGTGTCGCAGTTCTTCACTGGAAAGCACTTGTCACACAAAAAAAATGTTTGCACTTGTCACGAAAAAGTATTAAATTCGAATTCAAAATAAAAAAAGTGAAAAGTGGAACTTTTTACGAAAATTTTGTATGAGATCCCCTTGAGCAAGTGCTCAGACTCCTTCCAAAAACCGTCTACGGTCTAAGTTAGAGTACCATGAGAAAGTATACCAAATTTGATGGTTTCAAATTTAAAAGTGTAGATTTACATAGCGGACAAACAAACAAACATTCAACTTTATATATTATATATATCACAAGCTATTAGCGCTCTTCCTGTGAGAGAAACATCATGAAATAAATTCCAGATTGAGTTCCCGGACTGGGAGAACATATTTTGCAGCGTTTCTTTCCCGTTTCAATTTTTTTATTAGCACAGGCTTCAAATTTTCTTTTTGTAGGTTTCTTTTGCTTCAAATTTATGTAGATCAATAATCAACCTGTGTCTAGGGTTACGCTGTGCTCATTAATTTTAGCGAAAGTTTAAATTAGCAGATGTCTTTGATATCACCTAAGTTCAAATCATTTTCCTTTCTAAGTCAGTTGTTGGAGAGATACAGAGATGGCCGTGCCAATCCCTGGTATGCTTCCCAAATCCGGAGAAAACACCATTAATGGCGGTTCCATGCATCGGTTGCTGTTCATTCAGTGTGAATTACTTCCTTGTTCTGGAAATAATTTTACATATCATCCACGTGCGGAGAGATTCGAACACATTGTTTTTTCTTACAACTTTTAATGAGTGTTTCTCACGATGAAAGTCAAACTGGCGATCATGCGAATTCAGCAACTGGCCAGATGGTCTAAAAGAGGGAGTGAGGAAATGGAAGTAGCTTGTGCTTTTCTCAGAGAAGGGAGAAAAACAATGGGATTTTGATCTGGCTCTTGAAGGTGGTATGAAGCCGATTCCCCGCGAGACGGGAAGTGTTTTCGGCTTCCCAAACAGAGGAAGGAAAGAAGTTTCTCTTTCTCAGAAGATGAAGAAAAATAGAGATTTTTCGGATGCAAGGAGAAGAACGAAGCAGAAATTAAGCTGGAAATGAAAATTTGGAAGCACCGAATTAACAGAGAAGGACGCCTGATACAAACAGCAGTAATATTATACTGTAGAACAATGTATAAAAATAAAGGGAGTAATATATTACAGAAGTCAGGACAAGAATCTGAGGCTTTGCCCATACACAACACTGAATAAACAGAACCATTGCAGAAGAGAGTTTTCATTTACGATTAAAACCCTGAAACTGTTTAATTCCGTCACAAGACCCTGATGAACCCAAGTGACAGGGCACTAAAAGTCACCCAGTGAACAGTCGTGTAACGTTAGCGTAAAAGATAGGTTTCGTTAAGCTGAAGCTATTGCAATATGTTACGAACATGATCAGCAGGATAAATGACAGCCTTCTTCTTTATATTTTAAACTGTGCTTGTTCTGATAAGTACTGAGGTTCCAATAATTTTAGAAAAACCATCCACAAGATTAATCTTAGCTAACTAAAAATCCACGACAATTTTAATGTAATATGTAATTGAGTAACTAGCACAATAGTGATCGGTTTCATCAATAATAACCTTGCGCAGAATATAACACATACTAGGGGGAAATTTCAAGAACTGAAGAAACGTTTCGCGATGCGGCATGCTTACTTTAAATACGTCCGAAGCATTCACCTCCAGTGTCAATGCACGTTCGTGCATTTTCCTTGTTTCAAAGGCGTGAAGCTTTTGAGAGAAGGAAAATTTGTCAGAACGCTCTCCAAAAGTGCGTATCGGTGGTTTAAATTTCATATCTTAAAGATAATTTTTAAATATGTTTTCGGTGTTAACCTGATAATACATACTACAAAACCGCGACAAAAGATAGAGGGTTCAATATATTTGATGGCAATGCATGCACCGGGCGTACATTCGTCGTCAGGAAACTTCCGACCACCGATAGAATAACAATGCCCAAAAAAGAGAAGTTGTTTCGCTTCTAGTGATGAACACGTGAGAGGAACATTTTCAACCGCCAATGGCACGATATACACGCTAGTTCAAGGCCACACACGCACTCTCATGTGTATTCTATTTCTACTGGATGTTCCAGTAGAAATAGCATAAATAAGTTTTTTGCTTCTAGTAAACCCCCTTTCGAAATCTTAACTTAAAACGCCACTGCGATGCGAGCAACACTGAAAAACAATATGCCATATTTTGAGGAATCTGTCATGATTCACCGATGAATTACGGCTCTTTCACCTACTCGCACATACACACACAGCCTCGCACTCCCTCCCCCCCTCTCTCTTTCACACACACACACACACACTATTACACACACTCTCTCTTACACAAACTTTCTCACTCGTACACAAACTCTTTCCTTGAAATCACAAATGTCCATTTCTTCAACATCCATACACCCAGGAAAGGAACTGGCATATCTGTATAGTATGTCAGTTCCTTTCCCGGTGTATGGATGTGACATATCTGGTACTGACATACCTAAAAGGAATTGACACATCTGTACATTAATCTCTCTTACACACACTCCCTCTCTCGCGCAGACAGACACTCACTCTCTCTCTCTTACTCTCGCGCACACACACTCCCACTCTCTCGCGCACACACACTCCCTCACTCACTCACTCACTCACACACACACACACTCACTCACTCACTCACTCTCTCTCTCTCTCTCTCTCTTACTCTCGCGCGCACACACTCCCACATTCATTCATTCATTCATTCATTCTCTCTCTCTCTCTCTCTCTCTCTCTCTCTCTCTCTCTCTCTCTCTCTCTTACTCTCGCGCGCACACACTCCCACATTCATTCATTCATTCATTCTCTTTCTCTCTCTCTCTCTCTCTCTCTCTCTCTCTCTTACTCTCGCGCGCGCACACTACCTCATTCATTCATTCATTCTTTTTCTCTCTCTCTTACTCTCGCGCGCACACACTCCCTCATTCATTCATTCATTCATTCATTCATTCATTCATTCATTCTCTCTCTCTCTCTCTCTCTCTCTCTCTCTCTTACTCTCGCGCGCACACACATTCATTCATTCATTCATTCATTCATTCATTCATTCACTCTCTCTCTCTCTCTCTCTCTCTCTCTCTCTTATGTACATTCTCTGTCATTTTCATTGACAGAGCCTTAGTGCATTCTTCCATTATTTACACGTTGAATGACCATATGTTCATTTCTTCAACATTCACTCACCCAGGAAAAGAACTGACATAGATGTATATTTTTTTCAATATTACGTTTTATGCAATGCGAATGGCTGAAATTATACATATTCAATTATAAATATTTTAAATAACAATCAATATTTCATATTGATTCATTAAGTTCTGTTATCAATTATACAGTTTATATAGCAATTAAAGTTATGGACATAAAAAAAATTTCATTTCGATCTCTCCACAGAACTTCAGCTTTGGACAAAATCTTGTTTCCCAGATTGCCTTTATAACCGAATTGTAAATTACGCATATATAAGTAGGGATTTAAAAAGCGGAAGGGTTTATTGCACAATTATGTTGCATTACACCACGAACATATCTGTCTGCTAATGAACTTCCCTATTGAGATTATATTTTCTAACAGAGACTAATGTTCTTGTATAATGAGAGAGGAATGATAATACATGAGAATACTTTCTTTCCACGTATGAGGTCTCTGAAGAATAATCACGTTGGAGCCTAGCTGGCAGCAAGAAACTAAATTTCTAGAGGAAAGCATTTTATTTGAAGAGTCGTGGAACTTTTTGGGTCTCCCCACCGGGTGCCATTAACAGCGCATCCGCTCTTCTTTGTTCTTTGCGAGTTTCATGTCTGAGAATGCGCATTTTTCATTTTTGGAGGGGAAATTTCTCTTACTCCATTTTCTTTTTTCGCCCAGGTCATCAGCGCAAAAGTGATTTCAGTCATACACATAATATACTGCCATTCCTCACCAGATCATCTCTACACATTTCCCAGATTCTTCGGAGTTTCAACGGCCATATTTACTTCTCCCCAATAAGGAAATATGCCTCACAGTATAAAAGAAAACACTACCTCCCCTGTTTCACTAAATATGGAAGAAACAAAAAGAAACTGAAAATAAATGTTGGAGAACAAATGCTTTCTGCTGATACCGTACCAATGAAGTGCAGGCAATGTCTAAGTTTTCTCATGGATAATTCAACATTACAAGAAAAGCATGTATGACACAACGATAAATTTTATTTTCTAAAACGTGCAATTATTCAATTTAGTCTGTGATAGTCGGAAGGTTGAAATTTTTAGGAACAATGCAACCAAGTAAGGAATTTCTGTTTCAGTATAGCGGGAGGGAAAGTGATGTCAAAGCGATGTAGGGCTTTTATTTGCACACATCGCAGACGTTGGGTTACTGCGCCCCCTTGCGTTGCGACGGTAAACTGTACGAGGTAATATAAAAACCCAAGAAACCTCGAGAGCAATGCCCACTGACGACGCGATTTCAATTAACGAATCATTAAATTGTGGATTATTTGCTAGGGACTTTCAACCCAGAACGACGATGCCAACAGAAATTGTACTGGCAAACCTGTGGATGGCCTCGGATCAACATGAAAAATCGAAAGAGCGGAGGACATAAGATTACGGGAATGCGCGGGTGAGAGATTGACAGGCCATGGTCCGTCGTGCCGGGTCGACTCTGTTCAAGGCGGGTTCTGTGCTGATATCGGGAGCCTTCTCATGAAACACATTAGTACTCTTAGTGTGTCTGAAGAGGTCCTTAACCTCTACGCTGTAACAGCATGCTTTGTCTGACCACTTACACACTCTCATGGCCTTCGCGCGTCCTGCGGCCGATGGTTTGTTCCAGCACGACAATGCGCCTCCCCACCGAGCAGTAACTACCCAAGCATGGCGCGAGGAACACTCATCTCAGTTTGAAACCATCCAGTGGCCCCCATGCGTCTTGCGGCCGATGGTCTGCTCTAGCAGGACAGTTTGAAACCATCCTGCGGCTCTTCGCGCATCCTGGAACCAATAGTCTGTTCCAGCAAGACAATGCGCAGCCCCACCGGGCCGCAACCACCCAGGCATGGCGCGAGGAACAGTCATCTGAGTTTGAAACCATCTAGTGGCCCCTAAGGTCTTGGGATTTAAACCCTGTGGAAACTCTTGGATACCGTGGATCCTGGACAGAGTTGTGGACATTGCTGCAACATGCATGGCTGGCATTACCTTCGGAATCTATCCGACATCTGATGGAGTCACGTGTACAGGCTGTTATTCACGCTAGAGGAAGACCAACACACTAGCAGGTAGATATCTCTAACGCTTTGTCCATTGAGTGCATATACACTATATAGTATATAATAACTGGTTCAATACACTGAAGAATACTACTTACACTGCACATTTTAAATTATGCCGATTTTCTCTAGAAGGCGTAAATGCATTCTCTTTTTCGCTGCATTGTTTCTCCAAAATATCTGTTTGGAAATATTTATTCCGTGTCGGAAAGGACTCACAAGACGCGCTCATTAAACCCGAGAATTCGGAGTCGTTTTTCTTGTTTCAATTATTTCAAAATACTACACTGCTTTACGATAGACAATCCAGAGACCTACAAATTTGTACTACCAGGGCCGTAGCCAGGGAGCGGTTAGGGGGTTTAAACCCTCCCCGAAATGCCGTACTTCGATAGAAAGAGTAGATAGATCCATCATCATCATCATCATCATTGTCAACCATTATCAATCCACTGCTGGACGAAGGTCTCCCCAAGTTTCCTCCACAACGGTCTGTCTTGTGCCAGTCTCCTCCATGTCACTCCCGCATATTTACGAATTTCATCCACCCATCTCCCATGTGGTCTTCTTCTGGGTCTTTTCCTGTCCCTTGGAATCCAATCTAAAATTTCGGCTGTCCATCTATGGTCTGTCCTTCTGGCAGTATGTCCAGCCCATTGCCATTTCAGGGATTTAACTCTGATCATGATGTCTTCCACTCTCGTCATTTTTCGGATCCACGAGTTCCTCTTCTTATCTCTCCTGGTTACACCAAGTATGCACCTCTCCATGCTTCTTTGAGTTGTCTGCAGCCTTTGTATGTCTCTTTTAGTTAAGGTCCACGTCTCTGCACCATACGTAAGCACTGGAAGGATGCATTGATCAAACACTTTTCTTTTAAGACATAATGGCATATTGCTCTTGAAAATTATGCTGTTTCTTCCAAAAGCTCTCCAGGCCAGTTTTGTACGCCGATTAATTTCTTCATCAATGTGACCCTCACTTGATATCTGCTGTCCAAGATAAACATACGTATCTGTTATCTCCAGTTTTTCTCCATCAATCGATAAATCTTCATTTCTTGTAAAAGCATTAAACATCACTTTTGTCTTCTGAAAGTTCATTTTTAATCCCACTTCTTTACTCTAACTATCGAGAAGATACCAGGCTCAGATTATTCAAACTTATGCACCCACCACAAGTCATCCTGAAGAAGAAATTGAAGAATTTTATGAGGAAATTCGTCATCTAAATAATAAAGGTAAGCAGCACTTGAAGATAATTATGGGAGATTTCAATGCAAAAATAGGGCACCGGCAACAGAATGAAACTTCAGTAGGTAAATTCGGTCACGGCAACAGAAACCAGCGTGGAAATACTCTCGTTGAGTTTGCAGAGGCAGAAGGATTTTTCATCTTGAATTCCTTTTTCAAGAAAAAGCCACACAGGAAATGGACATGGAGACATCCGATTGGGACGACAAGTGAAATTGATTTTATTATGTGTAACAAAAAATTCGTCATCGAAGACTGCAGTGTGCTAAACAAGTTCAACACAGGTAGTGACCATAGATTGGTGAGATGTAAGATGCACCTCAACACTAAACTGGAACGTGGCAAGCTCATAAGACAAACAAAATGTATTGACATAACCAACCTTAAAAAACACCATAATACTTTCAAGATAGATCCATATACTCGTGTAAGTAGTATAGCATGCAAGTCAGTATTTGAAAAATTGAGAGTATTGAATTGAAGAATTTCATGTGCAAGTAAAATGTGACAGAGAAAAAAATTAATATATGTATAACGTACTGTGAAAATTAATTTTCAAGCTCAGAAATCCTCCCCGAAAATTCTTTCTGGCTACTGCTCTGCCTACTACATTGTTGAACTCCTGTTTTTGATAACGTTGGGAATATATTTTAACACTTACAAGAAAACAACCGATTAGAGGTACTTTTTAAAACTTTCCTTGGGTATTAAAACTTTGAATGTCTCACTAAACTACTGAGGTAAACGAGCAGACGACTGATATGATGATTTGAAATTCTAGTAGACTTTTCATGCTCTTTAGTCCAAGCAATTAGGACGTTGAAAAGTCCTGAACTGAAAATAGTATCAACGTACTGGGTAGTAGAGGTCTGCACGGGCGTGATCCGACCCGGAAAGCCCAACGGGTCGGGTTCTTTTTTTTTTTTTCATCCGTGAAGTGAAAACAACCAGGCTCTCTCTCCTGGCCGGGCCAGTACAGCGAAATGTTAAACCTAGACATTTACACCTGCATTAAAAATATCTTTTCGTCTCACAATCAACGAGAGAAGTTCACTGAGTGAAACGAACCTGCCACTTGATGTATTGATAGCTTAAACCGATGAGCCGGGCTGTAAGATGCGGGTCAGAAATGGGACGGTTTATTTCTTTTACGGCCGACATCCAATTCCGTCTTCACGTGGTAGGCTTTAACGACTAAAACACGTGACTTTTTTTCTTTTCCAAGTAATGTTTACAAAGTTGCCTAGCTTCTCGAAACCAAAACCAGTTTCTGGCGCCATTCGTTGCTACAGCGAAGATAAGGAAGCTCGAAGTATTTGTTTACATATTTGGGGATCGAAGAAGAGCCGGATTAAGGAGGATCTGTAGCCATGGGACCCCACCATTGCCAAGGGCCAAGGAGGCATGCATTGGAGATTAGATTAGATTAGACAGAAAGATAGATGCCTCATTAGAAAATCAGGACAAAATAAAATTATTACAAAATCCAAGATAAATTGTAGGAATCTTAAACTTTTAACTCAAGTTCTTATGAGAGAAATGAAAAACAGTGACTTTTTAAAACTTTGCAGATAATTTATGAGTTTGAAGAATGCACTACATATTAATTACAAGAAGCATATCGCTACAGTTTTGGTTTGGTGTTTTAACGGACTTCATAATGTTTCTCCGAAATAAATTCTTTGGGGGCCCACTCAGATATCTTAGCCTAGAGGTCCACTCAGATATCTTAGCCTAGGGGCCCACTCAAATATCTTAGCCTAGGGGCCCATTAAAGTCTAAATCCGGCCCTAGGTCGAGGACTGCCTTGTTTGTATTTAAGTTTACGAAGAGGTTTTGAAATCTAAAACTTTACTTTCTGAAGAAGAACCGATGCAGTGAACATGATATTTACATGGTCGTAACCGAATGATATGACCACCTACCTAATTAATGGGAATAACCACCCTTGGCCCGGATAACAGCGGCCGAGACGGCGTGGCGTGAAGCAATTAATCCCTGGAAGATTGCCCGAAGCACACGTGCCCATTCGGACTACAGCAGAGCACGGAGGTCCCGGAGACGATGTGGTTGTGGGTCGGCACATCGAACCTGTCGATCCAAATAGTCCCACAAGTGCTCTATGGAATTGAGGTCGGCGCATTTCGCCGGCCAACGGAGACATCCCTGTCGTCTTCCTGGGACCAGTCAAGCACATTCTTAGCGACGTGGGAGAGCGCATTGTTCTGTTGGCAGACACCATCACCACCAGGATAAACGCCCAACATGAAGGGATGTGTGTGGTTAGCGAGGATGGACAGGCAGCCATTGGCGTTGTCCATCCTCGCTAACCACATGCATCCAGTGTTACCAGTCATACCAGGAAAACATCCCTCAGACATGCACACTGCCAACCCGGCGTGCACTTGACCAACAAGTGGGTCCGGGTGTTGGTTCTCGTGTGTCTGACGCAGTATCTGCCATCTCCCGTCAAAACCTCGATTCGTCGGAGAAGGCAACCTTTCCGTTCTTCCACTGTCCAATGACGTCCCATGATAACTGCAGGACTCGTTGCCGATGGACCTGTGTTAACATGGGCACCTTGACGCAACATCGACTCCGGAAACCCATGCGTAGCACGGTTCGGTCTAACGTTATCGGGGATACGTACCTGGGTACCCCAGAGTTCATTTACGTGGTCAATTGCTGCACTGTTGCGCGCCGATTGCCCTTTACCAGTAGACGGAGACGACGTTCTCTTCTGGGGTTGATGGCCTTTGGGGCTCCACAGTTATGACGTCATGAGGTACTCGGTGTGTCAGCGGTCCATTCTTGGTGCACCCACGAAGTCTGCTGTTTCTGAGATGCTTCCACCCTTGGCGCGGTAGCCGATGATCATTCATTTTTGAACATCCGTCAAATCACTATACCTCTTCCCATTGTGCTCACGTTACGCACTATGGCTCATCTGTCCTGGCCAGAAGCTTATATCTCCGTGTGGTCGACCTTGTCACGAGCACACTGACGTACACTGCGATAGCGGGGATGGTCATATTATTCTGATACTATTGTGTATGTTACAATGAATTGCGAAATAGAAACCTGATACGCCTATGAGGGTGGATAATCATTTCTCCGTTTCGAAAATGTATTTTCTTTCATTTTAGAATTTTCTTTGTGGACGACGTGTTGCAGGCCACTGAAAACTGCTCTATAGGCCGCTGACTGAAGACTCCTTCCCTATAAAGGAAGAACTGCGTTATTTTCGGTAAATGGCGGAGAACGCTTGATGAAAGTATAAAACGGCCCGGGTCGTAAACTGGAAATTCTGAGCCGGATCGGGCTCCTAATGTTAGGGCTCGGGCCGGGATTTTCAAATTAAGAGAGGTGAATACCTCTACTCAGTCAGTAGGGATGAATCGCAACAAAGTATGAGGTAATAAAAAATAGACCAAATGAAACAAAAATCCACAGGAATGAAACTGTAATTTTACTTTTCTCACAAGCAGCGAAGACAAAGGTAAGTGCTCCCAATTTCTATTAATGGATCTTAAACATAACTTAGATGGTAACAATTTACTAGGACAAAATATGTTTAGATATTCCAGAGTCAACCCGAACAAACATAAGATTCTAACAATTAAGCAATTGTTTAACTTCAACTTAAGCGAAACTATGTATGTATAAACGTATTAAAATGAACCTTGGGCAGGAGCTTTTAAAAAATTAAGGCCGCTCCGTACCGATATAATATTCGAAATCAAGCTCTGCTGAGACTTACTACACCTAGAACACAAACTACTAAACAAAGTCTCGTTTATTCTGGTCCAGAGTTTTGGAATTCATTGCCTGCAGAATTAACATCTATTAATTACTTCAATTTGTTTAAAAAATTAAAGCACTACTTACTTATTAATTAACATTCATTCAATAATGCAGGATGGGTTGAGAGAAGATTATCGGCTGAGGGAAGGAGACGGAGAAATTCGAGACCAGATGGGGATTCGGTGAATGACCAGAGGAAGGGGAATCTTTAACAATGGAGATTTTTTACAACGCATGCTTATTACCTTAACGTTTTATTTGCCTTAATACAGTCTATCGAATATAACACTAGATATTTAATTTAGTTAACGTATTGTATTTTCTCTCCTGACCTTCCTGATGTTATTATGTGAATGCTCTTTCTTTGATTGACTTCTACCAAGGGAGATCGAGGCTGTCAGGTCTCTGCGAGGCATTTTCCTTGATCTTCCTTGCTGTTATTTTTAGGCTTATATGCAACTGTTTAGAATCATTACCTTAAGATCAATAAATGAATTGAACTGAATGTGGACATGAAGTCGGCTATTCAAAAGTCAGAAAATGCAGACAAGATAATTTAACGCACAAAGAACAATAATTTAACGTGAACGACGAAAACCAACTGAATCTGAGAAAGGAATTTTTTTGAGACATTAATAAGGGAGAGATCTCTTGAAATGGGAAAGACTCGGGAACACATGGCGATGTAAAGTGGAATACAAAAAAAAAAAAAAAAAAAAAAAAAAGGAAATCGTTTTAAACTCACCACTTTAACCTCCTTCTCCAGTTGAAGAACGCGCTCCTGCTGACTCTGCAACCTCAACTTTTCTTGCTTCAGTTCCTCTTTCAGAGCTTCCACTTCATCTTCCGTGCCCTCCTCCTGTAAGGACGCGAAAAGGAAAAAAAGAGATTAATTCGATGTAAAGTCAAGCCAAGCCAACCACAAATTCATTTCAGCAAGTTATTCAAAATACTGCGGCTTTTAAATAAACACGCATACTGATTCACAAGCCGACTCATCTGGGGGCAATTAGCATTAAAGAGAGCACATTACCGACAACAAAGTAAAGACTTTTTTTATCTTAAAGAATAAAAAAGCGAAAATTGGTTTGCAGAAAATTTCTTGTTGGCTACTTTTTCTACGGCGAATGAAACTAAACTAGGAAACGATAATGGTTTGGATTTAAACAGAGATCTCATTAACGTAGGATATTCCGGAAATAAGAGAAAGCACACGTGTCAAACTTCAATGAGAAAGAGGATCATTTAACAGAAAATTAATAACGGAGACATTTAAACTAACATAATCTTCCCTCAGCGTTGTTAGCTGAGCAGACATTCTTTCAGAATTGAAGTTCCTCGCAGCGTTGATATTCTTTAAGAATTACAAGTCATGACCCAAGAACTTGCTTGCAATCCACAACAACGAACTGTTTACAGCAAGTAAATTAATTTCAGACATTGTGCCGGATAGTTAGTTCTATATCTAACTTTCCCTTTGAATTTTCATTCCTGTATAAATTGTGTTTTTTTTTCTGTTATACTTTTCACTTCTGAACGTCCAGTTTATTTGTTACGTTTGGCAATGCCGACAGATAGCCAGGTGAAACGTCAAGATACGGAAGCGACTGTAACGAGAGTTCAAGGGATTTTGGATGATAGTTGTGGATTGTTGTAAAATATTCTTAACACACCTGACAAAAAATTACGGAATGCTAATTGAAACATGTACCTAAGCATAAAGTTTACGAACGTAACGAGTTGTATAAATGTGGAGAGTGAAACTGCTGCATACATGCTTGTGGATGTCTGAGGTGTGTGTTTAAAGCGTCTGTAACATTCTGTATTTCCTTTTACAAGTACAACCATGAGTCGTAAAGGTGAAGTTACTCAGTGGCAAAAAGGAACCATTGTTATTGGCAGAGAACAGGGTCATTCCTTTCAATAGGTGGTGAAAGTTTTTTGACTGTCTGAGTCAACTGTCAGTAGTGTCCATTTACAGTGGAAGAAGTATGGAATCTATCACTTTAGGCGGGCAACTGTGGTAGAAGCTCTATGATGACAAATCGGGATCACAGGGATGATAAGCAACTGCCGCACGTTCCCAGACTCGTCAAGAACTGCTTCAACAGTACAATGCAGGACCCTCAGAACGAACGCTACAGAGAGAGCAGCACGGCTTGGGCATTTTCAGTCGTGTTGCCAGTATACGTGCGAAGTTAAGAGCTGTCCAGAAGAAAAATTGCCTTGCTTGGACACATAAGGGAAAAAAGATACTACAGAAAACATACCTTGGAAAATGCTTGAAAAGTTAAAAAAATTAAAAAATTGAAAAACATTGAAATATATACTGTATATATATATCATTTTTTTTCATTTTTTCAATTTCAATATATTTTTTAATTTCAATATTCAATATTTTTCAATATATATATATATATATATATATATATTTCAATATTTTTTCATACTTTAAATATTTTTAATATTGAAAAATATTGAATATTGAAATTGAAAAACATTGAAAATTGAAAATGAAAAACATTGAAAATTGAAAAATTGTAAAAACTGAAAAAAATATTGAAATATATATATATATATATATATTCTATAAAGAAGATACCTAAGCAAAAAAATACAGATATAATTTTGACTCACACCTAGTACAACATAGAAAAGGTTATGTAACTAGGTTTTATAAGTTCGATGTTTGTACTTCATGTACTTTTTCTCTGTTGTTTTTTAGCTTTTCAGCTTTTAGGCATTGGTTTGTCTGTTAACATTTTTGCGGGTTTTAACTCTTTCTTTTCTTTGTAACTTTGAGCGTCTTTTGGGGTACCTAGGAACAGAAGATGGCTAAGCTTGTTCCTTTTCTATGCGCTGTTTTTTCAAAGTAGTTAAGTTCTTAATAACTAATTAATTATGCACTTAAAGCACTGCTGAAATACTTTGTACATATTGCAACTAACTGTTTAAGGTATATAACTTTCACAAAGTTTTCTTTAGTTAATTATTATCTTTAACTTATTCTCGTTTTCGTGCTGTCATAAGTTGTTGAGTAGGGGTTTTAGACTCAAGTTTTCTTTCAAAAATCTGTTCGTTAAAAATTAATATTTCCTTTTTTAATTGCAATGTAAAAATTTGGATTTCTTTTGCATTGATTTTCAGGTTTAAATTCTCTCTCAAACGAACTTGGCGTTTCGTTATGGCTGAAAATCATTTCTAATTATTATGTCACTCTCACAGCTTGAGTTCTCTTTAATCTTCTTCTCTCTGTTTAATAGTAACAGATGAAGAGCATGGGTCGGGCCAGTAAGGTTAATGGATGCAAGCGAAATTGTTAACTAGTGCTAGGTCATGCAACTCTACAGAGGACATGACATATATATATATTTTAAACTATTTTAGGTGGGAATGTTACTTGCATCTATGGCCTTGCAGAAACCCATTTCCAACTAGGTCTTTGTGGAAGTGAGAAAATGCAGAGTTTTTGCTGGTCCTTGATAAAGCCAAGGCTCAGTATTCTCGACACCTTCTACATTCAGTAGTTTTATTTTATTTTTTTATCTTTTCTCCTTTTACTCACACAGGTAGATACATAACCTTTTCTATGTTGTACTAGGTGTGAGTCAAAATTATATCTGTATTTTTTTGCTTAGGTATCTTCTTTATAGAATGTGAATTCTGAATTTTCAAAACTGCTGCGTTGCGCGTTTTGATCTTCAGGTTATTTTGCAACCTTCGTTTTAAATTCTAAAGTTTTTCCTTAGTCTTCAGTTTTGCTCTTAAGTATATATATATATATATATATAGGGATGTAAGGTCAGGTGATGCGTAACATCACAGCCTCTCCTTGACAAATGTCAACCCCGCCTTCTCGTGGTGCATCCTGTTCCCACTAAACAGGCTCTGACGACCGCCAATAGCGGTATAACTATACCATCGCGATTAGAGGAAATGCTATCCCACACTCACCAACCCGCTTGGCCAGCGTGGTGAGTTATGGCCAAACCCCTCCAAAATGACTCCACAACTTAAATCTTGGCCCTCAGTCTCCGGCAGCTGGAATGTACCTGGCCAAGGCAGCGGCCAGTGCGACATGAAGGCAGAGGGTGCTAAGAATCCCCGGAGGACCGGACTAGGCTGCCATCTGTTGCTGACCTTGGCTACGTATAATGAACGCTCCTTATCTTCTGATTCAAGGCTTCTTGAATTGGAAGAGGAACTACAAAGGATCAAATGGGACATCGTCGGGCTAAGTGAGAAAAGGAGAAGATCTCATTGAACTGAAAAGTGGACATCTCTTCTACTATCGTGGGACAGATACTGGCAGAACTAGTGGTGTTGGATTTATAATAAACAAGAAACTGAAGGATAAAGTTGTAGAAGTTGAAAGTTCCTCTGACATAGCTGCAAGACTCGTTATCAAACTCTCGATAAGATACCAGGCTCAGACTATTCAAACTTATGCACCCACCACAAGTCACCTGAAGAAGAAATTGAAGAATTTTATGAGGAAATTTGCCATCTAATTAATAAAGGTAAGCAGCACTTGAAGATAATTATGGGAGATTTCAATGCAAAAATAGGGCAACGGCAACAGAATGAAACTTTAGTAGGTAAATTCGGTCACGGCAACAGAAACCAGCGTGGAAATACTCTCGTTGAGTTTGCAGAGGCAGAAGAATTTTTCATCATGAACTCCTTTTTCAAGAAAAAGCCACACAGGAAATGGACATGGAGACATCCTAATGGGACGACAAGTGAAATTGATTTTATTATGTGTAACAAAAAATTCGTCATAGAAGACTGCAGTGTGCTAAACAAGTTTACCACAGGTAGTGACTATAGATTGGTGAGATGTAAGATGCATCTCAACACTAAACTCGAACGTGGCAAGCTCATAAGACAAACAAAATGTATTGACATAACCAACCTTAAAAAACACCATAATGCCTTCAAGTTGGAACTGAAGAACAGATTCTCTGCTTTAGAAGGCCTTACATCAGAAGAAGTGGATAAATATCAGAAGAAGTGGATATTTCTGAAGTTAACAGAAAAGTAACCAAAGCTCTGATGGAAACAGCAACAAAATTAGCTGGATCTAAGAACAAGTTGCATGTGAACAAATTATCAGGAAAAACCAAAATGTTGATGCAAAAAAGAAGAGAGATGACGACAACTAAAGAAGATGTGACTTCCAATGTGGAATATATAGAGCTATGCAAGACAGTACGAAAAAGTATCACTGAAGACGTAAGGAAATTCAACTGTGAACTAGTGAGGAAAGCAATTGAAAACAACCAAAGCCTAAAGATAGCAAAGGGACATCTCAGTAAGGGAAGAAAACAGATTATGGCACTGAGAAAAGAAGATGGTTCTGTAACAAGAAATAGAGGCGAAATTTTGACAAGAGTGAAAGATTTCTACTCCAAATTATATGAAAAGGATGATACATATACTCCAGACATCATGAAAGGTACCAGTACCAGAGTTCTTCCTGTTCTCCCAGCAGAAGTTGCATATGCAATCAAGAACATGAAGCGGGGAAAAGCTCCAGGAGAAGATGGAATTACTGTAGACATCATACAAGAAGCAAGTGGAGAAATCGAAACAGTACTCGCCCAAATTTTCACTCGATGCCTTAACGAAGGGAAGATTCCTGAGGATTGGAACAATGCTACAATGATCCTGCTACATAAAAAGGGTGACATTGAGGATCTCAGGAACTACAGACCTATTAGCCTTCTATCAGTGGTTTATAAAATCTTCACTAAAGTTCTTTCACACCGTTTGAAGGTAACACTGGACATGGCTCAACCGAGAGAACAAGCTGGATTCAGGAGTGGCTACAGCACTATAGATCATATCCACGTACTGAGAGAACTAATTGAAAGAGCGAGGGAATATGAACTTCCATTGTGCATGGCTTTTATCGATTATGAAAAAGCCTTTGATTCGGTGAAACCATCAGCAGTTACAATGGCTCTGAAATCCTGCGGTATTGAAGATGCATACATTAATATTATTAATAACATCTATGAAAATGCAAGTGCAAAGATTCGGCTGTTTGAAAATACAATACACATAAAAATTGGAAAGGGAGTGAGACAAGGTGACACCATATCTCCGAAGCTCCTTAATGCCACATTGGAAAATGTCTTTCTATCACTGAACTGGGAAAACAAAGGGATAAAAATTAATGGAGATTATCTAACCCACCTTCGTTTTGCTGATGACGTAGTCATTTTTGCAACTACCCCATCAGAGCTGCTGGGTATGATCCAGGAACTTGCTGACAAGAGTAAAGAAGTGGGATTAAAAATGAACTTTCAGAAGACAAAAGTGATGTTCAATGCTTTTACAAGAAATGAAGATTTATCGATTGATGGAGAAAGGCTGGAGATAACACACGTACGTTTAACTTGGACAGCAGATATCAAGTGAGGGTCACATTGATGAAGAAATTAATCGGCGTACAAAACTGGTCTGGAGAGCTTTTGGAAGAAACAGCCTAATTTTCAAGAGCAATATGCCATTATGTCTTAAAAGAAAAGTGTTTGATCAATGCATCCTTCCAGTGCTTACGTATGGTGCAGAGACGTGGACCTTAACTTAAAGAGACATACAAAGGCTGCAGACAACTCAAAGCTGAATGGAGAGGTGCATGCTTGGTGTAACCAGGAGAGATAAGAAGAGGAACTCGTGGATCCAAAAAATGACAAGAGTGTAAGACATCATGATTAGAGTTAAATCCCTGAAATGGCAATGGGCTGGACATACTGCCAGAAGAACAGACCTTCGATGGACAGCCGAAATTTTAGATTGGATTCCAAGGGACAGGAAAAGACCCAGAAGAAGACTACATGGGAGATAGGTGGATGAAATTCGAAAGTATGCAGGGGTGACATGGAGTAGACTGGCACAAGACAGACCGTTGTGGAGGAAACTTGGGGAGACCTTCATCCAGCAGTGGATTGATAATGGTTGATGATGATTATGATGATATATATGTATATATACTGAAGAGCAAAGCTGAAAACTAAGGAAAAACTTTTGAATTTAAAACGAAAGTTGCAAAATAACCTGAAGATCAAAACGCGCAACGCAGCAGTTATGAAAATTCAGAATTCACATTCTATTAAGAAGAGACCTAAGCAAAAAAAATATATATTTTTGACTCATACCAAGTACAACATAGAAAAGGTTATGTATCTACAGGTGTGAGTAAAACGAGAAAAGATAAAAATTAAAATAAAACAACTGAATGTAGAAAGTGTCGAGAATACTGAGCCTTGGCTTTATCAAGGACCAGCAAAAACTCTGCATTTTCTTACTTCCACAAAGACCTAGTTGGAAATGGGTTTCTGCAAAGCCATAGATGCAAGTAATAAGCCCACCAAAAATTGTTTTAAAAAATATATAGATGTCATGACCTCCGCAGAGTTGTATCACCTAGCTTTAGTTAACAATTTAGCTTGCATCCATAACTTTCATGGCCCGACCCATGCTCTTCATCTGTTACTATTAAACAGAAAGAAGAAGATTAAAGAAAACTCAAGTTGTGAGAGTGACATAATAATTAGAAATAATGTTCAGCTATAACGAAATGCCAAGTTCTCCTGAGAGAGAATTTAAACCTGAATAGCAACGCAAAAGTATTCCAAATTCTTACATTGCAATTAAAAAAGGAAATATTAATTATTTAAAACTCAGATTCTTGAAAGAAAACTTGATTCTAAAACCCCCTACTCCACAACTTCTGACAACACAAAAACGAGAATAAATTAAAGACAATAATTAACTAAAGAAATGCTTTGTGAAAGTTATATGACATAAACAATTAGTTGCAATATGTACAAAGTATTTCAGCAGTGCTTTAAGTGCATAATTAAGTAGTTATTAAGAACTTAACTACTTTCAAAACACAGCGCAATGTAAAAGAACTATAACGACTGGTCTGCTGTCCTCTTCTCAGATGAGAGTAGATACAGTCTATCGTCTGATTGTCGACGACAACTGATCTGGCGTGATAGTGGTACTGCATATTGTCCAGCAAACATACAGGAAAGGGACCGATATCCGACATGTAGTGTCATGGTATGGGCTGGCATTATGATCAATGGCCGTACGTCCCTCTATGTGCTTCCAACTGGGACTATGACTGGCCAACGATACATTAATGATGTTCTGCTACCTCATGTTCGCATGTTCCGTGGTGCTGTCGGTGATAGATTCATTTTCATGGACAACAACGCAACATGTCATCGAACAGTTACTGTCCAGGAGTGTCTTGAGAGCGAGGATATTCAACGCCTCGTATAGCCAGCACGTTCTCCAGATCTGAATCCCATTGAAAATGTGTGGGATGCTTTGGGGAGGAGTCTTGCTGGTCACCAATGCCCTCCAATAAACAAGGACACCCTCATCCGTGCACTGACAGAGGAATGGGATAAATTACCCCAACAGCTGCTTGATAATGTTGTGCAAAGCATGACACGAAGTGTGGAAACTTGCATCGCCCTCCATGGTGGCCATATCCCGTATTGACATCTTACGCCGGAACGCCTGGGGACGGTAATTGCATTTTTTTCACGTTTACGTATTCTGCACAAAATGGCCTGTTTGTCCCTTGAACACGTTCCAAAGCCTTCTGGATTTCAGAGCACAATAAATTGTCTTTCTTGTAATGTCCTGGCATTCTGACATTATTTTATTTCACTTGGCATCCAACCACACTTACTTTTTTATGCGCTATATAGCCGTTTATGATCCGTCCTTAGCAATTGTCCAGCAGTGTATAAAGGGAAGTACAAAAGTAAAATGATATGATATATGGAAAACATTCAAAAAAATTAACTGTCCAGGAACTACCCGTAAAAAGAGAGCATTACCTGTTAAATTAGACTGTTCTCCTCAGGGGAACACCAGCCTAAGGGTGACCTTTCGAAACAGGAAACCGGTTTATAATATACAAAAACCGCCTGTGTGTCCCCTAGGTCACCGGATTGCAATCATGAATCAATTTGAACGAAATCAATGACAAAACAAATAAACGAAAGACAAATATTGAGCAGTAAAAAATCAAAATTGTCCAACCTTCTTACCTTTCGGCAGTTACAAGTATCCGAAAAGAACGATCCAACGGATAAGGAGCAGCAACCTTTTGGCGATTGAGAAGAACTATTGGACAAACTTAACAGCCCTATGTGTTTTCAAAAACTATCTGGGAATGGGCAAGCAATTGTTTCTTCAAGTTCGAGGTATACCTATGGGTACCTCGTTTTCAAGTATTCTCGCTAATATATACCTGTATACATATGAAAAAAACTTTGCAACCTCCCTTGTTAACTCAAATCAAACAATGTTCCGATACATTGATGATATAATTACCTTCAACTACTGTGATTTTGAAGCCCAGTCACTGGAAATATACCCAAAGTGTCTTACCCTAGAGACAACGAACGCTAACGAAAACGGGGTATAATTCCTGGATTTGGATATACGACACGCCGAGGATTCGCCTGTTGTATCAATATATGACAAAAGACGTAACTATAACTTTAACGTCAACTACTATATCCACTGGAACTCAACTATACCAAAATATGTACTGAGAAATTTAATAATTTCTGCGTTTTGTAGAAGTATTAAAATATGTAATAACTCAGAGGTTTTGTTAACAAACTTGAGAAGACTATTTAAGACATTTTTGTCTAATAACTACCCTCAAAAGGTTTCTGCTAAGGGTTTTTTGTCAATTGTTGAATAGTGAGGTATCTAGGCGATTTTTTCACAAACATTCAGCTATAAATATTTGGCACATCACCAACAAATGACCTTACAATATTAAACTATTTTCTTTTTTCGCAAGTGCCACATGGTGGGTCACATGTGGCTGAAGATTTCCAATTAATACTTTGTCGTTTCTACACTTCTGTCACTTTAACCGTAACCAATACTCCTCTGTGGGTTATCCTGTGGGATTGCGTGTCTAGGATTTTCAGTTTGAGCGGTCAGGGGGATGGGAAGGACATGCTGCTCCTTATCTCTTGGATAAGGAGCAGCATGAATCCGGCGCTGTCCGCCAGCCAGCCGGAGTGTTGTATGTATATATGTATACAAAGGGTACACCAATTCTCAAAATTCCCGTATTTGGGCCAGAGACAGAAATCCCAATGCGATACATGAAGGACCCGTTCATTCACAGAAAATTGGTGTGGGATATGACCTGGCGCCGCATGATTGGTCCCACCTTCTTCGATTCAACCATCACAACAACTGCATATACGGAAATCTTCAACATCTTTGTAAATCAATTGGACGACGAAGAACTCTCCATTGGATATTACCAGCATGATGGTGAGACATCGCACACCAATATGGCCGAAATTCAGTCCTTTTTTCGGCGACCGCGTCATTTCGAAGGGCCTATGGCCACCACGCTCGCTTGATCTGACGCCTCCTGGTGAATTTTATGGGGATATCTAAAAGGGAGAGTTTACCAAACGAAACCGCGAACCATAGATGCCTCGAAAGCAAACATCACCGAAAACATTCAGGCAGTGACAGCGGACGTACTGGCAAGGACTTCCCACAATATGGTGCGCCGGGTTCAATGCTGTCTGGATGCAAATGGTGGCCACTTCCAGCACATGTTGCGATGTCATCACATTTCGCACAAAATGTGATAAGTCCACTTCAAATTTCGTTGCAATATCTTCATTGTTGTTAATATTATTAAAGAAATGCCGGGTTCGGTAGCGAGTGGAACACCCTGTAGAAAACAACGCTGCAACATTTTACTCAAACACTATTTCCATATTTCCTTAAACTTAAGGAATCTCCTTACCATCAAGTTTGCAAAATAATCACGATATTTCAGCAGCAACAGCAATGAAAGAGTTATTTCTCGAGGATACAAGGATTAAAATCGCTTCTGTCAGAGTTATGCACGTGGCATTTTGCCCGAGGGGAGATAGTTATTCATGGGGTTATGTTCTGAGAAAGCGTGACGGAATTCCTTAGAGACGAAGGGGAAAGGACGGGAAAAAATGGCGGGAGAAAAGAAGCGAAAGTGGCCGTGTGAATAGGATGGGAGATGGAGTCGCTCGTGGAAGGAGCGGACAAAGGGATAAGCGGAGAGAGGAGGCGTAGGAGAGGAGGGAGTGATTGATACTGTTCATGAGGGTGTCACATTCGTCAGAGATAGAGAGTCTTAGAAGAGAAAGATGGGGGAAAAAGAAGAACGGCTACTAACTGGAGAAAGCACCCTATACGCTGAGAAACGCATTTCTCGATGGAGGCAGTGGTCGAAAATTTGGTTTCATGCTTCCTTGCATCTCTATAAAAGCTCCCAGAATTCCGTGCTTCTTTCAATCACACGTCTCTTATTGTGAGTCATGCTGTGGAAATTGAAAGTTTATCTCCTAAGTCACGCGCCCCTGCTGTGCCAGATAATTGAGAACGAAAGAAACAATGGACAGCGCAATCAGTCTACGAAAGATGAGATGAAACGCAGACACCAGATATGTAACACGACGCTGCTCACCACATATGTTAACAATTCGTTCTCCTTGACAGATGCACTATTTTAGTGGCATATTTCCTTTCTCTGGACTGGAAGGTCTTCAGAGTATGAACTCTCCATTAGAGGTGCGAAAACGTTTGTGCGTTGACTACGATGATATTCCGTGGGCATTTAATGGACAATAGTTGATAAAATAACTAAAACTTTAAATATTTTCATGAAACTAAAGCGACATTTCTGGATAGGCGACTTGTTTTCAACAAAGTAAAGCAACTAACATCGCGAATAGATGGATTCGATTTCCACTAGCCCGTTTAAAGGCATCTTCGAAATTCAGAATAATTAATCAAAATTGATTCTAGAAGACAAAGAAACGTGAAGGCCTTCACGTTTAAAAAACATTCGGAGGAATATGGAGTGTTGCTCACAGAACTGCAGAAGAATATGCGTTTCTCACTTAGGAGCCGTCCATAAAGTACGTCTGTGATTATTTACTATTTTTAGACTCTCCACCTCCCCCATGTCACATTTTGTCCGATTGTTGACACCCCTCCCCCTAAAAAGTACGTCCTTATTTCCACAACCCCCTTTATTTTTGACGACTGCTTTTAGAAGTCCGTTGAGAAACAGAAAGAAAACATGTAATTATTTAAAGGAATCTTCCATATATTTACACGTTTGCTTCAGAAAATATTTATTATTTAGGTATTAATTTATTCCCAAATGCTACCCGAACTTTATCATTCTGAAATAAAGATCTACAAATGAACGCACGCATTCAAGGTTGCAACACTCCCGATTATACTTTCTAGAAAACACGATAGACTCGGTAGTACAAATAGGAGAACTTAATATTAATATTCTGATTTAGCTAAATATAATCAGAAATCTGAAATATTTCATACATCTTTTAGCACGTCTTTTGTAAAAAAGATCGTGCTTATGTTACCGGTTTGTCCGTCCGTCTGTACCCACGATATCTCTGCAACTATTAGTCCGATTAAAAATTCTTTTTTTTGATTTTTTTGATTGAAGGTTTAACAACCACCGTGAGCAACTCAATGGGCTATAAGCAGTCTCCCGTCCCTAATTTAGGGTCACTGGTTCCAGGGAAGGGAGAGAGCCAGTGCCGTAAGACAAACACAACATCCATGCCTCACCGGGATTCGAACCCGGACCCCGTTCGGACGAATGATCAGAGGCCATCGCTTAGACCACTGCGCCACCGGGGCGGCAAAAATTCTTTTTGCATTGGAAGCTTTAAATATGCGAATGATGATCCTTCATTTCGTTTTTTTTTTTACGATGTACAATTTCGCCGCAATAGGGCGTAAATGCAGATGATGTCGAATTTAAAAATACGTTTTATTCCATATATTTGCTTCTACACATCCGATTGAAAAACTCTTTTATCTTTCGATTCCATTTATGTGGAAGAGTATTTTAGATATAGTTACTTTTTCAAATTACGCATAGATTTTTCGCTAGGGGGTGTAAAAGAAAATTACATTTTTCCCGATACCTCTTCTTCTAAAACTCCGATTTGAAACTTTTTTTTTTTTTTTTGATTGGAGGTTTAACGACCACCGTGAGGAACTCAATGGGCTATAAAAAGCAGTCGCTCGTCCCTAATTTAGGGTCACTGGTTCCAGGGAAGGAAAAGAGCCAATGCCGTAAGACAAGCACAACATCCATGCTTCACCGGAATTCGAACCCGGAGCCCTTACGAAGGAATGGTCAGAGGCCATCGCTTAGACCACTGCGCCACCGGGGCGACCATTTTTTTCTTCAGCGGATACACCTCCTGATGGAAAATCTTTTGCTTATAATTTCAAATTTTTGATGAAGAATACTTTGGCCAGCAGGGGGCGTAAGGGTTAATTTTTCCTTCTGAAGTATTTGCCATAAAATCTGAGCTTCTAAAATATCGATAAATTCTTTCGTGGACTGATGCCACTCACATCGATAAACCTTTTCAGAATATTTTCTTCTTCTTAATATATTCCACAGTTTCTCCGCTAGGGGGCGTAGATGTATATCTAATTTTTGTCAATATCTCTACTTCTAAGAGTACGATTTGAAAAAAAAATCCTTTGTTGGATAATGTTTTCAGTGTGACATGTTTTTCATATAATTTCAAAATTTTCAAGTAATTCATAGACATTACGCTAGGAGGCGTAGAGGTAAATTGCGTTTCCCCTTATATCTCTGCTTCTAAATCTCCGATTTGAAAAATTCTTTCTACACCGGATACAGCTCTTGATGGAAAATCGTTTGCATATAATTTCTAATTTTTGTAAAAAATGGTTTGGCCACCAGATGGCGTAAGGATTAATTTCCACTTCTAATGTATTTGCGGCAAAATATCAGCTTCTAAAATTTCGACTGAAGAAAAAGTCGTCTGTTGACCGATACTACTCATGTCGACAAACCTTTTAGGATAATTTTCTTCTTGAAATAATGCATGGTTTCTACGGCAGGGGGCGTAGATGTATATCTGATTTTTGTCGATATTTCTACTTCTAGGAGTCCGATTTGAAAAATTCCTTTTTTGTTGGATACTGTTTCCGATGCGAAATGTTTTTCTTAAAAATTCAAAATTTTCAAGTAAATCATAGACTTTCCGCTAGGGGGCACAAAGGTAAATTGAGTTTTCTGCGTTATTTCTGTTGCTAAAACTCCGATTTGAAAACTTCTTCCTGTATCGCATACAAGACCTGACGGAAAATATTTTTTACATAATTTCTAATGTTTAGTAAAGAATGGTTTGGCCACCAGGGGGCATAAGTGTTAATTTCTGCTTCTGATGTATTTGAAGCAAAATCTGGGCTCCTGTAAACTTGACTAAATTTTTTTTTCTTTTACCGATACCACTCATATGGATAAACCTTTTGAGAATACTTTCTTCCTAAAATAATGCATGGTGTTTGTTCCCAAGAGGGAATGTAAAGTCCCATCCACATCTTATTTTTGTCGATATCTCTGTTTCTAAGAGTCCGATTTGAAAAATTCTTTCGGTGTTGGAGAGCGTTTCCGGTGCGAAATGTTTCTCATATAAATTCATGTTTTTCTTAACGCACAAGTCTGCTACCAGAGGGCGTAAGCTCACAATTTCGTTTACAGCAATATCTGAGGGATTAAAAACCCGATTGAAAAACTTCTTTCTTCCGTCGGATACTATTGTTTTCCATACCGGTTCCATTGACTTTGAATAGCTTTGATAAATTTAATTTGCGTCAGAAAGGATTCAAAAGACGTGCTAATTACACCCGAAAATTCGGTGTCATCTGTCTTGTTTAATTATTAAAAGAAAAAAAAGACGAAGAAATACCATCCACTACATTTTCGCCGCAGGATATCCGAATTACTAAACCTTTCCCCTCCCCCATGTCACATTTGGC
Organism: Macrothele yani; assembly: GCA_039090855.1. Taxonomy (NCBI): domain Eukaryota; kingdom Metazoa; phylum Arthropoda; class Arachnida; order Araneae; family Macrothelidae; genus Macrothele; species Macrothele yani. The sequence continues at coordinate 6,928,684 of CM077014.1, forward strand.
CCGGTTGTCACCTGTAATCTCAGACGTACTTTATGGATGGCCCCTTATACGTGTTTGACATTAATACCTAAAATATCGCCTCTCCAAAAATTCTGAATTGCCCTTAATGTCAATTTTTTATCAGCTATGCGTTAACCGAATTGCTTTTCTTCTCATTTATACGTTAATTTGTGGTGTTGTGAATTAGAAATTCAGAGTAAGTTGATTCCGTTTCCCAAACTCTCTTCCTACTCTTCCCCCTTTAGAGTTCAGTTTTCCGATCTCCCCCTTTCGCTCTCTCAGTTACCTGTCATCCAGCTGCTTTATGACTCACTCTGCTGAGCTACAATTGGTCAGATCAGTTGGCATCTGTAGTGCACACCTGACGTTACTTGACGTTGTCATATTGGACTTTTCCCTTCAGACTTTCGTGTGCATTCCCTTTCCAGACAAACTATCACCTCAAGAAGATATCGTTTAGCCATCTGACTGGAATACTACTGTATAATTGAAACAGATGAGTTTAGCTCCCAAGATTACGTCAGCTGCTACGCGGATTTGGCAACGCCATCACTTTAGACTCTAAATAAAATAATTTCGAACAAAAAGTGCAATTAGAACGTTTCCAGTGATACGAGTGATCATGAATCCCAGGTAAGTGCATCAGCATCCAAATCCAGCGATGCACTGAAATAGTTGGGAGTCTTTATTTTAAATACACCAGATTGTGAGTACTCAAGAGACGCATATGCGTATTAAATCCGTTTATTTTTGTGGTGTAGTCAGCACAAAGATTTGCCGAGCTTTCGCACTCCACTGGGATGCTTTTTCAAGGCAATGATAAGACATAAAAATGCAGGGAATTGGAACACGTAAAGAACAAAGATGATTTTTTACGCTTTCCAACCGTAGGTTGAAGAAGCATACATGCTCCAGCTTTTTCCGTCCGTCTGTTTGTCTGTCGGCACGATAACTCACGTAAAAATAGTTCGATTTCGATGAAATTTTAGTATGTGGTAGGGGACCACCAGGGGACGAACCCTATTGAAAATGTGTGAAGTGGGGTCAAAGGTCACGCCATAAGAGCGGGATCCATTTCATTGCCTTTATGCGACATAACATGCGTAAATATGGTTCGATTTCGATGAAATTTCAGTATGTGGTAGGGAACTACCTGGGCACGAACTCTATTGAAAATTGGCAAATTGGAGTCAAAGGTCAGGCAGGGCATAAGAGCGGGATTTATTCCATTGCCCTTATGCGTCATAACTTGCGTAAAAATGATTCGATTTCGATGAAATTTTGATATGTGGTAATGAACCATCTGGGAACGAAACCTATTAAAAATTGGTGGAATGGGGTCAAAGGTCAGGACATAAAAGCGGGATCCATTTCATTGCTTTTATGCGTAAATATGGTTCGATTTCCATGAAATTTTAGTATGTGGTAGGGAACTACCTGGGCACGAACTCTATTGAAAATTGGCAAATTGGAGTCAAAGGTCAGGCAGGGCATAAGAGCGGGATTTATTCCATTGCCCTTATGCGTCATAACTTGCGTAAAAATGATTCGATTTCGATGAAATTTTGATATGTGGTAATGAACCATCTGGGAACGAAACCTATTAAAAATTGGTGGAATGGGGTCAAAGGTCAGGACATAAAAGCGGGATCCATTTCATTGCTTTTATGCGTCATAACATGCGTAAATATGGTTCGATTTCCATGAAATTTTAGTATGTGGTAGGGAACTACCTGGGCACGAACTCTATTGAAAATTGGCAAATTGGAGTCAAAGGTCAGGCAGGGCATAAGAGCGGGATTTATTCCATTGCCCTTATGCGTCATAACTTGCGTAAAAATGATTCGATTTCGATGAAATTTTGATATGTGGTAATGAACCATCTGGGAACGAAACCTATTAAAAATTGGTGGAATGGGGTCAAAGGTCAGGACATAAAAGCGGGATCCATTTCATTGCTTTTATGCGTCATAACATGCGTAAATATGGTTCGATTTCCATGAAATTTTAGTATGTGGTAGGGAACTACCTGGGCACGAACTCTATTGAAAATTGGCAAATTGGAGTCAAAGGTCAGGCAGGGCATAAGAGCGGGATTTATTCCATTGCCCTTATGCGTCATAACTTGCGTAAAAATGATTCGATTTCGATGAAATTTTGATATGTGGTAATGAACCATCTGGGAACGAAACCTATTAAAAATTGGTGGAATGGGGTCAAAGGTCAGGACATAAAAGCGGGATCCATTTCATTGCTTTTATGCGTCATAACATGCGTAAATATGGTTCGATTTCCATGAAATTTTAGTATGTGGTAGGGAACTACCTGGGCACGAACTCTATTGAAAATTGGCAAATTGGAGTCAAAGGTCAGGCAGGGCATAAGAGCGGGATTTATTCCATTGCCCTTATGCGTCATAACTTGCGTAAAAATGATTCGATTTCGATGAAATTTTGATATGTGGTCATGAACCATCTGGGAACGAAACCTATTAAAAATTGGTGGAATGGGGTCAAAGGTCAGGACATAAAAGCGGGATCCATTTCATTGCTTTTATGCGTCATAACATGCGTAAATATGGTTCGATTTCCATGAAATTTTAGTATGTGGTAGGGAACTACCTGGGCACGAACTCTATTGAAAATTGGCAAATTGGAGTCAAAGGTCAGGCAGGGCATAAGAGCGGGATTTATTCCATTGCCCTTATGCGTCATAACTTGCGTAAAAATGATTCGATTTCGATGAAATTTTGATATGTGGTAATGAACCATCTGGGAACGAAACCTATTAAAAATTGGTGGAATGGGGTCAAAGGTCAGGACATAAAAGCGGGATCCATTTCATTGCCTTTATGCGTCATAACATGCGTAAATATGGTTCGATTTCCATGAAATTTTAGTATGTGGTAGGGAACTACCTGGGCACGAACTCTATTGAAAATTGGCAAATTGGAGTCAAAGGTCAGGCAGGGCATAAGAGCGGGATTTATTCCATTGCCCTTATGCGTCATAACTTGCGTAAAAATGATTCGATTTCGATGAAATTTTGATATGTGGTAATGAACCATCTGGGAACGAAACCTATTAAAAATTGGTGGAATGGGGTCAAAGGTCAGGACATAAAAGCGGGATCCATTTCATTGCCTTTATGCGTCATAACATGCGTAAATATGGTTCGATTTCCATGAAATTTTAGTATGTGGTAGGGAACCACCTGGGCACGAACCCTATTGAAAATGGGCGAATGAGGTCAAAGGTCAGGCGGGGCATAAAAGCGGTATTTATTCCATTGCCCTTATACGTCATAACTTGCGTAAAAATGGTTCGATTTCGATGAAATTTTAGTATGTGGTAGGGAGCCACTGGGGACGAACCCTATTGAAAATGGGCGAAATGGGGTCAAAGGTCAGGACACGAGTGGGATCCATTCCATTGCCCTTGTGCATCATAACTTACCTAAAATGCTTGGATTGCGACAAAACGTTATCATGTTGTTCCGGAGATATAGTGAACCGGTTCTGTTGAATATCAATAAAATGGGGTCAAAGGTCATTGCACAAAAGCAAGATTTATTTCACAGCCATTATTCTTATAACTTGCGTAAAACTGCTTCTATTGCGACAAAACTTTAGTATGTTATTCATGAGGTGTACTGAACCGGTTCTGTTGAATATCATCGAAATGGGGTCAAAGGTCAAGACACAGGTGCGAGATTTATTCCACAGCCATTATTCTCATAACTTGAGTAATAATTTCTGGTATGTTGGAAAGCGTATCATAATCGATGCATTGCATGATTTTACTAACTTGTTGAAAATAACATGGGTGACACCACGAGCATCTTATTTACATGAATTTTCATCACGCAATATCGCGATGTGTTTCCACCTTTCAATAACGCATGCCAAACCATTGGTGGTTCAGTAGAGACCATATCATCCCATGCCACTTTGCTGGATAGGATTTCCACTGTTTCATTGATGGCAGTCTCTTTAAAATTCGTGTAAGCGGCAATTCTTATAATACTATTCCATACAGGAGCGGCCGAGAAATGCACGACTTCTCTGGCGAGGGCTGTATTCTGCATGTCCTGGTTGACACTTCGTACGTATTCTTTACATCTAGTGTTCAAGGATCGCTTTTAAGAACACGTACCAAGTGCCAACCAGGACATGCAAAATACAGCCCTCGCCAGAGAAGTCGTGCATTTCTCGGCCGCTCCTGTATGGAATAGTATTAGAAGAATTGCCCCTTACACGAATTTTAAAGAGTCGAAATCCTATCCAGCAAACTGGCATGCAATCTCTACTGAACTACCAATGGTTTGCACGCGTTATTAAAAGATGGAAACCCATCGCGACGCACTGTATAATTGCGTGATAAAAATGCATGTAAATAATATGCTCGTGGTGTCACCCACGTTATTTTCAAAAATTACCTTCGCTCTTTACGTGTTCTAATTCCCCGCATTTTTATGTGTGCCATTGCCTTAAAAAAGCCTCCCAGTGGAGTGCGAAAGCTTGGCGAATCTTTGTGCTGACTACACCACAAAAATAAACGGATTTAATACGCTATATGAGTCTCTTGAGTAGTTGGGAGTCGTTAGGGGCCTCTTTTAAATTTATAATACTGACGAAGAAACAATGAATGCTCTCAAAAGCCTTGAAACTGCGATGCTTCAACTTAAAAATAAACAACAATAAAAAGTTAATGATTTTTTACACCATGCTGACGAGGCATATTCGGAAAGCAAGTACCGCGTTAGGTTATTAAAATTAAATGAGAATGTATTTGCAAAAAACGTTATTTTAATCAGATTTGTCATAACTCGAACTACTTTTCTACGTTCTACTTTACATTACCTAGCTACCTTTCTACATTAAACTACTTTTCTAACCTTTTTTCTACGTAATACTGAAGTTTCTGCGGAAACTTTTCAAAATGGAAATTTCGTTAAGTCGGAGATCTACCGGCAAATTTGCTGATCTTTATTTTCAGGAATGTTCCGTGAATTCACAGTACTTATGTTTAAGTGTATACCGTATTTCCTTCAAAAGAAAGTTAACACTGTTATTATTTTCTTTCATGTGTAGGATCTTAACTCTTTGGGTTAGACCACAGGCCTTCTCATTCCCTTTCAAGAATGGTACTAGCCGTAGGGAAGGGGTCCTACGTAAAGGGTACAGGAATTTGGAGTGGTCAGGCCAAAGCTGAAGAAACGAAACAGGATAAATAAAGCTATTTATTACCTTGGATTTATTCACTTTAACGAAAGTTATTATTAAAAGCCATCTTTAATATCGCCTCATAGATTAAAACTATTACCGTTTTAGTTAGAGTTCTTGAGGTGTGATATTGGGATGGTCCTTATCCCAGTTTTCGATTACCCACTAATATAAGCCACGCCCTGCTAAGCTTCTATTAATTGCTGTTTAGCTGCATCGGCTGTTCATGAAGTTCAATTTGAGAATTACTTAATTGCTCTGGTAATGGTTTTTACGGCATTGTTTGGACTTCTCATGATTGACCCCTCTTTTTTAGTAGGAAGTGGGAGAAACAACGGTTCACACGTAAGAGGAAGGCACACGGGCAAAGTAAGTTGCTAATTAATGAAGGAGGAGTATGAGAGGGGTGAAAGTGGCTTAAAGCTGACATGATGGTTGCAAGAGGGAACACGTAAAGTGGACCTTTTTCTGGGTGAAAAGAGAACAGCAAAAGAAGGTAGTCTTAATCTAGCGCTTGAAAAAGGAGGGGGTAGTTTTTTTTTCAGGGGAGAGTCTTTGTTACAGTGAGGGTTTTGTCTCCCAGAACAAAGCAGGGAAAATAGTGGTTTTAGAATGTCCAGTTTCTACATGGGAGATCGAAGCAGAATTTTTAAGTTGGGAACGGGTATCTTTGGGCAGCAGCAACGCAATCAAGAAAAATGATTGATGGAACGAGCAAGAACAGATCAATGTGTAAACAATAAAAATAGTAATATAAAAACAGGACATCTCCCCTCCATACACAGCACTGAATAAAGAGCTCCACTATACAGGGTGGTCCGAATGTCTTGTTACCACCGTATGGAACTAATTATATTTGTTCTCTGTTTTCAGATGGCTGACACAAGCAACTATAGTGTGGAAGAACGTTTAGTAGCAAGTGTATGGACACATGAACGTCCACAGACTGGTAAAACAATAAGGGGAGTGCAACGTGACTTTACAGTAAGATTTGACAAAGAAGCCCCAACGAAACAGACATTATTATGATGGGAACATAAACTGTTCAGAACTGGATCAATACCGGATAAGAAAAAGACTGGAAGGACTACATAGAGGCCAAAAATATTGTGCTGCCGTGGCTGCATCAGTGCTGAGATCTTTCAAAAAGTCTCTGAGGAAACGATCGGCGGAACCTGGATTCCAAAAGATCACCATGCTGATTCCCATGAAAACAGGTCTGCAATTGAAGTCCTATCGTCCTGTTTTTATCAAGGAGATTACTCATACTGATTTTGATAAACGGAGTGCCGCATGTGCAAGATTGTTGGAGACATTTGTGACGCTCCCTCAATATGGGGCGGTGTTCTTCAGTAATGAATGTGCCATCTACCAATTAGCCGTGCTAGGAATGTTTATTTTTGGAGCAAAGAAAACACACATTATTATGAGCAGTTGAAGCACAAGCCACTACATGTAATGATTCGTACTGCACTGTCCAGTAAGTACGTGATAGGCCCCTATTTTATCGACGACTCGGTCGATTAGCATTCCTATCTCGACATGCTGAGGGACTGGTTTGTGGCCGAGCTGCAGAGATGTGGTCTTCTAGCAGAAAGCTGGTTCCAACAAGGAAGCGCTTCGGCTCGTTATGCTATCCGTGTTCAGGAATATTTGGACGAAATGTTTTTTTTTTTTTTTTTTTTTTTTTTTGATTGGAGTTTTAACGACCACCGTGAGCAACTCAATGGGCTATAAGCAGTCGCCCGTCCCTAATTTAGGGTCACTGGTTCCAGGGAAGGGAGAGAGCCAGTGCCGTAAGACAAACACAACATCCATGCCTCACCGGGATTCGAACCCGGACCCCTTCGGACGAATGATCAGAGGCCAACGCCTGACGAAATGTTTCCTGATAGGTAGATTGGGAGAGGATCTGCTCACCTGCCTGCGCCTCTCGAATGGCCTGCATGGAGTCCAGATCTCTTCTCTTGTGACAATTTTTTTTTTTTTGATTGAAGGTTTAACGACCACCGTGAGCAACTCAATGGGCTATAAGTAGTCGCCCGTCCCTAATTTAGGGTCACTGGTTCCAGGGAAGCGGGAGAGCCAGTGCCGTAAGACAAACACAACATCCATGCCTGACCGGGATTCGAACCCGGACCCCTTACGGACGAATGATCAGAGGCCAGCGCCTTAGACCGCTGCGCCACCGGGGAGGCGCTCTCTTGTGACAATTCCCTATAGGGTATTATTAAGGACTGTGTCTCCAAGAAAAGATACCAGGCAACCGACCAGTTGCAAGACGCTGTACATTTCGCATTTACCCAAATTGATAAGGCTTATCTCAGTAAAATATCGCACAGGACATGAAGACTAATGTTTTGTCACGAAAATAGTGGAAGTCCTACTGACCTCCTGCATCGGTAACTTTGTAAGTTGTTCTGCAGGGAGTAACAATTCATTCAGACCACCCAGTAGATCAGTGATTTCTCATTTAGCTAGGAATGCATTTATTTCACCACAGGGGGAAAATATAGTTAAAATCCCGGAACTGCTAAATTTCCTTACTAGCGAAGGCATAGCGAACAAACGCGACTGAGCACTGAAAGTAATGAAGTGAACAGCCCTGTAACAAAGCATCCATATCTTACTCACATTCAAACCCAGATCTACTAGAAAATGTTCTAGAACACTCTACCCTCTAGAGACACCATGCTGATATCGTTGAAGTAAAAAAAGGCATGTTTGATCTCTTTAAGGTAGATAACTACGCACAACGTTTAACATAGGCATAAACCGCATTCGTGAAACTGAAAAATACAGGCGTTACGAAATGAGAAGAGGGAAGTTTTGCCATCTTTTAATATGCACAGACTTTACATCCATCACTGCAAATAATTTCTGGAAGAAACAGTTCCAAGTGCGTACCCTACCTTGAGTATTAAGCGCTCACAACCCCATCGCCTTCCCCACAGATGAAGTTCGCGCAAGCGTAGGCTGACAAACACGATGTTAGTCTTCGATGTAATAGCTTCTCCTCGCAGACCCTCCCGCAGAACGGATATTGAAAATTCTCTCCCTTCTTCGAACCGTCATAAACTTCCACATACAACAAATATGACATTCCTGTTCAGCGTCTTGGAACAGAATCATATTTCTCCAAAGATACATCGAAATGACCTGTTGTTGTTCAGCAGCGTACATTCGTCGAAAGAACAAAACCAATAAAAAAAATGAGAGACAGAGAGAGAGAGAGAGAGGGGGGAATCTACCCACCAAATCATTGTGTTGAACCACGGTTGTCAGCACACGTAAATATCGTTTCTTGAACCTTCTCCCAAATCGTGTTCCCTCGCAGCGGACGGTAAATTTACGAGATTGCTACAAAATTCAATTTTCTCGGCCAAAAATAAAGACGTCAGATGTAGCTAATGCGAAAATAGTCTTTTATCATCATTTCGTGTCAGAGAAACGGAGAACCATTCTCGCTATCCTGGAGGATTTAATAGAGGAATTCATCCGTTAGAATAAACGGATGTCATGAATCCCGAGTTTTGAAGGCATCTGACAAACACTTCGATCGTAAAAATATGTTTAAACAGCACTTACGATCTGGAACTGAATTTCAGATAAGACATGATGTTATTAGCTCGTTTCTTGCTCTCTCGCAATCATATGATTTATCTCTTTAAATTAATAAGCATGTAAAAATGAGACAATCGCTGAAAAGTTAATAACATGTTCTTGAGTAACTGGAAGTAAAATATCATGCCGAACTGAGCTAAAGTGAATTTAAGCAAGACAAAGAAAGATATTTTGCATTAGGAGGTATAATTGAACCATGTGACTGAGACTGCTAATTCGTTAGGTGGGTGGGTGTTCAATAAGTTTTAAGCCTAAGTATGGTACAATAAAGTAACAATGTTTACATGCCTTAGAAATGCAAAAACAACCACACAGCCGTTGGATATAAGTAGCTGGAGTTCAGGAAGTTTAATACGTAATACCAGTCAGTCATAGCGGCAAAATAAAACTAATATATTGGGTGTGTGCAAAATTTCTGCCCGTTTTTATTATATATGCAAATTCCGATCAGAGTAGTTACGTCACAGATGACGCTGTGATGCCGAATTAACGGCCAATGAAACGTGGAGCAGTAGAGCCTATAGAGGCACAGGTTTGTTCGAGTAAGTTATTCGTAACGGAAATTACGGACGGTGTAACATGGCATGCGATAAGGAGCATATTAGACATTGTTTATTGTACGAGTTCGATACAGACAGTACTGAAGCCGCGGCTTGCCGCAATATCTGTCAAGTGTATGGGGAGGATGCAGTTGATGATAGCACATGTCGCCGTTGGTTTCGGAAATTCCGGGAAGGAGACAGAAGCTGTAAAGATCAACCACGTCCTGAACGTCCATCCGTTGTTTCTGACGAGGATATGAACCAAGCCTTAACAAATGACCCACATCCAACCGTTCAGAAATTAGCGGAAACGTTGTCGGTACACAGAACAACAGTCGAAAGACGGATGTATGCGCTCGGGTTCATCACCAAGTTCGATAACTGGGTTCTGCACTAGCTTTCTGCAAAGCAACGAGAGGAGAGAATACGTACCAGTGTTTCTTTGCTTTCTCGTCATAGAAATGAACCGTTTTGGGGATGAATTGTAACAGGTGATGATAAATGGGTACTGTACCGTAATGTAAAGCGTCGACGGACTGTGAGTCAAGGTGAGGAGCCTGCTCTATCGAAATCAAAAGGAGGACTGCATCCCCAAAAGGTTTTGTTGAGTGTTTTGTGGGAAGTCCAGGGAATAATCCACTGGGAGGTGTTGGCACTTAACCGAACGATAAATGCTGACCTCTACTGCCAACAGTTGAACAGATTGCGAGAACAACTGACATTGAAGTGGCCAGCACTTGTCAATCGCAAAGGCGTGATCCTTCATCATGATAATGCCAGACCTCATGCTGCTTTAATCACTTGGCAAAAATTAATGGACTTTGGTTGGGAAGTGTTACCTTACCCGGCGTATTCCCCGGATCTGGCACCTACGGACTACTACCTTTTTCGATTGTTACAGAACGCCTTAGCTCTCCAAACCTTCGATGATGAAGACGATGTGAAAACGGCATTACATTACTTTTTTGACTCTAAAACACAGGAGTTTTTCTGGCGTGGGATTCACCTATTTATTGACAGATGTCAAGAGGTCATGCAGAATGATGGCAATTATGTGAAATCCTAGGTATGTTATTTGCCGTGTTCTCCTCCTTTCTTTGCAGCATACAAAAACGGGTAGAACTCATGCATACATCCAATAATAGGCGACTAGTACTGAATGACATCATAGTCCCTAGTGACTTCATCAGTACTTGCAGCGCCATCTGCTTTTATCCAGTGGCCCGAATCGGAACTAAGCTCACCGCTATCGCACGATACGTAAAATCGAGGAGAAATACAGGAACATAAAATAAAGTTTGTGAGACAAACGACTTCATCTGCGGCAACACGCAAATACTCGAACAGCTCGCTGTCCTACTTTGACAAGGTTCTACGTGAAAAAATTCCCAAATTTGAGGTTATGTCTTCAATGTATGTACTATTTGCAACTCTGTATCCAGGGACTGACTTTGAACGGCCTATGTTAGCATTTTATGGAATAAGCAAAAGTGACACAGTTGTAACTGCAATGCTACTAAAAGAAATCATAGTGTGACATGGTTGTAAATGCTAAAAAGCCATAATATGGCGTTCTAACGAAAGCCAGTAGTTTGACAAAGCATATAATGTTTTGTCAAACTACTAACAAACTTGTTTGGGCGGTATTAGCTTTTCAGTAAAACGCTGAGTCCGATCGTTTTATACCGCCAGGGCGATATATATTTGGATATCCACAACGTCGGCGGCCTGTTGCGTTTAAGCCTGCAAGTGAGTCACGGAGCACCTGTACCTCGCCGATTCCTCGTGGCCAACGGTAGAAGTTGTTTAGTTTGGCGTTCGTATTTGAGTAGGTATTATTGCTGTTACGTAATTAATTGCAATGGACAGAGAAAGTGAAATAGAAAATGTGAGTTGCGTTTCTTTCAGCACTCAGTCATCAACGAACTGCAGCGACAAAACTCCAGAATCCCCACGGAAGAAGGTTCGAAAAGGTATTGCCAAACCACAGAAATGGAAAAGCAATGTAAGACAGGCAGCACATCAGTCAGGTAAGTTATATGTAAGTGGGCGAGGAAAGACTGTCCCTGCAAAAGAGGTAAAAACATTGAAAAAATCTCTAATTCATTGCAAATTCAAATGTAGTCAAACGATACCTGAGGATGAACGGTTTGAATTGCACAAAACATATTATTTGCCAAATGCAACAGAAAAGAGACATTTCCTAATTAAAACTACAGAATGTTCTCACACGATTAGGCCAAAGACAAAAAGAATTGATGATCCAAATTTGTCTAACGTTGAAGACTTATAATGTTGATGGGTTACCAAGAAATAATCAAATGCAGTCGAGAAGTAATCATTCATTCAAGTATTTCTTTCATGTTAAGGATGAGAAAATTCAAGAATGTAAACAGTTTTATTTGGGAACTTGATCCATATCATAGGAGCCAGTACACATGCACAAATGACTAAAAATACTCAGACCAACACCGCTAACTAATCCTGATCACAGAGGCAAAAGTGTTGGCAGTAGAAGAGTGCCAGAGGGTAATGCTGATTTTGCTCAGCAACATATTAAATCATTTCCTAAAATTGAATCACGCTATTGTAGGGCTACTACAACAAGAGAATACCTTGATTCAAATCTAAGCATTTCCAAAATGTATCTTTTACAAAAAGAGAAATGTACAGAGCAAAACATTCATCCTGTTACATAATCTATGTATTACAAAATTTTCGTGACGGAATTTAATTTAGGGTTTCATGATCCAAAAAACGATCGTTGTGACTTGTACGAAAAATTCAAAGTTGATGAGAAGACAGGAACACTTACTGATGACTTAAAAAATAGTTATCAGCATCGTGAAATTGCTAAAAATGCAATGAGAGAAGAGAAGAATGAAGACAAACCAGGAGGCAAAACAGCGCTTTTGTTTGGCCTTGAAAATGTTCTTGCTCTTCCACGATCAAACGTAAGTTGCTTTTTTTACCTTCGTAAATTAAATGTTTACAATTTAACCGCGTACTATTCAGTGGCTAAAACCGTTTATTGCGCTATCTGGCATGAGACTTTGGCAGGACGAGCTGGAAATGGCATTGCCAGTGCACTTAGGAAAATATTTTTATGTTTCGATTGCAGAAAATGACATCAAACTGAATTAATTACATGGTCTGGTTCACATGTACCACTATTCACAAAAGAAAATCCAAGCGTTACTTCAGTAACAATGAAGTATTCTGTTCCCGGCCACTCTTGCGTTCAAGAGGTAGACAGTGTTCACAGCTGCACTAAACGAACCCTGAAACACAATGCCGTGTATTGTCCAATTAGACTCGTTAGAGCATTACTAAAAGTTAATCAAAGGAATCCGTATAGAATTATACAAATGAAACCGCAAGATTTCAAAGATTTTGCTACGCCTGCAAAGCTTTTGGGACTATAAGGCTATTCCTTACACTCTAGTGGCAAAGCTTGAAGTTCACAAACAAACTACATGAAATGGGTTGCAAAGTTAATCATAAACCAGATACTGATGAACAAGTTGTTAATATTAAGTTTCAAACATCAAACAGGAAATCAGTTGTTTGTCCATGTGAGTCTCTGGGAGCTTTTCAAGTCACACCTAAAGTGCAGAGAGCAAAAAATGAAATATCTGAATTAAAGAAAAAGGACATTAAAGCTCGGTTACTTTTCATGCCATTGCAAGACAGGGCAATATTATTATACAACACTAAATATAAAGTAGGCTCCTTTGCAGTAATATTGTAGACTTGGTTTTATGTTATTTATGCAATAACCAACTTATATTTGTTTTTCACCTTTTTTTAATATTTCAAAATTAGCATTTCAATCTATAACACAGAAATTTTGTACTGATGTTATAAAGCTACAAATTGTAAATAAACAAATACACCGCTCTTTCTACGTTTTATCAACACACAGCAACCGAATAATAAAATTTTTATTCAGTCACCGCCGGGGAAAGAGCGATGTATTTGTTTATTCACTGACGTCACGTATATGTAGGATTTTCGCTACAAATTGTACTGGAATTAACTAAATAACCTGTAGTTTGACAAAGTCGTATGTTCACTTTCAAATGTCACAAAACTTTTATCACTTTCCCGAATTGGCAATATGAAAGTGACAAGGTTCTAACTGCAAAACGGACTATGTCAGTTTTCTATATGTAAACACAATAGTTCGTTGGAAAGTAGACTAAAAGTATTTATAACATGCTTCAATAAGTGTCCAACATTTCACTTTGTCGAAACTTCATTACGAACAAACTTACAACAAAATAAAACTTTAATCTCCTTTTTCTCAAATACTGCTCCGATCAGTTAAAACCTTGTCAAAGTAGGGCACCGAACTCTTGCGACATTTGTTCTATTGCGTAGGTATTACGTCGTGTTTTACATTTTCTTGGCATTGCAGAGTAATTTCAAAAAAAGGAATAAAATGGCAGAGTGATTTCATAAAAAGGAATCAGCGTTATTTTATTTCATAGAAAGGAACAAGCAAAATTGTAAAACTGCAGGCGTATTTTTTGATTTACTGTGATGGAAATTCTAAAAATTTTGGGTTCCGTAGAATCTTTTTTTTTTTTTTTTGTAGTACAAGATGGAAGAAGATGAAGCTGAAAGAAAGCGTCGCTTAAGCACAGAACGACAACGGCGCGGCGATAGCATGCAAACCAATCTTCTAATACTTTGCATACCTTGAACAAAGGTAGAGCTAATCGCAGACGAAAGGAAACTTTCGAAGAAACACAAGCCAGACATATAAACTCATGCTGTTGCGCATGCTAAACACCGACATCAAGAAACTCCTGAACAACTACAAGCTCGACGTAACGCAGTTGCTCTCTCAGACGCAATTCACCGGCAGTAAGAAACTCCAGAAGAACTTCAGGCTCGACGTTCTGCAAATGCTCACTCACAAGCAAATCACCTCCAGTGAGATGCAACTGAACAAGAATATTTTAGTCAAGTTTTTCGAGAAGAGGCAGTTCACTGTGATGAAGCTCACAAGTGGTTGGACATAGCTGTTTTTTGTTGTTGGTGACCTATCTTATAGGCTGCCCATTAGTAATTCAACCGTTTATTATAATTATGTATATGTATTTTACGATTCTAAAGAGGCATTAAAGAGTTTGGGAGATCTAATGTCGCCTTGTCTCACTTCCTTACCAATTTTTATGGGTGCTGTATTCTCAAATAGGCCATAACCAATACCTACATTTATCTTGGACAGCAGATATCAAGTAAAGGTCACACTGATGAAGAAATTAATCGGCGTATAAAACTTGCCTAGAGAGTTTTTGGAAGAAACGGTATAATTTTCAAGAGCAATATGCCATTATGTCTTAAGAGAAAAGTGTTTGATCAGTGCATCCTTCCAGTGCTTACGTATGGTGCAGAGACGTGGACCTTAACTAAAAGAGACATACAAAGGCTGCATACAACTCAAAGCTGCATGAAGAGGTGCATGCTTGGTGTAACCAGGAGAGATAAGAAGAGGAACTCGTGGATCAGGAAAATGACAAGAGTGGAAGACATCATGATCATAGTAAAATCCCTTAAATAGCAATGGGCTGGACATATTGCCAAAAGGACAGACCATCGATGGACAGCCAGAATTTTAGAATGGATTCCAAGGGACAGGAAAAGACCCGAGAAGACCACACGGCAGATGGGTAAAAACATCGTTGTGGAAGAAACTTGGGGAGACCTTCGTCCAGCAGTGGATTGATAATGGTTGACAATGATGATGATTTCACGATTCGTGTTATAAAAATGTCAGTCACAGCTTTTTCACCGGTGCATGACACGGGCTATGAGCTAGTTATAAATATGAAACCCACAGAAGTAACTGAATTTTTAACAAAAGAAGGAAGTGCGCGGCCCAACATACAGCATCGTAGGTTAGAGTTTACAGCAGGGGTAGTGAACTTATGGCACGCGAAAAAATTTGTTGGCGCGCGGCATGCACAGCCTCTCTTTAATTCTTTAAAACCATAAAAAATAAATATACAGTAGAACACGCTTATAACGAGACCCTCGTTAAATCCGGGCCTCACTTAATCTGTTTTGCGTGAAAAATTCCACTATGTAAAATACGCATAATGACAATATGCAAATACTTTTATATCCATACCAGTGGCGTATCTTGGGTCCGAGACTTGGGCTATCTCACCCGTCTCGTCCCCACCCCACACAGTACTGTTTTTCCAAAAATTGCGAAGTTTAATTTTCAATTGTTAAGTAATAGAAGTAACATTTTTCTAAAATTTTAGGTACATGCTACTGCTAACATGATACCAAATAATTACGAGGGTTAGAATTTGAACACTTATTTGAACATGAACTTCTTTCCTTTTGTGTGAACTTGAGTGTTACGTTTTCATAAAAAAGTTTCTTCCGAGTACTTCTTCACATTTAAAAAGAATATTTTTCTCTGTTGACAAAACAGCCAAGTTGCTCGAATGTACATGTCCTTGTGTGGCTCTAAGATATATCTTGATTCTTTTTTATGCAGAAAAACTTCTTTCGGCAGTTGCTGACGGAAACTTTAATATTAAATCTGCTAATCTGTACACCACACTAAACACTACGTTCAATTTATTTAACTTTATGTAACAAGCAATGCCTCTCACCGATTTGGTTTTGTATTCATCAAGGGAATAAAACAGCTTCAGTTCATTTTTTTGTCGAGCTGTATCAAAATTTTAAACACAGAGTTCTTTAAGTTCTGACAGTAGATGTTCAGAGAAGCATTCACGAAATTTGTCAAAACTATTCAAATCCAACAAAGTCACGAATTTAAGATATAATATCATTGATTTTTATCCATTGACGCTTCACGCAAACTGAAACAACTCTCGCGAAACACGTGCTGTTATGTGTGGGAGCATGTGAGTGACTAAGGTAGTCTAAGTCTTCTATTTTCTGAGTGAACCGTTACCCAAAGCAATGGCCCATTCCTCTCCACCCGCTCATTCAATGTTTGTCATGGAAACGCTAGCAGGCGATCGTATGGAAGGTCTTCGAAACAGAACAGCGAATTCGCACGTGTTTTTTTTTTTTTTTTCGCAGCGAAAGCGTCAACATATCTTAATACCGTTGATAATTGACTTTTATTTGTGCTTCCCCTGGGCTTCGCACCTAGCCTAGCTAGGCCTCGAATATACGCCACTGATACATACACAGTCATGACATAAGTAAACAGGCACCTCTCGTAATGTCATTTTTGCTATGTAGTGGAGTCTATATTGCATTGCAAATCTCTTTAATATATTTTGCACGACAATGGAAGTGAGTAGGTAACACCAAACGAACCTTTCTCAACCCAATGCAGCCAAGGAACTAAGCGACTTTCAAAGAGGACAAATCGTGGGGTAATCGAATCTCGGAGCCATCCATCGTCAGATTGTGCAAACCTGCACATTTCTCTTGCCACAGTTAATCGAGTGTTAGTGGAATTCAAGAATGCAGGCAAGGTTGCACTAGCATCATGTACGGGTCGCCCTGAGCCATCGCAGAGGTTTCTTCGAGTTGTCAAGCGTTCTGTGGAAGCCAATCCTCGTGGCAAGGCCACTGAGATTGCAAAACAGCTTCAAATGAGTTCCAGAACTGCTCAGCTGTATCTTCGCCGACTTGGCTATCGCGGAAGACCGGCTCGGCA
Source organism: Macrothele yani (assembly GCA_039090855.1). Lineage (NCBI taxonomy): Eukaryota > Metazoa > Arthropoda > Arachnida > Araneae > Macrothelidae > Macrothele > Macrothele yani. Next base: position 6,945,743 of record CM077014.1, read on the forward strand.
TACATCTCTTTTGTGAGAAGCAAAAATATTCGTCGCAGATTGGCATGGGCGACAGACATGATTGAGAGACCCTTAGCATTTTGGCACACTGTCATATTCTCTGATGAGTCCCGATTTGCATAATTTTCAGACAGTAGAAGGGCCTGGCTGTGGCGATTGTTCAGACAGGAATTCAGTTTGAAGCACCTACACAGCCAACTGTGAAACACGGCGGTTTTTCAGTGATGGTATGAGGAGCCATATGGATGACTGGTCGTTCAGTCCTCATAGAATGTGAAGGCAACATAAATGCACAAAAAGAAATAACCATCCTTGATAGAGGCTTGCTACCAATATTCTCCAGTGGCCAGATGTCAAAGGCTACCCTCCTTCTTCATGGAGAATGGCGCTACATGTCGTAGGGCAAACCGTACCCAAACATGGCACGAACAAAACGCCATTCAGAAGCTGTCGTGGCCAAGCCAGAGCTCTGATGATGAACCCAACTGAACACCTGTGGGCCAGATTGAGTGGAAAATTACGACAGATGTCACAGAAACCAACCAACAAGACACACCTGCTGGCCTTGCTATGTGAATAGTGGGCTCAAATTCCACATATCACCACAGCTGATTTCATTTCCACAATGCCTGGCAGGGTGAAAGCCCTACGTACTACAAAGGGTATTGTTGCCAGATACTAAATCCAGCTACAACTACAGTTCCTTCCATTTCATGCGGACAGAAAATAAATACACAATCGAGTCACATTATAGTGATCACCTCCTACTTTTGATGTCAACAGTGCGTGCCAATGAAAGAAGGCACGTGTCATGAGCTGGCTTGGAAAGTATGTAAGGTGTGCTGTAGGCATTCTGAAAATATATCACTCGTTGCTGTCATGGATAAAAGGAGCGATTTATCAGATTTGCAAAGAGCCTTTCGGGCCAAGAGTGGCAGTATTTCTTAAACAGTTCTTTGTAAACTGTTCGCGTGCTGCTGTGGTTAAAGTGTATCGTGATTGGAAAAATGGCACCACTGCGAATAAGCGACGTGCAAACTGAGAAGCACCACGTGACATTGATGTGATAGGTGAACGTCGGCTGTGAAGGTGCGTGAGGGTAGATCGACACGCTACAGTGGAGCAACTCACTGGCCGAATGAACCAGGGGGCTATCAGAAATGTGTCTAAAACGAGAGTTCGGCGAACCCTGTTGCGTATGGGGCTCCCATGCAGACGGATGGTCGCTGCATCTATGCTAACGAAGTTTCACTGGCAAAAAAGGCTTACATTTGTACGGTAGTATCGGAATTGGACCTCGCTGATCAGCAAAGGATTGCCTTCTCCGATGAGTCATGTTTTCTGCTTCATTGAACGGATGGACGTTGGCGTATAAGGCGAGAAATATCGCAGAACAAACACTCTTCCACCATTGCTGGAAGAACACAAGCTGGTAGGGGCAGGGTTATGGTCTGAGGAATGTTTTCGTGGCATTCTCTGGGTCCACTCATATCTGGAAGGCACTATGGACCGAATTCGTTATGAATCCATCCTTGCAGACCACGTACACCTATACATGCTAATTGTCTTCCCTGGGGCGGATGGGATCTTCCAGCACGACAATGCGAATTGTCACGCAGCTAGAAATGCCCGAGAGTGGTTGGAAGAGCACGATGAAGACTTCAAAGTACTTCCCTTGCCCAGTAATTCCCCAGACTTACACCTAATTGAGCATCTGTGGGACCACCTCGATCGTGTTGTTAACCCTATGGATCCTCCACCACGCACCCTCAAGCAGCTGTTAGATGCACTGCAGTCAGCATGGCTCCTCATACCTATGAACACCTTTCAGCACCTTATTGGGTCACTCCGAGCAAGTCTAGCTGCCGTCTGCGCTGTACACGGTGGTTACGCTGGGTATTAGCTGGTGGTCACGATAACGTGACTCGACCGTGTATTATTAGCAAATCAGGTGCCTATTTACTTATGTTATGTCTCGGTAGTGTTTTAGGTTCTGTTCCCTAATAGTGACATAAATCAAGAATTGCTTCGTAAGATATACATATAGTTAAAAGACATTCCTTTTTAACAAATGCGCAACTCAAAAATTGCTTTGAAAAATGGAACCGAAATTTATACGAGTAAATCTGAGCACCCTTTCAAGCATGAAAGACATCAATGTAAATTGAACAAAAAAAGGCAGTGGCATAAATGAAATATTGCTTCGTCAAATGCGGTCAAAATTTAAACATTGCTCCTTTCGTTAGGCAGTCCAGTTCATAACACTGTTTGGTTACACAGCTGCATCCCTTTACTGAAATATGAGAGGACGGTGCTGCGTGACTTTCCGTCGACACTTCCGTCTAATGATAAACTTCCAGCTTCGTTAATTCCTATAACAAATTGCAAAGCTTCGTTAACCTCTATGAAAATTTCACAGCACTAGTTCCCGAAACAAAATCGAGTGAAAAAAGTTTTCCGGGATGTAAAGTGGTCGCGTCGTTCGAAACATATGGCTATCTAAGGTTTACAGTTAGAGGTCGTTCTGTAAACAACTCATTACCAGTTTCCTTTCAGTCTCTCGACGAAAACCCCAAGATACGACATCATCATCGCCACGGAGAAGACAAACGTGACGCAGACATCTACTTCTCTCTCTCTGCTGATAATGAACTTCGTGAGTCAGAACGAATTCCAAGTCACTCCCGACACATACACACAGACAAATTAAAGTTCCTCCTGGAATCTGCATCTTCCCCGCTTGTTTATTATGCATCGAAGTCCTCTCATAATGCCCGTTTAAACAGGTCCTTGGGGGTAAGGAAATTTAGTCTCTTCTCCTTCCTCCACTCCAGAGCAGTTCTTTGCCCTTGGCATTGTGATGAATTATTCCCAGTAATTATGGTTCCGACAAGACGATAATTAGACCTTGTGTGCTCTGGAATTTCGAATCAGATTAGTGTCGTTTCTCCCTCACAACAGCAACGCATTTGCTGCGCAGTTCTTAACCCTCCCGGTGATGGTTGCTTTGCCGCCCTGTTGGGTAGTTGGTCCATTAAGAATGGACCATGGAGGCGAAATGTAGAACACGGGCGTTTCGCACTAGGACTAAAGTGAATAGAAAACCTAGAAAACAATAAGGCTTTGAATAGTTCGCTTGCCATGGTTTTCTTAAATTGAATGCCATTTGCTAAAATAAATTCCGAACATTACATATAATAAAATCAGACGAAAATCATATAAGGCAGTCAGCATCGACAGTAAATAGTTTACCACTTTTCAGCCCAGAGCCACAATCAAGTGTTCTGTATGTAGCCAGATATTCAGAAAGCGTTGGAATATAAATGTACGAATGGACGGATATCTCCGCTAAATCCATTTTGGGTGAAAAATCTCACCATGTGATAATATGCATATACGTTTATATTACAGTGAGACAATTAAGTAAGGAGATTGGATCTATAAAAAAAAGCAAACGGAAAAGCAGGAAAACTTAGATAAATATATTTTACTAGAAGTACATTCCCCTTGCGTTAATACAAGAAGTGGTACGATCAGCCAACGAAAGGAAGGACTTCAAGAAGTCATCTTTTGGGACGGAGTGAAGAGCTGATGTCACAGTTCTTTGTATGTCTTCATATTTATTCGAAGTACATTCCTCCCGTGTTAATGCAAGAAGTGGCACGATCAGCCAACGAAAGGAAGGACTTCAAGAAGTCATCTTTTGGGACGGAGTGAAGAGCTGATGTCACAGTTCTTTGTATGTCTTCATATTTATTCGAAGTACATTCCTCCCGTGTTAATACAAGAAGTGGCACGATCAGCCAACGAAAGGAAGGACTTCAAGAAGTCATCTTTTGGGACGGAGTGAAGAGCTGATGTCACAGTTCTTTGTATGTCTTCATATTTATTCGAAGTACATTCCTCCTGTGTTAATACAAGAAGTGGCACGATCAGCCAACGAAAGGAAGGACTTGCAGAGGTCATCTTTTGGTATGGAGTGAAGAGCTGATGTCACAGTTCTTTGTATGTCTTCATATTTATTCGAAGTACATTCCTCCTGTGTTAATACAAGAAGTGGCACGATCAGCCAACGAAAGGAAGGACTTGCAGAGGTCATCTTTTGGTATGGAGTGAAGAGCTGATGTCACAGTTCTTTGTATGTCTTCATATTTATTCGAAGTACATTCCTCCTGTGTTAATACAAGAAGTGGCACGATCAGCCGACGAAAGGAAGGACTTCAAGAAGTCATCTTTTGGTATGGAGTGAAGAGCTGATGTCACAGTTCTTTGTATGTCTTCATATTTATTCGAAGTACATTCCTCCTGTGTTAATACAAGAAGTGGCACGATCAGCCAACGAAAGGAAGGACTTGCAGAGGTCATCGTTTGGTATGGAGTGAAGAGCTGATGTCACAGTTCTTTGTATGTCTTCATATTTATTCGAAGTACATTCCTCCTGTGTTAATACAAGAAGTGGCACGATCAGCCAACGAAAGGAAGGACTTGCAAATATCATCTTTTGGTATGGAGTGAAGAGCTGATGTCACAGTTCCTTGTGTGTCTTCATATTTTATTCGAAGTACATTCCTCCTGTGTTAATACAATAAGTAGCATGATCAACCAACGAAAGAAAGGACTTGCAGAGGTCATCGTTTGGTATGGAGTGAAGAGCTGATGCCACAGTTCCTTGAATGTCTTCATATTTATTCGAAGTACATTCCTCCTGTGTTAATACAAGAAGTGGCACGATCAGCCAACGTAAGAAAGGACTTGAAGAAGTCATCTTTTGGGACGGAGTGAAGAGCTGATGTCACAGTTCTTTGTATGTCTTCAAAATATTTTTCTTTTAAAGACAGCTTCAATTTAGGGAATAGAAAATAGTCGCACAATGACTAATCTGGCGAATAGGGTGGGTGGGTGGGGGTTAATACACACGCTTGTTTTCGTGTCAGAAATTGCTGCACACAGACTTCTGTGTGTGCGGGTGCATTATTGTGAAGAAGGAACCATTGCCCGTTTTTGCACTCCAGCCTGAAACGAACAATCGTCTTCCACAATCGTTCCAAAATAGATGTGTGAGCATTGCCAGTGACGGTTGTACCTTCAGGAATGAATTCGCGATGCAGAATTACATTGCTGTCGTAAGAGCACACAAGCATTGCCTTGAATTTGGGCTTCAATAACCTGATGTTCTTTACTTTAGGTGACTGCGGCGACTTTCACTGAGCAATCTGACGCTTCGTTTTAGGATCATAACGAAAACGCCATGTTTCATCACCTGTCAATATACTTTGGAGAAAATTTTGCATTGTTTTTGCAGACCACGATGTCTTTTGCGTACTCCACTCGTGTATGTTTCTGGTCGGCTGACAAAGCATACGAAACAAAACGAGCACAACTCCCCCCCCCTCTCCTATAAATCTTGAACTAAAATTTGCCGAATCGTCTCTTTATTAACACCGAGCTCCCACTCCAGCATCCTCAAGGTCATACAACGATCACTTTTCATCCTTTCGCGAACTTTCTCAATGAAATCAGACATGCGCACTGAAATCGGGTGTCGCGGTCTTTCGTCATTTTCCAAATCTTCCCGTTTATCCTTGAAACGTGCATGCCATTGTAATAATTCCGCACAAGATAGGCAATTTGCTCCACACACATCACGCAACAATTCAACTGTCTCAGACGCAGTTGTACCGATTTTCAAACAGTACTGGATATTTGCTCTCTGCTGCATGACAGAGCTGTGACAATGTTCCTTCACCGAATGACGTCACGCACGAAGTAAATAATTATCTGCACAATTCTACCGCAAACGCTGTTGCCACCACATAGCTGATAAATGACATGAAAAAAAACATGCCTTTCCGACCCGTGCTCGCAACTTAATTGCCGAAGTGTGTATATATCCATGACCACTGGATATACTTGAAAGATTTAATTAACTACGGCAGTACAAATCAAAACAGATAAGCAGCAAATCCATACATTAACAAGAATGTTAATATTGTTAATATACATGTATGTTTGTTTAACCCCTTAACTGGCTGTGGAACGAATTAACTCAGGGTTAGCAAAATGTGTTTCGAACGATTATATTCGCCGGCTACAGAGTCCATTTTTGGCTGCAACGAGTGAGTCTGTGCATAAGGTAGAGTTGCTTTTCTCCATACCTTTGTTATTCAAAGCGATCACTAGTGATTTCTGACTGGTTACCTGCTAAAACGGCTACAACAATGATGAAGAACCTCAGAATAGAGATGTTTGGGTCAGTTGTGTTTAAAATTGGTATGATGATCGTGCAAGAGAGACTATTCCTTTCCCAGAATGCATTGGGCCATGGAGCAAGAATAAAGACTAGAAGAAAGCGCTATCGCCTGTGACAAGTTTATGGCCAATACTGCTGAGATAAGACGGAGAAAACAAATTGTTCTGCCGTAGTTTTCGTAAACCCCGGGTGCTATGTGGAAATTTCTGTTTGGGGAGCGCGGATAATTTAGGACACGTTTTGGATCAGATTCCTCGGCCGCTTGAAGGGTTAAAGATTGCAGCAAGCATTTAAGGCTATAAACAGTCTCCCGTCTCTAATTTAGAGCCCCTTGGTCCAAGGAAGGTAGAGTGCCAGCGCCATAGGACACCCACCACCCATGAGACCGCTCCGCTGGTCGAGAGGTAAGAGTCACCTAATTTGGAATCCCAATGAGATATAAGTGACATGTTCGTCTTGCGGCGCTGAAATCAGTGGTCCTAAATTAGGGACAGGCGGCTGCTTATAGCTTATACATAGAATTGTACACTGTGGTCGTGTGGTCATTAAAACCCTGAAACAAGAAAAATTGTCATCCGGTCCCAGTTTGAAAGCCGACGCGTTTCTGTGTAACGAATAATAATTATTTTAAAATAATACTTTTGAGGCAAATCTTGCCTTTCTTCGGCAGTTTTCAGCGGGCATATTCCAGGAACTGTTAGTCATAAAAATAAATACACAAAATAAAACTTCATATTTTAATACCCTTCAAAATATAACTTAATGTACTAAGAATTAGCCAAATAATTCAAGGTGCTGCTCGATTTGACAGAAAATAGCGCTTATAATAGCGAATTCTGGGCCTATACCGATGATGTAACGAAACTGTTAATTCCTCAATGTGTGCCCTCCTAATTAATAATTCCTCAATGTATGCCCTCCTGATTAACTGCATTTTCTTCACAAATATGCATGAATTCCGGTAGAATTATAAAACCACTCTTTTTCAGACGGTGATCGGTTTTATTATCTCCTCCATTTTCTTATTATCAAAATCATACTGCCACATTCCTTCTGATGGTACATAACGAACATGGTTCGTAAACATATGTAATGTGTCAATTTCCTTAATATTTGGAAAGTTTAAAATGAATTTTACTTGACCAAGGTAATGATTACAAAATATCAAATGAAAATAATAAAAAGCAGATGCAGAGAGATCAGCTTCAGGAAAAACCGCATAAGTGAAAATTACAAACCCAATTATCTAAGAACACATCGAAAGAAAAGGAATACGTTTTATCAAGAGAGGAATCTAAGGAGAAATAAGCAGAAAGAGGGAGAGAAAGACAGATAAAGAGAGAAAGAGAGAGAGCGTTTTACCAAGTATACTAGCTAGCATAGAACCTTCTTAACATATGCTTAAGATGCCATGCGGGATATGAGCACGTGGTTCAAAAGGACTCAACCGCTGAAGAAGGTAGAGAAAGGTTTTAAAAAAAGCTATTCGGAGGAAAAAATTCAGCAAAAGGTCACGAAATGTGACTGACTAAAGTACTGTTAAAATTTCACGGAATTCACTTGCAAGAAAGCGAGGAACAGGAGAAATCAGGAAGCGAAAATAAATCTAGAGAGAAATCGGAGACTAAAGTGAAAAGACATCAGTATTCAATAACTTTTGCGAATTTTCCGTAAAAGTCGGTTTAAAATTATTCAGAAGTGCATCGTAAATAACGTAACTAATTTGCGCCACGCAAACCTGTTGAACCAAAATAATTTGAAAGCAAATTTTCGCACACATCTTAGAACAAATTATATTTCCATTATTTCTTAAGGATTCAGTCCTCTGGTTTACGGTCAATTCAGTTAAAGTGGGTACAGTTCAGAAACAGTTAAGCAAATCGTGGCAATACCGTTTTTTACACTTTCCAACCGTAGGTTGAAGAAGCGTATATGCTCCAGCTTTGTACGTCCGTCTGTCTGTCTTCTGTCCGCACGATAATTCGCGTAAAAATGGTTCAATTTCGATAAAACTTTAGTATGTGGTAGACAACTACCTGGGGACGAACTCTATTGAAAATGGGCGAAATGGGGTCAAAGGTCAGGATATAGTAGGGTGATTCATTCCATCGCCCTTATGCGGCATAACTTACGTAAAATGCTTCGATTGACATAACTTTAGTATGTTGTTCCGGAGGTATACTGAACCGGTTCTGTTGAATATCATCGAAATGGGGTCAAAGGTCAGGGCATAGGAGCGAGAGTTATTCCACAGCTATTATCTTCATAATTTGACTAAAAATACTTCGATTGCGACAAAACTTTATTATGTTGTTCCGGAGGTACGCTGAGCCGATTCCGTTTAATATAATCGTAACAGGGTCAAAGGTCAGGGCACAGGAGCGAGATTTATTCCAGATTTATTGGGCATACGAGCGAGATTTATATAATCGAAATGTGGTCAAAGGTCAGGGCACAGGAGCGAAATTTATTCAAGCCATTATCCTCATAACTTGAAAAATAACTTGAGTAATGATTTCTGGTATGTTGGAAAGCGTATCATAATCAATGCATTGCATGATTTTACTAACTTGTTAGTTTGGCATTCAGACTAAAACGTACAGTTAAGGAAAATTTTCTATCGTGTGTTCATATCTGCACTTCATCAGTTATTATGTATTTCATCCTGTGATATATAAGTTTCCCGATATAGCTAATTTGGCATCAAGTCTTATAACTTTGATTTAAAGGGGAAATTGCATGAATGACTTACATGAAAATAGAGTGAAGCCTCAACCGTTAACAAGTGTTAGCCTTTACAAGATGAACTGGGGCTGGGTGCTTAATTTTTGGCGAATTGATGAGCACTTTCTTCCGTAATGGGGAATTGCGTTTCATTAATTACTGTTACGGGTAACTGATTTTGAATAATTACTGCACTACAATCCCGTAACGAGAAACGACAAGACCTCCCGGATAATATAAACAACAGAGTGGTGGGAGAAAGGAAAGAGAAGTAGCTTGTCTTGAAGTTCTTTCACGAACATTAATAATGGAAGTGTTTGTAGAAGTCACGTTGTCAGCCCTATACAAATTTTCTCCGCCATAGCACTACTGAAGGAATCTTTTTCGTTTATTATTTATCACAGCGAAAACGGACGGACGAAGCACTTAAAAGTAGCTGAGCAGCAGCTTCCGGTGCAGGAATAAAAATCAACAAAATGCTATTTTGTCGGCCACCTTGTGTGTGGCTATTACTTCACGCACTCAGCATACAAGAGCCACTGACAAGTTATCTCGAAATCATTAATCATACCCTCCAAACACATTCCAACAACACAAACAAAAACCGAGATATACTTTAAAAAAATGAAAAAAATAATAAACATGAAAGAAAAACTCGCAAAGAAACGCGTCTGGTGCTCTATGGATAACAAAGATAAGTTTGTCTTCCCTTGAACTCTGTAGATTTCACGTGAGGCAAACATACCAGAGGCTATTTTTATGATCATATTTTCCAGCTTTCTTCTTTTTTTCCTCTGTTCAGAGCTACTTACCGAGGCTCATTAGCAAGCCATTCTAAGAGTTCAACGTCCTTCGTGAATCGGACGAGATGAATTGATCCCCCTAAAGTGACGATTCCAAGGAATGCTTTAAGAATAGCCAGAACGACAGGGTAGAATGTTTGCTACGGCGAAAACGTACATGCAAGGTGGCATGCATAAGGCTAATTTAGATTTTTCTTTTAATCCGGTAAGTGTGGTACCAGCTTCCATTTTTAAATATTAACTCATACATTTCGGTCTCTATAACGGGAATTATCCCAAGATAAAAAGATTTCAAAGACTCCACCTGAAAATAAAATCACATCAAGGAAATACGTTTTCAAATATTGCCACATTGAGATCAACTGTGATACAATTTTTATTTTATTTATTTTTTTTTTTTTGAGAGAGAGGTTTTTAACTCTTGATATTTAAATGTTATTTTGTTTCACGAGCACCCTCAAACAGTGCAACTTATAATGAATACACCCAATCAAACAGCTGACACCTGTGCCGCTTCCCGCGTTCATAAACCATTCGATACTAAATGAAAACATGCAAACTCCCTCCTGCAGTTGTAAAAGGAATAATACTCATGCGGACAGATAATTATGACCGTCTCTCTCTACATTTGGAGGCATCTTACAACACAACGTCAAAAACTGGCGCGGAATATATACGCACGGTAGAGTCGGGGCGTGACAGTTCGCCAGTACGAAGCCTGTGCAACGGGAAGGACCTGGAGTTTAGACAGAAAATAATTTTCGGCGCGAGAAGGTGAAGGCCGCAGCATCTCAGCAACCGCTCGAATTGTTTTCTGTTCGAGGGGAGCAGTACTAAAGGTGTGTCGCGGAAATGGTCCGAAGAGTGACACACATCCACTCAACGTGCTGGATAGAGTAGTCCAACACTGGTTGACAGTCCAAACGAGCGCTAGTTGGCATATATTGTCCGGGACAATAAATGGCTCACGATCCCTCGCACGGGAGCACCGTGACTAGATATCGGGCTGCAAAAACATGATTGCCAGGTCCGATGAGTTCAGGTTGTAGTGACCTGGCAATCATGGATTCAAACTTGCGCCGGTGAACACCTGTAAACAGACTGCTGACTTGGATGGGAATATTAGGGCGGCGGTGTTATCATGTTATGAGGGATGTTCTCGTGGACGACAATGAATCCTCTCATCGCCGTTAAAAACACCCTCAATACCTGAGAGTTGCTTTACATAAAATGACCCTATGTGGTAGCAGTTTATCAAGAAGGCAAAGCTCGGTATTGCATGATCCTCAAAACCACTGTGAAGGAATGGTTTGAGGATCATGCACACGCATACTTACCTGGTCACTAAATTCTCCCGACTTGAATACCATCCAACATTTGTGAGATGCTGAGGGAGGCAGTATTCAATATTCTTCTGCAGTCCGGTAAAGTAGATACTTTGAGAGTTGCAAGCAGTTATCACTGCGAAAGGCCACTACTACGCTATTTCGTAGGTAGACATACTAGTAATGTTTTCGCTCGTGACTGTTTATATAAAACTGAACACTTTAATAAACTACTTACGAAATAATTTACTGAACACAGCATTGTAGAAGGCAGTGACGTAACAATGTTTCCAAATCACGCGTGCGCAGTGATCGGACCCCCTAGATTTTATATGTACATATATATACAATAATATATTCATACTGTATAAAATACTTTGGGAACCCTCCCCCCACACACACGCCGGATCAAAGCACTTGCTGAGGCACCATGTAACGGGCACGACATAGGCGCCTCTGTTGGCGAATTGTGGAACTTATCCAACACAACTGTAAAATTATAAGTGATGGGGCAGAAATGTAAATTACAAAGTTGTAGAGCTGACTTTGCTTATTAGGAATCGATATCGCTGTTTTATTAAGTACACATCATACACGTGTTTGCATTCTAAGAAAAATCACAATATTATATTATTAAATTTAGTTAGTTCACATCATACAAAAAATGTGCATTATATCATTATATTTCCGAAAATTTTGGGGGATCCTTTACATTCGAGATTCCCGACACTGAAAATCTGGAGGGGTCCTGACTCCCTCCCCCGCCCCAGTGGTTACGCGTATGGTAGAAGGGGCTTAACCTCGCTACGGCACTTTTCATGTTCAGATGGTGAGAGAAGCATGCAGGTCAAGGGGATTTTTTTAGGGTTCACTCAGTACGGCCTTTCATGAACCACAGGAGTTCTAATGTAAAGTAAAGGGAATAGTAATTATTTTTTCAAGAACAGTTTCCGAAATCACGTTATACACTGGCGTACAAAAATTAAGGACGAAACGGTTTTTCGAATGTAACGTCGTGCAGAACTGCTCTACATCCACTCAAATCCTACCATAACATCCCCAAGATGTAAGAATATGGGACAAGTGAGCAAAACCGTCCAAACAAGGAATCCAAAGGATACAAAGGCACTTTATTGAAAAGGTAGCTTCGAGCACAACTGGACCGTAGACAGAAACGTCCATTTGACAGGCGGTTGCCAAGAAAAATCCAGTCTTTAGTAGGGGATATAATCACCCCTGACTGCGCTGCAGGATTTACAAAGTCTGTCTATGCTGAGGACGAGGTTGTCAAGGAGCTCTTGAGGCATCGCGGCCTATTCCTTTTGTAGCGCCAATCGCAGCTGCGGAATCGTTGCTGGCGGCTGGTCACGTGCTCCCAAGCGTCTCCCGAGAAGGTCCCACAAGTGTTCCATTGGATTTAGGTCCGGGGACCTTGCGGGACAATCCATGCGTCAAATATCTTCACTCTCCAACAGCTCTGCGACAGCCACTGTACGATGAGGTGTAGCGTTGTCGTCCATGAAGAAGAACTCAGGACCCACAGCACCTCTAAACAGACGCACGTGAGACAGGAGAACCTCGGTACAATAGCGGATACCAGTGACTGAACCTCCGTGGAAAATGTGGAGGTCAGTACGGCTACCAAGCATGATACCGCCACAAACGAGAACTCCGCCGCCTCCAAACCGGTCCCTTTCGATTATGTTGTAGGTGTGATTGCCTGTTCCCTGCTCTCTCCAGATGTGTATACGTCCAGAATCTCTCGTCAGACTAAATCGGCTCTCATCCGTAAAGAGAACTCGACCCCATTACTGATGTATCCAGTTCGTGTGTTCCTGGCACCACAGAAACCGCCGTCTCCGATGTGCAGGCGTTAATGGCACACACCTTACTGGTCGTAGTGCAAATAGACCACTTTTGTACAGCCTCCTGGCCACGGTAAAACGCGATAACGGACGTCCAGTTGTCTGTTGCATGTGCCTTGCGATTTCTCCCGCTGTCTGCCGTCTGTCTCTTCTCGCCTGTAGGACAATATACCGGTCGTCAGCCGCCGTGTTTGCTCGTGGACGACCACTGCTAAACTCTCGGATAGCTGTTCCTGTCGGTTGAAATGCTTTCCAAGCTCGTGAAACGATGCTGTGAGCGATCCCGAACTCCTCGGCCACACTAGTCACACTTCGACCTTCTTCCAAGTTCCCAAAGACGCGACCTCGGGTAAATTCATCCAGATGTCATCTACTGGATTGCCTGTTGGCCATATCACACGGTGGCAGCAACTCGACGTCGTTCAAACCGATGTACACCGTGCAATAGCTTCCACCGAATTGCTGAGCGTACACCGCCAGTGTGCTTTATACCCTTCCGACACCCCCTCCCCTACGTCATGCTGCATATATGCGCATGCCTTACTGTACTGGACCCCTAGTCCATCTCCTGAATTGTTCGTTCGGTCTGTTCTGCCCGCTCGTTCCGCTGTTATGCTAATTTCTCCTCTTCGTCCTTAATTTTTGCACACCAGTGTATAAGAGGTGACCTTCTCCGTATGTTAAGACTTCACTGATAAAACGAAAATCAACACAGAAAAATTAAACAGACATGCAAGCTGACTGACAAGTATTTTACGGTTGCAATCAGAGTTGCAAATGGGTCAAACATTACGTACCCGGACGTCCCATAACTGGACCAGACCCGATCCGGGCAAATCTGCTTTGAACTTATAAATTCGAAATTCAATTTATATAGATATATATTCATCAGAATAACTGCTTGATGTTTAATAACTGAAATCCTTTTTTAATAATAAAATTTGGTTACTTGCTAAATTTTAGTGCCATTTCAGTGCCACTATTTTGCGTAATCCAGAACTAATGGCTGACTACGACCATGGGGTATATTACAATTGGGAATCATTATTTACGATTACACAAATGTATTTTTTTAAATGTATTTAGATTGTTTACTCTTTCCACGCTTTGATGGAGGTGCGCATACTTTCATATAGTCCGTTAGACTTTTGGTTCCATAATCTTTTATTACATCGTCGACATCTTTCTTTGTAATAATACACTTTCCACATTTTGAACAACAAGCAAGACCAAACAACACAGAATTATTCACCGGTTCCTTAATGAGACGAAACAATTTTTAGCATTCACTCTTCCCCTTGTGATTATCAACAAGCACGTATTTGTTGGCATCGACTCCTTTCCCAACCTAATATTAAATCCATCCATATTAACAAATAAGGAGTTAATTTCGACATGACATGTCATGGGAACGGGATGTTAGCACATCAATCGAAAACCTCTGAATGCTGAATGTAAAAGATGCAATGTGAAAAATAACTCTTAGTCATACAGTGAACTTCGCACGGAGAGAGTGAATCAGCTGAGAAGCAGGCTCAAATCTCTGTGAGTATCACCAAGTCCAAGAGGCTCGGGATGCTCACCGCAGGAGTAATTCTTCTTCATGGCAACGCCAGCGTCCACACTGCGAAAATAGCACAGAATTACCTTCCCAAATTCAGGTGGAAAACACTCCAGGATCCGACATGCAGCCCAGATTTGTACCCCTGTGACTTTCAAATTTACGGGAAGCTGAAGAAGCATCTGCGAGGTCACAGATTTCACTTGGACGAAGAGGTGCAAGGAAGCTGTTCGGGAATGGTTCCGCCCAAGGATGGAAACGGTTCACGGGTCTGCGGATCAACAATTTCTTGCGAGTCAAACGGGTCGGTTCAAGGTGTTCCTGACCAGATTTCGACCCGGTTTTATTTTTGAAAGGAAAAAAATATTTCAAAGAACCTTTGAGAGTATGATCCCGGAACTTGATGAGAATGGTAAAGAAATGGGATTAAAAATGAACTTTCAGAAGATAAAACTAAAGCACAGTGCTTTTACAAGGGATGAAGATTTATTAACTGATGGGAAAAGCTGAGATAACCAATTATAACCTTGGGCAGCAGATATCAAGCAAAGGTTACATTAATGAAGAAAGTAATTGGCGTAAAAAACTTGGTTGGAGAGCTTTCGGAAGAAACAGTGGCACATTGCTCTTAAAAATTGTAGTATGTCTTAAAAGAAAAGTATTTAATCAGCGCATCCTTCCAGTGCTTACGTACGGAACTGAGACGTGGACTTTAACTAAAATAGACATACAAAGACTGCAAACAGTAGAAAGAAACATGGAGAGATGCATGCTTGGTGTAATCAAGAAAGACAAGTTAGTAAAATCATGCAGTGCATTGATTATGATACGCTTTCCAACATACCAGAAATCATTACTCAAGTTATTACTCAAGTTATGAGGATAATGGCTGCAGAATAAATCTCGCTCCTATGACCCGACCTTTGACCCCATTTCGATGATATTCAACAGAACCGGTAAAGTATACTTCGGGAACAACATGAAAAGTTTTGTCTCAATCGAAGCATTTTTACGTAAGTTATAACGCATAAGGGCAATGGAATGAATCCCGATCCTATGTCCTGGCCTTTGACCCCATTTCACCCGTTTTCAATAGGGTTCGTCCCCATATGGTCCCCTACCACATACTAAAATTTCATTGAAATCGAACTATATTTACGCAAGTTATGACGCATAAGGGCAATGGAATGGATCCCACTCCTATGTCGTGACCTTTATCCCCATTTGTCCCATTTTCAAAAGGGTTCGTCCCCAGGTGATCCCCTAATACATACTAAAATTTCATCGAAACAGAACCATTTTTACGTGAGTTATCGTGCGGACAGACGGACAAAGCTGGAGCATATACGCTTCTTCAACCTACGGTTGGAAAGCGTAAATAAAAAGAGGAACTCGTGGATAAGGGAAATGACAAGAACGGAAGACATCATGATCAGTAAAATCCCTGAAATGGTGATGGGCTGGACATATTTCCAAGAGAACGGACCACCGATGAACAACCGAAATTTTAGACTGGATTCCAAGGGACAGGAAAACACCCAGAAAGAAAAAAGGCTACGTGGGAAATGGGTGGATGGAAGAGACTGGCCCAACACAGTAAACTGTTGAAGAAACATAGGGAGACCTTAATCTACTAGTGGATTGATAATGGTTGACCATTATGATGATGATATAATCGAATTTATAGTTAAAAGAAGATTTGTCCGGGTCGGGTTCAATTATGTGACAGCTGGGTCTGGGTCCAAAATCTTTGACCCGTTTCTTCCAGCAACCCACAGCCTTCCACACACGAGGAATCGAACGTCTAGTGTCACAATGTGACAAGTGCTTTAATAGCCTCGGGGATTATTTTTAAGGTAAGTCACAATACCTGTCGCATACTCCTTTTGGCTCCTTTTCATTTGAATTATCTATATATATATTGGGGGGGGGGGGGGGGGTAAACGTTAACGACCGCCGTGAGCAACTCATTGGGCTATAACCAGCCGCCCGTCCCTAACTCAGGGCAACTGGTTCCACGGAAGGGAAAGAGCCAGTGTCGTAAGACAAACACAACATCCATGCCTCAACGGGATTCGAACCCGGACCCATCTGGGACGAATGATCAGAAACCACGGCTTAGACCACTGCGCCACCGGGGCGACAATATACCTTTACTGAATTAAATTATGATTTTTTGATGACCTAATCTTGTTTAAATCTGTTGAATTTATTTTAAAAGGCTAGAATTATTCACACACCAACATTTCGTACAAGATTACGCATATAATTTCTTGGCTTACATACCAGAAGTAAAACAAGTAAACACAATAAAAAAACTAAAAACTTCAACAAAATTTGAATTTTCTGTACCATCTGTAGTGCGAAGCAGTGTAATCAGATGGTATCCGATAAAAGTCGCACAAAGTCGTTACCACATTTTCCTGCACAAACAGCTAATTAATAAACATTCACCAAATTGCCGTTTTTCAATCCCTGACATTTTTTCAGGATTTGCGTTCTCAGAAATTAAAATAAACCTAAGCCGTGAAAAAAAAAATGAAGTTTAAAGAAAACTGTGTGACGAAGAACGCTCTTTCTTAAGAAACAGGAAAGAGAAACACCGAAAGCAGACACAGTAGCAACTGATTCACGTTAAAGGATGTTGCTTCCATTCAGAAGACGTTGGCTCTCATCTCGAGCACAAAACACTTCAACACTTCTAATTACGCCAGCAATTTCATTAAAAAGAGATTTGAATGTGGAGTGAACTTTTAACCCTGTCATCAGCTCATTTCTCGACGAAAGTCCCTACGCAGGAAGCAGAGCTGCAGGTATTAGAAGGGAGTCCAAAATGGCTGCTGAAGTTTGCTCTTCGTTAATCTCGGGGATCTGCTCAGCGATGCCGTCTACGAAATATCCTGCAATCACGGTTCATCAAGTAAAGAGAAACAATTTTTGCCTTTCAGCAATGTAACAAGATGAATGGACCGGAAAGGGGAGGGTGTGGCAATGAGACACTGCGGTGAACGCGATGAAATGAAGTCGTAATTTCCAAAGTAATAAAATCTGGAGTAGCGAGTGGCTGATTTCTTCTTAGATTCAATTTCATTAATGTCTTCTTCCTGAGCAAACGCTTCCCTTCAATCAATACGACAAGCTACAAAACTCTCAGAGAAAACTCGCATATACAAACTTACAAGCGAGGTCCTTAAATGCTCTCCAGGCCTGAGAACCGGGAGCTAGTTTTTTTTTTTTTTTTAGAGAAATTTGGCCCCAGGACCATCCATTAATTAGCTGAAAAAAGTAGTCAACCCTTGAAGTTATAGGGTGTATTCAATCTATGCATACATTTCCGGGATCCACATACCGGTCTATAAACGCGAAACAGTTGAATTTTTGTCAGCATGTCGTGCTGAGGGGATAAGGTTGCAACAGTGCGCCAAGCGAATCCAGGAACTAATCCAGGACAGATATTAATTACTAGCTCTCCAGGTTACTAGAAAAGGGATATTTAAGGTGATAGATGTTAACGAAGACTAAATCTTTACTCCTACATGGAAGACATAAGAAATTTTTCGTAGAGGACGGTTTTTCACTGATAGAAATGACACTTTTACGCAGAAAAATATAATGCTTGTACTACGCTTTCCACGAAGATTTCAACTTTCACTAACACCTATGAAGTATCCAAAGCTATATTCACGAAACGAAAACGCCATAAATTATCTGAATTCCCCTCAGGCAGTTTTGGAACTCTCCAATTGATCGAAGCTGGAGCCTGCTTGTAGGTGTATATTAGTCTTAAATAAATCTATCATCGGTAATGGGATCAAAATAACACGGTGGAAGGGTAATTGTGGAAAGATTAATCGTTATCGGATTCAATCATTAAAGGAAATTAAACTGTACTTCAATAATAAATGGTATTTCTGAATTAATTTTGCGAGTGTACACAAAAAGCGGAAGTCGCACCTTAGACGAGGCTTTTGGGGGAAACTCAAAGTTTTCAAATGGAAAGGAGCAACAAAAAGTACATTACAGAAATATTTTAGCACACCAGCAAATGATAAAATGGATAGATCTTACAATTGTGAGATCAATGTATTCTCCAATAATAGTCTCAAGTCATCAACAGAAAATCATTCTAGGTTGGAGTTGAACCCAAGAGTGCCTTTAAAGAACGATCAATCAATGGTCAAGAAAGCACTTAGTTAAAACTGAGTCAGCCAGGGAGCTCATTAGGCACAAACGATCGTTCACACACACACACACACACACACACACAAAGAGAGGGGTATTTACGCTCAAATTCATTCAGAACGCATATTACGACGGTACTTAAGTCAGGATAATTCAAAGAACGATAAAGCATATGTATCACGCGATCAGTCGAAAAGTGTTGCAAGGTACGGAAGAATACTGAAGGAATGAAAAAGCAAAGCGATCAATCGAAAAGTGTTGCACGGTAAGCGGGAGTATACGTGGGTAATTTCAAACGTTTTGCACACTGTAGGCTATCTCTTAAAAAACGAATTTATTTCACGTACCTTTACAGGCCTTCGAAGTAATCTTCGCGTTTCTTTATGACAGCAGCCCAACGTTTGGGCAAGCCTTGTATTCCAGTCAGAACACCTCCATTATTGAGGCGTCGGATTACTCGGGTCACCTCATTAGAAACATTCTGAATCGTTTCTCTCTGAGTGGCTCCTTCAGTTTTGGGAATAAATCATAGTATGGTGGGCTCATGTCAGGACTGTATGGCGCGTGGGGAAGCAATTCCCATCCATACTTTTCTAGAATGTCTCTTACTGTACGGGAAACATGCGGCCTCGCGTTCTCGTGCAAAATGATGACACCAGCTTCGAGCATGTCCCGCTCTCTTTTGCGAATCTTTGGGCGCAAAACATCTTGAAACCTTCTGTAGTATTCCGCTCTGACACTCTGTCTGTTGCTATAAAAAAAACATTGTTCTGATAGCAACAGACAGTCATAAGCCTTAACCGTCATCAGCCCCTGATGATGGTTATGGCTTATGACTGAGCCATAACCATCATCAGCTTAACCTTCTATTGTTGGCGACAGAATGTTTTCTGGCGAGGTGATTCTGGATGTTTCCACTGAGTGGACTGAGATTTCAGTTCTTTCCCGACCTTGGCGGATCTGTAGGGGATTTTTCTTGCAAAGTTTCAATTTTTATATAGGATCACTGGTCGCTGCGCGACATCTGACCTGATTCACTTTCTTCCTCCATTTCTAGGCAGCAATTTTCGGAACAGGGACAAGTTAGCTAGCATACGTAGTAGACACAAGTTTGTATACTGAAGTCTGACTCACAACTGGTGCAACGATTGGGGCGATTGCATTATCCTGGGGGCAGCGCCTGCGCAGTGTGCAAAACGTTTGAAATGACCTACGTACAAGGAATCCAAAAGCATTAGTAGCACGTGATCCGTCGAAAACTGTTGCAAGGTCGTACCTAAGGAAGTGTTTTTGCCTGAATTACTCGACAAGTACTAGAAAACATTTCAGGTATATACACTGAAGAGCAATTTAATTAGAGATACCTCTCTAGTAACGTGTAGCACCACCTTTCGTCCTGATGACGGTGGCGATTCGTTACAGCATGGACTCGACAAGACACCGGAAGCGTTGGGAAGCCATACGGATCCACGACCACTGAACAAGCTCCCACAGTTCCCGAAGATTTGATGGAGGGGGTCAGAGCCTCGAACACCTCTCTTGATGGCATCCCACATGTGCTCGATGGGATTGAGGTCAGGTGACCTAGCTGGCCAAGGAAGCGAGGTCACGTAAATGGAGTGTTCATCCAACCATTCGGATACAATTCGGGAGCGATGGTACGGTGCATTGTCTTGTTGCAGGATGAGGTACCCAGTGGGATGTTGAAGAAGCACAAACGGGAGCGAATGGTCGTCCAGGATATCCCAGTAACGTTGACCTGTGAGGGACGATGTCACACGTACCAGGGGTCCCATTTCAGTCCACGTAAACAGTCCCCAGACGAGAATGCCGCCCCCATCAGCTTGAAGGGCACCCTGCTGGCAAGAAGGATACATCGCTTCATTCGGTTTGCGCCGTACTCGTATCCTCCCATCCGCATGTACCAACGTGAATCTCGTCTCATTAGCCCAGGCAACATTTTCCCACATGTCTAGGGTCCAGTGGCGATGTTTCCGCGCCCATGCTAATCTTTGCACCCTGTAATGTGCGGTCAGCAGTGGTACCCTCGTGGGCCGATAGCTTTTGTACCCCATAGCGAGGAGATGGTTCTCGATGGTGTGGCTGCTTACACGTTTTTGTGCACCAGCGTTAAATTGTAGAGTGATTTCTTGCACTGTGGCCAGTCTATCCGCTGTTACAATGCGAGCTAGCCGACGATGACCCCGCTCATCCACACGCTGTTTTCCACGGCAGTTGGCCATTGCAGGGATGGTTTTACCGGATTCGATGTACTTTCTGCTCAACTGTGAGTTCATGGAGTACCCAAACTACCCTCTTGTGCACCTTCCCAAGTTGACACAGGTGCGTGATAGTCTCCAGCTGTTTAGCCAACTCCCATGTAGTCACACGTGGGTCAGTCTCCACTACGGTCTTCAGCATGTCCATATCCACTGTTGGAGATCTTCCGGCTTTGAGACGGTCTGACATGTCAGAATATTCCTCTCAAAATCATTTGAGCCAACGACAGCACATACGATGGGATATGGCATTGGTGTACACACCAGTAATGTTCCTTACAGCATTTGTGGTGGTGCTACCGCAACGAAACTGATACAGCATGTAACGCCGGATGTGCTCCTTGCCCACTTCCATGTTGGCTGGCGCTTACACTCTCCACCTTCTGACAGCTAACTGCTACTGAATTAAGCCACCTACCTGCTGATGCCACGCCAGTGTGCTACGTTATCTCAGTGGCCAATGTGCACCGTGGCCGGGTCTTTGACTTCGGTTACTTCGTCGTCAGACATTACTTCTTTCCAATCCGATATACACTATCTACCAAAAAGTAATTGGATACCTGTGATAAGCAAAGGAAAACGAAGTTTATTCACCTTCAATAGTTGGCGGAGCCTCCACGAGCGGCGATTACAGCTACGACCCTCCGGGGCATACTCTCAAGCAGGCGTTGCACGACGATTTCCTTCCACTCGGCTTGGGGAAGACAGGTCAATTCTTTCACTGATTTAGGACGGTGGGGGCACCCCTTAAGTCGACGCTCCAACTCGCCCCAGATGTGCTCGATAGGGTTAAGGTCCGGGCTCTGCGCAGGCCAGTCCACTCGATTAACTCCATTGTCACCATACCCAGCCATGGTGGACCTCGCAACATGACAGGTGGCATTGTCATCCTAAAAGTAACATGGGTCCACCCCGTAAAACTGCCACAACGTAGGAAGCGCATGGTCATCCAAAATGGTGCAGTAGGTCTCGGCGTTGAGTCTACCAGGAATTGCGACCAAGGGTCCCGTGCCATACCAGGAGAAACACCCCCATAGCATAATTCCACCGCCGCCGAACTTTACAATTGGCACAATACATTCCGGCAGGAGGCGTTCTCCAGGCAGACGCCAAACCCAGACCCTGCGATCCGAACGGTAGAGGGTAAACCTTGATTCGTCGCTTCAGAGAACCTGTTTCCACTGTTCAACGGTCCACTGTCGACGTTCTTTGCACCACGTTAGCCGAGCAGCGCTATTGGACTTGGTGATCAAAGATATCATGGACGTGCTCGGTTATCATGGACGTGCTGTTGCCCACTTGCCAATCATGTGGGCAGCAGCACGTTTATGATAACCGAGCAGATGGGCTTCCTTACGGATGGTATTAATCGAAAGAACACTCCCGGATGCCTGTTGAAACATCTCGCGGATGTGACCCATCGATTTGGTGCGATGCTTCCGAATTTCTCTGGCCAGCACCCGTCGGTCTCTAACTCCCAGTTATGTGGGTCTGCCGGGTCGGGGCACATTCTGACAGTCACCTCTCATCTTCCACTTGCCAATCACGTAGGCCACTGTCGATTTTGGGTACTTCAACTCGCTGAATATGTCACGTATGGATCGGCCATTTCTGTGATAACCGACGATTACACCTTTCTCGAAATCAGAGAGCTCCGAACTAACTGCATGCATGCGACTGGTTGTTGTTTCCCACACAATATTTAACAGCGGCGGCCGTGACGTGTATCAGGACAGCAGATATCGTCGATTGCAGGGGTATGCAATTACTTGTTGGTAGATAGTGTATATACACTGTGTTGGAAAGAAAGGCCACTGAGATTGCGCAGCACACTGGCATGCATGAGCAAGTAGGTGGTTAAGTCAGTGGTAATTAGCCGTCAGAAGGCGGAGAGTGTAAGCGCCAACCAACATGGAAATGGACAAGGAGCACATCCAATATTGCATGCTATATGAGTTTGGTCGCGCTAGCACCCACGCAAGTGTTGTAATGAACATTGCCAGTGTGCACCCCAGTGTCATATCACATCGTCAGTACTGTCATTGTTTCAAACGGTTTGGAGAGGGAAATTGTGTCCTGTCAGACCGTCCCAAAGCCGGAAAACTAGCAACAACGGATATGGACATGCTGAAGACCTTATATCGATTATGCTGAATTTGAGTTCTTGATTGAATTCGGACATGGCGAGGAACTCGGAGTACAAACAAATCCTAGATTGAATTAGGGCATGCTGAAGACGTTATATCGATTATGCTGAGTTGAGTCCTTGATTGAATTCGGACATGGCGAGGAACTCGGAGAACATACGAATCCTTGATTAAATTCGAATTTGCTGAAGACCTTATATCGATCATGCCGGGTTGGAGTGCTTGATTGAATTCGGCATGATTGAATTTAGGAATGGTGAGGAACTCCGAGTACATACGAAGCCTTTCTTGAATTCTGACATGCTGAAGACCTTATCATCGATTATGCTTAGTTGAAGTCCTTAATTGAATTCGATCTACATCAGGTGGTATGAGAACTTGGCGAGGAACTCTGAGCATATATATTATGCAATCATTTCCCGACATTTAACGGCCATAGACAAAGTAAAGAAGATGAATAAATGGCTCCCACATGAGTTGACGGAATAGCATAAAATGTGGCACTTGGATGTCTGCTCTTCTCTGCTTATCCGCAACCAAACAAACCTCATTCTGAGGTGCCTCGTCACGTGTGATGAGAAATGGATGAATGAATGCTGCATGACAATAACCGACGTTAAACGCAGTAGCTTGACTGCGGTGAAGCCCAGAAACATATGTGGAAGCCGGTATTCGATTCCAAGAAGACGATGGTCAGTGTTTTGTCATCTACAGCTGGTGTGATCAGCTACTACTTCTTACAACCGGGTCAAACTATCACGGAAGACTGGTATTGTCAAGAACTTGGCACTATGCCTGGAAAATTAGCCATCAAACAGTCAGCTTTAGTCAGTAGCCAGGCTCTCTTATTTCTCCATGATTGCATGAGACCTTACGTCACGCACCAGAAGACCTAAAAGTTGCACCAACTGAACTACGAAAACTTACCTCATAGGCGTTATTCACCTGATTTCTCCTCTACAGGCTATCGCTTTTTCAAGCATCTGAGCATATTTCTACACGGTAAATCGTTTCCCAATGAAATATCAATTGCAACAGCATCCCATACGTTCCTGATACCAGAGCCGGTGCTAGGATGCTGGGCACCCTGGGCAAGCCATTAGCCTTGCGCCCTAACAGTTGAAGTTATTCATTTGTGTGGCTAAACATCTTGCATGTATTCAGTAATTTCAAGATGCAAATATACTATGTGAATAGAAAGAAGCTTGTGGAAACTACAGCGGTCACTTACTACGTATAAGCGAGGTTCCTCACTTACACAAGGAATAAAAATTCGTAACTTAGCCGCCCTGTGGTGCAGTGGTCTAAGTGCTTACTTCTGACCATTTCTCCGAAAAAGGTCTGTGTTGTAATCCCGATGAGACACTAATATTGTGCTTGTCCTACGGCACTGGCTGGCTCCCTTCCTTGGAACTAGTGGCCCTCAATTAGGGACAGGTGAGGGCTTACAGCCCATCGAGTTGCTCATGGTGGTTGTTAAACCTCCAAAAAAAAAATACGTAAATTATATCTAAGGGACAACAGAAAATAAAACTGTTTTTATTTATTCTTTCTCGTATTTTGACTCATTCGATTTTATCAACTCAAATATTTTGGCGCCGTCCTAGACAGCCGTGTCTAGTTTGCTTAGTGGTTGAAACCGCCGTGTGATACCCCGAAGCTCGACATTTTTTCATGGCGTCATACAGAAGCGTGTATCTCATTGGTAAAAGTATGTTGATGCTGGCGAAGATTATATTAATAAATTTTGTTTCACCATATTTTAGGTGCTTGAAGTTTCGATCAATATTCAGACAGTTCGTCAGCAACAACCTAATTAGATATCCATTATATCAAACGTATTTGTCTCCTTGCATTTTGCGACTTTTTTCTTACGAAATCCGATTCCAGGAAAAGTTGTTTTCTGGTGATTAAAGAAATAGTTCCGTAAAAAAATGTTATTTCAACTCCCAATCTCTCATGATTAATTGAAAGATAAATACAGTACGAGTCACGGTACAATTAATCATTTCTCTTGGTGAATTAATAAATGAATGTGAAGACAGAAAAAAACATCATTTGTTCGTGCGCGCCAAGTTCACTGGGGAGCTTTCACTTATCATTTTCATTCATTTGCCTTGCTATGCACATGGTTTTTGTTAAAACAGATTATTTTAATTGCAATTAAGTCGGTGTCTTATCGAAAGAAATTTGTGATTTCTATTTCAAGTGGATAGATTTGAAAAATATCTGGCGAAGTTTCAAATAAATGGCGGCAGAACAAATTGAAACAAATGACATGTTCCGCTGTCATAACGAAGATTTTTGTTTCCTCTTTTGTTTTAGCGTAGATCTGAATTTAATATTTTAAGTTTCCAAAATTCCATTTCTTAATGGATCTGAAACAAGAGAAACAGTTTACGTTTGTTTGCACTTTGCTGTTAGGAACATGCGTGTATATATATATATATATATATGGTCATACTGCCAGAAGGACAGATCATCGATGGACAGCCGAAATTTTAGATTGGATTCCAAGGGACAGGAAAAGACCCAGAAGAAGACCACATGGGAGATGGGTGGATGAAATTCGAAAGTATGCAGGGGTGACATGGAGGAGACTGGCACAAGACAGACCGTTGTGGAGGAAACTTGGGGAGACCTTCGTCCAGCAGTGGATTGATAATGGTTGACAATGATGATGATGATATATACTTAAGAGCAAAACTGAAGACTAAGGAAAAAATTTTAGAATTTAAAACGAAGGGTGCAAAATAACCTGAAAATCAAAACGCGCAACGCAGCAGTTTTGAAAATTCAGAATTCACATTCTATAAAGAAGATACCTAAGCAAAAAAATACATATATAATTTTGACTCACACCTAGTACAACATAGAAAAGGTTATGTATCTACCTGTGTGAGTAAAAGGAGAAAAGATAAAAAATAAAATAAAACAACTGAATGTAGAAGGTGTCGAGAATACTGAGCCTTGGCTTTATCAAGGACCAGCAAAAACTCTGCATTTTCTCACTTCTACAAAGACCTAGTTGGAAATGGGTTTCTGCAAGGCCAAAGATGCAAGTAACATTCCCACCTAAAATAGTTTAAAAATATATATATAAGTCATGTCCTCCGTAGAGTAGCATGACCTAGCACTAGTTAACAATTTCGCTTGCATCCATTAACCTTCATGGCCCGACCCATGCTCTTCATCTGTTACTATTAAACAGAGAGAAGAAGATTAAAGAGAACTCAAGCTGTGAGAGTGACATAATAAATAGAAATGATTTTCAGCTATAACGAAATTCCAAGTTCGTTTGAGAGAGAATTTAAACCTGAAAAACAATGCAAAAGAAATCCAAATTTTACATTGCAATTAAAAAAGGAAATGTTAATTTATAACGAACAGATTTTTGAAAGAAAACTTGAGTCTAAAACCCCCTACTCTACAACTTATGACAGCACGAAAACGAGAATAAGTTAAAGATAATAATTAACTAAAGAAAACTTTGTGAAAGTTATATACCTTAAACAGTTAGTTGCAATATGTACAAAGTATTTCAGCAGTGCTTTAAGTGCATAATTAATTAGTTATTAAGAACTTTACTACTTTGAAAAAACAGCGCATAGACAGCGCATAGAAAAGGAACAAGCTTAGCCATCTTCTGTTCCTAGGTACCCCAAAAGACGCTCAAAGTTACAAAGAAAAGTAAGAGTTAAAACCCGCATAAATGTTAACAGACAAACCAATGGCTTAAAAGCTGAAAAGCTAAAAAACGACAGAGAAAAGGTACATAAAGTACAAACATTGAACTTATAAAACCTAGAACCCAAAAACAAGGAAGAGAGCTTACCTCTTGTGTGACAAAAACTTTTCTCCTCACAAGGAGAACATGGCTGACCTCTTCCGCCACTCCCTAGACGCTGGGGGGCAGTGAGGGTGGGGCTGATGGCCTCCTCATACAGCAAGAAACCAACGCGCGGAGATTTTAACCAGAGAAAAAAATATATAAACTTAAGACTGTGGATCTGTATGATCAGAATGAGCAGAATTAACTCTCCAGAATACATGAGAAATATTATAAAATACACGAGCAGTTTATTTAATAATCTTTGCATGTATTAAATCACCTTAGTGAGCTTCTATAGATTAATCAGAATCTTATTAATTTTAATGTTGGTTTTACTATTTTTAGTATAGCTATCCTAGTGATGAATAACTAGTTTTCTTTTTTATTTGTTTTTATTTTCTTTTATAAACAGATTTTTAAGCTTTTTTTGTGATTTTGTTTATATTATTTAATTTTTTGTTTTAATAGGACCGTCATATCCATAGCACTAAGGTTCCTTTAGGTAGTTAATAGGCATCCTCTAGCCAACTTCCTTACGGCTTTGATTGGTCAGAATCATATTATTAACTGTGTAGAAAATTAAAGCAGATCTGCCAACCTTACTCTATTATTCAGTATAATTTTTCTTAAAGTTCTTTTGATGAAAGAAGAAGGAATTTCGTTCTCTAGAAAACTTTCTAATAGTATATTAATGTGGTAATTGAAATCCAAATTGTTGCTGGGTCGGGCCATGAAGGTTAATGGATGCAAGCGAAATTGTTAACTAGTGCTAGGTCATGCTACTCTACGGAGGACATGACTTATATATATATTTTTTAAACTATTTTAGGTGGGAATGTTACTTGCATCTTTGGCCTTGCAGAAACCCATTTCCAACTAGGTCTTTGTAGAAGTGAGAAAATGCAGAGTTTTTGCTGGTCCTTGATAAAGCCAAGGCTCAGTATTCTCGACACCTTCTACATTCAGTTGTTTTATTTTATTTTTTATCTTTTCTCCTTTTACTCACACAGGTAGATACATAACCTTTTCTATGTTGTACTAGGTGTGAGTCAAAATTATATATGTATTTTTTTGCTTAGGTATCTTCTTTATAGAATATATATATATATCATCATCATTGTCAACCATTATCAATCCACTGCTGGACGAAGGTCTCCCCAAGTTTCCTCCACAACGGTCTGTCTTGTGCCAGTCTCCTCCATGTCACTCCGCATATTTACGAATTTCATCCACCCATCTCCCATGTGGTCTTTTTCTGGGTCTTTTCCTGTCCCTTGGAATCCAATCTAAAATCTCGGCTGTCCATCTATGGTCTGTCCTTCTGGCAGTATGTCCAGCCCATTGCCATTTCAGGGATTTAACTCTGATCATGATGTCTTCCACTCTCGTCATTTTTCGGATCCACGAGTTCCTCTTCTTATCTCTCCTGGTTATACCAAGCATGCACCTCTCCATGCTTCTTTGAGTTGTCTGCAGCCTTTGTATGTCTCTTTTAGTTAAGGTCCACGTCTCTGCACCATACGTAAGCACTGGAAGGATGCATTGATCAAACACTTTTTCTTTTAAGACATAATGGCATATTGCTCTTGAAAATTATGCTGTTTCTTCCAAAAGCTCTCCAGGCAAGTTTTGTACGCCGATTAATTTCTTCATCAGTGTGACCCTCACTTGATATCTGCTGTCCAAGATAAACGTACGTATCTGTTATCTCCAGTTTTTCTCCATCAATCGATAAATCTTCATGTCTTGTAAAAGCATTGAACATCACTTTTGTCTTCTGAAAGTTCATTTTTAATCCCACTTCTTTACTCTTGTCAGCAAGTTCCTGGATCATACTCTGCAGCTCTGATGGGGTAGTTGCAAAAATGACTACGTCATCAGCAAAACGAAGGTGGGTTAGATAATCTCCATTAATCTTTATCCCTTTGTTTTCCCAGTTCAGTGATTGAAAGACATTTTCCAATGTGGCATTAAAAAAGCTTCGGAGATATGGTGTCACCTTGTCTCACTCCCTTTCCAATTTTTATGTGTGTTGTATTTTCAAACAGCCGAATCTTTGCACTTGCATTTTCATAGATGTTATTAATAATATTAATGTATGCATCTTCAATACCGCAGGATTTCAGAGCCGTGGTAACTGCTGATGGTTTCACCGAATCAAAGGCTTTTTCATAATCGATAAAAGCCATGCACAATGGAAGTTCATATTCCATCGCTCTTTCAATTAGTTCTCTCAGTACGTGGATATGATCTATTGTGCTGTAGCCACTCCTGAATCCAGCTTGTTCTCTCGGTTGAGCCATGTCCAGTGTTACCTTCAAGCGGTGTGAAAGAACTTTAGTGAAGATTTTATAAACCACTGATAGGAGGCTGATAGGTCTGTAGTTCCTGAGATCCTCAATGTCACCTTTTTTATGTAGCAGGATCATTGTAGCATTGTTCCAATCCTCAGGAATCTTCCCTTCATTAAGGCATCGAGTAAAAATTTGGGCGAGTACTGTTTCAATTTCTCCACTTGCTTCTTGTATGATGTCTATAGTAATTCCATCTTCTCCTGGAGCTTTCCCCCGCTTCATGTTCTTGATTGCATGAGCAACTTCTGCTGGGAGGACTGGAAGAACTCTGGTACCTTTCATGATGTCTGGAGTGCATATATCATCCCTTTCATATAGTTTGGAGTAGAAATCTTTCACTCTTGTCAAAATTTCGCCTCTATTTCTTGTTATAGAACCATCTTCTTTTCTCAGAGCCATAATCTGTTTTCTTCCCTTACTGAGATGTCCCTTTGCTATCTTTAGGCTTTGGTTGTTTTCAATTGCTTTCCTCACTAGCTCACAGTTGAATTTCCTTACGTCTTCAGTGATACTTTTTCGTGCTGTCTTGCATAGCTCTATATATTCCACTTTGGAAGTCACATCTTCTTTAGTTGTCCTCATCTCTCTTCTTTTTGCATCAACATTTTGGTTTTTCCTGATAATTTGTTTACATGCAACTTGTTCTTAGACCCAGCTAATTTTGTTGCTGTTTCCATAAGAGCTTTGGTTACTTTTCTGTTAACTTCAGAAATATCCACTTCTTCCGATGTTAGGCCTTCTAAAGCAGAGAATCTGTTCTTCAGTTCCAACTTGAAAGTATTATGGTGTTTTTTAAGGTTGGTTATGTCAATACATTTTGTTTGTCTTATGAGCTTGCCACGTTCCAGTTTAGTGTTGAGGTGCATCTTACATCTCACCAATCTATGGTCACTACCTGTGTTGAACTTGTTTAGCACACTGCAGTCTTCGATGACGAATTTTTTGTTACACATAATAAAATCAATTTCACTTGTCGTCCCAATTGGATGTCTCCATGTCCATTTCCTGTGTGGCTTTTTCTTGAAAAAGGAATTCAAGATGAAAATCCTTCTGCCTCTGCAAACTCAACGAGAGTATTTCCACGCTGGTTTCTGTTGCCGTGACCGAATTTACCTACTGAAGTTTCATTCTGTTGCCGGTGCCCTATTTTTGCATTGAAATCTCCCATAATTATCTTCAAGTGCTGCTTACCTTTATTATTTAGATGACGAATTTCCTCATAAAATTCTTCAATTTCTTCTTCAGGATGACTTGTGGTGGGTGCATAAGTTTGAATAATCTGAGCCTGGTATCTTCTCGATAGTTGGATAACGAGTCGTGCAGCTCTGTCAGAGGAACTTTCAACTTCTACCACTTTATCCTTCAGTTTCTTGTTTATTATAAATCCAACACCACTAGTTCTGCCAGTATCTGTCCCACGATAATAGAAGAGATGTCCACTTTTCAGTTCAATGAGATCTTCTCCTTTTCTCCTTACCTCACTCAGCCCGACGATGTCCCACTTGATCCTTTGTAGTTCCTCTTCCAATTCAAGAAGCCTTGAATCAGAAGATAGGGAGCGTCCGTTGTACGTTGCCAAGGTCAGCATCAAATGGCAGCCTAGTCCGGTCCTCCGGGATTCTTAGCACCCTCTGCCTTCATGTCGCACTGGCCGCTGCCTTGGCCAGGTACATTCCAGCTGCCGGAGACTGAGGGCCAAGATTTAAGTTGTAGAGTCATTTTGGAGGTGTTTGGCCATAACTCACCACGCTGGCCAAGCGGGTTGGTGAGTGTGGGATAGCATTTCCTCTGATCCCGATGGTATAGTTATACCGCTATTTGCGGTCGTCAGAGCCCCTTTAGTGGGAACAGGATGCACCACGAGAAGGCGGGGTTGACATTTGTCAAGGAGAGGCTGTGATATAT
Organism: Macrothele yani; assembly: GCA_039090855.1. Taxonomy (NCBI): domain Eukaryota; kingdom Metazoa; phylum Arthropoda; class Arachnida; order Araneae; family Macrothelidae; genus Macrothele; species Macrothele yani. The sequence continues at coordinate 6,976,970 of CM077014.1, forward strand.
ATATATATATATATATTTTACTGTTGCACAAATTACTGTGTAATCAAGCCGTAAATAAATAAACTGTTTCCATGCATTTATATATACACCAGATGAAAGTCCGTCAATAATGACGGGGAAAAATAAAATTTATGATACAGAAGTTTTTGAGTTAAAATTTATGATATTGAGTTTTTCAGTTTCACGTCAATAGATGGCGACGGTGACTCACAGCTTTATGAAAACTTCCCGAGCAGTCGGGTATGAAATTTGATACGACGGGCTGTCTGTTTGTTATGTGTTTTGTAAAGCCTTTAGTCCCTATTTCTTCAACACTTCCTTGTACACAACATTTTTCGTATACACTGACTGTGAACCCTGTATCAATTTCCCCTGTTCTTTTCCGTGAACTATTTTTATCTTGACGTCAAGAGTACGGACAACGTCAAGAATGACGTCGTCAGATTGTCGTACTCTTGACGTTGCCACATACAGATGGCTAGACATCGGGTCAGGTAATGAACCCAAATTCCGATGTAAAGGTTTCGTATCCCTAAGAGTTGCCCGTGTGACATGACGCATCTCTGACGTCATATGAGAATGATGTGGATTAGGTGACGTCACACCAGCAGCTGTGTTCTTTGTTGCTATGACAACAGAACAAAGTGATATACGCGTGGACTGTGCGCGTGTAGGTGATGACGTCACCTACACGAAAAGCTAAGCGTGGCGTCACAAACATTTGTTTCTCGGTTGTTGCTATGACGACTTAAAAAGTGACACGGAGGAGGAGGGTTTTAGAAATTTTTATATTAGGATATTTTAAATCCTGTGCATTTGGTAAACTTGTAATATTGTAAATTCATTTAATTCAGTAGTTTAAATTATCAGTGGCGATTAGTGCGTGGGGAATACCATTCAGTTTTAAAGTGTTTTAGCACCGAAAGTCGGGAGGCTTATTTTAGTGGTCATCATTCCACATTTATATTAAAGGATTTATATTTTACGAACTAAATTCTTGTAATGGACTAAACGAAGAAACATGCTACGGCGAGTCTCCTACCCTGCATTTAGGCATTGGATCCAACGAAGGGAAAGAACGAGTGCCGTCTGAATGAATACGAAATCTGTTTCCATGTAGTAAAAAAAGGCTGATTCCGCGCCAGTGTTTACTCAGCAACAGAGTGAGTTTCATTATGAAACCCTCATTGTCTGACGCTTAAACGAACCATTGAAATTAAATACAATAACACTTCGTTAAGTCGAAGCACTGTTTTGGTACAGTGAGTAACATTTCCAGTATGCAGTTCTCTAATAAAACCAGCCGCTTCTGGACGGGAGTACTTGAAAATAGCATATGATTCATTTATCCTGGTGTTTCTTTTCATTTCTTGAAAGGGGAAGGGGCTAAAGGTGAATCCTAAAATGAGGCACCTCTTTCTGGTTCAACCCCACCGGTTGTACCGAAGAGATACCATACAGTAATGACAATCACGGCAGCCTTATCTTACCTAGGATTCGAACCCTGCCCTTTAAGAGTCTACTTGATCAATACGCTGGTATTTTGTTTTCGGATAAAGTAACTTTTATTTTATTAAACTGTACGACATGAACACCGTGACACTTCTCTTGTGGCAACTATACATGGAAAATACGCAATTTTTATATCGCACTTCCGGAAGCAGGATAATGAAAGAAATCGAAAGCAACTCCACGCTTCTGTGTATTACTTGAAGTTAAAAATGTACACATATGTTTTTCAGAGTAAAAACTGCCCGATAAAAAATTCTCTTCAATCAGAATTATAGAAATAGTACCGTAGAATAAAATAAATATTTAGAGAAATTCCATGAACATTTACGCAAGCCTAGTGGCAGAACCGTACATCGGAAAAAGAATAAAATGAATGGAATATCATTCAAATAAAAAATGGAGCAACATTCTCCCAATCCACACACAACTTAAAAAGAGTAGTTCGCAGCCGACGAACAAGTGCCCTATGTTGCCACCTCTGGAATACCCAAAGGCTCAAACTTAGTACCACTTTTGTTTCACATATACGCTAATGACCTTCCTTTTTTGCATTGATGGCCCTTGTCTCTTGTTCGCTGATGATCTCAAGCTTTATTCGCAATGTACAGACTCCTGGTGATTGTCTTGCCCTTCAAACTGAAGTCTATAACCTTCTTCAGTGGGTGTACGTTAAAACATCTCCAAGTCAACATCTCCAAGTGTCATGTCGTTTCCTGTTCGCGGAGAAGAAATCCAATTCTTTTTTACTACAAAGCTGGCGACTACACTTTTAGCCGGACAAATGATGTCCAGGACTTGGGAGTCACATTTGATTCGAACTTGGACTTCAAAAGTCATATCAAAAGAATTGTACGTACAGCGTATAGAAATCTTGGATTCATCATGCGACATTCCAAGTATTTTTCGAATCCTCATACACTTATTCGCATTTTTGAGACTACGGTCAGGTCCTCATTGGAGTATACAGCGATCATTTGGAGCCTTAGCCTCGTAACTCCAGTAAATGAAATCGAGAAAGTTCAAAAAACCATTTCTTTCGAAACCTTTTTTACGCTTTCCAACCGTAGGTTGAAGGTAATATGCTCCAGCTTTGTGCGTCTGTCTGTCCGCATGATAAATCGCGTAAAAATGGTTCGATTTCGATGAAATTTTGGTATGTGGTAGGGGACCATCTGGTGAAGAACCCTACTGAAAATGGGAGAAATGGAGTCAAACGGCAGGACATAGGAGCGGGATCCATTCCATTGCTCTTATGAGTCAAAACGTACGTAAAAATGGTTCGATTTCGATAAAATTGTAGTATGTGGTAGGAGACCACATGGGGACGAACCCCAGTGAAAATGGGCGAAATGGAATCAAAGGTCACATAGGAGCTTGATCCATACCATTGCCTTATGCGTCATAACGTGCGTAAAGAATGGTTCGATTTCGATGAAATTTTAGTATGTGGTAAAGACAACCTAGCTGGGGAAGAACCCTATTGAAAATGGCGAAATGTGGTCAAAGGTCAGGACATAAGAGGGGTATCCATTCCATCGCTCTTATGTGTCATAACTGAAGTAAAAATGCTTCGATTGCGACAAAACTTTATCATGTTTTTCCGGAGAATTACTGAACCGGTTATGTTGAATAGCATCGAAATGGGAGTCAGGGCACAGGAGCAAGATGTATTCCACAGCCATTATCCTCATAACTTGAGTAATGATTTCTGGTATGTTGGAAAGCTTATCATAATCAATGCATTGCATGATTTTACTAATTTATTTACAAATTGACAGGTGTTTATATAGCGGACTTTCCGACTGGTGACCTGTCATTCTTCAAGATGACCTCTCTGCAATCGAGAAGGAAAGCTCTCCAACTCAAGTTCCTGTACAGTATCATCAATGGAGAGATAGATGATATTCAAATTGTAAACCAATGAAGTTTCCGTGTACCACGTTTACCGAGGACAAAATGTGAACTATTTGCAGTGCCATTTTGCAGGACTGATGCGGGAAAAAATTCTCCGTTATGCAAAATGTATAGATTTCACAACTCAATTGAAGAATGTCCGGATATTTTTAATGTAAATCATAATTCTTTTCGTATAGCATGTTTTACAAGACTAAATATCACTTGGCAATGTGAATATCACAACAGAAATTCCTGTGATATACCATCTGTAGGGAGCGGTGTGTGCTTACAAATACATAAGTAAATAAATAAATAAAAGTATAGTGCCCACAGACTGACGGACTTACTGGTACGACTAAAAACGAAAAAATTACCATATGTCGCATAGGGATTTTGTTCTTTTTCTGATGTTGAGAACTTCAGTTCTGAATCAGCCATCTTTAGCGCAACTTGTGAACCAACTGTACACATGACGGCTGTGGGGTTCGGAAAATAGAACCTGTCAAGTCCGAAACTAAAGAGTCAAGGCGAAAAGTCGTATGGAAAATGCCATTACTCATTCTTTCGAGAGCACAGCTTTTCATGGGGGGATGATTTACAAGTACTTCTTTTTTCTCGTTTGTTATCTAAACTGATGCAGAAAGAAAAGTGCAACACAGCATAGAAAAGCTTATGTCTGTATTCAACACATTTGGTTGTTTCTCGAAGCCGAGAAATAGAACTCGAGAGATATTTAGATGACAATGCATCAAATGCTTACAAAAGTAGTGTGGGTTGGGAATTCGTTAACCTCTGTACGGAAGAGTGCTGCTATTACCGGTGCTAACTAAAGGCACGACGTTGATGAGAAAGGTCTGCCCTTTCAACATCTGATAAAGTGCACGACGGTAACTCCGGAAAACACAAGGCAAGACCGGTTTATCTAACCCCTCCTTCGAAAATGAATCTTACGGCGAGCTGCAAAGACAATCCGAATTCACCCTGCCCACTTTGATCAAGCGAGGATAATTGGAATCAAGAAAGGGGATGTTCTAATACCATGTAACCCAGCTCAATCCACGAGCTTCAATAAATGTTTGATGGTGAATTTAATTGTGACTTTTGTTTGGTTGACGTATCTTCAAATCACTGGGAACTAACTCCGCTCCGATTGGCGTTATCTATTATCCCCAGACTGGAAACAGAGCCGAGCAAACAATTGGAACCCCGGGCATACGTCTATCATTATTTGTGAAGTGGTAAGAAGGAGCTATGTAGTTTAAGATTTTTGAATGAACAATATGATCAGTTAAAAACTATCTATATCTGATCAACTCTGACCATACAAAACGTCTTTCACTGAGAGAGGGAAGAAGCGATCGGTAAAAAATGAAACACTGCGGAAAGATGGGATACCCTCCTACTCAGGTTCACAACGTTCCCGAAAGATAATCTTCCAACCAAACCTACATCGGCATATCTCTAAACACTCATTCCCATAATAAAATGCGAAATTCATTACGCGTTTTTGAAAACTTCCTCTTTCAGAGATTCAGAATTCATCGCGTTCGCCAAGCACTGGTTAATGATACCTGCTTTAAAAATATTTCAAAACGCTTTTCAATTGTATTTCGTAAATACCAATTGTATTTTCTAAATGCCCAATTCAATTGCATTTCATAAATGCCTAATTCAATTGTATTTTATAAATTTAGCGAGTTTTTGTCAGTTTTCACTCAAACTTTCTTTAGTAAAATGCGATCTTTTTATGTAGTTCAATTTAAAAGCATCGAAAATCGGAAACACATAAACAGTAATACAGATAAATACAGCGCTTGGACAAAATAATGAGAACACCGTGATTATAGGGGTTAACGCTATTCGTGTAGGCTACACTGAAAAAGTAACATCGGGTTGGGATTATCTTTTCTTTGGTACATATTCCCTAATGCTGTATATGATATTACACGGTCGAGTTACAATATTGTGACCACCAACTAATATCCAGAGTAACCGCCGTGTGCAGCGCGGACAGCAGCTAGACGTGCTGGGAGTGACTCAATAAGGTGCTGGAAGGTGTTCACAGATATGTGGAGCCATGCTGACTGCAGTGCATCTGCTAGCTGCTGGAAGGTGTGTGGTGGAGGATCCATAGAGCAAACAACACGATCGAGGTGGTTCCACAGATGCTCAATTAAGTTTAAGTCTGAGGAATTACTGTAGGTGGCCAGGGAAGTACTTCGAAGTCTTCATCGTACTCTTCCAACCACTCTGGATCATTTCTAGCTGTGTGACACGTCGCATTGCCATGCTGCTGGCAGATCCCATCCGCCCCAGGGAAGACAATAAGCATGTATGGGTGTACGTGGTCTACAAGAATGTATTCATAACGAATTCGGTCCATAGTGCCTTTCACAGATATGAGTGGACCCAGAGAATGCCACGAAAACATTCCACAGACCATAACGCTGCCCCAACCAGCTTGTGTTCTTCCAGCAATGGCTGAAGAGTGATTGTTCTCAGATGTTTCTCGCCTTATACGCCAAAGTTCATCCGTTCGATAAAGCAGAAAACATGACTCATCGGAGAAGGCAATCTTTTTCCGGTCAGCGGCGGTCCAATTGCAGTGACCATCCGTCTGCATCGGAGCCCCCATGTGCAGCAGGGTTCGCTGAACTGTCGTTTTAGACACACTTCCGGTAGCCTCTGGTTCATTCGACCAGTGAGTTGCTCCACTCTAGCGTGTCTATCGACCCTCACGCACCTTCGAAGCCGACGTTAACCTCTCACACGGCCGGTGGTGCTCCGCAGTTTGCACGTCGCTTATTTGCAATGGTGCCATTTCTCCAATCACAATACACTTTAACCACAGCAGCACGCGAACAGTTCACAAACTTCGCTGTTTCAGAAATACTGCCACCCTTGGCCCGAAAGCCGATAATCATCCCTTTTTGCAAATCAGATAAATCGCTCCTTTTATCCATGGCAGCAACGAGTGATATGTTTTCAGAAATGATCAAATGATTATATGTAGAGGATTTTAGGAAGGGAGTGTCTGACCCCAGATCTTAAACAACCCTTAGAAATAGGAAGCTAGAAGATTTGGGCTAGAGTGCCCTATAGGAAAGTGACACGGAAGCGAAGTAGAAAGGGGGAGGAAGACGGCCTTATTTATTACAGGGGGGCCAGTACCCGGGGTCCGACGACTTAACATGCCCATCCGACGCACGGCGGATATTCAGTGGATCGAGCGTTCGTACCTGCCTGGAATCGAACCTGAGGTCCTTTCTGTGGCAGTCACGAACGTTGACCACTAGGCCACCCGCGGCCCTATGTTTTCAGAATACCTAGAGCACACCTTATATACCCTCCAAGCCAGCTCACGACACGTGCCTTCTTTCATTGGCTACGCGCTGTTGACGTCAAAAGTAGGAGTTGGTCACAATAATGTAACTCGACTGTGTAGTACAAGATGTGTTCAGTAGCGGTTGGTTAGAGCGGTCGGTGAAATGGGTGACGTCAGACTTCCAAAGAGGACAAAGCGTGCGACCACGTTTCACAAGAACGTCTGCAACCATAACAGCCAAATCGGTTTTGTTTCAAGAGTCACAGTCCCCACGGTTTGGACTGCGTACAGTAGGTATGGCAGGACTTCATCAGCAAAGAAGAACAGTGGGCAGAAACAGACTGAATGACATGGACCGTTGAGCACTAACAAGGACTGTGTCCAAACAACACAGAACTACTGCAGCAAAAGTGACAACAGAACTCAGTATCCGCCTCGAAGACCCTGTTTCCACAAAAACAGACCGCCGACAGCTTCACAAAACCAACATACATGAAAGAGCTGCAGCCGTTAAACTTTGATCACAGAAACCAAAGCTACAATGCGAAAAAGCTGACGTCATGAGCATAAAACCTGGACAGGTAATGGTTGGGAACATGTAATATGGTCCGACGAGTCATTTACATTGTTCCCAACAGCGGTTCGGGATTACGTATGGAGAACCCCAAAGGAAGCGTACAAATTGAAATGTCTGGTTTCAAATGTCAAACATGGGGGTGGATCTGAGATGATTTGGGTGGTCATATCCTGGTATTTCGCTACCCCTATCATTACCACCCTACATGACAGAGTTACTACCAGTGAGTACTTTGACATTCTAGGTGATCAGGTGCATTCTAGGTCCAATGTTGTTTTTCAAAAATTTTCGTATTACTCAACCGTTCCTTTAACAGTTCTGGCCTTTTCAGAAGAAACTTATGAAGCCGCCCCGGTGGCGCAGTAGTCTAAGGCGCTGGCCTCTGATCATTCGTCCGTAAGGGGTCCGGGTTCGAATCCCGGTCGGGCATGGATGTTGTGTTTGTCTTCCGGCACTGGCTCTCTCCCTTCCCTAGAACCAGTGACCCTAAATTAGGGACGGGCGACTGCTTATAGCCCATTGAGTTGCTCACGGTGGTCGTTAAACCTCCAATCAAAAAAAAAAAAAAAATAAACTTCTGAAAAATTATTTTTTCCTCTATACATTTTAAGTGACAGGACTTGTTAGCAACAACCATACGATGACCAAAAGTTAGGCATGTCGTTAATAAATATACAGAAATCGCCATTTTCCTGAACCCCTGAAACGTATTCCTTCTTAAGCAATGGCAAAAACGGATGGGAACAAACAATTGCTGGTCCGCAGCCACTGAACATATTTCCCATGATGCAATCCGAGATGAATAAGGTCCATTACTCCAACTCACCGCCGCACTTCTTTTTCGGATAGGACTGCAGCACTTCCCAGAACGAAACTACTGCAGCAAGATTCGGAAATCTGAACGTACAGTGAAGTCAAAAATTTAGATATAGCCCAAGCTCTCTAGTAATCGCAATAATTTTTCAATGTTCATTGCCCTTTCGTCCTCCAAATTTAGCACCACCGAATCCCCATTACAGGGGTTTCTCAGGAACTACAAAACAACCCTGTAACATTCGAAGAACTGAAATAGAATAATGAGAAATCCTCCGCCCGGTTGTGAGAATACAACGTGACGAAAAGAACGGGCGCATGCACTGCTGAGGGCGGTAGACATCTCCAACGCAGTCGTTTTCTAACTTTCCTGCACTCGTTCTGTAATCTTCTTCCAAAGCGATTTTTTTTGTAATTTTCTTGCAGGAAAACATAACCGAAATGGTTTATGTGAGTTTTCCGCATCAGCCAATATGACGTAAATACCGGGTGTAAAAATAAAGAGAACGTCGTACACATGTTCAGAAACTGTATAATTTCGCAGCCTTTATATTCGAAACTGAAATTCCATTGTGCGTGTGGAAAAAACTGAAATTCAAATAAGCGGATCAGAAAACAAATTTCTCTGCATGTTCGAAAATTGAAGCTTCACTGCAGATGTTTAAAAATTGAAGTTGTAACGCGTCTGTTCATGAAGTGGTACTACACAGTCGTATCAGAATAATATGACCACCCACCCAGGCGCGTCACAGAGTGCACGTGATAAGGTCGACCAGACGGAGATATAAGCGGCCGGCCAGGACAGATGAGCCATAGTGCGTAACGTGAGCACAATGAGCAGGTGTAGTGATTTGACGGACGATCAAAGAGGAATGATGATTGGCTACAGCGTCAAGGATGGAAGCATCTCAGAAACAGCAGACTTCGTGGGCTGTTCGCGAGGTGGGGTAGTAAGGGTGTACCAAGAATGTACCGCTGACACACCGAGTACCTCCCGATGTCATAATTGTAGAGCCCCAAAGGACATCAACCCCAGAAGAGAACTTCACCTCTGTCCACTGGTAAAAGGCAATCGATGCGCAACAGTGCAGCAATTGACCACGCAAATGAACACTGGAGCAACCAGGTACGTGTCCCTGATAACAGTAGAGCAAACCCGGTTATACATGGATCTCTGGAGTAGACGCTATGTCAAGGCGCTCCATGTCCATCGGCAACGACGCCTGCAGTTCCCATGGGACTACCGTCGTCATTGGACAGTGGAAGAGTGGGAAAAGGTTGCCTTCTCCGACGAATCGAGGCTTCTATTCCACAGAAGTGAAGGGCGGTGGCGGATATGACGTAAGACACACGAGAACCAACACCCGGACACGCTTGTCAGTCAAGTACAGACCGACGGTTGCAGTGCGCATGTCTGAGGGATGTTTCCCCTGGTGTGACCTGGGACCGTTGGTACCACTGGATGGGTTCCTGAACGCCAATGGCTACCTGTCCATCCTTGCTGACCACACGCATTCCTTCATGTTGGACGTTTACCCTGGTGGTGAGGGTGTCTACCAACAGGACTGTGCCATGTCGCTAAGAGGGTGTGTGACTGGTTCTATAGGAACACGATAGCGATGTCTCAGTTCTCCCTTGGCCGGAGAAATCGCCCGACTTCAATTCCACAGAGCAGTTGTGGGACGATTTGGATAGACAGGTTTGACGTGCCGAACCACAACCACGTCATCTCTGGGACCTCCGTTCTTTGATGCAGTCAGAATGGGCACGTGTGCCTCGGGCAACCTTCCAGGGCCTCATTGTGTTCATGTCACGCCGCCTCGTCGCTGTGATACGGGCCAAGAGTGGTTATTCCCATTATTAGGTAGGTGGTCATATTATTCTGATACGACCGTGTATAGTGTGCATGTTGAAAAACGAACCAGAACACGCCCGTTTAATACTTAATGCGCTTGTTAAGAAACTACATGTGCTCGAATACAAACCTGAATGTGAATGTTCAAAACTTAAATTTTCGTGCCCATGTTCCAAAAATTATACGCCGCCCCGGTGGGTCAGTGGTCTAAGCGACCGTTCGTCCCCAAGTGGGTTTGATCTTATTTACAAGCTCTAATTATTATACTTAATGATGAATGGAGACTTGTACTTAAATGTTTTCCTACAAGATGTCTGTGAGCCACACAATGAATACACAAAACGTTTGTCACTTCTTCCTTCAAATAAGCAACAAATCCGCGATAGTATTTGCTGATTACCTTGTTTTAATTATTATCTATATTCAAAGTTTAGAGATGGAATTCAAAAGTTAATTGCAAAAGCATATTTTAAAAAGACAAACTCGCGAAGTTGTTAGCAATGTATTCGATATAAGGCGGAAAAAACAAAATTTGTGTTACAGGGCTTGGTGCTGAGTTCTATTACAGCGTCCTGTGTGAAGTTCTGTATCGGGGGTTTAACCCGTAATTCTCCCGACTGGTGCAGATAAATAAAACACAAGGTATCAAAAAGCGACTCTAGTTAAAACCTTTTCATGCAGTGAGGAAGACTTTTATTCAGATATTGCGGGGAATGTCACCAAGCTTTTGTCCGTCATTTTCGTGTTTTCATTATTTTATTTGTCCCTTGGTGTCCTACTCGCCGAATTCTGCTTATCTCTTCCCGGCCTTCAAACCTCTTCCTTCATCTGTTCCGACTCTACCCGCGAGGTGTTCAGAAGCTCTTAAAAATTCCTGCTCCTCTCTCGACTTTTCGCCACCGAGTCTCTTCCCTTGCCCGGTGAGCAACCCCCTCAAAAAACTGTCACCTCCTCCGACTTATTCCAAGAGAAGCGCGGCCACACCTTCACTCTCAAAACTCTATGTTCTTTATTGCTTCGCTGCCCCCTCTGCTGCGACGCGTGGGTAAGGAAATACTTTGCCTGATCACTGGCCAGCCCATCAAAATGGCGGGAACTGAAGAAAGTGATTCCAATTATCTATCCCGAAAAACGGCTGCTGAAGTTCCGATAAATACGGAAGCCCCGGTTACATTTGTAACAAGGGACCCCCCCCTTCCCCCCACCATGAAAGCTTTAATCGCCCACTAGTGGGCGGTAGGGACCAGGTTGACGACCACTGCTCTACACTATGTAAACGGACTTCAACGTGAAACGGCACAGCTGGTTTCATAATCTCAAAATTTTTGAATTGTAACATTCATTGTATGTTGTTATTTCTAAGAAGGCTTTGATAACTTAGCCCAGATGAAGAAGCCTCTCGATGGAGCGCAAAAGCTCGGCTTAAACTGTGTGTTAGTTTTACGCCATTAAAGGAAGTGTTTTAGTAATTCTATACGTTCTACTGTTGAGAAAGTGCTGTTGCCATGAGTGCGAAGGCTCAATTCTTTTGCCATGCCACACGATGAAAGAATATGCCAAAATAAAGACACCGTAAATAAGAGTAATACCGACGCCATATTGTCAACGAAGCGAAGCAAGGCAACGTATGACTGTTAGCGCAAAACCAGGTACAAATTCACGATTCACAGAAATTCTAAATCAATTTAAAGGGAAGCGAAAGCAGTTTGCGCTTTCAGAATAAAAATATGTACTGACTTTTTGAAGGCCCACACGATTAACTTCCTGCATTCGTAAGGAATGGCCACATCATTATAAAATTTATTAAACTAGAAGCGGAGGGTTTTTAAGGGTACCGACATCGTTTACATGGATCCAAGTGAAAATAATGCTCCGTAAAATGCTGAAGATTATATGGAAGGCCCGTTCCCGTGGTACTTTCCATCGATTTCCGAAAAGCTTTTTCCACTAAAGTGCCAACGCCATATCGGATTTTTCCGCTATCCTCAGCCGTCAATGTCAACAACAGAGTTCTGCTGGGAAAATATCTGCCCGTACTTCTTCCGCGCACAGTGAAATAACCGGGAAGCCTGAGTCACAAGAACACACTGGATTATTCTGTCATGCCAAGTGGTCAGAAAATAAGGAGAAAAAACGAAGAAAGTGCTCTTCCTCTGCAAGTGAATGGTGCCATCAAAGTATAATCTCTCAGGAAAATGGAACTGAAACTCAGGGACGAACAGTGGGGAACATGCATTACCATCAAAAGAAAAAGAAAATGAAAAACCGGTTTCTCCTGAACTGGATTTGAATAGACTACGAATGTATCTAACTTGAAATCAATCAGCATCTGAAGCTGACAGAAACTAATAACTAAAAGATGAGAATAGCAAGTAAATTTTCGACTGGGAAAATTAAAAGAGATCGATAACTCCACAAAAAATTTATATATCAGTTTAATTCACCATTTTGGCTTCCAAAAATTAGGCAACATTCACTAAAATGGCATATCTTGGATGCTCGTGAAAATATTTGGGCCAAAATCGCCATGGGGAGCAATATGTAATGATTACTGCGTACTATGGACTGGCTAACATACGAGGTATGTTCAAAAAGTTTCCGAACTGCGCGCTAATACGATGTCACACCAATGTGCAATAGGTGGCACTGCGTAGAAGCCACCTTGGCAAGTAACCTCTCATTTACTACGTCTTTCAATTGTGATTAGTCCAGAATTGGAACAGGAAAAAATTTTGGACCCGGAAGTCACATAATTCTACCCAATCTACTTTGAACTATAAATTCGAAACTCAATTTATATATATATATACATATAAATGCAATCATCATCATCATCATTGTCAACCATTATCAATCCACTGCTGGACGAAGGTCTCCCCAAGTTTCCTCCACAACGGTCTGTCTTGTGCCAGTCTCCTCCAAGTCACCCCTGCATACTTTCGAATTTCATCCACCCATCTCCCATGTGGTCTTCTTCTGGGTCTTTTCCTGTACCTTGGAATCCAATCTAAAATTTCAGCTGTCCATCGATGATCTGTCCTTCTGGCAGTATGTCCAGCCCATTGCCATTTCAGGGATTTAACTCTGATCATGATGTCTTCCACTCTTGTCATTTTTCGGATCCACGAGTTCCTCTTCTTATCTCTCCTGGTTACACCAAGCATGCACCTCTCCATGCTTCTTTGAGTTGTCTGCAGCCTTTGTATGTCTCTTTTAGTTAAGGTCCACGTCTCTGCACCATACGTAAGCACTGGAAGGATGCATTGATCAAACACTTTTCTTTTAAGACATAATGGCATATTGCTCTTGAAAATTATGCTGTTTCTTCCAAAAAGCTCTCCAGGCAAGTTTTGTACGCCGATTAATTTCTTCATCAATGTGACCCTCACTTGATATCTGCTGTCCAAGATAAACGTACGTGTCTGTTATCTCCAGCTTTTCTCCATCAATCGATAAATCTTCATTTCTTGTAAAAGCATTGAACATCACTTTTGTCTTCTGAAAGTTCATTTTTAATCCCACTTCTTTTACTCTTGTCAGCAAGTTCCTGGATCATACTCTGCAGCTCTGATGGGGTAGTTGCAAAAATGACTACGTCATCAGCAAAACGAAGGTGGGTTAGATAATCTCCATTAATCTTTATCCCCTTGTTTTCCCAGCTCAGTGACTGAAAAACACCCTCCAATGTGGCATTAAAGAGCTTCGGAGATATGGTGTCACCTTGTCTCACTCCCTTTCCAATTTTTATGTGTGTTGTATTTTCAAACAGCCTAATCTTTGCACTTGCATTTTCATAGATGTTATTAATAATATTAATGTATGCATCTTCAATACCGCAGGTTTTCAGAGCCATTGTAACTGCTGATGGTTTCACCGAATCAAAGGCTTTTTTCATAATCGATAAAAGCCATGCACAATGGAAGTTCATATTCCCTCGCTCTTTCAATTAGTTCTCTCAGCACGTGGATATGATCTATTGTGCTGTAGCCACTCCTGAATCCAGCTTGTTCTCTCGGTTGAGCCATGTCCAGTGTTACCTTCAAGCGGTGTGAAAGAACTTTAGTGAAGATTTTATAAACTACTGATAGGAGGCTGATAGGTCTGTAGTTTCCGAGATCCTCAATGTCACCTTTCTTATGTAGCAGGATCATTGTAGCGGTGTTCCAATCCTCAGGAATCTTTCCTTCATTAAGGCATCGAGTGAAAATTTGGGCGAGTACTGTTTCGATTTCTCCACTTGCTTCTTGTATGATGTCTACAGTAATTCCATCTTCTCCTGGAGCTTTTCCTCGCTTCATGTTCTTGATTGCATGTGCAACTTCTGCTGGAAGGACTGGAGGAACTCTGGTACTGGTATCTTTCATGATGTCTGGAGTGCATATATCATCCCTTTCATATAATTTGGAGTAGAAATCTTTCACTCTTGTCAAAATTTCGCCTCTATTTCTTGTTACAGAACCATCTTCTTTTCTCAGTGCCATAATCTGTTTTCTTCCCTTACTGAGATGTCCCTTTGCTATCTTTAGGCTTTGGTTGTTTTCAATTGCTTTCCTCACTAGTTCACAGTTGAATTTCCTTACGTCTTCAGTGATACTTTTTCTTACTGTCTTGCATAGCTCTATATATTCCACTTTGGAAGTCACATCTTCTTTAGTTGTCCTCATCTCTCTTCTTTTTTGCATCAACATTTTCGTTTTTCCTGATAATTTGTTCACATGCAACTTGTTCTTAGACCCAGCTAATTTTGTTGCTGTTTCCATAAGAGCTTTTGTTACTTTTCTGTTAACTTCAGAGATGTCCACTTCTTCCGATGTTAGGCCTTCTAAAGCAGAGAACCTGTTCTTCAGTTCTAACTTGAAGGTATTATGGTGTTTTTTAAGGTTGGTTATGTCAATAGATTTTGTTTGTCCTATGAGCTTGCCACGTTCAAGTTTAGTGTTGAGGTGCATCTTACATCTCACCAATCTATGGTCACTACCTGTGTTGAACTTGTTTAGCACACTGCAGTCTTCTATGACGAATTTTTTGTTACACATAATAAAATCAATTTCACTTGTCGTCCCATTTGGATGTCTCCATGTCCATTTCCTGTGTGGCTTTTCTTGAAGAAGGAGTTCAAGATGAAAAACCCTTCTGCCTCTGCAAACTCAACGAGAGTATTTCCACGCTGGTTTCTGTTGCCATGACCGAATTTACCTACCGAAGTTTCATTCTGTTGCCGTTGCCCTATTTTTGCATTGAAATCTCCCATAATTATTTTCAAGTGCTGCTTACCTTTATTATTTAGATGACAAATTTCCTCATAAAATTCTTCAATTTCTTCTTCAGGATGACTTGTGGTGGGTGCATAAGTTTGAATAATCTGAGCCTGGTATCTTTTCGAGAGTTGAATAACAAGTCGTGCAGCTCTGTCAGAGGAACTTTCAACTTCTACAACTTTATCCTTCAGTTTCTTGTTTATTATAAATCCAACACCACTAGTTCTGCCAGTATCTGTCCCACGATAGTAGAAGAGATGTCCACTTTTCAGTTCGATGAGATCTTCTCCTTTTCTCCTTACCTCACTTAGCCCCACGATGTCCCACTTGATCCTTTGTAGTTCCTCTTCCAATTCAAGAAGCCTTAAATGCAATATATATATGTATTCATCCCAATAACTGCTTCATATTTAATAACTGAAATCCTTTTTTACGCTTTCCAACCGTACGTTGAAGAAGCGTGTATGCTCCAGCTTTGTCCGTCCGTCCGTCCGTCCGTCCGCATGATAACTCACGTGAAAATGGTTCGATTTAGACGAAATTTTAGTATCTTATAGGGGACTACCTGGGGACGAACCCTATTGAAAATGGGCGAAGCAGAGTCAAAGGTCAGGACATAGGAGCGGGATCCATTCCATTGCTCTTTTGCGTCATAACTTGCGTAAAAATGGTTCGATTTTGATGCAATTCTAGTATGTGATAGGGAACCACTTGGGGACAACCCCTATTGAAAATGAGTGACATAGGGTCAAAGGTCAGGACATAGGAGCTGGATCCATTACATTGCCTTTATGCGTCATAACTTGCATAAAAATTGTTCGATTTCGATGAAATTTTAGTGTGTGTTAGGGAACCACCTGGGCACGAACCCTATTGAAAATGGGCGAAATGGGGTCAAAAGTCAGGCAGGGCATAAGAGCGGAATATATTCCATTGCCCTTATGCGTCATAACTTGCGTAAAAATGGTTCGATTTCGATCAAGTTTTAGTATGTGGTAAGGAACCACCTAGGGACGAACCCTATTAAAAATGGGCGGAATGGGATCAAAGTTCAGTACATAAAAGCGGGATCCATTCCATTGCCTTTATGTGTCATAACATGCGTAAATATGGTTCGATTTCGATGAAATTTTAGTATGTGGTAGGAAACTACCTGGGCACGAACTCTATTGAAAAATGGGCAAAATGGGGTCAAAGGTCAGGCAGGGCATAAGAGCGGGATATATTCCATTGCCCTTATGCGTCATAAGTTGCGTAAAAATGGTTTGATTTCGATGAAATTTTAGTATGTGGTAGGGAGCCACTGGAGACGAACCCTATTGAAAATGGGCGAAATGGGGTCAAAGGTCAGGACACTGGAGTGGGATCCATTCCATTGCCCTTGTGCATCATAACTTACCTAAAAATGCTTGGATTGCAACAAAACTTTATCATGTTGTTCCGGAGGTATAGTGAACCGGTTCTGTTGAATATCATCGAAATGGGGTCGAAGGTCAGGACACAGAAGCGAGATTTATTCCACAGCCATTATCCACATAACTTGAGTAATAATTTCTGGTATGTTGGAAAGCGTATCATAATCAATGCATTGCATGATTTTACTAACTTGTTTAATAATAAAATTTGGTTACTTGCTAAATTTTAGTGCCATTTTTAGTGCCACTATTTTGCGTAATACAGAAGTAATGGCTGACTATGACCATGGGAATATATTACAAATGGGAATCATTCTTTACGATTACACAAATGCATTTTTTTAAATGTGTTTAGATTGTTCGCTCTTTCCACTCTTTGATGGAGGTGCGCATAATTTCATACGGCTCGTTAGATGTTTGGTTCCATAATCTTTTATTACACCGTGGACATCTTTCTTTGTAATTACACACTTTCCACCTTTTGAACAACAAGCAAGACCAAACAACACAGAATTATTCACCGGTTCCTTAATGAGACGAAACAATTTCCAGCATTCACTCTTCCCCTTGTGGTTTTGAACAAGCACGTATTTGTTGGCCTCCACGCCTTTCTCAACCTCCTTAATATTAAATCCATCATATTAACAAATAAGGAGTTAATTTCGACATGGCATGTCATGGGAACGGGATGTTAGCACATCAATCGAAAACCTCTGAATGCTAAATGTAGAAGATGTGATGTGAAAAGTAACTCTTAGTCATATATTGAACTTCGCACGGAGCTAGTGAATCAGCTGAGAAGCAGGCTAATGGCGTTTTCCTGTACCTTACCCTAGACAATCTCACTGTAAAAGAAAGCAAAGGAAGTATCTTTTTACGATATAGTGTCGGTGTGTCTGACGTCGGTCGGTGGAAATCTTCGTTGCTTTAAGAAAGAGACGACAATATTTTTGCATGGCAAATCATTCTTCACTCCGTGGGCCGACTACAGAATTCCACAACGCGCATTTTTCTTTGGAATATATTTTTCTCTTTTCAAAAATAAAACGGGATAAACCCGGGTCAAAATCTGGTCAGGAATACCTTGACCCGACCCGTTGGACCCGCAAGAAATTGTCGACCCTTTGACCCGTGACCCGTTTTCATCTCTCTTAGGGACATTCCTTAAAAAGATACAAAAATGCAAATACACCCCTCTCCACGGTTTTACAGTTCGCTCTACTTTTCCTACCTTATAAGTATTTTTTCCTGTAATTTCAGAGCTAAATATCTCCCTCCGCTATATTTCTCGAAATTCTTGAAAAGACTGGTTAAGAGGAACAGCACTCCCCCCCCCCCCCACCAATTGGAATATGGTTCTTGACCGGGGTACCCAAACCTCTGGATCCGGCTGTGCTGACGACAAACGACGCAAAACGGCATACTTTATAGCATTGGAGATGAAGGAAAGTAACGACCATGGTTACTCCTGACTGTAATACACGATTCACAGATTGTGTATAGCAATTTGTCTCCATTCAGCATCCTAAACATGATGATCGAGCCGAGATCAGGAGACCGTGCTGGTCACTCCTTGGAGCGAATGGTGTTCACTTTCTGATATTAACATAGTGCGATGGAGCATTATCATCTTATAAAATGAAATGTTTTCCTATTACACCGACATAAGTTGGCACATGGAGCCTTAGGACTTCATCTCTACATCAATGAGCAATCATACTGCGTATCACATAGAATTTTGTACGTCCACCCAATAAGATGCCAGCCCAAACCATACACTGACCCACAACAGGAGCTCTTAGCAACGATGTCAAAGGGTTGATAAATGAGTACAGGATGAGAAACACTGCGTAAAGAAAAATGGGACTCGTCAGCGAACAATGCACACCTCTCGTTGTTAAATCCAGGTCGTATGATCTCTGCACCAATTGAATCGCGCTCTCTCGGGGTGTGGAGTCAGAGGTACCCGCACCACCGGATTCTTGGCATTCAGCCCGACGTTGTGCAATTTCTTGCTTACGGTACTTGCAGAAACAGAAATTACCGCGGCTGCGAGTAAGTCAGAACGCTGGTGGTATTGTCAACCAGTGCCCTCGTCCTGTAAGTTAAAGATACCTGTTTTCCTGAGGTATGAGTGAGGTATGAGGCAGGACAAACATATATATAACAACTGCTTTAGCACGACAACTTAAAATCCACGTTGCCATCCCTAATTGGGAACACATCAAGAAGATCGCACCGTACAAAAATTTAAGAGCCACAGCATACAGTAAAACGGTTGAGATACACTCGCGAACAATGAAATTTGCGCACGAATAAGGAAGCATCGGATTGAACTGAAATTTTATGGACGTAAGATACAGAAGAGTGATACACGTGATGGCAAAAACAGAGCTGCAGGAACATTACAGACGGATCTGTGGCACACAGTTCGGTCATCTTCAATAGCGCGTCGCACCGCCTCGTGCGGCGATACATGCTGAAATACGGTCCGACATGGAGGCGAACAGACGCCTGATGTCATCCTGCGGCAGACTGGCCCACACGTGTTGAATGGTGTGCTACAAATCTCGGATAGTGTTGTACGGCGTTTCACCTGGTACCACACATGCTCGATAGGGGACATGCCCGGGGAGAGGGCAGGCCATAGAAGTGTCTGGACATGACGTAGGCAGTCCTGGGCAACTCGAGCAGTGTGCGGGCGGGCATTATCCTGCTGGTATAGCGCACTTGGAATCCCGGCCAGCAATGGAAGCACATGTGGCCGTAGGATCTCATCCACATACCGCTGGCCCGTCAATGATCCACGTACCACTACTAGAGCTGATCGGCTATCGTAGACAATGGCTCTCCAGAACATAATGCCCGCAGTGGTAGAGGTGTGGCGTTCGATAGCGAGGTTGGGATTGTGCCGTTGACCCGGGAACCTTCACACCCGTACATGATCATCATCTGTCCCCGAAATGAAGCGGGAGTCATCGCTAAACACCACATGTTACCAGTCTGTGTCGTTCCACGTCGCTCTCGCCTGGCACTACTGCACACGGAGACGGCGATGTTCCAGTGTAAATGGCAGCACACGTAAGGTGCTCTGGGGTCGCAGATTCGCTTCCTCGAGTCGTCGGGAAATGGTACGTGGTCACACAGGAGCCACAACATCTGCCTGTATAGTGGACCGGATCTTTCCATCCCCTCTACCGGTGGTCCTCCTGGTCCGTCCGGAGCCGCTCCACCGTTTGGCAGTGACGTCACGTGTCCACTGCTCCCAACACAGTCGGACGGTATGGTCAGAACAATATACGTTGCGGGCTATACGGCGCGTCGACCACTCCGCGGTTTTCAGCCCGATGATCAGGCTTCTCTCTAAGTCCGTAAATCGACATCTCTGGCGTCTACCCGGCATTCTTGTCACCTTGTACTATTGCTTGCGTCGGCCGGTACTTTTCGCTTTCATGGGGCATCGACTACACGCCGGTTTATAAGGCTGCCGGTTCGTGCTTGCAGCGCCACCACAGGGTGTGCGGTCATGCGCACTCGCACCAAACGTGGATCATTTGCATACCAGCACGCACTCTAGCTGTTTGCAAAGTCGCGCGGTTGGAACATGTTTTCTTCTAGCGGCACAAATTTCATTGTCCGTGAGCGTACTTACAAACCGGAAAGTTTGCAACAAGGACATTTCCACCAACCTTCCTACTGGTTTGCTCGCGCTGCTGGGTGTTCTAGAACTGATGTATCCTGTGTGTTGTTAAGTTAAAGCATCTATCACGTTGTTATGTTGTTTAAGATTTTAATTTTTAGTTAGAATTGCTTCTCATTTAGTTTGGAGTCACGGACTGCTTAATGGATGGTACCAGTCTGGTGTGTGAAAGCTTGCAGATAGTTCTTATACATTTACGCCATTAAAATGATTTTTCACACATTACAACTATTTTGCTCTGTGTATTCTACCAAGTTTTCTACAAGCCTTTTAGTTTTCTAAAGCGCGTCATATTTTGAAATGAGTTCAGAATTATTCATCGGATGAGCCATGCCACTCTGTTCAATGTAAAAAAATCTCATTAAGGGAGCATGGGCCATCAGATTTTTCAGTTATTCGATAATTACCACATAATTTTTCAGTTATTCATAACGGAAAATGCACATCTAATTTTTCTTAGAAAAAGCTTCTCAACAACTGCCGGAGATCTTCTTGGAAAACAAGATCCAAAATCTCCAGAAACAAAATTTCAGCAATGCGTAGTTTAGAAAGTGTGCAGCGAGAAGTTACGAAGAATGATATTTCTGCCTAGTGCAAAACAAGAAGAAAATATAACACAATGAGCATAGCATGATCTCGATAGTAACGTTACTGATTTGACAAACACCTACATTTTTGTAGGAAGCTTTCAGACCAAGTATAACTCACACTAGTAGTTAAGTAGAATTCGAAGCAGCACCTGGGTTAACCTAACAATAGCGAAAAAACAATGTCAGAAAAGACGAGTCATCACGTAACACGCGAAAAACGATAATTATAAATTTACGAAGTTTGCATAACAAATTGATAATGCAATTAAGTAGTAAATAGTAACACGGTACTAGTGATCCAATTTATTGGCGTAGGAAGTTAGCGTTTCCAAGGTTTCGCACATCAACCAAATGGCTTTTTCAAGGAAGTTAGACAGAAGCATTTTCTGTCTAACTTCCTTTTGATGTGCGAAAGCTTGGAAACGCTAATGTGTCTACTTCCTACGGCAATAAATCGGATCACTAATACAGTTACTATTTGCATAACAAATCAAGGTTATTCAAAATAGTATAACTATACTAATAATCCAAAATTTCTTGGCACAGAATAGAAATAAAACTTTCCAAGCTTTCGCACATCAACCAGATGGCTTTTCCAAGGAAAATAGACAGCTAACAGCAAACTGGATAATAGAACACTTCAATAATTTGAACGCGGTGACTTGACTAGACAATAAATGAATAGGCGCAAACGTGATAATTCGAAGGAACCAGGTCATGTTGGTTGGGCGCGCGGTACCATGTTAGATAACACAGCATTATTTGAAGAATTGATTCCAAATACGTGGCAACACCAGAGTGACGCTATCATTGCAAAGCCTCGCAGCTGGTCAAGATTTCCAAGGTTTCGCGACTGGCAGTAGATTTGGGTGTGGAGTATAAAGCTAATTTCTTTACATCACTCCATACGGGATAGGCAGGATTGAACTTGACTTCTCTTGATAGGGCAGTGGTTATTTTCCTGTCTTTTGTTTCCCTTTTACGTTAGCTGATTCTAATTCCAAGCGAACGTTTGGTCATTCCGATGTGGTATCTATCGCCAAAAGCCGTACGGATATTGTAGTGGGATGGCATAAACACCTGCCTCATCGACAAGAGGGGCTTTGTCAATATTTCTTTTAAGCATTGTATATAAAGATGCCGGAGAACTTATGCCGACACCGAAAATATTATTAACTCGACTTGTTATATAACCACTGAGCACGATGGATTAAAAACTTCTCAGAAAGCCCAAGCCCTTCTTATTAACGTTTTGTGCCTGAGTAAAAGTTTGAAATTTTTATTTTCTATGTAAACGTAACACACATTATATAGTTCTATAAGTTAAACCCAACCTGAAGCCCATATTATTGTCTGGGTAGTAATAAAACATCATGACTATACAGTATACTGTATATATACAGGGGTGCATAGGAAAGTCCCTTTAGCCTGGAATAACTTGCGAACAGAGAAAGAGGTACAGTTATGCAAGTGAGATAACGGTATAGTAAAGCGACTACGCCCGATCGAATGCAACCAATAGCAGCGCCCCTAGTGGCGAAATGCGAAAGTTTGCCATTGCAAATCGAAATCGAAAAGAGATAGAGCAAAATTTCCAATTACAAAGTTTTAGATCATCAATTAATTAGTACAAAACTACATTTGTTTCACACGGATAAGATAAATTGTCGCCGGAATACCCTAAAATGTCCGAAATCGATACGCGACCTTTTGTGTGAACGTTTGAAGGGAACAGGCATAGGTATGAGCAAATACATACAATTTATTGCATAAATGCGTACTTTATGGCAATACAGTTTGATGACGTCAGACAAAACAAAAAAGGCAAACTGGTGCACAGTGATAAAAAGTTAATGTCGAGTATGTTCGAAGAGTTCGCCATTGCCCACGATACACATTTGTATTCGTGAAAGTAACTCTGCAAGCACATTCCTCAGCATGGAAGGTGTCACACTATTGCAAGCATCTGTAACACGACGACGTAGATCCAGCAGACTTGTAAGCGCTGTTGCATACACCTGATTTTTTTACGTAACCCCAGAAATCCAAGCTCCCCATTCTCACACAGCGTACGTAGAACTAAACTTCTGATCAGGGTACATCCTGCTACTAGTTTTTATATCGTAGGTATGGTACAACGTCACAATCTGCGTTTGCATACGGCTACATTTGCGAAATGTGAATATGCAGATTCAAATTTTAAAATGTCCATTTAGGACATTTTAGGGTATTCAGGCAACAATTTATCTTATCCGTGTAAAACAAATGTCGTTTTGTACTAATTAATTGATGCGCTACAACTTTGTAATTGGAAATTGTGCTCTCTCTCTCTTTTCGTTTTCGATTTGCAATGGCTAACTTCAGCATTTCGCCACTAGGGGCGCTGCTATTGGATGCATTCGATCTGGCGTAGTCGCTTTACTATACCGTTATCTCACTTGCATAACTGTACCTCTCTCCGTTTGCAAGTTATTCCAGGCTAAAGAGACTTTCTTATGCACCCTGTACATATACACAATTACTTTCCCATTTCACCAACGCGGAAGTGACCGAAATAAAATTGTAATCTTTACAAGAATCCTATTTGGGTATTGCAGACATTGCAACGACAAATACGATTTTTATATGGCCCCCTAACACTTTTATTGACAGTTTTCCGTGTGGCCAGTTATCCGTCTTGTTCTTTAGCAAGAAAATAAGAAAATTATTTTAATTTCTTAATGATAATAACACAGGAAGAAACATATTTTTATACATACCAATTACTCATGCATGGGGTAATACAGGAAAACGTTTTTTTTTAATGCAGAGGAATTTCATGGCTCTCAAATTGAGTGAGCCCAGTTGTCAGTGTGGTCCGTTGTCTGAACCCGAAACATTGAACAAACGAGCGACCTATTAAAATGTTGCAATATTTGATGTACAGCTACCCGTTTTTCAATTCCCTTGTTTTGTTCTGGTGACACATAAAACAACTTTTACAGTCCATCTAAATGATACTTCTGGTTCAAACCAAAACATCCTGTTATTACACTTAGTTATAGTATGAACCTATCGTCCAAAATAAGCTTTGGAAAAGCAACGAGCAGCTGGCGATGGCCTACGAAACCACCGCTCCTTAATCCCGGAACTATGCAAATTCAACCCCTTGCTTTGTAGTATCAATACAAAGTAACCCAGGGTCCGACATGCGTTCTGCAAGGCACTGCTTTTAATACCCAGAACAGACATTTCCGGTCCTATATTGTTTTTCACCATTTGCCAGCTGCTTTTCTGTCCCGGTTTCATTCAAGGCTACCCCCAGAAAAAAAGAACAGTCTTTCAAAATTAGCAACACAGTTTATCTGGAAAGTGCGTGGTAAAGAAAGCTTTCCCACTCCTTAAGATTGTACGTCCGGCATGTCACAATGACGTCAAATGAGTATCACTTCTTTTCAGAGGATGATTGATTGATTCTTCTCGTCACACACAAAACGAATAATCCTACGTCGTGATTGAACGGAAAAGTTGGGAAGCAAGATGCTGGCGAAGGGGGAAAAGGATTTAAGAGAGGCAATCATTGAAACCGTTCCCGATGGATGGCGCTGAAATGCAAGAATGACGGAATGTGTGATACCGCAGACCCATTCTCAATGGTGTGTGAGCACTTGTCAGTCAAGATTGATGAATCAACTGTGAAACAGCAGCTGATGGATGCTGTGTTTTATTACATAGAACACAGCCAGCCACAAATAATGTCGCTAAAAACCGTACAGCGATTATCACAAAAAGGAATCCTTCACATTTTTTTTAGACAGAAAAAGTAAATTATGTTATATCTAAAGCAACAAAACAAACAGCAGCCTCTGTTCACCGCCAAAACCATGTTCCGGTGAAATTTGCGAAATGATTAGCTCTATTTCCACATGAAATTATAGGTACAGAAATACACTGGTTTCCAAAAATTAAGCAACAAATGGAAAAACCATGTTAACTCAAATAGTATTCAACCGATTAGGATGAAATTTGGTGGTAAGCTTTACCAAACCATTAAAACGTACACTATCTACCAACAAGTAATTGGACAACTGTGATAGCAAAGGAAAACGAAGTTTATTCACCTTCAACAGTTCGTGGAGCCTCCACGAGCGGCGATTACAGCTGCGACCCTCAGGGGCATACTCTCAATCAGGCGTTGTACGACGGCTAGCGGTATTTTCTTCCACTCGGCTTGGAGAAGACACGTCAGTTCCTTCACCGATTTCGGACGGTGGGGGCACCCCTTAAGTCGGCGCTCCAACTCGTCCCAGAGGTGATCGATAGGGTTAAGGTACGGGCTCTGCGCAGGCCAGTCCATTCGATTAATCCCATTGTCACCATACCAAGCCATGGTGGACCTCGCAACATGACAGGTGGCATTGTCATCCCGAAAGTAACATGGGACCACCCCGTAAAACTGCCACAACGTAGGAAGCGCATGGTCATCCAAAATGGTGCAGTAGGTTTCGGCGTTTAGTCTACCAGGAATTGCCGACCAAGGGTCGCGTGCCATACCAGGAGAAACACCCCCATAGCATAATTCCACCGCCGCCGAACTTCACAGTTGGCCCAATACATTCCGGCAGGAGGCGTTCTCCAGGCAGACGCCAAATCCAGACCCTGCCATCCGTACGCTAGAGGGTGAATCTTGATTCGTCACTCCAGAGAACCTGTTTCCACTGTTCAACGGTCCACTGTCGACCTTCTTTGCACCACGTTAGGCGAGCAGCACTATTGGACTTCCTGATCATGATAACCGAGCAGATGGGCTTCCTTACGGATGGTATTAATCGAAAGAACACTCCCGGATGACTGTTGAAACTCCTCGCGGATATGGCCCATCGATTTGGTGCGGCTCTTCCGAATTTCTCTGGCCAGGACCCGTCGGTTTCTAACTCCCAGTTTTGTGGGTTTGCCGGGTCGGGGCACATTCCGACAGTCACCTCTCATCTTCCACTTGCCAACCACGTAGGCCACTGTCGATTTTGGATACTTCAACTTGCTGGATATGTCACGTATGGATCGGCCATTTCTGTGATACCCGACGATTACACCTTTCTCGAAATCAGAGAGCTCCGAACTGCGTGGCATCTTGCATGCGACTGGTTGTTGTTTCCCACACGATATTTAACGGTGGCGGCCGTGACGTGTATCAGGACCGTAGATATCGTCGATTGTAGGGGTGTCCAATTACTTGTTGGTAGGTAGTGTATTATACAAAGCATTTACGTTTTGTATGAGATGCAAATACGAAGATACAGAAATATAGGTATCAAGATGAAATAGGAAAAGTACTTCAATACGAAGTGTGATTACCCCTAACAGCAATACAGACCCGACAGCGATGTTCTGTGATGTTAATTATGATATCGAGCAGTTCCGTGGGTGGATAGTTGCGTCCGTTGTGCAAGCGAAGCAGTGCGGATTCGGGAAGGGGCTGGAGGCCAGCAACACGCCTTCCGAGAGCATCCCGGACATGCTCAATGGAATTCAGAACGGGAGAGCGTGCTGGCCACTCCATTCGTACTATAGTCTCCTGTTCCGCGTACTGGTGAATGAGGCAAGCTGTGTGAGGGCAGGCATTACCCGCCTGCAGTACAAATGTATTGCCAATTGCAGCCGCATACGGATGAACAATAGGGTCCAGGATGTCGTCTCTATAACTCTGAGCATTGAGGTTTCCATGTGGCAATACACAGAGGTCGGTACGGCCACCTCACGATATGTCTGCTCACACCAGAACACTACCACCATCATAGGTGTGCCTTTCCTGGATATTAGGGGGAAGACAGCGAGTACCGGCCTCTCTCCAGATGTAAACTCGGCGAGAATCATTCTGTAAACAGTATCGCGACTCATCAGTGAACAGAACGGACTTCCACTGATTTTGAGTCCAGTTCACATGCATTCGTGCCCAATTGAAACGTTCCCTACGGTGGCGGGGGATGAGGGGGCACGCATAATACCGGTCGCCGAGCATACAGTCCTCCTGCATGTAACTTTCTGCGTACAATCGAAGCTGATACCGTTCGTTCGGTGGCTGCCACAAGCACAGATATCAGATCATGCCGATAGCCGCAAATACCGGTCATCCGCGGAGGTCGTCGCCCTTGGCCTACCTTCGTTGTACCTTCAGGAAGCTGCACCCGTGACTTGAAACTGCTGCCACATCCTGGTGACCACGGAACGATCGACGTTGAGCCGTTTTGTAACGTAATCCGGCCGTTGCCCTACCTCGAGTTGGCCTATTGCTCTGTAGCGTAAATCCGCTCCTGAATGACGTCTCGAAGCCATGTTAACAAAATCGCTATCTCGAAATCTTGTCATTCACCGCCGCACATGAATGTGCGACTCCCTCCGAAATAGCTAGTTTGAAGCACTTGCGCATTTGCATAAAGCGCTGCCACCGCCATGCATTTCTCTTTTGTACAACGATGCTCTATGCCTTCGCCCGTAACATATGCAAATTTCCTGCAATTTGAACTATATTTCGCCCAATTATCGCAATTTTTCGGTTTGTTGTTTAATTTATATAAACCAGTGTAGTATTGATCCAATAGAAACTATGCCCAAAACCGACAAAGAATATTTAAATATTTGACCATGTATTTTTGTTTATGTTTGTATGATGAAACTTGTAACAAAAATTTCGAGTTAAATGGAAGTATTTAACAAGCGTAGGTATGGTTAGTTACATACCCAGAATTTCATTTCAGGAGGGGTTGGAGTTGCTATTTTGTTTTCACTGTGATACATCATCATCCCTTCGTATCAAAACCAATGCTGGAATATTTCTCTTCCGCAACTCAGTCTTGTGCAATCCCCTCCTACACAGTGAGATAATTAAGTAATCACATTGTTTGCTTTCTTAAAAATCCCTGTAAAACACATGAGTCTAGAAGGCATGTCCTGCGATGTCATTTATGAGCTATGCAGTGGCAACAGCGTTTGCGTAAGAATTGCGCAGATGATTATGTACGCTGTGCATGACGTAATTCGGTGGAAGAATGACGTCACAGCTCTGTCATGGAGCAGAGAGCTAATATCCGGTTGTGTTTAAAATCAGTAAAACTGCATCTGAGACACTTGAATTGTTCCGTGATGTGCATGTGGCTAATTGCCTGTCTCGTGCACAAATATTTTGATGGTATGCACGTGTCAAGGATGGGCGAGAGGATTCGGAAAATGGCGAAAGGCCCGGACACTCTATTTCAATGCACACGTCTGACTCATTGAGAAAGTTCGCGAAAGGATAAAAAAAAATGCTTGTTGTGTGACCTTGAGTATGCTGGAATGTAAGCTCTGTGTTAATAAGGAATCGATTTGTCAAATTAAATTCTGGGGCAAGATTTGGTGCCGGGGGTTGTGTTGGTTTTGCTCCGCATGCTTTGTTAGACGATCAGAAACATGCACGAGCGGAGTACGCAAACTACATCTTACAGACGGCAGAAATAATGCAAAATTTTCTCCAAAGCATTGTGGCAGGTGACCAGACATGGTGTTTTTGTTATGATTCTGAAGCAAAGCGTCAGAGTGCTCAGTGGAAGTCGCCATAGTCACTCCAAGAAAACCAGATTACAGAAGTCCAAAATCAAGACAATGCTTGCGTGCTTTTACGGCAGCAACATAATTCTGCATCACGAGTTCATTCCTGAAGGTACAACTGTCACTGGCAATGCTTACACACCCGTTTTGGAACGATTGTGGAAGAGGATTGTTCGTGTCAGATCTTTGCTACAGCAAGAGAATTCTGCATCGTGAGTTCATTCCTGAAGGTACAACTGTCACTGGCTTACACATCCATTTTAGAACTATTGTGGTAGAGGATTGTTCGTGTCAGGCCTTTACTACAGCAAGAGAATTCTGTATCACAGTTCATTCCTGAAGGTACAACTGTCACAGGCAATGCTTACACATCCATTTTGGAACGATTGTGGAAGAGGATTGTTGGTGTCAGGCCTTTACTACAGCAAGGGAATTCTGCATCATGAGTTCATTCCTGAAGGTACAACTGTCACAGGCAATGCTTACACATCCATTTTGGAAGGATTGTGGAAGAGGATTGTTCGTGTCAGGATCTTTGCTACAGCAAGGGAATTCTGAATCACGAGTTCATTCCTGAAGGTACAACTGTAACGAGCAATGCTTACACATCCATTTTGGAAGGATTATGGAAGAGGATTGTTCGTGTCAGATCTTTGCTACAGCAAGGGAATTCTGCATCACGAGTTCATTCCTGAAGGTACAACTGTAACAAGCAATACTTACACATCCATTTTGGAAGGATTATGGAAGAGGATTGTTCGTGTCAGATCTTTGCTACAGCAAGGGAATTCTGCATCACGAGTTCATTCCTGAAGGTACAACTGTAACAAGCAATACTTACACATCCATTTTGGAAGGATTGTGGAAGAGGATTGTTCGTGTCAGATCTTTGCTACAGCAAGGGAATTCTGCATCACGAGTTCATTCCTGAAGGTACAACTGTAACAAGCAATACTTACACATCCATTTTGGAAGGATTGTGGAAGAGGATTGTTCGTGTCAGATCTTTGCTACAGCAAGGGAATTCTGCATCACGAGTTCATTCCTGAAGGTACAACTGTAACAAGCAATGCTTACACATCCATTTTGGAAGGATTGTGGAAGAGGATTGTTCGTGTCATATCTTTGCTACAGCAAGGGAATTCTGCATCACGAGTTCATTCCTGAAGGTACAACTGTCACTGGCAATGCTTACACATCCATTTTGGAACGATTGGAACGATTGTGGAAGAGGATTGTTGGTGTCAGGCCTTGACTACAGCAAGGGAATTCTGCATCATGAGTTCATTCCTGTCACTGGCAATGCTTACACGTCCATTTTGGAAGGGTTGTGGAAGAGGATTGTTCGTGTCAGGCCTTTACTACAGCAAGGGAATTCTGCATCGTGAGTTCATTCCTGAAGGTACAACTGTCACTGCCAATGCTTCACTCATCCATTTTGGAACGATTGTGGGAAAGGATTGTTCATGTCAAGCCTGGATACAAAAACGGGCAATGGTTCCTTCTTAACAATAACGCACCAGCACGCAAAACAATCAGTGTACAGCAATTTCTGGCAGGAAAAACAACAAGTGTGTGTATTCAACCCCCCCCCCTCCGCTCCTCTTCTTTGCCAGATTTGTCACCGTGTGACTCTACTTCCTATTTCTTAATATAGAGCTGCATTTAAAAGGAAAAGATTTTAAAGACATTGAAGACATACAAAGAATTGTGACATCAGCTCTTCACTCCATACAGAAAGATGACCTCTGCAAGGTTTTCCTGAACTGTGACATCAGCTCTTCACTTCATAATAAAAGATGACCTCTGCAAGTCCTTCCTTTCGTTGGCTGATCGTGCCACTTCTTGTATTAACACAGGAGGAATGTACTTCCAATAAATATGAAGACATACAAAGAACTGTGGCATCAGCTCTTCACTCCATACCAAAAGATGACCTCTGCGAGTCCTTCCTTTCGCTGACTGGTCGTGCCACTTCTTGTACTAACACAGGAGGAATGTACCTCGAATACATATGAAGACATACAAAGAACTGTGACATCAGCTCTTCACTCCATACCAAAAGATGACCTCTGCAAGTCCTTCCTTTCGTTGGCTGATCGTGCCACTTCTCGTATTAACACAGGAGGAATGTACTTCGAATAAATATGAAGACATACAAAGAACTGTGGCATCAGCTCTTCACTCCATACCAAAAGATGACCTCTGCAAGTCCTTCCTTTCGTTGGCTGATCGTGCCACTTCTCGTATTAACACAGGAGGAATGTACTTCGAATAAATATGAAGACATACAAAGAACTGTGGCATCAGCTCTTCACTCCATACCAAAAGATGGCCTCTGCAAGTCCTTCCTTTCGTTGGCTGATCGTGCCACTTCTTGTATTAACACAGGAGGAATGTACTTCCAATAAAATTCATTCACGTAAATTTTCCTGCTTTTCCATTAAAAAAAATCATTCTGATTATTTACTTGCCGTACTTTGTGTATCATCAGAACGTGCCCCGCTCTATGACACGACCTACAGAACCTTGAGTTCTATTTACAAGGTAAGCTGGGTTCATTGCTTTATGGAGCTCCCGCCGAACTCTCTCTCTGTACTGAACTGTCTGTACAGAACAAAGTGTACCGTGATTCGTCAGATAAACATGACATGATTTTTTTCCAGCGTCCAGTCACTGTGTTCCTGACACCACTGTAGCCGAACTTTTCGGTGCTTCACAGAAATCACTGGTTTCTATGTAGGCATGCTACTGCCAATACCGATCCTCTTCAATTCCCTACACATAGTTCGCTGAGATATGGGTCGGAAAAGTCTTCATTGAACGCCGCAGTCAATTACTGCAACAGTAAGTCATGTTTCTCCGTACAAGCCTTCTCAGAGTTCGGCGATCTCGTTTTTGACAAACTTCATCCACTCATCTCCCACGTGATTTTCTTCCATGTTCTTTCCTGTTCCTTGGTATCCCGTCTAGTATTTCAGTTGAACAACCGTAATTAGTTTTTGTAGCAGTATCTACAGCCCACTGTCACCTGAAAGTCTTTTCTTTGAGCACGATGTCATCCACTCTTGTCATTTTTCTGATCTATAATTTCCTCTTCCTATCTTTCCTGTTTACACCAAGCAAGGATCTGTCCGCGCTTCTTGAAGTTGTAAGCAGCCTCTGAAAGTCTTTTTTTAGTAAAGTCCATGTCTCTGTTCCATAATCCATCAACCTTCAAATCTTCAGTTCTTGTAAAAGCACTGTATATCAGTTCTATTTGAGTACATCTTTATTCCACTTTTTTATCTCGTCAGCAAGTTTCTGGTTCATACTGTAAAACGCTAAGTGTGTACTTCTGATACACATATTTTACCGCTGTGTCTTAAAAGAAATGCGTTTAACCAACGCATGCTTCCAGTTTTTATTATGGATCAGAGACATGGACGTTACCTAAAAAACATACATATGCTGCGAGCAACTAAAAGAAGCACAGAGAGATAGATGCTTGTTGTAATAGTGTAGATGCACGCTTGGTTTTGACATAGTGGAAACCCAATAACGTTTCTTCAATTTGTTAAAAATAAAACAGATTATATTAGAAAGTGAAAAAAAAAAAAGAAACATAGGCGTGTACAAATATTAACATACACAACAAAGAAGGGCAGCAAAGAAAAAAACTATTGAGTTTTACATTGATTGAAATTAAAGGGAAAAACGTTTTCTGTAACATCAAATCTCAAATCAATATAAAAATAAAAACAATTGTGGTGTAAATTTAAGAGTATATACTGAACCTTTACATATGTATACCCGTGGGTATACATAGGGAGTTACTCACGCCCGTATCGGTATTTATTTAGTTAAGTGAACGCTGAAGAAGAACTTTCCCTGAATTTTCCATTGCAAAATGAGCAATCACATCTTCAAATTATGTTCTCCAGTTTGAAGATGTTATAGAAAATTGGCACAAGCATACACCCAATGGCCTGAAAAGAAGAAGCACTTAGGGGGCCAGTCTTATCGTCTATTTCTAAAAAAAAAATGAAAAGAAAACCTGTTGAACCTGGGAATCAGACGAATTCGTACCCTCCACGCTGTTACTTACAGAAGAACCCAAATTGCAGGTGGAAAGCATTAATGTTTTTCTTTCTTGTGTGGCCTATCGAATCCTACGCCCTTCTTCAAAAAGGCACACAACATGAACGAAGTGATGGCTACAATACTTGGCACCGATCACCACCAGTAATATGAACAATATGTATCCTTTTTTTTTTTTTTCACTAAGTTTTGTTTTCAGATACGTATATCACAGGATATCATGCAACGGTTTCCAACCAATATCCGGTTAAAATGGCAAGTTTTTAATTGGGTTGTCCAAAGAACCGGTAGCTGCAGGGCCTGGACATTTAAAAAAGATATTAGTTTTCGTGAGACTTCGTGGCCAGATTTCTACAAGATTAATGAGTTGGTTGTTTTCCGGATTACACACGAAAAGCATCATTAGTCTGACGCATGCAGTTTAGTCA
The DNA here is from genome assembly GCA_039090855.1 of Macrothele yani. NCBI lineage: Eukaryota > Metazoa > Arthropoda > Arachnida > Araneae > Macrothelidae > Macrothele > Macrothele yani. The sequence goes on from CM077014.1 coordinate 7,009,982, forward strand.
GATGAGCAGGGGATGGTTGGGAGAGAACCGTGCATCAGGCAATATAGCATATTCGGCGGTTACTGTTCCTAATCCAAGCCCGAGGCCATATATGCCATTCTGTTGTCCAGGAGCAGGAGGATGTGCGGAACGTAGTAATTTGGGAAGTTCACAACATTCCTACATGCGACAGAAGCTTGACCTCCACATCCTCACCTGTGTCGTGCATGTACAGAATGAATCAGCTTTGACTAGATGTCATATACAAATAGGTTTCCTGTTTCGGTTTCTAACTAGAGATCGCGTGCTTGCAGCACTCAGCAACGAGGGTATGAATGCTAACTGTAAAATATTTCCTGAAATTCACGAATCATTTTCCGTGATACCCTTCGTGAATTAACGAAGGATATTCCTGATTCAACTTTTTCCGTGAAATGACAGTAAAAAGCAGAAGTTCAATTTCCTATATGTGAATTTAATGAAAACACTCTTGTTCATATTTACCCGGTTAATAGGTGCTATAGGAAAATTCTACATTTTCAAAAAAATCTTTTGGTTATTCAGTTCGTATATTAACGGAAAAAATATGTATGCACCTTTTCGTATCCATAAACGAAAAATTACCGGTAATAAGAGCTGTTCGCACGGAAAAACTACTAAATATTTGATTAACCGTTAAATTCCAATCGTCTGTTGGTGGACCTTATTTCGAAGTCAGTTCTGTAGCGAGACCGGATATTATGGGTATCATATCGCACGATATTAAGGTTATTGTGGCCTAGCGTTGCCATGCCCTAATTTCACGGGACGCAATCATTTTTGCCTGGGTTTCCGACAGATTTCCTGGTTGAATCGCAGCAATTGTTGCTAGTAGAAATTGTCAGTCACAGTTTCACCCTGTTCCAATAGTTCATAATAGAGCACACCCTTCTATCCCACAAGATGCACAGCAGAACTTTCTTGGTGTGAATATTGTATTTCGGTGTCGAAGTCGTTGCTTCACCGGGGTCTACCTAGTGATTTTTTGTGTTTGAGATTGCCGTACTATATCCACTTTTCGTCACCCGTAACGATTTTCCACAGAAAAGACTTTCTGTGTTGTTTATTCAACAGATTCAAACACTTCATGACACACTCATCCCTGTTCCTCTGGCTTAGGTCATGTGACACCCATTTTCCTTCCTTCTGAATCTTAACCATTGCGCGTAAACAATTGAAAATGGTTAGTTGAGTTTCTCCCAGTTGTTCAATTAGTTCTTTTTTGCGTTTGAGACGAATCTTCATCCAGCAATGCTTGCAGCTCCTCATGTGCAACCTTCTGCGGGGCGCCGCTACGTTCTCGATCGCTAACACCAAAATCTCCTGGTTTAAACCGTCTAAACCAAAACACACACGTACTTTTTGATACACTATTCCCCTCCGGAACACAACAGATCGATGCACATGCTTTTGCCGAACTTTTTCCGTGATGAAATTCGTAACGAATGCAGTGTCAAATGCCATCTTTCACCTACCGATGTGCAGTATCGCTTGCCATCTTTCACCTACCGATGTGTAAGTGCGTTTGGCTGTTGGGCAAACTTCTATGTCACATTTTATGCTCTGGACCAGTTACGGTCACATGACAACAACGCGAGGGGAATGTCGGATATGTAAATTAGCGTTATATGTCACACAAAAAACGCTTTAAAACTTATTTGTACACTTAATACTGATACAACAGTAATCCTACAGCTAACTGAAATCAAAGACAATGGTTGAATAGTTCTACACATACCATCCACTGAATTCGAAACTTATATTCAATATCAGAATATAATTAACGTTATTCTTTTAGCCTGAATTACAGAACGTGTACGGTTTGGCAGATATTCCACAAGATGTTGCGGTGCATCTATATGTACAGCATACCAGTCGTTCACAAGAGTCCTTTTAACTGGCTCAGATTTGGCAGTGGAGGACTTTGCTCCCTGATATGTTTTTCCAACATGTCCCATATACATTCTCAATGGGGTTCAGATCCGGGTTTTGTGCTGGCTATGGAAGATGGTGGAAGTCGCTGTCATGCTAGTGAATCACTGCTGAACTCATCTTGCGCGATGGACAGTCGCATAGTCGTGGATGAAACAGCCGCCATCTGCTGGATAAAAAGAAAACATTGCAGGATGTACTTGATCAGCAACAATGTTCAACTAATCCTTGGTGAACGCCCGACTTTCCAGCAATATTAGGGTACCCGTTTGGTACAACAGAACGTGCCCCACTCCATGACACCACCTCCAGAACCTTGAGTGGTGTTTACAAGGTAAGCTGGGTTCCTTGCTTCATGGAGCTCCCGCCGAACTTTCTGCCTATTGTTGCTACAGAACAATGAGTTCCGTGACTCGTCGGACAGCGTGACATGATTTTTTCCAGTGTCCAATCATGGTGTTCCTGACACCACTGTAGACGAACTTACCATTGCTGCGGAGAAATCAATGGTTTCTGTACAGACATGCGACTGCCAATACCGATCTTCTTCAATTCCCTTCGCATAGTTTGCTGATATATGGGTCGGAAACACTCTTCGTGGAATGCTGAAGTCAATTACTGCACATAGGAAGTCCTGTTTCTCCGTACAAGTCTTCTCAGATTACGGCGATCTCGTTTCTGCCAAATCATCGTCGCGCTACAGTTACGTCTCAGTGACAAGCAATATGGGTTATCTATCCACTGATTAAAGACCCGGAATATCTCACCTATTGAGAAACCAGTCTGTTTTCTAAATCGACGCTCCAGCCAGACGGGCACCCATAATAAGCCCTTTATCGAACACCGATAGATCCTTTGTTTTTCCATTGTGATTAATACTACTGACGATTACTGGCGAGTCGCAGTCTTAAATAGGTGCCTAGTTCATATGGTGACGCACGTGCCCACGTATTTTGCATATACGCTGCGTAAGAGACGTTTACGTGCACCTACATAAAAGGTTTCTAGTTCAGTCGCCAGTGTATATTTTCAACGTGCTAAATAAAATTATTTATTATATTATGCGCAGAAGGTTATGCATGAAGAGTGACAAGGAAACTGCTCGTTACGTTACGCACTGCAGGCTGTGCATGAACAGTAAACAAGGAAATTGATTGTTACGTTACGCACTGCAGGCTGTGCATGAACAGTAAACAAGGAAATTGATCGTTATGTTACGCACTGCAGGCTATGCATGAAGAGTGAACAAGGAAATTGATCGTTATGTTACGCACTGCAGGCTGTGCATGAACAGTAAACAAGGAAATTGACCGTTACGTTACGCGCTACAGGCTATGCATGAACAGTGACAAGGAAACTGATCGTTACATTACGCACTGCAGACTATGCATGAACAGTGAACAAGGAAATTGATCGTTATGTTAGGCACTGCAGGCTATGCATGAACAGTAAACAAGGAAATTGATTGTTTCGTTTCGCACTGCAGGCTGTGCATGAACAGTAAATAAGGAAATTGATCGTTACGTTACGCACTGCAGGCTGTGCATGAACAGTAAACAAGGAAATTGATCGTTACGTTACGCACTGCAGGCTATACATTCACGATAAAAATTAAACTGGTCTTTTAATTATGCACCACAAGCTATACGTTCGCATTAAAATTTGTATTGGCGGCTGCATTAGGCTATTCATTCACGATAAACTTTATATGGGTTGTTGCGTTATGTACTAAAAGCTACCTATTGACAATAAAAATAAAACTGATCATTGCGTTTAGCTGTGCTTTCAGGAGATAAAGCCGAAATCTATCGTTGCGTTGTGAACTACAGATGATAAAAATAAAAGCTTTTGTTTACGTTATGCACTGCAGCCAATGCATTTTTTTCGTTTGGAGGTTTAACGACCACCATGAGCAACTTGATGAGCTGTAAGCAGTCGCCTGTCCCTAATTTAGGGCTACTGGTTCCAAGGAAGGGAGAGAGCCAGTGCCGGAAGACAAACACAACATCCATGACTCACCGTGATTCGAACCCGGACTCATCTCGGACGAATGATCAGAAGCAAGCGCTTAGACCACTGCGCCACCGGGTCGGCCCAATGCATATAATATATAAAGGTGAATGTTTGTTTGTTCGTCCGCTCTGCAAATCTACAGTTTTCAATTTAGAACCACAAAATTTGGTATACTATCTCATGGTACTCTTAGACCGTAGAAGGTTTTTGGAAGGGGTCGGAGCCCGGGGTCAAGAGGCCACCCCCACATAAAATTTTCGTAAAACGTTCCTTTTTTTTACTTTTTTTATTTTGAATTCGAATTTAATACTTTTTATTGTGATAAGTGCAAGAGTTATTATCTTTTTTTTGTGTGTGAAAGTGCTTTCCAGTGAAGAACTGCAACACAATTCAGCAACGGAACTGAAGGTAAGTAAACAACAAAAATCAAACGGAAAAACTAAAAACACTGTGTGCCTAAAAAACTCTGCAGAGAATAAAATTCAAATTCAATGAATAAATGAAATACAGTATTAGGTACGGTTCATGCCGTAAAAAATTAATCGTTTTCATTTGATTTGTACAAAATTTAGATAGTGAACTACCACCAAATTCTCCCGAGCAATTCAGCTAGTTTATGATAAAAACGGAATTAATCATTGCTTCATGCACTGCGCGATAAACACTTGTCATGAAAACGAAATTAAACATTGTTAAACTTTTTCTAGATTAAAAGTACAGGAACCAATTAAAGGCATAAAAACCATTAGAAGTACGACTGTTAAGATAGTTTGGTGGCTTCTTTAAAAACTGTTTCTTGAAAAATACATTGCCACGGACCTTTTTTTGGCGTTTGTGTGCCCATCTAAATTTGTACTCCTACTCATTTACTGGAATATGCCGAGTTTAAGGCACTGCCTCTGCTACTAGCATTCCTGCAGGGTTTCCTATTGGGAGCTGCCAGTCATCATCCTTGTGCAGGGCACTGCGCACGCAGCCTTTGCAAGACCACCAACAGTCTTCGGGGATAACGCGGCTAAGCTGAAAGAAATGGAAAACACGGAACGACTGAGATGAGCCATGGAGGGAAATCCCAGAGGACTGGCATAGATGGAAAGTGGACAAGACACGGGAGATGTTCACTGAGTACCTTAGCGAATTGGATGCTTTTAATGTTTCGCGATGTTCCCCTGTGTCTCGATACTTCATTGGAATAAAAGCTTTTGTCACATTTTGCACACACAGTCGGGCGGATGCTTTCAACGTCCATCAGTCCACACTACCGGGGTGCATGAATTTGCTGAAAAGTTTAAAAGAACATAAAAAAAAAAAAAAAAAAAAAAATGGGGAAAAATGGGAAGTAAACGCGCTTAAGGATTTATGCTAAAAACGTGAGATAGTACTAAATCCTTTTATCTATGGCTGAAGTTCTTAAAATACTAATACTACTAATAATAGTAAACAATATCTGAACACTATTCTAGAGTGCATGAATTTGCTGAAAAGTTAAAACGAATTTAAAAGAACAATATGACAAGCAAATCGGGGGAAATAGAAAGAAAACGCGCCTAAGGATTTATGCTAAAACCGTGAGATAGTACTCAATCTTTTTATCTATGGCTGAAGTTCTTAAAATACTAATACTGTTACTACTAATAATAATAAGCAATATCCGAAAATTATTGTAGGGTGCATGAATTTGCTGAAAGTTTAAAAGAATTTTAAAGAACAAAAAAAAGTCAGGGAAAAAGAAAAAGAAAACGCGCCTAAGGATTTATGCTAAAAACGTGAGATATTACTCAATCGTTTTATCTAAGGCTGAAATTTTTAATATATTACTACTACTATTACAGTTACTACTACTACTACTAATAATAATAATAATAATTATAATAATAATAATAATCAATATCTGAAAATTATTGTAGGAAAAAGCGACAACTTGGGCATACCTGAAACTGGGCTCCATCAAGAAAGAAACAGAAGGTCTGACTTTTGCTGCACAAGAACAGGCATGGCGAACTAATGTTATGAAAGCTGAAATCCAGAAAGTCAGTGAAAACCCAAAGTGTCGACTTTGTCAAAAAAAGATGAAACTGTGTCTCATCTTATATGTGAATGTAGCAAAATTGCACAGACAGATTACAAAGCTAGACACGACAGGGTTGTAAAATTGATCCATTGGTCATTTATGCAGAAATCGCAGAATTTGCCAACATCGAAAAACTCGTGGGGGCATCAGACTGAGAAAGTCTTAGAAAAAGATCAGGTCAAGGTCTTGTGGGATTTTCGAATTCAAACCGATCGGCACCTTAAACATAATACACCAGACATAACAATCACAGAAAATCGGAAAGTCTGGATAACTGATACAGCAATTCCTGAAGATGCCAGAGTCGATGAAAAAGAACTGGAAAAAATGACCAAATATAGAGACCTGGCCATGGAAGTTCCCCGATTATGGATTAAACACATAGAAACAGCCTCCACTGTCATCGGGGCACTTGGAACAATTTAAAAAAATTATGAATCATTTCGAAAAATTGCAGCTCTCATACCACCTATAGAACTGAAAAAAAAAACCCAGCTTTATTTGGAACATCATATATATTGCGCCGATACTTGACTGATACCTATCTATGTCTCCGGTGGAAACTCGTAATAGCTCAACAACACCAGTCAATGATTATTTTTTTGTTTATGTTTGTTTGTCATGGGCTGTGTCTCGTATATTTCGAATAAAAGTAAATTATAATAGACTTCATATTACAGTCAATGTTCCACTTTTGGACCCCAAAAATTTTACAGAATCCTAATGGATTCAGAAATCCTCCCCTCTTGCGATCATGCCAGTATTTTCACATTTTCTATCTTAGCTTACCATTCTCTGAATTTGTATCCGTATCTATAATGACATAATAGATTGCGTCTGTGGCAACCATAACTCAACGGGAAATTCTGGCACACATTTAAAAATTTGGCAAATCGTTTTTCATTGTTATCCCGAGTTACAGTGGTTGGTTTTATGTAAAGATTTAAAAAGCAGGGCGATCTAGAAGTAAAAATACTTACCACGAAATTTATACGGGACATGGAAAGTTGTGAGCGAGACAGCTGATTAACGAAAGTGACATTGAAGCAGCTAATGTTTCCAGGGCGAATTAATAATAGGATACCACAAAGACAACCGCTACGTACGTGACTTTTCAGACGCACTGAAGATCCCCATGTCCACAATAGGTGATGTGTTATTCAAATGGCAGCGGACCGAGACTGAAACTGTCAAGAAACGACTTTGTAAACCACCGAAGCTAACAGAACGTGAGGGAAGAGATCTGCAAAAGACTGTCTTCGCTCAGAACGCAAATCAATATCGTCTCAAATTATGCAAACCCTATAAGAGACTATGTTTGCATCAGTACAATGAACACGATGCTGCACATGGTTACTATGGTCAAACACATGGTTATCAAGGTCAATCCACAAAACGCTAATCACTTCGACTAATGGTACGCGCTGATTAGCTTCGTGTAAGGAACGTCGATCTTTAACTGTAGACCAATGGAAAACAGTGCTTTGTACTAACGACTAGCGGTACACAGTCTACCAGTATCGTGGTAGCACCTGGGTGTGGCGGATGACGGTAGAAAGATACCTTCCAGACTGCACCGTTCCTACAATGAAGTTCGGTGGAGGCAGCGTGATAGTCAGGAGATGTTTACCGTGGTTCGGCTTGGGCCCATTAGCCGTTTTGAACAAAACCATGAATTATGAGTTCTACCTAGACATACTGGACAATTATGCACTACCAACATTGTGGCAGTACTTTGGGGAAGACCCATGCTTCTATCAGCAGAACAATGCACCATGTCAAACTATACGGACAAAACCATGAATGCTGAGCTCTACCTAGACATCCTGAATAATCATGCACTACTAACGTTGTGGCAGTACTTTGGGGGAGGCCCATGCCTCTATCACAGAACAATGCACCATGCTATACTATAAGAACAAAACGATTAATGCTGAGCTCTAGCTAGACAAACTAGATAATTTTGCACTACCAACGTCGTGGCAGTACTTTGGGGAAGGCCCATACCTCTATCAGCAGGACAACGCATTATGTCATACTATAAAGACAAAACCATGAATGCTGAGCTTTACCTAGACATCCTGGACAATTATGCACTACAAACGATTTGGCACTACCTTGGGGAAGGCGCACCGTGTCATACTATAAAGACAAAACCATGAATGCTGAGCTCTACCCAGACATCCTGGACAATTATGCACTACCAACGATTTGGCAGTACCTTGGGGAAGGCTCATAGCTCTCTCAGAAGGACAACGCACCGTGCCATACGATAAGGACAAAATTACGAATGTTGAGCTCTACCTAGACATCCTGGACAATTATGCACTACAAACGATGTGGCAGTACTTTGGGGAAGGCCCATAGCTCTATCAGCAGGACAACGCATTATGTCATACTATAAAGACAAAACCATGAATGCTGAGCTCTACCCAGATATCCTGGACAATTATGCACTAACAACGATTTGGCAGTACCTTGGGAAAGGCCCATAGCTCTATCAGCAGTACAACGCACCGTGTCATACTATAAAGACAAACCCATGAATGCTGAGCTCTACCCAGACATCCTCGACAATTATGCACTAACAACGATTTGGCAGTACCTTGGGAAAGGCCCATAGCTCTATCAGCGGGAAAACGCACCATGTCATACTATAAAGACAAAACCATGAATGCTGAGCTCTATCTAGACATCCTGGACAATTATGCACTACCAACGATGTGGCAGTGCTTTGGGGAAGGTCCATACCTCTGTCAGCAGGACAACGCACCATGTCATACTATAAGGACAAAAAACCATAAATGCTGAGCTCTACCTAGACAATTATGCACTACCAATGATTTGGCAGTACCTTGGGGAAGGCCCATAGCTCTCTATCAGCAGCACAACGCACCGTGTCATACTATAAAGACAAACCCATGAATGCTGAGCTCTACCTAGACATCCTGGACAATTATGCACTACCAACGATTTGGCAGTACCTTGGAGAAGGCCCGTAGCTCTCTATCAGCAGGACAACGCACCGTGTAATACTATAAAGACAAAATCATGAATGCTGAGCTCTACCTAGACATCCTGGACAATTATGCACTACCAACGATGTGGCAGTGCCTTGGGGAAGGTCCATACCTCTGTCAGCAGGACAACGCACCGTGTCATACTTTAAAGACAAAATCATGAATGGTGAGCTCTACTTTGACATTCTGGACAATTATGCACTACCAACGATTTGGCAGTTCCTTGTGGAAGGCCCATAGCTCTTTATCAGCAGATCAATGCACCGTGTCATACTATAGACAAAACCATGAATGTTGAGTTCTACCTAGACATCCTGAATAATTATGCACTACCAACGTTGTGGCAATACCTTGGGGAAAGCCCATAGCTCTATCAGCAGCACGACGTGCCATGTCATACTGCTCGTGTTGTTACAGATTGGTTTGAGGACATGCGAATCGAAACGTTGTACTGGTCAACCCAGAGTTCTGACCTGAACCCAACAGAGAATCTCTAGGATGAACTGGATCGTCTGGTGCGTGAAGGAAATATTGCTCAACAAACGAAGATGAATTAGTCGCTGCTTTGAAGGCCAAATTGTGGAACATATCGCCGGGCATTTACAAAGAAAAGTAGTGGAGAGTATTCCACGAAGACTAGATGATGTCATACGGGCCAAAGGTTTCAGCACACAATATTAAAGTTTCTGTCAAAAGAAATCATTTGTAGAAATGTAGGTATCAGGATAACAATAAGAGGGCATATTATTTACAAAGCGGACACAGTATTTACAAAGCGCTGTTATATGCGCAAACCTCTGATATATGACTGTGCCCGAATTACAAGCCTCACCTAAATATGACCATACTGCCGACGTTTCACACTGAAGGAGACCTACATACCGGAGACTCATATTTATAGGGAGTCGAAAAATCTACAGATTCGTAAGCATGAACATCTTACACCATAGCAAAGCTGTATAAACCGTTTTACGGCTTCCTTTTCAAGTTCGTTCTACAGTACCATTAAAGCCCACCTCTAAAGATTTTTTTTAAAACATTTTTTTTCTTGTGAGCTCGGGAAAATAACTAGGTTGAGAGAAATTGATCTACCTCACTCAATACTCTTCCTCACTTCCAGCCTATGGATAGCATCAGGATAAGCTAAGTGCGTACCTTCCGAACAATAAATGTCCATTTTCCCTCGGATAATTGAGAGCACAATAGAACCGTCTCCTATAGCTAGATGTCTATCTGCTCGATACGGTTATTATGAAGTCATCGACCTCTTTTGTGAGATGCAAAATTATTAACAGGTGGGAAAGTTAATTACTTATTCAACATGAAAAGATGCAGTCTCGGAAAAAAAGGAACTCCAAATCACTAGGTGAAAGCTATTCTGGGGGAAAATATCACGATGAACTATTAAATTGAAGTAAAGAAACGCTACGCAGGTAAATGCCAATGAGTTATATATGTATAAAGGACAGTAGAATGGGCGTGGTAGGTTTTAAAAAAATAGTTATATACTCTGAGGAAACACAATTATCATAAAACCAGTATTTCCTTTTAAGTAAATTTTCATTGTTTCATTTATGGCAACAAATATTCATCCTTCTTCCAATTTTTTTTTCAATCTAAACTGCGGCGTTTTCAGTAAATAGGCACACAAGTTTTCCGTGAAACTATGCTCATGACTGTACCTGCGCAGAACATTTTATACTAGGAGCAAACTTAACCTGACTATGGATTGATTATAAGATGAAAGGCCTTTTCACCAAAAAGATCTTTTTTTTTTTTTTTTTTTTTTGTATTTATTCTCACTAATCAGGAGCAGTGGGTCACCACGACGGGAGGTAGTGCCACCATGACAGGAGACAGAACAAAAGGAAACTTCCTGCTCTTTGTACTACCACTGATTTTTCCCCTCAGGAAGAAAGCAGTAACATTTCCCAAAATATTTCAGAGTGTCCGCTTACCTCCTACTAACAGTAAAGATCCTCTAATGCACGTGGCCGACAGACACAAGTGACAACAAAATAGGAAAGTTCCTATTTATTAAAGTAAAGATCCTTCGGGTACAGTTTTCTCTAAGCACGTGGATAACAGACACAAAAGACAACAAAATAAAAAAGATCCTATTTATTAAAGTAAAAATCCTCCGATTATAGCCTCTCTAACGCACATGGCCGACAGACACAAGATACAACAAAATAAGTAGCAATCACCCTCTCCTCTCCTGCCTGAGGTTTGTGAAGAAAGAAGTAAGTCCTGAAAAAACTCTCCTGCGGAATGAAAAAAATAATTACCGGTGTGCTAAGTTTAAGTTAAACTGATTTTTATTAGAAATATGTCTAAGAATATGTAATGATAAAAGAAAAGCACTTCCTTAAAATTGCAAGGAATATTAAAGGAAATATTGTTTACAAAAGTCTAAAGGTTCTACACCCGTCGGGCACATCGTGCTCCTGGTATACTACTCTGCACCATTACCATATATACATTATTACAACGCCCACACGCACACGTTTTCTTAACTCAAATCATGCAATCACAACGATCGACTAGTCTGATAACACATCCCCCATAAAGCCCCGATGTGGCACAGACAGACATTCACGCAATTTGGCTCAATGGTAAACGGTGCTGTGTGACAAAGGTTCGTCGACGATGCACGGGTAATCAACTTCACCCTGAAGACATGGTATAGATACCGCTCACCACAATAATATCGAAGGTTCAGCGGTGGCATAAAATGTATCACGTGACGTACATACAGGGAGATGACATTTTATTGACTTTCCGTAGCGCAGCAGTGGATGTGGAATTTACTCATTACAACAAATGCGTTGGTACTCTGTGTGTGTGTGTGTGTGTGTGTGTGTGTGTGTGTGAGCGCGCGCGAGCGAGCGCGTGCATTCTTCATGCTTTCAGATAAATAATTTTGCCCAGGCACTTGAGTAACAGCTCAAAAGAATGAGTCTCAAGTCTGAGAACTGGAAGCCAACCACGCCCATCAAAGGGTTACCGATACACAAATTTCTCCTTCCTAGAGTAAAGCTGATTATTTTACAGTTAAACCAGGCGCTTAACAAACAAGAATCACACGAAACAGGAACTAGTTTCGAATCACTCATTCGCGCCTACTGTTCTTGCCCTTATTATGTAATTATGTTTCCATGCGAGTGATAATCGAATTTTCATCTGATCGCTGAACAGGCCTTCCCAGATACACGATAACGAGCCCTGTTCACCAGCGTGACACATTTAATAAAAGGCAGGGTATTTTAAGAGTTTAAAAGTTAAAAATGAACTTTATGGGCAAACAACTGGTACGGAGCGCCAGAATTCAGGTTAAGGGCCGTAGTGACTGTAAATCACGCAATCGTTATTCCACGAGGTACCAAGTAATCAGCAAGGCGAGGCTCGTGTAACATTGTTAAAAACGCGGCTTTTTAATCTCCCCCAGACACACACAGACAGAGGCGCTGGCGTGTCTAGGAGTGATCGACAACAACAACAGTAACGCCTTTGTTAAACCGTAAGCACATTTAGGATGCTCATAAAAAGAATGCGATTCGATAAACGTACTCTCCTCCAGAGATAAATTTAGGACGGCAGGTGTAAAGAGTTGTTTTGGGCGTTGGTAATTATATCCTGGTTTGCGTGTCAAAAACAACTGGGGTTGAAAAAAAAACACTGAGGGGGGCGAAAATATTACTTGGTATTCTGACGGTAGCCGCGAAGGAATCGTGCAGAGCCGGCACGGTGAATGGAAGTACTAAAATAGAAACACAGCCGGTATCTATAGAAATGCGTTCGTTCTTTCCACGAATGTGCGATACTAAAACGGCTCTGCAAGGTCACCAAGACGAAGGAAGGCACTGTGCCGTAGCAAGCGGATTCGCATCGATGACTATGGTGGGAATAAACCAGTTAAGGCGTGAAAATCCGTGACTGATCATTTTTTTCCTTTCTTGCGTGTGACCGTATTTCTCTTTCCACCGAGAATAAAACGATGACATAAAAACTCATCGCGAATCAAGCTGCCTCGTTTTTTGATTTTCTTTTTCGTAGTTATTAAGGCCAGCAATTAGCAGAGTACAATCTATCGAAACAAGGTACAGTGATTCTTCAGTATTTTTAAGTATTTTTGTAGTACAACAAAATGGTAATTACATCATGCTCTACCAAGCGAGGGCCATTTCGCAGCAGAAATTAATACGGATATGAATTTTGGTTGGAGAGTATTGGGTTGATGCATAAGTTCATGCCGTTTTATTTCACAAGTGTTTCCCAGGTCAGTAGTGACAGTGCAGATGGCCAGTTGTATATCAAAATGTAGCCAGAAATTTCGTGTATCTACATCACATCCCGTTGTGTGATTGTGGCTAATGGTTTTTGGTTTTCAGGTCCGGAAGTATTTAGTGTCAAGTAGAGAGGAATGAACATTTCCGACATCTACTCCTCTACGAGTTTAACAAGGGATCCACAGCCGCCGAGGCCACTCGACAAATTTCTGCTGTGCATGGGGAGGATTTCATTGCTCCGAGGACAGCCCGCAAATGGTTTGAGCGGTTCCGAGGTGGCAATTTTGACCTCAACGACTCTCCACGCTCAGGTCGTCCATCTCACTTTGATGAAGATAGTTTCAACCATCTCATCCACTTGGATCCGCGTCAAACCACACGCACGCGAATTGGCCCCTGAGATGGACTGTGAACAGGTCACAGTGGTGCGACATCTGAACCTATGGGAAAGGTCCAGAAATTGAAGTCTTGGGTACCTCACACCCTCACAGAGGACAACAAGAATCAGCATGTTGCCATATGTGGTTCCTTGCTCGCCCGTTATCGTGAATGTTCTCAACACAAACCCTTTCTGTCACGTATTGTTACTGCAGATGAAAAGTGGTGCCTGTACGTGAATTTCAGGCACTAAGCCGAAACAAGACGCCCATTCCACGTCCAAAACATGACCTTCATCCTGCAAAGATCATGTGTGCCTGGTGGGATATGCAAGGCATTACTCACTGGAAAATGCTGCCGAGGAATCGGACCATCAACGCTGCACTCTATTATAAGCAACTTCGCCGTGTGGAGAGAGAAATTCAGCAGAAACGGCCACATCGGCGCCATGGTATCCTTCTACAACATGATAACGCACGTCCTCACAGTGCAAACATGACCAAAATGGACATTCAACATGAACAAATGGACATTCGGCCTATTCCCCAGATGTCGCCCCTTCAGACTACAGTCTGTTCCGATCTCTGTCCATTGCACTCCTTGGCAGAATGTTCAACAATAATGTTATTCTGCAGAACTTCCTTGATGATTTCTTCACAGCAAAACCTGTACGTTTTTTCAAGAATGGCATTGCAGACCTATCCAGACGTTGGGACACCATCGTAAGCAAGGGGGGGGGTACATAACTGATTGATTCCGTTTCCCCTTCTGATGTAATACAATCCTGAAGTGCGGTGAAAAAACGGCATGAACTTTTGCATCAACCCAATATTTGGAAGCAACAGCACAAATGTCAAGAGTAATTTACCATTACTTCTTAATGAAAAGTGTTCAAGCAGTGCATCCTTCCAGTTCTTGTTTATGAATAAGAGGCATGGGCCTTAACTAAGAAAGATATTCAGAGGCTGCAGACAACTTAAAGAGGCATGGAGAGATGCATGATTGGTGTAACCAGAAAAGACAAGATTAGGAACTCGTAGGTGACACCATGATCAGGCAACGGGTAAAGACCCCCACAGGTACATTTCACCACTGAAAAATTACCCCACATTCGGTAAATTCCCCCACATTGAAAAATCCCCCACCCCCACCCTTTTCATTCAGTCAGGGACCGTGCACAAATTGAATTTTACACAAAGTATCAAATGTGTGTGTGTGGGGGTCAACATTTCCATTTTCAAGCGGTTTAAAACAAATTGCCGCCTTAAAAGTAGCACAAATATCTGGGAGAAATTATTGGGCTCGGCATTTCCATTTTTACGGCAATTTACCAAAGTTTTTGTAAGTAAAAATAAAATAAAGATGAAATTTACGGGGTCGGTTTTTACGGCAATTTACAGATGTTCCACAGGTGAAAACGTCGATTTGTGGAACATCTGTGAATCTACAGACGGTCTTCTAAATAGCAGGTTCCCCCACCCTGGCAATCTGCTACTTACAAGACCGTATGTTACTTATAAACTGCGGTAAAAGTCGAAATGCCGACCTTGAAAATTTCCCCCACATTTTACAGGTGCTTGTGGAACATCTGTAAATTGCGGTAAAAACCGACCCCAAAAATTTCGCCCACCCTGCTATTTAGAAGACCGTCTGTTACTTATAAACTGCGGTAAAAATCGAAATGCTGACCCCGTAAATGTCATCTTTATTTCACCTGTACTTCCAAAAACATCGGCAAATTGCCGTAAAAATGGAAAGGTCAACCAAAATAATTTCCCCACATATTTGTGGTACTTCTAAGACTGCAATTTGTTTTAAACTGCTTGTAAATGGAAATGCTGAACCCTGAAATCTCCCCCACATTCGATATTTTGTGTAAGATTTAATTTGCGCACGATCCCTGACTGAAAAGGGTGGGGGAGATTTCCGAGAGGGAATTCTCCAATGTGGGGGAATTTACCGAATGTGTGTGTGTGTGGGGGGATTTTCCGGTGGGGGAATTTACCTGTGGAGTACTTGACCGTGATTCCACCAAAATCAAACTAAGGACCCTCAAGTGGCAATGGGCTGGTTATATTCCTAGAACTAATCACCACTGGACAACTGAAATACCGGACAAGATAACAAGGGACAAGAAAAGACCCAAAAGAAGAACACGTGGGATATGGGTGGATTAAATTTGAAACCATGCCGAAGTGATATGGAAGAGTTGATTCAAGACTGTCAAAGGGACCTGGAGAAACCGTCATCCAGCAACGGGTACATGATTTTTTGTATATATTACTGTAATGAAATAACATGTCGCTATGCATACTGTAATACTCCAGAAGGAAAAAACATCTACCACCTGTCATGCACGTAGACATAAATGCAAGGCAGACGCACGATGTGGTTTACCAATGCCTGAATTTCTTCAGTTGAGGGAAAAGGGCAAATGAAGGTCAAAGGTTACGTTAACGTCTCTGTTTCTTGAAAACTGACCTGCACTTTTATCAACTTGTGAATAGCTGTGTGACACTGGTGCGACAACTGTCACGTTAGCTTTAACCGTTACACGGGAAGATTATTACAAATCTACTTTTTGTTAATTTAATCAGGTGCAATTCATCAGCACTTTCCTAAAACAGACTTTCTTTTCTTTTTTTGATTGAAGGTTTAGCTACCTCGGTGAGCAACTCGATGGGCTATATACAGTGTATAAGCAGTCGCCCATCCCTAATTTAGGGTCACTGGTTCCAGAGAAGAAACAGAGCCAGTGCCGTAAGACAAACACAACATCCATGCCTCACCGGAACTGGAACCATTTTCTCAGGTGCCATTCATTTGCGTTGCGTTTGAACAAGAATAAACTCAGCCCTTTTTGTCTGAACTACAAGAGGTTTTGAGATGTTGAAGAAAGAAAGTTTTTGAGATGTTGAAGAAAGGAAATGTGCGCTGGTTAAACAATATCCTCCCCACCACAACGAAAATTTAAACAGTCCAGCTTGTGCACCAGAATGAATCTATTTTTTCCGTTTAAACCGAAAAATGTTTTGAGGTACAGTAGATTCCGGTTAATCGGGGATAGAATACTTCGGCCCAATTAATTAAGCGAATGCCCCAATTATACGAAACTTTATCCCTAAGAGCTAATTTGGGATGCTCTTCAAGAATTGAACCAAATAAACGGCAACTCCGATTAACCGATGGCCCAATTAACTGGAATCTACTGTAATTAATAAGTAGAAACCGTACATCAATTATACTTCAAATAGTATTACTATACTAATAATCCGAATATCTTGGCGTAGAAAAGAAATAAAATTTTCCAAGTTTTCGCACATCAACCTGATGGCATTGTGTCGCCATAAGGTCTCCGGCGTCTTTATATACGATGCTTAACAGAAATAAGGACAAGCCCCCTCTTCTCAATGAGGCAGGTGTTTATGCTATCCCAATACGATATCCGGACGGCTCCAGGCGATACTACATCGGAATGACCAAACGTTTATTTGGAATAAGAATCAGCGAACATAAAAGGGGATACAAAAGACGGGAAAATAACCACTGCCCTATCAAAAGAAGTCAAGTTCAAGTCCGCTGATCCTATGTGGAACGATGTAAAGAAATTAGCTTTATACTCCACACCCAAGTCTACTGCCATTCGCGAAACCTTAAAAATCTTGACAGCAGCGAGGCTTGCAATGATAGTCTCTCTCTGGAGTTGCCACGTATTTGGAATCAATTCTTCAAATAATGCTACGTTTTCTACCATAGTACCGTGCGCCCAACCAACGTGACCTTGTGTCTTCGAATAATTACATTTGCGCCCATTCATATATCGTCTAGTCCAGTCACCGCGTTCAAATTGTTGAAACGTTTTATTATCCGGTTTGCAGTTAGCTGTTTACTTTCCCTGAAAAAGCCATCTGGTTGATGTGCGAAAGCTTGGAAAGTTTTATTTCTATTCTACGCCAAGAAATTCAGATCATTAGTATAGTTATACTATTTGGTGCGGAATCGACTGTATTACAATAAAAAGCAGCGGCTGAAGAAATCGAATCTTTCATGAAAACAAAATCAAAAGCTTAAGTATGCTATCTATTTGTACCAAGTATGAATCAGAATGAATTAAAGTTTCGTCGCTTGAACCGCAGAAGTTCACGAGATAGTTCGATTTAAAAAATGAAAATTGCTAAGAACAAAGTGTGGTGGAGCCCTGAGGAAGGAAATATGAAAAGGAATTCATGGTTTTCCAGGTCATTTTTACAACACAGGACCCTCTAATGAAACATCGTTTCAAGGGCAATACGTTCACGAAATCAAGTGCCTCTCTAAACTTCCATCATGTCTACAATGAAGAACCCTCTGTAACTTCCATATAAGGATTTTTTGCATCTAATTTGGTTATAAATTGATTAGAGATCGAAATTATGTTTGCAACAGAAATTTTCTTTGTCGTGAATTCTCGCGTGATAAAAGTTTGATTAAAAACAAGTTAGTAAAATCATGCAATGCATTGATTATGATACGCTTTCCAACATACCAGAAATCATTACTCAAGTTATGAGGCTAATGGCTGTGGAATAAGCCTCGCTCTTGTGCCCTGACCTTTGACCCCATTCGATAATATGACAAAGAATTGGTTCAGTATACCTCCGGAAGAACATACTAAAGTTTTGTCGCAATAGAAGCATTTTTAGTCAAATTATGAGGATAATGCCTGTGGAATAAATTTCGCTCCTGTGCCCTGACCTTTGACCCCATTGCGATGATATTCAACAGGACCGGTTCAGTATATCTCCGGAACAACATGATGAAGTTTTGTCCCAATCGAAGCATCTGTACGTACGTTATGACGCATAAGGGCGATGGAATGGATCCGGCTCCTATGTCTGGACCTTTGACCCCATTTCCAATAGGGTTCCGTCCTCAGGTTGTCCCCTACCACATACTAACATTTCATCAAAATCGAACCATTTTCACGCGAGTTATCGTGCGGACAGGGAGACGGAGAAATGTGGAGCATATACGCTTTTTCAACCTACGATTGAAAAGCGTAAAAAAACAATTTCTTTCCTCGTGAAATTTCTTTCAGTAATTGTCACGTGTCACTAGCTTGCCCCACGTCGAAACGGGATTTCAAATGAATGTATCATACGCTTTGCACTGAGTAAAAGATACGGATGATGAAACAAGTAATTTTTATATCGTGTTAATTATTACCTAAAGAAGTCGAATAATAATTTGAGTTGGCCAACGAAGCGAGCAGGCAGTTTTGTGATTTGCCATCCGAAAAAAAAAGTGTTATAATCAGTGGCAAAAGAGAATAATTTTAATGACAGTGCAGCACATATTTGTTAAAATATTACATTCTGCAGCTTAAAAATATTTTACCAATGAAAATCTAAGCAAAATGTATAAAATTTAAGTTTTATTATGCAAAAGAGTTAACTATGTATAAAATTTGACATACTTTACCAAGCGGAACAACAAATCATATAATGAACCTTTGAGACTTCTCGTTTAATTTTATTTATTATTGTTTGGTTTTTACTCTGTACCTTCGGTGTTTCTCATGGCAGATATCCAAAAATGTTTCATTGTAAGAAGGGGAAAAGCAAGAAAAATATATTTCACGCACCAAATTCCTGCCCCCACCCTCGCCTCCCCCATCATAACTAGTCATTCAAATGAGAGTACAAATCTTGGCACATGCTCTTCCAGCTCAAGCCAAGAATTTCTGACCCCGTTTTCTCTTTACTCATTCTGCACAGAACCAACACACATTAGCGACGGTCGGTGACAATGTTTACGGTGCCCATCACTTCCTGGTAAAGTTAGCGCGAGGAACCTTACGGAATTAAAAAAAATATAGCTTTCCTTCTACAAATGAAACTCAACAAATCAACAAGGGTGAAGGCGGAGCTGTGAAGTTCTGACTGAAAGCAAACAGAAACTAAAAACTTTTGGAAAACATAAATCTGATCCTGCTGCCGATCGACATAGTTATGATATTCATAATGATTACCTCCGGCTACTTCCGTGATGTACTTTTTTGTTTATAATGTCATTCGGTTTAGTTTGCCCTGCATAACTGCGTAACACTCTGAAAAATGTTTCGAAACAGTCTATGAGACGTCTTAAGAAAACACTGCTGAAGTTTACAGGTTTAGCTAAATATTATAAACAGTGTTGCAGTACGGAACAGATGGGTATGCGCCGGGCAAAAATAAATTAGCACGTTATTTATACAGTATATGCACTCATCGTCAAAAAAATAGTTACACCCAGAAGGAAACAGCCGACAGGAATAAAACTTGGTGGGTAGGTTTGACATCGTGAGACATGCAAATGATTCAAATATCACGCTCGGCCGCGCATGTGACGGAAGCAAGGAGGGGTCGTAGCGCTGTGTCTGACCGGCTATATAAGGTCGTCCCCGTTGTGCGTGCTTGCCATTCTGGCTCGTGCTGTTCTGTTGGTTACATCCTTTGCAAGTGAAGTATGCCTCGGATAAAAGTTCGGAAGCAATACGAGCAGTTGGAGGAGTTCGAGAGGGGCTCCGAGAAGCGGGATGGTCTTATTGAAGTATTGCGCGCCATAACGGTCGAGCGGATAACACCATAGCGCGCTGTTGGCGGAAGTGGATAGAACAAGGCACCAGCAGTGATGGGAAGGGTCTGGGAGACCTAGACGAACCACGGAGAGAGAAGGGGGACCGACGGGTTGTCCGACATGCGCGGAGTGACCCAACAGCAACGATTGCTGATATTCAGCGAGCAGTGGTTTCCTCCATGCATCGTCTGATTAGTGCCAGTACCATTGGCAGACGGCTGCATGACGTAGGACTACACGCACGCCGATCGTTACGAGAACTGCCTTTAACAACAGTGCATCGTCGCCAAAGACTGCAATGGTGTCGTGCCAGACTGTCATGGTGCCACGCAGAATGGCATCGGGTGATCTTCAGTGACGAGTCCCACTTTTGTCTCAGAGGAGACGACCATGTGTGGAGGCACCGTGGTTAGCACCAAGATGAATGGTTCGTTGTCGAGCGTCCTGGTGTGGGGGGTGCAATTGCCTACGATGCTAGATCACCTTTGGTGTCTATTACAGGCACTTTAACAGCCCAACGTTACGTTAATGAGGTCCTGTAACCAGTGGCCCTACCTTTTCTGAACGCTCGCACTGGTGCGGGTTTCCAACAGAACAACGCTCGTCCGCATACTGCTGCTGTCTCGGGATCTTGCCTTCAAGGCACTGACACTCTGCCATGGCCAGCCGCATCGCCAGATCTATCGGCAATTGAAAATATGTGGGATGCTATTGGACACGCAATCCTCACTCCACCCGTACCGCACAATGTGCAGGAACTGAGTGAGAAGATTCGAGCTGCATGGGATGGCTTATCGCAGGACACCATTAGGAACCTGTACAACTCCGTGCCGAGATGTCCGCCATGCTGTGTAAGCAAACATGGTGGCCTGAAGCCATACTGAAAGGCACTACTTTTTGGCGCGTAGCTCAATAAATATTGCCCATATCAGTCTCAATGTTTAATCATTTATTGTTCCTGGTAACCTTTACCTTCCTCCCGAATAGGATTGCAATCCAACACGTCCTTCTGGGTGCAATTATTTTTTTGACGATGAGTATATAATGGAAATACAACTTTACTCACAAATATTTTATTTTTCAGGTCGACCAAGGTTTTGCTGGACTCTGGCTCAGCTTCATCACGACGAATGGCACGTAAACAGTGAAATCGCATATGACATCATCAACGGTGTTTACAGTCACGGCTTTTAGTTATAGTTGCTTCCACGCGCTCGATAGAAATGGTATGGATGCCATGTCGTTAACAAGTTACGAAGAATTCTGATACATATGCAAAGCTTCCAAAATATCAAGTTTGATGGTTGAATCCGTCTTGTTGATTAGTTTCGCTTCCTCAAAGGGAAATGTATGGTCATTTTCGTAACAGTGTTTAGCTATCGAGACTTCTTTAAGTTACAGTTTTAAATGCAGGTCTTGTGAGCCTTCAATCGAAAACGCAACGCTCTACGGATCTGTCCTATATACGAAGCGCCACATTCACAGGGGATTTGATAAATTTACCACGAGTTTTTATCTTCAACAGGGTCCACTGATCCAAAAAAGTTTACTTTTTTTATGGGTTTAAAAATTGCTTTAGAATTAAAAGCTTTGAGAATTTTGGAATTTTAAAGGCAAAGTCACGGGTAAACGGAACAACGGCAAAATTCTCTAGAAATGGAAGGGCTGTATCCTTGCTGTACTGCAACACGTTTAAGGAAATCAAGTTCTTCTTTCAAACTGTCTTTATCCGAGCATATATGCAAATGTTAAAGGTGCTGAGTTTTTGTTGCGAACGGTGATTGGACTTGGCATGCGGAGGTGAGAAAACAATAAAAGGCTTGCGATCAACAGTAGCTACGATTAAAAAATAGTATTGTATGCGGGATAGAATAATTTTATAACTACATATTTTAAAACTATAATTAAAGTGTAGCTGCAATGGCGGATCTGCGACGTCTCAACTGAAAGGATAAGATTAGATACTATAGGATAAGAACAACGATTACGGGGACAGGTTTTTTTTTTTATAAAAATGATTCAAGAAGCAAGATTGAACTGGTATGATCATGTTTGGAAGGCAAAAAAGACATGATCACGATGCCGAGTTACAGACCTGGAGCTTCCAGGAAAGAGAAGTAGAGGAAGAATTAAGGTCAGGTGGAAGGGCTGTGTCAACAATGACTCGAAGGAAACTAAAATTGAGAACGCACTGACAAAACGCAAAGAAGTGAAGGAGGAGATTCTACGACAGCGACGTCACGTTCATGCGCGACTAATCATGCTGCAGATGATGATTAACACTGATATGAAACGCGTTTAATAATTTCGAATTTAAAACTTCGTAGTGTCAACAGGGCTGCAGAAATAAACGAAACAGAGGTATACGGTAGGCCAAATCAATGAAATAACAAATTAACATATTTTTTTAGCGTTTTATTCAACAATTTTTATAATTATATTAATACTATTACCGGACTGGCGTAGTTGATTAATTGCTAGCTTTGTGTCTGTGTGGTAAGCGACAACCGGGGGTTCTAATCCCGCTGCCGACCATACAGATTACGGTTTTACAGAGTATCCTCGAATGTAAGGGGAGTGAAATTTTAAACTGGGCCTTGAATGAATCACAACAGGAATGGCGGTTGCCCGTACACGAGAAGGCAACGGGTAAGACCATTTTAATTCACATACCCCCCCCCTTCCGCCCCACCCCCACCCGCCTTCGGGGGTGCAGTGATCTAAGCGCTGGCTTCTGACCGTTCGACGGAGTGGCCCCGTGTTAGAGTCTCGGATGAGCAATGGGTGGTGTATTTTCCTTACGGCACTAGCTTTCTTCCTAATCAGTGGCCCTAAATTAGAAGCGGACGAACCACTCCACGCAACAAAAAATTCTCCATATCCCAGGATATGTCTCTTCGTCACAATGACTGTGCGCAGCTCACGAATATGAAAACATTAATGACAATTTACAGCACTTTTTACACTTAGGCCTACATGTTTTGCAACTCTTTAAAAGCGGCAACTAATGGAAATCCTGATTCAGACTAGTACAAGTGGTCTCGTAGATTCTCTCTGAAATTTTTGCTCTTCCCTTGTCCATTAATCCAGAATTTAAAAAACGAAGTTGTATAAATACTGAAGTTGTCCGGTATTTGATTTTAGTGGAAATAACTTGTTCAGAAATCAATAAATGGACTCCCGCTCTTAGCGTAAGCTTCCCCCACCCACCCACCCAAGCTGTCATATGATTCAAAGCTCCATTCCACACACGATGATATGGAAGTGGAATTTTTAGTAAAGAAACCACCGAATTCATATCGCCACTAACACGAAATAAAAAAAACTATTTTTCGTGAGCGCCTTGGAAATTACTTTTCAATTTTAAAAATACTTTCAGAAGATTTGCGATCACGTTTTGAAGCAGCCCGCAAACACACTGTCTCCACGAAATCGGTCATAATTAGGAAGGGGGGGGGGATATAATCTCAAGCGCCCAGAGGATACAGAAGCTAAAAGGCAACTTTTCTGAACGATACCACTATTAGAATGCATACACACCTTATTCAAGCCATCCCCAAGCGCCCAAATCATATTTGAACCACTGTTCATGATCAAGTACCTCTGACTGTTAGAATAAGAAAGGTCCAATAGCGTTACCTGGAACGTTGTACGCCAGTTGTGAAAGGGTTTTCTTTACTTCCCCCCTGCTTGGGTTCGTTCTAATTACAACTCTTAGCGTATGAAAGAAAAATAACGAAAAAGCAGCAAATGCACTTCTGGAATTCAAACTGCTGTTTATTGTCATATAATGCTTATTATGCTGGTTGTTCTGGAACTGATCTTAAATATGGAATTATTTACTATTATTTAATTTTTTGCTTTTAACTTTCTACTTTTTTTGCTACATATTTATTCCCCTAATCGCAACTTTTTTTCATTTCTGTTGCATCATCTTATTTTTTTTAGCGCTCCCAGGAACGATTCCACTGCCTCTTAACCACGTTTTGCGACTTCTTGTAGAAATCCCTTTCCACTTTTCCCCGTTGCCATCCCCTGCTTTGAAGAAATAGCAATGTGACGCCACGAAAACAATAAAATAATTGCGGAGTCTGGGTTCGCTTTCTTTTGTCGTGTTACTGATCGCTGAAGAAGGTAATACAGCAATAAAACCGATCAGTGTTCCCTTAACATGCAAAGCCCGGTCGCTCGGGTAAACGCTGTTTGAAACCCTACTAATGATTACTGCCTTTGTCTAGGCGTTGTGAAGTTTCCTTATGCTGACTGTTAGTTAACAAAGAAAGACCTAACATTCAATATTATATTCTTAGGAATGAATCATTTCTGTCTCCTATGTAACAACAAAGCCGATTTTGCTTTGAGGGTACGAGCATCTAGGGTTAGGTAGAGTAGCTCGACCATAGTTTATAGGGTAACTGCTTCCTGGAAACGGAAACAGCTATTTCCGTAAAAACAAACACAAATTCATGTCTTGCCCAGAATACGAACTCAAGTCATCAGTAAAATATGCCAGAATTCCGTGAGGTAAGCCACCACGGTTTAACTCAGTCAATTCATTCTGAGAATAAACGGCACAATGTGAAGGTAAATTTCTAATTGCTGTACTCTGTAAGAGAAAATACTGAAATTCACGAGCCACTTCCCGTGATCCCTTTCGTGAATTAACGAAGCATACCTTTTCCGTGAAATGACGGGAAAAAAAAACCTGAATTTCACGAATTTATCGTATGCCAGAAAAATTCTGAATTTTCAGAAACCTTTCCAGAATGTCTTTCTTATATTGACGGTAAATTGCCGTTTTTATAATGTGTTACTGAAAAATTCTGAAACCTTTACGCAATTCCTTTTCTACACTAACGGAAAAACTCTGTTCTCTCTTTTCCGTATTCTTATAACAAAAAATGTCCGTTAATAGCAGCGATTCGCGGGAATTTTGAGTTTATATTAACTGTTAAATTTCAATCGTCGGTCAAAGGAACTGATTTTGAAGATCTGAAACGTGATCGCATATTGTGGGTAGCATATCACACGAAATTTTATTATTGTGGCACAGGATATTTCTTCCCCTCTCCGCCATTTTGTGTTCCAGCTATTGTATATTGTGTTATCGTAAAAAACCGGGAACTTAAATTATTGTACAGGCGATTGTAAGATGCGGGGTTCGGACATTTGGGCACTTTCTCTTTTAGAGCAATGAAATTGCGCTGCGTAAAGACTTTTGGGCACAAATGTTTAAGGGGCCGTATAACAATTGCGTTTCTTGGCCCAATAGTAAGAGTTTGACCGAGAAAATGTTCACTGTAAGGCAAGTGACAATTACACTTGAATATGGGGAAACAAAAGTACATTCGTGAATTAAAAAAATTACATTGCACAATTCTTAAACCTTCAACGAAACAAAGCAATTACAGCAGAATTCATACTATATTTGGAAAAGTTCGACAAGGAAGGATTTTTTAATAATACTACACTTTTACTTACGCACTAAATATTTACATAACATGTCAAGTTATTAATATTTCCCTTTTACTTAATTAGGCATTAAATTACTATGCCTCATTTGTAGGCCCTTTTGACAGTATTTTTTCTACCGATGTCATATTCATAACGTTTACGTATCAAATGAAGTTAATAGCATTGCGCTTTTACTTCAGCACTAAATATATTTTTGTTCTACCAATGTCACATTCTTGACAATTACGTATCAAGTCAAGGTAAAAATACTGCGCTTTTACTTCAGCACTAAATATTAATGCATAGGCCTAGGCCTTTTTAACAATTTTTGTTCTATCCATGTCACATTCATAACAATTATGTATCAACTCAAGTTAATAATACCCCGCCTTTACTTTTTTACAAAAAATTTTCTCACAGGGCCTAGACCTTTTTAACAGCTTTTGTTCTATCGATGTCACTGTTGGCTTGATTTATTTCATGTATTGTGAGGGACGCCAACTTATCAGAAGAATCGTTTGCAGGTTCCTGTCGTTGGAGCAGGGAAGCAAATAAACAAGTAGTTAAAAATTGAACGTTATGACAGATGTTTCCTTTTGCACATATCTTTATTCATCAGAAGGGGGGAAGGGAAAATATTGGAATAATAGTTTATCTGATTGGATAGTAAATACTTCCAGCGGGAGTTGGATGTTATGGATGGCCTTCTCTGCGTTTTTCCCGCCAAATCTGCTCCTATCTTGTGTGGCTACAAGCCCGCGTGAAAATCTCTTTCTACCTCGTCCCGTGCTAAAGCGTTTGTCCTGCCTTGCCTCCGAACAAAATCCTTCCTACTTTTCTCCTCGAGATCTCCATGAAGACTCCTCTCTGTCTCATTCCCTTACACGATCCGTTCTTGACGTAAGAAGAAATTCTTAATTGCTTGGTCTTTTGTACCCGTCGGCTAGAGAGATTCTGGCGTCGGCTGGGGAAAAAATGGGGGTATCCTTTTGTCTGTGGGAGGGGTCCGACGAGAGAATGACCTTTCTCAGAAATGGATTTGTGCTGGGCGTCTTTCTGACTGGGTAGGAAATTTCTCACTGTCGTTGGCGCAGAAAATGACAAAAGTTACGATTTAAATATAGTTTGAATATTTCCATACAACAGTCACATTCGTGACAATTACCTATCAAATATAGTATTGGGCGTTTACTTAGGCACGAAATATTAATTTCTAGGCCCTTTTTAATAGTTCTTACTCCACCGATGTCATATTCACAACGTTTACACATCAAATAAAGTTAATAATATTGCGCTTTTACTTAGGCACAAAATATTAATTCATAGGCCTAGGCCTTTTTCACGGTTTTTAATTTGTCGACTCCATATTCATAACGTTTACTTATCAACTCAAGTTAATTGTATTGCGCGTTTACTAAGGCATTCAATATTAATTACTAGACTTTAGGCCTAGGGCCAATGAATTAATAATTAGTGTATGATTAAAAGCCTAATATGATTAACTTCAGTTCATGCATAAACGTTATGAATATAACATCGTTAAAATAAAAAACTGTTAAAAGACCTAGGCCTAGGGCCTGTGAAATAATATTTACTGCTAAAGTAAAAGCGCAATATTATTAACTTGAGTTGATACGTAATTGTAATGAATGTGACATGGTTATAATAAAAACTGTTAAAAAGGCCTAGGCCTAGGACCTGTGAAATAATATTTAGTGCTTAAGTAAAACCACAATATTATTATTACCTTGACTTGATACGTAATTGTTATGAATGTGACATCGGTAGAACAAAAACTGCTAAAAGGCCTAGGCGTAGGGCCTATGAATTAATATTTAGTGCTCAAGTGAAAGCACAGAGTTGATACGTAAACGTTATGAATATGGCATCGGTAGAAATAAAGGCTGTCAAAAGGGCCTACGAATGAGGAATAGTGATTTAGTGCCTAATTAAGTAAAAGAGAAATATTAATAACTTGACATGTTATGTAAATATTTAGTGCCTAAGTAAAAGTGAGGCGTTATAAACCCCCCCCCTTGTCTTTTTCCGAACATAGTATGAGTTCTGATGTAATTGCTTTGTTTCGTTGAAACCTAAGAAATGTGCTATGCAGTGGCGCCCATATGATTACCCTTAGGGGGGGGCTAAGAAAAATTCTTACCTCCTGCAAGGCTGTCAAACATTTAGTAAATGTACAAGATACTAAAACACAAAAAAAATATTTGATACAATCAATTATTCATATCTTATTATTTTTAAAAATGCTTAAAAAAAGGTTTCGTCTATTTTAGTGTTTTAAATTTATCAAAAATTTGGCTATACCAACGGAAGGGAGGGCCTCGAGCCCCCCCCACCTTCCCACCCCACGGGTGCCGGGGCGTTATGTAATCATAAATATGATGTAATCCATATTTATGATTATGTGCTATGTAATCCAAGACGACGAAATTTTCAAGTTTTCGGATGTTATCCTTATATATTTACACCAAAAAAAAAAAACGGATTGTCATCTTCAAAATTTGTGCATTGTAATTTTTTTAAAAATTCAATTGTAATTGTCCTTTGTCTTACTGGGAACGTTTTCTCCATTTAATTCCCCTCAGAGCGCCAAGAAACGGCAATTTTTGTACGGCCCCTAAAGATTTGTGCCCAAAAGTCCAGGTGCCAAAATGTCCCAAACTAGTATGATGCTTATGTGTCAGTCTTTGGAGTCCTTAAGACAAAATCTATTATAACCATCAAGAATAAATTTTATATTTAGGAGTTTTATGAAATGATATTATAAAACAATACATTTTACCTTTTTTTGAATATAATAGAAAGTCATTGCCAGTTTAAAAAGATCTCAAGTTTCGAAGCATGCTGTTGCTTCCAAAAATCACGATGGAAAAATACTTTTGTGATAAGTCCTCCTACAGAAAAAATAAAATTATTACAAACCTTAAATAGTACAACTATACTAGTGATCCGAAATTTCTTGGCGTAATATAGAAATCAAAGTTTCCAAGCTTTCGCACATCAACCAGATGGCTTTCTCAAGGAAGGTAGACAGCTAACTGCAAACTGAATAATAGAACGGTTCAACAATTTGAACGTGGTGACTTGACTTGACAATGACGAATTGATGCGAACGTAATCAGGTATTCAAAGACACGAGGCGTTATGCACGTTTAACACGCGGAATCATGGAAGGAAAACCAAGAGGCAATTTGAAGAACTGGTTCCAAACTCGTGGCAACTCCAGTGAGACGCTATCATTGCACGACTCGCTGTTGGTTATGATTTCCAAAGTTTCGCGAATGGCAGTAGATTTTGGGGTGGAGTAGAAAGCTAATTTCTTTACGTCATTTCACGCGTGCCAAAACGAGCATAACGCCTCGTCTCTTTGAATACCTGATTACGTTCGCATCTATTCGTTATTGTCAAGTCAAGTCACCACGATCAAATTGTTGAACCGCTCTATTATTCAGTTTGCAGTTAGCCGTCTACCTTCCTTAGAAAGCCATCTGGCTGATGTGCGAAAGCCTGGAAACTTTTATTTCTATTCTACGCCAAGAAATTTCGGATCACTAGTATAGTTATACTATTTAAGTAGAGTTGGTATATTGTTCCTTGTTATTAATTCTTACAAACCTATTTAAAAAAATAATGAGCACCAACAGCAAATAAAATGACAAATTTACTCATATTAATGACAAGAAATTTTATCATCGCGTGATTAGAGTTTTACCTTGAACGTGACTGTGACTTACGAGTCTTTCTGGCTCATTGGTAAAGACGCGTGGTTTCTCCTGAGCCAACCCAAACGACCACGGAACGAATCCACCCGCGGCGAAAGGATTCTCTAATGAAAGTGCTGAAAAAAAATCAGTTTCTCGATATTGCTAAATTTTTGTACAAATGTGGGAAAAGCCTAACCGACTTTTCTGAAACAAACGGGATTACTAACTGCGGAATATCTGTGAAAATACAGAAGTTAAAAAATAACAGGAACTTTTGATAGCAGAAATTTCGTTATTAAAAGTTCCCGTTATTTTTTTACAACTTGCCGGCAACTTTGCTACACGTTATTTTCAGGAATTTTCCGTGAATTCACACCACTTATTTTTTTACAGTGTAATTTGACCTTCCACCATACGCCATTTGTTGACAACTAACCAATCGGCTTTCTCCTACAGAATTATATGAAAAAGTCAAAGTAACTGAAATAATTGCAAATCTATAAAAACAAGTTCCGCCTGTCTTCCAAAGCCTGCGGTCCACAGGGAGACAAATACCAAACACTAATTTAGAAAAGCACTGCAGCAACAAAACGTAAAAATATCAAGAGAAAAAAAAATCTTGCTTTTGGAAATAGCAGGAAAATCTAATAACAGAAGCCGTTATTAGTCACGTAAGCAGGAGATGAATAACCGTGCCAGATGACATGAGCAATCTTTTAACGCGAAAATGCTCTCCTGACTGAATGCTCTTTAGAAGCACCTTCCCAGTAAAATAACTTCGCAGGTCCAATTTAAAATTGTATTTTGGAAAATCAAAGGTTAAGCGGACTTTCACTTCGCTCAGAGTGATACCCGGATAAACGAATAACTCGTGATTTATTAGACGATAACAAAAAGATGGAGTTCGCTGCCATTTTGACCAAGTTTGTTTCTTCTCGAGTGGCAACAGAGATATCAGGCAAAAGAAATTTAACAGACATGGCAATTCATCACTTACAAGGTGACACCCCAGAAGAAGAAAGCAACAAAAAATCAGTCATTTCTTTTTGTGCCAGAAGTACAAAATGGTCTTAGAGTGAATCAAAACTTACGTTCACAGTTAAAAAATGAAAAAGAAAATTGGCTTACACAGGCACTTGAACATCGCCAATCGCATCAATCAAAATACATTTCGCTTTACTTTCTTTTAACCTTCACAGATCTTTTTTCATCTATTTCTAGCACTTTCTTCCAAATAAAAATTTGAGAGCTATGGAATGAACTGATCACAGAAATCTAACGCTGAAGGTGTTTTTACTTTTTAATTCAGCTTTATTTTTTTTCAAATACGTATAAAATTTGAGAAGGGTTCTGCGCGTAAAAATTTTTCAAACAATTCAACACTATATATATCAAGCTGCAAGGAGAGACAGTGTGAGTAAGTAAAGGCGGGTGTGTACGCTATACCGTTGGTGTATCCTGACAACACGGAAAAGATATATATCGGAATGACAAAGAGATCCTTGGATACTAGATTTAAAGAACACGTCCGAAGTATCCACCAGGACATGCAGAATACAGCAATCACTAGAAAAGTCATGCATTGCTCGGCCGCTCCTGTATGGAATAGTATTAGAAGAAATGTCCCTTACACGAACTTTAAAGAAACTACCATTAGGAAAACAGTCTGAATCTCTTCCAGCAAACTGGCATGCAACGGCGTGGTCTCTATGGAACTACCAATGGTTTGGCATGCATTGTTAAAAGATGGAAACACATTGTGGCACAACGCAGCACTGCATAATTGCGTGTCAAAAAATACTCACATAATACTGCTCGAGATGTCACAATCGTTATTTTAAAAAAAAAAAAAAGATCTTTATTTCCTAGTTCTAATTCCCTGCATTTTATGTCTACATTGCCTTGAGAAAGCCTCCCACTGGAGTGTGAAAGCTTGGTGAATCTTTATACAAATCTACACCACGAAAATAAACGGATTTACTACGCTATAAGTATTCCTTGCAATTCAACACAGTGTTGGCGTGGTTATTGTTAAGTATGAAGTAGACGCCAACATATCAGAAGAATCGCTGTTTGCAGGTTCGTTCCTATGCCATTGGAACACAGAAGCAAATAAATAAGTAGCTCAAAAAATTGAATGTGACGACAGGTGATTTCGTGCTCGCAAATCTTTATTCTTCAGATGGGGGAGGTAAATATCAGTTAGTCAAAATAAATAGTATATACTTCCAGCCGGTGATGGACAATTTTGGGTGTTTTTCTCTATGTATTTCCGGCCAAATCTGTTCTCATTTACGTAAAGACGGGAAGGATCACTGCCTAGTGCCTGAGCAAACTCCTTCCTAACTGTCTGAAACCTCGTACGAGACTCCTCGTTTATGACTACTCAGTATCATTTCCTTTCACTCTCTGTCCTCAAATGCTTCTGACGTGATTCGTTGACGGTTGTTAATTGCTACGCTCGAACTGTCACTTGAGTGGTTTCTGCGAGCTCCTCCACCGACAGGGAAATGAAGGAGGG
This sequence comes from Macrothele yani, assembly GCA_039090855.1. Classification (NCBI taxonomy): domain Eukaryota; kingdom Metazoa; phylum Arthropoda; class Arachnida; order Araneae; family Macrothelidae; genus Macrothele; species Macrothele yani. The sequence goes on from CM077014.1 coordinate 7,041,997, forward strand.
AGTGTCCTTTTGTTCGTGAGTGGTCAACGTCAACAAAGGAATCGCTATCCCTAGGGATCTCTTAAACGCCTTTTTAACTGAAAGCAAATTTCTGGAAGCTGTTCGCACTCTGAATAACCAAAGTCAATATTTAATTATATTTTAAATATTTCCATATAACAACGCTCGAATCTTTAATCTAACAGGAGGGGTGATAAAAAAATATCGAGACTACGTGCATAACTGTTAAAAGAAACGGGGCAGCAGAATGCCGTTCGGCAGGCTGTGACTTTGGAACTTACTGTACATGCGCCTGCCGAGAGAACACTGTCGGCGCAGCGCCTTTTGTGCCGTGGCCAGTTGCTTGGACACCAGTCTGATCGACGTGTCGTATTAACGATGTCTGTCAGAAACTTGGATTCCTGCAAAGAAACTTATGACAAGTTACTGAAAGTGTATGGTACGGACCAGGAGCGTATTTAGAGAGGGGACAAGGAGGCCATGCCCCCCCCCCCCCAATTTTTTATTTCTTTGTTGAAATGAGACTTAAATTCAAAAAATGATTTAAGTTAATAAAAACGCATCAAATACAATAGAAAATAATGCTTTAATTTTTCTTCTGTTTTTCATTAACTTTTATTTTGTTCTGATGGATTTCAAAATCTTCCATTTCCGGTTGCCTCCCTTCCCGGAAAGAAAATTCTATGTATGCCCCTGGTGAGGCCTGCATGAGTCTTCCACTAGTGTACGACTGGTACAAACGTTTCGAAAATGGCAATGCAAGTGCACAAAGTGACGATCGTTGTGGAAGGCCCTTAACAAGTAGGAATGAAAGAAACGTCCAAGAAGTTTGTTCAGCTGTGAGGGAAAATTACAAAATACTATCAGAGAATTTGCTGACGATTTAGGTCTTAGCTTTGGATCAGTACAGGCAATGCTCACTGAACATTTGGGGATGAGATGCAGCTGAACGAACTTCTCGAAACGTAGCTGAATGAACTTCAATCTGACTTAATTCTACTTTCTTCTTGTCATTTCATCAATCAAGCCCAAAATCCAATGTCGCTACTTTAATTTTTTTTTTTTTTTTGAATGGAGGTTTAACGACCACCGTGAGCAACTTAATGAGCTATAAGCAGTCGCCCGTCCGCTATTTTGATTTAGGGCCACTGTCTCCAGGGAAGGTCAGTGCCGTAAGACAAGCCCCATAGAATGCCTCACCGGGATTCGAACCCGGACCCTTCTCGGACGAATGGTCATAAGACAGCGTTAAGACCACTGCACTACTTGGGCGGCAAATACAGCTTATAGTACCACCGTAAAAGCTTCGAAATTCTTGCAACTGTGTAACTAAGAAATAGAATTATCATCATTACAAAATTAAAACACGACAACATTCAATTTTTTTTTATTTACTGTTTGCCTAGTTTACATTTTTCGTATTTCACCACAAAGCCAACTCTTTCTACTTACGCAGATGAAGAGCCAAATCCCACCAAATCTGCAGCAGAATAATTCAAACCGAAAAGTGACAAAATAAAAACGTGTCAGCTTGGGAGATACACGAGTACTCATGAAAAAAAAAGGATGAAAACGGAGTACTTAGTACAATTATTATAAAATTTGCCAAATGATGTTGAACGATTTTTTTAATTACTTCTTTCCATAAGAGGATTTCGTAGGAACTATTCTGCCAAATGGGTTCCTGGATGTCAAGTCCCTCAAGGTGCTTTTCTACCGGTGAAAATCTTGATTTGTTGATCAAAGATCGTTCCTCCGGGAAGCTGGCGTTCTTCTTTGAAGATATTTGCAAGCCGTCAAAGGCTCAAATAAGGAGCCCCATTCATCTTCCTTACGCCAGATTCCTTCACAGTCTTTTTTCTTTTTATTTCGTAACTCTGCTCGAAATTTTGCTGTTGCGCTTTTCAGGAATTTCAACGAGTATTTTCTTTGGTGCGACAGAACCAAGCATATTCTTCTGCCGGAAATGGAACATTTTTCTGTAACTGCATTTTATGCTTAAAAACCACGCAGAAAGCTCTTATTATGTACACGCTTTTCAACAATCGCTTAAAGAGATGCTCTTATTACGCTTCCAATAAGTACAACACTAGAACTGTTTCTTCTTCAGACTTGGTATTTGTACATAACTCACACGCAATGAAAGTTGTGACTTCCGGCAAACATTTGTGATTACCAGAGTTTCTAAAAAATGTTGGACAACGGAAGTTTCCTATATTTTCATTTGCAGCGTCTATAAAATAGCAGTTCGTGAAAATTCAATTGCTTGAGGGCGCACTAAGCTGAAAATCCGACTGCATGATAATTATCAAGAACTCTCAGGACTTCCGGAACAAATCTGCAGAATATTTTTAATTCCTTGTAATAGGATGATGTACAGTGGTGGACAAAAGTACTGGCACACTCGGTATGTTAAAAAAAATAGTCGGAAAAAAGCAGTTTTTCTCAAAACAAAAATCATGTACACATAGTTCAGCATAATATAAAGTATCACCACGATGTATGCAAAAGTTTCAAATGAATATACTATAGAAAGTTAAAGAAGTTTCCTACGCATTAAACAACGGACAAAAGTATTGGCACAGCGGAACATAAGACAGCAAAAATATTATAATTAGTATTTTTAGTGAAACCCTGGTTAGCAATAGCAGCTCATAGTCACTTTGACATTGAATGCACTAAGTTTTACGTTGTTTCAGAGAATATTTTCTCCATTCTTCAAGGAGATGTCTTATCAAAAATGCCCCTTGTTCAGCATCTCATGTTTTCTCACTATCATTAAGTTCTTCCCATAAATGTTCGATAGCATTCAAATCAGGGGATTGTGGGGAATGTTTGAGAGCGTAAAGCGTACGATAAAGTAGCCACTGACAGACAATATAAGCCTATGTTTAGGGTCACTGTCTTGCTAGAAGTAAAAGTCACTAACCAAATTCAGTTTATACACACTTTGCTGCAGATATTACTGGAGAATATTCAAATACACCATTTTGCCCATTGTACTATCTATGAATACAAGATTCCCCACACCAACACCACATGACCCTCAGGTTTTACTGTGACTTGAACATAATTCTCTTGCAGTTTTGTCATGCGCTTTCTCCATACAGAATTCTTTCCATTGCAGCTCATTAGAGTGAATTTACTTTCGTCTGAAAGCAACACCTTAGACCAAAAAGTTTTACCTTTATTTAAATGTTCTTTTGCGAAACCGAGCCTCTTATTTCGACTAATTTTACTGATGTACAACTTTCTTCTGGCTACTCTCGCTCTCTGACCAGCACGATAAGGGACTCTGCGGGCTGTTTTGGGATGAACCACCTTGTACAAATTTTCCTTTAGCATTGTTGCAACTTCAGTTGACGAAATGTTTGGATTTTTCACGACGGAACAAACTACCTTTCGCTCTTCTTTGGGAGTCAACTTCCGCGAGTGGCCACATCATCTGGGTTTATTTTCCAAGCTGCGAGCTGACTTAAAAGGCTTAATTACATTTCTGACCGTGAACGGACTCATTTGAAACATTTTCACGATTTCTGAACATGATGTTTTAAGATTATGCAAGCGTATGATGAATTTTCTTCTCTCTATTGTAGTTTTAGCGCCTCTGCTACCTATTCCGGTAGTAACAGCAAACAGATCGAAAAAGCAACAATTTTTACGACTGATAACGATAGAAGAGACTTCGCGTGTTTTATATATCGACCGAACTGAGAACATGACATAACGTAAGCGAACTTCATTTGCATAAATATCATTACTGTGCTAAAACTTTTGCCCGTGCAAATCTTGTATCTCCAAATAATTTCGAAGTTTTTAAAGGCTAAAAATAAAAAGTATGTCGACAACACTTTTCTTCAACGTCATGAGAAACATCTATTATTATGCGACCAGTTCATTGGGCTACAACCGTTTTTTACTATTAATTTTGTACAATAACTTTAAGAATCGGCTGTGAGCCAATACTTTTGTACACCACTATATGTGATAAAGAGGAATGGAAATAATTTATTCCACATTCGTTTGATTGGCTGAACTACAGAACGACATATCGTGATCCAGTCAGCAAAAACTAAAAAAGGTCTAAAGATAACTAACTATACAACGGAAGCAATTGATGTTCAATGCATTTAAAAGAATTGAAGATCGGTAAAGTCGGAAACTGCGTATGTTCTGAAGCCATCGAGGAAGTGAAAACTGTAAAAATTTAAATAATTTAAGGTTAGGCTTATGTAATGTCAGCGCCAGAGTGCTGACGCCCATTGCGTTTTGCGAAAACTAAAATTTATTTGGATGAGTTTCCTTTCCCTATGAATACATACACGATAACCCCACAAAAATAATCTTCATTAAAAAATCTTAGGTAAGGCTCCTGAGAAGTACGTCTACCGATGGCTGTATTTAGTCTCTTTTAAACATAAAAAATTGAAAACTCGAACAGGAACGCAATAAACCCATGCTGCTAAAAACCGATAGAATATTAAAAAAAGTTGAAAAAGAAAAACGTTCTGATTGGTAAAATCATTAGTGTGGTCTCTAAAATATTCTGCCGTCTGTTTTCTACACGTGAAAAACAAATATCAATCCGCGGAACTTTCTCAAATTTCCAAGTACACATTCAAACGTTTATAACACTCACAAACTTGTGCACGATTCACACAATCCCTCCCATAGACTTTTTGTAACTTTAAGTATGTGTCTTTGCAAGTTTCATCTAGGTTTTGATAAAATCTGATCAAATTTGTTTATCAGTTTTTTCCGACATGACAAATGCGACCAACAGCTTCACACACGTACTACTGTAAAAAAACAAAAAAACAACCCCCCCCCCAAAAAAAAAAACAAAAAAAAACAAAAAAAAAACGGACGAGCAAGAGAGACGTGACTCACGGCACAGGCGTAGAATGTTGAAAGGTCAACCTGTGCCAAACCGCTTTTTGCTGTGTCACGCGATTCCGAACTTATGCGACCAGTCTGGATACTTTCTTGATCACACCTCGCATATGATACTTACTATCTTAATTCTGTACTTAGCGTTAAATGTTTAGAAAGTACTCGCAAATTGTTCATAGTTGCTTTACAGAACCTTTTTTGTAATGTATGATGTGAAAAAATTTCTCTTTCTGGAACAAACAATATTAAATAAAGAAATACATAGTTTTTCCAAAATCACACTATATAAAATCTCTTGTTAACCTAACAGTCTGGCGGTGATTATCGAAAAGCTTAGGTAAATGACATTTAGTAAAACGAAGGACCATTTGGGGAATTTGTGAGATGAACACACTTGAACATGGACATCTAGGGCTATGCCTCAATGACACACTAACGTGAGTTCTTTGACATCACTTTCTAAGGGCGTAAAATTGGAATATAGGTATTTTTCAACATAAAAGAAAAATGCGCTCACACTGAGTTCACGCTTATGAGGAGCCAAGACTTATGAGCTTGCTCCTGATAACTGTAAACATCAAACGCAATGTCCACGTATCGATTTATAGATCGAACTTCACACGGGATAGAAAATTCTTTCCTCGTGCACTGGAAGAATCATTCGTGGGAGCCACACGAGTCTTTTAACAAAGTCACCTAAGCTGATGAAATTGAGAGAAATGTCAAAATTTTCTTTCTACAAGAATTCCTATTTCTGCCATCCAAATGTCCCGTTGTTTATTCAATTTTAATAACCCTACTGCGCAATTTGCGAAGTTTCCGGAAATTCTTGCGAGTGTGCTACTACGAACAAAGAAATTATCATATCAGTGTTTACACTAAACATGGATCAGCGGCGGATACAAAACCTTACCTGGGGGAGCTGGTCTAAAATAGGGGAAAAAAAAAAAAAGACATACGAAGATTTTGTGGAAGGGTCTCACACACACGCGCGCGCGCAAATTGGCAGAACTGCCCCTCCCTGAAGTTTCCCGGCTTTTTAAGAACATTTTCCATCAAAAAAATTGTGCTAAATTTTTTAATCATAAAGTGGGAAAAAAAACTGAAAAATGAGCATTAGTTTCCTGGCGGTCAATTATTGCTTCGGGAGGAAACTAACTCCGATGCTTTTAGGCATCAAGTCTGGATAGAATCTTTCAAAATAAATTTGAGCCCTTCCATTTGGACGGCTTAATTCAATAAAAACAATTTCCAGATTGAATCGTTCCTAAGCAATATGACCGGTAATTCCTCTTATAAATGTTCGTTTCTCTTTTAAATATTCGTTTACTCCTTCGCAATGCATGATTCCTACCTCATTTGAAAGGAACTTCCCTTTACTTCTCTTCATCAAGTCATTCCTGTGCCATTCATTCTCTTACTGGCGATTTTCTCATGGAAGTGTGAGGAAACATTACATTAAATAAAACACACCCACTGTTTTCCAGGATCAGTCAAAATCTCTTTTCCCTTCCGCTCTCAGCTTCCTTCTTTCTGAAACTCAAGTTGTTGTTTTTTTTAACTTACTGCTCCGTCTCTCTCTGAAGCCAGAACAGAACGTTTAATCTACATTCACAATACATTTTAATTGTTATGAAAATTTTTACTAAATTCTGTGCATTTATTACTATAATTTTACAAAAAAAATTACATTAATTATTTTAGCCATTTTAAAAGGAAGTCTGTTTTAGGAGGGCGGGGAGGGGGTCGCCCCAGTAGCCCCAGCTAAATCTAATATTGTAGATGGGAGACACTTTTTAAACATGCCTGTGATTTTATCAATATTGTTGCCAAAAGAAATAAGTAATATCTGGCAAACACCGTGGTCAGCGAAAATCAACACTCCACCAGTTATTCTGACAATTTTATGGAAAGCATTTCCATGCGTTCGCTGGACTCAAATGACAAAGCTCTAGAACTGTACCTTTCACGTTACCAGATGCATCAACAGATGCTAGACTTAATTAGCAACCGGAAAGGTAGAATACGGTGTTTGACATCCAATTAATAGAGTAGCAATATGATGCTTGGTGGATGCTAATGCGACTTATGCTCCTTTGCCACATTTCTGTTTTAACAAAAGCTTAAGTAAGTAAGCAAGAATGTTTAGTCTACACTGCTCCGGCATCAAGCAAAAAAAAAAAAAAAGGCATAAATAAAACCTATTCTGGACTGGTATGATCCTGATGCACAGGGGAGGAACGGACCGACCAAATCAAGCCGCCGGGAATTTCAATTTTGTGGTTTCACTACAACAAAGAAAACAAAAAAAAAAAAAAAACGTGTTCCTAGAGAAGAACACCTAATGAACATAATTCTATCAGATCATGGAAGACTACTGTTGAAAGATGCATTGTAAAACAGATTCAGACATGAACAAATCTAAAAATCCGCTCACGATTGAATGTAGCATCAAACAACGTTCTAAATGGAATGTTGTACCTGATAATCTTTTTCTTTGGAAAACTTTAGTTTTGACAAAAACAAGAAACTAATAATAAACTAAAGAATAGAACAAAAATCAATAATCTCTTTAAGACCCGATTTCCAACTAAAATCATCATAAAGGTCGTTCTTTCTGAAAGTTGAAACGTGAGTGAGTACAATATACATAGTGCGTGGAACAAGCAGCATACACCCAAAAAATATTTCAGTTCTGTCTACCAGCACCAAACTTTGGGGGTAGGCTAAATACATATCAAAGACTGTAAATCAACCGGGAGACAACCTTAGAAATGATTACGTCACATGCAGTGACGCCATCGAAATGCCCGCCCAGCAGATTCTTTAAAGTCGCATATCTCAGAAACTACAGAACGGATTTTATTAAAAGAAGTCTCATTTTTAAACACAATGTTCTGTCTGAAAGAAAGGTTATTAATCCTTTAACGACCATGACCCAAAAATCTTGTTTCACTCTAAATACCATAACGCCCGAAACCGTCTGTTGTTTCCACTTCTGTTGTTCAATAACAACAATAATGACTGAAAGTGACTCCTGCTGATACCTCATAGGTCGAGAAAATTTGAAGAACAAGTAAGGATAGGAAACCTGACTCACTCTAGACAGGAGTTTCGGGAGGCTATGGCCATTTGTACATGCGGGCGTTTTGGGGGTCATGGTCGTTAAAAGGTAAACATTTTGCTGTAAATACAACAGTTTTCGCTTTATTCCTAAAATATGAGTTTTTTTAGTATTTCTTGTAATTTCTTTTCCCATCGACTTCCCAAATGACATGTTTACCTAAAATTAAATACAATATTGCTTAAAATACTTTCTATAATATAACTATAAATACAGAATTGGTTTTACGGTATGCTTACACATATCATTTGTTTGACCTACCTAAAATTGTACTAGATTGATTTGTTATGCATACATATATCAGTATATATTTCTCGACCAATGACCTTCGCATGTACACAAAAGAGTGCATCGGAGTCTAGTTTTTACAGCCCCAGTTATAACATCTAAAGAACTTCAGTGGTGGTACCCTGAATTGTATGAATAAGACAAAATGTACTTGATTTTAGGAGGATTACTCATTGAAATGGCCATAATTTCAATTATCGATTCATGGTTGGAAGTATCTAGCTGGACCTGGCCGATTGGAGGGATCTTTAAAGAATCCGCTGGGCGGCCATTTTGATGACGTCACTGCACGTGACGTAATCATTTTTAAGGTTGTCTTCCGGCGGATTTACCGTCTTTGATATGTATTTAGCCAAACCCCAAAGTTTGGTGCTGGTATCCGGAAGTGAAATATTTTTATGCATGTTCACACACTAACATATCAAATCTCCTACGCAATTAAATTTTATGTTTGTTTGGTCACTGATCACCTTCTGTGCAATGATATTGGTATCTCCTTCTTGAGTATATGCCTTTTCTTTTTTTATTTTGACCTATGAACCATTTTTCAGACGGAAAACAAGCTCAAATTAAGTTAACGATTATTCTACTCATACAGTAAGTACCAAAAAAAATCTTCGTTTGTTCGAAAATCCAGATAAAAAAGAAGACGAGAAAATAGGCCATTTGCCGAGCAGTCCATCGGGAAAACGGCTGGAATTTCTCGGTAGGCCAATCCGGCCCATCCATAAATATGACTCAAAGCCAACCCTTTGAGCCACATTTACATGCACGGTTTTTTACGCTTTCCAACCGTAGGTTGTAGAAGCGTAAATGCTTCAGCTTTGTTCGTTCGTCCGTCCGTCCGTCCGCACGATAACTCGCATAACAATGGTTCGATTTCGATGAAATTTTAGTACGTGGTAGGGGACCACCAGGGGATGAACCCTATTAAAAATGGGCGAAATGGGGTCAAAGGTCAGGAAATAGGAGTGGGATCCATTCCGTCGCCTTTATGCGTCATAACTTACGTAAAAATGCTTCGATTGAGTCAAAACTTTATCATGATGTTCCGGGAAAATACTTAACCGGTTCTCTGTTGAATATCATCAAAATGGGGTCAAATGTCAGGGCATAGGAGCGAGATTTATTCTACAGCCATATTTCTCATAACTTGAGTAATGATTTCTGGCATGTTGGAAAGCGTATCATAATCTTAGCAATGCATGATTTTCCTAACTTGTTAAATTCGAACTGTGAATTGAACGTTCATCAACTGAAATAACTCGCGTCACTGTTACACTGTCTGGATCAAAGAATCGAATACTCTTCCAATACTGTGACGTGCCTGCACCGGAGGACGCACATGAGAAAAAGGTAGATAGCAGTGAGAGCACATGTCCGTATAGCTCAGTTGGGAAAGTGACTTACTCCGGAGTGAGAGGACCCGGATTATGCCCGGTGCGGACAAACTTGTGCGTTGTAATATATGTGAAGCTGTTACATGCGCTTCTGTCGGAATTGGTGAGTTGCGCGACATCCCCGATATCTAATTTGTTAGTAACAAAATTTTACATGACAATAAAATTAGCAAATATTATACGGCTATCTATAAGGCTAAAGTTTTCCATTTTTCGAGGAATGGTTATGTCAGTTTACTTTGAACATATTTTATCATTACAATAACTCCATAAACGTATTACCTCACTAACGCACACACAAGTGCAAATGGACATTAAATAAGTGTTTCTTTCGTTAAATGCACAAAAGCTTCATTAAATGACAAGTTAAACTCGCCGCCAAGAAAGAACAAACAAGACTTCTTTTCGTGGGCAAAAGTCACAATAAATGTCGGTTTCAAATCTTTAGAATATTTCCTCGCTGACAAAAACTAATTTTTTTTTTTTTGAAGCACATCTTTTCCATAGAATTGACTCAGGTATAAGGTGCCCAACCCCCGATGCTCTCCCCCTAAAAAAATTGTATTACGGTTAAACTTATAGGAACTAAGCCCGGTAATTAACAGTCACTGAAACGATACCAATTAGTCGCCAACTAGATATAGGCGGAGAAAGGCAAGCGCATGCCTTGTTGTTCGATTCAGAAGCAGCAAACGCCGTAGGAGATAAATGCCAAAGAAAAAGAGTAGAAACCAAAGGAAGAAAGAGTGTGGAAGAGGAAAAGTCCCCTCGGTGGAAAAAAAAAAAAAAGAGAAAAAGGAAAAAGAGGAGCAATCAGCGGCGAATGAGACGGTAACAAACACGGCAATCGATCACACAAGTATCGGAACTGACAGGAGATATCTTACACGGTATCGATCGAAATAAACCAACCACAAAACCTCTTTCCTAACGGCGTCGATACTAAACATTCGATTACAAAAGTCTGTACACTTTAGTAAATATGCTAAATCAGGTGGTATGTTTTTGGTATTTTTGATGCTACGCATCTTTTCTGACAGTATAGTAATGTAAATCCCAAGAAAAAAAAATCGATGTAACGAATATGGGTAACGAAGCGACATTGTCAAAACCATTGTTGAAATCTCATTGTACCCATGAACGTCTCTAGACTTCTAAATCAGGATGGGCGAGGATTATTTTTGGTGGGGCAAAATTGATAGCAACTATATTCACAAAACACTGAAAGAAAGCATTTTGAATGCTTTTTCCTACCGGCTACAAAGGAATTCGTGCAATCCCCACCCCCTAACCTGGAGACACACACACGGATCTGACTTGTTACGCCACTGGTGTAAGATACAAGCGTTGGTAGAATGTCGCCTTCAACTTTTTCCTAGCTGTGAATGCATTGTCTTAATTGCTTTTCAAAATTTTGCATTTTTGCTTAGGAAAATAGCACTGTGCTTGGACAATTTATTTAAAGGAAATGTCGTATTTGTTTACCTAAATCATATTTGAACGTCATTCCACGCAGACACAATCATCCCCCTTCCTTAATTCCCTTCCTTCAAGCCAGCGACTTTGCCTTACACTCCTCCCCCTACAAAGCAGTCGTCAGCCACTTCGTGCGCTCACTTGTCCCGGGGCAATCTTAAGAGCGCTAGTGTAGCTCTAGATTACACTTTCCGTGTTGGAATCCCTAATTTTATAAAGAAAACAATCATTCAAGCATTTCGCAATGACCTCACTCAGTGAATTTCTCCTCATTCGCTCCCCTGGCCATACAAACATGAAGCAGAGGCATTAAAAAAATAATTAATAAATTTAAAAAAAAACATTAAAAAATTAAAGGAATTGGAAGAGTGGAGAACAATTCAATGTTCATGGCCCTGCGGATGTTATTCTGATAACCCTTTTACGGAGACGTAAACAACGCACTTTTTACGGGAAAGTACGCAGGGAAGTTAGAAAAAACGGGAACTCTTAAAAACGGAAATTGCGTTAAAAGATTGACACTTACCGGCAACTTTGCTGCACGTTATTTTCAGAAATTTTCCGTCAATTCACAACACTTATTTTTTACATTGTGTACAATAACTGAACCGCTCACTTTAGTCTTATAAAAGCACCCGGAATACAAAGAAAGGGATACACTTATTGCACGACAGGAAAACGACTTCAAAAGACGCTAATAATTAATAAAGGCAAAATAAATTAACAGAAAACAACACAAAACTCCCTCTACTTTCCCTTGGAGAAATTCACGGGGTAGTAATGTGCATTTGTGGTTTTAAAAAGCAAAATGCAAATGAAATATTCCATTTATCAGCACGCAAAATATTCGAATGGAAAAAATTCAACAGCGGGAGCTGCTTTCTGTGCAGAGAAAAAAAAACGTTTTGAGATTTTCATTTTCCACCTAAAATTCCCGCACCAAAATATAAAAATGTAAAACGGAAAGAAATAATGAATTTTCAGTCGGAAGTATGCCTTAATTGGAACTCTCTTGGAACGATGCCACGCTTCTAACAAAAGCAGCCAAGCCACAGAGGCATACAAAACTTTCCACCTCACTCGCATTTCTTTTCAAAATGAATATTCCCTTTTACGTCTCTTCAATTGTATTCCGTGAGAGATCACAAACCATGGCTCTATATTCACCTCCCACCCTTTGCTGAAATGCGATTTCCATCAAAAAGATTTCTCTCTGATCAAAACCTCCCTTTGAGCTGTAAAGAGAGCCAGAGAGTTGGGGGTTTGTAAATTACGAAGGCTTTTAATGAAATTTACCAAAGGAGACGTGCAAGATTAGAGATGTTGTAATCTGCTTAGGGAACCATTACTCGACGCTTATGACATCTCCATCCTCAAATAGATGAGGATCTTTTTTAATCTTCTAATGAATTCCGGCAGCAACGATGATGTTGCAGCGACTTTCAGTGGAAGCTGCAAACTCTGATAAAAGTAAAATGCAGACGCCACATGAAACACTTTGATTTATTAAAGCGTGGCTCGGCGTTTGAGTGAATCGTGAAGAACAGATTTAACGGCGTGTTGTATAGGCATATTAAACATATGAGGCAAAACAACTGGATACATTATTTCGAATCGTTTTTTCTGAATTACCAAACATTAGGAATGTTCCTCTGAATTACCCAGTTTTGGCCTATATGGTGGTTTACGTTAATAGCTTAATTACGTAGTGCTTAAATTACTTAATGTGGCTCTTAATAAGATAATCGAAACAGTGGGTAGGGGTCAGTTGCACTCACCCCAATCTCTGATCCTTATCTGATAGGTCAGTTGCACTCAAACAGGAAGACAACAAAGCTACCGACTACACTCACCTAGTCCTTTCTAACTGAAACGGGAATGTGAAAAACCAGTGGGTGAAATAGAGAACCTCCGGCACAAGATGCTTTCTGCTGGTCCACCGGATCGCTAAAAAATAATGGCATAATTTTTTTTAATTGAAGGTTTAACAACCTCTTTGAGCAACTAAATGGGCTATAAGCAGTTGCCCGTCCCTAATTTAGAGCCACTGGTTCCAGGGAAGGGAGACAGCTAGTGCCGTAAGACAAACACAGCATTCATGCCTCACCGGGATTCGAACGCATTGGCCGAATGGTCATAACCCAGCGAGCGGACCACTGCGCCACCAGGGCGGCTGCATGGACTACCTTGGTGCCCGTCGTACATGTCGAAACCTCGTGGAATATTTAAACCAGTTCGTAATGATTCTCTTTCTGCACCATGATGACATCTTTCACCAGAACGCCGCCGCACCACATACTTCCCGAGTAGCGACTAATTTGTTCCAAGAGCATTCAAGTGAATTTTCCACACGCCTTCCCACTCATTTGCCGGATCTCAACCCCATTGAGAATTTGTGGGATGATTAGGAAGAACTGTTCAAGCCTCCCAACCGGCAACTATAGATGCTCTACGACAGATCCTCGTTTCACGGGAGGCAATACCACATCCGGGTTTTCAACAAAGATGGAAAAGGGTCACGGGTCAACGGATCGACACTTTCTTACGGGTCAAACGGGTCGGGTCCAGGTGTTCCTCACACGATTTCGACCCAGTTTTACTTCCGTTTTATTTTTGAAACAAAAAATGAAAAAAAAAAAAAAACATTTCAAAGAAAACTGCGTTCTGTGGAATTCTGTGCTCGATACTGGTGCCAGCGGAGTGAAAAATGATTTGTTATACAAAAATATTTCCGTCTTTTTCTTAAAGCAACGAAGATTTCCACCGACCGACGACACGGCGCAGACGCTAGATTCATTGATACCATGCCGTAAAACGATACTTCCTTTACTTTTGTTTCCAGTGCGATTGTCAGGAGCAAGATACAAGCAAACGTCTATTAACTGCTTCTCTGGTAATTCACTCTCTCTCACCCTGCGTGTCATACTGCAAGAATGAGAATTACTTTTCACATTGCATTGAGCATTCAGAGGTTTTCGTTTGACGTGCTAACATCTTGTTCCATTACATGTCGTATCGAAATTAATGCCTTATTTGTTAATATGGATGAATTTAATATTAAAAAAATTCAAAAAGGCGTCGAGGCCAACAAATGCGTTCTTGTTGAAAACAAAACAGGGAAAAGTGAATGCTGCAAAGTAGTTTTATCTCACTAAGAAACCAGAATATGTTTCACAGCAACACAATTTTCACAAGCTTGTGATGAGTTGAAAGTTTCCAAAATGTTAATGTTGATTTCATGAGTGTTCTTTCCTTCTGAAGGGGTAATGATGAAATCAAAATCCTCATTTTGGAAACTTTTAACGCATCACAAGCTGGTGAAAATTGGCGTTGTTGTGAAACATATTCTGAAGCTTGATATGTTATAATGAAAACAGCAAAAACAAATTAAACATACAAGTTACTTAATTCAAAAATTTTGACTGTAGCACCACCAAAATTAAGTAGAACAGCCTTAACATTACTGCGGAGGGACCTTTTGACTCTCGCAGATGTGTTTTTTTTTTTTTTTTTTTTTTTTATCGAAGTTTAACGACCACCGTGAGCAACTCAGTGCGCTATAAGCAGTCGCCCGTCCCTAATTTGGGATTACTGACTCCAGGGAAGGGAAGTAAGACAAATACAACAGCCATGCCTCACCGGGATTCGAACCCGGACCCATTTCGGACGAATGATCAGAAGCCATCGCTTAGACCACTGCGCCACTGGGGCGTCGCAGATGTGTTTGAAAACTTGTGCAAAACAATTATGTGAAAGACGACAGAGTTTCAACACTTCCTGTAAGTGAGGAAATTACTTTTTCCCGTAATACATTTTTATGATCTCCGTATAGCCTACGATGCTCACTGCGGAAAGACTATATACACTTTTGCAGGGCAAATCATTATTCATCGACTACAGAATTCCACAACGCGCATTTACCTTTGAAATATATTTTTTCTCTTTTCAAAAATAAAACGGGAATAAAACCGGGTCAGAAACACCTTGACCAGACCCGTTGCGGACCCGCAAGAAATTGTCGACCCGTTGACGAGTTTCGATCTCTGGTCCTGACCGGCCGCTTATATCTCCGTGTGGTCGACCTTGTCACGTGCACTCTGTGACGCACCTGGGGGGGACACTGTGATTCAGGGGGTGGTCATAATATTCTGATACGACCTTGTATCTTACAGACAGATTCAGATTAAGAAAAAGAAGCATCCTTTATATCACTATTCCTTTAAATGTCGCTATCATCAATGCCAGCGAAGTGTGCAAGATCGAATTCTGTTTATACATTTTACTCTCTTTAAACTCATTTAAGACACTTTTATCTGAAAGAAAAATACACATATCCCGCTCCAGGGAGAAGAAATTTTCAAGTTTTCAGATGTGATTGATATTACGTGAGAAACAGTAAATACACTCAATTCAGATTTGTCTGATTGCTGTTATAATCTTCATGAAATATATGTATGTTCAGCAACTAAAAGCATCATCTCCCTATTCTAAAAAAAAATAACTGCCGCCGCTGTTTTAGAAATTTCGCACCACTCTTGCTTTCCTAGCTCGCAGCGTAAAACGTATTGAACACAAAAATATGAAACTTACATCGTTTGTAGAAAATTTTTTGGAGAACACGCTGAAGTAAACAGTTTCTCGATTCTAGCGATACTTCAAGAGCTATTGTATTTCAAAGTTAAGGTAAGCAAAAAAGTGCTATCAGGTCGCGTTCCGAACACACTAACAGCAACAGAACCATGAAACTTTGTAGGCATGTAGTGCCTTGACCGAATTTTTGCACCTCGCCACCCTTTTTTTTGAATTTCGATTTAGTTTACGAGAAATTAAATTTCCAAATTTCACAAAATTCTCTATTTCGCGATGGGATCCATTTAAAAAAACGGATATATGGCAAACTATAAATTATAACGCGTTGCAATTTTTACAGCATAAACTCACAACTATCGTCCCTTGTTTACAAAAAAAAAAAAATTAAGAAAAAGTAATTTTCTGATTTTTAAGCATTTTTTAAAGACGCAAAGGAAACAAACGAACGGCTTGTCTGTCTTCACCTAACCACAGAGGAACGTTCTGGTCCCGTTACCTGCTGCCATGGTGACGCAGAGAATTTGTTATGCATACGTTTTGTTGGTAAAGCTATCTCAGTTGTTTAAGGTGGACGTCAAGTAATTTTGCTTCCTATACTTCCAGTGGAAAAACTTCTGTACACATTTTCTTCACAATTAATGCGTTCCCAAGGATGAAAATTTGAACATCGATTAAAATAGCTTCATTTTATAACTTGGAATACTTATTATTTTCTAAAACATAACCATAATTATGTAATCCAATATTTGTTTGTCTACTGACTTCATCAAAGAACAGGTCGAGCCATTTTTTTTTTCTGGTTCCAACACCCCCAAAGGAAAAGTTATTGATTTTTATATAATTATGGTTATGTTTTAGAAAATATTAAGTATTCCAAGTTATAATATGAAGTTATTTTAATCGATGTTCAAATTTTCATCTTTGGGAACACAATAACGGCTTACGGAAATGCTTTTTGGACCACTTGGTAAATTTAGTAAGTGCTATAAGTTCAAACGACAAAAGACCGACCTTCCAAAACTTAAAGACAGTAAAAAAAAACTCTGAAATTTCGGAACAACAAGCCTTATTTACTTAGACATGCAATAAAAATTGAAATTTATATGAATTTTCCAGTTTTTATTTCATGTGATTTACTTGGAGATCGGGCTGCAGGGCCCAAGCGCTGCTCTGGAAACGAGAGTAGCGAGCCTAGAGGCGCAGCCCCTAGTGTTACAAAAAAAATCGAAACATACAAATCATGGAAAGGATTGGAAAATTATGTCACATATGAAATGGCTCAGCAACAGAGCAGATGCAGAAAACAGGAAGAAATAAAATATGTGCACAAAAGAAATTGGACGGCAAAACATCATACCACAATTTAACTTGAATATTACTCAGAACTCATTTATTAAACGTAGTAAGACGAAGTCAGGAGACCAAAATAATCGTGTAGAATTGCCACACGATTACTGTAAAGCTCAAGAGTAGTTAAAAATATCGGCATACTCTATTTTAGCGTAACGTGGCATAAAACGTAGTACGAGGAAAATAATTCCACCTAACATTATTGATCTATCCAAAAAAATCAAACACTGTAGCCTATTTGAAAAAAACATCCGAGAATTTTACAGGTGTAAAATAGCATTAATACTAATCTATTTATAATATATTTGTACAACAAGAACAATTTCCGTTTCTGGGTGTAATATGCTACGACATTAAAAATTGCGAGCTTTCGCTGCCACGGGCAGCTTCTTCAGGCTGAGGAACAAACAACAACAGAATCCGAAAAAGAACTCAAACTTAAAAACAAAATTGTAATATGGCGCGTGCGAAATTCGCGCTAACCAGAATATTACAATTTTGTTTTTAAGTTTGAGTTCTTTTTTTCAGATTCTGTTGTTGTTTATGTTCCTCAGTCTGAAGAAGTTGCCCGTGGCAGCGAAAGCTCGCAATTTTTGATGTCGTAGTATATTACACCCAGAAACGGAAATTGTTCTTGTTGTACAAATATATTAATAAATAGTATTAGAAGGTGTATTCTGAACTCCTCTGTAACTCAGCATATAATACATTCCTCGACTCTGAAGCAACGGATCCGATGGCCGGCATGGTTCATTGAACTGTAGGAAAACAAAATGAGGTAAAAGCTGAAGTGGAAACTGATGAGAATTGCTTGGGGAACTGATGATAAGTTCCTCTTCCCCTTCAAGGCTTGAGTTTTATTGCACATTTCCGGAAACATACGCATACTACATAATTTTCTTTTTCTCAGCAGTGTTTTTCTTTTCATTTAAATACGCACGTTTAATAAAAAATACTGCTTAAACAGACACGAACAGTGAATAGGCCTGTCAATTTGGCTTTGCTGGTTTAATACACCCCACCCCTCCCCAGGGGATTTTTTCAGCTTTCATAAGATTGTGTGCGTATTCCAATTTGAACTATGTTTCCCGGAATGTTTTCACCAATGACGGGAAACCATAACCCGCCCCCTTTCCTACGCCAGTGTATTAGAACATGACCGCACTTCGTAATATACTCATTGATTTCAAAGAACGAACGAGTGCTTGAAATACACTTTGTTCGAGTTGTTCCCTCCAAATCGACAGAAATATGTTGAATTTCATTGCGCGCGATGTTTCTCAAAGATTTATATAACTTCGGACCACTGTTTTTACAGGGGGAAAAAAATAGCATGGGAAGTAAACGAAGTGCCAAAATCAAAAGTAGAAATTGTCCGCAATGGATGCTCCAGGGAAAGCAGATAGACAAGTATACACACACAGCGACACATTTCTCCGTTGGCACAAGTGCCGGAGATGTGACTCAGAAAATTCCTCTTAGGCATCCTGAGAGCATCTGAATGAAAAAATGGGGCAGCAGGAACATTTCAAGGTTTCATCAGTAGAGTGTACACACAGAGTAAAAGTGCCCAAAGAGGACACTAGACTATTTTTAGCCTGTATGAGCAATTTACTTCAGCGATAGAGAAGGACAAATGATTCAACAGCACCTATTTTTGACATTTGTTATCTATATACTTACATCATATAAAAGCAACTACCAGCTCAATGTAAAAGAAAATAATGAACTCGAAAAGTAATAAAGGTTATTTAAGGATTGGGAGATAATTTTACGGAACAAAATCCACCAATCCTTATATTTATCCTTTAGAACTTTTATTAAAACGTGCTATTTCCATAATTCAAATTACTATGTAGCATTTTTTTTTTACGGGAATAGTCAGACATGAAATGGGAAATTTTTAGTGCATTGCACGGTAATCAGATTTTTATTTTCTTGCTTCAAAACAAGGAACTGCTCAAAAGTAGTTTATTTTCCTCTGAATAGTAGTTTTCTGGAAGGATGTAACCAATTTGAATATGCGAAGGTTGTACAGAAAAGTAATGCAAAAGTGGGAGTAACTTTTTTATTAACTGACAGAGGTCGTTCAAATTGCACATGTTGGTAAAGTAATTCTTTCTCTATGCAAAGGTACTACTCAACATAGTCTTCATCACAAGAGATGCATTTGCGACATCGTTGAACCCAACTCTCGAATCCTCATTGAAAAAAGTCAGGTGTGGGTGGTTGTACCCAGTGCTGTAGTCATAAAAAAAAACACGGGGTATACGCTATGGTTTAAAGGCGATGGGATGAAAAATTCGTGCAAAATATACAAACTGAGGGTATACGCCATACTTTAAAACGAATGGTATAAAAAATTGTTGCAAAATATGCAAATTAATATATTTATGCAAAGCAAAATATGCAGATTAGCATCCAGTGATATTCAAATTTGAAAATATCACTATATTAATATTATCACTATGAGATAAAATGAAAATTATTAAAGGAAATGTCAAAAGAAAAATATTTAGATACACATAAAAGTAGGACGTAATCTTGTTTTATTTTACTAAATTTTAAAGCCTACCTCTATCGTTTTCATTGAAATATTTTCCAAACAGCTTGACAAGAGAAATCCGTCTCTGTGTCTCTTTTTGTAGCACATTTTTGGATCTTTTGATTTATTGTCAAGTGAAGAACGATGGTTGTTGGACAACCAAGAACTTACAAATTTTTCCGGTTGAAAATGTTCTGTCGTTGGCCCGTTTGCATTTATAAATATTAGATTGGAGACGTCTGAAATCAATAAAGATGATCTCAAATTTGTTACTAATATGTTGTTCATTAAACTAAGCCGTGGAACATGGTATTATTTCAATTGTTCTTAAAAGAGGCTTCAATTTTTTCTGGAACAACTTGTGCGCTTTCATTGAAGTATCTTAAGCCTTGAATAGTCGACATTTCATCTATACCAAAACGTGTACAAATCCTTTTTACCTCCGTCTCTCCATGGCGAATATCCTCTGTATTTATTTTGTCTGGATCAAGTACAGATATATCCTTCAGAACTTAGCAATTTTCTTCATTAACATCCGAACAAAGTCTGGCTTTCATTTATCGACAATACTTTAAATGAACTGCTTTTTATTGATATGTACGATGTTGGAATTATGTGTCAAGGTGATATCTTTAAATAGCAACTTATCTTTTGCTTCTACAGCTATCTGCGGTTTTTCTCCCGGAGTGTCTTTAAAATTCTCGATGACCCTAATTGTCCTTTTTATTAATTGTTCAGCCAGTGGAAGGGTTGTTTCTTTAGACTGGAGTTCAGTAGAAAGCATAGATAATTATTGTAGAATATCAAACATGAGGCCCAAATCCAAGACGAATTCTGGACTTCACAATTTTTTTTTTCAATCCAGTCAATGTTGATTTCAAATTCAAATCTTCAATCTCTATTTCAGCGGTGTTTTTAAAATGGCGATAGATCGCTTCATATGAGCTCTAAACAGCTGTTATTGTTTTAAACCTGCTTGCAATCCAACGAACGCTTAAAACTCGTCCTATTTTGATGAACTGTAAGCCCAATCCACAGGAAACATTCTCTAAAGCCCGACTGTTGTTTGGAGATCGACTATATACACAATACAGAACATCTTTAATAGCATCATTTATAGACAATTCTAACCTGTGGTTAAAGCAGTGCCACGTAAACAGCTTCGGATATTTTTGTCTTAGTAGAGTTACAACTCGCGAATGCTGGGGACCACATACAGACGAATATAGCAAGTTGAAGAGAAGAACAAGATTACCAGAAACTGAAGAACCGGTAGCGCCAAGCGAGTCGTTTGCTCGTTTCTCCCTGCTCCTTCCGAGTCTGAGCACTAGTGGGTGGGAATGACTGACAGTTTCACCACCTAGGTATTGTCCGAAGACTGGGATGTCTGAGGAATGATGAGAAGCCACAGGAAAACATTAAGATGTGTTTTCTAGGAAAAGCAAAGCGTATACGTAGTTTTTAAGAAAAAGCAGAGAGTATACGGAATTTGCTTGAAAAACCCAGAGAGTATATTGCGTATACCTCCGTATACCCTCCACTACAGGCCTGGTTGTACCCACTTCTTCACAGCCACTTTCACATCGTTTGTGTCATCAAATCACCGTCCCCGGAGACTGTCCTTCATTGGACCAAACAAAGTGGACGTCGGAGAGCGCCAGATCTGAGCTGTATGGTGGATGGCGGACCACCGATCAGCCTAATTTGCTTATCGCCTGATTTGTAGCCAAAGATGTGTGTGGTCCCGCACTGTTATCGCGAGCGAATGTGGATCCCTTTCAGATTCTTATTCGATCTCTTCCTCCTTATGGCTCATCTAAGCTTCTTAAGTGTCTCAATGTACGGCTCGCTGCACACGGTAAGGCCAGCTTCCTGAAAATCAAGGAAAATTGCACCCTTGTCATCCCAAAAAATAGTCGCCATGACTTTCTGTGCTGATCATTGGCTCTTGAACTTCTCAGGCCTTGGTGAAGAGGTGTGACACCATTCGATGGATTGATTCTTAGTTTCCGGATCATAAATATACGTCCACATTTCATCCCCTGTCACCAGATAGGGGTAAAACGTGTCTTCATTGGCTTCAAACGCTTCCAGCAGATCACAGAAGACTTCCACCCTTCTCTCTTTCAAAACGGGTGTCAACTGCCGCGGTACCCACTTTGCACACGCTTTCCGATACCCTAAGTCTTCCACCATCTTCTGTATGGCATTGTGACCACAGTCCAGTTGTGCAACAAGCTCACGGATTGTGAAAAGTCTTTCCGCGCGTATCAATGCATCCACTCGCTGAAGATTCATGTCTGTGGTCGCAGATGACGGCCTCCCACTGCGTGGTTTGTCGCAATGCTGGTTCACCCTTCTTTAAACTACTTCATCGATCTATGCAATGGTGTCATCTCCGTAAACATCCAGCAGCCTTCTGTGGATGTCGGTTAGCCTGCACCCTTCCTTCGTCAAGAACTCAATGACGTCACGTTGCTTCTTCTTGGAATCCATTATTTACCGGCAATAAAGAAGAAAGGTTACTACAGAGGAAGAGTTACTGTACCAACATGTGCAATTTGAGCGACCTCTGTCAATTAATAAAAAAGTTATTCCCACTTGTGCATTCTTCGTGATAGGTTATAATTCGTGAACTGCAGATGAGAATGTCGTTCGATTATTTACACAAACCTACAGCCTCGTCCTTTGCAACGAAGCAGCATTTAATTTGCGAAACATTCTGCTACATCGATTTTCCACATTGTAGCAGTTCAACGAGGCAAAAATTTCCAGCTTATATTTGCATGTTATCAGGAAGGAAAGAGGGGTCTTAGCGTCCCTCAACGCTCGACCAGATTTTTAATTTTTGCTTGTTGCCGTGGAGTTTAAAAACATTGTAAAGCAGATTTAATCACGGCTTTCCGGTGCACAAACCTGATCCCATTTCCGCCCGGAGAACCATCTGCAATCCGTGGCAAACAAACCCAGATGCCATTGTAGGAAACGCTGAAAAGCAAAAGCACGTCTCATTTCGAGCGGTTAGAAAGAAAAAAAAGAGAGAGAGAGAAAGAACGGAGGGGTAAGCAAAATGACACTTGTTTCGCCGTGATAAGAAATGGCTATCGGCCATTCTTATAAAGGAATTTCATTAATTCTAGATTCCCCCCACCGTCTTTCTTTTTCGCGAGATCTCGTGACCGGGCGGGCAAGTGGATGGAGAGTTAAAGCAAGGCGATCTGCGCGGCGGCGCTCGTGTCAGTTCAAGCAGGCAGCACGCAAAGAAAAAGGTACAAGACTAGTGGTGTTGATGTCACGTGCCAAGGGATCAGACACTGGAGTCTTCGCCGCCAATCAGTTAATCACCTGGCTCACGAAACATAGCGTGACTAACCTCACACATCACGACCATCTTTGAAAACCCCTCCTTGAAAATCCGTTGCACTGGGGCACTCACATGGTATGTACCAGGAAAAACATCCTCCGCTGTGAGGAGGAGGAGGAAGTCAGTTAAATACTGCAACCGAGGAAAAATAACATTCAATGTCATTTTTTTTTATTTACTCAGTGACGCTGCTTCTTGTACTACAGATCATAGTACGTCTAGCACATGAAGAGTTGTCAGCGCCCTATAAAGAGCTTATGAAAAAACTGGAAATTCCTATGTAGGAGAGTAGTCGGTGCTAAAGTAACCGCTCCCATTATTTTCCAATAACAATGGCCTTTACTTCGATTTATCTTCTTGAATGTTTAGCAAAAATTGTTATGTTTCTCCATCGGTCTGAACAGGGACGAATCAGAGCGGGGGGGGGGGAATATGGGCCCTCAGGAACCAAAGAATAGCTTCGATTTGTTACCTTTAAATTACAAATTGAGCATTTTTCCGTGAAAGAAAGTATTACATAAAAGTATATTACTTTTGTTATTTAATTGGAAGATATCAGCAAATTTAATATATACATGCTATGAAGAACACTTTTCATTTTGCGGGAAAATATCAGAAGGGTCCCCAGCTATTCCCGACACTTAGGCCCGATTCTGAAGGTTTTGGAAGGAAAAATTCAGGCCAAGAGAAGAAAAGGGCGGCCAAGGAATAGTTTTGTGGCACAAATAATCCAAGACACTAATACCAGGACGTACTATGACTTGAAGAGAGCGGCGGAGAATAGAGATGGATGGAGAGACAGCGTACATCTACTGAACAACTAGTCCTTGGACTGAGTAACCAAGAAGACACTAATACTAGGACATACTATACTTTTCTTACTCCAAGACACCAATACTAGGACATACCATGAATTGAAGACAGCGGGGGAGAATAGAGATGGATGGAGAGACAGCGTACATCTACTGAACAAGCAGTCCTTGGACTGAATAACTAAGAAGACACTAATACTAGGATATACTATACTTTTCTTACTTCAAGACACCAATACTAGGACATACCATGAATTGAAGAGAGCGGCGGAGAATAGAGATGGATGGAGAGACAGCGTACATCTACTGAACAAGCAGTCCTTGGACTGAGTAACTAAGAAGACACTAATACTAGGACATACTATACTTTTCTTACTCCAAGACACCAATACTAGGACATACCATGAATTGAAGAGAGCGGCGGAGAATAGAGATGGATGGAGAGACAGCGTACATCTACTGAACAAGCAGTCCTTGGACTGAGTAACTAAGAAGACACTAATACTAGGACATACTATACTTTTCTTACTCCAAGACACCAATACTAGGACATACCATGAATTGAAGAGAGCGGCGGGGAATAGAGATGGATGGAGAGACAGCGTACATCTACTGAACAAGCAGTCCTTGGACTGAGTAACTAAGAAGACACTAATACTAGGACATACTATACTTTTCTTACTCCAAGACACCAATACTAGGACATACCATGAATTGAAGAGAGCGGCGGAGAATAGAGATGGATGGAGAGACAGCGTACATCTACTGAACAACTAGTCCTTGGACTGAGTAACCAAGAAGACACTAATACTAGGACATACTATACTTTTCTTACTCCAAGACACCAATACTAGGACATACCATAAATTAAAGAGAGCGGCGGAGAATAGAGATGGATGTAGAGACAGCGTACATCTACTGAACAACCAGTCCTTGGACTGGGTAACCAAGAAGAAGAAGTTCTCATATTTCGATATTTTCTCTGATACCGTTCTTTGGATGTTTTCTGTAAGTGGAACAGTTACATCTATTAGCTGAGTCTTCAGTTGTTGTTTTTTTCTACAATTACAATGTCAGGTCGATTGTAGCCAATGGTTTTGTCTGTAATGATAGATTTGTCCCGGTACATAATGCAATTCTGGTTTTCGAGGATAGGTTCTCGTTGGTACCTAAAAATAAGGTATAGGATAATGAAGTATTTAAATCTAAGTTCTTGATGTAAAACCTTAGACACTTGGTCTTGCCGGTTAAGATACCGTCTTGATGCAAGGAGAGAGCGCTCGGCTAAAATGGGTTTTACAGTTTCATTGGCTTTTCCACACGCTCTACAGGTGGCATCATCTGCAACTTTCATCACGTGTTTCGTGTAGTTCTGGGTTGGGATAAAGCAGTCTTGATTTATTATTATATTATTATTATTATTTGCAATTATTAAGGGAAAATTTATAACAAACTCTGGAAGCAAAAATTAAATGTTACAAATCTTAATACATTTTGTATTTCATTTTAGATATACTAAACCATATATATACATTTGGTCCGTTCTTCAGGCTGAACATGTTGCCAGAAGAGCGGACGACAGATGGACAACCGAAATTTTAGACAGGATTCCAAGGGACAAAAAAAGACCCAGAAGAAGACTACATTGGAGATGGATGGATGAGATTCGAAAGCATGCTGGAGTAACATGGAGGAGACAGGCGCAAGACAAACAGTTGTGGAAGAAACTTGGGAGATCAAAGTCTCCTAAATGTTTGAAAGTCATGTGCGATTTCTGGTTGTTTCACCAGAAATCGCACGATTTTCAAACACGGAGGTTTCTGGTTGTTTCCAACAACCAGAAATCTTCGTGCGATTTCTGGTTGTTTCCAACTGCAGTCTTTGAGATCAAGAATGAAGGAGAAGTTCCGTGGCGCAACATTCAACACAGATGCTGACGTTATTTAAGCTGTACAGGAGTCGCTACAGCAGCTTCCACAAAATGCCTTCGCAACATGCTTTCAAAAGTGGACTGAACGATGGGACCTTTGCATATGTCATCCGAGGGAAGTAACTTTGAGATATAATTACATATATTTTACTGTATCTATATGTCTTCATTTTGCGTGATTTTACTCTCAGCTTTTATGGAACAGCCGTTGTATATTGTTTCCAGTTTAATAAGTGCCACATAGATCGCTTCGCAAGCTTATTCAATTTAGGTAAACCAAAAGTTATGTATTTTTATCTTTACTAGCTAAGGTTTTTCGCCTAAAACGTAGTTTTCAACTAAACAAATTAAGGAAATCTAAAGCAGATCAACACAAAACCAACCGCTGTACTAAATCCCATATAGCATTCATTACCTTTCATGATCAGTTCTGCCATCTATATTACTTAATGTCGCCCTACTCAGCGCATGCCCTGTACGCATAAAGCAATTTATCTTCCTGCTGCTGCAACACCAAAACAAGCAGAAGGCTTGCTTGAGCAACATATCAGCACCTATTAAACGAGTAACAAGTTCTATCCGTTTAATATATTTAGATAATGCCAGCGGGTATAAATGCTGGCCATAAATACGGTTAGCAAAACGGACGCCTCTCCTATATGTACAAAAGATATATTAACAGACTGCGCAGTAATCGGCAGCCCCCAATAACGCTTCATTCTTTCAGAGAGTTGAGGAGTAATGACACACTTCGGCTAGTGGTATAATCAAATGGCAATTTCTGCGTCCACAAACAGGGCCTGAGTGCGAATAATTCATGGAACAAACGAGATAGCCGAGGAACCGTTACCCAACCACCCTTCCACGATGAGGGCTATTAAAGAAGGTTATGTTTTAATACCTCTGAGCTTAAATGTGATGGTGAGGGGGCAGAGGGGGAAAGCAGAGATGTGTAATGACCTTAGGCACACTTAGAGGTGCAATCGTTTAATGCTGCTGCGGTTCCATCCTATTCCAAGCGAATGGTCTCTACGCACGCACAAGATGTAATACGCCAAGATCTGGCAACGCTGAATTTGTGTGGGCATTGGAAAATGGCGAAGGGTTGGGGGAGGAAGGGGGAAGGAGAGGGAAGAGCTGAAAGGGGAGATGAGAAAGGCATACCACCCTGATGCTGAATGACTCGCGCGCCAATGATCGCTAATTGTCTTTCCGTGATTCGGACCCATTCTTATGCTTAGGCACTGGATGGAAAATTGGACTGCGTATGTACGCAGTTTGCCGATCAGCTTGCTGAGGAACATTTATTAGTTGCTGGCATTTAAGTAAGGTAGCGGGCATGACAGCCTTTATGGATTTTAATCATCTAACTTTTCCATTAACTTTGTGAGTGTTCACAGTAACTGGGAACAAAACAAAACACTTTCACGCTGATAACATTATGTGGTTTTAGCAAAAGCTCTAATTTATCTTTACTCAGCTTTTACCGAAGTGAAGGCGTTCGATTTACCTTTAGATCTGTTCGGCTTACCCGCAGATCGGCGCTCCGATGAGAACCGAATTTTACACAGCTATATAATAATAAGAAAACACATCAACAATAAGTTTGTAAAATCATGCAATGCATTGATTATGATACACTTTCCAACATACCAGAAATTATTACTCAAGTTATGAGGATAATGGCTGTGGAATAAATCTCGCTCCTGTGTCCTGACCTTTGACCCCATTTCGATGATATTCAACAGAACCGGTTCAGTACACCTCAAGAATAACATACTAAAGTTTTGTCGCAATAGAAGTAGTTTTACGCAAGTTATAAAATAATGGCTGTGGAATAAATCTTGTTTTTGTGCAATGACCTTTGACCCCATTTCGTTGATATTCAACAGAACCGGTTCACTATACCTCCGGAACAACATAACGTTTTGTCGCAATCGAAACATTTTTTGGTAAGTTATGATGCACAAGGGCAATGGAATGCATCCCACTCCAGTGTCCTGACCTTTGATCCCATTTCGCCCATTTTCAATAGGGTTCGTCCCCAGTGGCTCCCTACCACATACTAAAATTTCATCGAAATCGAACCATTTTTACGCAAGTTATGACGCATAAAGGCAATGAACAAATCCCGCTCTTATGACCTGCCCGACCTTTGACCCTATTTCGCCCATTTTTAATAGGATTTGTGCCCAGTGGTTCCCTACCACATACTAAAATTTCATCGAAATCGAACCATATTTACGCATGTTATGACGCATAAAGGCAATGAAATGGATCCCGCTCTTATGGTGTGACCTTTGACCCCATTCCACCCATTTTCAATAGGTTTCGTTCCCAGGTGGTTCCTTACCATATACCAAAATTTCATCGAAATCGAACCATTTTTACGCAAGTTATGACGCATAAGGGCAATGAACAAATCCCGCTCTTATGACCTGCCTGACCTTTGACCCTATTTCGCCCATTTTCAACAGAGTTCGTGCCCAGGTAGTTCCCTACCACATACTAAAATTTCATCGAAATCGAACCATATTTACGCATGTTATGACGCATAAAGGCAATGAAATGGATCCCGCTCTTATGCCGTGACGTTTGACAACACTTCATCCATTTTCAATAGGGTTCGTCCCCTGGTGGTCCCCTACCACATACTAAAATTTCATCGAAATCGAACAATTTTTACGTGAGTTATCGTGCCGACAGACGGACGGAAAAAGCTGGAGCATTTACACTTCTTCAAATTACGGTTGGAAAGCGTAAAAAACGAGCGCCAAGAAGTGCAGTAAAATATAAAGTAACAACACACTTCAAGTTACACTACAGTAGTCATGGCATAAATCCTTCGTTCTTGAGAGATCATTCATCATTAACGCAAAACAGTCGTTCCCAAGCGAATTACCAGTAAATCTCCACGTCGTCATTACGCTCATTTTGTAAATCATTCGTTATAGGGATCTCGTGTTATCGAACGACCGAAGGACTTTCAACGCCACAGCTCTTTTAGGCAAACTACCTAAAAGAGCATGGACTCTTTAAGCATTCAACTATGTATGATGCCAAGAGCAATTCCGGTGCACCATTCAAATGAATGGCATTTACGTATCATTCCCATTCTAGGCCATTGTTTTCCACCTGACTGAGCTCACTCACATAACGATTGGCGAGCATCAATTTTCGGCATTACTGATCTCATTGGGAATTCGTTTCAGAATTCATGAGGGTGGAATCAAGTTAAACGAGCTGTGACTACAGTGTGTTTCGCAGTAATGGCGGATTAAATGATCATTCATAGGGGTGAGAGCGAACCATTCACCATTCACGGGAAAAAGTCAAGCGTGATGTGGGACTTCGGTGTGTGTCGCAGTAGTGGCGGATTGAATGTTCATTCATAGCGGTGAGAGCGAACCATTCACCAATCACGAGGAAAAGTCAAACGTGCTGTGGGATTTCAGTGTGTGTCGCAGTAATGGCGGATTGAATGATCTAATCATTCACGGTGAAGAGTCAAACGTGCTGTGATGAGAGCTAACTATTCACGGTGAAGAGTCAAACGTGCTGTGGGACTTCAGTGTGTGTCGCAGTAATGGCGGATTGAATGATCTAATCATTCACGGTGAAGAGTCAAACGTGCTGTGATGAAAGCTAACTATTCACGGTGAAGAGTCAAACGTGCTGTGGGACTTCAGTGTGTGTCGCAGTAATGGCGGATTGAATGATCATTCACAGCAGTGAGAGCGAACCATTCACCAATCACGAGGAAAAGTCAAACGTGCTGTGGGATTTCAGTATGTATCGCAGTAATGGCGGATTGAATGATCATTCACAGCGGTGAGAGCTAACCATTCACGGTGAAGAGTCAAACATTCTGTAGAACTTCAAGAACTTCAGTGTGTGTTGCAGTATTGGCGGATTGAATGATCATTCACAGCGGTGCGAGTGAACCATTCACAATTAACGATCATACCCCTACAAACGACCATAGCCGCCCGAAATACCTGTCTAGAGTGAGTCAGATTTCCTACCTTTACCTGTTGTTTAAATTTGCACGACCTATGATGGATCATCAGGAATCACCGTCAGTCACCATTGTTGTTACTAAACAAAGAAGTGAAACAACAGATGGTTTCGGGCGTTATGGTATATTGAATGATACCAGATTTTAGAGTAATGGGCCGTTAAAGGGTTAAGAATCATTCATTGTGAAAGAATCGTTCACGAATGGTCCATCAATACACTGCAGCGGCTTTGGCTCTGTACACAAAATACTTGCCTCCTTATACGATGCGTTAACTTTCATTAACGTGATATGTTAGCAATGTTCCTGAACAGCAAGTGTACGTTTGATCGCCGCAAATACTTTAACGACCACCATGAGGAACTCTTTTCGCAATAAGCAATCTCCAGTCCCTAATCCAGGACCACTGGTTCCACGGAAGGAAACAAGCCAGCACCGTTGCATAAACACACTACACATGGTTTGAACCATAACTCAAACGCAGGCCCAACTTGGAGTATTTAGCAACCTGCGCCTCTATCCACCCGGACACCGGCGTGGCAAATCGTTATTTGATCGAGACTCAAAAGAGACAAAAAAAAATGGAATTAGATCAGGGGCGTCGGAACTATTTTTTGACAGCGGGGTTAAGATATCAGAATACAAACTTTTTGATCAGAACATGAAATTCATCTCACTATTGTAAAACTGGAAGTGCTGACGTCATTTGAGAAAGCTGCAGACAAAACGATTGTATCGATAAAATATTCACCTATAAAAAAAATTATTGTTTCATATCGATGTAAACCGTACATTTAAAATGTTAAATAAAACTGATTTGGATACTTCCTCATTTGGCACGAATTCCACAAGAACTGTAGCTCTAGACATTATAAACAAAAAATGAATAAAGATGTACCTCATTCCTCACCCTACTTTCATTTGCTTTTCTTTCTTTTTTTAAGAAGATGACTAAGTTTTCTTATATCTTTTGGAACAGAAAATGTTACTGGCCTCCGAAAAGGATCCAGCCCTCTTCATTTGCTGGGGATAGTATTTCGTGATCCTTTTTTTCCCTTAAACCTGCGTCTCAAGAGCTGGATTAAAAAAAAAAAAAAAGAAAACATATATTTAGGCGGCTCATGATAATAATAGAGAGCAATACTCATTTTCATCGAAAGGAACTTTAAATGAAAAAAAGAATCGAAATGTTTGAAATTTTCGATGACAAAATTTGAAAAGGCAGAGAAGTGTGGAGGAAAATGCGATGTCTTGCCCTCGCACTCATCTGCGTGCGGAGGCAGCTGTGCCCTCTGCACCGGCAGTTCGGATACCGCTGAATTAGATGAGCGCGCGCAGGGGTGTGGGTGTGCTTGCGCACGAA
This sequence comes from Macrothele yani, assembly GCA_039090855.1. Classification (NCBI taxonomy): domain Eukaryota; kingdom Metazoa; phylum Arthropoda; class Arachnida; order Araneae; family Macrothelidae; genus Macrothele; species Macrothele yani. Next base: position 7,073,150 of record CM077014.1, read on the forward strand.
ACAAAATATTTTTTTTCTATAATTTCTAAAATCCACGCAATTATTGCGGGGTGGGGATGTTGCAGGCTCGTTCTTTCACAGCTAGAGCTATCGGACGCTAACCGATCTTGCCTCCCTTCGAAAACAATTTTGAACTAACTTTTCCGAAGGATCGCTTCTTTTTGAAATCCTTTACAGATAAAATTGCTTTCTAGTCTAGTTGAAACTTTGGTAAAAGTTTCCCTATATACGAGGGTAGATTGATAAGTAAGGCCTCCAATCGTGTAAAATAAGTTTCCGACAAAATAAAATAATGAAAGTTGTATCAAAATGTAGGAAATGTATTTCTCTTAAACATTACAACCTTGTTTTTCAACATAGTCACCACTTACTGGTACACATTTTTCCAAATGCACTATCTACATTTTCATTCCGTCCATGAAGAAAGTTTGTGGTTTTGCTAATGATCCATTTGAGCACAACAACTTCGGCATCAGATGAAAAATGTTGACCTTTCAACATACCTTTCAATTGTGAGAACCAGAAGTCGGACGGTGCCAAATCTGGGCTGTAAGGAGGGTGTGGAACAAGAGTGAATTTTAGGCATGACACTGTTTCCATCGTTTGTCGACTGCAATGTGGCCTTGCGTTGTCGTGATGCAATAAATTGCTGTCATGCTTGCTTTTTTTACATGCCATAAGTTGCTTTCATACGTCTGTGAATTTCGATTAGCGCGCAACCTTCTAGCATCAAAAACACTATTACTGATCACTGCTTTACACGTAACTCGGAGATAGCACTCACGACTAGCGAACGCTATTACTCAAGGACGTCAAACAGTGACCTGAAACTAAGATCGTTTGCACTACACAGTATCGGCTACCGAACGCATGCACAAAAGTGTTTCTTCCACAACTACTAGCGACCCCACGCTGCAGTAGAAACCTTACTTATCAATCAATCCTCATATCAACAGTTTTTTTTTTTTGTTTTTTTTTATTGGAGGTTTAACGACCACCGTGAGCAATTCAATGGGCTATAAGCAGCCGCCCATCCCTAATTTAGAGTGACTGGTTCCAGGGAAGGGAGAGAGCCAGTGGCGCAAAACAAACACAACATCCATGCCTCACTGGAATTCGAACGAGGACCCCGTTCGGACGAATGATCAGAGGCCATCGCTTAGACCACTGCGCCACCGGAGCGGCATCAACAGCTTTGTCACCACACGTTGTTATGAAAGGTGAGAAGAATTAATCACGCTAACTAGTACTGAAAAACAATGATGATCCTAATTTCTAAGAGCAGTGCTGTTCACTGGTTAGTTGGGTTTTGGTGATTTTTCTGACGCAGAAGCCTTGACAGGCTATGGAATGAAATTTTTTAACTAAAATGTAAAAAACAACAAACAATTAACACCAAACGCAAAAATGAATTATTAAAAATATATGAGATAGACAATGCACAGAAGCATACGCATGAACAGCGGTTATGACACCGAATTTTCAGTTGTAATGGGGTAAAAATGCGGTAAGAGATAAAAATGGTGTAGTAATGAGCGCACGTCTTTTAATCCTTTCCTACGCGAATAAAAATTTTCAAAGTTGTTCAATGTCAATGGAACCGGTTGGAAAAATCAACCGGATTTTTACAATCCATAAAACATCCAGAAATAGCTGCTTACTTCCACAAGCGGTTGAAAAGTATATTACGAAAATTACCAAACTGTACTCACAACGTTTCTCATAGTATAGAAGGAAGATATGAGGAACGAAGGGATTTTCATATCGAACAGTTAGAAGAAATATAGAGGGAAAGAAGGTATAACTCTACGTCCCCTAGCGGAAGAATTTTGTAAAATGGAAAAGTTGAAAATATGCGAAAAGTATTCTTCATGGAAAAAGTTAAGCTAAGAAAAAATGAATTTTTAAAATAAATCTCTTGGAAGCAGGGGCAGCGAAAAAAAGGTTTTGAAATTTACATCCCCTAGGGAAAAAGTTGTGCATTATTTGAATAGGTAAATGATCCTCATCTTTATTGTAACGAATATGGCATACACTAAAAAAAGAAATTTTTCAATACGTATTTCTGAAGCTGAGATACAGCTGCAAAATGAAGTATACAAACACCACCTAGCGATCGAACTGTGAACTAAAAAAAAAAAAACTCCACAAGGTAAATGGTATCCGATGTTAGAAGATTTTTTTAAATCGGTCATTTAGAAGCAGAGTTATCGAGAAAAACAGATTAAATATTTACGCCCTGTAGCGGAAATTGTGAATTATTAAAAATAATTCACAAAATATTTTTTAAATCGAGTTATTTTCTAATGGATCAGAGACACGGACCTTAACTAACAAACACATGCAGAGCATGTAGACAACTGAAAAAGAGCACGGAGAGGCATACACGAAATGTTTTCGTATTTAGTAGTATCTGACCAAAAAATAATTTTTTCAATCTTGTTTTCAGACGCGCAGCAATTGCTGGATGTAAACGGAAACGTTAATTTACGCCCTCTAGTGGCACAGTTGTACGTTACGAAAATTTTGAAATTATATGCAAAACATTTCGCACCAGAAACACTCCCCGATAAAGAACGAATTTTTCAAATCGGACTCATAGAAGCAGAGATTGCGCATCCTAGCGGTAAAACTATGCATTATATTAAGCGGAAGGTATTTTCTCAAAAGCACTTCCGAAGTGAGTTGTACCAAACCACAAAATATATATATATATATTTTTAAATCTAGTTTTATTTCTAATGGATCAGAGACATGGACCTTAACTAACAAAGACATGCAGAGAATGTAGTCAACTGAAAACAGCACGGAGAGATGCATTCTTGGTGTAACCGGAAGAGAAACTTCGTGTATCAAGAAAATTACAAGTATGGATAACATCATGATTAAAATAAAGACCCTCAAGCCGATAGGCGCTGGATACATATTGCTATAAGAACTGTCCACGGTTCGGCAATTGAAATACCAGATTACAAACCAAGGAACAGGAAAGGATACAGAAGAAGACCAAGCTGAAGATATAGGTGGATAAAATTCGAAAGCCTATTTAAGCGACATGGAGGAAACTAGCTTAAGACACAAAATTGTGGAAAATATTTTATGGTACCTTCATCCAGCCAGCAATGGATTGATAATGGATATGTATACACTCAATGGACAAAACATTAGAGATAGAGGTGATGTATAGTTGACATGTATATCCCCCACACAGAGTGAACGCAACCGATAAATAGGAAGGCAACTGGGGCTTCCAAAAAAGAGTATAACAATCGACGAACATGGGCAAACCTGGTGATCTGAGAGAGACTAATCGTGGATGCATTGTCGACGCAAGACAGAGGGTTCATTCTATCGCCCAAGTGGGAAGAACTCTAGGTATTCACGAGGGCAACCGTATCAATGATGTACCGCAAGTATACCATCGGTAGACGTACCAGCGTCCAGAGAGCTACCGGTGGCTAACTACACGCCATTGATGAGCGGGGTCGACGTAGATTACCCAGGCTAGTACAGACCCGCATGGCAACGACGGCGCAAATTACATCCAGGTAAGAAGTCGGAGGCCCAAACAGCGTCAGCGAGCGAACGGCACGGCCCGCGCAGCGTCAGCGAGCGAACGGTACAGCCCACGCAGCGTACAGCGAGCAAACGGAACGGCCCACGCTGCATACCCTGTGATACGGGAGCCGACGCCCTATTCATATGCCACTGTTGACTGCATGTCATCGGAAATTACGCCTCGCCTGGTGCCGGACCATCAAAACTGGACCTCTGCAGAATTCCAGTTCTGATGTTCGGCGGGTCGTGTGGTCAGATGAATCCCGTTTTCAGCCGAACCGAGCTGACAGGAGGGTTGCGGGTGTGGCGTCGACAGCACAAGGCCATGGCCCCGTCGTGCCATGTCAGCTCTGTTCAAGGCGGTGCTGGCTCTGCGATAGTTTCGGAATCCTTGTCATTGGACACATTAGGTCCCTTGGTGTGTCTGGAGAGATCCTTAACCGCTGCCACATACCACCACGTGCTGGCTAATCGCCTACGCGCTTTCATGTCCTTCGCGCATCCGGCGGCTGGTCTGTTTCAGAAGAACAATGCGCCACCCCACCGGGCCGCAACCACCCAGGATTGACTCGAGGAACACTCATCTGAGTTTGGAACCATCCAGTGCGCCCCCTAAGGTCTCCGGATTTAAACCCTGTAGAAATTCTCTGGGATCCCAATATCAGATCCATGGATTTTCGACCGACGTCTTGGTCGGAGTAGTGGACAATGCTCACCAACCATCTGTATATAAGTTCCTGCTGTCTGTATACTTCCCTTACATTTTACCTGTAGATGGGCACGTTTGACGGCCCGAAAGGTCTAGTAGATTTTAACTTGTAAAAATATTTTTAATGTAATAAACCTTTAATGTGATCTTGTTAAATTGGATTTTAAATCGTGCAGTAACAGTGTCGATTATTATTGAATTATTCGAGTGGTGCACGACAACTAATTCTGAATGCAACAGGCATGGCTGGCGTTACCTTCAGAAACAATCTGGCATCCGGTGGAGTCGATGCCTGGGCATGTACAGGCTATAGAGGAGGACCTATACGCCATTAGGTAGGCATTTCTAAAGTTTTGCCCACTGAGTGTATATTTTTTTAAATAAAGCTGTAGGTAGGTGTTCCATAAAGCTGAACACACTAAACATCCTATACGCACATTTCCAATAGGCTGTAAATCGAATGTCTTACACGCGCGTGCGATTGTATTCCTTTCTTCTTTTTTTCATTTCACTTTTATAGCAGCCATAAGGAGATGGACGCTTACTTTTTCTCACATGCCACTTATTAGTCTGGTCAAAATAGGGTTTTCAGATGAAATAAATATGAAAGTTTTGAAACTTGGCACACTTGTTTATAGGTATCTAGTGAAGATTATATCAAAAGTCCTGACGAATCAGAGGTGAGCTCTAGTCACCATCTTGAAAAATAAGTCCGTTTCTTCGTGAATATCTCAAAAACGGTTTGTCGTAACCCAAAAATACTAGTTACAAAATTGAAGCTTACGAAATTTCCTACAAAAAAGGTTGGATTCACTTTTCTTGTATCTCTAATAGTTTCTGAGATAATCAGGTGTCAATGTTGTACTACTACACTTACGGGAAAGAAAATCCCAACACCACGAAAAAATAGTTGTAGAGGAATGAAATGGCGGCAATACATTTGTATAGGTAACATATTTAATCGATTAAGGTTTCAAGATCACAGCTTATTGTAAGCGCGAGAAGAGCCATTTTAAATGTGAAATGCTGGTACATTAATAACCGGTGTAACCGCCAGAAAGTTGAATGCAAGCACGCAAACGTTCATGCATTGTGTCGTACAGGTGCTTTACGTCAGTTTGTGGGATGGAGTTCCATGCCTGTTGCACTTGGTCAGTCAATACAGGGACGGTTAATGCTGGTTGGGGGGTAACGCTGGAGTTGTCGTCCAATGATGTCCCATACGTGCTCGATTGGTGAAAGATCTGGTGATCTAGCAGGCCTCGGCAACATGTCGACACTCTGTAGAGCATGTTGGGTTACAACAGCGGTATGCGGGCGAGCGTTATCCTGTTGGAAAACACCGCCTGGAATGCTGTTCATGAATGGCAGCACAACAGGTTGAATCACCAGACCGACGTACAACTGTGCCATCAGGGTGCGTGGGATGACCACGAGTGTGCTCCTGCTGTCATAGGAAATTGCTCCCCAGACCATAACTCCAGGTGTAGGTCCAGTGTGTCTCGGCCGCAGACACGTTGGTTGCAGGCGCTCACCTGGCCTCCTTCTAACCAACACACGGCCATCACTGGCACCCAGGCAGAACCGGCTTTCATCAGAAAACACAACATATCTCCACTCCGTCCTCCAATGAGCTTTAGCTTGACACCACTGACGTCGCAAACGGCAGTGGTTTGGAGTAAGTGGAATGCACGCTACAGGGCGTCTGGCTCGGAGCTGTCCTTCAAGTAACCGATTTGTAACAGTTCGTTGTGTCACTGTGGTGGCAACTGCAGCTCGAACTGCTGCAGCAGACGCGGTACGATGCGCCACGGCCATACGCCGTACACGGCGGTCTTCCCTCTCAGTAGTGCCACGTGGCCGGCCGGAACGCGGTCTTCTAGAGGCAGTACCTTCCCTTGACTACCGCTGCCAACAATCATGCACAGTGGTTACATTCCTGCCAAGTAGTTATGCAATATTGCGGAAAGAAAATCCACCTTCTCGTAGCCCTATTACACGACCTCGTTCAAACTCCGTGAGCTGTTGTTAATGGCTTCTTCGTCTTCTTAAAGGCATTCTTGACTAACATCAACACCCTACGTCGAATCTCGACGATAACTAACGCTCACGAACGTTACAGCGCGTATTTACAGCAAACCTGCTTTGCATGATCCGAGGGGCGTTACTAGCGCTACACGTATGCGCCGAGCGCGAAATTTGCATAGATGTCATCTTACATATGTACTCTCACACCGCCTACCAACTGTCGTTTATCTAACACAACCCCTTCTTGGTGTTGGGATTTTTTTCCGTCAGTGTATTTCGCTGATCGCTACGTTGTCACTAGCTTATTTGTATGAAAAACCGTAGTGATAACGTAGCGATCAGCGAAACAGTACAACATTGACACCCGATTATCTCAGAAACTATTACAGATACAAAAAAGGGAATTGAACCTTTTCAGTAGGAAACTTTGTAAGCTTAAATTTTGTAAATAGTATTTTTGGACTATGACCAACCGTTTTCGAGATATTCACGAAAAACAAAAATAAGTACCTATTTTTCAAGATGGCGGTTGGAGCTCACCTCTGATTCGTCAGAACTTCTGATATAATCTTCACTCGATACCTATAAACAAGTGTGCGAAGTTTCAAAACTTTCATATTTATTTCTTATATTTGCCCATTTTTAGCCTTCGTTGACTGGACTATATCGTGGTTTGCCTATGAATTAATAAATTTGGTTTTATGGGTTACAAAAGCCTGAAACAAATTTGAATTACGGTATCATACTTTTTTTTTTCGAGGTTAAACACCCACGTGAGCATCCGAGGAACAGATCGGACGACTAACCATCAAACTCGTGGTTCTGGCAACTATTCGAGCTCTGGGGCTGCACAGTAGTAGTCGAAAAAAAGATAAAAGCAAGTTAAATACCTAAATAGATTTCGTGGTCTGTATTGTACCTCACTTTGTGATAATGAAAACCAATGAGCGAATTAAGTGCTCTTCTGAAAATAAATTAAACACGTTAGCCGAGATTTGCTAAGAGCAATACAAAAAAAAAATGAAGTATGAAGTCATCGCACCCAAGAAAGCCCAATGATAAACGAGTTTCCTGGAGGATACTGATTTCAGAAAACCTTATCTCCCCACCATTGTCATGTGTAATATTATGGATGCTCGAAACGTTGGTCTTCATACATTAAGCGACAAACGTGATATCTGAGCAGTGAACTCTGTTTGGGTACGCTTCAGTCCCTTTACATCATTTGTTGATTTCCTGCTGATTAATCGAAATGAGGAAGCGTGAAGTTGAAAGATGTCACGCTCTCCGCCACGCACACAAACAAAGACCAGTGCATTTATAGCAGCCGTAATGGGTTTTTTTTTCTTCACGTAAAGGTCGTCCATTTCGTCATCACGAAGGTCGTGTGAATGCGTTTCGCATTAATGCCAAGCAACGAGCGTTTAACGGTAGATTGGAGACCACATTAACACCGGGAATTTCTATTTCTCTCAGTACCCGAAATCGGGAGTCAATTGAAAAAGCGCTCGGGACGTCGTGATACTCATACATTTTTACCAACTTTATTTGGATGGAGTGGCGGGGTCATGAACTCGGTAGCCGAGTCACCTGTACCCAATTTCATGACTTGCGACATAATCGTCTTATTTATACTAGTTTCGCATACTACTCGATAAAATAAATTTTTGATTTTGGAAGTAACACACACACACCTGATTCACGTTAGAAAGTTGGTTTCTCTAAAATCATGCATTTTAAGTGAGGTTTCACTTACATTTTTAAACATAAATTTTACTTCTCGTACACCATAAACAACCACCCGTTCTAGAGTGCACATCTCATCAAAACACCGAACTCTAAAACGCTGAAATGAAATTTCTTTGTGTGGTATCTTCTGTTGTCTTTAGTTTCCCTAAAGAGAACGGCGAAGGCTGTTAAAAAACGAAATTTCATTAAGTGATCTTTTCTGTTGGCTTCAGTAAGAGGACAGCAAGGGCAGTTGAAGTGAAATTTCACCGTGTGATCTCTGTTAGCTTTAGTTTCTCTTAAGAGAACAGCAAAAGCCGTTGAAATTATCTCTTCTGTTGGCTTTAGTTTCTCTCAAGAGGACTGCAAGGGCTGTTGAAGTGAAATTTCACTCTGTGATCCCTTCTATTGGCTTTTGTTTCTCTGAAGTCGACTGCAAGTGCAGTTGAAATGAAATTTCGCTGTGTGATCTCTTTTGATTCTTTAAAGTGACTGCAAGGGCCACTGAAGTAAAATTTCACTGTGTGCCCTTCCTTCTGTTGGATTTTGTTTCTCTTAAGAGGACTGCAAGTGCAGTTGAAATGAAATTTCGCTGTGTGATCTCTTTTGATTCTTTAAAGAGACTGCAAGGGCCACTGAAGTAAATTTTCACTGTGTGCCCTTCCTTCTGTTGGATTTTGTTTCTCTTAAGAGGACTGCAAGTGCAGTTGAAATGAAATTTCGCTGTGTGATCTCTTTTGATTCTTTAAAGAGACTGCAAGGGCCACTGAAGTAAAATTTCACTGTGTGCCCTTCCTTCTGTTGGATTTTGCTTCTCTTAAGAGGACTGCAAGTGCAGTTGAAATGAAATTTCGCTGTGTGATCTCTTTTGATTCTTTAAAGAGACTGCAAGGGCCACTGAAGTAAATTTTCACTGTGTGCCCTTCCTTCTGTTGGATTTTGTTTCTCTTAAGAGGACTGCAAGTGCAGTTGAAATGAAATTTCGCTGTGTGATCTCTTTTGATTCTTTAAAGAGACTGCAAGGGCCACTGAAGTAAAATTTCACTGTGTGCCCTTCCTTCTGTTGGATTTTGTTTCTCTTAAGAGGACTGCAAGTGCAGTTGAAATGAAATTTCGCTGTGTGATCTCTTTTGATTCTTTAAAGAGACTGCAAGGGCCACTGAAGTAAAATTTCACTGTGTGCCCTTCCTTCTGTTGGATTTTGTTTCTCTTAAGAGGACTGCAAGTGCAGTTGAAATGAAATTTCGCTGTGTGATTTCTTTTGATTCTTTAAAGAGACTGCAAGGGCCACTGAAGTAAAATTTCACTGTGTGCCCTTCCTTCTGTTGGATTTTGTTTCTCTTAAGAGGACTGCAAGTGCAGTTGAAATGAAATTTCGCTGTGTGATCTCTTTTGATTCTTTAAAGAGACTGCAAGGGCCACTGAAGTAAAATTTCACTGTGTGCCCTTCCTTCTGTTGGATTTTGTTTCTCTTAAGAGGACTGCAAGTGCAGTTGAAATGAAATTTCGCTGTGTGATCTCTTTTGATTCTTTAAAGAGACTGCAAGGGCCACTGAAGTAAAATTTCACTGTGTGCCCTTCCTTCTGTTGGATTTTGTTTCTCTTAAGAGGACTGCAAGTGCAGTTGAAATGAAATTTCGCTGTGTGATCTCTTTTGATTCTTTAAAGAGACTGCAAGGGCCACTGAAGTAAAATTTCACTGTGTGCCCTTCCTTCTGTTGGATTTTGTTTCTCTTAAGAGGACTGCAAGTGCAGTTGAAATGAAATTTCGCTGTGTGATCTCTTTTGATTCTTTAAAGAGACTGCAAGGGCCACTGAAGTAAAATTTCACTGTGTGCCCTTCCTTCTGTTGGATTTTGTTTCTCTTAAGAGGACTGCAAGTGCAGTTGAAATGAAATTTCGCTGTGTGATCTCTTTTGATTCTTTAAAGAGACTGCAAGGGCCACTGAAGTAAATTTTCACTGTGTGCCCTTCCTTCTGTTGGATTTTGTTTCTCTTAAGAGGACTGCAAGTGCAGTTGAAATGAAATTTCGCTGTGTGATCTCTTTTAATTCTTTAAAGAGACTGCAAGGGCCACTGAAGTAAAATTTCACTGTGTGCCCTTCCTTCTGTTGGATTTTGTTTCTCTTAAGAGGACTGCAAGTGCAGTTGAAATGAAATTTCGCTGTGTGATCTCTTTTGATTCTTTAAAGAGACTGCAAGGGCCACTGAAGTAAAATTTCACTGTGTGCCCTTCCTTCTGTTGGATTTTGTTTCTCTTAAGAGGACTGCAAGTGCAGTTGAAATGAAATTTCGCTGTGTGATCTCTTTTGATTCTTTAAAGAGACTGCAAGGGCCACTGAAGTAAAATTTCACTGTGTGCCCTTCCTTCTGTTGGATTTTGTTTCTCTTAAGAGGACTGCAAGTGCAGTTGAAATGAAATTTCACAATGTGATCTCTTCTGCTGGTTTTCGTGTAAGGATAGATAGCAAGGGCCCCTGAAGTGAAATTGTACCATGTGATCTCTTCTCTTGTCTTTGGCTTCCCTGAAGAGGACTTCAAGGGCCGTTGAAGGGAAATTTCACCCTGTGATCTCTTCTGTTGTGTTTAGTTTCCCTTAAGAGGACTTGTTTCTCTTCAGTGCACACGTGACGGAAAACATGGACGCGTAATATTAAGCGAATGCTTTTGTTCATATAAAATACCAAGAGAAGAATGCATCAAACAGGAGAAGAATGCATCAGGACTTGAACATTTTAGCTGGCCGGGATATAAATTCGTAAATTGTGGTCGTCTGTACAGAACACCAGACACGGCATCCAAGGGAAAGAACAGAACCAACACCATAAGACAAATACAACACGCATGTGTCACCCGACACTGAACAAGGTCCAATTCTGGCGCTTCTCACACCATGCAGCATACAGGAAGATACATCATCCACAGATCGAGCGAAAATGCTGAATGCCTTATTCAAGTAGAGAACGCCCAGACTTAAGTTAAGATCTTGTAGCTAAGTAAGTAACACGGCACTATTTTAACGCTTAATTTTGCGATCGGTACACCATGACTTTTCTCTAGAAAATTTCCTGAACGTACGATTCTGCTAAACGGCTGAGTTTTGAGTTCCTGTGGCAGCAACGCTTATTACGACAATGAAGTCCATAGCATTATTTGCATTTGCGAACATTGTACTTCATTAATTCAGACATTTGACGTGGACTAGGAACATCAAACAGAAGTCATCGCTCTTTCCACGTTTATAAGTGAGTCACGGAAAAATTCTCATTGGCCGCCACCGGGAATCGAACCCAGGGTCTTCCAGTTACGCGCCGGATATGCTTCCACTGTACCACAGCGGCCTCGAATTCCCTCAGACTCACATACACTAACTGCCAAGCCAATTGGCAGGTTGCTTCCTGGAGCCCCGCACAATGCCGAGGATTCACCAAAACTGGTAAGCAGTAACTGAACAAATAATTAGATCACATGTGGAAAGAGCGATGACCTCTGTTTGATGTTCCTAGTCTACGTCAAATGTCTGTATTAATTATTCATTCGCCTTCTAATTATTTGTTCAGTTACTGCTTACCATCTTTGGTGAATCCGCAGCATTGTGCGGGGCTCCAGAAAGCAACCTGCCAATTGGCTTGGCGGCAGTTAATGTATGTTAGTCTGAGGGAATTCGAGGTCGCTGTGGTGCAGTAGAAGCATATCTGGCGCGTAACTGCTGGGATCGATTCCCGGTGGCGGCCAAAGAGATATTTTCCGTGACTCACTTATAAATGTGGAAAGAGCGATGACCTCTGTTTGATTGTACTTCATTTTTCTTTTGTTTCGGGTTCTAGTGACCACCATGCGCAACTCTAAAGGCTATAAGCAGTAGTCAATCCCAAATTTATAGCCACTGTTTCCAGGAAAGGAAGAGAGCCAACGCCAACCCAGACGTGCTCGAATTCCGGCCTATGTCGAAACCTACGCCTCTGATCACTCGGCCATAGGGGCTTAACATGCAGACTAAGATATGTTTATTGTTCCTTAGCCCCTTAAGCAGTCGTTGTACCTGAACCAAATGGTGCCCAAACTTTTCTGCGTTCTCCAAGCGGAAATGTTCATAAAACGGCTGGGTTCTACCATGGATACAGTAAAACAATTCTTTTCCCCTCTCATCTCAGCAGCGCCGACCATAAACAAGTGACTGATGATGAAAACTCCCTGCCAGTCTTTTATTCTCTGCTCCATGACTCAAGACTAGTCAATGGGTAGAAACAAGTCAATGCCAATGGGTAGAAACAAGTCAATGCCAATGGGTAGAAACAAGTCAATGCCAATGGGTAGAAACAAGTCAATGGCAATGGGTAGAAACGAGTCAATATCAATGGGTAGAAACAAGTCAATGTCAATGGGTAGAAACAAGTCAATGTCAGTGAGTAGAAACAAGTCAATGGCAATGAGTAGAAACAAGTCAATAGCAATGGGTAGAAACAAGTCAATGTCAATGGGTAGAAACAAGTCAATGTCAATGGGTAGAAACAAGTCAATGTCAATGGGTAGAAACAAGTCAATGTCAATGGGTAGAAACGAGTCAATGTCAATGGGTAGAAACGAGTCAATATCAATGGGTAGAAACGAGTCAATATCAATGGGTAGAAACAAGTCAATGCCAATGGGCAGAAACAAGTCAATGTCAATGGGTAGAAACAAGTCAATGGCAATGGGTAGAAACGAGTCAATATCAATGGGTAGAAACAAGTCAATGTCAATGGGTAGAAACAAGTCAATGTCAGTGAGTAGAAACAAGTCAATGGCAATGAGTAGAAACAAGTCAATAGCAATGGGTAGAAACAAGTCAATGTCAATGGGTAGAAACAAGTCAATGTCAATGGGTAGAAACAAGTCAATGTCAATGGGTAGAAACAAGTCAATGTCAATGGGTAGAAACGAGTCAATGTCAATGGGTAGAAACGAGTCAATATCAATGGGTAGAAACGAGTCAATATCAATGGGTAGAAACAAGTCAATGCCAATGGGCAGAAACAAGTCAATGTCAATGGGTAGAAACAAGTCAATGTCAATGGGTAGAAACGAGTCAATATCAATGGGTAGAAACAAGTCAATGTCAATGGGTAGAAACGAGTCAATATCAATGGGTAGAAACAAGTCAATGCCAATGGGCAGAAACAAGTCAATGTCAATGGGTAGAAACAAGTGATTGAAACTGCTCTGCCTTTTCTAAGGTTCTCTGGCATTATTATAGCCCTTTTAGCAGATAATCAGAAAGGATTAGTGGCGACGATCCTCCTTAAATGACCAATTTCAATGTCAAACTAATCAGAAACTAACGCTATCTGTTACTCAGGTTCACTCGTTTCAGTTGCATGGCCCACTTCTTAGAGAGAGAATATGTTCCAGCCGTTATCAGAACCTCGAGATAATTTGTTGCAGCCAATTAAAAGGGTTAATGCAATTCTTCCCCTATTTTGCACATGGACATGGTGATATTTACACCCATTAATGTGTTTTAATTAACCATCCACAACAAAAAAGAAATCGGCGCCAAATATAGGATGGTTCTTCTTGTCAAAGAGCAAGAAAAAGTAAATGCAACAAAACTAGGAACGCGAGCTTTAAAAAATGCCTTGAAAAAATGAACAACGCAAAGACGCCTGACTGGGTCTACGACAGTGTGAACAGTTTCTACTGGCGACCCAAATAAACACCATCCATTGCAACCGTTTCTTCCAGCAGAACGACATATCTGACCATCTCTCTTAATATTTTTTTCTAAAAGCCTAGTCTTTATTTTGAATAAACCATGGAACAAGTTTCAAGACACCGTGAACCTACAATTAGGGAGCGAACCATATGATAAGAAAGACGAAGTTGTTTGTTTCAGGTTCCGAAAATGGCATCTCTTTAGAGTACAATTCATTGCAAGACCCTTCAAAAAAGATATCGTAATCTAGCAGCACCATTGTCCTCATCTTTTTGTTCTATGTTGTTCAGTACTGCTATGTTGCTCACATGAGCTTTCTTTGAGGAAGATACGATCTAGCTCGCTACTTACTTCTGCAAACACATTAGCACTATAATGAGTAAACTGATAATCTACGAGGAAAGGGTAACGTGGTATGTTTATGAAATGGTAATTATCACGTTTCTGGATCTAAGTAAGAGGAATGCTTTCAAATTTAGGCGCACTAACAAAAGTAAATGTTTATCGCTTTTGACACAACGAAATTCGAACACTAACGTTACTTCAATGTGGCACAACAAAGGAAAAGTTTCAATGCCGTTCACATCCATTTCTAACATACAAACGGCTCCCGATAGCTCCGTGTAAGAAAAATAACTCTTGCACTGGAGGCTTCCTTGCCGTTCACAAACATAACACGACTGGTTAGATTACAATAAGATTTGGTACAGAGATTGTGGCTTATATCTCTAATTTAAACTTTCTTTTGAGTTTCTAATCTGATGTTAATTTTATTACTTCTCCGTTTAACTTTATTTTTAACAGCACGTTACTTCTCCGATTTTCCTTATACGTTTTGGAAACACTGACAGTGGGTCGAAGGTAAATAAAAGCTTCGACGGAAACAGAAAAAGAGTAGAGTGGGGAGCGTGATAGTAGTAGTACAACGAGTGAAGATTAGCTGAGTGTGTATTTTGACGCACGTTATCTTGCTGCCTTGATAACATACACCCATTGAGGTCGTCTTGTTTACGAAGGTGCTATTGTGATAACAACAAATCTTTGTGAAAACAGCAATCGTTACTACGAGTGAACATCGACAACCAAAAGGAAATTAAAGTGTTGTAAGTTACATTCTTACCTTTAGCGTGCTTATCGATCTCTGGGACCGTTTATAGACATATAAGCGTTCTGTCAACTTTTAGTGGTGTGTCAACAAACAATAACCGAAAACATCTCGAATTACGCCAAAACTTCATAAGGTATATCAGCTTATGACAAAGAACATAGGCAAAAAGGAATATCACATAAGCACTGCTCATGCCGTATTATCACACAAAACGGCACGCCATAAAAGAGATTGCAGATACGGCGCTCGCAATATCGCAGCTCGCAAGGTTCAAAGCACGTCAACTTGTAAGAAGTACTGGATGATACCCAGTCTCTGGGAGGACTAAGAAAGGTAGACAGACGTCGGTAGTATGTTAGCAGGATAGACACAAACAACACTGCTAGCAGAATAGATCATTACTTCAAATAGCCAGTTTCCCTTCTACGAATCACACAACGTCCCAGAATGACCGATATCTGGCATTTACATCGGGAATGCATTGGGAGATGACAGGCAGACAACTCGCTGTCCAGCTCGGCGCGATATTATGGTGCACAACGGTACTGAAACGGGCCAAGCCCAAGCCCGGTTATACTTACTGGAGTTTGGGATCGGGCTCTGAGAGAGGGAGAGAATTTTCTTCCTCTTCTTTAATGTGATTTTGTATGATTTAGCTCCTGAGATTTTTTTTCAAACTTTCTAGTGGTTAAATTGAATTCTTCGGCAACTGGGTCTAGATAGGGAGTGGGAACTGGGCAAGGCTATTCATTCCGGGCTTGGGTAACAAATACCATAGGCCATGAATTACTGAATTTCTGCGAAGGAAAAGTTTTAAAAACTATAGATAGTAGAAAGCAAGCTGGCAAAATGTTGCTCCCTAGCTGAACGGGACAGCTCCCCGCTAATTCCACTGAGCAACGTACGACGTAGATTGTTGTGCCTCCCGATTTTTCTTGATGCCCGGTCATCCTAAACATTTCAGAAAGAAATGAATGGTCAAAGAAACTATAGAAACAGATAGATATTTCTTCCCCACTCGGCAGCTGAGAACGACATCGGTTAATTGCGCGGGGAGGAAAGAGTGGAAGTCAGAAAAGAATTTTTTTTAATGCTTAAACAGATTAATCATAGTTTTGGAGCTCGTTCGGGCCAGGGCTCTATCTTGCAATATAAAATTCGGGCTCGGGCTCTTAAAATTGGGCCCGAACTCAGCTCTGGTGCAGAACTGTGTGCATACGATTTCGTGAGAGAGCACTGTATGCTAGGTGAAGTATGGTTGGTTTTCCCCTAAGCCCCGCTGAAAAAAAGAGCTCGAAGGACTTGATGCACTCATCTGCAGAAAAAGAAGAACGCGCTACCATCAAAGCAACATCCGGAAACCTGGCCACTATGGTAAGACGAGTCTTCAAATATGGGGAGGTGCAATTCTGAATGACCGTACGCTACTCCATGTGTTTCAAGTTGGCACCGTACATGCTCAAAAGTACAGAGAGGAGATCTTTGAGTACTGTATGAAAACCTTTTTACAAATTTTATGAAATATATTGCTCATTCTCATAAGGCTCAGATAGCCGATGATTATCACGAAAGTTATAGATATCCACAGGAAAAAGATCCCAGCCAGGTCTCCAGATCTTGATCATGCCTGGAAAAAGAGGGGGACGCACTGATGCTCTTGAATCTGCCCTCCCGCCCTTTTCGGGAAACCTACTAGAATTACGATCTGCGGCGTTAACGGAGCAATTAATTACCTATATTTCACTTCGACTTCGTCCGTGATCTTGTCATCAACATGCATGATTCCTGTGCAAAATGCCTGCTGCTCAGGGGGGAACCATACTCCCTACTTATCAACGGATTTCTGTGACCACTAGCTAAGGACTTTTTTTGACGTACCTGCATTTCTGGACATCCATTCCTATGAAATTCATGTTAGCTTACGCTCTTTGTACAACCAGTGAAGGGCTTTTTATAATGCAAGAGCGCTTCTTACACTATCCAATCATATGCATCTCATGTTTGTTCATACTCTTTGGGCAACGAGTGAAGGGCATTTTTTGACGCATCTGCATTATATCTGGCCATCCATTCCTATGCATATTATCTTTGCATCTGCACTTTGTCATGCGGTGGGCTGATATACCTCTCACCTAAATTTCATTGAAGTTTATCGTATCATTATATTACTACGTTTATATGTTATGTTTGCAACTTAACTTTTTTCCACCAGTATACAGTATATGGATGGAGAAGGCTGCTAAGTTATATTATTCCTTTTCCCACATGCTACACGTAGCCTTTGAAAGAGGAGAGAGACGGACCGTGTGTGTGTGTGACTACTGTATATAGCCTTTCAGAAACATGGAATTTTCTCCATTCCTGAGTCTTGCATCATGCTTATTTCTTGCAACACATTTTCATAAATTCCTATTTTGAAACACATGTGTCATAAATTTACACCAGGATTGGCACAGCACTCGTATTCTGTTGTTCGCAGCTTCTGTAGAAGCACACACACACGCACACACATTTTGACAGAAATCCACAAACACCGAAGAGCCAAAACATAACTACCACGTGGTTTATTCAAATCGAAGCAACTGCTGGCAAATGACTGCGCACGTGAGGATTATGAAACTGTTTAAATAACACCTGATACTGAGCTCTGTTAATCAGTATTATTCTTGCTCTTCAGATGGGAGAGGTAGTGGACTTAAAGCGAGTTTCACAAAGGTCAAATTGTAATATCCAGACGACTGGATGAGAGCATTTCTGAGACGGCACGATTTGTGGGATGCTCACGGTCAGCTGTGGTTAGTACCTGGAAAAAGTGGTCAGAGGTAGGGAAAAACTAGGAACCGCCGGTAAGATGAGGGTTGACGAAACTTCATCGATGCTAGAGGTGAGCGGAGGCTATCCGTATGGTACGAGCCAACAGAAGGGATACTGTGGGACATTTCGCTGCTAATTTAAATGTTGATGGTAACGTGTCACAACACACAGTACATTGAACCCTGCTGAAAATGGTGGTAACGTGTCACAACACACAGTAGCATTGATCCCTGCTGAAAATCGTGGTAACGTGTCACAACACATAATACATTGAACCCTGCTGAAAATGGCGGTAACGTGTCACAACACACAGTAACATTGAACCCTGCTGAAAATGGTGGTAACGTGCCACAACACACAGTACATTGAACCCTGCTGAAAATGGTGGTAACGTGTCACAACACACAGTACATTGAACCCTGCTGGAAATGGTGGTAACGTGTCACAACACACAGTAGCATGGATCCCTGCTGAAAATCGTGGTAACGTGTCACAACACATAATACATTGAACCCTGCTGAAAATGGCGGTAACGTGTCACAACACACAGTAACATTGAACCCTGCTGAAAATGGTGGTAACGTGCCACAACACACAGTACATTGAACCCTGCTGAAAATGGTGGTAACGTGTCACAACACACAGTACATTGAACCCTGCTGAAAATGGTGGTAACGTGTCACAACACACAGTACATTGAACCCTGCTGAAAATTGTGGTAACGTGTCACAATACACAGTACATTGAACTCTGCTGAAAATGGTGGTAACGTGTCACAATACACAGTACATTGAACTCTGCTGAAAATTGTGGTAACGTGTCAGAATACAAAGTACATTGAACTCTGCTGAAAATGGTGATAACGTGTTACAACACACAGTACACTGAACCCTGCTGAAAATGGGACTGCGTAGCCGCAGTCCGCTTCGAGTACTCATGTCAACCTTCGCAAGCCCCAACAACGGCCACGCGAGCATCAAAACTGGATCTAGAATGATTGGAAGAAGGGCGTCTGGTCAGATGAATCTCGTTTCTTCTTGCACCATGTGGACGGCCGGGTACGTGTGCGTCGTTTACCTGGAGAAGTGTTGGCACCAGGATGCACCGTGGGGACGAAACTAAACCAGTGGAAGAAATGTAATGCTTTGGGCAATGTTCTTCTGGGAAACCTTGGGTCCAGTCATTCATGTGCAGTGAACTATGAAGTCTACCACCTACCTAAACATCACTGATGACCAGATATATTCTTTCATGGCTACGGTATTGTCTTTTAGTAATGCTTTCTTTCAGCAGGATAATGGTGCCGTGCCACAGTACGTGATTGTTCGAGAATGGTTCGCGGAATATGGAAGACTTCCAGGTATTGCCCTGGCCTCCAAATTCCCCAGACATCAATCCAATTGAGCATTTGTGGTTTGTATTGGAACAGCATATCCGATCCGTCGTGACTCAACCACAAAACTTACAAGAGTTAAAGGATCTGCTGGTAACAATGTTGGTACCAGATATCCCAAGACACCTTTAGAAATCTTGTACCATCAACAGCTCTTCGGGTAAGGGCTGTTTAGGCGCCACGTGGTTCTTCGTGTCTGAATACAGTGAGTGTTTCCTGTTGGCGTGGTTATTGTTAAATATGAAGCGGACGCCAACTTATCAGAATAATCGTTGTTTTCAGGTTCGTTCCTATGTCATTGGATCAGGGAAGCAAATAAATAAGTAGCTCAACAAATGTAATGGAATGACAGGTGATTTCGTCCGCGCAAATTTTTATTCTTCAGACGGGGGGGGGGGTGTCAAAATAAATAGTATATACTTACAGCGGGAGATGCTTATTTCGGGTGGCTTTCTCTATGTATTTCGCGCCAAACCTCTTCTTATTCATCCAGTGCAAAAGTGTTCCTCCCTGCCTTGTGTCAGAGCAAAATCCTTCCCAACTGTCTGAAATCTCGTACAAGACTAATCATTTATGACCACCCAGTATATCTTCCTTTCACTCTCCGTCGCTCGAAGGAAGATGCTCCTGACGTAAGAAGTTAATTCTTGTTAATTGCTAACCTCGAATTGTCACTTGAGGGATTTCTGCGAGCTCTTCTATCGGTGGGAAAATGAAGGAGGGGGTGTCCCTTTATTAGTGGGTAGTCCCACGGTCCATGAAAGAATGGGTGTCCATTTATTAGCGGGTAGTCCCACGGTTCATGAAAGAATGTGTGTCCCTTTATAAGCGGGTAGTCCCACGGTCCCTGAAAGAATGGATGTCCCTTTATTAGTGGGTAGTCCCACGGTCCATGAAAGGAATGGCTGTCCCTAACGATCTGTTAAGTACCTTTTCAACTAAAAGCGAATTTCTATAGCTGCTGATCGTACACAGAATAGCCAAAGTCACTAATTATATTTTAAATATTTCCATATAACATTCCTATAGTGATGCAAAGACGATCTTTCTAGGATAATAATTTTGTATAGCTTCGCACCGAAAAGAACTCACCAAAAGTTCGTTACTAACGTTATAAAATTAAGATACATAGCAAAATTAATTTACATAACAAACTGCTAATAGGAAAAAAATTCAATTAATGGCGCTGCTACTTTTTCCACCCAGCGGATTAACGCGAAGATACTATGCTCGTAGACAAGCTTCTGCGATTTCATGAGTAGAGTTTAATTAATCACTATTCTTTATCCAAAAAACAAAACTGCTGAACCAGTTTGTATCTGGAGCTAAAAAGAAAGGAACAGTCCATGCACAGGTGAGCTACTCGTTGCGCCTTAATAAAATTACCAAATAAAACAGTAAATCATTTTAAGATTATATGTCGGCGTGTTTCCTTCTTATCGGAGTCGACTGAGGTGTCAGGCAGCCTGTTGCTATTTCTGGTGTTCCTTTTTAATTTGTGCACTCCTCGTACATCTCCACAATGGGGAGGTTCATTACAGGAGTGCGGCTCTTAACAGATCGTTTCCGCAGATAGAGCAAGAAAGCGGCAAAAGCACTTCCTACTTCCTTTTCAGCCGTCCCTTCAAGCATCCATCTCTCTCTCGCTCCGGCTCTTCCAGAGAAGCCAGAGTGAGCGGCATCTTCTGTTAATCAACCACGATCTGCTGCTCCCATGAATCTATCCCGGTGATGTACGCGCGCGCGTTGCACACGGTGGAGGTCTACGCCCACCCTGGCAACCGAATCTTGACAGTGAAGGATTCCTCCTGCCAGTAACACTTGGTACGGCCGAGGACTGATGCAGAACAGGATCTTTATGTATACAAAGTTCAACCCCTAAGGCGTAATCCCGTCAAATGTGGATAAAGCCGAGAACAACAGAACGAACAGTGCTCCAGCTCGTTAATAGATAACTTTCAACCTTGCTGTAATGATCGCCACGTTGTTAGAAGGAATCACGATGCTTCTCTACCGGGCGCCCACTATTCTGTTATTATTGAATATTATCTTCCGACCATCTTGTCAAATCGAACTACAAAACATGGCTACGAATATCATTTCCAAAACTGGTTTCGAAGATGATAGGTTCTGGATTATCTTCTTTTTCGCACAGTCACGTTTTTAAAATATCACTGCAACTGATCACGTATCACATGGTTGAACTTAAAACACAAAGTGACAGAAAAAGGAAAACAAATCGCTGATAAGCTGATAACACGTTAACCTTTTTCAGAAATCGCATCGTGGCATGCAATCAAATTTGTTTCAAACAATGAGTCGTCTCTTACCGTCTAGGCGCTCTGCCTGATTTCGTATTCCATAACACATGCGCTTGGTTGTAAGAGTGACGTCACCAGATATATTCTTTTTTAGCCTGAAAGTTTTGCGACACTGGGGGCACTGCGTCCGTGCAGTAGGATTGAAATTATCTTTTTTGTCAACTAAACAAAGTTATTTGAGAGTGCTTGTGAGAGCGAGAGGAAGTGTGTCATTCATTTTAGTTTATCAGATCTAATAAAATAAGTTTACTTGTAAAATGAAATTCGATTTATGGAACAGTAAGTTGAGTCAGGTACTAACTCCAGTTGAATTACAGTCAAGAGACTATATGAGCTTGAAAGGAAAACTGTTGTAATAGGATGCGCATTAAAAAGAAATATCAGGACTGATTCGCATATCGAACACTGATCAAAAACTGTCACGATCGGAAACAAGTCACTGTCGTTAAAAACGCCTTAATTGCATACATAGCATCTTTAATCTACTTCGTAATATATAAAAAATATAATAAATATCGAATCAGCGTAGAAGTTTATTCCAGATCATCGCCTGATTTCTCCTAAGAAATTTGTTGAGGGCAGCTCATGTATCGAACACATGAACGCTGTGTTTGTCTTACAGGCATTGCATCTCTTCCTTCCCAAGAATCTGTGGTCCTAAATTAGGGATGAGCGACTTCTTATAGCCATAAAACGCTCACGTGGTTATTGACTCACCCCCCTCCAAAAAAGACGAACAGACAATTCTAGCAAGCTATTATAAGCGATAACACTTTATGTATAAAACGATAATTCTTTATTTCTGTGGCGCAAAAAGTAAACGAATTAATGATTTGGACAGCAGATAATAAAACTAGCGTTAACAGTTCAAGTAGGCATATAAACGTGCCGAGTTTTGATCACACTGAAAATTCATTAACTAACAGGTTTGAGTTCAGTGCATACCGTTCAAGTCCGAATGTTTCGTTTTACCCAAAATCTAAGTTCTGTGCATCGTCGTCCATAACCATTTAGATAGCATTTGCTCCAATGAGCTTTTGTGAGAACACAGGTCGTACAGAATGACGAGAAAAACTCTGTTAATAATTTTAGGGGGGGAGGAATAGCCTATCCGAAATTCCGGGTTACTGGCGGATGAGAAGTCAGCGACTCAGAAGCAAACAGAAGAAACACATGCACTATTAGCGGGGATATGAACTTGTCCCAGCAGATGCCAATTTGTCGGCGCAGCTGCTGTTTTGTTGACGTGTTTGTTTAAAGCTTGATGCCGATTTCATGGACGCCAGGGGGTTGTATAACGATTGCATGAACGCCAGGTGGTTGTACGAAGATTGCATGAACGCCAGATAGTTTACGAAGATTGCACGGACGCCAGGTGGTTGAAAGAAAATTGTATTGACGCCAGGCGGCTGTATGAAGATTGCATGGGCGCCACGTTACGAAAATTGCATGAGCGCCAGGTGGTTGTACGAAGATCACACGGACGCCAGGTTCTTGTACAAAGATTGCATGGACACCAGGTTGTTGTACAAAGATTGCATGACCGCCAGGTTGTTGTACGAAGATTGCATGACCGCCAGGTTGTTGTACGAAGATTGCATGACCGCCAGGTTGTTGTACGAAGATTGCATGACCGCCAGGTTGTTGTACGAAGATTGCATGACCGCCAGGTTGTTGTACGAGGATTGCATGACCGCCAGGTTGTTGTACGAGGATTGCATGACCGCCAGGTTGTTGTACGAGGATTGCTAGAACGCCATGTGATTGAAAGAAAATTGCATGGGTGCCACGCAATTTTACGAAGATTGCATGGGTGCCACGTAATTTTACGAAGATTGCATGGGTGTCACGTGATTTTACGAAGATTGCATGGACCGCCAGGGTTTTTGTACGAGGATTGCATGGACGCCAGGTGGTTGAAAGAAAATTGCATGGGTGCCACGTAATTTTACGAAGATTGCATGGGTGCCACGTAATTTTACGAAGATTGCATGGGTGTCACGTGATTTTACGAAGATTGCATGGACGCCAGGGGATTTTACGAAGATTGCATGGACGCCAGGTGATTTTAAGAAGATTTCATGGACGCCAGGTTGTTGCACGAAGATTGCATGGACTCCAGGTTGTTGTACAAAGAATGCACGGACATTCATGCTGGCGTTCATGCAATTTTCGTACAAAGAATCGTTGTACGAAAATTGCATGAACGCCAGCTGGTTGTGCGAAGATTGCAAAGACGCCAGGTTGTTGTACAAAAATTGGACGGACGCCAGGTTGTTGTACAAAGATTGGACGGATGCCAGGTTGTTGTACGAAGATTGTATAAACGACAGGTTGTTGTACGAAGAATGCAAAGACGCCAGGTTGTTCTACAAAAATTTGCACGGACGCTAGGTTTTTGTACAAAGATTGCACGGACACCAGGTTTTACGAAGTTTGAATGGCCGCAAGGTTGTTGCACGAAGATTGCAAAGACGCCAGGCTCTTTTACAAACATTGCATGAACGCTAGGTGATTGTACGAAGATAAGATTACATGGACGCCCGATGGTTGAATGAAGATGGTATGAACGCTAGGTGGTAGTACAAAGATTGTTCGGATGCCAGATGGTTTTACGAGCATTGCAGGTTCTCTATCTTATTGTGCCAGGGAAGAAATCGAACGATTTAAATCGCACTTAGCCTTTATTTTTCTGCTTTGGGGGAAATATTTATGTTTCATATTACTTGTTACTTCAAATGGGGAGTGGGACAGTTAAGATTTTGCTTCTTTCTCGCGTAAAGTTCGCGTCCTTCTCTTGTTTACATTCCAGAGAAAATGCGTTCATTTCCGACCAAACTCCTAACTTTAACTGTTCATTCTTTTCACCTGCACTTTGGCGGGAATGGGTCCACATTATGTTATTTTCGACGCAAGAAGTTCGTTAAGGTTTGCTTTGCATGGTATGGGGGTCAGTTTGCATACCCACAAAAAAGGTGTTCTCTCACGTGGATATTTGCCATTAATTTCGTGACTAACTGTCAACAATTAAATCATCTCGTTCACGGCGTTGGCAATTTCATGTAGGACGAAGATCTGTCCATTCTCTCTGAGGGCGTTAGGGGAGGGGGCGTCTTTTTCCTCTAATGATGTATGGAGTGGTCTGCTAGAGGGATTTATTTCCTCGATATTTAAGTTTGCTTTTAAATGCTTTTCTGATGACAAAATGCGCAATTCAAGTCAACTGATTCATGATATTAATTAATATTTAAAGTATATCCTTATAAGAGCACACACGAACCCCAAAACAATCAGGATTAATCATCCTATTCATTTTGAGAGAGAGAGAGAGAGAGAGAGAGAGAGAGAGAGAGAGAGAGAGAGAGAGAGAGAGAGAGAGAGAGAGAGAGAGAGAGAGAGAGAGAGAGAGAGATTTTTTAAAATTCCTACTTTACTTGTAATCACACAACAATCTCAATATATTCTTCTTATATATATTCATTTATAATATATTCCCCACAGCTGATTGTGTTTTTAATTCTTTACGTCATGTGGGGTTTCTGCGCCTCCCGTTTTCAAGTTTCATCCATATCGTTTCGTAGAAGGAATACACGATAAAAATCACACTCACTAAGACTTAGTTTACGAAACTGAGATCATGCAACTAAGTCAATGGTACTGTTGTTTCCACACATGCTAACCTTTGCAGCATCAAAGGAGTCTGCAATATGTATTGAAACTCAGAAATAAAATTGCAGCTCCACATGATGTGTGTGTGAACAAAAACAAAAACAAGCTGCTATGGTGAACCCAATTGAGGACTTGTAACAGATGAAAATTAAATTCCTCCAACACTTTATATGTAGACTACGTTTGTCTTCTTTCCGAGAAAAGATTTTTGGCATAATTCTTGTTTCAAGGGCTGCAATAGGTAAAAAAAAATTTTTATCCTGTAACGATTCGCGGATGAGCCATGGGTGGTGTGTTTGTTTTACGGGGCTGATTCTCACATTTCCCTGGAAACAATAGCCCCTAAAAATAAGTATGGGCGACTACTTAAACTCTCCCTCCCAAAAAAATGTGGTTTTTAATCCCCTCCCCCTCTCCAAAAGAGCTAAAATCTGCAATACAGTCAGGATCAAACGAGGACCTCTTGGTCATTTCCTTACAAAATAATGAAATAGAGACTATAAGTCTTCCGGAACGGTAAGGTTGTCAAACTACAAAAGTCAAACGAGTTTAAGAAAGTAAGCACAATCCGCAACGATAAAATTCAAAGAAAATAACCCATCCTGCATACTAAAATACAAGATATGAAAGAAATAAGTTGACAGAGCGAGCATGCCTGCGACAACCGTCTGTCTTGATAAAATGACTAAGTGGGAAAGAAAGAAAAATAGGAAGATGTTGTCTGGTGTTTAATACATTGTTGAGTCATCAACTCATTCATAATGCTGGAACACGTGGCTCTACCTGTCTTCGATTTGACGCGGTATTGTTCACGTATGGTTTTCACTCTTGGGGAGAAAATCCCCAATTTAGCATACGCGTTCCTGCATTTTTCACGCAGACTCATTTGCGAAGAGGGATGATACGTTAATCCCCCAAGTGGAGGTTTGCGTGCACGTGTGCATTAATAGCGGGGCGTATAGCTTGATGTATGCACGAACGGTGATCTCTGCATCTTAATTATATGCTTTCGACCTTTTTATAGCTGGGCTGAGATTCCTATGATAATGAGTCTCAAGTGCAGGGGAAAGAGGAATACACGAAAGACCACTTACCTGGGTGAGACTAGATGTTATTTAATATCGATACATCCAAAAAATATATGTACAAAGTATCCATCACGAACGGATGCAGTGATTTAAAAGTTACTTAAACACTATAGAAGTTATTCACATGGTTATGCTTTATAGCATTCTTTTCGTCTATAATGGCTATTGATAAGCAAAACACACGCGCCAGCAAATGCAACAGAAAGCCTTTGTTGTTATCCTGAATTAATTACCTATGGCCACTCGTTGGTCTTACATATTGGAGAATCTAAATTTCAGAAATTATTTCTGCGACCGTTTATTCTAGGTGATACAAGATCCAGCAGCTCTTAGCTAAATTGATTTTTTTTAACTGCGATGACATAATTTCAAAATCATCAGCTCTTAAAAGTTAAAGTTAAGCGAGAAAAACGCCCCGAAAAACTGTTCATGAGAAATGAAACCTGATAATTTAGAACGCTATGGGAGGATTCCCTATTACTTTGCCCACTGTTTCTTTCGTCCACGGTTCACTTTGTCCATCGTTCATATCTTTGTCCACTGTTCATTTCGTCCACCGTTCACTTTGTCCACATTCATTTCGCCCTCAGAATGCATGGAATAGCGCGGAAATGTTCTGTTCTGATGGAATTTTAGTTACAAAGAAAGAAAAAAAAAAAAAAGAAAAAGGTTAGCGGACATTGCTTGCATGCGATTTTTTTTCCTGTGCAAGTTTTTCGATTAAAATACAGGGTGTCCGAAAATTATTGGACACATTACAAAATCATGTACAAAAAAAAAAAAAAAAAAAAAAGCTATGGGCATTGTCTGTTTTTCTATGTCTGTTTTTACGTATTACTAACACGGTTTCTATATTTTTGTTTTGCAGAATTGTTATTCCCAGAGTCCGATAGATGGCGCTAAGTGTGGCTGATGAGAAATGCGCAATCAGTAGTCATGTCATCCGTACAGCACACGGCGATGTGTGTATTATGGCTTGCGGAATTAAGGTCTGTCATTAAAGTTAAAAGACGGTACCGTTTAGAGTATGGTTGTAATCCTCCGTCAACGAATTCAATAAGCGGTGGATGAAACAGTTTAAAGAAACTGTCAATGTGGAACATCGTGGAGGAGCCGGTAGGCCTAGCGTCAGCGGCGAGACGGTTAAAATTTCTCACATACTCCGGAAATTTCTCACATACTTTACTGGTACTTGAGAAACATTTGTAAATTGCGGTAAAAATCGAAATGCCGATCCCAGAAATTTCCCCCACATTTTACTGGTACTTGAGGAACATCTGTAAATTGCGGTAAAAATCGAAATGCTGATCGCGGAAATTTCCCCCACCTTGCCACCTTCTTACCTTAGAAGACCATCTATTACCATATACCGTGTTAAATGCCGACCCTGGAAAATTCATCCATATTTTATTTGTACTTATAAAAACATCTGTAAATTGCCGTAAAAATGGTAATTTCAACCCCGGTAATTTCTCCTTCACGTAGTTGTGCTACTTGTAAAGCTGCTACAAGTTTGTTTTAAACTGCTTGAAAATTGGGCCGGTGACCCTGGGAATCTACCCCACATTCGATATTTCGTGTAAGATTCAATTTGTGCATGGTCCCTAACTGTAAAAGGTGAGGAAGACTTCCGTGGGGGAGTTTTCCTGTGGGGGCTTTACCGTGATTCGATTTTATGCACTTAATATTCTGACGGCTTTTAGAATATTCACTATTTTTAATCTTATTTTCTCTTACTATTTCATTTCATTTTATTTTTTGTTCTAATATTATTTTTATTTTTTTTTTGTTCAAATAGTGTCCAAATTGTTTTGACACTATTTCACAAATATTCCATATGACTTGTTAGTACACGTATTTAAATAAATAATGTTCAAAAAACCTTATTACCCATTCTTCTGGGTCAGATGTTCCATTCAACTTTCGCCTTTCACTAAATCGATGAGAGAGAAATGCTGGGAAACAGATTTCACGATTTCTAAATTGCGTAAAAATTGTGAAGTTCAACCAGGCGTCGTTTTGTCACCGCGGATGCGGCAAACGGAGATTGAGTAAAGCATCAATGCGTTTGATTGAAAAGCTTCCCGAGGGTCGGTTTTAAAAGCTGTAATCTTAAACTCTCAGTCCTCGCTCTCATTCATGCTCGGATAATTGGAAACAAGAAACCCGTTATCTTAATCTTGTTCGCACATACACTTCGCCTTAATCTATGTAAAAGTGTTGGTGGGAGGGGAAAAAATCCTGCGCGGTGGGAGAGATGTTCTCTTTCATTCTTTCTCCCGAGAGCAAACAGTAGGTAATTAAGGACGATTGTTCTTTAACACGATACCATCGACGTCAACGCCACCAAACTCTCTCTCTCTACCAGCGTTCTTTAGAATTCTTTTCTTTCAACAGTCCATCCATTTTCGGCTGCAGAATGTCTCCTGCTATCTCAGATGAACTAGGGGCCTAAGTAACTTTGTGCCACTAAATCCTTTATCTTTGCTTTGCACCTGTAATAAAGGGGTCCCCCGATTTAATTACGGGCCCACATACTGAAACAAATTGAATCTGCAACGCGATGCTGCTGCCTGTTTCATTCACGCGCACTTCAACCCCCCCCCCTCACTCACACACGTACCCTCCAGAGTTTCTCCCAAAGGGACGCGCGTTTACGTTTGAGTATCAGCGACGGGCCTTGTGCAACCAGACCCGTAATTAGGAATCTCTCAGCGTGGCTGCATGAGAGCGGGAGCGCAGAGGATTACTCAAAGGATTGTGATGATAGGCTTCTCTTTACATCATCATCGCTCCCTTTGTCATCAAGTGCCAGGAAAAGAGGTCAACCTGGATTGTTCTGGCGTTTGTCCACTCTCGATCCTCGCGACAAAATATAACTCCTGTCAAAATGGATGTTCCCCCTCTCGCCATTTAGTAGGGACCTCGTCGGAAACGGCAGATGCCTGGCATCCAAGCACTAAGCGCTTTTAGTAATCCATTAGTCATCGCTCGTGGGTTATGGAAATTACGTGCGTGGTTTCGACTTGATAAGCTTGTAATCGTGATCGATAATTCATTAAAGCTATGATTATAGGCCACTATTTGGTCGAATTCGGTTTCCAGTGCATGTCATGGCTGATTTGCAAAGCTTGTTAATTAATAATTCCACCTATACATCCATCCGTCCGTACTCGGTGTACATGCGGAGGTGGCATCTCTTCTACAGAAATTCAGTCGTTTACATGTACGGATATTTTACTTGCACATGGTCAGCTGACATTTCAAGTTTTCCAATGGGCATCAGAGAAATTTGATGGGAATTTAATCTGCACCGGAAACAGCGCAACGCCTGTCTTGGCCACAGTAAACCTGTGGCACTATTATTGATACTTGAAACGTAAATCCCAGTCGTCAAATTCTTACTACGTTAGCGGGGGGCGAAATGATTACTCAAGGGTCTGAATTCCACACATTATCTGCACGAAATATCAATATTTCGTGATACTACTGCAATTAACAGTTTTCGTCTACTTTATGCGAGAGATATTCTGTTTTTGAGAAAATGCAAGGATTTTACCCTTTGTTCTGATTCTTAGTGAGCAATTACACTTCCAAGCAGCAACATTATCACGCGAAATAACGGTAAAGTCTCCCATAGGTAAATTCCCCCCATATTGGTAGACTCCCGTACCTTCTTCAGTCAGGGACCTTGCTTAAGTTGAATTTTACACACAAATATCGAATGTGAGGGAGATTTCCGGGGTCACCATTTTCATTTTCAAGCAGTTTAAAACAAACTGTAGACAGCCTTTACAAGTGGCACAAATACGTGTGGGAAATTACCGGGGTTGGCTTTTCCGTTTTTACGGCAATTTACAGATGTTTTGGTAAGTACAAGTAAAATGTGGAAGAAATTTCCGGTGTTGGCATTTCAATTTTTACGGCAATCTACAACAGATGTGCTATAAGTTCAAGTACAATATGGGTGAAATTTCCGGGGTCGGAATTTCGATTTTTAACACAATTTACAGATTTTCGAGTACCAAGTACAAAGATTTTTAAGTACCAATTTACAAGTACCAGTAAAATGTTGGGAAAATTTCCAGGGTCGAGATTTCGACTTTTTACCGCAGTTTATAGTAACAGGCGGTCTTAGAAGGGGTAGGGGGGGGTTCCTTGTCGGCATCAATACTCAGTATTTTTTACTGACTTCTGTTGTTTTACCAATCCACTTGCATAGAGAATTTTTGTGTACTACATATGGATCATGGTTAATCTGACCTTACGGATAACTGGGACCCGGATAATCGACGTTTTATTTTTACTTAAAAATGAATGTTCAACGACTGCTTAAGGCTGTATCTACGGCTGTGTATGAGTGAGAATTTTGTTATTTTAAATACACCAGATCGTGAATACTCAAGGAACGCTTATAGCGTAGTAAATCCGTTTATTTTCGTGGTGTAAATTCGTATAAAGATTCACCAAGATTTCACACTCCACTGGGAGGCTTTTTCAAGACAGTGTAGACATAAAATGCAGGGAATTATAACACGTAAAAAACAAAGATGATTTTTTTAAAAATAACTTGGGTGGCATCACTAGCAGTATTACGTTAATTTTTATCACGCAATTACGTTGTGCCGCGATGTGTTTCTATATTTTAATAACGCATGCCAAACCATTAGTAGTTCGATAGAGACCATGTCATTGCATGCTAGTTTGCTGGAAAGAATTTCGACTGTTTCCTGAAGTCAGTTTCTTTGAAATTCGTGTAAGGGGCAATTCTTCTAATACTATATTTCATACAGGAGCGGCCGAGCGATGCATAACTTCTCTGGCGAGGGCTATATTCTGCATGTCCTGGTTGACATTTCGTATGTGTTCTTTACATCTAGTATCCAAGGATCGCTTTGTGATTCGGTATATATATATATACGTACATGTGATAACGGGGTCGGTGATTTCATTGCCATTACATGTGATAACGGGGTCGGTGACTTCATTGTCACTGAGATGTTGTACTTACGTGATAAATTTTTCAACCAATATGTACAGCCTGGGACATATGTGATGGATCCTGCGTATCTCACTGTCTTACTATAGGTGATTTTGTTGTAGCCGACTCCTTCTGCCCGATATCGTATAAAACATATATCATCATCATCATCATTGTCAACCATTATCAATCCACTGCTGGACGAAGGTCTCCCCAAGTTTCCTCCACAACGGTCTGTCTTGTGCCAGTCTCCTCCATGTCACCCCTGCATACTTTCGAATTTCATCCACCCATCTTCCGTGTGGTCTTCTTCTGGGTCTTTTCCTGTCCCTTGGAATCCAATCTAAAATTTCGGCTGTCCATCGATGATCTGTCCTTCTGGCAGTATGTCCAGCCCATTGCCATTTCAGGGATTTAACTCTGATCATGATGTCTTCCACTCTTGTCATTTTTCGGATCCACGAGTTCCTCTTCTTATCTCTCCTGGTTACACCAAGCATGCACCTCTCCATGCCTCTTTGAGTTGTCTGCAGCCTTTGTATGTCTCTTTTAGTTAAGGTCCACGTCTCTGCACCATACGTAAGCACTGGAAGGATGCATTGATCAAACACTTTTCTTTTAAGACATAATGGCATATTGCTCTTGAAAATTATGCTGTTTCTTCCAAAAGCTCTCCAGGCAAGTTTTGTACGCCGATTAATTTCTTCATCAATGTGACCCTCACTTGATATCTGCTGTCCAAGATAAACGTACGTGTCTGTTATCTCCAGCTTTTCTCCATCAATCGATAAATCTTCATTTCTTGTAAAAGCATTGAACATCACTTTTGTCTTCTGAAAGTTCATTTTTAATCCCACTTCTTTACTCTTGTCAGCAAGTTCCTGGATCATACTCTGTACCAGACTGATATCATCGGTTCTTTCGATATCATATGCGACATCGAAAGAACCCATGATATTAGTCTGGTCTAGTTTTAGACTAGCTATTTTTTGAACAAAGTCTGCGGAGGAGTTTAGAACAAACTCAGATTTCGGTAAAAAAAAAAAACTTTTGTGGCTATTCCTTTCTCAAGGAAATAAGTGATATTTGCTGAAACAGCAACGTTTATTTGCTGGAAAACTGTTCGTAGCAGAAAATTTGCTGAGCTAAACCCAGCAAAACTGTTATTAGGGCTGTAAAAACTGTTTATCACAGAAACCAAAAATCCTACTAGACACAGCGAAACTGTTGCTATGTCAGCAGGAACTGCCTGCCAAAGAAACCAGAAATCTAGCTAACACAGTAAAACTGTTGCTAAGGCAGCAAGAAGAATTGCTTGAAACATGAACCAGAAATCTTGCTGCTGCTGCAAATTTGAATTCAGCTAATCCAGGTAATACGCATAGTATGACTATTTGTTATGCCTATTTTTTACTTTCGAAATTTGTTACCACTGCAATTTTTTTTACTGTTATAACAAAGTTTTTTTTTTTCAATGTACAAACTTGCAAATTATATATATATTTTTTTAAGTTTCACTTATAAATAATTCATGTTGCTTCTCTCTTCTGCCACCTAGTAAGTTATTTTGGCGCGCCATAAGGTTTCAGTTTACTAGTAGAAAACACATTTAAAAATAATAGCATTTCTAATTTTTCACTACCTGAAGCATTCGATTTTTCACAGTATGTAGCAATGACTGTATCAGTCACTCAGTAAGGTAACAACTTCTCAATACCTTTCCTCGTTGTCTTTATTTTGACATCCATATTAGGGAAGCAAGAAAATCTTCCTTACTGGATGCTTAAAAAGCTATCTCATCTTTCATGGAAATCAGAAGCAAGAAAAACTTACCTAAAAAAGAGAAAAGAAAAAAAAACATGAAGGTATCACTAAAACGACATTTAAAGTCTCACAACTACACATCAATCATCTAACGTCAAAGTGCTTCAAATCAAATAGGTAACAGAGAGATAAATAAAAAAAAATTCTGCTATTTGTTATCCTGCGCTGAACGAATATAGGTAAAATACTATTAACTGTTAAAATTCACATTTCAACATATTTATAAAAAACGCATTATTGATCAACAAAAATTGATTTCAAAGAGAAATTTTTGAAATTGTGTCAACAGCTGTTCTGCCACACTTCTTATTTACACCCACACCATAAACTCTTTTTCCTCCTAAGCTATTTCTAAATTTAAAGAAAAAGAAAAGGTCTTAATTGAGAAATCACTGTTGGAAATACTAAAACTGTAGGTTTTTTGAAACATGAGTTAAGGTCAAACTTTTTGCACAACCCCAGCAGACAAGTAGTAAGGTGAGAAAAAAAATTTCGACCAGTGTCAAATTTAATACCTTAAGAATTAAACACTGACAGAAAAAAGACGACCTAGAAAACCGATTCAGATCCAATGAAACAACAGAATGAGACGATGCAAACATTTGCGGATGTGAAGTAATATCACCGGTCACGCAATCCTTATTCGAAATGTTTGAAGCTGGAAGTGTCACGGATTTTTCCGGTTTTTGGAGTATTTTAATGCGATGTACTGACATAATGGGATAGTTTGGGTTTGGAACCAAGAAATACTTGGGGAAGGAAGTGTCCAGGGTTTTTTTTTTTTCTGTTTTCGGAGTATTTGCCTGAGGTATACTTATATAATGAGCAGGGATTGAAAATTTTCATGCTGGCAGGCAAATATCTCACTCGCCAGCTGAAAACCAAAAGCCCAGCAGGGCTCGCAAAAAATAAAAAACTCAGTACTAAAAATGAAAAGCTAATTACAAATAGTCAAACATGCTCAAACAGTTGTAAATAGTCAAAAATAGTCAAATAGTCCCTTTTGTGCCATCATAAAAATCTGCTGAGATCATAAATATTCGAAAATGGCACTATTTTCGAACGGTGTCGAAGAATAAGAGGCAAGCGACTGACACAAATACGAGTCACAACAAACGCAAACAACGATGTTGTTCAAGGGATGTGATAGCGAAAATGATAGATATATCGATATTTTTCATCCAATATATCCCAGAAGAAAAACACTGATCTATTTAGGAAAATTGTGTGTTAAAGCTTGATTTGTTAACAATTTATGCACATATCCTTAATAACGTTTTAACACTAAACTAATTTAAACGATTAACCATTGTATAATAATAGCCAGACTCCGTTTTCTCGCTCTGCAGTAGATGATGCAAAAATCATTCAATGTTTTAGAACTTTCCCAACAGCTCGACCTACGACAGCAATTGGCTGAACAGCAGCTCGCGCGGCGCATGTGACTCTTACACTAGTTATCTTTTCACACAGCATTTGGGGAAATAGTTCGGCCGGGCTTGAGGCTTCTTGCCTCGTGTTCCTTGTTAAGCGCGCCGTGCCTGGATGTTTTGTCCAATTTCTTTCGCGAAGAAATGGGTTTCATATGTTGGCGCACAAGCAAGCATCAGTTCTGTGAATTAAAATAAGCTTTATTAAAAAAAACTGATATTTTTACGTTTTCAAAAATAGGCACAAAGAGACGGCAATATTTTCTTATGACAATTATTTTTTTCACTCTGCTGGCACCAGTATCAAACATAAATTTCCCCACTATGCATTTTTCTTTTAAATATTATTTTTTTTTTCTTTTAAAATAAAACCGGGTCGAAATTGGGTCAGGAACCCCTTGGCCCGACCCGTTTGAATATCTGGTATGCACTACACAACCGCTAAACAACGTCTGTATTGCCGCTTTAGATTTACAAAATGTACGCCAATGAAGGCGTTCGAGTACTTCCGGAATGACCTAAATAATTTTCTTTAGAAGTATGGGGATAAAAATAAAAAACCCTAAAATTTCGTACGAGGGGGTTTTTAATACATGTATCGCATGATTTGACGTCGTTTATTTTATATTTTCATCGACTGGGAATTCTGACACAGTATGAAATTTATACAGGCTCCGAGGTTGAGTACGTGAGTGAATAAATAAAAACAACGCTGCTGTGTTTCATGTGTCGCATCATGCAAATTTTTCAGTTTTATGCGTGCTCTTCAGAATCTAGTCACCCAGTCTCTGAAAAGCCATCAACTAAGTGCTTAATATATTCGCGACTTTAAAGCCACTCAAGACCGACGAGAAAATGTCAGCCAACTATTTATGGTCGGGCACGTGCAAGCGTAAAACAGCGCCACTGCTATCCAATTAAAGCCCGCAGACAATAACATAACTGTTCACCGAAAAGAAAAGAAAGGTGAAGTTCGTGAAGAAAAATTGCTGCAAGGAAGATGAGAAGAGAAAGCTGGTTACATTTTATGTGTATTGATTTGCGCTTAAGAAAGAAATGACGAAAAGGCTGATCGATTTAACAGGACACTAAACCATTTTTTTTTTCACTTATTTTCCTGGTCGAACGAACAATTACACAGCCTATTTTCCACCCTGTTATGGGAATAAGGTTATAAATAAAACGCAGAGAGGGACGACATTGCATTTCGTGCTTACAACACATAAACGACGAGAAAGCACAAAACAAGCATCTCAGCACTGCGAGGGCTTTTTAAGAGTCAAGAGCTCCAGAAGTGAGTATCTCCGCATTCAGAATTCCTTATGACATCCATCACGAAGATAGAATCGCTTAAATGCGAGCCCAGTAAATATTTTTATAACGGTGTTGAAAATTAAAACAGAGTCGATGGAAACGCAAACTGAAGATTTTTTTTGTTTACGTACACTGCTGGCCACCCAAAATGCAACACCAAGAAGGAAGCATCCGATAGGTCTAAAATTCGCAGCATGCATCGCCCGCGAGAGGAAAACGATTAGCATTGCAAGGCATATGCAAATCATGTGCGCCCGGCACGCCACCGAGAAGCACTATAAGAAGAGTGCACAGAAGGCGGGGTGTAAGTAGTGGAAGTGTGTTGTGCGGCCGGACCTGTGCGTGGGAAGCTTCCTGATTCCTCGTCGCAGAATACGACAGTCATTCCAGCACGTTTCGGAGTTAGACATAGGACGAATAGTGGCTTATCGCGATCGTACCGAGAAATCGACGCCCGTGTGGGACGACATCCAGCCACAGTGAGGTGAGTATGGATTCGGTGGGTGCAGGAGGGACGGACGGAACTACGTGAGCAATTGCCGCAGTCGTGGTACGCCACCGAACGAGAGGACCGGCATTTTGCACGGCGGTCATTGACGGCTCACACCGCCACATCACGAACGTTAGCGCAGGAATTAGGGTGTGTTGCGCAACAACCTGTGTCAGCACGTACCATTCGACGTCGTCTGTAGGAGCGGGGACTTGTCGCACGGCGCCCATTGCTCCGATTACCATTGACGTTACACCACCGGTGAGTGCGGCGGCAGTGGGCCGTTGAACGCCGCACCTGGACTACGAAATGGCAAGACATTGTCTTCTCCGACGAATCCCGCTTCTGCCTGCAACACCACGATGGTCGGATCCGCGTTTTGCGGCACCGCGGCGAAAGACTGTATGACGCCTGCATTATGCATCGCCATACCGCTCCGTCGCCTAGCGTTATGGTTTGGGGCGCAATTGGAAATGACACCCGCACCCCTCTGGTAAGCATCGCCGGTACACTAAACAGCCACCGCTACATCTCCGACGTTTTGGAGCCTGCAGTCCTTCCTTACCTGCAGGACCTGCCAGCGGCCACGTTTCAACAGGACAAAGCGCACCCGCACGTGACACGCATCGTGCAACAATTCTTCACGGCCCACCAGGTGTCACTGCTGCCATGGCCCGCCTGTTTTCCCGGTATGTAGCCCATCGAACACGTCTGGTCGCTGATCGGCAACCGAGTGGCCCGGCAAAGCACCACCCGCGGCTACGCCTGCTGAACTGTGGCAACGTGTGGAAGCAGCCTGGACCGACATACCCCAAGCCCACATCCAAAGCCTCTTTCGTTCGATGCCGCGGCGTGTAGCGGCCGTTATTGCCAGCCATGGGGGCCACACGAACTATTGATGTCTGCGCGTTCGGCAAGTCGCACGGGCCTGTAAGCTCAATCGTTTCATCTTTGTATCTGTTGTTATGTGTCCAGTAAATCTGGCTTTGCTATCTCGTGTCCTTCTTGGTGTTGCATTTTGGGTGGCCAGCAGTGTATATAAATTCAAACATATAAAAATTGCTAAAAAAGCATAAAAATTGTCCGAACGAAGGGGCACAGAATTTTCTGGCATGCGAGTTTTTTTTTTTTTTGTTTTTTTTTAGGTTACGCATATTTTGCGTAACGATGTCCTACGTAACGAGTTCTACCATCGAATTATTGCAACCTGAAGCTTCTTGCCGCAGTTATATGAGACTTGAAAGCAGTGCAATGCAAATTAAGTAATCAAAACGTAAACAACCTTTAAATTTGCAAGTATGGACAATGAAACGCCAATCAGTAGCTCGTTAATTTGACGTGAAGGCCAATCATGAGGGAGTGGAGATACGAACGGAAACAACTCACCCAGTTACAGGAGACATGATCACACAATGCAGGCTTTTGAACAGGGCATTTGGCGTAGTTACAGCAGCGTAATGAAGCCAATGCAATTGCATTATGAGTCATCGATTGAAGAATGAGTCATCGATTATGAGTCATCGATTGAAGAATGAGTCATCGATTATGAGTCATCGATTGAAGAAAATGAGTCATCGATTATGAGTCATCGATTTTATTTTATTTTTATTGCTTTAAAAAGCTGTGAAAGAAAATTCAAAGTTGTGTTTCGTTCAGATGTAAAGTTCAATGCGACTTTTCTTTAGTTTGATTTTTACAGAAATAATTGTCGTTTCATTCATTACACTAATTAAAAGCCGGCTTTAAGATGCGCATGGGCGCAAAATGAGAGTAAAATAATTAAAAACTCTTAATTCCCGTAATATTACAAAATGATGGCAAAAATCACGTACTACAGAACAGAGATGGAAACGGCTCACGGGGCAGCGGGTCAACAATTTCCTGCGGGTTAAACGGGTCGGGTCACGGTGCTCCTGACCCGATTTCACCCCGGTTTTATTTCAGTTTCATTTCTGAAGAGAAAAAAATAATAATTTCGTATAAAAATGCGTACCCTGGAATTTTGTGCTTGATACTGGTGCAAGCGGAGTGAAAAATTATTTGTCATACAAAGTATGAAGATCTCCCCCAACCGACGATACGGCACAGACCCCTAGATACACTAATACCATATCGTAAAACGATACTTCTTTGCGTTTGCTTTCAGTGCGGTTGTTCGGCGCAAGATACAGGCAAACGCCAGTCGCCGCCTCCTCTGATGATTTACTCTCTTACACTCCGCGTGCCACATTGTAAAACACAGAGTTACTTTTCACATCGCATCTTTTGCATTGAGAATTTAAAGGTTTTTGTTTGACATGCTAACATTCCGTTCCATTGCATGTCGTGTCGAAATGAATGCCTTATTCATTAATATGAATGAATTTAATATTAAGGAGATTGAAAAAGGGGTCCAGGCTACAATACATATATATATATATATACACTATATTGACAAAAGTCACCGGACACCCCTTCAAAAGCAAGCAAATGAACGGATCCGCTGCGTTGTTCAGATGCGCGGTACAGCTGCAAACGGTATAAAAACAAGCCCGCAGCTGACCGCGATTATATCGCACCGTGAGGTTGAGTGATAATGTCGCGGCGGGAGAGAACTGACTTTGAGAAAGGAAACATTGTTGGGTGTTATATTAGTGCGTTCTCCATAAGAGAAACCCAGAGGCGTTTGAAAATACCCAAGTCAACTGTTTTGGATGTACTGAATAAGTGGAAGAAACATGGCGTGCCTGAAGCAGCAAAACGTACCGGCAGACCAAAGAAAATCAGTGAGAGAAGACGTCGAAGCCCCAGGAGAGTCGTTACAGCTAATTGACGGAGTACTGCACAAGACCTCAGTGTACAGGTGAGTAACAATGCTGGAACCTCGGTATGTACACGTACCATTCGCAGAGAACTTCATTCCATGTGTTACCGTGGTCGTGCGGCTGCTCATAAGCCTTTTCATCTCTACTCGGAAAGCTACTAGTCGTTTAGCATGGTGTAAAGAACATTTATCGTGGACCGTAGATCAATGGAAATGGGTCCTATGGACGGATGAATCCAGATACACGATCCATCAGTCTGATGGCTGTGTGTGGGTATGGCGGCAGCCGGGGTGAAAGCTATTTACCACAGTGTACTGTTCCTATGGTCAAGTTTGGAGCTGGCAGTGTACTAGTGTGCGGGTGTTTTTCGTGGTATGGTCCCGGCCCATTGGTTATCGTGCACAAACCTGTTAACCAGCACGTCTGCCTTGATATTCTGGACAATTATGCTCTGCCAACTCTGTGGCAATACTATGGAACCGAGCCTTGTTGGTACCAGCAGAATAATGCACCGAGCCATAAAGCAAGGACTGTTACGGCGTGGTTTGACGATAATTCCGTATCGTGTGTGGACTGGTCAGCACAGAGTCCTGATCCTAATCCCATAGATCATCTATGAAATGAATTAGGGCGCCGAATAAGAAGTTTGGAACCAAAGCCTACTACTAAGCAACAGTTAGCAGCAGCGTTATGTACTGAGTGGAAGCGCATGCTTATCGCTGTATTCCAAAACCTTGTCGAAGGCATGTCTCGAAGGGTCAGTGCATGTATTAAGGCCAAAGTTGGACCGACACCGTACAAATGTATGTCAATAAATGCTATGTTGTTTCTCTTTTAGGGGTCCGATGACTTTTGTCAATATAGTGTATATATATATATATATAATGATTATGTATAATTATGAACTTAGTTTCGAATTTGTAGCTTAAAGCAAATTTTTCCGGGTCAGGGCGGGTCAAAGTATGTTGACGTCTAGGTCCGGAATTTTTGACTAATTTCCAACTGTGCCACAGAAGGCGTAGAGAAATATGAAAATCAAAACCCACAAAAGCGTTTTACTTTCTTTCAAGCTATGCAGATATTCAGGGAAGACAAAATATGTATGATTCAGCGTAAGCATCCCCTGCCTCTATCTCTCTTTTTTTACGCTTTCCAACCGTAGGTTGAAAAAGCGTATATTCTCCAGCTTTTCCCGTCCGTCTGTCGGCACGATAACTCACGTAAAAACGGTTCGATTTCGATGAAATTTTAGTATGTGGTAGGGGACCACCTCGGGACTAACCCTATTGAAAATTGGTGAAGTGGGGTCAAAGGTCAGGACATAGGAGCGGGATCCATTCCATTGCCCTTATGCGTCATAACGTGCGTAAAAGTGGTTTGATTTCGATGAAATTTTAGTATGTCGTAGGGGACCACCTGGAAAGGAACCCTATTGAAAATGGGACAAATAGGGTCAAAGGTTAGGACATAGGATCGGGATCCATTCCATCGCCCTTATCCCATACTATTAAGGTGGCCGTCAAGTAATTTTGCTTCCTATATTTCCAATGGAAAAACTTTTGTACACATTTCCTTCACAATTAGTGTATTCCCAAGGATGGAAATTTGAACATCGATTAAAATAACTTCATATTATAACTTGGAATACTTAACATTTTCTAAAACATAACCATAATTATATTTAAAAAAACAATAACGTTTCCTTCGGTGGTGTTGAAACCAAAAAAAAAAGATGGCGCGACCTGTACTTTGACGTCAGTAGACAAATAAATGTTGGATTGCATAATTATGGTTATGTTTCAGAAAATATTAAGTATTCCAAGTTATAAAATGAAACTATTTTAATCGATGTTAAAATTTTCATCCTTGGGAAAGCATTAATTGTGCAGAAAATGTGTACAGAAGTTTTTCCATTGGAAGTATAGGAAGCAAAATTACTTGACGTCCACCTTAAAGGAGCAATTCTTGTATCTATGCAAATTTTATTTTGAAAACGGCTCAAAGGATTTTGATGAAAGTCGTTAACCTACCATTTTCTGGTACTAGAAATCGATTTTGCTTGATCTCGACTTCAGGAAATTTCGTTTAGTGGGTTATATAACCACCCCGAATTACCACGTTTTTAGTGTTATGACGTCGTCCCATTAATGTTATCCATGCTTAGAAATCTTATGACGTCACAAGCTCACGATTGAGATGTCGGCGCGCGGTCACGCCATCTGTCTCATTACGTCACACGCTGTGTGTGGATCATATTAAAGTTTTATGACGTCACACTCTTTTGAGCAGCTGGTCGCGATTCCCATCTGCCTCATTACGTCACGCGTTGTGTGTATATGCCCGTCCGCACGATAACTCGCGTAACAGTCGTTCGATTTCGATTAAATTTTAGTATGTGGTAGAAGACCACCTGGGAAGGAACCCTATTGAAAGTGAACGAAATGGGGGTCAAAGGTCAGGACATAGGAGCGGGATCCATTCCACAGCTCTTATGCGTCATAAGTAACGTAAAAAAGGTTCGATTTCGATGAAATTTTAATATGTGATAGGGGACGACCTGGGGACAAACCCTATTGAAAATGGGCGAAATGGGGTCAAAGGTCAGGACATAGGAGCGGAATGACTTCCATCGCCATTATGCATCATAACTTACGTAACAATGCTTTGATTGCGACAAAACTTTATCATGTTATTTCGGAGGTATACCGAACCGGTTTTGTTGACTATAAACGAAATGGGATAAAAGGTCGGGGCACAGGACCGAGATTTATTGCACAGCCATTATTCTCATAATTTGAGTGATAACTTGAGTAATGATTTCTGGTATGTTGGAAAGCGTATTATAATCAATGCATTTCATGATTTTACTAACTGTCTTATGGTTCAGTACCCATATCATCATCACCTATTTCCCGATTAAGGTCTCCTCAAGTTTCTTTAACAAACGCCTTTCTTGAGCCAGTACCCTCCATATCCCTCCGGTATGCTTTCGAATTTCATCCACTCATCTACCACGTGGCGTTTCTGTGTCTTTTCCTGTCACTTGGTAACCATCATAAAATTTCGGTTATAATGTGTCCAACCCACTGCCATTTCAGGCATTTTACTCTGATCATGATGTCTTCCACTATTATCATTTTCCAGATCCACGAATCTAAGTGTGTAAAGTGTCCCCTCTCAGGTGATTTAAAGTCTGTGGCACCAGGAAAGGAACAAAATGTATAATTAGAGCACTATATTTATGCGTCATCAGGGATTGGAGCACGAGCTAAACCCCGACGTCTAGCCAGAAGTTCGCGCATCTGAACACTCAGGCACTGGGACTGTAATGTGTTAGTTAGAAAATATGCCTCGTGTATTTGACATTGAACAAAAGAAATGCAGCCTTACTAAGGCCGAAAACTTGTGTTTATGTTTTTTCAGCCAATTATTGTTGAACTATATGGAATAATGATATCTGTTGACACAGTGTAAAATATTTACAATGAAGAGAAAAATAACTCCGCTCACAATGTTCACGACGTGGAGTCAAACCAATTAGCATTCTAAAAAATACGCAAAATTTATAATAAAGAGAATTGTCAAACGACCATGTTGTTAATGTAGAAAAACCCCTAAAAATTATACGTATAACGTTACGGGACAAGTAATATTAACTGCACATCTTTTTAATACGAAAGAACAAAATACCTTTTCCAAAGAGAAGTACAATTTACTAACGAAAACAAAAATATTTCAAATCGTCCACAGCGGTAGGCCATTAAAACAAAAAATCCCAATTCACTTATTTGGACAAAACAGATATAAATGGTAACAGTAAACTATGAAAGGAAAGCCGGTTATAAAATTTTTTGCCGAATGTCAGAAGCATGTTATGCGATAGCAGCAACTGCACAATCATAGAAGCATAAATGTTCACCATTAAAACTTTCGATTTGAAAATGCGCCCTAAACACACGCAGAGTCGCGACTGAATGCTCGGAACAAGCGATTAAAACGAAACCGCTTTCAATTTGAAGGACACCTTACAGCGCGTAAGCTCTTTTGTCTCCCCACTGTTCCGGCGAAAGGATGTACCAAGTGAATGACACTTGCATTTGGGCTCATTTGAACACAACATAAGCAATGGCTTGACTTTAGCCCCTCCATAAACTACATTACCCCCCCCTCTCCAAGGCCACTGAAAAATATACAAAAAAGTAAAAAAGGCAAGATAAGTATTGAAAAAAGAGCGACGAAACGCATCTTCAGAAAATTGTGCTATTTTTTAGTGATCTGTGGAATACACAGTGTGGCAATTAAATAATGAGACTGATTTTTTTAAATCCCGGTAAAACATACGGGTCCGGAAAGGCATAGTTTTTTTTTTTATAAGTAATTTATCAGCTATGCGGTGGCAACAGCATTTGCGTGAGAATTGCGCAGATGTTTATTTACGCTGAGCATGACGTCATTCGGCGGAAGAACATTGTCACAGCTCTGTCATGGAACAGAGAGCAAATATCCGGTTCTGTATGAAAATCGGTAAAACTACACCTGAGACAATTGAATTTTTCCGTGATGTGCATGGGTTAATTGCTATCTCATGCACAAATATTCTGATCGTATGCACGTTTCAAGGATGGGCGGGAAGATTTCGAAAATGACGAGAGGCCTGGACGACCGATTTTAGAACGCTACTCTGAACTCGCTGAGAAAGTTCGCGAAAGGATAAAAAGTGATCGTTGTGTGACCTTTGGGATGCTGGAATGTGAGCACGGTGTTAATAAGGGGACGATTCGTCAAATTTTAGTGGAAGATTTGTGGGGTGGGTGTGGGGGATCTTGTGCTGGCAATTCCTGCTTGTTCCCAACAATGAGGCTTTGTCAGACGACCAGAAACATGTACGAGTGGAGTACGCAAATGACATCCTAAAGACTGCACAAACAATGCAAAATTTTCTCTAAAGCATATTGGCAGGTGATGAGACATGATGTTTCCGTTGTGATCCTTTAACGAAGCGTGGGAGTGCTTAGTGTAAGTCGCCACAGTCACCCGAAGGAAAGAAGATCAGGGTATAGAAATCCAAAATCTGGACAATGCTTGGGTGCTTTTACGACAGCAAGGGAATTCTGCATCACGAGTTCATTTCTGAAGAAAAAACTGTCACTGGCAATGTTTTTTTTGTTTTTTTTATTGAAGGTTTAACGACCACCGTGAGCAACTCGGTGGGCTATGAGCAGTAGTCCGTCCCTAATTTAGGGCCACTGGTTCCAGGGAAGGGAGACAGCCAGGGCCGTAAGACAAACCTAACATACATGCCTCACAGGGATTCGAACCCCGGCCCTTCACGGACGACTGGTCATAAGCCAGCGCTTAGACCACTGCGCCACCAGGGCGGCCTGGCAATGCT
This sequence comes from Macrothele yani, assembly GCA_039090855.1. Taxonomy (NCBI): domain Eukaryota; kingdom Metazoa; phylum Arthropoda; class Arachnida; order Araneae; family Macrothelidae; genus Macrothele; species Macrothele yani. The sequence goes on from CM077014.1 coordinate 7,117,496, forward strand.
TCCACATCCATTTTGTTGGAACGACTGTGGAAAACGATTGTTCGCATCAGGCGTGAGTATAAAAACGGGAAATTGTTTTTCTTCACGATAACGCACCCACACACAAAGCAGCCAGTGCACAGCAATTTCTGGCACGAAACTAAGTGTGTGTACCCAACCATCCCCCTATTCTCCAGATTTCTCACTATGTGACTACTTCCTATTCCTTAAATTAAAGCTGCCTTTAAAAGGAAAAGTTTTTCAAGAAATTGAATACATACAAAGAACTGTGATATCAGTCAGCTCTTCATTCCATACCGAAAGATGACCTCTACATGTGCTTTCTTTCATTGGCTGATTAGGCAACTTTTTGTATTACACACGAGGTTCCTCAAATAAAATATATTCACGCAAGCTTTCCTGCTTTTTTTTTTCTTTTTTTTTTTTGGATTGGAGGTTTAACCGATTACGGTGAGCAACTCAATGGGCTATAAGAAGTCGCTCGTCCCAAATTTAGGGTCACTGGTTCCATGGAAGGGAGAAAGGCAGTGCCGTAAGAGACAAACACAACATACATGCTTCACCGGGATCCGAACCCGGACCCATCTCGGACGAGTGATCAGAAGCCATCGCTTAGACCACAGCGCCACCGGCGGCAGTTTTCCTGCTTTTCCACTTCTTATGTTTTCCAACCGTAGGTTGAAGAAGCGTATACGCTCAGGCTTTGTCCGTCTGTCTGTCTGTCTCTGTCTGCACGATAACCCGCGTAAAAACGGTTCGATTTCGATGAAATTTCAGTTTGTGGTAGGGGACATCCTGGTGCCGAACCCTATTGAAAATGGCGAAATGGGGTCAAAGGTCAGGACATAGGAGCGGGATCCATTCCATTGCCCTTATGCGTCATAACTTACGTAAAAATGCTTCGATTGCGACACAACTTTATCATGTTGTTTCGGAGATGTACTGAATGCTTCTATTGCGACAAAACTTTAATATGTTGTTTCGGAGGTATTGTGAACCTGTTCTGTTGAATATCATGGAAATGGGGTCAAAGGTCAGGGCACAAGAGCGAGATTTATTCCACAGCCATTATCCTCATAACTTGAGTAATAACTTGAGTAATGATTTCTGGTATGTTGGAAAGAGTATCATAATCAATGCATTGCATGATCTTAGTAACTAGTTTGAAAACAATTCAGTCTCATTACTGAATCGCCGCACTGTGTACAGCTCAAGTAAAAACAGCACGCTTGCTATGAACATTTCAAGACAAGTCTCTGAGCACCCCTTTTATTTGGATTGCGGCGCCCAGGTGACCGAGTGGTCCGAGATGCCAGGACGTAATCAATCATCCGATATAGGGCCCTGGGTTTCATTTCACTCATTTGTTTTTTGTTGAGCATTTCCAATAACACATAAAAGAGAGAGAAAAAAGTTACATAAAACAGAGCACAACAAGGAAGCAAAGGAAAAATGCCAACAAGGCCTGACAAAGCACCAAACTCCCTTATACAGCAGTGTTAAATATGAGAGTAAAAAAAGATAAATTAAAGGGAATACAAAACAAGCCAGAGCATCAAACATCTTCAGTGATGTGCATAGAAATGAGAGCAAAAACAAGATTAATAAGTTAAAGTGTAATTTATTTAGAAATTAGTAATTTTTTTATTAATGAGTTAAGAACTGTGGCTCATTATACAGCCATTTAATTTATTTTTAAAAAGATTAAAACAATTTGTTATTGTAAGTTCAGTTGGTAATGAATTCCTGTAATGAGGTAGAATGTGATTTAGAGTTTGTTTCATAATTTCAGTTTTTGGATGAATCGGTCCAATATGTGTTTTACAGTAGTTCGTGTGTCGTGTGGATATGTTTGTAGAGTAATTTTTATTATATCGGTGTGTACATTTTTTTTATTCTCTTAAACATGATTTTTCCAATATTAAAATAATATTGGGAAAATCATTCAACCCTACAATGGATAATTGGACTCTGCTAATTGGTTCGTTTACTGAGTAAGTTATTATTCCTTTGCGACTTTCTCTGTCAACATGTTTGGTGTAAAGGGGAGGGGGCATTTGTATGTTACCTCTATACAGGGTGATTGTAAATTCTTTCAATAAAACAAGAGGGGTGACAGTACACATCAAGACGAACAATATTTGCAATGGAACTTAAAGCCGCATTCCACTCCTAGTGCTAGAAAAGAGTAAAATTACATAACCACGTTGAAACTTCAACAGTGAGAACAACAAAGAGACATACCTAATTTATTAATTGAACACTTCCGATCGCATCAGAGAAAGACTCAAGGGGCCGCCCGGTGGCGCGGTGGTCTAAGCGATGGCCTCTGATCATTCGTCCGAACGGGGTCCGGGTTTGAATCCCGGTGAGGCATGGATGTTGTGTTTGTCTTACGCCACTGGCTCTCTAACTTCCATGGAACCAGTGACCGTAAATTAGGGACGGGCGACTGCTTATAGCTCATTGAGTTGCTCACGGTGGTCGTTAAACCTCCAATCAAAAAAAAAATACTCCAGGAAGCTGCTGAAACTGGCGTCCAAGGGCGTCGTTGCACAGCCCACACCGGAGAATAAAGGACTGTCGCACCCTCTCGTAGACTTCCGGTGTGGTGTTGATCTTGTCCGCAGCAACAGCGATTCGCGCGGCGAGATCTTCTAGGGAGTCCACAGGTGTCTCGTACACCAATGTTTTAATGTGCCCTCAGAAGAAGAAGTTCGGTGTATTAAGATCCGGGGAGCGTGGAGGCCAAGCCACAGGTCCACCGCGTCCAATCCACCGCCGGGATAAGTCGTATGTGTAGTCCTCCATGCCTTTCTCGAATACGTCAATTGTTTTTATTTTTTTATTTTTTATTATTGGAGGTTTAACGTCCACCGTGAGCAACTCAATGGGCTATAAGCAGTCGCCCGTCCCTAATTTAGGGCCACTGGTTCCAGGGAAGGGAGAGAGCCAGCGCCGTAAGACAAACACAACATCCATGCCTGACCGGGTTTCGAACCCAAACCCCTTACGGACGAATGATCAGAGGCCAGCGCCTTAGACCACTGCGCCACCGGGGCGGCATACGTCAATTCTCACGTGATGTTCGCACGGTAATATCGCTGAACGGTTTCGGCCCGCGTTTTTCAATGTTTGCTCCTCATCGTGTACGCAAGTGTTCGGCTCACTTGATTTGCATCTTGTGCTTCTCATGCATTGGTTGGAACTCCGTGTGCATGCTGGACGTTTTCCGAACGTGATCTTTTCTGGCAGTAGGAGTTGAATGCGGCCCTAGGCTTCATTGCAAATATTGCTCGTCTTTATGTATACTATCACCCCTCTTCTTTTGTTGAAGGAGTGTACAATCAACCTGTATATAGACATTAATGTTAGCTCATGTTCGGGTGTTTACGCCTGGTGATGTGGTCGTTGCGACCATGATAGATCTTGTCATTTTAATTATTTTACATAGTTTTTAGTCTGTAAATAAAGTTTTTGATTGCAGTGTGAGACTATGTATTGATAGTGTTTACACAGTTTTTTAGATTCAACATAGTTGTACTTTGTGATAATAAAGTTGGTTGATTGTGAGAATATTATATTTATTAGGTCATCCCAGAAGTAATGTCGTTTTGCGCAAGCCCAAGAGCAGTGATTCCCCTGGTGCCCAGACTATGACGTCGACCACGGTGAGTATAAGAGAGATCACGCGAGCAGACCTTCAAGTCACTTGAGACCTCAAACGCGAGTTCTAAGTGCAGTCGTTGTGTACTTAAACCGCATAAGAAATGGCAGTGTCAGAAAACCACATTAAGCACATTATGGTGTATGAGTTCCACCAACGACATTCAGCGACGGTAGCAACACGAAAAATCAATGCCGTATATGGGCCAGGTATCCTGGAGGTAAGGTAATGCCAACGCTGGTTCCAGAAATTTCGAACGGGGGACACCAGCCTCAAGGATATGCAGCTACTCGGACGGCCTATTGAGCTGGATAACGACGTGCTGAAAGCTGCTGTTGAGGGAAATTCGCAGGCAACAGTCGAGGAATTGGCCACACTTGTTCATTCAACCCATTCCACTGTTCACCGGCATCTGCAGGACCTCGGTTATGTGTCGAAACTGGATAAGTGGGTACCCAATGATCTTACTCTACACAACAGCTGCAACAGCGTGTGGACATTTGCACTTCTTTGCTCTCCCGCGAAAAAAGGGAGCCGTTTTTGCACAGAATTGTCACGGACGATGAAAAATGGATTGTTTATCACAACATTAAGCGTAAACGGCAGTGACTTCCCAAAGGGAATGTGCCTGCAGCAGTGGTGAAACCAGGACGTTTCCCACAAAAGGTTTTGATGTCTGTGCGGTGGGATATGCAACGCATAATCGATTACGAGCTGCTGCCACCTAACAAAACACCATAACAGGGGAAGTCTAATGTCAGCAGCTGCAGCGTCTGCGCACTCCTTTGCAGAATAATCGTCCAGCAAGCACTCTTGTATCGTAAAGGCGTGCTGCTGCAGAAGGACAACGCAAAACCACACACAGCGAGACTGACCAGTGCCACGTTGCAGGACTTCGGATGGGGAAAAAGCTTCCGCATCTAGCATCTTCTCCTGACATCGCCCCATCTGACTACCACCTTTTTCGCAGCCTGCAAAACCATCTTGCTGGGACTACACTTCGAAATATGGAGGAGGTACGGCGAACCCTTTCTGCCTTTTTTGCATCGAAACCCATGGAATTCTACAAATCTGGGATTCAAAACCTTGTCAATCAATGGGAGAAGGTTGCAACTACCGGAGGCACTTATTATATAGATTAAGACATCTGTTCCAGGTACGTTTTTCTTTCGTTTCTTCACACGTTGAAAAAACGACAGTATTTTTTGGGATGACCTGATATTCGTTTAAACGTTTGTGTTGGAATATAATGACAACTGTGTTCCTGTATTAAGTTTAAGATCAATCAATCTGATATATTTATTTTGCAATGTTTGAAGTTTTTTAAAATTATGTTACGTAATCTGTCCCCATGTTAGTATGGCATAGTTTATGAGTGTTTGGAACATAGTATAGTATAAGAGAATCAGAGTTTTGGGGAAAAGACTTGTCAATACTGAACTAATAACCAAACTTTTTAGATAACTTATAAAGGAGGTTATTCACATGTTTGTTCCACTTTAGATCGTTATGAATTACTATCCCCAAGTAAAGAACTAACCTCTTCAATACTTTTGCTATTTATGGAAAAAGTGATGCTTGATAATTGTGTGAAATGTTGTTTAGTAAAAACAGAAGATTTAGTTTTAGTGGTTAATAGTAGATCATTAAAATTCCACCAATCCCGGATGAGGCAAGGGTGGTATTGCCTGTCTGACTGCGCTTGCTTCCTACCTTCTTTGGAACTAGTGGCCCCTACTTACGGGACGGGCTACTACTCACAAGACTAAGATGGCTGTTAAACTCCGAAACAAACAAACAGAAAAACAGATTGCTTCCCAAAGCTTCCACTGGATTAACTTAAACACGTAAAAAGGGGAACATCAAAATTCAACACATTCACTGGACATACTTCGGGTAAGAATGGTTTAATATGCCACAGAACACTATTATACACTATACTGACAAAAGTCACCGGACACCTACAAGAGAAACACAACATAGCATTAAATTGACATACATCAGCACGATATATGCATGCACTGACCCTTCGAGATATGCTTTCGACAAGGTTTTGGAACATAGCTATAAGTATGCGCTTCCATTCAGTACATAATGCTGCCACTAACGGTTACTTAGTAGTAGGCCTTGGTTCTAAACTTCTTATTGGGCGCTCTAATTTATCCCATAGGTGCTCTATGGGATTCAGATCAGGGCTCTGTGTTAGCCAGTCCACACATGATACGGAATTATCGTCAAACCACACCGTAACAGTACTTTCTTTATGGCTCGATGCATTATCATGCTGGTATTAACAAGGCTCGGTTCATAATATTGTCACAGAGTTGGTAGGGCATAATTGTCAACAATTTCGAGGTAGACGTGCTGGTTAACAGGTTTGTCCACGATAACCAATGAGCCGGGACCATGCCACGAAAAACACCCCCACACGAGTACACTGCTAGCTGCAACCTTGACCGTAGGAGCAGAACACTGTGGTAAATAGCGTTTCCCCGGCTGCCGCCATACCCACACACGTCCATCAAACTGATGGATCGTGTATCTGGATTCATCAGTCCATAGGACCCGTTTCCATTGATCTACAGTCCACGATAAATGTTTTTTACGCCATGCTAAACGACGAGTTGCATTCCGAGTGGAGATGAAAGGCTTCATCTCCACTCGAAATGCAAATGACCCAGCAATTAACCCTTAATCTGACACAAAACTTGTTAAAAATAGCGATTATATATGCTACGAGGAACTTATTTGAAAGCCTTGTCTTACGCCAATTTTATTTTTAAAGCTGTGACGACTACTTTTAACACCACTGAATTTTGTTTTTCATAAAATACGATATGTAAAATTTTTAAACTTTAAAGCTACGTGTAAAACGGTTTAACATTTTAAATTTACATCTCGTAAGAGTTTGCGCGGGAAATAGTGTACGTTAGAAATTGAGCACGCTGAATAAAAGGTGAACTTCCCCCCCCCCCGCCTTTGTTTCTTCTGACAGCGCAGAAAAAAAAAATGACAACTTAAGCATGATACGTTGTTCGGTGCATGCTGGAAATAAATTCGGGAAAAGGTGCGAGCTTCATAAACTACGCTTTTGTGCCATTTACCCGTTCCCCAAGAATAAAGTCGCAAATTTCGTGGCACAAAAACATTTGAAGGCAAGGAATTAATCCGCAGCAATTTCAGAGACATCCATGTTTCGCCTGTTCGTCTACGTCCGTTTCTCTTGAGCCGTCAAAGAAGATGGCAAATTAAGAACATGACGAAACAAAAAAGGGAAAATGAATTTAATTAGGAAACAAAACTGGTGACAACTTTGGAGAACGCAATAAGCATCGCAGGGATGCTCCAAGTCCGGGAACATACGTCAAAGGAAAATTAAAAAAAAATCTTTTCGTTGCACGGATGAATAAATGCTTCAGTAGAACAATAGCGAAAAATTAACATTCCCCGGGTTCCAGATGACAGGTCTTTAATGGCTGTCACACGGCCGTTTAAAATAAGCGACATCTTAATCCGCATTTCACAGAACTCTGGGACGAAAAATGTTACCGACGTTGTTAGCATGGAATCCTTCGGCTTTAAAAATGTTTCGCTGATAAATGGGAGAGAAGCGAAATGTTTCGCTGATAAATCCCCCACAGCTGCTTATATGCAGTACCACAATACAGGAAAATTAACAGTATTGTGATATTTGACAAAAAGTTAAGCAGTTTATCAGAAGTTCATCAATTTATTCTCTTCAATTCATTATGTTATTTATTTATTGCGTAAAATAAAGCAATTAAAACCCCAATTTCAATCAAAGGAGTGATTTCAGATTAACGTCGACTTCGAAGAACGGCATCACTGCGAATTGTTCACATTTTTCGAATTCATAAATACAAAGGTGGTTCAAAACACGAAAAAGTGCTAAGAATAAATATTTTATTCACACCTTTGTCAAAAACGGATTTAGTTTCTCCACATAGGCTTTTCTTTCTGCAATGCACGTCGAAAGCTGGAAATCGTAGCACATGAATTTTCGTCAGAGAACTTCCTGATTTCAATATCGTGGCATTCAAATAATGACGTAAGTTTTCTGTCACACGAAATCGCACGCATTTATTTTTCTCTGATCATGCAGATTTCAAGAGAATCATATTAAAAAAAAAACGTACGGAATATTTCCATCGGAGGACGCCCATTTTCCTCTTTTCTTCTTTATTTTAATGTATTGATTCACAAACTTGCAGCCAAAAATTCCACATCTCTTTCGTCAGGAAAACATAACAGATGGTGAGTCGAAAGTTTTGCAATATTTGCATAAACGCATGTGCTGCGGAGGGTATGTCACGTGTTTAAACTAGTTCAAGTCGCGAACTGCAGTCAATCAGAAGGGATATAAAGTGGTAGTCATTGCTGTGAACAGTATTGCATGTTGTCGTTTTGTCTGTGGTTAGGACGCCTAAAAGATGAACAACCAAAACCGGCTAATTAAGGAACTTTTGCTGTACGAGTTTGAACTCGGCCAGAACGAGCAAGCAACACGAAACATTTGCCATGTGAAAGGGGAATGTTCGGTGGACCACAGCACCGCAACCAGATGGTTCAAGAAATTTCGCTCAGGTGACAGAAACCTCGGAAGATCAGACAAGGCCAGTTAGGCCGCGAACCGTGGATTCGGAGGCCGTGCGCCAAGCCGTAGACTCCTTACACTCTGAGATTATCAGACGAGCTGGGCACGTCACAGGACATCGGCAAGGTCTACAGGAGCTGCCGCATCGTCCCTCGCGTACTGACGTCAGCTGAAGCAAACCGCCGAGTGGAAGTGTGCACGAAACTCCTGGAAAACCCGCGCGATGAACCTTTCATCAAGAGAATTGTTACGTGCGATGAAAAGTGGGTATATTTTCGTAAACACACAACGGCAGTGGTTGACTCCGGGCCAGCTCCCTGAACCTGTTGGAAACGTGAATGCTTCGAGCACAAGGTGATGCTCTGCGTCTGGTGGAATTTCGAGGGGATATTCCTTTACGAATATGTTTCAGACGGTCGGACCATCAACGCCAACCTCTACTCTGAACAGGTGAAGGGGATGTATGCCGTTTTGCAGCAGAAGTTCACGGCACTGGTGAACAGAAAGAGCGCTCTCCTGCAGCAGGAACAATGCTCGGCCTCATACCGCGCGAACGACCCGGGCAAAACTCCAAGAACTTGAGGGCATCGAACTGATGCCACACTCAGCACAAAGTCCGGTCCGGACTTTTGCCCCGTCGAATTATTACCTGTTCCGGTCCATGGCACACTTGCTTCGCGGGCGGCATTTCATTAACCAGGAGAAGGTGGCAGCTGGGGTGAAGGAGTTCTTCGAAGAACTGGCAGACAGATGGCTAAAGACTGTGCAACGCGATGGCCTATACTTTGAATGCTGGTCGGCTTTTGTCGTAAAGGTACGAATAAAGACAAAATGATCCAAATATTGCAAAATTTTCGACTCACCCTTTGTATGTACCGTAATTTTCGGGCTAAAAGCCACATCTGACAAAAACCGCTATTTAGAAAAAAAAGATACCTAGTAAGAACCGCACAAGCATAAGAAAAAAAATCAGTAGGCTTGAAATCACCCGAAAATTTTGTAATACCGATAGCCATCGATGTAATAGCTTCGTAACAATTTTGTATCATTATCTGAATTATCTGCATACTTCTTAAATAAATTTTTAAAATAATTTCATAATATTTTAAGTTATTTTCGGTAATTTAATTATCTAATGGGCCGGGGATGGCCTAGTAGTCAACGTTCGTGACTGCCACGGAGAAGTTCCGGGATTGATCCCAGGTAAGCACAAACGCTCGAACCGCTAAATATCCTCCGTGCGTCGGATGGACAGCTTAAGCCGTCGGACCCCGCATACTGTATGCCTCCGGTTACAAATAAGGGCGCGTCTCCCCCCACCTTTCTACCTAGCTTCGGTGCGACTTTCTTATCGGGCACTAGTCCAAATCTCCCAGCTTTCTACTCCTAACGGTTGCTTAAGACCTGGGGTCAGAAACTCCCTTTCTAAAATCCTCTACATAAATCTCTAAATCTCTTAATGATCTACTACAAACATGAAATATATATAAACATGAAATGGAATATGGCACTAATATCTCGAATATTCTTTCCTTTATTACTTTACATATTTTATACATTTGCGCTTAATAATAGCTCTTAGAGGATATACTCATTATGAATTCCAGCTTTGCAATCGTTTTCACGGCATGAATTAGTGGGTTAACTTTAGTTGAAAACCCTGATTTATATCAAAAAAAAAAAAAAAGCTTGGACAAAGATGAAGTGAGAAATCTTAGTCATTCCTTAAAGAAGAGTGCCCACGAAGAAAGTATAAATGAATGAATAAAGCAAAAATGCGTTGGAGAAAAATAGAAATCGATTCTGTTCTTTAATACAATTTTTCAGTCGCTATGCGTTGTTTAAAAAATAACGTGGAAAGAGTGATGACATCGTCCATTTACATTATCTCCACGTATTTGATATATATTAACCATTTCTATCGCCCTTTGAATTTATCAGCTACAATTAAAATAGCTGTTGCGTAAAATGCTACCAGATGACGACATCTCAGTTGCTGAGACCATCAATACGTATTCGTGTAGTCAGATGCTGACTGATAAACCACGCATGACGCTGAGAATTGTTGGCGCTGTAGCGTAAATTCGAACGCACTCGACTAGTTATCGAGAGTTATGGGGTTCGATCCCAGCAGTGCCGGAATACAATTTTTCAGTCGCTATGCGTTGTTTAAAAAATAACGTGGAAAGAGTGATGACATCGTCCATTTCCATTTATATATATTAATCTGTTCTTTAAATTTTAAGTATTTTACTAGCTGTATGTAAACCACGAATGCCGCCCTGGTGGCGCAGTGGTCTAAGCAATGGCCTCTGATCATTCGTCCGTAAGGGGTTCAGGTTCGAATCCCGTGGAGGCATGGATGTTGTGTTTGCCTTACAGCACTGGCCCTCTCCTTTTCCTGGAACCAGTGATCTTGAATTAGAGACGGGCGACTGTTTATAGCCCATTGAGTTGCTCACGGTGGTCGTTAATCCACCAATCAAAAAAAAAAAAAAAGAAAAGAAAAAAAGAACGTTATTTTTGGTAACTGTTTTACCCTGTTTTCTGGAGCAATGCTAAACATTCAGAAGTGTTATAGGTCGTGACATTACAGAAACGTAAAACCAATGCTAAAAATTCGTGTTATTTATATCAGGTAATGACAAAAGTGTTTGCCGTTTTCTGAGACTGAGACCAAGTATAACACATACGTAGCAGAAAATAAATTTACTCATCAAAATAATTACCATGGGCATTAACAGCATTCTTCCAACGTGTTAACAACTTATACATACCCCTGCGATAAAATGTCGGTTCATTGGAAGAGAAAAAGTTTTGGAGGGCAGCGTGCAACTCATCAAAATTGGAGAAGTCGTTTCCACGCAAATGATTGTCAAGTGAAAGAAACAAGGGATAGTTTGAAGCAGAGACATCTGGTGAGTAAGCTGGATGACATAAAAGCTCCCACCCAAGTTCTTTGATAGTGTTTCTGGTCAATGAAATGGAATGGGCACAAGCGTTATCTTGAAGGATCCGAAATCCCTTTCTGTTGACCAGTGCTGCTTCCTTTTTCAGTTCCTCATGCACACGTTTCAGTTGTTCATAGTACACTGCAGCGGCGATCGGTTGGCCACATTGCGAGAGTTCATAATGACCAACGCCACGTGCTGTCCACCATACACACAGCATACCTTTACGTGGATACAGTGCTGGCTTCGATGTGTGAGGAATTGAGTCACTGGTGGACAACCAAAGTCTGGACGTCTTGGGGGTGCTGTACTGGACCCACTTCTCATCACATGTGAGTATCTTATCCAAAAATGGTTCCTTCTCATAACGAGACAGCAATGCAAGACAAGCTGAGACACGTTGCTGTTTGTTCACTGCAGACAATTCGTGGGGGACCCACTTAGACAATTTGTATGCCTTATCTATTGCATGCAGATGTCTTCGGACGGTTTTTTTTATTGTAGGTTTAACGACCACCGTGAACAACTCAATGGGCTATAAGCAGTCGCCCGTCCCTAATTTTGGGTCACTGGTTCCAGGGAAGGGAGAGAGCCAGTGCCGTAAGACAAACACAACATCCATGTCTGACCGGGATTCGAACCCGGACCCCTTTCGGACGAATGATCAGAGGCCATCGCTTAGACCACTGCGCCACCGGGGCGGCTTTTGGACGGTTTCATCACTAACACGAAAATGACTGGGCTAGTTCCTGGCATATTTGGCTACTGTCCTGCTCAATAGCAACTTTCAGGGCTTCTGTGTCAAGGTTGACAGGACGACCACTCCGGGACTTTTCGTGAAGGGATTTGTTTTCGGACAGTTTCATCACTAACACCAAATGACTGGGCTAGTTCCTAACATGTTTGACTACTGTCCTGCTCAGTAGCAACTTTCAGGGCTTCTGTGTCAAGATTGACAGGACGACCGCTCCGGGACTTTTCATAAAGGGATTTGTTTTCGGACAGTTTCATCACTAACACCAATGGACTGGACTAGTTCCTGGCATGTTTGGCTACTGTCATGCTCAATAGCAAGCAACGTTTAGAGCTTATGTGTCAAGGCTGACAGGACGACCATTCCGAGCCTTTCCTTGAAGGGATTAATCTCCGTCTCAGAACTTTCGAAACAAATTTCGAGTTGTGCGTTCCTTCACAGCATCTGCCCCGAATGCTAAGCAAATGCAACGAGTTGTTTCCGTAGCACATGAACCGAGTTTAAATTCGTATAACACCCACGAATTATCTCCACTGATACTGCCATTGTGATCGCACGTCTTTCCACTACCAAACTGCTTACACATCTGTTTCATATGCGCAGGACATCTTGGGATTTCAGTTGACGATATACCGCGGGTGGAACGCCATCTCTCCGCAAATTTAATCATTACAAGGTGTTTCTTTTTTCCCTCAAAAAACGGCAAATACTTTTGTGGTTACCTGATATTTGGCTTTTAATGTTACTCCGCACAAATCTATGAGAGAAATGTATCCTAACTCTATCACGAATCGTAGTCACTACCCTTGGCTTTAACCTTTCAGCTGAGGAGAAGGAGGGAATCAATCGAGGGTCAGCAACGTTCTATGCTAGTGGACAGTGAGAGAGAAGACGCATAAAACAGAGAAAGCCAAATTTAATCTGCCACTTTCAGTGGGATAAACGGGCAAGAGAGAAGGCGAAAGCTCCAAAACCATAGCGTACAAATGGAGGCATGTACCCACTACAAAGGGATCTTCCTCTCGTTCTCAATAACGTTGTAGAGAAAAATGCATAGCTCAAAAACAAAGGGAGGGCCAATTCACGGTTATCTACCGCGAGCGGGATGTCACACAAAAACTTACAAGTGCTGTTCGCTGTGCAGTTGTTCAGAAAACAAAATTGGGTACGCGCCGCATCGGCATAACACTGGAAGTGCGGGCAACCCACTCTTTTTACTCTAAGAGCAGCAGATCTTAGGAAGAAAATTAGGGCACATGTTTCAAAGATGAACTGATTCCGTAAGAGTTGTATTTGAATAATGGTCCAGCTTTTTTCAAAATGTTGAAGCCTCTGAAAAACGGTTATGGCGAAATTTACCTAAACGAAATAAACGGCTTCAGAGAGCAGAACGAAGCAAGAGAAGCGTCTTGGTGCAGTACGGCGTAATGGACGCAGGAATGGCTTGAACACTGAGTGTAGGTTACTCCCCGCCTCCTTCGCACGTTTCCTTTTATTTGTGCTGCTTAATTTAACAGCGTACCGCTTTGGTATGTAGTTATGAAATGGGTGTCACATAGGAGGTAATTTCCCGCGCGTGTTTCACGTTCTCCGCATAAAGCTTCTTGTATCACTAATTGGGAGTTTTGTCCCATTAACCTATGTGGTTAATGGGACAAAACTCCCAATTAGTGATACAAGAAGCAATTTGCTAGAGACAGACTGTACAGCAAGAAACAAAATTTTCGCGCCATTCCATATTATCACTAAGTGGGTATGTTGGCTTGGAAAGATGCTGATATATCCAGAATGGGACCCGTCATCGCTTCGGGGTTGAAACTGATTGATCAGTTTTGATGAAGACACGAATATGGATATTAATCACTTGTTTTCAACACGAACTCTTCTTGACGGATGCCAATGAGCACATAATAAAACCTATCAAACTGGTTTCAGACATGGATTTCTCGTGACGGGAAACGGACGTGAACGACAGAAACTGACCGATCAGTTTCAGACCACGAATCATTAGCACGGGAAACAACATTTGTTATGTCTTTCGGGAAATACGCAGACACATTCATTGGGGTACGTTTCGGAAACCTGAAGTGGTAACACAAATGATGTATGACGATTGCGTAGTACGTACATACCGATCGGCAAGTGAAAGTTGTAATAACGATGGAGTAGCTGAGACGATCAGTGGCAGTGGAAGAACAGCGTGGTTTTGTGTCTCATTCCAGTATTCCGACGGCGTGATGCAAACTCTTCTGTGGACAACAGTAGAAACAAAACGTCCGGTCAATTGGCTGAAAAGATATAAAGAAGGCAGAAGATCACCAAAAATATGCTCCAAGATACAGTCGACAGATTTCGACTTCCAGACAAGAAGCCAAGACGTCCGGCATAATTGGCTAAAAGGATATAAAGCAGACTGGACATCACACCAAAAGATGCTCCAAGATACGGTCGACCGATTTCGACTTCCGGACAAGGAGCCAAGACGTCCGGCACGATTGGCTGAAAGGATATAAAGAAGGCAGGACATCACTAAAAGATGCTCCAAAATACGGTCGACCGATTTCGACTTCCAGACAAAAAGCCAAGATGTCCAGGACTATTGGCTGAAAGAATATAAAGACAGGACATCATCAAAAGATGCTCCACGGTACGCTCGATCGATTTAGACTTCCAGACAAAAAGTCAAGATGTCCAGGACTATTGGCTGAAAGAATATAAAGACAGGACATCATCAAAAGATACTCCACGGTACGCTCGACCGATTTCGACTTCCAGACAAAAAGCCACACGACGTTCCCAGGAAAGTCTATAAGTAATCTTGTAGAATAAGTGACAATGACCTTTACACATATCTAAGTACCCTTCACACGACTGTTTATTTGCAAACTAGTGACGTAGGCCTAACAAAAACCAGTGACGTGAGTACTGCACACACTAACCACGACACAGAAGGAATTCCTTTACGAAATTGCAAAGAGTAACTTGCGATAGTTGGGTGTTCAGAAAGTTCCTCTGCTTAGATGGAATTTTACGCACGCAGGTAACGACATTAGTCAGGGTACAGGGTTGAACGCTGCTATTCCGTGACGTCTTTGCTCCGTGCACAGTTGCATGGGCACAAAATCTTACTGGTTGTTGGCATGGACGTTCACTGTGTGACTTTCTGGAAGATGTATGATGAGAACATCACCCTGACAACGGAGCGGCGCGAGTCATTTCTAGAGGAGCATACCCAGGCATGGGTATTGGTACATCATGTACAGCGACCTTTCCTCCTACATGACAATGCACGGCCGCACAAGGCCTGGAATATTCGGCTGTTCATTGAACAGAACAGTTGGGTGAGGCTTCCCACCCACCGTATTCACCGGAAATGAAACACTGTGATTTCAACTGTTTTGGCCATTTGAAAACGGAGATTCCTGGTATTCTCTAAAACAAGGAACAGATTGGATCTCTTAATCAGAGACATTTTTCACAGACCTGATTGACACTGCTACCTTTAATTATGTTTATGAACTACCTACAGTTTGAGAACGTATTATTGATAGTGAAGACTGCTAATGATTACCCTCAAATATGTTTATCATTGTTTTGCTATTGCAGAAATTATGGGAATTTGCTATTATTTGAAATTATGGGAATTTGAAAGAGCTACTGCGCTTCGCGAAACCATCGAGATAATCACGCGACGGAATGTGTGTAACAAAGATGTAACCACGAGCCTTCCTTTCATATGGCACCGGCTCCTAGAAGTTACACGTGACCACCCGGCCCTGGGATCAAACAACCCGTGACATCGTGCAAGTGTTTTACTTATTTTGAATTTAATTATATTCTCAGAAATACATTTGTTCCAGTTGCTTCTGCGATCTTTAACTACTAAATGCCTGATGAAGCTACCCGGAGGTAGTGAAAGCTAGCATCTTTTGTTTCCCTTATTTTCTACGCCTAATAAACGGAGTTCACTTTTTATTGTCTTTCACAAATTTGAAAGCCTTCACTTACTTCCCAAACTACATAATTTCTATGTCGGAAATGGCAGAAATTCGTTCTCATTACTGCTGAGAAATCGGTGTCATCTACCATTAATCTGCTATAATGTGATAACTATAGCCCGGATGTTCAGCACTAAAAACCTCCAAAATAAGAATTTACGCATCAAAAAAAAAAAAAAAATCAAGAAATATGCATTCGAAATTCCTGAAAGTTTTTCTCTAAGATTCATATACACTATCTGATCAAAAGCATCCAGACACTCGCCTATTCCCAAATTCCCTGTTATAGGAAAGGAATTAATAACGGTTGGTGTATCCTTTGCTGCGATCACAGCCTCCATTCTGCTTGGTTTTCCACTAGATTTTGGCACGTTGCTGCGGGTGTTGCCTTCCATTCTGATACAAGAACATTAGTCGGGTGGATCACCGATGTTGGGAGGTTCGTCGTGGCTTCCACCCGGAGTTCCAGCTTATCCAAAAGAAGTTCCATGGGGTGGAGATCGGGGCTCTGGGCAGCACAGTGAAGCTCTTTAACATCCATCTCATCCTAAAGAAGTTCCATGAGGTGGAAATCGGAGCTCTGTGCCAGACAGTGAAGTTTTTGCACAGCCATCTCATCAAACCATTTTTGCACAGACCTCATTTTGTAGACGGAGGCACTGCCTTGTTGGGAAAGGAAAAGGCCTTTCACCCAGGCCCGTAGCCAAACAAAGAAGTTGGGAGGAGATGATGAAGGTCGGGCAAAAGATAAAGAGGTAGGGCACTGGACTGTAGTGTGAATCGCTAGGAGGGGCAAAAAACGAGCCGCAGGTCCGGCGCTGTCCGAAATAGAACTTTTCTGGTTACCGGCCTGTCCTCACCGAACCATTGCTATAACTTTGGGAGCGCAGAATTCTTGAGAATGTCATTTTTTTTGGCAGCAGCGTTAGGCTTCACGAGCACTGGAACTAGGGAGCTCAGACCAAACCATGAAAAGCATGCCTCTCCTCGTTTAGTAGAGAGTACACTAAACATTTGTTTTGATTGGAAGTAGATTCGTTTAAGTATATCCATTCTGTAACGGGGGATAAATTTTCAATAAGTGGTTTCGCTATTGCACCTCAATGCTTGTAACGTACTACATGTCAAGACGACAAATCTGCAGAGATACAGTCCGTCCGTGTAGCTTGGTTGGGAGAGCAACTTACACCTGAATGAGAGGGCGTGGACAAATTTGCGTTTTCACACTGGCGCCCGATTATGGAAAACGGATCCGCTCGTCGTTGGTTTCTTCGGAAAACGTCTAGAATTAATAAAAATTCGTTCTTTGCTTAAAAAAATTAAGAGGGAGATGTGACGTACTATATACAGTGGTAAAGCACGTGTCAAGACGACAGATTCGCAGCGATACATTCCGTCCGCATAGCTTAGTTGGGAGAGCATCTTACTCCGGAGTGAAGGAGCGCGGGTTCGATCCCGTCATTGACAAATTTACGTTTTCACATGCTGCCAAAAGTCTAAAAAGGCGATAATTCCTCTTTTCAAAAGGTGATTTTCCAAAAAAAAAGATTCAGGATTTATGCAAGAAAATGCGCACTAAATGTGAAAATATGCTTTTATTCCTCAGAGTGGCTAAATATGCAAAAATATGCAAAACTATACATTTTGCTTGAACATCCGGGCTTTAGTGATACCTTTGCAACGAGCGTCAACACAAGACTGAAACAACACGAACCAATTTTATTTGTTCTCGTGTGAACTATCTATGGGAGCAGTTTATTCATAATTGCAGATTGGCAGATCTCGAAATGTAATAATTCTTATTATTTGTGGACTCGTTTCTACATTCTTGAACGTGGAAGACATAGAAAAACACTGACTCTTCGACACTGTCGCTCATTCACCATGTTTATTTGTTAGATTCTATATTTTCACTCTTACCTAGTTTTGACGGAAAATTAATTATTCTCCTATATCCCGAATATATTTCGCCTCTCGCTTATGTAGTATACGAAATGTTGGAACAACGCTCGTAACGTACTAAGTAAACTTCATTTGTTTCTGCAAACTGTTTGGATTCTTGAAGAACATGAAAGTCACTCATCTTTCGTATCTCATTTCAATAAATGTGCACGAGAGTAATATATCAACGATATCTCTCAAGACTCATCAGCGCAGGACTAATTGCATTTACTAATTATCATTCAGGAAAGAGAGTTGAAGACTGTCTCTCCTCTCCCTCAGGTGAAACGTCTGTGTTTCGTTTGTGCTTGCTTGCATTGAAACTCGAATGATTCCTTTTGTTATGCTTGCCTGGACGTTTGAGGACAGAACGATGTCTGGCGGAAGCATTTCAGGAAACTATTTCTTTTTATTTTCTATTTCGTTCGGCTTGAGAAATTTCAATTGGTATTTTCAAGTGGAGTCCACGTCGTCATCTGTACGTCGGCGTGCTAACTTCGAAATGTTCGCATCCGAACGGTAATTGATTTTAATGGAAAACGCAGTCGACGTAATATTTGTCTTTAAGGACAGGACGGTTGAAGTAAGACAATAAGTGTCATTACGAATGTCGTTAAGGACTGCTTTTGAGAAAAGTTTTGTGCTCTGCTTATTGCATATCGAGCGACGTGCTACCTTCCAGCTTTATGTACAATTGCATTCAACACTCAGATTTTCTTATTTAGAGTTTTACCAGTTTCAGATATGTGGGATAATCAATGTACTATCCTGTAAGGCAGCGGGTTCCCAAACTTTTTGAGTCGCGGAGCACTTTTCAGGAGAGAAATTCGTCATAGAACACTATCGTCGCACATTTATGCCAAAGGGCACGTATGTGGATTTTTGGCTGTTTTTACCTAACCGCATTTTTCAAGTTGTTAGTCGATATTATATCGTACTGAACAAAAGCACGAATTATTTTTCAAATTCTAAATAACTTAAATTTGGATCTAAACTTAACTTTCCCCATTGAAAGTCATTAATAATTGCAACTTTAAATATGGTTTTCTCAAAACATCAATTTTGCACATACGTATCTTTGGCAAAGGGGCGACGGTATTTTCACCTAGCACCTACATAGGTACTAAACCGAATTGCAGCAGTATTGACGATAGAAGGTATTTTTAAGCATTTAAGTATGTTAAACATCATGTTTCATTTCACTCGAAACGTTATTTTCTCCAATAATTTCAGAGAAATAAGAAACTTATTTTTTTTTTCTTTTTTGATTGGAGGTTTAAACGACCACCGTAAACAACTCCATGGGCTATAAGCAGTCGCGAAATAAGGAACTTACTTGCCTACATAAACGAAAAACAACAACAAAAAACATAAAGGCAACACATTTGAGAATGAATTCGAAGCAGGTATTTTAAATCCACAGTATGTTACCCACATACAAATTTGTAGATATGGTATTTAAAATCATTTTAACAGTTGCAAAAAAAAAAATCTCGACTGGCATCGAAAAAGAACAAAGACTCTGCCAATAATAACTTCGTCCCTCCGCTCAGTCCTTTCTAACAATAATTTCGTAACTGCGCTACGTTCTTCCTAATGATAACTTCTAATTGATCTCTTAAATCTAATGCAATTCAACAAATAACAGCTAATTGAGTTATTAAAGCCAATAACAAAGGATTATGTATTGACTATCTCCCACGCATTTTGTTGTTCACATATACACTATATTGACAAAAGTCACCTGACACCTAGAAAAGAAACACAACATAGCATTTCTTGGCATACATTAGTACGGTGTCGGTACACCTTTGGTCTTAATGCATGCACTGACCCTTCGAGGCATGCTTTCGACAAGGTTTTGGAACACAGCGATAGGTATGCGCTTCCATTCAGTATATAATGCTGCCGCAAACTGTTGCTTAGTAGTAGGCCTTGGTTCCATACTTCTTATGCGGCGCCCTAATTCATCCCATAGGTGCTCAATGGGATTAAGATCAGGGCTCTGTGCTGGACAGTCCACACACGATACGGAATTATTGTCAAACCACGCGGTAACAGTCCTTTGCTTTATGGGTGGTGCATCATCCTGCTGGTACCAACAAGGCTCAGTTCCATAGTATTGCCACAGAGTTGGTAGAGCATAATTGTCCAGAATATCGAGGTAGACGTGCTGGTTAACAGGTTTATCCACGATAACCAATGGGCCGGGACCATACCACGAAAAACACCCCCACACGAGTACACTGCCAGCTCCAAACTTGACCGTAGGAACATTACACTGTGGTAAACAGGGTTTCCTCGGCTGGCGCCATACCCATACACAGTCATCAGACTGATGGATCGTATATCTGGATTCATCAGTCCATAGGACCCGTTTCCATTGATCTACGGTCCACGATAAATGTTTATTACATTATGCTAAACGACGAGTAGCCTTCTGAGTGGAGATGAAAGGCTTATGAGCAGCCGCACGACCACGGTAACCCATGGAATGAAGTTCTCCGAGAGTGGCACGTGTACATACCGAGGTTCCAGTATTTTTACTCACCTGTACACTGAGGTTTTGTGCAGTACTCCCTCGATTAGCTGTAACGACTCTCCCGAGGCTTCGACGACCTCTATCACTGATTTTATTTAGTCTGCCGGTACGTTTCGATGCTTCAAGCACTTCATGTGTCTTCCACTTATTCAGTACAACTAAATATGTATGTTTAAACGGCTCTCGGGTTCTCTCATGGACAACCCACTAATATAACATCCAACAATATTTCTTTTCTCAAAGGCAGTTCTCTCCCGCCGCGACATTTTCACTCAACCTCACAGTGCGATTTGATCGCGGTCAGCTGCAAGCTTGTTTTTATACCGTTTGCAGCTGTACCGCGCATCTTAACGCAGCGGATCCGTTCATTTACTTTTGAAGGGGTGCCCGGTGACTTGTCAATATAGTGTGTGTATAGATTGAACTTTTACTAAAATCTGAATTTTTACTTTTTATTGGCTTACTTATTATGTTCTGTATTTTCGTACAAATCAGAAAAGGACATTAGACACCATCACACGGCCGTTATGTGATTTGGACGTGTGATCGTGAGGCATTTCAAAGAGAGGGCGTTAGTTTTCTAAAAGAATAACATTTGCATGATATGATTAACTTTGGCGTTAATCTTTTGTAATATTTTATATTGGTATAAAACTATGGCAATCATTTTAATTAAAAAGCGTACATTTATGTAACAATATCGGTTTTACGAAAAATACCTATAGATTCCATAGAATTTGAATTATTAAAACGCCAGTAAAATCTAATTAATAATATAGAATTTAAAATTTTTAGTAACTGAAAGCAAGTACATTTTCGCAAAAGGACCTCGAAGATATTTTGTTGCAGGGGGGCGGGTGTTTCAGGCACGCCACTGGCTATGGGTACCCAAAATAAACTGGAATTCAATAACGACATTTCTGAGGTAGCTAAGTTGAATATACAGTTAGAGTAAAATCCCTCAGGAGTAGTACACTGGTGTGCAAAAATTATAAACGCAGAGGAGAAATTAGCATAACAGCGGGACGAACAGGCAGAACGGACCGAAAGACCACTCAGGAGATAGACTAGGGTCCGGTACGGTAGGGCATGCGCATATATGCAGTATGACGTAGGGGGAGTGTCGGAAGGGTATAATGCACACGGGCGGTGTACGCTCAGCAATTCGGTGAAAGCTATTGCACGGTGTACATCGGTTTGAACGACGTCGAGTTGCTGCCACCGTGTGATATGGCCAACAGGCAATCCAGTAGAAGACATCTGGATGACTTTACCCGAGGTCGCGTCATTGGGAAGTTGGAAGAAGGTCGTAGTGGGGCTAGTGTGGCCGAGGAGTTAGGGATCGCTCACAGCATCGTTTCACGAGCCTGGAGAGCATTTCAAACGACAGGAAGAGCTGTCCGAGAGTTTAGCAGTGGTCGTCCACGAGCAACCACGGCGGCGGACGACCGGTATATTGTCCTAGAGGCCAGAAGAGACAGACGGCAGACAGCGGGAGAAATCGCAAGGCGCATGCAACAGACAACTGGACGTCCGTTATCGCGTTTTACTGTGGCCAGGAGGCTGCACAACGGTGGTCTATTTGCACAACGACCAGTACGGTGTGTGCCATTAACGCCTGCTCATCGGAGACGGCGGTTTCTGTGGTGCCAGGAACACAAGAACTGGATACATCAGCAATGGGTATCGAGTTCTCTTTACGGATGAGAGCCGATTTAGTCTGACGAGCGATTCTGGACGTATACACATCTGGAGAGAGCAGGGAACGCGCAATCACACCTCCAACATCATCGAAAGAGACCGGTGTGGAGGTGGCGGAGTTCTCGTTTGTGGCGGTATCATGCTTGGTAGCCGTACTGACCTTCCCATATTGCAAGGAGGTTCAGTCACTGGTGTCCGCTATTGTACCGAGGTTCTCCTGCCTCACGTGCGTCTGTTTAGAGGTGCTGTGGGTCCTGAGTTCCTCTTCATGGACAACAACGCTACACCTCATCGTACAGTGGCAGTCGCAGAGCTGTTGGAGAGTAAAGATATTCAACGCATGGATTGGCCCGCAAGGTCCCCGGACCTAAATCCAATCGAACACGCGTGGAACCTTCTCGGGAGACGCTTGGCAGCACGTCACCAGCCGCCAGCAACGATTCCGCAGCTGCGATTGGCGCTACAAGAGGAATGGGCAGCGATGCCTCAACAGCTCCTTGACAACCTCGTCCTCAGCATGGACAGACGTTGTAAATCCTGCAACGCAGTCAGGGGTGATAATATCCCTTACTAAAGACTGGATTTTTTCTTGGCAGCCGCCTGTCACATGGACGTTTCTGTCTTCTGTCCAGTTGTGCTCGAAGCTACCTTTTCAATAAAGTGCCTTTGTATCCTTTGGATTCCTTGTTTGGACGATTTTACTCACTTGTCCCTTATTCTTACATCTTGGGGATCTTATGGTATAATTTGAGTGGATGTGGAGCACTTCTGCACGACGTTACGTTCGAAAAACCGTCTCGTCCTTAATTTTTGCACGCCAGTGTATTATACTCGTATCTCCCATCACCACCGTATCTCAATCAAGTTATGGTAACCCCATGTGTCACTGTAATTAAAAACAGCAACTACATAAAAAAATAAAAAAAAACGAAAGAAAAAAAAAGAGAGAAAGGGCGTGTGCATTTTTTAGTCTACGCATTCATTTAACTACTACATGGAGGCCGAATGCTAAATCAAGTGCAAATTTTATTACCATCTCTTAACACCCTTTACCTTCGGCTTCATGGTACAAAGAAGTACGCTATTCGGCACTACATAAAGGAGATGGTACAGCAGAAAAATCAACTAACTGCTTTATAATAAAAAATAAATGAGAAAAAAATTCCTAATACGCTACATTCACAGTTCAGGAAGCCCGATTCTTTTTCGTATTTCCGGCAGCATACGTCGCTCTTTTCAAACCGTTCTTTCACGCCACAGCAGTTCCCCAGCAGCTAGAATTCTTTTTTTTTTTTTCAGCGCCATTTTTACCCTTCGCCACGTAGCTTCACTCAATGCCGCCAACGTAAAGTGCCACTCGCTGGTCCCTCATTACCCCTGACCCCCACCCCCGCCAACACGAAAACTGCGTGAGCTCCCGGAAAGAAGTCGCATGCAGTAGCGACCCCTACTGGCTACGGCTTCTTACGCCGGTTCCGCCCGAAGAAATCCCCATAACAAACCATCCTCACACGGAGCAAAAATGCGTCAAGGGGGTAATGAAAAGGCGGTGAAAATCGGGGAAAAAAAAAAAAGTCGAGGCACAGTTTGTCAAGATGCTTCGGTATTTGTATCCCTTAGGACAAAAAAGACAACGGGTGAGAGGGAGTGCGGATGGTTGAGTAGAGGAAAAATACATCGACAGACACGCGTCGTCGCACTTGGAGAAACGTTGCTGTTTTTGAAGTAAGTGAAAGGGCAATAGGGGGATCATATTCCGGACTTCAAAAGGGAAGTGAGAGGGACTGAGGCGGCTTTTAAAAGCATGAATGCTTAGCAAGACTCTCGTCAGCTTTTAGCTGGGTGCTAACGTTTTGAAAAAAAAAAAAAAATGCGAAGTATCCCAATTATTCGTAGTGCAGCGAAGTCGCAACAACAACTACGGAAGCTGTGCTAGATTTACATTCCGATTCCATCAGCACAGCGGAATCTTCAAGATTTTTCAATCTGGAAGGAAGCGGGCAGGAAAGGAGGAGATCCGAGTGATACTCTTTTTTTTTAAAAACAAAAAGAACTGAAATGTACACACACACACACCATGAAGAATTATGTCACGCAGGTCGAACGGTTAAACAAAGCGTTTACTAGCATAAATCAATGCACACCTTTGGCTGTTATGAAGGCAGAGATCCTACCAGGCACGCTTTCCACGAAATCCCCCTTGGTCTGCTCTGAAATTTTCTGCCAGACCCGAAGATCTTACGTGCAAAGATCAGATCTGACGTTTCAATTCGTCCCACAGATGTTCGATTGAATTTAGATCGGGACGTTGGGCTGACCAATCCAACATTTAAACGTCCTGCTCCTAAAACCAGGCCTAGATAGATCTTGTAGTGCGGCAAGGTGCCAGATCTTTCTGAAACAGTCAGAGACCTACTATGCCCAAGTATTGCAACGCTGTATGTAACGCGGAATTGTACTAACTGTCTTCGTACCCGGAGATCGTTCGGCTTGAGGGCACCACAACCAAAGGACTGAGTACTCCCCAGCCACACACACTCACAGATTCCACCCCAAATGTGACTATAGGGACAATGCAGTCCGCCTGACAGCGTTCGCACGGCAAACACGCCACACCCATATCCGTCCATCGGAACGAAAGGGTGAGCCGCACGATTCCTCGCTCCACAGGATCCTCTCCCATCCACTCTTCTGTTGTCCACGAACAGCGAGTGAGGCACGATTGCAGTAGTCGTCTGACATTGCCTAGAGTGATGCTAGACTTATACGCAGCTGATCTAGCATTGTAACCGTGAGCATGTAGTTCCCGAACGACTGTTCCAATGGCTTGTGCGATGTCGCCGGCCAGGTCTGTGGCAGAGAACGCGCGTGCCTTTTTACATTCCTTAGTAAGCTTTGTTTGGCACAATCACCGAGTTTGTGCGGCCACCCAGAATGCAGCTTCACTCTAGTGGCACCATCTGTTTTCCATCGATGAAGCACACAGTGATGGTGGATTTTACTAATTCCAGAAGAGTGCAATATCACCCACTGATTTCTTACTTAGGTGGCATTCAAGCACCATGCCCCTTTCAAAGTCCGTCAGTTCGGCTCCGAGCGTCGCTTCCAATGTGATAACACAGGTGTGCCAACGCTGCCCATAGGAGTAGCACTCAACATACCCCCGTGCGTAAGTTCTGCAAATGCACGTCTATTTTAAGGTGTGGAGGTGTCCGAATACTTCTGTATGCATAATGTATATAATTATTTTCAAAATACTCTAAAGAGAGCTTCGGGGATGTGGATTTCAAATATTTTAAAGCAAAAATAAATTTATATATACACTCAACCGTCCATCTATACGCGAGTGTTCCGTTCTTTAGAAACCTCGCGTGCATTAAATTCGCGCAAATGGAACTTAAAAACAGTTTGAAAACAAATGGTCTACGAATTCCCTTACACGTTATGGCAACACTGACAGTGGGTCAAAGAGTAAACAAATCCTGCACCAAGAGCGAAAAAGAGTGAAGTGATGAGCGTGATGATAGCAATATGACGAATGATGCTTAACAGGGTGTATATTTTGATGCACGCTATCTTGCTAGTTATGTATACGTTGAAGTCGTCTTCTGTACACGGAGGTCATATTGCGATAACAACGAAACTGTGCAATCAGCAATCGTTACTACGTCAGTAATTGCAATCATCGCTACTGTTTTACATGTATTATATACAGATTTTACATATTTCTCAAGCTCTTCAATGACACATTTCAGAATGCTCTTCAATCATTGAATTGAGAATACAAGGGGATAAAGATTAATGGAGATTATTTAATCCACCTTCGTTTTGCTGAAAATGTAGTCGTTTTTGCAAGTACCCCCTCAGAAATGAGGATTATGTTCCAGGAACTTGCTGCTAAAACTAGAGAAGTGGGATTAAAAATGAACTCACACAAAACAATAAACTAGTGATCCGAATTTCTTGGCGTAGAATAGAAAGCAAAGTTTTCTAGCTTTCGCACATCAATCAGATGGCTTTTTCAAGGAAGGTAGACAGCAAACTGAATAATAGAACTCTTTAAAATTATCCAGTTTGCTGTCTACCTTCCTTGAAAAAGCCATCTGGTTGATGCGCGAAAGCTTGCATACTTCGATTTTTATCTACGCCAATAAATTCGGATCACTAGTATTGTTATACTATCTTATGTACAGTATAGTAAAGGTGAAGTTCCTTGCGTAATTATTTACAGAAAATAATTTGATTTAAAATACTTTCACGAATTGAAGATTTAGCGATTGATTGCAATTCAGATGCCTACATTTACACTCGACAACAAATATCAAGCGAGGGTCACGTCCAAGAAGAATTTAACAGGGTTATAAAACTTGGTTGAAGAGTCTTTGAAAGAAACAGTGCAATTTTCACGAGCAATTTACCATTATGTATTAAAAGAAGAGTGTCTAATCAGTGAATCCTTCCAGTTTTTATTTATGAATCAGAGATATAGACTTCAACTAAGAAAGATATTCAGAGGCTACAAGCAACTGCAAGAAGCACGGAGAGATACATGCTTGGTATAACTAGGACGAATAAGAAGAGTCATTCATGGATCAGGAAAATGATAGGAGTTGATGATTTCCTGATCTAAGTAAAATCCGTGAAACAACAATGGGCTGGACATATTACTAGAAGAACTGACCACCGATGGACAACTAAAATACTAGACTGGTCTACAAGCAACAGGAAAAGACCCAAAAAGCAGACCAAGTGGGAGATGGGTGATTGAAATTCGGAAGCATGTCTGAGTGACTGAGAAGAAACTAGCTCAAGGCAAACAGTTGTAGAAGAAACCTTCATCCGGCAGTGGACTGATAATGGTTGATGGTGATATATAAATACATATCATCATAATAAACCATTATCGCAATCCACTGTCGGACGAAAGTCTCCCAATTCTTTTCCACAACGTTGGATCTCCAGCACGCTTTCGAATTTCACCCACCCCTCGTCCACGTGGTCTTGTTCTGTTCTTGGCATGCAATCTAGAATTTTAGTTGTCCAACAATAGCCAGTTCTTCCAGCAATATTTTCAGTGCATTGCCACTTGAGGGCCTTCTCTTTGATCATAGTATCATCAAATTTTGTCATTTCCTTAATCCATGTATTCTTCTTCTTATCTTCCTTGTTCATAACAAAGCCTGCAACTCCCCATGTTTCTTTCAGCTGTTTGCAGCCTCTGCATATATTTTTTAATTAAGATCCATGTCTCTGAACCATAAGTAAGAACTGGAAGGATGCACTGATTGAACACTTTCAAGACATACGTATACAAGATTTACGTGAGTTAAAGTGTACACTCATTGCCCAAAACAGGAAGTACCCTGAAGAAATCATCCAATCGAGATGAAAATAGGTATGTGCATTGTATATGTACAGGAAAGGAAATGGATCATGTATTTGAGAAACGAATTTCACTCATGGAATACAGTGAAAATACGCCAATAATCCGTGTAATATTCCTCTAGCCATGATTTGGTGATTGTAGATGTGTGCGGAGGCACATCAGCTGGAAAGGAAATTGTTGCAATTCCAGAGCAGTTGGGCCATTTATTCGGATAAAACAGGTGCACGAGTGGAACAAGTCAGTACGTTGTAGCGCCACTTCTGGCTAGAAAACAAGCTGTTATCCAGCGTAGAATAGTCTCATACAGTTCACGGATACTGCCGTAAGGTATAGCATGCCAGATGGTGTCCAAATTGTGGGCCAGTTTGCCGACATTCCGAGATGGATGCAGGTGGCGTTCCAAACATATTCGATCGTTGAGAGGTTCGATGATCGAGCTGGCCATGGAAGGGTATCGACATTACGGAGGCAGGCATAGGAGAACCATGCCGTATGTGGCCGAGCATTATTCTGTTGAAAAATTGCTAGGTGATGCTACTACAGGAATGGCAACACAACAGGTCGTAGAATGTCGTCAGCATACAGTTTAGCAGCAAGGGTGGTACGGAGGACTTCAAGGGTGTCTGGCTATCTTAAGATATGGCTCCTCAGACCGTCACTCCCGGTGTGTGTGTGTGTGCCGTTCCACGGTAAAGGCAGGATCCGTGCGCCGGCCGGCTCGTCTCCAGGCACGTATGCGCTAGATATCGGCGACACGAAGCTAGTTCCTTTCAAGCAGAATAACTAAACGCCAAGAAAATAGTGCCCATTTTTCAGTTGTTTTTTCCACTTCATGATTTAACGATTTAGCACAATTTTTTGGTGGAAAAAGTTCTTACGAATCCATGCAATGCCAGGGAGGGACAGCTCTGCTGTTAGTGTTTGTGTGAAGCTCTTCCACAAAGTCACTCTATCAATCTCGTTTTTACCAGTGCACTCAATTCCCCCCTTCTCCTAAAACAGTGGTTCTCAAACTTTTTATTCTATGGAACCCTTTTTCCTACAAGGTCTCGCAACGGAACCCGTCTATAAATACCATTAAAAATTAATGCACCTATATGCCTACTATTTATCACTGATTTGAAATAAAAATGAAACAAAAAATAGGCCATTAGTCAATAAAAAGATAATACTTACAAAAAGGTAATGTAGAACCAATAAAATTTATTATGCCAATGATGCAAGTTTTCATTAATGAAAAATATTAATGTAATGAATGGCTTTGCTTTTCATTGCCACAGTTCTTAAAAATTCGGTATTATCGAAGAAATTTGTAATCTCATGTCGGGCTCTGCATCCAGCTTTTCCGGTGCTTAGTTTTTGTTGAGGCATACACAGGAAAGCCAGTTTTACAAAGATCGGTAAGAGTACTGACACAGCTTTTTGCGATAGTAACGAATATCTTTCTTTCAAACTGCAACAAAAGTCTGCCACTATTTTATAAATGGGTGTCATTGAGGAATCCGGCGTCATTTCAATAAATTATTGGTATCCATCAGATGAAAAGCATGGAGGTTTTTCATTAAAAACAAATGGATTTTTAATCCCTAATTAACTTTTTTCATTTTTTCGTGCTACTCATCAGCAAAATAGTGCCTCATTGAATCAGTGAGAGCTTCCAGATGCTGGATGATTTCACCACATTGTTTGTTTTCTATATCTGAGTCTAGCTCTGACAGAAAGTTTCTCGCGGTTGTAAAGCAATTAAATTCGTGGCTTCAGACACATCTGGTCCAAAATTGAAGTTTTTTTTTTTTTAATGCCACAATTTTGTCGTTCGTGGTGAATACATCAATTTGCTTTCCTTGAACTGCAAGATTGAGTTCATTTAGTTTTGAGAAAATATCAGATAGGTAAGCCACTCGAAGTAACTACTTTTTATCATTTAATCAATCTTTAAAATAAAAGTGGTTATCTGTGAAGAAAGCATGCACTTCAGCTCGAAGTTCATAAAAGTGTTCCAATATTTTACCTCGAAATAACTATCTTACTTCTGTACATAGAAGCAATGACGTGCGTACACTTCTCATATCATCGCGCAAGATTTTAAATCATCTGTTATTCCGAGGACGAGCTTTTATGAAGTTTATCATTTAAACTACTTCACCCAGGGAGCGTTTTAGATAGAGAGGCAAAATATTCGTCCAAGAGCTTGCCTAGGATGTATACAGTGACTACTGGTACAGTTCTTTGCAATCATTTTGGTGCGTGCGACAACACCAGATGTTTTTCCGGCTATAGCTTTGTACAAATATCAATGCAATTTTCCCACGGAATTTCATTTTCTTCAAAGAAGGAATTTAAGCTTTTGAAGATCTCTGTGCAGTTGCATGTGCTGCTAACGGCTTGCATAAAAGATCTACCAGAGATGCTCCTTCGTACGGGTATTTTACAAAGGCGAACAATATCATAAGACCTGACACGTCTGTAAACTCATCTATTCGCAAAGCAAAATTACAAGACATGATGCGAATAATAAGTTTTTCTTTTACACTGCTTGCGATTTCCTTCACTCAGCGAGGAACTGTATTGTTTGATAGCGGAATTTTCGCTATTTCTTCGGCCGATTTTTTCACCAAGCATGCACTTAACCATGTCAATAACACATGGCTTGATAAGATTCTCGACTATAGTATGAGGTTCACCTGCTCGTGCTATTTGAGAGCTTACTAAAAAAGGAAGCCTCAGTAGCTTTTTAATTCACTGTATGTGCTGCATGAAAAAGAGTTTTTTCGCTTTTAAAAGTTCATTACGCTCGCGTACAAAAAAATCAACATTCTTATGTTTGAGCTCTCGATTTGTAGTAGTCTCCAAATAGCGCCGCAGTTTACGTGAGCTATTATGATAAACTTTGCAGCATGCGACACACTGCGAATTACCTTCAGCTTTCATAAATGTCAAACTAATATAGCTCTTGTTGTAAATTCTTCTTTTGGCCAAGTTGACAATTTTGTCTTGATCACACTTTCCAGAAAGTGCATCTGTTTCTTTAACTTCTTTTCCATTTTTTATTGGACACTGGGAATTGGTTGGTTAAAGTTTTCTTGAAAATTTCGGCGATGTTTTACAAATTGCTTGCGGAACCACGGGGTTCCACGGAACACACTTTGAGAAACACTGACCTAAAATAATCTTCTGGACCCGTCCTTGCCATAATCTTTAGATTCAGTCACCCTTGTTTTATTTACAGTGAATAATATATATTTATAACAGTAATAATAACTTTAACGTAATAATAAGGCATCTGCGAATAAGGAACACAGATAAACCTGGTTAATAAGATTAATAACGTACCACCACTGAAAAAACTACGGAAGCTCACTACGTGAACAGTCGATACTCGGAAGCACGGGACGTCATTCAACTCTGCAAAATATCAACCAGAAGTTTCGCGTGCGAACTAGAATTGAGGTATAAACGAAAACACCATTGTTATGGGTAATTAAGGGAGAGCGACATCGGATAAGCCCACATCAATCAGGGGTCTTTAGCTATACGGTGCGAAGAACTGCGTGACTAATCACTGAAAAGGTGGAAACTGGTTTCTGTGGAGTGATGTATCACGCTACACTGCTTTCGAACCCGAAGAGCAAGCCTGTGAAAGTCTACGTTGTCGTTGGGGAAAAAATCCCTTGAAAGATTCGAAAACCTAAACATTAACCCGTAGTGGGTTCGTTCTTATAGCAGAATGTAACAAAAGTACAGTACGGGAAGGGTGCCCTGATAAAACAACGGCCAAAAAAAAATCTGAAAAATATCAGGCGCCGAGGGAATATACCCACAGCGTTAGGTGGGGAAGTTTAACCGGCTAGAACGAATTAACTAGGGGGTTAACAAAGTGGGATGAAATCAGCTTGAACGAACATGCTGTATTTGCTGTTTAAGAAAAGAACAGAACGCGGCTGGAACGAATGAACCTGCGCAGGAGTGGGGAACCTACGGCCTTTTAGGCCATTAAGTGTGGCGGTCTTTTGAGTGAACGCAAATTTTTTGCAGAACAAATTATTTTATTAATATGTTTTTGTTCGTCTTTTATTATTTCTATTTTAATCTTAAAATGATCGTATTTAAAGTACCAAAGAGTAAAAGAAGATTCAACGAAATAATGCTCCCTGACTGACGGCTACAATTACAACATTAGGAAGTCATAAGGGCTATTTTGACACCTACTACGCTCATAATTTTGTTCTATGGCTCCTAAAGAACTGCAGGTGAAATTGATTGAGCTCTCAAAAGATGGCATTTTAAAGCCTTTATTTGACGCTAAAAAAGATCCAGTTGAAATACAGAAAATTGCAGTAGAATACCCACGCCTTCGTCAACATGCACGAAAAATGCTTTCTTGCTTTTCAACTGCACTTATTACTGCGAATCTACATTCTCCTGCCTAACCCAAATCAAGACGACCTGTTTAAGGTCACAAGTGACGGATACCCGTCTAGAGAATCACCTAAAAGTGCGGACCTCCATGTTGCAACCAAATATTCAAATACGATACTTTCCGAAAAAAAAACAGTTATAAACAAAGTCATTAAAAGGTTAGTTAACTTTAGAATTAGCATTTTTTTTCATTTTTTGAAGTTAGTTAGTACATAGTAAGATTTTTACAAAATACTGTACACTTCAAAGTATATTTAATTGAAGTTTCTTGAATGCGGCCTTGTTAGATTATGTACAGCTAACTTAATGCGGCTTTACAACATGAAAAAGTACCTCATCTCTATCATACGGGGATGATTAACACTAGTTCTTCCTGACTGACTACCTGCTAAAAGGGCTCTAACAATGGCGACGAACCAATGCAAGAAGAGAGATTTGAATCACCTTTATTTACCCAGTGGTATGATACCAGAGTCAGGAGGACCAACAATTCTCAATCGAACCTTCGGTTCTGAAGCAGGGAACTAAGGGTCTGGAAAGGAGCGTTTTTCACCAGTCAAGGGTTTATTGTCAGTACCGCTGAGATGAGAGAGAGAGAAAGGAATTGTTTTGTCGTAGCTTTCGTAAAACCTGGCCGTTATATAAACATTTCAGTTTGGAAATATCAGAAATTTTTCAGAACAGTTTGATTCAGGTACATCGCTGCTTAAATAAACACAGTGAAATGTCTATTAACGGACACCTCCGAAAAACGGTAACCACTGAACAACGGCAAGTTTTTGTTGGTACAAAACAACTGCGGTAGAACTAATATTAGCGATAACCTCCGAACAACGAAATCTTTTAACAGTATTTAATGGATGCCCCACTGTGGAGATCTAATGGATAACTTGTTCCTTAGAATTTTACGTAGGCACTTCGGCGTGAGAGATGAGACAAGGACAAAGCGTATTCGTAAAGGAACTGTGCCTCGAGCAGGATGGCCGAGGCACAGGCTTACGGCGGATACAAGGAAGTGCTGAAGTTAAAAGGAGTTCAAGTTTAGTTTTGCGTGAAACTAGCTGCAGCTTCCAGGTATGTTTCAGTCTCCCTTCGGGGGCTGTTTCTAGTGCTTGGAACGTTTCCCATTGGGGCGGTATCACTTGGATTGGTCCTTGTCGATTGTGTTCTTGCTTTCCGGCGCTCGGCCAGTTAATTATGCAGTGACACTTCACGGTAGGGAGATGTGACGTGCCTGCCAGCAGGACGCATACGACATAAAGGCAGATAGCAGTCAGAACGAACGTCCGCGTAGCTCAATTGGTAGAGTGACTTATTCCGGAATGAGGGGACCCGGGTTCGAGCCCCGGCGTGGACAAAAATGACGGAGAAATTTACTTTGTTATAAAGTTCATATTCTTTCCTCTGTGGCTCTAAGATAAAGCCGTATCGTGTTAAGAAGTGATGCCGCATTCTCCAAGTAGCACGCCAGAGTCATGTAAGCAACAAAGACATTTATGCACCTCGCTATTACATACAGCACTACATACGAAATTAGAAAAAGGTCATTTCACCTTATGAACAAAAGATTTGTGAACCTTGCTGAAATTAGGTTGTCGCAAGATTTTTTTGGGTGGGTGGGTGGGGGGTGTTAGCCATCACCGTGAGAGCAACTTCATGGGCTATAAGCTGTCACCGGGCACTAATTAACGGCCACTTGTTCCAGGGAAGGAAGAGCGACAGTGCCGCAAGGCAAACACAACTTCCATGCCTTTACCGGGATTCAACACCGGACTCATCTGGAATGAATGCGCAGAAGCGAGCGCTTAGACCACTGCGCCACCGGTGAGGGCATTTTGTTTCGAATTACCTTCATTTACAAGAATCCATGTTCTCGGGAATCACGATCCAGCGCGTCGCGTTCACTTCAATAAGCAGATTTATTCTCCGGTTTGAACAGTACTACACCCCGACCTCACCAAATTAAGACATCTGCTTTCTTTTTTATTTCGGATTTTTTGTTAACTGCAATGAAAATCAATAAATTAGAGTCCTTAACTTATTAAATTAATTAAATATGCAATCAGTACCGAGCTTCGTACTTGCGTTACTAGGTAATACACTGAAGAGTAATTGAATTAGAGATACCCGTCTAGTAACGTGTTGCACCACCTTTCCCCCTAATGACGGCGGCGATTCGTCTCGGCATGACACCGGAAGCGTTGGGAAGCCAAACCGATCCACGACCACTGAACGAGTTCCCACAGTTCACGAAGATTTGATGGAGGAGGGTCTGAGACTCGAACATCTCTCTCGATGGCATCCCAGATATGCTCGATGGAATTGAGGTCAGTTGACCTAGCTGGCAAAGAAAGCGAAGTCACGTCGGTGGAGTGTTCATCCAACCATTCGGATACAATTCGAGAGCGATGGCACGGTGCATTGTCTTGTTGCAGGATGAGGTCCCCAGTGGGATGTTGAAGATGCACAAACGGGAGCAAATGGTCGTCCAGGATATCCCAGTAACGTTGGCCTGTGAGGGACGATGTCACACGTACCAGGGGTCCCATTTCAATTCACGTAAACAATCCCCAGACGAGAATGCCACCCCCACCAGCTTGAAGAGTACCCTGCTGGCAAGAAGGATCCATCGCTTCATGTGGTTTGCGCCGTACTCGTATCCTGCCATCCGCATGTACCAACGTGAATCTGGACTCATCAGTCCAGGCAACATTTTCCCACATGTCTAGGGTCCAGTGGCGATGTTCCCGCGCCCATGCTAATCTTTGCACCCTGTGATGTGCGGTCAGCACCGGTACCCACGTGGGACGATGGCTTATGTACCCCATAGCGAGGAGATGGTTCTCGATGGTGTGGCTGCTTACACGTTTTTGTGCACCAGCGCTAAATTGCCGAGTGATTTCTTGCACTCTGGCCCGTCTACCCGCTGTTACAATGCGAACTAGCCGACGATGATCCCGCTCATCCACACGCTGTTGTCTACGGCAGTTGGATCTTGCAGGGATGGTTTTACCGGGTTCGATGTACTCACGGTGCACCCATGACACAGTGGCTCGTGAAAATTCCAGTGCCTGCATGACTTCCGAGATAGAGTGACCCATTCGTCGGGCCCCGACAATTTTCCCACGATCAAATGCGCTTAGATCCTTCGTCTTACCCATACTGCGTCCGACTCTTACTGATTCCCGTCGCATCACTCCTTATATTGTCGGATCGCCGCATACGTCATGGCGTTTCCGTTTACAGGGCCGCCCACAGCGCCACATTTACATAACGCCAGCTGTCTCTAATTCAATTGCTCTTCAGTGTACATTACTGACGCGTTTAAGTAAGCCGTAATAAACTTGAGATTGAATAATGGGTGATGGGGGAGGGGGTATAGTTTAAATTTATGCATTTCCGCATCCTTTTGCATTCTGAGATGCTGGATCCTACAGCTAGTCAGTAGATACCTCGTACATTATATTATCCAAAGTATTCGGACAAAACAATGTTTTTGGGACAAATGACTTTACAATCGCAATTAGTTAATTGGACCACCTTTAGCTGGTATGACAGTGACAACACGTCGAGGCATACTATCAACCTATTTCCGGTAGGTCTGGATAGGAATGACTCGCCATTCGACCTGTAAATCTGCTGCCATAGTGGAGAGCGAAGACGGTCGTTGGGGTCCATTTTGTACCCGTCGCTCCAGTTTATCCTATGGGATTAAGGTCAGGACTCTGAGCAAGTCAGCACCTCATTTTCAAGAAAACAGTCCTGCACACGTCGTACAATGTGGCAGGGAGCTCGATCGTTTTGGAAGAGACAACAGTCATTTCCGTAATACTGCCACATTGTTGGTAGGGCACAGTTATCCAAAACGTCGAGGTGCACTTCAGAGTTCATGGCATAATAGCCAACGGGCACAGTCCCATCCACGAAAAACAACTCCATACCATGATGAAGCCTCGGTCGAACTTAACAGTTGGAAGAATACAGTCCGACGAATATCGTTCGTTCCGGGCTGTCGCAAAATCCAAACATGTCCATCAGATTGGAACAGTGAAAAGCGTGACTCTCACTTCCAACGACAGTTTTCCAGTCGCCCACAGTACAGGTACGACGGGAGACACACCACTCCAAACGGCGCTTCGCATTCACGGCAATAATGTATGACTTGTGTGCCGCTGCTCTACCATAATAACCCACACTGCGCAACTATCTGCGCATAGTTATGGTACTAACCGAGCCATTACAAGCATTTCCTACTTCAGCAGGGATGGAAACGGCAGAGGAGGAACGGGATTTCTTAACATTTTTTACCATGGCTCTTTTGTCACGTTCCGTGAGTGTGTGCTGCCTTCCTGAACGTTTTTTTTTTTGCTGCAGTCGCACCGTCCTGCTTCCATCTCTTCACGGCATCACTTACAGTCGATTTTGGTGTGTTTAGTGTAGCTTCAATGCTCCATATGGAAACGTTACTCAAATGACATTCTATGACCAGCCCACACTGGAACTCGGAAAGTTCAAGTCCACGCGGCAAATCCCCTTCAAAGTTACCGACGACACGACAGAACATCTGAGCACACCTTCCCGCGCAACAGTTCTTTGCACTTAAACAAATATTTGATAGTGTCCGAATACTTTTGATAACATAGTATAGATTCACTTCAACACCATCCAAACGCTAGTATGCGTTGAAGCCTAGAAGTTACCGCCTTTGCGTGCTTTAGAGTTATTATCAAAGGAAGGGGCAAATGCAGAAACTGAAGACTATAAAACACAACTTCTTTGTTTACTTGCCACTCGAACCCTTTTCCTACGCGGGAGAAGACGAGCTAGGACAGACAGATTTCGAAACGCATAAGGCGAAATACTCAAAAGTTCTTCCTATTTCCAGAGATGGAAACGGGTCAACGGGTCGACAATTTCTTGCGGGTCCAATGGGTCGGTACAAGACGTTCCTGATCCGATTTTATTTCAGTTTTATTTTTGAAAAGAGAAAAATATATTCCAAAGAAAACTGCGCGTTGTGGAATTCTGTAGTCGATACTGGTGCCCACGGAGTGAATAATGATTTGCCATGCAAAAATATTATCCTCTCTTTTTTAAAGCAACGAAGATTTCCACCGAACGACGTCAGACAATATATCGTAAAAAGATACTTCCGGTTCTTTTACAGTGCGATTGTCCAGGGCAAGGTACAGGCAAACGTCATTCGCCTGTTTCTCAGCTGATTCGCTCTCTCCGTGCGAAGTTCACTGTATGACTAAGAGTTAGTTTTCACATCGCATCTTTTACATTGAGCATTCAGAGGTTTTCGATTGATGTGCTAACATCCCGTTCCCATGACACGGCATGTCGAAATTAACTCCTTATTTGTTATTATGGATGATTTAATATTAAAGAGGTTGAGAAAGGCGTCGAGGCCGACAAATACGTGCTTGTTGAAAACCACAATGGAAAGAGTGAATGCTGGAAATTGTTTCGTCTCATTAAGGAACCGGTGAATAATTCTGTGTTGTTTGGCCTTGCTTGTTGTTCAAAATGTGGAAAGTGTATAATTACAAAGAAAGATGTCGACTGTGTAATAAGAGATTATGGAACCAAAAATCTAACGGACCATATGAAAGTATGCGCACCTCCATCAAAGCGTGGAAAGAGTGAACAATCTAAATACATTTAAAAATACATTTGTGTAATCGTAAATAATTATTCTTGTTTGTAATATACTCCATGGTCACGGTCATAGTTAGCCATTACTTCTGGATTACACAAAAGAGTGGCACTAAAAATGACACTAAAATTTAGCAAGTAACCAAATTTTTTTATTAAAAAAGGATTTCAGTTATTAAACATCAAGCAGTTATTGGGATGACTATATATATTACGTTTATATGTATAGGGGCCTATATCATCATCATCATTGTCAACCATTATCAATCCACTGCTGGACGAAGGTCTCCCCAAGTTTCCTCCACAACGGTCTGTCTTGTGCCAGTCTCCTCCATGTCACTCCCGCATACTTTCGAATTTCATCCACCCATCTTCCATGTGGTCTTCTTCTGGGTCTTTTCCTGTCCCTTGGAATCCAATCTAAAATTTCGGCTGTCCATCGATGGTCTGTTCTTCTGGCAGTATGTCCAGCCCATTGCCATTTCAGGGATTTAACTCTGATCATGATGTCTTCCACATATATATATAAAGTGAGTTTAGAATTTATAGTTCAAAGCAGATTTTTCTGAGTCAGTTACGGGTCAGAGTCCGAAATTTTTGACTCGTTTCTAACTCTGCCTATTTCATCCACCATAAGTAAGAAACACACACACAACACAAAATGTCAAATCACACCACAACGCGAGGAATACCCATTACCCTCCCCCTGGTTTTGTTTATTCAAAAGGTCGATATTCCAGTACTCAAAACTTTTTGTTCTGTACGAGTTCGTAATAGAATTTTGATTGAATCTGCATGATCAACAAAAATATCAAGGTACGTTTTCCAATAAACGGAAGGGTGCGCGAGATCTACAGATTAGCTAAACAGAAGAAAACTCCAAAATGTTTGCATTTTTAAAAAAATATAATAATAAAAAACATGCAAAACTGCACTTGCTTCCTTATCCATTGTCACGGGCGTGCTACCACAATCAGGTGAAGCCCCCAATGCTGAACGCATTTATCGGCTAAAACTTCATTAAAGAGGACTTGTTTTTAATTGTTCCATTCGATCCACAGTAGTCACGTTTGTTTGAGCTTAGTTCAGTAATTTACATAATCAATCAAAGTCTTCTTGTGGTCCATTATTAAAAATAAAATCCAGTGCGAACCGGGGGATGGGGGAGAAGAAAATTCAATGGCCGAAGGAGGAGTGAAAAAAAGAAATAGAAAAAACAAATGGGGGGATTTTAGATAAAGTTCATTGATCCATAAATTAAAACTTTTTATACGTGACAAAGAAGCAAAAGTAGTTGAGCACCGTTGAAAAGAAAGACTAGTACGGGGAGACGCTGCCTGTCGCTAGAAGCTTAAGAACTTCATGAATTTATTCCTATGCGAGGAGAGAAAAGCATTTTTTTTTCAGCTCCTTTCACTACATTGTTTTTCAATCTATGCAGCGCTTTCATTTTTTTTTCTTATCGTCTTATGATAGCATTATCTTTTTTTAACATCAGTTTTGAGGGAGTTTGTATAAAGAGTGAGAAACTAAGGTGGAAGAACTCTGGGTGTTGATAAAAGAACTGGTCTTTTCCCTTTGTTTTGGAGTGAGCCACTTCACAATCTTCGCTAAAGTTTCTCTTGTGCGTCTTAATGAGGACCATTCATAAAAGCTAATCACTTTTGTTTTATACAGAGTACAAAAATATATCAAAAAACATGAGAAATCAGCAAAAAAAAAAAAAAACTTTTTTCATTTAAATTATGCTCTTTCAGATTAAAGATCGCATATTTATCGATAACAACTTACTGGTGCTGTGCTTGGAAACAGAAAAAAAAAAAAAAGAGAAAAGTTACGTCAATTATAGAAAAGGCGAAAAAAGTTGATCTACTGGTGGTGTAGCGTTGAATTTTAACTTTCAAGTGTAAATACGCAGAAAATTGAGGGCAGAAATATCACTACGAATATCACGTCATAGCAACTTTTTATATTTACTTTGACATCTACAACAATCGAAGGATAAGTGGTCACCCGTCCTTAACTTAAGGTCACAGCTACACAGTTAAAACTTGTGCAGTAAGTTGCACCAAAAAATAGTGCTACACCAGCTGCATTATTTTTAAAGCAAAAGTAAGCCATTGTGTGTTGCATGAATCATGGTGCAACTTCGCACAATTCAGGTTGAAAACAATACCGTGGACCGTGGTGCATAATCGCATCATGATTTTATGTAGTTCATGCATCCCACAATGGTTTGCCTTTTCCCCAAAAGTGGTGCATCTGGTGCAGCACAACTTTTCGGTACAACTTACAACAAATTTTTTAACAGTGTAGTTTAAAAAGAACGGGGGCAGCCTCGGTGGAGCACTGGCTGCCTTCTGACTATTATATGTCTGGCATGAGTTCGGGTTCGAATCCCGTGAGGCATGGCTGTTGTATTTGTTTTACGGCACTGGTTCTCTCCCATCCCTGGAGACAGTGGCTTTACATTAGTTACTTGCGACAGCTTATATAGCCCATCCAGTTACTCACGGTGGTCGTTAACCCCCCCCCCCCAATATTGTGTGTGTGCATAAATTCTTCCCGTTTTTGTAGGCTACAAAGAAAGGAGGAGAACACAACAAATAACGTAGCTAGGATTACACATAATTGCCATCATTCTGTATGACCTCTTGTGATCTGTCTATGAATAGGTGAAACCCACGCCGGAAAAACTCCTGTGTTTTAGAGTCAAAAAGGTCATGTAATGCCGTTTTCACATCA
This sequence comes from Macrothele yani, assembly GCA_039090855.1. NCBI lineage: Eukaryota > Metazoa > Arthropoda > Arachnida > Araneae > Macrothelidae > Macrothele > Macrothele yani. The sequence continues at coordinate 7,157,876 of CM077014.1, forward strand.
TCCACATCATCGAAGGTTTGAGAGCGAAGGCGTTCTGTAACGATCGAAAAAGGTGGTAGTCCGTAGGTGCCAGGTCAGGGGAATACGTCGGGTGAGGTAACACATCCCAACCAAAGTACAGAAATTTTTGCCGAGTGATTAAAGCAGCATGAGGTCTGGCGTTATCATGATGAAGGATCACGCGTTTGCGATTGACGAGTGCTGGACGCTTCGATGTCAGTTGTTCCCGCAATCTCTTCAACTGTTGGCAGTAGAGGTCAGCATTTATCTTTCGGTTAGGTTCCAACACCTCCCAGTGGATTAATTCTCTGGACATCCCACCAAACACTCAAAAAAACCTTTTTGGGATGCAGTCCTCCTTTTGAGTTCGATACAGCAGGATCCTCACCTTGGCTCACAGTCCGTCGACGCTTTACATTACGATACAGTACCCCATTTCTCATCACCCGTTACAATTCGTCCCCAAAACGGCTCATTTCTGTGACGAGAAAGCAAAGAAACACAGGTACGGATTCTCTCCTCTCGTTGCTTTGCATAAAAGCTGGTGCGGAACCCAGTTATCGAACTTGGTGATGAACCAAAGCGCATGCATCCGTTTTTCGACTGCTGTTCTGTGTACCGACAATGTTTCCGCTAATTACTGAACGGATTGGTTGTGGGTCATTTGTTATGGCTCGGTCCACATCCTCGTCAGAAACCCCTGATGGATGTCCAAGACGTGGTTGATCTTTATAGCTTCTGCCTCCGTCCCGGAATTTCCGAAACCAACGGCGACATGTGCTATCATCAACTGCATCCTCCCCATACACTTGACAGATGTTGCGGCAAGCCGCGGCTGCAGTGCTGTCTTTAATCGAACTCGTACAGTAAACAATGTCTAATGTGCTCCTTATCGCATGCCACGTTACACCGTCCATGATTTCAGTTAGGAACGACTGACTCGGACGAACCTAGTGCCTTTATATGCTGTACTGTTTTTGTTTTTTTTTATTGGAGGTTTAACGGCCACCGTGAGCAACTCAATGGGCTATAAGCAGTCGCCCGTCCCTAATTTAGGGCCACTGGTTCCAGGGAAGGGAGAGAGCCAGTGCCGTAAGACAAACACAACATCCATGCCTGACCGGGATTCGAGACAGGACCCCTTACGGACGAATGATCAGAGGCCAGCGCCTTAGACCACTGTGCCACCGGGGCGGTACTGTACTGTTCCACGATTTATTGGCTGAAAATTGGGCATCGCAGCAGCATCTGTGGCGTAACTACTCCGATCGCAATTTGCATCTATTACAAAAACGGGTGGAACTTTTGCACACACCCAATATCATCCCAAAATTTAAAATTAGGACCATCAGTATGAGAAGTTCTACATCTTACATTAATCGTCCGCCAGGTGAAGAGAAGTTTCGTGTACTAAAACCAGCACAGTTTTGTTCACTCATGTTACGCATTTTGCTTTATTTTTTCTCCTACATAATCCAATGCTTACAAAGTAAGGGGCAGAACCAGTGTCACAAGAAGAACACACCACAGGCGTCTCTCAAGGTTTCAACCAGGGCCAAAATCCGCGATTTTTTACGACTACAGTGAGCTTTGAACGCTCTAAGAAATCGACAGTCCCTAATTCAGGGCCATTTATTCAAGGAAAGGGACAAAACCAACAAAGTATGCTAACACGCCCACTCACGCCTTCCCTAACACTCGAACCCAGACCCAACCTGACGATTAACCAGAAGCCCGCGCCTCAGACCACTCATCCATCGAAACAGCGATTACCAGCAATAAAATTAAGATCGGGAGAAGAGAACCTTAAAAAGCTCGGTGTCGCACGGTCTACAGCGCGAGCTTCGGGCTTCTCGTATTGCTGGGTATGGGTTCGAATTCCGAGTTAGACATCGATGCTGTCTTTGCTCTGAAGGCACTGGTTTTGTGCTTTCCTGGAATCAGTAAACTTAAAATGCACAGTCGTGCATACTCTCAGCCTCAGATGCTTACAGGTTTCCTTAAATCCAGAAAAGAAGAAGGAAAGAGAAACTCTCGTGCAACGTTTCTGACGATCGAACTACATCACAGCTGAGTTTTATGTCGGTGCACTGTTCACGTAAACAAAACATGGATTTTCTGCGATAACACTGCCACCAACATTACGCCGCTCTTTTCATATCAATATTTTTACAACTAAACAAAACTGATATCACGAAAGCTTATCTCCCATTAAGGCACATTCGCTGGGTTGTAAATTCTCCGCTTCCGAGCCGCACGATAACAGTTCTCTGGGAGTTCAACGGTATCTCAAACATTTCATTCATGAGGAGTCTTCAGAATGACGACCCCGAATTTCAGCTTACCCTTCCAGTTTGATATCGGAAAAATCCATGTAAACAGCTGAGGATTCGCCTCGGTTGGAAAGCCGATAGAGGAGTAAAATTATAAAAAAAAAAAAAATTAATACAGCGTACATATTTTACACACATTGCTCAACAAGGAGGGTGCAACAACGCCCGTCCGGATGGACAAGTGGTACGCTGTTGTGGCTTCTAACCATTCGTTCGAGATGTGTCAGGGTTCGAATCCCGGTTGAGACACGGATGGTGTGTTTGCCTTTAAGACGCCTTCCTTCCTCGTAACCAGTGGCCCAAATTAAGTACGAGATACTGCTTACAGAACTTAGCGATGCTCACTGGTCATAAATCCCTCAAATGAAATAATATAAGAAATTGCCATACCGAGGAGTTGATGTACTGACATGTAAATTAAATGGGCTACATTCGTGCGTGGAACAAGCAGCATACACCCAAAAAATATTTCACTTCCGGATACCAGCACCAAACTTTAGGGGTTGGCTAAATACATATCAAAGACTGTAAATCAACCGGGAGACAACCTTAGAAATGATTACGTCACATGCAGTGATGTCATGGAAATACCCGCCCATCAGATTCTTTAAAGTCGCATATCTCAGAAACTGCTAAACGGATTTTAATAAAAGAGGTATCATTTTAAAGCACAATGTTCTACCTAAAAGAAATGTTATTAACATTTTGCTGTAAATACAATAGTTTTCTTTTTATTCCTAAAATATGAGTTTTTTTTAGTATTTCTTGCAATTTCTTTTCCCACCCACTTCCCAAATAACATGCTTACCCAAAATTAAATACAACATTGCTTAAAATAGTTTCTATAATATAGCTATAATTTCAGAATAGGTTTTGCGGTATGCTTACACATATCATTTGTTTGACTTACCTAAAAATTGTCCAAGGTTCATTCGTTATGCATACATATATCAGCAAATAATGAAACGGTTTCAATACTAATACAAGGTATCATTTTAAAATACTATTTACTCTCAACAAAGAAATTACATTAGCAATTTTATTTTGAATACAATTGTTTTCATTTAAATTTAACATTTTCCTAATATTAAGTGTTTCCCGAAAATACTTCTAACAATTACTTGAACTGTACAACATTTGGAATTCATGTCAATATAATTAGTTCATTATTCATCTTTTCTCGAGCAATAACCTTCCCATGTACACAAAATACTGCATCAGAGTCTAGTTTTTACAACCCCAGTTATAACATCAGATCACTTGCTAAAGAACTTCAGTGGAGGTACCCTGAATTGTATGGAGAAGACAAAATGTACTTGATGTTAAAAGGATTACACATTCAAATGGCCATAAATTCAACGATCGATTCATAATTGGAAGTATCTAGTTGGATCTGGCTGATTGGAAGGATCTTTAAAGAATCCGCTGGGCGGCCATTTTGATGACGGACGTAATCATTCCTAAGGTTGTCTCCCGGCGGATTTACCGTCATTGATACGTATTTAGCCAACCCCCAAAGTTTGGTGCTCGTATCCGGAAGTGAAATATTTTTATGCTTGTTCCATGCACTGATCCAAGTTCCGCAAGAATTGATTATCTGGACTCCGGCTGAGCAGAGTTTAAAGATGACGTACGTAAGGGCTCTCCTTCATTGTACAGCAGACGTATAGGGTCGAGGGTGTTTAAGATAAGAGTTTGTTCCAAATACGCTGACGGGACCCTGCGTTGAACTGAACGAAACAAAGTTGCAGGGGTCGTCGATATGTGAGAGCTGGGTCACTCCTTACTAGCAATTTCTGCTGTCAAGTGGTGAAACGTGAGCACAGTACAAGGTTCGCTTTGAGCAGACGTGACAGGAATGAAGCGGACGAAGTTGATGGACCACTACATATGAAAATCACTTATTCCGTACAGGGGCTGTTTGTGACCAGTTTACTACGGCAAGCATGCTTGCAGCGTGAACTGCGAGCTGCTACAAGTAGAAAAGTGCCAGCTGAAGCCATACGACAACATCTACATGACGGGAGACTATACAGGCGAGACGTGTAGTACTGAACCTCACGTTGCTGCCACATCACAGGACCGCTGTACGATATTCTGCAGAGAGAGACGACACCTGACTTACCTAATGGCGGTGCGTACTATTCACGGACAAGTTTATATTCTTCTTTGGCATGCCGAATGGTCACAGATCCGTGAGGCGCCATCGTTATAAGCATCATGAGGGAAGCATTTACAATCAACGCCATACAATATATCCCGACGTGGCACTGTTATGGAATACAATCCGATACGGGGCATCCAAAAGGCCTTACAGTAGTCGTGGTCGTGTATGGGTAATTAATGTCAATGACCTTATAAAGAAACTGAGTATATATCACACGATGGCTTATGACCGCGCTGACGAAGATTTAGGCCAAATGAACAAACTAGCGACGAGGGCACCGCAAACACCACCCACTACGCAATATGAACTCTGCTACCGAGTAACACTGAGTAACTCGGTTGCTACGTTGCATCGCCGCAAAAACTGGGTTCTCACGAGGTTCCTCTGATTAAATGAAAATTGCGGGAAATTTTTATAACTCGATTTTTACAGCTCTCATGTTGGGGCGTATATATAAAGCAATTAACTAAAAGTTATTCCCTAACTTCGTCTTATGAGCTGAACCGGTCGAGTACGGAATATCTTTAAATACAAACTACCTGAGCCGCAGTGGGGCGATATCACACCCACTGTGGGGCAATTAGAACGTTCGCCCTTCGCCTCCTCCTTCAAAAATGAACAGCTCTGAAAAATATTTTTGCAAGAAAAAGGTGTCTATTTGGCTTTTCTGATCAAATCCAATGAAACAATCTTTTATTAGTATTAAAAACACGACATTGCTCTATAAATACAAATTAACTGAAATGATCGTGAGCAGTGACCTGTCTTGCAAAGTCCTGTATCCATGTGTAAATATGTATGGATACCAAGGAACAGAAAAATACTCAGAAGACAACGTCGGAGATGCGACGATGAAATTCAAAAGTATGCCGGAGTGACTTGGAGACTTGCTCAGAAAAAGTTGTTGCAGAAACTCTGTGTGTGTGTGTGTGTGTGTGTGTGTGTGTGTGTGTGTGTGTCACTCGCTACCGAACCCGGTATTTCTTTAATAATAATAACACCAATGAAGATATTGCAACGAAATTGGAAGTGGACTTACCTCATTTCGTGCGAAATGTGATGACATCACAACATGTGCTGGAAGTGGCCACCATTTGCGTCCAGACAGCATTGAACCCCGGCGCACCATATTGTGGAAAGTCCTTGCCAGTTCGTCTGCCGTCACTGCCTGAATTTCTTCGGTGATGTTTGCCTTCAAGGCATCTATGGTTCGCGGTTTCTTTTGGTAAACTCTTCCTTTTAGATATCCCCATAAAAAGTAATCAAGAGGCGTCAGTTTGGGCTAGCGCGGTGGCCATAGACCCTTCGAAATGACGCGGTCGCCGAAAAAAGGACTGAATTTCGGCCATACTGGTGGATGTGCGTGATGTCGCACCATCATGCTGGTAATATCCAACGGAGAGTTCTTCGTCTTCCAATTGATTAACAAAGGTGCTGAAGATTTCCGTATATGCAGCTGTTGTGATGGTTGTATCGAAGAAGATGGGACCAATTATGCGACGCCGGGTCATCCCACACCAAACGCCAATTTTCTGTGAATGAAGGGGTTCTTCGTGTATCGCGTTGGGATTTTCACTGGCACAAATACGGGACTTTTGAGAAAAATTCAAAATTCAACGGGAATTTAAAATTTTTTTCTGAATGTTTGAAATACGGGAATTTTTTGCACTGCTCCTTAGTGGAATTTTGCCACTAAGGAGCACTCCGGCTGGCTGGCGGACAGCGCCGGGTTCAATGCTGTCTGGAAGCAAATGGTGGCCACTTCCAGCAAATGTTGTGATGTCATCACATTTTGCACAAAATGAGGTAAGTCCACTTCAAATTTCGTTGCAATATCTTCATTAGTGTTAATACACTGCTGGCCACCCAAAATGCAACACCAAGAAGGAAGCATCCGATTGGCCTGAAATTCACAGCATGCGTCGCCCGCGAGAGGACATGCAAACGATTAGCATTGCAGAGCATATGCACATCATGTGCGCCCGGCACGCCACCGAGAAGCACTATAAGAAGCGTGCACAGAAGGCGGGGTGTAAGTAGTGGAAGTGTGTTGTGCTGCCGGACCTGTGCGTGGGAAGCTTCCTGATGCCTCGTCGCAGAATACGGCAGTCATTCCAGCACGTTTCGGAGTTCGACAGAGGACGAATAGTGGCTTATCGCGACAGCGGTTTATCGTACCGAGACATCGGCGCCCGTGTGGAACGACATCCAACCACAGTGAGAAGAGTATGGATTCGGTGGGTGCAGGAGGGACGGACCGACGTGAGAGATTTCCACAGCCGCGGCACACCACCGAACGAGAGGACCGGCATGTTGTGCTGCGGGCATTGACAGGTAGCACCGCCACATCACGAACGTTAGCGCAGGAATTAGGGTGTGTTGCGCAACAACCTGTGTCAGCACGTACCGTTCGACGTCGTCTGCAGGAGCGGGGACTTGTCGCACAGCGCCCATTGCTCCGATTACCATTGACGTTACACCACCGGCGAGTGCGGCGGCAGTGGGACGTTGAACGCCGCACCTGGACTACGGAATGACATGGCATTGTCTTTTCCGACGAATCCCGCTTCTGCCTGTAACACCACGATGGTCGGATCCACGTGTGGCAGCACCGCGGCGAGAGACTGTATGACGCCTGCATTATGCATCTTCATACCGGTCCGTCGCCTGGCGTTATGGTTTGGGACGCAATTGGATATGACACCCGCACCTTCTGGTAAGCATCGCCGGTACACTCAACAGCCACCGCTACATCTCCGACGTTATGGAGCCTGTAGTCCTCCCTTACCTGCAGGACCTCCCCGCGGCCACGTTTCAACAGGACAATGCGCGCCCGCACGTGGCACGCATCGTGCAACAATTCTTCACGGCTCACCAGATGTCACTGCTGCCGTGGCCCGCCTGTTCTCTCGATATGTCGCCCATCGAACACGTCTGGTCGCTGATCGGCAACCGAGTGGCCCGGCAAGCACCACCCGCAGCTACGCCTGATGAACTGTGTTAACGTGTCGAAGCAGCCTGGTCCAACATGCCCCTAGCCCACATCCAAAGCCTCTTTCGTTCGATGCCGCGGCGTGTAGCGGCTGTTATTGCCAGCCATGGAGGTAACAGGAACTATTGATGTCTGCGTTTTCCGCATGTCGCACGGGCCTGTAAGCTCAATCGTTTCGTCTTTGTATCTGTTGTTATGTATCCAGTAAATCTGACTTTGCTATCTCGTGTCCTTCTTGGTGTTGCATTTTGGGTGGGCAGCAGTGTATTATTAAAGAAATGCCGGGTTCGGTAGCGAGTGGGACACCCTGTATAATATTACATATTTTCATTGATATCGTCGTACACTTGACTTGTTTTGGGTCGGGCTATGGCTTTGCTGTATGTTAATTTTATACTTAATTTTCATACAATTTATGTTTTTAACTTTTTACTTAACAGAGTGCCCTCCTCTAAATAACATACAGCACAGGCAGAAACCCAACCTCTTAGGTCAGGGCGGGAACAGGGGGAACATTCAATATGCTTAAATCTTGGAAAAGCCAACTGAATGTCTCCCATTGTTTCTGCCTTTCCCTTCACTGATCCCTCTTGTTTAGCCGTTGAGTGTCTTTTTTTTTTGCAAAAGTTTGTGGCGTCGAATAGGTTTCCCAGGCCCTTCCTGTCGCTGCTGCATGCCTTATTTTGTCCGTTGCCGCCATCAGCGGACTATGGCGGTATCCGTACGACCGGTATGGCGCGAAATGCGGCGATAAACCCATCCCTCCTTCAGGAGCCCGACGATGCGGCCCCTCAGGAACTCCACCAACTGCCCGAATTGCATCCTAACTTTTCTCCGAGGCATACTTCTCTTGCAAATGATGCAACCAACACAACAGCACGAGTCAGAATGTCAAGCACGCTCAACAGGACTACCTTATATAGCCGGTCAGGCACAGCGCTACGACCCCTTCTTGCTTGAGTCACATGCGTGACCGAGCGTGACACTTGAATCATTTGCTGTCTCACGATGTCAAACCTACGCACCAAGTTTCATTACTGTCGGTTGCTTCCTTCTGGATGCAACTATTATTTTGACGATGAGTGTATATATACGAGGGTTGTATCGAAAGTAATGCAAAAGTGGGCATAACTTTTTTATTAACTGACAGAGGTTGTTCAAATTGCACATGTTGATAGAGTAACTCTTCCTCTATAGTAATCCTTTTCTTCATTTCAGGTAAATAATGGATTTCAAGCAGGAGCAACGTGCCGTCATTGAGTTCTTGACGAAGGAAGGGTGCAGGCTGTCCGAAATCCACAGAAGGCCACATAATGTCTTAGGAGATGACACCATTGACACGAACAATCTGCACAGATGGATGAAGAAGTTTAAAGAAGGGGAAACCAGCACTGAAGACAAACCACGCAGTGAGAGACCATCATCTGCGACCACTGACACGAATCGTCAGTGAGTGGATGAAATGATTCGCGCGGAAATACAAGTCACAATCCGTGAGCTTGTTTCACAACTGGACTGTGGTCACATACAGAAGGTGGTGTAAAACTTATGGTATCGGAAAGTGTGTGCAAAGTGGGTACTTCGGCAGTTATCAATCGATTTGAAGGAGAGGAGGGTGAAATTCTGCTCTGATCTGCTCTGCTGAAAGCATTTGAAGACACCGAAGACACGTCTTTTTTCGATCTGGTAACAGGGGATGAAACCTGGGCATATATTCACGATCAGGAAACGAAGAATCAATCCATGGAATGGCCCTGTTCACCAAGGCATTATTTCAAGAGCCAGCGATCAGCACAAAAAGTTATGCTGGCTGTTTTTTGGATGACGGGGTGTCATTCTTGATTTTCTGGAACGTAGGCCGTACCATGACCAGCGAGCGGTGCATTGAGACACTCGAGAAGCTTTAAGGAGGAAGAGACCGAACAATAATCTGAAAAGAATCCACGTTCACCATGACAATGCGAGGCCACATACATCTTTGGCAACAAACCAGGCGATAAGCAAATAAGGCTGGTCGGACTTGCACGTGTTTGGTCCAATGAAGGATAGCCTCCAGGGACAAAGATTTGATAACACAGACGAGGTAAAAGGGGCTGTGAAGAAGTGGGTACAACAGTCCACACCTGAACTTTTTCAAAGAGGATTCGAGAGTTGGGTTCAACGATGGCGCAAATGTATCGCTTGTGATGGAGACTATGTTGAGTAGTACCTTTGTAGAAAAATAGTTACTCTATTAACATGTGCAATTTGAACAACCTTTGTGAGTTAATAAAAAACTTATGTCCACTTTTGCATTACTTTCGGTACAACCCTCGTATATAGCCGTGGTGATTCTTCGGAGTCCAATTTTGGATCACAAAATTAAAAGCTTACTCCTAGAAAAAAAAACGGACGACATAATTAAAAAAACCTAAACTACAGCGGGAAATTTATGAAAGATGGCAAACGGAGTAAGTGAGAAAGTCAGAGCCATCTACACCCAACGGATTTCAAAATTTATCGGGCTTTAAGTACGCACGCGCTAACACCACACTGAACGCATATAAAGTGTGAACCACTTCACAGGACAGTTCTTCCACACCTTACAGTGAACAATTAAATGCGGCTTTGCCGATTTTTTAAACAATCAACGTTCTGGTATGAATAAAACATCGTCAAAGCAATCTACAATTATTCGCAAAGGATACGCTGAGTTAATACTGTATTATAAAATAAAGGGTAACCTAGTAATTAGCACGACATTAAACACAATAAATACGACATTAAACACAATAACTGACAGATTTCACCTTGACGGTAAAACGAGACTAAAATCCGATATGCATATATGAAATAAATAAATAAAAAAATCCAGCAGCAGAATGAAAAAGAACAGATGCCGCACACATGTTTTATGCATGAGGGTGTTCTACATACAAACCAATGCAAAGCCATTCAAACAATGGACAACCCAAGGTCAAACACAAGAAATCCATGAATGAATTTTCCACTGCCTATGACTTCTAATACAACTACTAAAGCACCCATCAGAGACTGCGATTCGAATGAAAAAGGAAAAAAAAAAAAAAAACCTTTTAAATAACATTCCCCGCCGTTATTTCAATAATCCGTTTTTCCATTCAATCTTAGGTGTCATGGTGCAGTGGAGGATCACCTCTTTGTTTAGAGATGAAGTATAACACATCCAAACGCAGCGATCATTTATTTTGGGGAAAAATCCATTTCGTGCGTTTCCCTTCTCTCTCTCTCTCTCTCTCTCTCTCTCTCTCTCAGTTAACGACCTGTCTGTATGGCAACTAAATGAATGGCGTCAGCATCCCTTCTTTCAGAGAGCCAAAAATAAATGAGGAACTTTCCCTCGTAACTCACCACAGTCGGATCGAAAGAGACCACTTCTGCTTGTGGGGATGACAGAACTTAAAGAGAGGAAGGGGAGAGCATCTCATTTGCATCGGCAAAATTCCAGGAAACGAACGAATGTTTTTCGGAAGGCATTTAAGTCACACTCTTTCAGAACAGGAAGAAGGTGGAAGTTTTGCCATTACGTTCCGTTACTTAGACGTGGGCATCACTCATGTTCATTTTGATTAGCCAGTGCATAGAAATTAAGGGGAAGTGGAAATGAGACGTTAAATACAGCAGCGAAACAGACTTCGTCAAAGGAAAACTGCCGAACGGTGCCATTTAAGAGAGTTACAGATAACTTACCGCAGTTACCCACGGCTTTCATACCATCGTGTGTTCCATTATGTGCATGCAGAAATTATTGAATATTTAAACCTTCCAAGCTGCACTGATGAACTTTCACGTAAAACCATCGTAATTTGTTCTCAACTACTAAAGCACATTTAGATGTGTAGCTCAGTAGATATCGTTAAGACCCAAGGAATATAAAGACATAAAAGGAATGAAGCAGATCAAAACAGGACACACTGACGCTGCGAGAGATATTCAATCTACCAAGTTCTGACACGCTTCGCTGATAAAGCCAGTTTATTACCACAGAAAAATCTTCAAATCCTACACTGTTAAAACTTTTTCTGCAATTTACGAGCCACTTTCCACGATTTCTTTTGTGAATTAATGAAGCATATTTCTGATACAACCTTTTCCGTGAAATGACAGGAAGAAACCAGAATTTTACCGATTTCTCGTACGCCAGGAATATTCTGAATTTTCAGAAACCTTTCCGCAATTCCATTCTTATACTGACGGTGTAAACAGCCGTTTTTAAGATGTTTTAACGGAAATTTCTGAATTTTCAGGAACCTTTCCGCGATTTCTTTCTTATACTAACGGTAAACTGCCGTTTTTAAGAAGTGTTAACGGGAAATTCAGAATTTTCCGTTAACACTAGAATTTTCTGTTAACACATCGTGAAAACGGCAGTTTACCGTCAGTATAAGAAAGGAATTGCTTTCCGCAATTCCTTTTTCATACTGACAGTAAACTGCCGTTTTCACGATGTGTTAACAGAAATTTCTGAATTTTCAAAAACCCTTTCCGCGATTCCTTTGTTATACTAACGATAAACTGCCGTTTTCAAGATGTGTTAACGGAAAATTCTGAATTTTCAAAAACCTTTCCGTAATTCCTTTCTTATACTGACAGTAAACTGCCGTTTTCAAGATGTGTTAACGGAAAATTTTGAATTTCAGAAACCTTTCCGTAATTCTTTTCGTATATTAACGAAAAAACTCCGTTCTCACTTTTCCGTATCCATATGACAAAAATTTTCCGGTAATAGGAGCGATTTGCGGGAATACTTGAGGTTTGATTAACTGTTAAATTTCAATCGTCTGTCGAAGGATCTGATTTTGAAGTTCTGTAGCGAAATCGGATAATGAGGATAGCAGCACATCGCATGAATATTGGTTATTGTGACATACGACATTTCTTCTCCTCTCCCCCATATTGTGCACCAGCTATTATATATGGTGTTACCGTAAGAAACCGGGTACGTAACTTTTTGTACAAGTGATTTGTACGATACCTATGCATCAGTCTGTGGAGTCGTTAAGATAAAAGCTGTATAGCTATCAAGAGTATATTCTATATTTAGGAGTTATGTGAAATAATACTATAAAACAATACATTTCATCGTTTCTTAAAGATAATTGAAAGTCATTGTCAGTTTAAAAAGATCTCAAAAGTTCCAAACCTTTCTGTAAAAAAATACTTAATTTGTGGTAAATCCTAGTACAGAAAAAAATAAAATTATTACAAACCTATCCAATAAAATTAAATAATAAGCTCCAACAGAAGATAAAATGAATAAATCATTCGCATTAATGACAAAAAAAAATATCATCGAGCAATTAGAGTTTTATCTTGAACGTGAGGATGATTTCTGAGTCTTTCTGGCTCAGTGGTTAAGACACACGATTTCTGTTGAGCCAACCCATACGACCTCAGTTCCAATCCTACCGGCGCGAAATGATTCTCCGGTGTAAAAGTTGAAAAATTCAGCGTCTTCGATTTTGCGAAATTCCTGTATAAATACGGAAAAACCTGAAACGGAACTTTCTAGAACAAACGGCACTGCCTGCGGAAAATCTATAAAAATAAGAAAGTTAAAAAGAACAGGGGCAATTTTTTAAACGGAAATTTCGTTAAAGGACTGACTCTTACCGGCAATTATGTTGCACGGTTTTTTCAGAAAATTTTCATGAATTCACACCACTTTTATTTTTTTACTGTCTACATACTATAGCAATAGAACATTATTTTAGAAGACCGTGCCCCCCCCCCTTTTTTTGATTGGGAGATTTAACGACCACCGTGAGCAACGCAGTGGGCTATAAGCAGTCGCCCGTACCTATAAGGGTCACTGACCCCAGGAAAGGGAGAGAACCAGTGTCGTAAAACAATCACAACATCCATGCCTCGCCGGGATTCGAACCCGGACCCATCACGGACGAATGATCAGAAGCCATCGCTTAGACCACTGCGCCACCGGACCGGCCGTGCCTCTCTCTCTCTTTATGTACATGTGCCTTCGGGGGGAGTTAGGAATATCAGCGTTCTTTTGTGAGATGCTTCCACAAAAAAATACAAGAATGGAATGTTACAATCAGACGCGCACACTCTGCAATGGTGCAGAAAACGAGACAGCAATGACTGACATCATTTACGGCGTTTAGCACAGAAGCTAGGAAGGAAGCTCTGAGAAGCAGAGCTTTTTCTTATTCCCGTGGGAATAAGAAAAAACTCCTCTTTTGTGTAATTACTCACATTTTTCTAATTATTTTATAATATTCAAATTTCTTTCAGGCAAGAATCTAATCACGGGTGGAATTCCGGAGATACGCTTGCACTAAGGTAAGAGATTAGTACACTCCGATCAAAGGTAAAGAGATTTAGGACACTCCGATCATTCATCCAAATGTCCTCAATCAGGGTGAAGTCGGAAATGACTGTCGGACATCCTTGATGTACAAGGTGTCCACTACTTGATCCTCTGCCATTATAAGGTAAAGGCAGTATTTCTTTGCCGATGGCTAAATAAGTTACTCTAAACATTGTATAATTGTGAATCTTATCTGGTAGAACAACTGTCCCCCCCCCCCTAACGGCATGCCGAGGATTCTCTGAAAAGTGGGTTGTTTTAGGACAAAGACAGAATTCTCAATATTAGCGGTCAGCAAAGAAATGCGGGGTTGTTTTTTTTTTTTTTTTTTTTTTTTTATCGGGGGGCGATCCGCAGCTCCCGTCAGACGGGAAGGGGATGACTGGCCTAGTGGCAGAGAGCGAGCAACTTCCGGAGGACCTAATTTTTCGAACGGAAACGCAAATAGCACGGAGTAGTGCTCTGGGAAAGAGTTTCGCAGAAAGTCTCCAGTTTTGGTGAAGCTAAGTTTTAACGAGAGCAGTCACTGCAGTTTCTGACGTGTCAGAATGTTCACCCAGGAAGTCGATGCCCTTTCAATATAATAAACGGTCAATTTTTTCCAATTAAGTCTGTTTGATCTAACTGACGATTACACGAACTGATGCAAACTATCTCGATATACAGTCATTTCCGGATTAACCTTGATCGAAGCCATTAGGACGAATGGTCGGAGTGTCCTAAACTCTTTTCCTTAGCGCAGATAAGAAAAAAATGATGTTGGAGAAATCTCAGTTTCACAAGCAAAGAACCTAAACAGAGGCTTGGGAATGCATCATGAATAATCGTTGTTTAGTTAAGAACTCCCCGCCTCCTACATTTCCTTTGTATGCAAAAAAAAAACCGGCTGGAAACTGTTCTTTCTGCTTATTTTCAAGAAATGTGAATTATGCAAAAATAGTGACGTGCTCAAATTACATTATATAAAACATTCAAGTGACTATGAGATTAACTTATGCTACGAAAATCAACTTCTCAGGATAGTTAAAGATAGTTTCTAGGCTTGCTAAAAGTGAACTAGAATTTAAGACGACCTTTGTAAGGTTACGAATACGAAATACGAGCTATTCCTGCAATTAGCGTTTTGTTTGTGATTACCTCCGCTATTGACGAACTACTAAATGACAGTCTGGAAATAAACTGGAGGGAAAGTCTCAGTTGTCCACATATAATTGAAAGGGCACTATTTAAAATAAAAAAGAAACTCTCGTTGAAATGTTTTTACAAAATACTTCCTGCTCCACGAAAATAAAAATCATACAAAAACAACACTAGAAAATGATAAAAACCTAATGCAAAAATTCCTTGAAAGAATTATAAAAACAAGAAAAAAAAATGCTGCTGCCTTTTCGTGCATTTACCACGGTTTTTAGCTAAGAGATGACACCACCGAATGTTACTCAATCTTTCTTTGAACAATCAAGTGCTGCTTCTATAGTTCTCTCACACGTAGCTCCCTTTAGCTACTGCTTTAATGATGTCGGTCCGCGTATCACTTAAAAAGGCAGTTTCGTGTTCTTTCATATGTAGTTCATGGAAAAACTGCACAGTCATTTTTAGGTTTACATAGCCAAGCCGCTGAATAGCTGAGTCATCTGTGATTGAGCTACACAATATCAGGTGACTCAGTAAAACCAATGCGAGATTTTTTATTAACACGCGAATTAAGCTATTCATGTGCTAAGGTATGTAATTTAACTATTCCATTTTGTACTGCTGTCAGCTGAAATGTCTTTGTTCTAAGATTATACACTGAGTGGCCACTTTATTATGACCACCTGACAGTTTTCAGAAAATGAGCTATGGCTGCAAGCTGTTGCCGCCAGAGGGCGAGGCTAGTATAAAAAGGGAAAGCTTAGTGCTTGCGACAGTAGTAGAGTGATTTCTGAGTGACGAGATGGGTAAAAAATGCGATTTGACGGACTTTCAACGTGGGATGTTTGTAGGAGCTCGGAGCCATGGAGCGAATATCACCGAAATCGCCGCATTCGTGAAATGTTCCAGAGCAGCTGTTGTTAAAGTGTTTAAAGACTGGACTGTCAGCCAAAAAACTGGGTCTCTACGTGCAACGTGTGGTCGTCATCTACTAGTGACTGCTCGCGCGGAACGGAGAGTGTCCAGACTGGTAACAGACAACAAAAGGGGCAACAGTGCAGCAATTTACAGACCATCTTAATCAAGGATCCCCTCAAATGATCTCTGCACGCACTGTTCGCCGTACACTGCATCGGATAGGATATGGGAGCCGAATGCCTGTTCGAACACCTTTGCTGTCTGCAGTTAATAAGTGAAAACCCAGTTCGCACAAGAGCAGAAGGATTGGACAGTCGATAATTGGAAACAAATTATGTGGTCCGATGAATCATGTTTTTAGCTGCAACAGGCCGATCGCCGAGTGAGAATTTGGCGGAAACAGCACGAAAGCATGGACCCCCAAATGCATTGCTACAACCCTTCAAGCTGGTGGAGGCAACGTTATGGTTTGGGAAATGTTTTTCTGGCATGCTTTGAGCCCTTTCATTCGTGTTGATCAACGTCTGACTGGCACATCATATCAAAACATCGTTACGGACCAAGTGCATCCTGGCATGTGGATGGTTTATCCCAATGGCAATGGCTACTTTCAACGTCCTGCCAGAGTTCTCGTATTGTACAGGATTGGTTTCAGGAACATGCCGGTGAGTTTACTTTGCTTAGGTGGCCCCCACAATCTCCAGATCTCAACCCCATTGAGAATTTGTGGGATGAAGTTGAACGAGCCATCAGACAGCTGGATCCACAACCCTGCAATCTCACACTCCTGGAAAGTGCTATTCATCAAGCATGGTCTCAGATTCCACAAACCACCTATCAACATCTCGTGGAGTCCATGCCACGAAGAATCGACGCAGTATTAAAGGCAAAAGGTGGCTCAACGAAGTACTGAGGATGTGGTCATAATAAAGTGGCCATTCAGGGTATATTTACACTATTTAGGTGTAACGTTTCTTACCTCCGATCATATATTCGGGTGTGTTCAAATTATCAGAGGTTCCTATGACTCAGAACAATCAATGGATATTATTGCGTGTGTTTCTAGAACGTTTGTCACGACCTTGCGAGTCTCAAATAATGGCAAAATAACAACGTAGCCTCATTTGGACTACCGAGCTCAAAATAGTGTATTTTGTTTGCAATCACTTACCGAAAACAACTACACTGACGGAAAAAAAAATCCCAACACCACGAAAAAATTGTAGAGGAATGAAATGGCGGCAATACATTTGTATAGGTAACATATTTAATCGATTAAGGTTTCAAGATCATAGCTTATTGTAAGCGCGAGAAGAGCCATTTTAAATGTATAATGCTGGTACATTAATAACCGATGTAACCGCCAGAATGTTGAATGCAAGCACGCAAACGTTCATGCATTGTGTCGTACAGGTACTGGATGTGTGTTTGTGGGATGGAGTTCCATGCCTGTTGCACTTGGTCGGTCAATACAGGGACGGTTAATGCCGGTTGGGGGTGACGCTGGAGTTGTCGTCCAATGATGTCCCATACGTGCTCGATTGGTGAAAGATCTGGTGATCTAGCAGGCCACGGCAACATGTCGACACTCTGTAGAGCATGTTGGGTTACAACAGCGGTGTGCGGGCGAGCGTTATCCTGTTGAAAAACACCCCCTGGAATGCTGTTCATGAATGGTAGCACAACAGGTTGAATCACCAGACCGACGTGCAACTGTGCCGTCAGGGTGCGTGGGATAACCACGAGAGTGCTCCTGCTGTCATGGGAAATTGCTCCCCAGACCATAACTCCAGGAGTAGGTCCAGTGTGTCTCGGCCGCAGACAGGTTGGTTGCAGGCGCTCACCTGGCCTCCTTCTAACCAACACACGGCCATCACTGGCACGCAGGCAGAACAGGCTTTCATCAGAAAACACAACAGATCTCCACTCCGTCCTCCAATGAGCTATAGCTTGACACTACTGACGTCGCAAACGGCAGTGGTTTGGAGTAAGTGGAATGCACGCTACAGGGCGTCTGGCTTGGAGCTGTCCTTCAAGTAACCGATTTGTAACAGTACGTTGTGTCACTGTGGTGGCAACTGCAGCTCGAATTGCTGCCGCAGACGCGGTCGCCACGGCCATACGCCGTACACGGCGGTCTTCCCTCTCAGTAGTGCCACGTGGCCGGCCGGAACCCGGTCTTCTTGAGGCAGTACCTTCCGGTGACCACCTCTGCCAACAATCATGCACAGTGTCTACATTCCTGCCAAGTCGTTCTGCGATATTGCGGAAAGAAAACCCACCTTCTCGTAGACCTATTACACGACCTCGTTCAAACTCCGTGAGCTGTTGATAATGGCTTCTTCGTCTTCTTAAAGGCATTCTTGACTAACATCAACACACTACGTCGAATCTCAACGATAACTAACGCTCACGAACGTTACAGCGCGTATTTACAGTAAACCTGTTTTGCATGTTCCGAGGGGCGCTACTAGCGCCACACGTACGCGCCGAGTGCGAATTTTGCATAAACGTCATCTTACAGATGTTCTCTCACCACCTACCAACTGTCGTTTATCTAACACAACCCCTTCTTGGTGTTGGGAATTTTTTTCCGTCAGTGTAATATTACTCGATATCTTCATCTCATCGGTAAAACCTGCTAAAATTTATTGGTCAACGTACAAAGTGCTTTCTGCAAGTAATAAATGTGAGCAGTTGGGTGTGCGAGTTTCATAAAAAATGAGAGCCTTGAAAAAACGGAATCAAGACCCCCGAACTAGACATTCCAAGGATAACATTCAGAGCACGGGCTTTGGGAGACAGAGGATCGCTATTGGATAAAATCGTAAGATCTGCATATCCTTTTTCATAAATACCTATGAATGACTAAGGTTTCAGCTAGACAGCTTTCTGGGCTGCTTTGACACGAAAAAAGTGGCATTCTCGGGAAACTGTTGGAAGCAATTATCACTGCAGATACTTGAGCAACTGGTTCTTTCTTCTCGATTGTAATGAACGATGACACATGGGTTCCACTCTACGATTCGGAAACCAAGCGTCAATCTACCCAATGGAAACACGTTATGTCACTCCGCCAAAAATGTTCCAAAGATGCAGAGAAAATAATAGCAGCTACTTTCTGAAATACTGCAGGGATAATCCATGAACAATATGTACCTGCTGGCACCACGGTGACACAAAAAGCGCACGAAAATGTTCTGAATGAAAAGTTCCTACCCGCGACATTCAGGAAGGATTCACCACATTCGATTCTATCGGGAATTTCTACTCATCATGCTACCAACGTGCAAATTTTTAAAAGCAAAATTGAGATGATTACCTCAAATCCTCCATGCCCGCCTGGTCTTCGCCCTTAGTAAAGTTTGGTTATTTCAGATATTGGAGAATGGTCTTCCTGGAAAAAATTTTGCAGTGGACGAAAACCTTTTTCACCATTTACAGGGCCTAAACATGCCACGGAAAAAATTATCGCAGTTTTAAAGAAATTGTGTGGAAACGTATGCCACTTGTAGGAGACTATGTTGAAAAGTGAGAAATTTCATGACTGTATATCTTGTGTATTTCGGGAGACTTAATTTGTTCATATGGAATTCCTGGAGCAACAACCATATCGGCAAAATAATACCAGAGCACAATGTGCCAATATTAAAATCGTCAGCTCAGGTCATGCAAGCCGAATTTTCCAATCAGCTATAAAACCAGCTCACACCTGGGGTTACATGTACTTCATCACTTCGTTTCACAACGTCCAGATGTACAGCAGCTTCAATACGGTCAAGTCCATAGTTAGTTTGTATGCAAGTATTTGTTCACAGCCACTAATCTGGTATTCAAGCCTGAGAAAGGCAAATTCGTTTTTAAACACAAACAGTCGAATCTCGGAACCCAGAACACAATAATGTCTACCGCCGACTTTTACCAGCGTATACAGGATTTCTCAAAAACATAAATCCCGTGTTCTGTGAAGAGGAATCAGTATCCAATTTAATAGCACCATGTGAAATGTTAGTTGGAGCGTCCACAGAATACTATTATTTTTCTTTAAGTCCTTCGTAACGTTGCGGTGATCAAAAGTTTTCTTTTCAACGAGCACAATACCCAGCGGGTACACACTGCACTTCTCGAAATCAAGCACAGGAAACTTCGCCATGCTTTCGCATGGAGAAGTGTGTGCACTTAGGTACCCGCAATTCAAATTGGTGTTCAGACATATCACCTTGCACTGCACCCTTCTGTGCACACTATGCTTCACGATGGTCAGCCACAAGAGCTGGCTTTTTTGTCCTATGGCGTACACTGTCGGTCATGGCCATCAGAATGTCCACCACACTGAAGAACAAGCCGCATCAATGCGTCCACGTTTGGCACACTTGATGCAGATCTTCACAACTCCGGCATACCTCCCATACACAACGTGTGTTGGGTACTTCCTTTTTCATATGGAGCTCATGAGGTGCTGACGAACAAACGAGAATTGCATCACACGGGTGACCAAAGGGCACCAGACCACTGTAAGTCAGAAACCCATCCATTTTGACCTGCGTTTTTGACTGTAAACTTTTCTTTTTCATTAACCGCTGCTACAAGCATCCAGTGAGGAGTACGAAGATCTGTCGTGGAATACTTTGAACAAGGTGAGCAGGTAAAAGTGCAAATTGGCAGTTTGAAAGCCATGGACTTTGTAGTCATGGCTTGGAAAAAGGTTTTACCGCAGATGGTAAAAACTGCATGACCATGCTGAAAGTCATTCAAACGAAGGTTCCTCGCAACTGGAAAATTCGGAACAACACATTTGGCCGAATTTAAGCGCAGGAACTTTTACGCAATATGCCATCTCAGATACGGAACTAGCAACGTCATTATTTTTGGCAACTGATAAGCTGATTGAAATGATAAATCGTGAGAACAGTAGTTACTCTAATAACGAAGAAAGAAGTTATCACTCTGCCAACATCAAGCTTCGTCTAAGTTCCTGTGCGTATGATATGATGAAAACATTTATCATTAGTCATGATATGAAAGAGTACTCACTACAGTGAACAATTAACTTTTTGACGTGAATACGTCTTTAAAATCAGACCAGTACTAGGTGGCCAATACGGATATTTGAGCGTTACGAAAAAATAAGCATCGAGTTCGGTCTAATAATTTCTATATTATCAGCGCGAATCAAACCAGCCTAGTGTCACTCGATAGCTAAGGGAACAAAAACTTGTTAGTGACCTTGAGTTCGCGCGCCGCGATAGGCTTGGGGGGGGACGACTCTCCGCTGCGCCGCGCGAACTTCAAATCAGTATAACTCGCAACTGCAAAGAGTAACGACGTCGAAATTGGTCTCAAAACGATAGATAACGTCGAGAACTGTGTGTATGTAAAGCATTAGAAGTGAAATCGAATACAGTGTTAGTTGAGTGAAACTTTGTATCGCAGTTGAAAAATTTTAAAAATTTTACAATGCCGGCATGTACTCATCGAAAAGCCAAGCAGAAATAGATCTATCGTAGTCTACGCGGAAGAACAATTCGTCACCTTTCGAAAAACACCGCAATGTCCGCAGCAGAACGCATGAGAAAGTATCGGGAGCGAAAGATAATTGCTGCTGCGCAGCGCGCGAGAACGTCGGCGCCAGCGACGCACGAGCCCATGGACGTGGAGCATGAAAAAGATTCTGCCCATGCTTCGGAACACGGAAACGACGAAGTGGAAGTGGATTTCGAGAGACAGGCGCGGTTTGAGAAGTGTTGGAGATTGGCGTGGTTTGAGAAGTGTTTGGAGACCGGCGAGTGAACGTTTCGAGAACACGTTTGTGAGCAATCCGTTCGGTCATTCGTGCGGGGTTTACGACAGACTGTGGTTTCTGAAGGATTTGAAGCTAGTGAAGCTAAAACACGTGGAATTGCTCGAAAACACGTTTCCTGGCGAGAACGTGGCGGAGTTTAAGTTGTGCAGTACGTGTCGTAAATCATTGGACAGCAACAAGATTTCGAAGTTGTCGTGATCGAACGGTTTCAAGTATTCACCGAAACCGATCAGTTTGCCACCGTTGGATCTGATAAGTACCAGACTGATTTCTCCGAGGCTTCCATTCATGCAGATCCGTCGACTTTGCTACTTTGGAATCGTTGGTCAAGTGATAAACGTTCCAGTGGATGCTAACACAATGGTGCAGTAGTTGCCACGGCGTCTGGACGATGATCACGCTTTCAACGTCAATATCAAGAAGAACTTGATCCACAAGTCGACGTACTTGAGTGGTTTCGTAAAGAAGTCGGTGGTGAAGGCTTGGCTTCGATTCTTGGTGAACCAACCGTTGTACAAGCATTACAACATCCAGATCAATTAGAGAGCATTCGACGAGAGCGAGCAGATGGATACTGAGTATCCGATCGAATCCATGAAGCCCGATTCGGTGCCAGAGTATGAAGTTCTGCTTGCGCGACAACACACGATGCTCTGGAACGAAGAGCAGTGCTTGGATATCGCGCCAGGTCAGCACGCGACTCCGATCAACTTGGTGTGCGACGTACACGCAGAAGAGTTGTCCTTTCCGGCGATATATTACGGCATCCACCGTACGACGTACGGGTAACTCCGTGCATGATGGCTACCAGCGAGATTAGTAGAAGTGATCGGCTTGGAGTTACACCGGATCATGTTCTGTATATGGCGATGAAGATTTTGAGAATGAGAGTAGTCGAGGGCATTTACAATATGTTCAGATGTGTGAAGCAAACAGACATCACCACTCGCAAAATGTTAGACGAGAGGAGTTTCCTCGAGGAATGCATGGAGAAAAATTTGGCATTCCTCAAAACGATACCAAACTGTAAGCAGACTGCTGAATTTGTCTTTCTTTCATTTACTAGACCTAAATAAATACTATGCGCTAACGAGACGTATTCACGTGAAACCTTGCGGCGATGCTCCGACACAGCCTACCTGATTTTTTCATTACGTTCAAGAAATTCATCCCAGGCTCAACTGACAGAGCATTTTTAAAAACTGCAATTAAAAAATAATGCTCAAAGGCCTGCTCTGTTAATCCGAGTTAGACTAGGTATCGATAAAAATATCGCCTGGCAAATATCTATTCAAGAGAATATTTGTATGAAAAATGAAAGTCTACTAAATTAAGGAATGATGTTCCATTAGTGGTAAGTGCATCAAACACTTGTTCTCTACGTTAAATACTGTATTTCTAAAATGTAGAAGTTCGTATTTTCTATAGTAATATCGTCAAAATTTTAAGGTGAGTCATAAGTAATGAGCCCTGCGAGAGGTAGTTTGAGATGGCGTTGCTTTTTCGGAAATAAACAATCGTTTGGACTGGAACTTGTTCATAGGTAGAAAGAGCATTTCATGGAATACCAGAATTTGCTTTGGTGGTGGACATGAATATGAATTAATTGTGCTTTTTTTCTTCTGCTTTCAAAACATGGACGAAAAAACGGCAGTTCGAGAACTGTTGCGTCATTACTGGAAAAACGGAATATCTGCGCATGCTGTGGTCGCCGAAATTTGTGCACTGAAAGATGTGGGTGTAGTCAGCTACGCCACAGCAAAAAGAGGGTTTGTTCGCTTTAACAAGGGGGACAAAGATGGGCCTCACTCGGCAGACCACCAACAGTGCATTCGGAAGCCCTGCGTGAAGCTTTAGAGGCAACACCAACCACAAGCATCTCACAGATTGTCGGACGAGATTGGGGTATCACAATCTAGTGTGGTTCGCCATCTCCACAAGCTTGGGAAGGTCAATAGGAGCTACCGAGTGGTACCCCACGAATTGACCACAGCACAAGCTCAAAGGCGGATGGAATTGCGCAGAGAGTAGCTGAACCACTCCATGAACGAGCGTTTCTTCAGGCGAATTGTTACGTCTGATGAAAAGTGGATCTTTTTCCGTAATCCCAATATGATAAACTAGTAGATTAACCCGGGCCAGCTTCCAGAATCCGTCGCCAAGCGGTGACGCTTCGAACACAAAGTCATGTTGTGTGTTTGGTGGAATTTTGAGGGGCCCATACCCTTTGAATTCGTTCCAGCTGGGGAGGCGTCTCCGCTGCGCTGTACTCTCAACAACTACAGAGGATGTACGAAGCTCTGGTCCGTAAGTATCCGGCCCTGGTCAACAGAAAACAGGTTCTCCTTCAGCACAATAACGCACCACACCATACCGTCCGTTCAACGATTGATAAGATCCCGGAGCTCGATAGAATCGAACTTCTTCCACATCCTGTCTATAGCCCAGACCTTGCCCCAAATGACTACCACTTGTTTCGGTCGATCCGAAACCGTCATGAGGTGGAAGCCTAGGCCCAGAAGTTTTTCACCTCAAAACCCAAGGAGTGGGACAGAGCGGGAATTCACAATTTGGCAGAAAGATGGCTTCAGACCATAGAACATAATGGCTTGTATTTCGAAGATTGAATTGTATTCGTTTGTACTTTACACATGTTTGAAGTTTTCCTATCCAATGGCTCATTACTTTTGACCCACCCTCTGTATATATTTTGCACAGTTATACGTTTTTTATTTCGATTCTTGAAAAAATGTAAAATCGATGCTTTACTCTACTTATACAACCACCTCAATCAAATTTGTACTCAAAGACATTATCAAAATCAAATTCCGAAAGCGCGTTTGCCAATGGTGTGTGTGATTTATACAGAGAAACGATTCTATTGATACTGCCAAAACGCAATTTCGTTCGCTACACATGCCCACTATATTGCGGCATGATTCTTGGTTTATAAACAAAAACTCTGAATAAATTAAGTATGCGATCCAAAATAACTCTTGATTAAATAGAAAAAGAACAGTTTTGTACTTTGCAAGGGAAAGGGAAAAAATCACGCATATTTCTCGTGTATTCTAGCGCTTTCATTAAAAAGAAATGAACATAAATTATTTGAAACAATTCGTTAGTTTGAACTTTGAGGAAAACGAATTCGCAAAGGAAAGTCCACACAGAATTAAATGTTATAAAGAGAAACAAAAACCAGACGCTTTATGTTCCAGTAATTACCATAAAATAAAAAACGAAAATGCGTTTGATACGAATTTGTTTTGGCAATCTGAGCCAAGAAGAACATTATCGGAGACAAATGAAAAGTAAAATTCTACAAAATTTATTCAGCAGTGCTTATGGAAATAAAAAAAAAAGAGAAGAAAACAGGAGGGAAGGGGACGACAATAAATGTTACAACAATTTAATGTACGTAATTGGAGAAAAGATGAATATTTTTTCGTGGAATCGAAAAAACAAAACAAAAAAAAACACAAGCAAGGAGGGTTTCACATATAGAAAATTATCATAAAGAGAGAACGAAAATGAATTATTTGCTGTATTTGTAATTCAAGCTCAGACGAATAGCTTTGGAGGAAACCTGCAAATAATACAATGCAGGTAGATTCGAGTAACACAGTGTAGTGTGGTGATTACGAATCGGGTTGAAACATCTGCCTTGGTCGTAAATGACATGCCAGGTGGGGAGTGGCCGGGTGGTAGACACTTCACCATGGATGCTACGTGCTCAAGTACCGTGTTCGCAGATGGTGATGGCGTTCGGGTTCCATTGTTTAGGTGCTCACTCTTGGATAACCTCAGCTCCTTTTAGAAATGCCATGATGAATCTTCGGATGTGGCTTATGTGCGAGCCGACAAACGGAGCGCTGGTCTTCTGAGCTTTCGCACGAATCAAAACTTGCCTGAAATAAACACGACGATGTCCATCCAATTAGTTCTCAGACATATCACACGGTTTATTTCCATGACACGAGCTAACACCATTCCTGAAAGGGCTACCGATTTAATTGACTAGTTTGCTCACATGTTCCATAAATTCAAGTTAGTCATTTTAAAACTGAATTGGATATTATTAGCCCCCTTGTAATTCCTATTTTATTATATCTCCACATTTGTCGCTATATAAAGTTTCTTTTACAGAATCATCATCATCATCATGATCAACCATTATCAATCCACTGCTGGATGAAGGCCTCCCCAAGTTTCTTCCACAATTGTCTGTCTTGAGCCTGTCTCCTCCATGTCACTCCAGCAAACTTTCGAAGAGGTCTTCTTCTGGGTCTTTCCCTGTTCCTCGGAATCCAGTCTGAACTTTCGGTTGTCCATCGGTGATCCGTTCTTCTGGCAACATGTCCAGCCCATTGCTATTTCAGTGATTTCACTCTGGTCATGATGTCGTCCACTCCCGTCATTTCCCTTACACACAAGTTCCCCTTTTTATCTTTCCTGGTTACACCAAGCATGCACCTCTCCATGCGTCTTTGAGTTGCCTGCAGTCTTTGTATGTCTTTTTTAGTAAAAGGTTCATGTCTCTGCTCCATACGTAAGCACTGGCAGGATGCACTGATTAAACACTTTTCTTTTAAGACATAATGGCATACTGCTCTTAAATATTGTACAATTTCTTCCAAAAGCTCTCCATCCAAGTTTTATACGCCAATTAATTTCTTCATCAATGTAACCCTTACTTGATATCTGCTATTCAAGATAAATGTAGGTATCTGTTGTACAGAATACATATCCTAAAAGTCAAGTGTTTGGGTGAATGTGTAAAACACCTGAAAGTTTTCAAAAGCATTTTGTCAAACTAATAGCTAGAACATCGAGTCACCAAAGGAGCGAATTCAAAACTTTTATGTTACACGAATAGATTTGCACTTTCTTTTGCAAACATCAGGAGTTGTCTAAATCGATTATGTTTTAATTTTGGGATTAACAGGGCCCATGAGCTATGATGTTATACACAGGGCTCACAACAGTATAATGATATTAATAAGAAAATATTAGGTCTTTCGGGAATTAAATGAACTCTTTCAACTTACCGTAATTCCTGTTGTACCAAAGCAATGATCACAATATTTGAGGGGAATTATCTATAATACAATACATTTCCAAACTTTGGGCAGTTCACAAACACCGTTAAAACTATCAGTGTCATTAAATCTGGAAAATATCTGTTTTTCGGAGATTCAAATCCTTTTTTGTTGTTGTGGCGAGTACCGTACACCTCTCCTTTCAAATGTGTAAAAACCAAAATTACATGGACGCGTGTCCGGTGAATACGGTGGGTCAGGCAGCTCGACTCACCTATCTATTCAATGAACACTAGCAATTCTGGGCTTGTGCCGTCAAAGAGTCAGTTTCATATTTTTATTATTTGGAGGACGAAGGTGACTATACATTGAACGTTCTGTAAAACGCAAGTTCTGTTTGTACTAATATACTTTACTCTTTGCACTGTGAAATTTACAGTTGTACCATGGAATTGTAATTCCGTATTAGTATCTTCCCTATGCCGTTGCACCTTGTATACATATGTTGTTGTTCATTACAAGTTAATCTGTAGTATTGTGATTGAGGCACTTGTTTAAGCCTAAGTAATAGTTCTTTTTATAATTTGACAGTGTTTCACAATAGAGATATTGCATTCAATTTGTATGGAGTTCACACCATCATTGTAATTAAATCATTAATTCGCTTATCTTTCAGATACTGAAAAGTATAAGCTTTCTGCTCTTTTCTTCAAGATTGCTCAAAATATACATGTTTGTTTTTGCACTGTAAAATTTATAGTTATACCTTGTACTGGTGTTCACCTATTAGAGATGGCACTCTGCTGATGCACATTGCGAACATATGTTGTACATAGAGTAAGTCAACCTTCAGTCCAGTATTGTCAGTGTTATGAATTTGCTTACATTGTATATAGTGCATCCACATAGTGTAAATATCCCATCGTCATTGTAAATAGGTCATCTACTTGTTTATCTTTTGGTAACTGTTAAGCACAGGCCATCTGTATCTTCCTGTCCATGTTTGCTCCAAATAAATATTCTTGAAGTTCTTGTCTGGAAGTACAGCACCTGACAGAGAAAATGCCACGCCATGAAGGAATGCTCGAAAACAGACCAAACTGCACACATAGCCAAGTAGGTCCTGAACAAATGATTTAATTGTCACATACAGACTAGGCTCCAGTGGCCGAATATACAGGATGATCAATAATGAGTGTGGGTCCCATTTTGGGAGATACAGCGTTGAATCCGACTTGGCATCGAGGTAATGAGAGTTCGAATAGAGTCCTGGGGTATCGTGGACAATGTGGCGTTGATCCGAGTCCACAGTTCATCTTCATTTTGCTGGAGTGGGAGGACACTCAATCGACGTCCAATCGTGAGGTTGGGGAATCTTGCTGTCCACAGAAGCATCCGCACACCGTGTAAAGCATTCAGGCTGATCCGAGCGGTATGCTGTCGGACGTTATCCTGTTGAAAAACGGCCCTGGACATACGGTAGTGCCACGGGCCGCAGTACCTCGCCAACATAGCGCCGTGCCGTCAATGTGCCCTTAATGCGTACCAGCGGTGAGGGGCTGTTGTCGCTAATAGCCCCTCATCCCATGATTCCACGTTGCCGGGCCGTGTGGCGCTGCACAATGGCAGAGGAATCTGCCCGTTTGCCACGTCGCCTCCAGACTCTCACACGGCATCATCCGTGGTGAGACAGAACCGCGATTCGTCTGTGAACACCACACTGTTCCATTCGGCACCCCACGAAGCTCTGGAGCGACACCACGCCAAGCAGTGACGACGATGGCTCGCTGTTAAGGGTAGCCTTCTCAATGGACTGGACAGCAAACCAGACGCAGCCAGTCGGCGCGACACTTTCCGCGTCGATATCAGAGCATCCCAGCCTTCCCGTACACTCTGAAAAATATCGCTCGTTGTGGCCTGTGGGTCCGCTACGGCATGTCGTCTGATGCAACGATCGGTGCGCTCGGACGTCCGTGCTCCGACATTGTACAAATCTTATGTCTGTGCTACGATGTTACACAGATCCTTCCTGGGACCACTGTCTCTAAATGCGACCGACGGTTTTGGCATCACGTTGCGTTTCTTGCGCAATACGACGCAAGAACCACCCGGCGGTACGAAGACATACCTCGTTCGTGAACTCATTCGTTTGACGAAATCGCGTACGACGGCATCTTAACGGCATTTGTACTCCTTGTTCGTTCTCCAGACACGATTACAGCAGAATCACTCACTACCCGCGACCGTGACGACGTCTCCCCTGATGACCGCACGGGCTGGTTGTCCGCTTATATCCCGCGCGCCATTCGTGCGATTGGCCTGCAGATGCAATCATTTGCATAACTTGTACACTGTAAAATACTGACTGTAGATTTTATGGTTTTAAACCGTTTTCCAGGGTGCCAACACAAAACCGTATAATCTACAGTTTTATGCAGTGTTGGAGCAACGCATAGCTTTGCTCCAAACACCGCATTTAATGAAGAAAACAGCACAGAATTTGGCTGGAGCGAGTTACGGTCCAAATAATCACGAAAACACAAAAATTTGGCAGGAACGAAAGTGTTGATTGTGTTGGAGCAAAGCTATAGCTTTGCTCCAACACTGCATAAAACTGTAGATTTTACGGTTTTGTGTCGGCACCATGGAAAACGGTTTAAAACCGTAAAATCTACAGTGCTGCGTTCACATTTTCGTGATGTGGCATTTCCTCTGTCAGATAGTGTACTTCGTCTTCATCAAGGTTTAATACTACGTCTTCAATAAGGTTTCATATTACGTCTACTGCAAAGTTTCATAATTCGTCTTCAGCAAGGTTTCATACCTCACAATATATACGTCTTCAGCATAGTTTTCATACTTCTCCAGCATAGATTTCATACTTCGTCTTCAGTAAGGTTTCACACTTTGCCTTCGAGCAAGGTTACAAAAGTTGAGCACGATCTGTGCGCTCAGTATAGAACCTGACAAAGCTCAAATTTCTGGTGGAATCCAACAGGGCAACTTTTCACTGGTTGGTAGAATTGAGTTCAGTGACCATTTAACATAAGAATTAGTCATCTTTTCCGGACGGTATTATTTTACCTGTTTTAGAAGTGATGAACACGTTTTTTCTTTGGGTGATGACTTATGTTCATTATATCAAGAGTTTCCATCTATTTGCAATGTATACATGTATCATTCATTGCAATAGGTACTGCCAGAGTACATCGAATAGATAATTTTGTACACCACCGAAAGTGGTGCTTTTCGGCTCTACTGAGTAGCACTCCAGCATGAAACTGAAATATCACTTTTCGAAAAATCAAAGCTAAACACGACCAGGTACAGCTTCAAAAGTGGTGCTTTCTGGCTCTACTTAGTGGCAACTCCAACATGCACTTGAAGTGACACTTTTCCAAAATCAAAAAATAAACAGTGCCACACTTTTATACTAATTTTGTACACTACCGCAAATGGTACTTTTCGGCTGATACTTGGCTCTTACATGATGGAGTGCCACAGTAAAGGGAACCGAAAGGTACAACTTCTGGTGGTATACATAACCAGTACAAAACTTTGGTCCAGTTTATTTTCTATTTGAGGAAAGTGTCACTTCAAGTACATGCATCAGAAACTTGCTACAGATCTGGAATGATCACATCGCGGATTATGTTGAAACACCTCGAATATACTATGTAAAGGCATAATACAGATATCGGTTTAGTCGCATAATACCGCAAAAAATACTTTTCCTAAAGTTTTGTTAAGTATAGGCTACTTCCAATATTTGGAGATATTCCAACCGAACTCCGTAGAAAAACAGATTACTTCAGCTGCGTCAGTTAGAAAGCATGAAAACTGGAAAGCACACCCACTCCCATATTTACAAAAGAGTTATGAAATCATTTCGCAACACGAAATTTCTCAAAAGTTTAAGCTTGATAACTAACTCACCATTAATCTAAACCGGAAAATTGGCAATATGTAATCTCCGTCGACGTAATTGATATTTCCTTCTGGCAGGCAACAGGAATCATTACTGATTGTCTACAATATTTTTAATCATCGATTGCCAGCCCGTGTGTAATCGGATATAGAGAACATAATACGGAATACCCATGAAAAAGCAGAAGCATGTATTTATCAATAAGTTTATTAATTCTAGATAAAACGCCACGCAAAGATGAAATACAAAACAGTATTATGCAAAACAAAAACAACAACCTCAGTTTTTGTAAACAAAGCCTATTTGGGAGTCATTATTGACTGAGGCTTGAATTTGAACTTCTTGCCACCCTCCTCCGTTTTCTCAGGATAATTCAATCTTCAATACTATGAATCCTACTATATTTTATTTATCTTTGTTTAGGGGTTTAACGACCACCATGACAGCTCGATGGGCTATATAAGCAATCGCTCGTCCATAAATTTGGCCACTGGTTCCAGGTAAGGGGTCACTGCCGTAAGATAAACACAACATCCATGCCTCACCGGGATTCAAACCCAGACCCATCTCCGACGACTGGCCATAAACTAGTGTTCATACCACTGCTTCAACGGGCGGCATATTTTATTTCAATTCTACTGATGAATATCAAAGCGTATGTTAAGCACCGGATTTATGCGAAAAATTGTAGCTGCTGCATAGCAGCGAATTTCATATGAGCACGTAACCTACCAACAGGGATACATTTTACAGAATCACAATTATATTTCAGAATTGTGAAATTTTTTATAGAGCAACCATTCTGGTACAAAAGAATTTACACACGGAATTTTCATTTTTATGTGTAAACCATTGAGATTTCTGTATTGGAAGGATGTTTGATCTGGGAGAATGAATTATCAAAGTCCCATCAAGTTCAGCTGTTAGGAATTATCTTACGCAAGCGATTTCCTAGCAAAAAAAATCTGGACGCAAACTGTAGAAAAAAATAAAAATATAGAGTAAATTCGTGAATCCTGTTTTCTTAAATAAGATGATGCCATACAGCAACACAATGGTAGAGCGATAATTAGCCGCAAAACCATCTGCAGTATCGTCACTTCCACCACCATCAAAAAGGAAAATCTAATTTCTTAAAATGTATGTTTCAGAAGCAGTTAAAAGAATTTGAAAGTTCGTCCTGAAATCTGTTTTCACTTTTAACTCGCACAAAGAACTTTCAAACCTTAATTAATGTAGCAATGTTTTGAGGGAAAATATTTCATAAACGCAGATAAACATGATGACAGGTTTCGGGTCGTTGTCTGTACAAAAAAGAAATTTAAAAGATGATAATAAATAAATAAACGTTTCTGAAGTGTCGAGAGGAGGAACCCTTCTGCTTGTGCTTCAAGAATACTAATGAGAACTGCAGCTGCTCAGAAAAGAATCATTCACCGTGAAATTCAAGTTAGCCACAGGGAACACCAACCTCGCTTTGGAATTGATTTTTTTCCCTCAGAAATAAATCACATTTGTTTCAGGGGGCAAGATTCCCTTCTCCATTGACTGACTGACTGACTGACTATCGCGTGTCAATGGCCAGGTGACAAAGCTGCAGCATTTTCGTGGCATGACGTGCTGAAGAAGCTTATCACTTTTTAATAATAGTCATGTCATCCAAGCACATGGCGAAACCTGCCAACGATGCACCTGGCTGACCTTTGATGTGCAAGATATGGAGACATGGGTATTTCGAGTGAATAATCGCAAAACTGCGCAGGTGAGGCAAAAAACTTTGAGCCGACAAGATTCGCTTCAACTACGAGCAACCATCTTTACAAAAGGTAAATGATTCAGTGGCAGACTCGAGGAAAAGGCCGAGAAGAATACTTCTTTCATTTACTTCCTCTAAATCTTCTTCCACCTATCACTACCGGTTCAAGTTTTCTGGGACACAAAGATTGAATGCTTTCCTTTAATAGCGCTTTACATAAATATACTTTTCTTGTTCAGCTGCTACTTACATTTGTCATACATCAGCTTCTGGCGACGTGCGTTTAATAACTCTTCTTCAACACAGAATTTCCTTCTAAAATTTTCTCTTTCTAGCCACTCTCTCCACAATCAGAGCGCTCTACGTTCCAAATTACTTATAGAGTTTTACCTTTTGGTGAACGTATTTTTAAATGGCTAACGGATAAGCAATTGGCGTTAATGTTTTTAGCCTCGTAGCACATACACTCTGTTATCAAAAGTATTCGGACACCACAATGTTTTGGGACAAATGGCTTTATTTATCGTAGCAGTCGGTCCACCTTTTACTCATAAGATAGCGGCTACAGGTCGAGGCGTACTATCAACCAATTTCCGGTAAATCTGGACAGGAATGGCTCGCCATTCGTTCTTCAAAGCTGCTGCTGCCAGAGTGTAGACAGGCTTCTTCTTTGTGCTCGATTTCGTATCTGTCGCTCTAGTTCATTCCAGAGGTGGTCTATGGGATTAAGATCAGGACTCTGAGCAAGGCCAGTCTAATAATTCCACCTCATTCTCAAGAAACCAGTCCTGCACACGCTGTGCAGTGTGGCAGGGAGTTCGATTGTGTTGGAAGAAACAACGGTCATTTCCATAATACTGCTACATTGTTAGTAGGGCAGAATTACGGAGAACGTCAAGGTACACTTCAGAGTTCATTGTTTGAGGTATAATAACCAACAAGCCGAGTCCCATCCACGACCCACAACTCCATACCATGATGGAGCCTCCTTCGAACTTAACACAGTCACAGTCCAACGAAAATCGTTCCCCGGGCTCAGTCCAACGAAAATTGCTCAACACGTCCAACGAACGATAATCCAACGAAAGTCGTTCAACACAGAACACAGTCGAACGAAAATCGTTCCCCGGGCTGTCGCCAAATCCAAACATGCCCATCGGATTGGAACAGTGAAAAACGTGACTCAACACTTCAAAGAACATTTTTCCAGTCGCCCACAGTCCAGGTACGACGGGAGACACACCACTCCAAACGGCGCTTCGTATCCACGGTAGTGATGTGTGGCTTGCATGCCCTGCTCTATCATAATAACCCCCTGCGGATAGTTATGGTATTAACCGAACCATTACAAGCACTTCCTACTTCAGTAGCGATGGAAACAGGGGAGAGAACGGGATTTCTTATCATTTCTTACCATGGCTCCTCTGTCACATTCCGTCAGTTTAGGCAGCCTTCTTGAACGTTTTTCTGGTGAAGTTGCACCTTCCTGCTTCCATTTCCTCACGACATCACTTACGGTTGATTTTGGTATATTTAGTGTAGCTGCAGTGCTCCGTATGAAAACGTTACTCAAATTACATCCTATGACAAGACAACGCTGGAACTTGGAAAGTTCTTGTTCACGCGGCATATCAGCTTCAAAGTTGCTGACAACACAACAAAACATCTCAGCTTCATATACGTAGCTCCCCACTCACAGCGCACTTGCTTGCGCAACCGTTCTTTGCACTCATGCAAATATTTGGTACCGTCCGAATACTTTTGAGAATATATAGTGTAAATCACACTTTAGCAACAAGTAACGGAACTTCCAGGCAGAAAGAATTGGCTATTGGCTCACGTAATTCCAACGATTTATTCTCCAAGCACTTGCTCTTTAGGACATCAATATAATCCACTACCAGAACATAATCTCGCTGGCATTAACGCAGATATCAATCTTATGACAGTGGCACTTATATGTCGCTCACATTTTATATCAGCAAGCTTAATCTCTTTTGCAATATTAACATTTAACACTCTATTCGCAATGCCTCGACAAATTTCCACCAACCCTCTTCACATTCAATATTCTCATTTTATTTCCTTCTGACTCATTGTCGGTATCGCCCAAACCGTAAATACTGTTCGGGAAAATAATGTGCCGTTCAGTGAGAAAATGTTAAACCAAGAAGTAACTACATTTACATACGAAAACAAACTCAAAAGGAAAATTAAATGGAGATGATAAGTCACATACTGAATTCTTCTCTTAAAAAGAAAAATAGAAGTTTGTTCTACTCGTTATGGAACATGGAGTTTTGTTGACAAATCCCAAAAGGGTTGTTGTCGTTGTCTAATGAGACATTGCTTGTTCATCGATTTAGAAAGCTGTAAGAAATACACCATCCAAATTTGTCAGTTGGTGCAACCACCTGGAATTGCTACAAACTCGTCCCACGTGACCAACGTTTCCTCAGCCCTCCATGAAGAGTTTCCGACGTTAATAAGCTATGTACGTACAATTTACGTATAGCGCTACACAGCAGCGGTTATCATAAGAATGAGGAATACGTTTCCGCATTCCTATGATATTCTTTTGATATGCAGGTACAGATCGATGATCTGACCTAAACAGCTGAGCTAATAACTTTTATTTGAAGAAATAATCACATACGTCTGAGAATAACTTTATTACGCAGCTTTCAAAGGACATACTGTATAAAAACTTTCCCGAAAGCAAACCCACAAGAGGATTTTACATCAGACCTCATAAAATGCTAACTGAGAGTACAAGTGCAACAGAGGAAAAAAAGAAAAATATATTTGCCCTTATGAAGGATGGATCTTGGCACTACAATAGATAAAGTTCACGTAAATTAAGGACCATGTTCAGGGTAAATACACAAAATTTAGATAGCAACAATAATAAAAGACGAACTTGAAAAAAGTTAACAAGGTTTCAAATCCGGAACTGAAAAAATTACATTGAATCAGTTTATTCCTACACTACATTTCAGGATGGAAGCTTCTTCAAAATACTCAATGCTCACGAAAAAACAATTGAAGCTACTACTAACTGATATCTTGATTAGTAGCTTCATTGTCTGATATCTCCATATAGATATCTAATCGTGTAATCTTATCATTCGTTTTTCACCTAACACATGGCATATCATACTCAGCACATTGCTCTTCTTTTGATTATCGTTTTATGTCTGACTGAACTTTGACTCGCTGTCAGGACGCCAACTTTGAAAAACTCGTCGGGCGAATTAATGTGCAGTTAAGTCAGGAAAATGTTTAACGAAGAGAAACCAAATTTACATAAGGACACAGGAACTCAAAGAGGAAGGTAAAATTAAAAATACATGCCACAAATTTTAGAAAACTGGTTGTAAAATTTCCAGGATTTTTTTTTCTTTTCTTGAAAGAAGAGAATTGCAGCGACAGACATTTTTGCTGTCAGACAATGCAGCCTGACATCCCAGAAAGAGCATACTGAATCAAAAGACAGTTTTATTGTGGCCAAAATTTTCATTCCGGGCTATTATGCAATTTCATCAATGGAACAACCATTATCGGGCTAGCTTCAGAGTTACAACTGATGACGAGTTGATAGCGTTCTGGAAATAATAATCATACTCGTAGTACTAGGTACTACGTAGGTTGTTCCTCTCTCTCTCTCTCTCCCTCTCAAGAGTAGTTCAATTTAAAACCAGCACGACCTGTTCGATCAAAAAAGGAAATTTCTTTTAGCCATATAATGCGACACGGTAAAAGTTTTGAAAATGTCGACAAAGAAAACACTGACGAATGGCCAGAAAATGATTCAGGCTTTCAATGTTCGAAAGATACAGATGCTGTTACTGCGGCTGACATAGGAGAACAGAGTGAAGAAGCAATGAGTAAGCACATCAATCACAGCCCAAAGCTGTCGTGCGTAGATGCTCTGTTTAGCACATGAGTCAGTGGGAATTGGAATACAATGACGTCACAGCTGCAAAATAATAAAAAAGTAAAAAAACTGGAAGTTATTTAAAGAAGAATCGTGGTTATCACTAAAAATTTCAAACACAAAAGATAACTACAGATTATATAATTCAATAACGTATATTAAAAGCCACTATTGGCCGGAATACTTTCTAACGTTCGTTAGAACATATGCTGAATAAAATTTAGGTTACACCCTTTTTTCAGTTATCCATCCTCTCCTATCTGTTAACACTGATAATCGACAACAAACTGCAGTTTAAAAGCACGAAGATTTATACTGCAACGATGATGGCGAAGTCATTAATCGTTTGCAGGCGTTAATTTATTTCTGTCTTTTCGGATATGCACCTTCTGATTCACTCATTTTTAAGAATGACAAAGTGTGAGGTATATTCGGAGCTGTCGTTATTAAAACTAGAAGCGATAAAATGGCTTAAAAGCATATATCATGTCTAAAGAAAGAATTGCAATTCTGTTAACAGAAAATAAACACTAACGAGTGTCAAACACAGTAGATTCCGGTTAATTGGGCCATTGGTTAATCGGGGCAGCCGTTTATTTGGGACAATTCTTAAAGAACATCCCAAATTAGCTCTTTGGAATAAATGTACCGTAGATTCCGGTTAATTGGGCCATCGGTTAATCGGGGCAGTCATTTATTTGGGGCAATTTTTTAAGAACATCCTGAATTCGCTCTTTGGGATAAAACTTCGTATAACTGGGTCAGCGGCTTAACTTGGCCGAAGCATTAGAGTCCCGATGTATTCCATTAACCGAAGTTTACTGTAGCAGAAAAAACAAACATACACTGTAAAAATTTCCTGAAATTCACGAGCCATTTCCCGTAGACCATTTCGTGAATTTACGAAGTATATTTTCTATTCAACCGTGAAATGACGTGAAAAAAAACCCCTGAATTTTACAAATTTTTCACACGTACGTTGACAGAAATACTCTTGATAATTTTTCACCAGTTAATTATACAAACGTGCTATTTGTAAGACGCGCTAACAGAAAATTCTAAATTTTCAGGGAACCATTCCCTGATCTCGTTATTACATTATCAGAAAAATTTTGCTCTAACGTTTTCTGTGTCCATATGACGGAAACTTTCCGCTAACAATCCTGGGAAAACTTGAGATACACTTGGAGTTAGATTAGCAATTAAACTCTCAATCGCCGAAAGGCGATTGAAATTTAATAGCTGACGATAATCTAATAGCTAATCAGGTCAATTTTGAGGTTCAGGAACGCGATCAGGTATTGTGGATAGCATATACCCATATACACTGACGGAAAAAAATTCCCAACACCAAGAAGGGGTTGTGTTAGATAAACGACAGTTGGTAGGCGGTGAGAGTACATCTGTAAGATGACGTCTATGAAAACTTCGCGCTCGGCGCATACGTGTGGCGCTAATAGCGCCCCTCGGAACATGCAAAGGAGGTTTACTGTAAATACGCGCTGTAACGTTCGTGAGCGTTAGTTACCGATGAGATTCGACGTAGGGTGTTGATGTTAGTCAAGAATGCCTTTAAGAAGACGAAGAAGCCATTACCAACAGCTCACGCAGTTTGAACGAGGTCGTGTAATAGGGCTACGAGAAGGTGGATTTTCTTTCCGCAATATTGCAGAACGACTTGGCAGGAATGTAGCCACTGTGCATGATTGTTGGCAGCGGTGGTCAAGGGAAGTTACTGCCTCAAGAAGACCGGGTTCCGGCCGGCCACGTGGCACTACTGAGAGGGAAGACCGCCGTGTACGGAGTATGGACGTGGCGCATCGTACCGCGTCTGAGGCAGCAATTCGAGCTGCAGTTGCCACCACAGTGACACAACGTACTGTTACAAATCGGTTACTTGAAGGACAGCTCCGAGCCAGACGCCCTGTAGCGTGCATTCCACTTACTCCAAACCACTGCCGTTTGCGACGTCAGTGGTGTCAAGCTAGAGCTCATTGGAGGACGGAGTGGAGATCTGTTGTGTTTTCTGATGAAAGCCGGTTCTGCCTGCGTGCCAGTGACGGCCGTGTGTTGGTTAGAAGGAGGCCAGGTGAGCGCCTGCAACCAACCTGTCTGCGGCCGAGACACACTGGACCTACACCTGGAGTTATGGTCTGGGGAGCAATTTCCTATGACAGCAGGAGCACTCTCGTGGTTATCCCACGCACCCTGACGGCACAGTTGTACGTCGGTCTGGTGATTCAACCTGTTGTGCTGCCATTCATGAACAGCATTCCAGCGGGTATTTTCCAACACGATAACGCTCGCCCGCATACCGCTGTTGTAACCCAACATGCTCTACAGAGTGTCGACATGTTGCCGAGGCCTGCTAGATCACCAGATCTTTCTCCAATCGAGCACGTATGGGACATCATTGGACGACAACTCCAGCGTCCCCCCCAACCAGTATTAATCGTCTCTGTATTGACCGACCAAGTGCAACAGGCATGGAACTCCATCCCACAAACTGACATCCAGCACCTGTACGACACAATGCATGAACGTTTGCGTGCTTGCACTCAACATTCTGGCGGTTACACCGGTTATTAATGTACCAGCATTTCACATTTAAAATGGCTCTTCTCGGGCTTACAATAAGCTGTGATCTTGAAACTTCAATCGATTAAATATGTTACCTATACAAATGTATTGCCGCCATTTCATTCCTCTACAACTATTTTTTCGTGGTGTTGGGATTTTTTTCCGTCAGTGTATTAGGGGTATCGTGACAAGGGATATTTCTCTTTTCCTCCCCCAGTTGGTGCACCAGCTATAGTACATTGTGTTACCGTAAGAAACCGGGTACATAAATTATTGTATGGGTGATTGTATAACATCTATGTATAAGTCAGTGGACCCATTAACACACAAGCCATCATAGCTACCAAGAGTAGTTTTTATATTGAGGAGTTTTGTGAAATAATACTGTGAAGTAGAACATTTCACCTTTTCTTAAACTTAACTGAAAATCATTGCAGGGCCGCAGCCAAAGAGGAACCAGGCCGGACGGCGCCCGACCTGCATTTCCTTTTGTCGGACTTAGTAACTCACGCTACAATCCAGTGCCTGATTTATATCTTTGCACAACCTAACTCTTTATATCTTTTGCACAACCTAACTCTCAGCCGCCACTCCGAACTTCTTTGACTGGCTACGGGCCTGAGGCATGGTCAGTTAAAAAATATCTCGAATTCCAAAACAATGTTGCTTTGAAAAATCATAATGAAAAAAAAAAAAAAAAAATTGAGATACGTTCTTCTACAGAAAAAAAAAAAAATGTTACAAACCTAATCACAAAAATAATTAGCTCCTATAGAAAATTAAATTACTAATTAACCTGCAATCATAGCGCAAAACATTCAATCACCGCGCGACTCCCGTCCCCTCCTTTTCTAGCTTTAAATGAGAATTGGTGATAACTGTCCTGCTAGCTCAGTAGGCAGCGTTCCTTAATGGCGTGCAGATTCAGGTTAATAGGGTCATCGGGGCAGCTCGATCCCCGCCGCCGCAGATTTCAATTCAAAAAGAATTCCTTCACTTCCCAAGTCAAGAACAACTCATGCAATAATGCTACTGGTAAATTTTGGCTGAAAACAGAGTGGGAACGGTAGTTTTTTCTGTATACGGGCTGAAAATTTCAAGATCGAAGTTTTTGGAAACTCGGGAAACAGTCAAAAATCGGAAAATCTATCAAAATACTGAAATTTCAGCTTTTAGAAAGGGAAATTTCGTTAAATATCGGAGACCCTATGCTACAATTTATTTTCAGAAAGTTAATGTTCATTCACACTACTAACATTTTATGGTGTAAAATCGTTTTCACAAATGAAAGAAAAATAAGACTACAGATCAGTTCGACTTAAGCAGGGTAAAACAGTGCAAAAAGCGACCTTTGATTACAAAAAATTACCCTTAAAAAATCGATCATATATTTAGTACATGATTATTCTTATTTACTCTTATAAAATTGTTTTTCACAAACATATTACGGTACTGACAACTATATATTCGACATTACAAACCTTGCATATAATTAACGTGATGAATATGATAGGTATCGATGACTTTCATCGTTAACAACGTCTCCTTTTGACGGCCCGATGTTCCCCGTACGATTAATAACACTGATGAGGGTGGGGTGCCGCCGAAGCTATTCATCCCGAAACAATATTAACAAAAATCATTGATGGTATTTGTAACGAACGAGATTTTTCAATTAAAATTAGTCGATAAAACTGGGTCAGAAGCAGTGTGCCAATACAAAAGGAAAAGCGCAAACTACAGCTGCTGGACTGAATGGGATCTGAGGCCAAAATGTGAGCTTTCATTAGAGAATTCTAATAAATTCGTTGGTGGTGATCAAGGACTCATCAATCACAGGGTGGAGACAGCACAATAGATGGCACCAGTCGTCGCCGCGCCCCATCGCATCCTTCGAATACACAAGCCTCAATGCTTGCAGGGCTGAGCTTCAAAAGGGCACAATAGCAAAACAACTACTGACCCGGAATGTAATTTTACGACTTCTTTCATTATGTGTAATTAACAAAGTTATAAAATTTCGATCCCTATGCGAAATTAAGCTTGTCTGGGGAGCATTAAAACGGAAATCCACTATTACGAAGGAAGAGCGCGGAGTTCGACGTGACTGGGCATTTGTCTGTCATGTTTTGCCGCTTTTATAGCATATAGACTTTGCGAACAAAAATTCAAAATGTTTTCTAAAAGAGTGAAGACCCAACAAAATTATTGATTTCATTGTCGAAGGATTATTGTCTTGATGTAATCAAAAACCCGCAATCGGCGTAAAAATAGAACTGGAATTTTTAACCAACGACTATCCCCTACCCCGTTTTTAAGTAACTGTATAAATGAGTACCGTGGTATCTCTGACGCTCAGCTTCAACAAGATAACCCCCGTCCGCATACTGCCAACATCAGCAGATAGTGCCTACAAGATGTCCACGTGCTGTCCTGCCAGCGCCAATTCCAGACTTCTCCCAAACAATGGTGACGCCCGCAGTTCAGAACTGGGCGGGAGGGAAATTACGGGGAGGGGCGCAAGTATCGTAAGGTGGATCACAAATTTTAAAGTGCTTGGCAGAAATTTTGCCAAAAAATTCCGTGCATGTAGAATTTGCCCAACGCTGATTATGTTATTTATCCCCAAATGATTAAAGAAAAAGCGTGCATACATGCTGCACGTAGAATTTATTCAATGTATGCAGTACTAGAAACCATGGAAACAAGCCTTCATAGCTTTTAATAAGTTACTATTTCTTCGCAATTTCAGCTTACTTACGCCATTTTCTTTTTACAGAAGAGAAGGCTGAATACAAACTTTAGTTTGTAACCTAACAAGGAATCTCTCTCTCTCTCTCTCTGTCTCTCTCTCATCTGTTTAAAGTATAATTACGAAAATCGTGTCTTTCTATTACTCTCTTAGACATTCACTCATGGGGTCTTGATCCATTTTACAGAACAGTTAAACATTAAATTTAACATAAAATTCATTTTGTATAACAAAATTCCTTGAATTCGAAAAATTCACACACTTTCATCCAGGTTCACCAAAACCTTGCACTTGTTTGAAGTAGTTTTTGGAAGGGGTGTCTGACCCCAAGTCCAAAACTGCCCTTGGAAATCGGAAACTAGGAGATTTGAAATAGGAATGAAAAACAGAAGAATTAGTGATAGGGGTGAGAATTGATCTTTTAAGAAAACCGCGACACTAAGTCCAGTGTTGGAAGGAG
This sequence comes from Macrothele yani, assembly GCA_039090855.1. NCBI lineage: Eukaryota > Metazoa > Arthropoda > Arachnida > Araneae > Macrothelidae > Macrothele > Macrothele yani. The sequence continues at coordinate 7,200,024 of CM077014.1, forward strand.
GAGAGGGCACAGTATGAGGAAACAACCACCACAACAGGTAGACCACCCCCAGCATAACAAAACCACCCAGCAGCCGACGCCTTTGGGGAGACGCGAAACTAACGAAAACCCTTATCCGGACGCCGGAGCAACAATCAGTACTCACTGTCTTACACCAACCTGAAACAGAAAAGGGGGGGGGGCTCTTACACCCTCCTAATGTTCATACACTTACGCTCCATCCGATCCAAGGTCTCTCCAGCGCAGGGAACAGGGCTCAGCAGTGCTGTCCCGATCGGGGGAGGGGGCGGGACAACGATCGCCGTCTTACTCTTGGGATACCCAAGGAACTCATTGGGGTCGTATTCAACCGCACCCCTAACAAGTTCATTAAAGTAGGCTTCCACTTTCTTAAAGAACTTCTTGGAGAGTCTGGTAGTGAAATCGTGTATCTTTTCATTTCCAAGTATGTTCACGCCGTAACAGTCCTTGCTTTATGGCTCTGTGAATTATCCTGCTGGTACCAACAAGGCTCGGTTCCATTTATGACAAATATAATGATGAAGCGACAATATATTATTTATGAGATTGACACAAATATAGTTAATGTAAAAACGTACACAAAGATACTTTATGCATAATTAAATTACTTGTGATCAGTGACTTTGTTGTACTAATTATTTATGTGTGTCACTTTACATATTTCTTCAACAATCTCTTTAAATCTATAATATCTAAAATGAAGTAATACGAAATTATATTTATATTTATTGACGCAGTTATTTGCAAGTACGTACGGTTAGTCATATTTGAGCATGTCATGTACTCGTTTACGATACGATTGTACTTAAAAACAAGTTAGTAAAATTATGAAATGCAATGATTATGATACGCTTCCCACCCAACATACCAGAAATTATTACTCAACTTATGAGAATAATGGCTGTGGAATAAATCTCGCTCCTGTACCCTGACCTTTGACCCCATTTCGTTGATATTCAGCAGAACCGATTCAGTATACCTCCGTAACAACATAATACAATTTTGTCGCTATCAAAGCATTTTTACGTACGTTATGACGCATCAATGAAATGAAATGGATCCCGTTCCTAGTCCTGACCTTTGACCCCATTTCGCTCATTTTCAATAGGGTCCGTCCACAGGTGGTCCCCTACCACATACTAAAATTTCACCGAAATCGAACCATTTTTACGCGAGTTATCGTGCGGACGGACGGTTTTTCTACGTTTTCCAACCGTAGGTTGGAAAACGTAGAAAAACGAGTAGGTTCAAGGTTCTCATTTTTAAGTAGATTTCTTTAATACTGATGGGCGCTTTCAACGGTGAACCGAGGTTAGCATGAGCACGCGGTGAGGTCCGCGACTGCACAGCCCTGTGTTTAGCAGAGTTCGATGTATTGTGACACATTACTCTCGTCAGCAGCATTCAAATTACCTGAGAGTTGCGTCATAGCATCCCTTGTGTTGTCTCGTATCATACGGGATAGCCTTCTCTCACCTTTAGCATCGATGACTCCTGGTCGCTCACCTTTAGCATCGATGACTCCTGGTCGCTCACCTTTAGCATCGATGACTCCTGGTCGCTCACCTTTAGCATCATTTGAGTCGTGGTCGCTCATCTTTATCATCGATGACTCGTGGTCGCTCATCTTTAGCATCGATGACTCGTGGTCGCTCACCTTTAGCATCTATGACTCGTGATCGCTCACCTTTTGCATCGATGACTCGTGGTCGCTCACCTTTAGCATCGATGACTCGTGGTCGCTCACCTTTAGCATCGATGACTCGTGATCGCTCACCTTTAGCATCGATGACTCGTGGTCGCTCACCTTTAACATTGATGACTCGTGGTCGCTCACCTTTAGCATCGATGACTCGTGGTCGCTCACCTTTAGCATCGATGACTCGTGGTCGCTGACCTTTAGCATCGATGACTCGTGCTCGGCCCACACCTTGCCGTCGGTTCGTGGTTTTTGGTTGTTTTTTTCCCCTCCTCGGACCACGTTTTGAAGGTACTTACTATGGTTGACCGTGAGCACCCTACAAGCCTTGCCGTCTTGATCGGAAATGATCTGACCTAGTCGTTTGGTCACTACAGTTTGGCCTTTGTCAAACTCACTTAACTCCGCTGCCTTTCCCGTCTGAAGAACAATAACAACACTGATTAACAGAGCTCAATATCAGGTGATATTTATATGTTCCATGACCTTTATACGCGTCGTCGTTTACCTGCAATTGCTTCGATTTGCATAAAGACACGCTGGTTATAATGTATTGGTTCTTCGGTGGATTATTAAAATAAGAGCACTAAATTTTTGTACCTATATGTTTCGATGCTTTTAACCCGAGTTCATGTGCACGTTCGGTAAATAAAGTGTGGTAAAAATAGCCTAACATGAATAAAAGCATATGTTACAGTCAGTGGCGTATATTCGAAACTAGCTAGGCTTGCTGCGAAGCCCAGAGAATGCACAAATAAAAGTCAATTAAGCATACACAAATAAAAATCAATCATCAATGGCATTAAGATATATCGATGCTTTCGCTGCGATAAAAACACGAGCGGATTCGCTTCTTTCGATTATGAGCATCGATGATCAACGGCATAACGCACCCAGGTCTTCGAGAGACTTCGCTGTTCTGATGCGAAGAACTTCGATACGGTCGCCACCTAGCGTTTCCATGACAACATGAATGAGCGTATGGAGGTGAATGAACCATTGTTTTGCGCAACGGTTCGCTTAGAAAAGAGAAGACTTCGGACTACTTCAGTCCCTCCATGCCTCCGCCTTTAAAAGCGCATGTTTCGTGAGAGTTGTTTCAATTTGTGTGAAGTGCCAATGAATTAAAATCAGTGATATTACATTATAAAAATTCGTGGCTTCGTTGAATTCGAACTGTTGATAAATTTTGTGAAAGCTTCCCTGAACGTCTACTATCAGAGCTTAAAGAACTCTATGCTTCAAATTTTGATACAGCTAGATTAAAAAATGAACTGAAGGTGTTTTATTCCCTTGATGAATAAAAAACAAATCAGTATGAGAGATTACTCGTCACATAAAGTTGAATAATTTGACATACTGTTTATTGAGATGTACAAATTAGCAGATCTAATATTAAACTTTACATCAACAACTGCAAGTGCCAAAAGAAGTTTTTCCGTATTAAAAAGGAATCAAGATATTTCTTAGAGCCACACAAGGACAATGTACATTCGAGTAACTTGGCTGGTTTGTTAATAGAGAAAAACATTATTTTTAAGTATGAAATAGCATGTACCTAAAATTTAGAAAAAAATATGATATTTCAATTACTACTTAACAATTAAAAAATAAACTTCGGAATTAAAAAAAAGCAGGGCTGGGGGGGGGGGGGGTGAGATAGCCCAGGTCTCGGACCGAAGATACACTATGGTTACATTATATTAAAATACTGAATTGAGGATTTTATAAAATGTAGCTGTCACCAAATTAGCATATTTGCCGTGAGAAAACAAGACAAATGAATTATTTTTCTTTCTTGATGAATCTTGGAAATTGAGCGAATACAGAGGAAGATGTGTTTCTTCCGCAGATTTAGATGACAGATGAGTATGGGTAACAGTGTACTTAATGTGAAAAGTGCAGCCCAAAAGCTTAACCGAACTATAGCAGAAATACATTTAGTGGTCACATATTATGTAGTAAATTACTGTACACATCAGTAGAAAAACTATATGACTGATACTTATTAATCTATATCAGTATCTTCATTGATACATATAAACTTTATAGTCTTTATTACCAATGTTAGCTATTCTCCAGCAGAAATATGTCACATATACAACTGTTTTTCTGCGTCTTTATCTTTTGTAATTATTTTGTAAACAACTAATTGCAATTCTTTACTCAACAGAAACGGTCATTTTAGAATCGGTTTTTACTAAGACTGCTAATCGAAAAATGTTTGTAGATGTAAATATCGCTACACGGGGAAATCCTATGTGGCTTTCCTGAGAGGGACCGTAAGTTACACATTCACAAAGATTACAAATTGTTAATTGTAATAACAAGTTACTGCGACAGGTACAGAATTTACCCAAAAAATAATACGGTAATCTTGTGTTCTGTTTGATAGTGCATCATTCATAGTTATACACGTCCCACAGTATGATAACACACACGAATTCATGTGGCGTGCTGGAACTTAAAAGCTCTGGCATGAATCAGAATTAAAATAAAAGAATAAAAAAATGGTAAAAGTATTTTTAGATTAAGAATGCACGATGCAAAAATATAAAGGTTGGATGGTAGAAGTACGTAACTAGCAATCCACAGTTTCTCAAAGAAATACAGAGTATTTTAATTTATTAAGAAGCAGAAAGTGTCCTCTCCAACAGAACTATGTCCGCAAAGCTGAAGAAGACTGCGTCGTTGACAACAAAATAGACGCAGTCTATCTCAACCTCTAGCTAACAAGGCAAATCGAAAACCCCATTTAATTTAGTTGCCGTTGTCCGAAGCTAGAGAGAAGAACAGAAGTAAACCCAACATCCTTTCATCCTCTTAGGAAGAATTCTTCATCCGCCACGAGTCCTCCCCTACACTATAACAACCACTACCACTTCCGTGTTCCCTCTCGGAACTAATGTCATTACTTGTCTTAGTTCCTTCGATTCTTAACTCTGGGGCCCGCGCGGTCTAATCTCGTCGAGCAACTCTGTTTGACTCGTCTGCTACGGCATCTCCGTTTTCTATTAACAAGGTGGGATTGGACCCCTTACTCCGTATGACAGGAACCGACAGAAGACAGGACCAAGTGTTTAATCTTAACAAAGAAGCGCGCACACACACACACACAAAATGTAATGGAAATGTTAATTCGCACTTACGAAATTCGATGTATTCTAGCAATTTCCCGATTCGCGAGAGCATCCGACGAACGGCTAAGTGTCTCATTTTAGACACTCACCAGAAATTGCATTCGATAAACGCAGCAGAAACCTCACACCCTTAGCAGCGTACACATCAGAAAAGCCGCCTTTTTTCCCGACTCAGCCCATGTTTTTCATTTTTTTAACTGAACTTACGGAAAATAATCTTTATTTTCTGACTCACGAAGGCGTACCTGGTTTCCAAAATTCAGTTGTGTTTACTTTCATATCGAATAGATGTATTTATTATGTATCGATCTGTTGAGAATTATTAGCTTTAAAAACTCTCCCTGAACGAGAAATATGGCAGTGCTTGAGTTCCAGCCAGGAACGGAATATGTCGACGAAACCAGGCCGGAAATTTTAGTCTTTTGGTACACTAAAGAAACACACGTACCCACATGGGAACACCTTATAAATTTCATCGTGAAAACATTGTTAATTCCTGGATGAAAGAGAACTGTTGAAATATGCACTGTAAAACTAATTCAGTCGCAAACAAATTTTAACAGCAATTAAGAGAGAAAGAATTTTAAAAATCCACTAATGATTAAATGTAGCATCAAACCATGCTCAAAACAGGGTGTTGCACCAGATGATTATATGTAATTTTGTCACTGATCGTCTACCGCGCAACGGTATTCGTACTACCTCCTTGAATTGACCCCAGTTTTTACGCTTTCCAACCGTAGGTTGAAGAAGCGTATATGCTCCAACTTTGTCCGTCCGCACGATAACACCCGTAAAAATGGTTCGATTTCGATGAAATTTTAGTATGTGGTAGGGGACCACCTTGGGACGCATCCTGTTGAAAATGGGCGAAATGGCGTCAAAGGTCAGGACATAGGAGCGGGATCCATTCCATTGCCCTTATGCGTCATAACTTACGTAACAATGCTTCGATTACGACAAAACTTTATTATACTGAACCGGTTCTGTTGAATATAATCGAAACGGGGTCAATTGTCAGAACACAGTAGCGAGATTTATTCCACAGCCATTATCCTCATAACTTGACTAAAAAAAGCTTCTATTGCGACAAAATTTTAGTATGTTGTTCCGGAGGTATACTGAACCGGTTCTGTTGAATATAATCGAAATGGGGTCAAAGGTCAGGGCACAGGAGCGAGATTTATTCCACAGCCATTATCCTCATGACTTGAGTAATGAGATCTGGTATGTTGGAAAACTTATCATAATCAATGCATTGCATGATTTTACTAACTTGTTAAGTCTACTCATTATTTTGAATCATGAACTACAATTTTGTTACATGAACCTGTGCCGGAAAGTCGTCGTTTCTCTTAAGAAAAATGTGGGTGGGACACATATTTCGGAACATGGCTATTGGAAAATCGCTTTGTGTTCTATGTCTGTACGTGGAAAAGAGTGTGGGGATGATGGACCATCAAAATTGTTACTTGTGCCGCCTTCAAGATTACAAAAGAGTCAGGCTTACCAATGACCCTTTGGCTCTACGTCCAACGACCTACGCTTAACCAAAGTTAGATTAATTTATTTATAACAGTGCTTTATGGAAATCTTTAAAATATAATTAGTGACCGGTTATTCAGAGAGCGAACAACAGCTAGAAATTCATCTTCAGTTAAAAAGGCACTTAACAGATCCCTAGGGATAGCCATTCTTTCGTTGGCTGGGAACACCCACGAACAAAAGGACCCCACTCCTCCTTATTCCCTTGCCGTTGGACACACTTTCTAAAAGAAACCTCTCAAATGACGACTCTACCTTCAGAAATTAACAACAGTCAACTTCTTACGTCAGAAGAATCTTCCTTCAAGTGGGAGACAGAGAGTGAAAGGAAATAATACTGAGTGGTCATAAATGGGGAAGCCTTGTACGAGGTTTCAGACAGTTAGGAAGAATTTTGTTCAGACACTAGGCAGCCCCCCCACCCCCAGTCTTTACACAAGCATGAATGAGAACAGACTTGGCGGGAAATACATAGAAAAAGCCACCCAAAGATATTCATCACCCGCTGGAAGCATATATATATATATATATATATATATATATATATATATATATATATATATATCTTGACTACAACTGATATTTTCCCTTTCTCCCCATTCAGAAAAATAAATCGAAGTGTGCGAGCGTAATCATCCGTTGTTACGTTCTATTTGTTTAAATATTTATTTATTTGCTTCCCTGCTCCAATGACAGGAACCTGCAAACAACTTTTCTCCTGATAAATTGGCGTCTGCTTCATACTTAATAAATAACCACGCCAACACCAGCGCGCATGGTCCGGCTGGTAATTTTTCACTGAAGCAGAGATAATTTTGCTTTGCCATTTCAGAGTAAAAGCCCAACATACAGTGGTGGCCAAAATTGTGGACACTTTTTGAAAATTTCATGTTCTGCAACATTGCAGGCTTATAGGAAATGTTATGTTTCACTAAATGCAAATGCTTATATACCAATTGAAAGATAATTACATGCTGAATTCAATACAAAAATACAATTCAAATATCTGCAGTACAAAAATGTTATGCTTACTTTGGTCTAAAAAGAACAAACACAGACGTGATTCAGCTAAGAAGCGGAATGTGAGAGCAAATCCTACTGGCCAATCACAGTTCTTTTTCTGGGGACCAATCAAATGCTGTTAGCTGAGATACATGATGCAACAAATTAGGGAAAGTCTATTTTGCGGTTTGTTCTGTAGAAAAAAGACGGTTATAGGTGTAAGTGAAGCACAGTTCGAGATCGTGTGCAAACTTTTAGTATTTCTTAAAATTGAAAATGTAGATAATAAATAGAGCAATGGCACCAAAGAAAAGAGTTGACTAGACACCCACGAAAAGAAGCAAGATTGTTGTATTATGTGAATCGAGCATTTCCTATGCTGAAATTGCAATGCAAGTAGGTGGGACAGTGACGACATCTAGAGTACGAAAGCTGTGTTTACGTTAACAGGAAACAAAGTAACTGAAACCCAAAGCAGGGAAATGCCGAGAAAAGGGCCCAAAAGTTTTTGATGACAGAAGAGTAAATCTGTGTCTCAAGGACAGAAGAATTTCATCTTAGGCCGGTGAACTGGGTGAAGCTGGTGTTTCTGTCAGTTTAAGAACGACAAGAAGAATTCTATCAGATATGGCACTAAGAGGTAGGATTCCGAGAAAAAAGCTATAAATGAATGTGCAGCAGCTCAAGAAACGACTACAGTTGGCAAAAAAACACATTGAATGGACAGAAGATCAGTGGATGAAAGTTATTTGGAATGACGAAGGTAAGATATCCTCATTTTTTAGTGAAGGGCGAAAATATGTGAGACGTCGAGTGGGAGAAGAGCTACTTCCTGAGTGGATGGAGGTAAATTTAAAGCACCCAACAAACGTTGGTGTTGGCCGCCTTCGTGTAATCGACGATACGATGAAAGCACGAAAATACGTTGACACCATTCTGGAACCAAAACTAATTTCTTCCAAGAGGAATCTCTTTCCCAGCAACGAACTATTTCTTTCCCAGCAATATTAAGCTCTCTGTTGCACAGCACAAATATGAAAACAATAGTCCACAGCAAAGGGCATTCCATTGTTGACCTGACCAAGAAACAGCCTCACCCGAACCTGATAGAAAATTTGTGGCACCGTTTGAAAAACTTAGTACGATTGAGGCGTCCATCAAATAAAAGGCAATTAATTGAGGCTATAATTGCTTCCTAACACCACGTAATAGCGAAAACAGAGCTCCAAACACTTGTTGGCTCAATGAGACGTCGCTCTGCTGCTGTTTTAAGCAATAAAGGATACCTTACTAAATACTGATAGTACATTGCAATCGTAAGTATCTCATACAAATCTTTCGGATTGTGGTGTAGATTTATCATGATTGCAGTATTCGTAGCAAAACTGTTTTTGTACTGCAGATATTTCACTTCAGTTTTGTGTATTGAATTCAGCGTTAAATTCCCTTTCAATTGATTTACACTGTTGAGTCACATTATTGTGACCACCAGCTAATATCCAGAGTAACCGCCGTGTGCAGGGCGGAGAGCAGCCAGAAAGGCTAGGAGTGATTCCGTAAGGTGCTGGAAGGTGTTCACAGGTGTGTGGATCCATGCTGACTGCAGTACATCTGACAGCTGCTGGAGGGTGCGTGGTAGAGGATCCATAGAGCGAACAACACAATCGAGGTGGTCCCACAGACGCTCAACTGGGTTTTAAATCTGGGGAATTAGGGGCCAGGGAAGTACTTTGAAGTTCTCATCGTACTCTTCCAGCCACTCTCGGACATTTCTAGCTGTGCGACGCGTCGCATTGTCGTGCTGGAAGATCCCATCCGCTCCAGGAAAGACAATCAGCATGTATGGGTGTACGTGGTCTGCAAGGATGGATTCATAACGAATTCGGTCCATAGTGCCTTTCACAGGTATGGGTGGACCCAAGGAATGCCACAAAAATATTTCCCAGACCATAACGCTGCCCCCACCAGTTTGTGTTCTTCCAACAATGGTTGAAGAGTGTGTGTTCTCGGATGTTTCTCGCCTAATACACCAACGTCCATCCGTTCGATGAAGCAGAAAATGTGACTCATCGGAGAGGGCAATACTTTGCCAATCAGCGGAGGTAAAATTCCGATACTGCAGTGCAAATGTAAGCCTTTTCTACCGATGAAACTTCGTTAGCACAGGTGCAGTGACCATCCGTCTGCATCGGAGCCCCATACGCAGCAGGGTTCGCTGAACTGTCGTTTTAGACAAACTTCCGGAAGCCCCCCCGGTTCATTTCGCCAGTGAGTTACTTCACTGTAGCGTGTGGATCGACCATCACGCACCTTCGAAGCCGACGTTCACCTCTCACATCAATGGCACGTGGTGCTCCGCAGTTTCCACTTCGCTTATTCGCAATGGTGCCATTTCTCCAATCACGATACACTTTAACTACAGCAGCACGCGAACAGTTCACAAATTGCGCTGTTTCAGAAATAATGCCACCCCTGGCCCGAAAGCCGATAATCATTCCTTTTTGAAAATCTGATGAATCGGTCCTCTTATCCATGACAGCAACGAGTGATATGTTTTCAGAATGCCTACAGCACACACTATATACTCTGCAAGCCAGATCACGACACTTGCCTTCTTTCACTGGCCACGCGCTGTTCTCGTCAAAAGTAGGAGGTGATCACAATAATGTGACTCGACTGTGTATAAACATTTGCATTTAGAGAAACATAAGCCTGAAAAAGTTGCAAAACAGGAAATTTTCAAAAAATAGATAGTAGAAAACGCCAATTTCTCTTAAGATAATAACGTTTAACAACTCTTCTGCACATATGCATCAGTACCAAAATAATTATTTCTTCCTTCGAAAACAATCCAGACAAAGAGGATACAAGAAAGTGAGCCCTTTCTGGAGTGATACACAAAGAAATATACCGGTGTCCTAATCCGTCCCTGGATCCTGCGACTGTGATTTTTCCAATGAGCGCAATAATACAATCACAAAAATGAATTCTAAATCAGTTTTAATAGTGTAAAATAATAAGCAAGCAGACAACGCAGAATGAATTGGTTTCAAATCATCATCATTGTCAACCATTATCAATCCACTGCTTGATGAAGGTCTTCCCAAGTTTCTTCCACAATGGTCTATCTTGTGCCAGTCTCCTCCACGTTACTCCCGCATGCTTTCGAATTTCATTCACCCATCTCCCATGTGGTCTTTTTCTAAGTCTTTTCCTGTCTCTTGGAATCCAGTATAACATTTCGTTTGTCCATCGGTAGATCGTCCTTCTGGCAATATGTCCAGCCCATTGCCATTTCAGGGACTTTACTCTGATCACGATGTCTCCCATTCTTGTCATTTTCCTAATCCACGAGTTACTCTTGTTATCTCTCCTGGTTACACCAAGCATTCACCTCTCCATGCTTCTTTGAGTTGTCTGCAGCCTCTGAATGTCTCTTTTAGTTAAGGTCCACGTCTCTGCACCATACGTAAGCACTGGAAGGATGCATTGATCAAACACTTTTCTTTTAAGACATAATGGCATATTGCTCTTGAAAATTATGCCGTTTCTTCCAAAGGCTCTCCAGGCAAGTTTTATACGCCGATTAATTTCGTCATCAATGTGACCCTCGCTTTATATCTGCAGTCCAAGGTAAACGTAGGTAGCAGTTATCTACAACTTTTCCCCATCAATCGATAAATCTTCATTTCTTGTAAAAGCATTGTACATCACTTTTGTCTTCTGAAAGTTCATTTTTAATCCCACTTCTTTACTCTTGTCAGCAAGCTCCTGGATCATACACAGTTTTAAGTTCTGGAATCATTTTGAAGGGGTTATCATTTGGGGGGGGGGGGGTTAATAAGTGAAGTCTGGTTTAACTGCGAACGTAATTTAGTTCTGGTAAACGCACGCGAAAATATAGGAAAAAATTGTTTATGAAACATTATTTACAACCTCATCCTACCATTAAATACCAGTAATGCCTAAGGAAAAATACACCAATTAATGGTACATTTTAAACTGGATGAAAGCCCGTCAATAATGACGGGGGAAAAATAAAATTTATGATACAGAAATTATTGACATATATTTATTGAGCTTTACGTCAATAGATGGCGACGTTGGCTCACAACTTTCTGAAAACTTCCCGAGAAGTCGGTTATGGAATTTGATACGACGGGCTGTCTGTTTGTTATGTGTTTTGTAAAACCTTTAGTCCCTATTTCGTCAACACTTCCTTGTACACAGCATTTTTCGTTTACACTGACTGTGAACCCTGTATCAATTTCCCCTGTTCTTTTCCGTGAACTATTTTTATCTTGACGTCGTCAGATCGTTCTACTCTTGACGTTGCCACATACAAATGGCTAAATACCGGTTCAGGTAGTGAACCAAAATTCCTGATTTAAAGTTTTCGTATCTCTAAAGAGTTGACCGTGTGACGTAGCGCATCTCTGACGTCATGTGAGAATGATTTGGATTAGATCACGTCACACCAGCAGCTGTGTTGTTTGTTGCTATGACAACAAAACAAAGTGATACATACGCGTGGACTGTGCACGTGTAGGTGATGACGTCACCTACACGAAAAGCTAAGCGTGACGTCACAAACATTTGTTTCTCCTTTGTTGCCATGACGACTTAAAAAGTGACACGGAGGAGGAAGAGGGCTCTAGCAAATTATATATTAGGACAGAAGTTTTACGGAAGTTCTGAAAACAAGTTCAGCCTAATATGGTCTACCTAAATACAATAATGTGGCATTAGCAATTTCGTTAAATTAAAAAATATAGAGTTATTAAACTTCCTCCAGGACATCTTTCCTGTTTTTTCGTAAAACTGAATTAAGACACACACACAAAATGAAGACACGAAATTTGAATGCGCTTCCTTTCCTAATTTGCATCAAATATAGGAACAGAAGCGGTGAAATAAATCACTGGTGCAGCATATTTAAGTACCCAAGTTTTTTAAATATCATACACCATGACAAATTTGTTTGGTTCAACGTTTATTAAGCGCATTTCTGATAAGTAACTGATTATTTCATAATTCTGTGAATATTCCTGTCCATAGTTCGCGGGGTACCTGATGAAACGACCACTCAAAGTTCAAATCATCCAAGAGGGAATTATGCTTTACCGTGGTACGAAGGAAAAACATTTGGGAACCGCTGCGTTATCATTATTAAAAACTCCGAAGGTAATCGACGTGCTCGCGCCTTAACTTGAAAGACTACTCGTAGCTAAAAAAAACCACGGGAAAAATAAATTCTAGCAATTCAGAAAACCAGGATGTTCCTCAATTCTACCTTTCGTTCCCTAACACTTTTTTCTAGATTTAGAAAAAGTAAGGATAAAAAAAAAAGCTTTTGTATGGGGGGCCGAAAGTGAAAAACAATGCGATGAGGGCGGAGTGCTGAGAAACCAGATTCCTACGCTTCCGAGATGAATAGACGACATCCCAAGCGGGGCCCCTAAGTGTGACCAATGGGGAAACGTGACTTACAAAGAAATCAGAAAAACATCAGAAATGACTGGACGTTCTGACTCGTAGAAGATCAATGACACTACTTCCGAGAAGAAAAATGACTTTTAAAATTCAGTAGTACCGTCTATTCATAACTCTTCTTTTTGTCCACACACCAACAACTAGCAACGCTGCACAAACTTCAACTTGAAAATAGCGTCATGGAAGGAATTCAAACGACTGCTTTATAGAGTTATAGTCAAGCATTTACAAACACAGAAAGAGGAAAACTATAAAGTCATCTCCTTTGCGCGGTTCTACGGTCGATGTGGCCTCAATTCTAACAACTGGAAAATCACAGATGTTGGAGCGAGGACTCCACGGCTCTAGATTGCTTCACGTCGAATCAGTAACACTAAATTTGGGGTGTCCAGGAGCCATTAATAAATTCAGCTATGCTCATAATGGCCTTCAAACTTTAAAACGCCGCTTATCATAAAACAACATATTACTTAGAAATACAGGTTAATGAAAATGCGCTAAATTCTGGAAAATAAGTTAAAAAAAGAGGTATGGAACACAGGAGCTTTTGAAAACAGATAAAAGAATGATTTTTTCTGAAGAACAGGTCGTGAAAAGCTAATTCATAAATTAATTTTTTAAACGTTGACCATTTTTTGCAAAAAAAAAATTGGTCAACGTTTAAAAAAATCAAACAACTTAAACGGGAGCCTTAGAGATATAGCACCACCTCCAAATGTTACTACGGTTGGACTAAGACATCCAGTGGAACAGTTCTGCAAAGTAACAAAATGAACACACATCATCCCCTTCTAAAAATAATGGAGAAGCTCAAACTGGCTTATTATGGACACATTGTGAGAGGAGAAAAATAAGTGACACCCTTGTTAGCTTTGAAGGGCACGGTAAAATGGGAAAAGAGCAAGGTTCGAAAGGATAATTAAAAAACAAGCACTTCTAAACACCGAAGAAGTATTTCCACCTTCAGAAATTTCAAGGCGTTATAGCGTTAACTTTAGAGACGGCACTCGAACAAGGAAAATTTCATTGAAGCTTATCCTCATGTTTTACTGCTGCTATGAGATTATCGTGACATTCGGGAAACGATATATGCCCTTCCTTCTTTTTTCCATACGGCAAAGGGCGTTCAACAGGGAAGGCAACGTTTAAAGCAAGCATTTTTAAGTGTATGGAAATTTATGCCATAAAACAGGAAAAGTTGAGCCCAACGGTAAAATCCCAGTGATCAATGATCAGAGCTGTAACAGCATATTTTTATGAAGTTGCGATCCATATGCATAAGAGAAAAGAAATGAATAAGCCTCCAGTTATCTAGGGAACAATAATTTTTACGAAGTACCAGATAACACGAAGACATTCAACGCGGTCTTCGCACTCAGCCAACTTAAGAAAGTTTTTCCAACTTTCCACATTATTTTTGTTGATTTCCCCCGAAAGAAACGCATCACAAGATCGATTACTGAGCGTCTCAGGTGGGGAATCCATCTATTGACTCCCCAGATTACGAAAACAATATCCTGCAAAAGGGATTTTTCAGGGGAAGGGGGGAGAGCGACACATACTAACGGGCTTTTCTCGTATCTCCCAAAGATTTAGAACGCAGAGGGTATCAGTCTCACAGCTGAAAAACATAATCCATCGCTACCAATGTTTCTGGTTTCCGAACGTAAGTGAGCAAGTACGACTGGAAGATTGAACATCATCGTCGAAAGAAAAAAAAACTTCTGCGAACACCTGACGACTCGACTGAGAAAATTCACTGGCTAAAATGAAACGGAAGATCTTCCAGGGATTAAGCTGTAAACGAAATAACAGTATCACTACTCTTTTCAGGTGTTCACTCAGAATTGTATACAGTCTCCATTTAAGTTAAGCGTACAGGTTTATCTGTGAAAATATTCATCAATATGAAAGGGGAAAACCGTTCCTTATACAAGTAGCAAATTATTAGCAACACCCGTTCGAATCAAACATGTGCCATTTTCACTTTCGTACACAACTATGACGATGAGAGGGCCTTATAAACAGCTCACAGAAAATTCACACGTGTACAAAGCTGCAGATAGCATGAATATACGAAATACTTTATTTAAAAGAGGCATGAAAATTTGAAAGAGGCATGATAGTGGGCTCTACACGGATAGGTGCAAGCATATCGTAAACACGCCACTAAACTTCTCGGCTGTGCAAGAAAAACTCTATCGAAGGTGTACAATGTGTGGTGCACAAACAACAAAATAAGCAATCAGCGGTGGTTTTCTTGTGGGAGGAAACGATTGCTCGATGTTCAAAGACAATGGCGGCTAGGGAGGATTGTAGGAGGTAACAGATGAGCTTCATGGCGTCAAGTAACCGCGCAGTACAACAACGTTATCGAGAAGAGAATTTCAGCATACTCAAGCCGCCGCACATTCGCGCAAATGGGGACAGCAGACGCTTTCGTGTACCACTCATCCCTGATCAAAACAGACCAATTCGTCGGCAATGGGCCCGCAGAACCAACAGTGAACCCTTGGGGACTGGAGAAAAGGTCACCTGATTAGATGAGTCACGATTTAAGTCAATACACGACAAATTCGTCGGCAATGGACCCGGAGAACCAACAGTGAACCCTTGGGGACTGGAGAAAAAGGTCACCTGATTAGATGAGTCACGATTTAAGTCAATACACGACAAATTCGTCGGCAATGGACCCGGAGAACCAACAGTGAACCCTTGGGGTTATTATTGTACCGATTTAAGACAATACACGACAAAACAGGCCATATCGTCTACAATGGGCCCGGAGAACCAACAGTGGATCCTTGGGGACTAGAAAAAGGGTCACCTGATTAGATGAGTCACGATTTAAGTCAATACACGCCGATAGAAGACCATAATATGGCGTCAAGAGCACGAAACGAATGGTTCCAGCTGTTTAACGCCAACTGCAAAAAGTAAAGAAGGCGTTTTAATGGTCTGGGGTCTGATTTCATGACGGGAATTGTGTTACTTAATATCTCTAAAACAGCACTTAGATATCACAAGGTGTTTTTACATCACTGCGGACCAGACACACCAGTACACGCGCATTGTGTCTTTTGATGGAAAGGGCTACTACTACAAGCGCCAAACCACAAGGTACACGTTACATCCAGCGCCATACTACAAGGTACAAGCTACATCCAGCGCCATACCACAAGTTACAAGTTACATCCAGCACCATACCAGAAAGTACAAGCTATTTCCAGCGCCATACTACAAAGTACAAGCTACTTCCAGCGCCGTATCACCAAGGTACAAGTTACATCCAGCGCCATTCTACATGGGACAAGCTATACCACAAGGTACCAGCTACTAATACAAACTACTTCCAGAACCATACCACAAGGTGCAAGCTACTTCCAAGCGCCACATAAGGTACAAGCTACTTCCAAGCGCCATACCACAAGGCTCCGATCGTCAGAATGTATTTTCTGGAGCACGATAGTTCTTTAAAGTGCTAAAGTGGACCACACAGTTCAAGGAGCTTAACCCAATGGTAAACCTGTGGTATGCGATTGAGAGAGCCATTTGTAACAAAGATATTCCTCCAAAGAACATTCGGCAATTGACGGACGCCATGACAACATACCTGTAGAACGATACCAGCAAAACAGGTTCGAATCGATGGTGTTTTGCAAACCAAGGGCGGCCCAACACGATATTAAACAGGTTTTCGTTTAACGAATACATCAGCGCTTAATTAACGGCTATCAATGCTGCATACACAGATGCAATCTGAGTCAAAATTTTGTGAACCTGATACATCGTTCATACATGTGCCAATAACACTGAAATGTGCATGGTTATTGTGAATATGTGGCAGATACGTAAGACTTTAAGACCTGCGAACAGACATCACAAATACAACCCTCTTAAGCATCGTACGACGCATTAATTTACGACGTTTTTGGTTTTGGACAATAGCTTGAATATTACAACGCTGGGCTGTCTGTAAATGCAACAGTGGTTTCTCTACGCGTGATATGTGCTGAACACCATCCCTTTTTATTGAAATTCTGCCAGTGGATTTTTATTTTCCAACATATTCTTCGAATCACACATGAGATGTGTTCTTCACTAATAGTTTTTGGTAACAAAAACAATTAGATATTGTAAACTGAAACTTTCGGGCCAAAACCCTCGACTCTTGAGGTAAGAGAAGATCAAAATACCTATCCTGCGGCTGTTGCACCGATACTTACTCCGATTTTTTTTCTGGAAAACTGCTTTTTATTTCACCAACTGAAAGTTGCTGCTTCTTTCATTAATATTTCAACGGACAATTTGGATGTTTCAGCAGATTGTCCTTAAGAAATATAGATATTTCACCTCGTAAATACCGTTTCGACGACATTAATCAAATACACACTCTACGGACAAAACATTAGAGGTACCAACCTAATAGCGTTTGATCCTCCTCTAGCGAGAATAACAGTCTGTACACACGCCAAGGCATCGACTTCACCAGATGCCGGAGAGTTTTCGGAATGCTAGCCATGCCTGTTGTAGCATTATCCACAACTCCGCCGGAGGTGTCGGTCCAGTATCCATGGATCTGATGTTCCGGTCCACGGCATTCTAGAGAGCTTCCACAGGATTAATATCCGAGGACCTAGAGGGGCCACTGGATGGTTCCAAACTAAGAAGAGTGTTCCTCGATCCATGCCTGGGAGGTTGCGGCACAGTTAGACGGCCTATTAAGCTGAAACATACCATTAGCAGCAGGATGCGCTAAGGCCATGTGTTACAGGGCTTGGTGCTGAGTTCTATTACAGCGCCTTGTGTGGAGGGTTCATTTGATGCTTCCTTTGCATTAAGTTCGGTTTGGTGGTTTATTCCGTAACTCTCCCAACTGGAGCAGATAAATACAAAGCATAGAAAAGTGAATCGACTGAGGCTAAATTTTGCAGTGAGGAAGAATTTTATTCCGATCTTGCGGGGAATGTCATCAAGCTTTTGTCCATCATTTTCGTGCTTTCCTTATTTTAGTTGTTCCTCGGTGTCCTACTCGCCGAAAATCTCTTTATCTCTTCCCGGCCATTCAAACCTCTTAATTCATCCGTTCCGACAAAACCCCCGAGGTTTTCAGAGTCTCCTAAAAATAATCACCTCTTCTCTCGACTTTTCGCCACCGAGTCCCCCTCATGCCCGGAGAGAGAAAATCACCTTAGTCCGTTAGTCCGTCTAATTCCAAGAAAGCGCAGCCACGCCTTCACCCTCAAAACTCTATGTTCTTAATTGCTCTGCTGCGACGCGTGCGACGCTTTTCGTCCACTTTCTTTGCCTTTTGTTGGCCTTCCATCCAAATGGCGAAAAACGAAAGAAAATGACTACAATTCATCATCTCTAAAAATGGCTACAGAATCTCGCTTCTGATAAATATGGAAGCCCCGGTTACACATGAAAGCGTGCAGGAGATCAGTCATTACATGCTGGTAGTGCGCAGTAGTTAAGGACCTGGTTACACACACTAAGGGGCCTAATGTGTCTCATGAGAAGGCTCCCCAAACCATCAAAGAGCCTACCTAGCACGACGGGGCCATGGCCTCATGCTTTCGACGCCACGCCCGCAGCCTCCAGTCAGTTCGGCACAGCTGGAAACGGGATTCATCTGAACATACGACGCGGTGCCACTCTGCAGAGATCCAGTTTTGATGTTCCCAGCACCAGGCGAGGCGTAATTTCGGATGACGTGCAGTGAACAGTGGCACAAGAGTAGGGCGTCGGTTCCTGTAGTACCGTTCGCTCGCTGACGTTGCTTGGACCTCCAAACACTTAACCTGGATGTGATTTGCGCCACCGTTGATAAGAAGTCTGTCTGTACGAGCCTGGATAGTCTATGTCGATCCCGGTTATTAATGGTGTGTGGTCGGCTACCGCTTGCTGTCTGGGTACTGGTACGTCTGTCGATTGTATACTCGCGGTACACCCTTGAGACGGTTGACCTCGGGAATCCTAGTGTTCTTATCACTTGGGCGATAGAGAATGACCCATCTGCCTTCTGTCGACAATGCGTCCACAATCAAAGTCGCTCAGATGACCAAGAAAGTGCGTGCGTGCGTGTGTAGAGAGCGAATCACATGTTAGGATATAGATCATATTGAAAAGTTTCCGGTCATCCGAAAACGGAGACCATGAAGCAAAGTTTAAATTACATTGGCCCACACTACGGGAACTCATTACCTACGGAACTAACTTCTTTAAATAATTTTAACCTTTAAAAAAAAAAAAAAACTGGAAAACTTTATAATGAATTGCAGCTCCTCAAATTAATGATTACAGTGGATGGGAACTATGACTAATATTACGACTTGTATATGCATGCTTGGTGTAACCAGGAGAGATAAGAAAAGGAACTCGTGGATCCGAAAAATGACAAGAGTGGAAGACATCATGATCAGAGTTAAATCCTTGAAATGGCAATGGGCTGGACATACTGCCAGAAGGTCAGACCATCGATGGACAGCTGAAATTTTAGATTGATTTCCAAGGGACAGGAAAAGACCCAGAAGAAGACCACATGGAAAATGGGTGGATGAAATTTGAAAGTATGCGGGAGTGGCATGGAGGAGTCTGGCACAAGACAGACCGTTGTGGAGGAAACTTGGAGAGACCTTCGTCCAGCAGTGGATTGATAATGGTTGAGGATGATGATGATGATATCGTGATGTAAATTGCTTTTTCAATGGTATTATCTGTAATGTTTATTATCTGCTCATATATCATTAGCTTTTTTTTTTTTTTTTTTTTTTTACTATGATACTCTTCTAAAACTAACCTAGGAAGCATGGGACCCTGTCAGGCCTGGCTGCCCTTTTCCCCTGCTTTCCTCGCTGTGCATTGTCTCAACTGATTTTTCTGTAAATCTGTTTTTTTTTTTTTTTTTTTTTTTGGCTCAGCAAAATAAATTTATTGAATTGAATTAATAAATGTATATTACTGGATTAAAGACTACCATTGCTTTAAAAAATCTCCCCCTCCCTCCCTCCCTCCCTCCCTCCCTCTGATGAGAGTATATCTATGATTAACACAGATACTATTCTAACTACACTGCTGGACAATTGCTAAGGACGGATCACAAACGGCTATATAGCGCATAAACAAGTAAGTGTGGTTGGATGCCAAGTGAAATAAATAATGTAGGAATACCAGGACATTACAAGAAAGACAATTTATTGTGCTCTGAAATCCAGAAGGCTTTGGAACGTGTTCAAGGGACAAACAGGCCATTTTGTGTAGAATACGTAAACGTGAAAAAAATGCAATTACCGTCCGCAGGCGTTCCGGCGTAAGATGTCAATACGGGATATGGCCACCATGGATGGCGATGCAAGATTCCACACGTCGTGTCATGCTTTGCACAACATTATCAAGAAGCTGTTGGGGTAATTTATCCCATTCCTCTGTCAGTGCACGGATGAGGGTGACTTTGTTTATTAGAGGGCATTGGCGACCGGCAAGACTCCTCCCCAAAGCATCGCACATATTTTCAATGGGATTCAGATCTGGAGAACGTGCTGGCCATACGAGGCGTTGAATATCCTCGCTCTCAAGACACTCTTGGACAGCGACTGTTCGATGACATGTTGCGTTGTCGTCCATGAAAATGAATCTATCACCGACAGCACCACGGAACATGCGAACATGAGGTAGCAGAACATCATTAATGTATCGTTGGCCAGTCATAGTCCCAGTTGGAAGCACATAGAGGGACGTACGGCTATTGATCATGATGCCAGCACATACCATGACACTACATGTCGGATATCGGTCCCTTTCCTGTATGTTTGCTGGACAATATGCAGTACCACTATCACGCCAGATCAGTTGTAGTTGACAATCAGACGATAGACTGTATCTACTCTCATCTGAGAAGAGGACATCAGACCAGTCGTTATCAGTCCAATTGTGATGTTGATGGCACCATTGCAAACGGGCGGTACGGTGACGTCTGGAAAATGGGATGCACACAACAGGACGGCGGGAGTATAGTCCTCCTTCATGCAAACGTCTGGCGACAGTTTTTCAGGAGATCCGCTTGCCAGTAGCAGCCATAAACTGATTTGCTACCTCACTAGCTGTGCTGCGCCGGTGTCTTTTTGTTGATAGCACTATGTACCGATCTTCTGCAGGTGTCGTACTGCGAACACGACCTCCCCCGTAACGTTTCCTACACTCTCCATTTGTTTGAAATGATTTTCAAAACCTTGAAACAACACTGTGGCAACGTCGAACTCCTTGGCAACATCTGTCATTTTTCGCCCTGCTTCAATCTTGCCAATAATACGGACACGCGTAAAATCATCTAGGTGATGTCGGGAAGACATACTGAAAATTGCAAGTTCGTCAATTGATTCTTTCCCTTTCAACTTTGCGTTTGAACAACAACGTTCAATACGCGTCAAATCCTTTATATCTCTTATCAGCGCTATGACGTTACGAAGAAGTTCGGCAATCCAAAATTTGCATACGCACAACGCGTCTTACTGTATCCCGCACTTATGCTAATTTCCATATTTCCCTGCCTTCCATTTTATGGTTGCTATTGTCATCCGTCCTTAGCAATTGTCCGGCAGTGTATTACATTATGTAGGATTTCCACTTATTCAAATAGACTAACTACTTGTAATGACAATTCTGCTACACAGATCCACATCTATTAGTGCGTACATGTGTAGATGGATGTCGGTACCTCTACACATTTACGCACTAGTTTGCAGAGAAGTGACGACACCCAGAGCAGAGCAGAGCAGAGGAGAAAAGGAAGTGAAGAATGGAGTTGATCGTTGGCGGTTGCTCGCTGGGCAGAATGAATTCGTTTAAGTTGTTAATTATTGTCTTATGTTACTTGTGTTGTGTGTTCTAATAAAATGTTAAGAATATGATGGCTGTAGTCGTAGTGAGTAGTCCTCGAGCAAGATTTAATTTCCCTAGACGCCACGAGTTCTACATTAATATAGGTAATATGTTCATAAAAAATAACGTATGAGTTTATGTGCTTACATTTCGTAAAATTGTACCTGAAAAATACAAAACAGGGACCTTGTATTAAAACGATCCCTGAAAAAATATTAAAATTTGCAGTTTAAATTAATTTTTCAGCGTAAGCACAGAATTCAATGGGATAACTTTGCGAGGCTTTGCCCTATTCTCATACATGGTTTATTAACACTGTTTAATAAATTCAAATAAAGTGACGCAGTTGTCTAAGAGATGGCTTCTGACAATTCTTCCGTGACGGGCTCGGGTTCGAATCCCGTTGAGGCATGGATGTTGTGTTTGTCTTACAGCACTGGTTCTTTTCCTTCCCTGGACTCAGTGGCCCTAAATTAGGGACGGACGACTGCTTATAAGTTATAGCTCGTTGAATTGCTCGTGGACGGTGGTCTTTAAATCCCCAATAATAATAATAATAATAATAATAATAAAACACTGTCTACTATTAATTTTCTCGGAGCAAGGCTGCATCACAGAGTTCTTTTCACTTTACATTTTAAGCCCATATCTTGCAACAGATCAGTAGTTCCAGTAAAATGCCTATATTCAAATATGTGCGCGTTGGGACATCTGGTGGTGGGGGGGGGGTTGAAATATTCTACCACACGGTTACAAAGAAACCACTTTCTTCACCGAACTAACTGAAATCCAGAGATTATATTTTTACCTTGTGAATACAACAGCAGCACTAGGTTAAAGACTTCCACAGCTTAAAAAAAAAAAAAAGGAAGTGCTGTTTGGTTTGGCCAGCTCCGCCTCGGTGTCTACCAAATCCGAAAGAAATCAGTTACTTCCATCTTTGCAGTTAGCCTCCAGGCTTAATTATGTATATATGTCCCTCCGCGCCAGTTGATAGCAACAGGTGAAAGGATTCCACTGAAGCATTATTGCTTCCTTCCCACCCCATTATCATTCGCCCTCGATGTTCGCAGAGAGGAGAGAGCGTATGTGGGGTAGGAGGCCCCTATGACCTGCACGTGATGCAGCTGTTACGCTGTCTGAGTTGCTTAGCAACTAGCATCTCATGACGTCACGTGAAATTCCTGCATGTTTTGCAAGGTTGATCCATACACATCTTTCACCAGCTTCTTTCGCTTTCTTTTACAGAGAGTGAAAGTTTGTGCAGTTACGTCACTTCTGTCTGAAAAGTTACTGCTACTGCTGATAATGGTTAACAAAAAGAAAAAAAAATGTTTTCAACCAGGACTCAAGCGAAACAATTATGAACATAAAAGTCCTATTACGAAATGCTGGGCACCAAAGACGCACTTTCATGAGACAAGTGCATAAAATAATCACTTAACATTTTGATTTATTTATCATAAAAGAAACTTCAGTTTAAAATGGCATCGTATTTTGAGAGGTACGTTGAACAAGCAACATTTTTAATAAATTTTCGAAATTTTTTTCCATACGTTCTGATGTTTATAACATTTATATTCGCAAACTTCAGTTTGGAAATGTCATCTGAAAGTACGCTATCTTTGCGTTCTCAAATTGCGATCAACCTTCAGATGCCAGGAAACAGAGGTTCATATGTCGATTAAAAAAATTAGTACACAGTATTCCAACCAGGTGTTGCTACTGCAAATGGCATTTTTTCGTAACTTACTGCCAATGGCATTTTTCGTAATTTGCGAAAGAAATATCGTTTTGTCGATTGGTAGAAAGTTTGGCGAAAATATTGGCAATTACATTTTTTTAAAGACGTCCGAGCAAAAATAATCTTGAATTTTTATTTGATTAGTATATGCTTGATTTATTTATTTTGAATAATTCTGTGGCTTGATTCTAAACAGGCCAATGACAAAGGTATTTCAGAAATCAATATAGAATCTTTTAAATTCGATCATATTTGTGAATTTCTTATGTTTTGATGTGAACCATCAACCAATGTTGCACAAGTTATATGAAAAAAGTAATTAGATGGAAGTTCTATAAGTAATAAAGTTCAATTTTTCAACAATTTTTTTGTACACTGGCCCTTTTAGAACCAAGCCACAGAACGAATGAAATACCCAAGTCTTTCAATTAATTTGAAATTTATCCTGTCAATAATACTTTGTTTAAAAATTTTATAGGTGGTAATAAATTCAAAATAAGTGTCTATATTTCTTTCTATTAGAAGTCAGGATCTATAACATAATATTTTGCTCTTTAATTGTAAAGAATCTATAACCTATTGCTTTTGTACTATTACAATATTTTGTTTTCATGGTTTTTATATTTACAATGGAGAATGAAAAAAAAACTGACGACTTCAGATTACATTTGGCGAAAAAAGGGTTGGCGAAAACTTAAAAAAGTCATAGCAACCGCTGGTTCCAACACGAAAATTTTCTTTTTCTTGTGAAAAACGGTTATGGATCCTAAACGATGGCGACTTTGTTGGGATTTTCTCCCCATTGACGTTCGATTTAATAAAAAATCTGCCTTTTTTAGCTTCGAGACAAACCAAAAAACTGCTTTTTTTTCGAGTTTGTAGACCGCCGAGAGCATCAAGAAACAGCTCATCCCTAATTTAAGGCCGCTAGTTCCAGGGAAGAGAGAAGAGCTAACGCGGAAAAACACACCATCCACACCTCAAGAATGGAATCAAATCCAAGACCAACTCGAACGATTGACCAGAAGTTTGCGCCTCTGACCACTCGGAAATCGGGGCGGCTAACCATGTGACAGCGCCCAAACTCGAGCGCTGCACATTTAGTCGAAAATCCATTCCCTAGTTTATTTATTTATTTAATTATTATTTATTCATTTATTTATTCATTTTTAATAATTCGTGTATTTTTTTGCAGAAGGAGTACGTTTTATTTTGCTATATACTTTCGGGTGAATCTTTTCTTTTTTTTCCCTCTCCGTCCCCCTCTCCCAGCAAGGCGCAAGACTAGCTAGACAGCACAAGGCGGCACAGGACAGACCGACACTGTAAGAGAACGCTGGCGACAGCCATCGGCGAGCTGGCTTTGTAGTATGTTTTATTGGGGGCAATAGAAGTGTCCACCGTCTAGAATCCACAATGCGTGTTGGGCAGACCGGAGACTTGTTGGAACCGGGGCTAACAGTTTAATTGGGGTAAGGATTTACAGCCGGGAGTAGTATCACGCGGGAAACGTAACGAGAGGTTCTCAGAATTTCACTGGAACGGGTAGGAATGTTTGGCCCCCTAACGAATGGAAGATCAAAATGTTAATTTTCCGACCAGTAAAATCTACACTGGTGAATTTAATTCAGGGAGGCTTGCGTTTGCCAGCTAGTGATTGGATGATGGGATGTTTTGAGGTAGTGTGGGTCTTCTTGGGGGTCGTCGAAAATTTTAACAAGGAAAGAGAAGAACTTCAGCACTTCACTTTTACTCTTTCGTTCAACATGGAACGGAGTATTTAACTTCGTCACTTCACGTTTACAGTTTTTGCACGAAACTTTACCTTGGCTGGTTTCGCGGCGTGCATCGCGTGCACTGTCCTCCATGACTGTCACCTAAGAAGCGGCAGACAATTGTCCAAGCTGCCGATGTAAGATCGAAACCGAGGTTTCCGGATGAACGGATCCCCACTAAGGACCATTAGGGCCCATACGACGGTCGCAGCTGCGGATAGAAGCTATAATAACCACCGGACGAGAATTCTCCCGGATCAGGAGTGGTCAGCAGCGCGATATCTAGGCCAGATTCGGATGTTAAGGTAGGAAATCCATCCTATTCTTTCTTTGGTGTCCCCTCATAAAATCTTTATCGGAGCAGTCCACACATAGAATTAATATTTTTTATAAGCAAATAGCTAATTGAGTACAGGTTCCTGTCAGAGAGTCGTAAATCATTTTTGCTAATATCATGAGCGTATATTTATTATTATGCCAAATCATAACCAATAAATTGTTTTTGTTACTTAATTTTGTCTAAGTTCTATGATGAGTGTGTCGTTAACTACAATATGTGTGCTCAACCCTAGATTATTTGGAGAATATAGTATCTTTTGGAACCGGAACTTAGCAAATCTGTTCCATTTATGCGTTTTATTTTAAATCTAGACGTTCACAAAAATATTGCGGAACACAGCGGACCCTTTGACTCCCAAAGGAAAATCTGCTGTGTGAAACACAACGCCCCGTCAGTGGATCCTGAAGCTGCGTCAGCCCTAAATCAGGGAATCGCAGAATCACAATCCACTCGACACCCCCTTGGCTCCCAATATTACGCCGGGTGAACCCAATTAGGAACCCGAGCGATAATAACCAGATATGCGTGACTTTTATTATTAATGTCAGTGCCCAACACAGCAATACAGAATGTTCCAAAGAAACAATTTGTTTCATAAGAATAGTACATTTTAACATTGTGAAGATAAAATTAAACCCACAGGGCAAATACCTGAAACTAGTGAATAATTAGCATAAATGTTATAAAAATGAACTTTCATCTTCACGTTGTAATTTTAATAAATCCACCTCCGCTCACTAATTTCCGAAAGAATTGGTGGTATGTATCTCGCTTGTGACAATTAAAAGGAAAAAATGTAGAAGGGAATTTGTAAAATGTGAACTGTTGTAAAATGGCTCACATTTTACAAATCGTTAATTATGAACTATTGTTAATCACCATATTCGTGTATGTTTGGTGATCATTCCTGAGGATCCTGCGCGAGCTGTGAAGCAGAACGCATTCGTTTCGAACATTTAATTGAATGAAGTCTGGTTTCACTGCGAACACAATTTCGTTCCTGTAAAGGTATGCGAAAATATAGGAATAAATGGTTTATGAAGCATTTACAACCACATGGTAACTAATCCCACAATTAAACACCAGTAACGTTTTTATATCAGCACACCTACCTGCACGAGATAACTGAATTACGTTCCATATTATTTACAAGGTGCTTAAATTCAAAAATACACCAGCATGAGTCAAATGTTCGTCCCGTTTGCACCTGAAAAGTTTAATGATGCAAGAAAATCATACACGCTCATCTTATTCGGCAGAAGTACAGGCAGTTGCTTTGTACAGTCTCTTACAAAGTTCCACCACTGCCACTATCCTACGGCGGTGACACTCAGCAGATTTCAAGGACAGAAACTGTGATATCAGATTTTACATCCACTACTGAAGTAAAGTGATGTTCTTGTAGGAATGGGCCATGAAGTGGTAGTCTGATGGGGGCAAGCTCTGAACTCTATAGTGGATCGGGGTAGGATGCCATTCCCTCCAAATCCCTGCAAGTTTCGGAAGATCACTCTAGAGAGATTTATGTATAGAGGATTTTAGGAAGGAAGTGGCTGACCCCAGGTTTCAAATAATACTTAGAAACATGAAGCTAGGAGATTTGGGCTAAAGTGACAGACAGGAAAGTCACACGGAAGCGAGGTAGAAAAGGGGAGGGAGATTCTCTTGCTTATAACCGGGGCGGGGGAGCAGTATCCGGGATTCGTAGGCTTAACGTGCCATTCAATGTACGGCGAATATTAAATGGTTCGAGCGTTCGTATCTGCCTGGGATCGACTCAGACTTTTCCGTGGCAGTCAGGAACCTTGACCTTTAACATATCAGGGGCCCAGGACCACTCTAGAGGTGTGATTTGGGGTATTTATTAACTACTTGCACCAATGTTCGCCTCCTGTTGATGAGCGCTGGGTAGCATTGGCGCAGAGCACTATGGACCAGAGACGGAAATGGGTCACGGGTTACCGGGTCAACAATTTCTTGCGGGTCAAACGGGTCGGGCCAAGTTGTTCCTGACCCGGTTTTGTTTCAATTTTCTTTTTGAAAAGAAAAAAAATTACTTCAGAGGTCTTTGAAATAATACTTCAGAGCGGTAGAGTATGATCCAGGAACTTGCTGAGAAGGGAAATAGTCCAGTCAACAAAGGCTGAAAACGGGTAAATATAAGAAATAAATATGAAAGTTTTGAAACTTGACACACTTGTTTATAGGTATCTAGTGAAGATTATATCAAAATTCCTGACGAATCAGAGGTGAGCTCTAGCCGCCATCTTGAAAAATAGGCACTTTTTTTTTTTTCTTGAATATTTCGAAAACGGTTGATCGTAGCCCAAAAATACTATTTACAAAATTGAAGCTTACAAAATTTCCTACAAAAAAGGTTCTATTCACTTTTTTTGTATCTTTTATAGTTTCTGAGATGATTCGGGTGTCAATGTTGCACTGTTTCGCTGACCGCTACGTTATCACTACGGTTTTTCATACAAATACGCTAGTGATAATGTAGCGATCAGCGAAACAGTACAACATTGACACCCGATTATCTCAGAAACTATTAGAGATACAAAAAAAGTGAATGAACCTTTTTTGCAGGAAATTTTGAAGGCTTCAATTTTGTAACTAGTATTTTTGGGCTACGACCAACCGTTTTTGAGATATTCACTAAAAACCGAAAAAAACGTACTTATTTTTCAAGATGACGGCTAGAGCTCACCTCTGATTCGTCAGGACTTTTGATATAATCTTCACTAGATACCTATAAAACAAGTGTGCCAAGTTTCAAAACTTTCATATTTATTTCATCTGAAAACCCTATTTTGACCGGACTAAAAACAAATGGGATTAAAAATGAACTTTAAGAAGACAAAACTGAAGTACAATACCTTTACAAGAAATGAAGATTTATCAGTTGATGGGGAAAAACAGGAGATAACCAATTCCTACATTTACCTTGGACAGCAGATATCAAGCAAAAGTCACACTGATGAAGAAATTAACCGACGTATTAAACTTGGTTGGAGAGCTTTTGAAAGAAACAATACCATTTTTAAGAGCAATATGCCATTATGTCTTAAAAGAAAAGTGTTTAATCAATGCATACTTCCAGTGCTTACGTACGGACCAGAGACGTGGACCTTAAGTAAAAAAAAAACATACAAACGCTGCAGACAATTGAAAGAAGCATGAAAAGATGTATGCGTGGTGTAACCAGGAAAGGTAAGAAGAGGAACTCGTGGGTAAGGCAAATGATAATAATGGAAGACATCATAATCAAAGTAAAATCCCTGAAACGGCAATGGGCTGGGCATATTGCCAGGAGAACGGACCACCGATGGACAACCGAAATTTTAGACTGGATTCCAAGGGACAGGAAAAGACCCAGAAGAAGACCATGTGGGAGACGGGTATGGATGGAGGAGACTGGCCGAAGGCAGTCCGTTGTTAAAGACACTTGAGGAGACCTTCATCCAGCAGTGGACTGATAATGACTGATGATGATGATGATGTTATATTCGGATTTATAATTCGAAGCAGATTTGCCCGGGTCAGGTCCAATTATGTGACAGCCGGGTCAGAGTCGAAATTTTTGACCCGTTTCCAACTTTGCTATGGACCTGCTGTAGTTATTCAGCATATAGTTTCCCGTCCACATCCTGACTACGTTCCGACCTGAGTGCCTAGGACCCTCACAATTCCAATACATATATAGCATAACTTTCCCCTCGAATCGCCCTGTGGATTTGACGGCAATTAATCTGTTCCACTTACGAGGGAGTCAGGTCATGAAGAACCATTCGATTTCGCCTGCAGGATAAACCAGGCTGATGCAGGTGCCAAACGATGGCGAATTGGGAAGAGTCTACCTCAGCTGCCAATTTCCGCTTGTTAATGTCACAACGTCGACCTAGTCTTGACACTAGTGTCCCCGGCTTTAGAGCTCCTGTACCATTTTCACGCAGTGCTGCTACCCAGCTGTCCACTGTTTCCTCGCCCTCTACTGCACAAATTTCTCTGGTTGTCGTGTTTATCCCCCTTTTTTCTCCAATAATGGCGTAGGAACACCCGAAGAATACGTTTGACGGCCTCCATTCTCTACCCACCTGATAAAATAATGTTACACCATGCCAAATGTACGTCATCAGCATCGTTAGTTCACGTCATTGCGGTACCCATTCGACGCTGGTGCGCGTTTCTCACAGGAATGGAGGCCTCACGTTAAATGTTGCTCAAAACGAGTCGAACGTTTGACTTCACTCTGGTAGAATCGCGAAGTGTTTTGGCATCCATTGTGCACGATTTCAAAACTTTTAATTAAATTTTAATAACAGCAGAACCATAATTAAAATATTTTGAAGTCTTCGGATACAATGAGTTACATAATTCCGCTATTTTTAAATTTACTTTCTGCAAAGTGACTTTTAATAACCTGCCTCAATTTAGTTCTTGACAAAACAACGTAATTAAATAAAACTTTGTCCAATTGTACCTAAATCTAGATCACTCGTTACCTATGTGACTAAGCGTTATGCAAGAATTCATTTTTTCTTTTGTGTGTGTGTGTGTGAGAGAGAGAGAGAGAGAGAGAGAGAGAGAGAGAGAGAGAGAGAGAGAGAGAGAGAGAGAGAGAGAGAGAGAGCAGGAACGTCGCCAAGGGGGTGCGCTGCCCACCCAGTTCAAAACGTGCCTTGTGTTTTATATCGTTTTCAATGAATTTAACTTTAAAATATAATCTATACTTTCCAAATAATAAGTCTTGTGTTTTATATCATGTAGCCCAACGTATTTCTCCTTAGGATGTGCGTTGCTTTAGTCATCGTAGAAAGATTATCAAAATAGGATCTGCAGGGCCATGAAAATTCAATTGTTCTCCACCCTTCCAATTCCTTAGTTTTAAGCCTTTTTTTCATGCTTGTATGGCCTTAATCCTCTTTTTTCATGCTTGTATGGTCTTTTTCATGTTTTTATGCCTTAAGCCTCTTTTTTCATGCTCGTATGGCCTTTTTCATGTTTGTATGCCTTAAGCCTCTTTTTCATGCTTGTATGGGCCTTTTTCATGCTTGTATGCCTTAAGCCTCTTTTTCATGCTTGTATGGGCCTTTTTCATGCTTGTATGCCTTAAGCCTCTTTTTCATGCTTGTACGGCCTTAAGCCTCTTTTTCATGCTTGTATGGCCTTAATCCTCTTTTTCATGCTTGTATGGCCTTAATCCTCTTTTTCATGCTTGTATGGCCTTAATCCTCTTTTTCCTACTTGTATGGCCTTTTTCATGTTTGTATGCCTTAAGCCTCTTTTTCATGCTTGTATGGCCTTAATCCTCTTTTTCATGCTTGTATGGCCTTAATCCTCTTTTTCATGCTTGTATGGCCTTTTTCATGTTTGTATGCCTTAAGCCTCTTTTTCATGCTTGTATGGCCTTAATCCTCTTTTTCATGCTTGTATGGCCTTTTTCATGCTTGTATGCCTTAAGCCTCTTTTTCATGCTTGTATGGCCTTAAGCCTCTTTTTCATGCTTGTATGGCCTTAAGCCTCTTTTTCATGCTTGTATGGCCTTTTTCATGTTTGTATGCCTTAAGCCTCTTTTTCATGCTTGTATGGCCTTAATCCTCTTTTTCATGCTTGTATGGCCTTAATCCTCTTTTTCATGCTTGTATGGCCTTAATCCTCTTTTTCATGCTCGTATGGCCTTTTTCATGTTTGTATGCCTTAAGCCTCTTTTTCATGCTTGTATGGCCTTAATCCTCTTTTTCATGCTTGTATGGCCTTAATCCTCTTTTTCATGCTTGTATGGCCTTTTTCATGCTTGTATGCCTTAAGCTCTTTTTCATGCTTGTATGGCCTTAATCCTCTTTTTCATGCTTGTATGGCCTTAATCCTCTTTTTCATGCTCGTATGGCCTTTTTCATGTTTGTATGCCTTAAGCCTCTTTTTCATGCTTGTATGGCCTTAATCCTCTTTTTCATGCTTGTATGGCCTTTTTCATGCTTGTATGCCTTAAGCCTCTTTCTCATGCTTGTATGGCCTTAAGCCTCTTTTTCATGCTTGTATGGCCTTTTTCATGTTTGTATGCCTTAAGCCTCTTTTTCATGCTTGTATGGCCTTAAGCCTCTTTTTCATGCTTGTATGGCCTTAATCCTCTTTTTTCATGCTTGTATGGCCTTTTTCATGTTTGTATGCCTTAAGCCTCTTTTTCATGCTTGTATGGCCTTAATCCTCTTTTTCATGCTTGTATGGCCTTAATCCTCTTTTTCATGCTTGTATGGCCTTAATCCTCTTTTTCATGCTCGTATGGCCTTTTTCATGTTTGTATGCCTTAAGCCTCTTTTTCATGCTTGTATGGCCTTAATCCTCTTTTTCATGCTTGTATGGCCTTAATCCTCTTTTTCATGCTTGTATGGCCTTTTTCATGCTTGTATGCCTTAAGCCCCTTTTTCATGCTTGTATGGCCTTAATCCTCTTTTTCATGCTTGTATGGCCTTAATCCTCTTTTTCATGCTCGTATGGCCTTTTTCATGTTTGTATGCCTTAAGCCTCTTTTTCATGCTTGTATGGCCTTAATCCTCTTTTTCATGCTTGTATGGCCTTTTTCATGCTTGTATGCCTTAAGCCTCTTTCTCATGCTTGTATGGCCTTAATCCTCTTTTTCATGCTTGTATGGCCTTTTTCATGTTTGTATGCCTTAAGCCTCTTTTTCATGCTTGTATGGCCTTAAGCCTCTTTTTCATGCTTGTATGGCCTTAATCCTCTTTTTCATGCTTGTATGGCCTTTTTCATGTTTGTATGCCTTAAGCCTCTTTTTCATGCTTGTATGGCCTTAATCCTCTTTTTCATGCTTGTATGGCCTTAATCCTCTTTTTCATGCTTGTATGGCCTTTTTCATGTTTGTATGCCTTAAGCCTCTTTTTCATGCTTGTATGGCCTTTTTCATGCTTGTATGCCTTTTAAGCCTCTTTTTCATGCTTGTATGCCTTAAGCCTCTTTTTCATGCTTGTATGGGCAAATGGAGGAGGGTGGATAAGAATTCACTGAGGTAGTCAGTACTAATCGCTCTGCTGTTTGTTTTCTTTACAAAACACGGGATTTCAACACGGAAAGTGGAGTCTAAAGCTACACCAGAGCTCTTAAAACTGCCCCGTGACAGTGAAACTGCAGGAAGTGGCCAAAGACGGCTTTGTAGGAGAGGAGTGCAAGGCAAAGTCGCTGGCTTGAAGGAAGGAAGTTAGGGAGGGAGGGAGGAGGAGGTATTGTGTCCTCGTGGAACGACGTTAAAACTTGATTTAGATAAAGAAAAAAAACGACATTTTGCTTAAAAATTTTCAAGTACAGAACTATATGTTCGTAAGCAAAAACGCAAAATTTTGAAAAGCAATTTAAGACAGTGCACTCGCAGCAAGAAAAAAATGTCGAAGGCGACATTTTAGTAACACTTGTATCTTACACCAGTGGCATAACTAGTCAGATCCGTGTGTGTGTGTGTGCGTGTGTGTTCAGTTGGAAGGGGCAAGGATTGCACGAATTCCTTTGTAGTGGGTAGTGAAAAGCATTTAAAATTAGTTCTTTCAGTGTTTCGTAAAAAAAAAAAAAAAAAATTGCTATCAAGCTTGCCCTAGCAAAAATAAAGCTCGCCCACCCGTCCAGAATCCCCATTTCGAAGCCTAGCGACATCACAGAGAGAGAGAGAGAGAGAGAGAGAGAGAGAGAGTAAGAGAGATATGTAAACAATCAGTGGGCATATTTACTCACACGCTGCTTATTCGGAAGTAATAATTATCGTCGGTTTGTAGAGAATTCAAAAAGGTAAAGAGCGCGTGTTCTTCTGGTTCTTGCCACCTTCAGGACTGTGTTCTAATTCCGAAAACAGGCGCAAGTAGTTAAAGCACAAGTTTTTCTCTTTAGTTATTTCAGGACTTTAAAAGAGCCCCCCCCCCGGATGGCCATCTACGCCTGTAAGATACCCGTTGTTAATCTTGGGACAGCGGTCACGCTAGCGCAGTGGTCTAAGCGCTGGCTTATGATCATTCGTCTGAGAAGGGTCCGGGTTAGTATCCCGGTGAGGCATGGGTGTTGGGTTTATCTTACGGCACTGGCTCTCTCCCTTCCCTAGAGCCAGTGACTATAAATCAGAAACGGGCGACTGCTTTTAGCCCATTGAGTTGCTCACGGTGGCCGTTCATCTTTCAATAAAAAAAAAAAAAAAAAATCTTGGGACACAGGTTCCAAGGAATAAGCAACAAAAACACCGCCAAATCCTCATTCGGGATATTAACCGAAGCCCAAATTGAACGATTAGCCCAAACCACGCACCTCTACCAACTCGGCCAACGGGTTGGCAGACACTGTTTCTCAAAGGAAACTCCCCAAAATGAATGTTGCATGAGTGATCCCAGACACACGTGGAGCTTATTAAACCAAAAATATTAATACAGATTAAAAAATAAAATATGCTGCAGTGAAAAAAATAACATTGTAAGGCCCCAACCGTTACAAACAAAATCAGCTTCACAACTCATTTGGAAGTAAGTAGTAATGTCTGCATCAGTGTCGTTATAGTAAAGGCAGACTTAAGAGAGTTGGAAGCGGAATTAGAAAGACAGAGAAAATGACACAGCTTATGCCCAGAAAAGTTTATTCATTTCGTAAGCTTTCTGGAGAACGAGATCTCTCTCTGGCGCCCGATTTGTGCAAGGTAATGGAAAAGGCAATCACTGCGCAACTGCTGTCGTATCTGAAATCTTCCAAGCTCTTATCAGTCTGAATGGCTTTCGTCAAGATCGATCAATAGGTGCCGTTTCAACCTGTATTACCAATGTCTGTAATAGATACGAGGAACGCAAGGAAAAATCCAAGTTGTAACATACTTGATATCTCGGAGACGACTTGACAGTGTCTGCTATCAAAGTTCGCTAAATGACTTCCAGTCATATAGAAGTGAACATTCTTCATGCCATTTGGTTTGCACATTTCCCTTCTGCTCATTCACACATGTTGCTGCCAAGGGCGTACTTTCTTGTAAGTAGTTTGATTCGCATTCCGGAAGTACAACCTTCTTTAATACAGGTGCTTCGTGGATCAACCTCACATCATACTCCAGTGGCCTCCTCTCCATCTCAGTTAAACAATTCCCTTGAAGCGTTGCACCTCTGAAGCAATGTACACCGATTTCATTTAAGCATTTACGTTATCTAAACCACGACTGGCGATGTTATCGTTGTTGTGAGGATAACACTGCAAAAAAATAAGTGGCGTGATTCAATTCACGAAAAATTACTGCAAATATAGTGTTGCAAAGCTGCCGGTAGCTCTTCGAGATTTTTAAGGAAATTTCCGTTTCTAATTATATTAAGCTGTAATGTCTAATAACGGAAACTGTAAAGACAATCCTAGCATCAATCATATGCTATCCACAATATCCGGTCTCGCTACAGAACCTCAAAATCAGGGCCGACAAGTGTATCAGTGTTGACCCCGGAAAAAGTTAAAGCAGGGCTTTTGAGATACGTTCCAACTTCAGATGGTGGACATTATTTTAATAGGTTTATAATAATTTTATTGTTTCTGTAGGACATATCACAAATTTCATTTTCTTCCATTATGACTTTTTAAAGCAACGGAATGTTTCGGAACTCAGTGATTCAAGACAGAAAACTGTTGAACGGAAATTTAACAAGTACCCAAACCTTTAAATTCGTGTTCCACAAACTGCTCTTATTACCAGTAATTTTTCGTCATATGGAGGCGTAAATGGCGAGAACAGAATTTTTCCGTTAATATAAGAACGGAATCGTGGCAAGGTTCCCTGAAAATTCAGATTTTTCCGACACCCCTTAAAAGCGGGAATTTTCCGTTATTAACAAGAGAAAGATGAACAGGAGTATTTTTATAAATTCAATCATTAAATATGAGTGGAACTCCAAATCTTCCAGTTATTCCATGGAAAAGATTGAATCACGAATATGCTTCGTTAATTAACGAAAGGGATCACGGAAAGTGGCTCATGAATATCAGGTCTTTTAGAGTGGAGATTAATTTAAGCAAAACGCAGCCATTTATTGCAAGTCGCGTAAAAAATCTACGTTTCTTCACTATCTCAAATAACTCTTGGACAAGAATGTAATCTCTCTCTCTTTCTTCTTTTATTAGTGTATCTTGTGGGAAAACGGACGTAAGTACGGCTTGTATTGTGTCACTATGTCCGTCTGTCTGTCTATGGGCACCTTATCTATACACGTATTAGTATGATCAAAAATATTCCCCCTTTGTTTGTTTGAGGTTTC
This sequence comes from Macrothele yani, assembly GCA_039090855.1. NCBI lineage: Eukaryota > Metazoa > Arthropoda > Arachnida > Araneae > Macrothelidae > Macrothele > Macrothele yani. Next base: position 7,235,931 of record CM077014.1, read on the forward strand.
ATGACCCCCGTGAGCAACTCAATGAGCTATGAGCAGTCGCCCGTCCCAAATTTAGAGCCACTGGTTCAAGGGAAGGGACAGAGCCAGCGCCGTAAGACAAATACAACATCCATGCCACACCGGGATTCGAACCCCGGGACTACCCGGACGAATGGTCAAAAGCCAGCGTTTTTACCACTGTGCCACCGGGCAGAGATGGAAACCGGTCAAAAATTTCGGATCCGGACCTGACCTGGCCAAATCTGCTTTGAACTATAAATATAGGTTTGTCATTTTCATGTAGGACTTCCGTCCACAGGGAGTAGAGTTTAGGTCCCAGCCACCTACAGCGAGATCGCCTTTTGGGCAGGACACAGAAACGGAAGGAATGAGAGCAAGTCTAGCGACTTTTGACAGAACAGTTTGTAGTGAGATTAGAGTACAGTAGATGGCGCCACCGTACAAGTACGATATTGCACATAGATGGGTGAGAGAATTTCAGGGAGGACATAGGAAAGGATACCCATTTAACCAGTGGGTCCAGCCTGGGGGCAGTCACTTTACGTGCTCGTCCGATGCACGGCGGATATTCAGCGATTGTTAGTAAATCACACCATCTCTGAAAGATCAGCCCAGGCTTGAATCTGGGGACCCAGCATCGATAGTCTGAAACACTAACCACTAAGCCATCCGCGGCTTGAACTATAAATTCGAAACTCAATTTTTATATATGTATTCATCCCAATAACTGCTTGGTATTTAATAACTGAAATCCTTTTTTAATAATAAAATTTGGCTACTTGCTACATTTAAGTGCCACTATTTTGCGTAATCCAGAAGTAATGGCTGACTATAACCGTGACCATGGAGTATATTACAAATGGGAATCATTATTTACGATTACACAAATGCATTTTTAAAAATATATTTAGATTGTTCGCTCTTTCTACGCTTTGATGGAGGAGCGCATACTTTCATATGGCCCATTAGATTTTTGGTTCCGTAATCTTTTATTATACCGTCGACACTCTTTCTTTGGAATTATACACTTTCCACATTTTGAACAACAAGCAAGACCAAACAACACCGAATTATTCACCGGTTCCATAATGAGACGAAACAATTTCGAACATGCACTCTTCCCCTTGTGGTTTTCAATAAGCACGTAGTTTGAAAATGACAATCCATTTTTTGGTGGATTGTCATCTTCAAAATTTGTATTATATGGTGTAATTCCGTTTTTCATTCCTGAAGCACGTATTTGTTGGCCTCGACACCTTTCTCAACCTCCTTAATATTAAACCCATCCATATTAACAAATAAAGAGTTAATTTCGACATGACATGTCATGGGAACACGATGTTAGCACATCAATCGAAAACCTCTGAATGCTCAATGTAAAAGATGTGATGAGAAAAGTAACTCTTAGTCATACAGTGAACTTCGCACGGAGAGAGAGTGAATCAGCTGAGAAGCAGGCGAATGGCGTTTGCTTGTACCTTGCCCTGGACAATCGCACTGTAAAAGAAGGCAAAGGAAGGATGTTTTTACGATATGGAGTCGGTGTGTTGTCTGACGTCGTTCGTTGGAAATCTTCATTGCGTTAAGAAAGAGAGAATATTTTTGCATGGCAAATCATTATTCACTCCGTGGGCACCAGTATCGACTGCAGAATTCCACAACGCGCATTTTTCTTTGGAATATATTTTTCTCTTTTCAAAAATAAAACGGGAATAAAACCGGGACAAAATCGGGTCAGGAATTCCTTGACCCGACCCGTTGGACCCGCAAGAAATTGTCGACCTGTTGACCCGTGACCCGTTTCCATCTCTGGTCGGGTCAAGGCGTTTCTGACCAGATTTCGATTCGGTTTTATTCACATTTTAATTTTTAAAAGAAAAGAAAAATATCTCAAAGAAAAAAAAATTGTGCTTGAATGCGTGGAATTTTGTGCTCGGTCATACAAAAATATTGCCATGTCTTTCTTAAAGCACAGAATATTTCCACCGACCGCCAATACCATATCGTAAAACGATACTTTCTTTGCGTTTGTTTGCAGTGCGATTGCCCGGAGCAAATACTGGCAAACGCCAGTCGCCTGCTTCTCTGCTGATTCATTCTCTCACACCCCGCGTGTCACATTGTAAGACTGAGAGTTACTTTTCACATCGCATCTTTTGCATTGAGCATTCAGAGGTTTTCGTTTGACGTGCTAACATCGCCTTCCATTGCATCTCGTATCGGAATTAATGCCTTATTTATTAAAACGGATGAATTTAATATTAAGGAGATCGAAAAATGCGTCAAGGCCAACCAATATGTTCTTGTTAAACACAAAAAGGGGACGGGTGAATGCTGGTAGCTATATCGTCTCATTAAGATACCAGAATATGTTTCACAACAACACCGATTTCCACATATTCTGAAACTTGATATGTTGCCAAGAAAAACTGAAATAAAACATACAATAAATTACTTAATTCAAAACTTTTGACTGTAGCAACATCAAAATTAAGTGGAACAGCCTTAATACATGTATTACTGCGGAGGAACTTTCGACTCTCGCAGTTGTGTTTGAAAACATGTGTAAAACAATTAGGTTATATGAAGGACGACAGTTTCAACACTTTCTGTAAGTGAGTATATTTTACATTTCTGCAATACTTTTATATGACTTCTATATAACCTACGACACCCCCTGCGGAGAGACTTTTTGTACGCCCTGTGATTATGTACATTATAATTATACATGATTATGTATAATTGTAAATTGAGTTTCGAATTTATAGTTCAAATCAAATTTTCCGGTTCAGATCCTGATCCAAAATTTTTGACCAGTTTCAAACTCTGCCACAGGGCCCGAAAAAAGTTCCCCTTTAACTGGATACCTTTAGCTGAAAAGCATACTTTGTGAACATTTTCTGCTTTAAATAATGCTCAATTTTTCCGGTAGACTCGTAAAGTTTGATTAGAAAATTTTGGGCTGGGAGAGTTGAGATGCTCCTGGGTAGTCTACAAAAATCGAAGGCTTGCTCTTATAAACGCCGCAAAAGACACTGGCCACAGTACAAGAATTGCCTCCTTTATGTTCATGGTAACTGTAATAAATCATATTGCAGCAAAAATTGATACGAATCTTAGCTTTTAAATATAGATAAGTGCATTTCCAATATATTTTCAGTCCAGGCGAGTAAGGTGTTGAGAAGTATCCAGCTGCAACACTTCACTTGGAGAAAATCTTATTATTCTGCAGAAATATCACGCATGTAATCACTTTGTTTCGAAAATTACCTGGCATCTGCTGAAAAAAACTACACGTTACAAATGACGTAGTTCTTTTGTCGATGAAACGAAAGCAGAAAAGAAATGCGAGCGGGAAATGATCGTGTCGTTTAACGTGGAGAGAGAGAAATTATTTCTGTTGTTAATGTGGTTCAATATGCAGTTGAACGGTTTCCCGTATTAAAACACTAATTCCTTTCAAAGAAGGAGCAGTGCCTTCGGAGACGCGGACGCACACAACGAAACATCGTTTGAAAAACTCCAAATTTAAGTTACCTTCTATACTGTTTTTTTTTTTTTTTTTAGGTTTAACGACCACCGTGAGCAACTCAATGGGCTATAAGCAGTCGCCCGTCCCTAATTTAGAGTCACTGGTTCCAGGGAAGGGAGAGAGCCAGGGCAGTAAGACAAACACAACATCCATGCCTCACTGGGATTCGAACCCGGACCCCTTTTGGACGAATGATCAGAGGCCATCGCCTTAGACCACTGCGCCACCCGGCCCCTTCTATACTGTAAAAATATTTCTAAAATTCACGAGCCGCAAACTCAGATGAGTGTTCCTCGAGCCATGCATGGGTGGTCGCGGCAAGGTGCGGCGGCGCATTGTCATTCTGGAACAGATCATCTGGCGCAAGATGTGCTAACGCCGTGAAAGTGTGTAGGTGATCAGGCAGCACATGCTGTTAGTGTGCAGCGTTTAAGGATCTGCAGACACACTAGGGAACTAACGTGTTCCATGAGAAGGCTGCCCAAACCACCACAGAGCCCCCACCACCTTGAACAGAGCCGACCAGGCACAGCATGGCCTCCTACAATCGACGCCACACCCACACCATCCCGTCAGCTATATATAGATGCACTTGAAAACACGATTCATCTAACCTCACGACGCAGAGTCACTCTGCAGATGTGAAGTTTTGATGTTCCCAACACCAGGAGAGGCGATGTCCGATGACGAGCAGTCAACAGGCATCGGTTTCCGTAACCCAGAGTATGCAGCGTGGGTCATACCGTTCGCTCGCTGACGCTATTGAGCTTCAGACATATAACCTGGAAGTGATTTGCGCTGCTGTTGCCAAGGGATCGGTCTCTACGAGCCTAGGCAGTCTACGTCGACTCCGGTTATCAATGGCGTGTGGGCGGCCACCGCTTGCTCTCTGGGCGCTGGTACGTGCGTGGATGGTATAATCAGAGTATACCCTTGATATGGTTGCCCTCGGGAACCCAAATGTTCTTGTTTGTTTTGTTTGTTTGGAGTTTAACGACCACCGTAAGCAACTCAGTGGGCTATAAGCAGTCGCCCGTCCCTAATTTAGGGTCACTGGTTCCAGGAAAGGGAGAGAGCCAGTCCCGTAAGACAAATACAACATCCATGCCTCACCGGGATTTGAAACCGGATCCCTGTCGGACGAATGATCAGAGGCCATAGCTTAGACCAGTTCGCCACAGGGGCGGCCCTAGTGTTCTTATCATTTGGACGATAGAGAATGACCCACATTTGTCTTGTGTCGACAATGCGTCCATGATCAAAGTCGCTCAGATCACCACGTTCACCCATGTTTGTCGATTGCGATGAACTGTTGGGAAGCTCTGTTGTCCGCCTATTTATCGCCTGCGTTTGGGATGGGTCTGTTTTACCCTGCACGGGGGTGCCCATGTTAACTGACAATCACGCCTAACTCTAATGTTTTGCTACTGAGCACGTATACTCTCTCTCTCTCTCTCTCTCTCACACACACACACACACACACACACACACACACACTAGCAAAATCTATGAGAATTGAGAAAGGAAGAATATGTGAAAAGTGTGCCTGTATACTTCGAAAATGTTCTTCATTTAAGTTAACCTCGCTTAAGCCGTATGCGAGTGGTGGCCATATTTGATCCCACAGTTCAATGCAATACGTAAATGTTCGATTCGTTGAAAACGATGACTTTGCATTTGAATTTGAAATATCTTGCTGTTGACTTAACCCATTAAGTAGCATCTGACCCAAAGTAGTCTAAAAATTTTTACAGTCTCCGGGCAGAAATATTCACAAAGTCGTCGTGGTTTACGAAAGCTACGGCACAGCATTTGCTTTTCCCCTGTCATTTCAGCAAGAACGACCATAAATCTGTCTCGCTTTTAGCACTTTATTCTCTGCTTTATGACCCAGAGCATAGAACTAGTTCCCCTGACATGGACATCATGCAGTGATATATTCAGCATCTTCTCGGGGGGTGCTTAGCCCCCCGAAAATCAATGAAAGCCCCCACCCCTGTAGGTTTTTGGGCGATCTACCCTTACATTTAGTCTAATTTTGTTCCTTTTAAAATAAATATTTACAGAAATTAATTTTCAAAAATTAAAAAAATGAGGGAAAATATAATAATAAAAAAAAAACATCCACATAGACTTCAATCTGAAATTTCTATCATCCTTCCACAAAACATTAAACAGTCCTTGCTGAAGGCGCAATTTTTCAAACATTCACAGCTCGGACTACTTCCGCAATAAAAACCAATTTCCACACCTTACAGATGTTTGCACTGCAATACATCACCATATTTTGGAAGCTGGCATTCAGTTTTATTTCAGTCTTCTGGATTCCGACTTTCCATGTATACGGTTAAGCCTCAGTGTAGCTAACATGACGTTAGCGCTTCCTATTCCAATACAACAAGATATGTGCTACCTAATTTTTAACAAAAACAAATTATTAGAAATTGTTCCCATAATAAGGTGTGTGTTTTTGTTTTTTTTCTGGCTGTGGTGGGTTACACTCTGTGACAAAAAAAAAGTTGATGCACCTTTAAACTATTATCGAAACGGTTAATTAGTTTTTGGTTTTTTTTTACTACTATTTGCTAATCTAAATAATCTAAAGGGGCCGAAACCAAATTACTAACACCATACGTTTTCAGGTAACACTGTAATGATTCCTTAATAATCAGAAACACGCTTGTAGTAAGGCGGGTACATTTTTACCACTCCTAACGTCTGGGAGGGGGGGGTCTCCACCACAGCCTTACCTTTACTAGCGTCCTCAACGTTTTACACCACCCCATGGTGAAATCCGTAGTCCATTACTGAATTAAAACAAAGGTACAACATTTTTACATTTTTAATCACTTGTATGTGTTAATTTCTTGGAATCTGCATTTGCGATATAAGAGCATAAGGAAATTTTTGTACTCTATTTAAAATGTTTATATGTATTAACAAATCATCATCATTGTCAACCATTATCAACCCACTGCTGGACGAAGGTCTTCCCAAGTTTCCTCCACAATGGTCTGCCTTGTGCCAGTCTCCTCCATGTCACTCCCGCATACTTTCGAATTTCATCCACCCATCTCCCATGTGGTCTTCTTCTGGGTCTTTTCCTGTCCCTTGGAATACAATCTAAAATTTCGGCTGTCCATCGATGGTCTGTCCTGGCAGTATGTCCAGCCCATTGCCATGTCAGGGATTTAACTCGGATCAATGATGTCTTCCACTCCTGTCATTTTTCGGATTCGCGAGTTCCTCTTCTTATCTCTCCGGGTTACACCAAGCATGCACTTCTCCATGCTTCTTGGAGTTGTCTGCAGCCTTTGTATGCCTCTTTTAGTTAAGGTCCACGTCTCTGCGCCATACGTAAGCACTGGAAGAATGCATTGATCAAACACTTTTCTTTTAAGACATAATGGCATATTCCTCTTGAAAATTATGCTGTTTCTTCCAAAAGCTCTCCAGGCAAGTTTTGTACGCCGTTTAATTTCTTCATCAATGTGACCTTCACTTGATATCTGCTGTCCAAGATAAACGTACGTATCTGTTATTTCCAGCTTTTCTCCATCAATCGATACATCTTCATTTCTTATAAAATGCATTGAACATCACTTTTGTCTTCTGAAAATTCATTTTTAATCCCACTTCTTTACTCTTGTTAGCAAGTTCCTCGATCATAGTCTGCAGCTCTGATGGGGTAGTTGCAAAAATGACTACGTCATCAGCAAAACGAAGGTGGGTTAGATAATCTCCATTAATCTTTTCCCCCTTGTTTTCCCAGTTAAGTGATTGAAAGATATTTTCCAATGCGGCATCAAAGAGCTTCGGAGATATGGTGTCACCTTGTCTCACTCCCTTTCCAATTTTTATGTGTGTTGTATTTTCAAACAGCCGAATCTTTGCACTTGTATTTTCATAGATGCTATTAATAATATTAATGTATGCATCTTCAATACCGCAGGATTTCAGAGCCACTGTAACTGCTGATGGTTTTGCCGAATCAAAGGCTTTTTCATAATCGATAAAAGCCATGCACAATGGAAGTTCATATTCCCTCGCTCTTTCAATTAGTTCTCTCAGTACGTGGATATGATCTATTGTGCTGTAGCCACTCCTGAATCCAGCTTGTTCTCTCGGTTGAGCCATGTCCAGTGCACCTTTAAGCGGTGTGAAAGAACTTTAGTGAAGATTTTATAAACCACTGATAGGAGGCTGATAGGTCTGTAGTTCCTGAGATCCTCAAGTCACCTTTTTTGTGTAGCAAGATCATTGTAGCGTTGTTCCAATCTTCAGGAATCTTCCCTTCATTAAGGCATCGAGTGAAAATTTGGGCGAGTACTGTTTCGATTTCTCCACTTGCTTTTTGTATGATGTCTACAGTAATTCCATCTTCTCCTGGAGCTTTTCCCCGCTTCATGTTCTTGATTGCATGTGCAACTTCTGATGGGAGGACTGGAAGAACTCTGGTACCTTTCATGATGTCTGGAGTACATGTATCATCCCTTTCATATAATTTGGAGTAGAAATCTTTCACACTTGTCAAAATTTCGTCTCTATTTCTTGTTACAGAACCATCTTCTTTTCTCAGTGCCATAATCTGTTTTCTTCCCTTACTGAGATGTCCCTTTTCTATCTTTAGGCTTTGGTTGTTTTCAATTGTTTTTCTCACTAGTTCACAGTTGAATTTCCTTACGTCTTCGGTGATACTTTTTCGTACTGTCTTGCATAGCTCTATATATTCCACTTTGGAAGTCACATCTTCTTTAGTTGTCCTCATCTCTCTTCTTTTTTGCATCAACATTTTGGTTTTTCCTGATAATTTGTTCACATGCAACTTGTTCTTAGACCCAACTATATTATTAATAAATATATATAATAATAAATATATATATATATATCAAAATTGTGATTATATGTATATAATCAGTCAACAAGTTTTAGTCTTCTTGAAATTTGTAATTGTTTGTAATCCCCCCCCTCGGAAAAAACTCTGAATGCAACGCTGACATCATGTCACTGGGTAAAAACACAAGTTACTTAAAAATCTTCTGTCTCCATTCTTAGTTTCTTCACCATTGTTAAGCCCTTTTAAAAGGTGGTAATAAATGAGAAAAGCTTAGTGCCAATCATTCCCCTAAATGGCCACTTTGAATAAAGAAACAAAGGAGGGGAGGGGGCGTCGCTTTCCTAATGCGCAGACTCACTCATTTCCAGCCTCCTTCGGCCCACTCGCGAATATATTCGTTCTAGGTGTTTTCAGCCCATTTTGCTAACCCCGAGTTAATTCGTGCCAGCCGGTTAAAGGGTTAATATGCTGAAGGGTTTGGAAACCTCGAACTTCATGCTGAAATCAGACGACGAAGCACTTGCATTGTGCGACGCCATCTTAGCGACACGTTGAATCAATCACGACGGCGAAAATTCCCACCAAAAAATGGTATAAGCGACAAAATAAATCAAACAGCCGGTCTTCCCGGAAAGAAATAATAATACTTGTAAGAACAAAAAAAAAAAAAAAAAAAAAAGAAAAAAGAAAAAGACATCAAAAATGAAAACTAACTGTACGAGTTTCGCAGTTATTTCCGCACCTTTCTTCATTATTTAATGTAGGAGAACACTCGCCTTTCAAAATGTTCCGTAATCTCCGCACCCACTGATATGCATTCGTGATTATCCTAACAAGAGTAGAAAGTCTGTAACCTATACTCCGCCCTCGCTTTTAAATATGTTGTCAGACGGCAAAAGAATTACAGTCGTATTATTCCGATGTCTTCCTTGGCTGCTATGTACAACACACATCGTTCATAGAAACCTGTTCTTTTTTTTTTTTTTTTTTTTGTCATGGAAATAATTTTCAAAAAAAAAAAAAAACTCCTTTGGTTTTTGTCATGGAAATGAATTACATGCACGCGAAAGAAACATGCTGGTTTATTTACCTAGGAAGCAAACTGGTCCATCTCGTTTTTGGCAGAGATACTAATTCGGCTTCTGTTCCGTTTTCCTTCAAGGTCACTGATGTCTGGAAACAACAAGGCCATCAGTCACAGTGATTCACCGAAGTATCTTCAACTGAGAAAAGCCGAAGGTCTTTCGCACCTTTTTTTTTTTTTTTTATATATATATTTTTTTTAGTCTTTTGACGAGTCTAAGCCAAGCCTTCTAACAAAACGAGATCACCCAGACAGTTCGAATTGGTTTTTCTTTTACTCGAGAAAAGTTTAAAACTATCAGCTACGAGTATACTTTCTTCATTGGAACGCCCACCCATGCACGGGGTTGCAAGATTTACGATGCATTTAATTTTTCTTCAACGATGAGTCGTATATGGAAGCACTAATTTACAACGGAACAGCGGCTAATTGGGCTGATCTTAAATAATTTTAAACTGTACATGTAGAGACTCGGTTTTTAAAGCTATTCCTCTAAACTTACATAGTTCGGTGTCAACAAAAGCAAAACATTTGTATAGCAGTGCAGACAAAAAGCGTTCAGGGGAAAAAAAACTGTAAAATACGTAAATAAATGCAAATCCTACATTCTTCTGAAACCCGATAGTATCTACCAGAGCTCAGTTCGGGCTCAATTTTAAGAGCCCGAGCCCGCATTTTATATTGCAAGATAGAGCCCGGGCCCGAAAACTATGATTAACCTGTTTAGGCATTAAAAAATATATATATCTTCTTTCAGGCTTCCACTCTTTCCTCCCTGTGCAATTAACCGTTGTCTCTCTCAACTACGGAGTGCGGAAGAAATGTCTATCTATTTCTATAGTTTCTTTGACCATCCATTTTTTCCTGAAATGCTTTGGATGGGGAAGGACAGGAAAAATCGGGCGGCACAGCAATCTACGTTGTGCGTTGCTCAATAGAATTACCAGGGAGCTTCCCCGTTGAAGTAGGGAGCAAAATTTCGTCAGTTTTCTATCTACTATCTATAGTTCTTGAAGAAACTTTTCATTCGCAGAAATCCATTAATTCATGGCGTGTATTTGTTACCCAAGCCCGGAATTAATAGCTCTACCGAGTTCCCACTCCATATCTAGACCCAGTCAGTTGCCGAAGAATTCTATTTAATTGCTAATTTCAGGGCTTTCAGGAAAATATTATTTACCGAATTATTAGCTGGCTCATATGATACGAATTGGTGTCCTAATTTTTAGAATACAGTAGTACGTTATTTTTGGTATATATAATATTTTTATTACTTTGTTTCATATTTGCTTCACCTTAGTAAGACGAGAGATGTTTATATTTTATTAAGCTTCGATTCTCGGATACTCTTTTGTGTCTAGGACTCGATGACTAACTTTCCTAAATCTGAAATCATGATATGATCTAGAATAGGATCTTTTTCCATTTTGTTTTACTTCATTGTTTAATATACATTTACTTTGGGGATGTGTATTGATATTTTGTGTTGTGTTTTCTATGATTTTTTTTTTTTTTTTTTGTATATTTGTGATTTTGTACCAATGGCTATTGGTGTACTGTTTTTGCTTTTTCTGCATATATTATCATAGTGCTTGGGGGTATGGTGTGATCTATGATTAACGTTGTTGCTTTGTTCTGTTCGTCTTGGTTTGTTTAATGTTGCATGATTGTTTAATGTACTGTACACATATTCTTGTGATGTACATTTTTGGATTACATTAATTTGATATACTATACATAGTTGTCCTAAATACATTTTTTATTGCTTTTCTTATACTATGTTTATCAGAGGTAATGCTGGCATATGTTGAGATTAGTATATATATATATTGTTATTGTACTGGTTATATGCCATATACTTTTCTAATTACAGTTGTTTACAATCATGTATCCTTTCACTTCCCTGTATTTTTATGGTAATTTGTGTCTTATTGTGATTTTTGTGCTCTATGTTCTTTGCTTGACACGCATTTCTTGGGGATCGGGGGATCGTCAAGCTTTTTCATTAACGCCTTTTTCCTTGGCTCCATGTCATCCATTTGCAGCTCTCTCTCTCTCTCTCAGAGCCCGAAGCCGACCTCCAGTAAGTACGTATTATGCAGCCCGGGCTTGGGCTCTGCCCGTTTTAGCACTGGTGGTCTGCACTGAACTTTATCTAGTTTATCCAGTATGAATGAAGATCATCCGTGCACGATTTTTCCTTACTGATTTCAAAAACGTGGGCACTATAAATTTATTGTTGTAAATGTTTATGACGGGCGATTTTATTATTATTTCTTTTTTTGTGAAGGAAGGAACCGTTAAGGAAACTGTTACCGTTTTCAGTCAGTTGAAGAGGTCAGAAGTTCATTCATTTTGCTGGCGAAGAGACCGAGTGTGGTATTTCTTTTCCCATTTAGTTAGTTTCCTTTTCTAGTTCAAGAAACTCTTTATCATTAGTTCATGCGGATCTTTAAAAAAAGAAAAAAAGAGGAAGGGGGGGGGGGGGCACTTCATGACCACGATCGGTTTAGGCCCTCTAAGAGGTCGAAAGAGGCCCTAGTCATTTCCACTTTTTGAAAGCTCCAATATTAAAAATTACAAAAAAAAAAAAACTGTCAAAAGTCAAAACGCATGACAATGATATATTCTCAAATACTCGTTTCTCTTGCATAGTTGTTTTACTCAGAAAGAAGTGCGCTTTAAAATAGCAAAAACAAGAAAAGGTCATACGAACTACTCAATCCTGAATGATCTGCCCATGAAAGTGAAACCCGTTACCAATTCATTTACTTCCACCCAAGAACCTCGGAATTAATTATGTTTTGCTACAGACCCAAAACCGTGGGTATATATTGCGCTTCCTGTTTCATAGTCACGAGTTGCTGCGGAGAGAATTCCTAACAAATTAGTTTTGCATGAAAACAACGCCAGGTCCTGTGTTTTATTAATTAGTGCTTGGGGAAAATGAAAGCAGGAGGTGAAGATTGAAAATATGGCACGGTTGCTTTTAGCACAAGCTAAAGTGCTTCGAATGCATTAATGGTTTTGAGTAATTGATAGCTCCGGACACGTCGAATGATGAAACGAGAAATTATTTCCTTCTAATAAAAGGGAGCAAGTAATAAGCACTAATCTGAATGTTGATAACACAATTCACTCAGAGCTGAGCGCATACACTGTAGCACTGAAAATTCCGTTCCACAGAGAGTTTCAGCTTTGAAATAAGTCTTGACATCAATGCTAAACTGTATTAAAGCAATTTAGAACACGAAGATTGTTATAGTTGTTCACAGGCTAATTGGATGTGTTGTCTGCCAGATAGGTGTTGACGTCATTCCTTCAGGAGATCACGTTGATACCTGATTCCGACCGAAGTCAATTTGACTCCTTTAAAATCCCTTCTCTCCAATAACATGCAAAAATACTTGGGAATTCATCTGCTGAATCTTTTTTTATTTTTTAAAAATAACGTTATGCTTTCTCATGATATAGCCTATATAGGGTGTCCATAAAGTTTTTCCCACATTACAAAAATTAATACAAAAAAGGGATTGAACGACAATGATAGTGCACAAGTAAAGATTTTTTTCATTGTCAGTACACCTCCACATGGTCATTTATGGCCCGGAGGACATCTAAGCGATATTCAATTTCACGCCATGTTTTGTTTAACATCTAAGCGCAGACAGAACCAATGGCGTCAGTTATTCTACTTTTCAACGTCTCGACATCCGGAACACTACTAGAGTAAACTTGGACTTTCACATAATCCCACGGGGAAAAGTCTAGAAGGGTTATGTCGGGCGATCGAGGTGGCCATGTCATGGGATAGTCGCGGCCAATCCATCTGCCAGGAAATGTGGCATTCAAGAATTCACGAACCATTATTGACCTATGTGGTGGGGCATCGTCTTGTTGGAAAATAACCGAAGGTTGGAGTACATGCAACTGAGGTGCTACAAAAAGTTCTAGCATGTCCGGGTACACGTTGCATGTTACCAAGCATCCGAAAAATGATAAGAGTTGATGACAAAGATCAAAGTGAAGACCTTTAAGTGGAAATAGGCAGGATGCTTGGAGAACTAACCACCGTTGGTCAACTGAAACACTAGGCTGGATCCCAAGGAACATAGGTCATATGCAGAGGATTTTAGGAAGGGAGTGTCTGACCCCAGGTCTTAAACAACCCTTAGAAATAGAAAGCTAGAAGATCTGGGCTAGCGTGCCCGATAGGAAAGTGGCACGACAGCAAGGTAGAAAGGGGGAGGAAGACGCCCTTACTTATTAACAGGGGGCTAGTACCCGGGGTCCGACGGCTTAAATGTGCCCATCCGACGCACGGCGGATATTTAGTAGTTCGAGCGTTTGTACCTTCCGGGATCGAACCTGAGGCACCTCCGTGGCAGTCATGAACGTTTACCACTAAGCCATCCGCGGCCAATTCCAAGGAACAGGCCCAGAAGAAAAGCATGTGGCAAAATGGGTGGATGAAATTCGAAAGCATGTCGGTGTAATATGGAACAGACTGGGTCAAGACAGAAGGTTGTGGGAAAAAACTTGGTGTAACCTACACCCAGTAGTGGATTGATAATGGTTGATAATAATGATATGTTTACTTCCTTCTAGCTGGATTCAGGATATCCATGTACTGAGAGAACTCATTGAAAGAGCGAGGGAATATGAACTCCCAGATGTATAGCTTTTATCGATTATTATGAAAACGCCTTTGATTCCGTGACACCGTCTCCAGTAACAATGGCTTTGAAATCCTGCGGTTTTGAAAATGCATACATTAACATTATTAATAACATCAATGCAAATATTAGGTTATCTGAAAACACAACACTAATAAAAATTCGAAAGGGAGTGAGTGAGACAAGGTGATACCATATCTCCTAAACTCTTTAATGCCAATTGCAAAGTGTCTGTCAATCATTGAACTGGGAAAACAAAGGGATAAAGATTAATGGAGACTATTAACTCACCTTCGATTTGCTGATGTCATTTTTGCAATTGCCCCTTCAGAGCTGCAGAGTATGATCCAGGAACTTGCTGACAGCAGTAAAGAAGTGGGATTGAAAATGAACTACCTGAAGGCAAAACTACTGCACAATGCTTTTACAAGAAGTGAAGATTTATCAACTGATGGGGAAAAGTTGGAGATAACCGATACCTACATTTACCTTGGAAAACATATTTCAAGCGAGGGTCACATTGAGGGAGAAATGAATCGGCGAATAAAACTTGGTTGAAGAGCTTTTGAAAGAAACAGTACAATTTTTAAGAGCAATATGCCATTATGTCTTAAAAGAAAAGTGTTTAATCAGTGCAGCCTTCCAGTGCTTACGTACAGAGCAGAGACGTGGACCTTAACTAAAAAGACATACAAAGAGTGCAGACAACTCAAAGAAGCACGGAGAGGTGTATGCTTGGTGTAAACAGGAGAGATAAGAAGAGGAACTCGTTTCACTGAAAACTGACAAGAGTGGAAGACATCATGATCAGAGTAAAACCCCTGAAATGGCAATGGGCTGGACACATCGTCAGAAGAACGGACCTCCGATGGACATTCAAAATTTTAGATTGGATTGCAAGGGACAAGAAAAGACCCAAAAGACAACGTGGGAGATAGGTGGTTGAAATTCGAAAGCATGCGGGACTAAGATGGAGGAGATTGGCACAAGACAGACTGTTGTGGAAAGAACTTGGGGAGACCTTCATCCAGCAGTGGATTGATAATGGCTGACAATGATTTAACTTTCGTATCACATCATGGAGCCACTTCATATTTCATCTTATATAGCGAATTCGATTATGTAATAATTTAAAATTTCTAGGATTTGATTAATAGCCTACGAATTGTGATATTTTTTTAATAATCTTAAAATGTGTAATAAATTCTACTGATTGTCATCTTGAGGTACGAGGCAGAGCAATTTCAGAGGAGGGTAGGCTGAAACTTCTTTAATGAGAGCATTGGAGATTGACCGATAAGAGGGTGCAATGAAACACCATATAAAATATAACTAACAATAATATTATTAGTATTAATAATAAAAGTTTACACAATGATTACGGAATTTTTAGAAACAATTTACAAAAAAGGGAGCTGTTAAAATGGGAACATATTCAGTAATCAGGTCCTGGATAGAAGGAAGTCAATGAGGCTGAAAAATTGTATTTCCAAGGCACTTCTGTTGAGGATTTTGATGTCAATGACTTGTTGTTTACAACGGAACGGCGGACATTGGGCCATCAGTACGTTAAATAATGAGCGCTCAGACTTTGCCACTTACATGACGTTTGAATAAAAGGCTAAATATAGCTGAAATGAAGACGCTGAGGTGAATGCTTTATGTCACGAAAACGGACAGATTTAAAAATGCAGAAATAAGTGAAACAGTTAAATTGGCAGAGGTTTCAAATATTGCTGAACAGGCAAGGGAGTATTGGTATGGTCACATTTTGTCAGTGATTGGAAGTGGCACGCTACTTTTAGAGTAGCGTGGAATGTATTATCGCTACAAATAAGAAAAAGTAGTTGTAGCACGCTACAAAATAAAGTAGCGTGTTGCGGAAAATAATGCTACAAATTGTACTACTTTAAAAAAAAATTGGTTAAAAATTATATTATTTAAATCACGTGACATTTCCAGACTTCCTGAAACGTAATTGGCGGTAACAGGGGGGTCCGAGTGTGCTCTGCCTACAACAACGTACCTGACTTGACTTAGACTGAAAAAACATTTCTGAAATTCACGGGCGACTTTCCGTCATTTCTTTCGTGAATTAAAGCATATTTCTGATACAACCTTTTCCGTGAAACGACGGAAAGAAACCTGAATTTCACTGATTTTTCATACCACGTGAAAATTCTGAATTTTCAGAAACCTTTCCGCACTTTCTTTCTTATATTGGCGGTAAATTACCGTTTTATAGATGTGTTAACGGAAAATTCTGAATTTTCAGAAACCTTTCCGCAATTTCTTTTGTATATTAACGAAAAAACTCAGTTCTCACCTTTTCCGTATCAGCGTGACGAGAAATTACCGGTAATAGGAGCGATTGGGGAGAATACTTGTGGTCTGATTAACTTTTAAATTTCAATCGCCTATCGAATTTTGAAATTCCGTAGCGAGATCGGATATTGTGGATAGCATATCGCACGGATTTTGTCTATTGTTGCACAGGATATTTTTTCCTTTCCCTTATTTAGTGCACCAGCTACTTATTATATTGTGTTATTGTAAGAAACCGGGTACTTATTGTATAGATGATTGTTTATAGCATGTCTCTGTATCAATCAGTCTTTGGTGAACTTTAGACAAAAGCTACCTAGCATAGCTATCAAGAGCAAATTTTATATTTAGTTTGTGTGTGTTTGAAATAATACTATAAAAAAGTACATTTCCCCTGTTTTAAAGATAACTGAAGGTCATTGCCAGTTTTAAAAATTCCAGTTAAGAATTTGGCGAGCTTTCACAGTGTACACTGTGTTTTCATCCTGATTTTCTGAAGCAAAGCATTTTGTTGCTTCGAAAAATCTGGATAAAAAATAATGTGTGCAAAGTTCTCCTACAGAAAAAAAAATATTACAAACCTATTCAGAAAAAGTCATAAGCTCCAACAGAAAACAAAATGACTAAATCACTCGCATTAATGACAAAAAACAAAATTTCATCGTCACGAAATTCGTTTTAATGTACGTGAGTCAGATTCCTGAGCATTTCTGGTTCAGTGCTTAAAGGCGTCAGTTACCTGTTGAGACAGGTTAACCGTCGGGGATTCAATCCCGAAGTCATCAAAAGGATTATCTGTGTTAGGGCTGAAAAGTACAAGAGCGGGTGGCCTAGTGGTCAACGTTCGTGACTGCCACGGAGAAGACCTCGGTTTCGATCCCAGACAAGTACGAACGCCTAAACCACTAAATATGCGCCGTGAGTCGGATGGGCACGTTAAGCCGTTGGCTTCCGGTAATAAATAAGGGCGTCTTCCTTCCCCTTTCTACCTCGTTTCCGTGTCACTTTCCTATAGGGCACTCTAGCCCAAATCTCCTAGCTTCCTATTTCTGAGGGTTGTTTAAGACCTGGGGTCAGACGCTCCCTTCCTAAAAACCTGTACATATGATATATGATTTGAGTACAGGATCGTCGATTTTGAGGAATTTCAGTTTAAATACGGGAAAATCTTAAATGGATTATTTCTAAAATAAACGTAAGTTCTGTCTACGGAAAATCTGTGAAAATATGGAAGTTACAATAAGCGGGTACTTTTAAAAACGGAAATTTCTGAAAAAGACGGATACCTACAGACAACTTTGCTGCACGTTATTTTCAGAAATTTTTCGTGAATTCACACCAGTTATTTTTTTAAGTGTACACTGTGAACGCTGGCCAAATTGTTAACTGGAAAATCTCAACTAGCTTGTGAAGAAATTAGTACGAGGCGATCACTAGCATTTTTTTTTCTTTTACTGAAGGTTTTACTACTACCATGAGAAACTCAGTGGGCTTTAAGCAGTTTTGGGAAAGGAAAGAGAAAGTGCCGTAAGACAAACACAACGTCCCTGCCTCACTCGGGATTCGATCCCAGATCCTCCTCGGACGAACGGTCTGCGCCAGCGAGGCGGTCTCACGGGGTATGCCACTAGTGGTTTTATTGAAAACCGTTCCTTAATTGCAAAATTCGTTCTTTTAGTCAAAGAAAATGAATTCTCTATATACTACAGTAGAATGACATATGGCTTTTCAGTGAATTCCCTGGGCTTCTCAGCTAGTCTGTCTAGCTTGAATTATGCAACACTGACTGTGTCAAAATGTGTTACATATACAAAGATAAAATACAAAGATAAATAATTTTTGCAAATTACCTTGGTTTTTAACTCTGAATACCATATGCAATAAGGTAGATGCAAATATCTTCACAATTTGCACATTTAATTTAAATCCAAAAGTAAAAACGTAGCAGAAAAGTAACAAAACTAGCTACTTTTAAAAAAAATAGTGTAGCTAGCTACTTTTCAGAAAAAGTAGTTGTAGCTGTAACAAACTACAACTACTTTTCAGAAAAAGTAGTTGTAGCTGTAACAAACTACTTTTTCAAGAAGCTACTTGTAGCTTTTTCAAGAAGCTACTTTTTCAAGAATGTAGTTGTAGCAGTAGCAAGCTACTTTTTCAGGAATGTAGTCGTAGCAAACTACTTTTTCAAGAATGTAGTTGTAGCAGTAGCAAGCTACTTTTTCAGGACTGTAGTTGTAGCAAACTACTTTTTCAAGAATGTAGCAAACAACTTTTCAAGAATGCATTGTAGCAGCTACTTTTTCAAGAATGTAGTTGCAGCAAGCTACTTTTTCAAGAATGTAGTTGTAGCAAGCTACTTTTTCAAGAATGTAGTTGCAGCAAGCTACTTTTTAAGAATGCAGTTTTAGGAAGCTACTTTTTCAAGAATGCAAATTGTAGCAGTAGCAAGCTACTTTTTTAGGAATGTAGTTGTAGCAGTAGCAACTACTTTTTCAGGAATGTACTTGTAGCTGTAGAAGGCTACTTTTCCAGGAATGTAGTTGTAGCTGTAGAAAGCTACTTTTTTCAAGAATGTAGTTGTAGCAGTAGCAAGCTACTTTTAAAAAGTAGCTTTTCAATCACTGCATTTTGAGAATGGACAAGGAATGCGTGGGAAGCAGAGAGATGTACATAAAGCTTCCTGGAGAGCGACCCAAAGAAAACCCCCAGTTAAGATGGAAAGGCGACGACATGCAAGGGTAAAGATTCAAGAACGAGTTGAAGCAAGGAACAAAAGAGTGGAAATGAAGGATCTATAACAGCGACCTCACCTAGATGTGTAACTAATTAGTCTGCAAAAGTAGTAAAAAAAAAAGAATAATACAGTAAAGGCTTACTTACCTTTCGAAGCTGCGATGTCTTCGCAATTAAAACCTCACAGTCCACTCCGCCATCTTTAAGGGCAAAATTCGCAGAAACAGGCTGTGTACCTTCTTCGAACGAATCTTTCTTAAAACGATCAGTGGAACTGCACTCAACAAGTGCGTCATGTGAAATATTATCACTATTATCACAACACGGACAGTCCAAGTCGTCGACGTGTCCGGGACTCAGTGACCTATCGATGGGTTCTTTCAGGATGGATGCAGATGATTGCGTTGGATGATTGTTAACCACTCTCTGCGAGCTGAAATCAACCTGGTTTTCTTCACTAATTGCTTTTCGATCACAACTGTCAGCGGAGATTCCCTCCGAAAGGGAAACCTCGACCACAGGGTCATTAACTTTCTTCTCATTTGTCACAGACTTCTCGTAAAGTTTGTTTTCGACGTTCAACGCCATGATGTTGTTAGGTGTACAGTGAGCTGGGTCCTTACGCAACTTCCGCAGCACTTCAGTGTACTTGTGTTGCTTCCCGACTGCGGTCATTTCCGGGTTACTTCCGTTATCCTTTCGCTGACCTGCGGCGGTGCAAACGTCCTTTAGACTTTGTAAGTGAGCTGTAGATGATTTTCTCTTCTCCGCGGTGTCCGGGTATTTCAGCCTGTTATCCTGCAGAGGGAGATCGCTCACCACGGAACGTGAGGGAACTTTTTCTTCAGCAGCAGAGACGCGATTCCTGCAGCCGAAATCTTCAGTAGGATGTCGAAAATCTTTGGAGTGCGAATCTGAAATGGAAAAACAGTAAACACATTAAATATCTCTTAAAGGTAAATTTCTGCATTGAGTAGCATAAAGCAAAACTTAGAAGTTAATCAAGATTTACAGAGGATGTTTATACATTTTTAGAACGATTTTCCAGCAATAAAATTAATGTTTAAAATAAAATTATTTATTTCTTAAATGTTCTATTTAATAGTCATTTCTCTGGAATATGAATCTACATCTCGATTTCCAAGATAGCACGGCATTTCTTAAAATTGGTAGTGACATTTTATTCCACTCCTCTTCTACTGCTTTCCATAGCCCAATCATTGTTTCAGGTCTGCCTATAGAAAGCGTTCTATATTTTTAGCAATCCGAAGGCGCAATAGTCCATTAGTGACACATCAGGAGACTTTGAAGGAATATGAGCAAATGGTATAGACTTGACACCAGTCTCTTTTTTCATTTTTCTAAGAAACAGAGTGGTAGATTTGGATGCATGACTGGTAGCCTTATCCTAATGTAGTTCTACTCTTTGAAGGCTCTGTGGATAAAGGAATGGTATTTTCTCTTTAAATATAAGAGTCAAAATATTATTTCGGTAATATGTAGAATTGATTTTAACATTCTTTTCAACTTTTCTTAACTTTAATTTCCCCTTGTACGAGAAACCAGCATAATCATGAATCGTTTACTGAAACATTTTTTGGATCCTTGGTAAAAGGTTGTAAATGTTTTTATGCTCTTTTGTGATAGAAAACCGACTTTTATTATTATTATCGAGTGTTTAACGACCCCCATGAGAAACTCAATGGGCTAAAAGCAGTCGCTCGTCCCTAAATTAGGGCTACTGGTTCCAGGGAAGGGAGAGAGCAAGTGCCGTAAGACAACCACAACATCCATGCCTCACGAAGAATCGAACCTGGACCCAACTCGGACGAATGATCAGAAGCCAGACCCCCCCCCCCCCCCCACACACTTTTTTTTTTGTAACTGTCGTTTAGGTAGATTTATTGCTTCATCAATAGTCACAATAGATTTCCATATCTCTCTCCGGCTAAATGATTTTCATAAAAAGTCCACACCGTGTTCTGCGCTCAGCCACGTGCCTAGACAGAAGGCGGTGATTTTTTTTTTTTTCTTCGGATTCAAATTTTTGTTTATTACCTTGTTTACAGTTCATACAAAGATTTTAGCTATTGCTCTTTGGATCGTCGGATTTTCTTTCAAGACCAGAGACCGTGCTTTTGAAATAGTCGTTAAAGTACGTACTTTCTTCGTATATTCGTTTGGTGTTCTTTTTCTTGTTAAAAGCAATGCTTGACGATTTTCCCCTCTATTGTTAATAATACTGCTTAGTTTACATTTACAATTGCTAATTTTATGATTTTGACAGCTTTTTTTAATTTCAGAATACGAATACTTCTCTTCGCAAAAAGCAAAAACATAACTTCCAATCCACAACTTGCTTAGGTGCGCCCTTTTCTTAGCAGACGATACTTAACTGCAGCAAATGTTTTATCCATGTTTACCTTGCACACTATTGCCAGTTTCATTTCTTTGAACTTCTTTTATTTTCTGTAATTTTTTATCAAAAACCTTCTAAAAATGTGTATTATCATTTATTTAACAGATCATTAACAACTTGCCTTTTCCTACCTCTATGCTTCTAAATCAACCCTGACAACTTGTACAAGGCTCTAGAACATTCTTTCCGAACTTCATGCGCATAACAAAGGGGTAACAAATGCACTAATTCATTGTAGTTCGGTCTAAAGTTTGAGTTTTCACCATGAAAAATACAATAGGGTATAATTATGAATTAGGCATTTATTTTATTTTTTATTTTTTTCTGCAATCATCAGTAGCTGATCTTTTGTTTTTCGCATTTTAACTGAACCTGAGACAAAAGTTTCACCGAATTCTAAGCTGCCCTTTACGATGTCATACAGGCACTAATAAAGTACGCTATTGATTCCATGTTATGAGTAGATAAACACCGCAGAATTCTGATTCATTTATCAATTTAATTTGTACTTTTTACATCAATCAACCCATTACAACTTTTAAGTTCTTTCCCTCAATTACCTTAATTCCATGAGCACGTAAAGACCGTGTTTTTTCTTTCGGGATTTTTCGAGCCCTGTTAGTTTCTAAAACGCTTATTCCACAGAAGGAAGAGAACCAGTGCTGGAAGGTCAGGTGCGATATCCATACTTTTCTCCAAGGATTTGAACCCAGATCCAACAACACGTAAAGGTTTAGGGTGCAAGGCTCTGGCAGAGGGTGTCTTACTGACGAAATTCGAAAGCTGCACTTAAGGAAGTTGAGGCCATCCTGGTGGCGCAGCGGTCTAAGCGCTGCATTATGACCGTTCGTCCAAGGGGGGGTTTGAATCCGGTGAGGCATGGATGTTGTGTTTATTTTACGGCACTGGCTCTCTACCTTTCCTGGAACTAGTGACCATAATTAGGGACGAACGGCTGCTTATAAACCGTTGATTTGCTGACGGTGGTCATTAAACTTTTAACCACAAAAAAAGAAAGGCAGTTTAGTTTCCCGGAGCCATATCTAAAAGAGCTTCCTAATGATTCGTCGTGGCTTTGCCTTTTCAAATGGTTGTCACACGAGATATGCATTTAGCAAATCTTTTTCAACTGTTGGAATCGACCAAACAATTCCTCAAATAAAGAGGCAAATCTCTCTACCAACTCGAAGACCTTAGATGGTTAACAGATATGCCATTTAAGCGTACTTTGCTTTTCTGCTACAGAACTTCTGAAGCCCCTCCACAAATGAAATGTATGAAGACTAAAAAATGTGCTGAGAGATTGATGTCAATCTTCGGTGCAACATATACATAGCATTAAATCATAGAATCACTCTGTTTTGACCAATGGATAAATTGTGAATAGTTTTAACTACTTTTCCAACTTAATTTCAATGCAATTGATACTTGCAAAGCATCATCAAGCACAGTCAGTGTGCGATATGCACATATGTTAGCTGTTACATATGGGTAAGACACTGAGTGATCACTGAATTATTACTACCACTATCAAAAGTGAATGCGGCTAGTTGACGACTTGATTTCCGAGAGGGCGCGATTAGTCGACCGACGTGGCATATGTATGGTGTGAGTGTAATAGTAGGTAGTAAAATTTGAAGCGTGATAGGTAAAGGGATGGATTTATCTGACTTCGAGAAAGGACAGATTGTGGGAGCTCCGACAGCGGGTGCCACGATTTTCCAAAAGGCGGAACTGCTGGGTTATTCAAGAGCCTCTGTAGTTAAAGTGTATCAGGACTGGCGTGAAAATGGACAACCAAAGGTGAGCGCCGGGTCTAACGACTCATTTAGCACTGTTCAACAGTTGACTATCTAATACAACGGAGGTCTTTTTTTTTTTTTTTTTTTTTGATTGGAGGTTTAACGACCACCGTGAGCAACTCAATGGGCTATGAGCAGTCGCCCGTCCCTAATTTAGGGTCACTGGTTCCAGGGAAAGGAGAGAGTCAGTGCCGTAAGACAAACACAACATCCATGCCTCCCCGGGATTCGAACCCGGACCCCTCACGGACGAATGATCCGAAGCCAGCGCCTTAGACCACTGCACCACCGGCGCGGCCACAACGGAGGTCAACCCGGAATAATATCTGTCATGGCCATGCGTCGCACGTATGGGCTAGCAGATGACCTCGATGACATCCTCTCCCAACCACGATTCATCGTCGCAAAAGACTTGCCTGGTGCAAAGATCATGCAAGTTGGACATCGAATGAGTGGAAAAAAAGTGTACTGGTCTATAACTAGTAGCGTTTTTTCCTTCACTCCGTAGATGGTCGTGTACGTATTCGGCGCAAACAACATGAGGCACTCAATCCATTCTGCATGTTCTCCACAGTGTCATGGTCTCAACTGCTTACACATGAGTTCCTGTCAACCGTACCTAATTTTGACCGACCAATTTAAGGGAAGGGACAGAGCCAGTGCCGTAAAGCAAACACGCCATCCATGCCTCTCACCCGTGATCTGATCCCGGGTGAATGATCAGAAACTAGAGTTTCGTACCACTCGGCCAACAGGGTGGTGACCCGGTCTCTTCCGCGAAACGGTTCTTTCAGATGGAGTCAAAGTAACTCAAAGAGTCACGTGACCGAAAAAAGCCTCAGAACAATACCGTTCCGTAGCGATATTTCGTCAAATGGCGCAAGGACTGAATCTGACTATTGTTTCCCAACAATATGAAGGTGCTACCAACAGAAAGAATAATGGAAATATGTCTGCTGAACGCAAAACTCAAAGAAAAAATCAAAAATGAGCTAAAACAAAAATTTCATAAATCGGAAAAAACTGAAAACATACTTCGAAAGGAATGGAAATGGGCGGGGCGCATTGCAAGGCTGAAAGACAATAGATGGACAAAAGTTATACTGGAGTGGCGGCCATATGAAGGTAAAAAATCAGCTGCAAAACCTGAAAGAAGATGATCAGATGATATAAGGAAAACAGTTGGAATTCTTTGGCACCAACAAGCTCAGGATAGAAATAGATGGAAAGAACTGGGAGATATTATAGCCAGAAGTGGCTATAAAAAAGGTTAAAAGAGATCAGATCAGATCATATGTAGATGATTTTAAGAACTGAGTGTCTGAGCACAGTTCTTAAACAACCCTTAAAAATAGGAAGTAACGAGATTTGGGCTACAGTGCCCGATAGGAAAGCGAGACGGAAGCGAGGTAGAAAGACTCCCTTAATTACTACCGGGGGGGGGGACAGTACCCGAGGTCAGACGGCTTAACGTGCCCATCCGACGCACGGCGAATATGTAGTGGTTCGAGCGTTTGCACCTGCCCGGAATCGAACCTGAGTTTCCTCCATGGCAGTCACAAACGCTGACCACTAGGCCACCCGCGGCCATGGTTAAAAGAAAGAACAGCGATATTTCGTACAACTTCTTACCATTTCGTCCATTATTTTGAGATGATAGGGCCCGAGCGACTTACCTTTATCTACAGGATGCGAAACACTTTTGGGGGAGGGAGGGGGTAGTACGTCTCCGTTCACGTTTGACGTCAACGCAAAATCGCTTAGCACGCTCCATCTCAAACGGCTAGCTTCTTGTAAGGAGTTAGGAAAATTAATACAAAAAAAATCACATGTACTTCTCAACCTGAAACCAGAACTGCAAGACATAAACCTGTGCTAAAACAAAACTTGCTCATCTGTTTGAGATTACGTCTGCAGCTCAGTGGCACACGAACCTAGTGTCAAAAGCACGTAACACCGCAGCGCCATTTCGTAATTTCGTTTGTTTTCCGATGGAACAGAAACTGGGTTTAGATGTGAACGCCTAACGACACAATAAATTTCCATTTAAACAGGAACCGGACTCATTAGAGCTGAAGTCCTAATAGCTGTCCAGGAACTACGAACTAATAATTCTCAGGATGTCGGGGACTGACACTTCACAATGTGAGATTTATTTCAATCACCATCTCTGAGGGAACCTTCTAGCACTAGTTCAACGGGGAGGTGGAAGCTCGAGCTCAAGCTAATGTTTCATCTTCATATTCGAATTTAATCTTTCACCTTTCGCTCTTCATTATTTGTCAAACTGACACTCCAACGACAGACCGGCCACAATAAGTCTTAGTCATTTAAACGACATTTACTTCAAGCATGCACCCAGTGACCACTTAATTAGCATGCAGTGCTGGCATTATTTAATTAACAGGTGCATGTAAGAAATGCGCTTAAAAAACTCGGAACCACAGAAAACCTACGTAAAATTAGCAGTAGTTATCGCATTACAGGGAAATGGAAACTATAAAATATTCTACATCAGTTCTCTACGTCACATTCTACTCCTAAATCGCATTAAAATTGTGGAATACCACCTGTATGAATTAATTCAATGAATGTTAACTTATGGGTAAGGCCTCAAAACTTAGAACTTGTAACTAACAATAAATAATTAACGCCATAACTTACATTAGTAATATTGTGTAATGTTCAGTGTGTCTTCAAAATATTCCTTTTCACGAAACTTATTTTAATTCACTTGCTCTAGTTTATTTCATCCACGTTCACATGGTCCAGTTCATTTCATCCACGTTCACATGGTCCAGTTCATTTCATCCACGTTCACATGGTCCAGTTCATTTCATCCACGTTCACATGGTCCAGTTCATTTCATCCACGTTCATATGGTCTTCATCCACGTTCACATGGTCCAGTTCATTTCATCCACGTTCATATGGTCTTCATCCACGTTCACATGGTCCAGTTCATTTCATCCACGTTCACATGGTTTATATGGTCCAGTTCACTTCGTCCACGTTCACATAGTCCAGTTCATTTCGTCCACGTTACATCGTCCAGTTCATTTCGTCCACGTTCACATAGTCCAGTTCATTTCGTCCACGTTCACATGGTCCAGTTCATTTCATCCACGTTCACTTGGCCCACGTTCACATGGTCCAGTTCATTTCCTCCAGGTTCACTTGGTCCAGTTCATTTCGTCCACGTTCACTTGAACCAGTTCATTTCGTCCATGTTCACTTGGTCCAGTTCATTTCATCCACGTTCACATGGTTCAGTTCATTTCATTCACGTTCACATGGTCCAGTACATTTCATCCACGTTCACTTGGTTTACATGGCCCAGTTCATTTCGTCCACGTTCACATAGTCCAGTTCATTTCATCCACGTTCACACGGTCCTTCATTTCATCCACATTCACTTGGCCCACGTTCACATGGTCCAGTTCATTTCATCCAGGTTCACTTGGTCCAGTTCATTTCGTCCACGTTCACTTGGTCCAGTTCATTTCATCCAGGTTCACTTGGTCCAGTTCATTTCGTCCACGTTCACTTGGTCCAGTTCATTTCGTCCATGTTCACTTGGTCCAGTTCATTTCGTCCATGTTCACTTGGTCCAGTTCATTTCGTCCAGGTTCACTTGGTCCAGTTCATTTCTTCCACGTTCACTTGGTCCAGTTCATTTCATCCACGTTCACATGGTCCAGTTCATTTCATCCAAGTTCACTTGGTCCAGTTCATTTCGTCCACGCTCACTTGGCCTAGTTCATTTCGTCCAAGTTCACTTGGTCCAGTTCATTTCGTCCAAGTTCAGTTGGTCCAGTTCATTTCGCCCACGGTTCACTTTGTCTACTGCTCATTTCGTCTACATTCATCTCATCTTCAGAATGGATGGAATACCGTGGAAATTTTCTGTTTTGATGGAATTGTTTTTTACTAGGCAGAAGAAAGGACAGTCATCGGACATTGCTCACATGCGATCTTTAGTCCTGTTTCAGTATTTCGATTAAAATATAACGATTTTAAATGTTATTTAAAGTAAAACGAGGGATTGAACTTTGAAGAGCTTTTTAACTCCTTAAAAGACTAACTGTAAAAGACTTTTGAAGAGCTTTAACTCTTCAATAGTCTTTTAAAGTTTTTAAATACATCTTGTACGTTGTTTTCATATAATTCTTAGCTTTTAAGTATATTTATTTTTATTATTGTTTGTTTCCAGTTTCCGTATCACTAATATTCATATGAATGAACTAGGATGCTCTCTATGTGTGCATAACTATTTAACGTGAGAAAGAAATTCATTCACGTATAATGGTGAAAAAAAGTTAAGATTGATATTTACTGTGAATTCGTGGTATATTAGACGGAAAATAGGGACTTTTCACATAAAGGAAAAATTGAGTCTAAAATTTTCCACTTCAGTCCAACACACTTATGGCCATTGGAACAAACTTTGATTAATGTCATAGTGATTGACATTGTACCACACGAAATAGTTTAAAAGCTCTCAGTTCTTCGTCTTACATTTAAAATAGTTATATTTTAATAGAAAAACTTAAACGGGAAAGAAAATCGCACCTAAGCAATATCCGCTGACGTTTTTTTTTTTTTTTCTGCCTAGTAACAAAACTTCCATCAAAATAGAAAGTTTCTACTGTATTCCATTCATCATGAAGGCGAAATGAATGTGGACAAAGTGAACGGCGGACGAAATTAAAAGTGGACTAAATGGACAGCGGACAAAGTGAGCCGGACCAAGTGAACGTGGACGAAATTAACACGGACAAAGTGATAAGGAACCATAACATGAGCGCGTGCCTAAAACATCTGCCCATGAATGTACACTGAGCAACAATTAATTTCCGGACAAGGCTCTATTGTTAGTGAATAAAGTTTTACTCAAGAACATTACCTCACAGACCCAACTACAGATATGCTCATTCTGTTACGATAAGATAACAGTACGACTGCGAATAGAAGCCGAGATGGAAAGAGTTAATTGATTTCCAGAGCTGACTGATAATAATATGGTGACACGTAAGCAATCACTCCGTTCGTGACTTTCAGACGCATTTAAGACCTAGGTCGACCGCTTGTGATTTGATATACGCAAATGGCAGTGGACTAAATTTTAATCTGCCAAGAAACAACCCGAAAAACCTCCGAAGCTAACAGAACGTGACACGAGAGGTATGGCAACGAACTGTCCGCTCAAAACGCAATAAACATTGTCTCAAATCGGACTCTTCGCTCAGAACGCAATCAACATGTCTTAAATCGCGTAAACCCTATGCGATACTATTGGGACTGATGTTAGCACCAGTACATTGCACAGAACGCTACATGACATGTGTTACCACGGTCGGGCAGCCTCCATAAACTGCTAATGACTACGACTAATGTTACACGCCGATTAGCGTGGTGTATGGGACATCGGTCTAGACTGGTAGATCAATGCGGGAAAAAAGTGCTTTGGACTGACAAATAACGGTACTCACTCTCTTCTCTCAGCCTGATAGCCGTTCCTGGGTGTCGCGGGTCCCTGAAGAAAGGTACCTTCAGGACTGAATCGTCCCGACAATGAAGTTTGGCGGAGGCAACGTGATAGTGTGGATCTGTATTTTATGGTTCGACATGAGCCCATTAGTCGTTTTGGACAAATCCACGAATGCTGAGCTCTACCTAGTCGTGATGAATAATTATTCACTACTAACGTTTTGGCAGTACTTTGAGGAAGAGCCGTTCCCCTGTCCAATGAAGTATCACTTAATCCTTCTTTCTTTCTTATTGGCTGCTTATTTTAAAATATATTTGTGTATATTTTTAACCATTTTACGAATAATTTAAAACGTAATTTAATATAGCAGAGAGATTTCTGTCGCCTCCTAATATTTTGGGAGATGTTTTCTGTGGTGTATTTTTGTTTGCATCTTCAATAGGCTGGGCCACCCTCAAAGAAATCCTAGGTGCGCTCCTCTTAGCAGAGCATATTGCTAGCATTGTTAAATTGGTTTGAGGACATGGAAATCAAAAATCTAACTGGTTAGCGTATAGTGTTCTGACATGAACCCTACCAGCTAAGGGACGAACTGGATAGCCGGGTGCGTGGAAGAAGAGATCACCGAAAAAACAATGCTGAACTGGTCATTGCGATAAAGGCCGAATGACAGAATGTATTGGAGGGTATTCACCAAAAAAGTGATAGTGAGTATTCCTCGAATACTAGAGGTCGCCATAAAAACCATAGGTTTCAGCATACGCTATTAAATTTTCCGTAATTTATAGATAGTAACTGTACACCAACTATACTCAAAATAGTATAACTATCCTAGTGATCCAAATTTCTTGGCGTAGAATGGAAATCAAACTTTTCCAGAATGGAAATAAAATCTCCGTCCACGACCTGATTCACCGCAGTTCATTCTGCCCTGTTTTTTTTTACAAGACAGCTTCTTACCATTCTCGAATTAGAAGAGCCTTCGCCGTCTCCTCCGATATTCACTCTGGACAATGCAAACTAAAATACATAATCGAATTCGCCATTGAGGCAGGATACATCTCGAACCAGATACAAAATTTTATCGAAAAATCCAGATCCAGCTGTGTTAATTCTTCTGCGTCGCAACTAAGCTATCTGGACTCTGTTTCCACGTTACATACCAATTCTTTCCTATCAACTCAAGAACGCGCTCAGGAGGATGAACTTTCGGTGTCGACATAAGGTCTCCGGCAACTTTGGGGGGGGGGGGGGGATTGTAGGTTTGACGACCACCGTGAGCAACTCAATGGGCTATAAGCAGTCGCCCGTCCCTAATTTAGAGCCACTGGTTCCAGGAAAGAGTGCCGTAAGACGAACACAACATCCATGCCTCTCGGGATTCGAACCCGTATCCATTTCGGACGAATGTCAGAGGCCATCGCTTAGACCATTGCGCCACCGGGGCGGTCCCCGGCATCTTTATATACCATGCTTAAGAGAAATATTGCCCCCCCCTCCTTTTCTCAATAAGGCAGGTGTTTATGTCATTCCACTACAATATCCAGACGGCTCCAAGAGATATGACCAAGCGTTCGTTCATAATTAGACTCAACGAACATAAAAGAGACACAAGAGACGGAAAAGTAACCACTGCCCTATCCAGAGAGGTCAAGTTCAAGTCCGCTGATCCTACGTGGGATGATATAAAAAAAACAGCTTCTTGCTCCACGCCTAAATCTACTCCCATTCACGAAACCTTCGAGATCATTACCAAAAGCGAGGCATGCAATGATAGCGTCTCTCTAGAATTGCCATGAGTTTGGAACCAGTTCGCCAAATAATGCTGCGCTTTCTCCCACGATACCGTAATACCCAAAAATACCCACATGACGCCTCGTTTTTGCGAATGAATAATTACATTCGCATCTATTCATTTATTGTCTAATCAAATCCCCGCGTTCAATTTTTGAAATGTTCCATTATTCACTTTGCTGTCTACCTTCCTTGAAAAAGCCATCTTGTTGATGGGCGAAAGCTTGGAAACTTTGATTTCCATCCTACCCCAAGAAATTTGGATCACTAGTATCGTTATATTATTTTGAGAAATTTTCTGTACTTAAATATATATATTTTTTTTACTGGAAGTTTAACGACCACCGTAAGCAACACAATGAGCTATGAGCAGTCACCCGTCGCTAATTTAGGGTCACTGGTTCCAGGGAAGGGAGAGAGCCAGCGCCGTAAGACAAACACAACATCTATGCCGCACGAGATTCGAACCCGGACAAAACTCGGACGAATGATCAGAAGCCATCGCTTAGACCACGGCGCCACCGATACTACTTGTTGACATGGTGTCCGGATTTTAGTGGTAGAGCAGTGTATATACAGCATCTGTTAGGAAAATAGTACTTTCAATTTTTATTAAACAAGTTCTGCAGTAATATAACATTAATAATTTCGTATTGACATATTTGGGAAGTTTTTACACTAAGTACGTATCTTCGTGAACACCTGGCGTTTTATGCATTTATTTCGTTACAAAAGCCTTAATGTGTAATCGTGCCCGGTCTGTTCAGACACTGGGATAGCGTACACGAAAACGGTGGGGTAAATATGAGTAGCTATTAGGTTACGATACGTGCTCTTAAACCCACTGTAGGTATCACAAGTCACCAAGCTGTTCGAAAGTTGACACTTTCAACAAAAACCTTGAAGAAACATAAAAAGCCCACAGCTAAAACCACATTTAAATGCATTAGAGCAGTCCCAGCGGCCATTGAAAATTACACGCACATGTATGAACAACTAATTTCTCACCGTGGTACTGAATTTCGTTTTTAAGTTCCTATATTTCCTGTTTCGTGAAGGTCTCATACTCCCCCCCCCCCTCCCTCCGAAAACACACGCTCTTCTCATAATAACCAAATTTTAATTTGGCCTAAAACTAGTTGTACAAGATTTCAACCTCTTCACGGACGAAGTGACATTTACGACACTTCATTACTTCAAATGACATTTAGAAATGAGGAGGATGTTTGCCCAAAAGAATAAGGAAAAAGATCTTCCCGTGCAGAAGAATTTATGAAGTGAACAGAATACATATGGCACAAAGGTTAACTGCTTGTGCTTTTTGATCTTCCACATAAGTCATCACAGCGATTTAAACAAATGTCACATCGCGATCTTAAGACGTACGTGTATGAATGCAGAGAAGAAATTTAGGTCCCACTGGTGCAGCGATTCTATTACAGCCTATCTCACACCTGCATGTACAGCACAATGCTCGCCTGTCAAAAGCGCTGCCAAACAGATGAAAATCGCAAGGTGTCAGGTCAGGGCTGTATATACAGACAGGGTTCTCCAAAACTTCGCATCCATGTTGCCTAAACCACTCAGCTGTGCTTTGGGCAGCATGAGCTTCAGCGTTATCTTGCAAGGGCAGAACACCAGAGATGGAAACGGGTCGACAATTTCTCGCGTGTCAAACGGATCGGGTCAAGGTAATCCTGACCCGATTTCAAAGCTGTTTTATTTCTGAAAATGGGGGGAAAAAAAGAGTTCAAAGAAAAATGCGGACTGTGGAATTTATATTGATGCCCGAGGAATGAAAAATGATTTGTCATGCAAAAATATTGTCGTCTCTTTCTTAAACCAACAAAGATTTCCACCGGCCGACGATAGACACCATATCGTAAAACGATACTTTCTTCGCATTTGTTTTCAGTGCGATTGCCTGGAGCAAGATACAGGCAAACGCATGTCGCTTGCTTCTCTGTTGATTCCCTTTCTCACACCGCGCGTGTCACATTGTAAGACCGAGAGTTACTTTTCACAGCATATCTTTTGCATTGAGCATTCAGAGGTGCTAACATCCCATTCTCATGGCATATCGTGTCGGAATTAATGCCTTATTTCTCATATTATTAATTTTCTAATATTGAATGAATTTAATATCAAGGAGATTGGACAAGAAGCACGTATTTCCCGGTAACACATTTATATTCTTTTATATTCCCGCAATACATTTGTTTCGTTTCCACATAACCTACAATACCCACTTCGGGAAGACTTTTTGAACGCCTCTCTCCTCTCTCGGTTGGACAAAATACTGTGAACACTTAGGAAAAAAGGTTTTACATACCTAGTAGGGTGTGGGACCACCTTTGACATTCAAAACTGCCTGAATCCTCCTTGAAATGGATGCATACAAGTCCTGGATGGTGGTTAGTGGGATGTTACACCATTCTTCAAGCAGAAACTGCTCCAGGTCCTTGAGATGCAGGAGACGCATAACAGGATCTTACTCTATTTTCCAACATAGACCACAGGGGCTCGATGATGTTTACATCTGGTGATTGGGGAGTTCAATAAAGGCGTAAAAGATCGTCTTCATGTTCCTCAAACCATGATTGGACATTCCCAGCTCTGTGAACTGGGGCGTTATCTTGATAGATGGCATCCCCTGCAGGAAACAATGCCTGAGCTATGGGATGGACTTGGTCGGCTAAAATGTTTTCATAGGCCCTGCCAGTAATCCGTCCTTTCAAGGTGATCAGGAGACCTGCTGAAAACCACGAAACGACCGGCCAGAGCATGACAGAACCACCACCATTCTGCATTGTTGGGAGCAGACAGTTTGGGTTGTACGCTTCTGATGGTGTTCTCCACAGGTAAACACGTTCGTGCGGTACGGAATATTGTGAATGGGGATTCATCCTATCACATTACACGCTTACATGCATGGGCATGTCCTTCCCACTAATTTTCGGCGCCGTGGTCTTCTTTTTATGGGTAACAATCCTCTTTAATGCTCTCCTGTCTCAATCAGATAGGGTCGAGATAGGAGATATATTTATGCACTACACGTTGGACACTACCCACTGGAATTCGCAGTTGTGGGTGAGTTCGCTCACAGCAGTGCGCCTGTTGTCATCAATGAGAGCATCCGCCTCTTCCGCAACGTTTCGTCTCCAATGGCGGTCGTTGGGCGCCCATGCAAAGGTCTGTCGTCAACGTCTATTATGCCGTTTGCAAAGTCCTTTCACCATTTCCTTACCTGCTTTCATGATATAACACCATAGCAGCGCTCTTCTACCAACTGAAGCAACACTCTTTGCAAGAAGGAAACTAATTGTGCTTCGTACTTCCTCGTGTGACCATGTTGACAATAACGCAGCCATCTTCCAAAACAGCCGTCCCTAATAAACGAAGGAGCGCCGTGCCCTCTGGTGGAGAAGTGATGTTTTTGACTTTTTTGCGTGCGGCCACGCATAGTAAATACTCATTGGTTCGTTAAGTATTTTGCTAGTGGATGTCTTGTCACCTTGTTTATTGAAAGACCCGTGTCATATGTTAAATATTAAACGCATAAAGAAAGTGTGAGGGGAAATTATTGTTGCTGAAACGAGAAATCCGAAATTTTCGCCAAAATCCGACAAACGAACTTGCTCGCCAGTTCATTTCTGAATCTCTTGACCAACTTTGGACAGACGGATATCTTGAAAATCGGAGTATTGAACTACTTTTTCCAGTATTCACGCTGTTGTTAACTTCCATACCCTCGGAACAAAAGCTCATCGGATCACGAAGCTGAGTTGTCAGAATGTGGAAACCACTGAGCTGTCAGAATGTCGAAACCAAAGTAGGGTTGGACGTAGTTTCCTTGAGTAGAGCAAGAATCAACCCTTCCCTTTAAGTCACTCCAAAGCAAATGGCGGACAGTCAGCTGAGTGGCCAAAAGGGCAAACTCACGCTAACGTCTTTTAACCCTTCTGGCGTGCCTACCACGCAGGACGCACGTGAGATAAAGGCAGATAGCAGCGAGAGCATACGTCCGCGTAGCTCAGTTGGGAGAGCGACTTATTCCGGAATGAGGGGACTCGGGTTCGATGCCCGGCGCTAACAAAAATGACGGAGAAATTTACTTCGTGATACCCTTTAAGCGGCCGATGTACCAGAAACAAATGACTCACACTTTCTGCCCTCCCAAAACAGAAATGTTCACATAGGTTTGTTTATATCATATATGTAGAAGAGAAATGTTCACTGCTTTGTTTATATTATGTATATGTAGCCTGAAGAAGCCACTCGTGAGTGGTGAAAGCTCGCTTATTCATACTGTATTAGTCTATACACCATTAAACGGATTGTGTACTATCTTTGATATGTTGAATATTAATTCATCGTCAATAAATTTGAACAATTCAAAGGTCAAAGGATTTTAAAAATCCGCTAATGACTGAATGTAGCTCCAAACCCCGTCAAATCGAGGTACTGTACCAGATAATTATTCCCCTTCGAAAATTCTGCTTTTGACAAAAATAAATCACCATGAAAGCTGATTTAAAGCAAACTACCAAGACGATGAATTTTACAGCAAACGGTCGGAAATTCTGAGGACAAGAGAGGGATCCAGAAAATTTACAAGGAGGAGAGGACAAAATAATTTCACTTAAAGGTACAGAACGTAGGTGAAATAACAAATGCGCTACCGCAGTGCCCTTGTCGTCAAGATCATTCTGAAAGCTGAAATGTGCATATACAGCATAGCAATTTTCCAATAATTAATTTTCATACGTATTCAGTAACTGATCTCCTGCTGCACAACGGCATTGGTACCTCCTCCTTGAATGTACGCCTTTTTAATTATACTCATTATTGTGACGCATGAACCACCATTTTAACCCATGAACTAATACTGGCAAATCAATGTTTCTTTTAAGATAAATGTGACCCGGATTTCGGAATAACTCTGCGGGAGATCCGCTTTGTATGTAAGTCAGAGGGTAAGCTCAGAGCCCTATTTACACAGAATCAGACCCTAGGCACAGCACAAGATGACGCCTAACCCGTCCGCATTCTTGAAAGGGTAAGTCCACTTGTCGCCACTATAAATATTACCAATTAATTTAAAATTTGATCAATAAATGGGACACAGTGTGCGGACAAAATAGGAAAATATATCTACTTTTATTAAATCTTATTAATACATATTAGCTTGGAAATTCGCACTTAAAATTATAGACGGGTTAGTAAAACACTGTTTAATAGTTTCAGTATTGCTATTTTTACATTTAATTAAGTAATAATTCAAATATCCACAGATATTAAGTTGTTCATTCCCTTTTTAATTTTATTTTTAACCGATGAATATTATTTAAATTTGGTACAGACTGATTTTGGGGGGCAAGGTGAAATTCCATGTAAAGGGTTGGCCGAAAAGTCATTGCGTTTTTTACACACAGATGGTGAAACGTCTTCAAATCGTCATTTGAAGTCGCTATGTAACGTGACAGCTGACAGTTCAAACTTGTTTTTGGAACATAAAGTGAACGATTTCGTTAACAAGTGCTTGTTTGGCGCCCATTTCAAAACGGACAATCAAAAGGAACATTTTCGTTATGCTTTGCTGTATTACTTCCGAAAAGGAAAAAAACACTGCGTAAGCTCATAAAAAGTTATGTGATGTGTATGGCGAAGATGCCTTAAAAATACGACAGTGTCAGAATTGTATATAATTTATGACTACGAAGCTTGCGGTGTTAAGATAGAATAATAATAACAACGTTTCGCACAATAAAATGTTTATTATACATCGACTATAGTTTCGCAGAGCATAGTCAGCAATATAGGATCAGCTACACATAAGTTGGCCAAATTTCTATCTTCGAAACTTTCGACTTTAACGACTTCTTCGAACACAACTTCTGTAAAAAATTCCATTGATTTTGTCAATCGGCTAAAGCGACATCCATTCAACGACCAGTTCATGTTATCCTTCGATGTGAAATCCATGTTCACAAGTATCCCAGTTAATGGAGCTCTCCAAGCATTAAAGTCAAGTCTCAAAGAACATAATTTCAGCCAACCAGAAACAGAAGAGTTTTTGAGGCTAGTGGAAATTTGTGTAAGACAAAACAGTTTCCTTTTTCGTGGAAGATTTTTCCAACAGACCGAAGGCCTTGCAATGGGTAGCCCACTGTCACCTATTTTATGCGAAGTCTACATGCGTCACTTTGAAGACCAACTATTTCAGCTTGTTACATTTGACCTGTGGATTCGATATGTAGACGATACTTTTGTTCTCTGGAATGGCATGAACTCGGAAATACCTAAATTAGTTGAACTTATCAATTCAATCGATCCCCATATACAGTTCACATATGAGACTGAGAATAATGGCTGCTTACCATTCCTCGATGTCCTTGTGTCACGCTCTCAAGGATCCTTTAGTACAACAGTTTATCGAAAACCATTTGCTGTTTCCTTACCCCCTCATGCAAAATCAAATCATCCGTGGAAACAAAAGATCTCGGCCTTCTTCACATACGTATATCGTGCAATACATATCTGCTCAACTGAGGATTCCTTACAGAAAGAGCTTGATTTTCTTAAACGAATTGCAGCACACAGAGGATACAGCCCTTCCGTTATAGACAAAGCTGTCCAAAAGTTTAGAAAACCAAAGCCTGTCTGCACGCTCATGCCTATAGACCTCCCAATACAAAAGAATTGGGCAGTTATCCCATTTGCTCCTCAGATTTGCTTCGCGATTTCAAAAATCCTTAAAAGTTTTAATTTCAAAGTTATTTTCAAACCCATAAGCAAGATGATTTTTTACGGATCAAAAGACTACATCGAAGACTTCAACTCCTGGGGAATTTATCAGATACCTTGTGAATGTGGACTTTCATATATAGGACAGACCCGCAGGGCCTTAAGCTTCCGTGTGAAGGAACACAAGACATATGTACGGAACTATGAACTGAAGAAGTCGTCTGTAGCTCAACATTGTCACGAAAATAACCATAACTTTTTGTTTAGAAACGCTACGCTTATTGATAAACCGGACTCGACTTTCAAGCTTAATATATTAGAAGCTTTCCACATATACCGGAACTCGTCACGGCTTGTCAACGACATGACGTCGACTCCATTTCTTTCAAGCGCGTGGAAACAACTCGCCAAAACCCGTGACCGTCAGAATTCTGATAATGTCACAATGATTTGAATGTTTACGCTCCATTCGTCATGAGGAAGCCGAGCCAATCGCTCTGCGAAACTATAGTCGATGTATAATAAACATTTTATTGTGCGAAACGTTGTTATTATTATTCTACCAGTGTCAGAATTGGTTTGCGAAATTTCGGTCTGTAGATTTTGATGTGAAAAGTGCACCACGCTCAGAAAGGCCAATCGAAGTTGATGACGACAAAATAAAGGCATTGATCGAATCCAATCGGCGGTTAACGACACGAGAGATTGCCGAGAATCTGATCATATCGAAATCTAGCGTTGAAAACCATTTAAAGCAACTGGGTTACGTTAGTAAGCTCGATATGTGGGTATTATCATCTCACTAAGCGCGTTGGCATCTGCGATTCACTCTTGAAACGTGAAGAAAACGCTTCATTTTCGAAACGTATGATAACAGGCGATAAAAAATGGATCGTCTACAACGTCGTCGAATGAAAAAGATCGTGGAGCATGCGTGATGAACCTGCTCAAAGCACTTCAAAAGCAAATATGCACCAAAGGAAGGTTATGCTCAGTGATGTAGTTCTAAGTAAAAAAAGTGCCTTAGCGGTTAACGGACAAGAAAAAATACACTCACAATTTTCAAATCTGATTCGTTGTTTTTATTATTTATTATCATTTTTTAAATTTTTATCAGTAATGACCAATATCAATTTATATTAAAACTGAGTAATCTGTGCAATTTTAAATAACAGGAAGAATGTAACGTAAGAGATATATGCTAAGACTATAAAATTTTTGTTTAAATACTTTTCCGTGTCGTTCTATACAATTTTAAATATGCATTGGGAATATTTGTGAACTAACAGAGTAACATCGATTTAATATGACTAAATGCGCCGTTTCTATTAAGATTATGTGGTGCATGTGGAGGATTTTCGTATTGCCCATAAGGAGTCAGAGTGTGAGCTCAGGGGATTACTTTTATTGCAGTCGATACCAGTGATGAGTTGTTTAATACAAATGTCTATCACTACCGTTTAGGAGCTTACATTCTCTTTGTGATAAAATCTTATGAATTGTGAGACATCCTGTTGCGTTATCCAACTATGTAGATCAATCCACACAGTATTTTTGTTTGTTTGTTTCTGTGTTTAACAACTATCATGGCCAACTCGTATGGCTATAAGCAGTCGCCGGTCCTTAATTTTGGGGCACTTGTTCCAGGGAAGAGACACATCCAGCAGCTTTGTGACCATGCACACCACCCATGACTCATCCGGTGTTGGGACTCAGTCTTAGCTCGGAAGAATAGTAAGAAGCCTGCGCCCCAGACCACTTTACCACCGGGGCGGCCATTTCTGTAGTAAGAACATTCGGTTATAAGATACGAGTATGTTTGCATACAGGACACGGGTTAATTAATTATTTTTCCACACATGATCATTTGAAAAAGTTCCTCTGCCCACATTCTATAACATGTAATCACAAAAAGTGGCTTAGCGGCGCTAAGCCTAGAAAGGTGCGCTTTGGCGCCGCTAAGTGATGTAGAAGGGGCTAGTGGGCCTTAGCCCAGCTAAGGCGCAATAAGCCCCTTCTACATCACTGGTTATGCTATCAGTGGTGGGATTTCAAAGGTACTGTGTATTGCTTCCAAGGAACCAAACCATTAATTCGGACGTGTACTGTCGTCAGCTGGATGAATTAAGCGATGCAGTTAAGCAGAAGCATCCAGAATTGGTGAATCGTACTGGTGTTGTGTTTCACCATGATAACGCAAGACCACATACAAGTTTGGTCACTCGTCAAAAATTGTTGCAGCCTGAACGGGATATGCTATCACATCCACAGTCTGATGGCGCCAGAGAGGCACCATCAGACTACCAATTGTTTCGTTCGTTGCAAAACGGATTGAATGGTAAAATCTTCACTGCTGATGAGGATATCAAATTGTTCTTAAAACTGTTTTTTTTTTTTTTTTTTTTGGCTGAGAAAAATAAAAGCTTTTTTGAGCGCGAAATCATAAACTTGCCTACGTGATGGCAAAAGGTCATAGAATTAAATGGACAATATGTTGTTGACTAAAGTTTTTGTTTCTCATTCCAAATTCGCTTTTCATTTTACACAGGAAAAAACCGCAATTACTTTTTGGCCAACCAAATAACCAATTAATCACCTGTGATTTGTTCAATATCATAGAAGGATAATTCTATTAACAGAAGATACTTAGATTTGAGCAAACATGCATAACTGGATAATTCGCACACTCATAAGAGCATATTATTCAGCTGAATTCACTTAATTTAGACCCAAGCAATTTCAAAATCTGACACTTTACAATATGAAATATACTCAAAGCTTCTACGAAATGTCTTAGCAATGCCAAACCTCTCTCAAGATGTGTATAGTACATAAAAATACTTTTTCTCCCAATTTTCTTTTTCATTCATAATAATTCATAATAATTAATAAAAAAAGCATAATTTTTTTAATTGCATTTGTGAGGCCCCTTAAAATGTGGGGCCCTAGGTCTGGGCCTTACGGGCCTAGGAGCAAATCAGGCCCTGAGTAAGCAGATGGGATGGGCCATCACAATGGCTACTAGCGACTTCTTCAAGACTACAAAAGGAGAGTAGGGCATACAAACGACCCTGGACACCAAGTCCAACAATCCACGTCTAACTGTAGTTAGATTTAGCTTAACTACTGTAATTTATAAGTGTGTTTGGTCTGGCGGCATTTTTCTCACGTAAATTCAGAGAAATTTGCTATGTCATTCACAGCGAGGGATCAACATATAGATGGGAACTTTTCTCTTTTTTTCTAAGGAATAAACTTTTCAGACAGAAATAAAGCTCAGATGAAGTTGATTATTATTCATAAGTATGAAAATAATTATTCGTTCATTCAAAAATTCCTGCCATGAAGAATAAGAGAAAAGTAGACCATTTCTCGAGGGGTCCATCGGGACATTCCGCCCCTGATTAAAAGCAGTAGGTATCGAAAATATCTTTTCAGCTTCACGAAACTTTCATTTTAAAAACAAATATAGCATAATAACGATGATGTTACCAAGCAGGATGTAAATCTAATAATATGAATCAAAGAACAAGGCATATATATGCATTGTGGAGTCACCAGCATTATCTTTAGAAAACGCCTTCCTGTACTCGTTCAATTCTATTTCTGCAGCATTACGTCCCAAATGAAAAGCTCATTCTGTGTTTCTTGCAGTAATCACTTTGTGTGTGTATGGGAGGGAGGGGGGGAGAGAGCCGGCTACGAAAACATTAAACAATCAAGGAAAATACAATCTCCACATTACCTACTTTTTCGTAAAATAGATGAATAAAAACTATTAAAATCTATCTTGAACACGATATACTGTACTTCAGTGAAGAACAAAGACAAAGCTATTGTATCAGTAACATTAAAAAAACGCAAAATGATTGAAAAGGATTTTAAAAGCATCCGAATATCGGGCACCATTTATTGCGTGGGAAGTGGGTATCTCTACCTCATAAGAGAGAAAGAAAAACAAAAAACAAATATGAGCACGTTTCAGAACAGAACATCCCTGCAGACGAAAATCGTGTTTTCTTGAAGTCAAGAAAAAATAATCGTAATTTTTCAAGCAACAATGAATGAGAAGAATGTTTTAGAGAGATCAGAATGATCAAGCTCCAGTTCTCGCGTGTGTGGTAAATGGCACCATCTCCCCAACTCCATGAGAAAAAAAAATACGGGCAAGTCTGAGAACAGAATTTCTAAGCGTGGATATCAGGGGGAAAATCGTGGTTTGCTGAACACCCGGAGACAAAAAATCCTAATTTTTTTGAAGCAACCAGTGAGTGAAGTGCACGCACATATGCGAAGACGTGTAAACCTACAGGCGAGAACTTTACACTCTGGAGTAAACCGGTCCTGTCTGATATCACATCACGCAACGGGGGGGGGGGTTGGATTTTAGGAGAAAAAGATGCTCTCACTAAGAAGAAGAAATAAAGAACAATTTGCATTATAAATAATAATTTAATCATTATATTATACATAAATACTGTATTATCTCAGTTGTAGTACACATAATTGATAACAATATGACGACAGCGTATAATCATAACCTCTGCAAGTTAGTTTCGGTGTCCTGTTTTTTCGTTTTGGGGTTTAACAATCACC
The DNA here is from genome assembly GCA_039090855.1 of Macrothele yani. Taxonomy (NCBI): domain Eukaryota; kingdom Metazoa; phylum Arthropoda; class Arachnida; order Araneae; family Macrothelidae; genus Macrothele; species Macrothele yani. The sequence goes on from CM077014.1 coordinate 7,277,966, forward strand.
ATTAGCAAGATCTATAAGAGGTTCCCTGTCCCTTATTTGGAGGCCACTGGTTCCCGGAAAGGAGAACGCCGAAGAATAAGCACCTATGTTGGTATACTACGGCAGGGATAGTTCTTGTAAATGGACGATGTCATCGCTCTTTCCACGTCATTTTTTAAACAACGCATAGCGACTGAAAAATTGTACTCCGGCACCGCTGGGATCGAACCCCAGAACTCTCGATAACTAGTCGAGTGCGTTCGAATTTAGTTTTTTAATTTGAAGGGATAGTTCTTGTCACATTAAGTTAAGACAATAAGAGAGATGATGCAAATTACGATTTCACAAGAACTTTTTCCCCGCGATCGATAGATATGACGTTGCACATGCGTCATTTACTATATGCAGACCATGAAACAGAGGAAAAGCTCCCAAAACGTCAAATTTATTGGCAGCATATAAAATTCAAATTACATTCACAATTTTTACTCCTCAACTATTTTTTTTACTTAATAATCTTTCAAGTGCAGTTTGAGTTTTCTTCAATCGTAATAATAATAACCTAGATTTCTGATGTATGTGAGAAGGTAGACTGTAGTGATTAATTTCATGTATTATTCAAGTGTGTTTATTTTCAAAGAGATCTGCAGGTGCATAAAATTTTGATATGATGAAAACACTTTTGAAATCTGTTTCAAGAAAACTTGGGTCAAACCAAGGCAGTCTAGAAAACACAAGGCTATTACATTAGAGAGATGAATACCCTACGTTTGTGACGTCACTCGAATGTTACGCTGACTGATACGTCGATGCCATGTTTGACGTCATACGCGACAGCGTTGGACACCAATCGGAAGCCTTGATTTCCGTGTGAAGTCACTAAAAGTGGGAACTTTTCTCTAATGTCATGACCTTGTGTTTTCAAGACAGCCTTGGTCAAACAGTGAGTATTTTCACATTCAGTGTCGTCTTAAAACCTGTGCAAGACTGTGAGCTTAAAAACATTTTGTAAAAAAGCAAAGATGTAAAACTGAAACAGTTTTTTAATTTGGAGTTTTAAAAAATCCATTTTTTTTTTTAAAATCATTTCACTTGCAATAAATAACTCACATGTTATCCCAGATCTCGAGCCACCTGGTAATAACATACGAAAACCGTGACCTCCAAACTTGATTACGACGTCAGAGTTCAAGGTTATGTGAAATATCCATTATCCTTAAGAAACTGGGGGAAACGTACTGACGAACTGTAATGCGCAACTCATAGAGTCATGCTTTGTACGTTAAGGAGAGCAGCAATTTTTAAAATCGTTTATGCAGACGCCGTGGGTCAGACTTAGAATGATGACGACTGTGAAATCAAAACACATGAGGGGAGGTGGGAAGGAAGGGGGGGTATTTTAAATATGTTAATGATGTAACTTTAATTTTTATGTTTCAGAAGTTCACAGAAAATAGCATAAAAGTTACTTGAATTTCATATTTTTGCGATAAATGTATTACAGAATTTAATACCAAACACAGATCCTCCTGAAATTAAAATGCGTCAATAAGATATAGAAGTGTAATAGTGCTACTTGATAATAATGTTCAATCTCAATAACTTTTAAAATATAGTCTAAATGATAATGTTAATTTTATAAATTTTTACTGTCTTGCAATTATTTAAAAAATTACATTTTAAGAATAGTATGAATGCCGGAAATATGTGGAAACCTTTTTCTGAGTGAGAAAACTTCGTTTCTTGGGGTGCTAGTAAATGTTTTAAATCATTCTGGTGTCGGACAGGATCTTTTGGAGACTAGTTTCAGGGTACGTTAGATGATAAAGAATAAGACATAGTTGTTTATTTTTATAGCAGAAGTCTGGGCTCGACATGGGAGGAGTGCTGTAACGAAAAGAAGATTTTAATTTTCATGGTGGGAGGAATTTTTGTTTTCAAAAAGGCTAAAACTTTCATACGGACAGCGGTTAGCGCCTGTGGCTAAAGCAGTGGTCTCAAACTCATACCCTTGGAAGGGCCACTTTCCAGTTTTGGAAGAATATAGGGGGCCGCATGAATATTAATAAATTTCTTATAAATAAATATCAACTTTACAAAACTACACCAGATGGAATATTATTTCTAATTATCGGTAAATAGTAAAGACAAATTTTTCGTCAATCACTGAAAACAATCACTTTTACGTAACGATAATTTTTCACTTAAATCTTAAAACAATCACATTTTACCAACTGAACACGGTACACGGTACAGAAAATATTACATGTTCTGACCAGAAAGTTGGACTCGCTTCTCTTTCACTAACTTATCGATATTTGGAATAATGTCCTTTGAATATGCTACTTTTAAAAATGAGCATAAGTGACTGTCATTAACCTATTCCTTTTAAGACATTTTACTTGGTTCATTTTTGACAACTGTTCGCATGAGTATGTTGTTCCGAACATAGGCAGAACACGTGCAGCTAGGTTAGGAATGTTTACTTACTTGTTCTTTGAAACTAAATGGTAAAACTCTGTTAGATTGCAGATGTTAAATTTTTCTTTTAGGAAAGAACCACACTGAAAGTCTATTAATTCTTGCTGATGTCCTTCAGGTGCGTTGTCAGCATTATAGAAAAATGGAGACTTGAATATATTGAAAATATTTTCCACGTCTTTGAAACATTCGAACCGCCATTCAGTTATATTCTTCGTAAATAAACTTGGTACTTACAAAGCAGATGGCTTTGCCAAGCATTACTATGTTTATATTATATTTAATATATTATAATATATTTTCTGATTCAAGGCTTCTTGAATTGGAAGAGGAACTACAAAGGATCAAGTGGGACATCGTGGGGCTAAGTGAGGTAAGGAGAAAAGGAGAAGATCTCATCGAACTGAAAAGTGGACATCTCTTCTACTATCGTGGGACAGATACTGGCAGAACTAGTGGTGTTGGATTTATAATAAACAAGAAACTGAAGGATAAAGTGGTAGAAGTTGAAAGTTCCTCTGACAGAGCTGCACGACTCGTTATCCAACTATCGCGAAGATACCAGGCTCAGATTATTCAAACTTATGCATCCACCACAAGTCATCCTGAAGAAGAAATTGAAGAATTGTATGAGGAAATTTGTCATCTAAATAATAAAGGTAAGCAGCACTTGAAAATAATTATGGGAGATTTCAATGCAAAAATAGGGCAGCGGCAACAGAATGAAACTTCAGTAGGTAAATTCGGTCACGGCAACAGAAACCAGCGTGGAAATACTCTCGTTGAGTTTGCAGAGGCAGAAGGGTTTTTCATCTTGAACTCCTTCTTCAAGAAAAAGCCACACAGGAAATGGACATGGAGACATCCAAATGGGACGACAAGTGAAATTGATTTTATTATGTGTAACAAAAAATTCGTCATAGAAGACTGCAGTGTGCTAAACAAGTTCAACACAGGTAGTGACCATAGATTGGTGAGATGTAAGATGCACCTCAACACTAAACTTGAACGTGGCAAGCTCATAAGACAAACAAAATCTATTGACATAACCAACCTTAAAAAACACCATAATACCTTCAAGTTAGAACTGAAGAACAGGTTCTCTGCTTTAGAAGGCCTAACATCGGAAGAAGTGGACATCTCTGAAGTTAACAGAAAAGTAACCAAAGCTCTTATGGAAACAGCAACAAAATTAGCTGGGTCTAAGAACAAGTCGCATGTGAACAAATTATCAGGAAAAACCAAAATGTTGATGCAAAAAAGAAGAGAGATGAGGACAACTAAAGAAGATGTGACTTCCAAAGTGGAATATATAGAGCTATGCAAGACAGTAAGAAAAAGTATCACTGAAGATGTAAGGAAATTCAACTGTGAACTAGTGAGGAAAGCAATTGAAAACAACCAAAGCCTAAAGATAGCAAAGGGACATCTCAGTAAGGGAAGAAAACAGATTATGGCACTGAGAAAAGAAGATGGTTCTGTAACAAGAAATAGAGGCAGAAATTTTGACAAGAGTGAAAGATTTCTACTCCAAATTATATCAAAGGGATGATATATGCACTCCAGACATCATGAAAGATACCAGTACCAGAGTTCCTCCAGTCCTTCCAGCAGAAGTTGCACATGCAATCAAGAACATGAAGCGGGGAAAAGCTCCAGGAGAAGATGGAATTACTGTAGACATCATACAAGAAGCAAGTGGAGAAATCGAAACAGTACTCGCCCAAATTTTCACTCGATGCCTTAATGAAGGAAAGATTCCTGAGGATTGGAACACCGCTACAATGATCCTGCTACATAAGAAAGGTGACATTGAGGATCTCGGAAACTACAGACCTATCAGCTTCCTATCAGTAGTTTATAAAATCTTCACTAAAGTTCTTTCACACCGCTTGAAGGTAACACTGGACATGGCTCAACCGAGAGAACAAGCTGGATTCAGGAGTGGCTACAGCACAATAGATCATATCCACGTGCTGAGAGAACTAATTGAAAGAGCGAGGGAATATGAACTTCCATTGTGCATGGCTTTTATCGATTATGAAAAAGCCTTTGATTCGGTGAAACCATCAGCAGTTACAATGGCTCTGAAAACCTGCGGTATTGAAGATGCATACATTAATATTATTAATAACATCTATGAAAATGCAAGTGCAAAGATTAGGCTGTTTGAAAATACAACACACGTAAAAATTGGAAAGGGAGTGAGACAAGGTGACACCATATCTCCAATGCTCTTTAATGCCACATTGGAGGGTGTTTTTCAGTCGCTGAGCTGGGAAAACAAGGGGATAAAGATTAATGGAGATTATCTAACCCACCTTCGTTTTGCTGATGACGTAGTCATTTTTGCAACTACCCCATCAGAGCTGCAGAGTATGATCCAGGAACTTGCTGATAAGAGTAAAGAAGTGGGATTAAAAATGAACTTTCAGAAGACAAAAGTGATGTTCAATGCTTTTACAAGAAATGAAGATTTATCAATTGATGGAGAAAAGCTGGAGATAACAGACACGTACGTTTATCTTGGACAGCAGATATCAAGTGAGGGTCACATTGATGAAGAAATTAATCGGCGTACAAAACTTGCCTGGAGAGCTTTTGGAAGAAACAGCATAATTTTCAAGAGCAATATACCATTATGTCTTAAAAGAAAAGTGTTTGATCAATGCATCCTTCCAGTGCTTACGTATGGTGCAGAGACGTGGACCTTAACTAAAAGAGACATACAAAGGCTGCAGACAACTCAAAGCTGAATGGAACGGTGCATGCTTGGTGTAACCAGGAGAGATAAGAAGAGGAACTCGTGGATCCGAAAAATGACAAGAGTGGAAGAGATCATGATCAGAGTTAAATCCCTGAAATGGCAATGGGCTGGACATACTGCCAGAAGGACAGATCATCGATGGACAGCCGAAATTTTAGATTGGATTCCAAGGGACAGGAAAAGACCCAGAAGAAGACCACATGGGAGATGGGTGGATGAAATTCGAAAGTATGCAGGGGTGACATGGAGGAGACTGGCACAAGACAGACCGTTGTGGAAGAAACTTGGGGAGACCTTCGTCCAGCAGTGGATTGATAATGGTTGACAATGATGATGATGAATATACTTGAAAAAAGGGTGTGTTTTTTTGTATTTTGTAATTATTCGTGCGGGCCGCAAAACAGTTGACGCCAGGCCGCGTTTTTTGAGACCACTGGGCTGAAGAAATCGAGTGTGTCTAAGACAAAGTAGTTCGAGAACGTCAGAGGACTTGGAGATGTGAGAGAGAGTGTGTGAGTCGATTCTTAGGACAAGAGAGTGGTTATGTCCCGGGACTCCACGGTCGGAAGAAAAAAATTAACCTGAACATTAACGGGGAAATAAAGTGCGGTCAGCCGAGAATACGATTTTATCCGGTGACTCGGCGATGAATAATCCAAAAGAAAAGACTTAATTAAAAAGAATTCCTATCGGCATCTATGTAGTCTGCATTTTGGTAAAACTTGTATAACTGTAGCTACGTTGCTTGGACCAGCTAAGGATTCACTAATATAACCTGCTAAGCAAATTAAGGTTTTAAACCGGATCCTAAGCACTACTGCGGAAGAACTGGATGATTACGGATGCATAAAAACAAGATGGGCAGTTTCTTAAATGAAGTAGACAGAAGCCAACTTGTGTCCCTAAACCTCTATTGATTTAACTAATTCTTGGAAAGATATGGATCTCCGAGTAAAAATTAAAAAATCAAGAAAGTAATCTGGTACTCTTCGTACATAATTTATGCTATGCATCTTTTCGCATGCCAAGATCTTTGCGGATGTGAAATAAAACGAGCAAGTCGAGAGTACATATCTGTTTACTTACAACAAATTGCATTTATTCGCTGTCACTCACGACTACACCGAGCCACAGACCCGTACATACTAGGCGGAATTAAATCATAACAACAAACAATAAGGTTTACTAATCCCTGACATTGAGCGGTACTTAGATAGCTGTATTAATCAATTTTATTTTCATAAAACCAATAAAAGAAAATATGTGAGCCATAAACGTAAATAGTTCCTAAACTATGGATGTGGCAATCATAAGCATTTCAACTGTTTAGTTTTTTAAAAATGATATTTATTATTATTACAGTATATTCCTTAGATTCAGACGAACGTAAGAAACGGCCCTGACACCGTTGAAATGTGATGCGGCTACGAAAGTCCATCTGTGCATGCGCAAACTAAAATTTGACAAGAAAGAAAAGCTGAATCGCAAGGGTGTTAGTGAGGGGAATTGGCAACTTTTGGTCTAGGATATGTACACGTTATACCCCATCTTGTTATACATCATTTTAAAGCTGTCATCAATAGCAGATAACCTCCCCTTGGTGGTGGGAGCGTCGAGAGGAAGCCAAATTTCGCTACGACGCATACTTCACTATTGTCGTGAAAGATACAGAACATTGGAGTGCATTTTTCGTAATGGCTTTTATCACATTTAGCGTCAAATTCCCGTAATGTACGAGGGATGTACCGAAATACGGAAATTAATGCAAAAGTGGGCATAACTTTTTTATTAACTAACAGAGATCGTTCAAATTGCATATGTTAGTATAAAGTAACTCTTCCTCTATAGTGAACCTTTTTCATTGCAGGTAAATACGAATGGTTGTATAGAAAGTAATGCAAAAGTGGGCATGACTTTTTATTAACTGACAGAGGTTGTTCAAATTGCACATGTTGGTAGAGTAACTCTTCCTCTGTAATAAACCTTCTTCTTCATTGCTGGTAAATAATGGATTCCAAGCAGATGCAACGTGCCGTCATTGAGTTCTTGACGAGGGAAGAGTACAGGCTCTCTTACATCCACAGTAGGCTACAGAATGTTTACGGAGATTGACACCATTGACAAGAGCAATGTGTACAGATGGATGAAGTTTAAAGAAGGGAAACCCAGCATTGAAGACAAAACCACGCGACCACTGACACGAATCGTCAGTGAGTGGATGAATTGATTCGCGCGGAGACATGAGTCACAATCCGTGAGCTTGTTGCACAACTGGACTGTGGTCACAATGCCATACAGAAGATGATGGAAGACTTAGGCTATCGGAAAGTGTGTGCAAAGTGGGTACCTCGGCAATTGACACCCGATTTGAAGGAGAGAAGGGTGGAAGTCTGCTCTGATCTGCTGGAAGCGTTTGAAGCAAATGAAGGCAAATCAGGCGATCAGCAAATACGGCTGGTTGGTGGTCCCCCATCCACAGTACAGCCCAGATCTGGTGCCCTCCGACTTCCACGTGTTCGGTTTAACGAAGAAAAGTCTCCGGGGACAACGATTTGATGGCACATACGATGTGAAAGTGGCTGCGAAGAAGTGGGTACAACAGCCCACGCCTATTTTTTTTTCAAAGAAAATTCGAGAGTTGGGTTGAACGATGGTGCAAATGCATCGCTTGTGATGGAGACTATATTTACGCAGATCGCAATGAGATATTGTTACGAAAGAAATACGGGATTACACCATATAATACAAATTTTGAAGATGGCAATCCGATTTTTGGCGTAAATGTGACAAGGATGGTAAGTCAGATAATATCCGAAAACTTGAAAAAAAATTTTTTTTCGGATATTATCTGACTTACCATCCTTGTCACATTTACGCCAAAAATCGGATTGTCATCTTCAAAATTTGTAGATATTGTTACGTTTATGCAAAATGTGACGAAATAATGTTCGTCAATAGTTAATAAAATTAGGAGAATTCAGATTCGTGCAGAAATGGTCAAAAGTAATCGAAGTAGTTGCCTTCAATGCACGATCTTAATGTTAAGATCATTAATTATTAAGATTATTAATATCGTGCATTGAAGGCAACTACCTCGATTACTTTTGAGTTAATAAAATAGAGTTCGTCAATAGTTAAGTAGCATTAAAATTAACTACTGTTGCGTCATTTCACGGGAGAGCATGAGGCACGAACAGATTTCAAAAATGTTTTTGACAATAACGCACTGTTATCCATTTTTCTTACATGGAAAATTTTTTATTTGGGATTTACTTTATTACTATCCGGAAAGATGCATGGAATAAAAACCCGAGTATCATTGATTAAATTATTTTTCTTGTGAATGTAACAGATGGTTCTTAAAAACCTGGACAAGAAAACAGATGAGTTTGAAATGCGGCGTAACACATGCGAATGTAAGGGATTTACCTAGAATGTGAAACAATCTGGGCGAAAAAAATGGAAACCTTCGTCTATTATTCCTCAGAATATCAAGAAAAGTAAATCTATACTTTTTTTCTGCTAAAAATAACGCTGAATGGGGAAAATATCGTTGTAGATCATGGACGCAAATAGCTTTGTTTTCAGGAGGAGGCAAACAAGAATTATAAGTACGAATAACATATACAAACACCTTTCTTTTTTTTTTTTTTTTTTTTTTCTTGATTCTATAGGTCTAACGACCACCGCGAGCAACTCAATGGGCTAGAAGCAGTCGCCCGTTCGTCCCTAATTTAGGGCACTGGTTCCAGGGAAGGGGAAGAGCCAACGCCGTAAGACAAACGCAACATCCATGCCTCACCGGGATTCGAACCCTGGACCCTTCTCGGACGAATGATCAGAAGCCATCAATTAGACCACTGCGCCACCGTGGCGGCAGCACCATATGCAAATTTCCACCGTGTTGTCTTGTTATTTAACCGATTTTTCCACACTCTTAACACATTAATTTAATTGGAAGCTAGGAGACCCAAAATCTGTATATGATAAAATGGATGGATAAATGAAATTAGATGGCATGCTAAGACAGAAAGAAATTTCTTTGTCGTCCTGTGACGTATATTACAGAGGTAAAGTACGTGTCAAAACGACAAATCTGCAGCTTTACATTCTGTCCGAGTAGCGTAGTTGGGAGAGCACCTTACTCCGGAGTGAGGAGGCGCAGGGCTTCGATCTCCGTCAAGGACAACTTTGGGTTTTCACAGTCCTTTTGGTCACTTGTGTCATATGCGTCCCGTAACCGGAGAGCTCACTCGATTATCAAGAATGAAAAATACTCGAAAAATTTGTCGGAAATTTTTCGAGAGATCTCGATCAATAGCTCCTGCAGAGAATGTTTTTCATTTCTTCGCCTTTCACATTTTCCTATACTGTACAGATGTAAGTTTTCCTCCCGACATGCAATTGGAAATTTCCGCTTTTTCTTCTGGAAATTTCCCAATGCTTTTTCTATTTTTACGGCATATATGTACATTCAGAAGTTCTACAGAAAAATTAGCAATCAGAATTAGTGTTCTGGCGAAAATCTCTGTAGTACCTGATCTAATTTCCAGGGGAGGGCAAATGCCCCCTCTTGCCCCCCTCCTACATGGGTGCCCAAGTTGTAGATAAAAAAGTATACTGAAATATGATATACTTCAGGTATACGAGGAAATTTCTCACCTCTCTCTATATGGCAAAAAGAAATATATATGGAAGTTTCTCTCTATATGGTAAAAAGAAATTAAAAAAAGACCGTTTTCTGCACTTTAAGCAGAATGTAATTTTTTTTAACAAAGCTTAAGCATAAGAAATAAGGAATCAAACAAATTGGCTAGGAAACTAGAACACCACCTCCAAAGGAATTATTACCATCGACAGTGTCATTTTCGACTTTGGGCCGTCGGCCTTTTGGAGTTGCGACCTTTTTAGTCATGACCGGAGGGTGGAAGTGGCAGATTCCGGTGCACTGCATTCAATGGTTTCTCTCTTGACAACGGCATTCTTCATTTTTCGTTTCTGCGGCACAGGAATGGACTGGGAATCCCGAATGTCGTCCTTCTGTCCCGAGGCGCAGCAGAATGATGTTCCGCCCAGAAGGGACATCTTTCCTCCCGAGGAGTTGCGACGCTCTTGGTTGCCACGGCGACCGCGGGAAGCTGAAGATGAGGATGCTGCTCTCGGACGATCGCAGTCTTCGCTGTTACACTCGTTGTCGCCATCCTGAGTCTTGTCCAACTTCGTGGATCCCTTCCTGCAACACAAGAAATAGAAAACTAAGAATATCGGAACAAATGCCACGACAAATCTCATTACAGAAATATTTTCCGGTGACATGCTTTCTAAAAACGCTTCTCACATCACTGACAAAATAAAAGCACTACTCACAATAAATCCTCTTCGCAATAAACTCAGGTAACAGAAAGTCATTTTACAGGGAAGAATAAAAATATATGGAATCTGTTTTTGGAATGCGTTTAATATTTTGTGAAGTCTACCGCGAAATGTCATGTGGTTATATCTATCACTGGAAGGAGCAATATTAATTTGTCTACTTAATTGTGTTGTACGTGGGTCTCAGTCGCATCATTCAATATATGGTATGGTGAGATGAGCAATCACCTTAATTCAGTACATGGTGCAGTGAGATCAACAGTCACGTTATTTCGCATGCATGACAAGATCAGCAATGAAGTATTTCAGTAGATGGCACGTTGTGATCGATTAGTACCTTATTGATCAACAGTCACGTCACTTAGTGTATGATATAGTGAGATCAACAACTACGTAATTCAGTGTATAGTAGGGCACGATCACACAATCACGTAATTCAGCAGATGGTACAGCAATATCAATTACGTAATTTCTTATACGGTATAGTGAGATCAACAACCACGCGATTCAGCAGATGCAGCAGCGAGATCACACAATCACGCAATTCAGTAGATGGTGCAGCGAAATCAACAATCACGTAATTTCTTATCTGGTATGGTGTGATCAACAATCATGTAATTCAGAAATGGTGCAGCAAGATCAGCAATCACGTAATTCCTTATCTGTAATGGTGAAATCAACCATCATGTAATTCAGTAGATTTTGAGGTTAAATCAACAGGGATGTCATTCAGTATATGACATTATGGGAGCAGGAGACATGTAATTCAGTAGATGATATGGTACGACCAAATGTCATTTCATTTAGAATCTGATGAAATCAACAATCATATAATGCAATTGATGACTGATGATATCAAGTCACAATAGCAAGTAGAATGTCGTCCGGTGAAAGCAAATGGTTTAAATAACAACTACTGACAGTTGAACCCAGAAAAGTTCAGTTCCGGCGAATGGGCAGAAATGTGCTGAACGTAAAACATAATAGCGTCTTCACTCAGAGGAAACACTAACTCTTTAACCGATTGGAACGAATTAACTCGGGGTTAACAAAATACGCTGCAATCAGGTCGAACGAATACATTCGCTGTCTAAGAAGTGGGCGAATATACTTGCGCAACAGAAAGCAAAGTTTGTTTTTCAATCTAAGTGGTCTTTCTTTCTGTTTGTCAATCTAAGTGGTCTTTTCGGGGGTCTGATTGTCATTAATCCTTCCTGTCTGATTACCTTTCCGCTAATAACGCTATAAAAGGGATGACGAACCTAAGAAAGATGAGAAAAGAAAAGGTCTTTGAGTAACTTGTTTATACTCAGTGGCATTATTACCGCGCCATTAATACTTGCGGGCGTGAATTTTGTTAATGAATTTCGATCGACTGAAGTGGCAACAATGACTTTGGATTTTTTTTTAAAGGAGGTTTAACACCACCGTAAGCAACTCAATAGGCTATAAGCAGCCGCCCGTCCCTAATTTAGGGTCACTGGTTCCAGGGAAGGGAGAGAGCCAGTGCCGTAAGACAAAGACAACATCCATGCCTCACCGGGATTCGAACCCGGACCCCGTTCAGACGAATGATCAGAGGCCATAACTTAGACCACTGCGCCACCGGGGCGGCCTTTGGGTTTCCTAGTATAGGTGACCCAGTCTCATCGTTGGGACATGTACGTGTTGTGTTTCACACGAGCTCGTACGAGGTTGTCGCAAGAACTCATATGCCGCAAAGAAATTAAGTTTTAAAAGTTTTGAATATTGGTATCTTCAAAGAAAAGAAAACTGTTTACTTAAAATAAATCCAAAGTCCGACACTCGTACTCATTTGCAGAACAGCAGCGAAGAAACACAAGTTTGTTTTTAGAAACAACTATAAAATTTATTGTAACATGTTTCTTAATTTATGTACAAAATTGTGGTGGGACCAGATTAAGTTATATTAAAACATCGCTACAAAAGTTAAGGTTTAGCCTAAGATTTATAGAAATAGAAACGTTCCAACCAATCGAACTAGTACGAAGTGTGCAATAATAATTCATTTCTAAATTTCAATGATTACCCTGCATGCAACGGATAGAAATATTTGGATGATGACTTACCCAAAAATCTTCTACTGTTCAACACCGATCCGAAGGTTGATGATGGGGCTTCTCCCTTCGTGAGCTGTTCTTGTGTCCGCGAACTTGTGGCTGGTATCTTCCGTGGATAAAACGCAGCCTGGGAGCCCTTGACAACTGTACCACTTCTCTTACCATGAACTTGGCATCTTTCACTACTATCTTCCAATGACACCTAACATGCTACGAAATTGTGGCTGGTATCTTGCCTGGATAAAACGCAGCCCGGAGCCCTTGACAACTGTACCACTTCTCTTACCATGAACTTGGCATCTTTCACTACTATCTTCCAATGACACCTAACATGCTACGAAATTGTGGCTGGTATCTTGCCTGGATAAAACGCAGCCCGGGAGCCCTTGACAACTGTACCACTTCTCTTACCATGAACTTGGCATCTTTCACTACTATCTTCCAATGGCACCTAACATGCTACGAAATTGTGGCTGGTATCTTGCCTGGATAAAACGCAGCCCGGGAGCCCTTGACAACTGTACCACTTCTCTTACCATGAACTTGGCATCTTTCACTACTATCTTCCAATGACACCTAACATGCTACGAAATTGTGGCTGGTATCTTCCGTGGATAAAACGCAGCCTGGGAGCCCTTGACAACTGTACCACTTCTCTTACCATGAACTTGGCATCTTTCACTACTATCTTCCAATGACACCTAACATGCTACGAAATTGTGGCTGGTATCTTGCCTGGATAAAACGCAGCCCGGGAGCCCTTGACAACTGTACCACTTCTCTTACCATGAACTTGGCATCTTTCACTACTATCTTCCAATGACACCTAACATGCTACGAAATTGTGGCTGGTATCTTCCGTGGATAAAACGCAGCCTGGGAGCCCTTGACAACTGTACCACTTCTCTTACCATGAACTTGGCATCTTTCACTACTATCTTCCAATGACACCTAACATGCTACGAAATTGTGGCTGGTATCTTCCGTGGATAAAACGCAGCCCGGGAGCCCTTGACAACTGTACCACTTCTCTTACCATTAAGTTGGCATCTTTCACTACTATCTTCCAATGGCACCTAACATTGTACGAAATTGTGGCTAGTATCTTCCGTGGATAAAACGCAGCCCGGGAGCCCTTGACAACTGTACCACTTCTCTTACCATTAAGTTGGCATCTTTCACTACTATCTTCCAATGGCACCTAACATGCTACGAAATTTGTGAGTCCGACTTTTCGACCCACGTACGGCCAAGCATTCTTCCAATGGCACCTAACATGCTACGTAATTTGTCAGTCCGACTTTTCGACCCACGTACGGCCAAGCATTTCTGCTAACTGACGACAACAGCAATAAAAACGACCACCCCAACTATCGACCACCAACCACACTGATTTCTCCAAGTTTTCCATTTTTATTTTCGTTTCGTTTTCAGTCGTGCTGCTAGGCGTGTTCTCCCCTCTTGGGGGCGTACCCCGCACTTTCATTGGTGTCTGGTTTCTCCCCCTTCGTGCGTCAGGGGTCCGCCGTCCGGTGGATGTCGCCCAGTGGCTATTGCGAGCAGATGTTCTCCTGGCCCGCTGACCATCTGTTGAGCTAAGCACTTTAAAAATATATTTGGCCCTAACTGTCACCCTGTTTCGGCCTTCTATTTTCGGACCATCCGAGAAACCCTTTTTAAATCTTTAAGTATGCTCGAAGGATATATGTTCCCCGACACAGAGCCTGGGTGACAGTTATTACATACGCTTTACCTTCTTACCAGATTTAGGATTCTTTCTTGGACTTTCATCGTATAGTCACCACTGGCTTATTATTAGCTACGGCAGCATTATGTAGTCCGCAGTGTTGGCTCTTCGCAAATGCCTGAAAAATACCTTTCGCTTCGTTTGCGGAATTTTGCACCTGGCCTAGCGTTTGCGTTTCGATCTCCTTACCACACGAAGGGAAAGCAAGAAGGAGGGGGGGAAGACAAAAAAAAAAGAAAGAAACCAGCGAATCATTATGCGGCCTGGGTCGGGATAATACTTCCTACTCCCAATTAGGAATTACTCTAATTAAAGAAATTAATTAATTATGCTAATTAACACAATTAATATAATTCCTTAGGTAACTAAATTTCGAATTTGGGTTTTTCTTTACCAGAAGCAATGTGCCCGAAATTAGAAGAATGTTCGCGGCAACAGCATGATGTTTGTGTCCGGGGGACTACTTTCGAATCATTCCTTGAGTAATGGAACCGGGAATAAAATTACATACTGTAAGACTAAAGACTGTAAGCGACAGATTTATAATCGATACTCCTGAGATGAAATAGGGAAAGGAATTGTTTTGCCGTAGCTTTCGTATAACCCGGTCACTATGAGAAAACTTCTATTTGAAGAGCACAGGAAAATTTGGCCAACTTTTGGGTCAGGTACATCGGCCGCTTAAAGGGTTACACAGGTTCAATTGTGATTGAAAAGCAACTGTGAATTCTACCATTTTTACGCACATAAAAGAGTAAATCGAATCTAAGAACGAGATATCGGGACGCGGGTGGCCTAGTGGTCAACGTTCGTGACTGCCACGGAGAAAACCTTGGGTTCGATCCCAGCAGGTACGAACGCTCGAACCACTGAATATCCGCGGAGCGTCGGATGGACACGATAAGCCGTTGGACGTCGGACCCTGGGTACTGACCCTGGTACCCCCCCCGGTAATATAAATACAGGCGTCTTCTTCCCTCTTTCTACCTCGCTTCCGTGTCATTTTCCTATCGGGCACTCTAGCCCAAATCTCCTAGCTCTCTATTTCTAAAGGTTGTTTAAGGCGTGGGATCAGATACTCCCTTCCTAAAATCCTCTACATATGATCTGAAGGAAGAGATATCTGCTGAAATTCAACGGATATCTCGTCCATCATATATCTAAGCACAAAGGGGAAGATTGTTTCGTCATTCACTGTCATTAAATGAAACAATAAAGAAAGCAACCTGGAACATAAAAGTAAATCTTGTGGATAGTTATTCGCAATTTTTTTTTATTTTTTAACAATTGACTACACTGTTTCAAATCTATAGGGAAGAAATTCTTTTTAATACAGCAGCTTTAATCTTCGATCCTAGTTTACGAACGCAATAACTAGAACAATTAAGGATGAACCGGACATAAACATACAAATTTACTAAGCATATCTGAAAATAATGCAATATAAGTCACTTTCCGAAAATTAAAAGATGCTAAATTAAAACGAAAAGCGTGTAGTTTCGGTGTCAGTGAGGCGAATAGTGTTGCTGTGTGTCTCATTTTGTTACAATACGAACACAAATTTCTTTGCTGTTCTTATTAAGCAGCATTTCTTTATCTAATGCCTTTTACACAAGACACCAATATTTTGCTACTACTAATTTTTTTCTCCTGGTGACCCTTTGTAACTCCTCCATTTTCTTTTTCCTTTGGCCTTGACGCTGAAGTCAGTGTATCGCATGGATTGATCATTGAGCTGTTCCAAATATGAATTCTTTTTTTCATAATGCGTTGTAAGTACCGTCGTTCCGGCCTGAAATAAATGCCTCAAACTACCTTCAAAATATCACATGATGATGATGATAGTTCTGCAAAACCAGTCCGAAAGACAAGATCAGACCATGAAAAAGGAAATGATAACATAAAGCCATTTACAAAAAAAATACTCGGGTCATGTGAGTGAACCTAACACATACACCAAACCCAGGTCAAAGGTTGCGGAAAAAAAAATAGCGACTTAAGAACAGCTCCACACTGAAAACTATGAAATTTATTGCACATCATTTAGTTTTGTATCGGTTGTTTTCAAAAGTGTCCGTGGTGTACACCTTTCGATAGATGAAAAAAAAAAAAAAAAAGGAAAGAAAGAAAGAATATCAGAGAGAATATGGTGCCAGTATGGAATCAATGCAAAACGCATAATCGGACACATCTTCATCAACAAAACTGTTACTGGTGCAAGCTACTGACCGAGGAGTTCGGACCAAGAGCAAGACGTCATCGGATGGGCAACACTTACTGGTTCATGCAGGATGGTGCACGTCCACATAGAGTTGCTGATGTGTTTTCCTAGCTATACAGGAGACCTTTCTGGACCGTATCATCGCTTCGAACACTGCAAGGTTCATTGGACAGGGCAATGAATGACCACCCTACAGCCCTAAGCTGAACCCATGTGATTTTTTCCTGTGGGGGTTACTTGAAGGACCGAGTCTTCAGGACTGGCCCCAAAACACTGGAGGACCTCAAAAAAAAAAAAAAAAAAAAAAAAAAAACATTGCAGACGAAATCTATGCCATCAAAAAAGACGTGTTGCAGCATGTTATCGGCAAAATCCAGTCCCGTCTCTATACGATGATTTGTTGAGACGGTGGCGATTTTGAAAATCTGTTCTATTAATTTCACTTATTGCTTCAGTTTCTCTGAAAATTTCAGTAAATTTGATCCAATAATAACGAAGTCGTGTTATTTTACTTTTTAACACTTTTTCTTGGGCACCCGGTGCATGGTTTGGATATCGAACTCGGAGTGTATATATAATAATAGGCCAGTATGAATACTTAGTCCTTCGAATGGGTGGAATTAAAGGATAAATGTTAATGCTAAAAGAATCGCAGGTTTCAGGTTATAAACAAAAAAAAAAACGTGTGTGTGTAAGGAAAATGCAAAAATACGCAAATATTTCTCTGAAAAAGTATCTAATGCGAGGAGTGTTGCAAAAATTATTGAGTTGTTAAAGTCAAAAATTAAATTAAAATACTACATATTTTAATACGGTGTATTCCCACTTTCGACCTAAATCATGGTACTTAGTCTACTCAGTATGCTTTTCAAGGCAAGTTTCATTGGGAAATTAATTTTAACGCTGGACGGTACTCAAATCAGAGAAGGGCATGTTGGACTGACTTCGGGGGAGATTCTTAAGATGCTCGAATTCATCACAGAAATATTTAATGAGGTTTAGCCTCGAGATCTATGCTGGCCAGTCCATTGTACACACACACACGTTGTTATCCTCAACACAAATTATAACAGACTTGCTGCGTGACTTTAGGTGATGTCAAGTACGCTCCTTCGCAACGGAATTCCATTAGTGCAATAAATTCAGCATTATTTATAGTGAACAAAGGCATCGTTTCTTTCCACGTTTATCGACAGATAGCAACCAAAAAATTGTTATCCGGCCACTGCCAGGATTTTACCCTAGATTTCTCGATATTTATCCGAGTGCGTTCGGCCTTACGCTACAATGGCCAACAATCAGCGTAAGGCGAACACACTCTGATAAATATCGAGAAATCCAGAGTAAGATCCCAGCAGTGGCCGGATAACAATTTTTCGGTTGCTATGTGTTGATAAACGTGGAAAGAGCGATGTCTTTGCTTATTCACTGACGACACGTATTTAAAGGATTTTCACTACTGTTCTGGTCCTTTGGATTTATTTGCTATAATTAATATATACCTTGTGCAGTTAATGCCCGCCAGATGGAGACGTCTCAGTTGCTCAGCTCATCCTACGGATATGTGATGTCAGAATCTTACAGATAAACGCACATAGCGCCGTTGATTGTTGGCCATTGTAGTGTAAGGCGATTTCACTCGGCTAGATATCCAGAGATCTGGGATACGATCCCAGCAGTGACCGGATAAAAAAATTTCGGTTGCTTACCTTCGTTTTGCTGATGACGTAGTCATTTTTGCAACTACCCCATCAGAGCTGCAGAGTATGATCCAAGAACTTGCTGACAAGAGTAAAGAAGTGGGATAAAAATGAACTTTCAGAAGACAAAAGTGATGTTCAATGCTTCTACAAGAAATGAAGATTTATCGATTGATGGAGAAAAGCTGGAGATAACAGACACGTACATTTATCTTGGATAGCAGATATCAAGTGAGGGTCACATTGATGAAGAAATTCATCGGCGTACAAAACTTGCCTGGAGAGCTTTTGGAAGAAACAGCATAATTTTCAAGAGCAATATGCCATTATGTCTTAAAAGAAAAGTGTTTGATCAATGCATCCTTCCAGTGCTTACGTATGGTGCAGAGACTTGGACCTTAACTAAAAGAGACATACAAAGGCTGCAGACAACTCAAAACAGCATGGAGAGGTGCATACTTGGTGTAACCAGGAGAGATAAGAAGAGGAACTCGTGGATCCGAAAAATGACAAGAATGGAAGACATCATGATCAGAGTTAAATCCCTGAAATGGCAATGGGCTGGACATACTGCCAGAAGGACAGACCATCGATGGACAACCGAAATTTTAGATTGGATTCCAAGAGACAGGAAAAGACCCAGAAGAAGACCACATGGGAGATGGGTGGATGAAATTCGAAAGTATGCAGGAGTGACATGGAGGGGACTGGCACAAGACAGACCGTTGTGGAAGAAACTTGGGGAGACCTTCATCCAGCAGTGGATTGATAATGGTTGACGATGTGTTGATAAACGTAGAAAGAACCTTGTATTTGTTTATTCACTGACGGTATTTAGAGGATTTTCACTATTATCTTGAGCATTGAGACAGATCAATTCCGTACCGAAAAAAAAAAAACCATCAAATAGCAGTGTCAACAGCTTGTTTCACAGTTAAGAGACATTCAGCACCGATCGCAACGTTAGCCGAACTACAATCGTTTGTGGGTTTTATCATCAGATTTAAAATCAGCTGTTAAGTGATTAAAAGTTTCAAGGCATGCTTTCAGTAGCCCTGAGTCTATGTTTGCCAGTTTAAGAACTCCTATAACTATCGCTGAAAATAAACTTCTGTTACGAGAGGCTTTGTTGACGGCAGTACGCTCATGGAAATTCAGTGCTTAACAGGGATCCGAAGGAATGCCAATCATCCTCGCGTGCTTTTGAGTCACATAAGTGATTGAACTGCAGCCTGTGTCATGGTACTGTGGGCCAAACGTACCACAAAACATTTCAGACTCCCCACACGAAAGTAAAGTTGTACGCAGTTTAACTCTCGCTTTTCTATTAAACGCTGATTTTCGTACAATGTTCGATATTGTTGTTTTGGGAATAATTCATGCCTCCGAAATTAGTCTTGTGCCCAGTCAAACACTACGCATCCCACATCCTGTCTACGTCTGGAATCGTCAGGCTTTTACTTCACACGATATGTTAGCTAAAACTGAATGTGATGTTTATGACGTCACCGTTATGCACGCAGATTAACGTTTTTCACATCATTTGTACAGTTTCTACTTGCTTGCAATGTTCGCGTAACAGGCTTAGCGTTGTTCTACATCGGCGTAATGGTTGTCACACTTTACGCGCAAAACTTTACCTACAATCGGTCCGATGGAGAATTGGCCGTTGTACAACTGAACTTCGCAAAAGCAAGAAACACTTAATATTGTATTGTTTGGCAGTACGGGGTTAACGACTCCCCATGAGCTCACTTAAGGCCACAGGCAGCTAGCTACCTATCCTTAATTTAGGACCCATGATTTCAGGACAGGACAGGAAAGAAAAAGCGCTGGAGAAACAAACACGACAGCATCCTTGCCTTGTTGTGAGATTCCAACCTAGATCCAACAAGCCCGAGAACTAAGAAACACGTACCACTCATCGTTGTACATCGAATGGAAAAATTATTAGACAGGGCGAGTCAAAAGTCGCAGGACACCCTGAAACGGGAGGGAAAATGAAATATCTGAATACCCCAAAAAAGAACGGTGAAGGGAGCCTATCTTTTAGGCTATTTCCAGAACATGGCCGCCATATTGGATCAAGGCCAAATTTTTTCAAAAGGTAAGGGTCATGTTGCATATCAAACAAGGCCAGAATTTTTTTTAGAAATTGATTACCGTAATCAGATTTGACATGTGTGTTGGGATTAATAAGTTATCAACACAAAGTTTTTTTTTTTTTTGATTGGAGGTTTAACGACCACCGTGAGCAACTCAATGGGCGATAAGCAGTCGTCCGTCCCTAATTTAGGGTCACTGGTTGGTTCCAGGGAAGGGAGAGAGCCAGTGCCGTAAGACAAACACAACATCCATGCCTGACCGGGATTCAAACCCGGACCCCTTACGGACGAATGATCAGAGGCCAGCGCCTTAGACCATTGCGCCACCGGGGCGGCCGTTGGAGGTTTAACGACCACCGTGAGCAATTAAATGGCTAAAAGCAGTAGCCCGTCCCTAATTTAGGGTCACTGGTTCCAGGGATGGGAGAGAGCCAGTGCCGTAAGACAAACACAACATCCATGCCTCACCGGGATTCGAACCCGGACCCCTTTCGGACGAATGATCACAGGCAATCGCTTAGACCACTGCGCAACCGGGGCGGCACACAGAAAGTTGAAATAACCACCTCTAAAGTACCCTGTGATGCGTAGCTATTTGCTGTGTTCACTGTGTTGTCCCTGTTGTTGAACACAGAGCTGAAGGCGCTTGATCCAGTCATTATGCTCCCGCACGAGAATATCGGGATAAATGCGGTTACAGGCCTTCAGGATGCGTTGCTGAAGGTGTTGTTTGTCGCGGATTTTCTCAGTATACACCAGGTGTTTCAGGTGACACACAGATAAGAGTCGAGTGGAGTGAGGTCGGGGGAACAGGGTGGCCATTCCACAGGCCCACGCCGGCCAATCCGATGACCAGGGAATTAAACATCTAGCCATTGATGAACAGTTG
The DNA here is from genome assembly GCA_039090855.1 of Macrothele yani. Taxonomy (NCBI): domain Eukaryota; kingdom Metazoa; phylum Arthropoda; class Arachnida; order Araneae; family Macrothelidae; genus Macrothele; species Macrothele yani. The sequence goes on from CM077014.1 coordinate 7,299,309, forward strand.
CTCCGTAGTGTGGTAGAGCCCCATCGTACTACGTTGTGCACTCGTTTTGCAAAGAATACCAAGACCATTGTTGAGGTTTCCTCGTTGGTCGCAGTTTTCGGCCGTCCACTACATGGCTTGTCGTCCACAGTAAAAGTTTCTAGGAATTTGGATGTCAGGTATGCAACAGTGTTGTGTGAAATTCGTGGTCTTTCTGGGTGTCGGTTGTCGAAGACTGCGGCTATGATACGGCAGCTGCGTTCCCCAGACGTTAGGATCACCTCAATCTTCTCTTCCGTCAATGCCATTTTGATTTACCTGCAACAAACAATGGTTATTTCAATTTTCTGTGACCATAGCTTGTGAACCACAACACATACGTCAAATCTGATTACGGCAATCAATTTCTAGGGAAATTCTGGCCTTGTTTGATATGCAACATGACCCCCTTACCATTTGAAAAATTTGACCTTGGTCTAATATGGCGGATTATAAGACGGCGGCCACGTTTTGGAAATAGCTTAAAAGATAGGCCCCTTGCCGATTCTTTGCTGGGGTATTCAGACATTTTATTTTCCATCCCGTTTCTGAAATACAAGTGTGTCCTGCGACTTTTGACTCATCCAATATACTTGAGCTCCATAACAATATGAGAAGCAGAAGTATCGCGTTCATGACCACGTGGGACGCTGAAACTGGCAATGCCTACAAATAGAAAAGTTTCTCCGCTTTACAAGCCAGTCACGGCAAAGCAACTATGGGTGCGTGAGTGAGTTTACCCGTGACCAGACAGTAGCTGCGAGGAAGGCCGGTTGTTCAATCATTGAAACTGCTGAGCTGTTGGGGTTTCCACGTCTGTCCATCGCACGTGTATGCTAAGACTACGTGAAATACGGTAAAACATCCAGCCAATGGGGGAAATGTGGCTGTAAACGCACAATTGACTTTCGAGGTGACCGCAGACTGTCAGGCATCATTAAAAGGAATCGCGCCGCCACCGCAGAGCAGATAACGTAGGAATTTAATAAGATAGCGCGTCCTCAAGCTTATGCACAATGACCATCCTTCGAATTATGGAAAACATAAGCTATGGAATTCGACGTTCACATCGTGTCCCGTTGTTGACTGCAAGGACCTGAAAGACTGGACTGCACTTCGCGGTGGACTATTGCAACTGGAGTTCAGAGGACTAGAAACATGTCATCTCATCGAGCGAATCACGGTTTCAACTGTACCATGCGAAAGGGGACGAGTGCGTCTTTAGCGCAAACCACATGAAGTGACTGACCCATTTTGCTAAGATAGAATCACACAAGCAGCAGGAGGCGGTGTAACAGTTTCGGGTGCGTTCACATAGGTTTTTTACGGCTCCTCGTACCCATCGATGTCACTGTCACAAGGTACGTGAATATCCTCGCCGACTATCTTTTTTTTTTTTTTTTTTGATTGGAGGTTTAACGACCACCGTGAGCAACTCAATGGGCTGTAAGCAGTCGCCCGTCCCTAATTTAGGGTCACTGGTTCCAGGGAAGGGAGTGAGCCAGTGCCGTAAGACAGACACAACATCCATGCCTCACCGGCATTTGAACCCGGACCCCGTTCGGACGAATGATCAGAGGCCATCGCTTAGACCACTGCGCCACCGGGGCGGCTAACTACCGTTACGCCACACCAGACGGAGATGTCTGCCTACGGATTTGTGAAGTCAGATGCTTGCAGATAAGCACACATAGCGCCGTGGATTGTTGGCCACCGTAGCGTAAGACGAACGCACTTGGCTTGTTATCGAGAGATCTGGGGTTCGATCCCAGCGGTGTTTGGGCAACAATTTTTTGGTTGCCGTGTGTTAACTAAAGAAAAACGTGGAAAGAGCGGTGACTTGGTCTATTTACCGTTACACAAGTCATAGCTGAACGTAAATCGGGAGTTTCAATCGTACCTGCTTCTCTTCTTTTTTCTTTTTTTAATTTTCTCTGGAGTTATTTCTTCAGGGGGACTCGCTTGTTGCTCGCAGGCTGCTAAGATATATTTTTCGATTTGCGCATCGCGGAGCGTTTCATCTGAGTCTTGAAACTCATCCTCAGTTACTTCCAGTTTCTTCGTTCTGAGTGGTGTAACGGTAACACACCTTAACGTAAATCGGGAGCTGCAGGTTCGATTCCCTTTCTAGGACTACGTAATTTTCACGTTTTCTCAGGCATGTATGTGTACTTTTCGTCTATACGTGTTCGTAATGATTCTCTTTCTGCACCATGACGCCATCTTCCATCAGGACAACGCCACACCGCATACTTCCCGAGTGGCGACCAATCAGCTCCAGGAGCATTCAAGTGAGTTTACTATACTCGAATGGCGCCCTCGATTGCAAGATCTCAACCCCGTGAGAGAATTTAGTTCAATGAAAAACAGACTTCCTGGACAACGTACGCGTGAACTTGGACATGTTTCCTCACACCAGGCGCAAAATTGAATTTTTTAATCCGCTTACAACGGCAGAGATATTCTGTGAAATGTACAACGTACACTCCACCAAGTATTGGGTGTGTGCACAAGTTCTACCCGTTTTTGTAAGCTACGAAGAAAGGAGAACACAACGAATAACATACCTAGGATTTCACATAATTGCCATCATTATGTATGACCTCTTGCCATCTCTCTATAATTAGGTAAATCCCACGCCGAAAAAACTCCTGTGTTTCAGAGTCAAAAAATTAATGTAATGCAGTTTTCACATCGTCCACATCATCAAAGTGTTGGAGGGCGCGGGCATTCTGTAACGATCAAGAAAGGCGGTAGTCCGTAGGTACTAGGTCCGGGGAATACGTAGGGTGAGGTAACACTTCCCGACCAAAGTCCCGTAAGTTTTGCCGAGTAATTAAAGCAGCATGAGGTCTGGCGTTATCGTGATGAAGGATCACGCTTTTGCCATTGACAAGTGCTGGCCGCTTCGAAGTCAGTTGTTCTCGCAATCTGCCCAACTGTTGGCAGTAGAGGTCAGCATTTATCGTTCGGTTAGGTGCCAGCACCTTCCAGTGGAACCTTTTGGAATGCAGTTCTCATTTTGAAGTCGATGCAGCAGGCTCTGCACCTTGGCAAACAGTCCGTCGACGCTTTACATTACGGTACAGTACCCATTTCTCATCACCCGTTAAAATTCGTCCCCAAAACGGTTCATTTCTGTGACTAGAAAGCAAAAAAACACAGGTACGGATTCTCTCCTCTTGTTGCTTTGCAGAAAGCAGGTGCGGAACCCTGTTATTGAACTTTGTGATGAGCCAAGCGCATGCATCCGTTTTTCGACTGTTGTTCTGTGTACCGACAACGTTTCCGCTAATTCCTAAACGGTTGGATGTGGGTTATTTGTTATGTCTTGGTCCACATCCTCGTCAGAAACTACGGATGGACGTCCAGGGCATGGTTGATCTTTACAGCTTCTGTCTCCGTCCCGGAATTATCGAAACCAACGGCGACATGTGCTATCATCAATTGCATCCTCCCTATACACTTGACAGACGTTGCGGCAAGCCGCGACTGCAGTACTGCCTTTATCGAACTCGTACAGTAAACAATGTCTAATGTGCTCCTTATCGCATGCCATGTTACACCGTCCGTGATTTCCGTTACGAATGACTTACACGGACAAACGTGGTGTCTCTATATGCTCTACTGCTACACGCTTTATTGGCCGAAAATTTGGCATCGCAGCGCCATCTGTGACGTAACTACTTCGATCGCAATTTGCATCTATTACAAAAACGGGTAGAACTTTTGCACGAACCTAATATAAAAAATTTCATCAGAAAAATTCCATGCTGCAAAAAAATTTCGGTGATAGTTAAAGCTGTGCGATAAAAAAAGAATGCTTCCGTAACTAAAATTAGAAGCAGAGATGTCTAATATAAATCCACCCCTGCAGGAGGGCAATGTTTCATTAAGAACACCTAGAAAATATCTATATAGTTTTCTCATGGTGTGAGTCAACCCCAGAAGTTTCAAAACAAAATTTTAATTGAAACTGGAGTGACAATACAGTGCTAAATAAAATATGCGGCCATCCCAGTCAACAAAAAAACTGAAACTTTATTATTTTGTTCCTAAAGCTAATAAAGAAAACTTTCATGAAAATTTTTACTGTTTTGCTGCATTTTTTTCTCATATTTTCCTTATATTTACTACAAAAGGAAAGAAGCAAGCACAAACTGTATAGCAATAATCTACACTTCACTGACGATGCAAAGGAATTGATAATGGTTTACTTAAAATCAAAAATTTATTTTTCCAATGCAATTTCTTCTATAAGTAAAAGTACAGCGTCTTCTTCAGGTATAAATTTAACACCACTTAGCAGAAAACTTTAACACGTCGAAAAGCTGAAAAATTTTGTGGATAATATTGATCACAGTACCAAAAATTTCCAGCCAAAAATAATGATAAAATACAAGAAAAGGAAACTTGCCGAGACTCTTAGAGACTCACATTTAGTGTCAAACGCAAATGCACTGTTTGTGGGAGAAGAAAACAACTTATCTGAAAAACCAGGAAATATGTGGAGAATACTTGCAATCGCAAGAACTAGCCGGTGTTCTCAAATGTTTTCTCAACAATCCGAGTTGTGAAAAACACTTTCAAAGCTAAATTTACGCCATCCCTAGAGAAAATGTTTCTTCAGAAGCAGCAAGGAGAAATGCATCGGAAACATTTTGAACGCAGCTGAAGTTGTGTGGTGTAAAAAAAACTTTTCAAATAAAAATTTTAAAGTCGGTGGTATCTTGAGAAATATGCATTTACGTCAAACAGAAAAGGATGTTCAAGTCTCCTAGTGGGAAAATTCCTGAGCACGGTGAAAAAAAGAAAATGAATCGAACGTTTTGCTAAGAATTCCATCTATCTGACAAAAAAAAAAAAAAAAAATCCAATCCAACATTTAAAAGCGCAGATATACAGGAGTACACAAATGTGTTTGTTTACCTTTTCACTAAGCAGTGCTCGAAATGAAAATTTTGAAGTGCCGGTATACTTATATTTAGCTAAAATTCAAAAACTAAATACCTTCGCCAGAAAATCTCCAAAACTGAAAAAGTAAAAAAAAAGAAAAATCTCTGGATGAAAAACATCTTTTTTCGAAAATGTAACTGATAATTTCAGATACGATGGCGGCCGATTTCAGTTGGTTGGTTTGTGGATCCCGCGGGCACTACTTCGCTACACCTAGGACTGGGGTTAGACTTGTTTATAACAAGGAGTTTCTACCGCGGGACCGAACCTCGACTAATCCTTAGTAATTCAGCTGGACTTTAACCCAGAAGTTTAAGGTCCCAAGCCAAGAAGACAACTCTCTTCCAATGGGGACTTTTCATGAAGTTGAGCAATTAGATTTTACGCAATCAAAATGAATTTTCAGTCTTAAATTAATAGCAATCTCACTACCACCCTACTAAAACAAAAGTCCGAAGTCGAAAAAGTTTATACTCATTGCTGCAAATAATTTGTGTTTAATCTATTACTCGCAATTCTTCATTCTATAAAGAAGCTCTTCAAATTGAATATATTAAATTAATTATATAATAAAAATTACAGACATCTTTAGTGAGATGATCTGGGGCTTGTGGCAAGATGAGATCATATGCTATGGGTAGCTCCATTTCGATCCTTTGAAGGATTGAACTTATAGAAGGACTGAATTTATACCTATGGGTAGTTCCATTTCCATCCTTTGAAGAATTGAATTTATACGCTATGTGTAGCTCCATTTCCATCCTTTGAAGGACTGAACTTATAGAAGGACTGAATTTATACCTATGGGTAGTTCCATTTTCCATCCTTTGAAGAATTGAATTTATACGCTATGTGTAGCTCCATTTCCATCCATTGAAGGATTGAATTTATACGCTATGGGTAGCTTCATTTCCATCCTTTGAAGGATTGAACTTATAGAAGGATTGAATTTATACGCTATGGGTAGCTCCATTTCCATCCTTTAAAGGATTGAACTTATAGAAGGATTGAATTTATACGCTATGGGTAGGTAGCTCCATTTCCATCCTTAGAAGGATTGAATTTATACGCTATGGGTAGCTCCATATCCATCCTTTGAAGGACTGAATTTGTAGCTCATGTGTGCACCCCTCCTACCCTTTTCGGTTCCCACACAGCTACTTATCAAGGACAAGAAGGCACATAAGGTTACTATGTTTAAAACGCAAACTCCTAATTCAAGGACAAAAAAAATCATTTCTGGAGTTCTGACTATTAAAATTAATGCCGGTATGCAAATTCCGGGTAAAAAAAAGTTCCGGTATGAAATACTAGGAAAAAAGGAGTTCCGGTATGCCATACCGACGTATACCGGTTCATTTCGTGCACTGTCATTAAGAAAAGCAAGAAAATTCTACAGTCATCATTTTTGTTGTCCCAGTAATCGAACACAAGCCTTTTTTACAGATCCGACAGACAGATTGAAAAATACGTCGACAAAAGGATAGTCAAGGTTCTACTAAAAGAACGCATTGTAGTTTTTTCCTTCATACAAGAAACGGAGAGAAATCTAACAATGAATCATGCAAAAGAAGCAAAACGTATTTTTATTATGACAGATGCCTTAAAAGATAACATAACACACTCTCAATAAATAGTTTCACCTAGCAGCGGCATATGTGATACAGAAATTGCCTTTCATTACTGGTGCGATCTGCCATTAAAAGGAACGACACAAAGGAATCGTAAATTGGCGAATTTTAATTTATTTCAGGCCAGCCGAGTGAGAGCATTGATGGCTTAAATAAATTTAGAACCTGTAGATGTCTAGATACTGTGAAAGTAATCACGAAATATCAGTTTTTACACTAAAAACTGATATTTTCAGTTTTTCAAATATCAGTTTTTACACTAAACAAATATGAGGTTTTGTGCATCTAGTGATGTTACACATCAAGTCAGTCATAACAAAAAGAAAAACAGCACTGTGCGTCTAGAAATATCAGAAACATCCGTCAAGTTGCCCATCAGCAGGCAGGCCGACAGTTACGGAACACTTACCGCAGTTCTTTTGGTTGAACGAGAACAGGCTTTTGCTTTTGTCTTTTCGGCTATTCGTAATGGTTGACTGAGACAGATTTCAGAAAAACATACCAAAAATAAAAGACAAAAGAAACTGATCAATACAAAGCACTCTTATACATGTTTCAAAATGGAAACTAAAGCAGCACATGATGGGACGATATATGCTCAAGTCGTATTTTCACCTTCATTTATGTGATTTAGTGTTCACGATAACTAAGAGGTTCAAGCTGCAAGAGAAGCTGAATGGCAGAATTGAATCTAAATCTAAAAATATTTTTAAATAAAACAGAGAAAATTAAAATAAATTATGCTGCACACCTCCCGCCTTAAAATAATACTTAACAAAAATCCTCCAAAAAATGTATAAATTTTAAAATAAGCAGCCTCAAGAGTGACGCTAGCGAATTCGTTCTTTTTTTTTTTTTTTTTTTTGATTGGAGGTTTAACGACCACCGTGAGCAACTCAATGGGCTATAAGCAGTCGCCCGTCCCTAATTTAGGGTCACTGGTTCCAGGGAAGGGAGAGAGAGCCAGTGCCGTAAGACAAACACAACATCCATGCCTGACCGGGATTCGAACCCGGACCCCTTACGGACAAATGATCAGAGGCCAGCGCCTTAGACCACTGCGCCACCGGGGCGGCAATTCGTTCTCTGCACCGGAAACGAATATTGAGGATTGTGAGCTCAGAAGTCTCAAAAAAAAAAAAAAAATGTGAGAAAGCCTAAAAAACACAAATGAAATTACAAGAAACAGTTAGAAAGGAAAATATGCTGAGAAATTAAGTGGACTAAAATGCACACATATTATGAACAGGCTGTGCATCCGGGGAGGGAACGAGCGAATAATGGAGAAAAAAACTCTTAGAAAGGGAAAAACTCAATGAAGTAAACAAAATAAAATTAAATAAAACAAACAGGAGCCAATTCGGGCGAAATTAGGAAGAGTTTGATATATGTGTATAATATTCAAATGCGAAGCGAATGTATTATTTTTATAATTTAAATGTTTTTCTCGACAAAGAGGAAATCCAATACAATGAACAGTGCGGTAATCCAGTTTTATACACGCAGGACTTGACTCTTACTTCGTGAGGTCACGAAGATTTCACGGCCAGCCGATGATCTAAATTATCTCGGCGGTGCATCGTAGGGTAAACTAGGAGTTCAGGCTCACTACGTGGCGAGATGGCAGACATTAACAACCCGAAGCATAGCGATATCAAAGATGAGCGAAATTTTGAACTGGAATAGTGCTATAAAACAGGCGGCCCGCGGAACTAAAGTTTGCGGCCCGTAAATGAAGAATAAACTACATTCCCTTTTTGAATGAAAAGAGATGGAATCAAACCTCAAATGTTACATTGCGTTGTACACCAAAAAACATTATGTTCGACTTCGTTGGTGGCACTGTCAAATACATCGGACAACACTGTAAAAAATAAGTGATGCGAATTCACAGAAAATTTCTGAAAATAACGCGCAGCAAAGTTGCGGACAGGTGTCCGTCGTTTTCAGAAATTTCCGTATTTAAAAGTACCCGTTTACTTTAACTTCCAAATTTTCATAGTTTCCGTAGTCGCAAATTCCGTTTATTTCAGAAAAAATGCATTTCAGATTTTTTCCGTATTTAAATTGAAATTCCGCGAAATCGGCGACCCTGCATTTTTCAGGTAATCCTTCCGCTGCAGTCAGGATCGAAACCCCGTCGTTTGGGTAAGTTCAACAGGTAACGCACGCCTTTAACGACTGCGCCACAAACGCTTGGAAATCCCAATCACGTATATCGTAAAACAAATTGCATGACGATGAATTTATTTTGTTTTATCATTATTTTTGTCATTAATCCGAGTGATTTAGTCATTTTATTTTCTGTTGGAGCTTATTATCGTTCTGAATAGGTTTGTAATATTTTTTGTTTTTCTGTAAGAGGACTTTTCACAAATTAAGCATTTTTCATCGTGATTTTTCGAAGCAACGAAATGCTTTGCAACTTAATTTTTTTAAACTGACAATGACTTTCAGTTATCTTTAAAAAAGGTGAAATCTACTTTATTTTAAGTATTATCCCCCACCCCCTTAATCCCTCCTAAATATAAAATTTACTCTTGATAGCTATAATAGCTTTTGTCTTAAGTTGTCCACAGACTGATACATAGACATCGTATAATCATCTGTACAATAAGTTAAGTACCCGGTTTCTTACAATAATCCAATATACAATAAATAGTTGATGCACAAAATAGGTGATAGGAGAAGAAATATCCTGTGTCACAATAAACAAAATGCATGTGATGTGCTATTCGTGATATTTGATCTCGCTACAAAACTTCAAAATTCGGAAGACGATTGAAATTTAAAAGTTAATCAAACCTCAAGTATTATTACCAATCGCTCCTATTATCGGTAATTTCTCGTCATACAGATAGGGAAAGTGAGAACGGAGATTTACGTTAATATACGAAAGGAATTGCGGAAAAGAATTCTGAAAATTCAGAATTTTCCGTTAACACATTCCTAAAATAGTAATTTACCGTCAATAGAAGAAAGAAACTGAGGAAAAGTTTCTGAAAATTCAGAATATTCCCGTGGTACAAAAAACACGTGAAATTCATGTTTTTTTCTGTCATTTCACAGAAAGGGTTGCTTCAGAAATATGCTTCGTTAATTCACGAAAGAAATCACGGCTCGTGAATTTCAGAAAATTGTTTACAATGAAGGCAGTAAAAATAACGAATTTAGTTCAAAACATTTTTAGATAAAAGTGATGCCCAATACAGTGGCCTGCTTCTGCACAATCGAATCTGTTGATTGAGTGCTGGGAAATGTTTAGTGAGGTTTCTCCGACTTTGGAAAGAACTTTATTCTTTTTTTATTGGAAGAAAAAGAAATATGATACTGATCTAACTTAAATATCTCAGTGATGTTGCTTTTCTTAACTCACTAGCTTTCCTAAATGATATTACGCAGCATTTGAATGCTCAAAATATTGCACTGCAAGGAAAAACCAAAGTATCCGTAATCTTTAAAGTCACATTCTACGAAGAAACAGTTTGACTCGATTCGAATCCGGCAAAGAAGCTTTTGATGAAATGACAATACTTGGTGAAACTATATAGATTTGCTCCTAAGCTAGACAGTCTTACTGCAAACTTAGGTATAAACAATTTGATGAACTCAAACGAAGCATATATCTGTTCAGCAATCCACTGAATGTTGGCACTGAAAGAGCAAATCACTTTTATTAAATGGAATTATGTGAACTTCAAGCATATGAATTTATTAGAGTTCGATCTGAGACTGGAACAGAATTGTTTTATCTTTTTTTCACCGAGAACAGGGCCACAGCCAGGGAGGGGTTTTGAGAGGGTTTAAACTCTCCCCGAAAGTTTTAAAATGTCTCAAAAATAAATTAATTATTTTGTAAAGTTTTACTAGCAGATGGACAAAGCTTTTTATTTTAGACGCACACGTCCAATCGCCAAAACTATGGGCGTCCTCGGATAATTTCCTTGTATAATAATTCTGTCTAGTCAGATAAATTTGCGCACAAAAAAAAAAAAAAAAAAAAAAAAAAAAAAGACGGAGCGCTATACCGAGAAATGAATGTCATTGTATAGTCATTGAAAATTGTCTCAATGTAACAAAATCTTTTCACGAATGTTCATTTCCTGTTAAAGGTGCTCAGCACTTTTCCTGTTTCAACTGGTACTTCGGAATGGACCTTTTCATCCCTCAGGAGTTTAAAAACATACTTACGATACTCTATAGTACAAGAGAGGTTAACTGGCTTGGTTCTTAGGAGCATCCATAAAAATATACATAGATATACACATCAGTTCCGAAGATGTCGTCAATAAGATTTGCTGAAGAGAAAGAACGACGCACATCCTTTGTGCTATAGGCAGACAGACATATACTAAATGCAGAAAAACATTCTTCGTGCACATGAACCATTAGGATGAATACCGTCTTCACACGATTTTAATGATCTTAAAATATGAAATATATGTACAATTAAAATACTATAAAACACACTAGAACTTTCAGAGCGACAGTCGCCCCATCATCAGGTGTGATCGGATCTCCCAAACCGTTCAGTATTCATCCTAATGGTTCATGTGAAGTGCGCCATAACTGCAATCGACGTAACAGAAATTTGCAACGTACTGGCGGTTAAATCACGATCAATCTGTCCCGGCGGTTAAATCACGATCAGAGCGACACCACATCACAAATCGTAAACATGATTATAACTGCAACGTTAATTATTAAAGTCTAAAAACGGAAGACAGTTCTGTGGATTGTCCAACACTTGTAGACAAAGACGTCTTGTAGACAAAAGACGTTATAGTAATGATAATTGCCTTTGGGATCCACCTGATATTTGGAGACGTCTTTTGTCCACAAGTGTTGGACAATCCACAGAACTATCTTCCTTTTTTAGACTTTAATACTTAATATTGCAGTTATAATCATGTTTTCGATTTGTGATGTGGTGTCGCTCTGATCGTGGTTTAACCGCCGGGAGAGATTGCGCGTACGTCGCAAAATTTTGTTACGTCGATTGCAATTATGGCGCACTTCAGATATTTATACTGAACGGTTTGGGAGATCCGATCACACCTGATGATGGGGCGACTGTTGCCCTGAAAGTGCTAGTGTGTTTCAGAGTATTTTAATTGTACATATATTTCATATTTTAAGATCATTAAAATCGTGTGAAGACGGTATTCATCCTAATAGACATATACTACTTTGAACTTTGTATTACTGCACTTCATGGCAAGCGCTGCATTACGTTTAAGTAAAGAAAACAAAAAAGATTTAATATATATAATCCTATAATTCTTTACTTAGTCAATACAAATATCAATTTAAAAAAATTAGAGCATAAGCCGTACTTAAATAAAGAGAGGATAGTTATACCCATATAACATAATAATATGACCACCCCCGGATTCACAATGTACCTGCCCAGGCGCGTCACAGAGTGCACGTGACAAGGACGACCACACGGAGATATACGCGGCCGGCCAGGACAGATGAGCCATAGTGCGTTACGTAAGTACAACGGACAAAGGTAGTGATTTGAAGGACCTTCAAAACCGAAAGATCATCGGCTACCGAGCCAAGGGTGGAAAGCATCTCAGAAAAAGTAGACTTCGTGGGCTGTTCGCGAGGTTCTGTAGTAGGTGTGTACCAAGCCTGGACCGCTGGCACACCGAGTACCTTTTGACGTCATAACTGTGGAGCCCCAAACGCCATCGACCCCAGAGGAGAACGTCGCCTCTGTTGATTGGTAAAGGGCAATCGACGCGCAACAGTGCAGCAATTGGCCACCACGCAACTGAACGTTGGGGCGCCCAGATAAGTGTCCCTGATAACAGTAGAGCGAACCCTGTTATGCATTTGTCTCCAGAATCGACGCTGCGTCAAGGCGCCCATGTTAACTCAAGTTCATCGGCAACGACGCCTGCAGTTCGCATGGACTGCCGTCATTGGACAATGAAAGAGTGGGAAAAGGCTGCCTTCTCCGACGAATCGAGGTTTCTACTTCATAGAAGTGATAGGCGGTGGCGTCAGACACACGAGAACCAACACGCGGACACGCTTGTCGATCAAGCACAGGTCGGCGGTGGCAGTGTGTCTCCCTGAACCTCAATGAGTACCTGTCCATTCTCGCTAACCACACACATCCCTTCATGTTTGACGTTTACCCTGGTGGTGATGGTGTCTACCAACAGGACTGTGCCATGTCGCTAAGGGGGGGGGGGTGACTGCTTCCAGGAACACGACAGCAATGTCTCAGTTTTCCCTTGGCCGGCGAAATCGCCCGCCCTTAATCCCATAGAGCACTTGTGGGACTATTTGGATCTACAGGTTCAACGTGCCAACCCGCAACCACATTACCTCCGGGACCTCCGTGATCTGCTGCAGTCCGATGGACACGTGTGCCTCGGGCAACCTTCCAGGGCCTCATTGCGTCCATGCCACGCCGTCTCGCCGCTGTCATCCGGGCCAAGGGTGGTTATTCCCATTATTAGGTAGATGATCATAATATTCTGATACACGACTGTGTAATAACGCCTTATCCTTATTGATGTAAAAATTTCATATATTCAAAGGATATTTTATTCACGCTTTCTCTTGTTAATATACGTTATATGCATAGGAATTATTGCTAAGGCAGTGAAACTATTGCTCATCCAGTTTTTATAAACTAAAGCGAAAATGATTTCTTGAAGATCACTTATTTACTGAAAAAAATGCTTTTCTTTTTAATACTTCATTCGAAGCTGTCGTCAAAGATTCCTGGCTATTGCTTTAACCAGCTTCATATGAAGTTTCCACCAACATTTTGAAAAATCCTTCTATGTGGCTAGACGCTCTCTTTAGCCGTGAGGCCCACTGCTGTGATTGCGGGGGGGGGGGGGGTAATAGTACGCCCATGTCCATAGCCCATGTTAAACAGAAACGAGAATCAGAATGAGACTGCAGCTGTAATTGTCCAGAAGCAACAATCCTACATTTGTGAAACTATGAAAAGATAAAACCTATTGTAAGTAAAAATTAATGACAGCAGGTTAAGTGAATTTGAAGTTCAGGACGCTTATGTATATATTTTTAAATCATTTTTCTTTAATAACAAGGAACTTTGTTAAATCATTTAACAATCCAATCCGCTCTTAAAGCCGAATTACATACACTGAACAGCAATTGAATTAGAGACAGCTGGCGTTATGCAAACGCGGCGCTGTGGGCGGCGCTGTAAACGGAAACGACAGGACGTATGCAGCGATCCGACAATATAAGGAGTGATGCGACGGGAATCAGTACGAGTCGGACGCAGTATGGGTAAGACGAAAGATCTAAGCGCATTTGATTCTGGGCAAAATTGTCGGGGCCCGACGAATGGGTCACTCCATCTCGGAAGTCGTGCAGGCACTGGGATTTTCATGAGCCACTGTGTCACGGGTGCACCGTGAGTACATCGAATCCGGTAAAACCATCCCTGCAAAGGCCGACTGCGTGTGGATGATCGGGGTCATCGTCGGCTAGCTCGCATTGTAACAGCGGATAGACGGGCCACAGTGCAAGAAATCACTTGGCAATTTGACGCTGGTGCACAAAAACGTGTAAGCAACCACACCATACAGAACCATCTCCTCGCTATGGGGTACAGAAGCCTTCGTCCCACAAGGGTACCGCCGTTAACCGCACAACACAGGGTGCAAAGATTAGCATGGGCGCGGGAACATCACCACTGCACCCTAAACATGTGGGAAAATGTTGCCTGGACTGATGAGTCGAGATTCACGTTGGTACATGCAGATGGCAGGATACGATTACGGCGCAAACCACATAAAGCGATGGATCCTCCTTGCCAGCAGGGTGCTCTACAAGCTGATGGGGGTGGCATTCTCGTCTGGGGACTGTTTACGTGTACTGAAATGGGACCCCTGGTACGTGTGACATCGTCCCCCACAGGTTAACGTTACCGGGGTATCCTGGACGACCATTTGCTCCCGTTTGTGCGTCTTCAACATCCCACTGTGGACCTCATGCTGCAACAAGACAATGCATCGTGCCATCGCTCCCGAATTGTATCCGAATGGTTGGATGAACACTCCCCGACGTGACCTCGCTTCCTGGGCCAGCTAGGTCCCCTGACCTCAATCCCATCGAGCACATCTGGGATGCCATCGAGAGAGATGTTCGAGGCTCTGACCCCCCTCCATCAAATCTTCGTGAACTGTGGGAGTTTGTTCAGGGGTCGTGGATCCGTATGGCTTCCCAACGCTTCCGGTGTCTTGTTGAGTCCATGCAGAGACGAATCGCCGCCGTCATCAGGGCGAAAGGTGGTGCTACACGTTACTAGATAGGTATATCTAATTCAATTGCTCTTCAGTGTAAGATACAGTAGATTCTGGTTAATTCGGACACATCGGGGCTAGTACACTTTTTCCCAGTCAGGGCGCTGACCCCTAAATTAGTTCTTATCCCAAAGAGCTAATTTGGAATGCTTATCAAGAATTATCCCAAATAAAAGACTACCCCTGGTGACCCAATTAACCTGAATCAACTGAATATTCAAAAGATTTTCTAGAAAAAGTTTTGAGTGTTCTAATTCATAACGCTAAATGTTCCACGAACAGTAAACAATAACTGAAGGAACTGGTGTCTTCCCGCGAGCCATGGTGACCCCATGAGTTTATATCCAACTAACTTAGACTAATGCTCATACGTGCCAAATTTGAAGACTCTTATTTCCCCGGTGTCGAAAATGTATGAAAAAACTCCCTTGCTGTGGGGTTACGCAGATGTCAACAATAAAATGTGTAAGAAAGCACTTGTATGTTTCAGCATCAATGTTTTTGTTTAGCTTAACAAATCCCAGCAGCATTCCCGCGTCTACAGGTAGGACAACAAGATCATCGGGCAACTAACAATTTTACACATAAGGGTTCATTCAAAGCACTTTCTCAGAAATTTTTCATTACAAGTAGCACCTTAACATCACATTTCGTCAAAATAAATTTTCCTAATTGTGCTACCAAGCAGGAAAAAAATATATATATTTCCAACTTTTTTCTTGTTTTACCTTTGTACAGTACCCAAAAAAAGCTACGTTGTTGGCTTTCTAGTCATAGAAGTTGTATAGCGCATAAAACACATGCACCCGGACGCGTCGATCAAAATGCCGGATGTATCAATCAAATGTAAGAATGTAACACGCGGAAAAAAATAATGGCGCTGTCAAACGCATTCAAATTACGGTGTATCCGCTGAAGAAATCTTCAGTTTTGTGATTCACATCCATTAACAACAGGCTTTGCGAACTCTCAAAAACCTAAGAAACTATTTTCACCGATTGACTTACTCTGCATGTGAAATTAAAATCTAAGTCTAGACACCAATGATGCGTATTTTTAGGCAGAACAGAAGGGATAATTATTTGTAATATAATTTCGACGGCCTTCAGTGACAATTGTTACCTATATCGGGATGAATAAAAAAAAGAATTCAGAGTCTTCCACATGCAAGCTTCTTTTGCGCAAGTAATTGTGTTTGATTTTGTTTTACACTGCTGGACAGTTGCTAAGGACGGATCATAAACGGCTATATAGCGCATAAAAAAGGAAGTGTGGTTGGATGCCAAGTGAAATAAAATAATGTCAGAATGCCAGGACATTACAAGAAAGACAATTTATTGTGCTCTGAAATCCAGAAGGCTTTGGAACGTGTTCAAGGGACAAACAGGCCATTTTGTGCAGAATACGTAAACGTGAAAAAAATACAATTACCGTCCGCAGGCGTTCCGGCGTAAGATGTCAATACGGGATATGGCCACCATGGAGGGCGATGCAAGATTCCACACGTCGTGTCATGCTTTGCACAACATTATCAAGCAGCTGTTGGGGTAATTTATCCCATTCCTCTGTCAGTGCAAGGATGAGGGTGTCCTTGTTTATTGGAAAGCATTGGCGACCAGCAAGACTCATCCCCAAAGCATCCCACACATTTTCAATGGGATTCAGATCTGGAAAACGTGCTGGCCATACGAGGCGTTGAATATCCTGGCTTTCAAGACACTACTGGACAGCGACTGTTCGATGACATGTTGCGTTGTCGTCCATGAAAATGAATCTATCACCGACAGCACCACTGAACATGCGAACATGAGGTATCATAACATCATTAATGTATCGTTGGCCATTCATAGTCCCAGTTGGAAGCACATAGAGGGACGTACGGCCATTGATCATGATGCCAGCCCATACCATGACACTACATGTCGGATATCGGTCACTTTCCTGTATGTTTGCTGGACAATATGCAGTACCACTATCACGCCAGATCAGTTGTCGTCGACAATCAGACGATAGACTGTATCTACTCTCATCTGAGAAGAGGACAGCACCCCAATCGTTATCAGTCCAATTGCGATGTTGATGACACCATTGCAAACGGGCGGTACGGTGACGTCTGGACAATGGGATGCACACAACAGGACGGCGGGTGTATAGTCCTCCTTCATGCAAACGTCTGGCGACAGTTTCTCCGGAGATCCGCTTGCCAGTAGCAGCCACAAACTGATTTGCTACCTCACAAGCTGTGCTGCGCCGGTGTCTTTTTGTTGATAGCACTATGTACCGATCTTCTGCAAGTGTCATACTGCGAACACGACCTCCCCCGTGACATTTGCTACACTCTCCATTTGTTTGAAATGATTTCCAAAGCCTTGAAACAACACTGTGGCTGACGTCGAACTCCCTGGCAACATCTGTTATTTTTCGCCCTTCTTCAATCTTGCCAATAATACGGCCACGCGTAAAATCATCTAGGTGTTGTCGGGAAGACATACTGAAAATTGCAAGTTCGTCAATTAATTCTTTCCCTTTCAACTTTGCGTTTGAACAACAACGGTCAATACGCGTCAAATCCTTTATATCTCTTATCAGCGCTATGACGTCACGAACAAGTTCGGCAATCCAAAATTTGCATACGCACAACACGTCTTACTGTATCCCGCACTTATGCTAATTTCCACATTTTCCTGCCTTCCATTTTATGGTTGCTATCGTTGCTATTGTCATCCGTCCTTAGCAATTGTCCGGCAGTGTATATGTTTTCCTTCAATGTCCGTACAACAGCTAATAAATTATTTAAAAGGAAGTTGTTTTTTAAGGCATAATTTTAACATAGTCGCGTTGACCGCTGAGATTATAATCAGCTAAGTAACTGTTAAAAGATGGAAATAATTTTTCACCCAGTTCGAGGTTGTTCAAAATAATGTAATCAAGAAGTAATACAATGAGATCCCTTTGGGTAGGGAAAATTTAAAAATGCTGTGTTACAGCTTGTAACAGATACTGTATAATAAACCAATATTTGGCAAAAATTACCTTTATGGATGGGAATTTGTCTAAGCCTCTACATGACCCCCTTTGTGGACTCAGCAGAGTTCCTATTGGGTGCTCAATTCTTGCCATGTGTTTTCTAACATCTGCGGAGTTATTTGTACTAACGCTGCAGTGCAGAGGTTCATACGCTAAAAGTTTCATGCGCTGTAGTTAGTGAGTTTCACGCACCGACTACAACGCATGCAACTTCTTTCCTCGATAGGACCCCACCCCCTGGTCACTGAAATTCAGAACTTCCACAACACATTCCAGAGATCAAAACGGGTCAACAGGTCGACAATTTCTTGCGGGTCAAACGGGTCGGGTCAAGGTGTTCATGACCCGCTTTCGACCCGGTTTTATTTCCATTTTATTTTTGAAAAGAAAAAAATATTTCAAAGAACCTCTCTAAGGTCTTTGAAATAATACTTCAGAGCTGCAGAGTATTATGATCCAGCAAATTGCTGACAAATTGCTTAAAAATGAGCTTTCAAAAGACAAAACTGATGTGCAATGCTTTTACAAGAAATGAAGATTTATCGATTGATGGGGAAAAGTTGGAGACAAGCGATGCGTACATTTACCTTGGACAGCAGATATCAAGTGAGGGCCGCATTGATGAAGGAATTAATCGGCGTATAAAACTAAGTTGGAGAACTTTTGGAAGAAACAGTACAATTTTAAGACCATTATGTCTTAAAAGAAAAGTGTTTAATCAATGCATCCCTCCAGTGTTTACATAAGGATCAGAGACGTGGACATTAACTAAACAAGTTAGCAAAAGCATGCAATGCATTGATTAAAATACGCTTTCCAACATACCAGAAATCATTAGTCAAGTAATGAGGATAATAGCTGTGGAATAAAGCTCGGTCCTGTGTCCTGACCTTTGATCCCATTTCGATTATATTCAGCAGAACCGGTTCAGTATACCTCCGAAATAAAATGATAAAGTTTTGTCGCAATCGAAGCATTTTTACGTAAGTCATGACGCATAATGGCGATGGAAGTTATTCCGCTCCTGTGTCCTGAACTTTGACCCCATTTCGCCCATTTTCAACAGAATTTGTCCACAGGTGGTCCTCTACCACATACTAAAATTTCATCGAAATCGAACCATTTTTACGCACGTTATGACGCATAAGGCTAATGGAATGCATCCCGCTCCTATGTTCTGACCTTTGACCCCATTTCGTCCATTTTCAATAGGGTTCGTCCCCAGGTGGTCCCCTACCACATACTAAAATTTTATCGAAATCGAACATTTTTACGCAAGTTATGACGCATAACAATAATGGCATGAATTCCGCTCCTATGACCCCATTTCGTCCATTTTCAATAGGGTTCGTCCCCAGGTGGTCCCCGGCCGCATACTAAAATTTCATCGAAATCAAACCATTTTTACGCGAGTTATCGTGCCGACAGACGGACGGACAAAGCTGGAGCACATGCGCTTCTTCAACCTACGGTTGGAACGCATAAAAAAGACATGCAAAGACTGCAGACAACTGAAAGAAGCAAGAGAGATGCATGCTTGGTGTAACGAAGAAAGATAAACAGAGGAAATCGTTGATAAAGAAAATGACAAGAGTGGAAGACATCGTGACCAGAGTAAAATCCCTGAAATGGTAATGGGCTGGACATATTGCCAGGAGGACCGACCACCGATGAACAACCGAAGTTTTAGATTGGATTCCAAGAGACAGGAAAGGACCCAAAAGACCACGTGGTAGATGGATGAATGGAGGAGATTGGCCCAAGACAGTCCGTTGTTGAAACTTGGGGCGACTTTCATCCAGCAGTGGATTGATAACGATTGACAGAAATGCTGATGATATATTCGAATTTATAGCTCAAAGCAGATTTGTCAGGGTCGGGTCCAATTATGTGATGGCCGGGTCCGGTTCCAAAATTTTTGACCCGTTTCCAACTCTGCCACATTCAGTGACAACTGGTGTTGCCGCGATGGTCCCATTTCTTGGCCTGCAAGCTCCCCTGATCTCACTCCCGTCGATTTCTTCGTGTGGAGACTTGTGAAGAACAGTCTACACAAAACGACCTCAAAAGCCTGGATGACTTGAAGGTGAAAATTTCTGCAGCGTTCGCACAAACCACTCCGCAGAAGTTAGAAAACACATGACAGGGATCGAGCATCCGGTATGAACTCTGCCGAGTCTGCAAAGGCGTCATGTAGAAGCCTAGACAAACTCCTATCCATAAAGGTAATTTCTACCAAATATTGACTTATTTTATTTATTATAAGTCATACCACAGCATTTTTAAATTATCCCTATCCAAACGGATCACCCTGAACTTTCGTTAATTCCAAGACTACTTAAATGGGCGTTCGTTTCGTTTAGTACATTACTGTGTGTTTCTTTTGTTATGTTCTTAAAAACATTCTTTCTAAATGGAAGATTCATAGTTCTGAGTAATTTTCATTATTATTATAAACCTCAAGCTGTTGTGCTGTTATCGATCTGTAACTCCTATTTTAGCAACATCTCATGAATATATTCAAATTTTATTCACTAATATAAATGGATGCTACATATTAACATCAAAACATTTCTCCGCTGTATGATGCAGTTTCTTGGGTTTGCTAAACACTATCTGCACTTTTTGATCAAAATTAACATCAAGAGCGGGTGGAAATAATAAAGCGAAGCCTATTTATTGTCCTGCACTTGACTCGCTCATCACTTCACTCAAGCAGTAACTTCAGTGATGAAATTCTACCAGCTAATTTTTACAAGCGATTAATTTTCCATTAATTGCTTATGAATATCAAAAAATCTACGTGGCTATAAACTTCTCAACTGACGTTATCAACTACACTGGTATCCAAAGTTACAAGTCTGGAAAGCATTCACAGGGATAAAAAAGAAAACACGTAACAGTACGTAGAGACGTTTGGGTGTTAAAAGGTAATTAGTATTTTATAACAACACACGAACATTTAATACACACAACTGACGTGGATTAGGAACATCAAACAGAAGTCATCGCTCTTTCCACGTTTATAAGTGAGTCACGGAATAATTCTCATCGTCCGCCACCGGGAATCGAACCCAGGGTCTTCCAGTTACGCGCCGGACAAGCTGCCACTGCAGCACAGCGGCCTCGAATTCTCCAGACTTACATACGACTAACTGCCAAACCTATGTGAGTCTGGAGAATTCGAGGCCACTGTGGTGCAGTGGTAGATTGTCCGGCGCGTAACTGGAAGACCCTGGGTTCGATTCCCGGTGGTGGACGATGAGAATTTTTCCGTGACTCACTTATAAACGCGGAAAGAGCGATGACTTCTGTCTGATGTTCCTAATCCACGTCAATTGTGTGTATTAATTATTCATTCGCGTCTTAGTTATTTGTTCAGTTGCTGCTTACCATCTTTGGTGAATCCCCAGGATTGTGCGGGGCTCCAAGAAGCAACCTGCCAAATGGTTTGGCAGTTAGTCGTATGTGAAGCTGGAGAATTCGAGGCCGCTGTGGTGCAGTGGTAGCTTGTCCGGCGCGTAACTGTAAGACCCTGGGTTCGATTCTCGGTGGCGGACGATGAGAATTTTCCCGTGACTCACTTATAAACGCGGAAACAGCGATGACTTCTGCCTGATGTTCCTAATCCACGTCAATTGTGTGTATTAATTATTCATTCGCCTCTTAGTTATTTGTTCAGCTGCTGCTTACCATCTTTGGTGAATCCCCAGCATTGTGCGGGGCTCCAAGAAGCAACTTGCTAAGTGGTTTGGCAGTTAGTCGTATGTGAGTCTAGAGAATTCGAGGCAGCTGTGGTGCAGTGGTAGCATGTCCGGCGCGTAACTGGAAGACCTGGGTTCGATTCCCGGTGGTGGCCGATGATAATTTTTCCGTGACTCACTTATAAGCGTGGAAAGAGCGACGACTTCTGTTTGACAGACGAATATGTACACATTTTGCGTACACAGGGTCATATCGCAAATGTGAGATGTACGAATGTAACCTAAAAATGTTTTGATGAGGAATGTGGTCCCCTCGTACAAACAGACAACTCTCACAAATACAATATATGCTCATCACCAGGTTGCAGATGAATTCTGGAGCCACAGAATTCCGTTCCTTGATGATAGCGGTGCGCCGCTCGGAAAAAAATCTGGGAGGAGGCTGATAAGCTGCTACGTGTCGTCCCAGAGCATCCCAGACATATTCTATGTAGTTCATGTCCGGCGGTCTGGCTGGTCAGTCCATACGCCGAATATTCTCGCTCTGCAGGAAATCAGTAACAAGCTGAGCCGTGTGCGGACGAGCGTTATTATCCATTAAAAGGAAAAGGGCCAACAGCTCCCCGATAAGGCCTGACACAGGGCTCTTGAATCTCGTCCCTATAGCGCTCAGCATTCATATTACATCCTGCGAACACGTGGAGTGGTGTGCAGCAGTTGAACATAATGCCACCAAACACAAGCAGACCACCGCCCCTAAAGGATTCTCGTTCGTGCACGTTTGCAGGATCATTACAGGTTCCCTGTTCTCTGTTCTCTGCAGATCGCGCACGTTTGCAGGATCATTACAGGTTCCCTGTTCTCTGTTCTCTGCAGATCGCGCACGTTTGCAGGATCATTACAGGTTCCCTGTTCTCTCCAGATGAAAAGCTGACGACAATCCGTTTGTAGACTAAATCTGGACACGTCTATAACACCTGCCCACTCGTACGGACTCCGGGAACAATGTTGCAAGCACCAGTTCAAGCAAGGCCTCCTGTGAAATGCGGTTAACGGGGAACAAACCATGGGTGTCCTTGGCACAAAGGCGGCCATTAAGCCTTCGATTGTCTTAATACCGTACTTGCAATATCAGCGGAGAGCTCCGAAGACAATTTGGCAGGATGTATAGGACCTATGAAAGCGGCATAACGATATTCGCGAGGTGTCGTACGCCGAGGCCAGGCCTTCGAGGTACCCTATTGGTGTGGCTCAATTGCTGAAAATATTTTCTGGGATTGTTGTCTCCTAAATTTGCGAAACAAATCTGTCCAAACAGTGCGTGTACCCAAAAGGAACATCAATCTCGCAATTAATCATTGAACCACAGAGGGCAGAGATAGCCGTTGAGATTTTGATTGTATGGCGTACATCAGTAAAACTGCGGAGTCACTGACTGACCACTCCAAGCCAGTTAATAACAAGAAAGATGACACCGAATTTTCGGGTGTAATAAGCACGTCTGTTGAATCCGTTCTGATGCAAATTAAATTTATCAAAGCTATGCAAAGTCAATGGAACCGGTATGGAAAACAATAGATCTGACGAAAGAAAGAAGATTTTCAATCGGGTTTTTAATCCCTCAGATATTGCTGTAAACGGAATAGTGAGCTTACGAACTCTTAGAAACAGAGATATCGACAAAAATAAGATGTGGCTTTACGTCCCCTGGTGGGAAAACCATACATTATTTTAGGAAGAAAGTATTCTCAAAAGGTTTATCTATATAAGCGGTATCGGTCCAAGAAAAAAAAATTAGTCGAGTTTTCAGGAGCCCAGATGTTGCTACAAATACATCAGAAACAGACATTAACACTTATGACTCCTGGTGGCCAAACCATTCTTTATTAAACATAAGAAATTATGTAAAAAGTATTTTCCATCAGGTCTTGTATGCGACACAGGAAGAATTTTTCAAATCGGAGCTTTAGGAGCAGAAATAACGCAGAAAACGCAATTTAACTTCGTGCCCCTAGCGGAAAATCTATGATTTACTTTTAAATTATGAATTTATAGGGAAAACATTTCGCATCGGAAACACTATCCAACAAAGAAGGAATTTTTCAAATCGGACTCTTAGAAGTAGAGATATTGACAAAAATAAGATATACATCTACGGCCCCTGGCGTAGAAACCATGCATTATTTCAAGAAGAAAATTTTCCCAAAAGGTTTGTCGATATAAGTAGTATCGGTCAACAAACGACTTTTTTCAATCTAGATTTTAGAAGTTCATATTTTGCTGCAAATACATCAGAAGCGGAAATTAAGACTTACGCCACCTGGTGGCCAAACCATGTTTTTACAAAAATTAGAAATTATGTGCAAACGATTTCCCATCAGGAGCCGTATCCGGTGCAGAAAGAATTTTTCAAATCGGAGATTTAGAAGCAGAGATATAGGGGGAAACGCAATTTACCTTTACGCCCCCTAGCGGAAACTCTATGAATTACTTGAAAATTTTGAAATTATATGAAACACATGTCACACTGGAAACACTATCCAACAAAGAAGGAATTTTTGAAATCGGACTTCTAGAAGTAGAGATATTGACAAAAATAAGATGTACATCTACTCCCCTGGCTGAGAAACTGTGGAATATTTTAGGAAAAAATATTCCAAAAAGGTTTATCGATGTGAGTGGTATCAGTCCACGAAAGAATTTTTTCAATCGATATTTTAGAAGCTCAGATTTTATGGCAAATACATCAGAAGCAAAAGTTAACACTTACGCCCCCTGGTGGCCAAAGTATTCTTTACCAAAAATTTGAAATTATATACAAAAGATTTTCCATCAGGAGATGTGTTCGCTGAAGAAAAAAATTTCAAATCGGAGTTTTAGAAGAAGAGTTATTGAAAAAATAATTTACTTTTACGCCCCCTAGGGGGAAAATCTATGCGTAATTTAAAAAAGTAACTATATCTAAAATACTCTTCGACATAAATGTAATCAAAAGATAAAATATTTTTTTCAGTCGGATGTTTAGAAGCAAACATGTGGAATAAAACGTAATTTTGAATACGACATCTGCATTTACGCCCTCTAGCGGCAAAATTGTACATCGTAAAAAAACAACGAAATAAAGGATCATCATTCGCATATTTCAAGCTTCCCAATGCAAAAAGAATTTTTCAAATCGGACTAATAGTTGCAGAGATATCGTAGGTACGGACGGACAAATCGATAACATAAGCACGTATCTTTTTTTACAAAAGACGTGCTAAAAACTGCGTTAGTATGTGTAGTGATTTTCTGAAGATATGAAAAGTGACAAATTAAAACTGCATGGTGTATTTTCATAACAGCATAACGAAAACAAAAGTACGCATTTCATTTAATTCAGAAAACAACGTTTACGAATGTAATATTTATAACTTAAATGTTTACTATAATTTCGCTGGATAAAATTTGATTGGAGAACTTTTGGAAGAAACATTACAATTTTTAAGAGCAATATGCTATTATGTCTTAAAAGGAAAGTCTTTAATCAATGCCTGAAAGAGGCATGGAGAGATGCATGCTTGGTGTAACCAGGAGAGACAAGAAGAGGAACTCGTGGATAAGGAAAATGACAAGAGTGGAAGATATTATGAACAGAGCAAAATCCCTGGAATAGCAATGGGCTGGACATGTTACCAGAAGAACGGTCCACCGATGGACAAACGAATTCTAGACTGGATTCCAAGGGACAAGAAAAGACCCACAAGAAGACCATATGGAAGATGGGTACATGAAATTCGAAAACATGCGGGTGTTACTGGAGGAGACTGGCAAAAGATAGGCCGTTGTGGAAGAAACTTGGGAAGACCTTCACCCAGCAGTGGATTAATAATGGTTGATGATGATGATATTTATAAGTAAGATAAAACTTAAAATTTGCATTAGCGTCAATATTGAAAAGGTATCTTGCTGGAGCAAGGTATTACCACAATGTTACCCTTGTTGGTGATTTAAAAATAACAATGCAGTGTCGGTAATGTTGCAGAATGTTCAAAAAATATTCTACCACAACGAAAAGAAGTAAGCGCTTAGTACGGTTAGTCGCTATTTGACGTTAACGCACAAGCAGCCATCGGGGTTTTAAAGAGCATTGCTTTTTATATTTGGTTATGTTTAACTTAAATGAAGAATACGCCTTCGTTTTTAAAACCTAAAGCAGTAGTGGGTCAAACAGGAAGTGGTCTTAAGGACAGACCATTTCCCAAAAGTTTGGGAGGGGAGAGTGAAAAGGGATAGGCAGCTAGCTAAGTACATCCTACATTTTTTGTGCTGCTATTGATTTTGCCATTTTCCGTCCACAAATGGATTCTGAATAATACGTGGATTTCCTGTAGAGGCCTCCACTTGAATGCATTTCTACCATCATTTTACATTTTTATGCAAACTACAGCCGTTTCGAATGTATGAAGGGATGTCCTACTGCTGAGCCAAGGAGAACAGTTTTTGCGCGCATCCAGAACGGATGAAATATTTTCAGCTCCAGCCTTTCCCTCCTACTTTTTCTTTCCTTTTCCTTAAAATTACTTCAGGCTTACGATACAAAAAAGAATACAGAACGTGCAGCTATGAGCCACATCCCCATTGAATTAATGATACCTTTCAGACTGACTTCGTTCAGGTGCAAATTTGGAAGCACAGATTGGTTATCGTACTGCAAATTGCCCCTTCGAACAATAAAAAGAAAAATGCAAATAAAGACTGCATGATTAATACGTATTACCACTGCACTGCGTGAGCGCATAAAATGCATCCACTTATCTACGTTAAAATACCTATTTTCCAAAGCAGTAACAATTCTATTGAAAGCAAATTAAGGAGAGAGCTGTCAATACGAAATTTCCGGTGTCTGTGCTATACACTGTTCAAAATTTTGTGGTAGGTTGCACCAAAAAGTGCTGCTACACCATTTTCTGATAAAAGATACACCATTTTGTGGTGCAAACATAACCAACAACTTGATGCAACTTTGAACCACGTTATGGTACAAGGTTGCACCATTTTGTTGTGTTTTGTTTGAACCACAAAATGGTGAATCTTTCCTCAGAAAGTGGTGGAGCTGCTACAGCACCACTTTTTGGTGCAACACCACAAACTTTTTAACAGTGTACTTCGCACACCATCTAGATTATGAAGTACAGTAATCTATTACTGGATTTCAGTATGTTTGAAAACACCACTTTTCTTCCTATAACACAAAATTTTTTGCTCCATACGGAACTGGAGTCGGAGCACCTTCAACTTCTTGTCAATCTCATCGTTGCTGAGAGAAATTATGTCTGGACTTTCCTTCAAAATACCGTGCTTCTTATTCCTGTTTTTGTACTCAGAGTACGCAATATTCCAAAACTTCTACGAGACAAATTCCTGAGAGAAAATATGTCCGGGATTTCCTACGAAACATCGAGCTTTCTATTCTTGTTTATGTAGTCAGAAAACGTAATGTTTCAATGTATTTTACGAGACTGAAAATCCTCAACGAGTTTGTCTTTTCCTGCGTCCACACACTTTTATTAACAACAAAACAGATTACTGAAAAAATAAAAATACGAAAGTCAGCAAAGAGGTTTTCACAACACAATGCAAAAGAATACTGATGGTTGTCTAGGAGAGGAAAAGGCTTCCCAGACTGTGTTTGGAAACATGTTCCAGACATGAAAATTCTGTTTCTTGTGATCCATTTGAAATGGAAAACAAGAAACATTGTTTCTTTCTCCGAAAACACCAGAATTTGTTAAATGTTTTTGGAACAGTTTGCAAACAGTTTTGAAACATCCTCAAAAACATATACAAACAAAAGTAACATGTTTTCAATTAATTTCCAAACAATGTTTTCCGAAAATGTTTCTAAATTTGGACGGGGTTTCAGCCATTACACAGTAAAAAAAAATCTGAAATTCACGAGCCACTTTCCGTGATTTCTTTCGTGAATTAACGAAACATATTTCTGATACAACCTTTTCCGTAAAATGACGGAAAAACCTTTGAATTTCATAAATTTTTCGTACGCCAGAAAAATTCTGAATTTTCAGAAACCTTTCCGCAATTCCTTTCTTATATTAACGGAAAAACTCCATTCTTACTTTTTCCGCATCCATATGACGAAAAACAGGAGAGATTCACGGGATACTTGGGGGTTTAATTAACTGTTAAATTTTAATAGTCTGTCGAAGGATTTGATTCCGAAGTTCTGTAGCGAGATCGGATATTGTGGATAGTATATCGTATGAATTTTGGTTACAATGGCACAGGATACTTTTTCTCCTCGTCCCCATTTTGTGCCCCAGCTATTATACACTATATTTTCAAAAGTCACCGGACACAAAGAAGAGAAACAAAACATAGCATTTATTGACATACATTAGAACGGTGTCGGTCCACTTTTGGCTTTAATGCATGCACCGACTCTTCCAGACATGCTTTCGACAAGGTTCTGAAACACAGTAATAGGTATGCGCTTCTATTCAGTACATAATGCTGCCGCTAACTGTTGCTTAGCAGTAGGCCTTGGTTCTAAGCTTCTTATGCGGCGCTCTAATTCATCCCATAAGTGCTCTGTGGGTTTAAAAGCAGGGCTCTGTGCTGGTCAGTCCACACACGATACGGAATTATCGTCAACCCACGCCGTAACAGTTCTTGCTTTGTGGCTCGGTGCATTATCCTGCTGATACCAACAAGGCTCGGCTCCATAGTATTGTCACAGAGTTGGTTAACAAGTTTGTCCACGATAACCAATGGAACGGAACCATACCACGAAAAACACCCCCACACGAGTACACTGCCAGCGACACTGTGGTAAATAGAGTTCCCTCGGCTACCGCCATACCCACCCACGGCCATCAGACTGATGGATCGTGTATCTCGATCCATCAGTCCATAGGACGCCTTTCCATTGATCTACGGTCCACGATAAATGTTCTTTACACCATG
The DNA here is from genome assembly GCA_039090855.1 of Macrothele yani. Classification (NCBI taxonomy): domain Eukaryota; kingdom Metazoa; phylum Arthropoda; class Arachnida; order Araneae; family Macrothelidae; genus Macrothele; species Macrothele yani. The sequence goes on from CM077014.1 coordinate 7,327,920, forward strand.
CTTAACGACGAGTAGCATTCCGAGTGGAGATAAAAGGCTTGTGAGCAGCCGCACGACCACGGTAACCCATGGAATGAAGTTCTCTGCGAATGCTACGTGTACATACAGAGATTCCAGCATTTTTACTCACCTGTACACTGAGGTCTTGTGCAATACTGCGCCGATTAGCTGTAACGACTCTCCTGAGGCTTCGACGTCCTCTATCACTGATTTTCTTTGGTCTGCCGGTACGTTTTGCTGCTTTAGGCACGCCATGCATCTTCTACTTATTCAGTACATCCAAAACAGTTGACTTGGGTATGTTTAAACGCCTCTTGGTTTCTCTTATGGACAACCCACTAATATAACACCCAACAATCTTTCCTTTCTCAAAGTCAGTTCTCTCCCGCCGCGACCTTTTCACTCAACCTGTGCACAGCGCGATATGATCTCGGTCAGCTGCAAGCTTGTATTTATAACGTTTCCCGTAAGAAACCAGGTACTTATTTTTTTTTTTTTTTTTTTGTAAAGGTGATTGTAAAATTCTGTGTATCAGTCTGTGGAATCCATCACACAATAGCTATGTAGCTGTCACGAGTAAATTTCATATTTATAAGTTTTGTGAAATAATAAAACAATACATTTCCCCATTTCTTAAAGATGCAAGATATTTATTGTCACTTTAAAAAAAAAAAAAAAAAAAAAAGATCTGAAGTTTTAAAACATTCTGTTGTTTCGAAAAATCACGATGAAAAAAATATCTAATTTGTAATAAGACTTCCTACAGGAAGAACAAAATTATTACAAACGTATTTAAGAAAATAAGTTCCAATAGAACATAAAATGACTGAATCAATCGCCTTAATGAAAAAGATAATTCATCGCCTAATTAGTTTTGCTTGTGACTTTTGGCTTTCTGGCTCAGTAGTTAAGACGCGTGGCTTCAACCCAAACGACCTGGACTCGATCCCCACCACCGGCGCAAAAGGACTCTCTCGCGTAAAGGCTGAAATATTTAGAGTCTTCGGTGTTCCCAAATTTATGTCGAAATACGGAAAAACTTAAAACGGACTTTTCTGAAATAAACGGAATTACTGACTACGGAAAATCTGTGACCTATCGGCAACTTTGCTGCACGTTATTTTCAGAAATTTTTCGTGAATTAACACCACTTATTTTTTACATTCTGGAAGACTGTGTTTCCCAGTTTCCCTAAGGAACGTTTTTTAAGACGAACTTCCCGTGGAACTCTCAAAAGTATTTATAAATGAGTGGTCCCGAGCGTCGGCTATGGTAACAACAGGATCAGGGCTCGATTTAAGCGGTATCGTATCGCAAACTGCGAATCAAATCGACCTGAGTCGCTCTGCAGATATGACTTTGTTTCGGATACATTGCGATACATTTCATTTTGAACTCCCGTTACGCTGACCTTCAGTAAACTTTTCGAACTTTTATGGTGGTTGCTGTGGTCCTTATGCCAACATTACTTTCCCCCGAAAGATCAGATCAGATCTGATGAAGAGGATTGTAAGAAAGGAGCGTCTAACCTCAGGTCTTAAACAACATAAAGAATTAGGAAGCTGGGAGATTTGCGCTAGAGTGCCTAACAGGAAAGTGACACGGAAGCGAAGTAGAAAGGGGGAGGAAGACGCCCTTATTTTTAACCGGGGGGCCAGTACCAGGAGATCCACGGCTTAGCGTGCCCATCCGACGCAGGGTGGATATTTAGTGGTTCGACCGTTCGTACCTGCCTGGGATCGGCCCTGAGGTTTCTCCGTGGCAGTCACGAACGTTGACCACTAGTCCACCCGCAGTTTAGTATCAGATCAGATGTAGAGGATTTTAGGAAGGGAGTGTCTGACCCCAGGTCTTAAACAACCTTTATAAATAGAAAGCTAGGAGATTTGTGCTAGAGTGCCCGATAGAAAAGTGAAACGGAAGTGAGGTAGAAAGGGGGAGGGGGAGACGCTCTTATTTATTACCGGGGAGCCAGGACCCGGAGATCCACGGCTTAACGTACCCCTCCGACGCATGGCGGATATTTAGTGGTTCAAGCGTTCGCACCTGCTGGGATCGAACCCGGTCTTCTCCGTGGCAGTTACGAACGCTGACCACTAGGCCACCTGCGGCCCGTAATTTAGTATTCAGATCAGATCATATATAGAGGATTTTTTGGAAGGGAGTGTCTGACCCCAGGTCTTAAACAACCCTCAAAAATAGGAAGCTAGGAGATTTGGGCTAGAGTGCCCGATAGTAAAGTGACACAGAAGCGAGGTAGAAAGGGGGAGGAAGACGCCCTTATTTATTACCGGGGGGCCATTAACCGGGGTCCGATGGCTGAACGTGCCCATCCGACGTACGGCGGGCACTTAATGGTTCGAACGTTCTTACCTGCGTAGGATCGAATCTGAGGTTATCTCCATGGCAGTCACGAACGCTGACCACTAGGCCATCCGGGGCCCTAGTTTAATATTTTAAGTCAATAAAACTATTATACAGATTCATTTTAAATATGTAGTGGTAGACAAATCGTATTTTTTTATGAAGTGTATACTCAATTATGTGACTTCGAATTTTGTAACTTCGACATAAAAATTATGTAATTAATATATTATAGAGACTTTATATATTTGTTTTCTAGCCTAATACATTTCTTAATGTGAATTTTATCATTCCTATAAATATTAATTTTCCATAACGATTTAGTAATACTTTTTCAGACCTTTACAGAAGAAAGTGAGCGGTGTATAATTAAGCACATAATTCAACATTTTGCCTTATTGCTGTAAGCCAAGAATGGAGAAAGCTTAAGGAATTCTGGCTCCAGAATACGGCAACTTCATCAAGAGAAAACTTGTGGTTCTTCATTTTAAAATTTAAAAGAAATATCTGCTGTAATTTTTCTCATCTTTTTGAAATACTTCTAGTTTTTCAAGTGTCTAATGTCATTGTGGAGAGCGGTTTTTCCAACATGAGTCGCATAAAGAGTGGCTATCTCACCAGTCTTAGTGAATCTTCGTTGGAAATTTCAATGCGCATATCTGTTGGACCATCTATGGACAAATTTTCACCTAATGAGGTTGTAAAAAAACCACTTCCAAACCACGTAGGCCCAACACATGTCCATATAGCAAAAGAAAAATTTGTGATGTTGAAGGGGAGCAACATTAAAAAAGGTAATAAATAAATAATGTATCTAAAATTTATTTCTAGTTTGTTTTAGAGCAGGTACTGAACTGCTATCACAGCGTAACTTCTTAGTGCTAAACAAAAGTTTCTCATCTCATTGCTACACAAAACTTAATTTGTATAGCAAATGTTGCTACACATTTATTTTTTCGCAAATCAAGCCCTGAACAGGATCAAGCAACAAACAATAAGGTACTTAAAAGTAGCCTATAACTATACTAGTGATCCGAATTTCTTGACGTAGAATAGAAATCAAAGCTTTCGCACATCAGCCAGATGGATTTTTCAAGGAAGGTAGACAAGAAAGTGCGAACTGAATAATAGAACGCTTCAACAATTTAAACGCGGTGACTTAACTTGACAATAAACGAACAGATGCGAAGGTAATTAGGCATTCAAAAACACAAGGCGTTATGCTCGTTTAGCACGCGGAATCATCATGGAAGAAAAACAAAAGGTATTCACTACTTGAGGTACTGGTTCTAAACCCGTGGCAACTCTAGCGAGACGTTATCATTGCATGACTCGCTGTTGGTTATGATCTCCAAAGTTTCGCGAATGGCAGTAGATCTTGGGGTGGAGTAGGAGGCTAATTTTTTTACGTCATCCCATATAGGAGCACCGGACTCGAACTTCACTTCTCTGGATAGGGCCGTGGTTACTTTGCCATACTTAATGTATCTTTTATGTTGGTTAACTCTAATTCTAAAAGAACGTTTGGTCATTACACTGTAATATCGCTTGGAACCGTCCGGATATCGTAGCGGAATGGCATAAACACCGGCTTCATTGGAAGGCGAGGCCTTGTCAGCGTTTCTCTTAAGCATGGCGTCTTCATACGCCATACGCGCTCAAGAAGATGAACCTCGGTGTTGGCATGATGCCAGTTTATCTTCCTCAGCGCGTTTTTGAACCGATAGGAAACATTTTGGTATGTAGGGAATTGAACCCAGGTAGGCCGCCCCGGTGGCGCATTGGTCTAAGTGATGGCCTCTGATCATTCGTCCGAAAGGGGTCCGGGTTCGAATCCCGGTCAGGCATGGATGTTGTGTTTGTCTTACGGCACTGGCTCTCTCCCTTCCCTGGAACCAGTGACCCTAAATTAGGGACGGGCGACAGCTTATAGCCCATTGAGTTGATCATGGTGGTCGTTAAACCTACAATCAAAAAACAAAAACAGGTAGGCGTAGCAGCGGCCTAGAAAGATATGACTGGTTCTGGTTTTCTCGATATAGCTATGTACCAGGTTCGGGGCGTATCCTGCCTCAGCGGCAAGCTCGATAACGTTTTTCATTTCGCACTGCCTAGAAGGAATATCTTAGGAGACTGCAAAGGCTCTTCGGACTCGAGAACGAAAGAAAGCTGTCTTGTAATCAGCTGGGCAGAATGAGCTGCGGAGCATCAGGTTGGGGACGGATGTGCGTTTATAACAGACTTCTGTTCGAAGGCGATTTTCAGGTAATTTACTTAGTAAAACATCCAGATAAAGCAAGACACCATTGTGATTTTTTTTTCTATAGTGAAATTGATCGTAGGGTGCATATCTTTGATTTTATCCACAAAAAGCGGGATAGTCTCCTTTCCGTGAAGCCATGTGAAAAATACATCGTCCGCATATCTTAGCCAAGTGGTACGCCTTGGCGTGATGTTACTGAATATATATTGCTCAATTGGGCGAAGTATTTCTTCCGCGAGGACGACTGAAAGCGGTGATCCCATCGGAGCGCCATTTATCTGTTTGTAAAATTGTCCTTCGAAACCGAAATAGCTGGGATTTGAGACCAAGTCCATTAATTTGACAAAGGGTATATTATAAAAATATTTTTTGTATTTATATAAATTATATTATTATAAATACAAGCAATAAGGTAGTACGAAATTAATTTAATACTGAAAAACAGTGGGTGTGTAAATAAAAATACGCATAAACTGCTTTCACATACATGCGTGTTTTCTCCTTGTGCGTACATATGCAGAAGAAAAACAAATGACCTACATTTACGTTATACGACACAGCTGCAGCATTTAACCGAGTTCTTCCTTTTGCTTATCTGTGTAAGAAAACCTCAGTTTCACATGAATGACTGACTGTGACACAAACACTTAACAATTCGACAAAACCAGGAATCTTCAATCGGATTAAATCAAAAGTTGAAAAGAATTTCTATGAATTTTTGCTTCAGTTCTAGTCAGTGTTTCTTTCAGGACTTTATGGCCGGGGTAGGGGGGGCAAATGGAACCTTAGAGAGGGCAAGTTTTCCATTTGTTATATATATATATATAACAACGCTACAATGATCTTGCTACATAAAAAAGGTAACATTGAGGATCTCAGGAACTACAGACCTATCAGCCTCCTATCAGTGGTTTATAAAATCTTCACTAAAGTTCTTTCACACCGCTTGAAGGTGACACTGGACATGGCTCAACCGAGAGAACAAGCTGGATTCAGGAGTGGCTACAGCACAATAGATCATATCCACGTACTGAGAGAACTAATTGAAAGAGCGAGGGAATATGAACTTCCATTGTGCATGGCTTTTATCGATTATGAAAGAGCCTTTGATTCGGTGAAACCATCAGCAGTTGCAATGGCTCTGAAATCCTGCGGTATTGAAGATGCATACATTAATATTATTAATAACATCTATGAAAATGCAAGTGCAAAGATTCGGCTGTTTTAAAATACAACACACATAAAAATTGGAAAAGGAGTGAGACAAGGTGACACCATATCTCCGAAGCTCTTTAATGCCACGTTGGAAAATGTCTTTCAATCACTGAACTGGGAAAACAAAGGGATAAAGATTAATGGAGATTATCTAACCCACCTTCGTTTTGCTGATGACAGTCATTTTTGCAACTACCCCATCAGAGCTACAGAGTATGATCCAGGAACTTGCTGACAAGAGTAAAGAAGTGGGATTAAAAATGAACTTTCAGAAGACAAAAGTGATGTACAATGCTTTTACAAGAAATGAAGATTTAACGATTGATGGAGAAAAGCTGAAGATAACAGACACGTACGTTTATCTTGGACAACAGATATCAAGTGAGGGTCACACTGGTGAAGAAATTAATCGGCGTACAAAACTTGCCTGGAGAGCTTTTGGAAGAAACAGCATAATTTTCAAGAGCAATATGCCATTATGTCTTAAAAGAAAAGTGTTTGATCAATGCATCCTTCCAGTGCTTACGTATGGTGCAGAGACGTGGACCTTAACTAAAAGAGACATACAAAGGCTGCAGACAACTCAAAGCAGCATGGAGAGGTGCATGCTTGGTGTAACCAGGAGAGATAAGAAGAGGAACACGTGGATCCGAAAAATGACAAGAGTTGAAGACATCATGATCAGAGTTAAATCCGTGAAATGGCAATGGGCTGGACATACTGCCAGAAGAACAGACCATCGATGGACAGCCGAAATTTTAGATTGGATTCCAAGGGACAGGAAAAGACCCAGAAGAAGACCACGTGGGAGATGGGTGGATGAAATTCGAAAGTATGCGGGAGTGACGTGGAGGTAACTAGCACAAGACAGACCGTTGTGGAGGAAACTTGGGAGACCTTCGTCCAGCAGTGGATTGATAATGGTTGACAATGATGATGATGATGATATCATTGTCAACCATTATCAATCCACTGCTGGACGAAGGTCTCCCCAAGTTTCCTCCACAACGGTCTGTCTTGTGCCAGTCTCCTCCATGTCACTCCCGCATATTTACGAATTTCATCCACCCATCTCCCATGTGGTCTTTTTCTGGGTCTTTTCCTGTCCCTTGGAGTCCAATCTAAAATTTCGGCTGTCCATCTATGGTCTGTCCTTCTGGCAGTGTGTCCAGCCCATTGCCATTTCAGGGATTTAACTCTGATCATGATGTCTTCCACTCTCGTCATTTTTCGGATCCACGAGTTCCTCTCCTTATCTCTCCTGATTACACCAAGCATGCACCTCTCCATGCAGCTTTGAGTTGTCTGCAGCCTTTGTATGTCTCTTTTAGTTAAGGTCCACGTCTCTGCACCATACGTAAGCACTGGAAGGATGCATTGATCAAACACTTTTCTTTTAAGACATAATGGCATATTGCTCTTGAAAATTATGCTGTTTCTTCCAAAAGCTCTCCAGGCGAGTTTTGTACGCCGATTAATTTCTTCATCAATGTGACCCTCACTTGATATCTGCTGTCCAAGATAAACATACGTATCTGTTATCTCCAGTTTTTCTCCATCAATCGATAAATCTTCATATATATATATATATATATATATAATTGTAGCACAGGGGCGGATTTAGAGGGTCCTTCTTTCCCTGGAAAATGTTTAATAAAAATGTATGAACTTACATTAGAAAGAAATGCTTTAATTTTCCTTCAATTTTTCATTAACTATAATTTTGTTCCAGATGGTGGATTTCAAAAACTTCTTTTTTCGTCGTCTCCCCCCCCCCCCCGAAGAAAAATTCTACATACATCCCTGATATAGTAATTACTTCTTTAAACATTTCAGGAATAAACTGCTTTTTTAGCTAAAGGAGCGGGGGTGGAAGGGGAGGTTCCGCAGGCTTAAAATTTTTATCTATTAAAATGCATTGAACGCCACTCTTGTTCCTGAATCACGATTCCCAGTCAATTAGGTATGATTAGTCTACTTATTATATTTTGAAAAATACCATGCGTCGTAATACACTTTTTAATAAAATAAACTATAACTAGCACCATTTAAACAAATATTTAAAAAATTATAATTGGAGAAATATTTGTAGCATAAAAAGAAACGAAACTTCCCTTTTCATCATAGCCTGAATTTATTAAAATTTGGCTCGGTAACCTAAAAAGGTCTCCGAGGGTCGTTTCCGGGAGGGCTTCGCCCCCCTGGATGTATGCCTGAAAGAAACACTGGTTCTAGTTATTTGGTCCGAGTTCATACATTTTATTGTGCAGAGGACAGCAGTTTCGATTCGCCCACTACGATTACGTGAACTGCTATTTTATAGGCCGCCCCGGTGGCGCAGTGGTCTAAGCGATGGCCTCTGATCATTCGTCCAAACGGGGTCCGGGTTCGAATCCCGGTGAGGCATGGATGTTGTGTTTGTCTTACGGCACTGGCTCTCTCTCCCTTCCCTGGAACCAGTGACACTAAATTAGGGACGGGCGACTGCTTATAGCCCATTGAGTTGCTCACGGCGGTCGTTAAACCTTCAATCAAATCAAATCAAACTGCTATTATGATCGTCCTGGATGTATTTTAAATGTGCGAGAGAAAGTCACACACGTGAAAGAAAATAATTTCGAATAAGATTCGTTGTCATTTTAATATATTTTCAATATTTTAAAATGCAAGGAAAATCGAATGCGAAGCCATGCTAATGAGCCCTCAACCCCACCCTTCCTTTTCCGAATGATCTATGAAAAAAGAGTTGTTGTTTCAAATAAAATATTAAAAGCAAAGTTTGCAAACACTGGGACACACAATACGTGTTGGTTGGCTACCATTTACAATTCATCCAGAATCCCCCCCCCCCATCTGTAACCACCCCCAACTGGTGCCAGGCCTACAAGTTCACTGTCCACTGTTTCACTCCTGGCAAGGTCACGAGGAATCGCGACTGCAGCGCCACCTAGTGGCCAACTAGGAACGGAAGCTGAGGATTTGCGGAGCGGTAGAGACAGCGAAGATGAATTCCTAGGGCCCAATGCTGACTCATCCGGGACCACCCTACCAGTAATCTCTGTGCCCATTTTTGGCCAGCGGCCGTACTTTCGTGACCCGGAATGCCCTCCACCTGTGACAGATACTCACGAGCGAAACGATTCATTCGGCTGCTCGGAGCGAGGGCGACCGGTTTGTTTTGATGCCGAAAAAACACGTGCGAAAAAAGAAAAAAAAACAAAACAAAACTGAGTGAACCGTTTATATTCAGTTTTTGTTTTCTTCCAAGATTAAAGCACTTCTCTCCCGCCCTCCTCAGTTTAAGTACGTTATCTTGTTCTCCCCATATATTTGCACAACTTTTGGAGGACGGACCGGAGTGATTTAATGGCGTCGCGCAAAAGAATGAAAGGAAACTGGCAACAGAAAGGGCGAAGAAAATTTAAAGAAAGAAAAAAGATAAGAAAGGCTAGCGCTCCTTCCTATGTTTGAGTCTCGCACTTATGAAAGCCGCTTTTCCGCGAAAATCTATCAAAATTACGGCTGCTGTCAGCATTGTAAATGGCAACGAGAAAAATTAGAAGCTTCAACATAAATGAATAAGTGGGGAAATATATGAGCTCCGAAAAATCAAAAATTCAGAAAACAGGTTTGAAATTCTGACATTAGAAAGATTTATCCTTCCCCCTCCCCCCGGCCGCACACACACAAAATTCCAGTCGTTTTCAGTAAATGCCATGAAATGTAATAGGGCGTGTTTCCACAACACTTTATAAATTTTCACGGATTTCCATTATTTTTAAACTATATTTCTTGAAAACAAAGATAATTATCCAAAGAAACATGATAGGATGGATTAAAGGTTCCACTCAGTAGTCATTAGAATGACAGTTTTAATAATCTACGAACGAGCTTAATTGTCTTCAGAGACCAAAGAGCGAAATGAACAAAAAGCAATGAACTGTCACTGCCAAAAGTAAATTTTGACGTGCCCGGGCTACATGATTTTAAAGTCTGAATCTATGAAATGAAGAGACTTTCGCGGCACTAAGACGCAATAAATTTCTCTTTAGAGAATAAATTACATTGAAGTTAATTAAGGATCTAATAAAGTTTTATACTGTACAAGTTAAATGAGTTAAAAACACGGAAAGCAAAGACAGACAAAAAAAACAACAGGTAAAACTGTTTCATTGTGATGCGGTGGCGACAGAAAAACGTGATGAGAACTTCCTTGTAAACTTCCAAAGAGAGAAAAAAAAAAAAAGGTATTTTCTTTGAAAAGGGGCAAAGCAAACCTCGAAATTATTAAATTTTTCTATTCGTACTTCTTCAGGGGTGAGGAGGGAGACAACTTTCTGGAGACCCTGTGATCTAACGACTCCGAGACCAGTGTTTTCACAATCACATGACTAGTGCCAAGAATTGACATTTTTTTTTTTTATTGGAGGTTTAACCGACCACCGTGAGCAACTCAGTGGGCTATAAGCAGTCGCCCGTCCCTAATTTAGGCTCACTGGTTCCAGGAAAGGGAAAGAGCCAGTGCCGTAATACAAACACAACATCCATGCCTCACGACATTCGAACCCGGGCCCCTTTCGGACAAATGATCAGAAGCCTTCGCTTAGACCACTGCGCCACCGGGGCGGCGAATTGACATCATCCAAAACTACTGACTCTTACAATACTTCCTTTAAACACAGAGGCAGCAGTCATTGGATAAGATACTATGATACCTAGAAGTAAGACCCCTACCCCATGCCTGAATGGTCAAATGCGCGGACGATTCGACAAATCAGTGTTATTGGTATTTCAGTTCCACATTTTGACTTCATGACATCTGTGAATGTTCGCTTTCAGTCAGGATAGTCATTTTTGGTGTCATTTCAGTGGTTTAGTGATCACGAGGTCCTTTTTCTCGAACTTATATTCCAGAAAAGATCCACTTATATATCCCCGATTCAAATAACTAACGCTTTCTTACGATATCTCTTTGGTATGAGTGCTTGTGAATGATCTCCGGTGAGAGGTTCCTTCCAAACGCTGGTTGAGCATGGGAGAATAAACATTCCTATATATGTGCGGAGGAAAGGGTTCTCTCAAAAACTGCGAATTATTTTTTATTTTTTTTAAGTAGTCGTAGCTGGAAGCCTCTGGTTGATTTTTTCATACCAGGACGCTGTGTGCTGTTTTCCCTACTGGCAAGGGTTGGGTGTGAAAGCGTAGAGTGGGTCTCTTTGTACTTATAAGTCTGAATGCTCTGCTTACGTAACTTGTGTCGTGGGATTAAAAACCGTCCCTATGAACGAAAAATGAGTTCACGAAGCGATCGTAGCATAAATGTCTGTTTAGTGAGAGGGCGGACATATCTTCATAATTAAAATTGTGAATTAATGGCATTAATTAGGCAAATTGATTTGGGCGGATTTTGCAATTGTTGCGACTTTCTGCTCAAAATTTTAGAACTGCAAACTCTTTGCGCAACTACTTTACATGTAGTTATTAAAATTAATACTCAATAGTTTATTTAATAACCTTTAGTTATTAAATTAATGCTCAATAATACTACTACCAAGTGTACATATTTTACTTTTTCCCATCTTTTAACAGGTACGGGCCACAATCCAAACACCTGCCTCCTTGGCCCAAAATCAAAAGTTACGCCACTGATGGCGACGGTGTATCGAGATGCCAGTGGACACTTTAAAAAGAAACAAAAAATGCTCCTATCACAAGGAAAGCATTCAGCAGGAATGGTTCCCCAATCACGTCCAAACATTCAGTGAGCAACCCTGGCCGCCAAATTCCCCAGATTTGAATCTCGTCGAATATTTGTGGGACACAAAAGAAAACCAACGCAGCATTCGCCGGTCCACACCAGCGTCTCCTAGAACTCCGGAACGTCATGTTCTTCTGATGCAGAATACCTAAGGACGCTTTCCGTGGTGGAGTGGAGTCTTATGACGAGCAGGGTGCAGTCGTGGCCCAACAAGTTCTTACGTAGGTGGTGATAAGGCAACGGCTCATGAGTGTGTAATACACAACTTAATCCAATCCAAAAGAATTGTTCTCCTCATTTCAATCCACATCTTAATAATGCTCTACAGAAAATGTGTGGTTAATTTGATTAACACCCAGGCACTCGTTGACTGCCTTTAATATCTTGACTGCAGACGGGTAGTGCGGATCTTTAGAGGTATGATCATGGACATAGCTCTGAAGAAGTGTTTACGCGGTTGTTACATTTGTAGTAAATTTACAAGAAATAGTCACCAATGTCCATTTTGCATCCTGCTGAATTCGTACATTTATTTCTTCATGAAGCTTTCAAATTCCTTAGCTTGGTACATCTTTCCGGACAGTTACCACTTTCATCACTTCTACAATGAACTTTTGAAATTCCTTAGCTTGGTACATCTTCCCAGACAGTTATAACTTTCATCACTTCTACAATGAACTTTTGAAATTGGCTAGGTACATCTTCCCAGACAGTTACAACTTTCATCTCTTCTACAATGAACTTTGGAAATTCCTTAGCTTGGTACACCTTCCCAGACAGTCTTTCATCACTTCTACAATGAACTTTTGAAATTCCTTAGCTTGGTACATCTTCCCAGACAGTTACAACTTTCAAACTACCAAAATCAAGGACTAATAAAACTACTTCGGAATGGTAAAAATACATAGCTTGTCCCAAAACAACTGAGAAAGTTCTTATAAAGAAAAGTGTGCAATACTGCGTTCGACCTAGCCATGAGCCTCAAAAAAACTGTAGTCGTTGTAGCAAACGGCAACATATGTTTATCACCCATGCGTCGTTGGTAATGCGCAGATTAATAATCGTTGCTTCGTCAACCCCTAACAAGAGTTTTCACGCTGGTATTTTTCGAAAAAAAAAGTGGATACGAAAGAGGAACAAAGATGCGCCATTAAGTTTTGCTGTCGACTGAAGAAATCTGTCGGAGAGACTTCCCCCGTCTTATGCAAGAAGCTTATAAAGATGAATGCCCAGGAAAATCAACAATTTACAGATAGCAAAAAGAATTTATGGATGGTCATGAGTCGGCGGCTTTAATCACGCATGGTGGAAGACCTTCAAAGAGTGTCAGAGGCAAACATCAATACAAATAGGTGCTATTATACGGGAAGACAGACACCTATCAGAGATATCGAAGATATGTTTCACATTTCAAAAATCATCAACTCACAGAATTTTAACCGAGCATTTGGGCATGAAACGAGTTTGTTCAACCGTCGGTTCCCCATTTCTTTTCATGTACAGCCCAATTCGAGGCCGTACATGGCCAGTTCTGTGGTTTGTTATTTGGAGAAAATTATTATTAAGTTGATGCCCCAACCTGCATACAGTTCAGAATTGTTACTTCTGGTTGTTCCCGATTTAAAAAAAAAGACATTATGGGGACGACAATTTGAGACTGATAAAGAACTTATCAGCCAAACAGTGATGGGCAGGGGTGCTTTAACAGCATTTCAGAATTCCAGAAGACATTGAAAAAGTGGGAGGAATGTTGGGACCAGTGGTCAGTGGCGCACCGAGGAATTACTGTGAGTGTGTGTGTGTGGGTGGGGGGGCTAGATGTATATTTATGTATGTGTGTTTAGGCACATTATATATATATATATCATCACCATCATCATTGTCAACCATTATCAATCCACTGCTGGACGAAGGTCTTCCCAAGTTTCCTCCAAAACGGTCTGTCTTGTGCCAGTCTCCTCCATGTCACTCCCGCATACTTTCGAATTTCATCCACAAATCTCCCATGTGGTCTTCTTCTGGGTCTTTTCCTGTCCCTTGGAATCCAATCTAAAATTTCGGCTCTCCATCGATGATCTGTCCTTCTGGCAGTATGTCCAGCTTATTGCCATTTCAGGGATTTACCTCTGATCATGATGTCTCCCACTCTTGTCATTTTTCGGATCCACGAGTTCCTCTTCTTATCTCTCCTGGTTACACCAAGCATGCGCCTCTCCATGCTTCTTTGAGTTGCCTGCAGCCTTTATATGTCTCTTTTAGTTAAAGTCCACGTCTCTGCACCATACGTAAGCACCGGAAGGATGCATTGATCAAACACTTTTCTTTTAAGACATAATGGCATATTGCTCTTGAAAATTATGCTGTTTCTTCCAAAAGCTCCCCAGGCAAGTTTTGTACGCCGATATACATATACACTGAAGAGTAATTGGATTAGAGACAGCTGGCGTTATGCAAATGTGGCGCTGTGGGCGGCCCTGTAAACGGAAACGACATGACGTAGGCAGCGATCCGACAATGCGACGGGAATCAGTAAGAGTCGGACGCAGAATGGGTATGACGAAGGATCTAACCGCATTTGATCGTGAGCAAATTGTGTGGGCCCGATGAATGGGTCACTCCATCTCGGAAGTCGTGCAGGCACTGGGATTTTCACGAGCCACTGTGTCACGAGTGCACCGCGAATACATCGAATCCGGTAAAACCATCCCTGCAAGATCCAACTGCCGTGGACACAAGCGTGTGGATGAGCGGGGTCATCGTCGACTAGTTCGGATTGTAACAGCGGATAGACAGGCCACAGTGCAAGAAATCACTCGGCAATTTAACGCTGGTGCACAAAAACGTGTAAGCAGCCACACCATCCAGAACCATCTCCTCGCTATGGGGTACAGAAGCCATCGTCCCACGAGGGTACCGCTGCTGACCGCACATCACAGGGTGCAAAGATTAGCATGGGCGCGGAAACACCGCCACTGGACCCTAGACATATGGAAAAATGTTGCCTGGACTGATGAGTCGAGATTCACGTTGGTACATGCGGATGGCAGGATACGAGTACTGCGCAAACCACATGAAGCGATGGATCCTTTTCGCCAGCAGGGTGCTTTTCAAGCTGGTGGGGGTGGCATTCTCGTCTTGGGACTGTTTACGTGGACTGAAATGGGACCCCTGGTACGTGTGACATCGTCCCTCCCAGGTCAACTTACCGGGATATCCTGGACGACCATTTGCTCCCGTTTGTGCGTCTTCAACATCCTGCAAAATGACAATGCAGCGTGCCATCGCACCCGAATTGTATCCGAATGGTTGGATGAACACTCCACCGACGTGACTTCCCTTCCTTAGCCAGCTAGGTCACCTGACCTCAATCCCATCGAGCACATCTGGGATATGCCATCGAGAGAGATGTTCGAGACTCTGACCCCCTCCATCAAATCTTCGTGAACTGTGGGAACTTGTTCAGGGGTCGTGGATCCGTGTGGCTTCCCAACGCTTCCGGTGTCTTGAGTCCATGCCGAGACGAATCGCCGCCGTCCCCAGGGCGAAAGGTGGAGCTACACATTACACTAGTGTTACACGGCACTAGCAGTGTTCCTGCCGAGTCTGCCGGTAACGGTGCTTGAGACCTGAAGTACAATTTAGTTGGCCACGGCACCAGGTGAGAATCTCAGGTGCACTGCTGCACTCAAAGATTCACACCAGAACATAAAAAATGAAAAAGTTGAAGAATGACCCGAAGCATAAGGCTTGGGTGAATCCACCTTGTGAACAAAATAACAACAACAAATAAAAAATAAAATAATCTAAAAAAAAATGATACTTTGGGATCAGAGTTGTGATGAGGTTCACCCGCAATCACCAATTCGTGACTGAGTGTAGTGGTCCGGATCTTACTCCGGTACATTCAATCCCCAACCAGCCAGTACAACACTCACTTTCGCAAATAACACATGATTCTCAAATACACAACACAACATTTAATAACGTTCTGCGAGATTTAAACAGATCCGGCGCTCTCTAGGCGCATAGACAATTGCCCCTCATATGTGGGCAGCATACGGTGTCACACTTTACTGTCGGATAACGCAGCCGACTGAGTCTCCACCGGACTATCTGAACAAGAGATACTACTCGTTTACACACTAAATAGAGCTGCAGGTGATATTCATATACAATTGCTTAGAGAATAAAAAAAATTATATGCAAACGATCACATTAAAAATACTCGCGACACAAAATACACAAGCACGTTAATTTGCGGTATAAGATTATAGGTGCGAAATACTGCCAAAGTTAATTAACTAAATCTAATAAGCATGCACATGCAGAACCCTGCCCCGCTGACGTTGGTCCTGAACCAAAGTTAAAAGAAACTGTCCCGCCCAGCGGAATTTGTGGCCACACCTTCTCCCTTATTCATGTAAAAAAAGTAATCAGGAAATGGGCCCTGTAAGAAATTGAAATCTGTATGTGCAGGTATTTCCTCTGAGGTTCAGTCACTCAGCATTACTGCATCTATGTCCATGCAGCTTTGGGTGTCGGGATGGCACAAGTTCGCAGATGTGCGAAGAAAGAAAAAGGAAATATTCATCTACTTACAGTTTCGTGACTTTGCTGTGCAAATCCGTTGTGCATCACATAATATCACTCGACAAAAAAAAACACGCACACAGACACTTGCACCATGTGGCAGCACCGAAGATTCAACACTTCACTTTGACGCTTGATGTAAATGAAGCACACAATTAAAAATGGTAATATCACGCCGCACTTTGTTGCAATGATTAGAGTGCACACTGATCTATTCTCGTGACGATTTGAAGGTGGGCGTTAAGCAAAATAGGCCCTCTCACATCTGATGTTGCGGTTTCCAAGATTAATTTTCTCGGCCGAGCGAAATCAGACGTGCTTTTACCTTAAGCGCGTATATCGGCAACTCAACATTTCACCTGTATATTTGTTAGGTATCGAAGCCACCGCTCTTACGCTCATATTTTTCTTTCGACATGTTTTTATCCCGTCGCACTTACACGTAGTGGCTTCGCTGCTTACGCGACCACACACACGCACACATGGGGCCTCGCTTCGCCCCGTAAGACAAGCGCATCTCTTCACTTCCTCCACAGTAGGGGATGAATGGGGGTGACGATTCCACACTGCAGTGGTTGGCATCCGAACCCGACTTTGCTTGGCTTCGCTTCTCATTGGAATGACCACTGTCCACTCGCAGACTTCTTAATTCCCCTGTAACTTGGCTTTCATTAGGCCAAACAGTCGCTGAGTTCCATTACGCTCCAGCCTAGAAATTTCTGCTTTATCCCGCGGATTTAGGCATTCTGCTGTCTTTATGGCAAACTGGCATCTCCAGCTGCCTCGAGTTGTCTCCATTTCTTACCAAATGCGGGGAGGTTGCTGCTTCATTTTTCCCAATTCATTTTTTTGCAGATCCAAGGCATCCAGCCTTTCACATCGGAGAGCGCACAGACAACTGAACTTTCTTCCTTATTTTCATGCCAAGTGCGAACTCTTATTTTTCTGCACGGACCACACAGAGAGCAATTGTTCTCGAAAATGCCCCAAACAATCGACGAATTTACGATTATTCGCTAAACCTTTCGTCCCCTATCTTCATTCATTCCTACTCAAGTGGCTCATTCGATACGTATTCCTCTTTCCCTTTCCGTGTTGCATAGGCTGCCCGTCAGCTGCGCCCTGATATTTATGACCTAACAGAGCTATTCTGAGACCACCCAGCCAGAGAGAGAATTCTTCGCCTCTTTTCTTTCCAAACCCCCAGATAAAACTTTATCTGCTGTTTACACTTTTAAACTCCAATCAAGCCTCGAACAATTAATACTTAATTAATTTCACACATCAACCACGCCCATTAATTACTAAATTAATGGCGGGGTGGGGTCGTAACATCGGCCCCTCCTCAAGAAATCTAGAAGTCCTCTTCTGGGCCTATCGCTTTGCTCTTATCAATTTCCAGAGCAACCATTGAGTGCTACCTTTTCCCACAGGTAGAAATAATTCAAATGGCAAAAATATTGCGTTTCTTGCCTTCAAGAGCATTGGAGCGACTTCCCAATTATCCCGCAATTTTGTTAATTAATTTAGAGAACATCCGAAAGAAAAAACAACGTAAATGAGAAATAAATAAAAAAACTGAACTGTAAAAGAACATGTGAGCCTGCCGAACTGTGATTCCTAGCTGCCTCATACAATACGCGACATGGCGGACAAATTTTAAAGTTTTCTTCAGGTTTTAGGAGGGGGGTTGTCCACTGTAACATTCCATCCCCCCATGAAAGAAAAAGGGATGACTGGATGAAGTTTATTCATCCAATCATTCTATTCTTTTTTTTTTTTAACTGTAAACACTCAACCCTTTCCCACCGTCGCAAGGCACCTAATTCCGGATTTAAGTGCCCTGAGAGCGGAAGGAAAGTTTAAGGATTTCATCACACGTTCATTGCTACCCGTCGAGATATGCGGAAAGAAAGTTTAAATATGAGGCATAGCTTCGAGAATCCACGAGTTCCACAGATCTCTCACGTTCGATGCTCCTACGCCCGCGAAATGATTGGAGGACTTTTGACCTGGCTTCCCTGCACTCGTAAGGGATCCACAATCATGCGGGTTCGCGCTGCAAAGGGTTCGGTTTCTGCCCTCAGCTCATCGCTATCAGATAGAAATTCAGCAGCTCTCTCCCGAAATTTAGATTTTGCAATCGCGAGTTTAGTTTGCTCACTCCATCTACCCACCATCGCTACACTTTCGACATCCTGAAAAAAGTGTTTAGCACGATACAGCGGATCAGTGCCTGTAAATAGCCTCAACATGTTTATGCATCCCGCTATTTGCTCACCGTAAACCATAGGTGCGGCTAAAGCTGTTTGTCTCAGCTGTGATGTACCCGCTGTACTTGTAACAGGTGTACTCTTCCGGAACAATTGCAGCCCCAGTGCTCACATGTTCTCCGTCAGAGTGACCACCAGAATCATCTGAATCCATGTGACTCGCAGATGACGATTTTTTCGTGTTAGCCATTTTGTTTTTCTTACCCACTAAAATTATGGCAGTTCTTAGAAAACAGCTTAAGGCTTACTTAATGCTAAATTATACAAAATTCGCACCGAACAAAACTAAATAAAAATAGTAATGGCAGTCAATTCGCACTTATTTTACGAACATGAGTGTTGTTCCGCTAGCTGCAAAATATAGGTATCGATCCTGGGACAACGGCATCATTAATGTTACACGGCACTAGCAGTGTTCCTGCCGAGTCTGCCGGTAACGGTGCTTGAGACCTGAAGTACAATTTAGTTGGCCACGGCACCAGGTGAGAATCTCAGGTGCACTGCTGCACTCAAAGATTCACACCAGAACATAAAAAATGAAAAGTTGAAGAATGACCCGAAGCATAAGGCTTGGGTGAATCCACCTTGTGAACAAAATAACAACAACAAATAAAAAATAAAATAATCTAAAAAAAAAATGATACTTTGGGATCAGAGTTGTGATGAGGTTCACCCGCAATCACCAATTCGTGACTGAGTGTAGTGGTCCGGATCTTACTCCGGTACATTCAATCCCCAACCAGCCAGTACAACACTCACTTTCGCAAATAACACATGATTCTCAAATACACAACACAACATTTAATAACGTTCTGCGAGATTTAAACAGATCCGGCGCTCTCTAGGCGCATAGACAATTGCCCCTCATATGTGGGCAGCATACGGTGTCACACTTTACTGTCGGATAACGCAGCCGACTGAGTCTCCACCGGACTATCTGAACAAGAGATACTACTCGTTTACACACTAAATAGAGCTGCAGGTGATATTCATATACAATTGCTTAGAGAATAAAAAAAAATTATATGCAAACGATCACATTAAAAATACTCGCGACACAAAATACACAAGCACGTTAATTTGCGGTATAAGATTATAGGTGCGAAATACTGCCAAAGTTAATTAACTAAATCTAATAAGCATGCACATGCAGAACCCTGCCCCGCTGACGTTGGTCCTGAACCAAAGTTAAAAGAAACTGTCCCGCCCAGCGGAATTTGTGGCCACACCTTCTCCCTTATTCATGTAAAAAAGTAATCAGGAAATGGGCCCTGTAAGAAATTGAAATCTGTATGTGCAGGTATTTCCTCTGAGGTTCAGTCACTCAGCATTACTGCATCTATGTCCATGCAGCTTTGGGTGTCGGGATGGCACAAGTTCGCAGATGTGCGAAGAAAGAAAAAGGAAATATTCATCTACTTACAGTTTCGTGACTTTGCTGTGCAAATCCGTTGTGCATCACATAATATCACTCGACAAAAAAAAACACGCACACAGACACTTGCACCATGTGGCAGCACCGAAGATTCAACACTTCACTTTGACGCTTGATGTAAATGAAGCACACAATTAAAAATGGTAATATCACGCCGCACTTTGTTGCAATGATTAGAGTGCACACTGATCTATTCTCGTGACGATTTGAAGGTGGGCGTTAAGCAAAATAGGCCCTCTCACATCTGATGTTGCGGTTTCCAAGATTAATTTTCTCGGCCGAGCGAAATCAGACGTGCTTTTACCTTAAGCGTATATCGGCAACTCAACATTTCACCTGTATATTTGTTAGGTATCGAAGCCACCGCTCTTACGCTCATATTTTTCTTTTCGACATGTTTTTATCCCGTCGCACTTACACGTAGTGGCTTCGCTGCTTACGCGACCACACACACGCACACATGGGGCCCGCTTCGCCCCGTAAGACAAGCGCATCTCTTCACTTCCTCCACAGTAGGGGATGAATGGGGGTGACGATTCCACACTGCAGTGGTTGGCATCCGAACCCGACTTTGCTTGGCTTCGCTTCTCATTGGAATGACCACTGTCCACTCGCAGACTTCTTAATTCCCCTGTAACTTGGCTTTCATTAGGCCAAACAGTCGCTGAGTTCCATTACGCTCCAGCCTAGAAATTTCTGCTTTATCCCGCGGATTTAGGCATTCTGCTGTCTTTATGGCAAACTGGCATCTCCAGCTGCCTCGAGTTGTCTCCATTTCTTACCAAATGCGGGGAGGTTTGCTGCTTCATTTTTCCCAATTCATTTTTTTGCAGATCCAAGGCATCCAGCCTTTCACATCGGAGAGCGCACAGACAACTGAACTTTCTTCCTTATTTTCATGCCAAGTGCGAACTCTTATTTTTCTGCACGGACCACACAGAGAGCAATTGTTCTCGAAAATGCCCCAAACAATCGACGAATTTACGATTATTCGCTAAACCTTTCGTCCCCTATCTTCATTCATTCCTACTCAAGTGGCTCATTCGATACGTATTCCTCTTTCCCTTTCCGTGTTGCATAGGCTGCCCGTCAGCTGCGCCCTGATATTTATGACCTAACAGAGCTATTCTGAGACCACCCAGCCAGAGAGAGAATTCTTCGCCTCTTTTCTTTCCAAACCCCCAGATAAAACTTTATCTGCTGTTTACACTTTTAAACTCCAATCAAGCCTCGAACAATTAATACTTAATTAATTTCACACATCAACCACGCCCATTAATTACTAAATTAATGGCGGGGGTGGGTCGTAACATCGGCCCCTCCTCAAGAAATCTAGAAGTCCTCTTCTGGGCCTATCGCTTTGCTCTTATCAATTTCCAGAGCAACCATTGAGTGCTACCTTTTCCCACAGGTAGAAATAATTCAAAATGGCAAAAATATTGCGTTTCTTGCCTTCAAGAGCATTGGAGCGACTTCCCAATTATCCCGCAATTTTGTTAATTAATTTAGAGAACATCCGAAAGAAAAAAACAACGTAAATGAGAAATAAATAAAAAAACTGAACTGTAAAAGAACATGTGAGCCTGCCGAACTGTGATTCCTAGCTGCCTCATACAATACGCGACATGGCGGACAAATTTTAAAGTTTTCTTCAGGTTTTAGGAGGGGGGTGTCCACTGTAACACTAGACAGGTATCTCTAATTCAATTGCTCTTCAGTGTATATGTATGCAATATATTTATATAGATATGTATACAATATGTATATACAGTGCATAAGATAGACATATACACTAGATAAATAAAAGAGTTGACGTACGGGGTTTTCGGGGGGGCTTAAGCCCCCTCCGGGTGCGCCAGTGTTTGAGACACCTGTATTCGATGTAATGGATAGTATTTAAAAAACGATGACCACTTCTTTGATAATTAAGGTACGAATATTTCATGAAAACGTTCTCACTTGTTTCGGGACAACCCTTGTAGATCACGAAAGACTATGCTATGTGATCAATTCTCTTACCACCTTCCTTCCAAGGAAAACAAAATTCTGATTACACCAAATTGCGTTTTTAGAAACTCGTCTTTAGCGTTTCTCAAAGCATCCAATTTATTAACTACAATGGCTAAAAATATGTTTTCGTACCTTTAAACGAATAACAAGTGTGTAACAGGAAATTCAGACAAGAGACAAGAATACTATACACGGGCATTTTCCGGCACAGCGTAAATCACAGTTACAACCATTCGGCCGACCGTGCGAATGAGTCATTATATTCAGAACCTGCAGAAATATTTCATTTTACGATGCCTCGAATGAATGAGTGAATGAATGAATGAATATACTTCGGAATCGCTGCTTTCGTGCACGGCAGGGCAATCACCAACTGAAGCCATTGTGTTTACATTGAAAAGTGTCGGCTGAGAGCAAAGGTTTCACAGCCACCTGCGACACCCGGTAGAGCACTGCGCAGGAAGGATATCGAAGATTTATTTTAAGCTGAAGTCACGCGCTGCTTTGTTTTCTGAAGTTCCGCCGAGATAGGCATTATTCACTTTCGTCCATGACGTCCGCGCGGAAGTACAATCCATTGTGTTACATCCGTAATCACCCAGCCCTATTATGCGGCCGTCAAATAAGTGCGACACTTTGCATTAGGAGAGATTATCTGGAAGATTCGACTGTTCCTTTTTACTTATTAGGAGGCATAGCCTGGCAAAAGTGCTTTTGTCCAAGCCTTTGTAATCCTCTAAGCATCCAAATCTGATGATTACTTAACATCACTAGAATAGCACTGAAGATTATGCTTCGCGAAGATGAAACATTAAGATTCTGAAACACGACGCAAACGAACAACTGAACGAGCGCCATTGACTACATAATAAATACCTCCAGAATACGACCAAACAAGCACCCATACGGGAAAGGACATACAGGCTACATACACTTGAGTACTACGGACCACAAACGGAGTATCCATACGTACGTACAGGATACACGCACTAAGTACAGCTTCTTTGAAAAGAGCAGGGTGCACTCGTGGAGACAGGTAAAAAATGAATATTTTCAAAGTTATAGTGACGTATACCAAAAGTATGCGTCACTTCAACCTTGAAAATATTTTTTTTTTTTTTTTGGAGGTTTAACGACCACCGTGAGCAACTCAATGGGCTATAAGCAGTCGCCCGTCCCTAATTTAGGGTCACTGGTTCCAGGGAAGGGAGAGAGCCAGTGCCGTAAGACAAACACAACATCCATGCCTGACCGGGATTCGAACCCGGACCCCTTACAGACGAATGATCAGAGGCCAGCGCCTTAGACCACTGCGCCACCGGGGCGGCCCTTGAAAATATTCCTTTGCAATAGAAAGTATAACAACAGGTACTAAACATTTGGAACTGGAATCACACAAGTCAGCAGGAGAAAAATAAGAGATCCTGGAGTATTCGGAACATTCCGCATACTTCAGAGCTCTTGTTTGAGCGGTTGTCAATTTATTCGCGAAGACGTCAATCTCGTGGGAGCGGTTGCTAAATTTGTTGGTAGGGACGTCAAATTTGTGGGAGCGATTATCAGTTAGTTAGCAGCGATTGCTAAATTTGTTGACGCCGTTGACAATTTGTTGACAGGGACGTCAATTTTGTAGAAGCGGATGCTAAATTCAAAGGCGCGATTGTCAATTTGTTGGCAAGGATGTCTATTTCGTAGGAGCAGTTGCTAAATTTGTTGGCAGGGGCGTCAATTTTGTAGATGCGTATGCTAAAATTGTTGGCATTGTTACAACTTTCTTGATATGTTTGTTTATCATTTAGTGCCGATTGCATGGACGCCAGGAGACTGAACGAAGATTGTAGGTTCTCTCTCTATTCGGAGCAGGAAAGAAAAACTATTTAAATCGCACTTAAAAACCTTTAATTCTCTGGTTTGAGGAAAATATTTACCTTTTATATTACTTCCAGCCAAGAAAGGATATTCAGGATCCCTTTCATCTCTGCGTAAAGTTCGTGCCCTGTTTTCTTTTTTTCCTGGTGAAATGTGTTCTCCTCCGAACAAACTCGTAACTCTCTCTTCTCTACATTTTCATGAGAATGGGTGCATTACGTGATCTTCGATGCAAGGAGTCCGTTAATTGGCTGGTTTCGCAAGGCATAAGGGTCAGTTCTCACACCTGAAGAAGAAAGTTTCTTCTCACGTGGTAATTTGCCATTCAGATCATAAGAGACTTAACAGAAAAATCTTGTTCACAGCGTTGGTAACAGCTTCTCCATAAAAGTACAGTTGTTGGCATGAAAGCCTTCTCCATAAAGTACAGTTGTAGGACGAATGCCTGTCCCTCTTCAATGATTTGATAACAAAACATTCTTATAATATTTAATCCCTTTTTGTTTGGGATTTTTTCAGAATCCTGCGCATATTAGTTATTGCAGAATATTCAGCAATTCACTATTAGGGATACATGTTTTACTTTTCCCATGTTTCAAGAGGTAGAATCCCCATTTCAAGCTCTTTATTACTATAAGACTACATGACTTAACTTACTCGTTTTTCAAGAGGTGGGGCCCATTTCAAGCTCATTACTACTAAAGTCTGCATGTTTAAAATTTGTCATCTTCCAAGAGGTAGTAGTAAACAGCTTGGAATGGGCCCCTACATCTTGAAAGACAAGTTAAAACATGTAGACTTTGTAATAGAGCTTGAAATGGGGCTCTTACCTCTTAAACGGCAAGAAAGTTAAAACATGTAGATTTAGTAGTAAAGAACTTGAAATGGACCCCCTAAGGCTAATGTTTTAACTTTCCCGTCTTTTAAGATGGTAGGCGTAGGTTCAGGCTCCTACTCGCGTCCAAAAATCTGATGTTACGTCACTGATTCTAAGACTTGTTTGCAACGTAATGTTTCTCTTAAATATTAACGAAAGTCCTTTGA
Source organism: Macrothele yani (assembly GCA_039090855.1). NCBI lineage: Eukaryota > Metazoa > Arthropoda > Arachnida > Araneae > Macrothelidae > Macrothele > Macrothele yani. Next base: position 7,352,741 of record CM077014.1, read on the forward strand.
AACTTATTCTCCGCCGTGACAGAGTGATCAGATGCCCAGGTTTTTGGCAAATTGTACCAGCTGGGCTAGGGTGTAAGTCCCAGTCGAGGCTTGGGTGCTGTGATTGTCATACGGCGCTGACTCTGTCCCTTCACTGGAACCAGTGGCTCTAAATTAGGGACAGACAACTGCTTATAGCCTTAAGAGTTGCTCATGATTGTCGTTAAACACCGATATGAATAAAAAAATTGATTTTGTAATCCCTTTTACCAATAACGTCAAATTTCGTCCATTGCTGGTTTACATTTTTGTATGAAGCTAACGAAAGAAGAATTTTTGGAAGTCCTGAAACTAATTTGGAGTTATTTCAATGCAAATCAATGTTTCAATTAAGTCGGTTTTCAAAAATATTTGCGAATCTGGTTGAACGTTGTCAATTACGGTTGGCGGAAGACCACCACACAGGAAAACTGCCACTCATCTTTCAGCAACTTAGGAAACTGCCACACATCGGAAAACTGCCACACACTTTTGATTAAGGGGCCGGACACAAATTGCTATTTCTCCGAGGAACACTTTGAATGTGTGGCAGTTTTCTGATGTGGCAGTTTTCAAAGTTTCCGAATTATGTGTGGCGGTTTCCCAATGTGCCTAAGAATGGGAAGGAGCTCTTTTGTTTGTCTGAATTTTCATGTCGGTTCATACTTAGGGCAACTGGCCACAGAAGTTAGACGGGGCCGCGGGGGGGGGGGTATAAAGGCTGCCGTTTCCTGGTCTATATTGAGAATTGAAAACTCCAAACAAATTTCGAGAAAACGTTCTATGTAAGCCAAGCGAAAATTGCTGTGTTCAGGAAAGGACAATAAGGTGGGATTTTTTAATAACGCTGCACTTTTACTTAGGCACAAAATATTTACATAACATGTCAAATCATGTCATTTGTAATACTTTTCCTTTACTTAATTAATTCATAAGCACTACACCTTGGCCATTTTAACAGCTTTAAATACACTGACTTTATATTCATAACGCTTAGGTATCAAATCAAGTCAACAGTATTGCGCTTTTACTCAGGCACTAAAGATTAAAGTCATAGGCCACAGGCCTAGGCCCTATTTATCAGTCTTTATTCTACCAATGCCATATTCACAACATTTACACAGAAAATCAAGTTAATAACATTGGGCGTTTTCTTAGGCACGAAATATTAATTCATAGGCCCTAGGCCTTTTTAACAATTTTTACTTTATCATTGTCATATTCACAACGTTTACACAACAAATAAATGTAATAATATTGCGCTTTTACTTAGGCAGGAAATATTCATTCATAGGCCCTAGGCCTAGGCTTTTGTAACAGTTTTTATTCTATTAATGTCATATTCACAACATTTATACAGCAAATTAAGTTAATAATATTGGGGTTTACTTAGACACGAAATATTAATTCATAGGCCCTAGGCCTTGTTAATAGTTTTTACTCTATGAATGCCATATTCACAACGTTTACACAAAAAATTTTTTTAATAATATTGCTCTTTTACTTAGGTACAAAATATTCGTTCATAGGCCCTAGGTTTGGGCCTATGAATTAATATTTCGTGCCTAAGTAAAAGCGTAATATTATTAACTTGATTTGCTGTGTAAACATTCTAAATATGGCATTGATAGAGTAACATCTATTAAAAAAGGCCTAGGGCCAATGAATTAATATTTCGTGCCTAAGTAAAAGTGCAATATTATTACATTTATTTGTTGTGTAAACGTTGTGAATATGGCATTGATAAGGTAAACACTACTAAAAAGGCCTAGGGCCTATGAATGAATATTTCGTGCCTAAGTAAACCCCTATATTATTAATTTAATTTGCTGTATATACGTTGTGAATATGGCATTAATAGAAACTGTCAAAAAGGCCTAGTCCTAGGGCCTATGAATGAATATTTCCTGCCTAAGTAAAAGCACAATATTATTACATTTATTTGTTGTGTAAACGTTGTGAATATGACAATGAAAAATTAAAAACTACTAAAAAGCCTAGGCCTAGAGCAGGGCCTATGACTTAATATTTCGTGCCTAAGAAAACGCCCAATATTATTAACTTGATTTTCTGTGTAAACGTTGTGAATATGGCATTGGTAGAATAAAAACTGATAAAAGATCCTAGGCCTAGGGCCTGTGAATAAATATTTCGTGCCTAAATAAAAGCGCAATATTATTAACTTGATTTGATGTGTAAACGTTGTGAATATGACACTGGTAGAATAAAAACTGCAAAAAGGCCTATGCCTCTGACTTTAATATTTAGTGCCTAAGTAAAAGCGCAATGCTGTTGATTTGATACGTAAGCGTTATGATCAGTTAGGGGATTAAAAGCTGTTGAAATGGCCGAGGTGTAGGCTTATGAATTGATTAAGTAAAAGAAAAGTATTACAAATGTTATGATTTGACATGTTATGTAAATATTTAGTGCCTAAGTAAAAGTGCAGCGTTATTAAAAAATCCCACCTTATTGTCCTTTCCTGAACACAGCAATTTTCGCGTGGCTAACATAGAACGTTTTCAAGAAATTTGTTTGGAGTTCCGAATTCAATTCTCAATATAGGCCAGGAAACGGCAATTTTATACCCCCCCTCCCCTCGAACTTCTGTGGCCAGTTGCCCTAAGTATGAACCGACATGAAAATTCAGACAAACAAAAGAGCTCCTTCCCATTGTTAGCCACCTTGGGAAACTGCCACACATTCAAAGTGTTCCTCGGAGGAATTGCAATTTGTACCATTCTCCTTAATGAAAAGCGTGTGGCAGTTTTCCTGTGTGGCAATCTTCCGGTGTGGCAGTTTTCCTGTGTGACGGTTTACAGTGAACCGTCAATTACCGCATGTTAACGCGAAAAGCAAAACCAGCAAACATTTTACAGTGTTAACCAACACACGCTCGCAAATCTTCCAACCACGTCCTTTCCGGAATTTCATTCCCACATACATACGGCTAAGCGTGACAGACCGCAGTAACGCAGCAACGTTAAAAATAAATAACAAATAGAAACATGCTTCTAAAATCGTTCCAACATCAATATGAATCCGAATAACGAATGAGTTCATTTTCTGCACAGCAGAATTCGAAAACAGAATGAGCAATAAAATATAACGCATGCCCCAAATTTCGACCATTTAAGCCCAGCACGGAACGCAATCTACAAACTGACACACCTGTTCGTGATATTTCGATATTAAAAACCTCTATTTTTCTACAGATATTTACTTCCTTTTACCTTACCCGGAGAAACTACGCCACAAGAAACGAGGAGTAGGCCATAAAAACTAAAAACAGAAAGGAAGTATTTCCGAAGAAAGCGCCCCCCGCTCCTCAAAAGGAAATAAAACACCATGTGGGGTCCAATGTGGCTCTGCTGGTGATGTGTGTGTATGTATGTGTGCAGTGCAAGTTTGGTGGGCGAGTAGAGGAGGAAGGCTCCCTTCGATGGTTTTCTGATAATGAGAACCGATCAGCGGCGCCCCTTGGCTCTCTCTCTCTCTCTCTCTCTTTGCTTGAGCCAGGTGCCGTCTCACCAACTGAAACGCGTATTTGGGGACTATGCTCCGGCTACATTTTCATAACTCAGTATTTTTCTATCATGGAAAGGTCGATAGCAGGCTAATGTTATATGACACGCAGATTTTTTTTTTTTTTCAACCAAAATGCACATAAAAAAAGTTGAGGAAACGAGATGAACACGAATCGTACTAATGTTTTTGCAAACTGAAACCTTCTTTACTGAACTTTACATCACACCGAAATACTACGAGAATTCAATAATTATTCAACTTCCTAATCACACAGATAATGTTACAAGACTGTCCATTGGTGTACACAATGTTGCATTCAGAGATTTTTTTTCAGGGGGGCAATTACAAATTTTGAGGGGGGCTGAAACGTGTTGACTGATTATAAATATATAATCACAATTTTGTTATTTATATATATCATCATTGTCAACCATTATCAATCCACTGCTGGACGAAGGTCTCCCCAAGTTTCCTCCACAACGGTCTGTCTTGTGCCAGTCTCCTCCATGTCACTCCCGCATATTTTCGAATTCCATCCACCCATCTCCCATGTGGTCTTCTTCTGGGTCTTTTCCTGTCCCTTGGAATCCAATCTAAAATTTCGGCTGTCTATCGATGGTCTGTCCTTCTGGCAGTATGCCCAGCCCATTGCCATTTCAGGGATTTAACTCTGATCATGATGTCTTTTACTCTTGTGATATATTAATATATATAAAAAATTTTAATAGAGCATAAAAAATTTTATGTTCGTACATCGCAAATTCCAAGTAATCTACACATACAAGTGACTAAAAACGTAAAAATGTTATAACCTTTGCTTTAATACAGTAATGCACCACGGGTTTCACCCTTAAACATTACAAGGGGTAAAACTGTCTTCGCCTTACTATACAAGCCTGTTTCTTATTATTAACGAATAATTAGAGCGTTACCTGAAAACGTATGGTGTAAACCATTCTTATGCCGTTTGATCCAGCCCCTTAAGATTATTTAGATTAGCACACAGTAGTAAAAAAACCAACTAACCGTTTAGATGGCAGTTTGAGATGCCTCGATTTTTTTTTTTCTACAGAGTATAAACCACTAACCGCCAGGAAAAAAACTTTTTATTGGAACAATTTCTAATAATTTGCTATTGTTAAAAATTACGTAACAAATATTTTGTTGTATGAAAGCACAAACGTCATGTTAGCTACACTGAGGCTTAACCGTATACATGGAAAGTCGGCATCCAGAAGACTGAAATAAAGCTGAATGCCAGCTTCCAAAATATGATTTATTGATTTGCAAACATCACTACTCTGTGGAATTAGGTTTTTATTGCGGAAGTAGTCCGAGTTGTCAGTGCTTGAAAGGTCACCCGTTCAGCGAGGACTATTTAATGTTTTATTGAAGGATCATAGAAATTTCAGATTGAAGTCCATGTGAGTGTTGTTTTTTTTATTATTATAATATTTTGCCTTATTTTCTTAAGTTTTTGTTTAATTAATTTCTCCAATTATTCAGCTATATAAATGAAAACAATTAGACTAAATATAAGAGGAGATCGCCCAAAAACCTACTGGGGAGGCTAAGCATCCCTGAAAAGATGCCTGAATACATCACTGGGTGTACAGCGCCCTGTGACGTGGGTTCGTCAGGCCACCCCGCTTGTAAGGAAATTTAGCAGTTCCGGGAATTTATATTTTCCCCCGAAAATGAAAAGAATCAATTACCAAGAAAGTGAAAACTCGTTGTTCTGCAGTGGTGATCTTCATTCCATGTAGCATATGGGGAAGGTTATGTATGAGCTTTGTCCCGATTCCTTTATTGCTCTTTATATTATTTTACACATATATCTGTTCCCGCTAATTCTATCGGGCGTTTTCCTCAGTTACCTCTCTGTAGGAGACCCATATAATTTTGAGTCCCCGGGTTTGCCCCTCACTGCATTCATTAAGTCTTCCATTATCACATGTCATTAATCAACCAAGATTTGTTAGCAACCATCATTCTCCACATATAAATGCACGCATATGTAAATCAACAACTATATTCCAGGATCATTGGCCTGATAGTAAAACATCGGGATAATTATACAATATCAGCACCTTTCTTACCTGTCACTCTTACTCGACGTCCACTACTACTTCTCTCCACCCCTGCTCGCCAGTCTGCGTCTAACGCTAATCTCCTCAAGGCCAATCCGGTTCTCCCTTCGGGAGTGCCCCTATGCGTTCAGGCGTACGAAAACTCTCGACTTAGCGCTACACCAGGTGCTGACGTCAGTTAAAACTTAAAGAATGTGCAAACTACAGATGGCATTAATATACAGGGTGTCCGAATAATGACTGTGCACTGAACGTTCAAATTGCAGTAATGAGTAGAATTGACCCGCCACGTGGAAGTGCTCTGTGTTTGGTAACCTTCATGATTCCTCACTCCGAACGCGCAGCTGTGATACGGAGCGAAGGTCATTCCCGAGCACTTGGTCGACAGAGGTAGACGTGCCGATTGATCACTCGTCTCGGCACAAGGGCAATGGTGTTGACGGTTGAACAGGTGTTTTTGGTGGAACATGTCTTTCGCCACGACGGAAAGTACACGGACGAAGTGCAGAAAACAGTTCGCTAGGAAATTTCGTGATGTAGACGTCTCCCCTCCCAATGCGGTACGTCAGCTCATGCGCGGTTTCGGGAAACTGGCTGTGTTCTGGATGCCCCCCGCCCTGATAGGTCATCCACGGCAGACAAGACCGTACAGGATATCCAGGACAGGATACATAGGAGTCCACACAAGTCCGTGAGGCGACTATCACAACAAACTAATGTGCCAAAGAGTACAGTCCACGATATTCTGACAAGGAAGTTGCGTTTCCACCCGTATAAAGTGTCTGCAGTGCATCAGCTGAAAGAAACGGACCACGAGGGCTGCGTTCGGTACTGCAGGTGGTTTCAAGAGTTCCTGTCTGAAGAAGGTGAAGACACTGTGAACGTGATTTTCTTTGCAAATGAGAGGAGCACTGAGGGGAAGGAAGGTGTACGCAGGTAATCCGCATACACTTCAAGAGCTACAGGCTGCAACAACAACCCACGTCCAACATATCACACCACATACCTTGAGAAAGGTTTAACCAACATGCAAAAGCGTGTGCAGACATGTCGAAACGTCGGTGGGGCCCAATTCCAACATCTCATGTAGGAACGAGTTTGACATAGTGTTACTTTCAGTGTACAGTTATTTTTCAGACACCCTCTGTGTGTGTGTGTGTGTGAGTGAGTGTGAGTGTGTGTGTGTGTGTACATAAAGAAATAATATTGTAACGATAGTCCTACGCTCGCTACTCAGTTTCTTCCCAAACTTAATTTCTGCTTCAATCTCGGCATCAGACATTATAAAAACCTCTGTTTTCCCTCGTCTTCCCTTCTTTGCTTGGGGAGCCGAAAATCCCAGTCCGTCTCTCGGAGAAGCTTGGTATAAAAGCGCGACAGTCTGACTTGGAAATTCCAACAGTTCAAGAAATTGTGGTGATCGAACAACCGGTTTTCCTCGCAGCTACTATATGGTTTCTGGCCACGGTGAAACTCATTTTAGTCTCTGCTTTTACACGTGATTACTTTTCCGTTACTGGTTTCCAATACGTAGAGACCTGCTCCATTCGTGGACATTACTAGTTTCAGTGTACCACGTAAATGGACATTGCATTTTGTTATCGGGGTGTATATAATAATATGCCATTCACTGTATTTGCAATGCGTGTAATTTGTTTATTCACTGCATTTGCTATGACTGTAGTGGTGTTCTTGCTTTTAATGAACATGGATTTGACATGTAATTCTGTGTGGAAAGCACAAACTATAAATACGAAGCTGAACGAAAGATGTCCATAGTTCTTAAGAACAATTACAAATTTCTATAACAAATCAGACTCAACCATATGGCTTGGCATTTTTGAAGCTTTGAATACAGAACATCATAATAACTTATTACAACAGTAATGGGAAAAAGTTAAAATATGTAAAGTTATATTTCTTTAAGTGCTGAAACTTCCCCCTCGGAAATAATTCAGTAGGCCCAAACAATAACCAAGTTAAAGCACTGCAATTAAATCGCACTGAAATGAAGTATTCAGACGTGTAAAAGAGTTCTATGCCTGCAGGAGATATGCCATCTTGAACTTGCTCGAATTAGTATAATGAAAGGATAACGTTCCTTGATCTTGAGTTAACTGCACAGAACTGAACTTGAAGCTTGAACTGGTACACATTCATACTTTATTAACAATTAAACACAAATCTGAATGATGAGGCATTAATTATACACAAACACAATTCTTGAGGGAAACCGTTTGATCCTTGAAATGACGCACCCTTTTGCTGAATACGTTGGCGAGGAAGCCGCCAAAGGGGTTTTCAAACTTAGCACACCATTTTTTATTAATGTAGTAGTTACTGGCAAAAAACAAAATCAGGTTGCGGTCAACATCCAGCACATGATGTAGCAAAACTTAAGTTGATTCAAAAATTAAGTGAGAAGAAAAGTCTAAGAACACATAAGACAAGTGTCTAACAATTACTTCTCAAATGTATGACACCAGCCATGACTTTCTGAAGTACGTGGACATAACTGACCAAAAACCGTGACCGGCCGTCAGCGTGGCTGATGACGTCACAACAGTTGGAATATTTACTCGCCTTTTGCCCTGACGAAATTGGGCCATTGAAACACAGCAAAACTGCAGTCGGCAAAAAGAAATATTACACAACGTTCTGCCAACGATTTTCTAGTAATAGATTAACTTAACCTACGCCGCACAGCATTTCACTACTTCTTCGCATGGCTACAAACACACGAAATCATCACACATGGAATAATAAGCCTACACAGATATTTCGGGCAATGATCGATCTCCTTTGTTTCTATCAATATGAAATCCAGTTGTAAAAAAAAAATCACGTCGCACTTCGTGGGAATAATTTTGCCTGAGCAGAACGCCCCGCCGGTCCCCGAGTGGTCAGAAGCTAAGGTTTCAGGCTAATCATTTGAGTTGAGCCAGGGTGCGAGTATCTCATGATGCGTGGGTTGTGTATTTGTCTTGCGGTGCCGGCTCTCACCCTTTCCTGGAACTATTGCCCCTAAATTAGGGATGGGAGGCTACTTATAATTTTTAGAGTAGCTCACGGTAGTCATGAAAGAAATACGGGATTACGCCATACAATACAAATTTTGAAGGTGACAATCCGATTTTTGGCGTAAATGTGACAAGGATGGTAAGTCAGATAATATCCGAAAACTTGAAAATTTCATCGTCCTGGAGCGGGACTCGAACCCACGTCACCCAGAAAACGCTCGGGTATGCTAACCACTACACCACCCAGAACGACCAAGTTTCAAGTTTCCGATCAATTTGAATATAACCATCACAGAATTCGCTAGTCGAAGCAACCGGCATTCATGTTTAGCGAATCTGGAGGTTAAGAATCTTATCCCGTGTTTGCCCGGAGAAGCAGATAAATCATGAAAGAAATACGGGATTACGCCATACAATACAAATTTTGAAGGTGACAATCCGATTTTTGGCGTAAATGTGACAAGGATGGTAAGTCAGATAATATCCGAAAACTTGAAAATTTCATCGTCCTGGAGCGGGATTCGAACCCGGTTGCTTCGACTAGCGAATCCTGTGATGGTTATATTCAAATTGATCGGAAACTTGATACTTGATCGTTCTGGGTGGTGTAGTGGTTAGCATACCCGGGCCTTTTCTGGGAGACGCGGGTTCGAGTCCCGCTCCAGGACGATGAAATTTTCAAGTTTTCGGATATTATCTGACTTACCATCCTTGTCACATTTACGCCAAAAATCGGATTGTCATCTTCACGGTAGTCGTTATACTAAAATAAGAGCAGGCTACAAGCAAGCTTAGATGACCCGGGTTTAGTGTTCATATTATCCGTCTACCGTGTCAAAAACATTGTTCAACTTCCTCATGGTGAAGAAATAATTTTTTACCTTAAAACATCTGAACTTTGTGTGCGTACCAGGACTGGTGAAATAGTGTACGGTCGTCCAGTGTCAGGGTAGTCACAGGCGAAGGTATCAGGCAAATGTTTCGAGTTGGGAGCTGGGTAGAGGTCACGGTGAGGCATAGTAGTTATTCTGAGGCGCTGATTCAGTCGCTTTGCTAAATTTAAGGGAGGCAACTTATGACCGCAGATGTTTGGGGGATTGGTTGTTCAGCACCGGAAAAAAAAAAAAAAAAATAGCATCGGCATGAGATAAATGGTACAAGAGCAAGGTAACGTCTACTGGAGGCTCACCTCAAAACCCAACGGAGCTCCTGATAGCGGATTATATTGGAGAAACAGGGTGAAAATAAATTCCTAAGTCCACTCATGATTTTGTACGTCAGTTGATACTCCACATGAGAATCAGGGTAGATTTGCGCCCTCAGGCTTGTTAATCAGAGGATCAAGATGAGATCCCCTGCCCCCGTAATGTTCTCGAAGCCATTAATTTTCCAATATACCGCTGCAAATGAAAAGCACTCACCCTATAATCCCTCGCTTACGTTTCAGCGTTGTGTTACTGCGCTTTCTTATATACTGGTTTGGTCTGAAACTTGATCTCTGGATTTCCAGTAACTAGTGTGTTGATTTTTTTTTTCCCCGCACGTCACGCAAATATTTTGCCTTGTGTGATTTTCTTAACATCAGGAAGCCGAAATATATCAAAGATTCATATCAGGGAAAACAGGAATTTGAGAAATAATGCATTTTCACCAAAATCGCCCAGGAAATTTTCTTGCATCCTGCTTGCGGGTTTGTTTGTTTATCACGATAATTTCTGGCATTGAGGTCAGGGTTTCAGTTCCCGCTGAGATAATGGATTTTGTATCGGCTCCTGTACCCTTCTTATTATGGATCAACTAACTTTAAAATACGAAAACATCAAGCGATCGATGGCGAACAGGTCATTAAAGAAAGGCAAGTCCTAGTGAGCGGGGACATTGTTAAACGAATTTACCACTCACTCTACTCGCGACAAAGCAAACCTGATTATGGAGTTGAAGGTACAGAGTACGTACTTCCACTGCCAGTTTGAAAGTTCGTATTCGATGAACTGTGGCTAAAAAGTATATAGTTGTTCTAAACGTTGTGTGTATGTACATTTAAAAAAATCATCTTAGTTTCGGTCGCGTTTCCAAAAATATAGATATGCTTGTTTTGGCGACGTCATTGTCACTTATGTCTGTCGACCATGTGCGTTAGAGAGGCTATTCAAGGAGGATTTTAAAATAGGATCTTTCTTATTTTGTTGTCGCTAGTGTCTGTCGGCCATGGGCGTTAGAGAGACTATACCCGGAGGATATTTACTGCTCGTAGGAGGACAACGGGCAGTCAAATGTTTAGGGGGCTAAATGTTACTCCTTTCCTCCTGTGGGCAAAATTGCTAATGGCGAAATGAGCGCGAAGTTTCGTTTTTTTTTTTTTTTTCTGACTCCCGTCATGGTGGCACTCCCTCCCGCCAAAGTGGCATACTGCACTTCATTAGCGCTGAAAAATACTGAGAAGCCATGGCATCTTTCGGAGAATCAGTCTTTTCAGCTTACAACCCATATTCAGGTTAAGTTTCCCCGAGTATATTCTTCATGATGGTACTCCCTCCCGCCGAAGTGGCACACTGCACCTCATTAGTGCTGAGAAATATTGAGAAGCCGTGGCATCTTTTCGGTGAATCGGTCTTTTCAGCTTCCACCCCATAGTCAGGTTAAGTTTACTCCGAGTATAGATTCAAACTTTTTCTACTTTTTCGTCGCAACACATTATGCGGGCATTTCACAACTTCCATTATAAGAATATTACCTGATCTAATGGTGCACAACATTAAGAATGACATCCCTCCCCCTCAAAGAAAGCCTTGCCGCCCCGGTGGCGCAGTGGTCTAAGCGCTGGCTTATGATCATTCGTCCGTGAGGGTCCGGGTTCGAATCCCGGTGAGGCATGGATGTTGTGTTTGTCTTACAGCACTGGCTCTCTCCCTTCCCTGGAACTAGTGACCCTAAATTAGAGACGGGCGACTACTTATAGCCCATTGAGTTGCTCACGGTGGTCGTCAAACGTTCAATTAAAAAAAAAAGCCACAAAATGTTTACCCCACTGTGAAGTTTGCGGAAAACATTTGCCGAAGAACTTCCGGATTACAACCGCAAACTCAAATTGTATCACGTCTTGGAATTATTTTTTTTTTACGGTAGTTCTTATAATTTTCCTGCACAGCGATTTTTGACACCCAGACAAGTGATTCTGTTTCTGCTTCTTTAATTGCAGCGTTCGGGGGAATTCGGCTCAACTCGTTCCGATGTCTTGAGGTAACCTTTTTCTCTCTACAGGTTCTGTTTACGGAGAAGAGTATTTTTTCCTCTCAGTTCTGTATATAAATATAAAAAGGTTACACTTAACAGTTTTCTCGTTTTATGCAATTTCTCTCGCTCTCACTTTAGAAGGCTGGTTCCAAATATTCAAGCGAAGCGAAAAAGTACAGTGTCGAAGAGCTTAACTCCAGAAGCATCGCACCGAAGTAAAGTCAAGCCCGGTCCCCTGCTGCTGCGCTCGGGTATCAAAGAAAAAAAAAATGCGTGGAAGAAGAGGATGTCGTATGATTTTTTTTCCCTACGGTAAGGCATCATAGATGGAACATCACATGATGGATATGAAGTCGTCTAAAATCTTCGTGTTACAGAAAAGAAAAAAAAATGTATAAGGATCCCTAACAGAAGAACATAATCTCAGATATAAGACTAGCTCTGATACTTCTTCTCGTAAGAAATATAAGAGATAAACGAAACATCTTATCTACTTTCGAGACTGAAAATATTCCATTCTTTTACCTACTTTGAGGATTATATGACATAACACGTTAGAGCTCAACTCTGAAAAGGTAGCAGTATAGCATTGACGCAGAACAAAAAAATATCCAATAAAGTAAAACCGATAATTGAATCCACACGATTCGCACAACAAATGTATAATATAATGCTGAGTTAACTTCTATTTTGCCTCATTATATTTTTAACGATTCTCATTTCTTCAGACGCATAATTTTGTGTACCCTTCATTTAAATTAAGTTGACTCGGAAAAAAATATCCAATCACCCACGTGCATTATTGATTTCCGTTCCTACCCAAGCAAAGAAACAGCCAAACTTCAACCATGCTAAACTTCTGAGCTGACATTAAAGAATCTACTGCAATTCAAAAAAAGTGTAACCAATATTGAAAGTAATTCCCAGGAAAAGATATAATCACGCTCTACCAGACGATAGCAATTCTTATTCATCTACAGTACGGGCAAAAATTATTTCCGGCAAAATGCTTTTAATTAATTTTGACTCAAATCTGGTCGCTCGATAAACGTCCAAAAAATGACACACACACACACACACACACACACACACACACACACACACACACACACACACACACACACACGTTTCCATAAATTAATTAAAAAAAACAGAAAAATTGCATGAAAGAAGAGGTAGGAATGTATACGAAACTTGGTTATATGACGTGAAATGTAATTCAAAGTCAAGGTATTGTACGCAAATAACCGGCTATGACATCTAAGTTTATGATCATGATCATATGTAGAGGATTTTAGGAAGGGAGGGTCTGACCCCAGGTCTTAAACAACCCTTAGAAATAGGAAGCTAGGAGATTTGGGCTAGAGTGCCCGACAGGAAAGTGACACGGAAGCGAGGTAGAAAGGAGGAGGAAGATGCCCTTATTTATCACTGGGGGCCAAGTACCCGGGGTCCGACGGCTTAACGTGCCCATACAACGCACGGCGGGTATTTAGTGGATCGAGCGTTCGTACCTGCGGAGATCGAACCTGAGGCCCCTCCCGTAGCAGTCACGAACGTTGCCCACTCGGCCACCGCGGCCTTAACCTAAGTTCATGCAAATCAGGCGCAGCATAAAAGAAGCTGTTGCGGAGGTGTGCGTTGCATCGTTTGCGCAGAGTAAAGTATCGATTCTGAGAGAGGCTACGAAACATCATTTAGCAGAAGAACTGAGGTGGAGAGCGATCGGAAGACTAGATGCAGGCCAAAGTCAGGCGAGAAATGCAAGATGGCTGCATGAGAGTCATTCTGTGATCACCAGACTGCGAAACCAATTTCGTAATACGCAATCTGCTTCACGAAAGGTACAGCGAAGGAAGGCCAAGGGCTACAACATCCGTGGATGTCATATCTCCGATCGACTGCATACATGAATAGGACGGTTACCACGACTGCTGCAACAGGACTGGTGGTATCCATGGCGTATCTTGGGTCAGAGACCTGGGCTATCTCACCCGTCCCGTCCCGTCCCCAGCATAACTTTTTTTTTCAAAATTGCGAAGTTTAATTGTTAAGTAATAAAAGTAACTTATTTTAGGTACATGCTTTTGCTAACATGATACCAAATAATTATGAGGATTAGGATTTGAATATTTTATTTGTACATGAACTCCATTCTTCTTTCCTTTTGTGTGAACTTGAGTGTTACGTTTTCATAAAAAGCTTCTTTCGAGTACTTTTTCATATTTAAAAAGACAATTTTTCTCTATTGACTAAACAGCCAAGCTGCTCGAATGTACATTTCCTTGTGTGGCTGGCTCTAAGATATATCTCGATTCTTTTTAATGCAGAAAAACTTCTTTAGGCAGTTGCAGTTGTTGATGGAAAGTTTAATATTAGGTCTGCTAATTTGTACACCTCACTAGTCCAATTTATTCAACTTTATGAAACAAGTAATGTCTCTTACTGTTTCTTTTTGTATTCATCAAGGGAATAAAACACCTTGAGTTCATTTTTTAGTCGAGCTGTATCAAAATTTGAAGCATAGAGTTATTTAAGTACTGACAGTAGATGTACAGGGAAGCTTTCACAAAATTTATCAAAACAGTTCGAATCCAATAAAGCCATGAATTTAAGATATAATATCACTGATTTTAATTCATTGACATTTCACACAAACTGAAACAACTCTCGCGAAGCATGAGAGTGACTGAGGTAGTCTAAGTCTTCTCTTTTCTGAGCGAACCGTTGCGCATTCCCCTCCATGCGCTAATTCATGTTGGCATGGAAACGCTAGCAGGCGATCGTATCGAAGGTCTTTGAATCAGAACAGCGAAGCCTTTGGAAGAGCTGCTTGCGTTATATCATTGGTATTCTCTCGCCAGACTGAGTCAAAGAAGCGAATCCGCAAGTGTCTTTTTCGCAGCGAAAGCATCGACATATCTAAATATAGTTGATAGTTGACTTTGATTTGTGTATATTTAATTGACTTTTATTTGTGCATTCTCTGGGCTTCGCAGCTAGCCTCGAATATACGCCACTGAGTGGTATCTACTTCCACTGTGCACTGAAAGCTTCACGAAAGAGATATTTATGCTACGCGACCAGCACTCTGCATGCGCCTGATCCCTCATCACCGAGGGGAACGTTTGAATAGGGGCAAGACTTCACGTCAGTTAGATTGTAAACCAATGGAGGTAAGTATTCTTCACAAATGAGTCTAGCTTTTTCTTAGCAGAGAGATTCTAAGCGTGCTCCGATCTTGAGAGAATGAGGAACTCACTATCACCTCTCTATGACCCGGGACAACTTAAGATGGCACAGAGCTGGTTTGGGGTGGCATCTCATTACGTAGATGCACTCTATGTGCTTCAATGAATGATCGACCTCAGAGTGATGATGTCCTGAACCCCTATATGTTAGTCTTCATGCAGGTACCGTAGGAGGTATATTTCTCCTGCATGACGATAATACTCGTCCCCACCGAGCATTACCGTCATGCAGATCACCCCTCTTGATATCTTCAAGAAGAAACCGAACAAGTCTGGGGGACTCTAAGGAGACGTGCTGCTGTCCTCAACACCCTCCTCTCTTTCTGCAAGAACTGAAGGAGCTTCTACAAGCTTCGCACGAACAGTGGTCGATGTTACCTACTGAGCACCTGAACACAATCATTAATAGCATGAAACATTGCTGTGAGCTATGCAGCAGTGCGATGGGGAAATACTCCATATTTACGAATTTTAGCTATTTCATCTTTAACGCTTTCCAACTGTAGGTTGGAAAGCGTATAAGCTCCAGCTTCGTCCGCCCGTCTGTCAGCACCAAAACTCGCGTAAAAATGGTTCCATTTCGATCAAATGTTAACATGTGGTAGGAGACCACCTGGGGACAAACCCTATTGAAAATCGACGAAATGGAATCAAAGGTCAGGACATATGAGCGGGATGCACTCCATTGCCCTTATGCATCATAACTTGCGTAAAAATGGTTCGATTTCGATGAAATTTTAGTATGTGGCAGGGGACCACCTGGGGACGAATCCTATTGAAAATGGGCGAAATGGGGTCAAAAGGTCAGGACATAGGAGCAGGATCCATTCATTGTCCTTATGCGTCATAACTTGCGTAAAAATGGTTCGATTGAGACAAAACTTTATCATGTTGTTCCGGAAGCATACTTAACGGGTTCTGTTGAATATCATGGAAATGGACTCAAAAGTCAAAGCATAGGAGCGAGATTTCTTCTACAGCCATTATTCTCATAACTTGAGAGTAATGATTTCTGGTATGTTGGAAAGCGTATCATAATCAATGCATTGCAAAAGTTTACTAGCTTGTTTTTCAGCATGGTTCTGTAAGCGGTCATTTCTGTCAGCATGAAATATTTTACGGTCATTCAGAAACGTAAGATATGATACCTGTTTTCAGCAGATTTCATATCACTTAGTTTTTTTTTTTTTTTTTTGTTTTTTTTTTTGTTTTTTTTTTTTTTTAGTTACGGCGATTTTTCTGGGGTTTTCCCTTTATTTACCGAAACAAGTGTATATGTCTTAGGTTCGGGGGTTTGACGATCACTATACCAGCTAATGTTGTAAGTCAAAGGTGTTCAACCCGTGTCCCACGGGGGCATTAGTGGCCCTCAGAGCTACTTTTTGGTGCCCCGCGAGACCTTTTTTTGCATCTTTACGAAATCCTAAAATAGGAAAAATAATAAAAAGAATTGTTATTTTTTTAATTCATTTCATTTCGTAGTAGTTTTCCATTTTATAATAATTTCGATTACAATTTGTTTAATTAATAGTGCATTTCTATACCTCACCTGCATGCCCGGATTTAGAGCAATTATTTTATTTACCAGTTCGAATTTAAAACGCGGTTATTTCAGTAGGTGCCTAGGGTCCATGGACTTTGAATTCCCAAATCTGCAATTAGGTATGTTTGGATAAATTATACATTTTAAACTTTTAAAGTGTTCTTAGAACGTAGGGTAACTACTCGGATTTCTTTGTTACATAGAAATTATGTTAACTACATCGCTCCTTCTTCCGGAAGTTTCGTTTTAAGATTCAAAGCCTCTCTGAAATAACTGATATTCATAACAAATGCATGCATTTTTGCTGTTTTTTTTCATGTGGCCCGCCAGTCCCATTCGATTCTGTTATGTGGTCCGCCAGTTCCATTTGATTCTGTAATGTGGCCCGCCAGTCCCATTTGATTCTGTCATGTGGCCCGCCAGTCCCATTTGATTCTGTCATGTGGCCCGCCAGTCCCATTTGATTCTGTTATGTGGCCCGCCAGTCCCATTTGATTCTGTTATGTGGCCCGCCAGTCCCATTTGATTCTGTTATGTGGCCCGCCAGTCCCATTTGATTCTGTTATGTGGCCCGCCAGTCCCATTTGATTCTGTTATGTGGCCCGCCAGTCCCATTTGATTCTGTTATGTGGCCCGCCAGTCCCATTTGATTCTGTTATGTGGCCCGCCAGTCCCATTCGATTCTGTTATGTGGCCCCCCAGTCCCATTCGATTCTGTTATGTGGCCCGCGATTCAGAATAGGTCGATGAACCCAGCTGTAAGTAGTCGCTAATCGCGAATTAAAGCCCGTTGTTTGAGAAAACCAACACCATTGGAAAAGCGAGAAGCCATGTCTCATCCGAGATTTGAGCCCGCGCCCTAGTCGGCCGAAAATACCAGAAAGTAAAAATCTTCATGGTTTTATATAATTCAATATACATTTGCTAAAAATATTTCGACAGAAAAAAAATTTCATTAAAAATTATAAGTTCAAGCTTAGCATATTCCATGTCACTCCAAAATGATCTAATTTTCTGATAACTATCAATCTAATATCACACGGTAGAAAAAAAAGCTCACATTTGTGCAGAAAGAGATTTCGTGAATGTTCCTAATCGTACGTACGATTAATAAGAAGAGAGAGCAGTTTCGAGAATTGCTTTTGACAGACGAAAGGATGCCTGAACACTTCCGCATTCTCTAGTTGGGAGAACTAACATTGCATATGATACTGTGATGATCTTGCTGCTAAGACAGCATGCAATTAATGTAATTAAAACTCGTGCACAACTGACTTTTTCACATCAGCTGTAGGAGACAGTGATTCAGAAATCACTGCGTGACCTAACGACCATTGTTCTGTTACAGGGCTTTTCACTACGATGTTTTCGATGCCCTGAAACTCGGGGTTTGTTAGACCTTCGTATAAGAAATTAAAAAGTTCGGGGTTACAATTACATTTTCCGCCGATGATGAAATCAGATGAATTACCAGATAAAATGAAGATTCGCTCTTTTGTAGTGAAGCGTATGGTTATTTGGAAAATCAACTTTCGAGGAGCTTTCAGCTCATTTCTTAACGTTTATTTGCACTATCTCATTTACCCCCTCCTTGTTTTGTGTTAGATCCCCCGTGCTTTGTTGGTCCCTCTGCTGAGAAAGCGCACGAATTACGTTTATTGCCTTCTCTCTCTCTCTCTCTCGCGCGCGCACCCTGATCTGTTAAGTGTTCTTTGACCCACCGTGAAAATTGCCGCATTAAAATCCGAAGATATTAGAATAGCTATGGGCTTGATATTCTGCATACGAAAAGATCATTGTCCATTCACTTCCTCGCAGAGCAATAAAGCCTGTTTATTGTTCTGAACCCCTCTCTTTACCACTGCCGGAAGAAAGTTGAAAAAAAAAAGGGAGACCGTCTCAGAAATTACCTGAAACATTAGCTGAAGAAGAAATGATTTTTGCTAACAAGACATTTAAAAAGATTACTAAACTTTACCCTCGCTAAAATCTATGATTCCAGAGTTACAGTATATATTTTAAAAGATCTATACTTTTAAAAGGTAGCATAGTGTTGTGTATGAAGTAATGATAAGCTATCCACACTTTGTAGCTTTACAAAGGCATTTTAAAAAGCAAACATTTCTTCCATTCCTAACGTATTTTTATCCGCCGGCGGCAAATGAGATTCATAAAGCGTACGAACATTTACTTTCACGGAAATGAGCTTGGAAACAGCGACGCAGTGGATGACATAATAATTCATCATACCTTTTTTTTTTTTCTTCTCCCGGTTGATGTGTGTGTGTGTGTGTGTGTGTGTGTGTGTGTGTGTGTGTGTGTGTGATTTTTTAACCTACTTCGATCTTCTGGTTATGTTCTTCCAAAAATAACTTCTATATCCGAAGTAATGTAAGTGCGGCTAAACATAAACACTTCTGAAACCCTGAAGATTCTTCTGCTTCCACAGGTGGGGTTTATTACGAAAAACAGTTACATTTTACGAAGCGTGAGAAGTTAGCCAACCAAGCGGAAAATGAAAAGAAAAACTAGAATGCACGTCTCTGATGCTCGAGATTTTGCTGGCTCGTCGTTTTATGGTGGCTTCACGACGAATTCCGAACAGTTGATCCAACGTTCTGCCATGAGGTCACCAAGAGATCTGAGAAACAGCGCCCCCTAGCTAATAAAACTAGAGCTTATTTTTCTCCGGAATTTATACGAGCAGAAAATTAAAAAATTATTACCCAGCAAGGTGAAAGGAGAAGTAATAGAGGTCGGCGCGCGATAAAAATAACGTCACCAAATATTTAAAGATATTTTTGCAACAAAGAGTTCAGAGAAAGTTCATCATGTAACTTTTTTATAAAGAATTTATGAAAATATCACATTGCATTTTTTTTTCGTATCCGAAGAACACAGGCAATCGTTGGAACCCTAGACGCCTACGACTGGGGTGCTTCGGGCAGACAACCCGTTGAAATTTATCAATGGGTGCTCCGGTCATTAAACAATTGGCAACAATAAATGTTCCAAAAAAAATGATTAAAAATTTTGATCGGTTTACATTTTCTGCTGGTAACACTATAATTTCCTTCTTTTTAGCACAACTATAAAAACGATTTATTACAGCGCGGGTGTATGTTGTGAACGAAAGCTATATTTAAGTCTCTGGATATCCGTTTAGGGGAGGTGAAAAGGTTATGTGATTTATGAAAGCATACACTATCGTAAAAATTACAAACTATTCGTGCTCATGAAACACTTCCGAAATCCAGTTTTAGAATCGTACATTAAAGAATCACGAAACCTTAAATTAGGGACGGGCAACTGCTTACAGCCCATTGAGTTGCTCACGGTGGTCGTTAAAAATTTCAGTCAAAAAAAAAAAAAATCATGAACCTGGACTAATTAATGTCTTTACTGGAATGGTTGAATGAATTTGTCAATCAAATAAAGTTTACATTTGTTGTTCAATATGAGGTTGTTGTTTTTTTGTTTTGTTTTTTTGAAAAGAATAAACTAACCGCCGATTCCGACGGGTTTCGTCTACTTTACTTTTAATTACGTAATGAAAACCTGGCCGATGAAGATTATAGTCGAACCTATGATTTTCTACTATCTAAACTAAATCAGTATCAATTTTCGCCTAGTCACAATTTATTACTTAAGCATACGAACGCTCAAATAATAATTTAGGCACAAACTAAAAATTCACTTAAAATTGAGACCTTCGCAATCACGGAAGCAATATTAGTGCGTACCTCTGCACTACGTGCCGGTTCGCTTGGCTGTGCCGGTGCGACATGATATTCTACTGATATCAAAGTGGGCGTGTCTTCCTTCTACCCCCTCTCCGCATGGCACCTGTGCGAGACGCGACGGTGTTTTACACAAACGTTTGCTGTTCATACCCAATTTTTCATACTGTAATACTGCAATATATAGTTTATGTCCATCGGAAAGAAAAATTTTTGAATGGCGAAAGAATTTTCCAAATCGGTGTAGTAGTTTCCAAGATCATCTCTTACAAACATATAAACTCACAAACTTTTCCTCTTCATAATATTAGTGTAAATAACTGAGATTTTTCTTTCGGGCTGCATTTAAGAAGCTTGATGCAAAGTACAGAAAACAGCAGGATTTTTTTTTGCACTATTCTCTATATTAAAATTCGACACATGAAAGAAAGAAAAGAGGACTATTATTACTCTGCAGTACTTCCCCGAACACAAGTACAAAAAAAAAAAATATTTCCTTGCTTCACAATAAAGATAAGACAGGAAACACAACTGAACACTCTAGACGTAAAATATAAGAATAATAAAATACGCACGCTTTCTTTTTTTTTTTTTTTTTTTTTTTTTTGTAAGAAACGATGCGATATGAAAAGTAATCATACTAGAAGAATCTGGAGGTAAAGAAATCTGGAAATTCATCTGAGACAGTTCTTGCCATCGAATAAAATGCGTTCGAACTAGTTTCGGAGCAAATACTCAGACATACTGAGAAGAGCCACTGCTCAAAAAGCCACCCAGCAAAAAATAATAGATGCGTGAGGTCCACAATATTGCGTTTGGTGAACAATGTGTATGCCAGCGATGCCAAGCAGGAAGTGGAAACTACTTAGTTGCATTTTTCTCACCTCAGCGGAATGAAAAATGTAACTAAGTATGCGAAAGGGGTCAAGATGAACTTGTTAATCAGTCTCTTCGTGTTAAGTCCAAAAACTTTCTAATGACATTAATTTGGAGAGAGAAAGCACTCACAATAGTTATGGCGTCCGTCCTGTTTGCGACGAGATGCATTTATCTACGAAGCGGAGTCGCAAATATCTTTACAGAATGTTCAAATTTAACAGAGACATGAAAATAAACACAAGAAACTTCTGACGGTTCTAACAGAGATGTTAATGACGCCATCCAGGAAAAACAGTGAAGTTCTCTAAGGCAAAGAAAATTAACTCATCAGAAACAATAAAGAAACGCTGTCTTCTGTCAAAAATTTTTCCGAAATTATTCTTTGGTTCTTGGACTAGTAGATTACACGGGGGGTGATTGTGCGGAACAGGGGCGATCGCCTCCCCCCTCCTCTTCCAACACTGATTTTCCCCTAAGATGGTGCATAATTAACTGGATTTGTTTAGTTTCTTTCCAGATTTTCGTAAATTTTTAAAACGAAATTTCACTGCCAGTCGTGAAACAGAAAAATAGTCGTTGATCTAGCCTTACAGAGAAATGGAAAATAATTAGTACATTCCCTCTTCGGAACATACTTTTTTTCATTTTTTTTTTTACTTGAAGCTGTGCTTAATTTCTTAACTTTCATGATATAATTTGGAGCAATAGGAAGTTTGTTATTTGGCGGTGGGAAAGGTTTGTTGCAATGTAGTAAGATCAGTATAAAACATTCATACAAAGAATGTAAGTGTTGGACAAAATATGTAAGTGAGAAAGAATGTAGAACAAAGAATGTAAGTGTTGGTTTTTCCTTACAAATTCGATTATTATGAAGACGTGGGTCCCCACAGCTTAGTTTTCATAAGAAGGTAAACATAAGTAAAATATCTGAAAAGTAGTTTTTTTTTTGTTTTTTTTTTAGTGTGTTTGTTCATCTCGGGGTATAACAACCACATCCTTCTGCTCCGAAGCTGAATGCTTTCCCAATTAAGCTACGCCGTCAAGGACTTATGACTGCTACTTGCCGTCTTAATTTGTTATCCCTGTAGTACGTCACATATATCCCCCCCCCCATTGAAATAGACAGGGGCACGAAATCGAAGGTATCGAGATCGCCGCAAACCATACTTGAAATAACTCTCTGTAGAAGAATGAATTCTAACCAATTCCAGACGATGTGTGGGAGCAACATCACACATTTATAGAAGAATCCAATGGCCAGTAGATCCATTTTATGCTCGGGCGCTAATGTGAAATTCTTATCCCTCTTTCTATCAGTGGCGCGACTCTAATACGCATCCTTCTGCTCCGATTTGTTTGTTTGTTTGTTTGTTTGTTTGGAGGTTTAACGACCACCGTTAGCAACTCAGTGGGCTATAAGCAGTCGCCCGTCCCTAATTTAGGGTCACTGGTTCCAGGGAAGGGCAAGAGTCAGTGCCGTAAGACAAACACAACATCCATGCCTCACCGGGATTCGAACCCAGACCCCATTCGGACGAATGATCAGAGGCCATCGCTTAGACCATTGCGCCACCGGGGGGCCTTCTGCTCCGAAGCCGAATGCTTTCCCAATTAAGCCACACCGACAAGAACTTATCACTGCTACTTGACGTTTTGACATGTGCATCACACCTGTAGTACGTCACAAGGAAAAGAAGCAGCTTTATCGGAAAAACACTCCAACCATGCCGGATCCGGGACCCATTTCGAACGAATAATCCGAAGCCAGCGCCTCAGATCCCTCGGCGGAAAAATTCTATTTATGTGTGCTCTGCTATGTAACTGTTTTTAGATTTGGAATTGATAATACGTTGGTAGTATAGTTTGATATGGTATATTTAAATAGGCAACTGCTTTAGTAAGGAGTTTCGTAAAATAATTCCCAAGGCGTTTTCCGCTCAGAGAGTAATTATGGAAGTGTCTCAAAAGCGGAAGACGATAATTACGTAGAATCGATTGATTATTTACGGGACCTCAAAAATGCAGGGAGTTTTCGACATATGGAACGCATAGAGATCAGATGTCCATACCTGCAGGGGAAAGGTAGGATTTCTTACAGATATATTGTTATCTAATACGGCAGATCAAGAACTGAACAAAAAGGGCCCCTATTGCCTGACAGGCATGATGGATATAGTGATGCTATCGGTAATGGACTTGGGGATTCGATGTCTTTTCACTCAACAGAATGTGCAATAGCATCCGACGAGCGTGTGCCCGAGTACATTTTGTTCATCTATAGTCACATTAAGGTCATTCATTCATTTTTTGGGAATTTTTGCCTTTTACAAGAATGACAACCGAAACTAGCCAAATCCTTTTTCTTTATACTCAGCACCTCAAGTGGCGGCGGAACCGCTCGGGCCTGGTCAATAATTTTAGCCAATATTTTTACTTGGCATATGTCTGATTTTTTGTTCTGATGAGCCTTAGAAAGTTGCTCTAGGTAAAAGATCAGGTGGTCCTAATTCCTAACACATCTCCTTAGGCATTGTTTTTCTTCTGTTTGTTCCGGGAAGCGGAAAGGAAGGAGGGTGCACCACGATTCGAAATTTCGGGCCCTGTCAACGAACTTCACTTTCCGCCGCCTTTGCAGCACCTGACTGTGACGCCACTAGAATAAAATCACCTTGCATGACGGTACTGTGAACAAACATATCGACATCTTTTCCCACCGAAAACCAGGGTTCAACCGTTTAAGCCGATGTTCCTGAACCAAATGGTGCCCAAAATTTTCTGCGCTCCCTAAACAGAAATGTTCACAAAACAGCAGGGTTTTACGAAATATACGGCAAAATAATTCCCTTTCCTATCTCACCTCAGCCGTACGGACCATAAACCTGTTGTTGATTATAAGAGCTCGCTTCTAGTCCTCTGTTACCTGCTCCATTTCCTAAGGCATAGTGAGGACGGCCAGTTTTGAAAAAAAATATTTACTTGTTTACCATTCGCTATGTTAAACAATTGCGAACATCAACCTCTATGGCTAATGCAGAGTTTTAACGATAGTAGGAGTATATGTAAAGTAATTATTTTTTTATCTCCTCTTCTAGAAGGGTATTAAAAAAAATTATTTTTCCTTTGCATGACTCCCGCTATGAAGAATATTTGGGGATATTTACTACTGTTTCAGAAATCAGATTTAGGCAACCTCGGAATGCGAGCATATACTTCTTTTCTAAAGGGTATCTCTGATTCTGAGAAAATATGTCAAAAAAACTTCTTTTTAGGCAGAATAACTTTCCAATGACGTACAGATCTCTAACTGGGAACAGTAACGTCATACTTTTCCTCCATTTCCCTTATTCTAACTGATAGATTTAAAAAATTACTTTTGCCACTGACATCTTCTAATGAGCATGTTTCGTAAAATTTGTGATTTCTCGTATCAGAAACATGTTATTTATTGGTGATAAGAGCTCGTTTCTAGCACTGTTATCTGCTCTATGACCTAAGGCATGCTGAAGAAGGAGTCTTTGACACGGACAATCATACCCCTGGGGGTAGAAGCAAGTGCCTCAAACATGCTTCTCCTCTCAACATTATAGTCCTTTCAACAGGAAATCAGTCAGAAGATAACGTCAGTCATCCCCCTAAAAGATCACTCTGAATAACAAAGCCAATGAAAAACTAACTATTTCTACAGCGTACGTTCATTCGTTCCAGCTGAATTCGGCCAACTTCATAGACAGAGAATACTGTATATTCGTTCGAGCTGATTTCAGTCCATTTCGTTTCCCTCGAGCTAATTCTTTCCAGACTGGTTAAAGGGTCAACCATTTAAAGGGTTAAAACCCGAGTGAACCACTGGCGTCGTGGAAACGGGTCAAAAAGTTTGGACACGGACGTCATACAATTGGATTCTACTCGGACCAGACCCGGACTAATCTACTATATACACTGACAGAAAAAAATCCCAACACCACGAAAAAATAGTTGTAGAGAAATGAAATGGCGGCAATACATTTGTATAGGTAACATATTTAATCGATTAAGGTTTCAAGATCACAGCTTAATGTAAGCGCGAGAAGAGCCATTTTAAATGTGAAATGCTGGTACATTAATAACCGGTGTAACCGCCAGAATGTTGAATGCAAGCATGCAAACGTTCATGCATTGTGTCGTACAGGTGCTGGATGTTAGTTTGTGGGATGGAGTTCCATGCCTGTTGCACTTGGTCGGTCAATACAGGGACGGTTAATGCTGGTTGGGGGTGACGCTGGAGTTGTCGTCCAATGATGTCTCATACGTGCTCGATTGGAGAAAGATCTGGTGATCTAGCAGGCCACGGCAACATGTCAACACTCTGTAGAGCATGTTGGGTTACAACAGCGGTATGCGGGCGAGCGTTATCCTGTTGGGAAACACCCCTGGAATGCTGTTCGTGATTGGCAGCACAACAGGTTGAATCACCAGACCGACATACAACTGTGCCGTCAGGGTGCGTGGGATAACCACGAGAGTGCTCCTGCTGTCATAGGACATTGCTCCCCAGACCATAACTCCAGGTGTAGGTCCAGTGTGTCTCGGCCGCAGACAGGTTGGTTGCAGGCGCTCACCTGGCCTCCTTCTAACCAACACACGGCCATCACTGGCACCCAGACAGAACCGGCTTTTATCAGAAAACACAACAGATCTCCACTCCGTCCTCCAATGAGCTCTAGCTTGACACCACTGACGTCGCAAACGGCAGTGGTTTGGAGTAAGTGGAATGCACGCTACAGGGCGTCTGGCTCGGAGCTGTCCTTCAAGTAACCGATTTGTAACAGTTCGTTGTGTCACTGTGGTGGCAACTGCAGCTCGAATTGCTGCTGCAGACGAGGTACGATGCGCCACGGCCATACGCCGTACATGGCGGTCTCCCCTCTCAGTAGTGCGACGTGGCCGGCCGGAACCAGGTCTTCTTGAGACAGTACCTTCCCTTGACCACCGCTGCCAACAATCATGCACAGTGGCTACATTCCTGCCAAGTCGTTCTGCAATATTGCGGAAAGAAAATCCACCTTCTCGTAGCCCTATTACACGACCTCGTTCAAACTCCGTGAGCTGTTGATAATGGCTTCTTCGTCTTCTTAAAGACATTCTTGACTAACATCAACACACTACGTCGAATCTCAACGATAACTAACGCTCACGAACGTTACAGCGCGTATTTACAGCAAACCTGCTTTGCATGTTCCGAGGGGCGCTACTAGCGCCATACGTATGCGTCGAGCGCGAAATTTGCATAGACGTCATCTTACAGATGTACTCTCACCGCCTACCAACTGCCGTTTATCTAACACAACCCCTTCTTGGTGTTGGGATTTTTTTTTCCGTCAGTGTATATTATAAGGCATTCAAAAAATATCTCCGCAGAAACACCTAAAAACTACGGCGCGAAATTTTCGCCGTATTTTAGGTATAGGTATTAGAGGTTTCAATCAATATTCTCACATTCCATCTGCGATAGCTTAA
Organism: Macrothele yani; assembly: GCA_039090855.1. Lineage (NCBI taxonomy): Eukaryota > Metazoa > Arthropoda > Arachnida > Araneae > Macrothelidae > Macrothele > Macrothele yani. The sequence continues at coordinate 7,379,540 of CM077014.1, forward strand.
TATACACTGCTGGCCACCCAAAATGCAACACCAAGAAGGAAGCATCCGATTGGCCTGAAATTCGCAGCATGCGTCGCCCACGAGAGGACATGCAAACGATTAGCATTGCAGGGCATATGCAAATCTTGTGCGTCCGGCACGCCACCGAGAAGCACTATAAGAAGGGTGCACAGAAAGCCGGGTGTAAGTAGTGGAAGTGTATTGTGCTGCCGGGCCTGTGCGTGGAACGCTTCCTGATGCCCGTCGCAGAATACGGCAGTCATTCCAGCAGGTTTCGGAGTTAGACAGAGGACGAATGGTGGCTTATCGCGACACCGGTTTGTCGTACCGAGACATTAGCGCCCGTGTGGGACGACATCCAGCCACAATGAGGCGAGTATGGATTCGGTGGGTGCGGGAGGGACGGACGGACCGACGTGAGCGATTGCCGCAGCAGCGGCACACCACTGAACGAGAGGACCGGCATGTTGTGCGGCGGGCATTGACGGGTCGCACCGCCACATCACTAACGTTAGCGCAGGAATTAGGGTGTGTTGCGCAACAACCGTGTCAGCACGTACCGTTCGACGTCGTCTGCAAGAGCGGGGACTAGTCCCACGGCGCCCATTGCTCCGATTACAATTTACGTTACACCACCGGCGATTGCGGCGGCAGTGGGCCGTTGAACGCCGCCCCTGGACTACGGAATGGCACGACATTGTCTTCTCCGACGAATCCCGCTTCTGCCTGCAACACCACGATGGTCGGATCCGCGTATGGCGATACCGCGGCGAGAGACTGTATGACGCCTGCATTATGCATTGCCATACCGGTCTGTCGCCTGGCGTTATGGTTTGGGGCGCAATTGGATATGACACCCTCACCCCTCTGGTACGCATCGCCGATACACTCAACAGCCACCGCTACATATCCGACGTTTTGGAGCCTGTAGTCCTCCTTTACCTACAGATCCTGCCAGCGGCCACGTTTCAACAGGACAATGCGCACCCGCACGTGGAACGCATCGTGCAACAATTCTTCACGGCCCACCTGGGTATGTCGCCCATCGAACATGTCTGATCGCTGATCGGCAACCGAGTGGCCCGGCAAGTACCACCCGCGTCTACGCCTGATGAACTGTGGCAACGTGTGGAAGCAACCTGAACCGACATACCCCAAGCCCACATCCAAAGGCTCTTTCGTTCGATGCCGCGGCGTGTAGCGGCCGTTATTGGCAGCCATGGGGGCCACACGAACTATTGATGTCTGCGTGTTCCGCAAGTCGCACGGGCCTGTAAGCTCAATCGTTTCATCTTTGTATTTGTTGTTATGTGTCCAGTAAACCTGGCTTTGCTATCTCGTGTCCGCCTTGGTGTTGCATTTTGGTTGGCCAGCAGTGTATGTTTGCAGTTAATAAACGAAATCTGTAAACTTCAAATGTTGAAATCGTGACGTACTCTTAAATATGGAAAACATACCATTACAATTCAAGTGTCCAAAACTGGGGCATTGAAATGGTGTAAAACACCGTATCATTACTATAATTATTTTGGTGCAGTGCTTCCTGACGAATTTTTGGGTAAGAGATATTCTTTCTACGGGAATAGAAAAAAAAAAAAAAAATGATCCGTTGAGTTTAACGTCCTTTGTGTTTCGAGCTGAGCAATACAATTCTGCTTCCGATTAATTTGCTCAAGAAGACCAAATCGTTCTTTAGGGTTCATCCACGTTTTCAGCGAATCCAGAGTAGAAACGCCAGCTGCGCAAGCAATAAAAGTCCGTTGGCAGGAACTTTACCATCGTGTCGCTTCCCTCAAGCTCCTCAGGACGTTTCTTACCGGATAAATTTGGAAGGGATTTGTCGCCCATATTCGCCCCATTAGTCGGCAGCTGGGGTTTTACAGCTTTTTCCCCAGTTCACAGAATCACTATTAACGCTCCTGATGAAATGATCAACATTTTCCTGTCGGTTATATTGGATCGCGGGTATTTCAGCGAGTCTCTCTCTCTCTCTCTCTCTAGATATATTTTTTGCTTCTTTTTGTAAATACAGGCATTACACCATTGCACCCGCTCAAGGGTGAAGTTTACCACAAATGAGTTTATTCACCCTTCAGAGAAAAAATGAAAGAAAGTAGCACTGCCCTGAATCATAATATTTGACGGAACTGTGAAACATGATAAATTTAATGGAATAATCCATAAATATTGTGTCTGTTATCTAATTGGCGATATGCGCACTGTTGTAGCCTGAAATAGTTCGATTACAAAGTTTACATCACACTACATAGGCGAAATTTAACATCTCATACTAATAAAATTTTAATGTTGATTTTTCACACTCACATCTTAGTGTTTTAATTTAATTAGCTATAGTTCAAACGGTTAACTAAGTAGCTAGCTAACTGGGTAGTGTTCTTAGATAGCTATGTGGAACCAAAATTACACTTTAGGAGCAAATACCCAAACTGTTAGGTAGAAAGAATTTGCTATTGACTTACGAAATTCCAAGAGTTTATTCTGTACTTCAGAACATTACATAATCCACTGCCAGAATACTGTATAATCTCGCTGGTATCAACACAGACATAAATCGTACAACAATGGCACATATTCGTCGACCACATACATATCAATAGGCTTTATTTATTTATTTATTTATTTTTTTTTTTTTTGCAACATGAACGCTTAATCTCTCGACATCTCTACAACTGTACACTATCACATTGTCTTGTTTTTTTGTTTTTGTTGTTGTTTTTTATTGTAGGTTTAACGACCATCGTGAGCAACTCAATGGGCTATAAGCAGTTGCCCGTCCCTAACTTAGGGCCAATGACTCCAGGGAAGGGAGAGAGCCAGTGCTGTAAGACGAACACAACATCCATACCTCACTGCGATTCGAACCCGGACACGTCTCGGACAAATGATCAGAAGTCATCGCTTATACCACTGCGCCAGAAAGGCGTCCATTTATTTTTCTCTGAATCACCGTCAGTGTTGCCAAATTGTAAAAGCTGTTCGGTGAAGTAATGTGCCATTCAGCTAGAATATATTTAGGACACAGAAGCTCAAAAGAAAGGTTATTTAGGGGGATACGTCACAATCTGATTAAGGGAACGAAAACAAGCGTATACCTTGACTTTTATGTCACTGAACCTGAGAAAACTTAACACTTGGTGAAACTAATCCAGACTTCTCCAGCTGAGCAAATGTGACATCGGACGACGAATTTGATTAGAGCCGCTGCTTTTATTTTCTAATTATATCTTCAAAATAGCATTTTGTCAGTTCTATGCAAATATAATAATCAAATTGTTTTAACTGGGCAATACTATTAGGGCAATTAAATGTATTTCAGTGGCAAATTGAATTTCACATTTACAGCATAACATAATTCCTCTAGTGAGATCGGACTATATTCTTTATGAGCTCTCGCTCTTTCTCCCTCTCTCTCTCTATTTCATCATCATCATCATCATCATTGTCAACCATTATCAATCCACTGCTGGACGAAGGTCTCCCCAAGTTTCCTCCACAACGGTCTGTCTTGTGCCAGTCTCCTCCATGTCACCCCTGCATACTTTCGAATTTCATCCACCCATCTCCCATGTGGTCTTCTTCTGGGTCTTTTCCTGTCCCTTGGGATCCAATCTAAAATTTCGGCTGTCCATCTATGGTCTGTTCTTCTGGCAGTATGTCCAGCCCATTGCCATTTCAGGGATTTAACTCTGATCATGATGTCTTCCACTCTTGTCATTTTTCGGATCCACGTGTTCCTCTTCTTATCTCTCCTGGTTACACCAAGCATGCACCTCTCCATGCTTCTTTGAGTTGTCTGCAGCCTTTGTATGTCTCTTTTAGCTAAGGTCCACGTCTCTGCACCATACGTAAGCACTGGAAGGATGCATTGATCAAACACTTTTCTTTTAAGACATAATGGCATATTGCTCTTGAAAATTATGCTGTTTCTTCCAAAAGCTCTCCAGGCAAGTTTTGTACGCCGATTAATTTCTTCACCAATGTGACCCTCACTTGATATCTGCTGTCCAAGATAAATGTATGTGTCTGTTATCTCCAGCTTTTCTCCATCAATCGATAAATCTTCATTTCTTGTAAAAGCATTGAACATCACTTTTGTCTTCTGAAAGTTCATTTTTAATCCCACTTCTTTACTCTTGTCAGCAAGTTCCTGGATCATACTCTGTAGCTCTGATGGGGTAGTTGCAAAAATGACTACGTCATCAGCAAAACGAAGGTGGGTTAGATAATCTCCATTAATCTTTATCCCCTTGTTTTCCCAGCTCAGCGACTGAAAAACACTCTCCAATGTGGCATTAAAGAGCTTCGGAGATATGGTGTCACCTTGTCTCACTCCCTTTCCAATTTTTACGTGTGTTGTATTTTCAAACAGCCTAATCTTTGCACTTGCATTTTCATAGATGTTATTAATAATATTAATGTATGCATCTTCAATACCGCAGGTTTTCAGAGCCATTGTAACTGCTGATGGTTTCACCGAATCAAAGGCTTTTTCATAATCGATAAAAGCCATACACAATGGAAGTTCATATTCCCTCGCTCTTTCAATTAGTTCTCTCAGCACGTGGATATGATCTATTGTGCTGTAGCCACTCCTGAATCCAGCTTGTTCTCTCGGTTGAGCCATGTCCAGTGTTACCTTCAAGCGGTGTGAAAGAACTTTAGTGAAGATTTTATAAACTACTGATAGGAGGCTGATAGGTCTGTAGTTTCCGAGATCCTCAATGTCACCTTTCTTATGTAGCAGGATCATTGTAGCGGTGTTCCAATCCTCAGGAATCTTTCCTTCATTAAGGCATCGAGTGAAAATTTGGGCGAGTACTGTTTCGATTTCTTCACTTGCTTCTTGTATGATGTCTACAGTAATTCCATCTTCTCCTGGAGCTTTTCCCCGCTTCATGTTCTTGATTGCACGTGCAACTTCTGCTGGAAGGACTGGAGGAACTCTGGTACTGGTATCTTTCATGATGTCTGGAGTGCATGTATCATCCCTTTCATATAATTTGGAGTAGAAATCTTTCACTCTTGTCAAAATTTCGCCTCTATTTCTTGTTACAGAACCATCTTCTTTTCTCAGTGCCATAATCTGTTTTCTTCCCTTACTGAGATGTCCCTTTGCTATCTTTAGGCTTTGGTTGTTTTCAATTGCTTTCCTCACTAGTTCACAGTTGAATTTTCTTACGTCTTCAGTGATACTTTTTCTTACTGTCTTGCATAGCTCTATATATTCCACTTTGGAAGTCACATCTTCTTTAGTTGTCCTCATCTCTCTTCTTTTTTGCATCAACATTTTCGTTTTTCCTGATAATTTATTTACATGCAACTTGTTCTTAGACCCAGCTAATTTTGTTGCTGTTTCCATAAGAGCTTTGGTTACTTTTCTGTTAACTTCAGAGATGTCCACTTCTTCTGATGTTAGGCCTTCTAAAGCAGAGAACCTGTTCTTCAGTTCCAACTTGAAGGTATTATGGTGTTTTTTAAGGTTGGTTATGTCGATAGATTTTGTTTGTCTTATGAGCTTGCCACGTTCAAGTTTAGTGTTGAGGTGCATCTTACATCTCACCAATCTATGGTCACTACCTGTGTTGAACTTGTTTAGCACACTGCAGTCTTCTATGACGAATTTTTTGTTACACATAATAAAATCAATTTCACTTGTCGTCCCATTTGGATGTCTCCATGTCCATTTCCTGTGTGGCTTTTTCTTGAAGAAGGAGTTCAAGATGAAAAACCCTTCTGCCTCTGCAAACTCTACGAGAGTATTTCCACGCTGGTTTCTGTTGCCGTGACCGAATTTACCTACTGAAGTTTCATTCTGTTGCCGTTGCCCTATTTTTGCATTGAAATCTCCCATAATTATTTTCAAGTGCTGCTTACCTTTATTATTTAGATGACAAATTTCCTCATAAAATTCTTCAATTTCTTCTTCAGGATGACTTGTGGTGGGTGCATAAGTTTGAATAATCTGAGCCTGGTATCTTTTCGAGAGTTGGATAACAAGTCGTGCAGCTCTGTCAGAGGAACTTTCAACTTCTACAACTTTATCCTTCAGTCTCTCTCTATTTATATATATATATATGCAAACTAATCATTACTGAGTTCTATACTCCGCAAAAAAATCCTCTCACTCTGTTTCTCCCTCTCTAAGAATACGTATAACATTGAACCAGAACTTCCCATGTGTGACCTAGCGTCTCCTTTTCTACTGAAGCGTAATTTGTCCCATATATCTAGGTTGAGTCACTGTTGCGGATCTCTTTTCTCCACTCGCTGATCGCTGATATTTGTGGGAACTAGTTGTTCAATTCCTCCTGCTTCATATGGTTGCGAAACTCCTGTCACCTTACCTTCCGTTATTTCGTTATCCAGGTAGCTGCAAGTCCATAATTCCGCGTTACACCACACATTCACCGTGTCTTCTCAAAGCATGACCGTACTTTCGCACTCTTGATTTCTGGACTTTCTTCGACGCCTCGGTCACTTCAACTGTTGCCATATGCTCTCACTTTTAAACTTATCCTTTCTGGTGACACCAAACACATCCACCTCAGCTATACATTGAGCTTATTTTCCAAATATCTTATTGTTGGCCAGTTCTCAGCGCTGTGTAGGACTCCTGATCTCACAAGAGCCTTGAAAAACCTTACTTTTCAACCTATTAGGCATACCTCCATCACACAGGAGACCTGATGTTTTGCACCAGTTGAATACGAATCGGAACCCTGTTAATAAAATCCGAGGTAGATACACAACCCGACAAAAAAAAATTAGGGAGGTGATCACTTACCATCACCAAACAGAAAGTATCTCTCTTTCCACGTTAATAAGAGAGTCTCCGAAAAAATCTCATCGGCAGCCACCGGGAATCGAACCCAGTTCTTCCAGTTACGCGCTGGACATGCTACCACTGCACCACAGCGGCTTCGAATTCTCCAGACTCACGTGTGATTACCTGCCAAACTACATGGCAGGTTTGGTTACTTTACTTGGTTTGTCCAGCGCGTGACTGGAAGACCCTGGGTTCGATTCCGGTGGCGGCTGATGATAATTTTTCCGAGACTCCCTTATTAACGTGGAAAAAGCGATGCTTTCAGTTTGGTGTTCCTGATCCACGTCGAGTGTATGATTTAATATTCTCCTTCATTTCCGCACATGAACTTTGTATTGGTTCTACTTATCTTAAACCTGTGTGATCTGACACTTTTCGCCAGTTTTCCAACTTCTTTTCTTTTTTATTCTTGGCACATAACACCACATCATAAGCAAACATTGTCCACGGTGCTACTTCGCTCACTCTTCCTTTGTCACATATAAAACAATATCAAACAAGAACGAGATTTTTTTTTTTTTATTGGAGGTTTAACGACCACCGTGAGCAATTCAATGGGCTATAAGCAGTCGCCCGTCTCTAATTTAGGGTCACTGGTTCCAGGGAAGGGAGAGAGCCAGTGCCGAAAGACAAATACATCAACCATGCTACACCAGGAACTCGAACCAGGCCCAGCACGGGCGATTAGCCAGAAACGCATTGCTTTTACCAACTGCACATATTTTTCTGTCTGATACCATTACCTCTCTCAGACATTTCCTGCCTAGGTATTTTATACTAGGTGTTTCGCGCTACGATAGATGTCATATATACATATTTATAAAGCGGCCTTTCCTTTCGCAACCCCATGGGATTTTTCATGCTGCATATCAAAGCTCCTGGGGGTTCCACAAATTGATGAATTCCTCAGTCATCCCGTAGCGGTGAAAAAATTTGCGAAAGTGGCTTGGGAAAAGCGCTTTTTTAAGGCCCCCTCTCCAAATCCTCATCCCGCTCTCGGGATACACAGATTTCTCGGAGACGAGAACCCCAGGGTTCCGATCACCGTGAGCCACAATAAAAAGGATGAGACATCGTTCACCCTCCTACTCATCGGATGAGGAATTGGCCCCGGGGACAATAGGAAATCTCAGAGGGGGGGGGGGGGTATTCTGCAGTCTAAGAGGCACTAATGCTTCTCCTTTTCAGCCACCGCATGCACAACCATCTAGGGGAGATGGTGGAGGTGTACCTGTTAGGTTATTCTAAATTTATTATTTTCCCCTATTCTCTAAACTCGACCCAACTTTTATCACGTTTTGTTAGGGCTTTAACTCTATTTATTTGAGACGTTCTGGGCTCACCCCTATTTTTCCTTGCCCGGGCAGAGAGTCTTGTACTAGCCTGTCCTTGACCCGCTACCGAAAAGTGTATTTTTTTTTGCGTGGGAAGATAGAGCGCGTGTCGCAGTCTCTCTCTCACTCTCTCTCTCTCTTTTAAGGCTTTACTGATTTAATTTCATTTAATTTTGTAAAGTCCACTACGTCATTCATTCTCTGTACTTCTCCACTCATTATCTAATAGAAAATATAACATCTGTTGCAATTCTTCACATGAAAACAAACGGCCCGTTTTGCAATTTTTACTTCTCATATTCCTTCCCATATCTTCACGGTATGCGAAATTAGCTTTAGGCTCTGGCAGTTACTGAATTCTTATTCATGTCCTTTTTCTTTATAAATAGGTACTAACACGTTACTCCACTCATCCAGCATGGCTTCTTTGTTCAATACGTTACTGCGAATTACCTATACGGGCAAATTAGGGATATGTAAAGCTGCGTCTACCAACGTCATTTCGCTCCCCTGACTTGGGGGACCGTCGTTTAGCGCGGGAGTTAGAATAAAAAAGCGGATACCAGATTCAAGCGAAAATGAAATCAGTGGATGGCCTAGAAGTCAACGTTCGTGACTGTCACGGGAAAGTCTCGGGATTGATCCCAGGCAGGTGCGAACGCTCAAATATGTGCCGTGCGTCGGATGGGCACTTTAAGCCGTCGGATACTGGGTAAGTGGTCCCTCTGTTACAAATAAGAGCATTTTCTTCACCGTTTCTACCTCACTTCCGTGTGACTTTCCCCGTTGGAAACTCTGGCCCAAATCTCCAAGCTTCTTACTTCTAAGGGTTGTTTAAGGACTGGCGTCAGACACACTCTTCCTAAAATCCTCTACATAAATCTCGAGTGAAAAATGACGCCGTTCCTGGAAACATCGTCTCACTTAAAGGTAAGCGCGACAAATAGGTTTCTCTGGGCACAGAAAACAGCGGCCGCCGATATCCATCGCCAAATGCCGGAAGTTTATTGTCCTCAAGTCATGAGCGTTCAGAATGGCGTTCAGAATTCGCACAATGGGCGTAACCCGTTGACGAATAAGGAGCAAAATGACAATTTCAACAACACACAACAACGCAGCGTGTGTGAACGCTCTGGTACAAGAAGGAACATCAATCACATTAAATTCACTTCGTAAATTAATGTGCATGTAAAAGCAGTATTTTTTTTTTTTGTAGTACGCTTTTTAATTGTTTTTTGTCTTGCTGCTGAGTTTTTGAACTACTTTATAAGCTCTTTTGTGTTACAAGTTAATGTTTGAAATTATTTTTTGCGTTCTCATTTTTGTTTTGCTTTGTAAATTAAACTACATTTAAGCATAAATATGAAAAATTTTATATGAAAACCAAACGAATACAAAAAAAAATGCCGTCCAAGACTAAGTACTAGCACAGTGGAAGTATTCTCTACTCTTACTAAAAGTACAGTTTGCTCAAAAAAAGGGGGAGTTGTGAGGAAATGGTCCTCCAGGTACCTATTTTTTATCTGGATGTTCCGTGTGTGTATATATATATACTGCTGCGTTGCGCGTTTTGATTTTCAGGTTATTTTGCACCCTTCGTTTTAAATTCTAAAATTTTTCCTTAGTCTTCAGTTTTGCTCTTAAGTATATATATATATATATATATATATATATATATATATATATATATATATATATATATTCTATAAAGATACCTAAGCAAAAAAATACATATATAATTTTGACTCACACCTAGTACAACATAGAAAAGGTTATGTATCTACCTGTGTTATTTTGCACCCTTCGTTTTAAATTCTAAAATTTTTTCCTTAGTCTTCAGTTTTGCTCTTAAGTATATATATATATATATATATTTTTTTTTTTTTTTTTTACCTGAAAAAGTGTTTCGCGGCCAAAAATGTTGGAGAAAACTGTCATTGAGTCATGGAATAATAAATGTAATTTAAATCTCACTCAGTAAAAGATAGTTGCAAAGACTATGGAACAGTGTGAAGCGAACATTACAAGAAACTAAACGAATGTAAGGTACTGTTAACCCTTTGAGTGCCAGCGACCCGCTTAGCGTGTGTTAAGCTTTCCTTTACCCAGTGTCAGCGACACGTCTAGCGCATTCAAACGTTTCTCCAACAACTATAGTACACTGATTGGAGAAACTTTTGCACGCGCTAGACACGTCGCCGACACTGGGTAAAGGATAAGCTTTGCATGCGCTAGACACATCGCCGACACAGGGTCAAAGAAAGCTTTGCACGCGCTAGACGCATCGCCGACACTGGGTAAAGGAAAGCTTTGCATGCGCTAGACACATCGCCGACACTGGGTCAAAAAGCTTTGCACGCGCTAGACGCGTCGCCGACACTGGGTAAAGGAAAGCTTTGCATGCAATAGACACATCGCCGACACTGGGTCAAAGAAAGCTTTGGACGCGCTAGACGCGTCGCCGACACAGGGTAAAGGAAAGCTTTGCACGTGTCGCCTACAGTGTGTTAAAGGAAAGCTTTGCAGGCCCTAGACGCGTCGTTGACACCCAAACGCTTAAAAAGAAGGCACAGGGTTCGAAATCGTAGGGATGTCGTCGATTAATGTTAGCAACAGATTCCACAAGACCCAACACAAAGCGTAACAGGGAAAAGTTGCTCTTTCGGACTACGCAGTTTTCTTGGTCAATGCGACATAATTTAACGGAATTTTAGCATCGTAAGATTCAATGAAATAAATGAGGTTTCGGTTCAGTACCTCATGAACGATATTCGATTCTCTGACCCATTCAGCCTTCCAAGCGTCAACGTATAAGCATGCATAAATACACTTTTACGTAGTATTTTTATTTTGGGGAAGATATTATCTATATGTATTTTTAACTTCAAAACATACGTTGCTTTTATTACCTAATGTTCAGATATAATGGTTTTTGGAGAATGCAAGTAGGAAGTGCCACTTTTGGAACATTTAATCAACTAGGCCTACAGTTAAAAAAAATCATACGTAACCCTATTGTGACAATGCTCAGATTCCTCAAATTCATTTCCGCGTGCTCTGGACTGACATTGAAATGACTGCGAAAACGTAACACGATAAAAAAAAAAGAACAAATATACAAGAGAACACAAACCGAGATAAAACAACTGATACGTAACGAGATGATTATTCATATGTGTCACGACGTGTGACAGAAACTGAGAGGCGAGGGCAAGTCACAAACCTTTCTGTCCATTAATCTAACATTCGAGCTGGTGCGAAATGGGAAACATGTCATGGGTTTTATGGGTTTCCTCCTTTCTGTCAATCGTTGAAAATGCAGGAATCGCTTCAATGATAAGAGGGTGTTTCTGTTAGACGATTGAAGTAAGGATAACCTTAAGCAGAATCCCGTAGTGCACTAACAGAATTGCATATAAATTAAGTACCACAGTAAGTGACAAAATACACAAGAAATGCCGGTTTCAATCACCAACGGCTCTTAAAATCAGCCACTTTAAAGAATCGAATTTCGAAGAAATTATTCAGATAATCCAAACACACGTTATGTGCGTCTTTTGGTGAAACCATATTTTCCGTTATAAGCAAAAATATTGCACATTGCACACCACCAATTGTCATTTTCAAAAATATATGTATCCTTTTTATAAACACGCTATTGAAATTTAAGGACTAAACGGGAAGTGGCGCTGCTCGCTGTGACGCAAATGCACACGGAAAGCCGCCTCACATACAGAAAAAAAAAAAAAACAGTGTGCGGAAGTTTCGCCGAAGCAAATCAACTACGTAATAGACGCCCGCATTAATCAAAGCTTTCAACAACCAGGATTAGTTTGTCTTCATTTTTTATTGGCGGCAGTAATAATTCCACAGCTATGAATTATTCCCTCTGATCTCACTTCTAAGAGAGAGTACGTGTGTGCTTTTTGTTATGTTCCTTTGAGGAAAGTGTTTGCGAAGGGTGAAACAGCTGTCTCGATTTCCGGGAGCCAGCCCAGTTTCCCAAGAGGTCATAGGTCCAGATATATAAGCCCCTGCAAATCTAGGCATCAGATCCAAAAACAGCTCAATTGTTTTGTTTTTTCACCACCTCGACAGAGAGTGAGCATTCATCGAACATATGGTCAAACCAGCAAAGTTGCAGCGGTTGAACAATTATGTTTTCCTCCGGAAACTTTTCTGGGCAGTTCGGCATCAGTTTTTGTCCTCTTGTATCGTCTAGGTTTAACTCCGGTGCAGACTTACTCTAGCCCATAATATGTAAACTCCTCTCCCTTCGTAAAGCGATGAATGAAAATTAACGCACGAATAGTGCATTTTTCCTATGCATTGAATATTATTTCTATACTTTTCTTCTTACGTCACCCAAGTATTTTGTTTTGTTTCTTTTCACAAGAAATAAATTAGCAGCGATCCATCGTACAGAGAAACTTCAAACTTTTTTTCTGAAAAGACTAAACTTTTCATTGAGCAAAATTTTTCATCCTCATGCTAGGCCCATGCCTTCCCTCTCATAATGTCTTTAACATAACTGGTGATTTATTCTGATTTATTCACCAACAGTTCGTTACCATGAAGTTCAACGAAGCCAAGATACAGACCATACGGCCAGCCAAACGCCACTTGTTTACGCTTTCCAACCGTAGGTTGAAGAAGCGTATATGCTCCAGCTTTGTCTGTCTGTCTGTCCGTCCGTCCGCACATAACTCACGTAAAAATGGTTCGATTTCGATCAAATTTTAGTATGTGGTAGGGGACCACCCTGGGACGAACCCTATTGAAAATGGGTGAAATAGGTTCAAAGATCAGGACATAGGAGCGGGATCCATTCCATTGCCCTTAAGCGTCATAACTTGCATAAAAATGTGTCGATTTCAATGAAATTTTCGTATGTGGTAAGGGACCATCCGGGGACGAACCCTATTGAAGATGGGTGAAATGGGGTCAAAGGTCAGAACATAGGAGCGGAATCCATTCCATCGCCCTTATGCGTTATAATTTACGTGAAAATGCTTCGATTGAGAAACCTTTATCATGTTTTTTTCCGGAAGTATACTTTACCGGTTCTGTTGAATATCATCGAAATGGAGTCAAAGGTCAGGTCATAGGAGCGGGTTATATTCTACAGCCATTATCCTCGTAACTTGAGTAATGATTTCTGGTAGGTTGGAAAGCGTATCATAATCAATGCATTGCATGATTTTACTAACTTGTTTTGTTTGTTTGGGTTTTTTTTTTTTTTTTTTTGATTGGAGGTTTAACGACCACCGTGAGCAACTCAATGGGCTATAAGCAGTCGCCCGTCCCTAATTTAGGGTCACTGGTTCCAGGGAAGGGAGAGAGCCAGTGCCGTAAGACAAACACAACATCCATGCCTGAACGGGATTCGAACCCGGACCTCTTACGGACGAATGAGTTTGGGGTTTTAAACGACCACCGTGGGCTATAAGCAGTCGCGCGTCCCTAATTTAGGGCTACTGCTTCCAGGGCAAGGGGGGGCTGTAAAACACAAATGCACCATCCATGCCTTACCCGGGATTCGATCCCATCTGGGACGAATGGTCAGAAGCCAGGGGTCAGACCAATGCACCACTCGGGCGGCCAAAAAACGGCAATGGCCATGATGTACTTATATATACAACATTAGCAGGTGCAGGAATCGCCCACTTTGCCCTAGAAAGGAGACGGACGAAGAAAATAGGGAGGAAACTTGAAGGGATTACTTTCAGCAAACGACGACCTGCTGTCGATCTGCAAAAAATTCGAATGAATAGGAATTGATTGTGAGAACAAACAATTATGTAAAACTCAAGAATCAAAGGTTTTATAATGAAAATTTGAAATAAGCAAAAATAAACCACTACTGTTTGCAAATTAAAAATACAGCTCCCACTTCAGAACCTCTGAAGCCCCCACTCCCTCCCCTCCCAAACGATCCTTCAACGAAACAGCTGTTTTCCCTACCGTCATCTGCCTACCTAAAAACTCGAGCAATTGTGGGGATGACGTCATGGTTTCATCATGATTCTTAGGTTTTAGTTGAGTACTCCCCAGCGCCTGCGCATTACCGAATCTGTCTACCGGAATACGAAACGGCAAAATGACTTTCCGTTGCTGTTTGTTATTCCACGACAAATCTCTCATTCATCCCGTCGAAAGAATTATGCCTTTAAATGATTATTTACGATGTGTTTCATTTAAACCTATACCGAACGTTATTTTTTACGCTTTCCAACCCTAGGTTGAAGACGCGTATATTGCTCCAGCTTTGTCAGTCCGTCCGTCCGCGCGATGACTGGCGTAAAAATGGTTCGATTTCGATGAAATTTTAGTATGTGGTAGGGGACCACCTCGGGACGAACCCTATTGAAAATGGGACAAATGGGGTCAAAGGTCACGACGTAGGAGCGGGATCCATTCCATTGCACTTATGTCATAACTTGCGTAAATATGGTTCGATTTCAATGAAATTTTACAATGTGGTAGGGGACCACCTGGAGACGAACCCTATTCAAAATGGGTGAATTGGGGTCAAAGGTCAGAACACAAGAGCGGGATGCATTCCATTACCTTTATGCGCCATAACTTGTGTAAAAATGGTTCGATTTCGATGAAATTTCAGTATGTGGTAGGGGACCACCTGGGAACGAACCCTATTGAAAATGGAGGAAATAGGGTCAAAGGTCAGGACATAGGATTGCGATCCATTCCATCGCACTTATCCCATATTATTAAGATGGACGTCAAGTAATTTTGCTTCCTATACTTCCAATGGAAAAAATTTTGTACACATTTCCTTCACAATTAATGTGTTCCCAAGGATGAAAATTTGAACATCGATTAAAATAACTTCCTATTATAACTTGGAATACTTAATATTTTCTAAAACATAACCATAATTATATTAAAAATCAATAACTTTTCCTTTGGTGGTGTTGAAACCAGAAAAAGACTGGCGCGACCTGTACTTTAATGAAGTCAGTAGACAAACAAATGCTGGATTGCATAATTATGGTTATGTTTTAGAAAATATTAGGTATTCCAAGTTATAAAATGAAGCTATTTTAATCGATGTTCAAATTTTCATCCTTAGGAACGCATTAATTGGGAAGAAAAAAGATGGCGCGACCTGTATTTTCATGATGTCAGCAGTCAAACAAATGTGCGGATCCTATTAAAGTTTTATGACGTCACACTTTTGCTAGCAGATGGCCGCGATTCCCATCTGCCTCATTACGTCACGCTTTGTGTGCGTGTGTTCGTCTGCACGATAACTCGCGTAAAAATCGATTTCGATGAAATTTTAGTATGTGGAAGGGAATCACCTGGGAAGGAACCCTATTGAAAGTGAACGAAATGGGGTCAAAGGTCAGGACATAGGAGCGGAATCACTTCCATCGCCATTATGCGTCATAACTTTCGTAAAAATGTTTCGATTTGGATGAAATGTTAGTATGTTGTAGGGGCCTGCCTGGGGACGAATCCTATTGAAAATGGGCGAAATGGGTCAAAGGTTAGGACACAGAAGCGGGGTCTATTCCATAGCCCTTATACATCATAACTTACGTAAAATTGCTTCGATTGCGACAAAACTTTATCATGATATTTCGGAGGTATACTGAACCAGTTCTGTTGAATATCATCGGAATGGAATCAAAGGTCAGGGCATAGGAGTGAGATTTATTCCACAGCCATTTTATGATTTCTAGTATGTTGGAAAGCGTATCATAATCAATGCATTGCATGATTTTACTAACGTGTTTATTATTATTCTGGATACTATTTATGAAACATGAAAATGGAATAAACACAGGAATTCAGGTAATTCTCCTTTTCGCTTCTGCGTTTTGAGAGAATGAAACGCTCTAGAGGCATTATACATTAAAGCTTTCACCTGCTGTGAACTATGGGACTGATTTGAATCAAAACCGCTTTACAAATAAGGTACTAACATTTCTCGACTGGATGTTCTGCATACATATTTTAAAAAAATTGCATCTTTACAATTCTCTTGAAATGAACAGATATGTTGTACATAACGTGTGAGCAATTTTTCCTTCCAGCAAGTGCTTTTTTCCCCATCAGATTTCCCCTAATTAAAGTACCCATTTAATGGAATCAGAATATGATTTCCCAACGCGACTCACGATAGCTATAACCAATTACACAGATACAACATGATTACAAATCAGTGTTATCGCATGCACACAAGAGGGAGTTGCTAATGTAAAGAAAATTCAGTGAGCGTTCACATATGAAGGAAAACTTACGAAGAGGAACTCGTGAATAAGGAAAATGACAAGAGTGGAAGACCTCATGGTCAGAGTAAAATCCCTGAAGAGATCAGATCATATGTAGAGGATTTTAGGAAGGAAGTGTCTGACGCTTAGAAATAGGAAGCTAGGAGATTTAGGCTACAGTGCCAGATAGGAAAGTGACACGGAAGCGTGGTAGAAAGGGAAAGGAAGACGCCATTACTTATTACAGGGGGAAAGTACCCGAAGCCCGGCGGCTTAACGTGCCCATCCAACGCACGGCGGATATTTAGTGGTTCTCCGTGGCAGTCACGAACGTTGACCACTAGGCCATCCGCGGCCCTCAAATCCCTGAAAAGGAAATGGGCTGGACATATTGCCAAAAGAACTGACAACCGAAATTTTAGACTGGATTCCAAGGGACAAGAAAAGGCCCAGATGAAAACCACGTGGGAGATGGAGGATGAAATTCGAAAGCATGCGGGAGTGACATGGAGGAGACTGGCTCAAGGCAGACCGTTGTGGAAGAAACTTGGGGAGACCTATCAGTAGTGGATTACTAACATTAAATATACACTAACAGATCAAATATAATTACGTGCCCCTAATCCTTAGTCTATATGATGCACATTATTGGTGTGTCATTTTTCTTTGCTTATGGAATTATTGACGCTTCTCAACACATGTCGCGATATTCCAAACGATAATTCCTTGGGAGATGAAACATTTTAATCTTTTCTTTTACGTACACTATTGTACAAACATTATTACACTCTGGTTCCACCTCTTTAAATGTTAAAATCACTATATACATGTTGATAAAATATCCTATTCCATCGATGTTCTCTGTACTTATTGCACCACTAGTTTAATTTGAAGTTTAAAAATTCATCAGTAAAAATCACATTCCATCTAGGTTCACTGTACCTGTTGCACTAGCAGTTAAATTTGAAGTTTAAAATATAAGTAAAGAAATGAATAAATTTGCAATTCCACTTAAAACGAACGATTACAAAGCCTAAGTAACAACAAAAAAACATTCTTGCCTGAAAATATTCAGAATTCACTGAGTGTTTTCCTAACCATTCCTACATCACACCGTTAGTCTGCTGTTTGAATTCTGTTTCCTAAAACCCGCTATCAACAATGTTAACAGTTTAATACCGAAAAGGATGACAGGAGGATAAAGCAGTCGGATTCCTACCATTCAATTTAGGTATCCACCTTGGGAGGAGACAATTTTTGGTATCTACGTGAAGCTCCAAAAACTGATAAATCACAGACTAATTTCTTCCTACGGAAGAAAACGGGTTGTAACCGTTTCTGCAGGTTCCAACCCATTCTCTGAAAAATTAAAAACACTGTGTAAATTAGTCCTGTTCATTTGACATCAAAAATTGACAAGATATTTGAATGAAAAAGCAGCCATATATTTCCCTGAAGACCTATTCACGAGCAGTCAATTTGCCACAAGAGCCGTATCCAAAGGTTTAGGTACCCCGGGCAAGAACCATGTTACGGGGGGGGGGGGGGGGGGGGGCGCTGTTCCTCTTAACTAGTCTTTTCAAGAATTTCGAAAGGACAAAAAAATATTTATAAGGTATGAAAATTAGAGCGAACTGTAAAACCGTGGGGACGGGTGTATTTGCATTTCTGTACCTTTTTAAGGAATTTCCAGCTAATCGCATATATGGCACTTGCAATAGATACAGAAAAATAACCATAAAGTACTTGGAACTGTTATGCGTGTATAAATACATACCAGAAGCGTTCAGTAAGTCGTACAAAGTAAAACGGAGAGAAAAAAGCCGGTATTTTATTGACAAAGAAACTAGACGACTTTTCACCCTACCATAAAATTTTTGATATGTTTAGTCTTTATAGGATAGCAGTCGCGTGCGGTACGTGCAAACCAAAAAATATGTATGCATATTTTTTTAAGGAAATCAGTACAGACGCCTCCGACGCTGTGACCCGGGCTTCAGCTCCTACAGTTTCCCCCGCCCCAATCCGGCCCTGAAAACGAGTTAAAATTTATATTCTTATTTAAAACTGCATTGAAAAAACACATCTGTAGCATTTTCAGTCAGCTGGCCGTATCATCAGGAGTTAAAATATCGCATATATATATATATATATATATATCATCATCATCATTGTCAACCATTATCAATCCACTGCTGGACGAAGGTCTCCCCAAGTTTCCTCCACAACGCTCTGTCTTGTGCCAGTCTCCTCCATGTCACTCCCGCATACTTTCGAATTTCATCCACCCATCTTCCATGTGGTCTTCTTCTGGCTCTTTTCCTGTCCCTTGGAATCCAATCTAAAATTTCGGCGGTCCATCGAAGGTCTGTCCTTCTGGCAGTATGTCCAGCCCATTGCCATTTCAGGGATTTAACTCTGATCATGATGACTTCCACTCTTGTCATTTTTCGGATCCACGAGTTCTTCTTCTTATCTCTCCTGGTTACACCAAGCATGCACCTCTCCATGCTACTTTGAGTTGTCTGCAGCCTTTGTATGTCTCTTTTAGTTAAGGTCCACGTCTCTGCACCATACGTAAGCACTGGAAGGATGCGTTGATCAAACACTTTTGTTTTAAGACATAATGGCATATTGCTCTTGAAAATTATGCTGTTTCTTCCAAAAGCTCTCCAGGCAAGTTTTGTACGCCGATTAATTTTTTCATCAATGTGACCCTCACTTGATATCTGCTGTCCAAGATAAACGTACGTGTCTGTTATCTCCAGCAATCGATAAATCTTCATTTCTTGTAAAAGCATTGAACATCACTTTTGTCTTCTGAAAGTTCATTTTTATTCCCACTTCTTTACTCTTGTCAGCAAGTTCTTGAATCATACTCTGCAGCTCTGATGGGGTAGTTGCAAAAATGACTATGTCATCAGCAAAACGAAGGTGGGTTCGATAATCTCCTTTAATCTTTATCCCTTTGTTTTCCCAGTTCAGTGATTGAAAGACTTTTTCCAATGTGACATTAAAGAGCTTCGGAGATATGGTGTCGTCACCTTGTCTCACTCCTTTTCCAATTTTTATGTGTGTTGTATTTTCAAACAGCCGAATCTTTGCACTTGCATTTTCATAGATGTTATTAATAATATTAATGTACGCATCTCCAATGCCGCAGGATTTCAGGGCCATTGTAACTGCTGATGGTTTCACCGAATCAAAGGCTTTTTTATAATCGATAAAAGCCATGCACAATGGAAGTTCATATTCCCTAGCTGTTTCAATTAGTTCTCTCAGTACGTGGATATGATCTATTGTGCTGTAGCCACTCGTGAAACCAGCTTGTTCTCTCGGTTGAGCCATGTCTAGTGTCACCTTTAAGCGGTGTGAAAGAACTTTAGTGAAGATTTTATAAACCAATGATAGGAGGCTGATAGGTCTGTAGTTCCTGAGATCCTCAATGTCAACTTTTTTATGTAGCAGGATCATTGTAGCGTTGTTCAAATCCTCAGGAATCTTCCCTTCATTAAGGCATCGAGTGAAAATTTGGGCGAGTACTGTTTTGATTTCTCCACTTGCTTCTTGTATGATGTTTACAGTAATTCCATCTTCTCCTGGAGCTTTCCCCGCTTATGTTCTTGATTGCATGTGCAACTTCTGCTGGGAGGACTGGAAGAACTCTGGTACTGGTACCTTTCATGATGTCTGGAATACATGTATCATCCCTTTCATATAATTTGGAGTAGAAATCTTTCACTCTTGTCAAAATTTCGCCTCTATTTCTTGTTACAGAACCATCTTCTTTTCTCAGTGCCATAATCTGTTTTCTTCCCTTACTGAGATGTCCCTTTGCTATCTTTAAGCTTTGGTTGTTTTCAATTGCTTTCCTTACTAGTTCACAGTCGAATTTCCTTAAGTCTTCAGTGATAATTTTTCGTACTGTCTTGCATAGCTCTATATATTCCACTTTGGAAGTCACATCTTCTTTAGTTGTCCTCATCTCTCTTCTTTTTTGCATCAACATTTTGGTTTTTCCTGATAATTTGTTCACATGCAACTTGTTTTTAGACCCAGCTAATTTTGTTGCTGTTTCCATAAGAGCTTTGGTTACTTTTCTGTTAACTTCAGAAATATCCACTTCTTCCGATGTTAGGCCTTCTAAAGCAGATATTTTGTTCTTCAGTTCCAACTTGAAGGTATTATGGTGTTTTTTAAGGTTGGTTATGTCAATACATTTTGTTTGTCTTATGAGCTTGCTACGTTCGAGTTTAGTGTTGAGGTGCATCTTACATCTCACCAATCTATGGTCACTACCTGTGTTGAACTTGTTTAGCACACTGCAGTCTTCTATGACAAATTTTTTGTTACACATAATAAAATCAATTTCACTTGTCGTCCCATTTGGATGTCTCCATGTCCATTTCCTGTGTGGCTTTTTCTTGAAAAAGGAGTTCAAGATAGAAAAACCCTTCTGCCTCTGCAAACTCTACAAGAGTATTTCCACGCTGGTTTCTGTTGCCGTGACCGAATTTACCTACTGAAGTTTCATTCTGTTGCCGTTGTCCTATTTTTGCATTGAAATCTCCCATAATTATCTTTAAGTGCTGATTACCTTTATTATTTAGATGACGAATTTCCTCATAAAATTCTTCAATTTCTTCTTCAGCATGACTTGTGGTGGGTGCATAAGTTTGAACAATCTGAGCCTGGTATCTTCTCGAGAGTTGGATAACGAGTCTTGCAGCTCTGTCAGAGGAACTTTAAACTTCTACAACTTTATCCTTCAGTTTCTTGTTTATTATAAATCCAACACCACTAGTTCTGCCAGTATCTGTCCCACGATAGTAGAAGAGATGTCCACTTTTCAGTTCTATGAGATTTTCTCCTTTTCTCCTTACCTCACTTAGCCCGACCGATGTCCCACTTGATCCTTTGTAGTTCCTCTTCCAATTCAAGAAGCCTTGAATCAGAAGATAGGAGCGTCCATTATACGTAGCCAAGGTGAGCATCAGATGGCAGCCTAGTCCGGTTCTCCGGGGATTCTTATATATATATATATATGGAAAACTGTCGATCAAAGTTCAGAAAAAAAGCAAAAGAACAATGAAATAGAAACGAAAAATGGCAAGACATGTCTACAACAGCTTTAGACGAGCCTTATTTGACAATCCTTTTCAGTCTCCGCTGTATCTAAAGAGACTGCAATTTCCCGATCTGTTGATAAAACAGCTAGACCCTTAATTAAGCCTTTTCTGGTTCACTCTAGACCGTATAGATATCTTTCTATAAGCGATAATTTGCAGAAACTCCTTTTCCCGGTAGCTACTGTTACAAAAAGGGTTCAAATCAAAGGTTAGGTTAGATTTCATTAAAATCCTTTTCATACATAAGGTCCAACCAGTCTTTATAAGTGAGTTTTCTGGTAACACTTGATAGTAAAAATCTGAATGATTGCAGATATCTCAGGCAGGGATGGATACAGGATTTTTGTGAGGAAGGCGTGAGGAAGGCCCGGGGGGGGGGGGGTAGCGTCACTGCAGCCAGTGGTAGTGTCGCCAAAATAACGAGTAAGCAGCGTGAAATTACCTTATGAAAATGGAAAATGCAAATCCCCTTTAGTTCCGAACGATAAAATCGATGGTTGATATTTTGCAATTAATTAACTAAAGTAACATACTTTTAAGTAGTACTTTCGTTCACCAAAAAATATTCAATTTGTTATTAAAACTTAACAAATCGAAGCTTTTCTTTGGTTCCTGAGGAGGGGGCGCCCCCCCCCCCCGCGTCCTTCCTCTGGATCCGCCCATGTATCAGGGAGAGAGGGACTACATATTTATGTATTTTATTCACAATTTGAATCTGATTTTCAAATTAACGATCAGTGATGGAATAAGAAAAATTAATGTATATGCAACGGAAAATTAAAAAAAAAATTGAAGCTTGGGGTGGGGGCCTTCCATGAATCGGGTCCCGGGCAGCTTCCCGGACTGTCCGTACTTGCATCCGGCTCTGTTTGCCACCATAGATCTTCACAGAACATGACCAAAAAAAAAAACTAGCTGTTCTTGAATTTCGAAAAATAATAATACAAAAGCTGTGAAACTATGACTAGCAAAACCTGGAGCAAATAATGAAGTTCGAAGCTCGAAGGAAAAATATAGTAGCAACGCAGGTGCAATTTCGTATTGTTTACACTTAAGCCTCACCAGCGTCTCTCAGTTCCTGAGCATTTTCACCACAGGTGGCAGGTAGTACCGGCTTTGGTCGCCTTACACGTACGATGTCATTTTCAGATCTCTTTCTTCAATGGCGTAAGTGGAAAGTGACATTGGGTGTGTAACCTGAATGGTTTCCCTTCCTCTGCTAA
This sequence comes from Macrothele yani, assembly GCA_039090855.1. Lineage (NCBI taxonomy): Eukaryota > Metazoa > Arthropoda > Arachnida > Araneae > Macrothelidae > Macrothele > Macrothele yani. The sequence continues at coordinate 7,402,313 of CM077014.1, forward strand.
CACTACCTCCTGGCGAGACGCCACAATCTAGGGGTGTGGCCTCAACTCCTTTCAATCAAAACATCCTGATACACACGGTCTCCTTAACGCTGAGTAACAGGTCGTTCAAATCTCGTGGCGACGTTTCACAGGATCTTCGTTGGATAACTTACGTGGGATTATTTTTGACACAGATGAAACACAACCACAACTCGGGTTTTGTGTACCACAGCACACCATCGACAAACGGAGGTGTTTCCAGAAATTGCGCACAGTAAAATGCGAAACACGTGAAACTTTTACAAGTGCAATTGTTAAAACTGATATTTTATACACTGCCCTGCCATTACTATTCCAACACCTGCATGTCTACAAACAACCTTTATTCACAGAAAATTTATATTGTGTGCAGAAACCTTAGGCTCTGACGGCCTCTAGTTATCGTGGAATACTTTCCACCAGTGGCGTAGCCAGAAATTTCTTAGGGGAGGGGGGCGGTCCATGGTTTTGGTTCATTGGTGAAAGCCTCGTATACACATATATATCGCTTTAAATTCGTTCTCAGTCTCTCCTCAAGAGGGGGTCAAAAACTGACACCCCCCCCCCCCCGCGTTTGGCAACGCCACTGCTCTCCACCAGTTTTTTTTTTAATGTCCCCAGATATATTTCGCCTGGCATATACGTCAGTTGCATTCACCCCAATCTCTGATCCTTATCTGATAGGTCAGTTGCATTCACCCCAATCTTTGATCCTTATCCGATAGGTCAGTTGCACTCAAAGAGGAAGTGTTACACAGGGCTTGGTGCCGAGTTATATTTCAGCGCCCTGTGAGAAGGGTTCGCTGTTGTTTCCGCTTGCAGAGAGTTTTTGTATCGGGAGTTTAATCCGTATTTTACCCAACTGGAGCAGCTAAATAAGACAAAGAAAATATCGATTAATGTTATAACTCGCTCATACAGTGAGGAAAGTGTTTATTCAGTTGACATGAGGAAGGTCGCAAGCGTTATGGCTGATTTTAGAGACCTTGATCCCAAAAATCGGGAAAAATTTAAAACTTCCTTCTAAACTTAGCTGATTGCTGTAGGTGTCACGACACTCAGTCAGACTTCGTCATCGCAACGCGGGGATGACGGGAAGTCATACGACCTTGGGAGATGGCGCCAGCCTGAGCCAGCGAGCAAGGAGCTGATTGCCTGTTATCAAAAACAAATCGGCTGTACGTGCTTCTATTGCTATTCAACTGTAAACTGTGTTACAGTGAGGAAGGAAACAGGGTTCTGTTATGAGTAGCGGTCGAGGAAGACCACCTAAAAGAGGCTGTATTTTTCGCAATCTGCGTGAGCGAAAAGATTTTGGAATCACACGTAATGATCGCAGTAACACACGTGGCAACCTATCTTTCCGAAAAGCTTTATTGGACGAAACTGCCATACATGTGCACAGCTTGGGTGCGATGAATATATATAACGGCCTTCTTTCCCTTCCAGAACTACAAATAAATACGGGGTTGAAGGACTTATTTCTGAACACTCCTAATTTGTCCAACACATCGGGAAATACAATAGTGCGATATCATTCGCTTCCCTCTCGGCCATAAAAAGGAAAGTCCAGGCAATGGTCCGCACTGCTTCAAAATTCAAGGGCAGATTCACAGGTAGATCTTGAATTTGTTACCACTTACTGGTGGACATTGTACTTTATAGATCCCTCGGCAGCTACTGATATACGTATTGGTCGTAATGAAAATAAAGAATTAAAGCGATCGATATTGACAGCCCTTACAGATATTCTGGCTAACAATCCTTACGCACAAGCATACAAGACTGCAGGTGAGGCGATTGAACATGAAGTAGCAGGACACAACCTGGATCTGCATTTTGTTGATAATATATTTACACATTCTCTATATTCCCTCAATAGAATACATAAAGCATGAAAAAATTGCGCAACTTTACGACCACTTTACTTTCTTGAAAGCTGTGAAAAATGCTTCTTACTAGATAGGGTCTTTTGCCCCACCAAGCCACAAAATAATATATCTATATGTATATACACACTCGTCGTCAAAAAAAGTAGTTGCACCCAGAAGAAAGCTACAGACAGGAATGAAACTTGGTGGGTAGGTTTGACATCGTGAGACATGCAAATGATTCAACTATCACGCTCGGCCGCTCTTGTGACGCAAATAAAGAGGGGTCGTAGCGCTGTGCCTGGCCGGCTATATAAGGTCGTCCCGTTGCGCGTGCTTGCCATTTTGACTGGTTCTATTGTGTTGGTCGCATCCTTTGAAAGTGAAATATGCCTCGGAGAAAAGTTTGGGAACAATTCGAGGAGTTAGAGAGGGGCCGCATCGTCAGGCTCCGGGAAGCGGGATGGTCTTATCGCCGTATTGCGCGCCATACCGGTCGTGCGGATTTTACGACAGCACACTTTTGGCGGCAGTGGATAGAACAAGGCACGCAGCAGCGAGAGGAAGGGTCTGGTAGACCTAGAGGAACCACGGAGAGGACCGACGGGTTGTCCGACATGCGCAGAGTGATCCAACACCCACGATTGCGGATTTTCAGCGAGTAGTGGTGCGCTCCATGCATCGTCCGATTAGTGCCAGCACTATTGATAGACGGCTGCAAGACGTAGGAATACAAGCACGCATACCGTTACAACATCTGCCCTTAACACCATTGCATAATCACCAAAGACTGCAATGGTGTCGTACCAGACTGTCATTCAGCCACTCAGAATGGCAGCGAAATATCTTCAGCGACGAGTCCCGCTTTTGTCTTGGAGGAGACGACCACTGAATCCGTGTGTGGAGGCACCGTGGTCAGCGCCCAGATGGCCTGGTGTCTTGGTTTGGGGTGCAATTGCCTACGATGACAGATCACCATTGGTGCTCATTACAGGCACTTTGACAGCCCAACGTTACACTAATGAGGTCCAGCAACCAGTGACCCTACTTTATCCGAAAGCTCACAACGGTGCGATTTTCCAACAGGACAACGCTTGTCCGCATACTTATTCAGTCTCGAGAGCTTGCCTTCACTGACCCTCTGCCATGGCCAGCCACTTCGCCAGACCTATTATAGATTGAAAATATGTGGGATGCTATTTGGACGCGTAACCACACTCCACCCCGACCGCAAAATCTGCAGGAACTGCGTGAGGAGATTCAATTTGCATGGGATAGATTATCGCAGGACACCATTAGGAACCTGTACAACTCCACGGCGAGACGGCATGCTGTGTGAGCAAACATGGCGGCCCGACGCCATACTGAGAGACCCTACTTATTGGTGTATAACTCAATAAATATTGCCCGTATCAGTCTCATTTATTGTTCCTGGTAACCTTTACCTTCCTCCCCAATAGCATTGCAATCCGAAACGTCCTTCTGGGTGCAACCATTTTTCTGACGATGAGTGTATTTATTATACACTATCTACCAACAAGTAATTGGACACCCCTGCAATCGACGATATCTGCGGTCCTGATACACGTCACGGCTGCCGCCGTTAAATATCGTGTGGGAAACAACAACACAACCAGTCGCATGCAAGATGCCACGCAGTTCGGAGCTCTCTGATTTCGAGAAAGGTGTAATCATCGGGTATCGCAGAAATGGCCGATCCATACGTGACATATCCAGCGAGTTGAAGTACCCAAAATCGACAGTGGCCTACGTGATTGGCAAGTGGAAGATGAGAGGTGACTGTCGGAATGTGCCCCGACCCGGCAGACCCACAGAACTGGGAGTTAGAGACCGACGGGTGCTGGCCAGAGAAATTCGGAAGAACCGCACCAAATCGATGGGCCACATCCGCGAGGAGTTTCAACAGGCATCCGGGAGTGCTCTTTCAATGAATAGCATCCGTAAGGGAGCTCATCTGCTCGGTTATCATGGATGTGCTACCGCCTACAAGCCTTTGATCACCAAGTCCAATAGCGCTGCTCGGCAAACGTGGTGTAAAGAGCGTCGACAGTGGACCGTTGAACAGTGCAAACATGTTCTCTGGAGCGACGAATCAAGGTTCAACCTCTACCGTTCGGATGGCAGGGTCTGGGTTTGGCGTCTGCCTGGAGAACGCCGCCTGCCGGAATGTATTGTGCCAACTGTGAAGTTCGGCGGCGGTGGAATTATGATATGGGGGTGTTTCTCCTGGTATGGCACGGGACCCTTGGTCGCAATTCCTGGTAGACTCAACGCCGAGACCTACTGCACCATTTTGGATGACCACGCGCTTCCTAGGTTGTGGCAGTTTTATGGGGTGGACCCATGTTACTTTCAGGATGACAATGCCACCTGTCATGTTGCGAGGTCCACCCTGGCTCGGTATGGTGACAATGGGGTTAATCGAATGGACTGGCCTGCGCAGAGCCCGGACCGTAACCCTATCGAGCACTTCTGGGACGAGTTGGAGCGTCGACTTAAGGGGTGCCCCCCACTGTCCGAAATCGGTGAAGGAACTGACCTGTCTTCTCCAAGCCGAGTGGAAGAAAATACCGCTAGCCGTCGTACAACGCCTGGTTGAGAGTATGCCCCGGAGGGTCGCAACTGTAATCGCCGCTTGTGAGGCTCCACCAACTATTGAAGTGAATAAACTTCGTTTTCCTTTGCTATCACAGGTGTCCAATTACTGATTGGTAGATAGTGTAGTTCGAAGCAGATTTGTCGGGGTCAGTTACAGATCCGGGCCGGCTTCCAGTCCAAAATTTTTGACCCGTTTCCAACTCTAATATACATATCAGAAGACGCGCTAAAGAAGAAAAGAGCAAATAAAACAATTGCTACACTTACAAAAAAAAAAAAAAAAAAAAAAAGAATGGGAAAAGAGGAGGGATATAGCAAATGCAGTAAGAGAGAAGACGTGCACTGAAATATGGTAGATGTTCACGTCAGCATCGCCAAGTGTATTTGCGTGGTGTGCACTGTGCTTTGGGATAGGCCAACGAACTAGGGAGTTTCTAACTTTCCACACTGAGTGACCTTCGTGAAAAGAATACGTAAATTAGAAATTTCCCATCGGATTAAATACAGAGCAGAAAACCACCTACTGGTCGAGGAGCACTTTCACCGCCTGCCTGCCTTTCATTCAGGTGGCGTGAGGAGCGCAACTCCTGACTAATAAGCCGCGGAACTCCGGGCATTTGTGACTAATGATAGGCATGTGTTTCGCTTCTGGGCTTTTTTGCTATTTCGGATTTCTTCCCATTTTTTGTTTCTTTTTTTAACATTATCCTTACCACCTCCCTCTAATATTCCCCCGACTCTCCCCGCCTCTTTTCCCCCGTGGTACACTTACGACTGCAGATATTTGAGCCTAATGACATTACTTATTCATGATTTCAGATCGACACACAACGTGCGCAACAAAACGCAAAAGAAACGGCAGAAAAATGCAACATTAACTACAACCGTGAAATCTTCAGATGCGCTATTAGACAGAATGTCATGACAGTGATCGTTTGATCCTAATATTCAGAGCAGGTATGCGGCAACAAATGAAGAAAAACCATCTGAATCCTACGTGTGTATAAATTAACAACTCTTTCAATTCAATTCCTTCCTCTTCCCACACATAATGACTCGATTAACAAGCGCCGCTCTCAAAATTGCACATGACTTCGTTTTTGATAATTGCTATCGTACAACATCAACACTGCATAATAAACAAAAAAATAGCTTTAATAACGGACATCAGAGAGAAAAACAGTTTACAAATGAATACATAACCAATGATTGTTTAATAAAAGCATCAGCTTTGTTTGTTTTTCAATTCACTCTGTCGTAAAAGAAGATTGACGAATCAAAAATACATTTTTTTTTTCCTTTTTCAGAAACGCAAATGTTTTCCGAAATGCAAACACGCCGCGCATTTCCGAAGCACAAATTAAAGTGGGCTTATCTTGAAATACCATTTTAATTAAAAAATTCACTTAGAAAAAGCTGCGGAGCGGAACAAAAACCGTGCACAAATACATAGCTTCTCAACAGTTTAAAACAGCACTGTATATGGCTACCACGCAAACTTTCAGACTTTTTATTAAACCGAAATAGACACCAAAAGCATGGACTCCATTCGGACTGCGCAGTGGCACACTTGGTGAGATGGCCGAAGGTACAGCATACGGTTGTAGTGTTGACATTTGCTACGACTTCGTGTTAGTTTAATAAATACAGCTGATTTTTTTTTTTTTTAGTTTTACCCCCGTTTAATGCAAGGTTCTTCCACAGGGGTCTTTTCTTTCCAGTTTGGGTCTACACTGTAAAACATTTACTGTAGATTTTACGGTTTTAAACCGTTTTCCAGGGTGCCAACGCAACACCGTAAAATCAACAGTTTTATGCAGTGTTGGTGCAAAGCTATAGCTTTGCACCAACACTGTATTTAATGAAGAAAACAGCACAGGATTTGGCTGAAGCGGGTCACAGTCCAAAAAATCACGAAAACAAAAAATTTGGCTGGAACGAATGTGTTAATTATGTTGAAGCAAAGCTATAGCTTTGCTCCAACACAGCATAAAACTGTAGATTTTATGGTTTTGTGTTGGCAACCTGGAAAACGGTTTAAAACCGTAAACTCTACAGTAAATTTTTTACAGTGTACGGTGTAAAATGCAAAAGTAACCACAACAATTCATGAAGGTAAATTCAAAGAATTGTCACTTTTCAAGTTCTCGTTTTTCAATATCGTAAAAAATGCTTGATTCATAGCACGTTACTACGAGACAATCTCAGAGGCACGATGGATTTCGGTGGCAACCCCCTCCCCCCGCGCTGGTGTCCGAAGAGGCGGATTTCCAGGGAAGCACCCTCAAAAGATTGATCTCTGTTTAAATTCTGCTTTTCAAAAAATAAAAGTAAAAATGTCATATAGAGTGAGGGATAAATTCGTTGTTTTGGAAGCATGATTGCTTATTTGTTTCGGTGATCTAAGACCCCCGTGAGCTACTTCAGGGGCTATAAAGCAGTCGCCCGCCCCTAATTTAGGGACGCTGATTCCATGGAAAGGTTTAAGACAAACACACCACCCATGCTTCATTTGGGATTCGAACCCGAGCCCACTTGATCGAATGGTCACAAGCCAGCACTTTTAACCAATGCGCCACCAGCGTTAGGAGCACGATTCCGCCCAAACTCGAAACATTTCATCTTTCATTTTGAGCGAAATATTACCTCATATTTTACAACTGAGCTTAGAGACTGGGGTGTTATTTGACGGATTTCTTTAGAACGTACTGTAATTAACATTTTGCTCTTTAATATGGCAGCCGATCTTTTCCCTTAAAAATTATTTTTCCTCATTCAGTCCAGTTTAAGAGGCAGTCACACAACTGTTACTACACGAGTTAAATGGCATTGGACAGGCTGGTTTTACGAGACACGCTAATTGACTCCATCCATGTTCGGGATCTTTAAGGGAAATGTTAGTGGGGTGTAATCTGATTATATCAGACAGCCGATCCCACACCGCATGTAGCATTAATATCAATTAAAGCATAGGCGTAACCACTGGGGTGGTCAGGACCCTCCCAAATTTTCAGAGTCGGGGATCCCCAATGTAAAGGGCCTCCCCAAATTTTTCGGGAATATAATGATATAATGCACACTTTTTTTATGATGTGAACCAACTAAATTTAATAATATAAGGTTGCAGGTTTTCGTAGAATACAAATACGTGTATAATGTGTATTTGACGTTTCGGATTAATAAGCAAAGTCAGTTCTACAACTTTGTAATTCACATTTCTGCCCTATCTATCATAGTTTTACAGTTGTGTTCGCTAAGTTCCACAATTCGCCAACAGAGGCGCCTATGTAGTATCCGTCAGATCGTACCTCGGCAGCTGCTTTGCTCCTGCGTGTGTAGGGGAGGGGGTCCCAAACTTGATCATGATCATATGTAGAGGATTTTAGGAAGGGAGTGTCTGACCCCAGGTCTTAAACAACCCTTAGAAATAGGAAACTAGGAGATTCGGGCTAGAGCGCCCGATAGGAAAGTGACACGAAAGCGAAACAGAAAGGGGAGGAAGACGCCCTTATTTATTAACGGGGGGCCAATACCCGTGGTCCGACGGCTTAACGTGCCCATCCGACGCACGGCGGGTATTTAGTGGATCGAGCGTTCGTACCTGCCTGGGATCGAACCTGAGGCCCTTCCCGTGGCAGTCACGAACGTTGCCCACTCGGCCACCCGCGGTCCCCCAAACTTTATCTTATACAGAGTGTGTGTGTGTGTATATATATATATATATATCATCATCATCATCATTGTCAACCACTATCAATCCACTGCTGGACGAAGGTCTCCTTAAGTTTCCTCCACAACGGTCTGTCTTGTGCCAGTCTCCTCCATGTCACCCCTGCATACTTTCGAATTTCATCTACCCATCTCCCATGTGGTCTTCTTCTGGGTCTTTTCCTGTCCCTTGGAATCCAATCTAAAATTTCGGCTGTCCATCGATGATCTGTCCTTCTGGCAGTATATATATATATATATATCATTGAACTGAAAAGTGGACATCTCTTCTACTATCGTGAGACAGATACTGGCAGAACTAGTGGTGTTGGATTTATAATAAACAAGAAACTGAAGGATAAAATTGTAGAAATTGAAAGTTCCTCTGACAGAGCTGCACGACTCGTTATCCAACTCTCGAGAAGATACCAGGCTCAGATTATTCAAACTTATGCACCCACCACAAGTCATGCTGAAGAAGAAATTGAAGAATTTTATGAGGAAATTCGTGATCTAAATAATAAAGGTAAGCAGCATTTGAAGATAATTATGGGAGATTTCAATGCAAAAATAGGGCAACGGCAACAGAATGAAACTTCAGTAGGTAAATTCGGTCACGGCAACAGAAACCAGCGTGGAAATACTCTTGTAGAGTTTGCAGAGGCAGAAGGGTTTTTCATCTTGAACTCCTTCTTCAAGAAAAAGCCACACAGGAAATGGACATGGAGACATCCAAATGGGACGACAAGTGAAATTGATTTTATTATGTGTAACAAAAAATTCGTCATAGAAGACTACAGTGTGCTAAACAAGTTCAACACAGGTAGTGACCATAGATTGGTGAGATGTAAGATGCACCTCAACACTAAACTTGAACGTGGCAAGCTCATAAGACAAACAAAATCTATTGACATACCCAACCTTAAAAAACACCATAATACCTTCAAGTTGGAACTGAAGAACAGGTTCTCTGCTTTAGAAGGCCTAACATCGGAAGAAGTGGACATCACTGAAGTTAACAGAAAAGTAACCAAAGCTCTTATGGAAACAGCAACAAAATTAGCTGGGTCTAAGAACAAGTTGCATGTAAATAAATTATCAGGAAAAACGAAAATGTTGATGCAAAAAAGAAGAGAGATGAGGACAACTAAAGAAGATGTGACTTCCAAAGTGGAATATATAGAGCTATGCAAGACAGTACGAAAAAGTATCACTGAAGACCTAAGGAAATTCAACTGTGAACTAGTAAGGAAAGCAATTGAAAACAACCAAAGCCTAAAGATAGCAAAGGGACATCTCAGTAAGGGGAAAAAACAGATTATGGCACTGAGAAAAGAAGATGGTTCTGTAACAAGAAATAGAGGCGAAATTTTGACAAGAGTGAAAGATTTCTACTCCAAATTATATGAAAGGGATGATACATGTACTCCAGACATCATGAAAGGTACCAGTACCAGAGTTCTTCCAGTCCTTCCAGCAGAAGTTGCACATGCAATCAAGAACATGAAGCGGGGAAAAGCTCCAGGAGAAGATGGAATTACTGTAGACATCATACAAGAAGCAAGTGGAGAAATCGAAACAGTACTCGCCCAAACTTTCACTCGATACTGTTGGTAGGGCAGAATTATCTAGAAAGTCGAGGTGCATTTCAGAGTTGGTTTGTGGTACAATAACCAACCGGCCGCGTCCCATCCACGAAAAATAGCTCCAGACCATGACGAAGCCTCCGCCGAACTTAACAGTTGGAAGAACACAGTAAATCGTTCCCCGGGCTGTCGCCAAATCTAAACACGCCCATCAGATTGGAAGAATGTAAAGCGTGACTCATCACTCCACACAAAGAACAGCTGTCCAGTTGCCCACAGTCCAGGAATGACGGGAGAGACACCACTCCACACAAAGAACAGCTTTCCAGTTGCCCACAGTCCAGGAATGACGGGAGAGACGCCACTCCACACAAAGAACAGCTTTCCAGTTGCCCACAGTCCAGGAATGACGGGAGAGACGCCACTCCACACAAAGAACAGCTTTCCAGTTGCCCACAGTCCAGGAATGACGGGAGAGACACCACTCCACACAAAGAACAGCTTTCCAGTTGCCCACAGTCCAGGAATGACGGGAGAGACACCACTCCACACAAAGAACAGCTTTCCAGTTGCCCACAGTCCAGGAATGACGGGAGAGACGCCACTCCACACAAAGAACAGCTTTCCAGTTGCCCACAGTCCAGGAATGACGGGAGAGACACCACTCCACACGGAGCTTCGCATTCACGGTAGTGGCGTGCGACATGTGTGTCGCTGCTCTCTATGATAACTCACACTGTGCAAATCTCTGCGGATAGTTATGGTACTAACCGAGCCATTAAAAGCGCTTCCTACTTCAGCAACAATGAAAGAGGCAGAGGAATAATGTAATTTCTTAACATTTTTTACCATGGCTCTTCTGTCACGTTCCGTGAGTTGGTGCAGCCTTCCCGAACATTTTTTGTTGTAGTTGCACCGTCCTGCTCAATCTCTTTATGACATAACTTACAGTCTATTTTGGTATGTTTAGTTTAGCTGCAATGCTCCGTATGGAAACGTTACTCATATGACATCCTATGACCAGCCCACGCTGGAATTCGGAAAGTTCACGTCCACGCGGCATATACGCTTCAAAGTTACTGATAACATGACAGAACATCTTAGTTCTATATACGCACGCCCCCACTCACAGCGCACCTTCCTGAGCAACCGTTCTTTGCATTTATGCAAATAATTGGTAGTGATTGATTGGATGCTTAACGACCACCGTGAGCAACTCAACGGCTATAAGCGGTCGCTCGTCCCTAATTTAGAGCCACTGGTTCCAGGGAAGAAAGAGAGACAGTGCCGTAAGACAAACACAACATCCATGCCTCACCGGGATTCGAACCCGGACCCCTTCCGGACGAATGATCAGAAAACCACTTAGACCACTGCGCAACCAGGCGGCAAATATTTGGTAGTGTCCGAATACTTTTGATAATATAGTGTACTTTCAACTATAGCGTGAAAAAGCCCAAATTTGCCAATGATGGGATTCGAACCCACATCTACGTTCTCCGGCGTCGAATATTCAACCGCTTGAACAACACCGACGAAGGCTTATCGCTGTAACTCGACGTCTTGGCATGTGCGTCAACTCTGAGGTAGGTACGTCACACAACGTCATTTTCATTGCCCTGACTCACTGCCAACGTTTTTTTTTTTTTTTTTTTTTTTTGATTGGAGGTTTAACGACCAGCGTGAGCAACTCAATGGGCTATAAGCAGTTGCCCGTCCCTAATTTAGGGTCACTGGTTCCAGGGAAGGGAGAGAGCCAGTGCCGTAAGACAAACACAACAGCCATGCCTCACCGGGATTCGAACCCGGACCCCGTTCGGACGAATGATCAGAGGCCATCGCTTAGACCACTGCGCCACCGGGGCGGCTCACTGCCAGCGTTACTAAACTGTTCGGGAAAGAAATGTAGCGTTCAGTGAGAAAACGTTTATCCAGGAAGTAACATAGTTCACATAACGAAACATAAATTAAAAAAGAAGGTAAGCATAGCCATACGGCACAGGTGGTGATGCAAAGGATTTAAAAAGAGCTCTTTTTAAATTATGCCTTTAAAACTGATTCCGAAATGCCGCTTGTCATTGGGAACTTACAAGAAAAAATACATTAAGTCTTTCCTTCATGATCTCTGGCAAGGTTATCAAATCTTAATGATGTCCAATTCCTTACCTCGGTCTCCTGGAACTTCCTAATTTGCAGAAGCTATCTTAATCTTACCCAGCAAACACGCTACGCAAATTCATAAGAATGACATTGCACATATAAAATTCATATCCTAATTTAATACGGCAAATCAATCTCGTCTGCTATGACGTTTCCTTCACAGTGTCGACACAGAAGAAGTAGATGGTGGGACTAGGGAGGGGCGTTAAGTTTCCCTCAGATGCACCGATAGTTGATCTTTCAACGGCAGTATTCGGAACAATGATCCTGGAGAGACATTTCTGTCATCAGCGGGGTCATCACTGTGTGTGTGAGTGAGTGTGTGCATGCATCGTTCGAAGGCGATTAGCGGCGGCGGAGAAATCACGCACATGCATCGCATCATTACCTGCGAATCAAGCACGGTTTCTGGTAACTTACCTGGGCACGACGACGACAACGTTTATGATTATGAAAAGATTGTGGCAGAGAACAATGACGACGCGGTTCATTCGGTGCACAGCGATCACCATCATAATATGACACCGAACAACGAACTTTGACTTTCTCTTAGAGATTTACTTTTTCTCACAGGACGTCTTACAAAATCCGAAGGGCAGGCAACACTGAATAACTTCATTGCAATCCAAATATGTAATAACAGGCTCGTGTGACGGTTCCACTACTAATCTCAATACAACGAGAACTGAGTTGCTTCAAGAGAATACCGCAGGTGAGGTCTTCAACCTTCTCAACGCTGCAGTTAAAAATTTATTGTACAGGCCGCGTTGCTGTTACAACTTAGTAAGCTGTCTGAATTTTTCGTTTGCATAGAAAGGGAGTTTGTCTAAAATCTGCGTAAGAACAATTCAACAGTGATAATGGTGATTTAAATTAATTACTAATTCTTTTCTTTTCTTTGAGGGTTAACGACCGCCGTGAGTAACTCAGTGGATTATAAGCAGTCGCCCGTCCCTGATTTAGGGCCACTGGTTCCATGGAAGGAAGAGAGCCAGCGCCGTAAGACAAACACAACATGCATGCCTCACCGGGATTCGAACCCGGACCTATCTCCGACGATTTTTTTTTTTTTTTTTTTTGATTGGAGGTTTTTACGCAACTGAATGGGCTATAAGCAGTTGCCCGTCCCTAATTTAGGGCCACTGGTTCCAGGGAAGGAAGAGAGCTAGCGCCGTAAGACAAACACAACATGCATGCCTCACCGGGATTTGAACCCGGACCCACCTCCGACGATTTTTTTTTTTTTTTTTTTTGATTGGAGGTTTTTACGACCACCGTGAGCAACTGAATGGGCTATAAGCAGTTGCCCGTCCCTAATTTAGGGCCACTGGTTCCAGGGAAAGAAGAGAGCCAGCGCCGTAAGACAAACACAACATCCATGCCTCACCGGGTTTCGAACCCATCTCCGACGAATGATCAGAAGCCATCGCTTAGACCCATTCTTTCGTTTGACCAAAAACCTCAGCATGAAGTCTAATTATAGTAATAAATCTGAAAATGTCTTCAAGAGAATATCTTCAAGAGAATAAGTCTAATTATTGTAATAAATCTGAAAATGTCTTCACGCGTACGCAAATCTTCTGATTCTGTGAATGGCCTTGTGAGGAAAACTAAACGTATGCAACCAAAGTTCTTCTCAATTTGAAGCTTCGCTCTGTTTTGTTTTATCTCCTTTATAGTTAAAAAAATCGAGTCCCCCGGTACTCTTTATGCTATGAATTTTTCGCATGCCAAGATTTTTGTGGGAGTGAAATAAAACGAGTGATTCGAGAATATACATTTATTTATGTACAACACATTGCATTTATTCGCGTCACACACGACCACACCGAGCCAGAACGGTACATACTAAGTGGAATTAAATCACAACAAGCAGTAAATTTCACTAATTCCTGACATTGAGTGGTACTTAGATAGGTGGATTAACGAATGTTATTGCCGTAAAACCAATGAATGATATGTGCGAGTCATAAAAGTCAATATTTCCTAAACTATGATGGCGGCAATAGTATTTCGACTTTTTTTTTTTTTATTGGAGGTTTAAAGACCACCATGAGCAACTCAATGGGCTATAAGCAGTCGCCCTTCCCTAATTTAGAGTCACTGGTTCCAGGGAAGGAAGAGAACCAGTGCCGTAAGACAAACACAACATCTCTTTTGGACGAATGATCAGAGGGCATCGCTTAGACCACTGCGCCACCGGGGCGGCGTATTTTGACTGCTTAGTTTTTCAAAAACAATATTTGTTTTTTGTTATTATTACGTATTATACAGATTTAGCGAACGTAAGAAACGACCCTGGCACCAAAAAGAGCTACGAAAGTCCATCTGCACATGCGCAAACTAAAATCTTACCTGAAGACAGAAAGAAAAACTTAATCGCAAGTGTGTTAGTGAGGGGGGAGGGACGGATTTGTAACATTCCGTCTAGGATATCTACAAGTTACACACCCCATCGTGTTATACATCATTTAAAAGCAGGTAGACCCTTGGAGGGTCGAAAGGAAGTCAAATTTGGCTACAACGCACTGTTTTCGAAGTGAAAACGGAATTTGATTTTAACCTTTGAGGAAATGAAGAGACCTGTTACAGACTTTCATGGTACAGTCCGGCTTTTCGATTTGTATTATGGGTATGCAAAAGTTTCCGCCGTTTCAAAGAGACAGGAACAATCAGGAAACCAGTACACATTTATTCAACGAAATATTGGCCGTTAGCATCAATGATCTTTTGTTATTTCTCAAGGAACAAATGAATGTCCCTGTGATAGAAGGACTCTGGTTTTGAGCTGAAGAACGAAGTGACGAAATTTCCCACCTCTGGAACTGTGGTGAACAGCTGTTAGGCTAGGGCATGTTTTTTTTGTTTTGTTTTTTTTTTTTTTTTTATTGGAGGTTTAACGACCACCGTGTGAGCAACTCAATGGGCTATAAGCAGTCGCCCGTCCCTAATTTAGGGCCACTGGTTCCAGGGAAGGGAGAGAGCCAGTGCCGTAAGACAAACACAACATCCATGCCTCACCGGGATTCGAACCCGGACCCCTTCGGACGAATAATCAGAGGCCATCGCTTAGACCACTGCGCCACCGGGCCGGCAGGCGAATGATCAGAGGCCATCGCTTAGACCACTGCGCCACCGGGGCGGCCTAGGGCATGTTGTATAGAGCAAATCAGAAGAAAGGGGTGCAATGACCTGGGAGTAAGATGGGTGCGGTAAAACTATCGTTGACCAATATTACGCCCCGTTAAAGTTTGCGGAACCCACTTACCAATCTTCTGGATCTTCCCCAAAGACTGTAAAGACGCCGTACCATCGTCGACTGAGCCACTTTCAAACGTTTCGCCAGTTGTGTGGTCTATTGTGTGGCATCCTCTTGCAACAGCGATTCCAGCTCCTCGTCTACGAGTTCCTGCAGTCTACCTGCGCGTGGCTTGTCTTCCAAGCTTAGGTCACCTTTCTTAAACCTGGCAAACCATTCTCGACACGTCCGCTCACCCATAACCGTTTCGCCATACGCCTGACATATTGACCCGTATGCTTCGCTCGCACTTTTCTCTAAATTAAACATGAATAACAAACAGCGCAGCAAATGAACTTTATCGAACGCCATGCTTGACTTCATGTACGAACTGACAGAACGGGTCGCCGGCCGGTTAGACCGCTACAGCGCCCGCTAGCAGGGGCTGCGGAAACTTTTGCATTGCCCTAATAAATATCAATTAAGGCATCCGGTGGCGGATGTACTTTCGTTTCACTCGGTGATCTTCACCATCTTATTGTTTAACAAGTCAGTCTTCATATTGTGTTTTTCTTTAATCCACGAGCAAGATACTAAACTTTCAAGTACAGGCCTGGATTATGCGTTCTAGGCCTGGCCCGTGCAGATCACTACCAACAGATACCATTCTAGAGATGTTATTTTTTTTGTTTGTTTGGGGAGGGGGCAATAATGAGCAACTAATGGCTATAAGCAGCCGCCCGACAGTAACTTAGAGCAATTGGTTCAAGGGAAGCGGGAAAGCCAGTGCCTCAAGACAAGCACACTACCAATGCGTACTCCAGGACTGGAACCCGGGTCCTCTCCATCAGAAGCCAGCGCACACACCACGGCGCCACCTGGAGCGACCATTGCTACTTCTCATGCAGTGTAAATGAAATCACGGAGAAATCAGACGGCAATGCTTAAATGATGCAAAAATGTACTTTAACTAGATGGATGGTCCGATTTACCGTTCAGGTGGGGTTGATTACGAGCTGCTCCCCACATAACAAACAATTTATAGCTGAACCTATTAATACTTACTCAACGACCATTTTGCAGATTTGGAATTACATTCGTCTCGACAGAAGCGTCTGCCACGCTCAAGGTTGTCACTTCTGGAAAACACAACTCGCTAATGCCGTGAAAATTTTGGTCTGAATAAATACAACACACATCACGTGTACCTTCCCGATGACGTGCTAGCGCGTTTCAAGCCACCTGCTGCAAAAGCATCCTTGTCGGAGCGCAAATTAAATGCGTTACTCGGGTTATTTCGCAACGAAATGTTCCTGATTTTAACCACACCCAAAATAATCGTTTTCCTGTGGCTCGCAACGTTTTGTGACTTGGTGTACAGTCTGTTTTAATCATATACAGCTCAGTTCCAACGTAAAAATGAACTGAAAGCAGTTTATTTAACTCGTTAGGTTCACGCCTCTGCATATTAAATTACCCCGGATTTTGTCATTAAAAATAAAATGCACACTTCGTAATCACAGTTTGCTAAAATATGGAATAAAACGAAAAGTTGGGACAAATCTATCCTAAAGCTTTTGATGAAAATTACATAGAACTTTCAAATACACTACTTTTTATGAAAATTGCAACATCATGAAGGACTACTGCTATTAGTTTGAAACTTACAGGGCCGGGTGGCGCACTGCTCTAAGCGATGGCTTCTGATGATTCGTCCGAAAGGAGTTTGGGTTCGAATCCCGGTGAGGCATGGATGTTGTGTTTGTCTTACGGCACTGGCTCTCTCCCTTCCCTGGAACCAGTGACTCTAAATCAGGGACGGGTGACTGCTTATAGCCCATTGACTTGCTAACAGTGGTCGTTAAACCTCCAATAAAAAAAACAAAAAACTTACATATGTACAACAGGTTGAAACATGCAAATGTTGAAAATATCAGTGAAAATGCCCATGCGGTTTCGGAGCAGCGCCCTCTAAATTGTCCGGTCCTGGGTATAAACAGCTGACTCAAACGAAATGTTGCAACCAGTGAACAGCCGACATTGAATCGAAAGGATGTTTCTTGTGTCTCACTCTGCCCCGTCCCCGAAGGAGGTCGCATTATGAACACCTGACCGACATTGAGCGTGGAAGGATTGTTGAGATGAGAGAAGCTGGATTTTCCTAACACGAAATTGCCACTCGTACGAACGAAACGCCATTACAGTAATGTGACCGTGGTGTCAGTGGACAGACGAGGCTCGGACACACGGAAATCCGGGAAATGGACCGCAAAATCAACGATTGCACAGGATGACAGTCACCTCTACGGCATGGCAGTGACCGATTGCACAGTGATATCCACGATGTTAGCGCAGAAGTAGAGCACTGTCACAGGTCAGGATTTGACCTCCAGCACAGTTCAACGTCGTCTGATTAACAGAGGACTGGTCGCTAGCAGTCCATTGCTGCGCATATCTTTGACTCTCAACCACAGACGAAGTGAGGCTGCAGTGGGGTCTCGAACACAGATATTGGCAACAGGTCGTGTTTTCTGACGAGTCTCGATTCAACTTGATGCACCATGATGGTCTCACACGCGTTCGAAACCAGCGTGGGTGCTTTGCAACGTCATACCGGCCAAACGCCATAGTTTGGGGCACCATTGGGTTCAATTCGCGGTTTCGCATGATACGAATGGAAGAAACACTCAATAGCCAGTGATATATCAGTGATGTTTTAGAGGCAAAGGTGATACCCTTCCTTCAGAGTTTTCCTGGGGCTACATTCCACCAAGACAATGTTCGGTAACATATAGCCTATAATGTCCAAGACCTCTTCAACGACGACAGATGCCACTTCTTTTCTGGCTTGCACCTTCGCCGTTAATTTCCCGATCAGGTCACTGGATCCAGGTAAGGAGCCCGTACCGTAAGACAAACACAGCATCCATATCTCACAGGGATTCAAACCCGGACCCTTCACGGACGAATGATCATAAGCCAGCGTTCTTCCTTTTCTGGAAGTAATGGAGTACCCAATGAAACATACCACCAAAATAATAAAAATGAAACGCGGTCGGATAAGAATAAGTGCATGACCAGCATTCTTCCTTTTCTGGAAGTAATGGAGAACCCAACGAAACATACCACCAAAATAATAAAAATACAACGCAGTCTTCAATTGTCAGTCAGACAAGAAACAGACAGAAGAAACAATTCTTCAGTGTATTGTCTTTATATTATGGCTGTTTACGATAAAGAGTTTGCATTATTTTTATCTGGTTATTCCTAAGGGAATTTATTATTTCACCTTTTTGTACGCTTTCCAATCGTAGGTTGAAGAAGCGTATATGCTCCAGCTTTTCCCGACTGTCTGTCCATCTGTCTGTCTGTCCGTCCGTCTGTCTGTACGATAACTCGCGTAAAAATGGTTCGATTTCGATGGAATTTTAGCATGTGGTAGGGGTCCACCTGGGGACGAACCCTATTGAAAACGGGTGATGTGGGGTCAAAGGTCAGGACATAGGAGCGTGATGCATTCCATTGCCCTTATGCGCGTCATACCTTGCGTAAATATGGTTCGATTCCGATGAAATTTTAGTATGTCGTAGAGGACCACCTGGAGACGAACCCTATTGAAAATGGGTGAAGTGGGGTCAGAGATCAGGAATATGTGCATTCCATCACATATTACTAAAGGAACAATTCCTGTATATATGTAAATTTTATTTTGAAAACTGCTCTAAGGATTTTGATGAAAGTGGTTAACCTACCGTTTTCTGGTACTAGAAATCGATTTAGCTTAATCTCGACTTTGGAAAAATTCGTTTAGTGAGTTAAATAACCACCCAGAGTTACCACGTTTTTAGTGTCATGGCGTCGTCTTATTAATGTTTCCCATTCTTAGAAATCTTGTGACGTCACACTCTCGCGATCGATCGCAATTGAGATGTTGGCGCGCTGTCACGCCATCTGCCTCATCACGTCACGCGTTGTTTGTGGATCCTATTAAAGTTTTATGACGCACACTCTCGCGACCATCTGCCTCATTACGTCACGCGTTGTGTGCGTATTACGCATTACTTCTATTTTCTTCTAGAACAAAAATTATGTAGTGCCAGTTGCTTGGAGTTGATGCGTAGTACAGTATAAGCAGCGGAACGCTAATTTCGCATGTTTTTCCTTCAAAATTTAAACTTAATACAGCATTTTTTTTTTTTTTACATTTTTGAATAGTCACTTGATGACGAGCATGTCCGCTGTGCTAAAATATGATTAGTTCATTTTTATTAATTACTATTAACAGAGTGCCACGTGGATGGTAAAACAATATAAAAAAAATATGGCAGGTCGACCCCCTACGAAACGTACACGTTTCAACTTTAGTAAGAAGAATAAAAATAATACGGTACTATTGGAACAAAAACAAGCGGAAGAAGTAAATATGGAACCGCTCGGACATTCAAGAGCCGATGGTTTCCGATCACATTCCAGTCTGGAAACACATGACCTTCTATTGGAAGAAGATCAGCCTACAAAAAGACCATTCCGAGCAGCTAAGGCGAGTAGCAAGGAATTAATATCCGACGTTATTATAATCCTCAATGAACCCATATCGGAAGAAAAGCTCGATCAAATGCGGCGAAAAAATAGACAGCGATGAAGAACCCCATGTTAACATTTACTGTTTGGTGTTTCATGTTCGGAAATAATAAAAACAATTTAAAAAAATTATTACTCTAACACAAATAAAAAATTATCATTCATCTTTGTTTTGATGTTTATTCTAAATTAATTTGTCTCTAATTCGTCTATCATTATTAATCTTGATGGTTTAGACTTAGCATTACAATACTTGGAAATAACATATCAAAATATAATTTTCTTTGTGCCCTCATCTCCTCTTTACCCGAGCGATGCTCGGTGTTTCTGATATTTTCCCTAATGCGTCATAACTTGCGTAAAAATGGTTCGATTTCGATGAAATTCTAGTATGTGTTAGGGTACCATCTGGGGACGAAACTTACTGAAAATGAGTGAAATAGGGTCAAAGGTCAGGACATAGGATGGGGATCCAACCCATTGCTCTTATGCGTTATAAACTTACGTAAAAATGCTTCGATTGAGACAAAACTTTTCATTTTGTTCCGGAAGTATACTTTACCGGTTCTGTTGAATATCATCGAAATGGGGTCAAAGGTCGGGTCAGAGGAGCGAGATTAGTTCTACAGCCATTATTCTCATAATTTGAGTAAAGATTTCTGGTATGTTGGAAAGCGTATCATAATCAATGCATTGCATGATTTTACTAACTTGTTTATTTTAAATTACTTTGTTAATTTCTGTACTTTAATTCGCTCAATAATGACGCTTATTAATATTTTGATGATACCAATTATATTTCGTGATACTAACTAGTGAAATTTTTTCCTCCAATGTTATATCGATACTGCATGCAAAATATTGGCGTTTTGTTTACATAGCATTCATCAATATCAACCCCGTACCCCCCACCCCCTGAAAAGATTTCTGGTTGCGCGCCTGAGTGCGACAATATTCCATAGAGTGAGACCAACATTTAGAATTCTAAAAGTTTTGAAAAATTAAAAAGGAACGTTACTGTTCCCGGTCCTCATGCAAACGGAAAAATAAATCCTATCTCTAAGATAAATAAGTGGGAGGAAAACAATGTATGTGTGGCCGAAACACAATGCCAACACTGTCAGGAGATTCAGCCACCACTGACATTGAAAGATGGCAAACTACGAAGTTTAGGAGAAAGAAGATAATGATATGGGAGGGGGAGTAGCACTAGCCTTCTGGTTACCCAGCGGGCTACTGTTGCGGCCATTCCTGAAATACAGAAGCAGTAGCTCTAAGAATGTTTGATGCAGAAACGGGGTAGGGAGTACAACATGACACCTGAATCCCTAAACACAACTGTCATATAAAAAAGCCCTCTGCCACCAGGGGTCGCAATATTTCATCCACACTTCCGTCACCTGATAAAGTCATCCTGACTTGGTTCCACCCGGAGAGAAGTTCCCGCCTCTTCCCCTTTTTTTTTTTTTTTTTTTGCGGCAACTTTCTTTTTATAAGTTTTTCTTTTCATTTTTTTAGATCGGTGAGAGGAAAAATAAAGAAAAATGTTCTTGATGACCTTTTTCACTAGGTCACCATAGTGACCCTCTGAATAATGGTGAATCATACTTCACGAGACAGTGTGAAAAAAAAATAGATTTATGAATAATTCACTTTTTTTCTCCCATAGATATTCCGATGACATGCGTCGAATAGTAACAGGTGACACTCCAGGATGATTAATAATCCTCCACTATAATCTAACGGTCCTCCACTTTTTTTTTTTTTTTAGCCGGTGGATTATGAAGATTAAACGTCGGCAACCTCCTTTTTCAATTAGATAAATAACTCCTGGCATGTGCATACAAAAATTCTGCGGACATCGTCTCTTGGGATGGCACTCCTAAATCCACAGCGGTGATAAGCTCTTCCATTTATCGCAGTTCCGAAAGCCATTACCTCGCTGAATTTATGAGAAGTTTGTTTTAATTTTCGTGACGTGAGGACAAAACTCAGGAATAAAACGTCTTTGTGTGCAGTTATAGAAGAGGTTTTAGCAAGTGCTTTGAAGTTCGTACAATAAGATATCAGCTGAGATCTCCCTCCCTCTCTCTCTCTCTCTCTGCCAAACTCACCACTCGTATTAGTGTCCGATTAAAAAGTTCCTCAAAAATAACAAACCGTATGCAGCGATGAAGTTACGGCTCTTAAGTGGTATGTTACACAGAGTTCGGGAATTATTCCTTACCGACAATATAATGTTGAGTGGTGGGCTTCTTTGTTAACATATCTTGAAATCAGCTAAAGAGAATTTCTTTACGCATATCAGCAGATGCAATAATCATCAATAACAGTTCAAACAGCGTTTTCCAGAGCAATCGAACATTGTACGTTCGGGAAACTTTTTCTAGCTCTTTCACCGTTGCTTTATTGCAGTGATTTTAAAAAACACCTTCAGCCTCCAGCGGTGAGTAACACAGTGAACGAAAGTGAACCGAGACTACGTAATTATTTTACTGCTTTAGCGACGCCAGACACAGTTTTCGTTAAAAACATGAGAGCGAGCAGCAAAGAATGATCAGATCAGATCATATGTAGAGGATTTTAGGAAGGGAGTGTCTGACCCCAGGTCTTAAACAACCCTTAGAAATAGGAAACTAGGAGATTTGGGCTATAGCGCCCGATAGGAAAGTGACACGGAAGCGAAGTAGAAAGGGGGAGGAAGACGCCCTTATTCATTACCGAAGGGCCAGTACCCGGGCCCGATTAAGCACCTAGGGCTTCAACTAGATTGTAGACTTTCATGGGTGGCGAACACCAGTTACCGCACGAATAAAGCTAGACAATGCCTTGGACAGCTAGCTCCACTACTCCGCCGGAGAAGCTTCCTTACAACATGGCACGAAGTACTGCTGTACAAGACTGTCGTCAGGTCGGTGCTTACCTACGCCTCCTCCATCTGGATTGGTATTAGTAGGAAACAGCGAGAGAGAATCGAGAGGGTGCAGAGCCGAACACTTCGAATGATCACTGGGGCTCCCCCTTGGACCCCACTTCGGAACCGAGATGGTACACGAGTTTTCCACCAGAATCGCCAAAACGTTCTTCAAGAAAGCGGAAACCCACCCTAATGGACTTGTAAGGAGCGCGGTTGATTACAATCCCAGCGAATTCCTTAGATATTCCAGAAATAAGGCGGCGATCGTTGGACCCCCCTTGACAGAGAGAGTAAGTATGTGAACACTGGTGGGTGTTAGACAGACCAGCACCCCCTTCTTTTTCAGATTGGCATCCAGATGGTGAAAATGGATCCTGCTTGGACATTTGAATTTGGTATCGTTGAGTTTCAGTCACTCCCTGGTGCATCGGCGGCCGGTTGGTGTTGTGGTTCTCTGTGATGTTGTGCGGTGCTTCGTTGGTGTTGTGGTTCTCTGTGATGATGTGCGGTGCTTTTAATGAGGCATTTTTCACGATGGGCCAAAGTAGCGGACCACTTCCAGTGCATTCAGCAACTGGCGGTGGTCCGAAAGAAGGGGAGAAGAGGCAAGGTGGACAAACGAGAGTAGTCACGGAAGGAAGGAAGTTTTGATCTGGCTCATGGGGAGAGTGTTTCGAAGATTTCTCCGTCAGAGGGAAAATACAAGTTGAGGAAATGTCCAATGCCGAGATCGGAGATTGAGGCAGAAAAAATTAATTTTAAAAAGAGAAACTTAACATATGGGTAACCAAGAAAGACGCCCGATAGAAAAACACGGGAAAAATGAGCAACCAATTAAAAGAATAACGTTGAAATAAGGACAAGCGAAATACGTGACATTTTGCACACACAGAATTAGAGAAAGAGCACAATTGCAGAAGAGCCAGTTTTCACTTTGGTAGTAATTGATTCTTTTCATCTGGAGTAAATAGAGCTAAACCCCGGAACTGCTAAATTTCCTTACAAATGAAGGCCTGATGAACCCACGCAACATGGCACTGAAAAAAAATCAGCCTACGTGATAAATAGTACATGTATTGAATTTCAGTATGGAGCAGATGTATCATTCGCTGTACAAATAGTATAAATGTAAAGAACTGCGAAGACTATGAATATGAAAGTATATTCCTTCAAACTTATGTAACCGAGACGTCCATATTTATCAGAAGTGAAGTTCAGAGATAGTGAATTGTATTCATTTATCTCCAATTCCCCGCCATTTTGAGGAGATTCCCCGCCATTTTGAGGAGATTTCCCACACATCTCTTTGAGGGGGTGTTAGATTTATGGTTACGCGGACATTATTGCTCTTCAGCGGGCCGCGGGTGGCCTAGTGGTCACCGTTCGTGACTGCCATGGAGATAACCTCAGGTACGAACGTTGGAACCACTAAATACCCGCCATGCGTCAGATGGGCACGGTAAGCCGTCGGACCCTGGGTAGTGGCCCCCCGGTAATAAATAAGGGCGGCTTTTTCCCCTTTCTACCTCGCTTCCGTGTCACTTTCCTATCAGGCACTCTAGCCCAAATCTCCTGGCTTCCTATTTATAAGGGTTGTTTAAGACCTGGGTTCAGACACTTCCTAAAATACTCTACACATGATCTATATGAAGTGATTGCTCTTCAGCCGTCCCAGGCGAGGGAAAAACGCAAGCGGAAGATGTTGGAAGGGGGCGCTCTAAGAGGGGTCATTGAGAGAAGGCATTTTAAGGTGTCCGCTCTTTCGGGGGAAGTGTGGACTTTACTCTTTGGCAGGGGACGCCTTTTTAGGGGGGGGGGAGTTGCTGAGAAGAGGATATACATTACGAAATGTAGGGTCTTGTGACCTTAGTTTCAAAGGGTTGCTAGGATTGGAGGGAAAAGGAAGCGAGAGAGGGGAGATGTGAAATCTAGCCGGTCAGTGGGAATAACACTGGCAGCGAGAAAAAGGGGCAATCAGCGTGCTGATGATTAGAGGGAGAAGGAGATCCGACGTGTTAATAAGATAATGAAAGAAATGAAAATGACGGACGAAAGCTTGGAGACATTTCCCACGACATTTGAAAAAATATCCCCCTCACTGCAAGAGCAAAGCTTAACTTTAGTCGTGTTTATTTAATACTTATCTATCTGCTCCAGTCGGGAGAAATACGGGTTAAACCCCCGATACGGAACTTACTGAAAACGAAGTATCAAACGAGTCCCTCCACACAGGACGCTGTAATATAAGTCAGAGATATCATATGGGTCGTTAAACGTCAAAATGAAACGTTGAGTAGGTTTATAATTCAGCGAGCAATCGGAAATTACCCATATCTAATTTACGGTTTACGGTCAGTGACTCCATGGAAAAAAATAAAATAAATAAAAACAGGCACACATACCACCAATGCCACACCCAGGAGAGACAGTGCCAGATGGTGGTGGAACTAGCGTATTAACTCCTAACTCTACTGGCCACTAAACTGAACTGAACAGATGGGAGGGAAAAATTACAAAAATGTTATTTATGTGTAGCTGTCAAACACGAATTCTGCAGCTGCAATAAGATCCTTGTGTGTAGGTAGACGGTTTCCTAATTTCGATTTTATTGGTTCACCTGACACACCGAAACGCCGATCAACGAACCAGCTCTATTTCTATACAATGCATTTTCATTGGCTGCTTTCGCTGATAAAAATATATTCCATATATATATATATATATATACGATCACTAGTTGGGATCTTTTACGAGATTCTACTGAAACTCTCCCATGTGAGAAGATTCGTAAGCGTAATTCCAGAGTTGCCACAAATTTGTAGGCAACAAGCCTCGTTAATCGATCTCCTTACGGTGATCCATCACTCTAAACTTTTGCTTCTCTTTATAAATCAGCCGAGGGCAGGGAACCGCATACTGTGTAACACGTTTGAACGCAGCAATCAAGGCATCAACTGCTTTGCAAGATATTAGTCTTCTAGTAAAGACAAAAGTGGCAGCAAATATTACACGATGCCTCAAAATTTTAACTGAATCCCTAAACAGGATACATACTTTACATAAAAAAGAAAAAAATTGCGCGAACAGCAGAATATTTCGTGCTGCATCTATCACAGAACACAGCAGAACATCAACGACATAGAGCTAACATGCTACATATTGAGAATGCTACCAATACACCAATGAGCTATTCTATTAGGACCACCCCCAGCCTAGAGAAATGAGCGCGCCTGGAGACCGAACGGTGGCACAGGTTTTTTTTTTTTTTTGGATTGAAAATTTAACGACCACCGTAAGCAACTCAATGGGCTATAAGCAGTCGCCCGTCCCTAATTTAGGGTCACTGGTTCCAGGGAAGGGAGAGAACCAGTGCCGTAAGACAAACATCCATGCCTCATCGGGATTCGAACCCGGCTTTCAGTTAGTAGTGTTCGGAGTCTGAATGGGAAGAGCTGCCGATTTATCGGAGTTTGATAAAAGACAAATTGTGATGGTACACGGCGGCACCTCAGAACTACGACATCTGAAACGACGCGGCTTGTGGGTTGTTCACGTGCCGCTGTAGTGAGTGCGTATCAAAAGTGGTGCACAGATGGCCAAACGATAAACCGTCGTCCAGCTGTGTGTCGTCCGCAGCTCACTGATGCCAGAGGGGAACGGAGACTGTCACGCATTGTTCACAGCGACCGCAGGTCTACAGTTCGACAAATCACCCACAGCTACAACAGTGGTGATCAGGGCAATGGGTCACAACACGCAGTTCATCGCAGCCTTCAGCACATGGGCCTGCGTAGCCGAATATCAAACCGGGTCCTCATGCTCACTGCACGCCATCGGTAACATCGTATGAAATTATCATCGAGATTGGACAGGGATGATTGGAAGAAAGTGGCCTGATCTGACGAATCAAGATTCCTGGTACATCACGTAGACGATCGAGTGCGGATGCACCGATTACCAACGGAGGCTATGGCGCCTGGATGCACTTTTGGGCGGAAACAGGCCGGCGGCGGTGTTATGCAGTAGGCAATGTTTTCGTGGAACACCTTACTCTCCATTATCACAATTCCTGACAGCTGTCAGGTATCTGAACATCGTTGAGGACCAAGTTCACTCATGAATGGCAACTGTGTTCTCTGCTAGTGGTGGCCATTACCAAAAGGATAAAGCGCCATGCTACAATCGTCAAGAAGTGGTTCGAGGAACATGCTGGTGACTTTCTGTTAATGCCCTGGCTTTTTTTTTTTTTTTTTTTTTTTTTGAGGTTTAACGACCACCGTGAGCAACTCAATGGGCTATAAGCAGTCGCCCTTCCCTAATTTAGGGTCACTGGTTCCAGGAAAGGGAGAGAGCCAGTGTTGTGAGACAAACACAACATCCATGCCTCACCGGGATTCGAACCTGGACCCCTTACGGACGAATGATCAGAGAGGCCATCGCTTAGACCGCTGCGCCACCGGGGCGGCGCCCTGGCTTTTAAATTCACCTGACATGAACCCAATAGAACATTTGTGGTTAGACTTGGAAAAGCGGGTTCGCGCTAAATCACCACCACCCAGAAATGTACGGGAACTGGAGAACCCGCTGCTGACATTATGGTACCAGATACCCCAGGATACCTATCGCCACCTCATCGAATCGATGCCTCGCTGAGTGGCCGCTGTTTTGTGGGCTAAAAGGGGTCCTACAGCTTATTAGGTAGGTGGTCAAAATGTACTGGCTCAGCGGTGTATATTGGTAACACAAATCACTCCATTTTGGGAGCTCATTCACGCAAAAGAATCATCCACGAAAGATCATTCAAAAGAATAACGTTTCAATTTGCAGGTTGTCACTACGATCGCTGAGTAATTCATTCATTGCAGGGATCTCGTGTTTACTACCAAAAGCTTTCAAATCTACAGCTCTTCGCCTTTCACTATAAATGATTTGACGCCAGCGAACGATTTGGGCACATCATCCAAGTGGGCATTCAGGTATCATTCCCATTCTTAAGTTAACCATTATTTCCTAGGTGACTGCTCACTCTCATAACAGCTGACACTTATCAATTCTCGACAGTACTTTTCTTAACGGGTTTCCTTTCCGCACTAGGGCGGGGGGGGGGATAAAGTTCAATGTGCTGCGGTTTCAGTGTGTGTCGCAGCAAAAGGCGACACATACTGAAATTCATAGCGGTGAGAGCTAACCATTCACGGTGAAGAGTCAAACGTGCTGTGGGACTTCAGTGTGTGTCGCAGTAATGGTGGATTGAATAATCATTTACAGCGCTGAGAGCGAACCATTCACGGTGAAGAGTCAAAAGTGGAGTGAGACGTCAGTATATGTTGCAGTAATGGCGGATTGAATGATCATTCACAGCGGCGAGGGCGAATCATTCATGGTGAAGTCATTCGTTGTGAATGAATCGTTCACGAATGGTCCATCACTAAGAAAGGATTTTTGGTACACTTTAAGGAGAGTTTTCTGTTTATTAACAATGAGATCCTTTCAAGAAGTTATGCTTTTTTTTTTTGAGAAGTAAAAAGCATTTAAAACAAGCCACATGCGAGAAGCCTAAGCAACTGCAAAGGATGTTACAAAACGACGGTACAGTAGAACTCCAAATATCCGGATAACTCTGACAACAGCCCCTCCGGATGTTCGGAAAATCCAGATAATTGGGTTCTCTTTTTTTTTTTTCTGTAGGCCAAATGCGCATTTATTAATTGAAGTGAGGGAATTTAATTTTTTCGTTTGTCGTATTTCATAATAACAAATGTTATACAGTTTAAAAAATAAGTACTGTAGTACTACATTATCATTTTGTATTATTTAAATGAACGAAAAAACTAAAAACAGGTAAATAAATCAACAAAAATCATAATTTTACTTGGCCTTGAAAGAACAAGCGACCCGGGTAATTGGAGTTCCGGATATCTGGAGTCCGAATAATTGGAGTCCTACTGTATTTGTTTTTTGAACAGTGCCGTTGCCAAAGTGCTGGATTAGAAACGGCAATGTGGCTTTTAACCGCAGAGGTTTAAGTACTGGCTTCTCACCATTCATTGAAAATGAGCCCAGGTTCGAATCCTAGGGTTTGCCCTTTGGCACTGGTTCCGTTCTTTCCCTGGAAGCAGCGGCCCTAAATTAGGACTGCTTATAGCCCATAGCGTTTGCTCAAGTTGGTCGGTAAATCCCGAAATAAAAACAAATCCAGTATAATAGCAATGATCAATTTAAGACCTTACGGCAATAATGGGCTAACCCACATTTTTACAAAAACGGAGAAAATGAATCCTAACATGTCCACGTATGTTAGTCCAGTTACCTTGGCCTCTGGTAACTGGACTAACATACAGTACCTCGATATGGTACTTGTCCAGGTATGATAGTCCCCCAGTTCCCTTTAATTTAAGAGTTCATTTTCTCCGTTTTTACAAAATGTAGGTTAGCTCACTATTGCCGTAAGGTCTTCAACTGTTCAGTACAAATCTATGCAGTTATAATTGAAATTTTATTAAACAGTTTGGAAACTGAACACAAACGGCTGCTAAAATGAAATAATCAGCATGTAACGATTGTATATATTAAGATAATACAACGTTTGGTCACCTTTTTTTTTTCAAGTAGACCATGGTTTCGCTGGGTATTGACCTAGCTTCATCAGGACGAATGGCACGTAAATATTCAAATTGTATATGATATCATAAATGGTGTTTACAGTCACGGGTTTTGGTTAGTTGCTTCAACGCGCTTGATAGAAAAGTTGTGGATACCATGTTATTAAAAAGTTTTAAGCGCGTGGAAGTAACTAACCAAAACCAGTGACTGTAAACACCATTTACGATACCATACACAATTTGAATATTTACGTGCCATTCGTCCTGATGAAGCTAGGTCAATACCCAGCGAAACCACGGTCGACTTGAAAAAAAAATGTGTGACAAATGTTGCATTATTATCTTAATATACGTATGTAATCGTCACAAGACTAGCCTCAGAAATTAAGAATGTAACGATTGAACTGGACACATTCTCGAAAACTGAGTCTTAGTGCATTGTTACTTACCAAACATGAATTCTATCTCTATGCTCTTTAATCAGTCCTATGTACCACATTTTTTTTTCATTAAATGTTTTCATAACCTTCTACTGCCCTTCTATCTGTGGGGTATTCCCCCTTCAACAACCTGTTCCAACGAAGTTCCCTCCAATTTCTTATTTTTCTGAGGCAGGAGAAAGCAAAACTTGGCAGAGTAAATTTGAAGTTGG
Source organism: Macrothele yani (assembly GCA_039090855.1). Classification (NCBI taxonomy): domain Eukaryota; kingdom Metazoa; phylum Arthropoda; class Arachnida; order Araneae; family Macrothelidae; genus Macrothele; species Macrothele yani. The sequence goes on from CM077014.1 coordinate 7,432,265, forward strand.
GTGTGTGTGCCAGAATTTATGCAAACAAGTTAAAAATAGAAGCACACAACAGCACTCCTTGTTTCGCGCCTCTTAAGGAACGAACCGATGCAGAAGGTGGTGCGTGTTGCACCTCGTTTGCGATGATAAAAGATTAGAATGCATATAACTTTGATCTACACTGGATAGGTCAAAATTAATTAGAGCGCGCTCACACACACACAGCGGAATACCAAGGCTGCGTGATTCAAGCAAAGGTAAAAGAAAATGAACAAGGTCATTTCCAGTGAGATTAAGTGATTTGTTTATCGGAGGTACACAGGAGTAGATCCATTATCGCGTCAGTCGGAAGGTCATTCAACTTCCGTCACGCACAAGTTGAGCTGCTTCAAGGTGATGCAGTACCAATTAAGTGCAAAAATACGAGAGATTTATTGAGAAGGCTGCCCGTCATTTTCACAAGTGCAAGTATCTTGTACTTGCCGGGAAAAGTTTCCACGGGCTTGCTATTTATTTTTTTCCAGATACTTTCGTTTAATAAAACCGTACCTACACTTAAAATGGGTGCTTCCCTCGCAGCCAAAAAATACGGAGATTCGATAGACGGAGTTACATAACAGTATACTGACATGTCCTCCACTATGTCAGTGTCGTAGCTACCACCCCCACCCCCGCAGCTATGGGGGGGTGGCGAACTAATGCTGCCAGTTATAGTTTTATGAAAAAATTGGAACAAGCGCAATAAATAACCCAAAGATTCATATTTTGCTTTGAGATATATTTAGCTTTGCCTAAATAAAATGCCTGGTTTCACTTTTAAAACACTGAATGCCCTAGAGATTGAAAGTGTTCGGCTCTTTGACTTCGAGTTGTAATACGATTTGCTCTGCAATGGGTTGTAAATAATACGATCGCTCTCCAATCGCCCTCTCGCTGCGTTGCTGAGGAAAAACGCGAGGTCACAATGGGATTACCCGTGGAAGATGTGGGAAAACGTCAGTTACCTAGGATTACGTGCACGACAGGCGCCAACATTTATTCACAGCAGCCACAGATCTGCCACCTGTAAGAGGGTGATTTCTTCAAGTGATTTATTTTAGTTATAGACAAAGCAATTACACGTATCCAAACATCTATTAGCTTTTCCTTTTTTAATTAAAATGATTTTCATTATTTTTTTATTTCGTTGGTTGTATTTGGGGGGAGGGGGGCGTCAGGGGTTCGGACGATGTTTGATCCTTTATCTGGGGTGTTTGTTCTGAATGTGTTTTTTGTTTAAATTCTTATTTTTAACTAATTTTTTTTATTTTTTTAGGGGGATTTTTTATATTTTTATTTTACTATTTTTTCTGTTACTGGTACAGGCTGGCTCGTTGCCGTTACCTTGCAGACTAGATTCTCGCAGAAACCCACACTTTCAGGTCTCTGTAGAGCCTGGTTAGGTGTTGTCCGTGCCTGGCCCTTGACAAAGCCACGGAGAACGGCTTACCATTGCTCTACATCTCTTTCTTATCCCAGTGGTTAGTAATGTTTGGTCTTATATATATATATATATATATATATGGGATGTAAGGTCAGGTGATGCGTAACATCACAGCCTCTCCTTGACAAATGTCAACCCCGCCTTCTCGTGGTGCATCCTGTTCCCACTAAAGGGGCTCTGACGACCGCAAATAGCGGTATAACTATACCATCGGGATCAGAGGAAATGCTATCCCACACTCACCAACCCGCTTGGCCAGCGTGGTGAGTTATGGCCAAACACCTCCAAAATGACTCTACAACTTAAATCTTGGCCCTCAGTCTCCGGCAGCTGGAATGTACCTGGCCAAGGCAGCGGCCAGTGCGACATGAAGGCAGAGGGTGCTAAGAATCCCCGGAGGACCGGACTAGGCTGCCATTTGATGCTGACCTTGGCTACCTACAACGGACGCTCCCTATCTTCTGATTCAAGGCTTCTTGAATTGGAAGAGGAACTACAAAGGATCAAGTGGGACATCGTCGGGCTGAGTGAGGTAAGGAGAAAAGGAGAAGATCTCATTGAACTGAAAAGTGGACATCTCTTCTATTATCGTGGGACAGATACTGGCAGAACTAGTGGTGTTGGATTTATAATAAACAAGAAACTGAAGGATAAAGTTGTAGAAGTTGAAAGTTCCTCTGACAGAGCTGCACGACTCGTTATCCAACTATCGAGAAGATACCAGGCTCAGATTATTCAAACTTATGCACCCACCACAAGTCATCCTGAAGAAGAAATTGAAGAATTTTATGAGGAAATTCGTCATCTAAATAATAAAGGTAAGCAGCACTTGAAGATAATTATGGGAGATTTCAATGCAAAAATAGGGCACCGGCAACAGAATGAAACTTCAGTAGGTAAATTCGGTCACGGCAACAGAAACCAGCGTGGAAATACTCTCGTTGAGTTTGCAGAGGCAGAAGGATTTTTCATCTTGAATTCCTTTTTCAAGAAAAAGCCACACAGGAAATGGACATGGAGACATCCAATTGGGACGACAAGTGAAATTGATTTTATTATGTGTAACAAAAAAATTCGTCATCGAAGACTGCAGTGTGCTAAACAAGTTCAACACAGGTAGTGACCATAGATTGGTGAGATGTAAGATGCACATCAACACTAAACTGGAACGTGGCAAGCTCATAAGACAAACAAAATGTATTGACATAACCACCTTAAAAAACACCATAATACTTTCAAGTTGGAACTGAAGAACAGATTCTCTGCTTTAGAAGGCCTAACATCGGAAGAAGTGGATATTTCTGAAGTTAACAGAAAAGTAACCAAAGCTCTTATGGAAACAGCAACAAAATTAGCTGGGTCTAAGAACAAGTTGCATGTAAACAAATTATCAGGAAAAACCAAAATGTTGATGCAAAAAAGAAGAGAGATGAGGACAACTAAAGAAGATGTGACTTCCAAAGTGGAATATATAGAGCTATGCAAGACAGTAAGAAAAAGTATCACTGAAGACGTAAGAAAATTCAACTGTGAACTAGTAAGGAAAGCAATTGAAAACAACCAAAGCCTAAAGATAGCAAAGGGACATCTCAGTAAGGGAAGAAAACAGATTATGGCTCTGAGAAAAGAAGATGGTTCTATAACAAGAAATAGAGGCGAAATTTTGACAAGAGTGAAAGATTTCTACTCCAAACTATATGAAAGGGATGATACATGTACTCCAGACATCATGAAAGGTACCAGAGTTCTTCCAGTCCTCCCAGCAGAAGTTGCTCATGCAATCAAGAACATGAAGCGGGGGAAAGCTCCAGGAGAAGATGGAATTACTATAGACATCATACAAGAAGCAAATGGAGAAATTGAAACAGTACTCGCCCAAATTTTCACTCGATGCCTTAATGAAGGGAAGATTCCTGAGGATTGGAACAATGCTACAATGATCCTGCTACATAAAAAAGGTGACATTGAGGATCTCAGGAACTACAGACCTATCAGCCTCCTATCAGTGGTTTATAAAATCTTCACTAAAGTTCTTTCACACCGCTTGAAGGTAACACTGGACATGGCTCAACCGAGAGAACAAGCTGGATTCAGGAGTGGCTACAGCACAATAGATCATATCCACGTACTGAGGGAACTAATTGAAAGAGCGAGGGAATATGAACTTCCATTGTGCATGGCTTTTATCGATTATGAAAAAGCCTTTGATTCGGTAAAACCATCAGCAGTTACCACGGCTCTGAAATCCTGCGGTATTGAAGATGCATACATTAATATTATTAATAACATCTATGAAAATGCAAGTGCAAAGATTCGGCTGTTTGAAAATACAACACACATAAAAATTGGAAAGGGAGTGAGACAAGGTGACACCATATCTCCGAAGCTCTTTAATGCCACATTGGAAAATGTCTTTCAATCACTGAACTGGGAAAACAAAGGGATAAAGATTAATGGAGATTATCTAACCCACCTTCGTTTTGCTGATGACGTAGTCATTTTTGCAACTACCCCATCAGAGCTGCAGAGTATGATCCAGGAACTTGCTGACAAGAGTAAAGAAGTGGGATTAAAAATGAACTTTCAGAAGACAAAAGTGATGTTCAATGCTTTTACAAGAAATGAAGATTTATCGATTGATGGAGAAAAACTGGAGATAACAGATACGTATGTTTATCTTGGACAGCAGATATCAAGTGAGGGTCACATTGATGAAGAAATTAATCGGCGTACAAAACTTGCCTGGAGAGCTTTTTGGAAGAAACAGCATAATTTTCAAGAGCAATATGCCGTTATGTCTTAAAAGAAAAGTGTTTGATCAATGCATCCTTCCAGTGCTTACGTATGGTGCAGAGACGTGGACCTTAACTAAAAGAGACATACAAAGGCTGCAGACAACTCAAAGCTGCATGGAGAGGTGCATGCTTGGTATAACCAGGAGAGATAAGAAGAGGAACTCGTGGATCCGAAAAATGACGAGAGTGGAAGACATCATGATCAGAGTTAAATCCCTGAAATGGCAATGGGCTGGACATACTGCCAGAAGGACAGACCATAGATGGACAGCCGAAATTTTAGATTGGATTCCAAGGGACAGGAAAAGACCCAGAAAAAGACCACATGGGAGATGGGTGGATGAAATTCGTAAATATGCGGGAGTGACATGGAGGAGACTGGCACAAGACAGACCGTTCATCATCATCATTGTCAACCATTATCAATCCACTGCTGGACGAAGGTCTCCCCAAGTTTCCTCCACAACGGTCTGTCTTCTGCCAGTCTCCTCCATGTCACTCCCGCATACTTTCGAATTTCTTCCACCCATCTCCCATGCAGTCTTCTTCTGGGTCTTTTCCTGCCCCTTGGAATCTAATCTAAAATTCTAAAATTTCGACTGTCCATCGATGGTCAGTCCTTCTGGCAGTATGTCCAGCCCATTGCCATTTCAGGGATTCAACTCCGATCATGATGTCTTCCACTCTTGTCATTTTTCGGATTCACGAGTTCCTCTTCTTATCTCTCCTGGTTACACCAAGCATGCACCTCTCCATGGCTCTTTGAGTTGTCTGCAGCCTTTGTATGTCTCTTTTGGTTAAGGTCCACGTCTCTGCACCATACGTAAGCACTGGAAGGATGCATTGATCAAACACTTTTCTTTTAAGACATAATGGCATATTGCTCTTGAAAATTATGTTGTTTCTTCCAAAAGCTCTCCAGGCAAGTTTTGTACGCCGATTAATTTTTTCATCAATGTGACCCTCATTTGATATCTGCTGTCCCAGATAAACGTACGTGTCTGTTATCTCCAGCTTTTCTCCATCAATCGATAAATCTTCATTTCTTGTAAAAGCATTGAACATCACTTTTGTCTTCTGAAAGTTCATTTTTAATCCCACTTCTTTACTCTTATCAGCAAGTTTCTGGATCATACTCTGCAGCTCTGATAGGATAGTTGCAAAAATATATATTTATTTATTTATCGATTGATGGAAAAAAGCTTGAGACAAGCGATTCGTACATTTATCTTGGGCAGCAGATATAAAGTGAGGATCACATTGATGAAGAAATTAATCGGCGTATAAAACTTGGATGGAGAGCTTTTGGAAGAAACAGTACAATTTTTAAGAGCAGTATGCCATTATGTCTCAAAAGATAAGTGTTTAATCAATGCATCCTACCAGTGCTTACGTATGGAGCAGAGACAAGGACCTAAACTAAAAACGACATACGAAGACTTCAGACAACTCAAAGAGGCATGGACAGATGCATGCTTAGTGTAACCAGGAAAGATAAGAAGAGGAACTTGTGGATAAGGAAAATGACAGGAGTGGACGACATCATGACCAGAGTGAAATCACTGAAAGGGCAAAGGGCAGGACATATTGCCAGAAGAAAGGACCACCGATGGACAAACGAAATTTTATACTGGATTCCGAGGGACAGGAAAAGACCCAGAAGAAGACAATACGGGAGATGAATGGATGAAATTCGAAAGTATGCTGGAATGACATGGAGGAGACAGGCCCAAGACAGACAATTGTGGAAGAAATTTGGAGAGACCTTCATCCAGCAGTGGATTGATAATGGTTGATGATGATGATATATAGGAGAAGAGGACATGTAGGTAGTCAACACAAAATATGAGCATGCGGCCCGTTGACCACGGGATTTCTAGAGGGGCGCGATTAGTCGACTGACGAAGCATATAAGGTGTGAGTGCAGCTGAGTGGAGCAGTAGGTAGTAAAATTCGGAGTGTGATTGGTAAACGGAAGGATTTATCGGATTTTGAGAAAAAACAGATTGTGGGAGCTCGGAGAGCAAGCGCCCCGATTTCCCAAACGGCTGAACTGCTGGGCTGTTCGCGAGCCGCCATAGTTAAAGCCTGTAAGGACTGGCGTGAAAATGGTTAAACAATGGCTCGGAGGTAAACCTACACAGGACAGTGAAAGGTTGATATGAGAGGTAAGCGCTGGATCCGACGACTCGTACAGTCCAACAGACGCAGGACTGTTCAACCGTTGACTACTCAATACAACAGAGGTCAACCCGGAGCAGTATCTGTCATGACCGTGCGTCGCATGCTCGCACGTATGGGCCATAACAGCAGACGACCCGGACGACATCCTCTTCTAACCATAGTTCATCGGCGCAAAAGACTCGCCTGGTGCGAAGATCATGTAACTTTAAAAAAAAAAAAGTGTGATGGTCTGACGAGTTCGAAGGCAACAGCGGCTGGGGATGATTGTACGAGGCAACAGACGTGCTCCACTGCGTTAAGTAATTGCGCTGTACAACAGTGCTGTCGAGAGGAGAAATTCAGTGTACACAGCCCGCTTCACGCTGGAGAGAATGGGCTATATAGCATTATACTTCTTGCTGTACCACTAGTCTCTGATAAAGAAACGAAAAGTCGTCTGTAGTGGCCTCGTGATTACCAAAACTGGACCCCCGAAGACTAGAAAACGGTAGACAGGTCCGATGTATGACGTTTTCAGTAAATGCACGCTGGTCGAAGGCTTAAATATGCCGTCTACAGTACAGATCGATGGATCCCAGCTGCCTATCGTTAACTGTACAAGCTGGTTGAGGCGGTGTAATGGTTTGGGGTCTATTTTCATGGTACGCATTAGGTTCCTTAATACCTCTGGATCAGCATTAAGGTGGCACGAGGTACTTTACCATCACTGCGGACCAGGAACACTCGCAAATTTTTGAAGATGACAATCTGTTTTTTGGTGTAAAAATGACAAGGATGGTAAGTCAGATAATATCTGAAAACTTGAAAATTTCGTCGTCCTGGAGTGGGAATCGAACCCGCGTTTCCCAGATAGCGCCCGGGTATGCTAACCACTACACCACCCAGAACGACCAAGTCTCAAGTTTCCGATTAATTTGAATATCATCACAGGATTCGCCAGTCAAAGGGCATTCATCTTCAAAATTTGTATAATATGGTGCAATCCCGTATTTCATCCATGACACTCGCAAATGTTTATCTCTATGGAGGGGTGCTGCTGCTTCCAACAGGAATTGAATGCGCCATGCTCAAAGTCTCGGATCGTCATGCAGTGGTTCTAGGGGCGTGATAGTTACTTCAAAATACTAAGGCCTCCACAGTCGCCGGACCTCAACCTAGTTGAAAACCTGTGTCATACAATTGAGAGAGTAATTCGGTAACAGAGATCCTCCTCCAGCGAACATTCGGCATCTGACGGATGGCATCACATTCGTTTATCTGGACATACCTGTAAGACATCAGCATCTCGTTGAATCCATGCCACATCGAATCGAGGCTGTTTTTAAGGACAATGGCGGCCCAGCACGTTATTTGGTAAATGCTCTTAATAATCTGTTACTTCAGTGAATGTTCAGGCCATTTCAGACGTGTCTCTTTCCTCTCAGTTTTTCTAATTGTAGACTTGCTCCTTACTAGCTGAATTGTATCCGGCGTTGCTCGGGCATAACGCTTAAGATGTAACCTGTATTTACTGCATTGGAGGATTGTGTTGTGAGTACAATTTTCTGTGCTCACTAATAAAGCAATGCGCTCTGTGTAAATCTTGTTAACAGTAGTAATAAACCAATAATATCTTTGGAAGACAAGAACACAGAAAAATTCCCTAGTTCATAAAGCCACGTTATAAACTCAACGTTCATCATCTTTCCATTCGTTGCTGAATGTTTTCTTTTTTAATTTAGTTCTTTCTCTGTGAAAAAGGGTAAACAATTCTTCTCCAGTCTCTGATCGAGTTCTAACAAATTCATCTGCTTGAAGTTCACATAATTCAATGCGAACATTCAATGGATTGCTGAACAGACATATGACCGCGCCGGTGGCGTCTAAGCAACGGCTTCGTCCGAGACGGGTCCAGGTTTAAATCCTGGTGATGAGGCGTGTATGTTCTGTTTGTCTTTCGACACTGGATCTCTCCCTTCCCTGGAACCAGAAACCCTAAATTAGGGACGGGGGACTGCTGACAGCTCATCGAGTTTCTCACGGCATTTTTAAACTCCCAAAATAAAAAAAATATAAAAAAACAGACATATGCTTGGTTTGGGCTCATTCAATTGTTTATATCTGTTGGCAAATTCTTCTCGCCTGTCTCTAGCTCAGGAGCAAATATTTTAAAATCTATGATTTTAAAGTAAAAACCTGTGATTTTAAAGTATTGCCTTTGATATGATTTTAAAATTTATGATTAAAAAAGTATTGCCTTTTGATCGAATTGCGATATTCGAAGTGAGTTAAAGTATTTCTTTCTAGATTTGATTTTAATGACGGAAGCTTGATAAGACCACCTGTGAAGATTTCAGATATTTTGGTCTTTCCCTTCCCGAGCAATATTTACAGCATTCAAATGCTGCATAGTATAAGTTACGCTAAGGAAAGCGACACCACTGACACTTTAAAGTTAGATCAGTATCACGTTTTATTTCTTCCAATAAAAAGAGATTTAAGTTTTTCTCGAAATCGGAAAAATACCACAAAACATTTTTTAGCACTTCACCAGCTGATTCGATTGTGGAGAAGCAAGAAACCATACTCGGCCTCAAATTCATTTAAAAAGCTTTGAATGTTTTATGTCTAAGAGCACGGTTTCCCCCACCAATTAAATTCGTTATTTTCACTACCTTCTCCATTGTATTTGGTAGTCATACAGAAATCCCACAAAATGCTTGTTGTCCTACAGCAGTGCTGAGACCGACAGAGCCAGGACCGAATCGGGCTCGGGCTACATAATATTTTCTGAGATTCGGGCTCTGACAGATACTTTTCTTTTTATTTAAAATGTGATTTTGTATAATTTATAATACCAGACTTTGCCAACACTTTCTAGTTGGTAAAGAGAATTCATCGCAACTGGGCTCGGGTGTGCTATTTACTCCGGGATTGGATACAAAATGCCATAGGCCATGCATTAGTGGATTTCTACGACGGAGAAAATGCTCCTTCAAGAATATAGATACTAGCTAGCACTCCGACAAGATCCCCTCCTCCTCCACGCGACAGCTCCTTGTTAATTCTGTTGAGCAACACACGCAGATTGTAGTGGCGCCCGATCTTTCCCGAAGCCCAAAACGTTTCAGGGAGAAACTAATGGTCAAAGAAATCCTACAGCTATACCGTAGAAACACAGTGAGAGCTTCCTACCCCACTACCCAGTTGAGAAAGTCATCTGTTAATTGCTGGGTGAAGGGAGTGGAGACAGTGGAAGTTTGGAAAAGGAAATTTATTTTATTGATGCCTAAACAGGTTAATCACAGTTTCCGGGCTCATTCGGGCCGGGGCTCTATCTTGCAATATAAAATTCGGCCTGGAGCTCTTAAAACTGAGCCTAAAACTCAGCACTGGGGTACAAGTGCAATTTACATCTCTTTTCAGTCAGAAATGAAATTTGGGTTGTTCATTTGTGGGCTGCAAAATTTCGCTCCGGGGCCCGCCAGTTGAAGAGCACTAGCAGAAATCATCCCTTATTGGAATTATTTCTGGTCCGCGGGTGGCCTAGTGGTTAAAGTTCGCGACTGCCACGGAGAAGACCTCGCGTTCGATCCTAGTAGGTACGAACGCTCGAACCACTAAATATCAGCCGTGCGTCGGATGGGCACGTTAAGCCGTCGAGCCCCTGGTATTGGCCCCCGGTAATAAATAAGGGCGTCTTCCTCTCCCTTTCTACCTCGCTTCCGTGTCACTTTCCTATCAGGAACTCTAGCCCAAATCTCCTAGCTTTCTATTTCTAAGGGTTGTTTAAGACCTAGGGTCAGACACTCCCTTCCTAAAATCCTCTACATATGATCTGGAATTATTTCCTTCATTCATCATTCACGAAAAAGTCATTCACAAACGATCATTCAAATGAATGATCTTATTTCCAGCTTTGTCGCTACACACAATAAGAAATCATTCGTTGCAGGGATCACGTGTTGCGCTTTCAAGGCCACAATTTTATTATTATTATTTTAGCAAACTGTCCCAAACAGCGCGAGCTCTTTAACCACTCGCGATAAACGATTTGCGAACGATTCTGGCACACCATTCGAATGAATGACATTCACGTATCATTCCCATTCGTAAGTTAAACTATTATTTCCTAACTGACTTCTCACATACATAACGGTTGATAGTTAGTAATGCTCGACATTACTTTTCTCATTGGGAATTCGTTTCCGGACTCATGCGGGCAGAAGAAAGTTAAACAAGCTGGAACTTCAATGTGTGTCGGTAATGGCGGATTGGATATCATTCACAACGATGAGAGCGAACAATGCACGGTGAAGTCATTTGTTGACGAATCGTTCACGAATAGTCCATCACTACTTAAAAATATATATTATCTATACTAATATATAAAGAAAGTTTATTTGTGTGTTTGAGGTCATCTCGAAAACTACTGAACCGATTTGGATAATTCTTTCACCATTGGGAAGCTTATTTCTTTCCGGTGGACACAGACTATTTCGCTTATTTTTTTATTATTTTTGGCTGTATTACCAAATCAGACCGCTTTCAAGTAGTTCCAAGGGCGCCCATATGGGGGTGGGCAGGGAGGGGCTCGAGCCCCCCCAGCCGTTAGTATAACCAAATGTTTGATAAATTTAAAACACTAAATTAGACGAAACTTTTTTTAAAGCATTTTTAAAAATAAGATATTAATCATTGATTGTATCAATTATTTTTGTTGTATTTTAGTATCTTGTACATTTACTAAAATTTTTGATAGCCTTGAAGGAGGTAAGGATTTTTCTTACCCCCACCCCCACCCAGAAACAAAATCAGATTTCAATTGAAAATCGCGATGACGTTAAAAAAAACTGAAGCGAGGTAAGACTGACTATATAATACCCTATACATGGCTTTTATTACAGCACACGCAAAACCATTATTATTCCGGCGTGTTAGCAGTTCGAAAAAATCAAAGCTACTGCTTAACATTTATACACCTAAAACGCATTCAATACAGAAATGTGGAGCAAGAAAGTAACAGTCACTGTTATTATCGGAATTTATTACCGGCAAAATGCATGAAGGACTGCCGTCAGACGCCCGAAGGCGGAGGTGCGGCTGCATTCGTACGGCATGTTCCCAATAGAAAGGAAACTGCGTTCTGTCTTTCTTCTCTTCATCAGTCTGATATTAATGTGTCAGACTGCGCTGTTTCTCCCCAGAACAACAAACGCAGCAAAAACTGCCATCGTTCTTCAGCATCACCCGCTCAATGAAGAAAAAAAAAAAAAAAAAAAGGAAACTAGTATCTTTGGGGGATACAGTTCCATGTTGTTAAAGGCTTTACAAAAAATGCGTAAAGCACTTCGGTATTTTTATTAACAATTTCCGCCAGTTTCCTCTTTAACCGACTGGAACGAATTAACTCGGGGTTGGCAAAATTTGCTGAAATCAGATCGAATGAATATATTCACTATCTAAGAAGTCGGTGAACGCGATTGTAACGAGTGAGCGTACGCATCAAGAAGTGCTGCAAAGGTTTAGTTTGTTATCCAAAGTGCTGTTTCGAAGCTATTAAAAGGTTTAGATTTGTAATTATTTAAAGTTATTTAGGGAAATGATTGACACTAATCTTTTCTGGCTAATTACTTGCAAAACGGCTATAAAAATGGCGACAAACCTAAGAATGGCGGGAGAAAATGTTTGAGCCACTTGTTTCTATCCAGGGGCATGATGTCCGTGTCAGGGATATTAGTCCTCCGTAATGCCATAGATCTAAAACTGAGGAAAAGAATTGTAGATCTAAAACTAAATATAGATTTAAAACTGAGCAAGAGAAATGTAAAGGCATATGTTTGGACAGTAGCACTCTTCGGTTCTGAGACATTGACACTAACCAAGGAGGAAGTGAAAAGGCTGGACGCATTTGAGATGTGGAGCTATAGAAGAATGGAGAGAATAAGGTGGCTCGATAGAAAGACTAATGAGGAGGTCCTGGAGAGAGTCGGAGAACCTAGGAATCTGATCAACATGTTAAAGAGAAGAAGAATGTTATGAATAGGACACACATTGCGCCATGGAGGCCCGATTCTGAAAATTTTGGAGGGTAAAATTCAAGGCAAGAGAGGAAGAGGACGGCCAAGGAATAGTTTTGTGGCACAGTTTCTCCCAGACACCAAAACTAGGACATACTATGACTTGAAGAGAACGGCGGTGAATAGAGAGGAATGGAGAGACAGAGTACATCTACTGAACAACCAGTCCTTGGACTGAGTAACCAAGAAGAAGAAGTAACGCTACGGGCTACTGAGCAGAGAATAAAGGAATAGTAGGGGAGCGTTTATCACTAATGACAGGTTTATGGTCGGTAACAATGAGATAAGAGGAATGACAGGTTTATGGTCGGTAATACTGAGATAAGAGAAATGACAGGTTTATGGTCGGTAATACTGAGATAAGAGAAATGACAGGCTATGATTGGTAATACTGAGATAAGAGGAATGACAGGCTATGATTGGTAATACTGAGATAAGAGGAATGACAGGTTTATGGTTGGTAAGGAATGACAGGTTTATGGTTGGTAAGGAATGACAGGTTTATGGTCGGTAAGGAATGACAGGTTTATGGTCGGTAATACTGAGATAAGAGGAATGACAGGTTTATGGTTGGTAATACTGAGATAAGAGGAAAGGAACCGTATGGTCGCTATGTTAGCATTTCTCTGTTTGGGGAACGAAGAACATGTTGGGCCCCATTTGGTTCAGAAATATCGGTGGCTTAAAGAACTTGCGGATTTTTTCGAAAAAAAAATGAACTGTAATAATTTTAACGATATTTTGTGCATCGAAGAGCGTGAATCAGAAGAGGAACAAACACTGTGCGATAGCATACTACCTGGTCGTTGATTATACGAAAAGTATTTGACATATGATCACGTACAAATGAGAAGCCATAACAAGGCACTGAGGAAATGTGGATAATTATTTTAAAAAATACTTGTCAGTAACCACTGAGAGGTAGTTCCGGACGGATTTATTAATGTACAATAACGTGTTTTGCTTATCTCACTAGGAAACAGTAACTAATATTTATGCTAGCATTACGTTGTTATGATATTGTCAAAATGACATCATTAAATAAGTTCGAAAAAAAAAAAAAAATTGTGTTTCGACTCGGCTGGTTACACCCCCTGCATGTTAGACCTACTCTTCAGCCATCTGAAAACTGGTTTTCGAAAATCGTGCGAAATCGATTTTGAGAGTACGCCACTTGAAAATCGATTAATGCTAACACCACTTATTTTGGATAAAACAATTCCACAGAATAACCCGAAGATTAAATGATTATATAGCATTAACAGCTGCTTTACAATCAAAGTACTTTCTGTACAATGTATATGGATGATCGGACTCGCATGTTCCATCGGACAACTTTTTATGATATAGGTACTACAGTGCGTCCGTGTCTAAATGCAGCGAAACTGAAATACGTAAACCGGCGGTCATCAACGTATAATTCGCAGATCCTGAATCATTTTCATAATAATAAGACGTCATTTGTCTTTTCACTCTTATTCTTTCACTAGTGTCCCCTGTCACTTAGGAATGTCCTTGGCGTAGTAAAAAATAATTTTATTAAATTTCGACCCTTGAGTACACGTCTTTTTAATACCGTTTGACGAAATGGGAAGTACGCATAAAGTACCCGTTATACATATCGAAGTACGAGAATTGTTTAGAGGATATGCAATTGTACGATTGTCTGATTTTCTAGCTCAACTAGCTGGGTTTTTTTTTCAAAAAGTATTTTTATGTGAAAGAAAGACTGACAGACAAACTATTGTTATTACTGCCTGGTCTACTTTGGTATTTGGCAGTTCTTCAAAATGAACGAAGTCAGCCGATCACTTCAAAGAAAACAGCTGACACTATTTGTCCTCACTGAAAAAATTCGAGCTTTCAAATGAAAATTAGAATTTAGGGAAACTTGTACCCGCAACCGTGCGTGACAGCTCTCCAATACTTCAAACCCTTTCCTGATGAGATAAGGGGTGATATTAACGAACGTGATTGCTTTGTACAATAAAATGTGTGTCAACATTTGGAAGACTTGCATAATTCAGTGAACAAATATTTTCAAAATGACCAATGCATGATGTTACAGAATCATGCATGGGTAAAAGATCCATTCTAAGTGCAAGACAGACTAGTGGATTTAGAATACGAGAAGTTCATTATATAGTTTCAGATTCCACATTGCACCAAACATGTAAGAATCTTCCACTCGTCCAGCTTTGCTTTAGTGTTACAGTGGACACCCCCCCCCCCCCCTCCTAAAACCTGAAGAAAACTTTAAAATTTGTCCGCCATGTCGCGTATGGTATGAGGCAGCTAGGAATCACAGTTCGGCAGGCTCACATGTTCTTTTACAGTTCAGTTTTTTTTTATTTATTTCTCATTTACGTTGTTTTTTTCTTTCGGCTGTTCTCTAAATTAATTAACAAAATTGCGGGATAATTGGGAAGTCGCTCCAATGCTTTTGAAGGCAAGAAACGCAATATTTTTGCCATTTTGAATTGCTAGACCTCACACATAGCCCTGAAGTGAAACATAAAAATTCCTATCTCAAGTGTCTTAGAGGGGCTGCAAAACGAACGAGGGAAATGTGCTTTCGAATGCGGATGGAAGCAGCAATGTTCGAAGTGGTTTTTCACTTTTCTTCTTTCCGCTTGTAGCTTAACGCTGTGGTCCCTATGTTTACTTCAGTGGGTGGGCCAAGAGACCCTCAGCAGACACATAACTCTGTCAGCGAGAAAGAGACTTTGACTGACGTATGCGAGGGACAATGGGCAATTAAGAGTTTAGAATCGCTGAAAAGAATAGGGGGTGGATTCGAGCGTTGTTTTCGGTCGGCAGTTGCCGTTATACGCTTAAGGTAAAAGCACGTCTGATTTCGCTCGGCCGAGAAAATTAATCTCAGGGCTGGCGGTCGCAACTCGATAAAAAAAATGGAAACGAAACCTGCGAGTGGCATATTTGAACTGCGTACTCAGGCAGGGTAGATAGATAGATGGTTTGCGAACGGAAAGGATCTGACTGAATTGGGAATGAACGGTCAAAAAGGACGGAAGGTAGCGACGGACGGAATCAACTATAGCAGCAGCGGAATTGAATGTGTCCCACTCTCCCAGCAGTCGACGTTCACAATTATTTCTTCACGACAACAAAAATCATTTCCCAGGAACACAGAAAATCAATCTTGGAAACCGCAACATCAGATGTGAGAGGGCCTATTTTGCTTAACGGCCACCTTCAAATCGTCACGAGAATAGATCAGTGTGCACTCTAATCATTGCAACAAAGTGCGGCGTGATATTATTATTTTTAAGTGTGTGCTTCATTTACATCAAGCGTCAAAGTGAAGTGTTGAATCATCGGTGCTGCCACATGGTGCAAGTGTCTGTGTGTGTGTTTTTTGTTTTGTCGTGTGATATTATGTGATACACAACGGATTTGCACAGCAAAGTCACGTAACTGTAAGTAGATGAATATTTCCTTTTTCTTTCTTCGCACATCTGCGAACTTGTGCCATCCCGACACCCAAAGCTGCATGGACATAGATGCAGTAATGCTGAGTGACTGAACCTCAGAGGAAATACCTGCACATACAGATTTCAATTTCTTACCGGGCCCATTTCCTGATTATTTTTTTTACATGAATAAGGGAGAAGGTGTGGCCACAAATTCCGCTGGGCGGGACAGTTTCTTTTAACTTTGGTTCAGGGCCAAAGCGAGCGGGGAAGGGATCTGCATGTGCATGCTTATTAGATTTAGTTAATTAACTTTGGCAGTATTTCGCACCTATAATTTTATACCGCAAATTAACGTGCTTGTGTATTTTGTGTCGCGAGTATTTTTAATGTGATCGTTTGCATATAATTTTTTTTTTCATTCTCTAAGCAATTGTATATGAATATCACCTGCAGCTCTATTTAGTGTGTAAACGAGTAGTATCTCTTGTTCAGATAGTCCGGTGGAGACTCAGTCGGCTGCGTTATCCGACAGTAAAGTGTGACACTGTATGCTGCCCACATATGAGGGGCAATTGTCTATGCGCCTAGAGAGCGCCGTATCTGTTTAAATCTCGCAGAACGTTATTAAATGTTGTGTTGTGTATTTGAGAATCATGTGTTATTTGCGAAAGTGAGTGTTGTACTGGCTGGTTGGGGATTGAATGTACCGGAGTAAGATCCGGACCACTACACTCAGTCACGAATTGGTGATTGCGGGTGAACCTCATCACAACTCTGATCCCAAAGTATCATTTTTTTTAGATTATTTTATTTTTTATTTGTTGTTGTTATTTTGTTCACAAGGTGGATTCACCCAAGCCTTTTATGCTTCGGGTCATTCTTCAACTTTTCATTTTTTATGTTCTGGTGTGAATCTTTGAGTGCAGCAGTGCACCTGAGATTCTCACCTGGTGCCGCGGCCAACTAAATTGTACTTCAGGTCACAAGCACCGTTACCGGCAGACTCGGCAGGAACACTGCTAGTGCCGTGTAACATTAGTATCAAGGAAACACATCCAGAATATTATCTGAAAAGGCTATTAAAATACTCCTATTTCCAATTAGATATCTGTACAAGTCAGGCCGGATTTTCTTCATATGTTTCCACCAAAACAAAATAACGTAACAGACCGAATGCAGAAGCAGTAATATGAGAATCCGCTTGCCTGGTATTTAGCCAGACATTCGCAAAAATGTAAAACAATGCCACTCTTCTCACCAATTTTTCATATTATAAAAACTCTACGTTAACATGTAATGAGTTTATTACTACCATTCTTAAATAAATAAATATTTAAAAAAGTAGTTTGCATTTCTAATACGGTAAATATCGATATATATTAAACCACATAAACTAAAGGTTTAGGGGGTCCTCAATATTTACGAATGCAATGTGATCCGGAGACGAAAAAGTTTGAGAACTGCTGACGTAATGCCATTCGAAGAAAATCATGACAAATTGCAGATACCGCAGCCGGATAGATTGACGTAAAATTTACCCCACACCCAAACAACAGCAACGCAGCTGTTGTCTTTGAGCAGGTAAATAAATCAATAAAGTTTTTTTTTTACTTTGGTAGTAGGACGGGAACAGTCTAACAATACAAATAGCAACTTACGAAATGCTAACTGTTGAAATTTTGGGAATGTTAATTCTTCTGATTTAGATCTTTCTCAGTGGAACCCTTTAAAGTTAATTTTTTAAACAATCCTTTATATTTTCCATGCTCCTGCCGGGAGACAAAGTTAGAGTATTAAGTGAGAGATCATGCCGTATCCGCGAGTTTCTTAGCAACTCTCTCCCTCTCACTGCAAATATTTCGCATGACGAAGTGTTGCAGTGTCGTCGAAACACAGATATACAGCATTTTTCAGGAAATAAGTTTTTTTTTTTTTTTATTAGAAAGCGCACGCCGTATCTCACAAAAAAAAACTTTAGGACTTCTCACAAATTCCTGAAGCAGGATTAGGTTTACACTCGACTTACTTTTCAAAAATAATTGCCGAACTGTTTGTGCCGCTGAAATATTGTATGCAGATCTTAAAAAGCATTTCGAAAAAAAAAAAAAAAAAGTTTCATGATCAAGTTTTTCGCATTTGGCGATGCAAAATTATTATATTATCGCACTTAAGGTTGAATTACGTCGTAAGTGGTAATAGGTATCGCTTAAACAAAACGCTGACGCACACGATATTGGATTTCTGTTTTACGCATCTCCACCCGTATATCGGCGAAAAATTGGATTTACTGTGATTTTAAGCAATGGAAATAAAGAAGAGCAAAGAGTTTTTTTCTTTGTAAAAGTACAAATGCTTCCAACAACGGAATTAAGTTTTTTGTAATGCCGTTCGTAGAAAGGTCAGGTAAGTACTGGTTTCGAACTTTCATTCTACTTAAAAATTCTTAAAATGGCAGTGATGTTTATTATTACAAGGATGCTCTACGATACAAAAAAAAAACGGCCCCCACCCCTCAGACTGTATTTTTAGATGAATTCATTTGTCAAGCAAAAGGGGTTTTTACAAGAAAAATCCCCCTTTTATTTCTGTCTCAGTATACTGCTTCAAATGGGTGGATGAAATTCGAAAGTATGCAGGAGTAACATGGAGGAGACTGGCACAAGACAGACCGTTGTGGAGGAAACTTGGGGAGACCTTCGTCCAGCAGTGGATTGATAATGGTTAATGATGATGATACTGCTTCAAAGCTTAATAAATTCAAACAAGTGTGTAGCAGAATTAAGAATACAGTATAAACCAAAGCAAAGAGGTGAAACACAGATTTAATCCTATATGGTGGTGGCTGTGCCCTCCTTGTTTTATGGAAGCAAGACCTGGTTGTTCAGATAAACAAACTACAACCATCTTAACAGTTGCTACCATGGAATATCTAAGGGATGTGAAGATCAGTTGACAGCTGCACTCTTCGTTTTCCCACTGCACAGTTAATTGTCACGTAGAGATAATAATGAGGTGACCACGTGGAAATCATGAATGACAGAGGTCTGTCGATGGTCAGCACACAATGAAGCCGAACAATCCAAGGGCCTAACTTTTGAAGGAAGATGATCATGGGCGTCGCTGGAAGATAGGAATGGGGATTGGGACAGGGGGGGGGGTGCAGTAATAATAGCCAATTTCTTTATTTTCGTAATTATTTCGCAAAATTAAAAACTGACAACTTTTATTTCGATTTCAGGTACAAACTGTCACGTAGGGGACATATCCCTTTCCGTATCCCGCCCCCGCCAGCGGCGCCCATGGCGATAAAAACTGTCAATGAATGCATTTTTTAATACATATGCATGAAGATGTGAACAGCATCGAACTTTACACGCATTTTTACCAGCCATTTCAGTACCAAGTGGGACTAGATATGTTCTTACAAAAACTTGATGTGTCAAACAATTATACAAAATGTCTCGATTTACCGAATACAATATCCATTTAAAAAAATCAGTTTGATGCCTACAACTAGTGTGCGCGCTTTCCTTGATTTAACTATAAGCGCCAAAAATTACACACACCCATCATAGCCCCTCTTCCCTCGCAAAAAATCACTGGCTCCACAGATTTCTAAATCCGAAAAGAACAACACTACAGCTATACTTTTCCGCAACCCGCTTCCACGCCCCCTGAGAGGTATGGGGTTAACATCCTGAAGCAAGCGAATAAGAAATACAAGCAAAACTCAGAAAACATTAGATACAGATTAAAAGTTCTAGTAGGTCAGAAGACTGACTGCAAGGGCAGAGATTAACAAATCATTAACTACGCATAATACTGACAAACACATGAAGCAGAGCAAGGGAAAACAAACATTACGCAACAAACTCTGCCTCCTCGAGTTCTAGAGGCAAGTATCCCACGCAATGTTTACAAAGGAGTGTGTTTACCTCAGAGGCAGTGGAATATGAGACCCTCCTCCTCCTCCTCCTCCTTGCCGGCTTGAGGACGACGTCAGAGTTGCTTTTGCTCCCGCTGCAGGAGGCTTCATCGTGTGAACACCCTCATGGAAGTAACGTGCACGGAAGAAATGACGAATTAAAACATGAAAAAAGTGCGGTGTCTATCCAGCTTCGGTTAACGATGTATCACTCGCCCAACCAACATTGGTAGATCCTCGCAGTTAATTCTCATCACGGAGGCATTGACCACAACGCGCTTCCTTGCTCTCTCACGACCATGTTGATATTGCGAGAACTCCGCTGCCTGCTCACGGTGGAGTGCGATCGTGGAAGCGACGCCAACGCCAAAATACGAGAGGTGGCTATTTTTGCAAACTCGCATCGAAAACAGTCTCTCACGAAACCATGAACTTGATGTTTCTGTTTCCACTCACAACAGAGATTCGCAAGGTAAATAGAATTTTGCGTAAGTTCGAAGACTTTTCTTTTTCAACCTCCTGATGTTCCAGAAGTAAAACACACTTGAGCAGACGCAGTCTGCCATATTTCCTCTTTGAAATTAATTAGTTGACGTTTAAAAAGAAAAGTAAAAAAGCGAATTCAGATTCGCTCAAGCGAACTGCAAAAAGTTATAAAAATTGTAATCACGTTAACATCAACAGCACTGAATTTAAAAACAATGAAAAAAAAAACTACTGTTAAAAAATGCGAGAGTAAACAGGAACTGATCTTAACGAAAATACTGGGAAAGAAAATTTATTCATCAAATCAAGATCTGCATTTTTTTTATTGGGCTATAAGGAGTCGTCCGTCCCTTTAGGACTACTGACTCCAGGGAAGGGAGAGAGCTGCCAGTCCCTTTAGGGCTACTGACTCCAGGGAAGGGAGAGAGCCGCCCGTCCCTTTACGGCTACTGACTCCAGGGAAGGGAGAGAGCCGCCAGTCCCTTTAGGGCTACTTACTCCAGGGAAGGGAGAGAGCCGCCCGTCCCTTTACGGCTACTGACTCCAGGGAAGAGAGAGAGCCGCCAGTCCTTTTAGGGCTACTGACTCCAGGGAAGGGAGAGAGCCGCCAGTCCCTTTAGGGCTACTGACTCCAGGGGAGGGAGAGAGCCGCTAGTCTCTTTAGGGCTACTGACTCCAGGGGAGGGAGAGAGCCGCCAGTCCCTTTACGGCTACTGACTCCAGGGAAGGGAGAGAGCCGCCAGTCCCTTTACGGCTACTGACTCCAGGGAAGGGAGAGAGCCGCAAGTGCCATAAGAGAAACACAGCACCCATGCGTCGCCGCGGTTCGAACCCGGACCCATCTCGTACGAATGATCAGAAGTCATCGCTTAGACCAGGGGTCGGCAACCCGCGGCCAGCCGTGTCTTTTTATGCGGCCGCCTACCAATCACCTTATTTATTTATTTATTTTTTATTTTAAAATGATCTATGCTGTAAAAACAGCGAAAAATCGGGAGTGGGCTCCACTCAATATATATATATATATATCATCATCATCATCATTGTCAACCATTATCAATCCACTGCTGGACGAAGGTCTCCCCAAGTTTCCTCCACAACGGTCTGTCTTGTGCCAGTCTCCTCCATGTCACTCCCGCATATTTACGAATTTCATCCACCCATCTCCCATGTGGTCTTTTTCTGGGTCTTTTCCTGTCCCTTGGAATCCAATCTAAAATTTCGGCTGTCCATCTATGGTCTGTCCTTCTGGCAGTATGTCCAGCCCATTGCCATTTCAGGGATTTAACTCTGATCATGATGTCTTCCACTCTCGTCATTTTTCGGATCCACGAGTTCCTCTTCTTATCTCTCCTGGTTATACCAAGCATGCACCTCTCCATGCTTCTTTGAGTTGTCTGCAGCCTTTGTATGTCTCTTTTAGTTAAGGTCCACGTCTCTGCACCATACGTAAGCACTGGAAGGATGCATTGATCAAACACTTTTCTTTTAAGACATAATGGCATATTGCTCTTGAAAATTATGCTGTTTCTTCCAAAAGCTCTCCAGGCAAGTTTTGTACGCCGATTAATTTCTTCATCAATGTGACCCTCACTTGATATCTGCTGTCCAAGATAAACATATGTATCTGTTATCTCCAGTTTTTCTCCATCAATCGATAAATCTTCATTTCTTGTAAAAGCATTGAACATCACTTTTGTCTTCTGAAAGTTCATTTTTAATCCACTTCTTTACTCTTGTCAGCAAGTTCCTGGATCATACTCTGCAGCTCTGATGGGGTAGTTGCAAAAATGACTACGTCATCAGCAAAACGAAGGTGGGTTAGATAATCTCCATTAATCTTTATCCCTTTGTTTTCCCAGTTCAGTGATTGAAAGACATTTTCCAATGTGGCATTAAAGAGCTTCGGAGATATGGTGTCACCTTGTCTCACTCCCTTTCCAATTTTTATGTGTGTTGTATTTTCAAACAGCCGAATCTTTGCACTTGCATTTTCATAGATGTTATTAATAATATTAATGTATGCATCTTCAATACCGCAGGATTTCAGAGCCGTGGTAACTGCTGATGGTTTCACCGAATCAAAGGCTTTTTCATAATCGATAAAAGCCATGCACAGTGGAAGTTCATATTCCCTCGCTCTTTCAATTAGTCCTCTCAGTACGTGGATATGATCTATTGTGCTGTAGCCACTCCTGAATCCAGCTTGTTCTCTCGGTTGAGCCATGTCCAGTGTTACCTTCAAGCGGTGTGAAAGAACTTTAGTGAAGATTTTATAAACCACTGATAGGAGGCTGATAGGTCTGTAGTTCCTGAGATCCTCAATGTCACCTTTTTTATGTAGCAGGATCATTGTAGCGTTGTTCCAATCCTCAGGAATCTTCCCTTCATTAAGGCATCAGTGAAAATTTGGGCGAGTACTGTTTCAATTTCTCCACTTGCTTCTTGTATGATGTCTATAGTAATTCCATCTTCTCCTGGAGCTTTCCCCCGCTTCATGTTCTTGATTGCATGAGCAACTTCTGCTGGGAGGACTGGAAGAACTCTGGTACCTTTCATGATGTTTGGAGTACATGTATCATCCCTTTCATATAATTTGGAGTAGAAATCTTTCACTCTTGTCAAAATTTCGCCTCTATTTCTTGTTATAGAACCATCTTCTTTTCTCAGAGCCATAATCTGTTTTCTTCCCTTACTGAGATGTCCCTTTGCTATCTTAAGGCTTTGGTTGTTTTCAATTGCTTTCCTCACTAGCTCACAGTTGAATTTCCTTACGTCTTCAGTGATACTTTTTCGTGTTGTCTTGCATAGCTCTATATATTCCACTTTGGAAGTCACATCTTCTTTAGTTGTCCTCATCTCTCTTCTTTTTTGCATCAACATTTTGGTTTTTCCTGATAATTTGTTCACATGCAACTTGTTCTTAGACCCAGCTAATTTTGTTGCTGTTTCCATTAGAGCTTTGGTTACTTTTCTGTTAACTTCCGAAATATCCACTTCTTCCGATGTTAGGCCTTCTAAAGCAGAGAATCTGTTCTTCAGTTCCAACTTGAAAGTATTATGGTGTTTTTTAAGGTTGGTTATGTCAATACATTTTGTTTGTCTTATGAGCTTGCCACGTTCCAGTTTAGTGTTGAGGTGCATCTTACATCTCACCAATCTATGGTCACTACCTGTGTTGAACTTGTTCAGCACACTGCAGTCTTCGATGACGAATTTTTTGTTACACATAATAAAATCAATTTCACTTGTCGTCCCAATTGGATGTCTCCATGTCCATTTCCTGTGTGGCTTTTTCTTGAAAAAGGAGTTCAAGATGAAAAAATCCTTCTGCCTCTGCAAACTCAACGAGAGTATTTCCACGCTGGTTTCTGTTGCCGTGACCGAATTTACCTACTGAAGTTTCATTCTGTTGCCGTTGCCCTATTTTTGCATTGAAATCTCCCATAATTATCTTCAAGTGCTGCTTACCTTTATTATTTAGATGACGAATTTCCTCATAAAATTCTTCAATTTCTTCTTCAGGATGACTTGTGGTGGGTGCATAAGTTTGAATAATCTGAGCCTGGTATCTTCTCGATAGTTGGATAACGAGTCGTGCAGCTCTGTCAGAGGAACTTTCAACTTCTACCACTTTATCCTTCAGTTTCTTGTTTATTATAACTCCAACACCACTAGTTCTGCCAGTATCTGTCCCACGATAATAGAAGAGATGTCCACTTTTCAGTTCAATGAGATCTTCTCCTTTTCTCCTTACCTCACTTAGCCCGACGATGTCCCACTTGATCCTTTGTAGTTCCTCTTCCAATTCAAGAAGCCTTGAATCAGAAGATAGGGAGCGTCCGTTATAGGTAGCCAAGGTCAGCATCAAATGGCAGCCTAGTCCGGTCCTCCGAGATTCTTAGCACCCTCTGCCTTCATGTCGCACTGGCCGCTGCCTTGGCCAGGTACATTCCAGCTGCCGGAGACTGAGGGCCAAGATTTAAGTTGTAGAGTCATTTTGGAGGTGTTTGGCCATAACTCACCACGCTGGCCAAGCGGGTTGGTGAGTGTGGGATAGCATTTCCTCTGATCCCGATGGTATAGTTATACCGCTATTGGCGGTCGTCAGAGCCCCTTTAGTGGGAACAGGATGCACCACGAGAAGGCGGGGTTGATATTTGTCAAGGAGAGGCTGTGATGTTACGCATCACCTGACCTTACATCCCTATATATATATATATATATATATATATATATATATCTTCTACTATCGTGGGACAGATACTGGCAGAACTAGTGGTGTTGGATTTATAATAAACAAGAAACTGAAGGATAAAGTTGTAGAAGTTGAAAGTTCCTCTGACAGAGCTGCACGACTTGTTATCCAACTCTCGAAAAGATACCAGGCTCAGATTATTCAAACTTATGCACCCACCACAAGTCATCCTGAAGAAGAAATTGAAGAATTTTATGAGGAAATTTGTCATCTAAATAATAAAGGTAAGCAGCACTTGAAAATAATTATGGGAGATTTCAATGCAAAAATAGGGCAACGGCAACAGAATGAAACTTCAGTAGGTAAATTCGGTCACGGCAACAGAAACCAGCGTGGAAATACTCTCGTTGAGTTTGCAGAGGCAGAAGGGTTTTTCATCTTGAACTCCTTCTTCAAGAAAAAGCCACACAGGAAATGGACATGGAGACATCCAAGTGGGACGACAAGTGAAATTGATTTTATTATGTGTAACAAAAAATTCGTCATAGAAGACTGCAGTGTGCTAAACAAGTTCAACACAGGTAGTGACCATAGATTGGTGAGATGTAAGATGCACCTCAACACTAAACTTGAACGTGGCAAGCTCATAAGACAAACAAAATCTATTGACATAACCAACCTTAAAAAACACCATAATACCTTCAAGTTGGAACTGAAGAACAGGTTCTCTGCTTTAGAAGGCCTAACATCGGAAGAAGTGGACATCTCTGAAGTTAACAGAAAAGTAACCAAAGCTCTTATGGAAACAGCAACAAAATTAGCTGGGTCTAAGAACAAGTTGCATGTAAATAAATTATCAGGAAAAACGAAAATGTTGATGCAAAAAAGAAGAGAGATGAGGACAACTAAAGAAGATGTGACTTCCAAAGTGGAATATATAGAGCTATGCAAGACAACACGAAAAAGTATCACTGAAGACGTAAGAAAATTCAACTGTGAACTAGTGAGGAAAGCAATTGAAAACAACCAAAGCCTAAAGATAGCAAAGGGACATCTCAGTAAGGGAAGAAAACAGATTATGGCACTGAGAAAAGAAGATGGTTCTGTAACAAGAAATAGAGGCGAAATTTTGACAAGAGTGAAAGATTTCTACTCCAAATTATATGAAAGGGATGATACATGTACTCCAGACATCATGAAAGATACCAGTACCAGAGTTCCTCCAGTCCTTCCAGCAGAAGTTGCACTTGCAATCAAGAACATGAAGCGGGGAAAAGCTCCAGGAGAAGATGGAATTACTGTAAACATCATACAAGAAGCAAGTGGAGAAATCGAAACAGTACTCGCCCAAATTTTCACTCGATGCCTTAATGAAGGAAAGATTCCTGAGGATTGGAACACCGCTACAATGATCCTGCTACATAAAAAAGGTGACATTGAGGATCTCGGAAACTACAGACCTATCAGCCTCCTATCAGTAGTTTATAAAATCTTCACTAAAGTTCTTTCACACTGCTTGAAGGTAACACTGGACATGGCTCAACCGAGAGAACAAGCTGGATTCAGGAGTGGCTACAGCACAATAGATCATATCCACGTGCTGAGAGAACTAATTGAAAGAGCGAGGGAATATGAACTTCCATTGTGCATGGCTTTTATTGATTATGAAAAAGCCTTTGATTCGGTGAAACCATCAGCAGTTACAATGGCTCTGAAATCCTGCGGTATTGAAGATGCATACATTAATATTATTAATAACATCTATGAAAATGCAAGTGCAAAGATTCGGCTGTTTGAAAATACAACACACGTAAAAATTGGAAAGGGAGTGAGACAAGGTGACACCATATCTCCGAAGCTCTTTAATGCCACATTGGAGGGTGTTTTTCAGTCGCTGAGCTGGGAAAACAAGGGGATAAAGATTAATGGAGATTATCTAACCCACCTTCGTTTTGCTGATGACGTAGTCATTTTTGCAACTACCCCATCAGAGCTGCAGAGTATGATCCAGGAACTTGCTGACAAGAGTAAAGAAGTGGGATTAAAAATGAACTTTCAGAAGACAAAAGTGATATATAAGTGCTTTTACAAGAAATGAAGATTTATCGATTGATGGAGAAAAGCTGGAGATAACAGACACGTACGTTTATCTTGGACAGCAGATATCAAGTGAGGGTCACATTGATGAAGAAATTAATCGGCGTACAAAACTTGCCTGGAGAGCTTTTGGAAGAAACAGCATAATTTTCAAGAGCAATATGCCATTATGTCTTAAAAGAAAAGTGTTTGATCAATGCATCCTTCCAGTGCTTACGTATGGTGCAGAGACTTGGACCTTAACTAAAAGACACATACAAAGGCTGCAGACAACTCAAAGCAGCATGGAGAGGTGCATACTTGGTGTAACCAGGAGAGATAAGAAGAGGAACTCGTGGATCCGAAAAATGACAAGAGTGGAAGACATCATGATCAGAGTTAAATCCCTGAAATGGCAATGGGCTGGACATACTGCCAGAAGGACAGATCATCGATGGACAGCCGAAATTTTAGATTGGATTCCAAGGGACAGGAAAAGACCCAGAAGAAGACCACATGGGAGATGGGTGGATGAAATTCGAAAGTATGCAGGGGTGACATGGAGGAGACTGGCACAAGACAGACCGTTGTGGAGGAAACTTGGGGAGACCTTCGTCCAGCAGTGGATTGATAATGGTTGACAATGATGGTGATGATGATATATATATAATAAATATGTATTATATACTAATAAATAATAAATGTGTATTATATACAGCACTTGCAGCCATCCCCCTTACTATAACTTAAGTCAAATCCGGCCGGCATGTGCCAAAAGTTACCTACTTCTGGCTTAAGGTGGTTCCACCTAAAATCTGTGGCCGCCCCGTTGGCGCAGTGGTCTAAGGCGTTGGCCTCTGATCATTCGTCCGTAAGGGGTCCGGGTTCTTTTTTTTTTTGATTGGAGGTTTAACGACCACCGTGAGCAACTCAATGGGCTATAAGCAGTCGCCCGTCCCTAATTTAGGGTCACTGGTTCCAGGGAAGGGAGAGAGCCAGTGCCGTAAGACAAACACAACATCCATGCCTGACCGGGATTCGAACCCGGACCCCTTACGGACGAATGATCAGAGGCAAACGCCTTAGACCACTGCGCCACCGGGGCGGCGGTCCGGGTTCGAATCCCGGTCAGGCATGAATGTTGTGTTTGTCTTACGGCACTGGCTCTCTCTTCCTTCCCTGGAACCAGTGACCCTAAATTAGGGACGGGCGACTGCTTATAGCCCATTAAGTTGCTCACGGTAATACTTGTTAAAAAATTCGTACGTTTAGGAGATAATTACTTAGAGGCGTGCTGTCTCCGTACGATATCATCAAACCAACATCTCTGACTGTACAATAAAAAACTTTATTTACAATAAAAGACATGATTTTAAAATATTTAAAAAATGGCAAGATCTTTCGGGGCTACAATAGCACCCGTCCTCAGGCCACCCAACAGTGCCACAAAGCATAGGGAAGTGCTGCAATATATAACCAGTCTCCCCGCGAGACCCACAATACATTTGTTCAAAACCGCAGGTGATGCCAATTGAGAAAAACAGCAGAACAAAAGTAATATGTACAAATGATATAATCGATTAAGTAAGGTCCTCTTCTTCAGTTTTTTGAATGGGAGAAGTAATTATTTTTCTCCATTGTCTAGGAACAAAAACAGGTAAGTCCAAGTTACAACAGGTATTACCATAAGAGATTATATACAGACTCTCGGTAAAAAAGACGGTTTGTTTGCTTACATTGGAGGAGAGTACTATTGTATTAGGCCAATCGGGAGAGTAACCTCCCTGGCGAACAGCTGTAGTAAATGAAGTAGAAATGCAGTCAGTTCGAAGTGCATATTTATGTTCAGACAATCTAATGTTCAGACTTCTAAGGGTAGAACCTATGTAGTATTTGATATCTTCGTTAGGAGCCGAGGGAAGCAATGGGATACGATATATTCCTGCTTTATTCAAAGTGGCAACTTGATCTCTGTCGTTACGTATGGTAGAAAAAATGTTTTTGGTGCAAATTCCAAATTTAATATTATATTTATTACATACCTTCCGCAATATAGAAACTACGGGAGGGATGAAATCAACTTTACCAACGTATATAGGGAACGACTTCTTGACAACGTCGTAAATCTTAGTCTTTCAAATTTCTGTAGAAGTTCCCGAAAGAAGCAGGCGGGATATCCAAATGATATGGCCATGTTCTGTATAAGAGCTAGTTCGTCCTGACGTATCTTACGGGTAGAGGAATGAGTAAATGCTCGTTTAATTAAAAACGAGCATTTACTCATTCCTCTACCCGTAAGATACGTCAGGACGAACTAGCTCTTATACAGAACATGGCCATATCATTTGGATATCCCGCCTGCTTCTTTCGGGAACTTCTACAGAAATTTGAAAGACTAAGATTTACGACGTTGTCAAGGGAAGTCGTTCCCCCTATATACGTTGGTAAAGTTGATTTCATCCCTCCCGTAGTTTCTATATTGCGGAAGGTATGTAATAAATATAATATTAAATTTGGAATTTGCACCAAAAACATTTTTTCTACCATACGTAACGACAGAGATCAAGTTGCCACTTTGAATAAAGCAGGAATATATCGTATCCCATTGCTTCCTCGGCTCCTAACGAAGATATCAAATACTACATAGGTTCTACCCTTAGAAGTCTGAACATTAGATTGTCTGAACATAAATATGCACTTCGAACTGACTGCATTTCTACTTCATTTACTACAGCTGTTCGCCAGGGAGGTTACTCTCCCGATTGGCCTAATACAATAGTACTCTCCTCCAATGTAAGCAAACAAACCGTCTTTTTTACCGAGAGTCTGTATATAATCTCTTATGGTAATACCTGTTGTAACTTGGACTTACCTGTTTTTGTTCCTAGACAATGGAGAAAAATAATTACTTCTCCCATTCAAAAAACTGAAGAAGAGGACCTTACTTAATCGATTATATCATTTGTACATATTACTTTTGTTCTGCTGTTTTTTCTCAATTGGCATCACCTGCGGTTTTGAACAAATGTATTGTGGGTCTCGCGGGGGAGACTGGTTATATATTGCAGCACTTCCCTATGCTTTGTGGCACTGTTGGGTGGCCTGAGGACGGGTGCTATTGTAGCCCCGAAAGATCTTGCCATTTTTTAAATATTTTAAAATCATGTCTTTTATTGTAAATAAAGTTTTTTATTGTACAGTCAGAGATGTTGGTTTGATGATATCGTACGGAGACAGCACGCCTCTAAGTAATTATGCTCACGGTGGTCGTAAAACCTCCAATCAAAAAAAAAAAAAAAAAAAAAAAAATCTGTGCGTCATTTATGTTTCCAACGGTAAAACTTCTGTACATATTTTCTTCGCAATCCCCAAGGATGAAAATTTGCACGTTGATAAAACTAACTTTAAGTTATAGCATGGGACACTTAATATGCTTGCTAAAACATGACCATAATTAAGCAATTTAACATTTGTCTACTGACGTCATCAACGTACAAGTCGCGCCATCTATTAACAGGTCTGAACGTTACTGAAAGAAAAATGATTGATTTTTAATATAATTATGGTTATGTTTTAGCAAGTATTAAGTATCCCATGCTATAACGTAGAGTTAGTTTTATCTATTTGCAAATTTTCGTCCTTGGGAATACATTAATTGCGAAGAAAGTATGTACAGAAGTTTTACCACTGGAAACATAAGGCAGCGATTTTAGGTAACCACCTTAAATTACTGCGCCACCGGGAGATTTGCACTCCCAACGTGCAAATAAATTTCGATTTTGATGCAGATGCACACATTTAAGCATGTTTTCTGCTGATTCGAAAGCATTTCAGCAAATGTTTCCTCACAGTCTCTCGTAAGACAATATGTGCTTGAAATCTGTTGTCACATCCCCTTTAATCTTCAGCATTTTCTTTGTTTGTTTGCATGTTTCGGAGTTTAGCGACCGTTATCAACAATTCTAATGGCTATATGCACTCTGCCATCCCTAATTTGAGACTGCTGGTTCCAAGAAAGGGACAGAGCCCTAACGCCATCAAACAAACCCACCACCCATGCCTTACCTGGGATTCGAACCCGGGACGATATTGGACAAATCGTCAGAGGCTAGTGCCTCAGATCACAGGAGCAGGAAATCCTCAACTAGCTCTCTGGTATTCTTTCAGCTTCGAAAAATCCGAAAACCTCGGAGCTAAAAATAAATGGGAGATAAAATTCTGCTTTGCAATGCACCCATAGTTATTCCGAAATTCGAGGGAAATGCCTACTTGTAAATCCAAATATTCACTTCAGAGCGGATATTTTTAAGTGAACGTGCTAGCACAATATGAAAAGTGAGTTTTAAAAGTTATTTTTGTTCATGTGCTACGATGTTGTTACGGGGTCTGATTGTTTTTATGCCTTGTTGAAACTCATTACTGAAAATACGAAGCAAATGAATAGTTGAGAAGATTATAGTCTCAAATTGTTTATTAACTCATGTGCCATACGTGCGCGGTCGTCCCACATTGATAAGGATCAGTAAAGTATTCGCTCTTTCGTATCCATTCTACGATTCTGCCTAATTTCTCTCTCTCTCTCTCTCTCTCTCTCTCTCTCTCTCTCTCTCTCTCTCTCTCTCTCCTACTTCATTTCTTATTACTCACTCGTGCTTCCAAATTCGGACGGAGACAGTCCTCCTTGGCTCCCGAAGTTGTGTCCCCTATTCTTGGAGTTCTTGGCTTTTTCTCAACTTGTGCGTCCGTCCTGGCTCCAAGGGCAAAGTGTCGCATGCAATAAAGCAATCACACCCGTCAAGAATCGCCTTGGATTGCAATGCGCATGACTGCAGCGTAGGCCAATAAAACGATTTAAGCACTTGAGGAAAGCTACCCGTGAGTACTGCTTTACAATGTAAAATTTCAGTTGCAGCTATTGAAAGTTCCTTCGAACACACTCTTGCAGGCTGACCTTACATGAAAATGAATTAAAACCAAAATCCCCGTAACACAAGCATAAGTTCGTCATCAAATAAAATTAAGCATACTTACGTACAGCAGCTCAAAAAGGCAAAACATACAAGTAAAAAGCGATACAAAGCAGTAAGGTTGATGGCTTCATCTCTGATCATGTGGGGGTCTTATAACATGTATTAAATGTTACAGCGTTTGGTGCTGACTTATATTGCGGCGCCCTGTGTGGAGGGTTAAACCGAATATAAAGTATGAGAAAAGCGACTTGGCAGTGAGGAAGATATTTATTTAGACGTTATGGAGAATGTCACCAAGCTTTTGTCCGTCATTTTCATGCTTTCATTGTTTTATTGACACATCGCGGATCACCTTCTGTCTCTCTAATCATCGGCCTCACTGCTTCCTACTTATCGCGAGTTCTTCGCACCTCCGCTAAAATTCTCCTCCTTCATCGACTTTCTGCCACCGAGTCCCTTCTCCTCTCACTCGGACACCCCCCCCAAAAAAAACTGTCCCATCGCCGAAGAGTGAAGACCAACGCATCCCTAGAAAGCGCGGCCACACCTCTGAAATACCTTCTCTCTGAAAACTCTAGGTTCTTAATTGCTTCGCTGCCCCCTCTTCTCTTACTCAACCGCAGGAAAGTATCCAACTAACAGCCTCCTCTCTTGCTTGGGACGGCTGAAAAACAATAATACCCTGTTCTACTCTTCTCACATTGACGAGACTATAAATCTAACACCCCCTCATTTGAAGGGACGCGTGAGAAAAAGCGCACTTTAACTGTTCGTTGCCCGGCTTATCAAAATGGCGGGAATTAAAGGGAAATGATTGCAATTCTTTATCCCTCAAAATGGCTGCTGAACTTCATTTCTGACAAATATGGAAGCCCCGGTCACAGAAACTATATATTTACAGTACATTGTCCACTAAAGCCCCGTTTTCCGATTGGACAAAAGGGCGGGCTGGAGACCGCGCTGAAGCCGCGGACATGGTCCGTCTACGGCACTAGCTCTGTTCCTCATTGAACCCCGCTCTCAGAAGCTAGGAACTTCCTATAACCCAAGACGCTCAAGTAATAGTTAAACCAGCAAACAAAAAATATCCACAGGGGAGGGTGTCACCCCGTGATTAACAAAATGGCCTTATTTTCTTAATTGTGTTGCACAGTTTGTTGAAACATGTTTTGAGGTAATTAAACGCTCTTTATATTATTCCCTTACAATTTATTCACTGTATAAAAAGGGGATAAATTTCAGAATATTAAAAAAATGTGTGATTCTTGTGATTCTGAGGCAAAGGCTTCTGACTTTTAAGACAATGACCAAAACTATGTCGTCAAATAATAAATTTAACGGCTTTCCAAAGTTTTTACTATTTTTGAAGCACTTTTATGAAATTTAACGTTTTCAAAGTATATACTCGTATATATAGCACAGTTTACAACTATATGAATACTGTTAACATTAATGTTGAGAGATTGGGAAAGTTAGAGGTATTTTAGCTCCACCTCAAGGAATTAACCATCAGATTTGACGCAGATTCAAAATAATATCGAAGCCCAGGTGGCAGAGTGGTCAGAGGCGTATGTTTGTGGCTGCTCAAGATGGGGAGATTTCTGGTTTGTGTGTCTGATTTTCACTCTTAACTGGAACCAGTGGCCCTAAATCAGGGACCGGCGACTGCGTATAGTCTTAACAATTGCTCGCTGTGTTCATTAAACCCCAATTTTATTTTATTTTTCAAAAGAAGAAAACACAGCATCACACTGTTTATCTTTTCCGTTTAATCTCATCCCTGACTTTCAAATCATACACGTTTGCATTTCTAAGTATTTCTTCCCACCGAAACTCGCATGATCTCCATAGGTGTTAAGCAGTTTTATCACAGAAATGTGTGCGCGAGGGAGACTTTGACATGAAGCAACTTTTTGCTGATGTTAGTTTTGCTCGTGTATTTTATGCTGGAGTGTTTCACATGGTGGTAGTGAATATCAGTAATTGTGCTCCTCGAGGACAGTAGTTAAATATTATAAAGCTCAGCATCATTATCGTAAACACCGGCAGAAAAAAGAATTGTTTTCACGCCAGATAACGCTGTAATGTGGATACTTCTCCATCCGCTCTTGGTTCTAATATTTCCTCAAGCATTCCATTCATACCGAAATCAATCTCAAAGAGGGTTATTCCTTAAACAACTTAATATATATACACTGAGTGGCCAAATCATTATGACCACCTGGTTAATTAGTTGTTGTGCCACCTTTTGCCATTAACACTGCTTGAATTCGTCTTGGTATGGACTATTAAATGTCGGCAAGTGGCTTAGGATATATTACCCCAAATGCGATTATCTGCATTCTCCAGCTCTTGACGATTTGATAGTAGCAGACCCAGCTATATGATGCCCCTATCGACTTCATCCCACAAATGTTTCACTGGATTGAGATCCGGTGATTGAGGAGGACAGATAGCAGGGGAAGGTCTCCGTGATGCTACTCAAACCATTCGCGTACAATGTGAGCACTATGCCATGGAGCATTGTCTGCTGGAGGTATCCATCTCCATTGGGATAAACCATCAAGATAACTGGGTGGAATTGGTCGGCCACAATATTTAAATACCTTTGGGCGGTCAGATGTACCTCCACACGAATCAAAGGGCCCAAACATTCCCACGAAAACATGCCCCAGACCATCATAGCATTGCCTACGATGCAAGATGGGTCCATGCTCTCGTGCTGGTGTCTCCATATCCTCAGCCTTCCATCTGCATAGTGTAAGTGAAAACATGATTCGTCGGACACACATTTTTCCTTTCCACCCATTGACTGTCTAATTCTTGTGTTCCTGAGCAAACTGGAAGAGTTTCTCCTTGTTCACTGCGGATGGCAATGGCTTACGGTCTGTTTCTGTAGCCCATACGATGTAACGTGCGGTGAACTGTACGTATGTTGAGAGAAAATCGGACTAGGTCACTGATTCAGATTATCTGTAATCTGACGAAATGTTAACCGTCTGTTGGACTGAACAAATCTCCGCTCAGCTTAAGCATACAGTAGCCGTTAACGACCACATGCCTTGCGCTCACATTCGGTTTTCTGACTGGTGATCCACTCTCTGTAAACTTTAACAACTGCCACCCTCGAACATGTCACAAGTACAGCCGTTTTCCTAATGCTTGCACCAATGTTTCGAACACCCACAATTTTTCTACGTTCAAAGTCCGTCAGATCGCGTCTTTTACATATAATTTCTTGCGCAGTGCACTTCATTAGTCTCTGCATACCTTCAGCGTTCTCTTTTTATACCGATTCAGCCATCTTGAGTCAGCAGTATGTGCGTGATAGCTACTTTGCATAAAATGGTCTGGTGGTCGTAATAATTTGGCCACTCAGTGTATGTAAATCACTAGTACTTTCAACACTAGAGTATTATTCTCTTATTTGCGATAGGGAAAGCGGTCAAATAAACTCTAAAACTACTTGATGCTGTATAAAAATAGCCCTTCATCTATTATAGTTAACAACCCGGTATCCAATGATTCTCTTCAGTCACTTTCCCCACAGACGGTAAGTGCTTAGGTTTCTTTTCTGTAATTGTTTTCTCCCTAATTTAAGCCAACTGGTTCCAGGGTCAGTGCCGTAAGACAAACACACTACCATGCCTCATTCGGGACTCGGACCCGGATCCACTCGGACGAACGGTCAAAGTCTGCGCTTAGAATACTACAGCCCTTGCATATCTTTACCGTTACAACTATGCACGCCACGGTCCATAGCTATTAGCTCTTCTCTCACCTTATGCAGTTCCACTTGCTACAAGAAGGCGGTGCAGCAACAGCTCTTTTGTGTACAGCTTAAGTGCCGCATTGACAGCTTTCCCAAATGATTCCCTCCTACAACATCAAAACTTGGACTTCCTGCGGTAAACATTTTCCCCGAACTTTAGAACCTTCAACTATTTAAGACACGGTGGTTTTAAAATGTACTCAAAGTGTTAGTCGAAGAAGTGTGCCATAAGTTTTGTCTTTCGCGATTTAATTTCCAATTAAAAACAATAAGAATCTGCAAAGCGGCTTCCACTTCCAAACTTCTACGGTCTCCAACCTCCTGCCTGTGCACACCAGTTTTATATGCACCACGGAAAATGCTGCAAACATGCATAAACCTTTGGTGGCATTCTCCAAGTACTCCGAAATTACCTGAAGAATTTTCTCCGCTCAAGTTTAGGTCAAGAGCATGAAGTAGTATTCGTAGCTGAAGTTTTGCCGATGCGGTAGACAACCGTTGCAGCGTAGTTCTTAAGGATTAAATTTTAAAGTGGTTATTTAAATTAAGAAAAGTGCCTTCAAGAAGAGGGGCCCCACTCGGCGCTTCAGCAAAGAAAGAAAGAATAATTTCCCTTTCTCTGCTGCGTAAATGTATGTGCGTGCACCACAAACTAGGTATCTCGGTATTTTACCTTTTATTCTCAGTCCCGCTTTACTTTTGTTTCTTTCCTTGCCAACTATCTCTTTTTCTAATTTCCAAACATGCTCGCATTCCACCCATTTCTCTTATCTAAGCCCTATGCCTCGTGTGCGATTTCTGGAGTTCGTATCTTCTGTCTGAACGTCTCCTTCTCTGCGCTTAGCTTCGGTTTTCCGTATATCACAGTCTTCTTCTCATTATCTTATTTCTCCATCTCCCGACCAGTCCCTTATCTCTACAAACAGTGTCTCAACGAATTAACTTTCCTTTGGCGAGACAAAACAAACAATGGTTCCACAATTTCGCCAACGTTTACGCCAAAGATAATAATAAAGCGTCCTATAATGACACTGCTGTACACCAAGAAAGCGGCTTATCTGATAGAACATTAACATTACACTGAAACTCATTATCTGGGTTAGTCCAAATTCTGGTTGCCTCCCTACTTCTCATGAAAGTCAGGCGGTAAGAGAAATAACATTCTTCTCAATGTCATTCTCGAGTGTTTCAAGGAATTCAGTCTAGTAGAATCATTTCCTCTGCTTACCCTCGCTAATTTATCGCCTGCATATCCGATGTATCTTCCTTACAATTAAATGCTTAAGCTTTTAAAAAGATTCAGTGGAGCTGGCGGAGACGCCAAAATGAAAAACACTCAGTGGGAGAACTTGAAGTATTAGTTCTAGTGCTTTTAAAAGTTTTGGTTACTTTTAATTCGTCTTCGGCACAAAAGTGCGTGCTTAGAGTGATGTCCGTCGGTATCTACGCCTGTAAAAGTCAGATTCAACATTCGTTTTGTACTGGGTAGCACGAACAATGAAAATGATTATAATTGAACTTTCGAATCTTTGTGATGTATATATTTTCCGCTAGGAGGCGTGAAGTTATTTTTATGTTTACCATGCTGTCAGCAATACTGAAAGGTGAACTAAATTTTACTCAGTGGACATATATACACAATTCGTCCAGTTGTTACGAAAACTGGAATGCGCTAGAGAAACACTGATTGCCGAGATAACAGGAAATTTGACCCTACATAGCACATGCATCAGCAGAAAACACCTTACCCGTTCCTTTCCGGTGTAAGGAAGTGATCAACTTCTTGTAAATGGGGGTTATCGAGCAAGTATTGCATACTGGAGTTGTGGAGATCGGCAAAATTGTGTCAAACTGGGACACAAAAAAGTTATTTGATTCTCAATCTCTCGTCAGCTCCATAGACATCAAATTCCTCTTCGATATCATGCTTCATCCTTGGAAGCGAAAAACTTCCAACATTCATTTTGGACTTCCTACTAAGCCGCTTACTTTGAACAAAATATTCCATGGAGTGAAACAGGACGTAGTCGGATGGAACTGGACCTGGCCCAGTGGTCTACATAGTGGGTGACGGAGCAACTAAAATATCAGTTCCTTAAGATTTTCTTCTGGCCCGAACCTCGGCGTGTATTTTCACTGTGGCTAACACAGTGCACGAGCTGTAGTTGTGCTGAGCAGAGCTAGATATTGATCGCACTGTGTACTGTACTCAAAATTCCACAGATACAAAACATTTCCTTTGTTTCGAATAGCACCCTCTTTGAACAGGAAGTGCGGGTTGTGCTGGTTAAATTGTCATTTTGATTGTTTGGGCTATTGAAGTAGATTCTCTTTTCGTCGCAGTTAGAGTCCGCTCCGTGAAAAGGTGGTCGCGTGGATCCAGTTGGCAATCAGTTTATATGGAACATTTCTACAACTCCTGGCTGTCTTCCCAATATCTTGCATATGCCGAACTGTCATTGGTTGTGCGAAACCAAGCCAGGAAGAGATTCTGTTGGGGCCTGTCCATGAATCAGCTTCAACGCATGGTACAGAACGTTGCGAACTACCGATCCTAGACGTATCGATTGGGGCTTACGTTCCTATCACCACCGTTGAATTTCTGGAGCCGCCCCGCCCCGGTGGCGCAGTGGTCTAAAAGATGGCTTCTGATTATTCGTCCGAAAGGGGTCCGGGTTCGAATCCCGGCGTGGCATGGATGTTGTGTTTGTCTTACGGCACTGGATCTCTCCGTTCCCTGGAAATAGTGTCCGTAAATTAGGGACGGGCGACTGCTTATAACCCATTGAGTTGCTTACAGTGGTCATTAAACCTCCAATCCCCCCCCCCCCCAAAAAAAAACCCTTCTGGAATAGAGCTTGAGCAGCAGGAACAGATATAACTTCGCATTCCATTCTGTTTGGTTTAGTATCTTCTACTGTTTTTCCCCGATAATGACGTAGAGTTGCCCGAATTTCAACATTTTCCTCAGTGATTTGAAAACGTTTCAAACACAGGACACCACTACTCAAATATATGAAAAGAAACATGCACGGACTCTGCAGACTATACTTTACCCTGTTCCTACATTGAGAGGTATGCAAATTCAAAACGGTGACGTGCCAACACACAAACTTTGTATAACGAAAAACACTTGTGAATGAACCTTGTATTTTCATTTAGCGCTGTATTCTCTCGCTTTTAAAGTCAGATTCGCAAACTTGATTTTGCATCCAGTAGTCAAATACTATCAGAGGTTTTCGTGCATTTTCCAGCTTATTTGGTTGTAAAACGTTTTTGTTATGTGGCGTAAACTGAAGTTTGTACGAAGGTTGACCTAAAAATAATGCCTCTTTAATAGTGCCACTGAAAATCTGTTGAATGCAATGATTCTACTCTAAATAGTTTCCCACTGAAATCACTTACGCCATTGTTGAATCCTATATGTGTAACCAGTTTGGGAAAATTCCGAGCACCGTTGTTTGGCCTAGGATTTCACTATGCTTAGCTTCGCGTGTAATGCTCAAATCGTTGACAACGGAGACTTTGCTTCATGGGCAGAACGGGTGCATGTCAGA
Organism: Macrothele yani; assembly: GCA_039090855.1. Classification (NCBI taxonomy): domain Eukaryota; kingdom Metazoa; phylum Arthropoda; class Arachnida; order Araneae; family Macrothelidae; genus Macrothele; species Macrothele yani. The sequence goes on from CM077014.1 coordinate 7,471,186, forward strand.
AGGGGGCCAAATCAGGATTGTGTGGCGGATGTGGGATTACTTTCCAGCCTAATATGGCAATGGTCTAGGATATTTCATGTGAGGCGGGGCGTTGCTCTGGTATAGGAGGACAAAACAATGAGCCACGTCTGGTCTCTTCTTGCAGATTAGCCTCTCAGTTTATCTAGAACTGTTGACAGCGCCACCCCCTTCTCCAAAAAATTCCACACGAGTGATGCATCTGACATCCATGAGAACTGTCAGTGCATTGGCAACCACATTCTCAGGAACCATGTTGTCTAGTAACCACATTGGACTGAAATGTGTTATGGTTCTCCTTGGACATCTCGAACAAGATTTCTGCACACTTCGACCCTTTGGTTCCAATGACCCTCAGTAGATTGGCATAGAAACAAAGTTACACACACTTTCCGATATCACAGGTCACGAGTCATTATTTCTGTAGCATTCGGCTCAGAGCCCAGTGCATCACAGATAACCCGACTGGTCACTCTAAATAAGTTCATCAACTTGCAGTTGTAGGCTTTCCGCACCGTTATTTGTCGGGCATGGAGGGGTTTCTCCAGCTTGAAACCTCTTCATCTATCTTCGGACATTGCTGATGTCGATTATTGCATTTTCATATGATTTTTTTCAGCGTTGTATGGATCCCCTTGTAACATTCCATTTCCAAAAACTCAGTAACAGCTCTTGGCTTTAGACGAATATCCATCCTTTGCCTACACCAGTATAAACACAAAAAGGTGTACATTTACTCAGAAGCTCGATCTAGGTTTATATAATCTCTCACGCAATTATTTTCAAAATTACAGGAATTATTTATAAAAAGGATTTAAGACAGCTTTCGTAGTTCAATTACACCTGCGTTGTTAAACGTCCGGATTGGAAAAATTCAGATCAGCTGTAGCCATGATCAATGTGAAATGTATACTATGAGTGTTTCCAGATGAGCTATTTTCCTCGTTAGAGACGTTATGGTGAATTTGCGTTCATACGAGTGGTTTTTAAAAATTTGACCTGAAAAAAAATGTATCAGATTGCGTTTGCCATGATAACCATTTTTTCGTTTATTATACTGCGATTCGATGGCTTCTCATTTGATTCGATGGCCTCTAAGTATATGCGCAATTGAATTAAAATAAAAATCTTCTGCTATTAGCTACGATTAGTTTTAACCTCACAACTTAACTTCTGGTTTGCCATGCTAGAGGTATAAACAGATTTCTATTTGTCATAACATTTTAGCTTTTAAAAATTCCTTTTTTGTCGTATTCCTGTAAATATGATCACTATTTTCCACGCATTTTTTCAGCGTTTCCAATGTAAAATTTTCCTGCAGCGTAGCGTAAGATACTACATTACTTTTACAAAGCTACTTATAAGAACGTATAAATTTAAAGAAATGCTTTGAAATATATTTAGTGTAATGCGTTTGAGACGTTTGCATGCTCCTTACACTAGAGAATTCGGAGTGGTACTTCATATTTGATCTTTCTTCGGGCGCTGTAGCAGGTTAAAGATTTTGTTATGGCGTAACAGAAGAACATGAACACAGATAGGGAAAAGCTTCTGTGCTTTCACTTTTTTTTTAATGTTCCTTGCGTCCCATGAGTAAGTGATCTGCTCCAGAAATACTGAATTTTCTGAACAACAGAACTCTAAAAAAGCAGATTGTCTTGTAATATTCTACAGAAAGGGATGCTATTCAGGGTACTTCACTCACGAGATATAGGATTTTTATTTATATTTTTGTTGTTTCGTTCTTGTCTGCGAGACACTTTCAGTCACTGCTGTGTGCTACCACATTTCGAAAGTTGATTCCCCTCATCTCATTCAAAATTTAGGTTTTGCTTCTCACCCCTCCCCAATATTTTTAATCTTTTAACATGCTGAATTCAAAGTTCAAATAATATCGCTACCAAAAACATTAAACAAATGCAGCACTTAAATGGTCACTACTGAAAAGAAATTAGCTCCGTTTCTCAATCGGCATTCTGCTTGTATTGTGCAGTGTCTATCAGAAGCACACTGCACTCTTTGAAAAACATAGTTCCTGCATTACAGATGTTTAAATTGTACAATGCAAAAACAACAACATCATCCCGTCTTATATTAGTAGAGATTTCATACTGTGAACATTGGTATCGTGTCAGTTTACTTGAAAAACAAATTATCCAGCGGTTATTATTAATAACCGAATGGGAAATCATTGTACAGTTCAAGTTTCCCATTTAATGAGAATTTTCGTATAACTACCTCGAAGAAAGTTTTCAAGAACGGCTTGAAAATTCAGGCAGACCCTACTTTAGTACATAATGTGCTCCTGAACATTGGACGCAAATTGACTGGAAACGTGCAGGTAGCATGGTCTAACGCATGGTCCAACTGCTTCGGGCAGATTGCAGATTCCGGGTGTGGTGGCAAGCTCACGAGACAATGTATCCTGCATGCTTACAAGGGACAGTGCAGGCCTCTGTCATGGTATGGGGTGTTTTCATATGGCACACATTAGAGCACCTCGTACGTCTGCATCTGACCTGTGGAGGCTACGTAACCATCCTTGAGGATCATTTGCACCCGTTCATGTTATCCAACCACTCAGACAGACGCGACCTCTTTCACAACGACAATGCGCCACCGCACACGTCCACAATCACCAGGTTACGGGTGGAGGAACATTTCACGGAGTTCGGTATTCTGATTTGGTTCCCTTGTTCGCCGGATTTAAACGCCCTCGAAAAAATTTCAGATGCTGTTCAATGTGCCGTCAATGCCACGAATCTTCTACAGAAGAATATTACGGAATCGTGGGGGCGCTCTTTAGAAAGTATGGTGTGCACTGTCTCCATAGTACTTCAGCGAGCTCGTGGAGTCCATGCCCGTCGTGTTGCTGCCGTTATCCGATCTCGAGAAGGACCAACGTGGATTCCCTTCCTCTAATGTTAGTGGGACTGTTGTAGATCCCTGTGGTCCTCTCTAGATAAGAACTGATTCGCGATGTTTTCTCAAGCTGAATCGCGATTCATCTGTAAAAGGACATTTGTCCACTGGTCTGAACTCCAATTGTGATGTTGGCCACTCCACGTTAAACGACCTCGCCAGGCGGCTGGTTAGAGGGACACAAATAACGGGTATCCTTGCATAAAGGCATTGCTCACGAAGTCTACAAAAGGTATGTCTTGAAACTACTTGTTCCTGTAGATGGTTAGGATTCCAAGTGTGATGTTGGCCACTGCACGCTAAACGAGCTCGCTGGGCGATTGAACTTAGAGGGACACAAATAACTGGTATCCTAGCATAAAGGCATTGCACACGAAGTCTTCTACAGATAGTATGCCATGAATCCCGACTTCCTGTTACTGGCAAGCTTCGAAGGGAGTTGTCAAGCGGACAACTCCCGCCTGGAAGTCAGACTCATATAGCGATCGAGTTGTGGCTCTGGGATGGCCTTTTCCTAGTTATCAACGAACAACTCCTGTGGGTAAAAACTGTCTCCACATTCTTGACATTTTGTGGAACATTCAGTGCTATGGAAACTTCCGCCTGGAGCTGACCCGCTTCTACCCTATTAATCGTTCTCCACTGCTGAAAATCAACCATACGATGTCTTAGTGACATAATCAGCTCAACGTGTCAATGAAGTAAAGGCAAGGGTTGAGTAGAACAGCTACAAGATGCGAGTAGAAACTGTCTCCATTGTCTGTAGAGGACATTTTGTATTACATTCAACACTCCGGAAACTTCCGTCTGGTACTGACCTGCTTCCATCCTACCAATCGTTTTCCACTGCTGAAAGCCATCCATACGTTCTCTTCGTCACATAATCAGCCCGACGTGCCAATGAAGTAAAGGCAAGGGGTGGCCTTACGTCTGGAACTGACCTGCTTCCATCCTACCAATCGTTCTCCACTGCTGAAAATCATCCATACGTTGTCTTCGTCACATGATCAGTTCGATGTGCCGATGAAGTAAAGGCAAGGGGTGGCCTTCCGTCTGGAACTGACCTGCTTCCATCCTACCAATCGTTTTCCACTGCTAAAAATCATCCATACGTTGTATTCGTCACATGGTCAGCTCGACGTGCCAATGAAGTGAAAGCAAGGGTGGAGCAGAACAGCTACAAGATGCGAGTAAAAACTGTCTCCATTGACTTTACAGGACATTTTGTGGTACATTCAACACTCCGGAAACTCCCGTCTGGCACTGACCTACTTCCATCCTGCCAATCGTTCTCCACTGCTGAAAATCATCCATACGTTGTCTTCGTCACATGATCAGCTTGACGTGCCAATGAAGTAAAGGCAAGGGGTGGCCTGCTTTCATCCTACCAATCGTTCTCCACTGCTGAAAATCATCCATACGTTCTCTTCGTCAGATAATCAGCCCGACGTGCCAATGAAGTAAAGGCAAGGAGTGGCCTTACGTCTGGAACTGACCTGCTTCCATCCTACCAATCGTTCTCCACTGCTGAAAATCATCCATACGTTGTCTTCGTCACATGATCAGTTCGATGTGCCGATGAAGTAAAGGCAAGGGGTGGCCTTCCGTCTGGAACTGACCTGCTTCCATCCTACCAATCGTTTTCCACTGCTAAAAATCATCCATACGTTGTATTCGTCACATGGTCAGCTCGACGTGCCAATGAAGTGAAAGCAAGGGTGGAGCAGAACAGCTACAAGATACGAGTAAAAACTGTCTCCATTGACTTTACAGGACATTTTGTGGTACATTCAACACTCCGGAAACTCCCGTCTGGCACTGACCTACTTCCATCCTGCCAATCGTTCTCCACTGCTGAAAATCATCCATACGCTGTCTTCGTCACATGATCAGCTTGACGTGCCAATGAAGTAAAGGCAAGGGGTGGCCTTCCGTCTGGAACTGACCTGCTTTCATCCTACCAATCGTTCTCCACTGCTGAAAATCATCCATACGTTGTCTTCGTCACATGATCAGCCCGACGTGCCAATGAAGTAAAGGAAAGGGGTGGCTTTCCGTCTGGAACTGACCTTCTTCCATCCTACCAATCGTTCTCCACTGCTGAAAATCATCCATACGTTGTCTTCGTCACATGATCAGCCCGACGTGCCAATGAAGTAAAGGCAAGGGGTGGCCTTCCGTCTGGAACTGACCTGCTTTCATCCTACCAATCGTTCTCCACTGCTGAAAATCATCCATACGTTGTCTTCGTCACATGATCAGCTTGACGTGCCAATGAAGTAAAGGCAAGGGGTGGCCTTCCGTCTGGAACTGACCTGCTTTCATCCTACCAATCGTTCTCCACTGCTGAAAATCATCCATACGTTGTCTTCGACACATGATCAGCTCGATGTGTCAATGAAGTAAAGGTAAGGGGTGGCCTTCCGTCTGGAACTGACCTGCTTCCATCCTACAAATAGTTCTCCACTGCTGAAAATCATCCATACGTTGTCTTCGTCACATGATCAGCTCGATGTGCCAATGAAGTGAATGCAAGGGTTGAGTAGAACAGCTACAAGATGTGAGTAGAAACTATCTAGTAGAACCTGCCAATGAAGTGTAAAGGCAAGAGTTGTCTTCTGTCTGGGAATGCCCTGCTTTCATCCTACCAGTTGTTCTCTACCGCTGAAAGTCATCCATACGATGTCTTCGTGACATAATCAGATCGACGTGTCAATGAAGTGAAGGCAAGGGTTACCTAGAACAGTTACTAGATGCGAGTAGAAACTGCGTCTACTGTCTTTACAGGACATTTTGTGGTACATTCAACACTCTGGAAATTTCCGTCTGGGAATGACCTACTTGCATCCTATCAATCGTTCTCCACTGCTGAAAATAATCCATACGATGTCTTCGTCACATAATCAGTTCAACGTGACAATGAAGTGAAGGCAAGAGTTGCCTAGAAACTTCCGCCTGGGATTGACCTGCTTTCATTCTATGCGTCGTTCTCCTCCGCTGAAAATCATTCATACGATGCCATCGTGACACAATCAGATCGACGTGCTAATGAAGTGAAAGCAGGTATTGCTTAAAACAGCTACACGATGCGAGTAGAGATTCCCGCGTCCTTTTAATGCAATCTTAATTTGCGTATTCTGGCTTACCCTTGAGAAGAAGTGGGGTCTCTCGCTTAGCGAAATTAAATTTGTGCGTTCGCTAATCTTTTCTTTTTTCGAGGGGGGGGGGGGTAACGACCACCATGAGCAACTCGATGAGCTATAAGCAGCCTCCAGTCCTTAATTTAGAACTAGCTCCAGGAAAGGGAGAGAGCCAATGCCGTAAGACAAACACAGCATCTATGCCACACAGAGACTCGAACCCGGACCCATCTCGGTCGAGTAGTCAGAAGTCACCTCTTAGACCACTGCGCCACCGGGACGGCCACCAATTTTTCAGTGCATTATTTTACGTACACCAGCAGTTTTATACGCTCTTGTAGATCACATTTTAATTTTGAGCACCCTTTTGGTTAAAGAGCAATGAAGTTTCTATATTGAATGAATTCCCAGTAGCTTATCACCAAGGCTAAACGAAAACATGGGCTACATGGGAATTCCGACATCCACCCTCGCCACCTACTCGCCCACAAAAGTTAGCCTATTCACGTTGTTATTAGAAGTCTTTTGTATGGCGCTCTGGGCTTAAAATGGAAATTTCACGCACCACATAACTTAAATTTTTACGTTTTGATTTGCTTTATCCTCCCCAAAATATTTTCGATTTTCAAAGTATTCGGAGAGCTTCAGTGTAGCGCGGGAGTCAACATTTTTTTTAACGACTGACTGAGATTACAGTCATCAAAATCCAGCCACCCTGAAGAGTAAGCAGCGGCCATTACGTAACTTCAATCTTTAGACGATATGAGAAATAAATTTCGCAGTGTAATAAAATGTAATAGAAGCCGTGGTAGAGCGAGAAATCCGAAGCAACACTGTAAAATTCCCCATCATCATTTTTCGGGAGCACTCGAAGAGAAGTGGGGAGGGGAAGGCCAGTGCCGCCGCGTAAGAATGCGGGCTTTTGGAACAAAAGAAGTCTTTAAGACGTCGCGGATGGACGAGAAGGTGACGGCGCGCATCGCCATGCAAACACAATACATTTCATTGTTTCCCGGAGAAGAGAAGATTTTAACCCCTCCTTGTATCCAAAAATAGCATTTAGATACTCGTTAGGGAACGGACATTTTTTCCCCATCCTTCCCGCGTATAAAAGCTTATTAAAACTAGGGCACATTAAACGCGGGTTATTAAAGAACAATCAAGACTTTATTCTGAATTAATCCTTAGCGATGTGGAACTCAGAGATCCTTCCAACGACACTTGAGGGACGTGGAAAGTAATTTGAACTAATGCGTTCCTTGTTTTTCTTTTATTTACTTTTTCAAACGAAACGCATGATAACGAAAAACTGCGTAATTCTTAATCGGAATTTCGTGTACTAGTACTAATTCAAACGAATACATGGTGTACTAAACCCTCAAATGTACGAATAGGCGAAGTTTCAGAGTCACTTCGGATTACTTAGTATACATGTACACTGTTACCAAGAAAAGGCAGGAAAAATTACATGCTTGCCGGTTGAAATTGTAATTGATGTGAAGTGATCAGGAATTTTTTTTTGTGTGTATGTGTGTGTGTGTGTGTGTGTGTGTGTGTGTGAAAAAGAGCGTAAAAAAATCTGAAGCGTAGAAATTTTAAACCGGTTTTTAAAAGTAATTCCACCGATTTATTATAGAACTAGCTCAATTCTTCCCGACGCTATCCAGATATCTATACATATACACTGAGTGGCCACTTTATTATGTCCACCCCCTCAGTACTTCGTTGGGCCACCTTTTGCCTTTAATACTGCATCGATTCTTCGTGGTATGGACTCAATGAGATAGGTGGTTTGTGGAATCTGAGACCATGCTTGATGAATAGCACTTTCCAGGAGTGTGAGATTGCAGGGTTGTGGATCCAGCTGTCTGATGGCTCGTTCAACTTCATCCCACAAATTCTCAATGGGGTTGAGATCTGGAGATTGTGGGGGCCACCTAAGCAAAGTAAACTCACCGGCATGTTCCTGAAACCAATCCTGTACAATACGAACACTATGGCAGGACGCATTATCTTGTTGAAAGTAGCCATCGCCATTGGGATAAACCATCCACATGACAGAATGCACTTGGTCCGCAACGATGTTTGGATATGATGTGCCAGTCAGACGTTGATCAACACGAATTAAAGGGCCCAAAGCATGCCAGTAAAACATTCCCCAGACCATAACGTTGCCTCCACCAGCTTGAAGGGTTGTAGCAAGCATTTGGGGTCCATGCTTTCGTGTCGTCTCCGCCAAATTCTCACTCGGCCATCGGCATGGTATGGGAACAGAACGTGCGCGATTTCGTTAACAAGTGTTTGGCGTCTATTTCAAAATGGACAATCAAAAAAAACATTTTCGTCATGTTTCGCTCTATTAATTCCGAAAGGAAAAAGCGCTGTGCAAGCTCATAAAAAGTTATGTGATGGGTATGATGAAGATGCTTTAAAACTACGGTAGCGTCAGAATTGGTTTGCGAAATTTCGGTCTGGAGATTTTGATGTGAAAAGTGCACCACGCTCAGGGAGGTCAAAGCAAAGTTGATGACTACAAAATAAAGGAATTGATTGAATCCAATCAGCGTTTAATGACACGAGAGATTGCAGAGAATCTGAACATATCGAAATCGAGCGTTGAAAGCCATTTAAAGCAAATGGGATACGTTAGTAAGCTCGATATGTGGGTGCCACATGAGCTCAAAGAAATTCATCTCACTAAGCGCGTTGACATCTGCGATTCACTCTTGAAACCTGAAGAAAACGATTCATTTACGTGTGATAACAGGCGATGAAAATGGATCGTCTACAACAACGTCGAACGAAAAAGATCGTGGAGCAAGCGTGACGAACCTGCTGAACGCACTTCAAAAGCAGATATGCACCAAAGTAAGGTTATGCTGTCAGTCTGGTGGGATTTCAAAGGCATTGTTATTTTGAATTGCTTCCAAGGAACCAAACTGTTAATTCGAACGTGTACTGTCGTCAGCTGGATAAATTAAGTGATGCAGTCCAATAGAAGCGTCCAGAATAGGTGAATCGCAAAGGTGTTGCGTTTCACCATGATAACGCAAGACTACATAAAAGTTTGGTCACTCGTCAAGAAATTGCTGCAGCTTGAATGGGATGTGTTAACACATCCACCATATTCTCCAGATCTGGCACCATCAGACTAGCATTTGTTTCGTTCGTTGCTAAACGCCCTGAATGGTAAAATCTTCACTGCTGATGAGGCTATCAAATCGTTCTTGGAGTTGGTTTTATGCCGAAAAAAACAAAAACCTATTTGAGCGCGGAATCATGAACTTGCCTGCGTGATGGCAAAAGGTCATCATACAAAATGGACAGTATGTTGTTGACTAAAGTTTTGTTTCCCATTCAAAATTCGCCTTTCATTTTCACAGGAAAAAAACGCAATTACTTTTTGGCCAACCCAACATTACTAAAACTTAAGGCATTGCCATTAAGATTTCACTCGCGTTTTATCTTCCTGAATGTTTTTTTTTTTTTTTTTTTTCAGCATCTGAACTTGACATGACGCCACTTTTAGGAGATCTTCACTGTGCATGACTTGGCATTTTGAGAGCCTAAGTGAAAGTAAACGAACAACATTATTGCTTGAAGATACATTTTAAGACGAATTACTGATTTCTGTGCAGAAGCAAAAAGTTTCAGGTTTAATATTTAAAGGCTGCTGATGTACCCTAATTAAATCATGAAAATTTGGTTCGCTCACGTATCGGTTTTGCGAAAACTACGGGGAAACAATTCCTTTCCCTTTATCTCAGCAGTACCGACCATAAACCTGTCACTTGTGATAAGTGCTCCCTCATAGTCCTTTATTCTCTGCTTCATGACCCAAGGAATAATGGCGGAAGGTTCGAACCCACTGACATTAATGTCTTGCCAATGGTAAGAATAAATAGCTCAAATATTTTCTCTCTCCTTTCTTAAGTTCGTCGCTACTGTTATTGCTCTTTCAAGCTGTAATCACCCAGAAAGCTTTAATGTAAATCATCTCCTTAAATAACTACTTTAAGGTGGACGTCAAGTAATTTTGGTTCCTATAGTAATTGCGTTGGAAAAACTTCTGTACACATTTTCTTCACAATTAATGCGTTCCCAAGGATGAAATATTGAACATCGATTAAAATAGCTTCATTTTATAACTTGGAATACCTAATATTTTCTAAAACATAACCATAATTATGCAATCCAACATTTGTTTGTCTACTGACGTCATCAAAGTACAGATCGCGCTATCTTTTTTCTGGTTCCAACACCACCAAAGGAAAAGTTACTTGCCGTCCCGGTGGCGCAGTGGTCTAAGCGATGGCCTCTGATCATTCGTCCGAACGGGGTCCGGGTTCGAATTCCGGTGAGGCATGGATGTTGTGTTTATCTTACGGCACTGACTCTCTCCCTTCCCTAAAACCAGTGACCCTAAATTAGGTACGGGCGACTGCTTATAGCCCATTGAGTTGCTTACGGTGGTCGTTAAAAACCTCCACTGAAAAAAAAAAAAAAAAAAAAAAAAGTTATTGATTTTTTATATAATAATTATGGTTACGTTTTAGAAAATATTAAGTGTTCCAAGTTATAATATGAAGTTAATTTAATCGATGTTAAAATTTTCATCCTTAAGAACACACTAATTGTGAAGGAAATGTGTACAAAAGTATTTCCCTTGGAAGTATAGGAAGTAAAATTACTTGACGTCCACCTTAAACAACATAAATCAGAGGAAAACAACGCTTTCTAATGCGCGTTCACTCGTTCGAGCCCACATTTTGAGCAAATATATTCGTTCGAGCTGATTACAACCCATTTTGCGGGCCGCGGATGGCCTAGTGGTCAACGTTCGTGACTGCTACGGAAATTTTTCAGGATCGACCCCAGGCAGGTACGAAAGCTCGAACAACAAAATATCCGCCGTGCGTCTGATGGGCACGTTAAGCCGTCGGACCCCGGCACTATATCCCGATTAAAAATAAGGGAGTCTTCCTTCTCCTTTCTACCTCGCTTCCGTGTGACTTTCCTGTCTGACACTCTAGCCCAAATCTCCCAGCTTCCTACTACTAAAGGTTGCTGGCGTCACACACATACCCTTCCAAACATCCTCTACATAAATATCTCAACCCATTTTGCTTAAACAGAGTTAACTCGTTCCAGCCGATTAAGGATTGACTGAAATGCTGAACTGCACATGTGGAAACAAAGCTACAGAGCGGTAACTCTGAATTTTTTGAAACGTCGAGAGTTGTTTAGAAGAAATATATTATACAATTCAAAAGAAAATTCCTTACTTTTTCAGAACGTATTGGAGTCAAAATCTTGATAAGGGACTGTATGCTATGGAAGGGGAAAGGGGGGAAGGGGCTCCGTTTTCTTAGAATCGCTCTCGAAAATGCCATCGTCGTCTGAAGAACAAAACCAGGATTCAAGTAAGTTAAGGTGAAAAACTTGTGAGAACCATGTTAATGTTCAATAAAACCTATAGATAACCAGAGGCATGAGCTTCATAAAGTATCCAGCGATTAACAAAACTGAATTTTTTAGCTGAAAGGAGGGTGGAGTCATTAATTTGAAGGATAATCACAGCAAGAATGAGAGAACACTGATCCCAGAGGAATGCTTCTATCTCTAACGGAAATCTCACTCGAGGCTTAGTTTCATCAAGTATGGTATGATAAGAAAGCTGCTCAGAGACACCCTAAAATGGGATCTTTACCGTACAACTAAAATTTATTCAGACGTTAGTACCAGACTTCATTAGCAGCCAATAAAACATCAAGTGCCACTTTTTGCGCAGTACTATGCTAAGTCATTAACAATTCATTGCTTTTAACGAAAGCCATGTTGGCTGTGATGAAAAGTTCGGGAAATTCCAGATAATATAGCAATTATTTGACAACTATACTCTTTTCCTTTACCTCAAGAAGCATGGATGTCACATCTTTTTCTCCCCCCCCCCAAATACGTATATAATTTCCTCAACTTTCGCCCCCAATGTTGAAACAGCAGTGAAATCATAGCCATCTGCAACTTTTACGGTGACCAAATTTATTCTGTCCGGCCTCATATTTCCTCTCAACAAAATTCCAGCAGCTTCTTGTTAGGAAACAAAATCAGCAAACGCGAATGTTACATAACGCAATAAAACTCTTTGAACAAGAACACGTATTCTTCATTCTGTTGCATTTCGACAGGAGCAGATGTTTTAAGCATACTTCTTAGTTCTTCCCCCCGAGTGAGCAGCGCACTTTTTTCCACACGAGCACATCTGTCTCTTAATAGGAAAACCGATTTTTAACTGCAGGGAGCCCCTTAATTACAAATAATGCCGTCACTCTGCCGGCGCCAGAAAGACACTGCTCTACATACCGAACTCTCTTCAAATAAACAAAGCGTCTCCCTCTTAATAAGGCATTCAAAATACTAAATCGTATTTACAGGATTTTTAAATATCCGATATTTGCTAAATTGATAAGTTAATAATCTGTCTAGTAAGCTAGTATGACATTATTAAGAATTCATTGGTTTGTCACACAGCTATCTTATACTGTGTCTCATAACCATGGTGCTTCGATTAAAGGCTGCACTATGTTAAAGTAAAGACTCGCGCTAACTTAATAGTTTATTTCTGGAAAGCGATGAAAAAGTCTATCGTGACGCAAACTGAAATTATTTCATCGATCATATTGATGTACATGAAACTAGCAGTTATTCCCGTTGACCGAACGATGAATCTATAAAACAATTTTTGAAAATAAAATTAAAGAAAGAGAAAAGTAATTATGGGAAAGTAAAGTAATTTAAGATCCGTAACTGTTTCACGATTTAAAACAGGATCGTGATGTCATTGCATACGGTTTGACGTAAAACCTAGCAGGCTTTGACGCTCCGTTTCAGTTTCATGGAATTTTTACAGTATTTCAACGCTTCTGGCATAATTATCTTTAAATCTATCAGCAGAAGACTAAAGCTAAGCCTCGCTTTTGAATTTTTTGGTTTTCAGACTTTTCTAGGAATCCGGACGTTAGGACCTATCAGCATACCAATTTTTTTCAGATCTCAAGGTCATTTAGAAGTGGTCGAACAATACGGGGGAAAAAAATCACGCAGGTTGTGTTCCAAGGCCGCCATTTTGATTTTTGAACTTTTCTAAGTATGCAGATCTTAGAGGCCTATCAGCTTGCCAGTTTTCAGATCTCTAGGTCATACAGAAGTGGTCAAACAATAAGCGAAAATTTCAAGCAGACAATATTCCAAAGCTGCCATTTTGAGGTTTTTGGCACTTTAAAAGCCTGCCAATTTTCAGATCTTTAGGATTTTAGAAGTTGTCGAACCATTCTCGAAAAATGTACGCAAGCAATGTTCCAAAGCCGTCATTTTGATTTCGGAGGGCTTTTCTAGGTATCCGGAAGTTAAGACTTATCAGCATACCGATTTCCAAATCTCTAGGTCATTTAGAAGTGGTCGAACAATTCGCAGACGGAAACACTAGCATTTCCCCCATTTTCCCACTTTGCTTTATACATGGTATGGAGATGAAAGTAATTGTACGTGTAATTAAACTGGTCTGCTGGAAATCTAAATGAACTTTACTACTCGTGATGCCTCCCATATAGAGATATAGATGTACATCATTATCGCACATGGTGTAAAATAAGTTTGTGGAAAATCTACAGGAGGTCAGATCTATCAACAGATAATTAAGCTTCTTGTTCTGGATGTCAAATTGCATATACCAAATTGGTCTTCCAGGGCTCTTATTAACTTAACGGTCGAATTGATCTACTGGTAATTAAATTACTTCTTCCAGCGGTCGAACTCCACTAATTATTTACAAATTATTGCATACAATCTGATAACAATAGGTAAAGTAGAAGTATCGCGTTCAGTTACGTGGGGCGCTGAAACTGACAATCCCTAAACACAGCAAATCTCTTCGCATTGGAAATCAGTTACAGAAAAGTAATTGTGGGTAAAGGCAGTAACGTGAGCGAGTTTGACAGTGTCCACATAGTAGCTGCAAGGAAGGCCTGTTGTTCAACTACCGTAACTGCTGACTGTTTGGATTCCCACGTCAGGCCGTTGCAAGTATATACCAAGACTATGTGAAATATGTCAAAACTTCCAACCAGTGGGAGAAATGTAGCCGTGAACGGCAATTGACTCTCGAGGTGAGTGCAAACTGTCCAGCATCGTCAAATGTGATTGTACGCCTACGGAGCAGATGAATCGGAATTTGATTTGGGCGCGTCCTCAAGCTTATGTACTAAAATTATCCATCATATCATAAAAAAAACAGGCTATGGCAATAGACTTCCACATCGTGCTACCTTGTTGATTGAATGGCACCGTAAGATCAGGCTGCAGTTCGGAAAGGACTATCGCAACTGCAGTGAGGAGGACAAAAACACGAAACACGTCATCTTGTCTGACGAATCACGGTTTCAACTCTATATCACGCCGATCGGAGAGTGCGTGTGTGGCGCTAACCACACGATGTGATCGACCCATCTCGCTAAGTTGGGGTCATACCGGCAAATGGAGGCGTCGCAACAATTTGAAACGAGTTAATATGGGATTTTTTTGCAGCTCGTCGTACCCGTCAAAACCTCCTTTCACAGGCACATGGTACGTCAACATTTCAGCCGACCATCCATACGTGTTCGCAACGATTCTCTTTCCGGACCATGATACTATCTTTTAACAGGACAACGCCACTTCCCGAGTGGCAACCAATCGGCTCCAGGAGCATTCAAGTGAGTTTACCATACTGGAATGGTCGACCCTCGACAACTGGACCTCAACCACATTGACAGTTGTGGGAATTAAGCTGGTCTTCGAAAGTTTTGTTCGAGCTCGCCAACACTCACCGGCAGCTGTTCTACGACAAGCAATCCTCACTTCATGGTACGGAAATACCACCTGCTCTTAACTCCTCATTGAGTCATTACCAAGACTGCAGTTGAGAGCCGAAGATAGAGCAACGCGTTATTTGGTAGGTATATTAGGAATTGGATTAAATTCTGGTGACGGTCAAATTAGTCTACTAGAAATCAATTCTCATTTAAATACTAGTGATCACGTCTCTATGTGAAGCAAACGAGAGTCTACGGGGAATTAAGCAGATCTGCAGTAGATTACGCTATGTCTTATTAGCAATCAAACCAGTCTAATGAAGATGGAACTGAATTTTTCTTGATGGTCAAGACAATTTATTGATCATATCGAACTCGAGAGTCAGTCATATCGGTATACTAGGGATATCACTACATGTCCTGTTAACTGAAATCTAGTTATATTTTAGTAGCCATCAATCCGATCTTCAAGAAGTCAAACTACTGTATCAATTGATTCTCTAGAAATCTAATGCTCTTCTGGTGGAGGCCAAAGCAGTGGCGTACCAGAAAAAAAAAAGTTTTCGATGCCCTTTTACGAAAATTCGTTAGCCTTCAATTACTCAAAATTTTAACTTACATATAATTAACTAGGCCTTACAGGTGTTTCAATAAATCAAATTCTTTGGAACCCACGAGTATTTTTTCGAAAAATCAAAATTATTTCACTTTATTGAGTGAAACACAAATGTGTCCGTTATAATTAAAATGACTGCCCTGGTTTTATACCGATACAAATTACTACAAAATACTTACATCAAAGCTAATCATATCATGCAAAATTTAGTATTTTAAAGAACTAAGGCTTGCTTTTTGAAACGCCTCACGATTGCACACACAAAACATACAACTGCCGTGTGGCAGTGTCTAATGACTTCTCCGGTTCATACGAATATCACAACATAAGCAAGCAAATAACTAAATAACGACTAAGAACTGTAGCCAAAAAACGTAAAGCTACTTAAAATATTTACTCCGGAATGTAAAAAACTCTCTTAACATAATGCCACAATATTTTGCACATAGTAAAAAAAAATTTTGACTCTGTTATTAAACAAAAAAAAAAAAAAAAATAATAACAGGTCTCTGATTTTTCTTTCCCGCGAAGAACACCCTTTCAGTTCATTATATTTGAAAGGAAGCATAGTTATGTGTAGACAACTGTAATACATAACACCTTATCCTCACTGGTATAAAAATTCCGCTCATTAAATTGATATTTTTTCCCATTCTTTTGTTATTTTCTTACATAGAAACTATTGCAAGGGCAGTGAACTTCAGGCCCCCTTGTAACAGCAAGGGCTATTAAAAGGGACCTCAAGTTCTTTTGAATAGTTGCTTTCCCGTCATTCAGTTTTTATGAGCAATGAAAATGATTTCGAAAGATTTTACGTATTTACTGTAAAAAAAAATGATTTCCTTCTTAATGCTTCATTTAAAGCTGCTTCAATTCTTGGCTATTTTTTTAACCAGTTTCATACGAAGTTTCCGCAAAAAAATTTGCAGTCTTTTTGCTCAGGCTACAGGCCCTTTTAACCAAAAGACCCCCCCCCCCGCACTGCGGGGGCTATCAGTACGCCCCTGGGCCAAAGTTAAACACTGGATATCAACTTCCCCACTAATAGAGATTAAGTTGGGCTACAGAAAAGCAAAGCGTAATGTTTTCATAATTAAGGAGTGGGAAACGTAGTCTGTGATAATGATGATCAACAAAATCTATTGAAAATCTAACTGCATCATACAAACACCTCTTCTAATGAAAGCGCCCTGACTGCTCTGTGAAGTTAGAACTAAAAGGTCATTGCTTCGAGCAATCTGATCACTTTCTGTATGCTTTGCCTCTCTCAGCTTAAGTTTCATTTGTAGTTCTGTTTGTGTTTTAAATACATCTAGTAGATAAATAAACACACATGCATTGAAATATCGATCCTACGTCTTTCAAAGAATCAAAACTTGAAAACGTAAACGTGATAATAAGAATGCCTTCCCGGTGGCCGAGTAGTCAGAGGCTCGGGCTCTTAGCTAAACTTCCAAGCTGGGCCCCGGTTCAAGTCCCGAATGAAGCATGAATAATGTGTTTGTTTTAGGAAACTCTGGCTCTATCCCTTCGCTGGAGTCTGTGGCTCTAAATTAAGGACGAGGGACACCTTATGATCTCAGATGTTAACACGGATGTCGTTAAATCCAACTCCCGAAAAATTAAAAAAAATAATAAGAAGAATAACGTTTTTAGAGTCGAAGGAAAATTGCCTGTCCCAGTTATGAAATCGTTTAACTTAGGAATGGAGTTGCTGTTTTTTTTTTTTTTTTTTTTTTTTTATTGAAGGTTTAACGACCACCATGAGCAACTCAATGGGCTACAAACAGTCGCCAGTCCCTAATTTAGGGTCACTGACTCCAGGGAAGGGAGAGAGCCAGTACCGTAAGACAAACATAACATCCATGCCTCACCGGAATTCTAACCCGGACCCCTTTCGGACGAATGATCAGAGGCCATCGCTTAGACCACTGCGCCACCGGGACGACCGGAATGGAGTCTGCCTTTCCAAATTTACGCCAAAGGTCCCAGGAAACATATAGTATGTGTGATAAGGACAAACATATCTCTGGCCTAAACAGGATTCGAATCAGGTGACATATGTCTGCCCCCTTCCCAATTTATTCTGCAGTCGGTCGACTTGGACTTTTCTTTCACACCTTGTGTTCGTTTCAGCTGCTGAGTTTTTTTAAGCTGTCTGTGGTAATCAAGCAGTCAATTTCTAAGTGCTTAAACACTAGCATCATCAAGCCGTCAAACTTTTAATACTTAAGCAGCAGCACTTAAAAGAAAAATTTAAGGACCAGGGTACTATGAGCTATGAGAATGACTTACAGCTTTTACTGGTTAATCTTATTTTATTCTTCTTTGTTGGATATTTCCATTTGTGACATATTCTTCCACTTTTGCCTCTTTTTTGAGTTTGTCTCTTCATGTAAAATTTCTTACATCTCGGTTAAAAATTTTCCTGCTGAATGGCACATCACTTCCTCGAACAACGTGTACATTTTAGCACCGTTGACGGTGAGTTAAGTAAAAATAAAAAGCTAAGGCGAGTGTACTGGGTGCGGAGAGATCAAAAACAGTATGGAGAGATGACACACGTGTAAAGAGCGGAGATGTTGATATATTCTGAAGATTGCTGTTTTTTAAAAGTACATGAGATACCTGCTGATGATGTAGAATTTCTGATTGTCTCCTGAAAGATAAAGTGTATTGGTCACTTCAAATTCCCGTTCCGTTGCTACTTCGTGGAAAATAAATGCCAGTTCAAATTTACGTAAGTGCCGATTCTTTTCAACCTGGCTGTTTATTTCAAATGTGTTACTTAGTGTGTTATGTGCTCAACAAGTTAGCTGAGAACACTAATTAATCAGTTAGCTATTTAATTACTTAACAACTATAAAATAATTAAAACACAATCCACTTGTCGCTCTGAACATGACATCACAATACCAAAGTAAACAGCCTGAAGGATATCATTAGTAAGAACAGCAGAAACTATAACTTATAAAGTATAACTATACTAGTGATCCGAAATTTCTTGGCGTAGAATAGAAATAAATTTTTATTTCTATTCTACGCCAAGAAATTTTGGATCACTAGTATAGTTATACTTTTTAAGATATAGTTGGTGTATTGTTTCTTGTTATTAATTAGGAACTATAACGTTAGCAGAGCTATCCACATTAGCAATGTTTTATGATAGCAGGTAATGCTCGGTAGACAGTCTATCTTGTCACCACTGCACTGAGTTGTCCTTTTATTTACCTCGAACTAGCTGCCAGTCGTTGCCAAAACGAACGGACAAAATTATGAAGTTCGATATGACGTTCCAAACGGAAAATGTGCTTGGGAAGTAACAAAAGTTACGTTTGTTTGACCACCTTGAGCAACTCAATGGGCTGTAATCAGTCGCCCGTCCCAAATTTAGCGCCACTGGATCCACGAAAGGTAGAGAGCCAGTGTCGTAAGACAACATCCATACCTCGCCGGATTCGAACCGTGACCCATCTTTGACGAATGGTGAGAAAGAAGCCAGCGCCAAAGCCACTGCGCCAGCGGAGCGGCGAAATTTACACTAGAGAGCGAAACTTCATACATAAGTGGAAAAGAAATTTTCCTGAAGAAAAAATTCTTCATAAATACATAAAAGGCAATACAAAAGTAGTCGTTGGCACAACAAATATGCCGTACTTTCAATTTTCCATGTAGCCACTCCTTCAGAAAACTTAAAAATTACTTTGCCCAGGAATGGGAAACAAACCTGCGTCTCCTGATTTCCGTTCATGGGTACTGTCCGTTACACAACCCAGGACAAACAAGTTCCAACGGAGATCGCCCATTTCCCCAAGAATACCGATTTTTACCCCCCCCCCCCCAATCTGACAGCCCAATTCTGCACCACCTCTAGCAGGGAAGTAAAATTTATTTTGTCTAGTAGGAATAAATATTTATCCATTATGCACTTTCTCATTGACTGAACATACACAGTACGCATTTCCACAGAAACGAATGTACCTAAAAATTCAGGGATTCCAACTTCGACAACAACGGCCCAAGAATTTTTGTAAAACTATTTTCTCAAGATTTGCGCAAGATTACATCCTGTGCTTTTGCAAATCCTTGCTCACTGACTGAACATGTACAGTACGCACTTCCACAGGTCTAGCAATAAAACCCATGAGGAATTGGGCTGTAAAAAACCGTGGGGAATTGCTCCGTAAAACTCATATAGAATTGGGACATCGGTTTGGGGGTAAAAATCGATATTCTTGCGGAAATGGGAAACCTCGATTCCAAGCAACTGAAGTTCTCCTGGGCAATATAATTTTCAAGTTTTCTGAAGGAGTGGCTGCATGGGAACAGTGAAAGTACGGCATATTTGTGCCAACGATTACATTTGAGAACGAAACTATAAACGGAAAAATTAAAATAGAGACGTACGTCACACGGCATGGTTTATGAGAGATACTGAAGCTCTTTTACACACAAAAAAAAATTGAGTT
Organism: Macrothele yani; assembly: GCA_039090855.1. NCBI lineage: Eukaryota > Metazoa > Arthropoda > Arachnida > Araneae > Macrothelidae > Macrothele > Macrothele yani. Next base: position 7,491,200 of record CM077014.1, read on the forward strand.
CCATTCTTTACATATTTTTTTTTTTTTTTAGGAATTCCAACTTGTATCACGGGTAAGAGAGATGTTCTTCAGTTACTGAATTCTAGACGCACGTGTCTTCACTTAAGCGAGAGTAACAAGTTTGTCAGAATTCCGCTATTTGACCGATGGGTTGTGCTTAACTTCCTTAATCTCCTGAAAAGCTTATGATTCGTAAAAGTCTCAAAGATAAAGGACAACAAAAGCTTTGAAAAAATCATCCAGACAACTGTCACAGGCACATATGATAAGCTCTCTGCAGACAAGTAGATTGCTGTTATTCTCATTCTCTACGGCATAAAAAAAAAGATTTTAATCCCCAAACCTGAAAACGGTAGCTTAATCCGAGACGGGAATGATGCATATAAAAGGTGCTAAGCATCCTTAAAGCAAAAGAGAAAAGAAAAAATACGCAAAGAAAAAAGATAACAGCTGACTGCAGGGGATATACTGAGCTCCTTTTGTATCATGGATAACCTACAGTTCATGGGTCGAGAGTGAGTTCATAGGCTTGAATGCCTGTATGTCTGTTTGTCACATTCTTGCCCCAGCAACCTTTACACCTACAGTTGAAAAAAAAAAAAAAAAGGAAACCGAAAAAGCATTTCCTAAAAGAATCAGATTACATTATTAATGTCCCCTTATTGAGGTGTACATTAAATGACTACTTTATTATGGTCACCCCCATTAGTAAACATCAGTGCAGCATTTTACGTAGCAGTTACACAAGGAATGTGCTGACGACAAATTCAGTTAGACAAAAACTACCCAAGTCAGTGAGGCAAGAATCATTTACTTATTTAGATTTTCATGTGCATTGAATTCGTACAAAATATGATTTCGTTCTCTTTCTTCCATTTCAGTATCAGAGTTAGAAGAAGAATCATCTGTGGATTCTGAGGGTTGACTCAACCTGTTTAGCTTCCTGTTGTACTGAAATGTTCGAAACACAGAGCGTCGATTACACGAGATACAGCTACTGAAAAACAGCACACTATGTGTCCAAGGGCGGTTGCACAGGGGTACGCTGCCAAGAAGGGACTAAATTTTTGAGTTTCTGTATTCTTACAACTTGCAAAAAATACTAGTGATCGGACCCCCTAAATTATATGTATACATATGTGATCGGACCCCCTAAATTATATGTATACATATTAATTATATGTATACATATGTGATCGGACCCCCTAATTATATGTACACACACAAGTGATCGGACCCCCTAAATTATATGTATACATATATATTCAATAATGCAGGGTGTGCCATATAAATAAGGCCCGGCCGAAAATGCAAATCCACCTTAAGTATGCGTCAGCATGACGTGACAGATATTCCCGTTGCAGACGATAATCGGCGAATCGACTTCCGAGGGCTTTGTAACATCAGTGCACACATCCTTGATATTGTCATCCTATGTAACATCATTGTGCACACATCCTTGATCTTGTAATCCTTTGTAACATCATTGTGCACACATTCTTGATATTGTCATCCTTTGTAACAACATTGTGCTCACATCCTTGATATTTTCATCCTTTCTAACATCATTGTGCACACATCCTTGATATTGTCATCCTTTGTAACATCATTGTGCACACATCCTTGATATTGTCATCCTTTGTAACATCATTGTGCACACATCCTTGATATTGTCATACTATGTAACATCATTGTGCACACATCCTTGATATTGTCATCCTTTGTAACATCATTGTGCACACATCCTTGATATTGTCATCCTTTCTAACATCATTGTGCACACATCCTTGATATGTCATCCTTTGTTACATCATTGTGCACACATCCTTGATATTGTCATCCTTTGTAACATAACATCATTGTGCACACATCCTTGATATTGTCATCCTTTGTAACATAACATCATTGTGCACACTTCCTTGATATTGTCATCCTTTGTAACATCATTGTGCACACATCCTTGATATTGTCATCCTTTGTAACATCATTGTACACTTCCTTGATATTGTTTCTTTTCCTGTTGCACACCGTGACGGTTGTGCACATTTCCTTGATATTGTCATCCTTCGTAACATCATTGCTGCACACTTCCTTGATATTGTCATCCTTTGTAAAACTCATTGTAAAACCTTGTATGAATTATTTCTGATATTCTGTTCCACAATAGAAATCCGCTGTTCCGTACTTAAAACTGTCTTGGGTTTGTTTCTTTTCCTGTTGCACACCGTGCCGGTTTATGAAATTTCCGCACTAACACACAGCTCTGGCTGTGACTAGCCACTCCGGATAATTCCTTTGCATACGCAGAAATCGGTTAGAAGTGGAACAAAGCGGTTTTAACTGGAAACCCGCCAAACAACTTTCACCGGCCTAACAACGTCTAGCCACGGGGCTTCTGTTATACGGCGTACCCGGTACATACATACTGTATAAAATAGTTTGGGACCCCCCCCCCCCCCACCCTTACACACACGCAGGAGCAAAGCAGTTACTGAGGTGCGATCTAACGGGCACGACATAGGCGCCTCTGATGGCCAATTGTGAAACTTAGCGTACGCAACTTTAAAACTATGTTACATAGGGCAGAAATGTAAATTACAAAGTTGTAGAGCTGACTTTGCTTATCAGGAATCGATATCGGTGTTTTATTAAGTACGCTTTATACACGTGTTTGCATTCTACGAAAAATCACAATCTTATATTATTAAATTTAGTCGGTTCACATCATAAAAAAGTGTGCATTATATAATTATATTCCTGAATAATTTGAATGGGGGTCTTTACATTGGGGATCTTCGACTCTGAAAATCTGAAGGGGGGTCCTGACCCCCCGATCCCCCAGTGGTTACGCCTATGTGTCTATCTATTTTCTGTAAAGCTTGTAAAATAATCCAAGTAGTTTTTGAAACTTTTGATGACGCTTTTTTTTTTTCAGAAAGAAATCGATCACCCCTCAAGCGTCAAGCCAAGTTTTTTCATTTCATGTTGTTTCTATACAACATGAAACGAAAAAACTGCCAATCAATGTTTAATTTTGGTTTGGTTTCCTATCTGCTAATAAATGTTTAGTTTTGGTTAGGTTTTTCCAACTGCCAACCAAAGTTTAGTTTTGGTTCTGGTTTTAGCTAACATGCCAATGAGGTTTTAGTTTGATCTTCTTTTGTTTTGGTTTGTTTCACTAGTACCCTGGTCATGACCAACCTTTTTGATTTGCCTTTCTGTTAAGAGTTTTAGTTTGCTGAGAGAGTAAGATTTAAGTTAACTGTTACTGTTCTTTTGCTGAGAGGGAAGTTTTCTTAGTTTGTACATATTCTTTTACTGCTTACTTCCTTAGTAATGGATCAACAAAACCTCTGCAGTGTTGGGCAGTTGACCGAAACACCATGTCACAAAACATGCTATGTGTCACAAAGGGGACTGAAAAGAGTTTAGGAGATAAGTGAAGTTGATAAGGAAATACTGTGTTTAAGAGCTGAAATAGCAGACTGTGGAAGTATTGTGACATTATGTTTTCATCATGAATACTACTATATAACAAAATTTGAGGAACAACAAAAATCATGCTGCAATCCATTTCAAGTTCATAAAAAATCTGTTAGGAGCTCTCTAAGGATGGTCAGTCTATGATTAGCAAAGGAATTTATGAAAAAGTATGTTAATGTCAAACCTGGGCAGAAGATCTGTTGTAATTGTAGAAATAAGGCTATGAGACTAGAGGAAGCAAGCTCTGAATCTGGTTTAGACATCACAGCTGCACAGTATGAAAGTGAAAGCACAAGTGACAACGAATTAACGCTACTACAAGAATCAGTAGAAAAAGAACAAACACTGGACGAAATCAATATTGGCATGAGTGAGTAATATTGGCTATTCTCCTTTGAAGCTGCATTCTGTAACACAGCACAAAAGAGTGTCATATGGAAAAAGGAAAATAAAACAAATACAATCAAGTGTTAAACATAAAGTTGCCCGTGTACTGCAACATGATTTTTCAAGCTCTGAAAATGAAGATATCCCTGAGACCAGTGCAACAAAGCAAAAGGCCAAAGATTTAGATAAGTCTGTGGCTCTGATGAAATAGAAACTTCCCACATTGAACAGGCGAAAAAAAACCCCTCCAAATGCTAACAATGGCACCTCCATCCTGGTCCCGAAAGATTATTATTGAAATATTTCAGGTATCAGAATATCTAGTGTGACAATCTGAAAAACTGATTAAGAAAACAGGAATTATGTCACTACCAGAACCAAGGATAAAGAAAAAACTGAGCAATGAAACATTGCAATTAATTCAAGGATTTTATGAAGATGACACTTCTTCTCGGCAGATGTCAGGAAGGAAGGATTTTGTAAGCATCAGAAGAAATCGGCATATGTAGAAGAGGCTAATTTTGTGCAATCTTAAAGAACTGTATAGCTCTTTTAAACAGCAATATCCTGACAGAAAGGTTGGATTTTCAAAATTTTGCAGTGTAAGACCAAAATGGTGTGCTTTAGCTGGTGCTGCTGGTACTCATTCTGTATGTGTGTGCACTATACATCAAAATGTTATATTACTTCTGAATGCTGCTCAGTTCAAGGAATCGTATGAAACACTAATGGGCTTTTCAGTAGTGGATTCTGAACTATGCATTAAAGATTTAGGCTTGTGCAATTTATTTACGATTTTTAGCCTCTATGAAGTTGTTTAGGCGTTCAATTTGTAACATGCGATAAGTATTGTTAAATGTGAAGATGGTATTATGGCCTTTTAAAGTTATGTGCGTTACGTCTGTTAAAATCGATAAATCGTTGTATTCGAAGTGCGTTCTAAATGTATGAATTCTTTTCGTGGAACTGAAAGGCTAGGGCATAGAGAAAAGCTGGGAGGACGGGCCCAGCGCAGCACTCCCCCACATCCCTCTTCCCGCGTCGCACCTATAATTACTTAAAAATTTGAAGGTACTGAAATTTTTTAGTTTGAAATAATCCATGAAACATACGTGCCTGAAAAGCAAAAAAAAAAAAAAAAAAAAAAGAGGAACTAGGAGATGGAAAAACAAGTTTCGTTCGACCTCCGATTTCAGTTCATCCACTAGCACATCACGCACGATTCTAAAGCGCTCAGACTCGTTTACAATGAATCTGTCAAGCTTCGTTTCTTAACCAGCAAATGGCCTTTGTTGCAGATATTTATGCCAAACCGGAGAAAGAACCATAGGATGTTTTGTCAATTTAAAATCACAATAAATCACTTTTGCTTCTATTGCAGGAAACACCGTTGAAGTTGATAGACATGAGAGGGATGAAAAATTGTGAATCGATGACATCAGGAAACAAGCAGACAATGAGAATGGATTCTTTTGACGTAAGTTACAATCTGTTGGTGCTACAACAACGTGGGTGGTTGTTATTCTACAATACAGAGGTAAAAACTCAATTCTTTGGTGTTCGCATCAAGGACATGTGTACGGTCTATAAAATTGTCCCATCTTTTAAAAAGCGCTGGCTTTGAGCTCAAACAAGAACGGCGGATTGCGATGGGTCGAAGAAATACCAAGCTATTATGTTTGATCAGAAGAACTGACCTGCGAAGAAGTTGGTTTTCACGAATAAGCTTCGAAACGTCTAGGTAACGCGAGTTATATTAAAGAACATTAATCCATGCTTTATGCATTGGTGACATAACCTGAAAAACACCAAAAGAAAAGCTAAAAGACACAGTCAGTTCAAGGCGCATTATGGACCCAAAAGTGATTGATGGGCTACAAATCTGGTGAATGTACATTAAAAAAATATCTAAATCACGTAGGCACTGAGTACATATGAGAGCCGTACGTGAACTGACAACGCACACACAGAAATCATTGTTTGGTTAAAAGACCGGACTCCTATGTGTGTAAAAGTAAAAAAAAAGGGCAGACATGTTTATCTAGAGAGAAACAGTACACCATAAGAAGGCTCGCCGACACAATGCGCAAAGTTTGATCATTCGAGAGAAAAACAATTTCCAAGAAACTTTTATAGCTAAAATATTTATACACTATGGAAATAATCATTCACTGACTTACTAACCATAAAAACCATGACATTTCGAAAAACTCTTCATCCTTTAAGCACCGAAGATTTAGAGAAGAAATTTCGGATTATTGGAAATTTAGTAAACAAAAACCACGAAGAAACACAATATGCTTCACTGCGGAGTTTAGTAGAATTTCCCGAGTCCTGCTTTGCTCACTTTTCTCAAACAAAGCTGACTGGTTTTAGCCCATGTGAATCACAAAATACCCGTAGGCCACCTCTGTTTTAAAACATGATTCAGAAGAGCAGACAATTTACATTTTATGACGTAGAAGTCTTGTCTTACTTCTACGTTATTTTAAAACAGCAACATACCAAGAATTACTTCTACGTTATTTTAAAACAGCAACATACTAAGAAATAGTTCCTAAATGAAAGAAGCCTGTAAGCAACAGGAGTCACACTTACGGAAAAGATGCTTTATTCAGGATGTAGCAAACACATCGTAGCATAGCATTTTGCACTAAACTCTCCACACACCACACAACTCTTAACAACGCTCCTTTCAATAATCAGTTTACAACCCAAAGCTCGCTAAGCAACAATTTAGTCGTCGATTTTATCTCTTGTTCTTATCAATTCAGGCATACGTCACGTTCATTCAACCGCAATTGTGTTGCCAACGTATTCGTTTGATAGAAAAGATATTACGTTAAGAGTGAAGAATAACAGAATAAACTCAAGATTTACATAGGGAAAGAAACTAAAAAAGGAAAGATAATCTAGAATATACGTCACAATTTCGATATTAAAATAGTTTTCTTATTAACAGACTTATAATAATGTGTATTATAATCTGTTAGTGAATAACAAAATATATCGAGTACGTGAACGTCACGTTCATTCAACCTCAATTGTGTTGCCAACGTATTCGTTTGATAGAAAAGATATTACGTTAAGAGTGAAGAATAACAGAATAAACTCAAGATTTACATAGGGAAAGAAACTAAAAAAGGAAAGTTAATCTAGAATATACGTCACAATTTCGATATTAAAATAGTTTTCTTATTAACAGACTTATAATAATGTGTATTATAATCTGTTAGTGAATAACAAAATATATCGAGTACGTGAACGAGATTTCTATAACGATAAGTTTTTTTTTTCATATACTGAATATGTATAAGGAATGATATAAAAGTTTCCGTTCGAGGTCGCTGTAAGACCGCGTATGGCGTAAACGGTGACGAAAACAGGCTATAATAAATGGCTGTTAGTAAGCTGTGAGGGTAACAGTTGAATTGTAGTGTAGTGCTGAGCTTGTTGAACATACCCGTACACATGTTGATGGCATCGTTGTTACCCAGCGCTTCCAAAGCACATAAACGAGCTGTTATTCTGCTTCTGTCAGCTGAAGGAAAGAAACCTGCAGAAATTTGTCGCAGAATGGTGGCGGTGTATGGTGATACGTGCTTGTCAAAGACCTCTGTACTGAAATGGTGTGTCCATCCACATCAAACACACCCGATAACATCGAGAATGAAAGCTACTATTGTCAATGACCGGCTCGTAATCATTCGTCAAATGGACAGTGACTTCAACATGAGCTACGGAAGTGTTCAAAGCATCATACAGGGTCTTGGGTACAGTAAAGTGTGCTGTCAGTGGATCATACGAGCCCTCAGTAATGATCAGGAAACACATGGTATGGCAGTCTCTCTGTAACACTTGCTGCGTTTCAACGTGGTGGGCAACACATTCTTTGGAGTGCATTGTGACCAGCGACGAAACCTGGTGCTTCCACTTCCAACCAGAATCAAAGTCTGCGAGCATGCAATGGCGGCATCCGTTCTCTCCCCGTCTGAAGAAATTCAAGAGGGGCAAGCAGCTGCTGGGAAATTGATGGCGACAGTGTTCTTCGACCACAAAGGCCCATTGTTGGTAGAGTTCAAAGAGCCAGGTGTCAATATCAATGCAGCACGGTATTACGAGACACTTGAGCGCTTGCATCGTGCCAAAACATCCCGGCAATCTTAGTAAAAGGCTAATCTTACTGCAAGACAACGGGCGCTCTCATGTTGCCACCGTCGTAAAGGCCAAATTGCAAGCCCTTAAATGGCAGACCTTGAAGCACCCTCCTTAATGTCCGGAACTCTCCCTTGCAGTTTCCACTTGTTCGGTCCGCTGAAAAAGACACTGAACGGACGTAGTTTCGAATGGGAAACGCGAAGTAGGCTGTACTGGATTTTTGTACGCAACAGAAAGCATACTTCTATCAAAACGGCATCTTCAACCTTGTTCGTCAATGGGACAATTGTCTTAACGCCTACGGCAGGTGCTTTTAAATATCTGTAACCTATCTGAACTTCTAAACTCCGAACAGAAACTTTCTGATAATACCTTATACATGGTAAATGTTTATTAAAGTCAACAATCAGATATGGACTTTATGTTAAACGGAAGTTATGTGCAATACGAGGGATTTACATGATGGATAGGAGCTGGATATAAATACGAGAAATATGAGGGATTAACATGGACATACGGGTGCAAAAACTAAAATCAGCCCCATTTTGTCGAGTAAGATGTCGTTGGAAGCGGAAACGAATTTAGAGCGCAATGTGGGAAAGCCATTCATTGCTGGGAATCTTAGTTCTCTAGATATTTAGATAGAGGCAGTTTGGGTACAGCACATACAATTCTATAGTCCGCCTGAAAATGAGCAATAGCAGAGCTGGGAGATTCATTGCTTAGACGGATTTTTCTGCCTCTGTGAAACGGGTCTAAAGCTCCAGAGACAAAAAAAATCTCTGCTTCCAGCGTAATTAAAGGACACTCGTAACTGGATTCAATTCACTGAGATTCACAACTAGATTCCTTAATAATGACTGGATTAATTAAATTCGCAATTACAATAATTTGCTACTGCAATATCCCCATCTGAACGTTCTTAACAACAGCAGAAAAAGGAGTTTCAAGGGACTTCCAAGTGAGAATGGATTTAAAGACTAACTCTACCTTCAAACAAATATGGGACGTTAATTCCACTAACTGTGCAATTTTCCTTGTTGTCTTTTTATTGGAAAAGAATTAAAGGACATTCGCATTAAAAAAAATGCTCTATATATTTAGTTTACCGGAACGCCATTCCGGCCCCACTACACCATTGTTTATAACTTTATTACATTAAACGTTTCGCTTTTTCATAATTAACAATTGTAAGCGCGATAAAATAACATAAGCACCGAAAAACACAATTGTTTTAATGAGGGCTATTTTTGTGGCTGAACGCACCGGAACGACGTTCCCTTTCTAAACACACATTGTTTGGATTTCAGTTTTAGAATAATTATTTAATTAAAATAATATAATAACTGTCACATGTTCAGTATGGAATTATTTAATTTTAGTAACGTAATGACCGTAACACGTGTGAGGATAGAGAAGCGGCAACTTTTCTGTAACGCTGTACAAAGGTTTGCATCGCCGTACAAAGGTTGTACAGCGAGACATTATATACAAATGGAAATATACTACATAGTGAAAAGAAATCATGAAATTGTCTAACAGGTTTAAAATTAATGAAACCAGGCATCCTTTGTAGTTTTATAGAAAACCTAAAAAATTTCGAGGGAAAGGAAAACTTTTAGAAGCGACTTTCACAGCTGAAATGAAATTTGCAAACCTCTGCTGTATCTTCAAACCAATGTGAAGGGGCTTTTTTGAAGCACATTTTATTCAGAAAAGTCTTCTCTTTCAATCACAGCAATAACTTCATTTTTATGCATAAAATTTCTGGGCCTCCATTAACCTAGTTTGATCCCACGAAATACATCCGATCATGGCTTTTTCGAGGGTACCATTCGGCCGAAAAGGAAAAAGAGGACGAGAACGATAGAATACCTCAAGACTTGAACAAAATTGGGACTGTATTTTGAGATCAAAATGCATTTCCCTTCTTTTCTTAAGTGTAATGTAATTTTTAGGGCAAATTACACTTTCATTTTTGAGTCAGCACGGCAGAGATTTTAATTTCAGCATTTGCTGCGTATTATAAAACTGTTACTGAGTACTGTTTTCTTTTAATATTATATAAGCGTGCCGTGCCAATTCTGTTTTTAACAATAATTAGGTTTAAAACACAGTTTTAAAGAAATTGAGTTGCATTTTATTAGGTCACCCCCCCCCTTCCCATTTACAGCAGTCTAAGAGTTCCGGCATTTTCTCTTCAGAAAAAACAACAACACTGGTTTTAATCAAATTTCGAGCACAAAAGCTTCAATTAGGTCACTTTTACCAAGAAATATCAACTATTCTAGGGCGCACATGTCCACACTCAACACAAAATGCCAGGTATTAAAGACAATTGAAATGCTGCCTTGGCAAACAAAGTTTACTGAAGACCGGCTTCCAGAGCATTTTTCGTTCATTTGGCCAAAGCATATGTTCCCAGTTTGAGCAGGCTTCACTTGAATGTTAAGGTGTCCACCCAAGAGGCGGTGAATATCAAAAACCCTTCATGAATCGTTTACGCGCTCATATTTTTTTGAAATGATGCCTAGATGACTACTTGCTTGCTGTACTTGTCAGGGTTTCACGTTTCTCAGGGCGCCATTTATTTGAAATGAGGACTTCTGCTTTTGTTTGTTTTACACAACAGAGAAACAGTTTTCGGTTAACTGTCACCAACCCAGTTCACGGCATTACAAAATATAACACCTGCTTTCTGCTATACATTAGTACATAAACGCTAATGAATTAAATGGAATCTAATTATTATGAGCTAGCTCATAGCCCGTGCCGTGCACGGGTGAAAAAGTTGACTGAAATTTTTATAACACGAATCATAATATACATAACATAACTATAATAAATGGTTGAATATTAATGAACAGTCTATAAGATAGCTCACCAACAACAAAATTTTCGTAATATTCCCATGACAGAAGCCTATTACATAGATTAATATATTTTAACCCGTATAATGACGGTCCCAGTACGTTAAAAATCATATAATGTAAAAATTTAGGTAATAAAAATGACGATAATTAAAGGTCATGAAAGACTTCTTGATATACAATGTTTCGTGCTATTGTCTGTATCGTGCGATAGCGGTGAACTTAGTTCCAATTTCGACCACCGGAAAAAAAATGGCGCTGCAAGTACTGAATGACGTCAGAGCGATACGTATCCTTTTACGAAATAAAATAATGCTGATTCCTTTATGAAATAAAATAACGTTGACTCCTTTTTATGAAATTACTCTGCAATTTTATTCCTTTTTATGAAATTACCCTGCAATACGAAGAAAATTAAGTAAAACACGACATAACACCTACGTAACAGAACAAACGTCGCAGATAGTTGTTAGAGCATGTGCGTGTTGCCACAGGTGAAGTAGTAACTTCATTTTATTTTCCGGTATTTTTCCTTGATTCTACGTATCATGCGATAGTGGTGAGTTTAGTTCCGATTTCGGCCACCGAATATAAGCAGATGGCGCTACAAGTACTGAATGACGTCAAAGCATTGGGAACAGACGTAGCCTACTATATAGGTTTTATATCTGAAAAACAGTAACGAAATTATGAAATGTTTATTTTTCTGGATACATTTTTATTTTAATTTCGACATGCACTGTGTTCCAAAACTTTACGACGAATATCAAATCTGCCGATTACAGATCGTCACGGTGGAAAAGAGGTCTTGCTGAACACAAAGACATTCCATGATGCGCAGCAAGTGTGCAAATTTACTGTGAGCACGTGACTGCTGCCGACGGTGTAAATAGGCAGGAGGAAATGCCTATGATCATGATCAAATGATCATATGTAGAGGATTTTAGGAAGGGAGTGTCTGACCCCAGGTCTTAAAAAACCATTAGAAATAGGAAGCTAGGAGATTTGGTCTAGAGTGCCCGATAGGAAAGTCACACGGAAGCGAAGTAGGAGTGGGGAGGAAGACGCCCTTATTTATTACCGGGGGCCAGTACCCGGGGTTCGACGGCTTAACGTGCCCATCCGACGCATGGCGGATATTTAGTGGTTCGAGCGTTCGTACCTGCTGGGATCGAACCTGAGGTCCTTTCCACGGCAGTCACGAACGTTGCCCACTAAGCTACCCGCGGTTTGAGGACTGCAGGACTACCCTCGGAAGACTGCATGTCCGTGGTCACAAAAGAATATCTCGCAGAATTGAATGATTTCAAATTCGAAAAAGGCCGGACTGTAACCAATGCCGCCAGAGAGCTTGGTCAACTTTCAGGAGAGACAAAACCACTGCCAGATGCTTTCTTGGAGGTAGTCCTCTCTGTACGAACTAGCAGGATGACCGTTATCTGGACATAACTGCAAAACGGAGTGGGGAAAGTACTACGGTCAGTTGGCTTATCGTCTTCAAGAAAGCACAGCTGTGCAAGTTTTGCGCCAAACAGTATCAACACGTCTGTCTATATGCAACAGGACTTATGCCCGAAAGTCCATATGGCCTAAGCGATGGTCTCTGATCATTCGTTCGAAAGGGGTCCGGGTTCGAATCCCGTCAGGCATGGACGTTGTGTTTGTCTTACGGCACTGGCTCTCTCCCTTCCCTGGAACCAGTGACCCTAAATTAGGGGCGGGCGACTGCTTATAGCCCATTGAGTTGCTCACTGTGGTCGTTAAACCTACTGTAACGTACCAGGAGATGTGATGTACCTGCCAGAAGGACGCACACGACATAAAGGCAGATAGGAATCAGAATAAAACGTCCGCGTAGCTCAATTGGTAGAGCAACTTATTCCGGAGTGAGGGGATCCGGGTTCGAATCCTGGCGTGGACAGAAATGACGGAGTAATTTACTTCGTTATAATGGCGCCCGAACTATCCGGATGACCCGACCGTTCAAAAATCTCGCATTGGTGTGATGTTATTTCCACACCGCGAGATAGGAAAAATAAGAGAATCCCTTCTCCAGCACTTCGCAAAAAAAAAAAAAAAAAAATAAGGGGGGGGGAGATGATGTAACGTACCAGGAGATGTGACGTACCTGCCAGAAGGAAGCACACGACATAAAGGCAGATAGGAATCAGAATAAAACGTCCGCGTAGCTCAGTTGGTAGAGCAACTTATTCCGGAGTAAGGGGATTCGGGTTCGAATCCTGGCGTGGACAGAAATGACCTAGAAATCCACTTCGTTATACTAAAATTAAAAAAAAATGTCCATATGCTCTATACCAGAGGTGCGGAACCTTTTCATGTTGGAAGGCCACATTAAGTTAGTTGTAATTTAACAAGGCCTCACTCAAGAAACTTCAATTAGATATACTTCGAAATGGGCATCATTTTGTAAAAATCTTACTATGCACTAACTTCAAAAAATGAAAAAAAAAATGCCAATTCTAAAAGTTAACTAACCTTTTAATGACTTTGATAACGAAGAACAGTACACCAATTAAGTAGTAAATATTAACACTGTACTAGTGACCCGATTTATTGGCGTAGGAAGTAGACACATTAGCGTTTCCAAGCTTTCGCACATCAACCAGATGGCTTTTTCAAGGAAGTTAGACAGAAATTGCAACTGAAAAATAGAACGCATTAACAATATGAACGCGGAAACTTGACTCGACAACAATAGATACGACGTTATATTCATTTAAAGATATGACGCGTCATGTTGGTTGCACGCGCAGTATCCTTGTAGGCAGAAGGCTTTTCTTGAAGAATTGGTTCCAAATTCGTGGCAACTCGAGTGAGACGCAATCATTGCAAGTATCGCTGTTGGTAATGATCACTAAGGTTTCCCGAATGGCTGTACCTTTAGGGATAGAGTAGCTAGCTAATTTCTTTATATCGTCCCACATGGGAGTAGCGGACTTGAATTTGACTTCTCTGGATAGTGCCGTGGCTACCTTACCGTATTTCGTGTCTCTATTATGTTCACAAAATACGGTAAAGTAGCCACGTGATGCGTCATCTCTTTAAATGAATATAACGTCGTATCTAATGTTGTCAAGTCAAGTTCCCGCGTTCAAATTGTTAATGCGTTCTATTTTTCAGTTGCAGTTTCTGTCTAACTTCCTTGAAAAAGCCATCTGGTTGACGTGCAAAAGCTTGGAAACGCTATTGTGTCTACTTTCTACGCCAATAAATCGGATCACTAGTACAGTGTTACTATTTACTTTTTAATGACTTTGTTGTGACTGCTTTTTTTTTTTTTTTTGGAAAGTACTGAAAATTTGGTTGCAACATGGATGTCTGCAGTTTTAGCTGTTCCTCTAGATGGGTATCCATCATTTGTGACCTTAAATACGTCTTGATTTGGGTTAGGTAGGAGAATGTAGATTTGCAGCAATAAGTGGTTGAAAAGCAAAAAAGCATTTCTCGTGCATGTTGCCGAAGGCGTGGGTATTCTATTGCGTTTTTCTGTATTTCAATTGGATCTTTCTTAGCGTCAAATAAGGACTTTAGAACGTCATCTTTTGAGAGTTCAATCAATTCCATCTGTAGTTCGTTAGGAGCCATTGAACAAAATCACGAGTGTAGGTGTCAAAATAGCCTTACTAATAATGTTTTAATTGGGGCCGTCAGTCGGGCGGCAGTATTTCGTTGAATCTTATTTTGCTCTTTGGTATTTTAAAAACGGTCGTTTTAAGAATAAAATAAAAATAAAAGATGAATAAACAAAGATTTGTTCTGCAAAATTTGGATTCACTCAAAATACCTACAAGGCCGCACGTTCCCACCCCTGCTCTATACAATTATTCAGGTCGCATCGTACAACACCTCATCAGTGGTGTATTGTCTTACTGTGGTTTTCAGATCAGTGGTGAAAGGTAATGTTCGCAAATGAAAGCAGCCTTAGTCTTTCTTCCGAATCAAACGGCAACTGATCTGGAGGGTATCGTAAAACCATCACCCCGCTGGCGCAGTGGTCTAAGTGATGGCTCCTGATCATTCGTACGAGATGGGTCCGGGTTCGAGTCCCGGTGAGGCATGGATAATGTGTTTGTCTTACGGCACTGGATGCCTCCCTTTCATGGAACCAGTGGCCCTAAATTAGGCACGGGCAACTGCTTATAGCCCACTGAGTTGCTCATAGTGCTTGTTAAACCCCAATCAAAGGAAAACAAGTCAGTAAAATCATGCAATGCATTGATTTTGATACGCTTATCAACATACCAGAAATCATTACTCAAGTTATGAGGATAATGGTTGTAGAATAAATCTCACTCCTATGTCCTGACCTTTGACCTCATTTCACCCATGTTCAACAGGGTTCGTCCTCAGGTGGTCCCCTACCATATATTAAAATTTCATCGAAATCGAACCATTTTTACGCGAGTTATCGTGCGGACGGACAGACGGGCAAAGCTGGAGCATATACGCTTCTTCAACCTACGGTTGGAAAGCCTAAAAAAATAACATAAGACACCATAGGACGCTAAGAACATGGTTGAACGGGACAGATTTGGCGTCATGGTGCCGGCCGGTGTCATTGTCAATAGATGTACCGAACTGCAAATGGTAGATCAAGGAACAATCACCAGGCAGCGGTACTACAATGATTTAATTCTTCGCCACGTTCGTCTATTCCGTGGTGCAGTGGGCGCAGGCTTCATTTTTACGGATGATAACTCCCGTCCGCACCGCAAAGGAAACTATGGATGAAATATTGGCTAGTGTGAATATCCGTTGTATGGAATGAGAGCAACGTGCTCCCCTTGATATCAATCCAATCTAACGTGCATGGGGCGTTCTGGGGAAACTCGTTGTGCACCGGAAAATCTTTGTAGAAACCAGTCCAGTACATACCAAGACTCTTCAGTAGGAGTGGGATAATTTACCCCAAGAGCTTCTAAGCCACTTGGTACTAAACACGACACAGATCAGCATGCATTGCGGTGCCTCATGCTGAGGACCTCGCTCTATAGCCTTCTGTACAGTGCTGATGAAGTATCAGCGGGCGACAGGCGAGTCTGTACTTCCTTTGTAACATTTTGTTCTGTTTCGATCTCTATCACAGGTAATCATGATTACGATGTCGTGCGTTTCACTTTGCTTTTCCTCTTACCATTGATAAACACAGTTGCAAAACCACTATTTACGGTTTTGACTATTCAAAAGTTACCTTGTCCTTAAGTTTTGGACATCAGGCTGTTTCACATTATACGTATTTCAGATTAATGGAAAACAGTACTTGAGATAGACAGTACATTGATCCATGCGCAGAAAGAACTTAATCTGACTTACATGATATTCTGAATAATTGCCACGCATAGAAAAATGGCTAAAGCAGATATTCTCTCATTCTTAAATAAGAAATACTTAAAACTTTGGCTAAATTGCATCTATTAAAAGGCATTTAAAAATGTTTCAGATATGTAAATAATTTTCCAAGTCTCACTAAATTAAAAGTTCGGAAAACGATGATATTATGCTCTCTAATGCAAGCTCAAGAAACATCTCATTTCAAAATTAAACAGTTTTCCTTTGTGAATACCTTGATTACTATTTTGAATGTATTAAGTAAGCATCAAATTTAATTACCTTTGTAAAATTAAGATAACTTAAACGGTAAAACAGTAAATTGATAAATGTAGTTATGATTGGCCCACATAGTTTCTATAGGTATTCCTTGGTTTTAATATTATCTTTCGTCTATATTTTAAATTAAAATATGCCCAAAAGTAATGTGCCTGTTTAAATGACTGAAGAAGGAGTGGATAAATAATTGAGCTAAACGCCCAAGCCTTTTAAAAGAAAAAGAAATGAGATCTTTGGTTTCCCTGGAACATATATTTCATCTAAAGATCAATGAAAATCGTTTGTACACAAAGCTCCGTAAATGGCGTCCATTATGATGGAACAATCAATATTCGCCGCGTAAGAACAATTCCAGATCTTTGTCAATGTAACATCTCCCAATAGAAAATTGATCAATATCAATCAGATTGTTTCATCAATGACCGGGATCCAAAACAGATGCTATACAATTCCTCTAAAACCTTGGCAAGATTTAACAATAAGAAATTTAATACCTTCTCGTTAAATACAAAGCATGTCCCGTTTCACAAAGGAACGCTTAAGGATTCTTCATCTGGCGTAAGACGAAACCTGTTTCATATAAAAAAAGCTTTGAACATCCCACTCGTAGCATCAGACAAATCCTGAGTCATAAAGAGATGCGCAAGTACATTTCACGTGAAGTAACACAATTCTTCTTCAGAAAGAATTTATTAAGATCTTCCAGTCTAGCTTCAGAGAGACCCTGCTTAATAAAGAGACGTGTCAGAACTTCCAATGTAGCGTAAGACAGATCCTACTTCCCAAGAAGGCAAATAAGTCCTTTCCGTGAGCGTAAGACATATTCTGCTATACAACGGAACCAAACCACAAAACTGATCTTACTGCGAAATTTATCCTCCACCTACAAGCATACACACCGCGCTTTATTAAAAAATGGGAGAGATTTCAACTAGAGATGGAAATGGGTCACGGGCCAAGGGGTCGACAATTTCTTGGAGGTCAAATGAGTCGGGTCAAGGTGTTCCTGACCCGATTTCGACCCGGATTTATTTGGTTTATTTTTTGAATAGAAAACAAAATATTTCAAAGTATCCTTCAGGGGTCTTTGAAATAATATTTCAGAGCATGATCCAGGAACTTTCTGAGAAGGGTAATGAAATAGGATTAAAAATGAACTTTCAGAAGACAAAACTGATATACCATGCTTTCACGAGGAATGATTTATCAGTTGATTGGGAAAAGCTTAAGATAACCAATTCCTACATTTACCTTGAGCAGTAGATGTCAAGGGAGGGTCACATTGATGAAGAAATTAATTGACGTATAAAACTTAGAGTTTTTGGAAAATACAGTACAGTTTTTAAGAGCAATATATTATTATATCTTGAAAGGAAGGTTTTTTCATATTGTATCAATGCATCGTTCCAGTGCTTACGTACGCAGCAGGGACGTGGACCTTAACTACAGAAGACATACAAATACTGCAGCTAACTGGAAGAAGCACGAAAGATGCACGCTTGGTGTAACCAACAAAGGTAAAAAGATGAACTCGTGGATAAGGAAAATAACAAGAGTCGGACCAAGAGAGGTATCAGAGTAAAATCCCCAGAAATGGCAATGTTTTACGATCAGAATAAAACCCCAGAAATGGCAGTGAGCTAGACATTTTGCCAGAAGAACGGACCACCGATGAACAACCGAAATTGTAGACTAGATTTAAAAGGACAGGAAAAGGACTACAAGACCACGTGGGAGATGGATGGATGGAGGAGACTGGCCCAAGACAGTCCCGTTGTGAAAGAAACTTGGGCAGACCTTTATCCAGCAGTGGACTGATAATGATTGACAATGATGCTGATGATGTATTGGAGTTTACAGCTCAAAGCAGATTTCTCCGGGTCGAATCTAATTATGTGGCGTCCCGGTCAAAAAATTTTTTTATCAGCTTCCAGCTCTGATTCCAACCGATAAGCACATATTGTAGGAACTCTGTATAGCTAAGCATGTACAAACTTCTAGGAGGGGTAGGTTGCACAAAGACAAATCGGAATCACATAGCAATGCAGGGTCGGAAACGCCATCTTCATGCGGCAGATGGCGTTGTTTGACCGCAGGACTGCTCATACGTTCTTTCAGGATACAGTCATTTGTAAACCGCCCGCAGAGGTAGTAGGACGCCTGAGTTTTTTTTTTTTTTTTTTGATTGGAGGTTTAACGACCACCGTGAGCAACTCAATGGGCTTTAAGCAGTCGCCCGTCCCTAATTTAGGGTCACTGGTTCCAGGGAAGGGAGAGAGCCAGTGCCGTAAGACAAACACAACATCCATGCCTCACCGGGATTCGAACCCAGACCCCGTTCGGACGAATGATCAGAGGCCATCGCTTAGACCACTGCGCCACCGGGGCGGCGATGCCTGAGTTCACGAACGCGGAAATGGCTGATATTCACCTCACATACGGAACAGTGGACTGCAACGGATGAGCCGCCGTGCTCATCCGTTGCAGGAACGGTACCCGATGAGACGAGTGCCATACCACCAAGTGTTTGCACTGCTGCATCAGAGGTTATGCGACACTGGTTCTTTCCAAAGGCCTGCCAGGTGTCGGAAACGATGGGTACGCACTCCTGCCATCGAAGAGAATGTGTTAAGTCATACAGCAGATACTCCAAGTGCAAGTACACGACAAATTGCCCATCGGCTCTGTCTGTCCCAATCCACCGTATGGAGGGTTCTGCACGAAGACCAATTGCATCCATATCATGTGCAGCGCGTTCAGACACACTAATCCCTGAGGATTACCCTCAGCGCATTGCATTTGCGCAATGGTACTTGCAAAAGAGTGCAGCATCAGAACCCCAATTTCCTGCTCCTGTGCTGTTCACAGATGAAGAGTGCTTTACACGGGAAGGTTGCTTCAATGCACATAACGCTCATGTATGGGCGGTGGAGAACCCCCATGCTGTACTACCACGTGCAGCACAAAACCATTTTGCTGTTAATGTTTGGGCCGGCATTGTCGAGGACCACTTAATTAGCCCATATCTCATGCCTCCTCGTCTGGATGGAACGAGTTACCGGATATTTCTACAGGGCGTCTTGCTAGAGCTATTGAACGAACAACAGGTCCCTCAGTCGCTGCGCCGTGCAATGTGGTTCCAGCAGGATGGGGCCCCCACCCATTTCAGCAATGACGTTCGTCATCACTTAAACATGACATTTGGACATCAGTGGATTGGCCTGCAAGATCGCCGGACTTAACACGCCTTTTACTTCTTCTGTGGTTACATCAAACGACTGGTGTACGACACCCTCGTTGAAAGTGATGAGGACATTGTAACACGCATCTCTGTAGCTGCTTCGGGAGTCCGAGACACACTCGGAATTTTCCAAAATGTACGCGTTTCCATGCGCCGACGATGTCAAGCGTGTATCTTCTTCAATTTCTTCATCAATGTGACCCTCATGGTCGCAACTTTGAACACCTTCTGTAACCTCAATGCATTTCGCAAATGTCTTGTGAGTAATAAAAAGCATTTTGTTCTCTTACGTGCTGTTCTTTCATTTTTCGTCCTCTCTGTACACTAGCACATGAAGATGGCATTTCCGACCCTGCATTGATATGTGATACCGATTTGTCTTTGTGCAACCAACCCCTCTCAGAAGTTTCTACACGCTTAGCTGAATCACCCTGTATATGTATTTATACTTCAGATGCACCGATTCGTAAATTAATATTTCTGCAAAACAAATGGCATTAACGGTGCTACAAACAACTGCCTTAAAAAAAAAAACTCAGAAACTGTACCTTCCGGAAAAGGAAATCGAACAAGGATCTTTCGACTTTCATCAGTGTGTGCTACCGTCCCTCTACACAGACAGACAGATTCCAGAATACTTTAAATATTCAGCTGGTTATCAACCAGAATGGGGTCGTGAAAGTATTATTCCTCACTGGCACAACAAATATGCGCTTATACCTTGTACGCTATATTACCAAAAGTATTCGGACATCACAATGTTTTGGGACAAATGGTTTTATTACCATAATCGTTAGTTAGTAGGTTCACCTTCTGCTTGTATGACAGGGACAACGCGTCGAGGCATGCAATCAACCGATTCCGGGGAGGTCTTGAAAGGATTGGCTCACCATTCGTGCTGCAAAGTTCCTGCCAAAATGGAGAGCAAGGACGATCGTTGTGATCGATTCCGTATCCGTCACTCCAGTTCATCCCAGAAGTGTTCTATGGGATTAAGATCAAGACTCTGAGCAGGCCAGTCCAACAATCCCACCTCATTTATAAAAAAAAAAAAAAACAGTCCTACACACGCCGTGCGGTGTGAGATTGAGCTTGATCGTGTTGGAAGAAAAAACTGTCGTTTCCTTATAATAGTACCACATTGTTGGTAGGGCAGAGCTCAGATCACGTACAATAATCTTCCTGTTGTTCCATATGAGCTCATTTACGCGCGCAGTCATGGCGTCGTTAACAGCAGTTGTTGGTCGTGCCTTGTACTGTTCGTTGTCAACGCTTTGTCTGCCTTCCTTGAAAGCTTTACACCATTCGAAGACGGATGAACGCGACAGACGCGAATCACCAAACTATGTTTAAAGTCTCTGATGAATTTCACTGCCACTCGCACCTTCATTGGAAAGAAATTTGTTAATTATTGTCTGCTGCACCGAAGTCGAAACACCTTCATTCTCCATTTATCTTTCTGCAATGCGGGAGTTGTCATGGCAACGAAAATTAACGAAACAAGTAGCGTTCTGGTAGCGTGAGATACCAGTGTTGCCAAACGCACAATAATAATACGCACAATTTTTCAAAGTAATGTATTAGAAACAAAAGTCCAAGTCAAATTTAAACGCCCGTAATAATATGCAATTGTACTATAGCATGTTTCAAAAAAAAAAAGTGTTCATCGATTTCCACAGCGTTTCTTGCATGTTTCAAACTGACGGTATTCCGCTTACATGCCAATAATCAGAAGGATCACACCTTCTATAGAGGGAGTAGTGCCTTTACCAGAGCCCACTTTGAATGAACTATACATGCCTTATTTAGTTACAGCTGTTTTTTAATTTTCGGATTTTAAATACTCCCCTGAGCATTTAACTCCGTGACGATTCGTCCGTCCTAACTTAGGACCACTGGTTTCAAAGAAGGCACAGCACCAGCACAATTAGGACAAACACAGCCCCCTGTGCCTCATTCAGGAAATCAAACCTCGGCCAAACTGACGATTTACCAGACACCAGAGCCTCTGATCTCTCTGCGACAGGGGCGGCATTTTTCAGTCATTTGGAAATGCATTGTCTTATGGTGGATGCATCGTCTGAGATGCAGGTTAAGCTTTCGGATCAGAACGTTGCAAGTTTCAAGCTTTCAGAAAAAATATTCGCAACAATGACACTTGTTTATTTTTTCTTCCAGAGATGGTAGATATGAGGTACTAAACAAAGACGTACACCGAAAAGCCGAAATATTATGACCACCTACCAAACATGACGCTGGTCCACCGTGTTCCGTTCAAACTGCTCTTATCTGGCGAGGCATCGACCTTACAAGATTTGTAAAAGTGTCTTGTGGCATCTAGCAACAACGCGTTACCAGAAGATCCTTTAAATCTTGTACATTACGTGGTTGAGCCGTCGCAGATCGGGTTTACCGTTTCAACAGAAACTAACATATACTCGATTGGGTTGATGTCTGGGGAATTTAGAATACGTGGAAGTCTTCCTCATGTTCCGCGAAACATTATCGAACAATCCGAGCAATGTGGTATGGCGCATTGTCCTTCTGAAAGAAGGCAGAAGGAAACACTTTTGCCATGAAAGTGCATGTACCTGGTCTGCAATGATGTTTAGGTAGGTGGCAGACGTCATATTTTCCTGTGCATGAATGACTGTACCCAAGGTTTCCCAGCAGAACATTTTCCAAAGTATTACACTTCGTTCAATGTCTTGTTTTCGTCCCACAATGTGCGCCTTGGCGCCAACGTCTTCCAAGTAAACGACGCACACGTAATAGGCGTCGACACGGTGCAACAGGAAACAAGATTCATCGGACCAGACGACTTTCTTCCAATCATTCAATGTCCAGTTTTGGTGCTCTCGAGCCCGTTTGTAAGGCCTTTCGACGGTAAAGCGAGATTAGTACGGGAACTCAGAGCGGTCAGGGGCTACGCAGTATCTTTTTAGCAGGGTTTGATGCACTTTGTATTGTAACACATTACTCTCGTCAGCAGCATTCAAATTTCCGCCGAGTTGCCGCACAGTATCCCTTCTGTTGGCCCGTATCATACAGGACAGCTTTCGTTCATCTCTAGCATCGATGAGCCGTGGTCTGCCCACATCTTGTCGGCGGTTCGTGGTTTCCCTCCTCGGACCACTTTTTCAAGGTACTAACCACGGCTGACCGTCAGCACCCCTTGCCGTCTCGGAAATGCTCTGACCCAGTCGTCTGGCCATTACAGTTTGGCTTTTGTCAAACTCGCTTTCCCATCTGAAGAACAAGAATAACCGTGACTAACACAGCTCAGTATCAGGTGTTATTTATGCCGGTTCACAAATTTCACACACGCCGTCGTTTACCTGCAGTTGCTTCGATTTGCATAAACATGCGCTGGTCATAATGTTTTGGCTCTACGTTGTATAAGAAAGTACTGGTATTTTTTTAGCAAGTTTCTTTTTCCTTTCTTTTTTTGTTTCCTACGCCACCAAAAGCTACGCGAGACCTCATTTAGTTGGCATCTCGCAGATAAGCAAAGGACCTCTTAAGCATAATCTGCTTTTGTTTCTTTCTTCACAAAGAGTCGAATAAGGCCCCCCTCACACTCAGAAGTTTGAGTCCTACTTCATAAAAGGACGTATAAATGTGTCCTCACTCGGCATTTCTAGTAATGTCGTTTTTGGAAAAGAAGAGAAACACTGTTGGTAACAGAAGAAATCTATTTCTTAATCAGTTATATAATCGCCATCATTATCGATCACATGTCCCCATCGTGAAACCAAACTTTTCATGCCGTCTTTATAAAAAGACGTTGGCTGTGATGCAATGAAGTCCGAGAGCCCCGTTTTGACATCAGCAATATATGGTGGAATATTTTCCCATTAAGAAAATGCTGCAGAGATCTGAGCAAACCGTAATCAGATGGTGTAATGTCAGGGATCTAAGGGGGATGGAGCAGAACTTCCCAGCCAAAATCTCTGATCGTCTGCTGGGTCAGTCTCGCCGTGTGAGATCTCGCGTTGTCATGCTGGATGGACGACGACACCTTTTCTGTTGACCAGTGCTGGATGTTTTACAGTAATAGTTTGCTTCAAACGGTCCAGTTGTTGAAAATAGAGGTCAGCCGTTACTGTCTTTCCGTGTGCCAAGTGCTCAAAGTAAGCTATGCCAGAGGTAGTCCACCAAACACACAGCAAAACCATTTTACGGTGTAGTCCTGGTTTGGGCGTAGGAACTGGTGTCTAACCTGGAGAAAGCCACTGGTTTTTGCGTTTGTTGTTCACGTAAAAAAACCCCTTTTCATCTCCAGTGACAATTCGATGAAGAAATGGATGGTTTTCCTGTCGGCTGAGCGAAGATTTGCAGATGGTGGAAAGCTGGGCTTTGTTGTCAGGTGAAAGTTGGTGTGGGACCAAAACTGTAAACCTTCCCTATCTGTTGCAGGTCCACTTGAACAGTAGACCAGGATGCATTAAGATGTTGGGATGATTCATCAATGGTCTGACGTGGACCTTCCTCAACGGCTGCACGCAGCAGGTCATTGTTCATCTCTATGGGCCTTCCTGCACGAGGGACATCAGAGAGGTCAAAACTGCCCAACCGGAATTGGATGAACCAACGCTGGCACTTGCGGACATTTAACGCATTCGGATAAACAGCGCAAATGTTATTGGTGGCCACGGTTGCATTGTTCCCCTTGTGAACTTCACACAGCATACAATGATTAACCTGGCTCTCCTCGAGGTTTGAGTCACTCATTTTGTTCTGCAAATCTGGAAGACAAAAGCACCTACATAACTTAAACAAGACTAGTTTATTCACTTGTGCATACACTTACTTTAAGTTGAACGCAGGGCCAGCCTTTGAGCGGGTCACACGCCCCGGGGCGCCGAAGGCGTAGGGGCATCAAAAATAAAACTCGAAATATGGTAATAAAGAAACAAATCTTGAGATGTGCAGTAAAATAAAAAAAATAGTATCACACTTCCAAAAATTATTGCGGAAATATCTTTTATTCTAGAACATTTCCAGCCACTCATACATGCCGCTCTTATCAAAGATACCGCTGACCAATCACGTAGGAGTATTAGTTGCCGCGTGCTAATCTTGAGTATACGCTTTCTTCCATTGATTTCGCGAATTTTCCGTTTGCATTGGTTTTTGTTAGCTTTGTGACTTCTCTTGAACAAGGCATATTTCTCATATTTTGCATATTTCAGCATGTCTAAAAAGCTGGGGACCATAGGTGTTTGGTTGCGCATATTTTGCATGTTTTAAAATAATTTTCAGCATATTGTGACGGAAATTTACTGTTAATAGCAAGAACAAAATTAATTAAATATTGCGTTTATGCGTACGTTACGCAGAGTCTCGAATGAGAATGATCTGTACAGTTTTCTCTCCAGCAAACTGAGTTTACTCTTCTGCGCATGGAATAGAAATAAGTGTTAAAGTATATACCTCTTCTTTATATAACCAGCGCTTTACAAAAAGCAGAGAGATTAAAGTTTAGAGAGGTTACATGGCATATCTTAGCGGAGAGAGGGTTGATTCAGATCTGCGATCTAAATAAGTCGATAAAATTTGCTATATAACAGTATTCTTACAAATGTTCAATTTTTTTTGCATTTTGATTCTATATTAGCTTTGATTCAATATCAGCTTGTATATGGAATAATTTCGGAAATATTTGCGCATTTTCAATAAATTTCGGCCATGGTACCGATTTCGAACCTACCCGTCCTCAGCAAGACACTTTTCGTAAAACATTTTTTATGTCTATGTTATTTGAGATGCATTTCTCTTTACCTTTTGTTTCTGACATTTTTTTAATTATTATTTTGTATTCGGCAAACTAATTCTTCAGTGCATATGCACTGCCGTTCGGCGACCTTGACCTTGATCGGAGCAAAAACAAGTGCTCTTTTAATTGGCGGAGCGCGGCTTGCTGTGATTGGTCCACGGAAATCGCTTGACCTGAGTGAAGGTCAAAGAGACAAGGTGGGGAGAAGACGAGAAGCTCATGGGCGTATGAGTGCATATGATCCGAGCTTTCCGAGGACGTTTCAGTGCATATTTGGCTGCATATTTTCCCTTTTTTCAAACAGCGTGTGCGTCGATTTTAAAGTGTCTCTGAAGTTCTTTCCAGGTGCTGAAATATGAAAAGGACAAAACTATCTGGTCGCCCCGGTGGCGCAGTGATCTAAGCGATGGCCTCTGATCATTCGTCCGAACGGGGTCCGGTTTCGAATCCCGGTGAGGCATGGATGTTGTGTTTGCCTTACGGCACTGGCTCTCTCCCTTTCCTGGAATCAGTGACCCTAAATTAAGGACGGACGACTGCTTATAGCCCATTGAGTTGCTCACGGTGGTCGTTAAACCTCCAATCAAAAAAAAAAAAAACTATCTGGTTATCAGCACCGGAAAAGGAAGGCAGCGAGACAAGCAGAAGATCAAAAGATCCTTTGAAAGTTTGCGAATTTTCTTTTCAAAAACCTCCTAAGGAACAGAAAGCGCCTGATCCTGATCACATCCACTGCTTTTTAGCTGATGAACTTGATGCCACTGAGCATTCAACAGATCGCACTCGGATTGCTGCTTAAGGGGAAAACCAGCCGAAAGAAGAGTCTTTTGACGCTCACTGCTCGACGAAATATGCTTCAGATTCAGCTCAGAACTTCACCCAGAAAACCATACAGAATGAACAATATCAACATACACATGCCTCCGCTTCTTTGACCGATATTGACTTCACAGACCCTGACAACTGTCCAGGCAATATCACTTCGTCCTTCATTGACACTGTTGTTATGATCGGAATCGGACTACAAGTCAAACCTTGAGAAGAAAGATTTCCCAGTAAATGACAAAGGTCGCCAGTTTTCTGCTAAACACTTCATAAGAAAGTTACCGAATGGTGAAGAGTTGAAAAGGCGATGGCTGGTATAAAATCAGACGAACCGTGTTTTTTGTTTGTGCTGCAAACTTTTTCCTGCTACAAAAACCTCACATCCCATACCGTTACAGCTAGGAACAACTGGTTACGACGACTGGAAGCACTTCGCAGATTGTCTTAAGAAACACGAGAATCCAGCAGTAATTCTTTAGCACATCATACATGGATTGAAACAGAAAAAAAAGGCTCAAGATCAACAAGGGTGTTGATGCCCTGCACGAGACTATGATAAATCATGAAGTGGGGCATTGGAAAGCCGTCTTGAAAAGACTAATGGCAATAGTTCTTTGTTTGTCTGAGCACAATCTTGCTTTCAGGGACTCGTCAGACAAACCCTTTACGGCTAATAAAGGGAACTTCCTCTGACTTGTTGAGTTTTGGGGCAGTTAGACGGAACAATGCGAGAACACCTGTGGATAATCCAAGATGGTTCTATAGCAGACCATTATTCGGGGAAAACTGTAAAAAATGAGATCAGCAATTTGATAGCAAATGAAGTATTGATGGACATCCGTAAAAGAGCTAAGCAATCAAAATACTTCTCAATCATTTTGGATTTCACTCCAGATGTGAGCAGCTCGGAAAAGCTCTCTGTGATTATCAAGTTTACAGATTTCAGTAAAAATGAAATCACTGTTAAAGAACATTTTTTAGGGTTTAAAGAAGCAAATAAGGTCACAGAAAAAGTACTGGCTGAACTTCTTCTAGAAACTTTGCAGGAGAACAACCTAGACTTTAATAACTTAAGAGGCCAAGGATACGACCATGCTTCAAATATGAAAGGAAAAAACGAAGGCGTACAGGCGAGGTTATTGCAGATGAACATTCGAGCATTTTAACTTCCTTGCGGCTGCCATTCCTTAAATTTTGTGATATCTGACACAGCGTCAGTATCCACCGAAGCAATCACTCTTTCTTTTTGGAGTGCTCCAAAGAATATACGCACCTTTTCCTGCTTCGACACAAAGATGGAGTGTTCTCTTGAAGCACGTTCCAACACTTACCGTGAAGCCACTCTGTACAACAAGATGGGAAAGTAGAATCGACACGGTCAAGGCTATCTGCACTCAGACAAAACAAATGTATGATAGCTTGATAGATATTATGAAAATACAAACTTATCTGTCGACGCGGGAGAGAAGCACGAAACTTATTGCCTCGTAGAATAGTTATGCGATTTTAAATTCTTAGTTGGACTCCATGTGTGGTATGATCTATTGTACCAAGTGAATAACATCAGCAAACACATGCAAAATGCCTACTCTAACTTAATTGTTGCTACAGCTATGATAGAGGACGCAATTAACTTTATCAAGGCTTTCAGAGACAATGGATGGCTACGATGAAGCGAAACTGAAAGCTGCAAAACGTGCAGAGAGCCTGAGCGTAGGGGCCGTTTTCCGAGAAACCAGAAGGAGAACACATACACTATCTACCAACAAGTAATTGGACACCCCTGCAATCGACGATATCTGCGGTCCTGATACACGTCACGGTCGCCGCCGTTAAATATCGTGTGGGAAACAACAACGCAACCAGTCGCATGCAAGATGCCACGCAGTTCGGAGCTCTCTGATTTCGAGAAAGGTGTAATCGTCGGGTATCACAGAATGGCCGATCCACACGTGGCACATCCAGCGAGTTGAAGTACCCAAAATCGACAGTGGCTTACGTGACTGGCAAGTGGAAGACGCGAGGTGACTGTCGAAATGTGCCCCGACCCGGCAGACCCACAAAACTGGGAGTTAGAGACCGACGGGTGTTGGCCAGAGAAATTCGGAAGAACCGCACCAAATCGATGGGCCACATCCGCGAGGAGTTTCAACAGGCATCCGGGAGTGGTCTTTCAATGAATACCATCCGTAAGTGAGCCCATCTGCTCGGTTATCATGGACGTGCTGCCACCCACAAGCCTTTGATCCCCAAGTCCAATAGCGCTGCTCGGCTAACGTGGTGCAAAGAACGTCGACAGTGGACCGTTGAACTGTGGAAACAGGTTCTCTGGAGCGATGAACCAAGGTTCACCCTCAACTGTTCGGATGGCAGTGTCTGGGTTTGGCGTCTCCCTCGAGAACGCCTCCTGCAGGAATGTATTGTGCTAACTGTGAAGTTCGGCGGCGGGGGAATTATGCTATGGGGGTGTTTCTCCTTGTATAGCGCGGAACCCTTGGTCGCAATTCCTGGTAGACTCAACGCCGAAACCTACTGCACCATTTTGGATGACCATGAGCTTCCTACGTTGTGGCAGTTTTACGGGGTAGACCCATGTTACTTTCAGGATGACAATGCCACCTGTCATGTTGCGAGGTCCACCATGGCTTGGTATGGTGACAATGGGGTTAATCGAATGGACTGGCCTACGCAGATCCCGGACCTTAACCCTATCGAGCACCTATGGGAGGAGTTGGAGCGTCGACTTAAGGGGTGCCCCCACCGTCCGAAATCGGTGAAGGAACTGACCTGCCTTCTCCAAGCCGAGTGGAAGGAAATAACGCTAGCCGTCGTACAACGCCTGGTTGAGAGTATGCCCCGGACTGTCGCAGCTGTAATGGTCGCTCGTGGAGGCTCCACCAACTATTGAAGGTGAATAAACTTCGTTTTCCTTTGCTATCACAGGTGTCCAATTACTTGTTGGTAGATAGTGTATAAAGACGTTTGACTACGAAGTGGAAGATGAATTAGTGGAAACTTCAGGATTCTTCTTTGCCACAGTTGACAAGGTTCAAAGTGCCTTAAATGAGCGGTTAGAGTAAATGCTCAGCTACGTTAATGCATGGGGTTTCCTATTTAACCCTTTAAAGACCATGACTCTAAAATCTTGTATTACTCTAAATACCCTAGTACCCAAAACTCTCTATTGGTTCACTTCTTTGTTTAGTAACAATGATCACTGAGTGTGGCCCCTGATGATTCCTCATAGGCCGTGCAAATTTAAAGAACAAGTAAAGGTAGGATATCTGACTCACTCTACACAGGCGTTTGGGGCGTTATGGTCTTTAAAGGGTTAACTTAAAATGTCTGCCTGAGAACTTGGAAGCTCATTGCATGGACTTACACCATGCTTTAAAAGTGACCAAGCCTCAGACATAAATGGAGCAGAATTAGCACAAGAGCTAAAACACTTCAATTTCATCATGGCATCTAAAACTAAATGTGTCAACCCTCTAGAAGCATTGCAGTTTCTTCTCGAAATAAAAATGCAGGATAATTTCACCAACATTTTGGATTGCTTTGCGAATCTTTCTGACAGTTCCAGTAACTGTGGCAAGTGTGGAGCTTATTTTCTCTAAGCTGAAATTAATAGAAAATTATCTGAGGTCTACAATGACTGACAGCAGACTGTCTTCATTAGCTGAGTTGTCAATAGAAACGGCATTGCTTAGAAGATTGACCTATCAAAAGCAGTGAAAGCTTTCGCTGAAATGAAAGCAAGGCAAGTGAAATTATCTTAAATCTGTAATTGAAGGAGGTTTTGTAAAAGTGTTGAATATCAGTGAAATGTTTTAAACTGTATCTCTTTAGTTGAATCGTTTTAAATCACAGACCTTCCCAGAATATTTATTTGGGCACATGGGGAGCTAGACCCTGATATAGGCCGTCAAAGTTCACTCTCGCACCGGGGCGCCATATTACATAGGGCCGGCCCTGGTTGGACGTACATAAACATCTCACAACTGCTCCCCAAACTTAATCCCCCAGAAAGCGACATTACTTTCCGCCCCCCCTAACTTCACAACGAGTGCCTAAGGGTACTCTTACTCAACATTCTACTTTATAAAAGGACGTATAAAGACGTCTTCACTCAGCAGTTTGCATTCTATTTCACAAAGAGACGCATAAACACTTCTCATTCCGCATTCTGCTTCCTACTTCACAAAGAAACACATATCTTCCATACCTCTTGTTTTGCCTTTATTTTACAAAAGAAATGCCAAAGGCTTCCCCGTGAACCACTCTTCTGTTCTATAACAATGAAAGTATAATAAGTGAACACTTCAAAACTATCAGTTCTGTCAAAATGTCTGTACTGAGATAAACTACTGCTGTCAATAACGCATTTCTTAAAGGAATAGAACCTATTAAGAGAACAATGCAA
Source organism: Macrothele yani (assembly GCA_039090855.1). NCBI lineage: Eukaryota > Metazoa > Arthropoda > Arachnida > Araneae > Macrothelidae > Macrothele > Macrothele yani. Next base: position 7,521,994 of record CM077014.1, read on the forward strand.
ACTTTGAAGAGTTACAGAGAATCAGAACTATAAGATGACTCTAATCTTAAATATTTTAAGAAAAAAAACAATAATAGGTTCCTTTGTTAGAGATAACATGAGCTGTATTAAAAAGCTACAGTTAAATCGTGAAATAACAAAAAAAAAGTATTTTTAATCCTTGGCATTTTCACGAAATTAATCCTTTTCATAATATCGCGTAAAATGTTTAATGGATCGTCAAACTGAGGAGAATAGCTCACTGGAGGATTTCAGGAATTCCCAAAACAAACAATATTGCTTAAGCGTTTTCTAATGACACCAAAGTAAGAATGCTTTACTTTACGCTTCGTTAGAAAGAACAGCAAAAAAAAAGTCAGTGAATGAAAGAGAATCAAACCACATTTCTCGTCAATCGAAGCATAGCAGTATTTAAGGAGACAGAAGAAGAAAAAACAACTGTGAGAAAAAGGGGCTTTAGGTGAGAGGAAAAGTAACCCACTGAAAAGTGTTCCTGGAGATAAAAAGGTCTTTGAAGATGTGTCATACCGCAGAAGAGAATCTTTCTGTGAGTCAGAATCAAAAAAGTCTATTCACTTGGGTAGTTTCAGCGATGATATTTTTTCTCTCTGTTTTAGGATATCTCGGTTGGGGCTGTGCGGTTGAAATGTTAGTTTATCCGCATGGTATATTTCGCATAACTTTCATGCTTTCGTGATAATATCGTTGCTCTTGTTGTTTTGACTCAAGCAGTTTAACTTTTCATAATCCGAAGAAGTTTTATTCGAATGAAGTCACCTATTCAAATTATGTGTAGCGAAAGTGTAACCAAATTGGCATTCGCCCGAATTGTATTCCATCCTTGTGCAAACCATATACAGAAATAAAAGGAGAGAATCTTTATCGTCTTCCCAACTGCAAATGATATTTTATCCTAACAACACTTCGACAATTCAGGCACATTTCCTATACGTTTGAAGAAAGGGATTACTTTATGCACAGTGTTTTCTCTCGGAAATAACTACAATTTTGTGAAATACAGAATTTATCAGAGATTGACAACACTGGAGATAGAGCATGGACAGTTCCGAGTTGGAAATCTATTAGGGGGCTAAGTATCGTATGAAGGGCACAATATCTTGAAGTGCTTGGCAAAACGTTTGCCCAAAAAGTTTCCTTTTACACAGTGGCGCACCCACGGGGTGGTCGATGCCCCCTTCCCCTTGGGTTGACAGCGGAAAATTATTACGTCGAAGTTTGAAACAAAAAGTCACGATACGCGATCTACATATACAGATGTACTTCTTAATCATGTACAATATATCATGAATGGAATACGGGATTACACCATACAATACAAATTTTGAAGATGACAGTCCGTTTTTTTGGTGTAAATATGACAAGGATGGTAAGTCAAATAATATCCGAAAACTTAAACATTTCGTTGTCCTGAATCGGAAACTTTGTCGTTCTGGGTGGTGGTGTTGTGGTTAGCATACCAGGGCGGTATCTGGGGGACGCGGGTTCGATTAACGCTCCAGGACGACAAAATTTTCATGTTTTCGGATATTATCTGACTTACCATCCTTGTCATATTTACACCAAAAAACAGACTGTCATCTTCAAAATATCTATCGTATAATTATAACACAATAATTATAAGGGAGCAGTTCTGTTAAATAAATTCAGAAAAATTTAACCAGAAAAAGAATTTCATCTACTGTTTCTACTATCTGACTTTTTTGTACTGTAACATTACTAGTAACTGGATACGAATAAATGTACAAAAGTCAACCTCCTTAATTGTTATAGCACCTGAATATTCTCACGGTAAATTTAGGGGGTTCACCCCACCTTGGAAAAATTCTGTATGCCATGACCACCTCCCCACCTTGGGAAATTTCTGGGTGCGCTGCTGCTTTCATAGATTTATCCCTTCACTGATGATGCTTATCTACAGTAAGTAAAAAAAGAAATGCAAGTTCATGCTGTATGCAGTATTTATTCAATGCATGTGGTACTGAGAACTACGGATACGAACCTCCATCGCAATTTTAGTGTGTAACCTGGTAAGGTACTTAACTTTTTAAACTATAATTACGAAAATGATGTGCCTCTGCAACTCTTCTACACATTCGCTCATATGACCTCCATACCCATTTCATAAAATAGTACAACGCCAAATTTAACAAACAGATTCATTCTAAATAACAAAATTTCTATGAATCCGAAAAATTCACATAGCTTTATACAAGTTTCCTAAAACCTTCGATGGTTGCATTCGCCATATGTTCTAAATGTTTAAATAATTTTGGGGAGCTAAAGAATGGGCCGAAGCCCACCTTGGCTCACCCATAGCGTCAAGACTGAGCACGACCTGGTAAAGCTGTACTTCATTAAAAGGATTTTAGAAAATACAGTTGTAATTTCTCATGATTTATAAATTGAAAGCTCTTACTGTAAAATTGGAAATAAAAAAATCTGAAGTGTTCTGCAAAATTTCCTTTTGAAAGTAAAAGATCGAAACAATTCCCATTGATGAAAATGAACCAACCCTGAAAGACAAATATCTAAACCAAAAAAAAAAAAACAACTTGTGACTTAAATGGTTTATAAAAATCATTTTTTTTTCCAAATAACTTCCTTTCCTATTTGTTTCCTTTTATTTTATTTGCGAATTGATCAGAAAATGAATATTACTTACAACATGGTACCACGAATCAATTTTTTTTTTAAATAAAGTCAATGACTCAAAAATTTAATTCATTCGAATATTTGAAACAGACGACAGGCAACAAAACCGTAGCCTACTACGAAATTTAAAATTTCGCTGCGATAGAAATGAAGTGGAAAAGGATTTTGTGATAGTTTCTGAGACTGGGCACTTAGTCTATGAATATCTTGTGGCTCGAAGGAGACGTTCGCGAAATGTAATAAGGGCTACTGCTTCTTATAGCACTAGAAAAGATCCTCACTGCTGCTCAATTGCACGTCTCTCCAAAATAGATTGAAAAAATTAGTCGTACAGCTGTTAATCAGATAAACATCTCTTTTACCCACATATAAAAGCCTTCAGCGTTTACTTGAAAATATCACTATAAATATCAGGTAGTCCCATAAGTAATGTCGTTTTCCGCATGCCAAACAGAACTTCTCCCTCTGGCGACCAGACTATGACGTAGACCACCACGGTCGTGATAAGACGTATTGTGTGGCAAACCCTTCGTGCCACTTGAGGCAGAGAACAAGAGTTGTACGTGTATCCGTTGAGCCGCTAAACTGCATAGGAAATGGTGGTGTCTGGAGAACACATCAGGCATATTGTGCTGCATGAGTTTAACTAGGGGCGTACAGCTACTGTAGCGACACGAAACATCAATACCGTATATGGTCAGAGTACCCTGGATGTCAGAAAGTGTCAATGATGGTTCCAGAAATTCCGAATGGGGAACAGCACCCTCACGGACACGCAACGCCAAGGATGACCTGTTGAGCTGGATAATGATTTGCTGAGAGCTCCTGTTGAGGGGAATCCAAGATAACAGTCGAGAAATTAGCCGCAATTGTCTATTCAACCCATTCAACTGTTCACAGGTATCTACAGGACTTTGGTTATGTGTCAAAACTGGGTAAGTGGATACCCCATAATTTCACTGCACAAAATCTGCAACAGTGTGCGGACATTTGCATTTTCCTTGCTCTCCTATGAAACGAGGGAGCCGTTTTTGCACAGAGTGCTTAAGGGAAATGAAAAATGGATTCTTTACCACAACATTAAGCGCAAACTTCAGTGGCTTCCTAAAGGGAATGCGCCTGCAGTAGTGGCTAAACCGGGACGTTCTCCACAAAAGGTTTTGCTTTCTGTTTGGTGGGATCTAAACAGAAAGCACGAGCTTCTGCCACCGAACAAAACCATTACAGGGGAGGTCTACTACTGTCAGCAGCTACAGCATCTACGCAGTGCATTGCAGGATAAACGTCCAGCACTACTTAATCCCAAAGGAGTGGTTATCCACTAGGACAACGCGAAACCACACACGGCCAAAATGACTAGTGCCCGATTGCAGGAGTTTGGATGGGAAAAACTTCCCCATCTAGCATATTCCCCTTACATCGTGCCATCCGATTACCATCTATTTCGCAGCCTCCAATACCATCTTGCTGGGAAAACACTTCAAAATGTCGAGAAGGTGCACCAAACCCTGTCTGACTTTTTTGGATCGAAACCCGTAGAATTCTACAAGTCTGGGATTCGAAAACTTTTGAACGATGGGAAAAGGTGGTCAGTGCCGGGGGGCACTTATTATAATGAGTGAAAGATCTGTTCCAGGTACGCATTTGTTTGTTTTCTTCACACGAGCAAAAAAGACATTACTTATGGGATGACCTGATATATAAAACTATTCCAGAATTGAACGAACTTAATTTACAAATAAAGGTTCAGAAACTCATAAGAAAAATTATCGTGCTCGAAACAAACTTTCCTACCTCCTCTGAAAATTTCGCGCTGGGAGTAATGTATCATATCTATGATCTGCTATTGAAAGGAAGCAGATGGAATGTTCCATCTAGCCGAAAGGTTATTCTACGCTGAATGATTAAGGAAATTCACGTTTGTTTATTTTTTTTTCACTTAAGCGCGCGCACACACACACACACACACACACACACAAATAAAATCAACTAGAAAAGGTTATCCTCACCGAAAGAAACAAATAACATAGCTCAAAAATGGAGCAACATTACAAGTTTGTGGCCACTTTTTGTTTTTCGGGAGTTTAAAGACCACCGTGAGCAACTCGATGGGCAGTCGCCCGTCCCTAATTTAGGGTCACTGGTTCTAAAGAAGAAAGAGAGCTAGTGCCGTAAGACAAACACAACATCCGTGCATCACCAGGATTCGAACCCGGGCCTACCTCGGACGAATAATCAGAATCCAGCGCTTAGATCACTGCTCCACCAAAACGGCAGGCGGCCTTTTAAAGAACCCAAGGGGATCTGCGTTAAATGATTCTTTAAACAACGAATTTGAATCGAGTTCGACTTGATTAACACGATTACTAACGTGCAAGAGAAAGAAAGGTGAACTGCCTAAGGCTCTGAGGAATCTGCTTCAGTTAATACGTAATAACTGAAATTTAGAAAGCGAGAGAACGAGAACCGGTGAAGGCAGAATAGTTGTTGTAACAGTGACTGTTAGAATTTTCGAGCGTCAGTATTTTGCAGAAAGGAATTCTTTAATAAATAATAAAATTTAGTTATCTTCCAGGCAGCATGAAAACTTCTCACCTACGTTGCAACTAATAAATTGGTAGTTTCTCATCCCCTACCCCCTTCTTTACCGTTTCTGCCGTCGAGCGAAGTAACTAACACTAAATCGTATTTTGGAGCGTGTCAAATGGCTACCGTGATGTAGTGTTGTGTCTGTGCATTGAAGTAGGTTTACGAAACTTCACATTTCCAGATTTTATGCTTTCGTTATCTCATCACCAAACTGGATAAATGTAATGGGGGAGGGGGAAAATACACAAGGTTAGTTCATTCATTAGGAAGACTTTGTGAGAGTTATTTGCTGCCGCAGGTTTCTTTCAAGAACAAACATGATGCTCATGTTTCTGGGAGGAAAGCCATCATTAGGCGAGACGTTATTCTCTCAGAACAGAATAAGGTAGGGAAGTTAACTGTCCGAAACTTATTTGTTTGGAATTTATTGTTTATTTCGATTAACAAACGTATCTAGAGCTTATTTTCGAATTCCGCCGCAAAAGTCGACTGAATAACAAATCAATACTGCATTCTGGCTGAACTACGAGCTGTTAGCTTTAACAGAATGCGCTAGATCAGAAGGTATGAAATGCTAAACTTGAAGAGGGATTATAAATACTGAACCACAAATTAATCTTGCCGAACGACGACACGGTTCTCTGAAGTGGGGAGCCCTTTTCCATCAAAAATGTTCTTGTCCCCTCTTATCAAACACGACGGTCGTTTCAGTTTCGAGTTACATCTGACAGTTCCTAACGGCAACCGCGAAGCTTCGATTGTTCCAATCTGGAGAAAGGTCTGCGGGTGGTCCTGCGGTTAGCGTGCACCACTTGGAGCTCCGCACGGAACATGCGGTGATTGAGGCAACAATGCTTCCGTGTGTGTGTGTGTGTGAGACACTAATTCATCTCCACCATTTGCTCATGTTTTGCTTGTGTGTAGTCGTTTTTGACGTGAGCGTGTGCATTCTTTTTTAGCGACTATACAAGACGACTCAAAACCAGGGGGACCTTTGAAACGATGAATGTGAAATGATTATTATTCCTTTTTACGTCGTATCAGTGTCTTGCGTTTTATGCATTCTGTTATTTTCGTATCTGCCCTTCCGCACAGTTTCATCTCGTGTAGTAGTACACTTCTTCATGTTGTTGTGTTTTGATGTTACTTTTTTATTTATTTCCTCGATTAACACTCTTATTGGCCAACTACGGCTCTTTCGCCATTAAAATCAAATAACTATTGGGTTGTCGGAAAAGTCATGACGTATTTTGGCACCCGATTGCGGTTGGGCGGTTTTGGAAGTACTAGAGGCATGCGCAGCTCTGTTATCGCTATGGCATTCAACAGGTGCCAGTTCCAGCTGCAGTCTAAAAGGAATAGTGTGCGATTTGGTTGATTTGCGGAGATTTTACATCAATTTGAGGATGGAAGACCAAACTGTGCATTTTCGCCATATTTTACTTCCGTTAAGGAAAGAAGGCGCGTCAAGCTTGTGAAAAGTTGGGTAAAGTGTACGGTGATAATGCTCTACAAGAACGTCAGTGCCAGCGGTGGTTCGCAAAATTCCGTGCTGGTGATTTTGACCTCAACGATGTTCCTCGGTCTGGGAGGCCCACCGAGGTGACTACCAAATCGAGGCACTGATCGAGTCAAACCCACGTTACACGACAAGAGACATTCTGCAGCTCACTGAAAGATGGCAAAAGGTTATCAAACAAAACGGGCATTATATCATTGATTGATCTTTGTTATTTCTGTCCATAAAGGACCTTTGCAAAACATGGCTAAAACACGTCATGACTTTTCCGACAACCCAATATCATGACTTAGAGCCGGGGAGACCCGGGTTTTGTCCTTCTGCCTTCAGTTGCCAGCAGCTGTTCGGAAGACACATCAAGCCTTTTCTCTAAGACTCCACGTTACAATGAGTCCACTCTCCTTTATGCAGCTTAAGGGGCCATTTAGTCCATCGCATAGTACAGGATGTCCCACTCGCTACCGAACCCTGCAGTTCTTTAATAATAATAACACCAATAAAGATATTGCAACGAAATTTGAAGTGAACTTACCTCATTTCGTGCGAAATGGGGTTATATCACAACATGTGCTGGAAGTAGCCACGATTTGCTTCCAGCCAGCATTGAATCCGGCGCTGTACGCCAGCCAGCCAGAGTGCTCATTAGTGCCAGACACATTTTCCTAAGTGTGTCCGCCAGCCAGCCTAACGCGCCTCTCTGCTGCTTTATGCCATTTCGCTGAGCGCGTCTACACAATACAGTTGTTTATAGTGAGTGCTCGTGGTTGTTTACATACGTGTGAAAATGCACCGGTATACTTTGGAGGAGCGAGTGTTTATTGTTCGCACTTATTTGTAAAACGGAATCCATAAAGTCTTGTCAACAGCAATTCGCGGAGAGGTTTGCAGACATCTGCCGAGCAAGTCCACCATTTGGGGATTGCCGAAGAAATTGGAAACCAAGGGGACTTTATTAGACGACCATGCAGGAGGTCGTCCATAAATGTCGGAGGAAACGATCGGGAATGTAAAGGGGCCGACTACTTGCGTCTCCCAAGAAGTCACTTCGTCGAATGGTACAGAAAACAGGGTTGTCCAAAAGCACGTGTCAACATGATGTGAAAAACAACGAAGCTTCATGAGTCCCGTATCTCTGTGATCCACGAACTGAAAGAGTCTCCCCACGTGAAACGAGTGACATATACTGTTGATGGTTTCAGACATTTCTTTAGGAAAATCTGAGCATTCTGGGCGTGGTTTCACCTGTCCGGATATGTCAGTTTTCAAAATTCCCGTATTTGTGCCAGTGAAAATCTCAACGCGATACGTGAAGAACCCCTTCATTCACAGAAAATTGGTGTTTGGTGTGGGATGACCCGACGCCGCATAATTGGTCCCATCTTCTTCGATACAACCATCACAACAGCTGCATATACGGAAATCTTCAACACCTTAGTAAGTCAATTTGACGACGAAGAACTCTCCATTTGGATATTATCAGCATGATGCAGAGACATCACACACATCACACACCAGTACGGCCGAAATTCAGTCCTTTTTTCGGCGACCGCGTCATTTCGAAGGATCTATGGCCACCGCGCTAGCCCAAACTGACGCCTCCTGATTACTTTTTATGTGGATATCTAAAATGGAGAGTTTACCAAAAGAAACCGCGAACCATAGATGCCTTGAAAGTAAACATCACCGAAGGAATTCAGGCAGTGACGGCGGACGAACTGACAAGGACTTTCCACAATATGTTGCGCCAGATTCAATGCTGTCTGGACGCAAATGGTGGCCACTTCCAGCACCTGTAGTGATGTCATCACATTTCGCATAAAATGAGGTAAGTCCACTTCAAATTTCGTTGCAATTGGTGTTAATATTATTAAAGAAATGCCGGGTTCGGTAGCGAGTGGGACACCCTGTATAAGTAATACCGTGATATAAAAATGAACCAACCAGAATGTACTGTTAAGGGGCTCGTTTTATGAAGGAATACAGTTGTTACGGGGTTCGGTTCCTTATGCCTGCTTGCAGCCAACTGAGGAAAATACGAAACAAATGGATAAATGATCGAGTTGTAGTCTCAAATTGTTTGTTATCTCACACGACGTTGTCCGGGTTGATTTTAAATGAAAATCATTACTTAATATTTCTGTCCTCTCGCTGCTTGTTTTATTTCTCTGTTGTTCGCTTTTTCGTATTTTCCACGCAATATTTCATATTACGTCTCTATTCACTGTTAAAAATGTTGTGGTATGTTGCACCAAAAAGTGCTACTCCAGCTGCACCACTTTCTGGGAGAAGATGCACTGTTGTGTGGTGCAAAGAAAACTAAACACCATGGTGCGACCTTGCATCATAATGTGGTGCGATCTTGTACCATAAAGTAATGCAAAGTTCCAGCTTGTTGTTGGGTTCTGTTTGCACCACATAATGGTGTATCATTTCTCAGAAAGTGGTGCAGCTGGTTTAGCACCACTTTTTGGGTGCAACCTACCACAAATTTTTTAGAGTGTTCTGGTCCCCAAGATCCTACCAAGAAATATGCTTCTCATCATCATCTCTGCCCGGTCCCCGTGCAGCTCGCTGTCCAGAAAAACCTCCTTCAGAGCATCATTCCCTAAGTTCTGACTTCTTAGCATGTCCTCTTATGTCCGTCGTCATGGCGTCACGGTCTAGGGTAGAAGTCTGGCCTTTTTTTAATTTAGAGAACAAAGCAACGGGCCGGGCTTTTCCCTAGACACATACGACCGGACCGGGCCGGGCCAAGTCGACCCATTCTTTTTATCGCAAAAAGTCGTGTTCCCCGATTTCCTGGTGTGTTTAACTGTTTCGCTGACTTTACGTACTTCCATGACAAAGCCCAGGGCGTAATCGGAAAAGCAAGGAGAGGCACTCAAAGTTTTTTTTACCAATCTATAGGTATTAAAATGGTAAAACCATTTTGTGGCTTGTTGACAGCAAAAAGTTTTTTTTTTTTTGTTTTTTTTTTTGGGTTGGAGGGTTAACGACCACCGTGAGCAACTCAATGGGCTATAAGCAGTCGTCCGTCCCTAATTTAGGGTCACTAGTTCCAGCGAAGGGAGAGAGCCAGTGCCGTAAGACAAACACAACATCCATGCCTCACCGGGATTCGAACCGCAAAAAGTTTCGACCCTGAGCGAATGTGTGTGTGTTGTGTGGAGTGGGGGATGGGGTGTGTCTGCAGTGGAGTGAGGTGTGTCTGCAGTGGAGTGGGGTGTGTATGTGTGGGTTTGTATGAGACAGTGGGACGACATCGATCTTTTCTCGTATCCCTAATCTGCCTATAGAGATTGACTTTTGTAGTGTTACAGCTTACAAGTTCAGAGAAAAAGATTCTGAACGCGCTTAATCTTTCCTTTTCTCTCTTTTTAAAGGTTATATTTTTCGATTATTGTCAAAGTTAAATTAATATTTTCAGGCTTGCATTCAATATTTTCAATAATATCTCATTTCATTATTTAATTTTCACATTTTCATAAAATACAATAGAAAGACAAAGTAATACCAAATGGCACATCACGGACCTGACCGGGCCTAACCAAGAGCATAAATTGACGGGCCCGGGCTGGGCCGAGCCGAATGTCTGATATTTGAAATGGGCCGTGCCGGGCTGGGCCTTAAGCGCACGGGCTCACCAAATTAGGCCCGTGCAGACCTCTAAGTCCAGGGTGTCACTGATACAATAAATTAATTAAGCAGTCTCGATCGCCCTGTGGATGAGAATGCATCTGACTACGGCGTATGCCATTAACCGATTGGGGCCTTCAAGTTTTCTAAAACGACCTTCCGCGCAAAAGAAACGATTCCGTTTGAACCTCGCCTTTTTGAGTTCAATTACTGATGCCGCCCCAGATATTGCTTTCGAACCTACCGGTAAAAAGTTTCTTGCTTGGAGAAATGAATAAATACGAAAATGCTTTAAAATGTTATATTCACAGTCACAGACATCTATGAAATGACCTAAAATGCACAGGGCAAAATTTCCAGGAAGAGCATGCGAATGAACAGAAGTAATGTCTAACTTGGCAATACTAGCGAACTGCAGGATTGTTTTTTATTCCGATATAACTATACCGAAGCAGTTATATCGGTGTCACGTGGCTCTTGGGTATTAGGAAAGAGCCACGTGACACCTGCCATCCTCACGTACAAAACTATGACGTTGAGATGACTTTCTAAACAGCTCACTGCAAAGGCTGCAGACGTGTACGAAGAGCAGATAGCGGAAACATGGGAAGGACTAGTGCTTTAAGCGACTTTGAGAGAGGAATGGTAGTTCGAACTAGGCGGGCCGGTGTAAGTATATCAGAAACGGCAAATTTGCTCGGCTATGGAAGGATAACTGTATCGAGGGTGCACAATGTGTGGCGCACAAACAACAAAACAAGCAGTCAGAGGTCTTCCTGAAGGCGGAAACGACTGGTCGATGTTCAAGGGCAACGACGTTACAACAGAATTGTACTAGGTAACAGACGAGATCCATTGCGTCAAGCAACCGCGCGGTACAAAACTGGTGTAGAGAGAAATTTTTCAGCACACACAACCCGCAATACGCTGGCGCAAATGGACTATAACAGAACACTTTCATTTTGTGTACCACTAGTCTCTGCTAAAATCCGACAATTTCATCTGTATTGGTCACAGGAGCACCAAAATTGGACCATTGAGAACAAAAAATGTCGCCTGGTCCCAGGAATCACACTTTTAATTAATACACTCCTACGGGTGGGCCAGAATATGGCGTCAACAACACGAATCAATGGATCTCAGCTACCTAATGCTGACTATAGAAGCTCGTGGAAGCGGTGCAGTGGTATGGGGGGGGGGGGTCATGAAGAGCATTGGTTTCCGCAATGCCTCTGGAACAGCATTAGAATACCTCTGGAACAGCTCCAGTCCAGAAGACCGGCGGTGACTTTGGGTCAGTGACATTCGATGTAGTGGCCGCTAGGTGGCCAGGTCTGCCTCAGGCAGTCTTCTGGGTATCGTCCAGATCTTCTGTATCGTACTCAGTCAGTCTCCTGGGTATCGTCCAGGTCTTATGTATCGTCCTCAGCCAGTCTCCTGGGTATCATCCAGGTTTTCTATATCGTACTCAGCCGTCAGTCTTCTGGGTATCATCCAGGTCTTCTGTATCGTCCTCAGCCATTCTCCTGGATATCATCCAGGTCTTCTGTATCGTTCTCAGCCAGTCTCCTGAGTATCATCCAGGTCTTCTGTATCGTCCTCATCCAGTCTTCTGGGTATCGTCCGGGTCTTCTGTATCGTACTCAGTCTCCTGGGTATCGTCCAGGTCTTATGTATCGTCCTCAGCCAGTCTACTGGGTATCATCCAGGTCTTCTGTATCGTCCTCAGCCAGTCTCCTGGGTATCATCCAGGTCTTCTATATCGTACTCAGCCGTCAGTCTTCTGGGTATCATCCAGGTCTTCTGTATCGTCCTCAGCCAGTCTCTTGGGTATCAGCTAGTCTCCTGGGTATCATCCGGGTCTTCTGTGTCGTCTTCAGGAAGTCTTCTGGGTATCGTTTATGTCTTTTGCGTACTGTCCAGGTAGTAACAAGGACGTTCATGGTAGCAGCGAAAGCTTGTCAAATCCTCTACAGTTGCCAGTGGCTCCGCAACCTCTTGGCGACGAATACGCTGGTCTACCAGTGCTGATGTCACATGAAATCTACGACGACTGTTCATTCCCTTTTTGCAGTCATTGTTGTGGCATACATGTTGTATTGGATACGATACGGCGTGTCGACCACCCAGCGTCACATAAATCCTACCTCGCTGAAATACATCTATTGGTAGAGATGACAAGGTTGACGAGTCATCTTAGGTCCTTCAGAAGGTCATATCTAGCTTGGATACTGAATGCACCTTTCCGTAACACCAAAAAGGTGCAGAACTTGAAACTGAGATTACCCTCTTGTCTCTCACACATATCACGCGATTCATTGTGCAGTCGAATGATATGCATTCCAATCTGTATGGCGATACGCCTTCTTCTGGGTCGGGCAATTTCAATGTCCAGCAGTGTATTTGCCGTCGGTTACAAACATTTTCCGGGAAGCAGCATAATTCCTTTCCTCGACTTTACCATAATACTATACACTCATTAACAGTATCAATTCCAAATTCTTTCGGCTGATTTTCAAAGGCACTCTGTGGTAGCGCTACATGCGCTCCAATACACCAAGTGATAACTGAATTATAACCACCCCTATCAAAAGTGAATGCGGCCAGTTGACCACGTGATTTCCGAAAGGGGCGCGAGAAATCGACCGACGTAGCATACATAAGGTGTGAGTGGAGCAGTAGGTTGTAACCGGGGCTTCCATATTTATCGGAAGTGAATTTCAGCAGCCGTTTTGCGGGATAAATAATTGGAATCACTTTCCTTCAATTCCTGCCATTTGGATGGGAAGGCCAGCGATCAGGCAAAGTATTTCCTTTCCCACGCGTCGCAGCAGAAGGGGCAGCGAAGCAATTAAGAACATAGAGTTTTGAGAGCGAAGCCGTGGCCGCGCTTTCTAAGAATAGGTCGGACAAGGGGACAGTTTTTTAGGGGTTTCTCTCTCCGGGCAATAGAAGAGACACGGTGGCGAAAAGCCGAGAGAGAAGCAGAATATTTTTAGGAGGCTCTGAAAACCTCGCGGGTTTTGTCGGAATGGATGAAGGAAGAGGTTTGAATGGGCGGTGAGAGATAAGCAGAATTCTGAGAGTAGGACACCGAGGGACAATTAAAATAATGAAAGCACCAAAATGACGGACAAAAGCTCGGTGACATTCCACGCAATATCTGAATAAAAGTCTTCCTCATTACACGAAAAGGTTTTAACTAGAGTTGCTTTTTGATACCTTGTGTTTTATTTATCTGCTCCAGTCGGGGGAATTACGGGTTAAACCTCCGATGCAGAACTTACTGCAGAGCAAACATCAAGCGAACTCTCCCCACAGGGCGCTGTAATAGAACTCAGGACCAAGCCCTGTAACAAGGTAGTTAAAATTTGGAGTGCGATGGGCAAACTGAAGGATCTATCGGACTTTGAGAAAGGACAGATTGTCGCCTCGATTTCCCAAACTGGCTGAACTGGTGGGTAGTTTGCGAGCTGCCGTAGTTAAAGTGTATCGGGACTGGCGTGAAAATGGTCAAACAACGGCCAGGAGGCAGAACTGCACAGGACAGCGAAAGGTTGATGTGAGCGGGAAGCGCCGGGTCCGACGACTCGCAATGGCCAACAGACGAAGTATTGTTCACTAGCTACCCAATACAACAGAGGTCAACCCGGAATATTATCTACCATTACCGTGCGTCGCACGCTCCAACGTATGGGATATATAAGAGCAGAACACTACGACGACGACGACGACATCCTCTAATCACCACAGTTCATCGTCGCAAAAGACTCACCTAGAGCAAAGATCGTGCAAATTGGACGTCAGTTGACTGGAAAGAAAGTATGCTGGTCTGACGAGTCGCATTTATTACGCCAGTCCGTGGATGGTCGTGCATACGTATTTGGTGCAAACAGCATGAGGCAATCGATTTATCCTGTATGAGCTCCACCGTTCAAAATCCGGTTGAATGGTGTGGGGCATGCTTATCTGGTAGGAACTTTGACCCCTGGTGCATGTGGAACAACGTATGACTGACGCCCACTATCGTGAATTGCTGGCTGACTCTGTACACCCAGCTATGCTGCATTTTTCCCGAATGGCGACGGTGTCTTCCAAAATGAATGTGCCGAGCAGCAGGTCCAATGTTGTGCAGGGATGATTTGAGGAACACAATTCAGACTTCCAGCATATCGACTGGTCTTCTAACTCACCCGAGATCAATACCGTAGAGCACTTGTGGGACACTATGGAAACGGCATATCAGGCGTCTGGATACACCATTGACTTCCATACCTGCATTGAAGCCCGCATTTACACTCCGTTTGGTTGGCCATACGTCCCAACTGCTTCCGGCATCTTATTGAATCGATGCCGCGGCGGATAGCTGTTGTACTGCGCGCGAAAGAAGGGCCTACGGAGTATTAGGTAGGTGGTCAAAATTAAGCTATCCCTAAGTGTATGTTTAACTTTTTCTGATCCTGTAACGACGGGATGGGGCCATTTTTATGCTGGCTGCTTCACGCAAAGCATTCTGTCTGTCATTCGACTCTTTCAGCCACATCAAAAGCTGAAATCTGTTATTCCTATTTCTTTGTCGTATCAGAGAGTTCCAAATTCTAGGCGCCATTTCAGCTGAACATTTTAGCGTAAAATCTGAATCGCAATAATACAGGTAATTGTGTCCTTTCATTTGTGTCGTAATTTGTGTTCTTTGTTTTTTAACTTAGGTAATTTTTAGCACGAAAATATATCTGATGGTGTCCTTTAAGAGTCCCACTATTACCGCCTGTGTTCTAGTCCTAACGTTTCTCTGCGACTTCAATGATTGTTTAAGAACAAGTGAGTTCCTTTATTTCTATTTTTAAATTATTGCCTCTTAGAAAACTGAGAGAGAAAGACGAATCGAATAAAGCCAGGCTCTAGGAGCAAGATTTAAGAACCCGAACCGCTTGGTCAACGACAGTCTGCCATAGTCGTGGAATTCTTGTTAATAAGGTAACTTCTTAATGAAGAGCATAAACGTCAGCTACAAATAAGAAAACAATTCCTTATCAGCAACGTATTTTCGAAGCGAACGTACACTAATTGTTTTATCTCAGACGAAACAAAAAGAAAAACATTAACTTTATTCCCCCTTATTTACGAAGCATTCATTAATTTAACAAAAAACAATTGCCTTTGCATATTTGGGAACGATACGATCGTTTTTACTCTAACAAGAACGAAACTTAACGACCAGCAGAGGCGAGACAATCCCCAGAAGGTGCACTGCACGACAGAAGCGATGATGTAAGTAGCACAGTCTCCCTGTTTTTTTACAAACTTGCGAAGGCTACAGATGAAAGTAGAAAACACTCGATGTAGTTTGTTTCATTTAACGAGTAGGAACGTTTAAAAACATCCTCACAAAGAGAAAAGCTGACGACCCAAGTGTTTCTTCGCTTACAAGGAAACAGCAGAAATAACGAACTTCATCAAGAGCAATTATTCTAATGATTGGATTCAGCAAGATGCTAGAAGTCGAATTAAATAGCTGAAGCGAAGTCAATGCTTACGTAGCTTTTCTCCTTTTTATTTCATGCAAAAAAAAAAAAGATTGTGAATGCGAGCACTGAGAAAACCGACGGCCTTCCGATTCAACGAAAAGCTTTGTCTTCAATAAGGTTTGAGGGGCTGAATCTCAAAGGACAAAATGTCGACAAGGGAGTAAAGAAAAAAGAAAAAAAAAAATGTGTATGTTTCAATAGCATCGGTCCTCAACAAAAACCTAGATTTCTATCCCAGTGGAACAAAAGCACTGTATCAAAGCAACAAACGATGTATGAAACGAATTCTGGTTCATTTTTGCTAGCACCCATTCACTACGTCCTTCATTATTTTACAAAATGCTTCAGTTTGTTTTCCTTTTCTTTCCCTTCTTTTTTTTAATGAAGAAGTGATCGTGAAAGGTAAAAACTAGCACCATGATCAATTTTTATATTTCCTAGTTAAAACGATGAATTCTTCAAAAGCAGTAAGTTTTTAGTATTGATTTAAATAGCTAAACATTGTAAATTACGCAGATGACGCTTCCGGAGATGCTGACTTCCGAAATTCCTTCGTAGCAGGAATGTATGAACCAGCAAAGAGAACAATGTCATTCATTAGTAGCAGGACAAAATACAAGACTATTACATAGCGAGCTGAATTTAGAATACAACATACCTTGGACCCCACGACGGTATATCGAAATTTCATAATTACCACCGGTAGCGTATCTTGGGTCGGAGACCTGGGCAATCTGATCAGCCCCCCCCCCTCCACGATCCAGTACTGTTTTTTGTTTTATTTTAATTGTGAAGTTTATTTTTGTGTTGATAAGTAATAGAACCTTTTTTATTTTATTTTAGGTACATGTTATTGGTACCATAATATATGCAAGAATTCAGCTGTCTACCTGTGCGATAAAACACCATACCGTAAGTTGCAACTTAAAATCACTTTATTTACAATTTAAAAGTAGGTTAAAAAAAAAAAACTGACTAGCGCTTTCGGGGATCCCGTTGTCCCCATCTATGGGGTCCAAAGCACCACAGGGACACGATAGAGGCAGTCATTATATACAGATAAAAAAAAAAGAAGTCCAATGGCTAATCTGCACTTCTTGTCTAGTGTCATTTGTAATTTCTTATACTTTGTGTAATATCAGATGTTAATAACATGCACGCCTTTTTCTGTTTAAATGTTGGCATCACTAAAATGTTGGTGACGTGGTGTACGGGGGGAGGGGGGGGGGTATCTGTATATAATGACTGCCCCTGTCGTGTCCCTGTGGTGCTTTGTACCCGTAGATGGGGACAACAGTATTCCCGAAAGCGCTAGTCAGTTTGTTTTTTTTAACCTACTTTTAAATTGTAAATAAAGTGATTTTAATTTGCAACTTATGGTATGGTGTTTTATCGCACAGGTAGACAGCTGAATTCTTGCATATATCACTTCTCGTGCGAAATTGTTTTTCTGGTTATATGGTACCGTAATACCAAATAATTATGAGGATTAAGATTTTAATACTTATTTGTGCATGCACTACATTCTTCTTTCCTTTTGTGTAAACTTGAATGTAACGTTTTCATAAAATGTTTCTTCCGAGTACTTTTTCATTTTTAAAAAATATTTTTCTCTATTGACAAAACAGCCAAGCTGCTCAAGTGTACATGTCCTTGTATGGCCCTAAGGATATGTCTGGATTCTTTCTAATGCAGAAAAACTTCTTTCGGCAATTGCAGTTGTTGATGGAAAATTTAATATTAGGTCTGCTAATTTGTACAATTCAATAATCACAATGTCCAAATATTCAATTTCATGTAATAAGTAATATATCTTACTGATTTCTTTTTGTATTCATCAAGGGAATAAAACCCTCTCAGTTCATTTTTGAATCAAATTGTATCCACATTTGAAGCATAGGTTCTTTAAGGCAGTAGATGTTCAGGAAAGCTTTTACAAAATTTATCGAAACAGTTCGAATCCAACAAGACCCCGGATTTAAGATATATTATAATATCGCTGATTTTAATTCATTGACACTTCACGCAACTGAAACAACTCTCGCTAAACACGTGCTGTTACGCGCGGGAGCATAGAAGTGACTAAGGTAGTTTAGGTCTTCTCTTTTCTAAAGAAACCCTTGCCCAAAGCCCATTCTCCCTTCACTAGCTCGCTCCTTTATGTTTGCCATGGAAACGCTAGACGGCGATCGTATCCAAAGTCTTCGAATCACACAGCGAAGACTGCTGGAGCTGTTTGTATCACTATGATACCATCTCTCCACTAAGCGGCCCGTTGGCCTTTTCTCGCCAGACTGATTCTCCTAGTCAAAAGAAGCGAATCCGCACATGTGTTTTTTTCGCAGCAAAAGCATCGACATAGCTTAATACAGTCGACTTTTATTTATGCATTCTCTGGGGGCTTCGCAAAATCTTTTTCGGAATCGCGGGCCACATGGCAAAAATGGAATGGGTTTTCAGACCACATGACAAAATGGAGTGGGGTTTTCGGGCCACATGGTAAAAATTGAATGGGTTTTCGTGCCACATGACAAAAATGGAATGGATTTTCGAGCCACATGATAAAAATGGATGGGGTTTCGGGCCACATGATAAAAATGGAATGGGGTTTCGGGCCACATGATAAAAATGGATGGGGTTTCGGGCCACATGACAAAATGGAGTGGAGTTCTCGGGCCACATGACAAAATGGAGTGGAGTTCTCGGGCCACATGACAAAATGGAGTGGAGTTCTCGGGCCACATGACAAAATGGAGTGGAGTTCTCGGGCCACATGACAAAAATGGAGTGGAGTTCTCGGGCCACATGATAAAAATGGATGGGGTTTCGGGCCACATGATAAAAATGGATGGGGTGTCGGGCCACATAACAAAATGGAGTGGAGTTTCTCGGGCCACATAACAAAATGGAGTGGAGTTTTCGGGCCACATGACAAAATGGAATGGGTTTTTTGGGCCACACGGTAAAAATGGAATGGGTTTTTTGGGCCACACGGTAAAAATGGAATGGGTTTTTTGGGCCACACGACAAAAATGGAATGGGTTTTTTGGGCCACACGACAAAAATGGAATGGGTTTTCGGGCCACACGACAAAAATGGAATGGGTTTTCGGGTAACATGACAAAAATGGAATGGGTTTTCGGGCCACATGACAAAAATGGAATGGGTTTTCAGGCCACATGAAAAGGAAGAGCAGACATACATGTGATTATTATGAATATCTGTTATCCCAAGAGGTTTTGAATCCTAAAACTGAACATTTGAATAAAGAAGCGATGTAGTTAACGTGATGCCTATGTAACAAAAAAGTTTGAAGTAATTCCTCCACATTTTTTAGCTTACTTTAAAATTTTTGAATTATAATTTATCCCAACATAGCTCACTTCATCTTTGGGAATTTGAAGTCCATGGACCCAAGCTAACTACTGAAATAACAATCTTTGAAAGTAGAACAGGTATATGTAGAAATTAATCTGAAGTCTCTGGAGCATACAGTTGAAATTATATGGAAATATACGATTCATTAATCATAGTGTAATCCAAATTAATGTAAAACTAAAAATTACCAAAAGTGAAAAAATAAGTTCTTCAAATATTTCAATATTTTTTACCATTTCATAATTATGTGGAAGAGGTCTCGTGGGGCCACTAATTACCTGAGGGACGCGGGCTAAATTGCCCTGACCTAAATAATAGCAGGGTAAAGGTTGTACGGAATAAACTCCTGGCTTCCAGCACGTAAAACATTCATACATGTACAAATCACAAACAAGGTACATATTTTTAGGTTTCATATGCCGATATGGTGCTGATATTAAATCTTGGGTTTAGTCGGTACTGTAAAAAACAAGTTGTGTGAATTTACGAAAAAATTCTCAAAATAACGTGCAGCAAAGTTGCCGGTAAATGTCAGTCTTTTTAAGAAATTTTCATTTTTAAAAGTGCCCGTTAATTTTAGCTTCCGTATTTTCACAGATTTTCCGTAGTCAGAAATTCCGTTTATTTCAGAAAAATCCATTTCAGTTTAAACTGAAATTCTACGAAATCGACAATCCCGCATTTTTCAGCCCTTACCCCAGGTAATCCTTCCGCTGCAGTCAGGATCGAACCCCTCGTCGTTTGGGGTGGTTCAACAGGTAACGCACTCCTTTAACTACTGAGCCACAAACGGTCGGATATCCGAAACACGTTCATCGTAAAACAAATTGTCGGACGATGATTTTTTTTTTTTTTTTTTGTCACTAATGCGAGTGATTTAGTCATTTTGTTTACTGTTGGAACTTATTTTTCTGAATATTTTTGTAATAATATTTTATTTCTGCAGGAGAACTTTTCTCAAATGAAATTTTTTTCGTCGTGATTTTTCAAAGCAACAAAAAGCTTTAAAACTTGGTATTTTTTTTAAACTCATAATAACTTTCAGTTATTTTTAAAACAGATGAATTGTACTTTTTTGTAGTATTATTTCACAAAAAAAAAACCCTCCTAAATATGAAATTTATTGTTGAAATATAATAGCTTTTGTCTTAAGTTGCCCAAAGACTGATACATAGACCATCGTATAATCATCTGTACAATAAGTACCCGGTTTCTTACAGTAACACAATATGTAATAAATAGCTGGTGCACAAAATACGAGAGAGGAGAAGAAATATCCTGTGCCACAATAAACAAAATTCATGCGATATGCTATCCACAATATCCGATCTTGCTACGGAACTTCAAAATTCGGCAGACGATTGAAATTATGTAAAAGTTAATCAAACTTCAAGTATTGTCACCAATCGCTCCTATTAGCGGTCATTTCTCGTCTTATATACACGGAAAAAGTGAGAACGGAGTTTTTCCATTAATATAAGACAGGAATTGCGGAAAGATTTCTGAAAATTCATGAGTTTCCGTTAACGCATTTCTAAAACGGTAATTTGCCGTCAGTCCCTATATATAAAAGTTAAAGTTTGTATGCTTGTTTGTTTGTCCGCTATACAAATCTAGAGTTTTCAACTTAGAACCACCAAATTTGGTATACTATCTCATGGTATTCTTAGATCATAGAAGGGTTTTGGAAGGGATCAGAGCCCGCGGGAGGTCAAGAGGGCCAGCATACAAAAGTTTCGTTATTTTAGTTAAAATTTCTACAGTTTTCAACTTAGAACCACCAAATTTGGTATACT
Source organism: Macrothele yani (assembly GCA_039090855.1). NCBI lineage: Eukaryota > Metazoa > Arthropoda > Arachnida > Araneae > Macrothelidae > Macrothele > Macrothele yani. The sequence continues at coordinate 7,543,113 of CM077014.1, forward strand.
ATCTCATGGTATTCTTAGACCATAGAAGGGTTTTGGAAGGGATTAGAGCCCGCGGGAGGTCAAGAGGGCCAGCATACAAAAGTTTCGTTATTTTAGTTAAAATTTCTACAGTTTTCAACTTAGAACCACCAAATTTGGTATATCTCATGGTATTCTTAGACCATAGAAGGGTTTTGGAAGGGATCAGAGCCCGCGGGAGGTCAAGAGGGCCAGCATACAAAAGTTTCGTTATTTTAGTTAAAATTTCTACAGTTTTCAACTTAGAACCACCAAATTTGGTATATCTCATGGTATTCTTAGACCATAGAAGGGTTTTGGAAAGGATTAGAGCCTGCGGGAGGTCAAGAGGGCCAGCATACAAAAGTTTCGTTATTTTAGTTAAAATTTCTACAGTTTTCAACTTAGAACCACCAAATTTGGTATATCTCATGGTATTCTTAGACCATAGAAGGGTTTTGGAAAGGATTAGAGCCCGCGGGAGGTCAAGAGGGCCAGCATACAAAAGTTTCGTTATTTTAGTTAAAATTTCTACAGTTTTCAACTTAGAACCACCAAATTTGGTATATCTCATGGTATTCTTAGAATATAGAAGGGTTTTGGAAGGGATTAGAGCCCGCGGGAGGTCAAGAGGGCCAGCATACAAAAGTTTCGTTATTTTAGTTAAAATTTCTACAGTTTTCAACTTAGAACCACCAAATTTGGTATATCTCATGGTATTCTTAGACCATAGAAGGGTTTTGGAAGGGATTAGAGCCCGCGGGAGGTCAAGAGGGCCAGCATACAAAAGTTTCGTTATTTTAGTTAAAATTTCTACAGTTTTCAACTTAGAACCACCAAATTTGGTATATCTCATGGTATTCTTAGACCATAGAAGGGTTTTGGAAGGGATTAGAGCCCGCGGGAGGTCAAGAGGGCCAGCATACAAAAGTTTCGTTATTTTAGTTAAAATTTCTACAGTTTTCAACTTAGAACCACCAAATTTGGTATATCTCATGGTATTCTTAGACCATAGAAGGGTTTTGGAAGGGATTAGAGCCCGCGGGAGGTCAAGAGGGCCAGCATACAAAAGTTTCGTTATTTTAGTTAAAATTTCTACAGTTTTCAACTTAGAACCACCAAATTTAGTATACTATCTCATGGTACTCTGACTTAGACCGCAGACAGTTTTGGAAAGGGGTCGGAGCCCGGGAGTCAAAGGACTGTGGTGTCAAAGGGCCCCCATAAAAAAAATTCGCAAAAAGTTCTACAGTTTTCGATTTACAACCACCAAATTTGGTATTTTATCTCATGATACTCTGACTTAAACCGTAGGCAGTTTTTGGAAGGGGTCAGAGCCGGGAGGGGGAGGAGTCAAGGGGCCCCCTATACAAAATTTTCATAAAACGTTCTACAGTTTTAGATTTAGAACAACCCAATTTGATATATTATCTCATGGTACTCTAACTTAGACCGTACACGGATTTTGGAAAGGGTCGGAGCCCAGGGAGGTCAAGGAGCCCCCATACAAAGTTTTCGAGAAAATTTCTACAGTTTCCAATTTCGAACCACCAAATTCGATATACTATCTCATGGCACTGTAACCACTTATTCCTAAAGATATGCCGTTTGACTTCAAGCGTCTGCAATTCCTGATTCATCTGGCCTATGCTATGTTCATCCACAAAGCGCAAGGCCAGTCATTGGCAATGGCTGGCATTAATTAGGAGGAACCCTGCTTTACACATGGACAACTCTATGTCGCCTGCTCAAGGGTTGGCAATCCTAAAAATCTCCACAGTTTTGCCCCGAATGGAAAAAAAAAAATATATTGTTTACCAAAAAGCAATAACCTAAACGAATTAAAATAAATTGACTGGAAAATTGCAGGAATATATTTTTCATTCATAAAATTTCACCCGCTGAACTTGGTGATTCCACGAATATTTACCCGGGAAATACCGGGTACCCGTGCTAGTATAAGATAAACTGTAGAAATGTTTCAGAAAATTCAGAATTTCACGTGGCACGAAAAATTCCTTGAAATTCAGATTTCTTTCTGTCATTTCACGGAAAACGTATCAGAATTATGCTTCGTTAATTCAAGAAAGAAAATCACGGAAAGTGGCTCGTGAATTACAGATTTTTTTTTTTTTTTACAGTGTGTTGCATCTACAGAGCTTGAAGTATGTATATGAAATCCAATATTCCTGGTGAGCGAAAGACCCTCTCTGTTGTAATCTCATGTTTTCAACAGATGTGTATTTTTTTTCGGGTTTTCGGAAGGAAAGGCACTTCCTGAACAAAACATAACTTCACTTTATTCTTCCAGCTTTCCAAACGCGGCATAACGCCAGTATATGCAACGGCGTTCCACAGCAGACACAGCCTAATGTAGTTAATGAAGCATAACCTCAAGTCATTTTAGCTACGTTCTTCATAATTTTAGCATTACTGTATCATGACCATCTACATTAGAGGGGATCACTTCCATGGTGGAATACCCTTCTCAATATGGGAAGCCCTCCATATTTCACACTTGAAGCGTTTAGTATTTAACGTTGGGTCTTAAAAATCATAAAAACACATCAGTGTGGGGGATTAGCACGCAGTCATATTGGCCTTGTTTCTGTGTTGCGGTTATAGTCATATTTGTTTTGTTTCTGTGTTGCGGTTATAGTCATATTTGCCTTGTTCCTGTGTTGCGGTTATAGTCATATTTGCCTTGTTCCTGTGTTGCGGTTATAGTCATATTTGCCTTGTTCCTGTGTTGCGGTTATAGTCATATTTGCTTTGTTCCTGTGTTGCGGTTATAGTCATATTTGCCTTCTTTATGTGTTGCGGTTATAGTCATATTTGCCTTCTTATGTGTTGCGGTTATAGTCATATTTGCCTTGTTTATGTGTTGCGGTTATAGTCATATTTGCCTTGTTTATGTGTTGCGGTTATAGTCATATTTGCCTTGTTTATGTGTTGCGGTTATAGTTGGAGAGATATGGTGTCCCTATTGGGATTCACACTCTTACTTTTGCAAAATCTGATTCTTTGCATTTCGCTGCGTCTGTGGTGACGCAAATCCTCCTCTGTTTATTTTTCCTCCCCCTGTATTTCCTCCGCGTGCATTTCGTCATAGACACTGCATCATCATATAGAAAATTACTTTTTGTTCAGTGTGTTTGTCGTTCCTCTGCGGCTGTTTCTTGTTTCCGTATGACATATTGACTGCCAGTTGTAGCGCGCAAAGTGTTGTGCACGAAAGAACATCCGTCTAGGAAAGACAAACATCATTTTCAGCAAAACAATAATAATAAAAACCTTGGGGTGGGGGAATAGGGGGGTGGCACATACGGCAAAAGAAAAATGATCGAAAAAACTAAGAGTGACTGACTTTTAACATATAAACATAATCCCCAAGGGAAACGTGCAACTTTCAAACTAGAAGTGTCCGGTAACAACAATTGAAGATGTCATCGTTGGAAAAGCATCTTCGAATGATGATCGTAGTAAACTCATAAGCCTCCAACCTCTCTCATCTAAAAAATGTTGCTCTTAATGTGGAATTGTACAAATATAAAGAACAAGCTAAATCACCTTTATACTGATATTCACAGTGTACTGGGTTTTACCCACCATCCCGAAACTTCGGATATTTATTTCATAACGTCAGTCTTTTTCAGCTCTGCTATGTTTGTGGCGTTGTTTTTTAAAGAAACCATCCAGCGTTAAGTTGCATATTTCGAGGGGGGGGAGCAATTGATTCCATATAGCATTCATCTGTATAATTCAAGTTATTTTCGTTGACGAGAGCGTTGCCCTTGAAGCTAATAACCCGCTCCATTTAACCCCACGGGAGCGTCTCCCTTCCAAAAGCCTGACTTTCTAAAAACTCAAAGCAAATAATCATACGAAATAATAAGAAATTTGTATCTTCAGTGGAAAAAGGGAGAAAATCCCACTTTGAGATGTTACAGCTGTATTTCTGGACTTAAGATATTTAGGGGAAATTTTTACCTTCAGAAGACTACACCCGTTTAAAGTAAATACTACTTATTACACAAGCATCGAGCTTTACATACACTATATTGACAAAAGTCACCGAATACCTAGAAAAGAAACACAAAAGAGCCTTTATTGACATACATCAGTACGGTGTCGGCATACCTTTGGCCTTAAAGGATGCACTGACCCTTCGAGACAGGCTTTCGACACGGTTTTGGAACACAGCGATGCGCTTTCATGCAGAATATAACGTTGCCGCTAACTGTTGCTTAGTAGTAGGCCTTGGTTCCAAACTTCTTATGCGGCGCTTTAATTCATCCCATAGGTGCTCTATGGGATTAAGATCAGGGCTCCGCGCTGGCCAGACCACATACGATACAGAATTATCGTCAAACCACGCCGTAACAGTCCTTGCTTTATAGCTCGCTGCATTATCCTGCTAGTACCAACAAGGCTTGGTTCCATAGTATTGCCATAGAGTTGGTAGGACATAATTGTCCAGAATATCGAGGTAGACATGGTGGTTAACATATTTCTCCACGATAACCAATGGGCCGGGACCATACCACGAATAACACACTCACACGAGTACACTGCCAGCTCCAAACTTGACCGTAGGAACAGTACATTGTGGTAAATAGCGTTCCCCTCGGCTTCCGCCATACCCACACACGACCATCAGACTGATACATCGTGTAACTGGATTTATCAGTCCATAGGACCCGTTCCCGTATATCTACGGTCCACGATAAATGTTCTTTACACCATGCTAAACGACTAGTAGCATTCCGAGTGGAGATGAAAGACTTATGAGCAGCCATATGACCACGGTAACCCATGGAACGAAGTTCTCTGTAAATGGTACGTGTACATACCAAGAGGTTCCAGCATTGTTACTCACCTGTACAATGAGGTCTTATGCAGTACTCCGTCGATTAGCTGTAACAACTCTCCTGAGGCTTCGACGTCCTCTATCACTGATTTTCTTTGGTCTGCCGGTACGTTTTGCTGCTTCATGCACGCCATGTGTCTTCCACTTATTCAGTACATTCAAATCAGTTGACTTGGGTATGTTTAAACGCTTCTCTGTTTCTCTTATGGACAACCCACTAATACTGTATAACACCCAACAATCTTTCCTTTCTCAAATTCAGTTCTCTCCCGCCGCGGCATTTTCACTCAACCTCATAGTGCGATATGATAGCGGTCAGCTGCAGGCTTGTTTTTATACCATTTGCAGCAGTACCGCGCATCTTAACAACGCAGCGGATCCGTTCATTTGCTTTTGAAGTGGTGTCCTGTGACTTTTGTATATATCGTGTATTTTAATATTGTTAGCTACCAGTAATCCGTTTTAAAAGTCCTTTTCAAATATTTCTTAGAACAATGTCTGTCAAACCAAATTTCTCCTGTTTATCTGTGATGTACTGTAGAAGTAACTGAGCGCAGATGGAACTTCAGACAAATGCATGTAATGAAATGCCAGAATTATTCTGATCTATGAGCGAAGTGCCCAAACGCGCGTTTAGATTCAAATTTATCTTTGTAACAATGCTCTTGGCAGATACTGTATGTATCCGAGGCTGGCCTGGGACCAATAAAACTGGCTCTGAATCATAGGCATAAATTCGCGAAAAAAATCGCAGAAATTCGCGCCGCGAAACGATTACTTGCCTGATCATGGGTAGTGTATTTCTACTATGATTCTGGATCCCTCCTCTCCTTGGATGAAACCTGTGATCTTATTTTAGAGACTGGTGACTGCTTACAGCCATAGTTGCTAACGGCGGTCGTTTAACATTGAAATGGGGGTGGGGGGGAGATCACTATTTTTTCCATTTGATTAAAATCCAGTGAATTAAAAGGGTGTCATATGTAATCAGAACTGACGGTATTTTTTTTATTCCAAGTCAGGTACTGAACACGACGGCCCTTCTCATACTTTTGTTCTACTTTGATGATCGCAAAGCAATGTAATATTTTTTTCTCCAACGTTAGCTTCCAGTAAGACACCAAGAAATTCCTTTGTTCACGTATTTTATATTCGATTAATTTCGGTTTGATGATGATACACAATATCAGCCTTGTAATGTTTTTTGTGCATTTGGTTGAAGATATCTGTTAATTGTCTCTGTTACACCAAAACACTAGCATTACTTCAATGTAAATACTCTTCGTACTAAAACGTTCCGTAAAGTTCAGTCTCGCTCCTGATAGCTTAACTAAATACTTAAGCCCTAAACGGCAAGGAAATTCATGTCTTCTTGGGAATTCAACCTTTTATTGATCGTTGATATGTATTCGGTACAACAAAACAAAATTCACTACGTACATAATCCTCGAGTACTTCGACATCGAAACGTAGCAGATTCTCAATATGCTGAGTACTTCTGAAGCCTTTTATGAATTCAAACAACAATTTAAAGCTTCAATATCAACGAAGCGTAATATTCAACGTGAAAGAATTAGTCATTAGCAGGTAGGATAAGCTCTCTTAACATCTCTCTCCAACGCAATTACAACGATCTCACAATCTAGCTGACGAGACCCATGTTACATTGTAAACATCACTCGTTATTAGTCTCGATCACATGCGTCATTCACATTTTGACCTCAAGTCAAGTTGCCATAAAAACATTCAGCGGAAAGGAAAATGTAGCGTTAAGATCAGAAAATGCTTAAGTATTATGAACCAACGTAACAGGAAAGTTAATTAGAGTATACGTCACATCCACTTTAATCAGATCACATGCGTCATTCACATTTTGACCTCAAGTCAAGTTGCCATAAAAACATTCAGCGAAAAGGAAAATGTAGCGTTAAGATCAGAAAATGCTTAAGTATTTTGAACCAACGTAACAGGAAAGTTAATTAGAGTATACGTCACATCCACTTTAATCAGATCACATGCGTCATTCACATTTTGACCTCAAGTCAAGTTGCCATAAAAACATTCAGCGAAAAGGAAAATGTAGCGTTAAGATCAGAAAATGCTTAAGTATTTTGAACCAACGTAACAGGAAAGTTAATTAGAGTATACGTCACATCCACTTTAATCAGATCACATGCGTCATTCACATTTTGACGTCAAGTCAATTTGCCACAAAAACATTCAGCGAAAAAGAAAATGTAGCGGTAAGATAAGAAAATGCTTAAGCATTATGAACCAACGTAACAGGAAAGTTAAACTAGAGTATACGTCGCATCCACTTTTTTTATTGGAGGTTTAACGACCACCATGAGCAACTCAATGGGCTATAAGCAGTCGCCCGTCCCTAATTTAGGGTGACTGGTTCCAGGGAAGGGAGAGCCAGTGCCGTAAGACAAACACAACATCCATGCCTCACCGGGATTCGAACCCGGAGCCCTTACGGACGAATGATCAGAGGCCAGCGCCTTAGACCACTGCGCCACCGGGGCGGCCACATCCACTTTAATCAGATACCTTTTCATTTGTATCGTCATCATGACACCATTTGTTCTAAGCTTGACATTGAACGCGACGGTATTGTTTATGCACTTCATCAGAAACATTCAAGAAAAGCATGTTTGTTGTTTTGGGCATGGGTTACAAAGTGGTATCCAAAACATTTACACTATGGGAAAAGGCGGAAAGAAAAATTATCAAGACTTTTGCTTTTTGTTCTTGTTTCAGGTAAACTGGCTCCAAGGAAGGGGGAGAACCAGTGTAAGAATTCACTACGTATTAATTATCCCAAGAATATTGCTCAAGTTTCGTGTTTTAACGGACTTCATAATGATTTCCCATCATAATCTTTGGGGACACACACAGATGTCTTAGCCGAGGGGCTCACTCAAATGTCCTAGCTTAGGGGCCCACTAAGACCTTTCGGAATCACTCAGGTCCAACTTCTGACAAACAAAATCGTTTCTACATGCATTCTTGGCAAAGGCAATGCACTACCCTTTCGTCGCTTTAAAAAATTTCCGAGTTTGGCAGACCTTGTAATTGTTATCCTCGTGAAATGATAGCTCCTGATGTTAAAAGAGGTGTGTGAATTTTTGGCTTATAGATGCAGTATTTTATTTTTCATATTTATTGATAAACACGATCTCCAAAACCTCAAGAAACTTTGAAAAATTCATTTACCTGTCAAATCTATGCTTACACTATGTTCGCAATATTTTAAATAAAATAAATGTTATTGTGTAAAGTGCGGATATAGATAGAAACAATTGTGATATATAGGATGCCAGTTATTTCAGTAGGACACTTCTGAAATGTCTGAAGGCTGTGCCAATCTTCAAAATTTGCGAGTTAACATTCACAGTTGACAAACAAAGCTTTTTCTTGCTATCACAGTGACATCTATCTCCACCAAGAAAAGAGACATCTATCAGGTAGATACTCTGTCCTACTACAGTTGTGCGCAGAACAGACCTTCAAGAATGCTTGGCAAACAAATGCTTTGGATTTTATCATCGACAAGACTGATGTTTCAGAGGCTTTCCCTTCCTGTAACACTGAAACTCCCTCTGCTGTGAATAACGAGCAGCTCTTCTCAAAAACTGGCAACTCACCACGCCTATCCCTTCTTCTACTGTAGACATAGTCTCTCTGAAACAGCAATAGTAGTAATAAGAAAGTTCTCATTAGTAGCTTTCCTGTTCTGTAAGCAAAAAAAAAAAGTTCCTCCATGGGAGGTGGTCTTTCACCCCACAAGTTCCGGCATATATCCTTCCTCGCTTTCTGTGGAAATGGCCATGACAATAAACGCCATCAACGCCTACCGTCTTTCCCTTCGTCCTCCGTGAAAATTAAACAAACACGCCCTTAAGGTAATGCTTCAAACTGCACGAAATTCATTGTACCGTTCTAAAATGAATCCGAACAGAAGCCAGATATTTTTAGTCACAATGCGTAAGACTGAGAAAAGAAAAACTCAGAACCTGTATGCACGGCCCGAATTTCTTTGCGATTTTCATGAAATCGCCTATTTGATTTTTTTTTTTATTTTACAGATATTAAAAGTTGCTGAAAAGGTCGAACTGCTGGACTCATATTTTTGATTACGAGGAATTGGCTGCTTTTTTTCTCCAGCTTTTAACAACTTAAGCTTATAAGGAGTCGTCAATCACTAATTTAGAGCAGATAGTTTCAGGAAAGAAAGAGAACTAGTCCGAAGAACAAAAGCAGCATTCACGTCTACCCCGAGGATTTGAACCTTGATCAACAGAGTTGACTCTGTTCAAGCCAAAGCTATGATGTGAATGCAACTTTTCTAGCCCCTTTTTTTTGTGTGTGTGATACCAGAAAGCTTAAAATCAGCGTTTCAGCGATGCCTCTTGACGCCAAAAAGCGCAAATCAGCGTTGGAAAGCGGTGCTTCCTGATATGAGAAAGCGTAAAACCAGCGTATGAGTGATACCTCCTGACTCAAGTAAGTGCATACCCAGCATATGAACGATGTCTCGTTTCCAGAAAACATAAAATCAGCGTGTGAGCAATGCCTCCTGACGCCGGAAAGCGCAAAAACAGCGTATTAGCGATGCCTCCTGACACCGGAAAGCGTAAAATCAGCGCATGAGTGATGCCTCCTGACTAGAGCTGCTCGCCCTTTGCATACAATGTCGACTGTACAATAAGCAAAATCCGATTTTCGCAATTATATATATATATATCGTGTTAAAGATAAAACATACATTTAAACCACCTAAAGGGAAAACTTTATGATACAAAGGTTTATAACGCATGTGTAATCAATCTGATGTTCTAAAGTATTCAGGGTAAAGCGGGTTTGTTGAATCCGATATTTGGATGGGAAGGTATCATTGTTAACAAAGGAAAGGTTAAAGTGACGTTCATATTTCCCCACATCAGATTATATGGTGAAAACTGATTCTAATAGAAAGCAATGACAACCAATTCGCAACCAGAAGTTAGCATAAAGGTGAACGCAAATGTTTACACTGATTTTGACCAAAAGTCTGCATACAAATGTATCATGATTGTTTACCTCCTGGCGAAAAATCGTGATACTTTGTGTCAAAAGTATCATGATTGATAAAAGGCAAAGTATCATGATTGATGAAAGACAAGGTATATCATGATTGATAAAAGACAAGGCATATCATGATTGATGAAACATGAAGTATTTGCCTCCTGGGGAAAAATCATGATACTTTGTGTCAAAAGTATCACGATTGGTAAAATGCAAAGTATCATGATTTTTTTGCCTCCTGGTGAAAAATCATGACACTGTCTTTCCCTGCATTGTTCTTTACAAAAGAATCAAGTACCAATACATTATAGGTAAAGGAGTAATTGGGGCGGGGCGGACAAGGCGGTTGCCCAGGGCGCAGCTCAAGAAAGGGCGCAAAAACCACTTCTTGAAGTCCGATTAAAACTGAAATTTTAGCTTTTACACCAGTCTCTTGTTCGTTTAAAACTCGAATTTCTTCCTCAGGGTGATCAGAGGAATTTAGTTGTTCAAATTCAGGAATGTAGGAGCGGTTGTATGGTCCGTCCAACTGAAAACCTAAGGCCTTCGTCGACAACAATGGGGGCCTGCGATTGCAAAATAAGGATGTTCACATTTTTGAAGATTATCTGGGGGCTTATTCGATCATTTCTATGGCTGCAAGCTACTACTACACTACCTGCTAAATTCGGTCCATTTGATGTAGTACAGAAGGTCAGATCTCCCAAAGGGTTGCGAAAACCCACACTCACACACGTGTGTGTGTAGGTCGAAAGGCAGATGGTGGCTCAATATTTTGTGATTTGCCCCGGGCGCAGAAGTGCCTAGTTACACCATTTTCCTTGACAATAAACACACCTCTGATTACAGCATTTATTTTCCTTGACAATACCCCTATGACTCTCGTCCAATTTTCAAAACTGAAAAACATTTGACAGGCTCTCATTTTAAAAAAATTTCTTAGTGGGCTTAAAGATTTTTGGGAAACTATTTTTTCCAGCAGTGTTTAAAAAGGCAAGTGTGATTCATGTGCATAAAACCAAATTATGAAATATTATTTTTTTTTTTTTGATTGGAGGTTTAACGACCACCGTGAGCAACTCAATGGGCTATAAGCAGTCGCCCGTCCCTAATTTAGGGTCACTGGTTCCAGGGATGGGAGAGAGCCAGTGCCGTAAGACAAACACAACATCCATGCCTGACCGGGATTCGAACCCGGACCCCTTACGGACGAATGATCAGAGGCCAACGCCTTAGACCACTGCGCCACCGGGGTGGCGAAATATTATTTAAATGTTTACTTTTAGAAAACGTGGTCTTGTTACTTTGTACACCAAAAATTGTTTCGGGAATGACATTGCCAATAGCTTCATCATATTGGCGGGAAATCGGAAAGATGGATAAAATAAGCGACGTAAAACATAAAAAATAAGCGACGTAAAACATAAATGTCTCGCTAATCCCTTTATTGGAGTAGAAAGAAAAAAATTCGGTCTTTTGATTTCTGGGGACCAGTGGACCCATAATTGAAGGCTTTTTTTTTTTTTTTTTATATATAGGAAGTTTAACGACCCCCGTGAGCAACTCAATGGGCTATAAGCAGTCGCTTTGTTCCTAATTTAGGGTCACTGGTTCCAGGGAAGGGAAAGAGCCAGTGCCGTAAGACAAACACAACATCCATGCCTCACCGGTATTCGAACCCGGACCCCTTTCGGACGAATGATCAGAAGCCATCGCTTAGACCACTGCGCCAGCAGGGCGGCAATTGAAGACCTTACGTACGTAGCAAATTGTAATAAGCGAATTATTACCGCAATCATGGCTATTCTACGACATTATTCACTGACTACTTACGACACCAAGGGCAAATACTTTCTCACGATTCGGGAGCTATATGAAACATTTTCTAAAAAATGGAGATACAAGCAGAATCGACTGCAACGTTTTTTTATATACAAAATACGCAGAAATCATTCATTCTTTAGGTAATGTGGAAGGCACTTTACAATCTCGTTGTAGAAGAAATGGTTTTCGCTTAGCGCACTTCAACCAATGGACGCACTTCTTTGCCCATGAATTTTTTACATGTTATTTCACCTCAGTGCGTTTTGTCCCGTGCTATTTAAGGGGCCTATTTTGACATCTCGTTCCATCTCATGAATCTTTACTTCCAGTTTCATGCTCCAACCACTGCAAGCATTGATCTTTAACTTTCCTCTCATTGATCTTTAACATCCCGTCTCGCACTCCACGAAGAGTCCTTTTCATTCTACGACTCCCCGCAGTCTCTCTGAAGCTCACACATTTTTTACGCGTTATAAGAACGCAGGGGGTGAGAGCCCGGAATTCGGTTCTTTTCAGATTGATTTCAAGAAGTCCGAGTCACTGAAAACCCTGAGAAGTTTAATTTTGTCATTTTGAAATATTTTTGAAAGACAGTAGCTGCCACAGAAATCACACTTAGCCCCTCGTCAGCTGTAAAATAGCTTTCCTTGGAAGGAAAGCGATCGACACTACGCAGAATTCCATCATAAATCTTGTGGTGCACTAATTAATATAGGTATGCTTACTCACTATATCTTAAATTGTCTGAATTTCGCAGCTTTTACTTTGTGCTGTTCTAAGTTCATACGCCTGAAAAGGCAATAGAAGAATAGAAAAGAAATTCGTCATCTTTATCTTTGTTTCAACGGCTCCTCAGAAGGAAAACAGCAAAACTGTCTAATTACTCAAATGGACAATGTTTTATGTAGATCTCAAATTATGTCGCATTTAGCAACCAAACTATATCCATTTAGGAGTGAAATTTGTCTCACTGAAGCCTTAAACAGCGCCTTACTTTAAAGTACTATCATGTCCACTAAGGAGGATATGTTTGTATCTCATATCTTCAACCACACGTTGTAACAGAACTGTTTCACTTAGGACTTAAATCGTATCTCTCTCTAAGTGGTTGCAGTAAAGAGTGATCGAAATTTCGCGCAACCGAAAGTTGAAGTTTATGTAAATTATTTCGAAAGAGTTTTCATTTTAAATAGTACAACTATACTAGTGATCCGAAATTCCTTAGCGTCGAATGGAAATCTAAGTTTTCAAGATTTCGCACATCAACCAGATGACGTTTTCAAAGAAGGTAGACAGCAAACTCAAAGAAAATATTTTGCTGTCTACCTTCCATGAAAAAGCCATCTGGTTGATGTGCGAAAGCTTGGAAACTTTGATTTCTATTCTACGCCAAGAAATTTCGGATCATTAATATAGTTATACTATTTAAGTACAGTTTGTGTATTGTTCCTTATTATTTGTTAGAGTTTTAATTGCTCTCCATGCCACTAAGATGGCTGTTGAAAACTGTCGGAATTACTGCCTGCGTTTTTATAGGAAGTAGTCAGTGAAGCTTTTTTTCATAAAAAGAAGTGAAATGCCTTGTTCTCAGGCACAACAGGTTTGCAATATTGTCTCCTAGTATTCGTCTGCACGTGTTGCTGACGAGTTTTAGAAGAAACATTCGGCAGCTCCATCCCCTCAGAATTCGATGATCGCCAGGTTAGAGAAATCTTTTCGGGAAACTTATTTGTTGTAGATAAGATACGGTCAGGAAAATCTTTCGTTTTGATTGACGCTAAACTGGATGGTGTGCAGAGAGAACTGAAGATATCCCCTACAAAAATCCGCGGAAAACTTGCAGTGGAATCAGAAATACCGTACCGAAGTGTTCAGAAAGGTGAGAGATTCATCCATATCGTGCTTACACAGTCCAGGAACTGAAAAACCCTGATCAAACAAAAAAAGTAGAGTCTACTGTAGATGTCTTCGGCCATTTGTTGAAGAATATGGGAATAGTTCAACATGATAATTTTTTCTTTTAGTGACGAAGCTTGGTTCCACTTAAATGATTATGTAAATAATCAAAACAACAGGAATTGGTCTTCCGAAAACCTACATCACAGATAGCACAGCCTTGTAATTTAAAGTAGGCCTAACACTGAGCCACTGTTTTCTACTCCTAAAACACGATGGCATAGTGTTGGGCCTACGTTAAATTGAAAGGCTGTGATACCTGGAATATCCCAGATCAGATCATATGTAGAGGATTTTAGGAAGGGAGTGTCTGACCCCAGGTCTCAAACAACTCTTAGAAATAGAAAGCTAGAAGATTTGGCTGAGTGCCCGATAGGAAAATCGCACTGAAGCGAAGTAGAAGGGGGAGGAAGACACCCTTATTTATTACCGGGGGACCAGTAATTGGGGCCCGACGGCTTAACGTGCCCATCCGACGCACGGCGGATATTTAGTGGTTCGAGCGTTCGTACTTGCCTGGGATCGAACCTCAAATTCTTCTGTGGCAGTCACGAACGTTGACCACTAGGCTATCCGCTGCCTCTGGATATCCCAGATAGCACAGCCTTGTAATTTAAAGTAGGCCCAACACTGAGCCACCGTCGTCTATTTCTAAAACAAGATAGCTCAGTGTTGGGCCTACGCTAAATTACAAGGCTGTGGTACCTGATATGTGTTTACTGAACGGCCCTTTCCCTCTCAAAAATATTGGAGTGGGGTGTGCGGTATCATGTCGTTGCCAATTTCTTTGAGACGACGGTGAATAGTGCTGTATACCAAGAACTCATCACGCAGTTCACAGAACTCTTAGAGGACGATGAACGCGATTACAGCAACAATACCACACGTCGAATGAAGTTATGAAGTTTTCAAGTTTTTCGGTGACAGTCTGACTTCTCAAGGCTTGTATATATTTTTCTTAGAGATCTCAAACGAGTTTTATATCGAAATGATCCTCACACATTGAATGAACTAAAAACGAAGAGCGATCAAAAAGATAAATCTTCAGACGCTTCACAATGTGGCAACAAAAGTGAAAAAGGAGCCCGTGCCTACATTCGAGAACAATGAGACAACTTTCAACATATGTTGTAATCACATTTTCTTCTTTTGTTAGAAAGGTCAATTCATATGGTATATACATGGTTGTTTAATTTTATGTATATGCTTGTAACTATCCCCGTAAAATATGTGTGTTTATTATGGGTTCCGTGACTTTTCAATCACTCTGAATAACTTACTTAGGGGGCCTAATACTTCAGAAAGAAAAAACCACCTACATATCAAATGTTCTATTGAGCCAAATATTGTTTTTTTTTTTTACACACCCCTTCCCAGGGACGTCGCTAGGCTTCAAAATCAGGATGAGCGATGGGTGGGCAAGCATTATTTTCGGTGGGGCAAGCTTTATAGCAACTTTATTTTTTTTTTTTATGAAACAATTTTTTTATTATTGAAGGTTTAACGACCACCCTGAGCAACTCAATGGGGGACGGGGGTTGTAAGCAGTCGTCTGTCCCTAATTTAAGGTCACTGGTTCCCGGGAAGGGAGAGAGCTCGTGCCGAAAGATAAACACAACATCCATGCTTCTCGGAATTCGAACCCGGACCCTTCTGGGACGAATGGTCATAAGTCAAGGCTTACACCACTGCTTTTCACTACCGGCTACAAAGGAATCCGTGCAATTCCTATTCCTTCCACCTATACATACATACATACATGGATCTCACTAGTTACGCCACTGGTGTAAGATACAGATGTTGCTAGAATGCCGCTTTCAACTTTTTGCTTGCTTTGAATGCATTATCTTAAATTGCTTTTCAAATTTTTGCATTTTTGCTTACGGAAATAATGCTGTACTTGTACAACTTATTTAAAAGATAATGTGGCTTTTCTTTATCTAAATCAAATTTTATCTTTATCTAAATCAAATTTTAACATTTGATCGTGGACCAGGAACATCAAACAGAAGTCATCGCTCTTTTGCGCGTTTATAAGTGAAAAGAGCGGTGACTGTGTTTGATGTTCCTCATTGTGCAGAGCTCCAAGAAGCAATCTGCCAAGTGGCTTGGCTGTTAGTGTATGAGAGTCTGGAGGAATTCGAGGCCGCTGTGGTTCAGTGGAAGCATGTCCGGCGCGTAACTGGAAGACTGGGTTCGATTCCCGGTGGCGGCCAATGATAATTTTTTCGTTACTCGTTTATATAAACGTGGAAAGACCGATGACTTCAGTTTGATACAAATTTTAACGTCGTGCTACGTAGACACAATACCTTCCCCAAGCCAGCGACTTGGTCTTGCACTTCTTTCCTGCATAGCAGTTGTCAACCACTTTCTGCACTTTCACTATCCCGAAGCAGTCTTATGAGCGCAAGTGTAGCTTTAGACTCCCTTTCCGTGTTGGAATCCCATATTTTGTAAAGAAAACAAACAGAGCAATTAGTAGTGATCTCCTCAATTAATTCCTATCCACCCTGCTTATTAGCACCCCGGCCATACAAACGCGAAAAGAGTATTAAACCAAGTAATTGGAAGAGTGGAGAACAATTGAATTTTCATGGTCCTCCTGATGCTATTTTTATAACCTTTTCTTGGTGACTTAAACATCATACATCCTAGAGGGAAATACATTGGGCTACATGAAATAAAACATATTACTTGGGAAAGTGCAGATTATATTTTATATTTAAATATACTGAAAATGGCACATTTTGAACTAGGTGGGCAAGACAAATTTCAGGGTGGGCTTCAGCCCACCCTCGCACTTCCTTGGCAACGTCCCTGCCTCTTCCCGATTTTTTAATTTGCAGATTTCATCCCCGTTCCTTTGGGCTGATATTCCTTACCTGAGTTCGGTTTTTCCAATTGCAGCTGCAATTTAATAATGAAAACAATATAAATCACCTATGCTATCAATAGACTATGATGGAAACTCAAAATTCATTAAGTGCGTTAATGCATTGAAGTTCACCTTCGGTAACATATTTGGGTTGTTGTTATATGCTGCCTTTTTTTATACATGTAAATGCTTCTTGTTTTATTTTATTTTTTATTTTTTTGAAAGAGATCTGCATCTAATTTACTACTTTTTGGGCCTTACGGTTACACGAATTCTTGAATTGTAATTCTGGAAAGCCTGTTTCAGCTACAGCAATGATACTTTTTAATTTGAAAGTAAACAAATTTTCTCATTCTTTGATTTTTTCCACTTTTAAAGTTGCACTGAAATTCTTACAATTCTGGAAATTCAGTTTTTTTCAAGAAATTTTTTAGCAGTTTTTTTAATAATGATAGATAAGTCTTTGAAAAAAAACAACAAAAAAACCTTACGGCGGATTTGGATTTCCGTTTTCACTAAAAGCGAAAAAACGTATTCTGAAGTATAAGTACTTATTCTGAAGTAAACTTATTCTGAAGTACTTTCTGAAGTTTTCTTTTCAAGTAAGTACTTTCTGAAGTTTTCTTTTCAAATAAGTACTTTCTGAAGTTTTCTTTCCTGAAGTAAACTTATTCTGTTTTATTCATGAGCGAAGAATCTTATTCTGAATAAGCGAAAAAACTTATTCTGAAGTCAGTAATCGCCATGAAATATATGTGAATGAAATAAAGTCTTCGACAGTCTCTCTCAGAGAACGTACTTTATTTGTTGTTTCTCAGAAACAGAAGTAATTTTGTTCTTACATTAATTTTACTTAGGATACGCTGTCCAGGAAAATGTATAAAATGTTTTTAATTATTGCCTCAATAAAAAAAAACTGCAATGTTTGGTAGACTGGGGTTGAATTTTTAAGCAATAAACTGTGATGCTGACATACGGTTTTTTTTTTTTTTAGGGATGGCTTACCTCGATACTTTGGTCTAAAAGTGGGCCACACAAAATAGCTTCCAGGGCCGTTTATGGATCGCGAGTCCACCACTGCGTACTTCAAACTTGATTATTAAAAACAGTTAACATATGTATGATTCAGTGCACAATAGACCTTAGGCCGCGGTGCTGGGTCAATTTAGTATCCCCCCATTGGCACAAGTATGTATGATTCAACTGTGATTTCTTCCAAATCATCTATGTTTCAATGAATTTTTGTGAAGATAATTTACCGCTAAATCACTTAGCGATAACAAATTTCAAAAATTATTTATGAAACTCAGAGGTGGAAAAGGGTTGATGTCACAGAATAAAATAAATTACGAAATGATAAATAAATAAATTGCCTTCGTTGAGAATGAAATAAGCAAGCACAAAAAAAAAAAAAAAAGGCAGAATGGGAAATTAAATAAAAATGAGTCCCTGCAAAAGAAAGATTCCCAATACTACATTTTGAAGTTAACTGAAAGTGGTGGCAGAAAAGAAATGGATTTTTGAGAAATAAACGACTATTTCGGTTCCTTCCTTTTAATAATGATGACGTGAGTGTGTTATGTAGGGAGTTCGACACAATGGGAGGACAGCCTATTACTGACGAAGAAAAAAAAGTTATGAACAAAGATTTCGGGGAAGGGGGGGGAGAAGAATTGGTAGCTCCTCAAGCAAAAGATTTCTTCTCCATCCACTAACAGGACAACGACCTAAGTGTAGACTTTTTTGAAGTAACTTATTTGAAAAGAAATACACAGAACTGCAAAGGGCTTTGAAGAAACCGAATCGCTACTATCATCATCTTTCTATGCTGTCATTGTAGATGATGATGATGCGAGTTCAGCAGGAGAAAAGAATGCTTTTTCACTAAAGACTGCATGCCACTATGATCACCGTTGTGCTGCGGCGAATGGGGAGCCATGACTGTTACCGTTTATCCGGATTTTTGACTTTTATTAATGATAATTGCATCCTAAAATAACCTAGAGAGCGGAATACTTCCAACGTGGAAGCTAGCAAAAAAAAAAAAAAAACTAAATCCTTGCCTTTAACTATTTTTAAATTTCTTTAATGTGGTTATGACTACGAAAACAAGAAAAAATTACACGAGGTGGACATACAATGGAAATTCTATTCAAGGCCATGGACACACCGTGACAAACACATGCACTAATTTCAGTAGTGTATTTTACCATTATTTTCAACCAGTATCAATCCACTACTGGATAAAGGTCTCCCCAAGTTTCTTCCACAACATATCTTGCGCCAGTCTCCTCCATGTCACTGCGAATGGCATCCACCCATCTCCCATGTGGTCTTCTTCTGGGTCTTTTCCTGTCCCTTGGAATCCAGTCTAAAATTTCTGTTGTCCATCGGTGGTCCGTTCTTCTGGCAACATGTCCGGCCCCTATTGCCATTTTAGGGATTTTACTCTGATCATGATGTCTTCCACTCTTGTCATTTTCCTTATCCACGAGTTCCTCTTTTTATCTCTCCTGGTTACAACAAGCATGTATCTCTCCGTGCATCTTTCAGCTGTCTGCAGCATTTGTATGTCTTTTTTAGTTAAGGTCCATGTCTCTGCTTCGTACGTAAGCACTGGAAGGATGCATTGATTAAACACTTTTCTTTTAAGACATAATGGCACATTGCTCTTAAAAATTGTACTGTTTCTTCCAAATGCCCTCCAAACAAGATTTATGCGTCGATTAATTTTTTCATTAATGTGACCTTTGCTTGATATCTGCTGTCCAAGGTAAATGTAGGTATTTAATATCTCCAGCTTTTCCCCATCAATCTATAAATTTTCATTTCTTGTAAAAGCATTGTATTAATACACTGAAGAGCAATTGAATTAGAAACAGCTGGCGTTTGGCAAATGTGGCGCCGTGGGCGTCCCTGTAAACGGAAACGACATGACGTATGCAGCAATCCCACAATATAAGGACTGATGCGACGGGAATCAGTAAGAGTCGGAAGCAGTATGGGTAAGACGAAGGATCTAAGCGCATTTGATTCTGGGCAAATTGTCGGGGCCCGACGAATGGGTCACTCCATCTCGGAAGTCGTGCAGGCATTGAGATTTTCAAGAGCCACTGTGTCACAGGTGCACCGTGAGTACATCGAATCCGGTAAAACCATCCCGGCAAGGCCAACTGCCGTGGACAATAGCGTGTGGATGAGCGGGGTCATCGTCGGCTAGCTCGCATTGTAACAGCGGATAGACAGGCCACCGTGCAAGAAATCAAAGAAATCACTCCGCAATTTAACGCTGGTGCACAAAAACGTGTAAACAGCCACACCATCCAGAACTACTCCTCGCTATGGGGTACAGAAGTCATCGTTCCCACGAGGGTACCGCTGCTGACCGCACATCACAAGGTGCAAAGATTACCATGGGCTCGGGAACATCGCCACTGGGCCCTAGACATGTGGAAAATTGTTGCCCGGACTGATGAGTCGAGATTCACGTTGGTACATGCGGATGGCAGGATACGAGTACGGCGCAAACCACATGAAGCGATGGATCCTTCTTGCCAGCAGGGTACTCTTCAAGCTGGTCTGGTGACTGTTTACGTGGACTGAAATAGGACCCCTGGTACGTGTGACATCGTTCCTCACAGGCCAACGTTACCGGGATATCCTGTACGACCATTTGCTCCCGTTTGTGCGTCTTCAGCATCCCACCGTGGACCTCATCCTGCAACAAGTCAATGCACCGTGCCATCGCTCTCGAATTGTATCCGAATGGTTGGATGAACACTCTACCGACGTGACCTTGCTTCCTTGGCCAGCTAGGTCACCTGACCTCAATCCCATCGAGCACATCTGGCATGCCATCGAGAGAGATGTTCGAGGCTCTGACCCCGCTCCATCAAATCTTCGTGAACTGTGGGAGTTTGTTCAGGGGTCGTGGATCCGTATGGCTTCCCAACGCTTCCGGTGTCTTGTCGAGTCCATGCCGAGACGAATCGCCGTCGTCATCAGGGTGAAAGGTGGTGCTACACGTTACTAGACAGGTATCTCTAATTCAATTGCTCTTCAGTGTAGATCAGTGTTGTCTTCTGAAAGTTCATTTTTAATCCCACTTTGAAGAACCAGTTGCAAAAATGACTATGTCATCGGCAAAACAAAGGTGAGTTAAGTAATCTCCATTAATTTTTATCCTCTATAGTGTATTATACGTGAGTGCATTTTTACGAGTCATAATATCGTTACCAATTTTGGTGTCTACGGCTGCCTTTCACCGCGAAAACCTCTTGCACCCCCAGCATAGCATAGTGTCTCCTAGACCGCAGAAAGTGGCCACAGTTATTCGGTACCAGACGGATTTAATATAATCTCGGAGTTCGGTGAAGAACGGGCGTTAGTCGGCGAATGTAAGGGTCGCCACAAATTAAATGACTATTTTTAATTATCAAATGCACATATATATGAATAATTAATAGACATCCTCTGATAGTGAGAATGGACATTTAGTATTTGCCATTTGGTAAAAGGCACAAAGAACATTCCTTTGCATGAAAGAGGAGGGGCCTGAAGTCTTTCAGAAGAGAAGAAAGTTAATCGCGCGGACGGACAATGAGCAAGAGGCTCGTCAACACCTAAGGCCTTTTGATATTGTGGAAACCAACGGTAACTTGACGTCGCGACGGCAAGATCGTTTCCAGTAGTTATCAAACCAGGAGGGCACTGCCGGAAGTGTTTGTACTTGTGTCATTGATGTATTATGGAATTCCGCTTCCGGCTGTTTCCGAGAACTGTTGTCGAGACTATCTTTACGGTAGACCACGAAGTAGGGGTCAATTCGCGCCCGCGCAGTTTGGGGATTAACCCCAAAGGCAAAAGGCCAAGGAGTGGTCGGATGAGACCAGAACAGAGAGTAGGTGGGCTTGCTTCTTGACCAGCAAAGGTGAGGGTCACGTAGTAGACGTGGTGTTTCTCATGTATGGCCTGCGGGTATTGATACGTACGTGGCTTGGAGAAAAGAAGTCGTACCGAGGTTCAGCGTGGGAGTAGGGAGACCGAAAGAGTGCGATAGCTGATGAGATAGAGACTCCAGGACGACCGGAACAGCCAGATCGGGAAATGAAAAAAATTTCCCAATAAAGAATTTTATTGAATTTTTTTACGTGATATGAACTCATTTACGCCTAACTTGGTAAAGAAAGAACGCCTTAATTGCCAGATCCCAATAGTAAATGTGCGGCAGTGGCTTGCTTGTTACAGCTAAATAACTTGTTTAAGCTAGTAAGATACGTTGCGAAACAGTAAAGCAGGAAACTGCTGTAAGCTTCCGGCAGAGAAGCCAGATATAACTGCGCCGGTCTTACAGTGGGGTTTCACTACATTCCCGAAATTTGATAGGATTCAAGTTGGGGGAATTTTACGCAAGAGGCACAAAGAACAAAAAGATTAATGCTAGGCTATGGTCTTCGAACTTTTCATTACGGGTATTATCTCGCTAAAAGAGTTCAGTACAAATCAGTTACACGGTCAACCTGTAGCACAAAACTCACTTCGAAACGATGCCAAGGTAAGACCCGACGGTGAGGGTGTGTTGGTCCGGAATGAGGGAACCCAGCGATTTCAATGAGCACAATCCTGGTACCGTGATACCGTCTCACCACCCTTTTTTTCACCCAACTATGTATTCGTGGCGAAGTTCCTACTCCTAAATCACTTGTGAGAAGTTCCTATATGCTCGGAAGCATCAGAAGTGATGTAATGAGTATATGAATGGGACATTTCAAATGATTGGAACTATGTCACGTGGTCAATCGGCTTTGAAATTCAAGCCAATATTCTGCAGAGCTTGTAACTGGAAGATATAAGCAGAAGGCGCATATAGTCTTGGCTGTCTTGAACCAACAGCAAAATATGAAGGATCAGTAATTGTTTAAAGAGCAATATGTGGAAATCTTTAGGTTCCATTAAGAAATTTATTAATGCAAGACGAATTTTCCTTTACTTATTTACAAAATTCAATGAAATAATGTAAAATGAATGGTTTAAGACGCTAATTGGTAACGAAGAACTGTACACCAAGTATACTTAAAACAGTAAAACTATATCAGCAATCCGAATTTGTTAGAAATAAAAAGTTTCCAAGCTTTCGCAAATCAACCAGATAGCTTTTTCAAGGAGGGAAGACAGCAAACTTGTTGTCTACCTTAAATTAGAACCGTATGCTATCTTGATATTACTAGAGTTAAATATTATGTGTACGTCGAAGAAGTGTTAAAGCACTATCTAGCAGGGTCAGTGGTCAGGGTCATTCAGTCTACAAGGCTGTTATACTTCTTCAAAGAGGAATAGGGTTGTTATATTTGTTCAAAGAGGAATAATGCTGTTATATTTGTTCAAAGAGGAATAAGGCTGTTATACTTGTTCAAAGAGGAATAAGGCTGTTATACTTGTTCAAAGAGGGATTGCTTCTTGCGTCTAAACTACTTAGTCCCAAGCATCTGGACTTAGTAGTTTAGACACAACTGAAGTTCCAAGCATCTGTGTGTTAAGAATCAGAACATTCTCTGATTTTCGCTAGACGAAGCAAATTCTGCTTCCGCGTAGCGATTTTTAAATCACCTGCGTTTCAAACATGGAGATTGTGGAAGAAATATTCTTCGCGTTGAGCAACTACAGTATCTTTAAGGCATCAATCAGAATAGCCATCGCCTTGCTTAGTTGTTCAACATGTAGCTTATTGCTCAACTATAAATTACATCGCTCTATAGGCGATGTAATTTTCGAGGTTTCTGATGTTAAAGTTTCATGTTGTACAGCAAGCAAAGTTATTCTGTTAGCCACCTTAAAAAACCTAAAGAAGTCCATTTCTTGCTATATCAATTTTTGTTACTGTAAAATGTTAAGTGTTAGTATTTAAGTGGCCAAGAGTATTAAACACTAAAATACTGTATGTGTACAGCTCAGTTAATTTTAGGCGTTTTAAGAAAATTGCCAGCAAATATAATAAGTGGAAAAACAACCACCTGCATCTGTGTCCACTTTTTTGAAATCGAGGCTCGCTCACAATTAACAGAACACCTGTCAATTCGCATTTCTATGCGTATCAAAAGTTTCGAAATAGAATTGTAAATTCAGTAATTGCAAGTAACTGAAGCTTGGTGGGTGTAATTTAAAGCAACGTTCGAAGAAATCTGTATCCTGCTAATGTAACTGTAGACCAATCTTCCTACGCAAATCTTAGTTCAGCTGTTGCGTGAACCAGTTCTGAGTTGAATGGCGGCTACAAAACAGAAATAATGACACCGAATGGAAGGCCTCCAACTGTCGTCAAACGTAAAGTGTTGTACTTAATAGCCCATAAAATTCCAGAGACAAGGAAAGTTTCCTCAGTGGCATACAGACACACTAAACATGCCCTATTTCCTGGGCTATCGGCACAGTATACATACTAGCTACGCGTTTATTATTCTACTTCAATGAACAGAGGTTTTCTTACGGTGACCCTAATTAATATTACGTTTCACAGTAGCATGTTTTTTATCACCACCAGATACGATTGAATTTACTTTCTTCCTTTTGTGTTCCTCTACAATTCTTCTTATGATCGGGTAAGCAGAAGGCACAGCTCATTATCACTGTTAAAAATTTCATGGTAGGTTGCACTAAAAAGTGGTACTACACCAGCTATGCACCACTTTCTAAGAAACGATACACCATCGTGCTTTGCAAACAAAACCAAACAACGTGGTTCAACTTTTCACCACGTTATGGTACAAGTTTGCAACACGTTGTTGGGTTTATTTTGCACCACAGAATCGTGTATCTTTCTAAAAAGTGGTGCAACTGGTGTAGCACCACTTTTCGGTGCAACCTACTACAAAAGTTTTAACAGTGTAGTTTCGCTCATTCTATAAAAAAATCGACTTTTAGGATAGGCTTATCATCTTAGAGCTTACAAACCAAAATATCTTAGAGAAATAATTAATGATAACAATCCTAAAGCTAATAAATTCAAAGATAACCTTAATACTGAATCATTGCTTTATTATTTTCTTCATTTTTAAACCTCCCATTTCATCATTTTCTACTACCTTGCTTCTATCTTCTAACACTAAAACATTCATTACTAATCCTAAACATGATTAAAAGAAATATTGATTAAAATATGGGATTTATCTGAGGAATTCAAATTGAAATTAAAACTTCTTCAATATTAAGAATTTTGTGGAAGTGGAGTCAAAACGTGATGCATGCTGGCATTTGTCAATGGATAATTGCTGAATCTTTCGTTTTAAGAAGTACTGAAAACTATGAATTCATGAAAATTCTGCCGGATAGGATGAGATACAAGTCCTGCGGTTTGGTTCAGGGCACTATCCGCGAATTGTTAACCACAGATGCAAACAAGAAAATAATGAAAGCAAAGACCTTCCTGTTTCCATGTCACATAACCCTTTGACTACAAATTCTGACTTCTGAAATATTTCTGACCAGTTCTTCTAATGACTTGGACTGTTTCAATTTTTTCAAACATAGATCCTCAAAAAAAAAAAAAAAAAAAGAAAAGAAAAGAAAAAGTGATTTTTTGTCTTTAAAAAGGCTAGAATAACTTTTGGCATTTTATAAATCAGAAGTTTACATCCCACTCTTTCAAGCATTATTTCAACATTTGATATTGTGCACCTAAATCAATCCTGAAACTAACTCCATGCTCTGAGGAAAGATACCTAATTAGCGGCCCCATACTCACCGCCTCTCTCTTTCCTGGGGGTTTCTGACTTCTCTTACTGCTGGATTTGCATTCTGGTTACAGCCTCTAATAAAGTTATATATAAACCTAATTAACTAACTAGTCTTCACATCTTTCATCATCCTCTTTTCTAACTTTTACTAAGCCCGTCTGCTCTTAATCATTCTCCACGCTTTTAAAAATCTTTAGCTGATAGTTCTGTGTCTGGCGCTCTTTGGCCAAACCTGGCCCTTGCGCCACTAAAATCAATTAACTAACTAACTAACTAATTAGACGCTCAATGAAAGGGGAGGATGGTCGAAAGAGCTTATCCGATTCTAACAGTTCCTTAGAAACATTTACTTTGAGTAACGCACAGTTTTCTCGCTAGGGGACGTAAAGTTACATCACGTTTTCTTTTACATATGTCTTCCTTTAATTGTTCTGTTTGAAAATCCCTTTTGCCTGAGATAGCTTCCGCTATGAGCAGGCGTCAAAATATATGGAACTGGTCCACCAGTCAGCCAGAAAATGCACCTAGTCAGAAATTTCGGCATTTCCCTCCTCAGTAGCAAAGACTGCTGTCCCCATCAACTTCTTGCGTTCCCCAGTCCTCTAATAACAACCCTCTTCTCCGCCTTGACTTTCCACGTGCGCGCTCCTTGCTATATATTCTAGGACTGGCACCCACCATTTCACGCCCGTCTTGACCCCTATCTGCACAGCTTTGGACACCGGGCAACTCGCTGGCTCTCCTGGCATAGGTGTTAGCATTTGCGGAACAGAGCTTCCACTTTTGTTCTTTACCTTAAAGCAAGACACTAGTCTATCCTCAAAAAGGTGGAACAAGAACGTAATTAGTCATATATAATGACTAATTACGTTCTTACTATGACGCATGTTACAGAAAAAAGAAAAAAACAGGAAATTAAAAAAAAAATTATGACAAAGATTAAAACCAATGGGTTTAATTCGGTTAGGAATTTAAAAAATGCTTGCCTTTCAGCGTCACTCGTCAGATATAATTTTTGACTCGTCATAGGCGAGTGGACGAGTGTAAGTATGGACCCCCGGCTATGAGAAACTTTTTGTGCATCATTTGTTAATTTTCGTTACACACTTTCTGCTGCTAGTGGGAGGCTATTTCTGTTTATGGATGATTTATCGATTTTAAAAATCCGGTTGTTACTCATTTTTTTTCCTTTTAACCGATCCTATTTACTACAAATAACCCCACCCGCATTGCGGATTTTAAATTATTCGCAGTTTTTCGCCATGTGGTATAAGTACATTTTTACGCTTTCCAACCGTAGGTTGAAGAAGCGTATATGCTCCAGCTTTGTCCGTCCGTCTGTCCGCACGACAACTGACATAAAATTGGTTCGATTTCGATGACATTTTAGTATGTGGTAGGGGACCGCCTGGAGACGAACCCTATTCAAAATGAGTGAATTGGGGTCAAAGGTCAGGATATAAGAGCGGGATGCATGCCATTGCCCTTATGCGTCATAACATGCGTAAAAATGGTTCGATTTCGATGAAATTTCAGTATGTGGTAGGGGATCACCTGGGGACGAACCCTATTGAAAATGGATGAAATGGGGTCAAAGGTCAAGACATAGGATTGGTATCCATTCCATCGCCCTTATCCCATATTATTAAGGTGGACGTCAAGTAATTTTGCTTCCTATATTTCCAATGGAAAAAACTTTTGTACACATTTCCTTCACAAGTAATGTGTTCCCAAAGATGAAAATTTGAACATCGATTAAAATAACTTCATATTATAACTTGGAATACTTAATATTTTCTAAAACATAACCATAATTTTATTAAAATTCAATAACTTTTTCTTTGGTGGTGTTGAAACCAGAAAAAGCGTGGCGCGACCTGTACTTTGATGACGTAAGTAGACAAACAAAGGTTGGATTCCATAATTATGGTTATGTTTTAGAAAATATTAGGTATTCCAAGTTACAAAATGAAGCTATTTTAATCTATGTTCAAATTTTCGTCCTTGTGAACGCATTAATTGTCCACAAAAAAGGTGGCGCGACCTGTATTTTCATGACGTCAGTAGACAAACAAATGTTGGATTGCATAATTATGGTTATGTTATAGAAAATATTAAGTATTGCAAGTTATAAAATGAAGATATTTTAATCGATGTTCAAATTTTCATCCTTGGGAACGCATTAATTGGGAAGAAAATGTGTACAGAAATTTTTCCATTTGAAGTAGAGGAAGCAAAATTACTTGACGTTCACCTTAAAGGAGCAATTCTTGTATGTATGTAAATTTTATTTTGAAAACGGCTCTAAATATTTTGATGAAAGTCGTTAACCTACAGTTTCCTGGTACTAGAAATCGATTTAGCTTGATCTCGACTTTAGGAAAATTCGTTTAGTGGGTTAAATAACCACCCCGAATCACCACGTTTTTAGTGTAGTGTCATGACGTAGAGCCATTAGATGTTGGCGCGCGGTCACGCTGTCTCATTACGTCACGCGTTGTGTGTGGATCCTATTAAAGTTTTATGACGTCACACACTTGCGAGCAGATGGTCGCGCTTTCATCTGCTTCATTACGTCACGCGTTTTGTGCGTATGTTCGTCCGCTCGATAACTCGCGTAAAAATCGTTCGATTTCGATGAAATTTTAGTATGTGGTAGGAGAACACCTGGGAAGGAACCCTATTGAAAGTGAACGAAATGGAGTTAAAGGTCAGGACATAGGAGTGGGATCCATTCCACTGCACTTATGTGTCATAACTAACGTAAAAAAGGTTCGATTTCGATGAAATTTTAGTGTGGTAAAGGACCACCTGGGGACAAAGCCTATTGAAAATTGGCGAAATGGGGGTCAAAGATCAGGACATAGGAGCGGAATCACTTCCATCGCCATTATACATCATAACTTGCGTAAAAATGGTTCGATTTGGATGAAATGTTAGTATGTTGTAGGGACCTGCCTGGGGACGAATCCTATTGAAAATGGGTGAAATGGGATCAAAGGTTAGGACACAGAAGCGGGATCTATTCCATAGCCCTTATGCATCATAACTTATGTAAAATTGATTCGATTGCGACAAAACTTTATCATGTTATTTCGCAGGTATACTGAACCAGTTCTGTTGAATATTATCGAAATGGGATCGAAGGTCAGGGCACAGGAGTGAGATTTATTCCATAGCCATTTTCCTCATAACTTGAGTAATGATTTCTAGCATGTTGGAATGCGTATCATATCAATGCATTGCATGATTTTACTAACTTGTCCTTTTTGCTGACTGTTTACACTTTCTAAAACTGTGCTCTGAAACCTTTTTTGTTTGTGTCAGTAAACGATTCGAAAGACGTGCTTAATACAACCGAAAATTAGGCGTCTTCTTTCTTGTTTATTATATTGGAGCAGCCATATTTTTCATGGAATATATATTCCTTAAAAAATACTGAAAATAAAACTAATTTGACTACATTCTGTAAATTCCGTTCGGTCATCAATCTTAAAGAACGTTTGTCGTGAAAATAATAGCTTTTATAGTTCTACAGTTTCATGTCATCTTTGAAGATATATATATTTTTTTTTTTTTTTTTTTTTTTGCTATTGAACGTAGAAAGAAATTTTCCGATATCGCGCGAAGCCGTAAGTTAAACGCAGACTCTGTTATTACCACGATCCCAGCTAGTCGCGGTGGTCGAGGAATATATATAATATCTTCTAGATGGATAAACAGTGAGGTTGCGTCCCGATAAATCTAAGGTATGCAAGCTCAAAGTTTAATGACTTCGCGCTGTGATTTCATATAAATTCTTGACGAAGTAATCGCAAAAAAACAAACAAACAAAAAAAAACATGCGCAGCATATTGCGATACAGAAAAATATACGCAGTCTGGAAATGCGTGCTACACATAATTAAATAACTAACATGTTTATTATGAAAATATAATATGTTGAATAAGTTAGACTTTTGGTCGAGGCCAAATCAAAGTAAAAGAACAAAATTAGCCATTTTTACTGGCCCAGCTGTAAAAAGCCCATTATGCCATTGAGCTTAAAGTTAAGGTAACTTCTCCAATTTCCCTACGAACTAGAATATCTTTGAAACTGGAGGCGGAGACAGACAGGCCATTTTACCTTACGTCCACTGAAGACCGCAGTCGTGATGTGTCGTCGCTCTGAAATCCGCTGCTAGTCCTCTGTGGCAACTACCGCATTTCCCCGAAAGTAAGACATAACCGGAAAATAAGTCCCAGCATTATTTTCCCGGATGCTCTTAATATAAACCCTACCCCTAAAATAAGCCCCAGTTACGATACGTAGTACCGTAGTCAGCCAGCCTATCACTGTTAAAAAAAACTGAAGCGAGTGCCAAAATCACTGGAGGATACCATTTTCAGAGTTTTATTTGCCTTGGATATCCAGAGTAAGAAAAAAGCCGATTGACTTTGAACTCAGAAAACGATATGGTTTTTGTATTTATGGCGCATGCATTCAGTTCGGTTCAGAGAGCTAGCGGGAGATGAGAAGAAAACGTCTTTTGCTCGGTAGCTGTAACGTCCAGTTCCGAAAAAGGAATCCGACGTGGGAAATTTTACCGGTGAACGCCATCTTTGGCGGGAAAAGTTATTCATCGACAGGCGGTGTGTGTTTTTTGAAATGGGGGGGGAGACACATGCGAACTCAAAGAAAAAGTATGAAGTGTTCTAACCACCTTCAATGGAAAACGAAAGGGGTTCGTCTCTGTCCAAGTTATTGTGTTGGCAACGGTGACTGAAATAATTCTTTAAATATCAAAGAATTAATATTTTGGAGCGAAACGTACATTCTTAACTGTCATCATTTTTGTTGACACTCCTGTGTCGATTAACAGTCTTCAATTAACACTTGATTTAATGGTAGATTTAAGTGGAATAATATTTTGATCCCCAGACAAGATGAGTGCAAAAAGAGAGGTATTCCGTCGAGTACAAGAAAGGAATCGTGGAGGACTCCCGGGGACAAGAATCGTACGGCTTTCTGCAAAGAGAAGAATTTGGATCTCCGAATGGTCCGAAAATGGCCAGCAGAGTACGATAACCTCAGTCAACAGGTGGATGAGGGAAATGCTAAGGAGCGCAAGTCGGGTTCAGGTCGGCAAATATTATTTCCTGAGCTGCAAGACATCATCTGTGAATGGATTGCTGACAGGAGAGCAAAGGCTTTGGTTGTGCGTAGGGCTGATATTCAAGCATTTGCCCATGCAATGGCACCACAGTTAGAAATATCCCCAGAAGAATTCAAAGCATCACAACACTGGCTGGATGGCTTCCTTCAGCGATATGAACTGTCTCTAAGAAGATCGACAACACTGTTCAAGCTGGAAGATACTGAAGTTATTAAACGTGCACTTGCATTCAAGTCCTTTCTTGATGGCATCGACTTTTCTAAATATCAACTCTCCAACATGATTGCTATGGAGGAAACTGCTGTGTTTATGGGCCAAGAATCTCAAACGACAATTGGTTAGAGAGATGCCTCGTCAATTTGCATTCCCTTCACTGGTTACGAAAGTGCAGGTGTTACCTGTGTTTTGGCAATTCGTCTGGATGGAAAGAAATCCCCACCTCTAATCATCACTAAGGGCAAGAAAGATAAGTTTGAACGTGTTTCAGGCATTTATGTTCGTGAAACCAAAAACGCCTGGCGCACACAAACAGTTATAAGGAAATGCGTCGATTTAATGCTGTCACTTGTTTTGCAAGGTGGCCAAAGAGGTCTGCTAGCCTGGGATTCAGACAGCGCTCACCGCGCTAAAGACATTAACTTCCTTGCAGAGAAAAGAATAGATCAAATAATGATTCCCGCGGGAATGACTGCCTATCTACAGACTCTTGATATTGCAATAAACAAGCCATTCAAGGATCATTTGCGCATGGAAATCAATGACTACATTGAAAATAGAATGGAAAGAAATCAGCGTGGAAACTTTGTGAAGCCTAGCCTGCAAAAGGAGGTGACTTGAGTGAAGAATTAATGGGATAAAATCACTGACAGCTGTGCTGCCAATGCACTACGAGCAGGCTACATGGACAAGAAGCGCTCATTTAAGGAGAGCTTTATTGCTGGACATGAGAGATTGGAGTCGATGGTTCTACAGGAAATGGAGTCGCAAGCAATTCAGGCCATGATTCTGGGTTTGGAGATTTATGATGATGTTCTAGAAGAAGATGACACGACTGTATTTGAATAAATGTAGATTTTTGTACATGAATAAATGTAGATAGAAAAAAAAAAGAAAACAAATTGTAGTACGTAAAAAAATAAGACATCCCCTGAAAATAAGCCCTAATGCGTCTTTTGAAGCAAACATTAATACAGTATAAGGCCCGGTCTTATTTTCGGGGAAACACGGTAGGAACATCTCTGTACCTGACATACAGAGTCTACTATGAGAGCCTACGCAAAATTTACCGCGACGTGAGCAATGTATATTCCCAAGATCTGCTGTCAAATCTCTCGATGTGTTCCACTATATCGAATATGAACATCTATATTGTTATCCGGTACTACAGCATGACTGGGTATTGTTATATCTGCATCCTTTTTTACGCTTTCCAACCGTAGGTTGAAGAAGCTTTGTCAGTCTGTCCGCACGATAACTCGCGTACTAATAGTTCGATTTCGATGTAATTTTAGTATGTGGTAGGGGACAGACAACCCTATTGAAAATGAACGAAATGGGATATGACGCATAAGGTCCCTTATGCGTCATAACTTATGTAAAAATGCTTCTATTGCGACAAAACTTTAATATGTTGTTCCGGAGCTACACTGAACGAATCCTGTTTCATATCATCGAAATGGGATCAAAGCTCAGGGGCACAGGAGCGAGATTCATTCCACAGCCATTATCCTCATGACTTGACTAAAAATGCTTCTATTGCGATAAATCTTTAGTATGTTGTTCCGGAGGTATACTGAACTGGTTCTGTTGAATATCATCGAAATGGGTCAAAGCGAGATTCATTCCACAGCCATTATTCTCATAACTTGAGTAATGATTTTTGGTATGTTAGAAAGCGTATAATCAATGCATTGCATGATTTTACTAACTTGTTCTCTCCATCTCTGTGTGCATAGGTATAAATTAGCTTTCCGCCTGGGGCCTGGATTGGTCAACTGCGCCGACCCGTGCTTGCTCCTGCCGATCATTGGCTGGCTCTTGGGCCACTGAACTACCAGAAAACACCAGGTGGCGTTACAGACAAGTGGTGTTTTCCGTACTTAAAAATCAGACCTATTCCATATTTTTCCTGGATCAGGTAAATAGCGAAAGATTACGGCAGCGTATTTGCAACAGGATTATGTATTTCTTGTGAAAATTCTGGTGCATTTTACGACGTTTACTAGAACCCACTTCCAAGAGATAGTCGTAAAATGTTAGCTTGGCTATTCACTTAATTAGGATTCGTACTATGAAATGTGAGTCTTTGGATACTAGGATCGCTTTGTTCACCACCGTTAAAGATTACTAGGAACATATATTGCTTAAATCATGTGAATATCTTGGCTTCTTCCCACAAGAGTAAAGAAAAGAAGAAAAATACCCAGGTCATTTCCCACGGGTGTCCGAGAAGAACGTAGTAAGCTGACTTGACCGCGTGAGTTTGATTATGCATTTACCAGTATGCTCCGACCGGAAGGGGGGAGGAGAAAGGGGAGCACGTGTAATAAAATTAATTTAAATAATTAAAAAAAAAGGTAACTTAGCTCGCTACCTTTGACTAAGTGGTAAAACAAGTGGACCGAAACACGAAGTATTTCCGCTGAGCCCATTTAGGGGGGAGGGGTGCTGCAGCCCCAGGCCCCGCATTTTCAAGGGGCCCCAGAATTATGCAGGATGCTTGAAAAATTTGCAAAGTTCTACAGTTTCTTATTTTGCTTTTCTGCAGATAGCACAGCAAAAGCTATAAAAAAAACTGTCTTGTGAAACAAAAATTTCAATTTCTTTTTGCTTTTTTAGGAGACCGCAAAACGTATACTTGCCAGCAGTCCGTCCTCAAATTTTTCGAAAGCATTAGAGATGCTTTTTTTTTTTTTTTAACACACATCTGTAATAGAGGGAAATTTTCATGCATTCAGAATTCGTTTGAAACATGGTATTTGGATCACATTATTTTGTCCACTACTTCGATATAATTTCAACAAGCTGAACCCTGTGGGGTGGTGATTAAAAAGCAGAACTGAACTGGTGTCCAATTTTTAACCATGCATTCTTACATTTTCTTGCTAACACTAATTCGTCCATGCAGAATCACGGGATATACACTTTAATATGGCGGTGATATGTTTATGACTTCATCATATTTTGGGAATGCTTTCTCCTGGATATTTTTTTCATCCACCCACAATGAAATCCTAGATGTGCCACTAATATTGAGGCCCCAAAATACTGTCCAGCTACTGGAATCTCTCTCTCCTTAAACGTGCTCTGGGTAACACAGTGAAAGTACCAAGATGTATAAAAAAATGTCTTCTAAATGGATGGTAAATGAATGAAAAAAAAAAAAAAAGACAGCTGGTGAGTTATAGTGCAGAAGACGTTTCATTCCAGCAAATCTCATTGAGCTATGACAAACATTCAATCGCGCTCTTTTACGCAGCGTGATTTTTGAATCACGTCCACATTCTTTATCAATTCTTCATCGGATGAAGATTAATCACGACGGGATGCTGCAGCTGATACAAATTTCCCGGCGCTTCTTTCATTGAACCCTGACCTCGGGCCACAAACATTTCAGGAGAGTTGTTTTACAAGGATCAAGCGACAGACTGGAAGACGACAGGTTTCCGATCATCGCCTATCACTTTGCATTCAGATGAGACAGACATGCTCGGAAACTCTTATTCTTCCGCCGTGTTATTTGGAAACTATCCTATCTTTCCCTATCATTAATTTACCTTTATTGATAGACGGTAGAGCAATTCAGAATCGAATGCATATGTCTGTGTGAAAGGAATGTATTTCGACTGTAAAACTCTAAATGCCTCCTGAGGCTGAATGCCACACGGGCCGTCACTACCACAGAGTTCATTAATCGACCTTCCAAACGGCCATCAAGCAGCCGTGAAACGAACTACACGGAATGGACAAATTATTATATACACCCCGATAATGCAGAGCAGAAGTATCACGTACAGTCAGATGGGATGCTAAAACTGGGAGTGCGAATAAATAGAGCAGGTCTCTACGCATTGGAAAGTGTAAGACGGTCCATAAATAGAGGTCTCTCTACGCATTGTTGTACAAGACGATCGTCAGGATAGTGCTCATCTACGTCACCCCTATCTGGATAGGTGTTAGTAGAAATCATAGAGAGGGTGCAGAGCCGAGTACTTCGTATGATCACTGGGTCCTCATCTGGACCCCCTTTTCGGAACCTGAGGAACAGACTTGGAGTTGAGAACATACTCGAGTTCACCACCAGACTCGCCAAGAAGTTCTTTAAGAAAGCGGAAGCCACCCTAATGAACTAGTTAGGGGTGCGGTTGACTACGATCCCAGGAAATTCCTTAGGTATCCCAGAACTAAGGCGGCGATCGTTTTCCCTGCTGACCGAGACATAGGGATGGGTAGCACTGTTTTTCCTGGGCTTGGATGCCTTTGATCAGATAAAGGACTGGATCGGATGGAGAGTAAGTGTGTGAACATTAGATGGGAGTTAGACAACTCACCACCCCCTTTTCTTTTTCAGGTTGGCATGAGACGGTGAGTACTGATTGCTGCTCCGGAGTGCGGATGTGGTTTCGTGAGTTTCACTTAACCCCCAGGGGGCGTCGGCGTGGGGGTTTTTTTTTTTTTGTGGTAAGCTGTGTTGGGTAGCTGAGGTGTTTTGTCCCACCTCCTTCCATTTTCTCTCCTCCATGCCGCCCCTGGCTGGTGTCACGGTTTGCTCCAAAAATCATTTATTTTCTACTATCACTTATTTTTCTATTTTCTCTTTCCTACTGAGTTCACTTTCTCAAATCTCCGAGTTTCTAATTTTTAAGGGCAGTTTTAAGACCTGGGGTCGGACACTAGGTGGCGTAAATTTAGCTGCCACAGGCTTCGACGTTTTATTCCACAACACTGCTTCTGAAACAGTTCTTTCTTCCATCGATTACCTTTTGCCACGCTGACCATTTTGCGCACACTCTACTTCAGATAATTCAGCCAAGTCTCTGGATCTGAGCACTATACAGCATGCCTGGAATACTTTCAGACGACACATAGCAGCTCGTCAGCCTCCTCCCAGAACACTTCCCTAGCTGCACCCCACCCTCATAGGGAAATGGAATTATTTGGCTCCAGAGTTGGTCAACAACCTGGTGGTAATTATGTATCTTCGTTGTGAGAGTTGTCTGTCCGTACGGAGTGATCACATTCCTCATTGAGACATTTTTAGGTTACATTCATACATCTCACTTTGGTGACATTCGAGGATGTGACTCTATACGCAAAATGTGTACATATGTATCTGTTAGTATAAAATGTTTATTACCCTTATAATTGCTTGTCAAATGCCTTCCGGACTTTAATTTCGGGCACAAATTTACCTCGGTATCAACATCACTCTTGTTGCCTAAGTTTGAAACCGATTCAGGAAAATATTTTGTGACGCAATACAGTCACGAGGGCATTTACCCACAAAAGAACATTTTTTGCTTGTTGTGCACAAAGACAGGATTCTTCATAACAAAGATTCTCTTTATAAACACCAGTGAATAAAACAAACAGCCCATTCACGAAGTTCCTTTTTTTTTTTTTTTTTTTTTTTTATTATTATTATCATTCTTTTTGTGGAGAGTAGGACATTATTAGGACAGAAGGAAAACAGATGTTTACTTTAGATGGACATGATTGTACTCGAGATTCAGAAACTGGAAAGTGCAGTTTTTTTGTTCAATATAAAATTCAAAGTTAGAAAATAGTAAAATTCTTCCAAAAACTATTTTAACATTTCAGATCCAAAAACCGAAAAGAGCAATTTTTTGTACGTTATAAAATTAATGTTTGTAAAATACTATCAAGCGAAATATAAGAAATTAAATGTTTTGTGCCTTTGGCGACATCGGTTTCCAATAACATACCAAGAGATCTTGAAAATTTTCTGTGATAAAATTGACCTGTATACATGAGCAAAGTTCATAAATGTAAGGATGTTGACGCAAATTTATTTAACTCATACAACTTCGAAGGAAAATCTTAGAAGACAACCAAGCAAATACATTACCAGAAACTGCACATACCGTAATATACAGTAATTCCAAGTTCTTCAGAAAGGATCGCTTACACTCCTAAAATGTGATGCACTGATATCTTGAAACAACTTGTAGTCATTAAACGAGCAAACGACAACCATACCGAAATCCACGCACATTTTTCTCTGACAACTTATGGAAACACACACGTTTCCATTCCTGACATACAACTACATGTTTTGATGTCAATTTCAGCATCAATAGCTTATTAAATTTAAAATGAGACCGCCTTCCTTTTTCTTTAATTACCGAAACAAAACTTTGTACGAAATGCGAATTACAAAAGTCTGAAGTTGCATGCAAGGATTTTGTGAACCCATGACTGACTCATATCACATTTTATCTCGGGGGAGTTATCAAAGTGTTGCAATTCTGGTGGAACCTATCATTCAGTGAACAAGTTCTGAACAAGATGCTGGTATCATCCGTTTGTACCGTACTATGTGCGGGGTCGTAGCTAGAGGTAAATTCTGGGAAAGGCTACTAGAATGTAGAGGTGACTAGAGAAATTTTAGTTAATTCAGTAATTTAATTTTAACCTAATATAGCAGTGTTTATCCAAAAATATTAATAAGCACAGTAAAACTGTTTCAAGGATTATACAGTATAAGGTAATACGGCAAAGTTATGCATTTGTAATTGTCAGATTTTTACATATTTGAATTTGAAACTACTTTAATATAACTCGAGAGTACCTTTTCTTTTAGTGCCGTTAAGTGCAACAAAATAGGAGGTACCTTTGGAATAATTTTTTTAATAATGAATAAGTACAAAAACTGTTTAAACCAATAAAGACGATATTTGATATGCCGCCCACGATGGCGCAGTGGTTTAAGCGCTGGCTTCTGACCATTCGTCCGAGAAGGGTCCGGGTTCCAATCCCGGTGAGACATAGATGTTGTGTTTATCTTACGGCACTGGCTCTCTCCCTTCCCCGGAGCCAACAGCCTTAAATTAGGGACGGGCGACTGCTTATAGTCCATTGATTTGCTTATAGTGGTCGTTAAAACTCCAACCCCAAGGATTTCTCACTCTAATTGAGGATGACGGTTTTTCTGAAAAAGTTAGTTTTTAGTGACGAAGCAATATTCCACATTTCAGGAAAGGTGAACAGGCATAACGTGAAAATTTGAAGCACTGAAAATCCCCATGCAATCTTGCAACACGAGCGTGCTTTCCCAAAAATCAATGTCATCTGTGCAATTACTCATCGAAAGGTGTATGGGTCCTTCTTCACTGAAGCCACTGAAACAGGAATTACCCATTTCGACAAGCTCGAACACAATGGCTTCTTCCACAGCTGAAAAAAAAAAAAAGACTTTAATGACTTCATTTTTAAACTCGATGGATCTCCACCGCATTTCCATAATGAGGTTAGGAGACACATCAATGACAGGCTGCCAAAACGATGGATTGGCCTTTCAGCTGAGGGGGATGAACTGTTGCGTTCGCCACCATGATCCCTAGATCTCACCCTGTGTGATTTTTCTTGTGGGGGTTTCATAAAGGATCGTGTCTATACACCACCACTTGCAGCGACATTGGTTGATTTGAAAGCTGGCGTCACAGAAATTGACACCGACTTGCTACAAAAAGTTTGGCAGGAACTTGATTGCCGACTTGATCTGTGCCGTGTTACGCGTGGAGCGCACATCGAACATTTATAAGTAAGTTGAACACAACTTTATGAAATGTGCTTTCGAACAGAAATAGTTGTGTGTATCTGCTTTACATTAAACATGAGCACCAAATCATTTAAATCGGGAACATCATTTTGAACTACCCTTTCAAAATGATGAAAGGGTAATTAAAAATGATGAAAGGGTAATTAAAAATGATGAAAGTGTTAATAAAATGATGA
This sequence comes from Macrothele yani, assembly GCA_039090855.1. Lineage (NCBI taxonomy): Eukaryota > Metazoa > Arthropoda > Arachnida > Araneae > Macrothelidae > Macrothele > Macrothele yani. Next base: position 7,581,569 of record CM077014.1, read on the forward strand.
AAGTGTAATTAAAATGATGAAAGGGTAATTCAAAATAATGAAAGGGTATGGTTCAAAATGATAAAGGGTAATTACCCTTTCAAAATGATGAAAGGGTTTTTTCATGATTTGGAAAGGGTAATTTCCAAAATCAATTAAATGATTTTGGAAATTACTCTTTCCAAATCATTTAATTGGGAAACATCATAACTTTTAGTTTTGGAGTAACTCACTGGCCGAATATTGCTGTCTTAAACAAACTTCTCTAAAAACATTTCAGTGTTTTAAAACTTTAAATTTCCACTTTAATGGCTAGACGGAAATGATCTCGAATCGGTTGCTTTTCCAGCTTTCCTCTCAGTCAGATCGATGGCGCTTTAAAAGTGTAAGATCAAAATTATTTTCATTATTTTTTTTAAAATACAGCATGCCTTAATTATTAAATTGCGTTCGTTCGTTCGTTCGTTGAGTCTTTTGTAGGGCAGGTTCTAAACTTTTTAGGGGAAGCTAAGCCTCCCCTGGTGGCCACCAAGCTACGGCCTTGACTACGTGGTATGACGTAACTGACGTACTACTGCGGTGACTCATGAGTCAAATCGACAATGAAACAGCAACACGCCTACCGGCGTAGTTCAGTTGGAAGAACAGGAGCTCCGAAGTATAGGAAGACGTGTGTTCGAATCCCACTACCGGCAAAAAGGTTATATGTCATAAGGTTTTTTGTTGTTGCGGAGAACAAAACACCAAACATGTCATGCCTGAGACGCCGCCCGACTTGGAGGTTAGAGCGATCTACGTAAGAATTGCGAATCCGCCGTTAGTGTCACGCTGCCACCAAACACCTCTTCTGTTTCTAAGTCGTGTTAAGCAGTTTGTCCCCGAGTAGAGACTCCTCTTCTAGAACCTCTGCATTTAAGTCGTCCGCGTGGGTCATATATTCCATTATGCAAAACTACTAGCACAAGGTTGAGGTTATTAATCAACCAACTCACATTTTCTGTATTTGAACACATGCCCAGAAACGTAAAGTGCCAGAAGACAACACTTACTTTTACACAGTCGAGTCACATTACTGTGACCACCTCCTACTTTTGACGTCAACAGCGCGTAGCCAATGAAAGAAGGCACGTGTCGTGAGCTGGCTTGGAGGGTATATAAGATGTGCTAAAGGCAATCTGAAAACATTCACTCGTTGCTGTCATGGATAAAAAGAGCGATTTATCAGATTTGCAAAAAGGGATGATTATCGGCTTTCGGGCCAAGGGTGGCAGTATTTCTTAAACAGCGTAGTTTGTGAACTGGTCGCGTGCTGCTGTGGTTAAAGTGTATCGTGATTGGAGAAAGGGCACCATTGCGAATAAGCGACGTGAAAACTGCGGAGCACCACGTGCCATTGATGTGAGAGGTGAACGTCGGCTTTGAAGGTGCGCGGGGACACGCTACAGTGGAGCAACTCACTGGCCAAATGAACCAAACGGCTACCGGAAGTGTGTTTAAAACGACTATTCAGCGAGCCCTGCTGCGTATGGTGCTCCGGTGCTGACAGATGGTCACTGCACCTATGCTAACGAAGGTGCATCGGCAGAAATGGATAAAATTTGCACAGCAGTATCGAAATTGAACCTCCTCTGATTGGCAAAGGATTGCCTTCTCCGATGAGTCACGTTTTCTGCTTCATCGAACGGATGGACGTTGGCATATAAGGCGAGGAACATCAGAGAACAATCACTCTTCAACCATTGCTGTAAGAACACAAGCTGGTTGGGGCAGCGTTATGGTCTGGGGAATGTTTTCGTGGCATTCTCTGGGTCCACTCATACCCGTGAAAAGCACTATGGACCGAATTCGTTATGAATCCATCCTTGCAGACCACGTACACCCATACATGCTGATTGTCTTCCCTGAGGCCGATGTGATCTACCAGCGTGACAATGCGACGTATCACACAGCTAGAAATGTCCGAGAGTGGTTGGAAGAGCACGACGAAGACTTCAAAGAACTTCTCTGGCTCCCTAATTCCCCAGGCTTAAACCCAATTGAGCATCTGTGGGACCACCTCGATCGTGTTGCTTGCTTTATGGATCCTCCACCACACATCCTCCAGCACCTTATTGAGTGACTCCCAGCCAGTCTAGCTGCTGTCCGCGCTGCACACGGCGGTTACTCTGAATATTATCTGGTGGTCAAAATAATGTGACTCGACCGTGTATTTATTCATTATTATTAGTAGTAGTATTTTAGTAGTTTAATGACCATCATGAGCAACCATAAGGGCAACCATAAGCAGCCGCCGGTCGTAATTTACGGCCATTGGTTCAAAGGCAGGGACAAAGCACACACAGAAGTGTAAGAAGTGCACTTTTGAAAAGAAAACGACAGATTTTTACAAGGAGTCTCAAACTAACATCAGATGTAAGAACAAAAGATATTCTTCATACGGGACTCTAACCCAAGCCCATCTTCGACGACTGGTCAGAAAGCAACGCTTCAGACCCCTCGGCCACAGGGCAGGAATGCTACAATTTAGATCACCACACAGCAGGGCGAAATATTACATGTGTCATACAACATAATGTATAAACAAATTATAACAGTGCTTAATAATTCAAGGCAAAATAAAATGAAGAAGACCAATAAGCTGGGTGGACGAATAAAATCAGTTTTTTCTCGAGGAACGCCTCGAGTAAAGACTAGATATGTCTTGTAGATCCTGCAAGCAGAGTCAGAGCCGTTGGTAGCAGGAGCTAGAAAGGGATAAGCCCCCTCCCCCTGCAAGGGCAAGCAAACCACCACTCACCCTGGAAAATTTACGTTGCAAATGCTTTGAACTTTTACTTTAGGCTATTTATGAAAATCACTTTTGTATTTCATTGTAAACAAATATTTTACCTTGTTTTGTCGCGTCTAAAAAAGGGGAAATTGGAATGATACAGCATGAACGATGAATAACTACAAATAAAAAAAATCGACATGAATACTGACTGTCAAACATGTCAGAGAATCACTGGCGCACCAGTGATTCTCTGACATGTGGTGACTGGGCTCGTTAGTATTATGAGCAAGGAAGAGAGAAATGATTGTTTTTGCATTTTCGCAAAATTACAAAGATTACACACACACACACACCGGAAAAAGTGATAGAAGTATAGTTGCGCAGATGTCAAAAATACTTTGTATCCCTTGGTAAGTGAATACGAGATCTTAAGCTGAATTTGAAAAAACTTCCAGGTAGTTAATAACAGTTAACTACAAAGAATGGTTGCCATGGGGTGTTTTAGCCAAATGTATCTCTACGCTTTGGAAAGTAATTCTAAGGAGGAAATCCTTCCACGTGCGAGAGACGCTTCCTCTTCTTAAATAGCATAACTATACTAGTATCCGAAATTTCTTGGTGTAGAACAGAAATCAAAGTTTCCAAGCTTTCGCACATCAACCAAATTGCTTTTTCAAGGAAGGTAGACAGCAAACTGCGAACTGAATAATAGAACGCTTATATATTATTCAGTTTGCAGTTTGGTGTCTACCTTCCATGAAAAAGTCATTTGTTGATGTGCGAAAACTTAGAATCTTTGATTTATAACCTACGCCAAGAAATTCGGATTACTAATATACTAATAATTTATAAGAAAGAAAAGAAAATATTTCTTATTTTCTATTTATAAATATTTCATTATATTTTATTTATAATATAACATTTTATTTATAACTTATATTATAATATATATTATATTTATTATAATAATATATATTATATACATTATAATAATATATTTTATATTATAATATACATTATATATATATATATATATATATATATATATATCATCATCATCATCATCATTGTCAACCATTATCAATCCACTGCTGGATGAAGGTCTCCCCAAGTTTCCTCCATAACGGTCTGTCTTGTGCCAGTCTCCTCCATGTCACTCCCGCATATTTACGAATTTCATCCACCCATCTCCCATGTGGTCTTTTTCTGGGTCTTTTCCTGTCCCTTGGAATCCAATCTAAAATTTCGGCTGTCCATCTATGGTCTGTCCTTCTGGCAGTATGTCCAGCCCATTGCCATTTCAGGGATTTAACTCTGATCATGATGTCTTCCACTTTCGTCATTTTTCGGATCCACGAGTTCCTCTTCTTATCTCTCCTGGTTATACCAAGCATGCACCTCTCCATACACTCTTTGAGTTGTCTGCAGCCTTTGTATGTCTCTTTTAGTTAAGGTCCACGTCTCTGCACCATACGTAAGCACTGGAAGGATGCATTGATCAAACACTTTTCTTTTAAGACATAATGGCATATTGCTCTTGAAAATTATGCTGTTTCTTCCAAAAGCTCTCCAGGCAAGTTTTGTACGCCGCTTAATTTCTTCATCAATGTGACCCTCACTTGATATCTGCTGTCCAAGATAAACGTACGTATCTGTTATCTCCAGCTTTTCTCCATCAATCGATAAATCTTCATTTCTTGTAAAAGCATTGAACATAACTTTTGTCTTCTGAAAGTTCATTTCTAATCCCACTTCTTTACTCTTGTCAGCAAGTTCCTGGATCATACTCTGCAGCTCTGATGGGGTAGTTGCAAAAATGACTATGTCATCAGCAAAACGAAGGTGGGTTAGATAATCTCCATTAATCTTTATCCCTTTGTTTTCCCAGTTCAGTGATTGATATATATATATATATATTATAATAATATATTTTATATTATAATATATTTTATATTATAAAAATATTAAATATTAAATAAATATTTATTACAAAATATAAATATATATTAAATAAATATTTATTACAAAATATAAATATATATAATTATTTTTATATTATATTTATTATATAAGATATTTTTATTATATTTTTTCTGTTTTCTGTTTATAATATTTATATTATATTAATTAACTATTTATAAATATTTTACGAAAATATTTATTGTTTTCTATTTATTTTCTATTTTAAGTGTGACTGGTGTACAGTTCCTTGCTATTTAATTACCTTCTTGTTCATTGTTTTCCGTCCAATAGGAGCGATTTTACGATGCTTGTGTAGGAGGAAAAGGGTTTGTTGGCGGAGGATCTGGTGCTCTTGGTTTGTGAGTGGGACAGGGAGTTTAGCTAATTGATCAAGGTAAGAACAGTCTACCAACAAGCATAGGCAAAGTAGAATACCGCTTAGAGATGGAGAAAAAGTGGAACAGAAGAAGAGGAGTAGGAAGAGACAAAATATGACATCAGTAAATCTCCTCTATGCCATAAGGTGGCTCCACTGGGGACCAGAACTAAAAAAGAAAATATTTTTTATTGTAGTCGGGAGCTATTTTGCCTCCAGCAATAAGGAACTCGGAAAGCAACCACCATCAAACAAATTCAAAGAATGTGATTCATTCTTTATAGAGAGTCCAATTTTCTCCATCTCTCTTTTATTTCATACTTTGTATTTCATCTAATTATTTTGGCATGGAGAAATTATTTGATAGTGAAGAAGCCCCCTCCTCCCCAGATAATTTTCAGTTATGGTCATAACAGTTCTTTAAAGAAAGCGGTATGATAAGAAGAAGTAAGACATTACATCACAAACACTAATCATTGTATATGAAAGCACAACATGGTAATGAATAAATTAAACGGTATTTCATAATTTAGATTATGAGCCCTCAATGGTTTGAATGCGCAGATCAAATGCCATAGTGATTGAAACTTCCCTTGTCTTATGACGAAAAATGTGCTGAGATTTCTAGAGATGAGAAAATTAATATAAGAAAAGCGGAGATTTACTTAATAATTTCACCAGGGTGGCATCAGCTGTATTCTTTGGACGACTCTTGACTCCTCGAAAATGCCCCACGGGATTCCCCTCAATACCGAATTCCTGTACTCTAAAGAATATTAATGGTCAATACCACACCTGGCAGGAATTCTGAATTCCATGCACGAAAATGCAAAGTGCTTTATGAATTTGTGAACACGAAATTCGCCTTGGGCAATAAGAGGAATGAAAAGGAGTGTTCAATAACCTATTGCTTTTTGATAATTACCCAGACGCCACACATGCCTTAAAAGAACGTGCTTTGTAGCCGAAATTTTTCTTCTGGATAACCAACAATGTGAACCGCCAGCAAGTGGAAGAGGAGAAGCTGCTCCGAGAGGTCCAATGACACCACAAGATGACGAAAACAAAAGTCAGAGCAGATGTTTGATGTTTAATCATCACATAAGCGAGAGATATGGAAACCAGTCACTAATAATTGCCCTTGTCTACACTTTCGCGTTACGGAAAGTACTAGTATAGAATTAAATAGTCGCAACCCCCAGGATACACTTCATACGTGACGAAAAAGTTAAGTAGCGTTTCCTTCTCGCCTAAACAAAAGCATCTTTAAAATGTAACTTGAAAAAGCAGTTTAAACTCTTGAGAAGTTGGTACAGTTCGAACACTTGCATGACTATTAAGGGCGGATCTGAAGATTATAAATTCAGTCCCGCGCACCAGAGTCAATACTATTGGATATCATTTGGGACGGACAGGGCAAATGCGAAAACATAAGCAGTACCCACAGCAATCGGAAGGTGGCTACTATCAGCTCTTTTTCATTTAAGATTTTTTTTTTTTTGGTTGAAGGTTTAACTACCACCGTGAGTAACTTAAGGGACTTTATTATGTAGTCACCCGTCCCTAATTTAGGACCACTTGTTCATGGAAGGGAGCGAGCCAGTGCCGTAAGACAAACATAACATCCATGCTTCAAAGTGTTCGACATTTCTTGCTGGTTCAACGGGTCGGGTCAAAGTGTTCCTGAACCGATTTTGACGCGGTTTTATTCCCGTTTTTTTTTTTTTTTTAAAAGAGAAAAAATATATTCCAAAGAAATAGTGAACAATGATTGTCATGCAAAACTATTGTCTCTTTCTTAAAGCAAAGAAGATTTCCACCTGCCGACGTCAGCCACACGGACACCATATCGTAAAAAGATACTTCCTTTGCGTTCTTTTACAGTGCCATTGTCCAGGGCAAGGTACAGGCAAACGCCATTCGCCTGCTTCTCAGCTGATTCACTCTCTTCGTGCGAAGTTCACTGTATGACTGAGAGTTACTTTTCACATCGCATTTTTTACATTGAGCATTCAGAGGTTTTCGATTGATGTGCTAACATCGTGTTCCCATGACATGTCATGTCGAAATTAACTCCTTATTTGTTAATATGGATGGATTTAATATTAAGGAGGTTGAGAAAGGTGTCCAGGCCAACAAGCACGTGCTTGTTGAAAACCACAAGGGGAGGGGTGAATGCTGGAAATTGTTTCGTCTCATTAAGGAACCGGTGAATAATTCTGTGTTGTTTGGTCTTGCTTGTTGTTCAAAATATGGAAAGTGTATAATTACAAAGAAAGATGTCGACGGTGTGATAAAATATTATGGAACCAAAAATCTAACGGACCATATGAAAATAGCGCACCTCCATCAAAGCGTGGAAAGAGCGAACAATCTAAATACATTTAAAAAATACATTTATGTATTTTTAAAATGGTCACGGTCATAGTCAGCATTACTTCTGGATTACGCAAAATAGTGGCACTAAAAATGGCACTCAAATTTAGAAAGTAACCAAATTTCATTATTAAAAAAGGATTTCAGTTATTTTTTATCAAGAAGTTATTGGGATGAATATATATATTACGTTTATATGTATATATATAAAAATTGAGTTTCGAATTTATAGTTCAAAGCAGATTTGTTCGGGTCAGTTACAGGTCCGGGTCGGGTCGGGTCGGGTCGGGTCGGGTTCAGTTATGGGACGTCCGGGTCCGAAATTTCTGACCCGTTTCCCACTCTGCATTCAGTGCTCTATTAGGGATTTATGAAGTATTGTATGTCTATTGGGGATTTATGAAGGTTATTATTTCTGCAGTAGCACACATACGGGAAGAAGTTTCACAATCAAAGCGTGATAATAAAAAGTCAAGTTATATATAAAAAAATAGAAGCACCAGTGTTGTTGTTTGGTAAACTTCATAGGGGAAAAGACTTATGCATGCTTTGTGTAGTAATTTCCACAGATAGCGTTTCGTTCTTTTCGCTGTTCGGCAGATATCATAGACGACAACTCGAAACTTCTTTCTTTACGCCACTTGAAACAATGACCTTTCTTGTTCGAACTTAAAAACTCAATGAGTTTTAGTTTTGAAGTTGGAACTCTACTTTGCCATACAAAATTATGCACGGCAAATTTCCAAAACAAAATTACTACAGGAAAGTTCAATTCAAACGTAACACTCTTATTAGACGCTGGGGTTCTTTAATATTTTCTCATTTTTTTTAGCAAATCATGTATTTTACAGATAATACTGTCATTTAATTCTAACAAATTGGAAAACCGCCAGGGTTCATACGAATGCAAAAACTTATGTAACAAATCCGAATGATTTATTCTAATCCACTTCTCGAATCCCACTTGTTGAATGTACAGCACTTCCATGTAATATGCGAACTTTCCTAGTATCAACTAAACAATGCTATTTTATCAAAGATGTCGTATAATCACGCCCGTCGGAATCCCTACCAACGCCACTATCTCTACACACTCCACAGTTTGGAATCTCGTAGTTTTTATTTAAATTTTGACTGATTGGTGCTGCGAAAGCGTAAAAGGAATTCGAGAAAGTGATGAGCCGTTCAGAAGGAAAATCTAACTGAGAAGTAACAAAATGTATATAATAGGAACTCAAACGGAACGTTAAATTAGAGATAGACGTAGCAAGTTCTTTGAATAGTCATGGAAGAAGACACGCTACTTGTCATGAGTTTATCTGTTTGTTCAACAATCTAATTTATTATTGATGTCAAAGCTTTTGAACAGATTTTGATAAAAATTCGACATGTAGGATTTTTTTGAACGATAGGAATTGTGTATGTGTCGGTAATTTTTTAAAACGCTGAGAACCACATTTTTGCCAAGAATTACGTGAAACCTCGCCGCTCAAGAAAGGAAAGAGAAAAACCTTTCTCCTCACCCAGTTAAAAAAACACGTCTGTGAATACCTGTCAGTTCTACGATGAAAACAGGAAAATGTAAGAAATGTTTGGTGGTAGGCAACACGTAGGGGGCGTAGAGCAAGACTTGAGGGAATATAAATGATATGATGTTCCGGTTAGCGTTAGATGACCTCGTGGTTTACATCAGCCCGTAAAAGTGGTTCGTTGCAAAGAGCGCAGTGACAGAATGTTCCGAGGAAATGAAAACATAGCAGTTCATGTTGGAAATCCATCGGTTGAGGATAGAATTCCCACATGAGTTGGGCATCAGTACACTAAAAGAGTTGCAACAGTGGCGCCAGTTATTGGCTGATGATGTCTTTAAACTAGTGATACAGAGACTGACATTAACACTTAAGCATTGTGTGCGTTTTACAGGAAAACTAGCAACTTAGGTTTTTTTTTTGATTGGATGTTTAACAACCACCATGAGCAACTCAATGGGCTATAAGCAGTCACCCGTCCCTAATTAAGGGACGTTGGTTCCAGGGAAGGGGGAGAACCACACAGTTCGGACAAATGATCAGAAGCCACCGCTTAGACCACTGCGCCAGGGGCGGCCAACTTAGGTTCAGAAAACTTCAGTAAGGGAGTTGATTAAAAGTGACTTTTGACGGGAACACAAGCCCATGGAACTAGCCTCCAAAAGAGAGTCGTGCCTTAATACGAAAACCCGGCCGTTTCATAATTTCCAGTTATCCGACCCGTTTTATACTTTCATTAGGCGTTCCCCGTTACGTAAAGAGACCTCATTTTTCGTAGAAATTCCTCCCATGGTTGAGGTTTCGGCCTAACTACATATTTCTGAATTACATGCATTTTCCTCTTCTAAACTTAAATACAAACAAAGTAGTCTTCGATCCCAGATATTTAAACAAATACTTCGAACTTCATCTCTCTGTAGCAACGAATGGCGCCTGAAGTTTATTTTGGTTTTGGTTTGAAGAAGCTGATAAACTCTGTTCATGTAAACATTTCTCGGAAAAGAGAAAAAGCCACGTGTTTTAGTGGCTAAAGCCAACGACGTGAAAACTGAATTTTATTTCAACCTTAAAAAAATTAACCGTCCCATTTCAGAGTCTCATCTTACAGCCTTACTTATAGATTTAATCTGTAATCAATATATCCGGTGTCAGATTCGCTTCACTCTTCATCATCTGATTAAGAAAATCAGTTTTCGTTCTGTGAGACGAAAGGCTTTTTTAAAGCAGGAGCAAAATATTAAGCCTTCAACAGTATAAGCCCTACCCGAGCCCGGATTGTTTTTTACTTAACTGATAAAAACAATAGCTCGGGCCGGGTTGGGCTCGGACTTCTCTGGAAGGGCCAGGCCCATGTAGACATCTCGCCGCAAATGCCCCACGACATTAGCCTTCACTTTCCTGACGACCAAAAAACTATCAGAGTGGGTAAATCCGAAACTAAGAGTTGCCATAGTACTTTCATGTACCATTCTAATGATAGCTGCAGTCTACTGTACAGACTGCAGCTATCATTAGAATGATAGCTGCAGTCTGCAGTATGAAAGTACTGTACCTCTAAGTTTCTTTCAAAAAACTATTCATGATAGGTTTGGTCTTTTACGAATATTTTTTTTTAAAGAGTGGTTTTGTTTCAAACTAGATTCTTTGCCCTAATGATATGTGTTGGCCCTATTCGGATGCCGACTTGCATTTTTTCAGTGATTTTTTTTTTTATTATTATTATTTTGCTTTACAACTGATAAGCCTCTGTTTCCTTTTTTTTTTTTTTTTTTTTTTTTTTTTTTTGATTGGAGGTTTAACGACTACCGTGAGCAACTCAATGGGCTATAAGCGGTCGCCCGTCCCTAATTTAAGGTCACTGGTTCCAGGGAAGGGAGAGAACCAGTGCCGTAAGACAAACACAACATCCATGCCTGACCGGGATTCGAACCCGGACCCCTTACGGACGAATGATCAGAGGCCATCGCTTAGACCACTGCACCACCGGGGTGGCAAGCCTCTGTTTCAGCGCGTTTAGCAGAAATAATGCTAATGTAATCGTTTTGTCTGCCTTTGTGCACTGAATTATCTAATTTTAAAGTTCCCAAAAAACTTTTTTTTGCAATTAAATGCTTTAAAAATTTAGATATACACCACATTGCCAAAAGTATTCGCACTTCTTGCGGATTATTCAAATACAGAATTTTTTTTTTTTTTTTGATTGAATGTTTAATGACCAGTGGGCTATAAGCAGTTGCCCGTCCCTAATTTAGGGCCACCTCTTCCAGGCAAGGGAGAGACCCAGTGCCATAAGACAAATACAACATCCATGCCTCACGGGGTTCGAACCCGTACCCTTCACGGACGAAGGGTCATAAGCCAGCACTTAGACCACTGCGCCACAAATACTGAATTCGAGCACTCTGACACGTCTGTGTTGTACGCGTGAAACTTTTTATTTTTTTATTTGAGGAGGGGGGGGGATTTTTAACGACCACCGTGAGCAACGAGATGAGCTATACGCAGTCGCTTGTCTCTAAGATCCACTGGTTACAGAGAAGGCAGAGAGCCAGTGCCGTAAGACGATCATCGGGATTCGAACCCGGACTCATCTCGGTCGAATGGTCCGAAGCCAATTTTTATTCCACTGCGCCATCGAGGAAACCTGAAAGTTTAGCACTAAAAACTGCTTTGAAAGTCGGAGTACATTGGATGTTAATATGTTTCTTGCAAATGCTTGTATACTACAGAGACCTTACACGAGAACAGCTTTGGCAGTAGCTTCGAAGAAAGTGTGAATGAATATTCTGGTCGAGATTACTAAATTCTCCTCCCTCTTAAAAAAGTAATCCCGTGATACCATTCTTTGCTTTGGGGAAGTATGAAGAAGTACCACTCATTTTCTAGATGTTTATCTTTCAGGAAATAGAAACAAGATTAAACGTTCTGTTTTTCGTATAAACCTACTGCGGCTACCAATAGAATTCCTTTCACTTCTCACACTTCTGGTGCCTACAAGTATTTTGCGTTTACTTCTTTTATTGCTGGTGCCAATATCATCTCTAACAGCCAGGCTTCTCTTGCCCTTGAACACAAGAATATTAAAATCATTGCTGCTCAACACCTATTTGCCAAGTGGTTTGGTGGACAAACTCATTAAGAGATTCTAAGTCAAGAGTTCCACAGTACTCTCCGTTCTTCAGAGGTCAACAGATAATTTCAATTTGCTGGATGTATTCCTTTTCTTCACAAATCTACCTACCAGTGGCATTAAATTTTTAAATCCTACGGCTATTGTTATATTGAAATGTTTAAACTTTAATTAATTTGTAACTTTCGTTATTTTGTGTGCGAACGGCAGCTAGAGAAATTCACCCTCAGTTAAAAAGGAGCTTAACACAGATTCATTTCGGAGAAAGTCATTCTCTTGTCGACCGTGGGACCTCCCACGAACAAAAGTGCATCCCCTTTCCCTCCGTTGTTGGACACCACTCTTCCTCAGCGAGAGCCCGCCAGGGACTATCCTCGTAAGAAATTAACAGTCAACTTCTGACGAAAGAGCATCTTTCTCGGGGACAGATCGTGGAAGGGAATGAGACCGGATAGAAGTCATAAACGAGGAGTCTAGTTGGAGATTTTGAGTGCAGAAGAAGGAAGGACTTTGCTCGGACACAAGGCAGGGGAAACGCTTTTGCACGGGATGAAATAGAAAGAAATTTTGGCTGGACTTACATAGAGGAAGTCATCAGAGATATCTATCAACCTGCTGGAAGTATTTACTATTCAATCAGACTAACTGATATTTCCCGTTTTTTCCCAATCTGAAGAATAAAGATATGTGCGGTCGAGAACATATATTATATTCAATTTGTTTAACTACTTATTTATTTGCCTCCCTGCTCCAATGACAACGACCTGCAAACAACAACGATTCTTCTGATAGGTTGGCGTCCACTACAGCACATAAAATTAAAACAAGCCAACATTATTTGATTGGTATCAAATCAAATCAACAGTCATAAAACATATTCTTCGGAACAGAGAAAGACATCAGTGTTCATGGTGTGTACAAAATTCTTATTTCTACTTCAGTTGGTACTAGCAGGGCCGGCTGGACATGCCCCGTAGTTTAGAAAACAAAATAATTTTAGGTAAAAAAAAATTTAACTACATTTTTTTTTGTAACTTTTGGGGAGCAAGGCCCTTAAAAATATATTTTTGAAGTTTTTTGTTTGTTTCCAATCTCCCCATTTTTGAATACAGTACCCCCCCCCCCCCCTGTTCGTCGTACGGACACTGAGATTTGCAGATTCGAAATGATTTTTGTAACCACCTTAACCTTTTCCGCATTCATGAAATAGCAAATTAAATTTCATCATTTTGTGGTGCCCTACTTTTATATATCCAACAATTTGTGTGAAAACCTGATACTTAAATTTAAGGAAATAAAAAGAACAATATCCAAGTTAATTTCGGACTACATATGGAGGCCACTTTTCCAACATTACAAGAAATTGAAAAAAAAAAAAGGGCAACTTTCATATATGAACGCGCATAAAAGTTTTTAGAATGGCACTAATTTGTCAGTTACTCTACTGTGCATTAAAAAGCAATCACTAAACATGTATCAGGAGAAAAACTGTTTATACCAATTTATTTTAGAGGGATCCTTATTATATTTCCTATACAAAAATATTCGCAATGAGAAAATATTCGCTAAGCAGGTATCTTTTTATCATTTTGTGAATAAGCTGTATAAGAGTCATAATGCAACCTAAACCTCTTCTCCCGGGAAAGAAAATCGTTGATTTTAACACTTTTTACTTTCTCTCTATCTCTCTTCCTCTCTCTTTCCCTATCTCTCTTCCTCTCTCTCTCTTTCTCTCTTTCTCTCCCTCTATCTCTCTTCCCCTCTCCTCTATCTCACTCTCTCTTTTTCTCTATCTCACTCTCTTTTTTCTCTCTCTTTCCCTCTCTTTTTCTCTCTTTCCCTATCTCTCTTCCTCTCTCTTTCTCTTTCTTTCTCTCCCTCTATATCTCTTCCTCTCTCTTTTTCTCTATCTCCCTCTCTCTTTTTCTCTATCTCCCTCTCTCTTTTTCTCTCTCTCTCTCTGTCTCTATCTCACTCTCTTTTTCTCTCTCTTTCCCTATCTCTCTTCCTCTCTCTTTTTCTCTTTCTTTCTCTCCCTCTATATCTCTTCCTCTCTCTTTTTCTCTATCTCCCTCTCTCTTTTTCTCTCTCTCTCTCTCTCTCTCTCTCTCTCTGTCTCTCTCTCTGAACTTTCAGTCTGTATTATGGTCTTTTTCTTAAGCTTAAAGCAAATACTTTTTTGAGATAATAGTCTCTCTCTGTCTCTCTCTCTCTCTCTGAACGTTCAGTCCGTATTATGGTCTTTTTCTTAAGCTTAAAGCAAATACTTTTTTGAGATAATCGTTTTGTCTTTACGGTAGTGTTCGTGTGTCTTCCTCACGAACGATAATTTTCAGAAACGACTTTATTAAAATATGAGATTTATTTTTTAGTGTCCACAATGAAACTTTGCTCTGGGCCCCGCAATGAAATTTCGCCCAGGGCCCCGCAAGAGCTCCATCCGGCCCTGGGTACTAGTTTATATCGGCAGCGCTTTTCGCAGCATTTCTAAACATATGACTGAGCACAAAAAGGATTATTTCTTTTCCCAAGGTAGACCTAATTATGCCTTTGCTAACTCTCACATATACTGCAGAAGCGCCCCCTTTGGAAAGATACTGAGCAAATCGCTCCTTTCGTCACCAAAAGGGCTTTTACGTTTTCATAAGAGCACTGAGATATGTATCTCTTTAAACTGCAATTCCGACAGTTCGTGTTTTATCCCCATAATTTGGTAGTTTCTCCTATCGTGTGGCAACATCCGAAATGAAGAACTTGGAAATGAGAATCTGGCAGCCAGTCTTGCTCCGTTTGTTTACAGGTGATCAAGACCTCAGTCAGTGACGTAACTAGCACAACGTGCGCCCCCACGCAAGATTTACTTCAGCACCCCTAAGCACAGTAATTTGTCCAGAACACGCTGGAGGAGGTGTTTTTCTCGCGCGGGAAAGAGGTGTCTGGTGGTGGAGGGGGGGACAGGAAGTCAGATATAATGGTTGAAAAGGTAAGGAGGTTACCTATAGAGCCGTGGAGTTATATAACATTTTACGCAATTTTTGGAACAGAAGTACATAACGCTAGGTTATTTTTCAGCAAATCAGGATTAACACGGCGCGCTACCGATGCATGAACATGGGTACACATTTTATATCAAGAAAAAAATTCGGTAAACTATATTTAAATAGTTAAGGTTAATAATTATAAGACTAAAATAGGAATCTTTGGGTTAATTATTTGTTTTTGTGCATGTTAGGATTTTTTTAACACCATAACTGGCAGCTGCAGTACGCCCCATCCTTCCGTGCCCCCCCCTCCCCCTTACGCCACTGACCTCAGTGGAGGTTGAAAGAGCTGATTTCTTTACGTAACTACTGCGTGTTAACTACTTATAACCTAAATTTATTTGTTGCGTGTGAACACATTCTTCGTATTATCTGACTCCTTAAGGGTAACACAAAAGAACGCTCCGGTGGCCGAGTGGTTAGAGGCGCTAGTTTCTGTTAGGAAGGTTTGGATTTTTTTTTTTTTTTTTTTTTTTTTTTGATTGAAGGTTTAACGACTACCGTGAGCAACTCAATGGGCTATAAGCAGTCGCCCGTCCCTAATTTAGGGTCACTGGTTCCAGGGAAGGGGGAGAGCCAGTGCCGTAAGACAAACACAACATCCATGCCTGACCGGGATCCGAACCCGGACCCCTTACGGACGAATGATCAGAGGCCAGCGCCTTAGACCACTGCGCCACCGGGGCGGCAGGTAGGTTTGGGGTAACGGTTGTAATTGTAAGTTTTTTTTTTTTTTTTTCAATGACCAAATTTTTTTTTTTTTTTTTACTTTTTGTTCTGTATTTCGCAAGTATATACTTAGAATTAGTGTAGAGATGCCCGATACGGGAATCGATATAATGAGGCTTCGTGAATGAAGAGATAAACAGGTACTGAAATATTACAGCTCATGATATTAGCGACAGAGTTCTTTGGGGGGGGGGGGGAAGGAAGAAAGGTACTAACAGATTTTTTTCAGAACTGAAGGATATAACATGAACAGGTAATTGGAGGTGATGATCAAAAGTATGTGGTAGTGAAATGTAAATATGAAGCTAAGCAGTTAGATATTTGTCTGTCCGAACGAGCGAATTACGTTAACCAGATTTACAAAGAGCACTACTTCATAGGTTCTTATCCACAGACCCTTTTTGGCCATGAGATGGGGACGTTTGACACTTACAACCAGATGTAGAGCGAGACGGTGAAACAGTTTGCTGCTAGAGCGCTCATTGTAAGGTTATTTGGAGGACCTTTCTGACTGAGGCAGTAAGAAAAATTAGGGACACAGGTTTGTTGTCTCAATTCTTGGCAGGGATACACCCGACGTTAAAGTGATTGGTTTTGTTGCACAAATCCAAACCTACTCAATACTTCTAGCTAATCGCTGGCACAAGGCCCTTGAATGAAGCATAGTCTTTAAACAATGTCGCCCAAATCGGGGATGGGAGATTTCCTGTGGCCCTATATTAGGGGTGGTGAACCTATCACACGCAAAAATTTAATTTGTTGGAAGGCGGCATTCACTTCCTACGCTTGATTCTTTAAACCACAACCAAAGTAAATAAAATATACTTCATGATTATTATCATTATTACCAAAAATGAAGCAGCTGTTACTATGTAATATTCTCCAGTTCCGAATGTTGGGGATAGCTTAGAGAATTTCAGTAAGGGCTGAGGAAGGAGATTTGTTTCAATTAACTTTATCTTCCGAGTGAAGTGCCCCAAAAGAGGGCCTCACCGCCCCGATGGCGCAGTGGTCTGAGCGCTGGCTTCTGTCCATTAGTCCGAGATAAATCCAGGTTTGAGCCCCGAGTGAGGCATGGGTGGTGTGTTTGTCTTAATACACTAACTCTCTCCCTTCCCTGGAGCCAGAGGCTTAAATTAGGGACACACGTGGTTGTTCACTGTGTGGTCGTTAAACCCCATTAAAAAAAGGACAGCCTCCAGCCATAGAGACAGAAAATCACAGTTTGCTGGGTTTGTCAAGAAGGAGAGCGAAAGTATTCTCCCTAGCCGTAACTCAAAGAAATCTTTGCGAACAAGCGAAGAGCTGACTATTCAACGACCAAAGTAGCACGCTCGACTGCCACTCTCCAGACCAGGAGGAAATGGGGGGATTGTTTTTACCCCGTTTCTCTTGGTCACAGACGAAAGCAGTGGGAAGTGTTTACATAAAAAGAATCACGCTGGCTTGGTATCAACTGTTCGATTTGGAGAACACTTGACGTCGTACGACATGTTTTAAAACCCTAACAGACCCACTGTACACATCATTTGTAATAATAGAAATAAACTTTTAGCATTGGCTTCTCTCCCCTTATATTCTTATTCTGTTACTTGTGAGTGATTTATTTGTTTGTAGGTTTAAAGACCACCATGAACATCTCGATGGGCTATAAGCAGTCACCCGTCCCTAATTTAGGGCCACTGGCACCAGTTAAGGAAGGGAGCCAGTGTCGTAAGACGGACACAACATCCATGCTTCACGGGATTTGAACCCAGACCCTTTCGGAAAAAGTGGTTAGAATCCAGCGCTTAGACTACTGCGCCACTGCACTGTTAAAAATATTGTGATAGGTTGCACCAAAAAGTGGTGCTACACCAGCTGCACCACTTTCTAATAAAAGATACACCACTGTGTCTTGCAAACAACATGGTGCAACTGTGCACCACGTTATGGTACAATGTGGTACCACATTATAGAAAAAGAGTTTCACCATGTTGTTGGGTTTTGTTGCAACTCACGATGGTGTATCTTTTCTCAGAAAGTGGTGCAGCTTATGTAGCACCACTTTTGGTGCTACATAAGCTGCACCACTTTTTGGTGCAACCTGCTACTGAATTTTTAACAGTGTGCGGTGGCGTTTGAGAGCGAACAGTAAATAAATAAATGATGATCTGCTGATAAAATTTTCTTGGGCACGCAAGATAGATTTTCAGAAGGTTACCGTCAATTTGTGGTCACACTCAAGAAAGTTCACCACATCTGGCCTAGGTGCTCAAAGATAGCTCAAACTCTAAAAACAAACAAACGAAATAACACAAGGTATCTCCCACTCTAGAATCGCAGGAAGAGCGACACATAAGTCACACGTATTCAGTTTCACGTATTCGCATTGTTCATACTGATTATTTGGAATCGTAAAAGAATGGGAGTGCAGTATTTGAAGAAAAACTTAACAATTAACTCCTACGTAGCATTCTTTTTGTTTTTATTTAAAATCCCCCAACAAGCAATTTCGAAAAAATTGATAAAAATATAATAATAAAGAAGTAAAAAATAAAAGTTTGAACTGGTTTTGAAAATTTTGACGAACTTCTTTCCGGGCTGTTGTCACTTAATCCGCTCACCGCTGAAGAGCTTTATTTTCCCCTTAGAACTACATCACCGCTGAAGAACACCTGTAAAAAGCTTCGGAACATGTACTTTCAATGCAAAAAGTTACAGGCGGGTGAACGAATGTCGGGCCAAAATTCTTTTTCCTATTTTTTTCTATGATTACAATACTTCTGCATCTGTCGTATGAGTGGGAGAACTGAAGAAAAAGAAAGGTTTAATAAAAAGAAAAAATATGAATTCAGTTCTCTCATATTTCTGTCGCTTTGGAAACCTCGGTAACGTGAGTTTAATAAGGAAATCAAGAAAGTTGGAAGGAGAAATGAAAATGTTCCGAACTTTCACTGAGGACTTCATTACGACGGAATCCCGGGCGAAATCCTACTTCAGCCGCAAAGATAATCATCCACCAGGAGAAAAAGATGAAGTCGGGACCTATCGCCATGGCGCCCGTGAAAGCACGCGCTCATTTCGTCAGAAGAGCGCCGCACACTCTGTCAAGAGACTCAGCAAGCAGAAGAAAGATGGAGACGAGAAGGAGGTGGGCGTTGTTAAGGAGAAATCATAAGATCAACTATGGAAGCCAGCCGGGCATCTTTGTTTCCATGGAGACCTTTGTTGTCCCTCTTTTTCTCTGGCATCCAGGTTTTAATGGCGTTCATATGTATGCGGCACATGCTGGAGACATTGGAATATATTGGCTCCGGCGATAGAGTCACTTGAGTTGGCACGCTTTATTACTGAACTCGTCGTAGGAGTTATGACCCCTCATGTGCGAAAGCTAGCGTATCTCCTACTAACTTACCACTGTGCCTCCTAGAAAGAGGCCAGCAACTTGCCTCGTCAATTCCATTCATTTTAAGCAAAGCAGCAGAAAATATTGCTACAGAGAAAAGAAGATATTGCGCAACAAACTGCGTAAATGAAAGACGCAAGATTATTATTTTATTGGTTCTTTCGCATTCCTTCCTCCATTTTCGATCACGTACCATAGGAAGGAAGGACGGTGTCAATCAAACTGCCGCGTTCTCCCCAAAAAGAAATAAAGAGACGAGAAAGGAAATATGTGTGCAATATGTTTTCTACACGACTGATACAAAGTCGGTCTCTACCGATAAATATGTTTTGCGCAATTGAACTTCCAAAGAATGTTTGCCTTTTTATTCCCATCATGGCTCACATTTCCTCCTGATTCAAACTTTCGCGCATTCTAGACACCCTCAATTCCTTAAGCTAGTGATTTAAGTTAGCAGATAAACGAAAAATTAAATTTAGTTTACAGTTCAAATGCGATTCCTTCTACGTACAGATAATTTAACAGACATTCCATTCAGATATTTTAACAACGAGTTAACCATACGAGACAAAATAAATTGAACTGTTGCTCATTTTGTGCTTTGATTCAACGCTCTAAATGATCCCGAAGAAAGAGGTCAAGGTAATGTTCAGAACTGTGTGAGTTGGCCAACCCATCAAGAATAACTTTTTCTCCTCGAAGCTTATACACTATCTACTAACAAGTAATTGGGCACCCCTGCAATCGACGATATATGCGGTCCTGATACACGTCACAGCCGCCGCCGTTAAATATCGTGTGGGAAAAAACAACGCAACCAGTCGCATGCAAGATGCCACGCAGTTCGGAGCTCACTGATTTCGAGAAAGGTGTAATCGTTGGGTATCACAGAAATGGCTGATCCATACGTGACATATCCAGCGAGTTGAAGTACCCAAAATCGACAATGGCCTACGTGATTGGCAAGTGGGAGATGAGAGGTGACTGTCGGAATGTGCCCTGACCCGGCAGACCCACAAAACTGGGAGTTAGAGACCGAAGGGTGCTGGCCAGAGAAATTCGGAAGAACCGCACCAAATCGATGGGCCACATCCGCGAGGAGTTTCAACAGGTATCCGGGAGTGTTCCTTACGGATGGTATTCACCATCCGTAAGGAAGCCCATCTGCTCGGTTATCATGGACGTGCTGCCGCCCATAAGCCTTTGATCACCAAGTCCAATAGCGCTGCTCGGCTAACGTGGTGCAAAGAACGTCGACAGTGGACCGTTGAACAGTGGAAACAGGTTCTCAGGAGCAACGAATCAAGGTTCACCCTCTACCGTTCGGATGGCAGAGTCCGGGTTTGGCGTCTGCCTGGAGAACGCCTCCTGCCGGAATGCATTGTGCCAACTGTGAAGTTCGGCGGCGGTGGAATTATGCTATGAGGGAGTTTCTCCTGGTATGGCACGGGACCCTTGGTCGCAATTCCTGGTAGACTCAACGCCGTGACCTACTGCACCATTTTGGATGACCTTGTGTTACGTACCTGCCAGCAGGACGCACACGACATAAAGGCACATAGCAATCAGAACAAATGTCTGCGTAGCTCAGTTGGTAGAGCGACTTGTTCCGGAATAAGCGTCCTCGGGTTCGAATCCCGGCGTAGACCAAAAATGACGGAGAAATTTACTTCGTTATAATGGCGCCCGAACTATCCGGATGACCCGGCCGTTCAAAATCTCGCATTGGTGGGATGTTATTTCCACACCGCGCGACAGGAAAAATCAGAGAATCCCTTCTCCAGTGCTTCGAAAAATAAAAATGTGTGATGTTGCATTCCACACAGCAGATTGACTGAGAAAAGAGAAGACTTAGGACTACATTAGTCATTCACACTCTCCCTCCCGTAACAGCACGTGTTTCGCGAGAGTTGTTTCAGTTCGTGTGAAGTATCAATGAATTAAAATCAGTAATATTATATCTTAAATTTGTGGCTTTGTTAAATTCGAACAGTTTTGATAAATTTTGTGAAAGCTTTCCTGAACATTTACTGTCAGAACTTAAAGAACCTATGATTCAAATTTTGATACAGTTTGACTCAAACATGAACTGCAGGTGTCTTATTCCTTTGATGAATACAAAAAGAAATCAGTAAGAGACATTAGTTACATGAAATTGAATAAATTGGATAGTGTTTAGGGAAGTGTACAAATTAGCAGACCTAATATTAAAGTCTCCATCAACAACGGCCGAAAGAAGTTTTTCTGCATTAAAAATAATCAATACATATCTTAGAGCCATACATGGAAGGACATGTAAACTTAAGTGACCGGGCTGTTTTGTAAATAGAGAAAAACATTCTTTTTAAATATGGAAAAGTAC
Organism: Macrothele yani; assembly: GCA_039090855.1. Classification (NCBI taxonomy): domain Eukaryota; kingdom Metazoa; phylum Arthropoda; class Arachnida; order Araneae; family Macrothelidae; genus Macrothele; species Macrothele yani. The sequence continues at coordinate 7,603,214 of CM077014.1, forward strand.
TCGGAAGAAACTATTTATGAAAACGTAAAACTCAAGTTCACCCAAAAAGGAAAGCAGAAATGAGTTCATGTGCAAATAATGTATTCAAAAATAAAGTTTAAAATCTTCGTTGGTCATAATTATTGCTATGTCGCCTCTTCGTTTCTCATAATTATTTGGTATTATGTTAGCAATAGCATGTACCTAAAATTTAGAAAATTACTTCTATTGATTAATAACTGAAACATAAACTTCGCAATCTAAAACCACCAGTAATACTGGGAGCGCGGGAGAAGGACAGGTGAGATAGCCCAGGTCTCAGACCAAATATACGCCACTAGTAGAGATATTGGTGTGTCTCTCTGCTATGTCGCCTCTTCGCTCGTTCAAAGAATTTTCTGAAACAAAATCATTCCAACATCCAGGGATTAACGATAACGTACTGTTTACTATATTCGGGCGTCGTGTACCGGCATATAACTGTACTTTTCGCTTGAAGTGAAAAAATCTAAGTTCTATCCAAAGTTTGCAGATCTTTTGTTCAAAAAGATCTGCAAACTTTGGATAGTATATTGATTTATGTCAGTAGTGTGGAAAAAAGTACATCCAAAATTCCTTCCGGGAAAATCTGCTAATTCTTTGGAGGTCTTTGAAATCTTCTGGTACTCGAGCCAACAGTTCGACCAAGTAGGTAGACACCTCGAAGGAATGGGATGGTTTCTGCTGATGATAGTTACGAAGATGACACAACGTGACAGCTTCAAGGGAAATTATATGTTAGAGGCTATTAGTGTCAAATTGCAGGAAAGGAATATAACTGACCTTGTTCCTTACTGTAATTATTAGTGGTCATAAACGTCGGTAACATTTTTGGTGTTTTCGAGAAAATTTCATGCCCCGAAGTTAGCTGATGCTCTTGATCATTAAGTGTGTCGAAACGTAGATTCTAAAAAACATTGCATGTGCAAAAATAACAATACTGTGTACTAAAATTTGCAACTTTGGTCTTTTTTCTTTCCGCTTTTACAGGAAGGTTTTGCGTTTGTTCAAATACGAAAATACCAGTAATTTATTGTAAATGCAAACAAACAGAGAACATTTCTTCCAGTTCAAGAAGTTGAGGACCTTCTAAATTCTATTTTTAACGGTGTTTTTCACGGCATGCCCGGATAAGGTCCCTTCCAAATAAAAATGTGTCAAAGGAAATCAAACTAATACATGATAAATAATTCTTTGGCAAGTAATATATATCCCTTTACCTATCTTCCCTCTGAAATTTGTTTAATTCCAGCAATTCATGACATACTTTACTTCCACTCTAAAATCTGCTTTAAAGGAACTAGATTTCCTGTCCGAAATAGACTATGACTCAATTCTTAACGGTCTTTCTTTCTTTCTTTGAATAAAGCTCATGTTGAAAATTGGCTTCCTAGTTTCTTATTTCAAAGACAAATTTCTAATATGGGAATTTTCTGCTAGGAAATATCTTATTTTAATCTCAAATTTTCGGAGAAAACTCATCCTTTTTCAGGCCGTCAACATGGGCTGAAATTCTTTAAAGTCATCAGTTTCCAAAGAAACTTAAAAAAAAACCTAAAAGAAGGAATAGAAATTGAGAAAAATCAGAATTCTATCATCAGTGACTGAAGAGATCTGTACCTGCTAACATCTGACAGGATTAGGTGAAAAATAACCGTAACCGTCAAGGTTTGTGATTAAAAAAAATATTTCTTTGCAGAAAATTATCATATTAGAAGTTTGATTAAGGCCTTTCTTTGCTTTAACACGAAGCTTGACCCCTCTATTCGAGAGTATGAGCTTCTGGCTCCGCGTTACGCTGGATTTGAGTTCGAATTTCGAATAAGACACGGAATGATAGTTCTTACAACGCTGGCTGCTGTAGAACCACAGGCCCTTACATAGGAAAGAGGGACCCTACTTAGAATTGAAGATACTCATGAAGGACGTTACATCAAGAAGTAATAAAATAAATTTGATGCGGAGGAGGAAAGAAGTGCGTGTACGTGTGGCCGTCTGTTAAACAACATTACTCTCATTACTACTGTGTTCAGTGTTTTCCTTCTGCATTAGTATAGCACGACGATTTTCTACGACTGTAATGTAATTCGAATGACAACGCCGTGCGCATAGCGTTTGTAAATGACCTTCACTGATATTAGGCCTTCTCAAACAATTGTGTCTGTATTACATTATCTACACATATTTGATATATATTATACATACATATTTTAAAGAATTTCTAAGTGGGCGTAACTCAGACACTAGTCGCGTAAACATTGCTAGGTTGTGACCCCCGAAAACGTAGTTGCCGAGGCACTTACAAAACGGTAAATGACACCCTTTACACAGGATCTGCACCAGTGTCAACTGTCAGGCCGGAAGAACTTAAAAAAAAAAAATATTCTCATCGAGTGATACACCATTTGATACAGTTTTTAAAAGTTGATGTTATAAAACGCAGCGCAGTAGTGACCACCACATTTTTGCGATAATTGCAACAGCTGATAAGATTTGACTATACATACTTTCATGATACATTGACCAGTAAAGAGGGATGTGTATGGATTCCGGCACATACGCCAACAACAACGACAAAAACAGTGTTCAAGTAAAGAAAGATGTACGCAGTGTTCTCCAGAGGTAGATTTTGCAGCTGCGTATTCTGGGTCCAATGGTTCGCCCACTCCTTCTCGAACAATCACTATTTCGTTTTTAAAATTGCGAAGTTACTGAGTCACTAACTAACGCAAATTATGATGTAGGCACATGCTGTTTCCAATTACAGTATATGATTGAAATTGAAAGTGTTGCCTCTAATGGGTAACAGAAATGATTTTTTAGGTACCAGACAGTGCAGTTCACTTGAGTCACTCGATCAAGTTCGCAATATTCGTTTTTGTTTGTTGTTGTTTTTTGTAATTACATTAAGTTGAAAAAAAAAACGTTTCTTCCCCCAAAATTCGTTAATAATATCACTCGTTTTAATTCTCTAGCACGCAGTCATTACCACGGCACACAATTAGAACAGTTTCCAGAAAGCATATTTTCTCGATCGAGATCGTATCATGGAAGTCTAGCTCTTCGCTTACCGAAGCCTTGAAAATGCACACTTGTAATCCTTCACCCCGTCCTTTCTCGTTGCCATGGAAACGTGGCAACGTTTCCGTGGCAACTCTCTTCGCCAAAAATGCGAGAAATTATCTTAGTCAAAATTAATGAGTCTCCACGTGTTCACTTGAGCTTTAATTATTTAAATTATCTGCAGCACTTCGCAGGCAACCTAAGCGGCAAGAACTCTCCACTGAGATCTCCTGAAATCAGTTAAGCTGGAAACCAAAAGACAGTTACCCCTATATAACTGATACATCACAAAATATCTGCCTAAGATTCTATAACAGCTGCACATTCGAGGTTCAAAGTTGCCGTAGAACAGCGCGTTCTCAAAGTGTGCTTACCGGAGCCCTGGGGCTCCGTGAAGGGTCCGCGATGCTTTTCGTGAAAAATCCCTCGTGACATCGTCATGTTCGACAATGAAAATAAACTGGAAGAATCCACGTACTACCTCTGTTTCCTTATACAATGAATGTAGATAATGCTTCTTTCAAAGCATGTACAGGTCTCCGAGGAAATAATGCTGTTTTCACTGCCACCGTCAAAATTCGTGCTTCAAGAGAAAAGTGCAGTTCTGGACTGCACGTTTCCGAAACTGTGTTGATAGCTTACCAACACGGGACTACCTGGAAGAGATCGAAAGAAGCATCCGTGAATCTGATGAGATTTACGGATGCTTCTTCGTCCAGAATCACTTATTTCTGAAGATTTCTGATTTTTCAGGAAATAAGTTATTCCTTCTTGCAGTACTTCCCAAATGTAGTGCACGAGAATTTGGAAAATTATACATGGGGTGAAAGATCCGTTGCCTGTTAAACACAAGCTTCGCAGCACGACTGCAAGTGAATATGAAAATCTTGAAAGATGTGAATCCGTTTATTGGTGTAAATATGACTCGGATGCAAATTTTGAAGATGACAATCCGATTTTTGGTGTAAATGTGACAAGGATGGTAAAGTCGGATTGTCATCTTCAAAATTTGCATTATATGGTGTCATCCCGTATTTCTTTCATGATCTTTTACGACATGGATGTTTAGTCAGATAATATCCGAAAACGTGAAAATTTCGTCGTCCTGGAGCGAAAAACGAACCCTCGTCTCCCGGATAGCGCTCGAGTATGCTAACCACACCACCACCCAGACCGACCAATAAACGGATATACACGATTAAAAACATCTCCATTATGTACACCTGAGTCATTGGCAGAAAGTTTATTAGTCAAGTCACGAAGTACAAATAAAGGATGATAGGTTAAAAAGGCAAGATCTTTCGAGCTCCCACTGGAGCTCATTCTCAAGACATAATGCCGTGTGGACCCTCGGAGACACGCATATTTATATACAAAAGTTCACGTTACGTTGTCTTGACAACGTAATGCTGTAAAGTTACAAACAAGTTACACCACTCTCAGGGAACAACAAAACATTTTAAAAAAATTTTAGGATGTTAAAGAAGTTAATCCGTAATTTACAAATGAACACATGATACAATGCTTTAACAGTAATAATGAATACATAATTGTCCCCTAAATCCATTTTTGCGTCAATCACGTATCTTCAAGATCGTTCAATCGATATATATGTTCGTGAACAGGTGCTGGCATAGTACGTATAAATTGTCTCCAGTGGGAGCTCGAAAGATTTTGCCTTTTAACCTATCATCTTTTATTTGTACTTTGTGACTTGACTGTAATAAATCTACTGCCAATGACTCAGGTGTACATAATGGAGATGGTTTTAATCGTGTGAGACAGTTATAATTTTAAATGTATATCGTTTTTAAAGCACGAAGAGATTTTAGCTTGACCAATAAACGGATTCAGATCTTCCATATTTGTATTGTACAATGGTGTAATCCCGCATTTCATTCATTGATGTAAATCTTATCTATCTCACACTTCTGAAAAGGCAGCGTTTGATAAAAACTACCATTAGGAGAATTTGAGCGTAGTGTTGAGAGACAGTACCCACGTTTATCACACAAAGCGGTTAGAAACTTCCTTCCCTTTGTCAGTACGTATTTGTACGAGACTGACTTCTCAACTTATGTTTCCACAAAATTCAAGTACCTCATCTGAGTGGATGCAGAGCCAGACATGCGCTGCAATTATCCTCCATACAGCCGGGCGCGAAAGAACTTTGTAAGGAAAAGAAACAATCGCACTCATCGCATTGAAGTTGTTAATTCATTATTATTTTTTTTTTTTTTTTGCCAATACTTCCCATGCATTTGTAATCGCGATTCCTTTCTTTGATCTCTATCTGTTTTATAATGAAAAAATACTTGAATAGCTGAATCAGTAGGAAGTGTGACGCATGTGCTGTTAGCTAAATAAAACCAACACTTCTCAGATTTCTCAGAAATGAAATTCTTAAATCCTCGTGGTCTGCATAAAACACAATTTCGCACTGAATATAAACACGGGCATGGAAAAAAAAATACCGGTAGGCTGAGTTCTGATTGAGCCGTCAGTTTGGGACGTAGGATAACGACTTGCAGATCGGAGAGCTGAAATGAGCTAGTCGAGTATGGTTTTAAAGCGTTTATTTAATTTGTTATAGGCAACATAGGTCCATGATATGAAAAGTAGCTTATGTACATAATTTTTACAAATAATGCTGGATACATTGCAAACACAAAGCAGTTGGATACACGAATTACCCAATGTGGTGTTCTGTCTTCTTGGGCTTCTTACATTCCTCATCACTTGCTCTTGTCTCTCCTTTTTGATTTTCTCCTTTTCGCTTTTCTCCACTTTTGCTTGCGTTCATTTTGCGAATTCCGCGGCATTGTTGAAGATTAATAAATAAATCCATCGCTCTTTTCACGTTGAGCAACGCACAGCAACCGAAAAATTGTTATTCGGCAGCCGCCGGGGAATTGAATCCCGAATCTATCGATATCTAGCCGAGCGCGTTAGCCTTACACCACAGCGGCCAACAATTCACGGCGCTATGTGTGTTTTTCTTTTTCAGTCATCATCTGACATCATAAATCCGTAAGATGAGCTCAGCTACTGAGAAGTCTCCATCTGGTGGGCATTAACAGCAATGGCTATATACATAATTATAGCAATAATCCAAAAAGGGCAAGATCCAAAGTGAAAATCATCTAAATACGTGGCGTCAGTTGAATAAATAAAATCCATCGCTCTTTCCACGTTAAGCAACGCACAGCAACCGAAAACTTGTTATTCGGCAGCCGCCGGGGAATTGAACTCCGAATCTAACGCGCTCGGCTAGATATCAAGAGATTAGGAGTTCCATTCCCCGGCGGCTGCCGAATAACAAGTTTTCGGTTGCTGTGCGTTGCTTAACGTAGAAAGAGCGATGGATTTTATTTATTCAACTGACGCCACGTATTTAGATGATTTTAACATTGTTGAAAATTGTTACCCCATTCCCTCGAAAACAGTTATTTTAAATTTTAGTTTAAACCACTGTGATGTTATTTTTATATTTGAATAGATCTCGTCGAGAGCATTAAAATGATACCACGCGCTGTCGTTTTGCGCTCACGGATGTCCAGATAAACCGCGATATTGTCAAAAGTGTTCATCGGTTCACAACAAAACAATTTTTACAATGTTCAGTTCAAACCACTGCGAAATGTACTTCGAATAGATCTCTTCGAAAGCTTTAAAACAATACCACGCACAGTCGTGCTGGGCTCACTGTTACCGAGGTAGACAGAGTCAACAGCGGCGGCATACTCAGAAATATTGCATCATCTCCCCCTGGCACAGGGAGCGAGGGGAGCGACGCGCGCACGATGTATTGCGCAGTACACGAATTGACTCCATGCTGTTTACGAATATGCTAACACGATTAGTGTGCGGGACGCATTTTTAACGCTATAATAATTTTGATTGGGACCTATTTTTGTCACAGGCGGTTGGCCTTAAGGCGCCCCATACTATCCGCGGACTTAAGACTGTCCTACGTCAAAACTATTGGGGCTCCGTAGCCTCGTCCTTGGTTGAAAAAGTCTCGCAGTGTCAGAAGTTTGAGAGCCACAGCCCTAGAAAATACGAATCGAAAAACTACAAGTTCTGATTTCGTGAGGACAAACTCCATCGGACTTAGTGATTTGAAAATATCGGACCTGCTTAACTTCAAAAAATAAAATGTTTACGAGGGCGAAAATTCTCTTTACGGGAGAAGACTGGAATCGCTATTATGCATTTTTTTATCTATATTATTCGACAGCATTTCGAAATTACTCTTTTCATCTGCGCAAACTTCGCTTACAGAAGTGTGTCGACCCTAAAAGGTGTGACCGCTTACGCACATCTAAAAACTTCCAACGTGATCTTGTACATGGGAATGTATTTTAGGACAAAGTCCTCTATAGTACTGTTAAACACACACGTTGTAGTATATGAGCTCAGAAAAGACAAGTTGACTTCAATGATAATGGAATATTTATACCTGAATTCAGGAATATTTCTACATGTACAGTATATTTACATTGAAATGTTGAAAGCTCAAAGGTTATATCCAGTGGGACATAAAAATCAGCAATGAAGTATATGGAGCAACACATATTGCGCTCACCTTACTCCGGCTTCAGTCCCTCTGGTTTGCAATCATGCTTCTTGTCCGGTGTCCACTGTTGTACCACATCATTTACAGTGGACAACCGGACAAGAGGCATAATTCATTGCAATCCAAGGTGACCGAAGCCGGAGTAAGAATTGTGCTGATGTTCGTGTCTATGTTGAACTTTGAACGTGGAATGCCTTTAATGAGATGTGGTACAACAATGGACACCGGACAAAGAGCATGATTGCAAACCAGAGGGACTGAAGCCGGAGTAAAGTGAGCGCAATATGTGTTGCTCCATATACTTCATTGCTGGTTTTTATGCCCCACTGGATATAACCTTTATGAGCTTTCAACATTTCAATGTAAATATACTGTACATGTAGAAATATTCCTGAATTCAGGTATAAATATTCCATTATCATTGAAGTCAACTTGTCTTTTCTGAGTGTAACAGTACTATAGAGGACTTTGTCCTAATATACATTGCCTATCTCCCAGGTATTTTATTGTTCAAATGTATGTATGTATAAGACTGAACTTCTACTAAAATTGTACATGGGAGTTCAATTTAATAGTTTTGAACTCAAATGATTTCTCATGGTAATTTTTTTATGGAAAATAATTCACACGAACACTAAAAGTTGGATGGCATTGCTGTGTATCTGAAACTAAAAAGTCATTCTCTCCACAGAAGAGAATGAAATCCGATGAAACAAAGATACTTCGCCGAGTCTTCAACTTAGGCCCCATGATAAGACACAATCATCGCACTCTCACACTAATCTTAATCTCACACTAATACACTAATCTTCGCACTCTCACGGGGGAGAGCGATCGCAAAAACTGCAAAAGAAAAATATTTGGGCAGCATTTGCCTGGAAGAGATTCCATTAGAAGCATAATGGCGAAAACTACATAATTCAGCATCCAAAATTGTTAGCATCGAGTTTCAGTGTTTGAATACTTGCATTGGTGAAAGAGTTGAGTACCTTATCTGCAGCTAAGAAAAAAAAAAATTTGGGCCCCCCCCAGAGGCAAATGACCGAACCGAATGCAACAAAGGTTGAGAGGGAATAAGATAAAGTGGGGGAGAGGGAGGGACGCATAAAATTAAGGAATACGCGGGTTACAAGCTGGCAGGCAGACACGGATAGAGAAGGTTAAAGGTCATCTATCCAGGATGTTAACAAAGTAAAGTTTATTACGGTTAAAGAAAGGTAACGTGCCTGAATTTTGAGTCTTGATTGCGCAGAAACTTCTAGGGGGAATAATTTGCAGAGATGTCGTGCTGGGGAAGAGATTTAGAGAAGCATCTGAAACGGGATATGTTTTTGTCTCAGACCTTTCTTCACTCGTCCTAATGACGTCCGGTTGGAAGCCTGCACGTGTTCACAGAGTTTGAGTCAGTTTACCGACGAAAACAGAATTACGATAATTTGCTTCAGTTTTGTTATTATCTGCGCGCGTGTGTGATATTTATGATATTTTGTACAGGGAACTTTTGGATATTTCGCACTCATCTCTCTTTCTTTGACGGAAAACAAAAGAGCCTCACTATATTCTCACATATCCTGTTCAGGTTTGAAGTATTTTTGAACGCGCATATTTGTTTGATTTTTTTTTTTTTTTTACGAAAGCGATAATTTTGTTAAAAAAATGAGAACAAAGAACACTTTGCTCCTCTGAAATGAAATAATTTGGTTAATTAAGGTTTGAAAGGAACATGGGTTCCCATTCCGAAGTTTCATTATGAAACAAAACAAAACACCACGCATACATATACACACAAATGAGACTAAGCTTGTGAAAGCAAATTTACCGGTGATGGAACTCGAACCAGCATCTATCTGCTCCGGAGTCGAATGTTTTCCCAATTAAGCTGCACTGCCAAGGGCTTATCACTGCTACTTGCCATCTTGACATGTCCGTCACCTCTGTAGTGCGTAACATATACCCCTTGAGAAACGCGGGGGCAGAAAATTGCAGGGTTCGGGTCCGCCGCAGATCATGCTTAAAAGTAACTTTCTGCAGAAGTAGGAATTCTCACTAATTCCAGACAATGTGTGGAATGCACATTGCACATTTTTCGAAGAACCTAATGGCCAAGTAGATCCATTTTTACGTTCGGACGCCAAAACAAATTTGCCGTCTGTGCGGGAATCGAACCAGCACCCTTCTGCTCCGGAGCCGAATGCTTCCCAATTAAGCCAGACCAACAAGTGCTTACCACTGCTACTTGTCCGTCTTGACATGTTCGTCACAAGCTTCAATACTTTAAAAGTTAACATTTTAAACTATTAATACACATTTTAATTCCATGTGTAACAGTTATCCCTTCTACAGTCAGGACCGTGGCTACACTGTAAAGTATAAATGGTGTGAATTCACGGAAAATAATGTGCAGCAAAGTTTCCAGTAGGTATCTGTCTTTTTCAGAAATTTCCTTTTTTAAATGTGCCCGTTTCATTTAAGAAATTTTGGTCAGGATTTTTATTTCAGAAAAGTCCATTTCAGGTTTCTCTCTATTTAAACTGAAATTCCGCAAAACCTACGACGCTGCATTTTTCAGCCCTTACCCCAAATAACCCTTCCGCTGTGGTCAGGATCAAACCCGGACGTTTGAGCCGGCTCAGCAGGTAACTCGCGCCTTTAACCACTAAACCACAAACACGCTTGGCAATATGATTCACGTACAACATAAAACCAATTCCGTGACGATTAAATTTAGTTTTTTGTCATTAATGCGAGTGATTTAGTCATTTTATTTTCTGTTGGAGCTTATTATTTTTCTAAAAAGGTTTGTAATTTTTACTTTCTTTTTCTGCAGGACTTTTTACAAACTAAGCATTTTTCATCCTGATTTTTGAAAGCAACAAAACGCTTTGCAACTTTTTTTTTTTTTTTAACTGACAATGACTTTGTTATCTTTAAAAAAGGAGAAATGTATTTTTTAAAGTATTATTTCACACAAAAGAAAAAAAAAACAAATATAAAATTTACTCTTGATAGCTCTAATAGCTTTTGTCTTAAGTTGCCCAAAGACTGATACATAGACATCGTATAACCATCTGTACAATAAGTACTCGGTTTCTTACAGTAACACAATATATAATAAGTAGCTAGTGCACAAAATAGGGGAAAGGAGAAGAAATATCCGGTGCCATAATAAACAAAATCCATGCGATTTGCTATCCACAATATCCGATCTGGCTATAGGACTTCAAAATTCGACAGACGATTGAAATTTAAAAGTTAATCAAACTTCAAGTATTACCAATCGCTTCTCTTCCGGTAATTTCTCATCACATGGATACGGAAAAAGTGAGAACGGAGATTTTCCGTTAATATACGAAAGGAATTGCGGAAAGGTTTCTGAAAATTCACAATTTTCCGTTAACAGATCTCTAAAATGGTAATTTACCGTTAATATAAGAAAGAAACTGCGGAAAGGTTTATGAAAATTCACAATTTTCCGTTAACAGATCTCTAAAACGGTAATTTACCGTTATATAAGAAAAAAACTGCAGAAAGGTTTCTGAAAATTCAGAATTTTCCGTTAACATCTCTAAAATGGTAATTTACCGTCAACATAAGAAAGAAACTGTAGAAAGGTTTCTGAAAATTCAGAATTTTCCGTTAACATCTCTAAAATGGTAATTTACCGTCAACATAAGAAAGAAACTGCAGAAAGGTTTCTGAAAATTCAGAATTTTCCGTTAACATCTCTAAAATGGTAATTTACCGTCAACATAAGAAAGAAACTGCAGAAAGGTTTCTGAAAATTCAGAATTTTCCGTTAACATCTCTAAAATGGTAATTTACCGTCAACATAAGAAAGAAACTGCAGAAAGGTTTCTGAAAATTCAGAATTTTTCCGTGGTACGAAAACTCCGTGAAATTCAGGTTTCTTTCCGTCATTTCATGGAAAAGGTTTTATCAGAAATATGCTTCGTTAATTCACGAAAGAAATGACTGAAAGTAGCCCGTGAATTTCAGAATTTTTTTGACAGTGTACCGAGGGTAGGCCGTGGGGTCAACTTTCCAGAATGGTCATACCAGGGTCACAAAATATAGAAATGCACAAGATGTGAATAAATCTCAGAAAGAAAGTTACACTCTTCAGTATTTTCTCTTTTTTAAGACTAGTTAGTCCCATACAGCATTCCACACATCTAACCAGGGTACAAAGTAGCGTACTCCGTAGGGGGGGGTACCCCTTAAATGCAAGAAAGGAACTGTCCGAAACTGTGGAAAGAGGTATGAAACAATATGCGGGTATGCCGAACTCCCGTGACCTTTCCGAATACGCTATCGAGATTCAGAGCTGATCATTCATCTATGATCTGTATGGAAAGCCCGTCGGAGCGATTAACCTTGAACGGAATTTTTCCAGGCCCTACCCCGAAAGCATCTTCCTATTGTTATAGGTTCACTGTCTAATACGCACTCCGGAAATAGATCTCGTGCACAAAACACAGTCCTTAGATGGGAGCAGTCTTTGCACGATGAGTAATGATAAAAGGTTGCAAGCACTAAAAGCATGTGAATAAGTTAATAGTTAAAACATATACAAGAACTTTCAAACCACCATGTGGTTCATCTTTAGGTAAGAGTCGAAACTAACACTATAACACAGTTCCTTAAGTAATCTATCGCTGAAGGTTCATGACGCATAATTTATAGGCATGCGCAAGAGTGGATGGACAACTGGAAGAAACCAGAATTGTTCATTTGGGTGGATGGGTGAAATCGTCCTTCTTATTCATCAGGCCGAAATAGTGGTTTCCACTTGTTATACTTTATCACTTCTTGAAACTGTGCTGGAAGTAGTTTTCTTTAAATTGTTAGCGTTAGGGTGCTCTGAATATCTTACGTATTTCAAAATGAGGTACTCTCAAACAGTATTTCAGTTTTTGGATAGAAAAAATCGCCACATAAGGAAAATTATAGTGACCTGGACGGGTGCTTCAGCAATCTATTCATAGAATTGTATCCCCATTTAGTTGCAACCAACTAAATGGGGATAATACGACGTATGTTACTCAGGGAATTTAAGCATGAGATCAAAAATGAGATTAGGAGGATGGAAGTAGCAATAACAGTATCGGAGGGTGGATTCTTAACAGATATGAACAAAACAATAAATTGAAATCTACTGATTGACATGTTTAGGCTAGTCCTCATTTACTGCAGGCCATAATTTTTAGCTTTAGGCACAAAAAATATCTACTTAGAGGAAAGAGTAGCCGAGCAGGAAAACTATGGCTAAATCATTGCCTGGAAAATCTAAGAAATGGAATCAAAGGACAACGGAATTTTCAGGGGATTAGAAATAAGTAGCGGTCCGTCTTTTAGGGATATGTACACTATTTGAATACTTGCCTAGTAGTTCAGAACCCATCCAAGACATAGCATGATCTACTAAAGCATACTCAAACCCGAGCTGGTGTGAACATGGACTTTCACAGTACGATGGTCTGCATACTAAAATGCCATTGAAGATTTAATTACTTCTAGAAGGTTCGAAACAAGAAGTAATAAAACTTTAGTAATATCTACGTCTGTAGTCAGATGCTCGGCAGTCAAGAACTCAAAGATGTTAAGATGCATTATGTTAACAGCAAGATTTCCAAAACAGAATCGCAGTGTGTTTACCGCAGAATCAAAAACGTACCTTGCTAGGGTTACTGAGGTTGTTCAGTGGAACACGCACAAAAAAATAACTGTGTACCTAAGGTTGCGGAACAGGAATTGTAACGTCATCTCCTGTCACAAAGGTCGCAGAATAACTGTTTCGACTATGACAAAACTTCTCCAACTTCTTCGGCGTTTTGTGTTCCATGGAATGACACCAGAAACTCATGTTCAATATTCTCTTCCGTAAATTTCCCTTTATAATCTCATTTCCTTATGTCCTTGTACCATTATTTATAAATCTGGAGGTCATTCAACAAAAATACGGTGTCACTAGCAAAAGGAAGGCGGGTTAAATACCCTCCTTTAATATTAATTATTCTGTCATCTATGAAAATAATACATACTGTACATTTATTCATTTCTTTGAGAGAAAAGCGGTCTTCAAAATGAGAAAGTTGATTGACAGAAGTTGCTATTGATCCCCAGTAGACACATGGGAAATTAAAGTATGAAGAGAATATGCCTACAGAAAGAACGCCCACAGAAAAAAATGACTACTTCTCGAAAATAGGAAACAAAATGTCCGCATCTTCAAAATAGGAAAATATGCCAGCTGTTGACTGATGTTTTCTTAAGTCTTTAGAAACCTGGTTGTTTTTAATTTCATGAAGAGAAATCCTAACTTCAACTAAGCAATCGACAAAACTATATATACCCTTGTACATGTCCAAAAGTTAAGCATAATCAATATACCTGTGAATATTTCAAGAACCAATCGTCGGAAACGCACGAAATTGGGTAATGGGTATATTTGTGTAATAACATATTGCAAGTAAAACAGCAGACAAAACAAGTTATGAAACAAAGTTTATTGCATTACTTATGCAAAGTTACAAAAATCAACAACACTGTGATTTCCGTGTTGAATACATAAAACTGAGAAAAGGCTGGTACACTATGATTAATAAGGGATGTGGTGACCCCTTGCAGCCACGCAAGCCTTACATCGACTTCGCATACTGCTTATCAGATTGTCCAAAAGCTCTGTGGGCATCAAGTCCCACTCCTTACGAAGAGCAATTCGGAGCTCCGGAATGGTCCTTGGTGGTGGAAGCTCACGGGATGCGATTCACCTCCCTAGTGCATCCCATGCATTATCAATAAGATTCATATCCGGAGATCTTGCTGGCCAACTATGTGCTGGATATCTTCACTTTGGAGAAAGTCATCCACCAGCTGAGCTCTGTGGGGGCGTGCATTATCGTCTATGAATACCAGCTCTGGACCAACGGCACCTCCGAAAAGTCTCACATGAGGTTTCAGTATCTCGTCTCTGTACCTCAGAGCTCTGTCGAAGATGTGGAGCTCTGTGCGCCTATTCAACACGTAGCCTGCCCATGCCATGACTCCACAGACACCAAACTGGTCCCTTTCTTTGATGTTATTGGGATTGAAACGGGTTGCCTGTTCTCCCCAGAGAGTGGTTCGACGGGAATCAGTGTGTAAACTGACACTGGACTGATCAGTGAAGAGCACATTGCTCCACTGATTCAGTGTCCCGTTTCAATGTTGCCGACTCCAATTTAAACGGGCCCTCCTGTTCGCAGGGGTGAGAAGGACACAAACTACTGGACGTTGGGCGTGGAAACCAGTTGCTCTGAGCCTACTGTAAACAGTTTGTCTTGAAACTCTTGGTCCTGAGGCGGCCTCATGTTCTGCAGCGAGTTGCTTGGCAGACATCGCCCTATGACGTCGTGCAGTTAATGCAAGATACCGGTCCTGATGAGGTATGCGACTCTCGGAAAACCTTGTATTGGTTGGCGTCTAAGCTCTCCTGTGTCTTGGAACCTCCTCTAAAGCCTGGAGATGACACTTTGCGGCACATTCAGTGCTCTGGAGACTGCAGTCTGTGCCTGCCCTGAATAGAGCCTTGCGATTCACCTACCCTGCAAAAAAATGGTCAACCTGTTGCGTCTTTGTTCTATGTTACGTTCCTGACCACCAATGTCAACAACTATTCTTTCGGGGTTGCAAGAAAATGGAATAAGACATTCAGGGTAGGGCAAGTTGATTTTATGGAACTGGGATATACTAGCATATCAAACGTCAGCGGACGTTATTTGACCGTGTACTGCGATTGGTTTAGGTGCGTGATTAATCTACATGCCAATGTTAGTTGTTCTATCAGTTTTAAGTCTTTACTTTGTATGTTTTACCGATTATGCTTAACTTTTGGACACCGGTGTAGTCAGAACAGTTCCTCTGATCAACCACATAACGTTACTTAGAATTACAATGACATTGTATAGTGTGTTCCCAAAACGGCAGAAGCTCATTGTTAGAAGGAACAGAGCAGTATTATTACGTGTAAACATGGAATAAAATATTACTGAAAGTCAGGAACGCAATGAACCGGAAACTCTTACAAGAATTCTTAGGTAATTTTAGCTGGTGCACCCATCACACACACATATTAAGCTTTGAGATGCTTTGTTTATGAGGTGGGTGTTCTTTTGACTTTACCACGTGTTTAAATTTCAGTTGGAAAACTTGCTGCTAAGGCTTAGTTGAAACTAAACAGTCTACCTGAATTTAAGAAAAAATTCAATGTTTTACTCAGACATAAGAAAACATCAGTCAATAGCTGGTGTACTTTCCTGTTTTCAAGATGTGGACATTTTTAGCACGTCTTTTGTAAAAAAAAAAAAAGGTGCTTATGTTATCGGTGTCTGTCCGTCCGTTCCCACGATATTTCTGCAACTATTAGTCCGATTTGAAACATTTTTGCATTGGGAGGCCTGAAATATGTGAATGATCCTTTATTTCGTTTTTTTTTACGATGAAAACTTTCGCCGCTAGAGGGCGTAAATGCAGATGTCGAATTCAAAAATACGTTTTATTCCACATATTTGCTTGTAAACACTCCTTTGAAAATATTCTATCTTTCGATTCCATTTATGTCTAAGTGTAATTTAGATGCAGTTACGTTTTTTCAAATTACGCCTATATTTTCCACTAGGGGGCGTAAAAGTAAATTACATTTTCCCCAATAACTCTTCTTCTAAAGCTCCGATTTGAAAAATGTTTTCTTCAGCGGATACATTTCCTGATGGAAAACCTTTTGCATATAATTTCTAATTTTTGGTAAATAATACTTTAGCCACAAGGGGACGTAAGTGATAATTTTTGCTTCTGATGTGTTTGATAAAAAATCTGAGCTAAAATATCGATTGAAAAAATTCTTTCGTGGACTAATGCCACTATCATCGATAAACCTTTTCGGAATATTTTCTTCTTAAAATATTCCCCAGTTTATCCGCCAGGGGGCGTAGATGTACATCTTATTTTTGTCAATATCTCTACTTCTAGGAGTCCGATTTGAAAAATTCCTTCTTTGTTGGATAGTGTTTTCAGTGTGACATGTTTTTCATATAATTTCGAAATTTTCAAGTAATTCACAGACTTTCCGCTAGGGGGCGTAAAGGTAAATTGTTTCCCCTATATCTCTGTTTCTAAATCTCCGATTTGAAAAATGTTTTCTGCACCGGATACAGCTCCTGATGGGGAACCTTTGCGTATAACTTCTAATTTTTGTAAAAAATTGGTTTGACCGCCAGGTAGCATAAGTCTTAATTTCCGCTTCTGATGTATTTGCAGCAAAATATGAGCTTCCAAAATCTCGACTGAAAAAAAAGTCGTTTGTTGACCGACACAACTTATGTCGACAAACATTTTTGGAACATTTTCTTCTTGAAATAATGTATGGTTTTTACGTCAGGGGGCGTAGATATATATTTTATTTTTGTCAATATCTCTACTTCTAAGAGTCCGATTTGAAAAATTCCTTCTTTGTTGGATAGTGTTTCCGATGCGAATTTTTTTCCTATAAATTCAAAATTTTCAAGTAAATCATAGACTTTCCGTTAGGGGGCACAAAGGTAAATTGCGTTTTCTGCGTTATTTCTGCTCCTAAAACTCCGATTTGAAAAATTCTTCCTGTATCGCATACAAGACCTAATGAAAAATATTTTTCACATAATTTCTAATGTTTGGTAAAGAATGGTTTGGCCACCAGGGGCGTTAGTGTTAATATCTGCTTCTGATGTATTTGTAGCAAAATCTGGGATCCTGAAAACTCGACTACATTTTTTTTTTTTTCTTGGACCGATACGGCTCATATGGATAAACCTTTTGAGAATACTTTCTTCCTAAAAGAATGCATGGTTTTCCCACTAGGGGACGTAAAGTCATCTTATTTTTGTCGATATCTCAGTTTCTAAGAGTGCGATTTAAAAAATTATTTGTGTGTTGGAGAGCGTTTCCGGTGCGAAATGTTTCTCAAATAAATTCATGTTTTTCTTAACGCACAAGTCTGCAACCAGAGGGCGTAAGTTCACGATTCCGTTTGCAGCAATATCTGAGGGATTAGAAACAAGATTGAAAAACTTCTTTCTTCCGTCAGATACTATTGTTTTCCATACCGGTTCCATTGACTTTGAATAGCTTTGATAAATTTAATTTGCTGTCATAACGGATTCAAAAGACGTGCTTATTACACCCGAAAATTCGGTGTCATCTTTCTTGTTTTTCCAATTTTCAAGAAGTCGGAGTTTCTTCCAGCGCATTCTTTCGTAATTTCGAAATTAAATAAGACACCCCAAACAATAAAAATATCTTATAAGATGCGGGAAATAAACTCTTGAAAACTTTAGCAGTTTGTTTGGAAACGTATGCTAATCCGAACAAGGCATTCTGGGAGAATCTGAAATTTGAGTGAGTCAGGTGAGAAAAAATTTGTATTTATACAGTATATCTTCGATTCGGTTCAGAAAAGAGTTGTGTCTTTTACGACCAAAACAATGTGATGAAGCACCACGTCGGAGTTGTTTACTGTTTTTCTTTAAGCTACAACAATCGATTAAGTTCCGGGAATGAGACACAGCAAAATAAGTACAATATGATTATAATATTCAAAATGGAACCGTGTTTCATCTGTTACAATGTACTTCTATGAACCTTTCGCTTTAAATAAGCAACCGCGGAATTTTCATCAGCAGTATTAACTTGGCATCTAGGGGAGAACCTATGGCCAAGTTAAGCATGTAATCGTGTTAATGAACCTCTATCTACATATTAAGAACTACGACGAAAAAGAAAAAAAAATGCGCCAAAAGAATTCCCTCGACTCCCTTAAAATTCATTTGATGGATGTTAGTACTGCAAGTTCGCAGACAATATTTCCTCAAACAAATGCATGACGTTATCATACAACGCATGTGCAGAGAGTCCCAAGAGGGAAGATTTTTCTCCTCGTAAAAAACTGATTAAGCTGGAATTTTTTTCTATTTTTTAAGATGTAGAATACAAACTGGAAGTGGTCCTCTTAATGACTTAACCCGTTCACGTTTGTTACCCAACAGATAATTCCCGCATGGGTAGACAAAAAGCTTATTTGCTTAACCACGTTGTTCACAGGAAAGCATTCTTTGCAAAAAATGTTCATACCTTTTGTGAGATACCTGATCATGATTTCTTTTAACGGATTATTCGTTTGTGGATAGTGTTTTTACACATATTGCTTTTCTCAGGTTTACTCTCATAAGTAAATAATTTTTACACAAATCGTAATCATTTGTGTAATAATCTTTCATATTTTGATTGCTTCTTTAAGATTATTGCCAAAATTAATGCTACGAACCCTACTTCTGTATGAAATATTTTTTATATTGGCATATCATTTACTGATACTAGGATAATTTCCATAAAGAAAGTTTTCAAAATATTTCTCCAAGGAATATAATTTCTTTAACAAATATTTTCACAGGGACATACTTCTCACACAGGTCTTTCCTACTAAAACATTACTTGAATAAGTATTTTTTTTTCAAAAATCATATTTCTATGAGGATTAATTCTACAAGCACAATTTATTTAAATGTCACTTTTATTAGGAAATTATTTTCTAAAGATTACTTTAATCGGTGTTGTACCTGCGGGGACTACTTGTATAAGAATTTCTGTAAAGGTTGTTGCCCTAGTACATTCAGATAGGATTGGTTCAGAGGTCATTCAGTCAGCCGGAAGACAAAAAAGGCTACCACACCTTTCTTTTTTATTTATGAAAATTTTCTGATTAAAGGATAAGACAAATTCTACTGCTCATGGCATAATTTCTAATGCAGTGCAGTAAGATTTCGCAAATATCAGAGTTGACCCCAAAGCAGAATAATGTAAAAGTTAGGGTTTAATAGAGAAAAAACTACCCCTCGCTTTTTTTAGTTCCTTCAGGTGTCACTTTTATAGACTTTAGAATACTTAGAAAGGAGCATCAGTGCAGCAATCCGGACTATTGATAAGGGTATACTGCGGAGCGAGTGGCGGATCCAGCGGGGTCGACTAGGGCGGTCCCCTTCCCCCTAAACTCTAAGTACATTTTTACGTTTAAACTAGCGAAGATCGTAAATGATTAACTTTGCATATTTTGCTTTCAGTTTTTCTAAAAAAAATGAACAATTAAACTTAGTACGGAGGATTTAAAATACTTATTACATTGATTTAGGTTCACAGGATATATATATATATATAGAGAGAGAGAGAGATAAAAGTAAACAGGGGCAGCCGGGGTAAAAAACATGGTGATATTCTTTATTAGTTCTTTAATATTGTCATATTGTCTAACATCTGCAACATTTCAAAACAGGGTAAGACAAAGCTTGGTACTAAAATAAGAGTAGGTGGGAGAAACTGAATGAAAATCTGATCTACGTACGTATCTTGATTGGATCATAAAAAAAATCGTAAAAATGTCCCCACCGCTTCCTCCCAGATGGTCTTTTTAAGACTTCTTTTTCTTTTTTCTTATTTTTCCTGCTCCATTACGCCTCACGGGTGCTTCCCGTTGTTCCACCCACTCTTGGGTAGGGTGGGCTGGGAGGGAGGCAGCATGAACAATACGGAATGATTTTCGGTATTTCCTGCTACTAGCATTATATATATATATAGGATGTAAGGTCAGGTGATGCGTAACATCACAGCCTCTCCTTGATAAATGTCAACCCCGCCTTCTCGTGGTACATCCTGTTCCCACTAAAGGGGCTCTGACGACCGCCAATAGCGGTATAACTATACCATCGGGATTAGAGGAAATGCTATCCCACACTCACCAACCCGCTTGGCCAGCGTGGTGAGTTATGGTCAAAACAGCTCATAAGACAAACAAAATGTATCGACATAACCAACCTTAAAAAACACCATAATACCTTCAAGTTGGAACTGAAGAACAGATTCTCTGCTTTAGAAGGCCTAACATCGGAAGAAGTGGATATTTCTGAAGTTAACAGAAAAGTAACCAAAGCTCTTATGGAAACAGCAACAAAATTAGCTGGGTCTAAGAACAAGTTGCATGTGAACAAATTATCAGGAAAAACCAAAATGTTGATGAAGAAAAGAACAGAGATGAGGACAACTAAAGAAGATGTGACTTCCAAAGTGGAATATATAGAGCTATGCAAGACAGTACGAAAAAGTATCACTGAAGACGTACGGAAATTCAACTGTGAGCTAGTAAGGAAAGCAATTGAAAACAACCAAAGCCTAAAGATAGCAAAGGGACATCTCAGTAAGGGAAGAAAACAGATTATGGCACTGAGAAAAGAAGATGGTTCTGTAACAAGAAATAGAGGCGAAATTTTGACAAGAGTGAAAGATTTCTACTCCAAATTATATGAAAGGGATGATACATGTACTCCAGAGATCATGAAAGGTACCAGTACCAGAGTTCTAACAGAGTTCTTCCAGTCCTCCAACCAGAAGTTGCACATGCAATCAAGAACATGAAGCGGAGAAAAAGCTCCAGGAGAAGATGGAATTACTGTAGACATCATACAAGAAGCAAGTGGAGAAATCGAAACAGTACTCGCCCAAATTTTCACTCGATGCCTTAATGAAAAGAAGATTCCTGAGGATTGGAACAACGCTACAATGATCCTGCTACATAAAAAAGGTGACATTGAGGATCTCAGGAACTACAGACCTATCAGCCTCCTATCAGTGGTTTATAAAATCTTCACTAAAGTTCTTTCACACCGCTTGAAGGTAACACTGGACATGGCTCAACCGAGAGAACAAGCTGGATTCAGGAGTGGCTACAGCACAATAGATCATATCCACGTACTTAGAGAACTAATTGAAAGAGCGAGGGAATATGAACTTCCATTGTGCATGGCTTTTATCGATTATGAAAAAGCCTTTGATTCGGTGAAACCATCAGCAGTTACCACGGCTCTGAAATCCTGCGGTATTGAAGATGCATACATTAATATTATTAATAACATCTATGAAAATGCAAGTGCAAAGATTCGGCTGTTTGAAAATACAACACACATAAAAATTGGAAAGGGAGTGAGACAAGGTGACACCATATCTCCGAAGCTCTTTAATGCCACATTGGAAAATGTCTTTCAATCACTGAACTGGGAAAACAAAGGGATAAAGATTAATGGAGATTATCTAACCCACCTTCGTTTTGCTGATGACGTAGTCATTTTTGCAACTACCCCATCAGAGCTGCAGAGTATGATCCAGGAACTTGCTGACAAGAGTAAAGAAGTGGGATTAAAAATGAACTTTCAGAAGACAAAAGTGATGTTCAATGCTTTTACAAGAAATGAAGATTTATCGATTGATGGAGAAAAACTGGAGATAACAGATACGTATGTTTATCTTGGACAGCAGATATCAAGTGAGGGTCACATTGATGAAGAAATTAATCGGCGTACAAAACTTGCCTGGAGAGCTTTTGGAAGAAACAGCATAATTTTCAAGAGCAATATGCCATTATGTCTTAAAAGAAAAGTGTTTGATCAATGCATCCTTCCAGTGCTTACGTATGGTGCAGAGACGTGGACCTTAACTAAAAGAGACATACAAAGGCTGCAGACAACTCAAAGAAGCATGGAGAGGTGCATGCTTGGTATAACCAGGAGAGATAAGAAGAGGAACTCGTGGATCCGAAAAATGACGAGAGTGGAAGACATCATGATCAGAGTTAAATCCCTGAAATGGCAATGGGCTGGACATACTGCCAGAAGGACAGACCATAGATGGACAGCCGAAATTTTAGATTGGATTCCAAGGGACAGGAAAAGACCCAGAAAAAGACCACATGGGAGATGGGTGGATGAAATTCGTAAATATGCGGGAGTGACATGGAGGAGACTGGCACAAGACAGACCGTTGTGGAGGAAACTTGGGGAGACCTTCGTCCAGCAGTGGATTGATAATGGTTGACAATGATGATGATGATGATATACATTATACAATATATATATGAAGGAGTAACATGGAGGAGACTGACACAAGACAGACCGTTCTGGAAAAACTTGGGGAGACCTTCATCCAGCAGTGGATTGATAATGCATGATGATGATATATATATATATTGCAAAGCTACTAAAGAGCAAAACTGAAGACTAAGGAAAAAATTTTAGAATTTAAAACGAAGGGTGCAAAATAACCTGAAAATCAAAACGCGCAACGCAGCAGTTTTGAAAATTCAGAATTCACATTCTATAAAGAAGATACCTAAGCAAAAAAATACATATATAATTTTGACTCACACCTAGTACAACATAGAAAAGGTTATGTATCTACCTGTGTGATCAAAAGGAAAAAAGATAAAAAAATAAAATAAAACAACTGAATGTAGAAGGTGTCGAGAATACTGAGCCTTGGCTTTATCAAGGACCAGCAAAAACTCTGCATTTTCTCACTTCCACAAAGACCTAGTTGGAAATGGGTTTCTGCAAGGCCATAGATGCAAGTAACATTCCCACCAAAATAGTTTAAAAATATATATATATAAGTCATGTCCTCCTTAGAGTTGCATGACCTAGCACTAGTTAACAATTTCGCTTGCATCCATTAACCTTCCTGGCCCGACCCATACTCTTCATCTGTTACTATTAAACAGAGAGAAGAAGATTAAAGAGAACTCAAGCTGTGAGAGTGACATAATAATTAGAAATGATTTTCAGCCATAACGAAATTCCAAGTTCGTTTGAGAGAGAATTTAAACCTGAAAAACAATGCAAAAGAAATCCAAATTTTACATTGCAATTAAAAAAGGAAATGTTAATTTATAACGAACAGATTTTTGAAAGAAAACTTGAGTCTAAAACCCCCTACTCAACAACTTATGACAACACGAAAACGAGAATAAGTTAAAGATAATAATTAACTAAAGAAAACTTTGTGAAAGTTATATACCTTAAACAGTTAGTTGCAATATGTACAAAGTATTTCAGCAGTGCTTTAAGTGCATAATTAATTAGTTATTAAGAACTTAACTACTTTGAAAAAAACAGCGCATAGACAACGCATAGAAAAGGAACAAGCTAAGCCATCTTCTGTTCCTAGGTACCCCAAAAGACGCTCAAAGTTACAAAGAAAAAGAAAGAGTTAAAACCCGCAAAAATGTTAACAGACAAACCAATGCCTAAAAGTTGAAAAGCTAAAAAACGACAGAGAAAAGGTACATGAAGTACAAACATTGAACTTATAAAACCTAGAACCCGAAAACAAGGAAGAGAGCTTACCTCTTGTGTTACAAAAACTTTTCTCCTCACAAGAGAAGAACATGGCTGACCTCTTCTGCCACTCCCTAGACGCTGGGGGGCAGTGAGGGTGGGGCTGATGGCCTCCTCATACAGCAAGAAACCAACGCGCGGAGATTTTAACCAGAGAAAAAAAAAATATATAAACATAAGACTGTGGATCTGTATGATCAGAAAGAGCAGAATTAACTCTCCAGAATACATGAGAAATATTATAAAATACACGAGCAGTTTATTTAATAATCTTTGCATGTATTAAATCACCTTAGTGAGCTTCTATAGATTAATCAGAATCTTATTAATTTTAATGTTGGTTTTACTATTTTTAGTATAGCTATCCTAGTGATGAATAACTAGTTTTCTTTTTTTATTTGTTTTTATTTTCTTTTATAAACGGATTTTTAAGTTTTTTTTTTATTTTGTTTATATTATTTAATTTTTTGTTTAATAGGACCGTCATATCCATAGCACTAAGGTTCCTTTAGGTAATTAATAGGCATCCTCTAGCCAACTTCCTTACGGCTTTGATTGGTCAGAATCATATTATTAACTGTGTAGAAAATTAAAGCAGATCTGCCAACCTTACTCTATTATTCAGAATAATTTTTCTTAAAGTTCTTTTGATGAAAGAAGAAGGAATTTCGTTCTCTAGAAAACTTTCTAATAGTATATTAATGTGGTAATTGAAGTCCAAATTGTTGCTGCAAATTCTTGAAATTCTTAGGACCTGAGAAATTAGTACATTCTCAATTACTTTGGTTGAAATGTTATTATTCCAGTGTAGATATTTAATTACTTTGAAAGGAAAATTAACTCTTTTATCATAGAGGCTAATAGATGGGTTACCTCTGTTGAGCTTAATGCTTAAGTCTAGGAACTCAAGTTCCTGATTACTGTGGTTGGTTTATATATATATATATATATATATATATATATATATATATATATATATATATCTTCTGATTCAAGGCTTCTTGAATTGGAAGAGGAACTACAAAGGATCAAGTGGGACATCGTGGGGCTAAGTGAGGTAAGGAGAAAAGGAGAAGATCTCATTGAACTGAAAAGTGGACATCTCTTCTACTATCGTGGGACAGATACTGGCAGAACTAGTGGTGTTGGATTTATAATAAACAAGAAACTGAAGGATAAAGTGGTAGAAGTTGAAAGTTCCTCTGACAGAGCTGCACGACTCGTTATCCAACTATCGAGAAGATACCAGGCTCAGATTATTCAAACTTATGCACCCACCACAAGTCATCCTGAAGAAGAAATTGAAGAATTTTATGAGGAAATTTGTCATCTAAATAATAAAGGTAAGCAGCACTTGAAAATAATTATGGGAGATTTCAATGCAAAAATAGGGCACCGGCAACAGAATGAAACTTCAGTAGGTAAATTCGGTCACGGCAACAGAAACCAGCGTGGAAATACTCTCGTTGAGTTTGCAGAGGCAGAAGGGTTTTTCATCTTGAACTCCTCCTTCAAGAAAAAGCCACACAGGAAATGGACATGGAGACATCCAAATGGGACGACAAGTGAAATTGATTTTATTATGTGTAACAAAAAATTCGTCATAGAAGACTGCAGTGTGCTAAACAAGTTCAACACAGGTAGTGACCATAGATTGGTGAGATGTAAGATGCACCTCAACACTAAACTTGAACGTGGCAAGCTCATAAGACAAACAAAATGTATTGACATAACCAACCTTAAAAAACACCATAATACCTTCAAGTTGGAACTGAAGAACAGGTTCTCTGCTTTAGAAGGCCTAACATCGGAAGAAGTGGACATCTCTGAAGTTAACAGAAAAGTAACCAAAGCTCTTATGGAAACAGCAACAAAATTAGCTGGGTCTAAGAACAAGTTGCATGTAAATAAATTATCAGGAAAAACCAAAATGTTGATGCAAAAGAAGAGGGATGAGGACAACTAAAGAAGATGTGACTTCCAAAGTGGAATATATAGAGCTATGCAAGACAGTACGAAAAAGTATCACTGAAGAGGTAAGAAAATTCAACTGTGAACTAGTGAGGAAAGCAATTGAAAACAACCAAAGCCTAAAGATAGCAAAGGGACATCTCAGTAAGGGGAAAAACAGATTATGGCACTGAGAAAAGATGGTTCTGTAACAAGAAATAGAGGCGAAATTTTGACAAGAGTAAAAGATTTCTACTCCAAATTATATGAAAGGGATGATACATGCACTTCAGACATCATGAAAGATACCAGTACCAGAGTTCCTCCAGTCCTTCCAGCAGAAGTTGCACATGCAATCAAGAACATGAAGCGGACAAAAGCTCCAGGAGAAGATGGAATTACTGTAGACATCATACAAGAAGCAAGTGGAGAAATCGAAACAGTACTCGCCCAAATTTTCACTCGATGCCTTAATGAAGGAAAGATTCCTGAGGATTGGAACACCGCTACAATGATCCTGCTACATAAGAAAGGTGACATTGAGGATCTCGGAAACTACAGACCTATCAGCCTCCTATCAGTAGTTTATAAAATCTTCACTAAAGTTCTTTCACACCGCTTGAAGGTAACACTGGACATGGCTCAACCGAGAGAACAAGCTGGATTCAGGAGTGGCTACAGCACAATAGATCATATCCATGTGCTGAGAGAACTAATTGAAAGAGCGAGGGAATATGAACTTCCATTGTGCATGGCTTTTATCGATTATGAAAAAGCCTTTGATTCGGTGAAACCATCAGCAGTTACAATGGCTTTGAAAACCTGTGGTATTGAAGATGCATACATTAATATTATTAATAACATCTATGAAAATGCAAGTGCAAAGATTCGGCTGTTTGAAAATACAACACACATAAAAATTGGAAAGGGAGTGAGACAAGGTGACACCATATCTCCGAAGCTCTTTAATGCCACATTGGAGGGTGTTTTTCAGTCACTGAGCTGGGAAAACAAGGGGATAAAAATTAATGGAGATTATCTAACCCACCTTCGTTTTGCTGATGACGTAGTCATTTTTGCAACTACCCCATCAGAGCTGCAGAGTATGATCCAGGAACTTGCTGACAAGAGTAAAGAAGTGGGATTAAAAATGAACTTTCAGAAGACAAAAGTGATGTTCAATGCTTTTACAAGAAATGAAGATTTATCGATTGATGGAGAAAAGCTGGAGATAACAGATACGTACGTTTATCTTGGACAGCAGATATCAAGTGAGGGTCACATTGATGAAGAAATTAATCGGCGTACAAAACTTGCCTGGAGAGCTTTTGGAAGAAACAGCATAAATTTCAAGAGCAATATGCCATTATGTCTTAAAAGAAAAGTGTTTGATCAATGCATCCTTCCAGTGCTTACGTATGGTGCAGAGACGTGGACCTTAACTAAAAGAGACATACAAAGGCTGCAGACAACTCAAAGAGGCATGGAGAGGTGCATACTTGGTGTAACCAGGAGAGATAAGAAGAGGAACTCGTGGATCCGAAAAATGACAAGAGTGGAAGACATCATGATCAGAGTTAAATCCCTGAAATGGCAATGGGCTGGACATACTGCCAGAAGGACAGATCATCGATGGACAGCCGAAATTTTAGATTGGATTCCAAGGGACAGGAAAAGACCCAGAGGAAGACCACATGGGAGATGGGTGGATGAAATTCGAAAGTATGCAGGGGTGACATGGAGGAGACTGGCACAAGACAGACCGTTGTGGAGGAAACTTGGGGAGACCTTCGTCCAGCAGTGGATTGATAATGGTTGACAATGATGATGATGATGATATTGCAAAGCTGCCCTACATTTATCTTGGGAAGCAGATATCAAGTGAGGGTCACATGGATGAAAAAATTTATCGGCGTATAAAACTTGGATGGAGAGCTTTTGGAAGAAACAGTACAATATTTAAGAGCAGTATGCCATTATGCCTCAAAAGAAAAGTGTTTAATCAATGCATTCTGCCAGCGCTTACGTATGGAGCAGAGACATGGACCTTTACTAAAAAAGACATACAAAGACTGCAGGCAACTCAAAGCAGCATGGAGAGATGCATGCTTCGTGTAACCAGAAAAGATAAGAAGAGGAACTTGTGAATAAGGAAAATGACAAGAGTGGACGACATCATGACCAGATGAAATCCCTGAAATGGCAATGGGCTGGACATGTTGCCAGAAGAACGGACCACCGGTGAACAACCGAAATTTTAGACTGGATTCCGAGGGACAGGAACAGACCCAGAAGAAGACCCCATGGGAGATGGATGAATGAAATTCGAAAGTATACTGTAGTGGCATGGAGGAGACAGACCCAAGACAGACAAATGTGGAAAAAATTTGGGGAGACCTTCATCCAGCAGCAGATTGATTATGGTTGATGATGATGATGATGATATATATTGCAAAATATGACCGATTCTTTCGGGGGAATACCTAGTGAAACATCCTGTATTTTGGTAAGAACATCTTATGCTGTAGTTCAAGAAAAATGGTAAAATGTTAATTATTGCCTCAGCATAAACTCTGCAGTAATCTTTAGACTTTTGTTGAAAATTCTGTTAGACAGGATATGGAGATGCTGACATACCGTTAATTTTATAATCTGAATGATTATGTATTTGTAATATTTTCCTGTATTTGTCGCAATTTCGAAACAGTGGGCCTCAAAGAAAATTCTCTTCTGGGGCAGTTTAAGGATCTCCAGTTCGGCACTGCATACACTCATGAACCCAAGATAAAACTTTCACAGCCCTGTTCTTGGAGTCTACTGATGACAACTTTTAAATCGGGTCATTTTGGGATATGATATGTGTTGATTCGTGGGTTACAATGCCGCTTAGTTTGTATTTCGCTCAGAGCGAATATGTCTTTCGAAATGGGTCATACTCAAGAGTCGCCAATTATTACCCATTTGTTTGCTGCATGTATTAATGTTTTTCTTGCGATTTTTGTGGGTTTTGTGATGTGTAGTGTGATAATAAGCCAATCTTAGGTTTTCAGAAATGGGTAAAAGAGGCGGAGACTCCTGTTGGAGCTCGCCAGGCGGTCGTGAACATGATGGAATCCGGAATGCGCGTCGCCGACATTGCGAGGGCCCTGATGATCCGACACCAGTCCATTTCAGCTATTCTGCAACGTTATAAGAAGACAAGACTGGAACCGTCGAAAACAGTCGGCGATGTGGTAGGCCTCGTTCCACTACGTTGCGTCAGGATAGACGCATGTTCCGTCGATCTCGTGCTGATCCCACCTTGACTGCTGTGGACATCGCCACCGAATTCCGCAACAGCGACGACCTGAACGTCAGCCGAATGACCATCTCCCGTCGTCTCATTGCTGGTGGATTGAATGGAAGACGCCAAGAAACCACTCATCGGAGTCAAGAATCGACGAGCCAGAGTCGCGTTCGCGCGCCGTCGTCGACACTGGACCGCGGCGGACTGGAGTAAGGTGCTTTTCACCGACGAGAGCAAGTTCAACTTGTTCGGAAGTGATGGCATCCGATACGTACGACGTCCGTGTGGCCAGAAATTCAACCCCCAGTTCATTCAGCCGACTGTCAAGCACGGAGGAGGATCGCTCATGGTTTACGGCACCTTCTCTCGCAATGGAATGGGCCCAATCATCAAGATTGACGGAATAATGACCGGCCAGAGCTACACAAACATGCTCATCAATGATGTCTTCCCATGGGCAAAATAGAACATGCCACCCGGATGGATCATGCAGCAAGACAACGACCCGAAGCACACCTCCAGAGAAGCGAAGGCAGTTTCCAGCAGCAAAAGGTCACACTTCTAGACTGGCCAAGCCTATCTCCAGACCTCAACCCCATCGAGCACATGTGGGAGGAGCTGGAGAGACGATGTGCGAAGAAAACCTGCCGGAATAGGGCCCAGAAGTTCGACCAGCTGTCTGCAGAATGGGCGCGAATTCCGCAGGTCACCGTCGGGCCCGTTGTGCAGCTGTTATTAAGTCTCGTGGTTATCCCACTACTTGTACCAATGGGAGGGAGGGGGTACTAAATTGACCCAACACCCCGCGACCTAAGGTCTATTTGTGCAGGTTATCCCACTGAGTATTAGTTATTGTTTTGTCGTTTTCTCGTACTTGTTTTCTGTTATCGTTGCATTAAATGAATGTGATACACACCTACTGTGTTGACCAATTTGTATGATCTTTGCGATTAAGCTCGGTACCTGATCTGTGTTAAGGTTTCCAATCCATCTGCATATGGGTCATGTTTACAACTGAATAACACATATCATATCCCAAAATGACTCGATTTGGTCCAGCAGAAAAAATATTATGGTCGAAAAAGTGTTTCGCCAAATACTTTTGTTCGCTACTGTATGTACACGTACCATTCGCAGAGGACTTCATTCCATGGATTACTATGGTCGTACAGCTGCTCATAAGCCTTTCATCTCCACTCGGAATGCTACTCGTTCTTTAGCATATTGTAAAGAACATTTATCGTGGACCGTAGATCAATGGAAACGGGTCCTATGGACTGATGAATCCAGATACGAGATCCATCAGTTTGATCGCCGTGTGTGGGTATGGCGGTAGCCGAGGGAACGCTATTTACCGCAGTGTACTGTTAATACGGTCAAGTTTGGAGCTATCAGTGTACTCGTGGGGGGGGTATTCGTGGTATGGTCCCGGCCCATTGGTTATCGTGGGCAAACCTGTTAACCAGCAAGTCTACCTCGATATTCTGGACAATTATGCCCTACCAACTCTGTGCCAATATTATGGAATCGAGCCTTGTTGGTACTAGCAGGATAATTCACCGAGCCATAAAGCAAAGACTGTTACGGCGTGGTTTGACGATAATTCCGTATCGTGTGTGAACTGGTCAGCACAGAGCCCAGATCTTAATCCCATAGAGCATTTGTGGGATGGATTACAGCACCGCATAAGCAGTTCGGAACCAAGGCCTACTATTAAACAACAGTTAGGGGCAGCATTATGTACTGAATGGAAGCGCATACCTATCGCTGTCTTTCAAAACCTTGTCGAACGTATGTCTCGAAGAATCAGTGCATGCATTAAGGCCAAATGTGGACCGACACCGTACTAATGTATGCCAATAAATGTTATGTTGTGTTTCTCTTCTAGGTGTCCGGTGACTTTTTGTCAATATAGTGTTCTTCACCAGTAGGGTTGTGACAACTATTCTTCTTGTAATGTTGAAAAAAGATAGGCCTGTCAATTTTCCGAGTGGACAATTGAATTTCAGCGTCTGTTAATGTTTTATTAGATAAACTATCTTAAAAATTCTCGAGAAATCTGCAAACTTCTACCAGTACGTAACAACTCTCCATTTCAGAATTTTAATTTTTCCATTAAATGTATTTCAAATTTTCTAACAAAGCATGTTGTATTCTGATATGTAAAAACACATCGTGCGGAATCGCACTCAAAAATTTAAACTGGACATAAAAACATAGCACGCTGTTAGACTCAATAACATACGATCTTAATAAGATCTTGCAATTATTCAAAGCATGCGATGATGTAAGAGCTGAATCTATTCTTCAGAGCAGTTGGCGTTGTGAGAATGACAGATGTGAGAATGGTGCGTTCCTTTTTTTTAAAAGCCGACCTTGCTGAGTTGATATCGAACTTGATAAAAAAAAAAAAAAAAAAAACAGCCAGCTAGGACAGATGGAAAAGGTATTACAATGCCACACGTTTTGTACAAGCAGCTGTATCAGATTTCTCAAACTAAAAATTAAGAATAAAAGAATAGAGTTTTTTTTTTTTGTACGAGTAACATTTCACAGGAACTGATTAAAGGATAACGGGTTGTTATGCTAAACAGGGATCCGGAAAAATAAAGTGACAGTTATTAGAATTTAAATGAAAGTAAATGAGGAAAATGCTGACTTGTGATAAATTATGAATAGTTTTTTTTCCATGAAAAAAATTATGACGTTGTAATCATTCAATGTGTCAAGTTCCAACACTTTTTGCGAAAAAAAGTTGCATTTAAAAATAGCTGTAGAATTCCTGGAAGCTTGGTGAAGCAATTAAATTCGACATTAGTTTATTACGAAATCACAAGGGCTCGTACGCTGAAATATATTAGATCCTTTTATCTCCCCATTGCTGTCTAATTTATATTTTGATATTTCATGACCGCCAAGAGCCTTATTAAGCTGCAAGGCTTGAGATCCTTTCACATTAAGTCTGAAATTTAACGCGCATTTGGAGTGGTAAATTCACTCTTCAGTTTTTAATTAGAAATTAGGAAACATAATTAGTCTCTGCGTGAATGGGTTGTAACGAAATTGCCGAAATCTTAACCTAAAGTGATTTTGCACAAAACTGGCCAAGTAAGTTGTTGTGGCAACCCTTAGAAAAGCATCAGAAATAGACAGTTTTTCAAGTCTGTCTAGATATGAGAGTTTTACGAACCCTCTCAGTACGAGATGTAGCCAAGCTAAGGCGACTTTATTTTGGGGCTCTAAGCACTAAAAGATTCAGGGGGGTCCCTCCACCTTCTTATCGTCTCAGAAATTTTCATTCGTCAGATTAGCAAAAAAAAAAAAAAAAAGGAAAGGCGAGGAAAAAGATTTTACGCTTATTAAAATTCCATTCTATCTTCCTATTATTAGAACGTTTTGTAAGAAACAGTGCTAGTGTAATCCCTTTGTCTGACAGTGCACATCGAACTTTTTGTTTTTAATTATGTTTGTCAAAAATTATTTTTGCGGATAATAGGAAATCTGAAGATATTAAGTTTGGCACTTTAAATGCCGCTAAGTGATGCCAGCTCAAAATTCAAAAACTTAAAGTTCTGCTGTGGAGAAATTATTCAACTTAAAGGAAAATATTATTTTTGTGCCTCTCGGATTAGGCTAAACTGTTCCTTCTCAAATATTTAAATTTTCCAATTAGTTCATTAATTTCCTGCTATAGACCCTGAAGGCCAAAAAAAAAACTTGGTTTTCATACTTTTCAAAAATTATTTTTGCGAATGATCGGACATAAAGGTTCATTAAAATTTTCCCATTTTAAATTTCACTACTAGTTCATAAATTTCCTGCTAGGAGTTCTCAAAGTGGAAATTTCGTAAATTTTAGCTTTGCACTACGAAGAGATTATTTCAGTTACAGTAAACGTTCTTTTTGAGTTTGATACGTTAGGAAAAACTGATTACTTTTAACACCTTTTCAGTTGCAAGTTTCTTGGCAAATTGATCGCTAAGAGCGCTGAAAATGAAATTTCGTACATCGCGTGCAATTATCCTTTATTATTTTTATTGTAGTCTCAAAATGACCGTATTTAAAATACTAATGAGGTATTCAGCGTGGATTTGCCGTATCATTCTAAAGTGCTTTGGCCAATAAGCCAAGTAGTACCACATACAAAACACGTCAGAAAACGATGAGCGTTCACAGCTTAGTTTCCAGGAGGGGTCAAACAGAAAGTTTAACAGTAAATAGCATATGCAAGCACCACATGCAAATTTCCACTGTGGCTCTTGTTATCTAAGCGTTTTTACCACATTCTCAACACATAAGTTTAATTGGAATCCAGAAGATCCAAAATCTACATAAAAAAGATGGACAAATTAAATTAGATAGAATGTTAGCACAACAACGAAATTTCTTTGTCGTTCTGTTTTTCCTTTTGGCCACCTGTGTCGCATGCGCTGCGAAACCCTCGAGCTAAATTGGTTGTCAAAAATGAAAAAACACCCAAAAACATTTTATGTGAAAATTTTCGAGATATCTTTGTAAAGTAGTGAACACAATTTTTCGAGATCTTTGTAAAGTAGTGTGCTGCAAAAATTGGTTGTCAAAAATGAAAAAAAAACACCCAAGAAAAATTTCTGGGAAAAATTTCGAGCGATTTTTGTCAAGTAGGGAATAGTTGCTGCAAACATTGGTTGTCAAAAATGGAAAAAACACCCAAGAAAATGTTACGGGAAATTTTTTTTAGATATCTTTGTAAAGGAGTGAACACAATTTTCGAAATCTTCGTAAAGTAGTGTGCTGCAAAAATTGTCTGTCAAAAATGAAAAACCACCCAAGAAAAATTTCTGGGAAAATTTTCGAGAGATCTTTGTCAAGTAGGGAATAGTTGCTGCAAATGGCGATGCATTCTTCCATTTCTTTGCTTTTCATACTTTCCCATACAGTACGTATGTACGCTGTTCTCCAACTTACAATGGGAAATTTCATTACTTGCTACTGCAAATTTTCGCTTTTTCTAACTAAAAATTTCCAACGTTTTTCCTATTTTATATGCATAAACGCGCATCTAGAATCCTATGGAAAAGATTAGCAATCAGAATTAATACTAAAACGAAAATCTCTGCAGTACCTTCCAATGACAGAAAGGGCACGGTGTGATTTCCCAGGGAGGACAAATACCCCTGTTGACCCCCAACCTGTATGGACCGTCCATAATAAGTCCACGCCAGGAGGCCGTTGAAATTTGGCAAACTAACAGTTTAATTCAG
The DNA here is from genome assembly GCA_039090855.1 of Macrothele yani. Lineage (NCBI taxonomy): Eukaryota > Metazoa > Arthropoda > Arachnida > Araneae > Macrothelidae > Macrothele > Macrothele yani. The sequence continues at coordinate 7,637,576 of CM077014.1, forward strand.
AATACAAAAACAAAACCAGAAAAAAAAATGCAGCACATGCTCGCATTTTGAATTAGATTGAAACTTTCCATGTGTATAATAATGATGCCACATGTGGGTTAAAATCTATAATTTAAAAAAAAAAAAAAAAAAAAAAAAGCATACATTCGTACTGAACATGTATACGTAAGTAATAGTATATATTAAATTCTAAATACACCGTGATATCATTTAGGCAACATGGAATGCAATCTGTTATGTCGGGATTATCTAATATGTGTACGAATGTAATTTGAATGAAAATTGTGTGTAGGATGTTTTCAAAGATTGGCAATAAAACTTACCGTTAGCCAATGCTTGACTTTTTAAATTATTGCTACATTCTTAAAAAATATGTAATAAACGAATTTATGTCACAGGAGATTAAATTGAGTTTCTTGCAATTGGAAATAATATTTTGGCTTGATAGTCCTGTTCTCTCCGAATTCTTTTTTCATACGAACTGAAAGAAGAATTCGGAGAGAACAGGACTGATATGGTACTGCATACGGAATTTTCCTATAACATTGAAAGTTTTTTTTTTTTTTTTTATGGTTTAGCAACCTCCATGATCATCTATAACTCTACGAGGAGTCATCCATCCCTTACTTAGGGCCACTAGTTCCAGAGAAGGGACAGAACGTCTCTTAGTAATGGCACAAAACTGCAGGAACAGAAGAGAAGGTTCAGATAAGATACATTTAAAACTGGTCTCCAGCGTTTCGTACGTACCCAAATCAATACAAAAAAATACTTCCTTTTGCTTTGATGTTAAAGTACTGCCATGAGCATCTCAAATTATAAGGAGTCGCCGTCTCTAATTTAGAGCTGCTGGTTCCAGCCGAGAAAGATAATCAGCAACGAAAAGATAAACAACATTCATATCTTGCATCCGGAATTCAATCCCAAACCTAATTGTCAAATGAAGTTTCCCATAAAAGTTGAGTAGTTTTCACCAATGATAATAAAGAGGTAGGTAGTGGCTTTTAGTTGAACAAGAATTAGTGCATTAGGGTTGTTAAAATTAGAAACTGCACTGTATTAAACTAAAAAACAACAACAAAGGAACAGTATGATATTCTCAATATGAAGTATCGAGTATGCATCCCAGAAAAGTTCAGCGCGCACACCCATCAAGCGAAACGTTTTCAAATAATTTGCGCATTGAAGTGCTATCAAATTACCTACGTATAGGATCTCCTACCAGGTACCCTGTACGAACTTTTTTTTTTTACCGGAGTTATCTGGGCCTCATTTATAGTTCGAGCAACCGAGCATTTGCTCACCTTTAAGTTGTAGTTTTCTTCAGTTTTAAATTTAGAAGAATTTTACCATGAACATAAAATGTTTATAAGCTCATAACCGAACAGAAGAAACGGTGGCTGCGCCACCTTTCTAATTAAAAACACAGGGGGTCTTGGCCTCACATTCTTCAGCATGATGCTGGCATCTTGATATCAAGCTAAGTACAAAGGGATTCCAAACTAGCTTCTCTTCAAGAAGGACTAGGTGGTGGTCAGAGGTCGGATGAGGTCCACAACTGAAACTCCGACATCTGCAAACAAAAGGCCCCTCCATAAACCACTCTTTAACGATCGTCAAGACAAAGAAGCCAAGTAATTGGAGAAAGAGGGAACGTCGGCGAATAAGCAATAAAAACGCAATTTGAGGCTGGAAATTGGTACTAAAGATTATAATTTACATGAAGAAGCTGAACTTTCCGGAACTGCTAACAGTGAAGATTAAAGCCGAAAAAATTACGGTAGTAGGACTGACTTAACGCTGAAACTCTGAACTAGAATTATAGGGTCATTTAGTCCACCGAGGAGCCCACACTTAAGAACAAAAAGTTCAAGGAATCATTGGCACGTAATCTATTTGTAGATGAATAAATGGAACAATATTCGAAAAGGAGTTCCTTACCTTACAGCTTACAAAAACCAGTTAAGTGTGGAATAATAACGACTGAAAAACTGTGGCACCAATTTTATGGAAGTCCCAGCAATATAAAATATATTTATGAAGCGAACCTACCGTTGTCTTTTTAATTTTACATTAATGTATATCACACTATAACACTGTAAAAAATCTTTCTATAAATTTTACGGTTTTGAACCATTACCGAAATTGCCACCTTAAAGCCGTAAAACTAACAGTTTTATTCACAGATAACTGAATTTACAGTCATGCACCGTAAATCTCACAGTATACCTTGTAATTTAATGTGAGGGAAGTGTTATGAACCATAAAACTGACAGTTACGTACCGTGTCATTTACTGCATGTAACATTGGTCCTTTACTATGAAAAAATACATGGCCCCTAATAAACATGAGATTTAAACGAATTTTTACACCTTTTTGCATGATCTTAACCCACAAGAAAGTTCAGCGTTTTGTATATTTCGTTGAACTTTCTAGTGATACACGTAAGAATTACCACGTGCTGGCGAAAGGACAAATTTCACGACTGTGCAAGATCTACTGAGCTGAGAAAATATATAAAAACATTTTTCTGTCGTATACAGATTTTAGAAGCAGAGATATTAAGAAAAATTTTCATATACATATATATACACCCCAGCTGGAAAATTGCATTATTTAAAGTGCATAATGATTATAATCTTCACCACAAAGGATGACATACGTATAGATGTAAAAATAATTTCAAAATGGGGTTTTTAGAAGCAGAAGTTATAACAGACATATACGCACCTAGCAGCAGAACTGTTAATTACGATAATTTTGAAAACATAAACAAAATGTTACCCATAGTGAATGGTATCCGATGAGAAAAGAATTCTTCAAATCCAGCATTACTGGAGAAAGGGAAAATATATACATTTATGCACCCTATCGGGAAAACTTTGAGGGAATTTGAGCAGGAAACATGCATAAGAAAGTTTACGTGGTAAGTGGCATTGAAGGGAATTTTTGTTTCCGAACGAATTTTCAGAAGATGTGCTATAGTCGCAAATATATTGCAAACAGAGGTATTCAATAGAATAAACAGCAAAACTATGCTTCAAGAAAATCAGCAAATATGTGAAAACTATTCTTTTGAAAGAACGCTATCAAACATAAGTCATTTCATATCGCATTTTGAAATAATACATATCTACGCCATCTAGAGAGAAAACCGTTGATTAATTTGAGCAGAAAATGAACATAAAATATTTTTCGTAATAAACGGAATCATACGAAAAAAAGTTTTCTTCAATCAGGTTTATAAAAGCTGAGATACAGATACAAATATGTTCCAAAAAGAAGTATTACCTTACGTTCCCTAAAGGCTTAACCGATCGTCACGAAAAATAGAAATTATGTGAAAAATATTCTCCATCATCACAGATGTGTCCTGCTTCCAAAAATTCTGAAGTTGGACTTTTGGAACATTAGGTATCTTAAAAAGAGTAAAGTAAGGACAGGAAAGGGGGTTTTTTTTTTGGGGGGGGGGGGCTAAGTTTGGGGAATAGTTTTGAGGTGTTTATGTACGTTCAACGTAAAGTAAGTGTATGTATAAGTGAATGAACTATTCTCCTTTAACTTATGTAGGTATTTTTGTCTTCCAGATTTGCAGAACAAAATGAGTGACATAAAACCAAAGGAGAGCCATGTTCGTCATTGTATGCTGTATTAATTTCACAAGGGGAACAATGCAACCGTGCCCACCAATCACACTTTCGCTGTTTATCCGAAAGCGTTAAGTGTCCGCAAGTGCCAGCGTTGGTTCGCCCAATTCTGGTCGGTCAGTTTTGACCTCTCTGATGCCCCTCATGCAGGAAGGACCATGGAGATAGACAATGACCTGATGCGTGCAGACGTTGAGGCAGATACTCGTCAAACCACTTGTGAATTAGCTAAACATCTTAATGCATCATGGTCTACTGTTCAAGAGAACCTGCAATAGATAGGAAAGGTCTATAGACAAGGAGTTAGGGTCCCACACCAACTTTCACCTGACATCAAAGGCCCAGCATTCCACCATCTGCAACTCTTTGCTCAGCAGACAGGAAAAGTATACATTTCTTTATAGAATCATCACTAGAGATTAAAAGTGGGTTCCTTTACGTGAACCACAAACGCAAAAACCAGTGGCTTTCTCCAGGTTAGACACCAGTTACTACGCCAAAACCAGTCCTACATCCCAAAAAGGTTTTGCTCTGTGTTTGGGAGACTACCGTTGGCACAGCTCACTTTGAGCTCTTAGAACCCGAGCAGACGGTAACGGCAGACCTCTACTGTCAACAACTGGACCGTTTGAATCAAGCTCTTACTGCAAGACATCCAGCACTGGTCAACAGAAAAGGTGTTATCCTCCAGCATGACAACGCGAGATCTCACACGGCGAGACGGACCCAGCAGACGATCAGAGATTTTAGCTGAGAAGTTCTGTCCCATCTCCCTTATTCTCCTGACATTGCGCCAACTAATTACCATTTGTTCAGATCTCAGCGGCACTTTCTTAATGAAAATATATTCCACAATATTGATGTCAAAACGGGGCTCTCGCACTTCACTGCATCACGGCTAACGTCTTTTAATAAAGACGGCATTGAACGTTTGATTTCATGATGGGCAAGTGTGATCGATAATGATGGCGATTATATAATTGATTAAAAAATACGTTTCTTCTGTTACAGACAGTGTTTCTCTTCTTTTCCAAAAACGACATTACCCCCCCCCCCCCTCCAATAATATACATATACGCTCCCTAGGGTGCAAACTGTGCATTATCTGAACTAGAGACGTCAATAAAACCAAACCGTCGATACACGATTAAACTCATAGTTACAGTAAAAACTCCCTACAAGTACATGACAAACTTTACTAAAAGCTAAAAGAAGTATATACAAGTTAAAAATGTTGTAAGATCTTTCGGGAACGCACTATGGTCCCATCCTCAGACTAAACTTGTATAATACGTTGTGCTAACCCCCTTATATACCCAATGCGCAGAATGGGAATGACGTAAGTAGACATTAAAGAATTTGTTTTAGTGCCTGCGCAACCCAACGGGAGGCCGGTCTACAGGAGGAAAAATAACGATTGCAAAAATAGTGAATACAGTTCCTCTTGAGAATTGTCACTCTGGCTGTTGTGTTAAATCACTTGGAAATAAATATTTCCAAGCTTGCGGAATATCACAAGGTAAAGAGTCATCGCAGCAGAGATGTATTTGAGAGTAAATGCATAAGCTCTCCGCCAGGAGTAGTGATGACTTGCTTGTTGGGGTTGTTAATATACGAGCTTCATCCCATACGGATAATGAGTCCCACTGTGGGTTAAACGGGCTAGGGATATGTTCATGGCCCCTATCCGCACACTGTAAACGTGCTCCGACAGGAGATTCTGCAAGGAGTAGCAAGTGGAGCCGATATACTGTTTAGATGGAACATTGTTGTCCACGGCTCGCATGGGAATACAGTAAATAATTTCCAGGAAGAGCAAGAACAACTTAAAAACCTTCGAGAAAATTCTGAATTAGCTATTGTGGCGTCTGACAAAACAAGTCAAATTATTATTCTTGATCAATCTGCTTTTCTAGACAAAATGCTTCAGGCTATTGCTAAAATCCCTCATTGTGTTTTATCCAGAGACCCGACCAAGGCCACCGTTAGTGCACTTGGTCGCCTACGGAATCATACCTCATTACCTGAGATCCTGAATGATCGTTTCAATCCGCCTAGTGGCTGTAGAGTCCCTGATCTTTTCGGGAAAATTAAGACACAAAGATGGTTTACCAGTACGTCCACTCGTATCAGGCTACGCTTCATCTACACGCAACTTGGAAAAAGCTCTTGTAAGGTACCTTAAGCCTCTCACAGCTACCTCGGGGTTCTCAGTCTCTAGTTCAACTCAATCATTGCAGAGGATTCGAACCTTTACATCACAACATGTTTCGTTTAAGTTGGTTTCACTGGACGTTGTCTCACTCTTTCAGAGTGTACCGCTTGATATTGTACATTCGATTATTGAGACAAAACTACTAAACCAAGGAGCCACATCATCTGATACTCAGACCATACTGAGTGCACTAAAATTCATCCAAAGTCGAACCTACTTTAGGTATAATGGCACTATTTACAGACAGACGGGTGGGGCACCCATGGGTTCCCCACTCTCCCCAGTGCTAGCGGAAATCCTTTAACAAGAACTGGAGGAAACGGTACTTAATACTTATGTCAACAAACCCTTATTTTATATAAGATATGTGGACGATATCCTGATGTTCTGGCAGCATTCTATGGAACAATTATCTGCATTTGCTGAATTCCTGTCCAACCAGTATGCCTCCATTAACTTTATTTTTGAAGTTGAAGTGGACAACCGTCTCGCCTTTTTGGACTTTCTCTTGATCAGAGACCCAGTTACCCAGTCTATTCAACACTCAGTTTATAGGAAGCCTACAGCGAATTCTTCTATTATCCCCAGCAACTCAGCTCATCCAATGAATTATAAACTCTCGGCTATAGGGTTTTTGGTAAAAAGAGCTATTACACATTCATCTAGCCTGAGACTTCGCAGGGAGGAACTTACAAAAATTAAAGAGATCACCAAACTACATGGCTATGATGACATTATTGTTGACCGTCTTTTGAGAAACCTACTTAACTCTTCTGCATCTACCCTCCAACGGGAGCATCGTATACCCACCTTTATTGGGTCCATCTGTTACTATCCTGCACTAACGTCTATCTTGTCTAATATATGCAAGCGTTATGAACAGGCATTCTGTATTAAAACTTCGAACATCCTATCAATCACTAAAAACGATAGAGATTCCATTAACCCTAGTGAACGACATGGAATTTACTGCATTTCCCATGCGAGCCGTGGACAACAATGTTCCATCTAAACAGTATATCGGCTCCACTTGCCGCTCCTTGCAGACTCGCCTGTCGGAGTACGTTTACAGTGTGCGGATGGGGGCCATGAACACAGCCCTAGCCCGTTTAACCCACAGTGGGACTCATTATCCCGTATGGGATGAAGCTCGTATATTAACAACCCCAACAAGCAAGTCATCACTACTCCTGGCGGAGAGCTTATGCATTTACTCTCAAATACATCTCTGCTGCGATGACTCTTTACCTTGTGATATTCCGCAAGCTTGGAAATATTTATTTCCAAGTGATTTAACACAACAGCCAGAGTGACAATTCTCAAGAGGAACTGTATTCACTATTTTTGTAATCGTTATTTTTCCTCCTGTAGACCGGCCTCCCGTTGGGTTGCGCAGGCACTAAAACAAATTCTTTAATGTCTACTTACGTCATTCCCATTCTGCGCATTGGGTATATAAGGGGTTAGCACAACGTATTATACAAGTTTAGTCTGAGGATGGGACCATAGTGCGTTCCCGAAAGATCTTACAACATTTTTAACTTGTATATACTTCTTTTAGCTTTTAGTAAAGTTTGTGATGTACTTGTAGGGAGTTTTTACTATAACTATGAGTTTAATCGTGTATCGACGGTTTGGTTTTATTGACGTATATTTTCTACACATAATCATCGTTTTGATGAACTAGAGACTGTAGAAGAAATTTTCTTCGTAATGAAACGTTCCAGAGAGAAAAAGAAATTTTCAAATGGATATTCAGGAGCAATGATATATATATATAGAGAGAGAGTATAATGGTTGATGATGAGATTTATATATCATCATCATCATTGTTAACCATTGTCAATCCACTGCTGGACGAAGGTCTCCCCAAGTTTCTTCCACAACGGTCTGCCTTGTGCCAGTCTCCTCCATGTAACTCCCGCGTACTTTCGAATTTCATCCACCCATCTCCCATGTGGAATTCTTCTGGGTCTTTTCCTGTCCCTTGGAATCCAGTCTAAAATTTCAGCTGTCCATTGATGGCCTGTCCTTCTGACAATATGTCCAGCCCATTGCCATTTCAGGGATCTTACTCTGATCATGATGTCTTCCACTCATGTCATTTTTCTGATCCACGAGTTCCTCTTATTATCTCTCCTGGTTACACCAAGCATGCACCTCTCCATGCTCCTTTGAGCTGTCTGCAGCCTTTGTATATCTCTTTTAGGTAACGTCTACGTCTCTGCACCATACGTAAGCACTGGAAGGATGCACTGATTAAACACTTTTCTTTTAGGACATAATGGCATATTGCTCTTGAAAATTATACTGTTTCTTCCAAAAGTTCTCCAGGCAAGTTTTATACGCCGACTAATTTCTCGTAGAAGAAATTTTCTTTCAGAGAAAAATTATTGTAATTTTTCTCCCTTTATAATCGGTGTCTTTGCTTATTTTGAGGTCATGCTCAATTTTCTTCGTATCATATGTGAGGTCGGGCCTCGTGGAATTTAGTCTGCTGCGGTGGTGTCTGGTTATTGTATGGGGTTTTATTGTTTTTTCACTATTTGGTTTTCCTTTTTTATGTAAAATTCTTAAATTCTTCCTCCCCCTTTGGGGGGGCTCAGGGGTTCGGACGCTACTTGGTCATCTTTCTGGTGGTTGGTTCTTATTTTTTTATTTTTATTTTTTGTTTTAATTTTAACTATTTTTCATTTCTTTTTTATTATTTTTAGTGGGTTGATTTTTTTTTATTTAAAATTTTTTTTTCTGTTACCGGTCTTGGCTGGTTCGTTGCCGTTACCTTGCAGACTAGATTGTCGCAGAAACCCACACTTTCAGGTCTCTGTAGAGCCTGGTTGGGTGTTGTCCGTGCCTGGCCCTTGACAAAGCCATGGAGAATTGCTTACCATTGCTTTATATCAGTCTCTTATCCCAGTGGTCAGTAACGTTTGGTCTTGCTGTTCAGTTTTTATTGAAGAAATTTGCAGTCTTGATGTTTTCAGTATTTAATTTGATTTTTCTTTAATGCAGCCTTCTGGAGCTTTAGAACTTCAAAAACATTTGTAACTATTACCTTGTTTGTTTTTCTGTTTGTATGTGTATATATATACCCCATTATACCAATACGCTGCTGGATGAAAGTCTAGTTTCTTCCACAATGGTCTATCTTGTGTCAGTCTCTTCCATGTCACTCTGCCGCATGCTTTCGAATTTTATCCACCCATCTGGTCTTCTTCTGAGTCTTTTCCTGTCCCTTGGAATCCAGTCTAGAATTCCGGTTGTCCATCGGTGATCCGTCCTTCTGGCAATATGTCCATCCCCTTGCGGTTTCGGGGATTTTACTCTGATTATGATGTCTTTCGCCCTCGGTCCAGTACAGAAAATCGTACTAACCCTGCTGCAGATCCAGTTGGAGCTGGCGAAGCAGCTTGGAAAATGCATTGAATCCTGATGGGAAAACATTCACGTTCATTCGCTCAATGTTCTCAAATCTATCGAATGCGAATATAAAAAGGTGGTATATTTGTGGGGCCACAGATAAAGGCAATGCTAGTTTCAGAAAAACTAGAGAGCAAAATGACTGATGTTGAAGAAGATACCTGGAAGTCATTCCGTCTTGCGACTGAATTTTTTGGAAGTAGGAAGAGCAGCGCCTATATAAGCATCTTGTGGAAAATTTAGACAATTTTGGAAGAATAGGGTATCGAATGTCAGTGAAACTTCATTATTTTCACTCACATCTCTATGTTTTCAGAGAAAATTTGGGGAGTGAGTGATAAACATGGTGAGAGGTTTCATCAAGACATGCAAAATATTGAAAAGAGATATCAATGAAGATGGGATGAAGCCATGATGGGAGACTGCACCTGGAATTTGGTGCATCATGTTAGCAGTGTTCAGAAGAGGCAAGAGCGATGCAGAGTTACTTATTAGGACAGATATACTTTTGTTTTTAATTCTTTCAATTCGTGCTGAGTATTGATAGTATTAATGATATGTACTCTCTTACATCCCCTATCCTATTGCCTAATGCACTGTAATACACGTCGTACATTATACAACTGCATAGACTTTGGAGTAGCGTAAATTCTGGCTGAACTATTGATGCTATTAGAATAAATATACAGGGTGTTTCAGCTAAGCGTGTACAAACTTCTGGGAGGAGTAGGTTGTACAAAGACAAATCGGAATCACATAGGAATGCAGGGTCGGAAACGCCATCTTCATGCGGTAGATGGCGTTGTTCGGCCGCGAGACTGCTCATACTCTCCTTTCAGGATACCGTCATTTGTAAAACGCCCGCCGAGGTAGTAGGATGGCTGAGTTCACGAACGCGGAAATGGCTGATATGCACCTCGCATACGGAGCAGCGGAAGAGCCGCCGTGCAACTGTACCAGGAACGGTAGCCGATGAGACAAGTGCCAAACAACCAAGTGTTTGCACGGCTGCATCAGCGGTTATGCGACTTGCCAGAGCTATTGAACGAACAACAGGTCCCTCAGACGCTGCGTCGTGCACTGTGGTTCCAGCACGATGGGGCCTCCGCCCATTTCAGCAATGACGTTCGTCATCACTTAAATATGATATTTGGACATCAGTGGATTGGGCGTGGTGGTCCCGTTCATTGGCCAGCAACATCGACGGACTTAACATGCCTTTTTACTTCTTCTGGGATTACATCAAAGGACTGGTGTACGACACCCCCGTTGAAAGTGTTGAGGGCCTTGTAACACGCATCACTGTAGCTGCTTCGGAAGTCCGAGACTCGCAAGGAATTTTCCAAAATGTTCGCGATTCCATGCGCCGACGACGATGTGTTACAACTCATGGTTGCAACTTTGAACACCTTCTGTAACCTCAATGCATTTCGCTAATGTCTTGTGAGTAATAAAAAGCATTTTGTTCTCTTACGTGCTGTTCTTTCATTTTTCGTCCTCTCTGTACACTAGGACATAAAGATGGCGTTTCTGACGCTGCATTGATATGTGATACCGATTTGTCTTTGTGCAACCTACCCTACCCAGAAGTTTGTACACATTTAGCTGAATCAGTCTATATAATTTAAGACTACCCACTTGTGATGTTGAGTTAGATAGATGCTATACCAAAAATAGTTGCAATTTTGAAACCCTTGCTCCAAAATTAATAAAGAAAGATCAAAATATTCAGATATGCACGCGATTGTTCAGATTTTGTTACACAGTGTTATTGTTTCTTAGTTAATGATTGATTTCATGAAAGTTTCATAATTGTCTCTCATGCTTGGTTTTATCGGACAGAAGTGCAAGTGATCACTGACCTGCCGGACATCAAGGCGTCCTTTCAAGTTATCAGTAAACTGCCTGACAGTCATTGTCTGTGTCGCCAATCAAGGCATCTGTTAAGTCAGCAGTAAACCTATCGGACGGTCATGCGCCTGTTCCACCATTCAAAGTGCCTGTTCGCATTATCAACCGCCTACGGGACCGTGTTCGCGAATCAATGCATCAGTTTAAGTTATCAGTGATCTACCGTACGGTCAAAGAATATCTAACGCTTAAAAGGTTAACTCTCATAGAGATAACGTAAAACAGGCGGCAACAGCGCCACCACATCTTAAGAGATAATATGCTCTCCAGGAAAGTTAACATTCAGGAGCAAAACACGTTAGGGGGACTACTGCAGTGAAGCTTTTCTTTGATCCACGATGAACCTTTGATCTGATGACTATTTGCTTAGAGCAGTTTTTTTTTGTTGCTGTTTTCTGATATCACGCCCATCCCTTGTTTTGGTGAGAAAAATATGCAATAACATTAGTATTACTATTTAAATTAAATTTCAGCAAATATTATAGTTAGGCCTAAGGATCCGTACAAAATGCAGACATTCCCTAGTATTTGGCATTACTGAAAATATTTCTGAAAAACTGAAGAACAAACAAAAGCCTTAACTAACCCGGTTGGCGTAACAAAACTAACATATTCTTTGGTACGGTCATGCACCTATCTGCCAATCAAAGCATCCGTTCATGTAATCAATGGCCGACCGGAGTGTCAGCAGATGTTGCGACAGGTGTTTTGGTCCATTACTGATTCGGAAAGTTTCAAGAGAGGTGTCACCTTCGGCAGCTGTGCTGTCGTTGCTGCACCAGTTCCACTCTCCTCGAGGTGTTTCGCCATTATTTTTTTTATTGTTTCTAATGCACCAATTACCACTATAATAATTATTGCACTTTCTTCCCAGTGTTAATCTTCAATTTGCGATTCTACATATTTTGGAATCCTTTTCAGTTCTTTTTCTTGATTTTTTTCCCCCTCTAACCATGTTCATCACTCACTCCTTGAAACTTTCATTCCTCTACCCACAGTAATATGAGGTGTATCATCTCGTCTATTTTGACGTAGGACTAGGTCTAACTCCACTGATAGTATGGGGCGACTTACGGCCAACCGCCTGTGACAAAAATAGGTCCCAATTGAAATCATTATAGCGTTAAGAATACGTGGCACACACTAATCGTGTTAGCATATTCATACACAGCATGGAGTTCAATTTGCGTACTGCGCAATACATCGTGTGCGCGACGCTCCCCTCGCTCCCTGTGCGAGGGGGAGGTGTAATATTTCCGGGTGTGCCGCCGCGTTTGACTCAGTCTATCTCGGCAACCGTGAGCATAACACGACTGTGCGTGGTATCGTTTTAACCTGTTAACGACCATGATCCCAATATCTTGCATCACTCTAAACACCATAACGCCCGAAACTGTCTGTATTGGTTCACTTCTTTGTTTAGCAACAATAATAGTGACTGAGGGTTACACCTTCTGACCCCTCATAGGTCATGCAAATTTGAAGAGCAGGTAAAAGTAGGAAATCTGACTTACTCCAGACAGGCGTTTCGGGCGGCTATGGTCGTTTGTATGTACGGGGTTTGGGGCGTTATGGTCGTTAAAGCTCTCGACGAGATCAATCGAAATATACGAAGAAAATTTCGCAGTGGTTTGAACTGAACATTTTAAAAATTGTTTTCTTGTGAACGTGAGCAATTTTGACAATATCGCGGTTTATCTGGACAACCGTGAGTGCAAAACGACTGCACGTTGTATCATTTTAAAGCTCTCGACGAGATCTATTCAAATATATAAAGAATATCGCAGTGGTTTAAACTAAAATTTTCAAAAATGGTTTTCATGTGAACGGGTTAACATTTTCAACAATGCCACGGAATTCGCAGAATGAACGCACGCAAAAGTGGAGAAAATCAAAACGAGAAGCAAGAGCAAGTGATAAGGAAGGTAAGAAGTCCAAGAAGACAGAGCACCAAGCTGGTTAATTCATGTATCGATCTGCATTGTGTTCACAATGTATCCAGCATTATTTGTAAAAATTATGTAAGCTACTTTTCACATCATAGACCTGTGTTGGCTATAACAAATTAAAAAACGCTTTGAAACCATACTCGATAGCTCATTTAAACTCTCCGATCTGTAAGTCGTAGTTTTACGTTCCAAACTGACAGCACAATCAGAACTGAGGCTACCTGTATTTTTTTTTGTCTTAGTTTTAAAATCCTTTAATTTTTTTACATGAGCAATTTTCACAATTTTTCAGGTTTATATGATCCCATCAACTTCTTGCAGATAGTAAAATATATTTTTTTTGCTTATGTTGCAACTTCGTTTTGCCGTTTCTTATATTCTGTTTGAGACGTCTTGCTACAGGAAGGCGTCAATTATACGGTCTAAAGTTTTCGCCTTTTAATTTGCATAATCTGCATTTACTCTATTCATGATCTGAATGTTTACTTTCCTGGCATTAGTTCATTATTATATTTTGACAGTCTGTCATAGTATGATATTTTACATGACTCCTGCTCTGAAAGTTTAACTAACAGTACCTTTGAAGAGTTTCTCCGTTTCCTGCTACATCAGTTCTTCGAAGCGTCATATGAAAGGAAAAAAAAAGTTGCATTCTCTAAGATCTATTGTCAGAGGATTTCCCGACCTTTCAGCTCATCACGATTTCGTGTAGAGGGCGCAGTCGCACAACAAATGAATTGCCAATCGCACACACCTTGGGAATGCGTTTCAAGAAAGGAGAAAAACTCCAAGAAATTTTATCGTGACACCCAAGTAAAAGAACGATCTCTTTTACCTCAAGAAAATGTGTTAAATCTTTAACATCCCCCCCCTCTTCTTTTTTTATATTTTTTTTTCTTTTAAATCTATTCTCTGACATTACGCACACACCCCTTGACGTGTCAGTCCGTTTAATCTGTGTCGGTACCAGGCAGGCTCTGAAATATCTGCCAGAGCAGATTTCTTCAAATGAATGGTGGACGGAATGCCAGGGATCCATGGATGTGCGGCAGTGTGGGGATAGAGGGGGGCGTCAATGCTGTTGCGCGGGGGTGCCTCCCACGCTCTGTGACGATGAGTCACGAAGGACACCTACGCTAAGTTGAGGTGAAAGAACGTTCGTGGAGGGAGATATCGGGGGGGGGGGGGGGGGAGTTCGCGCAAACTGCCTACGTTGCTTTGTCAACTAGTTCATCTACACCTTTTTATTTTCTTGTTTTTCCTTCTTTTTCCTACCTTATGTTTTGCTTTTTTGTTTCTTCCCCTTCCTGGTATTCACGAGACTGCGGGTCGCCTCAAATGGCATTGCGTCTTGCAGGTAGTAATTTGAGGAGCATTTTTTTACCTTTGTGGGTCCACATCACATTTATCCTTGCCATCTGGCGGAAGGGCCCTAATTCGAGACAACCCCTTTCTTTTTTTCCTTTTTTTTACGTGCACGACTTAGTGCATGCTACCTCAGTTGCATGTTCTTGAATTCTTAGAAAATAATACATGAATGGAAACCATCCAACTACTTTCAGAAGAAATATACCTGATATACATTTTCCAATGACGCTTTCAAAGTTTCGGACAGTAACTTTTAGCTGTTATTTACGAAATTCCCGGTCGAGCTTTTAAAACACCTTCTTCGTTCCTCATTTTCTCATTTCTGAGGAAAAGTTAAACGCAATCGGTGGAAAAGGAAAAAAGAACATCTCGTGCAATTACAAAGACATGAAATCTCTGCAAATCTATATTCGGGGCAAGGCTAACCTGACTGCGGAGTTAAAGTTACGGAATGTGCAATTCCACTGCATAATATAGTTCCAGTTGAAAAAACCCGTGTTCGAATTTGAATTGTGACCTAAAAGCGGACATGGATATTTAGATGTTCTAAATGCCGTACGTACGTACATCATAAAAATAAAGATCCCAATTTCGGTCGGGTTTCTAAAAATACTAATATTCGCATTTTGGCGAAGTCATCTTTTCCGTTTTGCTTCAGAGAGGCGATACAATATACACGGAGGATATTTACTGCCAGTGAAAGAAGAAAGTTGTGTTAGCCTGAGGGTAAGTGGGGAGATAATGGTTTGGTGGGTTAAGTTTGCTCCTTTCTTCGTGGTTACTGTTTTAACATACTCATTCAGAAATCGTTTGTCGGGTGGTCAGCAAGGTTAAGAAGGTGTGGGAGCTGAGGGGTGACATCGTGATGGAACGCGGGAAGTTTCCTTTTGTCTTGCCCTAAGTCACCCTGAGGGAGAAGGGTCCGCGCCACATGGCACCCCATTCGTGCGCGGAGAAATACTGATACACAAGATACATCTTGTCGGTTTCACAGCATTAACAGTCTAATCAGGTTAGCTCTGCCCCGAGTATAGAGGCAGAAACGGATTTAGACCTTTGCCGCCCCTAGGCCCAGATAAATTTGCCGCCCCTACTTCTTTAAAATAAAGAATTTGATAGCTACAATTTCATGTAACTCATTCGGATCCTATTCAGGAGCAAAACGAAATGTTATGGGGATGGGGGAGGAATGTAGCCTATCCAAAGCTAAGTACAAATAAAAATAAAAAAGCCGCCCGGTGGCTCAGTGGTCTAAGGCGCTGGCCTCTGATCATTCGTCTGTAAGGGGTCCGGGTTCGAATCAGGGTCAGGCATGGATGTTGTGTTTGTCTTACGGCACTGGCTCTCTCCCTTCCCTGGAACCAGTGACCCTAAATTAGGGACGGGCGACTGCTTATAGCCCATTGAGTTGCTCACGGTGGTCGTTAAACCTCCAATCAAAAAAAAAAAAAAAAATAATAATAATAAAGCTTAAATGGGGTGAAACTATAAACAAAAAATTTTCTTACAGCAATTAAAAACAAAATTTGGTCTATCGTTGACAAAAAATTCCATACTTTTGACTTTCGCCATCAATTTCTAAATTGATTAAATATTTGTAATTAATTAGTCGCTTTGGTAGAAGGTTCTGTTTTCTTTCTTTCTCTTTCTTTGTTTTTTAATAATTTTTAATGTTTTGATACATGGCAGCGGAATTCAGCCCTTATCCTGCCCCCTACCAATAATATTGGATTGGTGCGAGTGAAATGTCCGGCGAAGGACCAGCACACGTGGACGGCGAGAACGGAAAAGTACGACAACTTATCTAGGCAAAATAATCCCCCTCGGCATCGACACATAGTTGCCATCTGTCCGGCAAGGTCATGCATGATCCCGGAATGAAAAGAAGTCTTGTGGCTGGAACCCGAAGAAGTCATCAACTGCACGTTGAACCTCGTTGTCTGTCGTGAACTGTTTCCCAGACAGGAAGTGATCCAGGCGACGAAACAGATGATAGTCTGTCGGAGAAAAGTCTGGGAAATGGGCACGATGAGGCAGTGCTTCATAGCCCAAGGCACTTAGTGTCAGCATCGTTCGTTGTGCGACATGAAGGCAAGCGTTGTCCTGGAGCAGAAGAACACCATGTCTGTTGACCAAAGCCGGTTTTTCTGCAGCAATTCAGCATAATAACGTTCTGCAGTGATGGTTTGGCCTTTTGCCAAGAAACTCCGATTAATTACCCCAGCTGTGGACTGTCAGACAAGGAGCATCATCATCTTGGTGTGTACGGGTGGCTTAGAATGCCGTCCAGCAGGCTGTGCATTGCTTGTGCAGATAGTTTTTAATTATCATAAAGGACCCACTTCTCGTCGCAGGTGATGATTCAATGCAATAGAGGTTCCTGTTTATTCTTGGCAAGCAGCGACGTGCAGACTTCCAAGCGCCTAGCCTTGTTGGCAGTTATCAACTCATGCGGCATCCACATGTCCAGCTTTTTTACCTTACCCAGCGCAGCCAGACGCCGTACAATTGTCGTGTGGTGAACACCTACCTTTACCTCACGACACGTTTTTCGGGGTGCGCTTCAACCACACGAAACAGAACATACCGTACCTGCTGGTGGTTCCATTCCGCTGTGGTGGGGGCTTATCTCCACTGCTCGTTCGCGCCGGACATTTCATTCCCACCAACCCAATATTTATTTTGTGGGGAGATGGGATAGCTTTGCGTGAACATCCTGCAAATGTCCTACTCTAAAGCCCAAAGCGATCTTCCTTTAAGCCAGAAAACTTATCTGGCTCCAAAGAGAAAAGTTAAGATCCCACTCGTGCCCCCCCCCCCCCCCCCCACACACACCTGTTCGTATTCATTTCAGTTCATAGGCGTAGTCAAAGTTTCGCAAGTCGAAGGTGATTATGGGAATTCGGAAAAAAAAATCTTGTGTACAGGAGTTTTCGGATTAAATGTTAATTTCCAGTTTTATTTTAATTTTTCTTTCATTATTTTTTTTGGGGGGGGGGGTTAACAAATTATTAAGTTTTACTACCAATAAAATTTGCTGCCCTAGGTCCGGGCCTGCTTGGCCTATTGGCAAATCCGTCTCTGTCCAAAGCTTTTTTTTTTAATTTTAGAATGCGTACTAATAGACGCTCTATCTTCTCAAAATGCAGCCATCGTCGACCGTGGTTTAACTAAAGAGGTTAGAATAATTTCTTCTGGAAATGCCCCAAGTCTTAACCGGGAAGTCGCAAAGTGTGGGAAATTGAGGTTGTTTACATGATAGCCATGTAAGTTTCAACTGTGTGTAATTTGTAATTGCGTGATTTTTGGTCGCAGAAGTCGTGTTAATATCAAACCGGAATGAATTATACTTCATACACGAGTGAATTTATTAATTATAAAGTTATGTTTTGCTTTGAATTCGCATTAATGTTCATGTATTTAAATTTAAGATAAAATGGGAAGGAGCCTGAAAATAATTAAGAATTTTATAAATCCAGCATTTTCTCACACATCGGCAGCAAGTTACGATGCAAAATCGGAAATATTTGCGACGGAAGAATGCGATTCGGCCAACACAAAAGGCATTGTAATAGCCTTGAAAACCCACCAGCTTCCCCTCACTTTCACGGCCGCGGGCCGTCGCTCGCGGCTATAGGCTTCACGCAAAATAGTACTGCTTCATCAACAAGGGCATCTCCAGATATCTTGTTCTAACCTCCTAGGGTTTAACACTGGTCCTTTACGAAGGGTAGGTTTTGGCAGCGAGCTGCGGTAATACGGTGCGATTTTCTAGTAAATCAAAAAATATCACCCGATCTGCTAATGGGACAACCTGTAACTGCCCGCTACAGCGTTTTTGATCGTGTCTGCAATGACCAAATCACAGATATATATATATACAAGACGCTAGATTTGACACCCAGCCCGTGGATGTCACAATGTAGGCGCCATTCTGAGCGGGTCATAACGCAAGGTCATCTTGCCTTACCCCTTAACTGGCTGGAACGAGTTAACTCGGGGTTAACAAAAATGCGCTGAATTCAACTCCAACGAGTATATTCACTGCCTAAGAAGTAGACCGTACGCTACTGGAACGAATTCATTCAGGGTATATTTAGTGGTCCCAAAGCTGCTCGTACGAGTTACTTTGAAGACTAGAGAATCGAAAACAGTTGTTTTTGTTTTCGCCCTTAGGACTATGGCAGTGGAGACGAATTTAAGGAAGGAGAGAGAAGACATTTGAGTAACTTTTTTTATCCATTTGCATGATGATCGTTTCATGGAGACTAGTCCTTCCCTATCATGTTTTAGGACATAACAGAGAATACAGGACGCGGCTGCTGAGATGAGAGGGGGGTAAAGATAAATTATTTCACTGTAGCTTTCGTAAAACACAGTCGCTATGTGAACATTTCTGTTTGGAAGGAGAAAAAATTTGGGGCACAGTTTAGTTCAAGCACAGTACATCAACCGCTTAAAGGGTTAATTGAAAGGAGTACGAGTTGGTACACTGATTTGCTATTTATATTCAGATTCTAAGCAGCTAGTACTACGTTTGCGCTAATAAACACTTTTAAATGCTAAAACTTGCAATTTCTAGCTAAAGGAGGGATCTTCGGGCGCGCATTCACCTCTTGGATTTGTCGGCTGTTTTAGTGTGTGTGTGTTGTTTTTTTTGGTACAGCATCTGTACCTGTGACTTCACTGAGCAAGGGAGTCACAAGGATACTAGCCCTGTATAATTTCGATCGAATATAATATCGTCAAAAGGTATGATTATGTAATCTGTGAATTTGCTGAAATGAAAGCCAGGGAAGTGCAATTAAAATAATTATTTTCATTTATATATACATGTGAATGATCTTGTACATTTGTGTGCATAAAAAATATTTATAAACAATTGCTATATCGTATTTGTTTTATTATAATTTCTTCCCTTCCCCCCAAAAAGGGGCCCAGAAATAAAACCTTACATAGAGGACAGGAAAACCTAGTTACGGCACTGACTATATCCATCCGTGTGATGACAGCATCCCTCATCAACTATCAGTCAGATTTCAAAAGTTCTTCCCGCACTGTGAGAACACGTATCATACCTTTTGGTCTTTTTGCGATACACAATCTTGACACTACGGGAAGTAAATACAAATAACTAACGGCCTTTAAATGCATTTTATTTCGTCTTTGACATGCATTTCATTCCGTTTGCATTTCCGATTCGTAAATTCAGTTTGGAAAAAATAAAAAAAAATATGCCGAGTAACATTCCGTATGAAGAACACTGAGCACGTTGTACTTAAAATGACGCATAGTCTTCTGCTGGGACAGTAAATGCTGCGTATTAGTTTCCTCTGATTTCCACCTCTTCTAAAAATCGGATTTAAATATTCTTTTTGTGTCGGAATGCTTCTGTTATTGGAAAAGTGTAGCATACACTTTTCTGTGATGCACATTTCCGCCGCTAATGGGTTAGTGCATGTTAGTACATCTGAAGACATAGCTTTTCTTCTAAAACATAACTTCAAAGAATTTCTTTATATAGAAAGCTATCACTATGATAAAGATCCACTTGCGTTACCTGCTTCTAAGGATGCACAGCTTTTCCACTTAGGCAAGCCGAATTTTAGAGAAGAGAATCAAAGATATCGGGGGTAAAAAAACGGTTATATGCTGCCATACTTCCTACGTCAAACAGGATGAAAATCTTAACATCTTTAATTTTCACATCTTTCTGCAGTTTATCGTACGGTAAGGAGGGTGGTTCACAAAGATTTCTAGCAAGATGTCTGCTTTGTTTCCTTTTTTTTTTTTTTACTTGAATTTCAAAATAGGTATCACGAGCCTGTTTTTCTGAGATGGGTTTAACTTATCAGCTGTTATAAGAGAGTAGAACACTACTCTCTTATAACAGCTCTTGCTTTTTTTTTTTGTAATAATTAATTAAACAATGAAATAACAGGACGTTTGAGTCTTACTTTGAGCAGCAACACTGTGGAGGCAGATTGACTGGGGAGAAAAAAGTATATATTTGCGTAGTGCTGGGAAGCTTTCAAAGCATAAATGCTCAGCGCACAACTCTTCTGCTGCTTTCGAGAAGTTTCCACAATCACGAACAAATTACGTTAAAATGAAAGATCAAATGTTTTATTCAATCACCATTTCTAATTCAAGAACCATATTAACCGAATTCTGGTTTGTCAGGTGTGGATACTGTACAGCTATTACGAGTAATAAATAATTACAGTTTACCCCAAGAATATATATATACATTTTTTAACGAAACAATTTTGCGCTAATTTTATAATGTTACGAAAACCTATGCACTTCTGCCTGTTTGAGCAGTAACGCTTCGGATCACGATCACAAAAAAAATAGGGAGTTCGGTCAAATATGGAAGCTCTGCAGTTTCACGATTCTGTTTGCTCATATTCACTTTACTAAGTTTGTACGAACTTGGTATGAGTGATTTTGTCCCCCTGTATCTGCACAAGTCTGTTTCCAACTACGGCAAGGGCTCTGTTTTACTCTGGTCTGAATTTTACCGTAAACCATACTTTCCGTTCCATTTTAAGCAACTTCAACAGTTTTTTCCCCCTTCTACGTTGAGCTGTTTTTGTTTTACTAATATCTCATTCATCATCTTAAACAGACTGATTTCCTCAGCTTCCGCTAAAACTCATGCTACCTATGAATTTTAAAAGGATTCTTGAGGTCTTGTGTTATGTCAAGCATTAATTAACTCATTTTTTATGGGTCCGAGAATTGCGGATTTAATTGTTATTCTGTAAACCAGTTTTTGTTCATCGTGACTTCCATTTGAATACGTCTCTTTTAGATGCATCAGAACAGTCTGCCGCGATGTACAAACAAAGCTAAAAAAGTTATTTGTCAGATTCAATGTCACGATCCTTTAGCTATCTGTAAGGATGTTTGTACAGCGGCTTTAAATTAATGATTCACTAACAGTAGCACTTATCCCAAACAGAACAGAAACCTTCTGGCTCTGTTTCGTGGAAGATGGATGGAACAGACAAGGTCAGTTACTAATAGTTCCTTTTCCGTCGAGACGAGGGAGGGGGTCGATTACCCCCTTTCGTGTTCAGAAGGACAAAATGTGAAGAGGTCTACTTTCTTAAATAGCTGAAACCTTATCTCTTCATTCAGAACTGAAATATTCTGTTATCAGAGATTTGATTGAACAAAAATGTTGATCAAACCGCACCTGTGGTAAAGACATTTCATACGTATTTTAACCAGGCCTGGTCAGAATCAGACCAACCATACTGCTTTGAACTATGAACACCAAACATCACCCCGCCAACAAAATTGCTTGAAACTACACAGTAAAAAATGTTCTGAAATTTATGAGCCACTTCTCGTGATTATTTCGTAAATAACGAAGCATATTTATGATACAACCTTTTCCGTGAAATTCCAGAAAGAAACCTGGATTTCACCGATTTTTGGTACGCGAAAAATACGGAATTTTCAGAAACCTTTCCGCAATTCCTTTCTTTCATTGACGGTAAATTTCCGTTTTCAGATATGAAAAATACATAGCTGTCTGATTTATATATCACACACCGTGGCTCACGTGACTTCTTACAGCAAGTCATTTATGAGACGAAGGCTGATGTCCTTAATAAACTGGCATCTTTGTAAGCAAACTGATTTTCTGGATATACAAGAATATTAAATACATAACCCATAGCAAATTAAACTACTAGTTCACCCCAGCAACTAAATTACGGCGTACCACAATGCACCATATTAAATGCGCCTAATGGTGCCTGGCCCGTGGGGGCACGTGCCCTACTGATCACAACCCTGTGTGGGTATTACTCCCATGAAATCCTTAAGCCACAGGAGTTTTCCTGCAATGAAAACGTACCTTTGATCCGCAGTGTCCGAAAAACGGCCAACTCATCTAACTTTGCTGTACAATAACCAAGACCAAACAGTTGAAATGAAAATGGATGATATGGCCACGACCTTAGTGTCACGAAATATTCCTAGAATAAGTCTTTGGAAAATTTAAATATTCTATTCGTAACATGCATTTGGTAAGTGCTACTTGTAATTCCTATATTTTAGAATACTGAAATATTAATTAAAATAGATTTTATAGCACAAACCTCCTTTTCCCTTTGTAGCACAACAGCCTCGGTTATAAAAGCTTTTCAAAATACCAATAATATCGAATGAAAAGCACTTTGGATAACACTGTACACTTCAGATAAGCACTTTCTTCCATATAGATATACTCCGCGCGCTCGCGCGCGTGTTTAAAGCAGTATATTTATTTATTTAAGCTTGGTGTAGTGGCATAGCTGAGACTGGATCATGAAAAGTTGTGGAAGAGACTTGGAGACACCTTCATCCAACAGTGGATTGATGTTGGTTGATGATATAAATTTGAAAGTATTGTCCCCACACAAAAAAATTGGAGTTAGGCGCTATTGAATGTGCCTATTATATTCACAATTTATATAAAATGCATTTAATACCAAAACCCACTTTCCTTACTTACTGATAGAGTTCCTTTTTCATCGCCATCTTGCGGTTTGACCGCTACCATGAGTCTAAACTCAGTTGCCCATCGCTGATTTAGAACCTGTTCCAGGAAAGAGACAAAGCCATCATCATTACAGACAAGTACACCACCAATGCCTCAACAGGGACTCGAACCAGGGCGCATCTTTGACGAATGGTCAGAAGCTAGCATCTCAGATTACTCGGCCATCAGCGCATCACGTAATCATATGCAGGTGGAATATCATTGCCTTGACATTATCAACAAATGAAAGA
The DNA here is from genome assembly GCA_039090855.1 of Macrothele yani. NCBI lineage: Eukaryota > Metazoa > Arthropoda > Arachnida > Araneae > Macrothelidae > Macrothele > Macrothele yani. The sequence continues at coordinate 7,660,877 of CM077014.1, forward strand.
AAAATTAAAAGAAAAGCCCCATCGATAAAATATGGGCTGAACTCCCAAAAGAGAAAAACGTAAACCTGTCTATCACGAGTTTGCCCCGTGACATTCCGCTTAACGTGACTTCTGAACTACTGCTGGTTTCTCGGCACTGGGGCTCGAACCTGAGAGCCCCTGTGCAAGCCTTCATCCGGGGCAGAGAAACCCTAGATGCCTGTCGATTTACTTCAAACAGCATACTCAGAACATTTGTTCTCTCACAGAAAGAGCAGTTTACTTCACGTACAAGGACGATGTACTTTATAAAGTGTCCCCTCAATGTAAGTGCACTGCGCGAAAGCGCATGAATGACATATTCAGAATTGATGTCTTCTTTTTACCCGAAATTAGTCGCACATATTAAAAAAATGCTACTATGGAAGAATTATAGCAACGTTTATGCTAATTGGTTGGGACGGCAATATACGCAAATGAAGTGCCGAGAATTTAGTCTGGTTACATTCAAATTCCTGTGAATGGCAAGGACTCCCTTAGATGCACAAGTGCTTGTACTGTATTTGTTCCAAGCTTCAGCCACACAGTTATGGTAACCTAATATCCATATATCCGCCTCATTCAGGCTGAAAATGTGGTTATTTCAATGGCGTATATTCGAGGCTAGCTACGAAGCCCAGAGAATACACACAAGTAAAAGTCAGTTATCAACGGTGTTAAGATATGTCGATGCTTTTGCAGGGAAAAAGCATGTGCTGATTCTCTTCTTTTGACTAAGAGAATCAGACTGGCGAGCAAAGACCAACGGGGCTCATCGTAACGCAACCAGCTCTATCAGTCTTGGCTGTGTGATTCGAAGACCTTCGGTACGATCTCCAGCTATCGTTTTCATGCCAACATGAAGGAGCGAGTGAAGGATGAATGTGCTATTGCATTAGGCAAGGGTTTGCTCACAAAAAAGAAGACTTGGGACTGCCATTAGTCATTCGCATGCTTCGCGAGAGTTGCTTCAGTTGTGTGAAGTGTCAATGAATTAAAATTAGTGATATTAAATCTTAAATTCGTGGCTTTGTTGGATTCGAACAGCTTTGAGAAATTTTGTGAAAGCTTTCTTGAACATCTACTGCCAAAACTTTAAAAAGAGCCTTATGCTTCAAATATTGTTACAGTTCGACTCAAAAATGAACTGAAGGTGTTTTATTCTCTTGATACCTACAAAAAGAAATCAGTAAGAGACATTACTAGTTACATGAAGTCGGATAAAATGAACATTTTGTTTAGTGAGTTGTACAAATTAGCAGAAATAATAAAGTTTCCATCAACAACTGGAACTGCCGAAAGAAGTTTTTCTGCGTAAAAGTATCAAGGCATGTCTCAGAGCCACACAAAGACATGTACACTTAAGAAACTTGGCTGTTTCGTTAATAGAGAAACACATCCTTTTTTAAATAGGAAAAAGTGCTCGGAAGAAACTTTTTATAAAAACGTAGCCCTCAAGTTCACACAAAAGGAAAGAAGAATGGAGTCCATGTGCAAACAAAATATTCAAAAGGTAAAGTGTTAAAATCCTAATCCTCATAATTTGGTTTTATGTAAGCAATATAGCATGTAGCTAACATTTTGAAAAATTATTTCTGTTGCTTAATAACTGAAAAATTAACTTCGCCATTAAAAAAAACAGTAGGAGGGAGGGGACAGGTGAGATAGCCCAAGATACGCCACTGGGTTATTTGTTACTATACTACTGAGTTTTACTTGTTACTGTACTACTACGTTCGATCACGTCCTTTTGTATTTCACGCACGACATTGCGTCTAAGTTGGGCAATTTTTTCGACGAGGATTGCATAATTTCGTATGAACAACATAAAACTGAAAAAATTACGGGGCTTTTTCTTTCTCAATTTCCGCAAAAATTTAAGTACTTAACTATTTCACAGAGGACTGAATTCTAAAAAATATGATAGAACCGGAAAAAAAAAGTGATGCGTCGCGACAGGATTTATCGATACGAAGCAAAAAAATCCTTCGAGCTTCAGAGTATAGACGTTAAAGTATACTCCACTGATCCTGAGCCACGACTTTTACCGCACTGTTTGAAATAGCTCTGGTTAGCAATTCTTTGTTTCTTCGTCCCTCATTAATACTACAGAGCCGAAATAAAAAAAATATATATATTAGCTCACTAACCATTGGAATGCAGTTCTGCAGCTGTCGTAGAAGAAAAAATAATTCTTTATTCTTACTTCCTAAAACGAACACGTTCTTTAACATATTTTCATTTATTATTCTTTTATAAAACGACTCAAACCGATAGTTATTACACTGGGTGTTTTAATGGGCTTGAACCCGAACATCTGCTACAGCCAGCTAGTGAGACATGAAAGCAAGTCTTTTTTTAGTTTAGCAATAACAGCAGGGAAATGCTTTTATCATGTAATGTTTAAAGAAGTTTTTGGATATGTCCTTGCCCTTTTTTCCCGAAACAGAAGTAGATTATATCACAGTCCTAAGAAATAGAAGGAAGGTGGGGAGAGAAATGACATATATCCTCGACCATCTGCTTCAGTTCCCTTTTTGTTGTCACCTTCATTTCTTCTGTCAAAGGCAAGGTTAAACGTCACCTTAATTTGCGGCTTGAGTGGACTGTGATGAATTTAAAGATACAACGGAAGTTCGTAATTTCGTTTTTTTTTTTTTTGTTGTTGTTGTTATATCACTCTAATGAAACCAAGTCAGTAAATTGTTAAGTGCACATGGCAAGGCTGAGAAACAGTTACCTGGTTCCTGAAAAAATTTCCCCCGCGAGAGCAAAGCCAACTACTGAACGAATCTATAAACCAACATTTATGTCAAGCTGGTTTGAGCAAATGCAGAAAACGTTATCGCCAAGACCGTATTTTTTTACAGTAAATGTGAGTTTCATAAACATGGCCACGCGCATTGATTGCAAAATTTTCTGAATTCGAATGTTTAAATGAAAGTTAAAAATAATTTTAATGTTAAACACATCAAATTTGTAGAAATTTGATCTACAGAATAAACGTTGAAATACAAAAATCACATTTGACTTCCAAGGAAAGTAAATATCGACTGCAGTCAAAACTCATTGTAGCGAAATACGTTATAACAAAAAGCACGTTACAACGAAAAACATTTTATTTATTTATTTATTTATTTTTTAGAACTCTTTTGCTGTACAATATCACAATACAACACCCAAATGAACGAACAATATGTCACATAATCTAAGGTTAATAATAACAAGAATATATAATTCCCCAATGAAGCCAATATAAGACAATTTTTCGGTTTTTAACAATATAATTCCCATGTTCATCATCATCATTGTCAACCATTATCAATCCACTGCTGGACGAAGGTCTCCCCAAGTTTCCTCCACAACGGTCTGTCTTGTGCCAGTCTCCTCCATGTCACTCCCGCATACTTTCGAATTTCATCCACCCATCTTCCATGTGGTCTTCTTCTGGGTCTTTTCCTGTCTCTTGGAATCCAATCTAAAATTTCGGCTGTCCATCGATGGTCTGTTCTTCTGGCAGTATGTCCAGCCCATTGCCATTTCAGGGATTTAACTCTGATCATGATGTCTTTCACTCTTGTCATTTTTCGGATCCACGAGTTCCTCTTCTTATCTCTCCTGGTTACACCAAGCATGCACCTCTCCATGCTTCTTTGAGTTGTCTGCAGCCTTTGTATGTCTCTTTTAGTTAAGGTCCACGTCTCTGCACCATACGTAAACACTGGAAGGATGCATTGATCAAACACTTTTCTTTTAAGACATAATGGCATATTGCTCTTGAAAATTATGCTGTTTCTTCCAAAAGCTCTCCAGGCAAGTTTTGTACGCCGATTAATTTCTTCACCAATGTGACCCTCACTTGATATCTGCTGTCCAAGATAAACGTACGTGTCTGTTATCTCCAGCTTTTCTCCATCAATCGATAAATCTTCATTTCTTGTAAAAGCATTGTACATCACTTTTGTCTTTTGCAATTCCCATGTTACGAAGATAAATACTTTACAATATGAAATACAGGAACAAATTCACACTCAAATGTTGTCAATATGACTAAAACACCTTCAATATCAATTTAAAATGTACAGCAAGGAGCCAGGGAAAAAGGCTAAATTTTCCTGACAAGCCCCTGATCTCCTCTGAAATTTAAAAAAAACAAACATTTTTTTTTAAATCGTTACCTTGTTTGGTTTATTGTATGTATTTATATGAGAAACATGAAACTTTATAACGAAATATACTTTACAACGAAAAGCACCTTATTACAAAGTAAAATTCTTGGCGAAAATGCTCAAGCAAAACTGTATACGTAGCGAATTGCTTCCACTCTTTAAAATTCTAAACGATTTAAGCTGCCATGGAACGCCAACAAGGTAACAACAGTGGCTACATACAAATTTTGAAGATGACAATCCGATTTTTGGCGTAAATGTGACAAGGATGCACCCAATGAAGATGAGATGCGAAAATCTGAATTATTATTCTGATGTTTCTCCAATAAACGCAATTGAATGTTTAGAGAAAGTTGAGGTTAACTATTTACATAACAGAGTACCTCATACTGAAGAAATTAACACCTATCTATATTTTATGAATACAGTTATAACTAAAGATGCCATGGAAAAACGAAAACAGACTACCTATATGGTACTTCAAAACCCAATAGATATGTCTGAACTGCTTCACAGTTTGCCGTAAGTAAAATATAGATAGCTAAAATTGCTTTAATTACACTACTTTAAAATTAAAGATATGTAATGCCATATGTACGTACATTATTTCTTGAAGCATATGACAGTATTTTATTAAGGTGTATAAAAGAGAAAAATGACAAATATGCGGGGATAAAAAAAATACAGTATGTACGTATACAGAAGTAAAAATATATAAAGCACGTAATTTCATGCTTATAAATTAATCTAAGCTTCTATATTTCTTTACTACTATAGCAAAAAACTCCCGTTACACGTAAATTACCTTTACTTTTTTTTTTTTTTTTATTGGAGGTTTAACGACCACCGTGAGCAACTCACTGGACTATAAGCAGTTACCCGTCCCTAATTTAGGGCCACTGGTACCAGAAAAAGTAGAAAGCCAGTGCCGTAAGGCAAACACAACATCCATGCCTCACCGGGATACGAACCCGGACCCCTTTCGGACGAATGATCAGAAGCCATCGCTTAGACCACTGCGCCATCGGGGCGGCTACCTTTACCTGTTTCAATGGGCACTATATCGCAAATTACTGCGTTGCAATCTTGTGCGTAATGAACATTTCTATAGTATGCACTTAATTTCTAACGAAAATTTAATAACGTTTTAACGAAAATACGTTGTTACGAATTTTTTCTGTCCACCTTGATTTTCGTTATAACGAGTTCCGACTGTATAAGACTTCGAGTTAGGAGCCAATCGGTCATTATAGTTGTTTGGTTTCTGTTTTACTTTTGGGGTTTAAACACCGCCGTGAGTAACTATGGGCTATAAATGAGGCGCGCGTTTCTAATTTGAAAGTTTGTCTTAAGTTACTGGCGCTCTCCTCTCCCTTCCTCGGGGACTGGAGGGGAGAGCGCCAGTAACGTAAGACAAACACACTAGCCACGCCACATCTTGGACTCGAACCCCAGCCCATCTCAGACGAACGGTCAGAAGCCAATGCTTTGACTATTGTGCCACCGGGGGCTCACTATAGAGTAAAAGATATCATGTGGATGCATCCAATTTAGCAGGGATCAATTTTATGTTATATAGATGCGTCCAGTGTTGCCTGGAGCAATTTTATGCTATATAGATGTGTCCATTGTAACCTGAAGATGTTTTATGCAATATAGGTGCGTCCAGTGTAGCCTGGATGAGTTTTATGCTATATAGATACATCCACTGTAGCACGAATAAATTTTATGTTGTATAGAAACGTCCAGTGTAGCCGGAAGCTGTTTTATGTAACATGGATACGTCCAGTTAGCTGGGAGCAATTTCGTGCTGAACGGATACGCCCAGTGTATCCGGAATCAATTTTGCATTACGCAGGTACGTCCAGTATAGTTGGGAGCAATTTTAAGTTACATGTATACGTCCAGTGTAGGCGGAAGCAACCTTATGCTATATCGATGTCTAGTGTAGCTGGGAGAAATTTTATGCTGTGTGGATCATTGAAGTAACTTTTACCATAATATATTTTTTTAATTTGAAGTCTGAACTTACCAGTCTAATGTCTGTTTTTTAATTTTTCTTGTATAAATCATATGTTTAAAATCAGTCATTGTAACTGCAAGACATATGTACGTATCTCTTCATTTTAGTCTGGTGCAAATTTTGCAGATATTCTTCTGAATCGTTTCAGCATGTGCAAGATTTGCAAAAATATCACTATCTACTGTTTCAATTCTTCTTTGCTGTAACCCTCTTTAAGGAGACAGTTGGAACGAGAAATAAAAAAGCATCACAAAAACAAAACTACAAAAAAAAAGATTCCCGATTATAACCATTCTTAACCGTAGAAAATTCAACAGTTCTCCCTTTTTTGAAGTTTTCCCCATTTTTAATTCTAGGTTTAAAGCCTAAATGTTTCACTATAAAAATTTTCAGCATTCAAAAAATCTTTCATCCAACATCTCCCCGAATTTTTTCAACACACCCTGAAGTTTTCCAGAACACCCTGATGTGGAACTCCTGGATGCACCTTTAGGCGACAAGGAATCTACTTCACACTCCCTCGACACTAGCAATGTTGCAACTGGTATTTCGGTGGGTAAATTACTTTACCCACGGTTCATGATTGTGTGTTTATCAAACTCATTTTCCATACATTCCTCCTAAATGAGGAAATTCATAGCTACAAATACAGCTAAGGAAACAAAAGAAGAAAAAAGGTAGTGAAAGTAAACATTTTGGCATCTAATGGTTAAAAGATTAACGTAGTTTTTAAAGGAGGTATTACTACCCCACAACTAAAATTTCTTCCGCATTAATGCATTCCAAAGATATTATTAATGCAAGACAAAAACATATTTCGTCATTAGGGGTTCATTCACTGCAATAAAAATCTAGACATGCAGATTGCAATTTTAAGGTTATATCTAGTGAAAAATGAAATAAAATTATTGTATCTCTTTGGCAATGAATCCATAAAATTATTGTATCTCTGATTAATAACAAGGAACAACACACCAACTGTACTTTAATAGTATAAGTATAGTAGTGATCCGAAATTTCTTGGCGTAGAATAGAAGTAAAAGTTTCCAAGCTTTCGCACATCAACCAGATGGCTTTCTCAAAGAAGGTAGACAGTTCTATTCTACGCCAAAAAATTTCAGATCACTAGTGTAGTTATACTATTTAAATTACTGTATCTCTTTGGCAATGAATCCATAAAATTTATTGTATCTCTTTTGGCAATGAATCCATAAAATTGTTGTTTCTCTTTGGCAATGAATCCATAAAATCAGTGTATCTCTTTTGGCAATGTGCACCCATTTCAAGATGTTCTGCCTATACGACATTTCTTCCTCGACTAATTACCGGTTTCACGCTTTCAATCCATCTAGCTCTTTGTCTCTTGGTCAACTGCCCAGAACTACAGAATTTAACACCTGTTTAGGCAATCTGTCATCTTCCATTCAACAGACGTCTGAACCATCTCAACATGTTCTCATTCAATGTTTCTTATTTGGGAAAAGTTCCCAGCTGAGTTTTAAAGTCTGCATAACCAGTTCTCTTTTGCCACTGGACCAACGTATTTTTGTTCACGAATTTCTCTTACTGATCTCATATCTGCAGCTTTCTACATCATATGCGATTCTCGGTACGATAAAAGTTGTAGGTCTGAATACAGCCAGCTGTCGGGCTTACGAATCGTGCAACCCTCTGTTTGAACAGGCCAGCTATGGTACTCTTTAAATGATTCAGTTTCCTTCAATTTTAGTAAACAAATATAGATTTATTATTATTTTGAGCAAGTTTTAAATCGCAAAGAACTTTAACCTATGTTTGATTCCAAACTCTGCCAAACTGTTTCAAACCATATAAAGCCCCTCTCAACTTACAAACTTTTCATTTGAATTCCTTACTTTCAAAATCCACCAACAGTTTATAAATTTTTTACCAAGAGGCTTGTTTACTAATTTCTGTTTTTCTTCAAAAAAAAAAAAAAAAAAAAAAAAAAACCTTTCCTCCATAGCTTGCAGCCATTTCTCTCTCTCTCTCTCTCTCTCTCTCTCTCTCTCTCTCTCTCTTTCATAAAAATTTCTGGATGTCATTCTATGAATTTGGTTCCTGTAAATACAGGATAATTCAAAATGATTCATTTGATTTCATTAGATCATAGCCCCGTAAAACCCAAGGTAATAATAGAGTAACTACACATTAAAATGAAGAGAAACGCACCGAGTTTACGAATGTAACCGCTAAATGGCGCAATATAACCCGTGTATCTGCACCTGGGCGAAAAACTGTCATTGTGAAAAATGTCACGCGGAGGCGATGGAGGACGACGAATTTGCTTCACGCCTGGTGTTTAGGGACGAAGCAACATTCCATTTAAGTGGCAAGGTCAACCGTCACAACATTCGCATACGGGGCATGGCAACCCCACATGCGGTAAATGAAACTGGGAGCGACCTTAACGAACAGCGGTTAGGAAGCCACCGTTACCTTAACGAACAGCTTTCTAACTTCTGGATTGGTGCTGTGGACACAAGGCGTTCTTACGGGTGGCCCGCGAGGTCTCCGGACCTGACCCCTTGCGATCTTTTCTTATGGGGGAATGTTAAGAATAATGTGTATGTGCCCCCACTGCCCACAACTCTAGATGAACTCAAAGTTCGTATTCATAGTGCGCTGCAGTCGTTGACAACAGACATGCTTGATCACGTATGGCAGGAATTTGATTATCGCCTCGACGCAGTTCGCGTGACCAACGGAAGTCCCACAGAACATTTATAAGGTATGAAAAAAAATCTAGACAGTTTTTTCTTTATCCTATGTACATTTAATTGCTGTATGTGTAGAAACACATAAAATACGTTAATTTGATATCGTATGAATCGTTTTGAATTACCCTGTATTACCTTTCAGCTGTGTAAGCAGGTCTTTCTGGGGCAGCTGTAAATAACTTGTGTGCGTATCAGTGCTCGAAATGGAAATTTTGAAGTGCTGGTATGCTCATATTTATAAGTCAAAAATCATCCGGAAAAAAATATATTCGCCAGAAAACCTCCAAAACTGAAAAAGTAAGAAAAATCCATGGCAGAAAAACTCCTTTGTGTGAAAACGTAATTGAAAATTCCGTGGTATATAGTATTGCACCATAAGTCAAAAACGATGGCGGTCTATTTCAGTTGGTTGGTTTGTGGATTCAGCGGGAAGTATATATGTTACACCTAGGACTGGGATTAAATTTGTTTACAACGAGGGATCTCTACCCTGGGACCAACGGATCAACGACACTTTTGAACATCGGCTAATCATTAGTGATTCAGTTGGACTTGAACACAGAACTTTAAAGTCCCGAGCCGAGAAGGCAGTCCCCTTCCAATAGGGACTTTCATGAAGTAGAAAGTCGGGCAATTAGAGTCTCCGCAATCGGAATGAAAATTCAGTCTTATCTTTTTTTAATTAATAGCAATCTCAACACCCTCAAAAAAAAAAAAAAAAAAAAAAAAAAAGGCGGGGGGGGAGTCCGAAGTGGAAAAAATTTATACTCATTGCTGCAAAACTAAAATTTGTGTTTAATCTATTATTCCAAATTCTTCATTCTGTGAAGCTCTTCAAATTGAATGCATTAAATTAAGGAAATAATAAAAATTACAGGCATCTTTTGAGGAATGTTCTGCGGCTTGGCCAAGATGTGGTCGTGCGCTATGGGTAGCTTCATTGCCATCCTTTGAAGGATTGAACTTATGGCCCATGTGTACACCATTTCCCTACCCTTTACGATTCCCACACAGCTACATGTATTTCTCAAGGGTACAAGGCACATAAGGTTTCAATGTTTAAGGATGCGCGGTGTGAAGGATTGAACTTATGGCTCACGTGTACACCACTCCTCTACCCTTTACGGTTCCCACACAACTCTTTCTCAAGGGCATGGGGGCACATAAGGTTTCTATGTTTAAGAATGCGCGCTCTGAAGGATTAAACTTATGGCTCATGTTTACACCACTCATCTACTTTTTACGGTTCCCATACAGCTATTCTTAAGGGTACCAAAAACATAAGGTTTTTATGTTTTAAGTATGCGAGCTCGTAAAAGTCAGGGACAAAACAAAAATTCATTTCTGCAGTTGCCACTACTAGAATTAGTGCCGGTATGTAAATTCCGGGTAAAAAAAGTGCCCTTATGAAATACTAAGAAAACAAAAAAGCAGTGCCGGTATGTCATACCGGCCTATTTTCAGTACTGGTGCGTATTATATTAAAACAGTTTCATTATTGGAAATTGGATAAACGAGTTCTTATGAATAATCTCGTGGTACGCCATTTTGCTGGATATGAAGTCAGTATGATAGATTCATGGTTCGTTCCAGTACGCTATACAACAGGGTTACAAGGAAAGTCCGTGATCAGACCAATATCTCACGAGCTATGGCAGTAAGCGATTCATTTCTTGTGCAGTTGTATAGGAAACACCCTATGGCGCACACAATAACACCACGAAGTATAGTACATAAATGTTTTTGTCCCATAATAAAAGATGGAAAGGGATTCTAAATACGCGGGGGAAAAAAGCGGAAAGCTAGGTGAGTCGCTGTTTCCGAAGCATATTTACATGAATTTCAAATGTGCTTTCTGCTCCGTCGTCAGAATACAAAAATGATATGCGTGGTCGGTATGCCAACACATCGTGAACCAGTGACGGGAATTCGAAAGGTTTGCCACGTACGCAAGTCAATCAGATGTGAATACAGTTTTCCTATTGGATGAATGTTTCGCCACTTTATGCTATTTCTCCTTGTCTCTGTGTATTTTTTACTGCATTGGACATCAAAGTCTGATATTGAATATGTCAAGGAACTGCGATTTATTTCGGAACAAGAACTGTTGATAAGGTTTGTAGGAAAACCTTTCCTTTGTGCTTTCATTTACTTAGAACTTACCATTTTAGATAAGTTCTAAGTAAGAAGTTCTTGTCTAAATACTCTGGCGTTGCTTCCGGGTGCTGTGATTTTCTTGGGGCCACATTCCCGGTCTCCTTACATCTTTTGTTATGGGACAAAAACACTTATGTACTATTTTTGCCTCTCTGAACAAGTTTGTAATCGACTTTTTTGCCATATCTGCAAAGCGGGGCGCGATAGCCCCTTAACCCCCCCCATAAAAAGGGGGTGAGGAGATCCCTCGTGGTGTTATTGCTTGCGCCATAGGGGGTTTCCTATACAACTACACAAGAAGGAAATAGCTAACTGCCATAGTTCGTGAAATATTGGCCTGATCAAGGGGTTTCCTTGTAACTTTGTGTATTCACAACCTTCACTGCTGGAACAGTTATCATCCGAGAAATACTGAATTGTATACAGGTTTGATTCTCTGTCCAACATCTTTTCTTAGTGAAAATATTCCTATACAGCTGATGAGATTTTTTCTCCGCTTTGCCAAATCTATTGTCTAGCTTCTTATCAAGCGTTATAATAAATTCACATCCTAAAATCTGTTCTGGACTCTAATACAAAATTTGCAATTTTGGGGATGAGTTTTGACTAAGAACTACTGATTTAGATTTACCAACATTAGTTTTCATGTAAAATTTTTCGCACATCATGCTCAGCTGATTTAGATTATGCTGTATTTGTTTACACTCCTAGAAATTAGCACTACAGTCACGTGAGATGCCGAAACTAACAGTGCATACAAGGTCTCTTCGCATTTGGAAACCAGTCTCGGAAAAGTAATCGTTGGTAAAGGAAGTGACGTAGGCGAGTTAGAACGCAGCAACGTAGTAGCGATCAGGGAGGAAAATCGGAGGGGGACAGGAACGTCCAATTAAATGAGGTACGAACCCCAAATTTCCTTCCCATACCATGCGACATCAACAGTACAAGGACAGTCAGAGTGACTGCAGTGTCATGTTATTTCTCCTCAGAATATATTTATTGGTGCAACTAGCCACAAAGGAACGGAAACTGTTCAAGTACAGTGGAAGTTACTTCAAGCTTAAAAGCAACTTGCAATTTAAGGATGTATGTCCCAAGTTATATTAATAAGTGTGTTTTTGCACATACTTAAAATCAAGCACTAAATTTTTTTCAATTTCACCCTACGGATCTGATCACATTTAACATGTGGACGAACCCTTTTAAGGATGTCCCAGTCCGATTGGTGGTGGTTAAGGAAGGGAGATAAAGACAAATGTCGCAAGGAGACGCAATTGCGTCACACCGCGACTACAGTTCTTAATACATAAACAAACAGGCCGGTGGTTCATGCGCCGTAGCTGCTGAGCTGTTGGGATTTCCACGTTAGACCGTCGCACGCCTATACCAGGATTGCGTGAAATACGGCAAAACGTCCAACCAAAAGGGGAGAAATATTGCTGTAAACATGCAACCGACTCTTGAGGTGAGCTGTGATTGTCCATCGTTAAAAGAAATCGGACAGCTACCGCGGAATAGATAACATCGGAATTTAATTACAGACAAGCTTATACACAAAGACCATACCATGGGAAAAAAATAGGTCATGACAGTCGACGTCCACATCGTGTCCTCTTGTTGACCGCAAGGCACCGAAAGATTAGGCTGCAGTTCGTAAAGGCCAATAGCAACTGGAGTGAAGAGGGCTGGACCACGTCATGTGTTCTGCCGAATCACTATTCCAACTCTCGGGCAGATGCGATGGTGCATGTATGGCGTAAATTGTAAGATGCGGTGAACCCAACGTGCAAAGTTGAGGTCATACAGGCAGGTGAAGGTGGTGAAACAATTTGAGGTACGTTTACATGAGATTTCTTAAGGACACTCGTACCAGTTGAGACCTCCCGTCACAAGGTATGAGAACACCTACACCGTTCGTAACAATTCTTTTTCCACACCATGACGCTATCACTCAACGCTGCACACTTCCTGAGCAATATTCTCTCTAAGCGTCCATGGGAAATGCGCTCCTAACCCAATAAGCTGAGCAGGCATCAAAACCAATTGGGCAAAACTTTTTATTTTCGCAGCTTCTCTTACTAATGTTGTAGAAGCTGGAACTTTGATTGGAACCCTTACTTTTGCTAATCCCCCAATTTTTATCACCGTTCTTTCCACAAATGATTTCAAATTAAAAAAAATTAAAAACATTTCATTAATTAAAATTTTTATTTTATAAAAAGTGAGAAGCTCAAACTTACTTCTGGAATAAAAACAGTGGAAATTAGGAAAAGCATGTTTACGCATAACACACAGTTTCTTTGCGTATCAAAATACCAAGGAGAATAAGAAACAAAGTAACAACTAAATGCAAAATAATTAGTTCAAATAGAACAAGTGCAAAATCGTTCTAATCTGACAGTCCTTTCAAGGAATAAATCGCCTTTCAAATTTTTCCCTTAAACCGAAGGCTCGACAGTGGGAATTTAGGACTGTGCCATCTTTGAGAGTACTCTGCTTACCATTTATGAGGAAGTCGTCGGCTGATGTCTTCGGCTTTTGTGACTTTCCCAAAACTTGCAGACTGTCTCAAGATCGATATGTCGTCCACTTGCAAGATAGTATTTTATTCTCCTCAGCATATCCATGTTTTTGCAGGTAATTGATTTTCAATTTATGAAAACTAATTAGGGATTTGGGAATTTTAATCTAAAATGCTTACTGCGCTGAGAAAGTTAAGTAGCCGAGCGGATTAGTAGGAACATTGCCCCCCTACTTTCTAAACCTCATTGAATCCTTACCAAGACGTAATGAGAGGGAAAGGTTGCGCAACAGGGTGTTAAGTAGGTGTGCCGTAACTAGGCAGATGCAACAGGTGAACAGGGCCCAGAACGAAGGGGCCCTGAAATGGAACTGACATAAAAAATTGTCTTGTGAAAATGCGTGACAAGATAAATAAAATTTCACTAACAGTTGATGAAATGAAACGCTTTTTTACGCTGTCCAACCATAGGTTGAAGAAACGTATATGCTCCAGCTTTGTCAGTCTGTCCGTACGATAACTTGCTGAAATATTGGTCGATTTCGATGAAATTTTAGTGTGCGGTAGGGGACCACCGGGGACGAACCCTATTGAAAATGGGAAGAATGGGGTCAAAGGTCAGGACATAGGAGCAAGATCCATTCGATTGCCCTTATGCGTCATAACTTGCGTAAAAATGGTTCGATTTCGATGAAATTTTAGTATGTGGTAGCGAGCCACCTGGGGACGAACGCTGTTGAAAATGGGAGACATGGGGTCAAAGGTCAGGAAACAGGAATGGGAGACATGGGTCAAAGGTCAGGAAATAGGAACAGGATTCATTCCATTGCCCTTATGCGTCATAACTTGACTGAAAATGCTTCAATTGAGACAAAACTTTATCATATTCTTCCGGAAGCATACTTAACCGGTTCTGCTGAATATCGTAGAAATGGGATCGAAGGTCGGGACACAGGGGCGACCTCACAACTTGAGTAATAACTTGAGTAATGATATCTGGTATGTTGGAAAGCGTATAACAATCAATGCATTGCATGATTTTACTAACTTGTTTCATTGTGTAAAGTTAAAAATGTTTGCTATTAAGTAGTCTTGTATCATCAGTCAGTCAGGATTAGAAGGGCCTCTTTTTAAAACGTGCTTAAGGGTTCATTTTAAACATGCGCATCCAGTCCCGTTAGAAAGGATCAAATGATTATCAATATATAGAGGATTTTAGGAAGGGAGTGTCTGACCCCAGGTCTTAAACAACCCTTAGAAATAGGAAGCTAGGAGATTTGGGCTAGAGTGCCTAATAGGAAAGTGACACGGAAGCGAAGTAGAAAGGGGGAGGAAGACGCCCTTATTTATTACCGGGGTGCCAGTACCCGGGGACCGACGGCTTAACATGCCCATCCGACGCACGGCGGATATTTAGTGGATCGAGCGTTCGTACCTGCCTGGGATCGAACCTGAGGCCCTTCCCGTGGCAGTCACGAGCGTTGCCCACTAGGCTACCCGCGGCCCCCCGATAGAAAGGAAGGGCTCGTTCAAAGGTCAAGCATCTCCCGTCCTCACGTGACCAAAGCTCCCTAAGGTTAGTAAAGAGGTGATCTTGGGACACGCATGCACCTCTTTGCTCTGGCGGCTGTTTTATGATTCAGCATCCGTACCTATGACGTCACTGAGCAGGGGAGGCACAAGGAGTACGTCGATGAACTAGCCCTGCATAATTTCGATTGAATATAATACCATTAAAGATATTAAATATGATGTTCTAAACAGTGAATTTGCTGAAATGAGAGCCAGAAAAGTGCAATTAAAATAATTATTTTCATTTATAAATACATGAGAATGATCTTGTATATTTCTTGTGTACACAAAAATTATTCATAAACAATTGTTATATCGCGTATTTGTTTTTTATTATTTTCTCCCCCCCCCAGTACGTAACCCCCTAAAAAACCTTGCTCAGGACACATAATAACCTGGTTACGACACAGGGTAGGTGTATATAATATTTCCTGCATTCAGTTTACTACATCTGAAAGTAAGCTACTTCCGCCAAGCAGTTAATCCACATTCGTCACAAAAATGAAGACAGCCAACATCCTTGTCTTACTCTTAAAAAGCACATTTGTCATTAAGACCATACTAACGCAAATATTCCCTTATTAAAATAAAAATTTGGTCGTGTGCTTGCATTTTATTGTTGTATCACTTTCCAAGGGTCACTTGCCACTCAACACAATTTTGTAGATGTAAATCTTTAAGGTTTATTAATATTTCTTTAATTACAAACGGAAGCAGTAATTCGTATTTCTTTAATCTTAAATGCAGTTTGTTTTTACCCGGATAGTGAAAAAAGACAAGAAAAAAGAAGGTGGTTCAGAACCGTGAGCAAGTCGGAGAAAGGGTCTTCTGTTCTTTATTGTCATATTCAACGACATAAAGTGATGCCAGTCGCCAAGAAAAGGAACGAGAGTAAACTGCGAGAGAAATTTAAAGGGCTGTAATTATTATTTAGTCCTCTCTGACTCTCAGAACACGGAAGCGGCTTGCATTATTGCTCCTTCTGCTTAAAGCAAGCGTAAATCATATCGTGCTCTAGTGCATAATTTCCACACATGGGAAAAGATGCTCCACAAAAACGACAAAAACAAACAAGACGTAAGTAAAGCCCGGGGGAGGGGCGGATGCGTACGCTCATGACTAAGCTTCATTTTCTTTTCATGAAAGCATTTTTTTTTTTTCTTTTCGAAGCAGCGACCGCTGATTCAACTGAGTCACAGACCTATTTACTTCACTGTGAGAATGAAAACAGCTCAAGAAAAAAAAAAAAGAGGTTCATTTTCACTTAATAAACATTGCACTCAGCAGATGACACCATCAACAAAATTTGTTTTAAGGTCTGAATGCTCTTAAGTTACTCTCCTCTTTCCGCATTGTGCGGTGTAATATGGATAAATTTAGTCAATCAAATACGAAAAGAGAAAGCTTATTTTAATCACTTACTTTAAGTAAAATATATCTATATTAAGCAGCATCTCCGTCACTTCCTTCTCTGTTACTTTTCTTTTTCGTAAGCCATCAATCTAATTATCCTCCTTTTTCTTAGAAATGGATGTTTTCTAGGCTTTGAACAAAAAAAAAAAAACTACAACTTTAAAACTTCGTAGAGTATTAAGGCCGAGAGGATCTCGAAGTTCTAAAATATAAATAAACTCGTAAGCATTGCAGTAACAAGGGAGATTTTTTTTTCTTTTCTAAATTCTCTTCTCTCTCTTTCCTTTTTTTCTGTAATGAAGGTTCTCCGTGCATGATGAAAGCATCCAACTGGATCAGCAAGAGCTAACTTTTAACTTTGCAATGTTAAAAAAAACTTATTTTAACTAAGCGACAGAGAATGGGAAAAGTTGCTAAAAACGCTTGAGAGGATTTTTAAAAAGCTTTTCCCGTGTCGGCTTAGTTAAATATCATGATTAAACGACAGATTACCCTGAAAGATATTTTTCAAGGAGATAAGTGGGGACAAGCATTCGTATGCGTACAGTGGCGTCAAGATGCCATAGGGAAAGCTACAAGAAAGCACTGATTATGTACAAAAAGTTTGAACTATTACAAACTGATAAATGACAAAACAGTCAGAGCAGGTTAGACCGGGGCAACAGGTGCGATCGTCCCGGGCCTTCGCAAGGCTTCAGTTTTGAAAATAATTTTCTGTAGAATTTTTGATATTTATTTTTCTTTCAGCTTTATGGGTTCGAAGCCCTTAAAAAGATATTTTTCTAATGTTTTGTTTGAATTTTCGATCTTCCCCCTTTCAAATAGGTTACCGCCTTTCGTCGTACAGATACTCAGATTTCAAGTTATTATTATAACCACCTTAATCTTTTCCGTGAAATCAATCGAATTTCATAATTTTTTGGCTCCCTACTTTTATTAGGAGTACAATAAGTTTTAAAACGTTTTAAGACAACGCAACATGTAATTTGAGAGAAAACAACAATACCTTTACGAATCAAAATATGCGCCGTCATCATCTATCACCTCCCGCCATCGGTCGAGCAGCTGACATATTCCAGCCATGAAGAATACTTCGTCGCTGGCAGAGTGGTCAGAGGCTTGGGATTTTGGCTGATTACTCGACTAGACTTGCGTTCGAATACCGAATGAAGCATGGGTTGTGTCCTTGTTTTGTTGGCTCTTTCGTAGAGCCCATGGTCCTCAAATTTGGGAAAGGCGACTCCCCATTGCATTAGATGCTAACGGAAGCCATCAGAGTTTTGCAATTCCACTCCCGAAATTTTCAGATGTTTTTCCTCCTCCTTGATATTCAATAAAAAAAATTGATGCTGAGCCAATTGAAAAAAGTTGATTAGGCAATACTTTCCATTAAGACAGTGATATTTTTCTCTTTTTCTGTCTAGAATGTTGCTGAAGTACTGGACTTTCTGTGCATTGAAGTACTAGATGTATACAAATCCAGCAAAAGAAAATTAAGGTCAGAGGTCCGGGATGCCACCTGCAGCTGTCATTTGACTCCTAGGAGAGCAGGTCAAGTGCTCCTAGTCTGCGCTTTGGGAGAGAATTAGAGACTAACACGGATGGAGCGGTTTGGGGAGATTTTGTCAGACCATTTGTCAAGTGTTCCCTCTCATTTTTTCCCACTTGGAGTCCTTCTTCCTCACCTCATTGAACATTACATGATATCTCACGAAAGAGGATGGGGGAAAGTCTGACATACCACGATCATGTCTTGGGCTTATGCTCCACACGAGATCAGACTTTTTTCCCCAGTTTTTCTTCAAGCTGGGTTGTAGAACACAGAGGTACGTTAAGCATAGGAAAAAAAGGAAGAAGCCCTTCTTTCGTGCACGAATCTGACAGCATTACTTTGATCGATAGGTATTCAGTCTGCCTGAATCATCTGAATTCGGAAAGGGGGAAAGAAAAGCTGACGTAAGCACGTGAAGGAAGACAACAGGAACGGGTTATTAAGTGGCAAACATACTGAAAAAAAACAACAATTGGTTTCAGTACACTGATAGCAACTATTTATGCATAGTTTTCCCATAGCCAGTCTATGAAGGAGTGAATTTAATATACTATTTTTAAACATATTAAAAAGCCATTGCTTCCAATATCTCGAACGTAATTGTTAGAGAATATTTTTTCGTATCCTGTAATCTATGGCGGCATGAATACAGAATTCTGATAAGTTTTTTTCTTCAAGTCGCCGCTAAAGAAAGGCAGGAAATTGCTGTAAGTCTCCACAATTCCTTTATTATTATTATTATTATTATTATTATTCACACCATTGAAGGCCTCTTCCAAATAAAAACTGAATACCGTAGAAATCTGGGTGATACACTTAGGTTATCTACATACGATTACAGCAGTGAAATAACCTGTTAGTAATAACCAATGAAAGATTGCCCAAAATTCCCATGGAATTTAAATCAAACACACGAAAAAATAGAGGCCGACCTAGAAGAATATGGTTTGATTGAATAAAGAGAACACTTAGTTAAAATGGCCTGATGGAAGAATGGTGCTTAGATAGAGGAAAATGGAAAAAACTCTTGGAGATCGGAAGGCGACGTGAGATGCCATAAACCGATGTAATATTTATAATTATATCTACACTTTTAAATGAGGTATCGCAATTTTCCTTGAATGTTGATTCCTGGTAACTCATCGGCTACACAAAGAAGGGGGCGCTGCTAATCCAAAACTAAGCACAGAATTCGAACATGAGAGGACGATATTCGGTCAGCACGAACAAAGAACAACCACTTTTTAAATAACTGGGATACATGCGGGTGAAACCGGAAGGAAGTGGATAAAAAACTTAATTTAGCAATGCCTTATAACAACACTACTGCAAAAATATTCACTGTAAAAAAAAAATTTGAAATTCACGAGCCATTTTTGGGGTTTCCTTTCGTGAATTAACTAGGCATATTCCTGATACAACCTTTTCCATGATATGGTGGTGGGAGGAGTGGGACCTGAATTTCACGGGTTTTCGTAAGCCAAGAATTTTTTTTTTTTTTTTTTTAATTTCTTGGAGTAGGAATGAATTTCCAGAAACCTTTCCACAACTTTTTTTTTCGCACATTAACGGTAAATTTCCGTTTTTAAGATGTGGAAACTAAAATTTCTGAATTCTTATGCAATTATTTTCGTACATCAACGGGAAAATTCCATTCTCATTTTTCCCCGTATCCATATCACGAAAAATTTCCCGTAATAATAGAGATTGGTAGAAAAACTTAAGGTTTGATTAAATATTAAATTTCAATCGTCTGTCGGAGGACCTGATTTCGAAGTTCTGTATCGAGATCAGATAGTTCTGTCGGGAGATCAGCATAATATTCTGGTTATTTGACAACGAACATTCATTCCTTCCTCTCTCCACCCAGTTTGTACATCAGCTATAATATATTGTGTTACCTTAAAAAACAGGGTTCTTAAATTATTTGTATGAGTGACTGTATGATTACTATGTATCAGTCAAAAACCCTTAAGACCAATTCTATCAGAGCTATAAGAGTGAATTTTATAATTAAAGATTTTGTGAAATAATACTATTAAGCAGTATACATTTCAACTTTTCTTAAACATAACTGGAAGTCACTGTCAGTTTGAAAAGATAGAGTTCCAAAACATTTGGGTGCTTTGAAAAATCACGATGGGGTAAAATGTAATTTGTAATATGTCCTCCTATAGAAAAAATAAAATTATTACAAACCTATTCAGAAAAATAATATGCTCCATCAGAAAATATAAATGGCTAATTGTGTCGCATTAATAGCGAAAAAATTACACTTCGCGTGATTTGAGTACCTCTTGTTATACAAAATGAATTTTCTGCTGAATTTAACCTTTAACTATTCTGTAAAATGGAGGATGTCCCTTGAGTGAGTGAATGTCTAAGAGAGTACTAAAAAGACACCATTTTCGTAATTATAATTTTAAAAGGTGAGCGCGAGAGAGAAAGATTCCATGTCAGGTTACAAACAAAAACTCTTAAACAGCCTTATGACAACAAATATTAAAACAATGACGCCAGCTAACAGCGAGGACATCATAGTAACTTGTTTAGGGGCATGGAGGTTTGTACCCATGATTCCCACTACTACAGTAGATACATTGACTGAAAACGCGTAGGGTTTTTTTTTTTTTTTTTTTTTTTTTTGCTGTTTGTTTTTGTTTTGTAGTTTTTTACTTGAGAATAACAATATCAGGTTCGGGTAAAATCTACATGAACGGAATTTTTTGGTAAAATTCCTGCCAAGCATTAGCATTTCAAAAATTGTGATCACCGTACAATACTTATTTCCCTAATATCCTACACCACAGTTCTGAACTATTGGTGTCAGCTCTAAACAATGAGCTGTTTTAGACGATTCGTCCAATGCTAATTAATCAAACGACGGTTAATAGTCCAGTGGTATGAATAGCAAGAGTCTATTTAATGGTACGTTTCGTCCAACACGATTTTTTTTCGGTGTTTAGCGACCTCCATGACAAACCGTAGAGATATGAAGCAGTCGCCGTCCTTAATTTAGTGCCTGTAGTTCCCGGAAAGGGAACAGAGCCAGTGCTATAAGACAGGCACACCACTCGTGCCTCAGCCGGGTCTACAGCCCGGGCCATTTCAAACGAATGGTCAGAAACCAAAGCTCATCAGATTAATCGCAAACTCTCATTCGTCTAATACCCAGCGACACGTTTCATCCAGAACAAATTTATGCACTGGTATCGGTATGATCCGTATGTCGCTGTCCTGAAGAGCTGGTAAAAATTATGAAATTGCTGCAGTCCAGTTGCTTGTGGTTAAATTGAAACTTCTTAATTTCAAGAAATGATTAACATGCTAATTTATCTTCTTTACAATGGTTTCAGAAATATTTTTCGTACCCAAAATCAAAATTTCTTCCGGATTTACTGTAAAAAAATTGTTCAGGAGATGTTCAAGCTTTAAATTCTAATAAATTATCTTTACATTAAAAGAGTAAACCGTTCATGTTGCTAATATGTACTGGTGAAATATTAATTACATAAAGTTATTAACAAAATACTTTTCTCGTATGCGATGAATATATGAAACTGCGTAGCAAATAAACTTCCATCCAATGTACTGTTAAAGTGTATTCTATGATTTTCCGGTCTTATTATACGATTATCTTTTGTCAATGCAACCAGGAGCCTTTAACATTGTTTAACATTCAATTTAAAAATTATCGCTAAACAAATGCGAAAAGAAATATGAAAGTTCCTGTAATATTAAACTAAAATTTTTAAAATGTATATCCGTTGAAAAACCCCGAGTTAAAAAAGATATGTATCACTCAATGAATGCTCAGGATCACGAAAGTAGCCATCAGATAAAGATGGTTGCAGCGAGCTTTGGAGTCATTTAAAGACAAAATACTGATCGTCTAAGTGCACTTTAAGTACGGTTGAAATATGTTTTTGGTAGAATAATGAAAGTTCTCTTCACCTAATGTGAAACTGCATTCAAAAATATATTTTTTGTTCTTCGGAAATACATTTTAAATCCTAAAAAGCATTTCTATTGATATGAAGCATTAAATAATTGGTTTCAAAACTTGGTTAATTTTAACGAACAATTGTGGGAATATACAAAAACCACCATTAAGCAGCTAGCTAATGAGTTGCGATGAAGACAAAATAATAGATCAGTGATCCATTTTTTGAGGCCTGAAGATGTGACATGGGCTGTCTGATATTTATCGAAAGCTTTCGAACACGATATACGACAAATAAATGCCCCACACTAAGAAAATATAGTTTTTACTAAAAATTACAGCATCACATATTTAACAGTTGCCAACTGTAAAATTCATAATTACAGGATTGGTAATACGAACGGAATAGGAAAACTGCGCATGCTCATTGGTTGCTGGAACTGTTGTGGCTATTAACGTGCGCGTTATGTGGTACAGTTTTCGTGAAATATGGAGACCAAAAGAGTAGAAAAGATACGTTCAAATAAAATATTTCTCTTTCATTTGGTTTGGTACACATGTTTTTCAGGGGTGGGGGAGGCTACATACAGTTGTGAAATTTGCCCTTCCTCCAGCATGTGTGGTAAAGCTTACGTGTATTAAGGCTTGGATACCAATTCACGCAACAACGATAAATACTGATAAGAACATAATTAATGCAGATATGCGTGCATCAAATTACACACTATTTTACTACGTTTATATCATACATACATTACTTATGAGAGTGCTTTTACTGAACCGTTTTCAAAATCAACTGAGGATGTTTAATATGGTTCGGCACACGGAACGGAAAACTAAACAGTGCATGTTTAATACAAAGCGCAATAAAATAGGTTGTAGGTTGACATATGCATTCGCATTCATTTACATGCGATATCAGTACAGTTTTGTTTTGCACACTGTTTACATCATCAATTTCATGATTCCCAAGTGTTGGCTTGATATTTATTTGCAGTAAATAATACAGCTCTACAGGGTTGTATCAGTAAATAACAAGGTAGGTAACAGTCAGTTTTACTTTTCACAACAGCTCATTTACTGAGATATGCGTTAAATTACACGGTATGTAAATAAGGTTCACAGTACATAACTGTTCCTTCAATTATTTTCTGTAATTACTATGAAACTTAGTTTCACGGTTTCGTCATGGCTACCCCGCAAACCGTACAATTCACAGTCAGACTTTTTGCAATGCATGGCGGACTGTCGATGAATGGATTTCGAAATCAAATGGTCAAAAAACTGGACTCCTATCTGCGTCTACTGCTAATGACAACATGAGCAGGTCCGCACTAAGGTTCTCAATGGATGGTGAATTTGTCCAGTCTACTACCTGTACCCTGAAGTCCGTCGCCCCAGTTGTGCGCATCCTTATAGATGAAGCCTTAATGCGTTGGCAACAATCACCAAGAAGTGCGTGTTTGGCTCTTACACCTTTTGGGGGAAGGCACTCAAAGGATTCAAGGGCCTGTAAGTTTTTTTTTTTAATTTTTGATTGGAGGTTTAACGACCACCGTGAGCAACTCAATGGGCTATAAGCAGTCGCCCGTCCCTAATTTAGGGTCACTGGTTAAAGGGAAGGGAGAGAGCCAGTGCCGTAAGACAAACACAACATCCATGCCTGACCGGGATTCGAACCCGGACCCCTTACGGCCGAATGATCAGAGGCCAGCGCCTTAGACCACTGTGCCACCGGGGCGGCGGGCCTGTAAGTGATTAAATAAAAAAAAGCATCATCTCTAGTTAAAAAGGGTAAAGTTGTGCAGCTCCAATATGTCGACAGATTGTATTCAACATTTTTTTCTCCCATATGTCTTCCTAAAATCAGAGAAGTACACATCAGCAAAGTTCTCATAAAACTACAGACAAACACACAATTGTACTTGTTTAAAACACCATTAGTATATTTCATCGTCATTTTTCTTGGATTTTGAAATTCTTGAATAGGGGAAAAAATTGCTTGAAAACGCGTTAAGTATGATGAGCTAAAATAATAAGCTTTCCACATAAGACTTTGAACCCTAATTCTTTGCAAGTGGATGATGAATGTGCCTTTCACGCGCAGTGGTGTTTTGCGGAACTGATATGCATGCCGGTCGATTATTATATGCCCCAGCAACTTGAATCATCCCCTGCGAGAAGCGAATATAAATTTTAGAAACATTTATCCGGGGTTCGTGCTGGAAACATTCGTGAAACAGGAGCGATTTATGCATGTAAAATGTAGCAAATGGTTTATTGCACGCAGCAGCCATTAAATATTTACCGCGTATAAAGAATTCCTGGAAGTTTAAAACTAACTTTTTGATGCCCGTCGTTATTCTTCGGAGTCGAAGAATAACGTTATTTGTTCGCTCCGTGTTTTCATCAGTTGCTGCATGTGTTGGCCCTTCCATCCAGTTCACGAGGCACCACTTCCCTTGTCGAAACTTTGTACACAACACTTACTCAGATAATTTTGTGGAATGAAAACACTCCCGTTAGAAACTTCAACAAGTTAGCGCTGAGTTCCCGCAACAGAAACATTTTTTGCGTTTAAAAGTAAATCATATAAATCATAGTTCATTTAGACTCCACGTCAGTTGACTATTTCAAGCGTAAATAAAGTCATAAACGCGGATAATAAACTTCATAAAATTGGTTATGTGTAACTTATTTAATACGATAGGGAACTATCCAGAAACATCAGCTGGAACTAACGGTGTGTGTGTACATTAGAGTAATAAGCATACGAAAAAAGGGGGTAACAGTCAAATTAAAAAAAAATTGATTTAATTTTCATTAAGAAATTTGTGCTTTTCAGAAAACGCACAGGAATTTTAAATGTCTGTGATGGAGCTAATGACGTATTTTACTCCTAAATACGTAATATGATTAGAATCTCGTACATTAATTATTTATAGAATCTCGTACACTAATTATTTATAGAATCTCGTACACTAATTATTTATAGAATATCGTACACTAATTAGTTATAAATATGTCGAGCACTGTTCAGCAGATAAGGCAACAACATCCAATTCGTTTGCAAGACTTGAAATCTATCTATCATGTGTTAACAATTATCCAGAGCTCCCACCCTCCTTATGAGGGGTAGTGTCGTTATGAATAATTGTCAAAAAGTCACAAAACTTTTACATACTTTGTCTTTTAACTGATACGGACTCGTTACATAGAGTATTATTGAATCGGTGGCCATGTTGCGCTTAGCGTGACATGATGAGTCGTTTTACGGAAAAAAGCAGCCAGTTCCAGGTTTCGCTGTGCAAACTATGCGATAGTTTTGTGACCTTCCGACAGTTACATCACAGCAGGTGCCCCGGTAGGACGGGCTCAGTAATGGGTTATCGCTTATGACAGTAGCTGATTTTCTTAGTCGCACAAGCTGGAAGTTAGCTTTCCTGCTGAATATATCCCGACTCGTCGAGACAGCAGATCTGTCACAAAAGTATTAAGACAAGTAAAAACATTAGTCACATATTTACCCTTCTAGATAGGTCCCTTTGGAAGCAACACACCGCTGGAAGCGGTCATTCCACCCCTGGAAGCGTTGCTTTAACACTCTGGGAGAGACTTTCAGCCAGCAATGAATTGAGTATGGTTGGTTATGGTTGGTCTCATTATTTTCAGTTCGCAATATAGATACACCACCACAGAGGAGGAAACTTGCATACATTAAAACTAATGGAGCATTGTACTTTATGGTATATTTGAACGATCTTAATTTTGATATTGTAAACAACTGGTTTCGTCGGCGGAAGACGCGTACGTGAGTCATACCGGCTGTTAACATGGAACGCGATACAAACCGTCTGATGTTTCAGAGGTCTCGAGAGTCATCGGTTCGCTTCTTGTGTGGTGTGTTGGCTGCACATATCTTGGGTAAGGCATACATGTGGTATTCGTGCTTTATCCCTGGTTCTCAGCTTTTCCGGCCCCCTAGCTTACGTAGAGTAAAGCAACTCTACATGCATGCGAATAAAGAGAAAACTTATGAACGCTACGCTAACGGACGAACAGCAAGCGCATCAGAATCATTTTAACTACGACGAATGAGATTTTCCACTAAAAAAACACGTCCTTTTCACGATGTTCTACAGAGCTTTTCCATGCTGCTGGTGTAGAAGTTAGACGACTTAAGTTCCTGGTGGCCCATGGACATAGCCAAAACGTAGTAGTACGTTAGCTATGACCGCCATCATCGAGAAAACTTACTTCCGGGACATCTGAAAGTTGGCTGCCACACAACTAATTGAAAATCTATATGCACTCAAACGATCCGAAGCGTAGAACCTGATAATCGGAATGGTGAAGATCCGTTTATTCCAGAACTTCTATTAGTGTCTCCACTTACTGAAGACACTAACGGAGATCCGAGCGC
Organism: Macrothele yani; assembly: GCA_039090855.1. Taxonomy (NCBI): domain Eukaryota; kingdom Metazoa; phylum Arthropoda; class Arachnida; order Araneae; family Macrothelidae; genus Macrothele; species Macrothele yani. The sequence goes on from CM077014.1 coordinate 7,687,406, forward strand.
AAAATGTTACCAAAAATGTCACAGACCAAACAACGACAATGCGCAAGCCCTTACCTAGAGACGTTTGAATAAACTTGCGGAAGCAGGTTTTTTTTTTTTTTGTTTGTTTTTTCATATTTATGGGTTCAACGATTACAGTGGACGTTGTGTTTGTCTTACGGCATTGATTCTATCCCTTTCCTGGAATCAGTGACCTTACATTAGGTCCGGCGACTGCTTATAGCCCATTGAGTTGCTCACAATTGTTGTTAAACCCCCCAATAAAAAAAAAAACAATTAGAGTCAGCAACTGTGGAAACATAATCAGTCGCTCGTGTCAAATTTAGAGCCACTGGTTCTAGGGAAGCGCGAGAGCTAGAAATACAGAACAAACACACCACCCATGCCTCCTCTGACACTAAAAGGGTTATAAGCCAACTCCGAGGAACATTCATAAGCCAGCGCTTAGACAACTGACACCGAGGAGGTGAAGCACATATCGTCCAACGACATCGGGGAATCTTGCATGACAGTACACTGGGACGATATCGTGTACTGCAGAAACGCACCTCGCTGTTGCACATTACGGACTGTCAAACCTCCACATGGTATACATTATCCAGTTCTGCCACTCGTTTTTCCTTGTTTATGAGTTTAACGACAACCGGGAACAACTCTTAACCGCTATAAGCAGTCGTCTGTCCCTAATTTGGGGACATCGGTTCCAGGGAGGGGAATGAATCAACGCCTTAAGACAAACTAGCCATCCACGTCTCATCCAGGATTCCAACACTAGCTCAGATGACTACCCCCCAAAAAATATATCTGACCACTCAGTATCACCGGAGGCTGCACCACCTGTGTTTCTCTAACAGCATAAAGAAGAAAGATGACACCGAATTTTCGGGTGTAATAAGCACGTCTTTTGAATCCGTTCTGAAGCAAATTAAGTTTATCAAAGTTATTCAAAGTCAATGGAACCGGTATGGAAAACAATAGTATCTGACGGAAGAAAGAAGTTTTTCAATCGGGTTTTTAATCCCTCAGATATTACTGTAAACGGAATCGTGAGCTTACGCCCTCTAGTTGCAGACTTGTGCATTAAGAAAAGCATAAATTTATATGAGAAACATTTCGCACCGGAAAGGCTCTACAACACAGAAAGAATTTTTCAAATCGGATTATTAGAAACAGAGATATCGACAAAAATAAGATGTGACTTTACGTCCCCTGGTGAAAAAACCATGCATTATTTTAGGAAGAAAGTATTCTCAAAAGGTTTTTCCATATGAGCACTATCGGTCCAAGATATAAAAAAAAAAAAAAAAAACATTTAGTAGAGTTTTCAGGAGCCCAGATTGCTACAAATACATCAGAAGCAGAAATTAGCACTTATGCCCCCTGGTGGCCAAACCATTTTTTACAAAAATTAGAAATTACGTGTAAAGGACTTCCCATCAGGAGCTGTATCCGGTGCAGAAAGAATTTTTCAAATCGGAGATTTAGAAGCAGAGATATAGGGGGAAACGCAATTTACCTCTTCGCCCCCTAGCGGAAAGTCTATGAATTACTTGAAAATTTTGAAATTATATGAAAAACATGTCACACTGGAAACACTACCCAACAAAGAAGGAATTTTTCAAATCGGACTCCTAGAAGTAGAGATATTGACAAAAATAAGATATACATCTACACCCCATGGCGGAGAAACTGTGGAATATTTTAAGAAGAAAATATTCCAAAAATGTTTATCGATGTGAGTAGCATCGGTCCACGAAAAAATTGTTTCAATCGATATTTTAGAAGCTCAGATTTTATGACAAATATACATCAGAAGCAAAAATTAACACTTACGCCCCCAGGTGGCTAAAGTATTATTTACCAAAATTTGAAATTATATGTAAAAGATTTTCCATCAGGAGGTGTATCAGCTGAAGAAAAAAAAATTCAAATCGGAGTTTTAGAAGAAGAGTTATCAGGGAAAATGTAATTTACTTTTACGCCCCCTAGCGGAAAAACTATGCGTAATTTGAAAAAGTAACTATATCTAAAATACTCTTGAACATAAAAATGAAATCGAACAATAAAATAATTTTTCAATTGGATGTTTAGAAGCAAATATGTGGAATAAAACGTATTATTGAATTCGACATCTGCATTTACGCCCCCAAGCGGCCAAATTGTACATCGTAAAAAAAAAAAAACAACGAGATAAAGGATCATCATTCGAATGTTTCAAGCTTCCCAATGCAAAAAGAATTTGTCAAATCGGATTAATAGTTGCAGAGATATCGTGGGTACAGACGGACGGACAAACCGATAATATAATCACGATCTTTTTTACAAAAGATGTGCTAAAATTGTGTGTGTTTTAACAGCATAATGTACACTGGGTGATCACTGAACTATGACCACCTACTCAATACTTCGTTGGTCCTCCTTTCGCGTTCAGTACATTAGCTGTCCCACGTGGCATCGATTAAAAAATATGCCGAAAGATGTTCGAAGGTATGGCCAACCAACATGTGTGCAATACGGTCTTCAATGCAGGCATGGAGCTGATTATTGGTGCATCCAGACGCCTTCATAGCGACACACAAGTGCTCTATGGTATTGATATCGGGAGAGTTCGGGGTCTAATCGATATGCTGGAAGTCTGAACTGTGTTCTTTAAACCATTCCTGAGCAACACTGGACCTGTTGCTCGGCTCACTGTCATCTTGGAAGACAGTCGCCATTCGGGAAAAAGTGCAACATTTCAAGGTGTACAGAGTCAGCAAGCAATTCACGATAGTGGGCACCAGTCATACGTTGTTCCACATACACCAGGGGTCCAAGGTCTTGCCAGGTAAATATGCCCCACGCCATACAACCTTCTCCACCGGCTTGCACTACGGAGACCATGCAGGGTGGATCGAGTATCTCATGTTATTTGCCCCAAATACACTGCCTGACAAAGAAAATGCCACACCATGAAGGAATGCTCGAAAACAGACCAAACGTCACACACAGATAGCCAAGTAGGTTCCGAATAAATGATTTAATTGTTACATACAGACTAGGCTCCAGTGGCCTGATATACAAGATTATCAATAAGGAGTGTGGCCCCCATTTCGGGGAAAGCGTTGAATGAGGTGTAGCATTAAGGCAATGAGAGTCCGAATAGAGTCCTGGGGTATCGTGGATCATGTGGTGTTGATCCGAGTCCACAGTTAATCTTAATTTTGCGGGTGTGGGAGGGTACTCAACCAAAATCCAGTCGTGTCCAACAGATGCTCGATGGGCGAGATGTCGGGGGATCGTGCTGGCCACTGAAGTATCCGCACACCGTGTAAAGCATTCAGGCTGATCCGAGCGGTATGCGCTTAGGCGTTATCCTGTTGAAAAGCAGCGTTTGGAATGCCCTGCAAATACGGTAGTGCCACGGGCCGCAGCCTCTCGTGAACACAGCGGCGTGCCGTTAATGTGCCCGTAATGCGTACCAGCGGTGGGCGGCTGTTGGCGCTGATAGCACCCCTCCTCCCCCCACCATCATGATTCCACGTCTAAAGGCCGTGTGACGCTCCACAACGGCAGAGGAATCCGCCCGTTGGCCACGTCGCCTCCAGACGCTCACACGCGTTCCTCCGTGGTGAGACAGAACAGTAATTCGTCGCTGAACACACTGTTTCATTCAGCTACCCCATGCGGCTCTGAAGCGACACCAAGCCAAGCATTGACGACGATGGCTCTCTGTTGAGGGTAGCCTTCGAAACGGACAGCTGGACAGCCAACCAGGCGCAGCCAATCGGCGCGACACTTTCCGCGTCTATATTAGAGCATCGAAGCCTCCCCGTACACTCCGCAGAATGTCGCCCGTTGGGGCTTGTGGATCCGCTACGGTATGACGCCGGATGCGACGATCGATGCGCTCGGATGTCAATCTCCGTGCTCCGGTCCCTCTAGGACGTTGCACAGATCGTTCTTGGGAACACTGTCTCCAAATGTGACCGACGGTTGTGGCAATACGTTTAGTTTCTTCCGCAATACGACGTAAAGGCCATCCAGCGGTACGAAGGCCTACAATGACACCTCTCGTGAACTCATCCGTTTGACGAAATCGTGTACGACGGCATTTTAACGGCATTGGCACACCTTGTTTGTTCTCCAGACACGGTTACAGCAGAACCACTCACTTCTCGCGGCCGTGACAACGTCTCGACTGATGGCCTCACGGGCTGGTTGTCTTCTTATATCCCGCGCGCCGTTCGTTCGATTGCCCTGCAAACGCAATTATTTGCATAACTTGTACGTCTGCATCCAACCTGCAATTTGCATGTCGCTGCGTTTACGTCCTCGTGGTATGGCATTTTCTCTGTCAGGCAGTGACCATCCATAGAGTGGAGTCAAAAATGTGACTTGTTAGACCCACACAGCACATTTTCAGTCATCTGACGTCAAACTTGTATGATCTTTGCATCAGGCGAGTCTTTTGCGCCGATGAACTGTGAATAGGAAAGGGTGTCGTCCGGGTTGTCTGGTGTATTGTAGCCCATACGTACGACGCATGGGTACCACAGATACTGTCCCGGGTTGAGCTCTTTCGTATTGGGTAGTCAACTGTTGAACAGTGATGAGTCTGTTGGACTGTACCGACTCGTCGGATCTGGCGCACACTTCTCACATCCACCTTTCGCTGTCCTGTGCAGTTTTGCCTCCGGGTCGTTGTTGGACTATTTCCATCCCAGTCCTGATTCGCGAGCCGCCGTAGTTAGTGTAAAACAAACCAGTTCAGCCGTTTGGGAAAACCGAGATATCCGCTCTCACAATCTGTCCTTTCTCGAAGTCAGATAAACCCTTTTGTTTACCCATCACCCTCCGAATTTTACTACCTAAGCTATGTTCTTCAAATTATTAGTCATTTTCTTGTAGGACTTCCGTCCACAGTGAGTAGAGTTTAGGTCCCAGCCACCTACGGCGAGATCGCCTTTTGGGCAAGACACAGAAACGGAAGGAATGAGAGCAAGTCTAGCGACTTTGACAGAACAGTTTGTAGTGAGATTAGAGTACAGTAGATGGCGCCACCGTACAAGTACGATATTGCACATAGAGGGGTGAGAGAATTTCAGGGGGGACATAGGAAAGGATACGCATTTAACCAGTGGGTCCAGCCTTGGGGCAGTCACTTAACGTGCTCGTCCGATGCACGGCGGATATTCAGCGATCGTTAGTAAATCCCACCATCTCCGAAAGATCAGCTCAGGCTTGAACCTGGGGACCTTGCATTGATAGTCTGACTCGCTAACCACTAAGCCATCCACGGCTCTTTTACTACCTAATGCTCTACTCACACCTTATATATGCTACGTCGGTCGACTAATGGCACCCTCTCAGAAATCACGTGATCAGCGGACCGCATTCCCTTTTGATAGGGGTTGTCATATACGCCACTGGATCTAAATATCTGCTTTCTATGTGCTACCTGCAGCGATAATCAGATATTCCTCCACTGTGTCGTATCAACTTCACTGTTACAGATAAAACTCGATGCTCCACTATGTGACTCGTCTGAATATCTATGGAGGGGGCATTGCTTATTAAACAAAACTGATGTTTCGCACCTTTTCGCAATCGTGTACGGCAGTAAAACTCAGGCTGTAGAGACTGTCTTAAAAATTATATTCGGACAGCACAGAGTAAAATTTTGGCAGTGAAAAAGGCATTTCACACATACACATTTTATACAAACGTATAAGCATCAGACTTTCCCCATCGGACTATAGATTTAGCGGTTGATGGGGGAATCTACAGGAAACCGATACCTAAATTTATCTTGAGCAACAAATATAAAAGCGAGAGCCATATCGAAGAATAAATTATTAATTGTATAAAACGCAGTTCGAGAGCATTCGGAAGAAAGAGTGCAATTTTCAAGAGCAATTTACCATTACGTCTCAAAAGATCAGTGTTTAATCAATGCCTGCCATCCTCCAGTTCTCATGTGTCACAGACATGAAATTTAACTTTAAAAAGGCAAACAATTGAAAGAAGCATGGAGAAGTGCAGTATACCAAGGAACAGGAAAATACCCAGAAGACGAAAAGTGAGAGGGGGTAAAGATGAAATTCGGAAGCATGCCGGAGTGACATGGAAAAGAAGTGCTCAAGATATATAAAATCAGAATTAACCATTCTCAGTCGGCATTCGGATAGAGGTCACCATATACATATAATGGAAAATTTGCCAAATTTAGATAATTTCCTATTTTTTAATTAAAAAAACAGAAAATTTTAAAAAGAATTGAGCCCTAATTTTTTAAAAACTTGGTTACACAAAATTGCACGCCAGAGGCGTATTTTTCATAAAAGAAATAGCAAGCCATTCAATGAGATTAACTACTGCTAAGAGCTCCAAAACGATTGGATATTTTTTTTTTCCTGAAGCAAGAAATTTTACAAAAAGAACATTTTGAAATTGGAAAAACTACTATCGGAAAGCTATTGATATTAAGTATAACTACCTCACGGTATTTCAACTGAAAGTTGGAAACATCAACCAAAATGAAGCCCTTTAAAACGCGGAAATTAAGAAGACATCCTGTATAACTCCGTCAGCGAAAAGGCATACAAACTGCTTCCTCCATTTCCACATAAACCTAGAGAAATCCTTACTCACTCTTGAATAGAATACGGGATTACACCATACAATACAAATTTTGAAGATTACAATCCGCTTTTTGGTGTAAATATGACAAGGATAGTAAGTCAAATAATATCCGAAAACTTGAAAATTTCGTTGTCCTGGGGCGGGAATCGAACCCACGTCTCCCGGATAGTGCCCGAGTATGCTAGCCACTACACCACCCAGAACTACCATGTCTCAAGTTTCCGATTAATTTGAATATAACCATCATATTTACACCAAAAAACGAGTTGTCATCTTCAAAATTTATACTTAGTCACTCGCCTCACTCAATGTTTAAAGTAATGTTTTTAAATTTCAAACTCAACCTGAATTTTTCAGTAATGAAGTTAAATTCCAAACTTTAATTTTTTATTTTGTAGCTCAAACTTTTCAGGCGATACAGTTAAATCAATTGAATTAGGAAATCTCCAATTTTGAAATTTGAAGATAAAAAAATATTGAAATAGGCTAACAACTTTCCATAGGGAAGTTAAAATTTTCATTCTTCAATCTCGCCGCATTAAGTTTTTCGAGTTTTGCAGTCGTTCCACAAGAAAATCAATACTACCACTAATAATAGTCATGACTACCCTTGTGGAATTAACTACAAAGTGTACAGCAACGAACACCACGTTTCTGATTCTTGTGTCGCGTTGTGTTGCTGCGCAACCAGATTCCTCAGCCCGATTCATTCCACCCGGTTTCCCCACTGAGTCATTCAGGTGGCTTGCCTCTCGTAGTCTTCTTCCCTAGTGATTCATACGCAACTGTAAGACAGCAGCTACATCTGAAGCAACACGCAAACCAGGTGCTGTTTACCCATTCTTCACTAGTATGCAGATCTCAAACGCACATACGCCGTCGTTTTCTGCTTCAGATTCTTCTCCCATGCCCTAAATTTATGACCTACAAAACTCACGCTGCACATAACTTAACGTCTTTCTGTGCCTCCAGCGTATTTATTCATCAGCTAGGTACCAAAAATTTACCATCCCTATTCATTCAGTTTACGCAAGCAAGAAAATTAAACCTCACATATATATTCAAGCATCACGATAAAAGAAATTTTATTCTTGCGAATGACAAATCTTAAGTTTCAAACAAATGAAATCAGGACTTCATTGTCGATATTTATTAAGACAGTAAGAAAATAACATTTTTTTCTAATCAGCTTATTATTTTGATGCCAAAGTTTAATGTATTTTATAAAGTCAACCAGTTTCTTTGGTGTAATAAATACATAAATAGGTACGAAGTTTCTTAACTATCATGCTTTTGCTGAGGTATTTCAGAGTTCATATCACTCATGGTTCTAACGAATGTGAAAAATTTATACGTCAAAGCTAATGTTTTACAACCTAGAAAAAAATGGATCTCTTAGCTCTACAACGCAGAAGATTTTGTGGTAACTAAGTAATTCAATGGCTTTGTTAAATAACAAGTAACTGTACATCAACTATACTTAAATAGTATAACTATACGAATAATCCGAATTTCTTGGTGTAGAATAGAAAATCAAAGTTTCCAAGCTTTCGCACATCAACCAAATGGATTTTTCAAGGAAGATAAAAAGCAAACGGAATAATAGAGCACTCATATTATTCATATGGCCACACGGATCCCGCTTTTTCTAGATAAAATCAATAATTTTCTCCCTACGATCAATTTCACTGTGGAGCTCGAACACAATGGTGCCTTGCCTTATCTGGATGTTTTACTGAGTAAATTACCTAAAAATCGCCTTTGTACAGAAGTCTATTATAAACCCGCATCCGTTCCCAATCTGATGCTCCGCAGCTCATTCTGTCCCGTTGATTACAAGACAACTTTCTTCCTTTCTCGAGTCCGAAGAGCCTTTGCCGTCTCCTAAGATGTTCCTTCTATAGACAATGCGAACTGAAAAACTTTATCGGGTTGGCCACATAGGCAGGATACACCTCAAACCTGGTACATAGCTATACGGAGAAAACCAGAACCAGTCATATTAATCTTTCTATGCCGCAGCAACGCTACCTGGGTTCAATTCCCTACATACCAAATGTTTCCTATCGGCTCAACAAGATAAACCTTGCTGTTGGCATCAGGTTTCCGACGTCTTTATATGTTATGCTTAAGGAAAACGCTGACAAGATCCCACCTTCCAATAAAGCAGGTGTTTAGACCATTCCTCTTCGATATCCGGACAGCTCCAAGCGATGCTACATTGGAACAACCAAACATTCATTTAGATTTAAGAGTCAACAAAAATAAAAGAAAGGGACATAAAGAACGGCAAAGTAACCAGGGCCCTATCCAGAGAAGTCAAGTTCAAGTCGGCTGCTCCTATGTGGGATGACGTAAAGAAATTAGATTCCTACTCCACCCCAAAATCTACTGCCATTCCCGAAACTTTGGGGATCATAACCAACAGCGAGTTATGCAATGATAGCGTCTCGCTGGAGTTGTCACGGATTTGGAACCAGTTCTTCAAATAGTGAATGCCTTTTGTTTTTCTTCCATGATTCCGCGTGCTAAACAAGCATAACGCCTTGTGTCTTTGAATGCCTCATTACGTTCGCATCTGTTCGTTTATTGGCAAGTCAAATCACCGCGATCAAATTGTTGAAGCATTGTATTATTCAGTTTGCTATCTACCTTTCTTGAAAAAGCCATCTGATTGATGTGCGAAAGCTTGGAAACTTTGATTTTCTGTTTTACACCAAAAAATTCGGATTACTAGTAGTTATACTATTTAAGTCTACTTTGCTGTTTAAAGAAATCGCTTTTCTAAGAGAAATGCTGTTTTATCCCAGTTTTTCAACCTGTTTAGTACCTCAAGAACAATTTAAGAGCTAAACACGCATTTCACGGCTGTTGTTTCCTGAGCACATAAAAGAACAGTTCGCAATTCTTTAAGAGCAAATCAAACCGCAGAACACGATTTACTAAATGAACTATTCGCACAGCTGTTATCCTATTTCAAAATGCGTGTTGATATTTGCTTTTTCGAGATACTTAAAAAAGTTTTTGATGAAGGGTTTAGCTGCCTAATTTCCATAGAAATTGAGTTACATTTTCTTTTCATGATCTAAGAAATTAGAATTCGCCTTTCAAAAAGGTTTAGATGCTCATGCAGGGATATTTAATATCATTGTGAAGCTAAGTATATGATTAACAGATTTTCTTGTGAACGAAGATCTTCCTTTATAGCAAATAATCCGTAACTTACGTCTTATAGCAAGTGAAGTTTTCATCCAAGAATACAAAACTGAACCCAATTTTTTTATTATTAATAACCACAACACGTCATAAATGAAGAGTTTGTAACAGTGAAATTAAATTAATTCAACATCTACGTAATAACTACATTCTTGGTGAATGTGCGGTATTTATGTTGGGGAGCAATTTTCCCTGCTGCGTTATGTTCTGAACGTATAATTTAACGTCTTTGTGGTTCCCCCTCGCTTTTGTGCCAAATAAAACTGACCCTGTCCGAATACCGGTTCACATAGGTCAACGTCAACTCTTTCGAGAGATTGACTTTACGTCTTGTTAACAGTCACAAGGAAAGCCAAACATAATCTGAAAATTACGTCTTCTCCTAGTGACGTGAGTTTTATATTGACCTCCACTTTCCTCCGTGTGCATCTACAAAGGAGCAAAAAGAAATGAGTTGATTAATTACTTATAATACATTGAAGAACAATTGAATTAGAGACAGCTGGCGGTATGCAAATGTGGCGCTGTGGGCGGCCCTGTAAACGGAAACGACATGACGTATGCAGCGATCCGACAAGATAAGGAGTGATGCGACGGGAATCAGTAAGAGTCGGACGCAGTATGGGTAAGACGAAGGATCTAAGCGCATTTGATCGTGGGCAAATTATCGGAGCCCGACGAATGGGTCACTCCATTTCAGAAGTCGTGCAGGCACTGGGATTTTCACGAACCACTGTGTCACGTGTGCACCGTGAGTACATCGAATCCGGTAAAACCATCCCTGCAAGGACCAACTGCCGTGGACAACAGTGTGTGGATGAGCGGGGTCATCGTTGGCAAGCTCGCATTGTAACAGCGGATAGACGGGCCTCAGTGCAAGAAATCACTCGGCAATTTAACGCTGGTGCACAAAAATGTGTAAGCAGCCACACCATCCAGAACCATCTCCTCGCTATGGGGTACAGAAGCCATCGTTCCACGAGGGTACCGCTGCTGACCGCACATCACAGGCTGCAAAGTTTAGCATGGGCGCGGGAACATCGCCACTGGACCCTAGACATGTGGGAAAACGTTGCCTGGACAGATGAGTCGAGATTCACATTGGTACATGCGGATGGCAGGATACGAGTACGGCGCAAACCACCTGAAGCGATGGATCCTTCTTGCCAACAGGGTACTCTTCAAGCTGGTGGGGTGGCATTCTCGTCTGGTGACTGTTTACGTGGACTGAAATGGGACTCCTGGTACGTGTGACATAGTCCCTAACAGGTCAACGTTACCGGGATATCCTGGACGACCATTTGCTCCCGTTTGTTTGTGCGTCTTCAACATCCCACTGGGGACCTCATCCTGCAACAAGAAAACGCACCGTGCCATCGCTCCGGAATTGTATACGAATGGTTGGATAAACACTCCACCGACGTGACCTTGCTTCCTTGCCCAGCTAGGTCACCTGACCTGAATCCCATCGAGCACATCTGCGATGACATCGAGAGCGATGTTAGAGGCTCTGACCCCCCCCACACACACACCCTCCATCAAATCTTCATGAACTGTGAGAGCTTGTTCAGGTACCGTGGATCAATCAGTATGGCTTCCCAACGCTTCCGGTGTCTTGCCGAGTCCATGCCGAGACGAATCACCGCGGTCATCAGGGCGAAAGGTGGTGCTACACGTTACTAGACAGGTATCTCTAATTCAATTGCTCTTCAGTGTATATTGACCTCCACTTTCCTCCGTGTGCAGCTACAAAGGAGCAAACGGAAATACGTTGATTAATTATTTATAATAATTCCATGTTTCTACGCTGTTGTTGAAACGATTTTGATCAAGTGACGTAACGCAGCTCTTATATCAAAGTGTTTCGGATGAGATGACGTCGTAGCACGATTTCACGCCGGTGTGTTTGCTATACCAGTTTTCGTTGCTATGGCAAAAAAATACAACACTTACTTATGGAATTACAATGTAAATTATTTATATATGAGAATTTCGGAGTATCAACAGCGCCCATGTGCATCCGAAGAAAGGAGGTGTTCCTAATTTAAGGCAAGTGGATACAAGGATGGGTTAGAATTTGTGACAATAATGAGAAAATCAGTTTCTTATTGGAAATCCGAACCCAGACCCTAAAGAGCAGTATGAGAAACTAGAACACAGACACTTTCAACTTCTCAAACACATGGTTATGCTGTATCAGATTAATGTATGCATGTGTGTATTACGTGAGCTCTCCTACAGAACGTTTGGTTTCTTTGGGGATTTAACGCCCACAAGCAGTAGCTGTTCCGTAATTCAGGGCCACTGGTTCCAGGGAAGGGAGAGAAAAGGCCGTAAGACAAACATAACATCCATGCCTCACCGGGATTCAAACCCAGACCCATTTCGGACGAATGCTCAGGAGCCAGCTGTTTGACCACTGTGCCACCGGTGCGGCCCTCAAGAACGACAGATGTCCGACGGATCAAGGATCAATATGGGGAGAAGGTTGATAAAACGTCCATCGATAGTGACGTCAGAAAATTATCAAAATTCTTCATCGGAAAACATTCTAGGAGGTTGTAACTAAGTTTACAGGATTCCTTGAATGCTAGAAACCAAGGAACATATCTTGAGCCCTCACAAAAAAATTTAATAATTTTCCACGGATAATTTCCTGACGTTTATCTTCATGAAGGTAGCTCAGAATCGGATTTCTTCTGAGATGATCGTGCGAGGTGTCATTCTACGAACTGTCTGTTCAAACCCATGAGTGAAATAAAGAAGAGTTGTGCAAGAATAGTGGCGTGAATATGCCGGACAATTCCTACTGTATTTGAATACATACTGTTGATGGATCAAACATAAAAATAGTTACTTGACGAAAAATGCAAGACGGGGGTCCAAGTTTGTCTGTGCGAAATCACAATTTAAAAGATTTCCCAAAAGGCAATTGGGTTCACCTAAAAATACCCACTTTCCTCATCTAAACATAATGGCGGGACCAAAATGCAGCAATCAAACTTTGTATTTCATACCAGTAGCCTTTGTTTGAAGTCGTTGCTCAACATCGGAATATCTTTCTGTTGCGTGGGAATTCAAATGACTTTCCAATGTACTTGAAACTTCGAACTCTAAGAAATTCTTCTCACCGAGACATGCGTAAGATAAAAGGAATAGAATAACTGGGCGCAGTTCAACTGATTGTTGTTCAGCTTGTTACTGTGGAATGTGTTTACTTCCAATTTTCCCAATCAGACTGCAATGTTTCAACACCGCGGTTTCGCGTAAACAACATGTTCAGACAAACAACGAGAGACAGTTATCTCAGCTGCAGTGAAGTTTGTCGCGATTACCAGTAGATTTGTCTGACATCCTTTCTTAACTTGAAGCGACACGAAATTTTTAGGAAAGCATAAGCTTGAATAACAGGTTAGTATTGTTAATACTGCCTACGTGGTGGGAGAAATCAACTTGCGCAAAAGTTTTGCATCTGTTACAATTTAAAAAAGAACACACTTAAAAGATGTACAAGCGAACATTTTGAGCATTACTTGCACCAAAAGTTAATATCAGTGCATTTTTTCGAAGTACCCAAAACCTGGAAGTTGCACGCACAATTCTGGCACATCTCTCCAGCACATAATCTGCCAAATGTCTCAGCGGCAGGACAAATTTATCCAAATCACTCACCTTTAGAGCACATAATATAATCTATCTGATACATCTAAATCACTTTAATACCAAGAACAACTAATCAAACGTAACAGAGGCATTCAAATTCAACATGATTCACACAGTTTATCAGAATTGTCCGAACGATGTAAGTTTGACATTTAGTTCATTCTGTTTACGACTACAAAAGTTGAATGATGCAACAAAGTTCTATACGCTCAGCCCATTCTGCAAAGTACAAGTCGTTGTTTTCTATAGTCCTTTGCCAATGCTCCACCAGGACCACGATCCCATGGCGGTACCACTCGGAAGATTTAATGATGCAAGAAAGCCATACACGCTCACCTCATTCTGCAAAGTACAGGCCGTTGTTTTCTATAATCCTTTGTCTATATTCCACCAGAGACACGATCCCACGGCGGTACCACTCGGAAGATTTAATGATGCAAGAAAGCCATACACGCTCACCTCATTCTGCAAAGTACACGCCATTGTTTTCTGCCATCTTTTGCCAAAGTTCCACCAGAGGCACGGAGCAAAGACCCGTCCTTGTACGAAATGGACCGTGGAGCGAAAAAATGGTAGTCGGATGGAACTAGATCCGGAATGTATGGAGAATGGAGTAGGATCGAACCACTTCCAGTTCCTGTAGTTTTCTGGGAAACACTCTAGAGGTGACTTGAAGCATCATCCACTTGAAGCAATGCCTACTTCCTATTGATGAGCGCTGGGTGTCGTTGGGGCATAGCATCACAGACCTGTTACAGTCGGTCGGCAAAGAGGTTCCTCTCAAAAGCCCGACCATCTGGCATGAGTTCCCAGAACACTAGCAATTCCACCAAGTGCACAGCATGACTTTCCTCTCATACCGCCTTTTCTACACCACTGGCTGTGCTTTCTGGCGTGGCCTCAGTCAATGGTAGAAAAACCCAATTTTCATCACCAGTGACTATACGACGCCAAAATCTGTCATCCTGTGGATTTGACAGCAATCCACGACGGAGTGCGATACGTAGTTCCAACAGCGGGGCGTGGGGGTGGAGGTGGGTCAAATCAAGGGTAACCATTCAATGGCCCCTAGAGGAGAATCCAAGTTTTATTATGTGTAGCTCAAGATCGGACGAACTTTTGGACTCAGCCTGGCACAATTTTGAAAAATCTATCTAATACACACAAGTCTAACATCAGAGGCAATCTTTGTAATCTGTTAATAGTTCCTTCGGTGAGGTAATTCCCTTAAATTTTGTGGAGTTGCTGTGTATCATGTTCTTTGGCACATTTTTTTTTTTTTTTGATTGGAGGTGTAACTACCACCGTGAGCAGCTCAATGGGCTATAAGCAGTCGCCCGTCCCTAATGTAGGGTCACTGGTTCCAGGGAAGGGAGAGAAACAGTGCCGTAAGACAAACACAACATCCATGCCTCACCGGGATTCGAACCCGGACCCCGTTCGGACGAATGATCAGAGGCCATCGCTTAGACCACTGCGCCACTGGGGCGGCTCTTTGGCACATTCCCGAGACAGACAACTGTTTTATTGCATAGTTTTGAAAAGCTTCAAAAATTACGCAAATTATTAGTTTAAATGTAGCACTCGGAATCCACATCTAAATGTTCATACGAGTACAATTGACAGTCAGGGAATGTCATAATTGACAAATAGAGTCAATGCCAAACGGCACTACGAATTAGAATAATGATGGTGAAATAATCTGGGAAAACGGACAAGGTTTCCGCTCAATTCACTTCATTCTTACTAAGGTACCGGCAGTAATTGTCTGCATGGGACTCATGACGTCAAACATCCAGCAGCTGAAATAGCGGTGGACGAATTTCTTCCAATGGGAGTCATCATTCCTTCCACCCAGTCCATGCTGTTTCATCGATGGCACCCCATGCCTTCTTTCTGCATAACTTTCGTTACATTTGCATATATGCTACAAGATCTGTGCCTGCCCATAAGAAATTATGTCTTCTGTCCAAGAATTACATATCCAAGAAACGAGCCTTGTGAGAACACGAAGCGCGATTCTAAGTGTTCCTTCGAATCAAACTCAGTGTTATTTATTTATGCCTTCAAGCAACAGTGACGGATTCCTTTTCTTAACAGTACATTATGTTTTCACTTTTACAGTTGTGTGTGTGAAATTCAGCATTTACTGCGAGCAACTTTTCTGTAATTATACAGTGTATATACATAGTCGAGTCACATTATTGTGACCACCTCCTGCTTTTGACGTCAACGGCGCGTAGCCAATGAAAGAAAGCACGTGTCGTGAGCTGGCTTAGAGGGTAAATAAGGTGTGTGCTATAGGCATTCTGAAAACATGGGCCGCGGGTGGCCTAGTGGGCAACGTTCGTGACTGCCACGGAAAGGGCCTCAGGTTCGATCCCAGGCAGGTACGCACGCTCGATCCACTAAGTATCCGCCGTGCGTCGCATGGGCACGTTAAGCCGTCGGACCCCGGTTACTGGCCCCCCCAGGTAATAAATAAAGGCGCCTTCCTCCCCTTTCTACTTCGCTTCCGTGTCACTTTCCTATCGGGCGCTCTAGCCCAAATCTCCTAGTTTCCTATTTCTAAGGGTTGTTTAAGACCTGGGGTCAGACACTCCCTTCCTAAAATCCTCTACATATGAAATACAAAAAAAAAAAAAAAAAAAAAAATCTGGAAACACATTACTCGTTGCTGTCATGGATAAAAGGGGAGGGGGGAGGAGAGATTTATCAGATTTGCAAAAAGAGATTATTATCGGCTTTCTGGCTAAGGGTGGCAGTTTGTAAACTATTCGCGTGCTGCTGTGGTTAAAGTATATCGTAGTAGGAGAAATGGCACCATTGCGAATAAGCGACATCGAAACTCCGGAGCACCACGTGCCATTGATGTAAGAGGTGAACGTCGGCTGCGATGGTGCGTGAGGGCCGATTGACACGCTACAGTGGAGCAACTCACTGGCCGCTTGAACCATGGAGCTACCGGAAGTGTGTCTAAAACGAAAATTCATCGTACCCTGCTGCGTATGGGTCTCCGATGCAGACGGATGGTCACTGCACCTATGCGAAGGTGCATCGGCGGAAAAGACTTACATTTGCACGGCAGTATAGCAATTGGACCTCTGCTGATTGGCAAAGGATTGCCTTCTCCGATGAGTCACGTTTTCTGCTTCATCGAACGGATGGACGTTGGCGTATAATGCGAGAAACATCGGAAAACAAACAGTCTTCAACCATTGCTAGAAGAACACAAGCTGGTGGGGCAGCGTTATGGTCTGGGAATTGTTTTCGTGGCGTTCCTCGAGTCCACTCATACCTGTGGAAGACACTATGGACCGAATTCGTTATGAATCCATCCTTGTAGACTAAGTACATCTATACAGGCTGATTGTCTTCCCTGGGGCGGATGGGATCTTACAGCACGACAATGCGACGTGTGACACAGCTAGAAATGTCCGAGAGTGGTTGGAAGAGCACGATGAAGACTTTAAAGTACTTCTCTAGCCCGCTGATTCCCCTGACTTAAACCCAACTGAGCATCTATGCGACCACCTCGATCGTGTTGTTCGCTCTATGGATCATCCACCACGTACCCTCCAGTAGCTGTCAGATGCACAGCAATCAGGATGGCTCCACATACCTGTGAACCCCTTCCATCACTTTATTGAGTCACTCCCAGCTTGTCTAGCTAGTGTTCGTGCAGCACACGGCGGTTACTCTGGATATTAGCTGGTGGTCACAATAATGTGACTCGACCATGTATATAATACACATACAGTCATTTGCTAAAGTTTAAGACCACCTGTCAATTTATTGAAAATAAGATTTTCAAAGAAACAACTAATTACTGGTCAGGGATATTTGAAAAAAATGGCACCACAGATGAATACTTACATTCTCTAGAACACAAAAAGTCCGAAATCAGTACTTTGTGTGGCCACCTTTGTTTTTTATTACAGACAGAATACGATGTGACATCAATCAAAGCTTGGGAATTTGATGGTTGTTTTTCTGCTACTTTGTCTTGTAAAATGGTCCACAAATTTTCGATGGGATTCAGGTCGGGACTATTACCGGGCCAGTCAAGCACAGTTATGTTTTACCTCCGCAGGTAGTTCTTTACTGTCTTTGATCTGTGGCATGGAGCACCATCATGCATAAAGATTGTGCATCTGTGCACTTGCATATGAGTTAACAGCTTCTCACG
Source organism: Macrothele yani (assembly GCA_039090855.1). Lineage (NCBI taxonomy): Eukaryota > Metazoa > Arthropoda > Arachnida > Araneae > Macrothelidae > Macrothele > Macrothele yani. Next base: position 7,705,098 of record CM077014.1, read on the forward strand.
TAACATTTCCACATAAAAAGGACCAGTCATGACAATGCCTGTCTGCAAAACGGATGACGAAGCAGTACCGGATGCTGACATAGCACCCCATATCATCTGACTAGGCGGATGTCTCACGGTTTTTCATCAAACCTTTTGACTTTTGGTCGTCGAATATGGGCTTCACGTGATACAAGTTGACGCACAATTGATTCATGGGTAAAAAACTTGGCTCGAATTTTCAGCAGTCCACGATTGATGACACTTCGCGAACTGGAGTCTTCTTTTTCATAACAGAGGTTAGTGTAGGTTTATTTGCAGTTTTATAAGACTTTAATCCAAAATCTTTGCTAAGACGTCGGGAAACAGGGCTGATACTAATATCAGGACCTTTTGAATTTAAGAAGGCCTTGATTGTCTTACACGATGTCCTCGGAGAACGAATAACTATTCGCCTTATGGTATTGCCATTACGTGGACTTGTTTTCCTTGGACGTTCACTTTTCATTCCGTTGCTAAAATCACCTGTATCTCGATATTTCATGATCGTATTAGGAATAGCAGTGTTGCTTACATTCACCTTTCTGGTTACATGAAGTTCGGAGTATCCTTCATGATATAAAATCACTATTTGTGCCCTCTGCGTTACACTAAATAAAGCTTTTTTATTCATTTTTCGCTATACAGAAAATATGTACAAACCGTCTCAGCATGAAAACCAGAAGAAAGCTGACGCTCGCACGTTTCCCCCAATTCTATCGATAGCTGGCTCTGTAGGATGATGCAACACAGACAGGAAGTTGAGTAATACAGACAGTAGCTGACACAATCGGCAGAAATCTAATACCAACAGGTGGTCTTAAACTTTTGCAAATGACTATATATTATATATATAACTACACAACAGTTTGTATATATTTATGGGAAAAGCACGAAAAAATGTTATGTTCCGGAGCTGCAAAATTCACGTGTTGATTTTGAAAATACGAAAGCATTTTTTTTTATTTAGCGGTCGTCTAATTACTTATGCTAAAGAACTTTACATACACTCCATTCTAAGAAAAATCTAAATTTCCTGTGGAAATACCAGAGTGATGAACGAGTTTTCGGTTGTTTTTCTTTTCATTTTTTTTTATGATTTTTAAATACACGACGAGGCTTACCTTTACTATATTTACACAATCTGCAAAAGCTCTGACAGAAAAGGGGGCACTTAGTACATCGTCAACACTGTTCCCCATCCTAAACGGATATCAAAGTTGAAATTGTATATTTAAATCTGTGTTCATAAACACATCACACAGCCACGGAAAGACAAACACGGTAACTCGTAGCAGAATGTTTAATTGTGTTTATGACTTCACGCTATTTCAAACGCAACCAGTGGTGCTTTTTTAAGGACACACACACCCTGTGAAGTTTAGCTTCTGCGTTGAAACCACAAGGAAATAAAAACATCTGGAGAGCTTTGTATTACAATTGTTTTATCGCCTTTGGGTGTTCGCTGGACAGCACTCATAAAACCATATGCAGGGTGCATAGGAAAGTGTCTTTAGCCTGAAATAACTTGCGAACGAAGAGAGGTACAGTTATGAAAGTGAGATAACGGTATAGTAAAGCCACTACGCCCGATCGAATGCAACCAATAGCAGCGCCCCTAGTGGCGAAATGCTGAAGTTAGCCATTGCAAATCGAAAACGAAAAGAGATAGAGCAAAATTTCCAATTACAAAGTTGTAGAGTATCAATTAATTAGTACAAAACGACATTTTTTTCACATAGATAAGATAAATTATCGCCTGAATACCCTAAAATGTCCGAAATCGATGCGCGACGATTCGAATCTGCATATTCACATTTCGCAAATGTAGCCGTATGCAAATCCACATTGTGACGTTGTACCGTACCTACTATATAAAAACCAGTAGCAGAATGTACCCTGAATGGCGTGCTTTACTCACTCCCAATGTACCCTGAATGTGTACCTAGAATGGCGTGCTTTACTCACTCCCAATATTGCGAGATGGTGCTTATTTACGGCGAATGCCAACGGACAGAGATACCTCCAACTATTACAGGATATCATACCTGACTTTTTAGATGACGTTACCCTGTCCTCATTACGTTCCTTGTGGTTCCAACATGACGGTGCCCCTGCACACCAGCCAGCAGCAGTGCGACGCTTTCTCACAGATTGTTTTGGGCAACAAATTGTCGGGTATAGTGGTGCTGTTGAATGGCCTCCACGATCGCCGGACCTCACTGAGTTGGATTTCTTCCTCTGGGGTTACGTAAAAAATCAGATGTATGCAACAGCGCCTACAAAGTCTGCTGGATCTACGTCGTCGTGTTACAGATGCTTGCAATAGTGTGACACCTTCCATGCTGAGGAATGTGCTTGCAGAGTTACTTTCACGAATACAAATGTGTATCGTGGGCAATGGCGAAATCTTCGAACATACTCGACGTTAACTTTTTATCACTGTGCGCCAGTTCGCTTTTTTTGTTTTTGTTTTGTGTGAAGTCATCAAACTGTATTGACATAAGTACGCATTCATGCAATAAATTGTGTGTATTTGCTCATACCTATATCCTTCAAACGTTCGCACAAAAGGTCGCGCATCGATTTCGGACATTTTAGGGTATTCAGGCGACAATTTATCTTATCCGTGTGAAACAAATGCCGTTTTATACTAATTAATTGATGCTCTACAACTTTGTACTTGGACATTTTGCTTAATCTCTTTTCGTTTTCGATTTGCAATGGCTAACTTCCGCATTTCGCCACTAGGTGTGCTGCTATTGGTTGCATTCAATCAGGCGTAGTCGCTTTACTATACCGTTATCTCACTTGCATAACTGTACCTCTCTCCGTTTACAAATTATCCCAGGCTAAAGGGACTTTCCTATGCACCCTGTACAGTATATACATATATAACAGCAACTCGTACCACAACGTTGAATTGTACTGCTCCGTGGGACTGCAAGCGGAGCTCATTTTGGCTAGCAAACCCTGAGAGTTCCGCTGTTACGTTTGAAACCACAGGGAAATAAGAACGTGACCTGCAGCGCCATTTGGGTAGCGCTTGTATCAGAGTTGCATGACATCATCGGATGTGAGCACGCCAAACCGCACACCCGAGGATCTTAGCGCAAATGCCATATGCTTACTGAACGAACCTTTTCCTCTTAATGAAAACGTTATATGGGGAAATTAAATTTTACCCACCACTCGGAGCTTTACGACAAACTCTGACCATAGAATGGTGAGATGTAAGATACACCTCAACACTAAACTGAAAGATGGTAAGCTCATAAATAAATAAAAATGTATTTACATGGCCAACCTTAAAAATCATAATACCTTCAAGTTGGAACTAAAGAACCGTTTCTCTGCTCTAGAAGGTCCATCATCGGAAGAAGTGGACATCTGTGAAGTTAACAGGAAACTAACCGAGGTTCTTGCGGAAACAGCTACAAAAAAAAATAGGTGGTACTAAGAACAAGTTGCATATCAAAAAAATATCAGGAAAAACAAAAATCCTAATACGGAAGAAAAGGGAGATGAGAACTAATAAAGAAAATTTAACTTCCAAAGTAGAATACATAGAGTTATGCAAAACAATTCGGAAAAGTAAAACAAAGAAATTCAATTGTGAACTAGTGAGAAAAGCAATTGAAAATAACCAAAGCCTGAATAAAGCAAAGGGACACCTCAGTAAGGGAAGAAAACAGATTAAGGTACTGAGAAAAGAAGATGGCTCTGTGACAAGAAATAGAGGTGAAATTTTGACAAGAGAAGGATTTCTACACAAAACTAAGTGGCACTGAGGATCTCAGGAGTTACAGGCCCATCAACCTCCTTTCAGTGGTTTATAAAATCTTCACTAAGGTTCTTTCACATCGCTTGAAGGTAACACTGGACATTGATCAACCAAGAGAACAAGCTGGATTCAGGAGTGGCTACAGCACTGGATCATATCCCTGTACTGAGAGAACTAATTGAAAGAACAAGGAAATATGAACTCCCTTATGCATGGCTTTTATCGATTATGAAAAGGCCTTTGATTCCGTGAAACCATCAGTAGCTACAATGTCTTTGAAATCCTGTTGTATTGAATACTAGCTTTATTACCCGGCTTTTCCCGGTACAGAACGTATGGAATCTGTAGAATCAAACGGACCAAAAGCGTTACGAATTATTTAACACGCGTCCAGGAGACACAGCATTCGAACACTGACTGAACAAAATTTGTTAAAAATTTGTTATCGACGATCAAATGCATCACGTGCTTTCAGTTTCAGACGTCTTTGAGGGGCTCTGGGATAAAAAAAAAGTTAAAAACGTATCTTTGCGAATATTTTATGAAACTGGCTGAAATTTTAATGAACATCATAAATCGTTAATAGGAACATGACCTCCAAATTTCGCCTGAATCGGTAAATAACTTTTTAAATTAGCCGTCAACATTTTATTAACCGTATATATTTCTGTTTACCGATGAATTAAAAATTCCATGCCTATTTTAAAAAATTTTTGACCGGATTCCTGTGAACTTTTGAAGGACTTCTTATTACGAATTCATTCATGGTGCTGATAAAAAATTCTAGCCCGTTTCGTTAAGATTTCGCAAAGTTCGTTTTTGCATTTTTTTATGCACAGTTTTCAAAGACCACAAACACTGGTGGATTTGCGTGGATGTGCCGCGGCGATGAATGCAGTCACGTGCTTTCAGATTTGGAGCATATAACAACGATGACGTATCAAACGCCGCTGACTTTATTGATTAGCTTATTAATTAATTCATAACTTGCGAACGGAATAACTTAGAGATTTTAAAATAGTTGAGTTGACCTAGAAATTCCAATATTAATAAGCTATGCAAATTTCACGATGCCACAGTTCGGCGTTAGAGAGTTTTTGAATCTGCGTATAAAACTTGGCTGGAGAGCTTTTGGAAGAAACAGTACAATTTTAAAGGGGAAAATGCCATTACGTTTTAAAAGAAAAGTGTTTAATCAATGCATCTTTCCAGTTCTTACGTATGGAGCAGAGACATGGGCCTTAACTAAAAAAGATATGCAAAGACTGCAGACAACTGAAAGAAACCTGGAGATATCTTTCCTAGTTCCACCAAGTATGCATAAGAAGAGGAACTCGCGGATAAGGAAAATGACAAGAGTGGAAAACATCATGATCAGAGTAAAATTCCTGAAATAGCAATGGGGAGGGACATGTCGCAGATCTTTAGGAAGAAATGCGGTTGTAGGGGAGACGAAGTAACTGAACCTATTCAATTGTTGAAAAAAAATCACTTGTTATAATGCAAAACAGCAACAATACAAAAAAAAACGAAACTTGTGTTCATTATAACGTATAGATGTTTTTACATGAGTTTTAGTAAACAAGCAAACCTTTGTGCGGTTTGGTGCTCTGAAAAGTACAACTAAATGTTGTACGTGTAATTAAATACGTGTTTTCAACTTAAAAACACAAAAGACTTATTAGATTTCACATGTTATAACATTTATATGCACCAGATTTTTTCATATTTCGTTATTTTCTTTTGCTGTACACGCTCTACATATCTCACAAACGACCAATAATATGTTTTGTTGTTTGAGAACTACCGTGAGCAACTCGACGGACTGTTTAGCAGTCTCCCGTCCGTAATTTAGGACCGTTATAGCTTCAGGCAAGAGAGAAAAAGAGCCAGTGCTGTAAGACAAACATACATCCATGCCTCACCGGGATTCGAACCCGGACCCATCTCGGACGAATGATCAAAAGCCAGCGCTTAGACCACTGCGCCACCGGGGCGGCTAAAAATGCTTTCTATTTGAACATTTTAGCATAAATCAAGGGTCGGCAACCCGCGGGCTGCATGTGGCGCGCCCTGTCTTTTTGGGTGGTCCGCGGACGCCTTGCCAATCACCTAATTTTTTATTTTAAAATGACTAATCTATGCTATAAAACAGCTAAAAATCGAAAGTGAGCTCCACTCAATATAAATATATGTATTATACACTAATATATATGTAATATATAATAAATGTGTATTATATGATGCACTTGCGGCCCCTTACTATAACTTAAAAGTCAAATGCGGCCCCGCACGTGTCAAAAAGTCGCCGACTCCAGGCATAAATAATTCAGGAAACAAGATAATAATATATGTAGGACAGAACGATGAATTTAAGCATTGCAAATTAAAGTCGGCAGCCAAATTTGAATCTCAGAACTGAATCAGGTGTTTAAAAGCAAAAGTTGGAACATTGCCCGTCAATCAGCTTATGGGAAAAGCGTCGTGTTAGATAAGGAAAATGTTCACGTATACTAAAATTCTCCACAGGCAAGGCATTTATTTCATCGTAACCGTCGTTTTTTACTTCTTTATCCAACTTATTGACATAAACGCTTACTCTGTGAAATTAATATTCTGTGCGTTTTTTCATATTCGATTATTGAATGCTCAAGAAACACATCATCATCATCATCATCATCATTGTCAACCATTATCAATCCACTGCTGGACGAAGGTCTCCCCAAGTTTCCTCCACAACGGTCTGTCTTGTGACAGTCTCCTCCATGTCACTCCCGCATATTTTCGAATTTCATCCACCCATCTCCCATGTGGTCTTTTTCTGGGTCTTTTCCTGTCCCTTGGAATCCAATCTAAAATTTCGGCTGTCCATCTATGGTCTGTCCTTCTGGCAGTATGTCCAGCCCATTGCCATTTCAGGGATTTAACTCTGATCATGATGTCTTCCACTCTCGTCATTTTTCGGATCCACGAGTTCCTCTTCTTATCTCTCCTGGTTATACCAAGCATGCACCTCTCCATGCTTTTTTGAGTTGTCTGCAGCCTTTGTATGTCTCTTTTAGTTAAGGTCCACGTCTCTGCACCATACGTAAGCACTGGAAGGATGCATTGATCAAACACTTTTCTTTTAAGACATAATGGCATATTGCTCTTAAAAATTATGCTGTTTCTTCCAAAAGCTCTCCAGGCAAGTTTTGTACGCCGATTAATTTCTTCATCAATGTGACCCTCACTTGATATCTGCTGTCCAAGATAAATGTACGTGTCTGTTACCTCCAGCTTTTCTCCATCAATCAGTAAATCTTCATTTCTTGTAAAAGCATTGAACATCACTTTTGTCTTCTGAAAGTTCATTTTTAATCCCACTTCTTTACTCTTGTCAGCAAGTTCCTGGATCATACTCTGCAGCTCTGATGGGGTAGTTGCAAAAATGACTACTTCATCAGCAAAACGAAGGTGGGTTAGATAATCTCCATTAATCTTTATCCCTTTGTTTTCCCAGTTCAGTGATTGAAAGACATTTTCCAATGTGGCATTAAAGAGCTTCGGAGATATGGTGTCACCTTGTCTCACTCCCTTTCCAATTTTTATGTGTGTTGTATTTTCAAACAGCGGAATCTTTGCACTTGCATTTTCATAGATGTTATTAATAATATTAATGTATGCATCTTCAATACCGCAGGATTTCAGAGCCGTGGTAACTGCTGATGGTTTCACCGAATCAAAGGCTTTTTCATAATCGATAAAAGCCATGCACAATGGAAGTTCATATTCCCTCGCTCTTTCAATTAGTTCTCTCAGTACGTGGATATGATCTATTGTGCTGTAGCCACTCCTGAATCCAGCTTGTTCTCTCGGTTGAGCCATGTCCAGTGTCACCTTCAAGCGGTGTGAAAGAACTTTAGTGAAGATTTTATAAACCACTGATAGGAGGCTGATAGGTCTGTAGTTCCTGAGATCCTCAATGTCACCTTTTTTATGTAGCAGGATCATTGTAGCGTTGTTCCAATCCTCAGGAATCTTCCCTTCATTAAGGCATCGAGTGAAAATTTGGGCGAGTACTGTTTCAATTTCTCCACTTGCTTCTTGTATGATGTCTACAGTAATTAAATCAGTTTACTTTTGTGGTGCAACGAGCACAAAGATTCGCCAAGCTTTCGCACTCTAGCGGGAGGCTTTTTCATAAACGGATTTAATACGCTATATGCGTTTCTTGAGTATTCACATTGTGGTGTATTCCAAAGTAACGTTTTCGATTATTGAATTTTACCTTGTCTGTTGAATATTATGTCCTTAACTCCTGGATATTTTTTAATATGGCTCTGACGTGGAATGGTAACACAAACAGTTTGTTATTGGACCTTTATGCTTAAGACTGCGAACATTACAGCTACTCACTACGCTAGTCTTTCGTAAAAATATGCAGAAGTATAATGGGCCACCCCAGTGCCGCAGTGGTCTAAGAGCTGGCTTCTGATCATTCGTCCCTGATGGTTCGGGTTCGAATCTTGGTGAGGCATAGATGCTGTGTTTGTCTTACGGCACTGATTCTTTCTCTTCCCTGGAACCAGTGGCCCTAAAATAGGGACGGGCGACTGCTTATAGCCCATCGAGTGTCTCACGTTAGTCGTTACACCTTAACTCAAATTACTACAATAAACACCCAGATCTTTCTGCGTCTCTGGAACTCTTGACGTCACAGCAACGCCTGCATTGTTGCGTCATCACTTGTCGATCAATTCGGTTGTGCTCTCGCGATGTCAAAATGATTGCCTGCGATATAATAGCACGCGATCACATTCAGATGTCAAGGTGATCGCGTGCTAATTTAAAAACATTAGATTATCAATGACTCGAGTTCTATTTATCCCATCTACATAATTTGAATTAAAATCTTAATCTCACGGCAAGTTGAGTTTGTATATTAATTTAATTTAGCACAATTCGAATATCAATTTGTACGCTTTAATTATATTTTACTTTATTAGTTTAACTAACTTTCCGAGTTTAGTGCTGATTATATTGTACTTTTTGCTAAATGCTCTCACCTACAATAAAAACTGAAATCTTGAGACTTCAAAGTGAGCAAAATTGCATATAAAAACCAATGTCGCCCCAACAACACATTGTCGGTGATTTAGATAGTTCCGATTTGTAATGCCAGATATCGCATTACTTTGTAGAAAAAACTTCGGTATGAAGTTTCAAACTAAACTTCGAATAGGACAGTCTAAAACAAGCCATGAACGGAATACCATGTGTACCGGAGAACAAGTTGTTTAACGCGAAAATCAAAGCAAAAGTTATTAAGGAAGTTTACACGAAAACAACTGGACTACAAGGGAAATTTTTAAACAACAACAAATATTTCGCACAGAATGTTTATTTATCGCGAGGTCTTTTGAAAACCGGAAATAAATAGCATATAATTTTCAGTTCTAACATGAATGGAGTTCTTACTATTAAGTTTTTACTATATTTCCTCACAAAAAAAGCCGGCGTCTATTTGATTCGTTTTCAATCTGCTTCAATTAAGAATTTCACCGTCTTAAGACGGGAAACATCCCATTTATATCAATATTTGTTTAAAGCTTAAAAACAACCGACCTAGGACGAGCTATAGGCTAATAAATAAAGTGTACCTTCATATCTTAACACTTAGACTATCGCCTATTTATTGTACCTCAGTTTTACGATGCAGGTTAAATAATACTGCGTAATTCATGCCCCGACATTGCACTAAGAATGGTCGTCACGGTAGGTAGGGGTCATCAGACGAGTGTTCTTAAACCACTAATTTCTTTCGCAGTGTTGGGGGGGGGGGGATATATCCTTTCTTTTTTGCCTGTGTGTAAAACATCACGAATGTGTTCCTTTTTTTCTCCCGGAGCAAACTAGGTAACCTTAGCGTGAGAACAAGTTCCTTCGGAAGAAGCACAGCGAAATACGCAATGCACTTTTATTCAAGAGTACAATTTCTCGAGCAGAACGCATTATCAGGAGGCAGTGTCAATTCCACAAAGGTATCCTGCTGATTTAATGCAGTCTTGGGAACACAGATCGTCATTTTTCTCTAACTGCCCGGAAATTGCCTATCAGCAGCAGAACAGTGTGGCGCCCTCCCCGTAGACCTGGTCAACTAGGCCTATGCGATCATTATCAAAATGTCACGTGACAGCCTATTCTGTGAGCGCGTGCCAAGCGGGACAATCGCTCATTGAAAGTGAAAGAGCGCAGCGAAATAAATGCGAGAGCACGTGGAAAAGACCTTTTGTTCATTGTGCGCTCTGCTTCAGGTAATTAAACGAAAGGGAAATTAATTGGCAAATCTGGTCCCACTAACACTCCTTTCGGTTGGAGTGGGGGCATCAAGCTAGCTGTAGGATGGGCTCGGTCACGCCAACGCTGCTTATGAAGCTGTATTTCTGTGACATCTTACTGATCGGCCTTACATCATTCCTACGCGCTTTCTGAGATACAATGATCCACTTAGCACGCCTACTTAATCTTTATCCACGTGGTTAACATCCAACCATTCATTCATTCATTCATTTATGAGCAGCAATATCCCGTCCAATTTATTCTGTGGTTGACCCCAAAGCAGGCGGCCTTTGCAATTCATAAAAATTCCTTTCTAGGTGATTTATTGCGCAGTGCAGTACAAGTCATCATGAAATAAGTGGCCGGTTCCTAAGGACAACTTCCATACCTTACAACTTAAAAGTCTTTTTGTTTAAAAATAAATTCTGTCAACAGATTACTGCACTGATTACAACACAATTCGAAGGAAATTTCGATTTCTGACATATACAAACTGCAAAGTTACTTCGGACAGCAAGCTAGTTGGTTGCTGAAGTTTTCTATGAAGAGGTATCCTTGCATTTTTTAGTTAAGGAAACCGGTATACCATGCGCGCACACAGGATTTTGACGGGGGAGGGGGGGGTCCACAAAATATAGTCCTTAGATAGAATAAGTGGCAAAATTTATGGACTGGACACTTACTACTTAATATTTCGTCGGAATTCTTGGTAGGAAATTACGGTGGGAGCTTGACGGTAGCAGTGTTTGAAATAATTTTTTAGACAGAAATTTCCAGAATGACTTCTGGGACAGCAAGCAACTTTCACACCAAATACCACGTCAGAACTTTGTTGCCCGTCTGCTAGTTTGCTGCCAGTATGTCCACCTGTTTTAGATAAACAACACAGCTTGATAGCAACGGTATATGGATAGGTCTTCTGCTGTGTAATGTGCGGCGCATCGTACGCTGCGATGCACTTTCTTTGTATCCGATTCAAATTCTCTGCTATATTTCACTCACTGTTGCGCACTTACTGGGCCGTTCAAATCTGGCTATCCAATGACCGCCTTGGGCGCTGACTAGCTGTTTCTGACCACAGCGCATGCGCTTACTATAAGTTAGGTGCCGCGTCAACCACTTTGTACTCTTATTGTTTCACATCCCACAAAGTGCAGCAATTTTGTTCATACTAGCACCTACTACGACCACACGCTCAAAATCCATTAGACCACGCTTTCTCATTAGGACGTAGTCTGAAATACTACTGACAAGGGAAAGGTCTGGACCGTTGTCCGCTAGATGCACAGTGCTTGTTATATCATTCTGCAGTACAGTAGGGGCAATGTATAATGACAAACTTTTAGGTACTACGATGAAGTTATAGGACATCCAAGAACACTGGCAGGGACAATATTCATGGAATCTCCATTAATCTTGCGGCCCATATCGGAATGGTATTTGTTGTTTTAAGCAATTGGTATACATTACAAAATATTCACGAATGGATATACAGTATAGCGTGTTCAGTAATAGATATACATTGCACTCGCCTTTCATGTACGACAAAAAACATGACCTTTAATTATGGAATGATCCAAACAAAAGCAGTTCTCACAGTTAGCACATTTCGTGAATGCTGTTTCCTCGCAATCTTCTCTACCACATTCCTCAATTAGGCCCGATTCAAGACAATACTGGAGAGGTGTTTGGAAGTATCCAGGGTGAGTGGTGACACTTATAAAATGCAAAGGGGATTAGGTTTTGAAATCGAGACGCTGAAAAGTGATAGTGAACAAAAGACTGCAGACGGAGAAGGTGGTCTCTGTGCCAAAAGTTCATGCTTTAAGTTACCAACACAGTGTCCGTTATGAATTCAACCATATTTTTACCGGGACTTCTTGCACTTGTTTTTATAGAAAATAATTGTAAGAAGTTCTAATATAACATTCATAATATACATACATTACATAATGCTCGTGAACAAAACTCTAGTGGTTCCCCTTGTTGTCCATAGCAGCTCAAAGTTTGGATACAAACATATCTTATACTCTATCTAAACAACTTACTTTGGTTTTGCAACCAGCAACAACCACATGTCCGTTTCCTTGCGAGAGTAAACAGAGTATCCGTATGCAGCCATAATACAATTACTTGAAGAATATGGATGACCTTTCTACCTCTTTTCATAAAATGTGCTACTAATCTTAATAAGATGTTCTCTCGGTGTAAATTCTTCATCATAAACAGCCGGAATGAAACTAGACAACGACATCTGGAAATTGTAGTTCAGCTCAATAAGTATTTGAATGGAGCGTTAAGTTTTATGCAGAGGGTTTTTCAGAAAGTAATGCCTCCATATTTATATACAAGCCCAGTAGCAAGGTATCAAATTGAAACAGAACAAGAACGAAGCTCAGAATTTCTACTTTAAGTCACACATTTTGCTTTTCTACACAGTCCTCCCTCACGCTCGAAACAGATTCGCCAACGTTTCACAAATTTTTAAAAGCAGTCTCTGTAAATTCTTCAGGTTGTTCTCTGAACCATTTCCTCGTAACGACTTGGACATCTTCGTCACAGGTGAACTGAATTTCTTTCACATGTCTCTTGAGAGCAGAAAACAACGAGAAATCGGACGGTGCCAAATCTGGGATGTAGGTAGGGTGTTCAAGAACTTCAAACCAGATTTTCTGTATGGCCTCAAGTGAAAGCACTGGCGAGTGGTTTGGCGTTGTCGTGTTGCAAAATCATTGGCTTCCCCCGCACGCGGTTTATTCTTTGCTTTAACTTTTTTCATTGTATCAACGTAGCTCTCAGGGTTGATAGTCATACTTTTGACCATGTACTCCTTCGGCAGAAATTTGAGTTTTGCATTTTCTTTTTCGGTAGAGGAGAAGATGATTGTTGGTATTCCAACGATTGATTTTTCATTTCTGGTTCATAATAGTGAACCCGACTTATCACCAGCCACAATGCCTCTGAGAAAATCACTTCCATATTTTTCATAGCGAGCAAGCAACATTTAGCATGTTTCAAGCCTTAATTTCCTCATTTTAGTTGTTCAGTGATGCGGTTCCCCAACGAGTGCACGCATTGCTGTGTTCTAAAACATACTTAAACTAATGTTCATCGTACCAGCTACAGTTCTCAGAGTTATTCTTCGGTTTTACTTGATGACCTCGTCGACTTTTTCCAAGCAATTCAAAAGATAAGACTTTCATCCACATAACACGCCTTACATCCTGACATTCTTAGACGTCGTCTCACTATATCCAAGTGTACCCTTAGATATTGCGCACTTCATTGCAGAAGAGAACCTGCTACGCAATGGAACAGACGCCTTGGAGGTACAATTAATGCTTAGAGAGTCTTACGTCTCGTTTAGAATCGCACATATTTTAAATTCAACTACAGTATATCATCTATGGGCAGTGTGGTGGAGCGCCTATGGGCTCCCCACTATCCCCAGTGCTAGCAGAGATCATCTTACAGAACCTGGAGAACAAAATATTGACTAACTTAAACCAGCATTTTACATTAGGTACGTGGACGACGTCCTAATATTCTGGCAACATACTGATGCCGAACTAGTGAAGTTCGTGGATATCATGTCGAAACAATCTATCTCAATAAACTTCACATTTGAAAACAGAAGTTAACCACCCTCTTCCATTTCTAGATTTCCTGTTGATAAGGGACCCAAACAACTCTGCGCAGCAATATTCTGCTTACAGGAAACCATCTGCGAATTCTACCATCATTCCCTTCCAATTTGCCCACTCTATGAACTATACGCTTTCAGACATCAGGTTTATGCTAAAACGAGCCTTCACCCATTCTTTCAGCCTGCGTTTATGTAGACTAGAAATAGAGAGAATATTTAGGAAACAATAGAGAGACATTACGAGACTTCACGGATATGCAGAAAATATCAAATTTGAAAGAAACTCCGAAATGAGAACTCTAACACCCTTTATCCGGAGCCTATCAGCATGCAAGAGTGTTCGTGGTCTGCTAGGTTGGATTCATAACGAATTCGGTCCGTAATGCCTTCAACACGTATGAATGGACCCAAGGAATGCCACGAAACAATTACCAGACCATAACGCTGCTCCCACCAGCCTGTGTTCTTTCAGCAACGGTTGAAGTGTATTTGTTCTCTGATGTCTCTCGTCTTATACGCCAACGTCCATCCTTTCGATGAAGCAGAAAACGTGAATCATTGGAGAAGGCAATCCTTTGCCAATCAGAGGAGGTCCAATTCCGATACTGCCGTCCAAATGTAAGCCGTTCCTGCCGATGCACCTTCGTTAGCATAAGTGCAGTGACCATCCGTCTGCATCGGAGCCCCATACGCAGCAGGGTTCACTGAACTGTCCTTTTAGATACACTTCCGGTAGCCCCCTGGTTTATTCGGCCACTGAGTTGCTCCACTGTAGCATGTCGATCGGCCCTCACGCACCTTCGCAGCCGACGTTCACCTCTCACATTAATGGCACCTGGTGCTCTGCAGTTTCCACGTCGCTTATTCGCAATGGTGCCATTTCTCCAATCACTATACTCTTTAATCACAGCAGCACGCGAACAGTTCACAAACTGCGCTGTTTCAGAAATACTGTCACCCTCGGTCCGAAAGCCGATAATCCATTTTTGCAAATCTGATAAATCGCTCCTTTTATCCATGACAGCAACGAGTGATATGTTTTCAGATCATGATCATATGTAGAGGATTTTAGGAAGGGAGTGTCTGACCCCAGGTCTTAAACAACCCTTAGAAATAGGAAACTAGGAGATTTGGGCTGGAGCGCCCCATAGGAAAGTGACACGGGAGCGAAGTTGAAAGGGGGAGGAAGACGCCCTCATTTATTACCGAAGGGCCAGTACCCGGGGTCCAACGGCTTAACGTGCTCATCCGACGCACGGCGGATATTTAGTGGATCGAGCGTTCGTACCTGCTGGGATCGAACCTGAGGCCCTTTCCGTGGCAGTCACGAACGTTGCCCACTCGGCCACCCACGGCCTCTGATATGTTTTCAGAATACCTACGGCACACTTTATATAACCTCCAAGCCAGCTCAAGATACTTGCGTTCTTTCATTGGCTACGCGCTGTTGATGTCAAAAGAAGGAGGTGGTCGCAATAATGTGACTCGACTGTGTATATTGAGCACAGGCACTCTTGTTGATGCTTAGTCTGAAGATGAACTCATAGTGAGTCCGAAAGTTCTCACTATTTTTAATCTATCTTATTTTAACTTTTAAGTAAAATTTTTAACTCTTATGTGTGTTTTACTCATACAGAGTGTTATCTTATCTAGAAGGGTTTGAACCTACTTCAGTTTTGGACTTTTTGCCTGTTCAAATTGCAAGTTGCGATAATGGGCCTCCCATTCGGTGGCTAATCCGTAAACGGCCAACATTCCTCCACTGTCCTCTGATTTTCTTACCTGATGACGAGCAATGCTTTTGTCCAAAGTTCCAGATCCATAAACAACCACTAATCTAGCGTGAATTTCATTGGGAATGTACATTTTCATGAGTTCAAAACTAATTGATCATTGTTTGACACCCGTCGACACAGTTGAAAAAGAACAATCACTTATAAACACAATTAAATACGAACAAATACATGTACGGAATTCTATTACGCAGTAAAAAAAAGCTAATGACACAAAGAATCGTTTGCCGTCTGACTGGTTGCTAGGAAACGAGTCATGCGTGAGACACTTGCGCTGAGGCATTGCTCACTCAACACGCCTCGTGCTTCTTTTGGTGAAATTTATCTCTTCACAACCTTGATTTTGATACCGGGATTTAACAGATAGGATGGAATTGTAAGCCACAAAAATACAATGTGATGTGTCTGCAATGGGTTTTCCAAAAATCCTCAATAAGTTGGAATATTAGGAGTATTAGGAGAATTCAAATTCGTGCAGAAATAGTCCAAAGTAATCGAGGTAGTTGCCTTCAATGCACGATCTTAAAAACAAGAGTCACTCACAATACAAATTTAAATTCGTTGGCTGAATTTAAAGATTTTGTTGTATAAAAACTTTCAGGTTTCCCTAGAACCCATCATCAGATACAGGAGAAGGAATAAATTTAAATAAAGTGTTACGTGAACATAATATAGATATCAGATATGAATATGACAAAGTCACGTGGCATCAAATTGTCAAACGAGGTGGCATGTATATATAACAATAATAACAAAATGAATGAAAATGCGCCCACGCCGAAAAGCAAAGAATTCGATCTATCGTAAGTACCAGATATTTCTTTGCACGTATTGTTTTTGACATCCCTTAAAACAATGACAAAATTGTAAGGAAGCAAATTTCCTCTCTGCAACTAAGGGCAAAATACAGCGCGACGCAATAAAGGCCTCACTAACCTGATTATTAAGGCTGTCTTTTGTACTTAAGTGTCATTTTTCTTGCGTTATAGGAGATAAAAAAAAAAAAGTTGTGTGCTATACTCGTTGGACAAATCCATAAAACCGAGGACCAAACTGCACCTTTGAAAATTTCTTGATCACTGGTTTCTGCAGTTCACCGAGGTAATTTATGCAGCCATTTTACCCAAAGTTGAAAAGGAATCGTCCATTCGGGGAGTTTGAGGACGGTACCCTATTCCGAAATTGAGACGATAACGTATCACTGGCGGAAGGCCGCTAAGACAGGAAAAGTAAAACGTGGGTAATAAATTAGCTCTAGACATTCATGACGAAATTGAAAGTTCTTTCCTCCAGGCCGTACAGCGGGTGGCGTGGGCGGTTTTGATGATAGTCCACGATGGTCGGTTGTTCTTGTCATCATTTGTTGGAACGAATGCCCGCCGCGCTGCTGTTATGGAAGCAGAGAAGTGAATATACCTCAGCATTCCTCTCTGGGAGATAATTAAGCAGTTGTTGAACTTCTAGCGCTGCACACATTCGTAGATAAACTCCAGTCGAGATCTATTTAGAAAGTACGGAGACGCATACTCTTATCTGTGCATCGCAGTCTTAAGCGCGAACGGTGGACACAAGTATTGGAGAAGAGCAGTTCACGCTCGTAGGTTTTATGTTTCCGAGGTAACGTATTTGTGCCACGGTAACAACGTGTTTACAGAAAGGTATATTTTTATAATACATTCCACCCTCGGACTCATCTGGGGTTACGTTATCTCGGCAGATGTTGAGAGACCCTCGTTTTTCCTCCCCACCTTTTTTTCTTTATTCCCTTATTTCTGAATTGTTTCCTTCAATGCCGGTTTTCCATTTTTTTCTTTCAGTTAAATAATAATTTCCAACACAGAATTTAAATACTGAAAATCCACGAGTCCGTATGTCTAAAAATAATTTTATTTTGTCAAAGTTTCAAAGGGATATAGACATGTACTTCGAACTCTTTTCATTGTGCTTTATATATGAGATAATATTGGGTGTGTGTTTAAGTTCTATCCGTTTTTGTAGGCTACAAAGAAAGGAGAACACAACGAATAACGTACCTAGGATTTCACATAATTGCCATCATTCTGTAGGACCCCTTGCCATCTGTATGAGTAGGTGAATCCCACGCCGTAAAAATCCTGTGTTTCAGAGTCAAAAACGTCATGTAATACTGCTTTCACATCATCCACATCGTCGAAGGATTGGAGAGCGAAGGCGTTCTGTAATGATCGGAAAAGGTGGTAGTCAGTAGGTGCCAGGTCAGGGGAATACGCTGGGTGAGGTGACACTTCCAAACCAAAGTCCAGTAATTTTTGCCGAGTGATTAAAGCAGCATAAAGTCTGGCGTTATCATCATGAAGGATCACGCCTTTGCGATTGACGAGTGCTGGCCGCTTCGATGTCAGTTGTTCTCGCAATCTGTCCAACTGTTGGCAGTAGAGGTCAGCATTTATCTTTCGGTTAGGTGCCAACACCTTCCAGTGGATTATTCCCTGGACATCCCATCAAACACACCACATCAAAATCTCTTTGGGATGCAGTCCTCCTTTTGAATTCGATGGAGCAGGATCCGCACTTTGCACACAGTCCGTCGACGCTTTACATTACGGTACAGTACCCATTTCTCATCACCCGTAACATTTCGTACTAAAAACGGTTCATTTCTGTGACGAGAAAGCAAAGAAACACAGGTACGGATTCTCTCTTCTCGTTTCTTTGCAGAAATCTGGTGCGGAATCCAGTTATCGAACTTTGTGATGAACCCAAGCGCATGCATCCGTCTTTTGACTGTTGTTCTGGGTATTAACAACGATTCCGTTTCGCTAATTCCTGAACGGTTGTATGTGAGCCATTCTTTATGGCTTGGTCCACATCCTTGTCAGAAACCACTGATGGACGTGGTTGATCTTTACACCTTCTGTCTCCTTCCCGGAATTTCCGAAACCAACGGCGACATGTGCTATCATCAACTGCATGCTTCCCATACACTTAACAGATGTTGCGACAAGCCGTGGTTACAGTACTACCTTTTTCGAACTCGTACATTCAGCAATGTCTAATGTGCTCCTTATCGCATGCCCTGTTACACCCTCCGTGATTTCAGTTACGAATGACCTACTCGGACGAACTTAGTGCCTCTATATGCTCTATTGGCCGAAAATTCGGCATCGCAGCGTCATCTGTGACGTAACTACTCCAATCGCAATCTGCATCTATTACAAAAACGGGTAAAACTTTTGCACACACCCAATACATACAAACCAACAGCTTTGCTGTATTCTTAACGCATTACATTACATTTTCAAATTTTGTTCATTATTCACCGCTTTTACATTTTCTCTGAATGATTTGCATTGATTTCAAAATGAGATTCTTTCAATTGCTTTCTTTCTTCTTTTAAAATGGGCACATAGCGCACGAAAAAATGTTGGTGAAGGCTCATTCCAATGATTGTTTTATAGTATCTTGGCACATCCCTTATTAATCTTCTTCAGCTCTTACGCCGATACCAGTTTCGCGCCACTCATTGATTGGCTGCTGAGGTTTTCTGGGAAGACATGTTATTAAATTCTATAAGACAACCGCTATTTTATTTACTTATTTAGACTCAACTGGCACAAGTACCAGAGTTTGCCAAAGAGCGACATAACACGAGGTACATACATATACACATATAAGCGCAAGCTTTGTATCGAAGAAGAAATTAATAGATAAAACTTGGCTGGAGTGAATACGGAAGATACAATACGATTTTCAAAAGCAATTTAACATTGTTTTAAAAGGGAAGTGTTTAAATCAACGTATCCTTGTTAATCACACACATATACCTTAACTAAAAGAGACACACAGCCTGCGGGCTACTCAAAGAAGCATGGAGAGGTGCACGCTTGGTGTAACCAAGAAAGGTAAGAATTGTGAAGATAGATAACAAATCCGTTTTTTGGTGCAAATATGACACGGATGGTAAGTCGGAAAATATCCGAAAACTTGAAAATTTCGTTGTCCTGGAGCG
This sequence comes from Macrothele yani, assembly GCA_039090855.1. Classification (NCBI taxonomy): domain Eukaryota; kingdom Metazoa; phylum Arthropoda; class Arachnida; order Araneae; family Macrothelidae; genus Macrothele; species Macrothele yani. Next base: position 7,724,648 of record CM077014.1, read on the forward strand.
GGAATCAAACCCGGGTCTCACAGATAGCGCCCGGGTATGCTAACTACTACACCACACAGAACGACCAAGTCTTAAGTTTCCGATGAATTTGAATATAACTTATTATTAATTCAAATTAATTATAAACTAATTTGAATTAATTTGAATATATAATTAATTGGAAACTTGAGGCTTGGTCGTTCTGGGTGGTGTAGTGGTTAGCATACCCGGGCGCTATCAGGGAGACGCGGGTTCGATTTTCGCTCCAGGACGACGAAATTTTCATCAAAAAACGGATTGTCATCTTCAAAATTTGTATTATATGGTGTAATCCCGTATTTCATTCATGAGGTAGGAATTGGATGATACATGATCATAGTACAGAACCACAAGTGACAATGGGCTGTATTTATTGCTAGAACTTACCACTGCTGGGCAACTTGATTCCAAGGAATAGAAGCAGACCCAAGAGAAAATCACGTGAGATATAGGTGGATGGAATTCGAAAACATGCCAAAATGACATGGTAAAAGAATTGCTCAAGATATGGTGTCGTGGAAGACATTTGGAGAGACTTTGAACCAGAAATGTATTGAAAATAGTTGATGGTGACATACCATAGATAAGTTACCACGAAATTCTGTGCATTTCGAGCGACATTCTTATTGTTTTATTGATTTCTTCATTTACAGGACGAATTACCCCAGTTATACGAGGATCGTAACTAAAGTTCTGCACACGTTCATCTAAAACGGAAGCGGATAATGAAATCGGAAAAATGATTACTTCATATCAAGGTCAGATTCTCAGCAACGCAGTGGTGTCAGAATGACGCGCTATCATTCGCTTCTGTGGACGTGGGAGGGTTTGGAAATGGAAGCATGCAGCTCTTCGAGGCGAGTCACGGCGTTAGACAAGCGCTCGTACGTTAAAATAGAAATTCTGCGGCAGAAAAACTCCGACACAGATCCACACTGCCTTGCAAGAAGTTTGTGCGGAAGGAACTCTTGATCGAAGCACAATTTCTCGCTGGGCATCGCGCTTTTGGGAGGGCCAAAGCAGCATCGAAGATGATCACAGCTCAGGCCGACCTCAAACGGCGACAGATAAAACATCTGTCACCATTGTTGCAAAGCTTCTCGAAGAGAATCGCCGTTTGACAGGCGAAGAGATTGCTCATCAGGCAAATTTGTCCACTATGTCTGTTTACCGGATTTTGACCGACTCACTGGGAAAAAGAAAAATCGCCGCGCGCTTGGTGCCCCATTAACTCACCCCCAAGCAGAAGGCAGCCAGAGTGAGTATCGCACAGGTTCGAAAGAGCGGGCGACAACTTCCTGAACAGAATTGTCGCAATTGGACTCGTGATTTTGAGCTGGAACTAAAGTCAAAATCGGCGGAATGGAGGCATCCAGCGTCCCTTAAAGTGTCGTCGGTAACAATCCAAAGTGAAGCAAATAATGATTTTTGTGTATGATGCCCAGGGTGTAGTAGTCTCTCATCGAGTGCCGGTAGGGCAAAATGTCAACGTACAATATTATCGTGACTTTCGGACAAAGTTGAGACCAAAGATTCGTCAAACTAGCCCCAACTTTTGGGAAGCGGAAGTGATCTTGCTGCATGACAACGCATCGTGTCATGGTGCAGCGTCGGTACGGGGACTTTTGTCGAAATATGGCTGGGAAACTTGATCCCACCCACCATACAGCCCTGATCTCAGTCCATGTGACTGATTTTTTTCCCAAAGTTCGTGGCATGTGCTATGAATCGCCGGATGAACTGTCATTGGACGTGACCCGAGTAACACGACAGCTGAACAAAGATGACGTACTTAGGGGCAGCCAGGCAAGCTGTCATTAGCAGCTCAGGGGAGTACATCGTACGGCAATAAGGTAAGCTTTCTCAGTTACTTCAACCTTTTCTCAAAAATGGACAGTGTGCAGAACTTTTGTTAAGACCCCCGTAGCACCAATTAATTGTAATCAAATTCACTCAGCAGAAAATTCTTCTTCTCTACAAGAGCAGAGCTGAAGCGTTATTCGAGGTCAACACTTTTCTTCTCCCCAGTCTTATAAAGCAGCCGAATTCCAACTATACACATCATCCAACAAATTTAGTCCAATTTTTCTTTGAATCTATTTTTTCTCAAAATCACTGTCTGTAGATAATTTCGCGAAGAACAAGGCGCTAAGAAAAAATTATTGAACTCGTACGTATTTCCGAAGCTCAGAAAAGCCATGGGAAGTTGTATAATTAACATAATGCTAGTGATTTGCATAGTGCAAAGTTACAATTTCAGAGCAAAAAGGGATGAATCAATAAGTAAGGAAACATAAATAATGCTTGGCCTTTAAAAAGAAACAACTTCCAAAATACACACTAGTACATTTAAAAAAAATGAAAAGTGCAGTAAGTACATTGAGCAGAATAAAGTAAATATAATTAGCCTTTTCCAAACAAATATGTAATATATCCGCTTAAACATATATCAATATGCCAGACATTAATTAGTTAAGAAGTGCATTTGATTTAATTAAAGCACAGTATTACGAAAGATACAGCTTATTCACCAAACTTTGCAATGAGCAACGCATGTTTTCTATGACTAATTCTTCATTACTTTTGTCTTTCCTATCGAACACCTGTTCATTCCTTGTCGAAGACTGTTGGACCTACGGCTTCACGTCTTTACCTTTGGTCAAGGTTTCCAGAACCTAGCATGCCGGCGACTAATCTTCTGTAGGGACAAGAAGACGAAACCGTGTTTCAACTATTGAAGCTTTGCTTCAAAGTTGAATCTTGTGCTTGTTCGTTCGTACTTTACTCATTTCAATATATCCTCCTAAACATCCTAGGCGAAAGATTTAACTATAATCAGCCAGACATTTTTTTTTTTTTTTTTTGATTGAAGGTGTAACGACCACCGTGAGCAACTCAATGGGCTATAAGCAGTCGCCCGTCCCTAATTTAGGGTCACTGGTTCCAGGGAAGGGAGAGAGAGCCAGTGCCGTAAGACAAACACAACATCCATGCCTGACCGGGATTCGAACCCGGACCCCTTACGGACGAATGATCAGAGGCCAACGCCTTAGACCACTGCGCCATAGGCCAGACATTGAAGGAAGTTTTAAAGATAATTATCTCAATTAAAGCACAGTATTACGAAAGATACAGCTTCTTTCCCACACTTAGCCTACAGCAATGCATATATTCTGTGATTAATTTTCTTCATTACTTTTGTCTTTCCTGTCGAACACCTGTTCATTCCTTGCTCACAGACGGTTGGACTTACGGCGTCACGTCTTTCTCCTCTGCGAAAGTTCTTAGGTACCAGAATGCCAGTGACTAACCTTGTTTAAGAACAAGGCGACCGAACAGTGTTCAACTATTGAAATTTCGCTTCAAAGTTGAATCTTGTTTTTGTTCTATTCAAAAGAGAACTCTTAGAGCCCTGAAGAGGCAATTTTTTTAGGACCAAGCCCGGCCCTTTCTCACCCAGTTCATGTCAGGCCCGACCCGGCATGGCATAGGATTCGTTTGCGTAAATTTGATTACAGGTTTTCATTTGGTTTCATTTGCGTTGAAAGGGACTTTTTTTTTTTTGTCGTCTATTCGGAAATCGGGTCTTCGACTCTTCATAAACCTGTGCTGTGAAATGAATGTAATTACAGAACAGAAGCAGAATATAGAAAACAAAACAAATAAGCATTTCTTCTAGATATTTTTACGGAAGGTGTTTTTTCTGTTTCCTTCACTTGAAAGAGCAATTTGCATGTTTAACCACTCCCTCTGTCTTGACCGCTTTATAAGTTACACTGCTGGCCACCCAAAATGCAACACCAAGAAGGAAGCATCAGGTTGGGCCGAAATTCATAGCATGCGTCCCCCGCGAGAGGACATGCAAACGAGGGCATAAGCAAATCATGTGCGCCCGGCACGCCACCGACAAGCACTATAAGAAGGGTGCACAGAAGGCGGGGTGAAAATAGTGGAAGTGTGTTGTGCTGCCGCACCTGTGCATGGGACGCTTCCTGATGCCGCGTCACAGAATACGGCGGCCATTTCAGCACGTTTCGGAGTTCGAAAGATGACGAATAGTGGCTTATCGCGACATCGGTTCATCGTACCGAGACATCGGTGCCAGTGTGAGACGACATCCAGCCACAGTGAAGCGAGTATGGATTCGGTGGGTGCAGGAGGGACCGACGGACCGACGTGAGCGATTGCCGCGGCACACCACCGAACGAGAGGACCGGCATGTTGTGCCGCGGGCATTGACGGCTCGCACCGCCACATCACGAACGTTAGCGCAGGAATTAGGATGTGTTGCGCAACAACCTGTGTCAGCACGTACCGTTCGACGTCGTCTGCAGGAGCGGGGACTTGTCGCACGGCGCCCATTGCTCCAATTACCATTGACGTTACACCACCGGCGAGTGCGACGGCAGTAGCACCTGGACTACGGACTGGCACGACATTGTCTTCTCCGACGAATCCCGCTTCTGCCTGCAACACCACGATGGTTGGATCCGCGTGTGGCGGCATCGCGGCGAGAGACTATATGACGCCTGCATTATGCATCACCATACCGATTCGTCGCCTGGCGTTATGGTTTGGGGAACAATTAGATATGACACCCGCACCCCTCTGGTATGCATCGCTGGTACACTCAACAGCTACCGCTACATCTCCGACGTTTTGGAGCCAGTAGTCCCCCCTCGCGTGCAGGACCTGCCAGCAGCTACGTTTCAACAGGACCATGCATGCCCGCACGTGGTACGCATCGTGCAACAATTCTTCACGGCCCACCAGGTGTCACTGCTGCCGTGGCCCGCCTGTTCTGCCGATATGTTGCCCATCGAGTCTGGTCGCTTATCGGCAACCGAGTGGCCCGGCATGCACCACCAGCGGCTACGCCTGATGAACTGTAGCAACGTGTGGAAGCAGCCTGGACCGACATACCCCAAGCCCACATCCAAAGCCTCTTTCGTTCGATGTCGCGGCCGTTATTGCCAGCCATGGGGGCCACACGAACTATTGATGTCTGCGTGTTCCGCAAGTCGCACGGGCCTGTAAGCTCAATCGTTTCATCTTTGTATCTGTTGTTGTGTGTCCAAGTAAATCTGGCTTTGCTGTCTTGTGTCCTTCTTGGCGTTGCATTTTGGGTGGCCAGCAGTGTATTTGCTGCTCTTATATTTTATAAGCAATTTGATGAGTTTATAAGTATATAATTTGTTGTTTTATGTGTACGCTTCCAAGTAACTGCCTTGAACGAGCAATGAAAGCGTTATTGAAACTTTAATTGATTCCTAATTGCTATAAATGCAAATCATCGTACGGAGCAAGTGTTTTTCTGGTGTAAACTTCCGAAATAAATGGAATATGGATTCAAGTGGGAGAGAGATTGCCAAAGATCAAAGACTGAAATACGCGCGCAAAATAAATAAATAAATAAAAATAGCACAAAGCGGGAGAGAAGGATGATTGCGAGAAACAAGAAATATGATCACGGGAAAGGGAAAGACAGACTTCAAAAACAGAATGATTTAAATTTATCAAAAACCTGACTACATGGTACAAGTGCAGGCCCGTCCAAGCCCGCCTACAGAATTGTAGGCCCGGCCCGTAAGTTTTAAACTACTGAGCAGGCCGAGCAGGGCTCTAAGACCTCTACATCGCAAGCAATAGCCGTAACAGTTTTCAAACAGCTTAGCACGTTCAGGAGATACCTAAAATAACCACCCAGTCAGAGGTCAAAAGAAAAGATCGCCACCGTCATGTGCAATAAACCACAGGAGTGTACTAAAACTTGAAATCCCAAGCAACAGTGCAAAGGGGTTACAGGTCGGGAATGTATGATGTTTAAAGTTCCATATTTTAGGATAGGACACGCGAAAGCACATCTGGAAATCTGGGAGAAAATCAGAGCAGGGGATTTTGGGCTCAAACTTGTCAGCTGTGCGGGAACGTCGATACTGCCCAACGGAAACCCTTGAGGCGGTGTGCTCCTCCTCGTAACTTGGAGAAACCATTTGGGGCCAAAAGCGTAAAGATACAAAATATCTAACGGATATAATATCGAAATCAATACTAAGCAGAAGATAGTTTGGAAGTTGATGACGAGATCGACGACAGTTTATTCAACCCACGGAAGCTTAACACCATTAGGAAGAAGAGAAGGTAAACGGAACTTCAAGGGAGAGGAACCTGAACCTTACGCGCTCCCACGAGACTCACACATCGTTGAGGAAGAACTGAAGGATAAGATTACTTTTCTGTCTTATACCGTCATAGCTATGCATGCGCTACATAGGATCTAATTTCCCTGATATTTCAGTGATTAAACTATTTCAGAAGCGCAACACATTTTTCGAATTAACAGTACGAGATGTTTCTTTCAAAACTCCTTTGAGAACAGATCAAGCATTTAGAAATATGTAGATAAATTAATCTAAATGTAATCGACACCGGTACTCATGGTACCAGGGTTGGGCAAGATCATAATTGAATTAATCAGTAATATATTACAGCGTAATGGTAATGGGAACAAGAACTTAGCGTTACCATTACATGGTAATGGTGAACTGGTCATTAGAATTACATTGTAATGACATGTAGCAGTTACCCATTATAATCGTAATGGTTAACTATATGTTGGTAATTAATCTATAGCTTATGGATAACAATACAAAGTGAATAAACCAGCAACCAATACACGCTGTGCAGGTTATTTGAGAATTGTTCCACCCTCGGACCTCAAATGCGTGTATGTAGGTATTGGAGATTGTACGTGTAGGACATGAGTAGTTGCCCCGTCTTCGCCGCAAGTAAAGTGATTTGAACGAAATAATACATATGAAGTGAGTACGAATGGGATGTTTGTTTCGGTTAGAGATACTCATTTCGTCCATCTCCAGTACGGTATTCTCGTCCATTACATACGTTTCACTGTCCAAAATAATTACCCCACTACAGCCACAAGCACATATTAGCACTGCACTCACAGTTCAGCAACTCAGGGTGCATTGCGGAATATTACAGAAATTTGCGAACTCTTGACATTTTTGCCGTACATATATTGTTGTCCATTACTTATCCGATACGAACACTGGACTAGCGAGTGACTGACTATTTTATAAATACTTCACTGAGTATTTTATATATACTTCAGCGGGAAGTTGGAGAACTTTATGTAAATCAAGAATAACTTTCTGGAATATTCTTGATTTACATAAAATTCTCCAACTTCCCACTGCGCGATCATTCTGGAACATTCTCCAAACGTCTAGCCCATTCTTGCCGCTTCTAGGATATTCTATACAAGACACTTCGGTCTCTGTCGGCTGTGTTATATGGCCGACTTTTCTACACATAGCTTTTGGCACACGAACATTTCTATAAACTATTATTTGCAAATTGTGTAATTTCATTACCAAATAATTCCATTGCGAATAAAGTGAAAATCCTCCAAATACGTAGCGTCAGTAAATAAACAAATATATCGCTCTTTCTACGTTTTAGCAACACGCAACAACCGAAAAATTGTTATTCGGTCACCGCCGGGGAATTGAATCCCGGATCTCTCGTTGAATGGCATCATCGAATACTTGAATTATATCCTCTTCATTGTAATGCATTACAGATTAATTCCATTACCTTGTGCAAACCATACTTGGGATTACCTTGTTAATTGTAATCTGTGCTTCCATTACTTTGAAATGCATTCCTGCCCAACTCTGTCATGTACTTATTCCTAAGTTTACTAAGGAGTAAGTTTTTTAGTCTTGCTGTTTAACCTACGTCACTTGTTTAGTACTCACCGATGAAAAATGACGAAGTGTGTTTGTTCGATTGTTCTTGCATGCTTACTTCCTATTAAATTTCTTATGCATCTAATGAAAGAAGTGCGGAACCCATAGTTTCTCCAGATAAAAAACAAAATGATGCACCTTGCACAAGCTTGAGTTTAGAGATCCTGGAACAGGGCATACAACTTCACTGTTGGCACCAAAGAATTTGGGTGGTATTATCAATGTGTTCCCGAAGGCATTTACGTAATCCTACTACGTCCTATAAGATGTAATAGTGAGCGCGGCGATTAATTGATAGATCGGCAGACAGACTGCCCGTTCAACTAAAGGAGAACCAATAGTCCCTCCCACTCATATCAATGAGATCTATGGTTCTTTCGTTGGGCGCACTACACCCAAGTGCGGCTCAGGCAACCAGAAAGGCTATTTGGTGTGTACTGAGTTTGTTTTCTAATTTTCTCTTTGAAGTGGCTACTCATAGAAGGCGGAAGAGTGCTTCGATTAAACACGAGAGGAAAATCATTCAATAAGCAAAAAGCTCTCAATTCGAAGCAATCTCCATTACGAAGCGTCAACTAGAGGAATAAGACTGCAATATGGAGTCTCCCTATTCATGTTCAGTTTTGCTTCTTCTCAAGTTCCATATCAGACGATAATCTGTCGCACAACTTCATATGCTTTTTAATCAGTTCTTCAGAACACTGTACTGCCCAAATGTTTGCTATTCTCCAATTTCTCCTTCGTGGTCTTCTCCCCCCCCTCCTCTACACCAAAATTTTCATACTGCTATTATTGACATATTTTCACTGTACTCCATGTAACCACTTCTTTCAGAAAACTTGTAAATTTTCATCGTCGTGGAGCGGGAATCGAAACCGCACCTCCCGATTTCTGGTCAAACATGCTTGTCATTACACTACCAAGGCCAAGGAAATTCCAAGCAACTGAACGTAGATATCTGAGAACCTTGAGATTTGTGCTAATCGAAGCTATTCCTGCTCCATCGTAGCGTCTCACGACCTTTTCTCACATCCAAGGTCGGATGTAGGTCACAAATTCCGGTGATGAAAGTACAATTGGGAAACGAATTTCCCCGAATAAATAATTCTTCATAAATACATATTAGGCATTGTAATGCTGTTATTGACATATTTTTACTGTATTCCATGTTTTTATAAAGAATTATTTCTTCGAGGAAATTAGTTTCCCAATTGTATATGACGTACTTTCATTACTGAAATTTGAGACCTACATCCGACCCTAGATGTGAGAAAAGGTCGTGAGACTCTACGGTGGGGCAGGAATAGGTTCGACTAGCGCAAATCTCAAGGTTCTCAGATATCTATGTTCAGTTGCTTGGAATTTCCTTGTCTTGGGTAGTGTAATGACTAGCATGCTCGACCGGAAATCGGGAGATGCCGGTTCGATTCCCGCTCCAGGAAGACGAAAATTTTCAAGTTTTCTAAAGGAAGTGGTTACATGGAATACAGTGAAAATACGCCAATAATAACATTACAATGCCTACCATGTATTTACGAAGAATTATTTCTTCGGGGAAATTCGTTTCCTAATTGTATATGACAAAATTTAATACTGATTGCTTGTTCCAACTACACTTCGTTGTTCATTTCCAATGCCTATCTACTACGTGGATCAGTCAATACTTAGTGTTTACCCAAAATAAACTGAAAAAAGCACTTGATTACAGCACAAACGAACTCCTGCAATATAACGATCAACATTTAAAAAATGCCTCTTCATTATTAGTCCTTGCGAACAAACTGCTCTTACAAAACGTTACATACATATAAGCATCATTTTTAAAACTAGAGATCAACACATTTGAAATGAAATGCGTCTTGTGAAAGATGCATTTATTTCAAACGTGTTGATCTCTAGTTTGTTCTTAGGAGTAAAAATAGTGGAGAAAAATGGTTATAGGATTTAACATCCACACAGTTTTTAAAAACGCGGAGTTCGATGTTTTTCGAGAAGCTTTATTAAAAAGGGAGTCTCCAGGTGGAATTTATCTTACATGTGAGTTTTCAAATGAAAATCTATTTTTCTAGCCTAGACCCCAATTATTACCGTAGCACGTGAATCGGCTCGATCGGCAAAAAGTCCTACCTGAGCAGGCAGTCATTTAAAATGGCAGTTGCCTTAGTAACGTAAAGAAGCTCACTCTGTAACACGTATACTTCGGCTTTATCCAGCAAAAGAACTGAAAACTTTTGTTAGGAGCTAATATCTCCATAGTCTTCCGCATAACACACTTCCAACTACTCCCAGTAGTCACATTAAGGTGGGCGTTTAGTGGTTTTGCTCCTTATACTTCTAATGGAAAAAACTTCTACCTTATTTCCTCAGCAAAGAAATATATTGAAATTGGTCCACTGATAAAAATGCATCCTAACTTAGATTAGTACAATCTGTATTAATTCTGCAAAAAACTTTCCTGAACTATATTAAAAAAATCAATGACTTTACTTAGATGTAGTAATGATACTTGCTCACAGGTGGCGCCACTCTTCCTTACCACCACATCGAAGCAAAGTTCTTGATTTTTAAAATTGTTCAAGAAAGTGTTTTACAAAAAATACCTATTGCACAATCTAGTTAGGATGTTTTTTTATCAGCGGGTTAATTTTGATGTATGGGAAATCTTTCTGCACTGAGGAAACAGGGTGGAATATTTTTTTATTTTTATTTTTTTTTTTATTGGAGGTTTAACGACCACCGTGAGCAACTCAATGGGCTATAAGCAGTCTCCCGTCCCTAATTTAGGGTCACTGGTTCCAGGGAAGGGAGAGAGCCAGTGCCGTAAGACAAACACAACATCCATGCCTCACCGGGATTCGAACCCGCACCCCGTTCGGACGAATGATCAGAGGCCATCGCTTAGACCACTGCGCCACCGGGGCGGCATGGAAATTTTTCCCATTGGATGTATAGGGAGCAAAACTATTAGACGTCCACCTAAAGGTGGTTCCACCCAAAATCTCTGCGTTATGTTTCAACGGTAAAACTTCTTTACATGTTTTCTTCGCAATTAATGTATTCCCAAGGATTAAAATTTACACATCGATAAAACTAACTTTAAGTTATAGCATGGGATACTTGATGCTTGCTAAACCATAACCATAATTAAGCAATCCAACATTTGTTTGTCTACAGAAGTCATCAATGTACGTTGGGCCACCTTTGCCTTTAATACTGCGTCGATAACTTCATGGCATGGATTCCACGAGATGTTGATGGGTGGTTTGTGGAATCTGAGACCATGCTTGATGAATAGCACTTTCCAGGAGTGGGAGATTGCAGGGTTGTGGATCCAGCTGTCTAACGGCCTGTTCAATTTCATCCCACAGATTCTCAATGGGGTTGAGATCTGGAGATTGTGGGGTCCACCTAAGCAAAGTAAACTCACCGGCATGTTCCTGAAACCAATCCTGTACAATACGAGCACTATGGCAGGACGCATTATCTTGTTGAAAGTAGCCATTGCCATTGGGATAAACCATCCACATGACAGGATGCACTTGGTCCGCAACGATGTTTAGATATAATGTGCCAGTCAGACGTTGATCAACACGAATTAAAGGGCCCAAAGCATGCCAGAAAAACATTCGCCAAACCATAACGTTGCCTCCACCAGCTTGAAGGGTTGTAACAATGCATTTGGGGTCCATGCTTTCGTGATGTTTCCGCCAAATTCTCACTCGGCCATATATATATACACACACTGAGTGGCCCCTTTATTATGACCACCTGGCAGTTTTAAGCAAATAAGCTATGGCTGCTCGTTGTTGCCGCCGGAGGACGAGGCTAGTATAAAAAGGGAAAGCTTAGTGCTTGCGACAGTAGCACAAGTGATTTTTGGGTGACGAGATGGGTAAAAAATGCGATTTGACGGACTTTCAATGTGGGATGATTGTAGGAGCTCGGACGCATGGAGCGAGTATCACCGAAACCGCCGCATTCGTGAAATCTTCCAGAGCAGCTGTTGTTATAAAGTGTTTAAAGACTGGATTGTCAGCAAAAAAACTGGGTCTCTACATGCAACGTGCGGTCGTGATCGACTAGTGACTGCTCGGGCGGAACGGAGAGTGTCCAGACTGGTAACAGACAACAGAAGGGCAACAGTGCAGCAAATTATAGACCATCTTAATCAACGATCCCTCAAATAATCTCTGCACGCACTGTTCGCCGTACACTGCATCGGATGGGAAATGGCAGCCGAAGGCCTGTTCGAACACCTTTGCTGTCTGAAGTTAACAAGAGAAAACGTCTCCATGTCGCTCAGGAGCACAAGGATTGGGCAATCGATAATTCGAAACAAATTATGTGGTCCGATGAATCACGTTTTCAGTTGCACCATGCCGGTGGCAGAGTGAGAATTTGGCGGAAACAGCACGAAAGCATGGACCCCAAATGCATTGCTACAACCCTTCAAGCTGGTGGAGGCAACGTTATGGTTTGGGGAATGTTTTCCTGGCATGCTTTGGGCCCTTTAATTCGTGTTGATCAACGTCTGATTGGCACATCATATCTACACATCGTTGCGGATCAAGTGCATCCTGTCATGTGGATGGTTTATCCCAATGGCGATGGCTACTTTCAACAAGATAATGCGTCCTGCCATAGTGCTCGTATTGTACAGGATTGGTTTCAGAACATGCCGGTGAGTTTACTTTGCTTAGGTAGCCACCACAATCTCCAGATCTCAACCCCATTGAGAATTTGTAGGATGAAGTTGAACAAGCCATCAGACAGCTGGATCCACAACCCTGCAATCTCACACTCCTGGAAAGTGCTATTCATCAAGCATGGTCTCAGATTCCACAAACCACCTATCAACATCTCGTGGAGTCCATGCCATGAAGAATCAACGCAGTATTAAAGGCAAAAGATGGCCCAACGAAGTACTGAGGGGCTGGTCATAATAAAGTCGCCACTCAGTGTACAGTGTAGGCTTATAGTTTATATACGGTTGTGACGTACGTCGCTCTTATTCTCTTTCGGGCTTTGAGAAGAAGACACCATGTAATAGAAGACCCTAATTTTTCGAACATGTAAAATAATATTTTTGAATGTTTAATTTGTGACGTACGTAGCTCTTAATCTCCTTGGAGGGGGCTTAAGCCCCCAAACCCCCTACATGGGTGCGCCAATACGTCCATAAGACTTACCCGGGACAGTGAAATTGCAGAAAGTGGCTGACGACTGACTGCTTGTATGAGAGGAGTGCAAGGCAAAGTCGCTAGCTGGAAGGAAGTCAAGGAGAGGTGAGGTATTGTGTCTGTGGAGAACGTTAAAATTTGATTTAGGCAAAAAAAAAACGACATTTTTTTAAAATAAATTGTTCTAGTACAGTACTATTTTCGTAAGCAAAAATGGAAAATTTTGAAAAGAAATTTAAGACAATGCATCCAAAAAGTTGAAGGAGACATTCCACCAACACTTTTATCTTACACCCGGGGCGTAATTAGTCAGGTCCGTGTATGTATGTGTGGCCAACTGGAGGGGGTCAGAATTGCGCTTATTCTTTTGTAGCCGGTTGTGAAAAGCATTCTAACCGCCCCGTTGGCGTAGTGGTCTAAGCGCTGGCTTATGACCATTCGTCAGAGGAGAGTCTGGGTTCGAATTCCGTGAGGCATGGATGTTGTGTTTGTCTTACAGCACGGGCTCTCTCCCTTCCCTGGAACCAGTGACCTTAAATTAAGAACGGGCGACTGCTTATAGCCCACTGAGTTGATCACGGTGGTCGTTTAACCTTCAATTAAAAGAAAATGAAAACAAAAAAATTGTCCTTTCAGTGTTTCGTAAAAAAGAAAGAAAAAAAGTTACTATAAAGCTTACCTACCAGAAATAATGCTCGCACACACGTCGCCCATCCCGATTTCGAAGTCTAGCGACGTCCCTGGTCTGCTACTGATCATTCTATCATTTTAATTATTGCGGCAATTTATATGTTAAATAAATTATTACGGTGAATGGATATAAAACAGTTAATTATGCTAGTGTGAGATGTAGAATAAAGCACATTGTTTTAACATTTTAAAGATAAGGAATTTATAGAGATGTGTTTAAAAGCAATGATATTCGTTAGTTGCCAGTAAAACAATTTATAGTACCTATTTGCTGTCTTGCCAAACTACCTTAGCCCCGATTTGTTAATTCTCTTCTGTCAGGCCGAAATACAAAGAGCTCTAGTAATTCTCATTGGCTGTTCAGTCGACGAAACAAAAGGACTTAATCCCTGCTTGGTAATTCCAGGTTGATTCCTTGCTATTTGGCCTAATCTGTGTTTGGTTATTCATTGCTCTTTGAAAACACAACCGTTCAGTCCTAATCCCCGTTTGCTTAGAGACGAAAATTATGGATAATCCTTTGCTATCAAGTGTATGTATATATATATATATATAATATATATATATATATATATACATACACTTGATGTAATTCTCATTGGTATATATATATATATATATATATATATATATATATATATATATATATACCAATGAGAATTACTAGAGCTCTTTGTATTTCGGCCTGACAGAAGAGAATATATATATATATATATATATATATATATAATTCTTGTCTGGTAGTTCTTTTACAATCGTGATTGAAGTTAGTCGACGTGGACAACAAATTGAAGAAACTGAAAGAGTGATACAAAGTAAAGATATGAGCAGGATTTTTCTTTTACAGAAATTAATACTTTCATCAAATAAAGGGCATTTTGGAGAAAGAAAGTATAGCTTCCGTTTCTATACTTTGTTGAAAACTCAGACTTTATAATATCCTTCGGTATCAGAAAAAAAAAAAAAAAAAAAATCCACACTGTCAGCTGGCATGCTGCACTGTTTATGTTCCAAAACATCAGTCAGCCCAATTGTGAGATGTTACTCAGTTTCGAAACAAGGTGTGAAACACCAGATCAAAAAATGAGGAGATATACAAGGTTTGTCCAGAAAGTAATGAGACCACTTTTCCTGGCCAATCCGAAGGGCAGAGTCTCCGGACCTGACGAGTGGTGGGGTATGTTAGGTAAACGATCGATGTCTCGTCAGTTGGCTCTGAGCTTTTACAGAGTGAGGATCGCTTGCGAAGTGGACAGCTGTGTGAGTGTCGCGTAACGGTCAAAATGCAGAAGAGTGTCGAACAGCTATACGCGGTAAAGTTTTGTGTTAAACTTGAAAAATCCGCGACCGAAACGTTTTTTTTTTTTTATTGGAGGTTTAACGACCGCCCGTTCTGTAAAGCTTTATTACAAGGTTACGGAACATGCACCACTTTCAGAGTTATCTGTGCGTATATACGAATAAGGGATGTAAGGTCAGGTGATGCGTAACATCACAGCCTCTCCTTGACAAATGTCAACCCCGCCTTCTCGTGGTGCATCCTGTTCCCACTAAAGGGGCTCTGACGACCGCCAATAGTGGTATAACTATACCATCGGGATTAGAGGAAATTCTATCCCACACTCACCAACCCGCTTGGCCAGCGTGGTGAGTTATGGCCAAACCCCTCCAAAATGATTCCACAACTTAAATCTTGGCCCTCAGTCTCCGGCAGCTGGAATGTACCTGGCCAAGGCAGCGGCCAGTGCGACATGAAGGCAGAGGGTGCTAAGAATCCCCGGAGGACCGGACTAGGCTGCCATCTGATGCTGACCTTGGCTACTTACAATGGACGCTCCCTATCTTCTGATTCAAGGCTTCTTGAATTGGAAGAGGAATTACAAAGGATCAAGTGGGACATCGTGGGGATAAGTGAGGTAAGGAGAAAAGGAGAAGATCTCATCGAACTGAAAAGTGGACATCTCTTCTACTATCGTGGGACAGATACTGGCAGAACTAGTGGTGTTGGATTTATAATAAACAAGAAACTGAAGGATAAAGTTGTAGAAGTTGAAAGTTCCTCTGACAGAGCTGCACGACTTGTTATCCAACTCTCGAAAAGATACCAGGCTCAGATTATTCAAACTTATGCACCCACCACAAGTCATCCTGAAGAAGAAATTGAAGAATTTTATGAGGAAATTTGTCGTCTAAATAATAAAGGTAAGCAGCACTTGAAAATAATTATGGGAGATTTCAATGCAAAAATAGGGCAACGGCAACAGAATGAAACTTCAGTAGGTAAATTCGGTCACGGCAACAGAAACCAGCATGGAAATACTCTCGTTGAGTTTGCAGAGGCAGAAGGGTTTTTCATCTTGAACTCCTTCTTCAAGAAAAAGCCACACAGGAAATGGACATGGAGACATCCAAATGGGACGACAAATGAAATTGATTTTATTATGTGTAACAAAAAATTCATCATAGAAGACTGCAGTGTGCTAAACAAGTTCAACACAGGTAGTGACCATAGATTGGTGAGATGTAAGATGCACCTCAACACTAAACTTGAACGTGGCAAGCTCATAAGACAAACAAAACCTATTGACATAACCAATCTTAAAAAACACCATAATACCTTCAAGTTGGAACTGAAGAACAGGTTCTCTGCTTTGAAAGGCCTAACATCAGAAGAAGTGGACATCTCTGAAGTTAACAGAAAAGTAACCAAAGCTCTTATGGAAACAGCAACAAAATTAGCTGGGTCTAAGAACAAGTTGCATGTAAACAAATTATCAGGAAAAACCAAAATGTTGATGCAAAAAAGAAGAGAGATGAGGACAACTAAAGAAGATGTGACTTCCAAAGTGGAATATATAGAGCTATGCAAGACAGTAAGAAAAAGTATCACTGAAGACGTAAGAAAATTCAACTGTGAACTAGTGAGGAAAGCAATTGAAAACAACCAAAGCCTAAAGATAGCAAAGGGACATCTCAGTAAGGGAAGAAAACAGATTATGGCACTGAGAAAAGAAGATGGTTCTGTAACAAGAAATAGAGGCGAAATTTTGACAAGAGTGAAAGATTTCTACTCCAAATTATATGAAAGGGATGATACATGCACTCCAGACATCATGAAAGATACCAGTACCAGAGTTCCTCCAGTCCTTCCAGCAGAAGTTGCACATGCAATCAAGAACATGAAGCTGGGAAAAGCTCCAGGAGAAGATGGAATTACTGTAGACATCATACAAGAAGCAAGTGGAGAAATCGAAACAGTACTCGCCCAAATTTTCACTCGATGCCTTAATGAAGGAAAGATTCCTGAGGATTGGAATACCGCTACAATGATCCTGCTACATAAGAAAGGTGACATTGAGGATCTTGGAAACTACAGACCTATCAGCCTCCTATCAGTAGTTTATAAAATCTTCACTAAAGTTCTTTCACACCGCTTGAAGGTAACACTGGACATGGCTCAACCGAGAGAACAAGCTGGATTCAGGAGTGGCTACAGCACAATAGATCATATCCACGTACTGAGAGAACTAATTGAAAGAGCGAGGGAATATGAACTTCCATTGTGCATGGCTTTTATCGATTATGAAAAAGCCTTTGATTCGGTGAAACCATCAGCAGTTACAATGGCTCTAAAAACCTGCGGTATTGAAGATGCATACATTAATATTATTAATAACATCTATGAAAATGCAAGTGCAAAGATTCGGCTGTTTGAAAATACAACACACATAAAAATTGGAAAGGGAGTGAGACAAGGTGACACCATATCTCCGAAGCTCTTTAATGCCACATTGGAGGGTGTTTTTCAGTCGCTGAGCTGGGAAAACAAAGGGATAAAGATTAATGGAGATTATCTAACCCACCTTCGTTTTGCTGATGACGTAGTCATTTTTGCAACTACCCCATCAGAGCTGCAGAGTATGATCCAGGAACTTGCTGACAAGAGTAAAGAAGTGGGATTAAAAATGAACTTTCAGAAGACAAAAGTGATGTTCAATGCTTTTACAAGAAATGAAGATTTATCGATTGATGGAGAAAAGCTGGAGATAACAGACACGTACGTTTATCTTGGACAGCAGATATCAAGTGAGGGTCACATTGATGAAGAAATTAATCGGCGTACAAAACTTGCCTGGAGAGCTTTTGGAAGAAACAGCATAATTTTCAAGAGCAATATGCCATTATGTCTTAAAAGAAAAGTGTTTGATCAATGCATCCTTCCAGTGCTTACGTATGGTGCAGAGACGTGGACCTTAACTAAAAGAGACATACAAAGGCTGCAGACAACTCAAAAAAGCATGGAGAGGTGCATGCTTGGTGTAACCAGGAGAGATAAGAAGAGGAACTCGTGGATCCGAAAAATGACAAGAGTGGAAGACATCATGATCAGAGTTAAATCCCTGAAATGGCAATGGGCTGGACATACTGCCAGAAGGACAGATCATCGATGGACAGCTGAAATTTTAGATTGGATTCCAAGGGACAGGAAAAGACCCAGAAGAAGACCACATGGGAGATGGGTGGATGAAATTCGAAAGTATGCAGGGGTGACATGGAGGAGACTGGCACAAGACAGACCGTTGTGGAGGAAACTTGGGGAGACCTTCGTCCAGCAGTGGATTGATAATGGTTGACAATGATGATGATGATATACGAATAAAGTGTTTTGTCAGAAATGTTTTTCATTTCATTTAATAAAAGATGTCATTTATACAGAGACACACAATTGATAGATCGCCATTTTCGTTTTACTGGTCACGCCCCAAGAAATTTCTGTGTACGCCACTGATTTACAATACACTTTTATTGAACCATCTTCGAGAAGCGTGTCGTCTTCAGTAGTTTCAAGCGCAGCATTTATTTACGAGCTCTCCTAAGAGCTTTGAACAAATGCCTTGAAAAATATTAAATTGAACTTGAGTTTAAGTTAAATTACGCTCGAGTTGTTTATTGGAACCTTCACCATCAAAAATGTCAGCTCCTCTGTTATATTTTCCGGATCTCCATATTTTAGTTTGGCAAAGTATATTTTTTGCTATTGAAAGCCTTGTTCATAGTTTTCGCCAAGTCCAATTTTCGTGCATTTTCTTTTAAGACGTCACTCAGATAGCTTACTTTTTTTAATTTTAATATATGCTCATTTTATATTTTCAATACCATTACTGCTGTCCACTGCGTTGTAAAAAATATTTTTGAAACCGTAATGTGTCAGGACAAGGATTAGACCTACAGTAATTTACGTGGAATAACTCGCCAAAAACTGTTTCATGCTAGATGGCGACAGTAGGGATTTTTTTTTTTTTACCTTCTCGATTAATTTACCGAACCTGTGTTTCTGGAAGCCATGGTACAGACAAACATCATAGAAAAAACATTACAATCCTAATATAACAATCATAGCAGATGCAGCAAATTAATTATTTCATGTATATCGATATTCTTTTCATTGACATTCTCTAGAAATTTTTATTGGTTTATTCCGGTAGTTTTCAAATTTCATGCTTTACAAGTTTGTATTAAATAATGTGTGAAATACTGTATTATGTACTCTTAAAGGAAGCAATTATTTTTCTGCATCTATACGTTGGCGCCATCTGTTGTGCAAATCGGACTTAAAATACGAAATGGGGTATCCCTTTTTAAGTTGCTAATTGTGCTACCGTGCGTAAATAATAAAAATTCAAAACGCACCGCATTTGAAATTATTTTGTTACCCGTCATACTTTTGTTACCAGCAGAAAATTTGGCACACATTTTTTTTTTAAATAAATTAAGCAAACACAAAAATCAACCCGGAAATTTCTGAAAATAAAATAAAAATTGAGCTGGCTACAATTGCTAAAATTTGCTTCCGAAATACATGTGGTTCATACTGTCTTTTTTTCAGACTGTGTAAGACCAAGCGAAATGCCCATATCCAGTTTATAATTTAATAGCAAAGAACTGGAACCTACAATAAACACAGAACAAATATCTCACATCTGGCAACACTGGAGCATCAGGCGACACGCAGTGGGACATATACGGTACTTATCAGGCGAGTCACGACAAACTCACCCAATATTTCTTTGAGCCCATCTTTAAGCCCCCAAAATATTTCAGTTTTTAGAATATCTGTCTAGTGTAATCGCCCACGATTTCCAGGAACTAGGATCATCATCATCATCATCATCATTGTCAACCATTATCAATCCACTGCTGGACGAAGGTCTCCCCAAGTTTCCTCCACAACGGTCTGTCTTGTGCCAGTCTCCTCCATGTCACTCCCGCATATTTACGAATTTCATCCACCCATCTCCCATGTGGTCTTTTTCTGGGTCTTTTCCTGTCCCTTGGAATACAATCTAAAATTTCGGCTGTCCATCTATGGTCTGTCCTTCTGGCAGTATGTCCAGCCCATTGCCATTTCAGGGATTTAACTCTGATCATGATGTCTTCCACTCTCGTCATTTTTCGGATCCACGTGTTCCTCTTCTTATCTCTCCTGGTTATACCAAGCATGCACCTCTCCATGCTTTTTTGAGTTGTCTGCAGCCTTTGTATGTCTCTTTTAGTTAAGGTCCACGTCTCTGCACCATACGTAAGCACTGGAAGGATGCATTGATCAAACACTTTTCTTTTAAGACATAATGGCATATTGCTCTTGAAAATTATGGTGTTTCTTCCAAAAGCTCTCCAGGCAAGTTTTGTACGCCGATTAATTTCTTCATCAATGTGACCCTCCCTTGATATCTGCTGTCCAAGATAAACATACGTATCTGTTATCTCCAGTTTTTCTCCATCAATCGATAAATCTTCATTTCTTGTAAAAGCATTGAACATCACTTTTGTCTTCTGAAAGTTCATTTTTAATCCCACTTCTTTACTCTTGTCAGCAAGTTCCTGGATCATACTCTGCAGCTCTGATGGGGTAGTTGCAAAAATGACTACGTCATCAGCAAAACGAAGGTGGGTTAGATAATCTCCATTAATCTTTATCCCTTTGTTTTCCCAGTTCAGTGATTGAAAGACATTTTCCAATGTGGCATTAAAGAGCTTCGGAGATATGGTGTCACCTTGTCTCACTCCCTTTCCAATTTTTATGTGTGTTGTATTTTCAAACAGCGGAATCTTTGCACTTGCATTTTCATAGATGTTATTAATAATATTAATGTATGCATCTTCAATACCGCAGGATTTCAGAGCCGTGGTAACTGCTGATGGTTTCACCGAATCAAAGGCTTCTTCATAATCGATAAAAGCCATGCACAATGGAAGTTCATATTCCCTCGCTCTTTCAATTAGTTCTCTCAGTACGTGGATATGATCTATTGTGCTGTAGCCACTCCTGAATCCAGCTTGTTCTCTCGGTTGAGCCATGTCCAGTGTTACCTTCAAGCGGTGTGAAAGAACTTTAGTGAATATTTTATAAACCACTGATAGAAGGCTGATAGGTCTGTAGTTCCTGAGATCCTCAATGTCACCTTTTTATGTAGCAGGATCATTGTAGCATTGTTCCAATCCTCAGGAATCTTCCCTTCATTAAGGCATCGAGTGAAAATTTGGGCGAGTACTGTTTCAATTTCTCCACTTGCTTCTTGTATGATGTCTATAGTAATTCCATCTTCTCCTGGAGCTTTCCCCCGCTTCATGTTCTTGATTGCATGAGCAACTTCTGCTGGGAGGACTGGAAGAACTCTGGTACCTTTCATGATGTCTGGAGTACATGTATCATCCCTTTCATATAATTTGGAGTAGAAATCTTTCACTCTTGTCAAAATTTCGCCTCTATTTCTTGTTATAGAACCATCATCTTTTCTCAGAGCCATAATCTGTTTTCTTCCCTTACTGAGATGTCCCTTTGCTATCTTTAGGCTTTGGTTGTTTTCAATTGCTTTCCTCACTAGCTCACAGTTGAATTTCCTTACGTCTTCAGTGATACTTTTTCGTGCTGTCTTGCATAGCTCTATATATTCCACTTTGGAAGTCACATCTTCTTTAGTTGTCCTCATCTCTCTTCTTTTTTGCATCAACATTTTGGTTTTTCCTGATAATTTGTTCACATGCAACTTGTTCTTAGACCCAGCTAATTTTGTTGCTGTTTCCATAAGAGCTTTGGTTACTTTTTTGTTAACTTCCGAAATATCCACTTCTTCCGATGTTAGGCCTTCTAAAGCAGAGAATCTGTTCTTCAGTTCCAACTTGAAAGTATTATGGTGTTTTTTAAGGTTGGTTATGTCAATACATTTTGTTTGTCTTATGAGCTTGCCACGTTCCAGTTTAGTGTTGAGGTGCATCTTACATCTTACCAATCTATGGTCACTACCTGTGTTGAACTTGTTCAGCACACTGCAGTCTTCGATGACGAATTTTTTGTTACACATAATAAAATCAATTTCACTTGTTGTCCCAATTGGATGTCTCCATGTCCATTTCCTGTGTGGCTTTTTCTTGAAAGGAATTCAAGATGAAAAATCCTTCTGCCTCTGCAAACTCAACGAGAGTATTTCCACGCTGGTTTCTGTTGCTAAACGTATGTTAATATTTCGAATTCACAGAAATTTTGTTATACAGAATAAATTTCGTTATATTTGGTCATTGGTGGTGTAATTTATAAAATTTAGGGAGTCTTCTGAGCGAATGTCTAATAGAGTAGTAGAAAACATTATTTTGAAATTATAGTTTAAAAAGATGAGAGATTCCTTTGTCAAATTACAAACTAAAATTCATAAACAGCCTTATGAGAGCAAATACTGAAAAAAAGAAAACATAACATAATATAAAACTGCGAAGAAATTGTAACTTGAAGGTCATGGATGTTCGTACCCATGGTCTCGGTACTATATTATATATACACACACATTAGATACTAGTACGTACAAACGTTTTTCGTTACTGGGTATGACATCATTCAAGTCAGATAAAATTTTCATGAACGGATCCTTTTTGGCAAAATTTCTGCCCCCTGTGCGATACTTAGTTTCCCTAATTGCCTCTCCCCCAAGTTCTGAGCTGCTGGCGTAGCCACTGGTAAGCATTACCTTTGTCTTGTAACGCCGGCATTCAGATTCATCTTGCTTTGTGGTAGCGAACTGTGTTGACTGAAGTCGTGATTTCTCTCTTTGGCAAGATGAAACGATTGATGATTTGTTTGGACAGGTAACCTGCGAATTCTCAACTGAAATGAGAAAAAGTGAAAGGGCTGTTACGACACCGCCAGGTCAACCTTACGGATGCCGAATATTGTGTGGATAG
This sequence comes from Macrothele yani, assembly GCA_039090855.1. Lineage (NCBI taxonomy): Eukaryota > Metazoa > Arthropoda > Arachnida > Araneae > Macrothelidae > Macrothele > Macrothele yani. The sequence continues at coordinate 7,747,542 of CM077014.1, forward strand.
AAGTTTCTGTATCGTTCGAGATTTCATAAAGGAAGAGAATGTGTGTGAAAAGTAGAGTTCCGGAAACTTTTAGAGCTGTTTGTGAGAAAAGAAGCCAAGTGATGAGAAATTACCGTTGATTGGCAGTTTGGAAAATAGTACATTGAAAAATGAATAGCAGAACTTTTATGTACATTTGAACATAACATCTGAAAGCGAAAAGTTTGTCAAAATGGTTTTGAAAACCCAGAGATTTCGCATGGCGACCATAACACGCGGTAAGAAAAAAAAAAAAGGAGCTTTTCTTTCCTGGAAATGTGAATGTTCCCTGGTCATTTCTTAAGATTTCGTTTCCATTATGCTTTCCTTAAAAACCATAATGAAAACGAAATCGGGCTTTTTAGGACGAGGAATAAAACATCTACTGTCAACATTCCTACAACGTCGTGCAAGAGAGCAAGTTCCTTATTAAAACCTGGTGTTCATACAGATCAATTGTTACTCTTAAGCCAGATTTCAGTAGCAAAAGAACAAAGCATTTTCTTATTAAACGATACGTAAGAAAGATAGTAACATTCAATATTGAACTTTGCGTGTCATTATGCTGATTTTTAGTTTCTTAGCACAAAGCTTGCAATTCTATTTAAGTGAAATTTCTTAAATTTTAGTCTTTGTTACGTTTAATATTTTTCTTCCAGTTAAATAGTTAAAAAATTGCTATTTAAAACTTTTCTTCCGTCCTGAAATTGCAAATTTCGTACCCTAATTTAGTTATTTGTCAAATTATGAACATCTTTCAGCAGCAGTTGCCTTTTAAGTATTTTTATTTTTTTACTTTCTTTGGAGGGGTAGAGCATTTAGCCTTGAGTATTTTATTACATTTTATTATTATTATTTTTTTCTTTTTCAGCTGCCTGATTTTAGGGTGAAACTCCATTTGAAAGTTTCCGCTCCCATTCGAATCTCAATGAAACGTCAGTGGCTTCTGAACGAAGTTTTAATTAGCGATTTTTTATACAATCGAGAATTCAAAATTACATCGAAACTCAGCTTATCTAAAAAGATTTTGAAATATATATGTGCATTATATTGCCGATGTGTTAGCCTTTAAAATAGAAAATCTTACACGCTTAATTAATAGGTAACATGTTTGCGTTATTTGATTTCAGGTTTAATCAAAGCTAACCTGAAATCACATGAATACCAGGAAGAGACTTCGGTTTTCATATAAAATCTTTATTCAAATTTACAAGAGTTAGTACCTAGAGAATCCGTAAGAATTTCGTTGGGTGCTAACTCTTTCCAATGCTCTTTCGGCCAGTATTCTATTTTGCTCAGCCGCTATTGTTCGAGTCTCTCTTACTTCCTCATACCTGGGCCTACCTCCGCTGCCAAAGCTCACTAACCGCGCATCACTTCCAAGATCATCTTCCGCCTGCAGCACGTCTTGCCTTTGAACATTTTATCCCACTCTCCTCTTTCTTACTTACTGGCAATCCTTTCTCACCGAAAAGCTAAATTATCAGATAAGGTGTCCTTCCAATTTGCCTGATATCAGGGTAATTAGTGCTGCAAAATAAGAGGGTATGAAGTTTCTATTGGAATTCCACTTCCCATTTTGCCTAATATTGGCAGGTCATTAGTGGCTGTCAAAACAGGATAAGGCAAAATAACTATGCTTGGAGCAAACCTAACCTGACTTGGAGTGGAAACTGAAAAGACGGATTCATCGAAAAAATGTCATGGTTTCTCAGTATTTCTCCGCACTAATGAGGTGCAGCATGCCACTATGGCTGAAGTAAACTTCACGCTCGTTGTCCTACCATCAATCTCCTCCCCCCCCGGAAATAAAGAATAATGTTTAGCCCAGCAAAACACTTGACTGACCGCTTACCTCCACCAGCAGTAAATATCCTCCAGGTATGACCTCTCTAACGCACATGGCCGACAGACACAATTGAGAATGACCAGTAAAAGCAGTCTTGCTCGGTCAGCACTCAATACCGCGCTGGCATCCAGCAGTGCCCCAGCACTATGGTGAAAGTGCCTAAAAGTCAATAAAATATCCCGGCGGCCAACACGTGGACCAGCAGTTGGGGACCAACAGCTAGCAGCAACCCCATCAGTTGTCATATGCCACAACAGGGCCAACAGTTGTCCATCACAGGCAGTGGCTGCCAAGCGGTTATGCAAACAGGCGCCATAAATGGTGGTTAGCCTAATATAGTCGGCCAATTGCCCAGTAGTGGCAAGAGGGACGACACCACAACTCCTCGACGTTTCTTTGTCAGCGCCATTTTTTTTCACTCCACGTGGTCGAATAAATCGGCCTTGTTGAATGATGTTACGACTCTGCGCTATTTTTCCCCACAGGAAATTTTACTTCGTGACGTCACAGTTGAGGAAATTTTCTCAACCGATCTGAAAAAACGCTCGGTGGATCAGTGTAGCATCGTATACCACGACAGTTTGGCTGCAAAGCAGGTGCTTTAACCACAAAGCCGCGCTCTCAGTTGTGGGTGCTTTCTTGAAGGTGAGCCTGTTTCCTGCGCGATGTGAAACGAAGGGTTCACTTTTTAATTTTACAATATTACGTGTTATTTTTCATAAATAGCCATTTTATATAATTCATAAATTTCTTTTTTTAACGTAACGTTTTTATTTACATTGAGGGAACTTTACTCATTTTCAACTGGTCTATCAACTTAAAGACGTTTCCCAAAGTTCGGCGCTGTCCTTGTGGTTTTGAAAGGCTATTTACGTGTTCATGTCACATATTTAATATTGTATTTTTTTTTTCACAGTCCGAAGCTACATTTGTTCTAAATAGGAACGATATATTTCTGCTTATTTTTGGCAGCAAATTTCTCCAATCTTTTGTATTCATCTCATGAATGAATGCATTATATTCACATAGCGTTGCTTAATTTTCTTTTTCAAACACTATCATTTTGTAATGAATTTATACCGTCTTTTTTTTTTTTTAAGAAATACCCGTTTGATATTAATCCACATTTTTTTCCAACATAACGAATTTTTTAAGGTCTTTGGGAGACTTTTGTTTGAAGCAGTTTAGAGTATATTAACGAAGGATTATTCGATACATTTAGTGAGTTGCCAGAAATTATTTCTTGTTATTCATGGGAATGGAGTGGGTGTGTTCCATGTCTGTTTGTATTCCCGATTCTTCGTGTGTTAGTGAAGGACTTTTGCTGTGAAATGAGTTTCTATTAATACAAGGATAACTGATTATTTCTTACAGTTCACTAATTATTTACTATTTTCCTTTGACTCAACATCTCCGTCAACGCGACAGTTCATAAGGAAATTAATTCGTCTCTCTTACTTTTTTTCTTTCTTAACATCCACCAAAATTTCAGGATGGCATAGAAGTCACCTCCGCGTTAACTGACTAGTAGCATGAGACTATGCACGTGTTGTTTATGCGCATGCGCAGTCCCGCTGTTTGAACCGCGTGTTAGTTAGTTGCCAGTTTCAGGCAACTCGTGGCGCTAGCTTGGAGGCCCGTAACTCACAGCGATTCTGCAGGTCTATCAACGATATATTAGAGGCTGCCAACTGATGGCGCTGGCACCAACGGATCGCCGCCGTACAGTGAGCGGCATATTTCAGCCAGCAGTGACCCATCACTGACACTTTGCAGCCAGCAGTTTCCCAAGACTTATGTTTTTGCAGGGTGACGTCGCCGAAACGCGAATATCTGTATTTTGAGAAGCACAACCGAAAGTAAGATGATTTTTAAATGTATGTATGCTATTATATCAGTTTGCGCCACTAAATAACGGATTATATATTTTTTTAAATCCGTTTATTTAGTGGTGCAATACGCATAAAGATTCGCCAAGCTTTCGCTCTCCACTGGGAGACTTTTTCAAGGCAATGGTATACATAAAATCGAGGGAATTAGAACACGTAAGAAAAAAAAAAAAGATGATTTCTTGAAAATAAATTTTATTTAGTTTTACAGATGCAAATATTATTTCAATAGATTCCTTTAACATACTGTAGGATTCATTTTCATTGCATTCCTTTCCTGAGGCACAGCATATCAACAAGGACTAAATTTAGAAGGCATAGGAAATCCGTGGCTACAGCTATGGAAATAGAAGCAAACAAGAAAGATGACACCGAATTTTTCGGTATAATGAGCACGTCTTCTGAATCCGTTCAGACGCTAATTATATTTATCAAAGCTATTCAAAGTCAATGGAACCGGTATGGAAAACTGTAATATCTGACCGAAGAAAGTTTTTAATCGGGCTTTAAACCTTGCAGATATTGCTGTAAACGGAATCGTGAACTTACGCACTCTGGTGGCAGACTTGTGGATTAAGAAATTTTTTTAATGATATGAGAGACATTTGGCAGCATAAGCGCTCTCCAACAAAGAAAGAATTTTTCAAATCGGACTCTTAGAAGTAGAGATATCGACAAATATAAGATATGCATCAAGGCCTCCTGGAGGGAAAAGCATGCACTATTTTAAGAAGAAAGTATTCTCGAAAGGTTTTTCGATGTCAGTGGTATCGGTCCAGGAAATATTTTTTTCAGTCGAGCTTTCAAGAGCAGAAATTAACACTTACACCTTCTGGTGGACAAACCATTATTTACCAAATATTAGAAATTACATGAAAAACATTTCCCATTAGGAGTTCTATGCGATACAGAAAGATTTTTTTAAATCGGAGTTTTAGAAGCAGAGATATCGGGGAAACGCAATTTACCTTTGCGCCCCCTAGCGGGAAGTCTAAGATTTACTTGAAAATTTTGAAATCATGAAAAATATGTCGCACCGGAAGGTCTTTCCAACAAAGAAATTTTTCAATTCAGATATTGACAAAAATAAGATTGATATCTATGTCCTCTGGCGGAGAAAACCATGCAATATTTTAAAAAGAAAATATAGCAGAAAGGTTTACCGACGTGAGTGCCAATGGGCCGCGAACGAATTTCTTCAATCGAGATTTTAGCAGCTCAGATTTTGTGGCAAATACATCAGAAGCAAAAAGTAACATTTATGCCTCCTGGTGGCCAAACCATTATTTACCAAAAATTAGAAATCATATGCAAAATATTTCTCATCAAGAGCTGTATCCTCTAAAAAAAAAAAAAAAAAAAAAAAAAAAAATTTCAAATCGCAGTTTTAGAAGCAGAGATATCGAAAAAAAAAAACGTAATTCCCTTTTACGCCCCCTAGCGGAAAATCTATGCGTATCTTGAAAAAGTGTCTATACCTAAAATACTTTTCGACATAAATGGAAACGAAAGGTAAAAGAATTTTTTCAATCCGATGTTTAGAAGCAAATACGGGGAATTAAATTTATTTTGAATTCGATATCTGCATTTACGCCCTCTAGCGGCGAAATTGTACATCGTAAAAAAAAAAAAATCCGAAATAAAGGATCATCATTCGCATATTTCAGGTTTCCCACTGCAAAAAGAATATTTCAAATCGGACTAATAGTTGCAGAGATATGGTGTTCACAGACGGGACAAACCGATAACATAAGCACGATCTTTTTTTACAAAAGACGTGCTTTAAGAAAAATATTTTAGCACCTCATGGAAAGACGATTAAGGTAACTTACAAAGAAGTACCTTAATACTAGAATTCACGCTTTCTAGAGATCTCAGCTTCTTTTAATAATTCCATTTTCTTGGATTTCGGAATGATTTGTCCAATAGATTTTCACTTTAAGTAAAAATTACATAAAAAGCATAGAAGTTTATATTTAACTAAAATTCATTTACTTGTTAGACAAATCTCGTTTGTTCTTATTTTGCAGCATCTAACTTCTATGAAAATATAATATTTTAAAATTAACTGGAGCTTTCCTGCACTATACATAAATAAAGTGTCAAATGGATCAAATCAAGGAGAGGGAATGGGGGTGTCCCGGTTTCATGGTAGTCTATATCTTCCGCAGGGTCCTAGAAAATAACTACGTAACATTTGGTCCAGATAGGGCAAAGGATTGAGACACAAAGCATCAAATGGATAAAATCAAAGGAAGTGAGGTGTCCAGGTGTCATGGTAGCCTATATTTTTCGCAAGGGTCCTAGTGAGTAATTATGCAAAATTTGGTCCAGATCGGTCAAGGGGTTTAAACACAAAGTGTCAAGGCGATGAAATCATGGGGCTTAATGAATACAGGGAGAGGAAGCGGAGTGTCCAGGTTTCATGGTAACCTATATTTTTTCGCAGGGCCCAAGAGAGTAACTATGCAAAATTTGTCCAGATCGGTCAATGGGTTTAGGAGTTTATAGGGAACCGTAAGGAGGCATTCTATTTTATATAGAGAAAACAGATTACAAAAGTATTGTTACCTCACTGCTAACACACACACTGAATATTTTTCGTGTCAGGGTGTACAGGAGATAATATTCACTACACACTCATTCACTGTAGTAAAAATCAGAAAACACATCTTAAAGCTTATACTCGGGCAGCATCGCGTGCGATTCGTCCAGTAAATTAAGAACTTAAACACTAAATAGCCAATTGACTGTTTGACATCTATTTTGCATTTCTAGCTCAAAACCAAAATGACGCATTTTTAGGTTCACAACAAGTGTTGCGTTCAGAGAGATTTCTTCCGGAAGGGGGGGGAATTCAAATTTCGAGGGTGCTAAAACTCTTTGACCGATTTATACATATATAATCACAATTTTTTTATTTATATATATATTAATATATGTAAAAATTTTAAATAGGGTACACAAATTTTCTTATGCTCTTTCTTATTTCGCAAATGCAGATTCCAAGAAATCTACACATACAAGTTATTAAAAATGCAAAAATATTATACCTTTGCTTTAATTCAGTAATGCACCATGGGGTGGTGTAAAATATTGAGGACGCTAGGAAAGGTAAGGCTGTGCTGGAGAAAATCTTCCCAAGACATTAGGAGTGGTAAAAATGTCCTTGCCTTACAACAAGCGTTTTTCTGATTATTAAGGAATCATTACAGTGTTACCTGAAAACGTATGGTGTAAGCCATTTCCCTGCCATTTAGTTTCAGCCCATTTAGATTAGCAAATAGTAGTAAAACAACCAAAACCTAACTAACGTTTCGATGCCAGTTTCAGGTGCCTCGATTTTTTTTTCATTTATTTATTTTGTCACAGAGTATAAACCACTACCGACAGAAAAAAAAAACTCATTATGGGAACAATTTCTGATAATTCGCTATTGTTAAAAATTTGTTAGCAAATATTTTGTTGTATTGGAAGCACTAACGTCGCGTTAACTATACTGAGGTTTAACCGTATACATGGAAAGTCAGCATCCAGAAGACTGAAATAAAACTGAATGCCAGCTACCAATATATGGTGATGAATTGCAGTGCAAAACATCTTTAAGGCGTGGAAATAGATTTTTATTGTGAAAATAGTCCGAGTTGTCAGTGCTTGAAAAATTGCCCCTTAAGCGAGGACTGTTTTAATGTTTTGTTGAAGGATGATAGAAATTTCAGATTGAAGTCCATGTGGATAGTTTCTTTATTATTATAATTTCCCCCATTTTCTTAATTTTTTGAAATTAATTTCTTTAAATATTCAGTTAAAAACGAACACAATTAGACTTAATATAAGGAGAGATCGCCCAGAAATTTACGGGGTGGCATTCATAGATTTTCGGGAAGCTAAGCACCCCCGAGAAGATATACATCACTGTGCGCAACATGCAAAATTTAAAGCAAAGTTTACAATAAAATAGTATATATATTAATGAGTCTAATACTTAGGAAATCGAAAAAAATCTGAGTCACTAACTTTGTCATTCTTAGTAAAATGAAATTGCATTTATTTTGATCTTATAACGGTAAAAAATAATAATAATAATAATAATCCTATCCTCTATAGCAAATAAAGCAATTGTTTCAAAGAAATACGGACGAGCATGTTGACGGAAACCTTTTAGTCTTCTGAAGAATGGTTTCTGAATGCACAAAGCGTAAAAGGAATCAGTGTGGATGCCCGTATATCTCATACTTCTCGAAGAAATTTATTTACCCAGCCAAAATGGGATATGATGAATATTGAACAAAAGTGAAATGACACTCGCGCATACACACGTTTTGCGAATTATTCGACCGAACGGAAAAGCTTTTGTATTTCCGCATTATGCGTATGGCTTCTTTTAAAAACGCCTATTCAATTTTGTTTCCAGGCCGCCATTATTCGGGCACGAAGTGCCTATTGTGGTTGGGTTTTGTTCGATTTGGCAGTCAGTGGCTTCTTTGTACTTACTCTGATCGGAAGGGCGCGTTCCGGCTTAGCAACAACATCCGTAGTTCTGCGCTCACCTCTCGAAAGGAAGCTTTCAACATAGAATAATGATGCATTGCAGGTGGAAAGATTTTTAACTCGATAAAAATTCATTTTCCACTTTCGAGTCAATAACACGCCCCGATTCTATTTTGGAAAATCGGGAAAAGAAACGTAAGTAGGAAGCACTGAGGGATGGAATATTGTATTTCGATACGTCGTTCGGAACGAGTCGTCCCATTCAGTACAATCGCAGACTTAATTGAGTGAAGAACTTCATTTACGAAAGAGAATGTGAGAACAGGAGCATACGGAAGTAATTTTATCCATGACGCTCGGGGAAGAAAACGGAAATAAAAAAAGTAAATGAAATAAAAAAAAAAAAAAATAAGGAAAGAGTTAATCTAGAATTATTGCATAGTCCAAAGCAATTTCAAAAACAGCAGGCAAAATGTTTCGCTATATTTATATTTTTACTGGCAAATTTTAGTTGAAACACAGGGCCGGTTTTAGGGCCATGCGAACGGTGCTGCTGCGCCGGGCGTTAAGTTCAGAAGGCGCTGAGCTGAACACTTTTTGCGGGGGGGGGGGGGGGTCTTGCGAAATTGTTGATTACACATTAAAAAAAAAATACAGGTAGGCTCAGTTCTAAATGAGCCGTCAGTCAGTTTGGAACGTAGATCTACGACTTGAAGATCAGAGAGTTTGAATGAGCTAGTCGAGTATGGTTTCAAACAGGAACGTCGCTAGACTTCGAAATCAGGGGGGCGAGCATTATTTTTGGTGGAGCAAGCTCAATAGCAACTTTTTATTTTTACTAAACACTGAAAGAGCGAATTTTTAATGTTTTTTTTTTCTTTTAATCGAAGGTTAAGCAACCACCGTGGCACTCAATGGGCTAAAGCAGTCACCCGTCCCTAATTTAAGGCCATTGGTTCCAGGGAAAGAAGGAATCCCGAGCCGTAAGACAAACACGACAACCGTGCCTCAAGGGATTCGAACCCTGACTTCTCTGACGAATGGTCATAAGTCAGAATGTAGCCTTCAACTTTTTGCTTGCTCTGGATATGCATAGTCTTAAATTTCTATTCAAAATTTTCCATTTTTGCTTACGAAAATAGTCCTGTACTTGAACAATTTATTAAGAAGAAAATGTCGTTTTTGTTTATCTAAATCAAATTTTAACGTTGTGCCACGCAGACACAATACAGCCCCCCTTCCTCCTTAACTTCTTTCCTTCCAGTCAGCGACTTTGCCTTGCACTCCTCTCCTACAAAGCAGTCGTACTTTACTGTCCCGGGGCAATCATAAGAGCGCTAATATAGCTTTATGCTCCACTTACCGTGTTAGAATCCGCAATTTTGTAAAGAAACCATATGGCAGAGCAATTAGTTAATTACCACCCTCAGTGAATTCTTATCCACTCTTCTCATTCGCCCTCTGCCCATACGAACATGGAAAAGTGAATAAGGAATTGGAAGAATGAAAAATAACTGAATTTTCATGGCGCTAGGATGCTATTTTGATAACCTCTCTGCGGAGACGTGAACAACGCACTTCCTAAGAAAAAATACGTAGAGCTACATGAAGTAAAACGCAAGACTTAACCTTATTATTATTTGGCAAATCCAGATTATATTTTAAGTATATTGAAAAATGGCCCATTTTGAAGTGGGTGGGCGGCAAGGTGGGCAAGACAAATTTCAGGGTGGCTCAAGCATACCCTCGCACCACCTTGGCAACGTCCCCGGTTTCAAAGCGTTTATTTAATTTGTTACAGCCAACACAGGTCTATGATATGAAAAATAGCTTACATAATTTTTGTAAATAATGTTGGATACATTGCAACACACAAAGCAGAGCTCGAGACGGGTCGGGTACTTGTTCAATCGGTGTGTTGGATTTTTGTTTGGCTGCGGCTGCTTTCAGGCGCTCTTGATACTCTCTAGTTTGTTGGGCTGCAGTGTTTTTGGGCTTCTTACATTCCTCATCACTTGCTTTTGCCTTTCGTTTTGATTTCTCCACTTTTGCAAGCGTTCATTCTGCGAGTTCCGCGGCACTGTCGAAAATGTTAGCCCATTCACACCAGAACAATTTTTAAAAATTTTAGTTTAAACCACTGCGATATATTCTTTATATATCTGGATATATCTCGTCGACAGCTTTAAAACGATACCACTCACAGTCGTTTTGCACTCAGTGTTGCCCAGATAAACCGCGATATTGTCAAAAGTGTTCACCGGTTCACAAGAAAACATTTTTTTAAATGTTCAGTTCAAACCACTGCGAAATGTTCTTCGTATATTTGAATAGATCTGGTAGAGAGCTTTAAAACGATACCACGCACAGTCGTGTTGCGCCCGCAGTTACCGAGATAGACTGAATCAAACCCGGCGGTACACCCAGAAATATTGAATCATCTTCCCCGCGCACGGGGAGCGTCGCACGCACGGTGCATTGCGCAGTGCGCGAATTGGACTCCATGCTGTTTACGAATATGCTAACACGATTAGCGTGCGCTACGTATTTTTAACGTTATGATGATTTCAACTGGGACCTATTTTTGTCACAGGTGGTTGGCCGTAAGTCGCCCCATACTATCTGCGGAGTTAGACTTAGTGCTACGTTAAAAACAAAAATACTCTGCGAGTATTGTAATTCAAGATGAGCTATGACGATTGGAGCCGTTGAAAGATCTGTCAATGGAACAATCCAAATGGTCACAACAGAGTATTGTTAGAGCTAAGCACAAAAAGCATTGTTGTTTTTGTCGTTGACCTTGGGATCAACGCGCGCTGCTATTAATTTCTATTGCATATCTTACCCATATGGCACGCGCACACACACACACACACACACACACACACACACACAGGCACATCTGCATGGTAAGGCCTTTAGTTTGATACTTGAACCACATTTTTACGTTCAGCCGTTCTCTCAAAATAGGTCTCACGGTAAAAAACTTTCTAGAATGAAGATATATATGGCGCAACTCAAGATGTACATTCTAAATATTTTCACTAACCATGGTCAACGGAATGTTAATTTACATCTTTACATAATGGGAAGAGTCTTACCTACGTGAATAAACTGGATCGAATGAATATGAAATTGTATATATATGTACATCACACAGTCCAACGGCATGACGCAATCAGGTCTTCGAGAGTGTTCGCTGTTTCGATGAGAACCACTCAGAAAAGAGAGGACTTCGGACTATCTCAGTCCCTCCATGCTCCTGCCTTAAACAGCGCGTGAATCAACTGCAGGTGATCAAATGTCAACCGCCGGCTTCTCCCATAGACTTTATATGGGAACTTTGCCGCCCCACAACGCCTGAACCGTTGCCCCAATCTCGTTTTTCTCTTCGACTCTACATGGTAAGACCTTTATTTTGTTACCTCAAACATATCTTTAAATTCAGCCGTTCTCTCAAAATAATGCTTACAGTAAAAAACCTAATAGAATTAATATATAGATCTTTGCAGCAATGTCTTCAATTGCTAATCACGGCACTATTATAACAGCTGCAAAGAGTATGATTTTAGGCTTAATGTTCCTAAATGTTTTGCTTCTCAGTCATCACCCAAGTCCTCAACAGAAAACGCTTCGTTAAAAATTTAATCTTGTAATTAGATCTGTGAGATTCAGCTAGTGGTTTGAGCATGGCCCTTGAAAGCAACGCGTCAGCCTTTGCTCATAACAATATCAGCAGTAATCGCGACAGAAAGCACTTTTTTTACATGTTCTACATAAAGATATTGTTATGGAGCCAGCAAAATTAGGGTTCATAAAAACCATACTCGAGAATAACAGCGAGTTATGACAAACCCCTTTGTGAGATGGGTGTTTGAATATTTAGGGTTACACTTCTTAAGGCGCATTAGTTTACGTGCTATACTAACAGTAAAGTTTCATGTCGATACGCGTTTCTTCGTTATTGTTTTTCCTCCCTCTACAACTCAAGCATCGAACGATTAAGTGGAATAGCCAAAACTTCTGACTTTACTTTCCAGTTTCTAATGAGAGGAGCCCCGCCAATAAATCTGAATATTCGAAGAAGACAAATACCATAACAACTGAGTGTTTCACTTGGGATGAACCGAGGCACTTGAATGCTGAAGAAATATAAATTCAAAGACAAATTTCAAAATACAATACTTCTGTCACAGATAAAAATAAAATATCTGATGGCGCCTATCCTTGTTATTCGTAGCTAGCGCGCACTCACTGAAAAAAACAAAAAAAAAAAACAGATAGAAACGAGTGGAGGGCTGAATTACACACATCTTCAAGAAATGAATGTTTTTTGCAATTTAAAATTCTTCCGAAAAGAGCAAAGGAGGATTCAGGAAGAATTGCATAAGTCATTTCATGCAGCTGCTTTTTTGAAGAAGGCGTTATAACCCGCTCCTCGTAATGGGATTTCACGAATATGACACGTAAGTTGTTCCGGTAATCATTTCAGAAATATCCCCCCCCCCCCCCAAACGGGGACAAGCCAGAGTCGCGGAATTAATCTAGTCAGCGAGTGAAGTCGTCTTGTCGCAAAATAATCTTTTGGAATGCCACATCACCTTCAACGAACAACGATGACCACGCACTTCTAAGAAATGATGCTCTCTACACGAAAAAACTAATGGATCTGTATGGAATGTTTCTGAAAGACCTGCAAAATAAAATTCTTTTCAGAAATACTATCGAGCGCTTTTCACAGTGGATTTTGTCTAATACTTGAAAACAAACATTACATAAGCCTGTGCGTACAGCATATATTGTATCCCCAGTTTATTAGGAACAACACACAAGGAAGCATAATTCCGGAGTATTTCCTGGGAAAAGCCACCCTCAAGAGATATAACAGGAAAGGCGAAAATTCCTGAATTTTTCGTCTTATTCTGAATGGAAATAGAAAAGCCTACGCTTGATCAATCAAACGCATAATTAATTCATTAAGATAATAATTGAATGCTTTCAGTCTAGTTTTAACAAAGTTTAGGGACAATATGCAGCTAATAACATAAGAACTCTTCTATTTTTCAAAGCCCTTAATATTTAAATGAGAGAAAATGTAAAATGTTTAATGTCGCAATAAATGAAATACAGGATTACACCTTTGTACAATACAAATTTTGAAGTTGTGAATCCATTTATTTGTGTAAATATGACATGGACAGATAGTATCCGAAAACCTGAAAATTTCGCAGTCCTGGAGCGGGAATCGAACCCGTGTCTACCGGATAGCGCCCGAATATGCTAACCACTACACCACCCAGAACGGCCAAGTTAAAAAAATTCCGGTTAATTTGAATATAGCCATCACATAATTCGCTAAACGAAGCAACCGGCATTCATATGTAGCGAATCTGGAGGTTAGAATTCATTTCGGTGATTGCCCGGAGGTGCATAAATCAATGAATGAAATACGGGATTACAACATTGTACAATACAAATTTGGAATATGTGAATCCGTTTAGTGGTGTAAATATGACATGGACGTTAAAAGCCAGATAATATATTTTTTTTTTTTTTTTGACTGGAGGTTTAACGACCACCGTGAGCAACTCAATGGGCTATAAGCAGTCGCCCGTCCCTAATTTAGGGTCACTGGTTCCAGGGAAGGGAGAGAGCCAGTGCCGTAAGACAAACACAACATCCATGCCTGACCGGGATTCGAACCCGGACCCCTTACGGACGAACGATCAGAGGCCAACGCCTTAGACCACTGCGCCACCGAGGCGGCCGCCAGATAATATCCGAAAACTTTAAAATTATTTACACCAATAAACGGATTCACATATTCCAAATTTGTATGTTTAATATCTGTTCGGTTGCTTTTCTTTAATGACCACCTTGATGACTCCATGGGCTACATACTATAAGCAGTTGCTTGTTTCTAATTTAGGGCCACTGGTTCCATGGAAGGATGAGAGCCAGTGCTTTAAGACAAACACCCCACCCATAGCTCAACCGGGACTTGAACCCGGGTCCACTCGGAAGAACGGTCAGAAGCCAGCGATTAGACCACTACACCACCGAGTCGGCCGATCCTAATTTAAGGCCACTTCTACTGAAGAGAGAAAGCCAGCTCCATCAGGCAAACACATCATCTATATGCCTCCCTCGGTATTCCCATCTCGGATGAATTATTAAAACCCATCGCCTCGTACCACTCGGTCACCAAAACATTAAAATTTTCGTATATTAAAATTTTCGTGCAAAATCAGAGAACTGTTTAGGTTGTTTCACCTCGATATTACTGTAGGAATACTACTGCTTTAAATATCGGGTGACTCAAAAGTCCATATAAACTTCAAAACTTTATAACAAAAGAACAAGCACGTGTATGACAATGTTGTTTGCAAGAAAAGCACCTGCTAGTAGAGAGGATCGGATTTTGTTTAGCAAGGGAAAAAGTTCGAAAATGCGACGCTTCACACGAATGCAAAACCATGAAAGATATGCAAATATAGTGCCTTTAAATGCGCTAAATAGTTAAACTGCATCCATTAATCGTCTGTGAATTGTCTTCATCCCTCTCGTTATTGAAAACGGCATTCAAGGAGTGGTTAACAACGAATGAACCTTGCTGGATAAAGCCTTGTTTGTGAAGGTTTTTTTTATTTAAGCGGAATATCGGCAAAAGGAGCTTTGCTAAAAATCCGAACACAGAAAGGACTGAAAAGGGGTCATAGTTCTATCCCCTGTGCCACTTTACAGTGCGTAGAAGGACGATTTGAGTAAACTGGAAGTTCTCTGAATCTTCTTCCCCGACGCAAGAAACCAGGGTTAAGTGAATGCCGTTCGAATGCTGTGGCATTCGAAATGGACGAACTAGCATCTCAGACGACAAGTGGAACAAACAGTGCTCGTGCAGCAGCAAGATGTTTGGGCATACCGACAGCATCAGTTAACTGTATCCTTTACGGCGTGTTAAATCTGTACCCATACAAACTACAAACCTGACACCAGTTGTTACCAGCAGATAACACGCAGTGGGAAAAATTTGCCGAATGGGCTCTGCCAATGATCCCGAGCAAAGTTGTTAAATGTGTTGTAGACAGACGAAGCTCATTTTTCGCTTACATGGGTCTATCAACACCCATAATTGACGAATACGAGCACAGGATAATTCACATGCGTACACAGATGAACCACTTCATTCGCCACGAGTTATGGTTTGGTGTACGTTCAATGCATCCGTCATTCAAGCGCTTTTATTTGAGGAACAGTGCCCCAAAAAAGGCTGGAAGACTTGTTAAGTAAATGCCGAACGCTACTTGAAACTCCTGCGTGAAAACGGAATGCCATGTTTGTAAATCACCTATATGCAGGATGGTGCGCCAACTCACGTAGCATCTCTAGTAAAGAACAGTAAACCACCCATTTTGGTTCATACAAACTAATTAGCAGGCACTACAGCATCCCGTGACCACCTCGGTCTCCAGATCGGATACCCGTAGATTTCTGGTTGTGGTGTTTAACGACCAACCTGAGCAAATCTAAACTTTATTAGCAGTCGCTCATCCCTAGTTCAGAGACGACAGTTCCAAGAAGGAGACAGGCACACAACACCCATGCCTCATCCGCGACTCGATCTCCAGTCCAGCACGAGCGAGTAGTCAGAAGCTAGCTCCTCGGACCACTCGGTCACCGGGAACACAATTTCGAATGAGTACGAACTGTTCTTAACCTTCGCATTTTTAAGTATATTTAAGAAATTTTATTATTCATCTTGCAGTACGTTTAAAAGTTCGACTTCGATGTTTGTAAGGCTGAAGCGAAGTATAAAATATTATCGTGCGCATTTAAAAACATTTGCTTTTTCTGCAAGTACAGCTCTTTGGTGAGGACCATGTGTCTAACAGTTCCTCTCAAGAGGAATTAGACAGTTCTAGAGGATGCCCCAACAAATGACGTACCCAGAGGGGGTGCAAAGGTCCATACGCACTCCCCAAAATAATTTTGTCCAGTTTTAAAAATTGAAAAAAAAAAAATGTCGGTGACGTTATTTTGCTAGTGTAGCCATTCTGGTCTTCCTTAAATTGCTATTAATTACTTCTTTATTTGGAATGGTCAGACGAGGTTCACATATGCCTCTTTTTAATGCCTATCCCCACCCCCACCCGCGCGCATTTCCCACTTGTATGCCACCAAAGAAAGAAGAGAGCGAACTGGTGTTGTATGTTGTAGTGACCAGGGCGTCAGTCTAATGAATGGTGGGGCCTGGGGAAGGGAGGGAGTAAAGCCTTTTATCTTGAGTACATACCATAGCAGGAAAACAAAAACATAGAATGAACATTACTTTGTAATTAATAGTATTTGAGAAGAAAAATAATACCTGTTCTGATGCACATTTTTTTCATTACTTTAGGAAGGAATGATATCGTAGCTGCAGTGATAAAACCAAGAATGAGAATTTTTCGATTGTTGACTTGACATGTAAAATTTTATTCACTGATGCATAATACAGATTTTTTTTTATTATTATTATTATTTTTTTTTGATTGGAGGTTTAACGACCACCGTGAGCAACTCAATGGGCTATAAGCAGTCGCCCGTCCCTAATTTAGGGTCATTGTTTCCAGGGAAGGGAGAGAACCAATGCCGAAACACAAACACAACATCTATGCCTCACCGGGATTCGAACCCGGACCCCTTCGGACGAATGATGAGAGGCCATCGCTTAGACCACTGCGCCACCGGGGCGGCCATAATACAGATGCAACTTGATGTAAATGTTATGCATACTGCTTGAACAGTTTGGTGTAATTGCAAAAGTGATTCTTGATCAAATTTAAATTTTAAATAGCGATAAATCAAACTACAAAATTTCGCATTGATGGTTTTGACATTGCGGTGACGATATGCACCCCCGCCCACCCCAAAAAATTTATTTTTGGGTACGACACTGGCCCCAACTGTTGCAACGTAGAGCTACATTTTCTCTTTCGAAAAGCTTTAGTTCGTGTATAAACATCTAAACATAAGAAACTGTACTGAGCGTAAAACTGTTATTGGCTCTAAAGAGATACTTGTTGACCGTACAGCATTTGCTTTCCAAACAACTGACCAACGATAACAACCCTTTCCCTGACTGATCACATTTCCAGCCTTTCCTACAAACGGCCCGGCCCGGTTTAGAATTCCATGCGAGGACATCCGAACTATGCTTGTATTTAAAGTCTCCTCTTCCAAAATTTGCTCTAATTTAGGGATAGTAAATTTCACTTCTTGGCCTTCGACGATCAGTGTGCCAAAGAGCTTTTCCCATTTCTTTGACCACTTTTTGTTTTGTTTTGTTTTTTTGTTTTTGTTTTAGTGCTTAGGCGAATCAATAAGTCAATTCCAATAACCTTTGGCGGCGGATTAGGGATTGGCAAATCAGTCTCTTCCAATGTTATTACACTATTTTGACTGAAGGGCGTTTGTTTAGCACAGGATTCTGCATAAAAACACATTCTCAATAACAGATCCAACTGAAAAATAATCACCTGTCTGGAAACGTGTGAGATTTCCCAATAAGCAATAACTTAATGGAAAATCGTGGAAGGCACTTCTAAATTCGGCAGACTGCTATTCATTGTTGTTTGAGTTTTAGTGGTCAGTTTGAAGTCGAACTTCCAAAGGAGATCTTTGCTAGATGTAAAAAAAACATTTACCATGCTACGCTATTCCTACTGTAACCAGAAGGTTAAGAACGAGACGAAATTACTAGGTATGCATATGCGACCTTGAAAGAGTGTTGCCACTGGCACCAACATGAAAATGTGCCTGTCACGCGCGCATAACGAGAAGCAAAACAGTTTCCAGCGGTTGCTCTGGATTTTTTTTTCAGGTTTTCGCCAACCCATTCGCCAAATTTAATTTTTTTTTTTTTCGCCAAATGTAATCTGAAGTCGCCAATTTCTTTTTCCACACTCCGCTGGATATATAAAAACCCATAAAAACATAAAGTGTTGTAGTAGTACAAAAACAATAGGTTATAGATTCTTTACAATTAAGCAGCAAAATACACTGGCATGCAAAAATTAAGGTCGAGACGGTTTTTCGAATGTAACGTCGTACAGAAGTGCTCCACGTCGACTCAAATCATACCATAAGATCCCCAAAATGTAAGAATATGGAACAAGTGAGCAAAACCGTCTAAACAAGGAATCCAAAAGGATACAAAGGCACTTTATTGAAAAGGTAGCTTCGAGCACAACTGGACAGAAGACAGAAACGTCCATGTGACAGGCGGCTGCCAAGAAAAATCCAGTCTGCGTTGCAGGATTGCGTTTCAGGGAGAAAAACCCCTGACTGCGTTGCAGGATTTACAACGTCTGTCCATGCTGAGGACCAGGTTGTCAAGGAGCTGTTGAGGCATCGCGGCCCATTCCTATTGTAGCGCCAATCGCAGCTGCGGAATCGTTGCTGGCGGCGTGCTGCCAAGCGTCTCCCGAGAAGGCCCTACACGTGTTCGATTGAATTTAGGTCCGGGGACCTTGCGGGCCAATCCATGCGTTGAATATCTTCTCTCTCCAACAGCTCTACGACAGCCACTGTACGATGAGGTGCAGCGTTGTCGTCCATGAAAATGAACTCAGGACCCACAGCACCTCTAAACAGACGCACGTAAGGCAGGAGAACCTCGGTACAAAAGCGGACACCAGTGACTGAACCTCCTTGGAAGATGTGGAGGTCAGTACGGCTACCAAGCATGATACCGCCCCAAACGATAACTCCGCCACCTCCAAACCGGTCCCTTTCGATGATGCTGGAGGTGTGATTGCGTGTTCCCTGCTCTCTCCAGATGTGTATACGTCCAGAATCGCTCGTCAGATTAAATCGGCTCTCATCCGTAAAGAGAACTCTACCTCATTGCTCATGTGTCCAGTTCTTGTGTTCCTGGCACCACAGAAACCGCCGTCTCCGATGAGCAGGCGTTAATGGCACACACCGTACTGGTCGTCATACAAATAGACCACCTTTTTGCAGCCTCCTGGCCACGGTAAAACGCGATAACGGACGTCCAGTTGTCTGTTGCATGTTCCTTACGATTTCTCTCGCTGTCTGCCGTCTGTCTCTTCTCGCCTGCAGGGCAATATACCGGTCGTCCGCCGCCGTGGTTACTCGTGGACGACAACTGCTAAACTCTCGGACAGCTGTTCCTGTCGTTTGAAATGCTTTCCAAGCTCGTGAAACGATGCTGTGAGCGATCCCGAACTCCTCGGCCACACTAGTCGCACTTCTACCTTCTTCCAACTTCCCAATGACGCGCCCTCGGGTAAATTCATCCTGATGTCATCTACTGGATTGCCTGTTGGCCATATCACACGGTGGCAGCAACTCGACGTCGTTCAAACCGATGTACACCGTGCAATAGCTTTCACCGAATTGCTGAGCGTACACCGCCCATGTGCTTTATACAATTCCGACACCCCCCCCCCCCCCCCGCCGTACGTCATGCTGCATATATGCGCGTGCCGTACCGTACCTGACCCTAGTCTATCTCCTGAGTGGTCTTTCGGTCCGTTCTGCCCACACCAGTGTATTACGTATGTAATAGATTCCAAATCCTAACAGAAAAAAATATAGACACTTATTTTCAATTTTTAATTTACTACTACCAATAAAATTTCTAAGCAAGGAGATCGAGAGGATAAATTTCAAACTAGTCGCAAAAATGGGTATTACATTTATTCTGTGGTTTGGTTCTGAAAGGACCAGTGTAAAAAAAAAAAAGATGACACCGAATTTTCGGGTGTAATAAGCATGTCTTATGAATCCGTTCTGACGCAAATTAAATTTATCAAAGCTATTCAAAATCAATGGAACTGGTATGGAAAACAATAGTATCTGACGGAAGAAAAGTTTTTCAATCAGGTTTTTAATCCCTCAGATATTGCTGTAAGCGGAATAATGAGCTTACCAACTCTTAGAAACAGCGATATCGACAAAAATAAGATGTTACTTTACGTCCCCTGGTGGGAAAACCATGCATTATTTTAGGAAGAAAGTATTCTCAAAAGGTTTATCCATATGAGCGGTATCGGTCCAAGAAAAAAAAATTAGTCAAGTTTTCAGGAGCTCAGATTTTGCTACAAATACATCAGAAGCAGAAATTAACACTTATGCGCCCTGGTGGTCAAACCATTCTTTACCAAACAGAAATTATGTGAAAAATATTTTCCATCAGATCTTGTATGCGATACAGGACGAATTTTTCAAATCGGAATTTTAGGAGCAGAGATAACGCAGAAAACGCAATTTACCTTTGTGCCCCCTAACGGAAAGTCTATGATATACTTGAAAATTTTGAATTTATAGAAAAAACATTTCGCATCGGAAACACTATCCAACACAGAAGGAATTTTTCAAATCGGACTCCTAGAAGTAGAGATATTGACAAAAATAAGATATACATCTACGCCCCTGGCGCAGAAACCATGCATTATTTCAGGAAGAAAATGTTTCTAAAAAGGTTTGTCGACATGAGTAGTATTGGTCAACAAACGAATTTCTTTCCAATCGAGATTTTAGAAGCTCATATTTTGCTGTAAATACATCAGAAGAGGAAATTAAAACTTACGCCACCTGGTGGCCAAAACATTTTTTACAAAAATTAGAAATTATGTGCAAAGGATTTCCCATCAGGAGCTGTTTCCGGTGCAGAAAGAATTTTTCAAATCGGAGATTTAGAAGCAGAGATATAGGGGAAACGCAATTTACCTCTACGCCCCCTAGCGGAAAGTCAATGAATTCCTTGAACATTTTTAAGTTATATGAACCACATGTCACACTGGAAACACTATCCAACAAAGAAGGAATTTCTCAAATCATACTCCTAGAAGTAGAGATACTGACAAAAATAAGATATAAATCTACGCCCCCTGGCGTTGAAACCATGCATTATTTTAAGAAGAAAATGTTTCTAAAAGGTTTGTCGATATGAGTAGTATCGGTTTACAAACGATATTTTAACTAAGGTTCATAATAGATTATACAGGGTGTGTTCGTCAAACTCATTTTAGCACGTCTTTTGTAAAAAAAGATCGTGCTTATGTTACCGGTTTGTCCGTCCGTCTGTCTGTACCCACGATATCTCTGCAACTATTAGTCAGATTTGAAAAATTCTTTTTGCTTCTAAAGCGAAGCTTGAAATATGCGAATGATGATCCTTTTCGTTTTTTTCTACGATGTACAATTTCGCCGCTAGGGGGCGTAAATACAGATGATGTCGAATTCAAAAATATGTTTTATTCCACATATTTGCTTCTAAACATCAGATTGAAAAAATTATTTTCTTTCGATTCCATTTATGTAGAAGAGAATTTTAGATATAGTTACTTTTTCAAATTACGCATAGATTTTCCGCTAGGGGGCGTAAAAGTAAATTACATTTTCCCCGATAACTCTTCTTCTAAAACTCAGATTTGAAATTTTTTTTTCTTCAGTGGATACACCGTCTGATGGAAAATCTTTTGCATATAATTTCAAATTTTTGGTAAAGAATACTCAGCCACCAGGGTGCGTAAGTGTTCATTTTTGCTTCTGATGTGTTAATTTTTGCTTCTGATGTATTTGCCATAAAATCTGAGCTTCTAAAATATGGATTGAAAAAATTATTTCGTGGACTGATGCCACTCATATCAATAAATATTTTCGGAATATTTTCTTCTTAAATCATTCCACAGTTTCTCCGTTAGGGGGCGTAGATGTATATCTTATTTTTGTCAACATCTCTACTTCTAGGAGTCAGATTTGAAAAATTCCTTCTTTCTTGGATAGTGTTTCCAGTGTGGCATGTTTTTCATATAATTTCAAAAAAATTCAAGTAATTCATAGACGTTCTGCTAGGGGGCGTAGAGGTAAATTGTGTTTCCTCCTATATCTCTGCTTTTAAATCTCAGATTAGAAAAATTCTTTCAGCAGCGGATACAGCTCCTGGTGGGAAATCGTTTGCACATAATTTCTAATTTTTGTAATAAACTGGTTTGGCCATCAGGTGGCGTAAATCTTAATTTCCGCTTCTGATGTACTTGCAGCAAAATATGAGCTAAATTCTCGATTGAAAAAATTCGTCGTTTGTAGACCGAAATTACTCATGTCAACAAACCTTTTCTTCTTAAAATAAAGCATGGTTTCTACGCCAGGGGGCGTATATGTATGTGATATTTTTGTCAACATCTCTACTTCTAGGAGTCAGATTTGAAAAATTCATTCTTTGTTGGATAGTGTTTTTAATGCGAAATGTTTTTGCTATAAATTCAAAATTTTCAAATAAATCATAGACTTTCCGCTAGGGGGCTCAAAGGTAAATTACGTTTTCTGCTTTATTTCTGCTTCCAAAACTCCGATTTGAAAAATTCTTCTTGTATCGCATACAAGACCTGATGGAAAATATTTTTCACATAATTTTTAATGTTTGGCAAAGAATGGTTTAGCCACCAAAGGTCATAAGTGTTCATTTCTGCTTCTGATGTATATGTAGCAAAATTTGGGCTCCTGAAAACTCGATTAATTTTTTTTTTTTTTTTTTTTCGTGGACCGATAGTGCTCATATGGAAAAACCTTTTGAGAATACTTTCTTCCTAAAATGACGCATGGTTTTCCCACCAGGGAAAGTAAAGTCACATCTGATTTTGTCGATATCTCTGTTTTTAAGAGTCCGATTTGAAAAAATCTTTCTGTGTTGGAGAGCATTTCCGGTGCTAAATATTTCTCATATAAATTCATGTTTTTCTTAATGCACAAGTCTGCAACCAGAGGGAGTAAGCTCACGATTCCGTTAACAGTAATATCTGAGGAATTAAACACCAGATTGAAAAACTTCTTTCTTCCGTCAGATACTATTGTTTTCCATACCGGTTCCATTGACTTTGAACAGCTTTGATAAATTTAATTTGCGTCAGAACGGATTCAAAAGACGTGCTTATTACACCCGAAACTTTGGTGTCATCTTTCTTGTCATTATATTCCTTCTGAAAAAGGAAATTCATAGCCGCAACCAGAGCTACGGAAAACAGAAGGTGCGATAGGTAGAAGAAGGAAGTAATTTTGGCACCTAATGGAAAGATGATTAACGAAGTTTTTAGAAGAAATTTTATAACTAATACACAGTCGAGTCACATTACCACCTCCTACTTTTGAAGTCAACAGCGCGTAGCCAATGACAGAAGGCACGTGTCGTGAGCTGGCTTGAATGGTATATAAGGTCAACTGTAGGCATTCTGAAAGCATATAGGGAAGCGGGAAGCCTAGTGGACAACGTTTGTGACTGCCACGGAAAGGACCTCTGGTTCGATCCCATGGAGGTACGAACGCTTGATCCTCTAAATATCCGCCGTGCGTCGGATCAGCCCGTTAAGCTGGCGGACCCCGGGTACTGGCCCCCCGGTAATAAATAAGGGCGAGCTTCCTACTTCGCTTCCGTGTCACTTTCCTATCGGGCACTCTAGCCCAAATCTCCTAGCTTCCTATTTCTAAGCGTTGTTTAAGACCTGGGGTCAGACGCTCCCTTCCTAAAATCCTCTACATACGATCATATCTGAAAGAATATCACTCGTTGCTGTCATGGATAAAAGGAGCGGTTTATCAGATTTGCAAAAATGGATGATTATCTGCTTTCGGGCCAAGGGTGGCAGTATTTCTGAAACAGCGCAGTTTGTGAACTTTTCGCGTGCTGCTGGGATTAAAGTGTATCGTGATTGGCCAAATGGCACCATTGCGAATAAGCGACGTGGAAATTCCGTAGCACCACGTGCCATTGATGTGAAAGGTATACGTCAGATGCGAAGGTGCGTGACGGCCGATCGGCACGCTACAGTGCAGCAACTCACTGGCTTAATGAACCAGGGGGGCTACAGGAAGTGTGTCTAAAACGACAGTTCAGCTAACCTTGCTGCATATGGGGTCTCCTATGCAGACTGATGATCACTGCACCTATGGCTAACCAAGGTGTATCGGCAGAAAAGGCTTACATTTGCACGGCAGTATCGGAATTGGACCTCCGCTGATTGGCAAAGGATTGCCTTCTCCGATGAGTCACGTTTTCTGCTTCATCGAACGGATGGACGTTTGCGTATAAGGCGAGGAACATCGGAGGACAAACACCCTTCAACCATTGCTGGAAGAACACAAGTTGGTGAGGGCAGCGTTCTGATCTGGGGAATGTTTTTTTTTTTTTTTTTTTTTTTTTTGATTGGAGGTTTAACGACCACCGTGAGCAACTCAATGGGCTATAAGCAGTCGCCCGTCCCTAATTTAGGGTCACTGGTTCCAGGGAAGGGAGACAGCCAGTGCCGTAAGACAAACACAACATCCATGCCTGACCGGGATTCGAACGCGGACCCCAGACGGACGAATGATCAGAGGCCAGCGCCTTAGACCACTGGGGCGGCGGAATGTTTTTGGTGGCATTCCCTGGATTCACTCATACCTGTGGAAGGCACTATGGACCGAATTCGTTATGAATCCATCCTTGCAGACCACGTACACCCATACATGCTGATTGTCTTTCCTGGAGCTGATGGGATCTTCCAGCACGACAATGCGACGTGTCACACAGTTAGAAATGTCCAAGAGTGGTTGGAAGAGCACGATAAAGACTTCAAAGTACTTCCCTGGCCTCTTAAATCCCTAGACTTAAGCCCGATTAAGCATGTGTGGGTTCACCTCAATCTTGTTGTTCGCTCTATAGATTCTCCACCACGCACCCTCCAGCAGCTGTCAGATGCACTGCAGTCAGCATGGCTCCACATACCTGTGAACACCTTCCAGCACCTTATTGAGTCACTCCCAGCCCGTCTAGCTGCTCTCCTCGCTTCACACGGCGGTTACTCTGGGTATTAGCTGGTGGTCACTGTAATGGGACTCGCCCGTGTATATCTTCCGTAGTCATGCATTCCAAAATTTATTAAGAACTTTATAAACTAATATTTCTTTCGTTGTCATACATTCCAAAAATATGAATACTGCACTTCTAACAAGATTTTCCGCATAGAGTACAGAATAAAAAAAAAAATCAAGGATAGGGTGTTTAAGAAGTTGTACTGTGAACAAAATCATTCACTGCGTTAAAAATCCTATTACATCTTAAACTCTGTACACGAGCAGCGTAGATTACATTTGAGCTAGTCCGAAATAAACTACTATTGTAATCATCGCAATGAGCACAATCATGATTAAAAAACTAATTTAGGTTTACATTTTCGCAGTCATACCGGGAAAACAAATTAACAATGCTGCATTCGATTGGGCTGGTTCAGTAAAAAAGGGGTTTTCAAGACAAAGTTCCCACCTATTTTGTAATCTATTAATAAATAGACCAGCCTTTCTGTCCCAACGCAGCAGAACAAAGCTTTGAGAAGCTTTTTCTATTTCTGGCAAACGCTATTGAAAGAGCAACAATGTCATATTTTTTTTTCTTTTGTTGGATGAAAACTGTAAGCACATATGGTTAGCAGTACATTTCGAAAGCTGCCTTCAATTAACAGACAGTCTTACCAGTTAGCTATTTATTACCTCAATGAAGCTACGGTGAGGTAATTGAGAAAAACGAGTATGTGAAACGAAAGTGAAAATTTTTTCTCGTTCATGCAGTTTTGTATTGAATGGTCTTCCGAATCATCAAATGAAGTAAAGGTAGAGAGAGGAAGTTGTAGAAATGAAAAACTGCAAAAAGTAGGTAATCCCTTCAAGTACGTTTTGATGCTACCAGGGCAAAATGTCGACTGTTAAAAATAACAAAAAACAGAAAAGGTAGGGTAATAAAAATGTCTTCCGATATCCTACTGATCACACCCCAGCATAAATTAGACATGCTTTTCTGGGCTTCTGCATACCATTAGACGCTTAAGATACAGCTTCTGAAGTTTTGATAGCACAGTAAGACAAAGATTTCGTAGAAACAAAATTACGGAATTAGAGAGGTTTCTGAAGCACGCTGGTACTCCAGAAACTAATAGTTGCGCAGCTTTTTCAGACTGCTGCATTACTGATGAGGGAAAATGGCAGTTTGCTCTTCAGTATTTACGTATTTGATATGATTTCTGAAATTTTTGCAGTGCCCGAATTTCTGATTTGCTGTCACTTAACGGAAAACTGAAACACTATCAAACATTTTTATTCTCTTAAGTTTTTATTTTATTTTGGAAAAAGCTTCTATTACACAGCACACGCTTTTAGTACATTTTTTTATCATTATTTTCTTTTCGTAGTTGAATTACTCCATTGAGCAGCGAAGGCTATAAGAAATCGCTCATCCCAGATTTAAGGGTCACTGGTTCCAGGAAAGGAGGCTGTCCCTTCCATGGAAGAGTAAGGCACGCACACTGCCGAAACATCAACTGTGAGTAGGACCTAACCCCAACTATGACAATTAACCAGAAACCCGAGCTTCTGACTACACGGCCGCCAGAGCGTCATATTGAAGTAGCGGTACATGCTTCAATATAACGCTCAGCTGAGATATACAAAAGAAAAGCATATATGTGGGCTGACACACACAAAATCCGGGAATTGTTTTCCTTGAACAAGAGTGTGTTTTCTCGATTTTGTTATCAATATATTAATTCTATAAGGTTTGTTACTGTAAGACTTATTTTGAGAGAACGGCTGAACGTAAAGATATTGTTGAGGTACCAAAATAAAGGTCTTACCATGTAGATGTGCCAGTCGAAGAGGAAAATGAGATTGGGGCAACAGTTCGGGCGTTATGGGGCGGCAAATTTCCCATGTAAAGTCTATGGGAGAAGCGTGCAGTTGAAATTCGATCGCCTACGGCTGACTCACGTGCTGTTGAACACGGAAGCATGGAGGGACTGGGAAAGTCAAAAGTCTTCTCTTTTCTGAGCGAACCGTTGCGCAAAACCAGGCTAACAGGCATTTCTATCAAAGTTCTCATTGGAACAGCGAACACTCTCGAAGACCCGATTGCGTCATGCCGTTGGACTGTGTGATGTATATATACAATTTATTATGCATTCGATCCAGTTTATTCTCGTAGGTAAGACGTTTCCCATTATGTAAAGATGTAAATAAACATTCCGTTGACCATTGTTAGTGAAAATATTTAGAACGTACATATCGAGTCGCGCCATCTATATCTTCATTCTATAAAGTTTTTTACTGTGAGACCTATTTTCAAAGAACGACTGAACGTAAAAAAAAAAAATTTGGGGTCAGGTATCAAAATAAAGGTCTTTCTTTACCATGTAGATGTGCTAGTCGAAGACAAAACTGAGATTGGTACAACGGTTAGGTCGTGGCATGGGGGGGGGGGGCAAAGTTCCCATGTAAAGTATGTGGGAGAAGCGTGCGGCCCTTATCTGCATCAGGTGCTCAGTTCAGTGTCAGACTTGGTGTGTGAATGGTGTTCTATGATCAGTCCTAAAGTAAGTAAATACTTTATTGCATACTTACCCTTAACAGAATGTCTCTCTCGCAGAAAAAAAAAGAGGAAAAGAAAACGTAAGAGCCTTACTGGAAGGCGTGAGCGATCAATGGGTCGCAACTACACTATCTACCAACAAGTAATTGGACAACCCTGCAATCGACGATATTTGCGGTCGTGATACATGTTACGGACGCCGCCGTTAAATATCGTGTGGGAAACAACAACGCAACCAGTCGCATGCAAGATGCCACGCAGTTCGGAGCTCTCCGATTTGGAGAAAGGTGTAATCGTCGGGTATCACAGAAATGGCCGATCCATACGTGACATATCCAGCAAGTTGAGGTACCCAAAATCGACAGTGGCCTACGTGATTGGCAAGTGGAAGATGAGAGGTGACTGTCGAAATGTGCCCTGACCCGGCAGACCCACAAAACTGGGAGTTAAAGACCGACGGATGCTGGCCAGAGAAATTCGGAAGAACCGCACCAAATCGATGGGCCACATCCGCGAGAAGTTTCAACAGACATCCGGGAGTGTTCTTTCGATGAATACCATCAGTAAGAAAGCCCATCTGCTCGGTTATCATGGATGTCCTGCCGCCCACAAGCCTTTGATCGCGAAGTCCAATAGCGCTGCTCGGCTAACGTGGTGCAAAGAACGTCGACAGTGGACCGTTGAACAGTGGAAACAGGTTCTCTGGAGCGACGAATCAAGGTTCACCCTCTACCGTTCGGATGGCAGGGTCTGGGTTTGGCATCTGCCTGGAGAACGCCTCCTGCCGGAATGTATTGTGCCAACTGTGAAGTTCGGCGGCGGTGGAATTATGCTATGGGGGTGTTTCTCCTTGTATGGCACGGGACCCTTGGTCGCAATTCCTGGTAGACTTAACGCCGAGACCTACTGCACCATTTTGGATGATCATGCGCTTTCTACGTTGTGGCAGTTTTACGGGGTGGACCCATGTTACTTTCAGGATGACAATGCCACCTGTCATGTTGCGAGGTCCAACCTGGCTCGGTATGGTGACAATGGGGTTAATCGAATGGACTGGCCTGCGCAGAGCCCGGACCGTAACCCTATCGAGCACTTCTGGGACGAGTTGGAGCGTCGACTTAAAGGGTGCCCCCCACTGTCCGAAATCGGTGAAGGAACTGATCTGTCTTCTCCAAGCCGAGTGGAAGAAAATGCCGCTAGCCGTCGTACAACGCCTGGTTGAGAGTATGCCCCGGAGGTTCGCAGCTGTAATC
This sequence comes from Macrothele yani, assembly GCA_039090855.1. NCBI lineage: Eukaryota > Metazoa > Arthropoda > Arachnida > Araneae > Macrothelidae > Macrothele > Macrothele yani. Next base: position 7,776,441 of record CM077014.1, read on the forward strand.
GCCGCTCGTGGAGGCTCCACCAACTATTGAAGGTGGATAAACTTCGTTTTCCTTTGCTTTTACAGGTGTCCAATTACTTGTTGGTAGAGAGTGTATATGTCTCAGACAAGAGAGAATGAAGAGTATTCGCAACCCGAATCTCATTCCAACAAAATTTACAAACACAGCTGTGGCTGAAGATGAGAATGAAAGAGTGCGCAATCCAGTTGAACTTTTGCACACGATCGAGATGAGTGGACTTCCGCATCACATTTTACGACTGAAAAAGAGTAGTTGTGATGCTCATTACGAACCTGGCCGCTCCAGTGTCGCATTGGTTTAAGTGCTGGCTTATGATGATTCGCTCGTGAAGGGTCCGGACTCTAATCCCGGTGAGGCATGGATGTTCTGTTTGTCTTACGGCACTGGCTCTCTCCCTTCCCTGGAACCAGTGACCGTAAATTAGGGACAGGTAACTGCTTATAGCCTATTGAGTTGCTCACAGTGGTTGTTAAACCTATAGTAAAAAAAAATCACGAACCTAGACACAATAAAGTTTGCATTTGTCGTTTCACACGAGTTTATTCTTTTCAAAAAGAAAAAAAAAAAAAATTCACCGTCCATTCCGACGGCTCTCGTCAAGTGTTAGAAAAATAACAAGAATTTTCACTTTTTTTTTTTTTCTGAGAGATTCAGGTTTACCTTAAGATATACACTATATTGACAAAAGTCACCGGACACCTAGAAGAGAAACACAACGTAACATTTATTGACATACATTAGCATGGTATCGGTCCACCTTTGGCCTTAATGCATGTACTGACTCTACGAGACATGCTTTCGACAAGGTTTTGGAACACAGCGATAGGTATGCGCTTCTCTCCAGTACGTAATGTTGCCGCTAACTGTTGCTTAGTAGTAGGCCTTAGTTTCAAACTTCTTATATGGCGTTCTAATTCATCCCATATGTGCTCTATGGGATTAAGATCATGGCTCTGTGCTGGCCAGCCCACACACGATATGGAATTATCGTCAAACCACGCCGTAATAGTCCTTGCTTTAAGGCTCGGTGCATTATCCTGCTGGTGCCAACAAGGCTCGGTTCCATAGTATTGCCACAGAGTTGATAGAACATAATTGTCCAGAATATTGAGGTAGACGTGCTGGTTAACAGGTTTGTCCACGATAACCAATGGGCCGGGACCATGCCACGAAAAATACACCCACACAAGTACACTGCCCCAGTTCCAAACTTGACCGTAGGAACAGTACACTGTGGTAAATAGCGTTCCCCGGCTTCCGCCACACCCGCACACGGCCATCAGACTGATGGATCGTGTATCTGGATTCATCAGTCCACAGGACCCGTTTCCATTGATCAGCGGTCCACAATAAATGTTCTTTACACCATGCTAAACGACGAGTAGCATTCCAAGTGGAGATGAAAGACTTATGAGCAGCCATACGACCACGGTAACCCATGGAACGAAGTTCTCTGTAAATGGTACGTGTACATACCGAGGGTTCCAGCATTGTTACTCACCTGTACACTGAGGTCTTGTGCAGTACTCCGCCGATTAGCTGTAACGACTCTCCTGAGGCTTCGACGTCCTCTATCACTGATTTCCTTTGGTCTGCCGGTACGTTTTGCTGCTTCAGGCACTCCATGTGTCTTCCACTTATTCAGTACTACATCAAAAACAGTTTACTTGGGTATGCTTAAACGCCTTTCAGTTTCTCTTATGGACAACCCACTAATACAAACACCCAACAATCTTTCCTTTCTCAAAGTCAGTTCTCTCCCGCCACGACATTTTCACTCAACCTCACAGTGCGATAGGATCGCGATCAACTGCAGGCTTGTTTTTATACAAGTTTGCAGCTGTATCGTGCATCTTCACAACGCAGCGGATCCGTTCATTTGCTTTTGAAGTGGTGTCCGGTGACTTGTCAATATAGTGTACATATAATTGTTTCCTTCTTTAAAAATTATTCCTCCATCATGAAAGCTAACATTATTGAAATTATATCATTTCAGATTGTGGAAGTTAGAATATTAAATAACTCACCAGAATCTGTGTGCTACTTTTAAAAGGAAAATGTTCTTAATATTTACTGCAGCGAATGTCATGCATTAAAAACGAAATTTTCCAATAGTATGAGTACTTTTTTATCAGCGCAGATATAGTTGCAGACAGAAGCGCACACTAACACCACCTAGCTCCAGAACTGCAACTGACAAACCAACCCACAAGTACGTGCACGATGTTCCATGAGGTGAATGGTATCCGGGGTTGAAAGAAGTTTTTAAATCGAACGTTTAGAAGCAGAGATGACACGAAAAACATTAAGTATCTGAGCCACAATCGAGAAAATTGTGTATTATTTTGGTCAAGGAAATGCGCATATGTTTTCATATTTAGTATCTGATCGGAAATGAATTTTTCCGATCCGATTTTTTGGCGTGTAGGTATTGCTGCAAATATGCTGTAAACCGAAAAGTGACGTATGCTCTCTAGTGGCAGAAATGTGCAATCAAGAAAAAGTTTGAAATTATATGCGAAACATTCCGTATAAGATACGCTGTCAGACAGAGGAAGAATTATTCAAATCTGACTATTAGATGCAGAGATAACAAGAAGATACTCATTCAGCGGAAAAATTGTGTATGATTTTAAACAGATATTATGCGCAAAAGGTTTTCTGTGGTGAGCGGTATCTGACCGCAAAGAAACATTGTCAATCGAGTTTCCCGAAGCGCAGATATTACTGCAAATGCATTGGAAGCAAACATACTCTTACGCTCCCTAGTGGCAAAACAGTTCACCAAAATTAGAAATGTATGCAGATTATTTCCGACCAGGATTTCGATCCGACGCAAAAATAATTTCAAATCGAACTTTTAGAAATAGAAATACGGGAGAAATCGAAATTTTCTTTTACGCCGCCTAGAGGGGGAAAAACTGTGCGTTAGGGGAAAATAAAAGCTATCCAAAATGGTGTTCGTAATAAATACAACCACTTCAAACCACTTCGTTTTTTATTTTATTTTGCTCTGTGACTTGACTGTAGTTTGATTCGAATTAAATAAAATTGCGAAAATTTTTTATAAATAAACCCTACTCCTTCCGGCTGTGATCAAGTAGAAACTTCAAAAAATCGAAGTTTTTGAAATCCGCCAGGACAAAGTAAAAGTTAAAGAAAAATTACAGCATTTTTTTCTAATGTAAGTTGATGCATTTTTATTATAATAAAACATTTTTCCTACTGTAAACTGCATTTTAACAAAAAAATATTAAGAAATGAAGCCCCTTACATTCCCCCCTACCTCCTCTAAATAAGCTCCTGCAGCCACTTATGGATAAAAGGAGGGAAAGAAAAGCTGAATGATACTTTGTAATAAATTGCGCGTTTTTATTGCTTATTAAAACTTCGCTCAATCAAGGCATAATTTTTAATTATATAAATGTATGCTGCAGCGGATATTGGCACCCTTTTTTAACCAGCACAATCCGTTGTTGAAATATGCTAATTCGTTTAGCAAAAGATTTGCCAATCTGCACTAGACGAATTCTAAATATTCTTCTGCCGACAATAGATGGCGCCATAATACACGTGCTTTATTTGATATTGGATGAACGTAATTTCAATTTTACGCAGGTTACGAAAACTAGCACGAAGAAAAAATGAAGAAAAAAAAAACAGAACAGCCAGAAATGCAGCTAACCGCTCATATTCCAAATTAAGTTCCCACAAATCGCCTAACGCTAATCGATATTAACTTGTAAAAGATTGGGATGTCTTCAAAAACAAACACTAGACATCAATAATTTGTACGAAATGCAGCATTTATTTATTTTGTTTTTCAATGGAACACTGACACTGAAATTAATTTAATCGAATGACGAATAAACTCATATAGGTCAGTCTGGATTTTCACTTTCTCATCTGAGGAAGTCCGTGCCAGAAATTTATACCAACACTCCTCCAACATCCCCTTCTCCCAATTTCTCAGACCCAGTTTTAAAATTCTGTGTTACGACACACACACAGATTTACTGCATACGTATAAACACTTTTTAAGTATCAGTCTTTTTTTTTTTTTGATTATCATATAACACAGATGTCAATGGCAACTAAGCATTTATATGAAAATTCCTCAGCTTTTCCTTAAAGTACCTTCTACCATAATGTACACAACAACGCCCAGAGACTGATTTCCCCAAAAAGGCCAACTAGGCCCAGGCCTAGGATTGCAAATTTTAGTGTTGGTAAAAATTAATTTGTTAAAACCCATAAAAAACAATGAAAGAAAATTTTAAAATTTAAAGTGGAAACAAGGATTTAGTTTTAAAAGTGCGGTATACATGATTTTGTTTCCAAATTCCCGTAATCCCCTTCGACTTGAGAAACCATAGACAAACACCTGTTTATCTGTTTGACTATGCTTAAGAATTGAAATGAATACGAACGGGGTGTGGAGGTGAACGAGTGGGGTGTTGACGTTGCTCCTTTGAGCCCGATAAAAGTTTTCTGGCTTAAAGATCGCTTTAGGCTTTAGAGGGGGGGGGGGGACATTTGGAGGATCTTCATGCAAAGCTATCCCATTTTCCCTCAGAATGAATACAATGGTAGGGGGCAGGAGAAGAGCTGAATTGCGCTGCCATGTATTAAAACACTGAAAACTATTATAAAAAAAAAAAAGAAAGAAAGAAAGAAGACAAACGTCTACCAAAGCAACTGGTTAGGTATAAATATTTGATCAATTTAGGAATTAATGGCGAAATTCAAAATGACAGACAAAATTTTGTTATTAATTGTTATAAGAAAAATTCTTGTTCATGTTTCACTACATTTGAGCTTTAAATTATTATTACTTGTACTTAGCTTTGGATAGGCTACGCCTCCCCATAAAATTTCGTTTTCTTTTTTTTTTTTTTTTTTTTTTTGAGGTTTAACGACCACCGTGAGCAACTCAATGGGCTATAAGCAGTCGCCCGTCCCTAATTTAGGGTCACTGGTTCCAGGGAAGGGAGAGAGCCAGTGCCATAAGACAAACATAACACCCATGCCTCACCGGGATTCGAACCCGGACCCCTTACGGACGAATGATCAGAGGACAACGCCTTAGACCACTGCGCCACTGGGGCGGCAAAATTTCGTTTTCCTCCTGGATCATCCGGATGTGACAAATTCTTTATTTTAAAGAGAAGTAGAGGCGGCAAGGCCCTAAATCCATCTCTGACGACACATACACACTCCTTTCTTTTTCATTTGACGCCTGTGTACATAGCAGTCAGTTTCTTTTGAGTTTTTCTCGTCTAAAACATATGTTTAAAGTCAGTCATTACCCCAGCAAAACCGTATGTACTGTATTTTTTCGTTCTAGTCGTTACCAGTACTCAAAATGGGCCGGTGTACTCCGGTATGACGTACTAACTTTAGCAATGAAACCCAGATAATTTTATTTTTTTCCCCTGGCTTACGAGCTCGAATTCTTAAACATAGAAACCTTCTGTATCTCGTGCCCTCAAGAAATAACTGTGTGAGAACCGTAAAGGGTAGGGGAGTGGTTTACACATCAGTTATAAGTTCAATCCTTCATCGGATGGAAATGAAGCTACCCATAGCGCATGATCACATCTTGCCCAAGCCCCAAAACAACCCGCTAAAGACGTCTATAATTTTATTATATCGTTATGTATTCAATCTGAACAGTTTCTTAACAGAATGAAGAATTGGGAGTAGTACATAGATTAAACACAAATTGTAGTTTGCAGATATGAGTACAAACTTTTTCCACTCCAGACATTTTTTTTTATTTTTATTTTTTACGGGTGGTGAGATTGCTATTAATTTAATACTGATCATTCATTCTGATTGCGGAAATTCTAATTACACGACTTCTTACTTCATGAAAGTCCCTATTGGAAGGGGGCTGTCTTCTCTGGTCGGGACTTTAAAGTTCTGGGTTCAACTCCAGCTGAATCATTAATAAATTAAGCCGAGGTTCGGAAGTCAGATTAATCCGCTGGTCCTGGGGTACACTCCTCGTTATAAGCAAGTCTAACCCTAGTCCTCGGTATAACAAAAAGCAGTGTCCACTGGATCCACAAACCAACTGAAATCGACAGATATCGGTTCTGACTTACGTTCATTCCACGGAACTGTCAATTACATTTTCAAACAAAAGAGGTTTTTCTTCCACGGATTTCTTTTTTACTTTTTCAGTTTTGAATATTTTCTGGCGAAAGTATTTCTTTTTTTTTTTTCAGATGATTTTAGCTAAATATGAGCATACCGGCTCTTCAAAATTTCCATTTCGAGCATTGGTCGTTCCAGATTTTGCAAATACAATATAATGAGTCGTTCCAGCATGCACAAGATATGTAAAAAGAATCAATAACTACTGTCTCAGCAACCCATGCTAAATAGTACTTAGTTGCTTTTTGCTTCGTTTTGGGAAGTCTTTAGACATGACAGATAAAAAAAAAAGCACGAAAACAAAATAACTGTGCAATTTTGGAAAAAAGAGATACCCGAAAAAAGATATATCCACTGTTAACTACATAAAAATCGGCAGTTCATCATTTGAAGTTTTCTCCATTTTTAATCGTAGGTTTAAATCCTAAATATTCCCTCTAAGGACTTCCAAGCTTTCAAATAATTCACTTTCATTCCATCACCTAATTTCTTTTAACACCTCCCAAACTTTTTCAGCACCTCTCCAATTTGAAATCCCTGGGTGGACCCCTGGTGCCTGCTCCGTGGACTGATGAATTTCTGCTCTGTTGAGAAACTTTTTAACAAAGAACTAACAGACAGGGCTATAGCTAGGTTCTAGAACCACTGAGGACCTAAATAGTTGTCTGTGTGTGTGCGGGGGGAGGGGGTCCATGATCTCTGCAGGGGCATACTTCAGCAACCGAGCATACCCGTAGTCGGCGCCTGTGGTTTTAACAAGAACCTGGTCGCGAGGGCTGCCGCGCAAAAGTAAGTCCATTTACAGGAATTGTTCACCTCAAAAATTAAGAAACTGCAGTACAATGTTTTCTGAGTTGTGAGCTTTGAAATTTTTAATACATTGTCACGAAAATGTCTTTTTTTTAATACACTGTCATGAAAATAATGTTATAAGAAAAAATATTCACCCTTTTCTCTCCTATTCCATCTTAGAGAAGACATTACCAGAATCTGAAAAACCATTTACCTAAGTTTCTAGGGTTCCGAATGGGGCTTTTTCGGGATAGCATGAAAGGTAATCCAACTTTTCCATGAAGGGAGGGAAGAGGAGTACATGAAAAGATAGTGATCTTATTTCCTGGTCATGTATTTTCGTTCCTAGAATACAATGGAGGAGAAAAACCACTGCTCGGTGACTTACTTTGTGAAAAAAATTATAGTACTATCGCAATGTGAAGCCATGTCAGATGAAATTCTTCGATTAGTCCGCAGAAAGGTTGAAACTAAAACCAGTAAGTAAAAGAGGCCGCATTTTCTGCCACTATAGGTTTCTGCATCGTGATGTACTCATTTTTGAAATATCTCTGAAATCTTTGACTGCATCCAACACAGTTCCTGCAGAAGGTATCCTAAAACTACGTGATAAAGGGGAGATCTGAGCTTTTTTTATTTTCTTTCGCTTTATATTGTGTTCATATTTATTGGCTACTGTTCAAGTTTTTTGTGAGAGCGTTTTCATGCACATAACAAATAATTTCAGGGACGGGAATTTTTAACACACGTTAAAGCGAAGCTAAAAAAAAAAAAGTAATTACAGTTGAAGCATTTTGTTGAATTTAATAATTAAATGCTGCTTGAAGTAGGAAAAAATTTGTATGATCGGTCTAATTTATGATTTAAAAAGAAATTACTACGCGAGAATCAATGAGCCATTGTCGTCGAACACTCTCATATTGGCTGCACAATATACTGCCGAAATAAACTGATTTTAAAGCAAGCGCCCTAAAAATAATATTTTAAACACCTAAGTTCTGTTGTTGTTTTTATTGAAGGTTTAACGACAACCGTGAGCAACTCAATGGTCTATAAGCAGTCACCCGTCCCTAATTTAAGGTCACTAGTTCCAGGGAAGGAAGAGAGCCAGTGCCGTAAGACAAACAAAACATCCAATGCTCACCGGGATTCGAACCAGGACCCTTCTCAGACGAATGGTCATAAGCCACCGCTTAGACCACACAACCACACTTGTGGCATTTAAGTTCTTTCCACAATTCAGATAACAAATACAGAATTCAAAGCATGACCACCATAGGACGAAAGAAAATAAGATGCTGGATGCAAGTCGTTTCAAGTTCCTTCCACAATTTGCAGTTCTCAGCTGGACTCCTTCATGTCAGCCGGGCATGATTTCGAATTTCATCCACCCATGTCCTAAGTGTTCATCTTCTAGAGGGAGTTTTTTCTGTCCCCTTAGGATATTCAGTCTAATATTGCAGTTGTCCAAGGTGGTCAGTGCTTTCAGCAATATAGCATACTGCCATTTCAGGATTTTTACTATGATTATTAGATGTCCTCCCCTTCTCATTTTTCTGATCCAGGAATCCCTCTAAAATTTTCTTGTTACATCAAGCATGCACCTCCTTATGCTTTTTTGAGTTGTCCGCAGCCATGTCTTTTTTATTTAAGGTCCACGTCTCTGATCTATAAATAAGAACTGGAAGGGATGCATTAATTAAATACTTTTCTTTTAAGACATACAGACAGGCACGTAGCTAGCAGGGAACAGGAGAGGGCTGTACCCTTTTTCTCCCGGCAACGCATGAAAACCTCGCTATAAAATGGACATCATTGTCCACTGAACTTCCTGAACAAGCCCAATAAAAGTCCCCTGAACTTTTATTTTTGATGGTTTATGAAAGTTACTGCTGTATTTTATTACAAGAATAAATACTTTATTCGTGTATTGAACTTTTTTTAAATGCATAATTGTAATAATACAGTGAGAGAGATGGATAACTAAAAAAAAAAATTTACTTCTCTGAGTGAATCAATAAGGACAGCTGCGCCAATGTTTCTCAACCACTTAGATACAGGGCTTGTTGGTGTTAAGATTTAGGGAAGAGAGAAATCATGCGCTCTCTCTCTCTCTCTCAGAAACTTGAAATATGAAAGAACATTACCATCCCGCTCCTAAAATAAAAATAATAATAAAAAAAAAAGGCGGAGGTGGACATTTAGTTGCACAAAAGGGTAAAATTCTGTTCTTGCTAAACGTCGACGACTATGAGACGAGACTAAACGACTATCAGATGCTAAGCTGCTATTAAGAAACTTACACGCAGTTCATTTCCTGAAAAGTCGCAATGTCGAGGAATCACGATGTGTGGTGTAGCTAAATGCGTTTCCTTCTACGGAAAAGGTGCTACAGTGAAATCCTTGAGAGACAGAGAGAACTTTCAACTTCTTCTTATTTATGTCCTTGAGGTCAGTATGAAAAATTTCACGATGCGTATGTGTGGGAGAAAATGGGTTCGTTGGCGTGAATCTGGGAGCTCTTAGTCTTTAAGTGAAGAAAGAATTGTGTATGGCTGTTTGCCATGGCAAGAAGATGCCCATCTCCGAGCACCAGCGAAGAAGAATACGTAAAAGATGTAGAAAAAAGTGGAACCGAAGAAGGGGTGTAGGAGGCAAAATACGACATAAATAACTCCTCGATGCTTTTACTTGGATCCACAGAAAGGGACTAGAATACTAAACCAATAAATTAAATAGTTTATCCAACAATAAAAAACTTGCAACTCAACTAGAATCAAGTAAATTCAGAGAATGCGATTTATTTTTTATACTTCAAGATAGTTCAGTTTTCCTTCACTCCCTCGTTTTCCATATCTTGTATTTTATTTTATTGTTTCTACTTTTTGGCATGGAGGAATTACTCAGTAAATTAACAAAAGGATTAAAAAAAGGAGAGAGAGAGAGAGAAGAAAAACTTTCGCCTGTATTCGTTGAAAAAGTTATTTTTTATTTGAACACCGAGCCCTCCAAAATGACTCTTCAAGCCTCTCCTGAATCTGGGATGCTAAGCTGCTATTAAGAAACTACGGCCATGCATACGGCTAAATTGCTATTGAAAATTATACTGTTCCTTCTAAATGCTCTCCAGCCAAGTTTCATGCTCTCGTTAATTTCTTCTTTGATGTGGCCCTCGCTTGATATATCTTGTCTAAGGTAGATGTAGGTATCGGTTATCGAAAGTTAGGGAGCGCACGCTCCCTAACTTTGGATGACTTTCCCTATACCTTTAAACTTTGGATGCCTTCCACCATACCTTTAACTTTGCATGCCTTCCATTAGGTACCTGTGCTTTTGTCTGCGATTCATCATCCATCGTACCAGCAGCGAGCGGAAGTAAGTCATTGAGTGCTGCCATTTGTAACCAAAACTTTCTGTGCTCACTTCTCTCTCATACAGCCGTGTGAGTGAGTTAATTACCTTTCCGTTCGCCATTAGTGCTGCCTGCCTTTCTTGCCAGCTACGTGTGTGCTATGCATTTACTACTAAGACATGAATGTGAGATGTTCTGAAATATTGTCACTTTTGTGTGTAATCTTACCTATGGTGACTATGTCTATATCTGTGGAGTAACTGGAGTGTATTTACAAGTAAATATACATCAAATCACTTGTTATATCACAGTAGCATTCCTTTGGTAATAAATGCAGAAGCAACTCTCTGTAGAGCCTTTTTTTGTTTGTTTGGGAGTTTAACTCCTGTGAACAACTCAACGGGCTGTAAGAAGTTGCCCGTCCCTAATTTAGGGCCACTGGTTCCAGGAAAGGAAGAAAGGCAGTGTCTAAATAAAGCACACCATCCATGCCTCACCGGGATCCGGACCCATCTCAGAAGAACGATTAAAAGCCGGCACCTAAGGCCATTCGTCTACCGGGACGCATCATGATTTATTGAAGAAAATTTTGCGTAATTTTTTTGCTACCGTGAGCATTGGTCTAACTGATTGATAATAAATACATCATTTGGTTTTCGTTTGACAGTGCCATTCATACAACAGCACACTTTTTATTAATTTCCTTATACCATTTGTTTATATTACAAGCCAAAAAAATGTTTTCAACTCGGACCTTTTTAACCAAAGATAGCGATGGGAAAAAAATAGATTTCCACTTCCCATGGGAAAATTGTTCGTTATTTGAAATAAAAAATGTACGCAAGTTGGTGTTCTTCATAAAAGGAATCCGTCGTAAGAATGATTTCAATCAGGTTTCCAGAAGGAATGATGTGGCACAAACTAAATGTCGAGGTAGACAGCCTTCGCGTTTACTTCATAGCAACAAGATTACACATTGGAAAAAGACTAAAGCATGCGGATCATCTTTCTCAAATTTCGAACTTTCCAGCAGTGTTTCTTTCAGGCATACATCCAGGGGGCGAAGCCCTCCCGGAAACAACCATTCACCCTCCCCCCACAGATACATTTTAGGTTACCGAGCTAAATCTTAATAAATTCAGGTTATGATGAAAAAGGAAGTTTCGTTTCTTTTTATGCTACAAATATTTCTATAATTATATTTTTTTTAAATATTCGTTCAAATGGTACTTAGTTATAGTTTATTTTATTAAACGTGTATTACGACGCATGGTATTCTTCAAAATATAATAAGTAGACTAATCATACCTTATTGTCTGGGAATCGTGATTCAGGAACAGGAGTGCGTTGAATGCATTTTAATAGATAAAAATTTCAAGCCTGCGAGAACCCCCCCCCCCTCCTTTAGCTGAAAAAAGTTTGTTATTCGTGAAATGTTTGAAGTAATTATTATATCAAGGATGTATATATAATAGAATTTTTCTTGGGGGGGGGGATGAAAAAAGTAAGTTTTTGAAATCTACCATCTGGAACAAAATGAAAGTTAATGAAAAATTGAAGAAAAATTAAAGCATTTTTTTCTAATGTAAGTTGATACATTTTTATTTAATTAAGGCATTTTTTTCTAATGTAAGTCGCATTTTAACCAAAAACAAAAAAATTAAACATTTTCCGGGAGGTGGGGAGTCCCCTTTAAATGCGCCCCTGTGCTAGATATATATCAATTACTTCTATATACACTGGCGGAAAGTGAAAAAAGAACACCAAGAAGGAGACTTCTGATACCAACGAAATTTATACAGCATAATAACGGAATACAGAGGATAACGGGATCAAAACATTATGCCAAAATACAGCTGTATTTGCTGGTAAACTGAAAAATAATATTTCCATGTAACATGGTTAGTACGAGGTTGAACCGCCATGAACTGCGTCACACTGTGCAATTATGGCATGGAGTCTGTCGTACAGATGTTGGATGTAAGTTTGGGGTATTGAGTTCCAAGCATCCTCAACCTGGACGCGTAAATCGGGGATGGTCGTGGCTGGCCGTGGAGACCGGATAAGTCGTTGTCCCATAAAATCCCAGTGCTCAATGGGGGACAAATCCGGTGAACGTGCAGGACATGGAAGTTGTCTCACACCCTGAAGTGCATGTTGCGTTGCACGTGCCGTGTGTGGGCGTGCGTTATCTTGCTGGAAAACACCACGATGGACCAACCTTACAAATGACACAACAACGGGCTGAATGATGATGTAGGAGATGCTGTTTAACGTACCCGGTACAAACACTAGTTGTGTACGGGAGTGATAGCTGATCGCTCCCCACACCAGGAGACCAGGTGTAGGCCCTGCGTGTCGCTGGCGGATGCAAGAAGGGTGGAGACGCTCCCCTGTGAGTCTGCGAACACGCATACGGCCATCGGAGGCTCCCAAGCAGAATCTGCTTTTATCGCTGAACACGACAGATCGCCATTGCGTTCTCCAGTGCAGACGTTGGCGACACCACTGCAGACGTTCCTGACGGTGGGCTGGAGTCAGAGGTACACATGCCAGAGGCACACGTGCACGTAGTCCTGCATCCAGTAGACGGTTGCTGATTTTTCGCACAGTCAGCTCAGGTGCAACGGCAGCTCGAATTTGCGTCGCAGTGGATGTTCTGCTTTACAACGCCACTCTTCTTATGCGTCGATCGGTCCGCTCATCAGTCCGTCTGTGACTTCCGGTTCCACGTCTTCTCGTGTGGGAATGTTCCTCGGACCATCTATGCCACCATTGTACCACCACTGATACTTCCCGTCCAATTCGCTCCACACTACGACGATACGACCACCCGGCTTCGCGGAGTCCGACGACGACCTCGCTCAAAGCCCGATAACTGCTGAAATCGTACATGTCTTCCATGTCCAGGCATTGCAGCTTCTTTAGGGTCTTCGCACGTGTCCGTACGCCGACGACTGATTACATTCACTTCGCCGTACTCCTTAAATACCACCGACGATAATTTGCATATTATGCCGTGCTGTGGAGTAAGCGCTCACCGGTTGGTCCTGAAATTAACATTACACCTACGTAAACTCGACACCATTAACATATGTAAATTTCATGATCGTCCGCCAATTCCTTCTTGTTCTTTTTTCACTTTCCGCCAGTGTATATATAAATATTGTAGTTAAAATTATATATATATTAAATGGAAAACTTGCCCCCTCTAAGGTTCCATTCCCCCCCCCCCCCCGGGACAAAAAAGTCCTGAAATAAACACTGCTTTCCAGTGAAGAAAGAACGTTTTAGAAAGGACTAATAGGTGTACAGACATACCACAAACAGAAAGACTGACTCATTGACAGACTGATACTAAAAACGCGAACTTTTTACCAAAAACATGCTACAAAGTGTTTTTTGAAATACTGCAATACGAAGAGAGTCCAGTAACCAAAAATTCAAGATGTCCGTTAGCAGGTTTCACTAAAGTCAATTTCATCTAAACCTTCAACAGGAATTTCCTATGCGTGAACTATCAACTTGTGCAGACGCCGTTATTTTTGCTTCGTTGTACCTGAGACATCTAATAGGTGATCCAGCTGCTTAATAATTCCAATGGAATTCACTTTAGATCTCTGCTTCTGTCACAGTTATGTTAATGTTGAATAGACAATTCAATTTTATTGCTTCTCTTAGTTTCACTTATATTGCTGCTTTGTTATTACACGCATGAAAAGCACTGTAACAGATCCAATCGCAGATCAAAGCTTATCTGGTCTTAAGCATAACCGTCGCCCTATTGGAATTCACACTACTTCGAAGAACATACAGTACGTATTCTCTACTCTGCTTCAGCCGGTGAATGCCCGGATGATGGAGACCCGCGAAAATCCCCAAGTGACTACGTGATAGGAGTGTGGTGCACTTTTTATACACAGGCTCTTGAGGAAGATTTCGCCACTTCGATTAGTAAAGAAGTTTGTGAAAGAAACGTTTGGCTGACAGTGAGATATTCCTTTTCGTTGTTCTCCTGAGAGGAAGACACACAAACATTAATTATGCACGACGAGAATAAATTGAACTGCACACATGCTGACGGCTAATCCCTTTCTGTAGAGTTTCAGACTGAACTATTTCTCGAATCTCTCGGTGGATGGCAACAGCGCGGCGTAGAGAGTGGAACGGGAGCAGGTAGCAAGATGTTACATGAATGATGTTGTTCTCAAAATACAGTAGTATAACTATACTAAAAATCCGAAAATGATGATGTTGTTGAAAATATGTTTTAGAATAGAATTATGTGTTCGTGTTTGTGATTAAATAATTAGCAACAAGAAATGGTGTTTGTGTTTCCTGTTGTGCACCACTGGATTATTTGTTTGAACGTTAATTTTAAGCAAGATTACAAGCTACGACCTTTAGGATTGCCAGTTCCTCGAACAGATGCTAAGGTAAGTGATCTTACCGTAAGCGGATAGCTTCATGCTGTGACGAAGAAGACAAGATGGATGCTCGATTCCGCGAGAATTTGCCTAGTGTGCGTAACGGTTAGATACGTACCCTCAGGCCATTGATCAGGTTAGTGGGGGAGGATTAATTTGTACCCTACACTTTCTGCCTCAGCGAAAAATCAGAAGTCTCCGTTGTTCGAAGTTTCAGAGTCGCCACTTCTTTAACTCGATTTTTGTGTGCCCCCGAAAGGCCGTTTTTTCCATCTTTTCCCTAAGACATGCTGAAAAGAAGAAAGACAAGGAGGTAGTAGATATGATAGATGGTGATGTGAGAGAAAGAAATAACCTTTCTCAGTTTACGTTATCTCCTCAAGAAACCACTGGATTAGATGAACCATGATCCTTCATTCACTTGTGAGTATGGCACTTCAACTTTCAGATATTGCGTAATATAGATTTATCAGTTTTATCGAAATTATCTAGTGGATAGGAAGAAGATTACAATGCGAACAGATTTGCTTACGTAAATGTATGCGTGTGTTTGGGCAGAAGGAAATGAAAGGAAACTTAAACAATTACACCAGCAAATATTAAATCATTTGAGAATTAAGTGTGAACACTTTCAACTTATCGTGATTTTGTGATACCAAAGCAACGATAACTAGTAGTTTCCCTTACTGTCAATAATGCGTTCTCAAACTGTGGCAACTTCACGAACACCATTAAAAGTACCAGTATCTCTGTGGAAAATACCTGTGATTTGGAGATACAAATCTTGTTTTTCTGTTGAAGCGAGTACAAGGCCTCTCTCTTTTTAATTTTTAAGTGCCCAAAGCAGCTGAAATCACAGGAGTTCATATTCGCTGAATATGGTGGGTAGGACACCACCACCTGTGTTCTGTTTAATAAACACCCAAACAAACACGGGCCTCGTGCGTTGTCGTATACGAGGACTGGTAGCTGTACATGATATTGCAGCGCCCATGCTCCGATATGCATCTCTAGAGGAAAAAAAAAAAAAAAAGACTAATATCGCGCCGATGTCTCTTCGTGATGTTTTCATCCAACGTCTCCCAAAAAAGCCACGCCGCGAACATCCATGCCAAGGACCAGTTAATGCTCATGCACTCTGCACGTGTAAAGACGCCGCGGGAGCACCGGATTCAACTCAGAACAATGGCTGATGATATTGCCTGGGTGCGTAAAATTCCACCCAACTTTCATTTAAGCAGAGAAATCTTGTGAGCACCTACGATTCCGGCGATAATACGCAAGGTTACTCCGTTTAATTTCGTGGAGGAATTCCATGTGTCGTGATTAGGGTGCGCTGCACCCACGTCACCAGTTTTTTTTTCGTTAGGCTCAAATCTTCCCTCAGCACGGTATACACACCGTTCCGTGAGAAATACCCGGTAATACGAATCTCACAGGGCAGGACTGACTATACACTGAAGTTCGCAAAAAAACTGGGATACCTCCCTAATACCGTGTTGGTCCCCCTCGCGATCGGATAACCGCAGCAATGAGACTGGGCATGGACTCCATAAGCTCTCTGTATTACTGTGGAGACAGTGCACACCATGTTTCATGAAAAGCGTCCTACAATTCCATAATATTCGCCGCTGGAGGATTCCAGGCACGTTGAACAGTATCCTAAATGCGTTCGATAGCGTTTAAATCCGCCGAACGAGGGGCCCTAAGTCAGGATGCCAAACTCCATGTAATTTTCCTCCAGCTATAATCGGGAGACTGTGGACGTGTGCGGTGGCACATTGTATGTTGAAGGAGGTCGCACCTGTCGACGTGGTTGCGTGACATGAACGGATGCAAATGATCCCCAAGGATGGTTACGTAGCCTCCACCGGTCAGAGTAGTCTTCAGATGCATGAGATGTACTGAAACACACCACACTACAGCAGAGCCACCGCCGACCTGCAGTGTCCCTTATAGGCATGCGGGATCCATTTGTCTCGTGGGGTTGTCGCTACACCCGGAGTCGGCCATCTGCCCAAAACAGTTGGTACTGCGATTTGTCGGACCAGGCTTCAAAAGTTTCCAGTCATCTTGCGTCCACTGGTGGTGTTCCCGAGCCCAGGCAAGGTACACAGCGTTGTGTCAGTAATGACACCAGGGTGAGCCGTCTGCTCCGGAACCCCATAAAACACAGAGAACCGAACGCTAGTGCTACTACTGGCTCCAGCATTGAATTACGCTGTGACTTGCGGCAATGTTGCACACCACGCGGATGTCACGATCAGTGGCGAATCCTGCTATAGAATGGAGGTCATGCGGGCCGGAAATATGCAACACTAAGTAATTCTCTACCTAATACCAACCGAACCATATAATAACCCCCTTATGGGTTTTAATAACAACATTGTCAAATCCACCCGAGCTCCAAGAACTGTCACTTTTAGAAAACAACAAACACGGCCAGCAAAATAGTTTATTTATATTTCTGCAGCATGCCAACCATGGATACAAATCATACTTCTGAGAAACCTGAAAATTCTGAGAATAAGTATTTGTTTTATCCTTACATATGTAAGAGAGGTGAATGTGGGCATGGCCTCCCGTCCTTTATTATTTTCATCTTTTCCATTGTAGTCCTCCTTGAAAAAGGTATTTCTAACAAATCTTGAATAATACTTTTATCGACATTGCCTAAACTCACTGTTCAGTGAGAAAGTTTTGAAATTCTAGGAACACTGTTCAGAATTTAGAGAAACAAACCACATAATTTGCAATAAACATAAAGATCATCACTGCTTTAGTCACTAACACCATTTACTGCATAACACATAATTCAAAATCTACCCCAAAGAAGAAAAATGCTGTTTGGTTGCTGCCTGCACTCAACGGAAAAACACTTTCGAGAAAATCTATGGCGTGTTTGCTGCCGTGTGACTTGATAAGCTAACAGAACCTGTTTCCCCTCCCCGTCTCTTGGTTCGGCTATTGAAACCCACGCATGCACTAAAGCATAATTCTGAACCGCAGTGCACTGTAACCGCAGTAAGGCTGTGGGCTCTCAGCATCCCTAAGTTTCGAGCTTCCTATTGGCTTCCCAAACACAACGACGAATGAGCGTGAGCCATGGAATGAATGAACGTGCTATGGCGTAATACAACTGATTCCAGCTTTTTATGAAATGGGATTTTTTTTTTCATTTACATAAGATGTAATTGCAGATATTCAAGTTTTTATGAAACGGATTTTTTTTTTTTTTTAATTTCGACAGTTTTAGTAGTCTGGCGGCGCACTACTATATATAGCCATACCGCAGCATTCGCCACTGGCTTTTCTACGGCCACACCACAATCCCGCTCTGGATGTCTTCTTTGAGTTTGTGTAGTCCAGGTACACACCCTTGAAATTGTTAATCGCATAAATCCAAATTTCGTGGAAATTTCCGAGATGGAGTGATCCGTCTCTCAGGCTCTGACTATGATACCACGTTCGAAAGTGCTTAAATCGTGATGAGCTACCGTCTGAACTGCGAATGCTACTACTTGAGCTTGCGGATATGTCTGCTTCTATGTATACATCGTTTTCGGACGATACCATTTACCGCATGGGTGTGGTGGCATGTAATGGAAATGGTAGCGCCCTTCCCAATTTTCTTTGGCACCTCAGTGTATAAAGCCCTTTGGCTGCAATATCTGGCTTCTTGTCGAGAAGTCGAAATTGGTCGATCGCATCTTCGAGTATTTTGAGGTCATGTCTTGGCTTTCTTATATTCTTCCGTTCAACTATGCACCGCTATTCTCGTAAGGGCATTTTGACCTAGTGCTGTCTTCAGAAGGCTTTGTGCCAAGCCCTCTGAATACCGCAATAAAAAAAAATACCGCTGTTTTTCCACTGTCACTGCTGCTGCTCTATCGTCATTACATCTTTCACCAGCCGATCGGTAGGTACTAGAGCTGTTCATGGATTTCGGATTTTTGGACATCCGGATATTTAAGTTTCCGAAAACCAGATTTTTAGCATTCGAATAGTTCGAACTCCGGATATCCGGATTTTGAACTTCGGAAGTGCTGTTCATGGATTTCGGATATTTTACTATCCGAAAACCGGATTTTAGTATTCGAATAGTTCGAACTCCGGATAACCGGATTTCGAACTTAGGATGTCCGGACTTAGAATGCCGAATAATTAGACATATCAACAACATAGATATATCTGGCCATGATAGACCGCATGCCTCAGGTTGTTGAAACCTTAACTTAGCAGTTTGTGAACGTGTGCCTTTTTGCTGTACGATGTCCGTTTGCTTAGACAAAGTGATCTTTCGTGACATTGATATTGTACTGAGTGAAGGGATAATAAATAAAATTGCAGTGTTTTATCCTGTAATAAACTCATGCAGCAATCCGGATGTCGGATTTATGATATCCGGTTTTTGGCAGCACCAGTAGGTACGTATTACATAACCATCAGACATCACCAGTGTTGCCGCATCATGTTTCCGAAATGTATGTAAATGAAAGTGTTCGCGTATTTCCCGAACGATCTAATATTTATAAACGCAAGTTTTGTTACTCCGTGAATAAAGAAAGATAATACAATAGTTTATATATATATATATTGGGTTGTCGGAAAAGTCATGACGTATTTTAGCCATGTTTTGCTAAGGTCATTTATTGATAGAAAGAACAAAGATCAATCAATGATATAATGCGCGTTTTGTTCGATAACCTTTTGCCATCTTTCAATGAACTGCAGAATGACTCGTTCATAGAAGGACCTGTCTTTCGTGGCGAAAAACTGTACAAGGTGCTGATTTACAGCCTCATTTGAATGGAACGTTATAATACGCAAGGACTGTTGAAGAGAGCGAAACAAGTGGAAGTCTGACGGCGCCAGATCAGGCGAGTATGCTGGGTGTGGCAACACATCCTAACCAAGCTCCAATAATTTTTGGCGGGTGATCAAACTTGTGTGTGGTCTCGCGTTGTCGTGATGGAACACAACGCCTTTACGATGAACGAGCTCTGGACGTTTCTGGATGATGGATTCGTTCAAACTGTCCAATCGCCGACAATAGACATTTGAATTGATTGTTTGGTTCCGTATCAGCAGCTCGAAAAAACACGACACCTTTAAAATCACACCACACCGAGAACAGAACCTTTCGCTGATGAATGTCTGTTTTGGATGTCGTTTGAGGCGAAGCGGCACGTCGGGACCAAGACCGTTTGTGCAGCACATTGTTGTACACAATCCACTTTTCGTCACCAGTTATCAGTCGCTTCAAACAAGAATCGTTTTCTTCACGTTTAATGAGCATATCGCAGATGTTTATATGCACCGTCAATTTAGCTTCTTTGAGTTCATGAAGAACCCACACATCGAGCTTGCTTACGTATCCCAGCTTCTTCAGGAGGTCGTGAATGCTTGAATGATGGATGTGCAATATGTCTGCAATCTCTCGTGTCGTGTAGCGTGGGTTTGACTCGATCAATGCCTTGATTTGGTCGACATCAACCTCGGTTGGCCTCCCGGACCGAGAAGCATCGTTGAGGTCGAACCACCGCTGGCACTGACGTGTTTGTAGAGCATTATCACCGTACACTTTACACAACTTTCACAAGCTTGACGCGCGTTCTTGCCTTTACGGAAGTAAAATATGGCGAAAATGCACAGTTTGGTTTTCCATCTTCAACTGATGTCAAATCAACCAAATCGCTCACTATTCCTTTTAGACTGCAGCTAGAACTGGCACCTGTCGAATGCCATAGCGATAACAGAGCCGCGCATGCCCCTAGTACTTCCAGAACTGCCCAACCGCCATCGGGTGCCAAAATACGTCATGACTTTTCCGACAACCTATTATAATGTGTGAGAGAAAAAAAAATATTATTGGAGAACCACCGTGACCAATTCAATGGGCTGTAATAAGCAGTCTCCCGTCCCTAATTTAGGGTAACTGGTTCCAGGGAAGGGAGAGAGCGAGTGCCGTAAGACAAACACCCATGCCTCACGGGATTCGAACCCAGGCCTCTTTCAGAAGCCAGCGCTTAGACAACTGCGGCCAAAAGAGTTTCATATATAGTGTTTGAGAAATAAAGAAAAATACACAAGAGCTATACATATATAGTGTGAGAAATAAGGAAAGAAAATACAAGAATTTCATATATGGTGTGTGAGAAATAAAGAAAATATAAGTTTTATACATAGTGTGTGAGAACACAGAAATTCCATGACAGACTTATGTACTGACATACTGGCAGGCACTTTTTATTATGTTTAAGAAGAGGTGAAATGTACAACTTCATAGTTTTATTTCACAAACCCCCTAAATAAGAAAACTGGTCAATATCTGTAATAACTTCGAGTTAGATCGTCGGTAGACTGATACGTAGACATCATACACCCCACCCAGGTCCATGGAGTTTGCGTGTGGAAAGGGGATGAATATCAGTTGCTACAATTACCTTAATAACATGCGATATACATACGATCCACAATATACAGTCTCGCAATAAAACCACAAAATCAGGTCTGCCAGCAGACGGGGATACGAGTGTTGCCACCAAAAACGTTTAAGCAGGACCTTCGCGGTTACACCTTCTGATGGTATGAAAAATGAATGATTCAGCAAAACTATTGTATTACTTTGCTAGTTTGTACGCTACATCTTTAATAACATAAAATTTTCATTTTCATGCTGCTTCGACGCAACTCCCGTGTGAAAAGCGAGCCCCGATGCCCGCGCAATTTCAATTCGTTACTTTTTATCTGTTGGTAAATCAGTTTACTCAGCCGTGGCCCATCACAAATCAGCAATAGCTCTACCGATACAGAATTAAGGGGCGGTGTCCTTAAACGTACATTTTCACTAAGCAGACACAACCGTTAGCATTTGTAGGGGAAAGCAGACAATTTTGTTGAGTGAATCATCACATGCGGACACGGGAAACACTTCTAACCGTACATCAGTGCAAAAGGAAAAAGTAGATTTGCCACCTGAATCCATAATATTAGGGGTTGGGAGGATGAAGAAAATACGTTACAAAGAAATTGCGCATACTGGCGCTGGTAAGTGCAACGTGAGTCATGCTGCTGCTTATTATCACGCAGCATCGTCTTACTTAGACGTAAGCAGAATAAAGAAAACATTGCCGAAAAGAAGTCTTGGACGTTTAAGACACTTTTTATTTACTCTAAAGGTAATCAGCGAAGCACACCAGCTAACAACCATCATCATGTCACTTGGGGCAAAAAGTTTTCACACCACTGCGTCCGTCAGAAAAGTCCTTTAAAACTGCCAGACGACTGCAGCAACGAGAACTGTGCGTAGGTTATTTTTATTTTTAATCTAATTTTTTTTAATTTAATTTCCTTCATGTACTCAATTGCCGGTTTCAGAAATCGCTTCCTACTGCAATTTGAAAATCTGAATTCGAATATTATGTACATGGTGTCCCATTCGCTTACTTTACCCAAGTTTTTATTCATAGCATCGTGAATAATTGCAGTAATTGAATGATATTTGGTAAGAAGATACCTTCATCCATGAAAAATAGAACCATATTATAAGATAAATCAATGAAGGAAGATTTATCTGTGGTACTGGCAATTTCCGACCTACGTCCGTTTCCGGATGGGGGATGGGTCAAAACGCTATCAGAAAGCAACGATGCTTCGAACAGCGAAAATCTGAGGATGTTCAGATTCCTTAGCTAAGTTTGCTCTGTCTCAGTTGCTTGGAACTTCACTGTCCTGGGTGGTGTAACGGTTAACATACTCAAACGGGAAGCGGGTTAGATTCCCTTTCCGCAGGGCGGTGAAATTTTCCAGTTTTCTGAGAGGTGTTACATGGATGACCAATAAGGGTTACAAGCAAATTCAGAATTTACATATATTGTTTGCTTTGAATATTGTGGGCCATATTATAAGAGATGCTGAAAATGTCCGCCCTGTGCATCGAGACATGCTTGAACATGAAACTCTATATTTCAGAAAGTTCGCGCAAGTTGCTCCGGCGTAAATGATCATATGTAAAGGATATTAGGAAGGGAGCGTCTGACCCCAGGTCTTAAACAACCCTTAGAAATAGGAAGCTAGGAGATTTGGGCTAGATTGCCCGATAGGAAAGTGACACGGAAGCGAAGTAGAAAGGGGGAGGAAGTCGCCCTTATTTATTACCGGGGTCCGACGGTTTAACGTACCCATCCGATGCACGGCGGATATTTAGTGGATCGAGCGTTCGTACCTGAGGTCCCTTCCGTGGCAGTCACGAACGTTGCCCATTAGGCCACCCGCGGCCCTATGCTCCGGCGTAATAACTGCCTCGCAGATGTCATTCTTCAATGCCTCCAGGGTTGTCGGTTTGTTCTGAAACACCACTGATTTGAGATACCCCCAGAGAAAGAAATCAGGGGGTGTCAGGTCAGGAGATAGAGGTGGCCACATTCCTTTAGAAATCACGCAATCTCCAAAGAATGACTCAATTTCAGCAATACTCACATGAGATGTATGGCAAGTTGTCCCATCTTGTTGAAAATATACAGTGGTCAACTTTTCGGGGTGCAGTTGGTTTAAATTCACACTGACACTTCTTATCGACCTACTCTCCCAATAAATGCGGACAACAGGCACACGCTTGGGTATGGCTCACCGGGAGGACATTGTGACAAACCAACAACTGAACTAACCCCGAAGGATCACGAACCTGACATGCGCGACGTCCAAGGTCACAACGAGCGCGCCAACAGGCTTGAAGAACAACATCTGCGAGGCAGTGAGCTATTTTGCCTGAGCAACTGGCGCGAACTTTCCGAAATATGGAGTCTCGTGTTCAAGCATGTCTCGATGCACAGGGCTGACGCTTTCAGCATCTCTTATGAAACGGTTCTGTTTTCCATGGATGAAGGTATGTTCTTACCAAATATCATACAGTTACTGTAATGACTCACGATGTTATTCATAAAAACTTTGGTAAAGAAGCGAGTGGGGCACCATGTATAAATAACACACTGTTCTGAAAGGGGAAAACATTTAGGCAAAAAACGAAGCTGAAAACAATCTGAAATATAAAGGAAGCCCGCTGAAAAAAGCAACCACAAACTTCAATTAAAGACATACCACTCCTCAAGTGGTACGGGCAGGTTTGTCTCCTTGTTACCGTTGTGCTTGGGTTCGAACGGTGGATCACAAATGAGTATTAAATTAATTCTTTCGGCCACGGTTCTGTCTCTTGGTTCTAAATTAGAAACAAGTGACGCCTTCGCCTTACAGCATTTTGTCATGACTTTGGTTCTCAGACTTCCGTTTTCTTGAATTTTAGCGATGATTCAACACATCACAGACAAATTACCGGTTACGGAGATTGATATGGAAAATGATTTCGCCAAATTGTTACTTACCTAGAGATCGCCATTTGCTTCCGCAACAACAAAATCAAACTGCAGGCTTCAGTATAATAATTCAGTAAGATCGTCCTGCATGCTAAGTAAATGCCCTAAATAAATTCAACTTAGTTACGAAGATTTTCTGCTTGAGCTATAAATAAAAGCTAGGTAAAGTATCCATGCTCATATGTATTGAAACTAAGGGTGCGGCTGGACAAATGCTATTAATAGCTACTTATTTTAAATATGTGATAATTTCATTGCTAGAGCTTCTTATTGTGTTCTTTCAGAAGCATACATGTGTATAAGAGACACAGAAGCCAAAAACATATATTCATAAGCTTTTCTTATTTCCGACCTCTTGAACAAAATTTTCACCATGGGGAAGTGGATTTTCTGGTTTCGTTTAAACTGTCCTTAGTGCGTGAGAGACAATTACGAACCTACGTTTTCACGTACATGATACTCGTGGGTAAAGATGAGGTTCTGTCACACAAAAACAAGGTGTGTGATACAGGGCAAGAAGGTAAATCGATCGACAGCTACTAGGTCATCAGCGCTAATTTTAATGCCATTTCTTAAAGAAGTCTGTAAAAATAACGTCTAATCACTATTCGGGCATTAATGGCTGTTGCTAAATACAATGACCAAATTCATCATCCGCGATAGATCTGTGCGAGATTCACCGTGAAGAATTAAAATTTAATATGATGCTGCATAAGAATGGATTATTTTAAGGGCTACTTTGCAACCTCTGAGAGTAACTCATCACATCTAAAAAAAAAATAGATCTTGTGATCAGGACTTTAAATGCTATCAATTTTTTTCTGATTGAAGGTTTAATTGACCACCGTTAGCAACTTAATGGGCTATAAGCAATCACCCATCCTTAATTTAGGGTCACTGATTCCAGGGAAGGGAGACAGCCAGTGCCGTAAGACAAACACAACATACATGCCTTAACGGGATTCGAACCCGGACCCTTCTTGGACTAATGATCATAAGCCACTGCTTAGACCACTACACGGTAAAAGGAGACGCTTGACCCTAATTTTGGGCCGCTGGAACCAGGGATGAAAATGCAAAACAACATCCACGTCCCGCACTAAGATTCGAAGCAGTCCCGATAGTGCGATAGATTACAACGCGTCCTTGACCCGTCATCCATTGAGTTATCAAAACTGTTTGCGTACTCGACCAATACAGTCTGTAGCAGCAACATATGGCCTTATGTTATACACACTACACATCTATTGTAATCTTGTGAGAGGTATTTCAGTACGAAAAAATCTTGTGAATCTTAGTCGGAATTTTATACTGAAAATCTGAATTTCGTAACTCTTACAGAAAACTGTATATTTCTAGATGGACTACTGAATTACACAGAAAAATAAAAACTAAATGAAAATGATTTATACGTTTATTGTTATTCAAGAACTTGTCTACTGCAAATCGTGCAGCAGACAAGTTTTCGAATTTTTGCTTTAGTCCCTTGGTTACGATAAGAAGTTTTTTTGTGTTTTTTATAAGTAATAAGTATTTTTAAGGCAAGGTTATTTCTCCCCGAATGGAGCACTTTGCTTTTAGGCAAACGATATTCTTGAAAATAAAGCACATTATGCATTATAAAATTAGAAAACATGCAGTTTATGAGATGGCTTCGTCCGACTCTGCAGAAAAGCAATTTAGAACTGAAAGACAGGATGAAAAACTTGCTGCCTTCGCAATCGGAATTTTGCAAGAGTGAAAAGGAGTAACCTCAAACGAACCAGATATCTTAATGTTGAATGGTGAAGCACATTATTTTTTCGCAGAAATCTATGGAAATTCGTTCTGAGAAAGCAGTTAAATTGCGTTGAACATGAGAAACTTTGGATTTGGTGTACATGTTACTAACTTATTTTCATAAGGCATATAAAATTCTTTGTAGGCTGCAACCTGTTTGAAGGCTTGCGATTTATAGATTAGGTCGTTGGTTTTCTCATGATCGCATCTAGCTTATGATTTTTTAATGACATTATCTTGAAATCTCACCTTGGAATAAATTGACATTTCATTTAGGAGACAACTGTTTCAACGATACTGTATTTACAGAATATCTTTTAAAACAGTTACTTCAATTTTCTTAAACTTTATGTTGAACAATTTCCCTATTGTTTTCTTTCAGGAACGAGAATTTCAGGAACTACATATCAATTATATTCCGAATTATGATATAATGAAGTTTCCTTAGTGTTTTAATTAATGCATCAAATTGAAATCTTTCCGTTTGTCTATTTCATTACGTAAGTAATCAAAGTTCAAAACTGTAGGCATATGATTAAGGTTGTTAATCTCTTTAGGAATGTTAGAATAGATGTTACTTTGATATCATTGTCGTCGTCAACTATTATCAATCCACTGCTGGATGAAGGTCTCCCCAAGTTTCTTCCACAACGGTCTGTCTCGAGCCAGTCTCCTCCATGTTACTCATGCTTTCGAATTTCGTCTACCCATCTCCCATGTGGTCTTCTTGGTCTTTTCCTTCCCCATCAGATCCAGTCTAGAATTTCGGTTGTCCATCAGAGGTCCGCCCTCCTCGCAATATTTTCAGCCCATTGCCATTTCAGGGATTTTACTCTGATCATTCTTTATCCACACGAGTTCCTCTTCCTATCTCTCCTGGTTACACTAAGCATGCCCCTCTCCACGCTTCTTTCAGCAATGTCCAAAGGTTTTGGTTTTTTAAGGTCCAAGTCTCTGCTCCGTACGTAAGCACTGAAAGGATGCATTGAATAAACACTTTTCTTTTAAGACATAATGGCATACTGGTTGTAGGGGTGGAAGCTCATTATGTTAATTAATGCTCATCGGCCAAACAACACTGGCTTCCAGAGCTGATGAAAATTCCCCCAGCAGGAAGGAAAACTATTTGTAAGGTTCTTTTGTCTGGAGACTGTCTATCAACAAAAAGTTGAAGACAGCCCAGCGTTCTTGCTCTCCCAACTTTACTAGAAATAATCTGCTATCCGGGAGAGGGGAAGTAAAAATAATGGCAAGACATTCAAAGCATGAAATCAATCTCAGGCTTGTTGAAAACTTAACAAAAACGTTTAATCAAAAGTAATCGTTCCGGCAGCTATTGTTCCTTGACCCGAGCTCCTGCAAGTGCAGTTCCACGAAAAAATTATCAGTCTCTCTCTATTCATTAAAGAATACTCTTTCTTGCTAATATTCTTTGCCCGTTCTTTTTCTATCACGGACGTGAAAGGTTTTAATCGTCGTAACCTTCCGTTCACCTCCCTTCCTGTGTTTCGGAAGCTATACCTCGTGTCCTCTCAAATCGCTTTCTCCGTACGTCGTTACAGACCGACGTGTCTACTTCCAACTCTTCCAACCACGATCGTTTTTCCCCTAGCTGGCACGTTCTATCACCAACTTTCGTTCCCAGCGCTGACACCCAGCATTGTCCGTCAACCGTTCCCAGCTCTGGCTGTCCGTGCTGCTCCCCAGCACTCCTCAAACCGTTCCCCAGCTCTCGCTGTCCGTCCACCGTTCCCAGCTCTCACTGTCTGTCTTCCTTCCTAACTCCTATCCTGAAGCCTCCCCCCGTAACTTCTCCTCGCCTCCTCATTGGCTCCTGCCTTCTCCGCCAGAGGCGCTCCCTCTCTTTCCTTTGTCGGAGCATGCGAAGAACAGGCGACCCACTCTCTTCTCGGTGCCCCCTACCCTTTCCTCCTTGACCTGTGCATTCCGTCGCTGACCTTGAACTATCTCCTCTGACCTCTAGCTATCCCCTCGCTGACCTCGAGCTCCCGTGTGCCCTGCAGATTGCATTCCCCCGGCCAGGAACAATAGCGGTGCCTCCGTGAATACAATCGTCATGACAAATAGGCACATCGGAATGGCGCCTGTCTGGTAAATTTTCACGTTTAACATCCGTTCTAAAAAATACACATGAAAATAGTTGATCTGAAATGTTCATATCTTATAAGATCAATGTGATTTAATGTCCATCACACAATTTACATGGGGGCATAATTTCTCGCCCCTACACTGGTCTTAAAAATTGTACTGTTTCCTCAAAAAGCTCTCTCTCTCTCTCACTATTCAAGTTACTTCCACATATAACTTCTTGCAAACTAGAGCAGCGAGCGAACATCAAATTCTGCGTCAAACTCGGTAAATTGGGAACGGAGACCCATGAAATGTGGCAATGAAGCAATGAGTCATGCGAGGTGTTTTGAGTGGCACTCGCGCTTTAAGAGCGGCAGACCGGCCCTGGAAGACTACAAGAGGTCATTGTGACCATCCACGAGCAAAACACCCGAAAATGTGGACAAAATTAGGCAGCTGGCGCATGAGGATAATCGAAAAACCATCAAAACATTGCTACCATCGTCAATGTGTCATACGGAACAGTGCAAGAAATTCTGACGTCGATTTTGAACATGCACCGCATTGCTGCAAAGTTTGTGCCAAAGATTCTGAATCCCGAACAGAAGGCGCTCCGTGTCGAACTCTGTCAAGATCTTCGTCAGCAGGTGATGAAGGTGGTTTTGCGCAGCCGCAAAAGAATGACTACTCTTCCTCACAGACCTTACTCGCCAGATTTGGCCCCCTGCGACTTTTTTCTGTTCTCGAAGATGCAACTGAAGCTCAAGGGTTGCCGTTTTGAAACCATGGACGAGATCCAGCGCGAATCGCAGACGGTGCTTGACACGATTCACGAACACGACTTCCAGGGAGCGTTCCAACAGTGGCAAAAACGCCGGCAACGGTGTGGCGCTGCCCAAGGAGACTACTTTGAGGGAGATCATAGCCAGACTTAAATAACGTAAGTACTTGGTTGTATGTCGGCCCAGTCTCGGAACTTCTTGATCGGACCTCGTATACATCCCTCGCACACGACAGTCAGGCATTGTTTGACATCCTAAGACCTGACTAATGTGAAAAACCCCAGTAATTATCTCATTTTACATGAAACATTCAAAGCAGTCAAGCTGACCACTGCTGCAGTTCTAGGTATAAGTGGTCATAAAGGAGTTTGCTTTACAAATATGAATCGCAATAAAATCCCTACAAATCATGAAGTAACTTCATCGTATTTAAAAACAGGCCCGTTTCACAATCAGCTTGCAGCCCGGCTTGTCATGTGTAATTAAGCAAAGCACCTTGTGGAGGATGCACTTAGATGTTTTTGGTTTCAGACTTCATTTGTTAAGTCGAAATACTTATCTTTAATGCAGGAACAAAGTGTTAAGGTGGGCGTCAAGCGCAAATGCACCCTCCTACTTGCAACGGTGAAACTTGAGTTACATAAGTTCACATGCAAAAAATGTTTCCTGACTCGTGAAAATTGGCACATGGACGAAGAAGACACTGAACTATATAGTCAGTGGCCTTCAAATTTGAGAAATAAATTATACAGGATATTTTAAAATTAAATTTCCGCATGTTGGAGTAATGTTACAAATCGTTTTTAGGTGACGCTCTACACGTACGTCAAGTACTAGTAACGTGGCGCTTCCTAATTTTTTTTTATATATATTTAAAGTTGTCATACAAACAGTAATAACTGAGCGGCTATGGACATTTGTTTATGTCAGTAATTAATTAAATCTCTTACATAACAGTTAGTTGGCTTTTCTACATGCAAAGTTATGTGAATCAGAAATCAGATGCTGGTAATATAAGATGCTGACAGAGGCTTATTCAGAAATCATCATTTGATAAGGGAAAGACCACGAAATTCATTCACAAAACTAAGACCCCCACAAGAAAGGGTCGCAAAAACACGGCAATTTTCAGCGTCATCTACAGGCAGAAGGTTGCATTGGAAATGCCTTTATCTCCACCTTAAACCATCCCCGTACAGGCCCGGCCCGAGTCCGGAATTTCACTTAACTCGGGGGAAGGGCGGGGGTTAACTGGCTAAGCTATAGTGTATACCTCTAAAGCAAATCTGATGGAAGAGTTCAACATGCTTCCAGTGAACAAAAACGTCACTCTTTATTGCTGATTTTGCGTCAAATGAGGGCTACATTGCTCGCTTCCGACAACCTCTACCACCTTATACCACTTTAGTTCATAGAGGGAAATGCAGGTGTGCTTCCATTTATCACATTAAGTGAATATTCCTAAACAAAAATAAACCATCATTTACCGGCCATCGCAATACTGGATGCAATAAATCAGTATGTACGACGTAAGAAAACCTGGATGCAATAAATTTTATAGTCGCATACCGGGATTGAATGCATTTCTTCTCGCTGCATAAATAATACTTATTAACTTACACAATTTTCTCTTTTTTGATAAACTCTGAATTATGAATGGATACACACGCAAAATAAGCCTTTTATTGGCTAGTCTCACTGCGCTTTCAGGTACGATTTTGCAGCGTAGAGACAAAGGCAGAAGCCATTTTTCCCACCTTTCACGGGAAATCGCCCAGTTAAGAGCAATGTTGGTCAAAGTGGGGGATAGTCATGGGATAGAATTCCGAGGGTACACGATCTGAGGCATTATTTTTCCATTTTGTTGGTGTCAAACCGTGATTCGTGACAATACCTTCCTACGAACTTTTTTGTTCCCGTCTTTCAAGATGATCCCACCACCTTCCTCAGCGCGCGTTGCAGGTAACCCTACTCAGATCGTGACCGGAAGTATTTCTACACTAAAGCGCTATTTTATTCAAAACAACGATGGTTTTATGTGTTGCCATTAAAACAAAACAACGGGAACAGAAAAAAAATGTCGACCGGACGCGGACTAATGAAGCCTGATTTCATAAACTGCGTTTCTGAGCTGACTGGAAGAAGGGGAATTGTTATCCTGATTTAAAACCATTGCAATTGAAACTGCCTACTGGTAGCAACGAATTGGCCTAGCATTTCTCTACAGACGGTTAACTGTTCCCTTCTGTAATTTTTGGATGGGTTTTTTATTACACAAGAGCAAAAATACCACGTTTTACTTTCTTATTCACCTCATAGCGACTGCACCGAACAATTAAGATTTCAGCAGAATTCAAACTAGGTCATTCACATCAGCTTGTTAATTATGAAACCATGCAGATTTTCGATATACAAAATCATTCCAACTTCAATGAATGAAGATTCACTATATACGAATGCCGGTTGCTTCGACTAAGGAATCCTCTGATGGCTATATTCAAATTTATTGGAAACGTGAAACTTGGTAGTTCTGGGTGGTGTAGTGGTTAGCATATCCGGGTGCTATCTGGGAGGCGCGAGTTCGATTCTCGCTCCAGGACGACGAAAGTCTCAAGTTTTCAGATATTATCTGACTTACCATTCATGTCATATTTACACCAATAAACGGGTTCACACCTTCAAATTTGTATCATTCCAACTTAACGATGCCGCGCATGGACACGTAAACAAAGAAACAGCCTAGTAAAATTCAAAATTTTCTAACAAACTACCATCCACCTTTGCGCCAATCAAACAGGCTTACCTACGTCGTTTGACAAGAGATTAAAATTGAAACTGTTCGGATATACACTGAGTGATCACTGAATTATACCGCTTACCTATCTAAATACTTCGTGTAGGTCCCCCTTTCGCCCTCTGTACAACAACTATCCGACGTGAAATCGATCCAATAAGAAGTTGGAAGCAGTTTGGAGGTATGGCCAACCAAGCTGTGTGCAATGCGGCCTTCAATGCAAGTATGGGGATGTATCTAGACAATTGATATGCCGTTCCATAATGTTCAACAAGTGTTCTATGTGATTGATGTCGTGGAAGTTCGGAAACCAATGGATACGCTGGAATTCTGAACTGTATTCCTTAAACTATTCCAGCACAATATTGGACCTGAGGTTCGGCGCATTGTAATCTTGGAAGACACCGTCGCCATTTTGGAAAAAGTGCAACATCGCTGGGTGTACACAGTCAGTAAGCAATTCATGATACATACTTTGTTCAAAAGGATATTTGACTCCCTCCCTAAAATCCTCTACACAAATCTTGAAATAACTGTTCTGAATCTACTTCGTTTAGCTCTTCCTTTCACCCGCACTCCTGTCTCGCACTCTCATTGTGTCTTCCCTTCGTCAAAGCAAGCAGGTGCCGCTAAGCTTTCCTGTCGTAATTTACTAAAAGGGGGGATTACGAATGATCGCCAGAATTCTATGACGTAGTTTGCAATGCCCCAATGAAGGATCCTCAGCGACCAAGAAGTATGAATAAGCGCGCATGCATAAAAGTGTCTCAGTATGGACAATTCCAAGTGTCCCTTTGTGGTCGATCGACCTTAAGAGGTTTGGAGACGCACGTGGACGAAGTGCCACTTATTTCTCCATGCGTTTTGATTTAGCTGTCAAAGGCATGAAGTAGCCGTCAGTGTCCATCCTGTGTTTTATTTGCGGCTATTGACAAAAACTAGAGTAATTTAAGAAAAAAACAAAAAACCGGGATACATGTTTTACTTTCATCGTAAATGTTCATCACATTATAAATAACGAAATTTAAACACCCCAATTCGTGCATGTACACTGAAGAGCAATTGAATTAGAGACAGCTGGCGTTATGCAAATATGGCGCTGTGGGCGGCCCTGTAAACGGAAACGACATGCCGTATGCAGCGATCCGACAATATAAGGAGTGATGCGACGGGAATAAGTAAGTGTCGGACGACGTATAGGTAAAACGAAGGATCTAAGCGCATTTGATCGTGGGCAAATCGTCGAGGCCCGACGAATGGATCACTACATCTCGGAAGTCGTGCAGGCACTGGGATTTTCACGAGCCACTGTGTCACGGGTGCACCGTGAGTACATCGAACCCGGTAAAACCATCCCTGCCAGGGCCAACTGCCGTGGACAACAGCGTGTGGATGAGCGAGGTCATCGTCGGCTAGCTCGCATTGTAACAGCGGATAGAAGGGCCACAGTGCAAGAAATCACTCGGCAATTTAACGCTGGTGCACAAAAACGTGTAAGCAGCCACACCATCCAGAACCATCTCCTCGCTATGGGGTACAGAAGCCATCGTCCCACGAGGGTACCGCTGCTGACCGCACATCACAGGGTGCAAAGATTAGCATGGGCGCGGGAACATCGTACACTGGACCCTAGATATGTGGGAAAATGTTGCCTAGACTGATGAGTCAAGATTCACGTTGGTACATGCGGATGGCAGGATACGAGTACGGCGCAAACCACATGAAGTGATGGATCCTTCTTGCCAGCAGGGTACTCTTCAAGCTGGTGGGGGTGGCATTCTCGTCTGGGGACTGTTTACGTGGACTGAAATGGGACCCCTGGTATGTGTGACATCGTCCCTCACAGGTCAACGTTACCGGGATATCCTGGACGACCATTTGCTCCCGTTTGTGCGTCTTCAACATCCCACTGGGGACCTCATACTGCAACAAGACAATGCACCGTCCCATTGCTCCTGAATTTCATACGAATGGTTGGATGAACACTCCGCCGACGTGACCTCGTTTCCTTGGCCAGCTTGGTCACCTGACCTCAATCCCATCGAGCTCATCTGGGATGCCATCGAGAGAGAGATGTTCGAGGATCTGAATCTGATCCCCTCCAATAAATTTTCGTGAACTGTGGGAGCTTGTTCAGAGGTCGTGGATCCGTATGTCATCCCAACGCTTCCGGTGTCTTGTCGAGTCCATGCCGAGACGAATCGCCGCCGACATCAGGGCGAAAAGTGGTGGTACACGTTACTAGACAGGTATCTTTAATTCAATTGCTCTTCAGTGTATATACCAGCACTGTATATAATATACCAACTCTCCTAGAAGAGAAACACAACATAGCATTTATTGACATACATTAGTACGGTGTCCGTCCACCTTTGGTCTAAATGCATGCACTGACCTTTCGAGACATGCTTTCGACAAAGTTTGGGAACACGGTGATAGGTATGCGCTTCCATTCAGTACATGATGCTGCTGCTCCTCTAACTGTTGTTCAGTAGTAGACCTTGATTCCAAACTTCTTATGCGAAGCTCTGATTAATCCCATAGGTGCTCTATGGGATTAAGATCAGGCTCTGTGCTGGCGAGTCCACACACGATACAGAATTATCGTCAAACAACGCCGTAACAGTCCTTGCTTTATAGCTCAGGGCATTATCATGCTGGTACCAACAAGGTTCGGTTCCACAGTATTGCCATAGAGTTGGTAGGGCATAATTGCCCAGAATATCGAGGTAGACGTGCTGGTTGACTGGCTTGTCCACGATAACCAATGGGCCGGGACCATACCACGAAAAACACTCCCACACGAGTACACTACCAGCTCCAAACTTGACCATAGGAACAGTACACTGTGGTAAATAGCGTTGTCCCGGCTGCCACCATAGTCACACACACAGCCATCAACCTGTTGGATCGTGTATCTGAATTCATCAGTCCATAGGACCAGTTTCCATTGATCATCTACGGTCCACGATAAATGTTCTTCACACCATGCTAAACGACAAGTAACATTCCCAGTAGATGAAAGGCTTATGAGCAGCTGAACGACCACGGTAACCCATGGAATAAAGTTCTTTGTGAATGGTACGTGTACATACCGAGGTTCCAGCATTTTTACTCACCTGTACACTGAGGTATTGTGCAGTAATCCGTCGATTAGCTGTAACGACTTTCCTGAGGCTTCGAAGTCCTCTATCACTGATTTTCTTTGGTCGGCCGGTACCTTTTTCTGCTTCAGGCACACCATGTGTCTTATTCAGTACATCCAAAACAGTTGACTTGGGTATGTTTACACGCTACTCGGTTTCTCTTATGGACAAACCACTAATATGACACCCAACGATCTTTCCTTTCTCAAAGTCAGTTCTCTCCCGCCGCGACATTTTCACTCAAATTCACATTGCGATATGATCGCGGTCAGCTGCAGGCTTGATTTTATACCGTTTGAGCTATACCGCGCAACTTAAAAACGCAGCGGATCCGTTCATTTGCTTTTGAAGGGGTGTACGGTGACTTGTCAATATAGTATGTAAGTTTATTCTCAGTAATGTTTTGTTTTTTGACTTTTAAAGATTCTGGGATTTTTCCCACTTGGGGTAGTTTTTTCCAAATCCATGGACCCCCCCCCCCCCCCACACACACACACACCTTAAAAAATTTCTGGCTACGCCACTGCTTGATGCGCTGATAATGTGAAGGCTAGCCAAAAATAATTTATTGGTCCTGAAACTGTATTGTTAAAATCAATTTATAGTACCTGTAATTATTATTAAAAACGATTTATAAGACCTGTAACCTGTTATGTAAGGCATTATATTAAATTGTAGTTATGTAATGCGTATTTATCTTTCAGTGTACTATGAATATTTTTTTATATCCCCACCTGCTAGAATGCCTTAGATCTGCCACTGTGGCAGGTTCTTCGATACATTTTTATTACTGTATCCATTTGTATGAAAATTCAAGGACTTGAATATCATAAAAAAAAATCAAACTAATCGTCTTCTGGGCAAACTATTGCTCATTAACACACACACAATCTCTGCTTGTGCTTGCTAAAAACATGTTTATTCAAGAAGATTTTGTCTTACAAATTTTACCACGCAAGTAATAGAAACAGCAATTTTTTTTTCTCTCATTAGCTTTAGATATGATTTCACTGAATAAAAATAACTAACACTTAAACACTACTGAATTGATTCTTCTGTGATTTTACAGCAACCCACTGTCTAAACTATTACGTTCTTATGAATAAATCAGATGTCATACAAGAAACTCGTCGACTCGTGCTTTCAAAGTTACCTTTGCATGTGAGTCACACTTAACTGGATTACCTTTCTTCCAAAGGGCCCCAGAAATGAACGCAATGCATTACCGAAAGAATTGAGCATGATTTTCTCTTTGGGATTACATAAGGTACACCGGGAAAGCAGAGCATTCACTCCTGGGCAAAACAATCCAGGCGATACTGTTTTGTTCTTCCCATAAGGGTAACAATCATCAAGGTCATGCTTTTCTACTAAGAGAGTTCACTCAGATGAAGGAATGGTAAAGAATTTTTAAATACAGAGATAATGGGGGAACCAGACCGCGAAACAACGAGGTGGAAAACTGGACGCAAAGTTAGTCCCACATTCGCACACCAAAAGCAAATGATAGAAAAGTAAAGTGATTGTTTATATTCGAAAAGGAAATGAATGAACATGAGATCAAAAAACAGGGGATTCACAAGTACCTAAAGTTGTTATGTTTCGATTAAAAGATAACAGAAAAGGTTAATAAGAAAGTTAAGAAAATGAAGGAACTGCAGTGTGGCGGCACAGCCAAAAGTACAGTTGCATGCAGGCGAAAAAATATTCATCCACACTGGGTCTTGGGGGAGGGGCAAGCAGCCGAGCTTTTTAATTTTTTAAATGATATTTTTCTGTTTTTCTGAATGGAATACGGGATTACACCATACAATACAAATTTTGAAGATGACAATCCGTTTTTTGGTGTAATAAATATGACAAGGACGGTAAGTCAGATAATATCCGAAAACTTGAAAAATTTCGTCGTTCTGGAGCGGGAATCGAACCCGTTTCTCCCATATAGCGCCCGGGTGTGCTAACCACACCACCACCCAGAACGACCAAGGAACTTGAGACTTGGTCGTTCTGGGTGGTGGTGCGGGCGCTATATGGGAGAAACGGGTTCGATTCCCGCTCCAGGACGACGAAATTTTTCAAGTGTTCGGATATTATCTGACTTACCGTCCTTGTCATATTTATTACACCAAAAAACGGATTGTCATCTTCAAAATTTGATATTTTTCTGTTTCTCTAAGGTGGTGCATTAAGGGGAAGAGTTCCTTTCTCTGATGGATTGCGTGACCTTCACGTTCAGGGAGCTTACATGTTATTCTAAAAAAAAATTTCACAAAATTCTTGAAATAAGTGCTGCCTGTTATACCTCTAATGGCTGCAAGGAGGAAAGGTTCAAAATTTCTCTATATCTTCTTTTGCACCCTAAATTATTGAAAATGCGCCATTTCAGCATAAGTGGTTGGAATCGAGAAAATAATGCGGATGATACGAGTATGTTGGAAGATGAACAACACACGGCAGCAAAGTAACGAATCTGTCTCAAACACAGACGAATTACATGACTGTAGTGAGTACATTGTAAATCCTCCATGGATTCACGACACACAGAGCTACATTTTGCTTCACGGAATCACACAGGTATCGCCCTTAAGGATGGCCCACCAAGCTTTTGTAACTGATCTCACATCGCTCCAATTGAACATTGCGGAGACTGTAGACCAAGTTCCGACCGTGTTCGATGAATGACACTGGCGTTACCTCACAAAAACTGGGTTTCAGGAAGTCATTTACGAAGCGCTCTATGGTGAAATTATCTGGAATACACACCAGATACATACGATTAACGAAATTTACAGCATTCTTTACTATAACGCCTACAAGAAAAGTCAGTTTGTCATTCGGATGTGATCACTGATGGAGTTTGCCCACAGTTGTACATAAGAATCACCGGCTCTTACACAAATCCAGGATTTGTCACTAAAAGTGATCAGAAGCCACTCCGAATTAAAGTTGTTTGATGCCTGCGCCGCTGTAGGAACTGTTAACGATACATGGAAGTCAAAGACGACGACTCGATGAAACTGTTCAAGCAGCTGCGTCCGGCTAATTGCGCTGTTATGTAGTGATGCACGACTGAAATAGCTACTTTGCCGAATGTGACTATTAATACAGCTATCGGGGGTCAATATGCCTGTCCCAAAAACAGTCGAATTCGGGATACTTCTACTGGCGTATACCAGCTGCCTAACTGGTTTGATCTCTCGCAAATAATAATGTGATCATCGAAAGACTGTCGTATTGAATGCGGTCTGAACCCAAATTCGACTGCTATTAAGCAGCAGATCACTATACTAAAAGGTATGATTGTGGGGGGGGGGGGGGGGGGGGTGGAGAGGACTACCGCGAACTAACAGCATGTTTTCCCCTGAACATTTTTCTTTGGGGGGGTATAACATTTTTTGTTACAAAACGAATCTACCAGACTTTGTTTTAATTTCTGAAAGATATGACTGGAATGTCTACCTAATCAATTTAAAAATGTGATTTAAAACAAAGATTTAGCATTTCCTTCTTATTGGAAATGAAATTCTCTGGTCCTGCACTTCATATTTGGATGTTGAAGGTATATAGAATTATTTTTCTTCGGCAGAATAAAGCAGCGAGTTCCTCCTGTAGTTAATAGAAAATTAAGAGCTCATGTTAAAATCATTTACATTTCTTAACTATGTTAGATTAGTATGGGGAAATAATTCATTTCAATCCCCAATTGCGACGAACATATTCCGCTACATGTGAGCTCTACCACTTTGTCTCACCGTCAGACGATCTGTCTTCTACAGATTGCCGTAAGTTGCATTAGGATTCCGTATGTGATGCCGTGCCTACTAACTTGGTTTCACGTTATTGGTTAGGGTTATTCTAGCAGCAAATTCGTGAAATGCGTAGCTCACGTGGCAGCAGGTCTTGCTTCAAAACGCCGATAGTTTCCACCTGGATGGCGCAGTTTCAATATTATGGGTCATCTCTCAGTTGTCGCTGAAAAGGGCTTTGATCCCTTTTTAACACGGTTTTTGTAGAAAAAGTGTAGGTGCTCATAGTACCACTTTGTCCGTCCGCCCGTCTGTGGACACGATACCTCTGCAAATCAGATTTTAAAAATTCTGGCTGGCATTTCTGGCTTCCTAGTGCTTTTTGCACTGGGAAGCCAGAAATGTGAGAATGATCTCTGCTGTGCGGTCCTCTTCCTACGCGTAATTTCGCCGCTAGAGGGCGTAAATGCATATGCTACCGAACTCAAAATACATTTTATTCTGTATCATTGCTTCTAAATGTCAGACTGAAAAAAAATCTTCCTTCCCTTCGTTATCATTTATAACTAAGACTATTTTGGGAAGTCTTTCTCGCTAGGGGGCGAAAAATAAATTCGATTTCCCCCGACATATTTTTCGAAAAGTTCGATTTGAAAAATCCTTTCTGAGCCCGACACAGTTCCGAGTGCGATGTGTTAAGCATATATTTTCTAATTATTGGTAAAGTACTGTTTTATCATTTCTGTTTTCGAAGTAATATTTGCGCATCTGAAAACTAAATCGAAAACATTCCTTGCCAATATCAGATACAGCTCACCACGGGAAACCTTTTGCGCACATTTCCTGCTTAAATTAATGCCCAATTTTTCGGCCAGGGCATAGATGTGTATCGCATTTTTCTCGATATCTCTGCTTCTAACTACCGGATCTGAAAAATTCTAACGGACAGCGCTTCTGTTGCAGCATGTTTTGCATATAATTTCAATTTTTTTCTTAACTCACAAGTTTGCCACTTGAGAACGTAAGTTCCACTTTCCTGTTCACGGCACGTTTCCAACAATAACTATGCGTCAAAAATCCCGATTCAAAAACAACTTTTTTTGGTCAGACACTAATTACGAAAACACTATATGCGCATTTCCTGCTCAAAAGAGTACACAATTTCTCCGCTAAGGGGCGCAAATGCTGTTTAATTTGTTTTTCTCGATTCTTCTGCTTCTAAAAATCCGGTTTAAAAAGTTATTTTAACATCGGATACCATTCATTCACTTTGCGAAAAATTTTGCACGTGAATTTTTTTTTCTAATTCTCAGTTCTGGTGGTATGTTCTGTTACTGTATATTCATGTTTGCTAGTGTATCTCCTCTTTCAGAATTCCTAACGAAAAAAAAAGAAAACCCTCTCACATTGCGTATACTTTAAAATACACAAAAGTTTTCCCCCTGTAAGTGTATTCTCTTTTTTGCTGAATTTTTAGATTTTCTTAAAATTTACTTTTAAATGTGCGCGGGGGAGGGATTCAAAAGACGTGCGCATTGCAACCGATACTTCGGTGCCATCTTTCTTGTTCAATTTGTTGCTGTTTGTTCGAGGAAAGAGGAGCGCAATAACGAGTTCAAAGAATCGTTTGTCTTGCAATCTGAAGAAAAGTACCAGTTCCAAAGAAGTGGTAAATATATCTAGTTCTTAATTGCTGGCAGTTTTTGTTCCTTTTGTTTTGATGCAAGCGACAGAAGTATTTCATCAGGAATGTTTCTTTCCCACTCTTGCTTTTAAGATTTCGCTTTTCTTTGAACGCTCTAGTTATTTCCGCTCTAACTTCCCGCTTCAACAAAAGTTTCATAGGTACGAGTCTTATCGTTGTGTGTGTCATTCTGGAAGTAACTGAATGGGAAAAGTCTCGCACGGGATAAAAAAAAAAAAAATGCATAAAATACTTCTGGTTCATGTACATCCAAAGAGCGCCACTCAACTCACAGTGCTCGATGAAGACTGAAAGAAACCGTGGGTTCTAGAAATTTGTCTATCAGTAAGATTTTTTGAATCACTAAAACATCAGCCTCCCTGATATTGAAAAGGGAATTGAAAAATCTTTCGTGACTACAAAAGTCCAGGATACAATTCATTTCATGCACTCTTTAACACGAGTAATTGGTAAACCAGCAGTTCACATAAACGGTTATTCGCTTTGTACGAGGGGTATTAAAATATTCATTTTTAACCTCCTTGTAATACATATGAATACAAAAAAGAAAATTCTTAAATTCACGAGCCATTTTCCGTTACTCCTCTCGTGAATTATTGGGGGAGAAAAACCTGAATTTCACGGATTTTTCGTATGCCAGGAAAATTCTGAATTTCCAGAAACCATTCCGCTATTCCTTCCGTATATTAACGGTAACTGCCGTTTTTACGGGAATATTCTGAATAACAGGAACCTTTCCGCAGTTCCTTTCCTAATTAACGAAAAAATTCCGTTTTCACTTCTTCCATATCCGTACGACGAAAAAATTCCGGTAATAGTAGCGATTCGCAGGAATGCTTGAGGTTTGATTAACTATCAAATTTAAATTGTCTGTCGGAGGATTGAGGTTTGATTAACTATCAAATTTCAATCGTCTGTCGGAGGATCTGGTTTTGAAGTTCTGTAGCGAGATCGGATATCGTGGATAGTACATCGCATGAAATTTTGGTTATTGTGGCACCGGATGTTCCTTCCCCTGTCCCCCATTTTGTGCACCAGCTATAAAGTACACCGTGTTAGCGTAAAAACAGGGTACATAAATTATTGTACAGGATATTGTGTCATGCATAGGCGTAACACCAGTGGGGGGTCGGGATTCCCAATGTAAAGGACCCCCCATTTTTTTCGGGAATATAATGATATAATGCACACTTTATTAAGTGAGCCAACTAAATTTAATAATATAAGATTGTAATTTTTCGTAGAATGCAAACACGTGTATAATGTGTGCTTAATAAAGCAGCGATATCGATTCCTAATAAGCAAAGTCAGTTTTACAACTTTGTAATTTACATTTCTGCTTTATTGTATAATAGTTTTACAGTTGTGTTAGCTAAGTTCCACAATTCGCCAACAGAGGCGCCTATGTCGTGCCCGTTAGATCGCGCTCAGCAACTGCTTTTCTCCTGCGTGTGTGTAAGGCGAGGGGGTCCTAAACTATCTTATACAGTTTGTATGGACATGTTGCCAGACGGACGGACCACCGATGGACAACCGAAATTTTAGACTGGATTCCCAGGGACAGAAGGGGACCCCATGGGAGATGGATGAAATTCGAAAGCATGCTGGAGTGACATGGAGGAGGCAGGCTCAAGATAGACAATTGTGGAAGAAACTTGGGGAGACGTTCATCCAGCAGTGGATCGATAATGGTAGGAAATGATGATTTTGATATAATATTGTATATATATGTATACAATGTATACATATAATGGGTGATCGGACCCCCCCCCAGATTTTAAAACATGGTTACGCCACTGGTGTCATGTCTATGTATCAATCAGTAGACCCCTTAATATAAAAGTTATTTTAGAGCTGCCAAGAGTAAAATTTTATATTTAGGAGTTTTGTGAAATAATACAATAAAGCAGTTTCATTTTTACCTTTTGAAAGTCTGTCAGTTTAAAAAGATCGCGAGTTTCAAAGCATTCTGGTGCTTCAAAAAATCAGTAAAAAATAATTCGGAGTTTGTAAAAAGTTTAACAGAAAAAATAAGATTACACACCAATGCAGAAAAATAATATGCTCCACGAACATTAATAGCAAAAAGCATTTCATCGTCGCTCGATTAGAGTTCTATCTGATACGTGACTGTACGTTACGTGTCTTTCTGGCTCAACGGCAGCCCGCGCCGCTCCCGTAGGAAAGGTCGCTGGTTCGAAACCCACCAGAGGCAAAAGGAAAAAATACAAAAGGGCTGGAAAAGTCGAAATTGACGATTTTGCGAAATTTCTGTGTAAATACGGAAAACCCGAAAATGACTTTTCTGAAATAAACGGAAAATCTGTCAAAGTACTGAGAGTTAGAAGGAACTAAAGCATCTAAGAACGGAAATTTCGTTAAAAAACATTAGTACCTGCAACTTTGCTGCGCGTCATTTTCAGAGATTTCCCGTAAATTCACACAACGTATTTTTTTACAGAGTAAGCAGTATTTTTTTCTGCCATTGGAACCTATCCTCTTGTGGCGCTGAACCTGGACGTCGACGAAGTAACTTTTCTTCCTGTGGCAACGGTGGGCGTGGCTCTCGGTGTCCCACATTATTATTATTTTTTTTTTTTTTAACTGCATGACGTCCTCACTCACGTTGACGACAATGCCACTTTTAATTCTGGGAATTTTTTCCGCCATTTTTAATTCTTGTCAGCCCATCTATTTTTTATTTTGGAATTTTCTAGTTTGTTTTTCGGCGAGATATTTACTGGTTTTTGTGAATCATTTCTTCCGCAATGTTTTCCCTAAAACTTTTTTTGTAAAATTTACTTTTTGCCTTTGAAACTTATTTTTTCGTATTTTTTTCCTTAAAACTTTTGGTAAGTCTACGTCGACATCCAAGGGAAGAGTTTCCGTGACGCCAAAGTGGCGCACATACTACTCTTAGCGAAATGGAGAAAACTGTGGTGATAAAATACTTGTCTTTGAAAGGCACGTCTCCACAAGAGATTCTCGATGATATAGTGTAAACATCATATAATAAAGTTCCTGTAGTTCCACAGTTGTCGAGTGACACCGAGAATTTCGTTGTCGCAGGGAATCTTGCGATGCTACAGACTGTTCTGAACAACCCTCTATATTCATTTTTAAAGAAAGCATCAACAGCGCGTATGACCTTGTGATGCAAGACACACAAATGACTGTTCGTTGCATTGCTGTGTCAGTATTTCAATCGACAATTTCGATTAGAGGAAGTCTTTGAAGACGAAAATTATCAGTGCGCGATAGAAGTCCCGCTATTGTTGACACATTAGCAAAAGGCGTGCTCCACACAAATGTGCCTCACCAAATTGAAAATACTACGTGAGGATTCAATAAATTTCTGGTGCCCGATTGTGGCAATGGGTGAAACGTGGGTTCATCACTTCGACTCAATAAGTTCTGTGTTGCTCGGTCACCCGCAAGGTGATGGCATCAGTTTTTTGCAATGCAGAAAGTATCTTCATGACTGACTACTTCGAAAATGACACCACTGTCATTAAGGCGTGCTACACAAACTTCATAATCCAACTTCG
This sequence comes from Macrothele yani, assembly GCA_039090855.1. Lineage (NCBI taxonomy): Eukaryota > Metazoa > Arthropoda > Arachnida > Araneae > Macrothelidae > Macrothele > Macrothele yani. Next base: position 7,820,157 of record CM077014.1, read on the forward strand.
TGCCGCTATCAAAGAAAAGATGAGTCTTCCTCTTTCAAGACAATGCACCCAGTAACACCTCCCAGATTGAGAAGATCGGGAAACAGATTGCATTGCGTGAGTTGTCTAAGCACCCACCCTATTCTCCAGTGTTTCTCCTTATGACTTTCACTTATTCTCGAAGCTGAAGGAAAACATTCATAGGAAGCGATACGCCACCAAATCTGCGGTGGTCGCAGCTGTAGGTTGGGCTTTGGAACACCTAGTTTAGTTTTGTTTTGTTTTTACGCATGGGGGAGGAAGTTTCAACCGGGATCAAAGCACTAGAGCATCAGTGGAAGAAGTACGTTGTAGTGGCTGGGGACTACATCGAAAACTAAAGTAATCTTAATTGTACAGCTTTCCTGTATGTGTTATAAAATGAACTCTTTGAACTACCCTCGAACTGCTTCCTATATCTGCTGAATAAACGATATATTGATAGAAAGCCGAGCGATACCTGAGGAACACTGGTTTCCTACAGATGATATACGAATCTGGCTACAGGCAAGTTTTGCAAAAATCTACTTGCTATTGTTTAGTGATGTATTATAAGCCACGTACCTTTGTTTCGTATGACCTGTATCTGTGGTCAAATGACATAACTCGATAATATTTGCCTTCTAAAAATAAAAACCGAGCACTCGATGTTGGTATGATCCTGCAGTGATGTATCTGCAATCAGTGTTTTCTTTCTTTTTTTTTTCTGGTGGGTAAATATACGCCGAACCATAAGAAATTAGATATCTGTTCATCTCTTTTAAACAAAAACGGCATTCACTGTCAATTTTAAACCACGGAAATGAAAAAGGTCCAAGTGCAGTAGATTCCGGTTAATTGGGCCACCGGTTAATCGGGACAGCCGTTTATTTGGAATAATTCTAGAACATCCCAAATTAGCTCTTTGGGATACAGCTTCGCAGCATAATTGGGACAGCCACTTTATTGGGTCAAAGTGTTCTAAGTCTCGATGCGTCTCAATTAACTTGAATCTACTATACTTTGTAGTTGTACGCACGGGATTTTTGGATTTTTTTTTCGGCAACAGTTTTAGCATTGACTATTCGAAAACTTATCATAATTTAGTGCGGACGATTTGAAACTCATTTTTCGGGGGGGGGGATAAAGACGGAAATTGATAATTCTGCTGACTGATATACCATGAGGTTTTGAGACACGGAAAGAACGACCCTCACTTCTGCGATGGGTAGTTTTTGGGTCATCGGATTCAGTTATCCAGTTAACAGGCAGTTATTTTTCCTTTTTCCGTTCCTTAAAATCGAATTTATATTGTTCATTGAATGGACGAAGTGTTTTGTCCTTTTTTCATTTCCGTAACTCAAAATCGACAGAGAATTCTATTCATTCATATGCAGGTGTACAGATGTAAAAACCCAATCCTACGACACAAATTATCTTTTCTTAATAAAGTAATATCCTTTAGGAAGAGTGCGTTGTCAAGTTTTTCACTAGGGAGTTTGAACTCTGAGAGCGTCGATCCTCACCTTTGATCTTTTTCCGATGCACAACTTCCCCACTAGAAGGCATAAATGCAGATGCTATCGAATTCAAAATGTACTTCAATCAGTTTCTGAAAGTCCGATTGAACCAATTCTTTTTCCTTCGATAAAATTTACCATGGAGACCAATTTGCAAGCAGCGAGTTTTTTTCCTCCAGCGATATACAGTATTACCGCAAGGTGGCGTAAATGTAAGGCGCATTTTTACCGATAGCTCTGCTTCTAAAAGTTCGATTTGAAAAATTACTTTTGCCACAAATACAGTTCACAATGAAAAACACTTTACACGTAATTTCACAATTTTTCGCTACGATGAGGGATAATGGAAAATTCGTTTCAAATATATTTGCAGCAGCTGCATCTAGGCTTCTAAAAGCCCAATTGAAAACAACTGTTTAGGTCAAACACAAATAACAATGGTAAACATTTTGTGCTCATACTCCCCCTTCTAAATAATACCTACTCTACGTTTTCAGCTACAGTAGATGTATATCACATTCCCCAATATCTCTGCTTCCAAAATTACAATTTCAAAAATTATTTCTAGGAATATTAGCTTTCATGGTATAAGGAATACTTAGCACATAATTTCCAGTTTTTTTGTGACATTATTTCCACTAAACACATTTGTTTGCACATATTTTCAGCAGTATGTACACTAAAAAGAAAAATCTCACTACGTCAGCAAGGAAGATATTGCTCCATAAATCTTTAGACATTAAGCAATATTCTAAGTTGCCATAACATGCGAGATTTTTTTCCGTTGGTCTGAAAGCGAAGCACATGCATGAACAAATTACTTTTAGTTATTCAGAATTTAGTTGCTGCAGAAGTTTTTTTAGTTGTTCGATACACTTTGCTGCATCAACCAAGTACACCAGTTATGTATGCCGTGTCGTGTTTGCTGCCATCAACAATTTTGCAACTGTGGCAAACTTGTCGCTAAATATTTACCTAAAGATGTAGTTGTTGCCAAAAGACTTAGTAACATCGGAAACTACCGCCAAGCAAATACGTTTCGCTACTATCCCTCATCGCCTTTCCTGCACGCATTGTCATCTCATTTCCCATGTGCAGCACCAGATCACCGCGGCATCCTTATTGGAACTGTGTCAAACATTGCACCAACAGAGATCTGGGACCTCCCAAGTTGAATTATTCAGAGATTTGAAGGTAGGTAAGACCAAATACATTTAATTACACAAGTTATTTTACCATGCAAACAAAACCTTTGTGATTTTCCGAAGCAAATTCGTATATTTTTTGCAATATTGAATTCGGAGTTGCTGGAAATAAAGCAGCTTATGTCGGTATGCACTGAATCATGATCTACCTAATACTTTGTACGTCCTCCTTTCGCACTCAGCACAGCATTATCAGATGTAGCATCGATTAAATATCATGCCTGAAGCAGTTGGGAAATATGACCTAATAAACTTTGTATAATGCGGCCTTCAGTGCAAGTATGAAGGTAATTGGTGAATCCAGACCCCTGATATGCCGTTTCATAGTGCCCCCCCCCCCCACAAGTGCTCTATGGGACTGATATCGAGAGAGTGCCGATACCAATCGATATGCTGGAAACCATTCCTGCACAATGATCACTTCCTCGAAACATTCCTGCACAATATTGGACCAGTGCATTGTCATCTTGGAACACACCATCGCTATTTGGGAAAAAGTGAAATATTGCTGGGTGTACAAAGTCGGCCAGCAATTCTTGGAGTGGGCACCAGTCATACGTTTTTTACATGCACAAGGGGTCCAAGTTCCTGCTAGGCAAACATGTTCCGCATCATACAACCAGTGGCGCACCGAAGGTGGGAGTCCAACGAGTCCGGACCCCCCACCCTCTTAAAAATAATAGCAATGACCCTGATATTGTGCTATTATAAAAATAATACAGTTGATTCATGCATACTTTATTGCATGCACACGCAAGATATGTTCTTTAAATTAAGAAAAAATAGCTAAAGCTGTGTATTCTTTCAGACCTTTGAGAGAAGTTGTTCCTGGGAAAACATCAGCTTAGCTAGAATCTGAGTGTCTTTTCTGCGTTACGGGGAGGTGTGGGAGTGGGCTAGTGACTTTCGCAGGATCTTAGTTATGCTGTTGCTTTAATAGGTCGGTGGGGGGGATGTGTAACGTTGTTGATACATCTGCTTGGTAAAAGAGCCTCTGACCTTGCTTAAGGCTGCGGTAACTTCTGATCCTTCGTACAGAGTTACTTTAGGTTCCTAATAGCTACCCAGAAATCTCCTTGTTTTCAAGTCAACCTGCTCCCAAGATTTTCATCGAAAACATCGAATAAACTAACTGACGAACAGACACACAAAGTGCACACATGGTGTGACAGTTATGTGCAGTCCGTAAAAACCATCCACAAAATTTCAAATCCATCCTTTGCCGGTGGTGGCCGATGAGGATTTTTACGTGACTCACTTATAAACGTGGAAAGAGCGATGAGGTCTGATGTTCCTAATCCACTTCAATTGTGTGTATTAATTATTCATTCGCCTCCTAGTTATTTTTTCAGTTGCTGCTACCCATCTTGGGTGAATCCCCAGCATTGTGCGGTGCTCCAAGAAGTAACCTGACATGTGGTTTGGCAGTTAGTCTGGAAAATTAGAGGCCGCTGTGGTGCATGTCCGGCGCGTAACTGGAAGACCCTGCGTTCGATTCTCGGTGGCGGCCGATGTTAATTTTTCCGTGACTCACTTATAAACATGGAAAGAGCGATGACTTCTGTTTGATGAGGTCAGCAAGATATTTATCAAAAACAGGCGGACGTACAGACAGACGTACAAAAAAGTACTAACGTGGTGTTAGGTGTAAGAGTTGCTTTCCTGACCTTAAAAGTCCTGTAAACTTCAAGTCTCCGACCAAGGAGGTTCAACGAAGTATTAGGTAAGTGTCCAATCCACGATAGTATTTCTAGTGTCAGCATTTATCTATACGAGGTCGATACATACACACACACACATTTTTTCTACGAGGAGATATTTTCTGGACCCCCCTCCTTGTGAAAATCTTGGGTGTGCCACTGCATACAACCGCATCTACCGGTTTGCTCTGTGGAGACCATGCAGGATGGATCCAGTGCCTCAATGTTGTTTGCGCCAAATACCTACAAGACCATCCACGGAGTGGAGTAAAAACGGCGACTCTTCAGACCAGCGCACTTTTTTCCAGTCATCCGACGTTGTGGTGCAAAGATCATGCAATCCAGGTAAGATCATCCAGGTGAGTCCTTTGCGCCGATGAACCATTATTAAGAAAGGATGTCGTCGGGGTCGTCTGCTGTTACAGCCCATGCGTGCAACGCATGGGTATCACAGATACTGTTCCGGGCTGACCTCTGTTGTACTGAGCAGTCAACTGTTGAACAGTACTGCGTCTGTTGATCTGTACGAGTCCTCGGACACGGCGCTCACCTCTCACATCAACCTTTCGCTGTCCCGTGCAGTTTTGAACCCTTTAACTACTGCGGCCCACGTTCAGCCGTTTGGGAAACCGTGACACCCACTCTCCCATAACCTGCCCCTTCTCAGAGTGATAAATACTTCCGTTTATACATCCCGCTCCAAATTTTACTACCTATTGCTCCAGTAACATCTTTTATATGCCACGTCAGTCGACTAATCGAGCCCTCTCTGAAATCACGTGGTCAACGGGCCGCATCCACTTTTGATAGGCGTGGTCATAATTCAGCAAACACTCGTTGTGTATATGTATATTATATTAACTCAAAAAAAGCAAAGTTTTTCTTCAACGGCAGGTAGGGGGTATATTCATAAGCTTTTTGTCTGCCTGTAAAACTTTTATTTGAAAAATTCTTTTTTCGTCTCATAGCGCCCGATACAAGGAATAATTTGCGTAAATCTTCTGTTTTTTGTAATGAACAGTTCCTCCGCTAAAGACATCAGTGTATTTTCCTACTTGCAAGAGTATTTCCGATAGAAAACAGCCTTTCGTTTTGGTAGAATACCAATCACTATGAAGAAGATCCTGTGCTGAGTTCCGTTTTCAAATGACCCAATTTTCCAACAAGGGAGCATGACTTTATACAATGAGTAGCCACTTTATTATGACCACCCCCTCAGTACTTCGTTGGGCCACCTTTTGCCTTTAATACTGCGTCGATTCTTCGTGGCATGGACTGGACTCCACGAGATGTTGATAGGTGGTTTGTGGAATCTGAGACCACGCTTGATGAATCGCACTCTCCAGGAGTGTGAGATTGCAGGGTTGTGGATCCAGCTGTCTGATGGCTCGTTCAACTTCATCCCACAAATTCTCAATGGGGATGAGATCTGGAGATTGTGGGGGCCACCTAAGCAAAGTAAACTCACCGGCATGTTCCTGAAACCAATCCTGTACATTACGAGCGCTATAGCAGGACGCATTATCTTGCTAAAAGTAGCCATCGCCATTGGGATAAACCATCCACATAACAGAATGCACTTGGTCCGCAACGATGTTTAGATATAACGTGCCAGTCAGACGTTGATCAACACGAATTAAAGGGCCCAAAGCATGCCAGAAAAACATTCCCCAAACCATAAAGTTGCCTCCACCAACTTGAAGGGTTGTAGCAATGCATTTGGGGGTCCATGCTTTCGTGCTGTTTCCGTCAAATTCTCACTCAGCCATCGGCATGGTGCAACTGAAAACGTGATTCATCGGACCACATAATTTGTTTCCAATTATTGACTGTCCAATCCTTGTGCTCCTGTGCGAACTGGAGACGTTTTCTCTTGTTAACTGGAGAAAGCAAAGGTGTTCGAACAGGCCTTCGGCTGCCATATCCCATCCGATGCAGTGTACGGCGAACAGTGCGTGCAGAGATCATTTGAGAGGATCCTTGATTAAGATGGTCTGTAACTTGCTGCACTGTTGCCCTTCTGTTGTCTGTTACCAGTCTGGACACTCTCCGTTCCACCCGAGCAGTCACTAGTCGATGACGACCACACGTTGCACGTAGAGAACCAGTTTTTCGGCTGACAGTCCAGTCTTTAAACACTTTAACAACAGCTGCTCTGGAACATTTCACGAATGCGGCGGTTTCGGTGATACTCGCTCCATGGCTCCGAGCTCTTACAATCATCCCACGTTAAAAGTCCGTCAAATCGCATATTTTACCCATCTCGTCACCCAAAAATCACTTGTACTACTGTCGCAAGCACTAAGCCTTCCCTTTTTATACTAGCCTCACCCTCTGGCGGCAACAGCGTGCAGCCATAGCTCATTTGCTTAAAACTGTCAGGTGGTCATAATAAAGTGGCCACTCAGTGTATATTTACTGTTTCTTTGTACCTCCGCTTCTAGCTGTTCGAAAAGTTCTTTTGCTTCCTATATTTTAACGGTATGAAGGTTATTTTTGTGTAGAATTGTGATAATTCGCAGCGTACCTTTCTGCTGCCAGTGAAGGCATATTGCTATTTCTATTTGCTAAGATTTTAGCAATCCTAGGAATCCCGTTGAATTTTCTTCCTCCCCCCCCCATAACTTGTCCTATTTGCTATGAAGAATTTGAACTAATTATTGCCCAGTTTTTTTTTTTTTTTTTTTTTTTTGTTTTTTGCTAGGAGGCGTAGAAAGCATTTTCATTAATTTCTTACTTTTCTAAAAACCCGCTTTGAAAAATTCTTTTGCGTGTGTGTATGTTGAAAGGCGTTCAAAAGACGTGCTCGTTACACCTGAGAATTCGGTGTCATCTTTCTTTTGTTAAATTCAATAACAATTTAAAAAGAAATTCTTCGAAAATCTGTGCACTTTTGCATTAAAAAAAATGTTTGTTAATCGTGCTCAGACGGCGGAATATTACTATGTGTGAAGAAAAATCATTTCTTGCATTTTATTCATCACTAAACTTCACTGAAATCCGTGGAAGCTTATCAGGTTGTCAATGAACTGTTTTCACCTTTTGAAGAGGATACTAAGCTTCACTGAATTTTAAGTACTTCGCTTTAAATGGAATATTCTCATGTAAAAAAAATGAAGGTACGTATTCAAGAATTTCAAATAAAAAGAAAGCATTGTTTCGAGGAAAATAGGTGCGTCGTTGCACTTTCCCATGAAACTTCATTTTTACGTTTTACTTTCCGATCCTTTCTGCTTAACTGATCTTCCCATGTGTTCTTACTTTTATTACTCTTATGATTTTCTTGTGAGACTACACTGGAAGGTGATTTAAAATCAAACACTCATAAACATACTTCCCGTGATATATACATTTTTTTATTTTGTTGGATAGTAGTATTTCAAATAAAAGTCCTATGAAATACAGCATCGTTGAGATTTAAAAGAGTAAAATATTTTTACAAAATGAAAAAAATTAATCTATTTCCATATTGTTCAGTGGCGTTTCAGGCAGGACGTTCGGATTTTTTTTTAACCTTAACAGAGCTAATACACTGAAGACCAATTGAATTAGAGACAGCTGGCGTTATGCAAATGTGGCGCTGTGGGTGGCCCTGTAAACGGAAACGACATGACGTATGCCGCGATCCGACAATATAAGAAGTGATTCAACGGGAATCAGAAGAGTCGGACGCACTATGGGTAAGATGAAGGACCTAAGCGCATTTGATAGTGGGCAAATTGTCGGGGCCCGACGAATGGGTCACTCCATCTGAGAAGTCGTGCAGGCACTGGGATTTTCACGAGCCACTGTGTCACGGGTGCACCGTGAGTACATCGAATCCGGTAAAACCATCCCTGCAAGGGCCAACTGCCGTAGACAACAGCGTGTGGGTGAGCGGGGGCATCGTCGGCTAGCTCGCATTGTAACAGCGGATAGACGAGCCACAATGCAAGAAATCACTCGGCAATTTAACGCTGGTGCACAAAAACGTGTAAGCAGCCACACTATCCAGAACCATCTCCTCGCTATAGGGTACAGAAGCCATCGTCCCACGAGGGTACTGCTGCTGACCCAACATCACAGAGAGCAAAGATTAGCATGGGCGCGGGAACATCGTCGCCACTGGACCCTAGATATGTGGGAAAATGTTGCCTGGACTGATGAGTCAAGATTCACGTTGGTACATGCGGATGGCAAGATACGAGTACGGCGCAAACCACATGAAGCGATGGATCCTTCTTGCCAGCAGGGTACTCTTCAGGCTGGTGGGGGTGGCATTCTCGTCTGCGGACTGTTTACGTGGACTGAAATGGGACCCCTGGTACGTGTGACATCGTCCCTCACAGGTTAACGTTACCGGGATATCCTGGACGACCATTTGCTTCCGTTTGTGCGTTTTCAACATCCCACTGGGGACCTCATCCTGCAACAAGACAATGCACCGTGCTATAGCTCCCGAATTGTATCCGAATGGTTGGATGAACACTCCACCGACGTGACCTCGCTTCCTTGGCCAGCTAGGTCACCTGATCTCAATCCCATCGAGCTCATCTGGGATGCCATCGAGAGAGATGCTCGAGGCTCTGACCCTCACTATCAAATCTTCGTGAACTGTGGGAGCTTGTTCAGGGGTCGTGGATCCGCATGGCTTCCCAACGCTTCCGGTGTCTTGTCTAGTCCATGCCGAGACGAATCACCGCCGTCATCCGGGCGAAAGGTGGTGCTACACGTTACTGGACAGGTATCTCTAATTCAATTGCTCTTCAGTGTATATTAGCACTATTGCTGAAAAAATATAATTGCGACATTTTTTATCCCTGAACTACTTTTTGGTACACTGAATTCTTATCTCTGAACTATTTCGGGATAATGAATGTGCGCAACAAGGGCGGGGCGGCTGCCCGTGGCGCATCTCAAAAGAGGGCGCCAAAACCACTGCTTACAATCTGATTAAAACTGGAGTTGAAACTTTTACACCAGTTCAGGTACAGTCTTTTTTGCCCAATACTTTGCATTTGTTGATTGATAAAAAAGTCGCTTATGTTTTGCCAGTTTCCCCCTTGGCAACCTAAATTCGCATTTCTTCCTCAAAATGTTCAGTGGATGTTATTTGCTCACATTTAGAAATGAAGGCGCTCTTGTACATACATTACAAGGTAAGTATATTGTTCACATTGTTGAAGGTTCTGCGTGGGCTATTCGACCATTTCTACAAGCCACGACTGCCAATTACCTAGGCTCACCATACATACTGTTACAAAGTATTCAATGAATTAACAAAAGAAATTTAAAGATATTTTAATATACTTGTGACATGACATAAGTAGTACACTTGTGAACACATGGCATCAATCACTTTTCAAAATGGTATCCTTTTGCCTTCACACAGTCCTTCAGTCTCTGTGGCCACTCATCAATGGCTTTACGCAGGGTCTCCACTGGGAAAGCTGCTACTGACAGCACGAAAGAGCGTTCTATCAGATCATATGTAGAGGATTTTAGGAAGGGAGTGTCTGACCCCAGATCTTAAACAACCCTTAGAAATAGGAAGCTAGGAGGTTTGGGCTAGAGTGACACGAAAGCGAGGTAGAAAGGGAGAGGAAGACACCCTTATTTATTACCAGAAAGCCAGTACCCGGGGCCCGACGGCTTAACGTGCCCATCCGACGCACGGAGGATATTTAGTGGTTCGAACCTGCTTGGGATCGAGCCCGAGGTCTTCTCCGTGGCAGAAATAGCGTTTGAGACTGTCAATACTGGGGTGTCTCTTTTTGCAGGCCATGTCCTCCAGTGTGGCCCACAACTTGTAGTCCAATGGGTTGAGGTATGGGTTGCTTGAAAGCCAATCAGCTGGAGAAATGAATTCTGGCAAATTTGCCTGAAGCCACTGCTGGGTTGGCATGGCCTTGTGGGTAAGGTGCGGAATTTTGCTGAAAGCTTCAGTGTCTGTTTTTGAAGAGGGTGTGACTCACATTTTTGACCACTGGCTCCAAAACCCTATCCTGGTAGACTTTGGCGGACGTTTTCACTCTCCTTTCTCACAGAAATGGAGCTCCGTGGTACTCTCATAGGAAACTCCCCATCAAACCATGACAGAAGTAGCATGACGGCCCCTCATGTTCCTTGGAGCTTCTCGTGAGGTTTACACATACACCGTCATTTTGGCGGTTGAAAGCCTCTTCAATAGTGACAATTTTTTTCATCAGAGAAAAGGATCTGTCTGTGGCGATTGTTTGCGCAACGCCGAAGCAAACGTTTCGCTTTTAGCACCCTCTGCTGCTTCAGTTGTGGGGTGAGGAAGTGCCCTGTACGCCGCCGGTAAGCTCTCACCCTTAGGTTACTCCGCAGCACGCGTGACATAGACATTCTTGAAATGTTCAACTCACGAGCCATCACTGACTGTTTTCTGACAGGATTTCGTCGAATACGGGCTGCCACTGCTTTCACCAGGCAAGCAGTACTCACGATACGCAACCGACCCTTTCTGGGGTGGTCAGTGACAGTCCCAGCCTCAAGGAACATTTTTATGGCCCTATAGACAAAAATTCGGCTGATTTTCAGAATGTTGAAAATCTCTCGGAAGCCGATTTTCTAACTTTGTGCAGCGCTATTACAGCAACAAGGTTCACATAATCGTCCCACTCCATGGCAGGTACTTCACGAAGCACGTTGTCTTATCTGTGATTGAACGCACAATGATTCACTAGCTGCTTCATGCCTCCTGGCTGGTCCGTGACGTTGCTCACCGGTTTCGCGCCATCTGTCGAACGTTTGTAACAGTATGTAGGCTAAGACTGGGTACATTTGGTTCATTTGATATGATACCGAAGATCGCAATATTTGGTAAAAACTGTATAAACAGTCAGTTTTATTTTGTCTCTCCTGTGAAGATAGCATTGGGTTGAGAAAATAGATTTTGTCGAGCACAGTGAGTATGTAAATGTATATGTGGGTGTGTATAAGAAAGAAAGACAAAAGGGACGCAATATTTTGGGGCTCGCCCCGGACGCAGAAGTGCCTTTTTAAGTCTCTGGGATAATACGCTGAGTGGCCACTTTATTATGACCAGCCCCTCAGTACTTCGTTGGGCCACCTTTTGCCTTTAATACTGCGTCGATTCTTCGTGGCATGGACTGGACTCCACGAGATGTTGATAGGTGGTTTGTGGAATCTGAGACCATGCTTGATGAATCGCACTCTCCAGGAGTGTGAGATTACAGGGTTGTGGATCCAGCTGTCTGATGGCTCGTTTAACTTCATCCCACAAATTCTCAATGGGGTTGAGATCTGGAGATTGTGGGGGCCACCTAAGCAAAGTAAACTCACCGGCATGTTCCTGAAACCAATCCTGTACAATACGAGCGCTATGGCAGGACGCATTATCTTGCTGAAAGTAACCATCGCCATTGGGATAAACCATCCACATAACAGGATGCACTTGGTCCGCAACGATGTTTAAATATGATGTGCCAGTCAGACGTTGATCAACACGAATTAAAGGGCCCAAAGCATGCCAGAAAAACATTCCCCAAACCATAACGTTGCCTCAACCAGCTTGAAGGTTTGTAGCAATGCATTTCGGGTCCATGCTTTCGTGCTGTCTCCGCCAAATTCTCACTCGGCCATCGGCATGGTGCAACTGAAAACGTGATTCATCGGACCACATAATTTGTTTCCAATTATCGACTGTCCGATCCTTGTACTCCTGTACGAACTGGAGACGTTTTCTCTCGTTAACTGCAGACAGCAAAGGTATTCGAACAGGCTTTCGGCTGCCATATCCCATCCGATGCAGTGTACGGCGAACAGTGCGTGAAGAGATCATTTCAGGGGATTCTCGATTAAGATGGTCTGTAATTTTCTGCACTGTTGCCCTTCTGTTGTCTGTTACAAGTCCGGACACACTTCGTTCCGCCCGAGCAGTCACTAGTCGATGACGACCACACGTTGCACGTAGAGACCAAGTTTTTTAGCTGCCAGTCCAGTCTTTAAACACTTTAACAACAGCTGCTCTGGAACATTTCACGAATGAGGCGGTTTCGGTGATACTCGCTCCATGGCTCCGAGCTCCTACAATCATCCCACGTTGAAAGTCCGTCAAGTCGTATTTTTTACCCATCTCGTCACCCAAAAATAACTTCTACTAATGTCGCAAGCACTAAGCTTTTCCTTTTTATACTAGCCTCACCCTCTGGCGGCAACAGCGTGCAGCCTTAGCTCATTTGCTTAAAACTGTCAGGTGGTAATAATAAAGTGGTCACTCTGTGTATAATAACCAGATGAACCTAAAAAAGCTCGCAGTGGTCTAAACAATAGCTTCTGATCATTCGCCCGAAAGGGGTCCGGGTTCGAGTGCCGGTGAGGCGTGGATGTTGTTTTTGTCTTACGGCCTTGGCTCTCTCCCTTTCCTGGAACCAGTGGCCCTAAGTTAGGGGCAGGCAACTGCTTTTAGCCAATTGAGTTGCTGACGGTGGTCGTTAAACCTCCAACCAACAAAAAAAAAAAAAAAAAAAACTAAGCTCGCAAGACGTACTGTTGCCACTCTCAGAGAAGAAATACAGAAATGAAAGAAATAGTTTTTCTTTCCTTTGAATTACTGCATTTCTGTTTTGAGTGGCAACAGTGCTGTCAGCAATCTTTCGGTGAAGTGCAAAATGAGCCTCCACTTCTCTGAAAGACAGGCGACAAAGTGAGTGATACCCTTCTGCCGATGGATCGCAAAGTAGGCTAAAAATAAATCGCATAATCCGCTGCAGTTCCTGCTCACAGAAAGGAAATGACATTTAGATATTGTTCGGTCGCACACATTTACGATGTGCGTTCAAACATTAAAAATTAGCAACTCTACTAGAGCTAAAATCTGTTCCTGCAGTGCTACAATGAATTTGACCTCAGATCGTTGACAAGACTGGCTCAACGATTCGAAGCCTATAGAGTGGCCATGCTTATTCTAATGTACTTGCTTTTTTTTTTTTACAGAATAAAATTATAGCAGCACATACAAAAGGCACTTAATCAGTTTATTTTTTTATTTTTTAATTAAAGGAAAGAAGAAATCTTCCTTTCCATTGCTAAAATCGGACGATAGTGGCAAAATAATGTAAAACAGTAGTTTGCAATGGAATACAAAAATCCATAAGTATATTTCAGATAGTAACGTTGTTTTGTTTTCTTTATTTCAGAGATCTGCGCTATCGAGACATTTCTGCCATCGGAGCTATTTTTTTGCTTAAGATTCCTCAAGCGCAAACCGTTTAGTTTGATGAAACCTGTTACATAAGGGAGATTCGTATAATGTGGACAAACAAATACCATTTCATTTTTATATTGATGTAGATTCTACAGCTTCAGTCACTCGCGATTTACTTTTATATTGAGAGGGGTTTTGTGGGACGCCTCGCCTTTATCATCCTTGTCCTAAGATATTCGGAGTTTTTAGTGTTGTGTTTATTATTTGAATAACAAAAAAACTGGGAGACTTTGGAAGCCACGCATGCAAAAATTCATTAAAGAAACACCGTTTCTGTCCACTTTCATCACCTCTCCTGATTGCTTATGTGTATCTGAAAAATTTTCGGTTCCATATATGTGCCGATCAGAAAATAAAACTTTAAATGCGCAGAAAGAAACAGGAATAATGTTACATTATATTCTGACAATTGGAAGGGTCAGCCATCTTTTTTTTTTTTTTTTTTTTTTTTTTTTTTGTCTACAAAATCCGTCGAAATTTCAGGGAATAAAATGCACTAGAACATCAGAGGTGGGGCGGAGTAACAGTGAACGATCAAATGCCATTTCTGACGAACATGGGAGCAGGCTGCGGCTTTTCAGAGCTGACTAAGCCCCCTGAGCGCAGGTGGTTCTACCACTTAATGTCGTTTGAGGGTTCCTGCGACATTTTATTGACCACGTCACATTCAAACAACAGCTGTGTCTCTCAGGTGAGTGCGTGAGGGAGGGAGTGCGTGACTCATTTTTCCCCATGTGGCCAACTAAATAAATAAAACATTTTGCAAGATATTACTGATGAGCAGAAAAAAAAAAAAAAAAATAGTTCCAATCCCACAATCTTAAGTTTTCCTCAGAAATCTAAACCACAACCATAGAATAAAAATATTAATCCGCAAAAATATTGTCAAAAACTGATTACCTTTTTTGTTTTGATTTTCGGCGTCTTACATAAAATACTTTCAAAAGAACTTAAATTTTATTATCTGACATTTCACCATGATTATTTTTCTTAAGCGTTATACACAATCTACCAACAAGTAATTGGACACCCCTGCAATCGACGATATCTGCAGTCCTGATACACGTCCCGGCCGCCGCCGTTAAATATCGTGTGGGAAACAACAACGCAACCAGTCGCATGCAAGATGCCACGCAGTTTGGAGCTCTCTGATTTCGAGAAAAGTGTAATTCGTCGGGTATCACAGAAATGGCCGATCCATACGGGACATATCCAGCGAGTTGAAGTACCCAAAATCGACAGTGGCCTACGTGATTGGCAAGTGGAAGATGAGAGGTGACTGTAGGAATGTGCCCTGACCCGGCAGACCCACAAAACTGGGAGTCAGAGACCGACGGGTGCTGGCCAGAGAAATTCGGAAGAACCGCACCAAATCGATGGGCCACATCCGCGAGATTTTCAACAGGCATCCGGGAGTGTTCTTTCGATGAATACCATCCGTAAGGAAGCCCATCTGCTCGGTTATCATGGACGTGCTGCCGCCCACAAGCCTTTGATCACCATGTAAAATAGCGCTGCTCGGCTAAAGTGGTGCACAGAACGTTGACAGTGGACCGTTGAACAGTGGAAACAGGTTCTCTGGAGCGACGAATCAAGGTTCACCCTCTACCGTTCGGATGGCAGGGTCTGGGTTTGGCGTCTGCCTGGAGAACGCCACCTGCAGGAATGTATTGTGCCAACTGTGAAGTTCGGCGGCGGTGGAATTATGCTATGAGGGTGTTTCTCCTGGTTTAGCACGGGACTCTTGGTCGCAATTCCTGGTAGACTCAACGCCGAGACCTACTGCACCATTTTGGATGACCATGCGCTTCCTACGTTGTCGCAGTTTTACGGGGTGAACCCATGTTACTTTCAGGATGACAATGCCACCTGTCATGTTGTGAGGTCCACCATGGCTTGGTATGGTGACAATGGGGTTAATCGAATGGACTGGCCTGCGCAGAGCCCGGACCTTAACTCTATCGAGCACCTCTGGGACGAGTTGGAGCGTCGACTTAAGGGGTGCTCCCACCGTCCGAAATCTGTGAAGGAACTGACCTGTCTTCTCCAAGCAGAGTGGAAGAAAATACCGCTAGCCGTCGTACTACGCCTGGTTGAGAGTATGCCCCGGAGGGTCGCAGCTGTTATCGCCGCTCGTGGAGGCCCCACCAACTATTGAAGGAGAATAAACTTCGTTTTCCTTTGCTGTCACAGGTGTCCAATTACTTGTTGGTAGATAGTGTATAAATATGCATTTTTTATTCCTATTTCTGTACAGATGTGTGTGCGCCTCAGTTTAAAGAAATATTGCTGTTTCTTAAAAGTTGATGCTTATCTTTCTTTTTAAAGGGGGTATTTTTGTTTAAGACATGACACCCCCTTACTAATAAAAAAGTATAAAAGCAAATAAAGTTTTTTTACAAAATCAAAGAATATTAGAATATTCCGCACTTTCTTTATTCGTAGTTGCGGACAGTGCAAAATCCTCCTACATTAAATTTAGTTACTTAATTCTAAAAACAAAATATACTGTTGCGTTATTGTCTCTGAATGAATCTATTCGAAACTGGTATTAATTCATGTCTTCCGCTTAGCAGAAGGTAAAGCAAATACTATTTCCTTCCCGTTTTATTTAGCTATTCCATTGACAGGAAGTAATTACCTATCTGAATTCCGCGTCGTTCAGTGATATTACTGATGCCCTTTCTTGTAAATTTCATGTATAAAACTAAAGGATTTTTTTTTTGCTCTCTTACGTACAGTGTGAACGAAACGTTTTTTGATCCTATGAAAAAAAAATGAGTGAATTAAAAGACTACTATTGGTGTATCTAGAATTTTCAGCGCTGAATGTGGACGGTCTAGAAATCAGCGCTTAACATGCAAATTTGAAATAGTTATTCACATATTGCAAAATCAGAGATCTAGTTAAGCAAATATGGCTTTTTCTTTGCAATGTGATTCATAAAAGTGCACATATGTTACACGAAATCTGATAATTAATGGATGATAATATAATGTGTCAAATTTGAATACTGCTGGCAAAATGTTATTATTCCCGAGCACTAAAGCCAAAGGCCCAACTATTTCTGCACCCGGAGCAACCGCAAAATATGAGCCTCCTCCTCATCTATCTTCCTGTCTTATGCATTACGAATTTAGTAGTGTATATTAACATTGTTACGACTTTGGGGTACGGTAATTATTTCGATTAGCAGGTTTTGCAAGAGGCGGGTACATCGCTAATTGTTGGTTGAAAAATTAACAGCTAGTGGTTTCCCGCATTGCAAAAGAAGAAAAGAGATAAGAGCGCCTTTCCTTGGAAGGGAGAAATTTGAAGTGGAACATGTGTTGTTCGAGGAGGTGAACGCGATGCTACGCCCCCTAAGTTCGCGTCCGTCAAGTTGGGTGGCCGTGTAAATGTACGAGATGGTAGGATGTTTGGAGAAACTGTTAGAGTATCAACAGATCAGAAAACTTATGGCGTTTGCTAATCCGAACCTTGGCAGGACAAAGAAGTGTTAGTTAAGTTATGTGTTTCCGTACTATCGGTGAGTGGACCCACCACATATTCCGAATGCAGAGGCATGCATTTCTTACCTCTTCATCGCGCCGAATGCTTTAAGGAAACAATAAGGCTAACAGGAGAGTTTTAAAACAGACCCCTAACGACAGAGCAAAGAATTTGTTGACGAAAGGTGAACAAGCGAAAAAGATGAGTCCGGAACAAGCTCGTGAAGGGAGCTGGACTCTTGTGGGACCAAGGAGATCCCGCAGCGCAGTATTTTTTGCGGCGGAAGAAATGCTTCTGACCGAAGTCGGCCAACAAAGAGAGGCCGGGCGGTTGAAGTTACCACCGGAACCTTTTTCATTCGGTTCCAAAGCATAACGCAGTTCCCGTAATTTATTCCTCACCTACAGAATTTTCAGTGCCTTTGCCTAACCTCTGATGCAATACATTTCTCCCAGTGTAGTTGGTTAATATTCTTTCCACTACCTTAGGAAAGAATTCGAAACATAAACTTATTTTAAGACACTGAGCATAGTTTCTAATCGGAGGATCAAATGAACCTCACAAGGAACGACATCCTATGCACCATCCTTATCTGGAAGATCAACTCTGTGCTCAGTTTTCCAAAGAGAAATCATATCAGCTTTTCAGATCAACTGTGGGTACAGATTTTCTACTCCTCCTTCCGGCATATATACAGTATATTGGCTTCATCGGCTATTTTTCATGGGATTAGTTTCTTTGAAATGGAATTAATTCAATTCGATTTACAATCAGCTGAACTAAGTTCAGTTTAAGACTGTTTTCGAAACCCCTCTTTTCATTCTCATCACAGTAAATTTTCTGAGAGGAAAGATTTTTCGTGCTGCCCCAGTGGAGGCAAGTGGTCTGAGGCGCTCATTTTTTACCATTCCTCAGATTGCAAAAATAAATATTTCTTCTGGGTTCGAGTCCCCAGTGATGTATAGGTGTTGTGCTGGTCTTACGGCCTTGGCTCACCACTGGAACCACTGACCCCGAATTAGGGATGGGCGACTGCATATAGCCCTCAGTTGTTGGTGTTAAACCCAGAAACAAAACATTTTTCTGAAAATTTTACAAGCAATAGGTACTCGGATGTCTGAAGGCACTGTTTCACCCTCTCTATTTCTGAAAGTTTTATCCTGAAAGGGTCAACCATCGCAATGTGAGGTCAGCAGCCTGAGAAATAGCTTTTCCGTCTTAAGTGGGAGTTAAGCTGTCCAGAATAATTTTTGCACAACCGTGCATTGAACATTGCTGTCTTACGCAGCGCTGCTTCGGAGTGATACTCCCATGTAACTGAGACTTGTGATTCATCATCGTCTTCTACATTTGTCATCACTTTTTCTCTTCTTTCTACTCACCTATTCACGCTTTACTTCTTTTGTTTTCATTCCGTTTTGCCCAACTCAAAATTACTTTATGTTGCTTTTTAACTGATCGATGTGATGTTCGCTTTCTTGCATGAATTTGAGATTGTTTTATTTCGGTGTTTCCTTTGGGGGGGGGGGAGTTAAAGGACCACCGTGAGCAACTCAATGGGCTATAAGCAGTTGCCTGTCCCTAATTGAGGGCCACTGGTTCCAGGGAAGGGAGAGAGCCAGTGCCGTAAGGCAAACACAACATCCATGCCTCACGGGGATTCGAACCCATTTCGGAAGAATGGTCATGGTGGGAATCCGAACCCATTTGAACAATAACCTGAACCTATTCGAACCAATTTCGGACAAATGGGATTGGTGGGAACCCGAACCCATTTTGGATGAATGGCCATATCCATGCCTCATCGGGATCCGAACCCATTTTTGGACGAATAGTCGGAAGCCAGCGCTTATACCACTGCACCACCGGGGCAGCATTTCAGTATTTAAAGCTTACTATGAGCAACTCTTAGGACTACAAAGCAGTCGCCTGTCCCTAATTTTGGGCCAATGACTTCAAAGAGGAGACGCAGCGCCGCCAGACTTGACCACCACCCACGTCTTATCCGGAACTCAAAGTGTGGCCCCATCTCGGACGAATGGTCACAACTCCGCGAGCCTCAGGCCTTTCGGGCGCCTATGTAGTGCTTGTAATACTAATTTTTGCGTTGTTTACATAGCCCTCCTTTATTTTTTCCCTTCCTTCTGAGTTTGGCTTTTCACAGTACACTTCGTAACATTCTTAGTCTCTGTTTCCTGATTTTGTGGGGCATACCTGCCTTAAAATGAAGTCCAAGCTGTCAATCCACACACACACACACACACACACACACACACACACACACACACACATTTCCTTTTAGTGCGGAGATTTTAAAGTCGATATGTTGTCCCTGATTTACTCTATCATTTTCGCTTAGAAAAATCCATTTGCGATTCAAAAACCACCCAGTTCAAGACTTCCTGTTTAAGATGCACTTCATAACTTCGACACTTCACCGTTCCGAGAGTTTCTCTGAAAAAATTTAAATGAGTGTAACCGCGGTAAATTAGGGCAGTGAATCTATGCAGTATTCTTTTCTTGAATTCAAATAAATAAAACTGGAGGTCCAGCTGATTGGGTGAACGATCAGCAGACATATGACAGACAGACAGCGTTATATCTCACGCAAATGGAAATGAAGTAGTACCAAACGGACGCTTCACTGGCCAACCGTGGGATCCGAATTCCTTCTTTTCACCCCCGCCCACTTTTGCTGAGATAGACGAAAGACGGTGAAAAGCTCTTTCGGTGCAAGGAGGGATTATAATCCTACACCCTCCCAATCCCATATAAATAAAAAAAATCCAACACGTACATGGCCATTCTAGATACAAAGCCCTTAGGGTATACACATAATGGTTTTCGATCTAAATTAATTCGAGCATTGTTTTGTCGTCGTATAGTTTTTGGCCTTGAGCGCGCGCAAGAGCCAGAGAAAGTAGGCTTCAGTGCATTTCGGTTATGAGGTAGGAAGAAGAGACCCGGGGAAGGGAAGCGAGGGCGGGAGATCAGAGGGGAACAGCCGGAGGAAATGCCCACTGAGCTACTGAATGGATCAACCATGTGGAACTACATCCTTTTCATCCACGTGTACGTGTATACCGTCGCAGGGAGATGCGGCTCAAAACGAAAATTGGACCATGAAAGTTTTTCCCAGAAGTTACATTTCAAGGTTTCTACTTAATTTACGCGACTCACCGTCGGCTTCTCGGATTGGAGGTAGAAATATGGGGAAAGCGGAAATAAGAGCGGAACGAGCTGTAGAAAACAAAAGTTGGAATGACAGTTTTATTTCTGGCCCGTTCCAGTGATTAAGCTATGAGTTCAGACAATGCCATTTAAGCTATGAGCTCAGACAATGCCATTTTACTGCTTCTATGTAGCTGCCCTAGTTTGCTAGATGCGCGTTATGAATGTGAGAAGTAGGGCTCCAACAAAGTAGTTAGCTAACCATAAAGAGCCGATAAGTATACACACAAATTGCCAGCTCCGGTTTACGTGAATCGTGGATTTTGCGACGTTCCTTGCCCCTCCTGTATGTTTCGCCACTTTCAGTAAACATAATTTACATTAAAGAATACACAGTCCAGTCAAAAAGTTATGACCATTCCTGATGTAAGAAGGAACCGTAACCAGCAGCCAGACGGCGTGCGTAGCAACATATGCAAATCATGTAAAGCATTTAAAATTACACGAACTCGCGGACGGTATGAAGTTTCGCGTGAAAATTGGAAAGGACGTGACCTAACAGAGTTTGAAAAAAGAATTATTGTTGGCTACCGAATGAAGGGTGGTAGCATTACTAGAAAAGGCCGATATTGTGGGCTGTTCACCTGGTGCAGTTGTTGAAGTGTCCCAGGAATAGAAGGAAACCGGCAAGACCTGTCGTAATCGCGGTAATAGTGGACCAATGTGGAGCATTGACGACATTGGGAAGCGACCCAACGGACTAGCCATAGTGGAACTGGCCAGGGCATTTAATGCAGGCCTATAAACTCTGCTGTGTATTTGTCTCCGGAGCAGCTGTCCACTCAAGGTAACATGCTGACGGCCAGACATCGACGATTATGGCGTGAATTTGCGTCTGAGAGGAGGCATTGAGCCATCTAACAGTGGAAGAAAGTCGCCTTTTCAGACTAAACACGTTCGTTTTCTGCCTTATCGTGTGGATGGTCGATCGACAGTACGACGAAGCACTGCTGACAGAAATAATCCAAACACAATGCTCGAGAAGGAACAAGCAAGAGGTGGCAGTGTGCTCGTGTGGGGCAAGTTTTCCTGGAAATCATTGGGAGCAATCATACTCTTTGATCGCACGATGGCTACCTATCAATTGTGGCGGATCAGGTGCGCCCATTCATGATGACAATCTACTCCGATAGCATGGGTTGCTTCCAGCAAGGTGTCTCTTGCCATGTTACTATGCGTGTGAGAAATGGTTTGAGAAGTATTCCAGTGACTATAGCTGATTACCCTGGCCACCGTGCTCGCCGGAAATCAATCCCATTGAACATCTGTGGGATTATCTTGACCAACAGGTTTGATGCTATGGATTCACCACCCATGACTCTAAATGATCTGCGAGAAGCTCTGGTGTCTGCATAGTGGAGCATCCCTACATGGGTAATATCCGTGTGTTCTGATTGCTGTATGCTGATGACACCGTCCTGTTGGCAGAGAACAAAAGTGAGTTGCAGAGTATATTGTCCCGGATGTACGAAGTTTGCATGAAATTTAAATTGAGTATAAATAAGGGAAAACCCAAAGCTATGTTTTTGAGGAACTGTTAGCACTGAATGTAATATAAATCTAAATGACACAGTGATTGACCACGTGTTTGCGTATTTAGGAAGCATGTTTGACAGAGAAAACAAATAGGATGGTGAAATTAGTAGGCAAGCGATTTCTTCATTGAAAGTGATAGCTGCTTTGAGAGGTTTTCGCAGGCATGATGGGTTCTCAAATGAGTCCAGCATGGCCGCATATGAAAGTGTTATTTGTTCCTGCTTTGATGTATGGCTTTGAAACCTGAGTACTACAGGAGAAACATGGGAACCGTTTGAAGGCTGGAGAAATTCGTTACTTATTGGGGGGGGGGGCAAGGCACGTTCTGATCGTGTGAGAATGAAGATGTGTTGCAGTTGTATAACGTCAAGCAAAATGCTGTTAGCAAGGTGTAGACTAATATACTTCGGTGGTTTGGCCATGTTGAAAGAATGAGTGATTAGATTCTTACTAGGAAATTTTTTAGCCCAAGTCGCAGGAAAGAAAGACAGAGGAAGGCCAAGGAAGTCATGGGAGGATCAGATTCAGGAGTGTCAGCACGAGAAAAAGATTATGAGTATGAAGTATAGAAGGTCTTGTGTACGTCGTGGGATGGATGTTTGTGAAGCCTGAGTTGTATATGTCAAAATCGCTGTAAATGGAGAAGTTTGATACTGCAACAGTAAGTAAATAATCAGTTAGAAATTTATCTGGTAATTTGCATTTCTTTGTGGAGGTAACCTCTGAATCTCAGAGAACAGCTTAGTGATATGTATGAATATATGATGTATGCACATAATCGTTCAGAGGCTTCGTTGAATCAATGCCACGCTGTATGTCTGCGGTACTGGCGGCACGAAGAGGTCATACCTCATACTAACAAGTGGTCATGAATTTTTTTGACTGGACTGTGTAAGATGCTTTGAATTCTTAGGCGAGTAGGACGGGATGTCGAATATGTTAGTCTTTAGATTTTGTTTCTTTTTCCACCGTGTTTCACATCAGAGGGGTAACGAGGACGGCAGGGCCGTAACCTAGAGAGGCCCAGGTCGGGAGGCGCCCGACTTGCGTTTCTCTTGCCCGTCCTAGCGACTCACACTACAGTCCGGTACCAGACCTCCTTTACATTTTTACATTCTTTGCCCGACCTCAATCATCCGCCGTCCCTCACAACTTCTTTGTCTGGCTACAGGTCTGTGCTCTGGGGGCAAAAAGCACTGCTTACAATCTGATTGAAGTTGAAACTTTTCTACCAGTTTCTGGTACAGTTCTTTCGTCCATACTGTCATTCGTCCATTAATAACACTTGCTTATATATTTCGCCACTTTAGGCAGCTTAAAATACCTGTTTCTTCTACAGAATGTTTACGGAATGTTAAATGTTCACATTCAGAAATTAAGGAGCGGTTGCACTTGCGTTGCAAAATAAAGATGTCGTTTGCGTTGTTGAAAATTTTCTGGGTCGTTATTCAATCATTACTGCGACTGCTAGATGCGTTCGGTCCGCGTTTGATGTGGTAATAAATGTCTGAACTGTAGAATACTTGGGAAAAGCTTTACAGTCAGTTCGTAATCGTGTCTCACTCACAGGTTTCAACGTTGAGCTTGACATTAAGGTTTTTTTCTTCTTATAAATTCAGTGACTAAATGTTTATATAAATATATATTTTTTTATTGGAATTTTATCTACCACCGTGAGCAACTCAATAATGGGCTATAAGCAGCCGCCCGTCCCTAATTTAGGGTCACTGGTTCCATGGAAGGGAGAGAGCCAGCGCCGTAAGACAAACACAACCATCCATGCCTCACCGGGATTCAAATTCAGACTCATCTCGGACGAATGACCAGAAGTTGCTTAGACCACTGCGCCACCGGGGCGGCTATTAAGAGTTTTACAGTAAAGCCAGCTTTACGATAAGGTTCAAATTCAACTAAAGTTTCAATTCAATAATAACGTTATACCTTAGGGATCATTGGAAGGCGAATAACTACAAAAGTGTTTAACCCCATAAAAGCCATGGGTAAGACTGCATTATTTCTTACTACAGCTCATCAAAAAGTATCTTCAGATATCTGCAGTTCATTATATTTTTTGCAGCCTCTGAGTTCTGCTACTCCCTAAAAACCTTCAAATTTCATGGGGTTTCGAAATAATCAAAGCTTATATTGAGCAAAACATCAATCTGTTTGGCATGTCATTCACTTTAAACCTGAAACCGAGATAGGGTCTCTGTTCGGCATAATTTCTTAGTAAACTGAATTCAATCTAGTCAAAAAGAAATCAGTCTCTTCCTACTGGACAGAATTCGAAAGAATAAAAATGACCACCTACAGAATGCACTTATAGCTGTGAACCATATTGCAGTCTTGTAAGCTTTCCTTAAAACCAGTAAATGTTAGGTCAGATCCCCCCCCCGATTAATGTGTGTGGTTTGATGATCACGGTGTTGTCAGAAACACATACTCGTTGTGTTATTTTTGAAAACAAGGCCTACGCTTAAGTGGAGAATATAGGTGCTGGGCTACGTATCACCAAGCTTCAGTATAAAAGGCATGAGGCATCAAACACAGTCAAATATGTTTTCAGTTTAGGACGGCAGTTCCCCGTATCGTGATACAGAAGAGATTGCACGAATTCGTGATTTCGTGGGAGAGATTCGATCGGAACAAAATGCCCGAAAACCAAAACGTCGTGACCGAAATATGAATTGTGCTCACCTGGAAGAGATAAAATGCATTAGCCCCAGCTCTGATCCGCCAAGCTTGAGTGAGGCTTCCCAGGAATAAACTCTGCATACGGTCCACACTTGTAAGGCGGAGGAAAACGTGTGCGGCACATCAGCGGAGAACACTTAATGTTATTTCGGCACCACAGTTATTTTTCACCCTTGTTCTATTTTCATACAGAAATGGCGGCCTCAGAAGATTAAGCAGTTTGAAAAATGCAAAATTCTCCTTTTTATCATGAACAGGAGGTTTCATTTGTGTAAGTTGCGAAATTTAATTTCTCAGAAGGAACTCTAAAATGGGATTATTTCTGCCATTTCTTTTTAAAGGAAACTGAAAAATACCGACATATCAAAAGGCGCAAAAATTTCAATACTTGAATTCCCAAAATGTTTGAGAATCAACACGAAGTTTGCACATTCTAACTTTCAGATTTAATGAGCTCGTCTCTTGAAGGGAGACGCATGGGCGTACTGATAAACTGATAAGCCCCCCCACCCACACACACTCACGGCTAAGAGGGCCTTCTCGCCTCAGCAGTAGGATTTTTCAAAATTTTTGCGAGAACTTCATATGAAACTGGTTAAATATCCAGGAATTTTTGACTACAGCTTTGAATGAAATATTAAAAAGAAAAACCATCTTGTTTTTCGTTTTGTTTTTTCAGTAAATAAGTAAAATCTTTAAGAAACCATTTTCGCTTTTGTTTATGAAAACTGGGTGACAAGAAAGCATCTATTCAAGAGGATTTGAGGTCCCCTTTCACTATCGTAGCAATAGTTCTTATACATGTAATATTAATAAGAGTATAAATGAAATATCAGTTGAATAAATGCAATTTTTATATCAGCGAGGAAAAACCACTTGTATGCGTTGCACGTAACTACGCATCTTCAAAATAAAATGAGCTAAGAGGTGTTCGCAGGAACGAAAAAACTGGATACTTGTGCCATTTTTTTAACAGATGTTTTTTAAGTGCAAAACATTGTGATGTTATGTTAAATGCGTTTTTTACATAAAAGAATAAATAATTGAAGTTTAATCCTTTTGTGCCACAATTCTTGTTACATTTCTGATTTGATTACTTATGTTCCACATTTTCCAATAAATCGAAGACGAAGAAGGTCATATCACACGGCCGTTAGGTGTTTAATGTGTGTGATCGTGAGGCATTTCAGAGGCCTGAAAAAATAAAATTGTCATAACATGATTAACTTTAGCCTAAGTGTTTTGTAGTACTTTGTATAGGTATAAAACTAGAGCAAACATTTTAATTACAATGTGTACATTTGTGTTATACCCAATAAAATGAAACAATTTTGATTTTACGAAAAATACCTATAGGTTCCTTGGAAAACAGAACTCCCGTAAAACCTAGTGTAATGTGGAATTTAAAATGTTTCAGTAAATTAAAGCAAACACGATAGATTTTCGCAAAAGGGCCTCGAAGATAATTTGCTTTGCGAGGGGACCCCGAGTTTTTCAGATGCACCACTGGGAAGACAAACTCCTTAAATCTGAAGGGAGACGAACTCGTTAAAACTCAGATTTCGTCGTGCTTAAAATTCTCAGGTACATAATGATTTATTAGTAGATAAGCACATACAATTGACAGGTGAATGGGCGGTAAAACAGAAAATTTGGGAGCCTGTTTTCTGTCGGGGAAAAAAATTCCACAATCAGAACCTTCACAAGCATAGATAGATTCGTCTACAGAGATACAAAACCATGACAAATATCTTTTGATAGACTGTTAAAAATTTTGTGGTAGGTGGCACTAAAAAGTGGTGCTACAGCAGCTGTACCACTTTCTTAGAAAATATACACCATTCTGTGGTGCAAAATAAACCCAACAACATGGTGAAAGTTGAGTGCAACCTTGTACCATAACGTGGTGAAAAGTTGAACCACTTGTTGGGTTTTGTTTTCTAAACACGATGGGGTATCTTTTCTCAGAAAGGGGAGCAGCTGGTGTAGCACCACTTTTTGGTGCAATCTACCACAATATTTTTAACAGTGATGTCCGTACACATCACTGTTAAAAATTTTGTTTCTCACTTCTTGTTTCTCTTATTTTAAAGACCCTTTAAGACCCGGGCCCATCCCATGCCTGTTACTTCTACCAGTACATTTTTTCCGGGTTTCTAATTAAGGGCATACACATACCCCAAGTAGCAGGGAGAGAGCAAGTCAAGACACACCAACCATCTAATCCTGGATCCAAAACCAGATCCTCACTCTTACGAGTTCAGAAAATCTAAAGCCCTTGGCACTCGATCAGGGAACGTATCTTTTCACACATACATCAAAATAACGTGTTCAAAACAGGGCTTTGGAAAAAAAATTCCCTGGGTATAGTGGAAACCTTTTTTTTTTTTTTTTCTTCTTATTTCGAATTTCAAGGACCCCATGAACATCGATAGCTAGAAGGAGTGTGATCTTTTACTGCTTTTGCGTTTACCGACTAAATGACGTGAATCAGAACGAACAAATGTCGCAAGCCTCGTTTAAATCTCGAATCCAGCTGTTGCTATGGGAGGTTAACATCCTAACCGCTTGGACACCGTTGATATAAACATGTTCACTTGGCACACTTGTTTCTTACGACCTAAATAGAATAGAAAAGTATACTTAAATCTTCCTGCTTACGCATGTTAGATAAGACTTCATTTAGCGTGAATTTCCATAAAATTCCTATGCGTCGAATCCTGTGTGGCATGCCCGGCAGAAGTAATCCATTTCTTATTTCAAAGAATCCCGACAGCATATTAACAAATTTCAGTGAAATTTCTCGAATAAGTTTCCCCACACAGACGAAGGAACTGTGTTTAATATTTAAAAAAAAATAGTGGCCTTTGTCGTCCGAAAACGCTGTCTGCCTAAAATAAGGAATTGAACCAAAATCAGGTAAATCCACAAAATTTTAGATTTTAAAGTTACAGAATGGGGATCTTTTTATTTACACTGCTGGCCACCCAAAATGCAACACCAAGAACGACACGAGATAGCAAAGTCAGATTTACTGGACACAACAGATACAAAGATGAAACGATTGAGCTTACAGGCCCGTGCGACTTGCGGAACACGCAGCCATCAATAGTTCGTGTGGCCCCCATGGCTGGCAATAACGGCCGCTACACGCCCGCGGCATCAAACGAAAGAGGCTTTGGATGTGGGCTTGGGGTATGTCGGTCCAGGCTGCTTCCACACGTTGCCACAGTTCATCAGGCATAGCCGCGGGTGGTGCTTGCCGGGCCACTCGGTTGCCGATCAGCGACCAGACGTGGTCGATAGGCGACATATTGGGAGAACAGGCGGGCCACGGGAGCAGTGACACTTGGTAGGCCGTGAAGAATTGTTGCACGGTGCGTGCCACGTGCGAGCGCGCATTGTCTTGTTGAAACGTGGCCGCTGGCAGGTCCTGCAGTTAAGGGAGGACTACAGACTTCAAAACGTCGGAGATAGTGCGGTGGCTGTTGAGTGTACCTGCGATGCGTGCCAGAGGGGTGCGGGTGTCATATCCAATTGCGCTCCAAACCATAATGCCAGGCGACGGACCGGTATGGCGTTGCATAATGCAGGCGTCATACAGTCTCTCGCCGCGGTGCCGCCACACGCGGATTCGACCATCGTGGTGTTGCAGGCAGAAGCGGGATTCATCGGAGAAGACAATGTCATGCCATTCCGTAGTCCAGGTGCGGCGTTCACTGGCCACTGACGCCGCACTCGCCGGTGGTGTAAAGTCAATGGTAATCGGAGCAATGGGCGCCGTGCGACAAGTCCCCGCTCCTGAAGACGACGTCGAACGGTACGTGCTGATACAAGTTGTTGCGCAACACACCCTAATTCCTGCGCTAACGTTCGTGAGGTGGCGGTGCGAGCCGTCAATGCCCGCCGCACGACATGCCGGTCCTCTCGTTCTGTGGTGTGCCACGGCAATCGCTCACGTCGGTCCGTCCGTCCCTCCTGCACCCACCGAATCCGTACTCGCCTCACTGTGCCTGGATGTCGTCCCGTACGGCTCCGATGTCTCGGTACGGTAAACCGCTGTCGTGATAAGCCACTATCCGTCCTCTGTCGAACTCCGAAACGAGCTGGAATGACTGCCGTATTCTGCGACGAGGCATCAGGAAGCTTCCCACGCACAGGTCCGGCAGCACAACACACTTTCATTACTTACACCCCGCCTTCTGTGCACCCTTCTTTATAGTGCTTCTCGGTGGCGTGCCGGGCGCACATGATTTTCATATGCCCTGCAATGCTAATAGTTTGCATGTCCTCTCGCGGGCGATGCATGCTGCGAATTTCAGGCCAGTCGGATGCTTCCTTCTTGGTGTTGCATTTTGAATGGCCTGCAGTGTATAAAGGCCAAATGTGGCTGCAGGCTATACATCCTTAAAACATGAAAGCGAAAAAAATAATAAGAAAATGTTTTAGTTAGTAATTAGCTTAGAGTAAACATGCACCGATCAGCTGATTTCGTCGCACGATATAATTATGTATATCAGGTTTTTTGGACAAGGCTGTTTTTTTTACAAGATTATCTTTTTAAATGAATTTGAGCCTTAAAATGTTTTCTTTGCATGGTTATTGAAACGCATAAATTCCTTAACACTCCTTCAGCTTCATTTTAGCACCCCCAGCTTCAGAGTTTTTCAGGCACTTAATTGGGAAGTCTGGGTGTGTTGACATGCCAACAGAACTAAGAACGTGCTGTATTACACTGCATCCCAGTCTTACAAAGCACATCTTTCATGTTTCTCTAAATTCATTAATTTATGTATGCTGAGAAGTTTTTCAACTTCAAATAGGGTTTTAATTCTGAACAGTGTCTACTTCTTCCCGAACGTACAAATACCCTCCCTCCCCCATTTGCGATTTCAGCGGAAGAGCCCGGAATTCCTGATGTACAGCATAACAATAGCATAAACGTAAAAGCGTTTTTACATGAACGCGCTAAATATGCTTACAAATGAGTAGCAGAAAAAAAAAAGAAATTAAAAGTAAATTTCTTTTATAAACTAAGTAAATTAAGTTGTTTTTTTTTTTTTTTTTGATTGAAGGTTTAACGACCACCGTGAGCAACTCAATGGGCTATAAGCAGTCGCCCGTCCCTAATTTAGGGTCACTGGTTCCAGGGAAGGGAGAGAGCCAGTGCCGTAAGACAAACACAGCATCCATGCCTGACCGGGATTCGAACCCGGACCCCTTACGGACGAATGATCAGAGGCCAGCGCCTTAGACCACTGCGCCACCGAGGCGGCGTAAATTAAGTTCAACATGTAGCGTTAAGATGGGATTGCAACACAGAACAAATAAAAGCCTGGTAAGACAGCATATAATAGTTTTGCTTAAAGTTGTTTTTTTCTATTTAAATTTGTGAGACTTTTTTATTTTTCTCTCTCTCTCTCTCTCTCTCTCTCTCTCACTGCTGAATATTCAACTGATCTGGCAAACAATTATTCCGTAACAGACCAGAGACCAGATAAATGTAAGACTATGCACAGTAGTTTTGTGTGTGTGTGTGTGGGGGGGGGGGTTAATGACCACCAAGAGAAACTATCGGATATAAACAATCTACCTGCCCTGATTTGGGGCCAATGGTTCCAGGGAAGTGAGGGAGCAGCACCGTAACACGAACATATCCCTATGTCACATCCACGATTCGAACCCACGTCAAGCTCTGATGACTAGCCAGAAATCAGCGCTTCTGACCATTCGGTCACCGGGGAGGCCATAGCAGTTAAGCTGTGTTTTGATTCTGAACGGTTTGCTTTAAATAGTCAGTTAATCAAATCCTTATTTAATTACATGTAACAACTAAGCTGTTTTCCAAGATTCAGAGGTTAGCTCCTAAAAGAGAGTTCATCTACCTGATTAAAGTTTAAAACGGATGGTGCTAGATCTTTCTTCCTGCTGATATATTAAACACACCTATATTTACTGCGATCTCTGCACAAAACTCTAACTTAATCACATACATCACACGTCTCACAAAAAACCTTTTGTACTTTATCCTCATATCTTTTTCTCCTGTAGACATTACTGAATCTGGCTCTCCCATGATTTATTTTCCATTCTTCTACTTTTCTTTCCTTCCACTTGGACTGAATATTTTCTCTTAGTAAACACCTCACCACTTATTCTTCCAACATGGTTAAACCACCTCAGAATATTTCTTTCCACCTTACGAACAACATTTTGTTTCACATTACGCCTGCAACGGATTTTTGTTCCTCGCACGATTAGAACGTGCCGCCCCCTCCTCCGTCCTCCTGTAAGTAGCGCATATCTCCTGCACACAAATGAACTCTTGTCTCCTCTGTAATACCCAGGTTTCACTTCCGTACATCAGAGTGGGAACAATTACACTTGCTTACACAATCATTTGGACCTTTTATAGAGAACCCACTAGTCCTATGAAATCCTCCTAATGCAGCTATGCCTTTCAGAGATGAATTCACTCATCCAATAATTTTCCATATAGTATTTTTTTCTCTGTCAAACACGCTTCCTAAATATGCATATTCATTAAACCGGTGTATCTCTGTACTATTTTTTAGACTAATCATGTTTTTGATTCCTAGCTCAAAAACCATAACTTTGGTTTTTCTTTGATTTATACCCAGTTTGAATTTAATGCAAATTTCGTACATCCGGGACAACATACTCTGTAACTAACTTTTACTCTCAGCCAGCAGGACAGTGTCATCAGCATACAACAATCTGCACACGTTGATATTGCTAAGACATTTACTTACAGTACGTTGAAATCCATTTTTATGCAAATAAAATATGACACTAAATTTAAAAATCGGTACAAATTACAATAGCCTTATAAGGCTTTGAAAAGATTATTTCCCCCACAGCCCGATCAGGTATTAATACCTTCTCCTTTGTGGGTAAATCCTGGGAAATCCTTGCTTAGGGATATGCGCTTTACATGTATTTAACAGAATATCATCATCACTCGTTATTTGGGCAGCATAAATTACAACTCAATGCCATGAACCTGGAAAATGTAAAAGGGTTTTTCTTTTTTCAAGAAACCTGAATGATGAATCGCTGCAATGTAAATATATGTTAATCGCGACTCATCTTTTATACCAAATACGCTACGATACCGTTCAATATCGGAAGCAGTTTCTCCAGGAAAAGTCAGTTAAAAAGAAAAACAGAACCCATTTTTGGTTACTCCACACTACTTCCTGTATACATAAAAAGAGAATCATTTCTTCCTTTTCATGATCGTTGTCAACGTTCAAGGGCTCACATGGCCGAAGTAAACATCCGGTTCATTGATATGTCCTGTGACGTACTACTTTGATAACATTTAAATACCGTTCCTGTAAAATTTTAAGCATCTTGCTGCTTTTTTCAACAGCGGATTTTCATAAACGTGAGTTTTCAAACTTGACGAATTAAAAAAAAAGTATGTCCCTGCGTTGTTCAGTCGAGCTCTTTCAAGCAGTGGAAAAACAGATCCTAAACTTACGAGAAAATATTGAAGTATTAGTAGTGAAAATAATATTTAAACTACTAATACTTCAAAGTAAAACTAATAATCCCATCTGAGACTTATTTCGTACTAAAAATTTTATGTCGTTATTTAAGAGCCTTGAACGTATAGGTTATTCTTACTAATCATTTCAATGTTAATTTACAAGAATGGGCTTAAAATGCAATACCTATTTGTTAAAAATAATAAATTGAATAAACTGCAGAATGCATGAAACAGATACAAATAATTCTTTGCAGCCACCCTCAATACAATTTAGTTAGGTTCAGGAGCCGAAACCATTTTGCGAAAATTTCGCTTTTTTTCAAGTGAATGAATAATCCACGGTTCTCAAATTCCAGTACAGTAGTTGCTATTTAGGGCGGTCTTCAGGCACAACAAGATGAAAAATCAGGGAGGAGGAATTTATAAGTTGTTAAAAATTGCATTTTAACAATTCTATACGGGCGATATAGGTGAGGCAATACTGCTTATCAGAAGGTACCAGTTTTCCGAAAAGAGAGATGGCAATAAATTTCAAATGTGTGTACTTCCGACTTTTTACTTCCAGTTTGTTGTTTTTCTTCGTATCCTGTCACCACCAAGAACCAAATTTTTGTTTTCTAATAAAGTAATTTCCTTTTCATACTTAAATAGCCGCTTTGATCTGATGTAGGTAACCAGCCTCTGTGCGTATTTAAAAAGGCCGCTCAGAGGCTCGTTATCTACATTAAAATATGTTACCTAAATCCGGTAGGCATCCGATCTGCAGAGCTATAGCACATGTCTAACCTCTAACGATTACGATTTGCCATTATCGAATATCTGCGTCCCCGCGCATGTATTGAGGTTCGAGCTGACCTTTGTGGTATTTATCAAGTTTCGGGGCTATTTGGCCACAGATGGCCCTTGCACCGGCAATTCCAAGCAAAAATATGTACGAGGGTGGACCGAAAAGTAACGCAAACTATTTTTTTTCTTTTGGCAACCGTTTAATAGAAAGCCCCCCCCCCCCCAAAAAAAAAGTCATACAGGGTGAGTCAAAAGTCTTCAGACAAACTTTAAGGGGTAGGTCAGGCATACAAGCACAAGTCCTTTTTCACATAGGAACTTGTGGTCGCAAACGCAACGGACGACCGCTAGAGGGGGCTCTTTGCAATTCTTTGGCAGGATCATTCGAGGCGCGGACGTTGCCGGAGTAGGATGCAAGAGTACACTCGTACGGAGATGGCAGAGATGCATTTAATTTACGGGAAGGCGAAAGGAAATGGCCGTGCAGCCCAGCGTTTGTATCGTCAACGCTACCCAAATCGGCGGGTGCCCCATCATCAGGCGTTTGCACCAACGACTGTGTACAACAGGATCATTCGAAGTAAGCACACATTGTGATCGAGACCAAACGACGCGTTCATCTGTCACGGAAGACGTGATCATACTCGAAGTGGAACGCGACTTATGTACAAGTACGCGAGCCATTTTTCGTAACCTTTGTGCGGCACTATCTCGATGATACTTACCCAGCGAGATGGATCGGCCGGGGCAGCCCAGTCACGTGGCCTCCACGATCCCCTGTCTTGTTCCCCTCTTGATTTCTTCCTGTGGGGCTACATGAAGTACCTTGTTTACGAAACCCCCGTTACGACCGACGAAGACCTCGTCGCGAGAGTCATTGAAGCAGCTGCACGGATCCGTGAGAGGCCTGGCATCTTTGAAAGCGTACGACGGTTCATGCGTCGACGTTGCGAAGCGTGTATCACTTCGGACGGCAAGTCCTTTGAACACTTACTTTAAGTTTTAAGGTATTATAAAAGGTTTGTTGTTTATACATGTAACTGTAATACTACGTATACTTCTTGTC
This sequence comes from Macrothele yani, assembly GCA_039090855.1. Lineage (NCBI taxonomy): Eukaryota > Metazoa > Arthropoda > Arachnida > Araneae > Macrothelidae > Macrothele > Macrothele yani. The sequence continues at coordinate 7,854,132 of CM077014.1, forward strand.
ATTGTACTGTTGTTATTCATACTTGAACCTGTAAACCTGTGTTGTGTTATTGTAAACCTGTACTGCATTAAACCTGTGTTCTACGCTTTATCTGGTATCCTTTTCTTTTGGTTAATTCACTGTCAAAGAGCCCACTCTAGAGGTCGTCCGTTGCGTTTGCGACCACACGTTCCTATGTCAAAATGACTTCTGTTTGTATGCATGACTTACCCTTTAAGTTTGCCTAAGTACTTTTGACTCACCCTGTATATACAGTGAAACTACATTTCCTAGCTATTTTTCAACAAAAGAACCGAGACGCTAGAGACATTTATCGCAGTGTGATACCAGATTTAGTATACACTGTTCATAAAAGTCCGTTTTCTGGCGTATAGCCACCTGCGGGCAACAGATTTGACTTCGTCGGCCGAATCGAAGCGTTGGCCTCCCAGGAATCTTTTCAAGGGACCAAACAGATGAAAGTCCGAAAGAGCCAGGTCCGTACTGTACGGTGGGTGCTGGAGCACCTCCAAGCCAAAGTGCGCAATTTTGTCACGAACGTGTGAAACATGTGTGTGTGTGTGGGGGGGGGGGAGCGTTGTCATGAAGCAATCTGACATTTGCAGTCTCTGTTTGGTCTTTTGTAACGAAGGACACGACGCAACTTTGTCAGTGTGTTAACGTAGGTTTTGGCATTCACAGTGGTCCCAGTTGGATGAAACTCCACCAGGAGAATGTCATGCATGTCCCAAAACACAGTCATGAGGACTTTTTTTTATCCAGATTGGGTTTCCATACCATCTGGCCCCCTTTGTTTCTGGAGTGAAGTGGTACGCCCAGGACACATCGCCCGTCACTACACTTACCAGAAATTCATGTTGTTCTGCGTAACGAATCTAGTGGTCCAAAGATGATATTCTCTGTTCCTTCTGGTCGTCTGTCAAGTTCTGGGGCACCCATCGCGCACTGACCTTACGAAATTGCAATTTGTCGTGCACAATATCGTACGCTATACCGTACGAAATGTTAAACTTCTGTGTCAATGTGCGCAGATGGATCCGCCGGTCACACAGAATTGCCTGTTCTATGCCTCTCACAGTGGCAGATGATGACGCGATTCAGGTCGACCGGAACGTAGCGAATCGGTAAAGGTTGCCGCGGCCCTCTGCAAAAAAAACTGCACCACATGGAGACATTGCTGCGGTCCAGGCAATCACCACCATACACTTCGGCCATTTTTTTCTGAATTTCCGTCTTCCGTTTAGCCCACAAAAACCGGACTACACCGCGTTGCTCTTCATTCGTAGACGACGCTAACATCTTTGTGTCGTCGTTCACACTGTCTTCCAGTCAAACCCGTCCGTAGCGTGATATTCAAGCTCGTTGTCTGCTAACCTGCAACTTGCAAAGAGAAAAGAATTGCAGTGAGTTACTTTTCGATCCTCCCTCGTATGTACAGTATATAAACACATGTCACACAGCATTCGTTTGTGTCTACGTAAAAATGATAACGAGTTCCTGAATTCCGTCACCTGTCAGTCGTGACTCAGTTGTAGAACGGAGTGAATCACACCAGCTGCAGACCAAACACTGACTATCCTCTTCTTGGGTGGAACACCACCGACTTCGCAGCGATCGAGCCATTGCTCCCAACGTCCGCGATTGCCATACGCCTGTGAATGTCGTTCGTTTGTTTGCGTATAAGCAGTGATGAAGAAACATCCAATCGCCGTGACTTGTGTTGTTCCGTCAACTCGTGTATTGACCATTTATCCATCTTCTTCATTTGACGTATGCGAAAAGTTGCGAAATAATTGCATAATGTACTTAAAGTTTCTCGCAAAATTCTCCTACCGTTTGACGTGGATAAGATTCAATCACGGCCTCGAACTCGGCTTCACCGATTGCTCTATCTGGTCTACCGCGTGGTTAATTTTCAAGATTAATACCGTTAGACCGGAATTTAGCAAACCAACGTTGTGTCTTGCGTTCATTAACGATGCCTTCCAAATGCTGTATTGATGCTGCGAACTACCTTCCATGCATGGGGCAAAGTTTAAATTTATTTGGCAAAATGACAAGAATTTGGCTCTGAACCATCGTCGTCTTCACCATAGCACAATCCCCTTGGAATTGATCCCACTGATGAAATGACCTGGGCTTAATAGCAGCCTTGACCTTTAAATTTGCATATCACAAATCGCAACGCATGATGTGTTAATTCCTAAATTACCTGCCAACTACACGAGTCTGCAAAAAGCGAAATTTCATCTGCAACAGCCTAATAGTTGCCTACCACAGTATTCATCCAGCCCTTAATCCATGTTGTACTGAAGATAGTACTCACGCAAACTTGCTGTACGATAAATCTATACAGAAATAAAACTGGGTCAAGATTTGCTTCCGGATCAAACGGGGTAGATTTGGACCTGGGTTGAGTAAAAGGGGATACTTGAATCTCCTTAGAGAAAAGTGACTAATATCTGTATAATTTCTTGAGCGATATTTTTCCAGCTACCGTGTTTCGACTCCTTTGTGATCCAGTACAGCTACTCTGTTCTTTCCCTCGTCGACTTAAAATCGAATAAAGAAATTCTAAAAATGTAAGTAGGATATGAATGTGTAATTCACATAACTCATTAACTCAGGTATGATATGTTAATGAGTTATATACTATAACTGCTAAAGCATTGTACTTCCATTGAAATGTTTTAATACCATACAAGGATATGCTAATGTATTTGCTTCCTTAATGTCCACACCAGTGCAGAAAACTGAATTGCTCGATACATATTATCTGCAAATTTTAATCCACTAATAATTTTATTATCTGCATAGTGTGTAATATTATTGGGAACGTGGCGATTCGTTTTCCCCAGGTGCAAAAACAAAGCTATCAGTGGAGAAGGAAATTAAGCGATTGTTCATCCTTGTGTAAACAGTGTTGGTGGAAGTCGCCTTTGCTGCTATGATGACAAGAGAACCTTCTTGCTTGGTATCTCTCCTACAGAGTAACGCAAGAACGAGGGCTTTCTCCGCTGTTTCTTTTGTTCATATTAAAGTCCATTAGTGCTGATGGAAATAGAGAGCTTGGCAACGTTGTCAACGGCTGATCGCAAGTGATTCTTCAAGAGAAAAGCAGCATGTTGTTTAAGAAAGAGGTCTTGCGACCGCTTTATTTTTATTTTTTTAAACATGCAGTAAGTGATAAAGTAAACAGCGGAGTTGTGGAGTAAACGCGAAACGTACGGGGAATTAACCGCGCGTCTGTGACGAAAAATGAAAGGAAAAATACACTGAAGTGCCAGAAAAACTGGTACACCAGTCTAATACTTGGTAGGTCTCCCACGAGAGCGCAGGACTACAGAAATACACGACGGGGCATGGACTCCACTAGCTTCTGGAAATATGCTGTAGTCAATGCACACCATACTTCCTGCAGAGCGTTCCACAATTTGAGTGTATTCCGAGGTCTCGGATTCCTGTGTTCGATAGCGCGTTGCATGGCATCCCAAATGCGTTCTATCACGTTCAGATCTGGGGACTTGGTTGGGTATGGCAAAACCCCAAACTCAGATGAATGCTCCTCTAACCATAATGTGGCGTCCCGACACTTGTGAGGAGGTGCGTTGTCCTGTTGGAACAGACCCAACCCATCAGCATGAATGCAAGACATGAACGGGTGTTCCTCTTCAGAAAGGATGAGCACATAGCATTGGCCGATCACAGACGTTTGCGGACGTACCAGGGGTCCCAGTGAAGTCCGGCTAAACACACCCCATACCATTACGGACGGACCCCCCACCACCACCAGCCGGTACAGTTCCCTGTTGACAGGCGGGATCCATGGCTTCATGGGGTTTGCACCACACATGAATCCTTCCATCTGCCCAATACAGTTGGAAACCTGTCTCGCCAGACCAGGCTACATGTTCCCAGTCATCAAGTGTCCAGTGGCGGTGTTGCCGTGCCCAAGTGAGGCGCATAGCTCTGTGTCGTACACCCATCAAGGGGACTACAGTTGGTAGTCGGCTCCCAAAGCCCATATTGTGCAGGGTACGTTGCACAGTCCGGATGCTGATGCTTGTTGAGGCTCCAGCATTGAATTTCGGTTATACCTGCGAGAGTGTTGCACGCCTATCACTTGAAACGATTCTTGACAGCCGACGATGGTCACGTTCACCCAATGTCTTTTTACGGCCACACTGGTATCGCAGGTTGGAGGTTTTGCCGGAATTCTTGTAGTCACGGAGGTAGAAACGAAGTTCGGATTTTCACGGACGATCCTTGCAATGGTCGTCCGTGAAAATCCGAACTTCGTTTCTACCTCCGAAATACTATGTATAGCCCATCTCACGAGCACCAAATATGACACCGCGTTGAAAATCGCTTAAATCGTTATTACTTGTCATTCTCATGCCGAAAACAGCTCTGACAGCTGGCAAGGATGTCTATCGCTTTATATACGCGCTGGCAGACGCAACCGAGTACGCGCATAGGTGACGTTGCTATGTATTTTGCATAAGTTCGTCTGTACCAGTTTTTCTGGCAATTCAGTGTATAAGGATGCATTAGCTTTAAAGAGGTAAACTGACTGTCTATGGTGGAAACAGCCTTCGTGTATTCGGGTTTAAGATTACTGTAGTGACATCAGAAAAACCATCTCTTCGGATCTCTGGAGTATTTGGCATAAATATAATTAGCCTGTGTTTACTCTAATTCTTATGTTTGGCGATATTATGTTGTGTTCCTTTCTTTATAATTTATAACAACGTAATTGAATTATCCATATATATTGAGATCTAATGCTCTCCAGTCAATATCAGCGCTTTTTTAATTGCTTTCTGATTAAGAGTACAAACCCGAGTCCCTGTCTTATCCTTGTGTGTAGCTTCACGAAATTGAATCTGAACGCTCTTATCCTGTGTGTGCCACGAGTTACGTGACAGTCATTTTCGGAAACATCGGCATTTTAGTTTAGTTATCGTGTTCATATTGACATAACACTATATATATTTTACGTATGAATAAACATGACTATGTTTGTGGCTTTTGATTTTTAACACAACGTTTATATAGTAATAAAACGCATATAGCGTATTGGATCCGTTTATCTTTGTGATGTAGTCAAGCACAAAGGTTCGCCAAGCTTTCGCACTCCACTGGGAGTCTTTTTCGAGGCAATGGTAGACATAAAAATGCAGGCAATTGAAACACTTAAAGAACGAAGATGATTTTTGAAAATTACGTGGGTGACATCACGAACATATTACATGAATTTTTATCACGCAATTACACGGTATGCCGTGATGTGTTTCCATCTTTTAATAGCGCATGCCAAACCATAGGTAGTTCAGTAGAGACCATATCATTGCATGCCATTTTTGCTGGATAGGATTTCGACTGGTTCCCTGATGGCGGTCTCTTTAAAATTCGTGTAAGAGGGGCAATTCTTCTAATACCATTCAATACAGGAGCGGTCGAGCAATGTATGACTTCTCTGGCGAGGGCTGTATTCTGCATGTCCTGGTTCACACTATGTACGTGTTCTTTACATCTAGTGTCCAAGGATCACTTTGTCATTCCTATATATATCTTTACCGTGTTTTCAGGATATATCAACGGTATAGCGTACACACCCGCTTTTTCTTTCTCACACTGTCTCTCCTTGCAACTTGATATTATGTGATAACGGGGTCGGGGACTTCATTGCTATTAATATGTTGTATTTGCGTAATAAATTATTTAACCAATATGTAAAGCCTGTGATATATGTGATTGATCCTGCGAATCTCATCTTCCTACAAGGTGATTTTGTTCTTGCTGACATTATAAGATTTCTTACAGTCCTATGCATTCTGTCTATGTCATTCTTCTTATATCCAGCCTTTAGACCTTTGCTATAAATATTATCAATTTCTTTATTATTTAGGTAGTCGGGTTTACATGCGTTATACGCTCTATAGAACCATGCTCTACAATGCATGACTTCTCTGGTGAGTGTTGTATTCCGCATGTCCCGGTTCACACTTCGTACGTTTTCTTTACATCTAGTGTCCAAGGATCGCTTTACACCAACGCTATACCGTTGGTATATCCCGAAACACGGAAAAGATATATCGGAATGACAAAGCGATCCTTGGACACTAGATTTAAAGAACACGTACGAAGTGTGAACCGGGACATGCGGAATACAACACTCGCCAGAGAAGTCATGCATTGCTCGGTCGCTCCTGTGTGGAATAATATTAGAAGAATTGCCCCTTACACGAATTTTAAAGAGGCTGCCATCAGGGAAACAGTGGAAATCCTATCCAGCAAACTAACATGCAATGATATAGTCTCTACTGAACTGCTAATAGTTTGGCATGCGTTATTAAAAGATGGGAATACATCACGTTATTAAAAGATAGAAACACATAATTGCGTGATAAAAAATTCATGTAATATGCTCGTGATGTCACCCACGTTATTTTCAAAAATCATCTTTGTTCTTTATGTGTTCCAATTTCCTTGAAAAAGCCTCCCACTGGAGTGCGAAGGCTTTGCTAATCTTTGTGCTGACTACAACACAAAAATAAACGGATTTAAAACGCTATATGCGTTTCATTATTATTCATGTCTGATGTATTTAAAATAAAGTTACGTTTATGTAGATTCATTTAACATGGAGCTTTGAAGTATTCATACAGTATAATTTAATACTTTGTAAGAATTATGTAGTCCCCTATCCAGAAATATATGCGTAAAATGAAATAAATATGACATTTTATACAATACCAGGATTTGAAAATATAAATGTAATTAATTAGTACGCCAGACTAACTCATTAATACTGAAGGTTACTAGTAAGTACAATTTAATTTATTGAATTTTCAATTCAATGCATTCAAAGTTGATTCAATTTCGGGTTTGATCGATTCCGGATCACAAAATCTTTACCCCATTCCTATTTTTATTTGTTTGTTTAAGGACCACCGTGAGCAAATCAATGGGCTACAAGCAGTAGCCTGTCCCTAATGTATGGTCACTGGTTTCAGGGAAGGAAGATAGTCGGGCAATAAGATAAACGCAACGTCCATGCCTCACCGAGACTTGAACCCGGACCCATCTCGGACGAATGGTCTCAGGCCAGCGATTAGACCACTACGATATCGTATTTCCATTTCTGAATTGATAAAGATACCTCTTTTGCAACCAACGCAGTATGCATATTAGCTCACTGTAATTGGTAAGGCGTCAGTTGAATGATACGAATATTAAAAAATTTGTTTTCTCATTGGGAATTTTGCAGTTTGTATGTGAGAAAAAATAAAACGGAACGGCGAAAATACCTCATGAAAACTAAGGAAGCACATAAAGAAGTGGAATACGAGGGACATCAAATAAGTTTTAAGCGTGTCCTACCTGTGGCCTGTATTTTGAGATTATTTCACAGTTTTATTTCGTCGCAATCTCTGTACCTTAAATGCGTTGAAGTACATATTTCTTCGAATTGTTATTAAAATGAAACAGTGATTTGACTTTGTTTTTACATTCCAGCGAGCTGCTTCAAAAATTGTGTATGCATTTCACATGCGGGAGCATATTTAGAATTTCTGTGTATGCATACACCCCACATTTCACTCTTCCTAAAAACCAGCTTCGTAAATAAGCACATTTTTCAAGCAGCCAAAAGTGGAGACCGCATTGTAATTTGTGGTAATATGAAAAAAAAAGAACACTTAGATTAGCTGAGAAGTGAAAATCCCAGCTTTTTTTATTCAGCTCTCCCCCCCCTTTCTTCATTTGGGTTTATAATTTTTTTTATGTGTATCATTGTCGTACGTAACGGTTTTTAAATATTTTTAAAGGTTGCATTTGAAGATAACTCCATTGCTCAGAATTGTATGATCAATGTTTGTGACACCCCCGCCTTCCCTTTTTCAAACAGTACTGATGTTGTTCTGTATGGGACCCAATTACGCTTGACTTTGTGTCGTCATTCTAATAGTATCTTCTTAAGTGAATTTTCTTGTTTGTTCGATAATGTGCGTTTCCATAATGAGATGAAATACACTTTTATAGTGTTCTTTTATGTAGTCTGCATGTTAGGGATTTGTGGCATTTACTTCCTCTGTTTTGAGATTTAGAGTATAAAGATGAATATTTAATATAGCATGAACTTAGTGTTTACAATAACTATATTAAAAAATACAGAAAGTCAACCTACAGCAGATGTTCGCAGATATTCTACGTAAGCTGATACTAAAGTATCGTGTGCCTTCATAAATGATCTTCAATTTAAATGATTTGGTAACGATATCACGTCTGATACATTCCCAACAGCATTATGCACAATATCAGTGGATAATAAATAATATCTTGATGAATAAGAGTTGGAACTACCTAAAACTCACAGCGAATCAATTATGAACATTACGCACTTTGTTACCATTCAAGGAATGCTGTTATAGACTACAGTTCAGACGAAGCTGTTCGAGACAGTTAAGTACTGTATATGCAGGTTGCATCATAGGGATTTAATTGACGACATTTGCAAATTGGACTTGTCACGGAATTTCTCGCTTGAGTATTATGAATATATATAGTTGTGTCTGAACGTAATAGTGTATATGTATATATATTGTTACGACTTTGTGGTACGGTAATTAATTTGATTAGCAGGTTTTGCAAGAGGAGGGTACAGCGCTAATTGTTGGTCGAAAAATTAACAGCTAGTTGTTTCCCGCATTGCAAGAGAAGAGAAGATATAAGAGTGCCTTTCCTCGGAAGGGAGAAATCTGAAGTGGAACATGAGTCGCTCGCGGTGGGGAACGCAATGCGCCTCCCCCAAAGTGCGTGTCGGTCAAGTTGGGTGGCCGTGTAAGTGTCAGATGGTGGGATGTTTGGAGAAACTATTAGTGTCACCGGATCGAAAACTTATGGCGTTTGCTAATCCGAACCTTGGCAGGACAAAGAAGTGTTAGTTAAGTTCTGTGGTTCCGTACTTATCGGGGAGTGGACCCACCACATATTCCGAATGCAGAGGCATGCATTTCTTACCTCTTCATCGCGCCTAATGCTTTTAGGAAACAATAAGAAGGACAGGAAAGTTAAAACAGAGCTCTAACGACAGAGCAAGGAATTTGTTGACGAAATGTGAGCAAGCGAAAAAGATGAGCCCGGAACAAGCTCGTGAAGGGAGCTGGACTCTTGTGGGACCAAGGAGATCCCACAGCGCAGTATTTTTTGCGGCGGAAGAAATGCTTCTGCCCGAAGTCGGCCAGCTATACAAAGAGGCCGGGCGGTTGAAGTTGCCGCGAGGAAATAGAAGGGAGGAAGATACCTCTTTTCCTGGTGCTAGATTGCACGTAAGAGAAAGCCAGCAGCATCCCGGAGATCACACGAAGTGATGGAATTGCAGCCCCAAATGACTGAGGTGCACGATCGGGGATGTAAGAAGAATCACTTTTGGGACAGACTGGCGGATCAGCTGGGACGAACAGATGGAAGGATCCTGTTATCACGTCAGCGGCTTCGTTCCACCTCGACATTGGTGCGCGTAGATGCGTACCTGATCATGCAGGTGAATGAACAAAAGTTTGTGCAAGAGAGTAAGTGGGAGACGGGGTTCGACTCCCCTTTCCATTGGTTATAGTGCGCACTCTGAAATGGGGGTGTCGTCACACAGGTGCGCTTCCAATATAAATACATCAAATATTAGTGAGTGCATCAAATATGGATACTCAAGGAAAAGCTGCATATCTGTAAGTACTGAATTTATGTATGCATTCCAGTTGTGAAATAATTGGCTCCGGTCAGCCAATAGACTTTCGTCGGCTGAGAACTGTTTTTAAAGCCGGACAGTGAAAAATCATGCGAACAAATAATAATTCACTTTATTGATAAATTCAGCCTCATATCTATCCCGAAAAGGGCGAGTCTATTTGAAGCCCCTCCTTCACCATCCTCTGTATATAGGCGCCTTCATCATTATCTTTATGTTTTATTTTTAATTGATTAAATGTCTGTTGTCTCGTGCCAGTCCTGAAGTTGCATGCGTAATTTATGAGTGTCAGAATTTCTTGGTTTTAATTGGCTAAATTCTTTTCACCAATACATAAGATTTCGGCGATAAAAGTGCTCAAATATTTATTCTAAATTCTAATGTCCACCTCCGGGTCGTCAGCCATTGCCTGACATCCTGACATCTAAATTCTTGAAGCTTTCTTTTATTCGAATATCTGGCGCCTTGGGGTGTAACAACAATATGTTTATAAATCCTTCGTATAAATATTTTATTTTTTTATTTTTTTACAACATGCTACAATAACAATAGCAATTTTTAGGTATATAATATTTATAAATAACTGTCAATAGCATTTTTAAGTATATAATATTTATAAAATAAATGTCAATGCAATATACAGGGTTCAAAGGAAAGTCCTCATTCAGGGCAATAACGGCGGAAAGAAGGGTCCGAGTGGTACACAAGTTAGGTTTATGCATAGGAAAGGGATGATGGCCAATCGAATGAACGCAATTGGAGCGCCCCTAGCGGCAAAAATTAGAAGTTATGAAACTTAACTCGCGAACAACGCGAGATAGAAACAAAATTCCAATAGCAAAGTTGTAGCGCATCGTCTAATTAGTAGGAAACGACATATGGTGCGCACGAATTATGTACATGGGCGGGTCAAAATGCTGATAAAGTGCACGCCGTCGCTGCATGGTTAGGCAATGCAAAATACCGGCCCACGATGGAGAACGATTCAAATGCGTATGTAAATATTGATAGTGACTTAGAAGCCGGTCGGTGAGATAAAATACCGAGGCTGGGGATTTGAATGACAGTCAACATACACGTTGCCAACATTGATGGCGGGCTACTCGAAAGCTGAGTACTGTGAAATGGTCGTGCTTTATGGCGAATGTTATCGCAATGCCCACGAAGCTGCAAGGCGGTATGCCGAGCGTTTCCCGACTGGTCAGCATTCAACTGCAGCGACTATTAACAACTGTGTTCGCTGCCTCCGAAAGACCGGAAACATACAGGCACGTCCGCAATCGGGCAGACCTACGGGTTCGGGTGTTACAGTGAATCCTGAGGCTGTCCTGGGATATGTCCTTGCCAATCCAACATTAGTACCACAACAGTCGCCGAAGCATGCGGATTAAGATTAAGAGCACAACGTGATTGGCATATCCTGAACGAGCATGGAGCTCACCCGTACCACGTTCAGCTAATGCAAGTTTTTTTTTTTTTTATTGGATGTTTAACGACCACCGTGAGCAATTCAATGGGCTATAAGCAGTCGGCCGTCCCAATTTAGGGTCACTGGTTCCAGGGAATGGAGAGAGAGACCAGTGCCGTAAGACAAACACAACATCCATGCCTCACCGGGATTCGAACCCGGACCCCTTTTGGACGAATGATCAGAGGCCATCGTTTAGACCACTGCGCCACCGGGGCGGCAGTGCAAGGTTTGATGGTTGGAGCCCAGGGAAGGCGTTTCGATTTCTGCAACTTTGTATATAACACGTTGGAGGTTAACCCAAACTTCTTGGCCGATATATTGTGGACAGATGAGTCCCGTTTCACACGAATCTTGTGGACAGATAAGTCCCGTTTTACACGAATCTTGTGGACAGATGAGTCCCATTTTTCGAACCCGGACCCATTTCGGACGAATGATCAGAAGCCATTGCTTAGACCACTGCGCCACCGGGGCGGCAGTGCAAAGTTTGATGGATGTGGACCAGGGAAGGAGTTTCGATTTCTGCAACTTTGTACATAACACGTTGGAGGTTAATCCAAACTTCTGGGCCGATATCTTGTGGACAGATGAGTCCCGTTTTACACAGGACGGAATAGTCAATCGCCATAACACCCATTACTGGGCTCTGGGCAACCCATCTATGGAACGAGCTGCTCAACGTCAACGACGTTGGGCAACTAACGTTTGGTGCAGTATTTGGCGAAACACACTAGTTGGACCCATTTTCTATGATGGGACATTAACAGATCAGCGGTACCTTCAGCTCTTACGGGGCCCGATATCTGACTTTCTGGATGATCTTCCCCTCAGAGATCTGCTGCGCATGTGGTACCAACATGATGGTACACCACCTCACATGGTAGCCAACGTACGGAATTTCCTGGCTGAAACATTCAGACGCCAGATAATTGGTTATGGCGGTGCGGTGGAATGGCCTCCGCGGTCACCGGACTTGACACCTTTGGACTTCTTCCTGTGAGGTTACTTGAAGGAACAGGTGTATGCTACAGAACGCATTAGTCTCGAAGATTTACGACACCGCATCGTGTGCGCCTGCAACACAGTGACACCTGCCATGCTAGATAGTGTACGAGAAGCTATTCTTACACGCCTTGGAATGTTCATTGTAGCCGACGGTGGCCACTTCGAACCGGCTGTACATTAACTTCGCGCAGATGTGCGTTGTGTCTATAAGTAGGCATATCTCCTGTATACATTTTTCAGTATTATAAATAAGCCTGCACAGCCTCTGTCTCGTGTCATTTGTGTGTCTTTCACCGGCTTTAGCGATTTCGAATTAACAGCATTTTGACCCAGTCCATGTACATAATTCGTGCGCACCATAAGTCGTTTCCTACTAATTAGACAATGCGCTACAACTTTGAAATTGGAATTTTGTTTCTATCTCGCGTTGTTCGCGAGTTAGGTTTCCTAACTTCTTACCTTTGCCACTAGTGGCGCTCTAATCGCTTTCATTTGATCAGCCATCATCCCTTTCCTATACATAGACGTAATTTATGTACCACTCAGACCTTTTTTCTTCCGCAGTTATTGCCCTGAATAAGGACTTTCCTTTGAACCCTGTATATCAGTTGTCATCCATTAGACTCAATGTCATGTGGTCCTTAGCCACTCAAGAGCAACGTGTAAAGAGTTTTTCTATAAGTACGCACACTTTTTCAAGGTGTATGATATTATTATATATCTGCACACCGTACGTTTCATTTAAACGATACTGCAAATATTAGTACCGAATTTAGTGAAAATCCCGACTGAGGGGTAATCGTGTATTTGTTAAAAAAAAATGAACTTAAAACTTTTTTCTGAGAAGTGTACTTATAAACGTAGACGTCGTCATTACTTAGTTGCACGGCTTCCGTAGACGTCGTCATTACTTAGTTGCACGGCTTCCGGAGGATCTTTAGAATTACTCCCAGTAACCCTGCAGTGACTGAAAAGTTACCTTGATCATTGACCCTATGTGAAAGAGAAATAGACAAGAGAGAGAGGGAGGGAGATACGAAAGGTTTAAGAAATACTCTAGATGAAATTCATGAGCAAAAAGCTAACAAAGGAAGCTTTTTTGAAGAAGATATGAACCAACTGAAACATTTCTTTTCATGAACTGGAATAATAAGCAGAGGACCATGCGGGGAGTCCTTTTTAGATGTTCGAGGAAGAAAAGGACTATTATAATAGATAAGTGGCATTTTTGAATGACTGACATTCACTAGCGCTGCGAGCTGTTCTTCTTCTGATACATTTGTCGTTAACAAAATATTCTTAGGAAAAAAAAAATTGCCTTAAGAAATGAAAAATTGTTCTTTTTCGTAGTTGGGAGCCAGCGATTAGCAACGAGGCAACTTCAAACTTGCATATTTTAGCTACAAGAAAGAAAAACTATGGCATCACACGAGCGTGTATTTATTCATTTATTATGAAGCTATTAAGACTAAACAGGTCTGATCTCTCACGGCATTTGATTCAGCTGACACAAGCCAAGAACGAAATTTAGCTCATTCGTTAGAAAAATATTTTAGCATCCATTAAAAAAAGCAGTTTCTGCTTCAGTGGAATATTTCAACGCTGTCTAAGTGGTTATTTTATTTCTTTATATTCCTGTACATACCTAACGCATCAAATTTCATGTGTGGCCAATTCAACACAACATTTGGGGGTGTGCTCTAACTTTTTTTCTTTAACAAGAATTCCTTTAAACTATATCACAATCTCGCATTGTAGACATGACAATATAAGTGCTTACCGAGCTGAGAAAACCTTACTTAGCGACGCAGAGATTCACACCATCATTAACTGTAATTTATATGCCCAAAACTTTAAAAAGTGTTCTTGGAGTTATAACTGAACCTGTAACTTTGGATTCATCCAACGCTCTCAGAAATTATCGAGATCTTCATCAGAGCTGAGTTCGGGCTCAATTTTAAGAGCCCGAGGTATGTCAGCTCGAGCCCGCCCGAACCCAAATTTTATATTGCAAGATAGAGCCAGGGCCCGAAAACTATGATTAACCTGTTTAGGCATTAAAAAAAAAATCTCCTCTTTCAGACTTCCACTCTTTCCTATCTGTGCAATCAACCGATGTCTTTCTCAACTGCGAAGTGGAGAAGGGATATCTGTTTCTATAGTTTCTTTGACCATACATTTCTTCCCGAAATGTTTCGGGTATGGGGGGGGGGTGGCATCACGAAAAATTGGAACGCCCAACAATCTACGTCGTACGTTGCTCAATATAATTAGCAGGGCGCTGTCTCATTGAGCTTGCTATCACTCTCATATCTACATATCTACTATCTATGGTTCTTAAAAAAAAAATTTCCTTCGCAGAAATACAGTAATTTATGGCCTATGGTATTTGTTATCCAAGCCCGGAATGAATAAAACCCTGCCAAGTTCTCCCTCCCCATCTAGACCCACTTGCCGAAGAATTCTATTTAACAACTTGAAAGTCTAAAAGAAGTCTGGTGTGTTAAATTAAACAAAATCCATTTAAAAAAGAAAAAGGAAGAAAATTATCTCCTTCCCTCAGAGCCCGAACCCGAACTCCAGTACGTATTATTCAGCCCAAGCCCGGTTCGGGCTTTCGGTCTCAAGCTCTGCCCGTCTCAGCACTGATTTTCATCTAACGCTTTCAGAAATTAATTAGGGAAAACAAGAATTTAAGTTAAGTAACAAATAAGAAAGTAGAAAAAAAAACCAGCTAATTTCAAATTAAGCCATATGTTATTCAAAACACCAGAGAGAAAGAGAAATTATCCCATGCTCGTTCGTGTAAAATAGTGTTAGCAAACAGTGAAATCATCTCTGGTCAAAACTTCTTTTTGTAAAACTATGGACAGAACCAAAACATCTGTCCCTTGCAAGCCTCTGAGAAGTTGCAATCTTTAAGAAACTTAGCCAACAACTGTCTGAAACTATCCATATCCAATATTTTATTGTCTTCAATTTTAGCGAAAAGTTTAAAGGGAAAAAAATGAGGAAACAGAAGTTACGAAAGAGCACCGTCTGCTTCAGTAAGCAACACGAGCACCTATTTTTTTTTATTGTTTTGGTGTTTAATGACCGCCATGAGCATATAAGGCTATAAGGAGTCTGTTCCTTAACTTACAGACGTGGCTCCGTAGAGCCATTTCCAAAGGACTGTCCCCATGCCTCAAAGTCGGATGATTATCCAGAGGTACGTGCTTATGACCACACGGCGGCCGCAGCTAATATTCTCAATTCCACTGTATAATAATATCTTATGGAGGCAGATGCTACCCTTTTCGTCTACTTCAGTAAGTTGTAATGCGACTCTTTTAGTCTATTCCACCGAATTTTCAGTTTCAATGGGGCACGTCTTTTGAATCCTTTCAGACGCGAAAAAATTTATCAGAGTTATTCAAAGTCAATGGAACCGGTTAGAAGAAAATCAACCGGATTTCAACAATCGATAAAACATCTAGAAATAGAACGCTACATACTTTCACCAGTGGCTAAAAATTATGTTACAAAAATTAACAAATGGCACACAAAATGTTTCTCATAGCAGAAGGAAAGTATCAGAGATTTTCAAATCAAACAGAAGAAAGATAGAAGGAAACATGATAAACTATAAGTCTCTTAGCTAAAGAATTTTGCATAACGGAAAAATTGAAAATAGGTCAGAAGTATTCTTCATGGCAAAAGCTATGCTAAAGAAAAAACTTTTCAAATGCGTCTCCCGGAAGCAGAGATAGCGAGAAAAAGGCTTTCATCTTTATGCCCCCGAGCGGAAAAGCTGCCTATTATTTAAAGAGGATAATGATCCCCATCCTTATTATAGCGAACGGCATACAGTAAAAAACAAAAATGTCCTCAGTAGGGTTTTCAGAAGCGGAGATACATCTGCAAACAGAAGCACACAAACACCACTTACAGACAGAACTGTGAACTACAAAACTCCTCAAATACAAACCTAAAGTGTGCCACAAGTTAAATAGTATCCGGTGTTAGAAGAATTGTTTAAATCGCACATTTAGCAGAGATATTGAGAAATACATTTGCACTCCTAGCGGCGACAATGTGTATTATTTTTAGAAAAAATTTTTTTCAATCGGGTTTTTAGAAAAATTTTAATCAGGTTTTTATTGCTGTGAACGGAAACGAACTTACGCCCCCTAGTGGCACACTTGTGCGTTATAAAAAATTTGAAATTACATGAGAAACATTTCGCACTGGAAACGTTCAACAAAGAAAGAATTTTTCAAATCGGACTCTTAGAAGCAGAGATATCGACAAAAATAAGATATAAATCTATGCCCCGGCGGGAAAACTATGCACTAATCTAAGCAGCAGGTATTCTCAAAAGGTTTTTTGAGGTGAGCTGTGCCGGTCCACGAAATATTTTTTTCAATCGAATTTTCTAAAGTTCAGATTTTGCTGCAAGTATTTTAGAAGCAGAAATAAACACTACGTACGCTCCCTGGTGACCAAACCATTCTATAAAAAAATTAGAAATTGTATATTCCCCATCAGGAGTTGTATGCGATGCAGAAAAAAAAAATTCAACTCTGACTTTTCGAAGTGATATCGTGGAAAATGAAATTTACCTAGGCGGAAAATCTATCCATTACTTGAAAAAGAGACTGTACCCAAAATAATCTTCGATATAATGGCATCGAAAGGAAAAAAAAGTGTTCAGTTTGATATTTAAAAGCAAATATATGGAATAAAATGTATTTTCATTTCAATACCTGCATTTACGCCCTCAAGCGGCGAAGTTGTGCGTCGGAAAAAAAAAAGA
Source organism: Macrothele yani (assembly GCA_039090855.1). Lineage (NCBI taxonomy): Eukaryota > Metazoa > Arthropoda > Arachnida > Araneae > Macrothelidae > Macrothele > Macrothele yani. Next base: position 7,871,154 of record CM077014.1, read on the forward strand.
ATGCATTTTCACATTTCAATCTTCCAAATGCAAAAACAATTTTTTCAAATAGGACTAATAGTTTCAGAGATATGTCCTCGGACGGACGTACAAAGTGATAACATAAGCATAATTCTTTTTTTTTTTTTTTTTTACAAAAGACGTGCTGAAGTGCGAGTCTAAGTACTTAAAAGACGGTATGCATAAACTAGTTACTCATGCGTAGCCGTACATTTTGATGCTTGTACAGTGTAAGCAGGAATACTAGGTACCGCGCTTAAATCGGCTGTAACTCTTGCAAGAATGCCTGCTGGATTGTTGAGATAGAGATCGGTAGAGAAAAAGGTCTGGATTATTCAACAGGGGAGCGGAAATGCTCTGACATATGAGATCCATTAGATGATTAAAGCCATCATCAGAGCTTGAACACGGGTCTTGCCCACTATCTGACGGGATGCTGATGGAGGGGTGTGGGGCAGTTTCTCTCTCTCTTGTAGAAGGCACTCTAAGGCCAAGATCTTAGAGGTGTGATGTTATCAGAAGGAAAGAAAAAGACGATGGTGAAAATCCTCATCTCCGATCGGATCGTAATTAGGTCGTATGAGAAGGAAGGGGGGATATCGAGGATGGATGGCTGGTTGCGTGTAAAGAACAGAAACAAACAAGCACGCAGTGGCATGCCGGATGTGTCAACAGCGTGAACTGAATTAACAAAGGAGACATTTTTCCAAACCTTTCAGTTATTCTTGGATAAGTCTTCTCGTTGTCTTTGCAGGAAAACAAAGACCATCTGTTACGTTTGATCCAAGAACTGATGAGGAATGCGTATTAATTAATTAAACATTATTCGAATCGGAAATCCGCAATGAAAGTATGCCAGAAAGAATTCACGGAAGACCATGTAAAGATTTGTTCGGGATGAGTAATAAGAAGCACGGAAAGAAAAAAGGAAAAAACACGGTGAGGATGAGCAACACTAAGTTGGAAAGAAAATCCCTTGATAGTTCACTCTCCTCATTAATAGGGCGGTGTTTCTCTACAAAAGTTTCCGTTGCATTTATTTCTACCGGTAAGACTAAACCTGAAAGTTTCCTCAATCAAGTTTTTCATTAGACTCATCTGAATGTTAATGACTTGTTGGGACCTTCGTATATTTCTGGTAAATAAATAAAAGATAAATAAAGGATTCACCTTTATAATCAGACAGCAGACTTAATATGCTGCGGAGTGGTAAGACCTAAGATTGCTAAAACCAAGTGTGAATATAAGTAACAAGAAAGATGACACCTAATTTTTGGATGTAATGAACCCATCTTTTGAATTCTTTCCGACGCGAAAAAATATTTAAAAAACAGATTTTTAGAATATCTAAAAATTCAGCGCAAAATACACTCACACAGTCTTGGGGAAAAAATACGAATAATTGAAAATGCTCAGTGTGAGCTGGGTTTTTCGTACTCGGTGGAACCGGTTACAAAAAAGATAAAAAAACAACCGGATTTTTTCAATCGATAAAACATCCAGAAATAGAAATGGCTAAGTTACTCCCACTAGAGGTTGAAAAGTAAAAGTATATTACCACAATTAATAGTTCTTCACAGCGGAAAATTTCAGAGAAATGAAAATTTGCAAATCGAACAGCTAGAAAAAGAAGTCATATATATATATATGTACTGTATATACATTGAAGTGCCAAAAGTCATGTGACAGCAGTATGCAAGTTTTTACCTGGCGCACGCCACAATTTTTATCAGTTGCGAGGTGTAATCTCGTGAGTCAGGTTAAACAACCACCAGTAGGATTATGGAGAAGCCTGTCTGCTCACTCACGCCAATAGACCCAGTACGAACGAATTGGGTGGTTATGCCCTTTTTCTCCTCAAATGTGCTTCGGAATTACAAAATTCTCAAAAGTTTTAACTTCAGAGTTATTTTTAAACCTCTAAATAAGGTGAATTTTTGCGGAACAAAAGATTACGTCGAAAACTAATTCCTGGGGAATTTATCAGATACCTTGTAAGTGTGGACTTTCATATATAGGACAGACCCTCATAAGTTTCCGTGTGAAGGAACACTAGACTTACGTACGGAACTATGAACTAAAGAGGTCATCAATAGCCCAACATTGTCACGAAAATAACCATAAATTTTTGTTTGGAAACGCTACGTTTGTTGATAAACCTAATTCGAGTATCAAGTTTAATATATTAGAAGCTTACCACATACACCGGAAATCTTCACCACTTGTCAACATGACGTCTACGCAATTTCTTTCAAACGCGTGGAAACTGTGTATATAAGGCCACAGTTTTCGTGGAAACTATAAGGCCAATATTTTTTGAAGAAAAGCAGTTGTAAAGGAAGCGGCAGAAACTCTTTGATCATTTGTCTCCTGTTTCTCCTGTGTGTTTTCCTTCTGTTTGTACTATGTATGATCTAGGAGTTTCTGGCACTTTTTTTACAGCTGCTCTTCTCCAATCCTTCCCTTTCTTGAATTCTAATTGATTCATTGGGATGAAACTCTGATAGGTATATAGTTCCTCTGTCATAATAGCGTTTTTGGACCAGCTGCTGCTTTTTCCGAATCTTCCTGAATTTCTGTATATCTTGAATTTCGTGAGTCAATTGGTCTTTGTTATTGGGAGCATTGATCTTAATCGTCTACTCATTAAAAGTTGAGATGGTAACGGTGAATCCTTAAGAGGAGTATTTCGATAGTCCAAGAGATTCAGGTATACTTCACTCTTATCCATTTTAGACTTCATCAACATTTGCTTTGCTATGCCTACCATTTTTTTTATAAAACCGTTGGACTGAAGATAGTTAGGACTGCTTGTCACATGCTTGAATTTCCACATTTTTGCAATCTCAGCAAATTCTTGGCTACTATATTGAAGACCGTTGTCTGTTTTCACTGTTATGGGTATCCCATGGCGTGCAAATATTGATTTCATATGGTGAATGCATTCTTCAGAAGTTTGCTTTTCTATCTGTTTTATTTTAAAGTATCTTGAGTAATAATCTGCTATAATCAGATATGATTTACCATCCAGGAAGAACAAGTCGCTCCCCATTATTTCCCAAGGTAGGGTAGGTATTTCATGACTGATTAGAGGTTCTCTAGGGTTTCTTCTTTTTTGTTGGCACACTTGGCATTTTGTTACACAGTCTTCTATCATTTGATTGATTTCCGGCAAATATAAAATATATCTAACCAGTCTTTGTCTTTTTTATGCCCCAGTGACCTTGATGCAATTTCTTCATCACATTCTTACTCATATATAATGGTACTAGGATTTTTGTTCCTTTGAATAATAGTCCTTTAGCTTCGTTTAGCTCCGATCTATAAGGCCTCCGGTCATCGAAAAATGGCGTGGGTTCGAACCCCACTCTTGGCACTATGTGTTGTTATATGTATTGCTATTAACTACTCACTAGTACTTTAATATATGCACTTTATTAGAGACACTTTACAATATAAACTAGCATACACACTTAGTCACTCATCGACTTCCAAGCACACAGTGTTTACTACGCGATTACAGCTTAAAGACATACGATTACGATACAAACTATATAACAATTATATAGTTATGTACAATATTTCACAGAAATAACATCAAAATCCGTGACCGTCAGAACTCTGATGTCACAGTGATTTGAATGTTTCCCCTTCATTCATCCTATGAACTAAAGAAGTCATCAATAGCTCAACATTATCACGAATATAACCATAATTTTTTTTGAAACGCTACGCTTATTGATAAACCTGATTTGACTATCAAGCTTAATATATTAGAAGCTTACCACATATACCGGAACTCTTCACGACTTGTCAACGACATGACGTCTACGCCATTTCTTCCAAACGCGTGGAAACAACTCATCAAAATCCGTGACCGTCAGAACTCTGATGTCACAATGATTTGAATGTTTACGCTTCATTCATCCTGATGATGCTGAGCCAAACGATCTGCGAAACTATAGTCGATGTTAATAAAACATTTAATTGTGAATAAACGCTGATATTTATTCTATCTCAACATCACAAGTATGTAGTCTCAAACTATATGTAAAAAAATCCGCCAGCCACTGAGGAGGAAGGATACACGAGAAAGGATACATTTCCACGCAACGCTCAAGCAACAACAAGACTAGAATCCAGACCCAACTCTGACGATCAACCAGAAGCCTACTCCTCTGATAACTCGGCCATCGGCGTAACGGGTAACTGCGTAATTCAAACGTAGTGGAAAGTAGTACGTTTCAGTAATTAAAAATTACAGTATCCTCCGAGATGTATTAATGTAACTTCTCGGAAAACTAGGAATTTTTTTGGGAAGTCACTCTCACAATCTCACTGTTGCTAAAGAAGTGATGATATTTGGTAATAGATCTGAAACCTTAAAAAGTGTGCATCTACCATTGTACATTACAATAGTAGACTCTCTGGACAGGAGAACAATTCCCTAATGATAAAATACTCCTCGTCACGCGTTGCAAATCAGGTCACTCCGGTCTTCGAAGCATCACTTAGGGACATTCTCTTCAAGTACAACAAAAGGAAAAGTCCGAATGATGTCCTGTCATCAGCAACTGAGTTGTTGCCCCTTCTAAGAAATAGGATCAAATATGGCCGACCCATTTCGAAATACCCATTAATACTGCGTGCGTTTTCCTCATGCCATGAGCAGGCGTGGTGCGCATGCTTTTCTCAGGGATACCAAGAGCAGAAGGCGCGTCTTTGTTGGAAGTAGTTATGTGAAGGGCGTAATCTCTAAGGATTCGCACTTCTCGTGAAATTTGCGTGGCAGGAAACAGTGAATGGGAAGTTTTCTTCAGCTTGTAAGTATCGGGCTGTTACCTCTAAGTCGTTTTTAATTGTTCGGGATAACCCTGAAAAAAAGAAGATACGATGGACTTTTAGTGACACACATTACTTAGCTATTTCCAGATATATTAGATCGGTTGCTTCCACGGCGACAGATGCCGATTTAGAGATTCTGATTCGTTTGTGAAGTTTGCTCGCACGCACGCTACTGACATATTCACCCGTTAAGTGTGTCACGCAAGTCGGAGACACTACTGCACGTTTACGATGCAAAACATTTTATCGTTAAGGAAGATGAACTCGAAACAAATTCAGAACTCGCCAAATACAATTTGTGTGTGTGTGTGTGTGTGTGTGTGTGTGTGTGTGTGTGTGTGTGTGTGTTGCAGGTTTAAAGACCCCTTTCCCTCCTGAGCATCTACGGGAATATGGAATCGCCCGTCAGATTTAGGGTCACTAATTTCAGCGAATGGGCAAAACTAGAGCTGCAAGTTTCTCTTTGAACTGGTATAAAACAGACTCCTGGTAAAATTTAAAAAAAAAGGAAAAAGGAGGAACGTTCTTATGTGCATCATGAATGGAATACGAGGTTACACCATACAATACAAAATTCTGAAGATGACAATCCGTTTTTTGGTGTAAATATGACAAGGACGGTAAGTCAGATAATATCCGAAAACTTTCGTCGTCATGGAGCGAGAATCGAACCCGCGTCTCCCAGATAGAGCCCGGGTATGCTAACCACTACACCACCAAGAACGACCAAGTTTCCGATTAATTTGAATAAAACCATCACAGGATTCGCTAGTTGAAGCAACCGGCGTTCATGTTTAGCGAATCTTAAGGTTAAAAATTTTATCCTGTGATTGCCCGGAGGAGCAGATAAATCAGACTAGCGAATCCTGTGACGTATTCAAATTAATCAGAAACTTGAGACTTGGTTGCTCTGGGTGGTGTAGTGGTTAGCATACCTGGGCTCTATCTGGGAGACGTGGGATCGATTCCCGCTCCAGGACGCCGAAGTTTTCAAGTTTTCGGATATTATCTGACTTACCACCCCTGTCATATTTACACCAAAAAACAGATTCACATCTTCAAAATTTGTATTGTTCGTATATACTTCGAACATTTTGGTACACAAAATAAAAGTTTATATAACCTACGTCTAATCAGTTCCAGATTGACGTAACAATACTGGGATAAAAATAGTTTATACAGGTACCACCACATAACTGACGTAACAGTGGTGGGATGAAAATAGTTTTTACCTGTACCGACAGACGGGCATTGAAAGGGAGTCGTTCTCGTCCCATTTCATTTTAGCCATGGAAGAGCAGAGAGTAAACATCCGTTTTTGCTGGAAACTTGGTAAATCAGCTACTGAAACTTACACAATGTTAAAAGAAGCGTATGGAGACAGAGTTTTTGAATGGTATGCGCGGTTTCGTGACGGGCGGGAATCTTTTGATGATGATCCAAGATCGTGGCGTTCCTCCAGTGTGAGGACAGCGAAAAAAACAGAAGAGGTGCGGCATCAGTTAAAAAAGGTCGCTGAATTACAGAGAGACTTTTGGCTGAGTCAGTGGGCATCGGTAAATCTATCTGTCATGATATTCTACGCGAGGATCTGGGTAAACGAAAACTTAATGCCAGATTGGTACATCGCATTCTGAATGATGGCCAAAGGGAGGTTTCGTTCTTCGATCTGTTCCAATCTGCTGGGCACTGAAGCTGAAGATCCTGGTTTCTGCTCCAGAATTATTGCAGGAGATGAAACATGGTGTTTACAGTATGATCCACAAACCAAGCGAAAAAACGCTGAATGGAGAGGCACCCACTCCCGGTATCATGCACGCATTACATCTATCCAAGCAGCCGTGACAAAATTTGCTGACATCCAGGAAAGTGCCTTCCAGAAATGTTTTCAGGATCTTCAGAAACGCTGGAAACTGTGTACTGATTCAGAAGGGCGGTATTTTGAAGGTGACCAGCATTAACTGTGGGTGTGATACTTTTTTATATTCTTTATTGCGTCAATCCTGGAACTTTTCGGACATAGGCTGTAGTTCGATATACGTGGTTCATACTGGTAAAGCTAGTAACCCACAAAACGGGATATTTTAATAACATTTAAAAATACAAAAAAACTTAAAAAAATGGGAATGTATTCTGTGGGAACAGTGAATAAAATGAATTTAGGCTTAACAGACGAAAACATAATTTAATCTCTAAGTTTCTGAAACTATTTTTCACTTCTCATTTTCTTGCAATTCGGAAAACAGATGCAATGCTGCAAAAAAATTAAAAAAAAAAAAAAAAAACCTTAGGATGCCAGAAGGTCGACAATACAGAAATTCTCACAGGCATGACTGATGTTTTTTTCACCTAGTGGGATAATCCTACAGAAGAAAAACTGGAAAGTTTTAGGTCCTTTATAGAAGTGACCCCGGTGCCCGAGACGACGATAGATGCTGCCACGGCAGCTCGCTTGCATCGTGCAATACTGTACCCTGAGACACATGGCTTTTTCATTTTTCTTTGTTTTCAAACACCACTTAAAAGGACGTTCTGTGTGCTTGGGGAGCAAAAAGTATTTCTTCTAAAGAAAATCCGTCATTATTTTCTTACGAACGCAATAGGACAACCTTTGTAGTAAGTATGCAGGCAATAGTTATCTCCCAGATAAAGAACCACGACTACCATAGCTTCATTGATCTCAACGCTCCTAGATTTTTGGATGTATACGAAACAGGGACAATTTCGGACACACGGCGTTCCTTAACCACGGCTTCCTTACCAGAGGCACAATGGATTGTGGCCAATAATGGAAAATTGATAGGCCCACAGTGTCGCTGAGATCGGTTAAGTCATATTCGTACTGTTTATGTTGTGTTCGTAAATCACGAACTGTCATTTTTTTAAAAAAGAGAAATGTTTTTTGCTACACACACACACACACACACACACGTGTCCTTTTAAGAGCCGTCTGAAAAAGAAAACTGAAAAAAACCCCTGTCTCACGTGGTACAGTATCGCATGGTGCGACGAGGTGATGTGGCGACACCTAGCGTCGTCTTGGGCACCGTGGTCACCTGCATAAATGAGCTGAAGTTGCGTCATGACTGCATCTATACCCTATAGATGTAAATACCATATATTAGATATATTGCTTTCCAGTCATCTTCCAAAAAACAGATTCCGACAGAATGCCTACTAACAGTAAAATCCTACAGAAGAGGCTTAAAAATTTGGGAGATCTCTCTTCATACCATTCTTCGATCCAGAAATAATATTTCTAAATCATCGTAGAGAATCCAAACATCGAAGTAAGTTTTTACGTTAGCCAGTAGGAATTTGAGCACAGTGAAAAGTTGAAAGTTATATCAGAACTTTGGGCGTGTTTACGAAGTTTCATTCATCCGTGACAGCTTTTTTTTTTCGAAATCCGTTTGATAGAAATTGATATACAGATTTAACAACACCTGAAGGCTAACTGTGTACCAGGAAGAGCGTAAAAAATGCATGATAGACTTATGCCAAATGCAGTTTGGATCGATGGTAAAAAGAAATTTCCAGTCTGAAGAAAGGTACCACAAATGTGTTCTTAGTGCGCTAATTCCTTTGGAAAGGTTGAAAAATATACGGGCAATCCTGTTGTGCCTTCCTTTCCTTCTAAAGAGAATTTTTCGAACCCATATCCTGAAAAGAAACAGATTGATAAGCATAAATGTATATTTACACCACCTACACATTGTTAATGTTGCGATAGGTTAAACCAAAAAGTAGTGCTACACCAGCTGCACCACTTTCTTAGAAAAGATACACCATTCTGTGGTGCAAAATAAACCCAAGAACATGGTGCAACCTTGTAGCACAACGTAATGAAAAGTTGAACAACATTGTTGTGTTTTGTTTGAAAAACACGATAGTATATCTTTTCTCAGAAAGTGGTGCAGCTGGTGCAGCACCGCCTTTTGGTGCAACCTACCACAAAATTTTTTACAGTGTACACGAAAGCTGCAGTGCTTCGATGTGTAAGGTACACTTAAAAATCCCAATCTCTAGTAAAGGGATATTCGACTACATCAAGAGATAATGCAATACATAATTTTTTTGTTTTTTTGGACTGCACATAAAATGTACATGGACAGAGCTGAATTTTTTTTTTTTCTTTGGATTGGAGGTTTAACGACCACCGTGAGCAACTCAATGGGCTATAAGCAGTCGCCCGTCCTTAATTTAGGGTCACTGGTTCCAGGGAAGGGAGAGAGCCAGTGCCGTAAGACAAACACAACACCCATGCCAGACCGGGATTCGAACCCGGACCCCTTACGGACGAATGATCATAGGCCAGCGCCTTAGACCACTGCGCCACCGGGGCGGCGATTGGAGGTTTAACGACCACCGTGAGCAACTCAATGTGCTATAAGCAGTAGCCCGTCCCTAATTTACGGCCAGTGGTTCCAGGAAAGGGAGAGAGCCAGTGCCGTAAGACACACACAACATCCATGCCACACGGGATTCGAACCCGAACCTATTTCGGACGAATGATCAGAAGCCATCGCTTAGACTACTGCACTTGCGGGGAGGCAAGAAAAACAAAATGGAGGCACTTCTTTATTATACGAGACTACTATAACGATCGACTTCAGAAATATTTCAAAACAAAGAAAACAGATTAAACTTTAAGCTTTAGGTGACTTGTCTAGGACTGGCAGTTAAAAAGCTAATGCATACTAAATTCCAGAACATCTGTATACACCTCCAGATCACCTTCCTTCTGAGTTTGTTTTCTTCTGTAAATTTATTTACTTCCCGTTAAACGTTTTGTCCCTAAACGAAAGATTACTTCCCGAAGAGCTCTTACAATTTGGTGACAATAAATCACAGACAAGATGTCAACAACGGACGAAGAGTAATAGTAGAAATGGGAGAGCGAAGCAGAGAGTGGGGAGAGTTGGAACGGAGTAAATGTGCAGTTCTGAAATTTGTATATGATAGTTATAGTGATTTATATATATGTACCGAAATTTATCATATGTACGAGTGTTTCTATTGGATTGTCGATTGCTATAAAGCTATGGATTTGATCGACGAACAAATGTAATAATTGCTGAATATAATGTATAAGTGACCAGACTTTCCTGTGGTGGACGAATAAAAGCAGAGTGGCAATGTTTGCGAGTAATGCTGATTATTTCCCTGGCCGTTTCGTTATACTGTAGTATTGACAAAGTGTGATACATGTTCACGAAGTTCATTAACATTAGCAGAGATATATAATTATGTAAGAACGCCAAAATTTAAACTACAGCAATTTAAACTTAATCATCATAACTTTGTTTAATGATCGCCGCGCTCCAATCCTGCGTTTTTCTCCTGAAACCAAGATTTCTAAGAATGCATGAATCAGTGCCTCTTTCAAATTAAAATAAAAGCTTCTTACAAGACTTTTCTGTTTTGTAGTAGAAAATAGTAAAGGCTCCTTGATAAAATATCGCTAAAACCGAAGAATTAAATTTATTTATTTATTTTTTTTTAAGGAAAAAAGGGAAAACTTCCCGCGTGAAAGTTCGCTCCCAGATAGCCTCCTTATGAATAAAGAGGAATCTATCATTCTCAGTTTTTCTTTAAATCATTTCCCGAAACCCAGTGCGTTCAAAGATCACTGCACTGAGACACTTGCTGTACTTGTTTACAGAGGAAATCATTCATGCGCGCTGTGGTCACTCATGCACAAGCTGCTTGCTGTTCTACATTTCTCACGTGACTCCCGCGAATGCACGCGTCAACAGAACTAGGAATCGAAATACTATGCCAATTTAACGATTTCAAAAGTTAAAAAATAAAAATAAAGAACTACGCTTGCCTTTCGTATTAGAAACTGCCTTTGAAATGAATTATGACCTAGGGAACAACATTACACGGGCAATTTCAGTAATTGTTCGCTAAATCACAACTCTGTTCACGATATTATAGTATTCGGAAGTAGACTGAAATCAGAAACAGAATTGTTAATTCCCGTGATGAATAATCGGATCAGTAGTGCATATGTGCTACACTATTGTCTCCTATGATCATAGACAAGACAGCTTCACGGAGTTTAAACTTTTGTGAAATCTAGTCCCTTTTTCGTAAACAAATATTCCTCCAGTTTCTATATCACTCTTTTTTGGTGGAGGAAGGGTGGGGGAGGGAGGGGTAATAACCACCGTGAGCAATTCTATGGGCTATAAGCAATCACCCGTTCGTAATTTAGTGTCACAGGTTCCAGGGAAGTGGGAGGGACAGTGACGTAAGACATACACAACATCCGTGCCTCACCGGGATTTGAACCCGGACCCCCCCCCCCCCCATCTCCAACAAATGGTCAGAAGCGAGGGCGTAGACCACTGCACCATCGGGCGACCCAACAAACATTGACAATGAATACTTTTCTTTCTATTATTGGTTCGAATATTTTTCGTAAACTTGGCTTAGCGCGTTTCTCGGGATGTGACACCGGACGATTTTTCTTGACTACCGGACGATTTTTCTTGACTACCGGACGATTTTTCTTCTCTGAATGACTTTCAACTATAATGCAAATCACAAGTTTGTCCAACCATAGTATGTTGTTTTCATATGTAAAGTAATTCGCCAAAATCAACCCTAGAATGTCTTGATACTGAACAGCAAAGGCGGATCTAGAAATTTTTGACAAGGAAGCGGGGCAGATTTTGGCAAGTTCTTTTCCAAACGAGAACACCGGAATGTCCGATATATTTAGTTTGTTTTTTTTTTCTTTTTTTTCCGAAATATCCATTTCTTTTAAGTTTTTTTTTTCTTTTACTGCGACGGTGCTTCTTTCTTTTCAGAGTTTTGTTTTTCGCTTTGTACGGGGTTTTTTATTCTTTGAGAAAGCGCTTCCTCCTCCTACGATAATTCACGGAAGTACTTATTTATGTACACGATGCGCCAAGTTCAGACATATTAGTTATAGTATAGTTTTTGAGGTCGGACAAAGCGCAATCACCGACATGCACTTCAGTAAGGCAATATTTCAGTTTGTGATCACCTTGAAAATACGATAAATCTTCAGAATACCAAAATAACGTATCCCGGTTTAGAATTCACAACGAAAAAATTTGGTACAGGTTTCATGACGGGGTCATGTGCAGCAGAAGAACTTCCTATAAGATTAAACGAGAAAAGAGCAATTTTTCACGAACTGCTGGCCAAATAAAAAAAAATCATCGGAGGTAACTTTTTTCAATTCCTTCATATTAGATATTTCAAAAGTAATTTCGCATGAATCGCAGTAATTTAGTGTTTAAATCAGTAAAACTACGTTTGCAGTAGCCCCTGGAACGCTTATAGCGTGTAAATCAGTTTATTTTTCGTGGATATAAATTTGTATAAACATTCACCAAGCTTTCGCACTCCACTGGGAGGCTTTCTCAAGGCAATGCAGAGTTTTGTTTTTCGCTTTGTACGGTTTTTTTTCTTCTTTGAGAAAGCGCTTCTTCCTTCTACCACGTATGGCAATTCATGGAAGTACTTATTTATGCACACAATGCGCCAAGTTCAAACATATTAGTAATATAGTTTTTGAGGTCGAACAACGCACAATCACCGACATGCACTTCAGTAAGACAATATTTCAGTTTGTGATCATTTTATGTCTACATTGCCTTGAGAAAGCCTCCCAGTGGAGTGTGAAAGCTTGGCGAATCTTTATACAAATTTACACCACGAAACATAAACACATTTACTACTCTATAAGCGTCCTTATACGTGTTCAGAACCTGGTGTATTTAAAATAAGAGTTTGCAACAGAAATCTTGCTACGAAAACCAATGTTAAAATAACTCGTGTTCAACTAATAAACTGAGTTCATAAACTGGCGTACACCAAGGGAACACGCAATTTCCTCAAGTGTTCTACATTTTCACAATCTTCTTACACTTCACAATTTGTCACAATGCCAAAACCCTGTACAATCAGATCTCTCATAGACATGGTAGCTAACAAAGTCCAAAAGTAAATCCAGCGCACAAAGTACACCAAAATACAATGCAACTTGCAACCATCTTGCATTCGACCTTTAACTCCGTATTGCTATTATACTTACATCAAAACTTGCAAATTCCGAATGGGGAAATTCGCTGTTACTTGATGTGTACGATAATGCTTATATACCTCTGGTTTTTAAAATCACGGCTTGAATATGCTATGCTTTTTAAATCAGGAAGAGACGCATTATAATTGTTAAATTTGTATCTGTTTTAAAATGGTCGTCAGTAAGCCTGTAGAATTCAGAATACGCATTTCAGATAAAATTTTCACATCTGTAAGCGATAAATACTGTTAGAGTATTGAACACATGTTCGTTTAGGGTAATAAAAAAACGTTAAGAAATGGAAATCTGTGTCTGCAGAATTTCTCGTTTCCTATAGTTTTCAATTGTTGTCCTTCCAACCGTAACCGGTTCTGTTTTTCTTTTTTTTTAATCTCCATCTCAGATCTCAATAAACTTTACTTTCACAAATGGAGCTAGATTGGAATTCAAAATATATCGCATCAGCTGAATTTCCTTGTTACCTAACTGCAAACAGACTAAAGTTATTCGTATCAACATTTCCAGTTTGTGTTTTACGATTATCTTTAAGATAAGTTTAAGGGCACCTCAAAGATCTCATTACAAATTCAAACTTCTAAATATCGCCAACTCCTTTTTAATTTTTTTTTCTCGAATATTAGTTCGCTAAAAAGATTTCCGAATGCAGATTGTTTCCTTATCACTAACAAGAAAATGATTTTTTTCCGAAAAAGGAAAACATTAATAACTGCCAATATTAAAATATTTCAGGTTCGATTTCGAAATAATGTTATCGAACACTGCATCGGTAATAGCTTTACCAAAGTCTTAAGGTTTAGTATTAAGTTCCTTGAAATGAGATCAAATATCCCTAGAAATTACTTATTGCTCTAGTTCATCATTTGTGACCAGGAAATTCTTAGATTTTGTCGTTTATTACGCATTCGTAAAAATATTCAAAGAAAGACGGCAAATGCACAAACTTGACTCGACCAGAGTACAACAAAATGTTGTATATGTTAGACTACCACAGTCGGACTCCTCTTTCTCACCAACTTCCAGAATAATCTTTCGTTTAAAGCTTGTGGTGTAATTCATGATTTTTGTAACTACTTTGATTGAACATTTTGACACTTACGTGCATGCGTCAACGTCGACAAAAAGTTTTGGTGAAAGAGGGGAGGTCATATCGCCAAAAAAGGTATGTGTGTGGGGGGGGGGGGGTTGGCTTAATGTAGAAATAAAAACGCTCTAACATTCGCAGTCACGGCTTCGGGAAAGCTTAACCACAACATAAATTGAGCTTTATGTTGACCTCCACAGCAAAACTGTACAAAATTCATTCTCGAAACTTTTTTTATAGGCTCCTCGTGGACGCTAACCTAAATATAGCATGTACAATGGTTTCACATAACATGCATATCTTTAAATATTCAAATTTAACTATAACTATGTTCCACAAGATTGTATTATACCTGAAGTGTTAAAATCAGATTTACGAAGTGGGTGACCTCCATTGGAAATGGTTTGCAAAACTCAGGAATTTCAAGGCGAAGTACGTCAGAGTCAGGAACTTTAAAAGCAATGGTACTGTAATTTTGGATCCGGTGGCTTAAAAAAAGGCTGAGAACGAGAAAATTTCGGATATTTCCTGAGCGTCACTGTGAAGTGTTGAGCGAAGTATATTTGGGATTTGGCAATGATGGTTAAATACCACCAGTACTGGATCAACATAGGCTAAACATTTCCAGCACTAGCAAAGTGAATATTTAACCAACAGTGACTAAAACATCAACGTTACTAACAAAGTAAATATTGAGCCTATCTCTACCACAACCTAGAAATTTGGGTTTCAGCTCCCGCTCTGTTCAACCAGATAATTTTTCTAAGCTATTTGCAATAATTTAAAATTAAATTTTTACTGAACTTCACGTCGTTCGACCTTATCGGAATGTAAAATACCCATGAAGGAATTCCAAATTTTAGAAGTAATAAAATGAACGACTTTTTTTTTTTTTTTTCAAAATGGCCAAGGAACAGAAAGGGATTAGTTAAAAAGATATTGGGAGTAAGTAAATAGCACAGCATTACCCGACCCAAAATTTATACACGAAAAAGAAGTCATAGAAGAAAATGAAAAGGAGACAAATTTTAAGACTGTAAATGCGTGAAACAGACCTTGAGCAAACAACTTCTAAAAAATTTGTTTTGTAGTGCACAAACCAAATTAGTCGTAATTTAATGGAAAATTTAATGAAAGGCAAGGAATATGATAAAAAAATTGGGGTAAGAGCTAATACTGTAAACCCTAACTGAGAAGGGGAAATGGGTTTATAGTTTTTGAGGAGAGGCGGGTTTTATTTTTAAAAAAGGGGCGGGGATGGCCTGTAATTAGTCCATATTTTTTTTTTATAAACCCACCTCTTCTAAGTTAGGTTTTACAGAATTAGTTTTTCCCCCAACTTTATCTTATCCCTCCTTGCCTTCCAGTTTTGATCAAATTACTATTAGTTTGGTTGGTTTCTAATAAAACTAATTTTTAGAAGTTGTCTGTTCGATCTCTATTTCGCGTATTTTCAGTCCTAAAATTTGTCAGTTGGCTCGTTTTCATTTTCTTGTATGACTTATCTATGTGTGATTTGTTTTGGGTCGGGCATTGCTGTACTATTCACTTACTCTCAATTTTCTTTAATTGTTACAAATAGCTTAGAAAAATTTTCTAGTAAACAGTATGAGCGGAAACCCAAATTTCTAGATCTTGATAAAGATAGAATGGAACATTTAACATGTCCTGCCCTTGATAACGCCGCCCCGTGTTGAAATGGTTCTCTGTGTACCAAAAAGCCAAAACATTATGACCGGCGCATCTTCATGAAAATCGAAGCAACTGCAGGTAAACCACATCGCGCGTGAAAGTCATTAAATGGTATAAATAACACCTGTTATACTGAGCTCTGTTAATCAGTGTTATTCTTGTTCTTCAGAGAAAGGCAGCAGACTTACGCTAACTTCACAAAGGCCAAATTGTAATGGCCAGATGACTGGGTCAGAGCCTTAATGACACAGCAAAGCTTCTGGGGGTGCTCGCAGTCAGTCGCGGCCAGCACCTTCATAAAGTGATCCGAGGAGGAAAAACTACGAATCGCCGGCAAGGTGTGGGAAGCAGACCATGACTCATCTATGCTATTGGTGAGCGAAGGTTATCCCGTATGATACGAGCTAAGAGAAAGGATACTGTCGCGCAACTTGCCGGTAATTTGAATGCTGGTGACGAGAGTAATGTGCCACAATACATCAAAACCTGCCAAAAATGGGGTTGCGTAGCCGCCGGCCGTTCCGAGTGCCCATACTAACCTCGATTCTCCCTCGAAAGCGCCGACAAAGGACACGCGGACATCAAAACTGGACTTTGAATTATTGGAAGAATGTCTGGTCCGATTAATGTAGTTTCCTGTTGCACCATGTGGACGTCCGGGTACGTGTGCCCCGTTTACCTGGGGAAGTGTTGGCACTAGAATGCACCCTGGGATGTAAACATGTAAGTGAAGGAAGTGTAATGCTTTCGGAAATGTTCTGCTCGGAAACCCTGGGTCCAGACATTCTTGTACATGAGGTCTACCACCTATCTGAACATCACTGCTGACCAGGTATATACTTTCATGGCAACGGTATTAATCTCTAGAGGTCTGCACGGGCCTTTTTTTTAGTTTAGAGAACAAACCAACGGGCCGGGAAGGGCTTTTTTCTAGACACTTACGACCGGGTCGGGCCAAGTCAACCCATTCTTTTTATCGCAATGGTAAAGAAAGAAAAAATCGTGTTCCCCGATTTCCTGGTGTGTTTAACTGTTCCTGTTAACTGTTCTTAGAGGCACTTAGTGCTTTTACCAACCTGTAGATATTACGATGACAAAACCATTTTGGGGCTTGTTGACAACGAAAAGATTAGATCCCGAGCGAGTGTGTGTGTGTGTTGTACAGAGTGGGTGACGGAGGATGATGTTTGCAGTGGGGTGAATCTGTGTGTTCGTATGAGAAAGTGGGACGACATGGATTTTTCTCCTATCCCTAATCTGTATAGGGATTTACTTTTGTTGTATTAACCACTTACTAGTTCAGAGAAAGGGAGATTCTGAATGCGCTTAGTCTTCCTTTTTCTCTCTTTTTAAAGGTTACATTTTTCGATAATTGTCAAAGTTTAGTTAATACTTTTAGGCTTACATTCAACTAATTATTTTCAATATCTCATTTCATTATTTAATTTTCACAATTTAATAAAATACAATAGAAAGACAAAATAATACCAAATGGCACATCACGGGCCGGGCCTAAATAAGAGCTGAAATTGATGGGAATCGGCCGGGCAGAGTGTCTGATATTTGAAATGGGACGGGACGGGCTGGGCCTTAAACGCACGGACTTGGGCCTGGCCGGGCTCACAAATTAGACCCGTGCAGACAGACCGCTATTCCTTTCTAGTAGTGCCTTCTTTCAGAAGGATAATGCGCACGGCCACACTGCCTGGATTGTTAGATAATGGTTCGTGGGACATGAGAAAGACTTCCGGGAATCGCCCTGGCCTCCCAACTCCCCGGATATCAATCCAATCGAGCATCTGTGGTGTGTGTTGGAACAGCTAATCCGATCTGCGGTGGCTCAAACACGTAACTTGCGAGAATTAAAAGATCTGCTGGTAACGTGTAGGGTTATTTTTTTTATTTTTTTTATTGGAGGTTTAACGACCACCGTGAGCAGCTCAATGGGCTATTAGCAATCGCCCGTCCCTAATTTAGCACCACTGACTCCAGGGAAGGGAGGCAGCCAGTGCCGTAAGACAAACACAACATCCATGCCTCACCGGGATTCGAACCCAGCCCCTTCCGGACAAATGATCAGAAGCCATCGCTTAGACCACTGCGCCACCGGGGCAGCAACGTGTAGGTACCAGCAGATTTAGGAAAGAGACCTTTAGGAATCTTGTAGCGCGTATGCTTTGCCGGGTAAAGCTGCTTTGGCGACACCTGGAGGTCCAACATCATATGAGGCATGTGGTCAATGTTTTGACCCTTCAGTGTATTTCTAGCTTTAGAGTATGTTTTTTCAGCTTCTTTTCCACTTAGTTTTTTAATAGTTTATTGCTTTTATATGTTCCATAGAATATCACTCCCTTTCACATCTCTTTTTTTTCTCCCTCCCAGAGCTTTATAGCCCCAGGCTCCTCGTTTTATTTATTTATGTTTCTAATAAACGCATCCTGCTATGCAACTTAAATTCACGTACAAGAATTACCGCGGATGAAATCTCCGGTCTGAAATGTTGTTACATAAAAACCTGTTATGAAATATTCACAACTTCAGCCAAATACTGCCGCTCTGCGAATGAGATGACACCCATAGAGAGTAATTTAACCATGATGTCACCGTTACGCACGCTCCCTGCTTCAGTCTGTGGACGCTCACTGCTTTCGTTGGAAATCATCTTTTTCGTCATTTAATAGACAGCAGTTTACTTTACGACTCATTTCCGAACAATGGACAATGGATTCCGTTTTGGGAACTACAAGTTCGACACGCGATCAGCACTTCGTCTATTTTTTCCCCGTACCAATTCCACAAGTGTTGGAGAATTACTCCGGCTATGTTGAAAGCACAAGACCACTTATGGCAGACTTCAAAAGCTGAAAGGATAAAACTCTTTTCTTGGGCGATGCAGGATTAACCGTTTTTTATAATCTTCTTTAAGCAGTTGAAATAATTAGAAATTAGTTTCTCAGAACAGATCGGTAAATAAGCATTTCTGGCAATTCTCCCGAATAAAAATCAAGTCATCGGCAAAAAGTCGCATTTTAAATTCAGCCAAATTGTGTGATGCTAATTTAATTAAGAAACGTCCGTCTCAACAGCACACGTCTCTAATTAAACAGATTGACCCGCTTTTGAAGGAAATCCTTTTTCTCAGCTTGAGTGAAAGCTCTGGTAACGAAGACAAAGCGCCAAATTTTTATTTACTTGCTATTAAATATTAAAAAACCGAATCGGCATCGGTACCATATCAGTCCAAATCACCGGTTTCAGTTTAAAACACATTCGGTTTTCGGTCTAAAATCCTCTATATTAGTCTCTAAACGCCACTTCGAGAGAAAAAAACAAAACAAAAAAATTTGGCCTGCGACGAAAATTCAATCTGTATAACTTCGTGAAATAATTCACTCTGAATAACCTCGTGAAATAATTAATCAAACTACTTTTTTGCATCAAAACAACAAAAACTATTAAATTGTACAGCAGTTACGACGCATTAATACTTAATTTTGCACCAAATAGAAAAATAGCTATAGCATATATATTAGTGAACGAACAGCACAAAATATTACTCGAAAAAGTCATTTTTTGACATGCGTATGAACGTGAAAAGACAACCAAAAATGAACTGATGAAAGTTCTAAGAAGGTACTGGTGAGTTGGGTTTGCCATCAGTAATTATTTCATTCATCGTAAAAATGCAAATGCTACTGATGGAAAAACCGATCATAAGACAGCACTCATTTTTTCCCTCTGAGCTCTAGACATGGCCAACAGGAAAATACAGTACCTACATGGTCTGGGCCTAGGCTTCAAATAGAAGTGGGAGGACTTGTATACGAGGAGTCTGTTCCGGGATAAACGTCTAAATATGAGCCCCGAACCACAGTGGGCGTTTAGAGATTCATGTAGAGGATTTTAGGAAGGGAGTGTCTGACCCCAGGTCTAAAACAACACTTAGAAATAGGAAGCTAGGAGATTTGAGCTACAGTGCTCCACAGGAAAGTCACACGGAAACGAAGTAGAAAGAAAGGGGGAGGAATACGCCCTTATTTATTACCGGGGGGGGACAGTACCCGGTGTTCCACGGCTTAATGTGCCCATC
The DNA here is from genome assembly GCA_039090855.1 of Macrothele yani. Classification (NCBI taxonomy): domain Eukaryota; kingdom Metazoa; phylum Arthropoda; class Arachnida; order Araneae; family Macrothelidae; genus Macrothele; species Macrothele yani. The sequence continues at coordinate 7,890,948 of CM077014.1, forward strand.
CGATGCACGGCGGCGGATATTTAGTGGTTCGAGCGTTCGTACCTGCCTAGGATCGAACCCGAGACTTTTCCGTAGCTGTCACAAACGTTTACCACTAGGCCAACTTTGTGGGTGTTTAGTGACAGCGCAGTACATTAAATAAAGAATCCACGGGATCACAGTTTGGCAGAGTAAGAACTAGACCACCGGCAGCCTGATAAGCATTGGTATGGATGCTCAACTCTCATTTAACTACACTGCTGTATATGTTCCCAGCCTGTTTTACTTGTGTTGCTCTACAACTATTTTACAACTTCCTTTGCATTTCTTCATACTGAATAACAACTTGTAAATCGCAGATTTAAAGTTCGAGGGAAATCTTGTGCAAACACAAACTTTGACCTTATTAAATCGAATTTCAAATTATTCTTAACTTCAGAGCGACACCATTGACTTACGCTAGATGAATCTGGTGGACTTTAGAGATATCTTTCGAGTCTACGCACTTTACTTTTAATCATAATAATAAGAGATTATAGCATTGGGGTTACATAATCCTTCGTCGGTTAATTTCTTCCTTTCATTCCCATCTCAATTCTTTTTTTCTGAACTGACATACTTTCACATGCATTATTTATCATACAGATTGGTGTTTTTCGGTCCTCACTTCGTTGCATAACTGAAGTCTAGGTGGAATCACATATCCATAGTTCGTGGCTTCAGGGAACGTATAGAGCTAGGAATCTATAGTTCGTGGCTTCAGGGAACGTATAGAGCTAAAATTCCATTGTTCATGGCTTCAGGGAACGTATAGAGCTAGAAATCCATAGTTCGTGGCTTCAGGGAACGTATAGAGCTAGAAATCCATAATTCGTGGCTTCAGGAAACGTATAGAGCTAGAAATCCATAGTTCGTGGCTTCAGGAAACGTATAGAGCTAGAAATCCATAGTTCGTGGCTTCAGGGAACGTATAGAGCCAGAAATCCTCAGTTCGTGGCTTCAGGGAACCTATAAGAGCTAGAAATCCATAGTTCGTGGCTTCAGGGAACGTATAGAGCTAGAAATCCATAGTTCGTGGCTTCACGGAACGTATAGAGCTAGAAATCCATAGTTCGTGGCTTCAGGGAACGTATAGAGCTAGAAATCCATAGTTCGTGGCTTCAGGGAACGTATAGAGCTAGAAATCCATAGTTCGTGGCTTCAGGGAACGTATAGAGCTAGAAATCCATAGTTCGTGGCTTCAGGGAACGTATAGAGCTAGAAATCCATAGTTCGTGGCTTCAGGGAACGTATAGAGCTAGAAATCCATAATTCGTGGCTTCAGGAAACGTATAGAGCTATAAATCCATAGTTCGTGGCTTCAGGAAACGTATAGAGCTATAAATCCATAGTTCGTGGCTTCAGGGAACGTATAGAGCTAGAAATCCATATAGTTCGTGGCTTCAGGGAACGTATAGAGCTAGAAATCTATAGTTCGTGGCTTCAGGGAACGTATAGAGCTAGAAATCCATAGTTCGTGGCTTCAGGGAACGTATAGAGCTAGAAATCCATAGTTCGTGGCTTCAGGGAACGTATAGAGCTAGAAATCCATAGTTCGTGGCTTCAGGGAACGTATAGAGCTAGAAATCCATAGTTCGTGGCTTCAGGGAACGTATAGAGCTAGAAATCCATAGTTCGTGGCTTCAGAGAACGTATAGAGCTAGAAATCCATAGTTCATGGCTTCAGGGAACGTATAGAGCTAGAAATCTATAGTTCGTGGCTTCAGGGAACGTATAGAGCTAAAGCCGTAACAAAAATACGTCACCTAGATTTGGAAACCAGATATTCGACAAGACAACTTTTACTTTCTGCTGTTCTTGTACATTTTACTGGTGTTCATTTAGGTTGCTCTAAATGTTATTACTTTTCAAAACCTTGACTATCATTTGCTTTGGATGCAAGTTCGTTTTTTTGCCCTCTTTAAGGTGAAGGAATGATATAGCTTGTCTTACGTAAGAGTAATTAAATTACTCAGATTGTATCGAACTTCCCAATTTTCATTGGAAAATTTCACTTTCCTCATTTTATCTACAATTTTGCTACTGAATGGTAGCTTTCGAATAACTCTTAAAAATCAGCCCCCCTCCAACTTTTTTTTCTCTGCCTCCCAGCAGGAACCTAAAAGTTTGGAGTAACATATGTATTTTAAGCAGAAGTCTCGTAAAACGTACGAAATCGAAAACTGTTCTACCGTCCGTAAATACTGTGTGTACGACGTAAAACACTGGAGAAAAGTTACCTTAACTACCTCAGGTCAATGCAAGTTATGAAAGGGTGCTAATCCTGAGAACTAAAGGACCCGACTCTTTGCTGATTGTAATGTCCTGAGATGGGAGCCTTAGAACAGAAAGAAACGTATGTTATGAGAATGAACTTCATAAACTAAACATCCGTACTAGCTGTGCCCCACTCACCATGATTTTGACGTTCCAAAACACCTATATGCACACTATACCACTAATTTAGAAGTATTGTTTTACAACTTTCTTGGACCCAAGTCTCACTAGTAGTGAGACTAGAGTCCAAGAAAGAGGAATAAATACGAATACGAGAGGAACAGTAATAGCAATAAGCGCCGGTCTTAGTTTTCAAACTTGTCAGTTTCTACTATATGTTGTTCTAATATCACATTGTTTTAAAAAGGTGCTAGGGCTAGCAACACAAAATATTTCATCATTCCTATAAATTACACTTTTCATCATTCGTATAAAGGTATGAATTTAAAGCGAAAGGATGTAAATATGTTGTATGATTCACCTGAGCAAATGAAAAAACACGTTGCTATGGTAACCAAACAAACGACTAGAAAAATTTGTTGGCTGTGGTGCAAACTCAAACCCATTCATTTTTACGCATCTAATCGATACGAACATGTATACGAGTTACAATACGAACGAATAAATTCGATTCTGAAGTTCTCACATTCATAATAAAGGTTCAACTCCGTGCTGCCGTAGAAAAATAATTTAAATTTTAATTATTTGCTCGAGTTTCTGTATTAATCAACAGTTTTAAGGTCAGAAAATGCTTTCGTATTAAAATGGAATTCAGTACATTATTTTTAATCACAGATCAACGAATGAATAGGTTGCATTCAGAGCAACGATCATTTAAATGCTGCAGACAAGCAGCATTTCCATTTATAACCTCGAGTTTGCAATTCTGGAAGACTATTGAATCTTATTTGGCAACTTTTTGCTTCAGAAAGAATCAAGCAGGTCCTTAAGAGAAAACTGAACAAGGAAAGGTAGCAGCATTTACGTATTGGACAAGGCCAAGACACTTTGGATCACAGGAGATCAGGTGTCAGCAAGAAACAGCATAATATTTAAGAGCTGCTGGCACTGAAGCACATCGAGATTTTTTTTTTTTTTTTTGATTGGAGGTTTAACGACCACCGTGAGCAACTCAATGGGCTATAAGCAGTCGCCCGTCCCTAATTTAGGGTCACTGGTTCCAGGGAAGGGAGAGAGCCAGTGCCGTAAGACAAACACAACATCCATGCCTCACCGGGATTTGAACCCGGACCCCGTTCGGACGAATGATCAGAGGCTATCGCTTAGACCACTGCGCCACCGGGGCGGCGCACATCGAGATGAAGGTCAGAACAAGAAATTGAGATTCGGGAATGTTTTCTGTTGTCAGAAAATTTTATGATATATCTGATTACGCGAGACAACCGCAAAAAAAAATAATAATAAAATAAACAAAAAAAATCGTACCTCTCGAACAAAAATTGTAGATTCTAAAGAAATTTGATGTGCTGATTCCAACAATGCCATTAATTTGTGCCTGTCACGTTTACATCAAAAAATATATTCAAATTTTAATAACGATGAATGACCAATTTCTATTAGCAGAACCATTCACAATTGTATTAAACACAATCGAGTCACATTATTGTGACCACCTCCTACTTTTTACTTCAACAGCGCGTAGCCAATTAAAGAAGACACGAGTCGTGAGCTGGCTTGGAGAGTTTATGAGGTGTGCTGTAGGCATTCTGAAAACATATCACTCGTTGCTGTCATGGATAAAAGGAGCGATTTATTAGATTTGCAAAAAGGGATGATTATCTGCTTTCGGGCCAAGGGTGGCAGTATTTCTGAAACAACACCGTTTGTGAACTGTTCGCGTGCTGTTGTGGTTAAAGTGTATCGTGATTGGAGAAATGGCATTATTGCGAATAAACGACGTGGAAACTGCGCAGTACCACGTGCCATTGATTTGGAGACCTGAACTGCGGCTGCTAAGGTGCATGAAGGCCAATCGGCACGCTACAGTGGAGCAACTCGCGGGCCGAATGAACGAGATGGTCACTGGAAGTGTGTCTAAAAAGACTGTTCAGCAAACCCTGCTACGTATGAGGCTCCGATGCAGACGGATGGTCACTGCACCTATGCTAACGAAGGTGCATTGGCAGAATAGGCTTACATTTGCACAGCAGTATCGAAATTGAACCTCCGCTGATTGGCAAAGGATTGCCTTCTCCGATTAGTAACGTTTTCTGCTTCATCGAACGGATGGACGTTGGCGAATAAGGCGAGAAACATCGGAGAACAAACACTTCAACGATTTCTGGAAGAACACAAGCTGGTGGGGGCAGGCGTTATGGTCTGGGGAATATTTTCGTGGCATTCCCTGGGTCCACTCATGCCTGTGGAAGGCACTATGGACCGAATTCGTTATGAATCCATCCTTGCAGACCACGTACACCCATACATGCCGATTGTCTTCCCTCGGGCAGATAGGATCTTCCAGCACAATGCGACGTGTCACACAGCTAGAAATGTCAGAGTGTGGTTGGAAGAGCATTGAAGACTTCAAAGTGCTTCCCTGGCCTCCTAATTCCCCAAACTTAAACCCAATTGAGCATCTGTGGGACCACATCGATCGTGTTGTTCGCTCTATGGACCTTCCACCTTGCACCCTCCAGCAGCTGTCAGATGCACTGCAGTCAGCATGGCTCCACATACCTGTGAACACCTTTCACAGCACCTTATTGAGTCACTCCCAGCCCGTCTAGCTGCTGTCCGTGCTGCACACGACGGTTACTCTGGATGTCAGCTGGTGGTCACAATAACGTGACTCGATCGTGTATATAAAAATGTACACTCTTCACCATGGTTTTTCATGTTTTAATATAATTTTGCTAATTTATATTCCTACAGAAGGTACTACGTATGTTAAGGCTTGCCGCAGATTATTCTTTTTATAGTCTGCTATGCACTGTCCCTTAAGAAACCAACAGTAATCTCCCATCATGGCAGTATCCCAGAAACTTTGGAAAAGCTTTAACATTGTGGATATGTCCTGGTGAAAGCATCCTCCTTGCTCATCGCTACAACTCCCAAATTTTCAGGGAAAAAAAGCTGAGATGTGAATGTAAAAAATGAATATTAAAAGATATTCTATATCTTTAGAACATTGAAGTAAAGTTGACACCAGAGATTTGCGCCTACCTTCTTTCTTCCCTGCTTCCAAGAAATCCATGCACAATTGCTTTAAAAGAACGCCAAGACGCCAGTTTAGTATTCTGTAGCATCGTTTCAAATACATATCTTTCAGAAGTTTCCTTATTTGAGGCCTGATGAAAATGTCTTCTCTTAGTTTTGCAGCTGTTATATTAGAAAAACGTCTGCGAGGCAGGTGGATCCACTTCCTTTTTAATCTAAGGCCTTAACGAAATTCATTAAACCAAGCTTTATATATACAGCTGGAAGAAGGATCTTTTTTGGTTCAACCAATGCAACATATTGTGCATTACTTTTCCCTCTATCGGGTAAAGGTCCGCTTCTCTTTTCCCAGTGCTGCAAAATATAGTTTTCTGTTGACCGACTGTCCAACAAACGTAGAAAACCACAGTATTTTGTGAAACCATCATGTAGACCTGTAAGTATTCCAGTTACCTTAAAAGACCAGCACAGACATGTCAAGCATAGTCATGTGTCTTACTGCACTCAGAAACTTCAACATACTTCCACACGCGTCATTCTAGCCGGTGGCATGAGGTAGAGTAACTGATCAATATTTATTCCTATTATAAAGCAGAACTACTTTCAAACTTAATTTCGGTGCATCAGTAAATATGCGCAGTTCATTAGAATTGTGTTCAATGCCTAATTCCACCATGAGACCATTAGTATATGGTGTAAAAGCTCAAATTTTTCGGTGATGGAATTCGAACCCACATCTTCCTTAACTGGGGTCTAATATTCTATCATTTAAACTACACCGACGAAGGCCTACCACTGCAACTTGCCGTTTCGACATGTGCGTCATCTCTGAGTACGTCACAAAAATCTTTACGGAAACATAAGCGGTCCTTCATGATGAAAAAAACTTCGCTGAGTTGTCGAGATACTGTCACTTCGGTTTCGCCTTAAAGTAATTTCCAATGCTACAACCAAAGAGTTCAGCTTGCTCTTTGGTTAACTTTAGTTCACAAACTAAGTAATTCAAATCTTTCTGCGTAATTAAGTGTGACTTGTTACCAGTTTCTGGCTGGTAGTCCCAATCTTTGGAAATGAAAGATTCAGCAGGGTTTGCAACACAATCATCTGCACTATCTTCATTACTGGTTCCTTCATCCCATGATTTTGGAGGAACTGATACCGGCAGGTCATCATGTGGAACGTGCCCCATTGCTAATAATGTTCGGATGTCTGACGCTGAAATTGCCCTGTTTTCTTTACCTCTCATATTCCCGCCATACAGAAATAGCAACCGTCAGCGTGGTTTCGAGGTTCTCGCCACACCATAGGTACAGCAAAAGGCATACCTTTGAGTTTACCAGTTAGTCACATGCTCGTATTCGTTGTGTAGGTGAATACAGCAGATACGTGGAAGCCCGATTTCGGTCCTCATCTCCAAATTTTAAACCAAAGAATAAAGAATATGCCCATTTAGCAATGCTGTATGCATTTTCTTCGAGTTTTTGTTGTATACCCGTCAAATAGATAGCAGAAATTGTCAGGGTTATTCAGGAACTTACTTTGCTTCTGAATTGTAAAAATACAACGACAGGCAAAACACAGAAGATAAAAACACTACCCCAATAAACTCGGATCAACCGCACATGTGCTCTATAGCTGCTCATCTATAACTGAAATAACTGTCGTGTCAGCACATGCGCAGTTAAACAACGATACTCTGAGACATTATTGCTATCCATGAGTAAATAAGAACAATATCTGGTTATGTAGCAGATCAGTATCATAAAAACATTACTTATTAAGTTTGCATAAGGTCATACAACAAATTAGTGCCCTATTCCTTAACTAAATCGTAGTAAGATATACGTATTACGCGTAAACACAAAAACCTATGTAAGGTACATGGAAATTGTGACGCGATGCGAAATTTTTATTACCACTTCCGGAATCAATACTTAAAAAACTGAAAACAGCCAAAATATTGCTGGAGGTAACTGGTTAAAGGCTACCTACCTGGAGAATATCAATTGCTTTCCTTTGCAAAGTTACTTTGAATGCGTTAATGTCAAGTAAAACTGAAATATTTTCTTTGTTTTTTGATAGCATGTCTCGTTAGTTTTAGTTATGTTAGTATAAGACTAATAATTTCTACGGAACTAGATTAAGATTCTTTTTAAATGACTGATTTGGAAATAATTACCACAAGACAGTCTTTTGTATTCAGTTGAAAATTTTATTTCCGTGATCTTTAAGGTGAGTGTCTGGAAACTAGAGGAATTAACCACTTCATCATCATCATCATCATTGTCAACCATTATCAATCCACTGCTGGACGAAGGTCTCCCCAAGTTTCCTCCACAACGGTCTGTCTTGTGCCAGTCTCCTCCATGTCACTCCCGCATATTTACGAATTTCATCCACCCATCTCCCATGTGGTCTTTTTCTGGGTCTTTTCCTGTCCCTTGGAATCCAATCTAAAATTTCGGCTGTCCATCTATGGTCTGTCCTTCTGGCAGTATGTCCAGCCCATTGCCATTTCAGGGATTTAACTCTGATCATGATGTCTTCCACTCTCGTCATTTTTCGGATCCACGAGTTCCTCTTCTTATCTCTCCTGGTTATACCAAGCATGCACCTCTCCATGCTTCTTTGAGTTGTCTGCAGCCTTTGTATGTCTCTTTTAGTTAAGGTCCACGTCTCTGCACCATACGTAAGCACTGGAAGGATGCATTGATCAAACACTTTTCTTTTAAGACATAATGGCATATTGCTCTTGAAAATTATGCTGTTTCTTCCAAAAGCTCTCCAGGCAAGTTTTGTACGCCGATTAATTTCTTCATCAATGTGACCCTCACTTGATATCTGCTGTCCAAGATAAACATACGTATCTGTTATCTCCAGTTTTTCTCCATCAATCGATAAATCTTCATTTCTTGTAAAAGCATTGAACATCACTTTTGTCTTCTGAAAGTTCATTTTTAATCCCACTTCTTTACTCTTGTCAGCAAGTTCCTGGATCATACTCTGCAGCTCTGATGGGGTAGTTGCAAAAATGACTACGTCATCAGCAAAACGAAGGTGGGTTAGATAATCTCCATTAATCTTTATCCCTTTGTTTTCCCAGTTCAGTGATTGAAAGACATTTTCCAATGTGGCATTAAAGAGCTTCGGAGATATGGTGTCACCTTGTCTCACTCCCTTTCCAATTTTTATGTGTGTTGTATTTTCAAACAGCCGAATCTTTGCACTTGCATTTTCATAGATGTTATTAATAATATTAATGTATGCATCTTCAATACCGCAGGATTTCAGAGCCGTGGTAACTGCTGATGGTTTCACCGAATCAAAGGCTTTTTCATAATCGATAAAAGCCATGCACAATGGAAGTTCATATTCCCTCGCTCTTTCAATTAGTTCTCTCAGTACGTGGATATGATCTATTGTGCTGTAGCCACTCCTGAATCCAGCTTGTTCTCTCGGTTGAGCCATGTCCAGTGTCACCTTCAAGCGGTGTGAAAGAACTTTAGTGAAGATTTTATAAACCACTGATAGGAGGCTGATAGGTCTGTAGTTCCTGAGATCCTCAATGTCACCTTTTTTATGTAGCAGGATCATTGTAGCATTGTTCCAATCCTCAGGAATCTTCCCTTCATTAAGGCATCGAGTGAAAATTTGGGCGAGTACTGTTTCAATTTCTCCACTTGCTTCTTGTATGATGTCTATAGTAATTCCATCTTCTCCTGGAGCTTTCCCCCGCTTCATGTTCTTGATTGCATGAGCAACTTCTGCTGGGAGGACTGGAAGAACTCTGGTACCTTTCATGATGTCTGGAGTACATGTATCATCCCTTTCATATAATTTGGAGTAGAAATCTTTCACTCTTGTCAAAATTTCGCCTCTATTTCTTGTTATAGAACCATCTTCTTTTCTCAGAGCCATAATCTGTTTTCTTCCCTTACTGAGATGTCCCTTTGCTATCTTTAGGCTTTGGTTGTTTTCAATTGCTTTCCTCACTAGCTCACAGTTGAATTTCCTTACGTCTTCAGTGATACTTTTTCGTGCTGTCTTGCATAGCTCTATATATTCCACTTTGGAAGTCACATCTTCTTTAGTTGTCCTCATCTCTCTTCTTACCTTAGAATAAGTAAAATGCGCCGTTCTTATTCTTAGTTTAAAGTTGGAAACAAAACACTCAGGTGCTCAGCATCCCTTTCATTTCGGGCTTCTGAACGTTATTTTTTACCTGGATCAATTTCTCAGATTTATTCAATAGAAATAAGAATCAATTAAAATTTTGCAATTGCGTAACATGTCACAGATCGGACGTGCCCTGTCATGTAATCCATTGCTTATTCACAATTGCTTTTAATTTTTCCCTTTCTTTCTGGGCACCAACCACCACCAGATGTCGCAGCTTTACCGTATTACTACTATCCATTGTTCGTCTTTTTTTTTTTATTGGAGGCTTAACGACCACCGTGAGCAACTCAATGGGCTATAAGCAGTCGCCCGTCCCTAATTTAGGGTCACTGGTTCCAGGGAAGGGAGAGAGCCAGTGCAGTAAGATAAACACAACATCCATGCCTCACCGGGATTCGAACCTGGACCCCTTTCGGACGAATGATCAGAGGCCATTGCCTTAGACCACTGCGCCACCGGGGCGGCCTGTTCGTCTTCACTTCCAGACTAGTCCTGGACATAGCACCCTCTGCGAACCGACCCTGACGCCACAGTAAACAATCTGCTCGGTCCGGACATTAATTAGGCCTACATATGACCACTGATCTAAATCACAGCTCCACTCGTTCTTCATCTATGTCAAAATTTTAGCAATTCCTTAATATTTGTACATATTGAGTCCCCAGAAATGCATTAATTCTGACCACACACTGGCCACTGATAGAAGACCGAATTTTGCACCACTATCTGAGAGACTGCATGCGCCCTTACTGTTCTTGGTAACTGGTTAAATGCTGCCTACCTGGAGAGTAATAGAATTAAATGTGCGTCCAAGATTTTGTTTCTTTCGGAGTTTAACGTCTACCACGAGCAATTCTAAGCGGCATAAAGTATTTCCCTTCCCTAATTTAGGGCCACTGGTTCCAATGATTCCAAAGAAGAGAGAAAGCCTGCGCCGTAGGTGAAATACCGCCCATGCTTCATGCGGGCCCATCTCGAACAAATGATCAGAAGCCGACGCCTCTGACCACTCAACGAAGCATACTTTTATGGTCTTTATTATACTGGAAATTCAGTGGCATTCGTGGAAGTCCCGTGACAGGCAGGTAAAAAGTATTAGTACAGAAGTTGGTTTAAAATTTCGATGGTATCCATGCGGTTATTTGATTCGAAGAAATTAAAACATCCTTAAGGGTAGTTTTGATTTAAGAAGTTCAAATCGAAGTCTCCTTACGAATGGAAAACGTTTCGGTTGGTGGTTTCATTAATATTCGTAAAATGGTCAGTGGAATTCGAACGGTAGGAGAAAGTGAATGGCCTGTCGAATGAGTCAAGAAACTTGTACGTAAGAAGAGCAGGGGCTCTTGTGTCTGACAAGTATTAACTACTCCATAAAACGTAAGGGAAATCTGAGATTATCGTGAGATATTCATTAGAATTCTTTTCATGTTCTAGTTAGTGTCCATATGAAAACAGGCTGCTGCAGTTCCTTATGCTTGTTCGTATGGGAAGACTGAGTTTCCGACGTGATCCCATTGCTGAACGTCTGTTAATGTGAATTTTTCAATGGTTTCTTGTTTACAAACGTATTAAGCTCTCTAACAGAGTGGGTACTTAACCAATTTTCTATTCTTTACGGAGCAGGTTTAGCCCCTTTCCTGAAACCGAAGAGATTAAATTTAAGTCGGCAGATTTTTGACATCTTGGTAGAAAACTTCGTTAGGAATTCTTAACGCAAGGGCTATTTTATTTGGCCGAAGGACACCTTAATGCAAAGCATATATACGAAAAGGAAGGCTCGGGAACACCAACTTAAGAGCTTGACGTTACAACACTTATCTCACCACTTTTTTACACTTTTTATTATCGACCCAGCATTATATTCACCCTGGCATTGTCTGTTGCAGTGGGAGACTCTGCCATTCACAAAGTGTCTTCACAGGGCTTTTTCGTATGGGAAGAACTTCTTCACGTCAAGCCCAACGCGAAGTCCACAAAACCAGCTTGCAGCAACTGCTCGGCGAACCTCATGCACGAAGGCCAGAATTATTCGTATGCTGCATAAAGATTAGGTCCATTTATGACTTAAAGAATATTCATCAACACATTGGCAGGACCGTAGCTACCGGAAAAGCACGTAGGCAGTTGCTCTCTCAGAATTATCATACTAGGGGCGTATATTCACGATATAAAATATAGCAACGCTCAACGAGTGAATAAATTTATTGAACGTTGTAACTGAAAAAAAAAAAAGCTACGCACTTATTATTCTCATTCGTGTCCGCGCTGCTAACTAGGGTGGCAAAGTAACCAACGCTACGAGATATGGACCCTTCATATGCGCGACAGGAATTGCCTGAAACAGCGGACAGAGGCATATAAAACTATATGCAGATATGCCTAACCTCCGTGTCCTTTCCGAATACGACAAAACGATGAATAGCTTATTGGTGATCTGGGCCCTCTCTGCATTTTTCCTTCAACATTTTTTTTTTTTTTTTTTGATTGGAGGTTAAACGACCACCGTGACCACAACTCGGTGGGCCCGTCCCTAATTTAAGGGAGAGAGAGCCAGTGCCGTAAGACAAATAACAACATCGGTATTTCACCGGATTTGAACCCGGACCCATCTTGGGCGAATGATCAGAAGCCATCGCTTAGACCACTGCTCCACCGGAGCGGCACGAAAATTTTCCAGGCCCTATCCCGAAAGTATCTTCCTGTTGTCACGTTCACTATCTTTTTGATTCGTCCTGTGCTGCTTCATTTTTTGCTCTGCTTTACGGCGGAGGGCTGTGTTGTCGGCGTTCACTTTTATCTTTTTGAAAATTATAACTTCACGTTTTACTGTACTTTTGGATATTTACCTAGTTTTCACATTTTTAGTTAAATTATGGCAGAAACCTGCAGTGCGATTTTTGAAAGACCATAAACGCTTTCCTGTAACGGAGGTTTGAGAGAGTAAAAACTGCGTGTTATTTGAGTGGAAGTAGGAAACTTAAAAACGTAGGGACACGATTTCAAGTCCCGTCACCCCCTGTACGAAATAGCTTGCTGAGTAGCTCAGGCCCTGCTCACTAGTTAAAGTATCGAAATGCCAACCACGAAGAGTTCGCTGCCGGTCAAGCGCAGCCATACCGCACAATCAAAGCACATCTGCTAACCGGCATTGAGCCTTCACCTGGTGGAAGAAGGTCTTAAAGGCTGTTCATTGTGTAGCTCAACTCATTGGACGTCTGGCAATGATAGATCTTTGATTCACCGGGACCATCATTTCTATTGGAATTTCGACGTGTGATTACAACGCTTTTCATATTGGTTAAAAAAGCTGCGCAATGAACGTATCGTGTAGTATAAGTTAAACACTACGCGAAATCGTTACTGTCGCGAAAATTATAGACAACTACCCGCCTTTGAAGTGATTAAATTTGGGGAATTCAAATATTCACATGGTTTTAACGACTATGTTCAGTTTCCCACTGAAATTTAATTCACGGAGTTCCTACTGGGAAATTAAAGAATTTCATAAATGCAAAATATTTCAAAAGAAGTGTTCTTATCACTCAGTTACAACTGATTGTCATTCGGAAATATAGGTTAAACCCTTTTCATACCATTTTATGATTATTTTTTTATTGGAGGTTTAACGACCACCGTGAGCAACTCAATGGGCTATAAAGAAGTCGCCTTCCCTAATTTAGGGTCGCTTGTTCCAGGGAAGGGAGAGAGCCAGTGCCGTAAGACAAACATAACATCCATGCCTCACCGGGATTCGAACCCGGACCCCTTTCGGACGAATGATCAGAGGCCATCGCTTAGACCACTGCGCCACCGGGGCGGCCAAAATTAATTCAGTCATAGCTTTCTATGATGTCAACAATTCAGTGTAGACACCTTTTATGTGGGAGGTAATTTGTTGTCGCTCCAGAGAAATTTCAGAATCTAGTTTTATGCACCTTTTTTACACCATTAGTAAAAAAAACTCCGCACTAACACACATCCAATGCCTTTTTGACCTGGAGAACTACTTTCCTTTAGAGTTGAATGACCTATATAAACATGCAATGGCGCAGTGAAGATTTCTTTCCGGGGCTGGCCCAAAATATTAGATTCAAATTAAGATTCACCGGGGAAACATCTCCCAAAATATTGGGAAGACAAAAATATCTGCGCCGTATTAAAGTGCGTTTCCAATGATTCGTAAAATTTATATTTAAAAACAAGCAGCCAGTAATAAAGAACGAAGGTCCACGTGATACTTCAGGGGGAGGGCCCCTGGGCCACCTCCATTCTGAGTATGTGTTAGAAAGTCAACGACCCGTAATTCAGGGGCAGTAGCTCCTGGGGTGGTGTGAATGAAGCAAACCTGCAGCGTAAGTACGAGAATATTCATCTCTTATTTGGGATTCCAATGCTGACCCAGAAATTGGTTCGTTAGCCAGAGGAAAGCTCGCAATACTGCTATATACAGTATCATTGACAACTCTTGCAGTGGCGGCGGAACCGCCCGGTCAATCATTTTAACAATTTCAGCCAAGATTTTTATTTTTATTATTTTTTTAATTAGCATATGTGCGATTGTTGTGATGTGCCTTAGAAAGTTCCTTTAGGTAAGTGGTTGGGTGGTCAGAATTCCCAACAAAGCTCATTAGACATTGTTTTTCTTCTGTTTGTCACGGGAAGGTAGAGGGTGCACCACGATTCGAAATTTTGGGCGCGGTCAACGAACTTCACTTTCCGCCACCTCTGAACAGTACACATAATGCAATGCATGGTCATCCCCTCTCCCCAACCAAAATCGGTTTAAAACACTTTTTATATAATCTTAATGATGTTGGTTGTTGAACTTTTCAATGTCCCTTCCTATGATATAAATAGCCAGGGGTGCAGTCGAGACCTGGTGTCGCCAGGCTGCTTTTTACCTAACTCTGCGGTTGATTCACTGCTCCAACTAACTGACAATCCCCTGTAATTCGACAATGGGTGACAGATCGGATGTAGAAGACTGCCAGGGTATTTTTTTAGGACTGCACCAATAGATAAATAAACAAAAAAAAATCAAGAGTTCGTTGCTCACCTCTCCCCTTCATACCTGCTGGAGTCGATATCGCCTGGGCAGGTCATCGCAGTGCCAGGCCACTTTTTTCAGGACTGCACTACTATAAATAGCTGTTTACAATGCTTTTAGATGAAGTAATTTCAGGGCCGCGGGTAGCCTAGTGAACAACGTTCGTGACTGCCACGGAAAGGACCTCAGGTTCGATCGCTCGATCCACTAAATATCCGCCGTGCGTCGGATGGGCACGTTAAGCCGTCGGACCCCGGGTACTCCCCCCCCCGGTAATAAATAAGGGCGTCTTCCTCCCCCTTTCTACTTCGCTTCCGTGTCACTTTCCTATCGGGCACTCTAGCCCAAATCTCCTAGCTTCCTATTTCTAAGGGTTGTTTAAAACCTAGGGTCAGACACTCCCTAAAATCCTCTACATATGATCATTTTAGATGAAGCAGGGCCGCGGGTGGCCTAGTGGTCAGCGTTCGTGACTGCCATGGAGATAACCTCAGGTTCAATCCTGGGCAGGTTCCAACCACTAAATACCCGCCGTGCGTCGGATGGGCACGTTAAGCTGTCGATCCCCGGGTACTGGCCCTCCGGTAATAAATAAGAGCGTCTTTCTCCCTCTTTCTACCTCGCTTCCGTGTCACTTTCCTATCGGGCACTCTAGCCCGAATCTCCTAGCTTCCTATTTCTAAGGGTTGTTTAATACCTGGGGTCAGACACTCCCTTCCTAAAGTCCTCTACATATGATCTGATTTTAGATGAAGCGGAAATCAGCATAAGTTAACTATCGTACTGAAATGTTAGTACAGTTTCTTGTGTTAATTCGGAAGGCAACAAAATAAAACATTTCACGTGCGGCCTTTTCCGGAACTTTATGTCTCTAATGTCGTAAAAACACTGCCATTATAAAGGAAACTATAAAACGAGTCTCTAATGTCGTAAAAACACTGCCATTATAAAGGAAACTATAAAACGAGTCTCTAATGTCGTAAAAACACTGCCATTATAAAGGAAACTATAAAACGAGTCTCTAATGTCGTAAAAACACTGCCATTATAAAGGAAACTATAAAACGAGTCTCTAATGTCGTAAAAACACTGCCATTATAAAGGAAACTATAAAATGAGTTAGTGCGGTCAGCAGTGGCATAGCCAGAAATTTCTTGGGGGGGATCCATAGATTTGGTTTCTTGGGGGGGATCCATGGATTTGGTTTCTTGGGGGGGGTCCATGGATTTGGTTCGTTGGTGAAATCCTCACTGTATACATCGCTTTAAATTCGCACTCAATCGAACCTCAAGGGGAAGGTCCGGACCCAAGGATCTCCCCCCCCTTGGCTACGCCTATGACCGTCAGCGTCAAAACTGAAGGTATTGAAACGGTACAAAAATCTGCAAAATTTTCGAGACCTAAAACTATTTAAAAAAATTCTAATCTGCCAGATAAGATTTTCTACTCAAAAGCTGTGTATGCATTGCTTGTTAAAGTATCACGACGTATTATACAAATAAATATAATTATAACCGGAACGGGTGGTTTTCCGCTTTAGTCGCAAAATATATAAGCTACGTCCCATTTAGCACAACCTTGCAATTTAACGTAGGTCCAACACTGAGCCACGATCTTCCATTCCTAAAAGACGGTGAGGCTCAGTGTTGGGCCTACGTTAAATTGCAAGGTTGTGCTACCTAAGGTACTAAAGCATTCGAAGTTGAATTTTCATCCATGTCTCAGATGGTTGCGATGATAAGCGTCCGCGTGGAATAGTTTTTAATCTTTTATTCATATTACTAATGTAAACCTTTGCTAAAAATATTTTTCGTAAAAATAATTAAAATTTGTCAGTTTTCAAATTAAATTCCTATTCATGCCAATGCATGATGCGCACCAGGGGCGTATTTAGAGCGGGCAGGTGCTTTGGTTACCGAAAGTGTTTCATTTTTATGTTTTGATTAAAATGTGACTTACATTAGAAAAAAATGGCTTAATTTAATAAAAATATATAAACTTACATTAGAAAAAAAAAATACTTTGACTTTTTCTTCTAATTTTCATTTTGTTCTGGTGGATTTCAAAAACTTCCGTTTTTCGTCGCCCTCCTACCCCAGAAAAAAAGATTCCCTGCTACGTACTAGATTACACAATACATGAAGGAATCTACGTTCACAAATCGTGGCGTTTTATTATGTGACTTGTGGAAACAAATTCTACGCAGTTTACATATCGTACACATTGTTTCAATAGCCCCAGCAGGGAACCGTATAAACAAGGGAACAATATCCGAAGACAATATCTCACAGTGCATTACGATATTTTTGAGCAATTTCTTCCAGCAGATAAACATTTAACACAAGCCGCTTTAATAATACGAATTAATATTGTGTTCTGATTTTCATTCTCACGATATCAACAGAATTTAAATAGCATAAACACCGCACAGCTGTACCATTTTTATTTCGCTTACTTAGAGCACCACTATGGCATCTTTATACTAACAACTTAAACAGTATACCAGTTTCAAAGACGAGCAAAATACACCGTCACACCCCTATTCCAGTGAAGTACATAAAAGTCAGAACCGGCCAAAGTAATTCGGTGGGCCAAGACAAAGACTGACCCTAGCGGCCCCTATTACTTTTGACTGAAAAATGTGCGTCTTTAAAACATAAATTTGTAATTAGATTTCAGAAACATTTTTCTCCAATGGCAGAAAAAAAAAAAAGTTACTGCATATAGGAAGCGATCTGCCGTAGTCGAAAATGTGGGATCTATAATCCTGTTAAATAAGTAAATCTGAGATATTATTTGTCACTCAACTCAGAAAATATTTACCAGCTATTTTGTTTATCGACTACACATTCTTTTTTTGTTATTGCTATTTTATTGTAAAGCCGGCTGTAAAGGTACAAACCTTCATTGCAAACCAGAAGAAGCGAAAAAGCTGCTTTGACACAGCTTCATTTAATGGCGTTCTAAAAAATGGGAGGTGGGGCAGAAGAAAATGCGTATTTCGATTGTTTATCTTACTTTTTTATTAATTTATTTTTTCCAAGATAATTCAGACTAAAAATGGGATGGTAATAAAAAAAAAAAAAAAGCGTGATTAAAATCCACGGTTTCCCAGAAATGGTGGCCCAGGTAGCAGTTTTAAAGCTGGCTATTGAAACAAGCTACTTTTTGACGACATAATGTGCAAAATGCTTGTGCAATTTTTTTTTCTCGTCAAACTTTCAACATTCAACAAATCGTGGACCCGTGCTGAATATATTGAATTAAAGAATTAACGCTGACACCGAATCAAAAGCGTTGATCTAAAACAACCAACTGTTGTCTCGGCTGGAAATCGCCCACAGTGTACGAAAAAATAACGTTTTGCAATATTTCAAAGTCGATGTTTATTTATTTTAACGAAAACTTGTCTTCCAGTAGCAACAGGTTAATTTATCAACACTTAAAGTATCTTTTTAGGGGGAGGGGTATTTTCCAGGAAATAATTAGCATAAATTTAAGGAGAAAGGTTACGTTGTTTGCTCTAGATCACACAAAAATATCAAAATAATTAATCCGTTTCCATGCGACAGATTCAAAATATGACATTTCATGTCATGACAAAACTAATTTATTATTCCAAGTTTTCGCTCGATCTTCCCGAAGTAATTAATATCTTAGAGGTATAGCCATTGATATGATAAATCCACTTTTATGAGAAATTAAGCTTCTAAGCAATGAAGCTTTCATGCTTGTTGTCTTTTGGAAAGTAAAAAATATGATTTTGATATCTTCATAATACTCTCAATTCAAGTGAGCACACGTATTGTTGTACATCCTCTCGCTGGTCGCAAATTACGTCACTTTTTTTCCAACTTCAAAGCGTTTGACGAATTTAACCTCACCAACAGTAAATACAGAGTTAGCACTTACTTTGTGGAGACCAGCCTAACAATCCTTCTGAGTCTCCTGAGTCGGTACCAGGCCATTTTGGCTCCGGGGTCAGCAACACACGCGAAACACCACCAGATTCACAAAACAAACACCGCGCTCGCTCAGAATGAACACAGAAAATGCAGCACGTGGGATGCTAACACGCTCCGTGTGCATCCACTCGGTCGCACGTGACCCCTTCAAAACACTCTCGTGACGTCATCTTGTCGGAGCTCCGCCTAGCGTACATAACATTCAACAATTTGGATGTCACCATTTTTGTTTTCTTTCATACAGTCATTTTTTTATTATTATGTTATCATTCTTTTTCTATTCTTTCTTGCGAGAGTAGAATGAAAATATTCTCACGGTGCGGCAACAATAGTTTTGGCATGACGATGGCATGTTTGCTTAGCCCAAAAGCTGAATCTTTTTTAGAAAACTTTTTTCACCCCCTGTTCTGCCTTTTTATTCATAGAAATGGGCTCTGTTGACATAAACGAGGTTCTTATTTAATGACGACTGTTTGCCATATCAGTTCCTCTTAGGGGAGACCATGACAGCGGCAAACGGTGGATCGACAATGATAAATTCAAGCATTTTACGTCCGAGTGCGCAGCAAGCAGAACAGAGCTAAGAAAAAAAAAAAAGAGGTTCGTACCAAATATTTTCTAACGAATATTCAAAAGCTTGGTATTACACCTCGATTAAAGATGGAAGGCCCTCTTAATTTCTGCTGTATCCTGTATAAACATACAGCTCGTTTTTTGTAAGTTTCTGCTAAGAGAAAATAATATTTTTGCTCCACCTAATGATAAATTCTTCTGGGGGGAGGGGGTCAGCATGAGAACCTGCGCCGCCCGTCCCTGGTTTGGGATCCGCTTGGTCCGGGATCTTACTCAGGGCTTAAACGATTGGCCAAAAGCCTGAGCCTCCGACTACTCAGCCACTTCAGGGGTGAAAAGATTTTGCATCAGAAAAGCTGGAAAATGCATGTGGAATCACGATTTTGGTTACAACAACCAAGTGAAAAAAATTATTTGGCTGGAAAATATTTGCAAAGCAGTTTCCACCGGTGGCACAGTGGTTTAAGCGCTGGCCTCGGACTATTCGTCCGAGATGGGTCCGGGTTTGAATCCAGTGAGGCATGGATATTGATTTTTTTTTTATTGGAGGTTTAACGACCACCGTGAACAACTCAATGGGCTATAAGCAGTCGCCCGTCCCTAATTTAGGGTCACTGGTTCCAGGGAAGAGAGAGAGCCAGTGCCGTAAGACAAACACAACATCCATGCCAGACCGGGATTCGAACCCGGACCCCTTACGGACGAATGATCAGAGGCCAGCGCCTTAGACCACTGCGCCACCGGGGCGGCCGCATGGATATTGTGTTTGTCTTACAGCACTAGCTCTCTCCCTTCCAATGGCCGTAAATTAGGGACGGATGACTGCTTATCGCCCTTAGAGCTCCTCAAGTTGGGCGTTAACCCCGTCCCCTCCCAAAAAAACTTGCAAAATACTTGTTATAAAGAGGAGTCTGACACGAAAAAAAAAAAAAAAACTTTCTTTAGTCATCTATCTGGAAGCAGAGATATGCTGAGAGATGGACACGGGTCACGGACGACAATTTCTAGAGGGTCAAACGGGTCGGGTCAAGGTGTTCCTGACCCCGTTTTATTTCCGTTTCACTTTTGAAAAGCAATAAAAAAAATATTTTTTTTAACTGAAATGCGCACTGTAGAATTTTGCATTCGATACTGGTGCTCGCGGACTCAAAAATGATTTGTCATGCAATATGAAAGAAGAGTTTCCTCAAAAAAAAAATGTGTCCCTTCCTTATGAGGGGCAATGATGAAAACAACATCCACATTTTGGAAACTTTTAACTTATCATAAACTTGTGAAAATTGATGTTGCCGTGAAGCATATTCTGAAGCTTGATATGTTATCAAGAATACAGCAAAAACTGAAATTAAACATACAACAAGTTGCTTAATTCAAAAATGTTATCTGTAGCGGAATCAAAATTAGGCGGAACAGCCTTAACATTACCGCGGAAGGACTTTTTGATTGTCGCAGATGTGTTTAAAAATATGTGTAAAACAGTTATGTATAACGAAGTGAATTTCTCCGTCATTTTTATCCGCGCCGGGGTTCGAACCCGGGTCCACTCATTCCGGAATAAGTTGCTCTACCAATTAAGCTACGCGGACATTTATTCTGATTCCTATCTGCCTTTATGTCGTGTGCGTCCTTCTGGCAGGTACGTCACATCTCCTGGTACGTTACATCATCTCCCCCTTATTTTTCTTTTTTCTTTCGAAGTGCTGCTCATATTTTTCCTATCTCGCGGTGTGGAAATAACATCACACCAATGCGAGATTTTGAACGGTCGGGTCATCCGGATAGTTCGGGCGCCATTATAACGAAGTCAATTTCTCCGTCATCTTTATCCGCTCCGGGGTTCGAACCCGGGTCCACTCATTCCGGAATAAGTTGCTCTACCAATTAAGCTACGCGGACATTTATTCTGATTCCTATCTGCCTTTATGTCGTGTGCGTCCTTCTGGCAGGTACGTCACATCTCCTGGTACGTTACATATGTTATGTCTTGCAAATGAAGGACGACAGTTTCAACACTTCCTGTAAGTGAGTAAATTATATGTTCCTATAATACATTTGTTTCATTTCCATATAACCTAAGATACCCATTGCGGACAGACTTTTTGAACACCCTGTATATATATTATACAGTAGTTCAAAACACATTTGGCCGGGTCAGGTCCGGGTCTGGTCCACTTATGGGACATCCGGGTCCAGGTTAAAAATTTTTGACCCGCTTCCAACTCTGGATTTGTTAGCAAATAACAATCTACATTTACGCCTTCTAGAAGGAAAACTGCCCATCGTGGGAAGCAGTGTAGTTCTAATCGAAAAAAAAAAGGCCTTAGCGGTGAACGGATTAGGTGAAACAAACGCAGAAAGGAGAAAAGAGCTATAAAAAAATTTGATTTGTTGTTTTCATCAGTTAGTATTTTTATTAAAGTTTTATTACTAATTTTTTATCAATTTTTATTAAAATTGTTTAATTGGAGCAATTTTAAATAAAAAGTAAAAGTTTCGTGAGAGTCAGATGGTAAGAACAGTAAGTTTCCCTTTAAATACTGTTCTGTCACTCAATACTTTTCCAAATATTCAGTGGGATTTACATGCCGATCTTGTTATGATTATGTGGTAAGAGTGGCTGATATCTTTTGAGTTGTTTTTTGTTTCTTCGCTGGTATAATGACCACCGCGATCATCTAGGGCCATAGTCGCCGATCCCTAGTTTGGAACCATTGGTTCCGGGAGGGCTAGCGATGCCCATGCTTCGCCCGCAGCTCGAGCGTATCTGGAGCGATTAGCCAGAAGCCAGTACTTCTGACCACTCGTGCTCCGGAGCGGTTTTTTTTTACGTTAATCATAAGGAATCACAGAATGGGCGCGTGGGATTACTTTTGTCGGATCCGGTGGCGAGTTTAGCAGAAATGCCATTCTCAACTATAAAACACTTGTCACCTTTTTTGAAGGGTGAAGCGGGGGGGGGGATGTTAACGACCAACTTGAGGAACTCTAAGGGCGAAAGGGCGATAAGCAGACGTTCGCTCCTAATATAGGGTCACAGGCTCTAGAGAAGGGAAAAAACAGTGCTGTAAGACAAGCACACCAACGATGCTCCGCTCGGGACTCGAATCCGGGTCCACGCAAATGAATGATAAGAAGCTTGCGCCATTGTAGCGGCCACTTGTCACTGTGTCTACATGCATGTTTAACTTTTTGTGTTGCTTTTCTTCCTAGCAGTCGGATCGCCCCTTCAGCGTGATACGACAGTTTAGTCTCGTCCTTGCAATGCGAATGTTCTGTTAAGGTACGAGTATGCTTTAACACAAAGACAGTTCCATAAAAACTGAGAGTATTATTATTATTTTTTTTTTTGAGTTACCAACAGTGCGAAGGGGAAAAATAACCACGCAGACGACTAACTGAATTAAGGAAGTATCTATGGCAACAGTTCTTAGCCGTGGCAGACAATTCTGGTTTTGTTTTTGTGCAGTTGTTTAAGGTACGTCTACATTTCGCCATACAGATATGGAGGTGAGTAACTCAGAGTTAAGAAGTGAAATACGTTGTGCGATAAAATTTTGTTATCGTTTGGGTAAAACGGCTCCAGAAACAATTTATTTAATGAGAAAAGCTTACAAAGATAAATGTTTGAGTAAGTCAACGATTTTTAGATGATACCATGATTTCAAAAAAGGGCGTTTGTCGGCAGAACTCACTCCTAGGCCTGGTCGACCTGAAAGTGTTGTTACGGAGCGTATTGTTAGCATTGTTTGGGCAATCCTGCAAGAAGATCGACGAATGATGGGTGAAGACACAGCGCGGTCAACTAATATTTCAAAAACGTCGGCATTCCGTATTCTACGCGACAAATTTCTGCTGCATCGTGTGTGTTCCAGATGGGTACCTCATCACCTGACGAGAGAACAATTGTTAGCCAGAGTTCAGGTGTGAAGTAGAAACAAATTATTGCAAAGGAACCAGACTTTCTTCACTCATGAGTAGAAACAAATTGTTGCAAAGGATCCAGACTTTCTAAACACAATAATAACTGCCGATGAAACATGAGCCTACTATTTCGAGCCCCTCACTAAGCGCGCAACGAGTGTCTGGAAACGCACAGGCTCGCCTCCTCCGAAAAAAAGTCCTCCTAACCAAATCAGCTGGGAAGGTGGTGATGATCATTTTCTTTGATCATAAAGGTGTAATGTACCAGCATGCCGTTCCTAAACAAATTACTGTCAATGCTGAGTATTACCTTTCAGTCTTGAAGCGTCTGCGACGACACATATCGATTAACCGACCGGAACTGGTGGACAAGTGGACCCTACACCATGATAACGCCCGCCCTAATGTGGCTGCTTGTGTTCAACAATTTCTTACGAAATGCAGTATTGAAATCATGCCACAGCCTGCCTACAGCCCTAACCTCGCCCCGTGCGATTTCTTGTTGCTTCCAACAATGAAGGAAGCGTTCCGTGGCGCAACATTCAACACAGATTTAGAAGGGAAGATGCAGTTGCAAATGGAAATATACATTTATACCTCCTAACAACAGAACTGTGCGTTATGAAAAAGTGGAAAATATCCATGGAAAACTTTTCTCGTAATAAAAACTATCCGACATAAAACGAATCTTTCGAACTGAACTTAGCGATATCGAGGGAAATCAAATATCTCTTTAAGCCCCCCAGAAAAATAGCTGTGATTCATTAGAAGCACAAAATGTATGTGAACTGTTCGTTGTAGTGAAAGGTATTCAACAGAAGAATAACTATTGCCGTTGAATTCTAAAAGCACTGATATGGAATGAAATAAACGCCAACGGATTGTTAAAAAGACAAAAGGTCATCCATCTTGTGACGTATATTGTAATATAACTTTCATTTTTAGTTCCTTTTCCTATGTAAATTTGAGTTTGTCCTCTGTTACTTTCCAAACTTAACGTGATATCTTCTCTCTCACAAGAATGAGGTTGGCAACACATTTGAGGTCAGAAAAAAAGTGACATATGAATGTGATAAGAACGATGGATAAAAAGGACGATACAACAGTTGCTCAGGGGATGACCTCGCTTCTGTTTCACTTTCCTATCGGGCACTGTAGCCCATATCTCCTAGCTTCCTATTTGTAAGGGTTGTTTAAGACCTGGGGTCAGACACTCCCTTCCTAAAGTCCTCTACATATGATCTGATCTGATCGGCTCAGGGGATGTGTGTGTGTGTGTGTGTGTGTGTGTGTGTAGACGTTCGATCGCTAAGATAAATGTGAAGTTTACCTGCTGTGTTATATGTTGGATCAACTGAAATTTTGCTGGACCAATAAAAAGTGATCGTAAGTTGATTTCTGTTTATGTTTCGTCTGGCCGCAAACTATTGCATCGCATTCTTATTTGATGGTTTTAGACTTAGCGTAACACCAATCTTGCTCACGAAAAAGACATTACGTTATAATCTCTTAAAAAGAAGTACGTGCTTACAATATCTCTACGTCGGGACGGCCGTCTGTTAACAACATATGTTAGCCCTATTAGACCTATTTAAAATATTATTTTTTGCATTGAAAAGCCAAGTGTGACAACGAAATATACACTGGTCACAAAGAGCTAGGGATATTACATGAAATAAAGGGCGTATGTATCTGACTCAAGTAACACGCATTGAAATAACATCAGTGAGACTACCTAACGCAAACGATAAAGAGTGCGCTTACAAAAGCAATGTATTGCACAATTTCTTCACACAACAAATTAGCACTGCAATATAGACAAAATGGTAGATTCGGTGATCCTCTGGATTTCAGTACCCGGTAACACCTGGTAGGTTTCAGTACTAAGAACATCTTGACATCTACGAGGCATACTTGCAATGACTGTATTGACGAGTGCCTGGGATATCTCGACCCATATTACAGGCAACAAGTTATGGAGGTCTGACAGTGTAGTGGGGTATGGAACTTGGTTATCCAGACGTCGCTGCACAGTGTCCATAAGGTTCTCAATAGGTTTAAGATCAGAGGACCTCAGAGGCAACTGTAAGGATTCAATCCCATGATTTTTCATTTCCCGAAGCACGCTCTAGGCTCGGTGGTTGGTTGCATTGCCACTGAGAAAACGGAATGCATGTCCAATAGCAGCGTGAAGCAGTGTCACAATAATCTCGTTTCGGTGCACTGAAGCATTCGTGTTGCATTGACAAACATACAAGGAAGTACGGCCATTAAAACACTCTCCTGCCAAGACCAGAACTGACTGCCCCTGGTAAGGTTGGACGGACTGCACACAGTGTGGTTGCATTCGAGTGCCGGATCTCCTCCACACGTGTCCTCTTCGAGCATCAGGATAAACAGCGAAACAGGATTCGTCTGTGTGCCACTCTCTATTTCATGACATATATTGTTGGATCTAGGTTTGAAGACGTTACGCTCATCTCAATGCTATACATCTCAGTAGCCACCTTGCTCTGAGTTCATATTCATGAATCCGGTTTCGTACCGTTTGAGTACATACTGTGACACCAGAAGCAGCTCGAAGTGATTCCCAGTGTTAGCTACTGATGATGCTAGGCCTTCTCCGAGCATTTACTGCCAGTTAGCAATCTTGTCTCTCAGTGGTTATCCTCGTGCGACCACTCCTGTGTTGGTCTACAAAATTTAGAAATCCTGTGTGTAGCCGACTTACTGCACTTTGCGAAACTCCTAAAGCAGCAGCCACATCGTTCTGTCGTACAATTGACTGTAACATGCTAATACCTCTGTTTCTGTTTGCCGATGCTTAAACGTCGTCTGGACATCATTTCAGGTTAATCCCACACTGAAGGCAATACATTCAGCAAACGTCTAGACCAAGAGGTGAAGCGAATCGTTTTCCACTTTTGGAAGGGTACTTTTATAGAAGCTCACAGCTAGGTGGCGCCACTGTGTATTTCTGTTTGCAACTGTAACTCAGCTTCCTAAAATCCGACTGCCAAAACTTTTTCTTGCACTGAATGCTATTCTCTGTGGTCAAGACTGCAAATATAATCCGCATTAAGTAATGCAAAGTTTTTTCCGCTGGAAGGGGGATCATATACGTATAAATAGTTTTGTTGCTAGGTCTGCTTCTAAAGGACGTAATTGAAAAAGGCCTTTTCATAGCACGTATTTTTGTATGGATGCTTTGCGTAAATTCACAACTTTTTCATAATGTGCTGTTCTGCCTGTAGGGGTCGTCATCGTGTCTCTGGATTTGCAGTAGTGTCGCCTCTTCTGAAAATGCTTTCTGGTTGGATACTTTTGTCTGTAAAGAACGCTTTTGCCGCCCCGGTGGCGCAGTGGTCTAAGGCGCTGGCCTATGATCATTCGTCCGTAAGGGGTCCGGGTTCGAATCCCGGTCAGGCATGGATGTTGAGTTTGTCTTACGCCACTCTCCCTTCCCTGGAACCAGTGACCCTAAATTAGGGACGGGCGACTGCTTTATAGCCCATTGAGTTGCTCACGGTGGTCGTTAAACCTCCAATCAAAAAAAAAAAAAAAAAGAACGCTTTGCGCTCATTTTCATCTTCTAACAACGCACATATAACACATGTTCGACGATTATTGTACAGGGTCATTCAAAATGATTCATCCGATTTCATTATATCATAGCTCCGTAAAAATCAATGTAATATAGCGTACCACACATTAAAATGAAAAGAAACGCTCCAAGTTTACGAATGTCCCCGCTAGATGGCGCAATGTTACCCGTGTATCTGCACCTGGACGGAACACTGTCGTTGTGAAAAATGTCGTGCAGGAGGCGATGGAGAACGACGAATTCCTTACGCCTAGTTTTTAGTGACGAAGCAACATTCCATTTAAGTGGCAAGGTCAACCGTCACAACATTCGCATGTGGGACACGGAGAACCTACATGCAGTAATTTAAACTGAGCGTGACTTTAACGAACAGCGGTTAGGAATCCGCCGTTACCTTAACGAACAGCTTCCTAACCGCTGGATTGGTCTCTGTGGACACGACGACAAGGTGCTCTACAGATGGCCCGCCAGGTCTTCGGACCTGAACCCTTACGACTTTTTCTTATGAAGGTACGTTAAGGATAATGTGTATGTGTCATCATTGCCCACAATGCTAGTTGAGCTCAAAGTTCGCATTCACAGTGCTCTGCAGTCGTGGACAACAAACATGCTTGATCACGTATGGCAGGAATTTTATTATTGCCTCAACTTAGCAGGGACGGATCAAGAAGTTTACTCTAGGAAGGGGGGGGCGTTTTACGGGTACAAAAAGGAGGGCAAAAGCCATTGTGAAATGTTTTTTTTATATATACAACGTTAGTATATACTGTATAATATAATGTTAGCAGCAGGACATGCCGAAAATTACCCCGTATTAGCCACGCTGCCTCACCCAGCCCACCCCACCCAAGCGGGGATTGACTTCGGAGTGGGTGGAACGACGGGAAGCGCTTATGAGGCGCGAGGGACCAGAAAAAAGTATTAAGACCATTTGAGAGGAAGCGGTAGGGACATTTTTACGAATTTTCTTTATGACCCAATTAAGATGCGTACGTAGAACAGATTGCTATTCTCAGTTTCTCCCACCTACTCTGATTTCAGAACCAAGCCCTGCCTTACCTTGGTTCGAGACGTTGCAGATGCTAGACAATATCACAGTAGCAAAGAACTAACAAAAAATATCCCCATGTTTTTTACCCCAGCTGACCCTGTTTTCTCTTTATCCTATGCACGCTCTATCTCTTTATTCTATTCCGTTCTCTTTCTATTTTTACTGAACCTAAATCAATGTAATAAGCATTTTAAATCCTCCTTACTAAGTTTAATTGTTAATTTTTTTTTTGGAAAAACTGAAAACAAAATATGCAAAGTTAATATCATTTACGATCTTCGCTATTTTAAACGTAAAAACTTCGTTAAGGTTTAAGGGGCGATCGCCCCAATCACTCCCCGCTGAATCCACCACTGCGACTTAGTTCGCATGACCAACGGAAGTCACATAGAACATTTATAAGGTATGGAAACAAAATCTGGACAGTTTTTTCTTTATCCTATGCCCGTTTAATCGATGTATATTTAAAAACACATAAAATACAGTCATTTCAAATCGAATGAATCATTTTAAATTACCCTGAATTTTATATGGTTATGCGCCAATTCGTCCCCTAAGGCATTTCGTCGCGTTCTCAACATTAAAATGCAATTCACATACAGGAAAGCAAGGAAGTAGGGTTGCCTTTCCGTCTGTCTCTCTCTCTCCTGCAAGGACGGTACCTTCGCTTCGAGTTGTTTATTTTTTGAAATTTTCTTTTTTCCCATGGACGAAAAGAATTGTACAAGATTTCAAATACACATCTTCCTTGCTCCGATCGTCAACTGGCCTGTCCGTCTGTCCGCAGAACTTATATCTCCGCTCCAGACAGTCAAATTGATAATATTCTTTCCTTATTAGATGGAGAAAACGGGTGCATATGAATTCAGACATCGCCACGTACGTCCATCGATTTGTCAGTTTGTCTGTCCTCAGAAATTGTATCTCCTGCTTTGACGTCCATATTGAAGAAATTCGTTCTGTGAATAACAGAAGCAGCGTACGCCCAAGATTATTAACGTTAGTCCCTCCCTTCATCCATCTGTCTGCAGAAACGATATTCCCGCTTCGAAAAACGTCGAAGTTTTAAAATACTTTCACTTCCCTACAGGGGAAAACATGATAACAAAATTTCAGACATCTCGCCGTCGTTAATTAGTCTGTCCGTCCGCAGAAACATCTCCGCTTCTAATTATCAGAGTGAAGAAATACTTTCTGTTGCTGATAGAGATCGAAATGCAGAGAACGTCAAGGTACGTACTTTCCCTCATCGCTTTGTCTGTCGGTTTGCATAAATGACCCTAGGCCGTTAGAAGCAGAGATAGAATTTATGCAAGCAGGCAGACAGACAGACATACAAACTGACGAACAGATGGGCGGACGGAGTGATGTCTGAAGCTTTATGATCGTTTTTTCCTCTGTAGGGAGCAGAAAGGATTCCAACATTTAAAAGCGAAAGTGTCATTTCTGCAAACCGACGGACAGGCCGATGGATGAAGGGAAGGATAGACATCGATAGCATTCTGCGTATGCCTGCCTCTATCAATCACAGAAAGAATTTATCCACTCTGATGAATAGAAACGGAGAGACAGACTGATAAACTTACGAATAGCTGGACAAAATGAGAGTCGAATAGAAAAGAGCATTAGCAATCTGACATTTTGAAGCGGAGATATCAGTTTTTCGGAAGGATGGATAGAAAGATGTCTGAAATGCTAAGATCATGTTCTCCCCTTGACAGAGAAGAAATTTTTACTGACATTTGGAAGTGGACGTTATAACGAAGTAAATTTCTCCGTTATTTCTGTCCACGCCAGGATTCGAACCCGGATCCCCTTATTCCGGAATAATTCACTCTACCAATTGAGCTACGCGGACGTTTGTTCTGATTGCTATGTGCCTTTATGTCGTGTGCGTCCTGCTGGCATGTACGCCACACACACACACCCCACACCCCGAAAGAGGGCCGGGGGCATGGCCCACGGGTCAGCCGTGACCATGAATCGTTGCAGGCAGCCATCCACTGTAGAACGTGCACTTGAGAACTCCCAGTCAATCTAGTGTGTGGAATGCAACGTCACACACATTTATTTTTCGAAGCGCTGGAGAAGGGATTCTCTGATGTTTTCTATCACGCGGTGTGGAAAGAACATCACACCATTGCGAGATTTTGAACGGTCGGGTCATCCGGATAGTTCGGGCGCCATTATAACGAAGTAAATTTCTCCGTCATTTCTGTCCACGCCAGGATTCGAACCCGGATCCCCTCATTCCGGAATAAGTCACTCTACCAATTGAGCTACGCGGACGTTTGTTCTGATTGCTATGTGCCTTTATGTCGTGTGCGTCCTGCCGGCAGGTACGTCACAACGTATCCTTTTAATAAACGGACAGACAGACAGACGAGCGGAAGGACAGACATCGATTAACTTATGCGCATATTTTTCTCTATTAGTCATACAGAATTTCTTTAATATGACCGTAAAAAGCGGAAAAGCAAATCCGGTGGATGGATCTAAGTTATGTTTGAAATCTTATGCGGATTTTATATACACACACGCACACAAGTGGCAAATCAACATTTCGATGGGGAAGTACCGTTCTTGCAGGACACAGAGCCTGATGGAAAGGCAACCCAAATCTCATGATTTTCCCATATAAGATGTATGTACCCCTCATTCTGAAAACTTCTGGAGAGAGGACTGGACGGAAAGACGTGCCTTCGGCTTAGAGGCGAAGATCAGTATTTCTGTAATTTAACTTTCTTTCTTGTGACGTACTACAGAGGTGAAACACGTGTAAAGACGACAAATATGCAGCAACACATTCTGTCGGTGTAGATTAGTTGGTTGCAGCAGCTCACTCCTGAAAGAGGAGATGCAGGTTCCATCTCCGTCACCGACAAATTCCTGTTTTCACTCTCGTGTAAATCTGGTTGCTTCTTACCTATATTTTTCAACATAAACGTCATGTCGAAACCGCCAAGTTTCTTCGACGTTGTGCAACGGCTGGAAGCTAGTCAGAGTAAATAAAACAAACAGCGCCCCCTCCCCCCAGTGGTCAAAGTACTGGCTTATGACCGTTCGTCCAAGTGTGGGTCCAGGTTCGAATCCCGGCGAGACATGGATGTTGTGTTTACCTTTCGGCACTGGTTCTCTCTCCCTTTCTTGGAACCAGTTGCTCTAAATTAGGGAGGGCGACTGCTTAGAGCCCATTGAGTTGCACCCGGTGGTCGCTAAAATCCCAAAAAATAGCAACAACAAAACGAGCTGCCCCGGTGACGCAGTGGTCTAAGCGATTGCTTGTGATAATTTGTTCGAGATGGGTCCGGGTTCGAATCCCTGTAAGGCATGGATGTTGTGTTTGTCTTACTTCCCTAGAGCCAGTGACCCTAAATTAGGGACGGGTGACTGCTTATAGCCCATTAAGTTGCTCATGGTGGTCGTTAAACCTAAAAAAAAAAAAAAAAAAAAGACAAACGAATGTTACCTACGATTCAGTGAGATTGTGGTAATCGGCCAGTTACTGTTGGCCTGGGCATTTCGACGAGTTTTTTTTTTTTTTGTTGGAGGATTAACGACCACCGTGAGCAACTCAATGGGCTATAAGCAGTCGCCCGTCCCTAATTTAGGGTCACTGGTTCCAGGGAAGGGAGAGAGCCAGTGCCGTAAGACAAACACAACATCCATGCCTCACCGGGATTCGAACCCGGACCCCTTCCGTGCGAATGATCAGAAGACATCGCTTAGACCACTGCGCCACCGGGGCGGCTTTCGACGAGTTGTGCAGATGTATTGATAACAATAAATTGTGATTCTTTCAGTGGAATTGTACAGCTATGGTCTATGACTCAGAAGCTTTAGATTTTCAGTTAAGTGCAGTGCCGTTTCTTAGCGTTACGATCTCTGTGTCCGGTATGCACTGTTAATATTATTGTTATCCTTATTTAAGTGCTTGCGTTATGTATTTATGCACTATTTGAGAATAGTAAAATAACCTGAAAATGTCATTATATTAGAATTAATGTTTTGAATCCTTTAATGTACGGTTTATTCATTTTGTTTGGGGATTTAACAACCACCGTGAGGAACTCAATGGACTATAAGCAGTTCCTCGTCCCTAACTTCGGGTCACTGGTTCCAGGGAAGGGAGAGAGCTAGTGCCGTAAGACAAACACACCATTCATGCCTCAGCCGGGATTCTACCCGAATCCCTCTCGAACGAATGATTAGAAGACAACGTTTCGTATCACTCGACCGCCGAGGTGGTCCAGTGATACGAACTCGATAAGATGTACGACAAACTGAAGCAACGGTACTCTGCTTTAGTAAACCGAAAGCGGGCGCTCCTCCAACTCGACAGTGCCAAGCCTTGTACCGCCCTTCGTTCCCAGGTAAATGGTTTTCGTCATCAAGATTGAATTCTTCGGCTTATTAAGGTAAACGTACAGTGCAGATTCCATAGATAACACTTCGTCTCAAACGCTGAATCTGACTCAGAGTGTTAGAACATTCGTGCATCTTGTTTTGCTTTACAACAGCATAATGTAATGGCTACGATGCCAGGCGCGCACACTACTGGAAGGGAACAGCACACTACTGAAGGAATCAGGAAATATGATATGATGAGGACAATTTTATTACAAACTACGCAACATTTGCAGTGTGAAATTTGAAATTTTGGGAGCTGTAAAAACACAAGTTTGTCCGTGACGGAGCTCGAAGTCGCGATCCCTCACTCCGGAGTAAGTTGTTCTCCCACCTAAGCTACACGGTCAGAATATACCGCTGCAGATTTGTCGTCTTGACACGTGATACACCTCTGTAGTGCGTCACATTTTTTTTTCTTTTTTTAAAGCAAAGTAGGAATTTTTCATTAATCCCAGACGATATGTAAAACAAACATCACACATTTTTCGAAGAACCCAACTGCCAGTATATCCATTTTTACGTTTTGGCGCCAATGTAAAAAACACAAGTTTGTCCGTGACGTGAATCGAAACGCGCCTCCTCACTCCGGAGTGAGCTGCTCTCCCAACTGAGCTACATGGACAGAATGTACCGCTGCATATTTGTCGTGTTGACACGTGATTCACTTCTGTAGTACGTCAAAGAGCCCTAGGTCAGCCTTGTTTAGAGCTCTCCCCACCCCATCAAAAATATTTAATAACCCTACGTGCATCACTAGTCATTCAGGCTATTTACAATTATTTTTTTTTATGTGCCCTTCTTTAAAATTGCATATGAGCGTGATTTATCATAACAGTGATCCTTTATTAGAAATTAAAGCACATCAGATTGCTCAGCAAAATGTCGCTCGCATGTTCAATGGAACTTCTCAATGATATTTCACAATATGCGTGAATCTGCTCTCTCAATACAAATAGCTGTTACAACATTAGCTCGCTCTGTGCTCGTTTCAACATTGCATATTACGAATCGCTCATTTAAAATTCTACACAGAGCTCTTATCTCAGAAGTCTTTATCTCGCTTGTAGTTTGACCGGCCGTCAGGACTGCCAACTTCAAATTCAACAGAAGAAACTCTGAGGCGTTAAGTTCAGAACATATTGAACGAGAAGAAACCAAGTTTACCTAAGAACTCAAAAGGAGGGTCAAATTAGAGATATACATACACAGTTACTACTAAATACAGGATAACCAAAGTGTTGCTAGAAAGACAGCCCGGCAACCCCTAGACCATAGCCCAGGTTGGCGTAGTTGAAAATCCTCCCATGAACATTTGCAACGCCCTACGATCAAAACTATCTTTTAAATTTTACAGTTACGTAACCACTAACTACAGGGTAAGTAGAGTTGCTAAAAAGACATTACTGGGATCACGGTTTTTTGTTTGTTTGTTTGTTTGTTTGTCTTTCTCGCAGTGCGAAATATCACCTGAATGTTTTCCCTCTCTGACGTCTTGCTAGTAAAAGAGTAAAATGCCAGAAAATTGGTGCTCTTTAATACCGTGGAACATTTTTTTTTTCTTTTTTTATGCATTGACTGTTTTTTTTTTCTTTCTTTTTTTTTTTTCGTTTGTTTTTATTTTTTTCAAACAGCCGACCATCCAGGGATATTTTATGGGCTGTTTGAGCTATAGTTTGCTTCAGCTGCATGATACACAATAAGTTATCTAACATCCGATACTTCCAGAAAAAAAAAAAAGGGGCGAAAAAAAAAAAATCCGGGATTTTGCTTCATTTCCTGATCAGTTATTAGAAAACTGTGCCGTCAATATTCTGACTGGAAAAAGTACTTTACGTAAGATGATAATCTGCAGAATCCTGGTAAACGTTTGACTGACAAAAAGAAATTAAAAAAACAACAACGTGTTAAAGTGGAACATTTCATTGGGGTCAGTCTTAGGTTCTTGAATACCGGGCTTAAGCATCTCGGCTGGCGTGATTCCTCATGCAAATCAGTAACTTTCAGGGTCAGACGCTCTTCTGTATTGCGTGTTTCTCCCGGCGCGTTGTTTTCTATACCGATTACGCAAAAAAAGCAAAGCACACCGCACCTGGTCAATTGGTCAAGACATGGATAAACACCAAAAGAAAAAAGTTTGTCCACGGTATAGTCAGAGTACGAAGATTTAAATGACCAGAACCTAGTTTTATGGCGTTCTGTAAATAATATCACGATAACAACTTGATTTAACGGCGAATTTTTTTCTTGGAAAATTCATTAAATGCGTTAAACACAGGATTTCTCGTACAATACTTCTTTACGTAGAGCTACAAAAACCATATTTCACGCAACAAATAAAACAGACAAACTAAACATTTATTTATTTTACCCATGGCGTTCAACAGCTATTATTCCGTAGTTTCATTGCTTCAAAATAGTTATTATCATCATCTGGATTTTCTCGGTATACGTCGGCGATCAAAAGGAAGAGATCTTCATCTCTAGTCTAAGCATACAAAACATTTTTCATTGATCTGGCGGATCTGTAAAATGACCTGCAAGATCAATGTAAATGCCTTTTGAACTGGGTGAAGCCGTTGTTCAATCAAAATTTTTTTGACGTTTAACAAGAAGTTTTTAGACACCACTGCAGTGGCGTACAGGAAAAACTCGCCCCTGCCTCCACAAAAAAATTACTTTGAGACCCTTTTTGAATGCATTAGCTTTCAATTACCGAAGTTTCTAAATTCCATATTACTTGTATTAACTAGGTTTTAAGAAACGAATTTTATATTTCACCTAGGATTTGTACCGATTTCTACTTCCTACGGAAATGAAAGGTAAGATAAGAAACCAGGAAAAAAGAGGTATGGATCAGGGGCGGCAACTTCTCCAAATTATTGGGGAGGGGGGAAGCGTGAAGAGATCAGACGTGGGAGGGGCACGTCTCTTCCGTTGTCAAAAGGAAAATAAAAAAAAAGGGAGCAAAAAGATAAAATATGAGATTCGACGTATATTTTAAAACGCAACTGTAATCTCTCATCAGCAAATGAACAAGGAAACAGAAAAATTATTTTGCTGAATATTAATATTTCTAAAAATAAAATTCCCCCTGTGATTTTATAAAAATATCCAAAGAGATTTTATTTCCAAAGTTTAGTAAAAAATATGAGAAATTAGCTGGGTTAGTCAGAAAACAAGAAGCGCAAAAAATAAATATATAAATAAAGGCCCAAGTTTCTTCTACAATTCTCTTCTATGTCTCTCCAGTATGCATGGAAATTTCATTCACTCATCTCCCACGTGTTCTTCTTCTGGGTCTATTACTTTTCCTTGGCATCCAGTGCAGTATTTCATTGGGCTGGATACCAGCGTTGGTCAATTCTTCTACCATCGTGTCCAGCCATTGCTAATAGAGGGTTTTGACTTTGATCACGTTATCCACTCTTGTCATTTTCGTGACCCATCAGTTTCTTTTCCCATTTTACGCTCAGCATGCATCTTTTCATGCTTCTTTGAGTTGTCCGCAGCCTCTGTTTGATTTTTAGTTAAGGTCTGTCTCTGATCCAGGGCCGGCTGGACCATAAGGGCGACCGCCCCGGTCGTCCTGGGCCTCGCGCCTTTAAGGGGCCCCGCAGTTTAAGAAAAAAAAATTAATTAGGATTTCTTACAATTATTATTTTTTGTGTGTAAGTTTTCGGATGCGAGGCCCTTAAAAGGATGTTTTTTTTTTTTCAATCCCCCGGTTTTCGAATAGGTTATCGTCCTTCGCCGTACAAATACGGAGATCTGTAGATTTCAAGTGATTATTGTAACGACCTTGATATTTTACGAATTCACCGAATCGCAAATTTAATTTCATCATTTTGTGGCCCTTGCTTTTATATATTCAACAATTTGCGTGCAAACCAGATACTTAAATTTAAATAAAATAAAAAAAAAAACAATATCAAAGTTGGTTTCGGGCTACACATGGAGGCTATTTATTTAGTGACTTTAAAAACATTACTAGAAATTAAAAAAAATCATATATGAGCGCATATAAAAGTTTAAAAAGTCGCTAATTTGTCAGTTACTCCATTTTGCATTAAAAATCAATCACTAAAACATGTATCAGGAGAAAAAAGCTATTTATACGAATTTATTATTTCTACAGTAAAATATTTGCAATCCAAAAATTTTTGTCATTTTGTGAAGCAGTTTTTATACAATAAGTCAAAATACAACCTCAACCCCATCTCCCCGGAAAGAAAATCGTAGATTTTAACAGGTTTTACTCTCTCTCTCTGAACTTTCAATGCATATTCTGGTCTTTTTCTTTAAGATAATCATTTTATCTTTACGATTTTCTTTCCGGGGAGATGGGATTGAGGTTGTATTTTGATCGACTTATTGTATAAAAACTGCTTCACAAAATGACAAAAATTTTTGGATTGCGAATATTTTACTGTAGAAATAATAAATTCGTATAAATAGCTTTTTCGTTTTGAAGTACTACAGAGGTGAAGCACATGTTAAAAAGGAAAAGTTACAGAGATAAATTCCGTCGGTGTACCTTAATCGGTAAAGCATTCAGCTCCGGAGCACAGAGGGATGCGAATTCGTCGCCGTCACATGCAAATTTGTGGGTTTCACATCCTGTGTATTCTTTACGGACATCTTTCACGTAACGACTTGATTAAAATATGAGATTTATTTCTTAGTGCAAGCAATGAAATTTTGCTCCGGGGCCTTGCAATGAAATTTCGCCTCGGGCCCCGCAAAAGCCCCATCCGGCCCTACTGTGATCCACAAGCAAGAACTTAATGGATACATTGAATAAACACTTTTAATACCTAGTGGTACATTGTTTTTGAAAATTGTTCTGTTTCTTCGAAATGCACTACTCCTGCCAAAATTTATACGCTTCTTGGATGTGGCGGTATCCATGTAAGCATCACTTATTTCTAAATTTGCCCCATCAACCAGATTCTTTAGTTCTTGTAAAAGCATTGTACATAAGGGTTGCGACAGTGAAGCGCATACTGGGAAGATGACGATACTGCAGTTGACATGCCGTTGCCGGTAGTGGCACTACGGTTCACGTGTAAAAGCAATGGCAGGTGGTCAGTTGTTGAGCCGCGGATGGCTTAGTGGTAAGCGAGTCAGACTGTCAATGCAAGGTCCTCAGGTTCGATCCTAGGCTGATCTTTCAGAGATGGTGTGATTTACTAACAATCGCTGAATATCGGACGAGCACGTTAAGTGACGGCTTCCAGGCTGGACCCACTGGTTAAATAGGTATCCTTTCCTATGCCCCCCCCCGAAATTCTCTCACCCCCTCTATGTGCAACATCGTACTTGTACGGTGGCGCCATCTACTGTACTCTAATATCACTACAAACTGTTCTGTCAAAGTCGCTAGACTTGCTTTCATTCCTTCCGTTTCTGTGTCCTGCCCAAAAGGCGAACTCGCTGTAGGTGGCTGGGACCTAAACTCTACTCACTGTGGACGGAAGTCCTACAAGAAAATGACAAATACTATGGAGGTGGTCAGTTGTTGTAACGCAGTTGCAGAGCGCAACAGGCCGAAACTTGACGCTCGCAACGACATGGATACGTACAAGCTAGAGTCACGCGCTGTGATCCAGTTTTTGATTAAGGGAGGCCTTCAGCCTGCCGAGATTTTTCATTGCATGCAGGTAGTATAGTAAGTATACAAGGAACCTGCTTAACACGTTGCGTGATAATTAAACGGTAGAATTTCGAGAAAGACGATAAAGCACAGAGGACATTCCACGACCTAGGCAATGTCACCGCCCCACCAGATAGGAAACCATTGACGTAGTATGCAGCGCGGTGAGAAAAAACGGGTGAGTGACCTTTCGACAAGTAGCGCAGAACCAGCACATCGGTATGCAATCCTCAGAAATATCATCCACGTTCATCTCGGGTATCGAAAGGTGTGTGTACGACAATGGGCTCTGAAGCACCGAGTAGCGGAGCAGAAGGGTGTCGCGTTGGAACACCTTACACGCTACCAGCAAGCGAGTTTCTATCACGAATTAAATCCGGCGATGAAACTTGGAGTCAGTATTTAAACCCAGCCGCGAAACACACGAGAATGCAGTGGAATCACGTTGCATCACCTCCAGCAAAGAAAGCTCGTATCTCCGCTAAGGCATGCAAGGTAGCCCACACGTTTTTTATCACGGGGATCTATTGCTTACTGATTGGCTACTACATGGTGCGACCATTAACGCTGAGAGATATTGCGACACTCTGCGGACTTCGCCACGTCATGAAATACAAGTATCTTGACACGTGGTATCGCGCTGTTCTATGACAAAGCCGCGCCACAGGCTGCCCATCAACACCCAGACAGACTGCAGCGCTTCCACTGGACAGTAGCGGCCCCAGGTACGGGCATACCGGGCAACCGCCCAGGGCCCCGCACCGCCACCAATTAATTAGTAGTTTTTGCCTGGCGTTGCCTAAAATATTATACTCGTAGTTGTAGTTCGCGATCATATACAAATAAATAACCAATTTTAATATTTCGTTTGCCGAGAGGAGCTTTTCTAAGCTGAAGCTCATCAAGACCTACCTATAAGGAGCACTATGACCCAAGACCAGTTGTCAGCTCTCGCTCTTCTGTACATAGAAAACGACATGGCATCTACTTTGGACTATAGTGATTTGACTGAAGACTTCAGCCACAAGAAAAGTCGCAGAATTTTTCTTTAAATAATATACTTATCTTATAATTATACAGCTATCCCTGTTTATTTAGTAACAAGTCATTTTGAAACAATATTTTGGATTCTTAATTATATTAATAAACAATGTATTGTATTACATCGTGCTTATTTCATATAAATCAATACCACAATTCCCGATTAAAAAAAATCGCTTTGGCATCACATTCACCCCAAGTGAGGGTTTGTGTAAGAAACAAAAAGTGAGCGACTGGTTTACGGTCAGAGTAAACAAGTAATTTTTTTACGTATATATATATAAAAGGGGTTATTGCGATGGGGCCCCGTAAAGAGCTATCGCCCGGAGCCCCGCGAGGTCTAGGGCCGCCACTGCCGCCGGGAAGTCCTTGATCCTCCTTCCCACAGTCCCAATCAGTACAACTTTGGACCCCTTTAAAAAGTTCCCGAAATGCCGATGATTCACGTCAGACGACGACGTCCGAGAAAGTTCCCAGGACTTGTTTGTACGACAGCCGCTCTCCTATGCAGAAGGTATCAAAATTTTGTTCAGTCATGGTACACATATCTGAACGCAGGTGAGTTAGTGCACTTAGTACAGCAACTTGTGTCGTTTGTATTTCAATGGTATTATCCTGCGGGGAACCCTAATTAGCCAACAGTCCAGCGTAGCCTCAGTCCACGTTTAATTTGAACGACTATTATATAAATCCTTGTTTCATTTTGTTATGCGGCATCAAATGCACAGTTTTTCGAATAAAATAGTAGGACAAGCAACATGTATTACCTCCTGGCTCAGGAATATTTTTTTTATAGAGCTGTTCCTATCATTGCTAAATTTGTTTTGTGCTTAATTTCGCATAATAAGGCCAAAATACTTACTATCCATGAATGGAATACGGGATTACACCATACAATACAAATTTTGAAGATGACAATCCGTTTTTTGGAGTAAATATGACCAGGATGGTAAGTCAGATAAAATCCGAAAACTTGAAACTATCGTCGTCCTGGAGCTGAAATCGAACCCGCGTCTCCCAGATAGCGACCGGATATGCTAACCACACCACCTAGAACGACCAAGTCTCAATCCGGTTGCTTCGACTAGCAAATCCTGTGATGGCTATATTCAAATTAATCGGAAACTTAGT
Source organism: Macrothele yani (assembly GCA_039090855.1). NCBI lineage: Eukaryota > Metazoa > Arthropoda > Arachnida > Araneae > Macrothelidae > Macrothele > Macrothele yani. Next base: position 7,930,997 of record CM077014.1, read on the forward strand.
CGTTTTGGGTTGTGTAGTGGTTAGCACACTCAGGCGCTATCTGGGAGAAACGGGTTCGATTCCCGCTCCAGGACGACGAAATTTTCAAGTTTTCGGATATTATCTGACTTACACCAAAAAAACGGATCGTCATCTTCAAAATTTGTACATACTATCCACTACATTGTTGCACACAAATTATTTAATGCCAGAAGAAACTGAAATCAATAGATTCTAGCCTTCAAGGGTTACTGAGAGTAGTTAAATGCAGTGTACGTTGTTCAATGCTCAGATGGGTTAAAGTAAAAAGGAAAAAAATAGTTTCCACTTGACCTGACTCCCAGTAATTGGCGATTTACCGTATCGGTTACGGTTAGCAAACAAAACAGTGATGAATTTCCGCGCATTTTACACTGTCATCTGACCTCTTGAAGCAGAAAAAAACAAAACGGAAAAAAAAAAAAAAAAAAAGAGTGAAAGAAAGAAGAAAATCAGAAAGGCAGAAAACGAATCAATAAAAGTCTTGTGTTTGTCTTAAAACTTTGCTGAAACAAAGCAGCCATTGTGCCTATTATTTCTGTGCTCCCAATACAAGCTAACTGCACAGCGCATATCATATTTAAAAAAATTAGAAACAGAGATATTTGTGTAAAAAAAAAGGAAAAATTTGACACACTTCAAAATGTAAGCCATTTTGCACACGCGCATCGCCTGCAGCATCCAGTGACGGGAATTAGTGCCACAACAGTAGCATACTATTTCCGTCCGCACCCCCCTCTTTTTCGGATAATAGTATAACTACAAAACTAAAAAAAAAAAAATAGAAAAAAACGGTTTTGTTCACGATACTTCTTTACAAAAATTGTTCAGTTAGCAGCGAAATTTGACGCTACATTCGATTCAAAGAACAAGTCAAAAAGAGGTCCACAGAAATTTAGAAGAAACTGCTTCTTACATTTTATGCGAAGTACAGAGAAAACTGCGAGCCAAGTGGTGGTAAAAACCAGACATAAAGAAAAGGTCCCGGCAGCTGTGAGCAATGGTGAATTTAGTTACCGGGGCCTTGCGCACACCATAAGCATTGAGGACCCTCTGACTTTGTCCACTACCTTTGAAAAATGAAGAACTCTTTTACTTGCCCCACACCCCAACGCATACTTTTTCATACTAATGTATAAGAAAATACTGTAATCGGAAAAAAAAAAAATGACTTCGAGATTACAACAGAAATTTGCATTTTGGGTTCTCCCGAGCCTGATCGGCTGAGGATTCACGCTATGCTTGAATATAGCCCCGAGATTAGATTCACGCTCGTTCTGTGATTGATCCCAATGATTGGAAGGGAGTGGTCTTCTTCGGGGAAGGATTAGATGATTTCTTTCTGTCTAGCTGCCGAGAAAACTCTGTTGCGTTTTCAATTTATTAGTGTCATTAGCTAGCGTCGTGTTCTATTCTATATGTAGTTTTTATTGCAATCATGAAAATTTTTCAAAATTCTCGACATTTCGTGGTCTAAATGTGAAACGGAGATTAAAGAAATAACAATGCCATGTATAAAAAAGTCGACTATATTTCGGTAGCGAAAAGTAACAGATTAATTTCTCGTATAATTCAGTACAAACTTTTATTTTGCATCTAAATTTTATATTCCACGAGTTATCTATGAAAGAGATGATCTTCCGCACCTGAAATTGCTGCTGTTTCAACCGCACACTCGACACGTATTTGAGACGACCACGAAAATTTATAGGAACCGCTGGATCCCTAGCCTGCCGCTAGTTATGAACATTTATTACAGGCGAGCAAAACCACACTGAGAAAAACGTTTTGTTAATTCAACAAATTTTTTTGTCGATATACAGTCAACAAAACATTTTGTCATGATAACAATATGTTTTGTTGGATCAAACAAATTCACAAAAATCACAAACTCATTTTGTTAAATGAACAAAACGTTTAGTCGTGATAACAATAAATTTTGTTAAATCAACAATAATTTTCAACAAAATAATTTTGCAAATTCAACAAAAAATTTTGTTGGCAATATATCGACAATTTTTTTTGTTGAATCAACAAAACATTTTTCTCAGTGTTTCCAGTGGTAAAACTTCTTTACATATTTTCTTCGCAATTAATTAATTAATTAATGTATTCACAAGGATGAAAATTTGCACGTCGATAAAACTAACTTCAAGTTATAACATGGGATACTTAATACTTGCTAAAACATGATGTAATTAAGAAATTCAACATTTTTGTCTACTGACGTCATAATGTACAGGTCGCGCCATCTATTAACAGGTCTGAACATTACTTTAAAAAATGATAGATTTTTAATATAATTATGGTTATTTTTAGCAAGTATTAAGTATCCCATGCTATAACTTAAAGTTAGTTTTATCGATGTGCAAATTTTCATCCTTGGGAATACATTAATTGCGAAGAAAATATGTAAATAAGTTTTACATTGAAAACACAAGGCACAGATTTTAGGTGGAACTACCTTTCGGGTGAGCTGGGGTAAGTGCTCTTCGTGCATATTACATTTCAATGTGAACAGTACTGCGTTCTAGAAAATTGGAGTTTTGCAGGGGACAGGAACAATTTTCTTCCCAGCAATGCAAATTTATCTTAGAAATACTCTCCTTGCTCTCTGAGAATCCTGTTTAACACTGTTTGAACAATATTCTATTAAACGCATTCATTTCCAAAGATTTATAAACAATTTTTAAAAGCTTTTCTCAGAAGCTTAAGAGACAAACATGAATTTTCTCATTGCACATCACAGAAGCTTGTCAAGAAATCAAAGTGTATTTCAATAACTAATCTTCTGACCAGAATCTTCTGAAATGAATGTGTTTAAGAAGAAAAACAGTTCAGTGTTCTAAACATAAAAGTTCATTCATTGCAGTAAAAGTTAAAACATACAGGTTGCATCCCAAAAATTTTAGTGACTTTCTAAGTAAATTTAAGCACAACTTCAATAAGAATTTTTCAAAATGTTCTACATTTCATGGTCTAAATGCGAAACGGAGATTAAAGAAGTAACAATTCCGTGTGTAAAAAAAAAAGTCGACTACATTTCGGTAGCGAAAAGAAACATAAATTTTTGGTAAATTTTAGTAAACCTTTTATGCTTCTTGTGGTGTGGGATCTGCTGTTGAATATCATCAAATTCCACCTCACTCACAGTTTGTCACCCGGTGGCGCAGTGGTTTGAGCCCTGGCTTCTGACGATTCATCGTAGATGAGTCTGGGTTCAAATCCTGGCGAGACATGGATGTTATGTTTGTTTTACGACACTGGCTCTCTCTCCTCCCTGGAATCAGTGGCCCTAAATTAGGACAATTACTTATAGCCATTGAGTTGCTGACAGTGGTCGTTATACCTCCAAATGAAAAACAAACAAACAAAAGAAAAAAACACTGACTCCGCCTCAAGAGTCCAAACGTGGATGAGACCTATTCCCGTCTCATAAAATCAGTTATGCTCCAATGCCATTTTACTTGTTTGGTAACAGTCTTGTAATTGTCTCGCAAAATGAACACAATGGGGCAAAAACGTTTAAGAGAAAGATGGGCCGTCTTATTAAGAACCGAATTAAAGAGCAAAATGTTTATTACATTCTAAACAAGTCTGTCAGAAATAACACCCCAATCACTGAGCTCAGTTTTAGTGTAGTATTAAACAGTATAATTATCAAAATGATTTTTAGTCAATCTGCATATTAGCTAGCAGATTAATACCTGTAGATGACATACTTCGAGTTCGGGGAAAATTATGCTCCCAAAACTCAGAACAGCGAATTTAACCCTCGCTCTATGGCTTTGTTTTTATTTTTAGAAGCAAAATCAAAAGAAAAAATAATTATTTTGGGGCCCTGCACCGCGCCCGTGCTTCCCTGTAAATCCGCCACTGGCTGTGAGTAATTCACAATTGCATTCATGCTATCAAACAGGGCCAGATTTGCGGGGCCGTGTCGAAATTTGATTGTGGCGCCTAGAAAATATTTCATATTTTAATAACGTCGTTACGTAAAAATTGTCCTCCGTAAAGTTCCCCCACCAAAACTGTCAAAAATGATTACCTCAAAAATGTTATTTGCTTTAAGTTTATGATGGACAAAGTATCTTTTATAAATTCAGCATTTTTTCACACATTGGCAGTAAGTTACGATTTGAAATCGAAAACATCTAAGACGAAAGAAGGCGATTCGGCCAACACAAAATATATTGCAACAGCCTTGAACACCATCAGCTTTCCCACACTTTGACGGCCGTCGGTCACAGTTATAAGCTTCACGCAAAGTGGTACAGCTCCATCAACATGGGCATCTTCAGATATCTTATTCTAACCTCCTTGAACTTAACCCATGTGCACTGCCTCAGCTCCGTCAGTTCACCTTCATTCCATGGTGGAGGATCAGTGGTTCTCATACCCTGTTCTAGCATATCCCACAAATGTTCAATAAGGTTAGTCAGGGCAGTTTGGGGTGCCATGTGGCGAATTCGTTGACGTGTTTTTCTATCACTCAGTAGAAGTGCCAGCGGTGCGTTGTGCTGTTGAAAGATGGCAAAGTGGTCCAGGTAAACCTTCTGAAGATACGGATGGAGATGGTAGGCTAACAGGGTGCCTGTGGCGTACTCCTACCAGTGTTTGTGGAATGATAACCAACGGTTGCTGGGAAAAAGCTAACCAGACCAGACCACCCCCACTGGCCTGTTGAACCCTAACTGTACAACCAGGGGATAGTGCTTCATGCTGTTTACGCCATACGCAAAAACAGCCATTAGCATGGCGCAGCAGGGAACGCGACTTACTCCAGACGACCTTCTTCCATCTGTCGAGGGTCCATTGCCCATGCGAGGCATTGTTTGCGATGACTGAGCGTCATCTTGGGCGCCCTTGTTTGGTCTCCGGCTGTGGAACCCCAGGCGAAGCAAGGTGTAGTGCATGTGGAAATAGGTCGAACTGCACCGTTGTACTCGTGGGTTACTGTTGCACGTCATTGCTGCGATACCAGTCGTGACACCCGACGGTCACCTCTAGGATCAACCGCGCGTGGCAGACCAATGCGAGCACTTCTGCTGGATGTCTGTGCATGATTAATCCAGCCCTGGTACACCCTTCATACAGTAGTACCGGAGCAGCCAATAAGTGTGGCCAGGGCTGGACTGGGGACAAAACGCAGCCCTGGCATTTTTAATTGCGGCAGCCCACTTTGACTTCTTCATATAGCTTTGGGTGAAAAACTAAAAGTATTTACCGTTCATCTGTCCAATTCAGCAATCTGATCACAACAGTAAACTGGAAAACTTTTTGCTTATTTGCAAGATTTTCTTGATTTTTGACATTTGTTATGCCTTGCAGGGCAGCTTCAATAAGAACACAATCCCGACAGATCTGCACTGCAGAAAGTAAGATATGCTAAAATACTGCAATTTATATTTGTGTTTTGGTCACAAGAGATTTCAGTTGTTTTAATGAAGTATAAAAGGTTACATGCACAAAGATACTGGGCCGCCCCGGTGGCGCAGTGGTCTAAGCGATGGCCTCTGATCATTCGTCCGAAAGGGGGCCCGGTTCGAATCTCGTGAGGCATGGATGTTGTGTTTGTCTTACGGCACTGGCTCTCTCCCTTCCCTGGGACCAGTGACCCTAAATTAGGGACGGGCGACTGCTTATAGCCCATTGAGTTGCTCACGGTGGTCATTAAACCTCCAATCAAAAAAAAAAAAAAAAAGATGCTGGAAATGACCAAATATTAGTCAAGGAAAACTCTTAGTATCTGGGGGAATTATGTTTAATGAAAGAAAAATGAAGATCTATGCTATAAGCATATTTGCAGAACAGGAGAAAATGAAATTCTGAATTAAAAAATTACTATTTATATTTTTATGTGTACATAAGTTCTTGGGTATCTAGAGAAGTGCCTGCGATAAAGCAGCAACAGAAGTATCTAGGGATTGGGAGTAATTACAGCTGCTACTCCTTATCCAAGTGCGCTTTTAGAGTGGCAAGAAATTTTGAAAGTAACTTTAACAATTCAATAAAGCTTCCACGATACACATTCTCATCTTCCATCACGGCAGCACTTCCATTATTTCCAGGAAACGAAAGACCTTGTTTACCAATAAACTTTAAAATTTATACAGTTCTAATATTTTCTTTATCTCCGAAATTTCTGTCTCCCGTTTAGTCACCATAGCAACTTGTCAAATGTGCTTCGGCACATGCAAAATATTGTTTACTTGTTTCATGTTCAATAATATGTTGCATTACATGACGCCAAACTGTCATACCATGAACAAAAACACTGGGATTATTTCGGTTCCATAGGCTAAGCAAGCAGAACAAAATAACGCCTTATTTTTTTGCTGAATAAGACAGGTGCTGCGTGAGCATACCACTCTTTTGCGTAAAAAATTTTGAGGTAACAAGCAAGGAGGAAATAGATTAATAAGGGTGAAACTTGAAAAAAAAAGTCAGTTGTAAGTTTACTAACCTCAAAAGGAATAAAGAAAATCATACATAGCAACGTCCTCATCTTGCAGTTTTGAAAAACATTTATGAAAATGAACACGTTTCTTTGAAAACAGAATAAAACTGAAGAGCATCCCCATCATCTGAAGACACGTCACAAACTATTTCTTCAAGAAAATAATATCCTTTTTCTGGAGAATTTCGCACTTCATTCCTAACTGAAATTACTTCCGTTTCAGAAGCACATACAGATTTATCTATCTGCTTCTGTTCCGTCAATGTACGATACGTCACAGGATATGAACCAGCCGTTTTACGTACCTTCTGTTCATTAAACATGTCAGATAAATTCTATCAAACAAAAGTTTACCTTCAAAATCTCAATTCACCAAAAAAAATTCCTATTTTTTTTTTTTTTTTTTTTATTGAAGGTTTAACGACCTCCGTGAGCATCGGGTCAATCTTTCAATTTCCATTTTATGTTCTGGCGTGAATCTTTGAGTGCATCGGTGCACATGAGATTCACGCCTGGTGCCGCGGCCAACAAAATCGTGTGACAGGTTCCACGCACCGTTACCGCCCGCCTCGGCAGGACCTCTGCTAGTGCCGTGTAACAATAGCTGTCCTAGTGGCTGGGATGGAGTTCCTGCTTCATTCAAGGAAAACAGAACACAATATTTGCAATAATCTGCGTCTTCCAATTGGAGGTAAGATAATCATTTCCATCTTTTCCGCCACTTAATCTGGAATCTGAGATTTTTTTTACCCCGACAGCAGTGGCAGGAAAATCGAAGCTACTTTCTCACACCCAATTGTCTTGTAACGCGTTAAATCTGTGGTACGTACTTGTTCAAATTTTTACTTACCAATAATGCAACGTCATTTGGACTTGATTTTATTTCAGTTTTTGGGACTTCTCTAACTTCAAATAATTCTATGTCCGAGGCCTCTCACACAGCGGGTGCTTCATTTGCAACCGATTCTGAGGGAATTTTTTCACTCCTAATTTCCTTCGAAAAATAACCATGTAAGGCACACAAACGTTTAGACATCGCAAATGGTGAAGTCAAAAGAAACAACCTAAAGGTTTGCAGAACCGAAGGCGACTCTTGGTCCTTACTGTAAGAACGCGAGCGCCTCGATCACGAAACCGGGGTTTCCTCTCCTCGTCTATAAAACAATGAATTCGTCTTAGCTCGAGAGCCAGTGTCGTTTTCACATTGCAGTTTCTTCCAGAATCGACTCGGGTTACGTATGCGCCCTCTATCTGAGCGCATGCGTTAGGTGAAGTTCGTTCCGGATGGGTCTCTTCTAGTGAAAAGGCAGCACAGCTTCCGCAGCTGATCGCCTTGGCAACCCTCGAACGGAGAGATAAAGTGGGTGGGTGGGAGGATAAAGGAAGTGGCCGAACAGGATTACACTAGCAGGCGCGTGTTGTGAAAAAGCAGCCGCAGGCTATAAGCAGTCGCCCGTTCCTAATTTAGGGTCACTGGTTCCAGGGAAGGGAGAGAGCCAGTGCCGTAAGATAAACACAACATCCATGCCTCACCGGGATTCGAACCCGGCCCCCTTTCGGACGAATGATCAGAAGCCATCGCTTAGACCACTGCGCCACCGGGGCGGCAAAAATTTTCCTATTACTTCCAACTACAAAAGCTACACATGTAAAGGTAGAATCAGTAAGCAACCATGGTGCTACTTCCATTTTTTTTTTTTTTTTTTAAACGGCTGTGGCCATTTTCAATGATCTAAGGGTAGTATATGTCTTCAGCAGCAGTTACAACTACGCCACGAACTCTATGCCCTCAAAAAGCAGATGAGAGCAAGTGATTGGGGACCTTGGAGCAATTTGACAGTGATCCAATTCGCTGCTAATCATCAGTTTTTATGCCTGCTTATTGCTTATGCAGACTAACTCTCAGCTCAAGCCATATTTCTCAATTCTTCGTAATTCTGTTTGGACTTGTTGAACAGAAATAGCTTTACACCGATGGCCCAACAGTAGAGTTTCGCGACGGCCCACAGGGAATTTGCCAGGTGACTCCTATGGCCAGTCTGGCCCTGAGTGTGGCTGACCAATGTGAGCCCTTCTGCTGGATTTCTGTGCATGGTTAATCTAGTCCTGGTACACCCTTGATACAGTAGTATGGGAGCAGCCAACAAGTGTGGTTGACCAATGTGAGCCCTTCTGCTCGATGTCTGCGCATGGTTAATCTAGTCCTGGTACACCCTTGATACAGTAGTATGGGAGCAGCCAACAAGTGTGGTTCACCAGTGTGAGCCCTTCTGCTGGATGTCTGTGCATGGTTAATCCAGTCCTGGTACACCCTTGATATAGTAGCATGCAAGCAACCAACAAGTGAGGCTGACCAATGTGAGCCCTTCTGCCAGATATCTGTGCATGGTTAATCTAGTCCTGGTACACCCTTCATACAGTAGTACAGGAACAGCCAACAAGTGTGGCTGACCAATGTGAGCCCTTCTGCTGGATGTCTGTGCATGGTTAATCCAGTCCTGGTACACCCTTCATACAGAAGTACAGGAACAGCCAACAAGTGTGGTTGACCAATGTGAGCCTTTTTGCTGGATGTCTGTGCATGGTTAGTCCAGTCCTGGTACACCCTTGATACAGTAGAACGGGAGCAGCCAACAAGTGTGGCTGACTAATGTGATCCCTTTTGCCGGATATCTGTGCATGGTTAATCCAGTCCTGGTACACCCTTGATACAGTAGTACGGGAGTAGCCAACAAGTGTGGCTGACCAATGTGGGCCCTTCTGCTGGATGTCTGTGCACGGTTAATCCAGCCCTGGTACACCCTTGATACAGCAGTACGGGAGCAGCCAACAGGTGCGGCTGTTTCCGAAACAGTGGCAGCTGCCCTCTAGGCACCAACTATCTGGCAGCCGTCAAAGTGGCGTATGTCGCCACGTCTATACTTGCTGGTTACGTACAGATTACGATTAATCTGATGATTACCATTTAGTAAGATATGCCACACACCTTAGCGGTCTCACAACATCCCCTGTCTGGAAATAGAAAAGTGCAAGAGCCAAACTGTCCCCTAAGAAAGTACGAATAAGAAAATTAGAATCCCCATTTTCTACTGAAACTTGGATTATGTACAGAGACTAGGTATGCATAATTTATAGTAGCTTCATGTGACAATAACACGTAGCACTTCATTACCTCTCTGAATATGTAAAACGACGGGTGTTCGTAAACCCCCCCCGTTTAATTTACTCGGGGTGTCCCTAACACTCTCCTTTGAGCCACACACCCTACATTTTTATAAGGCATAGACAAAATTGCCGCTCAAGTATAGAATCAACGAACCAAGTAACAATCGTTCTTCCATGTAGAGAAAGCGACTATGCACAAATGCATTTTTCATTTTCCCAGCAAAAAAGAGAGGCAAGGCTAACAACTTGCCAATTTACAGGGGTGGGTGGAAGGGGTCAAAACATTACACTCCAAAAGGCAGCAGTTATCTATGACTACAGATTTTACCCTATGCAGGTCTAGTGATTAAACCTATGGAATTTTGACTTTTTGGAAACTGAAGCATCACCCTTGCCAAATGCAAATAACTTCCTTCCCTCATTGCCATCTCCTTTAGATTAAACAATTTGGTTCGTATTGCATTCTGCCAGAAGACAGTGCAGCAGGTGATTCCTTGAAACACACACAAATTTCTTATATGAAACATGTGTACGAGGGGAAAAAAATATTTTTGTCTCTCTACTTAAGTTGTGAGGCCCAAGGCATCAAAAAACCCGTCTGGTGGTAAATTTTTATGTGTTGTAAAGCAGGACTAAGTAGAATCATGGAAAAAGTCATATGAGTGCACCCTACATTCAAATTCATCTTAGATACAGACCATAATTACGCAGTTCTTTTTTCTTCCCTTACCTAAAAGGTCGGTGGCCTTAAATATGGGATTAGAACATTCTTCAAGTAACACATTTTATAAAATATGTTGCCGGTAATGCAATACTAGCTAATTCCCATATATGTAGGCTGTTGAATGCTGATGGCCCAGTCCTGTTGGCAGAGAACAAAAGTTAGTTGCAGAATGTGTTGCCACACATGTCAGAAATTTGTATGAAATTCAAACTGAGCATAAATTTGGAAAAAAAAATCAGTTATGGTTTTTAAGAAATGAACTGTTAGTACTGAATGTAAGATCAGTCTAAATGGTACAGAGATACACCAGGTTAATGAGTTTGTATATTCAGGAAGCATTTTTAACAGAGAAAACAATTAGATGGTAAAATGAGCAGGGGAGTGAATTCAACTTTGGAAGTCACAGCTGCTTTAGGACGATTTCATAGGACTAACAGGCTCTCAAAAAAGTCCCGAGTGGAAATAAATTGTTCCTACTCTGACATACAGCAGTGAAACCTAGGTACTGAAGAATAGACCTAGGAGTTGTTTGCATGCTGGAGAGATGTGTGACGTATGGAGGATTTGTGGCATGACATGTTCTGATCATTTGAGAAATGAAGATATGTTGCAGATGTGTAATGTGCAGCAAAGTGTTATTAGTAGGGTGGAGACAAATATCCTGAGGTTTTTTAACTGTGCTAAAAACTGAGCAGCAAAATGCTTAGTTAATTTACACTGCCGGACAATTGCTAAGGACGGATGACAATAGCAACGATAGCAACCATAAAATGGAAGGCAGGAAAATGTGGAATTTAGCATAAGTGCGGGATACAGTAAGACGTGTTGTGCATATGCAAATTTTGGATTGCCGAACTTGTTCGTGACGTCATAGCGCTGATAAGAGATAAAAAGGATTTGACGCGTATTGACCATTGTTGTTCAAACGCAAAGTTGAAAGGGCAAGAATCAATTGACGAACTTGCAATTTTCAGTATGTCTTCCCGACATCACCTAGATTATTTTACGCGTGGCCGTATTATTGGCAAGATTGAAGAAGGGCGAAAAATAACAGATGTAGCCAGGGAGTTCGACGTCAGCCACAGTGTTGTTTCAAGGCTTTGGAAATCATTTCAAACAAATGGAGAGTGTAGCAAACGTCACGGGGAGGTCGTGTTCGCAGTACGACACCTGCAGAAGATCGGTACATAGTGCTATCAACAAAAAGACACCGGCGCAGCACAGCTAGAGAGGTAGCAAATCAGTTTATGGCTGCTACTGGCAAGCGGATCTCCCGAAAAACTGTCGTCAGACGTTTGCATGAAGGAGGACTATACGCCTGCCATCCTGTTGTGGGCATCCCATTGTCCAGACGTCACCGTACCGCCCGTTTGCAATGGTGCCATCAACATCGCAATTGGACTGATAACGACTGGTCTGCTGTCCTCTTCTCAGATGAGAGTAGATATAGTCTATCATCTGATTGTCGACGACAACTGATCTGGCGTGATAGTGGTACTGCATATTGTCCAGCAAACATACAGGAAAGGGACCGATAACCGACATGTAGTGTCATGGTATGGGCTAGCATCATGATCAATGGCCGTACGTACCTCTATGTGCTTCCAACTGGTACTATGACAGGCCAACGATACATTAATGATGTTCTGCTACCTCATGTTCGCATGTTCCGTGGTGCTGTCGGTGATAGATCATTTTCATGGACGACAACGCAACATGTCATTGAACAGTCGCTGTCCAGGAGTGTCTTGAGAGCGAGGATATTCAATGCCTCGTATGGCCAGCACGTTCTCCAGATCTGAATCCCATTGAAAATGTGTGAGATGCTTTGGGGAGGAGTCTTGCTGGTCGCCAATGCCCTCCAATAAACAAGGACACCCTCATCCGTGCACTGACAGAGGAATGGGATAAATTACCCCAACAGCTGCTTGATAATTTTGTGCAAAGCATGACACGACGTGTGGAATCTTGCATCGCCCTCCATGGTGGCCATATCCCGTATTGACATCTTACGCCGGAACGCCTGCAGACGGTAATTGCATTTTTTTCACCTTTACGTATTCTGCACAAAATGGCCTGTTTGTTCCTTGAACACGTTCCAAAGCCGTCTGGATTTCAGAGCACAATAAATTGTCTTTCTTGTAATGTCCTGGCATTTTGACATTATTTTATTTCACTTGGCATCCAACCACACTTACTTTTTTATGCGCTATATAGCCGTTTATGATCCGTCCTTAGCAATTGTCCAGCAGTGTATTATGCTCAAGTGGCAGGGAAGGTAAAAGGTGGACAAGGAAATCATCGGAAGACTAAATTCAGGCATGTCTTTACAAGAAGAAGATAATCACTATGATGTACAAAAGATTCTGTGTGCAACGTGTGATGAATGTTAGTGAAGCTCGAGTTGTGTGCCAAGATCACTGTAAATGGAAACATTAGATACATCAACAGTAAGTAAAATATAACATAATGGCTTTTAAACTTTTAAATAGCAGATGAGCTTTCTTTAAGGATCTAACCTATGAATCTCAGACAACTTAGTGATATGTATGTTAATCATGCAAGCATTACAAAACATCATTGTGATAAGCTCAATTGTGGTGGTTTTATTAAATCATTTGATAACATGAATTTAAACCGAATTTATTGGTGTAGAACAGAAAATTAAAGTTTTCAGGCTTTCGCACATGAACTAGATGACTTTTTCAAGGAAGGTAGACAGCAAACTGAATAATAATTGAAGGCGTTCAAATTGTTGAAGCATTCTATTATTCAGTTTGCTGTCTACCATCCTTGAAAAAGTCATCTGGTTGATGTGCGAAAGCTTGGAAACTTTAATTTCTATTCTAGACCAATACATTTGAATTACTAGTATAATTATACTATTTAAGTATAGGTTATTACTATAGTATACTATTTAAGTACGCCTTGTTATTTAATTAATTGATAACATGCACATTTCATACATGACTGTCTAATGTGGTATGAAAAATCATTTAATGTTCTGAGAAAGCTGTGCATGTATGTAGTAAGTGATTATTTGAATGACAATTTTCTTTTAATAAATGATCATGGACTACAAGTAAAGATACTCTGCGTATGTCCATATTTCATTGTCAGTAAATACCACAAATGATACAATAAATACCAACTTAAACTTCCTTTCAATTTCGCATGTAGTATTGGATGTGTGCAAAAGTTCTACTCGTTTTTGTAATACATGCAAATTGCAATTAAGAGTACTTACGTCACAGATGACGCTGCGATGCCAAATTTTCGGTCAATAAAGTGTGGAGCAGTAGAGCATATAGAGGAACTAGGTTTGCCTCTGTAAGTCATTCGTAATGAAAATCACGGACAGTGTAACATGGCATGCAATAAGGAGCATATTAGACATTGCTTACTGTATGAGTTCGATAAAAGAGCAGCAGCGACTTGCCGCAACATCTGCCAAGTGTATGGGGAGGATGCAGTTGATGATAGCAAGTGTCGTCATTGGTTTTAAAAATTCCGGGATCAAGACAGAAGCTGTAAATATCAACCACGTCCTGGATGCCCATCCGTGGTTTCTGACAAGGATGTGGACCAAGCCATAACAAATGACCTATATCCAACCATTCAGGAATTAGCTGAAACATTGTCGGTACAAAGAACAACAGTCAAAAGACAGATGGATGCGCTTGGGTTCATCACCAAGTTCGATAACTGGGTTCCGCACCAGCTTTCTGCAAAGCAACGAGAGGAGAGAATCTGTACCTGCGTTTCTTTGCTTTCTCGTCAAAGAAATGAACCGTTTTTGGAACAAATTGTAATGGGTGATGAGAAATGGGTACCGTACCATAATGTAAAGCATCGACGGACTACGTGCCAAGGTGTGGAACCTGCTCTATCGACCTCAAAATGAAGGACTGCGTCCCAAAAAGGTTTTGTTGAGTGTTTGGTGGGATGTTCAGGGATAATCCACTGGGAAGTGTTAGCACCTAACCGAACAATATATGCTGACCTCCACTGCCAACAGTTGGACAGATTGCGAGAGCAACTGACATTGAAGTGGCCAGCACTTGTCAATCGCAAAGGCATGATCCTTCATCATGATGCCAGACCTCATGCTGCTTTAATCACTTGGCAAAAATTACTGAACTTTGGTTGGGAAGTGTAACCTTACCCGGCGTATTCCCCTGACCTGGCACCTCCAGACTACCACCTTTTTCGACCGTTACAGAACACCTTCGGTCTCCAAATCTTCGATGATGTGGATGATGTGAAAACAGCATTACACGACTTTTTTTACTCTAAAACACAGGAGTTTTTCCAGCGTGGGATTCACCTACTGATAGACTGATGGCAAGAGGTCATACAGAATTATGGCAATTATATGAAATCTTAGATACGTTATTTGTTGTGTTCTTCTCCTTTCTTTGTAACCTGCAAAAACGGGTATAACTTACGCACACACCCAATATTTTCTGTATTTTGCTGTTATGTTTCTAACAACTTTCAAAATAACAACTTTGCCTCTGCAATGGGAAAAAATGATGGGAACACTATAATGACTGAAAAAATATTTATTAATGTCAAAACTTAATAAAAGTGCAAAATAATAATCATTCAAAAGAACTGCAGAGCCAAAAATATAATTCATCTCAAAATATGACAAAAGTTTCACCTAACATCAACTAGCAGGTATTGTCACACTGTAACATATGAAAACTAAAAAGATTTTTTCTCACTACTATGAATGCAGTCAACACAACATGCATACAGTGCTGAGAAAAAATCTGTTAACCCTTAAAATTTAGAATATTAATTAATCCAGAACACAGCGTACGAGATGCAGTACAATATAACAGAACGACTGCTAAAAATAGAAATAGCTTGCCTAAGATGGGAGAAATCTCATTTCCTTTGGCAAATGATTGTGTCTTCCATTTGTTTTCAAAACAATATTATTTCTAGTATGACAACGAGCCAGGCACCTGTACTTTGCATAATCTACACATCTCCAAATAATTTTTACTCCAGTATTACGATGCACTAAATACATATAGTCCCCAAGAACAAGCAAATCGTTTCCCTTCTGGCTCTTTATGAATCTTAGGGGACATTCTGAAAAATTACAAAAAAACATTTTAATTGCATTCATTTAAAAAAAGTGATCAAAGTGCCATAATTAGTGATAACAAAAATAAATTTTCTAACAAAAGAATAACTTGAACAACACTTTTCTGAAAGCTATTTTCCAGTGTTACTATTTTATATCTGGACCAATCTTTACCACTAAAAAACCCTTTTGTGCGGCACTTCTCTGCATTCGCCATTACAAACAAAAATATTGCATAAAACATAAATTCACTACACTTGACATTTATCATACATGCCCTAGGCTTAGAATAAAACAAATTACTATTGTCTGTATCAAGATTTTTCAGAATGTCATGATCTGTAAATAATTTCTAACCTGCAAAAATGATCTTTTCAGAAAGCTTTGTGGCAGACTTAGACAGAGTCAGTAATCAGGCAGAAACAGTGTCAAGTTTATCACTGTTATGAAAGGCTTTGTACTTTACCATTTCATTATTGAATTAAATAGTTTCATGCATATGTAAGTCCCATTATTAGTAAATATTGAACTAAACATGACCAATCTAAACACAAGGGAGGGGGGTAAACATAATAATATATCACAAAGGGCCCTGAAAAACATGAAGGAAACACAAAGCTCAGTTTTTAAAATAAAATAACTTAGAGTGAAAAAGAGAGGATTGTTTCTTTCTTCATTATCTTTTAAAACAAATTTTATTAATATTAGATTATATTAAAGCCAAAACAAATAATTTGAAGGGAAATCTCCACAACTGAGAAAAAACATACTCTGCACACAGAGAAATGAGATGATCATGGATTATTCCTCAAAACCTAAATCAGTGGTAAATGAAAACAAGTACGTACAGGGGTTGTCCAAAATAATGGAAACACCTAGCTGAAAACAGTGACTTTGGTATGTGCTGCTTTTTGAGTAAAACGAACATGTAGCTACAATTTTTTTTTGTAAAAAAGTGTTGCTTATAGTCTCAAGGGTCTGTGTGATTGCATTGAAAATCGGTGTTTGCATAATTTCATTCCAGGTGAAGGCACAATGAGTGACCTGTCGGAGTTCCAAAGAAAGCAGATTGTAGGAGCCCGTCTGGTTGGTGCGTAGGTAACCACAGTGGCACAGGTATTGGGGGTACCAAGAGGTAGAGTGCCGAAGTTCATGACATCATACAATGTTCATGGCACATCATCATCTGCGAGACACAACTGTGGTAGGAAAATCAAACTCACTGCGAGAGACAGGAGGACATTACAGAGGATTGTGACCATAAGGAGGAAGACCACAGTGACGAAAGTGACTGCTGAGCTTAATGCACATCTTCAAAACCCAGTGTTGACCCATATCGTGCGAAGGGAATTACATAAGCACAATATTTACGGCAGAGCTGAGATTGCAAAACCCCTGGTGTCACAGATGAATTTGAAATGGAGACTACAGTGGTTAAAGGAACATAAAATGTGGACTGCAGATCAATGGAAACATGTCTTGTTTTCTGATGAATCAAGTTTCTCACTATTCCCCACCACAGGGCGGGTTTACGTGTGAACCCTTGCAGAAGCCTACAACTCAGACTGGGTCCTTCCTACAGTGAAGCATGGGGGCAGTTCTGTAATGGTTTGGGCCATGATCTCGTGGTTTGCAGCAGGCCCCATTATCACCTTACATGGACGGATCACTAGCTGTGACTATGTCACTCTTTTGGCCGACCATGTGCATTCAATGACGCAGACATTGTTTCCGTCAGGGGACTGCACCTTTCAAGATGATAATGCCCTGATTCACAGAAGACGAACTGTTCAATCATGGTTTGAGAAACATGAGGATGAAGTTGCACACCTTCCCTGGCCTGCACTATCACCGGACTTAAACATCATCGAGCCCCTGTGGTCTGTGTTGGAAAACAGGGTGCGATCCTATTATTTTCTTACGGTGTCTCTCGTGGCATTGGAGCAGTTTCTGCTGGAAGAATGGTACAACATACCACTTACCATCATCCAGGACTTGTATGCGTCCATTCCAAGGAGGATTCAAGCAGTTTTAAATGTCATGGGTGCTCCCACACCATATTAGGTGCATAACACCTATTGTTTCAAAGTGTTTCCATTATTTTGGACAGCCCCTGTACTGTGCAGTACATACAAGTTCATGTAATGCATGCATGCAAGTCATAACAAAAAGTAATTCTGCTGTGATTTCTGCAGAACCTAACTTATTTCTTCTCAGCTTTTAACAATCCAAGTTTTATATATGGCATCCTTAATGCAATTACTTCAAACAACTAGATTCCATTCATAATAATTTAGAACCAGGGTCAGCAGCAGTGTCTTGTTCCATTATGCAGTTTACCTAAGAATTTAAAAAGTTCATGAGGGGTAGGGGGGAAAAACTGCTTTATGTAAATATAGAAATTGAGCGAAAACACACCGAGTCACGTATGGTAAAAAGGTTCATTTAGCGGTAGCTTTCAGTCATCCTACGGCCTTGATCACCCGTGATTGACTTGATGGGCTGGTTGTCAGAACTACAATTTGAAATTGGGGTGCTGGAACTGTTGCCAGATTTTAGTAGCGAGATCCAAATAAATGGGATCTGATAAGGGGTCTCTGAATTGCAGTTTTTGGTGAAAGGAACACATTGAAGACACTCTGCAGTTCCCCTTTGGAAAGAAACAAAAAAGGTTGCCCCATTCATCAACAAAGCATCTTTGTGTTTCCAAGAAAGCATAGAAATTTTGTTGACCAAAAACTGCAATTCAGAGACCCCTCACCAGATCCCATTTATTTGGATCTCTCTACTAAAATCTGGCAACAGGCGCCATAGGATGACCGAAAGCTACCACTAAATGAACCTTTTTACCATACACGACTTTGCGTGTTTTCACTCGATTTTTATGTTTATGTGTTATTGTCGCGTGAAGCCTGAGTTTGAACCAAACTGCTTAACGGTGAGTTCTTTTGTATTATTCCTAAAATCATTTTTCTTCAATTACTTAATCAAAACTTCTATTATGGGAATTTCTACTAGGTATTATTTTATTTATTTGCAAATTTTCGAAGAAAACTCTTCTTCTTCAGGATGTCTTTTGTTGTCACTTTCCTCCATCACTAATACTGTTATGGCTAACCTTGACGGTTACGGTTATTTTTCACCAAATCCTGCCAGATGTTAGGCAGGGACAATTCTCTGCAATCATTGATCATGGAATTAGTGATAACAAAAATAAATTTTCTAACAAAAGAAAGACTGCAGAGGATTATTCCTGCCTAACATCTGGCCCAATTTGGTGAAAAAACCGTAACCGTGATAGTGACCTAAAAAAGTGACAACAAAAGATAGCCTGAAGAAGGAGAAGAGTTTTCTCCGAAAAATTGCGATTAAATAAAGTAATACCTAGCAGAAATTCCCATAATATAGCTTTTGATTAAGTAACTGAATTAAGAAACTAGGAAGCCAATTTTCAACATCATCTTTCCTGTATTTATATACATCTGTAGAAATCCCAATCTCCCTTTAACCTCAACATTTTTATCTTTACCTTAGACATCAACAAAAGACAAAGCTCCAGCAATATTGCCTGCCCTTATAAATTCCTGATGCTATGTCAGTAGTGGTGAATGAACAAATCCCAAATGCGTTTTGTTTCGCTACCATATCTCTCATTTTGTAATTGCTTTTATGATACAGAACTGAAAGTAACATCAAAGAGAAAACAAAAAGACACGACAGCATTTACTTAACATCTTCGTTTGCATTACTACACCTTTTCTCCAACTCCCTATGAATTTCTCCTGTATTAAAAAAAGCTTGTCTTCATACGGTATCAAAACTTAAAAAAGTTTTTGTCATTAATTGGTGAAAAGTGAAAAAAAGAACTGATGCACAAACAAAAATATAATTATGCAATATGAAAACAATAGTTTTTATAACACTGTGTAGATTAAACTTAATCTATCTTATGTCCAAGAAAAAAATCATATTATGCTTCACATATCTAATGAAAACTTTACATTTATAGATGTTACTCATTTTTGCAGCTGTTTTTCTGTTCTGCATGATTGGTTTTGTGCAAAAATTTCCTTAAATATTTTCTTATTTTCCTTAAACATATTATTATAAAAAACTTTTCATAGCGATATATTTGGCTTAAATGAATAACTAAAATCTCAGAAATCCAAAAAGTCCTCTAAAACGGTCATTTTAAGCATGCTTTGTAATAAGAGTTTGCTCTTACAAATACAACTTTTCATACAATTTCTTCTGTAGAAATTTTTAATGAAGTGCAGATATCAATCAGCATTGTGATATTTAAATTTAATTAGATCCACTGATCATGCTGAGTCTTAAAAAATCCAGGACAATTACATGTGTAACCCCTGTATCCAAGAATTTCACTCACACTATGCTAAGGAACACTGAATTCCCTACAAGTGCAATATCACATTATTTTTTGCTAAAGAATTTGCACACAGAGCATTCTTGTAACATAAAGAAAGAAAAAACTATGAAGTCACCATTAAAAAACACATTGATTCTTTTGGACCACATTGCCTTATCTCAAGCAAATTACTTTCCATTTTTACCCGAGTTTATAATGTTAAGATTTACACAACGGGCATCAACGACACATAAACAAGCGAAAAATTGTGATGCAATTATTTCCTGTTTTCAGGTGAATCAGTTGATTTTTTTTCACTCACCATGAAGAAAAAAATGCAACAACAGGAAGTCTTTAAAAACATTCCCCAAAATTCTGCATTTTTAAGTTGACTTTCCACTTATGTGACAAATTAGTTCCAACTTCCAGATCAATTAGATGACAATTTTTACTGAATGTTCATAAATCATGAAGAAAATAAAATGTGAAAACCATTTTGTTTTTGCATTGCCTTACTCTCTCAAACATCAGTATTTCTTTTTTAATGGAGAGAAAAAGGTGCCCATACGGTTGTTGTATATTTTGTAATCTTATGATATACATAAATAAAATACATAAAGAGGAATATGGCAAGATTTTGAAAAATTTCAATAGAATGCTCCTTAACATAGATATCAAAATTTAGTTTATATTAACTAACTTCATGATAACTTTAAATAACATCACAATCAACTTTTTATTTAATGTGCAAACAAACAATTAAAATATTTCAAGTCGTGATTCAACACTTACACACATCATGACACCTTATTGCCCTATATTAAAGACACGTAAAAAGCACAGATGTTCACTGAGACCTCCAAGCAAAGTACTAACTAGTATCTTTTTAAAACATTTAATTATTACAAACTACCCTATAAAGAACATTTAAACTGACTCTGAAAATTATTACTATCTAACCAACATAAATATTCAATTCCATATTAAAAGCTAAGACTTTACACCATTTACATATACATACAATTCATGATTTGCCCTTTTTTACTAAAAATTTAAGTAATAAAACTCACTAACCATTTAAAGCAAGTTAGTTAAATCACAGAATGAACACATCTTTTTTGCACTTCACTCCCAGTCCCCGACTCAAGCTGGCATAGCCTTAGAGCTTCAACAATAACGAACGTCAGCATTTTTACATGTGTTTAATACGTAGCCATGAGAAGTCATGGTGTGCATAAGTGCTGACATTAACATGACTTGAGAGATTTTAATCAAAATTAAGTTTCTAGACTGGTAAACAGTCATGACATCTAAAATGAATACCTAACAAACTGAATCAGAAAAAGATTGCAGTTACCAAACGTTCAGCTTTTCCCCTTTAATGAACTAGAAGAATACAGACTGCAAATTGATTATGGTTACCCTATGAATAACTTTCTGATATTAAATGCTGAATTGAAGAACAACTATGATTGCTGCTTGCAAAGAAAAATATTATTTACAATTGTGTGATGATAAAATTGAGATCCTCTAAAACACTGAGCTAATACTCTTATATCCCCATACGCAAAAAAAGGCATATGGCGCGATATTACGTGGGCAAAGACTTCAATGTAGAACTGCTATTAAAAGCAGCAACAATACTGTTTGTCACATATATTTTGTTTAAGTATGCAGGGTGGAGTAGTTAGGTCCATATAATGATATGAAAATACAAAACGAACATTAATGGTAAAACATTTTACTTACTCATAATAATTTTGGCATTTTTAGTCACTGTGGCAAAGCTTCTGCCCGATAGAATGGACATTTGCTTATTTAGATGAGATCCAAGTTCTGCCTGGATGGAAGATTTTTGGATTAAAAAAACACTATTTCGAGTTAAAATTCTATACCTTTGTATAGGTGTTTGCAAGGAATGATGATTAAAAATGAGAAAGTTAAAAAACCCAAATGAATAAAAAGGACACAAAGGAATAAAAGATGGCCCCAAACTTAATTCACCACTGCAACACACTTCCAAACATGTTTCGGCAAAAATTTTGCCTTCCTCAGTGGAAACATTAAAGTGTACGTGGGCACCAAAGTCCTAATCAGCGATCCTCGAAAGACTGATGTAATGTCTTGTATTGCTCTGCCTTCAGCCTTTGTCGTCGCAGACCATGAACAACTGCGTATCACTGCGCAAGCTGTTAGTGGCGGCATCTATGGCATTGTGTACTTCTTGGTCTACTTTTGTCATTCCGCACCTGTGATCTTTGAACCTATGTTTATTAGCCTTTTGAACTCGATTGTTATCCTGTTTGATCAGATATCGCCAGGCATGAGGTAATTCAATTGGTGAATTAGTGTTGCAGCATTTATTTCCAAATTTCTCAATGACCCCCGCTTCCGATGTTATGATCTGTCTATGAGTCTTGTGTGATGTCAAATGTCTAATATTCTCCCAGTCAGGCTTTGATTGATTTTCTATGCAGTGTTGTATCAGAGCCGTTCTTGGTCTTTTCTTTTGCTAATCTTGAATATGTTCTTTCAATCTCGTAATCATACGTCTCTTTGTACTTGCAATATAAATGGAATCTTGTTGATTATTGTCTGTCTTGGTTGGAATGGCATATACTCCTGCTCGATCTAGGATGGATTTTTTGTTACTACCAGAAGTTAGTAATGAGCCATTATCAATGATGCTTTCTGCATGATTTATTTCATTCGAAACACATTCTTTCTTTAATATGTTACTTAATGGTGGTAAGTATGGAAAGGAGATGTAAGATTTATATATATTCTTTTGTTTCGTCTGGTTTTGATTATTCTTAAGATTGTTATATATTGAATTAATCAAACGTTTATTGTATCCAAAATGTTCAGCTATATTTTCAATCCATTGGAAATAAATGCTGCAACACTAATTCACCAATTGAATTACCTCATGCCTGGCGATATCTGATCAAACAGGAAAACAATCGAGTTCAAAAGGCTAATAAACATAGGTTCAAAGATCACAGGTGCGGAATGACAAAAGTAGACCAAGAAGTACACAATGCCATACATGCCGCCACTAACAGCTTGCGCAGTGATACGCAGTTGTTCATGGTCTGCGACGACAAAGGCTGAAGGCAGAGCGATACAAGACATTACATCAGTCTTTCGAGGATCGTCGACGAGGACTTGGTGCCCATGTACACCTTAATGTTTCCACTGAGGAAGACAAAATTCTTGCCGAAACATGTTTGGAAGTGTGTTGCAGTGGTGAATTAAGTTTGGGGCCATCTTTTATTCCTTTGTGTCCTTTCTATTCATTTGGGTTTTTTAACTTTCACGTTTTTAATCATTCCTTGCAAACACCTATACAAAAGTATAGAATTTTAACTCGAAATAGTGTTTTTTTAATCCAAGAATCTTCCGTCCAGGCAGAACTTGGATCTCATCTAAATAAGCAAATGTCTGTTCTATCGGGCAGAAGCTTTGCCACAGTGACTAAAACTGCCGAAATTATTATGAGTAAGTAAAATTTGTTTACCATTAATGTTCGTTTTGTATTTTCATATCATTATATAGACCTAACTACTCCACCCTGCATACTTAAACAAAATATATGTAACGAACAGTATTGTCGCTGCTTTTAATAGCAGTTCTACATTGAACTGAGCTAATAGTTTGAACCTTTTTTTTTCTTTTACATTTTATGATTTTTTTCAAAGTTCCTTTCCAAACATGTATCAAATCTGAATAAAATAAGCACAGTACTTCTGAACTAACATGAACTCCCAAGAAACAATCCCCTCAATGATTTTTAGAGGAAATTACACCAAAAGATTGTTTTCTTTCTTCTGCTCAAGACATCAGTATATTAAACTTTTATATATCATTACTCTTACTAATGCTACCTTTTCTGATACATAGTTTTGAACATATAAAATTTTGATGTTAATAAAACTGCAAAAAAATAAATAAATAAATAAATAAATGTATTACAATCAAATTGAAGTCATATAAGCTCATAAACACAAAAGTTTGTCTCTTTGTAACAGGCAACCATGAGTGTAAAGCCATGTTAATGCACATTCTACTATAAAACAAATAATTTCCCATTTTGCATAGATGAGTACATGGGGGAAAACATTAAGTACAGAAATATGTATTTGGAAGACAGCCTTGTGACCGAAATTGTATAGAAAAGACTGTTTTAATGTATTTATCCATTCTTTGTTGAAAAATTACAGCAATTCATTATGCAAACCCACACAATATGCTCTAACAAATTCAAAACAAAGAATAACAGAAATAATTACAAAAGATATAAAATACAGAATTATTTCTTTATTTCAGATCACTGACAAGCTCATATTATTGCATATAATACTGACAATATTCAAGACTTTTGGTGTGTGCTGGAAGATGATTATGCAGTCCAACTTCTTTTGTGACAGCACATTTAGTGGTATGGCAACGGGCATAACATTTATTTGGTCCGTGGTTTGCTACACATCTCCACAAAATTTTATCTCCGTGACAAGTCCTATCTATGCGATACATATAACCTTTATATAGCAGCAAATCTTTTCCTTGTCGGCTTTTTGTGAAAGAAACAGAAAATCCTATGAAAAAGTTTAAGATACGGTTACTGCAAGTAATTGATTTTATGCAGATGCACTGATATCACACAGGGTAAAAAATAAAATAAAGAAAACTAAATAACTTAGAATGCATAACATGGGGTTGATCATAGAAACTGAAACACTTCAAAAATATATAATATACATCAATATGCATTCCAGGGAGGTAAATTAAAAGCTCTACAACATTTGGAGAAAAAAAAAGTTATGCTCTAAAGCAGTGTTTCCCAACTGCCAGTCCATGGACTGGTACCAGTCCACGAGAAACAAGTGAATTTATTTTCTTTTAAATCGGGAATCTAGATATAAATTTTTTTGAACAGCTGTTGCAGGAGGTTAAAGAAAGCTTGGATCACTAATCTCTTCACGGGAGATCTGAACTCCTGCAGGCTAACACACCAGGAAAAGGAAAGCTTTGTTGAACTTCCTTCTGATGCCAGTCTAGTATCGACATTCAGATCCAAATCTCTGACTCAGTTTTGGGGTATTATGGAGAAAGGATATCCAAGTCTCAGACAAAGCTCCAAAATTATTGGTAACTTTTTCATCCATGTATTTATTGCGAGAAAACCTCAGCCACTTTGTCAATCAAAACAAAGCACAGGAACATAAAGACACTAATGCTGCACTGCACATTACAGAAACAATGCTGGAACCACGGCTTGAGAAGATTTTCATGAAGCAGCAGCAGCAACAGACGTTACATTGACCCCAGAAAAAATTATACTAACAGCAAAAGAATATTGTGGTATACTGATTGTGGATTGCACTTATTAATCATTAAAGAATATTAACAGATTAAATGATATTAGCTGTAAGTAGATAACATGGAATAATCTGTTGGGTTGATGCATAAGTTCATGCCATTTTTTTCACTGCACTACAGGAATGTATTACATCAGAAAGGAAAATGGAATCAATCAACTATGTATTAACCCCCCCCCCCCATTGTTTACGATGGTGTCCCAAAGTCTGGATAGGTTTGTAATGCCATTCTTGAAAAAACGTGCAGGTTTTACTGCAAAGAAATCATCAAGGAAATTCTGGAGATCAACATCATTGTTAAATGTTCTTCCATGGAGTGCATTCAACAGAAATCGGAACAGGTGATAGTCTGAAGGGGCAACATCTGGGGAATAGGCCGGATGTGGAAAGATCTCCCATTTTATGTCCTGAATGGCCATTTTGGTCATGTTTGCACTGTGAGAGCATGCGTCATCATGTTGGAGAAGGACACCATGGTGCCGATGTGGCCCTTTCTGCTGAATTGCTCCCTCCACATGGCAGAGTTGCTCACAATAGAGTGCAGCGTTGATGGTCCGATTCCTCGGCAGCATTTCCCAGTGAATAATGCCTTCCATGTTCCACCAGACACACAACATCCTCTTCGCAGGATGAAGGCCATGTTTTGGACATGGTGTGGGCGTATTAGTTGGGCTTAACCATTCTCTCCGATGCCTGAAATTCACGTACAGGCACCACTTTTCATCTGCAGTAACAATACGTGATAGAAAGCGTTTGTGTTGCTGAGAACATTTGCAGTAATGGGCGAGCAAGGAACCTCATATTGCAACAAGCTGATTCTTGTTATCCTTGGTGAGAGTGTGAGGCGCTCAAGACTCCAATTTCTGGACCTTTCCTATACCTTCCAGGTGTCACACCACAGTGGCTTAATCACAGTCTATCTCAGTGGCTAATTCACGTGTGGTTTGACGCTGATCCAAGTGGATGAGAAGGTTCAAACGATCCTCATCAAAGGGAGATGGACGATTTGAGCGTGGAAAGTTGTTGAGGTCAAAACTGCCACCTCGAAACTGATCAAACCATTTGGGCACTGTCCTCGAAGCAATAGCATCCTCCCCATACACAGCACAAATTTGTCAAGTAGCTTGGTAGCTATGGATCTCTTGTTAAACTCATAGAGGAGCAGATGTCGGAAATGTTCATTCCTCTCTACTTAACACTCCATACTTCCGGACCTGAAAACAAAAAAAAAAAAAAAAAAAAAAAAAAAAACTACAACACTGATTTAGATACATGATATTACAGGCTATATGTTGATATACAACAGGGCATCTGCACCGTCACTACTGACCTATGACACTTGTGAAATAAAAGGGCATGAACTTATTCATCAACCCAATAATATATAAATTATGGATTGTACACAGTGATCATTACCATATAAAATATTACAAGATGAAATGCTCGAAAGTAGCCTAAAGGTTTTGTTTCTGCATCACTGGTTCATGAAAGTTACCCCAACATTCTGCCAGTTTGCAAACGCAAAAAGGTTGGGAACCACTGCTCTAAAGATATCCTTGGAGATCCTGTGAAAAAGAGGGTTGAAAAAAATAATAATAAATAAAAACACTGAAGATTAATGATGAATGAAATACATCACAAGCAGTCTGGGAAAATACACACAATACTCACCTCTGAGCAGCAAACTACTTAGGAAGTAATAAATAGATTTTTCTTTTGTTACAAAATCTGCATAGTAAGAGTTCACAAGAGCAATTTTATTTCATGAAAGCATATTTATACAATACGACTAATGCCAGTATTAAGAGTAACATAATTTAAGATGCCATTATGCAGTACATTATGCAGCACCTCAGTGGGATAACTAAAGAGTTAGCCTTAACTTCCATATTCGTCTTGCTCCTCACTTACACAATAAAATAAAAAAATATTTTCCCCAGTTTAAACAAAAATAAAATAATGAGCTACTACAAGAAGGAGTTATCTACAGTGTAAACTGCAATTGTGGTAACATATATGTAGGAGAAACTGGAAGACAACTCTGCACCCGAGTAGCAGAACACAAAGCCGTAATTAAGAACATTACAAGTAAAACAGGCCTTGATAAACATGTACAAAGTACTGGACATTCAACGGACTAGGAATCTTTAAAAATTCTTGCACACCAACAACACTACCTAAAACGGAAACTTGAAAAAAGTCTACACATTGAGAGAAGAAGAGGTTCCACGGTTAACGAACATAGCAGCATGACATTACCACTTGAGTGGCAGCACCTTCTGTCTTAGTCAGTCCTGACAAAGGGTTTGGGTACAACCTGAAAATTTGACAAGTGAAAACTTATATCCTAGTAATCCCCGTAATACACAATTCAACTACAATAATTCTTCACTAGGATTTGCCATGTCTTCATTAATTCGCGTAATTATGTTTTATAATCAGTACATCGAGAAAATGATCAATGTTTTTTTTAATATGAGCTTTGTGGTCATAGAAATCCGATAATGCTTAGTGTATAGCATAAATATACACGTTCACCTCACTGAAACTATGCCATTATAAGTGTTTAAAATATTACCTAGGTGTTATTTATTGTAAGACTACTAATTTTTTTTTCCAGATAGCTTCAAGTTGATTCCATTAAAACCACTACAGAACTTTCTTTCACTTTTATTAGATCAATAAGAGCTCTTTAAAAGACCTGTAGATTATTATTATTATTATTATTCTAATTTTGCTGACCTTTTTATATTCGGACTGCTGTTAGCAGTGGTTTTGAGAGGTCTGTAAGTATTCGCCCAAAACCAACAGATGTGTGTGAACGACATAATGTGAGCAACATCATGTTATGTTTCAACAAAAGTTAAAGACTATAATTACTGGACAATAAACAAAAATTTATACACTTACTTTATAAGCATTATTCCATGCATGAAAACAGTCTTTTGTTGAAAAATGTAGATGTAAATGAATTACTTGTATTTCCTTATAAATAAAAAAAAATATATGATTTTAAAGAAATGGATATGTATGGTAATCACACAAGTGACTGAGTAACTGTCTTGTTGCCTGATTTACAGTCTAAGCCTTTCTTTAAAAATCTTTTCTCGTAGCCATCCTCTGCAGAAAAAAATCCTTTTTAATGAGGAGTGCACTTTAAATGCTTGTGCTTAAAATGTGTTAGCTTAATAAGAAAAATTCTGCGAGATTTTTCTTATTAAGCTAAAGACTGTATGTGCATTGCTATGTGGGATGGCTTGCACAGCAGCACTGTTTTGGGCAGGGTAGAAGAGCTGCCAACTTTTTGAGGTGCCTAAAAATAATCATTATTGCGAACCAACATTAGTTATGCGAGTGATGTTATGAAATTTTTTAGTTATAAACACCTATTGTACATCAGTTTTTCATACACATAGGGCTTTTCTGCTGTAAAAAGCTGAACACAGACAAATAACGAGGGCAAGCAAATATGTTTTTTAATGGAAATACCTGGCAGTCACACAAAAGTGGTAGCTTGACAGCAGTGTCATGCCAAAAATTCCTCTAAAAGCCAATGTTAGATCACTATGTAGCAGACTTTTTTTTATGAAATTTCTTCTTTATACATTGGACCTATTTGTGATTAATACTCCCCCAGATTTTCAAAACAGAAAAATTATTGAATATTGGTTCAAAAAAGATCCTGGTTTCTTTCATGACTGTATTTCCTGCACTGGTGACCACCAAATTAATGCTGTAGCCAGTGGAAAAGGTTTTATTTTGCACTAATGTTCAGGATATTGCAACACTTCTGCAAAATTTCCCACCTTGAATTCGAGGAGGCCTGATGAGATGCAGTTGCTGTAAATCCTGTTACATACTGCGGCATCTGTATGCAGCTATTCTAAAAATTTTAAATGGGAGTTCCATGTACTTAACATTGCCCTACATTAAATGATCCATTTACTTTATGCTGGAGAGTGACAACTACAGATGGGACAGCCAGTGGAAGCATGTACTGGACAACAGAATCATATCAGCCCAGCACAGTGGAATGAATGTCAGTGCTAAATACAAACTCTTTCACAAAGGCTACAAAACTAATTTAATACAGTTACTAATAAAGAAAATAAATTAGACTGGCAAAACTGCAAAGTGAAAGAAATTCATCAGTAAATTTTATCAACATCGGGTGCGCTCAACTTCTAAATGATTACCACTCTTGGAATATGCCTTTATTGTTAAATTGGGATCTCAATGAAAACAAAGCTCTGATATTTAGTTGGGGGGAAAAAACCCCTTACTTTTGTAAGTCATTGTTTAAATGCTGCCAAGAAGATAGTATTGTGGCTAAATGAAAGTTATAATCGAGGCAAAGCTAACCTGATTACACTGATAATGCTGTGAAACCAATTCACTGACAATATATCTCTTGTGTACCAGTATTTCTCCGCGCACTAATGGGGTGCCATGTGTTGTGGACCCTTTCCCTGAGGGTGACTTAAGGCAAGACAGAAGGAAACTTCCCGGGTTCCATCACAATGTCACCCCCCACACACACACACACACACATCTTTTCAACCTTGGTGACCACCAGACAAACGATTTCTGAATGAGTATTTTAAAAGAGTAACCACAAAGAAAGGACCAAGCTTAATCACCAAACCATTATCTTCCCACTTATCCTTAGGCTAACACAATTCTTCCCTCCTGCTTGCAGTAAATATCCCCTGTGTATACTGTACAGCCTCTCTGAAGTAAAACACAAGTGACAGTGACGTCGCCAAAATGCAAATATTTGTATTTTTTAGAAACACGACCGAAACTGGGATCTTTATTTTTATAATGTACGTACTAACATTTAGAACATCAAACAGAAATCATCGCTCTTTCCACGTTTGGTGTTCCTGATCCACGTCGGGTGTTTGAAATAATTTAGAATATCATATATCCATGTCCTTTTCAGGTCTCAGTTCAAACTCAAACATGGGCTTTTCAACTGGAACTATATTTACAGTGGAAGAACACACTCCGTAACCTTAACTCCATAGTCAGGTTAGCCTTGCTTAAGTATAGACTCCTTCCAGGGAGACAATACCAAACCAGACAATGCAAAGCCCATGAATGTAAGTAACCAAAAGACTGAACGCCTAGCCACTTGGGCCTCACTGTGGCTGTGGGAAGGAAAAAGTACTTCAATTGAAATTG
Source organism: Macrothele yani (assembly GCA_039090855.1). NCBI lineage: Eukaryota > Metazoa > Arthropoda > Arachnida > Araneae > Macrothelidae > Macrothele > Macrothele yani. Next base: position 7,961,402 of record CM077014.1, read on the forward strand.
TTATCTTACTCTCTCACAGCGACTGGCTTAAGTGCTAACAGCTGCAGTTCAAAATGGAGTGTGAACATGGTCATGTGCTTGGAGGAATGGAAGTTGAAGTTTCTGTGTCTTTTTTAATTGTCTGGCATGAAAAAAGGTTGGCCAGGAGAAAAAGGCGACAAATTTAAGCATAGTGTAGCAAATTGTCTGCTGAGTGATTTTCTGTAATTTTTTGGGCATTATCCATAATGCTGGTTGAAAATTTGGAATAATTATGGAAAATCCATAATAGCAGGCAGCTGTGTGTTAGTCACACTCCATTTGGTACTAATGCTGCATCTGGCCACTTCTTGCTTAAAATTCTGCATGCAAATGAAATATTAAATTGTCAAAATTTTGAAATTTATATATTGAAATCCCTGTACCATTAATGGTGGGCATCCTATAGAGATACTTGAAAGCATTCCTTACGTACGAGTGGTATCCAATAAGTATCCAAATTTTTATTTCTGTTGATACAAAACTGTGTGTACGATCATATGCATGCATGAAACTATTACGACTACTTTCAGTGAAGCGCCGTAAAAGCGGTGCGGCTTGATACTAAGTTAAGTGGTGCTGTTAATCAAAAACAATGGCGGCTACATTAAGTGTTTGTTCGGGCAGCAAGCAGTAGTGAAATTTTTCATGAAAGAAAGCGCAAAGGCCGTGGACATTATGAGAAGACTTCGGACGGTGTATGATGATATGGCTATGTCTCATTCTAGTGTTTATGAATGGGTTATGAAGTTCAAAGCTGGCCATAAGAGCCTTGAAGACGAGGCATGGTCAGGTAGGCCTAACACGGCAGTGACTGATGAAACAAACAAGTTGATGACTTCATTAAAGGTGACAGATGCATTTGTGTTCAGGATATTGCAAAGATTTGCTATATCAGTAAAGATTCTGTTGGATGAATTATTCATGAACATCTCAACTATAGCAAGATCTGCGTCAGATGGGTACCTCGAATGCTTACAGCAGTAGATAAACGGCAAAGGATAGGCATTTGCAATGAACTGGTACAGCGTTACGATGAGGAGGGTGACACATTCCTGGGATGCATAATCATGGGCGATGAAACGTGGATTAATCAATTCGAACTGGAGACAAAACGGCAAAGTATGCAATGGCATCATCTGAATTCGGCCCCATCAAATAAGTTTGTTGCCATCCAAGGTCATGGCTACTATCTTCTGGGACAAACACAGTATCCTTATGCTTGAGTACTTGGCAAAAAATGAAACAATGAATGTGAAGGGCTATGTGAAGACACTGAGAAAACTTGCGCAGAGTATCCAGACCAAACGGCCAACATTGAAAAACAATCAAATGTTGCTTCAGCATGATAACGCTCGCCCACATGTTGCTAAACCAGTGCAAGCATAAATTGCAAAATAAAGGTGGACCATTCTTCCACGCCCTGCTTACACAGTGTGGACTTGGCATCTTCCAATTTTCATGTTTTTGGTTCCTTAAAGGATAATTTTCATGGCCACCACTATGAAAGCATGGATGATCTACAAGCTGCTGTGCATCAATGGATTTGCAACACCCCTACTGATTTCTTTGCTAAAGGAATGAATAGACTTGTTGATCAGCGGAGGAAATGCATTGTGCTGAATGGAGAATACGTGGAAAAGTGACTTTTACTGTTCATACCACTGTATTACATATGTGATTATCATATTTATGCATTCTATATTTTTTATTTCTCTACTGTAATCGATAAGAATAAAAATCTGGGTCCTTATCGGAATAAAATTTGGATCCTTAATAAAAATCTGGATCCTTATCGGGCACCCCCGTATTAATACATTTTGAAAACTTCACTGTTTTTCAATTTTAGGGGGGAGGGAGAGAATCTTCATACCTGGCCGAATTTCTGTATGTGAAGTTGTACAGGCAGCTATGTTGTGATAAAGGGAAATGGGACACTCTCTCTTTCTCTATGCATTTCTTAGAAACAGAACTAGAAGAAAGGAAATACTGGCATCACAAAGAGGCAGTATCAACATCAACAACTGCTAACACTACAGATTCACACCGCATGAAGCTTTGGAAATGAAAAGCAAAACCTTTGAAAATGACTGTCTCAGTGGATGTTTGATCACATGATGTAAAAATACAAAAGTGAACAAAGTTTCCCCACTTAACTGCAAATGGCATGCATTTTTGGGAGCTGTTGTGCTATGTCACAGTATATTTTATGGGAATGCATATAAAATCTGTTTAAATGGATTTGATCTTACGGTGGGTTAGTTATCATGCTTTTCTAATAAAACACCATCACACACAACAAAGTATTATGAGCAATGAAAAAAAAAACTATCACACACAACAAAGTACCACGAGCCTTCAAAAACTGAGATATTGAAAGTACTTATCACACAGAGTACTTATCATGCAGAGATAACAGAAAGAAAGCTACAGGGTGAGGCAAAGTAAAAGCACATATTTTGAAAATAAAATAACACTCTCAGAATTTCTCAAAATTTTCATTCAAATTTTCTTGAAAGTACTTATCATGCAGAGATAACAGAACAAAAGCTACAGGATGAGGCAAAAGTAAAAACACATATTTTGAAAATGAAAGAACACTCTCAGAATTTCTCAAAATTTTCATTCAACAGCATCACAAAATATTTATTTGATTTGCTTCTTGCAGTAAGCCAGCTTGTTTTGAAAATCATGTCCTGTAGGGAGTGGAGTGCCCAGAAATTTTTTTTGGGGTATTACAAATTTTTTTGGGGGAAGGGGGAGGTACAAAATTTATTTTTTATACAACTAAATGTGTTATGAGTACATTTTTAAAATGTATGCAACATCCGTGCAAAAATATTCTTGCTGGAAATTATTATTAATTTTCTTATTACCTATATTCTTATCACCACATAATGGTTGATCAGTGATCACTTATATTTTTCTATTTATCTGTGCAGAAAACAGGTTCAGAAAAGTGACTGGGATTATAAGACCAATTTGTGTGCAAGAAATCTATTTTCTGAAGCACTAATAAACATGTCTAAAAATGGTACATAAATTGAAACCCTTCTGTGTTTCAATTTATGTACCAGGTTTTCTATGTTTATGTTACAGCATTGTTTTTTTTTTATTTGTTTTTTTTATGTGATTCTTAATATTTTTTAATCAAAACTCCTTGCTTTTCAGAATGCTTTAGAGTAATCTAAAATAAATCATGGAACTCAAATTTGGCCTTTGGCTCCTTGCTGCTTCCTTGTCTCCATGGAGAAAACACATTCAATTGTTTCCATGAGACATAACAGTTTTAAATAATATCAAAACTTTAACCTTTAAAATCGCGTTTTTAAAATATCGAAAGATTCCAAAAAAAAAAAAAAAAAAAATTGGGGTGGGAGGTGACACCCTAATCCCTTCCCCCTGGGCATGCCACTGCCTGTAGGTGCCTATCATTTTGCTCAATGCAGTATTGAAGGTAGCACGCAAAAGGTTTTCTCTCAAATCCTGTAGCTTATGTTGTGGGATATGTCTAAGTTCCTTTTCAAATGCAGTCCGTATATAAATGATAACTGAACACATTTTACTTGAGATATTCCAACATAAAAAGTATGATTCCAAGAGATCAGGCAATTGTGCTAACCACGGCACATTGCCAAATCGCAAGATCAAGCATTTGGGGAACAATATATGCAGCACCACCATGCTTTGTCATGCTGTACAGGCAGTTTCCCCATCCTGTTGGAACCAAATATTTGCCAGATGAGAAACTTTAGAACAAAGGAAAGTCTGTTAATATCTTCATATAACGCTTCAAATTATGTACAGGTTACTGCATGCCCGTTCATACTTTGGAAAAAGTAGGGACCAACAGCACACCAAACCACAAACTTTTTTATGTGTAGTGGATGTTCATATAGCTTTTCAGGATTATTTCAGCATAGTAATAGAAGCTCTGCTTCTTCACACACATGCTGATATGGAAATCAAAACCATCTGACATCAGTAACGTCAGCTGCCAAAGGCTCTTGTTGCGATAATTTTTCCATTTGCTGAGAGAGGCATACATGGTTATTGAAATTACCGAATAAGCAATTCAGACAGTAGTCCAATGGTTTGCTTTTCCTATTACATGTGTGGGACACAGGATGAACATGAAAATACAAATAAAATCATTAACATTCTGAGCTGCCACATCCAAAATGACCAGTTGGTGGGTTGTATTTCATTGCAGTGAATTAACTGCAATCACATATACACTATCTACCAACAAGTAATTGGACACCCCTGCAATCGACGATATCTGCGGTCCTGATACACATCACGGCCGCTGCCACCGTTAAATATTGTGTTGGAAACAACAACGCAACCAGTCGCATGCAAGATGCCACGCAGTTCGGAGCTCTCCGATTTTGAGAAAGGTGTAATCGTCGGGTATCACAGAAATGGCCGATCCATACGTGACATATCCAGCGAGTTGAAGTACCCAAAATCGACAGTGGCCTACGTGATTGGCAAGTGGAAGATGAGAGGTGACTGTCGGAATAAGCCCCGACCCGGCAGGCCCACAAAACTGGGAGTTAAAGATTGACGGATGCTGGCCAGAGAAATTCGGAAGAACCACAACAAATCAATGGGCCACATCTGCGAGGAGTTTCAACAGGCATCCGCGACTGTTCTTTCGATGAATACTATCCGTAAGGAAGCCCATCTGCTCGGTTATCATGGACGTGCTGCCGCCCACAAGCCTTTGATCACCAAGTCCAATAGCGCTGCTCGGTTAACGTGGTGCAAAGAACGTCAACAATGCACCGTTGAACAGTGGAAACAGGTTCTCTGGAGCAACGAATCAAGGTTCACCCTCTATCGTTCGAATGGCAGGGTCTGGGTTTGGCGTCTGCCTGGAGAACACCTCCTGCCGGAATGTATTGTGCCAACTGTGAAGTTCGGCGGCAGTAGAATTATGCTATGGGGGCGTTTCTCCTGGTATGGCACGGGACTCTTGGTTGCAATTCCTGGTAGACTCAACGCCGAGACCTACTTCACCATTTTGGATGACCGTGCGCTTCCTACGTTGTGGCAGTTTTACGGGGTGGACCCATGTTACTTTCAGGATGACAATGCCACCTGTCATGTTGCGAGGTCCACCATGGCTTGGTATGGTGACAATGGGGCTAATGGAATGGACTGGCCTGCGCAGAGCCCGGACCTTAACCCTATGGAGCACCTCTGGGACGAGTTGGAGCGTCGACTTAAGGGGTGCCCCCACCGTCCGAAATCGGTAAAGGAACTGACCTGTCTTCTCCAAGCCGAGTGGAAGAAAATACCGCTAGCCGTCGTACAACGCCTGGTTGAGAGTATGCCCCGGAGGGTCGCAGCTGTAATCGCCGCTCGTGGAGGCTTCACCAACTATTGAAGGTGAATAAACTTAGTTTTCCTTTGCTATCACAGGTGTCCAATTACTTGTTGGTAGATAGTGTATGAGATCTCACCTTCAGACTGCTTGTTCTCTTATAAGGAAGGTAAAAGAACAGGAGCAGTATGTATTCAAAACTATGTGCATATGTATTAACCATTCAGTAACATCACTGGCTATCAAAACTCACTGCCAACCCTTCTGTAGGCTATTGTTTATACCATAACTTTCTGTGAAAATGTGTGAGAAAAAAAAATGGTTCCTTGTAAAGGCAACCTGCATGCAGTTGCTCACAAATGGCAAGCATCTGATAAAGATAAAACAATTCAAAACATTACACCGTCTGGCAGAGCGAAAAAATAAAACAAGAATCACAGGCATCTGAATGGTATAGAAGTTGGGGTTTGTAATTCAAGATCTGCAGAAACATGACAAGTATACAAGACAAAAACAGTTATGCAAATACATTATTGAAGTGAAGTAACATGCTCAAGGATGACAGCAGGTGACATTGCCAATCATGCCGACGTAGTAAAATCTGCCAAATGTTGGCATACTGGTAGCACTATGCATTACCTTGCTAAATTATGCAATTTACTCTGGGAATTAACAGAATCATGAAAGACTGTCCATAATCTACAGGGATGTTTAGATAGAGTGCAGCTATCCTCATGTTTCATGTTCATATCAGAGTCCCCACAGCATCCAAGTAAATGATTCCTAGACCACGTCACTGCTTCTACCAGCTTATATTGTTTCCGCTATGCAAGATGAGTTCTCAGCTATGCTGGTGGTGTGCACAGCCCGTACATGGTACCTACAATCTGCACGATGGAACTGAACAAGGAGTCTGTCAGATCAACACATCTTTTTTTCAGACACTGAGTATTAACCTTTTACACTTGTAGATTGTATGGTGTTCGGATGGTCTGCCAGTGCATTTTTAGTATGAACAGAATTATCACTGCACTATGAAAATAGCCATCTAACAATGCAGATCTCTTCCTAGTTCCCAATAATCATTCTTCTTTGACAGTCTGTCAGATCATACCATCTGCACATGCAACACTGACATACTTGCTCAACATGTTGTGAATAATCAAATCTTAGCTGTTGTACCATGACTTTTTTTCTCTTTGATGGCATAGCTCATTTTAAATAGTGAATATGTACAATTATTTATATGGCAACAAGAATATATTTCAGAGATATGTATAGCAAGATTTTCTGCAAGCAATTAACTTGGAAACTGATCCTTTTGGAGATATGAACAAGGTTAAATATTCAAAGCATTTCTCATTCACAGAATGCTCCAAGAGCTAAGAAAAAACATATGCGTCAATAACGTAATGAGAAAAATTCTGAAGTAGAAAATCATAATTGAATTTTCTTACTCAATTTCACACTACACAAGACAGTTTTGATTTCAAAACTTTAACCAAACAAAGCCAAAGGTGATATTAATTGAGATGTGATACCTTTTCTACTAACATCTGAAAATTCATGTAACTTTACTGCAGAAATTTAATGGATCAAAGTAGATGCACTGGTTTCAGAAGACCTCTTTCTTTTTACTGTTGTTCAAATGGCATTAACATATAAGTACTCAGGCTGTGAAAGTTCCCCTCCCATTAAGGCAATGTGAGGTATGCTTATTTCTTTACAAAACATAAGCCACAGTATTATATAACAATCTGAAACTTTAATACTAAAAGTAATAATGCATAGAAATCTACAAACTTTTTATAACAATCCATGAAGATTTACAAAATTTTTAAGTGAACCCACAATCACAGTACAAAGAGAGAAAAAAATGCTGATGTGATTACAGACAGTGATCTTAGAGCTAATTAACAAGTAAAATAAATGGATGTTTGGTTGCTATAAGATAGCTGTCAGTATACTACTTAATAAAGCAGATTATTAAGGATCATGTTTTTTCCAATTTTGAACTTCAACATAGTTTTAAAATAAGAACAAAACAAGCCATGATCTCACACATAATGTACTGAGAAAAAACTGCATGACACAGTGGACTTTTATGCTAGTTAACCTAGAAGATCTTAATGTGCAGATAGCTAAAATAACAGTGAGGCTATTAAACATCCAGATATAAATGTTTCAAAAACAAGAGCTACTGAAAATTTTAATTTTATTTAATTGTCCTTTTTTCATCACCTTCATACACTAGACACTGTTTTTGTAAGATGTTCAATGATATAAACTTTTCTTTTTTTGGCAATAATGCAAGTTTACTTTGAAAAAAAATTTCTACTATCAGGTCTTTGTGCAAGTTTTCAGCATTTGTACATGTAGCACCCCTTTTCCACTTTTAGAATATTACCTATGGCATCATAGGAGTAACCAGGGAAGGGGGTCAGGACCCTACCAGATTTTTTGAATCGGGGATCCCCAATGTAAAGGACCCCCCCCCCATTTTTTTGGGAATATAATGCACACTTTTTATGATGTGAACCAACTAAATTTAATAATATAATATTGTAATTTTTCATAGAATGCAAACACGTGTACAATGTGTACTTAGTAAAACAGCGATATCGATTCCTAATAAGCAAAGTCAGTTCTACAACTTTGTAATTACAGTTCTGCCCTACCTATCATAGTTTTACAGTTGTGTTTGCTAAGTTTCACAATGCGCCAACAGAGGTGCCTATGTCGTGCCCATTAGATCATGCCTCAGTAACTGTTTTTTGTTTTTGGATTGAAGGTTTAACAACCACCATGAGCAACTCAATGGGCTATATACGCAGTCGCCCGTCCCTAATTTATGGTCACTGGTTCCAGGGAAGGGAGATAGCCAGTGCCGTAAGACAAACACAACATCCATGCCTCACCATGATTCGAACCCGGACCCCTCTCAGATGAATGATTAGAAGCCATCGCTTAGACCACTGCACCACCGGGGCGGCCAGCAACTGCTTTGCTTTTGCGTGAGGGGAGGGGGTCCCAAAATACAGTATGTATATAATATTGTATATATATGTATACATAAAATGTGTGTATGTGTGATCGCCCCCCCTGATTTTGAAACATGCTTACGCCACTGCATGGCATGCAACCATCGAACCATGGTCGACTGATTCACACCTAACTCTATTGCCAGTTTTGTGTTCGACTGGGCAGCAACTTCATCCAGAAGAGCTTGCAAGTCTGTGCTCTGCATTCTGTTTGGCCACCTGCTATGCTGTTTGTTCTCCATGCTGTAATCACTACTTTAGAACTTCACAAACTACTCACAGCACATGATTGCACTTATAGCTTTTTGCCATATGCTACACAAATTTACTCTTGTGTTTCTTCAGCTGTTTTCCCACGATCAAATAGGAACAACAGATTAAACACGCAGCCACCTTTAAAAAAGTAATGAATATACAGATACAGCTCATTGGTAGCCATGTCAGCTCAACTAACTGCACATGTAAAGTGTCAGCTGCCAACATGTGTTGTTCGACACAGTGCTGCCACCTTTAAAAAAGTAATGAATATACAGATACAGCTCATTGGTAGCCATGTCAGCTCAACTAACTGCACATGTAAAGTGTCAGCTGCCAACATGTGTTGTTCGACACAGTGCTGCCACCTTATCTGTCCCCTCCACACACACAGCATGAAATTCTGTCAAAAATTCAAATATTTTGCTTTTACAGCCTGCTAAGTGAAGCGCTTGAAACTTATCATATGTCTAAAAGATAGGTTTTCAAATAGCTTTATTTCAAACAGATAGCATATTTTACTCAAGCTCATTGCATTACACAAAAATTCATTGATAAAAAAAATGATAAATTATTTTAATTTTGTTCAAGTGCTGAATACACTTAAGTGGAAGGCAAGTTTCCAACTTTACAGTGGACAAACACTGGTTGACTTTCTTGCAGAGTGAATTTTTAAATTACCATAAATTTTGAAGTGTGTATATGAGTCACACCTACCAACACAAGAGATTCCTAAACTTCTACAATATCAAACAGCAACATGGTAAAAAAAAACACACACACACACACAAAAAAAAAAACAATATATTCAATACTAGCCCAATCTGGGAAAAACAAATATTGCCAGTTTTAAAGTTCTTTAAAAATATTTTTAAAAAGAGAGGGAGTGTCACAAATCTTTTGAAAAGTATTATGAATTTCATGGAATTTATTCATGTCATTTACACACACACACACACACAGCTGCTTAAGCTCTTCCTAAAATCTCAAAAATTCATATTAGCTGTTTGTCATACATCTTGTGTTTTCCATCAATCATCAAAGTCTTTACATACTTTAGGCTATCCAGAGTACACCCTGTAACAGACTACATTTTTGATTAATACACCTTCTGCTCTAACAGACTCATAAACACAGAACATTGAACAGATTCAGGAAAAGGTAATCTATTACACCCTCTCTTTCAGCAGTAGTTTTGCTGCCAAAAATTAAACAAACAGCCACCTTTAAAAAAAGCAATGTTCAAAACTTTCTACTTGCATCACGAAAAGGAATCAAGAACCGATTTGACTTGCATGTAATCCAAAAACATTATGCACTTTCTAACTTTGAAATCCATCAACGCCTATCTCATAACACATTTATAGTTCATTGTCAGTATGCAATAACATTATTAAACAAAAATAAATAAGTTTTCATATCAACAATAACAGCTGTGTCACAACCAATATTTGCAACATGAGAACATACAATTATTGTACTTAAGAGAGAAAAATCCCTTTGCCCAGAGGTATATTTTGCCATTGCACAAGGAACATAGAAAAGATCTGTTTTCACACTCCACTGTTCCCACTTCCCCACAGCTCTTCATTTTGCACTCACTGACTCATGTGGTGGTCCAAGATGGTGTTTGTCCTGATGGCATTTGGTCTTTACACATGAGATTTCTGAAGGCAAAGAAATAATGTGCATCATAGTAAACAAGCCAAGTGATGTAGTTCAGAAAGATAACATAAGGTGGCATCTATGGTACAAACTTGGTATTTATAACTAATTCAAAGTGCATTGATGTTATTAACAATGTTCTAACTAATAAATTATGTTTTGATTGCCACATTATACCAAATGTGCCTAAATCCGAAATGCCATCTTGAGATAAACAACATTGAGATGGAAAGCTCAAGAAACACAGAATTCCCAATGCAGATTTAACTGAAAAAGGACTGCACGAATGAACTCTTATGCTGGACCATAATGTAAAAGCAAAGCTCCGGTTTAGCAAAATGCCATGTAACAGAGAACTTCCATCAAATTAAGCTGGTGAACATTATTTAAAAAAAAACATTCAACTCTGGTAGTTGCTAATACAGATGCTCAGGTCTCCTCGTCTAAGTTAACAATTATTGCTAACCCCTCTCTCCTAAATAGCAAAGCGATGGTCACCAGACATTAACAACACTGTGCTTGCATGCAAATTTTATGTTAAAAATTTAATTATAAAACATTATATATCATGACAATTTTTGAACCTTTTTATAACAATTTTCATATTTGAAATGCTGTATAGCATTTTCATCCCATTAATTCCAGCCAATAAATTATCCACTATTGTAAAAGAATTACTAGATTATAAATCATTAGTATAAATTTACAGAAAAGGAAGAAAAGAAAAATTGTTGCATCTCCACACTTACAACTCTGTGTGATTATACAATGGACAAGGATGACCAATGGCACTGATTGACTGATAGTAGTTTTTTTTTTTTTTTTTTTTTACATAGGACTACATCCAACTCCACTGATAGCATGGGGTGACTTACAAACAACCACCTCTGACAAAAACAGATCGCGATTGAAATCATTATAGTGTTAAAAATACGTGCCACACACTAATTGTGTTAGCATATTCATAAACAGCATCAAGTCCAATTTGTGTACTGCACAATACATCATGCGCACAACATTACCCTTACTCTCTTTGTGTGGGGGAGGTGATGCACTATTTCTCGAGGGTGCAGTTGCACTTGACTCACTCTATCTCAGCAACTGTGAGCGCAACCCGTCTGTGCATGGTATCATTTTAAAGCTCTCAATGAGATCTATTTAAATATATGAAGAACATTTCGCAGTGGTTTAAACTGAACATTTTAAAAATTGTTTTCTTGTGAAGCAGTGAACACTTTTGACAATATTGCAGTTTATCTGGACAACCGTGAGTGCAAAACAACTGTGTGTGATCGTTTTAAAGCTCTCGACGAGATCTATTCAAATATATAAACAACACATCGCAGTGGTTTACACTAAAATTAAAAAAAAAATGTTTTTGTGTGAACGAGTTAACATTTTCGACAATGCTGAGAAATTCGCAGAATGAACGCAAGCAAAAGCACAGAAAATCAAAACGAGAGGCAAGGGCAAGTGATGAGGAATGTAAGAAGCCCAAGAAGACATAGCACCATGTTGGATAATTTGTGAATCGATCTGCTTTGTGTTCGCAATAATTACGTAAGCTACTTTTCATATCGTAGATCTGTGTTGGCTATAACAAATTAAATAAACGCTTTGAAACCATACTCGACTAGCTCATTTCAACTTTCTGATCTTCAAGTCGCAGACCTACAGTCCAAACTGATGGCCCAATCAGAACTAAGCCCACCTGTATTTTTTTTTCTGAGTTTAATGACCACTATGAAAGCAACACTCAAGGCTAAAACCAATCTACCATTTATGATTTAGGGCCCTTGGTTCCAGGAAAGATGTGGTGCCATCAGACAAGTACACCATCCACAACACCTCATCCAAGACTCAAAGCCAATGTGTCAGAGCATTCAGCCATCAGAGTGGCACAAACGATATTTCCTTGTGACATCACAGTACAACTATAGTTACCATTACTTTTAAAACCATCAAGTGAATATAACAAAGCAAAGGAAAAATTTCCCAAACATTGAATTACCTAAGTGGCCGACAGTACAACAAGCAGCTTTCCCAAACATTGAATTACCTAAGTGGCCGACAGTACAACAAGCAGCTTTCTAAAACTGGTATTTCTATTATTTCCAATCTCAAACATTTTCATCTGGTGAATGGACATCTCATTAGATTTCTAACCTTTTCAGGTCACTGGTCACCTTACTATAAATCTTGACCTAAAATAATTCACAAGTCTGAAACAGTTTTATTGTTTGATACTTAAGTTCTGATTAATGATTTTGATGTGCTGATTTTAAAACTAATGCTCAAATTTGACTATCATGTACAGTTCTACCACAAAATTATTTTTTAAATCACCAGATTAAGCAAAAATAAAAAGTTTTATGAATCACTGATTCTATCTGATCACCTACAAAATAATGTTGCAGCTCAAACTTCTGTAACGGTCTGAACATTAAATTGGTAACACTCTGAGATGACAAAAAATACTGAGGAAAGAGGGGAGTAACACGGCAGTAAAACAAGTGGAAACACAGTTCAAACATATCTGAACTTGCACATGAGTTCCTCTCCACCTCTCTATAAAGCTGAAAGCTGCCAGTTGCATTTATGCTTTTAACAGTTGCACATTAGTTGTTTATTATTTTTGGTTTCAATGCAGTAAAATCTTAGCTTCTGTGATAATCAATGGCTACACAAGAGTGTATTAATTATCCAGAGATTCTATTATATCTCAGAGTAGTTTGCCATTTAAATGCAACACAGGAATTACAGACATTGTAAAAAAAAGTTCACATGCATACATTGGAGTGAAATTTTGGGACCAGATCAAACCATGTAATCCACATAACTTCTGTGTTTATGGGTTGAAGAACTGAAGCAGTGGATAAAGATTAAAAAAAAACCTCCATTAGTTTTGGTGTGTCAATGTTCTTGGGGGAATTAAAGATCACTGTGATAACTACTAGTTTTGCTCTTGTAATGTACAACACTAAAAATAAAGATGGTTGAATGCTGCTGTATATTGCACAAAGAGACACAGGATACATAAATGGAATTGTAACAAGTGCAGTTTTGAAGGGAAGGAGTCTGCAAATCATTAGAAGTAAAAATGAAAGAAAGAAAGAAATGCATAAATGTTTTGCATGTGATGGATGTATCTTCAATAAATATAATGATTTTTTCCTACATTTTTCCCATTTGATAATCCACTATTTTACGCATAGTCTGCCCAAAGTCTTACATCATTTTGCAAAAAAAAAAAAAAAAAAAAAAAAAAAAAAGAAGAAACTTTTCCAATGGAGTAAAACTATTTGCGTTCCAAACTGAAAATATATGCAACACCAGCAGTAATAACTCAAACAACTTTTAGTATGTAACATTTTGTAGACCTCTGTAATGAAACACTGATAATATTGCATTGTTATTTAAAAATAGAACACTAATAACCATAAAATGGCAGAATACTAATAATCTCTTGTAAACAAACGAGAAACATATCTGAACTAATTTTTCCCACTTTAAAACATCATATGCCTTAATCTTTTGAGCAGTTTGAACGCACTTGGCACGTTCAAACTCACCCGTCAAAAACGCTTGAACACGTGCGACTCGTTATCTCTGTACTACTCCAAAAGCAGTTTGACTGCACCAGGCATGACTCAGCTGACAACTTCCTAAAATGGTTTGCATGCATGGGATATATTAACTATTATCTTGGGGATTAATTACTTGAATACACTTCAGAAGAATTACAAAGGGTTTTGTGAAAACTGAAACTGCTTCTTGAGCTGAAGCATTGGAAATTCTCTGATAAGGGGGTGCAACAAAACCCCAGACATAAAATACTACTTTCACAACAATATTGGGTACATAAATAAGTTTTGAGGGATTTCTGTTCGGTGTCGTACTTATTACTGCTCGCATGTATTTTAAGATGGCAACACTGCGATATCACAGTACGAGACGCCAGCTGTCAGAGTCAGTATACGACATTCGATTGAGTTGCGAAGACGTACTTGTTTTACTCGATGGAAAATGGCAACTTTCGTCCTGACAAAACAGCATTTGCGAGAAGTGTTAGTGCATTACTTTATTGTCAAGAAAAGTGCTGCCAACAGCTATCGCTTAATGTCAGAAATCTATGGTGAACATTCCCCATCCATAAAAACATGTGAGTATTGGTTTAGATGATTCAAAAGGAACAATTTCGATGTCAGTGATAAAGAACGTTCTGGACCACCCAAGAAAATTGCTGATACCGAATTGGAAGCTTTACTCAACAAGGATCCATGCCAGACCCAAAAAAAACTAGCAGCAGCATTAAATGTTAGTCAACCATGCATTTCACAACGTTTAGCTGCCATGGGAATGGTGCAAAAAGAAGGGAATTGGGTTCCACATGCTTTGTGGAAAGAGACCTTGAACGTCGAAAAACCATTTGTGAATTGCTGCTTCAAAGGCAAAAAAGAAAGTTTTTTTTGCATCGTATTATTACTTCAGATGAGAAATGGATATGGTACGATAACCCTAAACGGCAGAAAGCATTGGTGAAGCCAGGCGAACCAGGTCCTTCAACGCCAAAACGCAATCTCCATGGTTCAAAGGTAATGCTGTGTATCTGGTGGGACCAGAAGGGTGTGATCCACTATGAACTGCTGAAACCGTCAGAAACTATTACTGGTGATCGGTATCAAACCTAATTAATGCGTTTAAAACGAGCTCTCACGTAAAAACGGCCGGAATGGGAGAATAGACACAACATAGTCATCTTACAGCATGACAACGCAAGACTACATGTTTCTTGAACTGTGAAAAAGTATTAAGAAGGATCCGACTGGGAAGTTCTACCCCACCCGCCATATTTGCCAGATATTGCGCCATCGGATTACCATTCACTCCGGTCGATGCATTCAGCACTTTCTGGAGAACAGTTTAGTTCTTATGAAGACATCAAAAATTGGCTGGACAACTGGATCTCTTCCAAGGAATCGGAATTCTTCGTTCGGGGCATATGTTCACTGCCCGAAAGATGGGGTAAAGTTGTAGCTTCAGAGGGAGCATACTTCGATTAATATTAAAATATTGTTTCTGTTCTCCAACAACGTGTTTTTTTCACCTTAAATCCCTCAAAACTTATTTATATACCCAATAATTATAAAAATAATAATAACAATAATAATAAAAAGTTTAGCATTGATTAGGTCATTTCCAGAGGCAAATTTTAAAGGAGGCCCGTGTTAAAACAGGGGGGGTGATCATAACATGCTACTTTCTGGTTAAGCAATGATTGAAGTGACATGAGGAGATGGAAGCTAGAGGCTCACGACAGGGACAGAGGATAAATAAGGACAGAGAAGTAGAAGCGCCAGATGCAAAGTGCGAGTCAACATATTTGAGAATACCACACTATTACATCACAATTAGCACTTCCAAGGAGAGAGATAAGGGTGGTCAGGTAGGAATAGATGATTTTATGAGTATTTGTAAAATTGCATTAGTAACAGGGCATTCCATACCCCAGACCTGATAGCTTAACCCTTTAACGACCACAACTCAAAAATCTTTTATCACTCGAAACACCATAATACCCGAAACTGTCTGTTGGTTCACTTCTTTGTTTAATAACAACAATAGTGACTGAGGGTGATTCCTGCTGATACCTCATAGGTCAAGAAAATTTGAAGAAGGAGGCAAGGGTAGGAAATCTGACTCACTCTAGGCAGGTGTTTTGGGCGGCTATGGCCATTTGTATGCACAGGTGTTATGGTCGTTAAAGGGTTAACATGTGCATCTGATACATGGCGATATTCAGTGGTTCAAGGCAACACAACCTACTTGGGACAATCCTGTGACCATCTGGTTAGAAGGCAGTTACCATTAGGCCATCAGTGGCCTGTTACACATAGCATTCAAATTTCTGCTCCTTTAACCCACGACAGGAAGCACGTGAAACAAAACAATAAAGGGTCACAGAATATCCGGTGCAAAGATCAATATCATTCTATAAGCAGAGTATTATGCTACTAATTTCATTTTGGGTCACCTGGCATGTTGAATTAGTATAGGGAAACATATTTTTATTTTAAACTTAATCACATCATTACATCTAAGACATGATGTGCTAATGACAAACAAGCATATCTTGGAAAAATTAAAATCACTGTGCAAATGCAGATGCTAGTAATTTGGGGAAAGATACACACATTATATGTTTCATTTGTAAACTAAAATATCCTTTTTTTTTTTTTTTTTTTTACATTGAACATACAACACGTGTTTCACAAACTTGCAAACTTGGCATGTAGTTTGGTTGATGATTATGGATGGCTATCTCTTTCACAATGTGGCCACTAAAAGTGTGACAGCGGGAAGGACACTTGGTTTTTCTATATTCGGTACATCTCCATATTGTTTTCTTAATGCTTGTTCTCTCTTGCATGAACAAATAATTGTTGTACACCAGCATGTCATTACCATGCTTGCTCTTCATGTACATCACCCAGGGTTCTGAAAGATGTTTAAAATACCATTCACAACTGGATAAAATAACAATGTATGTACTTTCATTTTTTCAAACGTACTTATACATACAGAGAAATAAGTCTCAAGTGTAGAAGTATACAGGCGTATTATATAACAAATAGTATACAATTTAAACAATATAAATTGTATAATATCATTGTAAATTGTATATTACCACTTCACAGAACTAATTGAGTACACTGCCTTCTTTGGTCAGAGCATTGGAATTCAACATGCGAAAAGAAGATTTGGAAGAACAATATTTGTTCTTTGGAAATACCACATAATTCAGCAACAAGCTTAACCTGAGCTTGAGCTATATCTGAATCTGTGAGAATATTCTGAGTTCAGACAGAAATTATCAATATACTTTTATGCTTAATTTAGGAAACAGTGTAAGTATTGGCATTGTAATTTATACAAAGCACTTACAGTTACAATAAAGTATGTCCTACTTTTCGTGATGAAACTCCGTGCTATTCTCGCAAAAGAGATAACCTGGTTTTGCTTTTGTGGGAAATTTTTTGGCGAGAGTGATTTCAAAATACTTCTGGCCCTGATGATGTAGTTTTGTTAACTAGTATGTCATCAGTCATTTATGATCTGAACTGGGTTCTGATTATTTTGATTTTGCAGAAAACTCTCGCACTCTGCAGTTTGAGTAAGGAAGAGTCGAAACTCGTAACATTAGTTTTGACAGCTTATCATACCTAGTAAGCATTTTTGCCTTTATTTCAAAGCAAAATTAAATTTCAAAATTGGAACTTATTTCCATGACCCATTAAGTTGTTTTCACAGAAGAATAAATGATTGTGCCAATTTTTAGAATTTAATTTCACTTAAAATGCATGTTTTTGCATCCTTCAGTCACTTTTTGCTATATCAAGAAACAAAACAAGCAAGCATTTTCCCATTTGTTTGAAAAGAAATTAAAGTTCAAATTTGGAACTCTGTTTTCTGCTACAAGTAAAGTCATTTATCAGAGCAAACTAACAGGTTACATACCTGCCAACATCAGCAAGAGCCTTGTCAATAGTAACTGGTATTATTGTGTGGCATACATAGACGCAGGAGAGTGGGAACATTGCGGGAGGGGCGATTACGGGAGAAATCTTTGCACTGTCTGACTTCCGGTTTTGAAATTTTCCCCCTATTTTCAAGCTGAAATGCAAATACTTATGTAGTAAAATGTTATTTAACAATAATACAGGACAGAGGTAACATCGCAAGAAAAAAGAAATTACGATTACGGAAAAATCTGAACTCCGTCGACTTTCCGTTTTTTCAAGTTTCGTACAGATGGAATTCCGTCTTCCGACCCCTCACCCCCAGACCCAAACAAATTTCTGTTCACTTGAGCGTCGATCGCATGAATGACCAAAATAATAATGAAAAAGGCGGAATTTCTCGAATTCGCAGAAGAATCTTATGCCTACTAAACATTACAGGGGAATTTTTGCGGCAAGTAACTTCCGTTTTCACAGAGTTAGGATCTATCCCTCGGATGAATTTCTGAGATATACTATCATTGTATCATTTATTGGTGCAAGAGTAAAAATCAAAGAAATGCAACATACCTTTTAAAGTTAAGTTGTTTTATAACTAATGGAGTGGATGGGCTTGATAAACATCAGAAAGGGCTTGATATCTAGATGAAAGTATCGTGCATAGTATGATTAGTGTGGACAGCAAGCCGTCTTTTTACACGATGGTCAAAAGCTCAATTATAATAAAGCATAGTTTAATACTTTATATAAGCATGTAAGAAATACTTACAACGAAATTCCATCACCCTCAACAACAGAGAACAGAATGACGTCCAATATATTGGTTCTATGTCGTTCCACCCAGCACTTACAAACGTTCTCAAAAATGCACTCAGAAAACAGAATTTGCAATTTGGTGACAAAACTAATAAACTATACTCACTTGAAAAACAAGACAGTATGCATGATGGATAAGCATAGTGTGTACAGTATTCCACTTAAGCACTGCAACAACAAAAATGAAGACTTGATATACATCGGCTCAACTTTCCGAACCTTAAAAATGAGGATAATTGAACATATATACAATGTTACGTCCTATTCCAATTCTACCTCACTATCCCGTCTAGTCAATAACGGCACTCACTATCCAGACTGGGCACAGAGCAAGATCTTAGCAACCATGAACAAAAGAAAATCTCTATTGTACGTTGAAAGTCTGCTTATTCTCTCTCAAAAATCTAAATGCTGCAATGATGACCCTCCAGTTTGTATCCATCCAACATGGCTACCACTGTTTAAGAAGTAGTGCATCCTCAAATATTACACACACAAAAAAAAAAAAAAAAAAAAAAAGACCTAATTACAATACAATCAGTATGACTTTAAATCGCATGCCAAAAAACGTACACACACATGCTATGCATCTCCTAAATATTGCACGTATGTGTGTATATTATCTCTAAGTATTTGCAATACCATGCATCATTAACATTTAATTCTTTGTACTTATGTTTTTTAAATTATGGTGTTTTATTCCTGGCCCAATAATTTCTCTCTGGTGTAAGATGTACCTGATGATGAAATGTCCTGCATTTTTGAAAGATCTTCTACAATAAATATCTGCACTTAGTATAAAAGTATTAAACTATGCTTTATTATACATAATTCAGTACAGAGTGTTCAATCCTTGTAACCATCGTGTAAAAAAACGGCTTGCTATCCACACTAATCAGAAAGGGCAACATAAGAAATAAAATGAAGTAATTGAATATCACATGCAATTTCAACTCAGTTGGCCTTTATTTTGATGGGCTGTTTGAACAACTGCTTTACATTACACCATCATCATGACATCAGTGAAAGGGTGGTGGCACTTGCACTTGGCCAAGCACACATGCCAACTTACATACTTTCCCCTAACAAAGGAATTGATTTTCAAGATAATTTTAGATTATTATCAACATTTTGCACCAGTGTCATTTAAGAAATATAAAAAAAGCATTAACAGTATGATTAATAAAATGTTGGTGCCCCGAAAAAGGATCTGAAAAACAAATTAATTTCATGCTATCACAGGCCACTGTGTTCTATATATCCTTTCCCCTTCAAGTCTTGTCCATAGGCAGAGCAGCCACAACATTTGTTCCCTGGACAAGATTTTTGCAAAGGTTTGACAAGCCTGCTCTTATGCATAACACTAAGTGAGTGGGACAGGAAGGCTTTTCCCACACGAGGTGTCCTTAATTTAAATCATTCTCACCATCCAGCATCACGTCAACACCATGTGGATGTTATTGAAGCATCCTCCTGGAGATCACCATTGAAATCATTTTGAAAAAGATGATATGATTGAGACATTCAATGCTGCACCAAATAATGAAAAAGGATTTGGGATTGAAGCCATGTAATTCTGAATGTGTTGATGAGCTTTTCTGACAAAGAAGGTAACATGTGAGAAAAATTTTCAACTTAACCTAACAACAAACAGTTAAAAGACTTGAAATCACTATCAGAGTAAGTTTTGATGACTTTATGGCTTGCTTCAATTACTGCTTGCACAAGGATTAAACTCAAGTTCGTTCACTTCAAAAGAAATTTGCATGGTAGATTTAAAAAAGGTATACCTAAGAGTAAACATAATGTTCAATGTAATGGTAAACCTTAAACTTGCTAAGAACAATATTTCTGGTATTAGACGAAAACTTCTCAAACAAATCCCGGGGAAATGAGCCCCGGATCTATCGATATCTTGGCTAGATATCGAGAGATCCGGGATTCAATTCCCGGTGGCGACCGAATAACAATTTTTTGGTTGCTGTGCATTGCTAAACGTGGAAAGAGTGATGTCTTAGTTTATTCACTGACACCACATATTTGGAGGATTTTCACTTTGGATCTCACCCTTTTGATTTAACTGCTATAATTAATATATAGCCAGTGCTGTCAATGCCCACCAGATGGAGATGTCTCAGTAGCTGATACCATCTTACAGATTTATAATGTCAGATGCTGACAGAAAAATGCACATAGCGCTGTAGATTGTTGGCCACCGTGGTGTAAGGCTAACACACTGGGCTAGATATCGAGAGATACGGGATTCAATTCCCCGGCGGCGGCCGAATAAAAATTTTTTGGTTGCTGTGCATTGCTAAACGTGGAAAGAGTGATGTCTTTGCTTATTCATTGATGCCACATATTTGGAGGATTTTCACTTTCTCTCTGTTGATTGGTTATTGCACCACACTGTTACTGCCAAATACAGAGTAAAGTTAAGTGTTTATATAATAAGAATAATTTAACTCTTCAACTGGCTGGAACAAATGTGCTCTAGATTAGTAAAATGTGCTGAAATCAGCTCAAAGGAATATATTTGCTGCCTAAGAAGTGGGCCAAATGCAGCTAGAACAAGTGAATCTGCACTTTATAGAAAGCATTGCTTTCCATTTAAGCTTTGTCACTCAAAGTGCTTATTTAGGGAAATGATTGATACTAATCCTTTTTGGTCAATTGCCTGCTAAAAGAGCTATAGCAATGATGGCAAACCTAAGAATGGAGAGAGGTGTTTATGTATTTCTATCCAGTGACATGATGTTTGTGTCAGGGGAACCAGTCATTCCACGTCATGGAGCAGATAATATAGAACTAGAATGAATTGCTTTTACCAGTGATAGGTCTATGGTTGATACTGCTGAGATAAGAGAGGGGAGAACTGGTTTGCAGTAATTTCATAAACCACAGTCAATATGTGAAGATTTCTGTTTGGGGAGCACAGAAACATTTTGGGCACAGCTTGGTTCAGATATGTTGGCCACTTAAAGAGTTAACAGCTAGTTCAAGTAGTCAGATGTTTTCTCATAGCATCAACAACCCTTTCACATCTATGTAGAATAGAATATAGGTCAAATATCCACTACGGCCTGTGCGATGAGAAGAAAACAATTGTTAAGGCAGGAATCACCACGTTTTGAGTAGTTTCGTTCTTCTGCAACTGGTGGTGCTGTTAGCCTACTGTTGTCATTATTCTGAGCAGGCGATATGAATGTATCTTGTACATGGATTTCTACGCTTTCTTGGACATTCCGAAGTTATCGTCTCTAATTGAGTAACTTTTATTTTCCTGCTTCCAGACTGTTAAGTGGGCTATTTTAATTTTTGTTTTGTGGAAGAGCAAGTTTAAAGCGGCGGTCAAAAGTTTTTTTTCACTGTCGATTGCTCATTTTTAGGGGGGGGGTGAAATTTTCCCTATGCGTGTTTTCCTATGTTTTATGCGTGGCGCCATTTGCAATCTCGAAACGCAAACATCTTGCACTGCCAGAATTCTATACAAAATATCAACTTCCTGTGTAGTAAATTATGTAAACAGATCATATTTATGGATAACAGATCACACATTGCGGTAATATTTTAAGTCTGACAGTGATTGATAAAAACATGCATAGGTAAAAAATTTCGTTAAACAGGCGGTGAAAATGGTTTTCCCTTTTATTGAATGCAAATTTATTTCTTCATTTTATTGAAACTCATTTGGGGAAATCATTTGTTTTCATGAATTCTGTATTTTAACCTCCGCAGATGCTAGCATAATCACACCACATTCTAATATTGTTTAAATGACTGATATAATGTAATACGCTTTATTCTGCAACTCATCCGGATTAGTTCACCAGCTATAACATCATTCCAGTCCTTACCATCCTTTTTTGTTTGTTAGTTTGTTTTTGCTTTTAGTATGAAATCCAATGTGATGGGACAGCCTGAGATTTAATTTGACTGGGTAATTGCACATATTGTTACTCATTTGTCTTACTTTGTTACGGTTCTTTGATTGTTCAATATAATGTTTCAGAAAAATAAAATTATTAATTGTTATATCTTTTGGCTTGCAACCGAAATAGTAATCACACAGTGGGCAATCAGCGTCCTCCTGACATTGGTTGAAATATTTAGAATTACCAATGATATCTATTTTCAGCGGTCACTGCACAGGCTGTAGAAAGCATCCCCTCACGCCTGATCCAGTCAGGCCATGCCTGAAGCAATAGGAATTTATAATACATATCTGTTTCTGGATGAGAAAATGTTAACAACGACCTTCCTTTTCTCTGAGTTCTTTTGGTTTTTTACAGATGTTTCTGGCCTCTGGGTTTTAGTCAAGGCCTGTTCTGAATGTATAAAAGGATTATCAAAAGTTTTGTTTACACCTGAAGAAATTAAATTTTGTTGCCAGGTTCCTCATACTGTTGCCAGTTATTAAACTGATGTGTTTTCATTGTGTATTTTATAATTCTGTTGTTGTTGTAATTAAATTGTTGAACACACCACTTATTGGTTTTGAAGGCTCACTGATGGCACTGTTTTTTCTGATGTAATAACTTTCTTAATTAAAGAAAGTTATTACATAAAAAAATGGGCCATCAATTAGCTTTCTAAATTAATAAGTGGTGTTTAACAATTTAATTACAACAGAATTACAAAATACACAATGAAAACCCTTCAGTTTAATAAGTGGCAACAGTATGAGGAACCTGGCAACAAAATTTAAATTCTTCAGGTGTAAACAAAACTTTTGATAATCCTTCTATTAATTGAGAAACAGGTCTTGCCTAAAATCCAGAGGCCAGAAACATCTGTAAGAAACAAAGGAACTCAGAGAAAAGGAAGATTAAATAAGATTCAAGTGGCACTAGGATTTAATAAATATATCTGGGTAAAGCCTCGAGTAAATGATTAAATTCCTGTTGACAACAATTTGAGGAAGCACCTAATTGATAAGACAAATGCAAATGTGAAAGTTCCTCATGCTCAGAAACTATTAGATGTGTGCAAAAGTTCTACCCATTTTTTTTTAAGTAGAGAAGCAAAACATTTTCCAAATAAATAACATATTTTAATAACTGCCATTATTATCTTTGACCTTTTGCCATCTTTCTGCTAGTAATTGAAGTCCCCTTCTATAGAACTCCTCCGTTTTGGAGTAAAAATACTCTTGTAATACAATTTCGATATCTTCAGCATCATCAAAGGGTTTTCCAGCAAAGTTGTTCTGAAGAGATCAAAAAGAGTGACAGTCCATAGATGCAAGGGCGGGGAAATCGGGGGTGAGGTAACACTTCTCATTCAGTGTCCAGCAATTTTCTCTGAGTTGCTAAAGCTGTACGAGGTCTTGCGTTGTCATGTTGCAAGATGATGCATTTGCAATTTTAACCAGTCAAGGCACTTAAATTAAAATTTTTCTTTCAGCCTTTTCAACTGTTGGCAGTACAGGTCAGCATTTACTGTTTGAT
Organism: Macrothele yani; assembly: GCA_039090855.1. Taxonomy (NCBI): domain Eukaryota; kingdom Metazoa; phylum Arthropoda; class Arachnida; order Araneae; family Macrothelidae; genus Macrothele; species Macrothele yani. The sequence goes on from CM077014.1 coordinate 7,985,499, forward strand.
AAGGTGCAAGCAACTTCCAGTGGATTACCCCTTGACATTCCACCACACACTTAACAAGACCTTTTCTCAGATGCAGTCCTCCTCTTGAAGTCAACGGAGCAGGCTCTCCAACTTGGCATGCAGCCCTTTGAAGCTTTTCATTATGTAAAGGACCCACTTTTCAACACCCATAACTAATCGTTCCAAGAAAGGTTAATTTACGTGAAGCACAAGCAAATAAAGATAAGTGGTCATTGTGTGTAACAAGAAATTTGTCATCAAAGACTGCAGTGTGCTAAACATGTTCAACACAGGTAGTGAGCCCAGAATGGGGAGATGTAAGATACACCTCAACACTAAACTTGAACGTGGCAAGCTCATAAAACAAACTAAATGTATTCACACGATCAACCTTAAAAAGCATCAAAATACCTTCAAATTGTTACTGCTGAAACGATTTCATGTTAAGTTCATTAGCAGGAATTCATAGGTCCTGTCATTTTATGTTCTAGAAGGTCTAACACTGGAAGAAGAGGACATCTCTGAAGTGCACAAAAAATTAACCAGAAGCTCTTATGGACACAGCAACAAAAATGTGTGGTACTAAGAACAAGTCGCATATGAAGAAATAATCACGAAAACCAAAAATGCTGATGCAAGAGAAAAGGGATATGGACAAATAAAGAAAATATAACTTCCAAAGTGGAGTATGTAGAGCTGTGCAAGACAGTACAAAAAAGTAACACTGAAGACATAAGGGAATTCCATTGTAAACTAGTGAGAAAAAGTGAGACAAACAATTGAAAACAATCAAAGCCTGAAGAGAGCAAAGGGAAATCTCAGTAAGGCTCTGAGAATGGATGATGGTACTGTAACACGAAATAGAGGCAAACTTTTGACAAGAGTGAAAGATTTCTACTCACAAATATGTAAAAGGGATGATACATCTACTCCACACATTACAGAAGGTATCAGTACCAAAGTTCCTCCAGTTCTCATGGCAGAAGTTACACATGCAATTAAGAACATAAAACAGGAAAGAGCTCCAGGAGAAGATGGAATTACCATGGATGTTATACAAGAAGCAAGTGGAGAAATAGAAACTACACTTGCCCAAGTTTTCACTAGATGTCTCAATGAAGAGAAGATTCTGGTTCATTATGACCCTGCTACATAAAAAAAGGTTACAATGAAGATCTCAGGAAATACAGGCCTATCCGTGGTTTATAAAATCCTCACTAAGGTACTTTCACATCGCTTGAAGGTAACACCATGGCTCCGCCGAGGGAACAAGCTGGATCATATCCATGTACTGAAAGAACTAATTGATAGAACGAGGGAATATGAACTCCCATTATGTATGACATTTATGGATTATGAAAAGGTCTGTGATTCTGTGAAACCATCAGCAGTTACAATGGCTTTGAAATCCTGCAGCATTGAAGACACTTACATTAGCATTATTAATAACATCTACAAAAATGCAAGTGCAAGGGTCAGCTATTTGAGGATACAGTACCAATAAAAACTGGAAAGGGAATGAGACAGAGTGACACAATATCTCTCAAACTATCCAATGCCACATTACAAAAGTCTTTCAATCACTGAACTGGGAAAACAAAGGGATAAAGATTAATAGATATTTTTTAATTCACATTCATTTTGCTGACACTGTAGTCATTTTTGCAACTACCTCTTCAGAGCTGCAAAGTATGATCCAAGAACTTGCTGACAAGAGTAAAAAAGTGGGATTAAAAATGAATTTTCAGAAAACAAAACTGATGTACAATGCTTTTAAAAGAAATGAAGATTTACTGATTGATGAGGAAAAACTAGAGATAACTAATAACTAAATTTACCTTGGACAACAGATATCACATGAGGAGGGCATTCATGAAGAAATTAATCAGTATATAAAACTTGGTTAGGAGCTTTTGGAAGATACAATATAATTCTTGAGAGCAATACACCATTATGTTTTAAAAGTCTTTAGTTAATTCATCCTTCCAGTTCTTACATACAGAGCAGAGATGTAGAACTTAACTAAAAAAGACATACAAAAGCTGCGGACAACTGAAAGAACTATGGAGAGATGCATGCTTGGTGTAACCAGGAAAGATAAGAAGAGGAACTCATGGATAAGATAAATGACAAGAGTGGAAGATATCATGATTAGAATAAAATCCCTGGCATGGCAATGGGCTGGTCATACTGCCAGGAGAACGGACCACCAATGTACAACCAAAATTTTAGATTGGATACCAAGGGGCAGAAAAAGACCATGTAGAAGATGGGTGGATGAAATTTGAAAGCGTGCCAGAGTGACATGGAGGAGACTGGCTCAAGACAGACAGTTGTGGAGGAAACTTGGGGAGACCTTCATCCAGAAGTGGATTGATAATGGTTGACAATGATGATATATATTTACTCTAAAATATTTTCTTCTATTTAACTTTTGGATCAAACAAGAAGGGAGCTATTTCATATCTCATGCTCCTATCACAAATTTGATTGTTTAACAGTGGGAAACTCATAGAATATTATTAATAATCTATGTATTTGTAATAATATTTTGTAATAATCAATTTTAATCCTCTTAGAATTTGTAATAAAGTCTAAAACATAACTTATTGTGTGATCTTGATGAGAGGCAAAAGTTTCTGAGAAGAATAACAAAAGGTTTTTGTGAAAACTGAAACTGCTCCTTTAGCTGAAGCATTGGAAATGGACCAATATAAGGGTGCAATAAAACCCACACATAAAATACTACTTTTACGATAGTAATGATAAAAATAATAACAGCAAAAATAATAAAAAAGAAGATATTAATGATTAGGACATTTCCAATAACAATTTTAAAGAAGGAGGTCCCTGTTAAAACAGGAGGCCCTGGTCATAACATGCTATTTTCTGATCAAGCAAAGTAGGAAGTGACATGGAGAGATGGAACCTAGAGGCTCATCGTGGGACGGAGGGAAAACACGTTAGAGAAACAGGAGCGCCAGACGGAAAGTGTGAGTTGACACAATTGGGTGAACCTTACTATGATGTCACAATCAGCACTTCCAGGGAGAGAGATAAGAGTGGGCAGGTAGGAACAGATTATTTTATTTGAAACAGATGGTCCCATACCCCAGATCTGACAGCTTAACATGTCCATCTGACGCATCGCAGATATTCAGTGGTTCAAGGTAACACAACCTATTTAGGATCAATCCTGTGACCATCTGGTCACAAGGCAGTTGCTCTAACCATTCGGCCATCAGTGGCCTATTACACATAGCTTTTACATTTTGGGTGCTTTAAGCCATGAAAGAAAGCACATGAAGCAAAACAATAAAGGGTCACAGAATGTCTAGTGCAACAATCAATATCATTCTACAAGCAGGGTATCATGCCACTAATTTCTTTTTGAGTCACCAGGCATGTCAAATTAGAATATATAAAAATATCTTTATTTTCAATTTAATCACATTATTACATCTAAGATGTGATGTACTAATGACAAACAAACACATCTTGGAAAAAATGAAAATCACTGTGCAAATGCAGATGCTAGTAATTTGGGGAAAGATATCTGACACAAATTATATGTTTCATTTGTAAACTAAAATATACATATATATTATTGGATTGGTGTGAATGAAATGTCTGGCGCTAAAAGAGCAGTGGAGACAGGCCTCCACCACAGCGGAATGGAACGACCCACAGGTGTTGCTGGTATTATGTCACAGAGTTACTATAAATAGCTAGCACATGTGTGAAGAACAAGGCACACAAGCTTGGCTTGTTTGGACATAACGCGGCTTGCAAAGGAAACACGCAGACGCCGTATTTGAAAGTCATCTTCCTGTATGAATTTAAACTGGGCCATTCTGCAAGAATTGCTGCACGGAACGTCAACAAAGCATTTGGGGATAATACAGCCAACGAACAAACCATTCGGCGATGGTTTGTGAAGTTTCGAAGCGGAGATACGGACCTGCAAAATGAAGCAAGTGGTCACCATCCTGTTGCTGTTTCTGACAATGTTCTGTCGCGTGTGGTTGAAGCGGACCCCCGAAAAACGTGTTGCGAGATAGTGGCAGAGGTAGGTGTCGACCACATGACAGTTGTTCGGCGTCTGACTGCGCTGGGTAAGGTAAAAAAACTGGACATGTGGCTGCCGCATGAATTGACAACTGCTAACAAGACTAGACGTTTGGAAGTCTGCATGTTGCTGCTTGCCAGAAATAAACAGGAAGTTCTACCGCATCGAATCATCATCTGTGACGAGAAGTGGGTCCTTTATGATAACCGGAAATGATCTGCACAATGGTTAAGCAAGACACAGCCTGCTGGACGTCATCCTAAGCCACCCCTTCAGACGAAGATGACGATGTTCCTTGTCTGGTGGTCCACAGCCAGAATAATTCATCAGAGTTTCTTGGCAAGAGGCCAAATCATCACTGCAGAACGTTATTGTGCTGAATTACACTAGTTGCACCAGAAATTGCTGCAGAAAGAACCGGCTTTGGTCAACAGACATGGTGTTTTTCAGCTCCAGGATAACACCCACCCCCATGTCGTGCAACAAACGAGGCTGACACTAATTGCCTTGGGCTACAAAGCAGTGGCTCATGCTGCGTATTCCCCGGACTTGTCTCTGACGGACTATCATCTGTTTCGTTGCCTGGATCACTTCCTGTCCGGGAAATAGTTCACGACAGACAGAGGTTCAACATGCTGTTGATGACTTCTTCCAGTCCCAGCCACAATAATTTTTCGTTCCAGTATCATGGCCTTGCAGGACAGATGTCAACTATGTGTTAATGCCAAGGGGGATTATTTTGCCTAGATAAGTTGTTCTACTTTTCCGTTCTCACCGTCCATGTGGGCTGGTCCTTTGCCGCACATTTCACTCGCATCAACCCAATACATTGAACATTCACCACGTGTTTCACAAATTTGCAAACTTGGCAAGTAGTTCGGTTGATGATTATGGATGGCTATCTCTTTCACAATGTGGCCATTAAAAGTGTGACAGCGGGAAGGACACTTGGTTTTTGTATATTCAGTACACCTCCATATTGTTTTCTTAATGTTTGTTCTCTCTTGCATGAATGAATAATTGTTGTACACCAGTAGGTCTTTACCCTGCTTGCTCTTCATGTACATCACCCAGGGATCTGAAAGATGTTTAAAACACCATTCACCATTAGATAAAATAAGAATTCACTTTTGGTTTTCTCAAACATACTTATACACACACAGAGAAAAGTCTCAAGAGTAGAAATATACAGGCATTAAATAAACAAACAGTATATTATTACCATAGCTACCAACCTTGAAGGGTCAAAATTTTGGAGATTTTCTATGAGAATGTTCAGAGTTCATAGTCAGAAATTATGAATACACTTTTACACGTAATTTAGGAAACCGTAAAAGTATTAGACATTGTCACATAATTTATATAAAGCACTCATAGTTACAATAAATTATGTCCTACTTTTCTAGAAGAAACTTGGTGCCATTTCAGCAAAAGAGATGAGCATGGCTTTGCTTTTGTAAGAAATTTTTGATTGTGAGTGATTCATACACAAGACTCACAAAGTAAGAAAAGCTGAACTTTTAACCAGGTGAAAAATCAAAATGCAAGGTGAGAAAGTGTGAATGTGTAAAGCAGCATGAGGAAATTGCTCACTGTAATTCATTTAAGTAAATATTAAACTGGAGCACACCACTGTATTCACAATATAAATTACTAAATTCAAAAATAAAATAAAAATAAAATGGTTTTAAAAGACATTGCTTCAAACAGTTTTTTTTCTTGTTTTGTTTTGTTGTAGTGCTAAAACATCAGCTCAAGTTTCCTCTTGCAAGTAAGCATTGCTTTCTTCTCAGCAAGTTCGAGAGTCAGATGTCTTTTGTTGAATCTGCAGCTGCACAGCATCCATTGCTTAATCTCCTCACCATTTCTTCACTGTTGCTTTTCTTTCTTTTTTCTTTTTTATTTTTTATGCCCTCAGAAGACAATAATTTCATCCACTGTGCTAAAAGAACTTTCAGTCTGAGGATCACATGTATGATATCAAACTTTTCACTATTTTAGATAAACTGTGTAACGTTGAGAAATGAATACTTTTGAACACTACACATCAATCTTACAATTTTCCAACTTCGTCACTTCCATTTTTGAAAAATTCCCCACCTTATCAAGCTTAAACACTTTCATGAGAGAAAATAACATTTAACAACAGCACAGGGAAGTGAGAAGCTTGTGGAGAAAAAAATTATGGTTACTGAAGAAATTCTTTCTTGGCTGAACTTCTGTTTAAAAAATATTACGGGAGAAATCTTCACTTCGCTTAGCTTCCGTTTTCGAAAGATGGAATTCTGTCCTCCGTCAAAAGCCCCCCCCTCTCTTCCAACACACAGACCACTCCCAATTTCCCCAAAAAAATATCTGTTCAGTTGTGCATTGATCTTAAGAATAACCCAAATAATAACGGAAAAGGTGGAATTCCTCGAATTCAAGGAAGAATCTCATTCTGAAGATTGCAGGGAAATTTTAGCGCTAATTTTCATTTTCAGAAATACAGTTTTAAGTCGAAATACATTTGTGCAATAAAATGATATTAAAATACAATACTAGACAGGGGCAACATTATGAGAAAAAAAAAATTACGATTACGAGGAAAATATTCACTTTGTTTAACTTTCGCTTTCAAAGTTTTGGAAGATGAAATACTGTCCCTAGATAGAAAATGACCCCCACCTCTCACTAATACCCCTAAAATTTCTCTTCAGTTTTGCATCAATCTCAAGAATGACCCAAGTGATGACAAAAAAAGAGGAATTTTACAGAGGAATTTATGTATGGTGATTTCAAAGCATTTCTGGCCCTGATGATGCAAATTTGTTATAAAAATTTTCCTAGTACATCATCATAATCTCAACGAATTTCTGATTTTTTTGACTTGGCGTGAGGAAGAGACAAAATTGATAGCATACATACATACATATCACTAAGCTGTTCTCTGAGATTCAGAGGTTACCTCCTCAAAGAAAGACAATCCACCAGATAAATGTTTAACTGATTATATTTACTTACTGTTGCCTTATCAAACAATTCCATTTACAACTATCTTGGCATGCAGCTCAAGCTTCACTGACATCCACCACATGGCATACACAAGATCTTCTGTACTTCATACTCATAATCTTTTTATGATTTGATAGCATTGTCTGGACAACTTATCATAACCTAGCAAGATTTTTTGCTTTTATTTCAAAGCAAAATTAAATTTCTAAATTGGTACCTATTTCAGTGACCCATTAAACAGTTTTCATGGTAGAGTGAATGATAGTGCCAATTTTTGAAATTTAATTTCACTTAGAATGAATGTTTTTCCATTCCTCATTCACTTCTTCCTATATTGAGAAACAAAAGACCAATTCAGTGATTGAATTAAATATGAGTTCACAGCAGTTCACTTCACATTATTTTTGCTGAGATTATGCCATCAGAGTTACATGATTTGTGTCACTAACTTGCTCCACAAAGTGATTGTGTCATATATTAGCTAATATTATACAGCATACCTTTGTGTAGTTCTTCACTGGCTTCATTTTTCTGTAGTTATTTTGTGATTTTTGATTAAAATTATTGTTTTAAAAGTTTTACGAATGGCACAAGAATTGTCTTCTGCTACGTTTAACCTTATGCTCTTATGACATTCTTAGAACTTTCAAACCAATAATTTTAATCAAAAACCAAGAAATAACTAGAGGAAACTGAAGCTAATGAATAACTACATAAAGGTGCTGACACAATACCCCCAGAAGCAAGTTAGTGACACAAATCGTGTACCTCCAATGTCATAATAATCTCAGCAAAAATAACAAACAGAATTACTATGAATATTTTTTTAATTCAAACACTGACCACGTATACACTGGCTCATAATGGATAAATAATTTTAATTTTACAACTAGAGTTGAAAACATACATATAAATGAAAAACATATCTTCCTCAAGAAATAATTTTTTACAAATACATAGAAAGCAACACAAATGTAACTGTTGGCCCAAATGTGTCATATTTTCATTGTTTCCATGCAGAAACTCCTTCAGAAAACTTGAAAATTACATTGCCCAGGAGAGCTTCAGTTGCTTGAAATTTCCTTGTCCTGGGTTGTGCAATGGATAAAGGGCTTGAATGGAAATCAGGAGATGCGGTTTTGTTTCCTACTCTGGGCCTAGGTAATTTTCAAGTTTTCTGAAGGAACTGCTTCATCCAAACAGTGAAAATATGGCATATTTGTGCCAACAATTACACTAGAGTAACTTTAACTCCAAAAGAGCACGCTTTTTTCCTGTTTGTTTGTAAAGAAATTAAAGTTCAAAATCGGCATTCTGTCTTTTTATCCATAAAGTAATTTTCTTTGCAAACTGGAGGGCCTTGAACCATTTTTTGAGCTTTAATCTCGTTTTAAAGAAAATGAAAAATGGTTGCTCTGTTTCTTGGTGTAACGAGGAAGGACTAAGAAATGGGGAAACACACATTTTAAGCAACCTTGAATTTAAAAAAAAATAGTATTGCTATTGCTCACTCAGTTTTGAAACAACTCAACTGCATGCATCACAGAAATGGCGCCAATTTCATCATGGACCGATTAGGTAACTATTTTGTCGTTTAATTCACATAAAAAAAGGGGGTGGAAGGGTAAGAAATGCTTGTTCTATTGATTGGAAAATGTGCATTTCATTAGGAAGTTTTTAAAAAAATATGAAGTCCCTCCTTTGTACTATTAAAGAAAAAAAAATAAGGAAATGATCAGAAAAAATATTGAAACTGAGAAACATACTCAGAAAATGAAATAAAAAGTGGAAATTTGTCATAAAAATTCATAATATGGAAAACCACAAAACATTTTCGTCCCCCCCCCCCTCCCGGAACTGTGATCTTTCCTTAACTTTTGCGGCATTTCCGTAACTTATAGATGAAAAATATAGAAAAGGAATAAAAGAAAATGTTTTTTAAATAAGTATAAAAAAAGTACTTTTTCCAGCATCTTGGGGATATTATTGTGAATGACAATAAAAATTGGGAGAAAATGGCAGGAAATCGGAATATCGTGAAAAGGTGGAAAAATCAGGAGAGTTAACTGCTGCTCATTTGCTCCGATACTTGCATCCTGCATGTTACCAAACACATGACTGGTGAAAAAAAAAATGCTGTTTTACACAAAATTCAAAACATTAAGATGACACTAATTAACACTGCTACAAATTGTGCTCCAGAAGAGAAAAAATACTAATCCATCAAAACACAAACTCGATTTACTTTTTAAAAGGCTCAACAACAGATTAAGTAAGTAAAAATATATTATATAACATCACAGTCTAGATAAGTGCTTACACAATCATCCTTAACAATGGACGCATTTCAAATATATCTACACTCATCAAAACATGTCTTATATATGTCTACGAATGTATCATCTTGGAATAAAAATTAATGAACTCTGATGAACACACACACACATTTCTAGCATGTGAAACCATTTGTTTCCGATGATAAGACACTACTCTCTCGGGCTTCATTATGAGTTCAGTGCATTAAGAAAATAAGTTTATTAATCAATTCATATATAGTACAAATTAAATTGGAATTATTTCACACATAAAAAGCTTACAACCTGTTTCCAGATGTCAGAAAAATTAAACAACAAAATTTCACACTAATGTGCCAGTGTTTATGTAACATCCTGCACATTTACAATACTTGTAATGCAAATATCAGCCTATAATATTCAGTATTTATTAAATTGTCCTCATAATCTGTCATAGAAGGTGAACTAATGTACAGTTAAGGAAAGAAATGTGTACACAATTTGAACTTGAAAAAAAAACCAACCATAGTGTGTGCACATGCAAGACAAAAATATTATCGCTAAAGCTAAGGATCCCCGAACTTCTGAACCGTTGAGCTCTGAACACATTATTGAGTTAGGATCGATCCCCCAGACAAATCCCTAAGATATACTACCATTGTATCACTTATTGGTGCAAGAGTAAAAATCAAATCAATGCAACATAACTTTCAAATTCATTATAAATATCTCCAAATTGTGGGGGTTTTCTATGGAATATAAGGAAATAATATATCAAATTTTGAGGTATCAACCCTACCCTTACTCAGATCTACAGCTATAGTAGGTGTTGCCATTCGTGAGATAAATTCCAAACTGAAATCATTTAATGTTATACCTCTTCTTCTCTCCATTTCCAATCCTTCTAACAATTTTCTTTCGAAAAGTGCTGTTGATGTGTCAGAACTTCTACACTGTCCCAAAGAACTTCATGTCTTGTATTTTGAACATGTCTGTCGAAACCTGGTTTGTTGGTCATATTTTTGATTGAAGCTTTATGTTCTCTCTCTCTCAGCCAATCTGGTTTAAAGCTGTCTGCCTCTTTGGCAGAACATAAAGCTACAAGCTGTCTGCCAGTTTGGCAGAACATACACCTGTTCTGTTGGTCATATTTTTAATTGCAACTTTATGTTCTGCCAATCTGGTTTTAAGCTGTACATAAAGCCTCTTGGCAGAACATAAAGCTGCAATTAAAAGTATTTTAAATAAAACAGGTTTGACAGACATGTTCAAAATACAGGACATAAAGTGCTTTGGGACACTAGAAATTTTGACACATCAACAGCATTTTTTCAAAAGAAAACTAGCAGGACTAGAAACAAAGAGAAGAGATACTACATTAAATGATTTGAAAAATAGGAATTTACCTCTTGGATGGCAACACCTACTATAGCTGTAGTCCCGAGAAAGGGTAGGGGTGCTACCCAAAAATTTGACATATTATTTCTTCATATTCCTTAGAAAAAAACATAATTTGGAGATTATAAATTCATAATGCATTAAGTCTAGGAATAGCCATGTCACAAATTATTACCAAAAATAACTTTCAGTTAAATCTTTTATACCTAATGGAATGGATGGGCTTGATAAGCCTCAAAAAGGGGAATGTAAAAAATCAACTGAATGCAATTCCAACTCAGTTAGCCTTTATTAGATGGGCTGTTTGAACAACTGCTTTACATCACACCATCATCATGATATCAGTGAAAGGATGATGGTACCTGCTGCTGGCCAAACTCACATGCTAACTTACTTTCACCTAATAAAGGAATTGTTTTTGTTTTGTTTTTTAAGTACATAGAACATAGCATTCACCTTTGTAGTAGCATATCCATTTTCAGGAAAATTTTATATGATTATCAATATTTTGCACCAGTGTCATTTAAGAAATATAAAAAAAAGTGTTAACAGTAAGATTAACTAAAATGTTGGTGCTCCAAAAAAGAATCTGAAAAACAAGTTAATTTCATACCATCAGGACACTGTGTTCTGTGTATCTTCCCCCTTCAAGTCTTGTCTATAGTCACAACAGCCACAACATTTGTTTCCTGGACAAGAGTTTCCAAAGGTTCAGCAAGAATGCTCCTATGCATAAAACTAAGTGGGCCCTGGACAATAAGGCTTTCCCCACAGGAAATGTCCTTGATTTAAAAGCATTCTGGCCATCCAGCTTCATGTCAACACCATGTGGAAATTATTGAAGCATCCTGCTGGAGATCACCATTGAAATCATCTTGAAAAAAATTATATGATTCAGACATCCCATGCGGCACCAAATAATGAAAAAGGATTGGGATTGAAGCTGTGTAAGCCTGGATGTGTTAATGAGCTTTTCCAATAGACTTAATAACATGTGAGAAAAAATTTTCAACTTCGCCTAACAACAGTTAAAGACTTGAAATCAGCTATCAGAGTCAGCTTTGACTACTTCCAACAATAAACACAGAGATCCAGAGAAATAAGGGGGAAAATTAAAATCTATGCAGGGAGTGGAGGGGAGTATACAGACAACTACTAACTAGCCTGCATAGAGACTATGTAGCCACTTTATAGAATCTACTGTAAAAGGATTTTGTTGACAACAAACAAACAAAAGACCGTGTTTGAACTGCAAAGAGTAAACTAGTTGAAGTGGTTCAGTGCAACTAAATGACATCTACCTGCTATTGCTTAACTTCTGCTCGTTAGAGGAAAGAGAAATGGGAGAAGGCCAAACAATAGTGGATCGTCTTACTAGCATCAAACGATCTAGTTCACTTTTCGCAGTACAAACAAGGCTTAAGTGATAGTGAGTGGTTGTGTTAGTAAGTCATCAAAATTATTTTATCCATTTTGTCAGCCATGACTCAACAGTATTGTCCCACCCTCTTTTATTTGTTGTTTCTGCCCAGTAGCATTTATATGTTTATGGGCAATAGTTCTGTCATTAGTGGTGTAATGTTTTATGATTTTGTGTTTCTACCATTAACATAGTGAACTAAATGGCAGCAAGGTGGTGTCTTAATTCACCAGGTAACTTTTGTTACAATAAGTCATGTGCTCCACATAACATATGCTCTGTTTGTGCAGAAGAGCTTCAACAGTGGTCAAAAGCTAAAAAAATTGTTTTGTTTTGGGATCCTTATGATCTAGAGGGAACCCAGAAATCATAGTGATGACAGCTACCTTTATACTTGTAAAATACAAGAGTAAAATCTAAAAAATAGGAAAGAAATATTCTACCCAAGCATACCATCTGTGATTTTCCCTGTACCACATGGCCCAGAAATACCAGTGCCTTTACCACAAGATATATTAAAAGACACACCTATTGATTCTGAAAAAAGAGGACCCAGACTCTGACGAATACTTTCAGGGTGCTTCATGTAGCACAGAACCCCAACTTTTTTTTCACAGAGTGAACTGAATGATTTAGTCAGAGACTTAGGTCTTCCTAAAGATTCTGCATAAGTGTTAGACTCTAGGCTTAAGGAAAATAACTTATTGGCTCCTGGCACCTCTTTCTTGTGGTATAGCAGGAATAGAGAAAAAGATTTCATCCGATGCTCCTCTCAAGATGTTTATTTAGTGTTCTGTATTGATGCTATTGGACTAATGCAAAAATTCAATGTTGAGTACGACCTGGACAAGTGGAGACACTTTATTGACTCATCAAAAAGAAGTCTCAAAGCAGTATTCTTCAGTCTCACTTGGTCATTCTGTGCTCCTGAAAGAATTTGTTGACTCATCAAAAAGAAATCTCAAAGAAGTATTCTTAAGTCCCACTTGGTCATTCTGTTCTCCTGAAAGAAAGTTATGAAAATGTAGCCCAAATTCTCACAGTGCTCAACTACAATGATCACAGATGGAGGATGTAAAGTACTGTCCACACTCTGTCCTGTTATTCAAAAAAAAAAAAAGTACTATCTACGCTCTGTTCTGTTATTAAAGTACTGTGCATGCTCCTTGGACAACAAGGAGAATACACAAAATACTCATGCTTTTTGTGCGAAAATGGGATGGAAATACAAAGGGCAAACACTGGATCAAAAAACAATGGCTAACCAGGGCTGCTTTAAGCTCAGGAAACAAAGTTGTTATTCGGAAAATGGTTGGCTGATCCCCAAAAAAGTTCCCTTACTTCCTCTTCATGTCAAAGTTCAACTAATAAAGCATCCTGTAAAAGCTCTGTCAAGAGCTTTTACAGGATGCTTTCCACCATGGAAAACTGCCTTTCTTGAAAAGTCTTTGACTCACCATGGCATTTGAATGTGATTTTTGAAAAAACAATAAACCATGGCATTTTAATGTGATTTTTGAAAAAACAATCTACCATAGCATTTCAATATGTTTTTTGAAAAAACAATCAACCATGGCATTTGAGTGTGATTTTTGAAAAACAATCAACCATAGCATTTCAACATGATTTTTGAAAAAACAATAAACCATGGCATTTTAATGTGATTTTTGAAAAAACAATCAACAATAGCATTTCAATATGATTTTTGAAAAAACAATCAACAATAGCATTTCAATATGATTTTTGAAAAAACAATCAATCATGGCATTTGAATGTGATTTTTGAAAAAACAAACAAGTTCAAACATCATGGTGAGTCAAGAGCTTGTCCCGTTTGCGGCTAAAACATTTAATGATGCAAGAAAGTCATACATGATCATCTCATTCTACAAAGTACATGCCAATGTTTTCCACAGTCCTTTGCCAATGTTCCATCAGAGCCAAGATTCCATAGCAGTACCACTCGAAAGGTTTAATGATGCAAGAAAGCCATACATGATCATCTCATTCTGCAAAGTACAGGCCATTGTTTTCCATAGTCCTTTGCCAATGTACCACCAGAGTCACAATCCCATAGCGGTACCACTCGAAAGGTTTAATGATGCAAGAAAGCTATACACCCTCACCTCATTCTGCAAAGCACAGGCCGTTGTTTTCTTTGGTCCATACGTGCTCATCTCATTCTGCAAAGTACAGGCTGTTGTTTTCTTCAGTCCGTGCATGCTCACCTCATTCTACAAAGTACAGGCCATTGTTTTATATAGTCCTTTGCCTATGTTCTACTAGAGCCACGATCCCGACGCGTAACACTCAGAAGGATTAATGATGCAAGAAAGCCATACATGATAATCTCATTCTGCAAAGTACAGACCGTTGCTTGCTATATTCCTTTGCCAACGTTCCACCACATTCTCAATCTCGCGGTAGTACCACTCGGCGGGTTTCAAGGACAAAAACTCTGATGCCAGGTCCACATCCACCACTGTAGCAAAATGCCATCCTTGTAGAAAATAGACCATAACAGGTTGTAGTCAGATGGTGGCAAGATCCGCACTATATGGAACATGGGGTAGGATCACAACACCTTCGAATTCCTGTAGTTTTTGGTGGACCACTCCAGATAAGTGACTTGGGGCATTATCCAATTGCAGCAATGCCTGCTTCCTGTTGATGAGCACTGGGTAGAGTTGGCCCATAGTATCATGGAATTGCTGCAGTTGTTCAGCATAGAAGTTTCCATCCACAGCCTGACCATCTTGGCAGAAGTTCCCAGTGCACAGGACTCTCACAATTTTCACAAATGCACAACATGACTTTCCTCTTGAACCACACTCTTTGCACCACTGGCTGTGTTTCCCGGGATGGCCTCAGCCACTGGTTCCCAGTGGTAGTTACGGTAACATAGGAATATCCACTTTTCATTCATTACCTGTGATGGTACAAAGCCAAAGCCTGTCACCCTGTGGATTTTATAACAATCTCTGACAGAGAGTGACACAATGTTCTGCCTGCTGAGGTGTAAATTCAATTAAAAACCTGTTGCCCTGTGGATTTGACAGCAATCTTTGACAGAGAGTGACACAATGTTCTGCATGCTGAGGAAATAACATTTTCTATGTGGAATATAGCATATATATAATTTATTTGAAGATCTACTGATACCATAAGAATTGCATTGAAATAATTATGTTAATTTTTTGGAAAATTCAATGTGGAGTATCCCTTTTCAATCAAACTTTAGTACTTAACAAAGTCTCTAAAAAAATGGGTTTGGCACACACAAAAAAAAAAAAAAGGTTTTGGAGCAGAATGGTATAAGAGCAGTACTTTATGCTACTGATATAGTGATTCTCTGAACACTTTTAGAAACAGATCCACTATAGAACTTATTTTTTTGTTGTTGTAGTTTTTATTTCACAATTTATTTTCCTGTTAAGAATTAGTTCAAGTACTAGTTTTTGTCATTACACATAGCATGAATTGTTCTCTATCATTTTGTAACATTCTAGGTCATGCTGTGCCAAACGTTTCAATAGGTTTTCTACATTACATTATATTAAATGATTCTACTACAAACATTAACTGCTGAAAGTAGCTCAAGTGATTTGTACGAAAGAGATACATATATGTCACAGGTAAAAAAATTCAGCAAATTGAATAACACTCAATTAGTAACATAATAGCATACTTGGCCGCCCCGGTGGCGCAGTGGTCTAAGGCGCTGGCCTCTGATCGTTCGTCTGTAAGGGGTCCGGGTTCGAATCCCGGTCAGGCATGGATGTTGTGTTTGTCTTACGGCACTGGCTCTCTCCCTTCCCTGGAACCAGTGACCCTAAATTAGGGACGGGCGACTGCTTATAGCCCATTGAGTTGCTCACGGTGGTCGTTAAACCTCCAATCAAAAAAAAAAAAAAAAAAAAAGCATACTTGTAATTACGTAAGAAAGCTTATGGTGGAAACATACAAATCAAGGAAGCAACAGAACTCTTTGTGTTGGAATATGTGTAGGATATATATTTATGCTACAATGTAGAAGGCCAGAAAGAAGTTTCATATTGCCAAATGTTGTTGAAAAAAATGACATTTCCTTTTTTATTTTAACACTAAGGCAGGACAACAATGCTCATAATCTGATGACATTTTATGGTATAATCAACCAATAAGATTAACATGAAGATCACACCAGCTGAATTTGTGTACAGCATTCCATTTGTTGATGGCTTCTCACACCCAGAAGATCCTGCATTAATTTTTAAATTGAAGAAGCCATTCTGCACCCACATAAAAAAAAAAAAAAAAAAAAAAAAACATGATTAACACCTGGTTCAGAACATTTAAAGTTAAAGAATCACGCAAACAATTTGCAAGTGATGATAACCAGAAGTAAATACCTTTTTTTCTTATACAAGTTCTGTATGGAGCTGATCAGATACATACTGTAACTTATGTAATGGTAACTACTCAAACCATTTGTTTACTGATTCTAGAACATTTAAGAAGCCTAAGGATGCAACAGTAGTGGGAGGAAATCTGTGGGATAAAAGAATCAATCTTTGTTTCAATTAACATGACTCACTGTCACATGGGGCATTAGATCTAAATTTCTTTGGGCATCTCCAGGACACATCCTTACAAATTTAAATTGAGGATTTAAATGACTAAACTGTGTGATCTGTATGTTTTTCCAAAATAAATACAAAATTCAACTCTTTAATTGTGACTGAATTGTTCAGTGAAAGACACCAGCCCATTGTCAAAATCTTTATAAAATTAAATTCAAATGATAAAGTAAAAGATCTGTTTAAAGAAAACCTGTGTAGTCAGTGGTCAACAAATAATGTGTTCTGAAAAAAAAAAAGTGCAGGCTCCTTCAATAATAAGTTCCATTCATTAAGAGTTTTATTAATATACACACTACCAACCTTGATCAGAAGTGAATACCCGATTATTTCTAGACTTTATATACACCAATGAGCCATTACATTATGACCACCCCCAGCCTAGAGAAATGAGCGCACCTGCAGACCGAATGGTGGCGCAGGTGAAGTTCACAGAACAGTATATATAGAACTTGAGGACCAACTTTCAGTCAGTAGAGTGTGGAGTCAGAATGCAAAAAGCTGCCAATTTATTGGAGTTTGGTAAAGGACAAATTGTGATGGTGCGGTGCCTAGGAACTGCAATCTCGGAAATGGTGTTTCTTGTGGGTTGTTCACATGCCACTGTAGTGAGTACATATCAAAAGCGGTGCATAGAAGGCCAAACAATGAACCGTCATCCAGCTGTGTGTCATCCGCAGCTCATTGATGCTAAAGGGGAATGGAGACTGTCGCGCATTGTCACAGCAACAGCAGGGCCACGGTGAGACAAATCACCCACAGCTACAACAGTGGTGACCACGGCAATGTGTCACATCACACAGTTCACCGTAGCCTCCTGTGCATGGGCCTGTGTAGCCGAAGACTCAGCCCAGTACCCATGCTCACTGCCCGTCATCGTCAACGACGCATGAAATGAGCTAAAAATTATCGAGATTGGACCGTGGATGAGGAGAAGAAAGTGGCCAGGTCTGATGAATCAACATTCCTGGTGCATCATGTGAATGGCCGAGCACGGACATGCCGATTACCAACGGAGGATGCGCCACATGGATGCATCTTTGGGTGCAAACAGGCTGGCGGCTGCGGTGGCGCTGTTTTCTTGGGACACTTTGGGTCCCATTATCCCAATAGCACAATCTCCGACAGCTGTCAGGTATCTAAACATCGTTGTGGACCAAGTTCACCCATTCATGGCAACCGTGTTCCTTGCTGGTGATGGATATTATCAACTGGATAATGCGCCATGCCAGACTGCCAGAAGAATCGTCAAGGAGTGGTTCAAAGAACATGCTGGTGACTTTCTGTTAATGTCCTGGCCTTCAAATTCACCTGACATGAACACAATTGAACATTTGTGGTTTGACTTGAAAAAGCGAGTTGGCACTAAATCACCACCACCTTTAAATGTATGGGAACTGGAGGACCTGCTGTTGACATTATAGTACCAGATATCCCAAGATATCTATTGCCACCTCATCGAATTGATGCCTCGTCCAGTGGCTCCTGTTTTCCAGGCTAAAGGGGGTCCTACAGCTTGTTAGGTAGGTGGTCATAATGTAATGGCCCTTTGGTGTACATGCTTAATAAAACAGATGTAAATAAACATAAAGGTGATTAAATTAACGTAAAAACGTTATCACTACTGTACTTCACGTTATTTTAGGTTTAATATATAGTGCTTTCTAGCTTGACCCTTCATATAATGAAAATTGCATTATAAAAACGTATCACATGATTCGTGAAGAATGAAATAGTAGGGCTACTCACCATGTTTCAAACATGTTATGTATACAGGAATGGCTTCGTAACTCCTGTGCTACTACTCCGCCCGTCATCGTAATACCATAAAATTATTTGCAAAAACTTTTGCGTCGTCACATTCAAAACGTAAAAGTACGACCAGTTGTCATTCCATAAATCGACGAAAGTCAAACGTACAGAACATCACGAATGATGAAACAGCCAAAAAACCAAAGTCAAACGTACAAACATCATGAACGACAAAAAAACAGATAACAACACTAACCATGATAGTTTTTTAAATATAAATATAAAGTATGGAAATTTGATGTTCACATCTGATTAGAGCTGAAAATTCATTTAAGAAACTCAATTTAATTGAAAAATAAAAGCTACTTAACACAATAATGAAGCCTTGTTGTACACATGCTCATCATAACAAGAAGTGAAATAAACACAGTAGAACTGGCCCTGACATCTAGAGCCCCTTAGACAAACACATGCACAGAACTAAGTCTTGTGGTAAGTTACTGGCCTGCTTGTATTTTACTGCACAGCTGATACACTTGGTTTCTACACTACAGTTCCCACCAATAATAATAATAGTAATGATAACGGCAGTGCACATTCTTTGCTAAGCAGCCAAAAACAAAACAAAAAAACTAGTTAAATGGACTTTACACTAAGAAAATTGAAATTCTGAACCACACTATTTTACAAATGATGTAAAATAATGCCTGAATGCCAAATTGATAGTTTATCATCATTTATGCATGAGGTATAAAGTATATTAAACTTAGTAATAATCGATGACATGGCTATTCCTAAACTTAATGCACAATAAATATTTCCAAATCATGGGCTTTTTCTAAGGTGCCAGGAATCTCAAAACTGGACTTCTGCAGAGTGGTGCTATGTCTTGTAGCTAGATTAATCTTGTTTTCAGCTGCACTGAGCTGATGGAAGGGTGTGGGTATGGTGTCAACAGCATGAGTCCATGACACAGTCATGCCAGGTCAGCTCTGTTCAAGGCAGTGGTGGCTCTGTGATGGTTTGGGGAGTCTCTTCATGGGATACATTAGGTCCCTCACTGTGTCTGGAGAGGTCCTTAACTGCTATGTGCTACCAGCATGTGCGGGCCGATCACCAACACACTTTCATGCATCGTACGGCCAATGGTCAGTTTTAGCAGGACAATCCTCCACCCTCTGATCCACAACCACCCAGGCATGCCTCAAGGAACACTCTTCTGAGTTTGGAACCATCCAGTGGCCCCGTCCCCCAGGTCTCTGGATTTAAACCCCGTGGAAGCTCTCTGGATCCTGAACCCATATCTCAGATGGAGCTGTGGACAATGCTGTATATATTACCTTTGGAAACCCACCTGTATCTGGTGGAGGAGTCAATCCCACCAAGTGTATCAGCTATTATTCACACTAGAGAAGGACCAACACGCTATCAGGTAGATATCTCTAATGTCTTGTCTACTCTGTGTGTGTGTGTGTGTGTGTGTGTGTGTGTGTCATGATTCGGATTTTGTGGTCTAAAAAACACTGATTTTTAGAAAATTAATACAGTAAAACCTTCAAAATACGGCATCCAGAAAACCGGCACTTTTCTGATTTTGTTTTCGTGAGAACATCCGATGTTTCACTAATTCACTATAACCATGGAAATCTCCCGATGTACCGTCTCAACAACACATCGTGAGATCATCTGATCACAGCTTGCAAATTGGCGATAGCCGCCTACATGTAACATCGGGAGGTTTCTCAAATTCGTTGTCTTATTGAGCCGTGCTGAAGTGACACGGACCAATGAGGCGACGAATCAGCGTGTAAGTTGAAATGCGTGTTGAACGTGTGCTGATGATCTGTGCTTGGTGGTGGCAGTATGTGGATTCGATCGTGTAATGACATCTACATCGGCCCTCATGACGCATCGCAGTATTCACCTTCGTGATGTATTGCAGTTTTGTCAGTCGAAAAACCATAATGTTGATGTAAAATTCACACAGGGTTTTTGCGATGTATCGATACATCGCCCAGCCCTAGCGGCTGCTCTGGCTTTTTTCAAGTTTTTGCCTAACCATTCGCCAAATTCAATTTTTTTCGAGAGAGTTTTATAATAAATAGTACTAAAAGGTTACGCCAATATTTTCGCCAAAACCTTTTTTCCATCGCCAAAACGATTTTCTCCTCCGCAAATTGCGAAGAAAGCGATCAGCAGTGCAACCCCTGCATATTTATAAAGCATAGATGTGCAAATTTTAGTTAAAGTGACCTGTTATGTGTAAGTACGTGCTTTATGTAACGCCGTTACACAATTTTTGGATAGCTTCAAAAATCCGGAATTTTCATAAATGCAGCACTCGTCCGGTCCTGTCAATGCCAGATTTTCGAGGTTTTACTGTATTGACAATTTTTTTTCCACTTACAGTTTTTTTAACTATTACATAATACATAGTCATTAAGGTTCAAAAATATATACTGCATCCCTAATCAAAAAATTAAGTACATTAAAACTGTGCTGAGATTCAATTTTTATTTAATGTAACTAAAATTTCATGTGTACACACACATTTTGAAAAGAAAATCACATCTTTACTTTTTCTTAGAGGGTTAATAGCATGATTAAGCAATCCTGAGTCTCTACACATTTTGTACACCCACTGCTAATTCACGTGATCATAAATACACATTTACATGAAAGGTGACTGAATCTTTAGTTCTGAAATTACTGAATACTGATATATTAATTCTTGTAATTGCAAACAAACACACACATACATCTCTAACTGGCCACTTCATTAGGCACACCCTCATAATATGTCTATGTGAACAAACACTTTAGTGCAATTAGTACAGTTGCATATGAAACCTGAGTTTAGAAGACTATTGAACAATACAGAAATTTACACATAACACTCAAATTTATTATCACTTATTGATCACATTAGAAGAATGTGGAATTTAAATATATTATATTAATTCACTGTCCTCATAAATTCCATTACTAAATTTGATTAAAATGGGAGAAAGCACTGTCTTTATGCATTCAATGCATATGGAAGCAATATGATTACACATGAAAAGGTGAACAGACAACAACTTTTTGAAGTTTTATTTAAAATGAGAGGAAAATGATTATCCTGGAGTGATTGGACTCAAACCTTTTATCTTCTATCCTCTTGTAATTTAATATAAAACTGATGCCATATTTTGATAATTCAGATAGTTTATGTGAAATTTACCTTGTTTTTTGCGCATTCCTCACCATGAATCTGCACTCTGAATTTTAATGCTGACAATGTGTGTGAAAATTCATTTTCACAATTGTAATACTAAGAGTGTACCAAAGAAAGCTACCACCACCAGTGTGCGCGTGTGTGTGTGTGTGTGTGTGTGTGTGTGTGTGTGTGTGTGTGTGCGCGCAAGCGTGTATCAGGAAGCAAAATCAAATTATTAAATAACAACAAAAAGGGTCCAACAAACATGGTACCTCAAACAAATAATCATAGAGTTAAAGAGCTCTTTTCTAATATTTAAGAGAGTACACAACTCACTCAATGTTTTATATCTTCCCATAATGGCTTATGCAACAACACAAGAGTTCAGCACTAATGCCACAGGTGGGGAAGTCTGATACGACATGATATGAGCAAATAAGAATGCACACTTGCACTGCACAGAGGATAATTAAATATGGGAACTGCAAAAGGGAAGAACCCCCTAATGAAGTGAAATATAAAAACAAACATCTGTGGAAAAGAAAATTGATTTTATTGTTTTTGGAGCCTGGACATGTTTGGCTAATTGGCACCAGGTTACAAAAATATATTTATAAGTAGTTAATTGTGCATCTTGGTCAAATTTTCGGGTTGTACCCCAACCGTTCTTCAGGACTCACTAAGACAGAAGGTGCTGCCACTCAAGTGGTAATGTCATACCGCTATGTTCGTTAATCGTGGAACCTCTTCTTCTCTCAATGTGTAGACTTTCTTCAAATTTCCGTTTTAAATAGTGTTGTTGGTGTGCAAGATTTTTTAAAGAATCCCATTTCTTTGAATGTCCAGTACTTTGTACATGCTTATCAAGGCCTGTTTTGCTTGTAAAGTTCTTAATTGCAGCTTTGTGTTCAGCTTCACGAGTGTGGAGTTGTCTTCTAGTTTCTCCTACATATGTTACCACAATTGCAGTTTACACTGTAGATACCTCCTTCTTGTAGTAGCATGTTATTTTCTTTTTGTTTAAACTGAGGAATTTTTTATTTTTTTTATTTTATTGTGTAAGTGAGGAGCAAGACGAATATGGAAGTTAAGGCTAATTCTCTGCAGCCTTTTAAATAACCCTTTATGGTAAGTTATTTCTCTAGTGAGTTTAATGTTTTTATCAGATTGTTAATGGCTTGACTTAGCTTTTTCACTTTAAAATTTTTTCTATCCAATTTTCCAGGTAATTGTTATCTGTCAACGACTTCTTTAATTCTTTTTATGGATTTCTTTGGAAGTTTCTATTTTTTCTAGGAACTGTGCGGCTACATTACATTTAATGTAGGATGCATGGTATAATTGGTAGTTTAGCATATTTTTAGTATTAGTAGGTTTTTTATAGAGTGATGTAGAGATTTTTCCTTCTACGGCAGAGAGTGTCAGATCTAGGAAATTGAAGGTATTTTCTTGCTGCACTGTGAATTTAAGAAAGTCATCTAGGGTGTTGAATAGGTTAAGTATGTCTATTAGCAGAGATTTTTCTTCTTTGTCAACTATTATCAGGATGTCATCCATATGTCTAACGTAAAGGCAGAAAAATGGCTGTGGGAGTATTATTCTTTCTTCTAGCTTGCCCAAATAATAGTTAGCTAGAAAAGGAGATAGCGGTGAACCCATTGCCAAGCCAGAAGTTTGTTTGTAGGATTTCTCTTGAAATTGAAAAAGTTATGTTTGAAAGAAAGTAACAGCAGTTCATAAAGCCTATGAGTTTTTCTTTATCATGATCTAGGAACACTATCTTTTCTGCCAAGTCATCTGCTAGAAATTCTATCTGAAGGTCCAGGTTAATATTTGTATACATTGAAATTACATCAAGACTTGCAAGTAATGGATGTTCTATTATTGGAAGTTCTCTCATTTTTACCAGCTCTATTGAATTCTTAATAAGTGCTTGAGGTGGGGAAAACAGTTTATTCAGGTGTTCTAGGAGATAGTAGGAGAGGTTAGACAAGGGGGTAAATTTAGTGTCCACTATAGGACGTAAAGGGGTCCCTGGCTTATGAATGTTGACAGTACCATATAACTGAGGGACTCGAAAGTGCAATTTTGCAAAATTTTTGTAATTATCAAAAAGTTGATCATTCTTCTCGAAGTGTTTAGTAATTTAGAAAAGTTTTTTATAGTGCAGTCTACTGGGTTAGCTTTTATTTCTTCATATAACAGTTTCTGCAATTCTTCAAGCATTTTTTCCAAGTATTTTTCTTTTTCTAGTAGCACTAATGCTCTGCACTTATCTGCCTTCAAAGCTAAAATTTCTTCGTTATTTTAAAATTCTTTTAGTAATTTTAGTTCTCTACTTGAATATTTAGTAGTCTGCTTCTTAACTCCTTTTTAAAAATAACTTGTAACACAGCTGGAGTATTCACTCCTCAGCTCACTTGCTATTACAGGATCTTGACTTTCTATTGAATTACATACGTTTTCTAATTCAATAATTAATTGCTCTTTATTCAGCTGGATTGGCGATAGGTTGAAATTGCTACCTTTATTAAGGATGACTAAAATCATCCTTAATAAAGAAGGATGATTTTAGTCATCCTTAATAATATTAAGGATGACTAAAAATCATCCTTAATACAGGTAGCAATTTCAACCTATCGCCAATCGAGCTGAATAAACAGCAATTAATTATTGAATTAGAAAACATGTAATTCAATAGAAAGTCAAGATTCTATAACAACAAGTGAGCTGAGGAGTGAATACTCCAGCTGTGTTACAAGTTATTTTAAAAAAGGAGTTAAGAAGCGGACTACTAAATATTCAAGTAGATAACTAAAATTACTAAAAGAATTTAAAAATAACCAAGAAATTTTAGCTTTGAAGGCAGATAAGAGCAGAGCATTACTGCTACTAGAAAAAGAAAAATATTTAGAAAAAATGCTTGAAGAATTGCAAACTGTTATATGAAGAAATAAAAGCTAACTCAGTAAACAACACTATAAAAAACTTTTCTAAATTAATAAAAACTTTGGGAAAAAATGATCAACTTTTTGATAATTGCAAAATTGCACTTTAGAGTCCCTCAGTTATATGGTACTGTCAACATTCATAAGCCAGGAACCCCTTTACGTCCAATAGTGGATACTAAATTTACCCCCTTGTCTAACCTCTCTTACTATCTCCAAGAACACCTGAATAAACTGTTTTCCCCACCTCAAGCTCTTATTAAGAATTCAATAGAGCTGGTAAAAAAATTGAGAGAACTCACGATAATAAAACATCCATTACTTGCAAGTCTTGATGTAATTTCAATGTATACAAATATTAACCTGGATCTTCTGATAAAATTTCTAGCAGATGACTTGGCAGAAAAGATAGTGTTCTTAGATCATGATAAAGAAAAACTCATAGGACTTTATGAACTACTGTTATTTTCTTTCAAACATAACTTTTTTTAATTTCAAGAGAAATACTACAAACAAACTTCTGGCTTGGCTATGGGTTCACCGCTATCACCTTTTCTAGCTAACTATTATTTGGGCAAGCTAGAAGAAAGAATAATACTCCCACAGCCATTGTTCTGCCTTTACGTTAGACATATGGATGCCATCCTGATAATAGTAGACAAAGAAGAAAAATCTCTGCTAAAAGACATACTTAACCTATTCAACACCCTAGATGACTATCTTAAATTCACCCTGGAAGTGCAGCAAGAAAATAGCCTCAATTTCAGAGATCTGACACTCTCTGCCGTAGAAGAAAAAATCCCTACATCGCTTCATAAAAAACCTACTAATACTAAAAAAATGCTAAACTACCAATCATACCATCCATCCTACATTAAATATAATGTAGCTGCACAGTTACTGGAAGAAATAGAAACTTTAGATTCCGCAGTAACTTCCAAAGAAATCCATAAAAAAGAATGAAAGAAGACGCTGACAGATAACAATTACCCGGAAAATTGGATAGAAAAAAATTTTAAAGAGAAAAAAGCTAAGCCATAAACAATCCGACAAAAACATTAAACTCACTAGAAAAATAACTTACCATAAAGGGTTATTTGAAATTCGTCTTGCTCCTCACTGTACACAATAAAATTAAAAAAAAATTCCTTAGTTTAAACAAAAAGAAAATAACATGCTACTACAAGAAGGAGTTACTACAGTGTAAACTGCAATTGTGGTAACATATATGTAGGATGAAACTGGAAGACAACTCTGCACCCGTGTAGCTGAACACAAAGCCACAATTAAGAAGATTACAAGCAAAACAAGCCTAGATAAGCATGTACAAAGTACTAGACATTCAATGAACTGGGATTCTTTAAAAATTCTTGCACACCAACAACACTATCTAAAACGGAAATTTAAAGAAAGTCTACACATTGAGAGAAGAAGAAGTTCCACGATTAACGAACATAGCGGTATGACATTACCACTTGAGTGGCAGCACATTCTGTCTTGGTCAGTCTTGAAGAAGGGATGGGGTACAACCTGAAAATTTGACCAAGTGAAAACTTATATATTAGTAATCCCTGTAATGCACAATTAACTACAATAATTCTTGACTAGGATTTGCCATGTCTTCCTTAATTCACAATATTTATAAGGTCAATTCAAACCATGGGAACACCAAATACCAACCACACAAAGTTATATGCATTCCCACTAATGCACACTCAGCACTCACTGTCAAATTGGGTCACATGATCTTCATGCTGCCACCTTCTATTTGAAGGCATGCAAAATGCACTGAGTGATAAAGTCAAGTATGTCTTATGAAATCATTCAAAACATTTATCAAGAAGTTCAAACACATCCTAAA
The DNA here is from genome assembly GCA_039090855.1 of Macrothele yani. NCBI lineage: Eukaryota > Metazoa > Arthropoda > Arachnida > Araneae > Macrothelidae > Macrothele > Macrothele yani. The sequence continues at coordinate 8,012,052 of CM077014.1, forward strand.
AGCAACACAGAATTATCAATTTAAGCAGTATGCTTCATAACATCAAGTCACTCTGTATTTATCACAACCAAAATAACTTAAAATTATTTCATGCATTATTGTTTAGATTGGGGAACACTTTCCACAATGTTTTGCATCATTAGCCACCATGGGTGATAATTTGCAAAATCATATTTCTTCAAAGTCTTTCTCTACTGGTAGATGAATTGTTATTACACTGAGCTTGAATATTGAGAAAGCTGTTGCATGATGTGAGTTCATTCTGCAATACTCAGAACCACAGAAAGTAGGTAAATAATCAGACACAACGGCCAGGGCTGCACAGAACATCACATGAAAGCATTTCCATTCTAATTTAAATAGTGAAACCCAAAACAATTTATACTATTTTGATTTTCAATCTCTCACACATTTCAGCAATTCTTTGCTAATATTTTATTACAAACTGACCCACAATTACACTACTTTCTCGGGTTTATTTGAAAATACTGTTCAAAACCATAAATGAAAATAAAATTTATGCTAGCATGCTGAGGTTTCTAAAACTTAAACAATATAATTTCCTTTGTTTGAATGTTTGTCCCACTTTGGTGGCACAGTGGAAAAAGTGCTTGCCTGTTTTAATTGTCAGATCCCTGCCTCAACCAAAATACTTTCTTTCTTTTGTTGTAATGTTCATGAAACATACTTTCATATTTGGGCATCACAAACAAAAAGAATACCTGGTTATTAAAAAATTACTCTACACATCTTATTCCCCCCACCCCCTGTCATTATTAAGGGGCTTTCACCTAGTATTAAAATAATAATGAACTACCCTCAAATGAATAAAATGAGGGGGCTTCTATTTTCTTTAACCTTACTTTTACATATACATTAAAATATGCAAATAAAATCACCAACAAGCACTTTCATATTTCAAGTTGTTTTTCAAGTGCATGTACTACACAGAAGAGCAATTGAATTAGAGACAGCTGGCATTATGCAAATGTGGCTCTGTGGGCGGCCCTGTAAACACAAACGACATGACGTATGCAGCGATCCGACAATATAAGGAGTGATGTGACGGGAATCAGTAAGAGTCGGATGCAGTATGGGTAAGACGAAGGATCTAAGCACATTTGATCTTGGGCAAAGTGTCAGGGCCCGACGAATGGGTCACTCCATCTCGGAAGTTGTGCAGGCACTGGGATTTACACGAGCCACTGTGTCACGGGTGCACCATTAGTACCTGGAATCCGGTAAAACCATCCCTGCAAGGGCCAACTGTCGTGGACAACAGCGTGTGGATGAGCAGGGTCATCGTCGGCTAGCTCACATTGTCACAGCGGATAGATGGGCCACAGTGCAAGAAATCACTCGGCAATTTAACGCTGGTGCACAAAAATGTTTAAGCAGCCACATTATCCAGAACCATCTCCTTGCTATGGGGTACACAGGGATCATAGCATACTTCTGGAAAATTTTAGGTAGGAATTTTAGGAATTTTTAGAAAAGTTTTAGGAAAATTTTAGGAGTGTATTTCAATAAAAACTAGATGTATATTTGTATACATCTAGTAAAACAACTTTGTATACATTGTAAAGAGTTTGCTTTACACCCTTCAACCATATATACTGATAGACTGCGCATGGCATCAAAATTTCTGGCTCCAACATAAAATCACATGACATCAGTCAAAAAGATGGGTTACACCTGCTGTGCTTATGGTTGCTCTGAGCGATATAGTAAAGGAAGTTCTATGATTTTTCATGGGTAAGAAACGAATTAAATACCTAAGTCAATAAAGTTCAATTACTTAACCAGAAACTTGCAGCTATTGATATAAAAATAAAGTAACTTAAGAAAAAAAAATGGAATGCATGTTCCAAATTCTTCGCAAATGTTCATCACATTATAAATCACAAAATGTAAACAACCCGATCATGCATGTATATAGCTCATAAGTAAACTTACCTGAAGAGTTTTCATTATATATGAGGCGCATTCACATAATACACCGAAAACACTGAAGTTCTGCAGCGTAAATTAATAATCATAACAGCAATTTTACACGAAATTTGGAGTCTGATGATGACGTGCCCAATGTTGGAGCCATGGCGGCTTTGATGCAGCTATTGCCAATGCGCAGTCCATTAGTATATATGGTCGAAGTTCACACCCAAATTTTTTGCATAACGTCTAATATCTAAAGTTTAAGTATGATTTACTTCTAATGTTCAGTTCTTATCTTTTCACGTGTTATTATCATATTCAAGTATATTTACCACATTCAAGTTTCACTTTGAACATTAATATGCTGTTGAACCAGAAGCGATTCACGATTTTCACAGTAAAGTTTTCAGGTTTCACATTAAATTATAATATCCTAAAAAGGTAATTGAAAACCAAGAACTATGTATAATTGTTCACTGAATTACTTTTTTCATATTATTGTTTTAACCTTTTCCTGATAAGCCTATCTTTTTCTGCTTCCACCACAACTAATTTACTTTCAGTTTTCTTTATTTCAGCTGAACCTTGTATGATCAAGTTAGAGGCAACTGCTATTTCAACAGTATTTTGTTTTTCTACAGCTTTTCTCATTCTTTCTGTTCCCTCTTGAATTAATGTTAGGGAGGCTTCTTTATCTTTTTTAAGCCTATTTATTTCTGCATCATTTTCTTTTATTTTGTTATCAAACTCAGCTTTTCTTTTTTCTCTAGCTGCTTTTCCTTATTTTCCCTCTCTTTCTGCTTCCTTTCCTTTACCTTTTTTGATTCTTCTTCCTTCAGCTTATCAACATACTCTTTATAAAATTTATGTGAATCACGAACACTATTTAACAAATTTCTTGTTATGGGAACTTTACTTACACATCCATAGTGTTTAATGGCCCCTTTAACTATTCTTAATGATGTTATAGTTGAGTCTTTTAAGTTAGCCTTGTCCTTCCTTAACAGAGCAGTGTTAACCAAAAATCCCCTTTCTGCATCAGCATTACCATGAGGTAAAACTAAAATTGACTTGATGAGTTTAGCAAGATTTGAGTATTTTTCTTTTCCGCTAGAGTCTTTAATACTAAATATATTACGCCAGTAATGATCAATCCGCACTGGAATATGCCCTTCCTCTGAAAATTTCACTAGTTCATCTAGAGTTGGCTTATCACAATTTAAAAGTTTCCACTCTTCTCTTACTCTATCAATTTGTTCCTCAGAAAGATGCAAAACACTTGAAAATTCTGGTTATTTCCGAAAGTCTTTCAGTGACTGAAAGTTGAATTGACTCTTTCTTTGGTTCTTTTACCTTTAAAACTTCTATGTCTCCTAGCTTTTGATTGCAGAATGGCAAATTTGACTTTAAATATTTTGTGGTTGCAATTAGTGATGATCTTACATCTAAGAGAAATAATTTCTGCCTGGTCTTCTGAACATTCCTGAGGAGTTTTTTTGTCTTCATACCAACTTCTAACTCCCCTAGTTTTTTCCATGAATTTTTGTTTTCAAAATCTACATTCTTTTAGGTCTTCTCCAAATTTCCCTGCAATAACATCATCTTGGATAAACTGAGCCATAACATTCCTCATTAAAGTATTTAAATCCGAATATAACTGGTGTATTTTTGGTTCTTCACTCTGATAACATAATGAAAACTTTTCAAAATTTTGGTGTGAAAATGAAATTAATGCTAAATAGCAAGGAGTTAGCTCATTTTTCAGGAAACAGTGAATTCCTTTATACCTTGCCGAATTGCGTAGTTGTTTTTCAAATACTTTTTGAGATGGCAAGAAGTTTAAAAAATATTCTGTAATATTTAGCCATAGATCCAAGAGCCTCTGGGCTACAGAACCAACGGTTAACCATCTGTTGCTGACATGACGCAAAAGAAATTTGGCTGTGACCAATGTTATATCCTCGACAGATTTATAATGCTCTCGTCTTGCAGCACTACTCTTTAAAAAGTAATGCATATCAGTAGCAAATTCGTCAAAATCTATATTTAAGCTTGTCAAAAAAATTTTAAATGCATTACTAACAACATGCAGGCTGCAAAAACCTAGTTCCAAAGATTTCTGGCCTGTTTCTTGTTTTACAACTTCATTGAATTTGCGTAAAAAGCACTTATTTACATTTGGGCTGTCCATGGATACACAAATAATTCTGTTCAACGAAATATTGAAGGATGATAACACATCAAAAATTTCTTTTAACAAAATATTTGCTGTTGCATGACCCAGAAAAACACTTGTTAGGTATTGGCAAGAAACTGAATTTATTTCTGAAGACCAGTACCTGAGATACACATCCAACTGCCGTTTCACTTGTGTATTTGTAGTTTTATCAAATGCTATAGTAACCTTTCCTGGGCTACTAGATGCAATGTGTTTTTTCAAATCCTCTTCAAAATATTTTGACAATCCATGTGATATCACATAAGCAACTTTTTTCTTTAAGTTGCATTTTGGCTGCAATAGCAGAATCAGGAAACATTTCTTTGAAAAGTTCAACTGTTTCAGTGCATGAAACAAAAGACATATTGTCCTTAGCAACATCTTGAAATTTCGTTTTGGATTTAGGCATCATAAACACTTGTATTACTAACCAGAAAATGAAAGGGAAGTACAAAAACACGTTCCAATATTGCAAAACCAGACAACTTCCCGAAGTTTGGCTGCGAGGATGTCAGAAGATAAAAAAAAAAAAGCAGGTCACCACTAGGGAACTGAACCTGCACACAGCACAGAGAACACCATAAAAGACGCAAAACCAGAAACTATCATATGCATCTCACGCAAGTTCAGTCAAAGCGAGTCGGAGCCGAGATATATTGCGCATCGAAGGTCGCTGTCGCCGACGCACGATCGAAGGTCAATGATCACGTGCTCTACTGCCTGCCACGATAACACTCAGCTACCATCCCATCATCATTACCGGAAGTAACGGAAGGAGACCACATGTTTCCTCTTTGCTTCCACCCACCTGCAGTTTACAATAACAAAACATCAGCAGAAAGAGGAGGTTCCACGAGGCATGTCCAAAAATAAAGTACGATCTTCTGCGTGCCACTGAGTTTGTCTGCAGAGCGCAAACCAGGGGTGAAAATGACCCCTCCCCTTTTCCCTTAGATCTCTTGTTACTCTCGAAAACTGTCCGAAGGCACAAAAGTGGAGCACCCGCCCCGAAGCAAGTGCATCTCGATGGCATCATTTTCCCTCCCTTCAGCAGCACAGCATATAGGCTGTGTTTCTACAATAACAGGTCTTTTTACCTTACCGTAATGGTAAATTTATTGGCGTTAATAACGGTTGTATTTTTAATAAATAAGCTTACAAAAATTTTAGGAAGAATAGCAAATTTTAGGTTTAATTTTAGGAATTTAAGGAGGGTCACAAAATATTAGGAATTTTAGGAGGAATGCGATCCCTGGGTACAGAAGCCATCATCCCACGAGGGTACCGCTGCTAACCGCACATCACAGGATGCAAAGATTAGCATGGGCGCAGGAACATCGCCACTGGACCCTAGACATGTGAGAAAATGCTGCCTGGACTGATGAGTCGAGATTCACATTGGTACATGCGGATGGCAGGATACGAGTACGGCACAAACCACATGAAGCGATGGATTGTTCTTGCCAGCAGGGAACTCTTCAAGCTGGTGGGGGTGGCATTCTTGTCTGGGGACTTTACGTGGACTAAAATGGGACCCCTGGTATGTGTGACATCGTCCCTCACAGGTCAACGTTACCGGGATATCCTGGACGACCATTTGCTCCCGTTTGTGCGTCTTCAACATCTCACTGGGGACCTCATCCTGCAACCAGACAATGCACCGTGCCATCGCTCCCGAATTGTATCTGAATGGTTGGATGAACACTCCACCGATGTGACCTCGCTTCCTTGGCCAGCTAGGTCACCTGACCTCAATCCCATCGAAAGAGATGTTCAAGGCTCTAACCCCTCCATCAAATCTTCGTGAACTGTGGGAGCTTGTTCAGGGGTCGTGGATCAGCATGGCTTCCCAACGCTTCCGGTGTCTTGTCGAGTCCATGTCGAGACGAATCGCCGCTGTCATCAGGGCGAAAGGTGGTGCTACACGTAACTAGACAGGTATCTCTAATTCAATTGCTTTTCAGTGTACTTATTGGTAATTCCTAAGATAAATTAAATGAAACATTCCTACACTCACATGCTACAACTACAAGATCACTGCAACCAGTTTCAGCTTATTCTTACGACTAGCATGAGATTAAACTTAAAAACTGCAAAAATCCAAAGTTAATGATGGAATTTCATGCAATTCTGCACCTGTATAGCAGACTGATGAGAAATAAAAACTAAAGATAGTGACAAAAATGTGGAACACACCAGCCTTACAGCAGTATGCCTAACTATAGTTATGATACAGGTATTGAGATGATGAGGCACAATGTCAATCAGACCAACATCTGTGCCACAGGAAATTCATCTAAACAAATACCAACATGTGCTTTCAGTTCCTGAAAGCAGTGATTCCTAAACTTGGCGTTACAAGCAAATAAGGGTTGTGAGGATGTTTTTGAAGTTTACAGGAAAATCTTGGAGAAAACATATTTTTAGTTAAAAATGGATAGTGAAATTATAAAGAGGATACAGAGGAAAACTGACCAAGTGTAATAAATGTCCTTTAAACATTTTGCTTTGTAATTCATCTTTGTGGAGTACAAGAATAATTTTATTACACATAGGTCATGGAATGTCTATCCACATGGAATCACTGCTAGATGATGACACACACATACCAGGCAGCACCAAGTTTGAAAGAGAAAAATGTTCCTTATTCAAAATTTTGGGCTCCGCTCATGGTCAAGCCCATTCTTACTCATGAAGCTGAAAAAAGCCCTTATCCTATTTCCTACAGCATACTTCTGTGATAATGATTTCCAGCTTTTGTTGTGATCAAAACTAAAACAAGTAATCTTGTGGATATTCAATTCAGCATGACTTCATTGTACTTAATCAATCAACAAAAAACCAAAACTCAAATACCTTACTGCAAAATGAAGAAGCATCATGGTGGCCACTGTAAAAAATATAATGATTTCCAAAAAGTATTTACCAAAATTTATTCTGTTTGATTTAAGTACACTATCTACCAACAAGTAATTGGACACCTGTGATAGCAAAGGAAAACGAAGTTTATTCACCTTCAATAGTTGGTGGAGCCTCCACGAGCGGCGATTACAGCTGCGACCCTCCAGGGCATACTCTCAACCAGGCATTGTATGATGGCTAGCGGTATTTTCTTCCACTCGGCTTGGAGAAGACAGGTCAGTTCCTTCACCGATTTCGGACGGTGGGAGCACCCCTTAAGTCGATGCTCCAACTCGTCCCAGAGGTGCTCGATAGGGTTAAGGTCCGGGCTCTGCGCAGGCCAGTCCATTCGATTAACCCCATTGTCACCATACCAAGCCATGGTGAACCTCGCAACATGACAGGTGGCATTGTCATCTCGAAAGTAACATGGGTCCACCCCGTAAAACTGCCACAACGTAGGAAGCGCATGGTCATCCAAAATGGTGCAGTAGGTCTCGGCGTTGAGCCTACCAGGAATTGCGACCAAGGGTCCCATGACATACCAGGAGAAACACCCCCATAGCATAATTCCACCGCCGCCAAACTTCACAGTTAGCACAATACATTCCGGCAGGAGGCGTTCTCCAGGCAGACACCAAACCCAGACCCTGCCATCCAAACGGTAGAGGGTGAACCTTGATTCGTTGCTCCAGAGAACCTGTTTCCACTGTTAAACGGTCCACTGTTGACGTTCTTTGCACCACATTAGCTGAGCAGCGCTATTAGACTTGGTGATCAAGGCTTGTGGGCGGCAGCACGTCCATGATAACCGAGCAGATGGGCTTCCTTATGGATGGTATTCATCGAAAGAGCAGTCGCGGATGCCTGTTGAAATTCCTCGCGGATGTGGCCCATCGATTTGGTGTGGTTCTACTGAATTTCTCTGGCCAACACCCGTCGGTCTCTAACACCCAGTTTTGTGGGTCTGCCGGGTCAGGGCACATTCCGACAGTCACCTCTCATCTTCCACTTACCAATCACGTAGGCCACTGTCGATTTTGGGGACTTCAACTCGCTGGATATGTCACGTATGGATCAGCCATTTCTGTGATACCCAACAATTACACCTTTCTCGAAATCAGAGAGCTCCGAACTGCGTGGCATCTTGCATGCGGCTGGTTGCGTTGTTGTTTCCCACACGATATTTAACGGTGGCAGCCGTGACGTGTATCAGGACCACAGATATCGTCGATTGCAGGGGTGTTCAATTACTTGTTGGTAGATAGTGTATTATACATTCACAACAGATATTTAAAATATCATTAACATTTTAATTATTTCAAACTGAAAGCCTGACACTTGTGCACGGATATATATGTTTTTGTAATTAATATGTATCAACCCTAGAGGTCAGAGGACTAGGTAAAAGATTGTATTAAGTGTAGTTGTTAATAAAGTTTGAGAACCACTGCTGTATGGTAAGCAGTGTTGCTATTCAATATGGTTTTATTTATATCTATGGAGGTGGGGGAGGGGGGGTTAGATGATTTCATGGACTATGACAAAGCATCCATGAAAATCAGTCTGTGACAATCTACATAGCGTACAGAAATTATTTTATCCCTTTCTATAGGACTACCTAAAATATACAAAAAAAGCAATAGCATGTGAAGCAAGACTAATATATTGAATGCGGTTGGACAGCTCTGAAAAACAGAATATGTGTCAGAAGTAGGTGTTTATAGTACAAGAACCCCTCATTTAAAATTACAAAACGCATCACTGACATGACACCAGAAAATATTTCTTGAAATTTGACGTCTAATGCCCACCTTCAGATATACACTATATTGACAAAAGTCACTGGACACCTAGAAGAGGAACACAACATATCATTTGCTGACATACAATAGTACAGTGCCGGTCCACCTTTGGCCTTCATGCATACACTGACCCTTCGAGACATGCTTTCGACAAGGTTTTTGAACACAGTGATAGGTATGTGCTTCCATTCAGAACATAATGCTGCTGCTCCTCCTCTAACTGTTGCTTAGCAATAGGCCTTGGGTCCAAACTTCTTATATGATGCTTTAATTCATCCCATAGGTGCTCTATGGGATTAAGATCATGGCTGTGTGCTGGCCAGTTCACACACAATACGGAATTATCTTCAAACCACTCTGTAACAGTAATTGCTTTATGGCTCGGTGCATTATCCTGCTCGTACCAACAAAGCTTGGTTTCACAGTATTGCTACACAGTTGGTAGAGCATAATTGCCGAGAATATCGTGGTAGACGTGTTGGTTAACAGGTTTGTCCAAGATAACTAATGGGCCGGGAACATACCACAAAAACACCCTCACACAAGTGCACTGCAAACTCCAAACTTGACATGTAGGAACAGTACACTGTGGTAAATAGCACTCCCCTGGCTGCAGCCATACCCACACATGGCCATCAGACTGATGGATCGTGTATCTGGATTCATCAGTCCATAGGACCAGTTTCCATTGATCTACGGTCCACAATAAATGTTCTTTACACCATGCTAAACGATGAGTAGCATTCCGAGTGGAGATGAAATACTTATGAGTAGCTGCACGACCAAGGTTCTAGTATTTTCACTCACCTGTACACGAGGTCTTGTACAGCAGTACTCCATCAATTAGATGTAACGACTCTCTTGAGGCTTCGACGTCCCCTATCACTGAATTTCTTTGGTCTGCGGGTACGTTTTGCTGCTTCAGGCACGCCATGTGTCTTCCACTTACTCAGTACATTCAAAACAGTTGATTTGGGTATGTTTAAACACCTCTTGGTTCCTCTTATGGACAACCCACTAATATAACACCCAACAATTTTTCCTTTCTCAAAGTCAGTTCTCTCCCGCTGTGACATTTTCACTCAGCCTCACAGAGCGATGTGATCGCGGTCAGCTGCAGGCTTGTTTTTATACTGTTTGCAGTTGTACCGCATATTTTAACAATGCAGTGGATCCGTTCATTTGCTTTTGAAGGGGTGTCTGGTGACTTTTGTCAATATAGTGTATATCTTAAACAATTACATCTGCAACTTGTCAACAAACACCATGGATCTCCAATTGTACCTACAATGGCTGAGATGCCACAGCTGTAACCAAGGTGGTTTATACATACATTGATTAGCATTAGCACCTAATAAATAGCATTAGATCACTTGGGTGCACAGAGTTAAACAACTGGCTTTTAGCTGATCAACTTCAAGCAGAGTAACAATAGTATTGGGCTGTCGGAAAAGTCATGACGTATTTTGGCACCCGATGGCGGTTGGGCGGTCTTGGAAGTACTAGAGGCATGCGCAGCTCTGTTATCGCTATGGCATTTGACAGGTGCCAGTTCTAGCTACAGTCTAAAAAGAAAAGTGAGCGATTTGGTTGATTTGCGGAGATTTGACATCAAGTTGAAGATGGAAGACCAAACTGTGCATTTTCGCCATATTTTACTGTTTTACCTTCGTAAAGGGAAGAATGCGCATCAAGCTTGTGAAAAGTTGCGTAAAGTGTACGGTGATAATGCTCTACAAGAACGTCAGTGCCAGCGGTGGTTCGCAAAATTCCGTGCTGGCGATTTTGACCTCAACGATGCCCCTTGGTCCGGGAGGCCCACCGAGGTTGATGACGACCGAATCAAGGCATTGATCGAGTCAATAACCCACGTTACACGACACGAGAGATTGCAGACACATTGCACATCCATCATTCAAGCGTTCACGACCTCCTGAAGAAGCTGGGATATGTAAGCAAGCTCGATGTGTGGGTTCCTCATGAACTCAAAGAAGCTCAATTGACGGTGCGCATAAACATCTGCGATATGCCCATTAAACGTGAGGAAAACGATCCTTTTTTTGAAGTGACTGATAACTGGTGACAAAAAGTGGATTATGTACAACACTGTGCTGCACAAACGGTCTTGGTCCCGATGTGCTGCTTCGCCTCAAACAACATCCAAAGCAGACATTAATCAGCGGAAGGTTCTGGTCTCAGTGTGGTGGGATTTTAAAGGTGTTGTGTTTTTCAAGCTCCTACCATGGAACCAAACAATCAATTTGAATGTGTACTGTACGCAATTGGACAGTTTGAACAAATCCATCATCCAGAAACGTCCAGAGCTCGTTCATCGTAAAGGTGTGTTCCATCACGACAACGCGAGACCACACACAAGTTTGATCACCTGCCAAAAATTATTGGAGCTTGGGTGGGATGTGTTGCCACATTCAGCATACTCGCCGGACCTTGCGGTGTCAGACTTCCACTTGTTTCGCTCTCTTCAACAGTCCGTGTGTGGTATAATGTTCAATTCAGATGAGGCTGTAAATCAGCACCTTACACAGTTTTTTGCCACGAAAGACAGGTTCTTCTTTGAACAAGGCATTCTGCAGCTCACTGAAAGATTACAAAAGGTTATTGAACAAAACGGGCATTATATCATTGATTGATCTTTCTTCTTTCTATCAATAAATGACCTTAGCAAAACATGGCTAAAATATGTCATGACTTTTCCGACAACCCAATAAAATTGATCCACAACACGATTTACGAGAATTTTTTATTCTTGTGGGATGTGGTGCTGCATTATTATTAATTCGTCTGCCACATTTCTATTAGTAAGTCTTAATACAAAAACATCAACAGTGGTGTATAGTTATAATTTTGAAGTCAGCTCATATAGTTATGGCTTTTAAGAATAATTAAATGACTTTAATTTGCTGTGATTACATTATTTTTGCATATTTCATATTCATTTGATAGTAATGTACAGTATACTACAGTATATCATCATCATCATCAACCATTATCAATTCACTGCTGGATGCTCTTCCCAAGTTTCTTCCACAACCATCCGTCTTAGGCCAGTCTCATGGCACTCCCACATGATTTCGAATTTTATGCACCCACCCATCTCCCACATGGCCTTCTTTTGGGCCTTTTCCTGTCTCTTGGAATCCAGTCTAAAATTTTGGTTGTTTATTGGTGATCCATTCTCCTGGCAATATGTCCAGCCCACGGCCATTTCAGGGGTTTTAATCTGATCATGATGTCTTCCACTCTTATCATTTTCCTTATCCAAAAGTTCCTCTTCTAGTCTTTCTTGGATCCACCAAGCATGCATCCCTCCATGCTGCTTTCAGTTGTCTGCAGTCTTCATATATCTTTTTTAGTTGAGGTCCACGTCTCTGCTTCGTATGTAAACACTGGAAGGATGCATTGATTAAACACTTTTCTTTCAGACATACAGGTATATTGCTCTTGAAAATTGTATTGTTTCTTCCAAAAGCTCCCCAACCAAGTTTTATATGCCAATTAATTTTTTCATCATTATGACCCTTGCTGGATATCTGCTTTCCAAGGTAAACATAGGAATTAGTTATCTCCAGCTTTTCCCCATCAACTGTTAAATTTTCATTTCTTGTAAAAGCATTGTATATCAGTCTTGTCTATTGAAAGTTCATTTTTAATCCCACTTCTTTACTCTTGTTAGCAAGTTCGTGGATCATATTCTGCAGCTATGAAGGGGTAGCTGCAAAAATGACATCATCATCAGCAAAATGAAGGCAAGTTAAATACTTTCCATTAATCTTTACCCCTATGTTTTCCCAGTTCAATGATAGAAAGACATTTTGCAAAGTGCCATTTTAAAGAGTTTGAGAGATATGGTGTCACCTTGTCTCACTCCTTTTCTTTTGAACAGTTCGACTTCTGTGAATCGGGGCATTATCATCTTGAAAGGTGCAATCCCCTGACGGAAACAATGTCTGCACCTCTGAATGCACATGGTTGGCCAAAAGAGTGACATGGTCATCGCTAGTGATCCGTCCATGTAAGGTGATAATGGGGCCTGCTGCAAACCACGAGATCATGGCCAAACCATTATGGAACTGCCCCCATGCTTCACTGTAGGAAGGAGACAGTCTGGGTTTTAGGCTTCTGCATGGGTTCTCCACACGTAAACCCGTCCTATGGTGGAGAATAGTGAGAAACTTGATTCATAGGAAAACACAACATGTTTCCATTGATCCGCAGTCCACGTTTTATGTTCCTAACAACACTGTAGTCTCTGTTTCATATTCACCTGTTACACCAGGGGCTTTGCAATCGCAGTTCCGCCATAAATATTGTGTTTATGCAATTCCCTTCACACGGTACGGGTTGACACTGGGTTTTGGAGATGTGCATTAAGCTCAGTAGTCACTTTCGTCACCGTGGTCTTCCTCCTTGCGGTCACAATCCTCTTCAATGTCCTCCTGTCTCTTGCAATGAGTTTGATTTTCCTACCACAGTTGTGTCTCGCAGATGATGATGTGCCATGAACATTGTATGATGTCATGACCTTCGGCACTCTACCTCTTGGTAACCCCAATACCTGTGCCACTGTGGTTACTGATGCACCAACCAGACAGGCTCCTACATTCTGCCCTCTTTGGAACTCTGACAGGTCACTCATTGTGCCTTCACCTGGAATGAAATTATGCAAACACTGATTTACAATGCAATCACACAGACCCTTCAGACTATAAGCAACACTTTTTTACAAAAAAAAAATAAATAATAATAATTGTAGCTACATGTTTGTTTTACTCAAAAAGCAGCACATACCAAAAGTCACTGTTTTCAGCGAGGTGTTTCTATTATTTTGGACAACCCCTGTATATTGGAGTTGCATCTTACATCTATCTAGTTTACTTCACACAGTTAGGAACACACACACACACACACACACACACACACACACACACACACACACACACACACCTCTTAATTAAACAGCAGGTATACCTATCAAACAGCCTGTTCACCTCACCAAGATTCTTTCATTTACATAATCAGTACTCTACTATATGGCAAACTGCCATGGAATCATTACCACTTGTACAACTTTACCAGTTCAATGCTGTCACAATTTGTATATTTCTCTTTCTTCCTGTGTTGCAATTTGCATAATACAATTTTAGCAACATTCCTTAAAGCACATTCTCCCTGAAAACGTTCTGTAACAGATATACTTTGACTTTCATATCAGAAAATGACCTTGACTTCCTTTCAATCTATGTTTGGTTCAAGTACAATAATTTTTTTTAAAAACTTTACTTTCCCATTAGATACATGGCTTCCTTCATACAAATATCCTAGTCATAAGTGTGCATATCAAATAATCAAAATTTCTGTTCTAAAAATAGAACAAAAAGACAAACAAGAGAATTTCAGTATATTACTGAGTTGTTCTATTAAAATGGACAATTCGGGCCTTTTATTGCTCATCCAGGCCTTCATCATTTAAAAAAATAAAATAAAATAATAATAATAAATAAATAAAGAACAATATAAGAACAGAAGCAGTTACCAGTTTCCCAAACTTAGCATTAAAAAACTCTGAGTTTTTCATTGGACTGTGGGCTTTGAAAAGACAACTTTCTTAGATCCCTCCTTAGTTGAATATCTCACTAAAAACAGTTAAAATATTTGGAAGGTTTACTGACAAAACCTGATTTTTCTTCCATAAGTTTTTTAGTTAAGACTATATTCATAATCTAATACCTCTACTCAATTCCATAGGAAACTGATAAAGTTATTCATATGATTCACAACTGGATCATCCATACCTTCCTTTCTACAGCTGTCAAAAAAAAGTACACAAGTTTGGTACATTCGTGACATCAGGATGATTTTTGTAATAGAAACCTTCCCAATGATAACACAGTTGATGTTTTCTTTTCATTTTTGAGCATGCAAACAATATCTAATTTATTTTCTACTTATAGTGCCTTATCACGAATATTGGTAATCCTATGATATATGTGTACACTGCTCTATATTCTATTCATGTCAGGCATAGCCACATTGGTGTAACAGCAACTTTATCGTTACATTTAAGTGCAGGCATATATTTTCAATATTTCCACTGTGGATTTCTATATCTTTCAAATTATCTAAACATTCACTGTGCATTCTTCTACACACACAGTGATTGGAGTCTATTCTGTGTCCATGTTAGGTACAGCTAGTCACAATGAGGAATTGGTATTATGACATTCAAAGTTTATCCACATGTTTTCAAGATTTTTCTGTGGATTCCTTAATCTGCAACTTTACCAAGAAGCGTGTTTACAACAGACTACCTTGAATAAGCCTAACGCCAACGTGAAATAGTGAACCCTAATAGCTTCTACCATGCTGAAGAGTGATACTTGTCAATCTATACCACATGATTGTCGGTTTCTGCATTAAGGCAGTTATGAGCAGAGAAAAAATTTAAATATTACTTGGACACTCTAAACCGAAAAGAAAGCATCAAGCAGCATAATAAAAAAAAAATTATTTCTATTTCAAAAAGTCATATAAAAAAGGGTGTTTGAATTATACAGAAATGCTATGATTCGCATCATAGATTTAGTAAAGCAAAGTAATTAATTTGTACTAGTAAGGGGAACACTGAAACTGAAATATGATAATTAAATATAAAAACAATGTGTAAGCAAGTCTAAAAATTAAGAAAAAAAAATAGTTTTTTGGTAACAAAATTTATTTTCTACATCTACTGACGCTCAAGACAAATGATGAAATTTATGTTATTTTCAAAACAGGATAACTGGCATGACATATGAAGAACAGAATACAAAACTGTCAGGGTGTTATCATCAAGAAATAGTTTTCTGCACCAAGGTCTCTTCTCTTGAAAGGTGAGCTAACAGGAGCATGATTATGAGTTCCTATTTCTCGGACAACTACGTCCTGATCAGTGTGGCATCGTGCAGAACATCTCATTTGTGGATATTTCACACATCTCCAGTTTATAATGTGTTTGTTCACATTTCTTTTCGCATAGAAGTATCCTTTGTAACTTAGCAAAGCATTGCCACGAGTATTCCTGATGAATCTTGCTCGCCCATCTGAAAGAAAGTACTTTATGATCATATATATATATATACATATGCAAAATAAAAAATAAAAATGACACTGATTACAGCAGAATAAGAAATTTATGATAAAAATAAAAAAAAAATGTTACATTGTCATTATCTGTTGATATCTAGTTGAGAGTAAATTACTTTTGATTTGTTTGGTTAATGACCTATGACACACCAAAGAGAAATCCCACAAAAACTGTAAATATAGGATCTCGGGCAAGTTTTTTTTATACCTGAGAGCCTGTAATTAAAACATGAATCTAAAAATATGTAAAAAAACCTTTTTGGGAAAAACTACATGGAATACTGATCTACAGAAGGAAACATTACACAACAGCACAAATTTGAATTTGAAAAGCAATGAGTTTGGAATTGCTTGTGCTGAAAGTTTTGCTGAGTTTGAAATATATAAATTCATCATAGTTCCTCTATTTCCAAGGTAAAATATGTGCAAATATATTATATTTCAGAATGTGTTCTACATTCTAAAAGAAAATTCTGCTTAGCTAGTGAATGTTCCAACAGTCAATGTGCTCTTAAAAGGAATTAAGACATGTGGTCACAATGAACTTCTAGCAACATCTTCATATGAATAAAGCAGAATATGTATGCCCTTTATAAATGTGGATTTTATGTCATATCTTACCTTTGAAACAACTTCACATGCAGAGAACAGGAGGTAGATATGCTTGCTACATAGTTATTATAAACAAATATACACTTTTAAGCTGTGGTGGATTCTGTCAACAAGTCAACTGTGAACTTTGAAATTACTTAATATGCAAAGAACAGAAGGTACATAGATATACACTTGCTACATCATTATCATATATGATTATGCACTACCAAGTTGTTCTCACTGGGAGGAAGAATTCAAAATTTAGATCATGGAACTTCATAATCAAAAATTCTTTGGATATAACACAGCAAACTTTTATACACAGCCATGCGGGACTCTCTTGGGTTCTCAAGAGAGTCCCGCATGGTTATGTATGAAAGTCTAATTGTTCCTACTCTGATGTATGGCAGTGAAACCTGGGTAATACAGAAGAAACATAAGAGCCGTTTGTGCGCTGGAGAAATGCATTACTTATGGGGCAGTTTGTGGCAAGACACGTTCTGATTGTGTGAGGAATAAAGAATGTGTTGCAGTTGTGTGATGTGAAGAAAAATGTTGTTAGCAAGGTGGAGACACAAATATGCTTCAGTGGTTTGGCCATGTTAAAAGAATGAGTGATGAGATGCTTACTAAGAAAATCTTTTAGCTCAAGTGGCAGGAAGGAAAGGCAGAGGAAGGCCAAGGAAATCATGAGAGGATCAGATTCAGGAGTGTCTGCATGAGAAAACGATTATGAGTATGAAGTATAGAAGATCTTGTGTATGGCATGTGATGGATGTCAGTGAAGCCCGAGTTGTATGTCAAGATCACCATAAATGGAGAAGTTTGATAGAGCAGCAGTAAGTAAAAATTATCTGGTAGTTTGTATTTCTTTGTAGAGCTAACCTCTGAATCTCAGAGAACAGCTTAGTGATTATGATAATGATAATAATTATAATAAAACTATACCCTTTTGTGCTTGTTTTTGCATCAGGACTTGTGTGTTATTTTATAACTATGTTTCTTAATTTTGGCGGAACTAATTAATAAACTTCTTACATTTTTTATTTTGAAGCTTTTGGGTAAACACCAAATCTTAATTAACAGTCAGATTTGTGCATGTGTTTGTGTGTGTGCATGTGTGAAATACTGAATTTACATTGTTGCAGGCTATTATCGACATAAATATTATAGAATTTTCCTCAAAATTTGCAGCCCAAATGCTAAATATGGGGGCTATCTAGAAAGTAAGTACAATTCGCACATCACTCCCATGCAAGTATTTGCATGGAGTCACGCATGTGCAGCTGTGTTACCTCATCCATTTGCTGTTATGACGCCATTTTGTGAGGTTGTGCTTATGTTAAAGGTCTGTGCTGTGCGTTGATCACGTTTAATAGCATGGCCAGCCAACTACACAGTCTGATCTGTGATAAGGTTTCTGAATGCGAGAAATGTCAGACCAAGTAAGGACTCATAGGGCAATTTGCAAAATTTATGAACAAAATGCAATGAATGCAAGAATGGTGTAGAAGTGGGTTCGAATGTTTAAATAAAGGATGACAGAGCATTCATGATGAATTACCCATTGGTAGGCCTTCTCTGGTCAGGAAGATTTTGGGGAGAGAGTGAATGAAAATATTGGGGAGAATTAACGCTTCACAATTTCTGATCTTTTAGAACATTTTGCTGAAGTTTCCAAATCATTACCAGACATGCCAATCTTCAAAATCAAAAAGTCAGGAGATTTTTTCTGCTCATAAAATCCAGAAGTGCTATTTTTTATCGATATTTCCCAGACGTAGGGACAATTTTCCAGAAGCAGTGTTATTGGTCCACTAAAAATTCTGGAGAAAAAAAAAAAAAAAAAAAAGCGCAAAAATCAAAACCCTTTCTCCTACTGAAATTCTTTTTCAGGGACGTTGATTCTGCAAGACAATGAAAACGTAAAACAGCCCACGTTTTACTAATAAAATAGTAGCCACCTGTTTTTCATTTCTTTTTTAGGTTGGGCGCGAAGCATCGTACTAATGTCACCCTTAGTTACAAGGCGGAGACAACTACAACTACTCCCTTTTGTCATTAAGTGAATTTGCCGCAACTCAACAGTTTATCATCACTTAGAATGCGCACGGCTGTTGAGGCGAGGGGTTGAAAAACTGAACTGCAAGAAGGCAGGGCAACTCCCATCTGCCAATCAATTACTGACCCTCTCCAGCATTCTAGTGACAGAGCGGGTGAGCTCTTTGCTGAAGGCGTTGTATGACAATCGGGCTGAGAGAAATTTCTTTAAAGCAATTTCTTTCTGACCTATCTCGGATGATTGGTCAGAAGCCAGAGCTTAGACCACTGCGCCACGGGGGAAGCTTTATTTTTTGCAGATAGGAGGAGAGGAAAAGTATAAAACTGATAATTGTAGTGCTGTCTTGCATCGACACAGAAAGAAAAGATTTCACAGGTGGTTTGAAATCGTGATGATGTTTGATGAAATTTCGACCATCTAAATGGCTAATTCTGGGTGAAAATCAGGAGAATTGGACATTAATCCGGAGGGTGTGAGGAAGGGTTGAAAATCCGGAGTCTCCTGCCTAAATTCAGAAAGTTGGCACATCTGCATTACAAGAAAGCTTCAGTAACACAAAGTGTGTGTGCACAATAGATGCCAAAGATGTTAACGGAAGAGCACAAAATGAAGTGCATGGGATCTACTTTAGAGTTTTTGGGGTGGTGCGCAGAGGAAGGCAATGGTTTTTTAAGCTGTATAGTGACAGGAGATGAGACTTGGATCTATCACATCACACCTGAGTCGTAACAGTAGTTCTTGCAGTGGAAAAACGTGGGCTTGCCTATGGTCAAAACATTCAAACAGATTATATCAGCGAGGAAGGTCGTGCCAACTGTCTTCTGGAACAGGAAAGGAATTTTGTCGGTGGCATTCCTGCCTAAAGGTAAGACAGTAAATGCAAAGAAAGGTGACTTGATCATGCTAGTTACGTTAACTAAAACTTTTACAAAAAGTTCGTAAGTTGGAAGCTTTCGGCCACATTCCGAGTCTGAGCTACAGATACTGATCAACTCCATTACAGAAAAATTTCCTTCCATTAAGCTCACTATATCTAAGGAAGTAAATCACAAAATTGATTTCCTGGATGTATCTATCTGCAGAAACGCTGATCTCTCCATTACTCGTTCCGTCTATCGAAAACCTTCTGCAGCCACTAACATCATTCCCTACAAATCTTGCACCCTGCATCTCTACAAGCTTGCAGCATTGAAGTCCTACATCCACAGGGCTCATATCATTTGCAACAGCCAACTCTCTCTTCAAGAAGAACTCTCCAAAATTTCTACAATAGCCCTCTCTCATGGTTTCCCTGCTGTTACAGTCAACTCCCTCATAAAGAAATATGAAAACCATTCGAAAATCGAATGCCTCCTTCCTCACAAGAAAGAAGACCTGAAATTCTGTGGTTCTGTTCCTTACCATCCTTCCTATGCTTATAAGTTACAGATTCTTTTTAGAAGTTTTGGTTACCATCTTGCCATTAAATCTACCCCAAACATCTTGAAACTTCTACAAAGGGATAGGGACAAAGTTGAAAGCCTGAACCTCCCAGGAGTTTACTGCATTCCTATCTCTTCTTCTACTGGGGATAACTTATACATTGGAAGCACATACAGGAGCATAAGCCATAGAATTTTAGAACACAGAAAAGATGTTTCGAAAGGCAATCCCAACACTGCCTTGTCTATTTTGACAATGGAAGACACATCTGCAGTTCCCCACTGGAACGAAGCAAAACGAATTGCTTCGTTTGACAATCGTTTTGCCCTCCGTTACCGTGAAAGCATAGAAATTATTTTCAACTCAATGACTTGCAACTCCGAATCTCCTCTCTACATTCCGTTAATCTGGAGATCAATTCTAAGTTTTGGCAACAAAAATAGGAAAAATTCAAATGTAGAATCTGGCAACAATCTTAGTCCTCCATTGGCGTGATGAAGACCTAAGATAAGGTCGAAAGCTTCCAACTTACGAACTTTTTGTAAAAGTTTTAATTAACGTAACTAGCGTGATCAAGTCACCTTTCTTTGTTAATATTGTTACGTGTTTTGCCCATAATCGTCACAGTAAATGCTGCTGTTTATTGCGAGACAATGAAAAATTTATAGCATGCAATTCAAAACAAATAGCGTGGCATGTTGAGCAAGGGAGTTATTCTCCACAACAATTCAAGGCCTCATGTTGGAAATGTTGCATAAAACCTGGTCACCAAATTTGGATGGAAGCAGCTGGTTCACCTTCGCTACAGCCTAGATTTGGCACCCAGTGGCTATAATTTGTTTCTCCACTTGAAACAATTCCTTGACGGGCAGCGGTTTGATGACGATGATGATGGATGAGCAAAAGCTAAAAACTCAGGTGGCAGACTTCTAGCGGGATCCATTCAATTGCCCTTATGCGTCATAACTTGCGCAAATATGGTTCGATTTCAATGAAATTTTAGTATGTGGTAGGGGACCACCTGGGGACGAACTTCTGTGAAGAGGGTATCCAGAAACTTGTGGGTTTTTAACCACAGTTGTGTGTTCCTCTTAGTTTTCATTTTCTTTTTAACACATTTTTGCCATAATTATAATTTTTCTTTTTATGTCTGACACCATGTGAACTCACATGAATACAAAAGTTATGTTTCCAAACACATAACTTTTAATTTCTTGGTATTTGAATACTACACTTCCATTTACTGTGCCTACTTTCATTCTCTTAGTGTGCCATCAGTTTCATATATATACAGCAATTTGTACTGTACACAAATATCAAATACATGTTTTATACTTTTACTTCAAGAGCAGTTTTACATCAACTAATTTTTAACAAAACTTAAAAACACATTAACAGGTGTGCAACCTTCAGACAGCCAGGTTTTCATTACTTCATAGTTTCTCACCTGGACACTGAACTGCAGTTAATGTTGATGTAGCATACAACATACATACATACAGCAAAAATACACCTGATACATATAACAATAAAATAAAAATAAGGCTACCTCAAGAAAGACTCCTATCACTTTATTTAATTTTTGACAGAATTTCTGTGTGTCAAAATCTGTTACTTCTACCAAAATTAGCTGATTTCACATTATCGATATAGAGTTTGCCCGTTTTCCACTGTGGTACAAGTACATTCACCTAACACCCATTTTTCGTTCAGTTTATTGTCATTCTGATCTATTTGACAACACATAAAAAGCAGCAAATTATTCGGAACATCTATCTCGAATAACAAGTTGGGTAACCCTTGGCCTTTAAAACAGGATCAATTCAATGTGGCATGCATTCAACTAATATCATTTAACAGGCATGTTCAAGTCAAACAGATGTGATGCCATCAATCAATTGCAGAATGTTCACTGGAAGATCTCTGTTAGAAATGACTCACTCAATAGCTTTTTACTGGTGTTTAATTGGGTTAAGATCTGGGAACTGCGAGGACCATTTTAGCACTTTCCAGAAACTGTCATTTTCCTGGAAACAAAGTGTGGCAATTTGAGCCTTGTGGCATTGCACATTATTGTGCTGAAAGTATCCCTGTCAATCAGGAAACACGATGCACAAGTATGGATGTGCCTGGGCTGCAGTGATATTATGATCCCTAATGGCATTTGAACGCTGTTTCAGAGGTATCAAGGACATACACATCATACATATCACTAAGCTGTTCTCTAAGATTCAGAGGTTAGCTCTAAAAAGAAATACAAACTACCAGATATTTTTACTTATTGCTGTCGTATCAAACTTCTCCATTTACAGCAATTTTGACATACAACTCGTGCTTCACTAATATCCATTACACGCCGTACACAAGATCTTTTATACTTCATACTCATAATCTTTTTCTCATGCAGACACTCTTGAATCTGATCCACCCATGTCTTCCTTGGCCTTCCTCTGCCTTTCCTTCCTGCCACTTGGGCTGAAAAGATTTTCTTAGTAAGCATTTCATCACTCATTCTTTCAATATGGCCAAACCACCGAAGCATATTGGTCTCCACCTTGCTAACAACATTTTGCTTCACACCACACAATTGCAATACATCTTCATTTCTCACACAATCATATCGTGTCTTGCCACAAACCCCACGTAAGTAACGCATTTCTCCAGCTCACAAACGACTCCTATGTTTCTTCTGCAGTACCCAGGTTTCACTACCATACATCAGAGTAGGAACAATTACACTTTCAAACACAGCCATGCGGGACTCTCTAGAGAACCCATCATTCCTGTGGAAACCTCCCAGAGCAGCTATAACTTTCAAAGAAGAATTCACTCGCCTACTGATTTCACCATCCCACTTGTTCTCTCTGTCAAACATGCTTCCTAAATACACAAACTCACTCACCTGGTCAATCACAGTGCCATTTATACTTACATTACATTCAGTGCTACCTGTTCCTCTCTCAAACACCATAACTTTGGTTTTTTCCTTATTTATACTCAGTTTGAATTTCACGCAAACTTTGTGCATCCGAGTCAATATACTCTGCAACTCACTTTTGCTCTCTGCCAACAGGACAGTGTCATCAGCATACAGCAATCTGCACACACGGATATCACCAAGACATAAACCACTATTATCTATTTTGGCATCACGCATGCATGCATCCATAAATATATTAAACAGACATGGTGACATTACACAATGTTGTCTAACTCCTGTACCAATGGAAAACCATTTTGATAAAACACCATTCACTCGTACACAAGCTCTACTACCAGCATACATGGCTTTTACACTATTAAGTAGATTCCCAGTAACACCATATTCATTCAATACCTTCCACAAAAGTGTCCTATTCACTCGGTCATAAACTTTCTCTAAATCTATGAAGGCAGTAAAAACTTTCTTCCCAACAGCCAGATACTTTTCAATCATCGTGCGTAATGCAAAAATCTGGTTAGTGCAGCCTTTACCATGCATAAAACCACTCTGAACATCCCACACTTTCAATGATGTAAGAACCCGTACTTTTTCAATAACCTTACCAAACACTTTCCCTGGCACACTCAGTAGGCTAATACCACGATAATTCTTGCATTCAGTCTGATCACCTTTTCCCTAATACAAGGGAACAATGATAGCATCCTTCCAATTCCGAGGGACCATTCCTAACTCCCAGCACAACCGGCAAAATTCAGTTAACCAGTCAATTATATAGTCACCACCATATTTCAACATCTCTGCAGTTATGCCATCAACTCCCGGAGCCTTACCATTCTGAAGAGATTTTAGAGCTTTACACACTTCTTCTCTTGAGATCCCTCCTGTGCTTTCATCCCTCATTGTGACATTATCTGCGTCTGTCTCAGAATCACCTTTGCTTTCCTGATTTAATAACTCACAGAAGTATTCACCCCATCTGTCACTTAACTCATTGGGCTCCCATATCATTTCCCCAATCTCATTCTTCACACAACTTACAACTTGGTTTCCCCTATTTTTCCTAAGTCTCATGTACTTCCAAAAGGACTTCCTATCTTTCTAAAAAGCCAGTTCATGCCTTTCCACTTTCTCCTTCCTATCTTTTGCCTTACTGTGGCGAACCAGCTTAGCAGCTTCACGCTTCTTACAGCGATATTGATCCACAGAGACTCTACCTTGCAACATCCCCAAATAGGCTTCCTTCTTTCTCTTTACTGCCTCTTGAATCTCACTATTTCACAAAGCATCACCTCTATTGTTACCCACTGTTGTGGTGCCACATACCTCTTTAGCAGCAATGACAACACAGTTCTTAAAACATTCCCACTTCTTTTCTACATCCCTCTCACCAGACTTTAGCTCCTTCAGTCGTTCTCCGAGTAAGTCAGAATACCGCTGATGATCTTCAAGGAGCCTATTAACCTTTATTCTTTCTATCCTGGGTCTCTTCCTATTCCTTTTCCTCCAACCAACATTAAGTTTCACTTGTGACACTACCAAGTAATGATCAGAACCAACATCTGCACCTCTCATCACACGGGTGTCAACAACTAAGTGTTTCAAACGCTGATCGTAGACAACAAAATCTATCACACTCTTTTGACCAAGAGTACGCTTTTCCCAAGTATATGTGTGGATATACTTGTGGTTGAAAAATGTATTAGATACACACAAACCATTCTCAATGCAGAGTTCAATTAATCTTTCACCATTATCATTCACACAAGGATCATTAAACTTACCCAGAACATTGACAGAAATTGCATTCTGCACACCTACTCTAGCATTGAAATCCCCTGCTATTATAACTTTTTCTTTAGCACCAAACTGGCACAAAACAGCTTTTAGCTCATTCCAGAAATCTTCCTTCTTATCAGAAGGTTCCGAGTCACAAGGAGCATACACTACAACAATTACAATTCTCTGAAGTTTCACTTTCAAACGAATCCAGAGAATTCTCTCACTTACGCAATTATAGTGAATCAAGTTGTTCTTTATCTTTTCACTTAAAATCACACCTACACCCGCCTGTCCTCTCATATTTTCCAATACTCCAGACCACACACTCACCATGCCATTCACTTCTTCTACCCCAATTTTGTTCTTTTTGGTGTCACTTACACACAGCACATCCAGTCTATACTTATTCATCTCCTCAATCACCTCACTCATCTTGTCATTTATACCTCTAGTATTCCATACACCAATCTTACATTCACTCAGCCGAGATCGCTTTCTCATACGCCGTTTAGAAAGTCCAGGTCGATTCCGTGGTGGACCGTCCTTCTCAAGTGTGGTAGGTCCACCATATCCCACACTTGAGTCATTCTTAATATTTCTTTTTGTCTTTTTAATCAGGTAAGTACATCAGTGTGGGGGATTAGCCCACAGCTGAGGGTTCCAGTTGGTCATTCAACCTAAGGATTCTGGAACAAAACCCAGTGAGTTGGGGTCTTTTCGCCAATGTCACACAGAACTAGCTTGCACCTCTCCAAGATTCACAGAGGCCCTAGTTGCTGTTGTGTGTGCCATTGTTACCACGGAGCGCTCCGAGGAGGCAAACCCATCGCTCAATACGACCGCCCGCAGGTATCAAGGAGCCCTATGCTTATTATAAAAAAACAGACCCCAATCCATTACACAGCCTTCGCCAGCTTCTATAGTTAATGCTAAGCAGCTGAGATCCATCAATTCATGCTGTTGATGCCATATTCTGGCCCATCCATTCGTGTGTACTAACTGTAAACTTGATCCATCAGACTAGTTGACCTTTTTCCAATCCTCAAGAGTTTAGTTTTGGTGCTTCTGTACCCACTGCAGACAAATTTAATGGCGTTTAGCAGAGACAAGTAATATGGCACACAAAGGGGGCATCAGCTGTTATAGCCCATTCATCCCAACGTGCAGCAGGATTTGTATGCTGCAATTCTGCTGTTGATACTATTGTTGCATTGTGCTATTACTTGATGCAATGGAGCTCGCCTGTAGTACCTCATACAATTCTCTAAAACTGTCTTTCCCTCTAACATTAACCAGCCATTTCCACCCACAGTAACACTGCTAACTGCCTGTTTTGCTGTTTGTGTAACACTCATTGCATACCCTGCATACAGTTGTTGCATAGCCAAGAAGGTTTGCTGTTTCTCAGATGCTTGAACTTGCCTGCCTAGTGCCCACTATCATGCTTCTTTCAAAGTAACTTAAATCGATCACAATATATAAATAAATAATATTGCTGTTATCTATGCTTCGTACACCTTAGAATCATTTGTAGTGAGCTATTTATCTTGCAGTGAGCCATCTCAACATTGTAGCAGTGCACGTAAGTGAGGATTGCACACAATGGACTGCTAATGGGTGTCCCTAATAATTTGCTAAATTAAAGGTTTAGACTTTACCATCTCATCGGAATTTTCTTAAAAATTTAAACCTTCAATTGTTTAAACCAAGAGCTAATAAATACGCCTACTGAGCACTTCCATACTGTGAAAGATAAAGCAAGCTGGTCACGATGTTTTGCACAATACATCAATAAACAAACTGATCATGACTAACAGCTTTAGCATGCAACATGTGCAAGTGTTTTTCCACATAATACAGGGTAGTTCAAAATGATTCATCTGATTTCAAATGACTGTATTTTATGTGTTTCTAAATATACAGCATTAAATGTACATAGCATAAAGCAAAAACTGTCCAAATTTTGTTTTCATACCTTATAAATATTCTATGTGACTTCCATTGGTCAAGCAAACTATGTCAAGGCGATAATCAAATTTCTGCTGAGCATTATGAATTCAAACTTTGAGTTCATCTAGCATTGTGGGTAACAGTGGCACAAACACATTATCCTTAACATACCCCCATACGAAAAAGTCACAAGAGGTCAGGTCTGGAGATCTGGCAGGCCATATGTAGAGCACCTTGTCGTCGTGTCCACGGTGACCAATCCAGCAGTTAGGAAGCTGTTCATTAAGGTAATGGCGGCTTACTAAACACTGTTCGTTAAGGTCATGCTCAGTTTCAATTACTGCATGTGGGTTTTCCTTGCCCTATATGAAAATGTTGTGACAGTTGACCTTGCCACTTAAATAAAATGTTGCTTTGTCACTAAACATCAGGCGTGAAGCCAATTCATCATCCTCCATCGCCTCCTGCATGACATTTTTCACAATGAGTCTTTTGCCCAGGTGTGGATACACGGGTTACATTGCCCCATCTAGCAGTTACATCTGTAAACTTGGTGCATTTCTCTTCATTTTAATGTGTGATACACCATTATTACCTTGATTCTTACAGAGCTATGATCTAATGAAACTGGATGAATCATTTTGAATTACCCTGCATAGTGCACGAGTTGTGTCAATCCACTTCTCTCACTTTATCATTTACAAAAAAGGTGTTTACTTCAGATCTAACATATGCAGTCATCTATTAGATGTGCAACTTAATTGTCAGCCAAAGGAACGACAGGTTGACAGCAAATTATAGCAAATCGAATACGTACCTAATCAGGGAAATAATCCCCGTCATGTTGGATACATTTGAGCCATCGGTCAGGGAGCTGCCGAATACCACTGCGAAAAAAGACGGCTGTTTCGAGTTGATAAAGTCATCAATACTTGTGTGGAGCTCCTTGACAGAAGTGAAGTGCATATCACTCAGGTGATGTTGCAGGGAGCGAAAGAGGTAATAATCCGACGGGGCAAAGTCTGGAGAATATGCCGGGTGGGACAAAATCTCCCATACCAGGTCAGTGATCGTGTTTAAAGTCGTTTTCGCGGTGTGAGAACACGCATTATCCTGAAGCAACAGAACCGACCTTCTGCCCTTGCCTGTGTATGGCATTTTCGCCTCCATCGCGTCACTCCCATGAATGAGTTGCTGACAATAACACTCAGCATTGACTGTTTCATCAGGTTTGAGCAACTCATAGTGTATGACACCATGCTGATCCCATCATATGCACAGCAACAACTTCCTGGTATGGATATTCAGTTTGGCAGTACTGGTGCTAGGCTGACCTGGATAAATCCACGATTTGCGCTGCTTATTATTATCGTAGAGGATCCACTTCTCATTACAGGTCAAAATCCTGTGGAGGAAATCCTTCTTCTTGAATCTGGAGAGCAAGGACACAGCAACATCGTAGCACCTAAAAGCCCTCCTTGTGAATCCGTCCAAGCTTGTGCAGGCGCTTTGCAATGGCTTGCCATGTTACTCCGAGTTCCTGGGCAAGCTCCGACTGTGTGCGACAGGGATCCGCATCCTACAGTTGTTCCAGTTTCTCATCGTCAACTTTCTGTGGCTGTTCCGGACGTTCTGCATCACGAAGATGAAATTTCTCTGCTCAAATCGCTGGAACCATATCTTACACGTACTGTAGGACACAGCAGCCTCACCCAAAGCAGCACAGATAATTTTCTGGGCTTCCACGGCACTTTTTTAGCTGAAACGCAAACAGGGGGCAGTGCCTCAAATCTTGCTTTTTGAACGACTTTTCTTTTACCGTCAACTTTCGTCTCTTCTGTCACTAAAGCTGCAAGCGGTTATAGTTACCTGGAAAGCTCTTGGATGGCGCTGCAATCAGCCATTATCACACACAGCTATTTGCATTTGCCAACGTTCTACGATAGCTTGCATTTAGGGGACAAGAATTAAGTAGCACACCTAATACTTTGATAACGAATCTGTTTATTTGACACTCATGTTCATAGCATATGAGATTCCAAAGAGAGGAGGTATCATGGAGGAAAGCTTTTAAGATGGCATGGCCAAGGCAAACGCACGTGGCAAATTGTGCACAGCTGCGAAACTCTTCCTTCCTTTACTACTTAAATCTCTACAAAATTTCCATTCATAAAAACTTTTATTAACAAAGAATCAATGTCACCAAATACTTGGATGTCCAAATAACCAAGAGAAACAACAACCTTTGTAAATCCTCTAACAATACTTAGAACTTCCATTAAAAAATCTATTCCACACAATTTAAATACTGCTTACACCTGCTGACTTGACATTTTAGAATACTTTATTCACAACTTATTTGCAGCACTTTCTCAGCTAGAAATGAGCACAAAGCAAATCATCCAAGAAAATGCTGTTAATCTCCATTATTACACATCAAAAAGCTCATCAAGAATTTCATATTAAAAATAGCAATTCTCCCCCTCCCAACTCTATTTCTCCTTCTTCAGCAGAACTTGTCTAATCAGTTATTGCAAACAAGCTCAAGGAAGCTGCTATAATTATGGGTGTAAGTTTGCAATTAAAGCCTTCTACTTTTTATATCATATAACTAGGTAAAGATGCAACTAACCCTGTGTAATGTTCAACTCAATTTTTAACAGCTTCACAGAACTTATACCATTCCACTGTAACAATGATTGGATATTAGAACACAAAAGATATGTTAGAAAGGAATTTCTTTTATCTCCCACTCTTTTGTTACCATGGAAAGCAGCAAACCTTTTCTTGATTCCCAATACCCACAATACAGTTACATATACAACTCAATCATCTGGAAATCTCTCTTACAAAAAATGACAAGCAGTACTTTACTACATGCAGTGTAAAATCACTGTGATTGTGTTAGTATTAAGCAAAAAATGACAATTTTCATTTTTGTCATTTCACGTAACAGAAAATTTCAGCACAACATTTGGCTTTGGTTTAATATTATTAAAAGATTGATAATTTTGTTAATCACTTTATTTCTGGTAAATAACATTTGGCATCTTGATGGTTGTTATATCCCAAGAAAAGCCTTTCTATACACATGAAACAAATAATGATACACTGACATGCCATTTCTTTTATCACTTCAATCATCCTTCCATGTTTTCCACATATAATTATTCCACTGACCATTTTCAGATTTGCAACTTACTTGTGTTTATGGTGAACTAAGTCTTCAACAAAACATAACTCATTGCAGATTTCATATGAGACTTTTTTTCTTGAATTAAAAAACAACATAGAATTATTAACACAGCAATCAGACATCTCTGAATTGCTTGTGCTCACTGTTCATCACATAACATCAATCACATAACAAAACCTTAAAATTACATCGCCCTGGAGCAGGAATCGAACACGCATCAATGTAATTTCCGAATTTTCTGGTGTGGTTAATGTGTGATGAACAGTAAATACAGGCAATTCAGAGATGTCTGATTGCTGTGTTAATAATTCTGACATATTTCCACATATTATGAGAAGAATATTTTTTCCACAGAATAAACTATAGTTATGTATCACAGTGGAATGTGAAACTAGCCCCAATTATGAGTATTATTCCATCCACAATTTCATTCCCAATTTTTTTTTTTTTTTAATTTTAGAGGAGAGTAGTCTTTACTGCATCTAACACCATCTGAAGCAAACTTGAAAGGTTTTCGGATGACCGAGTTCATGAATGAAATTTAGGTGTCATCAGCACAAATGGAAGAGAGATTTCCTACCATAACTACAGCAATGCATAAAAATTAAGCCCTTCTCCATCAATCAAATCATGAATGGTATATGTGCACATGAAATAAAAATATTACTAAGAATTAAAAACAAAAATCTAAAGCAAAAGCACATTACACTTTACAAGCTACTATACTGATATCCAGGTTCTAAACATTTTCAAAACAGTGAAGAAAGGATGAACATACTTTACATTGCACAGTCAGAGTCCATTTCATGCTAGTACAAAATTACAGAGATTGAAAAATAACACATAATAGACATATCAAATTGACTTACACAATGAAACACATATATGATATTTTAACAGCTTAATAGAATGAATTACCATCAACCAAATCCAATCCAAAGAAATGAAGTGAAAAAAAAAAAAAGTAGAAATGATGGCTAAACACAACTCCTATGACTTACAAATGTTTAAAGCCAAATCCTTGGCATAAAAAAACTACATTACTACACACTTGATAGCAAGGCTAAGAAAGGAACTTATTGTAACAAGGCTACACTTTCAGTCAAGCAGTACCTTTTCTTACTACAGATGAAAGTACTAAAAATTAAAATAATGAACTTGTTGAACTACTGTATTACAACTTAAATCTGATTCATGTAGAATCAGAGAATGCCAGAGTGGCATTATCAAAACCACAAGTGAAATCAGCATGTATGTTCATGATAAAGACTTGCACTGAGAATGTTTCCTGCAAAAGTTCAAAGCAATGGAGGTATTGTGTTCATGGACAGGTCATAACACTGTTTTTGTTTTTCCATTAATCAAAACACAAATATGTATTCTGCAGTGCACTGAAGAAAATGTTTTACTATGGAAACCTAGAAAATCTTGTTCATTCTCATCACCCAATCTTCCTTGCCCAAAGTAAAACGCTTTGTGCACAAGAAAAAGTCTGACAATGCGGAAAAAATCTCAACCATAGTACTAATAAAATTTTATACACAGGTTGCATTTTCAACCTCTAGTTTGTAATGTGCAAACATTATGTTTGTAGGTAGAAGTAATAGCTTATGCACATCACTCACTGATGATGTTATAAATGCGGAATGCAGATTTTGATTCTCTTACAGGTACACAAGTAAACATAAAAAGAATTAATAATCTAAAGCATTTTTTATGGGAATTTTACTAGGAAATTTTTTACATTAATAGCAAATTTTCGGAGAAAACTCTTCTCCTTCTTCAGGCTGTCTTGTTGTTGTCACTTTTTACTTGTCACTATCACTGTTACGGTTTACCTTGACGGTTACGGTTAACCTTGACGGTTTAGGTTATTTTTCAACAAATCCTGCCAGATGTTAGGCAGGGAAAATCTTTTGCAGTCATTGATGATGGAATTTTGATTTTTCTCAATCTCTATTCCTTCTTTCAGTTTTCTTTTTTGGAAATTGCTTTGGAAACTGATTACTTTAAGGGAATTCCAATCCATGCTGTGCCCAGTTTCTCTAACATGCCTATCTAATCCAGTCTTGTTGGAGCAATTTTTTATAGCTGCTTTATGCTGAGCTACACGAGTTTCTAGTCTGTGACCTGTTTCACCTATGTAAGATAGTCCACAACTACAATTTACTTCATAAAC
The DNA here is from genome assembly GCA_039090855.1 of Macrothele yani. Lineage (NCBI taxonomy): Eukaryota > Metazoa > Arthropoda > Arachnida > Araneae > Macrothelidae > Macrothele > Macrothele yani. The sequence goes on from CM077014.1 coordinate 8,044,180, forward strand.
TACTCCTTGCATTTTTAAAATATCTTCTTCTCTTTGAACTATTTTAGGGAAACATTTTTTAACTTTGTTCTCTAAACTTGGAGCTAGCCTAATATTGTATTTCTTACTAATTCTCTTTAAAGACTCAAATAAACCTTTGTGATAAGAAATTTTTCTAGTGAATTTTACTTGTTGCTTTTGTGGGTTCTTCGTACCATGTAAAAAATTTCCTAGTAAAATTCCCATAAAAAATGCTTTAGATTATTAATTCAATTAAACTAGGAAGCCATTTCTCAATATGAGCTTTATTCAAAGAATCAAAAGAATTTTATTTTAGTAAATTTACTAAATTGTGCTTTAACATATTACTTTTTCTTCTGATTTACTTCACTAAGTGTTCACACTTTACACATACCAGCTAGTATGTTAAAAAGTCCACTGATTGTTCATTTGTCTATGCAACCTTCAAAAAAAGCAGGGAGAAAATTTTAGATATCTCAAAGCAAGCGTTGGGATTTGAATTCAAAAACCAATGGAATACAGCAATGTTTACCAAGGGAGCTAAAGAAAAAAATTATCCAACAAAGCTCACATACTACCCCAAAAGATATCTACATTGTTACAATATAAGAAATAAAAAAAGTGTTAAAAATGACTAATTCAGGAAAATTGTAAAAATGGAAAGTGGCCAAGTTTTAGACAGTTAAACTTATGTACTTTTCAAGGAAAAGGATATTTCCACCCATTAGAATAGTGCTCAACTGAGTCAGACAGGAAAAAAATTAAATAAATGAAATGCAGTTTCTCACACACAGAAGTTTGTTATCGAATTTAAAAAATATTCACTAAAATAAATGAAACACAATAACCCCAAGCTGGATAATGACATGTGGTTTGTGAGTCAAATATTCAATAAATGCTCACATCAATGCGTGGCTAATTGCATGGTATTATGCACATTGATATACAATGTTTCTTATTACTGTTTCACACGTTGTATTGTTACATTAACTAAACTAGTTTTACTCTTCATTATGCGAGTCATCGTCAGTAGCGTACGATGTTTGCGTTTCCAAAGAGGTCGTTGAAACGCTGGGTCGCTGATCGTTCTCATTAGCTGCCGTGTCATTGTTGCGCATGCGTATTATGGTCATGCTTTATTTTGTTTCATCACGGGTTTGTTTGGACATCTTTTTTATTTGCTGCATAAAAAAAAGATGTCCAAACAAACCCGCGATGAAACAAAATAAAGCACGACCATAATATGCATGCGCAACAATGACACAGCAGATAATGAGAACGATCAGTGACCCAGCGTTACAATGACCTCTTTGGAAACGCAAACATCGTACGCTACTGAGGATGACTCGCACAATGAAGAGTTGAAACTAGTTTACTTAATGAAACAATACAACATGTGAAACAGTAATAAGTAACATTGTATACCAATGTGCATAATACTATGGATAATGACAACCTACTGCACAGAAAGATTCAGAAAGAGTCATGTAACTACAGAACACATACCCTTGTATGCCAATAACTGAACAAAAAACCCAAAGAATTTCAAATATCTCCTTACCTGGCTTTAGTAACAAGGAAAAGCTATAGATCACATTTAAATAGATACTGTAAGTTCACTGTAAAACACAAATATCAATGGAAAGAGAGATAAATCTCATTAATGCCATCTATTTAATAAAATCATTATTGTCATCATATTAAACATAATTATCATGAGACTGCCCGAGAAAGGAGTACCAAAACTTATCCCTTTAACTCAGGCATGTCAAAGATACGGCTTGCGGGTCATGAGCGGCCCCCAGGGCATTTAAGATGTGGCCCACAACCTAAATTAATAATATTCGAATTTCATGAATAGTTTTTCTATACATTGAACACACAGATACTTATTGAACATACACTTATATCTGTCACAAGTACATTTTCTTTTTAAATTGAGTAAGCCTATAATAATATTGTAACGAGGAACCCCAGAGAGCAGTTTGGTTTGGCACAAGAAGTCGGTCGTCAGAAGAGTGGAATAAAAAGAAGACAGAATAAGGAAAAAAGTTGTGACAACATCAAAGTTTCGACATATGGGCATATGTGCATTGGCACCGAGGTAGAGCTAGACCTTGGTATGCCCGTGATCCTCTCTACCCTTGGAATCGGAATGGGTGAGGAGCAGTCAGTCCATTTTTTGCCATGAAAGAGAGAAGATAAGCAAGGCAAACGACATGGATGTTAAAAAAAGAAGATGGCTGACAAAAAAAGTTAATGTGGCATCGTTATGTAAAGGGATGCGAGGGGTGCTACCAAGGGATTACTGTCTAGACCCAGTCTTTTTCCCTCTTTGCCTTAGGTGATTTGAGGTTTTGTTGTTGTTGAATGGGAGCCGAATCTTATTGAAGGAAGAGGCAATGTTTAATTATTTTTTTTTATTACCGAAGTGATGTCGATTTTGATCCCATGACTAGTGTACCCACTCAGGCGATAAGGGCTCCGCTCGGTATTCGATAAGTAAGCTTTGGGGTACATTTTGTTGTTTATTTGAGTGCGAGTTATTCGGCGTTTATTCGAGAGCAGTTATTCCAATTTTTTTTGTCGTTGCAATATTGCAAAAACGAAAAATTGATAATGAGCATAGAGTTTTTCAGACAAAGTGGGAAATGTATTTTTTATTGAATGGAAAGGCAAACCACTTTGTTTGATTTGCAAACAAACAATTTCCGTGTGTAAGAACTCAATCTGAAGAGACATTATGAAATGAATCATAAAGAGAAATTTGACTCACTCACTATCAAAATTAGGCAAGAAAAACTGGAATTTTTGAAAACTAAACTTAAAGAACAGCAATTGTTTTTTTATGAAGGCAAAAACTGACAGTGAAAAATGCTATGAGAGCCAGTTATGTAATAGCATTAAAAATTGCAAAGAACTCAAAGGCTTTTAGTGACGGCGAGTTTGTGAAAGAGTGTACACAGTGCGTCAAAGAATTTTTATGACTGGGTCTGTAAAATGAAACAGAAACAAGAAATTATAATTTGTTTTGGCTTGTTATTCAAAATAAGTCCCTCCAGCTTCAATACACTTGTTACATCGATTTCATAATGATTTGAATGCCTGTTTTAGTTCACTTTGCAGAATTGCCTCCAAAGCACGCGTTGAAGCTGTTTGCATGGTCGACATATCATCAAAATAACGAGGTGTGACTGGGTGCATTATCGTGCAACAAACACCAACTGTTTTCATCTCGATATTCTGGACAAATGCGACGAATTCTGCCCATCAAACGCCTCAAAACATTTAAATAAAACTCACCAGTAATTGTTTGTCCACTTGGAACAAATTCTTTGTGGATAATACCCTTACTATCGAAGAATGTAATGAGCATTGTTTTGATTTTCGATGGAACTTTTCTTGTTTTTTTGTCTTGTGGCGAGTTTTTGACTTCCATTCTGCACTTTGTCGCTTTGTTTTAGAATCATATTGAAAACACCATGTTTCATCACCAGTAACAATCGATTTTAAGAAGTTTGGATCATTTTCAGCTGCTGAAATGATGTCTCTGCAATGTGCACTTCTCCTTGATTATTGTTCATTGGTTAACGTGTGTGGAACAAATTTAGCACAGACTTTTGTTTTGCCCAAATCTTCATGCAGGATGGTTCGAATAATTTTTTTGTTGATATTTAAAGACTCTTCCATCATTCTTAGTGACGCACATCGATTGTTTGCCACGAAATCATGCACTTTTTCAATAATCTCAGGTGACCTAGATGAACTTGGTCTTCCGGTATGCTTATCATCTTCTAGCGTCTCTCTTCCGTCCAAAAAACGTTTGTGCCACAGGAAAACATTTGATCTACTTAAATAAAACTCACCATAAACTTGTTTCATCATTTGGTACGTTTCCGAGGCGCTTTTACCAAGTTTTGCATTAAATTTAATAACAGCCCTTTGTTCCATCTTAATAATTCAACATGAAAAAAATTTTACTTCTCTAATGAACGCCCGTTTCGTTTGAGTTACTTTAACAACTGCGCAGTACTTTTGGCAGAAAGCAAGCAGATGGTCTAACGCATTCGCGTTTATACTGGTGGCAACACCGTAGGCTGAAATCTAGCGCCAGTCTTAAAAATTCTTTGACGCACTGTGTACATTAGATGTGGCCGATATTTCATTTCCATCTCAGAAACAAACCATCCAAGAAATACAATTGCTTCAAGAACAAATGAGTTGGCTAATAATTTGGATTACTAACTGAAAAATAAAATTAAAAAATTTGTTTTTTTATTCCATTGCTGCCGACGAAAATACAGACATCAATGACACATTTCAGTTTGCTGTGTTTACTCATGGAATAAATACAGATTTTGTCATAACTGAAGAATTACTAGAGTGTGTAACTTTAAAGGGTCCACGGTTCCAAATATTTACTCGGCCATTACGGGATTAATGGTAAATTTCGGACTTGATTGGAAAAAAATTTGCAGTATTACAACCAATGGTGCACCATCCATGATCGGGAAAAATGCTGGTGTGGTGACAAAAATATGAAACAAAATTTTTGATGAGATAAAACCAGAACACAAATTTGTTGGAATTCATTGTTTTCTCCATCAAGAATCCTTGGCATCTAAAATACTTACAATGGATCATGTGATGAAGCCGATCATTAAAACGATAAATTTCATTAGGAGCAGGGGCTAAATCACTGCCAATTCATACAATTTTTAAAAGATCTTGAAGAGAAACATGCAGATATTCCACATTTTAGTGAAGTTCGTTGGCTTAGTCGCAGTGCAATGTTGAAGCAATTTTTTGAATTACATGAACATATTGTCATTTTTTTTAATCAAAAGGGGAAACCGATGGATCACAACGATGAGTGACGGCTCGATTGTGCATTTTTGGTGGGTATGACAGAACATTTTAATAACTTGAATGTTAAACTTCAAAAGAAAAATTTAATCGCAACGCAAATGTACTCACATGTACAAGCTTTCATAATGAAGTTAAAGTTGTGGAAGTCTCAGCTGCGAGAGCAAAATCTTGACCACTTTCCTAACATATGTGCATGTGGCATGTACAATGCAGACAAACTAACAAAATTTTCTGATCTTTTGCTTGATCTTATTGATGAATTTGACAGGCATTTTGCAGATTTTCGCAAGCTTAATAGGTATGAATTTCCTCTATTTAACAACCCATTAACGTTAGAGGTAGAAAACGCACTAACTAACATGCGAATGGAATTAATCGATTTGCAATGTGATACTGTTTTAAAAAAAAAAATTCAATGAAGTTGACGTTTTAACTTTTTATACAAAATATTTTAAAAGTCATAGCAACTATCCCAACATGAAGAGCCATGCTGCTCGTATTTTAAGTATTTTTGGAAGTTCATATTCGTGTGAACAGCTGTTTTCAACAATGAAAATTAATAAATCTCAATATTGTTCAAGACTTACAGATGAGCATCTTCAGTCAATTCTCAAAATCAGTACAACTGCTTTGACGCCAAACATCGATGACATAATGAAACTGAAAAGATGTCAAGTATCTGGATCTTTGAAATAATGTGCTGTTTTTTAACCGTAATGACTTAATGCCATTTCAATTTTGATGCACTTTAAATTTAAATAAAATATTTTTTATATAAAATTGGTATTTAATAAATCCCAGCCCGCTGATATACTTTGAAAGAAAAATTGGCACTTTACAAGATTGAGTTTGACACCCCTGCTTTAACCCTTCAAAACTGCCACATAACTGATTTTCAATAAATTAAAGAAACAAATTATAACAGCATACTCTTTCACCTAAGAAAAGCAGATTGCATACTGCTAGTCAAGCCAAACCCAAAACTGGAAAATGCAACTGCATTCACTGTGTATTTATTAATCACACTTGTACAAATAGATGCAATAAACACACAATGATTCAAATTTATTAGAATTTATCAAGGCACAGCATTTTATTTCTATATCTATTAATTTTGTACATTCAAGATGCCATGTGGCAGGCACTGCAAGCAGGTAATATAGTGGTGTCAAAATAGACAAGAAGATACCACAACTTCAATCTGTCACTCCAAAAGGGAAAACAAAGAAACTTGGTGGAGTTAGAGACAATAAGTTAGGACGAAATGTTTATTTCCAAATTTCAGAAAACCAAAATGGCAACAAACTGGAAAAATTCCTAGTTCTGAAAGAATTAGAACAAAATGTCAAAAAGTTGAGAAATTTTACTGTTTTGTATCAAGAACCAGCAAAAGTATTAATTCTCCAATTTATATCAAGGCAGCTAATGAAGAAAATTTTTGCTGAAGATTAAGCTAAATTATGTCTAGACAGAGATGTTCCTATCTAAGCAAAACTCAGGATTATGGAATTTATTTTTCCTGTGGCTAATTTACACCTGTGGGTGAAACACTAAGCTTTGTATGTATGTAGCAATAAAAGATAAGTTTGTGCTATTAAAATGTGATGCTACAGAATAACTGTGAATCTCAAAAGCAAAAGAATACATGCTGGGTTTCTATTTACATTATTACATTTTTTGCTGGAGTTCTAGAACTGTAGTAAAAACCCTCATAAAATACAACAGTTTCATAAACAACTCTTGAGATAATCAAAAATTCATGCAGAAATTAAAATAATTTAAAATAGAAAATAAAAGCTGCACTGATTAAAATATACTGTGATTCTACTGCAGAAATAAAAATGTGGGTGCAAGCAAAAGAGGTTACTCAAGATGTAAAATGGGAATTAAAACTTAACAAAAAAAAAAAATATTGTTGATTAAAATATAGTTTGGGCCTACTGCAGAAATAAAAATGTAGGTGCAAGCAAAGAAGACTTCTCAGGACAGATAACAGAAATTTCTACTTGTCAAAGAATTTTCATAAATATTGTAGTGGGTAATGCCCACTATATATTGGTAGTACTAAAATTTCTACTTGTCAAAACATTTTCAGCAACATAGTGGGTAGTAGTACTAAAAGGTTATTGGTAGATATATATTGGTAGGTATGTTAAAAGGTGCGTCCGTATTACAGGTGTTAGGAGTAAGGAAGATTTCAATGCTTTCGAGGTGCCTGAGGGCTTTCCAGCATTACCCACTATATTGGTAGTACTTACCGAAGCATCAACCGGCGATTGGTAGAACGTATCGCTGATGTTAAGAAAGGCAACCCTTCCACCTCCCTTTCAATTTGAACCATCAGCGATACGTCCGCGATTCCCGATTGGCACAATCTTAAATGTATCGCTCCATTCAGCAATCGGAAAGCCCTCAGGTACTGCGAAAGCATTGAAATCTTCCTTACTCCTAACAGATGCACCTTTTAACATTCCTATCATTTGGAAAGCTATTTTGAAATCTGGTAACAACTGATGCTAATACCACGTGTTTCATTCCATGGCTGATGAAGGTAGAAGTCGCTACCAAAACTTCCCACCACTTGTAATTTTTACGTAACTTATGCGTGATATGTCGACATCAAGAATTATTCTAAAGTTTTGTGTGTTACGTGCTTCACAGCTATTCTCACTATGATAGTACTCCAGATCATTTCCATGTGAAAACATCTTTATGGTGCCACAGGAAATGGTGCCAGATCTACTAAATGCAGAATAAGTATGAGTTTCACAGTATTTAAGAAGCATTTCTTCAAATATTTATATATATATATACATATTGTTGTTGTTGTTGTTGTTGTTGTTTCAGATTTTAATGGCCACCACAAACAACTTTTAAGGATACAAGCAGTCACCCTCCCTAATTTAGGGGTACTGGTTCAAGGGAAGGAGCACAGCTCAGCACCATTTGACAGCCACAGCACCCATGCATGGTTCATCTGGGAGTCAAACATGGGCACATCTTGGACAAATGGTCAGAAATTCCCCATCTCAGACCACTCAGCCACAGGACAAGCAAAAAGTTTTTCAAAGCAGAAATATAAGATAGAACTCTTCTGCCCATGAAACTAACACTAAATGATATTAATGAAATTTTAATTTACATCAGTAACTTAAAATCATATTCACAACACCAGAACAATAAACATGTTTCAATCTTGGTAATAACAGATGACACGGCTATTACTAGACTTAATGAACTACAATTATGTAAAAATCACGGGATTTTACTAAGGAATATAAAGAGTATTTACTGTCAAATTTTTAGGTGGTACCCCAACCCTTCCTCAGGACTACAGCTAAAGCAGGTGTTGTCACTCAAGAGATAAATTCCAACCTTTCAAATCATTTAATGTTGTGCCTCTTCTTCTCTCTATTTCCAGTCCTTCTGCCAGCTTCCTTTTAAAAAAATGTTTTTGATGTGCCAAAATTTCTAGTGTTCCAAAGCACTTTATGTCCTGATTTTGCATATGTTTGTCCAAACCTGTTTTGTCTGCCAAATTTTTAATTGCACCTTTATGCTCTCTCTCTCTCTTTTTTTTTTTTTTTTTTTTTTTTTAATTAGAGGTTTAACGACCACCGTGAGCAACTCAATGGGCTATAAGCAGTCGCCCGTCCCTAATTTAGGGTCACTGGTTCCAGGAAAGGGAGAGAGCCAGTGCCGTAAGACAAACACAACATCCATGCCTGACCGGGATTCGAACCAGGACCCCTTACGGACGAATGATCAGAGGCCAACGCCTTAGACCACTGCGCCACCGGGGCGGCCTCTCTCTCTCTCTCTCTCTCCCTCTCTTGCTTTAAGCTGTCTGCTTGTCTCTCCCACATACAGTGGTGGAAGTGCAGACTACCCATTTTGGAGCAGCCTCTGGAGCAGGAAAATCTACATTTCGGAGCAGTTCGGAGCAGCTAATAAAATGATACCCTGAGTGTCGTTTGGAGGGAAATCTGTATTTTTGAGCACCAATTAATACTTGGAAGGACACAGCAAAATTTCCAAGCATGATTACTCACAATCACACAATAATGGTAGTTATAATTTTACATTATGTAAAAATCACTAGCTTAGAAAAGTGAAAATTCTGAACTATCGCAGTCTTTTCATGAGCACATTGGTAAACTAATTTCAGAAATAATTAGTATATAACGAAAATGTTTAGATAAAAAAATAATTATACATTCTAAACCTTTTTCACAAATTAAAACTATTTAATAACTAAATGCTTACCAGTTAATTACAGCTTTGCTGTTTAATTTTCCATTGAATGAGATTCATATTTATAATCCTACATCACTGTGCTACTAAATGTGATTTAAAATTGTCAATTTTATGCTAGTAAATCTTCAAGTCAAAGTCATATGATGAAGGTTGGTGTACATGAGAACTGAACTTGTTATTTAAACAGGGCTATATATATACTATCCCTGAAACAGAATCTTTTTCAGGAGTCTGCAATGCAGAAAGGAAAAGCTAAAAACTGTCTGCAAGATAAAGAGAAGCCTAAATATTTTTGCTAGAAAATTTATCATTCTGCACCGCAACAAAGCAAAATTTTAGAAAATTAGCAAATTTGTGATTTTGATAACTGTACAAATTAGTATTTAGTCACAATAATCAAACTAGCTTTTCCCTGATAAGAAAAAAAGAAAGATCTTATTTTATTCAGAATTTAAACATCATTCCTTAAATGCCTTTAAATTTTTTTTAAATAATCAGGAAGTATAAATAATAGTAAATAATTTTAAAATTTGCAAAATGAATTTTTTTTATTTTGCATTTAGTTAATTGATTAAACTTTCAACTCCATCCTTTAAAGGATGTTCCACCTGATACAATCATGCTCTTATTATTTCCTGCAGCAATTCTGTTGTATTGGAAGCCTCATCAGCTGATGATTCAGACAGCTGTGTAAGCATAATGATCATGTCAAGTGTGGAAATGATAGCAATCATATATGTTGTTTGAAATCTCTTTTGTGAATTGACTGCAGTTTTTGAGAAAAATTAACTGAATTTGTTAAAATGCGGTGTGAGCATTTTCACTGATATAATTAAACCCCCCAAAATAATAAAATTAAAGTGAGAAATAAGGCAAGAGTTCTTGTAAAGAAAAAAAAAACTTTCCCTTATCAATCTGAAATGAAATTATTTGAAAATAAATAAAAAAGAAAAAAATTGTGATCATCAGCTATTGGAATGCTGCGTAATACGACCATAGAAATGCAACAAGAGACTAAGAAAAAAAATTGTGATCATCATAATGCAACAAGAGAAAAAAGAAAAAAATGTGATCATCAGCTATTGGAATGCTGCGTAATACGACCACAGAAATGCAACAAGAGACTTAAATATACGATTTTAAAAGGTAGAAATATGGTTTTAGTATATAAACACACACACCATTTGTTTCTTTGGGAGTATAATGACCACCATGCGCAAGTAAAGCGGGCTATCAGCAGTCACCCGTCCCTTATTTAGAGTCACTGGTTCCAGGGAAGGGCTACAGCCACTGCCTTAAGACAAACTCACCAGCCATATCTCACCTTGGACGCTTGGTCAAAAGACAGCGTTTACACACACACACACACACACACACACACACACACACACACACACACACCTCGATCTACCTTAGTGCTCTTAAAGAATTCAAAAATAATACTAAAATAATTGCTTTAAAAGCTGACAAGAGTAAATCTCTAGTACTTTTAGAAAAAAAGAAAAATGCATTAAAAATTGAAGAACTTGGCAAACCTATTTATGAAAAAATTGAAGGCAACCCACTGGAATAGACAATAAAAAAAAAAACTATAACAAGCTGATGAAATCTTTAAGAAGAAACAACCAGCTAAGTTCAGATTTCAACAAACTTTTCAAAATTACATTACAGAATACCTCAACTGTATGTGACAATTAAGCTTAATAAACCAGATAAACCATTAAGATCTATTGTGGACTCAAACAAACTCTCCCATGTTACATCTTCAACATTATCTTCCGAGCCAACTGAAATTTTTTTTTACATATCCTCCTGCTTTACTAAAAAACTCAAAAGATCTTATAAGTTAAGCTAAATGCCTTTCAAAACTTACGAAAACCATATATTGCAGTTAGTTTAGACATAAAATTCATGTATACTAACATAAATACAGATCGTCTTTTGGAGTTCCTAGTGGATCTGACTGACAAAAAACAGTTTTTCATAACTGCACCAAAGATGAACTTACAGGAATTTATGAAATAAAAAGGATATCATAGACAGAAACCATAGAACTGTAAGAAGTTGCATAATGTCTGCGATGACAAAACCAACTAGTAAGACAATGAGATACGCAGGATCAATCACATATATGTCCCAGGATTTGCATATTGGTTGTGGGATTTATTGTGTAAGTACAACAACTCAATAGCAATGAAATCACCAACCCCGTTATCACATATAATATCAAGCTGCAAGGAGAGACAATGTGAGAAAGAAAAATGGGCGTGTACACTATTCCGTTGGTGAATACTGAAACACGGAAAAGATTTATATTGGAATGACAAAGAGATCCTTGGATACTAGATGTAAAGAACACCTGCGAAGTGTCAACCAGGACATGCAGAATACAGCCCTGGCCAGAGAAGTCATGCATTGCTCGGCTGCTCCTGTAGGGAATAGTATTAAAAGAATTGCCCTTTACACAAACTTTAAAGAAACTAACATCAGGGAAACAGTCAAAATGCTTTCCAGCAAACTGGCATGCAATGACATGGTCTCTATGGAACTACCAATGGTTTGGCATGTGTTGTTAAAAGATAGAAGCACATCACGGCACACCACATAATTGCGTAATAAAAACTCACGTAATACTGCTCGTGATGTCACCCCACATTATTTTCAAAAAATAAAAATAATAAATAATCATCTTTATTTCCTACGTTCTCTAATTCCCTGCAATTTATGTCTACATTGCTCTGAGAAAGCCCCCCCCAGTGGAGTGTGAAAGCTTGGCAAATCTTTATACAAATTTACACCAAAAAAGTAAACGGATTTACTACGCTATAAGCGTTCCTTGCGTATACATTGGTCTATTTTATACTGAAACAGTAAATTCATCAGCACATTTCACACAAGTTTTTGTAGCACATTTTGGATTGCCATCTAAAAAGGCTGCACAAAGATAGCTTAAAATAAGAGTCCATGGTGTAAAATGTTAACAAAAGAACACTTTGTAAGCACATATTATAATTGTTTTAAACTTCTGAAATAATACACTTTTGATTTAGGGGTTGGGAATGGTGAACACATTTTCTTTCTATAGTCCAATGACCTAGCAACTATTACAAGGTAGAGACACAATGCATCCCTAATTTAAAATTAGAGTTCAGGCATAAGGAAGGTTTATACTTGATGAGCAAAGAAAGTGCCTTTGTCTTACTTGAGACTCAAACCATGATCTTGCAACTTAAGTTCACACTGTAACTTGTCCAGCAGGTGGTGACTATAACATGTCCAGTTTTACAAGGACAGTCTGCAGTGACATAATAAATGTAGTGGCTCATGACTTTTGTACATGCTGCACAGTCCCAGTTTTTACGTTTACCAAGTTGCAAAAACAAAACTCATTTAAAGAATAAAATTAGAGGTAATCCATCTTTCTAAATATACTGATTTATAGAGCTCATTTTCTATCAGAAAGTAAAAATTTAAACTTGGGTTTGCAACTTACAGTAAATAACCATCTGAAAAATCAAGTTAAGTAAATATGCCCACATTAACAGGCAATTTAAAGAAGCACACAGTTACCATTTTCATATATTGTATATACTGTACATACAGAAATGTCTTTTATTTATTTACTTTTTCATTTATTCAAATATTTATTTTTAAGCCCATTTACAGCCAGCCCTGAGCTTAGACAAATGAGAATGTTGAAGACAGGAAGAGCACTCAGACATTGCACGGATTTTGGTTGAAGTATCTTACAAGTCTTCATCAACGAATAGCTATGCAATTCAATATAATGCTACAGAATTCTGCCACAGAAGATTGGATGACAACAGGTCGCACATTCCTTATAATGAAAGATCAAGAAAAAGGCAATGGACCTACTAACTATCGTCCAATTACATGCCTCCCAACAATATTCAAACTTTTCACAAGAGTACTAGCAAGATCAAAAATATATGACTACTTATGGGGAAACAATTTGTATCCAATAGAACAGAAGGGGAGCTTCAAAAGGTCAAGAGGCACAAAAGACCAGCTGCTAATTGACAAAATAGTACTAAAAAACTCCAAAAGAAGAAAAACGAATTTGAATATGGCATGGATAGATTATAAAAAGCCTTTGACTCATTGCCCCACAGCTGGATTAACACTTGTTTGGAATTATTTGGAGTTAGCAAGAACATCTGCCAATTCCTCAAAGAAAATATGAAAAACTGGAAAACAGTGTTACATGCATATGGTGAAGAACTCTGAGAAGTTAATATCAAGAGAGGCATATTTCAAGGGGATTCTTTGTCGCCTTTATTGTTTAATATCTCTTTAATTCCACTGTCAATGATTTTGAACAAAACAAAAATGAGCTACCAAATTTCAGACCAACATGGAAAAATAAACCATCTGCTGTACATGGATGACTTTAAATTGCATGCAAAAAGTTCCGCCGAACTTGAAACATTGCTGCATACAGTGCAAATATTTAGTGATGATATACGGATGGAATTTGGACTGGAAAAATGTGCAGTACTATCCATGTGCAGGGGAAAAGACAAGAATATAGATGGAATAGAACTAGAAAATGGTAATATAATGAAATCTTTGTCAGATAATGAAAATTATAAATACCTTGGAATTCTTGAATCAGATAACATCTTACAAAAGTCAAAGGTCTGACTCTGAGTGAGTATATCAAGAGAGTAAGAAAAATATTGAAATCAAAACTAAATGGTGGAAATACAATCAAAGCCATAAATACATGGGCCATTCCAGCAATTAGATACCCAGCTGGAATAATTGATTGGACCCAAAGTGAATTAGAAATACTAGATCAGAAAACTCGAAAGTTATTGAACATGCATCATGCACTCCATCCAAAAAGTGATGTTGACAGATTGTATTTGTCTCGGAAGATTGGAGGCAGAGGGCTACTACTAGTACAACAGGTAGTAGAGGAAGAAAAAAGAAGCCTGAATGATTAATTACGTCAACAGAAGCAGAGAAAAGCTACTTCAGGCAGTGAATAATGAAAATATCTTAAAAACAACAGAAAACAAGGCTGAATAAAAGAGGAAACAGTTTGAAAGCAGTTTAGACAGCTGGAAGAACAAGCCACTGCATGGACAATTTCTAAAGAATATTGATGGGAAAAGTGACAACAACTTGATTTGGGCATGGCTGAAATCAGGTTCCATCAAGAAAGAAACAGAAGGTCTGATTTTTGCTGCACAAGAACAGGCATTGCAAACAAATGTTACGAAGGCTAAAATCCAGAAAGTCAGTGATAATCCAAAGTGTCGACTTTGTCAAGAAAAAGATGAAACTATGTCTCATCTAATATGTGAATGTAGCAAAATTGCACAGACAGATTACAAAGTTAGACATGACAGGGTTGCACAATTGATTCATAGGTCATTATGCAGAAAGCACAATCTGCCAGCATCGAAAAACTCATGGGAACACAAGGCTGAGAAAGTCATAGAAAATAATGAAGTCAAGATCTCGTGGAATTTCAGAATTCAAACCGACCGACACATAGAACATAATACACCAGACATAACAGTCATAGAAAATCGGAAAGTCTGGCTAATTGATATAGCGATCCCTGGAGATACCAGAGTCAATGGAAAAGAATTGGAAAAAATGACTAAATATAGAGACCTGGCCATAGAAGTTACCCGGTTATGGACTAAACACACAACGGTAGTCCCCATTGTAATCGGGGCACTTGGAACAATGTCAAAAAATTTTATGAATCATTTTGAAAAATAGCAGCTTTCTGTTATGCCACCTACAGAACTGCAGAAGACAGCTTTACTTGAGGCATCATATATTTTATGCCGATTCTTGACTGATACCTAGGTCTCCGGCGGAAACTTGTATCAGTTCAACAATACCAGTCAATGATAATTTGCTGTTTATTTTGTTTGTCAGAGGCTGTGATTCGTATATTTCGAATAAACTTAATAATAATAATAATAATAATAATAATAATAATAATAATAATAATAATAATAAAGGCTATGACATATCCCAAAAGAAAAACAGAATAAGCTGATTTCGTGAAAAGGACGACACAAATTTCCTGCATTCATGGAGCATGGTGCAGGAGATTGTTATCGCTTGCAAACACTTACACAGTGAAGCCAGTGTTCAAGATAGAAATAAATATGGGAGTATACTATCAAGGGATCTCAAAAATAATGTCCTGAAAGTAAAGTGCCAAAATACTAAAGGAACTTCAATTCCTCTTGGTGATACCAATGAGGAATTGGAACTCCAACTAATGGAACTCCAATTCCTCATGGTGATACCAATAAGGAACAAAGCAGTTGTAACCAGGTGAATATAAGCCACAAAACATAAAAGAGATCTCATATTCATTTGAGTGTATCTCAATGGACACACAAAGCAATGAAATAGAAGCTACAGGGATAAGAATCAGGTGGGTAAAACAATAGCACATTTTGTCATGACCAGAGATAGACTTTAACATCGGCATACAAGGCAGCTCTCTAGGGATGCCATTTCTAAGAGATTTTAATCATGTGTTGGTATTTTATCATCATCCCATTTTTTTTATCTATATTATCTTTGAAAAAAAAAGCATAAACAAAATCACTAAAATTATAAACAATCAAAGTACACTTTTTCTTCTCCCATTATATTGTTTTAAGGATGCCTTTAAATGAAGTTGTATGAAAACCACTTCCCCTCCCCCTTCTTTTTGCTTTGGAGCAAAGGCTAATCAGTCTGCTTTGCCAATAAAAGAGCAACAAAGGGTGAATGTGTAGTCAACAGTTAGATAAAAATTCCCTGGGTTGATTGAAAAGCAGAAATTCTCACACTTGCTCATTTAGCAGGATTACAATTCCCACACTTCTGACCACAGGTTCTAAAAAATGTTTTTTATCAGAGAACTGGAAAAAATTGGAAAAACCTTATGCAATACTAATCACCACAGCAATGTACAATGGCACTTACAAATAAACACATGGTAGGCAGTGTTCAGAAATTCAGATTTTTTTATTTTTTTTTCATATTCTTGCAGTCTTTTTTGGAAGTGGTTTTTAACTAGTTTCATATATTAAGAACTTATATATATACATTTATTTTTAAATTTGATTTTCCTATCACTGAGAAAGAAATGTTACTTAAGTCTGATTAAAAATTGATATTTTAATGATTAAGAAATGCACACATTTTTTAGTCAAAAATGCTATTCAAGACTGACAAGTTAATCTTTGCCTAAGGCTGCCTAAGTACTAATGCAAAGTCTGGCCATGGCATCTGATGTGGCATTGGTTCATATATGTTTTGACACATCATGAATATCTTATCAACAATAAAAGTGCAAGAACATCACAGATAGATTATGCATTGCACAAGAGATATGAACAGAAAGAATCACAAACTAAAATTATTCAAGGAGATAAAGTTATACCATTACTCTTAAGTGCTTGTTATAAACATGGAAATAATGTAGAAAACTTAGACAAGGACGTGTGGAGGATCATAAGGACAAATCAAATGGTGGATGTATATAACTTTATGAGAGTTACTTATTCGTTAATCTCTTCAAGTAATTCTTCAAATGGAAAAGGAAGAAAACCGTAAGTCAACTTTTACTGAGAGACTACCCCAAAAATAAGAATAGAGAAGTCAGTATGTTGCAAGAAAAAGACTGAGCAATGAAACCAGTAGGGTAAGATTCTGTGAGCGACTTTGAGGAAACACATAGCATTCAAAGAAGCCCAAAGGTGGAATTCAGAAGTTCCAGCAGAAACTAAAAACAAAGAAAAAGGGAGAAGGATATGGACTGAAACAGAGTGAGCAGGACTGGTAAATCAGGAGAAAAAGAAATAGCAATTGCATAGGTGCAATCATCATCAACAACAATCATGGGAAGATTCCCATAGGTGTCCATTGCCATATGACAGCAGATTTCAATCGTCTTGTAGTGTTTTACTACCAGAGCATCGATACACATCTGGCAAACCCTGTCAACCAAGGAAAGTGGGGTCTAAGGACAAAGTGTGTCTGCGGCCGACTTTTATAGGGAACCATCGACAAATTCACGTCCCCAAACACGGAGTGTCTGCGGAAAACCCCAGAGAAACCGCAGACTATATGGCCGGCAGGACCATGGTTTGAACACCCAGCAGAAATGTCCACCTCCCACACTGTGCACAGCGAGTTAACCAGCTGCACTATGCTGGTGGTAGATGTGCAATAGCTGAATAGAATCTATGAAGAACTGGGTATAATACTCTAATTTCTTTTATTTATTTATTTTTAGATTGGAGGGTTTGACGAACACCGTGAGCAACTCAATGCTCACCAGGATTCGAAAACGGACCCATCTAGGATGAATGGTCATAAGCCAGTGCGCTTAGACTACTGCTTCACCGGGGTGGCTACTCTAAATTGCAAAAAGCAAGAAATGGTATAGCAAAGGACTTGACTCTTATCATATACAGAGGAAGGGAGGATGGCATAATGCTAATATGAATACGACATATACGTATGAGCCATTACAATATGACCACCCCCAGCCTAGAGAAATGAGCCTGCCTGGAGACCGAACGGTAGCACAGGTGAAGTTCACAGAGTGGTATATATACAACCTGAAGACCAGCTTTTGGTTAGTAGAATGTTAGGAGTGAGAATGGGAAAAGCTGCCAATTTATCAGAGTTCGATAAAGAACAAATTGTGATGGCAAGGTGCCTCGGAAACACGATCTAAGAAACGGTATGGCTTGTGGTTGTTCACATGCCACTGTAATGAATACGTATCAAAAGTGGTACACAGATAGCCAAACGATGAACCGTCATCCAGCCATGTGTTGTCCACAGCTCATTAATGCCAGAGGGGAGTGGAAACTGTCGCGCATTGTTCACAGCGACCACAGGGCCACAGCGTGACAAATCACCCACAGCTACAACAGTGGTGATCAGGGCAATCTGTCACGGCACACAGTTCATCACAGCCTTCTGCACATAGGCTTGCATATCCTAAGATCCAGCCAGGTCCCCATGCTCACTGCACATCACGGCCAACAACTTATGAAATGGGCACAAGATCATCGAGATTGGACTATGGATGTTTGGAAGAAACTGGCTTGGTCTGACGAATCAAGATTCCTGGTGCATCAGGCACACAGCTGAGAGTGGATATGCTGATCTCCAATGGAGGCTATGGCACCTGGATACACTGTTAGGTGGAAACAGGCCAGTGGCAATTACCATGACGTACTGGGCCACGTATTATGAGAAGAATATTTCTTCCATACTATATGTACCTGAACTGGAGATTTGCTTAACAACACTAGATGGCAGCACAATATGCTTTGTTAAGAATGCGATCAGATAATATTCTGATGCTTCTAATACTAAGATACTTGGGACCTCTTTGTCCTGGGTGGTATGATGGTTAGCATGCTCGAACAGCAATTGGGAGATGCGGGTTCGATTCCTGCTCCAGGGCGATGGAAATTTTCAAGTTTTCTGACGTGATTGATATTATGTGTGAAACAGTAATTACAGTCAATTCAACGATGTCTGATTGCTGTGTTAATTATCAGTCTGGTGGTGGCAGTGTTATGCTGTGGGCGGTTTCCTTGGGATACTTTAGGCTTCATTATCTCAATAGCACCATTCCTGACAACTGTCAGGTATCTGCACCTCGTTGTGGACCAAGTTCACCCATTCATGACAACTGTGTTACCTGGTGGTGATGGCCATTACCAAAAGAATAATGCGTCATGCCACACTGCCAGAATTGTCAAGTAGTGGTTCGAGGAACATGCTGGTGACTTTCTGTTAATGCCCTGGCCTCCAAATTCACCTGAGATGAACCCAATCGAACATTTGTGGTTCAACTTGGAAAAGTGGGTTCGCACTAAATCACCACCACCCCAAAATGAACAGGAACTAAAGGACCTGCTGTTGACATTATGGTACCAGATACCTAAGGATACCTATAGCAACCTCGTCGAATTGATGCCTCACCAGGTGGCCACTGTTTTGCGGGCTAAAGGGGGCCCTACAGCTTATTAGGTAGGTGGTCATACTGTAATGGCTCGTTGGTGTATACTTTAGAAGACTCACACACAACAGACATATAAATTATGAAAACCAAAGATTTATATAGGGAAGTACTGATGGAAACAAGGAGGAATATATATTAATACATGAGTAGGACATACACTTTATAAGATTCACACAACAGACACACAAATTATGAAAACCAAAGATTTATATAGGAAGGTACTGATGGAAAAAACAAGGAATATATTGTATGTCTTAAAAAAATCATGAAAAATGCAAGCACTTACAAAGGTTAGAGTAACATCACAGGGAAAGAGTGGAAAAAATTAGGTGTAAGTACTGACAAACCTAACAATAAAAATGTTTAAGCAGAAGTCTCTCTAGATGAATGGAGAAGTGTGCTGATACCTTTTTACAGGCTGAAAAGGGATTTAGTGGTGTTACAATTAAAACATCTTCTGTAATATAAAACTAATCTGGCATACCACAATGAGAGAGGACAGAATCCTGGATAAGAAACTGAGAACAGGCAAAGATGATAAAGGAACAAATTGGATTTGTGCCTGAAAACAAAAGAAAGAAAGAAACATACGATGGATGTCATTTTTGCCCTGCCACAACTCATAAAGATATATGTACAAAGGAAAAGCACCGATATTTACAGTTCTAAAGTAAGCATACAACATTAGAAATCTGGCAAACTTAAATTGTTCAGTCACAAATTCTACACTGAGACAGGCAATACGGATCTCCAAATGGAGAAAATAGTGCCAGAGTCAAACACTTAGAGCAGTGCATCAGGCCAAGAAATTTGATATGAAGGAACAGCATTAAGCTCATTCTCACTCAATATCATTTTGGATGTAGCAAGTGTGAGAGAAGCGACAACATAGGCCATGTTGTTTGTAGATAATGCAGCCCTTTGTAATAAGACTTCCTTAAAAAAGAAATAGAAGAAAATCAGAAAGTTGGAGAAGAGAATTTGAAGAAGGGATAAGACAAGTAGATCATACTAAAATACAGATGCAATGAATGGGAGAAGCTTTTTTTTCCATAAACATCCAGACACAAATAATAAAAAGTTAAATATTTAACATACTTGATTTTCAGAAATTATAATTAAAGTTAAAATAACAGAACTGATTGATTACCATGGATATCCATCAATGAGTCCCACTAAATTTTTGCCAGGTTTTCAGTTGGATCATCAACAGTTTAAAATATTTTCAGCAAGTTTCATTTTATTGGAAAGTTTAACCCATTCTTCACCATGACTCCCATTAGAAATCTGGCAAACTTAAATTACTCATCACAAATCTAGCATATACTGAAGTTTATCAGCTTTGACAACACTGATAAATACTGAAAGGCTACAATCAGGACTTCAAAAACAAATCAGAAACACTCCAGATATCTGAATTTTCATTTTGCTCTTCAACAATAAAATGATGCATAAATG
This sequence comes from Macrothele yani, assembly GCA_039090855.1. Lineage (NCBI taxonomy): Eukaryota > Metazoa > Arthropoda > Arachnida > Araneae > Macrothelidae > Macrothele > Macrothele yani. Next base: position 8,064,803 of record CM077014.1, read on the forward strand.
TAAACTATCAAAGAAACATTTTTACTGAAAGAAAACAAAACAAAAGCTGAAATGAATAGCTGGGAACAGGTGGAATGGAAAAACTTAAAAGAAAATATCACTTGTGCTCTCAGATAGAAGGTGACCAGAAACTAAAAAACAGTTTTCAGGATTATTCTGAAGACCAGAAATGCTGTATACATACATAGCACTGAGACCTAGTCATTGATAAGAAGTATGATGATCATGCAAAACCCTGCATAAGTGAAAGTTCTGAGGTACATGTTTCATGTTTTCAGAGAGGATAGAGTTAAAAATAAGAAATCAGCAGTTCTTTTGACTGAAGCTCCAGAAAAACCTTTAAAAGATTTTTTCCAGTCTAGTCGAGAAGAAAGATTTTTCTCTTCTCGACTAGACTGGGTATATGTTGAGAAGGAATGAAGACACATAAAACATACAGTTATATGTTTATGTATGTGAAACCACCATCAAAGAGTAGCAGAAGATCTAAAATAAGATGGAGGGACTTTTCAACAATGGCAATGAAGACCACATAGGACAGAATTCTGTTAGGAAGGAAGTTCTGCAACTGTTATCTCACCTAACTGTGTGATTAATAATGCAGCTGGAATGAATATCAGAACTTAGTGAACAGATAATAATATTAACGGCTTTAAAAATTTCAATCCCACTAAAGAATGCTTTCAAAGGGTCTCAAAATAATTTTTATCAAAGGCTCTTCTTGCTTTGTTCCGACACAAAAGAGATAGGTATCTTTTTTTCTTTTTTGCATAATTCACAGGCCATGAAATTGAGGAGAATGTTTTTTTTTTTTTTTTTTTTTTTTTTTTGTACGATCCATACATGGTGTTGAACCTGAACTGTAATTACCAACAGAAAAGTTGCGTTTCATAGGATGACGCAGCAGTCCAAGGCAAACAAAGGGAGAAAAAAAAAGTAATCTTTTTTTTTTTTTATAAATATCATTTTTAAGTGCTTTTGTGCTACTTTCTGGTGAATAAGGAGCATTTTTTTTTTTTTTGGCATTACTGAAGTTCTGTAGCTAGACAATTCTCTAGTTAGATTCCATAGTCAGCAGTTCTGCATTTAGACATGCAACACCACAAATGCGTGTGACGCTGAGCTTTCCACAGTATGTATCTCTCTGCAAGAGCAAATAGTACCACCTTCATAGCATTGTATTTTCTGTAAAAATGCTCTTAAGTAAATAAATAAATTTCCAAGTCTTTGGTGGATTTCTGTTGTTATATTGTGCTACCTTTTTCTGTTCTTTATGCTTTCTTTGGTAATTTTCCAAATACACAATCCCTCTTATCAATTATGATGCAGTTTTTTTAAAAATCAAAGTGCAGCAAAAACATTTTTTAAAGCCTAAATTTATGATTTTTTGAAATAGATAATCCATGAATTTTACAATGGAAATTTTGGTAAAAAAAAATCTGTACCAAATTTAGAAGCACTTTTGCAGACAAAATGGTAATTCAAAGAATACAAACCTCTTTAGTTATTCAAAATATCATAGTCCCTTGTTTCTTTGTAAAAAAAAAAAAAAAATTAGACAGCTGAAATTTAGTGTACAAAGTTGTTAAATAATAATAATACTTACTAAACACTATTTTTCTTTGCCTTTACACAAATGATAGTGTGTAGTTCTCCGAATCCATCAGACAAGAACTTCATTTACTTTTACTACATTTTCACCTCGACAACTTTGTCTTTATAGGAAAGACAAAGTGCACCATAAGGAACAACTTGTCTGCTCTCTGAAGGGAGAAGCGGCTCTTTACACTGAACATCCCTTTCTCTCAAGGCACAAGCTCTTCCTTATGCTGCCCAACCCGGACATGCCAATCTTCAAAAGCTGAAAATCGGGAGATTTTTACAGCTCATAAAACCACACACGCCCTATTTTTATTTTTTTTATCGACATTTTCCAGATGTAGGAACAATTTTCCAGAAGTAGTACTACTGGTCCACTAAAAGTCCTGGAGAAACAAAAAACAGCGCGAAAATACCCCCCCCCCCCCTACTGAAATTAGTTTTTAGGTATGTCGATTCCGCAAGATAATGAAAACGTAAAACAGCCCACACGTTTTTTACGAATAAAATAGCAGCCAACTGTTTTTTGTTTCTTCTTTAAGCCATGTGCAAAGGCAAAGATGACAACAAGCATCGTTACAAGGTGAGGCCAACTGTAATTACTCCCTTTTGTCGTTAAGTAAATTAGCTGCAACTCGACTGCTTACCATCACTTACAATGAGCGTGGCTCTGTTGACGCGAGGGGTTGAAAAACTGAATTACAAGGAGAAGGCAGGGCATCTGCCATCTGTTAATCAATTACTGACCCTCCACAGCATTCTAGTGCCAGAGCGGGTGAGCTCTTTGCTAAAGGCGTCATACGACAATCAGACTGGGAGAAATTCTTTTAAAGCAAATTTTTTCCTAAACCATCTCAGATGACTGGTCAGAAGCCAGCACTTGGCCCACTGTGCCACAGGGCCTGCTTTCTTTTCGCAGGTAGGAGGAGAGGAAAAGTACAAAACTGAAGACTGTAATGCCGCCTTGCATTGACACAAAAAGAAAAAAGATTTCACAGGCAGTTCGAAATCATGGTGGCTGATGGAATTTCAACCATCATAATTGACTAATTCTTGGTGAAAATCAGGAGAATTTGACATTCATCTAAAGGGTTGGAGGAAGGGCTGGAAATCTGGAGAGTTGGCATGTCTGGCAACCTTCACTACCACAGCAGAAGCTGCATTGCATGTGATGAAGGAGACATCTTTTCTACTAATAGCATCACACATTTAGCTGGATGTCCTTCTGCACTCTTACTAAAAATGATACCTTACACTTATGAGACAGCAACAAGCTTTGCTAGTGGACACCATTTTGAGAACCATTTATAACCTGATATATATATATATATTTTTAATTCTGAAAGATTTTAGCCATGGTGGGACAGTTTAAAAGTTCTGTACACTGAACTTTAAATCTTTTTTGATAGTTTGACGTGAAAAATAAAATATAAGGTGGTGCACAAAACACTAATTTATTTACACTATGTTGAAAATGCATTTTGGCTTTGCAGCTCAATGGCATCATTCATGAAGTTATTGCAGAAGGTTGCAAATGACAAAACATAAACCATTTCCAAGACAGCAGATGGTAGGCGACATCTATGCAATGGAAATTCCTAGTCTTTAGGTTTTCGTGAAAACAAAGTGTTACTGTAACATAAAAACATTTTCATGCATATTTCGTTACTAGTTAGTCTCCTACTAAATATATCCCACACAAACCGACAAAGCAGTTCTAACAGGAGCACTCAGTGTTGGTGTGTATAAAACCTCACAACCAAACACTTACAGTGCAGGCAACACTGAAGTCCTTAGTGCAGCCAGGTAACAAAGTTCCAGAAAACTGAAAGATGTATTAATAAAAGCAACAATAGGAGTTCCCTGGCATTAAGTTCTACTGGACTTTATTCAGATTTTAGTCTGTTTTCACATAAGATTACCATAATGCATCAGCTTTCTGAACATACCAAGAAGCACAGGTTGCATTCTGCCACCTTAGAGGAACATGAAGTGGGTGTAAGTCCATGGAACATGGTTTTCTGAAGGCCCATTCCATTTTAGTGGAGTTACTGCCAAAATGAATGCTTGAAACAGGTCTATGGAATCTATGTCATTTTTTGGTGAAAGCTAATTATGGCAAAAAATACATTACTTTATCAAATCATGAAATAATCAAATATTTTACTTAATGATTCAGTCAATCTGGATTGTTACCCTGCAAAACAGCGCAATAACTTCACTCTGAACACAATGGGACCACGTCATATACAGTGCTAACATAATCCTTGATTACCTAAATGGAACATTTGTTTCCAAAGTTTTCACTGTTTTCTAAGATGATGTAGTGAGTATGCCCACCACAACACACCTTATGCATTAACAACTGCAATTTCTGATAGGACTTTTTGAAAGACAAATTATGAACAAGGAAACCAAGTTCATTAATGGAATGTGGCACTATCATCAACGTTTATTATATTATTTCAGGAGATTTCTGCCTTAAAGATCACAAACATGCACATGTGTTTTGATGAAAAGTGGAAACTATACCCTTTTTCTTAACTAGTTTCTTTTTTTCTCTGTGCATTTTGTAGTTGCAAAATCCTTAAGCTGACAAACAGGATAAACATATGTTTTTACTATGGAATTAACTTTTTTACGGGTCTTATAGAGGTTATTATTCAAAATGTTGGTGGTCAAATTTTTGAACAAAATCGTAGTTCCTCATCAGGACTACGTCACTGGAGTAGTTGCTGCCACTCAGTTGGAAGAGTCCAACTACAATTATCGTTAATTGTGGTACTTCTTCTTCTTGCTATTTCGATCCCTTCTTCTAGTTTCTTCTTTACCAAGTTTGACTGGTGGGCGATTATTCTTACTGAGTCCCAATTTATGGAGTGTTCACTTGCTTGTATATGTCTGTCTAGCCCTCTTTTGTTACTAATGTTCCTAATAGCTGCTTGGTGTTCTTTCATTCGGACTTTAATACTCCTTCCTGTTTCTCCTATATAGCTGAGTCCGCAGTTACATTCGGTGCAATATATTACTCCTTCTTGCAATTGGATGTCCACTTCTTTCTGCTTTAAAGCTGGCAGGAATTTCTTTAATTTGTTACTTAGATCTGGAGCAAGCCTGATATTTTATTTTGCTCCGATTCTCTTCAGTTTTTCGAAAAGTCCCTTGTGGTACGTAATTTTGCTGGTGAATTTGAAGCCAGCTTTAAAGCAGAAAAAAGTGGGCATCCAATTGCAAGAAGGAGTAATATATTGCATCGAATGCAACTCCGGACTTAAGCTACAAAGGAGAAACAGGGAGGAGTATTAAAGTCCGAATGAAAGAACACCAAGCAGCTATTAGAAACATTAGTAACAAAACAGGGCTAGACAGACATATACAAACAAGTGGACACTCCATAAATTGGGACTCGGTAAGAATAATCGCCCACCAGTCAAACTTGGTAAAGAGGAAACTAGAAGAAGGGATCGAAATAGCAAGAAGAAGTATCACAATTAACGGTAATTGTGGTTGGACTCTTTCAACTGAGTGGCAGCAACTACTCCAGTGATGTAGTCCTGATGACGAACTAGGATTTAGTTTGAAAATTTGACCACCAACTTTTTTGAATAATAACCTCTATAAGACCCATAAAAAAGTTAATTCCACAGTACAATATGAATAGAGGTACCACAAATTCATTTACAAATAAGTTTTTATTTAAATGCAAGGCACTAAATTATCATACAGTATATTAAAACAACAGATCATTCAATAGAATTATGAAAACTGCAAAAACATAAAAGCAGACTATATCTTCTGAAAGCAGGTTACATACAAACACTGATTGCAAAAAAATAAGTGGCCTAATAACTTTTACAATTCGAAATCACTCAAATCTACCATCTTCCTATAAAAAATAAAACCAAACTAAAAGATGTCTATTTGCTTGCACTTTTCAATGTAGAAACAGACCAATCTTGAACACTTGCAAAATCAATAAGGTTTTCAAATTGTTCAGAGGAACAAACTGAAAACCTGATCATGTTGTTCTACACGAAAACGGGATAATTCTCAGCATTGTTACCAACATTATGTGAAGACCATGTACAGCAATTGGCAGAAACTTTTGAGGGGAATTTTGGGGTTACTTCAAGAGTGGGCTTAAGGGGTATGCTCCCTTCAATTTTTTTAAACTTCACAAAAATTAATATTAAATTTGTGATAAAGACATTCTTAATACTGAATTTGCAAATAACTTTTACAATAGAAATAAACTCTGTGGGTGCCATTTCTTTTTTAAATGTCACAAAAATATTTTAAATACAGAGAAAAAAAGCTTTCAATTATTTAATAACCTAATAAATTTTAGTAGCTGATTAAAGTACAAACTTAATGGTAAAATTTACATAAAATATCAGTTGTCCTATTAAAGATAAATATGTTGCTTTCTTTGCTTTTTGTAACTCTTTATTTGAAAAAGAAGTCATTCACCTGGTCTAGCTGTGGCATTTAGACTGACTTGCATCCAGTACTACCAGTTCCAGAGCCTCCAACCCTGATTAGAAATTTTCAGTAGTAAACACTGAAAAAATCTGTAGTTGTTATAGTTTTTTTCAGTAGTGAAAACTACAAAAATCCATAGATTTCAGCATTTTTCAGTAGTAAAGCATAAAACTGTATTACACACGGTAAAAAACAGATTGCCAGAGCAGCAAAATGGTAGGGTAGATTCATAAAAAAGTTAATTTTAGCTTAAAAATTGTCTGTAAATTGAAGACATTTTGTGAGAAACACTAAACGGTTCCATATTTATTTATTTTTTCTAGTTTACCTCAAAAATCAACATGTGTTCTAATGGGTACCTTACAGTAAACATAGTGAATGCCGACACAGAAGGAAGTTGTTCATCGTCATCTTCAAACCACAAAAAGAATGAAAAATAAGTGTATTTTTTTCCCCCTCCAATAACCAAAACATTTTGTTTATTGCAGGAAATAATTCTAGTACTACTCCAGGACTTTACACAAAAATACAAAAAATTAAAAACTTTTCAAGACCTGGAAAGGGTTTCCATGGGCCGTGATATAATTTTGCATGTGGTCAGAAATGTTTAGACATCCAAAATATATTGAAAAATCACAGAAAGAATGCAACAATATTGAAAACATTAAAAAAAAATGAAAATAAACTTTACACACACTGTTAAAAAGGTCATTTCACTTAGATTTTAAATTTCCATAGTACATACAACACTTTCCGTAATCTGCAGCAGACAGACGATTTCCGTAGTGACTACGGAGAATCCATAGTAGGAGTCTGCAGTTCCTCACTCAAAAACCATAACTCTGGTTTTTACCTTATTTATAATCAAGTTTGAATTTCATACAAACTTAGTACATCTGGGACAACATACTCTGCAACTCACTTTTGCTCTCCATACAACAGGACTGTGTCATCAGCATGCAGCAATCTGCGCACACAGATACAGTAGAACCCCATGTACACATTTCTCGTGTTTTTCTTATTTACATGTAAAATGCCACCTATCCAAAGATTCTGAACTGCCCTTAGTAGTAAATTTTCCCAGTTTCATTTATGTTTTTTTTTTTTAATTATACATTCATTTTACTTGGTCTCTTGATAAATATATTTTTGGGGTTCCACTGTATGATCAAGACATAAACAGGCTGTAATGTCTATTTTCATGCCACACGTGTGCATGCATACATACATATGACTAAGCTGTTCTTTGAAATTCAGAGGTTAGCTCCACAAAGAAATACAAACTACCTGATAATTTTTACTTACTGTTGCCGTATCAAACTTCTCCATTTACAGCGATCTTGACATACAACTCGGGCTTCACTGACATCCATCACACGCCGTACACAAGATCGTCTATACTTCATACTCATAATCTTTTTCTCATGCAGACACTCCTGAATCTGATCCACTCATGTCTTCCTTGGCCTTCCTCTGCCTTTCTTTCCTGCCACTTGGGCTAAAAAGATTTTCTTGGTAAGCATCTGATCACTCATTCTTTCAACATGACCAAACTACTGAAGCATATTAGTCTCTACCTAACAACATTTTGCTTCACATTACACAACTGCAACATATCTTCATTCCGCACACAATCAGAATGTGTTTTGCCACAAACCCACCGCAAGTAATGCATTTCTCCAGCACACAACGACTCTTATGTCTCTTCTGTATAACGCAGGTTTCATTGTCATACATCAGAGTAGGAACTACTACTACTTTCATAAACAGCCATGCGGGACTCTCTTGAGAACCCATCATTCCTGTGAAAACCTCCCAAAGCAGCCATGACTTTTAACGAATAATTCACTTGCCTACTAATTTCCCCATCAAATTTGTTCTCTCTGTCAAACATGCTTTCTAAATACACAAACTCATTCACTTGGTCAATCAATGTGCCATTTAGACTTATATTACATTCAGTACTACCAGTTCCTCTCTCAAAAACCATAACTTTGGTTTTTCCTTTATTTATACTCAGTTTGAATTTCATGCAAACTTCGTACATCCGGACAACATACGCTGCAACTCACTTTTGCTGTCTGCCAACAGGACAGTGTCATCAGCATACAGCAATCTTCACACACGGATATCACCGAGACATAAACCAGTATTACCTATTTTGGCATCAAGCATGCACGCATCTATAAATATATTAAACAGCCATGGTGACATTACACAACCTTGCCTGACTCCTGCACCAACACAAAACTATTTTGATAAAACACCATTCACTCGTACACAAGCTCTACTGCCAGCGTATATGGCTTTAAGTAGATTCCCAGTAACACCATATTCATTCAATATCTTCGATAAAAGTGTCCTATTCACTCTGTCATAAGCTTTCTCTAAATCTATGAAGGCAGTAAAAACTTTCTTCCCAACAGCCAGATACTTTTCAATCATCGTGAGTAATGCAAAAATCTGGTTAGTGCAGCCTTTACCAGGCACAAAACCACTCTGAACATCCCACACTTTCAATGATGTAAGAACTCGTACTTTTTCAATAACGACCTTACCAAACACTTTCCCTGGCACACTCAGTAACTAATACCACGATAGTTCTTGCAGTCAGTCTGATCACCTTTTCCCTTATACAAGGGAACAATGATGGCATCCTTCCAATCCCGAGGGACCATTCCTAACTCCCAGCACAACTGGCAAAATTCAGTTAACCAGTCAATTATAGAGTCACCACCGTATTTCAACATCTCTGTAGTTATGCCATCAACTCCCGGAGCCTTACCATTCTGAAGAGATTTTAGAGCTTTATACACCTCTTCTCTTGATACCCCTCCTGAGCTTCCATCCTTCACTGTGACATTATCTTCTGCTGCCTCGGAATCAACTTTGCTTTCTTGATCTAATAAGTCACAGAAGTATTCATCACATCTTTCACTTAACTCATTGGACTCCCATATCATTTCTCTGATCTTATTCTTCAAAGAACTTACAACTTTGTTTCCCCTATTTTTCCTGAGTCTCGTGTACTTCTAGAAAGCCTTCCCATCTTTCCAAAAAGCCAATTCATGCCTTTTCACCTTCTCTTTCCTATCTTTTGCCTTACTCTGGTAAACCAGCTTAGCGGCTTCACGCTTCTTACAACGATATTCATCCACAGAAATGCTACCTTGCAACATCCCCAAATGGGCTTCCTTCTTTGTCTTTACTGCCTCTTCAATCTCACTATTCTTCCAAGCATCACCTCCATTGTTACCTACTATTGTGGTGCCACAGACCTTTTCAGCAGCAGTGACAACACAGTTCTTAAAACATTCCCACTTCTTTTCTGCATCCGTCTCACAAGACTTCATCAGCTCCTTCAGTCGTTCTCTGAGTACATCAGAATAACGCTGATGATCTTCAGGGAACCTTTCAACCTTTATTCTTTCAATCCTGGGTCGTTTCCTATTCCTTTTCCTCCAACCAACAATCAGTTTCACTCGTGACACTACCACGTAATGATCAGAACCAACATCTGCACCTCTCATCACACGAGGATCAACAACTAAGTGTTTCAGATGCTGATCGTGGACAACAAAATCAATACACTCTTTTGACCAAGAGTACAATTTTCCCAAGTATATATGTGGATATACTTGTGGTTGAAAAATGTATTAGATACACACAAACCATTCTCAATGAGAATTCAATTAATCTTTTACCATTATCATTCACACCAGGATCATTAAACTTACCCAGAACATTGTCAGAAATCGCATTCTGCACACCTACTCTAGCATTGAAATCCTCTGCTATTATAACTTTCTCTTTAGCACCAAACTGGCTCAAAACAGCTTTTAGTTCATTCCAGAAATCTTCCTTCTTATCAGAAGGTTCCAAGTCACAAGGAGCATACAGTACAATAATTACTATTCTCTGAAGTTTCACTTTCAAACGAATCCACAGAATTTTCTCACTTATGCAACTATAGTGAATTAAGTTGTTCTTCATCTTTTCACTTAAAATCACACCTACACCAGCCTATCCTCTCACATTATCCAAAACTCCAGACCACACACTCACTGTTCCATTCACTTCTTCTATCCCAATTTCCTTCTTTTTGGTTTCACTTACACACAGCACATCCAATCTACACTTATTCATATCTTCAAACACCTCATTCATCTTGCCATTTATACCTCTAGTATTCCATATGCCAATCTTACACTTACTCAGCCTAGATCTCTTCCTGATTTGCCTTTTATAAGTTCCAGGTCAATTCTGTGGTGGACCATCCTTCTCAAGTGTGGTAGGTCCAACATATCCCACACTTGAGTCAGTTTTACATTTCTTGGTGTCTTTTTAATCAGGTAAGTACATCAGTGTGGGGGATTAGCCTACAGCTGACAGTTCCAGTTGGTCGTTCAACCTAAAGATTCTGGAACAAAACCCAGTGAGTTGGAGTCTTTTCGCCAATGTCACACAGAACTAGCTGGCACCTCTCCAAGAATCACAGAGGCCCTTGTTGCTGTTCTTTGTGCCATTGTTTCCACGGAGTGCTCCGAGGAAGCAAACCCATCTCTCACTAAGATCGCCCGCTGTGCATGCATGTATAAATATATCAAATAGCCATGGTGACATTACACAACCTTATCTGAGTCCTCCGCCAACAGAAAAACATTTCAATAAAACAACCATTTAAGCCTACACATACTCTACTGCCACCATACATAACTTTTGCACAATCAAGCTGATTCCCAGTTATACCACAATTATCCAAGACCTTCCACAGAAGCACTATGTTTACTTGGCCATAAGCTTTCTCAAATCTACAAAGGCAGCAAATACTTTCTTATCAACAGATAATGATTGAGAAGTATTTGTTATGTTTTAGGTGCTGATCATAATGACAAAATCTATCACTTTTCTGCCTCAATGTGCCATGCTCCCATACATAAGTATAAATGTACTTCTGCTTGAACAATGTGCATTACATGTACCTGAACACACAAACCACACACTCTCAAACTCAAAATTCGATTAACTTTCATTGTTATCATTCACATTAAAATCATTAAACTTACTATGAACATCCCCTGACCTCAGGTGCAGACTAAGAGCATAAGAGCATGCACAGTTGCTTAAACATACCCCCAGAGAATTCAGGGTACGCTCAGCATGTCCTGATTTCTGCAAGAACAACCAGTGTTATTTTTTGTTAACGATTTGTAATTTGAACTTATGGAATAAGTGTTTCCATTAGTTAACATCAGCCACAGATTACTAAATATTAAAACTGATATATTTAAGACACACTTTTGAAACAGTTTGTTGAATATATTATTTTAGTATATAAAGAAATTCTGCAATATATCAGTTATAATTTTATGATAAATTCAATACAAGCCTTTTTCAAATCCATTGAGATATGAAACAGTTATTAAGGAAAATATGAAGGGAAACAAGAAGGCGTCCTGATGGCTGAATAGCAGGAGTGGGAGGTGGCTACCAATTATTTGACCAAAATGGGTTCAGGTCTGAATCCCTGGTGAAGCGTGGATAGTATGCTTGTCTTACAGCACTGGTCCTTTCCCTACCCTGGAACCAGTGGCCTCAAATTAAGGACAGGCAACTGCTCATATGTCCCAATAAGTTACTCACAAAAACCCCTAATGAGAAAAAAAGAACACCTTTGCCAATAATATATTCAAATTTACTCACAAGTATGACGATTGAATGAAAAATGGGCACTATTTCAAAAAATTTCAAAAGTTTTCTTCTGGACAACATTAATAATAACACATTTTTATTTGTTCTTTCTTTTATTAAAAAAAAATTGTGCACAAATGCCTTTTTTCTTTGCTGTTGTTTTTGAGCACCTCCTGATATTTACAAAACTTTACACTTATGCCCCCTACACTGTTATAAATATGTAATCTACCACTGAGATTGCCTGCCAAAATAATTTCATATCCCCAAACTGGCTCAAAACAGCTCATCCTTTTATCATACAATAACTTTAACTTCAGTTCACATATTGCTGAGCTGCCAACTAGTTCCATACACAGGGCTACAAACATTATGTGAATATCATGAAAAGCAATTGCAGAAACTTTTCAGGAGTTTTGCCGTTACTTCAGGAGTAGGTTTATGAGGATAAATACTGTTCAGTTTTTAAAATATTCACAAAACATAATTAATTTATGATAAAAACACTCAATACTTAAATTGTCAATAACAATACGAGAAAAACTACACGTATGTGAAAAATAAGTTCAAACACATTATTAAGAACATGGCTTCTTATATTCTTATCCAGTAGTTTTAATATTACACCAATATTTTAGATATGAAAAGAGTTTACTGATATCTTTAGATGTCATGAAAAAATTTCCTAGTAAAATTCCCATAATAGTTGCTTTAGATTAGTAATCTTTAGATGTGTTAAGTAAAGGAATAGAAAAAAAAAAATTCAACAAAAAAGGCAAAAAAGAAACCTTGTATGTTTGTCTAAAATAAAAACCACTAGCCAATTGAAGTGCAAAACCTAATGGTAAAATTCATATAAAATACCACTCATTATTCTAAAGCTAAACATTTTGCCTTCTTCGCTTTTTGTGACTCATCACTTGAAAACCAAGTCTCGGGGCAACATACTTTCATCAGCCTTAAGCATTTTTCAATGACTAAAGCTTCTAAAGTATGAAGTCTTTAATTATGCCTGTACTCAGCTAAATCTTTATTCATGATACAGAAAACCCTTTCACATGGTGCATTACTATGTGAAATTAGAAGAATTGTCAAAATAAGATCTGGTAGTAATTTATATTTTATATATCCATTATGATCTTTTAGGTTTTTAACTAATGTCCATGCTACATCAACTGAATCACAGTTAATAATTTTATTTAACACACCAAATCGAAGCTGTGCACATTCACTTGTTTCTTGAGTCTTTCTCATCATAAAATAAATCAAGAAAGTAGTATACATATGAGAGTTTTTGCTTGTTTTTTTACTTAATGTTAGGAATCTTCTGCATGCTGTATAATTCACTCTACAGATAAAATTTTTCCATTATGTATTTACAGGCATTACTATAGAACTTGCTCACAGAGCCTACAATTTTTCTTTTTTAGAATCTGAAAGGTCTGGATTGTTATTAATGAACTGCATAAATTTGAAACCAATGACAAATTCTGATTTGACTTGTTTTTTCTTTTACAAAAATTAATACAATAAATTGTTTCAAGAGAGGCAGTTGCAGAGAGCTTTCCTATTTTAATAACTTCACTGAACAAAGACATTGTAGTATGGTAGCAACAAAAAATGATGTCACAATTTTTCCAACGTTTTGATCATAAACAGTGTGGAAGAAATAGTCTTCACATAATACGTACATGGATACACATCTGAATTATTAACATCAGACATCTCCAAATTGTGTTATTTTACTGTTTCTTACGTAACATTAATTACATCAGAAAACTTGAAAATTGCATTGCCCTAGAGCAGTATAATGGACAGCATGCTCAAACAGACATCAGGAGATGTGGGTTCGTTTCCCGCTCCAGGGCGACGTAATTTTCAAGTTTTCTGATGTGATTAATATTACATAAGAAACAGTAAAATACATGCAATTCAGAGATGTCCGATTGCTGTGTTATAATTTAGTTTTGATCATATGTTGCTATGAACGACAGTAATTAGATCATCCACAACTGAGTTACTGCTATCAGTTGCTGAAGTAAATTTGCCTTCCCTGAGTAAAGCAGTCAAGTACCTTGCAATGATGATACTGCTATCAGTTGCAACTGGGTTACTGCTATCAGTTGTGATACTGCTATCAATGATGATACTGCTGTCAGTTGCAACTGGGTTACTGCTATCAGTTGTGATACTGCTATCAGTTACAACTGGGTTACTGCTATCAGTTGTGATACTGCTATCAATGATGATACTGCTATCAGTTGCAACTGGGTTACTGCTATCAGTTTCTGAAGTAAATTTCCCTTCCCTGAGTAAAGCAGTCAAGTATCTTGCAATGATGATACTGATATCAGTTGTGATGATACTGCTATCAGTTGCTGAAGTAAATTTGCCTTCCCTGAGTAAAGCAGTCAAGTATCTTGCAATGATGATACTGCTATCAGTTGCAACTGAGTTGCTGCTATCAGTTGCTGAAGTAAATTTGCCTTCCCTGAGTAAAGCAGTCAAGTATCTTACAATGATAATATGATGAACCAGGAAACATCCTTTTACAAAGAAAACATCTATAATCCGGCCCTGATTGGATGTCATCATGACTAACTCATCCAGCATTAATTTCTTCTGGATGAAACTAAGCCTCACCAAATGGGATGACATGAAAGCCTCACTCTTGTGAAGTTATGTTGGGGAGGAGGGGACAGCTTGTTTTGAAGAGAAAAAAATCTGTCTGAGGAATTTTTTCCATACTTAAGAAAAATTGACATTATGTGGATAGTTTTCATGTTTGTAGAGAATATGATTAATTACATGGAGTACTCAGTACACACACTATATTTTTCCAAAGAAGGTCTGAAAAAAGATAAGCAGTTCGTAACATTGCTCTAGCATTCCCACAAAGACAACAATTTCAATTTGAGAACCATAATTTGCATTTGAAAGATAATCACAATTAACCTTCACAGAAGCTCCAGCACGAGAGAGAAAGACAGAGACACACACAGAGAGACAGAGCGAGAGAACAATACACATTCTGCAAGCAGATGAAATTGAGCCTCATCTAAATCATACTGTTCATATGCAGAGGCATTAGTACAGCCATACGAAAAATCACTGTACTTTTTTGCTGATGCATCACTGTCTGTAGTAAGTCCAGTAACTTTTTTCTTCATCTTATATAAGTGGGTTTTTAAGTGCTTTCCCTTCACACTCCTTGACATTTATTTTTCTAGTGGGTACATCATTTATGGACATTTCCTGGATCACATTAAGAATAACAATAACTGACTTCACAATACTTGAGAAACTTGGAGCTTTTCTAAGCCACTATGCAAACAGCACACATAAACACAAACGATGCTCAGTAGAACAACCTTTAAACATGGTTTAGTAACAAAACTTGCAGTTTTACAGCCAAATAAACCATAATTCGCACATATTTGGGTTAGTTTTTCAGAGTATAGTGACTTCACGAGCATTTCCCATACAGCTTCTGGATGACAGAATAATGTACCCAAGCTTGATACTGCAAACTGCCTACAAGCTCTGCATTGATCACGATTACAATAAAAAAAAAAAAAAAAGGATGTCCGAGGACATAGACGAAAAATGAAAAATCTTTATGTGATGTCTTAGGAGTGCCTAAGACCGGGTGTACTCTTATTTCATCTTTTAATTGATTTTAATGTTTTTAAGGTACTTTGAATTAGATCACATTGTAATTTGTAAAGTTTAGTAATAATTGTACAGTATGCTAGGTGATCATGTGGTCCTTGAAATATGTACAGTGTAAATATTTGCACAATGTTAAAAGTTCATTGCATATATAAATTTAGTATAAATGAAAACTGAATAACTTTTTATGGTTTTCAAATGCTTTTGAATTTGAAAAATGCATTAAATAGGGGTAGTGGGTAACGACCTGAGTCAAAATCAATCATTAAAATACACGTGGTTAAAGCGTATTTCAGGATATGCACTGGGCTTTTACAAGTTACGTAAGCTACTGTGTATATCCTAGTGTATTTAAAAACATACAATATTAATATGTAACGAATGGAAAAAATTCCCTTTGTGCAAATTCAATAAACTTTTCCCAGATACTAAAGAGCCTGAAATACATTATAAAATGAAAAACGCAATAAATGAAAAAAATGTTATGCAATAAATTTGCTTTGATAACATCATTAATATGAGCTCTTGTGATACGTTTTGGTTCTTCTACCACTTCTATAGGAACAATACAAAATCTTACAGAAACTGACAACATGAATTTTCTATAAGACAAACTAATGTCTAGGGTTTCTAAGAATTTGAAATGAAAAGCTATCACCATTGATCACCATGTTTATTTAGTATTTGTGCTGTTTTTGATGATACACTGTGACAAATGTAACTATTATATCCTTGCAATTTAGCTTATTTCATTACATACTAATACATTCTGGAGTTTCTACACAAAAACAATTATGATAGTTCTTTTTTTATGAATCTTTGAGAAGTTGCCTGAGAAACACTGACTTCTGCATAAATGAAATGTTGGAACCTCATTCATATAAACTTAAAAAACAATACAAAATGCTAGCCCAAAATAAACTGAACATCCTATACAAAGAATAGCAATAAACCACTAGCCCTGAGAACATTTACAACTCAACTTGAACTCTTCTATTAGATTTTGCCTTTCTTGAAATAATGGAAAGAACTGTCAATAAACGAACATTTGGTATTAACAGGAAAACTCCATGACTACATTCCAAAATTAGCCAGCCTCTGGTATTTAAGCAATATATGATGAACATACTTATTAAGATGCTCTAAATAAGGTAACTCTGATGTTTGCTGTCAATGCATACAACTGTTATATGGCTTCAGGATGCATTTGAAACAATTTAATTGTGTTTCCTCAGATCTAGTACTTGCTGAAACATATTACTATTAGATCTCATGTTTAGTATTTTTACCACTTAAGTGTAGTATAAACAGTCATATAACAAATGAAGTTTTAAAGCAGTAAATATAGCAAATTCTTTATTTATCACACTGGGTAAATCATACAACTAAAAATCAATCTAACAGTGTGTAATTTTTTTCCTAATTGTCAGTACAAACCAACACCCTGAATTTTAATATTTTGGGATAATTCTTACAATAAGAAAATCTCATAATTTGATATAATTAATTTTTTCATTCAATTTTGTCCAATCCTGTTTATGCTTATACAACACTTGAATGAAAAGCCAGTTTCCATAAAAATGTGGGTGATCCTTTATACACAATTTATGATTAAACTCCCAAAAGTGCTCAGTGAATATAACACCAGAATACTACTTTAAGAGTGTTAAGAATGCACACATGAGTATGTATGAATCAAGAACAGAAAAATGAAAACTCATACATCAACTTCAAATATTAACAGGACTTCAAAAGAAAAGGAAATCACATACTGGTTCACTTTTCTGATTATTTAAAAAAGACCTTATGTGGTAACATAAGTATTGTTGACTGGAAATACATGTGCTTTTCAACAAGAAAATATTTCTGCATTAACAGAGTACACATATGTTCGCAATATCTATTATGCATGCCTTGACTTAACAATTATTTCAGAATGTTTTAACAAGGATGACAGTGTTCACCTAATTCTTGGACAACAAAATTATGTAAGGTATGGCATCGAGCATTACATTTATACTTTTTATGACTGGCACACCTCCACAACACTTTTTCCTTGTAAACATAGTCTTTAGAATAGGGAAAACCTTTATACATGAGCAGAGCAGAGCCTCTTCTACTTCTTACATACTCAGCGTGGAGTTCTGGAAAATAATTTATTGAAATATAGTATTAATGATCACATAAAATGAAATTACATTCAACCATTGCATGAAATATAGGTACATAAATTTCATAGGTTTTTATTAATTCTTTTAAATTCATACATGCAAGTGAAAATAAATGTGTACACTAGTAATGAATAGGAAAGAACATACTTTGTTAACTTTCTAAAACTTCTGCTTACAGAATCTTTCTATTCTAAAAAACAGTAACAGCAGCTGGTTTAGAAATTTTGTGACACTCGCGCTTTACTAGCTCGCAGCGCAAAAAGTATTGAACACAAAAATATTAAATTTACATCGTTTGTAGAAATCTGTTCAGAGAACATGCTGAAATAAACTGCTTTTCGATTTCGGCGATACTTCAAGAGCTATTGTATTTCAAAGTTAAGGTAAGTAAAAAAGTGCTATCAGTTCACGTTCCAGAAACACTAACAGCAACAGAACCACAAAACTTTGTAGGCATGTAGAGCCATGCCTGAATTTTTGCACGTTGTTGCGCTTTTTTTAAATTTTGATTTAGTTTACGAGAAATTAAATTTTTAAATTTCATAAAATTCTCTATTTCATGATGGGATCCATTTCAAAAAGTGGATATATGACAAACTATAAACTATAAAAGCATTGCAATTTTTACAGCATAAACTCACAACTATCATCCCTCTTTTAAAAAAATTTTTTTTTAGAAAAAGTCATTTTCTGATTTTTAAGCATTTTTTTTAAAGAAGCAAAGGAAACAAATGAGCGGCTTACTCTGCCCTCAGAGTTAACCACACAGAAAAGTTCTGGTCCCGTGACCTGCAGCCATGGTGACACAGCTATTTTTAGCACTCTCTTCTCATTGGGTGAAAGGACAAGCTACAATCAAACTGGTAATGATGCAATGCTCAATGATGTAGCGACACTTTTAAAGTTCAACATTTTCCGCCGGAACATGTGAATAAGGATATAAAAAGCAAAGAGGAAAAATGTGCGTGTGTTCTTTTGCAAATTGTTTGTCCACTTCTAAATGACCTAGAGATCTGAAAATTGGCATGCTGATAGGTCTTAAGATACATATATATACCTAGAAAACTACAAATAATAAAAAAAAATTCAAAATGGGTTTTTGCAACGTTGTCTGTTTGAATTTGTCGCAAATTGTTTGACCACTTCTAAATGACCTAGAGATATGAAAACTGGCCTGGTGGTAGGTCTCAAAGTCTCGATACCTGCAAATGCACGACCCCCCCCCCCCCAAAAAAAAAAAGAACAGCGCTCTTTGAAACATTGTCTACCACTTCTATACCTAGAAATAAATCTGAAAACCGAAAAATTCAAAAGGGTGGCTTAGCTTTATTGTTTCAAAATGTTGATAGGTTTAAAAGAAAACAGTTATGGATTTCAAATTACTTTCCTTTCCCTTAATTACTTTTCCCTTTCTTTAATTTTATGTTCAAAAATTGATTTTATAGATTGACCGTTCGAGGAATGGGCATGATTGCTAATAATAAACAAAAAAATAACTCATATGAAGCAAAGGAGATGCACATTAGAGCTTAGAACAATTAACAAAGCACAAAGTGAAATCAAAATATGATTTATGCTTGATGAAATCAAGCGCTACATTAGCATTTAAAAAGCACACATTAAAAATTCACATGAAGAATTCAGGGTAAAGCATATAAACCTCCTAAATAAAAGCATATTAAACAGACATCCAGTGAGTGGTTAGTGAATAAATACACTGCCTGACAGAGAAAATGCCACACCACGAAAACGTGAATACAGCGCAATGCAAACTTCAGCGTGGGTGCACACGTATAAGTTATGCGAATGATTGCATTTGCAGACCAATCGCACGAACGGCACGCGGGATTATAAGTGGACAACCAGCCCATGAGGCCGTCAGTCGAGACGTCATCACGGCCACGAGAAATGAGTGGTTCTGCTGTGATCATGTCTGGAGACTGAACAAGGGGTGCCGATGCCGTTAAAACACCATCATATGTGAATTCGTCAAATGGATAAGTTCACGAGAGGTGTCATTGTAGGCCTTCGTACCACCGGATGGTCCTTGTGTCATATTGTGAAAGAAATGCAACGTGATGCCACAGCCATCGGTTGCATTTGGAGACAGTGGTCCCAGGAAGGATCTGCACAACGTCATAGGGGGACCGGAGCATGGAGACGAATTTAGTCTAAAATTCTAGCTACTATAGTTTCCGAGGAAAAATCTATAAACAGACAAATGGCGCTCCGATGGGATCTTCACTTTCAGCAATTCTCGTGGAAGCAATCCTTTGCCCAGTCGAGCAGCATATATTCACTAGCGTTACCCCAAGACCTACCACTTGGCTGCAATATGCTGACGGCATAGTTTTCATATGGCCTCATGAAAAGGAGACTCTCCTGAGTTTCCTGGATAAAATCAATGATATACTCCCTAAGATCAATTTCACGATGGAGCTAGAACACAATAATGCATTGCCTTATCTGGATGTTTTACTGAGTAAATTGCCTCTGTACACAAGTCTATTATAAACCTACTTCCGTTCCCAACCTGATGCTCCGTAGACATACCTGCCAACTTTCAGAAACCAAAATCCATAAAAAAAAAAATAATAATCGATATGTTCGATGAAATTTTAATCTATATATTCAATGAAATTACTTGTCGCGCATATTGATTAAATGTACTGAGCATATTGATTAAAAAACTATATGTTACCTTTGAAACAAGTATCAACTTTTAATTGTATGACTACAGAACATAGCAGATGTTTGAATTTATCGGCACGTTTATTTCGATTAAAATAGAATCTATACATAATGTCTCATTACTATGCTATCATTATAATCTATAAAGAGATAAAAATTTATTTTTATAGAGGGTTGCATTTCAAGGGAAGGATGTTCCACCCTTTGACCCCCAAATCCAATAGGATCGTATCCCATGCCGTCACGGAACAAACTAAAATGTTTTCAAAAACGAACCATTTTCATGCTAGGATTATCTTATGGAGAGACGGACGATGAGACAGTCAAATGAAATAAATGAGTGACTGGGGGACACTAATTGGTAAATTATGCTCAACTAAAAACGAAGTGAATAAACACTTTGTAAGAATCGCATCCAGTTCATTATAACTTTTAACAAAGGAAGTTAATTTCATATTTTTTTCCCACGCAGTCAACAATAGATTTATGCTTGGCGCTATATGATTAGTAATATCATTCCTTTCACCATGAAAAATGCTGAAATTACATTGACACGTAGAGCAAAATGCATATTTTTCATTTTTTGAAGATTTTGTAACACACAGAAAACTCCGCATAATACGCATCACAGAAAGTTTTATAGTACTCCACACCCCACCCCCACACCCCTCTTTTATATTGCTGCTCATAGAGAATCACTAATACTAAATTTATTGACACTTGAAAAAAAATGCAAGTAAAACTGCTATAGTAAAACAGTAACAGTTTAAAGAGATGCAATTTGCAGAGGAAAAAATAGTACCACAACATATTAATTTGGTTGAATCAAGCCAAGATATTTTTATGCACGTTATCGAGAGACGAACAAAGCAAGGTTGGAAAGCATACATACTTGCTAACGGACGAGCAAAATAAATCACTGCTGGAGAAGCACTGGCTCGAATGAACATTGGACTTACTTTTTTTTTCTTTTAACTTACTCTTAGCATTCTTTCGTTAGGTCAAATTTATTACCAGAGAAGAAGTTACGAAACCATGACCCAATTTTCAATTTCACAAAACTGACATCTTTTGCTTAATTTCATCATGTTGGGTCTGATTTGGGCTTAAAAATTACACAGTTTTAAAATCCGTTTGAATTTTTTTCTACGATAACTATGTTTTGAGATCGCATTTCGAACTGGGAGTAGTAGCAAAAACACCTGCTCTCAAGTGCTTGCTCCAATTGCAAGTCGCACCCCACTTCGGCCTCCTCAGAAGTTGCAACCCGGGGGACAAGGAATGCATTACCTGAAAAGGAGAAGGGGGGGGGGGGAGCAGCGAGAGAGAGAACCAAGCCCAAGGTTAAACAAGCCCAGCTGGTTGTTATCCTGATCAGTTTACGCAGGGCGCAAGTTTTAGTGTTTGAAACAACGCAAAACCTAACACGTGGGAAAACTGCTGCAAATGCTCCCACATAAACACATTACGAATAAGCTTATTATAATAACTGAAAAGTTGTTCGTAGTTTACTTAGGCGCTTTACTTTGAATGGATCAAGTTAAAGTTTGCATAGCGGGTGCAAAATCATCAGAAAAAGGAAAATAAATCTCGGGAAATCACCAAATCCATAAAATTAACATTTTGCCCGTAAAACAAGTCATTAATAATCTAAAGTAACTTATGGGAATTTACTAGGAAAATTTTTTTCATTTATAGCAAATTTTCGGAGAAAACTCTTCTCCTTCTTCAGGCTCTCTTGTTGTTGTCACTTTTTGCTTGTCACTATCATGGTTACGGTTTACCTTGACGGTTACGGTTAACCTTGACGGTTTAGGTTATTTTTCAACAAATCCTGCCAGATGTTAGGCAGGGAAAATCCTTTGCAGTCATTGATGATGGAATTTTGATTTTTCTCAATCTCTATTCCTTCTTTCAGTTTTCTTTTTTGGAAATTGCTTTGGAAACTGATTACTTTAAGGGAATTCCAATCCATGCTGTGCCCAGTTTCTCTAACATGCCTATTTAATCCAGTCTTGTTGGAGCAATTTTTTATAGCTGCTTTATGCTCAGCTATACGAGTTTCTAGTCTGCGACCTGTTTCACCTATGTAAGATAGTCCACAACTACAATTTACTTCATAAACTACTCCTTGCATTTTTAAAATATCTTCTTCTCTTTGAACTATTTTAGGGAAAAAATTTTTTAACTTTGTTCTCTAAACTTGGAGCTAGCCTAATATTGTATTTTTTACTAATTCTCTTTAAAGCCTCAAATAAACCCTTGTGATAAGAAATTTTTCTAGTGAATTTTACTTCTTGCTTTTGTGGGTTCTTCTTACCATTAAAATTCAGAAGCTTCTCAATTTCTTCTTTAGGATAGTTATTTTCTGCAAGTATGACTTTAAGCTCTTCTTTATGGGCTTCTTTTTTATCTGCAGTAGAAACTATTTTATTAATTTTTTCTAAAAACTGACTTGCTACATTTTTCTTAATAGAAACTGGATGATACGAATTGAAATCCAGTAGTCTTTTAGTATTCATTGGTTTTTTATACCAACTAGTGAGGAATTTTTTCATCTTCATAATAGATAGTAATATCTAAGAAGTTTATTCTTCTTTCTTTTTGAAGTTCAATAGTGAACTTAAGGGAATCATCTAATTCATTGAATGAGTCTAGAATTCTTTCTGGAACAATTTCTGAGCTATCTATTATAAATAAGATGTCATCCATGTATCTGCTATATAAGCAGAAGTATGTGGGTTGTACTAGTATCTTTTCTTCTAGTTTTCCCACATAATAGTTAGCTAAGAGTGGGGGAGAGTGGGGAGCCCATAGCTAGCCCCGATTTTTGAATGAAAAAAGTTTTCCCAAATTGAAAGTAGTTGTTCTGCAAAGAGAAAGTAAGCATTTCAAAAATTCCTACTAATATGTTTTTTTCCTTGTTGTGAAAAACTATTAGGTCTGCCAAGTCTTCCGCTATAAAGTCTATAAGTTGATCTATATTAATGTGAGTATACATAGACACTATATCTAAACTACCCATAATTGGAGAATCTAATTTAGGAAGAAGTTCTAGTTTTTCTTTTAGCTGCATTGAGTTTTTAATCAAGTTAGGTGGCTCTTTTAAAAGATTCTGAAGGTGTGACTTTAAAAAATAGTTTAGATTTGAAAGAATAGAGTTTTTTTGAGTCTATTATTGGTCTAATTGGTTGGTGTTCTTTATGCAGTTTGACTATTCCATATATTTGAGGTAATCTGAACTGTAATTTTGAGAATTGTTTATAGTTTTCTGGCAGCTGGTTTTTCTTTTTTTGAAGTGAAATAAGCTTAGAGACTTTTTTAATCAAATCTGGTAGTGGGTTTTCTTTTACTTCTTCATACATAGGTTTTTTTAGTTCTTCTTCCATCTTTTCTAGATAATCTTTCTTATCCATAATAGTAATCAACTTACTTTTGTCTGTTTTCACAGCAACTATACTTTCATTTTTTCTGAAATCTTTAAGAGCTTTTAATTGACTATTATCAAAATTTTTTTTGAGGTTTCCTTTTACTTGCTTCTGGAATTTTGTAAGGCTATTGTAGTAATCTTTTCTGAGGAGGTCTGCTTTAATTTGGTCCTCTTTTTCTAAAGTGCTGCAGATGCTTTCCAATTCAATTACCAATTTTTCTGGATTTATTTTTTCTTTGGATAGATTGAAATTACTTCCTTTATTTATCACTTGTAATAATTCTTGGCTAACTCCAGTAGCAGTGTTGTCCTTCACATGACTAAGAACTGCAGGTTTTTTTGTTTTTACTTGAATAGTTTTTCTTCAAAAATTTTTCTTCTTTAAGGTTCAGCTTTTTAACAAATTTCTTATTTTTGTTTCTTACTCCAATTTTTAGCCAGTCATCCAATTCTGCTTTTACTGTATCCCTTAAGATTCCAGAAATTTTCTTTTCATTTTCTACTTTTACTTTTTTTATAATAAGCAACATTTTTATATTTTGCTTCAATACTTCTTTTTAACGTTTTTTGCTCTATTTTTCTTATGAAGTTGGCTGAAAGTAAATCTTCATTTATAGCAAATATCCGAAAATTTGCTATAAATGAAAAAAAAATTTTCCTAGTAAATTCCCATAAGTTACTTTAGATTATTAATTCAATTAAACTAGGAAGCCATTTCTCAATATGAGCTTTATTCAAAAAAAACAAGTCATGTTTCAGTAAATTTTACAGGAAAATCTTAAAACCTGGCAGGTATGCGTAGATCATTCTGCCCCGCTGATTACAAGACAACTTTCTTCTGTTCTCGAATCAGAAGAGCATTTGACATCTCCTCTGATGTTCCTTCTAGACTAAGCAAATTAAAAAGCGTTATCGAATTGGTCACTGAGGCAGGATATGATCCGAACATGGTACATAGCTATATCGAAAGAAACAAAAAGAGGCATGAATCTTTCTATGCCGCAGCTACGCTATCTGGGTTCTATTCCTTACATACCAAATGTTTCCTATAAACTCAAGAACGCACTCAAGAAGATGAACCTTGGTGTCAGCATAAGATCTCCGATATCTTTATATGCTATGCTTAAGAGAAATACTGACAAGCCCCCACTTTCCAACAAGCAGGTGTTTATGTCATACCTCTACAATATCCAGACGGCTCCAAACGATACTACATTGGAATGACCAAACATTCATTTAGAAATAGAGTCACCGAGCATACGAGGGACATAAAAAGAACAGCAAATTAACTACAGCCCTATCCAGAGAAGTCCAGTTCAAGTCTTCTGATCTTATGTGGGATGACAAAGAAATTAGCTTCCTACTCTACTCCTAAATACACTGCCATTCGGAAAACTTTGGAGATCATTACCAACAATGAAGCCTGCAATGACAGCATCTTGCTAGAGTTACCACAAATTTGGAACCAATTCTTCAAATAGTGAATGCCTATTGTTTTCCTCCAAGGATTCCACGTGCAAAGGCGAACAATGATGCCTCGTGTCTTTAATTGTATAATTACATTTGAATCTCTTCATTTATTGTCAAGTCAAGTCACCCTGTTTAAATTGTTGAAACATTCTATTATCCAGTTTGCAGTCTGCTGTCTATCTTCCTTGAAAAAGCTATCTGGTTGATGTGCGAAAGCTTGGAAACTTTGATTCCTATTCTACGCCAAAACATTCAGATTATTAGTACAGTTATACTATTTTGAGCTTACAATACAAATCTTGAAAGTTCAAACCAGAGTTTCTTGTCTTATATTTCCTAAAACACACACAAGATTCGTAATCTTCCAAGCAAAATAAATTCAAGCACTTTTTAAAACCAAATTATCACATGTGTGTACTGTCGGTTAGTCAGTAGGTACATATTTTAGTAAGTGCAAACCATTACACTTAGCTGTGGGACGGGCACACCTTTAATGGCCTGCTTGTTACCCCCTGTTAATTTATTTTATTAACTTTGAATTTCCTCTCTGTCGTGCTGTTCTTTTTTAAATTTAATTTTGTGGAAAATTTTGAAAGGGTATGTTATTTCTATATTCATCTGCTGGTATGGCATTTTATTGTTTGCTTTTACTTTTTATTTTTTATGTAGGACTTTGATGCTTTAATGCATTTTTTGATGCAGGCAGGAGACAAAGGGTCCACACATGAAGCATATGCAACTCTTAGAAATTCCACCCTTCGACAAGAAAATGCATCCTTAACCCCAGTCAACAGAAGCCCATCACAATTTGCGAATACATCATTCCACTTATTTTACTCCCATGGCTGACATTTTACTCCATAGTGATGTCATAGCCAAGGTACCAGCAGCCCATGCACTCCCCTGAGTTCAACGTAAGTTCTGTGCAATTTGATCAACTTGGTGTTTTTATCGGAAATACACAGAAATCTTCTGTACAACTTTTTAGCACAAACAATTATTTTACACATGCTCTTTCACATCACTACTTAAAAAACAAAACAAATTTTTTTTTTCCAAGTACTATTTATAGAGTCATGAACTTTTTCATGCACCTTCAAGGACTTGAAAATGAACTGTTTTTCAAGAACTTTTCAAGGTTTTCAAGGAATGTATGAACCATGACACACATAAAAATCCGATATTTTCCTGATATTCCAAGTTATTATTATTAATATTATTATTATTAGTGACTTATGAATGGAATACAGGATTACACCATACAACGGATTGTCATCTTTGAAAAATTAGTAGCGACTTACTCAGTGATGACACTTTTTGAGAACTACATTGCTAGGCAAAGCGACTTAAGTTTCCTATCTTATCGTTCCTTTTTCCATGCTGCACATTATTTATTGATCACTTCTTCCAGGACTCACTTTATGTAAATGCATTGTCTCAGTCTCTTTTCTTGTTTTTTTGTTTTTTGGCACTTTCTGTAACCTGCTCAACAGAGTGTTCTTTCCCGAGTACTACTCTCATCAAGACTCTTCCGGCTGGTCTTTGTCTTAACTGCTGTGATCTTACCATGTATTACTTGACAAATTTGGACAATCCCTTGAAGTTCACCACAAACCATAACCCTGCCACTAGTCCAATGCAAAATTAACAAGTGATGTGTACAGAACAAAACTGGGTTTACTAAATTTGCTGAGTGAAGAATGCTGTAACAAAAGGACAAAGAAAAAAATTTCAAATGTTACACCCCCTTTTTATTATTTCTTTTAGTACTGTTTAATGAAGGAGTGTGCATAAAATTGCATTTGAGATAAAAAAGATCTTCATTTCAGTCTTATTTTTAATCTTCTGTAAATCTTTTGAATAAAAAATTGATTTTGATGCAACAGATATTGTACTGAAGAAAACTGGCTCAGCAGTTCCTAAATGGTTCAAGAAGATAATGCTGATGGAGAACAAAAACATATCTAGGTGTAAGGTAGGAAACTCACAAAGCACGGTCCGAGCTGGCCTCAAGGACACATAAAATGTGTTTCTTCTTCAAACTTTTAATGGGATTTTTCACAGTACATGTTACATAAGGAATTAGTAATAATAATGTAATAAAATCATGCTAGAATAAATAAACTTATTTGAATCAAGGCAGCAAAATAGATGGCTTTTGCAGTGACTGAAGACAGAATAATTCATTGATCCCTGAACTAAAGGGGGGTATGCTGAGGAAAGATAAAAAATGTGTAACAAACAAAATAAAATGAGGTAGGATCCCCACATGAAGAAACTCCTGGGGAAAATAATTAATAAGTACTGTGAAATAGAGAAAGTGGGATTATATGGTAAGAAATTACTTGCTTAAACTGCTTTCTAAAACTTTTTGCTTACCTAACAATATAGTCCCCAAGAACATTACGAAAATAATTTGGAATAGCTGTTCATCACTAATGAATATTTCCATGGTTACTCTAGATGAAGACCCAAGGAATAAGTGAATACACTTCGAAATTCAGAAAACTAGTAAAATTCACTAAATACCATACGTATCAATGGGAAGTGAATTCCACGAAGAAGTTCTTCACAAATACATGAAAAGCACATCCAAACATTATCAGCACATATGTTACATACTTCCTACTGTTTCCCATGTAGCCATCTTCTGAAAACCTGAAAAATATGTTACTCCAGGATGGGAATTGAGCCTGCATATCCCAGGTATGTCTCCAATATCGATCATACACCCTCAGGATAATGAATTTCCAAGCAACTGAAGCTATACAGATGTAGCTTTGGAATAAAATGTAAATTGAGAGATGTGGCTTGGATTCCTGTTCCAGAGCAATATAATTTCCAAGTTTTCTGAAAGATGGCTGCATGGGAAAGAGTAAAAAATACAGCACACCTGTCTACTGATAATGATAATCATATTGAATATTTTTGTGAACTTTTATGTTGTTCCACCATGAGCTCAGAGGACATACCACAATTTTGCTAACTTTTCTTCTATGAGTGTGGCTGCAAATCGATATTGGAGGCATACTGCATAACAATGCAGTTTTCAAAATTTTATTTTACATGCGAAGGTGCTTCAGTTTGGGTAGCCTGATATATTTTGTTCATCTATACTTATATTTTCGATTACTGATCTATTGTGCATATTATTAATACAGTTCACCTCTAAATGTTCAATTCTGCAAACACCAAAATTGTAACATCTTTTTCAGTTCTCCAGGAAGAAATACAAAATATGTTTTGATTTTGAATGGTTCCTCCATCTTTTTTTTCTCTCAGGATTTAGGGGAACTACATAATGATCCTACCACAATTGTTTGACCATTGCAAAAGCAGTAAGTGGTCAAATAACTTTATCAGTGAAACAGTGGAGATACAAAAAGTGTGGGAAAAAGTACAAAACTCTATATAAATGTAGACGAGAGAGAAAAAAGAACAATAACTGTAGAAAAAAGGATAAAAGTTATTACATGTACAAACATGTGATTTGGCAAAAAAACATATTGTTTGTATTGGAAGGTAGAAAGACATTTAAAAAAAAACATTGTTCTGGCAAAATAGATGCAAAAGTTGTAATGGAAAGATTAGTGATAGTGATAATACAAAAATGTATCCCAGCAGTGAACATAAAAAGTCATTCATTGCTCATATTGGCAGCAAAAAGGAACTTTCACAATTTAAAAATACTGATAAAGAATACAAGAAACTGTTATAAAAATTCATCAGGTTATAAAGAATTCAAACAGGTAAACTCAGTTAAAGTTCATAATTTTGTTCCAGTCACTGAAAATTTCAAACCAGTGCTTACGAGGGGCCCAAAAGAGCAAGGTGGTCAACATACTTCCAGATGAGAATAAGCACATGTGAGTTTGAAATTGTGAGATCAGCATGGCTTTTGCTGTTGACTGCAGATGAGGTTGAGTCGAGTTTATAGAGTTGATATAGAAGCAGTAGATGATGTGTTTGACAAGAACGAAGATGTAGTTGCACACATGACGACTTGAATTTTTGTGACAAAAAACAAAACAAAGTAATTTTGAACATTATGATGATGCGCATAAATTTTGGCGAGAAGCTTGAACATTATTAGACTGAGAAAAGGAGCAAGGAGAAGACAGTCTGTTTAAATGTCAGCATACTTTTTATAGGATAATATACACTTGTAATTTTTTGCAATTTGTTATAATGCACATTACAGTGTGCCTGTTTTTCCATCATTACCTGTTCTTATGCCACCACTCTTCTCTTATTTTATAGCAAATGCAATATAAGATAAATATCATGGATATATGAAAGGATATATATATATATTATATATATTTTGTTGAGATGCACCTCAACACTAAACTCGAACGTGGCAAGCTCATAAGACAAACAAAATCTATTGACATCACCAACCTTAAAAAACACCGTAATACCTTCAAGTTGGAACTGAAGAACAGGTTCTCTGCTTTAGAAGGCCTAACATCGGAAGAAGTGGACATCTCTGAAGTTAACAGAAAAGTAACCAAAGCTCTTATGGAAACAGCAACAAAATTAGCTGGGTCTAAGAACAAGTTGCATGTAAATAAATTATCAGGAAAAACGAAAATGTTGATGCAAAAAAGAAGAGAGATGAGGACAACTAAAGAAGATGTGACTTCCAAAGTGGAATATATAGAGCTATGCAGGACAGTAAGAAAAAGTATCACTGAAGACGTAAGAAAATTCAACTGTGAACTAGTGAGGAAAGCAATTGAAAACAACCAAAGCCTACAGATAGCAAAGGGACATCTCAGTAAGGGAAGAAAACAGATTATGGCACTGAGAAAAGAAGATGGTTCTGTAACAAGAAATAGAGGCGAAATTTTGACAAGAGTGAAAGATTTCTACTGCAAATTATATGAAAGGGATGATACATGCACTCCAGACATCATGAAAGATACCAGTACCAGAGTTCCTCCAGTCCTTCCAGCAGAAGTTGCACATGCAATCAAGAACATGAAGCGGGGAAAAGCTCCAGGAGAAGATGGAATTACTGTAGACATCATACAAGAAGCAAGTGGAGAAATCGAAACAGTACTCGCCCAAATTTTCACTCGATGCCTTAATGAAGGAAAGATTCCTGAGGATTGGAACACCGCTTCAATGATCCTGCAACATAAGAAAGGTGACATTGAGGATCTCGGAAATTACAGACCTATCAGCCTCCTATCAGTAGTTTATAAAATCTTCACTAAAGTTCTTTCACACCGCTTGAAGGTAACACTGGACATGGCTCAACCGAGAGAACAAGCTGGATTCAGGAGTGGCTACAGCACAATAGATCATATCCACGTGCTGAGAGAACTAATTGAAAGAGCGAGGGAATATGAACTTCCATTGTGCATGGCTTTTATCGATTATGAAAAAGCCTTTGATTCGGTGAAACCATCAGCAGTTACAATGGCTCTGAAAACCTGCGGTATTGAAGATGCATACATTAATATTATTAATAACATCTATGAAAATGCAAGTGCAAAGATTAGGCTGTTTGAAAATACAACACACGTAAAAATTGGAAAGGGAGTGAGACAAGGTGACACCATATCTCCGAAGCTCTTTAATGCCACATTGGAGGGTGTTTTTCAGTCGCTGAGCTGGGAAAACAAGGGGATAAAGATTAATGGAGATTATCTAACCCACCTTCGTTTTGCTGATGACGTAGTCATTTTTGCAACTACCCCAACAGAGCTGCAGAGTATGATCCAGGAACTTGCTGACAAGAGTAAAGAAGTGGGATTAAAAATGAACTTTCAGAAGACAAAAGTGATGTTCAATGCTTTTACAAGAAATGAAGATTTATCGATTGATGGAGAAAAGCTGGAGATAACAGACACGTACGTTTATCTTGGACAGCAGATATCAAGTGAGGGTCACATTGATGAAAAAATTAATCGGCGTACAAAACTTGCCTGGAGAGCTTTTGGAAGAAACAGCATAATTTTCAAGAGCAATATGCCATTATGTCTTAAAAGAAAAGTGTTTGATCAATGCATCCTTCCAGTGCTTACGTATGGTGCAGAGACGTGGACCTTAACTAAAAGAGACATACAAAGGCTGCAGACAACTCAAAAAAGCATGGAGAGGTGCATGCTTGGTGTAACCAGGAGAGATAAGAAGAGGAACTCGTGGATCCGAAAAATGACAAGAGTTGAAGGCATCATGATCAGAGTTAAATCCCTGAAATGGCAATGGCTGGACATACTGCCAGAAGGACAGATCATCGATGGACAGCCGAAATTTTAGATTGGATTCCAAGGGACAGGAAAAGACCCAGAAGAAGACCACATGGGAGATGGGTGGATGAAATTCGAAAGTATGCAGGGGTGACATGGAGGAGACTGGCACAAGACAGACCGTTGTGGAGGAAACTTGGGGAGACCTTCGTCCAGCAGTGGATTGATAATGGTTGACAATGATGATGATGATATGAAAGGAACTTTCAATATATTTATATGATCTCTTGGTCTGTATGACTTTCAGTTATGCCATATTTGCTCCAACAGCATAATTTCCATTTTTCCTACCTTTTGCCCTTACTACTTCCTACACCACTTATACTAACTGAAAGTTGCACTCCAAGATTCATCTGTTACAGCTAACATGATTTTTTACATGAGGATCCATTTGGGAAGCTTGTTTGACAGAGAGAACAGATTAGATGGGAAAATTAGTAGGTGAGTGAATTCTTCATTGAAAGTCATAGCTGCTTTAGGAGGTTTTCACAGGAATGATTGGTTCTCAAGAAAGCCCCGAATAGCTGTGTATGAAAAGTGTAATTGTTCCTACTCTGATCTATGGCAGTGAAACCTGGGTACTGCAGAAGAGACATATTAGTCGTTTGTGTGCTGGAGAAATGCGTTACTTATGGGGGGTTTGTGGGAAGACACATTCTGTTCATGTGAGGAATAAAGATGTATTGCAGTTGTGTAATGTGAAGCAAAATTCTGTTAGCAAGGTGGAGACTAATATTCTTAGGTGGTTTGGCCATGTTGAAAGAATGAGTGATGAGATGCTAAGAAAATCTTTTTTGGCCCAAGTGGCAGGAAAGAAAGGCAGAGAAAGGCCAAGGAAATCATGGGAGGATCATATTCAGGAGTGTCTGAATGAAAAAAATTATGAGTATGAAGTATAGGAGATATTGTGTATGTCATGTGATGGATGTCACTGAAGCCCATGTTGTGTGTCAAGATCGCTGTACAGTAAATGGAGAAGTTTGATATGGCAACAGCAAGTAAATAATCAGTTAAAAAATTTATCTGGTGGTTTGTATTTCTTTGTGGAGCTAACCTCACAGAAAACCTTAGGGATATGTATTATCAGTTAAATGTTTATTTGTCAGATGGTCTTTCTTTGAGGAGCTAACCTCAGAATATCAGAGTAAAGGTTGGCAAATAACACAACTGAAACAATGGCAATAGTAAAACTTCAAATCCCCCCCCCTTGCACCCTAATTCTTTTCTTGCTACATGGATGCTATGTTTACTACTTGAAATATTACATATAACATTACAGAAACTGAAACAATGTCACAGAAAATCAGTAAAATATAAGGTTAGAAACAAAGAAACTTGATTACTGACAAACATTACTTGGTAAAGCAATAAACTGAGAAAATATAACTGTTAAAGAAGTTAAGTATTAATATTATTTTCTTACAAACTCCTGGTTGGTTGGTTGGTTGGTTGGTTGGTTGCTAAATTTTTATGGTGCAAGGACCTAATGTCCTGGCCAAGTCTTTAATTCAGAATTTAATTTGCATGAAATTTTTGTTCATTTCTACTGATGGTGGTGGAATATTATAAAAACATTTATAGCCTATTGTCAGAAAGTAAAATTTTGAACTTTGAAATGAATGTCAGCTATTAACAATAATAAAGAATATCAAAAACCGTAATAAAAAAATAATTTTCTCAAAAAAAAAGAAAAAAAAAAAAAAAAAAAAAAAGCTCGGTATTTATTTGATAATAAATACTGCGCTTTTATGGAGTAACGAATAGCTCTACAGATCCTTGTATACCTGAAATTTGCATAGAAATCTTGGTGCTGCTATTTGCATATTGGAATTTATATGAGAATGTTTTTCATATTTAAATACCATCACATTTCTAAATTTTGTGGCTTCAGGGAAATAAACAGATGCAATTTTCTTCCTTTTCTATCACCCAGTTGCTAGGTTATTTATTCATTATCCCTAAAACTTTAAAAATGTATCCATTTATTAAATGTCATCGCTGCTAAGAAAACAAGCACTAGCAT
The DNA here is from genome assembly GCA_039090855.1 of Macrothele yani. Classification (NCBI taxonomy): domain Eukaryota; kingdom Metazoa; phylum Arthropoda; class Arachnida; order Araneae; family Macrothelidae; genus Macrothele; species Macrothele yani. The sequence goes on from CM077014.1 coordinate 8,098,292, forward strand.
GATACAGCTGGCTGATTGCCAAACTCGTGTTTGTATAGTAGGTGATAGTAGGTGACTGCTCTGAGTTTTAACACCCCCACAAATGTGTGGATGGATCCCAAAAATCAGCCCTGGATATACCAAGCCATTTCTAGCAGTTGCCCCTTGACACTTAATGAAGACAACAATGAGAACCCACTTTATCATAATCCTTATTCCCCAGGGTATTTGTCACCATAACTTTGTGTAGCTTATGATGATGAATTGCCTACATACTTGTCTAGACATAGTGCCTAAAGAAGTTGATCAAATAATGGTCCCCAACTAGCTTACTAAAATGTCTCTTTACAGTTTCCCTTCTCCTCATGCATATACACATGTACATTGCATATCAATATGTCTATCTATCTCTAGTCCACTGATATACAGAGGTACGCTTTGGTTGATATGAGGTGTCTAGAAAAACTCATTAAGTATAGTAATTTTAATGTGCTTATACTAATTCAGTGCACTAAAGAGCATTAAATGTTTCCAATTAATTATTTATTCACAAGATTTACTTCTGGTTACATTATCATAAGAAAAACACAAAATGTGAAAAAGAACTTAATAAAGGAAAAGTAGTTCCCTTTTCCTTTATTAAGTTCTTTCGTTATGCAAACACTGTTTCCATTGAATTTTTTTTTAGATTTATAAACCGAAGTTTTATGATAATAAAAAAATATCAAATAGCCTAAGAAGCTGATTAAGCCATTTTAATGTAATATTTACATCAGAAAGCAAAGCAAAGAAGTTTCCTAAAACAGCAGAGAAATATTAAGGGCATTATACAATAATTTTATAACTTATTCCTACCACATGTACTGTAATTGCAAGTCAGGGTCATGCAGGTCAGGGTCATAGCTACCGTGAGTGCAATCCCATAATGGTCATTCCAGGGGCATAAATTCATGCTCTGGGAGATGTAAAAAAAAATAGAAATGTAACTGAAAAAGAAAGTTACACCTTTCAGTATTTTCCTTTTAAAGATTTTAGTTAGTCTTATGCACAGGGTTCCCACTCAATTTCAGAAATGTAATTCCCCCTGACTTTTCCAGTTTTTCCAGAAAAATTTCCACAAAATTCCAGACCATACTTTTACAATTCACAGCACTTTTACAGTAGAAAAACTAGGATTTCTACTCAATATGCAGCAAAATTAACTTAAGCAAAGATTATCCTAAGTGTATTAACATAACAGATTAATAAAACCATATACCTTACTAGTAATTAGCAATTAAATTATTTTAAAATACAATTAAAGCCCAATTTTATGACTCAGTGAACTGGCAAAAATAATCGCTAACTTGGGGGTATCATTAAACTGGGAAACTTTAGCAAAACTGGGACTCTAAGGAATTGGATGTATTAACTTACATTGCTTGGAAAAATAAATTACTCCTACATGTACACAATCTTTTTTTTTTTTTTTTTTTTCAGTTCAGTAATTTCTTCTTTGACTTTTTTACTTTGAATGTTTGTTTCTGTTTCAAGTCTTGCTCTTTTTTGCTGAAGCACTTTGATTTGGTCCCAAGTTCTTTTCTTTGAATTTTCAGCCCTTTTTTTCTTCTCCACATTCTTTCTACTCCTCAAGTGCAAGATGATATCGAGTCCATGACATCTTCATACTCTGCAACATTTCAGGGGTTATTGGAACGTATAGTGGACCACCATATGATTGTACTGCATCATATGTGCTACGTAGAGCAATTGAAGATTTCTCCTGTAGATTTTCAATAAGAATCTTTGTTTATTGAAAAATCTGACTCTGATGAGGCATTGCCATGGGATAAAGTTATAACGATTCTTACTGCTTGCCACAGCTCTTTATATTCTTCCTTATTCAGGTATTTTGAAAAACAACATCTAATTGTTTTTTGTTTTTGTTTTTTTGCACAAAATAAAGAGAAATCTTTTTTCCACTCTTTTTCCATTTTGTTTGTAAATGTTGAAAACTGCTGCTTGGCATGATCCACTGATAATGCTGGTAAAATGTTACTGTCATGCAGAAGTTGCAGCAAGTTATCCATTCATTTTTCACACAGTACAGCATTAGAACACAGTAAATGAGGATCTCCCACCACAAGTCATCCTGAAGAAGAAATTGAAGAATTTTATGAGAAAACTCGTCTTCTAAATAATAAAGGCAAGCAGCACTTGAAGATAATTATGGGAGATTTCAATGCAAAAATAGGGCAGCAGCAACAGAATGAAACTTCAGTAGGTAAATTCGGTCACTGCAATAGACACAAGCGTGGAAATACTCTCGTAGAGTTTGCAGAGGCAGAAGGGTTTTTCATCATGAACTCCTTTTTCAAGAAAAAGCCGCAAACGAAATGGACATGGAGGCATCCTAATGGATGGACAAGTGAAATTGATTTTATTATATGTAACAAGAAATTTGTCATGGAAGACTGCAGTGTGCTGAACAAGTTCAACACAGGTAGTGACCATAGAATGGTAAGATGTAAGATGCGCCTCAATGCTAAACTTGAGCGTGGCAAGCTCATAAAACAAACAAAGTGTATTGACGTGACCAACCTTAAAAAGCATCATAATACTTTCAAATTGGAACTGAGGAACAGATTCTCTGCTCTAGAAAGTCTGACATCAGAAGAAGTGGACATCTCTGAAGTTAACAGAAAAGTAACCAAAGCTCTTATGGAAACAGCAACAAGATTAGCTGGGTCTAAGAACAAGTTGCATGTGTACAAATTATCGGGAAAAACAAAAATGTTGATGCAAAAAAGAAGAGAGATGAGGACAACTAAAGAAGATGTGACTTCCAAAGTGGAATATACAGAGCTATGCAAGACAGTATGAAAAAGTATCACTGAAGACGTAAGAAAATTCAACTGTGAACTAGTGAGGAAAGCGATTGAATACAACCAAAGCCTAAAGATAGCAAAAGGACATCTCAGTAAGGGAAGAAAACAGATTATGGCACTGAGAAAAGAAGATGGTTCTGTAACAAGAAATAGAGGCGAAATTTTGACAAGAGTGAAAGATTTCTACTCCAAATTATATGAAACGGCTGATACATGTACTCCAGACATCATGAAAGGTACCAGAGTTCTTCCAGTCCTCCCAGCAGAAGTTGCACATGCAATCAAGAACATGAAGCGGGGAAAAGCTCCAGGAGAAGATGGAATTACTGTAGACATCATACAAGAAGCAAGTGGAGAAATTGAAACAGTACTCGCCCAAGTTTTCACTCGATGCCTTAATGAAGGGAAGATTCCTGAGGATTGGAACAACGCTGCAATGATAAAAAAGGTGACATTGAGGATCTCAGAAACTACAGACCTCTCAGCCTTCATCAGTGGTTTATAAAATCGTCACTAAAGTTCTTTCACACCGCTTGAAGGTAACACTGGACATGGCTCAACCGAGAGAACAAGCTGGATTCAGGAGTGGCTACAGCACTATACAGATCACATTCACGGACTGAGAGAACTAACTGAAAGAGCGAGGGAATATAAACTACCATTGTGCATGGCTTTTATCGATTATGAAAAGGCCTTTGATTCAGTGAAACCATCAGCAGTTACAATGGCTTTGAAATCCTGTGGTGTTGAAGATGCATACATTAATAATATTAGTAACATCTACAAAAATGCAAGTGCAAAGATTCGGCTGTTTGAGAATACAGCACACATAAAAATAGGAAAGGGAGTGAGACAAGGTGACACCATATCTCCCAAGCTATTTAATGCCATATTAGAAAATGTCTTTCAATCACTAAACTGGGAAAACAAAGGGATAGAGATTAATGGAGATTATCTAACTCACCTTCGTTTTGCTGATGACGTAGTCATTTTTGCAACTACCCCATCAGAACTGCAGAGTATGATCCAGGAACTTGCTGACAAGAGTAAAGAAGTGGGATTAAAAATGAACTTTCAGAAGACAAAAGTGATGTACAATGCTTTTACAAGATATGAAGATTTATAGATTGATGGAGAAAAGCTGGAGATAACAGATGCGTACGTTCATCTTGGACAGCAGATATCAAGTGAGGGTCACATTGATGGAGAAATTAATCGGGGTATAAAACTTGCCTGGAGAGCTTTTGGAAGAAATGGCATAATTTTCAAGAGCAATATGCCATTATGTGTTAAAAGAAAAGTGTTTGATCAATGCATCCTTCCAGTGCTTACGTATGGTGCAGAGACGTGGGCCTTAGCTAAATGAGACATACAAAGGCTGCAGACAACTCAAAGCAGCATGGAGAGGTGCATGCTTGGTGTAACTAGGAGAGATAAGAAGAGGAACTCATGGATCAGAAAAATGACATGAGTGGAAGACATCATGATCAGAGTAAAATCTCTGAAATGGCAATGGGCTGGATATACTGCCAGAAGGACAGACCATCGATGGACAGTCTAAATTTTAGATTGGATTCCAAGGGACAGGAAAAGACCCAAAAAGAAGACCACATGGAAGATGGGTGGATGAAATTCGAAAGTATGCGGGAGTAACATGGAAGAGACTGGCACAAGACAGACCGTTGTGAAAGAGGCTTGGAGAGACCTTCGTCCAGCAGTGGATTGATAATGGTTGACAATGATGATGATGATGAAATGAGGATCTAAGCAGGACATAGATCTCACAGTCAAAAAATGTAATGGATTATTTTTAATAATCTTTCTAGTCATATTAACCAGGACATTTTTACATTCAGTGACAAATGTGTCCTTCTAGCATTCAGAGGCACCACTTTTTTTCATGTAGCTCCAGGCAGCAATTCTAATATCAACTTCATCATCTCTTCTATGGGATTTAATGGAAGACACCTCTATCTTCACTAATTTAAAGGGAGTGGGAGCTTCTGTTAGTAGTTCATGTTTGACAAATCTTTCCATTATTTGCCTTAACAGATCAGCCAAGGTACTGTACAGAAAAAGACTCATAGGTGAAGGACTTTGAAACCATTTTAGAAATGGCTCCAAAATACATTATCTACCAACAAGTAATTGGACACCTGTGATAGCAAAGGAAAACGAAGTTTATTCACATTCAATAGTTGATTGAGCCTCCATGAGCGGCGATTACAGCTGCGACCCTCCGGGGCATACTCTCAACCAGGCGTTGTACGACGGCTAGCAGTATTTTCCTCCACTCGGCTGGGAGAAGACAGGTCAGTTCCTTCACCAATTTTGGACGGTGGGGGTACCCCTTAAGTGAACGCTCCAACTCGTCCCAGAGGTGTTCGATAGGGTTAAGGTCCGGGCTTTGCGCAGGCCTGTTCATTCGATTAACCCCATTGTCACCATACCAAGCCATGGTGGACCTCGCAACACGACAGGTGGCATTGTCATCCTGAAAGTAACATGTGTCCACCCCATAAAACTGCTACAACACGTAGGAAGCGCATGGTCATCCGAAATGGTGCAGTAGGTCTCGGCGTTGAGTCTACCAGGAATTGCGACCAAGGGTCCCGTGACATACCAGGAGAAACACCCCGATAGCATAATTCCACCGCCGCCAAACTTCATAGTTGGCACAATACATTCCGGCAGGAGGCGTTCTCCAGGCAGACGCCAGACCCAGACCCTGCCATCCGAACGGTAGAGGGTGAACCTTGATTCGTTGCTCCAGAGAACCTGTTTCCACTGTTCAACAGTCCACTGTCGACGTTCTTTGCACCACGTTAGCCGAGCAGCGCTATTGGACTTGGTGATCAAAGGCTTGTGGGCGGCAGCACGTCCATGATAACCGAGCAGATGGGCTTCCTTACGGATGGTATTCATCGAAAGAACACACCCGGATGCCTGTTAAAACTCCTCACAGATGTGGCCCATCGATTTGGTGCGGTTCTTCCAAATTTCTCTGGCTAGCACCAGTCGGTCTCTAACTCCCAGTTTTGTGGGTCTGCAGGGAGGGGCACATTCCGACAGTCACCTCTCATCTTCCACTTGCCAATCACGTAGGCCACTGTCGATTTTGGGTACTTCAACTCGCTGGGTATGTTACGTATGGATCGGCCTTTTCTGTGATACCCGACGATTACACCTTTCTCGAAATCAGAGAGCTCCGAACAGCGCGGCATCTTGCATGCGACTGGTTGCGTTGTTGTTTCCCACACGATATTTAACGGCGGCGGCCGTGACGTGTATCATAACCGCAGATATCGTCGATTGCAGGAGTGTCCAATTACTTGTTGGTAGATAATGTAGCAGCAACTGATATAAAAAATAACGTTTTTGCCAAAATTAAGTTATCGTTACATGCATCTTTGATGTTTCCAACAGATACTGTTTGTGGTAAATCTTTCTTTGCTGTTTCAAATTTTTTTTTTTTAACATTAGGAAAGACTTCCGGCACTCTTTCAGCAACCCTAACATTTTCCACCCATCTAATTTGGCAGAACTTCATTGGAAAGACATGACTGTTTGTTAGGGCTAAGAAATCTGCACGCCTTGCTGGACTGTCTTTGAACAATCTATACATAGTTTGAAATAAGAAAATTTAACTTCCACGTTGTTATCCTGTTTCCTCTCTGGAATGCTTCATGAATTACATGGAAACTACTTGTCCCAATATTTAAGAAAGAATGACCTTTGTTTTCTTTAAGTTCATCACAAATATGTCTCCAAAATTTAAGATTCACATGTGACCCATCCATAGAAATTTGTAAAAGATTTTCGAAACTTAAATCTGATGAACCTTCACAAAATTTTTCATATAAATATTGGGCAGTAGAATTGCCAAGGAAAACTGAATTTAAAAAAAACGAACCTTCACTTCATTAGGATTTTCAGGATAGTATCTAATTATTAAGTTCATTTGCCCTTTTTGAGCAACAGTATTCAGAGCTTCATCAATACATAGTACAAAATACGAAGATGAAATTTCTTTCAAGAGCAAAGAATGAAAATATGGGGCCAAACCAAAAGTAACGAAGTACACCATTTTCATGCTCCCAAAGATGATATTCTTTGCTACCTCATTATCAGGGAACATGGCTTGAAATATCTGTGTAGCATTTGAAGCCACTGTAGGATGAGTGTGTCATCACTAATTTGAGAGCCCACAAAATTTTGGATGTAAGAGTTTTTTCTTTAGTAATATAATTTGCCACTGAAGAACATGCCAATGTCGAGTTTGACTCCTCTCTTTGTATGCTAATGTCAAGTTTGACTCCTCTCTTTGTATGCTAATGTCGAGTTTGACTCCTCTCTTTGTATTTTTTTATCACTTTCAACACTAGAAGCGCACCGCTAAATAAGGTAAAAATAGATAATTGCTTTGTACTCTCGATTGACTTCCAGTGTTTAACACTCTTCTCGTGACCAAATACAGCTTGTCTGCCCATGCTGCTTAAGTTGAACGTTTTACAGCAAAGTCGACAACGTGCTATATACAGGTCCATGTGTACTGCTTCGATCCAGTTCGCACATTGTGGATTCAATTCTTTATGTCCATTCCAAATTAAAAACCGTTTTTTTTATTGCTCATTTTGAACAAAATGCTAACGTGCCACAATGTAAAAGAAGTGTGAAGATCTTTTAACTCAAAGACTACTCAAAGCTCATGTGCTTCCACCTGAAAGATAACGCTAAAATATGATAACCTGTACTTACGGTTGTGTTCTCATTCATTGGAGCAAATTCGCGTCAACAAAGAGCTGGAGGGGGAAGGAAAATGCCGCTAGTACTGCCATTCCCTTCCTCCCAATTCTGAGGAGACAGCAGAGATGAGGGAAATCTTCGCCTTGGAGTGAATATTGTACACTTCCCCTGCTCAATCCCCTTTCTCTCTCCCCCAGCAAGAGTGGCACGTGAACTTCTTGTTTCTCCCTCGCACTTCCAGGTTCAGCAGCGAATGGAACTCTGCTAGCGAAGGAGAATTGTGGTACAAAATCTTAACACTTGAGAGGTCTGACAAGAGATCACTCATTTTCCAGAACATTTGTGCGGATTTTTCAGGTTTCGGTGAAAAATAGCAATTTTCCCAGACTTTTTGGACAAAATCAAATTCCCTGACAATTCCAAGTTTTCCCTGACCCGTGAGAACCCTACATACAGTATTACATGCAGTTAACCAGGGTACAGAGTAACATACACTATGAGGTGTGAATGTCTCATATCATGAAGGGAATTATCCAAAATAGTGAATGGAGGCATAAAAAACAATATGCTGTTATGCCTAACCTCCATGACCTTTCCAAACATGTCATTGGGATGAAGAGATAATCATTTGTGCTCTGTCACAGAAAGTTCTTTGAGTGTTTAACCTTGAGCAGAATTTTTCCAACCCCTACCCCTAAAGTTTCTTCCTATTGTTATGTTCACTATCTAATACTCATTTGTTCTTCACTGGTTTGTTTTCTCGTCTGCATTTCTGTGGAGTGTTGTGCTGTTGGCATTTACATAACTTTTACACTTTACTTGGTATTTATTGGTTCTTGGGTATTTACCTAGTTTTTACATTTTTAACAAAATTATGTCAAAAACCTGAAGTCCGATTTTTGAACAATCATGGTACTTTCCTATGACAGTAGTGTGTGAGAAAGTAAAAACCACATATTATTTGAGTGGAACTCGAAGAGGCGTAATTTTGAACTCGAATTGCTCTTATCACCCCTGCTCAGCTAATTATGTGCAGGTTAATAAAAGATAGTCTATTGATGCAGTTTTCAGAAGTACCCTGTTTTACAACAGCAGCAAGTGAGTGGGAAGTGTCACATCATAAGGTTAGATGTAGCACCTTTGATAAAAGGGATGAGAAATAGCAGGGAAGCACAATGAATTAAGTGGCATGACAGGATTAAGGCCACAGGTTGGATACTTCTCAAGAAGACAAAGATAATAAAAACATCTGGAAGTTATCTGGACAGGTATGCCATGTAAAAAGCCAAAAAATTGCATCAACAGATATTCCATTTAACACATTAAGGTAAAAGGCAACAGACAAATGCAGAGACCAAGCACAGGATGAGCTGAAGATGCAGAATTGGTCATAGTAAAAAAAAAAGTTGCAATGAGCTAAAAGAGATGAAGAGAGTTTTGTAAGTTTGTAGCAAACAAGTACTGCCGCAGATATAAAGTGTTCGCATATTTTTTTTACAGTAATATGCCTTTAAAATTAGCCAATTAGCACAAAGCACCCCAGAAAAATTTGTGATTCCATGAAACAAATTATTTTTATGTTAGTCAATTCTTTCAAAAAGCGACGAAAAAGTGAACATCTACCATCAAGTTTAAAATGAATATTTAAATACTAGATGCACAAACTGCTACACATGACATTGAAAATATTTACATTCTTGAAGTAATTTGGTATAAAGAAAAGGTGGGGGATACTTTAAAAAATGCTTGAAATGTATACATAACTGTGAAGCGTAAATATGGATGAAAAACTGAAAATATATGCTTAAACGTACCTTGTGAATATCAGTTGACCCAAATGTTACTTTGGCATTAAACATTTTTTTTAATACACAGATATGTATATTTAAGTTCAGGCAAAACTATTTCATATAAGGCAAAAAACATATATATAATAAAATTTCATAATATTTGTCACTCAGACTCAATAACTTCCTTAGAAATCCACATCTGTCAATCACATCCAGTACATAATTTTGATTTTTGTCATATCAAATCCATATTTCAATTAATGAATAACTACAAATAAATTAAAAGATAAGGCAGTTCAGCAAATCATATTTGAGATTATGATTAAATCTTTAATTCATTTTAGAGATGTCCACATATTTTACAAAAATGAATGGAGACATGAAGAAATGCATGTAAATTGCTGGTTAACAATTCTATTCAGCTTGCAACAACCATAGTACTTAACACAAGTCTTTTCTGAAAGCACACTTCTTCACATGATACAAATCTTACTTTCTCAAGAAGTTAGGGAAGAAAAAAAATGTCAAGCAGATACACAAAAACCAGTAAAATTATAACAATTTTTTTTTATTTATTTAACATGGTTAAACCTTCATTTTTAGCTAGACCTTTCTGCCACGTTTTAGTTTTGATTACACAATATGAAAAAAAGGGAAGGAGTTTAAGAATTCAAGTGGCACAGTTTGTTCCAATTCCCAATATCAGAAGAGATTTTCAAAAAATAACTGCAATGTTATAGGAAACATCTACAATTCAAATGTTATGATTTCAATGTCTTTTCTATGGAATGTTACAATCCCATAGGATTCCAATGTTTGATATTACATTTGCAAAACAACAGCACACTTTACACTATTCTAAGTTGGAATTGCAGTGATATCTTTTAAGAGCAAAGTAGTGAGGTAAATTTCCACTCCTTACTTTTCTGAACATCTATTTTATGTTCTGTTGCTCTTAAAATAATAAAACTGATGCTACTACCAATGCAATATGCTCCCTATTAAGTGTAAGAGATATGCATCCTCTGCAGTTGAAGAGGCATATACAGAATAATCTTCCAAAACAGCCCTAATAACTCAAAAAGTCTCTGATTTAGATCATTATAACTGGAGATGGTTTGTTGAACACCTCATATCCAAAACTTCTGTTTTGAAATATTAAAGTACTATAATGAAATATAATAGCTTTAAGTATTTTCTGTGTGATGTACCTAAAGCATTTTATTCACAGTAGTAGAACAGATATACATTTCAATTCATGTACATCAATGATCACTTGTCAATGCTTTTCCTTATATTAAGCATGTTTCTGGTTGTTTTTATACACTGCACCCATAACTCAATGTTATAAATTACTAATGAAAACATTTAAATACAATAAAATCAATGTAGCTTTTTTTCTTTCTTTTTTTATTGTAAAAACTTTTAAATTTTAAACTAATGGAGTCTAGCAAAGTTCTTATTTACATATTTATTTACATACTGTGACCTGTATGCATATGAAAATAAGAACTCCATGGAGTTCCTCTAGATAGGTATTTCCAAGATTTAACTTAAAACTTTTAACTGTATTAGTTAATTTTGTAAATAATTAATTTGTAATGTTGAGATATGGGTGCAGAGAATAAAAGCAACCAGGAACATGCTTTACATGTTCACAGTGAAAAGCTTTGATAAATGATTATTGAGATATATTGATGAAAGTGTATATCTAATCTACTACAGTAAATTAAAATATTCATAATTTTTTTGTGTTTGTACATAAATACTAAATAAGGGATGCAATCTATAAATTTTGCCTCCCAAAACCTGCTTCTGAATTCACAGAGTGCATTTCTGATTATCTAGCATGCAATACCAAGATCACTACTGGTTAAAAAGCATAATTAATAGGGGTTGAGGAACAGAATCCCCAAATGTTACATACATTTTTTTTTTTTTTTTTGGATTTCCAATGAGACTGAAAAAAATGACCCAAACAGTACTCTGGAAGATAAGACCAGAAATCACGGGCTGAAAGGTTCTCCTTTATACTTTAGCAATTAACCCTCACCCTTATGATCAACTCTCACAGTCTATCAAAAGTAAATTTGCCTAAATTAAAGTGCACTAGCAAATGTAGACAAAAGAGTTAATAATTATGCCACTGCAATGATGTGATAATACAAAACAAAATCCAAATAATGAACGATTCCATTGCTGTTTTAGTGCTTCAAACATTGCTCATAAAATGTTTTAAAATGGGTTTTATTTGAGTTTTCTTAGTTTTAATTTAGGCAAATATTCAAAATGTCTCCTTTGTTGTGGTTAAAGTTAACAGTCACTGGTGGTCACAGTCAGCAGTTTTTCTGTCTTTCATGTTATTACTAAGAAAGAGTTTTGTTTTGCTAGTGTAAGAGTATTCAACCTGTGTGGTAATTGATGATGGATTCCACTATCATAACCACAAAGAAGAAGGCAGAAAAACTTAACTGTGACTATATTAGCTATTAATTTGAACCACAACAAAAATAAACAAAGAAGATCTGAGGAAGAAGTGTAAAAATTGTCTAAATTGAAATAAAGAAAATTCTAGCAAAATTCATATTAAAACTTTTTGTAATAATAAATTTATAAATCAGAAAATTGATAAATATACATAACACCCAACCAGGGCCTAAATGGATACCAGGATGCCTCCAACCAATCAACTGACATAACTGTTCTCAAGCATTTCCTGGATTAAACTGACTGATCTGAAACTTCTAAAGAAACAAAAGTGAAAGTAAATGAGAATATAATGTCAAATAGGATTTTGTTCCAGATAGAATTGTTACTAAAAGTTACTTTCATGTTGCAATTCTCAACAGGACTTCAACACGAAAATAAATACACTAACCTGGATTTACTCCTTGCAAAAACTGAAGAAACAGTTCATACTACAGTTTATTATTAAAAAATAATACTTGGGATTTGGGTTTTAATTCTTATCATTCTACCTATATAAAAACAGATCTTGCAATACAGCTGACAGATAAGCTGCACTTACTAAATAATACAGAAGCTTTATAAATAAACAGAATGAAGAATTATAAGCAATTCAGCAGATGACAACTATGTCACATCTCAAAAATATTTAATGAAAAGAAATAAACCTTCAAAAAGCAACCCATATTTAACCCCCCCCTAAAAAAAGTACTTACCACAATACATTTCAGAAAAACCACAAAAAATTAGCAAAATATTTATCAGATTTCCATGCTTAAAAAAAAGTAGGAAAAAAAAAATTAACGCTAAACAAGGGCAGAAAAGACTGATGCTTGGAATCTATATATTAATTCATATGGTTTTTTACTGTGAGTCCTATTTTGAGAGAACGGCTGAATGTAAAGATACGGTTGAGGTATCAAAATAAAGGTCTTACCATGTAGATGTGCCAGTCGAAGAGAAAATGAGATTGGGGCAACAGTTCGGGTGTTGTGGGGCAGAAAGTTCTCACGTAAAGTCTATGGGAGAAGCGTGCGGTTGACTCGTGCTGTTGAAGGCGGAAGCATGGAGGGACTGAGGTAGTCCAAAGTCTTCTGTTTTCTGAGCGAACCGTTGCGCAAAGCAACACTAGCAGGCATTGGTATCAAAGTTCTTCTCATTGGAACAGCGAACACTCTCGAAGACCTGATTGCATTATGCCATTGGACTGTGTGATGTATATATACAATTTAACATTCATTCGATCCAGTTTATTCACGTAGGTAAGACGTTTCCCATTATGTAAAGATGTAAATAAACATTCCGTTGACCATTGTTAGTGAAAATATTACGGGCTACTGCTTATAGCCCATTGCGTTGCTCACAGGTCGTTAAACCTTCAGTCAAAAAAATAAATAAATAAATAACGAACCTGGACTATTGTCTTTACTAAAGTGGTTGGATGAATTTGTCTATCAAATAAAGTCTACATTTGTTGTTTCATATGAGTTTATACTTTCCAAAAAAAAAAAAAAAAAAAAAAAAAAAAAACTAACCGTTGATTCCGACGAGTGAAGAGCATTCGCAACGCGAATCTCATTCCAACAACATTTACAAACACAGTTGTGACTGAAGGTGAGAGTGAAAGAGTGCGCTATCCAGTTGAATTTTTGCACACGATCGAGATGAGTGGACTTCCTCCTCACATTTTACGACTGAAAAAGGGTGCAGTCGTGATACTCATCATGAACTTGGCCGCCCCGGTAGCGCAGTGGTCTAAGCACCGGCTTATAATGATTCGTTCGTGAAGGGTCCGGGTTCGAATCCTGGTGAGGCATGGATGTTGCGTTTGTCTTACGGCACTGGCTCTCTCCCTTCCCTGGAACCAGTGACCCTAAATTAGGGATGGGCGACTGCTTATAACCCACTGAGTTGCTCACAGTGGTCGTTAAACCTTCAGTCAAAATAAAAAAATCACGAACCTGGACTATTGTCTTTTACCGAAGTGGTTGAATGAATTTCTTTCAAATAAAAGTTTACATTTGTTGTTTCATATGAGTTTATTCTTTTCATAAAAAAATAAATAAATAAATAAAAAAACTAACCGTAGATTCTGACGGGTTTCGTTTAGTAGTAATTTCTAATGCAGGTGTGGTCATAGATATTTATGAGGGAGAGAGAACATAATATGAATGTATCAAACAAAGCAAGTTCTACAAGGCACGTTCAAAATACTGGACATGCAACAAAGTGGCACACATAAAAAGTAATAGCTCATCAGCAGCCCTTCAAAAATATTTTTTTTTAGTAACGACTGGATATTGAAGAAAGATATGCCACAATAAATGATCAGAAGGGTTGGACAACATAACTTGAACAATAGCTTATTTCTTGGTACAGTCCTGATAATGAGCTGGTATACATACACTGAAGAGCCAGAAAAACTGGTACAGTCGAGCTTATGCAAAATACATAGCAATGTCACTTATGCACATACTCGGTTGCATCCGCCAGTGCGTATATAAAGCGATAGACATCCTTGCCAGCTGTCAGAGCTGTTTTCGGCATGAGAATGACAAGTAATAACGATTTTTAGCGAAGTGTCATAGTTGGTGCTCATGAGATGGGCCATAGTATTTCGGAGGTAGAAACGAAGTTCGGATTTTCACAGACTACCATTGCAAGGGTGTACCGTGACTACGAGAATTCCAGCAAAACCTCCAACCTGCGATACCAGTGTGGCCGTAAAAAGACATTGGGTGAACGTGACCATCGTCGGCTGTCAAGAATCGTTTCACGTGATAGGCATACAACACTCTCGCAGGTGTCATCGGAATTCAATGCTGGAGCCTCAACAAGCATCAGCGTCCGGACTGTGCAACGTACCCTGCCCGATATGGGCTTTGGGAGCCGACGTCCAACTTGAGTCCGCTTGATGAATACACGACACAGAGCTATGCGCCTCGCTTGGGCATGGCAACACCACCATTTGACACTTGATGACTGGGAACAAGTAGTGTGGTCTGGCGAGATGCGTTTCCAACTGTATCGGGCAGATGGAAGGATTCGTGTGTGGCACAAACCCCGCCATGGATTCCGCTTGTCAACAGTGAACTGTGCCGGCTGGGTGTAGGGGGGTCCATAATGGTATGGGGTGTGTTTAGCTGGACTTCACTGGGACCCCTGGTATGTCTACAAATGTCTGTGACCGGCCAACGCTATGTGCGCATCCTTTCTGACGAGGTAGACCCGTTCACGTCCTGCATTCATGCTGATGGGTTGGGTCTGTTCCAACAGGACCATGCACCTCCACACAAGTGTCGGGACGCCACATTATGGTTAGAGGAGCATTCGTCTGAGTTTGGGGTGTTGCCATTCCCAACCAAGTCCCCAGATCTGAACGTGATAGAACACATTTGGGATGCCACGCAACGCGCTATCGAACACAGGAATCCGAGATCTCGGAATACACCCGAATTGTGGAACGCTCTGCAGGAAGTATGGTGTGCATTGCATACAGCATATTTCCAGAAACTAGTGGAGTCCATGCCCCATCGTATATCTGCAGTCCTGCGCTCCCGTGGGAGACCTACCAAGTATTAGACTGGTGTACCAGTTTTTCTGGCACTTCAGTGTACATTCTCTGAGATTCAGAGATTGGCTCCATAGGGCAAAATCATCCACTAAATCAAAGTAACCAACGATGTTAAGGGTTCACTTGTTGTCTGCTTTGCCAATCTTGGCACACAACTCAAGCTTCACTGACATCCATTCACATGTCTCACACAAGGTCTTTTGCACTTCATACTAATTATTTGTTTGACTTGCAGACATTCATGAATCTGACCTCCTATAGTTTCTTTGGCTTTTCTCTACCACTCTTTCCTGCTATTTTAGCTTAATAAATTCTTAGTTAGTGCCCCATTTTCTCATTCTTTCAGTACGGCCAAAACACCTCAAAGTATTTGTCTTCATTCTATTAAGATTTTGTGTAACATTACACACATTTGTAATTAATCTTTGTTTCTAACAGAGGGGTTGTGCTGCCGATCGCATTCTTCACAATTTAAAAAAAAAAAAAAAAAAAGAAAAAAAAAGTCATTTAGGTGATGGAAAAAAGTTTTGGCGAAAATATTGTCTATCACCTTTTTGTACAGTTACAACACTTTGATAAAAATTTTGCTGATTACCTTTTTGTACTGTTATAATACTTTGACGAAAACTTTTAAAAAGTCAGAGCAACCACTGCTAACATGAAGAGAATGCATTTCGCTATAAACCCCAATAAGTAACATCTCTCTCCAACACATAAACAACTATTGTGCTTCCTGAAAATTTACTACAAGTGAGTAGCAACAACTTATTTCCCAATTAACCCAGTAAATTTGAACTAAAACATTTACTCACTGGCTTTACTCAGAGTTAATTTAATATAAAAAGTTTTCAGTTGAAGAATTTAAAGTATTCCCCTTATTTTCTGATTTTTTTTTTAGTCATTTTTCAGGGATTTCTGGCCATTTGATGCTTTTCAAGGCATGATCTCAATTAATAATGATGGTCCAAATATTTCTTAACACAGAAAGTACTTAAACTTTTGTCAAATTTCCCCTTGTTGTTGATCATTCTTCATTTTGATCTTCTTAGTAGATATGGAGGCATATCAAAAAATAAGTTTCACATGTTTTGCATAACTTTTGTTAAACAATGAGAAATCAAAAAAGTACAATTTCTGGAACACATACCTTTTTTTTTCATTTTTCCACATAACTGCTAAGTTTTAGTACACTTCTCAGAATGAGAAACCAGTTTTTCAGTACAGTCAAAGTAAAAGTTCACTCCAAGTTAACGGAAATGTGTTTTCACACCTTCCTTGACTTCATCATCATTTGCAAAATGCTTGCCCCCAAAGTTCTTTTCCAATTTTGGGAACAAGTAGTAATCAGGAAGCTCTTGCATGGCAGCAGCTTTGTGTGGGGTTGCATTATCATGCAACAAAATGATTTCCTTTCACAATTTTCCTCGTCTTTGATCCTTCATTGCTTTCCTTAACTTCTGCAATGTCTTGCAGTACATTGCAGTGTTTATTGTACCCCCTTTTGCTTTTTACTGTGTATACCGGTCCCTCGCAGACAAAAAAGACAGCTGCCATCACTTTTTCAGCAAATGGTACAACTTTAAATTTGTTTACAGTTGGTGAGCTATGGTGTTTCCACACCATGGATGCAGATTTGCTTTCTGGTGCGAAGTGATGCACCCACATCTCATCGTCAGTGACAATGCACTGCAAAAAAATTTTACCTTCTTCAGAAAAATGTTGCAGATACACAAGACCAGACGCAAATCACTGATTTTTGTGTTGTTCCATTAAAGATTGCAAAACCCATCTTGCACACACTTTTCTGGAATGCAGGTACTCATCAATGATAGCATGTACACTATTTTATGACATGCCCAAACTGTGCCTGGTTCATTTGTCAAATCTGAATGCCCTTCTTTAAACTGCCAGTCAAGGTATTGCCTTTTCCATAAACAGCAGACACTTCACACTGGATTTCAGTTGGATTCAAACATTTTGCCCATGAAAAATGCACTGTTTCACAAACTTCCAATTTTGCGTAACACTCCAGCAGCTGCACCATAACAAACAACCTTTAATGAATAAACTACACAGCACAATTGTGCCACACTCCTTCCACAAGCATATGACGTCACTCAGCAGCCGCATCTTTGCTTCTTTCCTTTTCTGATAGTCATTACTACGTGAAACTTATTTTTTGATACGTCCTCGTACTACAAAATTTTACTCCTTGATATATACAGGGGTGTTTGTGAGATGAAAAAACCCTGAACCCTGATCTCAGTGATGCATATATAAATAATGCATATTTATATATTATACTGTATATAAGTTATATAATGTACAATGAAAGGGCACCTTGTTTATATATTAAGTCCTGCCACTATGACATTCTACAGTGATTTTTGCCAATTCTGCAATAAGCTCTTTGACTAGCTAACGAAATTACTTGGTATAAATATAGCTGCCAAAATGATATAAGTAGCCTTCCTTTTAGCATGCACAACGGTTTTGAATCTGGAAAAGCATTTTTAATTAAATACCACTTCATATAATTTTCAGAAATGACATGATATTGAGGATTCCCAAAATCCTACACAAAACATGAACTACCGGATTTCCAAGTTTAAAATATTACAAAGACCTGGAATTCCTGGCTACAACCGGAAGACAAACAGGTTTGTATATAGTAATTAGTGACACTGTTTATATGCTTCGTAGAATCAAAAATGGATCTTTTTTTCACTTTCTACACAAGATAAGAACTAAATTGTATAATACATTTTACTAGTGCAACATAAATTATACAGGTCACACGACTCAAAAATTTAAACTAAGAATTAAGAAACATTCAACAACTATTGCTGGTGGTGATAACAACAGTGTTTTGTAAAATCACATTGAATCATGCAAAATGGGAAACTGCGCCCATGCGTACGCGCCCGTGTGTGTGTTTCACAAAGTTAGAATATTGGACTATGAAACATAAAAATTATCAAAGGAAGATTCTACATCCAGAAAATGATTCCACAGAACCTATAAATAACATCATCATACTTAATTTACTACACAGGGAGAAAAAACTTTACAGTACCTAAGGCCAAGAAGATTAAAATTAGAAGTTGGCCAACAATGTGGAAACCTCTTGTCTTGCAACAAAATTCAAATACCATACCACCTATGTCAGCATACATTTGGATACAGTCATTACTCATTGAGGGCATGCCTTGAAAAACATTAAGAGCCCACAAACTATTAAAAAGAACTCAGAAATAAAGAGAACCTAAAATATATATACACTGACGAAAAAAAAAAATCCCAACACCAAGAAGGGGTTGTGTTAGATAAACGACAGTTGGTAGGCGGTGAGAGTACATCTGTAAGATGAGGTCTATGCAAATTTCGCGCTCGGCGCATACGTGTGGCGCTAGTAGCGCCTCGGAAAATGCAAAGCAGGTTTGCTGTAAATACGCATTGTAACGTTCTTGAGCGTTAGTTATCGTTGAGATTCGATGTAGGGTGTTGATGTTAGTCAAGAATGCCTTTAAGAAGACGAAGAAGCCATTATCAACAGCTCACGGAGTTTGAACGAGGTCGTCTAATAGGGCTACGAGAAGGTGGATTTTCGTTCCGCAATATTTCAGAACGACTTGGCAGGAATGTAGCCACTGTGCATGATTGTTGGCAGCGGTGGTCAAGGGAAGGTACTGCTTCAAGAATACCGAGTTCCGGCCGGCCACGTGGCACTACTGAAAAGGAAGACCGCCGTGTACGGCGTATGGCCGTGGCGCATCGTACAGCGTCTGTGGCAGCAATTCGAGCTGCAGTTGCCACCACAGTGACACAACGAACTGTTACAAATCGGTTACTTGAAGGACAGCTCCGAGCCAGACGCCCTGTAGCGTGCATTCCACTTACTCCAAACCACTGCCGTTTGCGACATCAGTGGTGTCAAGCAAGAGCTCATTGGAGGACGGAGTGGAGATCTGTTGTGTTTTCTGATGAAAGCCGGTTCTGCCTGGGTGCCAGTGATGGCCGTGTGTTGGTTAGGAGGCCAGGTGAGTGCCTGCAACCAACCTGTCTGCGGCCGAGACACACTGGACCTACACCTGGAGTTATGGTCTGGGGAGCAATTTCCTATGACAGCAGGAGCACTCTCGTGGTTATCCCACGCACCCGGCACAGTTGTACGTCGGTCTGGTGATTCAACCTGTTGTGCTGCCATTCATGAACAGAATTCCAGGGGGTATTTTCCAACAGGATAACACTCGCCCGCATACCGCTGTTATAACCCAACATGCCCTACAGAGTGTCGACATGTTGCTGTGGCCTGCTAGATCACCAGATCTTTCACCAATCGAGCACGTATGGGACATCATTGGACGACAACTCCAGCGTCACCCCCAACCAGTATTAACCGTCCCTGTATTGACCGACCAAGTGCAACAGGCATGGAACTCCATCCCACAAACTGACATCCAGCACCTGTACGACAAAATGCACAAACGTTTGCGTGCTTGCATTCAACATTCTGGCGGTCACACCGGTTATTAATGTACCAGCATTTCACATTTAAAATGGCTCTTCTTGCGCTTACAATAAGCTGTGATCTTGAAACCTTAATCGATTAAATATGTTACCTATACACATGTATTGCCGCCATTTCATTCCTCTACAACTATTTTTTCGTGGTGTTGGGATTTTTTTCCGTCAGTGTATATATATATATATATATATGTTTTCACAGCCCTAATTCTTTAATAAACATCTGGAGAAATTAAATGTTAGTTCTCTGCAATCTTCATAGGAAGATAAGTTTTGATGATATATTCTTTTATCTTTATTGTTAATGTTCCATTTCTGTATTGTCTTTATAATTCATGCTGCTGCTTCAGTTTTGTATGTGACAAACACTTTGGATTAAATTGATTGGTGATTTTGTAAAGGTAGAAAAACTTTTGCTATAGTTTTCATTAGCTCCTGCTCTCCAAAAGTACATTTGTACTTGGAGAGCAGGAGTTAATGAAAAATGTAGCAAAAGTTTTTCTATCTAAGACCTCTGTGCTATATTTTTAATTAGCTCCTGCTAATGAAAAATTTAGCATCATCCTTGAGAACTTTCAGAAATATCACAAACATTAGATGAAATCAAATTTTATTAAAAATGTGAAAAATATATACCACTTGTGAGATTTCCCAATAAGCAGAGATGGTTCAGGTAAAATAAATGCTGCTAAACAATAATATGCCACTTAAAACAGAGGGATTAACGATTTTGTTATATTTTCATATTAAAACCAACAGGAAATCAAATTAGCATACAAACTAACAGATTTCATTTCACAACTACTACTACTACACTGTCACAGAAATAAAGTTAATAGTAGTTGCTTTACAGAGATACCAGGTCTCTTCAATGTATGCTCCTTAATTTGTTGCTCCCAATTCTATTGTTTCTACAAACAATAGTATCAAATGAAAAAAAAAAATTCAAATTATCAGAGGAGATTAAAATACTTTATGAAAAAAAGTTAGATTTAACATCAACAGCAAAATTTTCTTTTCAAATTCAATATTAAAATACGAATTGCAGCAAATTTGTGAGATATCCACAAAATACATATGAAAACCTTTCAGTAAAATTTTTTGACAAAATTACACAAAACAGCTATTGTTTTATATGGCTTTGATAAAATTAATTTATTTTATTTATTTGAAAACCTCACTACAGGAGGAATTACTAAAAATTACAATACAATACCAGTGATAGTTGCTGAAATTTTTATGTTCGTAAGAAGTATGAAGAAGAGAATGTGCAATTGTTTGTTTTACAAATAAAATGATCAACAGTGTTTCATTACATCTGGCAGACACTTAGTTTGCTGATAATTTTTGTACCACAGAAGTTTTTTTAGAGTTCTCAGTCGTTGCTTTCCAAATAGCACTTTTGTCTGATGGTTAGCACATGCATCGTTGACTCAGAAAAAATCTGGTACAAACTCCTGAAAAAGACAAAGCAAAATGCATAGAACAATGCAGTAAAGAATATGATTAACACACATAATTCCTGTAATTGTGGACTCTCTATAAAACACATTTAAAAAAACAAGTAACTAAGTATAGCTTATAACCGTTTTCAGTAACATTACAAATTCCAACCATTGTGTATGATAGATATACAAAATCACTTTGTGGACATTGTTTAAGGGTAGACAATGAACTATAAACAATCTGGAGTACCGACTCCCTTGATTATTAGCACAGGAGGCCCTAGGTAAAGCAAATGAAATCGGGCCAGATATGTCATAGATGTAATGCGAAATTCAAAATTTTGCTTAATATTTAAGTTTCCGAGCCTATGTGGGCGGTTATGTTTTTTTTTTTTTTTTTGGTGATTTTGGGGGACTTGTACCTTTTGCATGTATGACATAGCAGAAACCCATGTTTAACTAGGTCTTTGTGGAAGTGAGTAAAGCTGAGTTTTGCTGGTTATAGATAAAGCCAAAAGCTCAGCATTTTCAAAGATTTCTGCACTTCATTTTTTCTCCCAGCGTTTGCTTTGATGTTTTTTATTTTAACTTTTTTTTTTTTTTTTTTTTTCATATTTTGGCTCCTGCTGTAGTTAATTCTGCTTATTGTAAGTATTGTTTTTGAGAATTCTTTTCTGCTGCTTTTGTGTATTTGGGTTTTCAGATTGTCTACTATTTTTATTTTATTTCTTTATTTTTTCTAAAAAAAATTTTTTTTTTTTCATTGCTAAAGTTTGGTTTAAATTATATATCATAATTGTCAACCATTATCAATCCACTGCTGGACGAAGGTCTCTCCAAGCCTCTTCCACAACGGTCTGTCTTGTGCCAGTCTCCTCCACGTTACTCCCGCATACTTTCGAATTTCATCCACCCATCTCCCATGTAGTCTTCTTCTGGGTCTTTTCCTGTCCCTTGGAATCCAATTTAAAATTTCGACTGTCCATCGATGGTCTGTCCTTCTGGCAGTATTGTCCAGCCCATTGCAATTTCAGAGATTTTACTCTCAACATGATCTCTTCCACTCGTGTCATTTTTCTGATCCATGAGTTCCTCTTCTTATCTCTCACGGTTACACCAAGCATGCACCTCTCCATGCTGCTTTAAGTTGTCTGCAGCCTTTGTATGTCTCTTTTAGTTAAGGTCCACGTCTCTGCACCATACGTAAGCACTGGAAGGATGCATTGATCAAACACTTTTCTTTTAAGACATAATGGCATATTGCTCTTGAAACTTATGCTGTTTCTTCCAAAAGCTCTCCACGCAAGTCTTATATGCCGATTAATTTCTCCATCAATCTGACCCTCACTTGATATCTACAGTCCAACATAAACATATGCATCTGTTATCTCCAGCTTTTCTCCATCAATCGATAAATCTTCATTTCTTGTAAAAGCATTGCACATCACTTTTGTCTTCTGAAAGTTCATTTTTAATCCCACTTCTTTACTCTTGTCAGCAAGTTTCTGGATCATACCCTGCAGCTCTGATGGGGTAGTTGCAAAAATGACTATGTCATCAGCAAAACGAAGGTGAGTTCGATAATCTCCATTGATCTTTATCCCTTTGTTTCCCCAGTTCAGTGATTGAAAGACATTTTCCAATGTAGCATTAAAGAGCTTGAGAGATATGGTGTCACCTTGTCTCACTGCTTTTCCAATTTTTATGTGTGTTGTATTTTCAAACAGCAGAATCTTTGCACTTGCATTTTCATAGATGTTATTAATAATATTCATGTACGCATCTTCAATATCACAGGATTTCAGAGCCATTGCAACTGCTGATGGTTTCACCGAATCAAAGGCTTTTTCATAATCGATAAAAGCCATGCACAATGGAAGTTCATATTCCCTCGCTCTTTCAATTAGTTCTCTCAGTACGTGGATATGATCTATTGTGCTGTAGCCACTCCTGAATCCAGCTTGTTCTCTCGGTTGAGCCATGTCCAGTGTCACCTTCAAGCGGTGTGAAAGAACTTTAGTGAAGATTTTATAAACCACTGATAGGAGGCTGATAGGTCTGTAGTTCCTGAGATCCTCAATGTCACCTTTTTCATGTAGCAAGATCATTGTAGCGTTGTTCCAATCCTCAGGAATCTTCCCTTCATTAAGGCATCGAGCGAAAATTTGGGCGAGTACTGTTTCGATTTCTCCACTTGCTTCTTGTATGATGTCTACAGTAATTCCATCTTCTCCTGGAGCTTTTCCCCGCTTCATGTTCTTGATTGCATGTGCAACTTCTGCTGGGAGGACTGGAAGAACTCTGGTACTGGTACCTTTCCATGATGTCTGGAGTACATGTATCATCCCTTTCATATAATTTGGAGCAGAAATCTTTCACTCTTGTCAAAATTTTGCCTCTATTTCTTGTTACAGAACCATCTTCTTTTCTCAGTGCCATAATCTGTTTTCTTCCCTTACTGAGATGTCCCTTTGCTATCTTTAGGCTTTGGTTGTTTTCAATTGCTTTCCTCACTAGTTCACAGTTGAATTTTCTTACGTCTTCAGTGATACTTTTTCGTACTGTCTTGCATAGCTCTATATATTCCACTTTGGAAGTCACATCTTCTTTAGTTGTTCTCATCTCTCTTCTTTTTTGCATCAACATTTTGGTTTTTCCTGATAATTTGTTCACATGCAACTTGTTCTTAGACCCAGCTAATTTTGTTGCTGTTTCCATAAGAGCTTTGGTTACTTTTCTGTTAACTTCAGAAATATCCACTTCTTCCGATGTTAGGCCTTCTAAAGCAGAGAATCTGTTCTTCAGTTCCAACTTGAAGGTATTATGGTGTTTTTTAAGGTTGGTTATGTCAATACATTTTGTTTGTCTTATGAGCTTGCCACGTTCAAGTTTAGTGTTGAGGTGCATCTTACATCTCACCAATCTATGGTCATTACCTGTGCTGAACTTGTTTAGCACACTGCAGTCTTTCTTCTATGACGAATTTTTTGTTACACATAATAAAATCAATTTCACTTGTCGTCCCATTTGGATGTCTCCTTGTCCATTTCCTGTGTGGCTTTTTTTTGAAAAAGGAGTTTAAGATGAAAAACCCTTCTGCCTCTGCAAACTCTATGAGAGTATTTCCACGCTGGTTTCTGTTGCCGTGACCAAATTTACCTACTGAAGTTTCATTCTGTTGCCGTTGCCCTATTTTTGCATTGAAATCTCCCATAATTATCTTTAAGTGCTGCTTACCTTTATTATTTAGATGACGAATTTCCTCATAAAATTCTTCAATTTCTTCTTCAGGATGACTTGTGGTGGGTGCACAAGTTTGAATAATCTGAGCCTGGTATCTTCTCGAGAGTTGGATAACGAGTCGTGCAGCTCTGTCAGAGGAACTTTCAACTTCTACAACTTTATCCTTCAGTTTCTTGTTTATTATAAATCCAACACCACTAGTTCTGCCAGTATCTGTCCCACGATAGTAGAAGAGATGTCCACTTTTCAGTTCAATGAGATCTTCTCCTTTTCTCCTTACCACACTTAGCCCGACGATGTCCCACTTGATCCTTTGTAGTTCCTCTTCCAATTCAAGAAGCCTTGAATCAGAAGATAGGGAGCGTCCATTATACGTAGCCAAGGTCAGCATCAGATGGCAGCCTAGTCTGGTCCTCCGGGGATTCTTAGCACCCTCTGCCTTCACGTCGCACTGGCCGCTGGCTTGGCCAGGTATATTCCAGCTGTCGGAGACTGAGGGCCAAGATTTAAGTTGTGGAGTCATTTTGGAGGGGTTTGGCCATAACTCACCATGCTGGCCAAGCGGGTTGGTGAGTATGGGATAGCATTTCCTCTAATCCCGAAGGTATAGTTATACCGCTATTGGCGGTCGTCAGAGCCCCTTTAGTGGGAACAGGATGTACCACGAGAAGGCGGGGTTGACATTTGTCAAGGAGAGGCTGTGATGTTACACATCACCTTTTGTGAGTGTGGGATAGCATTTTCTCTAATCCCGATGGTATAGTTATACTGCTATTGGTGGTTGTCAGAGCCCTTTTAATGGGAACAGGATGCACCACGAGAAGGCGGAGTTGACATTTGTCAAGGAGAGGCTGTGATGTTGAGATCACCTGACCTTACATCCCAAAATAACGCAAATATATATTTATATAAAGCTACTGTATTTATCCAAATGTTTGAAAGATATATATATATATATATATATATATATATATATATACATATATTCTTTTTTCATAGTCCTCCAAAATCAAAGATACTTACTCAGTCATTCTACCCATCTCTAAGCACACAATTCCAAGTTTGGAAGAAAAAGTTTAAAGAGGCTGCTTGCCATAAAAAAATCTGAAGTACACACACTCTCATCTTAGTGTGATCCATCATTAAATGCAAAAGCCACAATGTAAGAAATACACTAATGGCTGAGTTGATACTAGTGCTTCAAATACAGTTCAACACAGCTCACTCGCTCACTCACTCAAGAGAGAGACTCAATCTACTTGCAATTTTTATCATAAGCAAATTTTGCAAAAATTTGCAAGACTAACTCCCTATTGCAACTTTTCATCATTTCCAGCAGAATGGGAGGAGAGTGCCATATCTATAAACTTATTGGGAAAGGGAAATTTAGAAATCAACAGTGAGAGCATATCCTTTAATTAATTTTGAATAACCAACTTGGTAATAACATTTTTTTCAAATTAAACAACTTGAAAAAAATATCTTTTTTCTTTCCCAACAGTGACCCCTCCCTGCCACTGAATTTTGCAAACACCTGCGATGACGGTTTGTTAACTTAGTCTTGTGAATAGCCAATTTTCATCTCACATTTCGATTAGCTATCCCAGTGTGATGCAATTGATAAATGCCTTGATGTGAAACACTTATGGTTTTTTGCAGCCCTCCCTCACTCATGAATGGAAGGTGAAAGTTTTTTACCCCTTAGGATGAAGAGCTGTCTGTACAGCAACGAAAAAGTGGATCGATAACTCCTATTTTAGAGCATTACGTTTCACATGTCTTTAGCAATTTTGTCTCTAACATTATTATATACACTGAAGAGCAATTCAATTAGAGACAGATGGAGTTACGCAAATGTGGCGCTGTGGGCGGCCCTGTAAATGGAAACAACATGACGTATGAAGTGATCCGACAATATAAGGAGTGATGCGACGGGAATCAGTAAGAGTCGGACACAGTATGGGTAAGACGAAGGATCTGATCATGGGCAAATTGTCGGGGCCCGACAAATGGGTCACTCCATCTCGGAAGTTGTGCAAGCACTGGGATTTTCACGAGCCACTGTGTCACGGGTGCACCGTGAGTACTTCGAATCCGGTAAAACTATCCCTGCAAGGGCCAACTGCCGTGGACAACAGCGTGTGGATGAGTGGGGTCATTGTCGGCTAGCTCACATTGTAACAGCGGATAGACGGGCTACAGTGCAAGAAATCACTCGGCAATTTAACGCTGATGCACAAAAACGTGCAAGCAGCCACACCATCCAGAACCATCTCCTCGCTATAGGGTACAGAAGCCATCGTCCCACGAGGGTACCACTGCTGACCACACATCACAGGGTGCAAAGATTAGCATGGGTGAAAGAACATCACCACTAGACCCTAGACATGTGGAAAAATGTTGCCTGGACTGATGAGTCGAGATTCACGTTGGTACATGCGGATGGCAGCATACGAGTACGGCGCAAACCACATGAAGCGATGGATCCTTCTTGCCAGCAGGGTACTCTTCAAGCTGGTGAGGGTGGCATTCTCGTCTGAGGACTGTTTACATGGACTGAAATGGGACCCCTAGTACGTGTGACATCGACCCTCACAAATCAATGTTACCAGGATATCCTGGATAACCATTTGCTCCCGTTTGTGCATCTTCAACATCCCACTGGGGACCTCATCCTGCAACAAGACAATGCACCGTGCCATGGCTCCCGAATTGTATATGAATAGTTGGATGAACACTCCACCGACATGACCTCGCTTCCTTGGCCAGCTAGGTCACCTGACCTCAATCCCATCGAGCACATCTGGGATGCCATCGAGAGAGATGTTCGAGGCTCTGACCCCCCTCCACCCAATCTTTGTGAACTGTGGGAGCTTGTTCAGGGATCATGGATCCATCCGTATGGCTTCCCAACGCTTCCGGTGTCTTGTCGAGTCCATGCGGAGACGAATCGCCGCCGTCATCAGGGAGAAAGGTGGTGCTACACATTACTAGACGGGTATCTCTAATTCAATTGCTCTTCAGTGTATAAGCCTCACATCAAGTCAAAGTGAATTAAAAATAAATATTTTTTAATAATCCCCATCTCCATTTATTTTGGATGAAAGGCATACAATATACTTTGTTACTGTTGTCAGGTAGCACATTCCATTTCAACAAATAGGATATTATGGTCTCCTTAAGTTCTTTATGATAATAGCTGAAGTATTAGCAAGGGTGAAATGATACTCAAATAAAAATTCCTTTGTGGTATATTTAACTTAGTGTGACTTCATTCCTGATAGCATAGCAAGGAAATAAATGAAATGTAGGGTTAAGACTTACCTATGGCAATGAATGTATGCACACCCCATTGTGCGGTTGTTATAAACAGTAAGAAAAGTGGACTCCTTTGTGCTTGTATGGAAATCTGTTTAATAAATAAAGTACTCCACTTAGGCTATGGTTTACCACAAAAATTGGCACAAACACTGTAATACGTGCCTGGAAACATCAATCCTACCAAAACTCAAAGAAAACAAATTTATGTACACCCAGTACACACCAGACATTGCTCGGCTGGGCATGTAAATTTTTGCTGCTGTTTGTCTTGTGCAGTCGACAATACGCAAATAAAGGGCAGATAAAAATCTGGTGCAATCTCTATGTTGTTCAAAATTTGAAAAAAAAAAAAAGGGAAGACCGAAGATAGGACTGCAGGTATGCAAGAAGATCCTCCAGAAATGACGAAATGGGTCTGCTATGCAGCAGATTGCTTGGGAATTATGTTTGCATAAGTCTACTGTCAGAACTTTCCTTAGACACTACGAGGAAACCACTTCCATCATGCTAGAATGCAGCAATGATTGCCCATCAATGACTACTGCCAGGGAAGATTGAATTTTTCATTGCCTTGTCATGAAATCAAATGAGAAACACACCGTCTATGTACGATATTTAATAAAATACGAAAGATTTTTACAGTTAAAATACCTCACTAGCACTTTCGGGGTAACATTTACCCCATCATCAGGTGGAACAGAGGCAATGTAGTGCTCCTTTATATAATAGTGCAACGATGCATTATGGGTATAAGTCATCAAACGTCGCATGGGTCATGACTGTTGTTATTATAACAGTTTAAAGGGTATAATTTCACAAGTTATTAGTTTAACATATCAATGCAAGGATTCGTTACAAATACAAAGTTATGATCAATTTTATATATTGTTGGAATAGTAAATATTTATTACTATAATTTAAAGTTCAGGTTAGTATTATGCTCTTTCCAAATTCTTGATATGTCCACAGGCAAATAGTCATTACAGCATTTGTCCCCTAAAGCTTTGATGCACCTACTTTGAACAAAATGCAGCAAATGTATATATGCTGGAGTGTCCAGTAGTCTAATGTTTTCCCAGTGAGGTTGTAGAATTCCGTTTACCACATTCCTTGATAAAGCTGTATTATTGCTGTTGGTTCAGATATCGTATTTGTGTTCTTGGACACGGATACCCAAACTTCTTCGTGTTGAGCCTACGTAGTTGTTAACATGTTCTCCTGTTGAGGGGTCCAGCAGTGAAATATTATACACACCCCATTTGTTCATAATATCTGTTGTTGCTCGATCCGTTTTAACTGACGATAGGAGGTTCTTCGAGCGGGTGCCAAATTGTATATTATGTTTTGAACAGATACGAGATAGTGTGTTAGTGATATGGGGGTGCTGGTCCAATGCTCCTACGAATCGTTTATTAGGCTTTGTATCTGGCTTCAGATTAATAGTTCATTTACTTGATATTCTAGTGTATAATCTATTAATCATTGTCCTGGGGTATCCATGTTTATCCACTAATTTAAAAATGAACTGTATCTCAGACTGGAAATGACTATCATTTGAAGAATGCATGAAGGCTCTTCTAAAATAAAAATTGATAGCAGATGGGAACTAAAGATAATTCATTGAGAACAAAGTTCCCAATGAATTCCCTTTAGTTCCCAGTTTATACCTTAGGTACGTTGATGACATCCTTGTGTTCTGGCCTTACTCAAAGGATGATTTAAAACAATTCGTCGATGCACTATCGTCAGTATTTCCTATCGGGCTCACGATAGAACTTAAATCTAATTTCTCTCTGCCTTTTTAGGATTTTCGTTTATTTCGTGATTCAAATACTAACTCACTGTCCTTTTGTGTCTATCGAAAGCCTACCGATTGTAACAGCCTTATCCCGTTTCAACTCTTCACATCCAACTGCACAAAATTTTCTGCTATCAATTTTCTTTTTAGAAGAGCCTTTACTCATTCTTCAAATGATAGTCATTTCCAGTCTGAGATACAGTTCATTTTTAAACTAGCAGATAAACATGGATACCCCAGGATGATGATTAATAGAATATACACTAGAATATCAAGTGAACGAACTATTAATCTGAAGCCAGATACAAGGCCTGATAAACGATTCGTAGGAGCATTGGACCAGCACCCCCATATCACTAACACACTATCTCGTATCTGTTCAAAACATAATATACAATTTGGCACCTGCTAGAAGAACATCCTATCATCAGTTAAAAAGGATCGAGCAACAACAGATATTATGAACAAATGGGGTGTGTATAATATTTCACTGCTAGACCCCTCAACAGGAGAACATGTTAACAACTACGTAGGGTCGACACGAAGAAGTTTGGGTATCCATGTCCAGGAACACACATACGATATTTGAACCAACAGCAATAATACAGCTTTATCAAGGAATGTGGTAAACGGAATTCTACAACCAGACTGGGAAAACATTAGACTACTGGACACTCCAGCATATATACATTCGCTGCATTTTGTTGAAAGTATGTACATCGAAGTTTTAGGGGACAAATGCTGTAATGACTACTTGCCTGTGGACATATCAAGAATTTGGAAAGAGCGTATTACTAACGTGAACTTCAAATTATAGTAATATATATTTACAATTCCAACAATATATAAAATGGATTATAACTTTGTATTTGTAACAAATCCTTGCATTGATATGTTAAACTAATAACTTGTGAAATCATACCCTTTACACTGTTATAATGGCAACGGTCACGACCCATGCGACGTTTGATTATTTATACCCATAATGCATTGTTGCACTACTATATAAAGGAGTACTACATTGCCTCTGTTCCACCTGATGATGGGGTAAATGTTACCCGAAAGTGCTAGTGGGGTATTTTAACTGTAAATATCTTTCATATTTTATTAAATATTGTACATAGACGGTGAGCTTCTCATTTCATTTGACATATTGTGCGAAGTCATCCTTTTATTGTTGTCATGAAATACCGACATGGTATGTTTGTGGAAGCTGCAGAACAGTTGAGCGAATGCACAGACCTACCTGTATCTCGCTGGACTGCTAGCAACAGGCTACATGATATGGGCTATGGCTCATACAAGAGACGAAAGTCCATGTTGATGCCAGTTCAGTGAAAGAAGCAGTTTGCATGGGTTGCTTCTTTTGCTGAACTGGGCCACCTGTCCTGGACAGTGGTTCAATGGTGGAGGGTGATTTGGTCTGACGAGTCGTACTTCACAGTCCTACGCAGATATACCAGATGGAGAGTCATCCACCAGCCGAATGAAGGACTCGCCCAAAACTGTGTGAAGCAAGAAGTCAGGTTTCCAGGCACTGTGTGAGTGAGGGCGTGTTTTGGATATTCTGGCATGATTTGGTTTGGTATGATGGGACTGTCAATGCACAACACTACCCGGCAAATTTGCAACAGCATGTCCTTCCTTCCATGGCCCACCTTCGTCCACAGAGAGATGCATTCATTTTTGTCATATACAGAAAAAGGCTTTTACAAAAACATACCTTATTTTCAATGACAAATTCTACATTCTTTGATCCAGGGAGTCCTCTCAGTAAACTCTTCACTGAAAGTTTCTTCTTTTATCTGTCATTTTCTTTCCTTATGAACTATACTAGTTACTCTTATCTCAAAAAATTTCCGAAAAAAAAAAAACCCCAAGCTTTACAAGTGCTCATTACAGCATACAACTAAAACTATTATGCCATGACATGACTTAAAATCAATTCTTACAGCTAAAAACAAACTACTATATACAAAATTTAAAAATTATTTCTGAACTATCAATAAATACTTTGAGATACCCCCTAATACATATACTTTGGTCTTGAAGCTTTTCATATGTTGACACGTGCATCTTTGGAAGGCTGTCATGAACTCCCATTTTTGTAGTAGCCTTTTTCTGTATATGACAAAAATTAATGTAATTGAATGGTGTAAAGGATGATAAAAGTTTCAGTTATGAAAAACTCAGTATCAAAGATTATATGACAGAGAGATGCAATATTCCAGCATGATCTCACCAAGCCACAACCTGCACACTCCACCACTGCTTGACTTAGCCAAAATGGGGTTCAAGTCGTGGACAGGGTCCCAAATTCGCCCGACCTGATCCCTCAAGAAAGAGGTGTGAAAACGCAAGCCCAGAATAAAAGATCAGCTGAAGACTGTTCTTCAAGAAGCATGGGCCAACATTCCACAAGACCTTCATCATGCTTATGTCAAATCGATGCCTGGGCAAGTTGCCGACGTGCATGATGAAAAAGGAGGACCCATGAAGTGGTGATTCTACACGAGAGCTGTATGGGCAAGTTCCCGATGTATATGATGGAAAAGGAGGACCCACGAAGTGGTGATTGTATACAAGAGCTGGATGCACATAAATTTATTGCCTCCGAGCTTTGGGAGGGGAGTAATGCTTCCAAGACTATATCAAGATGCCTGTTACAGGGTTTGTACCGATTTTTGTGGTAAACCATAGTTCAACTGGAGTACTTCATTTAGTAAACAGGTTTCCTTACAAACACAAATGAGTCTCCATTTTCTTACCATGTGCAGTTGTTTTCATAACAACTGTGCATACATTTATTGCCATGGTTCAGGTAATTTATGCTAATTCTTGGAAAATATGGTACACAACATTAAATCTTTCAGAATATTCATATGATTTTTATCACACTCCACGATTTTAGCAAGATAGATCACATTTCTCATGTGCACTATTAATAAATATTACAAGAGACAGGGATGCAAAGTTACTTTTATTATTTCATTACATACAGCTTTAACAACATAGAAACATATGATGCATTTGGATTCACATACAAACTCATTCACCAGATCTCCACCAGTGAACATGTCCCTCTGCATATAGTAGTGACGTTGACTGGTACAGAATTTATATGGAATGCACAGGCAGGGTGTTTCAGTATAATCACACACAATGAGAACGGGAAGGACTTGCCACAGTTTGAATGGGAAATAATTATCAGCACAAAGATGGCAGAGGTCTGCATTTCAACAACCTAAAGCACTGTTTGCTGTTTGAGGTCTGCTGTGGTGAAGGTGTGCTGGAAATGGTATGAAGAAGGGAACATATTTAGCTAACATGCTGAAGAGAGGAGACTGCTACTGTTTGGCAGCTGAGGTGAACAAAAGTTGGCACATGCTGTCCAGAACAACAGACAACTTACAACCTCTTAGTTAATGGCAGGCTACATACAACCAGAGTGAATAAAGAAACGTTTGAAGCACAGAGTCCAGAGGGTGCTCTTGTGCATAGGCTTAAGGAGTCATCTGCCCATTTATGTGCCTATGTTGACTGAACATCATCACAACTCTACCTGCAACTATGCTGGACATTGAACAACTGGAAAAGAGATCTAGTCCAGTGAGTCCAGATTTCAACTCCAACTTGCTAATAGAAGGGTCCAAATTTGATACCGTGCAGGTGAACAGGTGCAACCAGGTTGCAAGATTGGATGGAAACAGACTGGTAGCAGCAGTATCATAGTGTAGGAATTGTTCTCATGGGCATCACTCTCTCTCTCTCTCTCTCTCTCTCTCTTATCGAGTCCCCACATCCCCATTGAACACAGGGATGAGGGGACCTAGTGAGAGAGATATGATAACAGGCTAGGTGCAGAGTCAGATAACATTGGCAAGGTTCATTTTTAAAACTTTTAAGAAAGCTACAAACTGAGAGTAAAGTTCCCAAAGATGACAATCCGATCTTTGGCGTAAACGCGACAAGGATGGTAAGTCAGATAATGTCAGAAAACTTGAAAATTTTCATCTTCCTGGAGCAGGACCCGAACCCGTGTCTCCCAGAAAATGCCCGGGTATGCTATCCACTACACCATTTCTTTCATGAGAGTAAAGTTCTTGAATTCGGCTGAAAGCCTTTGCTTGAAATTTTTTCACAAAACAGGTATAAGTGAAAAAAAAAACAAAAAAAAACATTTACATCTTAATCAATCCTCTGAGGTGAGGGAACAGGGTTTACAAGTATCAATTTAATAAATTTCAACTTAACCTAATCATCTAAACTGAAAATGAAAATAATCAAAACAGCTTTGTGCTTTTCACATTAAAATATCTCGCACAGTGTGCACTTCATACCTACACATACAGAGTTTGGTTCACCATATGCAAAAATTTAACCTATTTATCTTTAATTAAATTTTTGTTGCCCTACAAGTGACTTGAGAATAACTGAAAAAATATTTACCAACCTTGTTTTATTCCTCCATAATTTGATTCATGATTATACAATATATATATATATATACTACCCCATCAGAGCTGCAGAGTATGATCCAGGAACTTGCTGACAAGAGTAAACAGGTGGGATTAAAAATGAACTTTCAGAAGACAAAAGTAATGTTCAATGCGTTCACAAGAAATGAAGATTTATCGATTGATGGAGAAAAGCTGGAGATAACAGACACATACATTTATTCTTGGACAGCAGATATCAAGTGAGGGTCACATTGATGAAGAAATTAATCGGCGTACAAAACTTGCCTGGAGAGCTTTTGGAAGAAACAGCATAATTTTCAAGAGCAATATGCCATTATGTCTTAAAAGAAAAGTGTTTGATCAATGCATCCTCCCAGTGCTTACGTATGGTGCAGAGACGTGGACCTTAACTAAAAGAGACATAAAAAGGCAACAGACAACTCAAAGCTGCATGGAGAGGTGCATGCTTGGTGTAACCAGGAGAGATAAGAAGAGGAACTCATGGATCCGAAAAAATGACAAGAGTGGAAGACATCATGATCAGAGTTAAATCCCTGAAATGGCAATGGGCTGGACATACTGCCAGAAGGACAGACCATCAATGGACAGCCAAAATTTTAGATTGGATTCCAAGGG
Organism: Macrothele yani; assembly: GCA_039090855.1. NCBI lineage: Eukaryota > Metazoa > Arthropoda > Arachnida > Araneae > Macrothelidae > Macrothele > Macrothele yani. Next base: position 8,133,144 of record CM077014.1, read on the forward strand.
ACAGGAAAAGACCCAGAAGAAGACCACATGGGAGATGGGTGGATGAAATTCGAAAGTATGCGGGAGTGACATGGAGGAGACTGGCACAAAACAGACCGTTGTGGAGGAAACTTGGGGAGACCTACATCCAGCAGTGGATTGATAATGGTTGACAATGATAATGATGATGATGATATATATATATAAATTCTATTTTGAATTGTTAAATCTAGAACTCAATAATAAAGTAACCTACAAGCCAGTGTTATTGTACCAAACAGCTTGAAAATCGTTTTAAGGCCTTCTTCAAGAAGCTTAAAATTCCACAAATGAGGAGATATGAACCTGAATTTCCCTTTCTTTTTGCAACTGTTAAGTTTCATAAAAATCTGGTAAAGTTTAGGTTCATAGCCAGTGGAGTTAGGAGCCATAAAAAGAAAATTTGATCAAGCCTTTGAGGCAATCTTGAAGAGGATCTTGAAACACATTAGTAACAGTACTAATATGAAGTACAGAGATTTTTGGATAATCAATAATAATTCAGAAATAATTTCCACTATACTCAACCTAAATCCCATAGATATTAACAGTTGTGATTTCGAGAACCTATATACTAATCTGCCACTTTCAGATATCATCACTACCTTTAACGAGCTGTATGTAGAATTTAAGCTTAACCAATTTGTTAATGTAGATGCTTGGAACTCTTATCTCAATTGTTGCATAAACAATAACCATATTTTATATAATAATACTCTCTATAAGCAAGTAAACGGAATCCCTATGGAAGTAGCTCACTCAACAAGTGTGGCAAATCTATTCCTGTTCTTTAAGGAATATAAGTTCATTAAATATAGCTCACCGTGCTCAGATAACTACTTATACACTTACAGATATATTGACGATTTGCTTTGTATAAATAATTCAGAAGTTATAGAAAGTGATTTTGCAAATATCTATCCTAGCTCTCTTAACTTATGTAAAACCAACCTCAGTAATCAGGAACTAGATTTCCTAGACTTAAGCATTAAACTTAACAGAGGTACCCCGTCATCAGTCTTTTTGATAAAAGAATTAATTTTCCATTCAAAGTAATAAAATATCTCCACTGGAACAATAACATCTCGACCAAAGTAATTGAGAATGTACTAATTTCTCAGGTACTTAGAATTTCAAGAATTTGTAGCAACAATTTGGACTTCAACAACCACATTAGAATCTTATTAAACAGTTTTCTAGAAAACGAGATTCCAGCTACATTCATAAAAAGAATATTAAGGAAAATAGTTCTGAATAATAGAGTTAAGTTAGAAGATCTGTTTTAATTTCTGCACAGTTAATAAAATGATTCTGGCCAATGAAAGCCTTCTGGAAGTTGGTCTGGAGGATGCATATTAACTACAAAAAGGAACCTTTAGTGCTATAGACAAGACAGTCCTATTAAAAATAAAAAATAAAATAATGCAAAAAAAAATCACACAAAAAAGCTAAAAATTTGTTTTAAAAAATAAAATAAAAATAAATAAAAAGTAAACTAGATATTCTCTCACCAGAATAACTAAACTAAAAATAGTAAAACTTATGTTTTAAAAAAATAGGTACTTGTAGTGTCTGTGGAAGTCCACTAAGGTAATTAAATACATATAAAGATTGTTAAATACACTACAAGTACTTGATAATATTTTTCATGTATTCTGGAGAGTTATTCTACTCTATCTGAACAAGCAGGACTTCATTCTTAGTTGTGTAATTCTCTTGGTAGAAATTTAACGGGAAGCAACTTATTCTGCGGAGAAGTCTTTACACCTCCCCCACCGCCACCCTGCTTCTAAGAAAGTGGCGAGGAGGGTGGTCGGCCATCTTTTTGGGACTCTTGAAAGGAGAGAAGAGATGTAGGTAAACTCTAATCTTTGTTCCTGTAATTTTTTTCTTTCTTAGCTTTATAGTGAACTTTCAAAGTGGAAATTTTCTATTTTTTTCATTAGGCATTTGGTGCAGGAAGTTTTACAAACTTTTTGAGTTTTCTCTTTCACTTAATTTGGAAATTATGCGTGTTTTTGACCTATTAGTTTGGGTAGTTAAGACGTTTTACTGTACTTGTTGTTAACGATGCTTTTACATTGTTGGTAGGAACATAAAAACTACATTACTATACACTTAAAGCACTCCTGGAATATTTTGTAAATATTGCAACTAATTGTTACCTTCATATAATTTTTCCAAAGCAACATTTTAAATTTTTATTTTTTTGTTCTTGTTATGTCCGTTTTTTACGGAAGTTGTGGGTACAAAAATCCTGTTTACTCTACTAACTCTATTAAAATGTTTAATCTTTTGTTTCTTATTTTATGGCATTTTAGGTAAAACTTTTTTTCACCACAAAGAATAAGAATTAGTAGTACTTTTAGTACTGTTCTTAAAGTTTAAATTCTCTCTCAGATGGCTTGGTTGCTCAGCAATGTGTTTTAACTAAATAATTCTGATTATTTGTTCAGACCCTCTCACAACTTGTGATTTTTGTATTCGTTTTTCTGTTTTTTGTGGCAGATGACGAGTGTGGGTTGGGCCAGGAAAGTTATAGATGCATGCAAAAACTTTGACTAAATTATTTTAACTGCAACTCTGAGGAGGTTTTGCAAATAAATTTTTTTGGTGGGCTTTAAACTTGCATCTATGGCTTTGCAGAAACCCATTTCCAACTAGGTCTTTGTGGAAGTGAGAAAATGCAGAGTTTTGCTGGTCCTTGATAAAGCCAAGGCTTGGCATTCTCGACACTTTCTACATTCAGTTTTGATATTACTTTATATTATTGTTTACTCATGCCCGTTGGGCTTTGAAGTTTTCTATTCTGTTTTAGTTCTTGTTAAATAATTTTTTTTTTTACTGTATATACTTGGTAGTGTGTGAGTTCTGAAAATTCATAACTGCTGCGTTGCGTGTCATGATCTTCAGGTAGTTTTTTATGCAAATTTAGTTTAGAATTTTTTAGGTGTAAAATTTAGTCTTTGACTCTGCTCTTAGGCATATATATATATATATATATATATATATATATTCTATAAAGAAGATACCTAAGCAAAAAAATACATATATAATTTTGACTCACACCTAATACAACATAGAAAAGGTTATGTATCTACCTGTGTGAGTAAAAGGAGAAAAGATAAAAAAATAAAATAAAACAACTGAATGTAGAAGGTGTCGAGAATACTGAGCCTTGGCTTTATCAAGGACCAGCAAAAACTCTGCATTTTCTCACTTCCACAAAGACCTAGTAGCATATCTTATATAATAATACTCTCTATAAGCAAGTGAACGGTATTCCAATGGGAACATCAACGTCCACAAATATCGCTAATCTATTCCTGTTCTTTAAGGAATATAAATTCATTAAAAATCACCCCACCTGCTCAGATAACTACCTTTACACTTTTAGATATATTGATGATCTGCTGTGTATCAATAATTCAGAAGTTATAGAGAGTGATTTTGATAATATCTATCCTAGCTCTCTTAACTTATGTAAAACCAACCACAGTAATCAGGAACTTGAGTTCCTAGACTTAAGCATTAAGCTCAACAGAGGTAACCCATCTATTAGCCTCTTTGATAAAAGAGTTAATTTTCCTTTCAAAGTAATTAAATATCTACACTGGAATAATAACATTTCAACCAAAGTAATTGAGAATGTACTAATTTCTCAGGTCCTAAGAATTTCAAGAATTTGCAGCAACAATTTGGATTTCAATTACCACATTAATATACTATTAGAAAGTTTTCTAGAGAACGAAATTCCTTCTTCTTTCATCAAAAGAACTTTAAGAAAAATTATTCTGAATAATAGAGTAAGGTTGGCAGATCTGCTTTAATTTTCTACACAGTTAATAATATGATTCTGACCAATCAAAGCCGTAAGGAAGTTGGCTAGAGGATGCCTATTAACTACCTAAAGGAACCTTAGTGCTATGGATATGACGGTCCTATTAAAACAAAAAATTAAATAATATAAACAAAATCACAAAAAAGCTTAAAAATCTGTTTATAAAAGAAAATAAAAACAAATAAAAAAGAAAACTAGTTATTCATCACTAGGATAGCTATACTAAAAATAGTAAAACCAACATTAAAATTAATAAGATTCTGATTAATCTATAGAAGCTCACTAAGGTGATTTAATACATGCAAAGATTATTAAATAAACTGCTCGTGTATTTTATAATATTTCTCATGTATTCTGGAGAGTTAATTCTGCTCATTCTGATCATACAGATCCACAGTCTTAAGTTTATATATTTTTTTCTCTGGTTAAAATCGCCGCGCGTTGGTTTCTTGCTGTATGAGGAGGCCATCAGCCCCACCCTCACTGCCCCCCAGCGTCTAGGGAGTGGCGGAAGGGGTCAGCCATGTTCTCCTCTTGTGTGGAGAAAAGTTTTTGTCACACAAGAGGTAAGCTCTCTTCCTTGTTTTTGGGTTCTAGGTTTTATAAGTTCAATGTTTGTACTTTATGTACCTTTTCTCTGTCGTTTTTTAGCTTTTCAGCTTTTAAGCATTGTTTTGTCTGTTAACATTTTTGCGGGTTTTAACTCTTACTTTTCTTTGTAACTTTGAGCGTCTTTTGGGGTACCTAGGAACAGAAGAAGGCTAAGCCTGTTCCTTTTCTATGCGCTGTCTATGCGCTGTTTTTTCAAAGTAGTTAAGTTCTTAATAACTAATTAATTATGCACTTAAAGCACTGCTGAAATACTTTGTACATATTGCAACTAACTGTTTAAGGTATATAACTTTCACAAAGTTTTCTTTAGTTAATATTTATCTTTAACTTATTCTCGTTTTCGTGCTGTCATAAGTTGTAGAGTAGGGGGTTTTAGACTCAAGTTTTCTTTCAAAAATCTGTTCGTTATAAATTAACATTTCCTTTTTTAATTGCAATGTAAAATTTGGATTTCTTTTGCATTGTTTTTCAGGTTTAAATTCTCTCTCAAACGAACTTGGAATTTCGTTATAGCTGAAAATCATTTCTATTTATTATGTCACTCTCACAGCTTGAGTTCTCTTTAATCTTCTTCTCTCTGTTTAATAGTAACAGATGAAGAGCATGGGTCGGGCCATGAAGGTTAATGGATGCAAGCGAAATTGTTAACTAGTGCTAGGTCATGCTACTCTACGGAGGACATGACTTATATATATATATTTTTTAAACTATTTTAGGTGGGAATGTTACTTGCATCTATGGCCTTGCAGAAACCCATTTCCAACTAGGTCTTTGTGGAAGTGAGAAAATGCAGAGTTTTTGCTGGTCCTTGATAAAGCCAAGGCTCAGTATTCTCGACACCTTCTACATTCAGTTGTTTTATTTTATTTTTTTATCTTTTCTCCTTTTACTCACACAGGTAGATACATAACCTTTTCTATGTTGTATTAGGTGTGAGTCAAAATTATATATGTATTTTTTTGCTTAGGTATCTTCTTTATAGAATGTGTATTCTGAATTTTCAAAACTGCTGCGTTGCGCGTTTTGATTTTCAGGTTATTTTGCACCCTTCGTTTTAAATTCTAAAATTTTTTCCTTAGTCTTCAGTTTTGCTCTTAAGTATATATATATATATATATATGTGTGTGTGTGTGTGTGTGTGTGTGTGTGTGTGTGTGTGTGTGTATAGGATGTAAGGTCAGGTGATGCGTAACATCACAGCCTCTCCTTGACAAATGTCAACCTCGCCTTCTCGTGGTGCATCCTGTTCCCACTAAAGGGGCTCTGACGACCGCCAATAGCGGTATAACTATACCATCGGGATTAGAGGAAATGCTATCCCACACTCACCAACCCGCTTAGCCAGCGTGGTGAGTTATGGCCGAACCTCTCCAAAATGACTCCACAACTTAAATCTTGGCCTTCAGTCTCCGGCAGCTGGAATGTACCTGGCCAAGGCAGCGGCCAGTGCGACATGAAGGCAGAGGGTGCTAAGAATCCCCGGAGGACCGGACTAGGCTGCCATCTGATGCTGACCTTGGCTACGTATAATGGACGCTCCCTATCTTCTGATTCAAGGCTTCTTGAATTGGAAGAGGAACTACAAAGGATCAAGTGGGACATCGTCGGGCTAAGTGAGGTAAGGAGAAAAGGAGAAGATCTCATTGAACTGAAAAGTGGACATCTCTTTTACTATCGTGGGACAGATACTGGCAGAACTAGTGGTGTTGGATTTATAATAAACAAGAAACTTAAAGATAAAGTTGTAGAAGTTGAAAGTTCCTCTGACAGAGCTGCACGACTCGTTATCCAACTCTCGAGAAGATACCAGGCTCAGATTATTCAAACTTGTGCACCCACCACAAGTCATCCTGAAGAAAAAATTGAAGAATTTTATGAGGAAATTCGTCATCTAAATAATAAAGGTAAGCAGCACTTGAAGATAATTATGGGATATTTCAATGCAAAAATAGGGCAACGGCAACAGAATGAAACTTCAGTAGGTAAATTTGGTCATGGCAACAGAAACCAGCGTGGAAATACTCTCGTCGAGTTTGCAGAGGCAGAAGGGTTTTTCATCTTGAACTCCTTTTTCAAGAAAAATCCACACAGGAAATGGACATGGAGACATCCAAATGGGACGACAAGTGAAATTGATTTTATTATGTGTAACAAAAAATTCGTCATAGAAGACTGCAGTGTGCTAAACAAGTTCAACACAGGTAGTGACCATAGATTGGTGAGATGTAAGATGCACCTCAACACTAAACTCGAACGTGGCAAGCTCATAAGACAAACAAAATGTATTGAAATAACCAACCTTAAAAAACACCATAATACCTGCAAGTTGGAACTGAAGAACAGATTCTCTGCTTTAGAAGGCCTAATATCAGAAGAAGTGGATATTTCTGAAGTTAACAGAAAAGTAACCAAAGCTCTTATGGGAACAGCAACAGAATTAGCTGGGTCTAAGAACAAATTGCATGTGAACAAATTATCAGGAAAAACCAAAATGTTGATGCAAAAAAGAAGAGAGATGAGGACAACTAAAGAAGATGTGACTTCCAAAGTGAAATACATAGAGCTATGCAAGACAGTAAGAAAAAGTATCACTGAAGACGTAAGGAAATTCAACTGTGAACTAGTGAGGAAAGCAATTGAAAACAACCAAAGCCTAAAGATAGCAAAGGGACATCTCAGTAAGGGAAGAAAACAGATTATGGCACTGAGAAAGAAGATGGTTCTGTAACAAGAAATAGAGGTGAAATTTTGACAAGAGTGAAAGATTTCTACTCCAAGTTATATGAAAGGGATGATACATGTACTCCAGACATCATGGAAGGTACCAGTACAAGAGTTCTTCCAGTCCTCCCAGCAGAAGTTGCACATGCAATCAAGAACATGAAGCGGGGAAAAGCTCCAGGAGAAGATGGAATTACTGTAGACATCATACAAGAAGCAAGTGGAGAAATCGAAACAGTACTCGCCCAAATTTTCGCTCGATGCCTTAATGAAGGGAAGATTCCTGAGGATTGGAACAACGCTATAATGATCCTGCTACATAAAAAAGGTGACTTTGAGGATCTGATCTCAGGAACTACAGACCTATCAGCCTCCTATAAGTGGTTTATAAAATCTTCATTAAAGTTCTTTCACACCGTTTGAAGGTAACACTGGACATGGCTCAACCGAGAGAACAAGTTGGATTCAGGAATGGCTACAGCACAGTAGATCATATCCATGTACTGAGAGAACTAATTGAAAGAGCAAGGGAATATGAACTTCCATTGTGCATGGCTTTTATCGATTATGAAAAAGCCTTTGATTCGGTGAAACCATCAGCAGTTACAATGGCTCTGAAATCCTGCGGTGTTGAAGATGCATACATTAATATTATTAATAACATGTATGAAAATGCAAAGATTCAGCTGTTTGAAAATATAACACACATAAAAATTGGAAACGGAGTGAGACAAGTTGACACCATATCTCCGAAGCTCTTTAATGCCACATTGGAAAATGTCTTTCAATCACTGAACTGGGAAAACAAAGGGATAAAGATTAATGGAGATTATCTAACCCACCTTCGTTTTGCTGATGACGTAGTCATTTTTGCAACTACCCCATCAGAGCTGCAGAGTATGATCCAAGAATTTGCTGGCAAGAGTAAAGAAGTGGGATTAAAAATGAACTTTCAGAAGACAAAAGTTATGTTCAATGCTTTTACACGAAATAAAGATTTATCGATTGATGGATAAAAGCTGGAGATAACAGACATGTACGTTTATTTTGGACAGCAGATATCAAGTGAGGGTCACATTGATGAAGAAATTAATCGGCGTACAAAACTTGCCTGGAGAGCTTTTGGAAGAAACAGCATAATTTTCAAGAGCAATATGCCATTATGTCTTAAAAGAAAAGTGTTTGATCAATGCATCCTTCCAGTGCTTACGTATGGTGCAGAGACGTGGACCTTAACTAAAAGAGACATACAAAGGCTGCAGACAACTTAAAGCAGCATGGAGAGGTGCATGCTTGGTGTAACCAGGAGAGATAAGAAGAGGAACTCATGGATCCGAAAAATGACAAGAGTGGAAGACATCATGATCAGAGTTAAATCCCTGAAATGGCAATGGGCTGGGCATACTGCCAGAAAGACAGACCATCGATGGACAGGCGAATTTTAGATTGGATTCCAAGGGACAGGAAAAGACCCAGAAGAAGACCACATGGGAGATGGGTGGATGAAATTCGAAAGTATGCGGGAGTGACATGGAGGAGACTGGCACAAGACAGACTGTTGTGGAGGAAACTTGGGGAGACCTTCGTCCAGCAGTGGATTGATAATGGTTGACGATGATGATGATATATTTACATATACTGCAGTAGAGCATGGAGGTCCCGGAGATGACGTGGTTGTGGGTCAGCATGTCGAACCTGTGGATCCAAATAGTCTCGCAAGCACTCTATGGGATTGAGGTCGAGCGATTTTGCCGGCTTCAGGCCAAGGGAGAATGGACACATTGCTATCATGTTCCTGGAACAAGTCACGCAACCCCTTAGCAACGTAGCATGGTGCATCGTTCTGTTGGCAGACCTCATCAACACCAGGGTAAACGTGTGGTCAGCAAGGATGTTCAGGTAGCCATTGGCATTCAGGGACCCATCCAGTGGCACCAGCGGTTCCTGTTCATACCAGGAAAACATCCCACAGACATGCACATGGCCACCGCCGGCTTGTACTTGACTAATAAGAGTGTTCGGGTGTTGGTTCTCGTTTGTCTGGTGCCATATCCACCACCACTCGTCACTTCTGTGGAGCAGAAACCTCAGTTCACTGAAGAAGGCAACCTTTTTCCACTCTGTTACTGTCCAATGACGGTAGTCCCAAGCGAATTGCAGGCGTCATTGCCGATGGGCCTGGGTTAACATGGGTGCCTTGACGATACATATTTCACAGGCAGTTCAAAGTCATAGTGGTTGATGGAATTTCGACCATCCTAACGGCTAATTCTTGGTGAAAATTAGAATTCAACATTCATCAAAAGGGCGGGAGGAAGGTCTGAAAATCCGGAGTCTCCCAGCTAAATCCAGAGAGTTGGCATGTCTGCACTGGTGTAGAAGCTGATTAGTGTATGCTCTGTTAAACCCTGGCAACATCAGGTACCTCTGCTAATCTTACAATATGAAACAATGATTAACATGTCAACAGGATCACCTGTGTTCAAGTTACTCATCCCAATATCTGACAGTTAACAAAACTTCCCTTACCTGAGATTCGTGATTATGGATACCGGTCAACTTGACCAGTTCTCCGCGTCGAGTAACACTACGGCCCATACATCTCCTGCGCTTGTATTCTACACATTTCCAAAAGGCTCTATCTTTATCATTTCTTTCTCTTGAATACACAAATCCTTGATACACCAACATGGCATTGCCTCTTCTGCTCCTCATAAATCTTAATCCTACCACAATAACATGTGAAAATAAAGAAAATCCCATTTATGAATAATCATAAAAGAAACATCTAAACAAAATACATATTTGAAACCAATAATAAAATACACGCACAACAGTACAATTTACATATGCTAAAATGATGTTCCGTAACTGTTAAGAGCCTAAAGAAACAAATTCAATTAAAATACGAAGAATATATGTTCATATAAACTATGAAATATATGTATTATGTGGTCTATATATTAAGAATGGGTTATAAGTACAGTGTACTTGTATATACTGTCTCACATGTTGTATTTATTATACATCATCAGGTCAACCCCTTATCATATCTGGTCAAAATTTACTAACTTTCATGATAAAAACTTATTAATTGTTAACATAAATCCAATGACTAGTGAAAAAATCAAAATTAAGTCATAACGAACGTTATATATCAGGTGTAAATTGCTGAAGGATGTCTTGCTGAGCATATAATCCTGTTGAGCTGTCATTTCATAGTTTGTCGTAATGCAAAGTCGCAACAAGTTTTGTAGTAGAACATAATCCTTATGTGAAGAAAACAAGGCAATAATGAAGTTACTGTAAGGAAAATTGAAGACTGGAATATCAAAAATAGGATTATTTTAGAATTTTTGTCTGCAGGTCATTTTTGAAGTTGACAATAAAAATAATAGTAATGTTCAACGTCGAATGAACAAAGGAAATTTTTTTAAAAACACCTAAAAATGAAGTGGGATGAGCCTGACAACAAAGATTACCAAAATAGGTTAAAATATATACCAAAAAACTTTTATTGAAGTAGGTTGAATCATGATATATCTTCCAGAGCATATTGAAACACAATAAAAACCTGTACTGAAGTAGGCCGAATTATGATAGCCCACATATTGAAAAAGGTTGACCTAGACGACATATTCATTCGCTTCCGACCGGTTTCGACTGTTTTAACTGCAGTCATTATCAAGGTTCGTCTTTTAGTGCCTAAAAGACGAAACCTTGATAATGATATACCGGTCGGAAGAGAATGAATATGTCGTCGAGGTCAACCTTTTTCAATATATGGGCTATCGTAATTTGGCCTACTTCAGTACAAGTTTTTATCGTGTTTCAATATACTCTGGAAAATATATCATGATTCAACTTACTTCGGTAATCTTTGTTGTCATGCTCATCCCGCTTCATATTTAGGTGTTTTTAAAAATTCCTTTGTTCATTCGACGTTGAACATTACTATTATTTTTATTGTCAACTGCAAAAATAACCTGCAGACTAAAATACTAGAGGATTAATATGGTATAAATAATCCTATTTTCGATATTCCAGTCTTCAATTTTCCTAACAAGTAACTTCCTTATTGCCTTGTTTTCTTCACATAAGGATTATGTTCTACTACAAAACTTGTTGCGACTTTGCATTACGACAAACTATGAAATGACAGCTCAACAGGATTATATGCTCAGCAAGACATCCTTCAGCAATTTACACATGATATATAACATGAGTTATGACTTTTAATTTTGATTTTTTCACTAGTCATTGGATTTATGTTAACAATTAATAAGTTTTTATCATAAAAGTTAGTAAATTTTGGCCAGATACGATAGGCGGTTGACCCGATGATGTATAATAAATACAACGTGTGAAACAGTATATACAAGCACACTGTACTTATAACCCATTCTCAATTAAAATATATTCAATATGTTTATATAGGCCTAAGACTAATATGCTCAAATAGCTAAAATACAAGGCACTTTTCATTGAAGATTTTGCAGCACGCAATTCATACTACTTTATTATGTTCTCCACCTTATATTTCGCTTGGGAAAAAGATGTTACATTCTAAATGTGGTAGTATTTATATTGGAAGAATTCTAAATATAATATTGCAAGGCAGTTAAAAAAAACCTGTCAAGTTAGGCTCACCCAATTTCTGGAATATCAACACAAATTCAAGAAACTGGGTAAGCCTAATCTATTTCTTTTATCTATCTTGCAATATTATAATTAGAATTATTTGAATATAAACAGTACTGCATTCAGAATGCAATGCCTTTTCCCCAAGCAAAACATAACATAGAGAACAGAATAAGTTAGTTTGAAATACGTATTACAATCTTCAACAATGAAAATATATTTGATAAATTTTATCAACCTATTAATATTTTTATCAACTGCTCCATTTATCTTCCAAATTCCATTTCCAAATATCCTTACTAAATATTATCAGTTTAATCGTATTTTATATAATGAGTGAATATATCAGCAGGTCAATATTCTTTTAGGAATCAAAGTCTGAACTTTAGAGAACTGCTTATATGCGAGTGAGGTATTGTTATCACAACTGACAATATTACAGTCTTAATAACATAAGAAGAGAATAAGAAAAGCACAGGATATAATGTCTAACTTAATTCTGCTTTTTATTAACTTTGCAGCATGATCTAATTAATTATATCACACATAAGAAAAATCCAACTTTCAAATATTTCTTAATTACAAGAAACTAACTGTCATTGCCACAAATCATGGATACGTAGGATCGGTTTAATAACTCGAAAAAGAGATTTATTGGGTGAATAATTGCATTCAACCCTCCATAGAGTAAAGAACATGCAGCTAAATCCTAATAGCATAAAAACAGGGAATTGACTGATAGATAAATTCATGTCACTAAATTCCTATTTCAAATCACATTTCACATGTGTGAGTTTAAGGTGCTTTACCTTAATCTCCTGGAGGCAAAATATGCTAACTCTTCAAAATTTAATAATAATTAAATTATATAATCAATAAAAAAACTAACTTTAAACTGCAATATAACCTTATATAAAAATTTTAGTTATTGGCAAACATATTTTGTTGTCAGACAAGTTTTTTTTCCCCCAATGTTATTTGAAGGAACACGAACAATATTTTGACCATAGTGTTATATGTTTTTTGTTTTTGTTTTTTTTGTAGCTCTATTCTTCCTGTACAACTTTTGTTCATCGGTTTCGATATTATATTTTGTTTAACTCTTTTTAGCTATATGAAAATGGAGTGCCAAGTAGACAGAAATGAGCATTTTCGACACCAGCTTCTCTTTGCTTTCAATCAAGGTTCCAAAGCTGCTCGAGACATTTGTGCTGAGTACAGAGAAGGTGCTATTACTGACAGAACTGCATAGAAATGGTATTCATGCTTCAAGAAGGGGAAGTTCGACCACACAGACTCTCTGTGTTGTGGCAGACCTGTTCAGTTCAATGAGGATGGCTTGAATGAGCTTATCCACGAGGATCCGTGTCAGTCCACTAGGGAATTGGCCCAGAAGATGGGATACTCTCATAATACCATCGCTCGTCACCTTCACTCGATGGGTAAGGTCCAAAAACTCGGTGCATGGGTTCCACATTCTCTGAACGCAAAAGACAAACTCCAGCACTCCACTATCACAGCCAGTTTGCTCACTCGACACCAGGCTACTCGTGGACACAAACACAGATTTCTTTACTGCATCGTCACCGGCGATGAAAAATGGGGACTCTATGTCAATATGCAGCAGAGGATAGAATGGCCGAGTCTTCACAAGCAAGCAACACCTCGAGCCAAGGCCGAGCTGCATCAACGCAAAACCATGATCTATGTTTGGTGGGATTGGAAAGGTGTAATCCACTATGAATTGCTTGAAAAGAACACTACGATCAATGCACAGCTTTACATTCAGCAAATGCACTGGCTCAACGAGACAATTCAGCTGAAACAACCCAACCGGCAGCACAGTGTGTTTTTTCAACACGACAACACTCGCCTTCACGTCACTAATCTGACCATAGCTGCTATTCAAGATCTTGGTTAGAAAATTCTACCACACCCACCGTATTCATCTGATCTAGTGCCCTCAGATTACAACCTTTTCCAGTCACTCTCCAACAGTCTGCGAGGCATATCGTTTAATAATGATGTAGAGCTGAAAAGGTGGCTCGATGACTTCTTCAAGTCAAAACCTGGGGATTTCTACCATCGAGGCATTGACAACCTAGTAGAACATTGGCAAGAGGTCGTGAACAATGAAGAAGAATATATTATTGACTGATTTATGAAAACTTTTTCATGAAAAATAAGGATTCCAATAATTGGAAAAAAAAACGAACAAACTTATCTAACAACCCAATACTAACAAAACATACTTCATTCACCTCAACACTAGCTTTCAAAACACTCATGCATTAAAAATAAATTTATTTACATACCAAATGCATATTCAAAGTGCATTTACTATTTAAATTTGAACGATAAAAATGAGAAAGTTAAACTCTTAACGCATATCGAACTGCACAGAGAGACAGCAAATTGAATCCTTAAACATTTTCGCCTAAAGAACGAAAGAGCCACCATCAAAAACACTTCTGTTGGTAAAATGGATGATGCAAACAAGCCAAAAGAATAATAAGTATATGTGGGGGGGGGGGGGGGGGGTATTATTATTTATAAAATTCTACTTATGTATAAAAAACACTACAGTGGACAACCACAGCTCAGAAACTGATATCAACATTAAAAGTGCTGTGTTGAACTTGGACTTTGTGCAAGTTCAACAGAGAAATCAGGGTGCATCAGTTGTGAAAAGCAAGAATAAATGTTGATGCTGTCTCATTTGGAATAAGAAAATTAGAAATATAGATAATTCTATGAATAAAATACTTGCACAAAAATTTCCTTCATCAGGAGAAAAAAAAAGGGGGGGTCTGTTAATGGGCTTTCAAAATACCTAAGCTTTATTATCAGTGATCTATTTATAGAATTGACGAAATATCTGTGAACAGGGTATTGCTTCGCTAACCAATAAAATGTTTTTGAAGGTTAAATTTCAAGATCTGGTACTGACTTACTGTGAACTTTTCTTGCAAATTGCTCTCCATTTCCACACTGGTTCCGTAAAGAGCTGAATACCGGCCTTGAATAACAGCAGGAGGAAAGAAATTCCTGTTTTCAAATAAAACATCTAAAACTGGAGGTGAGTCAAAGGTTTCTTCTTATTTCTCATTTAATCAACTATTGTGAATACTTATCCGTGTATCAGCTCAAAGTAATATTATTTTATGTAAACTTTATATTTCATGTACCCCCCCCCTCCTCCCCACATAAAGCAAATGAATTTCACACAATTTGTAATTAATATCATTTATTTCTATTTTAACTTGAAGAACATTCAATTTACCTTCACATCATCTGAGTTCTTTTGTTTTTTCAGATGTTTCTAGGCTTTAGATGTTCAACAAGGGCTTGTTGTCATTGTAGCAAACATGTAGCAAAAGTTTTTTTTTTACACAGAAAGAATTTTTGTTGTCAGGTTCTTTTTTCAGTTGCCAATTATATTATTAAATTAAAATATTTTCATTAAATATGTTGTAAGACTTATTCTTGAATTCAGTTGTTGAAAATGCTATTCATAAGTTTTGTAGGTTCACTGGCAGACATTTTTTCGGATCTAATTACTTTCTTTAAATAGTCTCTTGTTTTTATGAGGTTCATTGTCCAATATTGTAATCCCTTTCCATATTTGCATAACTATATGTATCTCTTTAAGTTCAGATTTGCATAACTGCATGTGATTTGCCAATACACTGTTTTGATCTTTATTATTAATTGCTTTTTCATTTTCCTTAATTCTAAGTTCCAATTTTCCAGTCATTTGACTCTATAATTACAGTCCAGGGGAATTTGATATACAACAATTTTTCTTTCCATCATGTCTTATGTAATACTGTATAGTTCTTTATTAGCTAAACATGCTACTTTGTTTTGTGCTGTAGTTGCTATCTTTACATTATTCTTTAATAAATGTTTATTAATTTTGTTATTTAATTTTCCATAATTTGCCATTGGCATAAACTCGATTATTTTATCCATTTTTTTAACCTTTGTGATGTTTTTTTCAGCTCTTTTCTGACTGACACGTTGCACAATGTTAATGATAGTTTTCTTGGGATAATCATTTCTAATAACTTCTTTGCCATTTTTGTCATAGCTTCCATTTGATATTTTTCAAATGAAAGTAATTTAGCTCTAGTTATTAAATTTCTTGCTGTGCTAATTTTTACTGCTTTTGAGTGGTATGATCTATAATTCAGTAATAAATTAATTTTTTCTTTCTTGAAATTATGTCAATATTTCAAGAAAGAAAAATCATAATAATGTGCTTAAATATTCTTTCAAACGCTATATCAAATGACTGTGAGCCATCAAATCTGACTAACACTTGCTCTGGTATTGTTACCTGCTGCCCATCCAAAGCACTGTGTTGACTCCCACTATGACATATGTGCAAGCACTGTATTGATGACTCCTGCTATGACATACAGGGGTTGGACAGAATAATGTGAACACCTAGGAAAAGAAGGTTTTACATACCTAATAGGGTGTGGAACCACCTTTGGGATTCAAAACTGCCTGAATCCTCCTTGGAATGGACACATACAAATCCTGAATGCTAGTTAGTGGGATGTTACACCATTCTTCATGCAGAAACTGCTCCAGGTCCTTGAGAGATGCAGGAGGACGATAATGGGATCTTACTCTGTTTTCCAACACAGACCACAGTGGCTCGATGATGTTCAAGTCTGGTGATTGGAGAGATCAAGGAAAGTGGGAAAGTTTGTCCTCATGTTCCTCAAACCATGATTGGACATTCTGAGCTCTGTGAATTGGAGCATTATCATCTTGATAGATGGCATTCACTTCAGGAAGCAATGACTAAGCCATTAGATAGACTTGGTTGGCCAAAATGGTTTCCTATGCCCTGCCAGTCATCCGTCCTTTCAAGGTGATCAGAAGACCAGCTAAAAACCATGGGTTTGGTACGATTCGTCCAACGACGATTGGTCCAAAGGGACGATTCGTCCAATGGACAATTGGTCCAAAGGTACGATTCGTCCAATGGTATGATTGGTCCAATGCCGATTCGTCCAATGGGACGATTGGTCCAATGCCGATTCGTCCAATGGACGATTGGCCCAATTCCGTCCTATCTGTCCGAAGTGCTACTCGTGCTATAAAAATCTCATCTGTTCTGATTCTATCTCCGATGTTATACGAAAATACCGGTAGTCCAAAGAATATAAAATAATGTTACATTTCATGCGTAATATTGCGGTTACAGATCTCTTTTTTTTTTTTTCTTTTTTTGGGGGAATCGCGTTGTCTTATTATACTGTCCTTGCTGCCGTATGAAGTTACTGATGTACGAGCCGTTCTATCAACTTCAATGTTTCTGTTTTGCATGAAATAATATAAAGTACTAGTGTTCCGTTTCTGTTTGTAGAATGCAGTGGGGTTTTCCGCCAACTGCCCAATGGAAACAACTGGTTGGGATTTGGACAGTGGCCTTTTCAACAGTTTTTATTCTAGCGATGTCATATTCATAACGTTTACATATTAAATCAAGTTAATAATATTGCGCTTTTACTTAAACATGAAATATTAATTCATAGGCCCTAGGCCTAGGCTTTTTTAACAGTTTTAATTCTACCGATGTCAGATTCATAACGTTTACATATCAAATCAAGTTAATAATATTGAGCTTTTACTTAGGCACCAAATATTAATTTATAGGCTCTAGGACTAGGCCTTTTTAGGGCTTTTTATTCTACCGATGTCATATTAATAACGTTTACATATTAAATCAAGTTAATAATATTGCGCTTTCATTTAAGCACGAAATATTAATTCATAGGCCCGCCACCTAGGTGCCTAGCAAAGATCTCAGAAATGATACGATGAGTGCCTTTTATAAAGTTTTATAAAATGTTTACAAATACCAAATATCTAGGTTGTAACTTAAAATCTTCCAAAAAGGCCAGGGGCCTAGGTGCCTCATAAAGACCTGAGAAATGATAGGATGGGTGCCTTTTATTAGGTTTTATAACATATTTACAAATACCAAATATCTAGGTTGTAAATTAAAATCTTCAAAAAATGCCCGCGGCCTAGGTGCTTTGCAAACAGCTGAGAAATGCTCCATTGAGTGCCTTTTACCAGGTTTATGTAAAATGTTTACAATTACCAAATATACGGAAATTATCTTTCTAAAGGATGAATAATTTAAATTATTATTAAATTAAGAATAATTTAAATTATTATTTCTTTCCGGAAAATAAAAAAGTTTACCGTTAGTAAGATGATACCATTGGACGAATCGGCATTGGACCAATCGTACCATTGGACGAATCGGCATTGGACCAATCGTACCATTGGACGAATCAGCATTGGACCAATCGTACCATTGGACGAATCGGACATTGGACCAATCGTCCGGGACCGAAAAACCACAATATGACCACCCAGAGCATGACAGAACCACCACTATGCTGCACTGTTGGGAGCAGACAGTCCGAGTTGTATGCTTCCGACAGTGTTCTCCACACATAAACAAGTCTTGTGGTGGGGAATAGTGTGAATGTGGATTCATGCGACTGTATTACACGCTTCCATGCATTGTCAGTACATGTTGTTCGCCGTTGTGCATTCACCTGGGTCACCAGAGCTTTTGCAATAATAGCCCTGCCATGAATATCTTGTTTATGTAGTTCCTTGTGCACTGTTTTCATTGATACTGGGGTCTGGAGATGCAGATTGAGTTCCGAACTAATTTTCGGCGCCGTGGACTTCTTATTATTACTGGTAATAATCTTCTTTAATGCTCTCCTGTCTCTATCAGTCAGGGTCGTTTTCTGGCCACTCTTCTGTTTTCGCGGATAAGGTTTTGCCACGAACACGGTATGCTGTCATGACACTAGACACAGTAGCTCTCGATACCCCACACTACTTTGGCGACTGTTGTCATGGATGCACCAACTAGCTGGCCACCAGCAAATAGCCCTCTTTCGAAGTCCGTTAAGTCGCTCACTTCATCACCCTGAAAGAAATTTCGCAATAAGACACTTTAAATGCCCTTAAACAGGACCTTGAGGTTTTAAACAAAGCTATTACAACCAAAAAGAGGTAGATACCTTTGTGTATTGCAACGTACGCAGCTGCATTAAAAGTCACATCTTTGAGTGTGGTGTTCACATTATTCTGTCCAACCCTTGTATGTACAAGCACTGTGTTGACTCCTGCTATGACACGTACTTATGCATGTATGTATTATGTCAGTTGTGTAAGAAAAGTTGCACAGGGGAAAAAGGTACTAAAGGTTATAGATCAGAAAAGTGTCACCAAATATTCACTATACAGGGTGTCCACAATGTTTTGTTAACCCCTCCCCCTCCCCCGTAATAAGAAATGTAAGTGAGCTATGTATCTTTTGCATGATGTATATGTTGAGTTATGGTCTGTATTGTGTTTATTTACAGATTAGGTACCGGAGTACCGGAACCATGTGTGATACCAGCGAATACACCCTGGAACAGCGGATTGTTTTCAGTGTCTGGGTACACGAACGTCCACACACAGGGAAGACAATGTGTGATGTGCATGCCGATTTCCAACAACGATTCGACAAAGAGGCCCCTCCAAAACAGACTCTTCTGCGGTGGGAACATAAACTCTTCGAAGCAAGCAACATCAAGGATAAACCACGAACGGGAAGACCATCAACCAGAGTGCAACAGTGTCAAGCGATCGAGGAATCAGTTATCAGGTCACCGACAAAGTCGCTCCGCAAACGATCAGCGGAGCTTCAAATACCACAATCCACACTGCATAAGCACATGAAGAATGACCTGAATTTGCACGCATATCGCCCGATGTTCGTTCAGGAGTTATCAGACATCGATTTAAACTGCAGACGGGATGCATGTGCAATGATGCTTCAGACATTTGCCACAATCCCAAAATGTGAAGGTCATTTTAAGTGATGAATGTGCGATATACCGCAGCTGTCGATAACGGAACGTTGTGTTCTGGTCCAAGGAAAACCCACATTATGTCGAAGAATTGGAACATCATCCTCCGCATGTCATGATATGGGCTGCAATGAATAGTTAACATCTGTTTGGACCGTATTTCTTTGATGGTCCAGTGAATCAGACAACTTATCTGGACATGCTGTAAACCTGGTTTGTGCCACAACTTGGAAATCTTGACATTCTGAATGACGTACGGTTTCAACAGGATGGGGGCACCCGCCCATTACGCAATCGCTGTTCGGGAATACCTTGGCGAGGTCTTTCGGGATCGCTGGATTGGCAGTGCTGCCCGTTCCACTTGAATGGCCACCTCGAAGCCCAGATCTCTCAATGTGTGATAATGCCCTTGGGGTTTCATAAAGGTGGTTGTTGCACAGCAGCGCTACCAAACCACTGATGAACTTAAACGAGCAGTGAGACGTGCTTTCTCGCGTATCACCCCGCAACTGCTTCGGAAAATGTCCCACAGAACATGGCGTAATATTATTCTTTGTCACGAGAATGACGGAGCCCAAACAAATCCACTGGATGTTTAAGATGCCTCAACATATAACTCAACATATACATCATACAACAGATACATAGCTCACTTACATTTCTTATTACAGGGCGGGGGGTAACAAGACATTGTGGACACCCTGTAGACTTCTGGTTGCTTTGTCCTTTTGCTCCCTGCCCTCACTCCACAACTAGGATGCTAAACCTTATGGATAAGTACTACTATTCATGATGAAGCTTGGGGCATATTCCCCACAACAGTCATTTGTTTTCTCTCACTTTAACGGATGTTTTAGTATTTTGCCTAAAATAAAATAATACTATAGTGGGGATGAAAAGAGCAAATCATTGTTAAGTTAAAAAAAAAAATTGTTCTACATCTGTCAACAAACAGAGCAATCATTCTACACCATAATAGCAAATAACTTAAAAACACAGATACATACAAAATAATGGAGAGGACAGGTGGAGAAAATTAACAATTAATGCCGAATGTTACTTTGTCTGAAGGGCTACCAATTAAAAATCTCCATAAATTGGAATTTTAAAACTGTGATTAGGCATGTTGGTGACATGAATAGCAGTACTGAAATTTTCTCGAAATTTAAATATCAGTTATATGCTACACACACACACACAGTAAGAGTACATTTACAGAAATAATCCTGAGATTCTTGTGTGATCGCATAAAACAATCCCAACATTTGTCAACATGATTATTCATCCTGCAGCAGCTGCCTTGGTGGCCATGTGGTCTGAGGCATTGGCTTTGAGCCACTCTTTTGAGTCAGGTCCACGTACGATTCCCAGTGAGTCATAAGTAATGTGCTGGTCCACTGCTGGCTCATTCCCTTCTGTGGAAACAGTGGTTCCAAATTTGAAACAGGTAACCACTTATAACCCTGAGAGGTGCTGTAATGGTGGTCATTACCTCCCCCCTGCAAATAGCAAAAGGGGGGGACAAGATACAGGTTTATACTTAACAGTATCCTTACGTGGGCCGATACATCTGGAGAGATCCTTCAACATGAGGGATGACAAATCTGAAACTGACAGATATGTAAGATTTTATGATGATCAGTCTATTGCTACATTCATTCTTGGGTTATTTTGAATAACAATAATAAAAAAAAATCCTACCATCTGATTATTGTAAATACTACATACAATGTGTAGCAATTATCACTGTTACTCACATTTTATTATAAACGTAGTGGTTAAAGAAGTAAAGGCATATAAATCATTTCCAATAAAGAAGTAAAGGCATACAAATCATTTCCTTACTTACCACCATTAAGTTATCCACTGAAAAAGGAATGTAAAGAAAATAATATACATCTGGCTGAGACTGTTGTAGATAATGGCAAACTACTGACATAAAACAACAAAACATCATTATTAGACAAATCAGGTGTATTTATGATACCAACGATTACAGCCAATAAATATCCTGATCGTGTATATACTGTATCGGTAGTACCAAAAGACGTTTTCGTACAAGATTGCAGGAGCACATGCATAACTGGAAAATGAAAGACAGCAAAACATCCTTGATACAATATTGTGTAGATAACGATGTACAGCCTAATTGGGAAAATGCAAAGATCATTACATCACACAAAACTCATAAGCAGATTTCAAATGCAGAAGCATTGGCTATAGAAAAATTTAAAACAAAAATTTGTAACACTAATACACCAATAGAAATACCATATGCATGGAAACATCTGCTCAAAAATGAAAAAACAAAGGCGTTGAAAAGTAAAAAGAGAAAGAAGAAAGAAAATGAATAATTAATACGAACTGCAAGAGAAAAATACAGCAATAGATGGCGTTACTGGTCAATGCGGAAGTGGCGGTATGAATAGATACTGCGACTATGACGTATTTTAACGCATGGCATGGCTGACGGCGAATCTGCACGGATTCATTGGGCTGAAAAGATCTCGTAGTTCGAACGCCAAATATTCCATTGAAGATGACATGGCCTAATGTCGAAAGTGGTTTGGATTGTGGTGGTGAAGTTGGATGAGGATTTCATGCTCTGTCTTTCAGAATTCAGGTTTTACTTGGTTTTATATATCGTTCTTTGAAAGTTCCCTTTGACAAATTTTTGCATGGTTGTTAACTTGGTGTTTCATTCCCGGTGGTCAATTCATTTTAGTTTAAAATTGCTTTTATCGTACACAATTTGTCAACTACAGGATGTTTTAACAGAAGATTTCAAAGTGAAGTTAGAACAAAGAACTGAATGCTAGATATAATCCACCCATAGAATACTGAGCTTCCAGGCTGAATGGGTAAGTCTGAACTTTTTTTCTCAATTACAACAATAATATAGCCCTAAATGCATCCTTGTTCAACAACCACTACGTTTGTAATAAAACGTGAGTAACAGTGACAATTGCTACACATTGTATGTAGTATTTACAATAATTAAAGTACCACGTAAATTTCGTTCAATAGCTATATAGCAATTTGAACTCCACAATATACCTACCATTTGATTTTGAACAAAATACAGCCATAGCCTTTTGAGACATCAAAATATAAATAACACTCGTGAACTAATTGTAGTTATGCAAAGAACTCCTTTCTTCTTCATGAATTCAACAATACACATTTGGGCATGGCCACAGTTCCTACGTGCATGTGGCACACCATTCTGTTCCCACTACCACTTCTCCACACAGTGATTTTTGCCGACCGGCTCTTTCACAGTGACAATGCACGAGCCATGCATGGTGTTTAAAATTTCTTTTCTCAGCATGCTGTTTGTTTTTCTTCTTTTTTAGATCACACTTTCATTTATAAGCTATAACAATTCAGACTTTCTAAGTGCTGTACAATATTGCTTTTTTTTTTTTTATGTTCTGAAAAATGGCTCTCCCATTGCACGTAACTCAATAACTAAAGCAGATAAAAATTTGTGTTCTACACCAATGGATTTTTTTGCAAAAAATCACAACAGAATGGTAATTTTTGCAATTCTCTTATTAATAAATAATGAAGATATCTGTGTGTCACTGTTTATGCTAAATAAGTTGCATGATGCACCAAAATTAAAAAAAATAATATAGACTGATCTATCAGAAATAAGAAATTAAAATTTCAGCAATTTTAATATGTTGGGGATATCTACTGATATGAAAAAAAAAAATTCTAAGGATTGTATATGTGCTGTGGAAAATTATTTAAATTCCGGATGATTTGGTGTGGAATGACTATGTACACTGTATACATAGTGCGATCAAAAAGTTCTGAGACTAGGTACGTAGCGCGCCAACAGATGGCAGCACACGGATGCGCAAGCAGCGGTAAGGGCAGTGACCTTCATGAGTCATTGTGCTGAGTGGCGTTATTCTGTGAACATCGGGAGCTGTGCTACACGATATTTGGTGACCACGTGCAGAACACGACTGTGATTTCGATGTGGACTGCAAATTAGAGCAGCGAGCGAACATCAAATTCTGTTTAAACTCGGCAAATAGGGAACGGAGACGCATGAAATGTTGCGGAAGGCTTATGGCAACGAGTCGTGCGCAGTGTTTTGAGTGGCACTCGTGCTTCAAGAGTAGCAGAACAGCACTAGAAGATGACAAGAGGTCAGGGCGACCTCTCGTCATCTTCCAGAGCCATTCTACCACTCTTGAAGCGCGAGTGCCACAGCAGACAGTCCACGAACAAAACCCCTAAAAATGTGGACAAAATTAGTAAACTGGTGCATGAGGATCGCCAAAGAACCATTCAAGACATTGCTACTATCATCAATGTGTCGTACGAAACAGTGCAAAAATTCTGACATCAGTTTTGAACATGCACCGCATTGCTGCAAAAGTTTGTGCCAAAGATTCTGAACCCCGAACAGAAGGCGCTCCGTGTCGAACACTGTCAAGCTCTTCGTCAGCAGGTGGTGAATGAACCAACGTTCCTGTCGCGGGTCATCACTGGGAATGAGACTTGGGTCTATGGTTACGACCTGGAGTCCAAACAACAGTCGGCGCAGTGGAAGAGCCCGGCATCTCCACGACCGAAGAAGGCCCGACAAGTCTGGAGCGCAACCAAAAGCATGCTCATCGTGTTCTTTGACATTCGTGGAGTTGTGCACCGTAAATTCATTCCCCAGGGGCAGACCGTCACCTCCCTTTTTACTGCGAAGTTCTGCGGCATCTTAGGGACAACATTCGTCGCAAACGACCTGAAATGTGGCGCAGGGGTGATTTCTTGCTCCATCACGACAATGCAGCAGCTCACAGAGTGTTAACAAAATGCCAGTTTTGCAGCAGCAACAGCATGACTACCCTTCCTCACCCACCTTACTCGCCAGATACCCCACCCCCACCCCCAGAATTCTTTCTGTTCCCGAAGATGAAGCTGAAGGGTCGCCGTTTTGAAGCCATGGACGAGTTCCAGCGCGAATCGCAGACAGTGCTTTACACGATTCATGAACAGGACTTCCAGGGAGCGTTCTAACAGTGGCAAAAACGCTGGCAGTGCTGTGTCGGTGCCCAAGGAGACTACTTTGAGGAAGATCAAAGCCAGACTTAAGTAACGTAAGTACTTTGTTGTATATCAACCTAGTCTTGGAACTATTTGATCGGGCCTCGTATTACAAGTAAGAAGACTGAAATGGTCTTCACTATAACATTATGGGAAACAGAAGGCTACCAAAATTTCAGCCACCTTTATCCTAAAAAATTCAAAAAATGTTCTTTTTAAACACAAATAACCTTAACTAATCATAATGCAAAGATAATCCTTCATCAAAACATTCATACAAGTACATTATGCAAAAGAAGCATTTATTAATAATGAAAGAGTAGTACATACTTACCAAACCTACACAGCACAACTCAAGTAGCAACAATACAACCTTGTCAAAATTATATAATAAATCAGAGCAAAAATTGCTAATGGCATTTCCTTATACTTAGATCATTACTAAATCAAATATGATACTTTTTAAAATACCAGTAAAGGAAACTAAAATGGAACCATGGTTTCAGCCACTATGGCTCTCGTCAGCCATTAAATTGTGTACATTGTACTGTCCTTGTTCAGCTTTTGAATTTTTTATCACAGGGTTGTGGTCTTGTGCTGCCGTCTCCCAGCTGGAATCTGTTGAATCTTTGAACAACTCTTCCAAACAAATAAAGTCTTCCGAAAATTCGACAGATTCCAGCTGGGAGATGGCAGCACAAGACCACAACCCTGTGATAAAAAACAAAAGCTGATCAAGAACGATACAACGTACATAATTTGATGGCTGATGAGAAAGAGCCCTATTGGCTGACACCATGGTCCCATTATAGTTTCCTTTACTAGCATCTTAAAAAGTATCGTATATGATTCAAAAACAATCTTGTCAAAATTGTTGAAAGAACAATTTTGACAACTGCCGTGCAAAGTCAAAAAAGAGCACTACCACAGAAGGTATGTTCTTAAAATACAAAATATTTCACTAAATATCTATGCTATATACATAATACACTTCTAATACAAAAATGAATTTTTAATCACACTTTTTTTAAACTCCTGTCCAGTTAAAGATAATGCAACATACCTTGTAACAGTCTTATTCCAGGCTACTGCAGAAGTGAAGTGATAAATGTTTTCATTTTATTTTATTTCCTAAGGATAAGAATTCCTATTGTTTTTTAGTTAAAGAAAGTTAACAATTCTTGCTTATTGCCATGTATGCTGAACTTGTAACACATCCCAACTATCTCCAGCTCCCTTCCCTATCTCTCTCTCTCTCTCTCTCTCTCTCTCTCACTCACACACACACACACTTCTACAGAAGATTTGGGGAAATTTTATTGCATATGCATTTCTGAATTAGCTTTTTGCTAAAATCTGACTTGTATGAGTATCATTTATGTATCAACAGTGGTGAAATTTTTTTAGTATTTTTACCATCAAAGGAAACTTCTTTCCACCATCCAAAAACACACAGTGCCTTCGAATTTACATAATGTACATGTTTCAAAGGGAAAATGGAAGGTACTAGCATAATAGCACATAGTGACATATGCACGAAAGACTTTTACACTGCAATGCAATACATTTATTAAGTTACAAAGAATATGTTTAAAAATTACTTACAAATTAAGCTATTAGTGTACTGATGCTTAAAACTCTGTACAGCTCAATAGAACTAAGGCGTTTATAGCAGTAGAAATGCCTTATATACTGCCAAGTTTTGGGCTTTTGGCCTGGCTAGACACAAGGGACCTCTATCACCCCCCCGCCAACTCTTGAAAAAGATAATTTCTTGGTAAATAATTTGGGGAACTATAAACATTGGCAATGTGGTCATAACAGTTAAAAAAAGATGGTCTGGTGATTCCATTATTGTGCATAAATTTATCTTCAGAGACTCTCCGTCCCCCCCTCCTTTCATTATTTTGTTTATAACTATGTATATTTATTTCACATTGTATCAACTAAAATGGCTTAGAGTTACTGAAATAATACTATCCACTTTGATAGATTCACAAAGCAAAGCCAGGAACGTTTAAACATTTCAAGGAAAATAAACCCATAACAAAAGTATAACAACTTATTTTTCAGTTGTATATAATAACTCTTTAAACATACTTCTTTGAATTGCAAAGTTAGTTATCTGACTTTTTGTGATGGAAGATCAACTTTGGTCACCATGATCGCACACTTAATGAAATGGCTATGCACTGAAAAAACGTATATTAAATTTCACAATTTCACAAATCATTAACACAAGGTCCTTTCTACATTAGGGAAACATAAAAATACAAGATTTAATTACGGGTGGAAAAACCACAGTTTTATTGGCACTTTTATACATAGAAGAATACAACAATATTGAGCATTATAATGAATAACTTGAAACATTTTTCTGAGAAGTTTGATCTTTAATGAAAGCACAACTGATCTTACATTACATTTTTAAAGGTCACTTTTAACATGAAGGTGGCATGAAATGTACATGGAATTACTGATGCATTTCATGCAACACCCACCAATCAAACAGTTTGATTAACTTAATGATGTTATGAATAAGCTCTTGGAAAAGATACCTCGATTTAAAAAAAATGATAAACTGAGAAGTGACACTATTTTGGGGCAATCTGCAAAGCACTAGCATTTCTAGTTTTCGGATACCTGTCACGGTCCATTATCAAAAGAGTAAGCCTCCCTTAACTTCCAGTTTTGCTATTTTTGTTCTTCAAATATAGTTTATGAATGAAGTCAAGTTAGTTATCTACAGTATTAAACTGCTATGAGAAAATGAATTTGTTATAACAGCATGTTAAAAACTCTAGGGAATTATTATGAAAGAACTTTCATAAATGTCTTCTTCCAGTTTGGCTTTTATTAATTTCTTTTCTGAAATTTAATGATGTTAATCACAAAAGAATTCTTATTAAATCTTCATTGAATCTACATAGAAGCTTTTCACAAAAAATATCCATACACATCTATTTCATGGAAAAATAAAGGATGAATTCAGTGAGAGTTTATGGTTGATTATTTACTTAAAAAATCTAGTACTTTAGCAAAACTTGTGTTCATATATCACTACCACAGCACATATACTGTGCCAACTGAGTATTCACACAATCTCATGGTCATATTTTACTTTTATCATAAACTCCCTTACGCATGATCCTTTCAAGTTGGCTTCTTACACTTCGTTCTGTCCCTCCGGTAATAGAGAAATTGAAAAAACAAATCATCTTACTTTCATAGTCATTAAAAGGCGGCTGATGATTATGAGCACCAATATATTTCAAAACTGTATTTTCAGTCGTGTGTACACGAGCAGAGCACTTTATCTTGTGATATTCACAGCACTTCCAAATGGTCTTATCACGAGCAGCTTTCTCTTTCCGGAACATGTAACCACTGCAGAAAAGCAAGTTATGTCCTTGGGTGTTCTTCAACAAACACATGGTATCTGGAAAAAAAGAACAACACTGAAATTAATCATGAAGAGCAGAAGAATGATGAATACACTTTGTATATTAACAACAATTAATGGCTGAAACTAAAGGTCCTTTTCTATTGAGGAAAATAAATGTATATACACTTTGATATAATACACATCTTCACTTAGGACACTAAAACTTTACAAGCTAGACTACAAATTGCTTGCCACTGTTTACACTACAATTTTCATAACACCTTTGTTCTCATAAATTCCATGAACATGGCAACACAGCTTAGGGTTCATACAACAAGACTTATAAAAATAAACCCTATAATACTTGTGGAGTTTTTGTTTTTTATCACCACAGTTTTCTTATTGCTATCTTTACATTGTTCACTATATTCTATTTTCACTATCGATCAGGAGTTACCATGTTTCAAAGTATGATATTATTAAAAATGAGGAGTATCTGTTTTAAGCAGCATTAACTGGTTGGCTCAATAACAGCATCCTTGAAGAACAGCTCCCGCTGTAATGCATGTGTGCCACATGATTACTACCTCACCAGATGAAAGTGTTGTATGTTGTGTTGCCAGACAAGGCTTACTATGGTGTGAGAGAGAGAGAGAGTCCGTGTGCGTGTGTGTGTGTGTGTTTTGAGGAAAGATGGCAGCAATCTGCTTGCAAAGTGATAAAATACTGTAAATCTGTTGTTTTTTTAATTGTAAAGTGCATAATCTTGTTTGTATGAGAAAAAAAAATTACAAATGTGTTTAAGAAAAGGTTAAGTTTTTAAATTCAAGATGATGCTGGATTTACAATTTGGATTTACACAGCATTTGTGGTGAGATCATTCTTTATTATTCAACTTGTGAAGTATGCTACTGAACAGAATATCTTCTCTTCAATTTATGCCTAAAGAACTATATTCAAATATTGCTACAGCATAATTACTTCAATTTGCTCAGGTATACAAGGGTTATCTTTTGTTTTATATCATGTTAAACAACAGAAATAAAAAATCTATGATTAGAAAGCTATATATATATTAAGCTTAAGATTTCATTAGATGGGTTTGATCTAATGTGGTGTTCTGATCCTTTATTCTAGTTACACATTATTTTCTTTTTCTCACAGATGTTTCAATATGCTATAAAACAAGTATTACTTTAAAAGTGAACTTAGTTTTAGAAAATGACTGAAATGGGTTTTTAAAAATGCACTAGATGTTGCACAGTATCAAGTTTGCTTCAAATGCAGATAAAAAGTTCAAAAATCTGTGCAAAATTTATGAGTGACCAATTTTTACTTTGGAGTATATAAATCAATGTAGAATTAATACCCACCAAAGCACATAAGATTATTATTCACTGGAATAGAAATACTACAATGAACTGTTATACATGTGACCCTCAGAAAATTCAACTCCATGGAAATTCCACTAAGGATAGGACATCAAATGTGTGCAGTGCACCTTTCCAATTTGTACAAGAGTGCTATAGTATCACAAACTAACAATGCCTAAATCACCTGAAAACTGATACTTGTTCAATGAAGTTTTGTAGGAATGTTGGAACCTTAAAGGATCTCCATATCAAGCCTGCCTTAAAAATATGTTATGGTGTATTTAAGAAGGAACCTGTTGTGATGACTAAGGCTTACCAGCAGCTCTCATTTCCTGTAGGCACAGGGTGTACAAGTATGAATTTTCAATGTGGCTTCAACAATGACAAGTACATCACATTTTTTGTAAATGAATTTATGGCACCTCTATTATTAATAGTGTATTGTGGAATTAACTTTTTATGGGTCTTATAGAGGTTATTATTCATGAAAGTTGGTTGTCAAATTTTCGAACTGAAGCCTAGTTCGTCATCAGGACTACGTCACTGGAGTAGTTGCTGCCACTCAGTTGGAAGAGTCCAACCGCAATTATTGTTAATTGTGGCACAATTAACGATAATTGCAGTTGGACTCTTCCAACTGAGTGGCAGCAACTACTCCAGTGACGTAGTCCTGATGACGAACTAGGCTTCAGTTCGAAAATTTGACAACCATCTTTCATGAATAATAACCTCTAAAAGACCCGTAAAAAAGTTAATTCCACAATATAATTTTATGTCTCAGGACTTCATTTTTAGAAATCTGAAACCTTTTCTTAAAATAAAACATTTTCTGATTTTAAGAATTCAAAATGAGAAAGCAATAATAAACTACTGTTTTTAGAATTTTCCATTAAAATAACCTTTGTATTCATTCAAAAAGATGAGGTGACATGAATAATACTTCAAAAGACTGTTGACATGCTGGAAATGTGAAAATTCCAATGAAGCACAATTGTTTCTACAGAATATTAAATTAGTATGAATACCGAACAGCCATCTCAGATTAATTCATGCACTCGATGTGGACCAGGAACACCAAATAGAAGTCATCGCTCTTTCCACGATAATAAGTGAGTCACGGAAAAATTATCATCTGCCGCCACCGGGAATCGAACCCAGGGTCTTCCAGTTACGCGCCGGACATGCTATCACTGCACCACAGTGGCCTCAAATTCCCAAGACTCACATATGAACTAACTGTCAAATCACGTGGCAGGCTGTTTCTTGGAGCCCCCACACAATGCTGGGGATTCACCAAAGATGGAAAGCAGCAACTGGTGAATCCCCAGCATTGTGCGTGGCTCCAAGAAGCAACCTGCCATGTGGTTTGGCAGTTAATCACATGTGAGTCTGGAGAATTCGGGGCCACTGTGGTGCAGTGGTAGCATGTCTGGAGCATAACTGGAAGACCCTGGGTTTGATTTCCGGTGGCAGCAAATAAGAATTTTTCCGTAACTGTCTTATAAACGTGGAAAGAGTGATGACTTCTGTTTGGTATTCCTGATCCATGTCAAGTGCATAAATTAATTATTCAATCGCCTCCTAGTTATTTGTTTAGTTGCTGCTTTCCATCTTTGGTAAAACACTAGCATTGTGCTGGGCTCCAAGAAGCAACCTGCCATGTGGTTTGGCAGTTAATCACATGTAAGTCTGGAGAATTCAAGGCCACTGTGGTGCAGTGGTAGCATGTCTGGCGCTTAACTGGAAGACCCTGGGTTTGATTCCCGGTGGCGGCCGATAAGAATTTTTCCGTGACTCACTTATTAATGTGGAAACAGCGATGACTTCTGTTTGGTTAGCCATTTCAGATATCATGAGAGCTCAATTTATGACTTCATGACATGCAATGAGGAGGAGTAAGTTTCTGTCATATGACTTTGGACAGTACATTTCCAAGCAACTGAAGTAAAAAGGGAAACCGAACAAACATCCAGATTGCATTAGTTCATGCTTCCCATGTTTTCTTACATCAGCCAACCTTCCATACTGAAGTCAAGTTTCTGGGTCAAAAATCCTCAGTTCTTCAGCTAGGAGTTTTGTAAAAATTAATTAACAGTTTATGGCCAAAGCATACAGCAAGCACAGGATAGTTCATCAGAAAGGGCTCTTCATCAATTAGATATTTCATTACACTTCTACTGTACATTTACACTCAGTCATGCGGCAGGCATTAAAAAATGCACACCAAAGCGTCAAAGTAAGGTGGGAACAAGACACGATAGATTCTGATATGCTGATTCTAGAATCTCATTTAACTGTATAAAGGAGAATGGAAGAAGTATCTATAAAATAAATAATCAGAAACTATTATTTTACTGCAACCTGGCATCAGCATTTTTCTACTGCAAAACATGTTCAGATACATGGCAGAATTTCAGTAGTAGGAGTTTTACTTGTTCAGATACATGGCAGAATTTCAGCAGTTGGAGTCTTACAATAGCTGCAACATTACTTCACAGAACTAAGTGAGAGCAAGTAACAACAAACAAGGGCACACCCAGAATTTAAATAAAAAGGTCCACATAATATTGTCTTTTATTTCAACACACACTCGCATCAATTCATCACCCTTATACTGGATAGATATTGACAAGAAAAATTATTATTAACTGGACACTTTTACTTTGTCAGGCCTCCATGGTTAGGGATTACAGCGCCATTTACAATGGAGATTTGAAATTTCCTGGCTGGCTTTCAGGGACAGCAAGCACTTAACTCTCATAACAGACACCACATCTGCCTTCTTTTGATAAATATCTAGGATCTCAGGAACCATTTGAGACAGATTTGAAATTTTGCGGATGGCTTTTAATGACTAGACATAACCGCCGCATCATGTTTGCACTTTGTTTGTTTGCTTGTTCACCTATCTGTCCTATATTTTCGAATATCTTGGGAGCAGAATGAGATGAAAACTTCTGGACAGAGGTTAGGGACCCAACATAATTCTCGCCCAATGTAAGCACTTTGTCCATATATATCTTCCTGTCTGCATGCAAGCATTTGTTAACAATTGGGGAACAGTTTCAGGTAGAGGTTGTCATGTTCATAAAGAAGTGGAGTAATCAAATGAGCTTTATTCACATCACAAAATCAAGCCTTTTGGGCATTTTTCTCATTTTGTCTAGTACTTCACAACAAACATCTTCAACTTGAAGGTCATTACTATTTTAAGGGGAATCAGATTTGTTAATTCCCTTATCTGTTGGTGTAACCCTAATAAAAATGAAGCACATTTCATTAAAAATGCAACACCTGATTAAAAAAAATTAACAATATGGTCAACTGATGATAAGCTAAAAATCACAATTAAAACCTTTTGTTGATTACTTGGACAAGCGCAAAAACTGTTTCACCAACTTAACAGTGAAGGCAAGTGTGATCTTCATAGAAATCAATGGGAGGAGAATTCTGGAAGAATTAATTCTTCACAAATAATGAGCACAAAGATGCCATACTTTTTACTGTTCCCCCATCTAGCCATCCCTCAGAAAATTTAAAAATTACATTCAAACTAGTTAACTTTTTCATGGGATTTATCTAAGTAATGTTTCAATTTTCTGTATAATTTCAGAGAGAATTCCTCTCCTTTGTCAGGCAGTCATTCAATCCAATCTCCGTCACTTAAAAATTACATTGCCCTGAAATGGAAATCGAACCTGCATCTTCTGATTTATGTTCAAGCATGCTTGTGCTGTTATAGTAACATGCTCAAACATAAATTGGGAGATGCAGGTTCAATTCCCATTCTAGGGGGATGTAATTTTCAAGTTTTCTGAAGAATGGCTACATGGAAAACAGAAAAAAGTACAGCACTTATATGCCTACAGTGTTATTATAAGTTCAATCTTATTCTGAACAAGACACATGTAGCAAGATGACCACTCAAACTTTCAAATACTGACTCAATCACATTATTAGCTGAATACCCCAGCCATGCACTTTATGGTAATTCCACTAAAACAAATACACCATACAACAAAACTAATTACTGACAGGATCCAATGAGATCACAAACATGCATGTGGGACACAAATAAATGAAAATTTTTAACTGACAGAAAAATCTGAAATGTTAGTATTAACTTAAAAATAAGTATGCTCACTTCTAATCATGAAAAAAAAAAAAACATACTAGGATGCACAAAAATTACCATGAAGACAATGAACTACACTGTTTCCTAACAAATCACCAGATACTACAAAGTGACAGCAGAAATGTCACTAAAGAGTTGGCATCCAATATGTTCTAATATGCTTGATAGAAAAAAAAATCTTCACACTAGATTAGTGTTCTAGGCAACATGTAAAATGTTTACAGCAAGCTTGATATTGCAGTACAATTTGATCTCTGCAATATTCCAGTAAAATCACAGATGCACAGGATGGGTAAAGTCAAAATACTGTTTGGCAGTTTCATGGCAGATGATATGCATCTAATGGGCATTTCTACAAAACATGTTCTTTCCACACCAAGCTAGAGGCCAACCCAGCATCTACTGAACAAGATACACTGCTACCAGTTTCTTATACATACACCTCCACATTCTGCTAAAGACAAAACAGATACTGCTGGTAAATACCAACAGTTCCCTACTGTGTGCCATTGGTCTTATTCTGTGCAGATACGCTTGGCATTGAAATGATCTATGCATCTGGGATAAAGTTTTTATTTTGAGAAAAATGGATCTACATGGTTTAAATTCAGTGATCTCCTTATGTTTTATATTCACCAGTTGGCATCAGGACCACGAGGATGTGTTATTTTCTAATTATCAAACAGAACTACAACTTTTTTAATGGTAAGGACCATTTTTTATGAAATCACATAAGGACCCCCTACTTTATCTCAGATTTCTTTAAAATATTGGTAAATTGGCTGGTCTGCACGGAAACTGAAAATATTTTAAAGTTTAGCTTATTTCACCTCAAGATTTAAGTATACTGCATGCTCAAAATTGATTTTGAAAGCTTTCAAAAATGGCATTTTACTTGATATTAATATGAATGGATTTTATGGGAAAAAAAAAAAACTTCAAGGTTGAAGTTCAACACTTGACCTTCATTTTTTTTTCTTTTTTTTAAATTCATTCAAGCTATATATGAAATGGAAGGCCAATTTACATACACACAAACACTTAAGTTCTGTAGAACAGGAGTTAAAGCAATTTTAATGTTCTACAAGGGCAAATTTACATTTTTCTTTCTGCTAATTCCTGATCTCCACATCAGAGAAAATTTTCATGCCAAGGTTTCTAATTTAAGTAGCTTAATATCTCAGCACTCGACAAGTTCAAGTTTTAGATGGTCAGGTAAATGCCTTAGTTCAGTTCAGCAGAAACAAAAATGCAGTAGCTTCCAGAAGTAACTAAGCAAGTGATTCCCTGAAATCCATGTGAACTCTTAAGGGATAAAAGATTCCAAAAAACTGAATTAAATGCAAACAGTTAAAGCATCACAGAAAGTACATTTGTCTTCAGTTAGGTTCAGATGCCAATGGAACCAGTCATCATAAGACATAGAAAAGAAATGCAGCTTACATGTATAGTGCAATAAATAAATATATATATATATATATATATATAAAATCAGATAATCTTAGTTTATGATTAATTTTGAGCTATCCAAGAACTTTAATGTAAACATCAACTGCTAGTGTAATACTTAAGCTTTAAATTGGAGAAATGTGCTAGATAAGACAAACAACTTCCACTACTTTGATTTATGCACACAGATATAGGAGTCAGGCTACTGTTGAAAGATGAATTTATATAATTTAACAGAAAACACAGAAATCTAAAAATTTCTATGTTTAATATATAAATTGGTACAGAACCTAATTTACATATTAAACATAGAAATGACTTCAAAAAAATTATATAGGTTTACACAAAATACAGAAGTCATGTTAATTTTTAGAAAACTAAATGTTAAAGCAAACATGTTTTGATGTAAAAAATGTACTTCCAATTTGAAATTTGTATTTAAATTATAGACAGATTTTTATCACAAGAGTCAATATATTCTACAGAACTCCAAAATTTTTAGCACGTGAATTATTTAAAACTGGGCATTGAAATAAAAAATTTACATACACAATTTTGAAACTTCGTTTCACAGTCAATTTTTATATTTACAACAAATTAAGTTGTTTGTTTTTAACAAACTTATAAAATATTTGCCTGCCAATTTTTACAATTCAATTTTTAACATAAGCAACATTGTTTGGGGGATTTTTTTAATAAAGTACTGCTCACCAATTGTCATAGTAAACTGACTGAATGACTGTGAAAAAAGGAAATGAATGAATTTAAATTAGTAAAATTACTTACAACTGAAAGATTTTTTTTTTTTTTGGCAAGATCTCCTACCATATCACCAAATATCAGTGTTTCTACAGAGCTCAAAATAAATGACAAAACTACAAGAGCACTCATTCTTTGCTGAGATTTAGATGTTTTTCAATAATTATGAATAGTTTTCAACAAAGGAAAGCTTCATTTTCCAAAGGCATTACTGATGGATATGCATAAGTAAATACTCAGAGTAACATCAAAATTTGGAAAAACTGAATTGATTATTTTTTCCATCTTAATAATGGAACATATCTGCAACAAGAACACTTGCATCTGTCACTAACCAATTAAATTTCTGAAAATGCAAACATTCTTGTTCAATACAAATTTTGATGACGACAATTCATTTTTCTTTTTTTGGTGTAAATATGACAATGATTGTAAGTCAGAAAATATCCGAAAACTTGAAACTTTCGTCATCCTGGAGAGGAAATTGAACCCGCGTCTCCCAGATAGTGCCCGGGTATGTTAACCACTACACCACCCAGAACAACCAAGTCTTAAGTTTCTGATCAATTTAAATATAATCATCACAAGATTCGCTAGTCGAAGCAACCAGCATTCATGTTTAGTGAATCTGGTGGTTAAGAATCCTATCCCGTGATTGCCCGGAGGAGCAGATAAATCATGAATGGAAAATATATTGTATGGTATGGTGTAATCCCATTTTCCATTCATGTTTCTTGTTCAAATTCAAATAAATAATCTAATGGGGCCACAAGCTGCAAAATGAGTTGCATAACCAGTTTGCTATCCTCTCATTACCCATACTACCCTGGGGCCCTCGATCTTGTAGAAATCTGCTTCATGGAATAAGTCATTCCAATTTTGGGCTTTGAAAACTGTCACCCCCAAATTAATTAAAATGTTTGTAAAAACTACTTGCTCCAGGGTTCAAGCTTTTCACTCTTATACCCCACCCCACCCCTCCTGAGTTTGACCTGGTTGTTTCGTGTTTAATAATTAAAAATATAAAGAGTACTTACTATAATGCAATTATATTAAATATTAAATGCATTATACTACTATGTTTTATTAATAGAAATGGAAAATGCCATTTCATTGTTTTGTGTTTGTTTGTTTGTTTAATAAAGTAGAACAGCTTTTGTCACATATATTCCCAAAATTTTGGTGTCTCTCAATATTCATGTCCCAGGTTAGTCCAGTGAAAAACCCACCCCTGTCTAACAGATACTATAATTTTAAGAAACACATTCTATTATATTATAATCCAAGACATTCACAGTTTATGAACATGCCTTGTAAAAATTACAGTTTTGTCAATGACATTACTCAGAGAAATTGTGAAACTCATCAGTTTTATTAACTTCATAATTCTAGCATCAATCACATGGATAATCATGCAGGTTTTGAAAATATACATCTAACTTCTATAAAAGGAGTAGTTATTAAAAAGCACAGTCTCAGCATTATAGATCTCTTGAAATACTCCAAGGAGTATAAAAGAATACTAAAGTTACACAAATGGCTGATCAGTAAAATCCCTTCACTTTTTAACAAAATGGTAAGAAAACAACTTATAGCATGACAAATCAGTAAAGAAAACAATACAAAGTGAAGTGAAACAATCCAAATAAATATGTCACAGTAAAAATAGGAAGTTTAAAAACCCACTCTTAAGAATATAAACTCAAATTTTAAGAGTGGTCACCATATTTTTTTTACTAGTGACAGGTAGAAGTTAACTACAGCTCTTTACAAAGACTCAAATAACACTTGAAAGTTCTAAAATTTCCTTTTTTACAGTAAAAACTGATTCTCACCACATGCTGATTAGTTAACGTTGGTTTTAACCAATTCTGAATGCTAATATCCATTTCTTATATTTTATCTCCAATTATCATACATTTGAGATTGACGAAGAGTAAAAAGGCTGAAATTTTTCATCAGGCAAAGAACTGGAATGTGCAACCAAAACAGTGTGAATATAACACAGCATAGGCAAGGTGGAATTGTTCACTGTAATTCATTTATGTAAGCATTGAACTAGAGTACATCACTGCATTCACAATATAAAATTACTGAATTCAAAACAAAATAAAATGTTTTTAAAAGACATTGCTTCACACAGTTTTTTCTTCTTGTTTTGTTTTGTTGTTGCACTAACTTGGACATCAGCTCATGTTTCCATTTGCAAGCAAGCCTTGCTTTCTTCTCAGCAAATTCTACGGCCATATTTTCTTTTGTGCAAAAGCTTGGAAACTTTAAGTTTGGTATAACTCAAAGTTTCCAAGCTTTCGCACATCACCCAAATGGCTTTTTCAAGGAAAGTAGACAGCAAAGTGCAAATTGAACAATAGAATGCTTCAACAATTTGAATGTGGTGACTTGACAATAAACAAACAGATGTGAATGTAATTATTCATTCAAAGACAAGAGGCATTATATGATCATTTAGCACGTGGGATCATGGAAGTAAAACAAAAGACATTCACTATTTGAAGAAGTGGTTCCAAATTTGTAGCAACTCTAGCAAGATGCTATCATTGCAAGACTTGCTGTTGGTAATGATCTCCAAAGTTTCTCAAATGCCAGTAGATTTAGGGGTGGAGTAAAAAGCTAATTTCTTTATGGCATCCCACATGGGAGTAGTGGACTTGAACTTCTATATTTTTGTTCTATTATTCAGTTTGCAGTTTACCTTCCTTGAAAAAGCCATCTGGTTGATGTGTGAAAGCTTGAAAACTTTGAGTTCCATTCCATGCCAATAAATTCAGATTACTAATATAGTTTTAATATTTTGAGTATACTTGGTGTACAATTTCTTGTTATTAATTAATCAATATACACTGGCGGAAAGTGAAAAAAGAACACCAAGAAGGAGACGTCTGATACCAACGAAATTTATACATCATAATAACGGAATACAGAGGATAACGTGATCAAAACATTATGGCAAAATACAGCTGTATTTGCTGGTAAACTGAAAAATAACATTTCCATGTAACATGGTTAGTACGAGGTTGAACCGCCACGAACTGCGTCACACTGTGCAATTCTGGCATGGAGTCTGTCGTACAGATGTTGGATGTAAGTTTGGGGTATTGAGTTCCAAGCATCCTCAACCTGGACGCGCAAATCGGGGATGGTCGTGGAGACCGGATAAGTCGTTGTCCCTTAAATCCTGCATGTGCTCAATGGGGGACAAATCCGGTGAATGTGCAGGCCATGGAAGCTGTCTCACACCTTGAAGTGCATGTTGCGTTGCACGTGCCGTGTGTGGGCATGCGTTATCTTGCTGGAAAACACCACAATGGACCGACATTACAAATGGCACAACAACGGGCTGAATGATGTTGTTGATGTAGGAGGTGTTGTTTAACGTACCCGGTACAAACACTAGTTGTGTACAGGAGTGATAGCTGATTGCTCCCCACACCAGGAGACCAGGTGTAGGCCCTGTGTGCCGCTGGCGGATGCA
Organism: Macrothele yani; assembly: GCA_039090855.1. Lineage (NCBI taxonomy): Eukaryota > Metazoa > Arthropoda > Arachnida > Araneae > Macrothelidae > Macrothele > Macrothele yani. Next base: position 8,172,542 of record CM077014.1, read on the forward strand.
AGAAGGGTGGAGACGCTCCCCTGTGCGTCTGTGAACACGCATAAGACCATCGGAGGCTCCCAAGCAGAATCTGCTTTCATCGCTGAACACGACAGATCGCCATTGCGTTCTCCAGTGCAGACGTTGGCGACACCACTGCAGCCGTTCCTGACGGTAGGCTGGAGTCAGAGGTACACATGCCAGAGGCACACGTGCACGTAGTCCTGCATCCAGTAGACGGTTACGGATTGTTTGCACAGTCACCTCAGGTGCAACGGCAGTTCGGATTTGCGTCGCAGTGGATGTTCTGCTTGACAACTCCGCTCTTCTTATGCGTCGATCGGTCCGCTTATCAGTTCGTCTGTGACTCCCGGTTCCACGTCTTCTCGTGTGGGAATGTTCCTCGGACCATCTATACCACCATCGTACCACCACCGATACTTCCTGTCCAATTTGCTCCGCAATGCGACGATACGACCACTAGGCCTCGGGGAGTCTGACTAGACGAATTCGCTCAAAGTCCGATAACTGCTGAAATCGTACACGTCTTCCATGTCCAGGCATTGCAGCTTCTTCAGGGTCTTCGCACATGTCCGTACGCCGACGACTGATTACATTCACTTCAGCGTACTCCTTAAATACCACCGACGATAATTTTGCATATTATGCTGTGCTGTGGCGTAAGCGCTCACCGGTTGGTCCTGAAATGAACATCATACCTACGTAAACTCAACTTCATTAACATATGTAAATTTCATGATTGTTCGCCAATTCCTTCTTGGTGTTCTTTTTTCACTTTCCGCCAGTGTAGTTACACATATGGTAAAACAACATTCCACAAATATTGATGTCAGTTAGGGCAAGAACAAGTGAATAAGAAGTCACAACGTATAACCTAATGTTTCTTTATCTCACACATACAATCAATGCATTTGAAAATATACACTATATTGACAAAAGTCACCGGAAACATGCTGTGTTCCAAAACCTTGTCGAAAGCATGTCTTGAAGGGTCAGTGCATGCATTAAGGCCAAAGGTGGACTGACACCGTACTAATCTATGTCAATAAATGCTATGCTGTGTTTCTCTTCTAGGTGTCTGCTGACTTTTGTCAATATAGTGTATATTATCAAATGCATTGTACACACACAGCGATAGGTATGCACTTCCATTCAGTACATAATGCTGCCGCTAACTGTTGCTTAGTAGTAGGCTTTGGTTCCTAACTTCTTATGCGCCGCTTTAATTCATCCCATAGGTGCTCTATGGGATTAAGATCAGGGCTCTGTGCTGGCCAGACACACACGATACAGAATTATTGTCAAACCACGCTATGGCAGTCCTTGCTTTATGGCTCGGTGCATTATCCTGCTGGTACGAATAAGGCTCGGTTCCATGATATTACCACAGAGTTGGTAGGACATAATATCAAGGAGACATGCTGGTTATCAGGTTTGTCTACAAAAACCAATGTGCCAGGACCATACCACGAAAAACACCCCCACACAAGTACACTGCCAGCTCCAAACATGACCGTAGGAACAGTACACTGTGCTTAATAGCGTTCCCCCAGCTGCCAACATACCCACGCATGGCCATCCGACTGATGGATCGTGTATCTGGATTCATCAGTCCATACGACCTGTTTTCATTGATCTACAGTCCACAATAAATGTTCTTTACACCATGCTAAATGACGAGTAGCATTCCGAGTGGAGATGAAAGGCTTGTGAGCAGCCGCACGACCACGGAACCCATGGAATAAAGTTCTCTGCGAATGGTACATGAACATACCAAGGTTCCAGCATTTTTACTCACCTGTACACTGAGGTCTTGTGAAGTAATCCGTCGATTAGCTGTAACGAATCTCCTGAGGCTTCGACGTCCTCTATCACCGATTTTCTTTGGTCTGCCTACGTTTTGCTGCTTCAGGCACACCATGTGTCTTCCACTTATTCAGTACATCCAAAATAGTTGACTTGGGTATGTTTAAACTCCTCTCGGTTTCTCTTATTGGACAGCCCACTAACATAACACCCAACAATCTTTCCTTTCTCAAAGTCAGTTATCTCCCGCTGTGACATTTTTCACTCGTACCGTGCATCTTAACAACGCAGAGGATCCATTCATTTGCTTTTGAAGGGGTGTCTGGTGAGTTTTGTCAATATAGTGTATATGTATAAACTCTTTGCCAAAAGAAACAGAGTACCCCTAGGAAGTCATTCGATCCTGATGAAACTCTGCATGCAAGTACCTCAGGGTCAAATATGCAAATAATTAAAAATTGACTAATGATGAAATAGTGACCCACCACAGTGTACAGCAACCATGCACTGAGGAAAAGCAAAACTTGCACGCAGGGGCAATTGTGACAGCAGATTGCAGTTGCAATAGCCTCCACGGACTGTGAGGATGCCTTAATGTCTGATCTGTGCACAATATGAGCAGTTGAGCAAGTTTGAGAGAAGACATACAATTGGGTTGAAAGAGGCCAGTTGGTCAAGTCGCCGTATCACCAGGCATTTCGACCGGAGTGGCGCGACAATGTTAGCACCAATGGGTCAAGGAAGGCACAATCCAGTGGCATGCAGGCAGTGGGCAGCCAAGGACAACAGCAGAATGCAGAGATCAAGCGATTGTGAAAGTTGCACGAACAGAATCGAATTCATTGCTTTTAACCATTTGTGGCGATGTTGCGTCATCTACAGGTGTGGAAGTGGCTATGTCCATGTTGCGTCATCTACGGGTGTGGAAGTGGCCATGTTGCGTCATCTACAGGTGTGGAAGTGGCCATGTTGCGTCATCTACAGGTGTGGAAGTGGCCATGTTGCGTCATCTACAGGTGTGGAAGTGGCCATCCAGACCATTACCAATGACTTGTAGCACAGGGACATTTGAGGAGGCCTTTCTGCCACCTACCACTAACCAGTAAGCATCACCGACACTGATTGCAGTGGTGCTGGGCCTCATCAACATGGAATAGTGTCCAGTGGCATTGTGTTGTCTTCAGTGACGAGTCATAGTTTGCACTTGGTGACGATGACTAGTGCATACGTGTCTGCCGATGAGCCGGCCAGTGCCCGGATCCTGCCTTTACTATGGAACAGCACATGGCTCACACACCGGGAATGACTACCTGGTGAGCCATCTTCTACAATAGCCAGAAACCCATGATGACTACCTGGTGAGCCATCTTTTTTTTTTTTTGATTGGAGGTGTAACGACCACCGTGAGCAACTCAATGGGCTATAAGCAGTCGCCCGTCCCTAATTTAGGGTCACTGGTTCCAGGGAAGGGAGAGAGCCAGTGCCGTAAGACAAACACAACATCCATGCCTGACCGGGATTCGAACCCGGACCCCTTACGGACGAATGATCAGAGGCTAGCGCCTTAGACCACTGCACCACCGGGGCGGCTGAGCCATCTTCTACAATAGCCAGAAACCCATGATAGTCTCCATACCACCCTCACAGCTCAATGGTACGTTGACGACATTCTACAACCTGTTGTGTCACCATTCCTGTCGCAGCATTACCAAGAAATTTTTCAACACTATAATGCCCAGCAGTATGGCTCTCCCAGGCCTTCCTCTGTAATGTTGACATCCTTCCATGACCAGCCTGTTCAAACATGTTTAGGGCATGATGGGACACCCCCTACACCATCCCAGAATGTCAGTAAACTCACCCACAATTTGGACACCATCTGGCATGCTATACCGCAGGACAGCACCCGTGAACTGTATGTGTCTATGTCACGCCAGGTAACCACTTGTAATTGAGCCAGAAGTGGTGCTACAACGTACTGACTTGTTCAACTAGTGGAGCTGCTTTACCCAAATAAGTGGCCCAATTGCTCTGGAATTGCAATAATTTATTTTCCTATACATATACATTGCACATAACTATTTTCATTTTGAGTGGATGAATTCTTCTGGGTGCTTTAAGGGGGGGGTTGCAAAGAGTATGTGTATGTTGTGTGCATATAAAGCAATTTTACTGCCCAGCCATTAGACTGGATTCCAAGGAACAGAAAAAGACCCAGAGGAAGACCACATGGGAGATGGGTGGATAAAATTCAAAAGCATGTCAGAATGACATGAAGGAGGCAGGCTCATGACAGAATGCTGTGGAAGGGACTTGGGTAGACTTTCATCTTGGTCTCCACAAATCTGATGATGAGGATATATCATCATCCATTCACAATCCATTGGTGGACAAAGATCTTCCCAAGTGTCCTCCAGGTCATCCTGGCATGCTTTTGAATTTTACCCATCCATCTTTCATGCAGTCTTCTTCTAGGTCTCTCCTTGAACTTTAGTATCTTGCCTAAAATTTTAGTTTTCCAACAGTGGTCAGCCAATTCACACCATTGTGCAGCAGGTTGTGTAGGCTGAAATTATCTTGGTAACACTGCTGTACTGTGGAACTACTTGCCAAAAAGGAGCGTCTGTTACTTTGTATAATTCTCTCCGGCCACTGAACATTGACCAGTTGTTTCCACCCACAAGACCACCACTTACAGCTTGTTTCATTGTTTGTGCACAACTCATTGTACTCCCTTGATTCAGTTGTTCTAGCATAGTCGAGACGGTTCGCAGTTTCTGAGATGCTTGCATCTGTCTACCCAGCACCCACCATCATGCCTCTTTCAAAGTCACTTAAATCACAAGTATTACCCATTTTGTGCACATCTGAATACTTTGCAGTAACAGGACTTGAAAAATGCCATGCCTGAGATGTTAGGGGCATATAAATTATTGGTCTGAGCAGGTGGAAAAAATGAACTAGTTGCCAGGTGCACCTAGTTGGAAACAGAAACATGCATGGTGAATTTGCTACCATAATAAAAATGACTGTTTCAACCTGTCATTTTTTATTCCACTGCAAACCAAGGATTTTGTATTACTGTTGCAGTCAGGGGTATATCACCTTTATAACTAACTGTCTTATGATCTACATATAGGCATTAAGGAAATACGATGTTCTACTCCAAATGTCATTTTCACTTGCGACAAGAGTACGGAGTTGCTAAAAAATATTAATTACACTTTTTAACCTAAAAAATGTGATTATTTTTTTATTTATTTTTTTGCTTCAAAAGATAGATTTTTTTTGTACATCCTACTTTTTTACTACCTGGGCAGGTAAATTTTTTCTCCATATATCCAGCTGGGCATGTGGCATTTTAGAAACTTTTCGAGCCCTGAGTAAGTTGTTGATAAAGCCATCTCAACATCATATTTGCGTATGAAAGTGAGGATAAGGTACATGTTTAATTGCTACTCAATGCTTCCAATACTTTGCTACTTTAGTATATATGTGTGCACATGCACCATCAGCTTACATTATATGAAAAAAACTTGAAATGTTTTTCTGTTCTTCCCCTCCCCTCTTTTCGCTTTCTTTTTTTTTTTTTTTTTTTTTTCAAATATCAAACAATCAAATTGAAGTTTACCGAAATATCAAAATACAATTCATGTCCAAATTCAGTGTCAGGTTTACTTTCAGTGTGAAACTTGGGCTTGCTTCTTTTTTGCACCAATGTTGAATTCAAGGCCACATTTTTGAAAAGCACATGTGCAGTTCTTTTTTGACAGAAAGCATATGATTTCTTTCTCTGCTTTTTATGTTTGCCCGATATGAGAAAGCTTGTGTTCACAGAAGCAAGAAATTAAAAAGTTGCAAAAATTTTTTACCACTTTTGCGAAAATCACAGGATACTCTTTTCTTTTTTAAATATGCAACACATAGAGCACATCACAGAATTTTATCTTCAAAGTTCAACTGCATTGTACTTTGGTTAATAGTTATGGTTCTTGAAGACAGAAGATTTTTTTGAATTTAGCAAGAAAGAAAGAAAGAAATGATTTTCAAAAAAAATCGCACATTTCTAAAAACAACAAAAACTGGTAGTAAAGGTTTTCTGTCATGATTCCAAATGGCTGATAATAGGATAACTTCCTTGTAATCTATCTGACTCTGAACTTGAGGTGAGGGCAGAGACATTTCAATATTTCCACTTGAATGGCATTTTTCTGTTATTTTTTCCCCAGACCTTGAGTTTGTTATTGTATGCAAGATGTTTGTCTGTAAAATAATGTTTTCTTCTGGACCCTGCATGCTCATTTTCAACGTGTTTAAATGCTGATAAGCATATGCTATACTGAATAGTTTCAGAAGCCATTTTGTAGTTTTATGAAAGTCAGAAAAATTAGCTTCATTTTTCTATCTGAAGAAATGCAGCAGGTGCTCCTGCAATTTTGTTACCTTTGTTAAACTCTTTTTCTGGAAAGCCATCTAATTTTACTGCGCAGGAAGAGAGTCAAATGTTGTTGTTTTTTTGTTATTTTTTTCCGTGGTTTCACTCAGCTTGGCATACATGTGTGATTTAAGAAGTGCTGCTTTACAGAATTGAACACGAAATCAAGAACGTGTTTTAAATCCACCTCAGTAATGCTTGAAAAATAACTTCTCAGTGGAGGAAGTGATTAGTTGTCCTGACAACAGTGGTTTTTCTTTGATGTGTGTATCAAACAAAAGCCTCTTGATGAGTTGAACACTAAAGAGGCATTATCAGTGCAAATTCCAACACACTGTTCCAAATAAAAACCACAGCATTCCAAATAGAAAGACAAAATGTTTAAAATACCTTTACCTTTCATTGTTTCAGGAAATTTCTACAAAAGAAATTTTCCATTATTTCAACTTTGTTCAAATCACACAAATGATGACATTTGAGCATTTTCCATTATATGTTATGACCCAATAGCCTGGAGAGCAAAATTAATACTCTAGTATTTCAGAATGTGCTATGTCAGTTGGTATGAGATCTGCATACCGAATAGTAGTATTATCAGAAATACAAAATTCACCAATTTTAATGTTTAGGTTTTTGCATATCATTATGTTCACTATTATTTTACAAACAGGTATTATGCTTCCAGCAACAATGTAAGTTTTCATTTTTCAGTGCAACTAGCTTGCTTCTCAAGACTTTTCACCACTAGTTACTCTCTTCTCAAAATCTTTACACTGTTTACTTTCTGAATCCAAAAAGTCAAAGTAAATAGTCAAGCGTTTTATTTGAAAAATAGCCACAATTGGTAGCGAAGTTTTGATTTGACTTGGCCAGGTCCAGGGTTCGAAAAATACAGTCACCTGGTCACCCAGGGTGGCCAAAAAATTAGTCCGGCTTATGACGGAAAACATAACTGAAAAACATGTACCGTAATTTTTGTCGTATAATCCGCGGATAAACAACGATTTAAAAAAAAAAAGAGCACTTTTGCGGCCGTTTAATTTTTTTTTTTTTAAAAATCCTCAGAGTAATTGTGCAGGAGAGGAGGTATAATAAAAGTAACTCCCTCAGAAACATTCTCAGTTCAGGGAGGGGGAAGGGATGTCAAAATGACAGACCGTGAAAGTTGTAGGGAGGGACAGCGGGAGTTACTTTATCTTTGTATTGTTGGGAAAGAGAAACTGCTGACTGTGCTTGTGCCCTCTTTTCATCAATTGGCCAATAAAAATGTACACAAAGCGCTCGCTGCACAAACCTACACATGCATGCCTCATTTCAAAGTTCCATATTTTGGATCTCGTGTGCTCAGTGCCTTGTATTTTAATTCGCCCTTTGCCATTTTGACCAAAGCCTTTGCTGCTGATAGTTTCCTTCATTGCTATTTATGATGTCTTTGAAAAGGAAACATTTCCGTTACACTGCCGACTTTAAACTTAAAGTGGGATAACAGCTGACGATATGATCGTGTCACACTACGCGATAGTTTTCAAAAGGTGAGAAAACTAGCGTGCAGTGACACGCGAAAAGCCGCGGTCTGAAATGTAAACAAACCCGTCGGTAAACTCCGCGGGAGAATTCACGCTGGAATTTGTGGAAGAAGTATAGCAAACCCCCCCTTTTTTTTTTTTTACTTGTGTGTAAGCCAACTCCCCTACTTTGAAAGCAGGATTTCTTTCAAAAACTTTCGACTTACACGCAAGTGTATATAGGTATTTCTATTAATTGTTCCGTATCAACGTTTCATCATGGGCAATGTGTAATGCCATTGGAGCTACTGCATTGACATGATTAAATTTTGTCCTCTATGGATGTCACGCCCCCACTAAGCTTCTTTTGTGTCCGAAGATAAAAAATATATTAAAAAAAGTTTCCTTTACAAATGAATTTCTTTATTTAATAAGATAGTTTTTTTGTTTTTTTTTATTTCTACGGACTCCAGGGTCTTTATGTGACCGACTTTTCAGTCGAAAATTCCGCTTTTGGATCAGCATTTGTGATGTGCGGATTATACTGCGATTTTTTTTTCTTCTAAATATCACAATCTGTGAATTATACGCCGGCGCAGATTATACAAAGGCTTAAAAAAAAATAATTGTGTGAATTCCAGTCTGGGGATAAACGACAAAAATTACGATAATTCAAAAATTTGCTGCGAGCTCCAGACAAAAAACAAACAAGTTAGTAAAATCATGCAATGCATTGATCATGATACGCTTTCCAACATACCAGAAATCATTACTCAAGTTGTGAGGATAATGGCTGTGGAATAAATCTTGCTCCTGTGCCCTTACCTTTGACCCCATTTCGATTATATACGACAGAATTGGTTCAGTATACCTCCGAAATAACATGATAAAGTTTTGTTGCAATCGAAGTAATTTTACATAAGTTATGATGCATAAGGGCTATGGAATAGATCCCGTTCTTGTGTCCTAACCCTTGACCCCATTTTGCCCATTTTCAATAGGATTCGTCCCCAGGCAGGCCCTTACAACATACTAACATTTCATCCAAATCGAAAAATTTTTACGTAAGTTATGACGCATAATGGCGATGGAAGTGATTCTGCTCCTATGTCCTGAATTTTGACCCCATTTTGCCCATTTTCAATAGGGTTTGTCCCCAGGTGGTCCCCTACAACATACTAAAATTTCATCGAAATCGAACCTTTTTTACGTTAGTTATGGCGCATAAGAGCAGTGGAATGGATCCCGCTTTTATGTCCTAACCTTTGACACCATTTCGTTCATTTTCAATAGTGTGCCTTCCAAGGTGTTCCCCTACCACATGCTAAAATTTCATCGAAATCAAACGATTTTTATGCGAGTTATCGTGTGGATGAACATACGCACACAAAGCGTGACGTAATGAGGCAGATGGGAATCGCGACCATCTACTCGAAAGAGTGTGACATCATAAAACTTTAATAGGATTCACACACAACGTGTGACGTAATGAGACAGATAGCGTGACGGCGCGCCAACATCTGAATTGCGAGAGTGTGAAGTCATAAGATTTCTAAGCATGGATAACATTAATGGGGCGACGCCATGACACTAAAAACGCGGTAATTCGGGGTGGTTATTTAACCCAATAAACGAATTTTCCTAAAGTCAAGATCAAGCTAAATCGATTTCTAGTACCAGGAAATGATAGGTTAACAACTTTCATCAAAATTCTTAAAGCAGTTTTCAAAATAAAATTTACATACATTCAAGAATTGCTCCTTTAAGGTGAATGTCAAGTAATTTTGCTTCCTGTACTTCGAATGGAAAAATTTCTATACACATTTTCTTCCCAATTAATGCGTTCCCAAGAATGAAAATTTGAACATCGATTAAAATAGCTTCATTTTATAACTTGGAATACTTAATATTTTCTACAACATAACCATAATTATGTAATCCAACATTTGTTTGTCTACTGACGTCATCAAAGTACAGGTCGCACCATCCTTTTTTTGGTTTGAACACCACCAAAGGAAAAGTATTTTGATTTTTAATATAATTATGGTTATTTTTAGAAAATATTAAGTATTCCAAGTTATAATATGAAGTTATTTTAATCGATGTTCAAATTTTCACTCTTGGGAACACATTAATTGTGAATGAAATGTGTACAAAAGTTTTTCCATTGGAAGTATAGGAAGCAAAATTACTTGACGTCCACCTTAATAATATGGGATAAGGGCGATGGAATGGATCCCAATCCTATGTCTTGACCTTTGACCCCATTTTGTCCATTTTCAATACGGTTCGTCCCCACATACTAAAATTTCATCGAAATCGAACCATTTTTACACACGTTATGACGCATAAGGGCAAGGGAATGCATCCCGCTCTTATGTCCTTACTTTTAACCCCACTTCACACATTTTCAATAAGGTTCGTCCCCAGGTGGTCCTCTACCACATTATAAAATTTCATTGAAATCGAACCATATTTACACAAGTTATGACGCATGAAGGCAATGGAATGGGTCCCGCTCCTATGTCGTGACCTTTGACCCCATTTGTCCCATTTTCAATAGGGTTCTTCCCCAGGTAGTCCCCTACCACAAACTAAAATTTCATTGAAATCGAACTGTTTTTACGCCAGTTATCTTGCGGGCAGACGGAAAAAGCTGGAGCTTATACACTTCTTCAACCTACGGTTGGAAAGCGTAGAAACAAAAACGAATTAGTACTTTTTTTTTTTTTTTTGCCAGGCAGAGATAAGCTGATGAAAGAACATTTTTTGGACAGAAGTGTACATACATGACTTTGATATTATATCCCCCCTCCCTCCCGCTGGTCCAGTGTCTGGCCACTAAAAAATTTAGCTGGCCATCAGATTTCAGAATATTTTTCTACCCCTGGCCAGGACCATAGTTGAGTTTGTTAATTTTTCTCCAAAGAACAATGCAAAATAAAATGGAGCTAGTTTTCTACCTAGTCAACGTAAAACCCATGGCTATAAAACTGTCACGGTAAAGACAAATTCTTTAAATATCATATCTTTGTCCAGCATATTACAAAACTGGCATGTAGGTGATATTTTAAATACACAGAAACAATCATAGCTTTGATAAAACCCTTATTACAAAACTACACAAAAGCCACTATGGTTTTGATAAAAACTCATATTACAAAACTACACAGACTACAAATCTAAAACACAACAACCACAACATGTACTAAATACCACATGTGAAATCTCTCCCTAAAATAAATCACTCTTGAGTATTACTACTGCTGAGGTTCACGGAAACATACTGTCTACACAAGACTGACTTGGTTATTGAATCATCACTGTTTAAATAAGGAAAAAATAACATAGAGATATAAAGACAAGAAATACAAAATTATGGGTAGTTGTCAGTAGGCAGAAGATTCTTGGGTCTTTGAGCAGCAGAAATGGTCACTGCTTCTAAGAAGTGTGTTTGTCACACTGCTGTTTTTTTTTTTAATCTTGGCAGCACAGGGTTTGTCTTTATGTCGCCACTGGTAAGTCAGCTCTGAAACAACATGAAACAGTCAGACATAGCTAAATACAACAGAATCTTATTTATACGCAAAATGTCGGCAATCTAAAAATTTTGAATTGTCCTTAATGTTAAACTTCCCCTGTCTCATTTACACAATTTTTCAAATTATACGTTAATTTTACCTGGTTCCTTAAAAAACATATAAGCAAGGTTAACTTACATGTTTTTCAAGGGGACAAAATTATACATTAATTTTACCTGGCCCCTTGAAAAACATACCTATAAGCAATGTTTGCTTATATGGTTTTCAAGGGGACAAGTTAAGGCTTTCAATAACCTTACGTATAAAATGACAAAAACCAAACAAAAAGGCAGTTAGTAGCACATAAAGATCTATATTGCCCAATTGTTTGACAAGAGTTCTGATATTTTGGTAGATATTTGAAAATTTCTTCATTTATATTTAGTACATTGTCCTATAGAACTGTTTCCCCAGGTTGGGAAACACTTTTGAAAGAACGAGTTACTTTTTATTTGGAACAGACTGAACATTAGCAAGTTTCAACTTGGTCAGATAATCGTTGAGAACAACAGGAACAGCCATTATTTTGAGGTGATGGTATGGTACCACATGAAAAATTTATTTACTACTTGGTAAAGAAAGCACCCTTCCTCTCAACAAAGAATAACCAGCCTGCACCCATTTGGAGAAAGGGTAGGCAAAATTGGTGAGGCCAATTTCTACCAAACTGTAAGTTTCCTTCCAGTTAAACTAAAAGTGAATATGCATATCATCTTTCAGCAGTTACTACAGAAATTCACTAAAATACCTGTTAACACACTTCCATGATAAATCTTGTTTGATCAAGGCAAAGATAGTAATGTTTGCTTGGTTAAAAATTCCTGTCAAAGTGCCCACCTTATATGATCACTGATGGCTCTGCAACTTTCTCTCTTTTGTGTTCCAATCTTTTAACTCAATATCTTTTTAATTACTTGTAACTGCTGACTTATGATTTCAGTCAACTTGCACTTCTTTCATTTTCCCGAATATAGTTCTTATTAATAACTTTTATGTTCTAATTACATGATCTTCAGTCATTTTCTAATCTCAAATGTGTAGGTCACAGCCACATTCATACACAACTTTTTCACCATTGCTTTGTACTATCACTTATTCTTTAGGGAAAATCTTTTTATGTTATTGGGAAGTACTTATAATTATTAATTATTAGGGGGTCGTTTTTTTATGAGGGGTGATTTTTACAATAAGCTTTGTTTATTTATTAAAAATTTTAACAACTCATTAGGGACTAAATTGAGCCAACTATTTTTTGTTAGAATAAGTTTTAAGTCAGCCTTCATGTACACAATTTCTTTAATGAATCAAGCTTTTTTTTTTTTTTTTTTTTTAACTCTTCTGCAGATGTGCCAACCTTCAAAATCTAAAAATCAGGAGATTTTTTACAGCTCATAAAATCACATGAGCGCTATTTTTTTATCGACATTTTTCAGATGCTGGAGCAATTTTCAAGAAGTAGTATTGGTACATAGCATTTTTAATGTTTAAAAAGTTATTCTAAATGCAGACTGTATGTTTATATGCAAAATAAAACGCATAATGAAAATAGCTGTCAACCAGATACAATTAGCAGCATTTTTTTTTTTTTTTTTTGCCCTGGAATTTCTGTTTTCGGAAATTTTTCCTCCATTTTCAGACTGAAATACAAATATTTACGGAATAAAATGATATATAACAATACTGGACAGAGGCAACATCACAGGAAAAAGATATTACAATTACGGAAAAAATCTTTATTTCGTTACTTCCATCTTTGAAAGACGAAATACCGTCCCGATGCGTATTTTTACGAATTGGTAAAATTCTTCAATGAGTAGTTTTATGCCCTGAGAAAAACTCCTGACGCGTACTTTTACGCTGGGAGAATAATTCCAACTGTGTATTTTTACGTGTTGAGAAAAATTCCCGATGCATATTTTTACGCGTTGATAAAATTTAGATGCTTACTAGACGCATTTTGGAGAACTCTGGTCGGCATGTCACTTGAACGCTCCCGTGGAGAGAGAGAGAGCTACCGCACAACGCGGAGCCATCGTTATACTTGATGGCTCCGGACGAAGCCGGCGAGTCAAAGACATCATCACCGCATAACACAGCGCTCGTAAGGTCCGGTAGAAAATCTAAATGGATGGTTGCTGCCTGCAGGGGATTGAAATATTTCGATTGAGCAATCGAAATATTAAAAAATCCGTAAAAAAAAAAAAAAGACTTCTAACCGTAAATCAGTAAAATTAAGAAGAAATCCATAAATTTTATGGATAATCCGTTAGCAAGTATGCAACATCCATACCCCACTGCGATTCGAACCCGGACCCATCTCGGACAATTTGTCGAAAGCCGGCGCTCAGTTTCACAACTTTATTATGCAGCAAAGACAATAGCCAAAGACATAAAATAAAACATTAAAAACCGCGAAAGTGGCACAATGCAAAAGGAAAAATCTCCCGCAAAAAGTAAGCGAAAGGAATGAGAAAAAAAAATTCACAAACTAAGTGTACACAAAATGCTACAATAGAAGATAAAACACAGCTGACAATAACAGATTCACAATTAGAAATAAACAAAGGAGCACATTAATCTTCTACAAAACGCGACGAAGAATGGAAAAGAGACAAACATGGTGCAAAACAAGAAATAAAAATATCCACAGTAAAACGAAACTATGAAGAAAGCATAAACAGAGCTCGCAGTTAAGAGTGGGGAGACGTGAAACGATAAGTAGGTCACAGCTGATGCACGAGTGTGTTAACCTACATAAAATAGACCACTGCTCCACCGGGGGTGGGGTGGCTTTCTTTTTGCAGATATGAGGAGAGGAAAAGTACAATACTGATGCCCGTAAATGCCGTCTTGCATCGATGCAGAAAGAAAAAGATTTCACAAGCGGTTCGAAATCTTTTTCTTCTGCGTCGATCCAAGGCGGTGGTTGATGGAATTTCGTTATTTCGACCATCGTAACGGCTAATTATCGGCGAAAATCGGGAGAATTTGACATTTATCCGGAGGGCAGGAGGAATGGCTGAAAATCGGGAGTCTCACACCTAAATCCAGAGAGTTGGCACGTCTGCTTCTGGTATGCTGAAGGTTGAACATGAAAAACTATTTAATGAGCTGAACAGAGAGGTCTCACACACTTAACTCTTCACTGGAGCCTTCGGTGTGTGCATATAAGGGCAAAAATTTTAAACATCAGAAAAGAATTTAAACCACACTTAAAAAAAGTTAAAGAAAACGTTTACACATACATACATACGTTATTTTTTGAATTTTCGGGCTGGCCTTTGGAACTGAAGTTTCATTATGAAAAACCTTTTAGTTAGAGATAAATTCAAAGTAATCACATTCAGTTTTCAATAACAAGTTATAAGTAGTTTGAAAAAATATAAAAAAGTATTTCTCTAATGAGATTATTTTTGACATAGAAATGTCATATAAACTTCCATCCATCCATGCAATGAACTTCTTAGAAAACTTTTTAATCTTCACCTTGGATGAACATCTAATCTGCATTTTCTAATTTCATTTCAAGATGTTAGCAAGTCAAGGATATGTGCAAGCAACAGAAGGATGCTAATCTGAATAAACATCTAAATCGTATGTTAGTGCATCACAAAAGAAAACATTCCTCCAAGCAACTGAAAGATATTAATCTACAAAAAAAAAAAAAAGCATCTAACTCCTAAGCATATTAGCACACTAAACAGGATAATATATTTTCAACAAACTGAAGGATAGCAATCTGAATAAACATCCGAAACTCAAGTATGTTAGCACACGACGACATATTGGCTCAGAGTAAGAGTCACCATATGTTGTCGCGGATGTATGAAGTTTGAATTTTATATAAACTTTGTGCAAATAAGTGATAATCCAAAGTTATGGCTTTTAAGTGAGGAACTGTTAGTACTGAATATAAGATCAGTCTAAATGGTACAGGGTTACAACCAGATGAATGAGTTTGCACATTTAGGAAGCATGTTTGATAGAAAAAACAGATTAGATGTTGAAATCAGTAGGTGAGTGAATTTAGCTTTGTAAGTCACAGCTGCTTTGAGAGGATTTTACAAGACTGATGGGTTCTGGAAAGAGTCCCAAATGGCTATATATGAAAGTGTAACTGTTCCTACTCTGAAGTATGGCAGTAAAACTTGGGTACTGCAAAAACCACAGGAGCCATGTGTGTGCTGGAAAGAAGTGTTATTTATTGTGTGCAGGGGGGTCCAGCAGGATTGTCCCGAAGAGGAAAATACAATGAGTATGAAGTACAAAAGGTCTTGTGTGAGACATGTAAAAAATGTCAGTGAAGCTGGAGTTGTCTGTCATGAATGCTGTAAATAGAGACATTTAATACATCAACAGTAAGTAAAATCTAGCACCAGCTTTAGTTTGAATAAGTGAGAGCTTTCTTTGAGGAGCTAACCCCTGAACCTCTGAGGGCAACTTAGTGACATGTATGCATGTATATATAAAAGATATTGGAATATATGAATAAGATTGTTGAAATACAAGACTTCCATCATATGTGGTATATTCACAAAAAGAAACAATTGTTTTTTCATCAAATGCTTAATGAGATTTGCATTCTGTTCTTACATCATTGGGTTACTTCAGTTTGCTACAAAAACAATGCAACTTTTTCAAAAAGCACTTGGTCATAATATTTTTAGCAACATATGCTCATGTTGATGATGAAAAGACATTCTGTTGCTACAGCTAATGGCTTTTGGACAAGGAAATTGCATGTAAAAGATTTAAAAGAATGTATGTCTACACTGATGGTGACATGGAAAATGGGAGGGGCAATCTTTAGAATTTAGATATTTTTCTTTTCCAGCTTTTAAATCTTTACTTTGACAACTGAAGGGTTCGGGTCTAAACCATGGTAACCAACATTTTTGTAAAAAAAAAAAAAAATGAGTTGTATACGAAAAACAACTGTGGTGGTAATCTGAGCGTTTTAGAGTATTTATTATGCATTTATGTCAACATATGGTGCCACAATACAACTTTCAATTTATGGTAAGTGCAAACGGACATTTTTTTTTTTTTTTAACTACGATAAAGCACTGTTTATACGTTTCTCAGTTATACGTCTTTTACATTTATACGTCATTTCAGATCGGTCCGATTAATTCCTATTTATTTTAATAATAAAACATGTCATTTATACGATGCGTAACTTCAATTACATGTTGTTGTTTTTTCTCATTCATTAGTCAAAGTTCGCCACTGAGGTCAAATATTTCTTACCCGAGTCACTCTTTTTTTTTTTAATGCAGGCACGAGGCCTGTTTCTTCAGCAGAGACAGAAGAACCGTCCCCTGACCAGAGGGGGCTACAAAGATAAGGTGTATACGCGAAGGTACGGGGGCTCCCTTTTTCTGTCAGAAGACCCTGAATGAGGGGGATCGGATTGCTTCATTGTTTCGTCAAAGGAGGTTTTCCAGTCTCGGAAGCAAACAAAAGCGCCGACGGTTACGAAAGCGATGAAGAAACTGTGATTATGGATGATAAAGATTGGAAACTTGTGGGAGTAGACATAACCTTCGAGGAATATGTAAATTGTGATGCTGATATGATCACTTCAAAACTACGCACAGTAGAAGAATTAAAAGACACTAATTTGGAAAACATTGGACATTCCAGCAGCAGTGATAAAAGTGAAGAACCAGTTCGACCGTCCTTTTAAGATGCAATGCATAGTATTGATACACTGAGAAATTTCTTTGTTTTTCATGCCAACACCAGTGAGAAAACGTTTGTGGAAATTAATTCAATCCATAGTACGCTCCTTAGAACGCAAAATCAAACCATGCAAACGTCACTAAATGACTTTTTCAAACGAATTTAAAAGTGCTTATTAACGGTTGATGTGATCCCATATTTTTTCTTGTTAGAAAGAAAGTTAATCAAGATGTGATACTGAAATAAAGGTATGAATTTTTCTTATGTATGTAATTTGAGTACAATTAGATTTTTTTAAATTAAACTAAAAAATTTCTTCGAGATACTGTATAAATAACGTAATATGTGTAAATATTTATACATAACAAAATATATTTTCATTATACGTAACAAGTACTACAGTATTACTGTACATATTATATGTGTGTACCAAAGAAATTTGCTTCGCAATTTAGACTTTAATTTCAGTTATATGTCTTTCTCAGTTATACGTATTTTATGAATGGTCCCTTGAAAGACGTATAAACGGTGCTTTACTGTACTTGTAATCTACGTATCTCACAATGACAGAAGTGTTGGCTACCATGGTTTACACCTGAGCCCTTCAATTGTGCTTAAGATAATACAGGCTGAGTTTTTCCAGTTAAGGTTAAAATTAAATCACATCTTTAATTCCTTTGACAACTATTCTTACCTGCTCTGATCACAAGCAGAACTTTAAATTTTGGGATCAAGGGAAAATAAATGCAAGAACTTTTAAAATTATGTTTGCTGAATGAGAAAGACTTCAGAAAAACTGAACACAGTGTAAGAAAATATTAAATACAAGGACAATAAATCAGAAATGTGGTGTACTGACATCATGCAGAGAATGGGGGTTCATGAAATCATACTGGTACAGCACAAGAATAATTTGATGGAACTGAATAGTTCTGGTAGGATAATGTCTTCTTTGATAAGATTACTAACTGATGTGTAAGAAAAATCACAACTAGTGTTATAACTTGTGTTTCTAATTTTTTAGTTGAAATTCTTGTTCACATGTTACTTTTAGCCCCACTTCTGTTCCATCACACTAAACACTGAACATGTTTTATAAAAACTAGTACATAAGATTCAGATACCATGCCTTTTCTGAGAAATTCCCTAATTTTTATATCAATGCCAGTTTAATTGAAACCACTGTTTCTTTCAATGACACACAATACTTTTTCACTTCTTAATTTCACATTCTTTTTTTTTTTTTCTTAAACATGATCAGGACTGTTATGCTAGTAACTAATTTGGTACATTCCACAAATTAATCAGTTACTTCCCTTAATTTTATTTTGTATTTAATATCCAGACTATGTTCTCTTAACAAAATAATATAGACATGAGAACAAATAGCACAGTAAAACAATTCCTAATCACAACTCTTTTTGACAATACGTTCACTGTAATGCAATCCAGTGCTACAAGAACTTTTACTGGATTTTCAATTGTGTTGAAAGGAATTATTTGTAACTTCTGAATTCCACCTTTAAACTATACTGATGGCCAAGTTTCATAAAACACACTTATGTGTGTGTGAAATATGACTTCAATCATACAAAAAATGTAAAATAAAACCTTAATGATTCAAAGTACTCAAAAGACCAAATATTCTGACTGAATAATTTTATTTTTTCAATAAGATGCATCTCTTTCAGTGATTAGTTGAAATTCTAATGTGTTATACATTATGAATTTTTCTTACTTAATTGACAGAAAATCTGTATCCTTTACCTATTTACACGCACACAATTTAATGTTGCAACTTGGGGGGGGGGATTAGCCCATAAGCAGTAATTCAAGTTTCCAAAACTCTGAAATTAGTTCATTAATTAAAATAAGACTCAATAGACCTTTGCTCAGATGTTTTCTCATTTAACACCAGTTGAACTTAGTCTAAAATACTAAACCTTAAGCAATAATTCATGTTTGTGATAATTTGTCCTCAGTTTGTTTTTTTACAGTAAGACTTAACATGTCTTTGCTCAGAATGTTCTTATGAACTTTTAACAAAACCTGAAGTTTATCAATAAGTTTAACAATTTTATTACTCAGCATCACTTAAATTTAGTATGAAACATTGAAAAAAAAAAAGTAATTAATATCGTAAGCCAGCTGGGCACACCAGAAGCAAAGAAATTTCCTCTATTTTCTTTTCTTCTTACACAGTTGTCCCTAATGTTGCTATATAATCATAGCAAAGATTGTCCAAATTTTTCATCACGGGCTAGGATCAATTGATCAACACAAAGAAACTCATGAAATTACTGGGATAATACATGTCATCTTGCTATTTTCATGCTGAAAGGGCTACATTTGGATGTGTTTTGTCGGCAATCACCTGGCTCAAAGGAAATTTTCAGGATGTAGACATTGTCATTAACAGCCCAGCACAGTACTACTGAGCAGTACCAGTATTTCTAGATGACTGGTACCTGTATTAACAGGCACTGAAATTTTGACTTACTTTTGATTTTTTCTTAGCTATAAGGATGACAACAGCTTGTATATGGCCAGTGCCACAGGCATAACTCCTCCTAATGATAGAACTACCAGCCTGAACTGATCTTAGTGGCATGTGTATATCACAAAGAAAAGAGGGTCTCTGTCCCCTTTCAATGAAAAGTTAAAAAAAGAATTAAATAGCAAAGTGATAAAAAAATCATCAAAAAAAAAAAAACCTTTTGGAGACAATATACAACATATCACACTGCTATGAATATCATTGAAATATCCATAGCCTAAATCCAAAAATATTTTTATGATCTGTGTCCCAGAAACATATACCTTAACAACAAATACCCCATTCAGCAAAGATACTGTGCATCACAAAAAGTGAAAAATTCACAACAAATACTGGCCAGCCCTGTATCCCACCCTATATTTAAAATGTGCTCCCAGTTTAAGAACAGTACACACAGATAGACAAATGTACAAATTGAAAACCATACACATGCAACATATAAATACATCACTGCTTTTGTACTTTAATGCAAGAATCACAAGTTAAAAAAAAAAAAAAGTGGGATGTATACAGATACTTCTTTCTACCTATCAGAAAAATTATACGTATATCACATAAAGCTGAAAATTACACAATCTTGGCATAGCTTTCATAATTCAATACAAAAACATCTTTTCTTTTTTTCAATTCAATTTCTAGAAGTGACGGTATGATCACAGTCAGATATGCAGACAAATTTACATGTGACTTCTAGGCATCACACTTTCTTTCTATGTGATGAAAAATATGGCTTATACAAGAGTAAGCACTAAGAAAATCAATATCTTAGCTAAGGTTGTGCCTAAATTATAAAACAGAAAAAGACATTATCCAAATTTATAATCAGTAAGTCAATGAAGTAAAAAAAATTGCTCAAAGTTTTTTTGCATAACAGAAAACACATGAAAATTATCTGAACAACTCATTCCCATGCCCATTACTTCCTTTCCTTAAAAAGAAACTGATAGAAAACAAGATTTCTTGTGTGTGTGAAACAGCATTTGCCAATGTAAACTGAGATGACAGTTGTTCCCATATTGCCATGCGCAGAAGAAAGAGAAGAAATGATTACTTGAGGAGAGGTGAAGGTAATAAGTGAAGAGAGAGTAGTTGTAATTGATAAAATGCACCATCCGTGTTGGGGTGAGAGGGCTACACACCACACTCCCAAATTAAAGACAAATAATAGTTCAGTCTTTCAGCTGGTGGCAGCAGTATACAGTCAGATGACCCCAGCAAGAATTAAGTGACATAATGAATCCCAACTGTCTGCTACTGTTTATCAAACACAGGACTGAGATGAGCTTCGGGGATTGAACTTCATTTTCTTTTTTCATTGCATATCCTCAAAGATGTAAGACAGAAGATACTCAGCAGAAATTTAGCTAGTTTTATTTCAGGGCTGCCAATTTCTTGTTTTAATCACTTTCAGTGAAATGATGAACACTAACTGTAGGTCCTACATATAGAAGCACAGTATAAAAATGAAATTTCTCTGGCATGCATACAAAAAGCTTTATTTTCCAATTCAGTTTCAGTGGATGGTTCTCCACAGACAAAGGCATTTTTAATCCATCTTTTTGGATGGTGATAGTCTCTACATACAATGGCATTTTTAATCCATCTTTTCACAAACAGATTACTTTATTATTTTTTTCAGTTTAACTAAAAAGGCGGGCAAATAATAATAAAGTGATGAAACAGCCCTATGCCAAGAATAAAAGAATTTACAGCAAACCAAATGTTAAAATGTATTGCAGTTGAAATAAAAACAGCAAAAATGCAGGATATCACTCTTCCAAAAACAAAATGCACAAGTCCTGAGAAATACACTTCAAAGTCTTACAGATAAGAAAGTGGTCATGACCCAAAAACTGTGAGGAACAGGAACCTTTCAAAACTGAATGTAGAGATTTTATCATTTATATCTTCCTGTAACAAAGGTCTAGTGTTCTTCATTTATTTGCATATAAAGCAGTACAGCTGAAGAAATTTAACTGTTTTTGTTACTTCTGTAATACATTTTTTTTACTTTCAGTAGTGTTTTTGATATATCTATCTTTGTTATTCCTGTGTAACCAGTGCTGTGTAGTTATTCCTTCTACTTTTATAAACTTAAATACTTAACCCTTGCACTTCAACTTTCTGTCACCAATTTTAATCAAAAAAAGGGCAAACAACTTTGTTCTACATGAAAACAATATTAACACTTCACTAAAAAAAAAATTTAAAAAGTCTGTGGAATAATGTGCATCCCTACTAGATAATCACTTAGTTCAATCATCATGTGCATTAATTATACATACACTGCACATCTAAAGTTTAGCATAAATCAAGAAAATAGGCATAGTTCAAAGAGTAGTTAAACAATTTATGTCAAACCTTGTAGCACAGTATAATGTGTGTACAGCAGAAAAGGTCAACTTTTATTTCATCAATGGAAAAGCAAGATCTTGATGTTTTGAGGGCTGCATGTAAATTTATGGCCTGTACATATAAGAATGCATACATAATATATAGAGAGAACTGATCACCATTCAACAACTAAACTGCAATATTAGATTGGATACCAATGGATAAGAAAAGCCTGAAAAAACCACAAGCGAGACAGCCGGATAAAGTTCAAAAGTATGCAAAAGTGTCATCAAAGAGAACTGATAAAGACTATGAGTTATGGAAGAGATTTAGGGAAACTGTCACCCAGCAGTGGACTGTGAATGGTTGACGACCTGATGAAAAATATATGTACCTGTTACTAAGTATGCATATGAAACAAAACACAAGTGTTAGGTGGTAATTAATATTTGTTACTATCTGAACAAAATTGCAAGCATACTAATGAAACGCATATAGCGTATTAAAACCGTCTATTTCTGTGGTGTATTCAGCACAAAGATTCGCCAAGCTTTTGCACTCTACTGGGAGGCTTTTTCAAGGCAATGGTAGACATAAAAATGCAGAGAATTGGAACATGTAAAGAACAAAGATGATTTTTGAAAATAATGTGGGTGACATCACAAGCATATTACATGAATATTTATCATGTAATTATACGGTGCGCCGTGATGTGTTTCCATCTTTCAATAACGCATGCCAAATCATTGGTAGTTCAGTAAAGACCATATCATTGCATGCCACTTTGCTGGATAGGATTTCCACTGTTTCCCTGATGGGCAGTCTCTTTAAAATTCGTGTAAGGGGCAATTCTTCTAATATTATTCCACACAGGAGCGGCCGAACAATCGTGACTTCTGTGGCGAGGGCTGTATTCCGCATGTCCTGGTTCACACTATGTACGTGTTCTTTACATCTAGTGTCCAAGGATCGCTTTGTCATTCCGATATATATCTTTTCCATGTTTTCAGGATATATCAACGGTATAGCGTTCACACCCGCCTTTTCTTTTTCACACTGTCTCTCTTGCAGCTTGTAACTATATGTGATAATAGGGTCGGGGACTTTGTTGCTATTAATATTTTGTATTTACGTAACAAATTCTTTAACCAATATGCAAAGCCTGAGATATATGAGATGGATCCTGCGTACTTCATTGTCTTACTAGGTGATTTTGTTATTGCTGATATTATACGATTTCTTACAGTCCTATGTATTCTGTCTATGTCATTCTTCTTATGTCAGCTTTTAGACCTTTGCTATAAATATTATAAATTTCTTTATTATTTAGGTAGTCGGGTTTGCATACGTTGTATGCTCTGTAGAACCATGCTCTAAATGCGGAAAGTTTGTACTCTTTTGGGCAGTGCTAATAAGAAGGGACAAGGTTCGGTACGGCTAATGTAATTCATCACATATATCCCAGGCTTTACGTATTGGTTAAAGAATTTATTGAGCAAATACAACATATTAATAGCAATGAAGTCCCCGACCCCGTTATCACATATAATATCAAGTTGCAAGGAGAGACAGTGTGAGAAAGAAAAGGCGGGTGTGTACGCTATATCTATGATATATCCTGAAAACACGGAAAAGATATATATCGGAATGACAAAGCGATCCTTTGATACTAAATTTAAAGAACACGCACGAAGTGTGAACCAGGACATGCAGAATACAGCCCTCGCCATAGAAGTCATGCATTGTTCGGACGCTCCTGTATGAAATAATATTAGAAGAATTGCCCCTTACACGAATTTTAAAGAGACTGCCCATCAGGGAAACAGTGGAAATCCTATCCAGCAAAGTGGCATGCAATGATATGGTCTCTACTGAACTACCAATGGTTTGGCATGCTTTATTGAAAGATGGAAACACATCATGGCGCACCGTATAATTCATACATGAGACCGGCCGATGACAAAAAAAGCTGAACTTTTTAACTGGGTGGAAAATTGGGACACGCGAACGCGCGGTGAGCAAATTCAAATACAGCATATATACAATATTTAAGAGTACGCTAGCCATATGGAATTATTTTCTGTAAATTATGTAAGTAAATATTAAAGTGAAGCACATTATTATATTCACAATAGAAAAGTAGGGATTTAAGAACAAAATAAAATGAAATATTTAAAAAAATCAGATTTAAAACTTACATGTGAATCTTTACTAGCTAAATCCTGAGGTGAAAAGTATTTGTCTAGGAAAGTTTGTGAATTTAGTCAAGCAATTAGAAACTTGCAAGAATTAGAAACATATATCCACAGCTTAGTTTTTAGTCATTGAAGAAGTCAATAAAGTATTTCTCAATGTAACCTTATAAAATGGCTTGCAAAATTTTTTGCTTGCATTGTGAATATGGTGACATGAATCTCCATCAACGTCAAGCAAGTGGGGAGATTTTCTCTGCCGAATTCTTGTTTTTAACCCTGTTTTTGAGCCTCTCATGACACATTCTTTCCATTTAGCTTTCAAACAAGCAAAACAACCTTCTTAGAAAGAAAGAATGGAAAAAAAAAAAAAACGGAAAGCTGCGTCACGAACTTTTTAGAGGCTTCGGCCCGACGTAATACTGGCCCGAAGCCGTGCCTCTCCCCCCCCCCCCCCACTTAGCTTTCAAACATGCAAAACACATTCTTCCTTAGAAAAAAAAAAAAAAGGAAAGAAACAGAGTTGCGTCACGAACTTTGTTCAGCGGCTTCGGGCCGACGTTATCCTAGCCGGGCGCCGTGCTTTCTTTCCACTAAGTTTTCAAACAAGCAGAACACATTCCTCCTCCTTAGAAAAAAAAAAAAAAGGTTCGTCACGAACATGGTTCAGAGGCATCGGGCAGAAGCAATTCCGGGCAACAGCGAAAGCACGTCCGAACCAACGTAATTCCGGATCACGGCAAAAGAAGCCCGCCAGGCCTACATAATCCCGCGGCGTGGCGCCATTCTTCCTTTCCACTTAGCTTTCAAACAAGCAAAACAAATTCCTTCTCTTCGGGGGGGGGGGGGGGTGTAGAACGAATTTAAGAAAAGAAAGCTGCGTCACGAACTTTATTTAGACGCTTCAGTTCGACGTAATCCCGGGCCACGGCGAAAGAAGCACGACGGGCATTTTTTTTTTTTTTGTTCACACTTTGAAACAAGCAAAACAAATTCCACCACCTGAGAAAGAAAGAAAAAAAAAAAAAAGACAAAGGGCTGTGTTACGAACTTTGTTCAGAGGCTTTTACGTCGATTATTTACAAAATCAGTAAAACTTTCTTAATAACAGCGAAAATCTGAATATCCATAATTTTTTTGTTAGTCACCCGTAATCCCGAGGGAAATCCGTAATAATTACGGAGATTCCGTATTTTTTGGCATCCTCCGTAGGAAGAGGATTCACGAGAGCTTCGATTCTCGAACGATCTCAGAAAAGCGGGAACGCATTCGGGTACATTTGCAAATTACAAGAGAGAGTTTCTGGCGATGACGTCACGGATAGAATCAAGCGGATAGTTTGGCCCTGATAGAATGCAGAGTGGCGATTTCCCGCAAGACACGGAAAGGGCTGCGGTAGTTTCCCTAATGCACGAAGTAGGCGGAGCTTCCACCCTTTGCGCTGCGATGCTCAAGTGACTGACAACCCATCCATTGTTGACAGCATTAAACGAATTGAGCTCCTGACTCCACCCTCCAACATTTCTTCTTGCCCCCCGCGTCTGCTCCAAAAACAACGCTTTCAGCTAGAAAGCGCTTAGTTCTTTTACTCCCCAAAAAAGCGGAATCGCGGAATTCCGCTTTTTTTTTATTTTTCTATAGAACGACGACCCCCCCCCCCCCCAAAAAAAAATCCTGAAAAATTTCTCTTCATTTTTGCAATGACCTCGAGAATGACCAAAATGATGCCGAAAAAAGCGGAATTCCGCGAATTCGCGGAAGAATCTCATGTATGATAATTACGTGATAAATATTTATGTAATATGCTCATGATGTCACCCATGTTATTTTCAAAAATCATCTTTATTCTTTACATGTTCTAATTCTCTGCATTTTAATGTCTACCATTGCCTTGAAAAAGCCTCCCAGTGGAGTGCGAAAGCTTGGCGAATCTTTGTGCTGAATACACCACAGAAATAAACAGATTTAATACGCTATATGCATTTCATTATTATTTATATCTGGTGTATTTAAAATAAAGTTGCAAGCATACTGTACGATGATTGCAAACAGTTTGGGTTCAGTTACTACACTACTGTTTTTGAATTAATTGGCCATTTGAAATACTTGGTGACAGGTCATACAAACCAACCATGGACAACCAGTTGGACATCACTTATGTGCATTATAAGTATGCAGTAATACAGACATTTTTTAACTGACAGATACAAATGCCTCAATGATACAACCCGCAAACAGAGTTGGCACATGGTATATCAAACGTACAATCAATGTGAAATGTGCACCTCCTCTGGAAGCAATGCTGGCCTGTCACCAATACTCCATGAGGTAAGCCAGCATGAGTGGAAAACCAATAACTGCCACTGGCAAAGGAGAGACATCCTGTGGTCTTAGGGGGAACTTAGGGAAAGAACGAGAAAGCAGCAGTACTCTTCTCCAGGGCATCCCAGATATCTTCAAAGGGATTAAGGTCGGAAGAGAAGACAGGTCACTCTTAACTGTTGTATATATTGTTTTTCAAGATTTTTACATACATCATATGTAAATTTGTGCCAGGGATGTTATCTCTATGGGAATCTTTAAAATCAGCCATTAGGGTGAAATCTATGCCCAACTATACTAGCATACAGCCTCACACAGAAATAAAGAATCTCATTATGGCAGTTTACGGAAATCACAGGACCTTAACAAAAATAGTTTTCCATTGCATGGTATGGCCACACAACAAAAAAACTAGCCAGCAGAATTATGTTACCACCACACAAAGCTTTTCATTCAATGATGTTACAAGATGTGTAGCAGGTTCCTGCCTATCACCAGACTAAAACACATATGCCATCCAATGTCATACGGAAATAAGACTCACTCATGCACAAACATCAAGCCTCTACTCCAAGTTCCAGCCAACATGACCTTGGCACCATCTGAAGTATGTGCCCCTGTGGTTACAACATAAGAACATACAGCAGGTCTATGGGCATAGAGTATACAGTTACAAAGCCTTTTGGTCACAGTAGAGATAGAAGCCTAGCACCATGTATTTGAGAGGAATTCCGCCTGGCTTCCTGTAGCTGCAATGAGACCCACACACAAACTGGGTGATGCTTCTCTACAATTCTATCTAGCCAAAATAATACAATGCAGCGATCATCTTGATCGCTGCTCTTCAATGTTACCTGGCAATTAACTCAATGTAGTGATCATCTTCAGTTGTCTCTCTTGAATAGCCCAAAACAGATCTCCAAATGACTGATCCCAATAATTTAAAACAGATCCTGCAGCCCTGATATAACAGAATGGTTAACACCAAAAAAATGAGCTACCTCCATCATCAATTGGCCAGCTTCTAAGCTCTGAATTGCTCTCTGTCATTCCATCTCCTTGAGAAAAGAAGTTATTCCTGATGTTGCGAGAGCATCCCATGTTGTACCGAAAACCTCTGATGGAAAGCACTCCTTTAACTTGGCTTTTTGATTTGCATATTCTCCCTCCCTAAAATGCAATCCAACAAGTGTTTCAACATTACACGTTTTAACACATTAACACGAAAATTTTGCATGAGTTTGTTTTTGTTTGTTATTCACACATTTTGCACTCACCTTTTGAGAGGCAATCTGTGTACAGAGCTACACCGCATTTATTGTGTATGATTTTAATTGAAAAAGATACTATTTTCATTATACACTAATAATGCACCATATCTGCTTAAATTTCTAAAATAAATACTGCAATGCATAATAAAGTAAATAAAAACATATCTTAGGCATTTGTCTATTTACAAAACTAGTAAGTAACAAAAACATAATCTGAAAGTAAATTAAATGGAATATACAAGACAACGAAAAGGTTTTTTTTTTTGGTTTTTTTGTATTCAAGGCACATCTTACGAGGAAAATGTTAGTAAATTTTATCAAGTGGTTATTTCCATCATATACAGCATGAAGGAGTTATAGTGAAAAACATTCACATAAAGTTGCACCTTTAATAAAAAGAAACATAAAAAGTATATATTGCCCACATTTACACACACATATTCATTCATTATTAATATCAAATGTGCACACCCAAAATTAAGTGTTCAGGTTGATGAGATACCATATGTGAACACTAAATAAAAAAAAAATAGTAATTAATGCAAATTACCTACAATTCTCTATCTCCCTTCTTTTATTACAAGATTTTCTGCCTCTGACAAATCACTCCCTCGACCACTAATACTCAATTTTATAGCATC
Organism: Macrothele yani; assembly: GCA_039090855.1. Classification (NCBI taxonomy): domain Eukaryota; kingdom Metazoa; phylum Arthropoda; class Arachnida; order Araneae; family Macrothelidae; genus Macrothele; species Macrothele yani. The sequence continues at coordinate 8,200,871 of CM077014.1, forward strand.
AATCTTAAAATAATTTCATCAATATCAGTGTTAGTTAAACCATGAATGTGACAAAGTTAAATTATTAAAAAATTTTGAAAATTTCCACATTATTACTAATTAGCATGAACAAATTTCATGTGTTTTACTTTTCAAGAATAAAATGATTAGTTAATCAAAGGAACTGTTTTTTAAGATAATTGACAAGCATCATGGAAAAGGTACAACTTTAGGAATTAGTACTGAAAATGAATCAAAATTTTCATGCACTGTAATTATCAACACGCTTGTACACATTTAATATTTTATAAAATACACCACCCATTAATATTATACTCAGGTACTCTTGATTTGAATGTTGTTGAATCCAAAATCTACAAATTACTATCAGTGTTTTTGATAAGAAAAACTGTTTGTTTGTTTGACTGCGAATCAGACATGCACAAAGGACATATTTGGCTGAAATGCACTGAAACAGGCATACACATAAAAAAAAGTCATGTCGGTTGTGTGGACAGCAACTCCCAATCAACTGAAAAATCAGCTGATTCTTTGCTTAAGGAATACACATGGAATTCCAGCTGTTTCTTTTTTGCAGTAATTTTAACAACATATAGGTTGTACATTTACTTTGTTATTCATCATCTTATGGTCAATTTACAAGAGAGGGGATGACTTTTCATTAACTAATACTATGAAAAATACAAACTCAAATTCAATACAGTATCTCCACTTGTTGAAATCACAATGCAAAAATTTTTCTTCAGATAGCTGTAATTGTCAGTTTTTTCAGTTCCCCAAATTAAGAGGTACTCATTCTCCTTGATAGGTAGTGTAAGAGAGTGTATCTGTATTGACAACATCTTTAATCCTAGTTGTAAATGCATTTATGGCACCTCTATTCATAGTGATTGTGGAATAGCTTTTTTACGGGTCTTATAGAGGTTATTTTTCATCAAAGTTTGTTGTCAAATTTTCGAACTAAAGCCTAGTTCGTCATCAGGACTATGTCACTGGAGTAGTTGCTGCCACTCAATTGGAAGAGTCCATCCGCAATTATCGTTAATTGTGGTACTTCTTCTTCTTGCTATTTCGATTCCTTCTTCTAGTTTCCTCTTTACTAAGTTTGACTGGTGGGCGATTATTTTCACTGAGTCCCAATTTATGGAGTGTCCACTTGCTTGTATATGTCTGTCTAGCCCTGTTTTGTTCCCAATGTTCCTAATAGCTGCTTGGTGTTCTTTCATTCGGACCTTAATACTTCTCCCTGTTTCTCCTATATAGCTGAGTCCGCAGTTACAGTCGATGCAGTAAATTACTCCTTCCTGCAATTGGATGTCCAATTCTTTCTGCTTTAAAGCTGGCAGGAATTTCTTTATTTTGTTATTAAGATCTGGAGCTAGCCTGATATTATATTTTGCTCCGATCCTTATCAGGTTCTCGAAAAGTCCCTTGTGGTACGTAATTTTGCTGGTGAATTTGAAGTTGGTTTTCTCCTGCTTCTTTTTTGGCACTTGTTTAAATATTTTCTCAACATATGGGGAGGGGTAATTGTTTTCTGCCAATATTTCCTTTAATTCTTCTTTGTGAAGATCTTTCTGAGTAGCTGAAGAGACCAGGATTTCAATTTTTTCCAAAAATTGTCTCGCTGTAGATACTGTGGACCAATCTCTACCCTCTCAGATTCTGGAAGAATTTAACTTACTAGAGAATACCTTGCAGTACACCCTAGAACAGGAAAGAGACCATAGCATCAATTACCTAGATTTAACCTTGACCTCAAGAGAGGGGAAAATATTCACTCAGCTTTTAGAAAACCCACCAACACAGGGAAGATGTTAGACTTCTGCTCATTCCACCCTGATTATATTAAATCGAATACGGCGAGACAATTTTTGGAAAAAATTGAAATCCTGGTCTCTTCAGCTACTCAGAAAGATCTTCACAAAGAAGAATTAAAGGAAATATTGACAGAAAACAATTACCCCTCCCCATATGTTGAGAAAATATTTAAACAAGTGCCAAAAAGAAGCAGGAGAAAACCAACTTCAAATTCACCAGCAAAATTACGTACCACAAGGGACTTTTCGAGAACCTGAAAAGGATCGGAGCAAAATATAATATCAGGCTAGCTCCAGATCTTAATAACAAAATAAAGAAATTCCTGCCAGCTTTAAAGCAGAAAGAATTGGACATCCAATTGCAGGAAGGAGTAATTTACTGCATCGACTGTAACTGCGGACTCAGCTATATAGGAGAAACAGGGAGAAGTATTAAGGTCCGAATGAAAGAACACCAAGCAGCTATTAGGAACATTGGGAACAAAACAGGGCTAGACAGACATATACAAGCAAGTGGACACTCCATAAATTGGGACTCAGTGAAAATAATCGCCCACCAGTCAAACTTAGTAAAGAGGAAACTAGAAGAAGGAATCGAAATAGCAAGAAGAAGAAGTACCACAATTAACGATAATTGCGGATGGACTCTTCCAATTGAGTGGCAGCAACTACTCCAGTGACATAGTCCTGATGACGAACTAGGGTTTAGTTCGAAAATTTGACAACAAACTTTGATGAAAAATAACCTCTATAAGACCCGTAAAAAAGCTATTCCACAAACATCTTTAAGTTAAATCAGAAAATTCTTTTTAAGAAGGTTATCTACATATTTTCCAGCTGCTTTTGCTAAGTTTGCCCAATAGGTGGGGTGATTGTACATTTATTTTATCCATTATATCTCCATTTTTAATGGCGGGTAAGAAAAGATTCCTCAGACATCTAGAATAGTCATCACTAAGATTTTCCATGCATTTTCCCAGCTTTTTCTGATGACTAGTTTTTGATTCAACAAAGTTCATGCATATGAGTTCACCACGGTACCTATGGGGCTAAAAAATGGAGTGAATTAATTAATTTTAATGCTACACATAGTGCAGTATTATGAAACTTACCCACACACTGCCCAAAAAATCTTCATATTTTGAAAACAAAGGACTACATGCTTGAAAATGTTTTTAAGGTACTATGTTTCAAGCTTCATCCAAAAGATGTGCTCCTTACACCAAGATTTCAGTGACATCCTTCTTATTTTCTTATGTTGGCATACATTTTATTTTCAAAAAATTCCTTTAATATTTTCAGGCAAGCCTCTCTAATTTTATATTGCTGTTTACATTTCAGTCACATCATGGTTTGCTTGTTTGGTATAAGTGTTATAACTCCCAAAAGCACCTCTACATTAAAAAATGCACATTTCCAATTCAAGGTTACTGGATCCTAGTGAGAAAGTGAACTAGAGACAAAGGAGAGACATCCCACTCAGGCCTCATTGCATGTCAACCCAGTATTATTTATGTCTAAATAACAACTAGAACAGCTTGCAGAGGAACAACTTTTTTTATATGGAAATTAAAGTCAAAACACAATCTCCCTGGGTGTTGACGCAAATGTCCTAGAACATTTCATCACTCAATATGAATGTGGAAATGAAAACTATGAATATCAGACAACCAATTCTGAAAGAACTGAGAAAGTTGAAAGTTACCAAACTATCATCTACACTGTTCTAGTTGTAAATGTAATGTGGAAGATCAATCACAGGTCCATTTAAATACAATAAGGTAATAAGGAACTTTTTTCTTTTGTCAGCATTTCAGCTACATCAACCTCCAACCCCTCCCCCCCTCCTCATTTTTTTTTATGTTTTGAAAACACATGAACTCATATTTAATGAAAATGAATGATAAATACCTTCACTGAATTCTCCATTTCGTACATCTTTTATCCCCGTACCTGCAATCTAGAATACTATGAAATTCAGAACTTCATACAGAATTTCACCATGACCTGATTAATTAGATTATCCACACTCAGAACCGTAAGAATTGTAACATTTAGGGAATAATATTATTTCCACATGGTGGTATTTTTAAATGACATCAAACACTTACAAAATGAAATCAACTTAGGATGTAAGACACTTATTCCATACTGGTACATTTAAAGGCAACATTTATTTCCCTCTCTCACTGGCGATGGTGTTAACTAAATTTTTTGCACATTTTGTTAATGCTCACATGACTGCAATACTGTGTTTTCTAATCTAGTTTAGGAGACAAGATGCAATGCATTTTCACACCTCATTGTGCACAGAATTTATTTAATAAATGCCACTTAATAGGTGACCTCCTCCTCCCACGTCTTACTACTGTTTATTTAACAAGCTCCACGAGCATCAATTAAGGGCAACTTACCAGTCCCTGGAACGTATGGGAAAGGTCCGGAAATTGGAGTCTTGGGTGCCTCACACTCTCACCAAGGACAACAAGAATCAGCATGTTGCCATATGTGGTTCCTTGCTCGGCCATTATCGCGAATGTTCTCAGCAACACAAACCCTTTCTGTCACATATTGTTACTAGAGATGAAAAGTCGTCGTCCCTGTATGTGAATTTCAGGCATTGGAGGGAATGGTTAAGCCCAAACAAGATGTCCACACCACATCCAAAACATGACCTTCATCTTGCAAAGATCATGTTGTGTATCTGGTAGGACATGGAAGGCATTAGTATTATTCACTGGGAAATGCTGCCGAGGAATCGGACCATCAACGCTGCACTCTATTGTGAGCAACTCTGCCGTGTGAAGAGAGCAATTTAGCAGAAACGGCCACATTGGCACCATGGTGTCCTTCTCCAACATGATAATGCATGCCCTCACAGTGCAAACATGACCAAAATGGCCATTCAGGACATGAAATGGGAGATCCTTCCACATCCAGCCTATTCCCCAGATGTCGCCCCTCAGACTATCACCTGTTCCGATCTCTGTCGAATGCACTCCATGGCAGAACGTTCAACAATGATGTTGATCTCCAGAATTTGCTTGATGATTTCTTCGCAGAAAAACCTGCACATTTTTTCAAGAATGGCATTACAGACCTATCCAGACGTTGGGACACCATCATAAACAATGGGGAATACATAGTTGATTGATTCCGTTTTCCCTTCTGATGTAATACATTCCTGTAGGGGGTGAAGAAAATGTAATGAACTTATGCATCAACCTAATAGCATCAAATATGAGAAAAATTATGATTGTTGCCTTGAAAAAATGACATTGGAAAAAAAAATCTCATAAAACATTGAAAAGACAAAAGATTTTATTATGATATAGTTTCATTACATATGCTGCTTCTTTCACTCAACTGCCATGTATGCTCAAAGCTTTATAAATTATAACTTGTAAATAGCACTATGAAAACTTCGAGGCAATTTCAGTTCCATAGGAAATAATATGATCATGACAGGAATCAGTGAAGCACAACTCTTTACACGTATGTTAGTATCATTAAATTTATGAAAAACGTAGTTTCATAAATGCATTGTAACAATCAGTGAGAGTTTTGTACCATAATCAAAAAGTCATCCAAATATATAATTTCAGCTAACAAAACAACTGGCTTTTGTGCAAAAATGATCAACATGTAAAATGTGACATGTCATAAAAATGAAAATAACTAGTCTTCTTTTCAAAGGTACACAAGCTATGCTTTTTATAAACAATGCAAGTTACTGAAAATCTCAGAGGAATGCATTATTTAGAAGTTTCCCATTCGTTAAAAAACCACAAACCCAAAAATTTTTAGTAAGTAGTTCATGAAATATGAGAAAAAAAAATTACAAGACATTTCTTGTTTGAAGAAATAATCAGTTTTAAATACTGACTGAAATTTATTTTGAAAGCGGCATGTTTGACTTACAAAGAATGCTATTAATTTTCACTTATGGAAGAAGAAACTATTTTCTAAAACATGTACTAACAGATTGCCAATACCACACACACATAAATATTTCACATTTTCCCTCCCACTGGCAATTTTGCTAAAATAGAACCAATTTTCAATGCTTCATATATCAACTGAGTTTCATTCTTTTGTACAAAGTTCACATACTTAATAAATCTTTAATGTTCCTTTACTAGGTTTAAAATATGCAGGAAAACAAATTTTTAACGTTTGAATTTTTCCATTTTTTTCAGCAAAACCAATAAACTAGGAATTTCATAAATCAGCAAATAAATTGTGAAAATATAATAGCTATAATGACTAAAAAAAAAATACATAGTAACATTCCATGTACAAACAAATTTTCATTCTATGTCAATGACTATTACCATCAAAATACACAAGAGAGAGAAACCAACACTGAAAATCTGATTCATAACAAATACAAATCTTAAAATTGAAAATCAGATTTAATGCCAATATATATGTGTGTGTGTGTGTGTGTGTGTGTGTGTGTGTGTGTGTGTGTGTGTGTGTCTTTTTTACTAAGTACAGCAAACTTTTGTTAAAAAATTAAAATAGATCTGAAGCATACATACTAACACTGTAACAACTGCCAAAGCATTTTCATAAGAAATTAAAAGAAAAAAATACATAACTTATTCAGCAGCATATTATTTGTGAAACACCTCTGATGCAGCATTTAATCATTTGACCCAAAATACAAGTACAGTACAACACAGAAAGTAGTAAGGGTGTAATGTCTTAAAGTGCCACTTTGTTTCGGAATAGTAATATATATATTTCACATTTCAAAAATTAAAAACACAGTTAATACTGCAAAAAGAAAAGCAAAAGATGCTTCAAATTTTATGTGTTTTGCACAGATACTCTTTACACACTGCACAGATACTGAATTCACAAAATATAAAGTTAAAACTTTAGCATGGCAAATTCATTTTGATAGAATGATCTAGAGATATCATATATCTCCATAAGTAAAAGGAAGAAAATGCTTTTAATTAAATTATAAAGAACAATAATACAGTATCTCAGCCTTTTATGAATTTCTTGCATGTTTAAAAGCATACTTTTCATTAACAGATAGCAAAAGTACATTAAAAGATGTACATACATAATGCATCTAGATCAATATAATTCTGTTAGAACAATGATATCTTACAAGAAATAACTTTTCTGTAATGATTTCCTCAAACTTTTAAGTAGATGAGTGTCACACAAGGGTTATATCAGTGTCACAAGGGTTACATAAGTTTCAAACCATGCATCATTCCTTAAATAAATTTTCATAATGCTAACAAGATAAGACTAATAACTTCCTTCATTGCGGTGTTCCTATTTTGTCCTGCAGATGGCAGCACAGCATTGATGATGATCTCACCAAATGGAATGTATGCAGTAGGTTGAAGAGCACATCAAACCTTTTTTTTGGTTTGTTCCATATGCTGTAAATCACTGACTTGTCATTGGGTAGTTGACTTATGCTGAAGTGTGCCAGAGGATAGAAGCTGGTGCCTCAGAAAGCGATTGCAGCAGCGCTATGTGCCAGGTTTGAGTTTTTGACCATTCCCTTAGTCAATAATGCAACCTTGAGTTAGTTAGATTGTATAGTCTTTTAAATAAATTGTTTAAGCTTAAAGTTCTTAATAATTGTGAAAATATTAAGTGTTACAGTGTTTTTACTCACTTAGTTTCAATAAGTAAATATAGTTTTCATTACTGAGGGGGTGGTCCCCTCAAACAGAAGAGCATATTAAACATACGTCAAGAAGTAGGTGAGTACTTGTGATTAACCTCGAAAATATTAAATTCCTACAAGAACTTCCAAAACATACAAATGATTTTGATTTTTCCTTTGACACCATGAAAGAATTATTCAGATATTAGTAGTGACATGCTGTGTAACATAATGGGACATCAGATCATGGTTGAATCACTGCATCACATGCTGAGACTATGTTATTTGTTTTTCATATGCATCTACAATAATAGGTAGAGATGACTTTGTATCAAGCCGTAAATTGGGGCTGACACTCGAAACTGCCTAAGAAATGTTCACTAAGTACAAGCACCACTGTTTCTTAAAAATTCAAGTCACATGATTGTGAAATGCAATCTTACCAAATGATACCATGCTAAGATGATGGATGAACATCTTTTGAAGTGGTTGACAAGTTGGGAATACAAACCCAGAGCTGGATAGCTAATGAAACTGTCAAATGATATCCTGAGTTGAGAGAATTGTGGGCAATGAATAATTGCATATGGGCATGTGCTTAACTTCCACAACAAAACTGGAATTGTATGACCTATATGCTATAATTTTGATGAAAATGCTGCAAAAACTGAAATTCTGCAAGAGGTGATCTGATGTATAGTACAAAATTACACCTGCTCTAATATAGGAGTACAAAAGTTGTCACTTGAATTACTTACACATTAAGTGAATGTATTTCTTCACTTCTGGTGACAAACATAGCATGAAGTCCACTTTAATTATTTTCATATTAAGATGCCCTTATTCGTGACTGGTGACAAACATAGCATGAAGTCCACTTTAATTATTTTTCATATTAAGATGCCCTTATTCGTTCACTGGTGACAGACATGACATGGTGGTGTTCTTATGAACTTGAACTGAAGAGACTGCTAGTAAGTGTGAGAGATCAATCCACTCATGGAAATTTCGACAGCTTGGCTAAGTGAAAAATTCTTGTTTATCATTTCTTATCAACATGACAGAATTCAGCTTATATATTTTTATTTCCCTAAATATTACAACAATCAGACAAACACACTACCCATGCCTCATCTGGGACTACATGAGCCATTTCCTTGCGTTAGCTGTTAATTAAGTTCAGTTTGAATTGCTTTACTGCTGTGGAAATGATTTTACGACATATCATCTGAAGGGGGGGGTCAAAGCAGATGACTTTTTCTTACAACTTCAGGTTTTAATGGGAGATTTCTCACAATGAGGGACAAAGTGAAGATAATGGGCATTCAGTAACAGGCTAGAGGTCTGAAAAAAAGGGGAGGGAGAGGCAATAAAAGTAACCCATGCTTTACTGAGGGAATGGAGAAAAAACAAAGGAGTTCTGGATTCAGCGCTTGAAGAAAAAAGTTTGGGCGAGGATCCACCATGCAACAGAGATGGCTTTTAGCTTCCCTGACAAAAAATGGAAAATGAGAGAAAATATAGATTTTTAGAATGTCCAATGCCGAAAGGAGATCAAAACAGAAATTACGTTGGGAATAGGAATTTTGAAACAGCAAATTAACTGAGAAATATGCCTGACAGAAACAGCAGGAATAGATCAATGTGTAAAAATGAAGAGTAACATAGAAATCAGGACAAGCAGAATCTGTAACATCTGCTATATCCCACATTGAATGAGGAGCACCAGTACAGAAGAGCAAGTTTTCATTTATAGCTAAGACCCCAGAACTGTTTAATTGTTTTACAAAAGATCTGGCAAAACCTATGCAACAGGGAACCGAAAGGAACCCAGAAAACAGCTAACAGCACTCCATAGGAGCTATAAGGAGAGATCACACTTCAGTTGCAAATCATGTGTTTGTGCAATTCTTATCCAAGTAGATATTTGATTATGAACTTTCTCTAAATAAGAAACATAAAAAAATTAATAATCAGAAAAACATGTTCTAGTAATGAACAAGAACCATAAGCTTTATTTTCAATGGGCTGCTTAATTAACAAGAAATTTGCAAACACAGTGTTATTAATGGCCCACCAACCAATGAACATTTTTTTGCATTTTGAAAAGTTGTTTGAGGATCTGGCAATAACTTAGTATGAACTTTCTTCTGTAGCTTTCCATTCTTGAACTGGGTTTTCAAAGCACTGATAAACATGCCTTGAAACACAGCAAGAGACCAGATAATTATGTGGTTCAATAAATTAACAATTCAGAGCACATGAGAATAAATTCAGTATCACTGTACATACTTCATTATTATAGGTCTCTGAGTAATAATGCCAAAGTAAGTGGAAAGGAATAAATTCAATAAACAAAGTGTTGTGGCTGAGTAGCTCTGTCTCCCAATGAAACGGAAATCTGCAGCAGAACCCGATGTAGCAAAAACAAGACCCATGTAGAGTGCCACCCCATCTATGTTTCAGGGTTTGGTAGCCCCAATGAGCACCTATGACAACAAAGAGTCCCCTGCCTTGAAATCAGAGGCCTAATTGGCTAAATTAGTCCCGAGATTAGAACATGAGCTCATTTGATCAATTAGCCTAAAGCCCATGTGTCTAACCATACAGCCACACAGAAGGCTGTTGAGTTTTGGAAATTCCATCATTACACTGAAAAAAGAGGCATTTGTCAGGCAGTTAGGAGAGTTTCAAAGCATATAACTACATGGGAAACAAATAATGCCATTGAAGATGAGTTAAAAAACAAGACAGTGATTGGATACACAGTCTTTTGAAACCATGGGACAATGCACCCCAAATAACAATTATTGGACCATGTGTTCACTTAAAGAAAAAAGTTAAGTTTAAGTAAGAGATACCATAAAAAATTAGCATGTGTAAACTGCCATCATTGCATTTATTTATTTACTTTGTGTACAATATTGAAGTGTGCATGTGTGTAAGGTTTTATCAAAACCAGCATATCAAAAGTGAGAACAACATTGAAGACACACAACAAACTTATGATGTCTACAATGAAATATCACTGTTCTTGGAAAAGAAAGTTGTGCTCTTTGAAAAGAAGATACTACGAATATATTAAAGATTTTTTTTTTTAAATTCATGAAAAAAATTATTTTTATTTAATGTTACATACTACTTCAAATGATAGTTACAATAGACAGATTATGGGAATTACTTAGGAATACAGGATGTTAAACCTAGCGTCAAATTTTTAGGTAGTAACCCTAAACTTCATCAGGACTAACACTACATACAGTAAATGTTGCCAACCTTGGGTAAAACTCCAACCTTTAAAATCATTTAATGTAGTTTCTTTTCTTCTCTCAATCTCCAGACCTTCCAACAGTTTACTCTTGAAGAAATGCTTTTGGTGGGTCAGAATTTCTACTGAGTCCCACAGGATTTTATGTCCAGTAGACTGAACATGTCAGTCAAGTCCAGTTTTATTTGTCATGTTTTTTACGGCTGCTTTATGTTCTTTCAGCCTGGTCTTAAGCTGCCTACCTGTTTCTCCCACATAGCTAAAACCACACTCACACTGTATATTGTAGACTACTCCTTCTTTTAAAAAGATGTTAGTTTTTTGCTGTTTTAATTTAGGAAGGTAGTTATTAATCTTATTTCCTAAACCTGGAGTTAGTCTGATTTGAATTTTTTTGCTAATTCTTTGAAATTTTTCGAACAGGCCCTTTTGATAGGTGATTTTCTAGTTAACCTACAGCTTGGGTTAGGGCTCTGAACTTTTTTACTATTATTAGTTAAAAAAATTTCCACTAATGGAGCAGGGTAATTATTCTCCTGGAGAATGATTTTAAGTTTGTTTTTCTGCGTTCGCTTGTCCAATTCTGAGGAGTTGAGAACATTGATCTTTTCTACAAATTGCGAGGCTACGTTCCATTTCATGTATTCTGGATGGTTTGATTGGAAATCCAGCATTTTGTAAGTGTTAGTGGGCTTTTTGAAGACTTTTGTAAGAATTTTCCCTCTCCGAAGACTTAACGACAGGTCCAGGTAATTTAGCTGATTGTTCTGTTGAAGTTCCAGAGTGAAAGTTAACTTTTCATCTAGGGAGTTAAACCAATCTAGAATGGTAGACAGGAAAGAGGGATTAGTGCTGTCAAACTGGACTTGACAGACATGTTCAATCTACTGGACATAAAATCCTGTGGGACTCGGTAGAAATTCTGACCAAACAAAAGCATTTCTTCAAGAGAAAACTGTTGGAAAGTCTGGAGATTGAGAGAAGAAGAGGAACTATATTAAATGATTTTAAAGGTTGGAGTTTTAACCAAGGTTGGCAACACTTACTGTAGTGTTAGTCTTGATGAAGGGTATGGTTACTACCCGAAAATTTAACGCTACAATTAACACCCTGTATTCCTAAGTAATTCCCATAATCTGTCTATTGTAACTATCATTTGATCATCTAAGAAAGCCATGACTTCATTTATTACTACTTCAAGTTGAGACAGCATGATACAAAAACTGAAAGTTGTGTTCTTTGAAAAGAAGACACCATGAATTAATCAAGTATTTCTTTTTTTTAATTCATGAAAAAAAAAATATTTTTACCTAATACATACTATACTATTCCAAGCAAGGATAGCATGATACAAGGCACCAACAGTTTGTAAAGTTTACGAGAAAAACTATGCCTTTTATTACATTGATATCCCCAAAATAACCCATACACAAGAGAAGGCAAGAGATATATGATTAAAAGAAAAAGCTACAAAAAATAGGCATAGGCAATCTATTCTATTTTCATATCTCCAGAGCAAGTAAAAAAAAAAAAAAAATTAAAAATAAACAAAATACACAAAAAAAGTGTCTTCACAGGAAAATGTAACTCTTAAAACAGTCTCATCTATATGCTTGTAAATTCATATGGATGGCATTTAACAGACCTACCTGATTTTATGAATTTATAGTGAAACCATATTTAACAAACTTTATGAAAGTTGACATTCAACTGATAAGGAAAATTGGCCTTTAATTCATAGGGATTTAACAACTATGATGATAAAAGGTAATTAACAAAGGAGAGAATTAATCAAACTTAATGTAATGTGTAAATTAATAAAATTATAAAAAATTAATAAGTAGTATGATTCCACATGACTTTGAAGTAATATAAAAGGCAAAGCAAACATCTTCAGTAGATGCATTGTATGTATATAATTTACTTATAAACTTTTTAGCATAAGTTGAAAAGTGCAAATTACCTTGTAATCAATTTTATACACAAAAAATGGTGTGTTCACAGGAATTATATTTATCACCAGGGTACACAAATTCAGTAGGTGATAAGTAAGTAGCAAACTGCCAGTAAAAAGTACAGATTTCCTAGTGAAAAACAACAGCAGTCGCAAGCATGATTCTTTTTTCTCTCATTCTGTTACAAAAAAGAATTTTTACCACACTCTTATTCTTTTATGAGAAAGGAGAAGTGAAGAAATCTGGAATCCCAGCCTAATTATTAGAGCATATGCTCTCACTTTTTCTTCTTATCAGAAGTGTAATCCTGTTATCTGCTCTTACTTTACCTTAGGGAAGAGGAGAACTATTCTTTATCTATGGAATAGATAGCAAAAATTTAGACCCCCCCCCCCCACACACACACACACAGGTGTATAGCAATAGACTTCACATGTGTTGAAATTACCTGTATTTGGTAACAATGCCAAACAGGAGCACTGGAGCTATTTTTCAACAGGGGAGTGGGGACAAGATATCAAAATATGTATTTCTGATCAGATCATAAAACTTATTATGCTGTTGTAAAACAGGAGGTGATGGCATCATTAGATGCACATAAATCGATTATATCGATAAAATCTAAATTATTATAAAATAAATTGCACTTGATTTGGAAACCTCCATATTAGTATGAATTACTGAACTCCACAAGAACCTAAGTCTGTATGTTATACAACAAACAACATAGAAAGATATGATATATATCTCATTCCTTTCTTCTCCTACCCCTTCCAGTTTTTCCCTTTCTTTAATGAAAGACTGATTTTATTATACTTAAATGGAATGGAAAATGTTCCTGCTCTTTTTATAGAAACACAATACCTTTCAGGAAATTTAGGATACCTTTTTTAATAAGGCTGATACTTTGTGAGTAGTTTTCTTCATACTGGACAAGTGAAGAGAGTTCAACCCATATCTCAGGAATCAGGAATGGCATTAAAAAATTTCAAGTTCCAGATGGGCAATAATTAAAGCAAAAAAAAAAAAATTATTAGGAGTTTTAAATGGCAATTTTTTTTAAAAATCCAAATGTTTATCAGATTCTCTGTTAAAGTAATCAGATAAATAAAAGGGAGCAAAAGTGTTGCTTTGCTCCTGCAGTAAATGGCTTGCACAGGCTGTAAAAATACCTATGTGTGTGACTGTGTTCATCAATTATTCATTAAAAATAAAACATGAAACACTCATATCCAAACATTATAATGACTAAAAACAAAGAGAGTGACATGGGAGGAAGTTGCTTCCATGTGGGGTATAAGGAAGAAATGGAAGATCATTATAACAATTTCTATGGGCCAAAAATAAAGACTGTGGAAAGCCACTTCACATTACCATCAAGAAAGTTGAGCCCATGAACCTGAGCTCAGAAGAAACCAATCTTCATCTAACCAATGAGACTTTCTCTACAGACCAAAATTAATGTAATGTGAATATTTGAATGGTATCATACACACGTTGCAAGTCTGGAACAAATGGAATTGCAATTTCTCAGGGAAAAGAAACTACATATTTATTCACTGAATACGCATTTTGAATCTGAGTGCTTTAAGCGAAAAAGAAAGAAAAATCCAAAATACAAAAGAGATATTTTAGTATGCAAGTGCCCATGGAATAGAAAGCTAAAAAAATTCACTTTTACATTTAAAAATACAAAACAAAACAAAAAAAGGAATCAAAGTTTGGGAGTGGGAAGGTGCCTGACCTGCCAGCAAATATCCAGGGCTGTGAACTAATTCTTTTGAACTGCTATTCACTGTTTTTGATACAGGAGCTTAGACCCCCCCCCCCTTGATATTCTTGTTGCTTGCTGCTTACATTCTGCTAAGAAGATAACGGCAACGAAAAACAATGATTCCCTTTCTCAACTATTGTAGAGGGGATGCAACAAAAAGACAGAGACAAAATCAGCAATATCATTTCTCAACTGCCCTAGAGGCGATGCATCAGAAAGACAAAGAAAAAATCAACAATATCTATAATTGTTGAATGGCAGTGACACTACTATCAAAGCACTATAGCCAAGGGTTAAAAAATGTGGTCACCTGGAAAAATTGTCCGGACCACCACGGAAAACACCTCTGAAAAACATGTAATTTAAGAATTTGCAAGCCCCAGAAAAAAAGAAAAAAAAAGTGGCTTTTTTTTCCCACGGATAGATAGGCTAAAGGCTCAAGGTAAAGCATTATTTTTTGGACAGAAGTGTACATGACTTCGATATTATACAGAGACACTAACCACTACGGATTCTTCGAAGTCACCACGGAAATCATTGGCCCGCTATGGATTAAGGAAAGCATCGGATATACTACGGAAATCTAAAATCTCTGAAATAACCTTTCTAATGATGCGTGTGAAGTCTATTTTCGTGTTTTCAAGGTTCTAATATTTATTAAACACTTCGGAGAGTGTTTCTTGGGTGTTTTCAATATCCAAGAAATCCCAGAAATGTTCTAAAATTTTATGTACCTTTCCAGATCTGAGAAAGTCCTTAATTTTTCATAAAGTCCTGGAGTAATAGCAGAATTCTTTCCTGCAATGAACAGTTTTAAGATAAAGGTTGAAAAATTAAGATAAGATCGCCAGCGATTGAAAATACCGGGAAAGGTCTGCAAATCTCGCAAATGTTCGGTTTTGCTGGAAATGACTGCTCTAGCAGTGATGAGAATGTTCTGTCATTTTTTGTTTCCGCATTTTCAATTTTTCAGATCAAGTTTCCCATTTTTTATTTTTATTTTTTTTTTTTTGCTATTACAATTGAAGTTCCGATTTTGAACTTTAATTTCTTTTTTGAACAAAAGGAAAAATGCTCACTCTCTTTGTTTTGATATAGCAAGAAGAAATGGAAAACCATGCATTTTCAGCAAAATTAAAGTTTAAAGAGTGATAGTGCCAATCCTCAGTCTGCCGTGAAAACAACCACACAGGACATTGAAATAGTTCGATTTCCAGCAAGGACAAGGTAAGTAATGATTTTCAGTTTAAATTTTGCTTTAATAAAAAGCAAAAATGTGTGTTCCATTGATTTGTGTATCAAAAAAGTACTAAAAGAAAAGGTACACTTCACTAGGAAATTTTTCTAAAAAATATGAAGTCACTTTTGTGTACTGTTACTGTTTTTTTTTTTTTACAAATAATGTTCATTGTTTTTTTTCTTCATTCTTTTTGTTTGGGGGTTGAAGATGACCATGAACAACTTACAATCTGTGTATGCAGTTACTAAGTTTAATGTAGGGTTCCCATTAGAACATGCTTTGATTTTTGGCATAAACTATGACAGAAAAAAAAATGTTGGAGCCACTTGGTGTTTCTCACAAAATGTCTTTAATTTATGGACAATCTGTTAAGCAAAAATTTGCCTTTTTATGAATTTACACTGTCATTTTGCTGCCCTGGAAATTTAATTTGTTTTTTACAGAGTGTGTAATACAATTTTATTCATTAGTACTGAAAAACACTGAAAACTATGGATATTTGTAGTTTTTACTACTGAAAATTTCCAATCAGCGTTGGAGTCTCCGAGTACCACCCACCCGCCATGGTCCAATGTTTTGATTCTGGCCACTAAAAATTTAGCTGGCCACTAGATTTCAGAATATTTTTCTATCCCTGAGTATGGCATAACAGCTTTCTACAACTGTTACATGAGAAAACATAGTGACCTCAAGAAAGAATGTGTGTGTGTGTGTGTGTGTTTTCTAAGTATTTAAAATGTGCTGCTGACTGTCACCGTTATAAACCACTACGAATTTCATTTCATATATTTTTTACACACAGTTACAATATCTCAGTTTAACCCCATACTTTTATGATGAAACAACTTCTGCCCATGTCAATTTGCTATTTTCAGTAAAGTGCCATATCAGGTCATACTTTCTTCTTACATTTCATATGACTGCAGGCTTATTATAACCAGTATGATTCCTAAATTCTGGTCAGTAGAATTACAACATTCACAGCAGCATCTGTTAATCATTTGTCTGAGCCACAACTTTGGTATCAAACCTATATATTTGCCTTAATCTAAGATTTTGTTGATAGGCATGGATGATAGGAATCAAGAATTCACTCTAATAATTTTTTAAATGGTCTATATATTTTCTCAAATGAAAATCAACTTTACCCATTTTTAAGCATTTGCCCTGTTAGGGTTGAGAGAATTTAAAGTAAATGCTTTATGATCGACTGATGTGAAATGCTTCAGATAACATAAATTTGTTGGAACACCAATTACCTATGTTCTACAGATTTAAGGTGCTACAAAATGCTTGTAATAATAATACAATTGAAGAAAATTATACAATAAATCACTCTCTTAATATAAAGATGCATCAGTTTCACACAAATTAAATAAAAAATCATATGATATTCAAAAACTGCCAGATTTAAGTAAGTTAGTGAAGCACATATCAAATGAACGGTCATCATGAACAAGAATTGAAAAATAAACCGGGAAAACAATGTGATGATTGCAAAATCATCAGAAGCAAATAAATATGTATTCCCTTTAATTCATACTTATATACAAACCATTAGCATTGACTACAGATTACATATGACATACTAAGCAACATTAAAATACTGTGTTGTTCCATGATATTATATTTTATGTACATATCAGTAACTATCTATAGATTAATTTTCTGCTTTTAAAATTACTTAAGCAGACACTGAAAAAATAATTCTGATTTTAAAACTGAATTGATACATATGGGATTTTTATTCTTAAACAATGCGTGTGAATTTTTGGTATAAAAAAATTCTTCTGCTTCTTCAGAAAGTTATTTCCTTTTTGAGTTGTTTTGTTGAAGGCTGGTGATATTTAGGGAATTCCAGTCAAGGCTGTGACTAGTTTTTCTAACATGCATATCTAAACCTGATTTATTGGAGCAACATTTTATTGCTGCTTTATGTTCTACTATTTGAGTTTCCAGTCTGCAACCTGGCTCTCCTATGTAATGTAGTCCACATACACATTTTACTCCATACCTCCCAACTTGCACTTCCAAAATATTTTCTTCACTTCAAAATATCGATGGAATTTATTTATTTTTTTTTCTAGACTTGGAGCGAGTCTTATATTATGCGCTCAGCTAATTTTTCTTCCAAAACTCAAATCAGCCTTTGTGATTAGTAATTTTACTAGTGAATATTGTTTCTTGCTTTTGAGAGTACTTTCTCTCTCTCTCTCTCTCTCTCTCTTTTCCCCCTTGAACTATTTAGAATATTATTGTCATTTTCTGTGTACTTACTTTTTGCAAGGATGTCGTTCAGTTCTTTTTTCTGGGCTTTTCTAATCTCCTCTGCTGTGGAGACTAATTTTTTTTTTATTTATTTTTTTATTAAACTGACCTGCAACATTTGCCTTCATAGAATATGGATGGTAGGAATTAAAATTTAGTAATTTGTTAGTATTTCCATGAATTTTTTCTCCTATATAGATAGTCATATCTAAAAACTTAATTTTTCCTTCTTTTTGCACCTCTAAAATGAATTTGAGAGATGCATCAAACTTACTGAAGAGTTTAGAATTTTTATTTTTATTTTTGCACTATCTACTATAAATAAAATGGCATCCATATATCAATTCAGTTTTAAATTAATACAACTAAGAAGCCTGTTTCTGATTTTAGGTGGCTGTAAATGCATGTTAAATACAAAATTTCCATTGTTTCTCAAATCTGCATAATACAATAAACTTGATTTTAAGATACCAGGGGTGGGGGGGTTAAGCTTATTTTTTTTCAGTTAGGAAGAAGATACAGGGGGTGAACACAAAACTGAAACACATGGGTTTAGAACACAACAATTTATTAGTACGGTGTAGGGCCTCCCTTGGAGGCCAATACAGCTGCAATTTGTCATGGGTAGAACTGATAAAAGTTCTGTACAGTGGCCAGAGGGATTTGAAGCCATTTCTCTTACAAAAAAGTGGCTAGTTCACAATGTGATGCTGATGGAGGAAAATGTTTCCTGACTAGCTTCTCCAAAACACCCCAGAGTGGCTCAACAATGTTCAAGTCAGGTGACTGTGCAGGCCATGGCAGATGTTCAATGTCACTTTCATGCTCAGTAAACCACTCTTCCACCAGTTTGGCTTTGTGTATCAGTGCGTTAATCTCCTGATACATGGCACCACCGTCAGAGTACAACATTTGAACCACTGGGTGCACCTGGTCCTCCAGAATTGTTCAATAGTCCTTGGAAGTGATGTGCCCCTCAAGAACAATCAGCGGGCCAACAGACTGCCCCGATATTGCGGTTCAAACCATCAACGATCCACCTCCACGCTTCACTGTGGGCAATAAACAGTCCAGGTGGTAAGCTTGTGAGGGATGTCACCACACATAAACTCTCCCGGTTGTAGGAAAGACAGTGAAGGACAATTCATTATAGAACAATACAAATTTCATGTTGTCCAACATCCACGATTTGTGCTACTGGCACCATTGCAACCTACATTTGGCATTCATACTGGTGATCCAGGGTTTGGTGGTAGCAAAACGATCATGAATGTTGACCCGGTGAAGCTCCCGAAGAACAGTTTTGATGGAAACAGGTGAGTCGCAGTGCGTATCCAACTCTGCAGTGAGTTGGGCGGCAGTGGGGATTTTTTTGCCTACCGTTCGTGTTAAGCACCCAGATGTCGCTATCAGACAGATTCCTCTTACCTCGACAGTTACTCCTATTGGAAGTGGTTCTTCCGTCTTGCTGGTATGCTGACATGATCCTGGATACCGTGGCTCGCGATACACCACAAAGACTTGCTGTCTTGGACACAGATGCACTGGTGAGATGTGCACCAACAATCTACCCTCTTTGAAACACGGATGTCTCCCATTATGTTGTGCGGATTACATGCTACTGCAACCTTCACACTCCACTCTTGTTGATCGACTGCTAAATAGATGCAGGCTGGCCACTACGTAGCACATACAGCGGCGTGAAACATGGGGTGTTATTTGAGGTGTTTCAGTTTCATTGTTCACCAGCTGTAAATTAATTCAAAGAGAAAGGGAGTGTGCGTGCGTGCATGTGTGTGTTATCACCTGCTTTTTCCAATCAAGCACAAGTTTGTGAAATGGTTTACTTTGCATTTCCAAGCATTTCCAGTCACATAAATTTGACACTTCTCACAACACATGTGGATATAGTAACTTTTCAGAAACAAAGTTTTTGGTACTTCAAGCAAACAACAAGCATTTTACTTTTCTCATATATTTTATTATCTTTACTTTCATTCGACATTAGTTTCCTTGTGACTTTTCATCCTTCTATCTTCACAACTATCATTAATCCAGTCTATAATAGTTACTTTAACTGGGTCACTTGTCACAGCTTGCAGCTGTGGAATTTATCTTGCTCATTCCCTTTCCTCTGTGTCTTACATAAAAACATACTATTCTTCTAGTATATATTGTATGATTTCTAACAAACAACTTCTTTTTCACCACACTGGTATAAAGTAGAAATAATACGTTTTAGAATAAAAACACTCTGGACATATGTACTAAAACTCAGTACGCAAAATTACAGCATATAAATTGTTTGGCAAATTAAAAAAAAAAAAAAAAAAAAAATGTACGTATATTTCCTTTTAACCAATGGAATTTTTTTGTAGCCCCTAATCTTCTTTTGCTGGAAAATTATTTCTTATCCACATTATATATATTCTATCCATGTTTATGGTTTCCTTCAATGCTGTGAAACATATTTTTGTTTACTGAGAAAACCATATCAATAAAAATTGTCTACTTTTCTGCCACTGTTATTTTTAATAACAAAGGGTACATAAGGACAAAAAAAAATTACAGGTTTTGGATTCCTCAAATGTTGCATAGACAATGAATGCACAGAATGGGAATAAATAAATCATATAATACATGGATTTTAATGGAGGAATAAGAAAAGCCAAGGGCATAACTTAAGGTTGCACAGAATATGAAAAGAACACAATTTTCTGCTCTTAAGTTCTGGCCGCTTAGTTATAATTAACAAAATATGACCACACTTACCACACAAAAAACATTATTCTCTAAAACATCAACACATAACCAGAGCTGGCTCTTCAAAAGTACAATGGGAAGTTACACTTACACATTGTTAGATGTTAGCAGATGCTGATCATAGATATAGAACAGCATGATTTTTCTCCTATTCCATAATCCCTTATTTAAAGTCAAGTTTTGACATTTAATATATATATATATATATATATATATATATATATATATATATCATTCTTACCACAAACACAGTTGCCACCATGCAGTGAATATTCTTCTACAGGAAACCATTAAAACAAAAATAAATGTTAGTATACCACCTCAAGGGAAACTTCCCAGATTTTTCATTATTACTTATAAACATCTTCAACTATGGTCACAAATTTTACCAGATCGGGAATAATTATGTCCATAAATCATGTCCAAAAGTTTCCAGGGCTGACTTCATAAATAGGAACATACGATACTTAAGGACTAAAGTTGTCAATCACTTTTGAAAAGCTTTCCTCTGTCACTGATACACTGTTGCCAGCATATTTCTGCAGATCTATGCAACAACTCTGGGGATGGCCCTTTCTCGAATCTTTACTTCGAAAAACAAGAAAGAAAAAAAAAGCCGGTTCCATTTTTTAATGTGTTGACAGCTTGCATATTTAAAAAACAGTAAGATTTATATGTAAAACTACATGATTAAAACCTTTATATAACTCTTAACATTTTACAGACTCCTGATGGTCACACCTCAGAAGATAGTACAAGTAAATACAGAGTTTTAGACTTTGACATAACTGCTACGTGTTTTAAAAAAACAATAAAGTAATATAATTGAAAAGTCTAACAAAAATCATGGACAAGTAACGTAACTGAATAGTGTTATTTGTATGTGGTTTTTTGCCTTATCTCTGGGATAAGACATTAAAACAAAAAATAAATGTTAGTATACCAGTATATATATATAGTATTTTTTGCCTTATCTCTGGGATAAGACAAAAAAAATCACATACAAGGCTGTTCAATTATATTACCGTATTAATCTCAAGACTTACGCAGCAGCTATATTAAAGTTATGAAAGAGATTTTATCAAATATTTTTACATATACACTTACCATTTTTTAATATTTTCTGGAATGCTGTCCAGTTATGTTCTTGCACAAATCAATGCCCTTTTGCTCATGTAAGTTTCTGTAGCACAAAGTCTTGAGTTCAACTTCCTTGTTTCCATATCTGCAGTGAAAATGTCAGGACAAGTGCCAATGACAACATTAAGCCCATCTGCTAACAATAAAAACAACAATCTGACATTTTCCTAGTAAATGTGGAGACACATACTCAATGCATTCAGCACTCAATTTAGTGTAAAGACTGAAGGACTTTTCATTATACCATTGAAGCACATGTAAATGTAATATACAGTATGTCACTTCTACCTAGCATGAAAATTTTGCACATTCATCCTCATGCAAAGTAACTGTGGAAAACTAGCATGTGAATATTCCTAAAGTGCTGGTAATATCAACTTTTACCTCAAATTTTTTGGACATAAGCTATATATTTACATATAACCATCTTTGTTAGAAGTTAAGAATTTATCATCCCAGTTAGTTGTGGTAAAACTACAAACACCATTTTTCAATTAATGTCAGAAGTTCGCATTTTCAGACATAGCTGAAATTCAGTGTAGTTCTAATAAGAACAGATCAAATTAGTGTAATCATCATGCACCTGCCACTTCCAAATCTTCTCTTAAAAAATTAATATTCCACCTTTTTGAAAAACATGTATCAGAGTGACAATTACTAATTGCACTACAATAATAAGTAATAAAGGTATGAACATACCCACTATTAACACATATACAGCACGTTATTAGCTCAGTGGACATATGCTCCCACCCCAAGAGAAGCGTAACATATGTGGTTATTCTTTGTTAGTTAAAGTAAAATATTTACAAACTAAAAATTGTTAAAATTAATTCACAATTCTTAATTAAATTATATGTGCATACCTTTAAAACACCCACACTTCTAAAAATATCTAATAGTTAAAAAGTTACAGAACTTCAGAAACTAATTATCTCATCGGGTTGGGAGGCACCGTCCACACAAAAAACATTCTGTCATCGATGTACGAGCAAGCGCTTTCATCAATACACCATTGACATCCTCAGGCTATCAGGGCCACGCGAAGACGCCCTTGCCTGTCACTGGCATTTGAAGTTGCATGCCGGGATAAGGAAAGCACTGTGGTTCATCTGTTACATATTGGAGGTGCATCTCTTCTGTGCCGCCATCTATTGGAAAAGCCGGTAGATATATTATCGTAAGTATTAACCCAACTTCTTTTTTTTTAATATATATTGAGCTATATCTTATGTCACTAACCTTTTAATTAAACTGTACGATTTCTATAAAAAACTTTTTTTTTTTGTCCTTTCTTATATATTTTTTCACTTTTTATAAATGACTTCCGAGCTGTATCTAAAGTAGTTGGGCCCTGTAAGTTACATATTTTATCCTTTTTTTTTGTTTTTTTTTTGTTTGATTATAACACTCTCTGAAGAATGAATGAGGATTTCAGAGAGTGCTATAATCGAATAATCGAACAAAAAAAAAGGATATGTAACAGATGAACCACACTCCTTTCCTTATCCCGGCATGCAACTTCAAATGCCAACGATATGCAAGGGAGTCCTCGTGTGACCCTGATAGCCTGAGGATGTCAATAGTGTATTGATGAAAGAGCTTGCTTGTATATCGACGATAGAATGTTTTTTGTGTGGACAGTGCCTACCAACCTGATGAGATAATTAGTTTCTGAAGTTTTTTTAACTTTTTAGCTATTCGATATTTTTAGAAGTGTGAATGTTTTAAAGGTATGTACATATAATTTAATTAAGAGTTGTAAATTAATTTTAACAATTTTTAGTTTGTAAATATTTTACTTTAACTAACAAAGAATACCTACGTATGTTAGGCTTCTCTCGGGGTGGGAGCACATGTCCACCGAGATAATAATGTGCTATATATGTGTTAATAGTGGGTATGTTGATACCTTTATTACTTATTATTATACTTGAATGCACATTTTAACCATGAAATTATTATTCTAGATAATTTTCATGATATGTATATATCTTAATTGCACTATGATAAAATATCTAGCATTAATGCCATGCAAAGTGGAAAACACAAAGTTAGCCACCAATGAATGCATAGAATGTTTCAGTGAATGCTTCAAATCAGCAGAAATCTGTGCCATAAAAGCTATTAAGAATTTTTACCACTACCTCTAATCTTATATCAAACTGCAGGGCAATGACACTCAGCTTAATAAAACCAGATGACCAGAATGTCAAATTATACATGGTATAGTAATTATAGCTTCACTTTTTATCATTAATTCTAATCTTATATTAAACTACAGGACAATGACACAGGCTTAATGGAACCAGATGACTGAATGTCGAGTTATACAATTATCCACGATGCAATCATTATAACCACTTTTTATAAGGAAAGTTTTGTCAGTGAGCATCCCAGTATCTCACAATATGAGTTTGTTTCATACATTGAACTTGCACATGAAAATACAATAAAAGACAGCAACATACATCACGTGCTTGCACATGTTATGCATGATACAGTAAGAACAATACATTCCCATGGCAATTATAAATGAAGATTTTTTTGACTAAGGCAATGGATGCAAAACCCATATAAAGAAACTGTGTGACATATGAGTAGTAAAAATTAAGTTTCACAATTCCCATAGGCAAAATATGATGCGGAAAGCACTGTTAGCACAACAGCAAGAGATGTTCAATTAGACATTTGGATTCAGCCACAGCAAAACAAAAATGGCCAGCCGATCTCATCTGCAATCCATGTGCATATTGCAGACCTGCCAACCTCTCAGAACCAAAAAAAATTAACACTCAGATAGAAAAATCTTAACACAATGCATGCTGATAATTTTTGAAGCCTACTTCAGCTCTAGAAATTTTTGATGATGAGAATCTGAAGGGATTTTTTCCCTACATCAAAATTTTATTGAGAAACTAATTAAATCTAATCAGCAAACATTTTTATGTTGTTAATTATTAGAAAAAAATTACGATTATGGGAGAAATCCTCACTTCGCCTAACTTTCAGTTTTGGAAATTTTGAGAGGAGGAAAACTTGCATCTTAGGAGGTCTGGAAGATGGTTTAATCGGGTTCTGGGATGTCGTTTTTGTCTGCAGAACCAAAATAAATCTGTGAGGTGCGTCGGTCATCGCCACGATTCTGCTACGAATATTAGTAGAAAATGAATCTGCGATGTACATCTGCTGTCGTCGCGATTCTTCTACGGTGGTGGGTACAAAATAAATCTGCAATGTAAGTCGGCTATCGCTGCAATTCTTCTACAGGGACGAGTACAAAATAAACCTGCGATGTACGTCAGCCGTCGCCACGATTCTTCTACGGGGATGAGTACAAAATAATTCTGCACAACGTACATCATCCTTTGCAAGAAAAAAAAATTAAGATTACGGAAGAAATCCTCACTACGCCTAACTTCCGTTTTCGGAAATTTTGAAAGGCGAAAAACTTGCATCTATGATAGGGAGTCTGCAAGATGGTTTAATAGGGTTCTGGGGATGTTGCTTTTGTCTGCAGAACCAAAATAAATCTACGACATACGTTGCCCGTCGCCGCGATTCTACTACAAGGCTTCTATCTGAAAAAAGAAAAAATGGGGGAAAATATGACTATTTTAAAAAATCGTATTTTTGGCTGCAAAATCATATTAGCATACTGCAGCATGATTTATCGTACTAAATACAATAAAATCGTAACAGTTGGCAGGTCTGATATTGTAAAGATTGATTACTAATAAGATAATTATTTCTTGGCACACAAGAGCCACCTTAAACTAGTTCCATATAGCCACTTTCCCCAAAAAATTTAAAATTGTGTAACCTTGATGCAGGAAGTAAACCTGCATCTCCTGATTTCGATTTGTGCAGCAAGCAACTATTGCACTAACCTTAATCTCCCAGCAACTGAAGCATAAGAATCCGAACAAACATCAGATTTGCATTAGTTGGAGCATCTAATGCCTCCTCAAAACAACAAGCATTCTAACCTAGACAGGGATTCACATAAGAAATCACCAATTCTTCAGCTAATACAGATGTTAATGAATAATAAATCTTTTCAAAAAATGGGGGAAAATATGACTATTTTAAAAAAATCGTATTTTTGGCTGCAAAATCATATTAGCATACTGCAGCATGATTTATCGTACTAAATACAATAAAATCGTAACAGTTGGCAGGTCTGATATTGTAAAGATTGATTACTAATAAGATAATTATTTCTTGGCACACAAGAGCCACCTTAAACTAGTTCCATATAGCCACTTTCCCCAAAAAAATTTAAAATTGTGTAACCTTGATGCAGGAAGTAAACCTGCATCTCCTGATTTCGATTTGTGCAGCAAGCAACTATTGCACTAACCTTAATCTCCCAGCAACTGAAGCATAAGAATCCGAACAAACATCAGATTTGCATTAGTTGGAGCATCTAATGCCTCCTCAAAACAACAAGCATTCTAACCTAGACAGGGATTCACATAAGAAATCACCAATTCTTCAGCTAATACAGATGTTAATGAATAATAAATCTTTTCAAATGCATACAAGCGTGTGACTAAAATTGCCATGTATTTGGGAAGATTAATTCCTAATTAACATTTGCAATATTGAAATATAGATGAACAAACACATGACTGACAAACAAGCATATTTTTGGTACATAAATGCTGTATTCAACAGTAACCATGGACTCAACCCCTTAGAAAAATTCAAAACTGCATTCTTTGAAATTCTCATCAACAGACAATGTAATTTTTAATCCTGGTAATTAATGACATTATGGCACCTCTAATTATTTATCATGCAGAGAAACAGTTGCATTTATGGGTTTTATAGAAGCAATTTGTTCATATTTAATGGTTGAATTTTTCAACTACAGATGCTGGCCACTGAATTAGGAACTTTTATTCCGGGTTGGACATCCTTTAGCCCAAATTACAGCATGTATGCGGTTAGGCATAGATCCACAAGAAGCTGGAGTGCATTTACATTATTTCAAAGTACACCAGACCGTGCACACTCAAGAAGTGCTTATAGCGTAGTAAATATGTGTTTATTTACTGGTGTAATATACATAAAGATACGCCAAGCTTTTGCTCTCCACTGGGAGGCTTTTTGAAACAATGGTAGGCAGTATTTACATCTACAGCATACCAGGCATTCACCAGACAGTCCTGTAACTGGCTCAGATACGATAGAAGAGAACTCTGGTCTCAGATCTGTTTTTCTAACATGTCTCAAACATTATCAATAGAGTTCAGATCCAGGCTTTGTGGTGGCCATGTGGACTGCGGAAGTTGCTGTCATGTTCGCTGAAAAACTACTGAACCGTGATGGACAGTAGCATTGTCGTCCACAAAACAGCAGTCACCTGCTGAATAAAAAGTCAACATTGCAGAGTTAACTTGATTGGCAAACAATGCTCAGAAAATCGTTGTAGGACACCCAACTTTCCAGCAGTATAAGGGACCCATTTTGTACCAACAGAACGTGCCCCACACCATGATACCACCTCCAGAACCTTGAGTTGTGTTTACAAGGCAAGCTAGATCCACTGCTTCATGGGACTCCTGCCTAACTCTCTGCTAACTTTCAGTACAGAACAAGGTGTGCAGTGACTCATCAGACCACATGACTTCCAGAGTCCAATCATGGTGTTCCTGATGCCACTGTAGATGAACTTTTCGGTTCTTCGCAGAAATTAGTGGTTTCCATATAAGCATGTGACTGCCAAAACAAATCCACTTCAATTCCCTGTGCATAGTTCACTGAGATATGAGTCAGGGACAGCCTTCATTGAATGCTTCGGTCAATTGCAGCTTACAAGAAGTCCTGTTTCTCCGTATAAGCCTTCTCAGATGAGAGCGATCTCATTCCTGACAGACTGTCGTCACGCCACAGTTATTCCTCTTAGACATGCAAATGTGGGTAATTTTTCCATTGATTAAAGACCCAGGACATCTCACCTTTTGAAAAATCAGTAAGCTCCTCGCTCCAGCTGGATGTGGGTGCCCACAATAAGCCCTTTATCAAACTCCAAAAGATCCATTGTTTTTCCCATTGTGATCAACACTACTGACGATGGCTGATGAGCAAAGTTCCCTAAATCACATGGTGATGCACATGACCACGCATTTTGAATGTACGCTTCATAAGTGATTTTTATGTACATACGCATGTAAAGGTTTCTAATTCAGTGACTGGTGTGTGTATTAGTCCATCGTCAGGACTATGTCAGTGAAATGGTTATTGCCACTCAGTCAGGAGTGCTAAACAATAATTATCATATAGTGTGGTACTTTTCACTACTTCTACCTGTTCTTTTTCCTCTTCATTAAGTATGATTTTTAGGTGGTTACTTGAGTCCCATTTATGGAGTGTCCTGTTACCTGTATATGTCTGTCTAACCCTGTCTTGTTTGTGATGTATCTAAATGTTGCCTTATGTTCGTTCATACATATTTTTATACTTCTTCCAGTTTCATATATAGAGCTTAGTCCACAGATACAGTCTATGCTACAGACTACCTCTTTTTGTATAATTGGATATCTCCTTCTTGCTGTTTTAGAAATGGGAAGAATTTCTTTAACTTGTTATTCAGATCTGGGGCAAGCCTGATTTTATATTTTTCACTAATTTTTTAAGAGGTAGTCTATATAGCATGGGCTGTATCTGTGGTTTATAACATATAGGTGAAACAAGAAGTATAAAAATCGATATGGAAGAACAAAAGACAGTTTATTAGAAACACTGAAGAAGGGATGGAAGTGGTGAGAAGAAGTATAATGCTAACAACAATTGCAGTTGAACACTCTCAACTGAATGGCAACAACTACTCCAATTACGTAGTCCTGATAGTGAACTAGGTTCGAGTTTAAAAAATTTACCATCAAATATGAACATATTACCTCTATAAAACCAGTAAATTCAACTCTTTTGATGTAAGAAAAGCTCATTTTAAGTTTTTTAAGGTGTTGGCTGCATGGTTACAGTTGAATGCAACACTTATATGGAAAACAAAATAAGTTCCAATTTAGTCTAGTTCACCTTTCAAAAGATGTCACAAGAGCAGTTTTCAGTTTTCTCTTACACCAAGGCATTTTATTTTTTTTTCATAACCAAACTTACAATGATATATTGTTTTCCTACCAACTCTTCTAATTTCTATAAATCCTTGAAATACATTTTTAATTACTCTCAAAGTCCTATTTAACTCACAAAATTCCCCATTTGTTTCTAAACACACAGTCATAAGTATCAACAGTAAGTTCTCTTTCATGCCACACCTGTTCTAGTTTTTAAAAAAAATTACCATCAAATATGAACACCTGTTCTTTCACACTCTTAACTCACTTTTGGTGTCATACAGGAAGAAACAGAAATAACCACATGACAATGATGATTACCTTCAACGCAATGAAAAAATTACATAACAATGATGATTACCTTCAACGCAATGAAAAAATTACATGTTCATTAATGTTGTTTGAAATCCATTTGATCAAGCACAGCAGTATAATTTATGCAATAATTTTCATCTAACTGCAAATAACAATTTTCATTTGATGCAGGAGCATGATAAAATCTTGTTACGTGCATTATATAGAATAGACATTTGAGGACTACAGAAAAAGTTAGTTACCACTTTATATTAATCTGTCCAACAGTCTTTAGATATGGTTATCTACAAGGTTTCACTTTGCAAAATATTACACTTACAAATTTTTTGTGGATAAGAAAAATCTAAGAAAGTACACTGGAATGTGATGTGAAAAATACAAAAATCATGTATCCTCCTCTGTTTCCAGCTTGCACAGTTCAAGGGCTGGATGTCGATTTTCAGATGTAGTCATGGGACGCCCTGATTTCGTCAGCCCTTGACCATGGGTATTCATTTTATGTTCTTTTATATAGTCCTTCCTGCAAAATTTTTTAAAGCATATATCACATTCAAAGCGTCTTCTATTTAACAACAAATGTCTTTCCATATGCCTTCGAAGACTGCTTTTGTTGAAGAACTTCTGATTGCAGAAGGAACATACTGGCTCTTCATTACTCCCTAACTCGAATGCAACAAAATTCAATGCTCCTTTCACTCCCATGCCTGCAATGAATCACATTAGTCAAGACATAGTTTAATAATTTTCTTAGGAGTCACTTTGCAATAAGTATGAACTATTTTAATATGTGTTATATATGCTTTGTTGCCAAAACTATTTGGACACTTGACTGATTATGCAAATTCTGGATTCACACATTTGCATGCACTTGTGCAATGCTTGTGGAAGTTCTGCATTAAAAGCGGGGATCTGCTGGAGACTTAACACAGCATTGAAAGTCAATATGCCACATAGAACAGAACCACTACATCTTTAGTGTGGGATGATGGTTGGATGCCACATTAACAATTTTTTTTTCATACATGAGACCAACGACAAAGAAAAAAAGCTGAACTTTTTAACTCGGTGAAAACTCAAAATGCACAAGAAGAGTGTGGACTATTTTAAGTTTGCCTTTTGTCGACTCTCCAACTGCACAGCATCCATCAGTTAAATTTTCTTTCTGTTGATATCTTTCTCTCCCCATTTTTTTATTGTCTCTCTTCTTTTTTTCTTTTTCTATACTCTCAGATAAAAATCATTTTAACAATCATGCTGAAAGAATTTTCAGCCTGAGAACCATGAGTGCATGATATCAAAGCTTTAACTATGTCATATAAATAATGTGACTTTGAGAATACAAATACTTTTGATTGAACACTGTGCATCAATTCTTACCAATTTTTCAACTTCGTCAATTCCATTTTTGGAAAATTTTCCCATCCTTACCAAGCCTAAATGCAAACATCCTTATAGGGAGAGAAAAACCTTTAACAACAGCACAGGAGAGTGATAACAGCATGAGGAAAAGAAAATTGCAGTTACGGAATTTTTTTTACTCCATCCAACTTCCGTTCTGGGAAATCCCCCATCCCTCCCTTTTTTTTTTAAATTGAAATACAAATATTTATGGAATCAAATTATATTTAACAATAATACTGGGTATAAGGAACATCGCAAAGACAAGTACTACTACGAAAAAATCTTCACTCCACCGATCTTCCGTTTTTGAAAGTTTCGTAAAGATGTAATTCTGTCCTCCAATGCACCCCCTCCCTGTTGCCACCAACCTTCAAAAAATGCATGTTCAGTTATGCATCGATAATGAAAATAACAGAAATAATAACAGAAACGACAAAATTTTTCGAATTTGTGAAAGAATCTCATGACAAGATAAAACAGGGAAATTTTTATGCTGTCAAACTTCCAATCTCGCAAATTGTTGCCTACAGTTTCAAGCTGAAATACAAACATTTATGCAATAAAATGATATTTAACAAGACTAGACAGAGGTAACATTGAAACAAAAAAATATGATTACTGGAAAAATTTTACTTCCGTTTTCGAAAGTTTTGAGACACAAAATACTGTCTCCAGATGAAAAATGACCCCCCGAATCTCTTCAGTTTTGCATCGATCTCGAGATTACCCAGATGATAACAAAAAAGCGGAATTCTGCGAATCCGCAGAAGAGTCTCATGTATGTTTGTTGTATGCAACAGCAAAAGACTTGCTGGAATGCTACACAACCTTACATAAACCAGGCTCAAAGGACTTTATAATTAAGGAGAATAAGTGAATATCACTAGTTATTAGTAGCGTACCTATCTACCGAGCTTGAAAATGCTGTAGAAACATCTATTGACACTAAGACTATCTGTAAAGAGTTACATTCCCAAGGTTTCCGTGGCAAGAAAGCTTGGACTGATGTCTTGCCTCGCCAATGGCAAACCATAGAGCACTGCACAAAAAACATTGTACACAGCTGTGCATTATGCTTCACAGTGTTTTGCTCCAATGGATGTATTTTAAGTCTTGTGATTACCAGCAGAATGGTTTTTCAAAAATGCAATATTCCAATGGTCAAGTTTGGTAGTAACTCGGAAATGGTTTCAGCTAGAGAGACTTGGTCTATTGGTTATCAAACCTGGAACCACAAAGTCCAACCTATGATTCAATATTCTGGACAGTTTCATGATTCCTACACTATGGCAATACTTTGGTATGTAATGTTGTATGTTCCAGCATGGACTATATACAGTATGTATACTCCATGCCACACTGCATTATGTGTATAAGACTGGCTTGCAAAGTTAAAATGTTGCTCAGCTCGAAGCACAGAGCTCAATCCAATAAAACACCTTTACAATGGAATGCCAAATCAGAGCAGCTCTGCATGAAGAACGGAGGAATATTCCAGTCAAGACTTATTGGAATTTAGTAGAAAGCATGTCCTGAAGGGTTTCTGTTTTCATTAAAACCACAGGCAGTCCTTCTATATACTAAAATTTTGAAATAAAAGCATTTGTTTTAACTATAAGTAGATGTCTGAATACTTTTGGCAACATAGTATACTTCTGAGAGTATTTTTAAACTTACAGCAAACTGTAAATTCAAATTAATGTATATTTACACAACACAGAAATTAACAGAAGTAAAATTTAATCCAATGTCTAATGCATAAACACTTTAGCAAAGTGTTAACATGCCTGCATAAAGCTTTTCCTTTAAGTTCAAGCCCATGAGTATACCAATAAACAAACACCTTAAGAAATTTTATAGAAAATGCCTTTCTATACATGTGCATGCACGGATATTTCAAAATTAGAATTCATAAACATTTAAATATGGAGAATCTGTTTGTTCAGAAACAAAAATGACAACAAGAACTATGACATTCAATTGGAAGAATCAGTGTTCGAAACACAATGGAAATCAAAAATGCTACTTTGAGAGGATGATTATTCCTTTAAACACACACGTTATAATATTGTTATATTCAATCAATCTATTCTTCATATTTTTATACAGAAGTTTGTCTTACTTTATTAATCTTCCAGGTGATGCAAAAGGTGCAAGCCCACTACTTTAATGGGGGGGTTAAGAAAGCAACATTTGTATATTCAGTCTCACAGTACACAGCACTGGAGCTAGCCAACCACATAAGATCTAGGTAAAAACTGTTACGCACGAAAGGAACATGTAAGTCATAAAAGCTGTCTACGTACGATTAAAAAAAATTTTTTAATCGTACGTAGACAGCTTTTATGACTTGCACATAAGATCTAATTCATAGAAGCAGTGAAAGGGGGGGGGGGATTTCAGTTATATTGGATCAGTACACCGCATAAAAAGCTTGTGCATTTTTGTGAGAGTCGTTACAATTACTGATACAATATATTTAAAAGCTAATTGCTTAACAAGAAGAACTAACACATGAAGGCAAGTAATCTCATGTCTTGATCCGCATAGAAATGAAACATGAATTTGTTTGGGTAAAATATAATGCAAATTTTAACACTTACAAAAATAAAAGACATACTAGAACAGCATCAGCAGAAAAAGGAGGGTAGCTTGTCAAAATGGAACTGAAATTTTGAATATGCAAATATCTCCCAGCTTGTCCTTTTGGGGATTTTAAAACCAGTATGGAATGAAGGTCATATGGTGTGATTAACAGAATCTAGACAAAATTACAGGCAGAAAATGTGCACAAAATTATTGTATTTATATCTTATATCAACTTAATCTTTTTTCTTTTTTTTTCCCCCTCCCTTTAAGGAACAAAATGACCTGGCAAAGCGTAAGTGTATCTATCTATATACACTATGTACAGAAAGATAATCAAACATCTACTTTGAACAAAAACAAGAGCCTTTATTAGCCAAAATCAGTACATAGTTGGCCCCACTCTTGGTAGTTATGACTGCAGCGACTCTTTTAGGCATGCTTTCCACCAGGTGCCTATAGGGGTCTACCAGAATTTTCCTCCATTCCTCCCACAAAGCTTCTGCTAGAGCTGTCATAAAGAAAGGTCTTATCAGCCAAAATCAGTTCCCGCGTTCCAGCTTATCCCACGTATGTCCTATCAGATTTAAATCAGGACTTCTGGGATCCTGTTCCTCAAACCAGGCTTAGGTAGACCTTGCTGTGGGGGAAGCTGCTCAATCTTCCTAAAACAGGTCAAAGTATTGCCACAGAGTAGGTGGTGGGGAATTGTTTAGAATGTCTACATACCTGGCAGCCAATTGTTGTGGTGCTCTCTAGCACCACAATCAAAGGATTGAGTCCTTCCTAGCAGAAACAGCCCACACTATCACACAGTTCCCCCTGTATCTACACTTGACTGTAGTGACAATGTAGTCCTGCCTGACATTGTTCTCTGGCCAAATGCCCCATTCAAATGAATCCATCTGGAAGAATGAGTGAGTAGAGCGATTCTCACTCCACACAACCCTCTAAACACTTTTCTGTTGTCCATAAATGGTGAGTGAGACACCACTGTAGTCATTTTTTAGCATTGCCTGGGGTGATGTAGTGCTTGTGCACAGACGATCCAGCATGGTAACAGCAAGCATGCATTTCCCCGACTGTTTTGGGGCAAATAGTTGTTCCAGCGGAATGTGTGACATCACTGTAAGGTCTGTGGTAGAGGACATGTACGCCTTCTTCACATTCTGCAGTAAGCTTTATTTGGCGTGATCACTCAGTTTGTACAGCCTCTCAGAGCACAGCTTCAATGTAGTGGAACTATATGATTTCCATAACACCAGCCACCCAGAAGAGCAGCAACTCTATATACACTGATTTCTTACTCAGGAGGCATCCAACCACCATGCCCCTTTCAAAGTCCTTTAATTCAGCTTCTTTCTACATAGTTGGCTTCAATGCTGTCTGAAAAGTGTACCAATATACACCCCTTTACATTTAGTATCCAACAGAAACCATGCATTTATCTCTGGTTCTGAAAAAGCATATTGATTTGCATATATGGTGGTGTTCAAATACTTTTGTCTACATAGCGTATATACAGAATTTATCTATGTAGGGATGCTAAGACGCTGATAAGTTTTTGGACTTCAGACCTTCTTCCTTTTCCCAACAAAAGAAACATATGTCACATGAAAATATATATCACATAAAACTTCTTGACAAATTTTGATTCCATTGCCCATTGTGACATGAAGAAGCACTTCATTTATAGGTCTGATGTAAAGATGGCATCATCTCAAGTCAAATTCACAGCAAAGCAGAGAGAAGAGAAGTAATTAAGTTCCTGAAAGGGAAGACAGTGGAATTTCAGAATTATGTGATTAGTGTGTCTTTCCTATTCCACAGTTAAAAACTGGGTTGCCAAATTTGAGACAGAACATTTCAGCAATGAGAATGAAGACTGGCCAAGAAGGTCTGTCATGGTCACCATTCCACAAAATGTGGATGCTCTCCACAATGATTTTGAAAGACAGAAGAATCTTTGCAAAAAAAGATAGCAAAGATTCTGAGGATGATCTATGAGCATGTCAGATTTATCCACCATGAAGTGCTAGGCATGAGGAAGCTCTTACCCAAATGGGTGCCTGACTGTGGGTCAGAAGGGACATCAAGTTACGGCAGCTAATGCAATGTTGCAGCATTTTAAGCAGAATGAGGACAGTTTCTTGCCTCATTTGGTAACCATGGATGAAACATGGATACCTCTATGATCCAGAATCCTAGAAACAATACACAGAACGGAGACACAGTGGTTCCAATCACCCAAAAAGTTTCGAGCACAGAAGTCTGCAGCAATGATGATGATGGAAGTATTTGGGTGACAAGGAAGGTGTGTAGACTACCCGGAAGAGGGTGTCATCATCACAGCAACATAAGCATTCCTTCTCGACAAGCTGATGCAGGAACTGAAATAAAAAAGCAGGGGGAAATAAGTCAAAAGGGGTTCCGTTTTTGCAGGAATCCTTGGGCCACATGGCTGGCATCATGCAAGTAAGGTTTCAAAAATTCACTTTGAACTGTTCAAACATACTAATTACTCACTGGATTTGGCACTGTTTGACTTTTATTTCTTCTCCTGAATTGAGAACAAAATTCCAGTTTATTTCCAATGCAATATTAGCTGTTGGCATGTGGTTTTAGGCACAAAACCATATCAGATTTTCATCTGGAAGTCTTAAAGAAGTTTAAGCATTGGTGTCAGAAGTGTGTTGACCTTAGAGACAAATATGGAGGATAATGTATTAAAACTACTGATTTCAGTAAAATGTCTCTGGCAACACTGAATGATTTATTACTGAGAAGATCTCTGTAATCAGTTATGATTACTACAGATGAAATTCATTTTAAAGTTACAATTATATATTATAAAACACATTACAATACCTTACAAGCAATGAACAGCTGCCCCAGTGGCAAAGTGGTCAGAAGTGCGAGTTTCTAGCTAATCGTTTAGAATGGGCCTAGATTAAGATGCTCTGGTGGGTTAGCCCTAGGTCACTGAGTTAATCTCTTCCATAAAACCATTTCCTAAATTAGGGAGGGATGAGCAACTCCTAATGCCATAAACATTCATGAAAGTCAAAACATTGGGGGACAATAAACTAAAACTCAAGTGAATGTTTCAAGAAAAGAACAACTTCCTTATTTTGATTTGAATTACACACTAAATTCATGCAACCAACAGAAGGACCACTCAAGTTTTGGAAACACTTACTTTTCCCCAGGTATTAATGAAATGGTGTACCCATGATAGAAGTAGACCACTAAACAAGAAGGTTACATAAAAAAAAAATGGCAAACTAGATATCAGAACATGTAATCTATGAATTTGATGTTGTACAGCTTAATTCAGTAAGTTTCTCACACTACCAAACTGTCTAAAAAGATTAAGGTCTTCACAAATTACTGTTTTCTTGATTTAGCATGACGTTTACTGCATAACATAGAAGTTGGTTTTATGTATGATAATTGCAATGGTTTTTTTTTTCCTCTTTTATTATTGAGCTTTATATTAGTTACATGCTTACAGCTGGACACATGCAGAAATTATTTACCCACCCAAGAAGTAAAAGCTGGATGCCCAGCAAAATGTTTCTTTTGAGATAACAAATCAGAACTCTCATTTATTTTTAAGTTAAAAAATATGAACTTTTTTACATTCTTAACATTTAGATTTTAAGATTCTGTATTCATAATGTTCAGTGCACAAAAGAGTGTATATCAAGTTTTAAGATGATGGTACCAAAATTGGTATGAGGATGAAATTAGTATTTGAGAATGTTCCTTTCGCTAAAGTTTTCACCCTCTGTCACCAAACACCGGAGGCTAATTCCGTCGGAGGCATACATCCCATCAATGACAATGAACAACATTTGGAGCACATATGGTTTCAATTTCTGGATCTAGAGCATAACTTAATTTAAGAAGTGATATTCTTCGGTCCTTGGCACTCCATAACAATAATACAACTTCCAAGATTAGCAGTGAAATTAAACATGACATGCAATGACTGTCCTTTTTATTGTAGTAGGAAATTTTATTTCAAACATTTTTTTTTTTTTTTTTTTTTCTGGGCAACTAGATCTTTTATTAACCTGCCAAGACCAATAATTTACATGCCCCAGAGACAGAGTTTGCTGGGAAAAAATTTAAAGGGGTATTTTTACTCCTCTGAAAAAATTTAGGGAGTAATTTTTAAAAGTGGGGAGTATTTTAGAAATATTAACAGATGAAATAAAAAAAAACTTACAACAATGCTGGGCAATTATGAAAAATCAATCCACATCTTTTTCACATTAAAAATATTTCACTACCACTCAACGTGTTTAGAATTTGGATTCGTTTTGCTTCTTGTTTTAGTAATAAATATAATATTCATATTTTAAAACAATAACATTAAATGTATCATGTTTTATAATGACCACATACAACAGCAATATGTTCAAGAAGTGAATACATCGCACTTTTGAAATTCTTATAGACATCTAAAAATATCTAATAAACTTCTCAGAAACTTTCACAGCCACATTTGTCTTTTGATGACTCTGCAGCTGCACAGCATCTACTGCTTAAATTTTCATTTTGCTGATATCTTTGTTTCTTTTCCCATTTCTTTCTTGTCACATTTTTTTTTTTTATACACTTGGATGGCAATTCTCTCCATCATGCTGAAAGAACTTCCAGTCTGAGGACCATGAATGCATGATAGCTTTCACTATTTTAGGTAAAAGATAAATAGTGTAACTTTGAGAATATGAATACTTTTGAACACCATGCATCAAGTCTTACAAATTTTTCAGCTTTGTCACTTTTGTTTTCGAACCCCCCTCCCCCATTTATCAAGCTGAAATGCAAACCTTTTTGGGAGAATATTTAAGAACATAGGACACATGTTCGCAACATTGTCGGGGGAAAAAAATTAAAGTTACGGGAGAAATCTTTGCTATGTCAGTTTTCCATTTTTTTCCCTCCATTTTCAAGGTGAAATACAAATATTTATGAAATAAAATGATATTTAACAGCAATACTTGGCAGAGGAAACATCACGTGAAAAATAAAATCACGATTACAGGAGAAATCTTTACTGCGTCTAGTTTTAAAAGACGAAATTTCCGTTATCGAAAGTTTCAGGTGGAAAGCATCCTTCATCACTACCAACTGTCCCAAAATTTCCATTCATACATACATATATATATATATCACTAAGCTGTTCTCTGAGATTCAGAGGTTAGCTCCAAAAAGAAATACAAACTTCCAGATATTTTTATTTATTGTTGTCGTATCAAACTTCTCCATTTACAGCGATCTTGACATACAAATTATTGCGGAAAAGGAGAAATTCCTCGAAGCTGTGGCACTCTCATACCCAAAGATTACAAGGGGACTTTTGTGCTGTCGAATTTACATTTTTGAAAATTTTTCCTCTATTTTCAAACTGAAATACAAATATTTATGGAATAAAATGATATATAACAACAATACTGGTCAGAGACAACATTGCAGGAAAGCGAAATTACAATTACAAAAAAATCTTTATTTCATTTTCTTCCGTTTTTGAAAGATGAAATACTGTCCCGATGCGTATTTTTACACATTGGTAAAATTCCTCGTTGTGTAGTTTTATACGTTGATGCATATTTTACGTGTTTCTTGCAGCGTATTTTTACGCATTGATGGGTATCTTACACATTTCATGATGCGTTTTTTTACGTGTTGATATGTATTTTACTCTATGTGATTTCATATATACATATTTTTATGTGTTGATGTGTATTTTAATCGTTTTTATGCATGTTTTTACGTGTTGAGGAAAATTCTCAATGTGTATTTTTACGTGTTAGTAAAATTTTGATGCGTACTAGACACGTAATTACACATTTTGGCGAACTCTGTTTGGGGATGGTATTTTTCAAGCCTTGGTAACCCAAATGAAACTGTACCGTTATCATCTACTTGCTGGATAAAAAGATCACATAAATGTTGAATAGCAGAATGAAGTGTAACTGAAGGGGGAGGGGGGGATTTCATTTACTGAGAAGGCACGCCTTCAAAACTTAAGTCCATTTTATACACAGAAAAATCTTCACAATATCCAAAACTAAAAATTTAATAGAAAAAAGAGAAAAATAGGGGTGATGGATAAGGAAAGGAAGCTATAGAACTATATAAAAGAATTGAAAACAAAAGTGACCGGTTGTCAGGGTAATTTTTTTTTTTTCTTGTGTTAAAAAAAAAAAAAAAAAAAAAAAAAAAAAAAAAAAGAGCACCTGAGCACTGTATTGCAGCTAGCTAGCTCTCAGACCAGTGTTTTGTTCAGTAACCAAACTGTAAAGGATAGATAAATATACCAATATGAACATACGTAAATACATACTGATACAATACTGATTTTTTTCCCAGATATGCATTTTTTATTTAATTACAAGGCAATGTTAAAGAATTATCTTTCTCAGCAGAGAGAATGGTTCATAACAAAGCCTACATAGCATAAAAATTCATTAGAGAGCACAGAAGTGTTATTGTGTAGTAAAACAAGGACTCAGTTAAATGGTGTACAAGAGACACTCAGAAAGTTTTACCCCTTATTTTTCTCAACAATACAATGAAAACAGCTAAAAATTAAGGTAAGTATACCTTGTTTAAAAAAATATGCTTTTGTGCAACACCATCTTTTTCCAATGCTTAAACAGCCAGGCCACAAAAATTAACTATACTTGCTGATTCTTATCTGTATCAGACACCTGAGCTAATCTGTCACTGCAACCATATCCCATATTGCGTGTGTGTGTGCGCATGTGTTCATAAAATCAGC
Source organism: Macrothele yani (assembly GCA_039090855.1). Lineage (NCBI taxonomy): Eukaryota > Metazoa > Arthropoda > Arachnida > Araneae > Macrothelidae > Macrothele > Macrothele yani. The sequence continues at coordinate 8,240,926 of CM077014.1, forward strand.
CCTCCACCAACCAAGCATAGAGAAATCAAAACTGTGTACCAGAGTTTATTTTTTATTTTATTTTTGACTAAAAATTCTGCCACAGTTCTTTGTTTAAAACAAACATCATGATCAGATTTCATATATCAAATATTAAACACATAAACTTTATGCTATCTCCCAATATTATTTGGTAATGACATTTTTTACTTTTCTTTTCTTCTTCTCCTTCTTAAGACTATGCTCTCCAAGTGGCAACCAGTAGGTTAAACTCCACTCAAAACGAACATTCATATGATAAGTTAAGAACATTAGAAATATTTAAAAAAATGTTTTACATATCGGTAAAAGGCGTAATATTAATACGACCCCTGTCCAAGTCAACTTATGCTCACAACATATTCACTCACACTAAAATATTTACAAGTTCACAAATTTACCAACCAACATTACTTTACATTACATACTAATTTGAAAATACTACTATTAGTTAAAACTGAAAAATTATTTGGTCAACTGCTCCAGAAAACACTATCCAGCAAAACACACTTTTCCAAAGCAATAAAATGCAGTTAATCAAATAACTTTTCATTTTTAAATAATAGTAGCATTTTTAAATTACAATGTAACTTAAAGCAATGTTGGTTGGTAAATTTGTACATATCTTGCTATGAGTGTGTGTTGTGAGCATTAGTTGACTTGGACAGTGTTAGTATTGATATTACATCTTTTACCGACATGCAGTTTTTTAAATGCTTTTAACTTATTATGTGAATATTCATTTCGAGTGGGGTTTAGCTTACTGGTTGCCACTGAGAGAGCGTAGACCTATAAAAAAAAAAAAATTGCGTACATTTAAAAATGTCATTACCAGATAATGTTGGAAGATAGCATAAAGCACCTAAAATGTTTGTATGTTCAATATTTGATATATGAAAGATATGCACATTAATTATTAACCTGGCCCAAATATCATCTTGAAAACACACAACAGTTCTACTTACATTCATGCCTAAACATTTCAACAGACTTCATAGAACAAGAAAAGGTGTAGCATGTCTCTACACTAGATTCAGCATTTTCCCCCCTTCTCCCCAAATTAGTTTTTGCCATGACAAAAGTTAACAGGACAAAACTAGATTTAGTGACTTACACTTTTACATATACATGTTACAACTACTGTTAAAAGTGAAATGTTTGTTGATGTGCAAGAAAGTATATCCATTCATGGAGAAAAAAAAAATTACAATTTCTTCAAGGACCATCAGCCACTTTAACTTCAACATAAAATTCCAATACTTTATTTTCTATCATTAAAGAAAAATCTATACGACACAGCAAAAAAGTCATGAAACATTTAAAACAGAATCTAATGGAAATACAAAACAACTTACTTAACTGAAATACAAGCTGACTAATTAAATAGACTACTGCAAACCCATTATTTGTTTATTAATCTACTCTAGTTCACTTATAATTTTTGTACTTTTGACAACCAGAAGCATACTTGATGCACAAATACATACAACAAAAAATAATTTTGAATATAATATTTGCAATGGAAATACCTCATCTTTTTGAAATCAGAATTATTTCTCCTTTTATTTGGTTAGAAATAAGCTTAAATATCACAACTGAAGTTAGGTTAAAAGCTACAATAAACAACCACCGAAACAGTGGTAGGAACTAAAAACGCACCAGCAGCATGTAAAAAGTAATGCAATTTAATATCTCATGGAAACTTAAAGTAAGGAGAAATAATATGCTCATACTTGCTTGCTTGATTTCCACAATAAGAAAACAGTAATTTTTTGTATTGCAGCCCCCCCCCCCTAAATTATGCAATAAAATCCTTTTTTTTTTTACTTTCAACAATAATTTTTTGTAGTTTTCCCAATGAACAATTAGTAAATGGATTACTACCACAGATATGATAACACCACAACAGAATTGCATCATTTCTACTTATGAGCATTTCAGAGTAATCCATAAACTGTTACTGATGATAAGCCACCTCTACTTCAAAAGGTAAAACCTAAGAATAAAACTCACACATATAATATCATCAACTTTAGAGTAAAAACCCTGAAATGGCAATGGATTAGACATATTGCCAGAAGAATGAATCACTGATGGACAACCAAAATTTTAAATTGGATATCAAGGGACAGGAAAAGATCCAGAGGAAGACCACATGGGAGATGGGTGAATAAAATTCAAAAGCATACTGGAGTGATATGGAGAAGACTGGTTCCAGACAGACTTTTATGGTAGGAACTTGGGGAGATCTTCATCCAGCAGTGGATTGATAATGGTTGACAATGATGATATCTCCAGCCATTATGAATCCACTGTTGGATGGTTTCCTCTTGTTTCTGCCACTACTTTATGTCTTTAGCTGATCTCCATGTCACTTCAGCATGCTTTTGAATTTCATCCACCCATCTCCTATGTGTTTTTCTGTCTCTTAGTATCCAGCTAGTACTGTATTTCAATTGCCGAACAGTGGTTCGTTCTTAAAACAATATGCCCATCACATTGCCATTTCAGGAATTTTTACTTTGATCATGATGTTATCCACTCTTGTCATTTTCCAGATCCACAAGTTATTTTCTTGACTTTCCTGGTTACACCAAGCATGCACTTCTCTATGCTTTTTTTAGTTGTCTGCTCCTTTTCGTTTTTTGTAAAAAATGAAAAACAGTAGAGAGCACATCTAAGTGTGTGAAAGAACTTGATAATTTTGTGTTTAACTGTTTAGCGCTAAACTGCAGAATTAGGCTTTCAATCAACCACCAAAATTATTACAATGGTTTGAGTATGTAAATTTTAAACGACTGGAGAGTTCCAGTTTTTACTGAAATCTTAACCATTGGCTAAAGTCATTAAGAATTTTGAACCAGATCTGACCATTAGGTTGGAGCAGCAGTACAAAAACAAACCATTATCAATATACCCACGATGAAAGTAGTCCTATGCTAAGACTTTGATGTTATAACACAAAACAGATCTGTTCGATGAGTTGTAATTAATTCATTTAGTCAAAATTATTAGTTGTTACACTCATACTTGGTGTGAAGAGAGACATACTTTAATAGAACTCTGCACCTGGAATGTTATCTAAAATTTTAAAACAAAACTAATATTTCACATGAAATTGTGTGAATAATTATGCTAAAATTCATAATTTGTTGAATTTCACATTTGGAGTTCCACCTGTGAAACTTAAGCAATGGCAACAATTAAAAAAAACAGTACCAGATATACACTTATTGGAGTTACTATAATATGGACAGATATGCTTAAAGGTTTGTGATAAAACCCTCTTAAATGCTTCACACATTACTTGTGATTAAAAACTTGTCTTTAAAAATCATCATTTCTGTTGAAGATTTTGCTGCATCTTACTTTGAATTTTCATGCAAACAACAACATGATATATAACAAAATAAAGAAAAGTAGTTTGCTCATATTACGAAAAGAGCACACATGACATCAGAAGCAACAGATTTTAAATTCTCTTCAGTTTTGACCATTTAAAATTATGCTATTAAGTATAATTTGGCTACATAAAATATAAGTACTCATGAAACAGTTTCACTCACTTTCACCCATAAGTTCAAATTTTATATCAAGGCACTAATTTAATTAGAAGCATGATATTAAAAAAATATATTTACAAATTTTACAAAGAAACTACAGAATTTTTTTTATACTGAAAACTCAGTAGCACTAATGTTCTGCAGGATACCAAAAAAGTCGAAGTAATATAAAAACTTAAACACACATTCGAGAGAACGACGAAAGAAAATTTTCAGTGAAAGTTATATGTACATAAAAAAAGAAAAAGTTTAAAGCACCACAATCAGAAGTAGATGCACAAATAATGAAATACACAATGTTTCATAAATGTGAATGTAAAATACTGGAGATTACAACAATAAAACAAGCCTTATAATGTTTTGTTAAAATTTTGAACTTGCAAAACAAGGGAAGAAGGCTGCAATCAACCTACATATAAATCACTACAACTATCAGTATACGATCTGTTTTTAAATGGATACAACATTTTTAACATGCATAAAAAAATACTATACACATATATTTCTTACAGATTTAACTTATTCTTGCCTTCTTTCACTAGCTGTCATTTTAACTGCAAATACACACAAAAGTTACTAAAATATTTACAGTATAAAATGCTCCTTTTCAGTGTCAAACGGTGATTCATCCACATCAATCTTTCTTCACTTCAGTACGTAACAAATGCAATTTAAAAAATTCTCAGTACATGACATTTAGTTTTGCACATTTCCTGAATTTGATATTATGAAACCATTTGCAATAACCAAAACATGCTGGAATACATTAACGAAAATGTTAAAAATAAAGTATTTCTTCTCCTTCCTCCACCACAGATGACCTAAGGTAGGATATTATGAGTCCGCTTCCTTTTTTTGCAACGTACACTATGAACCATTATTTTGTGCTCAGTCACATAATCCTTGCGGGCATACTTTTTGAAACAAATGTCACACTGAAATCTTCGGGGCAAGACGTGAAGCTCAATGTGTCGGCGTAAATTACCTTTGTTGGAGAATGAACGCTTACAATATGGGCAAACTGGATCCTGAAGACTTGATGTGATCTGCTCTATGATTGCATTGCTATCTTCCTTTTCTAAGTCAAGATCAACTAGCTGCAGTGGCCAACCTAAATGCAGGAAAACATTTTATTATTTCTTTAAGGGTGGAACAAGTGATTCAATATTAGAGGAATTTGCATTTTTTTTTTCACACTTCCCATTGATGTGCAATTAAGCTGATGCTTAAAAATGAAACACAGCCAAATAATGAAACTATCAGCATCTGTTGCAATTTAAGTAAAAATATATAATTCCACCAATAATTTAAACCAGGTACTTTTAATTCAAACAGTTTGGATACCTTACAAACAGTAAACATCATGCATGTCATATTGGAAATATACTTCATAAAATACAAAACTCTATTCCACAACATTTCTCAAAGAAATCAAAAGTGACATTTATTTTCAGTGAAATGTACCTTAATAAATTCTGTTTTTCATATTTGGAAATTGGCACTTGTACATACACAACATACATACACAGAATTGTGTTTGTAAAACTTCATGCACACTGTTTTTTAAGTCTTTCTGCAAGTCAAATTAACAAAACAAATGTCAAAGTAACACAAATATGACCCCCCTGCAGTGTACAAACATACAAAAGTAAGAGTAGAGATAACTTTTATATGTCTAAAAAGGCTAAACTTTTTCCACATGGATAATGCACACACTGTACACTTGTAGTCTGCAACAAGTCTACATATGAGATGGGTTTACCTCCATCAGATGTTACACAGGCAGAAATACCACAGATAATTCACTGCATCTTGACCTTGTTTAATTTTAAAACTTATATTACATTTACAATAATATTTCACCACATGAAATATTACGTACCAGATAGTTCAGTCTCACACAACTGATAAAATGACCTCTAACTTGCTGAGTTTTGCTACAGAATCCTGTATGGAATGACCAGCTCGAACTATCAGCTGATTTTCCACATTGATAGATATCCACAATTTTCATCACTCAAAGGAAGAATAAAAAACACTGAAGTGTATGTTATGGTGGGTCAATCACATCTGAGAAGGATGATTTACCACAGAATGTAAGAAATAACATCTTCTGTGATGTAATTAGAGCCTAATGATTACATCACAGAAAATGTGTTATACACACAATGGTTTTCTGCATGTAAGAGCAGTACTAACCAAATTTTTGTATTATGTATGTTGACTGAAATGTATTTTTCCTCTGACACACTTCTTATTGCGCTTTTAAACTTGATAACTTTGATAATAGCATACACGTGCTTTATGTGGAAGGCCCTGAAAAATTCACGAATAAGTGGTAATTTGCTTGGGTGTGTGAAACTTACTTATCCCAGCAACAGAGCCAGTATGCAAATAATTGGTAATTTATCCATTTACTTTATGATTCATGCAGGAGTCAGACAAGGCTGTGTTATGTCCCCATGGTTGTTAACCTATTTAGAGTAAACAGATACACATGAATAAAGCCAAAAACTAATGTGCTGGAGAGTGCAGTATGTATCTTGTACTATCCATTTCTGTTTTCCAAATGTACCGTGCAGAACAGAAATGGATAGTATCTGCAATCTTCATGAAAAACACAGTGAAACTGCCATTTATGGAAACTTCCAAACAGTGGAAAGTTTTGGTTGGTACGGGTCAGTTGCAATAGGATTAACGTTACAGATAATCTCCAAACAACGAAACTTCTTAGCAGAGGTCAATGGACACCCTACTCAGTCCAGAAGAAGTTTTAATGGACATCTTAGCTCTTTTGGTACTTTGGCGGGTGAGTAAGATGGGGATAAAGAATGCTGCTAAAATTACTGTACCTTGGGAAGAGTGGGCTGCATTATGATGGAGCAATGGCATGCTTAAATGAAAAGAAAGGAGTTAAATTTTAGCTCGTTATGTGACGGTAATTAATTGAGGCAAGCTCCAGCTCCTGTGTATGTCTCAGTTCCGCATCGAGAATTTATTTGGGGCATGATTAGTAGTCCCAACACTACTCAAATGGGTGACCTACAAGACTAGAGCATCAGAAAATATTCCTTTTCCCCTTTGCTTTTATGTCCTTATATACAGTAAATAGGCCATTTAGGAAGACTATTGACACTAATTTCCTTCTAACTAGTTACCTGCAAAACAGCTAAAACAATGGCAACAAACCTAAGGAGAGATATAATGTTTGAATGCCATGATGTCCAAGTCAGAGGGACTAGCCTTTCCCCATTTTTGGCTTGGGTCATGGAACAGAAAACAAAGGACTTAAATAAAGGGAGTGCTTATCCCCTGTTACAGGTTTACAGACAGTACTGCTGAGATCAGAAAGGGAAAGGAATTGTTTTGCAGCAAAAACAAGTAGCTTTTGTAAAACACAGCTGCTATGTGACTATTTCTGTTTGGGGAGTGCAGAAAATTTGGAGCCAATGAGTCCACGTGCTGTCGCTGATTTGAAACACCATTTGGTCCCCATAGATCGGCCATTTAAGGGATTAATTACATGGAATTTTGGCAAGAATAGTTTTCATGTTGTACAGAATAAAGACATTTTGCCAACAAAAAAAGGAGAACAAAAAAATATTGCTAGTAGAGCATTGACAATACTTTGAGGTGGTTAGGTTTTGCTGAATGAATCAATGATAAAGTGCTAACTCGTAGATAGCATTTGTTCAGGAAAATAACAGTGCCTAAGAAAATGATCAAGAAACCATTCCAGAAATCCTGCAAGCATACTAGTTTAGGCCACTTATCAGAATCACAATTATTTCCCAGTTCCATCGGGATATCACAGGTGCCAATTTTACAGCCAAACTTAATAAATAGAACATTTTTTTTTATTATAAACACATAATCAACAGAAAAATAGAAAAGACATTTTACACAATTACATACTTGAAATTATACACTTGGAAATGAATAGCTATTTCATTATAAGTTTTGTATTTTACTGATATCAAGTTTCAGAAAAGCAGAGTATTTCAAAGGGCACATGATTTATCATTTTAACTGTCCAGTTAACCTATGGCAAAACAACAGAAATTTGTTTGGTGGGAACAGTTGGGGTGCCACCTCACATTTCAATCACCCAGAGCAACAAGATGATCTGTACCATTAAGCATTGCAAAAGGAACAAGATGCATTGTATCCCCTGGCACTGCAAGTGTTCGCAATTGAACATTAGTTCCCAGCTTAGCAATCAGCTAGGGGGCAGGAAGCACTTCCAGCAAGATATCCTGGTGCTCTTTGCTTTGCAACACCTCTTCCTTGACTTATAATTTTTTCATGCAACTGGATATTGTGAATGGTTATGCTTTTAAATACACAAAGAATTGCAAAGAGATTATATAGTGCAATTTCAAAAACAGGGAGCAAGAAATATCAAAATGCTTATACTGCTTCATGCTGTTTCTTGCATTTGTAAAAATTAAATAAACCTGGTGGATATTAGTTCCTTAGCTTTAGGATTTGGTGTGGTATAAATCTGCACTAGTTTTACATAGTGCTCTTGAATCAAGGAAAACTGGTGTAAGGTAGTCTGTCCTCATGCAATCATAAATTCCTTTCTAATAAAACTTAAATTTCTTGTGAGCAATATTTAAATTAACTTTGTATTGGGCAGTTAAAATGCCCTTTATCAAAACTTACTTTGTGCATTTCCAGTTTTGTTAACAAGCGTATTCCATGGCACACAAAAAATGTATTTTTTTAATTAAAAACTATCAAAAATTTATTTTCCTATGTCAATAAATCGGATCACTAGTATAGTGTTACTACATTCTACAAAATAATTCTGTTTTATACTCAAAATTACTGCAATGAAATCAACGCCACATCAGAGACCATGCCAGAAGTTTGCACTTGTATTCCTTGCATAGGCTAGATGCCTTGGTAATCATGATGGTTGGTTTCTTTTCAAAATGCACCACATCAAAAGTTAAAGGTTAAAATACTGTTATCGCACTTTATCAACCTAGTACCAGTTTTCTACCCAGGGCGCCATTACCATGGATGAGGCAGTAAGTTTACATGAATAAGAAAGTTGAATTGAACACTTCAATGTTTCATCATTAATAAAAGTAATTTGTGAGATCCTCTACAGAAAAAATACACTATGTTTGTATTACTACATGTCTCAGTTCAATAGTTTTCTTGCAGTATCATGTATTTGGAAAAGTTCAAAACACCTGCAGTACCATTGAAATATGAATGTTGGTATCACGTTTTTAACTTACCGTATATACTCGCGTATGAGTCGAGAAATTTGGGACAAAATGAGAGCTTCAAAGTAATGGTGTCGACTTATACGCAGGGTCTAAAAAAATCGTAAGTCCAAAAGTTCTTCCCGTGAGGCAAAAGGCAATCCATCCCAAAAGAAATAAAAATGCCGATGCGGTATTAATTATGAAATCGCAACCTTCCGAAAGAAAAAAAAAAAGAAAGAAAGAAAAAACACTGATGTGATAGAATTACGAAATTGCGACCCTCCAATTTTCTCCGCGCTTTGAAAAGTCTCCTCTCTCTCCAGGCTTTGCGTATCCACAGCGCAGTCACAGCAGTGCATAGAAAGCTCCGCCCTTCCGACTACCAGTTGATTGCGCTGACCTTTGACGTAACGGAGCCATGCGACAGCCAGTGTTAGGTGTTGCTTGTTCTTAATCGCACGTGTTTTTCTTGTTCTTAATCGCACGTGTCTCGCTTCTCCTATTATGGGTGATACGGATTGTGTAAAGAAACGGATGTCCTATAACGCAGGATTCAAGTTGAAAGTGGTTTCTTTTGCAGAAAATACTAACAACTGTGCTGCTTCACGTAATTTGGCATTAACGAAAAACTGATTCGAGATTGGCGTAAAAAAAAAAAAACGGACTTGGTGAAAATCCCAAAATTGCAAAAGGCACTGCGCCGTGGAACGACATCTTTCCCAGAGCTGGAAAGTGACTTGAATGATTGAATTGTGGGCTGCAGACAAAATGGTTACATTGTAACGCGAACTGGTATACATTTGCGAGCAATGAAGCTTGCAAATGTATACCAGTTCGCGAAGATGAAAAGTTTGCAGCCGCAATAACACTTTTCGTGCCTCACCAGGTTGGTGCATAAGGTTCATGAACCGCTATGGGTTGTGTCTACGCCAGCGCACCCAAATTGCACAAAAGTTACCTCGTGACCTCGAAGCAAAGATAATGGAATTTCAAAAGTATGTAATTCAAAAGAGAAAAGAGACAGCTTTTGAACTTTCCCAAATAGGGAACATGGATGAAACTGCCATGTGTTTCGACCTTCCTGGAAATGAGACGGTGAACCAAAAGGGCAAAAAAAATATCTTGATCAAAACGACTGGCCACGAAAAATCCAGTTTCACGGTTGTTCTTTCCTGTTTGGCCGACAGCAGTAAGCTACCTCCGGTAATTATTTTCAAACGCAAAACTCTGCCGAAAACCGTTGTCTTTCCGTCTGGTGTGCACGTTCGTGCCCATGAAAAAGGATGGATGAACGAATCCGGAACAATTGACTCGTTAAAGAATGTGTGGAACAAAAGACCAGGTGCACTTTTGAGGAAACCTTCTCTTTTGGTGTGGGATATGTTTGTTGCACACCGTTGTGCAGAAGTGAAAAAAACTTCAGAAAATTCAAAAACAACTCTTGCTGTCATCCCAGGTGGGTTGACATCTGTTCTTCAACCACTAGATGTCTGCCTTAATAAGCCCTTCAAGGACAATGTGCGGAGGTATTGGGCAGATTGGATAAGTTCAGATTTGCCGACTGAAACCATGGGCGGAAATCTAAAGAAGCCGGATATCGTTTTGATTGCGCGATGGGTCAAGGATGCTTGGGATGCGATACCTGCGGAAATGGTCGTGAAATCATTCAACAAATGTTGCATTAGTAACAAACTTGATGGCACAGAGGATGATGAGATTTTTATGAGTGATGATGACAGTGATTCTGATGACACAGGCATAGATGGGAATACTGATGTTTATGATGACGCGCCGATGACGGAGAAAGACTTTTTGAACTGTTTGGCGAGTCTGACTCGGAATCGGATTTTGAAGGGTTCCGATGAAGTTTTGGGGTATGCAAATTAAATTTAGCATTATATATATATAATTTTTTTTCGTTTTCAAATGTTTTTGAATAAATTCATTGAAATTTTTTTCTCATTCCGGGATCGACTTATACGCGAGTTTCTGATTTCTTACGATTTTTTTCCTCTGAAAGTGGGGGGGGGGGTCGACTTATACGCGAGTATATACGGTATTTACTTATTTACTTTGGATTTTACTTCCATTTCTAAAGTGATTTTTTTTTTTAACATTTTAATATTCTTAAACTTTGGAGAATAACTAACTACCTTCTCTGAAGAACTTAATCACTGAAGTTTTCTCTTCAACTTTAATCCAATCATCTGTTCTACTATAATTGATGTTTTGAAGCCTTTCTCTATGTTACTGTAATATTTTGAAGCCTTTTTTTTTTTTTTTTTTTTTTTTTTGTGAGTGAGTGGTAAGACAGACATCTCACTTCTTAAAGATAGATTTCACTTAAGTCACAGAACAAATCCTCCGTGTACAGTCATTTTTCACATGACATTATTGCATAACATGTTTTCCCAAGAAGTAGATTTATTAATTTACTGAGAAGAAAGTTGGCCTGAACTCGGGACACTCATGTGTACAAGACATGTACATAGACTATTCAGATATCAACCTCCAGTGGGCTGTGAAGAAAACAAGAATGACAACAAACATTTTTGTATGCGAAACATACAAATCTAGGATGTTTCTCAACATAGTCATCCCCTAAATTGAGACACTTATCATATTGGGGTACGAGCTTTTTGTATCCCTGCATCAAAGAAGGTTGCCGCCTGGAAGCTCAGCCACGACTGGACGCCATTCTTCAACTCCTCATTGTCATTGAAGTGCTCTGATCCCAACCAGGTTTCTACGTGGGTGAAGAGGTGAAAATCACTCGGTGCCAGGTCTGTGCTATACAGAGGGATGTCTAATACCTCCCAACCAAACTACTCTAGCAGCATAATATAATTTGGTTAATGAAAATTAACCTTTGGTTTACGTGGGGTTTACGTGGCATTATTTGTAAGTCAATAGTTGTATAACTAGTATCACTACTGTTACACACGTTATAAAGTATCTCCAAGTCGATTGCTGTATGCTTCATTAATTTTGCTATTATATAAATTTTCAAGGAGTTAAAATATAAAGCATTTCATCAGTTATTAGTTGTCATGAGAATGTTGCACTTACCCAATATTGTAGCACAATTTGAAAGGTTATTGCTGGTTGATTTATTCTTCAGGTACAAATCGCCGACGTCCAAGTTTACAAGTTCGCAAGGAGTCGGTTCGTTGAACTAAAAACATTTATCGGTTAATTTGAAAATATACAAACCAGAGTCCATATTATGAAAAAATGAAGGTAAAGTTTAAAAGGATTAAAGAGATAAAAAAGACTATTTACAGTATGAATAAAATCCTTAGCCCTTAAATCATACTGTAAATATACTTATTTTACGCTTTCCAACCGCAGGTTGGAAAGCGTATATACTCCAGCTTTTACCGTCCGTCTGTCTGTCGGCACGATAACTCACGTAAAAATGGTTCGATTTTGATGAAATTTTAGTATGTGGTGGGGACCACCTGGGGACGAACCCTATTGAAAATAGGACAAATTGGGTTAAAGGTCACGACATAGGAGCGGGATCCATTCCATTGCCCTTATGCCTCATAACTTGCGTAAATATGGTTCGATTTCGATGAAATTTTAGTATGTGGTAGGGGACCAACCCTATTGAAAATGGGTGAAGTGGGGTCAAAGATCAGGACATAGGAGCGGGATGCATTCCATTGCCCTTATGCGTAATAACGTGCGTAAAAATGGTTCGATTTCGATGAAATTTTAGTATGTGGTAGAGGACCACCTGGAGAGGAACCCTATTGAAAATGGGAGAAATGGGGTCAAATGGGGTCAAAGGTCAGGACATAGGATTGGGATCCATTCCATCGCCCTTATCCCATACTATTAAGGTGGACGTCAAGTAATTTTGCTTCCTATATTTCCAATGGAAAAACTTTTCGACAAATTTCCTTCACAATTAGTGTGTTCCCAAGGATGGAAATTTGAACATCGATTAAAATAACTTCGTATTATAACTTGGAATACTTAACATTTTCTAAAACATAATCACAATGATATTAAAAAACAATAACGTTTTCTTTGGTGGTGTTGAAACCAGAAAAAAGATGGCGCGACCTGTACTTTGATGATGTTAGTAGACAAATAAATGTTGGATTGCATAATTATGGTTATGTGTTAGAAAATATTAAGTATTCCAAGTTATAAAATGAAGCTATTTTAATCGATGTTCAAATTTTCATTATTGGGAACGCATTAATTGTGAAGAAAATGTGTACAGAAGTTTTTCCATTGGAAGTATAGGAAGCAAAATTACTTGACGTCCACCTTAAAGGAACAATTCTTGTATCTATGAAAATTTTATTTTGAAAACGGCTCTAAGGATTTTGATGAAAGTCGTTAACCTACCATTTTCTGGTACTAGAAATCGATTTAGCTTGATCTCGACTTTAGGAAAATTCATTTTGTTGGTTAAATAACCACTCTGAATTACCACGTTTTCAGTGTCATGGCGTCGTTCCATTGATGTTACCCATGCTTAGAAATCTTATGACGTCACAAGCTCGCGACTTAGATGTCGGCACGCGGTCACGCCATCTGTCTCATTACGTCACGTGTTGTGTGTGGATCCTATTAAAGTTTTATGATGTCACACTCTTTCGAGTAGATGGTCGCGATTCCGATCTGCCTGATTACTTCACGCGTTGTGTGCGTATGCCAGTCCGCACGGTAACTCGTGTAACAATCGTTCGATTTCGATTAAATTTTAGTATGTGGTAGGGGACCACCTGGGAAGGAACCCTATTGAAAGTAAACGGAATGGGGTGAAAGGTCAGTACATAGGAGCGGGATCCATTCCACTGCTCTTATGCATCATAACTAACGTAAAAAAGGTTTGATTTCGATGAAAGTTTAGTATGTGGTAGGGGACCACCTGGGGACAAACCCTATTGAAAATGGGCGAAATGGGGTCAAAGGTCAGGACATAGGAGCGAAATCACTTCCATCGCTATTAGGCATCATAACTTAAGTAAAAATGCTTCAATTTGGATGAAATGTTAGTATGCTATAGGGGCCTGCCTGGGGACGAATCCTGTTGAAAATGGGCGAAATGGGGTCAAAGGTTAGGACACAGGAGCAGGGTCTATTCCATAGCCCTTATGCATCATAACTTACATAAAAATGCTTCTATTGCGACAAAACTTTATCATACTATTTCGGAGGTATACTGAACCGGTTCTGTTGAATATCATCGAAATGGGATCAAAGGTCAGGGCACAGGAGCGAGATTTATTCCACAGCCATTATCCTTATAACTTGAGTAATGATTTCTGGTATGTTGGAAAGCATATTATAATCAATGCATTGCATGATTTTACTAACTTGTTATCTCTTTAATCCTTTTAAACTTTACCTTCATTTTTCAAAATCTGGACTCCGGTTGTATATTTTCAAATAAAGTTCTTAGTTCAATGAACCAAGTCCTCACGAACTTGTCAACTTGTACGTCGGCGATTTGTACCTGAAGAATAAATCAACCAACAATAACCTTCCAAATTGTGCTATAATATTGGGTAGGTGCAACATTCTCAGGACAATTAATAACTGTTGAAGTGTTTTATATTTTAACTCCTTGGAAATTTATATAATAGCAAAATTAATGAAGCACAGAGCACTCGACTTGAAGATACTTTATAATGTGTGTAACAGTAGTGATAATAGTTATACAACTATTGACTTATACTCTAGCAGTGCTTATGAACATGCAGCCCTGTGTGGCCAAGGGTTGCCATGGAAGAGCACAATGCCTGATGTCAGCATTCCTCTCCTTTTATTTTTAATTGCCCTGTGCAATTTTCTTACTGTTTTAATATACCTCTCTGCCGTTATTGTGGTTCGTTGTTCCATGAAGTCAGTCAGAAGCACTCCTTTCCCATACCAGAAGACGGCTGCCATCAGCTTTTTCTGTAAAAAGGTTTATTTGCACTTCTTGGGCTTATTTGGTGAATGTGTGCACATCCACTGCTTTGACTGCTCTTTACGTCTGACATTCACGAATTGAATCTACATTTCATAACCTGTCACAATATGATCAAGAAATGCATCCCCAACTTCACTGTGATGCTGCAAGAATGTCAAAGCTGATCCCATTCTGTGCATTTTGTTCACGTCAGTAAGCATTTTTCGCAGCCATGTGGCACAGAGCTTATGGTAGCCTAGCCTACCTGTAATAATCTCATACAGAACAGTTTGAGAAATTTGGGAAAAATCACACAACAGCCCTGATATTGTGAAGCAATGTCTTTCGTGCACTTTTAGTCAACACTTTGAACAGGTTCAACAGTCACCATGGCCTGCCAACCTTGACCCCCTTCATCATTCACATCTGTTTGCCCATCTCTAAAATTTTCTACACCACTCTCTCACACATCCTTCACTCATAAAGTTTAGACCATACACTCTACTCAGTCTCTGATAAATTTCTGCAGCACGTTTTCTTTCAGTGTGAAAAAACAGATGACAGCAAATTTCACTGCTGACGGGAGCATCGATTGGAGAACATGTGTTTACTCGTTCATGAGACACTGAGAACAGATGGCCGATCACATGGCATGTGGAGAGAAGTAAGCATCGCACGATGCTATGGTGCATGAGTGAGCTGGCTACTGTGCTTACATCGTGGGGTACATTGCAACTGAGGTTGAAATCTATATAGCCCTTGTACAATTTCTGTTTACCTATCTGCAAGTGCTGCATATGAGAAGCATTTAATAAACATCTATATTTTAATAAAAAATATGTACTACAGTGTCTGTTTTTCTGGAGAAAAAGGTGCTGGGACTCTCAAACATAAGTTGTTTAAAAGGGAACCTAATAAAAAGCAGCTTAACTACTTGAACATTGTTCTTTAAGCATTATCATTGTTGTATGGTACAAACTGCAAAAACATAATTTACATTATAGCACAATATTCTGTTTTTTCACAGTATATCATCATCATTGTCAACCATTATCAATCCACTGCTGGACGAAGGTCTCCCCAAGTTTCCTCCACAACGATCTGTCTTGTGCCAGTCTCCTCCATGTCACCCCTGCATACTTTCGAATTTCATCCACCCATCTCCCATGTGGTCTTCTTCTGGGTCTTTTCCTGTCCCTTGGAATCCAATCTAAAATTTCGGCTGTCCATCGATGATCTGTCCTTCTGGCAGTATGTCCAGCCCATTGCCATTTCAGGGATTTAATTCTGATCATGATGTCTTCCACTCTTGTCATTTTTCGGATCCACGAGTTCCTCTTCTTATCTCTCCTGGTTACACCAAGTATGCACCTCTCCATGCTTCTTTGAGTTGTCTGCAGCCTTTGTATGTCTCTTTTAGTTAAGGTCCACGTCTCTGCACCATACGTAAGCACTGGAAGGATGCATTGATCAAACATTTTTCTTTTAAGACATAATGGCATATTGCTCTTGAAAATTATGCTGTTTCTTCCAAAAGCTCTCCAGGCAAGTTTTGTACGCCGATTAATTTCTTCATCAATGTGACCCTCACTTGATATCTGCTGTCCAAGATAAACGTACGTGTCTGTTATCTCCAGCTTTTCTCCATCAATCGATAAATCTTCATTTCTTGTAAAAGCATTGAACATCACTTTTGTCTTCTGAAAGTTCATTTTTAATCCCACTTCTTTACTCTTGTCAGCAAGTTCCTGGATCATACTCTGCAGCTCTGATGGGCTAGTTGCAAAAATGACTACGTCATCAGCAAAACGAAGGTGGGTTAGATAATCTCCATTAATCTTTATCCCCTTGTTTTCCCAGCTCAGTGACTGAAAAACACCCTCCAATGTGGCATTAAAGAGCTTCGGAGATATGGTGTCACCTTGTCTCACTCCCTTTCCAATTTTTATGTGTGTTGTATTTTCAAACAGCCTAATCTTTGCACTTGCATTTTCATAGATGTTATTAATAATATTAATTCACAGTATATAGTGCATAATATATATATGTAGTAATGGCACAAAGTATAGTATGATTGTGATGAATGATTTTCTTTTAGGAGGTAGAGCTAAATGAGGTGCAAATGCAGACAAGCTTAAGTACAGAGCTGTGATCCATTTTCTGTTTCTCCAAGGAAAAACTATGAAGACTATTCACAAGGAAATGAGTGTGGTACAAGACACCGAGTGCCCATCCTATAGCATTGTAGAGAAGTGGTACAGACAATTCAAGTATGGACAAATAAGCATCCACAGTGAAAAAAGTCCGGGCCAGCTGACAACTAATGTGACAGATGAGACAGTGAAGAAAGACCAAAAGCTAATTACAGATCAGTATGCAACAATTTGAAAATTGGCTAATGAGGTCATAATTAGTGTTTGCTCTGTGGAAAACACCATTCACTACCACTTGCAGAAGAGGAAAAGAGCGGAGTGTTCACAGCAATTTTTCGACATGATCAACAATGGCCCAGATGCCTTCTTTTCCCAATTACTGATGGTGGACAAAAGCTGGGTTCAATTCAACCCAGAAACAAAAGGAAATTTCCAAACAATAGATGCATGCAGAGTTGCTCCCACCAAAAAAGGTGGAAGTCCAAACATCTGTTGAAAACATGATGCTCAGCATTTTTCTGGGGATTGGTGGGGTGGGTTCCTCACTAATTACCTTACATAGAGTTCCAGCATCACTGGAATATATTGTGCTAATCTTCCTGGAAAATCGCACAAAAGGTGAAGCACAGAAGAGGAATGCAAATGAAAAGTGTCTTGCTGCTCCAGGACAACACAGCAGCTTATGCCTTCCTTGCAGTCAGAATAAAAGGCTGTGAATACTGCTTCAAAAGTTTGACCCATCCACCCTGCTTGCCTAACCTTGCACCTATTGATTTCATCTTTTTCCAACCTTGAAGTCATTTCTACAAGACAAGCATTTTCTTGATGATGATCCCATGATTTCCACAACAGAATTCTGGTTCAAAGTGCAATCTATGACATTTCACAAAGACCGCATTGACAAGTGTATCCACATTGGGAAAAGTGTGTTTCTTAGGGTGGTGACTATGTAGAAAGAGAATAATCAACCTTCTGAGTTTCAGCTGTCCAGGAGCATTGTGCATGGGTGAATATAGATTTTTGAATGCTCCCTGTAGCAGTCAACTAGAAAATATATGCCAAATTGATCTTCAGCCTAAATCACAAAGCAACTTAACAGAAGATGCACCAACTACAAGATAATTCAGTTTGTTTGTTTGTTTGAATCAATGGAGAACAGAGCTTCCATTGCATTGTTATCAAGCTGGATCCTAGGGACCCACAGATTTTTAAAAAGTGGGTGCTTTGAGAGATATTCTGGGTCCTTTTAAAAAAATCAGAAGGATCAAGGGATAAAGAATATTTATATTTACATAAGCAAATGAAAAATATGTTGTTCGACACTTTAATTTATGCTCTTTGAAAGCAATCTTATACTTACATAAGCAAATGCAATTTTTGAAAGCAATCTATACTTACATAAGCAAAAGCAATCTTTAAAAAAAAATCAAGTACTGACACAGAATTAAATTTTATCATTTTCAATTAAATTATTGGGTATATAAATAAGTTTTGAGGGATTTCCATTCGATGTTGTACTTATTACTGCTCGCATGTATTTTAAGGTGGCAACACTGCAATATCGCAGTATGAGACGCCAGCTGTCAGAGTCAGTATAAGACGTTCAATTGAGATGCGAAAACGTATTTCTTTTACTCGATGGAAAATGGCAATTTTCGTCCCGACAAAACAGCATTTGCGGGAAGTGTTAGTGCATTACTTTATTGTCAAGAAAAGTTCTGCCAACAGCTATCGCTTAATGTCAGAAATCTATGGTGAACATTCCCCATCCATAAAAACGTGTGAGTATTGGTTTAGACGGTTCAAAAGGAACGATTTCGATGTCAGTGATAAAGAACGTTCTGGACCACCCCAAAAAATTGCTGATGCCGAATTGGAAGCATTACTCGACGAGGATTCGTGCCAGACCCAAAAAGAACTAGCAGCAGCATTAAATGTTAGTCAACCATGCATTTCACAACATTTAGCTGCCATGGGAATGGTGCAAAAAGAAGGGAATTGAGTTCCACATGCTTTGCGGGAAAGAGACCTTGAACATCGAAAAACCATTTGCAAATTGCTGCTTCAAAGTCAAAAAAGAAAGGGTTTTTTACATCGTATCATTACTGCCGACGAGAAATGGATATGGTACAATTACCCTAAATGGCAGAAAGCATGGGTGAAGCCAGGTCCTTCAACGCCAAAACGCAATATCCATGGTTCAAAGGTAATGCTGCGTATCTGGTGGGACCAGAAGGGTGTGATTCACTATGAACTGCTGAAACTGTCAAACTATTACTGGTGATCGGTATCGAACCCAATTAATGCGTTTAAAACGAGCTCTCACGCAAAAACGGACGGAATGGGAGAATAGACACCACAAAGTCATCTTACAGCATGACAACGCAAGACCACATGTTTCTCGACCTGTGAAAAAGTACTTGGAAGGATCCGACTGGGAAGTTCTACCCCACCCCGCCATATTCGCCAGATATTGCGCCATCGGATTACCATTTGTTCCGGTCGATGCAGTTAGCATTTTCTGGAGAACGGTTTAGTTTTTATGAAGACATCAAAAATTGGCTGGACAACTGGATCTCTTCCAAGGAACCGGAATTCTTCCTTCAGGGCATTCGTTCATTGCCCAAAAGATGGGGTAAAGTTGTAGCTTCAGAGGGAGCATACTTCGATTAATATTAAATTATTGTTTCTGTTCTCCAACAACGTGTTTTGTTCACCTCAAATCCCTCAAAACTTATTTATATACCCAATAAATTTTATCATAATGGAACTAACTACAAAAAGACAATGCATTTTAAGTCAGCTCAGAACACCCGAGTGATTTTCATTTTTCAAAACACAGGAACTTGTGATGACTACTCTTGAACAGTTTTTTTTTTTACTTTTAACAAACAATCATTGAAGTAGACGTACAACTTTTAGTAGAGTATAATCGTTCACAGTGCTCTAATTAAATGTAAGTTTGTTTTTCAAATTTTAAATTTCAACTGTTTCAACATTGCTTAAAAGAGCTGAAAGGTTTAATAAATTAATTAGGACATTTATATATTTACATAATCTTATATTGTATATTTACATAATCTTGAGGGACGGTGCATTGCTGGCCGTTTTCGTTCTTTTCCTAATCTTCAAATATTTGACTTTTGTCAAAAAGGCATATTAAACAAATCCGAAATAAAATGTGGGTCCCAAAGCAAACTTAGAATTTGTAACTATGGGCCCTTTTTTCTTGTTTTTGGGTAATTTACACGCTATAGCGCATCAGTGGTAGCAATGGAGAATGCGATTCATTGACTCAGATTTTTGGGGGAAAGGAATACAAACATTACAACAACCCTAAGCAGAGAGAGAGACAGAATATCACCTAAGGTCATAAAAATCTGCTCTGAAAATGAACTCAAAAATGGGGTGATTGTATGGAATTCATCTTCCACCTCTAAAGCTGTTTATTTAACACTGAATTTACAGTAGCTAAAATTTACTCCATTCATAGGTTTTTTAATTGCCTGCACACACGCACGCACGCACACACGCACACCACCAGAGCTGAGTTCGGGCTCAATTTTCGGAGCCTGAGCTCGTGGTATATCAGCCCGAGCCCGGGCCCAAACGAACCCGAAGACTGGCTAACCTGTTGAACCATTAATAAAAAAAACATCTTCTTTTCCACACTTCTACTTTCTCCTCCTCCTGCAATTAACCAATGTATTTCTCAAATGGGGAATGGGGAAGGGACCTCTATCTATTTTTACAGTGCAACTGTGCAATTTTCTTTGACTGTTCGTTTACACCCGAGTGCTTCAGGCTACCGGGCATCCCAAATGATCGGACGGTGCTGCAATTGTATGTTACTCCAATAATGCTAATATTATCGTGGCATAATGCCCTGCAATATGTACGTTGCTCAATAAAATTAGCAGGGAGCTACTGCGTGGAGATAGGGGATAAATTATCGTCGGCAAGCTATCAACTATCCAATATCTACAGTTCTTGAAAAAGCTTTTTCTTCTCTGCAGAAACACACTAATGCGCGACCTATGGCAATTTTTACCCAATCCCGGAATAAATAGCCATCTCGAATGTCCGCTCCCCAACCAGAACCAGTTGCCGAAGAATTTCCTTTACCAACTATAAAGTGTCTCATTTGCTAATTAATATAAAATCACATGTATACATATAAAAAATGATCATGCTCTCCCTCTTTATAAGAGCCCGAGCCAGAACCGCAGTAAATATTCTACAGCCCAAGCCCGATTCGGGCCCAGGCTCTGCTTCGGGCTTTCGGGCTCAGCCCGTCTCAGCTCTAACGTGCGCGCGTTTTCTTATATACCTTTGTATTCACAAAATAGAATTTTGCATCATAGTCTGCTGCATGTGGGTACTAGAGCTAAGTTGGGGCTCAATTTTCGGAGCCCAAGCCCGTCTGAGCCCGTGGTATATCGGCCCGAGCCCGAATTTTATATTGCAAGATAGAGCCCGAGCCCGAAAGCTGTCTAACCTGTTCAACCATTAATAAAAAAAAATCTCCTTTAGTACACTTCCATTTTCTCCTCCTCCTGCAATTAACCAATGCATTTCTCAAATGGAAAGTGGTTGGAAGGGACTGGAAGTTGCTGCAATTATTTTTATCGTGTAAATGAATTTTTTCTTCGACCGTACGTTTCCACCTGAAGTGCTTCGGGCAGCTGGGCATCCAAAATGACTGGAAGGTGCTGCAATTATATGTTACTCAAATAATGCTAATATTATCGTGGCATAATGCCCTGCAATATGTACGTTGCTCAATAAAATTAGCAGGGAGCTACTGTGTGGAGATAGGGAGGTAAATTATCGTCGGCAAGCTATCAACTATCGAATATCTATAGTTCTTGAAAACCTTTTTCTTCTCTGCCGAAATACACTAATGCGTGGCCTATAGCATTTTCTACCCAAGCCCAGAACAAGTAGCCATCTTGAGCACCCTCTCCCCAACCAGAACCAGTTGCTGAAGAATTCCCTTTACCAACTATAAAGTGTCTCATTTGCTAAACCATATAAAATCACATTTATATATATAAAAAAACTCACTCCCACTCCCTCTCTCAAAGAGCCCGAACCCGACAGAGCCCAAACTGCGTTAAATATTCTACAGCCCAAGCCTGATTCAGGCTTGGGCTTAGCCCGTCTCAGCTCTAGGGGGTACACTACACAGTGCAAAGGTACACAAGAAGCCTATGAGATACAACATGCGAATTGGAAAGGCATGTTTTTTTTTTTTTTTTTTTTTTTTAATGTCATTTAACAGCTATGAAGTGGCAAAAGCGTTTGCATGAAAATTGTACAGATGATTATTTACGCTGTGCATGATGTCATTTGGTGGAATAATGCTGTCACAGTTCAGTCATGGAGCAGAGATCAAATATCTGGTTCTGTTTGAAAACCAGTAAAACTGCATCTGAGACACTTGAATTATTGTGTGATGTGTATGGGGCTAACTGCCTATCTCGTGCACAAATATTCCGATGGTATGCACGTTTCAAGGATGGGCGGGAAGATTTGGAAAATGACGAAATGCCTGGACACCCGATTTCAGTGCACACTTCTGAACTCGTTGAGAAAGTTTACAAAAGTATAAAAGGCAATCACTGTGTGACCTTGAGGATGCTGGAATGTGAGCTTGTTGTTGATAAGGAGACGATTCGTCAAATTTTAGTGCAAGATTGGGGGTGGGGGTTCCTGTTTTGTTCGGCATGCTTTGTCAGACGACCTGAAACATGCACGAACAGAGTATGCAAAAGACATCCTGGAGACTGCAGAAACAATGCAAAATTTTCTCCAAAGCATTGTTGCAGGTGATATGACATGACATTTTCATTATGATACTGAAACAAAGCATCAGGGTGCTCAGTGGAAGTTGCCACAGTCACCCAAAGGAAGGATCAGGTTACAGAAGTCCAAAATCAAGACAATGCTTGTGTGCTTTTATGACAGCAAGGACATTCTATGTCACGAGTTCACTCCTGAAGGTATAACTGTCACTAGCAATGCTTACACATTCATTTCGGAATGACTGCGGAAGAGGATTGTTCGTGTCAGGCCCGAGTGCAAAAACGGGCAATGGTTACTTCGTCACGATACTGCACCAGCACAGAGAGGAGTCAGTATACGGCAATTTCTGGCACGAAAACAAATGTGTGTACTCAACCATCTCCCCTATTCCCCACATGTCACCATGTGACTATTTTCTATTCTTTAAATTATAGCAGCCTTTAAAAGGAAAATTTTTCAAGGCATGGAAAGCATACCAAGAACTGTGACAACAGCTTTTCACTCCGTATCAAAAGATGACCTTTGGAAGTCCCTCCTTTCATTGGCTGATCATGCCACTTCCTGTATTAATGCAGGCTGATCATGCCACTTCTTGTATTTTATCCAAAGTACATGCAGGAGCAATGTACTTTGGATAAAATATATTCATGTAAGTTTTCTTGTTTTTCCATTTAAAAAAAAAAAAAATTAAGTCTCATTATTTAATTGCCACACTATATATGAATGCTCCATGAAACGTGATAAACATAACATTTTGCTCTATCTTGCACAAGTAATTGTATAAGTGTCTGTATGGGTCATATAAGATAAACAAAGGTACATACAGCATTACCATGCACGCTGCAACATGACTGACTGTATCCTAAAAAAAGTGCTCAAATCTTCTTAATTGAATGACCTCACATTCTTGTCATTTATTTTAATATCTAGCCTGCATCTGTTCTAGAAAAGCTGCTTTTAAGCTTTAAATAAATATTCGTATATATCACACGAGACCGACCACGGAACAAAAAAGCTGAACTTTTTAACCGGGTGAAAAATCAGAACATGTGACGAGAAAGTGTGCATAACACAGCATGAGCAAGATGGTGTTTGTTGTTCACTCTAATTTATTTATGTAAATATTTAGAGCACACAACTGTTTTTTTTTTTCTCTCTTTTTTGCACTTGCTAGAACATCAGCTCGATTTTACTCTTGTATTGCTTTCTTCTCAGTAAGTTGCACGGCCGTATTTGTCTTTTGTTGACTCTGCAGCTGCACAGCAATCTTTGCTTAATTTTCCTTTCTGCTGATATAATTCCCTTCCCATTTCTTCATCACTTTTCTTCTTATTATTTTTTTCCTTTTATTCCCTCAGATGACATATAATTTAGCCATCATGCTGAAAGAACTTTCAGCCTCAGGACCATGAATGCGTGATATCAAAGCTTTCACTACTTTAAATAAATGGTGTAACTTACAGAATATGAATACTTTCAAACACCATGCATCGATTCTAACAAAATTTCAAACTTCGTCACTTCCGTTTTTGGAAAATCCCCCCTATCAAGCTTAAGTGCAAACATTTATGGAGGAAAGTAATGTTTAAAAACAACACTGGATAGTAAGAACATCGCGGGAAGAAAAAAATATGATTACAGGGAGAAATATTCACTTTGACCGTCTTTCGAATTCGGAAATTTTTCCCTCCATTTTTAAGCTGAAATGCAGTATTTTTGGAATAAAGCCATATACAAGAACGATACTTAGCAAAAGGTACATCACAAAAAAAAAAAAAAAACGAATACGGGAGAAATCTTCGTTTCGTCTAACTTCCGTTTTCAAAGTTGCGAAGGGCGGAATTCCTACCTCAAAAAGAAAACGAATCTCCATCCCCCACTACCCCCCAATAGTCGTTCAGTTGTGCATCGATCTCGAGAATACCCAAAATGATAACGGAAACGGCGAAATTATTCGAATCACCAGAAGAAACTCATGCCTGAAAAGATTACAGAGAAATCTTTGCGCCGTCCTGTACTTCCGTTTTCGGAAATCGTTGCCCACAACTTCATGATGGAATACAAACATTTATGCACTAAAATGATATTTAACAATACTGGACACAGGCAACGTCGTAATTAAAAAACTTACGATTACGGAAAAAAATCTTTACTGCGTTTAACGTTTAAGTTTTGAAAAACGAGATATCGTCCCCAGATGGAAAACGACTCCTCCTCCCTACCACCCCCAATTTCTCTTTAGTTCAGCATCTATCTCAAGAATGACCCAAATGATGACGAAAAAGGGAATTCCGCGAATCGCGGAAGAATCTCATGTATGATATATTATAGGGGGTGTTGCCCGACCTAGGACAGGATGAAATTTTTGATTGAAGCAGATTGAAAACAAATCAAATAATGAAATAGATACCGCATTTCTGTAAGGAAATGTAGTAAAAACCTATTCATGTAAGAGCTGAAAATGTTTTTTGATGCAATTTTGCTCACTTTGACATTTCAAAATTTCAGTTTTTACTGTAGGTCAGAGCATTTTGAATAGATCTGGGTATTTGTATTTATAATAGAAAGCCTGTAGCAAAATATTTTGCAAAATTTATGATATTGTGGCATATTTGAATTTTTTTACAAAATGTATATAAGATAATCAGCACTAAACTCGGAAAGTTTGATAAAATAAAAGAAGTAAAAAACAATTAAAGCGTACAAATTAATATTCGAATTGTGTTAAATTAAATAAATATACAAACTCAACTTGCCATGTATTAAGAATTCAATTCTAATTTTGTAGATCAGACAAATATGACATAGAATGCAAGTCATTGATAATTTAATGTTTTTATGTTTTTAAATTAGTACGCGATCACCTTGACATCTCAAAGTGATCACGTGTTATTATTATATAATACGCAATCACTTTGACATCTTGAGTGCACACACAAATTGATCGATACATTCAGTAGTTAAAAACTTGTTTTCGGCTTGCAGAACAATTAAAAATGTGAGCACGTGGCGGTCCTTGCTTTTGAAACTCAATCATGTAGATATGAGCTGTTGATTTTCTCAAAACACTGAACTGTCTGATCTTTCATGAGTGATTTCAACTTGTAAGTATGCACGTTGCAAACTGTACAATAATATGGCGCATTTGACTGCATTTCCTCTCAGCATCAAGAGATGGCGCCACAGTGCAGACGTCGATGTGACGTCAAGCGTTCCACACACAGAGAGATAATGATTGAGAGATCAGGCTGTTTATATGTATAATCTAAAATTTTATAACATCTACCTAGAAGGCCACACTTCTCTATTTGATCATTATGGCACTAATGGTAAACACGATGTAGTATAACACATTTATCCAATAGCAATCAATTTCTGCCCAGAAGGATTACCACAGAAATTTTTACTCTACCTTTAATTCCTTGAAAGTGAAACTTCTATTCAAGATATAAACACTGCTACATGAATGAACAAGTTACGCTGAGTGATCAGGCTGTAACGAAATACCAAATCATTTCTAAAATGGCAAATTTATTTTTCACTGTTTTTTCAGGCCTCCATTTAACTGAACGCATTCTTCCAACAGAGGCTGAACTACAGAAATATATAGAGATACATGGGTGTTTTTTTCAGTCAATGAGACACTACATCAATATGACAATTAATTAAAAAGTCATATGTTTTGTTTTGCATTATGTTGCAGGTAAACAAAAAAAATCAACATTTTCATGAATATTCACAGAAAAAGATTGCAGAATTTGAACTGCCAGCAAGAAAGACTTTCAGAAGAAGGTACAATTTGCTCAATGACTTGACATACTTGAAAATTTTAATTAAGGTAGTTCATATGGAACTATCTGGTGAAAATGAAAACAAAAATTTTAATGTTAGCAAGAACAGTTACAAAAAACTTACAACTCAGATTACCATAAACATAGACTGACAAATTTACAAGGCCTGATAGATATACAATGAAGATATGCATACAATATCTCTCTCTAAAGCTAATAAATATAATTTCTCTAATTTCAGAAAATGAATTTAAGCAATGCTATTAATAAGGTTGTTAACACATTTTATGCACCTCAGTTAATAACACTGGTCACCATATATTTCTCCCTTCCTCCTACCACCCAATAGAAGAAAACATAGTGTAACTCCCCTCCCTCCCATAAAGAAAAGAACAATTAACTTCTTTTTCAAAAACTATGTAATCAAAAATGCAAAAAATTTAACAGTGCAATTCCTGAACATTTGGAAATTTGACATATACATGTGCACACAACTGAATGTCACAAGCAACTAAGTTCCTAACATTAATAAAAAGAAACACAAGGTAAGATTTCTTGAACAGTCTTGTGCATGAATTCAAATTCATGATGATAAAGGAAACTTATCTAATGAGCTCCAATATGAGCAGAGTTTACGTGGTAATTCAGAATTGCTTTAGACTGAAATGCTTGAAGACAAACTTCACACTTGAAATCACTAGGCTGAAGATGATTTTTTTCACATGTTTCATGAAAACTGATTTGTTGTAACACAGGGAGGAGCAGAATGGACACCTAGGACCCTTCCGCTTTAAAAATATGCTTTCTGCCTCTTGGTCTACTTCAGCATGCCAAGAATTAACACCTGCATGGAAAAACACATCTTAGTAGGGTGCACTGAACACGGTTCACAAATTATTTCAATTTCAGATCATTTGTTCTATACAATGACAGAAAGAAAGAAAAAAGGAAATAATGATTTTATAGAATGATTTTTTAAATCAGAGTGTCACTGAAGAAAAAGTAATATTTCAATAACAAAAAAAAAATATATATATATATATACACTACCATTACTGATTTTTTTATTCTTACAAACACAGCCCTATTCCCATGCAAACATGGTTAATTTGTGGTGCAGCACTTTAAAAGTAGCCGTTTTACCAAAAATTGCCATTGCAGTGTTTGGTAAAATAACCAAATATGTAGCAAGATTGCTAATCACAGGAGCAAAAACTGACAAGTTACAAAGTTAACTTTCACTCCTGAACTGTTATCAATCAAAAACAAAGTAAGCAAGCTATTCCAATGTGTGCTGAAGAAAAAGGTCAAAAATTTCTATGAAAAGCTAACTTATTTTTCAATGACCAATTAGGGTAAACTTTCCGTTATTTCTGCTGAAAGCAGCAAAATAAAACACAAACATTTTACTTGAATTAATATTAAGACATTTTACTGTATGAAGCAGGGGTGATTGTGAGGTGACACAAGAAACCCTGAAACTCTCAGCTCAGTGCCAATATACATACTAAATGCATATTACGAATATTTATAAAAACAGTATATTGCACACATATAAATTAGCTACACAACAAATATGCCCTAGTGCTTGTGCAGTTAAACTGCACATCTTTTCTTGTACCCAAATTTCTTTCACTGTGCAAAATTCTTCAGGCATTGTATCTTTGAAATAAAATTTCGCACTTCATATTATATGTTAATTGAGCAGTCTAAGTAGATCAGTTTTATTTGAGGCCTACAGTGGATTCCATTCAATTTCTAAAAGTAGCTCATTGGATTAACCAAATCTAATATAATCAAATTATTTGATGTAGATACAACTTTCAAATTATTGAAAAAAGAGCCTTTCTTTCAGCAGGCTGTTATCTTGAGAGCTTGTTTGATAACAAAAGAAACACTCAAGGTGTCAGAAATCGTCTACATTCACTATAAGCACGGACATGCAGTGTTTTTTATCAAACACTGTAATTCCCAAAGAAAATGGAACTTGAACTTTTAGTTTTCATTTTGTGACATTTTTTGAAATGAAATGTCCAAAGCATCTCAAATTCTTCTATAACTTAAAAACCCGGATTTACAGGTTTGGAATGTGACAAAAACCCGGAATTCCGGGCTACACCCGGATTACAAACAGGTCTGATGAAGGTTACATGGGGCTAGAAATAATTATGTAATGAAGTATTAAGAAACTACAGGCTGAGGACATGAAGTAAAAAACATTAATCAAAAGACACACTGAAAATTAAAATGGTCTACAATAAAGCCTTTCTTTTTTTTTTTTAATGCTCACACTGGCATTTTTAGGAAGCTCATTTGAGGGAAGCTGGTTTAAGCACAGTTTAGTTTCTTCTATCATGTATTATTGCTAAACTAACTGGTAACATAAGCCATGCATGCACGGGTGAAAAAAAAACTGACTAAAACTTTTCCTGCTAATTAGCAAATAAGGGAATTCAATTAAAATAAAAAATACTTTGTTTCTTGATAAATTGCTGGTGCTGATATTTCATTTTTATAAATGTATTACAAAAAATATTTTCTAAGAGATTTTAGAAAATCTCTTGATATTTCCCAAAGGCTTAGGATTTCCACAATGGCTTCATTAAGAAAAGATAATTAAAGTTCCTTGTTTATGCATGTGTTAAATAACTGCAAATAATAATTGCCATTGTAGTGCTTACCAGCCAAGGAATGACTGCAGATGTTACCGGCCAACAGGCTGCAGCTGTTTACAAGCCAAGGAATGACAGGATTAAATATTCAAAATTCTATTCAGTTGGTTATAATTGCTACAAGGCTTAGCAACCATGTGGCCTTCAGCCAAGCAGTTGCTAACAACAAACGGTATTACAGAGATGGAGTCAGTATATGAAAAATAGAAAATAATCTGATATTCCAATGTTGTCCACTGTGCTGTGCCCTCGATGTTAGCAGTAAAGTAAGTTAAAGCAATAATGTTTGAGATGTACTTGTAATCAAGTACACCCTGTACTAGATTAGTAAATAAACACTAACTACTGAATTTCAGTAATTAGTGATAAAAATTAACAGAACTTGTAGATGATAAATTTCTTTAGGTACATTAAAAAAAACCATAAAAATAAACTAAAATACACCTTACTAGAAAATAATTACCCATCAAATGAAATACATGAACTATTGGATGAGGATGCTACAAGGAGAACAAGCACTACTACAAACAAGTTTGTAAAATCATGCAATGCATAGATTATAATACGCTTTCCAACATACCAGAAATCATTACTCAAGTTACGAGAATAATGGCTATGGAATAAATCTCGGTCCTGTGCCCTGACCCCATATCGATGATATTCAACAGAACCGGTTCAGTATATCTCCGAAATAACATGATAAAGTTTTGTCGCAATCGAAGCATTTTTAAGTAAGTTATGATGCATAAGGGCTATGGAATAGATCCCGCTCCTATGTCCTGACCTTTGATCCCATTTCGCCCATTTTCAATAGGGTTTGTGGCCAGGTGGTCCCCTACCACATACTAAAATTTCATCGAAATCGAACCTTTTTTACGTTAGTTATGACGCATAACACCAGTGGAATGTATCCCGCTCCTATGTACTGACATTTCACCCCATTTCGTCCACTTTAAATAAGGTTCCTTCCCAGGTGATACCCTACCAGATACTAAAATTTCATCGAAATCGAACGATTATTACGCGAGTTATCATGCGGGCGGACATACGCACACAACGTGTGACGTAATGAAGCAGATGGGAATAGCGGCCATCTGCTCGCAAGAGTATGACGTCATAAAACTTTAATAGGATCCACACACAACGCGTGACGTAATGAGACAGATGGCGTGACCGCGCGCCAACATTCTGAAATGCGAGATTCTGACGTCATAAGATTTCTAAGCATTGGAAACATTACTGGAACGAGGCCATGACAGTAAAAACGTTATAATTCGGGGTGGTTATTTAACCCATTAAATGAATTCTCCTAAAGTCGAGATCAAGCTAAATCGATTTCTAGTACCAGGAAACGGTAGGTTAACGACTTTCATCAAAATTCTTAGAGCAGTTTTCAAAATAAAATGTACATACATACAAGAATTGCTACTTTAAGGAGGACGTCGAGTAATTTTGCTTCCTATACTTCCAATGGAAAAACTTCTGTACACATTTTCTTCACAATTAATGCGTTCCCAATAATGAAAATTTGAACATCGATTAAAATAGCTTTATTTCATAACTTAGAATACTTAATATTTTCTAAACCATAACCGTAATAATGGAATCCAACATTTATTTGTCCACTGACGTCATCAAAGTACAGGTCGCGCCATCTTTTTTATGGTTTCAACACCACCAAAGGAAACGTTATTGTTTTTTTAATATAATTATGCTTATGTTTTAGAAAATGTTAAGTATTCCAAGTTATAGTATGAAGTTATTTTAATCGATGTTCAAATTTCCATCCCTGGGAACACACTAATTGTGAAGGAAATGTGCACAAAAGGTTTTCCATTGGAAATATAGGAAGCAAAATTACTTGACGTCCACCTTAATAGTGTGGGATAAGGGCAATGGAATGGATCCCGATCCTATGTCCTGACCTTTGACTCCATTTGTCCCATTTTCAATAGGGTTCCTCTCCAGGTGGTCCCCTACCACATACTAAAATTTCATCGAAATCGAACCACATTTACGCAAGTTATGACGCATAAGGGCAATTGAATGGATCCCGCTCTTATGGCGTGACCTTTGACCCCACTTCACTCATTTTCAATAGGGTTCGTCCCCTGGTGGTCCCCTACCACATACTAAAATTTCATCGTAATCGATCCATTTTTATGTGAGTTATCGTACGGACGGACAGACGGACGGAAAAAGCTGGAGTATATACGCTTCTCAACCTACGGTTGGAAAGCATAAAAAACAAACAAAAAAAAAATTGCCTACTTATTCACAAGAAGAGTCACTTACCACAAGAGACTTTTTAAGAAACTAAAGAAAATCAGCAAAAATTATAAAATAAGGTTAGCTCCAGGTTTAAATAACAAAATTAAAAATTACTTATGATCCCTAAAGCAAAGAGAAGAAAATAAACTGTTCATATGATTTACCATGCATAGGAGAAATGGGACGAAGATTAACCAGAAGAATTAATAAACACAAAGCAGCAATGAGGAACATTTCCAATAAAACAGGATTAGATAGGTACATACAACAAACTGGCCTCCAAGATGAATTGGAACTCCTTAAAAGACATCAATCCATCAATCCTACTCAGTTATCCAAAAATTAGAATAATCCCTGGACATTTTCTGGACACAATGTGACAACATCAACATCCATGCTGGATGGCAAATCAACTACACTTGGTCGTCGCCAGAGTGAGACCTGTGGATGAAGTAAGACAAAAGAACTCCTGACAATGTGTGTTGTGATCCAGTGAATAGATCAAAAATTTGAGAGGTAACGTACCTAAAGAAATTTATCCCCTGTAATTGCCCTTAAGTTTTATCATTATTTAATTTCTTCACATCAATATTTTCCCCTAACCCAATAAATGTGGAGTCTGACATAAAAAAAAATCATTTTCAGCGCAACGAAAAGAACTTTCCTTTTCCTGGTGTCATTAAAACAACATAACAGAGAAGCAAGATATTTCCCAACTTAAGCAGGTAGCAGGTATCTCTAAGTGATACCTACTTTGGACAGACAAAGTTTTAGTTCATATAAACCCAATGTTGGCACATACTTTATCCTGCTAAAGTTGACACATGCTTTGCCATTCAGCAATGGATAGATCTAATATCTGGTGTCATCTCACAGTAGCAGAGAGCAGTTGCACAGACACAAACAGCCAATCATTTCCACACACTCCAGTGAAAAACAACAGTACTAGCTTCCCACATTTGAGGAAAGCTGGAATGGTATGATAATACATGGGTAGGTAGCAGCGATTAAAAAAAAAATCAGGACACCATTTTTCTTAAATTTCAGGACATACTTTAGCCAGCTTGGCAGGTAAATTAAATCAAATATTGGTACAAATGCAGAAACGTTATTCCTTCACTAAAAAGCTATTTCATTATGGCCAAGTTGTTCAGAATTTTTTCCACTTTTAAGGCTAACAATGCCCCTAAAGTTTTGGTGGCTAGGTCTGGCCTAAATTCTGTTTGACTCTTACGGACAATGCTAAAATTATTTCCGCATTTGCATTACTGTGTGGCACATCAAGAATAGCATGTAATATTGGGCAGAAGGAACATCGCGAGAAAATATTACGATGATTACAGGAGAAATATTCACTCCAATTAACTTTTTGTTTCCGGAAGATGGAATTCCGTCCTCAAACAGAAAATGACACCCCCCCCCACACACACACACACACACAAGATTTCTGTTCAGTTTGTGCATTGACCACGAGAAAGCCCCAAATGATAATGGCTGATGTAATCCTGGGGCCCGGCGCCGTGCATTATTTCCATTTAGCTTTCAAACAAGCAAAACTAATTCCTCTTCAGAAAGAAAGAAAAAAAAATAAGAAAGAAACAGAAAGCTGAGGTGACACGAACTTTGTTCAGAGGCTCGGGTTGACATAATAGTGGCGCGAAGCTATGCTTTCTTTCTACTTAGTTTCAAACAAGCAAAACACATTCCTCCTCCTCAGAAAAAAAGAAACAAACAAAGAGGTGCATCACGAACTTGGTTCAGAGGCATTAGGCCAATGCAATCTCAAGCCACAGCAAAAGAAGCACGCCTGGGCAGACAATCCCAGGCCACAGTGAAAGAAGCACATCCAGGCCAACATAATCCAGGCACGGCACCATGCTTATTTTCCACTTAGCTTTTAAACAAGCAAAACAAATTCCTTCTCCTCAGAAAAAAAAAGAAAAAAAGAAACAAGGAGCTACATCACAAACTTTATTCAGAGGCTTCGGGTCTTCGGGCCAACGTAATCCCGGGCCACAGTGGGCCCGAAAAAACATGGCGCCTGGACGGTACATGCTCTGTTTTTTTTTTTTTCTTTTTGCACTTTTTCAAACAAGCAAAACAAATTCCTCTTTTCTCAGAGAAGAAAAAAAAAAAAAAAAAGAGCTGTGTTACGAACTTTGTTCAGAGGTTTTTACATTGATTAATAACAAAACACCAGTAAGACTTTCTTAATAACAGCGAGAATCTGAATATCCGTAATTTTTTGTTAGTCATCCGTAATCCCAGGGGAAATTCGTAATAATTACTGAAATTCCGTAATGGTTGGCATCTCTGTGCGTCCTCCATAGGAAGTGGCTTCACAACAGTTGTGATTCTCGAACTATCTTACAAAAGCGGGAACGCATTCACGTACAATGCAAATCAAAGTGAGAGTTTTTGCCGATGACGTCACAACGGTGTACTCTCTCTTTCCATTTTTTTTATTTACACAGTACTTGTAAACATGAGATGATGAATCATTATACATAGCTTACCATTTATTCTTAAAATTTTAGGATTACACTCAAATTTTCATGATATAGAACAAAAATAAGGACATTTCAGGACAAAAAAAAAATAAAAATCAGGAACTTCAGGACAACTCCTACCCCTGATAATAACATGCCACGTTTGTGGCCTGTCAATAAACAGCTCCAGAAGGTTATACAAGTGGTTTTTCATAGTTGTTTGTATAAACTTAACACAGCCAAAACAGCACTGATACACAGAACTAGCAGAAAATGATGGCACAGCTTTACTTGCACACTCCAGCAAAACGTGAAAAATGAGCCACAATGATACAGAATCACTGAAAGTAGTAGTCACAGCAAGTAGACAATCACTTGTGCAGAAACTGAGATCAGATATCCAATGCAAATAGAAGTCTGACAGTAACTACACCGATGAGCCATTACATTATGGCCACCTACCTAATAAGCTATAGGACCCTCTTTAGCCCACAAAACAGCAGCCACTCAGCGAGGCATCGATTTGATGAGATGTCATAGGTACCCTGGGATATCTGGCACCATAATGCATACCTGCCAACATTGGCAAGAGCCTTGTCAGTAGTAACTAGTATTATTGCACGGCATACATAGACGCAGGAGTGTTAACTTCGCTGGAGGGGAGGGGGCAATTACAGAAGAGATCTTTCCTCCGTCTGACTTCCGGTTTTGGAATTTTCCCTCCATTTCCAAGCTGAAATATAAATACTTATGCAGTAAAATGTTATTTAACAATAATACTGGACAGAGGTAACATCGCGAGAAAAAGAAATTACGGTTACGGAAAAATTCCAAACTCCGTTGACTTTCAGTTTTCGAAAGTTTTGTAAAGATGGAATTCCGTCCTCCGAGCACCTTCACCTGTCACCCTCTAACCCAATTTCTGTTCACTTGGGTGTCGATCACATGAATGACAAAAATAAAACTGAAAAAGGCGGAATTCCTCGAATTTGTGGAAGAATATTATGCTTGAAGATTACGGGGAAATTTTTGAGGCATCTAACTTCCGTTTTCAGAAATTGTTCTCTACAGTTTCAAGTTGAAATAAAAAACATTTATACAATAAAATGATATTTAACAAGAATATTGGACACAAAGGCAACATCGGGAGAGAAAAAATGTATGATAACGGCAAAAATGTTTACTCTGTTTAACTACCGTTTTCGTAAGTTTTGAAACACAAAAAACTGTCCCCAGGCGGAAAACGACCCCCCCCAATTTTCTTCAGTTTTGCCTCAATCTTAAGAATGATCTAAATAATGACAAAAAAGCGGAATTCAGCGAATCCGCTTAAGAATCTCATGTATATCATAAAATAATAGCAAAATAGTAAACAAATGAAAATTAGTTGAATCCGTAGTTTCAACAGTGAGCTCCGTAGTCAGACAACTAAATCCGTAGAAACTACGGACATTCCGTAGTAGTTGGCAAGCATGCATAATGTCAACAGCAGGTCCTCCAGTTCCCATACTTTTCAAGGTGGTGGTGATTTAGCGCGAACCCGCTTTTCCAAGTCGAATCACAAATGTTCAATTGGGTTCGTGTCAGGTGAATTTGGAGGCCAGGGCATTAACAAAAAGTCACCAGCATGTTGCATAAGCCACTCCTTGACGATTCTGAAGTTAGGGGCTTTTTGACCCCAAAGCCCCTATCTCCACCAATCTAGAATGAAAAAAAGCCCAAGAAACAAAAAAATAAACATAATATCCCCAGTGACACAATAAATAATAGTATCCCCACCACTAATCCCTTAACAACGACCCCTATGTGACGCCCCTGAAATGTTCTATCTTGAATCACAATACGTCACCACACTGCCACCACTACAATAAAAAAACAGAAATACAAAACTAATAAATCATATTCCCATAAAACATTCATTTTAGCTAGCCCCACCACTATTCTTAAAGCCCCTAAACCCATCATTAAAGGTCACAGTCTCACTGTCACCATATGATATAGATGAAATACATCTGTCACAGTGTGGCATGGTGCATTATCCTGTTGGTAATGGCTTTCACCAGCAAGGAACACAGTTGCCATTATTGGGTGAACTTGGTCTACAATGAAGTTCAGATACCTGACAGCTGTCAGGGATTTTGCTATTGGAATAATGGGGCCTAAAGTGTTCCAAGAAAACATCACCCACAGCATAACACCATTGCTGCTGGCCTGTTTCTACCTAACAGTGCATCTAAGTGCCATAGCTTCCGTTGGTAATCGGCGTACCTGCTCTTGGTCATCTACGTGACGCACCAGGAATCTTGATTCGTCAGCCCAGGCCACTTTCTTCCAATCATCCATGGTCCAATCTCAATGATCTTGGGCCCATTTTGTGTGTTGTTGGCAATGGCATGCTCACTGGCCGAAAACTGCAGTTAACTGTGTACTGCGACACATTGCCCTGATCACCACTCTTGTAGCTGCGGGTGATTTGTCACACTGTATAGCCCTGCAGTCGCTGTGAATAATGTGTGACAGTCTCTGCTCCCCTTGAGCATCAATGAGCTGTGGACAGCACACGGCTGGATGACGGTTCGTTGTTTGGCTATCTATGCACCACTTTTGATACGTACTCACTATAGTGGCACATGAACAACACACATGTCACGTAGTTTTCGAGATTGTAGTTCCATGGCGTCATGCCATCACAATTTGTCCTTTATCGAACTCTGATAAATCAGCAGCTTTTCCGATTCTGACTCCAAACATTCTACTAACCGAAAGCCGGTCCTCAGGTTGTATATATACTGCCCTATGAACTTCACCTGAGCTACCATTCGGTCTTTAGGCTGGGGGTGGTCATAATGTGATGCCTCATCGGTGTATATATCCACAAACAAGTAATGAGTCACAATTCATCTTGTTCCATTTCTGAAAGTCAAGTGTGGGGGAAATGACAAGAGGATACCACATTTAATCCTTCATTACCTTGAAAATAAAGTAAGAAGGTATTACCGTGAATGAACTGGATGTTGTACGAACTCTACTTTCACCTTGCTGCAAAGTCAATCTGGACAATTATTTTTTTTTTTGCTACACTACTAGTATGGAAAATATAATACTTTTGTACTGGTAGTACTGGCTATCACAACTGACAAAATATTGATACTCAGTACTATAACAAACAACTACCCTAGAATATACAGTTTTGTGAAGAAAGTCAATGAAGGAAGAATATTCAAAGCAAACAGAATATAAATTCTGAATTTGTTTGTAACACTTACTGGTCGTCCACGTAGCACCTCACAGAAAACTCGAAAACTTCGTCGCCCTGGAGCAGGAATCAAACCCGCATCTCCTGATTTCCATTTGAGTACGCTAACCATTACACCACCCAGGCCAGTGAAGTTCCAAGCAACTGAGACTAAGCAAACTTAGCTTAGGAATATGAACATCCTCAGATTTTCGCTAGTTGACCCACCGCCCATCTAGAAACAAATGTAGGTCAGAAATCGCCAGTACCACAGATAAATCAATGAAGGAAGAAACATTTTTAATAATACATGGGAAATCGATAGAATATTCAAAGCAAACGGAATATAAATTTTGAATTTGCTTGTTACACTTACTGGTCATCCATGTAACACCTCTAAGAAAAAAATTTTAAATTTCATTGCCCTGGAGTGGGAAACGAACCCACATCTCCCGATTTCTGTTCGAGTGCGCTAACATCTGGGGATGTTCAAATTCCTAAGCTAAGTTTGCTTAGTCTCAGTTGCTTGGAACTTCACTGTTCTGGGTTGTGTAATGGGTAATTACCACACTTGAATGGAAATTGAGAGATGCGATGGGCGGTCTTAGTGAGAGATGGGTTTGCCTCCTCGGGGCACTCCATGGGCAACAATGGCACACAGAACAGTAACAAGGGCCTCTGTGAATCTTGGAGAGGTGCCAGCTAGTTCTGTGTGACATTGGCAAAAAGACCCCAACTCACTAGGCTTTGTTCCAGAATCCTTAGGTTGAATGACCAACTGGAACTGTCAGCTGTGGGCTAATCCCCCACACTGGTGTACTTACCTGATTAAAAAGACACAGGGTCAGTTTCCCACTCCAAGGCAATGAAATTTTCAAGTTTTCTGAGAGGTGTTACATGAATGACCAGTAAGTGTTACAAGCAAATTCAGAATTTATATTGTTTGCTTTAAATATTCTTGTGAAGAAAGGTGTGACTCAAATTGACTTCCATTTCATAATTCAAATCAAATTATCTGAGATAAATTTCAACACAAGAACAGGAGCAGATATAATTTTGCTTCACAGTACTTCCACCATGCCAATACAGCTGACTGCTTTGCTGAGAAAGTGAGGCATATTTCTACAGTCTACCAAAAAAATCTGTGAGGTAAATATGTCTGTATTTTTGTTTTGTTCCCAAGGTAGACTTCATTCTTTTCTGGCTTTACTCACTCTCCTGATATTTCAGCAGTGCCTTTCTTGAAGAATACTGAGAAAATAGCTTTAATCAAAAAAAAAAAAAAAAAAAAGGGGGGGGCTTTATGTTTTCAGTAGGGCATTGAAATTTCCATCTCTCTAAATTGTAATACTGATAGCATATATTTTGTCCCCATCATTTGGAAATCCCTCCTACCGTTTGGCAACAACCATATTCAAGAAGTTGAAAACCAAATCTGACAACCAGTCTAGCTCCACTGTTTACAGGTGATGAAGATCCAAGTTGGGTTGAAAGTTTCTGTGCATCTTCAGTTTCTTTGGGAATGTAACATTAAGTGTTCCATCACAACCTGTATTTATATATGCATTCTAATTTAACAGAATTTTTTTCTTTGCACGCATATTGCTATAAAACACCTCGTGCCTACTCTTTTCTTATAAGGTCTTTGCATTTAACAGCTG
This sequence comes from Macrothele yani, assembly GCA_039090855.1. Classification (NCBI taxonomy): domain Eukaryota; kingdom Metazoa; phylum Arthropoda; class Arachnida; order Araneae; family Macrothelidae; genus Macrothele; species Macrothele yani. The sequence goes on from CM077014.1 coordinate 8,279,729, forward strand.
TGACAGCGGAGCAGTAAATGAAATAGTTGTACAGGAAAAGATTGCAACAGAAGAAAGTTTACTGACTGAAGAATATGGAAATTTAATTCAGGTAATACCAAAATGCTTCACTTAATTATACACACACAGCAGAACACCATTTACATGTCTTTCAAGGAAACAAAATGTTAAAAAGATTCATAAATGAACATGTAAAATTAAAGTATACTTAGTGATATAATAAATGCCCTAGTAATAAAATTGTAGCACTAAAAACATATAATCTATGTTCCATTTTGTATGTATAAGTGCATATGTACTATGTTTTGTATTTCCATATAATACAACAACCACAAAAATATGCTTAGTCTCTGTAAATGTAGTGTTTCCAGAATTAAAGCTAAAAAATCTATTCCCTCTCATCTTAGATCTCCAATACCAGACTGCAATAAACATAGAGTTACACAATAGCCTACAAGTATAAAAATAATCCACGCTGGAAAGCTCACAGAATTTTAAGCCCTTTATTTGAATACATAAAAAGAAACTGTGCAAGAGATGAAACTCTACCCACTACTGCAAAAGCCACAAACTTAACTGATTTCCATTATATAGACTCACACAATACAAAAATAATGTTTATGTGTTCCTATCATTATCTCACCTACACGTTTCAGAATCCTTGAAATTTCTGAATGAAAGCACTGACCCTTAGATCATGATTTAGGTCCAGCAGCCAAATGTTGAAAATTTTGGAAAAAAGATATCAGCCACCTTTCTTAACACATTCCAAAATCTCACCTGTACATCCTTCAGTTTACTTTAGAAGACTACACTGTTATCTTTCAATGGTCATTTACTTCTCTCACACTACTAAAATAATATGATGCATTAAGTAGAAAGAATATATGCTTCTGGCAAGGGCCTTACTTCTCTTGTTACTGTTTGAAAATAATTATTATACATTCCATTCATTGTTATTTAACATTTATGAACATCAAGCTTCTAATCATAAAGAGCTCTATTGTAAAATATTGGGCTGGAAAGAAAGTAATGTCTGCAAATGCAAGGCAACAAAAAAAAGCTGATTACCATATATGCAAATTAGTCCAAATTGTAGTCACCATCATTTGCCACGACATGCTCCCATGATCTGGGCAGCTGTTGGATACTGACCCTGTAGAATTGTAATGGCTTGAACGCAAAAGAAGATATTAACATACCTGCCAACCTGAGAAAATTCAATTGTGTAAAATTGTGCACACGAACGACATTTCTAATTATTTTTTTAAACTATGCGCGAACGACATTTCTAATGATTTTTTTTTACTATGTGCAAACAACATTTATAACAAATTTAACTATGTACAAGTAAAAATAAGTGCAAATATTTATGCGTTTGATAATTTTTAGATGTTTATAATATAAACACATTATATCCCATTTTGAAAAATAACTTACCTTTGAGCATTTTTAATTATCACATATCATTTCAAACTAGAATGAACAATTACTGTTTTGTTTGAAGCATTTTATATTAAATTTTTGCAAAAAAGTTCAGAAAAAATTAGTTAAACTGTAACTAAAACCACAGATTCTCTACATTAAAAAAAACTGATTCATAATTGATCAATTGGCATTAAATATTAGATCATCATCATCATCATTGTCAACCATTATCAATCCACTGCTGGACGAAGGTCTCCCCAAGTTTCCTCCACAACGGTCTGTCTTGTGCCAGTCTCCTCCATGTCACCCCTGCATACTTTCGAATTTCATCCACCCATCTCCCATGTGGTCTTCTTCTGGGTCTTTTCCTGTCCCTTGGAATCCAATCTAAAATTTCGGCTGTCCATCGATGATCTGTCCTTCTGGCAGTATGTCCAGCCCATTGCCATTTCAGGGATTTAACTCTGATCATGATGTCTTCCACTCTAGTCATTTTTCGGATCCACGAGTTCCTCTTCTTATCTCTCCTGGTTACACCAAGCATGCACCTCTCCATGCTTCTTTGAGTTGTCTGCAGCCTTTGTATGTCTCTTTTAGTTAAGGTCCACGTCTCTGCACCATACGTAAGCACTGGAAGGATGCATTGATCAAACACTTTTCTTTTAAGACATAATGGCATATTGCTCTTGAAAATTATGCTGTTTCTTCCAAAAGCTCTCCAGGCAAGTTTTGTACGCCGATTAATTTCTTCATCAATGTGACCCTCACTTGATATCTGCTGTCCAAGATAAACGTACGTGTCTGTTATCTCCAGCTTTTCTCCATCAATCGATAAATCTTCATTTCTTGTAAAAGCATTGAACATCACTTTTGTCTTCTGAAAGTTCATTTTTAATCCCACTTCTTTACTCTTGTCAGCAAGTTCCTGGATCATACTCTGCAGCTCTGATGGGGTAGTTGCAAAAATGACTACGTCATCAGCAAAACGAAGGTGGGTTAGATAATCTCCATTAATCTTTATCCCCTTGTTTTCCCAGCTCAGCGACTGAAAAACACCCTCCAATGTGGCATTAAAGAGCTTCGGAGATATGTTGTCACCTTGTCTCACTCCCTTTCCAATTTTTACGTGTGTTGTATTTTCAAACAGCCTAATCTTTGCACTTGCATTTTCATAGATGTTATTAATAATATTAATGTATGCATCTTCAATACCGCAGGTTTTCAGAGCCATTGTAACTGCTGATGGTTTCACCGAATCAAAGGCTTTTTCATAATCGATAAAAGCCATGCACAATGGAAGTTCATATTCTCTCGCTCTTTCAATTAGTTCTCTCAGCACGTGGATATGATCTATTGTGCTGTAGCCACTCCTGAATCCAGCTTGTTCTCTCGGTTGAGCCATGTCCAGTGTTACCTTCAAGCGGTGTGAAAGAACTTTAGTGAAGATTTTATAAACTACTGATAGGAGGCTGATAGGTCTGTAGTTTCCGAGATCCTCAATGTCACCTTTCTTATGTAGCAGGATCATTGTAGCGGTGTTCCAATCCTCAGGAATCTTCCCTTCATTAAGGCATCGAGTGAAAATTTGGGCGAGTACTGTTTCGATTTCTCCACTTGCTTCTTGTACGATGTCTACAGTAATTCCATCTTCTCCTGGAGCTTTTCCTCGCTTCATGTTCTTGATTGCATGTGCAACTTCTGCTGGAAGGACTGGAGGAACTCTGGTACTGGTATCTTTCATGATGTCTGGAGTGCATATATCATCCCTTTCATATAATTTGGAGTAGAAATCTTTCACTCTTGTCAAAATTTCGCCTCTATTTCTTGTTACAGAACCATCTTCTTTTCTCAGTGCCATAATCTGTTTTCTTCCCTTACTGAGATGTCCCTTTGCTATCTTTAGGCTTTGGTTGTTTTCAATTGCTTTCCTCACTAGTTCACAGTTGAATTTCCTTACGTCTTCAGTGATACTTTTTCTTACTGTCTTGCATAGCTCTATATATTCCACTTTGGAAGTCACATCTTCTTTAGTTGTCCTCATCTCTCTTCTTTTTTTGCATCAACATTTTGGTTTTTTCCTGATAATTTGTTCACATGCAACTTGTTCTTAGACCCAGCTAATTTTGTTGCTGTTTCCATAAGAGCTTTGGTTACTTTTCTGTTAACTTCAGAGATGTCCACTTCTTCCGATGTTAGGCCTTCTAAAGCAGAGAACCTGTTCTTCAGTTCTAACTTGAAGGTATTATGGTGTTTTTTGAGGTTGGTTATGTCAATAGACTTTGTTTGTCTTATGAGCTTGCCACGTTCAAGTTTAGCGTTGAGGTGCATCTTACATCTCACCAATCTATGGTCACTACCTGTGTTGAACTTGTTTAGCACACTGCAGTCTTCTATGACGAATTTTTTGTTACACATAATAAAATCAATTTCATTTGTCGTCCCATTTGGATGTCTCCATGTTCCATTTTCCTGTGTGGCTTTTTAGTGAAGATTTTATAAACTAAAAAATCTTCACTAAAAGCCACACAGGAAATATTAGATACTTATACTTAAATTTAGAAACACAAAATTTACTTTAAAAAGTAACCTGTTATAAAATTCATTTCAGAGATGCAGCAATAGCTTTTTTTTTTTTTTTTTTTTTTTGCTTTGCTTAATGTATCTTTGCTGAAAATATGTTCAAAACATGGTTTCAAGTTTTGAGTCTTTAGAATATGCAGGTTTTCTAAAGTTTTGTTGCTTACTCCTGACTCAGTCCTATTTTTCTTAACTACATTAAATATTCTCTCACAGTCAGCTTTACTGTGAGGAATAAGTAAAATAGATAAATTGCATCTGATACTTCTTTATATTTTGGAAGTCCATTAGCTCCCATGATTTCTCCAATTACAACCTACTGAGCATCAATATGCTTATAACTGTTCAAAACAGCAGAGCTATCTTCAATCTGCAGACATCAAAACTAGGGTTCATACTCATTTTTAAGAATTAAAATTTAGCACTTTTTACACACCATTCAAAAAAATTTAAGGACTCCCAGGATTTTACACACACACACACACACACACACACACACACACACACACACACACACACACACACACACACACACACACACACACACATCCGCACAAAAACTCAGCTACAGACAGGCCCCTTACTATAAAATCAAATCCTACTGTCATTCAACTTCATAAAGACAGAGATATCCTCTTGCTTTTCTAGAAGTTTATGCGCCATTGCAATATTGTCTATGAATGGGAACATGCTTTACATAAATATAGCTCTTATCAAAATGTCAACAAAAGAACTGGACACAAAACTGATGTCCCCAAAGGAAAAATCAACTCACTTTAGACAATACAAGCAATTTCTCTCTGGAATCATACAGGAAAAAACTTGTGCATGCAATTATAGTATTAATAATGTAAACAATAAGGGAGAAGAATATTTTCTTAGATGTAGAAATAATATTCTAATAATTATTTCGTAATTTTATCATGCTAAACGTCAGACCTTCAACTTCATCACTACTTTGAAATAGAAAAATTTTAGACATTTTACAGGTCCATGTGTTTCTCGAAGTTCAGATTTTGTTAAAAATACATCAGAGGCAGAAATTAAAGCTTATGCCCCCTGGTGGGCAAATCATTCTTTACCAAAAATTAGAAATTATATCAAAACATTTTCCATTAGAAGCTGTATCAGACACAAAAAGAATGTTTGAAATCAGTGTTTTAGAAGCAGAGTTCTCGGGGAAACCGCAATTTACATTTACGCCCCTGGCGGAAAATTTATGCGTAACCTGAAAAAGTGTCTATACCTAATATAGTCTTAAATATAAATGGAATTGAAAGGTAATATAATTTTTTAATCAGATAATTAGAAGCAAATATATGAAATAAAATGTATTTCTGAGTTCGATATCATCTGCATTTACATCTTCTAGCGGCAAAATCGTGCAGTGTACAAAAAAATATTTAAAAAAATATGGAATGCAAGGATCATCACTTGCACATTTTGAGCTTCTGAATGCAAAAAGAATTCTTCAAGTCAGACTAAAGTTGCGGAGATCAGGTGTCCACAGATGAAGGGACGGACAAACCGCTAATACAAGCACGATCTTTTTTACAAAAGATGTGCTAAAAATTAATAGTTATGATAATCCGTAAGTAATAAAAAGGCCGATGAACAAACAAAACAAAGACCACTCATCATTACCGGAGCCTCCACTAAGAACAGACATCATCACAGAAGCGCGTTTTTTATGTTGAAGTTATCAACACCCCAGATCGTGGGAAATTTCCCATCATCCCACACTGTGCGACCTTGCGACGAGACGCAACGCAAGCACAAGAAACACTGAAGCACTGCATTTATAAGTTGAAGGTTTACTTGGCCATGAAAATCGCGAATCAGGTGTTCCGAGTTTCTAAAGTAAAATTAAGGACTTTTTAAGGACTTTGTGAAATATTTAGTACATTTAAGGGCCCTTAAAAAATCTAAACAAATATTTAGCAGTTTTAAGTACTTTTTTAGACCCGTGCGAACCTTGAAAACTGGTTTTCAAGTTCATCAATGGCTTTATTATTAGGTTGTCCAGGTTTTGGTCTCAGTAGACATGGAAACAACTTTATGGAAAAAATTATGCTGGAAAATTTCGAATTTTCAATTTTTGTTAGATCTGCCACTTCAGCATTCTTTAAAACTTCATCATTAATTGGAAATTTATTTATTATGTAATCACAAGATGCCATGTAATAGTTCAGGATTTTACAAAAGAAAGTTTTCCTACTTTCATCACTTAATTTTGATGTTTCTTCAATGTTAAAGTTCCAACAAAGAGATCTGACAATTACTTTTGATTTTCTTTTATATGGCAATTAATATAAATTTTACGACTGCTAAGCTTGTGGTGTGTTAAGATAGAATAACAACAAGGTTTCGCATAATAAAATATTTATTATAGATCGACTATAGTTTCGCACAGCTTTTGGCTCTGCTTCCTCAGGACGAATGGAGCGTAAACATTCAAATCATTGTGACATCATCAGAATTCTGACGGTCACGGATGTTGGCGAGTTGTTTCCACGCGCTTGAAAGAAATAGAATCGATGTCATGTCGTTTGCAATCCGTGATGAGTTCCGGTATATGTGGAAAGCTTCTAATATATTAAGCTTGATAGTGGAGTCTGGTTTATCAATAAGCGTAGCGTTTCCAAACAAAAATTTATGGTTATTTTCGTCACAATGTTGGGCTATACACGACTTCTTCAGTTCATAGTTACGTACATAAGTCTTGTGTTCTTTCACATGGAAACTTAAAGCCCTGCGGGACTGTCCTATATATGAAAGTCCACATTCACAAGTAACCAAAGACTTCCATTCAACGATCAGCTCATGTTATCCTTCTATGTGAAATCCATATTCACAAGTATACCAGTGAATGGAGCCCTCGAAGCATTGAAAGCAAGTCTCAAAGAACATCATTTCAGCCAACCGGAAGTAGAAGAAATTTTGAGACTAATGGAAATTTGTATAAGACAAAACAGTTTCCTTTTTCGTGGAAGATTTTTCCAACAGACGGAAGGCCTTGCAATGGGTAGCCCACTGTCACCTATTTTATGCGAAGTCTACATGCGTCACTTTGACGCCAACTCTTTCAGCTTTTTACATTTGACCTGTGGATTCGATATGTAGATGATACTTTTGTTCTCTGGAATGGCATAAACTCAGAAATGCCTAAATTAGTTGAACTTATCAATTTAATTGATCCTCATATTTTGACAAGAGTGAAAGATTTCTACTCCAAATTATATGAAAGGGATGATACATGTACTCCAGACATCATGAAAGGTACCAGGACCAGAGTTCTTCCAGTCCTCCCAGCAGAAGTTAAACATGCAATCAAGAACATCAAGCGGGGAAAAGCTCCAGGAGAAGATGGAATTACCGTAGAAATCATACAAGAAGCAAGTGGAGAAATTGAAACAGTACTCGCCCAAATTTTCACTCGATGCCTTAATGAAGGGAAGATTCCTGAGGATTGGAACAACGATATAACGATCCTGCTACATAAAAAAGGTGACATTGAGGATCTCAAGAACTACAGACCTATCAGCCTTCTATCAGTGGTTTATAAAATCTTCACTAAAGTTCTTTCACGCCGCTTGAAGGTAACACTGGACATGGCTCAACCGAGAGAACAAGCTGGATTCAGGAGTGGCTACAGCACAATAGATCATATCCACGTACTGAGAGAGCTAACTGAAAGAGCGAGGGAATATGAACTTCCATTGTGCATGGCTTTTATCGATTATGAAAAAGCCTTTGATTCGGTGAAACCATCAGCAGTTACATTGGCTTTGAAATCCTGCGATATTGAAGATGCATACATTAATATTATTAATAACATCTATGAAAATGCAAGTGCAAAGATTCGGCTGTTTGAAAATACAACACACATAATAATTGGAAAGGGGGTGAGACAAGGTGACACCATATCTCCGAAGCTCTTTAATGCCACATTGGAAAATGTCTTTCAATCACTGAACTGGGAAAACAAAGGGATGAAGATTAATGGAGATTATCTAACCCACCTTCGTTTTGCTGATAATGTAGTCATTTTTGCAACTACCCTATCAGAGTTGCAGAGTATGATCCAGGAACTTGCTGACAAGAGTAAAGAAGTGGGATTAAAAATGAACTTTCAGAAGACAAAAGTGATGTTCAATACTTTTACAAGAAATGAAGATTTATCGATTGATGGAGAGAAGCTGGAGATAACGGACATGTACGTTTATCTTGGACAGCAGATATCAAGTGAGGGTCACATTGATGAAGAAATTAATCGGCGTACAAAACTTGCCTGCAGAGCTTTTGGAAGAAACAGCATAATTTTCAAGAGCAATATGCCATTATGTCTTAAAAGAAAAGTGTTTGATCAATGCATCCTTCCAGTGCTTACGTATGGTGCAGAGACGTGGACCTTAACTAAAAGAGACATACAAAAGCTGCAGACATCTCAAAGAAGCATGGAGAGGTGCATGCTTGGTGTAACCAGGAGAAATAAGAAGAGGAACTTGTGGATCAGAAGAATGAAAAGAGTGGAAGACATGATGATCAGAGTTAAATCCCTGAAATGACAATGGGCTGTACATACTGCCAGAAGGACAGACCATCGATAGACAGCCGAAATTTTAGATTGGATTCCAAGGGACAGGAAAAGACCCAGAAGAAGACCACATGGGAGATGGGTAGATGAAATTCGAAAGTATGCGGGAGTAACATGGAGGAGACGGGCACAAGACAGACCGTTGTGGAAGAAACTTGGGGAGACCTTCATCCAGCAGTGGATTGATAATGATTGACAATGATGATGATGACACAGTTCACATGTGAGACTGAAAATAATGGCTGCTTACCATTCCTTGATGTCCTTGTGTCACGCTCTGAAGGATCATTTAGTACAATAGTTTATCGAAAATCATTTGATCAAATCATCCATGGAAACAAAAGATATCTGCCTTCTTCATACACGTACATCATGCAATACATATCTGCTCAACTGAGGGTTCCTTAGAGAAAGAGAGTTTGATTTTCTTAAACGAATTGCAGTACACAGAGGATACAGCCCTTCCATTATAAACAAAGCTGTCCAAAAATTTAGGAAACCAAAGCCTGTCTGCACGCTTATGCATAATGACCTCCCAATATGAAAGAATCGGGCAGTTATTCCATTTGCTCTTCAGATTTGTTTTGGAATTTCAAAAATTCTCAAAAGTTTTAATTTCAAACCCATAAACAAGATGAATTTTTACGGATCGAAAGACTACGTCGAAGACAAACTCCTGGGGAATTTATCAGATACCTTGTAAATGTGGATTTTCATATATAGGACAGACCCACAGGGCAAGTTTCCGTGTGAAGGAGCACAAGACCTATGTAAGGAACTGTGAACTGAAGAAGTCGTCTATAGCTCAACATCGTCATGAAAATAACCATAAATTTTTGTTTGGAAATGCTACGCTTATTGATAAACCGGACTCTACTATCAAGCTTAGTATATTAGAGGCTTTCCACATATACCGGAACTCGTCACGGATTGTCACCGACATGACGTCGACTCCATTTCTTTTAAGCGCGTGGAAACAACTCACCAAAATCCGTGACCATCAGAATTCTGATGATGTCACAATTATTTGAATGTTTACACTTTATACGTCCCAAAGAAGCTAGGCCAAAAGCTCTGCGAAACTATAGTCGATGTATAATAAATATTTTATTGTGCGAAACGTTATTATTATTCTATGATAATTAATCCTCAGATTATTATTTTTAACAACAAACGGTTTTAAAAACCTACAAAATAGCTCTTTTAGTAGTTCAAGATAGATCACTCTTAGTTCACGAGTATGTGGAGATCTAGATAGTAACAATGTGTTCACTTTTTCAAGTATTGGCATGACACTTAACAGGAACAGGCAGTAAGCTTTACTCTCTGCAGAAGACAGAAACATAAATATTTTTTCTTCCCTACTTAGAATTTTTGATACTGCATTTGAATGTAGCCCGGTGACTTTATTTTTGCACCCTTTTCCTGTATTATTTTTTTTTTTTTTTTTTTTTTTATGAATTCTCAATATTAGCACTGGTGCTATCAATCTTCCTTTTACTACAAGATGCAAAAGCATTTTTCAAGGTCTTTACTTTTAAAGAATCATCATCATCATGTGAAATTTTCTTTGGAATCTGATATGTTGACAAACCAACAGATACACTACATGCTAGAGCTTTTACAATATCTTAAAAAAAAAAAAAAGCTTAATAGTGGATCCCACTGATGAACAAGACAAGTTAAACTTCACCCGAGACAGAGGCAACGAGTACACACGTTTCAGTATTTTTTGTGCCTCCTTGTTATGCAGTGCCTGGAAATTTTTTAAAGTGTCTTTTCTTTTTGCACTTTTGTTCAAATAAAAATAAATGTCCACAAGAACTTCATCTACTTTAACAAGTAAAGTGGCAGCACCTTTTTCTGATGCAAGATTGACTAAATGACCAAAACAGCCCATTGTTATTAAATTTTGGTGTTTACGCTTCAGAAATGCAATTACCTGCTTTTTTTTTTTTTTTTTTTTGCCTTGCATAACTGAAGCCTTATCAGCTATAAATGCTACGCAATTTTCAGGTCGAACTTTTACTCTTTGGAATTCAGTTAAAATTAATGCACTTATATTTTCCCCAGTTACATTTCCAGTCAGATTTGGTATTGACAGGAGACTGTTTTGAACTGAACCCTCAACTGGATTTAAAAAAACCCTTCAACAATAGGATACAATTTGTAAATCAGTATCATTACTGCCATCACAGGCTACAGAAAACGGGCCAAGTCGTGTCTGCTTTATCAAACCTTCAATTTGGTTTGATGCCATTTCATTGATTACGATTGTTGTCTTTGTTCTTGCGGATCCATACTGCTTGGCAATGTCACACTTGGGAAACATTTTCTGGAATAGGGGACCGACATGATCGGCTGCAGCAAAAGGCACATTATGCTCCACTAGAAAAGCAACAAAGAAAAATTCTGCCCAAATAACATCAGATCGTGCATCATTTTTGAAAAAAATATCCAGTTTAATGTTGCTGTTACTACATGTAGCGGAGTCCAAATGTTATGTAGAATTTACATGGTGAGAAACGTCATACTTTCCACCACGTGAAATGCTAAAGTCACATCCGCATAATCCGCAAAAGGCAAATTTTTGGCTTTTCTTGACGCCTTTATGCAAGGAAAATATGAACAGTAACTCTTCTTGAATGATTGAAAATATGATTTCGTTTTATTAAGCGCCATCACAAAAAACGAACTTTCACAAAACAAATACGTGAATAAAATGAACTGCTAATTACGTACAATCACGTGTGAAAAACTTTCAGAGCCAACGAGAAGACGAGCAAGCGAGTTGAGCTGAACAAGACAAGACGTCTGACACATCCCTTCAGAAAAGAATCTAAAGCCACGCCTACAAAGTGATGCTGGTTTATGTGTAACCAATCGATAACGCAGTGGATGAGCATGCAGTGAAGTCGCTGTCCAAGAGACCGCGTAAGTTGGACTGCATTCAGGGCACATGTGTAACGCAAGGCTCAGGTGTATGCAGCATGGTGGCCCTACTGAAGCATATTTTATTATATAGGTTAGTGTTCAGAACAGACTGACGGAGGCCACTATGCTGCAGACGCATAAGCCTTGCGTCACATCACGCAGGTGCTCTGAATGCAGCCTAAAGAACATCGCAGTCTTTTTGGATTTCAAGTTAGTAAGCTCAAAAATGTGGAGATTAAATTTTTATTTCTTGAAAAACATTATGAATAAAATTTAACTGAAACATTAACAAATATTCTTCAAGGAAGATTTCTAAAAAATATATTTTTTTTAAATCTATGGAAATGTGTAAAAAAAAGCGACCTATGCGTAAAATCGTCAAGAACAGTTAAAATGCATAAAAGTTGGCAGGTATGTATTAAGTGTACGCTCAACATTGTCCCGGTTGGTGAACAGCTGTCTGTCCAAGAAATGCTGCAACGACTGGAAAAAGTGGCAATTGCTTGGGGCAATGTCTGGGGAATAGGCTGAGTGCAGCAGCAACTCCCAGCCCATGTCCCTGATCTTCAGACAGGTCACCCATGCTGTGTGAGGTCTTGCTCCATCCTGCTGTAGCAGGACACCCTTGCAGTTTAACAGTGCTGGTTGTTTCGACATGAGTGATGCATGCACGTCATTGAGCTGACGGCAGTACGCCTCGGCAGTGACAGTGGTGTTGTTTGGCAGCAGTTCAAAAAACACGACACTCCCACATATCCCACCAAACAGACAGTAGGACCATAAGTGGGTGTAAGCCGTCTTTGGGGGTCAGTCGGCATAGGCTTCTGTTTTGGGTCCAACCACTGTTCTGGGTGCTGACATTGTCAAACAGAACCCATTTCTCATCACCTGTGACAATGCAGTCCAGAAACGGTTCAACTTGGTCACATGCAAGCAGGAAAACTCATGCAATTTACTTTCCGCTCAACTGCGAGTTGATGGGGTACCAAAACTCCCCTTTTGTCCACCTTCCCAAGTTGACGCAGGTATGCGATAATGCTTGTGCGGGTAGTCCCCAGCTGTTCGGCCACCTCCCGCATGATCACACGTGGATACATCTCCATTAAAATCTTCAGCATATCCATATCCACTGTTGTGGGTCTTCCGGCATTGGGACAGTCTGACAGGTCAAACTTTCCCTCTTGAAACCATTCGAACCAACGACAGCACTGATGATGTGATATGACATTGGGGTACACACTGGTAATGTTCCTTACAGCACTTGTGGGTACTACCGCAACAAAATTCATTAGGCATGCAATGGGAGATGTGCTTTTGGTCCACTTCCACGTTGGCTGGCATTTAACACTCTTCGCCTTCTGATGGCTAACTGCCACTGACTTAAGCTACCTACCTGCTGATGTCATGCAGATGTGCTGTGCAATCTGACACCAATGTGTGCCCAGGCCAAGGCTTCGACTTCGGGCACCTCATCATCAGACATTACTTTCTTTCCAACCCAATACTCCAGTTTTGTCTGTACAGTAGATATTTTCAAAATGATCAAGCCATTCATAATACACCCGCAATTTTTTGTGCCCTAACTTTTTGCTAATTCACATTAGCAGTTCATATCGAGATCTAGAAGTAGTCCTGATATTGCTACTATTCCATTTTATGTGCGATAGTTCAATAAAAATTGGAAGATTCTAGAAACTTATTGCTTACCTATGCATTCTGCTTCTAGAGATGAATTACATTTCATACACGTTGTTAGGTCCTCATCGATGTCTTTGTCCTTTAGTTCGTTGTAGATAAAGCAACACTCACTAACTACATTCACTTCCTTTTGGGTAGAAATAGTAGATCTTAACCTTTGGACTTCAAAAACACCAACTAATAACCGTTATTGATGCTCTAAATTTTTCGTCCAGCCTTTGGGCATCTTCAGGAGCGCGGCAATGTCCCCACCGATGTTCATGGTTCTTTTATCACCCATGGAGTGTGATACTCCGACGTTGCCATTCATCGGAGACTCAGTCTTATATACGCTTCTTGAAACCATGCTGGCGCCATCTATGTTTCATCTTTTTTTTTTTTTTTTTTTTTTTTTTTTTTTTTTTTTTTGAATTCTGTTACTGATCGCCGATGCTTTTTTATCTTCATCTTTTCTTTTTCTTGCGCTATTCCCTCGACTTTTTTTCTTTTTGTGGTGTTCTTTTCTTGCCAGATTAAATCTTTCCAGTGACTGGATAATATTGGGTTGTCAGAAAAGTCATGACGTATTTTATCACCTGATGGCGGCTGGGCGGTTTTGGAAGTACTAGAGGCATGCACAGCTCTGTTATCGCTATGGCATTCGACAGGTGCCAGTTCTAGCTGCAGTCTAAAAGGAATTGTGAGCGATTTGGTTGGTTTGCAAAGATTTGACATCAAGTTGAAGATGGAAGACCAAACTCTGCATTTTTGCCATATTTTACTGTTTTACTTCCGTAAAGGAAAGAATGCGCTTCAAGCTTGCGAAAAGTTGCGTAAAGTGTATGGTGATAATGCTGTACAAGAACGTCAGTGCCAGCGGTGGTTCGCAAAATTCTGTGCTGGTGATTTTGACCTCAACAATGCTTCTCGGTCCGGGAGACCAACCGAGGTTGACGACGACCAAATCAAGGCATTGATCAAGTCAAACCCACGTTACACGACACGAGAGATTGCAGACACATTGCACATCCATCATTCAAGTGTTCACGACCACCTGAAGAAGCTGGGATACGTAAGCAAGCTTGATGTGTGGGCTCCTCATGAACTAAAAGAAGCTCAATTGACGGCGTGTATAAACATCTGCGATATGCTCATTAAACGTGAGAAAAACGATCCTTTTTGAAGCAACTGATAACTGGTGACGAAAAGTGGATTGTGTACAACAATGTGCTGTGCAAACGGTCCTGGTCCCAATGTGCTGCTTCACCTCAAACGACATCCAAAGCAGACATTCATCAGTGGAAGGTGCTGCTCTCAATGTGGTGGGATTTTAAAGGTGTCATGTTTTTCGAGCTCCTACCACGGAACCAAACAATCAATTTGAATATGTAATGTCGGCAATTGGGCAGTTTGAACGAATCCATCATCCAGAAACGTCCAGAGCTCGTTCATCGTAAAGGTGTGTTCCATCACGACAACGCGAGACCACACACAAGTTTGATCACCCGCCAAAAATTTTTGGAGCTTGGGTGGGATGTGTTGCCACACCCAGCATACTCGCCTGACCTTGTGCCGTCAAACTTCCACTTGTTTCGCTCTTTTCAACAGTCCTTGCGTGGTATAACGTTCAATTCAGATGAAGATGTAAACCAGCACCTTGTACAGTTTTTCGCCACAAAAGACAGGTCCTTCTATGAACGAGGCATTCTGCAGCTCACGGAAAGATGGCAAAAGGTTATCGAACAAAGCAGGCATTATACCATTGATTGATCTTTGTTCTTTTTATCAATAAATGACCTTTGCAAAACATGGCTAAAATATGTCATGACTTTTCCGAAAACCCAATATATTAGGGTCATTTTGGTTACATACCCTTGTCTTATTTTTATAGATTAAGACAGACTCCTCCATTCCTATCTGTCTCTCTGCTCTGTTATTTCTGTTTAGCATTTTTATCTTTTCAAATTTTGGATAAATTTGGTTGTCCATACAGAATTGTAATAAGGCTGTTTTGGCTTCTTTCTTTTACCAATTTGAGATATGTTGTTTTAGCCTTTTTTTTTTTTTTTCTTTTTTCGTACTTGCTATGTAAGATATTGGAGGGATGTGAGCAATAGGAATTTCATAGGTTCCCGATTCTTCTAAGATCTTTTTCTCTGTTTTGCTGTTAATTGTCATATTCTTCATTGAGTTCACTCAGCTCCTTAATTGCGATCCATATTTTGCACATTGTTTATTAATTTCTTTACTTATACCTTCAATGTATGGGAATGCTCCAATATATTTTAATTTTAGAGACCACACACAAGTTTGATCACCCGCCAAAAATTTTTGGAGCTTGGGTGGGATGTGTTGCCACACCCAGCATACTCGCCTGACCTTGTGCCGTCAAACTTCCACTTGTTTCGCTCTTTTCAACAGTCCTTGCGTGGTATAACGTTCAATTCAGATGAAGATGTAAACCAGCACCTTGTACAGTTTTTCGCCACAAAAGACAGGTCCTTCTATGAACGAGGCATTCTGCAGCTCACGGAAAGATGGCAAAAGGTTATCGAACAAAGCAGGCATTATACCATTGATTGATCTTTGTTCTTTTTATCAATAAATGACCTTTGCAAAACATGGCTAAAATATGTCATGACTTTTCCGAAAACCCAATATATTAGGGTCATTTTGGTTACATACCCTTGTCTTATTTTTATAGATTAAGACAGACTCCTCCATTCCTATCTGTCTCTCTGCTCTGTTATTTCTGTTTAGCATTTTTATCTTTTCAAATTTTGGATAAATTTGGTTGTCCATACAGAATTGTAATAAGGCTGTTTTGGCTTCTTTCTTTTACCAATTTGAGATATGTTGTTTTAGCCTTTTTTTTTTTTTTTTCTTTTTCGTACTTGCTATGTAAGATATTGGAGGGATGTGAGCAATAGGAATTTCATAGGTTCCCGATTCTTCTAAGATCTTTTTCTCTGTTTTGCTGTTAATTGTCATATTCTTCATTGAGTTCACTCAGCTCCTTAATTGCGATCCATATTTTGCACATTGTTTATTAATTTCTTTACTTATACCTTCAATGTATGGGAATGCTCCAATATATTTTAATTTTTTCTTCTCTTTTCTTAGACCTCGAGATTTGTTGTCCTCCTGGCCGTTGTTTCCCCTAGTCATATGTCTTTTAATCTCGTACATCCATTTCTTTACCAGCTTACCAGGGTAACTGTAATCCAGTGCTATTTTCATTATATACGCAAGTTCTTGTTTCTTTAGCTTGTTATTTGATGTATGCGTATATGCTCTCCTAATCAAGTTCACTATACTATTTTTTTTTTTTTTTTTTATGTATGACAGGATGGTGTAAAGAATATGGGGTAAGTACTGGAATATACGTATCCTTCCTGAATACTGTGGTAAAAATTTCTTTTATTCTTCATAAGCATTACGTCTAAAAATGACAGTCTTCTATTTTCCTCAAATTCAATAGTCAATTCTATGGTGTTACTAATTTCCAAGAAACGTTTTGCCAGACCTTGTAAATCAGTTTTATTGAGTTTTTATATTATAAAAATGTCGACATATCTAGCATACAGCAGGGGTTTCTCAGGTAATGTTTCAATTACTTTTTCTTCTGCCATTATCACTCCAGCATACAGTGCTGATAATGGTGACCCCATTGGGTCTATTATCAGCACTGTATGCATGAAGTGATAATGGCATACCTAGAAGAACAAGTAATTGAAGCATTACCTAAGAAACCCCTGCTATATGCTAGATATGTCAACATTTTTATAATATAAAAATTCAATAAAACTAATTTACAAGGTCTGGCAAAACGTTTCTTGGAAATTAGTAACACCATAGAATTGACTATTGAATTTGAGGAAAATAGAAGACTGTCATTTTTAGACGTACTGCTTATGAAGAATAAAAGAAATTTTGACTGCACAGTATTCAGGAAGGATACGTATATTCCAGTACTTACTTACCCCATATTCTTTACACCATCCTGTCACACATAAAAAATATAGTATAGTGAACTTGATTAGGAGAGCATATACGCATACATCAAATAACAAGCTAAAGAAACAAGAACTTGCGTATATAATGAAAATAGCACTGGATTACAGTTACCCTGGTAAGCAAGTAAAGAAATGGATGTACGAGATTAAAAGACATATGACTAGGGGAAATAACGGCCAGGAGGATAACAAATCTCGAGGTCTAAGAAAAGAGAAGAAAAAATTAAAATATATTGGAGCATTCCCATACATTGAAGGTATAAGTAAAGAAATTAATAAACAATGTGTAAAATATGGATTGCAATTAGGGAGCTCAGTGAACTCAATGAAGAGTATGACAATTAACAGCAAAACAGGAAACAAGATCTTAGAGAAACCGATAACCAATGAAATTCCTATTGCTCACATCCCTCCAATATCTTACACAGAAAGTACGAAAAACAAATTTTAAAAAAAGGCTAAAACAACATATCTCAAATTGGCAAAAGAAAGAAGCCAAAACAGCCTAAGTACAATTCTTTATGGACAACCAAACTTATCCAAAATTTGAAAAGATAAAAATGCTAAAATGAAATAACAGATCAGAGAAGGAGGAGTCTATCTTAATCTATAAAAGTTAATTAGTTAGTTAGTTAATTGATTTTAGTGGCGCAAGGGCCAGGTTTGGCCAAAGAGCGCCAGACACAGAACTATCAGTTAAAGATTTTTAAAAGCGGGGTGAAATGATTAAGAGCAGACAGGCTTGGTAAAAGTTAGAAAAGAGAATGATGAAAGCTGTGAAGACTAGTTAGTTAAATAGGTTTATATATATAAATTTATTAATTC
Organism: Macrothele yani; assembly: GCA_039090855.1. Taxonomy (NCBI): domain Eukaryota; kingdom Metazoa; phylum Arthropoda; class Arachnida; order Araneae; family Macrothelidae; genus Macrothele; species Macrothele yani. The sequence continues at coordinate 8,297,783 of CM077014.1, forward strand.
ACTGTTATAATTTGTATAACTTTTTTTTTTTTTTTTTAATAAGTTTTGAAAAGTCAATCTGCTTTAAGAACGAAAATACTGCGAAAGTGTCGCAGTGGTCGCCCGAAAGCTTCTGCAGTGTAGCTGCGCCGTCATTCAGTAGATGAGACTGAAAAAAGTGAAACCGATGATTACAAAAACGAACACAACTACATAAAACATGAGAGATGGTGAGTAAACAGTCGCACGCCTCACACATTGGGGCAGCGCCGCCACACAGCAAATAGCTATGCGTGAAGCGATAATGCCCAATGCGGAGACGCGCAAGAACAACTTCTTCCCTACGGTTCCGGCGACACGATGATTTCCAGATTCCAAGGTTAGGTTTTACACGGTGCAGTTTATTCTCCTCCTGTTGGTCCCACAGACTCCGCCACGTTCGTCTGATATGATCGTGAACAAGAAAGCTAAAATCACGGTGAAACAGTGGCAAGGGTGTGACGACCAAAGAGGAGGCAGATCTAGCAGCAGCATTGGCAGACTCGTTCCCTGGTATCCCAACATGCCCAGGAATCCAGCAGAACCGAATCTGGACATCAGCCTCGAGCAAAGAACGAAGAAGTCTCCGAACGGTAAAAAGAAGGGGGTGGCCAGTGAAATCCAAAGATGACAAAGATTGCACAACACTCAAGGAATCAGTGTACACAATAGCACGCTGATGAGAGCTCGACTGCATGTGAACAAGTGCAAGATACACAGCATGCATCTCCGCCGAAAACACCGTGGCCTCAGGAGGAATGCGGGCAACAGAAACTTCGTCAACGCAGACGGCGGAGGATCCAACAACACCAGCCGCTTTAGATCCATCGGTGAAAACAGGAATAAAGTCTGCATTGACGTAACGGTGTTCAGCGAAGAGCTGCTGGTACACTGACGCAGGGGTTGAGGACTTGTCAAAAGATGTAAAGCTGGTATCAACCATGACACCAAGAGGATGCCATGGGGGATCCTCAAAGCCCCTGGTCTCTCCAACGAGTGACAAGTCGAGCCCTGCATCACGAGCTACGGCCGCCATACGAAGACCGAAGGTTCGAATGCATGAGGGACGGATCTCGAACAAACGGGCATGCTGGGGATGAAAAACTGCATCGTATAAAGGATGGTCTGTGAGTGATTTAAGTTTCAGGTAAAATTGAAGAGACAGCTGCAGACGGCGTAAATGAAGCGACGGTTCGTTCGCGTCGGCATAAAGGCTGGGAATGGGTGACGTGCGAAATGCTCCCGTACAAAGACGCAGCGCTTGATGGTGGATGGTATCCAACGGCCGGAGAACGGTAAGACGCGCAGAGCCATACACCATACAGCCATAATCCAGCTTAGACCGAATGAGAGAATGGTAAATACGGAACAAAGTAGTCCTGTCTGCACCCCAGGAGACTGAGGCAAGGATCTTAAGGATTGACAAGGCTCTCAGACAGGAAGTCCTTAGCCGTCGAACGTGCGAGCGAAAGGTGAGAGCACGGTCAACGGTCAAACCAAGGAACTTGGTTTCCGGCAAAACTGGAATGGCTGCACGGTCCAAATAGAGCTCTAGATCAGGATGGAGGCCAAGCCTCCGGCAGAAATGGACACAGGCTGTCTTGTCGGGAGAAAGAACAACCCCATTATTGTTAGCCGCTTTAACAATCTGGGTAATTGCAGACTGCAGCTGCCTTTCAACGAAATGCATGCTGGATGACGAACAGAAGATGTGAAGGTCGTCAACATAAATGGTAGCCGAAACCGTAGGAGGAAGATTTTTGAGTAAACAATTAATGCGGAGGATGAACAGAGTCACCGAAAGAATGTAAGACGAGGGTATGTAAGTAAGACGAGGGTATGTAACCATAATGACCCCAACATATTATCCAGTCATTGGAAAGATTTAATTAGGCAAGAAACAGAACACCGCAAAAAAAAAAAAAACAGCAAAAAAGACGAGGGAATAGCACAAGAAAAAGAAAAGATCAAGATAAAGAAAGCATCGGCGATCGGTAACAGAACTTTAAAAAAAAAATTTAAACATAAATGGTGCCACCATGGTTTCAAGAAGCGTATATAAGACTGAGTCTCCGACAAATGGCAACTTCGGAGTATCACACTCCATGGGTGATAAAAGAACCATGAACATCGGTGGGGACATTGCCACGCTCCTGAAGATGCCCAAAGGCTGGACGAAAAATTTAGAGCACCAATAACGGTTATTAGTTTGTGTTTTTGAAGTCCAAAGGTTAAGATCTACTATTTCTACCCAAAAGGAAGTGAATGTAGTTAGTGAGTGTTGCTTTATCTACAACGAACTAAAGGACAAAGACATCGACGAGGACCTAACAACATGTATGAAATGCATGGTTTAAAACTCAGGCTTCACGCGACGATAACACATAAACATATCAAACGAGCAAAATACACAGAGTCACGTACGGTAAAGGTTCGTTTAGCGGCAGCTTTCGGTCATCCTACGACCTTGATCACCCGCGATCGACTGGAATCGCTGGTTGCCAGAAATACAATTTGAAGTTGGGGTGTTGGAAATGTTGCCAGATTTTAGAAGAGAGATCCAAATAAATGGGATTTGGTGAGCGGTCTCTGAATTGCAGTTTTTGGTGAACAAAATTCCAATGCTCTTTTGGAAATGCAGAGATGCCTTGTTGATGAATGGGGCAACTTTTTTGGTTTCTTTCCAAATGGGAACTACAGAGGTGTCTTCAAGGGTTAGTGCAGATAAAGCTGTCTTTGGAAGACCATTGGAAACATCTTTTTTTGTGTTCACCAAGTCTTGTTTTGATGCTTCGGTATGTGCTTCCAATATACACTGAGAGACCAGAGGAAGTTGAAATGGGAATAGCATAAACTCCAGGGGTGTGACAGGATCCCTGTCTTTAAGCAGGCACATTATTACAGAAGGGTTTGGTTTCACTGTGAGAGTGTAGCCCATAGTTTTGAAAAGTTTGCACATCTTATAAGAGAAGGATCCATGGAAAGGATTGGAACCAATGAATGGTGGTTTTTCCATTATTATTGGTGAGAGAGCAGACAGATTTTTCAAGTGGGAATTTTGGAGGAATTTTTGAATTGTAGAAAGTAGGAACTGATGGGCTTCGGCAATTTTCTTTATGGTGTCAATTTCTTCATTGAAGGAAGATTCAGACAATCCTGGTACGATTGACATAAGTTTTAAAGGCTGCAAATTTGTGAGCAAATGGGGAGTGGGATGAAAATGGGATTATGTTTGTTATTGCAGAGGGTTTTCTGTAAACAGATCTGTAGAGATGATTCCCTTGCATTGCCAGGTGGACATCCAAAAAGTCAATGCCTTGCTGTGATTCTTCATTGATGGTGAATTTTATTGATGGGAACTTTAGGGAAATCTTTTCAAGAAGAGATTCAAGGTCAGTTCTATTGTGTGGCTGAATTACTTGGTGAACACAAAAAATGTGTTTCGAATGGTCTTCCAAAGACAGCTTTATTTGCACTAACCCTTGAAGACACCTCTGCAGTTCCCATTTGAAAAGAAACCAAAAAAGTTGCCCCTTTCATCAACAAGGCATTTCCAAGAGAGCATTGAAATTTTGTTCACCAAAAACTGCAATTCAGAGACCCCTCACCAAATCCCATTTATCTGGATCTCTCTTGTAAAATCTGGCAACATTTCCAACACATCAACTTCAAATTGTAGTTCTGGCAACCAGCGCATCCAGTCGATTGCGGGTGATCAAGGTCGTAGGATGACTGAAAGCTACCGCTAAACGAACCTTTTACTGTACGTGACTTTGTGTTTCACTCGTTTTATATGTTTATGTGTATGAAATGTAATTCATCTCTAGAAGCAGAAGAAGCACCGTAATCCAGCTATCAGGGTGTTTGTGCATTTTTGCACTTGTACCTTTAAAATGGGACAATTCGGAACACTTTGTACTCATTTACAAAGGCCGCAGTTTTAAGTGAAGCAAGCATTTCATGTCAATTATACTGCTTTATGAGTACTATACTTTTATGAGGCTACAAATTCAACACTTCTGCAAATGTTGAACATGTGATTATTAAAATGAAATGTTCACGAATCAAGTCACACAAAAACTAGATGTACTTAATACCATAGAGACTAAACATGACTGACAGTTCCTCGTGGCATTATTATGACACACAAAGCTACTTGTACTTACTTTTGACTTCATTAAAAAAAAAACATTATTATTATTATTATTATTATTATTATTATTTTATTATTATAACTAAGAATCTCAGGCAGTATGAATAACAAAGAATTCTTCAGATACCAAATACATAAAAGGATATGCTGTCAAATATAAACCAAGGCAAAAAAGGTGTATTTGATTACATTCATAAAAATTTTATGACTGTAATCAAATACACTATAATTTTCAAACAATGTTCACAGAAATTACAAATGCAGCAAACGTAAAATCTACAAATTATGAACATGCTTAATCTGACACAACAGTGCTACTAATACATAATAAAATAGCACAGAAAAATATGATAAATTCAATGCCACAAACTACAGATACTAAAATTTATAAATTACACTAGTACTACTTAAAAAAAATTTTAACTGGATGTACTTACAGCTCTCTGAAAATGATAATCAAACATTTATGCAGAAATGAGATGTATCTTTTGCCCCATTCACATAATGTAATTCTAAAAACCTAAGAAAACACTTTAAAGAAACTCTTCTATCATTACTTTTCAAGCACTTGATAGTTTCACCATTAAGTTTTGAGGAATATAAACAAATTCGTATAATAATAATTTCACAAATAGTTATCTATAAATTAAGAAGAAGGTAGTGTGAACACGCTAAGTTATGTATAAAAAGTTTAAAGCAAATATATTTCAGCCATTACTATGGCCTTCATCAGTGCGACTTTTACGTTTAAACGTAAACCAATCGTAGTCAAACTGATGAAGGCCATAGTAATGGCTGACATATATTTGCCTTAAACTTTTTATAAGTAACTTAGCGTTTTCTACACTGCCTTCTTCTTAATTTGCTTGTTAGTTATGTGCATTGCCTACCACTCATTTATAGTTACCGATAGGAGTCACTTAAAGCATACTGGAGCATCAGGACAATTGTTTTACTAAAACATCCACACAATTTGTTTCAAACCATTCCACTGATTTCTTGAGCATTTGTGGTGTTGAGATATCTACCCTTTAAATGATTAAAATGCACTCACATTTTACAAATATTCTTTCACAGAAACACAACTAGAAAGAATATTAACTTTAACATACTTGATACAGTGAATCTAATACATTTTCAACAATAGTACAATAAAACTAGAAAACTATAGAAAACTTTTTCATGCTTTTATTGTTGGCATCACTATTGAATGCCAATAGATATGGATCACTCATGGGCTGCAGTATTTACTGACAAACAGTTTTTTTTTTTTTTACAAACAATATTACATGATACCATTCTTTGTATTTTAAAATGTGTGTTGAATCAAGCCATTATGGACAAATACATTGCAAAACAGCAGTGTACACGTACGATATAACTTGGCATATAAAACCTGAAGTGAAATATAAATACTGGTTTTTCACACACAGCTTATTTCTTACTTAAACATCTCAGAACTATTAAAACTTTTTCTTTTGGTAATAGATAATATAAATCCTTGCCCCCTCACTATTTTCAAACCTACAAAGAAAAACAAAATATTACATTACGTTTGAATTACACTATATACAGGTAATCTGCTAATAAACTACAGATTATTTATCATGGAAACAACAGCAAGGAAAAACAAATCTGTATAAACTGGGTAGCAAGAAATCTACTTTCCTAAAACAGGTAAAATTCATTTTGGATTAACTTCTATAACTTAATGATAACCATGATATCTAACATAAATCTGTCCACAGTGATTTTTTTTACTTGGCTAATTTTTCTCGCCAGAACAGCAAAATACACACATACATGCAAAAATAAATAATAAAATAAGCTGGTTAAAATGGTCTGTTGAACAGAAATTCCAGCCCATTTCATTTTAATACAGCTTCCTTTATACTAAATGATAGGGGAGTTTCAGAAAAATGCTCTTTTCTTTACTGAGATACAGGTTTGCGTGGTTAAAACCTTAAGTGTGCAAACTTGCACCTAGTTTAATGTAAAACGAAAAGTGTGAGAACACACGTACACATTAAAATCAAACTTCACAATCACATAGGCAAAAATCATGCCCTGAATGCCTCAATGCCTCGTGTTGTTGCTGGGATACAATAGCACACAAGAAAGATAAACACATAAAACTGCAGTCATAGAAATATACAAACAAGTGATGGCCAGCTGGGAAAACACATCACATTAACAGCAAGTCATTGAACAAAATTGCACAGAAACTGAAACACAGCAGCAAGTAGGGCTAAGCAGGAAGATGAAAAAAACAGAAATAATGACAAATACAAGAAATATATTATAAGTGCCTGGTGGGAGGAACAGAAATATATCACACAAACATACAAACAATTGCGACATGAGAGAAAACAACAGGGACAGATACTCCTGGAAAAGAAGGAAACACAGTGAAAAACAACAAACACAGTGGCACATAAAGAGAACATAGATAAACAATCTGTTATAGACAGCAGTAACAAATTGAATAACAAAAATAAATAGCTAGAACATTTTGAAATCTGAAGCAAGAACAGAACAACATCCCTGGAGTCAGGGGTATGCAAAGAGACATAGATATGGCAAGAATTAACAGGCACTACACGATACACAGATGCATAACACATCAAAAGGTAAGCATCAGTTAAGTGTTATGGTAAAGGAAAAAAAAACACAGTAAATGCAGCAGTAACTGAATTAAGAACATTATGCATGACTAATGTGGAAAGAAGTATAAAAAAATTATACACACACCAGGGCGCAAAATTTGTGGTCACCCAGTCGCCAATGGCGACCAGAAATTTATTGTTGGTGAGCAGTAAAAATATTAAATTGTTTTCCTGTTCAACATTTGATGTTGTTGGGCGGTATCTTCACAAAAATATTTTTAGCTCAAACAGTATCTTCACAAAAATAATTTGAACTGTGACGGTGTCTTCACTTTCAGTAAAATGTTATCTTAAAAATATTTCAGAGCGAGAGGCATCTTGAGTATTGTATTTAACTGTGCTTTTTTTTTTCTTTTCTTTTCATCGTCATGAAATGTTTTCAGTAAAACGGTCTCTGACGGAGGCGTATCAATCACTGCATCATCACCAGCAGCCCAGTGAGCCAACGAGAGCCTCTTCCGTGTGCTGTGTACCGACAGCTGATGTGAAGCTCACTGAAAGAAACCCCAAACCATTGTGGGAGGAATTGTTTCTTCCCTGCGTGCATTTCTAGGTCTAACTCAGAGTTGGGATGGGCATATCAGTGGATATTCATTCCCAAAACATTCACGCATCCATAATATGGGTGGAAATTTTTGATGTATCAGCAAAAACCATGATGTTTTGCTAAAGAACCAAAGAATTCGCATCTTTCCCATCTGCAGCAGTTATTGATTGGCACATCGATGAATAAATCACTGTTCAATATATCGGTGATAGCTCACTAATTCCACATCGAGTAACCATAATATTTGTTAAAGTGCTTGATGTATCATAAACCTCGATGCATTGGCTTCAGTAACATCAAGGATAAGAACTCTATTTTCGGCTATGAAACATCGCGAAAAACGGGGGGGGGGAAAATCGATAATTCCTGACATAAAAAGGTGATATTTCCTTTCTCTGTATAAGAATACGAAAAAGACGAATTCGTTTACTTATGGCAGAAAAATTTTGATGCATTATTGCTGTTTCAAACATCAGTCATGAAACCTCGATTTTTTGGAGAAGGCGGGGAAGGACTTATCGGTTCCTATAACATCAAGGAAAAGAACTCGATTTTCGGTGACGAAACAACGAGTAAAACAGTGAAAAAGTCCCAAATTCATGACCTAAGATTATATTTAAAAGAATGCAGCAAAGAGAAATTCATTTACTTCACGTAGAAAATATTATTTTGCAGTTTCTAATGTCAATTATCACTTGGAAAAACGCTAATTCTCAAAAACACTGATATTTTCCCTTATCCGTACTCCGATTAATCTTTGCTGTACCAGCCGGAATTCCGGGAAACGCATTTATGTACATATGAAGAAAATGAGCATGGTGGTGGAGATGCTAGCAATTCGTTTTATGGCGGGATTGGGTTGTGGTGTATGACTGACATTTTTTTAAATGTTATTTTAGTTATTTCTTTTCTTCCAGCACTCAAAAATGTTGGCTTTTGATAACTTTCCTGGTTTAATACAACTTGGAGGGTTACTATTATTACTATTATTTACTGAGATCTCAGCTGTAGCACAATTGCAGAGTTGTATATATATATATATATATATATATATTTGCAATTTGCATACACAATCATTAAAACAGAAAACTTGCAGCAAATTCACTGTCTCTTGCATGACACAGTGGTGTAACAGCAAGGGGAAAAAATTGGCTAGTAGAGTTAGACCTGAAATTTTGAGCCCTGCACACAGGATCAGTACATGTCATAGAGCACTAGGGAATGAAAGCATCAAAAAAAAAAAATTAAAAGGATGCAAAAAAGAAATAAAAAACGATATCATGGAAAACAGAAGCAGGCAATAAATCAGTCAGAAGAGGCAAAAGAGCAGAGCAAATGCAAGTGTAACACCGTTATACCAGATTCTTAGCAAGAAAAAGAAAACCTAAAAGTGTCAGGAAATACCATGAAATCAAAAACAAGGAAATAGGAGCATCCCGTGAGTCAGAGGGGAAAAAAGGATCACTGGAACAGCGTCGCAGAATTCCTCACACAGGTAGTGGACGGAGTTAGACATCATGCACAAGCTTGCCATAGCAAATGAACCAGGAGGAAGGTGGAGACCAGATGATGTTAAACAGTTTAATACAACCTGGAGGGCATTCCTCAGAGGAGAAGATGCACTATGTTCAGTAGAAAGATGACTAAGTAAAGAAGCATGTAACCTCTGCTCAAGGGATGTTTGGGCCAATGGTAACGAAGGCAATGGAGAGACTGTTCGGAGTGAAAGTAAAAATTCATAGATGGAGGATTTTGCAAGCACAAAAAGAAAGGGGGCACAGAAAGGGCTTGTGAGGAGCAAGCCACCTGGAAGGAATGAGGAAACTGTAATCATGAAGGTCATGTTGAGTGGAACAGATGCGAGAGATGATAACATGTAGGAGATTGAACAAAGAAGTGAGAACTAAACAGGAGTTATAGATCTGGAAAAGGTCACCATGCAAACCACAAAAAGGACAGAGTGGAGATGGAAGACCAAAACGATGAAGTGTCAACGGAGTGGGGAGGCAACTGTGTAGAAACAATATATTGCTTTTCTGTGAAGAAAACACTGTAGCAATAGTGTCACGAGAGAATGGGCCATAAAGATGTGGGCAAGAGTCAATTACAATTAAAGAGTTCAACACAGCTTGTGGAGAAGGTCCATCCTGGGAAGATGATTTCCCGAAAGCAAAGTGAGAGACACGCTGAGACATGGAGGTAGTGGAAGAGTACGAGTCTGCAGTGTGAATGGTGTCATCGATGATGTCAACTGGAGCCAAATCAGGTAGGATAGACTTGGAGCATTTGAGATCAAGTGAGTCTGGAGAGGAACCAGAACGTTTGGAAACTGGAGTGAGGTCCATAGGAGTTTCAGGATCAAGAGACTCAGAAGACAGCAATGCATTGTCTATACGAGGAGGATCAGGATCATCAACAGGACTGGAGTCGGATGTAGGATTAACATCTAAATCAATCCGGTCTGAGAAAGAAGGCTCCGACATGGAAGGCAAATCTGGTCGCTGCACAGGAGTGGAAGTCACAGAGTCTGGGTGAGATGATGACTTTGTGGGAAAAGTAACAGTAAAGCTCACAGAAGAAACAGTAGCAGGCCGCTTGGGACACTGAGAGAGAATGTGACCGGCAAGCGGCAGCATGCAATATTTGCCAGTAAAAATCCCAAAATCATAGTTGCAGGATACAATGGCAACACAAGCACAGGAAATGCAGGTGTTGAACACTTTAGCAGTGGGGAAAACAACCCTCAGTTGATGCTTGGAGCCATTGATGTGCGAGTACGGCGAATCCTTCGGAGCATCAGTGATCCACTGCATGGTGCAAACAATTTTACAGCTGTGAGACAGAGCCAATGGTAGTACATCATCGAGAACTTCCAAGGGCACAGGGCAGAATGTCAGTCACTGGCTTCTGCATAAGAGGTGAAGGTAAAAACTGTTGAGAACCAATGCCTATACCATGTACAAGTACAACATCAGCTGCAGAAGAGCGAGTGAAAAGAACGGTGACTCCACACTGGCATCAGACACACCATAGATAGTGTTCTTTGCGTTCTTTGGCACAAGTTGTTCCAGGGACTCCATATATTGGGGAATGGGTGTTAGGGGTAAGGCGTGAAACAACAGCCCGAAAGCCAGAAGAGATGAACGGCCGCGTTCGACTGGGGAATCCTCAGTGATGGTGATGTTGATGTTACCATCAGACAGAGCACAGAATCGGAACGAGAAACCTCAACAGCAAGGGCTGCAGCAGCAGCATACCCAGAAGGAGTGGTGGGATTGGGGGAAGGCAACAGAGCAGAGGCAGCCACAGAAAGGTTGCTTTTGGATGGAAACATCTCCACACGAATGTCACTTCATGGAGGACCAGTGAATAAAGGTGCCGGATGGAACTAGGCGAAGATAAAGTCTTGGCAGGTAGACTAGAAAACACTGCAGAATCAGAGGCAGCAGTGGTCACCATGAAATTGATGAAGCATTGATATGGAGCATGCCTGACAGAGCAGCAGAAGTCAACAGCAGTGAGGAAGATTGAATATGATTTGAACACTATAAACCAGGATGAGGAAGCTTTGCACAATGCTTGGTGGATTCAGCAAGTGCACAGACTGTAATATACATTTAACAATGTTTACACCATCAAACTATGAGCATGCCATTTTATACACGATAAAAATGAAGAAAATGAAATTTACAACCTTTAATGATAAGTCAAATCAAGAAATAACTCATTTCCTACATATGAAAAAACACGATCATCAACGAGAGGTTAATTCCCCGACAACATAGATGACATGACATTCTAATGATCAGCTACTACAGACATTCGAAAACAGTCATTTAATCACATTAGTATTGTAACTGCTTTACCCATCATGTTAGCAATTAAAATCAGAACACAGAACAAAACACAGTGTAATGAATGCAATTATTCAAGCTGACTTCTAAGCAAACTTACAGAAACTGTCCACACTGTCACAATTCTCCCTAAAGGTATTTTATGATTGGATGTCAAAGTGCCTGACAAACACAAACCATGAAAGGGTTGAAAATGAAAATTAAGAACTTAGTTCTAGACCAACTAGAATGAGAATTCACTAGTTATGACCAACTTTCAACTAGTCTGAAATCACAGGCGTAGCCAGGAAGACGGGTCTTGAGTGCGGACCCCCGCCCCAAGGGTAGAAATTTAAAGCAATATATATGAGACTTTCTGTTTCACCAAATAACCAAATCCATGGACCCCCCCCTCTTCTTAAGAAATTTCTGGCTCTGCCACTGTCTGAAATAAATCAGGATAAGCAAAACACTATTTAGGCTATTATATACTGTGTTGTTTCATGTTCATTTATTACCAGTTACAATTTGATAGCCTGCAAAAGAAATCATGAATTAATTCTGACAGCAAATCTGCTTAAAATTATCTTTCTCAAAAAAAACACAATGCAGAAAAACAAGTTTTACAAAATTTTAATCATTCAAGAAACACACTAACAATCAACTTATCCACTTACACAAATTCATGACTCTGAACTTTCAGTTTTAATGCCAAAAACTTTTCCAATTTAACTGTCTAAGCTCCACCACTGCCCTCCCAGTTACGTCCATCCACATCTAACAGGCATCTTTTTTTCTTTTTTTTTTTTTTTTTTGCTCTGCAATTCAGCAACACAAGAAAGTGAACAAAGTTGATTAATGTGTCACCACCCTCCACCCGACTCTTCTACTTCGCAAAACAGCAGTACTGTTTCTGAAATATAGTAGTATAAGGAGGTATTATTATAAAACTTTTATTATTATTATCACATCGACATGGGATTTTCAACCACGTCTGAAACATGTTCTTGTGTTGAATGCAGAAGCCTACATAGCTACATCAACATTGGTCTATCCAAGAAAAATGAAAGATACAAAGCCTCTCAATACTCAGCAGAACTACAAGAGTAAGTGACACAGTATGAACTAATACAGAGTTCTCAACGACTTCTTGATATGCCTCTATCAACTTCTGTTAATATCTGGCTGACTTTACTAAATTGTGCTACCATACCAAGAGATAAACCTAGTTTTCACTTCAATAAGTACAAAAACTTTAAAACATGCTTAAGTTACGTAAGGAGGTTTAATTTAAGGGAACTTTCAACTGATAACTGAAGTCTTCGTCAGCCTTGTGACAGATGGATAATGATGGTAGTGGCTGCCAGATCTGTAAAGCATATACATTTCTTTTTTAAAACTGATTTTTGTATTAATGGTATGATGAAAGGGTAATCAGAATTTCAGTTCTTGGAGATGAGAAAAATTTCCAAACTTTCCTGCTAGCTTAGCGAAAAACGATCAACAAATGCGGCAATTCATTTGGTGTCATTCCAGAGGTTCAAGCAGAAATGTCCTCCAAAGTTAAGAGATGCCAGTGAACTTTCAGGATTTCCTTTATGGACATCATTTTTGTGCTCCAATAAACGGCTGTTGATGCCGCGGATTACTACATTGGAAGCACTTTCTGTTGCAGCATCAACAGCCATTTATTGGAGCACAAAAATGGCTGTTGATGCTGAAATAGTGTATTAGTGGTGATCCACTTTCATGTGAATCACCAGTAATACACTATTTCAGCACAAGGGAAATGTTTTCAACTTATTTCTGCAATAATAAGAGAAGTATACATTTATCTTATGGATTTAAATCTGATGCATTTCCACAAATTTCTTTCTTCGTAATGCGAATAGAAGACTGTCATACTTTTGCTCACACACAGTCGCATTTCCCATTCATTTTTTATAACAGTGTTTACATTGTAGCCATTACAAATCTTACTGCATACTTGTACCTTGTGTTTGCACTTGCATTTACACAAAAACTTCTAAAAAAGAAACTGTAAAATATTAACACTTACATTTATACAAAAAATGCTACAAAAGAAATTACAGTAAATTACGGTTAATTGGGCCATCAATTAATTGAGGCAGCCATTTTATTTGGGACAATTCTTGAAGAACTTTCAAAATTAGCTCTTTGGAATAAAGCTTTGCAAACTTGGGGCAGCTGCTTAACACTTTCACTGCCGCACGATGCCGAACAGTGTCATACTACACTTAGCCCAGATATCGAATGGCGTCATGACCATGGCACAATATTTCCCTTCCAAAAATCTTCGGCACTTAAAGAGAGTTATCTATTTTGTTACTGGCACTGAAAATGAGTCTCCGTCTAAAAATTATTTGTTCTGGGGTAGCAGACTTTTTTTCCACATGGTTTAGGGAAGGGAAAGTAAGTTGCTTCCCGACTTAACACAGCATTCACTTTTCACTGTAATATTTATTTTCTTTGAACATCACCGGTTTTGTGGTAAAGGGAACTATCAATAAATAAATGCCCGAGTGGTAATAAAAAGCATTTGCTGCTTAGAGTTCATATGTAAGAGAGTGGCTTATTGAGGATGCTAAAGGGATTTCAAGAAAACCCATACAGACTTCAATACTTAGTTTTGTGGAAACAACAGATTTATTCAGACAGGCGATCTCCGGTCCCTCTCAACAAAAAGTTACTCGGCGAGCACATCCTGCCGTGAAAATAGATGATCCTGATAATTTGTCATCATATGCAGAAACATATTCTTTTAGTAGATGTAATATGACCAGCAGTAAAAGTGAAAATTAAGAATGCAATGTTCGCTCTCATATTCCGCCTCGACAAATTTTAGCTACATATTGGTATGATGTTCCTAACGTCACGAGAATAATTCTGTTTACTAGTGTACTAGGACTGAAACAAATTTTAGTTACACATTGGTATGATGTTCCCGACGTCATGAGAATAATTCTGTTCGCTAGTGTACTAGGACTGAAAATTAATATGATGGGCATTGAAACAATCGAATTTTTCAATCTTTTTGTGACTAAAGAATTTTACAATTTGGAGCTGTAGATCAGAAGAGAGAAACATTGACACATCATGTGATGTGACATAATTTATACAGTAGGTTTCGTTCAATTGAGACACACCAGAGCTAGAACAGTTTGGCCCAATTAACATGTTCACTTCCACTGTGCTATTTTAACAGCAAATACGCTGTGACGGTAAGAAACCTAGAAAAAATCTCCCGAGACGCCACAGGGCGTCACGTGGCATTAACAAACACCAATTATTATCTCATTAGTTTACATTGATGTTTTGTAGGACCATGCACCCAAGAGTACATCTGAAGATGCAAATGATTAAACCGATGAACATGAGGCTACCAACATGTCTGTTTCAGAAAACAAATTTACAATTTACTTTCTTTGTTTCCTTTTTTTTTTTTTATTTAAAACAATTTTGGCATTGAAAAGATACTGACATAACGATAAAACAACAGCATAAACTTTGTTAATGTTCTCTATTTAGTCCAATACTTGTAAACAAATGTAATCAGATACAAAAAAAAAAAAAAAAAAATTATAGGTAATCACATTTAGGGACACACAAACAAATGTTTTTCCTTTTTGTAAACTGTTCTAAATCCAAGGGAAACCCGTGGTTATCTTCTGCAAGGTATCCGATACATATCAGCCATTCACCATCTTTGGTACAGCACACCTCATAGTTAACAAACATGTCTTCATCCTATATTAAGTAGACAAAAGGTTTAAAAAGTTGGCATTTGGGCATTCACCATTAAAACATGAAGCCATCAAAGCTAATAAAAGTCTTACAGATTTCTATACTACATACATATATATCATGCATAAACATTACAAATATAAATCAGTTTCCTTATTAACAGTTATAGAAGTAGTCATGGGCCTCAGAAATGCCCAGGAGCAGAATCTTTTTCAGAAGCCTGCAACACAGAAAGGAATACCTAAAAACTGTCAGCAAGGTAAAGGGATGCATAAATGTTAATTTTGCTATAAAATTTATTGTTCAGTACTGCGACCAAACAAAGTTTTAAAAAACTGAGTCAATTTGAGATTTTGATAATAGTGCAAATTAGTATTTAGTTGCAATAGTCAAACTAGCTTTTCATTCATACATACACACGTTGGGTGTTATATTGTACCTACGTATGTACGTATTGTTGAGTGTTATATTGAAGATGCATTGCAGTTGTGTAATGTATTGTAAAGATCCAGACTTAGAAATTTTGCTAGTAGGCATTGGCCTTCCTAGACCAAAATTGTTAGTGGCCAAACTTTGAAAAAATCAAATAGCATATTTCATACTAATATTTTTATAAAATTGCTTACTATAACATCAGTATGTTTTATTTTGCATATTTCAATTATAGTATGCTTAAAAGTTGAAACTGAAGTAATAAAATACATAAATTAATCTTTGTAGTTTGGTTGGCGAGATTTCACGCTATCCTCCCACCGTAGTTTTATTGCATTTTCAGGGTCAAAATTATTCATTTTTATTCCTGATTGTTTGATCCTAATGCAACTTTCAAGTGTGTTCTTTTTCATTAGAAGGCTTCTTTCACCTAACGTGTTTTTAACTGCTTACCAAAGACATTCCACATGAGCATTCAACGGTGGTACCATTAAAAGCACAGTTACTAGATCTCTCATGATTTCAAAAGGCTTTAGATTATCAGAATTCTCTAATTTGTGTAACTAATCATTTGAAATAGACTAAATTCTATTAGGATTCACACTAATGAGAATCTTTTTGAGTTGAAGCGTCTATTCCAAAGCATGATCAGGGTTAAACGTTAAAACTTTGCGTATTTCAGTTATTGCATCATTACCATGATTGTTCAGGCCTTCAGAAGATTTGGGAAATAGCACCTCATATACATAAAGAATGGACACATATTTGCAGAAAACAGATTTTTGGACATTATTAAATCTTTCTTTCAAGTTTTTGTGCAACTCTTTTTTCAATAAATCAATGCTATTTTCTATAAAACCTAGTCCTGTATCTTCATCAGATTACAGTAAAAAGTACTTTGGGAGACAGATAATATGGAAAAAAGTCTTTGCTTTTTGCTGACCATGATAAGTCATATATCATGAAAAACATCCAGATTATCAATTATTTAGGGTTACCACTCATTTTGCCAAATTAAATTCCCTGAGTTTTTCCATCTGCAGATAACAGTATTTTTAAAAGCCACACAAACTGTATTTGAACTGAATGAACAGTATTAGAGAAACAACACTAATGGACAAATCTTGAACTAAATCATCTGCTGATGGTAAGGTGAAAAAAAGCAGTCTAATACACAAAAAAGAAAAATCTTCGCCGATCTTGTAAACATCAGAACTGGCGTAAAAAAAAAAAAAGTGCTTAAGCACAGGAATACCATACCTGCTAACATTGGCAAGAGCCTTGTCAGTGATAACCAGTATTATTGCACAGCATACATAGATCTTTTTTTTATGACTATGCATCTCTTTGTGAAAGAGATATATGCGCCACAATGAAACATTACAACAAACAAGGACATAAATAAAACTAACACATGCAAAAGACGAAGTTGATTCCCCTGTCAAAAGCATGATAGGTAATATTGCAAGATTTAAGTTCAAAACTTTCACCAGTAAAAATCGGTCAGATGCGTTCTAAATCCCACAACGCTTGACAGACAGGAAATCCAAGCAAAGGAACCCACAGTGCAAGAACCTCCACTTACCATATGATCATACTGCCTCTAAATTTGTAGTTTACATCATGACGAGACAAAAGATGGAAAAAGGGCACTGAATGTTTTAACTGTGTGAAAAATCAAAACACACAGTAAGAATGCGGACTACTGTCAATTTGTCTTTTGTTGAATCTGCAGCTGTACAGCATCCATTGCTTAATTTTTCTTTCTGCTGATATTTTTCTCTCCCTATTTCTTCAATGATGTTTTTCTTCCCTTTCTTTTTTATGCCCTCTGATAACAATAACTTCATCCATCAGGCTGAAAGTTCTTTCAGCCTGAGAACCATGAGTGCATGATATCAAAGCTTTAACTAATTTTATATAAATGGTGTGACTTTGAGAATATCAAGACTTGGGGGCATTGCGGGAGAAATCTTTGCACCTTCCGTCTTCCGGTTTTGGAAATTGAGGTCCATAGTTCCGTAGTCAGATAACTAAATCCGTAGAAACTACGGACATTCTGTAGTACTTGGCAGGTATGAGAATACTATATACAGTACAACCTCGAAATTCCAGAATCGTCTGGACTTTGCCGATTCCGGATTTTAGAATTTTCTGAATTATAGAGAGTTTGGATAAAATCTGTACTTAGTATTAACTAAATACACTATAAAACAATATTTTTGGTAAAAATAATGACAAAAAGTAAAGTTAACCAATTAAAATATATATATATCATCATCATCATCATTGTCAACCATTATCAATCCACTGCTGGACGAAGGTCTCCCTAAGTTTCCTCCGCAACGGTCTATCTTGTGTTAGTCTCCTCCATGTCACTCCCGCATACTTTTAAATTTCATCCACCCATCTCCCATGAGGTCTTCTTCTGGGTCTTTTCCTGTCCCTTGGATTCCAATCTAAAATTTCAGCTGTCCATCCATGGTCTGTCATTCTGGCAGTATGCCCAGCCCATTGCCATTTCAGGGATTTAACTCTGATCATGATGTCTTCCACTCTTGTCATTTTTCGGATCCACGAGTTCCCCTTTTTATCTCTCCTGGTTACACCAAGCATGCACCTCTCCATGCTTTTTTGAGATGTCTGCAGCCTTTGTATGTCTCTTTTAGTTAAGGTCTACGTCTCTGCACCATACGTAAGCACTAGAAGGATGCATTGATCAAACACTTTTCTTTTAAGACATAATGGCATATTGCTCTTGAAAATTATGCTGTTTCTTCCAAAAGCTCTCCAGGCAAGTTTTGTATGCCGATTAATTTCTTCATCAATGTGACCCTCCCTTGATATCTGCTGTCCAAGATAAACGTACGTGTCTGTTATCTCCAGCTTTTCTCCATCAATTCATAAATCTTCATTTCTTGTAAAAGCATTGAACATCACATTTGTCTTCTGAAAGTTAATTTTTAATCCCACTTCTTTACTCTTGTCAGCAAGTTCCTGGATCATACTCTGCAGCTCTGATGGGGTAGTTGCAAAAATTACTACGTCTTCAGCAAATCAAAGCTGGGTTAGATAATCTCCATTAATCTTTATCTCCTGGTTTTTCCAGCTCAGCGACTGAAAGACACTCTCCAATGTGGCATTAAAGAGCTTCGGAGATATGGTGTCACCTTGTCTCACTCCCTTTAAAATATTTATGTGTGTTGTATTTTCAAACAGCCTAATCTTTGCACTTGCATTTTCATAGATGATATTAATAATATTAATGCATGCATCTTCAATACCGCAGGATTTCAGAGCCATTGTAACTGCTAATGGTTTCACCGAATCAAAGGCTTTTTCATAATCGATAAAAGTCATGCACAATGGAAGTTCATATTTCCTCGCTCTATCAATTAGTTCTCTCAGTACGTCAATATGATCTATTGTGCTGTAGCCACTCCTGAATCCAGCTTGTTCTCTCGGTTGAGCCATGTCCAATGTTACCTTCAAGCAGTGTGAAAGAACTTTAGTGAAGATTTTATAAACCACTGATAGAAGGCTGATAGGTCTGTAGTTCCCGAGATCCTCAATGTCACCTTTTTTATGTAGCAGAATCATTGTAGCGGTGTTCCAATCCTCAGGAATCTTCCCTTCATTAAGGCATCGAGTGAAAATTTGGGCGAGTACTGTTTCGATTTCTCCACTTGCTTCTTGTATGACGTCTACAGTAATTCCATCTTCTCCTGGAGCTTTTCCCCGCTTCATGCTCTTGATTGCATGTGCAACTTCTGCTGGGAGGACTGCAGGAACTCTGGTACCTTTCATGATGTCTGGAGTACATGTATCATCCCTTTCATATAATTTGGAGTAGAAATCTTTCACTCTTGTCAAAATTTCACCTCTATTTCTTGTTACAGAACCATCTTCTTTTCTCAGTACCATAATCTGTTTTCTTCCCTTACTGAGATGTCCCTTTGCTATCTTTAGGCTTTGGTTGTTTTCAATTGCTTTCCTCACTAGTTCACAGTTGAATTTTTACTTTTTCTTACTGTCTTGCATAGCTCTATATATTCCACTTTGGAAGTCACTTCTTTAGTTGTCCTCATCTCTCTTCTTTTTTGCATCAACATTTTGGTTTTTCCTGATAATTTGTTCACATGCAACTTGTTCTTAGACCCAGCTAATTTTGTTGCTGTTTCCATAAGAGCTTTGGTTACTTTTCTGTTAACTTCAGAAATATCCACTTCTTCCAATGTTAGGCCTTCCATAGATGTCAACCTCTAAAAGTAGTTTTCAGTAACCAACATGTTCATTTTTCAGTAATTTTCAGTAACATTTTTTTTTTTTTTCAGTAATTTTCAGTAATCCAGTCTACAGCAGCAAATTTGGGTATTTAACACTGCAACAAATTTTAATCTGTCAGAAATATTAACAAAATAATTATAATAATAATAATAATAATAATACAATAAAATAATTTGCTAGTGGGAAAATTTAAAATATTTTCTACCAGAAAAATTTAATAAATTACCTGCAGACATGAAGAAAAATTATTCCTTGGAATGTTGGCCAAATTATTATGATAAACTGGCTGTAGTTGCCATTTTGGCCTTCCTTAGTTTAATTTGCAAAAACTTCTTCTGACAGCATAGTTCACTGTGTGCAATGCTGTTTATTTTTTCTACTAATAAAGAAGACAGCACATGAGTACTTAAATTAGGTCTGAATTCATTCATGTTTTTTTTTTCACAATACAGAAAATTCTTTCTGTACTTGCATTGCTATGAGGGACTATTAAAATCATTTTCATAATTTTGCTTAATGATTCATACTTCAACTGGCCACTTTCATTTTTCTGTGCCACACTTCATCCATTCTCTCAGAAGTAACAGCACAGTTAAAATTTTCAAACTGGTAGTGAGCAAATTCAGATTCCATCTAGTCAGATTCTTTTGGTTTCAAAACTGGAAACAGGGAACACATATATTAGACTGGTGCAAAAGAAACACTTTGCCTTAATGCTACATCTGCAATTTCAGCATGACTCAGAAATTCATCATTAAGTGGAAATTTTCTTAAAATGTAATTGCAGCCTGCCTTGTAAAATTCCCTTACCTCAGTATAAAAAGTAGCCAATGTGTCTTCACTCAGATCTGCAGTTGTGCCTATATAAGATCTCGCTTTTGACCCAATTACGAGATCACAGTTTTTTTTTTTTTTTTTTTTTGGTTTCTCCTTCTTTCAAAATTCCCATCTGCAAGAGTGCTGTCACATCAAATGCCGATGGCTTGATAAATCGTACAAACAATGCAGATAACAGACTATGAAGTTTTCTTTTTAATACATGCACAAGCGGAGCTTCCTGCTGCAAGAACATGTTAACAGATGTAAACAAAGGAAGAGTAGCAGATAAAAAAAGACAATAAAGTTTAGATGAAGGAATTCCAATCATACTTGCAAGGTTCTTATACTGTGAATTAGCTTCTTCATTGTCACTGAAATAATGTTCTAGAGCCTCCCACTGTTCTAAAATTCTGTCAATGGATTCCAAAAGTGATAACCAGCGAGTATTGACATGCTTTAGAATTTTGTGTGGTTTAGTACCACAAACAGCTTGACTCAGTTTTAGATTGTGTTTCCTCTTTGAACTTTTCTCCAAAAAAAAGTATAACTGTATCAGAAACAACACTAAATCCTTTTAGTTGAGTAGCAGATTTCTGTGCAGCTAAATTTACTAAATGGCATGAACATCGCAGCACTATGATTGCAGGCTGAACCTTCTTTATGTGAGAAACAACACCTTTTACTTGACCTATCATAGTGTTAGCATTGTCACAGGAAAATGACACACAGTTGCTCCATGAGATATTTTTTTTAAACAACTCATTGTTCAAAACATTGAATATTCCTTCACCTGTATTATTACTTGATTCAACTAATGATAACAAAACAGTTGAATTTTTCCCTATTTTTTGTCAAAATATGTAATTGTAATGGGATACAGTTTATTTGCTTGAGCATCATTACTTCCATCGTAGATAGAGAAAAAGGATTTTTTTTTTTACTTCAGATCCGATGTTACTTGTAGAAACACTGGCCATGTGCTGAATTAGTGCAGTAGCCTTGGTTCTTCCACACGAATATTTTTTTGCGATCGCTGAATCGGGAAACATGGCTTGAAATAACGGTTTTTCAAGCCTCCAGTTTTCGGAAATTTATCCAACATTTTCAAGCTGAAATACAAAAATTTATGGAATAAAATGATATCTAACAATACTGGGTAGAGGATACATCACGAGAAAAAAAAATTACAATTACCAGAGAAATCTTACTTTTGTCTACTTTCCTCTTCGAAGGATGAAATTCCGTCCTCCGATGGAGAAAACAATACCCCGTCCCCACCAATCCTCCCAAAATTTAAGTTCAGTTATGCATCGCTTTCGTACATGGTCCAAATGATAACAAAAAAGACGGAATTCCTCGAATCAGCGTGAGAATCTCGTTGCCGAAGATTATGGGGAAATTTTCGGGCGACCTAACTTCCGTTTTCGAAAATCGTTGCCAACAATTTCAAGCTGAAATTATGCAATGAAATTTTATTTAACAATACTGAACAGAAGCAACATCGCGAGAGAAAAAACAATACGATTACGGGAAGAATCTGCACGTCGTTTAACTTCCGTTTCCGAACGTTTAAAAAGACAAAACAACGTCCCCAGACAGAATACGACCCCCCCCCCCAACTAATATGCCGAAAATTTCTTCACTTTTGCATCAATCTCAAAAATGACAAAAAAAAAAAAAAAAAAACGGAGCGGACTCCGCGAAAGAATCTCGCGTACGAATTAATCGCTGAATCGATTTCGAATGCCGTAAAATAACGCTGAAATATCGATGACCGGTAAATTTTTACTTTTGGCGCAATGGCGATTTTTTAGCAGAATGGGACACAAACAACGTTTTGGCATGGGCTCGCGCAATTGGCGCAGGTCTGGCAGAACTGAATGTAGCATTTAATTTTTTTCCCCCAGAAAAACTTGAAGAACAAACAAAAATTTTTAAGTTGATGAAAATTTGCTTTCTATCTCAGAAAATTAAATCAAATGGCGATTTTCCGTAATTTCAGCGGTGTTTCCGTACTTCCGTAACAGCAACCAAAAATCCGTACTAGTTGGCATCTATGGGCCTTCTAAAGCAGAGAATCTATTCTTCAGTTCCAACTTGAATGTTTTTTAAGGTTGGTTATGTCAATAGATTTTGTTTGTCTTATGAGCTTGCCACGTTCAAGTTTAGTATTGAGGTGCATCTTACATCTCACCAATCTATGGTCACTACTTGTGTTGAACTTGTTTAGCACACTGCAGTCTTCTATGACGAATTTTTTGTTACACATAATAAAATCAATTTCACTTGTCGTCCCATTTGGATGTCTCCATGTCCATTTCCTGTGAGGCTTTTTCTTGAAAAAGGAGTTCAAGATGAAAAACCCTTCTGCCTCTGCAAACTCAACGAGAGTATTTCCACGCTGGTTTCTGTTGCCATGACCGAATTTACCTACTGAAGTTTCATTCTGTTGCCGTTGCCCTATTTTTGCATTGAAATCTCCCATAATTATCTTCAAGTGCTGCTTACCTTTATTATTTAGATGACGAATTTCCTCATAAACTTCTTCAATATCTTCTTCAGGATGACTTGTGGTGGGTGCACAAGTTTGAATAATCTGAGCCTGGTATCTTCTCGAGAGTTGGATAACGAGTCGTGCAGCTCTGTCAGAGGAACTTTCAACTTCTACAACTTTATCCTTCAGTTTCTTGTTTATTATAAATCCAACACCGCTAGTTCTGCCAGTATCTGTCCCACGATATTAGAAGAGATGTCCACTTTTCAGTTCAATGAGATCTTCTCCTTTTCTCCTTACCTCACTTAGCCCGACGATGTCCCACTTGATCCTTCGTAGGTTCCTCTTCCAATTAAAGAAGCCTTGAATCAGAAGACAAGGAGCGTCCTTTGTAAGTAGCCAAGGTCAGCATCAGATGGCAGCCTAGTCCGGTCCTCCGGGGATTCTTAGCACCCTCTGCCTTCATATGTCCCACTGGCTGCTACCGCTGCCTTGGCCAGGTACATTCCAGCTGCCGGAGACTGAGGGCCAAGACTTAAGTTGTGGAGTCATTTTGGAGGGGTTTGGCCATAACTCACCACGCTGGCCAAGCGGGTTGGTGAGTGTGGGATAGCATTTCCTCTAATCCCGATGGTATAGTTATACCGCTATTGGAGGTCGTCAGAGCCCCTTTCCCTTTAGTGGGAACAAGATGCAACACGAGAAGGCGGGGTTGACATTTGTCAAGGAGAGGCTGTGATGTTACGCATCACCTGACCTTAGATCCCGTGTATATACATATATATATATATATATATCGGAATGTAAGGTCAGGTGATGCGTAACATCACAGCCTCTCCTTGACAAATGTCAACCCCGCCTTCTCGTGGTACATCCTGTTCCCACTAAAGGAGCTCTGATGACCGCCAATAGCGGTATAACTATACCATCGGGATTAGAGGAAATGCTATCCCACACTCACCAACCCGCTTGGCCAGCATGGTGAGTTATGGCCAAACCCCTCCAAAATGACTCCACAACTTAAATCTTGGCCCTCAGTCTCCGGCAGATGGAATGTACCTGGCCAAGGCAGCGGCCAGTGCGACATGAGGCAGATGGTGCTAAGAATCCCCGGAGGACCGGACTAGGCTGCCATCTGATGCTGACCTTGGCTACATATAATGGACGCTCATTATCTTCTGATTCAAGGCTTCTTGAATTGGAAGAGGAACTACAAAGAATCAAGTGGGACATTGTTGGGCTAAGTGAGGTAAGGAGAAAAGGAGATCTCATTGAACTGAAAAGTGGACATCTCTTCTACTATCGTGGGACTGATACTGGCAGAACTAGTGGTGTTGGATTTATAATAAACAAGAAACTGATGGATAAAGTTGTAGAAGTTGAAAGTTCCTCTGACAGAGCTGCACGACTTGTTATCCAACTCTTGAGAAGATACCAGGCTCAGATTATTCAAACTTATGCACCCACCACAAGTCATCCTGAAGAAGAAATTGAAGAATTTTATGAGGAAATCTGTCATCTAAATAATAAAGGTAAGCAGCACTTAAAGAAAATTATGGGAGATTTCAATGCAAAAATAGGGCAACGGCAACAGAACGAAACTTCAGTAGGTACATTCGGTCACGGCAACAGAAACCAGCGTGGAAATACTCTCTTTAGAGTTTGCAGAGGCAGAAGGGTTTTTCATCTTGAACTCCTTTTTCAAGAAAAAGCCACACAGGAAATGGACATGGAGACATCCAATTGGGACAACAAGTGAAATTGATTTTATTATGTGTAACAAAAAAATCGTCATAGAAGACTGCAGTGTGCTAAACAAGTTCAACACAGGTAGTGACCATAGATTGGTGAGATGTAAGATGCACCTCAATACTAAACTCGAACGTGGCAAGCTCGTAAGACAAACAAAATGTATTGACATAACCAACCTTAACAAACACCATAATACCTTCAAGTTGGAACTGAAGAACAGATTCTCTGCTTTAGAAAGCCTAACATCGGAAGAAGTGGATATTTCTGAAGTTAACAGAAAAGTAACCAAAGCTATTATGGAAACAGCAAAAAAATTAGCTGGGTCTAAGAACAAGTTGCATGTGAACAAATTATCAGGAAAAACCAAAGTGTTGATGCAAAAAAGAAGAGAGATGAAGACAACTAAAGAAGATGTGACTTCCAAAGTGGAATATATAGAGCTATGCAAGACAGTAAGAAAAAGTATCACTGAAGACGTAAGAAAATTCAACTGTGAACTAGTGAGAAAAGCAATTGAAAACTACCAAAGCCTAAAGATACCAAAGGGACATCTCAGTAAGGGAAGAAAACAGATTATGGTACTGAGAAAAGAAGATGGTTCTGTAACAAGAAATAGAGGCGAAACTTTGACAAGAGTGAAAGATTTCTGCTCCAAATTATATGAAAGGGATGATACATGTACTCCTGGCATCATGAAAGGTACCAGTACCAGAGTTCTTCCAGTCCTTCCAGCAGAAGTTAAACATGCAATCAAGAACATGAAGCAGGGAAAAGCTCCAGGAGAAGATGGAATTACTGTAGACATCATACAAGAAGCAAGTGGAGAAATCGAAACAGTACTCGCCCAAATTTTCACTCGATGCCTTAATGAAGGGAAGATTCCTGAGGATTGGAACAACCCTACAATGATCTTGCTACATAAAAAAAGTGACATTGAGGATCTCGGGAACTACAAACCTATCAGCCTCCTATCAGTGGTTTATAAAATCTTCACTAAAGTTCTTTCACACCGCTTGAAGGTGACACTGGACATGGCTCAACCGAGAGAACAAGCTGGATTCAAGAGTGGCTACAGCACAATAGATCATATCCACGTACTGAGAGAACTAATTGAAAGAGCGAGGGAATATGAACTTCCATTGTGCATGGCTTTTATCGATTATGAAAAAGCCTTTGATTCGGTGAAACCATCAGCAGTTACAATGGCTCTGAAATCCTGCGGTATTGAAGATGCGTACATTTATATTATTAATAACATCTATGAAAATGCAAAGATTCGGCTGTTTGAAAATACAACACACATAAAAATTGGAAAAGGAGTGAGACAAGGTGACACCATATCTCCAAAGCTCTTTAATGCCACATTGGAAAATGTCTTTCAATCACTGAACTGGGAAAACAAAGGGATAAAGATTAATGGAGATTATCTAACCCACCTTCGTTATGCTGATGACATAGTCATTTTTGCAACTACCCCATCAAAGCTGCAGAGTATGATCCAGGAACTTGCTGACAAGAGTAAAGAAGTGGGATTAAAAATGAACTTTCAGAAGACAAAAGTGATGTTCAATGCTTTTACACAAAATGAAGATTTATCGATTGATGGAGAAAAGCTGGAGATAACAGACACGTACGTTTACCTTGGACAGCAGATATCAAGTGAGGGTCACATTGATGAAGAAATTAATCGGCGTACAAAACTTGCCTGGAGAACTTTTGGAAGAAACAGCATAATTTTCAAGAGCAATATGCCATTATGTCTTAAAAGAAAAGTGTTTGATCAATGCATCCTTCCAGTGCTTACGTATGGTGCAGAGACGTGGACCTTAACTAAAAGAGACATACAAAGGCTGCAGACAACTTAAAAAAGCATGGAGAGGTGCATGCTTGGTGTAACCAGGAGAGATAAGAAGAGGAACTCGTGGATCCGAAAAATGACAAAAGTGGAAGACATCATGATCAGAGTTAAATCCCTGAAATGGCAATGGGCTGGACATACTGCCAGGACAGACCATTGATGGACAGCCGAAATTTTAGATTGGATTCCAAGGAACAGGAAAAGACCCAGAAGAAGACCACATGGAAGATGGGTGGATGAAATTCGAAAGTATGCGAGAGTGACCTGGAGGAGACTGGCACAAGACAGACCGTTGTGGAGGAAACTTGGGGAGACCTTCATCCAGCAGTGGATTGATAATGGTTGACAATGATGATGATGATGATGATGATGCAGGATTTAACTCTGATCATGATGTCTTCAACTCTTGTCATTTTTCGGATCCACGAGTTCCTCTTCTTATCTCTCTTAGTTACACCAAGCATGCACCTCTCCATGCTTCTTTGAGTTGTCTGCAGCCTTTGTATGTCTCTTTTAGTTAAAGTCTACGTCTCTGCACCATACGTAAGCACTAGAAGGATGCATTGACTCTAAATTATATGAAAGGGATGATACATACACTCCAGACATCATAAAAGGTACCAGTACCAGAGTTCTTCTAGTCCTTCCAGCAGAAGTTGCACATGCAATCAAGAACATGAAGCGGGAGAAAGCTCCAGGAGAAGATGGAATTACTGTAGACATCATACAAGAAGCAAGTGGAGAAATCGAAACAGTACTCGCCCAAATTTTCACTCGATGCCTTAATGAAGGGAAGATTCCTGAGGATTGGAAAAACGCTACAATGATCCTGCTACATAAAAAAGTTGACATTGAGGATCTCGGGAACTACAGACCTATCAGCCTCCTATCAGTGGTTTATAAAATCTTCACTAAAGTTCTTTCACACCGCTTGAAGGTAACACTGGACATGGCTCAACCGAGAGAACAAGCTGGATTCAGGAGTGGCTACAACACAATAGATCATATCCACGTACTGAGAGAACTAATTGAAAGAGCGAGGGAATATGAACTTCCATTGTGCATGGCTTTTATCGATTATGAAAAAGCCTTTGATTCGGTGAAACCATTAGCAGTTACAATGGCTCTGAAATCCTGCGGTATTGAAGATGCATACATTAATATTATTAATAGCATCTATGAAAATGCAAGTGCAAAGATTAGGCTGTTTGAAAATACAACACACATAAAAATTGGAAAGGGAGTGAGACAAGGGAGTGAGACACCATATCTCCGAAGCTCTTTAATGCCACATTGGAGGGTGTCTTTCAGTCGCTGAGCTGGGAAAACAAGGGGATAAAGATTAATGGAGATTATCTAACCCACCTTCGTTTTGCTGACGGCGTAGTCATTTTTGCAACTACCCCATCAGAGCTGCAGAGTATGATCCAAAAACTTGCTGACAAGAGTAAAGAAGTGGGATTAAAAATGAACTTTCAGAAGACAAAAGTGATGTTCAATGCTTTTACAAGAAATTAAGATTTATCGATTGATAGAGAGAAGCTGGAGATTTGGTTAGTTAGTTAATTGATTTTAGTGGCGCAAGGGCCAGGCTTGGCCAAAGAGCGCCAGACACAGAAGAAGCTGGAGATAACAGGCACATACGTTTATCTTGGATAGCAGATATCAAGTGAGGGTCACATTGATGAAGAAATTAATCGGCGTACAAAACTTGCTTGGAGAGCTTTTGGAAGAAACAGCATAATTTTCAAGAGCAATATGCTATTATATATATATATATAATTTTTTTTTTTTTTTTTTTTTTAAATGAACACGGAAAGCGTATGGAAAACTCGGTCAGGAATAATTTATAAAATAAATTTCTTCTTTTTAGCTGGCCGCTCTGCGATGGTCAAAAGCCCACAGGTGCACCCTAAATGCGACATGGGAGATGGCAGCGAGAGAGTGATAGAGTATGGACTATGCAGGCTTCCAGCGAACATTCATTCAAAATAAGAAGAAATGCCTAACTTCTAAAGTTTTCATTGGATTTTGATGAAATTTCACATGGGAATTTATTTTGACACGTCTTGGTTACTGTAAAATTTGCAATTGGTTATTTAAAAAATTGGAGAATTTTTTTGTTTATAAAACTTTTCCCCAGCACTACTTCCCGAATGCAGGCCGGCAAGGAAGTGATTCATTGTCAAAGGGAAGAAGTTTTCACCACCACCCCCTACTTCGTGAACCTCGTTCCCCCACGATGACCCATCACCCTTGGCGCATTCTTTGTGATCAAAAACCTACGGGATGCCCTCGCCTTATTTTTTTTTAATAACTTATTTTTTTCTTTTCTACGGTTCAAGCAGAATACGTGCGACTTCCGTAAATTCAAATTTTGTGCCATTTCTGTACATTTGGAGTAATTTTTTTTAAAAACATGCAAGTTCCGTAAAAGTTAAAAAAAAATTCATACAGCACATAAAATAAAATGAATTAAATATTTTTTCCGTACAGTACAAGTTAAATTTTTTTTTTTTTTTGTACAAGCTGCCAGAATTGGCAATTTAATCAAACATTTTTAGTCGTCATCACGATGAAGTTTGTCGCCAGTGGCGACCTGGCGACCGTGAGTCTGGATCTTTAATGTATTGCTTCACATTAGTACACAACTGCAATGCATCTTCATTCCTCACACGATCAGAACATGTCTTGCTACAAACCTCCCATAAGTAACGCATTTCTCCAGCACACAAACTACTCCTGTTTCTTCTGTAGTACCCAGGTTTCACTGCCATACAACATAGTAAGAACAATTACACTTTCACACACAGCCATGCGGGACTCTCTTGAGAACCCATCATTCCTGTGAAAATCTCCCAAGGCAGCTATGACTTTCAATGAAGAATTCACTTGCTTACTAATTTCACCATCCAATTTGTTTTATTTGTCAAACATGCTTCCTAAATACACAAACTCATTCACCTGGTCAATCACTGTGCCATTTAGACTTATATTACATTCAGTATACTACCAGTTCCTCACTCAGAAACAATAAACTTTAGTTTTTCCCTTATTTATACTAAGTTTGAATTTCATGCAAACTTCGTACATCCGGGACAACATACTCTGCAACTCACTTTTGCTCTCTGCCAACAGGACAGTGTCATCAGCATACAGCAATCTGCACACACGAATATCACCAAGACATAAACCACTATTATCTATTTTGGCATCACAAATGCACGCATCAATAAATATATTAAACAGCCATGGTGACATTACACAACCTTGTCTGCCTACTGCACCAACAGAAAATCATTTTGATACACCACCATTCCTTCGTACACAAGCTCTGCTACAAAAATACATGGCTTTTACACTATAAAGTAAATTCCCACTTACACCATGTTTATTCAGTACCTTCACAGAAGTATCCTATTTATTAGGTCGTAAGGTATATCTAAATCTATGAAGGCAGCAAAAACTTTCTTGCCAACAGGCAGATACTTTTCAGTCATCATGTGTAATGCAAAAATTTGGTTAGTGCAGCCTTTACCAGGCATAAAATCACTCTGAACATCCCACACTTTCTCTGAAATAAGACCCTGTACTTTTTCAATAATGACTTTAGCAAACACTTTCCCTGGCACACTCAGTAGGCTAATACCACAATAGTTTTATGAAATATTCAATTCATGAGGCAACCTTAAGGGTTCTCATATGTTATAAACGTGCTTTAGATTAAATATACATAATATCTAAGGTATTGTTTACCTGATATTGACGAAGTATTTCGCACGTTGTTGCTCTATGAGGCACATGCTACCGGCCCGAGAGAGGTCGATTATGTTAGAAGTTTTTGATTAGTTAAAATTTTTTAGAAATAAAACAATTAGGTTATATATTTTCAGTTCAACTTTCATTCATTTGCACAATCAAACATTTAAAATTTACTATTAATTAAAAGATGGTAGTAGAAAAAGTTATACTCATCAGGTTGGGAGAAGTCTCACAAGGGGTTCATCGTCACGTTGTTACGGCGAGCGCTTTCATCACCGGAATACAAGAAAAGTATCATCAAATACACCAAAAGTGTATTTAATATTATTCATCTGTATTAAAATACCTTATAGTAAAACTACAGAAGACGTACAGTTTCTTATATAGTTTTTCTTAATTTTTACTATTTTTATGTTAATTATTCTTGATGTCAAATAACGATTTTACATTTTAAACTTTTTTGGCATTTTTTATTTTTATAATAAAACCGTTTTATCCATAGCATTAAAGGTTCCAAAAAGTTAGTTAATATACATCCTCTAGACCAACTTCCAAAAAGGGCTTTCATTGGCCAGAATCATTTTATTAACTGTGATGCAATTAAATTAGATCTGCTAACCTGACTCATATTTTTGAGAACTATTTTTCTTAAGGCTGTTTTAATAAAATAAGCAGGTACTTGGTTACCTAGAAAGCTATTTAAGAGGAGACTAATGTGTTCATGGAAATCTGAAGTATTGTTGCATATTCTGGAAATTCTAAATACCTGTGAAATAAATAAATTCTCTATTACTTTAGAGGAGATATTATTTGTCCAGTGTAAATATTTAATTACTTTAAAAGGAAAATTATTTCTTTTATCAAATAGGGTAACGGTAGGGTTACCATTATTAAATTTTATGCTTAAATCTAAGAAATCAAGCTCCTGGTTATTTTGGTTAGTTTTACTTAATTTAAGACAGCTAGGGTAGATATCTGTAAAATCTTTCTCTATTATTTCAGAGTTATTAATACAGAGCAAATCATCAATATATCTGTAAGTATATAAGTAGCTATCTGAGTCCAAGGACCTATATTTTATAAACTTATACACTTCATAGAACAGAAATAGATTACAGACACTGGTGGATCGGGAGCATCCCATAGGAATACCATTAATTTGCTTATAGAGTGATTGATTAAAAAAGAATATGGTTATTATTAACACAACAGTTAAGTAAAGTATTCCAAGTATTGGCTTTAACAATTTGGTTAATTTTAAATTTTACAAACACCTTAAATGTGGAAATAATATCTGAAAGAGGCAGATTGGTATATAGGTTCTCGAAATCATAACTATTAATATCTATAGGCATTAAGCTAAAAATAGAGGAAATTACTTCAGAATTGTTATTTATAATCCAAAAATCCTCGTTCTGCAGATTAGTACTGTTTCTAATAAGTTCCAAAACTTTTTTTAGAAGTGCTTCAAAAGCCTGGTCTATTTTTTTTTTTTTTTTTTATGACTTCTAATGCCACTGGCTATGAACTTGAATTTCACAGTATCTTTATGAAACTTTGCAGTAGCAAAAAGAAAAGGGAAATTCAGGCTCATAACCCCTAACCAAGGGAATTTTAAGGTTTCTGTAGTAGGCTTTAAACAGATTACCAAGTTGTTTGGTACTATAACTGACAGGCTCATAGGTTACTCTATTATTAAGTTTTTGATTAATTAATTCAAAATAGAAACTTTTACAAATAATTGTAAAATTATTGCAAGATTTATCAGTGGTTGTAAAAATATATTTCTCTTGAAGTTCAGAGAGAGACTTTTTTGAAGCACTGGAGAACTGCAGATTGCTATTAAAGCATATCCTAAGACCAGCCAACTTTTCAGAGAAGTTAGAGATAACATTTTATTTCCACTCTACAAAAGCCTCAATTGGCTGATTGTAGGCATGGAATCTACAATTGTTGGAAATGTTTTGGTGGTAGTTTGGCCAATGATTCTAGGACAGCAGACAGTAAAGTCTGCTGTCCTAGAATCGTTAGACAATTATTTGTTGTTGTTTTTTCAGACAGTAAAGTGACAAAAGTTGCCAGTGGTGGGTTTCAGGCTCTAAAACATTGCTCAGCCAGAATCAGGTATATGTTAATACTAACAGGCTCCATTCCTTTTAATACTACATATACCGTCAGATTCACCCAAATCTGCATAAAAACTCAGCTACAGACCCCTTGTTGTAAAATCAAATCCTACTGTCATTTAACTTCTTCATAAATACAGATATCCTCTTGCTTCTCCAGAAGTTTATGTGCCATTCCAATATTGTCTGTAAATGGGAACACGCTTTACTTATAAAATAGCTCTTATCAAAATGTCAAGAAAAGAATTGGACACAAAACTGATGCAGAGATGCCAACATCTGAAGGAAGTTATCAGTAGTCCATATGAGCGCCTGCAGTTTTTCCGTAGTGAAGTCAAGTTCCTACATTAAAATTTGCAGGGTAGCATCCGTATTTCCCTTAAATTAAAAAAAAAAAAAAAGAGTAAATACACAAAAAATACATACTATTTCAACTCCACCTTTTAATAAATATGTTATATCATAAGTGGGTCATTCCATGTGAAGTCACCTAGGCCTCCTGCCATACCATGTCTGATTTGCTTGAAAATTATTTTACTGTTAGACATTCAGGAGAATAGCATATCATATTTTTTTCAGATTTTTTGCATAAGTATTGTCACCTGTGGTGCCACCTGAAATATGCGCATTTGCACTTTGCTTATGTCTCAAGGCCACTGCTTGTTACCACTTTTCCTCTGATAACTTCAAAATTTTCTAACCGATTCTCATGATCTTGGTGTCTAATTAAAGATAACATTTTAGGCTACATGATTAGACAATTATTTGTTGTTGTTTTTTAAATTTAATTATAGAGATATACCACGACAAAGAAATATTTTAAACTGCTATAACTTCTCTATACTTAAATTTACAGGATTGTTAAGTGGTTAGCTTAGCAACACATGGTAAAAATTTGGTAAAGGTGTTTTCTTGCACAGTGAAAAAAAAATTAACACATCTGCAGCCCAAACCCGTAAACATAATGTAACTTACCATTGTTTGAATGTATTTTTTCTTAAAAAGTACGTCTTGTTATTTAATATTGCAGTCTGATGTGAGTGTTAACATATATATATATTAAGAAGAACTCATGGATAAGGAAAATCACAAGCGGAAGACATCGTGATCAGAGTAAATTCCCTGAAATGGCAATGGACTGGACATGTTGCCAGAAGAATGGACCACCGATAGACAACCAAAATTCTAAACTGGATTCCAAGAGACAGGAAAAGACCCAGAAGAAGACCACCTCGGAGATGGGTGGATGAAATTCGAAAGCATGTGGGAGTGACATGGAGGAGACTGGTGCAAGATATACCATTGTGGAAGAAACTTGGTGAGACCTTCATCCAGCAGTAGATTGATAATGGTTGATGATGATGATATATAGGCTAAATATTTGTTCTTAAAATTTATCTTCCTAAAAAATTTACCTTTGATGCCATTATAACTTTCTTTTTTTGTTTCTTTCAACAGAGACAGTTCTATATTATTAATAATTTATAATGTTTTACACAATTTAGTTATTTTTCATGCTCCTGATTAATTTTTCTTTATCTACCAACTTGCAAGCTTTTCAAAGACTCAGTGTGTGCATGTGTCAGAAGAAAATTCACCCAGTCAGGATACATTGCTGATGCTTATACATATGGCATGGAAGTCAGTATGTTTTGTCAATATAGCTGCTTTTAATTAATTGCCACCATGGATGTTGCCACTGTGGGTGCACAATGACATGTCTGAAAACAGGAATTCTGGCTCAACTTTTTTCTTGCTTATCTGCCTCTACACATGAGTAACATGTTGCTTTCCCCATGGCTCTGAGTCATCTTTCTGGGACTGCTGCCCAACCAGTCAGTGCTGACTTAGATAACTAACAGAGGCAGTGAATTAGTATTTCTCTTATGAAGAGAAATACTAAGGGAAGTAAAGAAAGTGCTATGAAGCAAGAATTAAGATACAATATTGGAAAGACAATACCAGGTACAAGAAGCAGTCATTGTTCTAAAACTTGTGAATGAATTTACACTAAAAGTATCACAAATTTCAACCAGTTCTGATGTTTTCACTGCCAAGGTTATAAAACAAGATGTCAGCATTACAGAATCCTTATCAACCTATTCAAAAGAAGAGTATGTTGCCTGTGTGTACAACAAAAAATGGTGGCTTGGAAAAATCATTGATGTGTTGCAAAATCATGAAGATTGCTATGTGCATTTCCGTCATCCTCATGGCCCTACTCCAACTTATGTTTGGCCTTAGCAGCCAGATTTGTGCTGGGTACCATTTGGTAACATTTTGCAGAAAGTGTCCCCTCCTGTAACCACAACTGGAAGAACATATTCCATATCACAAAGAATTACTAACAAAATAATCAATTTGTTTGACACTTGAAAATAATTTCCACATTTTGGGGGGGGGGGCTCATACTTTATAATTAAGGTATATGAATACACTGAGTGGCCACTTTATTATGACCACCTGACAGTTTTAAGCAAATGAGCTATGGCTGCACGCTGTTCCCGCCAGAGGGCGAGGCTAGTATAAAAGGGGAAAGCTTAGTGCTTGCGACAGTAGAAGAAGTGATTTTTGGGTGACGAGATGGGTAAAAAATGCGATTTGACGGACTTTCAACGTGGGATGATTGTAGGAGCTCGGGGCCATGTAATGAGTATCACCGAAACCGCCGCATTCGTGAAATATTCCAAAACAGCTCTTGTTAAAGTGTTTAAAGACTGGACTGTCAGCCAAAAAACTGGGTCTCTACATGCAACGTGTGGTCATCATCGACTAGTGACTGCTCAGGCGAAACAGAGTGTCCAGACTGGTAACAGACAACAGAAGGGCAACAGTGCAGCAAATTACAGACCATCTTAATCAAGGATCCCTCAAATGATCTCTGCACGCACTGTTTGCCGTACACTGCATCAGATGGGATATGGCAGATGAAGGCCTGTTCAAACATCTTTCCTGTCTGCAGCAGTTAACAAGAGAAAACGTCCCCAGTTCACACAGGAGCACAAGGATTGGACAGTCGATAATTGAAAACAAATTATGTGGTCCGATGAATCACATTTTCAGTTGCCCCATGCCAATGGCAATGTAGATGTTTTGATACTTTTTCACTGTCATCATAGCCAGTTAAGTGCTAGTATTGCAATTTGAGTGAATATATGTTTGAACAATTGTAAGTTACATTGTGTTTGGGCTGCAGATGTGTTAATTATTTTTTTCACTGTACAAGAAAACACCTTTACCAAATGTTTACCATGGGTTGCTAAGCTAACCACTTAACAACCCTGCAAGTTTGAATCCTGTAAATTTAAGTATAGAGAAGTTATAGCAATTCAAAATAAATAATGTAAATATTTCTTTGTCATGGTATATCTCAATAATTAAATAAAAAAAATAATAATAATCTAATCTTGTAGCCTAAAATGTTATCTTTAATTAGACACCAAGATCATGAGAATTGGTTAGAAATTTTTGAAGTTATTAGAGGAAAAGGGGTAACAACAAGCAGTGCAGGACCTTGAGACATAAGCAAAGTGCAAATGACCATTTCCATCTCAATTCAGGCAGGCATGACCAACATGTGTCAGTTCACTACCTCCGATGTTTTTAAAAAATTATGGTAGCTACTCCTAATAGAGGTATAAAAAGTACTGCAAAAGGATTTTTCATAAAAAAAATTTTTTGGGTCGAGCTACAGCATTTTGAAAATAGGTAAAAATACACTTGTGACGAAAAGCATGTGAAACGCCAAATTTTTAAGTGCACACTGCTCCTGAACTATAACAGGTAGAGACTTGATTTTTTTTTTTTTTATTTTGAAGCTACTGAATTGGCCTTTCTTCAAATTCATAGAAATTGGTCAAATGAATGTTGCCAGATGGCAAAAAACATTATATTTATTACAAAAAATGTTTATTTTCCACAAATTTAGGATTTTTTTTTTTTTAAAGAAAAATACTTATCAGGTGGGTAAGTCTGCCGACCTGCACCCCTACTAGGGTTGTCTTAGCAGTCATTTTATTTTTATCCTGTGATGCTTGTAACTCATAAAATTAATTTCTTAAAACATATACAAAATTTCAAAAATCAACATTTTTTTAATTGCAATATCTCAAAAACCCCATTTTTAAAAATTCTGAAATTTTGTCCAAACAATGTCTTAATGGTAGGTAGTTTACTGGGGGAGTCAGGTTACTGGATTTTTGCCTTGAAATTTTCTTACATATATTTGAAAATGACACTTTTTTTTTTTACAATTTCTTTTTTTTTTTTTTTCTAATTTTTTAAAAATGGCACTTTTTTCAAATTTTTGAATACAGTGAAAAAATGAGAACTGTAAACATTATTTAGTAAAATTTTAATAGCAGGAGAACACAATTCCCGGCAGGGCTGGCACTAAGCATTCACACCAAGTCGCCAAATGTGACTAAATCTGAAAATGGCAAGAAAAATTTAGTAACAGTGAAAATGGTGGTGAATGATTTTATGAAACTTGGGCAATTTTTGACTTATGGGTAAACTACAATTTGCAGTAATTTTTGGGCTAAACTGCAGCTGATATGATTTCAAAGTTTGATTTTCCAAAACTGTGGCACTGAAAATGGTACTGCCCGGTGCAATTTTTATGGAGTACTGTGAAACGCCTATTAAAGCTGCTTGAGAGTCATTGGGGGAGTCAATGAAAATAAGAGCTACTGAAGGTAGGGGATATCGAGACGGAAGAAACTCTTCAGTAATTTATAATGAGCGGATCCAGAGAAATGGGATAGCAGAGGTTAAACAGTCTGCAGCACATAGTCCAGTGTTGGTGTTGCACTTTGACTTTGCTCAAAACTGATTTGTAATTCTACCTGATGAAGTACAATGTTACTACTGGCAAACAATGTCCAGATCTCACTCTTTAGATGCATTGCATACTTTCCAAATGAGACTAAGTCTTTTGTGGTAGCATGCAATGATATAAGTCATGACACAGCACATGCTCTGTGCACCATTCTGCTCATAAAAAGTGAAATTGCTAAGACTTGTCCTTTGGAAGAATTTAAAGCAATTTTTTACATCTCAGATGGAGCAGTCTGGCACTTCAAAAACAAATAAACTTATGAAGAGGGACCCAAATGTAACAAGGAAGTGGATCTTCTTAGCCACAGGCCAATGTAAGAGTGCATGTGATGGTGTGGGTGGCCTGTGCAAACATTTTGCTACTAAATTCAACTTACAGAAAGGAGCTTCACAAGCTATAAGAGATGCACCTTCATTTGTTGAAACTGTCTCCCCCTTGATCCCAAAGACTAAACTTCTACTCCTCACAACTTGTGAAGTTCAATCCTATTGAACCAGCAAAGTAGAAGAGTGGGATGCAGTAAAATCTGTTGTTGGAATACAGTCACAGCATTCCTGGTTAGTACAAGGAAATAAACCATCAATGGCCAGAACAGTCCAGCACCCACATAAAGCAGTGCAATTTTCAAGCCAACAATAAAAGAACCCATTTTCTGTGAATGATTTTCAAATAGGAGAATTCATAGGATGCATTTAAGACTATAACTGGTGGATGGATGGGACAGATTACAAACATATCTAAAGGATTCAAAGACATTACAGTATCTTTCATGCACCCTAATGGACCAGCTAGAGATTTTTGGTAGCCAGAGGAATGTGGCAAGAAAACAGGTCAAGTGTCCAGTGCCCTTAAAAAATGTACTTCTAAAGGTGAATGCCCCATCTCCTGTTGGACATTCTGCATGACTTCATACCTCTGATGAGAAGGAAATCAATAAAATCCAGAAGCTTTTCTCAGTTTGAATAATTTGTAGTTATGATGGTAAGCTCATAATTTTGTTTTTTTGATGCCTTTTTTCTTAGGCAAATAGAAATTCAATCTTAACTGCAACTGAGATAATGTATTGTATGTGTACAGACTATGGATTTAAA
This sequence comes from Macrothele yani, assembly GCA_039090855.1. Classification (NCBI taxonomy): domain Eukaryota; kingdom Metazoa; phylum Arthropoda; class Arachnida; order Araneae; family Macrothelidae; genus Macrothele; species Macrothele yani. The sequence goes on from CM077014.1 coordinate 8,336,226, forward strand.
AAATAATTAAACATGTACATAGGTGACAATTATTAAAAATCATAAAAATAACTTTAAAATATAGATTGACACTGCAATTTGGAATATATACTCAGGTAAACTTTTCAGAAATATCTTTTGAAGTGTTTTTTTAGTAACCAAACCATGAGGTTTGAACAGGAGAGAAGTGCATTTTCAAAAATTTGTAGGGAAATTTGAAGGCAAAAATCCAGTGACCTGATTCCCCTAGTTAACTACCTACCATTAAGACATTGTTTGGACAAAATTTCAGAATTTTTAAAAATGGGGTTTTTGAGATATTGCAATTCAAAAATGTCGATTTTCTGAAATTTTGTATATTTTAAAAATTAATTTTATGAGTTGCATGCATCACAGGATAAAAATAAAATTACTGCTAAGACAACCCTAGTAAAAGTGTAGGTTGGCACACTTCCCCACCTGATAAGTCTTTTTCTTTAAAAAAAAAAAAAAAATCCTAAATTTGTGGAAAATTAAAATTTTTTGTAATAAATATAGACTTTTTTTGCCATCTAGCAATATTCATTTGATCGATTACTGTGAACATAAAGAAAGCCAATTCAATAGCTTCAAAATAAAAAAATTCAAGTTTCTACCTGGAGCAGTGTACATCTAAAAATAAAAATAATTCAAGTCTCTGTACAGGAGCAGTGTACATTTAAAAATTTGGTGTTTCACATTATTTTCGTTACAGGGGTAATTTTTTGCCTATTTTCAAAATGCTGTAGCTTGACCAAAAAAATTTTTTGTGAAAAATCCTTTTGCGTTACTTTATACCTCTATTAGGAGTAGCTACCATAATTTTTTCAAAAAAATTGGAGGTGGTCAAGTCAGGTCAACTGACACCCCCTGCCTGAATTGAGATGGAAAGGGTCAAATGCACATATTTCACGTGGTGCCACAGGTGAGAATACTTATGCAAAAAATCTGAAAAAAATATATCCTATTCTCCTGAATGTCTAACAGTAAAATAATTTTCAAACAAATGTGGGACTGAGTGGCAGGATTTTTTTTTTTTTTTTAGGTGATTTCACGTGGAATGACCCAAGTGTGTGATGTGGGACTGATGCCACACACTTATGGTTATTCCTCCTGTTTTTTACAGTGAAAATAACGACCGCAATTATCTTTTCCTCCGTGTGTGGTTGAAAAATCATCAGCACACAGGGAACAAAACCTATGGTTTTCGGATACCCGAGATGATTTTAGACATGGAAATTCTTGCGAATCACTCTCCTTAAATTTTTGATAACTTTTTTTGCTTTTTAGATCCAAGAATATTAGCAGAGGCAGGTGGGCGTTTACCCAATGCTATTGCAAGTAAATTTGCATGCGACAAACACAACGGAAGCAAAAACCAACGACGCACAGAACAATTAACTATGAAAGGTTTCATAGCTTTATTATGTGGATAAATAGAAAAATAGCTAGCCCTAAATGCTTATGATACAAAAAAACTAATCAAAAAGATATTTTAAATTCATTAATAAATCAATTCTGAAAAAAAAAAAAAAGAAAAAGGCAATGCAAATAAAATAAATTATAATGAAAATTCATGCAATGTTTGATTAGTAGAATATAAGTTTTCTGCTAAGATGCAGGGAAATAGAATGCCACAACTTAATCTGCAAGTGAGTAATGAAAATAAAATCATCAAATAAAAAACAAAAGAATTAAAACTGAAATTAAAACATTCCCAACAAAGAATGATCTGGCTATGGGGAAAACATTAATCTTTAAAACAAGCTATTAAAAAAGAAAGAAAGTTCCTGTGAATCTGACAAGAAAAAAATCAGAAAGATGATACCGAATTTTCGAATATAATAAGCACGTCTTTTGAATCCATTCTGATGCGAATGAAGTTTATCAAAGCTATTCAAAATCAATGGAATCGATTTGGAAAACAATCAAACTGGTTCCAACACAATCGATAAAACATTCAGAAATAGAAACATCTACTTAGTTCCACCAGCGGCTAAAAAGCATGTTACGAAAATTAACAAATGGTTAACAAAAAGTTTCTCATACTACAAGGAAGGCACCAGGGACAAAGAGATTTTCAAATCGGACAGTTAAAAGAAGAAATATAAAAAAGGAAACATTATATAAGTTTAAGAACTTTGCATAGCGGAAAAGTTGAAAATAGGAGAAAATTATTCTTCATGGTAAAAGTGTTTTACCTTTATGCAGGTAGTGAGAAGTCTTTGTGTTACTTAAAGAGGATAATGCTCCACATCTCTGCTGTAGCAAATGGCATACAGTGAAGAAGGAATTTCTCAATAGCGTTTTTAGAAGCTTAGTGATACAGCTGCAAACTGAAGTACACAAATACCACCTACCGACAGAACTTTGAACTACAAAAATCCTCATATACTAGCCTTAAGTGTTCTACAAGATAAATGGCATCCGGTGTTAAAAAAATTTTTAAATTGCACATGTAAAAACAGTGATATTGAGAAAAACAGAATAAGCATGTGCGCCCCTAGCGGTGAAATTGTGCACTATTTTGGAAAGAAAATACACACACAGTTTGCAAGTTAATAGTATCTGACCGAAGAAAGAAGTACTTTAATTGGGTTTTTAGTCCCATAGATATTGCTGTAAACGGAAACGTGAACTTACGCCCTCTGGTGGCAGACTTGTGACCTATGAAAAATTTTAAATTATATGAGAAACATTTCCCCAAAGAAATACTCTCCAACAAAGAAAGATTTTTTCAAAATGGACTCTTAGAAGCAGAGATACCGACAAAAATAAGATATGCATTTACACACCCTGGTGGGAAAACCATGTACTATTTTAAGAAAGTAAAAAAGGTCTTTCAATGTGAGTGGTATCGGTCAACAACGGAATTTTTTCAATCGAGTTTTCAGGAGCTCAGATTTTGCTACAAGTACATCAGATGCAGAAATTAACACTCATGCCCCCTGGTGGCTAAACCATTCTTTATCAAATATTAGAAATTATAGGCTAAGCATTTCCTATCAGCAGCTGTATCTGGTGCAGAAAGAAGTTTTCTAATCAGAATTTTAGAAGCAGAGATGTTGGGGAAAACGCAATTTACTTTAACGCGACTCGATTTCTTGACCTTTTCTTGACTTTTACAGGACATTTCTTGACCCTAAAGCTAAGTTTTATCAACGATTCTTTCTGTCAATAGTGTAGGAGTTTGGTTATTTTAATTAATTAAATATAAAATCTTATTATGTAATTAAGAAATTAACAGGGTAAATTGAGTATAAAATGATTTCTAAAAGTTTAAATAAATAGCAATTTTTTTAACAATAAACTTGCATTTAGTGAAAAACTCAAAATATCCTACTATAAAGAATTACCGTAATTTTCGGACTAAGAGCCGCATCGATGTAAGGGCCGCAGGTGAGAAATTTTGCAATCTTGGAAGCAAAAGTTGCCGTAAGGGCCGCACCTGTGAAGTCGTGGTGCTGCTCAGAAAGCTAAATTATCTTCCTTATTTTCATGAATTAACTCACGCCCAACGTGATTATATGTATACTTCAAAGGTTAATTCTGCAACTCAGTGTCAATCTGCTTTATACACTTATTTTTTCATACTGGCAAAAATTCTTATTTGTACATTTTTTATTAATCATGCTAATGATGTTATTTGTTTGCCTTTATTAAATGCTCAAAACCATTTATGTAATCAATATAAATCACAGTTAATCTTAAGACTCCCGTTAGAATATTGCATTGCTCGTAAAACCGCACAATTGTCTAAATTCCATTCAATGTGGATGTCTGCTACAGGATGGTTCTCTGTTCACCGCAATAGAATCCGTCTTAGAAGTAATTAACTTATAAATTATCGCTTGTAATGCTTTCGATTAATGTTTTCTTTAATAATATGTTCCTTCTATGTTATGCTTTTTTTCTCATCTAGAAATGTTTTTGTTAGAATGAAGTTGCGCTTCCTTTTACCAGCTGCCTCGCACGTGTTCGCGGATCTGGCCACCAACACTTCCAAACAGCAGTGCCGCTTTCTTTCTTTCAAGTGGTTTGACATACTTTAATTTATGGCGCACAGAGCCTTCGCGTTGAGCTTCACTTTTATATGAATGGGAAAGTTCTCCCTTCTTTTTTTCTTTTCCAGCCGAAGCCTTCAACTTCCACTATCGTCAGTCAATAAAAATAAAATAAAAAAGATTAAACTCGAAGCAAAACTCAGGAGCACAGAGCCAAGAAACACCTGTATCGCATGTCAGATTAACCAAGAAGAGTGAACAGAATTTGTCTTTCCGTCCAGCCAGTATTGTTTGGAATAGGTCTCTGCTAATGGAATCATCCTGGGGCAGGCTTTTGGGCAGGAAAGTGCCCATCAAACCGGTCTCCCCACCTCAGTGAAAATCAACGTTCCTTCCCTTGGCTGCATCGCACCTTCCTGCATGATGTATGCTGCAGCCAACGAAAGAGATACGCTGGGCGCGCTATCCACAGAAGACTCGGACGTCACGCTACTCGTCTGTGTGCTTATGTCCCCATTCCATCCCCCACGCAAAGGGCATTTGAGTCAGGCATTCCTGTCCTCTCCCACTTTCCCTCCTAAACCAACATCAGGACAGTGGAGTTATCGTTTAAATAGATGTGTCTAACGTATGAGTAGAAAGGGGAAAAACTTGATCACAGTGGAGTTTGTGGGGAAAAAAAACGTGGTTTGAAAAAATTTACTAAGCATCTGCATGAAAAAAAAAAAAAAAGGGTGGGAAGAAACAGTCTTATCGAAAACAAATTCGGCATAAGAGCCACTTCGGCATAAGGGCAGCACACCCGAAAAATTTCACTTTTAGTAACGTAAGAGCCGCTGCTCTTAGCCCAAAAATTACGGTACTTGCAACCGGGAAACCACATTACACAAAAGTATGTTAAGCGAGTATAGGAAGTACATTATAAAGGTTTAGACTATTATCAACAATTAAAATTAATAGCAATTTATTTAAATTTTTGATAACACTATTTACTCAGCAAATAAATGCTATTCAAAACAAGGTTCACACTTTTGCACAAAGTATCCCAATGTGAGTGGTATCGGACAACTGAAAAATTGCACTCAATTAGGGCCACACTTATTTACAAGCTGTTCTATGATTTTGAAAGTTTTATTGAGAATGTTTGCTAGTGTAGGTCTTCCTTAGTAGTTTATTCAACTGAGTCTTCTTATGAACCACTTTCTTTGACCATGTTTCCAGTTTAATCAAGCCCTCAGTGCTAAGTCTTTCATTGTGTGAGGCTAATAATTCTTTCACATCATCAGTTTCTAAATCAAGCTTTTCAGGTAGCTGGAGAATATCTTTAACAATATTATTAATCTAACAGTTGGTTCAAATCAGTCACAAATTGTGGACGAAAAGTTTATGTCAAAGTCTAACCATGCATTACTGTGTCATCATTTTCCATGCACTATCGAAGTTGCCGTGATACTGCATGCAAAATATTATAATCACGACTAAACTGTGTAACAGTTTCCTTGTTTTTTACTAACTGTTACTAAAATAAGCTGTCTTCAGATCACGATGCGATAAATAATACGATTCAAAAGTGGCAATAGCTCCTAAGGTGTGTTTGTTAGGTAGCAAAAGAAATAAAAATTACATAAGTGTGTGGTCTGTTGCTTATGTGGGGTGGCTGGGACCATTTCATAGAGTTTGAAAGTTTAGTTATAAATTCACCAGCTTCATATTTGTTATGTCCACTTTTTCTTGTAATTTTATGGATTTCTGTGACATTTTACCGTTATTTTACTTTCATCAAAACGTTTTTTTTTTGTTAAGATATTTTTACAAGAATGTCCTCAGTAAATCAATAAAAAAAGCAACATCAACGAGAATTCCCCCTCTCCGATCAAGGAAACCAGAAACAAGCGTAGCGTAAATGAAGATTTCTAGACTCCAAAGCATGCAGCTTCCAATTGGTAGAAATTTTCAGTGTGTTGTTGATAAGTTGTGTCAGAAATGGGTAAAAATGTTGTACCTACATTATTGCAAACATGCATTAAGTAGACATATATAAGGCTCGGTATTGCTGTACACACAGAAAACTGAAAAAGTTATCTAAATCAAATACTTCCTTGTTGGATAACATTTAGCCCCCAGGGCAAATAATGAAGAGCTTTAACAATTCAAATGTGATGTACGACATAGCTTTAACTCCACAGTTTGTGGCTGTGTGTGTAAGCTGCTTTAATTTCTGTTTATATTGCATTAGCTTCTTCAGCCTATTCCAATAACTTTTTCTTAGAGTGGAAGTGCACTGACTGACATTCGGAACAATTCGGAAAATTATACAGATGCAATTTTAAATGCTCGTACATCTCTTTATACTGTTTTGCTATAATGCAAACAAAAAAGAAAACAAGATGACATTGAATATTCGGTTGTAATGAGCATGTCCTTTGAATCTTTTCTGATGTGAATTAAATTTATCAAAGTTATTCAAAGTCAATGAAACCGGTTAAAAAAATATCAACCGGATTTCTTCAATTAACGAAACATCCAGAAATAGAAGTAGCTACTTACTTCCACCAGCAGCTAAAAAGTATGCAACAAAAATTAACAAACTGTGTACAAAAAGTTCCTCACAGTAAAAGGAAGTTATCAGGGACAAACAGATTTTCAAATTGAACAGTTGAAAGAGAAATATACATGATATAACTCTACGCCTGCTAGCGAAAGAATTTTGCATAATGGGAAAGTCAAAAAATATTCATGGGAAAAGTTATGCTAAGGAAAAGATCTGTGCATTGTTGAAAGAGGATAAAGTACCACATTTCTATTGTGGAGAATGACAAACAGTAGGGGAAAAAAATCTCAATAGAATTTTTAGAAGCAGAGATACGGCTGCAAGCAGAAGTACACAAACACCACCTAGTGGCAGAACTGTGAACTATAAAACTCCTCAAATAATAACCAAGTGTTCTACAAGGTAAATTGGCATCTGGTGTTGAAAGAATTTCTTAAATCGTACATTTAAAAGCAGAGATATTAAGAACAGATTAAACATTGGCGTCCCCTAGCAACAAAATTGGGCATTATTTTGGGAAGAAAAATACACACAGAGTTTTCATAGTTAGTAGAATTTGACCTAAAAAGGATCTTTTATATTGAGTTTTTAATCTCGCAGATATTACTGCAAACGGAAATGTGAACTTACGCCCTCTAGTGGCAGACTTCTGCATTAAGAAAATTTGAAAATACATATGAGAAGCATTTCACAACAGAAACGCTCTCTAAAAAAGAAATAACTTTTAAAATCAGACTCTTAGAAGCAGGTATATTGACAAAAATAAGTTATACATTTGTGCCCCCTGGAAGGAAAACTATATACTATTTTAAGTGGGAGGTGTTGTTCTCAAAACATTTTCCGAGGTAAGCGGTATTGGTCTAAGAAATAATTTTTTTAGTAGACTTTTTCAGAAACTTGGATTTTGCTGCAAATACATCAGAAGCAGGAATTAATGCTTACACCCCCTAGTGGCCAAACCATATTTTATCAAAATTTTGAAATTATATTCAAAACATTTCTCATCATGAGCAGTATCCGATGCAGAAAGAATTTTTCAAATCAGAGTTTTAAAAGCAGAGATATCAGGGGAAACGCAAGTTACCTTTACACCCCCTAGTGGAAAATCTATATTATGCATTACTTGAAACTATATGAGAAACATTTTGCACCAGAAACGCTCTGTAACAAAGATAGAATTTTTCAAATTGTACTCTTAGGAGCAGAAATATAGTCAAAAATAAGATATACATCTACGCCCCTGGCGGGGAAACTATGCACTATTTTAAGCAATCATTTTCCCGCTAGGTGGCGTAGATGTAAATGTATCTCAAAACGTTTTCCTAAGTGAGCGGCATCGGTCCATGAAAGGATTTTTTCAGTTTACTCTTTCAGAAGCTCAGATTTTGCTGAAAATACATCATAAACAGAAATAAACACTTACGCCCCCTGGTGGCAAAACTGTTCCTCTCTAAAAATTAATTATATGCAAAAAAGATTCTCATGAGAAGCTGTTTCTGATGCAAGAAGAATTTTTCAATTCAGACTTTTAGAAGCTGAGATATCGAGGGAAACACAATTTACCTTTGCGCTCCATAGTGGTAGATCTATGCATTATTTGAAAAAGAAACTGTGCCTAAAATAATACTCTGCATTATAAATGGTATCAAAAGGAAGAAAGAATTCTTTCAATCAGATATTTAGAAGCAAATATATGCAATAAAATGTATTTTAAATTCGATATATTCATTTACACTCTCTAGCGGCGAAGTTGTGCATCCGAAAAACTCGGGGGAGGGGGGGGGCGAAACAAAGGATCATCATTCTCACACTTCAATCTTGCCAATGCAAAAAGAATTTTTTAAATCGGACTAATAGTTGCAGAGATATAATGTCCACGGACAGACGGAGAAACCGACAACATAAGCGCAATATTTTTTACAAATGACCAAATTGTGGCATCGATCGTCGACACGCGGTGGCCCGATAAGAACAGGTTTGAACATCGTGTATACTTCGTGATCGATTCCCACCATACGTGAAGAAGCTCCAATGTTCGCGACGCCAGCATGTGGTTTCATCAACATTGTACTTCACAATACATCACATCACGATACCACGATGGACGACACATCATAGTATTGTTAGCTAAAAAACTGGATCCTCAATGTAAAACTTACACCAGTTTTTCACGATATAATGGTACATCGCCCAGCCCTAATGACCCACGACGAATGTTTCTGTGAAGCAAACAAGCAAGTCATCGGTAGCTTACGTTCGACAAAAAGACCTTACTGTCGGTCCACATTCGAAATAACTGTGGTTGGCAGAGTGCCAAGATGAGTCCATGAACGCTGAAGAAGAGAACGGTATTACGGTGTGTCCCTTCAGAAAATCTATTAGCTTTCAATTTCTTTTTAGCTCAAAGCTGAAATTGGATTTTTACAGGGTAAGGCACACAGGGAAAAAAAAATTGACTGTGACCTTTCTTTGACTTCCATGGCTGTTTTCTCATTTCGTGACCTGGTAGACATTCTGTCTATCTATGTATAACTTGAAATTATATGAGAACATTTTACACCAGAAACACTATCTAGCAAAGAAGGAATTTTTCAAATCTGACTCTTAGAAGCAGAGATATTGCCAGAAATAGGATATACATCTATGCCCCCTGGTGGAGAAACCTTACATGATTTTAAGAAGAAAATATTCTCAAATGCTTATCGGCATGAGAAGTATCGGTCCACAAAAGAATTTTCTCAATCGAGATTTTAGAAGCTCACATTTTGATGGAAATACCTACGAAGCAGAAATGAACGCTTATGCCACCAGGTGGCCAAACCATATTTTATAAAAAAAAAAAATTAGAAATTACAATAAAAAAAATTCCCACTGGGAGCTGTATCCGGTGCAGGAAGAATTTTTCAAATTGGAGTTTTAGAAGCAGAGATATCGAGAAAAGCGCAATTTACCTTTATTCCCCCATATAAAATACTTGAAAATTTAAATTATATGAAAAATATGTCGCACCGGAAACTGAATCCTACAAAGCAACCTTCCCAAAAACCAGTCTCCACTCGCCAAATGGCGCCTAGTTTTCCTGAAATGGCTTGTAAATTTATGACATCACTTGCACACTGTGGCCGGTAGATTTTTTTTTTTTTTTTTTTTTTTTAAGACTGCAATAAGCAAGTTTTGCTGCATGCATTTTTTGAAATGCTGTCTTATTTACTTAGGCGTTAATTTTTTATTCATTCTTGAATGACGCCTTTTTTTCTCCACGCTGCGCCTCCACGACTCGATTTCCTGTCAACGTCGCCACGCCTTGCGGGGATGAATGCCTGCTTAATTACCCATTTGGATCAGGAGTGTGCGTACGAGGGAAGGGAAGCAGTACTTCTGCGGGCAGCCGCTTGTGCTAAGCGCTGTCAGACAGAGTTCGAATGGACAGCAGGCTGAGGCTTTAAAAAAAAAAAATACTAAGTTTTTAATAGAAAACAACTGTAATTTGGGTTTAAAAAGAGGCACTTCGAAAAGGACCGAAGTTTGTACTGCGGCCAAATATCCTATTTGTCATTAAATTTGTACGTGTTTTACATTATTCTGAATCGGCCGTTGCTATTTTCAGAAAATGGGGGTGGGTGGTCAACTTCCTCCGGAAGGTTACGTAACCCATGGTTCAAGGGTGAAGGTCAAAGTCGATGGGGGTGGAGGGGTCGGATGACCTTCTGGTGGAAGAGAAAGGGAAGATTTCAGAATTTTCTGCTCTGGTATCGTACAAAAGAATTACGTCCTTTAACTTGCGCGGTTCCGCAGATGGTTAGTTGGTTACCTTAGTTTTCTAAGATGTCGCAACCAAGGTTCGAAATTAACAGGGGCCATGAGCGAAATGTGACTGCATTTTTGCATTTGGCGACCAGCGATTTAACATCAGGGGCCAAATTGCAACTACATGTATTTTCTACTGCATTTTATTATGTTTCTTTTTAATCTGAATGACTATTTTTGTTCAACATTCTTAGTGGTTTGCAAGAATTGTTCCCTTTTCCGTTTCTTAATTCATCTTCGAGATGCACTTAACACGAAAAAGTGTATATCAATTGCGCATGCTCGCATTGCTGACTCCCCCTTCTCGCACCCTCTGCCCACCTTTGCGAGCACTCCTCCACCCCTCTCAACCTAAAGCAGAGCAGAGCGGAGCGGGTTGCGTGAAATTCCGTAATTGCAACAGAAGAATTGTATGATCGCTTTACACATTGGTTGTCCCTTGTTCATCGCTTTACACATTGGTTGTCTCTTGTTCATCGCTTCACACATTGGTTGTCCCTTGTTCATCACTTTACACATTGGTTGTCCTTTGTTCATCACTTTACACATTGGTTGTCCCTTGTTCATCGCTTTACACATTGGTTGTCCCTTGTTCATCGCTACACATCGGTTGTCCATTGAATTGATTCATTGTAAATCTAGCATCAATATAACTTCTTGGCTTATGGCGCATCATTTTTTAGCATGTTGCACTAACTAGAAACTAGAGTTGCACTAATCCGCGTCTTGTATTTGTATGCATGGAAAAGTGTGTATGCATGGAAAAGTGTGTTTATGCATTGAAATTTTATCAACGTGTAAAAATATGCATCGGGAATTTTTCTCTATACGTAAAAATATGCATCCAGAAACGCATAAAATACACTCTGCAGAGTTTTACCACCTTGTAAAGATACGCATTGGGACGGTGTTTCGTTTTTCAAAAATGGAAGTAAATGAAATAAAGATTTTTTCCTTAATCGTAATTTCATTTTCCCGCGATGTTGCCCCTGCCAGGGTGCCCACTCTTTTTCAGGGAAAAATTCAAGGACATTCAAGGACCTTCAGGAAAAAATTCAAGGACGAATTTTTCAATTTCCTAAAGCGCAACGAATATATATATAAATCAAGAATTATGTGTGTTGTATTATGATACTCATTATCTTCATAAAACATCTACATGCATCACATTAATTCTTTCTGTATGTTCAAAACTCCCAATTTCTCAAACACAAAATTATCATAACAATAAAACACTTAATATCTATTTTAGAATTATATACAAGTATGTATAACACATTAAGTCACTTTTGTGCGATTTTTAGATTTATGCTAACACCAAATTTTCATATAATTATTTATATCATACTTTATAATATACCATTTTACCATTAATAAAGGAAATATTTAAATTTAATGAATTGAAAAAAAAACACAAGATTTTAATAACATATTAGCTCACTTTCATATTGAAATTTCAACACAGCAAAATTAGAATCATGTTATTCAGAAATAAAATCCTTTCTTCACTTTCGCATTAAGAAGCCTTCATATTCACAAGTCTCAACATAATTGATGGATTTTGGATGCATGTCATTTTTCAAATACTTCTGTGGGATAACCAGTTTTGTACACATCGAATTAAATACCAAGAATGATAACAGATACTTTAAACATTTTGGAAACACAGGCATGGGGTGAGGAGACTGAATGATCTTTTCTTTAGTGGGTAATATTTTTGGACAATACGAAGTAGTCGTATTTTATCACTAAATGTGAGAAACGACACACAATACCAGCATTTAAAGTTTTCTTTTACTTTCAGTTTATCTTCAAGTTTTTACGAGACAGTTTTAGTTATTAGTAGTTAGGCACGCACTAGAAAACAAATTATGGATTTGAAATCCATTGAATTAAGTTTTCACTGCAGATAAATTAAAAGATCCTATGGGTTTATCATTAAGATGGTTTTAAACACCTTACATATGACACAGTACGAAAGCAAGACCATGGTGTATTTCTGTTATTATAAGAAAACTGAACCAAAGAAATAAACATCAGTATTTGTAATTGGTAGCCAATTATTAAAAAAAAAAATCTAAGCAACAATGCATCTCCAAATTTTGCAAAAAGTTCTTTACTGAATGACAAACTTTCTTCAGGTGAAAAAAATATTAAACAAATGAAAATACAAAATTGAGTTGAAATTCGTACGTAATAACTTAATGGTCAATGTATAGCTGTCTCACCGTACGATAAAACACCATGTTTCCAAGTTGCAAAAATAAAAACATTTATTTATACCTACAAATTAAAAACCTAGTAGAAAGTTGGTACTTTCGGAGATCTCAAGTCTCCATCTACAGGCTCCAGCGCCACAAGACAAGACCGTGTGTCAGACATATATATGCACCCCCCCCCCCCCCCTACCCACAATGCATCAATCACTCCACCGTCGGCAAATGGCGTTCGCCGACGCTGGGGTACAAATAAAAAGGAAAAAAATTATATAGGTGTAATAAAAATAATAAAAACCTCTTATAACCAAAATAGGGTACAAAAACTAAACTAAAGAATAAGAATAAGAAAGCAAAATAAGACAAGTTCGTTTACGAAAACAGGGTCCTTCATCAGTGTGGAACTCATGTGAAGTGGCCAGTCTTCTCCAAGGGCTAGGAACATATGCAGGAAGTTCCAAATTACAGCAAGAGTCACTATGGTGAATTATACACAGACTTTCTGCAAGAAAGATAGTAGATTTTTTGACATCAGAGTTCAAAATTGTAGTACCATTCCAATCTGGGAAATAGCCCTCTTAGTTTACTACTATGGTAAGAGCAGTATTTATGATTCCTGATCTGAGGGTGTATCGGTGTTCCCTCAGTCTGACCGATAAGGTCCAAAGAGTAGAACCTATATATTTTTTCGTAGTCAAATCAGGATCAGGGTGGTTTAAGGGTATACAATATACACCATGTTTTTGAAGAGGGGCGATCCTGTCTCTGTCCTTCCTGATCAGTGAAAAGATATTTCTAGTTTTCACTCTGAAGTTTAAATGGTGTTAATGGCACGCTTTTTTGAGGATAGGTACAATATTAGGATTGTACTCCAAACTCCTTACAAATGTGGAGTGTCTGGTTTCCATGGATAACTTTGTAAATTTCAGTCTTCTACTCCTCAGTAGTAATTGTTGAAATAGTTGTTCTGAGTATCCAAATTGTCGAGCAATTGTTGACACTGTAAAAAGTTCCCGTTTTCTAGCTCTACAAGACGAGGAATGTGTATAGGCACATCCAATGAGGAAACGCAAAGCGGCAGTTTTGTATTGCATTGGATGGGAAGAAGTGAAAGGAATGATACAAGGGTTGAATATGGGTTTCCTGCATACAGAGTACTTAATACTCTGAGATTGGAATGGTCAAAAGGAAGTCAAGGAAAGGTAAGTTCCCCGATTGTTCCAATTCTTACGTAAAGTTGATTGTAGGATACTGAGAAGAAAGACAGTCAACGAATTGATCCAAGAAAGAAAGAGAATATGGCCAAAAGACCAACATATCATCTACATATCTTATTAAAAGTAGAGGCTGAAACCCGAAATTCAGCAAGACCTGTTTTTGCAGGTGTTGCAGAAGAATTTTAGCCAGTATTGGGGAGAGTGGTGAATCCATGGGAGCTCCCTCAAACTGTTGATAGATTTGGTTGTCAAACCTAAAGTATGACCTCTTTGCCACTAACTTAAGGAACGAGATGACTGCTTCAATTTCCAAGTGGGGGATGGTCTTGTCTTTTAACAAACTTTCCTCAATAATTGAATGGACGGTAGCTAGAGGGACACTCGGAAAAAGGGCCTCCACATCTAGTGAGGCCATAATGAATGCTCAACCCTCAGATGTGAAGGACTTTATACGGTTCAGGGCTTGTATCGTACTACTAATGGAAACATCAGAGGGCATGGTGAGGGGTTTTAAGTAATTGGCCAAAACTCTTTCCAACCCCCGAGTAGGGCAAGCATACCCCGAGACCAATAGTCGAAGAGGCCGATCAATCTTAGGAGTCTTTATTTTCCCAAAAAGTATGGGTACTCTTGAGCCTACTGGTGGTTTCATGTTTGAAGAGACAGAAGAAGGCAGAAAACCTTGAAGTCTTAATTTGCTGAGTTCCACAATGGTAGCCGCCATAGGGTCAGAGTTTAAGACTCTGTGTGGAACTTTATCTATAGCACACAACATTTTATTATGGTAATCTTTTTTATCCATAATGATAATCTGTGAGGTCTTATCTGCACCTATGATAGACAAATCATTATTGTGTGTCAGCTCCAAAAGCTGGTCTCTTTCATACACTGCTGGACAATTGCTAAGGACGGATCATAAACGGCTATACAGCGCATAAAAAAGTATGTGTGGTTGGATGCCAAGTGAAATAAAATAATGTCAGAATGCCAGGACATTACAAGAAGGACAATTTATTGTGCTCTGAAATCCAGAAGGCTTTGGAACATGTTCAAGGGACAAACAGGCCATTTTGTGCAGAATACGTAAACGTGAAAAATGCAATTACCGTCCGCAGGCGTTCCGGCGTAAGATGTCAATACGGGATATGGCCACCATGGAGGGCGATGCAAGATTCCACACGTTGTGTCATGCTTTGCACAACATTATCAAGCAGCTGTTGGGGTAATTTATCCCATTCCTCTGTCAGTGCACGGATGAGGGTGTCCTTGTTTATAGGAGGGCATTGGCGACCAGCAAGACTCCTCCCCAAAGCATCCCACACATTTTCAATGGGATTCAGATCTGGAGAACGAGCTGGCCATACGAGGCGTTGAATATCCTCACTCTCAAGACACTTCTGGACAGCGACTGTTCGATGACATGTTGCGCTGTCGTCCATGAAAATGAATCTATCACCGACAGCACCATGGAACATGCGAACATGAGGTAGCAGAACATCATTAATGTATCGTTGGCCAGTCATAGTCCCAGTTGGAAGCACATAGAGGGACGTACGGCCATTGATCATGCCAGCCCATACCATGACACTACATGTCGGATATCGGTCCCTTTCCTGTATGTTTGCTGGACAATATGCAGTACCACTATCACGCCAGATCAGTTGTTGTCGACAATCAGACGATAGACTGTATCTACTCTCATCTGAGAAGAGGACAGCAGACCAGTCGATATCAGTCCAATTGCAATGTTGATGGCACCATTGCAAACGGGCGGTACGGTGACGTCTGGACAATGGGATGCTCACAACAAGACGGCGGGCGTATAGTCCTCCTTCATGCAAACGTCTGGCGACAGTTTTTCAGGAGATCCGCTTGCCAGTAGCAGCCATAAACTGATTTGCTACCTCACTAGCTGTGCTGCGCCTGCGTCTTTTTGTTGATAGCACTATGTACCGATCTTCTGCAGGTGTCGTACTGCGAACACGACCTCCCCGTGACGTTTGCTACACTCTCTATTTGTTTGAAATGATTTCCAAAGCCTTGAAACAACACTGTGGCTGAGGTCAAACTACCTGGCAACATCTGTTATTTTTCGCCCTTCTTCAATCTTGCCAATAATACGGCCACGCATAAAATCATCTAGGTGATGTCGGGAAGACATACTGAAAATTGCAAGTTCGTCAATTGATTCTTTCCCTTTCAACTTTGCATTTGAACAACAACGGTCAATACGCTTCAAATCCTTTATATCTCTTATCAGCGCTATGACGTCACGAACAAGTTCGGCAATCCAAAATTTGCATACGCACAACACGTCTTACTGTATCCCGCACTTATGCTAATTTCCACATTTTCCTGCCTTCCATTTTATGGTTGCTATCGTTGCTATTGTCATCTGTCCTTAGCAATTGTCCGGCAGTGTATTTTAAAATAGGAGACAATCTTGTATTTTTATTGAAAGCCCTTTCCACCTGAAGTCTGGTTGTTTCTTGTTCTTCTTCAGGCAAGGCCCCAATGATTTTTTTCTATCTGTGGGATGGAAAACATTGGGCGAAGAGTTGAGACGGGGGAACTGTATTTTGTTCCCTTATTAAGGGTGGTAGTCTGGGGCTCAGAAAGTTGAACTGAGCTTAGATTCACAAAGAGTGGCTGAGAAGGGGAGTTACCCCTAACACTGACATAAGGTGTAGGGGGTGTGTGCCAGTAGGGTCTATTTGAGACAAGGTTGCACAGTTTTTTAATATGCCTGTGGTTGACAGCATCAAGTTCAGATTGCAACGAGGTGAAGAAAATGTTAGGCCTCATACCTAGAATACTGTAATCAATTTTTAAATAATTAGAATTTTTTCTACTCAAATGTCAGTACTTTTAGCACAACATTAAATTTATCATTGTTAAAATATAATTAACAAGTATATTAAAAAATATTAAGCAAATGGGTATTTTTTACAATTATTCACTAAATCCATTTTTTTCTTGAGTTCAGAATCTATTTCTTTTATCAATGATTGTTTGTCTTGAGCTGTCTTTCTAAAGCTATTTGAGTTAACAATGCAGTTAAAATTATGAGTATCTTCTGCTTTTGTTGCCAAGTATTTGGTTTCTCTTTTGGGCTACAGCAGAATTAGCCTTGTCCCGAGTCTTTTCTTCTAAATTTATTACATATCTTTGCCTAGCACATCCGACATTACTCAGAAGCAATTTTGAAAACTCTACCTTTTCCATGCCACCAATGTTACTTAGATCGTCATATATTATTCTTTGTGAAACAATAGAGTTTTCTTTCATATTGTCAATTGTTAGTTCCTTATTAATGGAGAATCCTTTCTCTACTGATGCCTGTCCAAGCGAGAGCAACAGTAGCTTTTTAGTTACTTCCCACAACAGATCATAGTTTTTACTTGAGGATAAATGTTCATAAAATAACACATCTATTCTCAATTCCTCATAATTGTTATCAAAAAGTTTAAAATCTGAAGTTACTGCTGCAATAAAAACTTTAACTGCAACATAATAGTGTAAACAACACCAGCTTTCAGATGATTTGCATCTACGAGAATTTCTAGAACAAGCTTGAAACTTTTTAAGCAAGATTCCTTCTCAGCACTCATTAATTTAGGATCTAAACACTTCATGTGCCGCACAAGAGCATACTGCAGTGGGCATTTAGTGAGCAATTTTTTTACAAGATTTTGTAAAACTGATCTGCATTTTATACGAAATTCCATTATCTGCTTTTCACGGATCCAATCTTGACCTACTTAACTCCCCGTCAGACCGCAGTGCACCCTTTCTCCCAGTGACACGGCTGCTTTGAAGTTTTCTCTTTTTAACTTCCGATGTCAATGGGGGATTGCAGAAAAAAAGTGAAAAATAACAAAAGGAAAAAGATCGGAAATTCCAATCGAAATTTTTCAGCTGTGGGATTTTAAAATTCAAGGACATTCCAGGGCTTGATTTTTTTTTTTTTTTTTTAATTCAAGGACTTTTCAGGTTTTCAAGGACGCGTGGGCACCCTGCTCTGCCCAGTATTGTTGTTATATATCATTTATTCCATAATTTTTTTTTATTTCAGTTTGAAACTGGAGGAAAAAATTCTGAAAACGGAAATTCAACGGCGCAAAAATTCCCCTGTAATCTTCAGGCATGAGGGTGCCACGGCTTCTAGAATTTCTCCTTTTCCAACTTAATTTGTGTTATTCTCAAGATCGATGCATTACTGAACAGAAATTTTGGGGCAATTGGTACTGGTGAAGGATGCTTTCCAACTGAAACTTTCGAAAACGGAAGTTAGACGCATTGAAGATTTTTCCTGTAATCGTAATTTTATTTTTAACACGATGTTTCGTTTCCTCTGCCTAGAATTGTTGTTAAATATAATTTTATTTCATAAATATTTGTATTTCACCTTGAAAATGGAGGGAGAAATGTTCGAAAACGGAAATCAGACGTAGCAAAGATTTCTCCCTTAAGTGCAATTTTTTTCCCAACGATGTTCCGAACATGTGTCCTTAAATATTCTCCCCAAAAAGGTTTGCATTGCATCTTGATGGGGAACGGGGGGTCTGAAAACAAAAGTGACGAAGCTGAAAAGTTTGTAAGAATTGATGCATGGTGTTCAAAAGTGTTAATATCCTCAAAGTTACACTTTATCTTATCAAAAATAGTGAAGGCTATCATGCATTCATGGTCCTCACAGACTGAAAGTTTTTCAGCATGATGGATAAAATTGTCATCCAAGGGCATAAAAAAAAAGAAAAAAAAAGTGACAATAAAGAAATGGGAAGAGTAACAAAGATATCAACAAAATGCAAATTTAAGCACTGGATGCTGCTTAGCTGCAGAGTCAACAAAAGATATGTGGCTGTGGTACTTGCTAAGAAGTTTATGCTGGGTGAAATTGCCGTCCAGAATTTTAGTTACTCTTCAATTGTGTATGTAAAAAATGAATCTTTGGCTCCTAAATATTTAGCTGCACGGGCCATTTAGCACATGGCAAATTTTTTTAGTTTCGTACCCTGTTCGCAACGAAATCTGCTTGCTTTTTGGGGGGCAAAGCGGAAGACAAACAGCTGTGAATTAAATAGCTGTCCTACTGATGATATTAGTAGCCAAGAAAAAAAAACTGCTTTATCTGGGAACATACAGCTTTGTGCAACTGAATCCTCACTTATTGAGTAAGTTAATTTGGCATCATGTAGTGCGGAAAGTATTCCACGGCCAAAGAAAATGCATCAATTCAATCTCATGACTTTCAAGAAATAGAAAGAAACATTTAATTGGTTGGAGGAAGAAAGCGGAAACCTTTTTGGCAATATTTGCAGATGGAATGTGAATGCGAACCAGACAAGCTTCGTTAAGGGATGCACAACGTTCAAACTTGAAGCGGTAAGTCAAAGTTTCCTTTTCATTATTTTCAGTGAGATTTTTATAATAAAATTTCATGCTGATGTCTTTTTTCCAACTACGGGCATAAAATCCCATCATAATTACTTTTATTTTTTTCTGTAGTAAAAAGTTCTTACTTGTTGAACAGATAACTGGCTTCTTATATAGGCCCTTTAGTGGGTATAAAGCCCCCAATCAAGTTAAAGTATTTGAATTCGTAATACGAGATGAAACTTCCGTAAAAGTTTCCCCCATTTGTGCGCCATTCAATGCTGCAAATCCACCTTAATGCCGAGTTTAAGTTTTTTTCCTGAGATTAAGGCCCTCTTAGCCTTGAGGCCACCCCGCAATGGTACGCCCCTGTGGGATCCCAATAAAAATAATTGGAAGGTAAACAAAAATAAACAGAGGGGACAGAGGTAAAAATATATTTAGTTCAGAATTTGGATGCTGTTAAAAAACCTATATCAGCGCCTATATCAAATTGTTTTTATAAATGCTAGATATTTAAGGTGCTGTGGGTACGAAAATTGTGGTATGTTAATATTTGCATGCAATTATAGTAAAAAAATACCAGATTGACTGCCCCCAACAGTTTTGCAGTCAAGAAACACAGACAGTACATGGACTATGTGCAGGGAAAAATACAGTATACACATTTTTTACAAAAATGTTCCACTACTTTGCGCTCTTTTTAAGTAACGAACGTGATTTCATTTTCTTCATATGTTGTCTTTAAAGAGTCTATTAATCTCAATCTCACTGCATTATTTTCTTCTGTGGCATTGAAAAAAGTGTAGTAGATGTATATAACACGATAGATTTTGTTTTTAATTTTCTGCTTTTATTCCGTTAACTGCCACAGCTCGCAGTTCAAGCATTGATGCTCATAAATAATCTGTCTCGAGACAAAATTTCTTTGTTGTTGACTAATTTACTTCATTTTTCCCATTATCTACGTGGAACTGCAGCGAATAAAGCATTTGAATTGAAAGTTTAATCAAACTCGCAGATGCCAAATTTCGTGTAGGTAGCAAAAATTGGGGGGGCAGAAAAACACTGAAGAACAGACACTTCTTTCTGGTTCCAAAATTTGTACCAAATTCTAACAAGCACATCTAGTTATCAGAAAACTACGAAATACGGTATTGGGCACAACAAAAAGCACTGTTTTGTAGAGACACACACAATGCGATCTTCTCCCCACGCCACCCCTACTCCAAACAAGTTTAATTTGTTTTTGGGTTTTTTTCTCTTGAACTGTGGTATTCTATTTAACGGCAAATGAAACAGTTAAAAGTATTTTTGCCTCAAAGATGCATTGTCTTGTCAGTTGGAGCAGGTGGCAGAATTAAAAGAAAAATCTTTTTTTTTTATTATTGTTTTTAAAGCTTCAAAGAGAAAATAAATATGTGAATAGAAGAAAGCGTGGTTTTCATGATTGCTTGCTGCAATTCCACGTAATGAGAAAAATGAAGTAACAACAACAAAGAAATTTTGTCGTCAGCCAGATTATTCATTAGGATCAACACTTGATCTACAATCAGTTAAGAGAATCATAGCATAAAATTTAAAAAATATATACCATGTTCAAGAGTTTAGTTACATACACTGAAAGAAATTATTTTTACATTTAAGTAAAAAGCCATAATGTTTCTGAGGTTCACCAGCAAACGTGTTCTAAGTATAAAGCACAAACAGCACCATCTGAGACCCCTCTGGCCATTGCAATCAGCAGAATAAGTGAAGATTTGAAGAAAAATATGGAAGTGTTCTTTTCAATAGCATATACTGTAGCAAAGGAAGATTTTTCTTTCAACAAATTTAAAAGTCTGTGCATTCTACAGAAAAAAAATTGGTGTGCAAATAGGGGACACATATATTAATGACCAAGCTGCAAGAGATTTTGTCCACTACAAGGCTAAAGACATTGAAAAAAAAAAAATTGTACGAGAGATCAACACATCTGACTTTTTATGAATTATGTCAGATGCCTCAACTAACAGAGGTACAATGGAAAGCAAAATAGTGTAAGTGCAGTATATGGATGAAAAAACTCCTAAAGTGTGCTTCCTTGGTCTTCAGCCTCTTTTGAGAGCTGATGCTTTTTTTTTTTTTTTTTTGATTGGAGGTTTAACGACCACCGTGAGCAACTCAATGGGCTATAAGCAGTCGCCCGTCCCTAATTTAGGGTCACTGGTTCCAGGGAAGGGAGAGAGCCAGTGCCGTAAGACAAACACAACACCCATGCCTCACCGGGATTCGAACCCGGACCCCTTCGGACGAATGATCAGAGGCCAACGCCTTAGACCACTGCGCCACCGGGGAGCTGATGCTTTAGTAACAAAACATGCAATTGAAGAAATGATGGACAAACGAGGCATCATGGAGTGGAAAGAAATACTGGCTGGATGTTGTTTTGATGGAGCATCTGTGAATATGGGAAGTATAAATGGAGTTGCAAAACGACTGAAGAATGAAATAAGTGGATTAATTATAGTACACTGTATGAACCACCGCTTAGAACTTGCTTTGACAGATTCATCTAAAGAGTTAGAATACTTGACTGGCTTTGAGAATGTGATAAAAGGCTTGTACAAGTTGTACAACAAAAGTCCTAAATTGCTGCGCAGCCTAAAAAAAGTTGCAGAATTTCTCGATGACAAATTAGTGAAATGCTGCCGCATCATCAAGAGCATACGGTGGATTTTATCAAAACATAGGGCAGTGTATGCATTGGGCAACAATATCCACATCATCTATACACATCTGAAACACATATCAGCAGATAGAGCTGAAGATGGGAAGCTCAGGGCTAAAGCCAAAGGTTTTCTCAAGCACATATCAAGTGCCCATTTCCACAGGTTCCTTTTTTTTTTATGTGTGATCTCAGCAAATTGCTTGGTAACACTTCCTTTTTTCTTCAAAAGAATAACCTGCGGCTGCCTGATGCTGTTAGTGAAATAAACGCATGTTTAATTAGTCTAGAAAACCTTCTGAGAATAAAAGGTGAATGTGAAAAGGAGTTAAAAAGCATAATAAAAAATGATGAAGTGCAGGGAATCAAGTTGGTTTCTGAAGTACAGTGAGGTGAAATACGATGTTTTGAGGAAGATAGACGGAGACTTCTTGTTGGAGATAAAGCATATATCAGTGAAAGGATGTCTTTTACAACTACCGATGTAGTAATCCCTTTATTGAAGCTGCTGGATCCTTTGCATTTTCTAGATGGTTCTGCACCGGTAGAATATGGTTTTAAAGAACTGCCTGAAATTTGCAATTTGTTGCCTCATTCTGTGATTCCAAATATGGAGATAGACACTGTTGTGATGGAGTATTCCAGACTTAAAACTTACACAGATAGTTTAATAAAATCTACTGGAAATAGAGTCACTTTTGAATCCTTGTTTCAGCTTATATATGCACAAGATAACGAAACACACTGCTTTAGCAATGTATTAAAGCTGATGAAACTGATACAATTAATACCATGCAGTACTGCTCCATGTGAACGTGGTTTTACTGCCATGAACCAGATTAAAACACTGGACACTTCATTAAATGATTTAATGATGATTAAGTGTAATGGACACCCTCTATTGAGGAATATGATGTACAAGAGGCAATCCAGTTGTGGTGGAGATACACTTTTAATGGAAATGTCAGACGTGCAGGTTACAAACGCTAAATGAACACTGTTATGACAAAATTAAAATTTTAATACTGATTTAACTTCTAGTTTTGTTAAAAAAAACATCTTTAGAAAATTTCATTGTTGTGGAACACACATCTCATTCTTAAAAACAACAGTTTTTGTAATAAAAAGATGTCCTTATTAATTACCTTGTTCATAGTAACTTATAGGAATGCCAGTTATCAAAATGCAGGGGAAGATAAGGTCTAAAATGATTTTTTTATCCTAAGAAAACAGCTAATCTTCATTTTCTTTAAGGAATAATTACACAATATTCACATTAGTGAGTACTAGGAACCTCATCCAGTTAGTTTGAGATTAATTGCATTTAAACTAGAAGAATGGCGTGCGACTGTGATAAATATTTTATATGCAACATGTTGAATATATATACTCAATATTCACAAAAATTCATTTTAATCTATGGGTTTCACATGTTTTAATGTAAATATAGCTTATTTATTCTTAAAAGTTTCCTGCAAGTCCAGCATTACTTAAATATGATAATTTTCTGGCATAGGATGTGCATTAATTTCGATGGATAAGTAAAGAAAAAATAATCTGTAGAAAGTAAAAAATGTCACATTTCTAGAAGTAAAAATGTGAATTTATTTGTAATTGTCTGTCAGTTTTTCAGAGAAAAAAAAAAAAGAACCAAGTGCAGGGTTCAAAAAAACTTTTTTTTTTTTTTTTTAAACCAAACCCGGGTGGGTTTTATTGGGGTTTTTTGGGGGGGGAGGGGGTATTGGGCTTTTGGGGATTTTGTTGGGGGGAGATATGGGGTTTGGGGGTCTATTTGGTTTTCATATCCTTTCATTAAGATATCGAAGATTAAATATTATTAATGAAAAATCCATGCAACTTACCTATTTGTTAACAAAAATCTCCTTTTTATGTAGTCTCTTGAAAATTTTTTATTGAAATCTACACAAAGGCTAAGTTACTTTACACACCACTCACTGCAATCTATAAACTAGTATTTGATCAAACTCTAAACCCTCATTAAACATTTCTGAGATACACACCACTCACTGCAATCTATAAACTAGTATTTGATCAAACTCTAAACCCTCATTAAACATTTCTGAGATGCCTAATTAAATTTGAGTAAAACTACAAATTTCAATATTTTTTGTGACAAATTTACTGTTTGTTTTTTAAATTGTGGATCTTGACAAGTTTCTGTGCTTTATCAACACCTAAGCGATTGCGAAGTTTTAACCAGACTAGTCTGCAAGTAGAAAATATCCTTTCTACTGCAGATGAACTGGCTGGACAACCACATAGACTTGACATGTAAGAGCAGAAATCTTTCACGGTTCCAGCTTTGGTCACACTTGCAATGTCGCTCCATCAGCTGCCACCATTTGGCAGCACTGAAGTTTTGCACAACATCTTTTACAAACATAGACTTTGGATAGTACTTTGTATCACATATTTTAAAACCCATTACAAAAATTATCCATTCAGGTTTCTTTTCTAACACCCAGTTATCAGCAATTTGTTCTTGCTCAGGGCTCATTCTGTTTCCCAGGTATTTTGGATTCAATAAGTTTGCCAAGTAATGGCAAGGCTGAAGTGCTTGATCCATCCTTTTTTTTTTTTTTTTTTTTTTATCACCGCTGTATATGGTTCAAAATCTGCGTTTTCCATAAGATCTTGTTGCCACAGTTCCACTGCCTCAGAAATGTTTGTTTGTTCAGCCTGGAGAATGTCAAGTACTCTACTAACCTCTTTTAGCTGTTTTAGAATGTGTACTGCATCTTTGTAAATGATTACATTCTCTAGAATTTATCGGAGTGCATCATTAACACTTTTAATCCATTCGGTATTATGTGGCACTGGACTTGTATTTTCTCCTGAGTGAGAGGTTGACGGTAAAATTTCGGCCGATGCTCTATAAATAGTAGATATTTGGCTTGAAATTGTTTCTTCAAATGCAGATGACAATTGTCTCCATTTCCAAGTAATATATGCAGATCACTGATGTCTCTTTAGTGAAGAAGGTAATTTCAAAGGACTTACCATATATACTCGCGTATAAGTCGACTTCGCGTATAAGTCGACCCCCCCCCCCCCAGTTTCAGAGGAAAAAATCGTAAGAAATCGGAAACTCGCGTCTAAGTCGATCCCCCACTTTCAGAGGAAAAAATCGTAAGAAATCGGAAACTCGCGTATAAGTCGATCCCGGAATGAGAAAAAAATTCAATGAATTTATTCAAAAACATTTGAAAATGAAAAACATTATATATATAATACTAAATTTAATTTGTATACCCAAAAACTTTATCGGAACCCTTCAAAATCCGATTCCGAGTCAGACTCGCCAAACAGTTCAAAAAAGTCTTTCTCCGTCATCGGCACTTCATCATAAAACATCAGTATTCCCATCTATGCCTGTGTCATCAGAATCACTGTCATCATCACTCATTAATATCTCATCATCCTCTGTGCCATCAAGTTTGTTACTAATGCAACATTTCTTGAATGATTTCATGACCATTTCCGCAGGTATCGCATCCCAAGCATCCTTGACCCATCGCGCAATCAAAACGATATCCGGCTTCTTTAGATTTCCGCCCTTGGTTTCAATCGGCAAATCGGAACTTATCCAATTTGCCCAATACCTCCGCACATTGTCCTTTGAAGGGCTTATTAAGGCAGACATCTAGTGGTTGAAGAACAGATGTCAACCCACCTGGGATGACAGCAAGAGTTGTTTTTGAATTTTCTGCAGTTTTTTTCACTTCTGCACAACGGTGTGCAACAAGCATATCCCACACCAAAAGAGAAGGTTTCCTCAAAAGTGCACCTGGTCTTTTGTTCCACACATTCTTTAACCAGTCAATTGTTCCGGATTCGTTCACCCATTCTTTTTCATGGGCACGAACGAGCACACCAGATGGAAAGGCAACGCTTTTCGGCAGAGTTTTGCTTTTGAAAATAATTACCGGAGGTAGCTTACTGCCGTCGGCCAAACAGAAAAGGATGGGTTCCATTTCAACTCAGGCAGGGTCGTACCATCATGGTCTCAGATTTCTCTAAAAAAAATTAAGGGGTGTTCCTTGACTAAAATAAGGAGACCCATATTTTTCTTTCGGCAAGAAAAAATTTTCCCTTCGAGATAGAGGGTTTCAAATCTTGCACCGTCAAACAAGCTCTCTAGAAAATGGTTATTTTTCCTAACTTCAGCGAGTCATTGCAGCAGAGTTAAAAAAGATATCGTGTTCTTGTATTTTTTTTTACATTGTGTGTATAACAAATAATAATATATGGTGCTAATATTTGCTACACATCGTATGATTGAAATTTAAAAATATCGTAAACTTTGTGATTTAAAAAAAAATTAAATTTTTTAAGTTTTTTTTTTAAACAGGTTTGGATGGAGTTTTTTCTATATTCGTTTTTTTCGTTAAAGACATACAAATGTGCACTTTATTTGTAATTTTTTGTGTGTCTGTGAAACTGCTAGTTTCCGCGTTTCGGCAGCGTTAAAAACAGCAGATTTTGAAAAATCTTTAACTTTGCCAACGATTTTCTCAAAAAGGCCATTTTTTAAAATTCTGAAAATTAAATCCCTGTTTTATTATCAAGAGGAGAATATCTGTGTAAATTTTCACGGACCTAAAAACACTCGTTTCCGAGTTAGACGCGTTTGAATTCGGTTTGAAAGCCTACGATTTCCCCGTGTTCTAAAGGCGCCATTTTGGGAAAATCTCGGGCGCAAAGTACGTACGTTATCTCTTACCCGAATCAAAGCGTTAGATATTCTTTGCCCGAATGATGGAATGAGAGCATTGGGTCAGCTGGCCCTGGTTGGATACATCCACCTCAC
This sequence comes from Macrothele yani, assembly GCA_039090855.1. Taxonomy (NCBI): domain Eukaryota; kingdom Metazoa; phylum Arthropoda; class Arachnida; order Araneae; family Macrothelidae; genus Macrothele; species Macrothele yani. The sequence goes on from CM077014.1 coordinate 8,362,935, forward strand.
CCTTCCCCGAGTGATGACATGCCTATAAAACTGTTGTGGGGGGGGGATACCAATACATAAAGAAAATTCTTGCTGCTCCACTAAGAAAGCTGAGTTGCGAAAGACAGCAGCAGTTGTTTCGTTTGTTTACGTATATACTTAAACACCGCATAAGAAAAGACTATGAAAGAGTAGAAAACTGTTGTGAAACAATTTTAAGAAAAAGAGTGCAGGCACGTGTACTGTAAGTTAATTTTCGATGGCTAAACACCCTCGAGTTTTTCTGGGAGTTGCTAATTGTAGGCTACTGTCAGAAGAGCAGTTGCTGCTTTGTTATAGTTGCTAAAATAACTTCTCAGTTTTTCGTAATAGTAAAATATTCGCTCAGGAGAGTTTTGTCCTCTGCGAACAGGGGGAGAAGGTGCAATGCTCTTGACCTCGCTGCTGGGTTGATAGCGCTGGTCGCTACCGAAACTCTGCTTACCTCCTCTCCAAAACGTAATTGCAATTGTCTAATCTACTAAATAAATAACAATTAAAACATACGCGTGCATGCTTATTCATAAAATGTAAGTTGAGTATATTTTATGTTCAATCAGCTGATTTTACAAGTAAAATTCATATACAACTTATGCGCTTATAATGGTGTAAAGATTTTTATATATTTAAAACATATTCAAAGATTTCAATTTTTTTAAAGAGGGAGGGAGGATTGTGTTCGTAGTGATCTCCACCTGGGCCACGATAAACCATGCACTGCCCATGTCTTCTGCTCCCTTAGAAGATAATCCTGGATCGATGGGAGACCAGCGGAGTTTTGACGACAACCCCCCCCCCCCTCCCCAATCTCACGTGGTGGTGAGGTGTCTCAAAGCTAGGTAGCTTTCAAAAATGTTTCAACTTAGTTGGCTGGTAATAAGAGAGGGATTCCATTTCAACTCTGGCAGGGCCGTACAATCACGGTCTCAGATTTCTCTAAAAAAATTAAGGGGACCCATATCTTTTCTTTCGGCAAGAAAAAAATTTCCCTTCGAGACAGAGGGTTTCAAATCTTCCACCGTCAAACATGCTCTCTAAAAAACCGGTTATTTTTCCTAACTTCAGCGAGCAGAATTAAAAAGATCTTTTGTTCTGGTACTTTTATTACATTGTGTGTATAACGTATAATAATATTTGATGCTAATATTTTTTACACATCGTATGATTAAAATTTTAAAAAAATCGTAAACTTTGATTTTTTAAAAAAATTGAAATTTTTAAGATTTTTTTTAACTGGTTCAAATGGAGTTTTTGTTTTCTATACTCGTTTTTTTGTTAAAGACATACAAATGTGCACTTTATTTGCAATTTTTTATGTGTCTGTGAAACTGCTAGTTTCTGCAGTTTCTGGAGCGTTAAAAACAGCCGATTTTGAAAAATCTCCAACTTTGCCAACGATTTTCTCAAAAAGCCCTTTTTAAAATTCTGAAAATTAAATCCCTGTTTCATTATCAACAGGAGAATATCTGTGTAAATTTTCACGGACCTAAAACGTCCGTTTCAGAGTTAGACACGTTTGAATTTGATTTGAAAACCTACGATTTCTCCGTGTTCTAAAGGCGCAATTTTGGAAAAATCTCAGGCGCAAAGTACGTATTCTCTTACCCGAATGAGAGCGTTGGATCCGTCCACCTGACCTTACCCTGGGCGATAACGTGCCTAAAAAATGGTCTTGGGAAAAAAAAAATCTATATATATAGAATTGAATGTATGTCTGCTAAACAAATTTACAGTTTTCAATTTAGAACCACCAAACTTGGTATACTATCTCATGGTACCCTAATTTAAACCGTAGACGGTTTTTGGAAGGGGTCGGAGACCGGGGTCAAGGGGCTCCACACAAAACTTCCATAAAATCTAGTTTTCAATTTAGAACCACCAAATTTGGAATACTATAGCATGGTACCCTAACTTAGACCGCAGACTGTTTTTGGAAGGGGTCGGAGCCCTGGGTCAAAGGGCCCCCACACGAAATTTCCGTAAAATATACTTGTAAACTATAGTGCCCTAACTGAGACTGTAGATGGTTTTTGGAAGGGGTCGGAGCCCTGGGTCAAAGGGCCCCCACACAAAATTTACGTAAAATATACTTGTAAACTATAGAGCCCTAACTGAGACCGTAGATGGTTTTTGGAAGGGGGTAGAGCCTTGGGTGGGTGGGAGCCCGTGGTCAAAGGGCCCCACGCAAAATTTCCGTAAAATCTAGTTTTCAATTTAGAACCATCAAATTTAATATACTTTTTCTTGGCCCCATAACTTTGTAAAATATTTTACGAAAATTTTATAGGGGTGGGGGGCTTGACCCCGGGTTCCGACCCCTTCCCAAAACCGTCTAGTCAAAGTTAGGGTGCCAAAAAAAGTATACCAAATTTGATGGTTCTAAATTGAAAACTAGATCTTAAGGAAATTTTGCGTGGGGCCCTTTGACCCGGGCTCCCCCCCTTCCAAAAACCGTCTACGGTCTAAGTTAGGGTACCATGAGATAGTATACCAAGTTTGATGGTTCTAAATTGACATACATTCAATTCTCTATATATATAGATTTGTTATTTTTTTTTCCAAGACCGTTTTTTAGGCATGTTATCGCTCAGGGTAGGGTGAGGTGGACGGATCCAACACTCTCATTCGAGTAAGAGAATACGTACTTTGCGCCTTAGATATTTCCAAAATGGCGCCTTTAGAACACTGAGAAATCGTAGGTTTTCAAACCAAATTCAAACGCGTCTAACTCGGAAACGGGCGGTTTTAGGTCCGAGAAAATTTACACAGATATTCTCTTGTTGACAATAAAACAGGAATTTAATTTTCAGAATTTTAAAAAAGGGGCTTTTTGAGAAAATCGTTGGCAAATTTGGAGATTTTTCAAAATCGGCTGTTTTTAACGCTGCGGAAACTAGCAGTTTCACAGAGACATAAAAAATTGCAAATAAAGTGCACATTTGTATGTCTTTAACAAAAAAAAACGAGTATAGAAAAAAAAAACTCCATTTGAACCAGTTAAAAAAAACTTAAAAATTTCAATTTTTTTTAAAAATCGAAGTTTACGATTTTTTAAAATTTTAATCATACGATGTGTAAAAAATATTAGCATTACATATTATTATACGTTATACACACAATGTAATAAAAAATACCAGAACAAAATATCTTTAATTCTGCTGCAATGACTCGCTGAAGTTAGGAAAAATAACCGTTTTTTAGAGAGCTTGTTTGACGGTGGAAGATTTGAAAACCTCTGTCTCAAAGGGAAAATTTTTTCTTGCCGAAAGAAAAGATATAGGTCTCCTTATTTTAATCAAGGAACACCCCCTTAATTTTTTAGATAAATCTGAGACCGTGATGGTACGACCCTGCCAGAGTTGAAATGGAATCCCTCTCTTGTTACCAGCCAACTAAGTTGAAACATTTTTAAAAGCTACCTAGCTTTGAGACACCTCACCACCACGTGAGGGGGTGGGTGGGTGTGTCAAAACTCCGCTGGTCTCCCATCGATCCAGGATTATCTTCTAAGGGAACAGAAGCCATGGGCAGTGCATGGTTTATCGTGGCCCAGGTGGAAATCCCTAAGAACACAATCACCCCCCCCCACCCTCTTTAAAAAAATTGAAATCTATGAATATGTTTTAAATACATAAAAATCTTTACACCATTATAAGTGCATAAGTTGTATATGTATTCTACTTGTAAAATCAGTTGATTGAATAGGAAATATACTCAACTTACATTTTATGAATAAGCATGCACGCGTGTGTTAATTGTTATTTATTTAGTAGATTAGACAATTGCCATTACGTTTTGGAGAGGAGGTAAGCAGAGTTTTGGTAGCGACCAGCGCTATCAACCCAGCAGCGAGGTCAAGAGCATTGCACCTTCTCTCCCCGTTCGCAGAGGACAAAACTCTCCTGAGCGAATATTTTACTATTACGAAAAACTGAGAAGTTATTTTAGCAACTATAACAAAACAGCAACTGCTCTTCTGACAGTAGCCTACAATTAGCAACTCCCAGAAAAACTCGAGGGTGTTTAGCCATCGAAAATTAACTTACAGTACATGTGCCTGCACTCTTTTTCTTAAAATTGTTTCACAACAGTTTTCTACTCTTTCATAGTCTTTTCTTATGCGATGTTTAAGTATATACGTAAACAAACAAACAACTGCTGCTGTCTTTTGCAACTCAACTTTGTTAGTGGAGCAGCAAGAATTTTCTTTATGTATTGGTATCCCCCCCCCCCCCCCCGACAGTTTTATAGGCATGTCATCACTCGGGGAAGGGTGAGGTGGATGTATCCAACCAGGGCCAGCTGACCCAATGCTCTCATTCCATCATTCGGGCAAAGAATATCTAACGCTTTGATTCGGGTAAGAGATAACGTACGTACTTTGCGCCCGAGATTTTCCCAAAATGGCGCCTTTAGAACACGGGAAATCGTAGGCTTTCAAACCGAATTCAAACGCGTCTAACTCGGAAACGGGCGTTTTTAGGTCCGTGAAAATTTACACAGATATTCTCCTGTTGATAATAAAACAGGGATTTAATTTTCAGAATTTTAAAAAATGGCCTTTTTGAGAAAATCGTTGGCAAAGTTAAAGATTTTTCAAAATCTGCTGTTTTTAACGCTGCCGAAACGCGGAAACTAGCAGTTTCACAGACACACAAAAAATTACAAATAAAGTGCACATTTGTATGTCTTTAACGAAAAAACGAATGTAGAAAAAACTCCATCCAAACCTGTTTAAAAAAAAACTTAAAAAATTCAATTTTTTTTTTAAATCACAAAGTTTACGATATTTTTAAATTTTAATCATACGATGTGTAGCAAATATTAGTACCATATATTATTATATGTTATCCACACAATGTAAAAAAAATACAAGAACACGATATCTTTTTTAACTTTGCTGCAATGACTCGCTGAAGTTAGGAAAAATAACCGTTTTCTAGAGAGCTTGTTTGACGGTGCAAGATTTGAAACCCTCTATCTCGAAGGGAAAATTTTTTCTTGCCGAAAGAAAAATATGGGTCTCCTTATTTTAGTCAAGGAACACCCCTTAATTTTTTTTAGAGAAATCTGAGACCATGATGGTACGACCCTGCCTGAGTTGAAATGGAACCCATCAAAGAACAACCGTGAAACTGGATTTTTCGTGGCCAGTCAATTTGATCAAGATATTTTTTTCGCCCTTTTGGTTCACCGTCTTATTTAAAGGAAGGTCGAAACACATGGCAGTTTCATCCATGTTCCCTATTTGGGAAAGTTCAAAAACTGTCTCTTTTCTCTTTTGAATTACATACTTTTGAAATTCCATTATCTTTGCTACGAGGTAACTTTTGTGCAATTTGGGTGCGCTGGCGTAGACACAACCCATAGCGGTTCATGAACCTTGTGCACCAACCTGGTGAGGCATGAAAAGTGTTATTTGCGGCTGCAAACTTTTCATCTTTTGCGAGCTTCATTGCTCGCAAACGTATACCAGTTCGTGTTACAATGTAACCATTTTGTCTGCAGCCCGCAATCCAATCATTCAAGACACTTTCCAGCTCTGGGAAAGATGTCGTTCCACGGCGCAGCGCCTTTTGCGATTTTCACCAAGTCTGTTTTTTGTTTTTTTAAGCCAATCTCGAATCAGTTTTTCGTTAATGCCAAATTGACATGAAGCAGCACAGTTGTTAGTATTTTCTGCAAAAGAAACCACTTTCAACTTGAATCCTGCGTTATAGGATGTCCGTTTCTTTACACAATTCGTGTCACCCATAATAGAAGCAAGACACGTGCGATTAAGAACAAGAAAAACACGTCCGATTAAGAACAAGAAAAACATGTGCGGTTAAGAACAAGCAACACCTAACACTGGCTGTCGCATGGCTCCGTTACGTCGAAGGTCAGCGCAATCAACTGGTAGTCGGAAGGGCGGAGCTTTCTATGCGCGGCTGTGACTGCGCTGTGGATACGCAAAGCCAGGAGAGAGGAGACTTTTCAAAGCGCGGAGAAATTCAGAGGTTCGGGATTTCGTAATTCTACCACATCAGTGTTTTTTCTTTGTCTTTTTTTTTTCTTTCGGGGGGTTGCGATTTCGTAATTAATACTGCATTGATTTCGTAATTAATACCGCATCGGCATTTTAATTTTTTGGGGGGATGAATTGCCTTTTGCCTCATGGGAAGAACTTTTGGACTTACGATTTTTTTGGACCCCGCGTATAAGTTGACCCTATTACTTTGAAGCTCTCATTTTGTCCCAAAATTCTCTAACATCACAGCCTCTCCTTGACAAATGTCAACCCCGCCTTCTCGTGGTGCATCCTGTTCCCACTAAAGGGGCTCTGACGACCGCCAATAGCGGTATAACTATACCATCGGGATTAGAGGAAATGCTATCCCACACTCACCAACCCGCTTGGCCAGCGTGGTGAGTTATGGCCAAACCCCTCCAAAATGATTCCACAACTTAAATCTTGGCCCTCAGTCTCCGGCAGCTGGAATGTACCTGGCCAAGGCAGCGGCCAGTGCGACATGAAGGCAGAGGGTGCTAAGAATCCCCGGAGGACCGGACTAGGCTGCCATCTGATGCTGACCTTGGCTACGTACAATGGACGCTCCCTATCTTCTGATTCAAGGCTTCTTGAATTGGAAGAGGAACTACAAGGGATCAAGTGGGACATCGTGGGGCTAAGTGAGGTAAGGAGAAAAGGAGAAGATCTCGTCGAACTGAAAAGTGGACATCTCTTCTACTATCGTGGGACAGATACTGGCAGAACTAGTGGTGTTGGATTTATAATAAACAAGAAACTGAAGGATAAAGTTGTAGAAGTTGAAAGTTCCTCTGACAGAGCTGCACGACTTGTTATCCAACTCTCGAAAAGATACCAGGCTCAGATTATTCAAACTTATGCACCCACCACAAGTCATCCTGAAGAAGAAATTGAAGAATTTTATGAGGAAATTTGTCATCTAAATAATAAAGGTAAGCAGCACTTGAAAATAATTATGGGAGATTTCAATGCAAAAATAGGGCAACGGCAACAGAATGAAACTTCAGTAGGTAAATTCGGTCACGGCAACAGAAACCAGTGTGGAAATACTCTCGTTGAGTTTGCAGAGGCAGAAGGGTTTTTCATCTTGAACTCCTTCTTCAAGAAAAAGCCACACAGGAAATGGACATGGAGACATCCAAATGGCACGACAAGTGAAATTGATTTTATTATGTGTAACAAAAAATTCGTCATAGAAGACTGCAGTGTGCTAAACAAGTTCAACACAGGTAGTGACCATAGATTGGTGAGATGTAAGATGCACCTCAACACTAAACTTGAACGTGGCAAGCTCATAAGACAAACAAAATCTATTGACATAACCAACCTTAAAAAACACCATAATACCTTCAAGTTGGAACTGAAGAACAGGTTCTCTGCTTTAGAAGGCCTAACATCGGAAGAAGTGGACATCTCTGAAGTTAACAGAAAAGTAACCAAAGCTGTTATGGAAACAGCAACAAAATTAGCTGGGTCTAAGAACAAATTGCATGTAAATAAATTATCAGGAAAAACGAAAATGTTGATGCAAAAAAGAAGAGAGATGAGGACAACTAAAGACGATGTGACTTCCAAAGTGGAATATATAGAGCTATGCAAGACAGTACGAAAAAGTATCACTGAAGACGTAAGAAAATTCAACTGTGAACTAGTGAGGAAAGCAATTGAAAACAACCAAAGCCTAAAGATAGCAAAGGGACATCTCAGTAAGGGAAGAAAACAGATTATGGCACTGAGAAAAGAAGATGGTTCTGTAACAAGAAATAGAGGCGAAATTTTGACAAGAGTGAAAGATTTCTACTGCAAATTATATGAAAGGGATGATACATGCACTCCAGACATCATGAAAGATACCAGTACCAGAGTTCCTCCAGTCCTTCCAGCAGAAGTTGCACATGCAATCAAGAACATGAAGCGGGGAAAAGCTCCAGGAGAAGATGGAATTACTGTAGACATCATACAAGAAGCAAGTGGAGAAATCGAAACAGTACTCGCCCAAATTTTCACTCGATGCCTTAATGAAGGAAAGATTCCTGAGGATTGGAACACCGCTACAATGATCCTGCTACATAAGAAAGGTGACATTGAGGATCTTGGAAACTACAGACCTATCAGCCTCCTATCAGTAGTTTATAAAATCTTCCCTAAAGTTCTTTCACACCGCTTGAAGGTGACACTGGACATGGCTCAACCGAGAGAACAAGCTGGATTCAGGAGTGGCTACAGCACAATAGATCATATCCACGTACTGAGAGAACTAATTGAAAGAGCGAGGGAATATGAACTTCCATTGTGCATGGCTTTTATCGATTATGAAAAAGCCTTTGATTCGGTGAAACCATCAGCAGTTACAATGGCTCTGAAAACCTGCGGTATTGAAGATGCATACATTAATATTATTAATAACATCTATGAAAATGCAAGTGCAAAGATTAGGCTGTTTGAAAATACAACACACGTAAAAATTGAAAAGGGAGTGAGACAAGGTGACACCATATCTCCGAAGCTCTTTAATGCCACATTGGAAAATGTCTTTCAATCACTGAACTGGGAAAACAAAGGGATAAAGATTAATGGAGATTATCTAACCCACCTTCGTTTTGCTGATGACAATCATTTTTGCAACTACCCCATCAGAGCTACAGAGTATGTGATCCAGGAACTTGCTGACAAGAGTAAAGAAGTGGGATTAAAAATGAACTTTCAGAAGACAAAAGTGATGTACAATGCTTTTACAAGAAATGAAGATTTATCGATTGATGGAGAAAAGCTGGAGATAACAGACACGTACGTTTATCTTGGACAGCAGATATCAAGTGAGGGTCATATTGATGAAGAAATTAATCGACGTACAAAACTTGCCTGGAGAGCTTTTGGAAGGAACAGCATAATTTTCAAGAGCAATATGCCATTATGTCTTAAAAGAAAAGTGTTTGATCAATGCATCCTTCCAGTGCTTACGTATGGTGCAGAGACGTGGACCTTAGCTAAAAGAGACATACAAAGGCTGCAGACAAATCAAAAAAGCATGGAGAGGTGCATGCTTGGTGTAACCAGGAGAGATAAGAAGAGGAACACGTGGATCCGAAAAATGACAAGAGTGGAAGACATCATGATCAGAGTTAAATCCCTGAAATGGCAATGGGCTGGACATACTGCCAGAAGAACAGACCATCGATGGACAGCCGAAATTTTAGATTGGATTCCAAGGGACAGGAAAAGACCCAGAAGAAGACCACATGGAAGATGGGTGGATGAAATTCGAAAGTATGCGGGAGTGACATGGAGGAGACTGGCACAAGACAGACCGTTGTGGAGGAAACTTGGGGAGACCTTCGTCCAGCAGTGGATTGATAATGGTTGACAATGATGGTGATATATATATATATATAAAGCATTAGATTTTTTTTTCTTTAAAGGAAAATAACTGCGTTGGAGAGATTTGGTAAGGAGACCCTCGTCCCCCCCCCCCCATGCATCTGTGACTTTGTTCACTTGTTTTACATACTTTAGCATACAGGAAACACCTCAACTTTGTTTCTGTTAAAAGCAGGGCCGAAACCCACTGTGGGAAAGGGGGTTTACATCTGACCTGACTTCTCTCGAAAGGAATTATCACCATATTCATATGAGCAGGGTGGTCAGAAACTTCAAAGCTTTTCATAATTTTCAGTTGGGGTTAATAATACAAAAAGAAATTAAATATAAAGATTTGCCAGATACATGTAAGCAGGGTTGGCAAGGTAATTTACTCGTTACGTATTTTACGTAAATTACGCGTAATATACAGGTAATTTACTTGGCGTAGAAAACCAGTTTTTTACGCAGACGTAAGAAACTAATTTTCTTTCATGTGTGTGTATAAGTAATATAATATAAAAACCACTTTAATTATATTACATTCAAAACTTAAAATTTCTTGTATATTTCACTAAGAAATCATTATTCTCTTAAGACTGTTCATGCAGCTCAGCCACCTATTAGCAGATATATTTTTAGAAATTATAATGTATCTCTTCTTTCTTGTATATTAAAAATGGAGTAAATATTCTACCTCTTGCACTAGCATCGATTAAAATCACAATGTATATTGAATAGAATTCAAGATTTTATTAACAGCTTCAAATTCGTCGAGTGTATTTTCATATTTATGTAATTCTATAAAATAAACAATTTTATTTTCAGTTTCTTCGCCAAAGAAAATATTTTGACATGAATGTCTATGGCATGTCTATAATGCAAAATATTGTACATTTTCATTTAATAATATTTGTGTTTGACATATTATCCAGGTGTACACTTCAAAATCCTAATTTTACTCTTTTAAAACTCTAAATGTTTTTCATATTGATTGTGCTATACTTATACCCTTAAAGGAAAAAACTGTAGATTTGACAAAACATTAAACCACTTGTTTTAAATTTAACTCTTTAAATGTTTATAATTGTCAATCTCAGTTCTCACCTACCCTTAATCACACTAATAATTCTCACTGTTATGATCTTTTAACTTAAGAGTATAATATATTTGAACCAATTCCTTCGGACGTTCGAAGCTGAGCCGGTTTCTTGTAGTATTATGGACAAAAGTCCAATTAGAGAAAAGTCTTTCAAGTTGGGCTAAAGATGCTGGGATGTTGATTAACTTCAAAGCAACTGCTGAAAACTCCTTATGGTGCTGACTGATGAAGTACCAGAATGTCCTTGGTGATTTAACACCCTTCTTCATAAGCACTCTAAACTTTCCAGATTTTTCTCGATACCGTTGAAAACTGGTTATCCCCGAGGGGTCCAAGTTCTCTAAAATGAACTCCTCTACTTGTTCATGATGTTTCTCATTCATTTTCTGCCCCTGGTACACAGGATGGAGAACATTGGCTGCAAAGGCTATATACACTGCTGGCCACCCAAAATGCAACACCAAGAAAGACACGACATAGCAAAGCCAGATTTACTGGACACATAACAGATACAAAGATGAAATGATTGAGCTTACAGGCCCGTGCGACTTGCGAACAGGCAGACATCAATAGTTCGTGTGGCCCCCATGGCTTGCAATAACAGACGCTATACGCCGCGGCATGGAACGAAAGATGCTTTGGATGGGGGCATGGGGTATGCGGGTCCAGGCTACTTCCACACGATGCCGCAGTTCATCAGGCGTAGCCGTGGATGGTGCTTGCCGGGCCATTCGGTTGCCGATCAGCGACCAGACATGTTCGATGGGTGACATATAGGGAGAACAGGCGAGCCACGGGAGCAGTGACACCTGGTGAGCTGTGAAGAATTGTTGCACCATGCGTGCCACGTGCGGGCGCGTTTTGTCCTGTTGAAACATGGCCACTGGCAGGTCCTGCAGGTAAGGGAGGACTACAGGCTTCAAAACGTCGGAGATGTAGCGGTGGATGTTGAGTGTACCGGGGATGCGTACCAAAGGGATGCGGGGGCCATATCCAATTGCACCCCAAACCATAACGCCAGGCGACGGACCGGTATGGCGATGCATAATGCAGGCGTCATACAGTCTATCGCCGCGGTGCAGCCACACGCGGATCCAACCATCGTGGTGTTGCAGGCAGAAGCGGGATTCGCTGGAGAAGACAATGTCGTGCCATTCCGTTGTCCAGGTGCGGCGTTCAACAGCCCACTGCCACTGCACTTGCTGGCGGTGTAACGTCAATGGTAATCGGAGCAATGGGCGCCGTGCGACAAGTCCTCGCTCCTGCAGCCGACGTCAAACAATATGTGCTGACACAGGTTGTTGCGCAACACACCCTAATTCCTGCGCTAACGTTCGTGATGTGGCGGTGCGAGCCGTCAATGCCTGCAGCACAACATGCCGGTCCTCTCGTTCGGTGGTGTGCCGCGGCAATCGCTCACGTCGGTCCGTCCGTCCCTCCTACACCCACCGAATCCATACTCACCTCACTGTGGCTGCATGTCGCCCCACACGGGCGCCGATGTCTTGGTACGATAAACCATTGTTGCAATAAGCCACTATTCGTCCTCTGTCGAACTACGAAACGTGCTGGAATGACAGCCGCATCCTGCGACGAGGCATCAGGAAGCTTCCCACGCACAGGTCCAGCAGCACAACACACTTACACCCCGCCTTCTGTGCACCCTTCTCATAGCGCTTCTCGGTGGCGTGCCGGGCACACATCATTTGCATACGCCCTGCAATGCTATTTGTTTGCATGTCCTCTCGCGGGCGACGCATGCTGCGAATTTCAGGCCAATCGGATGCTTCCTTCTTGGTGTTGCATTTTGTGTGGCCAGCAGTGTACATTTAGCAATTGGTTTCTCCTTTTTTCTACATGTGGCATAAGGTCCTTATGGTCCTCAAGTAGACGCAAGTCCATCCACAATTCAACTGCATCTGCAGCAGTTGCTTCTTTTTTTCTGGCATATATTTGTTACCTACTTACTGGATTAAGCACTGCGATTGTATCAGCAACTTCCTTGAGAAAGGCACTATCATAGAGGAGGGACTTAATTTGAGAAGACAATTTCTCAGCTTCATCAGTGGCAGCAACTTTCCTCATTGTACTTAGATTGTTAGTCAAGGAGAAACAGGCATTCCTCTGAGAACACCAGTTAGTGTCTGCAGTGAGGCATACTTCAGAGCCACCATTTTTTGTCTGTTCATGTTCTCGATCAGGGTGCATGAAAGACCTCGACACCATGTTCACACGAGATACAATGTTTTTCGAAAGGAGATCCTTAGCTAGAAGATTTTCAGTATGGGCATTGCAAGCAGAATGCCACAGGCCGTGATTTTTACCCATTTTAGCCATGTCGGAAACTGTACAATAAATATTCACATTGTATCGTTCTTTAGCTAGCTAGCTTTTGTGATTCACTGACCTGTTTCTGGCGAACCAGACATGTCGAAAGCATCAAGAAAAACACATTCAGCTTTGTCACTACTTCCACAGGGATTATGAAGAAGTGTTACAACATTTTTCGTGTTGTTCGAATCATTTTTCCAACAGTCTGAGCAAAACGGAGTCTGTGTCTGCAGTACTGATGGTGATCTTAGTAACTTCATCTTACACTTTGTCCAGAAGTTTATTAGAAAGGGCTTTTCTTGTTGGTGGTTTATAGGCAGGCCGCATTTTTTGACAGAACTGTTTAAAATGCACCGATTCTACCACACTAAATGAGATGTTGAAACCATAGAAAACCTTACCAATAGCAAAATCTATTTCCTGCTTTGTGGAGGCATTCATCCTGTCCAAAAAATTGGTTATCTGTTGTTTAACCATGGAAGGTTTAGAACTTACAGTGATGTGTGATTCAAGGTAGAAACTGTCTTCCTTTTCATGAGATGAGGAGAGTAACACTCGTCACCACGGACACGGTTGAGCAGGAACTGTGGCTGGGGCTTACAACTGAAACCAGTGGATCGTCAATGTCTATAGACATTTCCGAGTCCGATCGATGCAGGGTAGAACTGCAACTCGCCGGTGGTGGTGGTGGTAGCAGTGGCAGCGGTTCTGGAGCTTTGGTAGAAGTCCGGGCGCAGACCTTCCTGTGGGCTTTCAGACGCTCTCTTGCTGTATTCTTGACAGTTAATCCGCATTCACAACACTTGGCACAGTTCTTGTGTTCCACTTTAAGTGGAATAAATCTGAGTTCCTCGTACACATTATGAAGAGGTCGACCGCCGCAATTCATAGTGGGAAGAGTCTTAAATTAGAATGTCGAGCCTCCTTTAACAACTAGTGAGGATGGAAAAAAATGGTGTTCATTAAGAACGCTCTCAGCTTTGAACTGAAGCCAACACTAAAACCTCCCGCAATTAAATAACAGAAAACATGTGTAGTTCGCATAGTTATACGAGAAGTTGCCAATGATTTTTTGGCGGACGGCGCTGTTGAACTTCTGCATCTGCCTAGCAGTAAATCAATGTAGACAGGAGCCGCCAGCACGAGAATTGATATCAAAGGCGATGCAACGTCTCATTTTGATTGTTCCTATCGTCACGTTTCACTTTAAACTACACCGCGGCGTGGCTTCTGACTTCCTTTGCCGAACATAATATTTTAAAGTGGGCCCCACACTAATTATCATAAAGAAAAGGATTTCCCCATGTGATGGTTAGGGGGAAAAAAAACAAAAAAAAATTGCTTTGATACTGATGTGTATGTGGTATCCTGGTGGTATGCAACGTGGATGTGGCAGTTTGTACTGTTCCAAGATCATATAAAAATACCGAATACTGAAGGGTATGTTGGTTTTTGAAGGATCTCCGTTTTTTGTGGTACTCGTACATAGCAATTTATTTAACAGCACAAAGCACGAACCACCCCCCCCCACAAAAATTTTTAATCTTTCAATATGTTTTAAACAGATAAAAATCTTTACAGGGTCATTCCACGCGAAATCATCAGATTTTGAATGAATTTTCCACCAACACATCTCCGATTCTTACGATTTTTTTTTTTTTTAATGGGTAGCTACTCCCAACTTATAAAAGCCCTGAAAGTTCCAATTTTTTATTTCCGATAGGTTAGAAGATATAATTTTTTGAATTTTGGTGCATGGCGGACATATTTTGCGTAAAAACACTAATATCTCCGTTATTTAGAGTAAAAAGAAATACATAAATCATCATTCTTTCTTAATTTTTACCAAGGAATCCATTGGTGCAATGCACGCATTTCTATCTGCTTTAGTTTTTGAGTTATGAGCAATGAGAGAGCCTTTCTTCAATGCTTAAAAAGGCAATGTAGTACACCACTTAGAAAGCTGCAGTTATTATTCTTTGCAAAGAAAGGTTTAATCTATCAAATGAAGAAAAAAAAACCTTGGGATTTTGCCTGAGCGCCGAGAAAATAATTTTTAAACATGGTGCATGGCCAGTGCATTGCCACAGTGACAGCGCAATAGGTGAAGTACGCTGCGTCGTGGCCATGGCTGTGCGGAGACTTCGTACAGGAAGAAGAATGGCATTCCTCCCGCACGCAAGAAGCGATCCCACCCATCACCCCCATCGCGCGGACACATGTATTGTTGAACTCACGTTTTGAAGGAAAGGAATTTTGTATTTTTAAAATTCATGAACGATGTTTATATTTCGATGTCTCACAACGCTGTGATCAACTTCCATGCCAATTTTTGATTATATTTAATCAAATCAGACAAGAGGAAGTTGAGCTTCCGTGGAATGCAGTTTTTTTTTTCCGATAACGAATTTGGCAATTATCATAAAATTTAACATCTACAGATTTTACAGTGTTCGCGAGAGTTTCTCGCGTTTTGTGTCATCATCTGAATCATTTCTTGAAATCGATGCAAAACCAAAATTATTTGGGGGGGGGGGGATCGCTGCCAATGCTTTTGCTGTAGACAAGAGATTGTGGTGAAATTTCTTTGGCTAATTTTGGGAATCGTCTGGTATTTTTTTTAATCAGCTTTTCTTTTTTTATTCTGGCGAGTATGTATGTATGTATGGATAAAAAGTTCCGTCATGCTTAGTTTTCAGATTTATCATGCCGCCGATGAAATGAAGCCTCTCTCCTTTTTAGATGTTGTTTGTAGAGGGTTACTGCAAATGACCTGACGTTTTGCGCACTTTGATCAACATCCCGCAAATTTATTGCCCCTCGTAAAGATATCCTTAAGTATAAACTTGCCGCCCCGGTTGTTCAGTGGTTTAAGCGGTGGCTTATGAATATGATCATTCGTCCAAATTGGGTCCGGATTTGAATCCCAGTGAGGCATGGATGTTGTGTTTGTCTTAAGGCACTGGCTCTCTCCCTTCCCTGGAACCAGTGGCCCCAAATTAGGGACGGGCAACTGCTTATAGTCCACTGAGTTGCTCACGGTAGTCATTACACCTCCAATAAAAGAAAAAAAAAAAGAAGTATAAACTTTCCATTCGCCGCAGGATGAAAAATGATGTTGACAAAAAAGTGTTAGGAAGATTTTATATGCACACGCAAAATCTCCGATTATTATCTGTGAAGGTAATATACTTTTTCTGTAGCGGGGAAACTAAATATGACCCGCAAGAAAATTTAATGTTTGTGTCATCGATGTAAACCAATCGGTTCTAAACTTTCGGCTTTTGGAAGTTTATGAATTGTAGCCTCTTAAATAAAATAGCAAAATCGCATTCCACATGGCTGTTAGTTTTTGTACTTATGGGAGGGAAATGGGGGGTCCTCTGAACGAATTTCTAAGAAAGCAGCAGGAACAAGCGTTTTGGAATTACAGTTGAAAACGATCAGAGAGATTCCTTGTCGGGTTGTGAACTAACTGTACTTCATAAATATGAGAGAGAGCTAAGTAAGCTGAACTTGCGAATACTAACTTGCCATAGAGATTCCTATCCATGGTTCCATACTACATACGTTGAATAAATACTACGTACAGCATTCACTTGAAAACTTTTTTTGACTAGGGATAACATTATCAGCGTTGAGTAAAGTGCACATGAATGGAATTTTTTGCCAAAATTTCTGCCAGCCACTTCAAAGTGTGTGCTTCCTCTCACGTCACGTTTAGCCTCCTCCCCCTTCCTTAAAAGCCCACCTAGTTCTGAGCAGCTAGCGTCGCCATTACCCTGCATTTGTTAACTTATTTGCCATTATGGTACGACGTTTTCTGTTCGCCACAGATGTAGAACTGTTTATTTTTCTTAGAGACGATTTATTCTTTTTTATCCGTGCTATGGCCGACACGCTTGCTTCTAGTTTTTTTTTTTTTCTCTCTTTTAAAGATAGGATAGCCCCAGACTTCGAATCCTTCAGATCCTAATTTACGACCTCTGGCAAACAGAGAGTGAATTTCTAAGAGAGAGCACCGCAAGTGGAAAAGCTCCGTAGTGTATTTTCTCAGATCTCTTTTATTCTCTTACGATTTGAAAGTTGCTGCCTAGTTTTTCAGCGTCTTTGTGCATTGTTATTGGGCGTAATGCGTTAAACAAAAACAAAACAGAAAAAAACAACTAATTTTTAATTCAAGAGACAGTTAAAGTAACTTGTCAATATGAGGACAATAACTGCGTTGCTACTGATAAAGAGAAACAGAAGCTCATAAAACAGAGCGGACAAATTACGATCGCTTTACAGTAACACTAGTTCCATACTTGTTTTTCATAAATTCGTTATCAATAATTGCGATACATTGGGTATTGCATTAATGAAAACGTACTCATACGTTCGAGGTTTGTTAATGTTTCTCATTATTTCTAAATTTATTGGCATGATTAATAAAAAATAATAATAATAATAACGGAAATAAATCCAATTGTTACCACTCTGACACCGGGATATGATTATAGGAGGCATACAATTTTTCTTTCAGTGTAACCATCAAACTGTATTTTCCTATTTTGGGGCTACGCCACAAACAGTTAAACTGTGTTTTTCTTATTTTAGGGTGCTGTGTTGCGTTTTGTTTCACATGAGCTCTTGAGAGCTTCGTGAGCTCCCACCTGACGCGTAATCTTTAAATAAGCAACTGAAATAAAAAATAAATAAATAAAAAACAGGCAAGATGACAACTACGAGATATACTCGTTCATTTAAATACCAGAAAATAATCAATAACATTTTTTCTAACCCGACACTGAGCTTTGCTAACATCATCATCTGTGATCGTCAAGTATCTTTCTCAAGCTGTCATTCCTTGATCATTTTCTCTTACGGCAGGCGTGGACAACTAGACAATTTATTAATTCCTGAAATAGAACTATTTCATGTCTAAAAATTCTGTCGGATATTGCGTGAGCTGTAGAAATCATTAATCAATATTCCAAAAACTGTTTTCAACGTCAATTGCATAATTTATAAGCGTCAGTACTGTATATCGTTAAGCTATACGGGGAGAAAAAAGTTTATATTAGTTCTTCTCGTCTTTGATTGGTAAGAATACCAATATATTTTCGACATCTGTTGCATAATTTTTATGAGTTACTTGTGTGTAACCTTTTTCACGGTATAGCTCATATTGGTAAGCTGTACGGAGAAAATGGTTTATATTAGTTTTCCTCGTCGTCGAATGGCTAAGAATGTGGTGGATAGCATCTGACAATTTGGCGTAAAATGACCTTTTAGTAATATTATATTATTTGAAATGCCTTTAAACATAACATTAATTCACTATCCTTCCTCCTTCAAGCATTACATCAAATTATCATGATATCCTTCCTCCTTCAAGCATTACATCAAATTATCATGCAATCTGATCAACGCGTGCAATGATATCTTGATCTGCAGCCCGTCCGAAGGCAAACATCCACGCCTGCTGCCGTTTGACTGGCTGCCAACGCTATTCGCCGCGTGCGGTTTTACAGTGGCAAAATACAAGCTGTGCACCATATTTAAAAATTATTTTCTAAGTGCGCATGCAAAAGCCCAAGGGGTTTTTTTTTTCATTTGTTAGACTAAACTTTTCTTTAAAAACAAAAAACAATTGCGATCTATTAAGTGCTGTACTACATTGCTTTTTTACGTTTTGAAAAAAGGCTCCCTCGTTGCACGTAACTCAAAAACTAAAGAAGATAGAAATTCATGCAATGCACCAATCGATTCCTTGGGGAAAATTACGAAGGAGTGGGGGTTTTGGTACTCTTTTATCCAAACAATGGAGATATTTGCGTTTTTATGCGATTAAAGCCCGCCATGCACCAGAATTCAAAAATTAATATCTTCTAATCTACTGGAAATAAAAAAATGGAACTTTCAGGATTTTCATACCTTGGGGTGATCTATTCATGAAAATTTTTTCGTAAGAATCGGAGATGGTGTGGTGGATAGCATCTGACGATTTGGCGTGGAATGACCCTACACCTATCAGCACGTAAGTTGTATATGTATTCTACTTATAAAATCAGCTGATTGAACAGGAAATGTACTCAACTTACATTTTATGAATAAATGTGCACATGTATGTGTTAATTGTTATTTATTTAGTAGATTAGACAATTGCCATTACATTTTGGAGAGGAGGTATGCAGAGTTTGGTTAGCGACCAGCGCTATCAACCCAGCAGTGAGGTCAAGAGCATTGCACCCTTTCTCCCCTTTCGCAGAGAACAAAACTCTCCTGAGCGAATATTTTACTATTACGAAAAACTGAGAAATTAATTTTAGCAACTATAACAAAACAGCGACTGCTCTTCTGACAGTAGCCTACAGTTAGCAGCTCCCAGAAAAACTCAAGGGTGTTTAGTTCTCGAAAACTACTTACAGTATGTGTGCCCGCATTCTTTTTTTCTTAAAATTATTTCTCAACAATAGTTTTCTACTCTTTCATAGTTTCTTATGCAATGTTTAAGTATATTTGTAAACAAACAACTGTCTTTCGCAACTCAACTTTGTCAGTGGAGCAGCAAGAAATTTATTTATTTATTTGTTATCCCCCCCCCCTCCCCCGACCGTTTTTTAGTCATGTCATCGCTTGGGGAAGGAAGGGTGAGGTGGACGTATCCAACCACTGCCAGCTGATCCAACGCTCTGATTCGGGGAAAATGATATGTACTTTGCGCCCGAGATTTTTCCAAAATGGCACCTTCAGAACACAGGAAATCGTAGGCTTTCAAACCAAATTCAAAGGCGTCTAACTGGGAAACGGGCATTTTTAGGTCCGTGAAAATTTACACAGATATTCTCCTGTTGATAATAAAACAGTGATATTTTCAGAATTTTAAAAAATGGCTTTTTTGAGAAAATCGTTGGCAAAGTTAGAGATTTTTCAAAATCGGCTGTTTTTAACGCTGCCAAAACGCGGAAACTAGCAGTTTCACAGACACATAAAAAATCGCAAATAAAGTGCACATTTGTATGTCTTTAACAAAAAAAAAAAAAAAAATGAACATAGAAAAAACTCTATCCACACCTGTTAAAAAATATATTAAAAAATTCATTTTTTTTTAAATCATGAAGTTTACAATTTTTTTAAATTTTAATCGTATGATGTGTAAAAAATATTAACACCATATATTATACACACAATTTAAAAAAAATACCAGAACAAGATATCTTTTTAATTCTGCTGCAATGACTCACTGAAGTTAGGAAAAATAACCGTTTTCTAGAGAGCTTGTTTGACAGTGCAAGATTTGAAACTCTCTATCTCAAAGGAAAATTTTTTTTTTGCCAAAAGAAAAAATATGGGTCTCCTTATTTTATAGTCAAGGAACACCCCTTAATTTTTTTAGAGAAATCTGAGGCCATGATGGTACAACCCTGCCTGAGTTGAAATGGAACCCATCTTATGCAATGCTGAAACAAAAAAAAATTGGCTTTGATGTAGGAGATACTGCTTAATTTGATGATGAAACTGATTACTGAAGTATGAAATGTGCCTTTGTATCCTTAAAATGAAATTTGAATTTAAAAAGTAGAATCTGTTTCATTTATTTCAATTTCATAATTTTTTTATTTATATTTCTTATTTGTGCATGGGAAGATTTGTTAGGTCATCTTCAACAAATTGGGTGTAAATTTTTTGGGTTTTGAAATAGTGTTAATAATTTCTCAGTACAAACATGAGTAGTTTGTTAATAGCTTTTGATTATTGCTTTGAATGAGAGAATGATTTTCATACCAATGAATTGGGTAAACAAAATTATACCTTTATAAACACATTTGTATTTTGTACTCATATTTCCTTAAATCAGTTTCAAAGTGATAAAAATGTATTTTATGTCAAAAAACAATACTTAACTCTTAAATCAAGGTTTAAAAATTAAAAATTATTTTGTTTCCCTTTAAAATCATTTGTAGAAAACAAAATAATAACTTGATTATAAGTCCCGTAAGTAAATACAGTGAATCCCTATTTTTGCCACTTTGGCAAAAACATATTTTTGTCGGGACGGTTTTTACCACGGTTTTTTCCACCTGTGGCAAAAACTTGCCAACCCTGCAGTAAATGGATACCTAGATTCTATGAAAAGATTCGACCTATAGTGCAAAAAAAAGTTTTCCTCTATCTGAAGAATCTACTTCAATATTTTGTGCTTTGAAAAATGACGTGGCTAATGCGGCACTAGCTGCACTAGATGACGGAGTACCTTTTTAGGTAGAAACTAGTGCGTTTAATTTTGCAATAGCCGCTTCTCTGAGCCAAGCAGGAAGACCCGGTGCTTTCTTCTCTAGAACAGTCTGAACAGCAACACTCTTCAATAGAAAAGGAAGCTTATGCCATTGTTGAATCGTTACATTATTGGCTGCATTACTTAATTGGTAGGCATTCTGAAGTAATTACTGATCAACGTTCTGTCTCTTTTATGTTCGATCAGCGTCATTTTAGTAAAATAAAGAATGAAAAGATCTTGAGATTAGCTTGTTTTAAGTTTGATATAATCCACAGACCTGGGAATGAGAATGCGCCCGCTGATACCCTCTCGAGAATAACTGCTGCAATAAACCAGGTCACAAATCTTAGTGCCTTACATGAGGCTCTTTGCCAACCTGGAATAACACGAATGAGTCATTGGGTCCACACAAAAAAGCATACCTTATTCTATTGAAGATGTAAAAAAGATCACTAACTCATGCTCTGTTTGCACAGAAAGCCACGTTTTTAACCAACATCAAGGGAAACTAATAAAAGCTACATCTCCTTTTGAGAGACTAAATCTAGATTTCAAAAGTCCTTTACCAGGGAAGTCTCAAAATCAGTATCTTCTAATGGGATAATATAGAAGACTATAACACTTGCCGTTAGGTCTAATAACATGAAAACTGAGCGGTGGGAGGAGGTACTGGACCATGCTCTGCACTCTATTCACTCTCTTCTATGCACATCAACAAATGCAACCCTGCACTAGAGAATGTTTAACCACCCTAGAAGATCTTCAAATGGGAGTTTAATTCCAACCTGGTTAACTAAATCTGGTTCTGTTCTTTTGAAAAGGAGTGTTTGCTTTTGTAAATATAACCCTCTTGTGGAAGAGGTAGAGAATCTAGCCCAGATTATGCCTTTGTCAGATTCCCTGACGGGCGAGAAACTACTGTTTCAACTCGGCATCTAGCTCCTACAGGAGAACACCCTAGAGAGGTGAATGATTGTCAGAGACAAGAAATCCTTCGAACTACTGACTCGGCACCTGCTAGTAATCTTGAATATGGAACTAATGTAGTTGAGGCTAACGAACTATCACTGACTACTACTGAGGACTCTGATGAAGCACTGCGCCAGACTCGTTCCAGACGATGTCCTGCATACCTGTCTGACCAGGGCGCGATTTCACCGATTAGCAACTAGCAAATAGCTAGTGAAAAATCAAATTTGCTAGTGAAAAAAATCGCAGTAGCAAATATTGCTAGTAAGGTAATTTCTTTATTTAAAGTAACCAAAAATCATTATTAATCCACGAAGTTTACATAACAGTTTCTATTATCACTTGTTAAAACAGCGACGATCAGCGATTATCTTTCGCCAATTTCCTTTCGACATTTAATACCCATCCTCCCCATATCTTTCATCCCTTCCAAACTGTCGTAGAAGCGCATTGAAACTCCTCTCCATCGTGCCCTCATTGGTCTATTACAGAAACTGAACGTGACGTCGGCAATGGTTGCTGTGGCAACCCAGAGCTCTGGGATGGATCGGTTGTTTGACCACCTGCTCTGCCAGCCTCCCTTTTTTTGCCCCATGAACTTTGTCCTCAACTCCTGCGTACCCTAAGCCAAGCGATCGCCTTTATTGCGTGGCATAGATAGACGCTTTTTTACGAAACGTGTTCGTGGAGGGGGTAAACGATTACGGAAGAAACTTTTGCTTCATCTGACTTCTGGTTTTGGAAATTTTTCTTGTATTTTCAAGCTGAAATACAAATATTTATCCAGTAAAATGTTAATGAGCAATAATACTTGACAGAGGCAACATCGTGAGAAAAAAAAAAAAAAAATTAAGATTACGGGAAAAATCCGAATTCCGTCGACTTTTCGTTTTCTAGTTTCGTAAAGACGGAATCCAATAATAACGAAAAAAGCCGGAATTCCTTGAATTCGCGGAAGAATCTCGTGCCTGAAGATTACAGAAAAATTTTGCAGCAGCCAACTTCCGTTTTTGCAAATTGTTCTCCACAGTTTCAAGCTAAAATGCAAACATTTATGCAATAAAATAATATTTAACAAGAAAAGCGGACACAAAGACAACATTGGGAGAAAAATTTGCGATTACGGCAAAACTCCGTTTCACTACTGTGTTCGAAAGTTTTGAAGCACGAAATTTCGTCTCCAGAAAGAAAACGACCCCCCCCCCTCTTTTTTTTTTTTTGTCATCAGTTAGAATGATCTAACTCAGGGGTGCACAACCTTTTTATAAGTGGGGGCCAAGTTTATTTTTACATAATAAGCGGCGGGCCGCAAGTTACCTTTTCACATAGGCACTTGCCAAACCCTACCGCTAAAGCTAATTTTACTATTATCCGAATAACCTATTTTACCAGCAGACAAAAAATGTGTTTCAATACCATTTTTGTGTCCTCTAAATGGTTTAAATCCATTTTTGAAGTTTTTTGGCAAATTGCGTTATTAAGTTATGAAATTACTGATTTACAATCAACTTACTCCTAATTGGAAAAGGTTTAGGGGTATATAAAATAAAATAATACTATCACAAGGTTGTAAAATTTTTATTTTTACAAAAAACAGAATTCTTAACATCAAAGTATATAAAAAATTAAAATCAGTATATCGTCAAACTGACCATCAAATCAAGTAGTAGCCTAATGCTCCTAATGAGATGCTTGGCATTGTTTATTTTTCAATAGTCTGTCAATATCAGGTTCAATGTTAGAGATGGTAATGCGCAAGTTTCCCTCCAATAGTGTATCACTTAAACGGGAATGACACTTTGACTTTATTTGTTTCATCAAAGAAAACGATTGCTCGCATAAGTAGGTACTTCCAAACAATGTTGCCGTTTTTAAAGCATGATCTTTGAGCAATTTCATTTCTTTCGGTAAGTAATTTTTGTAAAATTCTAGGAGAGAAACTTCAGAGTATTTTGTTTTTAACTCATTGTTACACTAAAGATCAATTAATTCCATCTGGAAATCTAGTGGCACTGACGCAACGTCAGTAGTGAATGGTAGAGAAAACATATCAAACAAAACCTCAAATTTTCTTATATCTTCAAATCGTCTTTTAAACTCATTGTAAAGGTCCACTACAAGAGATGCATATTTAGCCACATTTACATGGAATTCAGAACTTTCAACAAAACGTTTCATTGTTGGAAAATTTGCTAGTTAACGAAACATTTTTATAATTTTCTTATTTCAACTAGGGCCTACAATAATGGGAAAAAATCTCATCATTCACAATATATATATTCACGTTTTCAATAATATAAAATATTTATCCGCGGGCCGCATAAACTGACTTTGAGGGCCGCAAGAAGGGTTGTGCACCCCTGATCTAACTGATGACAAAAAATAAATAAATAAAGCGGTATTCCGCGAATCCCTGTAAGAATCTCGTGTATATCATAAAAATAATAGCAAAAGAAAAATTTGTAGAATCCGTAGTTTTGATAGTGAGTTCCGTAGTCAGACAACTAATTCCGTAGAAACTACCGGCATTGTGTGGTATTTGGCAGATATGAAGTGTGTAGAAGTTTAGCAGAAATTTGTGCGATACTTCCACTTAGTACTGCATGTTGTGAGGTGGGATTCAGTTTTTTAAAAAGAATACAAGGGGAGGAGGAACAATTTGTCTGTTGAAACTTTAAATGCTCTGATGACAATTGAAATACTGTAGAAGGGCCACAAGAAGAGATTTTTAATCCACGGTCAGATTTTATAAAGTGGTATGATGACAAAGTCAGACACCCTGAGCGTAAACCATATGGGAAGAAATCTGAATTAGAATGTCAGTGAAATATATTCATGTGGTATGAGAATTTGTTAGAAATTAATAATAAAGATAGTCACTAAACTTATCTAAGATTCTATTCATTATTCAAAAAGGTAAGTCAAAATATTTATACACATACTTAAATTTCTGTGTAACTTTATTAGAAAATAAGTTACGATGTGATTTAGTTTTACTTGCTAGTCATGCAAATGTTTTGCTAGCAAACTATTTGGTCACTAGCAAAATTTGCTAGTGAGCAAAAAAGATGAAATCTTGCCCTGTGTCTGACTATGTATCTCATTTTTAGAGAAGGGTGAATGTGATATTATTGAATTGTATTTTAATATTAACGTATCAGAAGTTGGCATCAGTCCTCATTGTTTACATCTGCTAATGAGCGAGAAATGAAGCATATATAGTTAACACGACAGCTGTATTATTTTTGTTAATTAAAGCCTAATTAAATGAAGGTGAGTTTTGGTATTTTTACTTCTCAACAGCAATAATCCATTTTTGAAGAAGCAGACAATTCTCAGGTTTTGGTGTATACTATGTAACGTTTTGTGACCTTTGACTAGTTACATCTGCCCCAATTCCCACGAAAGAGGGTTACAACTATGGGTAACTTTGAGAAGATTCTGCATGTGGTGGACAGGGGTGGTGAGCAGTCAAACATCTCTGTTTTGGGTCTAGGGTCATGTTTGTTTGGGGGTTTATCTACCACTGTGAGCAATTCAAAGATTTACAAAGCAATTGACCATCTCTAATTTAGGACCACTGGTTCCATGAAATGGAAATATCCAGTGTGACAAAACAAACACACCATCCTTACCGCACCTAGAATTCAAAATCAGATTCTTTTCAGATGAATTATTAGAAGCAAATGCTTTGTAAGCATAGTACTACTCAGCAACAAGGGCAGCCCACACACACACACTCAGATGTCTCATCAGGGACCTGAATCTTAACTCACCTCAGATGGTCGGACGCCAATGCTTTAGATGACTCAGTTATCAAGGCGATTCAATTATACCCCAGCACATAGTTTATAAGTGTCACATAACAGTTTATAAACATAACCAAACTAGAGGTTGGATTTTATTTTTTGATGAGCATATATTTTGAAACTCAATCCATACGATAAAAAGAATGAATGCTTGAAATATCACTTTTTCTGCCTGAAATGGGGGGGGGGACACTCTAGCACAACAAATACCTCAAACTTGTAATAACTATTTTTTTTTTTGATTGGAGGTTTTACGACCACCGTGAGCAACTCAATGGGCTATAAGCAGTCGCCCGTCCCTAATTTAGGGTCACTGGTTCCAGGGAAGGAAAAGAGCCAGTGCCGTAAGACAAACACACAACATCCATGCCTCACCGGGATTCGAACCTGGACCCCTTTCGGACGAATGATCAGAGGCCATCGTCTAAGACCACTGCGCCACCGGGGCGGCTAATAACTATTTCTGGATAGTCTTCTGATTATCAGCACATCAAGTATTTCCATACATTTTGCGTGAATTTTAATTGGAAACTACAATAAATTTAAATTTCGTAAGATTTGTTTTATAGAAATAAAATGTTGAATAATAAATAATATATTTTTTTACTACTGTTTCTTTGTCCCATCCATTAATGAAACTACTTGATGTGCTACTCATGGTCAGAAGGCTAGTCCATATATTTTTTTACACCTACATTAGTACACAATTAAATGCTTAAGGAATATCATTTCAAGTGTCTGTTCAAGACACAGGTAGCCTTCTGTTTATCAGTTCTTCAAGCAGTCCCGTATGTCGCTCCACTTTGTTTATACACCTGTGGACACCCACCATTAATGGGCAATGAAAGTAGCGCTGCCACTACATTTTATGAATGATATATTTTTTTTAATTGGAATTATTTCAACACTAGTAAGTAGCAATTGTGTAAACAAAAATGAGGTATTTTTTGTCGAAACAAAATGTTAAATAATATCAGCAGAAGCGCATTTTTTTTTTTTTTGCCTTTTTACTGTTATTTTTTTTTTTTTAATCGTAGGTTTAACGACTACCGTAAGCAACTCAGTGGGCTATAAGCAGTCGCCCGTCCCTTATTTAGGGCCACCGGTTCTGGAAGGGAGAAAGCCAGTGGGTCATTCTGTATCAACTCATCTCACTGACTTGACTTGACCATCTCAGATTTTAATGAAATTTGGTACATAGGTGGCCTCTGTATAGATTAAGAAAAATACCAAATTATATCGTCATATATCCACCAGTTTTGAAAATACAGCTATATAAAATGTCCAAAAACATCCCAAAATCAGAAGATTGATATGTTTTTAAATTGTGATTGCAGCTCCCCTAATTAAGATAGAGAGATGGGAAAGGTATTTTTTTGTAGTATTTCTTATGCTCTTTTATTTTATGTACAACACCATAGGGGTTAAGATTTTAAAAAAAATTAAATTTTAAAATTTAAATTTAAATTTTGAATTTTTCAAAATGTGACGCTCCAAAAAATTCGAATTTTTTTTTAACTGTCTTCATATGTTTGGTATTTGATTGTGTGAGTTGTAACTTGGGATTATAATGGGTGTACTTAAAAAGCAATATTCAAATTTAGCCTAACACAAGAGTTTAATGAAACAAAAAAAAAAAAAACATGTAAACTGAAAATAAATTTGAGCTAAATCTTAAAAAAGTTTTATTAATAACAATAGATATAGTATTTTTGTTATTTAAAACCATTTATTTAAAAAATGTTTTATTTTTAATTGATTTGCTAAAAATCTGAGACTAAAAATTTTATTAATTTCATTATATTCAGAATGAAATTAATAAAATTTTTAGTCTCAGATCATGGGTTTAAAAATTTTATTAATTTCATTATTCAGAATTTGTAATAATTCACAATACAATATAAAAAATAAAAGACTGTGCAGTTGTACTGTAGGCTACATTTTGTTTTGGACAAAACTCTGCATGTTCTGACTTGAAAAACTGATTCTGTTGTTTAGATCATTGGTAACAAGACCCAACAAGTAGCAACTCGCATTCCTACCTAGCAGACCTCAGTCTGCTTTAGGTTTTGATGGTGATCAGATGTGTTTCTCAGTCTGCTTTAGGTTTTGATGGTGATCATATGTGTTTCATGCAGTGAAAGTGATATGTGTTTGAAAACTTTAAATTGAATAAAGTATATCCTTTTCATAACGGAAGAATCGGGTAGACATACACCAGTAATACTAAAAACGCTGAAATCCGTTTTATTGGTGTAGTATTAGAAACACTAGTACAAACACGCTAGCTTTCACCACCACGGGTGGCTTCTTCAGGCATAAGTATTCCAATGCAAAAACAAAAACAAACAAAAAACAGAGTTTCAGTTATGAATTCAAAAATAGTAGTTTGTTATAGTTATTATAGAACGTGCGCGTCATACTCTAGATGTGTGATTAGGAGCGCGCGTATTAATGAGCGTGCGCCATACATGTGGGAGGTCCATTGAAGTTTCCTCGGTACATATCTCGTGACTGGATAGGATTTCTATAGTTTCTCTGAGGAGGGTGGCTCTGGCGGTTGTGTATCGTGCTATTTTCTTTATTTGTCCCCAAAGAGGTGTTGCAGAGTTGTTGGCTACTTCACGCGCTAGTGCCGTAGTGAGAAGTCCTCTTTTGACATCTCTTTGATGTTCCTGGAGTCTTAGCCTCAGAGACCTCTTGGTCATGCCCACATAGTTCTTGTTTGTTCCGTCCGGGTACAAGAGGGGTATAGTGTATACTCCCGCATCTTCCAGGTCCACGCCGCCGTTTTTTGTTGATGCGAGACAAGATGCTATTGTCCTAGGTGCGGTAATCCCTATGCCAAAACCAAGTTTTTTTAGGGAATTTTTTAGGAAATATGTGAAGCCTGGTACATACTGGCATGAGCCTATATATTGTAGTTTTTGGGTGGGGCATATGGTGCCACAGGATGCGAGTTTAGACTTCGTCTGGTGTATGATCTGATCTACCATGCTGGGTGAGTGTCCTGCAGAAAAGGCTAAAGATCTTAGGGTGTCAAGCTCGGCGTGGAGTGCGGCGTTGTCTGATGAGTGGGTAAAAGCTCGCCTAGCCCTGTGTCAGAAAAGTGCTAGCTTTCTCTCCTTGGGGCACAATGAGGAAGGCAGTATGACATTAGGAACATAGGTAGGTTTGTAGTGGACACTAGTGCTGAGGTACCTGGATGGAGACTTCTTGACCAAAACATCCAGGAACGGTACGGATGCATTTTTTTTCTCTCTCCATAGTGAACTTTATTGCAGGGTGTTCCAAATTGATTGTGGTGAGAAACCGATTTAGTTCCTCCTCGGTGTTTTCCCAGATGAAGAAAACATCATCTGCGTATCGTAGCCATGTACATGGGGTTGGTCCAGGTGCGCTGAGTATCCGGTCTTCTAGGGGTCGTAGGATTGCTTCGGCCAGTACTGCAGAGAGGGCGGAGCCCATTGGGACCCCTTTGGTCTGCTTGTAGGTATTGTCCTGGAAACTAAAATAGTTAGCATCTGCAACTAGGTCAATGACTTTGGATATCTCCATCAGCGTATTTTCATTGTAAAGCGATGAATCGGCGAGTGCTTGCTTTAGGGTGTTTGTAGCTTCCTTAACAGGAATTGAGGGGTACAGTGAGATAATATCAAAACTCCCTAAGGTATGAGCAGGCACTACCTTTAGGCTTCTAATTCTTTCTATAAAGTCCTGAGAAGACAACAGCACCACACTTGAATGCGGCAGGAAAGGAGACAAAAATGTAGCTAGCCCCTTCTCTAGATTGAAGGATGGAGCACACCTTCTTGAAACGATTGGTCGAATTGGGTTGTCCGGCTTATGATGCTTAAGCCTTGCAAAAATTGGTGGTATCTTTGGCCCTGGAGGTATCCTAGCCGCTTTCCTGATGGTGTCCGGAAGCGCTGTTTTCTTCGCCACCATCTTAACCTGCGCTATCCAACGGTTAAGTGGGGATTTGGTTTGGAGTGTTGACTGCGACTGTCGGATGAAGTCCAGGATCCCTTCATCATAGTCCATCTTGTTCATCACTGCTAGCTGGCCAGATTTGTCTGTAAGGGTATAGATCACGCTAGGGTCACACTTTAGCTGCGCGATGGTCACCTTGTGCTCAGGATTTCTGTTAGAAGCAGTCGAGGAGAACTTCTGCACCTGATCCAGTTTGTTGACGCACTGATATCTAAGTGAGTCTCGATTATCTAGTGGGACTCTGCTAAGTAGTCCCACTAGATAATCGAGACTCACTAAGTAGTCCCACTAGATAATCTAGATAATCAGAAAAGGCTAAGATCTTTAGCCTTTTCTGCAGGACACTCACCCAGCATGGTAGATCAGATCATACACCAGACGAAGTCTAAACTCGCATCCCGTGGCACCATATGCCCCACCCAAAAACTACAATACATAGGCTCATGCCAGTATGTACCAGGCTTCACATATTTCCTAAAAAATTCCCTAAAAAACTTGGTTTCGGCATAGGGATTACCGCACCTAGGACAATAGCATCTTGTCTCGCATCAACAAAAAACGGCGGCGTGGACCTGGAAGATGCGGGAGTATACACTATACCCCTCTTGTACCCGGACGGAACAAACAAGAACTATGTGGGCATGACCAAGAGGTCTCTGGGGCTAAGACTCCAGGAACATCAAAGAGATGTCAAAAGAAGACTTCACACTACGGCACTAGCGCGTGAAGTAGCCAACAACTCTGCAACACCTCTTTGGGGACAAATAAAGAAAATAGCACGCTACACAACCGCCAGAGCCACCCTCCTCAGAGAAACTATAGAAATCCTATCCAGTCACGGGATATGTAACGAGGAAACTTCAATGGACCTCCCACATGTATGGCGCACGCTCATTAATAAGCGCGCTCCTAATCACACATCTAGATTATGACGCGCACATTCTATAATAACTATAACAAACTACTATTTTTGAATTCATAACTGAAACTCTGTTTTTTGTTTGTTTTTGTTTTTGCATTGGAATACTTATGCCTGAAGAAGCCACCCGTGGTGGTGAAAGCTAGCGTGTTTGTACTAGTGTTTCTAATACTACACCAATAAAACGGATTTCAGCGTTTTTAGTATATCCTTTTCAGTTTTGAAACTGGACTTTTATAAATTGAAGCTGTGCAGGATTTTTTTAGGAAAAAAAATCCTGCACAGTAGTAAAATAACTGCATTACATATTTTTTTGGGGAAAAAAATGTAAGGCAGTTATTTTACTATTTGAATTTTACATTTTATGCACAAATAATCAACAATGGAAAGTACAAGATATGCAGTAATACAATGTTTCAATCTGTTTAAAAACAGTGACCATAGAGTAAGGGATAAAAAAAAAAGCTAAGAAATGTGACAGACTGGATGTTGGAAAATTTTGATGACTTATCAAAAGAGACTAAAATTTGTGATTCTTGCATAAAGTAGCTGAAAACTTTAAAAATTAGTCAAGAAGCATTAAATGAAACCTGTGCTGATGAGAAAATGGACAAAAATTTTGTATCTACGTCAGAAGTAATTGAAACACTGAATACTTTGCTCCATGAATTGGGTGAATCACCTGTCAATAAGAAAAAGCTAAAATCTAAATGTTATGCTTCAACCTAAATTCAAAAAATCAGTTCTGCTACGAAACGGAAGCTTTTTACAAATATTCAAGAGTCATCTGATGACGAGAGTGAAATACTTCATGACTCTCTTATGGACAATCTTAAAAGTAATTTTTCTAACTGCACTAGAGATAAACAGTTAATGATTTTGACTTGCTTACCAGAGTCATGGAGTGTTAGGAAAATCATGCAAGAGTTCAATGTTCCTAATTATATGGTAAGACAATCAAAAAAAATTCTGAAGGAGAAAGGAATTTTTGAAAGCCTTAATAGAAAACCAGGTAAGAGTCTCTCTTCTGAAGTAGTTGAAGTAGTACAATCGTTTTACCAAAGTGATGAAATTAGTCGGGTTTTACCTGGAATGAAATATTATGTTTGTGTTAGGACTGAGAATGGAGATAAAGTTAAATTGTCAGAGGCTGATTTTATGTAATTTGACAGAAGCTTATAAGTCATTCAAAGATAAATTTGCAGGCACGAAAGTCCGTTTTTCCAAATTCGCAGAGCTCAGACCAAAAAACTGTGTCCTGGCAGGGTCTAGTGGTACTCATACGGTATGTGCATGCACCACACACCAAAATGTAAAACTGATGATGGAAAATGCAAGAATTGGTTCACAACAAATGGACAATTATCTTCCTACAAACATTGTCTTGCAAGAGTATTGTGAAACCCTGCTTCCATAGATTGTCATTTGGGGAAGTATCCCGCATGTCCTGGGAATGAGGAAGAAAGAAATGTAATGGAACACGGTTTTGAGGAGAACTTGGTTGAAAAACTAACTTTTTGCCAATGGATTACAGTTGATAGATGCAACTTGGAGACATTAGAAAAATCAACTTCAGATTTTATTGATTTGTTTTGCGAAAAACTGTCTGCTTTGGTCAGACATGACTTCATTGCTAAGCAGCAAAGCTCTTTTATGAATAGTACTAAGGAAAACCTCAAGGACTAAGAATTTCTCGTCATTTGTGATTTTGCCAAAAATTATATTTTTCTTCTTCAAGATGAAGCCCAGATCTATCACTGGACCAGTGGCAAGCCACAGTCCACCCATTTGTCATCTATTACAAAATAGAAAAGACTGAATGTTTAGAGCACAACACAATTGCACTGTACTGCTCTAAAAAAAAAAAAAATTAAGTTTGGTGACAACAGCATCAAAAAAATTTACTATTTCTCTGACGGGTCTGCAGCCCAGTACAAAAATCGGAAAATTTTTACAAACTTATGTTTCCATCAAGATGACTTCAACAATGATGCTGAATGGCATAAATTTTTCAGCAACAGCACATGGGAAGGGGCCATGTGATGGCGTTGGTGGAACGATGAAAAGGTTAGCTGCCCGAGCCAGCTTACAACGCCCCTATGAGAATCAAATTCAAACACCATTTCAGTTGTACGAATGGGCAATTCAGAATATTTTTGTGGCAAACTTTACATATGTAAGTCAAGAAGAATACATAGAAACAGACCAATTTTTGGAAAATCGCCTAAGCAAGTCTCTAACAATACAAGGTACCCAGAAACTTCATGCTTTTATTCCCATCCCATTGAGTAATTCAAAAATAAAAGTGAAGATGTTCTTAGAATCAAACGAGTCAGCTACTGAAAAAGTATCAGCATTACAAGACAGACTGCAAATAACAGAAATTAGTGGTTACATAACCATAATCTATGAAAACAACTGGTGGGTAGCATATGTTCTAGCAAAAAAGAGAGTGAGAATGAAGTTAAGGTCTCTTTTTTACATCCAGCTGGTCCATCTACATCCTTTTCCTACCCTAGCCCACAAGATGTATTATGGCTTCCTGTAACTTACGTCTTGTGTAAAGCAAATCCTGTGACTGCGACAAGAAGACTACAATCTCTCTGAAACAGAAATACACCAAACTACTGAAGCTTTTAAAGACTGTATCAAGGATCTACAGGTGTGATTTCACTTCAAAACAATGATGCAACTTTTTTTTTTAATTTTAGGAGATTCTGCTTTAAGTGACAATCTAAGTTTAAGATTAAGAATATAATTTGCATAAATGTAAGCAATTCAATGCCATATGTTATTATTTTGATGTGTTCCTTAAGCAGTAATTGAAATTACTTTTTTAAAGTCTGTTTTTTTTATATTGTATTGTGAATTATTACAAGTTCTGAATAATGAAATTAATAAAATTTTTAAACCCATGTAGTCTCAGATTTTAAACAAATCAATTAAAAATAAAACATTGTTTAAATAAATGGTTTTAAATAACAAAAATACTATATCTATTGTTATTAATGAAGCTTTTTTAAGATTTAGCCCAAATTTTTTTCAGTTTACATGTTTTTGCAATTTTTTTCATTACTCTTGTATTAGGCTAAATTTTAATATAGCTTTTTAAGTAAACCCATTATCATCCTAAGCTACAACTCACACAATCAAATACCAAACATATAAAGATTGTTTTAAAACAATTTCGAATTTTTTGGAGCGTCGCATTTTGAAAAATTTATATTTAAATTTTAAAATTTGAATTTTTTTTTAATCTTAACCCTTATGGTGTTGTACATCAAATAAAAGAGCATAAAAAATAATACAAAAAGATACCTTTCCCATTTCTCTATCTTAATTAGGGGAGCTGCAATCATAATTTAAAATCATATCAATCTTCAGATTTTGGACATTTTATATAGCTGTATTTTCAAAACCGGTGGATATACGATGATGAAATTTGGTAATCTATATAGAGGCCACCTATGTACCAAATTTCATTAAAATCTGAGATGGTGAGGTAAAAATGTCTTCAAATTGTGTTGAGTTGATACGGAATCACTCCAGTGCCATAAGACAAACACAACATCCATGTATCACCGGGATTCAAACCCGGGCCCCTTTCGAATGAATGATCAGAAGCCATCGCTTAGACCACTGAAGTTTTTATGTGATTCTACTTTATTTTTTTCCTAGCTTGTTGTCATTAAGGGCACACAGTTAAAGAATTGATTTTAAAAAACATAAATGTTGTAAACATACTATTTTCTATAAAAAAAAAAGTACTTTAATTTGTTTTTGTTATGTTTCATTGTTTTTCTTCAGTGGTGATGCTAGTTTCTTTGTCCCATGATGGTGGATGTCTAAAAGTGTCACGTAAACAAAGCGAAGCAACATACCGAGCTACTTGAAGAGCTGATAATCATAGGCCTAGCCCAAGACAGTGAAAATTAAGAATGACAGATGCATATCAAATTGATACTTTTAACATCTGTACATCTGATTATCATTCAACACAAGACAAACACAACATCCATGTCTCCAGCATTTCTTGCCAATTTTACACCACAGACATGGAAATGTCCGTTTAAGAGACACACAAATTAGAGAAACAGCTAGTCTAGACAACCTAGGGGTGTGGTGTGAGCTCTAATGATTAAAAAAATATATAAACTTCAAAAAAAAAAAAGAAGGTCCTTTCATTTCTGTGTAATAAAATTGATATGGAATGTCATTTGTCAACAACAAACATATACATGAAATAAAATATTCGGACAATGCCATTCATCTTCAGCCCAGCTAGTTTTTAGTTTAAACGTGATTCACTTGTCCAGAGAAAAAAGTTGCACAAGAATTTTTTTTTTTTTATTGGAGTTTTGACGACCACCGTAAGCTACTCAATGGACTATAAGCAGTCACCCATCCCTAATTTAGGGCAACTGGTTCCACGGAAGGGAGAGAGCCAGGGCCGTAAGACAAACACAACACCCATGCCTCACTGGGATTCGAAACCAGACCCCTTTCGGACAAATGATCAGAAGCCAGAAATTGTATTTTTTTACTTCTATGACTAGAACAGAAAAATTGAGTTTATTACCAAATTCCTTTTATTTCATGCTTAATCGCCAGCACGCTATACAAAGTTTCGAATTACACCCAAGGAACTGTTGCTTCATTTTCTTTTGAAAGTGAATGACAATTTTAGTCAGTAAGGCAAGTTTCACCTAACCTTTGAATGTTTTCACTACTTCTTTGTAATTTAACTGCAGATGTTACTAAAATAAAAAAATGGACAAAATAATAATTGGTGGACAGTCAATAACTCTTGCAAAAGGAAACACTATGCCACCTGCAGATGATTTATCATACTTAGTTCAGTTATATCATATAAAGTTACAGAATTTTACGCTTAGTAAAAAAACTTTTGCTGAACATTTCTGTTTTCCTCATAAAGTTCTGTATTAAAACGTCATTACACCTTTAATATATTTCGTTGACATGAACAAGTACTGTTTTCGTATCTTGTAATACAACACAGAGAATATGAAATATTACAACATATACCTAATACGTGTGGCAGAAAAAAGTAATTTATAAACACAACTTACCGCTACTTGAAATTCAAGACTTGTACAAGATTGCTATTCTGATGGATAAGAAGAAACGGTGCAACGACTTTGCAAATCTTAGAAGAAAAAGCATACACTACACAGTACGTTCAAAAAATATAAAAGCGCCGCACAAATCAATCCACGAAACCACACAGCATCATGAAATACACATTTCGGAAAATAATCTTCGGTTACACACCCAGCTTACTTGATTCACCAAAAACTTAAAATGTATACTTCAACATACACAAACCAAACACTAGAGCAGCAACATCTAACGTGCTGCCATTCGCAACCAAAGATATAACTTATTGGCTTCGTGTATCAGCGCCCTCTGGCAGTTCTAAAGTTCTGTGGGAATATGGTATTCAAATTGAATTTATTATTTTGCGAAAAACTCTATGGACCACATAAGATTATAAAGAGCAGACTTAAGAGTAGTACTTCCCATGCTCCATCACAGGATTCTACTTTGAACCCAACTGGGATAAATATTGATGTCCAGAAATTCGGATGAATGGTCAGGAGAGTCAGCGCTTAGATCTTGGAGGAGAATAGACTGGCAAACGCTCTTCGGAGGCAACAAGCAGCAATTGAGACAGCAGCGCCGTCTGTAAACACGAGGTGCGCTCGTGCTGTACGAGGCTCGCTCGTGCTGTGTAACCACGATCTTTTGCTTGTATTCCCAAGGCTGAACAGGAACCTACCAGCAAAGAATATAAACGCTTCGCGTGAAGAAGCTCAACTTTCGTAGAGATAATGTAAAACAGGCGACAGCAGCGCCACCATGTAATGCGGCCGTAGATGCTCTGCGGGAAAGTTAACATCCAGGCGCAAAAAGCGTAGGAGACACGGCACGGGAAGCCTATTTCACGGAAAGGAAGCTGATCTGCGACTGTTTCCTTCGGTCTCATTTGGTCTGCTAAAGCATTTTCTTTTTTGTTCTTTTCTGAGTATCCCTCCTGTCCCTTCTTTTGGTGAAACAAATATATACATTACAAAGGAATGGGTTCCCACAAAACGTAAACATTAGGTACCCAGCAAAAACAGTCTTGCTGGGCCAGCACTGTCCGCCAATTTCCAAGTAGTAGCCATAATAATAAAAAAGCAAAGACAACCGCAGTTTCCCAAAGCTACAATTTTTTTTCTACCCTTCCGAAGTTTGTAAATTAAACGCACGGCGCTGAGGAAATTTTCTCAACAGATCGGAAAAACATTCGTTCGTATCTGAGTAGGTTCGAACCTGGGCCGTTGGCGTGATAGCTGAGCTCTCTACCGACCGGACTAATTCCTCACGTTCGAGTGCATGCTTAAAGCTGTCTGTTTGGTATGCAATGTGTAATCGAATGCTTCCCTCTTTCATTTTACAATATTACGAGGTATTTTTCATAAAAGTCAGTTTCATATAATTGATAAATTAATTTTTTCAACGTAACGATAGCTTTTTTTTCAGCAAACGTTGTTTTAATGGTTTTCCAGGATATTTGTTTCAAACGGTTTCAAATTTGTTCTTGTTATTCATCCACTCCATTCCATGAATTGTTATTCATCGGAATGGAGTGGGTGTATTTCATGGCTGTAATATAAACGCAGATCTAGATGAGAACAACAAAACCTTTGAACAAAACGCCAACACAAACAAGCGTTTATATTCTTTGAACACAAACACGCATGCTCAGTCTAACAGTCTGCTCGGCATCCTGCGGCATCAGCCTGTAATGTTGGCTTCTGTGTAGTAATTCTTTGCCGCATAATATAGTGGCGCTAGTTACGTCTCGCTGAGCCTTACCTTCTTATAGTTAGATATTCTTTGCTACCAGGCCGAGATATTTTTAACATTAAGCAAAATCAGCGAGGACAGAAAAGATTAGTTGGGACGCAGCGCCATCTATTGACGTAGTTCGCATCAACAAACTGATTCCGTATCATTATTTACATTTGATATTTTATTTATATTCACTTTCACATGACTGATTGAAGGTTTAACGACCACCGTGAGCAACTCAATGGGCTACAAGCAATCGCCCGTCCCTAATTCCAAGGAAGGGAGAGAACCAGTGCCGTTAGGCAAACACAACATCCATGCCTCACCGGGATTCGAACCCAGACCCCGTTCAGACGAATGATCAGAGGCCATCGCTTAGACCACTGCGCCACCGGGGCGGCATTTTCACATGAACAGATGGATATTTGCATTCTAAAATCGTAGTACTTGGGCGAAAGAATTTTTCTATAGGAACTGGTGTAATTTATGTGTAAATCTCATTCCTCCTTTATTCTTCAACGATCTAGGGCTGATATTTTGGTTAATGTGTAGATTAGCCTCTTAAATTATTTGTTATTTCGTCGGAAAAATGTTAGTACCTGGAAAAAGTGCGACGTACAGATTTTAGAGTATGGAAATTAATGGCAAATGGTGCAGAAATTTCGTATTTTAAATGTGTTTTAAAGCTTTTTATCGTAACATTTACCTGTAAGTTCGATGCTGTGAAGAGACGCTGCCGTAGGCCTAACGTATCGAATGTACAGCTAAATGTTACGATAAAAATCTTTAAAAGACATTTGAAAGAGAAAATTTCTGCACCATTTGCCATTAATTTTCATAATCTAAAATCTGTACGTCGCACTTTTCCCAGGTACTAATATTTTTACGACGAAATAATTTAAAACGCAAATCTACACATTTACCTACTATTTTACTTAAGATGAGTTTATATAGCTGAGTTTTTTTCTAAAATTGATTTAGGTATGTAATTATCAGAATGAAAATGCTTACCACAAACAATAGTTGAAGGTAGCTTTTCATTTGGAGCAAAATCCTGACGAGATATTTGTTTCAGCAACAGTTGCTTTAGGTTCTGATCTGAGGGAAACTCATGGAATGAAAATCCCACGTTTTTCTTCTCAAAAAATGTGCATATCGGCACAGAACAGTAAACCATTTTTTAAATGGGTTAGATTTTCTTGTGAAAACAACAGTTTGGTTTTTAGGTTTTTTTAAAAAATACACAAGAAAAAACGACGAACATACACAATCCAACAATTCAAACAACGTGAAAACTGCGATGTATATACCTTGGGACGCAGTGTCATCTAACGGCTGAAATCGCCCCTAACGCCCACTCGCTAATGTTATAGCCTTTTCTCCATCCAGTTCAGCCTTGGTATTCCGCTATCGCTTATGTAGAAGCAAAAGTTCATATTTTTTGCCGCTGCACTGAATCGGTGCTAATTCGAGAACCCTAGGATGTTTGTTTACATTGAATGCAGTGCAAATTACGGATGTTTTTATATAATATATACACCCTTTGCCCATAATTCGGTTAAGGTTCCATCTTCGGCCTGCTCGATAGATGGCGCCACGGTATGTCCCTTAGTGGATCTTTTATTTTAACGTAACACTACAATAAATATAGATATTTTTCATTATATCAAAGGTATCTGAGACTTAGATTGCAATGGAATCAGGTAAAAGATATGCTTGTGAAAGTTGTCACAAAATCTATTCTAGGCAGCAGGGTTTAGATGAACATCGTAGAATAAAAGGTCATTACGTAAGTAGACTTACCAATCCCGCCCCAGGGTATGAGGAAAGAATGCCCACGGAAAAAACGCCCACTTTTCGAAAGTAGGAAAAAACGCCCACGGAAAAATCGCCCACAGACAAAATGCTCACGGGAAAAATATGTGATCGACTGATAAGTTTATATGTCTGTTATAAACGGTGTTCGGACAACTGGTCACAGACTGCTGGCCAAAAAACCGTTAGGGGGCATATAAAAATTGCGGTTTCTTGGCCATCTCACCTACATAACGAAAATGGGTGTAGGAGAATTGGCCACAGGACAACTGGCCACAAAAGTTCAAGGGTGGGGGGGGGGTTGTAAGTATTATCGATTTTTGGCCTACATTGAGAATTGAATTAGGAACTCCAAACAAATTTTCGAGAAAACGTTCTATGTAAGCCAAGCGAGAATTACAGCATAATTCATGTATGTTCGGAAAAGGACCCTAAGGTGGGATTTTTTAATAACGCTGCACTTTTACGTAGGTACTAAATATTTACATAACATGTCAAGTTTGCAATATTTTTCTTTTACTCAATTAATTCACAGGCGAAGAAAAAAGTGTTGAATAGGCTTAGGCCTACGGCCTATTAATTAATGTATGGATTGAATGTATGGTGCATAAGTAGAAGCGCAATATTATTGACAATTAATACAGACATTTGACGTGGAATAGGAATAGCTGTGGTGCAGTGGAAGCATATCCGGCGCGTAACTGGAAGACCCTGAGTTCGATTCCTGGTGGCGGCCACTGAGAATTTTTCCGTGACTCACTTATAAACGTGGAAAGAGCGATGACTTCTGTTTGATTATTGACAATACTTGTTATGTAAATTTTAGGAATATGGGAATGACGGAACGAAAACTTTTAGGAGGGCCTAAACGTTAGTCCTAATATTATTTTCTGCCTGAGTAATACCGCAATATTAATAATTTGATGTGTTACGTAAACGTTATGAATATAACATCGTTAGAATAAAAACTGTTAAATAGGCCAAGGCCTAGGACTTATGACTTAAGGGCCGTGGGTGGCCTAGTGAAGAACCAAATAAGATTGTTAACTTTCAACTTCCTACTGTAGAGTAGCTACTTTCTTAAAAAATTCCAGTTCGGCTTTACTGTAATAAATTTGTGACTATTCTTATTTTTTAAAGTAAGGTCTTAATTTTTATAAAACTATGCATGTTTGTTATTTAACTATATCAATTAAAAGGGAAATAATTAAAAGTCAGATTATTTTATTTATAAATACTTTTAAAGTATAATGCATTTAATTGTAAAAGCGATTTTCGTGAAAGGCGCAATGTACAGATATAACTTTGTGTAATGTGCTTTCTTACCACTCTTGTCTCTTTTGGAAATCCTCCTTTGTATACGGCGAGCGGAAGGGGGGGGCATCTGTCTTTCGTCAAAGTGGTGCTTTGCAGCTGCAGCTGGAACGTTTGCTAGCGACCGCACCCCAAATAACAAGCGATATATTTCATTTAAATTTATCGGTTGGCCACCGGTCGGGGTGTGTCTTCCCCGTGAATAGTATAATCTCAAGTTGCAGGCATACTTCTTTTCTTCCCAGTGTAAAGAAAAAAATACGCACTCATAGCTTCCTGGGAGTTTTCCAAAGGACAACTAAAACAGTTAATTTCTACATGACGGGTGTAGGAGAACTGGCCACCGGAGAACTGGCCACAAAAATTTTAAGGGGCCGTATAAAAATAACGTTTTTGACCGCTTCGTGCCCACAATCCCCAGAGGTTGGTAATCAGAGTCATATATAGTTTCTGTAATTTCGTCTTTTCTTAATTGCGATAATTAATGTAATTCTTTATAAGAAATGTTTATGATCTACATCTGAGCAAAAGAATTAAGGGTTTTCAAACTACAAGTCTGCAAATTATCTGAGCGCATGTGCTGACTCAGGAAACCTGTCGGGGGGGGGGGGGGGGTAATATCAAAACTGTAAGATTTGAAAAATGTATCATCCCATCGGGAGATTTTCAGCATTTACAAGCTACAGCTGGACTGATTATTTGAGGGCACGTGCCTACTCAGCAAACCTGGGGGGTGGGGTGGGGTGGGGGTTATGTGATAATTGTGAATTATATAGAATTTCTTGTCCGACCCGGAGATTTTCATCATTCACATGCCTTCAGATAATGTGTCGAGTTGTAGCTGCTAATTGCCGAGAAT
This sequence comes from Macrothele yani, assembly GCA_039090855.1. Taxonomy (NCBI): domain Eukaryota; kingdom Metazoa; phylum Arthropoda; class Arachnida; order Araneae; family Macrothelidae; genus Macrothele; species Macrothele yani. The sequence continues at coordinate 8,404,573 of CM077014.1, forward strand.
CTCCCGATCGGACGAGAAATTGTTCATATTTTACACTTTTGGTATTACCCCCCCCCCCTCTTCGCCGACAGGTTTCCAGAGAGTGACATGCGCTAAGAAAATTTGTCGAGTTGCAGTTTCTAAATGCTGAAGATCTCCAGATCGGAAGAGAAATCTTGATATTTTACGATTTTGGTATTACCTCCCCCCCCCCCCCCACCCCCCACCCCGACTAGTTTCCTGAGGCAGCAGATACCCTCAGATAATTCGACGTGTTGTAGCTTGTAAACGCTGAAAATCTCCCGATCGGACCAGAAATTCTTTATATTTCATATTTTAGATTTTAAGCACCCCCTCCCCAGACAAATTCCCTGGGTTTACACATACTCGCAGACAATTTTTTTATTTGTAGTTTCTAGAAAAATATTGTACAGCAGTTGGCTTGAAGACAACGGTGAATCATTAGTATGTTTTTAAATAACTGTTGCATAAGACTACCACGGCTTTCAGGCCAACACCATACAACCTCTACAGTCCATCAGTGCAATCCGAACTTTCCTCTCGTATTTGTAAGGTTTGCAGAAAATATTTTACACATCAAATTATTAATATTGCGGTATTACTCAGGCAGAAAATAATATTAGTACTAACGTTCAGGCCCTTCTAAAAGTTTTCATTCCGTCATTCCCATATTCGCGTTATGTAGGTGAGGTGGCCTAGAAACCGCAATTTTTACATGACCCCTAACGGTTTTTTGGCCAGCAGTCTGTGACTAGTTGTCCTAACACCGTTTATAACAGACATAAAAACTTATCAGTCAAACACATATTTTTCCCGTGAGCATTTTGTCTGTGGGCGATTTTTCCGTGGGCGTTTTTTCCTACTTTCGAAAAGTGGGCGTTTTTTCCGTGGGCATTCTTTCATGCAATCCGCCCCAGGTGCATCTTTTCAATGCATAGTTTGTGACAAATCATTTACCCTTAAGTCATCATATCTGAGGCATTGCAAAACATTTTCTCATTTTTCTTGCAGTGTTACGTTAAAATAAAAGATCCACTAAGGAACATACCGTGGCGCCATCTATCGAGCAGGCCGAAGACGGAATACCAGAATGTTTTTCGTGCATGCTCCCCTGGAACTTCTGCAGAAAATTACAGTTATTCTACTCCAAAGTTTGAATAAAATTATAGCATACTTATGTAACTTTTGGCTGTCTGCATGCCGAACATAATCTTTTAAGAAACTACAATCCTTTTTAAAGATATTCAATGGTAAAAGCTGTTAATAACATTTTCAAACAAGGGGGGGGACTCATTTGAATATACCCGTGAGTAAAGAAACCTATGACTTCAAGAATTAAAAAGTCCAGAAACATTAAAAGAGAAAAATTTATCACAATAATACTAGATAACTGCAGCACCATTATGGAATCACAACCTATGAAAGCCATTAAATATCTTTTGCCGATCGTTAATATTTCATGGCATACAGTGTTGAGCTATGTTCAATATTTCTGCAAAAAATATGGCAGTACAAAATTAAGTTTTTACACATATTCTGATTTTTTTTTTTTGTTTCTTATTGTTAATTAAAATTTGAAAAGAAATACGAAGTGACGTTTTGATGACCGTAACTCTGCAGAATAAAAAATAATCAATGAGAACTAAACCATGGTAAACAGCAAGTAAAATATTGTTATGGGGGGGGGAGATTTTTTCTTTTTACACCAAGAAATTCCTTTAAGTTATGTATTGGCTTCACAGCAGGATAAGATTACACAACTTTATTGATACAGTTGTGCAGTGATATAAATTCAGTAACAATCAAAACTGAAATATAAAAAAATACACAAAAATGTCTTCTTATGCACAAGCATGTTTTGTTTTGAACTTTAATAAATTCTCAAATGAAATGTATAATTATAGATATCTTACATCAACAGCAATGGTATAAGCCATACAATGAAGAAGTTTTCTAAGTTTAAGTATGCAAAAATTCAGAAACCATTTTCAATGCATAGTACACAGTTTCATGTATTAGGTTTTAGCAGGTTAACCAATATGAAAATGCTGAACTAAAGTTAACAGTTTAACTGTAAATCATTGAAGTGTGACTTAAAAATTCTTTACCTCAGATCATTTTTGCAGGGTTATTATGGTAAGACAATGGCACACTCGGTGAAAATGGCCCAGAGGACCAAGCCCTCCCCAAGAGGTATCACTTGGTTCTTTGTTATTGACTGCTTATTTTTATACATATACAGGGTGTTTCAAAACTAATGGAATAAACTTTAAGGGGTGATAGAACACACAGAAACAAGCACTTTTTGTCAAAGAATGTGTGGTCGCAAGTTATGCGGTCAGGCACTTTCCGTTGCCCCACACATGCTGTCTTTTGCAACGCAATGACAGGAATGGCACAACAAAGCTTTATTGCAGACAAAATGTGACATCACAAAAGTACATAAAATTTGCAAACAATAAGTAAATACTGAAATTTATTGCAATTACAAAAGCTGCTCAAAAGGGCTACCGCCACTCCTGATACACACGTCACGTCATCGACATAAAGATGCCCATATTTTGTGGAAAATACCAGGCATTTCTCGGACAGCTGCAGCAGTGACTAGTTCTTCATTGGAATCAATGGGAGTGTCATACATTACAGACTTAAGATGTTCCCATAAAAAGAAATCCTGATTGGACAGATCTGGTGATCATGGGGGCCAAGAGATGGGTAACCTCCTCCAATCCATTGGCCTGGAAATGTGGCATTCAAGTAATCACGCACCTGAGTGCTGAAATGAGCTGGTGCTCCATCATGCTGGAACCACATATTACGGTGGGTGGCTGCTGGTACATGCTGGATCAATTCAGGCAAGACTTATTGAAGGAAAATAAGGTACATCCTCCCATCCAGACATTCCGGTAAAAGATATGGGCCAATCAAATAGTTGTAAACGATACCCACCCAAACATTTACTGAGAAACATAGCTGGTAGGAATGTTGCGTGCAGTATCGCTGGCCCATACATGCACATTGTGGGCATTCAATACACCTTCATGGGTGAACGTTGTTTCATCTGTGAATAGCATGTGTGCTGGAAACTCCAGATCCACTGCATTCTTCTGCAGGAACCAACGTGCGAACTCAGCGCGTGCAGGAATATCTGCAGGTGTCAAAATGTGAACTCTCTGCACATGGTATGGATGAAATCGTTCATCACGTAGAACACGCCAAACCGTGGTATGGCCTACAGCTCTCTTGCTGGTATCAGGATGATCTTCTACCTGGCGTAGAATCTCTTCTGCCATGTCCGGCATTCTCACACTTCTTTTACGACCTGTATCATGCATGACAGTTATAAAGGATTCCCTTCCGGACAGTTGGCGGTGCAAGCGATAAAACATTCTGTGATTGGGCACACATACCTGTTGGGGAAGCGCTGTCGGTAAAGCCTTTGGGCTTCCCTTCCATTACATAGACGAAATGCATGTCTGCCTTCTCATTCGTATACTGATCCATTCCAAGTCACTAATGATGATGTGTGCAAAAACCACCGCTTTTATACGTGCACCTGGAAGCGCCGTCTGTCTTTGTGTTGCGAAAGATGGCGTGTGTGGGAAACGGAAAGCGCCCTCCAGCGCCTGACCACGTAACTTGCGACCATGCATTCTTTGATGAAAAGTGCTTGTTTTGGTCACCACTTAAAGTTTGTTTCGTTAGTTTTGAAACACCTTGTATTTTACGAATCATTGGAAACACATTTTATTATGGTGGAGATATTTTTATTGTTTTGCAATATTTCAGGTGTTTTTTACGGGGTATTTTTATTTGTATCTTCAATATTGTGGGCCACCAGTGTAAAGAAATCTTGGGTGCACCACTGCTAAGATATAACACTTTCCAGAAGGCAATGAATTAATCATATGCCAAAATGCAATGTATATAAATATTAAAATATTCACAAAGCAAAACTCTACACCCTTGTAATCCAACATAATAGCAGCAAATATGACTGACGGAAATGTAGCTTATTCCTCATATACCATAAAAATTTCCTTGATATTTATGCATAAACTAAAAATTGAACATCATATGCAATAAATAACCCACATAAAAGAATTCAAAGTACAAAATCTGTATATTTACAATTGCAAATTATGGGTGCTGCTATATTTATCAACAAAGAATATAAAGTTATACAATATATTTAAATACAAATATAGATTCTAAGAGCATATATTTAGATTATAATTCTAAATTAGATCCATGTATAAATACAAATGTAGATTTTAAATCACAAATAGGCAGAACAAATCAATAAATACATGTAGCATGAAAAACATATTTCAAGAAACTTTATGATATTCTCTAATAATATTTACTCAAGTTAATACTCATTAAGAATGCAAGTAACAACATAAAGCATTGTTAACAATGTCAAAAAGAAGGAGATTCATCAGTACTTAGAAGTTTACCTCACCCAAATAGGAGTAAAAGTTGTTCAAAATTCATGCAAGGACTGTGCACATCTCTATCAAAAGATGGCAGTAAGACTCGAGGGATGATTGCTGGAAATATCCTAACAATGTGGCCCAACTTTCTTCAACATTTGAACAGGGTGCTTACAAAGTTGCCTGATTTCTCCTCCCCCCCTTCCCTCTTCCATCTGAATCGTTCTGATCTCCTCTAAAGTTGGGGCTTTTTTTTTCTCAGTTCCCTAGCAGCTGGTAAGGTAATGGAAAGCCTGCCAATATTAAACAATAACTGTATTCGGTTATTTTAGATATGTTATGGTCATTAATTTATCAGTCTTTTTTGACAGGAAAATGATGTTCTTCAAATACTGAAAGTTAAGCAAAGCTAAATGTCAATGCACAATATATCTTAATACTGCTGTTTTATTTTGCATATTTCATTATTTTCCATGTGCTCTAATTGTACTTACCCTTGTGCACACTTATGGAAGCTCCATAAGAACTGGACTGCATAAATCATTAATAATTTCTTGAACTCACTACCAGACCCCCCCCCCTCTCCCCTTCAAAAAAAGTAATATATTGATTGTTAAAGTTCTGTTTTAACTTCCAACATAGAAGAACCAGACTTAACTCAGCAGCACAAATAGGGGAGTGAGGAGCAAATATTTTTTTGTATTGAAAAATGAGGCACAATGCATATGTTTTTTGTATCAGCTTGGCCTCATAATGTTTATTTTTTAATAATGCTTATGAAACATGTCTACGTTTTTTTTTATTGCATAATGCTTATTTGTTGTTCAACTATTAATTTATGCATCATCTACATTATGCATATCATTTAGGGTTTGTACAAAAGTCTGGGTGAAAATACCCAGACTCATAGACCCAATCCCATATAATGCAAAAACTGAAATATTACCTTAGATAATCTCAAGAACTGTACTTTTTCAATAAACGTTACCGAAAAACGTAATTCTTTTTGAATTTGTTCAGATGGAATAATTGTTAAAACATGGGTACAAAACAAAAAGAAACAGAAGTAAATAGCATACACATGATGTTCTTATGCACCATTGATTACACAAGGTGGAATTTGTGAATGGCATTCATGTGAAATTTGGCATTTTTACTGTTTTTGAAAATCAGAAATACAAAACATTCTGACCTGCAAAATCTAAAAATTTGAAGTTTTCATATGCTACAAATTGACATCACCAATTTCAGTATGTAGCTTCTCATTTGAAGTACAGTAGATTCTGGTTAATTGGGACACATCAGCCATGTAACATTTTGGCCCAATTATGCAAAACTTTATCCCGAAGAGCTAATTTGGGATGTTTTTCAAGAATCGTCCCAAATAAACAGCTGCCTCGATTAACTAATGGCCCAATTAACCAGAATCCACTGGTATTTACAAAATTGAACAGTTAGTTTTAGCAAACTGTCATTTGGCACAATTCCTACTGATATCAATGGAGACGTGGTGATGGTTCAATAATTATGGACACACTGCATTCCAACTGTAAATGGGACATTTCCTGTCAATTCAACACAGTAAAGTCACATTTTCAATGTAACCCTTTTGGATTTTTATGAAACTCTGTAGATTTGTTGACATACACCAGAAATGAATGTGTGCCAATTTTTAGCACATAATAGCCTTTAAATTTCCTGAGATAGGAGATCATGAAATTCAAAAAAATTGCCAAATTTCAGTGTTTTGTATGTTGTAAAAGTATTTATAACTCAAGTTCTTTTAATCACAGGGTAATGAAGTTTTTTTTAATCTCTTTTTAGTGACTTCAAAATGATATATTACTCAATGCATAATTTTTAATTTAAAGGTCACAAAATTTAAAATTTGACCTTGAATTTCTCAAAAAGTGAAATTTTGAGTTCTTTAAAATTAAGTAATATATGAAATTACATCACATAATGATAATATTTTATAAATTTAGTGGTGGCAATTGAAGGGCATCAAAGGTGACAACGAACTGTTAAATTGTCATGCTCCGTAAACTTACCATATTACAAAAATGTGCATGTTCCACTGGTCAATAGAGAAGCTTAATAATCTAGCCAACAAGCAACAAGGAACACATATGCACTATGTTTGGTGATGGGTTACTCTTGTTTATAAATCATTTTATGTAATATTTATAACAACATGAAAACTTTCAGATTAATATCTTAGCAGTTCAGCTTTAAACAAGGATGTGCATCATTTGCTGAAAAGAGTGACATAATGCATTTGAACTTGGTGCTGATATATAATTTTAAAATCTTCAAAAATTTATCTTCATGTTTGTCATGACAATTTTATATTGTAACCATTGAAGAAAACTATTTTTATGTAAAATAAAGCAAAAAGTTTTCATCAAGTGCACTACATGAAATTGTTTTTTTTTGTGTGATGCATTACGTTATTTATTTTTACTTCATCCATGTCTGGAATGGTATTCAAGACACATCCAACCCACAAGCATTCTGCACAGAGACATGTCCCAAAATAGATATAACTGTAAGTGCTATCTCACATTTATCAGAACATACTTTTACATATTCAATTTTTCTGAATGTAGAACTTGAATAAACTCATATTCTGCTTTTGTACACTAGGATAAAACAATGAAGTTTGGGAGTGTAGGGTATTGTTCTTGATATTTCAAAATGTGGCTGCAATAGCTCTTTTTCAGCTTCACAGACTGACATGCTTTTGGATGTCCAATATAATTGGTGAGGTGTCATAATCTGCATTATTATATGGCCTTCTTAAACTTGCTTTATCTGCAAGACATTTAAGATTGCCACCAACATTATCATAAGCACTATTATCGCATGATGTATAAAAGTGCCATTGAGCAACTGTTCTAAAATCTATCTCATGGTAGCAGAAATTGATCATTTTTTTTTTATGTTCACATTTTTAGCTACTGATCCATATGAATAATAAAAAGGTCTTTCTTTAAACTTTTGTGGAAATATGCAAGTAATGCTGCATAAGATGAACTGATACTGCATTGTGTTGCAAGCTCTCCAAAATTATGCAATAATTTGCACATTCAGTTTTCCCTGATTTTTTGTAATATGCAACAAATGGGTGAATTGTGTCTTGAGAATTATTCCAATGGAATCCTTGAGCAGAATCTTGCAACAGAAATGAATAATTTAAAAAAAAAAAATCACATACTGCCAAAAATTTGCCATTTATTCATTATTAAAAGCTGCTTGCTCTTTAGCTATAATGATCATCTTAGATGAACCATAAATTTTTCAAAAACATATCTAAAAATTATCAGTGGTTTTATCAAGTGTCCAGCACAGTTTGTGGATATTCACTGCTTGTAAGTTATGTCATCAATTACATTAGAATCAAACAAATTAAAATTATTTTCTAATTTTTCAGTTCTTGAGCATTTTTTGTATTCACCTAAATAGCAAGTTAGTGAAGGTGATTTACGCCGCCCCTGTGGCGCAGTGGTCTAAGCGATGGCCTCTGATCATTCGTCCGAACGGGGTCCGGGTTCGAATCCCGGTGAGGCATGGATGTTGTGTTTGTCTTACGGCACTGGCTCTCTCCCTTCCCTGGAACCAGTGACCCTAAATTAGGGACGGGCGACTGCTTATAGCCCATTGAGTTGCTCACGGTGGTCGTTAAACCTCCAATCAAAAAAAAAAAAAAAAAAAAAGAAGGTGATTTACAAAGGGTATATTCACTGTGCAGTCTTTATATTTTTGAATCTTTAGACCAGCATCACTCTTTGCAGATAACTCTTCTATTTTTCATCCACTTAGCATTAATTTGGCATTTTAGTTAATAGTACACACACAGATGATGCAAATGCCACTTGCACCAACAAATTCACAATTTTTTGGCCTTAATTCACAAAACTTGGAAACTCCGATTTTCATAATGCGATATTTTGCCTTGCAAAATACAGTATATACTTCAAATTGGAGCGACACAAAAAATGTAAGTTTTAGAAATCCAAAAGGACAAAATGAAAATTAATGGAAGACAGAAAAAATTAAAGCTTTTTTTTTTTAATATAAGTTGACGCATTTTAATCATATTTTTTTTTTTTTTTTTTTGTCATGTAAGTCACATTTTAAGGAAGAAAATAATAATTAAACACTTGGGAGGGAGAAGCAAACCCCTTGACTACAACTACATCTAAGTGTGCCACTAAACAGATCTAAGTTACTGATTTTCAAATCAGAACTTTACAGATTTAATTAGCCAGCACAGGGAGGTGGGTAGGGTACACTGCTGAGGGTATAAAAATTTCCCCCAGCACAGGGAAATTGGGTGCACCACTCAGGATATCTAAATTGTAAACAAACCTGCAGTAGTGTTTATATAGCGTAATAATTCCTGCAAAGCCATGACCTGAAACATAAACAAATACATTGGTAGATGCGGGATGCAGTGGAAGGATACCCATAACACTTCAGAATTACTTCCATATTGAATACATGATTACCATTAAGGTGCTCAAGCCATGACTGAACATCAAGTCTCACTTACAGTGAGGAATTGGGCTTATTGGAAACAAGGAATATATACAGTTACCCCCCATCCCCTCCCTCCACACACATACACACATGTACACACCAGCAGAAAATAAATCATTCAAAAAAATTGCTAAGTAAAAGCAATAGATAGCACCAGTCATACATTTGGATTGATATATTTTAGTGATTGCTTAAACACTGGAATGAATTGGAAGCTAATTCTTGGTTCATTGACACTTACTCAGAATTGAAACTTTCGTTAGATATTAGATATTGAAAATGAATTAAATATGATTTGCAAAAATATTAAAAACATACCTAATTACAAATACTTTCTTGAAGATGAAACTTTTTACTTTCGGTTGTTCTATGGATCCAGATATCACTGGAAATGACAAATATGATCTCATATTTTTTTTATAAATTTTCTTAATAAATGGACATTTTTCTTATACCTTATAGTCCCTTCTTCCTATACTCATCTCACGAGAAAGCATTTCTTTTTTTCCAGAGCCCAATTCAAGTTGAAAATCATTATTTACCCTATGCATGCTAGAAATAGCACCATTTCTGTTATCTGTACAGTTGTTTTAACTGCACAGTAAGAAACAGCATTATGCAATTTAAGCTTTAATTTCACCAAAAATGAAATACTAGTTGTTTTCACTGTTTGCTATGACTAAAAGCAAAATTTTTCATTTTATTTTAAGAAATCAAAATTGAAACTTCAACTGTCCATTGGTGTCTGTCATGACATGCAAAGTCGTTTCCTCTGTACAATACAGGGGAGCACCAAGGGCATTTGCCACACCTTGTATGAGAATATTTTTCAACTTTTATTGAATTTTACAAGAAATAAATATCTTTAGCAACATCATTTTCTATTTCCCGTAAAGTAAAAGTTTTCATAACATATCTTATATATAATAAAACACAAAACGTCTGTCTGAAGCAGCAAAAACTCTCAAACGCCAAACTGTGGCATCGTGAAATTTGCATAGCTTATTAATACTGGAATTTCTAGGTCAACGCAATCATTTTAAGATCTCTACGTTGTTCCGTTCACGAGTTATGAATTAATTAATAAGCTAATCAATAAAGTCAGGGTTAGTTTGCTACGTCATCGTTATCCTGTTCCAAATCTGAAAGCATGTGACTGCATTCATCGCCGCGGCACATCCATAGGTGTTTCTATTCTTTGAGAACTGCTCATAAAAAAATGCAAAAACAAACTTTGCGAAACGTTAACAAAACGGGCTGAAACTTTTATCAACACCATGAATTGGTAATAAGAGGAGTCCCTCAAAATTACACCGGAATCCGGTCAAAACTTTTAAAATAGGCATGGAATTTTTAATTCATCTGTAAACAGAAATATGTACGCAGAAACGGTTAATAAAATTTTGACGGCTAATTTAAAAAGTTATTTACCGATTCAGGCGAAATTTGGAGGTCATGTTCCTACTAACTATTTATGGTGTTCATTAAAATTTCAGCCAGTTTCATAAAATATTCGAAAAGATACGTTTTTAACTTTTTTATCCCAGATTTGTTTCTCAAAGACATCTGAAACTGAAAGCACGTGATGCATTTGATCATCGATAACAAATCGTTAAAGAATTTTGTTCAGTCAGTATTCTAATACTGTGTCTCTTGGATGTGTGTTAAATAATTCGTAACGCTTTTGGTCCGTTTGATTCTACAGATTCCATACATTCTGTACATTTCATTGCTTTAATTCTTGACAAATGTTTGTGACAGCAATGCCCAAAAGGAAGAGACCAATTTTTAATCAAACATGAATCAAAACACCAAAAGATATCACGAACCAAGGAATAGGAAAGATCACGAGCATGTGAAGCAGACAAAACTCAACAAGGCGTTCGACCCGATTTTTTCAGTGACATATCAGAGAATATGAAATTAATAAGCCTAAATCCCAGGCAAAGCCGGGTAGTAAAACTAGTATATACATATGCAATGGCGTGCAAAAATTAAGGACGAGATGGTTTTTCGAATGTAACATTGTGCAGAAGTGCTCCACATCGACTCAAATCATACCATAAGATCCCCAAGATGTAAGAATATGGGACAAGTGAGCAAAACCATCCAAACAGGGAATCCAAAGGATACAAAGGCACTTTATTGAAAAGGTAGCTTCGAGCACAACTGAACAGAAGACAGAAATGTCCATGTGACAGGCGGCTGCCAAGAAAAATCCAGTCTTTAGTAGGGGATATGATCACCCCTGACTGCGTTGTAGGATTTACAACATCTATACATGCTGAGGACGAGGTTGTCAAGGAGCTGTTGAGGCATCGTGGCGCATTCCTTTTGTAGCACCAATCGTAGCTGCGGAATCGTTGCTGGTGACGTGCTGCCAAGCATCTCCCGAGAAGGTCCCACACGTGTTCGATTGGATTTAGGTCTGGGGACCTTGAGAGCCAATCCATGCATTTAATATCTTTACTCTTCAACAGCTCTGCAACAGCCACTGTACGATCAGGTGTAGCGTTGTCGTCCATGAAGAGGAACTCAGGACCCACAGCAACTCTAAACAGACACACATGAGGCAGGATAACCTCGATACAATAGCGGACACCAGTGACTGAACTCCTTGGAAGATGTGGAGGTCAGTACGGTTACCAAGCATGATACTGCCCCAAACGAGAATGCCGCCACCTCCAAACCGGTCTCTTTCGATGATGTTGGAGGTGTGATTGCGTGTTCCCTGCTCTCTCCAGATGTGTATACGTCCAGAATTGCTCATCAGACTAAATCGGCTCTCATCCGTAAAGAGAACTTGACCCCATTGCTGATGTGTCCAGTTCTTGTGTTCCTGGCACCACAGAAACCGCCGTCTCCAATGAGCAGGCATTAATGGCACACACCGTACTGGTCGTCGTGCAAATAGACCACCTTTGTGCAGCCTCCTGGCCATGGTAAAATGCGATAACGGACGTCCAGTTTTCTGTTGCATGTGCCTTGCGATTTCTCCCGCTGTCTGCCGTCTGTCTCTTCTTGCCTGTAGGACAATATACTGGTCGTCCGCCACCGTGGTTGCTCGTGGGTGACCACTGCTAAACTCTCGGACAGCTGTTCCTGTCGTTTGAAATGCTCTCCAAGCTCGTGAAACGATGCTGTGAGCAATCCCAAACTCCTCGGCCACACTAGTCACACTTTGACCTTCTTCCAACTTCCCAATGACGCGATCTTGGGTAAAGTCATCCAGATGTCGGCTACTGGATTACCTGTGGCCATATCACATGGTGGCAGCAACTCGACGTTGTTAAAATCGATGTACACCATACAATAGCTTTCACCGAATTGCTGAGCATACACCGCCCATGTTCCTTATACCCTTCCAACAACCCCCCTCCCACGTCATGCTGCATATATGTGCATGCCCTACCATACCGGACCCTAATCTATCTCCTAAGTGGTCTTTCGGTCCGTTCTGTACGCTCGTTCAGCTGTTATGCAAATTTCTCCTCTTCGTCCTTAATTTTGGCACATCAGAGTATATATGAGTCCATAACATTGAACATGATGGGCGTTGGTGTAACTATTCTAATAAAAAAATCTCTCATATGGGTACATATACAAATAAGTTGGTTTAAAGTAAAAACAGAATTCAAAATAACTGGTTTGCATATTTAAATAAAAATATTTTTTACATATAAAAAGAAGTTGTATAAAACTAAAAACAGAATTCGAAATAACTGGTTTTCATATTAATCTTATTTTCCTATAAACCTCAATACCCTTATTGCATCGATTTACTACTTTGTTTCAGAGCACAGTTTTACAGTAAACTCTGGTAGCTCTTTCTTTAAAATTTGTCAAAGGTAAGGTGATTCAGAAAAGAAAGCATATATTTCTTGAATAATGCTGAAAATTTCTAGAGACATTTTTTCACTGTTATGTACAACTAGATTGAAATTAATAGCATATTGAAAGAAGCATGCAAGAAATTTGGCTTGGGCTTTGGTATAAAGACCAGAAATATCGAGGACACATTAACTTCTGGTCACGGAAACACACCGATATTGCAGAAAGCGGGTGTTTACTCAATTCCAATAGGGGACAGCCAAAACAAAATTATCAGCCAATATATAGGAAGCACCAAAAGAAATATCAGGATAAGTTTATCGAAACACATCGGCTCAGGAAAGAAAATAAGACTGCACTTATCGACTTCTGTATAAATAATCAATGCACACCACTATGGGAAGATATAAAATTGATAAATCAGCAAAAAAACTGGAAGGCCATCCATATTGCTGAATCCCTCTTAATAGAGAAGACCAAAGCATCGAATTGCAATAACAATTCACCATATGACTTTTCATATGCCTGGAGGAATTTAGTGGACACCGAAAAAAGATTAAAAAAGAGGAGCATAAAAATCAAATCAAAAGACAATGACAAATACAGGAAAATCAAACTATGACACCAGATGGTACCACCATATAGGAGAAAAACTGATCCATACGCAATGTACATCATGACTTCTGGAGATACGAAACATTGTCACTTACCAATAGACGTTTCATTTCCCGTTGAAAACGCCTAGGAAGAGGCTAGGACGAAACGCTTCCGGGGACACTGGTGGAGGTGAGGAGGTGGTGCACACATTATGTAAATAGTTCATTCGTCATTTCTTCCGGCCATTCATATTTCATTTTGTTCTTTTAAATTCGTTCACTATCAGCCTTTTAGATTCGTTCGCTATAGTTTTTTTTTTTTTTGGATTGTTCATTATTAGCCTTTTAACCTGCCCGTGGCATACGTCATTACAGGATTTTTATTCTCAGTTGTATTACTCTTTTGAGATTACAATACAGTATATAGCAAAATTCTTTGGGTCGACTACTACTTTGACATTGCTAAACACCATATTATAGTCACCATCGGCCTTTTGCAATGCATAGCCGCTGAACACCTGAGACCAAACAACTTGCGGAACTACGGTGGTATGTGAAGAAAAACGACCTCTAGACGAATATATGTGAGTAATTGCTCTTGCTTTCTTTTAGTCTTTATTTTTTCAATAATGAACGTCATAATTAACTGCACCACCATAATCACATGTCTATATTCTAACGTGTGTAATAGCAATTCTAAAAGAGGTACTGAATCTCTATGTATTATTTTGAAAATTGTTAAAACATTAAGTGAAACTCCACAATTCCAATGATCACAGAAATAGAATTTTGCATAATTTTTGGAGGCAAATTAAAAGTAAAAATGGGAATGGAATTTTAAAATAATCTGACAAGCTTCCAAAATTTTGGAAAGATGGAAATCCATTCCCAGAATAGAAAAATGACAACCATGTGAATAATAAATCTGATTGATAATAAAAATAAAGCCCTCTATAACGATTAAAAATAACCGAGAACAATATGCAACACTACAGGACTGCAACAAAGTGAGTCTTAGGGGGGTGGGATTCATTTCATCAATATCTGTTACTAATAGTTTTGAATAATATTAGCCAGTCTACAGTGGTTAGTAAAAAACTGCCAGTGTTCATTAAATTATTTTTCTGGTTGAAAACTGGGGTCACACTGTATTCTGACAAATTGATGCCCACACAAATGTAAAACTTCCTGTGGTCATTAAACATGTTTGCAAGAAAAGAAAAAGCTTACCTATACAGTATTTGTAGCCTGAACTTCTGATCTGCTTACTGTTGCAATTCAGACCATTAAAAACAAATGTTTTAAATGGAACTTTTTATATAAATCCACTACAAAACATTTCCTTCAAATAGGCAATCTCCAGTCTCGAGGTGAAATCCTTTATCGGCCACAGAAAAATACATTCCACAGGTAAGTACATATGCTTGTCCTTTCAAAAGGCTCAGTCCTGTACTGTTCTGATGGGAAGGAAAAAAAACTTGGAAAGGGGTGCATGGATATATTCAAGAATACCAAATGGTTAAAACGCAAAACAATAAAAGCTACTAATGTATTAGGCACAAGAGATTTACACTGAAACGCAAAACACGGATTTTTCCAGCTTGCACCACACCTATTAAACTGATATGACAGAATGGCTCAGTTAAGATGCTTCTGGACGTGATCAATTAAGATGCAAATGTCTATCACCTTTTATACCATTTCATGTTGGTAAATGGTCAAGTGATAGTTTAGAAGATTTTACAGTTGAATCAAATAGTTCAGTGACTGCCATAGCACTTTCTATGTAGTGCATTCTAAATCATCACTCTGTTCTTTCCTAACTATCCAGAAAAAATTGGGAAGGTTTGTTTAACCACTTGTTTAAAAGAATGCAACACATGATTTAGTAATGGCCTTGTGCTGCTCAGTGCCATAGCTAGCAATCCATGCTATTTAGCAAAGAGACCATTACCTCTCTTCCACCCAAAGTCTCTTAATCAGGAGAGAAAAAAAAAAGCATATGGCCGGAGAATGTGTATGTATGCTAAGATGTGAAAATTCAGAAAAGCATACATTTTACAAAGCATGGTAACAAAATTAAAATATGCGAAGAACACATATGTATGCGACAGGAGAAACAAAGATACAATGTACCCAGTTTAAAGCAGTAAGAAAATGTAACAATTTTGGTGAATACTTAATTACACTTCATGTTCTTGTTTTGTAAAAATGCAATGCTCTTCAGTCTATAATAATTGTCAATGAATATGCCATTAGAAATGACTGCATGCTTAATAGCTGTATTTTGAAAGGATAAGCCATGTCAACAATTTTCATCTAGGTTGTAACACTGTTCTGCTGATTCCTGTGTGCAGTTGATGAATTCAGAAACTGTTCTTCAAATGCTTCTGAAATAAGCTCACTACAAGACTACCAAGGCAGTCAGTGTGTAACTTGAAGCCTCTGTACTAAGTAATGGTAAATATACACTGAAGAGCAATTGAATTAGAGACAGCTGGTGTTATGCAAATTTGGCACTGTGGGCGGCTCTGTAAACAGAAACGGCATGATTTATGCAGTGATCTGACAATATAAGGAGTGGTGCAACGGGAATCAGTAAGAGTCAGGCGCAGTATGCGTAAGACAAATGATCTAAGTGCATTTGATCGTGGGCAAATTGTCGGGGCCTGACGAATAGGTCACTCCATCTCGGAAGTCGTGCAGGCACTGAGATTTTCATGAGCCACTGTGTCACGAGTGCACCATGAGTACAATGAATCTGGTAAAACCATCCCTGCAAGGGCCAACTGCCGTGGACAACAGCGTGTAGATGAGTGGGGTCATTGTCTGCTAGCTCGCATTGTAACAGCGGATAGACGGGCCACAGTGCAAGAAATCACTCGGCAATTTAACACTGGTGCACAAAAATGTGTAAGCAGCCACACCATCCAGAAGCATCTCCTCGCAATGGGGTACAGAAGCCATCATCCCACGAGGGTACCACTGCTAACCACACATCATAGGGTGCAAAGATTAGCATGGGCGCGGGAACTTCGCCACTGGACCCCAGACATCTGGGAAAATGTTGCCTGGACTGATGAGTCGAGATTCACATTGGTACATGTGGATGGCAGGACACGAGTACAGTGCAAGCTACATGAAGCGATGGATCCTTCTTGCCAGCAGGGTACTCTTCAAGCTGGTGGGGGTGGCATTCTCGTCTGGGGACTGTTTACATGGACTGAAATGGGACCCCTGGTACGTGTGACATTGACCCTCACAAATCAATGTTACCGGGATATCCTGGATGACCATTTGCTCCCGTTTGTGCATCTTCAACATCCCACTGGGGACCTCATCCTGCAACAAGACAATGCACCGTGCCATCGCTCCCGAATTGTATCAGAATGGTTGGATGAACACCCCACCGATGTGACCTCGCTTCCTTGGCCAGCTAGATCACCTGACCTCAATCCCATCAAGCACATCTGGGATGCCATTGAGAGAGATGTTTGAGGCTCTGACCCCCCTCCAAATCTTCGTGAACTGTGGAAGCTTGTTCAGGGGTCGTGGATCCGTATGGCTTTCCAACGCTTCCGGTGTCTTGTCGAGTCCATGCCGAGACGAATTGCCGCCATCATCAGGGTGAAAGGTGGTGCTACATGTCACTAGGCAGGTATCTCTAATTCAATTGCTCTTCAGTGTATATAATACTTGTCAGAATTCAACTTCCAATGGCCTGTCACATGTTAGATATTGCATACATCTGACAGCTTTCTAATTTATTTGTAAACAGAGTATGCTACAAAACCAATTAACTACACTAACACTATTATGTTCTCCTCAGTTATATCACCTATTGGTTAACCCAACTATTTTGGGCTGAGCTCTAAATCCAAAAACATCTTCAAAGTATGCATTTTTGCCACGGTTTTCAATATATTTTGTTAGTGATTTCATTTTAAAATTTTTACATCTGGAAGAATGCAGTTTTAATAAATGAATTAGTTTCATTTTTTTACTCTCCAACATATATATATATATATATATATATATGTTCAGAGCAATAGTTTTAATTTTCTGGAGGAAATTAAAAAAAAACAAAAAACAACCTGCATGCAACTCAAAAAAGAAATTCAGCCATCAAATATGATAGCAAAACCCATACAAATGAAACTGAAGCTGCCTTAGGTTCTTATATAACAAAAATTAATATAAACAAATTGAAATAATTAACTTACATTGCATTTCTTTGAGCTGATGATGGTTTTGCATCTTTCTGGAAAAATGAATGTTCCCTCCTCTTTTTCTGTAAAGTTTACATCATTATTCCAATGTGAAATGAGAGGTCACATTTGTTGTTGTTCTTTTGGTACCTATATAGTGGTGATGCCTGATCTTAAAATATGGTTCATAAAGAACAAAAACAATAGCCCTGGAATCAATCATGGCATTTTAATCTGACATTGTAGTACAGGAATGAACAATATTTCCACTGGATCACGGAAACTTCGTGCCAAACATAATGAAAATTACAGTTCAAAAAATATTTAATGCACCAAATTGTTGTTGTTGGTAGTAGTATTTCATGTCTGTGGTTTTAAAAATTACTTTTTGCAATTTTTGGAATCTTATACGATGAATAATGCGGAAATATTTGCAACACTGATTCATTTTTCAAACGCCTTACTTTAAGACCGGCAACAAAGTCTTTGAAATGCACATTACTGCAGAAACTTATCTATCATTCCTTCAATTTATGTCAAGATATGGCATTTATCTAGGGGTCTCACTAATGTTCATCATCATAAAATGCATAGTAATTTATTCCTGTCACTACACCTTTTTGCAACAGAGAAATGGCACAAAACAAAACACTGCTGCAAATCTCAAAATATTTATTTTAACATGACAATATTTTCAGAAACAACCCAAATAAATACTTACTTACGCCAACGCTTACTCATATACCTCAGCTGAAATCAATAGTGAAGATTGCTGTTTTGGGGTTGCCCTTTTTCCGCCCCCATGTGACTGAAAACAGTGTTTTTGCTTGTACATGGAATTCTGTAGGATCAGCGAAAGTGGCATAGCCTTGTATTATATGATTAATTGCAAAGAGCCGTGGTTTAACAATAAGGTTAAAAAAATTGTTTTCAGCTATGTGATTGACAATAACCATTATCATAAACAACAGCTTCACTGATGCAAAAACATGTCGCTTTGATATCCCTTTTATGATATTTTCTGTTTTATTCTTTCAATGGTGAAATGTCCTTATTTAAAAATATTTAAGCATTGTCACTTTCAGTAAATTTGTATAATAGCTTAAATACTCATCATAATGTTGCTTGAAATTTAGAAACAAGTTTTTGTGTGGAAGTTCATGTACTGCTTCAAGTTTTGTTTTTACATTCTGCTCTTGTGGCGTACAGAGCCTATGGCATTTATTAAATCTTTTCCACTGTCTTGATGATCACATAAACACTGCCTGATGGGATGTTAAAAATATCTTACTCTCATTAAAAAACTTGCAGTAGCATATTTGCAAAGTCAGCTTCAAAGCATGTAGCAGAGGATGTTGTGTAATTTGAAACAGACTGCATCTACAGTTAATGCAAGCAGTGGTTTTTTTTTTTTTAATGAAATATAACTACACAGTTTTCCTGATATAATGAAATATAACAAAACAGCTTTCTGCAATATAAACTGAATAGTTCTTTTGGTATAACTAATATTTAGCAATATCATAATTGTTATTGCAATACAAATCTTTCTGAAGTGAATTAACCTACTTTTTAAGAAATTCTTGCAGATCAGGTTAAAAATATATTTTGTGTGTATGTTCCAAGAAGCTTCATGTTTCTTTCTAGTAGGAGTGATGCAAAGGAAGTGAGGGAATCAATTATTATAGTGGAAGTCTTCTGAATAAATGAAAATTGAAGTTTAAGAACATGGAATATTTGCTGAAATATTCTTTAGGGAAAGTCACTGAAGAATGCAATTCTAAGGAAGTGAAAAAAGCAGCTGATTCACCACCACACATTGTTTTAAATGCAAGTAAAAGATTGCTAGGAGAGTGAAATATGCTTCCTAAAATTCAGAGAAGATTCCAGTATTGAAAGACATTTGCCTACTGTATACAAATGAAAAACTTTCCAGTGTGATGTGTGTATAAAGACATTCACACAAAAAAAAGAAATCTTTTAAGTCATGTAAAGCTCAACACTGATGAAAAATCATAATAGTGGGATATTAGTCACAAAATATTCACCCAAATTCTAATATTTCGAGACATATTCCTTCATGCTGGTAAAAAGCAGCATCTATGCAATTACAGCTAAATACATAATGAACAACAATGAGCAAAACATTTAACTTACTTGTGAAATTGTATCCGTTCTTCATGTTGGCCACATTTGCCATATTCTTACATCCATATCTAACACAGTACCTGACCATATTTACTATTTATAACAACTATTCAAAGCACGATTTGCAACACACATGCAACCGGTGTATACTCGTGAATAGCTTACCGTCCTCGTTAATGGCAGAACATCCAGTTTTCAAACACTGATGGAAGTAGCTAGGCATTTGCTACTCTATTCTCCTCCAAGGTCTTTGCGCTTAGACCACTGCGCCACCGAGGTGGCATTAAAATCTTTTTGGCTGGCTACTCACAAAAAAAAAAAAAAAAAGTCTCCAAATTCAGAAAAAAACAAAAACAAAAAAAAACAGAATTACTTTGAATTTCTTAGTGATATCAGAAGTTGACAGTGAAACTCTAGAAAGAAAACTCCCTTTCTTCAAAATGTGCCTTCAGCATATTTGCCATTGCACCACAAGTGACGGCCATTTAAGTGTGAGAAGGCTGGTGGGTTTTTTTGTTTTTTTTTTATTGAAGGTTTAACGCCCACCGTGAGAACTTTGATGGGTTATAAGTAGTCGCTCATCCCTAATTTAGGGTCACTGTTTCCAGGGAAGGGAGAGATCCAATGCTGTAAGACAAACACAACATTCATGATTCACCAGGATTCGAACTCGGACGAATGGTCATACGCCAGCGGTTAGACCACTGCGCCACCAAGGCAGCAATGGTTTTCAAGGCTATTGCAATGCATTTTGTGTTGGCTGAATCGCATTCTTTTGTCGCAAATGTATCTAATTTTTCATCGTAACTTGCTGCCGATGTGTGAGAAAATGCCAAATTTATAAAATTCTTAATTATTTTCAGGCTCCTTCCCACATATTTGTTTTAAATTGAAATGCATGAACATTATTATGAATTTAAAACAAAATATAATGTTAAAATTAAAAACTTCACTCGTGTCTGAAGTGTAATTCATTCCGGTTTGATATTAACGTGATTTCTGTAACCAAAAACTATGATACTCCATGATACACACAATATCCCACAGAGTAATACAAGAGGGGCCACATCAGCCATGAATCATTTTTCCATTGACAAAATTTGGTGCACAGAAAAGGCAATTCAATGCTTGTTGGTACAAATAATTTCCATGGCTGGAGTAGTGTTTCATTAAATAATGCTTTTTGTTTTTCATGCTGTGTTTTTTTAACTGAAACAGTGTCAAAGGTGGAAACTGCTTTTATGAAAAATGGAGTTTGCTACTGGAAAAAAAAATGTTTAAAAAAACTAAAACTACATGAAAAAACTGATTGCCATTTTAAAGCCATGGAACTCTGAATTTACTATAACACTATTATAAGTTCAGGTGTAGGAAATGTGGAACAACAACTTGAATGTGCTTCAGTAGGAGAAATAAAAAGAGGTGGAATTTCTTGAAGAGAGTTATTGAAGTTCTTTTATTAACAATAAAGCAAGGGTTGGTCCACAGAGGTTACAATGAGTCTCAAGAAAGCAAGAACACAGGCACTTTCTGGAAATTTTGGAACTAACAGGGAAATATGATACTTGGCCATCATATCACAGCAATGCCAAAAATTCTTGTTATACCTCCCCAAAGTGTCAGCATGAGTTATTACAAATTTGCAGTCAGTTTGTATTAAGTAAAACATTATTAGAGGCCAAAAGTTCTGGTTTTTACTTAGTTTTGGTTGATGATACCAGAGACATTGGTAATATTGAGCAAATGAGTATTTGCATAAGGTATGTTTACGGTGGAAATCTAATTGAAAATTTTCTTTGTTTTGTCCATGTTATTGACTTGAGTGCAATGAGACTAAAAGATGTGTTATGTGAAAAAAGTAACGAATTTGTATTAAACGAAGTTCCTTGTGTTGGGCAGGGGTGTGATGGATCATCTGTGATGAGTGGTAATGTGAAGGGTTTGAAACACTGTTTCAAAAAGAACGACCACAAGGAGTCTATATTCATTATTATGCACATTGATTAAATTTGGTATTGGCTCTGACATTTCTGAAGTAAAAAATTTATTTGAAATTTTGCAGTCATTGCATTCATATTTCTCAATCTGGCAGAGCTCACTCATCATCATCAATTCAGCTAGAAATTTAAGCTGATTTAGGTTTGGGCAAAACTGATATGCAGGCATTAAATTCTGCAAGACGGTCTTATCAAAGTAGAGCATTAAAATATGTAAAAAAAGTCTATGAAGCTGTTTTAGTGGGGTTTTTTTTAAATCCCAGTGGAGGTAATGTTATAAAAGCTAGAGGACTTCATTGCTTTCTAAATTCTTTCAGGACCATAGTTGTTCTACTTGTTCTATATAAAATATTTTCTTTGTCTGAAATATTAAATAATTACCTTCATAATCTAAATTTAGACATTTTAGAAGCATCAAGAGGTGTAAAAGCTGTTACACAAAGCTTGCAAAACATAAGAAACATAGAAAATTTCACTGAAATTTACAATGAAGTAATTGAATTTTCATCTACTTCACCTCTGAAGAGGAAACTGTCCACAGGAAGAGGAAACTGTCCAATTCAATAGATAACTTTCTTGTGAATGAACCAATAGGGAAAATTTCTGGTGCAGAAGAAGACTGCAACACGATAGAAGAGTTAAGAAAAAATGCTTTCTTTCCTGTAATTGATAAAATTATCTCTGAACGTTCAAGGAGGTTCAGCTTTGACTGTGAACATATTTTGAATGGAATTCACTAGTTGTAAATGAATTTATGGCACATCTATTCATAGTGTACTGTGGAATTAACTTTTTTATGGGTCTTATAGAGGTTATTATTCAAAAAAGTTGGTGGTCAAATTTTTGAACTAAAGCCTAGTTCGTCATCAGGACTACATCACTAGTTTTTTCTTCCGACTGAGTGACAGCAACTACTCCAGTGACATAGTCCTGATGATGAACTAGGCTTTAGTTTGAAAATTTGACCACCAAATTTTTTTTAATAACAACCTCTATAAGACCCGCAAAAAAGTTTATTTCACAGTACACAATGGAATTCACTGTCTGTCACCCGGTACAATAAATGAGCATTTTCTCAACCTCAGTAATATGGAAAAGCTTTGAAAATTTTATAATATGAACCTTCCTGAAGCAGAAGTTACAGTAGCGAAAAGTTTTATTTCTAACAAAGAAACAAACCAGAGACATTGTTAAAGATACTGGCTACTTACTGCCTTGTGATCTGTTTCCAACTTTACACAAATTGGTGAAAATAGCAAATACAATTTCTTTTTACTTCAGCATGCTGTGAGAGGTCATTCGGCTGCTTGCGCAGGCTCAAGTCATACCTTCTTTAACACTGAGACAAGAACAGCTTTCCGGGTTGGCACTTCTCCCAATCCAAAGTGACGAATGTACGAAAATATGTTTAGACTGTGTTTTGGATACATTTGCTTCAAAACTAGAGGAGGTTCCAGTTGTCACACCATACTTTGAAGCACAAATATGTATAAGGAACCTTTAAAGTACTTCATTTTGATTTTCTAGGGTGCTTAATAGTGCTAGATTTTGGCTTTTGATCATTAAAAGTGCTTAATTATTCTTTTGTGCATGTTGTATTATCTTCAGTTAGTGCTTTGATATATTTTATTTATTTTTTTAAAGTTAAACAGTGTATAATAATGATGTATTTTATTATGGTAAAAAGTGCTTAATTTTTATTTATTTCTTGAAAATAAGAGTACGAACCATGAGCAACTATTGATGAGAGACATTTTTCTTTATGCCCTCCCTAAGCCTCCCAGTGTGACATTTCTGGTTATGCCACTGCTACAGCCCTGACTGCAATACTAACGAAGTATGCACACATAGAATGCATATGAGGTGAAAACTTTTCATGACCAGGGTGTAGGGATGGTTTCTCGTAACACAATCATTCACTGCAATAAAAATGGGTTGCACTGAGTACCATTCAGCTAGTTAGAAATAAGTCCAAAAATTAATTCTGTTGATGATAGCGGAGTAAAAGTAAATGGTAGGTCTATGAAATAAAGTAATACAGTACTTTTTTTAATAGCTTGAACTTCATATGTCATGATTTTGTTCAATACCCTCACATTATAAATCTACTGAAACACTTCATAGTATATAATAGACACTATTTCAAAAACCCTCCAAAATGAATCCATAACTTAAATCTTGGCCCTCGGTCTCTGGCAGCTGGAATGTACCTGGCCAAGGCAGCGGCCAGTGCGACATGAAGGCAGAGGGTGCCAAAAATCACCGGAGGACCGGACTAGGCTGCCATCTGATGCTGACCTTGGCTAAAAATAATGGACGCTCCCTATCTTCTGATTCAAGGCTCCTTGAATTGGAAGAAGAACTACAAAGGATCAAGTGGGACATCGTCGGGCTAAGTGAGGTAAGGAGAAAAGGAGATCTCATTGGACTGAAAAGTGGACATCTCTTCTACTATCGTGGGACTGATACTGGCAGAACTAGTGGTGTTGGATTTATAATAAACAAGAAACTGAAGGATAAAGTTGTAGAAGTCGAAAGTTCCTCTGACAGAGCTGCACGACTTGTTATCCAACTCTCGAGAAGATACCAGGATCAGGTTATTCAAGCTTATGCACTCACCACAAGTCATGCTGAAGAAGAGATTGAAGAATTTTATGAGGAAAGTCGTCATCTAAATAATAAAGGCAAGCAGCACTTGAAGATCATTATGGGAGATTTCAATGCAAAAATAGGGCAACAGCAACAGAAAGAAACTTCAGTAGGTAAATTCAGTCACAGCAACAGAAACTAGTGTGGAAATACTCTCATAGAGTTTGCAGAAGCGGATGGGTTTTTCATCATGAACACCTTTTTCAAGAAAAAGTCGCAAAGGTAATGGACATGGAGGCATCTCAATGAATTGATAAGTGAAATTGATTTTATTATGTGTAACCAGAAATTTGTCATGGAAGACTGCAGTGTGCTAAACAAGTTCAACATAGGTAGTGACCATAGAATGGTAAGATGCACCTCAATGCTAAACTCGAGCATGGCAAGCTCATAAAACAAAGTGTATTGACATGACCAACCTTAAAAAACATCATAATACCTTCAAATTGGAACTGAGGAGCAGATTCTCTGCTCTAGAAGGCCTAACATAAAAAAAAGTGGACATCTCTGAAGTTAACAGAAAACTAATCAAGGCTCTTATGGAAACAGCAACAAAAATAGCTGGTACTAAGAACAAGTTGCATACGAACAAATTATCACGAAAAACCAAAATGCTGATGCAAAAAAGAAGAGAGATGAGGACAACTAAAGGAGATGTGACTTCCAAAGTGGAATATATAGATTTATGCAAGATGGTACGAAAAGTATCACTGAAGATGTAAGGAAATTCAACTGTGAACTAGTGAAGAAAGCAATTGAAAACAACCAAAGCCTGAAGAGAGCAAAGGGACATCTGAGTAAGGGAAGAAACAGATTATGGCTCTGAGAAAAAAAAATGGTTCTGTAACAAGAAATAGAGGTGAAATTTTGACAAGAGTGAAAGATTTCTACTCAAAACTATATGAAAGGGATGATACATGTAATCCAGACATTACAAAAGGTACCGTACCAGAGTTTTTCCAGTCCTCCCAGCAGAAGTTGCACATTGCAATCAAGAACATGAAATGGGAAAAAGCTCCAGGAGAAGATGGAATTACCGTAGACATCACACAAGAAGCAAGTGGAGAAATTGAAACAGTACTCGCCCAAATTTTCACTCGATGCCTTAATGAAGGGAAGATTCCTGAGGATTGGAACAATGCTACAATGATCCTGCTACATAAAAGATGACATTGAGGGTCTCAGGAACTACACCCCTATCAGCGGTTTATAAAATCTTCACTAAAGTTATTTCACACCGCTTGAAGGTAACACTGGACCTGGCTCAATTGAGAGAACAAGCTGGATTCAGGAGTGGCTACAGTACTATAGATCATATCCACGTACTGAGAGAACTAATTGAAAGAGTGAGGGAATATGAACTTCCATTATGCATGGCTTTTATCGATTATGAAAAGGCCTTTGATTCGGTGAAACCATCAGCAGTTACAATGGCTTTGAAGTCCTGTGGTATTGAAGATGCATACATTAATATTATTAATAACAACTATGAAAATGCATATGCCATTATGTCTTAAAAGAAAAATGTTTGATCAATGCATCCTTCCAGTGCTGACATATGGTGCAGAGACGTGTGTGGACCTTAGCTAAAAGAGACATACATAGACTGCAGACAACTCAAAGTAGCATGGAGAGGTTCATGCTTGGTGTAACCAGGAGCGATAAGAAGAGGAACTCATGGATCAGAAAAATGACAAGAGTGGAAGACATCATGATCAGAGTAAAATCCCTGAAACGGCAATGGGCTGGACATATTGCCAGAAGGACAGACCATCGATGGACAGCCGAAATTTTAGACTAGATTCCAAGGGACAGGAAAAGACCTAGAAGAAGACCACATGTGAGATGGGTGTGTGAAATTCAAAAGTATGCAGCAGTAACATGGAGGAGACTGGCACAAGGCAAACCGTTGTGGAAGAAACTTGGGGAGACCTTCATCCAGCAGTGGACTGATAATGGTTGACAATGATGATCAATCATCATTTCAAAAAAAAAAAAAAAACTTAGAGCATGAGAAGCTCACAATAATTTATCTTTAAAAGTGATATCTACAGTACTATGATACCCTCTCCCTTCACATCCATCTCAGGTACTATGAGCAGCTACTTCAGCCCCTTCTCCCATGTTAACTTATCACCATTGTTCAGGACCATGCATAGGTGCCCTCTATGGAGGGGGAGGGGCAAGGTTGATCTTGCCCTTCAATAATTTTACTCTGGGGCAGTGCCCACCCAATATTTTTTCTCCTGTTTAATTAAATAATCACTTTGGTCTTATAAGGTGAACCAAGATCCATCTTATAAGGCGAAAGTGATCTATTTTAAAAAATTAATAAATAACAAAATAAATAAACTTTTGTTTCCATATTCAGCATTGCTCATTAGATAAAAAATTGGATTGCCAGCCCCATATTGTGTTTGACATGTTCTTGTGATTTGTGGTACATGTTTAAAACAACTATCAAAAATAAAAATACAGAAACGTATAATCTCTCGTGCCTTCCTTTATCTACATGTATTTATTTTTGTGCTTCTTTTACTTTGTTTGAGTAACCCAGATAATTTTTCATATTTTTTATAAATGTTTAGAAATAAAATCTTTGTGGATATTTTTATAAAATCATGGGTTAAATTTTATTTTTGAAAATATTAATTTTCAGCAAAAGAATATTTCGGTTTCCTTGTTCATTTGCTGATGAGCAATTACAATTGCATTTTAAAATATACATCGAATCTTGTAGTTCATTTTTTTTATTTTCCTCCTGACAGTGTAAGAGACCCCTCTCTCATGTCTGATCTCTTTACGCCTGCCCCTCAATAATTTGGTGAAATCGGTGCCCCTGGAAATATATAACATTAAAATTGCAACAGAGGTACAAGCAACAAAATGTTTGTTGATAGCACTCTTGATATATAATATTGTTGATGGCAATCCTGATATCAACCATGTAAATCGATTGATTATTATTATTAGATATGTGTCACCCAGCAGTCAACCAATGCAAAGATTTTTCAGTTTTATACTAATAATGTCTCATACTGGTAAAAATTTAGAAACTGCTGTAATCAACGAATTGGTAGAAACGTACAAAAATAACAAAAACTGTTATGGCCAAAGTTGCCACAAAGCAAGTAAATGTCTGGGAAATACAATGGCCCTCAAGCTAATATTTAAAAAATGGAGTGATACAGCAGAATTTATGCCATGCTCTAGTCATTTCCTAAATCTGGTTGGAAATTCTGCAGTGTTGTTTAGAGGCAACCAAATATTTAGATTTAGTTGAAAATATTTTTGTTTCATTCTCAGTATTCACATATCATTGGGGTATTTTAGACAATAATTTTTAAAAATCACACACTACTTAAAAGTAAAAAATATTTGCTGTTCTAAATGGTCACCCAGAGCTAATGCTGTCAAGTCTTTATATGCAGGACAACACACATAGCATCAAATGAACTCCACGCAAAGTTTTCATGGTAAAAAAAAAAAAATTAAAAAATACACAGTTAGAAACCAAAGAATTGAGCAATAAAATTTACACATTTGAATTTTTTTTTAACATTAATGTGGGAAAATTTTTTTAAATAGTTTTTTTTCATTCTTGGTATAATAACCACTGTGAGCCACTAAATGGGTTATAGGCATGCGGTCACCATTCTCTAATTGTTACAGATAATTCCAAAAGTTCAACAGGATTTATGAAAGGGCTTAGAGAAACTATTTTGACAATACTGAAGAGCAAGCTCTAAATTATCAAAGACTAAATACAAAAAGAACAGTAGGATCCAATATAGTGAAAATTTTTGATGTAACAGAAAACAATAAGGTAAGTACTTAATTAAACTTCTGATATGGATTTTTTCTTCTAGAAAATATTTATTTTAAATTGCAAAATTTTGGAGAAAACTCTTCTCTCCGAAAATAAAAATTTCCTAAAATAAATATTTCCTAGGAGAAGAAACCCATATTAGAAATTTAATAAAGTATTTAATTTAAGAAACTAGGAAGCCACTTTTCAACACGAGCTTAATTCAAATAACAATTAGGTAGTTTTAAATGGACAAGATTATTTTAAAATAAATGCATTTTACAAAACTTGCAACCAATTTATTTCAGAATTATTATCTAAGGGGCAAAACTATCCTTCAATTAGTGACCACTCTAAAATATATTTAAAAAACATACCTACTTTACAAAGGAAAAATCTCGTTGATATTACCAGAACTCTAACAGAAAAACTTTACAAGACTATACTTTCAACCCTGGCCCGCTCTGTGCGATACAGAGATTACTGATCGGCCAGTAGATGGCTTATGAAAATGACATTAATATTGAAGAATTTAACAAAGCATATTATTTAAGTTAGCATTAAAAAATAAAATAAACAATCTTCAAGATTTAAAAATTTATACT
The DNA here is from genome assembly GCA_039090855.1 of Macrothele yani. NCBI lineage: Eukaryota > Metazoa > Arthropoda > Arachnida > Araneae > Macrothelidae > Macrothele > Macrothele yani. Next base: position 8,433,393 of record CM077014.1, read on the forward strand.
TGATGAGGACGCTTGTCTCATCTACTTTTCCAAATGCAGAAATTATATTAAGAATTTATTTAATATTTCATATTAGTATCGATTGATGGAGAAAAGCTGGAGATAACAGATACGTACGTTCATCTTGGACAGCAGATATCAAGTTCTGAAGGTCACATTAATGAAGAAATTACTCGGCGTATAAAACTTGCCTGGAGAGCTTTTGGAAGAAACAGCATAATTTTCAAGAGCAATATGCCATTATGTCTTAAAAGAAAAGTGTTTGATCAATGCATCCTTCGAGTGCTTACGTATGGTGCAGAGGCGTGGACCAACACTAAAAGATAGATAAAAAGGCTGCAGACAACTCAAAGTAGCATGGAGAGGTGCATGCTTGGTGTAACCAGGAAAGATAAGAAGAGGAACTTGTGGATCAGAAAAATGACAAGAGTGGAAGACATCATGATCAGAGTAAAATCCCTGAAACGGCAATGGGCTGGACATATTGCCAGAAGAACAGACCATCGATGGACAGCCGAAATTTTACACTAGATTCCAAGGGACAGGAAAAGACCTAGAAGAAGACCACATGTGAGATGGGTGTGTGAAATTCAAAAGTATGCAGCAGTAACATGGAGGAGACTGGCACATGGCAAACCGTTGTTGAAGAAACTTGGGGAGACCTTCATCCAGCAGTGGACTGATAATGGTTGACAATGATGATTATCATCATTTCAAAAAAAAAAAAAAAAAACTTAGAGCATGAGAGACAGACAATAATTTATCTTTAAAAGTGATATCTACAGAACTATGATACCCTCTCCCGTCACATGCACCTCAGATACTATGAGCACTTCAGCCCCTTCTCCCATGTTAACTTATCACCATTGTTCAGGACCATGCATAGGTGCCCTCTATGGAGGGGGGGGCAAGGTTGATCTTGCCCTTCAATAATTTTACTCGGGGACAGTGCCCACCCAATATTTTTTCTCCTGTTTAATTAAATAATCACTTTAGTCTTATAAGGTGAACCAAGATCCATCTTATAAGGCGAAAGTGATCTATTTTAAAAAAATTAATAAATAACAAAATAAATAAACTTTTGTTTCCATATTCAGCATTGCTCATTAGATAAAAAATTGGATTGCCAGCCCCATATTGTGTTTGACATGTTCTTGTGATTTGTGGTACATGTTTAAAACAACTATCAAAAATAAAAATACAGAAACGTATAATCTCTCGTGCCTTCCTTTATCTACATGTATTTATTTTTGTGCTTCTTTTACTTTGTTTGAGTAACCCAGATAATTTTTCATATTTTTTATAAATGTTTCGAAATAAAATCTTTGTGGATATTTTTATAAAATCATGGGTTAAATTTTATTTTTGAAAATATTAATTTTCAGCAAAAGAATATTTCGGTTTCCTTGTTCATTTGCTGATGAGCAATTACAATTGCATTTTAAAATATACATCGAATCTTGTAGTTCCTTTTTTTATTTTCCTCCTGACAGTGTAAGAGACCCTCTCTCTCTCTCATGTCTGATCTCTTTACGCCTGCCCCTCAATAATTTGGTGAAATCGGTGCCCCTGGAAATATATAACATCAAAATTGCTACAGAGGTACAAGCAACAAAATGTTTGTTGATAGCACTCTTGATATATAATATTGTTGATGGCAATCCTGATATCAACCATGTAAATCAATTGATTATTATTATTAGATATGTGTCACCCAGCAGTCAACCAATACAAAGATTTTTCAGTTTTATACTAATAATGTCTCATACTGGTAAAAGTTTATAAACTGCTGTAATCAACGAATTGGTAGAAATGTACAAAAATAACAAAAACTGTTATGGATAGAGTTGCCACAAAGCAAGTAAATGTCTGGGAAATACAATGGCTTACAAGCTAATATTAAAAAATGGAGTGATACAGCAGAATTTGTGCCATGCTCTAGTCATTTCCTAAATCTGGTTGGAAATTCTGCAGTGTTGTTTAGAGGCAACCAAATATTTAGATTTAGTTGAAAATATTTCTGTTTCATTCTCAGTATTCACATATCATTGGGGTATTTTAGACAATAATTTTAAAAAAATCACACACTACTTAAAAGTAAAAAAATATTTGCTGTTCTAAATGGTCACCCAGAGCTAATGCTGTCAAGTCTTTACATGAAGGACAACACACATAGCATCAAATGAACTCCACGCAAAATTTTCATGGTAAAAAAAAAAAATTAAAAAATACATGGTTAGAAACCAAAGAATTGAGCAATAAAATTTACACATTTGAATTTCTTTTCTAACATTAATGTGGGAAAAAATTTTTAAATAGATTTTTTTTTCATTCTTGGTATAATAAGCACTGTGAGCCACTCTATATGTTATAGGCATGCAGTCACCATTCTCTAATTGTAACAGATCATTCCAAAAGTTCAACAGGATTTATGAACGGGCTTAGAGAAACTATTTTGACAATACTGAAGAGCAAGCTCTAAATTATCAAAGACTAAATACAAAAAGAACAGTAGGATCCAATATGGTGAAAATTTTTGATGTAACAGAAAACAATAAGGTAAATACTTAATTAAACTTCTGATATGGATTTTTTCTTCTAGAAAATATTTATTTTAAATTGCAAAATTTTGGAGAAAACTCTTCTCTCCGAAAATAAAAATTTCCTAAAATAAATATTTCCTAGGAGAAGAAACCCATATTAGAAATTTAATAAAGTATTTAATTTAAGAAACTAGGAAGCCACTTTTCAACACGAGCTTAATTCAAATAACAATTAGGTAGTTTTAAATGGACAAGATTATTTTAAAATAAATGCATTTTACAAAACTTGCAACCAATATATTTCAGGAATTATTATCTAAGGGGCAAAACTATCTTTCAATTCGTGACCACTCTAAAATATATTTTAAAAACATACCTACTTTACAAAGGAAAAATCTCGTTGATATTACCAGAACTCTAACAGAAAAACTTTACAAGACTATACTTCCAACCCTGGCCCGCTCTGTACGATACAGAGATTACTGATCGGCCAGTAGATGGCTTATGAAAATGACATTAATATTGAAGAATTTAACAAAGCATATTATTTAAGTTAGCATTAAAAAATAAAATAAACAATCTTCAAGATTTAAAAAATTTATACTTGATGAGGACGCTTCTCTCATCTACTTTTCCAAATGCAGAAATTATATTAAGAATTTATTTAATATTTCATATTAGTATCGATTGATAGAGAAAAGCTGGAGATAACAGATACGTACGTTCATCTTGGACAGCAGATATCAAGTTCTGAAGTTCACATTAATGAAGAAATTACTCGGCGTATAAAACTTGCCTGGAGAGCTTTTGGAAGAAACAGCATAATTTTCAAGAGCAATATGCCATTATGTCTTAAAAGAAAAGTGTTTGATCAATGCATCCTTCGAGTGCTTACGTGTGGTGCAGAGGTGTGGACCATAACTAAAAGAGACATAAAAAGGTTGCAGACAACTCAAGGTAGCATGGAGAGGTGCATGCTTCGTGTAACCAGGAAAGATGAGAAGAGGAACTTGTGGATCAGAAAAATGACAAGAGTGGAAGACATCATGATCAGAATAAAATCCCTGAAATTGCAATGGGCTGGACATATTGCCAGAAGGACAGACCATCGATGGACAGCCGAAATTTTACACTAGATTCCAAGGGACAGGAAAAGACCTGGAAGACCACAAGTGAGGTGGGTGTGTGAAATTCAAAACTATGCGGGAGTAACATGGAGGAGACTGGCACAAGGCAAACCGTTGTGGAAGAAACTTGGGGAGACCTTCATCCAGCAGTGGACTGATAATGGTTGACAATGATGATCATCATCATCTAAAAAAAAAAAAAAAAAATTTGGAGCATGAGAGGATCACAATAATTTATATTTAAAAGTGATATCTACAGAACTATGATACCCTCTCCTGTCACATGCACCTCAGATACTATGAGCAGCTACTTCAGCCCCTTCTCCCATGTTAACTTATCACCATTGTTCATTACCATGCATAGGTGCCCTCTATGGAGGGGGGGGCAAGGCTGATCTTGCCCTTCAATAATTTTACTCGGGGGCAGTGCCCACCCAATATTTTCCCTCCTGTTTAATTAAATAATCACTTTGGTCTTATAAGGTGAACCAAGATCCATCTTATAAGGCGAAAGTGATCTATTTTTGAAAAATTAATAAATAACAAAATAAATAAACAACAAAATAAATAAACTTTTGTTTCCATATTCAGCATTGCTCATTAGATGAAAAATTGGATTGCCAGCCCCATATTGTGTTTGACATGTTCTTGTGATTTGTGGTACATGTTTAAAACAACTATCAAAAATAAAAATACAGAAACGTATAATCTCTCGTGTCTTCCTTTATCAACATGTATTTATTTTTGTGCTTCTTTTACTTTGTTTGATTAACCCAGATAATTTTTCACATTTTTTATAAATGTTTAGAAATAAAATCTTTGTGGATATTTTTATGAAATCATGGGTTAAATTTTATTTTTGAAAATATTAATTTTCAGCAAAAGAATATTTCGGTTTCCTTGTTCATTTGCTGATGAGCAATTACAATTGCATTTTAAAATATACATTGAATCTTGTAGTTCCTTTTTTTTTTCTTCCTGACAGTGTAAGAGACCCTCTCTCTCTCTCATGTCTGATCTCTTTACGCCTGCCCCTCAATAATTTCGTGAAATCGGTGCCCCTAGAAATATATAACATTAAAGTTGCTACTGAGGTACAAGCAACAAAATGTTTGTTGATAGCACTCTTGATATATAATATTGTTGATGGCAATCCTGATATCAACCATGTAAATCAATTGATTATCATTATTAGATATGTGTCACCCAGCAGTCAACCAATACAAAGATTTTTCAGTTTTATACTAATAATGTCTCATACTGGTAAAAGTTTAGAAACTGCTGTAATCAACGAATTGGTAGAAACGTACAAAAATAACAAAAACTGTTATGGCCAAAGTTGCCACAAAGCAAGTAAATGTCTGGGAAATACAATGGCTTACAAGCTAATATTAAAAAATGGAGTGATACAGCAGAATTTATGCTATGCTCTAGTCATTTCCTAAATCTGGTTGGAAATTCTCCAGTGTTGTTTAGAGGCAACCAAATATTTAGATTTAGTTGAAAATATTTTTGTTTCATTCTCAGTATTCACATATCATTGGGGTATTTTAGACAATAATTTTAAAAAATCACACACTACTTAAAAGTAAAAAATATTTGCTGTTCTAAATGGTCACCCAGGGCTAATGCTGTCAAGTCTTTACATGCAGGACAACACACATAGCATCAAATGAACTCCACGCAAAGTTTTCATGGTAAAAAAAAAAATTAAAAAATACACAGTTAGAAACCAAAGAATTGAGCAATAAAATTTACACATTTGAATTTTTTTTTTAACATTAATGTGGGAAAATTTTTTTAAATAGTTTTTTTTTCATTCTTGGTATAATAACCACTGTGAGCCACTAAATGGGTTATAGGCATGCGGTCACCATTCTCTAATTGTTACAGATAATTCCAAAAGTTCAACAGGATTTATGAAAGGGCTTAGAGAAACTATTTTGACAATACTGAAGAGCAAGCTCTAAATTATCAAAGACTAAATACAAAAAGAACAGTAGGATCCAATATAGTGAAAATTTTTGATGTAACAGAAAACAATAAGGTAAATACTTAATTAAACTTCTGATATGGATTTTTCTTCTAGAAAATATTTATTTTAAATTGCAAAATTTTGGAGAAAACTCTTCTCTCCGAAAATAAAAATTTCCTAAAATAAATATTTCCTAGGAGAAGAAACCCATATTAGAAATTTAATAAAGTATTTAATTTAAGAAACTAGGAAGCCACTTTTCAACACGAGCTTAATTCAAATAACAATTAGGTAGTTTTAAATGGACAAGATTATTTTAAAATAAATGCATTTTACAAAACTTGCAACCAATTTATTTCAGGAATTATTATCTAAGGGGCAAAACTATCTTTCAATTCGTGACCACTCTAAAATATATTTTAAAAACATACCTACTTTACAAAGGAAAAATCTCGTTGATATTACCAGAACTCTAACAGAAAAACTTTACAAGACTATACTTCCAACCCTGGCCCGCTCTGTACGATACAGAGATTACTGATCGGCCAGTAGATGGCTTATGAAAATGACATTAATATTGAAGAATTTAACAAAGCATATTATTTAAGTTAGCATTAAAAAATAAAATAAACAATCTTCAAGATTTAAAAATTTATACTTGATGAGGACGCTTCTCTCATCTACTTTTCCAAATGCAGAAATTATATTAAGAATTTATTTAATATTTCATATTAGTATCGATTGATAGAGAAAAGCTGGAGATAACAGATACGTACGTTCATCTTGGACAGCAGATATCAAGTTCTGAAGTTCACATTAATGAAGAAATTACTCGGCGTATAAAACTTGCCTGGAGAGCTTTTGGAAGAAACAGCATAATTTTCAAGAGCAATATGCCATTATGTCTTAAAAGAAAAGTGTTTGATCAATGCATCCTTCGAGTGCTTACGTGTGGTGCAGAGGTGTGGACCATAACTAAAAGAGACATAAAAAGGTTGCAGACAACTCAAAGTAGCATGGAGAGGTGCATGCTTCGTGTAACCAGGAAAGATAAGAAGAGGAACTTGTGGATCAGAAAAATGACAAGAGTGGAAGACATCATGATCAGAATAAAATCCCTGAAATTGCAATGGGCTGGACATATTGCCAGAAGGACAGACCATCGATGGACAGCCGAAATTTTACACTAGATTCCAAGGGACAGGAAAAGACCTGGAAGACCACATGTGAGGTGGGTGTGTGAAATTCAAAACTATGCGGGAGTAACATGGAGGAGACTGGCACAAGGCAAACCGTTGTGGAAGAAACTTGGGGAGACCTTCATCCAGCAGTGGACTGATAATGGTTGACAATGATGATCATCATCATCTAAAAAAAAAAAAAAAAAAATTTGGAGCATGAGAGGATCACAATAATTTATATTTAAAAGTGATATCTACAGAACTATGATACCCTCTCCTGTCACATGCACCTCAGATACTATGAGCAGCTACTTCAGCCCCTTCTCCCATGTTAACTTATCACCATTGTTCATTACCATGCATAGGTGCCCTCTATGGAGGGGGGGGGCAAGGCTGATCTTGCCCTTCAATAATTTTACTCGGGGGCAGTGCCCACCCAATATTTTCCCTCCTGTTTAATTAAATAATCACTTTGGTCTTATAAGGTGAACCAAGATCCATCTTATAAGGCGAAAGTGATCTATTTTTGAAAAAATTAATAAATAACAAAATAAATAAACTTTTGTTTCCATATTCAGCATTGCTCATTAGATGAAAAATTGGATTGCCAGCCCCATATTGTGTTTGACATGTTCTTGTGATTTGTGGTACATGTTTAAAACAACTATCAAAAATAAAAATACAGAAACGTATAATCTCTCGTGTCTTCCTTTATCAACATGTATTTATTTTTGTGCTTCTTTTACTTTGTTTGATTAACCCAGATAATTTTTCACATTTTTTATAAATGTTTAGAAATAAAATCTTTGTGGATATTTTTATGAAATCATGGGTTAAATTTTATTTTTGAAAATATTAATTTTCAGCAAAAGAATATTTCGGTTTCCTTGTTCATTTGCTGATGAGCAATTACAATTGCATTTTAAAATATACATTGAATCTTGTAGTTCCTTTTTTTTCTTCCTGACAGTGTAAGAGACCCTCTCTCTCTCTCATGTCTGATCTCTTTACGCCTGCCCCTCAATAATTTCGTGAAATCGGTGCCCCTGGAAATATATAACATTAAAGTTGCTACCGAGGTACAAGCAACAAAATGTTTGTTGATAGCACTCTTGATATATAATATTGTTGATGGCAATCCTGATATCAACCATGTAAATCAATTGATTATCATTATTAGATATGTGTCACCCAGCAGTCAACCAATACAAAGATTTTTCAGTTTTATACTAATAATGTCTCATACTGGTAAAAGTTTAGAAACTGCTGTAATCAACGAATTGGTAGAAACGTACAAAAATAACAAAAACTGTTATGGCCAAAGTTGCCACAAAGCAAGTAAATGTCTGGGAAATACAATGGCTTACAAGCTAATATTAAAAAATGGAGTGATACAGCAGAATTTATGCCATGCTCTAGTCATTTCCTAAATCTGGTTGGAAATTCTGCAGTGTTGTTTAGAGGCAACCAAATATTTAGATTTAGTTGAAAATATTTTTGTTTCATTCTCAGTATTCACATATCATTGGGGTATTTTAGACAATAATTTTTAAAAATCACACACTACTTAAAAGTAAAAAATATTTGCTGTTCTAAATGGTCACCCAGAGCTAATGCTGTCAAGTCTTTACATGCAGGACAACACACATAGCATCAAATGAACTCCACGCAAAGTTTTCATGGTAAAAAAAAAAATTAAAAAATACACAGTTAGAAACCAAAGAATTGAGCAATAAAATTTACACATTTGAATTTTTTTTTAACATTAATGTGGGAAAATTTTTTTAAATAGTTTTTTTTTCATTCTTGGTATAATAACCACTGTGAGCCACTAAATGGGTTATAGGCATGCGGTCATCATTCTCTAATTGTTACAGATAATTCCAAAAGTTCAACAGGATTTATGAAAGGGCTTAGAGAAACTATTTTGACAATACTGAAGAGCAAGCTCTAAATTATCAAAGACTAAATACAAAAAGAACAGTAGGATCCAATATAGTGAAAATTTTTGATGTAATAGAAAACAATAAGGTAAATACTTAATTAAACTTCTGATATGGATTTTTTCTTCTAGAAAATATTTATTTTAAATCGCAAAATTTTGGAGAAAACTCTTCTCTCCGAAAATAAAAATTTCCTAAAATAAATATTTCCTAGGAGAAGAAACCCATATTAGAAATTTAATAAAGTATTTAATTTAAGAAACTAGGAAGCCACTTTTCAACACGAGCTTAATTCAAATAACAATTAGGTAGTTTTAAATGGACAAGATTATTTTAAAATAAATGCATTTTACAAAACTTGCAACCAATTTATTTCAGAATTATTATCTAAGGGGCAAAACTATCCTTCAATTAGTGACCACTCTAAAATATATTTAAAAAACATACCTACTTTACAAAGGAAAAATCTCGTTGATATTACCAGAACTCTAACAGAAAAACTTTACAAGACTATACTTCCAACCCTGGCCCGCTCTGTGCGATACAGAGATTACTGATCGGCCAGTAGATGGCTTATGAAAATGACATTAATATTGAAGAATTTAACAAAGCATACCATTTAAGTTAGCATTAAAAAATAAAATAAACAATCTTCAAGATTTAAAAATTTATACTTGATGAGGACACTTCTCTCATTTACTTTTCCAAATGCAGAAATTATATTAAGAATTTATTTAACATTTCATATTAGTATTGATTGATGGAGAAAAGCTGGAGATAACAGATATGTACGTTTATCTTGGACAGCAGATATCAAGTTCTGAAGGTCACATTGATGAAGAAATTAATCGTCGTATAAAACTTGCCTGGAGAGCTTTTGGAAGAAACAGCATTATTTTCAAGAGCAATATGCCATTATGTCTTAAAAGAAAAGTGTTTGATTAATGCATCCTTCGAGTGCTTACGTATGGTGCAGAGGCATGGACCATAACTAAAAGAGACATACAAAGGCTGCAGACAACTCAAAGTAGCATGGAGAGGTGCATGCTTGGTGTAACCAGGAAAGATAAGAAGAGGAACTTGTGGATCAGAAAAATGACAAGAGTGGAAGACATCATGATCAGAGTAAAATCCCTGAAATGGCAATGGTATTGGTATTGGTAACTGTGGGTACCATAGTGGTACCCAATTTATTGCTATAACGAAATACAGACATAGGAGATTCATTAAAAGCTGCAGTACAGAAAACAACAGTGCGGAAAGTCAGTATATTCACGATGCAGCACAACGTTACACAGAAAGGAAATGAATATGCACACAAACAATGAATGGCCTAACGGCATGTCAAACACTATAACACATGTGCAATAATGCATGAAATGTACTATGCTGTGATAAATCAACCGAACGGAACTGAAATGTGGTTAGAGCGCAAAACAACATTGAGTACCTCAGCAACTTTATAAAAATAACATAGGTAACAAACGTACCACTATAATAATCTGCGATAGAGGAAAGCACTAACACAGCAAACACTCACAATTATAGGTAATTTTAAAAAACAGGCACAAATTCAGGAAACAACAGATAAGATAATGATACTGAGATAATGAGGAGATCACACAAGTAACGAGACCGATTAGTTGTGAAAACACAGCAAAAACACGCAATTATCTCAACTTTAAAATAAAGCAAATTTACAATACGTTAAATAAAGCAAATAAAGCAAATTTACACACAAATAAAGCAAATCTACAATACATTACTTGTGAATCACCGTAAAAACACACAATGAAAACATCAGAATCAACATGCACTAAGTCTGCAAAACCAGGGCATCTGCGAACGGGTTCGCAAATCCCCTAGCATTGAGAGAACAAAAAGTAATCGGTGTGAGGAAGAGAGCTAAAGGTCATCGGTAAAGGGATAGAAGGTATCACACATATGCTTCTCAAACGAGCTCCTTCAAGGAGGCGAGACGGCATGAGTAACGTCTCAAAAAAGGCTGATACCGAGGATCAGTGGCACACAGAGATTTAAAAAGTGACACATAAGCTTTGAATTGCGTTACCACTGCATACAGGTCCAGATCAGGTGAGTGAAGGAATTCTTCAGATCCAACAATCGTACGTGCAGGTTGAAAAAGACGTAAAAGTTGCTGTCTGGACAGTGGTCCAGGAACTGGAGGAAATGTATCAACGGCCTGTAGAAGCTCAGCATCAGAGAGAGGATTGACAGGACCTGAGCGGAGAAGCATTCTGTTTGAAGAATCAACAGGTGGAGAAACACCGGAAGCGGAAACCTCGGGAACACTAGATGTATCCTCAGAATGTGGCACAGAAAGTTGTTTTAACTTTTTCTGTTTTACAGCGCCTTTGGAAGTTCCAATCCGTTTCGAAGAAGAAGCTGAGGCGGATTTATCCATTAGTGGATCAGGCTCACCTCCCAAGTCAGGAGACGAGGAAACGACCGTCGCCAAAGAAGCAGTACGTAGCTGAGCTGCCTTAGTGGAGACTGGTACAACAGCCGAGGCTTCAGGAAGATGTTGCAACAAGGGTATGGTAGACAAGGTTGTAAATGGAGATCCGATATCCGAGAGGCTAGGAGAAGAGCCAGACGGCCGATCTTCCAAACCACCACTCAACACAGCCGGATCGGAACACTCCGCTGTAGACACATCTGTAGTCGAAGACAACTCTGTCAATCTTGAAGGTGGATGCCCAATCGTACAGGTCGGGAAAGGAGGAAAGGCAGCATTGTCCATGACGGAAATGTTCGTCTGACGGAGAAACGAAGAATTTGCGTCAGGCAAACTACCGGTAGTGGAGATAGTAGAAAGACCAATGTGGTCAGCAGTGGGATGCGAACTTGATGAACGTCCACGTCGAACGCGGTCACAGGAGGCAGTGGTGTGATTCTGTGTTAAACAGTGTGTACAATAGTGAGCAGTGAAAATCTTGAAACTGTACGTTCGTGCGCCAATTTCAACAGTAGCTTTCGTAGGGCAATCCTGCCAAGGCTTTCTCGGTGGGAAAGACGACCAATAACTGACGGCGAGGTCCGGTAGCATGTGCAAATCGAGTTCCGCGGGGAGCGTCAGAGAGGCGACGGACCTTGCCAACAATTTCACAAACATGACTGACAAGGAGAGGAAGTGCAGTATCAGGCACTTCCTGTGGAACAGGATAGAACATGATGTTCACCGGTCGCTTGGAAAGAGGCGACGGGATGAGATGGTTTGTCCCAATCGAAAGTCCGTTTGCAAGAAAAAAGTCAGCATTCTCCTTGTGATTGAACTGTACCGAAATACCCCGAGGAGTACGGGAAATTCCTGCAATGGACGCAGATGACACATGTTCAGAGAGGGCTTCCATGTAGCGTGGCAATGGAGTATTTGGTAAAGCATGAAAGAGCACACCTCTATCCAGGAGGTTAGGGAACTCACGGCCAATCTGTGAATTGTCATCTATCGTTACCTTCACCTTGCGGTTGGATACCTGAATTATAGGTGTTGCTTGCAAAAGACCATCTGGTTAAGAGGAATCGGACGTAGAAGTAGCGCCTCGTTGGACTTTAGAGGCAAATGACATCCTCGGAAGAGAAGTCTGTTCAGATCCGGCAGGCACAGAAGGCTGTGAGGGAAGAGAAGCACAGGCCGAAGGCAAGGCAGTAGAATCAGTAGTACTTAGGGAGGGCACAGAGGCAGATGCAGGAGCTGAAGAAGAAAGCGCAGCCAAGTCCAGTGAAGGCACCGGTGCAGGAGTACTAGAAAGCTGGGAAGGCATCTGAGCAGACACATCTGAGGACGAGAGTATGTTAACTTCCATGGACGTGGGAAGTGTGACGTGACGTGCATCCGCCACGCCCATAGATGATAAGGAAATACCGGAAGCCGCCATGTTGGCAGCTTCCAAACGTAAACAAACGAGCAAACGATAAGAAAACGGATGAATATGAACTAATATGAGGATGAGAACGCTAGAAAAGTAGCTCAAAGCGTACACAGTACTTTAGACAGCCGGGCCACGCAACAGGTGAGTGAGGGACGAGGTATTCCACACTAAAATGCATAAAATATTGGAGCCACCAACACTACGTCTGTCACGTACGAGCAATGGGCTGGACATATTGCCAGAAGGACAGACCATCGATGGACAGCCAAAATTTAGACTAGATTCCAAGGGACAGGAAAAGACTTGGAAGAAGACCAAATGTGAGGTGGGTGTGTGAAATTCAAAAGTATGCGGGAGTAACATGGAGGAGACTGGCACAAGGCAAACCGTTGTGGAAGAAACTTGGGGAGACCTTCATCCAGCAGTGGACTGATAATGGTTGACAATGATGATCATCATCATTTAAAAAAAAAAAAAAAAAAAAAACTTAGAGCATGAGAGGCTCACAATAATTTATCTTTAAAAGTGATATCTACAGAACTATGATACCCTCTCCCGTCACATGCACCTCAGATACTATGAGCAGCTACTTCAGCCCTTTCTCCCATGTTAACTTATCACCATTGTTCAGGACCATGCATAGGTGCCCAAGGTTGATCCTGCCCTTCAATAATTTTACTCGGGGGCAGTGCCCACCCAATATTTTTTCTCCTGTTTAATTAAATAATCACTTTGGTGTTATAAGGTGAACCAAGATCCATCTTATAAGGTGAAAGTGATCTATTTTTGAAAAATTAATAAATAACAAAATAAATAAACTTTTGTTTCCATATTCAGCATTGCTCATTAGATGAAAAATTGGATTGCCAGCCCCATATTGTGTTTGACATGTTCTTGTGATTTGTGGTACATGTTTAAAACAACTATCAAAAATAAAAATACAGAAACATATAATCTCTCGTGCCTTCCTTTATCTACATGTATTTATTTTTGTGCTTCTTTTACTTTGTTTGAGTAACCCAGATAATTTTTCATATTTTTTATAAATGTTTAGAAATAAAATCTTTGTGGATATTTTTATAAAATCATGGGTTAAATTTTATTTTTGAAAATATTAATTTTCAGCAAAAGAATATTTCGGTTTCCTTGTTCATTTGCTGATGAGCAATTACAATTTCATTTTAAAATATACATTGAATCATGTAGTTCACTTTTTTTATTTTTCTCCTGACAATGTAAGAGACCCCTCTCTCATATCTGATCTCTTCACGCCTGCCCGTCAATAATTTGGTGAAATCGATGCCCTTAGAAATATATAACATTAAAATTGCTACCGAGGTACAAGCAACAAAATGTTTGTTGATAGCACTCTTGATATATAATATTGTTGATGGCAATCCTGATATCAACCATGTAAATCAATTGATTATTATTATTAGATATGTGTCACCCAGCAGTCAACCAATACAAAGATTTTTCAGTTTTATACTAATAATGTCTCATACTGGTAAAAGTTTAGAAACTGCTGTAATCAACTAATTGGTAGAAACGTACAAAAATAATAAAAACTGTTATGGCCAGAGTTGCCACAAAGCAAGTAAATGTCTGGGAAATACAATGGCTTACAAGCTAATATTAAAAAATGGAGTGATACAGCAGAATTTGTGCTATGCTCTAGTCATTTCCTAAATCTGGTTGGAAATTCTCCAGTGTTGTTTAGAGGCAACCAAATATTTAGATTTAGTTGAAAATATTTTTGTTTCATTCTCAGTATTCACATATCATTGGGGTATTTTAGACAATAATTTAAAAAAATCACACACTACTTAAAAGTAAAAAAATATTTGCTGTTCTAAATGGTCACCCAGAGCTAATGCTGTCAAGTCTTTACATGAAGGACAACACACATAGCATCAAATGAACTCCACGCAAAGTTTTCATGGTAAAAAAAATAAAATAAAAAATAAACGGTTAGAAACCAAAGAATTGAGCAATAAAATTTACACATTTGAATTTTTTTTTCTAACATTAATGTGGAAAAAATTTTTTAAATAGATTTTTTGTTTCATTCTTGGTATAATAACCACTGTGAGCCACTAAATGGGTTATAGGCATGCAGTCACCATTCTCTAATTGTTACAGATCATCCCAAAAGTTCAACAGGATTTATGAAAGGGCTTAGAGAAACTATTTTGACAATACTGAAGAGCAAGCTCTAAATTATCAAAGACTAAATACAAAAAGAACAGTAGGATCCAATATGGTGAAAATTTTTGATGTAACAGAAAACAATAAGGTAAATACTTAATTAAACTTCTGATATGGATTTTTTCTTCTAGAAAATATTTATTTTAAATTGCAAAATTTTGGAGAAAACTCTTCTCTCCGAAAATAAAAATTTCCTAAAATAAATATTTCCTAGGAGAAGAAAACCCATATTAGAAATTTAATAAAGTATTTAATTTAAGAAACTAGGAAGCCACTTTTCAACACGAGCTTAATTCAAATAACAATTAGGTAGTTTTAAATGGACAAGATTATTTTAAAATAAATGCATTTTACAAAACTTGCAACCAATTTATTTCAGAATTATTATCTAAGGGGCAAAACTATCCTTCAATTAGTGACCACTCTAAAATATATTTAAAAAACATACCTACTTTACAAAGGAAAAATCTCGTTGATATTACCAGAACTCTAACAGAAAAACTTTACAAGACTATACTTCCAACCCTGGCCCGCTCTGTGCGATACAGAGATTACTGATCGGCCAGTAGATGGCTTATGAAAATGACATTAATATTGAAGAATTTAACAAAGTATACCATTTAAGTTAGCATTAAAAAATAAAATAAACAATCTTCAAGATTTAAAAATTTATACTTGATGAGGACACTTCTCTCATCTACTTTTCCAAATGCAGAAATTATATTAAGAATTTATATAACATTTCTTATTAGTATCGATTGATGGAGAAAAGCTGGAGATAACAGATACGTACGTTTATCTTGGACAGCAGATATCAAGTTCTGAAGGTCACATTGATGAAGAATTAAAAAATATAATTTTCTCAAGGAAAATTAAGCTTTCTGTCGTTAAAACAGTGTTGTGCATTGAACAAGATGTTTTCAATAATATTATGAAAATACTGTGCTTTTTTTTTAAAAAATAAGATAATTTGTGTATAATTTTATTGAAATTTATACAATGTTGAGCATTGAACAAGATCAAAAACAACTATTATGGGAATTTTACCAGGAATTTTTTTATTTAAATTGCAAATTTTCGGAGAAAACTTTTCCTTCTTCAGGCTGTCCTTTTTTGTTGTCACTTATGCACATCATAAGTGACAACAAAAAGACAGCATGAAGAAGGAGAAGAGTTTTCTCCAAAAATTCGCAATTTAAATAAAAAAATTTCCTAATAAAATTCCCATAATAGTTGTTTTTGATTAATAATTGAATTCAGAAACTAGGAAGCCAATTCTCAACATGAGCTTTATTCAAAGAATTGAACAAGTGTTTTAGTCATTTTGATTATGAAATTATTGTAGTTGGAAAAATGTAAATTTGTGTGTAATTTTATCAAAATTTATAGTGCATAATGGAATTTTATTTGTATAAGTTTGCTTCAAGGGCACCCATATGAGGGGGGAGGGCTCCCCTGCCATTGGTATAGCCAAATGTTTGATGAATTTAAAACACTAAAATAGATGAAACCTTTTTTTAAAGCATTTTTAAAAATAATAAGATATTAATGATTGATTGTATCAATTATTTTTGTTGTATTTTAGTATCTTGTACATTTACTAAAATGTTTGACAGCCTTAATTGAAGGAGGTAAAGACTTTTCTTAGTCCCCTCCCCCTAAACCTACTCATATGGGTGCCACTGGTTTGCTTATATAATATTCAGTTTATATTATCAAAACTTATTTACACATATACATATACAACAGAATTTTGTGCTTATAACTCTTTTGATAATAATAGCGAATATGTAAAATTTTATATGTAAATATAATTTGAATGAAAGTAAACTTATTTGTATGTCATTATATGTTTTCAAGTTGTTTCAATAATCTGTTAAAATAAAATAATTTTAGAGGGGGCCCATATTTTATTTTTACCTAAGGGCCTTGTAAGGTGGATATGACCAGGGTGACCAACTTAGCAATTTTGTCGCCAGATCTGGAGATATTGATTTACATCTGGTGACAAAAATATCATTCCAGCGACATGTCTCAATACTAGAGATATCGTTCCTCATCTAGCGAGAAATCTGGAGATTTTTTGTCTTACTCTTTGTTTTTGTCAAATTGCAACCCTAACCATGAACGTCCAGTTCGATGGTTCCAACTTCCAACTACAAGACCGCGACCAGGTGGTTTCCATGTAGTATCTCGTATCTGCAGGGCAGACAGTAGGACCATCTGCTGGTTTATGAGAAAGACTTCCTTACATTATGGTGGGCTGACAGCGTTCCCCGACCACAGCTTTCACCCTCCCCTCTTGGGACATTGGTTCAATTTGGGTGACTGTGCATCGGTGTCCAGTGAATACCTACCCTTCAAGTGAGATTTCTCCCCGCAGCCAAAATCTGGACCAAGGAATATTAAAACCAAGGGTCGACGGAAGTGGGAAGATCTTGACAAACATATGGCTGGGTCATAAACTCTAAGCGGGTAAGTTTCGTATTTTTACATTTTATTGTCTTTTTGTTTCTTCCCATGTATATGGTTTGGGTTGGTTTGTGACTGACATTGTCAGGTCTCATTTCTGCTTCTGCAGCAGTTGGAAAAGAAAGCTATTTTTTCTCTTCTCAGACATCAATGTTCATTTGATACTAAGTGTAATCAAAAGGCTTTTTTTTTTTTTGTGTCTTCCATAAATTCTTGAACCATGGGTAAAACACAGTATACCCAAAGATTTAGGAAGGAATGGTTAAAAGATGATAAATTTAAAACATGGTTGATGGAAATTCAAGGGGATAGTGCTAAGTGTTTCTGCAAATTTTGTAAGTGTCATTTATCTCCAAAATACTCGGATTTAGAAAAACATATGGGTACTGCAAAGCATAAGAAAGCAGCAGAAGGGCTGAGTGGAAAATTGCAGCAGAAGCCAATAACATCTAGCTTCACTCCACTAAATAATGAAGCCAAAGCAGCTGAGGGAAGGATGTGCCTGTATATTGCTCAGCACAGCACCTTTAGAAGTGTGGATCACCTAAGTGAAATGTGCAAGGAAAGCTTTAAGGACAGCAAATGTACACAATCTTTGAAATTGCACAGAACCAAGTGTGGACAAGTCATTTGAAATGTACTTGCACCACATTTTGAAACTAGTTTGAGAAAAGATATCAGAGAACAGCCACACAGCATATTAATAGATGAGAGTAATGACATCTCTGTCAACAAGTTATTAGCTGCTACCATTCGTTACTATTCAGTGCTGAAAAATGACATTGTAGTTACTTTTCTTGATTTGGCTGAATTATCTGATGGCACAGCTGATAGTATCTGCAATGCTGTTAAAGAGATGCTTAACCGAAAGGGACTGGTTATAAAAAAGCTTGCAGCCATTGGAACTGATAACGTATCAGTAATGGTTGGTGTCAATAATGGTGTGTACAGCAAACTGAAGAAAGCAGTTCCTAATCTACAACTTGTAAGGTGTGTTTGTCATTCTTTACAACTGTGTATTTATTTCCCATGCTGCATCTGAATTTCTTCCAAGACATTTAGAATTTCTCATCAAGGAGACTTATAACTGGTTTTCACACTCGGCACTTCGCCAGTGTGTATACAAACAATTATATTGCTTAATCAATGATAATAAATCACTGTTAAAGATTCCACAGGTAAGTCAGACACGATGGTTGTCTATAGAAGCAGCAGTATCACGAATACTGCAGCAATGGGAAAGAACTTAAAACGCATTTCAGTATTGCTCACTCTACGGAGAGGTGCTATACAGCAGACCAGTTGCACATGATGTATGCTGACAAGCAAAACTATTTGTTTCTTCTTTTTCCTTCAACCCATTTTACGTGAAGTAAATATGGTTAACTTAAAATTTCAATCTGAAAAGCAAGACCCAACTAAGTTGCTTGATGATCTGATTTTCTTATTGAAGTCTTAGTGTGGAAAACTTTTAATGCCTGGAATGAAATTTGATGTTTTCTCAGTAGTGATTGAAGACCATTTGGATCCTTCCCCATACTTAGGATACCAATTTGAACTTGAAATGCGCAAAAGCACACCTTCAGAAAATATTGAAAAGGATATGCGCAAAAAATGTGTTCTGTTCTTGAAGGAACTTGTAGCCCAGCTCAGAAAACGATTGCCATCGAACATTGAGATTTTGCAGCATATGTCTTTGTTATCTGCATCAGAATGTTTAAGACCACTGAAGGCTTCTGTTGTAAATTTAGCAGCACTTTTTAATTCCGATGCATCTATATTAACGCAGATTGATAGGCAATGGCGAAATTTGCATTATGTCAAATGGACTGAAGTTCATGACACTGTAAAACTGCGGTGTGAAATAGCATCATACAAGGACTCAACAGGAGAAAATCCTTTTAAGGAACTTTCTGATTTTGCGTTACATGTTTTAACACTTCCACATTCGAATGCAGATGTTGAACGAGTTTTCAGTTATGTAAATCATGTAAAAAACAAAACCAGAAATACAATGAAAACTGACACTTTAGTCAGCATACTGAACACAAAGTTCGGTATGAAATGTGAGGGCAAGTGTTGTCATGAATATGAGCTTCCAAAAGAAGTAGTTGAAAAAATTGCCACAATGGCAAGTTATGACAGATTTACAGAGGGTCAATCATCATCTTCTCAGATGCCATATTCAGATGACGAATTTGAAAACTTTTGAGCAGACTGACTGATAAAACATTGTCTTTATTTATATACTGTAAAATTGTTCAGTTTTCTTACAAAGCTAATCCGGAGATAAATTAATGTCCAAACTTGTAAATTATACATGGATGACAGGAAGTATATTTAAGGCTTCAGCTGTGTAAGTAATACACTAAGAAATTGTTTGAAATATTAATACAAAATTTTTATGTGATGGGGATATCATCATCATCATTGTCAACCATTATCAATCCACTGCTGAACGAAGGTCTCCCCAAGTTTCCTCCACAACAGTCTGTCTTGTGCCAGTCTCCTCCATGTCACTCTCGCATACTTTCGAATTTCATCCACCCATCTTCCATGTGGTCTTCTTCTGGGTCTCTTCCTGTCCCTTGGAATCCAATCTAAAATTTCGGCTGTCCATCGATGGTCTGTTCTTCTGGCAGTATGTCCAGCCCATTGCCATTTCAGGGATTTAACTCTGATCATGACGTCTTCCACTCTTGTCCTTTTTCGGATCCACGTGTTCCTCTTCTTATCTCTCCTGGTTACACCAAGCATGCACCTCTCCATGCTGCTTTGAGTTGTCTGCAGTCTTTGTATGTCTCTTTTAGCTAAGGTCCACGTCTCTGCACCATACGTAAGCACTGGAAGGATGCATTGATCAAACACTTTTCTTTTAAGACATAATGGCATATTGCTCTTGAAAATTATGCTGTTTCTTCCAAAAGCTCTCCAGACAAGTTTTGTACGCCGATTAATTTCTTCACCAATGTGACCCTCACTTGATATCTGCTGTCCAAGATAAATGTACGTGTCTGTTATCTCCAGCTTTTCTCCATCAATCGATACATCTTCATTTCTTGTAAAAGCATTGAACATCACTTTTGTCTTCTGAAAGTTCATTTTTAATCCCACTTCTTTACTCTTGTCAGCAAGTTCCTGGATCATACTCTGTAGCTCTGATGGGGTAGTTGCAAAAATGACTATGTCATCAGCAAAACGAAGGTGGGTTAGATAATCTCCATTAATCTTTATCCCTTTGTTTTCCCAGTTCAGTGATTGAAAGACATTTTCCAATGTGGCATTAAAGAGCTTCGGAGATATGGTTTCACCTTGTCTCACTCCTTTTCCAATTTTTATGTGTTGTATTTTCAAACAGCCGAATCTTTGCACTTGCATTTTCATAGATGTTATTAATAATATTAATGTATGCATCTTCAATACCGCAGGATTTCAGAGCCATTGCAACTGCTGATTGTTTCACCGAATCAAAGGCTTTTTCATAATCGATAAAAGCCATGCACAATGGAAGTTCATATTCCCTCGCTCTTTCAATTAGTTCTCTCAGTACGTGGATATGATCTATTGTGCTGTAGCCACTCCTGAATCCAGCTTGTTCTCTCGGTTGAGCCATGTCCAGTGTCACCTTCAAGCGGTGTGAAAGAACTTTAGTGAAGATTTTATAAACCACTGATAGGAGGCTGATAGGTCTGTAGTTCCTGAGATCCTCAATGTCACCTTTTTTATGTAGCAAGATCATTGTAGCATTGTTCCAATCCTCAGGAATTTTCCCTTCATTAAGGCATCGAGTGAAAATTTGGGCGAGTACTGTTTCGATTTCTCCACTTGCTTCTTGTATGATGTCTACAGTAATTCCATCTTCTCCTGGAGCTTTCCCCCGCTTCATGTTCTTGATTGCATGTGCAACTTCTGCTGGGAGGACTGGAAGAACTCTGGTACTGGTACCTTCCATGATGTCTGGAGTACATGCATCATCCCTTTCATATAATTTGGAGTAGAAATCTTTCACTCTTGTCAAAATTTCGCCTCTATTTCTTGTTACAGAACCATCTTCTTTTCTCAGTGCCATAATCTGTTTTTTCCCCTTACTGAGATGTCCCTTTGCTATCTTTAGGCTTTGGTTGTTTTCAATTGCTTTCCTTACTAGTTCACAGTTGAATTTCCTTACGTCTTCAGTGATACTTTTTCGTACTGTCTTGCATAGCTCTATATATTCCACTTTGGAAGTCACATCTTCTTTAGTTGTCCTCATCACTCTTCTTTTTTGCATCAACATTTTGGGTTTTCCTGATAATTTGTTCACATGCAATTTGTTCTTAGACCCAGCTAATTTTGTTGCTGTTTCCATAAGAGCTTTGGTTATTTTTCTGTTAACTTCAGAAATATCCACTTCTTCCGATGTTAGGCCTTCTAAAGCAGAGAATCTGTTCTTCAGTTCCAATTTGAAGGTATTATGGTGTTTTTTAAGGTTGGTTATGTCAATACATTTTGTTTGTCTTATGAGCTTGCTACGTTCGAGTTTAGTGTTGAGGTGCATCTTACATCTCACCAATCTATGGTCACTGCCTGTGTTGAACTTGTTTAGCACACTGCAGTCTTCTATGACGAATTTTTTGTTACACATAATAAAATCAATTTCACTTGTCGTCCCATTTGGATGTCTCCATGTCCATTTCCTGTGTGGCTTTTTCTTGAAGAAGGAGTTCAAGATGAAAAACCCTTCTGCCTCTGCAAACTCAACGAGAGTATTTCCACGCTGGTTTCTGTTGCCGTGACCGAATTTACCTACTGAAGTTTCATTCTGTTGCCGTTGCCCTATTTTTGCATTGAAATCTCCCATAATTATCTTCAAGTGCTCCTTGACAAATGTCAACCCCGCCTTCTCGTGGTACATCCTGTTCCCACTAAAGGGGCTCTGACGACCGCCAATAGCGGTATAACTATACCATCGGGATTAGAGGAAATCCTATCCCACACTCACCAACCCGCTTGGCCAGCGTGGTGAGTTATGGCCAAACCCCTCCAAAATGACTCCACAACTTAAATCTTGGCCCTCAGTCTCCGGCAGCTGGAATGTACCTGGCCAAGGCAGCGGCCAGTGCGACATGAAGGCAGAGGGTGCTAAGAATCCCCGGAGGACCGGACTAGGCTGCCATCTGATGCTGACCTTGGCTACGTATAACGGACGCTCCCTATCTTCTGATTCAAGGCTTCTTGAATTGGAAGAGGAACTACAAAGGATCAAGTGGGACATCGTCGGGCTAAGTGAGGTAAGGAGAAAAGGAGAAGATCTCATTGAACTGAAAAGTGGACATCTCTTCTACTATCGTGGGACAGATACTGGCAGAACTAGTGGTGTTGGATTTATAATAAACAAGAAACTGAAGGATAAAGTTGTAGAAGTTGAAAGTTCCTCTGACAGAGCTGCACGACTCGTTATCCAACTCTCGAGAAGATACCAGGCTCAGATTATTCAAACTTATGCACCCACCACAAGTCATGCTGAAGAAGAAATTGATGGGGATATATTCCATCTTATATCACATTTTCATTTTTTGAGTCCATCAATTAACTCTCCTGCTATTGAGAACTCATATTCTTGCCAAATGTTTAGTATATCAAAGAAGCCAGTTGAATTCACAATATTAGCAACATATAAAATATATATATTCGTTCCTTTAACTACGTCATTGTTTTATTCTCTGAATTTTATTGCATTTGCATATAATTTAACTCTACGTCCTTGGTTTCAACGTTCATTAAAGTTTTAAAAGTCTGCATGTTGTTTGTTTTTTAACTTTATCATGATTTTATTCTCAGTTTTATTGCATGTACATATTATTTTACTCTAAATCCTTGGGCTTAACATTCATTAAGGTTTTTAAAAGTTCTCATGTTGTTTGGTCTTAGCGTTCATTGATATATATATATATATAACTTATTTTTCGTTTCAGACTTGTGTAATACGGCACTGCTGATTTCTTCCTTAAATCTGGTGATTTTCTGGAGATATTTGCTTGTGATTTTGGAGATATAAAAGTGGATTGTTGGCCGCCCTGGATATGACTGCATGGTTACCTCATTACCTGAAAGCCATTCTCCTGCACTTGAGTATCCCTACTGCGCTTCAGAAAAAGCTCATTTCTGGCCCATTTATTTTATTTTATTTTATTTTTTTCATCACAGCCTTAGAATTACGCAGCTCCTGCATTTCGGACGTTTAACTTTCACGTCTTTAAGAAGAAGAAAAAAAGCGCTAAAACGGAGAGCATGTTCTTTTTACAGGAGGCACAGTGGTGGGTCGGAAAATGACATACGTAGATGAAACTGACATATTGTTTGTCATTTTGCTGTTCGTGTTGCATGAGGATCCTGCTTAATATCTCTCTGAGATCCAAGTGGTAGAATTTCGCGCTGAAGGAAACCCTGCATTCGATTTCGTGCGCGATAGTAACTCTCAGTACGTACGAAACGTCTGTACGAAAAATGATCAGAATCAGAAGAGCAGATGGTTCTCTATCGAAATTGTTTCAAGCTGAGAGCATTTTCGGAAGTGTGAACTGTGAAGAAGCATGACTCGGCGGAGATAAGGAAATTTCGCAGGCCTCGGGAACACAAGCGTCTTGAGGTAACCTGGTCTCAGGAACATGGTTCCAGCAGTGTAGTTCCTCGACGTATCCTTCTTTGGTTATAGAGACGATCTTTGACACTCTTGCTGAAAGGGCGCGTTATTACACCAAAGAATATTTGATTACACGTCACGTGAAACTGTTCTAGATTACCTTCAATACTGTCGAGAACTTTATATTCGATGGGATGGGCTTTGATTTTGGAGACCAATGACTCCAAAATTGGCCGTCGGAAGTACACTTGAGGAAGAATCGTTAAGGGTTCTTAGGTAATCGGATTTTTTGGAGTGCACCTGAAAGAAATTCCGTTTACAAGTGTGCCCAGAAAATTAACTATCACTGGTACCTCGATTTTTTTATTATTTTTTTTTTTTTTTTTTTGTTTAACAGCGAAGCACATTGCTGTGGGAACCACAATTATCACTGACTAATAGACGACATATTGTGGAATGGCGTCGGCGAATATACGGGATATGTCCACCGGAATAAATCATTCTGTGAATTACTTTGAACCCAAAACAGGGGTTAACCCCCAATCTATTGAAGCCAAATATATGCATCTGAAACGCCCTGTATCATATTGAGTCAGTCCCCAAGCACTTTCTTTCCGACGAAATTTTTGAATACCTGTTTAGGAAGGAGAATGGAACGCATGGAAATTTACCTCATGAGGACTAACGGGTAGTATTGGTAGACTTCACGTGTATGAAGTGTATGAAAATTTATTAGTTATAATATGCAAGTTAGTGATTCATCAAGCAGAAAATGTCAAGGCTTGGTAAGTTTATGTGTAAATACGTTTAGAGTCGTACCTGTAAAAATATTTACTATCAGGGGTGCTTATAAATGCACCACGCTACTAAAGTATTAAATTTATTAGCACTACATTTTAGTACTTATTAATTTATTTTGTCAAATTTCTAAATAGAAATTTCTTATTAAATGGAAGATGTTCCTTATGTAACAACAAACACTGTGATGATGATAATAGCTTTGCAAATAATATAATGAGTAAAAATGGAATTATAAAAGTTTTCATTCCTACATTTTGTTGGCTTTCCCTGTGCTTTAATGAGAAAAAAATACTGCTCTGTGGTCCAATGTGAGGTTTCAAGGTTTTATTCTAGTTCCAATTGTTTGCATGTAAATAACTGTATGATTTCTCTTGGTGATTGTGGATGAACTACTTAGTATGATTTCTGCTAGTTAATTGTGCATAAACAGGAAAATGGAACATTTTCATTTTCTTCAATCTTCTGTGTTTTTGTGATGGTAATTGCACTGTAAATTAACTGGCATTTCTTGGGAAGTAATTTCTGTAATTCAACTGATATTCAACGATGGGTTTGGTGTGTAATTATTGATGTATTTCTTTTGCACTAGCCTGAATCAAAAATTAAGACATTGATTATCAATGAGATACATGAATTCTGCTATTGAAAATAAGACACAAATTTTTATCTGGTGTTCCCTTTAATCCAGCTCTGTCTTTGTGTTTGGCCACTTTGTTAACAAATTTGTAGGGTAAATATCTTGTACGAACCCAAAATTTGTGTTTCTGGGTCATAAAGTGAAATATAGTCTAAATTATAGTCTAAATTTGTAGGGAATTTCTGATTCCACAGCTAAACATTTGTTTCAAAATTCATACAGGTATTGAAAGCAAAAAGCTTTATTAGAAAGAAAATTAGGCAGAAATTCATTTATACAGTGTTTTATTAATCCAAATGCTAAAGTAATATCTGAGGGGACATGGTTCTGTTTCACACCTAGCCTTTGATAATTCATACTGAATGATAAAATTATAAAGAATTCCTGCTAAATAACCTTAAGATTGTTGGAGTCACCTAAAGATGAATTTTCAACCTAAAAATTTAATTTAAAATGATAATGTAGTATCACAAATGTTAAGTCACAAAAGTCACATTTTCTGATATACTAAAATCAATTTGGTGACTTCAATGCTGGTTGCAGCTAATCATTCCAGTTGCATTGTTTAAATGACTGATATGAGAGTCTGATGTTACAGAAAGTGATTGAAAAGAAAAAGTAGTAGATGTACATTATTCAACTGAAATGCAAACAGATGTGTTACCCAATGTGACTATCATTGGATAGTTTGCCATTCATATTTATTTATTGTTACAAACATTATTGTTAAAAATATACATACAAAATTATGACTTTGAACACACACAAAAAAAGTGAGTAAATGGAAAACCTGCCATTTTGCAATTGCATCATTGGTTCATTGGTAGTTTTTTTTTTAATTATTATTATTATTTATGTATTTATTGAAGCACCATCTATGACGAACAGCATTTCTAGGAATTGTTATAAATTTTTGCAAAGTACAAGGGAAAAAAATTAACTTTTTATGTTAAACAACAATTCATCCTCCTCTCAAAGACTATTTGGGGGAAGGGATTATTGAATTGTTGTTTTACACATACATGAGATCCTTCCGTGGAATTCTGTGTTTTTTGTCATCATTTGGTTCATTTCGAGATCAATGCAATACTGATGAGAAATTTTGGAAGGTCATTTTCCGTCTGGGGATGTTATTTCATCTTCCAAAACTTTCGAAAATGGAAGTTGAACGGAGTAAAACTTTGCCCCCATAATTCTAATTTCTTTTTATCACGGTATTTCTTTCCCCCGCTATTGTCGTTAAATATAATTTGTTCATAAAATATTGGTATTTCTTTTCCCCGCTATTGTCATTAAATATAATTTTTTCATAAAATATTGGTATTTCAGCTTGAAAATAGAGAAAAGTTTTCTGAAAACAGAAGTTAGACGGCGTGAAAATTTCCCTGTATAGTCTTCAGAAGGCTTGAGGTTCATCCATTTGTGTGGTTTTTGAGATCGATGTATAACTGAACCGATAGGGGAGAGGAGGTTGTTTTCTGTCTGAGGACGGAATTTCGACTTTCAAAACTTTCCAAAATGGAAGTTAGTGAAAATTTCTCCTGTAGTCATATTTTCTTCGTAATGTTCCTTCTGTCCAGTGTTGTTGTTATTTAATTTCAACAACACTGGACAGAAGAAATATTACTTATAAAAAACTATAGAAATTTGTATTTTAACTTGAAAATGGAGTGAAATTTTTTGAAAACAGAAGTCGGAGGAAGCGAAGATTTCACCCGTAATCGTAGTTTTCTTTCTCTGCTATATTCCTTTTATCCTGTGTTGTTAAATGTCAATTATTTTATATTTTGAATGCAGGAATGTGCTCCAGTTTAATATTTACATAAATAAATTACAGTGAACAATTCCATCTTGCTTATGCTGCATTATACATTCACAGTGTTTCGCCGGGCATTCTGGTTTTTCAGCCAGTTAAAAAGTTTAGCTTTTTTTCTTCTTCGTCAGTCTCGTGTATGTTAACATGAAAAGTTAATGGCAGAACATTCTTTTTAAAATATTTCAATTTCAACATTTATTTTTTGGGTTCAAATGTGCTGAAACCAAAAAATTAGGTGAGCCACCAGAATGGTTAAACAAATAATCTTGTAAGAATATGAGCATAACTCGCCTTCTTCTTGATCTATTCATTTTCACATTTATAGCACGTTATTTCCTCCCAACTGGGCATTCGTTTTTATATTATCTGGGAGGGACTGGCTTTCATACATTAATTAGTAAATATATACTTGATCAATTTGTGTTATATTTTTTATGTCTTTATTAATTTTATAATTGATTTTTAACAAAAGACTTAATCTTTTTTTAAATAACATTTTTTTTGCAAACTCTTATTTTAAAAAATGTTTTGGTAAACACTTACTTGTTAACTTCATTATTACATTATTGCAGTAGTGTATAATAACTATTAATATAATAGATGAAAACAATACATATATTGTCCCTCTTTCACCTGGAAAACACGTGGATTGAAGGCAGTCAGCTTATATTCGGGAGGCCTTTTGCCATTTTCTCAAAACCTAAAACACTTTCTGGGTCTTTTTGTCCTTGACTTACTGAAATGTTCGAGCATGGAGCAGTCTTACATTTAGGTTTTTTGGCAGATATCAGCCGAACAAATGATGTTTCATACATCAATTTTAGTGAACTCCGTTGCTCAGGAGACCACGTTTTCAGTTAGGTTTAAGGCATGTGAAGCATAGGCTTGATCTAGCTTTTCAAATATAGAACTTGTATCTGAAATAATTTGGAAATAGGTAAACTAATTGAAGCTACTCTTTTGGGTAAATGATTTTCCAAAGGATGTGCCTGTAGATAATTATTTGAATTTAGTGTATGGTTATTTTTGTGTATTTCATTGGTACTAAGTTGTTTAACCCTTCGTTGGTATCGGGGATTTTTTGATTATCTGAGCAGTGTGAGTCGAGCTTGGTCATCCAGATTGCAATTGAGGTAATGTTATTAATTATTTTTTATTTTTTTATTATCAATTTTTAGTTTTTTTTCTGGAGAGCTTCTGGCTTTCGTTTTGGGCAGTAAAAGTGGCAATGGGAGGTTTTTAGTAATCGGGAAAGGTTTAGCGTTTCTTTTATTTAGTTGTTTTAATTTTCTTGCAAACTGGATAATGCAGAAACCCACACTTTCTGGTCTATTTATGGAGGTATGAGAGGTGTTATCTGTGCTGCCCCTTGATGAAGCCATATGTTCTATAATGCTTCCTTTTTCTTCTGTTGATTCTTTTTTTTCTCTCCTTTCGTCTTCAGAATCAGATTTTTCTTATGTTTTCAATAATTTGCTGTAATAGTTGTTTTGTTATGTTTTTTATTTTTCTTATACATAGCCACTGGCACTTTGGAACTTCAAATTCTGTGTCATAAGTTGATGAGTGTTTTTTGTTATTAAGTTTTTATTTTTATATTATTTTTTTAACATTCAACATTTAGAAGGACTGTGTACTTTTTAGCAACAGTTCAAACTCTAATATGAGCTTTTTTTTAGACTGGAACTACGAAACAACTATATTATGCGGTAGAAGTACACACTCTGTAGTACCTTCAACTGTATAATCAGGTTAACTTCATGCAAGCATAGTTAAAAACAGCACATATTGCAGCATTCGAATTACCCAATGGTCCGCTGGACCACTAAACTATTGATTTTACTGGCCCGGATGGCCAGCAAGTCTTTTTTTTTTCTTAAGTTGTCACAAGTTAAAAAATGAATTTTTATTTCTTTTACCTTGCCGTGCAGTTTTCTTTTTGGCAGCAAACTAATGAAAAGTTCATGAAGTGCTATTGGATAACAGCTATTTTTTTTATCCTTGCAGTGGAAAAACAACAAATACAGAAAGGCAGTTTCCCTATCCTTGTCTTGTAATGGCAACAGCTACTTTTTGTGATCTGCATCCCCACCATTCATAATGAGCAGAAGTAAGCCCAATAAATATCCTGCTGTTCCTTGGATTTGCCCACCCTAGTGAATGCAGCAGATACCGACACCAGACTTTCTGTCCCAAGAAAACACACTAACAGCGGGACGACAATTGGATGCGTGAAGGTAATTTTTGTAAAAGAGCAATTCACGTGAGGCAGTGTTCAATGGGGGACTAAAACTAACTTCATGGGAAAGTAGGAGGGATAAGCAATAAGACTAATAAAATAAGGAAGAAGAAGCTAAATGCCGATAAAACATAAAAAAGGTTTTGAATTTTTGTACCTTTGAAGTCTTCTCATTCCCTTCTTACTTAAAAACAGATTGAGAATGCACTCTTACTCTGCTATATCACTAATCTATTGGAATCTCATTCTGGAAACGTTCTTTGTTCTATAAGTTGCACTTTCAAATTTGATGTTTTAAAAACAAATACTGGAGATAATTTCATTGAACTAAAATGTCTAAGGTTTTTTAGGAGTTTTTTTTACGGACCATTGGGCATTTTGGTAGACCAGTGGTTTGCAAATTCTAGTGGTCCACTAGGCCAGTAAAAGATTTATTTCTAATTCTAACACTGTATTGTATGTGTATTTTAGTTGGATCTTCACAGTACTTTTGACACATGTTTTTTAAAATGAGGTTATCATAACCAAAGTGGATTGTATCTCAAAACAGTATGACTTGTGAAAGAGAGAGTGCTGCTTTTTAGCCGAAAAAGCCCGAGAATAAGAAATTTTTGTGGTAATGAAATACGAATTTTCATTCTTCTGATTAAAGATGTCATGACTTCCTATGTTTAAGGGCCATTTCATGTGAAATTATCTAATTTAAAGTGTTGGTCTGCCCTTATGATCAGGGTTTTTTTTTTGTTTTTTTTTTTTATAAATGTTTCTCATGCAGGTACCTCTGTGTTATGTTTGTGTAGTTTTCTTCATTTTTTTTTTCATAAATGGATTTTTTACACCATTTTGAAAAAAAAAATGGCATTTTGTGCTTTTCACACTTGCGGCAGTTAGACATGATTTATTTAAATTAGCTTTAACTTTCTTATTTTTGTATCAATGTAGTTGAATTTGGTGTCAAATTAAAGCAAATTTTATGTAAGTAAAGTACTTTAAACTGTGACTATCAGATTTGCAAAACATCTCATACAAAATATTAATGACACCTATTTGTCATTTTTTCCCCCACTTTTGGTGAATAAGGTGTAACTTGATAACCACAACTAACAGTTTTGATATTTTTACCATAGCATAAGTCTGTCATAAGCTTACTTCAGCCTAAAAATGGAAATCAAGAGGGTATTTCCTGTGGTTCCTGAGTAAAAAATCCACAATTCTAAATTAAATTTTGGGTTGCTTTCACGTAACCACCAAATATTTTTCTGTTTTTTTTTTTTTTGTTTTTTTTTACTTTTTGTAAGTACGGGTGCCCATGAGTTATGTTTATGTAATTTTTCAGATTTTTTTTTTTGTCCATGTATGGCTTCGTTATACCATTTAAAAAAAATTACACTTTTAGCATTCACAGCAATCGGGCACGATTAATTTTAATTAGCTGTAACTTTCTACTTTTTCAATCAGTGTTGTTGAATTTGGTGCCAAATTAAAGCTAATTTTCTGTATTTCAAAGTACCTACCTCGTGGCGATAAATGTATGCACACCCCATGCATGATTGTTAAAAACGGTAAGAAAAGTGGACTCGTTTGCATTTGTCAGGAAACCTGTTTAATAAACAAAGTACTCTACTTGAGCTTTGGTTTACAAAAAAAAAATCTGTACAAATACTATAACAGTCCTCTCAATATATGCCTGGAAGCATTACTCCTCCCAAAACTTGGAGGCAATAAATTTACGTGTACCCAGCTCTCACATACAATCACCACTTCATGGATCCTCTGTTTGCATTATACATGTCGGCAACTTGCCTAGGCATCAATTTGGTGTAGACATGACACAGTTCTTGTAGAATGTTGGGCCACGCTTCTTGAAGAACTTTCTTCAGCAGAACATTTGCCTGGAGCTTTTGTTTTTGCATCTGGTCCTCATTTGGGTTCAGATTGGATAAATTTGAGACACAGAACTTTTGGGTTCATTTTGGCAAAGTCAAGCAGTGGTGGAGCATGCAGTGTGTGGCTTGGCAAGATTTTGCTGGAAGATCGCATCTCTGTGTGGACAAAAGTAAGCCACAGAAGGCAGGAAATGTTGCTAAATTGCCGGATAGTGTTGTGCATTGACAGTCCCATCATATGGAACCAAATCACTAATGCCAGAATACCCAAACCACCCCCACACATGCACAGTGCTTGGGAATTTGACTTCTTGTTTCACACAGTTTTGGGCTAGTCCTTTATTTGGCTGGTGGACGACTGTCCATCAGATATTTCCATATAGGACTGGGAAGGGTGACTTGTCAGCCCAAATCACCCTCTGCCATTGAGCTTCCATCCAAGGCAGGTACTCCCTGGCCTATGCGAACCACATCTCTCGCTAAACTGGCATCAACATGGGCTTTCGCTTGTACAAGCTGTAGCCTGTGCCATGTAGCCTGTTGCTAGCAGTTCATCGAGATACAGGTTAGCCTATGCGTTTGCTCTACACTTCGCAGCTACCACAAATGTACCAGGTCATTATTTCATGATAAGGTAATGCACAATTCGATCTTCCCTGGGAGTAGTCAGTGGTTTACCATTGCTGCATGCAGACATGATTGAACAGGTTTCCGTGTAGTGTCTGAGGAACATTCTGACAAAGGACTCGTTCAAACACAGTTCCCAAGCAATCTGCCATACAGCTGATTTATTTCGATGTTTCTGGAGGAGCTTCTTGCCTACAGAGTCCTAACCTCTGTGTTGCCTTTCTTTTTTTTTTTTTTTTTCAGTTTCACATAATACAGAGACTGCACCAGATTTTGCACAAGTCACACAGCAGCAGAAATTTGCATGTCCAGCTGTGCAATGTCTGGTGAGTGCTGGGTGCGTGTAACTTTATTATCCCTGAGTTTTGGGAGGAGTAGTGCTTCCAGGCCTATATCGAGATGCCTGTTACAGTGTTTGTACTTTTTAACCATAACTAACTGTTTTCATATTTTGCCATAGCAGCATAAGCCCATCATAAGCTTACTTCAGACTAAAAATCAACAGGGCATTTTAGTTCTTCAATAGAGAAGTTCATAACATTTTGCGAAATAAATGGGCACATTAGTAGACCCAAATATAGTTCTCAAAATAAATATTATATATGCGCATTTTAAAACAGTTAATCTCTTCAGACACAATCCCTTTCTTCAAAGAGAGTGAGGATATGTTAAAAGTGATGATATTTATTTATATCAAATGATCACTACATTGTTATGGTAGGCTACATAAAGTTAAATGAAAGTAAGAGGACATTTTCAGTTGAAAAATATTAAAATTTGTCGTTGATTACTTCGTAATTGGGTATTGATAGTTAGTATTATAAGTGTTCATATACTGCATAGCCCACCTTGACTGAGTTGTGCTCATGTTATTAAATCATTCATGAAATATACCAAAAGCAAACTGAGTGAGGATTCTTGTGCAATTCTTTCAGACTTTGCTGAGAACTATACCTGTATGCTACAATACTGCTCAAGGCTTTCCACTGACAATTCTTCCAAGCTACAGTGCATGCATATGTAATTTATTACAAATTTCCAAATGAACTAAAATCCATGTCTATGTGTTTCAGTAGTGACTGTCTATTAAATGTATGTAATAAAAATGAGTAAGCAAAATGTCTTACCTCTTTTGTTTTTGTAAAAGAAAAACATTAAAGGTTTGTTTTTATGCAGAAAAAAAAACAATGAGAAAGGATAAGAAAATAATAAGGAAAGATTACCTGTGCTATGTTTTTCAAATTTAACCGAACTGCATATTATATTGATCACTCTTTTTCATACTGGTATGTCATATAATTTACTTATTTTTATTTGTAAAAAAACGTTGAGCATTAGAAAAGTTAAGTGGCTTGAACCTTTTTTTAATAAAATATATTCAATTTATATGTATTTTGTATATTTATGTTAACATATATTATTTGATATGAAAACTGTTAGTTGTGGTTAAAAAGTTACACTTTAATTTTATTAAAAGTGTGAGAAAAATTAAAAAAAATATAAATTGGTGTCATAAATATTTTGTATGAGATATTTTGCAAATCTAACATCATATTTTGAAGTACAGAAAATTGACTTTAATTTTTCACAAATTTCAAGCACACTGATTGAAGAAGAAAGTTACAGCCAATTTAAATGATCGTACTAGATTTTTGCAAAAATATGCTAAAAGCACAAAATGCCATTTTATAAAATAATGTAACAAAGCCATTTATGGATTAAAAAATTGAAAAAAATTACACAAACACAACTCATGGGTACTTACACAGAATTTTTTTTTTTTTTTTGAAATGATAAACTCAGAAAAAAAAATTGTGATTTCCTGTGAAAACAACCCAAAATTTAGAATTGTGGAATTTTTTATTCAAGAACCATTCAAAACACCCTCTTGATTTTTAGTATGAAGTAAGCTTATGATAGGCTTATGCTATGGTAAAAATATCAAAACTGTGTTAGTAGCAGTTATCAAGTTGCACCTTATTTACCAAAGGGGGAGGGGGGATTAAAGAAGTATGATAAATGAGTGTCATTAATATTTTGTATGAGATGTTTTGCAAATCTGATAGTCACAGTTTAAAGTACAGAAAATTAACTTTAATTTGACACGCCAAATTCAACAACACCGATTAAAAAATTAAGAAAGTTACAGCTAGTCTAAGGAAATAATGTCCAACTGTCACAAAAAGTGCAGGACGCCATAAAGAAAAATGGCGTAACAAAGCCATTTGTAGGCAAAAAAATTGGAGGGGGCTTGACAGCAATTAAGGTTAGATGAATTGGGGTGGGATGATGCTTAAGGTAATTTAATTAGTTTCTGTGGATATTAAGAAGAAAGGGGATTTTTAAAAAATACCTGAAGTTCATGAATCGGAATACCTGTAGTCAACAGTCAAGCTCACCAAACTTATCAAAAGAATACATCACTGTATTCACAATGAAAATTGCTTACCATAGTGATCTTTTTAAAAGACTAAAAACTAAAAAAAAATAAAAAAAAAAATTTAGGAAGAACTACTGTATGTTAGAATATAGCTTCAGGCTTAAACTGAAAAATTAAAACTTACCATCTTGAAAGCAGTCAGAAAAGGATATTTTACTGTAAGGAGTGATTTATGGTGTAAAGTGCTCCTGTGATTTTAACCTCACATTCATGAAACAGCATGCAGATGACATGCCAGGATGGAAGAACATAAAGCAGGTATTAGGAATATTTCCAGTAAAATGGGACTAGATCATGATGTCCTGATGTCCAACAAATAGGTCACAAAATAGACTAGAACTCTCCTAAAACAATACAGAAGTAAGCCAGTCCAATTATCTGAAAGCTACAAGAATTACTCAATTTTCACTCAAAAACTGGAAACTTCAACAATCGTGCAGTTTGGTAGATCCATCCCACATGGTTGCTAGTTCTCTGGAATTACTCCTGATGATGAATTAGTGCCTCATTTGAAAATTTGAGGTATTTAGGATAATACTCATAGAAACTTTTTTCAGATCTTTATGATGAAAGCCACATGAGACTGCATATACATTGTTTTGTTTTATGATGTTATTTAAGTTGGATCTTCACAGTATTATTGCAAAGAAGTATTGCCTGTACATTAACTATTTTTTTACTTTATTTTCAGTTTCATGGCATCTGTTATCTTGAAAGGTTGAAAGATTAATCTATTTGTAATTTTGCTTTGATGGCAAGCAAATGAAAGAAACAGGACAGAAGTGCCCGTTGATACCTACAACAATTGGCTGTGTCACATTAAACTTTATTTTAGTGTTCAAGTGAATGTTATTTATTATTTAAAGTGTTTTTATCATGCTGAAGAATGAGAAGAGCTCTCCCCGTATTGCTAAATTATACTTAGGATTTTTTTGTTGAATTAATTTTGATGTTCGAGAGATAAAGGACACATTTTGCACTTAAAAGAATGGTGAGCTTTTGAAAAGAGGGCTTAATAACATAAACTGCCTTTGTGGGCAGTATGAATGAGAGCATAAAATATACTTTGCCTTCCTTGTCAGTTTAGATAAGTGCTTACCGTAAATTATGCAGTAACAAATTGTGCAGGTAATTAATACAGACATTTAACGTGGACCAGGAACATCAAACAAGATCCTCGCTCTTTCCACGTTTATAAGTGAGTCACGGAAAAATTCTCATTGGCCGCCACCAGGGGTCGAACCCGGGGTCTTCCAGTTATGCGCCGGATATGCTTCCGCAACACCACAGCGGCCTCAAATTCCTCCAGACTCACACATGCTAACTGCCAAGCCAATTTGGCAGGTTGCTTCTTTGAGCCTCGCACGATGCTGGGGATTCACCAAAGATGGTAAGCAGCAACTGAAGAAATAATTAGAAGGCGAATGAATAATTAATTATTTCTTCAGTTGCTGCTTACCATCTTTGGTGAATCCCCAGCATCGTGTGAGGCTCAAAGAAGCAACCTGCCAAATTGGCTTGGCAGTTAGCATGTGTGAGTCTGGAGGAA
The DNA here is from genome assembly GCA_039090855.1 of Macrothele yani. Lineage (NCBI taxonomy): Eukaryota > Metazoa > Arthropoda > Arachnida > Araneae > Macrothelidae > Macrothele > Macrothele yani. The sequence goes on from CM077014.1 coordinate 8,469,352, forward strand.
TTTGAGGCCGCTGTGGTGTAGCGGAAGCATATCCGGCGCATAACTGGAAGACCCGGGGTTCGACTCCCGGTGGTGGCCAATGAGAATTTTTCCGTGACTCACATATAAACGTGGAAAGAGCGAGGATCTTTGTTTGATGAAAATTGTGCAGGTGTTATTGAATTTGGTTACAATATCTCAGAACTCACAGTTCCTTTTATCTTTTTTTTATTTTATTTTTTTTGTAGCAGCCCAATCTATTTATTAATGATAAATGCAATGGTGAAAAATGAAAATATATATATGTAAAAAAAAAATGACCTTCCTATAAGTGGTGCACAGTCATCAGTAGAGGACACTAAAACTGTCTGTTTTATAATAGAAAGGTATATGAGTACAGCAATAACAAGTTCAGAAGCAGGACCAATCTTAAAATTGTGGCTTGGAAATTCCTTTCTATGAGATCCCAGGATTGGTTATTTTTCCACTTCCACTGAGATAAGACAGAAGCAATGGTGCTTCCTTAGCTTCATAAATTAGCAGAGAAAAACACTCCACTTATTGTTAATTAAAGGCTGTTTTTTTATTTCTGGCACAGGAAAAATAAATGAAAATGGTGTTTTCATAGCAAACAAATTTTACATATTGCTTAATAGAAAGTTATGCTATTTAAAAGCCTTACTACAGGATTATATATGTTACTCAAATGTTAATGTCAAATGTTTCATACATGCTATGCTGTCTTAAAAGGCTATTTTTTAATTACAATAGGATATCTGAGGTTTTTGACACCATTTAGGTGTTTTTCCATTACAGTTAAAACCATCAAAAACTTGACAACCTAGCAAAAACATCAGTATATAACAAAAATGTGTGCACTATCTAAATTGGTGATTCCCCATCATAAAAGCTTTCAGTTCCCACTGTATGAAAGTGTACTGGTTTGTGAAGGTGAAAAATGAATGCATGTCCTGCTTTTTAGGTCTTCCACTTGCTTCTGAAAATTTTTACTATAACGTGGATATGATGTTCAATTAAGCAAAATGTATGCTTTTTCTCATTTTTTGAAGAAATAAGGTACCCTATTTCTGTTGAATTATAACTCAGTCAGTGGTCTGACATGCTAGCTTCTGACCACTTGTGTAAGATGGAACGGGTTTGAAGCATGGGTAGTATGCTTGTCAAATGATGCTGGCTTTGTTTTAAAATAGTCCTAAGAGTTGCTAGTAGGGGTTGTTAAACCCTTTTTAAAAAATAAAAAAAACCCCACAGAAATGATTGGTGCTTGTGCAAATTTTGAACACTCACAAATGTGTAAAATAATTTTTACAGAAAACATTTGTAAAGATCAATATTTGAAAACTAATCTTAGTTTTAAAACTATTGGTTGTTTAAAACTTTTGTTTTTAAAATTGTTAATCCATTTTGTTTAAAACTTTTGATATTTAAAATTATTCTGCTAGGTGATTATATCCCTCCAGATCATAGATATGATCTGCAAATATTCCCAGGAAGGAGCACTGTTTGGAAGACATGCATTATCAGACACATACATGAACTCATATTTTGAGTAATTAGAATTTGCTGGAGTTTTTAATTCTTTTTTAGCAAATACATGATTTGACATTACTTTTAGAAATGCATAATCTGTAGAAGACCCATATTTTTGTACACATTTATGATATCAGGTTTTGAATAGTGAATATCTGTTAGACATGAAGTCCTATTTAGCATGACTTACAAATTTCACCTCAGATTTCTACCATTTAAAACACCAATTACTTTCTGTTCAGATATATTTTTTTATTATTTTTGTTGGGCACTACTTGATATGCAGATGGCTTTTTCTTTATATTTGCATGCAGGTCAGTTAGAAGCTTTGCCCACATCTTTGACATTATCCAGAAGATGAGCAGGAGTTCATCTTGCACACATGACAAGCTAAAAAAAAACCTTTTTAGTTCTGTTTAAAATCTTGACTTTGTAATTTTGTAATTTATGTGAAAATCAGCATAATAGACTAAAGAGTGAACCATTTGATTAATGCAGCAGTGTTGACCAAAAGGTGACTGATAAATGTTCATCACATTTTTTTTTTATTTTTAGCGTATTTAGCAATATCATTCATCATATGAACATTTAGTATTATGTATGTTAGAACTCATTACTTGTGTGTTAAATGTTGAATTGTGTTTTCTGTGTATTGTTGACAAGCATTTCTTTTTATTATTACATAAAGCTTTATTTTGTGTGCTATATCACATTTTTTATGCAACTTAATTATTCTATATACTGTAGGAATGTGGTCCTGCCAGCAGTATCTAGTTTTGGTGCTGTTTTATCCTATGCAGTGAAGCATGAAGTCCACAGTTCTGTCAATAAAAAAGCAAATACCAGACATTTTGTTTTATCTGTCCATTTGATTTCCTTGTTAACAAATGAAGCATGAAGACTTACTGGACTCATAGAATTTGCTAATTGGAGAGATAATGGACTTGCAAGGAAATTTTTCAGACTATGAAATAGGAGCACCCTGGTTTATTTTAATTTGATGAACTTTTCTTGAGGAACTGTACTCGTGAACTGTTTATTTGTCAGTGAAACGATTCCACTCACTAAAGCCCACTATAATGAGATGTGATGTGATTCTTTCCTGTCTCTCTGTGATAACAGTTGCATGAAATATTTCTTGACTCAGTGTCCTTTTGATGTGGCTATGAGTTCTTGATATTATATATATATATATATATATATATATATATATATATATATATATATTTGTGCCTTATATTTAAAATGTTTATATGCCATAATGTTTGAATTTCAAGTAAACAGAGGAAGAAAAATGTTGTCTCTATGCTGTCAGGTTAGTTATTTTTAGATTTTTTGTGATCATGTCCCAACACTGGCACAACAAAGGTAATAATTATGGTGACCTCTGCCCTACCTCAGAGTGAACAGTTTTTCTTGAAAGAAAATTTTAATATTTTCTCATGTGTTTTTTTTTTGTTGTTGTTGTTGTTTCGTTAACGTTATAGAAGTTTTTAAATCTCTTGCATGAATGACAAAAAAAAAATAATAATAATAATAACCCGCTGCACATCAACCCCACTGTAATGAGGTGTGATTTAATTGTTTCCTTTGTGATAATATTTGCAAGAAGCAGTTCTAACTCAGTGTTCTTTCAATGAGGAAATTAGTTCTTGATAGTTTAAATTTTAATTTAATATTTTCTCATGTTTCTCTTTTTTTTTCTTTAGTCATTCAGTTAACATTGTTAACATCATGGAACATTTTTTAAATCTGCTTAGCTTACTAATTAAGCACATTAACCCCACTGTAATGAGCTGTGATGTGATTGTTTCCTTTGTCTCTCAGTGATAATATTTGCATGAACTATTTCCAGGCTCCATCTTAGTTTTTTGATGTTAGTGTAAATTTTAATTTAATATTCTCTCTCTCCCTCCCTCCCTCTCTCTCTCTCTCTCTCTCTCTCTCTCTCTCTCTCTCTCTCTCTCTCTCTCTCTCTCTCTCTCTCTCTCTCTCTCTCTCTCTCTCTCTCTCTCTCTCTCTCTCTCTCTCTCTCTCTCTCTGTGTGTGTGTGTGTGTGTGTGTGTGTGTGTGTGTGTGTGTGTGTTGTTCAGTTAACATATTATGGAACAGTTTTCAAATCCACTTCTTCCTGATTAAGCCCACTGTAAGAGTAGGTGTGATGTAATTGTTTCCTGTGTCTCTGTGATAATAGTTGCATGAAATATTTCCTGACTCAGTGTTCTTTTGATGTGGCTATGCATTCTTGATATTAATATATCTGTGCCTTTTATTTAAAATGTTTATTTGCAGTAGTATTTAAATTTCAGAGTAAGCAGGATAAAAAAATGTTAGGTGTCACTGTGCTGTCAAGTTAGTTGTTTTTAGTGATCATGCTCCAACATCGGCATAACAAAGGTAGTAATTGCTGTGACCTCTGCCCTACCTCAGACTGAACAGTTTTTCTTTAAAGAAAAATTTAATTTTCTCATGTGTTTTCATTTGCTTGTTGCTGTTCAGTTAACATTATAAAAGTTTTTAAATCTGCTATCCACTTCTGATTAATTAAAGCACACTATTTGATCTCCAGTTCCTATCATTAATGTAAAGGGATTTGCAGGCTACCAGTAGTCTGTAAATTTGGCCAATTGCTATGAAAAATGACACAAGCTAAACTGAAAACTAACTGAAATAGTAAATGTTTTGGTAACAAATGCTGTAAGGATCAGTCACAGAAAAAAATGCTATTAATTGCAATTATTACTTTGTTTCCATTTTTGAAAGTGCAGTAGATCTTAATTCTATTTTAACTTGAACTTTCAATTATGCTTCACCTCTTCTGAGTTCTTTTGTTTTTGCAGATGGTTCTGGCCTCTAGATTTTTATCAAGTACCTGTTCTCAATATGTAGAAACTCTTATCAAAAGTTTTGTTTACCCAGTAGATCTTGCTTGACACTAAACCAATGACTAAAACAATTGAAAAAAATGCTCATAATTTTTCTAATAGAATGAAACTCCGTGTTTTAAAATAAAGTTGTTTTTGATATGTAACACTTGTAAAAGCATGCCCTTGTGTAATAAGTTGGTGTTATAGAAACCAATGGAAAGTGGATCCTTGGAAGTATTAATCTTTCACAATCATAAAAGAGTGGTACGCAATGCACATAACTAACAAACAAATTAATAAGCTTGTACTGTAGAACACGCTAAGTTACGTATAAAAGTTTTAAGGCAAATATATTTCAGCCGTTACTATGGCCTTCATCACCAATCCTAGTCGCACTGATGAAGGCCATAGTAAAGGCTGAAATATATTTGCCTTAAAACTTTTATACGTAACTTAGTGTGTTCTACACTAACATCTTCTTAATTTAATCTTTCACACATACATGAAAGGCATGGATGCAGGGGTTGATTGGCCCATGTGGACAACTGTAGAGATGGCCCACTTTCTCATATTCTTTTTGTCTGGATTTTTTGGGAAAATGAAAACTAATTTTGGTATTTATGAATAATGACTGTTAATCTCATTTGAGCTTTATTTCTGCTTGAGAAATTCCTTCACTGTTGAGCATTTTCTCTGAAGTGTCACAGCAAGATTCTCTCTACTTGAGAACTGTGAGAAAAGTGCAGCAGAAACATGCACACTCTTATAAATTAATATAAAACTAACTACAGTTAGACACAGCAAGCCATTGGACTTGTATCCCAGGGTCATTAGTATGCCCTTCTCTCCTTATGCAGTTTTGAAGGAGACACTAGTACTCATTGTGATGCCCATCACCCTTGCACCCCATGCACAGACTAGCACAGAGCACACAGCAGTTCTGCAGAGGTATTTTGAAATCAGTGTCCCACCCATATTTATCAAGAAATTTTTTTATACCAGGTCATAAAAATGGGTAAACTTAAAAAAGCAGTCTTCTTAAAGGAGGAAATACAAATACCATTGTGTGGTAGGTGATTAGTGACGAGATAAATGTAAAAATTAATTGCCTAGGAAAATTGAAATGTTCCATGTGCACATTTCAACTTTGAGAATGATCTTGCCAGTTTTGTTGGAAATTAGTCTTTAAGAGATGTTATTTTTTACAAAATCAAATTTTTCAAAGGAAAATAATTATCTAGTACAAGATAGATAATTATTTTTCTTTGAAAAGGTGGGGGTGGGGGAGTAAACAAAAGTTTGCAGCAAATGAGCTTGCATTTCTGCAAAAGATACACCAGAAATTGAAAAATATTTGAACACTTGCAAAACAATGCCAGGAACTTAATCCAAATCTGAGTCACAGTCATTGCTGTACATGTCTCGGGCCGGGAGAACGTGCCTCACAGAGCAACAACGTGCGAAATACTTTGACAATATCAGGTAAAAATACCTTAAATATTATGTATATTTTAATCAAAAGCATGTTTATAACATAAGATAACCCTTAAGGTTGCCTCATGAATTGCATTTTTCGTAAGTCTGAAGGACTTGTTATGCCCAGAAGCTCTTAGCCCTGAAACACTGCTGAACTCATCATAAATGTTGGCTGTCAAGCATTTTTCATCATCTTAGCCAATATGAGGTTACCATTTGCTTCTGCATTTTTTACCATTTTCCTGAAATTCCTGGCTTAGAAACTGCTATCAACTAAAGAAATCCACATGTGTTGTCTGTCAATCCTTTTTCCTCAACTTATCCAATGTAATGTTGTATGGGGCTACTGGCTATCCCATTGTTGACATTTCTTCTGATAAGCAATTACATTCATAAATATACATTCTAAAAAACTCACTATAAAGTAAGACTTATAAATCAGATGTGTCGTCTATTTTCTATTACCAATGATGATGGCAAGAACAGCAAATGTGGTAGTGATTAGTGACCAATAGAGCTGATAGGTGCAGAACATGAGCTTGAGTGAGTTACTCTTGGTTCTAGCCACTGATAGGTAGATGATTCAGTCAGCCAGTAAGAAAACTGGAATGCACATGCTCTCCTCACGAAGAAATCAAAAATGGAGACAGGAATACCATATATATATATCATCATCATCATCATTGTCAACCATTATCAATCCACTGCTGGACGAAGGTCTCCCCAAGTTTCCTCCACAACGGTCTGTCTTGTGCCAGTCTCCTCCATGTCACTCCCGCATACTTTCGAATTTCATCCACCCATCTCCCACATGGTCTTCTTCTGGGTCTTTTCCTGTCCCTTGGAATCCAATCTAAAATTTCGGCTGTCCATCGATGGTCTGTCCTTCTGGCAGTATGCCCAGCCCATTGCCATTTCAAGGATTTAACTCTGATCATGATGTCTTCCACTCTTGTCATTTTTCGGATCCACGAGTTCCTCTTCTTATCTCTCCGGGTTACACCAAGCATGCACCTCTCCATGTTTCTTTGAGTTGTCTGGAACCTTTGTATGTCTCTTTTAGTTAAGGTCCACGTCTCTACACCATACGTAAGCACTGGAACGATGCATTGATCAAACACTTTTCTTTTAAGACATAATGGCATATTGCTCTTGAAAATTATGCTGTTTCTTCCAAAAGCTCTCCAGGCAAGTTTTGTACACCGATTAATTTCTTCATCAATGTGACCCTCACTTGATATCTGCTGTCCAAGATAAACGTACGTGTCTGTTATCTCCAGCTTTTCTCCATCAATCGATAAATCTTCATTTCGTGTAAAAGCATTGAACATCACTTTTGTCTTCTGAAAGTTCATTTTTAATCCCACTTCTTTACTCTTGTCAGCAAGTTCTTGGATCATACTCTGCAGCTCTGATGGGGTAGTTGCAAAAACGACTATGTCATCAGCAAAACGAAGGTGGGTTAGATAATCTCCATTAATTTTTATCCCTTTGTTTTCCCAGTTCAGGGATTGAAAGACATTTTCAAATGTGGCGTTAAAGAGCTTCGGAGATATGGTGTCACCTTGTCTCACTCATTTTCCAATTTTTATGTGTGTTGTATTTTCAAACAGCCGAATCTTTGCACTCGCATTTTCATAGATGTTATTAATAATATTAATGTATGCATCTTCAATACCGCAGGATTTCAGAGCCATTGTAACTGCTGATGGTTTCACCGAATCAAAGGCTTTTTCATAATCGATAAAAGCCATGCACAATGGAAGTTCATATTCCCTCGCTCTTTCAATTAGTTCTCTCAGTACGTGGATATGATCTATTGTGCTGTAGCCACTCCTGAATCCAGCTTGTTCTCTCGGTTGAGCCATGTCCCATGTTACCTTCAAACAGTGTGAAAGAACTTTAGTGAAGATTTCATAAACCACTGATAGGAGGCTGATAGGTCTGTAGTTCCTGAGATCCTCAATGTCACCTTTTTTATGTAGCACGATCATTATAGCGTTGGTCCAATCCTCAGGAATCTTCCCTTCATTAAGGCATCGAGTGAAAATTTAGCGAGTACTGTTTCGATTTCTCCACTTGCTTCTTGTATGATGTCTACAGTAATTCCATCTTCTGGAGCTTTCCCCCGCTTCATGTTCTTGATTGCATGTGCAACTTCTGCTGGGAGGACTGGAAGAACTCTGGTACTGGTACCTTCCATGATGTCTGGAGTACATGCATCATCCCTTTCATATAACTTGGAGTAGAAATCTTTCACTCTTGTCAAAATTTTGCCTCTATTTCTTGTTACAGAATCATCTTCTTTTCTCAGTGCCATAATCTGTTTTCTTCCCTTACAGAAATGTCCCTTTGCTATCTTTAGGCTTTGGTTGTTTTCAATTGCTTTCCTCACTAGTTCACAGTTGAATTTCCTTACATCTTCAGTGATACTTTTTCGTACTGTCTTGCATAGCTCTATGTATTCTACTTTGGAAGTCACATCTTCTTTTGTTGTCCTCATCTCTCTTCTTTTTTGCATCAACATTTTGGTTTTTACTGATAATTTGTTCACATGCAACTTGTTCTTAGACCCAGCTAATTTTGTTGCTGTTTCCATAAGAGCTTTTTTACTTTTCTGTTAACTTCAGAAATATCCACTTCTTCCGATGTTAGGCCTTCTAAAGCAGAGAATCTGTTCTTCAGTTCCAACTTAAAGGTATTGTGGTGTTTTTTAAGGTTGGTTATGTCAATACATTTTGTTTGTCTTACGAGCTTGCCACGTTCGAGTTTAGTGTTGAGGTGCATCTTACATCTCACCAATCTATGGTCACTACCTGTGTTGAACTTGTTACATATATACCCAGGCATGGCAGTATATTCACCGCAATGCTTAGCTCACATATATTTGGATTTACATAAAAACATTTAGGGCATAATATAATTTGGTTAGTAAAAATTAACCTTTGGTTTATGTGGCTATATTATGAGTCAATAGTTGTATAACTATTGTCACTACTGTTACACACATTATAAAGTATCTTTAAGTGGAGTGCTCTGTGCTTCGTTAATTTTGCTGTTAGATAAATTTTCAATGAGATAAAATATAAAACATTTCATCAGTTATTAATTTGTCCGGAGAATGTTACACTTACCCAATATTGAAGCACAATTTGGAAATTGCCGACATTTAAGTTGACAAGTTCGGGAGGAGTTGGTTCGTTGAACCAACTTGGACAGGTAGTAGCATTTGTACCTGTCCAAGTTGACAAGTTCGTGAGAGTTGGTTCAACGAACCAACTCCTCACGAGCTTGTTAACTTGGACGTCAGCAATTTGTACCTGAGGACTAAATCAACCAACAATAACCTTCCAAATTGTGCTACAATATTGGGTAAGTGCAACATTCTCCTGACAAATTAATAACTGTTGAAATGTTTTATATTTTATCTCCTTCAAAATTTATCTAACAGCAAAATTAATGAAGCACAGAGCACTCGACTTGAAGATACTTTGTAACGTGTGCAACACTAGTGTTAATAGTTATACAACTATTGAGTTATGTTTAGGGCATTCAAGACAGTTTATGCAAATGAACATTTTTGACATAGAAAATTGAGTGTATTGTTTTACTAACTTTCTGCCTTCATTTTCTTTAAGTGTATCAGTAACAACATAGTCTCTATAAAAAATGTTTACATTATTTTCAGCGATTGCTTTCTTATATTTTTGTCTGTATTAGAAGCCATATAATTGAGTGGTTTGCCTTTCCCTGTATGTAGTGCTAATTCCTTTCGGCACTAGATACAATTAATCTTCTGCAAGCCACGTGTATATCGTGAAACACATTTACAACGCAGATTGACTTTGACCCAGGTCAATCATCTGCTGCCCTTATTTAACACATTTTCCAAATTGAAAAGTACTTAAAAACCTTAAAAATGTATTCAGTTTCTCATTCATACTAAATTTTAGATACAAATCACTTGCATACTTTTCAAGTTTTACAGTTTACCTGCAAAACTTACAGAAATTCTACTTGTTTTACAGACCACATACAGGGTTTGGACAGAATAATGTGAACACCTAGGAAAAAGAAGGTTTTACTTGCCTAGTCGGGTGTTGGACCACCTTTTGCATTCAAAACCACCTGAATCATCCTTGGAATGGATACATACAAATTCTGGATGGTGGTTAGTGTGATGCTGTACCATTCTTCATGTAGAAACTGCTCCAGGTCTTTGAGAGATGCAGGAGGATAGTGGGATTTTACTCTGTTTCTCAACACAGACTTCAGTGGCTCAATGATGTTTAAGTCTGGTGATTGGGGAGGCCAAGGAAGGTGTGAAAGTTCATCCTCATGTTATTCAAACCATGATTAGACATTTTGAACTCTGTTAATTGGGGTGCTATCATCTTGATAGATGGCATCCCCTGCAGGAAACTGCCTGAGCCATTAGAAGGACTTGGTCGGCCAAAATGTTTCCATACGCCCTGCGAGTCATCCGTCCTTTCAAGGTGATCAAGGAACCTGCTAAAAACCAGCATGACAGAACCACCACCATGCTGCACTGTTGCGAGCTGACAGTCTGGGTTGTACACTTCTGAATGTGTTCTCCACACGTAAACACGTCCTGCTGTGGGGAATAGTGTGAATTTGGATTCATCCGACCACATTGCATGCTTCTATGCATCGACAGTCTACATTGTATGCTCCTGACACCACTGTCGTCGCCATTGTGCATTCACCTGGGTCACCAGAGGTTTTGCAATAGCAGCTCTGCCATGAATATCTTGTTTGTGCAATTCTCTGTGCACTGTTTTCATTGACACTGAGGTCTGGAGATGCAGACCTCAGTATCAATGAAAACAGTGCACTGATTTTTGGTACTGTGTTCTTTTTTATCATGGGTAACAATCCTCTTTAATTCTCTCCTGTCTCTATCAATCTGTATTTGTGGTTTTGCCACAAATACAGTATGCTGTCATGATGCTAGACACAGTAGCTCTTGATACCCTTACTACCCTGGCGACTATTATCACAGAGGCACCAACTAGCTGGTCACCAACAGTTAGTCCTCTTTCGAAGTCCATTAGGTTGCTCATTTCATCGTCACCCTGAAAGAACTTTTGCAACAAGACACTTTAAATGCACTTAAACAGGACTTTATTGTTCTAAACAAAGCTATTACAACCAAAAAGTGGTGGATACCTTTGCGTATTGCGATGTACGCAGCTGCATTAAAAGTCACGTCTCTGAGCGTGGTGTTCACGTTATTCTGACCAACCCCTGTATTCAATAAAAAAAAATAAAAATTCAAAGCAATTTTGAGGGAAGAAAAGGTGTGCCCAAGGACCAACATTCCAATGTATTATTCTGCTTTACCTGATCGCATTTGCACCCAATTTCACGTCCCTCAACCCTCCCTGCTTGCAGCCTTGCAGGAAAAACTTGGTAAAAGTGCTGTAGGGTTAGGATTGGTGATAACTGCTAAATGAAAAATATCAGCCTCACATAAGACTTAAAATTGTCTTTTTTAAAGGTATTCTAACATGTTGGCACAAAAATGTAAGGTCAAAACCTTAGTTATGTTAAAATAAAAAGTTTCTGCAATATATATTGCAATAATTTTGCAGATACAAATTAAAATTTTATCTGTATATGCTGCCTAGCCATAGCATACTGATGAGATGCATATTGATTACATTTTAATCTCTCTGCAAGCTTTAAATAGTGCCAAATATTTTAATTATAGCATATCAAATAAAATCTGCAAATCCATTGGGCTTTAGGTTTTAAATGCTTTTGAATTTGGAAAATGTGCCAAAACATCTTAATTATAGAATATCAAATCAATTGAAATCTACAAATCCTTTGGGTAATAAATGGGCTTTAGGTTTTTAAATGCTTTTGAATTTGGAAAATGTGTTAAATAAGGGTAAATAGTGCACCGGAGTTAAAGTCAGTCTTAAAAATGTGTTTTGTAAATGTGTTTCAGGATATGCATGTGGTTTGTGAAAGGTAAGTTACTGTTTGTGTCTAGCATAAATTTCGATCACCAACATATCTTATGTGTATTTTACTAAACAGAAAATTTTCAATTCATCAGTAAACTGTTTTTTTTTTAATTTTCTAAATTTTGTTGAAAATTTTTATAATTTTTTTGTTTTATGTTTTGTTATTTATATTTAATTTTGTTACGCTTTATTGTTCATACAGTATTTTAATACTCTGAAATTTTATGCAGATGTTTGCTCATGTTGTTGAATTGTATGTGATCTGTAGGGCAAAGGTATCAAAGGTATCCATGTAAATGTATTTTTTTTTAAGCTTTTTACGATAATTTCTACCCTGCCATCCCTTGTTTCTTCTTAAATCCTCAGATTACAATTCAGTGAAAATTATTTGCATGTTCAATGATTTCATATGTGTGAAAAACTTTCCACTGACTGAAATTGTTTCCGCTCCTAGAAACCGAGATTGTGTTGCATGGAAAAAAGCCTCGTGGCAGACCACCCAGAGTTACAGTTCCACAAAGTAAGAGTAAAGTTTTTTTCAATTTTTATTTTATTTTTATTTTTTTGCTGTTCATAATGTTTACACAACAGTTCATTTCTGTTGAGATATGGAGTGGTTAATTATACATATATCATCATCATCATCATTGTCAACCATTATCAATCCACTGCTGGACGAAGGTCTCCCCAAGTTTCCTCCACAACGGTCTGTCTTGTGCCAGTCTCCTCCATGTCACTCCCGCATACTTTCGAATTTCATCCACCCATCTTCCATGTGGTCTTCTTCTGGGTCTTTTCCTGTCCCTTGGAATCCAATCTAAAATTTCGGCTGTCCATCGATGGTCTGTTCTTCTGGCAGTATGTCCAGCCCATTGCCATTTCAGGGATTTAACTCTGATCATGATGTCTTCCACTCTTGTCATTTTTCGGATCCACGTGTTCCTCTTCTTATCTCTCCTGGTTACACCAAGCATGCACCTCTCCATGTTTCTTTGAGTTGTCTGCAAGTAGAAAGTTGCTATTAATGATGGCAATGAACGTATTTTTTTTTTTTTTTTTTTTTAGAAGTAGCAATTAGATGAGAACAGCAATAAGTGTAATATCAAATGTGAAAAATATTTCTTTGCAAGGAGGGAAGATGGGTTTAATGTGAATCTATTTTGAAAATAAATAAATAAAATTTACTTCAATATATAAATAAATTATTTTTGAGTGTTGAGATACCTTGCAATATATATATATATATATTGCAAGGTATCTCAACACTCAAAAATAATTTATTTATATATTGAAGTAAATTTTATTTATTTATTTTCAAAATAGATTCACATTAAACCCATCTTCCCTCCTTGCAAAGAAATATTTTTCACATTTGATATTACACTTATTGCTGTTCTCATCTAATTGCTACTTCTAAAAATACGTTCATTGCCATCATTAATAGCAACTTTCTACTTGTTTGACTCCAGGATAAATTAAATTTAAAATTTGTATTTGCAAAACAACAGTGAAATCAAAATTTTAAGTCTGCCAATAAGACAGTATCTGCAAAAATTATACTCCAAAGTTCTGCTCAAATATACGAGTGTTTTTGTGATTTAAAGATTATTGTTCTAATGTGGGATATGATGAGTATCCTGTGTGCTGAACACTTGAGAATATTGGGGATATATGCCTGAGAAATGATTCATCGAACATTCATTGTATCATTCATACTGTTTTGCTAAACTGAATCTATCATATGGACAGCAATAACAGATTTTATTTCAAAACCTGAAATGAGAAGAATTGCTGCTAAATATGTTTTCAGTCTGTTGATTACACAGCCCAAAAGAAAAAAAAAATGTCTGGTGCCTCGGAAGTTAGACCTATTCTTTGGTAAATTTGAGGTGCTGATTCCAAAAATGGCATCAGTTTTGCCCTATCAGCTCTAGTTTTGGAGAAAGGGCATATCTGCCCTATTCTGATGTACAGAAATATTGTTATTTTCTGTGCATAAAGTCAGTGTATATTGTTAATTTATGAGTGTAAAGCCAGTGTCTGTTAGTCTAATTGGGAGTTTGTGAAGAACTATACAACCAGATAATCTAATGTGATCTAATTTTGTTTGCAGATTGAGTAAACACCATGGCTTCCCCACAAAGAAGTTGCTTGAATCATCCAGATGTCTTTTGCTACATTTGTGGTGAGTACACCCTTAAAGAAAGTAGGAAACCTATTTCTGAGTTTGTGAAGAGGGCATATCTTGGTTAGTTTGGTGTTCAGCTTGGAGATCAAGATATGTCGTGGGCTCCCCATATTGTATGCAAAAGTTGCATGGAGCATTTATGGCAGTGGACAAATGGAAAAAGGAGCTCTCTGAAATTTGAAATACCAATGGTGTGGGGAGAACCTAAAAACCACCATGATGACTGTTGTTTTTGTCTTGTCAAAATCAAGGGCATCAATCGAAACAATCGAAACAATTGGACATATCCTAACCTCAATTCAGCAACACAACAGCATCCACACTCAAATGAGGTACCCCCTATTCCATCTTTCATCCACCTACCAGAGCTGCCAGAGGATGAGGAATCAAGCATGTCTGATTACATACAAGATAACAGTAGTGGGGAAAGTGACAGTGATTTCGTAGGAACTTCAACAAGTGCTCAACTTTTTAACCAACATGAACTGAGTGACCTCATCAGGGATCTGGACCTCTCAAAGGAGTCCTCAGAATTGCAGGCCTCCAGGTTGAATGAAAAGAATTTACTTCGATCTGGAACCAACATTACGTTTTACTGTAACAGAGAAAAGGATTTGCTGCCTTTTTTTCTCTAAGGACAACAACCTAGTTTTCTGCAATGATGTCAGTGGCCTTCTCAGGAAAGTGGGTCTATCATCATGCATGACAAATGAATGGCATGTCAGTGGCCTTCTCAGGAAAATGGGTCTATCATGATGCATGATGAATGAATGGCATGCGAGTGGCCTTCTCAGGAAAGTGGGTCTATCATCATGCATGACAAATGAATGACACCTTTTATTGATGGCTCCAAGCGGAGTTTAAAATGTGTTATTTTACACAATGGCAACAGATATGGCTCAATTCCAATTGGTCGCTCAGCCAGTATGACAGAGACGTACAAGACAATCTCTCTAGTCTTGGAAAACCTCAAGTATCAAGAACATCAATGGATGATTTGTGTAGACCTAAAGATGGTGAACTTTCTCCTTGGTCAGCAAAGCGGCTACACAAAATATTCATGCTTTATAGGTCTTTGGGATAGCAGAGCCAAATACAACCACTGGATAAGGAAAGTGTGGCCTCTCAGAAAAGATATGGTAGTTGGAGAACAAAATGTCATTAAGGAACCTTTAGTAAGCAGAGACAAAATCATCCTGCTACCTTTACATATAAAGCTAGACCTAATGAAACAATTTGTAAAAGCATTGAACACAGAAGGTTTGTGCTTTGACTATTTATCATGTACATTCCCTGGACTGAGCACGGAAAAACTAAAAGCAGGGATTTTCGATGGTCCCCAGATAAGGCAGTTTATAAACGATCCATATTTCATAGATTCAATGGACAACATTGAGTTTTGTGCCTGGACTTCGTTTGTTCTAGTTGTCAAAAACTTTCTTGGCAAACATAAGGCAGACAACTACTCTGAATTAGTTGAGGACATGCTCTCCAATTTTAATAAGCTTGACTGTAATATGAGCATCAAGGTCCCTTACCTGCATAGCCACCTAGATCGCTTTCCAGAACCTTGGTGATTTAAGCGAAGAGCAAGGTGAAAGATTTCACCAGGACATAAAAACTATGGAAGATGGATACCAGGGTAGGTGGGATACCCACATGATGGCAGATTACTGCAGGAACCTTCAGCTGGACTGTCCTCGTAGATCTCACTCTAGAAAGTTCTATAAAAGATGTTTCTCATATGTTGAATGACTGATAATTTTATATGCTCTTGTGTTGAAATATACAGATTTAGTAATATGCTTGTTTCAATCGTATGTATATAGTGTCAATATTTGTCCAGATCATGTCAAAAATAGCAGATCATGCAATGTAGGATCCCGAAATTTGACAGGTGATCAGTGGAATCAGCATATAAGGTGGGTATGCCCTATCTCCCAAACTAGAGCTGGTAGGGCAAAACTGATGACATTTTTGGAATCAGCATCCCAAATATATCCAAGAATAGGTTTAACTTTCAAGGTACCAAAATGTGTGTTGGGCAGTGTTATGAACAAAAGGAATGTTTAATCTCTGTATCTCAAAAACTTCTAAAAAAATGTACTGTACAATTTAACAGAAAATATTGACTTAAAATAATTGTGAGAAATAGTATTCACTGTGAGAGTGCATTAGCTTGTGCAGCATCATCTGTCTGGAGCTGCCAAGTATACCGGTTTACCCGGATTCTGTCCGATTTCGGATATATTTTATGGAACCCAATTTTTCTACAAAAGATCCGATTTAATGGCTTTCCTATTGTTTTCTTTTCTTTATTTATTATGCATAGTATCCCCCGCCCTCCCCCATTAATGATATCATGATATCAGCCATCGTTTTTCTCCAGCATCAATACTAGCTGTGGTAATCTGTAATAAATGGAGACAAATGTTGTTTTTAATCAACAGCACATCAAGTTCCAGGGTTGTAAGCCTTACGATGGTAGCAAGACAGTCAGTGGCTTGGAAAGTTGAAGTACTGGCTTATGATGTCGCATCCACGGCGCTACTGTGGAACCTCGTTGGAGTGGGAGGCTGTTTATTTGTTAGCTAACACTCAAGTTGAACTCTGATTCCCATAGTTTGTTCGATCTTTCAAACCAAACAAGTTGTGTTGCAAGTTATTATTTCATTTCACAGACCCAGAATGGGGACTGAACGTCAGTAGAGTACCGAAGATTTTTGAAGAAATACTCCGAAAAATTCGACTTTGTAAAACCATCATGTAAGGGTGAGTTTCATGTGTATTGCCCTTTATGTAACACTGATTTCTCTGTTTCTCAAGCTGGACATGGGGACATCAGCGCCCATGCTGGAACTAACAATCGTGTAAAAAATCATGATAGCACAAAAAGTGTGTGCAACTTGGTTTGTTTTTGTTTCAGTGCCAAATCAGGATGTCTACTGGTCATGAATGAAAGTCATGAAATTGAGCAGGTGGTCATGAAGTAATGAAATTGAGCAGGTGGTCATGAAGTAATGAAAAAGTAATGAAGTTGAGTGGGTGGTCATGATTTTTTTTTTTTTTTTTTGTATCAGCACTTAATTGAATGAAGACAAGTTTGCACACCTAGAAAAAAACACGAACCGGCACCCTTATAAACCGCCGTGTAGTCCATGGCCTGTGACATATATATAAAAAAACATGTCTTCATCAAAAGCTGATGTTGTGAATCTTCTAAAAAACAACTGAAACAGTTCAATCCTATGGGGGACAAACTTGATCACTTCCAGATGAATTTACTACAAAGTGCAAACCATGACTTTATCAAGTTCTTACAGAAGCTGCTATGCATGTTTCATGGCAATGCTGCAGTTGAAAGAGGCTTTGCTTTAACAAAGAACTTTTAATTGAAAACTTAGAAGAAGATGCAGTTGTTGCAGAAAGAAGTGTTTACAGTGCAATACAATCGTTAGGTGGTTTAGCTAATAGTGAGAAAGAACTGAATGTGGACATCACAAAATCAATGATATTAGCTGTCAAAAATGCTTCATCAAAAAGAGTCTCAATAAACCCCTTAAAGAAGAAGAAATCTGACGAAGATGAAGTGGCCAATTGTAAAAGGAGAGCAGTCCAAGAACTAAAAGAACTCAAAGATAAGATAAAAAAGCTTATAGAAAAGGCAAAAGAAGAAGCTGAAGTTTTAGATTCTGAGATAACAAGTTTAGCTGAGATACTTAAACACTGAGTCTTTCACTGTGAAATTTCAGTCTCTATAAATTTTGTACATTCAAAGAATTCTTGAAATCGTCATCACACTCATAAGTTACGCTGAAAAATTAATATCATCCCTTACCATTCTCGCATTTTTGGAAAATACAAACTGTCTGCTCTTAAGTCATACATTCACTGGTCCAACCTTATTTGCAACAGCCATTCTGCTCTTCAATTAGAATATCAGAACATCAACAACATTGGCAAATTGCATGGCTTTCCACCCCTCTTATTACATAAACTAATCAAGAGGTTTGAATCACAGAATAGATCTAGTTTACTGTCTGAACCTTCCACCACCTATCAGTTTGTTGGCCCTTTGCCCTTTAGCCTGACCTTCACTCATAAAGTTTGCTCTATTTTCAAGTCTTTTGGTTACAGGATTACAGTCAAACCACCTCCACATCTTCTCAAATTCATCCTTAAGGATAGAGATCTCAATAAACCCCTAGATTTACAAGGTGTCAACTCTATCCCTATCAACACTTCCACAGGCGTTACCCACTATATATAGTACTTAACGCAGCATAAACCGGCGTTTGATGGAGCATATCGCTGGTTAAGAAAGGTATCCCTTCCACTTCCCTTTCAATTTTAACCATCAGCGATACGTCCGCGGTTCCCGATTGGCACAATGTTAAGCGAATCGCCCCATTCAGCAATCGGCATACGCTCAGATACTGCGAAAGCATTGAAATCTACCTTACCCCTAACACCTGCAAAACTGACGCACCTTTTAACATCCCTATTATTTGGAAAGCGATTTTGAAATCTGGCCACAACTGACGCTTTTACCACATGTCTCATTCCATGGCTGATGAAGGTAGAAGTCGCTACCGAAACGTCCCGCTCATAATTTTTCAACGTAACTTATGCGTGTGATGACTATTTCAAGAATTCTTTTAATGTTTTGTGTGTTACGTGTTTTCCTGCCAATTCTTCCCACTATGGTTTTGTACATTCATAGTTTTTTATATTGCCTTAATAAAAACTTGTAAGTTTTTACAGCATTACCATGTTAAAAGAATTTGTGTATTAATAGATGTAATGATAGATATTTCTCAAAATAGCCATACCCCATCCTATATGAGAGTTGAATGTTTTTATATCTTTAAACACATAGAATTTGGTGAATGGCATAGTGCAAGCCATACACTGAAGTGCCAGAAAAACTGGTACAGACGAGCTTTTGCAAAATACATAGCAACGTCACCTATGTGCGTACTCGGTTGCGTCCACCAGTGCATATATAAAGCGATAGACATCCTTGCCAGCTGTCAGAGCTGTTTTCGGCATGAGAATGACAAGTAATAACGATTTAAGCTATTTTCAACGTGGTGTCATAGTTGGCACTCGTGAAATGGGCCATAGTATTTCGGAGGTAGAAACGAAGTTTGGATTTTCACGGACGACCATTGAAAGGGTGTACCGTGACTACAAGAATTCCGGCTTAACCTCCAACCTACGATACCAGTGTGGCCGTAAAACGACATTGGGTGAACGTGACCATCGTCGGCTATCAAGAATCGTTTCATGCGATAGGCGTGCAACACTCTCGCAGGTATCATCGGAATTCAATGCTGGAGCCTCAACAATCATCAGTGTCCGGACTGTGCAACGTACCCTGCACGATATGGGCTTTGGGAGCCAACGCCCAACTCGAGTCCCTTTGATGGGTGCACGACACAGAGCTGTGCGCCTCGCTTGGACACGGCAACACTGCCACTGGATACTTGATGACTGGAAACAAGTAGCCTAGTCTGACGAGTCGCTTTTCCAACTGTATCGGGCAGATGGAAGGATTCGTGTGTGGCGCAAACCCCATGAAGCCATGGGTCCCGCCTGTCAACAGGGAACGGTTCCAGCTGGTAAGGGGTCCGTTATGCCATGGGGTGTGTTTAGCTGGACTTCACTGGGAACCCTGGTACGTCTACAAACGTCTGTGACTAGCCAACGCTATGTGCGCATCCTTTCTGATGAAAATCCGAGACCTCAGAATACACCCGAATTGTGAAACGCTCCACAGGAAGTATGGTGTGCATTGCCTACAGCATATTTCCAGAAGCTAGTGAAGTCCATGCCCCATTGTATTTCTGCAGTCCTGAGCTCCTGTGGGGAACCTACCAAGTATTAGACTGGTGTACCAGTTTTTCTGGCACTTCAGTGTACATAATTACATTATTCATGTTAAGCGATTTTAGTGACATAAGAATTACATTCAGCTTTCATCTCAACTGGCTTTCGGGTAGGGGTTCATTAAAAAGCACCCCCCCCCCTTCTCCCCCATATAGCCATTTTAGCAGCAATATTATAGACACATCAGTTTTGCCTAAACTATTGTCACATGGAATTAATTTCAGCATTTGTAAAAATAAAAAATAACCTGGGATCTCAAGCCAAGGGTACTAGATTATGAGTCTAGCTAGAATGGTTGTCATTGTGCCATGCATTGTCGAGAAGTTGTGAATTTAACTGAAGATATCATGAAAAGGTCATGAAAAAGTCATGAATTTCGTTCATTGTAAATCAGTAGACACCCTGCAAATGATTTTCAAACAATTTTTACAGAAATTCTGTTTACCAGATTTTTATTGGAGCACAACATACCACTAGCTACAGCTGATCATGTTTCCTGATTGTTGTCAGCTATGTTTCCTAACTCCCCAGAAGTAAAATGATATGCATGTGGCAGAACAAACACTTTGCATATTGTTCAAGAAATGGCAGAATATCATTCAAAAAATGTTCTCTGTGATATTAAAAGTGGATTATTTTCTGTTGCAACTGACGGCAGTAATGATGCTGACAATCAACTGTATCCAATTCTGGTAATGTACTTTGATAATGATTGCGAGTAAGTGAGATGTAAGCTGCTTTTTGCCATGCCTGGAAACCAGTTCAGCAGGTGAAAATACCTCCAGACTTGTGTTAAAAAAATTTCAGCATCCTGATATTCCGTGAATGAATTGTCTTGCCTTATCCTGTGGTGACGCTCCTGTTACAGTGAGGAGAAAACATGGTGTAGCGTCATTTCTAGAAAAAAGAACAGCCTACTCTTATTGTGTTTGGTTGTGTTTTCCATGTGTTAAATTTGGCTGCTGAAAAGGGGTCTGCAACATTACCTTTTCAAATTGATGAATTTTTGGTTAACATTTGGTATTTTCTGGAGAAAAGTGTAAAGAAAAAAATGAACTTAAGAAATTTCAAACTCTTTGTAATGTGGAATCACAAAAAATTCTGAAACATTGCTTTACTAGATGGTTATCCTTGGTAAATGCTTAGACTAGGTTTACATCAATGGAGATGCGTTATGTTATACAGGGATTCCATAAAGTCTTTCTCACATTACAAAAAATAATATAAAAAAATGTATTATAGGTACAAGAAAGGGATTGCACGACAATGATGGTGCACAAGTAGTTTTTTTTTCCAGTGTCAGCACACCTCCACACGGGCGCCATTTGTGGCCCGGGGAACATCTAATTGATATTTGATATCATGTCGTGCTTAATTTAGCATCTCAGCAGAGACAGAACCAATGACATCCATTATTCTGCTCTTCAGCGTCTCGACATATGGAACACTGCTAGAGTAAACTTGGTCTTTCACATAACCCTACAGGAAAAAGTCTAGAGGGTTATGTCGAGCAATCGAGGTGACCATGTCATGGGACTGTCGCTGCGAATCCATGTGTCCGGAAATGTGGCATTCAGATATTTACGAACCATTTTTGATCAATTTGGTGGGGCACTGTCTTGTTGGAAAATAACAAAAGATTGGAGTGCATGCAACTGAGGTGCTACAAAAAAGTTCCAGCCTTTCCAGGTTCATTTTACCATGGGCTCTGTAAAAAAGAAGGGTCCGATGATTCTGTCATGCATCAGGCCGCACCGTACTTTCACTTTTGGGCTAGCCCTTTGTTGTTCGATGACATAATGGGGATTTTCTGATCCCCAGATTAGCAAATTGTGCTTATTTACTGTACCAGAGACGTGGAATGTGGCTTCATCTGAGAAACAGACACGGTGCAGATTATCACTATCATTAGCTATGTGCTGCAACATCTCCATCGCAAATGCAGCAAGGCGATGCTGGTCATCAGGCTGAAGAGCTTGAACAATCTATGCCTTATAAGCGTACAGATGAAATTGTGTAAAATTTTGTGAACCATGGCACAGGGAATCCCAGTTTCCAGTAAAGCGTGACGAATAGATTTTCGGAGGCTTCGCAGAAATGTCTCCTAAACAACTGCAGCTGTCTCTTGTGTAACCGATAGACGACCTGCTCCGGGGAGATCGCCAAACCCATTGCTTTAAACTTTTCATACCAAACTTTTATGCTTTTTTGGTCTAGTGGTGATCGTCTGTTTGTACTCTTTTCTGAAATGATGCTGAACAGTAACCCCCATTTTTGTCTTGTGGAACCACGACACGCACGCCACTTTTTCTTGCATGGATGCCATTATCGATGAAATGCTCCTCTCATTCAGCAGTAGCGCTCACCTAAAGAACAGAAAAAAGAACTTTGTGAGTGCAGGGTTCCCATGGGTCAGGGAAAAGTCAGAGAAAATTGCTATTTTTCACCAAAACCTAGAAAATCTGCACAACCATCCTGGAAAATAAGCAATTCCTTGTCAGACCTGCCAAGTGTTTAGATTTTGTCATGTTTTGTACCGGAATCCTCCTTTGCTAGCCGGTTTCCGTTTGCTGCTGAACCCAGAAGTCCGAGTGAGAAACAAGAAGGTCACGTGCCACTTTTGCTGAGAGAGAAAAAGAGGGATTGAGCAGGAGGGAGCACACGATATTCGCACCAAGGTTAAGATTTCCCGCGCCTCTCCTGTCTTTTCAGAATGGGGGGGGGGGAATGCCAGTGCTAGTGGCGCTTCCCTTCTCCCCTCCAGCTCTTTGTTGATGTGAAGTTGCTCCAACGAATGTGAACGCAACGCAACCGTAAGTACAGGTTATCGTATTTTAGAGTTATCTTTCAGGTGGAAGCACGTGAGCTTTGAGCAGTCTTTGAGTTAAAAGATCTTCACGCTTCTTTTACATTATGTCAGCATTTTGTTCAAAATGAGCAATAAAAAAACAGTTTTCAATTTGGAAGGGACCGATAAAGAATTGAATCCACAATAGGCAAACTGGATCGAAGTGGTACACATGGACCTGTATACAGCACGTTGTCGACTTTGCTGTAAAACTTTCAACTTAAGCAACATAGGCAGACAAGCTAGTCACGAGAAGAGTGTTTAAGCACTGGAAATCAGTCAAGAGTACAAAGCAAGTATCTATTTTTACCTTATTTACATACATGAGATTCTTCCGCAGATTCGCGGAATTCAGCTTTTTTTTTCATCATTTGGGTCATTCTCGAGATCGATGCAGAACAGAAGAGAAGGGGGGGGCGTTTTCCGTCTGGGGATAGTATTTCGTCTGTCAAAACTTTCGAAAACTGAAGTTAAATGGAGTGACTAATAGTAATAATAATAATAAAAAACATCCGCATGGACTTCAATCTGAAATTTCTATCATCTTTCAACAAAACATTAAACAGTCCTCGCTGAAGGGACAATTTTTCAAGCACTGACAACTCGGACTACTTCCGCAATAAAAACTTAATTCCACAGAGTATAGATGTTTGCACTGCAATACATCATCATAGTTTGAAAGCTGGCATTCAGCTTTTTTCCAGTCTTTCGAATGCCTACTTTCCATATACACGGTTAAGGTGACGTTAGTGCTTCCAATACAACAAAATATTTGCTATCTAATTTTTAACAATAGTAAATTATTAGAAATTGTTCACACAAAAATGTTTTTTTTTCTGACGGTAGTGATTTACTCTCTGTGACAAAAAAAAAAAAAATAAATAAATAAAATCGAGGCACCACAAACTGCCATCCAAAAGGTTAGTTATTTTTTGTATTTTTACTACTATTTGCTAATCTAAAGGGGCCAAAACCAAATTGCAGGGGAATGGCTTCAATGGTGTAAGCCATTCCCCTGCCACTGTAATGATTCCTAAATAATCAGAGACGCGCTTGGAGTAAGGCAAGGGCATTTTTATCACTCCTAATGTCTTGGGGGTATTTTCTCCAGCACAGGTTTACCTTACTAGTATCCTCAATATTTTTTACACCATCCCATGCTGACATCCGTGGTCTATTACTGAATTAAAGTATAGGTACAATATTTTAATATTTTGAATCACTTGTATGTGTAGATTTCTTGGAATTTGCATTTGCGATATAAGAGCATAAGAAATTGTTTGTACTTTATATATATATACATGTATGTATCACCATCAACCATTATCAATCCACTGCTGAATGAAGGTCTCCCCAAGTTTCTTCCACAACGGTCTGTCTTGTGCCAGTCTCTTCCATATATATATAAAAAAATTGTAATTATATGTATGTAATCAGTCAAGTTTTAGCCCCCTCGAAATTTGTGATGCCCCCCCCTCCCCGAAAAACTTCTGAATGCAACGCTGCTAGAGATCAATGCACAACTGAACAGAAATGTTGGAGGGGTAATGGGGGGAGAGGGATTCGTTTTTCATTTGACGACGGGATTCCGTCTTACGAAGCTTTCGAAAACGGAAGTTAGATGCAGCAAAGATTTCTCCTGTAAACTTTTTTTTTTTCCTCGCTATGTTCCTTCTGCCCAGTATTGTTCTTAAATACCCTTTTATTCCACAAACACTGCATTTCAACCTAAAAATGGAGGAAGAAATTTCTGAAAACAGAAGTCGTTCAGAGCAAAGATTTCTAGCGAAATCACATTTTTTTTTTTCTTCCCGCAATGTTCTCACTATCCTGCGAGTGTGTTGTTAAGTGTTCCTTTCCCCCATAAATGCCTGCACTTAAGCTTGATACGGAAGGGGAAATTTTCCAAAAACGGAAGTGACAGAGTTTGAAAATTTGTTAGAATTGATGCTTGGTATTCATATTCTGAAAGTCATACCATTTATCTAAAGTAGTGAAAGCTTTGATATCATGCATTCCTGGTCCTCAGGCTGAAAGTTCTTTCATCATGATGGATAAATTGTCATCTAAGGGAATAAAAGGGAAGGAGGAAAGGAAAGTGGTGAAGAAATAGGAAGGGAATTATATCAACAGAAAAAAAAACTAAGCAAAGATTGCTGTGCAGCTGCAGAGTCAACAAAAGACAAATATGGCCGTGGAACTTGTTGAGAAAAAAGCAACACAAAAGGAAAATTGAGCTGATGTTCTAGCAAGTACACACACACACACACAAAAAGGAAAGGAAGGAAGAAAGAAAAAGAGATGTGTTTGAAGCAGTGTCTTTTAAAATCACTTTATTTTGGTTTGAATACAGTGAACAATTCCATCTTGCTTGTGCTGCTTTATATTCACACTTTCTTGTCACATGTTCTGATTTTTTTTTTTGCCCAATTAAAAAGTTCAGCTTTTTTGTTCCTTGGTCAGTCTCATGTATGTATTTAGCGGTGCTTCTAGTGTTGGAAGTGATAAAAAATACAAAGAGAGGAGTGAAACTCATCATTGGCATGTTCTTCAGTGGTGAATTATGTTACTAAAGAAAGAACTCTTATGTTCGAAATTTTGTGGGCTCTCAAATTAGTGGTGACACTCACCTTACAATGGCTTCAAGGATGCAGCACAGATATTTCAAGCCATGTTCCCTGATAGTGAGGTAGCGGAGAATATCACCTTGGGGAGCACGAAAATAGCGTACTTCACAAAAGAAGGACAAAAACTAATATTATTTCTCACATTCTTTTTTATAGTATAAAAGAATGTGAGAAAATAATGTCAATAGATGGGTTCAATTAAACAGGGCTGTCTGTAATAAATTGTAATGGAAAAATCCTAAGGTTTTCATGTAAGGAAATGAAGACAAACTTGAACATTTTAAATTCTACTTAAATGTTAGTCCTGGGTCTCAGCATTGAAGTTCACACTACAGTGATTATATATATATATATCTGCATTTAAGCTGGAAATTTCTTTGAGGAAGAATTCTAAAAAAGAGGGTTTGTGTTGCACATGAGTCACAGTTGAAAAAAAAAATCACTAATAGTCTAAAAGACCTTATTTTTTCATGAGCTGTTGAAATGCTTGTTTTCATATTTCTTACTCTCTTCTTGGTGTATCAATAAACAGAGCAAGCATTTCCATATTTTTTTTCTTATTTTCGAGAGAAATTAAAATTTTGTATTAGTTTTTACCCTATCCATCACAGTTTTTCAATTCTGTAAAATTGTTTTTGTGGTAGACAATACCAATTTTAAACTTTTGCTTTGTTTAAGAAAAGACAGGAGAATGTTTCCTTATTTAGTGTTATAGCAAGAAAAGACTAAGAAATATAAAGAAAATAATAACATGTCTTTTAAGTAAATTTGAAGTTTTAATTAAGTTAAGTAAAATTGAAGTTTTGAATCAAAGAATTCCTAAAAAGTTTCAGAGTCCACTCACCTACAGCTCTTGCTGCACCTTTATAAATAAAAAAAAGAAAAGAATTTAGAAGCGATAACAGGGTGCCCTAATAGTAAATAGAAAATAGCGTAGTGTGGAAAAAAATTAGAGTTAAAGAATTATACGGTTCCCCGTTAAGTGCAGCAGTTTTAAACTGTCCTACGTACATACCTGCACAGCAGTCAACCACAAACAGCAGCATCAAACAGAGGGAATGGTCAAAGAAAAGGAAGGAGCCTGTAAAGAAAGTAGTGAAAGCACAGAAATGAAATACAAGAGAGAGTACCCAGTTCTCACTATCTTTTAGCTCAAATATAGTTTCTTACAAAATTTTCAAATGGCTTCTGTCATCTTTGCTCACTTAGTTTGATTGCAGGGCGTCCTTGATTATGCATATAAATATATATATATATTTTCCCCCAAACAGGCCTAACATTTCCCCAAGTAGTTCAGACTTGGGGGAGGGGGTATTTTGGCACTCAAAAAGGCTTCTTCTTCTTTTTTTTTTTTTTTTTTTTAGTTACTCACTGGATTGTAACAACCCTAAGTCCAGCAGCCAATAGCAAATTTTCTCAACCCTGATTGGTCCCTGTGACTAGAGCTGTTTAGTGGACTCCGGAATGGAGACAAAGCAACCGACACATAGCAGTCTTTGGCTAATGAATCCCAGAATTTTGCTTGATTTATTTTCCAGGTTTTTATTGTTTTTTTTTTTTTTTCTGGGATATTTTCTGTGATAGTTTTGAGCCTTTTATATTTTACATAAGCCTTGCTTTCATAATTAAAGGCCTCCCTGACTAGAGGGCTAGGATGATCTTTGACTTTATCATAATATCTTTGAAATTAAAGTTTGAAGATGGTGCCAGTATAAGTACTGGCACCATTATTTGTGACATTCCAATATCTTATCATTTTTGTTCTTGAATACCTATATAAAAGGAAAAATGCTTTCTCTATCGACTATAAGAGAAAATAGAAAACAGATTTCAGTAGGAAAATTCATTAAAGTTATGAAGATGATCTGCATTTCTGTTTTATTAATGCATGTCATGTTTTTGAAAGTTGTGAAACTTGCGAGTCAGCTTTTACACATCCCTTCCCCCATATTTGGATATTAAATTAATGTGGTCACCTTATACACTAATAAATTATGCACAAGTGCATATGTAGTGTATGACAGTCACTCGTGTATAGTGGTGCTTTTAGTTATGATTTTGCTGTGCAGTTTTTGATCAGTTTCTGCTTATTTGCTAATCTTTGGTCAATATGCAGTTTGAGGTACTGAGGCTACTTTTTCTCCCTGCTACATAATTGTTGTTGCCATTTTTATAGAGGGTATCCCACTCACTACTTTACCCAAGTTTTTATTAATAACTGTGAATAATTGCAGTATTTGAATGCTATTTGGTAAGAGAAGAGCTTCATCCATGGAAAACAGAACCATATCATAAGAGATGTCCAAACAGGCTTGAACATGAGATTCCATATTTTGGAAAGTTTGCTCCAGTTGCTCCAGAGTAATCACTGCAACTGCCTCACAGATGTTGTTCTTCAATGCCTCAAAGGTTGTCACTTTGTTTTGAAACACCACTGATTTGAGATACCCCCAGAGGAAGAATTTCAGGTCGCCACATTCCTTTAAAATCATGTGATCCCCAAAGAATGACCTAATTTGAGCCATACTCATATGTGATGTATGTCAAGTTGCCCCATCTTGTTGAAAATATCCAGTGGTCAGTTCTTCAGGGTGCAATTGGTTAACGAATGCCTGAAAAATTGCTATGTGTATGGATGTTGTGACCATATCCTAAAAGAAGATGGGCGCAATGATCCACCGACATGACAGTTCACACCATGCTCCAATTTTTTTTGTGTGTGAAGTGGTTTCTTGATAAATACATGAGGATTTGCCACTGCCCACATATATGTGTTTTGTGCATTTGCTCATAGTCAATCATGAGAAAATGTTGTGAGCTTGCTGACAGGCGCCGAAGAACATCTGTCAGGCAGTTGCAGCGATTATGCCGGAGTTACTGGCATGAACTTTCCGAAATATGGAGTGTCATGTTCAAGCCTGTCTTGATGTGCAGGGCAGACACTTTCAACAGCTCTTATGATATAGTTCTCTTTTCCATGGATGAAGGTATGTTCTTACCAAATATCATTCAATTACTATAATTATTCATAATGTTACTAATAAAAACTTGTGTAAAGTAGCGAGTGGGATATGGGACACCCTGTACCATAAGTCTTTGTGAAATTGGGGTTCCTTTATGTCGTCTATGGTGTGCAACAGACTTTTGGCCCTTCATCATCATTGTAGTGGATCTCAGTCTGAATGCCTATATATATGTATATACAATCATGGCCAAAAGTCCTGCACCAGTAGACCAAAAGTAAATGCTTGATGTTTAAGTCAAATTATACAGCATAATGGTAAAGTCAGGAATACATATTATACATCATTTTAAAGGAAATTTTATATTGAATTCAAATATTTTTACAGAATGTTATTACTAGTAACAGAAACATCTGGTCATAAAAAGGAAAAAAATAATGGAATTTGTGAAATTAGTGTACAATGCATTTAACGTAAAATTACTGTACCGTACATTATTAAAACTTGCAGGACATTTGAAATAACTTACCAACAAGCAAAATACGCTATAATATTTAATTGAATAACCACAGTTTCTCAGTAACAAAGTGCATCTTCTTGGCATGGAACTAATAAGCTTCTCTAGTTGTCCATTGGTTGTAACACGGTGCCGTACGGCCCTTACAGACTCAGTTAATGCTGTTTTAGATGTGGGTATTTGTTGACAAATCTTTTGCTTTAATCTCACCCACAGATTTTCTATGGGATTAAGATCCAGTGTCTGTGCCAGCCACTGAAGTTTTCTTATAACTTTTCGATTAAGCTACTCGTCAACCAACTTTGACCGATGACATGGCGTGTTATTGTCCTGAAAGATGAAATTCTGCAAACTCATGTCTTATGCAGAGGGTAGCAGTTTGTACTCCAAAATATCTACATATTTCAATCCTTTCTTGTTGCCATCAACAATGTGCAGACGGCCAACACCACTGGCTGAAATACAGGACCATAACATCACCAAATGTAGGTGCTTGATTGTTAGCTGGGTGCGGCATGCCTTATATCTTTCACCCGCCTGACGACGTACATAATTATTGTCCATTATTAGCGGAAATAGTAACAATTGTTTTACCACTGAAAATAACATTTTTCCATTCGTCAACAGTTCAATTCTTGTGTGCCTGGGCCCAAGCAATTCTTTTGAGCCATTGTTGTTCAGTAAGGAAAGGTTTTTGCGCAGCTTTTCATGCAGTCAGTCCATTTTCTTTTCATGTAGCTTATGACGAACTGTATGTGCAGATGAAATAATGCCTACTTCATTCTCCCACTCATTTTTTAAATCAGTGGCTGTTTTAAACCTTGATTTTAAGGAACGACGAATCAACATGCGATCATCACGTTCAGTACACAGTCTTGGTCGACCTGTTCTTTTTCTGTTTCCCACACATCCAGTTTCTGCAACTCTTTTAATGGTGCGCAGGACAGTGGAATGATCACAGCCACATTTAACACCAATTTTACGACTACTAAATTCAAGTTCATGCAAAGTAATAATTTTTGCCCTGCTTTGAAGAGGCAGGACCAATTTTCGGGTCTTTGACATTCCGAAATTTCGAATATCACCAGGAATTCTGCAAAAACTTCTATCACCTGATTACAAGCAGCTACGTTTTAAGTCGGCAGACGATTCTACATCCTTTTATATCTCACTAGCGGACGTCGGAGAAAGCTGTAGTGGATTAGAGGGGTGCGAATGCTTTTTCAAAACTGGATTTGTGTTTCCTCACTTGCACATTTTTGCTTATAACTTCACTTCTGTTACTGGTAATAATATTCTGTAAAAATATTTGAATTCAGTATAGAATTTTCTTTAAAATGATGTATAATATGCATTCCTGACTTTACCATTACACTGTATAAGTTGACTTCAAACATCAAGAATTGACTTTCGGTCTACTGATGCAGGGCTTTTGGCCACAACTGTATATATATATATATATTATTCCTTCTTCAATCTTTCCCATAGTTTACCTGGATTTTTACTTAAATATGTCCCTGTTACGTAATGAAGGTTAGTGTCTTTGCTTTCTTTTCCTCATGTTAACTTGTTAGTTATATGTAAGTACGTTTTTATATAGTATAGGTCAAACCCATTTATAACATGCTCACATGTAATGAGGACTGGGTTGTAGCAAAGTCATTTTTAAGATTAGTTTGGTTGAATGCTAAATATATCAGGAATTGCACCAGTTTGCAATAGCCAATTCATGGATTTAATGGCCAAATTTCAGATACTCCAATTTTTAGTGAACCTGCTGGTCCCATGCTGTATTTCTTCCAAAACATTTGAGTACACAAGAATGACCTTAATATGTTAACTGATTTAATTATCAAAAATGTAACCGAATTCTTTCTGGAAAGAGGGGTGAAATTGCTGTTTTTAGGTCACATTTCACACTGTGGTGGTACTGGAGGGAGGAATTAAGGTAGTTTATCTGTCAGATGTCATAGCTAGTTACAGAAACTGGAGAAAAAGAGAGAATGATAGCTCACTATTTTTCAGATAGGTTGTTCCCATGTCAGAGCTCACTGTGCTTGCAATCACAGTACAAACAAGGCATTTTAAAGTGGCATTAATTTGAGCGATTTGTAATTCCCAGTGTCAAAGCAAAGACTTTTGTCCATAAAAGACAAAGCTGGGATTATATACAAGTTAGAAGGGGAAAAAACATGTGGAAATATGCAGAAAATATGAACTTTCATCATCTAACTGTATCCACACTGTGGAAATGTGGAAATACACAAAATATGAAACTTTATCACTTATTGTTCCCGTGCTGTGAAAAAATTAACATCTTGAAAATGGCATTATAAGTAAAAAAAAACTGCTATTGGGTGACTGAAAAAATGTGAAGATTTAGATTAAGATTAGGCTTTGATAAAAGGGTATGCTGTTTTAATGTGATGCTTATTTCCCTGAGAGTGATTCCCTCTTGAATGTACAAGTAGAAAAATTTATTATGCACCTGGGATATTAGACCTATGTTCACATGGATAACTTGATAGCTACACTGCCGGACAATTGCTAAGGACGGATGACAATAGCAACGATAGCAACCATAAAATGGAAGGCAGGAAAATGTGGAAATTAGCATAAGTGCGAGATACAGTAAGACGTGTTGTGCGTATGCAAATTTTGGATTGCCGAACTTGTTCGTGACGTCATAGCGCTGATAAGAGATATAAAGGATTTGACGCGTATTGACCGTTGTTGTTCAGACGCAAAGTTGAAAGGGAAAGAATCAATTGACGAACTTGCAATTTTCAGTATGTCTGCCCGACATCACCTAGATGATTTTACGCGTGGCAGTATTATTGGCAAGATTGAAGAAGGGCGAAAAATAACAGATGTTGCCAGGGAGTTCGACGTCAGCCACAGTGTTGTTTCAAGGCTTTGGAAATCATTTCAAACAAATGGAGAGTGTAGCAAACGTCACTGGGGAGGTCGTGTTCGCAGTACGACACCTGCAGAAGATCGGTACATAGTGCTATCAACAAAAAGACACCGGTGCAGCACAGCTAGTGAGGTGGCAAATCAGTTTATGGCTGCTGCTGGCAAGCTGATCTCCCGAAAAACTGTTGCCAGACCTTTGCATGAAGGAGGACTGTACGCCCGCCATCCTATTGTGTGCATCCCATTGTCCAGACGTCACCGTACCGCCCGTTTGCAATGGTGCCATCAACATCGCAATTGGACTGATAACGACTGGTCGGCTGTCCTCTTTTCAGATGAGAGTAGATACAGTCTATCATCTGATTGTCGACGACAACTGATCTGGCGTGATAGTGGTACTGCATATTGTCCTGCAAACATACAGGAAAGGGACCAATATCTGACATGTAGTGTCATGGTATGGGCTGGCATCATGATCAATGGCCGTACGTCCCTCTATGTGCTTCCAACTGCTACTATGACTGGCCAACGACACATTAATGATGTTCTGCTACCTCATGTTCGCATGTTCCGTGGTGCTGTCGGTGATAGATTCATTTTCATGGACGACAACGCAACATGTCATCGAACAGTTGCTGTCCAAGAGTATCTTGAGAGCGAGGATATTCATCACCTCGTATGGCCAGCACGTTCTCCAGATCTGAATCCCATTGAAAATGTGTGGGATGCTTTGGGGAGGAGTCTTGCTGGTCGCCAATGCCCTCCAATAAACAAGGACACCCTCATCCATGCACTGACAGAGGAATGGGATAAATTACCCCAACAGCTGCTTGATAATGTTGTGCAAAGCATGACACAACGTGTGTAATCTTGCATCACCCTCCATGGTGGCCATATCCCGTATTGACATCTTACGCCGGAACGCCTGCGGACGGTAATTTGCATTTTTTTCACGTTTACGTATTCTGCACAAAATGGCCTGTTTGTCCCTTGAACACGTTCCAAAGCCTTCTGGATTTCAGAGCACAATAAATTGTCTTTCTTGTAATGTCCTGGCATTCTGACATTATTTTATTTCACTTGGCATCCAACCACACCTACTTTTTTATGCGCTATATAGCCGTTTATGATCCGTCCTTAACAATTATCCAGCAGTGTATAAGAACAGACACAGCATTTCTTTTGGGAAAAATATGTGGGGAAGCAAAGTCGGCAAACATCGAAGATGTTTCAACTTCATTGGATGAAAAATCACTTCATCTAAATGCAGACCACACCACAAACACCATTTTTAATGCTGATAAAATGGGTTTGTTTTTTATAACATTACTTTCCAACAGATTTTGAAATTTAAAGGCAAAGATATGTCAGAGGAAAGTCATCAAAATACAGATGAACAGTGCTAGTGTGTGCTAAGGCATCTGGCTTTAAGAAGAGGAAGCTTTTTATTTTCAAAAAGTAAGTAAAAAACCCAAGATGCATTAAAAAATGAAAAACAACTTCTGGCAACTATGACAACAGTATAACACATGGATGACTTTGGACATTTTTACATGTTGCATTTCTAAATTGGAACAGGAATTTTTAAAAACAGTGCAGAATTCTGTTTCATATTCACAATTTCTTAGCACATCCCTCCATCACAGTACTCATGAACATCCAAATTGAATTTTTGCCAGAAAACTAGATATTCTTTATGCAGCTTATGGACCATGGTATTATAAGAAGCTTTAAGAGTAACTGTCAGAAGTAATCAGTCTTGATGGATTTGGACAGAAGGAAAAGAGAAACAGCATCAAATGCAAATGTGAATGAACTCAAAGCAATTCATTCAATTACAGATGCATGGAAAAATGCAACAAAAAGGGGTATCAGAATTGTTCCATAAGACTGGGCTGCAGATTTTGGAAGACAGAAACTCTAAGGAAGAGAAAAAATGATAACCTACTCTCATCACAGCTAAACTTAGAAATTTGTGCCACTGAATTTGAAAATTACATTTCTGTTGAAAATGTAATGACACCAGATTTACCAACTGCAGAGGATTTTTTTAAAGAAGATATACAAGCAGCTCAAGACAGTGTGTCAGGATATGATAATATTGATGAAAGAGTTTCATGCAGAATCACCACCAACTTTGTAGCTTTTGTGAGAAGATTCAAAATTTATTTTTAGCTAGAGGAGGCAGCAACAACATTTTCCGTGATATATGCATAAATAGATGAAAACTAAATGATGAAAGAGACAAATATTTCAAACAGTAACAGACACTTTTGCAGTGCTGTGCAGAAGAGAAAATAAATACATACATACACATATATTACTAAGCTGTTTTCTGATATTCATAGGTTAGCTCCTCAAAGAAAGTATATCTGCCAGATTAATGTTTTACTCTTTCGGAAATAGATTTTACTTACTGTTGGTTTATCAAATGTATCCATTTCAGCAATTTTGGCATACACCTCAAGCTTCACTGGCATCCATCACACAACACACACAAGACCTTTTTTACTCATAATCTTTTGCATGAAGACATTCCTGAATCTGGTCCTCCTATGATTTCCTTGGCCTTCCTCTACCTTTCTTTCCTGCCACTTGGGCTGAATAAATGATCTTAATGAGCATCTCATCACTCATTCTTTCAACATGGCCAAACCACCTAAGAATATTAGTCTCCACCTTACTAACAACATTTTGCCTCACATTACACATTTGCAACACATCTTCATTGCTCACATGATCAGAGCGTGTCTTACCACAAAGTAAGTAACACATCTTCCCAGCACACAACTCCTATGTCTTTTCTGCAGAACCCAGGTTTCACTGCCATACATCAGAGTAGGAACAATTACACTTTCATATACAGCCATTCAGGACTTTCTTAAAAACCCATCATTCCTGTGAAATCCTCCTAAAGCAGTTATGACTTTCAATGAAGAATTCACTTGCCTACTAATCTCACCATCTAATGTGTTCTCTCTCTCAAACATGCTTCCTAAATACACAAATTCTTTTACCTGGTCAATCACTTTGCCATTTAGACTCTTGCATTCAACACTAACAGTTCCTCGCTCAAAAATCATAACTTTGGTTTTTCCCTTACTTATACTCAGTTTGTATTTCATACAAACTTCGTACATCCAGCACAACATACTCTGCAACTCACTTTTGCTCTCTGCCAACAGGACAGTGTCATCAGCGTAGAGCAATCTACACACACGCATATTACTAAGACATAAACCAGTATTGTCTATTTTGGTATCACGCATGTACTCATCCATAAATATATTGAACAGCCATGGTGACATTACACAACCTTGTCTGACTCCAATTCCAATGGAAAACCATTTCAATGCAACACCATTCACTCATATACATGCTCTGCTGATAGCATACATGGCTTTCACACTATTACATAGATTCCCAATAATACCATATTTATTCAGTACCATCCACAAAAGTGTCCTATTTACTCTGTCATAAGCTTTCTCTAAATCTATGAAGGCAGCAAAAACCTTCTTACCAATAGACAGATTCTTTTCGATCATCATGCACAATGAAAAAATTTGGTTACTACAGCCCTTACCAGGCATAAAACCACTCTATATATCCCACACATTCTCTGATGTAAAACCTCATACTTTATCAATAACAGCTTTACCAAACATTTTCCCTGGCACACTAAGTAAGCTGATACCACAATAGTTCTTGCATTCAGTTGGATCACATTTTTCCTTTAAATACATATAATTGGTATTAATATATTTTACAACAGGAATCCTAAAAGTAATGCCTCCTCTTTAATAACTTTTGAAATTTGAAATGATTTTAATGAAACTGCACTGACATGTACTATGATATGTTACCAATGTGGGAACAAATTTTTTTCAGAATCGGAAATAAAGGCCATGAATGACAGAGAAAAGCAGCGAGCTGTAATTGAATTCTTGGAAAAAGAAGGATATGGGGCTCCAGAAATCCATGGAATACTCCCCTGGCTGTGTATAGAGCTACAACAATCGTTATCAGTAACGTCCGAAGATGGATGAAGAGTTCACAATCAGAAAGGCCAAACACTTACCTAAAGGTCTTCGCTTCATTCTTTTTATACACTTCGTGCACGTTAACAAGAACATTTTGTTATGCAGCTGGCCTTTTAAGGTTGAAACTATCATCATATCTGCTCTCAGGGTGTTGTTGTTACTATAATTCCTCAGGTCATGAAACATTCATATTTTCATTCACAGGACACTAAAAAACGCTGAATTTTGACTGCTGTTTGACATGCATATGCTGAATTCTGACTGCTGTTTGACATTACGCATGTCAAACAGCAGTCTGAATTCAGCGTTTTTGTGTCATGTGAATGAAACTGTGAATGTTTCATGACCTGAGGAATTATAGTAACAACAACACTCTGAGAGCAGATATGATGAAAGTTTCAACCTTAAAAGGCCAGCTGCATAACAAAATGTTCTCGTTAATGTGCACAAAGTGTATAAAAGTAATGAAACCAAGACCTTTTAGGTAAGTGTTTGGCCTTTCTGATTGCGAAGTCATTAATGACTTGCATGTAAATAGTGCACTTTTTTGGTGATTATTGCCAATGAAGATGCAAATAATATGATGGATGAAAAGGTTTCGAGAGGGAGAAAGTTCAGTGTCAGACACACAACGGAGTGGAAGACCCACAACTGCAGTGACAGGTGCCAACAGGCAACGGATGAAAGACTTCATCACAGCTGAGCGCCGTGTCACCATCCAGGAGTTGCATGATTTCATTGTGGTCATAGTGCTATAGAAACATTTATTAGAGATCTGGGCTACAGAAAAATTTGTTCAAAGTGTATCCCAAGAAACCTACCCATGAACAATGTGAGCGAAGGGTGGACATGTGCTGGAACCTCTTGGATTGTTATGAGAGTAATACTCAGCTGTTTTTTACTAATGTTGTGATGGTGGATGAAACCTGGGTGTTTTTTCATAACCCAGAAACAAAAGGTGCATCAATGGAATAGCACTGCGCATTTTCACCGTGACAGAAAGAGGTGAAAACAACAAGTTCCACAGGGAAAGTGATGGTGACAATTTTCTGGGACAAATTTGGTGTCGTTTCGACTGATTTCCCTGAACAGGATGCAACAATAAACAATGCTTACTATGTGCAGACATTGAAGAAGCTAAAGGAAGTTATCAGAAGGAAAAGACGTGACATTCCACTTCATAGTGCTGTTTTACACCATGATAATGCACGTCCCCACACCTCAATGGAAACTTCACAGGCTATTGCCAAAATGGAGTAGACGGTGATGCTCCCTCCCCCCCCTACAATACTGATATGACTCTCTCAGACTTTTCCTGTTTGCCTCCTTTGAAAAACACCCTATGTGGGAAAAGTTTCGACGATGTGACAGATGTTTAACTGGCTGTGAACTCATGGGTGAAATGAAAGCCTCAGGTATTTTTTCAAAATGGATTTTACCAATGGGTTCAAAGATGGCGGACATGTACAGAAAGTGATGGACAATACTTTTAATAGGCTAGCATTATTAACAATATGTTCAAGTATTTTGCCACAAGTTTCACATTTTTCTTGCTACAAATTAAAAATCTTATGAAGGATGAGGCATTACTTTCAGGATACCCTTTGTATAATACTGTAACTGCAAACATGGTCACTTCATTATCATTATAGATGTGTGGTACATAAAAAATGCATGTTTTTCCTAAATCCACATATCTTCATTGGCCAAGTAAGTACATCTGTACTCAATACATATTTGTTTCCTTTATTACTTCACCTTTAGTGGCAACAATTTTGTAATTATGTAGGCTTTTTTTTTGTTGTTGTTTCTTTATGTAAAAGTTGTGTTCATCTTTATCTATGGATTTTTAAAACCCTGATTGTAACAACATCCAAATTTAACAAGCAAAAGTTCTGGTCCCATCGTGCTCACTATAAGCAAGTTCAACCTGTACTGGCATTTACCTCATCTTGCATTATCTTGTTTTTATTGTTCCTTTAGGTTTAAACTATTTTTCACATGCTTTCTGCCATTATTTTTTTTAAGTATTACAGTTAAAGCATAGGCTGTGGAAAATGAATGTTATTTCCAGTACAGAAGTTCCATATTTTTACTGTTTCTCTTGCAGCCATTTCTTCAGAACAGTTAAAAGTTGCTTTGCCCTGGAATGAGAATCAAACTTGCATCTCCTGATTTCCATTCAGTCAACTATTTTTACACTCTTCTGCAGTCCTGAATCTCCAAACAACTGAAGCTGAGCAATTCTAGCTTACTAGTGTAAACAATGGCT
Organism: Macrothele yani; assembly: GCA_039090855.1. Taxonomy (NCBI): domain Eukaryota; kingdom Metazoa; phylum Arthropoda; class Arachnida; order Araneae; family Macrothelidae; genus Macrothele; species Macrothele yani. The sequence goes on from CM077014.1 coordinate 8,507,487, forward strand.
GATGGGTGCTAGTCAAAGCAAACTGATGCTTCCTTATATGTTGATGGCACTTTCTAATACAGGAATGGATGAAGGTCATAAATCCCAGTGTTTTAGATATCACCATGTAATGGTAGTGTGCTTGAACCAATATCAGAAGATGCCGGTTATATTGCCACTCCACGAGAGTGCAATTTCACACATTTTCTGAAGAGAAGAATTTTTAAAATATGTTACTTCTGCAACAAAAAATGGCATTCATAAGTTCGGAGCATGTACCCGATACATCAAAAATTATTTCTTTCTGAAGGTTTCTCTCTCAGTAGTTACTGTTATTTCTTTCCATGAATTTTTTTACATTATTTTCACTGATTAGAAGGGATTTATTACTTTTTTGTTCTACATTAAAAATAATTTGTTCCAGTACTTTGTTTTGGCTTATATATATCATTAATTCCTTTCATTTATATATAAAAAAATTATCTTGCTTTGCTGGTTTTGCTTTAAGAGCTATTATTTTCTGAAACCTATGAAAAATGTTGCTGTAATTCCTAGTTGTATTTGTTAGTCTTTTCCACCTTCAATTTCCAGTCAGCTCTGGTTAAATTTAATTCTGTTTATTGTAGTATTAAATTTTAGTTTTGCACTCTAATTATGAAATTTATGGTATTTCGATATTCTAATACTATGTTTAGCATGCTTTGACAGACATGTATTTTTGAAGTTATGTTTTTTAAAAAAGATGGAAAGAAAGAAAGAATCTGGTTTAGTGCAAAACTTAACACATGACTGACATTTTCATGGGATGAAATTTTTAATAAGTAAAAACTTTGGCACAAAGAGAAAACCAAATGTTTATCTTCAAAAAATCTTCAGTCCATTGTTGATTAATTAAATGTCTGAGGTCACAAGTCTTGTAGAACTTTCTGATTTTCTTTTGATATAACACAGTTTTATTATTTAGAAATAGCATAATTTTTATCACTAAAGATTTATGTGTTCATCAAAACCTTTTTTATGCATTCTTTTCTCACTTTTGTATTTTTTAAATAATGAAATATTCTCGATATTTGTCTGTTAAAAATTGTGTTACATATGTTCAATTGTTGAACTTTTATGTCCACGCAATTTAATTCCAATGTTTTTCATGTTGATAAATTTTAAACTGTAGTGTAGAGTTGTTCCGTGTTATTATATTGTGTCATTTAAAGCCTTATCCAAAAATTCTCAACAGTGCACCTTTTCAGTTTCCTTCAAAAAAGTGTTTTGATGCTGAATGGATTTCATGAGGCAAAAAATTTCCACTGACAGATTATTATTTTTTATTTGTTTATAGAAACTATGATTGCACCATATGTAAAAATAGAACCTATGATTGCATCACAGGGAAAAATAAAACCTATGATGGCATCACATGAAAAAAGACCTCGTGGTAGACCTCGCAAGATTCCAGTTCCACAAAATAGAGGTGAATTTGTGTGTGTGTGTGTGCGTGAATGCATGCATGTGTGTGTGTGTGTGTGTGTGTGTGTGTGTGTGTGTGTGTGTGTGTGTTGTTGTTGTTGCTGTACTTCATTTATAATGATACAACAGTTTATTAGGCAAGCCTGTTCTGTATTGGTAACTTACATATTATTGGAAGGAATCTCAACATTCAGGAATAATTTGTGTATCAAAACATCATTTATTCATTTTCAAGGTGGATTCACTTAAACCCATGCACACGTATTTCACAAAAAAAATATTTTTCACACTTGCTGTTCTCATCTGATTGCTACTTCTAAAAAAATTCATTCATTGCAAACATTAGTTTCAACTTCCCACTTTTCTTGACTTAGGATAAATCGAATTTAAAATTTGTATTTGCAAAACAACAGTGAAATTAATTTATTTGATTAAAAATCGTACTCTAAAGCTGTGGCTGGGAATTTTAAAATCAATTGATTTGAAAGAAGAGAGCAAATGCATCAAGATTTTTTACCATGCTGCACATTTCAGCTTCAGAAATACATGGCAAATGACAAACTGCCTTTCTAGATGGTTTATCAGAAGCTCTAATGTGCAGATGTTTTTGTTATTTAAAGATTATTGTTGTAATATGGAAGATGTTGAGCATCGTGTGAGGTAAACAGGTTGAAATTAAGAAGGTAGTGTAGAACACGCTAAGTTACATATAAAAAGTTTAAGGCAAATATATTTCAGCTGTTACTATGGCCTTCATCACCAATTATAGTCTCCCTGATGAAGGTCATAGTAATGGCTGAAATATATTTGCCTTAAAACTTTTATACGTAACCTAGCGTGTTCTACACTAACATCTTCTTAATTTAATCTTTCACACATACATGAAAGGCATGGATGCATGGGTGGATTGGCCCATGTGGACAACTGCAGAGATGGCCCACTTTCTCATATTCTTTTTGTCTGGATTTTTTGGGAAAATGAAAACTAATTTTGGTATTTATGAATAATGACTGTTAATCTCATTTGAGCTTTATTTCTGCCTGAGAAATTCCTTCACTGTTGAGCATTTTCTCTGAAGTGTCACAGCAAGATTCTCTCTACTTGAGAACTGTGAGAAAAGTGCAGCAGAAACATGCACACTCTTATAAATTAACATAAAACTAACTACAGTTAGACACAGCAAGCCATTGAACTTGTATCCCAGGGTCATTAGTATGCCCTTCTCTCCTTATACAGTTTTGAAGAAGACACTAGTACTCATTGTGATTCGCCCATCACCCTTGCACCCCATGCACAGACTAATGCAGAGCACACAGCAGTTCTGCAGGGGTATTTTGAAATCAGTGTCCCACCCATATTTATCAAGAAAATTTTTTTTACCAGTTCATAAAAATGGGTAAACTTAAAAAAGCAGTCTTCTTAAAGGAGGAAATACAAATACCATTGTGTGGTAGGTGATTAGTGACGAGATAAATGTAAAAATTAATTGCCTAGGAAAATTGAAATGTTCCATGTGCATGCACATATCAACTTTGAGAATGATCTTGCCAGTTTTGTTGGAAATTAGTCTTTAAGAGATGTTATTTTTTACAAAATCAAAATTTTCAAAGGAAAATAATTATCTAGTACAAGATAGATAATTATTTTTCTTTGAAAAGGTGGGGGTGGGGGAGTAAACAAAAGTTTGCAGCAAATGAGCTTGCATTTCTGCAAAAGATACACCAGAAATTGAAAAATATTTGAACACTTGCAAAACAACGCCATGAACTTAATCCAAATCTGAGTTACAGTCATTGCTGTACATGTCTCGGGCCGGGAGCATGTGCCTCACAGAGCAACAACGTGCGAAATACTTTGACAATATCAGGTAAAAATACCTTAAATATTATGTATATTTTAATCAAAAGCACGTTTATAACATAAGATAACCCTTAAGGTTGCCTCATGAATTGCATTTTTCGTAAGTCTGAAGGACTTGTTATGCCCAGAAGCTCTTAGCCCTGAAACACTGCTGAACTCATCATAAATGTTGGCTGTCAAGCATTTTTCATCATCTTAGCCAATATGAGGTTACCATTTGCTTCTGCATTTTTTACCGTTTTCCTGAAATTCCTGGCTGAGAAACTGCTATGAACTTAAGAAATCCACAAATGTTGTCTGTCAATCCTTTTTCCTCAACTTATCCAATGTAATGTTGTATGGGGCTACTGGCTATCCCATTGTTGACATTTCTTCTGATAAGCAATTACATTCATAAATATACATTCTAAAAAACTCACTATAAAGTAAGACTTATAAATCAGATGTGTCGTCTATTTTCTATTACCAATGATGATGGCAAGAACAGCAAATGTGGTAGTGATTAGTGACCAATAGAGCTGATAGGTGCAGAACATGAGCTTGAGTGAGTTACTCTTGGTTCTAGCCACTGATAGGTAGATGATTCAGTCAGCCAGTAAGAAAACTGGAATGCACATGCTCTCCTCATGAAGAAATCAAAAATGGAGACAGGAATACCATATATACCCAGGCATGGCAGTATATTCACCGCAATGCTTAGCTCATGTATATTTGGATTTACATAAAAACATTTAGGGCATAATATAATTTGGTTAGTAAAAATTAACCTTTGGTTTATGTGGCTATATTATAAGTCAATAGTTGTATAACTATTATCACTACTGTTACACACATTATGAAGTATCTTCAAGTCAAGTGCTCTGTGCTTCATTAATTTTGCTGTTAGATAAATTTTCAAGGAGATAAAATATAAAACATTTCAACAGTTATTAATTTGTCCGGAGAATGTTGCGGTTACCCAATATTGTAGCACAATTTGGAAGGTCATTGTTGGTTGATTTAGTCCTCAGGTACAAATTGCCGACATTCAAGTTGACAAGTTCGTGAGGATTTGGTTCGTTGAACCAACTTGGACAGGTAGTAACATTTGTACCTGTCCAAGTTGACAAGTTCGTGAGAGTTGGTTCAACGAACCAACTCTATGAGTGTATTGTTTTACTAACTTTGAGTGTATTGTTTTACTAACTTTCTGCCTTCATTTTCTTTAAGTGTATCAGTAACAACATAGTCTCTATAAAAAATGTTTACATTATTTTCAGCGATTGCTTTCTTATATTTTTGTCTGTATTAGAAGCCATATAATTGAGTGGTTTGCCTTTCCCTGTATGTAGTGCTAATTCCTTTCGGCACTAGATACAATTCATCTTCTGCAAGCCACGTGTATATCGTGAAACACATTTACAACGCAGATTGACTTCGACCCAGGTCACACATCTACTACCCTTATTTAACACATTTTCCAAATTGAAAAGTACTTAAAAACCTTAAAAATGTATTCAGTTTCTCATTCATTCTAAATTTTAGATACAAATCACTTGCATACTTTTCAAGTTTTATGGTTTACCTGCAAAACTTACAGAAATTCTACTTGTTTTACAGGCAACATACAGGGTTTGGACAGAATAATGTGAACACCTAGGAAAAAAGAAGGTTTTACTTGCCTAGTCGGGTGTTGGACCACCTTTTTGCATTCAAAACCACCTGAATCATCCTTGGAATGGATACATACAAATTCTGGATGGTGGTTAGTGTGATGTTGTACCATTCTTCATGTAGAAACTACTCCAGGTCATTGAGAGATGCAGGAGGATAGTGGGATTTTACTCTGTTTCTCAACACAGACTTCAGTGGCTCAATGATGTTTAAGTCTGGTGATTGGGGAGGCCAAGGAAGGTGTGAAAGTTCATCCCCATGTTACTCAAACCATGATTGGACATTTTGAGCTCTGTTAATTGGGGTGTTATCATCTTGATAGATGGCATCCCCTGCAGGAAACTGCCTGAGCCATTAGAAGGACTTGGTCGGCCAAAATGTTTCCATATGCCCTGCTAGTCATCCGTCCTTTCAGGGTGATCAAGGAACCTGCTTAAAAACCAGCATGACAGAACCACCACCATGCTGCACTGTTGCGAGCTGACAGTCTGGGTTGTACACTTCTGAATGTGTTCTCCACACGTAAACACGTCCTGCTGTGGGGAATAGTGTGAACTTGGATTCATCCGACCACATTGCATGCTTCTATGCATCGACAGTCTACATTGTATGCTCCTGACACCACTGTCGTCGCCATTGTGCATTCACCTGGGTCACCAGAGGTTTTGCAATAGCAGCTCTGCCATGAATATCTTGTTTGTGCAATTCTCTGTGCACTGTTTTCATTGACACTGAGGTCTGGAGATGCAGACCTCAGTATCAATGAAAACAGTGCACTGATTTTTGGTACTGTGTTCTTTTTTATCATGGGTAACAATCCTCTTTAATTCTCTCCTGTCTCTATCAATCTGTATTTGTGGTTTTGCCACAAATACAGTATGCTGTCATGATGCTAGACACAGTAGCTCTTGATACCCTTACTACCCTGGCGACTATTATCCCAGAGGCACCAACTAGCTGGTCACCAACAGTTAGTCCTCTTTCGAAGTCCATTAGGTTGCTCATTTCATCGTCACCCTGAAAGAACTTTTGCAACAAGACACTTTAAATGCACTTAAACAGGACTTTATTGTTCTAAACAAAGCTATTACAACCAAAAAGTGGTGGATACCTTTGCGTATTGCGATGTACGCAGCTGCATTAAAAGTCACGTCTCTAAACGTGGTGTTCACGTTATTCTGACCAACCCCTGTATTCAATAATAATAAAAAAAAATTCAAAGCAATTTTGAGGGAAGAAAAGGTGTGCCCAAGGACCAACATTCCAATGTATTATTCTGCTTTACCTGATCGCATTTACACCCAATTTCACGTCCCTCAACCCTCCCTGCTTGCAGCCTTGCAGGAAAAACTTGGTAAAAGTGTTGTAGGGTTAGGATTGGTGATAACTGTTAAATGAAAAATATCAGCCTCACATAAGACTTAAAATTGTCTTTTTTAAAGGTATTCTAACATGTTGGCACAAAAATGTAAGGTCAAAACCTTAGTTATGTTAAAATAAAAAGTTTCTGCAATATATATTGCAATAATTTTGCAGATACAAATTAAAATTTTATCTGTATATGCTGCCTAGCCATAGCATACTGATGAGATGCATATTGATTGCATTTTAATCTTTCTGCAAGCTCGAAATAGTGCCAAATATTTTAATTATAGCATATCAAATAAAATCTACAAATCCATTGGGCTTTAGGTTTTAAATGCTTTTGAATTTGGAAAATGTGCCAAAACATCTTAATTATAGCATATCAAATCAATTAAAATCTACAAATCCTTTGTGTAATAAATGGGCTTTAGGTTTTTAAATGCTTTTGAATTTGGAAAATGTGTTAAATAAGGGTAAATAGTGCACCGGAGTTAAAGTCAGTCTTAAAATGTATTTTGTAAATGTGTTTCAGGATATGCATGTGGTTTGTGAAAGGTAAGTTACTGTTTGTTTCTAGTGTATTTAGCATAAATTTCAATCACCAACATATCTTATGTGTATTTTACTAAACAGAAAATTTTCAATTCATCAGTAAACTGTTTTTTTTTTAATTTTCTAAATTTTGTTGAAAATTTTTACAATTTTTTTGTTTTATATTTTGTTATTTATATTTAATTTTGTTAAGCTTTATTGTTCATACAGTATTTTAATACTCTGAAATTTTATGCAGATGTTTGCTCATGTTGTTGAATTGTATGTGATCTGTAGGGTAAAGGTATCCATGTAAAGGTTTTTTGTTTTTTTTAAAGCCTTTTATGATAATTTCTACCCTGCCGTCCCATGTTTCTTCTTAAATCCTCAGATTACAATTCAGTGAAAATTATTTGCATGTTCAATGATTTCATATCTGTGAAAAACTTTCCACTGACTGAAATTGTTTCTGCTCCTAGAAACCAAGATTGTGATGCATGGAAAAAAGCCTTGTGGCAGACCACCCAAAATAACAGTTCCACAAAATAAGAGTAAAGTTTTATCAATACTCTGAAATTTAATGTTGTTGTTTGCCCATGTTGTTGATTTGTATGTAATCTGTAGGGTAAAGATATCCATGTAAATATATGTATATATTTTTATGCCTTTTATGATAATTCCTCCCCTACCTTTATTTGTTTCTTCTTAAAGCCTGTGAGTATAGTTCACTGAAAATTATTTGTATGTTCAATACGTGTGAAAACTTTCCACTGACTTAAATTGTTTCTGTTCCTAGAAACCAAGATTGTGTTGCATGGAAAAAAACCTCGTGGCAGACCACCCAGAGTTCCGGTTCTACAAAGTAAGAGTAAAGTTTTATTAATATTCTGAAATTTAATGCAGATGTTTGCCCATGTTGTTGAATTGTATGTGATCTGTAGGGTAAAGGTATCCATGTAAATGTATTTTTTTATGCCTTTTATGATCATTCCTACCCTACATCCTTTGTTTCTTCTTAAAGCCTCAGAGTACAATTCAGTGAAAATTATTTATTATTTGTATGTTGAATGATTTCATATGTAGGAAAAACTTTCCACTGACTGAAATTGTCTCTGCTCCTAGAAACCCAGATTGTGTTGCATGGAAAAAAGCCTCGTGGCAGACCACCCAAAGTTCCAGTTCCACAAAGTAAGAGAAGTTTTTTTCAATTTTTATTTTTTTTATTTTTTTTTATTTTTTTGCTGCTCATAATGTTTATACAACAGTTCATCTCTGTTGAGATATGGAGTGCTAAATTATATATATATATATTCTGGGATGTAAGGTCAGGTGATGCGTAACATCACAGCCTCTCCTTGACAAATGTCAACCCCGCCTTCTCGTGGTACATCCTGTTCCCACTAAAGGGACTCTGACGACCACCAATAGCGGTATAACTATACCATCGGGATTAGAGGAAATAATATCCCACACTCACCAACCCGCTTGGCCAGCGTGGTGAGTTATGGCCAAACCCCTCCAAAATGACTCCACAACTTAAATCTTGGCCCTAAATCTCCGGCAGCTGGAATGTACCTGGCCAAGGCAGCGGCCAGTGCGACATGAAGGCAGAGGGTGCTAAGAATCCCCGGAGGACCGGACTAGGCTGCCATCTGATGCTGACCTTGGCTACATATAACGGACGCTCCCTATCTTCTGATTCAAGGCTTCTTGAATTGGAAGAGGAACTACAAAGGATCAAGTGGGACATCGTCGGGCTAAGTGAGGTAAGGAGAAAAGGAGAAGATCTCATTGAACTGAAAAGTGGACATCTCTTCTACTATCGTGGGACAGATACTGGCAGAACTAGTGGTGTTGGATTTATAATAAACAAGAAACTGAAGGATAAAGTTGTAGAAGTTGAAAGTTCCTCTGACAGAGCTGCACGACTTGTTATCCAACTCTCGAGAAGATACCAGGCTCAGATTATTCAAACTTATGCACCCACCACAAGTCATGCTGAAGAAGAAATTGGAGAATTTTATGAGAAAATTTGATCAATGCATCCTTCAGTGCTTACGTATGCTTATGAGTGTTTGATCAATGCATCCTTCCAGTGCTTACGTATGGTGCAGAGACGTGGACCTTAGCTAAAAGAGACATACAAAGGCTGCAGACAACTCAAAGTAGCATGGAGAGGTGCATGCTTGGTGTAGCCAGGAGAGATAAGAAGAGGAACACGTGGATCCGAAAAATGACAAGAGTGGAAGACATCATGATCAGAGTTAAATCCCTGAAATGGCAATGGGCTGGACATACTGCCAGAAGAACAGACCATCGATGGCCAGCCGAAATTTTAGATTGGATTCCAAGGGACAGGAAAAGACCCAGAAGAAGACCACATGGAAGATGGGTGGATGAAATTCGAAAGTATGCGGGAGTGACATGGAGGAGACTGGCACAAGACAGACCGTTGTGGAGGAAACTTGGGGAGACCTTCGTCCAGCAGTGGATTGATAATGGTTGACAATGATGATGATGATGATGATATATATTCTATTAAGAGACTGAAGCAAAAAAATTTTTGACTCACACCAAGTACAACATAGAAAAGGTTATGTATTGACCGGTGTGAGTAAAAAGAGAAAAATAAAACAACTGAATGTAGAAAGTGTCGAGAATACTGAGCCTTGGCTTTATCAAGGACCAGCAAAAACTCTGCATTTTCTCACTTCCACAAAGACCTATTTGGAAATGGGTTTCTGCAAAGTCATAGATGCAAGTAATAAGCCCACCAAAAAATTTTTTTAAATATATATTTTAAAGAATATATATAAATGTCATGACCTCCGCAGAGTTGCATGACCAAGCTTTAGTTAACAATTTAGCTAGCATCCATAACTTTCCTGGCCCGACCCATGCTCTTCATCTGTTACTATTAAACAGAAAGAAGAAGATTATAGAAAACTCAAGTTGTAAGAGTGACATAATAAATCAGAAATAATGTTCAGCAATAACAAATTACCAAAGTTCGCCTGAGAGAGTATTTAAACCTGAATAGCAATACAAAAGTATTACAAATTCTTAACATTGCAATAAAAAAGGAGATATTAATTTTTTTAAAACAGAGATTCTTGAAAGAAAACTGGATTATAAAAACCCCCTACTCCACAACTTCTGACAACACAAAAACGAGAATATAATAAAGACAATAATTAATTAAAGAAATGCATTGTGAAGGTTATATGACATGAACAATTAGTTGCAATATGTACAAAGTATTTCAGAAGTGCTTTAAGTGCATAATTAAGTAGTTATTAAGAACTTAACTACATTGAAAACACAGCGCAGATTACAAGAACAATGAAACGGCCGGCTGTTTTGACCTTAGTTCCCTAAAAAACACGCAAAGTTACCCAGAAAAGAAAGAGTTAAAATCTGCAAAAAAGTTAATAGACTTGCCAGTGCCTAAAAGCTGAAAGCAAAAAAAGAAAAAAAGTACAAGAAGTTCAATCATTGAACTTGGAAATATCTACACTGGAATAATAACATATCAACCAAAGTAATTGAGAATGTACTAATTTCTCAGGTGCTTAGAATTTCAAGAATTTGCAGCAACAATTTGGACTTCAACTACCACATTAATATACTATTAGACAGTTTTCTAGAGAACAAAATTCCTACTTCTTTCATCAAAAGAACTTTAAGAAAAATTATTCTGAATAATAGAGTAAGGTTGGCAGATCTGCTTTAATTTTCTATGCAGTTAATAATATGATTCTGACCAATGAAAGCCTTTTGGAAGTTGGCTAGAGAATGCCTATTAACTACAATAAGGAACCTTAGTGCTATGGATAAGAAGGTCCTATTAAAAATAAAAAATTAAATAATATGGACAAAATCACAAAAAAGCTTAAAAATCTGTTTATAAAGGAAAATAAAAATAAATATAAAAGAAAACTAGTTATTCGCTCACTAGAATAGCTATACTAAAAATAGTAAAACTAACATTAAAATTAATAGGATTCTGAATAGTCTACAGAAGCTCACTAAGGTGATTAAATACATGCAAATATTATTAAATACACTACTTGTGTATTTCATAATATTTCTCATGTATTCTGGAGAGTTAATACTGCTCTTTCTGATCATACAGGTCCACAATCTTAATTATATATTTTTTTCTCTAGTTAAAATCTCCGCGAGTAGGATTTTTCAGTGTGTGGAGGCCTTCAGCCCCACCCACACCACCCCCAGCGACTAGGGAGTAGCAGGGGGTTTGGAAGTTTGGGTTAAAAGGTCGGCCATGTTTCCTCAAGAATGGAGGAAGTTCAGTTGCATAAGAGGTAAGCTCTCTTCATTGTCTTTGGGTTTTGGGATTTCCTAAGTTCAATGATTGAACTTCTTGTACTTTTTTTCTTTTTTGCTTTCAGCTTTTAGGCACTGGCAAGTCTATTAACTTTTTTGCGGATTTTAACTCTTTCTTTTCTGGGTAACTTTGCGCGTTTTTAGGGAACTAAGGTCAAAACAGCCGGCCGTTTCATTGTTCTTGTAATTTGGGCTGTGTTTTCAATGTAGTTAAGTTCTTAATAACTACTTAATTATGCACTTAAAGCACTTCTGAAATACTTTGTACATATTGCAACTAATTGTTCATGTCATATAACCTTCACAATGCGTTTCTTTAATTAATTATTGTCTTTATTATATTCTCGTTTTTGTGTTGTCAGAAGTTGTGGAGTAGGGGTTTTTATAATCCAGTTTTCTTTCAAGAATCTGTGTTTTAAAAAAATTAATATCTCCTTTTTTATTGCAATGTTAAGAATTTGTAATACTTTTGTATTGCTATTCAGGTTTAAATACTCTCTCAGGCGAACTTGGTAATTTGTTATTGCTGAACATTATTTCTGATTTATTATGTCACTCTTACAACTTGAGTTTTCTATAATCTTCTTCTTTCTGTTTAATAGTAACAGATGAAGAGCATGGGTCGGGCCAGGAAAGTTATGGATGCTAGCTAAATTGTTAACTAAAGCTTGGTCATGCAACTCTGCAGAGGTCATGACATTTATATATATTCTTTAAAATATATATTTTTTAAAAAAAATTTTTGGTGGGCTTATTACTTGCATCTATGACTTTGCAGAAACCCATTTCCAAATAGGTCTTTGTGGAAGTGAGAAAATGCAGAGTTTTTGCTGGTCCTTGGTAAAGCCAAGGCTCAGTATTCTCGACACTTTCTACATTCAGTTGTTTTATTTTTCACTTTTTACTCACACCGGTCAATACATAACCTTTTCTATGTTGTACTTGGTGTGAGTCAAAAAATTTGTTTGCTTCAGTCTCTTAATAGAATGTGAATTCTGAATTTTCATAACTGCTGCGTTGCGCGTTTTGATCTTCAGGTTATTTTGCATCTTTCGTTTTAAATTCTAAAGTTTTTCTTATGTTTTCGGCTTTGCTCTTTAGTATATATATATATATATATATATATATATATATATATATATTGCAAGGTATCTCAACACTCAAAAATAATTTATTTATATATTGAAGTAAATTTTATTTATTTATTTTCAAAATAGATTCACATTAAACCCATCTTCCCTCCTTGCAAAGAAATATTTTTCACATTTGATATTACACTTATTGCTGTTCTCATCTAATTGCTACTTCTAAAAATACATTCATTGCCATCATTAATAGCAACTTTCTACTTGTTTGACTCCAGGATAAATTAAATTTAAAATTTGTATTTGCAAAACAACAGTGAAATCAAAATTTTAAGTCTGCCAATAAGACAGTACCTGCAAAAATTATACTCCAAAGTTCTGCTCAAATATACAGCTGTTTTTGTGATTTAAAGATGATTGTTCTAATGGGGGATATGATGAGTATTCTGTGTGCTGAACACTTGAGAATATTGGGGATATATGCCTGAGAAATGATTCATCGAACATTCATTGTATCATTCATATTGTTTTACTAAACTGAATCTATCATATGGACAACAATAACAGATTTTATTTCAAAACCTGAAATGAGAAGAATTGCTGCTAAATATGTTTTCTGTCTGTTGATTACACAGCCCCCCCCCTAAAAAAATATCAGGGGCCTCAGAAGTTAGACCTATTCTTTGGTAAATTTGAGGTGCTGATTCCAAAAATGGCATCAGTTTTGCCCTATCAGCTCTAGTTTTGGAGAAAGGGCATATCTGCCCTATTCTGATGTGCAGAAATATTGTTATTTTATGTGCATAAAGTCAGTGTATATTGTTATTTTATGAGTGTAAAGCCAGTGTCGGTTAGTCTAATTGGGAGTTTGTGAACAACCAAACAACCAGATAATCTAATGTGATCTAATTTTGTTTGCAGATTGAGTAAACACCATGGCTTCCCCACAAAGAAGTTGCTTGAATCATCCAGATGTCTTTTGCTACATTTGTGGTGAGTACACCCTTAAAGAAAGTAGGAAACCTATTTCTGAGTTTGTGAAAAGGGCATATCTTGGTTAGTTTATTGTTCAGCTTGGAGATCAAGATAAGTCGTGGGCTCCCCATATTGTATGCAAAAGTTGCATGGAGCATTTATGGCAGTGGACAAATGGAAAAAGGAGTTCTCTGAAATTTGAAATACCAATGGTGTGGAGGGAACCTAAAAACCACCATGATGACTGTTATTTTTGTCTTGTCAACATCAAGGGCATCAGTCGAAACAATTGGACATATCCTGACCTCAATTCAGCAAGACGACAGCATCCACACTCAAATGAGGTACCCCCATTCCATCTTTCATCCACCTACCAGAGCTGCCAGAGGATGAGGAATCAAGCATGTCTGATTACATTCAAGATAACAGCAGTGGGGAAAGTGACAGTGATTTCGTAGGAACTTCATCAAGCGCTCAACCTTTTAACCAACATGAACTGAGTGACCTCATCAGGGATCTGAACCTCTCAAAGGAGACCTCAGAATTGCAGGCCTCCAGGTTGAATGAAAAGAATTTACTTCGATCTGGAACCAACATTACGTTTTACCGTAGCAGAGAAAAGGACTTGCTGCCCTTTTTTCTCTAAGGACAACAACCTAGTTTTCTGCAATGATGTCAGTGGCCTTCTCAGGAAAGTGGGTCTATCATCATGCATGACAAATGAATGGCATGTCAGTGGCCTTCTCAGGAAAATGGGTTTATCATCATGCATGACAAGTGAATGGCATGTCAGTGGCCTTCTCAGGAAAATGGGTCTATCATCATGCATGACAAATGAATGACACCTTTTTATTGATGGCTCCAAGCGGAGTTTAAAATGTGTTATTTTACACAACGGCAACAGATATGGCTCAATTCCAATTGGTCGCTCAGCCAGTATGACAGAGACGTACAAGACAATCTCTCTAGTCTTGGAAAACCTCAAGTATCAAGAACATCAATGGATGATTTGTGTAGACCTAAAGATGGTGAACTTTCTCCTTGGTCAGCAAAGTGGCTACACAAAATATTCATGCTTTATAGTTCTTTGGGACAGCAGAGCCAAATACAACCACTGGATAAGGAAAGTGTGGCCTCTCAGAAAAGATATGGTAGTTGGAGAACAAAATGTCATTAAGGAACCTTTGGTAAGCAGAAACAAAATCATCCTGCCACCTTTACATATAAAGCTAGGCCTAATGAAACAATTTGTAAAATCGTTGAACTCAGAAGGTTTGTGCTTTGGCTATTTATCATGTACATTCCCTGGACTGAGCACGGAAAAACTAAAAGCAGGGATTTTCGATGGTCCCCAGATAAGGCAGTTTATAAACGATCCATATTTCATAGATTCAATGGACAACATTGAGTTTTGTGCCTGGACTTTGTTTGTTCTAGTTGTCAAAAACTTTCTTGGCAAACATAAGGCAGACAACTACTCTGAATTAGTTGAGGACATGCTCTCCAATTTTAATTAGCTCGACTGTAATATGAGCATCAAGGTCCCTTACCTACATAGCCACCTAGATCGCTTTCCAGAACCTTGGTGATTTAAGCAAAGAGCAAGGTGAAAGATTTCACCAGGACATAAAAACTATGGAAGATGGATACCAGGGTAGGTGGGATACCCACATGATGGCAGATTACTGCAGGAACCTTCAGCGGGACTGTCCTCCTAGATCTCACTCTAGAAAGTTCTATAAAAGATGTTTCTCATATGTTGAATGACTGATAATTTTATATGCTCTTGTGTTGAAATATACAGATTTAGTAATACATATTACAGATTTAGTAATATGTGCTTGTTTCAATAGTATGTACACTGCTGGACAATTGCTAAGGACGGATCATAAATGGCTATATAGCGCATAAAAAAGTAAGTGTGGTTGGATGCCAAGTGAAATAAAATAATGTCAGAATGCCAGGACATTACAAGAAAGACAATTTATTGTGCTCTGAAATCCAGAAGGCTTTGAAACGTGTTCAAGGGACAAATAGGCCGTTTTGTGCAGAATATGTAAACGTGAAAAAAATGCAATTACTGCCCACAGGCGTTCCGGCGTAAGATGTCAAGTACGGGATATGGCCACCATGGAGGGCGATGCAAGATTCCACACATTGTGTCATGCTTTGCACAACATTATCAAGCAGCTGTTGGGGTAATTTATCTCATTCCTCTGTCAGTGCACAGATGAGGGTGTCCTTGTTTATTGGAGGGCATTGGCGACCAGCAAGACTCCTCCCCAAAGCATCCCACACATTTTCAATGGGATTCAGATCTGGAGAACGTGCTGGCCATACGAGGCGTTGAATATCCTCGCTCTCAAGACACTCCTGGACAGCGATTGTTTGATGACATGTTGCGTTGTCGTCCACGAAAATGAATCTATCACCGACAGCACCATGGAACATGCGAACAGGTAGCAGAACATCATTAATGTATCATTGGCCAGTCATAGTCCCAGTTGGAAGCACATAGAGGGATGTACGGCCATTGATCATGATGCCAGCCCATACCACGACACTACATGTCGGATATCGGTCCCTTTCCTGTATGTTTGCTGGACAATATGCAGTACCACTATCACGCCAGATCAGTTGTCGTCGACAATCAGGCGATAGACTGTATCTACTGTCATCTGAGAAGAGGACAGCAGACCAGTCGTTATCAGTCCAATTGCGATGTTGATGGCACCATTGCAAACGGGCGGTACAGTGACGTCTGGACAATGGGATGCACACAATAGGATGGCGGGCGTACAGTCCTCCTTCATGCAAAGGTCTGGCGACAGTTTTTTGGGAGATCAGCCTGCCAGCAGCAGCCATAAACTGATTTGCCACCTCACTAGCTGTGCTGCGCCGGTGTCTTTTTGTTGATAGCACTATGTACCGATCTTCTGCAGGTGTCGTACTGCGAACACAACCTCCCCCGTGTCATTTGCTACACTCTCCATTTGTTTGAAATGATTTCCAAAGCCTTGAAACAACACTGTGGCTGACGTCGAACTCCCTGGCAACATCTGTTGTTTTTCGCCCTTCTTCAATCTTGCCAATAATACGGCCACGCGTAAAATCATCTAGTTGATGCCAGGAAGACATACTGAAAATTGCAAGTTCGTCAATTGATTCTTTCCCTTTCAACTTTGCGTTTGAACAACAACGGTCAATACGCGTCAAATCCTTTATATCTCTTATCAGCGCTATGACGTCACGAACAAGTTCGGCAATCCAAAATTTGCATACGCACAACATGTCTTACCGTATCCCGCACTTATGCTAATTTCCACATTTTCCTGCCTTCCATTTTATGGTTGCTATCGTTGCTATTGTCATCCGTCCTTAGCAATTGTCCAGCAGTGTATATAGTGTCAATATTTGTCAAGATAATGTCAAAAATAGCAGATCATGCAATGTAGGATCCCGAAATTTGACAGATGATCAGTGAAATCAGCATATAAGGTGGGTATGCCCTATCTCCAAAACTAGAGCTGAAAGGGCAAAACTGATGGCATTTGTGGACTCTGCACCTCAGATATTTCCAAATATATCCAAGATTTTGTAATATGTGCTTGTTAAATAGTATGTAATACTCATTAATATTTGTCAAAATCACGTCAAAAATAGCAGATTATTGGATGTAGGATCCCGAATTTTGATGGATGACCGGTGGAATCAGCATATAAGGTGGGTATGCCCTATCTCCCAAACTAGAGCTGGTAGGGCAAAACTGAGGACATTTTTGGAATCAGCATCCCAAATATATCCAAGAATAGGTTTAACTTTCAAGGTACCAAAATGTGTGTTGGGCAGTGTTATGAACAAAAGGAATGTTTAATCTCTGTATCTCAAAAACTTCTAAAAAAATGTAATGTACAATTTAACAGAAAATATTGACTTAAAATAATTGTGAGAAATAGTATTCACTGTGAGAGTGCATTAGCTTGTGCAGCATCATCTGTCTGGAGCTGCCAAGTATACCGGTTTACCCGGATTCTGCCCGATTTCGGATATATTTCATGGAACCCAATGTTTCTACAAAAGATCCGATTTAATGGCTTTCCTATTGTTTTCTTTTCTTTATTTATTATGCATGGTATCCCCCGCCCTCCCCCATTAATGATATCATGATATCAGCCATCGTTTTTCTCCAGCATCAATACTAGCTGTGGTAATCTGTAATAAATGGAGACAAATGTTGTTTTTAATCAACAGCACATCAAGTTCCAGGGTTGTAAGCCTTACGATGGTAGCAAGACAGTCAGTGGCTTGGAAAGTTGAAGTACTGGCTTATGATGTCGCATCCACGGCGCTACTGTGGAACCTCGTTGGAGTGGGAGGCTGTTTATTTGTTAGCTAACACTCAAGTTGAACTCTGATTCCCATAGTTTGTTCGATCTTTCAAACCAAACAAGTTGTGTTGCAAGTTATTATTTCATTTCACAGCCCCAGAATGGGGACTGAACGTCAGTAGAGTACCGAAGATTTTTGAAGAAATACTCCGAAAAATTCGACTTTGTAAAACCATCATGTAAGGGTGAGTTTCATGTGTATTGCACTTTATGTAACACTGATTTCTCTGTTTCTCAAGCTGGACATGGGGACATCGGCGCACATGCTGGAACTAACAAGCGTGTAAAAAATCATGATAACACAAAAAGTGTGTGCAACTTGGTTTGTTTTTGTTTCAGTGCCAAATCAGGATGTATACTGGTCATGAAAGTCATGAAATTGAGCAGGTGGTCAAGAAGTAATGAAATTGAGCAAGTGGTCATGAAGTAATGAAAAAGTAATGAAATTGAGTGGGTGGTCATGATTTTTTTTTTTTGTTTTTTGTATCAGCACTTAATTGAATGAAGACAAGTTTGCACACCTAGAAAAAAACACGAACCGGCACCCTTATAAACCACCATGTAGTCCATGCCCTGTGACATATATATAAAAAAACATGTCTTCATCAAAAGCTGATGTTGTGAATCTTCTAAAAAACAACTGAAACAGTTCAATCCTATGAAGGACAAACTTAATCACTTCCAGATGAATTTACTACAAAGTGCAAACCATGACTTTATCAAGTTCTTACAGAAGCTGCTATGCATGTTTCATGGCGATGCTGCAGTTGAAAGAGGCTTTGCTTTAACAAAGAACTTTTATTGTGGAATAACTTTTTTACGGGTCTTTTAGAGGTTATTTTTAATGAAAGTTGGTTGTCAAATTTTCGAACTAAAGCCTAGTTCGTCATCAGGACTATGTCACTGGAGTAGTTGCAGGCAGCAACTACTCCAGTGACATAGTCCTGATGACGAACTAGGCTTTAGTTCGAAAATTTGACAACCAACTTTCATTAAAAATAACCTCTAAAAGACCCGTAAAAAAGTTATTCCACAATCACTATGAATAGAGGTGCCATAAATGCATTTACAACTAAGAACTTTTAATTGAAAACTTAGAAGAAGATGCAGTTGTTGCAGAAAGAAGTGTTTACAGTGCAATACAATCGTTAGGTGGTTTAGCTAATAGTGAGAAAGAACTGAATGTGGACATCATAAAATCAATGATATTAGCTGTCAAAAATGCTTCATCAAAAAGAGTCTCAATAAACCCCTTAAAGAAGAAGAAATCTGACGAAGATGAAGTGGCCAATCGTTAAAGGAGAGCAGTCCAAGAACTAAAAGAACTCAAAGATAAGAAAAGAAAGCTTATAGAAAAGGCAAAAGAAGAAGCTGAAGTTTTAGATTCTGAGATAACAAGTTTAGCTGAGATACTTAAACACTGAATCTTTCACTGTGAAATTTCAGTCTCTATAAATTTTGTACATTCAAAGAATTCTTGAAATCGTCATCACACGCATAAGTTACGCTGAAAAATTAATATCATCTCTTAGCATTCTCGCACTTTTGGAAAATACAAACTGTCTGCTCTTAAGTCATACATTCACCGGGCCAACCTTATTTGCTCTTCAATTAGAATATCAGAACATCAACAACATTGGCAAATTGCACGGCTTTCCACCCCTCTTATTACATAAACTAATCAAGAGGTTTGAATCACAGAATAGATCTAGTTTACTGCCTGAACCTTCCACCACCCATCAGTTTGTTGGCACTTTGCCCTTTAGCCTGTCCTTCATTCATAAAGTTTGCTCTATTTTCAAGTCTTTTGGCTACAGGATTGCAGTCAAACCACCTCCACATCTTCTCAAACTCATCCTTAAGAACAGAGATCTCAATAAACCCCTAGATTTACAAGGTGTCAACTCTATCCCTATCAACACATCCACAGGCGGTACCCACTATATTGGTAGTACTTAACGCAGCATAAAACGGCGTTTGATGGAGCATATCGCTGATGTTAAGAAAGGTATCCTTTCCACCTCCCTTTCAATTTTAACCATCAGCGATACGTCCGCGGCTCCCGATTGGCACAATGTTAAGCGAATCGCCCCATTCAGCAATCCGCATGCCCTCAGATACTGCAAAAGCATTGAAATCTACCTTACCCCTAACACCTGCAAAACTGACGCACCTTTTAACATCCCTATTATTTGGAAAGCAATTTTGAAATCTGGCCACAACTGACGCTTTTACCACATGTCTCATTCCATGGCTGATGAAGGTAGAAGTCGCTACCGAAACGTCCCGCTCATAATTTTTCAACGTAACTTATGCGTGTGATGACTATTTCAAGAATTCTTTTAATGTTTTGTGTGTTACGTGTTTTCCTGCCAATTCTTCCCACTATGGTTTTGTGCATTCATAGTTTTTATATTGCCTTAATAAAAACTTGTAAGTTTTTACAGCATTACCATGTTAAAAGAATTTGTGTATTAATAGATGTAATGACAGATATTTCTCAAAATAGCCATACCCCATCCTATATGAGAGTTGAATGTTTTTATATCTTTAAACACATAGAATTTGGTGAATGGCATAGTGCAAGCCATACACTGAAGTGCCAGAAAAACTGGTACAGACGAGCTTTTGCAAAATACATAGCAACGTCACCTATGTGCGTACTCGGTTGCGTCCACCAGTGCATATATAAAGCGATAGACATTCTTGCCAGCTGTCAGAGCTGTTTTCGGCATGAGAATGACAAGTAATAACGATTTAATCTATTTTCAACGTGGTGTCATAGTTGGCACTCGTGAAATGGGCCATAGTATTTCGGAGGTAGAAACGAAGTTTGGATTTTCACGGACGACCATTGAAAGGGTGTACCGTGACTACAAGAATTCCGGCTTAACCTCCAACCTACGATACCAGTGTGGCCGTAAAACGACATTGGGTGAACGTGACCATCGTTGGCTGTCAAGAATCGTTTCATGCGATAGGCGTGCAACACTCTCGCAGGTATCATCGGAATTCAATGCTGGAGCCTCGACAAGCATCAGTGTCCGGACTGTGCAACGTACCCTGCACGATATGGGCTTTGGGAGCCGACGCCCAACTCAAGTCCCCTTGATGGGTGCACGCCACAGAGCTATGCGCCTCGCTTGGGCACGGCAACACTGCCACTGGATACTTGATGACTGGAAACAAGTAGCCTAGTCTGACGAGTCGCGTTTCCAACTGTATCGGGCAGATGGAAGGATTCGTGTGTGGCGCAAACCCCATGAAGCCATGGATCCCGCCTGTCAACAGGGAACGGTACCAGCTGGTAAAGGGTCTGTAATGCTATGGGGTGTGTTTAGCTGGACCTCACTGGGAACCCTGGTACGTCTACAAATGTCTGTGACTGGCCAACGCCATTTGCGCATCCTTTCTGATGAGAATCCGAGACCTCAGAATACACCCGAATTGTAAAACGCTCTGCAGGAAGTATGGTGTGCATTGCCTACAGCATATTTCCAGAAGCTAGTGGAGTCCGTGCCCCATTGTATTTCTGCAGTCCTGAGCTCCTGTGGGGGACCTACCAAGTATTAGACTGCTGTACCAGTTTTTCTGGCACTTCAGTGTACATAATTATATTATTCATGTTAAGCAAATTTAGTAACATAAGAATTACATTCAGCTTTCATCTCAACTGGCTTTTGGGTAGGGGTTCATTAAAAAGCAACCCCCCCTTCTCCCCCATATAGCCATTTTAGCAGCAATATTATAGACACATCAGTTTTGCCTAAACTATTGTCACATGGAATTAATTTCAGCATTTGTAAAAATAAAAAATAACCTGGGATCTCAAGCCCCAGGTTATATTTTTTATTATATTATGAGTCTAGCTAGAATGGTTGTCATTGTGCCACTCATTGTCAAGAAGTCATGAATTTAACTGAAGATATCATGAAAAGGTCATGAAAAAGTCATGAATTTCGTTCATTGTAAATCAGTAGACACCCTGCAAATGATTTTCAAACAATTTTTACAGAAATTCTGTTTACCAGATGTTTATTGGAGCACAACATACCACTAGCTACAGCTGATCATGTTTCCTGATTGTTGTCAGCTATGTTTCCTAACTCCCCAGAAGTAAAATGATATGCATATGGCAGAACAAACACTTTGCATATTGTTCAAGAAATGGCAGAATATCATTCAAAAAATGTTCTCTGTGATATTAAAAGTGGATTATTTTCTGTTGCAACTGACGGCAGTAATGATGCTGACAATCAACTGTATCCAATTCTGGTAATGTACTTTGATAATGATTGCGAGTAAGTGAGATGTAAGCTGCTTTTTGCCATGCCTGGAAACCAGTTCAGCAGGTGAAAATACCTCCAGACTTGTGTTAAAAAAATTTCAGCATCCTGATATTCCGTGAATGAATTGTCTTGCTTTATCCTGTGGTGACGCTCCTGTTACAGTGAGGAGAAAAAATGGTGTAGCGTCATTTCTGGAAGAAAGAACAGCCTACACTTATTGTGTTTGGTTGTGTTTTCCATGTGTTAAATTTGGCTGCTGAAAAGGGGTCTGCAACATTACCTTTTCAAATTGATGAATTTTTGGTTAACATTTGGTATTTTCTGGAGAAAAGTGTAAAGAAAAAATGAACTTAAGAAATTTCAAACTCTTTGTAATGTGGAATCACAAAAAATTCTGAAACATTGCTTTACTAGATGGTTATCCTTGGTAAATGCTTAGACTGGGTTTACATCAATGGAGATGCGTTATGTTATACAGGGATTCCATAAAGTCTTTCTTACATTACAAAAAATAATATAAAAAAATGTATTATAGGTACAAGAAAGGGATTGCACGACAATGATGGTGCACAAGTAGTTTTTTTTTCCAGTGTCAGCACACCTCCACACGGGCGCCATTTGTGGCCCGGGGAACATCTAAGTGATATTTGATATCATGTCGTGCTTAATTTAACATCTCAGCAGAGACAGAACCAATGACATCCATTATTCTGCTCTTCAGCGTCTCGACATATGGAACACTGCTAGAGTAAACTTGATCTTTCACATAACCCTACAGGAAAAAGTCTAGAGGGTTATGTCGAGCAATCGAGGTGGCCATGTCATGGGACTGTCGCTGCCAATCCATGTGTCCATAAATGTGGCATTCAGATATTCACGAACCATTATTGACCAATTTGGTGGGGCACTGTCTGTTGGAAAATAACCAAAGATTGAAGTGCATGCAACTGAGGTGCTACAAAAAAAGATCCAGTCTTTCCAGGTTCATGTTACCACGGGCTCTGTAAAAAAGAAGGGTCCGATGAATCTGTCATGCATCAGGCCGCACCGTACTTTCACTTTTGGGCTAGTCCTTTGTTGTTCGATGACATAATGGGGATTTTCTGATCCCCAGATTAGCAAATTGTGCCTATTTACTGTACCAGAGACGTGGAATGTGGCTTCATCTGAGAAACAGACACGGTGCAGATTATCACTATCATTAGCTATGTGCTGCAACATCTCCATCGCAAATGCAGCAAGGCGATGCTGGTCATCAGGCTGAAGAGCTTGAACAATCTATGCCTTATAAGCGTACAGATGAAAATGTGTAAAATTTTGTGAACCGTGGCACAGGGAATCCCAGTTTTCAGTACAGCGTGACGAATAGATTTTCGGAGGCTTCGCAGAAATGTCTCCTAAACAACTGCAGCTGTCTCTTGTGTAACTGATGGACGACCTGCTCCGGGGAGATCGCCAAACCCATTGCTTTAAACTTTTCATACCAAATTTTTATGCTTTTTTGGTCTGGTGGTGATCGTCTGTTTGTACTCTTTTCTGAAATGATGCTGAACAGTAACCCCCATTTTTTGTGGAACCATGACACGCACGCCACTTTTTCTTGCATGGATGCCATTATCGATGAAATGCTCCTCTCATTCAGCAGTAGCGCTTACCTAAAGAACAGAAAAAAAGAACTTTATGAGTGCAGGGTTCCCATGGGTCAGGGAAAACCTGGAATTGTCAGGGAATTTGATTTTTGTCCAAAAAAATCAGGGAAAAGTCAGAGAAAATTGCTATTTTTCACCAAAACCTAGAAAATCTGCACAACTATCCTGGAAAATGAGCAATTCCTTGTCAGACCTGCCAAGTGTTTAGATTTTGTCATGTTTTGTACCCGAATCCTCCTTTGCTAGCGGGTTCCGTTTGCTGCTGAACCCGGAAGTCCGAGGGAGAAACAAGAAGGTCACGTGCCACTTTTGCTGAGAGAGAAAAAGAGGGATTGAGCAGGGGGGAGCACATGATATTCGCACCGAGGTTAAGATTTCCTGCGCCTCTGCTGTCTTTTCAGAATAGGGGGAAAGGGAATGCCAATGCTAGTGGCGCTTCCCTTCTCCCCTCCAGCTCTTTGTTGATGTGAAGTTGCTCCAACGAATGTGAACGCAACCGTAAGTACAGGTTATCGTATTTTAGCGTTATCTTTCAGGTGGAAGCACGTGAGCTTTGAGCAGTCTTTGAGTTAAAAGATCTTCACGCTTCTTTTACATTATGTTAGCATTTTGTTCAAAATGAGCAATAAAAAAACAGTTTTCAATTTGGAAGGGACCGATAAAGAATTGAATCCACAATAGGCAAACTGGATCGAAGTGGTACACATGGACCTGTATACAGCACGTTGTCGACTTTGCTGTAAAACATTCAACTTAAGCAACATAGGCAGACAAGCTAGTCACGAGAAGAGTGTTTAAGCACTGGAAATCAGTCAAGAGTACAAAGCAAGTATCTATTTTTACCTTATTTACATACATGAGATTCTTCCGCAGATTCGCGGAATTCAGCTTTTTTTTCATCATTTGGGTCATTCTCGAGATCGATGCAGAACAGAAGAGAAGGGGGGGGGGGTCGTTTTCCGTCTGGGGATAGTATTTCGTCTGTCAAAACTTTCGAAAACTGAAGTTAAATGGAGTGACGATTTTTCCTGTAATCGTAATTCCTTTTTTCGCACGATGTTGCCTGTTCCCAATATTGTTATTAAATGTAATTTTATTGCATAAATGTTTGTGTTTCAGCAGGAAACTGTGGGCAACGATTTCCAAAAACGGAAGTTAAGACGGCGCGAAGATTTCCCTGTAGCCTTCAGGCAAAGATTCTTCTGTGGATTCGAATAATTTTGCCATTTCCGTTATCATTTTAGGCATTCTAGAGATCAATGATGTATTCAGGCATCTTCTCGGGGGTAATTAGCCCCCAAATATCCATCCCCCCTATTTTTTTAAAAAATGTTGGCGGTCTCCCCTTATATTTTGTCTAATTGTGTTCGTTTATAGCTGAATATTTGGAGATTTTAATTTAAAAAATTTAAGAAAATGAGGGGAAATATAATAATAATAATAATAATAATAATAATAGTAATAATAATAATAAAAAACATCTGCATGGACTTCAATCTGAAATTTCTATCATCTTTCAACAAAACATTAAACACTCCTCGCTGAAGGGACAATTTTTCAAGCACTGACAACTCGGACTACTTCCGCAATAAAAACTTAATTCCACAGAGTATAGATGTTTGCACTGCAATACATCATAATAGTTTGAAAGCTGGCATTCAGCTTTTTTCCAGTCTTTCGAATGCCGACTTTCCATATACTCGGTTAAGGTGACGTTAGTGCTTCCAATACAACAAAATATTTGCTATCTAATTTTTAACAATAGTAAATTATTAGAAATTGTTCACACAAAAATGTTTTTTTTTTCTGACGGTAGTGATTTACTCTCTGTGACAAAAAAGAAAAAAAAAAAAAAAATCGAGGCACCACAAACTGCCATCCAAAAGGTTAGTTATTTTTTGTATTTTTACTACTATTTGCTAATCTAAAGGGGCCAAAACCAAATTGCAGGGGAATGGCTTACACCATTCGTTTTCAATGGTGTAAGCCATTCCCCTGCCACTGTAATGATTCCTAAATAATCAGAGACGTGCTTGGAGTAAGGCAAGGGCATTTTTATCACTCCTAATGTCTTGGAGGTATTTTCTCCAGCACAGGTTTACCTTACTAGCATCCTCAATATTTTTTTACACCATCCCATGCTGACATCCGTGGTCTATTACTGAATAAAAGTATAGGTATAATATTTTAATATTTTGAATCACTTGTATGTGTAGATTTCTTGGAATTTGCATTTGCGATATAAGAGCATAAGAAATTTTTGTACTTTATATATATATACATGTATGTATCACCATCAACCATTATCAATCCACTGCTGAATGAAGGGCTCCCCAAGTTTCTTCCACAACGGTCTGTCTTGTGCCAGTCTCTTCCATATATATATATAAAAAAATTGTAATTATATGTATGTAATCAGTCAAGTTTTAGCCCCCTCAAAATTTGTGATGCCCCCCCCCTCCCCGAAAAACTTCTGAATGCAACACTGCTAGAGATCAATGCACAACTGAACAGAAATGGGGGAGGGTAATGGGGGGAGAGGGATTCGTTTTTCATTTGACGACGGGATTCCGTCTTACGAAGCTTTCGAAAACGGAAGTTAGATGCAGCGAAGATTTCTCCTGTAAACTTTTTTTTTTTCCTCGCTATGTTCCTTCTGCCCAGTATTGTTCTTAAATACCCTTTTATTCCACAAACACTGCATTTCAACCTAAAAATGGAGGAAGAAATTTCTGAAAACAGAAGTCGTTCAGAGCAAAGATTTCTAGCGAAATCACATTTTTTTTCTTCCCGCGATGTTCTCACTATCCTGCGAGTGTGTTGTTAAGTGTTCCTTTCCCCCATAAATGCCTGCACTTAAGCTTGATACGGAAGGGGAAATTTTCCAAAAACGGAAGTGACGGAGTTTGAAAATTTGTTAGAATTGATGCATGGTATTCATATTCTGAAAGTCATACCATTTATCTAAAGTAGTGAAAGCTTTGATATCATGCATTCCTGGTCCTCAGGCTGAAAGTTCTTTCAGCATGATGGATAAATTATCATCTAAGGGAATAAAAGGGAAGGAGGAAAGGAAAATGGTGAAGAAATAGGAAGGGAATTATATCAACAGAAAAAAAAAACTAAGCAAAGATTGCTGTGCAGCTGCAGAGTCAACAAAAGACAAATATGGCCGTGGAACTTGTTGAGAAGAAAGCAACACAAGAGGAAAATTGAGCTGATGTTCTAGTAAGTACACACACACACACACACACACACACACAAAGGAAAGGAAGGAAGAAAGAAAAAGAGATGTGTTTGAAGCAGTGTCTTTTAAAATCACTTTATTTTGGTTTGAATACAGTGAACAATTCCATCTTGCTTGTGCTGCTTTATATTCACACTTTCTTGTCACATGTCCTGATTTTTTTTTTGCCCAATTAAAAAGTTCAGCTTTTTTGTTCCTTGGTCAGTCTCATGTATGTATTTAGCGGTGCTTCTAGTGTTGGAAGTGATAAAAAATACAAAGAGAGGAGTCAAACTCATCATTGGCATGTTCTTCAGTGGTGAATTATGTTACTAAAGAAAGAACTCTTACGTTCGAAATTTTGTGGGCTTTAAAATTAGTGGTGACACTCACCTTACAATGGCTTCAAGGATGCAGCACAGATATTTCAAGCCATGTTCCCTGATAGTGAGGTAGCGGAGAATATCACCTTGGGGAGCACGAAAATAGCGTACTTCACAAAAGAAGGACAAAAACTAATATTATTTCTCACATTCTTTTGTATAGTATAAAAGAATGTGAGAAAATAATGTCAATAGATGGGTTCAATTAAACAGGGCTGTCTGTAATAAATTGTAATGGAAAAATCCTAAGGTTTTCATGTAAGGAAATGAAGACAAACTTGAACATTTTAAATTCTACTTAAATGTTAGTCCTGGGTCTCAGCATTGAAGTTTGCACTACAGTGATTATATATATATATATATCTGCATTTAAGCTGGAAATTTCTTTGAGGAAGAATTCTAAAAAGAGGGTTTGTGTTGCACATGAGTCACAGTTGAAAAAAAAAATCACTAATAGTCTAAAAGACCTTATTTTTTCATGAGCTGTTGAAATGCTTGTTTTCATATTTCTTACTCTCTTCTTGGTGTATCAATAAACAGAGCAAGCATTTCCATATTTTTTTCTTATTTTCGAGAGAAATTAAAATTTTGTATTAGTTTTTACCCTATCCATCACAGTTTTTCAATTCTGTAAAATTGTTTTTGTGGTAGACAATACCAATTTTAAACTTTTGCTTTGTTTAAGAAAAGACAGGAGAATGTTTCCTTATTTAGTGTTATAGCAAGAAAAGACTAAGAAATATAAAGAAAATAATAACATGTCTTTTAAGTAAATTTGAAGTTTTAATTAAGTTAAGTGAAATTGAAGTTTTGAATCAAAGAATTCCTAAAAAGTTTCAGAGTCCACTCACCTACAGCTCTTGCTGCACCTTTATAAATAAAAGAAAGAAAAGAATTTAGAAGCGATAACAGGGTGCCCTAATAGTAAATAGAAAATAGCGTAGTGTGGAAAAAAATTAGAGTTAAAGAATTATACGGTTCCCAGTTAAGTGCGGAAGTTGTCAGCTGTCCTACGTACATACCTGCACAGCAGTCAACCACAAAGAGCAGCATCAAACAGAGGGAATGGTCAACGAAAAGGAAGGAGCCTGTAAAGAAAGTAGTGAAAGCACGGAAATGAAATGCAAGAGAGAGTACCCAGTTCTCACTATCTTTTAGCTCAAATATAGTTTCTTGCAAAATTTTCAAATTGCTTCTGTCATCTTTGCTCACTTAGTTTGATTGCAGGGCATCCTTGATTATGCATATCATCATCATCATCATCATTGTCAACCATTATCAATCCACTGCTGGACGAAGGTCTCCCCAAGTTTCCTCCACAACGGTCTGTCTTGTGCCAGTCTCCTCCATGTCACCCCTGCATACTTTCGAATTTCATCCACCCATCTCCTATGTGGTCTTCTTCTGGGTCTTTTCCTGTCCCTTGGAATCCAATCTAAAATTTCGGCTGTCCATCGATGATCTGTCCTTCTGGCAGTATGTCCAGCCCATTGCCATTTCAGGGATTTAACTTTGATCATGATGTCTTCCACTCTTGTCATTTTTCGGATCCACGAGTTCCTCTTCTTATCTCTCCTGGTTACACCAAGCATGCACCTCTCCATGCTTTATTGAGTTGTCTGCAGCCTTTGTATGTCTCTTTTAGTTAAGGTCCACGTCTCTGCACCATACGTAAGCACTGGAAGGATGCATTGATCAAACACTTTTCTTTTAAGACATAATGGCATATTGCTCTTGAAAATTATGCTGTTTCTTCCAAAAGCTCTCCAGGCAAGTTTTGTACGCCGATTAATTTCTTCATCAACGTGACCCTCACTTGATATCTGTTGTCCAAGATAAACGTACGTGTCTGTTATCTCCAGCTTTTCTCCATCAATCGATAAATCTTCATTTCTTGTAAAAGCATTGAACATCACTTTTGTCTTCTGAAAGTTCATTTTTAATCCCACTTCTTTACTCTTGTCAGCAAGTTCCTGGATCATACTCTGCAGCTCTGATGGGGTAGTTGCAAAAATGACTACGTCATCAGCAAAACGAAGGTGGGTTAGATAATCTCCATTAATCTTTATCCCCTTGTTTTCCCAGCTCAGCGACTGAAAAACACCCTCCAATGTGGCATTAAAGAGCTTCGGAGATATGGTGTCACCTTGTCTCACTCCCTTTCAATTTTTACGTGTGTTGTATTTTCAAACAGCCTAATCTTTGCACTTGCATTTTCATAGATGTTATTAATAATATTAATGTATGCATCTTCAATACCGCAGGTTTTCAGAGCCATTGTAACTGCTGATGGTTTCACCGAATCAAAGGCTTTTTCATAATCGATAAAAGCCATGCACAATGGAAGTTCATATTCCCTCGCTCTTTCAATTAGTTCTCTCAGCACGTGGATATGATCTATTGTGCTGTAGCCACTCCTGAATCCAGCTTGTTCTCTCGGTTGAGCCATGTCTAGTGCTACCTTCAAGCGGTGTGAAAGAACTTTAGTGAAGATTTTATAAACTACTGATAGGAGGCTGATAGGTCTGTAGTTTCCGAGATCCTCAATGTCACCTTTCTTATGTAGCAGGATCATTGTAGCGGTGTTCCAATCCTCAGGAATCTTTCCTTCATTAAGGCATCGAGTGAAAATTTGGGCGAGTACTGTTTCGATTTCTCCACTTGCTTCTTGTATGATGTCTACAGTAATTCCATCTTCTCCTGGAGCTTTTCCTCGCTTCATGTTCTTGATTGCATGTGCAACTTCTGCTGGAAGGACTGGAGGAACTCTGGTACTGGTATCTTTCATGATGTCTGGAGTGCATATATCATCCCTTTCATATAATTTGGAGTAGAAATCTTTCACTCTTGTCAAAATTTCGCCTCTATTTCTTGTTACAGAACCATCTTCTTTTCTCAGTGCCATAATCTGTTTTCTTCCCTTACTGAGATGTCCCTTTGCTATCTTTAGGCTTTGGTTGTTTTCAATTGCTTTCCTCACTAGTTCACAGTTGAATTTCCTTACGTCTTCAGTGATACTTTTTCTTACTGTCTTGCATAGCTCTATATATTCCACTTTGGAAGTCACATCTTCTTTAGTTGTCCTCATCTCTCTTCTTTTTTGCATCAACATTTTGGTTTTTCCTGATAATTTGTTCACATGCATATAAATATATATATATATATATATATATATATTCCCCAAATAGGCCTAACATTTCCCCAAGTAGTTCAGACTTGGGGGAGGGGTATTTTGGCCCTTAAAAGGGCTTCTTCTTCTTTTTTTTTTTTTTTTAGTTTCTCACTGGATTGTAACAACCATAAGTCCAGCAGCCAATAGCAAATTTTCTCAACCCTGATTGGTCCCTGTGACTAGAGCTGTTTAGTGGACTCCGGAATGGAGACAAAGCAACCGACACATAGCAGTCTTTGGCTAATGAATCCCAGAATTTTGCTTGATTTATTTTCCAGGTTTTTATTGTTGTTGTTTTTTTCTGGGATATTTTCTGTGATAGTTTTGAGCCTTTTATATTTTACATAATCCTTGCTTTCATAATTAAGGGCCTCCCTGACTAGAGGGTTAGGATGATCTTTGGCTTTATCATAATATCTTTGAAATTAAAGTTTGTTGAAGATGGTGCCAGTATAAGTACTGTCACCATTATTTGTGACATTCCAAAATCTTATCATTTTTGTTCTTGAATAACTATACATACATACATACATACATATCACTAAGCTGTTCTCTGAGATTCAGAGGTTAGCTCCAAAAAGAAATACAAACTTCCAGATATTTTTACTTATTGTTGTCGTATCAAACTTCACCATTTACAGCGATCTTGAGATACAACTCGTGCTTCACTGATATCCATTACACGCCGTACACAAGATCTTTTATACTTCATACTCACAATCTTTTTCTCATGCAGACACTCCTGAATCTGATCCACCCATGTCTTCCTTGGCCTTCCTTTGCCTTTCCTTCCTGCCACTTAGGCTGAAAATATTTTCTTAGTAAGCATTTCATCACTCATTCTTTCAACATGGCCAAACCACCGAAGCATATTGGTCTCCACCTTGCTCACAACATTTTGCTTTACATCACACAACTGCAATACATCTTCATTCCTCACACAATCAGATAGTGTCTTGCCACAAACCCCACGTAAGTAACGCATTTCTCCAGCACACAAACGACTCCTATGTTTCTTCTGCAGTACCCAGGTTTCACTACCATACATCAGAGTAGGAACAATTACACTTTCAAACACAGCCATGCTGGACTCTCTAGAGAACCCATCATTTTTGTGAAAACCTCCCAGAGCAGCTATGACTTTCAAAGAAGAATTCACTCACCTACTGATTTCACCATCCAACTTGTTCTCTCTGTCAAACATGCTTCCTAAATACACAAACTCACTCACCTGGTCAATCATAGTGCCATTTATACTTACATTACATTCAGTGCTACCCGTCCCTCTCTCAAACACCATAACTTTGGTTTTTCCCTTATTTATACTCAGTTTGAATTTCATGCAAACTTCGTGCATCTGAGTCAACATACTCTGCAACTCACTTTTGCTCTCTGCCAACAGGACAGTGTCATCAGCATACAGCAATCTGCACACACGGATATCACCAAGACATAAACCACTATTATCTATTTTTGGCATCACGCATGCATGCGTCCATAAATATATTAAACAGCCATGGTGACATTAAACAACCTTGTCTAACTCCTGCACCAATGGAAAACCATTTTGATAAAACACCATTCACTCGTACACAAGCTCTACTACCAGCATACATGGCGTTTACACTATTAAGTAGCTTCCCAGTAACACCATATTCATTCAATACCTTCCACAAAAGTGTCCTATTCACTCGGTCATAAGCTTTCTCTAAATCTATGAAGGCAGTAAAAACTTTCTTCCCAACAGCCAGGTACTTTTCAATCATCGTGCGTAATGCAAAAATCTGGTTAGTGCAGCCTTTACCAGGCATAAAACCACTCTGAACATCCCACACTTTCAATGATGTAAGACCCCGTACTTTTTCAATAACAACCTTACCAAACACTTTCCCTGGCACACTCAGTAGGCTAATACCACGATAGTTCTTGCATTCAGTCTGATCACATTTTCCCTTATACAAGGGAACAATGATAGCATCCTTCCAATCCCGAGGGACCATTCCTAACTCCCAGCACAACTGGCAAATTTCAGTTAACCAGTCAATTATAGAGTCACCACCATACTTCAACATCTCTGCAGTTATGCCATCAACTCCTGGAGCCTTACCATTCTGAAGAGATTTCAGAGCTTTACACACTTCTTCTCTTGAGATCCCTCCTGTGCTGTCATCCATCATTGTGACATCATCTGCATCTGTCTCAGAATCATTTTTGCTCTCCTGATCTAATAACTCACAGAAGTATTCACCCCATCTGTCACTTAACTCATTGGGCTCCCATATCATTTCCCCAATCTCATTCTTCACACACCTTACAAGTTTGATTCCCCTATTTTTCCCGAGTCTCATGTACTTCCAGAAGGACTTTTTATCTTTCCAAAAGCCAGTTCATGCTTTTCCACTTTCTCTTTCCTATGTTTTGCCTTACTGTGGCGAACCAGCTTAGCAGCTTCACGCTTCTTACAGCGATATTCATCCACAAGGACTCTACCTTGCAACATCCCAAAATAGGCTTCCTTCTTTTTCTTTACTGTCTCATGAATCTCACTATTCCACCAAGCATCACCTCTATTGTTACCCACTATTGTGCTGCCACAGACCTCTTTAGCAGCAGTGACAACACAGTTCTTAAAACATTCCCACTTCTTTTCTACATCCCTCTCACAAGATTTCAGATCCTTTAGTCATTCTCTGAGTAAGTCAGAATAGTTATGATTTTGCTGTGCAGTTTTTGATCAGTTTCTGCTTATTTGCTAATCTTTGTCAATATGCAGTTTGAGGTACTGAGGCTACTCTTTCTCCCTGCTGCATAATTGTTGTTGCCATTTATAGAGGGTATCCCACTTACTACTTTACCTAAGTTTTTATTAATAACTGTGAATAATTGCTGTAATTGAATGCTATTTGGTAAGAAAAGACCTTCATCCATGGAAATCAGAACCATATCATAAGAGATGTTGAAAGTGTCCACCCTGTGCATCGAGACAGGTTTGAACATGAGATTCCATATTTTGGAAAGTTTGCTCCAGTTGCTCCAGAGTAATCACTGCAACTGCCTCACAGATGTTGTTCTTCAATGCCTCAAAGGTTGTCACTTTGTTTTGAAACACCACTGATTTGAGATACCCCCAGAGAAAGAATTTGAGGTTGCCACATTCCTTTAAAATCATGTGATCCCCAAAGAATGACCTAATTTCAGCCATACTCATATGTGATGTATGTCAAGTTGCCCCATCTTGTTGAAAATATCCAGTGGTCAGTTCTTCAGGGTGCAATTGGTTAACGAATGCCTGAAAAATTGCTATGTGTATGGATGTTGTGACCATATCCTAAAAGAAGATGGGCGCAATGATCCACCGACATGACAGTTCACACCATGCTCCAATTTTTTTTGTGTGTGAAGTGGTTTCTTGATAAATACATGAGGATTTGCCACTGCCCACATATATGTGTTTTGTGCATTTGCTCATAGTCAAGCATGAGAAAATGTTGTGAGCTTGCTGACAGGCGCCGAAGAACATCTGTCAGGCAGTTGCAGCGATTATGCCGGAGTTACTGGCATGAACTTTCCGAAATATGGAATGTCATGTTCAAGCCTGTCTTGATGTGCAGGGCAGACACTTTCAACAGCTCTTATGATATAGTTCTCTTTTCCATGGATGAAGGTATGTTCTTACCAAATATCATTCAATTACTATAATTATTCATAATGTTACTAATAAAAACTTGTGTAAAGTAGCGAGTGGGATATGGGACACCCTGTACCATAAGTCTTTGTGAAATTGGGGTTCCTTTATGTCGTCTATGGTGTGCAACAGACTTTTGGCCCTTCATCATCATTGTAGTGGATCTCAGTCTGAATGCCTATATATATGTATATACAATCATGGCCAAAAGTCCTGCACCAGTAGACCGAAAGTCAATTTTTGATGTTTGAAGTCAAATTATACAGCTTAATGGTAAAGTCAGGAATACATATTATACACCATTTTAAAGGAAATTTTATATTGAATTCAAATATTTTTACAGAATGTTATTACCAGTAATAGAAGTGAAGTTACAAGCAAAAGTACAGCATCTAGTCATAAAAAACAAAAAATAGTGGAATTTGTGAAATTAGTGTACATTGCATTTAACGTAAAATTACTGTACCATACATTATTGAAACTTGCAGCACATTTGAAATAACTTACTTACAAGCAAAATACGCTTTAATATTTAATTGAATAACCACAGTTTCTCAGTAACAAAGTGCATCTTCTTGGCATGGAACTAATAAACTTCTCTAGTTGTCCATTGGTTGTAACACGGTGCCGTACGGCCCTTACAGACTCAGTTAATGCTGTTTTAGATGTGGGTATTTGTTGACAAATCTTTTGCTTTAATCTCACCCACAGATTTTCTATGGGATTAAGATCCAGTGTCTGTGCCAGCCACTGAAGTTTTCTTATAACTTTTCGATTAAACTACTCGTCAACCAACTTTGACCGATGACATGGCGTGTTATTGTCCTGAAAGATGAAATTCTGCAAACTCATGTCTTATGCAGAGGGTAGCAGTTTGTACTCCAAAATATCTACATATTTCAATCCTTTCATGTTGCCATCAACAATGTGCAGACGGCCAACACCACTGGCTGAAATACAGGACCATAACATCACCAAATGTAGGTGCTTGATTGTTAGCTGGGTGCGGCATGCCTTATATCTTTCACCCGCCTGACGACGTACATAATTATTGTCCATTATTAGCGGAAATAGTAACAATTGTTTTACCACTGAAAATAACATTTTTCCATTCGTCAACAGTTCAATTCTTGTGTGCCTGGGCCCAAGCAATTCTTTTGAGCTATTGTTGTTCAGTAAGGAAAGGTTTTCATGCAGCTTTTCATGCAGTCAGTCCATTTTCTTGTAGCTTATGACGAACTGTATGTGCAGATGAAATAATGCCTACTTCATTCTCCCACTCATTTTTTAAATCAGTGGCTGTTTTAAACCTTGATTTTAAGGAACGACGAATCAACATGCGATCATCACGTTCAGTACACAGTCTTGGTCGACCTGTTCTTTTTCTGTTTCCCACACATCCAGTTTCTGCAACTCTTTTAATGGTGCGCAGGACAGTGGAATGATCACAGCCACATTTAACACCAATTTTACGACTACTAAATTCAAGTTCATGCAAAGTAATAATTTTTGCCCTGCTTTGAAGAGGCAGGACCAATTTTCGGGTCTTTGACATTCCGAAATTTGAATATCACCAGGAATTCTGCAAAAACTTCTATCACCTGATTACAAGCAGCTACGTTTTAAGTCGGCAGACGATTCTACATCCTTTTATATCTCACTAGCGGACGTCGGAGAAAGCTGTAGTGGATTAGAGGGGTGCGAATGCTTTTTCAAAACTGGATTTGTGTTTCCTCACTTGCACATTTTTGCTTATAACTTCACTTCTGTTACTGGTAAATAATATTCTGTAAAAATATTTGAATTCAGTATAGAATTTTCTTTAAAATGATGTATAATATGTATTCCTGACTTTACCATTACGCTGTATAAGTTGACTTCAAACATCAAGAATTGACTTTTGGTCTACTGGTGCAGGACTTTTGGCTACGACTGTATATATATATATATTATTCCTTCTTCAATCTTTCCCATAGTTTACCTGGATTTTTACTTAAATATGTCCCTGTTATGTAATGAAGGTTAGTGTCTTTGCTTACTTTTCCTCATGTTATCTTGTTAATTATATGTAAGTACGTTTTTATATAGTATAGGTCAAACCCATTTATAACATGCTCACATGTAATGAGGACTGGGTTGTAGCAAAGTCATTTTTAAGATTAGTTTGGTTGAATGCTAAATATATCAGGAATTACACCAGTTTGCAATAGCCAATTCATAGATTTAATGGCCAAATTTCAGATACTCCAATTTTTAGTGAACCTGCTGTTCCCATGCTGTATTTCTTCCAAAACATTTGATTACACAAGAATGACCTTAATATGTTAACTGATTTAATTATCAAAATGTAACCAAATTCTTTCTGGAAAGAGGGGTGAAATTGCTGTTTTTAGGTCACATTTCACACTGTGGTGGTACTGGAGGGAGGAATTAAGGTAGTTTATCTGTCAGATGTCATAGCTAGTTACCGAAACTGGAGAAAAAGAGAGAATGATAGCTCACTATTTTTCAGATAGGTTGTTCCCAGGTCAGAGCTCACTGTGCTTGCAATCACAGTACAAACAAGGCATTTTAAAGTGGCATTAATTTGAGCAATTTGTATTTCCCAGTGTCAAAGCAAAGACTTTTGTCCATAAAAGACAAAGTTGAGATTATATACAAGTTAGAAGGGGTAAAACATGTGGAAATATGCAAAAAAATATGAACTTTCATCATCTAACTGTATCCACACTGTGGAAATGTGAAAATTCACAAAATATGAAACTTTATCACTTATTGTTTCCGTGCTGTGAAAAAATAAGCATCTTGAAAATGGCATTATAAGTAAAAAAAAGACTACCATTGTTTGACTGAAAAAATGTGATGATTTAGATTAAGATTAAGCTTTGATAAAAAAGGGTATGCTGTTTTAATTTGATGCTTATTTCCCTGAAAGTGATTCCCTCTTGAATGTACAAGTAGAGAAATTTATTATGCACCTGGGATATTAGACCTATGTTCACATGGATAACTTGATAGCTATAAGAACAGACATAGCATTTCTTTTGGGAAAATTTTCTGGGAAAGCAAAGTCTGCAAACATCGAAGATGTTTCAACTTCATTGGATGAAAAATCACTTCAACTAAATGCAGACCACACCACAAACACCATTTTTAATGCTGATAAAATGGGTTTGTTTTTTATAACATTACTTTCCAACAGATTTTGAAATTTAAAGGCAAAGATATGTCAGAGGAAAGTCATCAAAATACAGATGAACAGTGCTAGTGTGTGCTAAGGCATCTGGCTTTAAGAAGAGGAAGCTTTTAATTTTCAAAAAGTAAGTCAAAAAACCCAAGATGCATTAAAAAATGAAAAACAACTTCTGGCAACTATGACAACAGTATAACACATGGATGACTTTGGACATTTTTACATGTTACATTTCTAAATTGGAACAGGAATTTTTAAAAACAGTGCAGAATTCTGTTTCATATTCACAATTTCTTAGCACATCCCTCCATCACAGTACTCATGAACATCCAAATTGAATTTTTGCCAGAAAACTAGATATTCTGTATGCAGCTTATGGACCATGGTATTATAAGAAGCTTTAAGAGTAACTGTCAGAAGTAATCAGTCTTGATGGATTTGGACAGAAGGAAAAGAGAAACAGCATCAAATGCAAATGTGAATGAACTCAAAGCAATTCATTCAATTACAGATGCATGGAAAAATGCAACAAAAAGGGGTATCAGAATTGTTCCATAAGACTGGGCTGCAGATTTTGGAAGACAGAAACTCTAAGGAAGAGAAAAATGATAACCTACTCTCATCACAGCTAAACTTAGAAATTTGTGCCACTGAATTTGAAAATTACATTTCTGTTGAAAATGTAATGACACCAGATTTACCAACTGCAGAGGATTTTTTTAAAGAAGATATACAAGCAGCTCAATACAGTGTGTCAGGATATGTTAATATTGATGAAAGAGTTTCATGCAGAATCACCACCAACTTTGTAGCTTTTGAGTATGTGAGAAGATTCAAAATTTATTTTTAGCTAGAGGAGGCAGCAACAACATTTTCCGTGATATATGCATAAATAGATGAAAACTAAATGATGAAAGAGACAAATATTTCAAACAGTAACAGACACCTTTTGCAATGCTGTGCAGAAGAGAAAATACATACATACATACCCATGTATCACTAAGCTGCTTTCTGAGATTCATAGGTTAGCTCCTCAAAGAAAGTATATCTGCCAGATTAATGTTTTACTCTTTCGGAAACAGATTTTACTTACTGTTGGTTTATCAAATGTATCCATTTACAGCAATTTTGGCATACACCTCAAGATTCACTGGCATCCATCACACAACACACACAAGACCTTTTTTACTCATAATCTTTTACATGAAGACATTCCTGAATCTGGTCCTCCTATGATTTCCTTGGCCTTCCTCTACCTTTCTTTCCTGCCACTTGGGCTGAATAAATGATCTTAATGAACATCTCATCACTCATTCTTTCAACATGGCCAAACCACCTAAGAATATTAGTCTCCACCTTACTAACAACATTTTGCCTCACATTACACATTTGCAACACATCTTCATTGCTCACATGATCAGAGCGTGTCTTACCACAAAGTAAGTAACACATCTTCCCAGCACACAAGTCCTATGTCTTTCCTGCAGAACCCAGGTTTCACTGCCATACATCAGAGTAGGAACAATTACACTTTCATATACAGCCATTCAAGACTTTCTTAAAAACCCATCATTCCTGTGAAATCCTCCTAAAGCAGTTATGACTTTCAATGAAGAATTCACTTGCCTACTAATCTCACCATCTAATGTGTTCTCTCTCTCAAACATGCTTCCTAAATACACAAATTCTTTTACCTGGTCAATCACTTTGCCATTTAGACTCTTGCATTCAACACTAACAGTTCCTCGCTCAAAAATCATAACTTTGGTTTTTCCCTTACTTATACTCAGTTTGTATTTCATACAAACTTCGTACATCCAGCACAACATACTCTGCAACTCACTTTTGCTCTCTGCCAACAGGACAGTGTCATCAGCGTAGAGCAATCTACACACACGCATATTACTAAGACATAAACCAGTATTGTCTATTTTGGTATCACGCATGTACTCATCCATAAATATATTGAACAGCCATGGTGACATTACACAACCTTGTCTGACTCCAATTCCAATGGAAAACCATTTCAATGCAACACCATTCACTCATATACATGCTCTGCTGATAGCATACATGGCTTTCACACTATTACATAGATTCCCAATAATACCATATTTATTCAGTACCATCCACAAAAGTGTCCTATTTACTCTGTCATAAGCTTTCTCTAAATCTATGAAGGCAGCAAAAACCTTCTTACCAATAGACAGATTCTTTTCGATCATCATGCACAATGAAAAAATTTGGTTACTACAGCCCTTACCAGGCATAAAACCACTCTATATATCCCACACATTCTCTGATGTAAAACCTCATAATTTATCAATAACAGCTTTACCAAACATTTTCCCTGGCACACTAAGTAAGCTGATACCACAATAGTTCTTGCATTCAGTTGGATCACATTTTTCCTTTAAATACATATAATTGGTATTAATATATTTTACAACGGGAATCCTGAAAGTAATGCCTCCTCTTTAATAACTTTTGAAATTTTGAAATGATTTTAATGAAACTGCACTGACATGTACTATGATATGTTACCAATGTGGGAACAAATTTTTTTCAGAATCGGAAATAAAGGCCATGAATGACAGAGAAAAGCAGCGAGCTGTAATTGAATTCTTGGAAAAAGAAGGATATGGGGCTCCAGAAATCCATGGAATACTCCCCTGGCTGTGTATAGAGCTACAACAATCGTTATCAGTAACGTCCGAAGATGGATGAAGAGTTCACAATCAGAAAGGCCAAACACTTACCTAAAAGGTCTTCGCTTCATTCTTTTTATACACTTCGTGCACGTTAACAAGGACATTTTGTTATGCAGCTGCCCTTTTAAGGTTGAAACTATCATCATATCTGCTCTCAGGGTATTGTTGTTACTATAATTCCTCAGGTCATGAAACATTCATATTTTCATTCACAGGACACTAAAAAACGCTGAATTTTGACTGCTGTTTGACATGCATATGCTGAATTCTGACTGCTGTTTGACATGCGTGATGTCAAACAGCAGTCAGAATTCAGCGTTTTTTAGTGTTCTGTGAATGAAAATGTGAATGTTTCATGACCTGAGGAATTATAGTAACAACAACACTCTGAGAGCAGATATGATGAAAGTTTCAACCTTAAAAGGCCAGCTGCATAACAAAATGTTCTCGTTAACGTGCACAAAGTGTATAAAAGGAATGAAACCAAGACCTTTTAGGTAAGTGTTTGGTCTTCCTGATTGCGAAGTCATTAATGACTTGCATGTAAATAGTGCACTTTTTTGGTGATTATTACCAATGAAGATGCAAATAATATGATGGATGAAAAGGTCTGGAGAGGGAGAAAGTTCAGTGTCAGACACACAACGGAGTGGAAGACCCACAACTGCAGTGACAGATGCCAACAGGCAACGGATGAAAGACCTCATCACAGCTGAGCGCCGTGTCACCATCCAGGAGTTGCATGATTTCATTGTGGTCATAGTGCTATAGAAACATTTATTAGAGATCTGGGCTACAGAAAAATTTGTTCAAAGTGTATCCCAAGAAACCTACCCATGAACAATGTGAGCGAAGGGTGGACATGTGCTGGAACCTCTTGGATTGTTATGAGAGTAATACTCAGCTGTTTTTTACTAATGTTGTAATGGTGGATGAAACCTGGGTGTTCTTTCATAACCCAGAAACAAAAGGTGAGTCAATGGAATAACACTGCACATCTTCACCGTGACAGAAAAAGGTGAAAACAACAAGTTCCGCAGGAAAAGTGATGGTGACAATTTTCTGGGACAAATGTGGTGTCATTTTGACTGATTTCCTTGAACAGGGTGCAACAATAAACAATGCTTACTATGTGCAGACATTGAAAAAGCTAAAGGAAGTTGTCAGAAGGAAAAGACGTGACATTCCACTTCATAGTGTTGTTTTACACCATGATAATGTACATCCCCACACCTCAATGGAAACTTCACAGGCTATTGCCAAAATGGAGTAGATGGTGATGCCCCCCCCCTCTACAATGCAATACTGATTTGGCTCCCTCAGACTTTTCCTGTTTGCCCCCTTTGAAAAACACCTTATGTGGGGAAGTTTCGACAATGCGACAGATGTTAAACTGGCTGTGAACTCACGGGTGAAATGACAGCCTCGGGTATTTTTCCAAAATGGATTTTGCCAATGGGTTCAAAGATGGTGGACATGTACAGAAAGTGATGGACAATACTTTTAATAGGCTAGCATTATTAACAATATGTTCAAGTATTTTGCCACAAGTTTCACATTTTTCTTGCTACAAATAAAAATCTTATGAAGGATGAGGCATTACTTTCAGGATACCCTTTGTATAATACTGTAACTGCAAACATGGTCACTTCATTATCATTATAGATGTGTGGTACATAAAAAATGCATGTTTTTCCTAAATCCACATATCTTCATTGGCCAAGTAAGTACATCTGTACTCAATACATATTTGTTTCCTTTATTACTTCACCTTTAGTGGCAACAATTTTGTAATTATGTAGGTTTTTTTTTTTTGTTGTTGTTTCTTTATGTAAAAGTTGTGTTCATCTTTATCTATGGATTTTTAAAACCCTGATTGTAACAACATCCAAATTTAACAAGCAAAAGTTCTGGTCCCATCGTGCTCACTATAAGCAAGTTCAACCTGTACTGGCATTTACCTCATCTTGCATTATCTTGTTTTTATTGTTCCTTTAGGTTTAAACTATTTTTCACATGCTTTCTGCCATTATTTTTTTTTAAGTATTACAGTTAAAGCATAGGCTGTGGAAAATGAATGTTATTTCCAGTACAGAAGTTCCATATTTTTACTGTTTCTCTTGCAGCCATTTCTTCAGAACAGTTAAAAGTTGCTTTGCCCTGGAATGAGAATCAAACTTGCATCTCCTGATTTCCATTCAGTCAACTATTTTTACACTCTTCTGCAGTCCTGAATCTCCAAACAACTGAAGCTGAGCAATTCTAGCTTACTAGTGTAAACAATGGCTGATGGGTGCTAGTCAAAGCAAACTGATGCTTCCTTATATGTTGATGGCACTTTCTAATACAGGAATGGATGAAGGTCATAAATCCCAGTGTTTTAGATATCACCATGTAATGGTAGTGTGCTTGAACCAATATCAGAAGATGCCGGTTATATTGCCACTCCACGAGAGTGCAATTTCACACATTTTCTGAAGAGAAGAATTTTTAAAATATGTTACTTCTGCAACAAAAAATGGCATTCATAAGTTCGGAGCATGTACCCGATACATCAAAAATTATTTCTTTCTGAAGGTTTCTCTCTCAGTAGTTACTGTTATTTCTTTCCATGAATTTTTTTACATTATTTTCACTGATTAGAAGGGATTTATTACTTTTTTGTTCTACATTAAAAATAATTTGTTCCAGTACTTTGTTTTGGCTTATATATATCATTAATTCCTTTCATTTATATATAAAAAAATTATCTTGCTTTGCTGGTTTTGCTTTAAGAGCTATTATTTTCTGAAACCTATGAAAAATGTTCCTGTAATTCCTAGTTGTATTTGTTAGTCTTTTCCACCTTCAATTTCCAGTCAGCTCTGGTTAGATTTAATTCTGTTTATTGTAGTATTTTAAATTTTAGTTTTGCACTCTAATTATGAAATTTATGGTATTTCGATATTCTAATACTATGTTTAGCATTCTTTAATAGACATGTATTTTTGAAGTTATGTTTTTTAAAAAAGATGGAAAGAAAGAAAGAAGCTGGTTTAGTGCAAAACTTAACACATGGCTGACATTTTCATGGAATGAAATTTTTAATAAGTAAAAACTTTGGCACAAAGAGAAAACCAAATGTTTATCTTCAAAAAATCTTCAGTCCATTGTTGATTAATTAAATGTCTGAGGTCACAAGTCTTGTAGAACTTTCTGATTTTCTTTTGATATAACACAATTTTATTATTTAGAAATAGCATACATTTTTATCAATAAAGATTTACGTGTTCATCAAAACCTTTTCTATTCATTTTTTTTCTCACTTTTGTATTTTTTAAATAATGAAAAATTCTCGATATTTGTTTGTTAAAAATTGTGTTATATATGTTCAATTGTTAAAATTTTATGTCCACGTAATTTAATTCCAATGTTTTTCATGTTGATAAATATTAAACTGTAGTGTAGAGTTGTTCCGTGTTATTATATTGTGTATTGCATTTAAAGTCTTATCCAAAAATTCTCAACAGTGCACCTTTTCATTTTTCTTCAGAAAAGTGTTTTGATGCTGAATGGATTTCATGAGGCAAAAAATTTCCACTGACAGATTTTTTTTTTTTGTTTATAGAAACTAT
Organism: Macrothele yani; assembly: GCA_039090855.1. Taxonomy (NCBI): domain Eukaryota; kingdom Metazoa; phylum Arthropoda; class Arachnida; order Araneae; family Macrothelidae; genus Macrothele; species Macrothele yani. Next base: position 8,551,056 of record CM077014.1, read on the forward strand.
GATTGCACCATATGTAAAAATAGAACCTATGATTGCATCACAGGTAAAAATAAAACCTATGATGGCATCACATGAAAAAAGACCTCGTGGTAGACCTCGCAAGATTCCAGTTCCACAAAATAGAGGTGAATTTGTGTGTGTGTGTGTGTGTGTGTGTTGTTGTTGTTGTTGCTGTACTTCATTTATAATGATACAACAGTTTATTAGGCAAGCCTGTTCTGTATTGGTAACTTACATATTATTGGAAGGAATCTCAACATTCAGGAATAATTTGTGTATCAAAACATTATTTATTCATTTTCAAGGTGGATTCACTTAAACCCATGCACACATATTTCACACAAAAATATTTTTCACACTTGCTGTTCTCATCAGATTGCTACTTCTAAAAAAATTCATTCATTGCAAACATTAGTTTCAACTTCCCACTTTTCTTGACTTAGGATAAATCGAATTTAAAATTTGTATTTGCAAAACAACAGTGAAATTAATTTATTTGATTAAAAATCGTACTCTAAAGCTGTGGCTGGGAATTTTAAAATCAATTGATTTGAAAGAGGAGAGCAAATGCATCAAGATTTTTTACCATGCTGCACATTTCAGCTTCAGAAATACATGGCAAATGACAAACTGCCTTTGGAGATGGTTTATCAGAAGCTCGAATGTGCAGATGTTTTTGTTATTTAAATATTATTGTTGTAATATGGAAGATGTTGAGCATCGTGTGAGGTAAACAAGTTGAAATTAAGAAGGTAGTGTAGAACACGCTAAGTTACATATAAAAAGTTTAAGGCAAATATATTTCAGCCATTACATAAACCAAGGTGTACCGATGGGGTCACCTCTTTCCCCACTTTTGGCTGAAGTATACCTGCAGAATATTGAGCAATCAATAGTGTTGCAACATGACCAACAACCTACCTTATGGCTCCGTTATGTCGATGATATTTTTGTCATCTGGCCTCATCCTAAAAAGATCTATTGCAACTCACAAATTTAATCACTGAAAAATTCCCATCCAATAGATTCACTATTAATGAAGAAATTGGTGGCAAGATAAATTTCTTGGATGTCAGCATCTCAAAATGTAATAATCTTCTATCCATTTCTGTCTACCAAAAACCAGTTTCTACCCATAGCATTATTCCTTTCAATTCTCATACCTTCCACCAATATAAACTGTCAGCCCTTAAGTCTCTCATTCATCAAGCTCATTTGGTTTGTAACACTGAAGTTAATCTAAAAAATTAATTAGCAAACATCCGCTTGATCGCTACTCAACATGGCTTTCCCCCTTCTCCTGGTTTCTAAATTAATTCAAAATGCTAAGAAAAAAACAGTTGTTGCTCTTCAACCTGTTTCACCAAAAAGGAACTAATGTTTGTTGGCTCAATCCCTTACCACAAACCTTCTGCCTACAAACTAATCAGTGTCTTCAAAAGAGAAGGATATAGACTTGCCATTCGTTCTTCACCTTCAATTTCTGTTATCCTCCGTAATGACAGAGACCCAAGACCTCCGCTTTCTTCGCCAGTAGTGTATAAAATTCTGATCAAGACTAACGTTTTATTAACCACGTACTTAGGAAGTTGATTCCGGAAAATTCTCTCAAGACTTCAAGAACACAAATCTGATGTGAAATTTGAAAAACCTTTGTCTTCCTTGTCTCTTACCATGGCTGACACTTCTGCTATTCCACTTTGGTCCAATACTGAAAAGTTGGCTGTCTTCCAAAATTGGTATGCTCCGAGGTTTAGAGAAAGTTTGGAAATTTTATTTTCCAAAAATTGCAACTCTGAGCTCCCCATTTTCGTTGCTTTCATCTGGAAATCCCTCATTGCATCATGTCACCCGGAGTTACCATTACAAAACTTTCCTTTCCAATCTGGCAACGTAAACCAATTGTAGTCGCACTGATGAAGGCCATGGTAATGGCTGAAATATACTTGCCTTAAACTTTTTATATGTAACTTAGCGTGTTTTACACTACCTTCTTCTGAATTTGTTTGTTAGTTACGTGCATTGCCTACCACTCATTTATGTAAACAGGTTGAGAAGGTTGTAGATAGGTCTCAGAATTAATTCATCCACATAAGCATTGCACTATTCACACTGTCCTGAAAAACTGAATCTATCATATGAGCAGAGGTGTAGTGCAGCCAGAGTGCCGTTCTGGTACTTTTTTTCTAGCCAGCACACATTCTGGTAAACCTTATACTGAACAGGGTCAGATTAAGGCCTTAATGGGCTTCTGGTCTAAGACATTTGAGTGGGCCCTCAAAGAATTATGACAGGAATCATTATGAAGTCTGGTAAAAAACAAAACTCTAGCAATGTGCTTTTGATAATTAATATGTAGTGCATTCTTCAAACTAATAAATTGCCTGCAATTTTCGTAATAAGTCACTGTATTTTTCATTGTTCTCATAAGAACATGAATTAAATGTTTAAGATTCCTAGATTTTGTCTTGGATTTTTTAATGAATTGGCACTGTGTACTTTTCTTAGTGCATCTTTTTTTGTTATGCATGTGAGACCACGGGGGACTTCAGCCATTAACGGTTCCAAGTGCAAATTGGGAGGTGTGCTGAAACTGTCTTGCCGACCACGCTGTACACAGTGACATGAAACATTTACCCTTGGCGAGTTACTACCTTGAAATATGTTCATCTTTTAGCCTCTGTTTCTGGCCAAGTGGTGGGCCCCCAAGGCTATAGCCCCTATTTACCCCCCTAATGCACCCCTGAACTGAACACGGATTTCAACCGATCACTATACTTTCTCATACTATAAATATTAGGGGTATCTGATGAGTATCCGGATTTTTATTCCTATTGATACAAAACCGTGTGTATGATCATGTGTATCCGGGAAACTATTACGATTACTTTCAGTGAAACACCATAGAAGCAGAACATCTTGATACTAATTACTAATATTAGCTGGCACTGTCGATCAAAAACAATGGCGGCTACGTTAAATGTTCAGTTCGAGCAGCAAGCAGTAGTGAAATTTTTAATGAAAGATGACATTACAAAAAACTTCGGACACTGTATGGTGATGCGGCTATGTCTTGTTCCAGTGTTTATAAATGGGTTACAAAGTTCAAAGCTGTCCATGAGAGCTTTGAAGATGAGGCATAGTCAGGTAGGCCTAACGTGGAGGTGGCTGATGAAACGATTGAACAGGTTGACAAGTTGGTTAAAAGTGACAGACGTATTCGTGTTCGGGATATTGCCGTAGAATTGGATATCAGCAAAGGTTCTGTTGGATGAATTATTCAAGAGCATCTCAACTGTAGGAAGATATGTGCCCGATGGGTACCCCAAATGCTTACAGCAGTGCATAAACGCCAAAGGCTAGACATTTGCAATGAACTGGTACAGCAATACAGTGAAGAGTGTGACACTTTACTGGAATGCATAATCACAGGCGATGAAAAGTGGATTAATTAGTTCGAACCAGAGACAAAACGGCCAAGTATGCAATGGCATCATCCAAATTTGCCCCCATTAAAGAAGTTCAGAGTTGTTTCGTCGGCGTCCATGGTCATGGCTACTGTCTTCTGGGACAAATACGGTATCCTTCTGGTTGAGTACTTGGCAAAAAATGAAACAATAAATGTGAAGGCCTGTGTGAAGACACTGAGAAAACTTGCACAGCGTATCTGGACCAAACAGCAACATTGAAAATCAATCAAGTGTTGTTTCAGCATGACAATGCTTGCCCACATATTGCTAAACCAGTGCATGCAGAAATCGCAAAACAGAGGTGGACTGTTCCTCTGTATTCTGCTTACAGTCCAGACTTGGCACCTTCCAATTTTCATGTTTTCAGTCCCTTGAAGGATAGTCTTCGTGACCACCACTATGAGAGCATGAACGATCTGCAAGTGGCTGTCCGTCAAAGGATTCGCAACACCCCCGCTGGTTTTTTTGCTACCGGAATGAATTGACTTGTTGATCAGTGGAGGAAATGCATTGTGATTGTGGTGAACGGAGAATATGTGGAAAAGGGACTTTGACTGTTCGTACCACTGTATTATATATGTGAGTATCATATTTATGCATCCCACATTTTTATTTCTCTCCTGTAATTGATAGGAATAAAAATCTGGATACTTATCGGACATCCCTCATATAAGAAAGTAAAAAGGGGAGAGGTGGAATGGACGAGGAGAGTAAGATAGGGAAGGTATTGAAGACGTAAAGGCACCGCTCGTTCCAGTACTTTTTCAATTAGCACTACACCACTGGTGTCAACAGATTTTATTGCAAAACCTGAAATGAAAAGAATTGCTGCCAAATATGTTCTTAGGATGTTGACTTATGAACAAAGGGAACATTCAATCTGTGTATGTCAAGAACTTCTATAAAATGTGCTGCACAATGTAACAGAAAATGTTGACTAAAACATACTGAGTAATAGTAGAGAGTTTGTTTTGTTTTGTTTTTATTCACTGTGACAGTGCATTTGCTAACACAACTTCATCTGCCTGAAGGTTTTTGGTGAAAACAAAATAGGGATGTCTACACAGTTATTGCATTTGTGAGCTTTTGTCATATAACTGGGAAAATATAAGAAAGTAACATCAGTAGGTGTTTTCAATTAAACAGGGCTGTCCATAATAAATTGTGATGCAAAAATCCTAAGATTTTCATATGAAGAAATGAAAACAAACTTTAACATTTTAAATTTCACTTTAATGCTTATTCTTGGTTGCAGCATTGAAGGTCATGCTACATTTGTTGTTTATATTTGCACATATAAGCTAGAAATTCTTTGAACAATTCCACAAAGGAGGTGGTTGCTGCACTTGAGTTACAGTTGAAAAAAGAAACACTAATAGTCTAAGAAACCAACTTCGTATTTTTTAGCACGTCTTTTGTAAAAAAAGATCATGCTTATGTTACTGGTTTGTCCATCTGTCTGTCTGTACCCACAATATCTCTGCAACTATTAGTCGAATTTGAAAAATTATTTTTGCATTGAGAAGCTTGAAATATGCAAATGATGATCCTCCATTTCATTTTTTTTTTTTTTTTTTACGATGTACAATTTTGCCGCTGGAGGGCGTAAATGCAGATGATGTCAAATTCAAAAATACGTTTTATTCCACATATTTGCTTCTAAACATCCGATTAAAATTTTTTTTATCTTTCAATTCCATTTATGTCGAAAAGTATTTTAGATATAGTTACTTTTTCAAATTACACATAGATTTTCTGCTAGGGGGCGTAAAAGTAAATTACATTTTCCCTGATAACTCTTCTTCTAAAACTCCGATTTGAAACATTTTTTCTTCGGTGGATACTACACCTAATGGAAAATATTTTGCTTATAATTTCAAATTTTTGGGTAAAGAATACTTTGGCCACCAGGGGCGTAAGCGTTAATTTTTGCTTCTAATGTATTTGCCTTAAAATCTGAGCTTCTAAAATATCGATTGAAAATATTCTTTCGTGGACTGATGCCACTTACATAGATAAACCTTTTCAGAATATTTTCTTAAAATATTCCACAGTTTCTCCGCCAGGGGTGTAGATGTATATCTTATTTTTGTCAATATCTCTACTTCTAGGAGTCCGATTTTTAAAAATTCCTTCTTTGTTGGATAGTGTTTTCAGTGTGACGTGTTTTTCATATAATTTGAAAATTCTCAAGTAATTCATAGACTTTCCGCTGGGGGGCGTAAAGGTAAATTGCTTTCCCCCTATATCTGTGCTTCTAAATCTCCGATTTGAAAAATTCTTTCTGCACCAGATACAGCTCCTGATGAGAAATCCTTTGCCCATAATTTCTAATTTTTGTAAAAAGTTGGTTTGGCCACCAGGTGGCGTACATCTTAATTTCCGTTTCTGATGTATTTGCAGCAAAATATGAGCTTGTAAAATCTCGATTGCAAAAAAAGTCGTTGACCGATACTATTCATGTCGACAAACCTTTTAGGAACATTTGCTTTTTGAAATAATGCATGGTTTCTACGCCAGGGGCGTAGATGTATATCTTATTTTTGTCAATATCTCTACTTCTAGGAGTCTGATTTGAAAAATTCCTTCTTTGTTGGATAGTGTTTCCGATGCAAAATGATTTTCCTATAAATTCAAAAATTTTAAGTAAATCATAGACTTTCCGCTAGGGGGTAGAAAGGTAAATTGTGTTTTCTGCGTTATTTCTGCTTCTAAAACTCTGATTTGAAAAATTCTTCCTGTATCGCATACAAGACCTGATGGAAAATATTTTTCACATAATTTCTAATGTTTGGTAAAGAATAGTTTGCCACCAGGAGGCATAAGTATTAATTTCTGCTTCTGATGTATTTGTAGCAAAATCTGGGCTCCTGAAAACTCAACTAAATTTTTTTTTTCTTGGACCGATGCCACTCATATAGAAAAACCTTTTGAGAATACTTTCTTCCTAAAATAATGCATGGTTTTTCCACCAGGATATGTAAAGTCACATCTTATTTTTGTCGATATCTCTGTTTCTTTTAGTCCGATTTGAAAAATTATTTCTGTGTTGGATAGCGTTTCCGGTGTGAAATGTTTCCCATATAAATTCATATTTTTCTTAACGCACAAGTCTGCAACTAGAGGCCATAAGCTCGTGATTCTGTTTACAGCAATATCTGAGGGATTAAAAACCCAATTGAAAAATTTCTTTCTTCCATCAGATACTATTGTTTTCCATACCGGTTCCATTGACTTTGAATAGCTTTGATAAATTTAATTTGCATCAGAACGGATTCAAAAGACGTGCTTATTACACCCAAAAATTCGGTGTCATCTTTCTTGTTTCATGAGTTATTGAAATGCTTGTTTTTGGATCCCTTACTCTCATCTTGTTGTATCAATACACAGAGCGAGCATTTCCACATTTTTTTTTATTTTCAAGAGAAATTAAAGTTTAATGTTGGTACCTATCTTGTCCACCACAGTCTTACATTCATGAAAAATTGTTTCCATAGTATTCTGAACTTGAGTTTTCCTTAAAAGGCAGGAAAGCACTTCCTTAATTTAGTGTTATACACAATCGAGTCACATTATTGTGTCCACCAGCTAATACCCAGAGTAACCACTGTGTGCAGTGCGGACAGCAGCTAGACTGGCTGGGAGTGACTCGATAAGGTGCTGGAAAGTGTTCACAGGTATATGGAGCCATGCTGACTGCAGTGCATCTGACAGCTGCTGGAGGTTGCGAGGTGGAGGATTCCTAGAGCGAACAACAGTGTCGAGGTGGTCTCGCAGATGCTCAATTGGGTTTAAGTCTCGGGAATTAGGGTGCCAGGTAAGTACTTTGAAGTCTTCATTGGGCTCTTCCAACCACTCTCGGGCATTTCTAGTTGTGTGACATATCGCATTGTCGTGCTGGAAGATCCCATCCACACCAGGGAAGACAATCAGCCTGTATGGGTGTACTTGGTCTGCAAGGATGGATTCATAATGAATTCGGTCCATATTGCCTTCCACATTCCACAAGTATGAGTGTACCCAGGGAATGCCACAAAAACATTCCCCTGACCATAATGCTGCTGCCCCCACCAGCTTGTGTTCTGCCAGCAATGGTTGAAGAGTGTTTGTTCTCCGATGTTTCTTGCCTTATACACCAGCGTCCATCCTTTCGATGGAGCAGAATGACTCATCAAAGAAGGCAATCCTTTGCCAATCAGCGGAGGTCCAATTCCGATACTGCCATGCAAATGTAAGCCTTTTCTGCCGATTCACCTCCGCTAGCATAGGTGCAGTGACCATCCGTCTGCATCGGAGCCCCATATGCAGCAGGGTTCGCTGAACTGTCATTTTCAACACACTTCCTGTAGCCCCATGGTTCATGCGGCCAGTGAGTTGTTCCACTGTAGCGTGTCAATCATCCCTCACACACCTTCGAAGCTGACGTTCACCTCTCACGTCAATGGCATGTGGTGCTTCGCAGTTTCCACATTGCTTATTCACAATGGTACCATTTCTCCAATCACGATACACTTTAACTACAGCAGCATGCGAACCGTTCACAAACTGCGCTGTTTCAGAAATACTGCAACCCTTGGCCCGAAAGCTGATAATCATCCATTTTCGCAAATCTGATAAATCGCTCCTTTTATCCATGACAGCACCAAGTGATATGTTTTCAGATTGCGTACAGGACACCTTATATACTCTCCAAGCCAGCTCACGACACATGCCTTCTTTCATTGGCTATGCGCTGTTGGTGTCAAAAGTAGGTGGTGGTGTGACTGGACTGTGTATAAAGAAAACACTAAGGATGGAAACAACATGTATTTTAATTGAAATTTAAGCTTGAAAATTGGTACTATCCATGCCTAGTCTGCTGTGAAAATAGGTTTATGGAAGATGGTGCCATTAAGTACTGTTGCCATTAGTTGTGACATTCCAAAATCTTGACCATTTTTGTGCTTGAATATCTCTGTACATATAAAAGTAAAAATGCTTTCCCTGTTAATTGTTATAGTAAGAACATACAAGAGGAACTGGAAAACACACATTTCAGTAGGAAAATTCATTGAAGTTACAGGGTTCATACTGCTCCTGGAATTTAAGGATATACTCCTTAAATGATTTTTTTTTTCCATAAGGGACCTAGAAAACTCCTTAAATTTAAACTTGCCTCCTGGAAAAAAATGTTTTGACTCTTTAAATTATTACTATTTTGATGTTGGAACTTCAAATCATAAGTTTTGCAATTATTATTTTTCTTTTCCCGTGTGTTTAGATTTTGGGAAACTATTTCTCCCTCACAACCAAAATTAATGTGCGAACAGATGGATGACGTCATAATCACAGAAATAGAGTTGTGTATGACAGTCACTCATGTTTTCTGGTTCTTTTAATTACCTTTTTGCTGTACAGTCTTTGAACAGTTTCTGCTTATTTGCTAATTTTTGTCCATATGTAGCGTCATGTTACTGAGGTTACTCTTTCCCCTGCTTTGTAATTGTTATTGCTGTGGGGATTGTATATATCATAACTCTGTTTAAGAAAGGGATTTCCTCTGTCATTCGTAACCTGGTGTAACAGGCTTCTGGCCTGTTATTGCATTGTATCTCTGTCTGAATCCCAGAAAATTCATAGATGTTGGATTGTTCATATGAGACTTTTGGAATCAGTGGCCCAAAATTAGGGGCAGACAGCTTTGTCTACCTGTAAATGTTCATAGAAGTCATGAAATAGATGTATATATTTAAAGAGAAAAAAAATCATCCAAATAAGTTTTCTGTAATTTTCCAATATTTTCACTTACTGTATATATCTGCCAAGTAATGGAGATTAGTGTCTTTTCTTTTGGAGCAATGCTACACTTGTTCTTTGTTATTTTTGCATTTCTGTTCATGTGTTTTTATATCGCATTAGCCTTTACTTCATCCTGCATTATCTTGTTCTCATTGTTCTTTAAGGTTTGAACTACTTTTCATGTGCTTTATGCCATCATTTTCTCTTTATATAACACAGTTAAAGCAGGGTCCATGAAATATTATTATTATTCTTTTTTTCTGTACAGAAGTTCCATATTTTTACTGTTTCTCTTGCAGCCATTTCTTCAGAAAAGTTTTAAATTGCTTATCCTTGGAACGGAAATTGAACTTGCATCTCCTGATTTTCATTCAGTCGTGCCATTTGTACTCCCTTCCAAGATCCTGAATCTCCGAACAACTGAAGCTGAGCAATTGTAGCTTACTAATCTGAACAACAGCTGAGCTGATTGGTGCTAGTCAAGACAAAGTGATGCTTCCTCATATGTTGACAACACTTCCTAATACAGGAGTGGATGTAGGTCATAAATGCCTGTGGTTTAGATATCAACTTGTAATTGGTAGCATGTTTGAACTTATATCAGAAGATACAGGTTGTACTGCCACTCCAAGTCAGTGCAATTTTACACCTTTTCTGAAGAGAAAAACAGTGAAAATGTGGAACTTCTACAAAAAAAAAAAAAATGCCTTTCATTAGTGCAAAGCATGAACTGAAGATATAACAAAAATTATTTCTTTGTGAAGATTTCTCTCTTAATAGTTATTGTTATTTCCATGAAAAAATTTTGCATTATTTTCACTGATTAACAGGTTTTTTCGCATTATTATTTTTTGTTCTGTATCAAAACCCATTTGTTTCCAGTAGTTTGTTTGGACATGTACAATAATGCTTATTCCTTTTAGATATCAAAAAATGTCTTTTGCAAGTGAATATATATATTTTTTTATAAATATACGATGTCATCGCTCTGTCCACGTTATTTTATAAACAACGTATCGCAACTGAAAAATTTTTCATCCAACACCGCTGGGATCGAACCCCAGATCTCTCGATAACTAGCCGAGTGTGTTTGCTTTACGCTACGGTGCAAGGCTGTTTTTTTTTTTTTTTTTTTTTTTTTTAAGCTACCATTTTCTAGAACTTTAGAAAAAAATCCTCTCTTTGGAAGGTTTATTTGTCAGTCTTTTTCCATCTTCATGTTCTAACCTGTTCTGTTACAATTTAGTTCTGTTGATTGCAGTATTAAATTTTAGTTTTGCTCCCAAATATGATACTTGGGGCATTGTGTTTAGTGTCCATTAACAGGCATATATTTTTGAGAAAAAGTTTCTTAAAAAATTGATTTAGTACAAAACTTTACATATATAGTTAAATCTTTAATTCAAAGGTTCATCTTCAAAAATCAGTATACTGAGAATTAGTTAATTGACTGAGGTCACATTCTATGTATAAGTTTCAGTGATTTTCTTCTGACAGAATTCAGTTGCATCATTTAAAAATAGAATGAATTTTAATCATTAAACACTTGTATGTTTATTTTATTTATCAAAACATTTTCAGTTGATCAGGAAGCTTTTCTCTTTTCATTCTTGTTATTTTCTAAATGTTGAAAAATTCTTAATACCATTTTTCTGCTAAAAAATTTGCTATATATGTTAATTGTTGAACTTTTTTGTCTGTATAGTGTTTTCATGCCACAGAATTTAATGCAGATGTTTTTCATGTTAATAAATTATTCATTATCTGCTGCATAAAGTTGTTCCATATAAGTAATTTGTGTTAGGCTTAAATGTCGTATACAATGATTCTAAATACATCAACTTTTATTTTTCTACTAAAACACCTCAGAGTGTGATTCATGAACATTGTTTTTATGTTAAATGATTTCATATACTCTAAAAAATTTGTACTAACAGAATTTTTTTTTTAATTCGTAGAAACTACGATTGCGTTGCCACAAAAAGACCCTGTGGTAGACCTCGAAAGATTCCACTTCCAGGAATTAGTGAGTTGTTACAATATTTAAACAGTTTGAGTGCTGAAGTTGGTCGTTTCAGTGGTACATTAGGTGTTCAGAATGAGATATCTGGCAATGTTAACTCAGTAAGTTTAATGACTCCAGTGTAAATATAACATTGTTCAACAAAATTTTTACTTTTGTTTCCTTTGCTGCAGTGGATGATTTCTACAGAGCTTTTCACATAGATTTCAAATCTGTTTTTAATATTTTTTTTATCACAAAGCTTTTGAAGAACAGGTTTGTGCACACTGCCCAATAATAGGGTGGTTCCGAAAAGGGGCAAATTTCGGAATAGTCTAAAATCATGCTCTCTCTCTCCCCTTAAAATGTTGTAGATTACTAAAAAAAATGATGTGTGTAATTTTTTTTTTGCAATCAAAGTTGTTTTAAGGTGCCGCAAGCAACATCCTTTTATTAGAAACATGTGAAAATCATAACATCCTCCCTCCATCACACCCTATGAAGGCCTGGCTGAAGGAAAGAAATATCTTTTCCTCTGGACTTTTTGTTTCCAAGAATTACCATCTACAGTTTTAGCAACTCCTTATAATCATCATGTGGTTGAATCGAGTCAAGACAGTCACCAGCAAAGGAAGTCTTTGATTACAGAAGGGTCAATCACGGTTACTGTGTTCTCCACATCCATCAGTGTGCTAAACTTGGAATGATCGATGAACCGCCACTTCTTCTGAAATTGTTTAAATAAGCCTATATCTGAACCGGATATGGACCAAGACCGACAACAAAGGCCTGCTCAACCAATAGCTCGAATATGTGGTGCCGACATGCCAAATGGAGTAAATTAGCTTTTAGTTTGTTCATAATTAGCATGCATGCTCCATTCTTAATACCTGTATTGGATGCAGTAGTATCAAATGATAAGGCTTTTATTTTATCAGCAAAGACCATTCGGTTACAAGGTTTATGAAAGCATCAGCTTGTGCAGATCCAGTGACTTAAGGCAGTTTTGGCACACCAAGCAACTTTTCAACATTCTGCCCTGTCACAACCATTGCTACTTGATCCACTACTTGTTTGTCAGCAGTGTTATGAAACATCTTACCATCCCAGTGTCCTACTAGAGGGCCCACAGGTTTAAAAGTAGCTTTAATATTTGCTGCTGTTTGTAACTGATGCTTTATACAAGCCCTTCTGATTGTTGAACAGTTAATTGCAATCGCTTTTGATTCTTTCCTTTCACATCTAGCAGCTGCAGCCAAGACTTGAGTTGCTTTGTGATCACTGAGACCAACACAATCCAGAGTGGCTGATAAATCTGCACAAATAATGTTCCTTGCACAGGGTCTTCTTTGTTTTGATGATCCTGCAGCCTCAAGCCTTGGATATTTGACTTCACTGTCTGAATCAGAAACTTCCCTACCAGATTCTAGCTTTCTCTTCCTCTTCTTACAAACGGTTCCCTCTGCTTCACTTCTGCTTGAGCTTGAGTCATCTGATCTCACAGGTATCACCTTCTCTGATAAAAGTTTCAGTTCTGCTCTATTTTTCTCTTCACTCTCTATGGCTTTCTTTTTTCTAAGCTCCGACTTAGCCTCTTCTTCAGCCAATTTAGAATCAATTCCTGCAATGTAGCCTATCCTCCCCTCATCTCTATGAGCACATAAAAAAGCAAGATCTTCTGGGATTTTGATGAGTTTCTCATTGTCCTGGTGAGCAATATCAAACAACTGAAGTAATACAGTAGATTAGAAGTAAAATTAGTTTCTGCGGAAATTTGATTCTCTGTTCTTTGAATACAATGCTTTTGCTGTGCTTTCCATTTGAAGAACAAACCTTCCAACTTGGAAACACAATGCTGTTGTTGGGGAACTGGCAGGCAAAACTTCACCCAGAAAGGAAGAACTTCATCAATGACACTCCTTGAACTTTCCTGAACAGTTTTCCCAGACTTTTTGTGGAAGTAAAAGAATCTCGAAAGTACATCCTTATTGCATGGCAATTTACAACCACTAATGGGCTCTGTCATAAGAGAACCAACTGAATAGACATTGTTTTGGGACCTTGTTTCAGGTAAATCATGCCCATTGAGGATGCACTGCCTGAAAAAAAAAAAAAATAAACTTTTATAGTATGTAATTATAATGAATATAATATTATACACAAAATGTATGAGAAAACCCTTACAAAATTAATGACCTATGGGGCACCTGTAGAAGTTGAGCAAAACTGCTGAAATTTCACAGGGAATACTTTTCTCACAAATAAAACAAAATAAGAGGGTGAAAGCAACTTTCTAACAAACTTCAATTTTGAGGACCACCCTACTGCCCAACATAGAAAATTCCACACCAGGAAGTATTTGTTGGAGGGCCATGCAAATTGGTGGCTACGTATTGACAGTTGGGTTATTTAAATGATTGCAATCGCGAACCAATCGTGTGATAGATGAGGGAGGTGAAAAGGACAAAACAAAATGGCATAGCAAAGTTTGGTCATCCATACCTGGGCATGTAAACCACTGCATCAGAGTGATCTCAGTGGTGAAAGCCTGTGTAAGGAGTCCGAATGTGTGGGCAACATCATTACGAATCCTATTGTCATATGGACACCTTTACCAGAGGCTTCTTTAGAGCAACATGCAGCTGATTGGTCCCTGCATCGCATTGTGCTGGAAATGCTTTGGAATGCTATAACTGTCATCTGAATGAGGCAACAGTGGTTGGAGAAAGGTAATGTGTGTCACTGTAATGGGACTGGTGTGCATAGTAGGACATTTGAATGCCTCTATCACCACATTCAACTGCAAGCCCTGCCATCTTCACAATCCACAGTGGACTACATTCGACAAGGTGTACTGGCAGCTATAAACATCCCCATATCTACACAGACTATGAATTGCAGATTGGCTATGGCAGGTTTGTGCTCTTGCCAGACATTGTGATATTGCCGCTCACCACAGCACATTGTCAGACACAGGTGAAGTTATGCCATACCAGACATGCATGGTGAGACAAATGGAACAATGTCATATTCCGTGACAAGTCTCCTTTCAGTCTCTACACCAAGGATCACCAGTTGAGAGTGTGGATATGATGTGCCGCCATCTGTGAGCATTGTACTGCTCCTTTGGGGTGCTATCAGTTTCAATAGCTGTTCACCACTCGGACAGATAGCAGGTTTAATGACAACACAATGATACATTGATGAGGTGCTGCAACTCATTTTGTATCCGTATCTCTGTGTTATCCCAGGTCCCAGTTTCAACAAGATAACTGTGACCCACAAAGCTGCCAACACCAGTGAACAGTGCTTACAAGGGGTCCAGGTGCTTCTTTGGCCAATGCGATTCCCTGACTATCTGCAATAGAGAATGTGCGGGACAGCACTGGTAGAGGACTTGACGCCTCCGCATGACCCCCTTGCAGTGTCAATGAATTGTGGGCACAGGTCAAGGATTCGTTACCTCAGGGCATCATTCTGGGACTTTGCCACTTAACGCTACACTGTGTTGCCAAACATATAGCCCACTATGGCTGCCATATGACCTAATGATTCAGTGTACCTTCTCCTCACCTATCACATTCATGTAATCCATTAGAAATTAAATCACTTCTTTTCCACCCTCCTACCTACTCCACGTGTGGTAAGTTTCATCTCGTTTCAAGCATTCCTACGTAGCATGACATTTTCTATGTCAAGTAGTGACATACAAACAAAGTTAAAAAAACCTTCTTGGTAAAATTTGCTTTACCTCTTTAATATTGTTATTGATGGCTTCCATGTGTAAGATGATCATGATGTTTTCCTTATTGGACCCCAACAATAATCAGCCAACATTGCTGTACTCCATTTCCCCTTATAGCTTTATTCCTTCTTCGAAATCTCTTGGTGGAACCTTTAACTGTGTTCACTCACAGATCCAAGATTTTCAGGGGAAAAGCATATATGTGTGAATTCAAGAAGTGTAGTTTTAAAGACTTACTGCATCTCATTTCATGATAAGACCTCACCATAAATGTGGTACTTTCTTTGTATCGTGGATATTTTTCATTTCCAAAAAATTGTTTTGTCACCAGTTTAATTGGTGACAAATTGTGTCCAGGCAGCAATTCCTTTTAGATGAGAAATTTCATTTTAAGGAGTCTGTCATTAATCACGTATTTTAGGTCCAATGATAACACACACACACACACACACACAACCATTCATGCTGCCCTTGGAATCCTGGCAAAGTCCTGCAATTTGAGTTCTGCTTTTTTCCAAGCATGTAAATTTCTCGTGTTTTTTGTGAATAAGTCTTGGAATATTTTTCTTCCATCTTGGAAAAAAAAACCAGGTCGAAATGTTTGGACTGATTACACCACATTGTTTTAGCTCCCTGTAGCATCTGCTGAGAAGGTTATCTCTTGCTTTCATGGAGTGTGGAGATGTTATGCTATCTCTTTCATCTCATGTGACACTAGAGTGCAAGATATTTTAAGTGCCATATTTCCAGCCACCTTGGCTTGTGGTGTAGCAGTTGTGTGCAGCTAGAATCACAACAGTGTGTAGAAACCTTCCAGTGAGTTGAAGATAACCATTCCTTCTAGCAGGTGCTTTTCTCACTATAGGAGATCGATACCTGGCCTCCCTGCCACTGGTGCGAGTGGGAATAGATGATTTTGGAATAGGGAATCTTCAGTGCTTTGGCAAAAGTGTTTTGTATTATTATGCTAAGTCTCATCGTTTTATACAGAGCAGTTTTTGCATGGGAAAATTTTTCCACTTCATTGAAGATGTAACACACACTCAAGAATACTCTGCAACTGTGGAACCCATAGGACTTCTTAAGAATTCTAAATGTGTGTAGTAAATTTCACCCCAATTTGCAAAATATAAAACAAAGCACTATGATGCAAGCAAAAATTTAAGCTCCTGGAATTTGTTGATGAACTGTTGGAAGAGTTGTGAAATTTATTTTCTGTAAATGTGTACAAATGTTGAATTTAGCATCACTTATTTTTGGAAATTTATGTTGCAAATATTGAAATCCAGGTTGTTCACAATTCATAGCTTTGACAAAGTTCTTTATTAGCTAGAGTTCTATATGTGGTGGTGGCATATAGATTTTCTTTGTCTCTACTAATGGTACTTTTTTCAGCAGGTGTTAAAAGTTTTGTGCAAAAGCCACTGTTTAACCAAATAATGGTTCTTCTTTACTCTGTCTGCTATTCCATTTACACAGGAAGCAACAGTGTTTAGTGTGTCCAGGAAAGATCACTATTCTTTTAAGGCCACTACAGATGTTCCAATTGTGTGCATCATAATTAATTGTTTGCAACACAAGTTTCACATGTTCAGTGTATTTATCTCAATATAAATGCCCACTATGAAGGACAGTTTTCAGACTTACCTTCGATGAACCGATAAAAAGGATCCATTTGGCTTGTCTGCTCTCAAATTGAAAGAACTTAATTAACCCAACTATGTCATTGCAGAAGGTCAAGTCACCACATTTGGAGAAAAACTGTTAGTATTCACTTTGATGACATCTGAAAAGTGGAACTTTGGTTCCTTTGGCCATATGATTCCATCCCTGGAGCCCTGAAGGTAAAAGTTCTACATAAACTTTCAAAATATCATTCAACTTTTCTTGAGTGATAGTGTGGGTTCGATGAATGTCCAGCTGCAAAATCCTGATCTCTGCAAGGTGTTTCTTTTTCCTCTTCCTGACTGCTCTCAATCTGTAGGTGTTTGGTGTTTTAGCACAGGTAAATCAGTGGAATGAGGTACTGGTCACAAAGTTGATGGAAGATTTGGATACAAAGTGCTTTCCTTAGTTTTTGATTAAAATCTGAAAGCATTTGTAATACAAAAGTTACACTCTGTAATGTGGTCTGTTGGATCTCTCCAAATCATTGGGACAGCAAATGGCATACAGTTTCTTTAACCCTTTAATGACCATGCCCACAAAAGTTGTATCACTCTAAATACCATAATGCCCAAAACAGCCTCGCTTCTTTGTTTAGTAACCATAACGATGACTGAATGTGATCCCTGATGATCCCTCAAATTTAAAGAAAAGGCAATGGTAGGAAATGTGACTCACTCTAGAGAGGCATTTTGGGCTGCTATGGTCGTTTGCATGTATAGGCGTTTTGGGTGTTATGATCGTTAAAGGTTTAAGCCGTGATCAAAGATTGATCATGCAGCTTCCACAACATGCATGTGGTGCCCAGCGCTTTTCCTGGTCACCCATCTTACAAACAAACAAAAACAGTAAAGTTTGTGTGCTTTCTTGATTAATCCTGTAAATGGTCTCTGTTTCTTCTTTGGAGTACAGTCACCCAACACACATAACAAAAAAGGTCTCAGGACAATTGACGTATTTATGAGGCATCTTTCAATGACAAGGAAAGCGACATGCATTACGACTGTGACTGATGAACTCAATATCATACAACATGTCTTTGTAGAAAGATGATGCAATCACTACTGCACACATGCACTAGTGACTGTATCATATCATCATCATCATCATCATTAGCATCATATCACTAGGCTATTCTCTAAGATTCAGAGGTTAGCTCCACAAAGAAAGTGGGCAGTCTTAGTGAGAGATGAGTTTGCCTCTGTGGGGTGCTCCATGGGCAACAATGGCACACCGAACAGCATCAAGGGCCTCTGGGAATCTTGGAGGGGTACCATCTAGTTCTCTGTGACATTGGCGAAAAGACCCCAACTCACTGGGTTTTGTTCCAGAATCCTTAGGTTTAATGACCAACTGGAACTGTCAGCTGTGGGTTTATCCCCCACACTGGTGTACTAAACTGATTAAAAAACCACAAAGACTGCTTCATCTGCAACCATTAAATAGGAATTGCATCTCATTTTTCACCCATTCTCAGTGAAAGATGATGCATTAGCAATTGTGTGGTTCCATCATAGCCTGCCCTATGGTGTATACCTATTTTCACTGGAACGGTACATGATAGAAAATTTTTTGAAAACAGATTTATAATCAGTGTGCACAAAACCACAAGAAATGCATCAAAGGAAACAAAAAGTGTGTTCAACAATGTAATGGTTAAAGATTAATGTTTGCATTGAAAATGAGTTGTGTGTATCTAATATATTTTTCCACCACAAGTTTATTTGCTCATATGAGTGTAAGAATTGTATTGTGGAGAGCAAAAAAGT
The DNA here is from genome assembly GCA_039090855.1 of Macrothele yani. Lineage (NCBI taxonomy): Eukaryota > Metazoa > Arthropoda > Arachnida > Araneae > Macrothelidae > Macrothele > Macrothele yani. The sequence continues at coordinate 8,569,485 of CM077014.1, forward strand.
GTTGCAGATTTTGTTGTTCATGATAAGCTGACATGAAGCGAAGCAAGTTAACCACGGTTTTAGCATGTCGAGTTAAAAACCACGCTGCTGTCCCTAAATGGGATGAGATATGGAAGATTGCTCCATACACAAACATGAGGGCCACTTCATGTGGGGAGACTATTAAGATCCTATCCAACCCAAATGTTTGCAACGAGGACATTTCCACCAACCAACCTGCTATTTGGCGCATGCTCCTGGCTGTTCCACAAGCTTGAATCTGAAATGATATAGCGTGGTTTTAGTGTTAGCATTTGTCACGTTTCATTATTGTTTATGTTTTTGAATTTTAATTAGAACTTCAAACCTGTCACTCTTCAGACTGAACTGTTTCTGATGAAGCTACCCAGCCAGTGGTGAAAGCTCTCGTGTTTATGTTCATATATAGTTACACCTATAAACGAAGTTTTGTGCATTGCATCTACTGTTCTTGTTGTATTCTGCCTAATGTCTATATTTTGTTTCCTAATGCTAAGTGGTATTCCAACACCACTGTTCTCAAGAACATATGGCAAAATGAAGGCATCAAAATCAAGACAGGTATACAGATTTTAAGTGTGCACTGGAATACTGACAGTACCTTCTGCACTGACTTCTCAAGTGTTACACATAACCTTCTGTGACAAACTTGTCTTGAAGTGATTCTTATTATGCTCTACTGCACGTTTCTATTTAGTGGGGGAGCAAATGGTTTTCCGTGGGCTTTTTGTGGTACAGCATTGCGGTTTGGTTTTTCAGAAACCTATGTACACGAAGAACAGTAATTCACATGTTGCCACTTCAGGAAATGTGACGGTGAGGCGGGGAGGGGGGCAGACAGGGTAGCCACTGACGCAGCCCACAAAACATGCTGTATCTTCCCTATTTATAGGCATGTAGTTACCATTTATACCTTACGGGCCACGGGTGGCCGAGTGGGCAACTTTCGTGACTGCCACGGAAAGGACCTCAGTTTCGATCCCAGGCAGGTACGAGCGCTCGATCCACTAAATATCCGCCGTGCGTCGGATGGGCACGCTAAGCTGTCGGACCCCGGGTACTGACCCCTGGTAATAAATAAGGGCGTCTTCTTCCCCCTTTCTACTTCGTTTCCGTGTCACTTTCCTATCAGGCACTCTAGCCCAAATCTCCTAGCTTCCTATTTCTAAAGGTTGTTTAAGACCTGGGGTCAGACACTCCCTTCCTAAAATCCTCTACATATGATAAAATAAATAAAAAATGTATACCTTAAATTGAAGGTAATTACACATTCTACATCATGCAGTTCGTTAATGTTTGAAAATACACGGGCATGGAGCCACTATAGCAAAATAGTGAAAACCCCTGTACACCAAAACTTGTATGTTTAAATGTTAAATCAAGTATAGCCTTCATAACATTATTTTCACACAGAATTTAAAGTAGTACCATGATTAATGAAAGGTTAAAAAATTGTATTATTATTATTAATCAAATTAAGACAAATGTAATACAATATTGTTATTGCCTCCAACAGACATTTCTAAATAAAATAGTATGTAAATCATTCACTATCATCATCTGAGCTCATGTCTCCAGCTTCTACTGTTTGGTTTAGGGAAGCGCTATTACTGTCATTGTCATCTGCATTCATCATACATGAGATTCTTCCACGGATTCGCGGAATTCCGCTTTTTTTGTCATCATTTAGGTTATCCTCGAGATCGATGCAAAACTGAAGAGAATTTTTGAAGAATTAGGTGGGGGAGGGGGGTCTTTTTGTGTGTGTGTGTGTGTGTGTGTGGAGATTGTATTTTGTTTTTCAAAACTTTTGAAAACAGAAGTTAAAGGAGTGAACATTGTTAAATATAATTTTATTCCATAAATATTTGCATTTCAGCTTGAAAATGGAAGAAAAATTCCGAAAACGGAACTTGGCACGAAAGTTTCTGTGATTTTTAGGCACGAGATTCTTCAGTGGATTCGAAGAATTCCGCCTTTTCCATCGTCATTTCGATGGTACTCGAGATCAATTCAGAACTGAACAGAAATTTGGGAGAGATTGGTGGAGGTGGTGATGGGGTGGTTTTTCATCGTTGGGCGTTGGGCGGAATTCCGACTTTCAAAGCTTTCGGAAACGGAAGTTAGACTGAGTAAAGGTTTCTCCCGTAATCGTAATCCTTTTTTCATGGCGATGTTTCTTCTACCCAGTAGTGTTGTTAAATATAATTTTATTCCACAAATACTTGTTTTGAAGCTTCAAACTGGAGGAAAACTTTCCTAAAATGGAAGTTGGACAGAGCATAGATTTCTCTGGTAATCGTAATTTTTTTTTTCTCCGCGGTGTTACATTTATCTTGTGTTGCTGTTAAATGGAATATATATATATATATATATTGAATACAGGGATGTGCTCAAGCTTAATATTTACATAATAAATTTCAGTGCACAATCTGATCTTGCTCACACCACGTTATAGTCACGCTGTTTCACAGTACATTCTTATTTTTCACCCGTGCGATTAAAAAGTTCAGCTTTTTTTCCCTTCGGAAGTCTCATGTATGATTCATGCAGTTGCACAAGTCAGTGCATGGAAAACCACTATACATTTGCAAAGATGTGATGTGCATCTACTCTTCTTACATGGGCACTTTACTAGTTCCAGAATAGTTTAAGGAGCTGGTGGGATTGAAGTCATTTGGGGCACAAACTTATTTCTGTGAATCTCCCACCCATAATCCTGTGGAGGTGGAATTCCTGGATTTGGTACAGTATCGTTTCACTGTGGGTTGATGATGTGCCCAAATAATTGCAAGTCGAAGCACAAATTATGTTGGTGGCATTTTTTCCGATTCTGCAATTTTCTTTTGAAATAGCAACATCACCAACAGTAGTTTTCACATTGTTCGGCAAGTACAGCATACATGTGAAGCATTCTAATGCATCCATTACAGTATCAGACAGAATTGCTTCTAAACCTAGGTCAACAAATGCTTGTACAATATCTGAATTACAATGCTGAAAGGTCTCCCAACATGTAGGTTTGCTTTTTCCAACAAAACAACCAGTGGTGTCATAGCCAGGGAAGACATGAAAACTAGGCAAAGCACTCACCCTGTCTGGTCGTAGAGCATCACGTATAAGCTTCAGAGGAATGAGTCTTTTCTTCTGACCAACACCAACAATACATGCTGAGTCTGGACATGGCATGGGATACTGCTGAAGTGTGAGTATCACAACATCTGCATATCTGCATCTGGTGAATGAATGTGAATCATTGTTGCTTCTCTATTGGTTGCATCAACAGCATGAAGTATCATTTTTGTATCAGCCTCTTCATGTTCACTAGCTAGATGTTGCACAAAACAGTTAGTTGCTGCCACTTCAGTCCCCAAAACCACAACCACAGAGAGATTATGTGGATGAGAAAACCTGTTAATAATCTTCTTTGATAGATAGACTGTTAATTCTGACTTGGTTTGTGTATGTGATAGCAGCATTTTCATTGACACATTCTTGATCATAGTGCTATCTGTGATTTTATATGCTACTGCCTCACCACCAGTTAGCTTTTTCGAACGTGTTTCATTTTTAAGTGACAATGGTAGGTCATATCTATCAAATACAATTTGTATTTCAATGTAAGAGCTGTACTTGGTCTGAAGTCGGTCCATGAAATGATCAGCCAGATCTGCACATGCACGGATTGAAGGTGGTTTATCTAAGCTTTGTAGAAGTGCCATACCATCAAAGATTTCAGCCTTCATGTTCTCCTAGTGTGTTACTTCTGTATCCATGTGTAGCTGGTCTACCACCAGAGTCTCAAGAATTGCAAGAAGTAAATTCTTGTTTTTGGTTAAGACAAGATAACCTTCTGCTGTGAAGAGCTAGCGAGGAAGCACAGAAAGCTCGTAATTCCTGATAGCCTCTTTGAAATCGACAGTTGGTCTAGACTTAGCAATTAGAAGCAATCTTACAAATAAAGCACAATCTTCCTTTAGTTCCAATATTTTGGATTTCAGTGTTACAGCTACAGTTTTTCTATTACTCCTCCACATGTTCAGTTTTAACATCTTCATTACCTTGCACAAATTCTCTGAATACATCTGGACTTGAAACTGGTAAGCTCTGCATCTCTGCCAGGTGTAATGGAACGGGCATAGTGATATTTATCATGGGTAAAGAAGTGCTTCACAAGTGTGTCAAGAGATGAAAGATGGAGTTTGCAATTTCCTGTTCTTACTGCTTGAACAAACAAAGATAAGTCCAACACCATTTGCATGTAAATCAGCACTGTCTGATTTGGCACTGGGAATATTTTCCAAAGTTGCATAAAAAAAGTTCATTTCTGCAAACACTTTATGGACGTTTAAAAATTCAGCAAGTTTATCATATGCGGCAATGACACCACCTATCTTCTTTTTAAGAAAGGCGTTTTCCAAGTTATTAATGGCCTCGTGTAGAAAGGTTGTAATACGTGGATTTTACACAGGAAATGCCTCGATATACAATTTGAACAGAGCCTGAAGAGTAATCATGTGCGCCTCTATTCCTCTCCGTACATGCTTCCTACCCAGAATACTTGATATTGTTGCAGATTCATACAAATCACTTGCAATCCATGCCATTTCAATTCCACTATTTTCGATGAACCTGCCAATACACCTCAGTGCAGTCATTGTTATAAGTAGTTCTCCTGGTCAAAGCACAAGATGATCTAGATCTCTTCTACTCATGTGAAGTTGTTTTGCTGGTATATATAGACCTAAAGCTAATGTGATAAGTTTTTGTTCCGGGTCCAGTGGCATAAGTGTTAATACTTTGATCCTGCTTCAAAACTGTAAGGAGAGTGGACCATTCTGTCGATGGAGCAGGTATTAGTGGTACTTCATGTACCCTGGTAAGGGGTAATGCTATTCTGATGTACGCATTGTATGCAGATCAAGTAGGGATTCAGATGGATTCTTTATTATTTTCATCTGTTCCATTTCCATCTTCATTAGCGACTGTGCTTCTATTCCCTAATGTCTTAGCTGTTAACCACATCTTTATGTCATTATGATCGGCATTATCTTTGACTGAATGCTTAAAATCAGGATACATTAGACATAGCGGCATTGGTTTTTTTCTGCATAGTTCGGGTAAAATATAAAGGCTTACAAACATACAATATATTGAAAAAAGTCACTGGACACCCCTTCAAAAGCAAATGAACGAATCTGCTGTGTTGTTAAGATGCGTGGTACAGCTGCAAATGGTATAAAAATAAGCCTGCAGCTGACCACGATCATATCATACTGTGCGGTTGAGTGAAAACGTTGCGGCAGGAGAGAACTGACTTTGAGAAAGGAAAGATTGTTGGGTGTTATTATTAGTGGGTTGCCCATAAGAGAAACCGAGAGGTGTTTAAACATACCCAAGTCAACTGTTTTGGGTGTATTGAATAAGTGGAAGATACATGGCATGCCTGAAGCAGCAAAATGTAGCGGCAGACCAAAGAAAATCAGTAATAGAGGATGTCGAAGCCTCAAGAGAGTCGTTAAGCTAACCGACGGAGTACTCCACAAGACCTCAGTGTACAGGTGAGTAAAAATGCTGGAACCTCAGTATGTACATGTACCATTTGCAGAGAACTTCATTCCATGGGTTATCATGGCCATGTGGCTGCTCTTAAGCCTTTCATCTCCACTCAGAATGCTACTCTTCGTTTAGCATAGTGTAAATAACATTTATCGTGGACCGTAGATCAATGGAAATGGGTCCTATAGACTGATGAATTCAGATACCCAATCCATCAGTCTGATGGCCATGTGTGGGTATGGCGGCAGCCGGAAGAGCGCTATTTACCACAGTGTACTGTTCCTACGATCAAGTTTGGAGCTGGCAGTGTACTCGTGTGGGAGTGTTTTTCATGGTATGGTCCTGGACCATTGGTTATTGTGGACAAACCTGTTAGCCAGCACGTCTACCTTGATATTATGGATAATTATGCCCTACCAATTCTGTGGCAATACTATGAAATTGAGCCTTGTTGGTACCGGTAGGATAATGCACTGAGCCATAAAGCAAGGACTGTTACAGCATGTTTTGGTGATAATTCTGTATCGTGTGTGGACTGGCCAGCACAGAACACTGATCTTAATCCCATAGAGTACCTATGGGATGAATTAGAGCACCGCATAAGAAGTTTGGAACCAAGGCCTACTACTAAGCAACAGTTAGCGGCAGCATTATGTTGTAACGTACCAGGAGATGTGACGTACCTGCCCGAAGGACGCACATGACATAAAGGCAGATAGGAATCAGAATAAAACGTCCGCGTAGTTCAATTGGTAGAGTGACTTATTCCGGAATGAGGGGATCCGGGTTCGAATCCCGGCATAGACCAAAAATGACGGAGAAATTCACTTCGTTATAATGGCGCCTGAACTATCCGGATGACCCGACCGTTCAAAATCTCGCATTGGTGTGATGTTATTTCCACACCGCGAGATAGGAAAAATAAGAGAATCCCTTCTCCAGCACTTTGAAAAAAAATAATAATAATAAGGGGGAGATGATGTAACGTACCAGGAGATGTGACGTACCTGCCCGAAGGACGCACACGACATGAAGGCAGATAGGAATCAGAATAAAACGTCCGCGTAGCTCAATTGGTAGAGTGACTTATTCCGGAATGAGGGGATCCGGGTTCGAATCCTGGCGTGGACAGAAATGACGGAGAAATTTACTTCGTTATAATGTACTGAAATTACTTTAAAAGGAAAATTCTTTCTTTTATCAAATAGGCTAATCGTAGGATTTCCATTATTTAGTTTTATACTTAAATCTAAGAAATCGAGCTCCTGGTTATTTTGGTTAGTTTTACTTAATTTTAGGCCACTAGGGTAAATATCTGAAAAATCATTCTCTATTATTTTTGAGTTGTTAATACAGAGTAAATCATCAATATGCCTAAATGTATACAAGTAGCTATCTGTGTTCAAGGATCTATATTTAACAAACTGATTAGCTTTATAGAATAGAAACAGATTACAGACACTTGTGGAGTGTGAACATCACATAGGAATGCCATTAATTTGCTTATAGAGAGATTGATTATAAAGTATGTAGTTATCATTTATACAACACTTAAGTAAAGTATTCCATGTATTGGCTTTTACTACTTGGCTAATTTTAAATTCTTCGAACAGCTTCTTAAGCATGGAAATAATATCTGAAAGAGGCAGATTAGTATATAGATTCTCAAAGTCATAACTATTAATGTCTATGGGCCTTTGGCTAAAAATGGAAATCACTTTGGAATTGTTATTAATAATCCAAAAATCCTTGTTCTTCAGATTAGTACTATTTCTAATATGCTGCAAAACTTTTTTCAAGATTGCTTGAAAAGTCAGGTCTTTTTTTTTATTTATTATTATTTTTTATTTTATTTTTTTATTTATTTATTTTTTATTTTTTTGTGACTCTCTAACTCCACTGGCGATGAACCTGAAATTCACAGGATTTTTATGAAATTTTACAGTAGCAAAAAGAAAAGGAAATTCATGTATCATAACCCCTTACTAGGGGAAGCTTAAGTTTTTTGTGGTAGGCTTTAAACAGGTTAGCCAGTTGCTTAATACTGTAACTGACAGGCTCATAGGTAACTCTATTATGAAGTTTTTGATTAATTAATTCATAATAAAAACTTTTGCAAATAATTGCAAAATTATTGCTGGCTTTATCAGTGGTTGTAAAAATGAATTTCTCTTGAAGTTCAGAGATACTTTTTTGAAGCTTTGGAGAAAAGCAGATTTCTATCTAGCAAACCTGAAGACCAGCCAACTTTTCAGAGATCGAAATTTTCTGCATTTTTTGCTTATTTTCCTTGCTTCAACGCATTGCAGTTTTTTCCCCCTGATTTTTGGTGCTGATTAAAGATGTGTCATGTTGCTTTGGTTATATATATAAACTACAAGATACATTTGCAAAACTAAGGCATCAAATTAATTACATATATGAAATGCAAGATAAGGCAAATTAATTCACATGCACTACATCATATACTGCCTTAAAATAAACTTTACTAATATCTCCTCCCTTATTTCAAACACTGAGATATAATGGACAGTACACTAAAAATGCGATGGAAGGGGGTGACATTGCACAAAGAAAAGAAGAGAAAAAAATAAACATAGCATGATGTCAAACTTCATTAAATCGACTTCCCAGCTAGTTACACATACCTTAACTAGCAATAGACATCACAAGGCTAACTTACCTTGACATTCACCTCCTAAATTTAACCACACACACACACACACACAGATCAACACTTCACAGAGACCATCAGAAGGGGAAAAAAATAGTATAAAAGAATTTGCTTGGCTTTTCTTGACTTAATTTTTATTTCTAACTCCCTCCATGCCAAAGGGATTTGAAGTAGCTTCATAAAAAAAAATTCTCTCTCATTAAGAGTGCGTGGATCTGGTGATAGGTTTTCCAATCCACAAATATTGGCCCTTCAATTCAGGGATCAGAAAAACATCAATAGATCACCTCACAAGACTTCTGAGCTTCCTGTGTAAATTCTGTGAGGATTAAGCAAAATGAAACACAATGCAGTCTATCTGTGGTGAGTCAAGAAATACTTGGTAATACAGTACAGTAGATTCCAGTTAATTGGGGCAGCCATTTATTTGGGACGATTCTTGAAGTACATCCCAAATTACCTCTTTGGGATAAAGATCACATACAATAATATTGGGGCAGCTGCTTAGCTGGGCCAAAGTGTTCTAGCCCTGATGTGTCTCAGTTACCCGAAATCTACTGTGTTTGATGTTTACTTAATCTCATTGAAAAAAAAAATAGTAAAATGAATCATATCTGTGTTTATTATTATATTTAAGATGAAATTGGCAATTTTTACTGATACTCAGTTTTTGTGTTAAAATGCAGAGTGTCCGAGACAAAAATTACCAATAAGAAATCGTAAATCAGTGTAAAACATAGATACAAAAATGCTGTTTGCAGTATCAGAAAGAGAAACTTACTAAGTTTCTATAAAAATTACTGCGTATAGTACTATATGTACTAATATGCGTATATACGTGGATATTAATACTGAAATCTCTTTATGGTAATAAGTACCATGACATTCTGTTCACCACGTTTAGTATCGTTTGCAATATGTGTATATATATATATGCATATTAGTACATATGGTGATTTTCATATTATGTGAATCCGGTGATATATATATATCGTTAGCCAAGTCGTCATTTCAATGCTACGCCCACCCGCGGGGCCCTGTCACGACCGTCGTATAGTTTGAAAACCGATTTTTCAGGCAGAATGCAGTATTACTTCTTGAGAAATTTTAAAAAGGTGAGAATCTTACTAGGGAAGCAGATTGATCATTTGGAGTTTTTGGTACAATGTAAAAATAACGATCTTATGCCTAAATATCTAAGGATAACACATAAACCGCTAAATTACAGCAATAAAAGAAACCCCCATAAATGCAGCGGAAATTAAACGACTTAGGAATGAAATTAGTAAGAAAAGACAGAGCATATACTATCTTACTAACAAATCATACCATCTATATTCCAAATTACGAAAAGAACATAAGGATAAAGATATTGATGTATTAATGTGCAAAATACATATATATCTCGAAAAAAATAAGATAACTATTCAAAAACAACATTTCAAGAAATTGGAAGAATTAACTAGGCAGAAATACCAAGCTCAATGACAACAAAATGAAAGGAAGGCGAAATACATTAATATGTCCAGTACAGAGTTGACCCCTCTGCAAATTTCAGCATTAAATCGAGGAACTAAGTATGCATACAAACAACACCTTGGAAGAACAGAAGACCACATTCCTAAATTAGAAGAAGTTATTAAACATCTTCCACAAAAAGTACAAGAACCTACAAGATTTAAGATCAACAAAACTGTTGCAAAACATCTATTATCCAATAGGAATGTTAGACCTGATATATTGACCTATGAAAGGAAGGAATTGCTGGAACTACGAAATAACCCAGCTATATCGGTTGTTCAAGCAGGCAAAACAAATCAAACCATTATTATGGAAAAAATAATATATAACCAAAAGATGCTCGAAGCAACTGAAAAATTAGACACTAAAGAAGTGAAACGCAACCCAACATAATGTATGATTCGAAAATTAGCCGAATTCAAAAATCACCGTAATTTACTAGCTAAAATTAAAAAAACAGGCATGCCCTACCACTGGTGCTAGAATTCCTGGAATTTTTGGAAAAATGAAGGCCCATAAAGATAATATGCCAATTAGACCAATTGTTGCAAAAAATGTTGCACCTACATTAAATTTTGAATGAGCTTTATTTAAATACCTACAACCATTTTACCAGAATCATAAATACTCTGTTAATAATGTCCATGAAGTATTGCAATTGATCAAACAATATCAAAGCTCATCTAATTTCATTATGGCCAGTTTTGATGTGATCTCATTGTATCCCTCAACACCAACAGAAACAGCAATTCAATTTACTGATAATAATTAAAAAGTTTCAGCATTCCATACCTAGAAGTTGAGGATATCATTAGGGCATTGGACTTCATTGATGAGAACAGTTATTTAAGATTCTAAAATATCATATATAAGCAACAGTTAGGTGCACCCATGGGTTCACCACTCTTCAGCATTCTATCGGAGGTAATACACTGCCGGACAATTGCTAAGGACGGATGACAATAGCAATGATAGCAACCATAAAATGGAAGGCAGGAAAATGTGGAAATTAGCATAAGTGCGGGATACAGTTAGACGCGTTGTGCATATGCAAATTTTGGATTGCCGAACTTGTTCGTGACGTCATAGCGCTGATAAGAGATATAAAGGATTTGACGCGTATTGACCGTTGTTGTTCAAACGCAAAGTTGAAAGGGAAAGAATCAATTGACGAACTTGCAATTTTCAGTATGTCTTCCCGACATCACCTAGATGATTTTACGTGTGGCCGTATTATTGGCAAGATTGAAGAAGGGCGAAAAATAACAGATGTTGCCAGGGAGTTCGACGTCAGCCACAGTGTTGTTTCAAGGCTTTGGAAATCATTTCAAACAAATGGAGAGTGTAGCAAACGTCACGGGGAGGTCGTGTTCGCAGTACGACACCTGCAGAAGATCGGTACATAGTGCTATCAACAAATAGACACCGGCGCAGCACAGCTAGTGAGGTAGCAAATCAGTTTATGGCTGCTACTGGCAAGCGGATCTCCCGAAAAACTGTCGCCAGACGTTTGCATGAAGGAGGACTATACACCCGCCGTCCTGTTGTGTGCATCCCATTGTCCAGACGTCACCGTACCGCCCGTTTGCAATGGTGCCATCAACATCGCAATTGGACTGATAACGACTGGTCTGCTGTCCTCTTTTCAGATGAGAGTAGATACAGTCTATCGTCTGATTGTCGACGACAACTGATCTGCCGTGATAGTGGTACTGCATATTGTCCAGCAAACATGCAGGAAAGGGACCGATATCCGACATGTAGTGTCATGGTATGGGCTGGCATCATGATCAATGGCCGTACGTCCCTCTATGTGCTTCCAACTGGGACTATGACTGGCCAACGATACATTAATGATGTTCTGCTACCTCATGTTCACATGTTCCGTGGTGCTGTCGGGGATAGATTCATTTTCATGGACGACAACGCAACATGTCATCAAACAGTCGCTGTCCAGGAGTGTCTTGAGAGTAAGGATATTCAACGCCTCGTATGGCCAGTACGTTCTCCAGATCTGAATCCCATTGAAAATGTGTGGGATACTTTGGGGAGGAGTCTTGCTGGTCACCAATGCCCTCCAATAAACAAGGACACCCTCATCCGTGCACTGACAGAGGAATGGGATAAATTACCCCAACAGCTGCTTGATAATGTTGTGCAAAGCATGACATGACGTGTGGAATCTTGCATCGCCCTCCATGGTGGCCATATCCCGTATTGACATCTTACGCCGGAACGCCTGCGGACGGTAATTGCATTTTTTTCATGTTTACGTATGCACAAAATGGCCTGTTTGTCCCTTGAACACGTTCCAAAGACTTCTAGATTTCAGAGCACAATAAATTGTCTTTCTTGTAATGTCCTGGCATTCTGACATTATTTTATTTCACTTGACATCCAACCACACTTACTTTTTATGCGCTATATAGCCGTTTATGATCCGTCCTTAGCAATTGTCCAGCAGTGTACTACAGGATATAGAAGAAAGAGTAATATCCAACAGTAATGCAATAACACCTGCTATTTTTTTTTTTTGTAGATATATTGACATCTTATTATTCTGGCATAATGACATCACAAAATTGAAAGAATTTGGTGAAATATATAACAACATATACCCAGAAATAAACATCACTATTGAATTAGAAAAAGACAGAAAGTTACCATATTTAGATATCTTTTTTCATTGAGATGATACAGGAAGAGTTCAGTACGAAGTATATAGAAAGTCAACTTTACACCAAACATAATATCCGCTGAATCAAACCATCCAATCAGTTATGAACTCTCAGCTTTTCGAGCATATATAAAGCACGCATATATGCACAGCTCCAATTGAACATTTCAAAGAAATGAACTACAATGGATTAGGGATTTGGCAATCGAATATGGATAAAGAAGAACAGCAATTGAACATATCATTATACAATGCAGTATGACAAACAAAAATTTGATAACCCTAGAGTATAAAGAACAAACTACTTTTTGTGGATCATTCCCATATATACCGCAAATTACAGAAGTACTGCGGAGCATCTGTAGAAGATATAATAAGGATATTGGAATCAAGGTGTAGAACATACAACATATGCTTTCCAATATAAATGAAAAAATATCAATAATGGAAAAAGCAGGTGTTTATAAAATTCCTATTCAAGGTGAGAACCTTAATAGACCTATGTACTACATTGGTAATACCAAGTGTAACATCGAAACTAGATTGTATGAACATATTTAAAACTGAAATAGGAGACAAAATACAACTGCTTTGATAGACTATTGCATTAAAAATCAAGCTTTACCTATATGGACTGACATCAAATGTATCGGGCAACAGAAAAAATGGACAGAGATGATATTGACAGCAGAATCGGTTTATATTGAAAACACACGAGAGCACAATTGTAATAATAATAGTCCTGTAATCTTATCATATGCCTGGAAGAACCTTGTCAATAATGAGAAAGAAAGAAAGAAAAACAAAAAGTAAATTAAGTAAACATCTAAAAAATACGTACCTATATTCACCGCTAATGGTCAGCAACAAGAACTGTCATTGATGACGTGATGGCCGGGCGAGTTTGGCGTCATGGTGAGACTTGCAGCCAGCTTGCAGTTGATTCATGATTTCCGTTGAGGATGCCTTGCGAAATTACAGGCAAAACGTGTCCGGTGACGTGTTGGTTTGTGAGACGTTGAGTGATTCCATGTTTTTTTAAAGCTTTTTAAGGTTTTTAATGTCTTTAAGGGTTCTTGCAACATTCATTCATTATTTCGACTTCTTTTGTTTAACTTTCGTTTTCATTGTACATACCATCCGGTGGCTTAAAAATCGTCTTTTAGTCAATTTCCACGGTCATTTTTAATCGGAAAATTTGTATTACATCATTTAACATCTATCACAACTCAAAAGAAGGTACATAATTTCATGTCGTGCGATGCGGATATTGATTTGAGAATCAAGAATACTAATTCAAAAAGATCGACAGAGATCGATGTACAATAGCCTTTGTTCAAACAGCAATTTAGGCTTAGTAGCATGACGTCATTAGGCCTGATGGAAACATACGTGCTTCGATGAAGAACTGCGACTTTTTTTCGCGAGGATTTTCTGTGGAGTATTGACTACTACGCTACATTTCAACATCTTCTAAATTAAGGTATGTACAAGAAATCCTTATTAAATATTTTCTTTTCTACCGTGGAGTGTATTCAATTTCTTGCGAACGATACTAAACGTGGTGAACAGAATGCCGTGGTACTTATTACCATAAAGAGATTTCATTACTAAGTTTCGTTGGTGGCACACGGTGAGGCTCATTGGTGATAGATGGTGCTGCTCTTCCCCTACGCAGCTAATATGTATGTTGTGAGTTGGTCAATATTGAAATGGGTTTCATGATGCAGCAGAAAGGGCAGTTGTTACTGGCTTGCAGAATACAAGTTTCCAGTGACAGTGCAGCAGGAAATTTTGGCAAATGTACAAAATTTAACAATCCAGGGGACACGCAATAACAGCATGGCACAAAAGGTTGCTGGAAGCCAGCTCACTTGAAAAGCAGAAGGCATATGGGGAGCACATGTCTGAATAACAAGTGGAGGTCATTAATGAAGCATTCCACCGCAGCCCAACTAAGTCTGTTCGTCGTGATAGCCATGAATTGGGGATCCCAACGTCGACAAGTATGACATTGCTACCGACATGTTATCAAAGATTGATAATGTCAATGGCTTTCTTCAGAAGGTGATTTTCAGTAATGAGTGGCATTTTATGCCTCGGGGATGATCAACAGGCACAACTGCAGGATATGGACATCTGACAATCCACACGCAACGTGAGAGTTGCAGTCAAATATCCCTAAAGTGAATGTTTGGTGCAGCCTCAATGTACATGAAATTATCGGCCCATTCTTTTTCATTGAAAGGACTGTCACTGCAGATGTTTACTTGAATATGCTGAAAATTTAGGCCATTCTGTAGATACAAGACAGATTCTTTTTCCAACAAGATGGAGCTCCTGCTCATTACACAATGCATGTCAGGGCTCATTTTGGTGTATGTTTTCCTAGACGTTAGATCAGACATAGCGGACTCGTGCTATGGCCTCCCAGATCTCCAGATCTTACCCCCTCTTGATTTCTTTGGGGGGGGCATATCAAAGATATTGTCTCTCCAGTAAGTGGTTTAATTGATTTGCATCGGAGGTTCATTGCTGCTTGTGAAAGTGTCACTTCGCAGGCTCTGGGAAATGCATGGCAGCAGGCCAAATGTCATCTGGATATCTGTTGTGCTACAAAGGGTGCACATGTGAAGATTTATTGATGCCCAACAAAACTTGGTAAGTTACTCTTTCTGCTACTGCAAACACCATTTTTGTATCTATGTTTTGTACAGATTTACAGTGATGTCTTATTGGTAGTTTTGTCCTGAACACCCTGTATGTAATTATTCGAAGTTCAAATTGCAAAAACTTTGCATAGAATGTAATATGTGGCAAGATATAAGCCTAATCAACCATTTCTGGTGTCCATGCATTTGTTGTTTTAACATGTGAAACAGTTCAAATGCTGCTTATATCAAGTAGTATTATTATAACTCTGTGTGTTTTGAGATTCTTTTTTTCTGACTACTTTGTTTCTTGTAAATGTAGTTTTAGTGTTTTTCCTGTCAATAACAAATTTTTGTGATTTTTACTTTGTAAACACTTGTTAAGATTTTTTTTTCTCTTGTGCTGTTATAGGCAGAGACCTTTCTTCAAAGCCAGTGATTAAAGTCAGTGATCAGAAGCCTGTGAAACGTCAGTATTACGCTTGGGACACTTGTGTTTGTTGCAATCCATCTGCCCCTTTGAAAAAAGGATGGCACATGCGTTAACAATTCATTGACTGAATGAAGATTAACTGGTATGTTTATCGGTGAACATACACTCAAAAAGATGTCTTCAAATTGTACGAGAAATTGTTCCAAATGTTTGAAGTAAAAGAACAGCAGCTATCTAATATGAATACTTACTGTTCAGTTGTTATATTAAGAGTCATTACAAGAATGCCTTGTTATGTAAATAATTTCTTTCTTTTTCATAGAGAATTGATCGCAAGAAACAAAGCTAGAGCACAGCACTGTGATCAGTTTTTTATGACACATTCTTTTTATTAGATCACATTTTTTCTGCATGTCTATAGCAATGTATTGGATAGACAAATTTTACTATTTAGTCATCCAGCAAGCTCTTTAACAGTTTTCTGAGTAGACTGAATAGCTAAGAAAACTTGGATGTAATGTATATAATAATGAAACACCATTAACTTTTTATTTAGTCTTGTATACACAAGATCTGTGCTTTATTATGTATTTGCTCTTTATACATTGACATGAAAGTGAAGAATGTGGCTTGATGGGCATGCAGCTGTATCAGTGCCAATAAATGTTACAGTTGTAGGATAAAAAGAGCTATATTTTACTGGACTTCATATGTATTATTATGTTTTTGTATGTTTTATGGTTCTATAATCTTCTGAGCTGAATTTGAAGGGTTTACAGATGTAATATAGTTATACTGTTGCATTTTCCCTCTCACATTTACTTTCAGAATTAGCACATGGATTCTTCCATTGCCTGATGTGAATGGTTTATATAGTTTTGATTTGCTGTTTGTGAATTGCATGAGATAGTGTTGTACTTTATTATTTTCCTTCTATAAAGTTGTGGAATTATAAAATAAAATATGTGTTTCATTTATCTCTTCTGTCAATGGGAATATAAGCTTTCATTTATTATCATAGTTTTGAAAATTATATATAATGTACAGGGTGTCCATAAATTACCTTTACAACTTCAAGCATGAATTACAAATTTTGGAATTGTAATACACTACTGTTTGTGAAAATTGCAACACCATGAAGTACTGCTGGTATTATCTTGCAATGTGCAGGATGTATACAACAGGTTGGTACATGCAAATCATTAAAACATCTGTGAAAATGTGCATGTGGTTTTGGAGCAGCACCTTCTAAACTGGTCCAGTCTTGGTTATTAAGAGTCGGCTTACACAAGATATTGCAATCAGTGAAGAGACGACATGAAGTCGAAAGGGTGTTTCTTGGGTCTCACTATGCCTCGTCTCTGAAGAAAGTCGCATTATGACGTGTGACTGAGTTTGAGCGAGGAAAAATTGTTGAGATAAGAGAAGCTGGGTTTTCCTATCAAAGAAATTGCCATTCATACGAGACAAAGTGCCAGTACATTGATGTGAATGTGGCATCAGTGGACAGATGAGGTTCAGATGCACAGAAATCTAGGAAATGGGCTGCAAAATCACACAATTCCATCGGATGGCAGACACCTAGTGCCACACAGTGACATCTACTGTGTTAGCACAGAAGTGGAGCATTGTCACAGGTCAAGCTTTGTCCTCCAGCACATTTTGACATTGTCTACTAAACAGAGGACTGGTCGCTAGCAGCGCATTCCTTTGACCCTCAGGCACAGACACCTCTGGCTGCAATGGGGTCTCGAACACAGACATTGGCATGTTGATTGGCAACAGTTCATGTTTTCTGACAAGTCGAGATTCAACTTAATGCACGATGATGGTCACATACGTGTTCGAAGACACTGGTGAACGGCAGCTTCATGGCTTGGGGCACCCTTGGGTTCATTTTGCGATCTCGCCTGATACGAATTGAGGAAACCCTCACGGACAGCTATACGTAGGGTTGTTTTAGAGTCAGAGGTGATGCCCTTCCTTTAGAGTTGTCCTGGTGCTGTATTCCAGTAGGACAATGCTTGGCAACACGTGGCACGCAATGACCAAGTTCTCTTGCTTGCACGACAGATACCTACCGCTTCTTCTGCGGCGTGCATGTTCGCCGGATATGTCCCCCATGAAACATGTCTGGGATGTGGTAGCTAAACAACTGACCTGTCAAGTGCCTCCACCAGTCATCGCAAATGAACTCTGGTCTCGCATAGAAACTGGCTATTTCCCAAGACGGTATCAAAAACCTCTTCCATTCAATGTCATGCCTTGTAAAGGCTGTTATTGTTGCGTGATGTGGTTTTACATTATACTGAGTTTTGAAGCAAAAAATAAATGGCTCTACAAATGTAATCAGTTATCTCCTGTAACACATGAGGAATCTGTGATATAAATTTCATTTAAATAGTGCAGTTCTTTCTTGGTGTTTCAATTTTCACACTGTATGTATGTGTATATATACATATGTATATATCATCATTGTCAACCATTATCAATCCACTGCTGGATGAAGGTCTCCCCAAGTTTCCTCCACAACGGTCTGTCTTGTGCCAGTCTCCTCCATGTCACTCTCACATACTTTCGAATTTCATCCACCTATCTTCCATGTGGTCTTCTTCTGGGTCTTTTCCTGTCCCTTGGAATCCAATCTAAAATTTTTGCTGTCCATCAATGGTCTGTTCTTCTGCAGTATGTCCAGCCCATTGCCATTTCAGGGATTTAACTCTGATCATGATATCTTCCACTCTTGTCATTTTTCGGATCCACGAGTTTCTCTTCTTATCTCTCCTGGTTACACCAAGCATGCACCTCTCCATGCTTTTTTGAGTTGTCTGCAGCCTTTGTATGTCTCTTTTAGTTAAGGTCCACGTCTCTGCACCATACGTAAGCACTGGAAGGATGCATTGATCAAACACTTTTCTTTTAAGACATAATGGCATATTGCTCTTGAAAATTATGCTGTTTCTTCCAAAAGCTCTCCAGGCAAGTTTTGTTCGCCGATTAATTTCTTCATCAATGTGACCCTCACTTGATATCTGCTGTCCAAGATAAACGTACGTGTCTGTTATCTGCACTTTTCTCCATTAATCGATAAATCTTCATTTCTTGTAAAAGCATTAAACATCACTTTTGTCTTCTGAAAGTTCATTTTTAATCCCACTTCTTTACTCTTGTCAGCAAGTTCCTGGATTATACTCTGCAGCTCTGATGGGGTAGTTGCAAAAATGACTACGTCATCAGCAAAACGAAGGTGGGTTAGATAATCTCCATTAATCTTTATCCCTTTGTTTTCACAGTTCAGTGATTGAAAGACATTTTCCAATGTGGCATTAAAGAGCTTCGGAGATATGGTGTCACCTTGTCTCACTCCTTTTCCAATTTTTATGTGTGTTGTATTTTCCAACAGCCGAATCTTTGCACTTGCATTTTCATAGATGTTATTAATATTATTAATGTACGCATCTTCAATACCGCAGGATTTCAGAGCCATTGTAACTGCTGATGGTTTCACCGAATCAAAGGCTTTTTCATAATCGATAAAAGCCATGCACAATGGAAGTTCACATTCCCTCGCTCTTTCAATTAGTTCTCTCAGTACGTGGATATGATCTATTGTGCTGTAGCCACTCCTGAATCCAGCTTGTTCTCTCGGTTGAGCCATGTCCAGTGTCACCTTCAAGCGGTGTGAAAGAACTTTAGTGAAAATTTTATAAACCACTGAGAGGAGGCTGATAGGTCTGTAGTTCCTGAGATCTTCAATGTCACCTTTTTTATGTAGCAAGATCATTGTAGTGTTGTTCCAATCCTCAGGAATCTTCCCTTCATTAAGGCATCGAGTGAAAATTTGGGCGAGTACTGTTTCAATTTCTCCACTTGCTTCTTGTATGATGTCTACAGTAATTCCATCTTCTCCTGGAGCTTTTCCCCACTTCATGTTCTTGATTGCATGTGCAACTTCTGCTGGGAAGGACTGGAAGAACTCTGGTACTGGTACCTTTCATGATGTCTGGAGTACATGTATCATCCCTTTCATATAATTTGGAGTAGAAATCTTTCACTCTTGTCAAAATTTCGCCTCTATTTCGTGTTACAGAACCATCTTCTTTTCTCAGTGCCATAATCTGTTTTCTTCCCTTACTGAGATGTCCCTTTGCTATCTTTAGGCTTTGGTTGTTTTCAGTTGCTTTCCTTACTAGTTCACAGTTGAATTTCCTTACGTCTTCAGTGATACTTTTTCGTACTGTCTTGCATAGCTCTATATATTCCACTTTGGAAGTCACATCTTCTTTAGTTGTCCTCATCTCTCTTCTTTTTTGCATCAACATTTTGGTTTTTCCTGATAATTTGTTCACATGCAACTTGTTCTTAGACCCAGCTAATTTTGTTGCTGTTTCCATAAGAGCTTTGGTTACTTTTCTGTTAACTTCAGAAATATCCACTTCTTCCAATGTTAGGCCTTCTAAAGCAGAGAATCTGTTCTTCAGTTCCAACTTGAAGGCATTATGGTGTTTTTTAAGGTTGGTTATGTCAATACATTTTGTTTGTCTTATGAGCTTGCTACGTTCGAGTTTAGCGTTGAGGTGCATCTTACATCTCACTACCTGTGTTGAACTTGTTTAGCACACTGCAGTCTTCTATGACGAATTTTTTGTTACACATAATAAAATCAATTTCACTTGTCATCCCATTTGGATGTCTCCATGTCCATTTCCTGTGTGGCTTTTTCTTGAAAAAGGAGTTCAAGATGAAAAACCCTTCTGCCTCTGCAAACTCTACGAGAATATTTCCACTCTGGTTTCTGTTGCCGTGACCGAATTTACCTACTGAAGTTTCATTCTGTTGCCGTGACCGAATTTACCTACTGAAGTTTCATTCTGTTGCCGTGACCGAATTTACCTACTGAAGTTTCATTCTGTTGCTGTTGCCCTATTTTTGCATTGACATCTTCCATAATTATCTTTAAGTGCTGCTTACCTTTATTATTTACATGACGAATTTCCTCATAAAATTCTTCAATTTCTTCTTCAGGATGACTTGTGGTGGGTGCATAAGTTTGAATAGTCTGAGCCAGGTATCTTCTCGAGAGTTGGATAACGAGTCGTGCAGCTCTGTCAGATGAACTTTCAACTTCTACAAACTTTATCCTTCAGTTTCTTGTTTATTATAAATCCAACACCACTAGTTCTGCCAGTATCAGTCCCATGATAGTAGAAGAGATGTCCACTTTTCAGTTCAATGAGATCTTCTCCTTTTCTCCTTACCTCACTTAGCCCGACGATGTCTCACTAGATCCTTTGTAGTTCCTCTTCCAATTCAAGAAGCCTTGAATCAGAAGATAGGGAGCGTTAATTATACGTAGCCAAGGTCATATACCCACTACTAAGTAGAGACAGTAATAAAAAATTATTTAACAAGTACTAAAACAACATAGAAAACTTTAAAGCCCAACAGGAATGAGTAAAAAAAGAAAATAAATTAATAGCAAACCTGAATGTAGAAATTGTCGAGAATGCCGAGCCTTTACTTTATCAAGGACCAGCCTATATATATATATATATATATATGAAAAAACGTAGGAAAAATGTGTTGTTATATAAACATAAAGACTTGGAGAAGACAATGCTACAGTGACTGATTACTAATGAAAAAAAAAGTAGTGGAAACTCAACGCTGGATCTCACTCTAGGTGATATTTTGCTTATTTAAATTGCTGATTGTTACTAAATTTAAAACCATCAATAAAAATCTAATGTACAAAAATTAAACATTTCTATTTACAATTGCTAAAAAATTATTTACAAAGCATTGTCTTCATAGGATTCATTTAAAAGTTCAAAACCTAAAACAAATTATTTCAAGTCACACTTATTTGCCTCATTTGATGAACCAGTATTCTTCTCAATGATGTTCTTGTTCACATAGTCCAAAAACGAGTTCATTAAGATTTTTAAAGTTGACCAATGATGAGGCACCAACTCAGTACTGACAAGACGCAACAAAGAAAGTTTTCTTCATGTCTGGACTTCACTCAAATCTTTGAAAATGAGACTCCAATGAGAGTCCAGAAACTTAAGTCAGTTTTTAAAAATCTTAATGAACTCGTTTTTGAAGTATGTGAACAAAAACATCATGAAGATGATCTAAAAATAATATTGATTCATCAAATGAGGCAAGATAAGTGTGACTTGAAATAATTTGTTTTACAGTTTTTAAGAACTTTTAAATGGTTCCTATGAAGACAACACTTTGTAAATAATTTTGTAGCAATTGTAAATAGAAATGTTAAATTTTTGTACATTTGGTTTTTATTGATGGTTTTAAATCTAATAACAATCAGCAATTTAAATAAAAAGTAAGAAAAATATCACCTACTAGTGTCATATTTCCAAAAGGAGTTGAAACCATGAAAAATATTGAAAAAGGAATAGTGACTTTGTTCCAAGATAGATTTAAAGAATTTTACATATTGATAAAATTTTCACAATAAGATGAATATCACCAAACCAGAAAACCATTCAAGCAGTATGCAAAAAATTTCGAAGTTTCCATTCCTGTTTTGAAACAGCAGAGGATGTCAATTCTAAGGAACAACAAAAATGAAAAACTTCAGTAGGATTTGTAGAAAATATGGGAATTATGTCATGCTCTGACACTGCTAGGCATTCTTCAAAAAGATCTGACTCTGAATGGCAGATAATCTCATAAAAAGAACAGTTGGAGTATTGCAATCAATGCAGCAAAATCAAAGTCAGTAATTTCAGATTGCTAGAGATTCTATTTTAAACAATAAATTCAGGACAGTTGCTCTAACAGTGAACAGCAAAATAAAAACCATTAATAATGGACAGTTTTACTTTAAAAGTAAAAAAACAACAACTTCTGAAATAGTTTTTTTTATGTTGGAGACTGTCCTGAATTTATTGTTTAAAATAGAATCGCTAGCAATCTGGAATTACTAATTTCGATTTTGTTGCATTGATTGAAATGCTCTGACTGTTTTTTTTTTTTTTTTTTTATGAGATTTCTGCCATTCAGAGAGTCGCATCTCTTTTTTGAAAAGAATCCCTAGCTTTGTCAGAGCCTGGCCTAATTCCCATATTTTCCACAAATTCTACAGTTTTTTTTTTTTTGAATCCCTAGAATTGTCATCCTCTGCTTTTTCAAAACAAGAATGCAAACTTTGAAATTTTTTCCATATTGCTTGAATGGTTTTTTAAATGGAGAAGTTTGATTTAGCACAGTAAGTAACTAATCAGTTAAAAATTTATCTGGTAGTTTGTATTTCTTTGTAGGGCTGACCTCTGAATCTCAGAGAACAGCTTAGTGATATGATGTGATATCTACTTTAGAAGTATTGCTGTGAATTTAGAGTTGCAACGGTTGGACCCCCGGTTATGTTGGGTATCCATTCCTACTCCCCCTGACTTTCACCCCTCTATGAGCAACATCGTACTTGTACGGTGGTGACATCTACTGTGCTCTCTCACTTACAAACTGTTCTGTCAAAGTCGCTAGAGTTACTCTCACTGCTTTCCTACTATTTTATTTGAGGCTCTAGCGCTTTTCCGTTCCCTTCCTCTCTCTCGCTCACTTCCCACCACCACCCTGGATCTCCTTGCGGAACCACTCTTTTCTGTGATCCCCCCCGATCAACCTTTCTTTCTAATTTTCTCCTGGTTCCGTGCTGGCATCCTAACCGTGCAGGCCCTCATTAATCCCGATTTTTCCTGGAAACCCCATGACTCACCCTTTTCCTTCCCTGGAGGACGACTATGCCCTTCTCCGTTTCTCCCTTCAGCTTCTCTATCCTTCTCTTGTTTCTGACGACGACCTCCTCATCGTCCCCAGCCTTCCTCTCCCCTTCTTTTTTCCTTTTCGTGACTCTGTCGCCCCTGTCCTTTCTTTTTCTACCGCTGCCCTGTTTCGTCTCCTCCGTGCGCCCTCTGAGTCTCCCCATTCCATTTCCGTGGTTCCCCTTCCTCCTCCCTGGCCGTTTGGTCTACTTCTTCCCCCTTTCTTCTCTGCTAGAACGTAACACCCACTGGCGGTTCCTTCATCGCAGGCTCCCTGTCCCCCATCTTTTCTATCGCATGTCTCTTCTTCTCTCTGTCCTTTCTGTGGCGTTGACGGTGACGTCGCTCATATGTACTGCCACTGCCCTATCTTGCTGCCACTTCTTCATACTGTTTTCCGGTTAGCTAACATAATTTGCTCTAAGGGCTTGCCGTTTCACGCATAGCCGTGGCTGTTGCTCACAAAAATTCCGCCTACCCGCCTTCCGGATGCCTGCTGCTTTCTTTTCATACTTGCCAAGCAAGTGATTCACTCATTCATCAATCTCTCGGGAATTCTCCTGTACTTCCATCTCTTCTGTCGGCCGGTAGGCGGCTGCAGGCTAGCTTTCGGGGTCGGCTCGTGGCGCGCCTCTGGTTGGAACTCACAGCTGCAACTTCCACGCAAACAATCGGCACCTTTCAGAACACCTTGGCCCAGCGCACCGGGTGGTTTTCTATTGCTGGCTTTGACATCCTACTGGTGACTTGATTGTGTCTTCTTTTAGATTGTCTTTGTTTTGGTGTTTGGCTGTTCTCTTCGCCTTTGCTAGTACTTTTCGTTGGTTATTTTTCTTGCCCAATTTTAATTTGGGCGAGTGATTTGTGTCTTAATTTCTGAGACCACAACCTTGTGTGTCCTGACTTTGGTTCTTTTTACTTTGGGCCTTGTGTTTTGCTTGCACCGTGCTTTTTCCGTAATTGTGTTCTGCAACGTGTTTCTTATGAATTGTCCTGTACATATCTTCTTTATTTTTGTCTTAAGTATTTCGCACGTTAAGTCCTTGTTTTTCAGGATCACAAGCTCTTGTGTCCCGATTACTGTTGTTTTCGTCAAATGTGCTCTTGTTTTTTGTTTGCACCGTGCTTCTCTGCCATGGTATCGTGACTTCTGCTTAATCGCGAAAACTGTATTGCATATATCCTTTCTTTATTATTGTGTTGTGCATGTGCCTTCGTGGCACATCCCAGTTTTTTTCGCTACTGTACTGTAATTTCTTTGCGCCGTGCTTTTTGTAAATTGCTCTGTACATTCCCTTTACAATCTTGTTATACGCATTTTGCACGCTTTGTTCTTGATTATTTAGACCACAAGCTCGTGTGTCCCGATTATTTTTGTTTTCGTCAAATGTGCTTCTGTATTGTTAGCACCGTGCTTTTCTGCCTTTGGTGTCGTGTCTTATGCTTTATCACGGAACCTGATTTGCATACTTATCAGTGTTGTGTTGTGCGTGTGTCTTCGTGGCACACCCCAGTTCTCCGCTATTGTACTGTAATTTCTTTGCACCGTACTTTTTGTGAACTGCTCTGTACATCAGTGGCGGCTCGTGGTGTAAAATGCTGGTGAGGCGAACGGTCTTGATGTAAATGTAAAACAGTAAAACATATGTTATTGAAAAATATATAAATTCGTATAACGTTATACGAAC
This sequence comes from Macrothele yani, assembly GCA_039090855.1. Classification (NCBI taxonomy): domain Eukaryota; kingdom Metazoa; phylum Arthropoda; class Arachnida; order Araneae; family Macrothelidae; genus Macrothele; species Macrothele yani. The sequence continues at coordinate 8,594,496 of CM077014.1, forward strand.
ATATATATATATATATATATATATATATATATATATATATATATATATATATCAGTGGCGTAGCCGGGGGGTCGTGGTTTGCACCCCCCTAAGTAGGCGAGACAGTTAGCTTTTTCTAAGTACGTTTTATAGATAATTTCCCTATTTAAATTCATTGATTTTTACATAACTTGCAATGTAATACAAATAAATTACATTGATACATAATATCAATGTAATTTCTTGATAATAGAAGAGAAAGTAAAGCAAAGCGGCCAAAGAAGTTGCTTTATTAAATTTTTATTCAAACAACTATAATTTATTGCATTTTCTTAATTTTATTAAATTAGCTTCGTTTTGTATTAATGTTCAAGATGTGCGTACGTACCAATAGAAAAATATTTGTCGAAGCGCCCCCCCCAAATTGTTACATGTACTTATACACAGTTATACAGCATAAGTGCAGAACCCCCCCCCCACCCCCCTCAAAAAGTTTCATGTCAAAGGCAGTATCACCCATCGGATATCTTTGAAGTCCTGGGTTCGAGTCGGCTGAATCATTAAAATCCACTGAGATTCGGAAGTCTTGTTAAGCCATTGGTCTCGGGTAGGCGCCTTGTTATAAACAGCTGTAAACCCCATCCCTTAGGGCTTCAGCCCATGCCATTTAGCCCTTATATACAAATATTATTCAACAGTAATGGAATAAAATTATAGAAATATATGAAACACGGCGTGGGGAGTCTTTCTTCACGAAAAAATCCAAAAAATTTAGAGGGAAAATGTGCATATACCACTATATATATATGTGTGTGTGTGTAATATACGCTACTTTTGCAACAATATTTTTATGAAAACAATTATTCGATAATTTTACAACAAAGAAAGAAATATTTCACCTGTATTCTTTTATGTAATACACTTGAGCGAAAATACGCAATTTGTGCGGTTTCTTTAGCTAGTCAATGCGTCACTCACATCCCAACGCCAGTCGGAGATCCACTTCTTAAAAAATTCAAAGTAAATCATTTGAATAGAAATTTTTTCTCACGAAGTGTTTCTTGAGCTTGAATAAAAGTCACAGTTCGATTGGCATATTAGTGAAGGTGCATTTAGCACGGGTCACAAACTGAAGTCCAGGCTCGTGATAACTATGTACAGGAGAAGTCAAGCTAAGGAAGCACATTTCTATATAAAAAAAGTATTAGGTAATTTAAACCTGGAATTAAAAACAGAGGAATACGATAGTGATTTGCTTTGGTCTCGAACAGAATGCTTTCAGTTTATGTTTTATAAATAAGTTCAATTCTGCGATCCTTTTTGGCTGCAAATTTGTCTATGAGCAGATCATAAAACGGTTGAGTGGACATTAGATGGTTCAGCAATTCTTTCTCGATTGAAATTTTAGCGAGTGAAGACAAACGATCTTGTGCCGTTGTAAAACGGAGGTAAGTCTTAATTCTCTTCAAACAAGAAAAACTCCTTTCAGCAGAAGAACTTGTTGATGCCAGTGTCAATACAAGTGAAAATAATTTGTAGGCTTCTGGTAACACATCTTTCAGCTCGTTTTCTTTCATTGTTTTCAAGGTTTTCTGAACACTGAGTTCCCTGAAGTTGTGATCATTATATAAAAAATCTAATTCGATTTTTAGTTGTTGTGTGTCTGTAAAAATGCTTGGATAAAATTTTTTGAGAGTGTTAAGGGCACTGGATGGAAATGACTCTGAATAACTATGGTATTTTGAGCTGTCGACTAGCTGCAGAAACTCGAGCTTTCCCATATCTTCAAATCTGGTATTTATTTGGACTATTATGCTGTCAACGATTTCGTAAAACAAAATTTTGTAATAGTTTTCCACTTCTTCTTCAGTCAAATGTTTCTTTTGGCGACATTTAGGACCTCCACTCAAACTAATTGCTTCACTGAAATGTTTCAAGTAAGTGGTTACATTCCTTTTCTTATTTATTCGTTCGCAACATTGTTTAATTTGTCTTTGGCAATAACTGATATCTAAAGTCTTTTTTTTGTGAAACATCAAACAGTACATCCGTAATTCCAAAAATGTCATCAAAAATCAGTGATAAAAAAGCAAATTCAAAATTAGTGAAATTTTTCAAATATCCTATGGCTCCGTTGATTGATTCTGCCGTTGATTCCGGGTCATTCATTATGTTTTCAAACACATTCTTTAGTTTGCCCCATTCGCTTACAATTAAACGCAAAATTTGTGAAAGTGATGCCCAACGTGTTTCCGCTATTTGAAGAATCCGTTTCCCAACAACTGAATCTGCTACGTGGGTTCTCTTGGCAGATTTATGAAAAAATGAGGGCATGCTGGATACAGTTGCGAAATATATGCGACATTTTACAATACTTTTGCACCCCTGTTGTAGGACAAGGTTAAGGCGGTGGGTGAAACAGTGGGTAAACAAAGCTTGCGGAGCTTCTACCTTGATTCTTTGCTGCAGACCGCTCAACTCTCCAGCCATAACGCTTGGACCATCATAACACTGGCCTACTAACTTTGATTTAAAATCAAACTCCTCCAAAACCGATGCTAGCAGATCATACAGTGCCATAGCAGTCCTGTTAGTGCTGATATCATAAAAACCAAGGAAGCGCTCAACTACTTCACAATTTGAGTCCAATATGTATCTGACAATTATTGAACACTGTGATTTTTGAGTAATATCAGTTGTATCATCAACTTGCACTGAAAAATTTTTTTGACTCATTAATTTCGCTTTTAACACATTCGTTTATATATTCATGAATACACTCCAGTAAATCATTCTGTATCGTTTTGGATTGTCCAGAAAATAAGCTTCGTATTTCTTTAAAATGTGCTTTTAATTCTGGGGTGCTCCTACGAAGTAACAAATGGAACATCTCCTTGAAATTACCTTTATTTAATGAGGAAATAGATTCATCATGTCCTCGAAAAGGCAGTTCTTGCTTGCTTAGAACGACAACTAAATCGATTATATGTTCCATAAAAAGCCTATTTAGTCTGACCTTTTCATTAAACTTAGTTTTAGGAAGAGCAGCATTTTCTTTGAGCATATCAGAAATAGTGTTTATATTTTTTTCCATCCGTTTCAGACCTACGTGATTAGTTATATGCTCTTTAGAGCTTTCGTGCAATTTTGCACTACGAGAAAAGTTTTTCAGATCAAAATAACCCGTTGTATTCCACACATTTTTCTTATTGCTCAAAAGTAAACATGGCCAGCAAAAGAGAGTTTGCTTGTAATAGCTACCAGAAAGCCAGGGGAAAATCTCGTACCATGATTTATTGAAAGACCTAAGAAACGATTTGCCGCACTTCTTATCTTTAGATATTGAACTTATTATAGGTGTCGGTCTTCCAGATATGAGAACATCCCTTTTATCATAATCTTTCCAATGTTTAAAAGGAATTTCTTCCAGAACACAAATCACGTCGTTTGTTGGGCCATTCATATTTTCCAACCCAAATCAAAATATGCTGTTTAGTAACAATAACAAAATAAAAAAGAAGAAAAACTCAACATTACTATGAACTAGCCAACACCCGCAGAAGAGAGGGTTGAAAACCCACTACAAAAAGTTAGACTCAAATACACTCTGACGAATAGTTAAAGCTACGTAGAAATCATCCTACTCCAAAGGATATAGAGGCGAACGGCATCATCGCCTATAAAACCACTTTTCACCAAGGTCATCTGCTCATTTTCCCGCGCCCATTGGATACACAATCCTTGGGTTCTCCAATAACAGCAGAGATGCGATTCCAGTTTAAGCGAAATGGAGGGTCGCCTCAGAAATTTCCTTTCTCTTACTGGAAGTCCGGCACCTCCTTAGGTAGACCTCGGACCGTGGGGGTGGGGGTTCACTCTGTAGGGCTCTTCTCTGATCCCCAGTTCCCAAAACCGGCTTCTCATCGAGACGATTCAGCCGGTCGCCTCTAAGCGCTTAAAACATGCAGCTGCTTTGCAAAAATAATGATTCATTCCTCTTCTTGAAAGCCTTTTTTTAACCTAATTCATGAATCACAATGTAAATTTCAGTGTTTCATTTATCCTACAAAGTTCTTATATCTTTGTTACTGACCGAAGTTTTTTTTTTTCACTTCTCATTCTGCGGAATTTCAGGTGAGGCGGCGCCTCACTTGCCTCATCTGACGGGCCGCCACTGCTGTACATGCCTTCTAATAATTTCTTATAAGCATGTTGCTCGTTATGTACCTGTTTTTTTCTTTCGAACCACAAGCTCGTGTGTCCCAACTACTATTGTTTTCGTCGAATGTGCTCCTCCTCTTTGTTTGCACCGTGCTCTTCTGCCTTTCTACACTGCTGGCCACCCAAAATGCAACACCAAGAAGGACACGAGATAGCAAAGCCAGATTTACTGGACACATAACAACAGATACAAAGACGAAACGACCGAGCTTACAGGCCCGTGCGACTTGAGGAACACGCAGACATCAATAGTTCGTGTGGCCCCCATGGCTGGCAATAACGGACGCTACACGCCGCGGCATCGAACGAAAGAGGCTTTGGATGTGGGCTTGGGGTATGTCGGTCCAGGCTGCTTCCACACGTTGCCACAGTTCATAGTTCATTCGGCGTAGCCGTGGGTGATGTTCAGCTACCAGACGTGTTCGATGGGCGACATATCGGGGGAACAGGCGGGCCACGACAGCAGTGACACCTGGTAGGCCATGAAGAATTATTGCACGATGCGTGTCACGTGCGGACGCGTATTGTCCTGTTGAAACGTGGCAGGTAAGGGAGGACTACAGACTCCAAAACGTCGGAGATGTAGCGGTGGCTGTTAAGTGTACCGGCGATGCGTACCAGAAGGGTACGGGTGTCATCCAATTGCGCCCCAAACCATAACGCTAGGCGACGTACCGGTATGGCGATGCATAGTGCAAGCGCCACACGCGGATCCGACCATCGTGGTGTTGCAGGCAGAAGCGGATTCGTCGGAGAAGACAATGTCGTGCCATTCCGTAGTCCAGGTGTGGCGTTCAACGGCACACTCGCCGGTAGTGTAACGTCAATGGTAATCGGAGCAATGGGCGCCATACGACAAGTCCTCCCTCCTGCAGACGACGTCGAACGGTACGTGCTGACACAGGTTGTTGCGCAACACACCCTAATTCCTGCGCTAACGTTCGTGATGTGGCGGTGTGAGCCGTCAATGCCCACCGCACAACATGCCGGTCCTCTCGTTCGGCGGTGTGCCGCGGCTGCGGCAATCGCTCACGTTGGTCCGTCCCTCCTGCACCCACCGATTCCATACTCGCCTCACTGTGGCTGGATGTCGTCCCACACGGGCGCCGGTACGATAAACCGCTGTTGCGATAAGCCACTATTCGTCCTCTGTCGAGCTCCGAAACTTGTTGGAATGACTGTGGTATTCTGCGACGAGGCATCAGGAAGCTTCCCACCCACAGGTCTGGCAGCACAACACACTTCCACTACTTACACCCTGCCTTCTGTGCACCCTTATAGTGATTCTTGGTGGCGTGCCGGGCGCACATGATTTGCATATGCCCTGCAATGCTAATCGTTTGCAAGTCCTCTCGCGGGTGACGCATGTTGCAAATTTCAGGCCAATCGGATGCTTCCTTCTTGGTGTTGCATTTTGGGTGGCTAGCAGTGTATTTTGTCCGGTAACTGTATTGCATAACAATATACATAATACATGCATTACCCATGTTCTGTTCATAAAATGTATGCCTCGGATGTTGACACCCGATAATGTCTTTTATCATTCGATTTTTTTTATAGGATGGTTTCCAACTTGCATCATGTATGACCATCTCATTGTTTTGACATTTTAATTTGCTGTCGAGCGACTCATTGTAACATCATCATCATCATCATCATCATCATCATTGTCAACCATTATCAATCCACTGCTGGACGAAGGTCTCCCCAAGTTTCCTCCACAACGGTCTGTCTTGTGCCAGTCTCCTCCATGTCCCCCCTGCATACTTTCGAATTTCATCCACCCATCTCCCATGTGGTCTTCTTCTGGGTCTTTTCCTGTCCCTTGGAATCCAATCTAAAATTTCGGCTGTCCATCGATGATCTGTCCTTCTTGCAGTATGTCCAGCACATTGCCATTTCAGGGATTTAACTCTGATCATGATGTCTTCCACTCTTGTCATTTTTCGGATCCACGAGTTCCTCTTCTTATCTCTCCTGGTTACACCAAGTATGCACCTCTCCATGCTACTTTGAGTTGTCTGTTGCCTTTTTATGTCTCTTTTAGTTAAGGTCCACGTCTCTGCACCATACGTAAGCACTGGGAGGATGCATTGATCAAACACTTTTCTTTTAAGACATAATGGCATATTGCTCTTGAAAATTATGCTGTTTCTTCCAAAAGCTCTCCAGGCAAGTTTTGTACGCCGATTAATTTCTTCATCAATGTGACCCTCACTTGATATCTGCTGTCCAAGATAAACGTACGTGTCTGTTATCTCCAGCTTTTCTCTATCAATCGATAAATCTTCATTTCTTGTAAAAGCATTGAACATCACTTTTGTCTTCTGAAAGTTCATTTTTAATCCCACTTCTTTACTCTTGTCAGCAAGTTCCTGGATCATACTCTGCAGCTCTGATGGGCTAGTTGCAAAAATGACTACGTCATCAGCAAAACGAAGGTGAGTTAGATAATCTCCATTAATCTTTATCCCCTTGTTTTCCCAGCTCAGTGACTGAAAAACACCCTCCAATGTGGCATTAAAGAGCTTCGGAGATATGGTGTCACCTTGTCTCACTCCCTTTCCAATTTTTATGTGTGTTGTATTTTCAAACAGCCTAATCTTTGCACTTGCATTTTCATAGATGTTATTAATAATATTAATGTATGCATCTTCAATACCACAGGTTTTCAGAGCCATTGTAACTGCTGATGGTTTCACCGAATCAAAGGCTTTTTCATAATCGATAAAAGCCATGCACAATGGAAGTTCATATTCCCTCGCTCTTTCAATTAGTTCTCTCAGCACATGGATATGATCTATTGTGCTGTAGCCACTCCTGAATCCAGCTTGTTCTCTCGGTTGAGCCATGTCCAGTATTACCTTCAAGCGGTGTGAAAGAACTTTAGTGAAGATTTTATAAACTACTGATAGGAGGCTGATAGGTCTGTAGTTTCCGAGATCCTCAATGTCGCCTTTCTTATGTAGCAGGATCATTATAGCGTTGTTCCAATCCTCAGGAATCTTTCCTTCATTAAGGCATCGAGTGAAAATTTGGGCGAGTACTGTTTCGATTTCTCCACTTGCTTCTTGTATGATGTCTACAGTATTTCCATCTTCTCCTGGAGCTTTTCCCTGCTTCATGTTCTTGATTGCATGTGCAACCTCTGCTGGAAGGACTGGAGGAACTCTGGTACTGGTACCTTTCATGATGTCTGGAGTGCATGTATCATCCCTTTCATATAATTTGGAGTAGAAATCTTTCATTCTTGTCAAAATTTCGCCTCTATTTCTTGTTACAGAACCATCTTCTTTTCTCAGTGCCATAATCTGTTTTCTTCCCTTACTGAGATGTCCCTTTGCTATCTTTAGGCTTTGGTTGTTTTCAATTGCTTTCCTTACTAGTTCACAGTTGAATTTTCTTACGTCTTCAGTGATACTTTTTCGTACTGTCTTGCATAGCTCTATATATTCCACTTTGGAAGTCACATCTTCTTTAGTTGTCCTCATCTCTCTTCATTTTTGCATCAACGCTTTCGTTTTTCCTGATAATTTATTTACATGCAACTTGTTCTTAGACCCAGCTAATTTTGTTGCTGTTTCCATAAGAGCTTTGGTTACTTTTCTGTTAACTTCAGAGATGTCCACTTCTTCCGATGTTAGGCCTTCTAAAGCAGAGAACCTGTTCTTCAGTTCCAACTTGAAGGTATTATGGTGTTTTTTAAGGTTGGTTATGTCAATAGATTTTGTTTGTCTTATGAGCTTGCCACGTTCAAGTTTAGTGTTGAGGTGCATCTTACATCTCATCAATCTATGGTCACTACCTGTGTTGAACTTGTTTAGCACACTGCAGTCTTCTATGACGAATTTTTTGTTACACATAATAAAATCAATTTCACTTGTCGTCCCATTTAGATGTCTCCATGTCCATTTTCTGTGTGGCTTTTTCTTGAAGAAGGAGTTCAAGATGAAAAACCCTTCTGCCTCTGCAAACTCAACGAGAGTATTTCCACGCTGGTTTCTGTTGCCGTGACCGAATTTACCTACTGAAGTTTCATTCTGTTGCCGTTGCCCTATTTTTGCATTGAAATCTCCCATAATTATTTTCAAGTGCTGCTTACCTTTATTATTTAGATGACGAATTTCCTCATAAAATTCTTCAATTTCTTCTTCAGGATGACTTGTGGTGGGTGCATATGTTTGAATAATCTGAGCCTGGTATCTTCTCGATAGTTGGATAACGAGTCGTGCAGCTCTGTCAGAGGAACTTTCAACTTCTACCACTTTATCCATCAGTTTCTTGTTTATTATAAATCCAACACCACTAGTTCTGCCAGTATCTGTCCCACGATAGTAGAAGAGATGTCCACTTTTCAGTTCGATGAGATCTTCTCCTTTTCTCCTTACCTCACTTAGCCCCACGTTGTCCCACTTGATCCTTTGTAGTTCCTCTTCCAATTCAAGAAGCCTTGAATCAGAAGATAGGGAGCGTCCATTGTACGTTGCCAAGGTCAGCATCAGATGGCAGCCTAGTCCGGTCCTCCGGGGATTCTTAGCACCCTCTGCCTTCATGTCGCACTGGCCGCTGCCTTGGCCAGGTACATTCCAGCTGCCGGAGACTGACGGCCAAGATTTAAGTTGTGGAGTCATTTTGGAGGGGTTTGGCCATAACTCACCACGCTGGCCAAGCGGGTTGGTGAGTGTGGGATAGAATTTCCTCTAATCCCGATGGTATAGTTATACCGCTATTGGCGGTCGTCAGAGCCCCTTTAGTGGGAACAGGATGCACCACGAGAAGGCGGGGTTGACATTTGTCAAGGAGAGGCTGTGATGTTACGCATCACCTGACCTTACATCCCCGTTGTAACATACCTTGTAACATACCTTGTTTTAATAAAGAATTTGAACTGCTCTCACTGCTTCCGTTTCTGTGCCCTGCCCAAAAGGCCGACCCGCTGTTGGTGGTTTGGGCCTTAACATTCTCTGTGGACAGAAGTCCTACATGAAAATGCCTGGCTGTCTGCCGACTTAGATGGAGAAGTGTTTAAGTTTTTTTATGGGTCTGAAGAAATTGGAAGGCAGAGCACAGCAATTCGAGCCGATCATAACTTTAACCAGGAAACGTTTTAGCAATGTTAAATCGCCAAGTGGAATAATAAAAAAGCCGAAATTCATCATCATGATGAAAAAATTAGCTTCTACATCCTAATCCTCGTTAAAAAATTACCAAGGTCGATAAAAATTGGGTCTGGATTATAGGATCAAACAGCAGGGACTTCAAGAAACGAGTTGTTAGTTACCTTCGGGAAACGAGAGTGGAGAAAGAGCGGGTAGCACGAAAATCCGCACACATTAACTACAGCTTGTCCTTCAAAAAACACAAGGAAATTTCCTAAACCTGATATCACTTTTATCAAAGCACAACTCTACATTACAAAATACATTGGAAAGTTTGAAAAGGGGGCAAGTGAGTTTTTTGTCCAGTACCATTCAAAATGAAGTCATAGATGAGTGAGGTCATTCGGTACAAAGAAATTGACGAAAGTGGAAAATGCGAAATAAAAGAAAGTTTTATTGACTTCATAGACTTTCACGGTAAAACTGGAGAATATATGTCATACAATTCTAAGTAAATTAGAGAGAGATCACCTTAAGATAGCCGATTGTCGAGGGCAATCTGATGATAACGGATCAAACCTGGCTGGTATTTACAAAGGAGTGCAGGTGAGGATACAAGAAAAAACAAATTTGCGGTGTTTGTGCCGTGCATAGCGCACTCACTCAATCTGGTGGGTGTGCATGCTGCTTCAAAAGCAGAGCAGCGTCGTATCTTTTCGGCATTGTACAAAGGGTATTCTGCTTTTTTGCATCATAGACTGCACGATGGGAAATTATGAAGAAATACACCGGAAGTAACTTAAAAGGAACCAGCCATACAAGATGTTCTATCAAATGGGAATATCTGGATGCTCTGAAAAATAATTTGGCTAAAGTGGCTCAAGGACTTGAAGAAATAAAAAGCGGAGATTTCCCTCCAGAAGTTAAGCTGATGCAGGAAGGCTTTCGTCAGAAGAACTGTTCAAGCAAGACAAATATTATTTTCGACCGAATGCGGACCGAATTGAAAGCTAGAACTGAAAGCACCAAAATACTAAACACAGATTTTTCTTTTCTTTGCGGGGAGAAAATAATGAAAGTGACCAGTGGGGACTTAAAAATGTGAGCAATACATCTGGCAACAAACTATTCCAAAGATTTAAATAGGTTAGAATTTTCTTTGGAACTTGAATCATTTCAAGATCAAGCACACAGTGGCGGCTCGTGCTTCTGAGAGCGTACGTGCTGAGACTTACCGATTTACACGCGGTCTGCGACCGCGCCGCCGCCTACAATGAGATCATCTTGATCATCGGGGAAAATACCCAAGAACAGGTTTTCGAAATTATATATAAATTTATATGATAATTCATTTTGTTCACCTCTTTGACGTTAATGGTGTAATCGTATATTCGACAGAGTATTAAGCCTAATATTTTGCGGAACATACGGCTTGATAAATTTGCCCCGACTTCAGTTGCCTAGATAACATTATCAGGTCGTGATCATCGTGGAAAATAGCCGAGAACAAAATCAAAGTTCTGAAAAAAGAACAAAAGTTTATTTATTTACTATATTTTTTTTTTATTTTTTTGAAAATAGGTTCTTATTCAGTTTTACATTTTTAATACGAAACTCCTTTACGGTGTGCTTCAGTATGAGGATGTAGCAGACACGTGACTCTCAGCATGGCAACGAGCCTTAGGAACGTAACTGAAGGACAACTAGCGTCGTTGAAATGATGGCTTCTTGCATTGAAACTTTGACTTCCGAGTATAAAATACGATATTTGGAAAAAATTAAAGATATTGAAGGAAAAGATCCTTATGTGCTGAATATCAGTATCTTCGAAGGTGGTGCGAAAAGTTTTCCGAAAGTGCAAATAGTAAATATTTTCGATTACTTCCTCTTTGGTCGAACCGCCTTTATTTACTGCAGAACAATTCGAGTCACATAAAGTTTCGAAGCATATAACAATTTCTCATCGTCGGTATTCTTTTACAGGGTAATTTAGAACGATCACAAATTCGTGAGTAATCAGTAATTTATAGAGAAAATAGGTACGCTGCCTTAATAAGTAAGTTTATCTTCCCTCGCAGGTGCGGAGATCTGAGTAACAAAAGATAGGTTTTCTTTCTTTCCAGAAATCGCTGATTTTAGATAGAACTCACCCTTGAAAAGTTCTATGCCTGTTTGAGAGTTTAACTCTTCAAGAAAAAGTGTCTTTCTAAGCTCTGGAAAGCGATTTCCAAGCCTTAGAAAAATGAGCAAAACGTTTTTTTTTTTTTTTTTTTTTTTTTTTTTTTGAACCTTCTGAAAAAAAGTCCCTGGGAAAAAAAAAAAAAAAAAAAACGTGTACAGAAGTTCCCATTGGGGACCAAAGCGTTTATTTAAGAAATATTTTGACTAAGAGACAAACTCTAAAAGATGTTCTATAAGAAAACAGTCAGTAGTAATAAAATCTGCGCAAAAAAACAGCCAACACCTTTTAAATTCAACTTGAAAACTTTGAATCAACGAAGGAAACGCTTGGTCCAATAACTGCACTCCAATAGCGTTTGAACAAGTAAAAGATGGATTCTCTGCTTTACCAGAAATAACTGATTTCTAGATAAAACTAACATTTAAGAGTTCTCTGCCTTTCAAGAGTCTAACTCTTAAAAAAAAAAGGTGTTTTCTAAGCTCTGTGAAGCGATCTCCTTTCGTTTGGCATATAAGCGAATTTTTTCGGTACTGCCTTTAGAGACAACAGCTAGTAGATTGAAAAAAAAACTTACGGTCTCGATTTCCTCTATTATCACAATTCCTAAAGCCAAAAAAATCTAGGCATTTTGGATTCAAATTTTTAATTTTTATAAACACCGATTGCTAATTGCCCTTTACACACTAAGTGCAGGACAGCCAGCTATACGTGTCCTTCAGTAACTTGCAGGGACTGTTGCCACTTCACAAAATTTCTCGATGACGTCACGTGCTACATCCTCATACAATCAGTCAATCACCCTTGCAACTTTATTTCTCTCTATTTTTAATGCACTTTTGAAGAGCTTAAATATAAACTAGATGATAATTGCACATGGGTCAAGCTTCAGTCAGCCCCTCCCAAAAAATCACGAATCGCCATGACTCTGCTCCATCTCCACAACACACAGCATTCCTCTCCCCCCCCCGTATCCTTACGCGACGGGGAGATGTGGGGGGATTGGTTGACAAGCAAAAATTACACTGGAGTAACATGGAATCAGCTTACTTAATGCCGAAAAATGAATACCACCAGTGTGCAATGGGCAAACGAAATTAAAGATAAATAAAAAAAAATCTCTAATTCTTTAAAATTCTGTTTTCATCACATATTAAATGACCACAAAGTTTTAAATCCGCGTTTTTAAGTTTCATAACGGCATGCACACCGGCAACAACAAGGACGAGACAGGAGAAAAAAATGATGCTGCACTTCGATTGGTCGCAGTTGCTGAGCGCAGGCAACACCTGTCTCTCGCATTACCATACCAACATGTTATTACAGGAGCATGATTATAAGTCACAACCCATTTTTAAACAAACCATTAAAAATGTATGAATAAAAATATTTAAAAAATACTTGGTAATTTTTAACTGTTGAATTGGCAATAGAATATTAAAAAATGGCTTTTTTCTAACTTTTGTGGCTGCAAAATCATTAATTTTATCATCAAAACTTAAATCTACTGTTAAATCACTTTTAATGGACAGTATATGAAGAGCATCAATTGACTCTTCTTTTAAACTTTAATGCTTTGTTCTTTTCAGAACCGCAAACAAGCGTTCGTTTGAACAGTTGGAAATTGGTATTGGCAAAAATATCCTGAGGCATGTGTCAACAATGGGGGAAATATTAACTAAATTCAAGTCCCTTAACTTCCCAAGGCAAATGAGGGGATCTGTGCTCTCAGTGAATGAATTGTTTTGTCAGAATTCGAAACTGAAGGAACTCTTCAGTGAAGTCTTCTTCAAGTTCATTTGAATACTGCTTTTGCAACAATTCAGCTGCTTCCATCACATCGCTTAGGTCATTCTTGTAGACAAATCCAAATCTAGAGTCCAATTGCCCATATGACTTGTTTCTGGTTTGCAACTGTGAAACAAGATTACCACATATTACGTAAAAAGTTTGAGGGATGAAGGATCTCGATTATTAAAAACAACGTCTGGAGTTGATAAATCATCCAAAAGTCGGTTCTTGGATATTTTCTTCTTTCTTGAGGATTCATAACAAATTTCTCTCCCTAACAACTGGTTGGATTCTCTCTGAAACAGTTCGAAATTGTTTCTGACGAAATTCAGGATGAAGACAATATTTGACTCGTATAATGATAAAATTAACGAGAAATTGCCCATGGAAGATTGAAAGAGAAGTGTTCACTTTGTTGATTCGTTGAAATATTTTCCCAGATAATTGTTAACAAAGCAGTCGCTTTTTTCATTAATTTGGCATGAAGAGACTTAAAAATGTATTTGGTTTAAAAATGTAACAGTACGTCAGAAATGCGTTTGAATGGACTTTGTTTGCTGTACATAAATAAAAATGTATCAGTACAGGAAGAAGAAGTCTTAAATATTTTGCAAAAACAAAAACGAAGAATGGACATTACTTTGTAATTAATAGTTTCTGAGAAAAATAAAAATGCCTGTTCTCATTCACATTTTTTTTATCACTTTAGGAAGGAATGATATCGTAGCTGCAGTGATAAAACCAACAATGTGAGAATTTTTCGATTGTTGACTTAACGTCATATAAAATTTTATTCATTGATGCACAATACAGATGCAACTTGATACACTGCTTATAGTAATGAGTAACTCAATGCGCTATAGCACTGCTTGTAGCACATTGGGTGGCTCACGGTGGTCGTTAAACCCCATTAAAAAAAAAAAGGTATGCACCCCCCAAAATTAATTTCTGGGTACGCCACTGCTCCTACTGATTTGTTTTTGTATTCATCAAAGGAATAAAGCACCATCAGTTCATTTTTTAGTCGAGCTGTATCAAAATTTGAAGCATAATTTAAATTATGTTCTGACAGTAGATGTTGAGGGACGCTTTCACAAAATTTATCAAAACAGTTCGAATCCAACAAAGCTACGAATTTAAGATATAATATCTCTGATTTTAATTCATTGGCACTTCACAAAAAGTGAAACAACTCTCGGGAAACACTTATGGGCGGGAGTATGCGAGTGACTGAGATAGTCTAACTCTTCTTTTTTCTGAGCGAACCGTTTCTCAAAGCAATGGCCCATTCTCCTCTACCAGCTGATTCATATTGTCATGGAAAACTAGCTGGCGGAAGGTTTTCGCATCAGAACTGCGAAGACTCTCGAAGAGAAGCTTGCGTTATGCCCACTACCCAAGAGGTTAGAATGAGGATGTAGCGAGCGCGTGACGTCATCGAAAAGTTTCAGTGAAGTTGCAACCTTAGACCATGTATGGTCTAAGGTTGCAACAGTCCCTGCAAGTTCCTGAAGGACAAGCATAGCTGGCTGTCCTGCACTCAGTGTGCAAAGTGCAATCATCATTAGCGGTCGGTGTTTATAAAAAAATTTGAAGCCAAAATGTTTAGATTTTGTGGCATTATGAATTGCGGTAATAGAGGAAATCGAAATCGAGACCGTAAATCTTTTTCAGGCTACTAGCCGCTGTCTTTAAAGGCAGTACCGAAAAAATTATCTTATATGACAAACGAAGGGAGATCGCTTCCCAGAGCTAAGAAAGCATTTTTTATTGAAGAATTAGACTTTTCAAAGGCAGAGAAACTTTTAAATGTTAGTTTTATCTAGAAATCAGTGATTTCTGGTAAAGCAGAGAATCTATCTTTTACTTGTTCAAACGCTATTCGAGTGCAGTGCTTGCACTTATTGGGCCATGCATTTCATTCGTTGATTCAAAGCTTTCAAGTTGAATTTAAAAGGTGTTGGCTTTTTTTTTTGCTTAGGTTTTATTGTTACTGACTATTTTCTTATAGAACACCTTTTAAAGTTTGTCTCTTAGTCAAAATATTTCTTAAATAAACGCGTCGATTGGGCCACAATCGGCACTTCTGTGCACGTGTTTTTTGTTTGTTTGTTCTCTAGGGACTTCTTTTCAGAAGGTTCCTGGTTGATCTAGGGGTGTTGAAACTTTTTATAGGACTAAAAGTTAATTTGTAAGCAAACCGGACTTTTAGTCAGAATCAAATCTCTGGCTCTTCTGTATTTCTTATATCTCCCTGACTAGCTTTTTTTTTTTTTTTTTTTGCGAATTTTCGGCTTTTCACTTTTAATGTTATTTGGTTGTCGGTGTTGGGGTTTTTTAGTTTACTACTTTGTTCTATATGATATTTCCTCTCCAAACTACTGTTGATTTTATTTTTAGTACACATGAATTTTTACCTGGAGCTGAAGCACACTTTTGCGGAAAAATGCAAATAAGAGATAAAATTATTGTCCAAATAAAATCCTTTTTGGTGTCTAGGTCTGTTTTGAGACCGGTGTCATGCTGCTAAATTTATTTACAGATAAATAGATTATAAGGCACAAATCCCAACAAAATTGTTTTGCTTTAAAAAAAAAAAAAAAAAAAAAAAAAGATATTCCTCATTTTTCTAAAGCCTGGAAATCGCTTCTCAGAGCTTAGAAAGACACTTTTTGTTGAATAGTTAAACTCTCAAAAAAGCATAGAACTTTTCAAGGGAAAGTTTTATCTAAAATCAGCGATTCCTGGAAAGAAAGAAACCCTATATTTTTTTACTCAGGTCTCCGCACCTGGGAGTTAAGAGTACCTTACTTATTAAAACAGCGTACCTATTTTCTTTTTCTTTTTTTTTTTTTTTTGATTGGAGGTTTAACGACCACAGTGAGCAACTCAATGTGCTATAAGCAGTCGCCCGTCCCTAATTTAGGGTCACTGGTTCCAGGGAAGGGAGAGAGCCAGTGCCGTAAGACAAACACAACATCCATGCCTGACCGGGATTCGAACCCGGACCCCTTACGGACGAATGATCAGAGGCCAACGCCTTAGACCACTGCGCCACCGGGGCGGCGTACCTATTTTCTCCATAAATTAATAATTACTGACGAATTTGTGATTGTACTAAATTACCATGTAAAAGGATACAGACGACAAGAAAATGTCATATGCTTCGAAACTTTTATATGCCTCGAACTGTTTAGCGGTAAAGGCATTTCGACCAAAGACGAAGTAATCGAAAATATTTACTATTTGCACTTTCGGAAAACTTTTCGCACCACCTTCGATGATACTGGTATTCAGCACATAAGGATCTTTTCCTTCAATATTTTTAATTTTTTCCAAATACCGCATTTTGTACTTATAAGTTAAAGTTTTAAAGTAAGACGCCATCATTTCAACGGGGCTGGTTGTCCTTCACTTACGTTACTAAGGCTCATTGCCATGCTGAGAGTCACGTGTCTGTTACATTCTCATAAGATATTTGGAGATGCCCTTGTTAATGGAGCAGTACCATTTTGCGTGAAGCCTATAAACGCGAGCGACGGCCGTCAAAATGTGGGAAAGCTCATGGTTTTCAAGGCTATTGCAATGCATTTTCTGTTGGCCGAATCGCCTTCTTTCTTCGCAAATGTCTCCAATTTCACATCATAACTTGCTGCCAGTGTGTGAAAAAATGCTGAATTTATAAAATATTTAATTATTTTGAGGCTTTTTCCCATTTTTATTTTAAATTGAAGTACACGAACATTAGTGCGAATTCTAAACAAAACTTAACGTTAAAATTGAAAACTTCACTCGTGTAAAAAATATAACTTATTCCGGTTTGATATTAACACGGTTTCTTCCACCCCAAACCACACAATTCCAAAATACACACAGTTGAAATTTTTTTTGATTGGGGTTTAACGACCACCTTGAGCAACTCAATTGGCTATAAGCAGCCACCCGTCCCTAATTTAAAGTCACTGGTTCCAGGGAAGGGAGAGAGCCAGTTCCGTAAGACAAACACAACATCCATGCCTCACGGGATTCGAACCCAGACCCATTTCGGACGAATAATCAGAGGCCACCGCTTAGACCACTGTGCCACCGGGGTGCGTATTTCACAAGTGAATGTACGGAATTGCGATTAAAGCCGTTTCCGCCACGCGATTGTTCAGAGCTACTTTGGAGATTGTGAGTAGGCGGGGCCTACGAGGAGAGTCATGTGAGTGAGACATGTAAGCTTTGCGCACACGCCATATGCCATTTTAATGTTTGGGTGTTTTCATTGCGACAGTGGTTAACCCCAGTTGTTTTACCCGTACAGTCGGAATGCCACAGGTGGTAAATAGTGAGTGTACTTTATTGGTAGAGAAACTTTTGAGTTTTTATATCAACATGACTTCATGGACTTGTGACTTATCTTTGATTAATCGCAGAAAGCCATGCTTCAATCTATAAAGTTCTCACAGAGCCGATAGATGTCAACACGTCAGCGCCCACTGCTGTAGAACAGGATTAGTACTGATGTGTTTTGTATGGAGAACCATGACCTTACTCATTTATCAGACACAATATATGGCAAACAACATTCTGGAGTATTTATTCCAACGTGTCTTATTTCAACAGAACACTGTCTTGAGGTCGTCAGCGTTGCATTCAGAGAGTTCTTTCCGGGTGGTCAATCGCAAATTTTGAGGGAGCTCAAACTTGTTATTATTTGTTATTTATTTATACATTAATGCTTATTATATTATTTTTATATAATAAATTTCCTGATCTCTACACATGCAAGTGATTAAAATGTAAAAAAGCCTTTATTTTAATTGTGATTAAAAATGTAAAAAACCTTTATTTTAATTCAGTAATGCACCACGGATTTCACCATGCTGCGGTGATGTAAAATATTAAAGATGCTGTGCTGGAGAAAATTCTCCCCACCCCCTCACTAAACATTAGGAATGGCAAAAATATTTTAGTCTTACAACAAGCGTTTTTCTCATTATTAAGGACCACTTGGTTTCAGCCCCTTTAGATTATTTAGGTTAGCACATAGTAGTAAAAAAACCAACTAATTAATCGTTTGAATTCCTGGATTTTCTTTTTGTCACAAAGCGTAAATCACATACCGCCAGGAAAAAAAAATATGGGAATCGTTTTTAATTTGCTATCGTTAAAATTAGGTAGCGCAAATATTTTGTTGTATTGGAAGCCCTAACCAAAGAATATCTAAACTGATAAGAAGGTAAGGCTCAGCGAGGCGTAACTAGCGCCACTATATTATGCGGCAAAGAATTACTACACAGAAGCCAACATTACAGGCTGATGCCGCAGGATGCCGAGCAGACTGAGTTAGACTGAGCATGCGTGTTTGTGTTCAAAGAATATAAACGCTTGTTTGTGTTGGCGTTTTGTTCAAAGGTTTTGTTGTTCTCATCTAGATCTGCGTTTATATTACAGCCGTGAAATACACCCATTCCATTCCGATGAATAACAATTCATGGAATGGAGTGGATGAATAACAAGAACAAATTTGAAACCGTTTGAAACAAATATCCTGGAAAACCATTAAAACAACGTTTGCTGAAAAAAAGCTATCGTTACGTTGAAAAAATTAATTTATCAATTATATGAAACTGACTTTTATGAAAAATACCTCGTAATATTGTAAAATGAAAGAGGGAAGCATTCGATTACACATTGCATACCAAAGAGACAGCTTTAAGGATGCCCTTGAACGTGAGGAATTAGTCCGGTCGGTAGAGAGCTCAGCTATCACGCCAACGGCCCAGGTTCGAACCTACTCAGATACGAACGAATGTTTTTTCAGATCTGTTGAGAAAATGCGTTTAATTTACAAACTTCGGAAGGGTAGAAAAAATTTACAAACTTCGGAAGGGTAGAAAGAAAAAAAAAGAAACTGCGGTTGTCTTTGCTTTTTTTTTTTTTCTTTTTTATTATTATGGCTACTACTGGGAAATTGGCGGACAGTGCTGGCCCAGCAAGACTGTTTTTGCTGGGTACCTAATGTTTACGTTTTGTGGGAACCCATTCCTTTGTTTTGCTACTGAAAATTCCATGCAAACAATTTTTAATACGAAGTACCACGAATCCCATGGAAATTCAAAACCAGCCTCAGCATTTTTGACATTTAAGGTATATTGTAAATGTGAAATTCATGCCAAGCAACCTGGTATTACTACGGTGCTTAAAGTGAGAATAAAACTGCTAAAATTTCCTTAAAATAATATTAATTGCTAATGTATATATTTGTATTCACCAAAAGAAGGGACAGGAGGGATACTCAGAAAAGAACAAAAAAGAAAATGCTTTAGTAGACCCAATGAGACCGAAGGAAACAGTCGCAGATCAAAACTTAGCTTCCTTTCCGTGAAATAGGCTTCCCGTCCCGTGTCTCCTACGCTTTTTGCGCCTGAATGTTAACTTTCCGGCAGAGCATCTGCTGCCGCATTACATGGTGGCGCTGCTGTCGCCTGTTTTACATTATCTCTACGAGAGTTGAGCTTCTTCACGCGAAGCGTTTATATTCTTTGCCCTAACGTCACGTTAGCTACATTGAGGCTTACTTAACCATATATATGGGAAGTCAGCATCCAGAAAACTGAAATAAAGCTGAATGCCAGCTTCCAAAATATGATGATGTATTGCAGTGCAAGCAGCATGCCGTTGGTGATTACAAATCCACAGTAAACTTAACTATAAAATACAAAGGCTCTAAAAATTTACCGAATTGTGAAACAATGCTTGGTTTTCTTGTTTGCCCCTCTTGCATATGTGTTCAAGATGAACTGGTCTTCTTCTACCCTCCTGATTTTTATCCGGAGAAAGTATTGAGTAATTTTGGTAGGACTTCATAATAGATTTTTAACATGGACAATTGTTCCAAATTTACAAAAGCATTTTCATCTAGAGCAACAATTTTTTCTATAGAGTATATATATTTTCATAACTACTTTGGTTTCAAAGCTACATTTATAAAAAGTTATTTAAAGTGTTACCACTTTGTGTGAAGTCATTTATGGCTCTAATTAACAACGGAAATTCCGTTTTTTTTCTCTCGAGGTATTGTATACATTATTGGCTGCATAGACTCGTCGGATTTAGAAAACGTATATATACATGCCGATGGCAATTTTAGTTTTAGTGTATAAAACAAAGCAATTAATTTAATACTTAAAATAATCTTAATGCTACTGATATATGAAGTATATGTAAATGAGCTTTTTTATTATAATATTTCCCCCGTTTTCTTAAATTTTTAAAATTAATTTCTCCAAGTTTTTATCTATAAACAAAAAATTAGACTAAATATAAAGGGTGATCCCTCATAAACCTACGGGGGTGGGGGGGGGGGGTGGGGGGATAAGACCCCCGAAAAGATGCCTGAATACATCACTGGTCGTACTTCGTGCCATTAGGTAGTTCTTTGCTAATACAAAATTACTTTATTTGATTTGATTTTCTAGCTAGACCTCCTCACACTCATGAGGAAAAACTTGATCGTCAGAATATTTCGTTGTGGAGACATACTTTTCATTGTTAAAGGTCCTTTTAACGGTAATAGAAAGGACCTTTAAAAGGATACTAAAAAGTATCCTTATGTACGCACTTTTGCAACAGCACGAATTGTGATGGCTAGTTGACGTGCTGCCATCTATTGGCCGATACGGAGTATGGTTTTCAACTAGTTGGTTATTAAAGTCGTCCTCAATTTTTATATTAAGATAGATTTCGACTTGTATTCATCTGAGAAACTGCAGATATTCCTTATGATATCGTGCACAAAATTACTTTACCGTGTTATTCAATATGATCATTTGTCGCATTTGTTAAGTAACCTCACTGAATTTTTTAGGAAGCAGAACTTCCCACGATAAAACTTCTCACGTTATAATTCAATATGATCATTTCTCACATATGTTAAGTAACCTCACAGTGAACTTCTTAGGAAGCAGAACTTCCCACGATATAATTCAGTCAAGGAATTTATATTACTGGAGACAGCACTCCTATCCGCCGCCCCGGTGGCGCAGTGGCCTAAGCGATGGCCTCTGATAATTCGTCCGAAAGGGGTCCGGGCTCGAATCCCGGTGAGGCATGGATGTTGTGTTTGTCTTACGGCACTGGCGCTCTCCCTCCCTGGAACCAGTGACCCTAAATTAGGGACGGGCGACTGCTTATAGCCCATTGAGTTGCTCACGGTGGTCGTTAAACCTTCAATCAATCAATCAATCAATCAACCACTCCTATCCACGCAGCATTGGCCGCCATAAGTCACCGTCCATGCTGCAAATGACGCCATGAGCAGGCACGACGCAGCCGCAGTAAAGAAGCTGCTTTGAAACCAATGGAACAAAAGCTTCCAAGCGTATAAACAGATAAAATGAGTAATTCAATAATCTTTATCAATGATACACAAGCTTACTGTTTCATCAACGGTATAATTTTGTTCGTTTTGCCGGCTTGTGACGTCACACCACAGATTAGTTGTGACCTATGGCGTCAGAGCCAGTGGTGTCTCCAGTAATATAACCTCCTTGAATTCAGTATGAATTATTTGTCACATATGTTAAGTAACCTCACAAGGAATTTTTTAGGAAGGAGAACTTCCCCAGATAAAAAGACAGTGTTCCTGTCACATGATTCTCCTCATAGGCCCCGCCTACTCACAATCTCTAAAGTAGCTCTGAACCAATCGCGTGGCGGAAATGTCTCTAATCGCAATTTCATACATTCACTAGTGAAATACGCCAGCCGCCCCGGTGGCACAGTGGTCTAAGGCGCTGACCTCTGATCGTTCGTCCCTAAGGTGTCTGGGTTCGAATCCCGGTCAGGCATGGATGTTTTTTTGTCTTACGGCACTGGCTCTCTCCCTTACCTGGAACCAGTGACCCTAAATTAGGGACGGGCGACTGCTTATAGCCCATTGAGTTTCTCACGGTGGTGTCAACAGTAAATTATTATTTAGTTATTGTTCTGCGTTTCTTTGTGCGGTGGTCGTTAAACCTCCAATCAAAAAAAAAAAAAAAAAAATACGCCACCGGGGTGGCCAGTTGAAATTACACAGGTATTATGTGAACAACGTCAAATTCCCACACATTGTGACTTCACGTTTAAGGGACTTGGGGCATCTCCAGAAGTACTATTTTATTTAACCTCCTTGGTTATGCCGCTGGTTTTCACTCGCCAGACTGAGTCAAAGAAGCGAATCCGCATGCGGTTTTTTTTTGCACCGAAAGCCTCGACATATTTTAATAACGTTGATAATTGAATTTTATTTGTGTATAATCAATTCAGTTTAATTTGGGCATTCTCTGGGCTTCGCAGCTAGCCTCGAATATATGGCACTTATTTCGCCTATTAACGGTCCCAAATGCAAGTTAGGTATGGTAAGGGTGGGTGGTCGTGAAAAAGCTGAAACAACAGAATAGGGAACTGGAAGTGGACTTAAGCAATATAATATGATGTCTGCTGAAAACTTGAGGTTCTTTAAATGCGCAAATTGCATTCTTTTAGAAATTTAGTACTGATTTAGAAAAAGTTGCCACGTTCTGTTAACAGTACGTGAGTTTATCATTAGTTTTTAATTTTTGGCTGATAGATGGTGTTGCCAGCTGAGCCTCAATTTTATTTTTTACTTTTAGGATTGTTTTAAAAATGCCATGATTTCCTTTTTTTTTTTTTTTTTTTGATTGGAAATTTAACGACCACCGTTAGCAACTCAATGGGCTATAAGCAGTCACCCGTCCCTAATTTAGGGTCGCCGCCCTGGTGGCCCAGTGGTCTAAGGCGTTGGCCTCTGATCATTCGTCCGTAAGGGGTCCGGGTTCGAATTCCGGTCAGGCATGGATGTTGTGTTTGTCTTACGGCACTGGCTCTCTCCCTGCCCTGGAACCAGTGACCCTAAATTAGGGACGGGCGACTGCTTATAGCCCATTGAGTTGCTCACGGTGGTCGTTAAACCTCCAATAAGCCGCCCCGGTGGCGCAGTGGTCTAAGGCGCTGGCCTCTGATCATTCGTCCGTGATGGGTCCGGGTTCGAATCCCGGTGAGGCATGGATGTTGTGTTTGTCTTACGCCACTGGCTCTCTCCCTTCCCTGGAACCAGTGACCCTAAATTAGGGACGGGCGACTGCTTATAGCCCATTGAGTTAAAAAAAAATAATTTAGGGTCACTGGTTCCAGGGAAGGGAGAGAGCCAGTGCCGTAAGACAAACACAACATCCATGCCTCACCGGGATTCGAACCCGGACCCCTTTCGGACGAATGATCACAGGCCAGCTCCATGATTTCAACACATGTATAACAACTTTATTTGAAGGTTTCAGAAAGGTACCAAAACTTTTACTGTTTCAACGTACTCCTGATAACCATATATAAACGTTTAAAAAGACTTTGAACCAACTAGAAACCAATTATGAACTGTCGAAACTAAATTGCAACGTTTTGTGTGCTACATGAGGTGTGCCCCTAGGCTATAACCCCGTTAGATCCTCACCCTCTTAATCCGGCCCTGCTTTGGACAGTAGAATCAAAAGAAGCAGTGACCCTCCCTAATATAGCAGTTGCCAGCTATATAAGCAGTCGCCCGTTCCAAATTTAGGGTCACTGCTTTCAGGGAAGGGAGAGAGCCAGTGTCGTAAGACGAACACAACATCTATGCATCACCGGGTTTCTAACCCGGACCCTTCTTGGACGAATGGTCAGGAGCCAGCGCTTAGACCACTACTCCACCGAAATTTTAGACTGAATTCCAAGGAACAAGAAAAGACCCATGAGAAGTTCACATGAGAGATGGGTAGATGAAATTCTAAAGCTTGCGGAAGTGAAATGGAGAACACTGGCTGAAGATAGAACGTTGTGGAAGAAACTTGGGGAGATCTTTATCCAGCAGTGGACTAAGAATGGTTGACAATGACGATGGTATATATAACACAGATAAGGGGGGGGGGCAAAATATTTTGTATTTTGCGTGTGTGTGAGTGTGTGTGTTTGTTGCCCAGGTCGCAGAAGTACCTAGTTACGTCCCTGACAGTGTTCAATCGTTTGGAAGGGGTAGGGGGGAAAGGAAAAGTCGGGCAGCTGAAAAAGTACTTAAAAGCATAATTAAGTATTTTTCTCTTTTTATAAACAATCTACTTTGATTTAGTTTAAGTTCCGCGGTAAGTGCTTTAAAAATAATAAGCACCAGTACCTTCCTACTTTTCGTTCTGAAAGAGAGAGAGAAAAAAAAAAAGTAAATGAAGTGAGAAATGCCGGCTAGAAACTGTTACTGAAGCCATGAGAAATTGACGGGGTTGTCACTGAAATCAGCGTCGTGCCGTTGTGTCCGACGGCTATGGTGCCTTGTTGTGGTAATCGTTTTAGCGTGTGTAAAAGCTAGCGCATTTGACAGTAGATTAAAATATGTGTATTGTTTTAGTTGAAGGTACATTAATTAAATAACAGATCAAGAGGAGTTTTATAAGAAACACGAAAAGCATGTATTTTTGAAACAGAAGTCAAATGGTAGTAGGCTTTAACATTCCAGTGCATACCTTGATTGGTTTGCAAGCAATGGTCATTTTTATACTTAGCATTTTATTGATGAATTGTGTGACGCCTGTGTCCATATTTGTAACATTGGTACTGTGGAGAATCGTTTTGCATTTACAGGGCTAAAGTGTCCTATGTATTTTTGTGGTTTATATGTTATGCTAAACCTGTGTGTGGCGTTTAAAGGGCTAATTGCCTTGGTATGGTTGGGTATTTAAATTTGTCCCAAAGCTCGGAAAGACTACTAAGACGTGCAATTTAAGGTCACGCAAATTAATCGCTTGGTAGGACCGATAAGTTATGCAAGTTCGTATTTTTATAATATATATATATATTGATATATAAAATTTACCTTGTAATATCAAGCTTTGTCAGTACCAGTCTTCATTTCAACATATTTGCCTTCTAGTTTTGGTATAGTGGCTGTGTAATACATGCATGGATGTCGTGCACAGATCTTGTAAACTCCGGATTTCACATTTTTTTTTTTTTTGTGGTCACTAACCTTATAAGGCAGAAAACGATGCTAGTTTAAGCAAATTTCACCAAATCCATTTGTATTATTTTTTCCTGAATGGTATAGGAAGACTAATCAAACTGTGAATCCTGTTGCTTTTCATAAAGCATGTTGAGAACAAAATTATTAATCGATTTTCCAATAAATTTGTTTTCAAGTTTTCGGTTGCATTTTTCTTGCCAGGTTTTATAATATTTAGATTTTTTTTTCCTGATAAGTAAGTGCCTTGTGTAAGTGTCCTCATACTTTGCCAGTGTGTCACAGATATAAAATTGACGTGTCTTGCTCTTAACTTCTTCAAAGAATTGCTTCAAAACTTTATAATCATGGTTCTTAACATTTTTTGGCACCAGAATGCCTGGTATTAGTGTAACTGAAACTGTCATTCCATGTTTTTTCAAAAGTAGCCATAGCAACAAAATAAAAAAATAAATAAATCAGAAATGTGTTCCATTTTGTATTATGTCAATTTAAATAATTGAATTTTTGAACATTTAAGTGGGGCACTTCAGACATGATTTTATCAGATTGATAGTTGATGCTGCTTTTGTGTGAATAGCTTTGTGATTTTCAATCATGTCATAGCTGATGCACATAAAACATAACAAGTGAAATCCAGTCTCACTTTCTCTGCCTTTTGTCATAGAAACACTAGACATGCGAGAAATGTAATTAAAATGTTAGAGCTGAAACAGATAGAGAAATCGGTATTTAACAAGCTTTTTGCCAAAACATTGCCATAGTGGATTTTTAGAAGTCTGCTTTTAGCATGCTCTTACATTCAACCTTTGCTGTGACAATCATATCTTTGAATACTTTTCACCATAGTGAAGATTGCATAATCCACACATTCCAATAATTCTGTCCTTGATCTGCATTTATCTGTTAATTGTATTCTTTCACAGACACGTGTTGACTGATATTATTAGTAAGCAGACATTTTCCCTTGATTATGGGAAAGTTGTTAATTGTAGCTACATTACATAATCAGTTTTGTGGTTGAAACTGGTAATGCACTGTTCCTTGGTGAGAAAGCTAAAAATCTTGTTTTGAGCAATAAAAGTAGTGGTCATGTATCTTGATAGTGAGGGATGTCAGTAAAAAAAAATATGATTTAGTTTTTATGTAAACATTCAGCCCATCCATGATCTTTATGTAAAACTTCTTCCTTCCATCTTTCAAAAACAGTTGCTATTCTCTTCATTAAGTCACACTTTTAAAAAAGGTCAACATCATGAAATTGGCCAAAATGGATTTGAAAGGGTTTTTTTTTCTTCATTTTTATTAAGTTTTTTCATAAGCAACTGTGCCATGACAGTTGTTTTAACACATCTAATATGTTACTTGGAATTAAGGTGGCTTAGCATAATTTCAAAGGTAAGGTTTTAACCACTTGTTTCTAAAATCATTTTTGTAAAATACCATTTAGGTAGAATTTTTTATGCAAAAAGTGCTTAACATTCGATTACTGAACTATAGAAAATCATGGTCACAAAAAGAGAACAGAATAAACCTTTAAAATATAGCTCTACATTGCTCTTTAAACATTCTTAATGTTTAATAAAGCTGTGAGTTGAAAGAAAAAAATTAGAAATTCCATCTTTTATGTGGGAATTTTATCAGAAAGAACAATATTGTTTTTTGCTATATATTTTTTTCTTTCAGAAGTGTGTAGCTAAGACACTTCTGAGGAGAAAAAAAAGCTAGCTTTGACTCCCAATCATAGATGTAAGTTTTTCTTCTTTGGACAGAATTCCGTCTGTCAAAACTTTTATACAAATGGAAGTTAGATAAAGTGAAGATTTCCTTCGTAATCGTAATTTTTTTTTTTTTTTTTTGTGATCCGTCTGTCTAATATTGGTGGTAAATATAATTTTATTGCATAAATGTTTGTTTGAAAATAGAGGCAATAATTTACGAAAATGAAAGTTAGGCGAAGCCATGTAATCTTAAATTCTTTTTTTGTGATGTCCCCTTTGCCCTGTATGTTTGTTAAATATCATTTTATTACATAAATGTTTGTATTGAATATTGAAAATGGGGGAATATTTTCAGAGAATGGAAGTTGGTCAGTGCGAAGATTTCTCCCATAATTGTAAAATCGAGGCAGAAATTTTCAACAATGGAAGCTGAAGACAGCAAAGATTTCTCCCATAATCGTAAAATAGATGCAGAAATTCCTACAATGGAAGCCAAAGGCAGCAAGGATTTCTCCCATTCAACAAAAGACTGCCTGAAGAGAGAGAAGAGTTTCTCTAAAAATTTGCTTTTCTTTAGTTAAATTATTTTCCTAGAAGAAAAAAGCCATATCAAATGATTAAGTAACTAGGAAGCCAGTTGAGTTTTCAGCTTTAATCTCAAAAGTCCCTCCTGCCACAGTGTTTTCTCTCCACTGTATTATTGTGTAAATATCATTTAAGTACACTAACATTTGTGTTTACAATTGAAAATGACTTTTTTTTTTTTTCTGAAAATGGAAGTAGGGCAGAGCAAAGATTTCTCCCTTAATTGTAATTTTTTTCTAGCAATGTCCATGTATTGTCCTGGATTGTTCTTAAGCATAATTTTATTCCATAAATCTTTGTGCTTCAGTTTGAAAATGAAGGCAAAATTTTAGGTACAGACTGTTCTTGACCTAGTTATCATTGCAATAGCTGTAGTATCTAGGCTAGGCACTTTTTTTTTTTAGGTAAAAGAAATATACAATGGTCAGTTTCTTTCTTTTTTTAATCTTGTGCAAATTTTAATTGTTTTTCACATCTGGTTATGTTGCCCCATGACCACTGGCCGATTTATTGTGGCACCATGATATTTGTCGCTGACTGATCGTGAACTTTCTGCTATGGAAAATTTCATTTAAAAGTAACCTACGAACTGATAAAATTCCTGGTAAGACATATTTTACTCCTGTCTTCTGAATGATAGACCGTCACCTAAGCGACACTTGAGTGATAGTGTAGATGTACCTTTATAGTGGGAATAACTTCTGACAGCCGCCCCGGTGGCGCAGTGGTCTAAGCGATGGCCTCTGATCATTCGTCCGAACGGGGTCCGGGTTCGAATCCCGGTGAGGCATGGTTGTGTTTGTCTTACGGCACTGGCTCTCTCCCTTCCCTGGAACCAGTGACCCTAAATTAGGGACGGGCGACTGCTTATAGCCCATTGAGTTGCTCACGGTGGTCGTTAAACCTCCAATTAAAAAAAAAAAAAAAAAAAACTTCTGACATACAATGAAGAATTCATCTCATATTTGTAGTTCATCATTATGAATTGAATTGCATTAATACTTGGATTAAACTAATTTATATTTTGATTTGTTTTTGTTTTCATGTTCTTCTAGAAAGCATATTGAAGAGATAGGCATTGGTGGCCTTGGTAATGTAGAAAATTCTTGAAGCTTTAAGGATCTGAATATTAGCTTACTTAATCAGATTATTACTTACAAAATTTAAATTTTTCTTTGAAACTTGTTTTCTGTGTGTATGCCTATAGTTTTATCATTCTGAAATAGCTTTCTAGTTATAATATTCAGCTTTAATTTTATTTTTCAGAAGTTCTGATTTGGATAACGACTGAAAGTCGAAACACATATTCGATATTTGTAGATTGGTGTTTTTCAGATTAACCATTTTTATAGAATCCATTTTTGATGATATAAATTTCATGCTCATACATAAACATATTTCCCACTGGTGAATTTGCCATCCAAATTGGAAAATATTAAAAATGAAATCTTAATTTCATTATATATCTTTTACAAATTTTTTGTGCAACTGATTCTCTAAATCCAAAAATAATCACCTTTGTAGGAAGTAATAACACTATACTAGTGATCTGATTTATTGGCATAGGAATATATACATAGTTGCGCGTTTTGATCTTCAGGTTTTTTTGCAACTTTCGTTTTAAATTCTAAAGTTTTTCTTATGTTTTCGGCTTTGCTCTTTCTTTAGTAAGCGTTTCCAGGCATTCGCACATCAACCAGATGGCTTTTTCAAGGAAGTTAGACAGAAACTGCCAGGCTTATGTATATATTCCTATGCCAGTAAATTGGATCACTAGTAAAATGTTACTATTTCCTACATAATTGGTGTACTGTTCCTTGTTATCAATAACCTTTGTTTTCTTGCATTTCCTTTAACAATAAAATCTTTTCTACCTTGACACATTTTAATTACTTCATCTTTTGCAAAAACAGAAGCTTTTCTCTTATCAAGGCTTTTGAAGCCTTTACTACATTTTCTGATTTCCATTTAGGGCTGCAATTTTCAGACCTTTTCTTTTTAATATTTTGTGGGCTTATTCATGCTTTGCTTGTTAATAATTTACACAGCACTTTGTGTGCTGTGGTACTTCACAGGGCTGGTGTACTCTTTTGTACTATTGCTTTTTCAGCTGCTTCCTATAGTTTCTTGAATTAATTTTCGAGATTTTTAATTTGTTATGTTTCCTCAGTCATCTTTTGTGCAGATTTGATCAATTTCCCTTCCTGTTTTTCATCTATGCAACAATCTAATCTCCCTCTTCCTCTGACTTCTTCTTTGCTCTGTCATTTTACACCTCTGTTCTACTTATACTGTTTACTTGATTTGTTTCATTGAATTTTATGTCATTTTCTCTGCTGAAACTTTTATCCTATGAGAAAGACCATTCAGTTTCTTCACATGTGTCCTAAGAATTTTCATAGTACACATTTCCAAATTTATGATTCTGTTGTATTTTCTTCTAGCTCAAATGTGTCTGTGAGTGCACTTAGTTCTTGTTTCAAGATGTTTTATTTTCTTTTAATTGTAGATTCTGATACGTTTTGTTTTCTTTTAGCAATAAGTAGTTGTATCTTTTCTTTTGCTTTTATTTCCTCATAGATTTGCTGTTTCTATTGCTGTTATTCTTTCTTCAAAATAGTTCTCTTATAAGCTACTTCACCTTCTGAGTGAAATATCTGAGAAACAAGTCTGCTTCTTTATCACATACCTTTCATATATCTTCAACTCATTCAGCCATTCATTGAGCATTCCAGAGTAACATTGATGTTCTTTAGGAAGCCTTTCAACCTCACACGCGTCATCTTATCCTTTTTCTCCAACACTAAATTTCACTTGTGACGACACTAAAAGGTAATAATGATCAGAGCCAACATCTGCACTTCTTATCACATAAGTGTCAACAACTAAGTATTTCTTATGCTGATTTCAAACAAAATGTATCACATTTTCCTACCCAGGAATGTAATTTTCTCTTGTACAAGTGTAGGTATTCTGGTATACTAGTGGCTAGAAAATGTATTAGATGCATAACCCATTCTTAATGTAGAGTTCAATTAATCATATACTATTGGAAGGCATGTGGAAATAGAATGATTCTGTTTGTTTCAAGCTTCATAGTACCATCTGCTAGTGCTATGGCACTTATAGCAATGATTGTTTTGATGATGATGATGATGGACAAAAACATGTAAAAAGGGGTAACTAAATTAAGGTAAACTAGACCATGCTTCGCTACTCCATTTGACGTAATGAAGACCTAAGACAAGGTTGAAAGCTCCCAACTTATGATTGTTTTGATTCTTTTTAAGCATTAAACTTTATTTCATATGTCTGTATACTTGGCATATAGCTGAATGTGTCTTTTGTTTAATTCATATCAGTTTGCTACATGTTAAAAAACATTGTATTTTACCCATACATTGTTAGAGAAATGTAATTTGTTTTGATTTGTTTTTCATTTTTTTATTAGCTTGTCTGGACAAAAAGTTGTAGTAAATTAAAATGTTAGTGCAAAATTTTTATAAAGTGGTATCAATTACTGTATATGTGCATAAATTGGCGTAGAGAGAACCTTGATCTGTGCTGGTATTGGAGCCTTAATCTTTTAGTTGTGTCATTTTATAACAATCTACTTTTAATGTAAATACAGACTATTGCAGAACATTGATAGTTGGAGTAAAAAATAAAAAGTGAAAGCTTTTTAGCATGATATTGCATGCATAAGTGCTATGAATATGATTTTGATAACATCAAGCATATATGCCAAAACTGGGCACAAAGCGAAATCTGGCTAGCAGAAGCAGTTGCCTTAGAGAAAATAAATACATAGCTGCAGTATTAATAATGCATACATGAGATTCTTCCGCGAATTCGCGGAATTCCGCTTTTTTCGGCATCATTTTGGTCATTCTCGAGGTCATTGCAAAAATGAAGAGAAATTTTTCAGGATTGGGGGGGGGGAGGGTCGTCGTTCTATAGAAAAATAAAAAAAAGCGGAATTCCGAGATTCCGCTTTTTTGTGGAGTAAAAGAACTAAGCCCTTTCTAGCTTAAAGCGTTGCTTTTGGAGCAGACGCGGGGGCAAGAAGAAATGTTGGAGGGTGGAGTCAGGAGCTCAATTCGTTTACTGCTGTCAACAATGGATGGGATATCAGTCACTTGAGCATCGCAGCGCAAAGTGTGGAAGCTCCGCCTACTTCGTGCGTTAGGGAAAGGAAACTACCGCAGCCCTTTCCTTGTCTTGCGGGAAAATCGCCACTCTGCATTCTATCAGGGCCAAACTATCTGCTTAATTCTATCCGTGATGTCATCGCCAGAAACTCTCTTCTAATTTGCAAATGTACCCGAATGCGTTCCCGCTTTTCTGAGATCGTTCGAGAATCGAAGCACTCGTGAATCCTCTTCCTACGGAGTATGCCAAAAAATACGGAATCTCCGTAATTATTACGGATTTCCCCCGGGATTACGGATGACTAACAAAGAAAATATGGCTATTTAGATTTTCGCTGTTATTAAGAAAGTTTTACTGATTTTGTAAATAATCGACGTAAAAGCCTCTGAACAAAGTTCGTAACACAGCCCTTTGTCTTTTTTTTTTCTCAGGTGGTGGAATTTGTTTTGCTTGTTTCAAAGTGTGAACAAAAAAAAATGCCCGTCGTGCTTCTTTCGCCGTGGCCCAGGATTATGTCGACCTGAAGCATCTGAATAAAGTTCGTGACGCAGCTTTCTTTTCTTAAATTCGTTCTACCCCCACCCCTCCCTTCCCCCGAAGAGAAAGAATTTGTTTTGCTTGTTTGAAAGCTAAGTGGAAAGGAAGAATGGCGCCACACCGGAATTATGTAGGCCTGGCGGGCTTCTTTTGCCGTGATCCGGAATTACGTTGGTTCGGACGTGCTTCTTTTGCCGTGATCCGGAATTACGTTGGTTCGGACGTGCTTTCGCTGTTGCCCGGAATTGCGTCTGCCTGATGCCTCTGAACGATGTTCGTGACGAACCTTTTTGTTATTTTTTCTAAGGAGTAGGAATGTGTTCTGCTTGTTTGAAAACTTAGTGGAAAGAAAGCACGGCGCCCGGCTAGGGTAACGTCGGCCCGAAGCAGCTGAACAAAGTTCGTGATGCAACTCTGTTTCTTTCCTTTCTTTTTTTTTCTAAGGAAGAATGTATTTTGCATGTCTGAAAGCTAAGTGTGGGGGGGGCACGGCTTCGAGCCGTTATTACGTCGGGCCGAAGCCTCTAAAAAGTTCGTGACGCAGCTTTCCGTTTTTTTTTGCTTTTTATTTTATTCTTTCTTTCTAAGAAGGAATTTGTTTTGCTTGTTTGAAAGCTAAGTGGAAAGAATGTGTCATGGGAGGCTCAAAAACAGGGTGAAAAACAAGAATTCGGCGGAGAAAATCTCCCCACTTGCTTGACGTTGATGGAGATTCATGTCACCATATTCACAATGCAAGCAAAAAATTTTGCAAGCCATTTTATAAGGTTACATTGAGAAATACTTTATTGACTTCTTCAATGACTAAAAACTAAGCTGTGGATATATGTTTCTAATTCTTGCAAGTTTCTAATTGCTTGACTAAATTCACAAACTTTCCTAGACAAATACTTTTCACCTCAGGATTTAGCTAGTAAAGATTCACATGTAAGTTTTAAATCTGATTTTTTAAAATATTTGATTTTATTTTGTTCTTAAATCCCTACTTTTCTATTGTGAATATAATAATGTGCTTCACTTTAATATTTACTTACATAATTTACAGAAAATAATTCCATATGGCTAGCATACTCTTAAATATTGTATATATGCTGTATTTGAATTTGCTCACCGCGTCCCAATTTTCCACCCAGTTAAAAAGTTCAGCTTTTTTTGTCATCGGCCGGTCTCATGTATGATAATAACATTGACCTAAAAAATCTCAAAATTTCTGATTGACAATGAAAAAAAGTAAAAAGGAGAATTTTTTTTAATTCAGCACATTTAGTTATGTATGTACAAACTGTAACAATATCATAAAATGTGATGATAAAAGCATATTTCATTAATGAACCATGTCAGATTGACTACAAGAAAGTATGCATCCTTTTACAGAATGAACATGAACAGAGTGCCACCTTGGTGGCACAGTGGTC
This sequence comes from Macrothele yani, assembly GCA_039090855.1. Taxonomy (NCBI): domain Eukaryota; kingdom Metazoa; phylum Arthropoda; class Arachnida; order Araneae; family Macrothelidae; genus Macrothele; species Macrothele yani. The sequence continues at coordinate 8,628,206 of CM077014.1, forward strand.
TAAGCGCTGGCTTATGACCATTCGTCCAAGATGGGTCCGGGTTCGAATCCCGGTGAGGCATGGATTTTGTGTTCATCTTTACAACACTTGCTGTCTTCCTTCCCTGAAACCTGTCATGTCTACAAGTAGGCTTATTGATTGTATTATTGTGCTACCCTAAAAAGTTTAACCGTAGTGGATTAGAACAGCTAGGGGTAGGGGTCATACCTTACAGGTTTATACTAGCCTTGACTTTGGTCAGATGATTACATAAGGACAAGCTCATCCAACTTTTTGTCTCAATGTAATATATGGGCAATGGAAAAAGTTGAGTAGTTGTGTTGTCTGTGCTCTTATGCTCTAGGGTCAGGCTATAGAATGAAAGGAAAGCCTGACAATGTGGAAGCTCAGAATATTTACAATTTTATCTTAGAATTGGAGAGGAAAACTGAATCAGAAAAGGCAGACATAGGAGAATAGGAAATTGCAAAATATCATTGCTAATGTGAATCCTAAAACAATGTCAAAAAAAAAAAAAACTAAGGAAAAAAAAAACCTACCCAGGTTGTGCTCCTGCATATGCATGTCCATCAGAAGATTGCCGCCCCAGTGGTGCAGTGGTCTAAGGCGCTGGCCTCTGATCATTCGTCCGTAAGGGTCCGGGTTCGAATCCCGGTCAGGCATGGATGTTGTGTTTGTCTTACGGCACTGGCTCTCTCCCTTCCCTGGAACCAGTGACCCTAAATTAGGGACGGGCGACTGCTTATAGCCCATTGAGTTGCTCACGGTGGTCGTTAAACCTCCAATCAAAAAAAAAAAACAATCGGAAGATTTGCCCACTTCTTTGATTGACATTATCCAGATGAACTAGGGTTCAGCTTGCATATATGACAGGTATAAGTGTTTGTACATTTTTTATTTTGTTTTGTTAGTTCCATATAAATTCTTAAAATTGTTAATTTTGCCATTCATGTAAGGGTCATTGCATAATAGACTACTAGAGAATGAAACTTTTGACTAATGCAACAGCTTTGACTGAAAGATGACTGATAGATAGATGTTCATGTTATTAAAAAAAATTCTTACAGTATTTAACAATATACTTTGTTGTATGAGCATTTAGTATCATTTATGTAGAACTTGTTGCTTTTGTATTGAATTATGTTTTCTGTATATCAAAGGCAAACATTTCTTAGTATATGAAGCTTTATTTTGCATGTTTTATTACATTTTATGTGCAACATAAAAATTATTCTGTGTACTACAGGAACGAAGGCCTTCCAGCAATTTCTAGTTATTTGCTGTTTTATCATCTGCAGTGAATCATGAAGTCTGCAATTTTGTGGATAAAGAAAGCAACTTGTTTTAGCTGTGCACTTTGATTTCTTTCTTAACAACTGAAGCTGAAGTACTTCTGGATTTGTAGAATGTGCTGATTTTGGAGTGAGAATGGATTTTTGAAGAACTTTGGGCCAATAATTTTGATGCAGTGATGCAGCAATGCTATGATTTATTTTAATTTGATGAACTTTTCTTAAGAACATATGTTTCTGATCAGTGCTTTTTTTTATCAGTGAAATGATTCTGTTCACTAAAGCACACTGTAAAGAGGTGCGATTTGATTGTTTCCTCTCTGTCTGTGATGATAGTTGTATGAAATATTTCCTCACTCAGTGTCCTTTTGATTTAGCCATGCATTCTTGATATATCAGTATGTAATACTTATGTGTTGTATTTTAAATGCTTATTTACAGTAATATTTAAATATCAATGTAAACAGAAAAGCAAAAGTATTAGGTATGTCATTATGGTATCAGGTTAGTTGTTTTGGAAATTTTATAATAATTGTCCTATTCATGAACACAGCGATGATGATTTTGTGACTTCAGTCCTACCTCAAACCAAACAGTTTTACCTTAAAAAATGAATTTAATATTTTCTCATATTCAGTTAATAATATTGCTGAACAGTTTATTAATCTGTGTTTTGCTAGTTAAAGCATTTTTTTAAATCTACACATTTCCTATCATTGTTGTAACAGGATTTATAGGCTGAAAGCAATCTGTAAATTAGTTCAGTTGACATGAAAAATGGAAAAAGCTAAACAAGAAAACTGATTTAAATAGCAAACATTTTTGTAACAAATTCTGTAAGGACTAGTTGCAGGAAAACATGCTACTTATTGCAATTTTTATTTTGTTTTCCATTTTTGGAACAGCAGCAGATCTTTCTTGGTATTAGTCCAGTATCTGAAGTAGTTAAAAAGTGCACATAATTCTTTCAAAAGAATGAAATGCACATTTCTTTTTTCTTTCTTCCTTTTTTCTGTAAAGTGATGATGTATTGTGAATGAAATATTGGAACATAAACAAAATCATGTAATGATTTGGTGTTAGCCATTTCCTGCTTAGTCAAAACATGAACTGTGAATCTTTTAATATTAATACAGTAAAACCTAAAAAATATGGCATAGACAGGACCGCCCGAGTGCTGGATTTATCAAATTTCCGGATTTCTGAAGCTATCTCAAAATTGTGTAATGGGCATTGCATAAAGCACGTACTTGCACATAACAGGTCAGTTTAATGAAAATTTGTGCGTATACGCCTTATAAATACGCAGGGGTTGCGCTGCCAATAGCATTCTTTGCAATTTGCAAAAGAAAAAAGAAAAATTCCTTTTGGCAAAAATATTGGCGATTACCTTTTTGTACTATTATTATAAAACTGTCAAAAAAAAAATTGAATTTGGTGAATGGTTAAGCAAAAATTTGAAAAAAAGCCAGAACAATCATTAGGGCTGGGTAATGTATCGATACATCACGAAAACCCGATGTGAATTTTACATCGATGTTAGGGTTTTTCGATTGACGAAACTACGATACAGCATGAAGACGATTACCGTGATTCATCATGAAGCCCGATATAGATGTCATTACATGATCGAATCCACTTCCTGCTGCCACCAAGCTGAGATCATCATCACACGTTTGGATGCATTTCAAATGTACACGCTGATTCGTCGCCTCATTGGTCCACGTCATTTCAGCATTTCCCAATGAGATGACGAATTTGAGAAACCTTCCGATGTCACACGTTGGCGGCTATCGGCAATTCATACACTGAAATCGGATCTCACGATTTGTTTTTGAGATGGTACATCGGGAGATTTCCACGGTTATTGGGGAAACATTGGGTGTTCTAATGGTATTCTTACGAAAATGAAATCAGAAAAGTGCCGGATTTCTGAAGTTGCCAGTTTTCTGGATGCCAAATTTTGGAGGTTTTACTGTATTGTAAAATATATTTTTTGCCATATGAATAGTAAAACACAAATCAACCCCCAACTAATTTTCATACTTTTGGCAGTCTCTTGTTCCAAGTAGTCTGATATCTTAGAGTTTTGAGTAGGATCTTAGTAGTTACTTGGTTATCCTATTTCTTCAGGGTGCCCAAGCTATCCACTGCATTAATGTCAAGGTAGCTTGTTTGCTGAATGTACCATCTGATATAGTTTATTTCCTATTTATTCATATTTCTATGGCAGTTTGATCCCTTGGCTGCACATCATGAGAATCAGTGAATAGTATAATCCAAACTTCTATTAGTAGAAGGTTAAACTTTTGATACATTTTTTTTTATTTGTCTTTAGTCAATATCCATTTAATGATAATGGTTTAACTGTTGTAATTTTTTACATGCTATTTTTCTTTTGCGTCAAATGCATTTCTCGATTGGAAAATACTATTATTAACTGCAAGAAATTAGATAGACAAAATTCGTAACATACCTTTTGGTTGTAACAATTGTTGGCCCAACGTTTAGTGCGCTATCTTTCACTTGGTTCTCGAGTTTAAACACTTCAGAAACAGTAGGTACATTCTTCACGGAGGCGTACGCAGTCACTGATCACGAAGTTAAAAAAGGGGAGGGGAGGTCATGGAGGAGCTTTCTTTAAGTCTATTTTGGACTAGAATACTTTTAAGTCTGAAACTCCAAAAGTTGACAGGGGTGAGAGGGCTCAGAAATCCATTAGACCAGTATAAAAAAAAAGTCTCCTTTAAAAAACACAATTGCTCCAAGAAGGGTAATCATGACAAAAAACAAAGGACTAAAATGAACTGTAAAACATTAAAATACCTTAGGACAGGATGTACCAGTTTGAGTCATTTGAAAAAGTTTTCAGCACAAGAAAATGCTCTCCCCCTTTTAACTTCGTGATCAGTTAGTGCGTACACTTCTGTGAAGAATGTACATACTGTTTTTGAAGTGTTTAAACTCTAGAACCGAATGAAAGATAGTGCACTGATGACTGGACCAACAACTGTTGCAACCAAAAGGAACGTTACAAATTTTGTCTATCTAATTTCTTGCAGTTAATTATAGTATTTTCTGATTGAGAAATGCATTTGATGCAAAAGAAAAATAGCATGTTAAAAGTTACAACAGTTAACCCATTATCATTCAAATGGATATGAACTAAAAACAAATACGTTTTTCAACATTTTTTTCCATCTCGATATGTCGAGAAATACTTATACAATTTTTTTTTTTTTTTTTTGCCACTGTGAGCAATGGAATATAAGTAGTAACCCATCCCTAATTTGGGGCCACTGGTTCTAGGGAAGGGAGAGAGCCAGCACTGTAAGTCCAAACACACCATCCATGCTTCGCCTAGGATTCAAACCCAGGCCCATCTGTAATGAAGTATTAGAAGCCAGTTCTTCGTTCCACTCGGCCAGTAGGGTGGCACACTCATATTTTTGTCAGTGGCAGCTTTAGAATATGTATATTTACTTTGTAAAATCTAAGTGTTCATGAATTTGAATAATAGTTGAGCTTTTTGCAAAGCAGTGCTCTGCAAGGAATCTAGACTTCATGAAATAATTTGAGTACTGAAATAATATTTATTTTTAATTTGGAATTGCCTAAACCTAAGCACATTATTTTGCAAAGAAATATTTTTCACACTTGATATTGCACATATTATGTTCTCATATGGCTGCTACTCCTCAAAATGCATTTATTACAAACATTAGTTACAACTTCCCTATTGTTTGACCTTCAGGATAAATGAAATTTAAAATTTGTATTTGAAAAGCAGCAGTGCAAGTTAAAATTTATTTCTTTAAACAACACAACACCTGCAAAAGTAGTACTCCAAAGGTCTGAAAATTTTGAAATTAACAATTTTGAAGAAGGAAAGAGTTTACATCAAGTTTGTCACATGCTCTTGCATTTCTTCAGCCTCAAAAATGTGAGGAACTAACTGTCGTTGGAGGAGATATTTATCAAAGGCTTTAATGCACAGGTTTGTATGATTGTGCGTCTTTTACTCTCTTGTGAAACACGCTGAGAATCTTGTATGACGAGCTAGCGGGCAGATTTGAGAATTGATTCTTCAACACAAGCATTGTACCATTCATGCTTTGTGCCACAAAACTGAATGTCTTATGGTCACTATCGGCAGTGAAATAAGAATAATTTCTTTTAAATATGTTCCGGGCTGTTGACTAATGAACAAAGGGAACATTTAGTCTCTGTTCTTCAAGAAGTTCAGTAAAACATGTTGATGAATGCAATAGAAAATGTTGGCTTAAAATGTCCTGAAAAATGGTAGAGTTGTTTGTTCTCTGTGACACTGCATTTGTTCACATAAGGTGTTCAAAGGGCTTTGGTGAAAACAAAATAAATGTGATATAAAACAGTCTAGTTGAGCCTTTTTTTTTTTTTTTTGAGGTTTAAAGATCACTGTGAACAACTCAGTGTGCTATAAGCAGTTGCCCAATCCCTAATTTAGAGCCACTGGTTCCAGGGAAGGGAGAGAGCCAGCACCATAAGACATACACAACATCCATGCCTCACTGGGATTTAAACTGTGACCCATCTCGGATGATTGATTAGAAGCCATCACTTTTGAGAGGTTTGCATTTGTGAGATTTTGTGGTACTCTAAAGTAAGAAAAGAAGAAAAAAAAACAACAACAGAAAGTGAATACCAGTAATGCAGTAGAGCAGCTTCATACTATTTTATGAGCTTTCCTGATGAAATTCTTGTTTTCCAATTCCTTATGTGCTCTCATGGCTGTATTAATCAACAGAGCAAGTATTTCCTTTTTTTTTTTTCAAGCAGTATTACATTTCAACATTGAACTTACACAACAGAAAAAGAAATGCATAATATGCATTTTCGCACTTATACTCGCATATAAGCTGACTTTGAATTTCAAGATTTTGGGGAACATATATATATATATATATATATATATATATATTGAATACAAAGGCTACATACAACTCAAAGGCTGCAGACAACTCAAAGAAGCATGGAGAGGTGCATGCTTGGTGTAACCAGGAGAGATAGAAGAGGAACACGTGGATCCGAAAAATGACAAGAGTGGAAGACATCATGATCAGAGTTAAATCCCTGAAATGGCAATGGGCTGGACATACTGCCAGAAGAACAGACCATCGATGGACAGCCGAAATTTTAGATTGGATTCCAAGGGACAGGAAAAGACCCAGAAGAAGACCACATGGAAGATGAGTGGATGAAATTCGAAAGTATGCGGGAGTGACATGGAGGAGACTGGCACAAGACAGACCGTTGTGGAGGAAACTTGGGGAGACCTTCATCCAGCAGTGGATTGATAATGGTTGACAATGATGATGATGATGATATATTGAAATGAATCATGCAAATTTCTGGGATTATCTTCTGTGAAAAACAAAGTACGATTCACTATCAGAGTTTCCGAATAACTCCTGTAACATCCATGGCATTACTTATGTAGCATTTTTTGAAAAACTTTATAACTATTTTTGTTCAAATTTTGTTACACAATTCTTTCACCCCAAAAGTAAGAAGTCCAATGTTGGTCTTTTTCAAGTTACCACCCTACATAATGATTGGTTGTGCTTCTCCCTAACATCAAAGTGATTTATCTGGTGTCTGACTCACTGTGCTTCTCCAGTTCCAAAGATGGGGTGCCATGGTCCCATTGGGAAAATAATGAGGGGATTCTTTTATGTTCAGAAGCAAGAAATTCCAGGGCCTCAATATGAAATGGGATTTGAGTTTTCACTTGTCATATTAGCGGCACCTATTTCCATAGGAATTCTACTCAGGGTGAAAAAATATTTCATATTATTTTTTTTGGAAGTACTTCCAAAGTGTTGCATGAATCTTCCCACTGCAGTTGCCAGCAATTTGTTTACATTTGAGATCATGCACAAATACGCAATTTACTTGTGAAATGCAAAACAGTCGTTTTTTTTTTAACAATACATATATTTCAATGAACACAAGTAAAATACATAGAATGGAATGGGAAAATTCTCTGTAATTGTAATTTTCTTCTTTGGTGTGAAATCAGTATCTCTTTCTGCATTGTACACGGGTTGGAATTTTAATAGTGGTAACACATCTGTAGAATCAAAGTGGAACGCAACAAGTTTATGCTGCTTACGCCACATGTTGGTTGGATACCTAACACACCTCATTGTGAAAAATGGGCTCGCCCTCCCAACTGCATGCACCTGCGCAGTAACGAGAAGAGCATGAGCTGTCTCTACCCATCGTTCTAGTCACAATGTTTTCGAAATTGGAGCAGCAGTGTTGGATAAGAATTCAAAATTCCATAGGTTGTACTGCAGGACAGTGTCATCAAGGACTTTTAGAGGCTTCTGGGGAATCTGCATTACAATACAGAACAGTTGCAAGATGAGTAAAAGCCTTCAATGATTGACGCCAAAATGGGAAAGATGAGCCTCGGCCAAGCCATTCCAGTGCAAGTGAAGAACAAATGTGTGCTGTTTCCGTGTTACTGAAGACAGATCAGCACTTTATGAATCATTAGTCAGCCAATCAGACAGGAGTGTCGTATACAACTATGCTACACATTGTGAATGCCTGGGAATGAGAAAAATTGCATCGCGATGGGTTCCTCACACTCTGACTGAAATCCAGAAATGGAAACGATACGAGGCTGTTCATATTCACTTGGAATGCTACGAATGTGAAGGAGAAGCTTTCCTTTGCCGTATTATCATGCTGGATCAGGCATGGGCTAGATCATGTGAGCCAGAAATGAAACACCAGTTTTGCAAGTGGCTTCATTACAGGTCACTCCTCAAATCCAAATTTCGTCAGAACTACAGCAATGTGAAGGCTATGGCTATTCTCATGTACGACTGTGATGGTGTTATCCTGAGGCATACTGTACCCCAACACCAGGTCGTCACTGTGCAGTAGTACTCTACATTTTTGGAACAAAATCTGTGACCAGCTTTGAGAAAGAAGTGGATACATTTTATGCAGAACCCACCCATCATTTTGCATGACAGTGCTAGAGTGCATGTTACATATGCTGTGGATCAGTTGTTCACTGGGCTGGGAAGTGCTCTACCACCCGCCGTACTCTTCTGACTTAAGCCCCTGTGACTTCGATGAGAGCTCCAGTCTTAAACATGAACAAACCCGCCAATAAATGCCATGGGAGGATGGAAGTCCAGTTCTATTTTTTGCTAACCCAGCTGGATTTCATCCAAAAACTTTCAGCTTTTATGCAGGTATGTACAGTAATTGAAATCAAAGCTTAAAAATAATTTTTTCCATGCCCACTCTGCTGTGACTTGTGAAAACAACTGTATGAGTCACAAAACATATTGCCAGCATAAATACTGGTGCCTTCTTTCATGACATTTCAAGATATTTCCCACTATTGTTCTTTAATATCTTTTTATAACAAAAGAAAAATGTTTTCTCCATTGATTGATATAACAAGAGTGGTCTTTAAGAGGAATAGAAAAACAAAACAAAAATGCATTTCATTAGGAAAACTAAATGAAACTTATGCAGATACACATCTTCATTACTGTTATCAATAATATTTTGCAAACTTGAGGGTTGGCATTTATGTGGGTCCCATTTTTTTTCTTTTTGCTGATTTTTGATATTCAACTACCTGAGTTAGCTTATACGCTAATGACTTATACACAAATGTATATAGTATTATATGACAAATACTCACATTTCCTTTTGCTGATAATTTTGCATTTGTTGTCTTGTTCTTGATCGGTTTTGCCATGCTTTCAGCTTATTTGCTAATCTTTGTCAGTTTGCAATTAAAGTTACTGAGACTACTCTTTCTCCCTGCTATATAATCATTATTGCTTTGGAGATTGTACATGGCATAAATCCACTTGAGATTGGGATTGCCTCTATATCATAAGTAGTCTAGAGGATAACAGGCTTTTCATCCTTCATTTTGATCAATCAAGTTTGAATTCTAGGGGAAGGACACAGATTTTTTTATTGTTCATATTCATATGAAACTAGTTATCTCCATTTCTGAGGACCAGTGGCTCTTATTTAGGAATGGGCCACTTCACTTGCCTGTAGATATTCATAGGAGTCATAAAACTAATTTATATTTCAAGAAAAAGAAAAGCCTCCAGATAAAATTTCTCCCCCATAATTTCCTTAGGTTTTCATTTAAATACATATGTGTCTGTCAGGTAATGATGATTAGTATTTTTTCTTTTGCTGTTATGCTGTCTTCCCCCCCTCATGTTTTCTTTGCATTCTTTCCATATGTTTTTATATAGTACAGTAAGGCTCTACAAACAGTTTGCTATATGACTGTTCTCAAATATGACCAATGCACATTTATACCCTGCCACATTGTGTCATACAACAGTTTTAGAGACATGATGCTGTCATGCGTGCTAACGCTGCAGGTGCATGGAATCTGTTTTGCTACATCTTAGTGTGACATGGTGTTACCGGAAAAGATTTGCCAATTTGGAGGTACACTGGTTTGACTGGTTTTTGACAAACAAAAAGAGCTGCAGCAGGGAGAATCTCTCTCTCTTTCTCTCTCTCTCTCTCTCATTATCTTGTCCATTCATGACTGGTTGAGTCCTGAAAAGATGATTATGCACCTTTGAGGGTTACTGTCAAATTAATGCAGCCAGCTTGACATTCCTCTGCTGCATGTCAGTAAGGGGTAAAGTGCATCTGGGGCCAACTTCACAGGGAAGTATCAACGCATTCATGTCCCCAAGCCCAGGGAGTCAGTGGAAAACTCCAGAAAAACCACTGATTAGATGGTCGGCAGGACTGGGATTCGAACACACAGGAAGAATATAGAAAGAAATGAAGCAGCACAAAGATCACACCATGAATCAACTAACGCACAATTTTTGTGGACTCAGTTTGCTTATGATACTGTCACTTGCTGCATCTTTATGTGTTTCACCATGAATTATAAACTCTTCATAACTATTTTATTTTACTGTCATTAATAATGGCAGGTAAAAATCTGTTGCTTTCAGTGAACAGAAGGCGGCTTGTAAACATATTGCATTAGATACTGAGATCAAAATTATTAAATTTAGTGATGATAGGGTATTGAAAACTGCAGGCTGAACTTACCTTGCACTACTGTTGTTACAATTTTAAAAACAAAAATATGAAATTCTTAGTGAAGGGAAAAGTGATAATGTAGTCTACTTTTAATATAAATGCAGACTGTGTCCTAATTTACATTAAAAGTAGACTACATTATCTTTTAATGAAAGTGTTGTCCTGAGATGGTTTAAACAACAGACACAATAGCCAGATACAGCACTACGTGGATTATATATTGTAATTTTCAATGATATATATTATAAAATAATCACCTTGTAGTTCTGTTCCACCCAAAAAATGCTACACCACTTAACACTACTACTACAGTTACATATATGACTGCTTAAAAAGTTATTAAATCATTAATGCTTCTACAAGGGAAAAAAAAGGCAATGATTTGTATGTAACAGTGGTTTGGAACCCAATGTGTCATATGACTGGGTTATGCCTGTACTAGCATTTACCTCTTCCTGCATTGCCTGTAGTGGAAATTAGGGGATGCGGGTTCAATTTCTGCTCCAGGGCAATGTAATTTTCAAGTTTTCTGATGAGATGTTACATGGAGACCAGTTAACTACAGGTAATTCAGTACACCATTCTGATTGCTTTGAATAATCGAGTGAATTTCCCATGTATTTCTGAGGAAAACTTCTTCCTTAATTTCTGTCATCCTGCATTATCTTGTTTTGATTGTTTTTTTAAGTTGGAATTATTTTTTACTTGCTTTCTACCTTCATGTTTTCTCTAAAGTACACTCATTGTCATTAAATTCCGCTCGCCAAGAAAAAACTGCATGGTTATCCCGAAACTCGGTGAATAGCTACGGGGAGGGCAGACATGCAAATGATTAAAGTTTCGTTCAATTCCGCATGCCCACGCATCCAAGACCAACGCTGCAATCACAATCCTTGGGGCTTATAAGGCGCCATGCAGGGAACTCCACATGCATGCCGAAGTGCACGGTAAGTGTCAGGTGAGATCCCTGAGCTATAGACGTACTGAGGAGCCATCGTAGATGTACGTATGGGCAACTGATGGAGTTTGAATGAGGACGTATAATCAGGATGAGAGAGGAAGGGTGGTCGGCAATCCGAATCGGGCGGCATTTGGGCCAGTCGGACAGTATGGTACGATCGTTGTTAAGAGTAATGGACACAGGAAGGCACCCAGACATGGTGGACTAGCTCTGGACGACCCAGACACACTGCCAGCAGAGGACCATGGGATTGTCAAAGTGGCATGCACGGATGCAACTACATCCTTGCCCAATATCCAGTGACGTGGCTGTACAAGGGACTCCTGACCATCGTCAGCGTTGAATTCAGTGGTATCAGCAGCGAGCAACTTGGAATGCTACAGATTGGTGACGTATAGTGTTCAGTGGCAAATCCTACTTCTGTATGGGAACAGATGATCACCGTGTCAGAGTGTGGAGGGCCGCAGGTGTGCGCTACAATCCCAACCTCGCTGTGCAGTGCCAGACGTCCTGAACTACAGGCCTGATGGTCTGGGAAGCCATCGCGTATGACAGCCGGACTTCCTAGCAGTGATCTGAGGGACATTGATAGCCCAGCGCTACGTACAGGAGATCCTGCGGCCCCATGTGCTGCCTTTCCTGGTGGGGCAGCCCGGAGCCATTTTCCAACAAGATAACGCCCATCCGCACATGGTTTGGGTTTCTCAGGACTGTTCACGTCATGCTTTGATGCTTTTGTAGCCTGCCACATCGCCTAATCTCTCACCCATCGAGCACGTATGGGACCAGATCGGATGCTAGGTTTCTCCATGTCCCAATATTTGTGATTTAGAGCATTAGTTGCAAGAAGTGTGGGACAGTCTGTTCCAGGATAACATACAGCATCTCTTTGACTCCATGCCAAACTGTATCACCGCATGTATCCGAGCATGAGGCGGTCCGATGCTATACTAATGCTGACCGGAATGTGTACCGTATGTCTGCTGGAAATTGTTTTGCTGCTGCGATATTGTAATCACTTCTGTCCTTGGTATGTACCATCTTACTACTAAAATCTCATTTCAATCCAATGCCTCCTTCTTGGCACGTGGATTTTTATCACAATGAGTGTATCTCAACAAGAGCATAACTTATGAAAAGTGAATGTCATTTTTGATATAAAAGTGCTGTACTTTTACTGTTTCCCATGTTGTCATCTCTTCAGAAAACTTGAAAATTTCATTGCCCTGGAGTGAGAATCAAACCACATATCCTGATTCTGTTCAGGCATGCTGCTGTTACACTTCCTGATGCAATCTCCAAATAACTGAAGCTAAGCAGTTGTAGCTTAGTATTCTGCATGACACTGGATTTGCACTAGTTGAAACAAATTGATGTTGCCTCAATAGAGGCAATGACATTTTCTTATCCAGGAATGGATACAGGTTATAAATTTCCAGTGCTTCAAACCACATATCCTGATTCTGTTCAGGCATGCTGTTTTTACACTTCCTGATGCAATCTCCAAATAACTGAAGCTAAGCAGTTGTAGCTTAGTATTCTGCATGACAGTGGATTTGCACTAGTTGAAACAAATTGATGTTGCCTCAATAGAGGCAATGACATTTTCTTATCCAGGAATGGATACAGGTTATAAATTTCCAGTACTTCAGGTATCATCGTGTAATGGTAGCATGGCCAAACAGAATTTTGAAAATGTGAATTCAATTTCTGATCGAGGGGGAGGCAATTTTCAAGTACTATGAAGAGATGGCTACGTAGGAAACAATGAAAATACAGCACTTTTGTAACAGAAAGGACATTCATATGTGCCTAGCATGTACTGGAGATTTTGAGGATAAAGAAGATCTGTCTCCCAATAATTGTTATTTTTATGAAAAATGTTCGCATTATTTTTAGTGATTAGACCTTTTTCTGTTTACTTTTTTTTTAAATTATGCATCAAAACCATCCATTGGTTTGTCCTGGTTTATATGTTGTGATAATTCCTTTTATATCTAAAAAATTATTTGTCTTGTTTTGCAGTTTTTCTTGAAAAATTGGTACTTTTCAAAACTTTAGAAATTTTTATCCTCTTTTTCCATCTGCTGTTCATTAGCTCTCTCTACCAACAATTTTGTCTGCTCTGTAAGATTGAATTCAGTTTATTGTAGTTCTGAATTTTAGTTTTGCTTTCTAATTATGAAACTTATTAATGCTACAATATTGCATTTTAATTTTAATGCTATGTTTGGTATCCAGTAATATGCATGTATTTTTAAGAAAACTTTTCTTATAAAAGTAAAAAAAAGAAAGAAAGAAAAAGAAACTAGTTTAGTGCAAAACATTACACATGTAATTAACATTCTGATGTGATGAAGTGCTTAAGTAGAAACTTAGGTACAAAGAAAAGAATGTAGGCTCATCTTCAAAAATCAGTTCTATGTTGATGAAAGTAATTGACGGAAGTCACATGTTATTTAGAAGTTTCTATGACTTCTGCTGGAATGCAGCTATAACATTAGAAAAAGTTTAAATTTCAGTTATCCACTACTATTTATTCATTTATTGAAAATTTTTCAATTCATCAGGAAAGTTTCTTTTTCTTTTTTTTTCTCTAAATTTTGGTGAAAAATTCTAAATGCCATTTTTGTATTGAAACTTTGTTGTATATATTTACTTGTTGAACTTCATGTTTATACAGCAATTTATCAATACCCCACAATTAAATTCAAATGTTTTCCTTGTTGACAAATTATATATTATCTGTGCCAGTGTAAAGTTATTCCATGTTGATAAATTATACATTATCTGCCATGATAAAGTTGTTCCATGTTGATTAATAATACATTACCTGCCATGGTAAAGTTGTTCCATGTTGATTAATAATACATTACCTGCCAGTGTAAAGTTTTCCATGTAAATATATTTTGTGTTACATTTAATGTCTTATATACAATAATTCCCAACATCCCATCTTTTATTTTTATTCTAATAACCTCAGATTGTGATTTGTGAAATTGTTTTTATCTCAATGATTTCATATATATGTTAAAAGTTTTCCACTGATAGAAATTGTTTCTATTCATAGAAGCCAGGATTGTGTTTCATGGAAAAAGACCCCGTGGTAGACCTCGTAAGTTTCCCATTCCACAAAATAGGGGTGAGTTCTTTGTTTTGTTGTATTTTGCTTACGACATGCAAACAATAGTTTTTCTGGCATGTGTATTCTGTGGTTAGATGTGTAATGGTTAACCTGATATTTTGATTTGCTATTTTTTAATTATTACAGTTAGAAGTTATATAAAATTAAATTGCTTAAAATGAACTATGTCAAGGTTAAATACAATTGCAGAGCAATTTTAAAGTGTTTGAAATTTTGATTTTGAAACTTGAAATGTTATCAACACTAGTTATAATGGGATAAATATGTATTTGTGCATATTTAGTATTACAAAAATATTTAAACATATAACTTTGATATTAAAACACTTATGCCAGAAAGTTTGCAGAAATGTGATTAGGCGTTTCAACCTCTCTCACTGAGAGCTTGGTTTTGAGTTGCAGATAAGGCATGAGCTCTAATGTTTGCACTTTAGTTTTGGTTGTCTTCCTGCACTGAAAATGGCAATTTTAGATTAGAGGATGGTGAACTCTTGATGTGTGTGGACGTAATTAAATTACAAATAAAAACAATTTTTAACATATCCAAATTAAGTGGAAACCATTTTCAATTATTTCATTTATGCATTCTGTCTCATAATTTCCCTCTATTCTCTGTTTCTAATTGTTAAGTACTCAAAATTTTGGTTAATGATTTTCCTTGCTGAGAACATTGGTTTGAATCTTGAGCTTGATTATCTATTGTAAGGTCTGATTTTCTCTCTTTTTTAAATTAACCTGTGTTTCTTTATTGGTATGGGTGGATCCTTTTAGCTTTTGATAATAATTATTGTAATTGAACTTAAGAAAAAAATGGTTAAATAAAGTTTGATAAAAAATGGTTAAATAAAGTTTGATATCTTTTTCTCACATTTGGGGGTGCTTTTGCATAATAATATCACAATTACTTTTTTAGATCATGAAGACCATTGCAAAATAGAGCAAAAAATTGATGTAATTTTTGGGATTCGAGCCATGGTTCATATGGTGAAAAAAAGTGTGGTTTGCCCACCCTGCGGCTCTTATGTCAATGTTACCCTTCCTTGAATA
The DNA here is from genome assembly GCA_039090855.1 of Macrothele yani. NCBI lineage: Eukaryota > Metazoa > Arthropoda > Arachnida > Araneae > Macrothelidae > Macrothele > Macrothele yani. Next base: position 8,643,764 of record CM077014.1, read on the forward strand.
TTTTTTCTAAATAACTGCCCAGCAATTGTAAGTTTGTGTGTCATGTTACTCTCACAGTAAATAGCTGTGAATTTTCCCATTTTTGAACCATACACTTATCCCTGCAAGGTTAAGGAGAATCAGAAGATCCATCACCACCAGTTTTACCCTGTGATTTGTCTTTTTCTCTTTTCTCAAAAACCGCTCTGAGAAAAATATTGAAATTCAGTGTTATGTTGCTAAATTTAATCAATGAGAAAGGAACAGATTATGAAACCTCCAACACATTAACACTTTTCACTAATGTGACTCATAATGTACTTTAACTATTGTCTACAAAAGTATTAAATTAAAAAATATATATATATAAGTATTCTTATTTAACAAGAGCAGCTCACAGAAATTTAGACCCTCTACAGTTGGCTCCCAGGCATGTGAACCTCACAGCAGCAGATGTCTTCCATTTCTACACCATGGTTCATGCCTCCATGTTCTGTCTTGCCTGTTTTTCCCCATGGGGAGGGGCCAGCTAAATTTTGCTCAATCTGTTCTTATGGTTATGTCACAGTGCTGTTAGTACTTCCTATCTCACTGTCCACTGACACACAATTTTGCTGACCCTCGAGTGATTCTCACTTTCTGCCCTCTCTAGCTGTGAATTTAAAGCCAAGGACAATGACTACCATTTATGATGGAGTTTGAGGATATTTCTCTCATACATGGTCAGCAGTAACTTAAGAGCCAAATATAAATTTAGCTTCTTAAAAAAAATTGATAACAAGAGTTTGCAGTGGTATTGCCATGTTTCTGTTATGTCACAATCTGCAGCATATCTCAAAATTTAATGTTCTCGAAAACAGGGTTAAAATGAAAACTGTTATGAAATAGCATTTGTGGTTTTAACGTAGACAGTAAAACTACCGTAATTTTCGGACTAAGAGCCGCATCGGCGTAAGGGCCGCAGGTGAGAAATTTTGCAATCTTGGAAGTAAAAGTTGCTGTAAGGGCCGCACCTGTGAAGCCATGCTGCTGCTCAGTAAAACTAAATTATCTTCCTTATTTTCATGAATTAACTCACACCCAACGTGATTATATGTATACTTCAAAGGTTAATCTGCAATTCAGTATCTATCTGCTTTATGCACTTATTTTTTCATACTGGCCAAAAAATTTTATTTATACATTTTTTATTGGTCATGCTAATGATGTTATTTGTTTGCTTTTATTAAATGATCAAAGCCATTTATGTAATCAATATAAATCACAGTTAATCTTAAGACTCCCGTTAGAATATCGCATTGCTCATACAACCGCACAATTGTCTAAATTCCATTCAATGTGGATGTCTGCTACAGGATGGTTCTCTGTTCACCGCAATAGAATCTGCCTTAGAAGTAATTAACTTAGAAATTATCGCTTGTAATGCTTTCGATTAATGTTTTCTTTAATTATATGTTCCTTCTATGTTATGCTTTTTTTCTCATCTAAGATGTTTTTGTTAGAATGAAGTTGCGCTTCCTTTTACCAGCTGCCTCGCACGTGTTCGCGGATCTGGCCGCCAACAGTTCGAAACTGCGCGCTTTCTGTCTTTCAAGTGGTTTGACCTACTTTCATTTACTGCGCACTGAGCCTTTGCGTTGAGCTTCGCTTTTATATGAATGGGAAAGCTCTCCCTTCGTTTATTTCATTTCCAGCCAAAGCCTTGAACTTCCACTATCGTCAGTCAATAAAAAAAAAAAAAAAAAAATTAAAATCGAAGCAAAACTCAGGTGCACAGAGCCAAAAAACACCTGTATCTCATGCCAGATTAACCAAAAAGAATGAACAGAATTTGTCTTTCCATCCCACCAGTATTGTTTGGAATAATGGAATCATCCTGGGGCAGGCTTTTGCATTGTTCATGTTCTTAATCTTTTGTTCAAGGAAGTGCCCTTCAAACCGGTCTCCCCACCTCAGTGAAAATCAACCTTCCTGCATGATGTATCCCTCCTAAACCAACATCAGGACAGCGGAGTTATCGTTTAAATAGACGTGTCTAACGTATGTGAGTAGAAGGGGGGGACTTGATCACAGTCAAGTTTGTGAAAAAAAAGACGTTTGAAAAAATTTACTAAGCATCTGCATGAAGAAAAAAAACAAGAAGAAAGATGACACCGAAATTTCGGGTGTAATAAGCACGTCTTCAGAATCCGTTCTGACGCAAATTAAATTTATCAAAGCTATTCTTAAAGTCAATGGAACCGGTATCGAAAACAATAGATATGACGAAAGGAAGATTTTCAATCAGGTTTTTAATCCCTCATATATTTGCTGTAAACGGAATCGTGAGCTTACGAACTCTTAAGAAACAGAGATATTGACAAAAATAAGATGCGACTTTACGTCCCCTGGTGGGAAAACCATGCATTATTTTAGAAAGAAAGTATTCTCAAAAGGTTTGTCCATATAAGCGGTATCGGTCCAAGAAAAAAAATTAGTCGAGTTTTCAGGAGCCCAGATTTTGCTACAAATACATCAGAAGCAGAAATTAACACTTATCACCCCTGGTGGCCAAACCATTCTTTACCAAACATTAGAAATTATGTGAAAAATATTTTCCATCATTTCTTCCATGTGATACAGGAAAAATTTTTCAAATCGGAGCTTTAGGTGCAGAAATAGCGCAGAAAACGCAATTTACCTTTGTGCCTCCCAGCGGAAAGTCTATGATTTACTTGAAAATTTTGAATTTATAGGAAAAACATTTCGCATCGGAAACACTATCCGACAAAGAAGGAATATTTCAAATCGGAATTTCAGAAGTAGAGATATTGACAAAAAAAAAAAAAAAAAAAGATATACATCTACAGCCCCTGGCGTAGAAACCATGCAATATTTGTAGAAGAAAATTTTCCTAAAAGGTTTGTCGACATGAGTAGTATCGGTCAACAAACGACTTTTTTTTTCAATCAAGATTTTAGAAGCTCATATTTTGCTGCAAATACATCAGAAGCGGAAATTAAGACTTACGCCACCTGGTGGCCAAACCATTTTTTTACAAAAATTAGAAATTATGTGCAAACAATTTCCCATCATGAGCTGTATGCGGTGCAGAAAGAATTTTTCAAATCGGAGGTTTAGAAGCAGAGATATAGGGGGAAACGCAGTTTAAATTTACGTCTCCTAGCAGAAAGTCTATGAATTACTTGAAAATTTTGAAATTATATGAACCACATATCACACTAGAAACACTATCTAACAAAGAAGGAATTTTTCAAATCAGACTCCTAGAAGCGGAGATATTGACAAAAATAAGATATACATCTACATCCCCTGGCGTAGAAACCATGCACTATTTTAAGAAGAAAATTTTTCTAAAAGGTTTGTCGACATGAGTAGTATCGGTCAACGCACGGCGTTTTTTTCAATCGAGAATTTAGAATATCATATTTTGCTGCAAATATATCAGAAGCAGTAATTAAGATTTACGCCCCCGTGGTGGCCAAACCATTTTTTTTTTTTTTTTACAAAAATTAGAAATTATGTGCAAACGATTTCCCATCAGGAGCTGTATCCGGAGCAGAAAGAATTTTTAAATCGCAGATTTAGAAGCAGAGATATAGGGGGAAACGCAATTTACCTCTACGTCCCCTAGGGGAAAGTCTATGAATTACTTGAAAATTTTGAAATGATATGAAAAACATCACACGGAAAACACTATCCAACAAAGAAGGAATTTTTCAAATCGGACTCCTAGATGTAGAGATATTGACAATAATAAGATGTATATCTATGCCGCTCCCTGGCGGAGAAACTGGGGAACATTTTAGGAAACTAATATTCCAAAAATGTGTATTGACGTGAGTGGCATCAGTCTACGAAAGAATTTTTTCAATCGATATTTTAGAAGCTACGATTTTATGGCAAATACATCAAAAGCAAAAATTAACACTTACGCCTCCTGGTGGCCAAAGTATTCTTTACTAAAAATTTGAAATTATATGCAAAATATTTTCCATCAGGAGATGTATCCGCTGAAGAAAAAATGTTTCAAATCGGAGTTTTAGAAGAAGAGTTATTGGGAAAAACGTAATTTACTTTTACGCCCCCTAGTGGGAAATCTATGCATAATTTGAAAAAATAACTATATATAAAATACTCTTCGACATAAATGGAATCGAAAGTTAAAAGAATTTTTTCAATCGGATGTTTAGAAGCAAATATGTGGAATAAAAAGTGTTTTCGAATTCGACATCATCTGCATTTACGCCCTCTAGCGGCGAAATTGTACATAGTAAAAAAACCCAAAATAAAGGATCATAATTCGCATATTTCAAGCTTTCCAACGCAAAAAGAATTTTTCAAATCGGGCTAATAGTTGCAGAGATATCATGGGTACAGGCGGACGGACTGACGGTCGGACAAACCGATAACATAAGCACGATCTTTTTTTTTTTTACAAAAGACGTGCTAAAAAGGGAGAGAAGAAACAGTTTTATCGAAAACAAATTCGGCATAACAGCCGCTTCGGCATAAGGGCCGCACACCCGAAAAATTTCACTTTTAGTAACGTAAGAGCCGCGGCTCTTAGCCCAAAAATTACGGTACTTGAAATTAAAAGTAGAATTTATTTTTAGTTTTTGTCCTTCAGTGAGTTTCTTCTTTATTCATCCATTTATTTGTACTTTTTCATGAACATTCTTTAATAAGTAATAGCTATTTAACATTTTTCTCTTTATTTACTTCCAGGTATTTTTTAATACCACAAATCAGTCTTTTCAACTAAAAATAGCATTTGTAATTCATGCTATGAAAACTGTTTTTACAGGCTGGAATGCATAATATCAGCATCTAAGGATAACTATTAATAAAAAAATAAATAAATATGGCAATAAAAGAAAGAACATTTGGGATTTTCAATGCCATCAATCCATTTAATTTTTTTATTAACTTATTAAATTACTGAAAATAACTTAGAAAATTATGAAATTGGGAAAAAAGGACTTTAAAATTATGAAGATAGTTTGGAATGTGGATGCAAATGTGTTGCAGTGTCATATGTCAATGGTCAAGGGATTACAAAATTTTGGGCTGCTTGTGCAGGTGTATCTTTTACAATGAATTTGTGTCCTAGTGATTTTTGTCATGTGCAGCTCTTAACACTGATGCTCACTTAGCCCCCAAATTACAGTATCAAATAAAAAGTAATTTACCAAAAAAGTTATTTGTTTCCTAATTCTTAAATCACAGTTTATTAGTATTTCTCCAATGTATCCATCACTTCTTAATAGTTTGAGATTTCAAAGTAAAGGTGTGTTTATATTTTGTGTTCTAAGTAATCTGTTGTAAAAATACTGCCTCTATTACCAGTCACTGTTTTCACACTTTCAATCTGTTGAGTTATAGTCCTCTCCCTGTTTCATAATCTACAACCATAGAACATAACATTTTTGACAGAAAAGGTTCTTCTTGAAGAATGAAAGGTAGCAGAATATTTCCAACAATAAAAAAAATCAAAGACAACTTTGCAATGAAGTAATATGTCCCACATACCACATTTGAATAGATAATTATTACCTTTGATCCATGTATAGGAAACAAAAGGTTAAAAAGTAAATTTATTAAAAATATTCATTAAAAACAAACAGAAGCCCTTATATTGTTAGTTCTTGAAAATAACTGATGACCAGGGCCATTTTATACATTAGGCCAAATAGGCACAGTACCTAAGGCCTATGAACCTTTAAAGCCCTGCAATATTTCACTTCAAGAAATAAATGCATAAATTTGCAGTTTTAAGAAAAAACTGCAAATTTTAATTTAAAATATTTATTTAGATATTTGAATGATGATAACAATAGTAAATAATTTTAGGCCATCATTTCTCAACAGCCTCATTCAGGGGTTGAAAAATATTTTGAAATTTAGGAGCCAGCTGAAAAAATCAGGAGCCCTCCCCTCCCTCCCTGAATCAAAGTACTCGTTCCTGAAAATTGACGTAGGACAAAAAATGCGTAAACCAGCTTTGAGGTATAAAGAAATGCCACCATCAATTATCAAGTATGCTTTTTATGGATCTAAACAATAAATGAGCATGAAATATAAAGCCAAACCTGAGAAATGTAATAGGATGAAAATGAGTAGTATTTATACATTTTCCAAAGTGCTGAAATTATAAATCTGGTTTGTTGGGGAAACTCGCACACTTTTCGGATCATCAAATGCCAGGAGGTTTAAAATTTAAGGGAATAAAAAATGCAGTGGCATGCTAATGTAATTATGAATAAAAATGAAAGATTTCTACATAAATCTGTGATATATTTTGTCAGATATTTTTCTAGGATGGAAGTTATCATATTATAATTATATATTTGTCCTACTGATAAAGGATTAAGAAAGTTTACATAATATTTGACTGTTGTTCTCTCCTGATAATTCCTACAGTACAGAAGACTGATTTTTTGCTAATAATCAGCAGTTCGGCTGTAATAAAAATTAAACTTGTCCACAGAAGTTTGTATTAATAAACATTAATGCACTAATAAAAGAAACAGTATTGACTTCAATATCAAGTCAATTTTAAAAAAAAATAGACAAAATCTGAGAAATTGTTAAAATTACCAACAAATCTTTTCTCAAAAATATGTTTAATGAAAAATCTATTTACATAACAAAACTTTTACTAATTACATCGTTTAATAGAAAACTATTTACATAAGTGCTGAAGATAACTTACTTTAATTCTTCTGTTTCTTAAGGACAGCATCAGTTTCGTACACAGGTCCACTGTTTCTGTGATGTCCTTGAACATGCCGAATACCTTTTGAAGAAAAATACCAATGGTCCACATTCTTTCATTTGCTGCAAGACCATTTGAACGACCAACGATCATTGCTGCACCATCGGTACAATTCTAAAAGCCACTTACTATCACGCCATGGTAGGCCTACTCGATCCAGTGCTTTTGTAGTTGCATTGAAGTAATCTTCTGCAGTAGCAATTTTTAATTCACCAATAGTCAAGAACACTTCTTAAACATTTTCATCTTTTACATATCTCATACAGAGAATGAGCTGTTCTACTGATCATGCATCTGTTGAAGAATTGAGCAGAAGACTAACATGGGGGCAATTCTTTATTTCAGCTAAAAGATCTCCTCTTATGACTTGAAGAATATGTTCAATGAACTCTTTGCACTGTTTTTCATTACCATATTCTTCCAAAATATCAATATCAAATTTTTAAGCAATGTTATCAAGTCACATATATCTGAAAAAGGTGGGGTTTTTTTTTCAATATAATATGCTTTATTAAAAAGTGTTTCCATGTGCTGGAACATTTTTTCATTCATTTGATTGGAGCATTGTGCCAATGCAGTTTCACGAGACTTTAATTTTGCTTCTAAGCATTCCACACATTTTTTATGCATTTGCAAAGCAGCATGCTTTTTGAAAGTTTCAACCTTGAAAGGTGCCACGCAACCTTTTACAATTCTAGAGCTTCCCTCAGATACAGTGGGGAATTGAGAGCATGGGACACACTTTGCAACACCCAGATTTTTGTCATAGGAAAGTCAACTGAATTCCCCAAGCCATTTTCCCATAAATTTACGTTTTCGGTCATTACGTGAATGTATTGCATGTGCGGGAGATTTGAAATTCTCATTCGCGCAATTGGAATTTGCAGGTATTTTATTGCCACTACTGCAGGGAATTTTCTCATTGCCACTGATATGTTACTGTTGCACTATTTCCATTGAACTCTCATTGCGAAGCCGGTTTCCTTCTGAACAATGCTTCTTAAAAAATGCAGTAAGCATTCCTTGACTACCGTTTCGTTTTTTCATTTTGGGAAACACAAAAGCAAATTAAACAGTACTAGAAACTCTTAACTCCTGAGATGCAATATAGAACATGTAAGGCAGCATATAGAACATAGAAAGCAGTGACTCAGAGATCGTGCTATGATTTTTTCAAAAGAGTAAAACTACTTTACATTTTTTGAATGAGTATTTTTCTTTCCAAAGGAGTAATTTTAGAGAACGAACAATTATCGCATTAAATTTTTAGCTAAATAATATTTAATATAAAAACAATTAATTTATCTATATATAAATATGTCAACATGAATTAGCATGTAATTGAATTTTGAATTTCTTTTATATAAAATAAGTAAATCATAATTTATCAAAATCTTACCTGCTTGTCTTGTTTTATCCACAAGGCTGCAAAAATTTTTGTTTTGCTTTTGAAAGACTGTATCAAAACTTGTGTATGTGTTGCTTCACAGATTCAGTTTCTACACACTCAAACTTCAAAAAGAGTTCTATTGTAGAGGAAGAAAATCTACAGTCTATCTCAATCACAAAAGATAAAATAAACCTTCATTGGACATTGTGATGTGCAAGTTTAGTATTACAAAGGTCTACTAATTTATTATTTTTGAACATGTTTTCCTTCAGCTCTGAGAAAAAAATATCTTCTTGAATACTATGCATGAGATGTTTACAGTTCACATAATTGAGACCGTTGATTCTTCTGATATGAGGAATATCCAGTTTAATTCTTCGCAACTATTTATAGAGGGAAAATACCATTTAACAATAATACAGGACAGTGGAAACATCGCGAAAAAAAATAATTACGATTACAAAAAAATCTTTGCTCCGTCTGACTTCCGTTTTCGAAAATTTTCCCTCCGTTTTCAAGCTGAAACACAATCAGTTATCAAACAAAATTATATTTTACAATAAAAATAAGCAGAGGAAATATTGCAAGGGAAAAAAATTACGATTACAGATTAAATCTGCAATTCATCTAACTTCCATTTTCGAAAGGTTTGAAAGACAAAATTCCGTCCCAGCCACAAGACGCACCCCCTTCCACCACCGCCACCACCCATGCACACACACACACACACGCACCCCCCCCAAAATTATCTTCAGTTATGATGACAACAAAATCAGAGTTAATCTTCGAATCCGCGAAAGAAACTCGTACCTAAAGTTTACAAGGAAATTTTTTGCTCTGTCGAACTTCTGTTATCAGAAACTATTGTCTACAGTTTCAAGCTGAAATGCAAACATTTATGCAATAAATTGATATTTAATAACAATACTGGACAGAGGAAACTTCGTGAGGAAAAGAAATTATGATCGTTGAAAAAATTTCACTCCGTTTAGCTTTCGTTTTCGGAAGTTCTGAAAAACGGAATACCGCTCCCCAGGCAGAAAACGAGCTCCCCCCCAATCCACCGAAAATAAAACATTATCTTCAGTTGTTGTTTTTTTCATCGCTCTAAAGTATAACCGAAATGTGGAATTCCGCGAATCCGAAGAACAATCTCATGCCCGATTCGTGACAGTCTGCGATATGCAAAATGAACTGCTCATACTACTAGGCATGGAAACCGATTTACTGGTCCGTAAACTGATTATGCTCCCGATGTATTCGATTGCAATTTTCGGAACTCTGAACAGTCCGTTTCTAAATCACGAATTTTTGCGAAGGATCCATTTTTTATGCGCGAATTTTGTGAACGATCCATTTTTTATGCGTGAATTTTGTGAACGATCCAAAAACGGACGCAAGATTTTATATTTGTATATATTTTTTCTTAAAATTTCGTAAGGCGGGAGAATCCCGCTTAACAGCTTTGTTTCGGTGTAATCCCGCCATCCAGCCCTGAAATGACAATTAAACAAATTTCAAAACAAGTCGCTTTTCACTTCCTCCACGCCAAGGAATAACAGCACCATGCTGCACCGATACACTAGCGTTTCAATCTCGACACGGCTGAATCGTTACCTCCAACCAATGCGCATGCCCATCAGTTGAGCTGCTCTTTAAGTCCCTCTCTGCCCCGAAGCTTCTTCTGAATGATTGCTGAAAGCCGATCCCTAGCTGACTAGCTTGGCAATGGGAACCAATTCATGATTTTTTCATAAACTGTGACATAAAAGTTAACATATAATTTCTTGATAAAAAAAATGGCCATTTTTATGACAAAATCCCAGTGTAATCACCGATTATAAAAGGAAATTGCATATGGAAAAACAATGCATAAAAATATGCATTTCTAAATTCTAAAATGTATTCAGCGTTTTTAAGGCGTGAAATACGCATGTAGAGAAGTTATCGTGATCTCTGAGCAGCATACTAACTAACAAAGAACTCAATAGCACAATACACATGAATGTGAGGTGGAAAAAAGAGGTAAGCTTGAAAGCCTCTGTAGTCCATTCCCTCTCTAAAGCAGTCTCGTCGTAAATCGCATGGACTTCGATCTTCGCCTGTTGTGGTTAAAACAATAAACAAGCACTTTCAAAGAGGGACATTGGCATATGAGCGTAAACTTTAGCAAAACGCTGGGTCCTGCGGCAGCTACGGTACTTGACCTCACACTCACAGGTCACGAGTGTATTAAGATAAACTTTCTCTTCTCCCCAACCCTTCGTACCACTGCATTCTGGTTGGCAGAGTTCCAAGTCACACGTGTTCTCACAGGGATTCCTCTCAGCTTGCCGCAAGGTGACACAGCCTTGGGGCATGGGGTGCCGTTTGAAGGAAGCAAAAATTCTGTTAGGTGTTAGTCACTAAAATGTTGCTTTTGAACATCGCAGCAAAAACTTTTTGGCAAAAATCAATTTAGAGAAACGCACAAAAGAAGTAATAACAAAAAAAAAAAAAAAAAAAAGATGCAACAAAATTTCTCTGCACTGAGTGTTCCGTGCACCAAACGTTACGCACCCATTCCTTATTTCTAGTCGCCCGCAATTTTCGAACCCTGGCCTCATTGAATAGGTATTTTCTGTTTATTCATTTCACAACTGCCTTGCTGATATATTCATAGACATAGTAATGTAGTAGGTAATTTCAGTTTAATGTTTAAAGCTCACTTTGTGACATTCAGAAATTGTCGTTGAATGTAATTTGTCGCATAACATCATTTTTAGTTGAAAGTAGTGAAAGTGATGATATTCGTTGCTGCTCTATTGTTGACTGAAACATAGGAATTAATTCGGCATTCTGTACCATATGCCAGTGTTATATTACCATATCAAATGGTAAGAAGAACCAGAAGAAAAATGTAGGTGTCAGATGACCAGAAAAAAACTGCAGGTACCTTAGAAAAGCAATGGAAAAGGTATGTATAAATACCAATGAGAATGAAATTCTGAAGAGAAAAAAGAGCCTACTAAAGAGGAAATACATAAACTTCTAAAAGCTCCTGATGAATATGTTCAGCAAGCATTTATCAGCTGAAGAATTATCACCTATGCTTTAAAACAATTGCATTTTTTTAAAACCATCAAAATTTCTTTGGGTTTCTTGCAGAAATATTCCAATTTTCAATCATACTGTTAAGAAATGTTATACAATTTTACTTTTATTTAGTTTATTAAATTGTACATTCCAGGGACAGAGTTTCCATGGAAGCTGTGGAAGCGGTGCTTCCCTTAATTTACTCGGCAGTTTTAGTTCTGTATAAAAATAAAAAGGTAAACCATAGAAAATTGAGTGGAAGTTTAGAATAGAAATCTTGGTCTTAACCAAGGAGAAATTAACGTAAGCTGAAATAGTAACAACAATGAAACACAGCAGATATAAAATAAAGATGCATTTCAATTTACAGTAGGCTGGAACTTGGTTGGAAGCGCCCGAGTAGGAAGCAGTCTTGGGTGGCAACTTTCCTCTTCAGCCTTCACAAGAGGGGAGCAGGCAGATATTACAGCATTGAGAAATGTGCATGCATTGCGTGAGCTCTCTTTGACATAGCAGTTGCAGGAGGTCAGAGCAGGAGGTAGAGGTACCCATATTTTCTTTGTTGAATGGCGTATAGCAACGGTGAGTTTTCATTAGTGAACGAATAGAATTTAAAAACATTTCAGTGCATTTAAATCACATTCCTCTGTTAAATATGATTCAGTTACTTTGATTTTTTATTGTGCTAAAAATCAGATTTTGCAATCATTTTTCCCAAACATGGAAAAAATTGACATGTGTGCTTGCAGAGTAGATGCTCTTGAGCTACAGGCTTTTCCAGATGGTAATTATTCTGATACTTTCATGCCTGATAAAATGGCTGTTCCTTGTACTTCAAATGCTTTGTCTCAGGAAAACTAGTTGCCTGGTTGGTACTGTAATTGCATCATTGAAAAAATGTGCAAAATTCGACAACATTCGGGTCACTTCTTCTGTTTACCGAAAAACTGGAAATCATTGGAAATGGTCAGCCTCAACTATTTCTTAATAAAGCAGCTAAAACAAAAAAAAAAAAATAAAATAAATAATAATCACTTTCGCCAAAAGTTGTATGATGATACAACTTTGCTTTGTGAATGTAGTAAAATCAATAAAATGTTTTGTTGTCTTACTTGTTGTTTTCACCAGAAAAAAATGTGTGATCTAAAAATGGATTTAACAACTTGAATAATTTTCATAAAGCACAAAATAAACATAAATAATCAGCTACCTGTCTCAAAATGCTTAAACAATTTGATAAAACCCATATTGAATGCAGTTCAAGTAATCAGTTTTGATTAAACATCAAAAAGCACAATGAGAAAATGTTAGAGGTAACAGAGCAATAGTAACTCAAATGATTAAAGCAATGTGCGTTTTAAGTAAGTAAGAGATCGCTTTCTGCAGTCACAATGAGTTGAAGAATTCTTTGAACCGAGGAAATTACTGTGAATTTCTTCACATGCTAACAGAATGTGACTGCTGCCTAAAAAAACCATCATGAAAATGCAAAAGTTTTTCCTGGTCTTTCCAGCTACATTCAAAATGATGTTATAGCATCTATAGCAGAATTGATAACAACTGAGATCAAAAGAGAAATTAATCAAGCTCATTATGTTGCAATTACCTTGGGTGAAGCTACAGACATTACAACAAAAATCGCAGTTGGCTACCGTATTCAGATATGTATCCAGTGATAGTCAAATTCAAGAACACTTTGTGCGTTTCGAAGATGTGAGCAGTAAGCCTTGCAAAGCCTGTTTACAAAGATTTGAATGAATTTCGTTGCAAGAAAAAAGCGAGTAGTCCAAACTTATGATGGTGCTGCTGTTACAACAGCTGAACAAAATAGGTTGCAAGCTAAAGTAAAAAAGAAAACTGCAAAAATGCCATTTTTGTGCATTGTTATGCTCACAAGCTGATTTTAGTGCTTTGTCAGTCAGTTAGTTTTATCAAACAATGTAAAATCTTTTTTGCCTCCTTGTCTGGTTTTGGAATATTTTTCTCTAAATCAACCAAGCGAGCTAAAGCTTTGGATGATGAGGTGAAGAAAAGGTTTCTGTCTCTAACTCGGACCCGGTGGAATTACAACAGTACATTGGTCAAAACTAGAGTCGAACATCAAGATACAATTGACACTTTATTGGTTTTGATGGTCGAAAATGCAGAGAGGCTAAATGGAGAAACTATCGTTTGTGCTTATGGCCTACTTACCTATTTAAGCGACTTCAATTTTTTCTTACTCATTTTTTCAAGAATTTTCCTTTAGATTCCTTATTCCAGATTCTACAAAAGAAAGCATTTGGCATCAGTGTCTGCACTCGTAAAATTGAGGAATTAAAATCCTTTCTTTCAGATTTTAGAGAATTTTGAGATATTGTGAAATGAAGTGAAGTCATCTGTTTCAAATTATGAGAGCTGCCACCCAAGGAAAAGAATCAGAATCGACAATATATGTGGAGAACAGCTGAAGTCCACCTGTAAAATAATATTTAATGAAATTATTAAACACTGTGCTGTCAAATATTATTCATAGATTCAGTGATTTACCAAAACTGGAATTTAACAGACTGTTGGATGGCAAACAGTTTGAGTAATTCAAAGTTTCATTTCCTGAAAATTTATTTCAGTCCCTAAAAAAATAATTGTGGTTAATTTTTTGATTTCTCTGCTCTGAGAAGTGAGCTTGCCTTTGTTTACACATATGCTGATTTGTTAAAGCCTACCATCACTGAGCTATACCAGTACTTAAAAGCATCTGATCTTTCAGATATTTTACCAGAAATAACTAATTAGCTGCATTAATTGGCAAAATTGCAGCATCCAGCTCCTCTGCTGAAAGATCTTTTTCAGCACTGAAAATGATAAAAAATTGCTTGAGAAATTCTCAAGGACAAGAAAGAGTATCATCTCTCACTTTACTAAGCTTAGAGAAAGGTCTTTTGAACACTTTGCAATGCAAACCAAATTTTTCTGATAATGTTAGTGATATTTTTGCTAAAAAAAATAGAAAAAAAAATATAGAAGGATTGATCTAACATACAAAAAAAGTGAACTGAGCAATTTGCCTTTTCTACAAGTTTTCTGTTTGTAATGCGTTCAGAAAAAACTGGTTTTACGGTAATCTGTTTTTGTTTCATTAATCAAAAACTTGAGAAAGGATTATAATAATATGAAAATGTTAGCAAGTTTTATTCTTTAACCTAATTCAACAGACACTGCATTAATGATAACAGGGTTCCCACTCAACCTGGAAAACAGGGAAAACCTGGAATTCTCAGGGAATTTGAAAATGGTTCCAAAAATCAGGGAAAACTCAGGGAAAATTACCCTTTTTGTAAAAATCAGGGAAAATTACCCCTTTTTTTTTGTAAAAATCAATGGATACTTTATTTTGCCAAACAAACTTATTTTTTCAAGATTTAAAACTTTTGCTTGCAATTACTGCCTGCCTAGAATTTGGTAGATCTTACTTTCAGTTATATTAAGTATTTCCTTTATTCTCTAAATAAAAGATGCAAAATTGAATTTTTAAAATTGCCAGTTATTAAGCTTTTGTTCAATTTCTGCAGGCAGTTGTTATAACATGGAACAATTAGGCACAATGGCTCCTGCTTGAAGAAACACTTCACAAGAGAACCAACCAAATGATGGATCAAAGTCCTTTGTCTGTTGGTACTCTTGAAACATGTTTCTTTGAACAGAGCCATTCCATCATTAAGCTTAGCTGCATTGTGTTATAGAAAAATTGAAACTATTCAACTGACAGATTTTTTCTTACATATGACCTGTTTCTATGGGAATGTATTTACAAATTCCGTGTGGGTAGTATTCACAAAATTTCACGGAACTTTGGTACAGAAAATAATGTGCACAGTTAGTTGTTATTAATGAAAAGCAGGTAATTTTATAAAGACAAATTACTTAAAGAATTTACAAATGTGTGCTTTAGTGAAAAATGAATGGAATGGAATGAAATGTAACAATTCTTTGCAACGTGCCACTCTGGAAAACTTAAAAACCACATGGAGAACCTGGAAAAGTCAGGGAATTTTTTTATTACTTTTGAGTGGGAACCCTGGATAAGTACATGCATATATTTCATCAAAAATTAAATAATTTTTCTCACTTGTGCATTTTTGTCTTTTGTATTTAAATAAATAATAGCAAGCAGAAAAAAGAAAATTTTTTCTTGTCCAATTAACTGGTACTGGTCCAATTCTAAACTTTTCAAAATTTTAAAATTGGACCAGCTACATAAAACACATTGCATTACAGGCGTTCAAATTTGACCTGGACTTTTGTTTCTAATACATTAGTTTGAAAAATTGTGCATATGGCAACACTGGTATCTCACGCTACCAGAACACCACTTGTTTCGTTAATTTTCATTGCCATGACAACTCCCACGTTGCAGAAAGAGAAATGGAGAGTGAACAATTGTCAAATTTCTTTGCAATGAAAGTGTGGGTGGCAGTGAAATTCACCAGAGACTTCAAACACAGTTTGGTGATTCGTGTCTGTTCCGTTCATCCGTCTTTAAATGGTGTAAAGCTTTCAAGGAAGGCAGGCAAAGCATCAGCAATGAATCGCACAAGGCACGACTGGCAACTGCTGTTAACGACGCCACGACTGGCAACTGCTGTTAACGACGCCACGACTGTGCATGTAAATGAGCTCATATGGAACAAGAAGAAGATAACTGTAAGTGATCTGAGCTCTGCACTGAACATCAGCACCAACAGCGTGCATACCATCCTCCACAATAAGCTGCACTTCAGCAAAGTGTGTGCCAAATGGGTACCGAAGCAGCTGTCCGACGAGCAGAAATCCAGAAGGTTGTAAATTGCGAACATGTTGTTCCGAAGACATCGGAGAGAAAGAGACAACTTTCTCAGACGTGTGGTAACAGTGGACGAGACATGGATTCATCACCATACACCGGAAAGCAAACGTGCAAGCATGAAGTGGAGACAATGATTCTCTACCACCCAAAAAATTCAAGATCAGGGCATCAGCTGCAAAGGTAATGGTTATGGTGTTTTGGGACATTAACGGTATTATTCTTACGGATTTCCTGGAAGATCGTCAAACAATCAATGCCACCTATTACAGTGATCTCCTCAAGAACTCCCTTAAGGCAGCACTGAGAAAGAAGAGACCAGGACTCCTCAACAGTGGAATATGTCTTCTCCAAGACAATGCCAGGCCCCACACCACTAAAGTGACTATGAAAACATTGGAGGAATTGGGATGGGACATTGTACCACATCTTCTGTACAACCCGGATATGTCACCATGTGACAACCACCTGTTCGGCCCATTAAAGGAATTTTTGGGAGGGCAGAAGTTGAGATCAAATGAACAGGTGAAAAGTGTTTTGCTAAAATGGTTTAAACAACAGTAAAGAATTCTATGAAACTGAGATCAGGAAGCTTCCAGAATGCCTGAAAAAATATGTGGACCATGACAAAGATTACTTCGAAAAGTAAGGGATGTAACATCAGCTGTATGGTAAATAAATATCTGATTAAAAACAAGAGTCCAGGTCAAATTTTAATCCCTCTCGTACATGCCCCCTCCCCTTATTACTTGTGCCTTAACACTTCATCAAATATTAAATTTTTTAGCTTCGTATCTGCAAGATGCCATGCCTCGCTGCTGGTACATTAAGATATCAGATCAGTTTATCTGTCCAACACAAGTAGCTTCATTATTTCAAATGATTTAAATTCAGGTAGGCCACCATATTGACTTTTCAGTTTATCAAAATTGCATTTCCTACAAATTTATTATGAGATTTCACTGTAAAAATAACTTTTCATATTTTTGTTATTTGAGTAACTATGTTAAGAGTAAATCATTGCAATGATGAATAAAAAAAAAATAATTTACAACATTTTGTATGCACTATATTAGCATTTTGTTATACTGAGTAGTTGTTTCACAAGATGAAATTTTATTTTTTTAAATTACTTGATAGGAATTAAACCACTTATGCATGGCTTTACTCAGAATAATATACTTAATCCTATTTCAATTTGAAGAACTTTCTATTATTATTTTTTTATTTTATATTTTTTTAATTACTTTTAAATTTTAGAGTTTCATTAATTGAAATCTTTTCTAAAGTAACCTCTTTGCACACATATACATGCACGTATGCAGGGGTGACATGGAGGAGACTGGCACAAGACAGACCGTTGTGGAGGAAACTTGGGGAGACCTTCGTCCAGCAGTGGATTGATAATGGTTGACAATGATGATGATGATGATATGTTGTATATGTGCTAACGATTACTACATATGTGTGAATTTAATTTGAATGTGATTCAGTCCTTAAAAAAAGTTTATTGGACCTTGAAATTTTTTTTTGCCCAGAGGAACTTTTTTGAACAATGCTAGGGTTATAATGTTATGCGCACAACCTTATGTGTAGTTGCATGTATCGTGAACCAGTGGTGGACCCAGGATTTTGTATCAGCAGGGTTCAGAGGTGTTCATGGTGCATTACAATTTACAAGTTCTTTTAAGATTAATAAAAAAAAACATATGTGTGTGTCCAAATAATAAAATTAGCATAAAAATAAGTAAAATTTTCCAACTCAGGCCTGTAGAATAAAAGTGCTTAGGACCTACGAAGGTCTTAAAATGACTCTGTTGATGATGTGGTTATTCCTTGACTTAATGAACAACAAATATCTCAAAATTATGAGGGTTTTACTAAGGAATAAAAGGATATTTATATGTCATATTTTTGGGTAGTACCCTCTACCCTTTCTCAGGACTACAGCTATGGCAGGTGTTGCCTTTCATGAGATAAATTCCAACTTTTCTAATCATTTAACATTGTACCTCTTCTTCTCTTTAATATCAGAAGGACTGGAAATAGAGAGAAGAATAGCTGCAACATTAAACGGTTTGAAAGGTTGGAATTTTCCTCATGAATGGCAACACCTACTATAAAAGTAGTCCTGCGGAAGTGTAGGGATACTACTCAAAAATTTGGATTATAAATATCTTTTTATTCCTTAGTAAAAAAACCCTTAATTTTGATATATTTGTTGTTAGTTAAGTCAATACTATCTTAAAAATGTTGAATATAATGTTTGGATGCTAGATATAAACAAATGGTTTTAGTGTTATTTGTTCACCTGCTGTTGTCATATGCTGATGCCAGGCTTCATACACTTCCTTGAATTTAAGAACTCTTTAAATGGCCCTTTTCCTCTCTATTTCCTGTCAGACTCCTGGAAAAGCCCTTAAATTTAATTTTGACTCCTGGAAATCAATTTACTTCAGACTTTTTTGATATCTTTTATTATCAGGTGGGAGGTGAAACACCCCCCCCCATTTTTTTTTAATTTGTCATTTCTTTTCATCTGCTGGAAGCTATTTTGATTTCATCTTTCCTAGCTGACATGCAGGTGGTCCTTCCTAATGGTCTGAGAAATAGGCATGATTAGATAAACTTTGTCATTTGGTTTAGGCATTGTTTGGGGTATTGGGGTATGATCCAGACACTCTAAGTGCTGTGGATTCTCTGTAGTAACTACAGAAATTGTTGGCTCATTGTGAAGTATGGGGAACTTAATATACTAAGCAAATTGAAAATTTAGGTGATACAATGCTATTCAACATCCGTGTAAAATCTATTTTTGTGTTTTTATATTTCCAGTATGTATTAAACATCTTTGGAATTGTTTATTGGTTGTTTTTAATATTCTTACAGTTTTGATGTTTATATATATCATCATCAACCATTATATATATATATATATATTGAACATCTTGATGCTTTCCAGTGGCCAAAAAAATTTGGAACAGCAGGAAATTAGTGTTCTAGTGGTGCTGAGAATGTTTTGTGGTTTTTGGAATTTCAAATTTTTTTGACCAAGCTGCATTTTTTATTATTTATATTATTCCTCTTCCTTATTATATTCTTATTTTTTTATATTTTTCTGTAATGTTTGTTTTTAATATCTGGTAATAATGATAAAAGTGACTATTTTTTAAGAATTTTTCTAATGGAATGCATTAGAAAAATGCATTGTGTAACCTAAGTATTTCTTATAGTCTCTTCTTCAAATCCAATCAGTAAAGCAAGCATTTTTGCTACTTTTTTCTTTTTAAAGCAAAATTAAATTTCAAAATCAGTATTTTATCTGTTCGTGATGAGATTTGAGCCATTACCTTGACTTTTAAAATTATTTTCATGGCAAAGTGAACAATGCAGTACCCATTTGTGATATTTAATTTGGCTTAAAATGTGTGTGTTTCCATTCTTTGGTCACTTCTTGCTACATCAGAGGACAGATAAAGCATTTTTTTTTGTTTAAAACCAAATTAATGTTCAAAAAGGCTACTGCCTGCTCATTTTTCAGATATATTTACTTTACAGGAATAAAAAGCAGTGGCAGAGAGTTGTGAAGTACCAATTTTGAACTTTAAAATTGGTACATTAACAAAAGAAAAAATATTGATTGCTCTTTTTGCCTGTTGATATAGAAAAAAGTGACTGAGAAATGGGAAGCCATGCATTTTCAGGGAAATTAACTTTAAAAAGTTCTGATGTCATCTTTGACTCCTGCAAAATAGGTTTTGAATTCCTGAAAAACTCATTAAATGGTCTTCTAAAAGTCAATATGGACACTGTCTGATGCTGATGTACTATTTCTCATTGTAATGGGTAATAGAGCTGTCTCATGTCTAGTAAAGAGTTCATTTTTGGGGTACTGATTTTGTAGTTTTAAACTATCTAAAAAAAAGAAAAAGAAAAACAGAAACACAGCATCTCACTCTTATATGCCAGTACAATGTTAATGCATGTTTTCAGCAGACCACTTAAAAACACAATTCTGGTTTGCAGTTAACTTTTATCTTTTTCTGCTCATTGCAATTTTCCCCCTCTACTATATTGCTTCTTTGAGTCACTTGTGGCTGGTTTCATGTCTTTGATCCACTTAATTCTAGGACTTCCTTTTGGCAGGTGGCTTGATAGCATAGAATTTAACACCAGTCTAGGCAGTTTTTTGTCTCCCATTCAAGATGTATGTCCAAATCACAAAAAAAAAAAAAAAACCCTCACAAAACCACAAAAAATAAGTACTCACCTCAGTTCTGATATCTTGATTGCCAATTTTGTTTTGCCATCAAATCCACCTGCTTTCTCCAGAAATTCCTCGTATCAGACATATGTCAGAAACTTCTGACCTTCATAGAGCCCTTTACTTTGCCTTTAACTTTCACTTCCATAAAACAGGGTTGGTTGGATAAGTCAATTGCACATGAGTTAAGTCCTATGCCTAATTTCTTTCTTGATGAAAGTGTTCTTATTCAGCTGGTAAGACACATTCTCTGCTTTGCTGATGCCATTGTCTAGTTCTTTATCAAGCTTTTGAGACTCATTATAACTGCAACCAAATATTTGAAAACTGCTATGCATTCTGGGCTCTTCCCCTGTAATTAAAAAATTTTTTTGACTTTCACCTAGAGTCTTTATTTAGGTTTCAAGTATTTATCATCCAACTTTTTTGTACATCATGCTCAGCTGATTGAAGCTATGCTGTAACTTGTTTAAACTCAAAGAAATTAGGAGTAAGTTATTGACCTATGACAACCTGCTGATACCAAAAATACTTACTCCATTGTCTAAAACTAAATTACTTTCTTTAAGCAATTTATCTATATAGATCATAAACAAAAATGGGGACAGTCTATGCTTCACTTTAGAGTTATTCAAATAAATTACTGGTACTTCTTCATACCATGCTGACTGTTGCTAGGGTATCATGAAAAGGCTTATGATTGATGGATTTCCATATCCATGCCTATCACACCTTAATTTTTCAACATAGTGAACAACTTGTTCTAAGGTACCTAACCAGAATCATGCTCAAAATCAATAAAAACTATGTATTTATCCTCACTCACCATACAAAACTTGTTAGAAAGCTGTCTGGGTACAAATATAACACTCTGGAATCTCCTACTTCTAGTGCAGTCACCATGTTTCTCACTCACTCATCTGATTTCTCACCACTTTTCCAAGATTTGTTACTCAAAATACTGGAGTAAACCTCATCAGGAACACCAATTAAGGAGTTACTGTGGTAGTAATTATAATTTTTTTCTTTTATGTGCTAACATGATGACTGACTTATGCCAGTTTTCAGAAACCAAACCGATTTGCCTTTCTATCTTCATGATTCTATGTAACCAAATAGCTCTAGTCAATATGCTATACTTCTCAGCAATAGTAGATTAATTTTATCCTAACCTTCAGCTTTACCATATCTTTAGGAGCAAAAGAGCCTCTTTGTTTTCATAGGCTTCCCTCCATGGTTAGTTACTCAATGAAGGTTATGAAGTTTTTTGATCCAGGTGGCTTTCCAGTTGGTATGCCTTTTTTGTGTTTGTGGGTTTAATTAATATGAAAGAAAATTGGACTAAAAATGCCTCACACTGGTGAAGGTTTACTTGTAAGTCTTGTGACCAGATAGAGAGCTTCTGTTTCATTCTGCATGGAGGTTCTTCAATTTGTCTGTGAATTTTAGTTTATGGGACTAAGTTTGAGCATGATTCCCTCCATCTGCAAAAGTAAATCATGCTATTCCCAAAGAAATTATTGATTCAAGTAGTAGTCATTCAAAATAAAGCTCCAAATCGAATTCTTTATCAAGAAATAGCATCATGGACACATATTGTACACTGTAATGGGATTGTAGCAGTAGTTTACCAAGACATCAATACCACCACAATTCTGAGCAGAGACTTTTTTTCTGCCTGTGTATATTTTGTATGGATAAATAAAAATTAAGCACAAAGTAGTATATTTGTGGTGAGTCTAGAAATATATGAAAATTGCAGTATGTGTTGTTAACCTGCAGTATTTGTTGTTAAACTTTCAAGCTTACGGGTGGGAGAGAAAGTATATTCCATGAGTGGTCGAAAAGGAAAGGAATATACTTTTTCTCCCACCTGTAACCTTGAAAGGAGGATTGTGGACAAATGTAAACATCTCACCTCCAGCCATCCTTTGTCGATTTCCTCCACTAAAGAGTTCATTTGAAAACTCCCTCCTAGCATTGAACCCTATGACAAAATGTTCACTCTGGGTGTAGTCTCTCTCTTCCCTTCAGTCCCTCTTTTCCACTCTCATGTGCTGCCAGTACAATTGCCAAAAGAAAACCAATCACTCTCTGGCCCACTAACAAAAGACCTGTATGACTGCCTTCAAACTCTGAGAGTTCTTAATTGTACAAAGTTCAACAACAAATACTACTGTCAGCAAGGACTTCCGATGGGTTCACCTCTCTCTCCACTTCTGGCTGAAGTTTTCATGCAACATTTCGAAAAAAAAACAGTCATGGAACACAATCTACAACCTTCCATTTGGCTTTGATATGTTGATGATATTTTTGTAATTTGGCCACACAATAGAACTGACCTTGAATCTCTTCTTGAAAAGATTTCCCTAAAGATCCCATCAATAAAATTCACCATCAATGAAGAATCACAGCAAGGTATTGACTTCTTGGATGTCCACCTGGCAAGGCAACAAGATCATCTCAACATATCTGTCTACAGAAAACCCTCTAAAATAGAAAACATAATCTCATTTTTATTCCACTCCCCAACTGCTCACAAATTTGCTGCCTTAAAAACTTATGTTAACCATGCCAGGATTGTCTGCAACACTGAATCTTCCTTCAATGAAGAAATTGACACCATAAAGAAAATTGCTGAAGCCCATCAGTTCCCACCTTCTACAATTGAAAAAAATCCTCCAAAATTCCCATTTGAAAAATTTGTCTGCTCTCTCACCAGTAATAATGGAAAAACCACCATTCACTGGTTCCATCCCTTTCCATGGATTTTTCTCTTATATGATGTGTAAACTTTTCAAAACTATGGGCTACACTCTCACAGTGAAATCAAACCCTTCTGCAATAATGTGCCTGCTTAAAGACAGGGATCCTGTCTCACCCTTGGACACCCCTGGAGTTTACGTTGTTCCCGTTTTAACTTTCTCTGGTCTCTCAGTGTATTTTGGAAGCACATACCAAAGCATCAATACAAGACTTGGTGAACACAAAAAAGACATTTCCAATGGTCTTCCAAAGACAGCTTTATCTGCACCTCTGTAGTTCCCATTTGGAAAGAAACCAAAAAAGTTGCCCCATTCATCAACAAGGCATCTATGCATTTCCAAGAGAGCATTGAAATTTTGTTCACCAAAAACTGCAATTCAGAGACCCCTCACCAAATCCCATTTATTTGGACCTCTCTTCTAAAATCTGGCAACATTTCCCATACCCCAACTTCAAATTATAGTTCTGGCAACCAGCCCGTGCAGTCGATCGCGGGTGATCAAGGTCGTAGGACGACCAAAAGCTACTGCTAAACGAATCTTTTACCATACATGACTCTGTGTTTCGCTTGTTTTATGTGTCATTGTTGCATGAAGCCTGAGCTTTAAACCATACATTATATCAGATTAAAACCAGTCAATCATAAACTGTTTACTAATTAACTGAAGATAAATAATACTTGTTAATTAAAAACTCTATAGTGAGTGATGCAAATATGAATGATAGCTAGATGACTATTCTTTCTTTCTTTATTCATTTTGCAGTGGCCACATATTACAGTTCAAAATACAAACAATATAATCAATTACAAAAATGTAGCAACCAGGAGGAGAAGGGAAAAGGCCGTAAGGCCTGACATGGCCCTCCCACCCCTAGTACTAAAAAAAAAACACACACACACACACACACACACACAAAGAACAATACAAAAGACAAGTCAGAGGCTTATTAAATATAACTGAGAGATTAAATAAATACATAAGTGTATATAGATACAAGGTCTATCCATAAGCTGTGAAGTCAATCTAGCGACCACAGCTCAGGTCAATTTCATATTAATTGAGAGACTTGTTCATAAGGTGGTGTTTGAATTTTTTTAAATAGGTCAGAATTGTTAATAGATGTTATGTCACAAAGCAAAGAGTTCCAAAGTTTTGGACCTGAATAATTTATATTTATTTTAATTGTTTCTGTCCGAGGGAAGTTAGGTATGAGTGTTGATTGATTCCTGGTTCCATAACTATGAGTATGAATATTTAATGATATTAAGTCATGTTATAAATCATTTTTAATTCTTCTGAACATTATTTTTGCATTAGTTTACCAAGATTATAGTCAAATAATTGTTTTATTGTAAGTATATTATATTTATTGGGATTTACTTCTGACCTAAAGATAAGATTAGGTGTAGGATTATTAAGAGTTTTTAGGTCTATTAATCTTATGTATCTATTCTGTAATACCTGTATTTTTTAAAGTTATATTGTGTTGTTTTCCCCATTCAGTATACAATAATTTATATGCATTTGTATTAGTGTATAGTGTAACAATATCATTATTTTAGGGGACAGATTTATCATAATATTACTAACTATCCCAATGTTTCTAGATAATATATTAGCCAAGTAGTCAATATGCATATTCCATTTCGAATCGATACTCCCAAGTAAGAATGGCTATTCACAAAATCAATTTTAGCTCCATTCAAAACCACCAAGTCACTTATAGATTGTAGTATTTATAGTTTAGAAAAGATCATAGCCTTGGTTTTGTTTACATTAATAATCAATTCATTGTTACTTAACCAATTTGTCACCAACAGAAGTTGTACATTTATTCTAGATATAAGATCTACAGTATTATTACCCTTGAATAAGATTGTTGCATCATCAGCAAATAAAATTAAATCATTATCTTTTACCACTGTAAAAAGATCATTAATATACAAATTAAATAATATAGGACCTAGAACCGAACCTTGCGGCACTCCAGAAGTTATATTTCCCATTGTGGATTGAGTCATATCAATCACAGTATATTGCTTCCTAGCTGATAAATAACTTTTGAATAAGCTATATGTAGAACCCCTAATTCCAATAGCAAATAATTTGGTTAGTAAAATATCATGGTTTAACGTATCAAAAGCCTTAGATAAATCTAAGAAGATTACAATTGTTGATTGATTTTTTATAGCATTTTGTTGGATTAAGTTATGTGTAAATGAAATTGCAGGCTCTTTTGATTTATTTGGCAAAAAGCCAAATTGATTTTTGTTTAATATGTTGTATTTTTGTAGAAAGGAAAGTAATCTAATGTACATTAATTTTTCTAGCAATTTAGCAAATATAGTCAAATTTGCAATCGGCCGATAATTATTTACTTTGTTTACCAAACCTTTCTTGTATTTGGGAGTGATTTTAATTATTTTTAGAGCATCTGGGAATATTCCTGTAGTAAATATAGAATTGTAGATCAACGAAAGTGGCACCACAATAATATGAGCCACATATTTAATAACCAATGGTGAAATTTCATCATATCCAGGTCCATTATTGACAATTATTTGCAACAACTAGTGTAAAAGTTCAGCTCATGTAATTTTAAGTAAATGAAACGTGTTTGATTGGTGTGAATTATGAAAGTACTGATGATATTGAGAATTTGTTAGTAAAACTTGGTGTTTAAGAGTTTGTGGAGCTAATATATATAATGTTTTGCTTATTGCACTACAGATGTGTGCAATAAGCAAAACATTTAATTAACGTAAATAAAGTTAAAGTAATTCATGACATCATGGCACTTTCTATTATTAATCTACAGAAAGAGGAAACTTGAAGAACGGATAGAAACAGCAAGAAGTAGTACCACACTTAACAATAATTGTGGTTGAACATTCCTGACCAAATGGCAATAACTACTCCAGGGATGTAGTTCTGACAATGAAATAGGTTCTAGTTTGAAAGTTGACCATCAAATGTATTGAAACATTACCTCTCTAAAACCCGTTATTAAATATTTTATCACTGTAGAAAATAATCACTCACCGATCACATTTTGTAAAGAAGAAACTTGGAGGGATAAAAATTAAGAAGTATCACCCTTAACGACAATTGTGGTTGGTTACTCTCTGCTGAATGGCAACAATTATTCCAGTGATATAGTTAGTCCTGATGATGAACTAGGACCTAGTTCAAAAATTTGATCACCAAATGTATTAAAAAATACTTATATAAAACCTGTAATTAAAAAAAATCATTGTATTAAAATTAAAGTGCAAAAAATTGAAATTTTGTGTGTCACTTATGTTTTGCTGTTTACATGTTATTTTGGAAATATGAGTCAGTTGTTGCTTGTTTTGTATTTGCTGTGACAGCAGCTATTTTGTTTTTCACCTCCCTCAAATGCAGTGGTTGAGATGTTTCCAGATGCAAAATAAACTCTTAAAATTTTGTAAGTTTGCTATGGCAAGTCTGCACAGATTTTTTTTTTTTTTTTTTTTTTGTGATTTTCTCTTCTTCACATGATTGATCATCATTCTTACCCTGAATGTGCTCCACTATGTCTACATCTGTTTGAATTCCCTCTCAAAAACTTTTCCTTTCAACATTCAACAAACCATTGCTGAATTCTGATTTCAATTCATTCTTATTTTGTAAAGTTTTAGAAAGAGAATTTGGTGGAATACTGAATGTTTTCAAAACTTCAAATTTTTCAACTCCTTCTTTTCCTACTAAACTTATTCCTTTAATTTCCTCACTGAGCTTTAAAGTTTTACATTTGTTTAAAGCCATGATTTTTCAGTTTTCTTAAGCACACTGCAAAGACTACTGAAAGTCAAAGTCCAGTTAAAATTTCCAATATGACCAACGTCGTTCTTTGTTACTTAGTTGAAAGTTAAAGAGTGAGGTGACATTTCCAAAGAGTAATAACACAAGGAACTTTAAACTAACTATACTTAAGATAGTATAACTATAGTAGTAATCCGATTCTATTGGCATATAATAGAAATAAAAGTTTCCAAGCTTTTGCACATCAACCAGATGGCTTTTTCAAGGAAGGTAGATGGTAAACTTTGATTTCTATTATACATGAATAAAATCAGATTACTAGTACAGTTATATTATCTTAAGTATCTCCAAAGAGATCAGAAATCACGGTTGAGAATCATATTGCTAGTGTGATATCGTCAACCTAGTGTCTTGCCCTATACAAACAAATAGTTTACAGTGAAAGGTGGTGAGGGAAGGGCATAAAAGACAGGATTTTCCCAGGAAAGTTGTGTGTGTAATGGTAGTTGGGGGATGAAACACTGTCTTCATACAAACTGAAGTGCCTGTAAGGGGATCCACAGAGTATTATAAATAACCCATACTTCCTAGTTTTCCAGTGAAGTGGAAGGGGCAAAAACTGGGTGAATACCACTTATTATGTTTGCTGTTATTAGTACCCACAAAAATACATGAATAAGTGTAGGGTGTATGTTAACATGCAATAGTTATGTAAAGAAAGTGCTAGACTTTGATATATGTGGTTAAAATAACAAGAGAAATATTCTGAAGTTCAAGGGTCTATAAAAGCTTTGGTTTATGCAGAACTTTATATTATCTGAGTTTGATATATGTGGGTTTCACTTTAACAGTAAAAAGAATTATTTCTGTGTTTATTTTTGATATTTAAGATGAATTTACTAATCTTTACTAGTGCTAAGTATATGTTTTTTTTTTGTTTTTTTGTGTTGAAGTACAATGTTTTAGGTGGTTCACTTTCCTGTCTGTGTTTTTTTTTTCTTTTAAATGTAGTTGCTCTTTTTTTTTTTTTTTTGATCAACAACAGATTTTTATTTATTTTTCCTTTTTGAGTGCAAATCTTTTTTTTTTTCTTTGCTATTATAGGTGGGAACCTTTCTTCAAAGCCAGTGATCAAGGATTTGTCCCAGAAACGTCAGTATGCCACATGGGATACATGTGTGTATTGTAATAAAGCTTTCTTTGATAGAAGGACATTAAAGCGACACATGCAGCGACATTTCATTGACAGAGAGAAGTTTGAATGTGATGTTTGTCACAGATCATACACTCGAAAAGATGGCCTCAAGAGACACAAGGAAATGTTGCACATGTTTGAAATAAAAGAACAGCATTCACTATCTGATGTAGATCCCGAATACTTGCTGCAAAGTTATGATATCAAGAGTGAAAATGATTGATGATCAGTAGTTAATGGAATGCCTTGTTATATAGATATTTTGATATTTTTAGTTTAGTGTTTTTTTTTGTAGAAATTTGATCACCCAGAAGCAAAGCTAGTGTGCAGCACTGTGATCATTTTTTTTTATGACACTAATAGATGACACCTTTTCTCTATCCAATGAACTGTGAACTGCAGCAGTTTTCCGGGTAGACAGATTGAATAGCTAAGAAAACTTAGATGTAATATTTATAATAATGAAATGCCATTGTTAAATGTTCATTTAGTCTTGTATTTACAAGGTCTTTATGCTTTATAACAAGTTTGCTCTTTACACATTGTCATGAAAGAGGTTATTGCGTGATGGAAATGTTGCAAATTCTTTCAGCACTATCAGTGATGATAAATGTTGCAGTTGTGTGATAAGCAAAGAGGTATTTTGATAAGCATTTTGTGTGTTATGATATTTTTGTATGTTTTATTGTGTTACTATAAACTAGTGTACTGAACTTAATGTGTTTCATAGTTACAGTTTTTCATTTGTTTTCCATATTTACTATAGCATGGCCCATGATTTCTTCCATTACTGTATGAAAATGATTTTATAGGTCTGATTTGTTCTGTGTGATGAATTACGTAAGCATGTTTTCATCTTTTTTTTTTTTTTTTTTGTAAAGTTGTGAAATTATAAAATAAAAGCAGTATATTTCTTTTTGATCTTGTGTCATGGGGATGTAAATCATCTCATTTTCATTTATTATCAGAATTTTGAAAAAGATCTATTATATTATTAGCAATAGTGATTTATTTTGAAAATTGAATTTGCTTACTTCAGCAATCATTTCGTATTTGTGGAGTGATTTCATCTGTTTTCTCGTATTTACTTACTTTCAAATAAATGAGAGGTAAAAAAATTATTGAGGTTTTATACTTGTGTATTTTAAATTATTGAAACCCCTACCCATACCAAACCTTGTATCTACTCTTCCCATTCTATGTACATTAATTATTTGGAAGGGCATATGGGGAAACCTCTTTTTGGAAGTTCATGTTCCAATAATGTTATTACTTCATGCATTACATTTTCCTATCGTGAATTTATTTTAAATAATTAGTAGGATATGCTAATACTGATAAAAAAATTAAACTTGTAATTGTGAACACAGCAATCAGTCATCATTTACTGTTAATCACATAATATTAATCACATCAGATGTGGGTTTGATTTCCAATCTAGGGCGATGCGATTGACCATTAACTCACACGGTGTGTACTGCATACTGTAAAAGGCAAATAACCCCATTGATGGAGACAGAGTCTATATAGAGTCTATCTACCTCATGTACATTTGGAACTAAATTGTCCGAACATAAACATGACATGAGAATGGGATCTGCGGCAACAGCTTTATCTCAACATTTTAATGAAGGGACTTGCACTCCAGCCTGATGTGACTCTTACATTTTAGCAAAACCAACTACTAAAAGATCTATTCTGCTCCCAGAGAGCTTGTTTATTTATAACTAACTTTAGACTTAATTGTTGTAATGATGATTACCCATGTGCTATCCCTGAACCACGGAAAGTGCTAATTGGGAGGACCAGTGTGTGTGTGTTGACACACTCAAATCTCGTTGCCTCGAACATGACCTAACATTGCCCACTGCATTGATGTCTGACCTTGCTCCGTCATACTTGTTTCATCATTGTCACTTCACAACTTCATGAGTAACTTGTTATAAATACTAAACCTCTGTATAAGACTGTAACAGTGCACCTGAAGGTGGAGCAGTAGCTGGTTGGAAAGATGTTGTGTAATTTTTAATATCTTTTATCTTGTAAATAAATCTTTTTAACTTGGTGCTTTTAGCATTGTTGAATTTTAATCGTGTATTAGACAGCAGTATTGTGTGGATCGAAAATTTTAAAGTTTTTTGATGTGATTAATGTTACGTGATGAACAGCAAATACCAGCAATTCAGGGATGTGTGATTGCTGTGTTAACAATTTTAATCTATTTCCACATATTATGAGAATATTATGAGAAGAATATTTCTTCTGCAGAATTTACCCATTAAACTTTGAAGTTTCCTCTTATTAGATTGAACTGATTGACCATGGAGTGGCATCATCTAAGATTTTTTCTGCTTTCCAAGATTTTAATAAAACTTTTCACGTTTTGAAGTAGGGTTTCCTACCTGTCTTCTTTTTTCTCTGATTATCAGATGAAAGATTAGTTTTCTGTCAAGGTTATAACACACACACACACACAGATCACTATGTTATGCATTCTATGACCCTATGTCAGCCATTCCTGACTTTGAGCCATCACCAGTAGTGCCTCATACTAGTCCATTCCCACATAAGTGGGTATTGTTAATACAAAGAGAACATAGTGTATATTTATGTACACATATACAAAAAATACTAGAAGGTAATGACATTGCAAAGAGACACAATGCAAAGTATATCAGTCATGCTGTAAGAACAAAGTTCAATTCGAAAACTACTGTAAAGTTCACTGGGGGTGGGGGAGGTAACACTAGAATTAAAAGAAATTGTGGAATGGGGACTGATTGAGTGGAAAACTGGTTTGACCTGTTAAGAACAGAATTTCAAATCATTATTTTTGTGTTGTATTTTAACTTTGCATAATTGTCTGCAAGACAAACTGACACACAAAAATAGCATTGCCATGTTGTTATACTTATTCATGGCTTTTGATTCCTTTTAATAATTTTGTAAGTTGTTGTTTGCAATACTGTAAGGAATAAAAGAAAAAGTGGAAAGTATTTTTTGTATGGTAAGGTTCTAAAAAAATGGAAAAAGGTAAAGCAAAGTTGAGTTCAAGTTGTGTGAAAATTTATAAAATGTTAAAGCATCAGAAAGCATGCTGATATTAAATCATTTGAATAAAGAAACAGAAGTAAAGAATGCATCAGAAAACTATCAAATGATCTGATAAAGTAATGATATTACTTCTCAGACAAATTCATTACTCGTTAAAACTGAAGCATGCCACCGGAGCTCATTGAAACAGAAAAATATAAGATGAAATTTAGTCATGTTGCTGTCTAATAAACCCTGAAAAATAAGTTGACAAACTGGTAGCTCATTTATTTTGTACTTGTGTGTGTGTGAAAACTAATACTGTGAAATGTAATTAAATAACAAGAAACTATACATCAAATGTACGTAAATAGTATAACTATACTAGTGATCCGAAATTTCTTGGTGTAGAATATAGTTATACTATTTAAGTAACTGTGAAATGTTTTTAAAACTCAGGTCTGGCTTTATCTTCCACGTAGAAATACTTATGCTGGAATTATTTTGATATGAAGCCTGTAATAAATTACAGAGTGACATGATAGAGAAACTGAAATGGAAGACTGTAACATTAATGACTGATGCATGGAGTAATGTGTACAACGAGCCTCTTGTATATGTCGAAGGAAAATAGGGAAACTGTCGGTGTAATTTCACATCATAAAATAGTAGACTATTATATGATGTATGTAAAAACATCGTGATCATCATTGATCCGTTTCTGGATGTAGGTCTTCTCAAGGTTTCTCAACTGTTCTCATTCCTGAGCTTCCCTTTTTTTTTTTTTTTTTTTTTTTTTTTATGTTGCACCCACTGATTTTCTGATCTTGTCAATCCATCTTTCATGTTGTCTTCCTCTGGGTCTTACTGTTTTTTGGCATTCAGTCTGGAATTGTTGTCATCTAGCAATTATCCATTATCCTATAACCACTTTAAGGAGTTTCATTTTCTGTTATTCTTAGTAATTCAAGCATGTATCTCTCCACACTTCTTGTGTCATCAGATGTTACATTCTTTTAATGTCCAGGCCAGGGCACTATCATACAAACTGGAAATGATGTGTGATTGCCAAATTACAAGTAGCATGGCAATAAGATGTCTAATTGAAAGTAGAAATTAGGATCTTGTGTTATAAGGTGTCACACACAAGTAATCTTGCTTTACCATAACACATTTAACTTTCATGTACAGCACATTACTTCAAGTGTTCCAGTTTCTCATGTGAAAATATGTTTTTTTGCAAGATATCACTGCTTATGTATATGATTAAGCAAATTCCCTGATAAAGTGAAATCCCACTTTATCAGGGAATTTGCTTAATCATATACATCTGATATACACTGAGATAGCCAAGTAACTTATTGAAAATTTGCAGGGTTTACTTAAGCGTAGCAGACAATCATTCAGTAGAAACTGTTATTATAATAGAGAAAACTGTCAGAAATTTTGATCTGCATAGCTAAAATAAAGATGTTAAGTAGCTGAATCCCATTTCTGCTCCAGCAGAGGCGGCGGAAAGTGAAGTTCATTGACCGGGCCTGAAATTTTGAATCGTGGTGCACCCCCTCCTTTCCCGCTTCTCGGAACAAACAGAAGAAAAACAATGCGTCAATGCCTAAGAAGCTTTCTGGGGGATTAATACCACCCGACCACTGACCTAGAAGAACTTTCTAAGACACGTCACAACAACCGCACATATGCCAAATAAAAAAAATATTAAATGAAATTAAAAAGAAATGGCTGAAATTATTGACCTGGCCCGGGCGGTTCCGCTGCCACTGTGCTCCAGTGGATTGCTTAAAAGGGGACACTGTGACCACTGCTAATGCTTGGCAAGAATGGGTTATAGTTTTAAAACATGAAGATCTTTAGCTGTATGTGCAAAACTTGATGGACTGATCTTACAATGCTGTCTTGTCAAATCATATGCATGTTTATTTGATTCAGGCAAAATGTGGAGTTGAAGACAGAGACATCAATAAAAAGAAATTGCCACAAAATGGATTGAGAAGAAAACAAATAACAACAAAGAAAATCTTGTTACTATTTATGATTTCATTTGAAGCAGAAAATGTCCTACTTTCACATGCTTATTTCATGTAATCAGTATTGGAAACTTGAATCTAGCAATTTGCTGAAAGGCTGTTTGTCAGTCTGTTCTGGCAACATATCGAAAATGCTTTGTAATGATACTGTCATGCTGTTCAGTTTTCTGCGAGTTCAGTAGGAACAGACAGAATTATTTTCTTTCTTCCTATTTATCCTTTCAAAGTTGTGTACCCCCCCCTCAAAAAAACAAAACAAAAAAAACAACAGCTACCACTGCCAAGCTACTGTTTGTTAATAAAATGTTGCAATGAACCAATGAGTCAAAGCACATATAAGGTCTTATGTTGACTTATTTATTATGTAATTAAATTTGACTCTTTTTTTATTTCTTTTATGTTAGTTACTTAAGTATACTAACAATAACAGCACAATGTTAATATTTAGCTTGAAGTTTAAATTTAGACTCAAAAATTGTAAAGTGTGTAAAAAGTTCTCTTTTTATATATCAAGTAATTTTTAAAGATCTATAAGATTAGTACTGAAAAAAACCTCACATTTATACAGCAGTGAAATTATCTTCCATTTCAGTCAAAAGCTGTGGGAAATGCATTTCTCTAGTTGCCCCCCCCCATCTTTTCAGTGGTTTTTCCAAGGGGGGGTGCTTTGTGATTCCCTTTATGTTTGGTGTAATCACATGTGCCTTGTTAGAGCATATTACAGTCATGTGTGTTATGCTATATATTAAAAGGTACTTTACTGATTGAGGCAGGTATCTCACAATATAATTACCTTGTGTTTAGATTAGAAGTCTTGTAGTATTGAAGGTGTTAAAACATTAAAGATGTTGGTGTTTTTTGTTAGGTTATGTAAGTTGATATTTTTGGTGGATATGTAATATAAATGCCAACACTATGTGGAGATGTGCTGAGAGACAAAGTAATTCCTTTGAATTGTGCTCCTGAAAATTAATTTGTCTAGTAATTGGTAACTGAAATGCATGATTTTCTGTAGGTGACTATGCCACAAATGCTGCATATGAGTTTATGAATTGTGGTTTTTATGTTAAAGTATAAAGGCTCATGTAAAATTTTGAGGCAATCATACAGATTTTGATAAATCTTTATGTATTTGAATGATATTTAAAGCCTGCACTCAAACTTTCATCAAATTGTATGTAACAAAACACTAGAAGAGAAGAAAGCAAAAACATCGAAAATGGGATTTAAGTTGTAAAGAAGACTGCAGATGTTTGCAAAACCCCTAAGATTAAGGAGGAATATATGTAATTTTTTATTTTTAATCAGAATTTGACCAACAACGATATCTGATTTAATAAGTGTTTTTAACATTCTAAACAATCCCCACAGTGGTCCAACTTCAATAAGTTTTTAATAAGTGTTTTTAACATTCTGAACAATCCCCACACTGGTCCAACTTCATTATATTTGCTATTTCAGTCCAGTTGGTGACAATGAAGTTGTATTGTGTTTTTATGTTGAGGGCAATTGAGAAAGTAAACATGCAGCTCATAATATTTTGTGTAAGCTTTATGAACATGGATAAATATAAAAATAAAATAGCTAACTTAGTTTTTGATTTTCTTGATTTATTTAAGTTGTTTGTTGCTGCTGTCTCTAGTCCTAGTCTTTTTATGGCAAGAGGCATGTGCTGTCTGTTGTGGACTAATCAATAACCGTCATCTAGAAATGTTCACTGGATTGCTGCTCTTTTTCACAGTGATCTCCCTTGAAATGATCAAACAGGGATAACTTGATGTTAAATTTACACATTTGATCTAAATTGTCCCATAAAAAGGTTAAGGATGTACTGTATATCCCTTGCAGTAGTATTTGTTGTTGTGCAGCAACACATGCTGTTGTCCCGCACGGGGATAACTGGTTTTCCAGTTATTTGGGGAGCGGCGCCCCCACGGCCCGAGCTGACCTTGTGACTGGTCAACATCTGATGTCATGCCACCGCTTGATTTTTATTTTGGTGCTATTGGTGTTTGCAGGGACGGCTGTTCATCCAGCTGTTGGGGAGTCGCGGCCCCACGTTCCCGAGCTGGTCTTGTGTCTCGCTTTTTCGTTTTTATTTATTTTCTCCACTGGCTAGTTGCCCGTGTTGTGTTCTCTACCTAATCTCTACCACGTTATGTACTAACACCCCGGTCTTGTGGTTTTGTTACCCTCCACCACTAACTGATTTATATTAACCGCTCAGTTCGTAGGTTGCTGAGATTCCGTTTAGGTTCCCTGCCAGGATTTGTCTTCTTTGGATTTCTTTTTTTTTCCTTTTTAGCTGGTTTGGGTGCTAGACCTACCTGCATGTTTGCCGCGTGCGGAGACCCGTGAGGCGGAAATGGGATGTCTGGCGGCTGAGGTCGCAGGAGACCGGTTAAGTGCCTCCTGTGTACCAACACTCCTCTTCGACCCCGGCTTCGCTGTAAACGGGAGGCTAGAGCCTAACCCACCTCTGGTCAGAAGTCTTGTACCAAGTTGTGTGCAGGGCTTTAGCGGCTTTTTGTCGTATTGCACGGCAGGGTGAGCCCGGGGGCTGTGGGATCATGCCAAAGGCGTTGGCATGACGGCACCCGGAGGCCGAAGTGTCCGCCGAGTGCGTGTGATCACAGCCAACGGACTATATTTGCAACTAAGCTCTAGAACTGTGTCTTGCGTCATATTTTTGGCTTGCGGACCTCCAGTTCTCCCCTGTTGGGCTCGATTGTGGGCGGAGTACGTTGCAGATGAATTCTTTTCTTACTCCCATGGGGAAACATAAACCCTCCTCAAAATTTAAAAAGCAACAGGATATGGTGATTGATCAGGCGCCAAATTTGCCTCAACCACCTCCCACACATAACACACTGAAGAGAACTTTCGTTGAAAAACGACATCACCGCGACGTATCTTTAGATCCAGGTGTTGAGCCGTCAGCTCAGAAACGTCGCATTACACTTGCAGATTCGATACCTCAAGCTACTTTTCTCGTCATTTCTTCTACTGACCAGATGTTGAAACTTTCCTCAAAGTCTCCTTTTTCATCTCGAAGGCACTTGCGGGTGTTGCTGGCTCTTTGAAGTCAGTGAAGAAGCTACGCTCTGGAGACCTGCTTGTGGAAACTTGCACTCTCTCTCAGAGCAAATCTCTTCTGCAGTTGACCAGACTTCAGGATATTCCAGTTCAAGTGACGGCACATCCGTATCTCAACACCTCCAAGGGAGTCATTTCTGAGCCCGACTTGTTGGTCTGCGATGAAGATGAACTTGTGTGTGAACTTGCTGATCAGGGTGTCATAGCTGCCAGACGCATGACTTTCAGGCGCGATGGCGCGCTGATCAAATCACGAAATGTTATTTTGACTTTTAACAGCCCGAAGGTACCTACTGAAATCAAGGCTGGTTACTTGTTATGTGCAGTTCGTCCTTATATACCAAATCCTCTACGCTGTTTTAAGTGCCAGAGGTATGGACATTCCCAGCGGTCCTGTAACAGTGTTGCGAGGTGCGCCAATTGTGGTTCCCGCGACCACGAAGGGACTGGATGCACTTCAGAGCCCTGCTGTGTAAACTGTGGTGACTCCCACGCTGCTTATGCCAGGTCCTGTTCGAAGTGGAACGACGAGAAGGCGATCCAGCGCCTCAAGACCCTGGAGGGCCTCTCGTACCCTGCTGCCAAGGCCAAGTTGGGTATTCCCAACAACCGACAGCGTACTTTTGCCGCAGTTGTTCAGTCTCTGCCGCAACCCGTGCAGCCCTTTGTTCTGCGCCCTGTAGCTCTCGCCGCACTTGCCAAGCGATCTACAGCTGAACAAGCGACACAGGTGGATTTCACCGAGCTCCAGCTTATTCGACCAGCTGCGTCTTCGCCTTCTCTTTTGAAGACGCCCGCCTCTTCCGGTTCCCAGCAGACAGCCTGCACGTGCGGAAGACCCGGCCCTCAATCCGCAAAGGTGTGCGGTGTCCATCAAACTGTCTCGGCCTCAGCGAGGTCCCCACCCTCACCCAACATTATAGAAGAACACGGGGGGGAGGAGAGTGACAGTTCGTCCCCAGCCTCTACCAGCATTGCAGAGGAACATGGGGGGAGGAGAGTGACAGTTCGTTCCCCGCCCTCTGCCAGCATTGCAGAGGAGTGTGGGGGGAGGAGAGTGACGGTTCGTCCTTTTCCATTAGTAAATATGTTACTTTTAATAAATTTCATTAACTACCTTTTCTTCACTGCTTTCTTCATACTCTTTTTCAACTTTTACCAAGCCTGTCTGATCTTAATCATTATTCACGTTTTTAAAAATCTGTGGCTGATCGTTCTTTGTCTGGCGCTCTTTGGCCAAACCTGGCCCTTGCGCCAATAAAATCCAACAACCAACCAACCAACCAACACATGCTGTTGTACTTCTTGTGCTTGTTGAATGAGGTACGCTTCCATTATGTGCTGATTTGATGATCAGTTACAACATGAAATGTAAGTATAAAAACTTTAAAACACACTTAAGTTGCATAAGAAATTTCAGTCTTTGTCAGCTTTGTGACAGATGAACAACGGCGATGGTAGTGGTTGCCAGATCCGTAAAGTTGTATACATTATTTCTTTTTAAAATTGACTTCCATATTAATGGTATGATCAGAGGGGAATCAGAATTGCAGTTCTTGGAGCTGAGAAAAATTTCCAAACTTTCCCAATAGCATAATGAAAAATGATTGACAAACAGGGCAGTTTGTTTGGTGTCATTCCAAAGAGGTTCAGCAGAAGTGCTCTCCAAAGGTAGTGATGCCAGTGAACTTTGGAGGACACTTCTGCTGAACATCTTTGGAATGGCAGTAAATGAATTTTCTGTCTGTTAATCACTTTTCGTTGCGCTATCGGCAGGGAAAATTTGGAAATTTTTCTCAGCACTAATAACTGCAATTCTGATTCCCCTTTCATCATGCCATTAATACGGAAATCAATTTTTCAAAAGAGAAATAATATACACTTTATGGATCTGGCAACCATTGCCATTGTTCTTCTGTCACAAAGCTGACAAAGACTGAAGTTATCAGTTGAAAGCTTCCTTAAATTAAACTTTCTTATGTAACTTAAGCATGTTTGAAGTTTTTATACTTCTTATTAATGATTACGTGCCTATGTCCAAATGTTATCATGTTACAACATGAAACTTTTGAATTGTTAAAGGTTACACAACTGATTTATGTTTTAAATCTGCAGACACAGGGCTTCAAAAATGAGCCCTATGTGGCTGCTGTATGAGCAGTGCATCATATTCTATAGAAAAATGAAGTTAGCACAAATTTTATCAAAAATATGACTTTCACCCAGATTCTGACAGGAATGGTGTGTGACCAAATTTTTTTTTTAGTTTTTTGGTATAAACCTTTTTTCTGCATATACATAATCTATGCAAAATTTGGAAGAGATTCAAGAGCATGATATAAATCTCATTTGTTAATACAGTAGAGAATATGCATTTAGACATTTGATTCATTGCCATTCTCACAAATATTCTTTTGCAGTTCACAAAATTTGGGTTGTGTCTGAACTAAGCTCACAAGGTTCTATCACTGACATATTTCCATAGTGTATTTCTACTTTCCTCCAAAGTAAAGAAAATGTATATCAGCACTATGTAGAAATAATGAGAACATCTCCAAAATTAATCTGTAATCTGCATTTATTTACAGGAACCTTTAGAATTGACAAAAATGGTATTTCTTTTTATGCTAAGACAGCAGTTGATTACATTCACGTATTTGGTCAACACATAGAAGTCAGGACTTGCTAAAAATAGTTCTTTAAGCAATGTTACAAGCAAATTTAGTAAGTGTGCTTAACATACCATACTTAACCCCATTACATATGGGTGTCCTGATTTATATGAAAGTGTCTTATGTATCATGTTGTTTTCCACATAGAGAAGTTAAATACTTAGAATATGTGTGGTAACTAACAGCATTCCTAAGTTTCATGACTAGCCACTGAGTATCATTTTTCTCTGAAGGAGTCCTTTCTTTGGTATCTACAAATGTAGACTGCTGTTGTAAGATTTTTATGTGAATCACTGAAATAAGTGGTGTAACTTTTTATGCACTGAAAGAAGCTGAAACTGTAACACCATGAATGAGAGATTTAAATTTGTCTAGTTCTGGTGATACTGAAAAAAGTGATAATAGGAATAAATTATTAAAAATTCACATGATTACATATGTGCCAGATACTTTACAATTATTTCCTGAATATGTTTAATTGAGGGAGATATGGTGATCTTTCAATCCATGGAAATATATCTATATTTTAAAGGGCCAGTCTGGTATTAGTGGTGGCACAAGAACATGCAATATTATGCATTTGTGGGTGGTGATGCGACTGGTGCTTCCTCCGGAAGCAACAATTTTCTTGGCAGAGATGTATGCGGAGCACCAGTCTGGACCCGATTGTCATGCCATGCTTTGCATTGATTCCAGTCTGTCATCCAAGTTTTATCTTCTCTGGAGGGCAAAGATTCTCCAGTCACCACAAATGTTCATCACCTCCTGCAGACTTTGACTGGTGCTGGATTCCTGGTCCGATTCTGTTGGGTTCCTGGCCATGTTGGGTTTCAGAGTAACTGGCTGGCAGATGCCTCTGCCAGATCTGTATCCACCTTGACAATCACTCAACTGCCACTGTGTTTTTGAGATTTTCATCCTAGCATTTATACATTCATCATGGCTGAGCGGCAGTTCCTCTCTCCACAGGGCAGGAACAAACTTCTCTCTATCAAACCACAGATCGGACTATGGCCATCTAGTTTGCAAACAAACCATCGTGGGGAAGTTGTCCTTGCGTGTCTCCGCATTAAGCATTGTCGTTTCGCCCACCGCTTCTTGCTGTGTGGCGACACTGCCTTGATGTGTGCGATGTGCAATTTCCGACTCGCTGTTGCTCATATTTTATGTAGTTATGTTCATTTTTGTGCTGATTGTTTTCACTGTTTTCATTCTCATTTGTTAGACGATGGCCCAGCTGTGCTGCAGAAGCTCTTAGATGACCACTGCAATACATTTGCAGTTTTTTCATTTTTAACGCAAATTTACTTTTTTAAACTTATCTAGCTTTTACACTTTTCATCATTCTCATTTTTCACTTTTACTGCATCAGCCTGATTTTAACAATCATACCACATTTTTAAAAATCTTTCTTCGATAGCCATGTGTTCGACACTCTTTGGCCAAATATGGCCCTTGCGCCATAAAAATAAAAATCCACCTACCAACCAACCAACAAGCAATATAATCTTAGAACATTGTATTATATGTTTTCACCAAATGTAATAATGGTCCATCATACAATTGCTGATAAACATAACAAATATATTCTCCTCATACCTTCTAGCATCCCAAACTATTGCACTAGGGAGTTTGTGACTGTCATTGTCAATGATTATATGGGATTGTTACTACACAAAGAGTGATTCTGCATGGTTAATGGTAACTATCACTTTGCCTGCATGTTGTGGTGGAGAAGTCCTGATAAGAAAGAATGCTCATTTTTGTATACTTCACCCAAATCCCAAATTGATATTATTACCTTAGGTCAAAATACCACAAAATATAAGAGAGAAATCACTTTTAAAAGAATAATTTATCCCTGTAATTTCTCTTAACCTTATTACCAACTTTCACTGTAATATGACTTTTCTTTGATGGTATTCTATTTCAATTTCTTTACATGTTGTATTAAGATATCTGGAATATTACAAAAAAAAAAAAAAAAAAAGCTAAATGATTTGGAGAAATGTGCAGCATTAACAGTGTCTTTTTTTTTTTTTTCTCTCTTTTTTCTTTGCAGTGATGCATACACTTTTGCCTTCAACAAAATATTCTTTAATGGACTTGAACCATGCATGGTGTGATGAATTTTGATTCCATTACTATCTTTCAGAATTTTGAATTTTTTTTAAAGATTTAGAATCAAGGAATAATAGCCCAGTTTATTGTGAATGAAAATGAATTTTAATTTGAAGTGAAGCTATTCAAATAAACTGGTATCCGAAGTCAGTGTCACAAATACAAATTTGAGAATATGTCCAAAATGAGATGCTCGATTGTGGACTTTTCAGTGACATGTGCAAAGGCAAATGCTAAGTTGATGTACATAAGCAACATTGTGCTAGCTTCTATGGAAATATGCAAATGAGGACCATACATTAGTGCGCTGGCAGATACACAACCTTGATAAATATTGTTGTGAGCAGAGTTGCAGCTATTGAAGCTTGAGTTGGACTGTTAGTGGCAGGGCCGGATGGAACTTTTGAGGTGTCTGGGGCAAAATTTCATTGCAGGGCCCGAAGCAAAGTTTCATTGCATGCGCCTAGAAAATAAATTTCATATTGTAATAAAGTTATGTGGAAAATGTCGTCCATAAAGGACATACACGAAAACTATCGTACAGATGAAATTAATATCTTGAAGAAATATTTGTTTTAAGCTGAAGCGAAAGACCATAATATGGATTGAAAGTTCAAAGAGACAGAGAAAAGGAGTAAAAAGTGTTAAAAGCTATGATTTTCTTTTTGGGGAGAGGGAGTTGAGGTTGTATTGTGGTTCTTATATAAACTTTCTTACAAAATGATAAAAGGATAACTTCCACTATCTGAGTAATATTTCTGTGTGGTGAATGTTTTTGTATAGTGAATATTTTTGTGTAGCGAATGACAAGGATCCCTGTAAAATTCATAAAAATATTTTTTTCCCCTAATGTATGTTATAGTGAGTGGTTTTTGATGCAAATTAGTGATTTTTTAAAACTTTTACACCTGCTCATATGTGAAAATTGCTTTTCTTTTTGGTTTCCAGTACTGTTTTTAAAGTCACTAAACAGCTGACCTCTCTCTATATAGTCCCAAACCAACTTTGATATTGTTCTATTTATTTTTTAAATTTAAGTATCTGGTTTACAGAAAAATTATTGAATATATAAAAGTAGGGAGCCACAAGATGATGAAATTTAATTTATTTCATGAACGTGAAAAAGAACTTAAAAAAGTAATAGTAAATATAAATTTTTTTACCGCACATGATTTTGTTTATATTTCTAAAACTCTAGGGGCCCCGTGAAGGCACTGGGCTTGGGGCAACCTCCCCGGGTGCCCAGATGGTCCAGCTGGCCCTGGTTAGAGGAAGAATTGCTCTGTACCATTGCTTAAAGGCTCTTTGCAGTAGAAAGTGATTGGTACATTGGAAGCAGGACAATCGCAAGCTGAGGTAGCAAATTGGCTGAATGTGTTGAGGCAGGTGGTCTCCAATCTCTGAGGACAATTCCAGGAAATGGGAACAGTAACTAGAAGGCTGGGACAAAGATGCCAATGAGCCATAATGAGTCAAGATGAGTGATATTTGTTTCTAATAGCTTACCACCGTGGGGAGTCTACAGCCAGGCAACTCTCACACCAGTTCTCCTTTGCTATGGGAACCACAATATTAGGGCAAACAGTTTACAGAAGACTCCACAAGAGAGGTTTGTATTCCACTCGTTGCATTGCACAGAAGGGTCCGTCTGAATTGGGCGTGACGACATCCCCACTGGATCTCTGATCAGTAGGCTTGTGTTCTCTTCAGTGACAAGTTATGAGATACAGCCTAAACACAAATTCTCAACATGTGTACATTTGGAGAAAGGCAGGAAGTTGAAATCTTCCCTCCAACATGAGGGAGAAACAGGAATCCTGCACCACTACGGTAGTGGAAAATTCTTGTTTTGGGCTGGTATTACAGTAGAGGAATGTACGTCACTGCACGCGTTTCCAGGAGGTACCCTGACTGCTGCACCCACAGGGATGCCTCCCTAGAGCCCTATATATGACTATTCAGGGGAGCTGTTGGCCACCAGTTCCTCTTTATGGGTTTATGGGGTAATAATGCCATCCCCAAAGGGGCCGGCTAGTCGACAAAGGCCTAAAGAGTTAGGGTATTCACAAGATAGAGTGGTCCACAAGATCTCTAGACCTGAACACAATAGAGCATGTTTGAGATGCCCTGGGGAGAGCAATTGCAAGCCAGCAGCCCTCTCCCAGAACCCTAATTGGATTTCGACGTGCCTGGGTGGAGAAGGAACACTTATTGCCCCAAA
Source organism: Macrothele yani (assembly GCA_039090855.1). Taxonomy (NCBI): domain Eukaryota; kingdom Metazoa; phylum Arthropoda; class Arachnida; order Araneae; family Macrothelidae; genus Macrothele; species Macrothele yani. The sequence goes on from CM077014.1 coordinate 8,687,009, forward strand.
CTCTCATTCACAGCCTTGTAAACAGCATAAGGGCTCATCGTGTGATCCATATTGCTGTTAGGGTTAATCACATTCCCTATTAGCCCCTTAAAATCTGCTCCAGTTGCTGCATCACTTTTGAAATGCCTTGCTGTCACATGCATGCTTTTTCCTCATGCAGTGATGGCATTACTTTTCTGTTGTGTATTGCTGCATTATCAATATATGTACGTCTGTACCAACTGTCATTAAACTTTGTCACATTAATTTTGGGCACCAGTGTAGGTTGCTACATAAAGTAAACACAGTTAAGTGAGCTTCATGTACAGTAATCTGAATTAGTTGAAACCAACATTTAAATATGATATTTAGGATCAGGAAGTGAGATCCATGCTGTTGTTGAATGAAATAAATGATTTTGTGTGCCTTACAGTGATGTAGCTAGACTTAAATATCAGGAGTAGCAGGAGGGTGGCATAGAAGAAAGCTGTGTGTGTGTGTGTGGGGGGGGGTAGACAGTCTTGAACAACCTTCACTCTATCACAGCTGGATAGAAATAGGACAAAAATTGCTCCATAAATTTTTGTAATTACAAAAAAAAAGTCTAGTTATAGGGTGGCACAGAATAGGGGGGGGCAACACCCCCATGACACCCCTTAGTGAGTTGCTGGTGCCTTAGAATGAAATTCTGCCTAACAAAGATTACTTAGATTTATAAATACTTGAAGTGTATTTCAAACTCTATATTTTAGATTTTGCTATCTGTTGATAAATTGCAGTGAATTTTGAGGTGCAAATCTTACAAGCATTTGATGCTAAATTAAAACTGCTTAGTTAAATTCCTGCCAGGTACAATGAATTTATTATGCCTACTCCATAAAAAGTTCCATTTGCTATTCCAAACTGCCATTTAGGATTTAGATGCCAGTAAATGACACTTATTTGACTTTTAAGAAATTTAACATCTAATTAAAATATTTGTTCATTTGAACAGCACTAAAATGTTACTTTAGGAATTTGTTTATTTGATTAGGATTTTGTATAAGGAATTAATCTACACATTATTTAAAATGTTTATCTTTTTTAATAAATTTATTTATGTACAGTAGTGCATGTATGTTGTTTGTTGTATTCAGAAAATATTCATAGCAGCAAATTGCTTAGTTTAGTGGTATGCTGTGATATATTAATTAGCAGAGTGGTTAGTATATATATACAAATGTGCTCTCCCTATATATATATAATTTGCTCTCTCTCTCTATATATATATCATCATCATCAACCATTATCAATCCACTGCTGGACGAAGGTCTTCCCAAGTTTCCTCCACAACAGTCTGTCTTGTGCCAGTCTCCTCCATGTCACCCCTGCATACTTTCGAATTTCATCCACCCATCTCCCATGTGGTCTTCTTCTGGGTCTTTTCTTGTCCCTTGGAATCCAATCTAAAATTTCGGCTGTCCATCGATGATCTGTCCTTCTGGCAGTATGTCCAGCTCATTGCCATTTCAGGGATTTAACTCTGATCATGATGTCTTCCACTCTTGTCATTTTTCGGATCCACGAGTTCCTCTTCTTATCTCTCCTGGTTACACCAAGCATGCACCTCTCCATGCTGCTTTGAGTTGTCTGCAGCCTTTGTATGTCTCTTTTAGTTAAGGTCCACGTCTCTGCACCATACGTAAGCACTGGAAGGATGCATTGATCAAACACTTTTCTTGTAAGACATAATGGCCTATTGCTCTTGAAAATTATGCTGTTTCTTCCAAAAGCTCTCCCAGGCAAGTTTTGTACGCCGATTAATTTCTTCACCAATGTGACCCTCACTTGATATCTGCTGTACAAGATAAACGTACGTGCCTGTTATCTCCAGCTTTTCTCCATCAATCGATAAATCTTCATTTCTTGCAAAAGCATTGAACATCACTTTTGTCTTCTGAAAGTTCATTTTTAATCCCACTTCTTTACTCTTGTCAGCAAGTTCCTGGATCATACTCTGCAGCTCTGATGGGGTAGTTGCAAAAATGACTATGTCATCAGCAAAACAAAGGTGGGTTAGATAATCTCCATTAATCTTTATCCCCTTGTTTTCCCAGTTCAGCGACTGAAAGACACCCTCCAATGTGGCATTAAAGAGCTTCGGAGATATGGTGTCACCTTGTCTCACTCCCTTTCCAATTTTTATGTGTGTTGTATTTTCAAACAGCGGAATCTTTGCACTTGTATTTTCATAGATGTTATTAATAATATTAATGTACGCATCTTCAATGCCGCAGGATTTCAGAGCCATTGTAACTGCTGATGGTTTCACCGAATCAAAGGCTTTTTCATAATCGATAAAAGCCATGCACAATGGAAGTTCATATTCCCTCGCTCTTTCAATTAGTTCTCTCAGTACGTGGATATGATCTATTGTGCTGTAGCCACTCCTGAATCCAGCTTGTTCTCTCGGTTGAGCCTTGTCCAGTGTTACCTTCAAGCGGTGTGAAAGAACTTTAGTGAAGATTTTATAAACCACTGATAGGAGGCTGATAGGTCTGTAGTTCCTGAGATCCTCAATGTCACCTTTTTTATGTAGCAAGATCATTGTAGCGTTGTTCCAATCCTCAGGAATTTTCCTTTTCATTAAGGCATCGAGTGAAAATTTGGGCGAGTACTGTTTCGATTTCTCCACTTGCTTCTTGTATGATGTCTACAGTAATTCCATCTTCTCCTGGAGCTTTCCCCCGCTTCATGTTCTTGAATGCATGTGCAACTTCTGCTGGAAAGACTGGAGGAACTCTGGTACTGGTACCTTTCATGATGTCTGGAGTGCATGTATCACCCCTTTCATATAATTTGGAGTAGAAATCTTTCACTCTTGTCAAAATTTTGCCTCTATTTCTTGTTACAGAACCATCTTCTTTTCTCAGTGCCATAATCTGTTTTTTCCCCTTACTGAGATGTCCCTTTGCTATCTTTAGGCTTTGGTTGTTTTCAATTGCTTTCCTTACTAGTTCACAGTTGAATTTCCTTACGTCTTCAGTGATACTTTTTCGTACTGTCTTGCATAGCTCTATATATTCCACTTTGGAAGTCACATCTGCTTTAGTTGTCCTCATCACTCTTCTTTTTTGCATCAACATTTTGGTTTTTCCTGATAATTTGTTCACATGCAATTTGTTCTTAGACCCAGCTAATTTTGTTGCTGTTTCCATAAGAGCTTCGGTTACTTTTCTGTTAACTTCAGAAATATCCACTTCTTCCGATGTTAGGCCTTCTAAAGCAGAGAATCTGTTCTTCAGTTCCAATTTGAAGGTATTATGGTGTTTTTTAAGGTTGGCTATGTCAATAGATTTTGTTTGTCTTATGAGCTTGCCACGTTCAAGTTTAGTGTTGAGGTGCATCTTACATCTCACCAATCTATGGTCACTACCTGTGTTGAACTTGTTTAGCACACTGCAGTCTTCTATAACGAATTTTTTGTTACACATAATAAAATCAATTTCACTTGTCGTCCCATTTGGATGTCTCCATGTCCATTTTCTGTGTGGCTTTTTCTTGATGGAGTTCAAGATGAAAAACCCTTCTGCCTCTGCAAACTCAACGAGAGTATTTCCACGCTGATTTCTGTTGCCGTGACGGAATTTACCTACTGAAGTTTCATTCTGTTGCCGTTGCCCTATTTTTGCATTGAAATCTCCCATAATTATCTTCAAGTGCTGCTTACCTTTATTATTTAGATGACGAATTTTCTCATAAAATTCTTCAATTTCTTCTTCAGGATGACTTGTGGTGGGTGCACAAGTTTGAATAATCTGAGCCTGGTATCTTTTCGAGAGATGGATAACGAGTCGTGCAGCTCTGTCAGAGGAACTTTCAACTTCTACAACTTTATCCTTCAGTTTCTTGTTTATTATAAATCCAACACCACTAGTTCTGCCAGTATCTGTCCCACGATAGTAGAAGAGATGTCCACTTTTCAGTTCAATGAGATCTTCTCCTTTTCTCACTTAGCCCGACGATGTCCCACTTGATCCTTTGTAGTTCCTCTTCCAATTCAAGAAGCCTTGAATCAGAAGATAGGGAGCGTCCGTTATACATAGCCAAGGTCAGCATCAGATGGCAGCCTAGTCCTGTCCTCCGGAGATTCTTAGCACCCTCTGCCTTCATGTGGCACTGGCCGCTGCCTTGGCCAGGTACATTCCAGCTGCCGGAGACTGAGGGCCAAGATTTAAGTTGTAGAGTCATTTTGGAGGTGTTTGGCCATAACTCTTCACGCTGGCCAAGTGGGTTGGAGAGTTTGGGATAGGATTTCCTCTAATCCCGATGGTATAGTTATACCACTATTGGCGGTTGTCAGAGCCCCTTTAGTGGGAACAGGATGCACCACAAGAAGGCGGGGTTGACATTTGTCAAGGAGAGGCTGTGATGTTATGCATCACCTGACCTTACATCCCATATATATATATATATATATATACCACAAGTCATGCTGAAGAAGAAATTGAAGAATTTTATGAGAAAATTCGTGATCTAAATAATAAAGGTAAGCAGCACTTGAAGATAATTATGGGAGATTTCAATGCAAAAATAGGGCAACGGCAACAGAATGAAACTTCAGTAGGTAAATTCGGTCACGGCAACAGAAACCAGCGTGGAAATACTCTCATAGAGTTTGCAGAGGCAGAAGGGTTTTTCATCTTGAACTCCTTTTTCAAGAAAAAGCCACACAGGAAATGGACATGGAGACATCCAAATGGGACGACAAGTGAAATTGATTTTATTATGTGTAACAAAAAATTCGTCATAGAAGACTGCAGTGTGCTAAACAAGTTCAACACAGGCAGTGACCATAGATTGGTGAGATGTAAGATGCACCTCAACACTAAACTCGAACGTAGCAAGCTCATAAGACAAACAAAATGTATTGACATAACCAACCTTAAAAAACACCATTAATACCTTCAAATTGGAACTGAAGAACAGATTCTCTGCTTTAGAAGGCCTAACATCGGAAGAAGTGGATATTTCTGAAGTTAACAGAAAAGTAACCGAAGCTCTTATGGAAACAGCAACAAAATTAGCTGGGTCTAAGAACAAATTGCATGTGAGCAAATTATCAGGAAAAACCAAAATGTTGATGCAAAAAAGAAGAGTGATGAGGACAACTAAAGAAGATGTGACTTCCAAAGTGGAATATATAGAGCTATGCAAGACAGTACGAAAAAGTATCACTGAAGACGTAAGGAAATTCAACTGTGAACTAGTAAGGAAAGCAATTGAAAACAACCAAAGCCTAAAGATAGCAAAGGGACATCTCAGTAAGGGGAAAAACAGATTATGGCACTGAGAAAAGAAGATGGTTCTGTAACAAGAAATAGAGGCGAAATTTTGACAAGAGTGAAAGATTTCTACTCCAAATTATATGAAAGGGATGATACATGCACTCCAGACATCATGAAAGGTACCAGTACCAGAGTTCCTCCAGTCTTTCCAGCAGAAGTTGCACATGCAATCAAGAACATGAAGCGGGGGAAAGCTCCAGGAGAAGATGGAATTACTGTAGACATCATACAAGAAGCAAGTGGAGAAATGGAAACAGTACTCGCCCAAATTTTCACTTGATGCCTTAATGAAGGGAAAATTCCTGAGGATTGGAACAACGCTACAATGATCTTGCTACATAAAAAAGGTGACATTGAGGATCTCAGGAACTACAGACCTATCAGCCTCCTATCAGTGGTTTATAAAATCTTCACTAAAGTTCTTTCACACCGCTTGAAGGTGACACTGGACATGGCTCAACCGAGAGAACAAGCTGGATTCAGGAGTGGCTACAGCACAATAGATCATATCCACGTACTGAGATAACTAATTGAAAGAGCGAGGGAATATGAACTTCCATTGTGCATGGCTTTTATCGATTATGAAAAAGCCTTTGATTCGGTGAAACAATCAGCAGTTGCAATGGCTCTGAAATCCTGCGGTATTGAAGATGCATACATTAATATTATTAATAACATCTATGAAAATGCAAGTGCAAAGATTCGGCTGTTTGAAAATACAACACAAATAAAAATTGGAAAAGGAGTGAGACAAGGTGACACCATATCTCCGAAGCTCTGTAATGCCACATTGGAAAATGTCTTTCAATCACTGAACTGGGAAAACAAGGGGTAAAGATTAATGGAGATTATCTAACCCACCTTTCGTTTTGCTGATGACATAGTCATTTTTGCAACTACCCCATCAGAGCTACAGAGTATAATCCAGGAACTTGCTGACAAGAGTAAAGAAGTGGGATTAAAAATGAACTTTCAGAAGACAAAAGTGATGTACAATGCTTTTACAAGAAATGAAGATTTATCGATTGATGGAGAAAAGCTGGAGATAACAGACACGTACGTTTATCTTGGACAGCAGATATCAAGTGAGGGTCACATTGGTGAAGAAATTAATCGGCGTACAAAACTTGCCTGGAGAGCTTTTGGAAGTAACAGCATAATTTTCAAGAGCAATATGCCATTATGTCTTAAAAGAAAAGTGTTTGATCAATGCATCCTTCCAGTGCTTACGTATGGTGCAGAGACGTGGACCTTAACTAAAAGAGACATACAAAGGCTGCAGACAACTCGAAGAGGCATGGAGAGGTGCATGCTTGGTGTAACCAGGAGAGATAAGAAGAGGAACACGTGGATCTGAAAAATGACAAGAGTGGAAGACATCATGATCAGAGTTAAATCCCTGAAATGGCAATGGGCTGGACATACTGCCAGAAGAACAGACCATCGATGGACAGCCGAAATTTTAGATTGGATTCCAAGGGACAGGAAAAGACCCAGAAGAAGACCACATGGAAGATGGGTGGATGAAATTCGAAAGTATGCGGGAGTGACATGGAGGAGACTGGCACAAGACAGACCGTTGTGGAGGAAACTTGGGGAGACCTTCGTCCAGCAGTGGATTGATAATGGTTGACAATGATGATGATGATATATATATATATATATATATAGAGAGAGAGAGAGAGAGAGAGGAATTTCTGCTGACTGCTGATAGTGGAGTAAGTATATTTGACATTAAGTATGCATGATATGCAATTATTTTTTTCTTTAATTTGCAGTTAGATTTTTTCAAATGAACATCAACTTTAAAATGTTTTTGAATGAATACTGACTCATGTAATTCACATACACCCTACAATATCCCAATCATTTGTTAGCACAAGACAGGTGATCAAGATCCATCATATGAACTTTTGTCACTGTAATCTTTCAGTGTGATCAGTAGGGCAGATGTTCAGCCAAAAGTATTTAGAAAGAACTTTTATTCAAGTTGAAGTAGTGCGAAGCACACAGATTTGAGTGGGGGAAAGCAATACAAAATGTTATGGAACTACAACAGCATGAAGTTGAGCAAGTTAAGTGAATTAGTGACAGCATACTGACAGTCGAACAAACTGCTGATATTTGTACATTAAGATGTATAATAGATGTTTTGAAAGCACCATCCTAAGGGCCATATATACTCATCTACACTGAAGAGCAATTGAATTAGAGACAGCTGGCGTTATTCAAATGTGGCGCTGTGGGCAGCCCTGTAAACGGAAACGACATGATGTATGCAGCGATCTGATAATATAAGGAGCGATGCGACAGGAATCGGTAAGAGTTGGACTCAGTATGGGTAAGACGAAGGATCTAAGCGCATTTGATTGTGGGCAAATTGTCAGGGCCCAACGATTAGGTTACTCCATCTCGGAAGTCGTACAGGCACTGGGATTTTCATGAGCCACTGTGTCACGGGTGCACCATGAGTACATCGAATCCGGTAAAACCATCCCTGCGAGGGCCAACTGCCGTGAACAACAGCGTGTGAATGAGCAGGGTCATCGTCGGCTAGCTCGCATTGTAACAGCAGACAGACGGGCCACAGTGCAAGAAATCACTTAGCAATTTAACGCTGGTGCACAAAAACGTGTAAGCAGCCACACCATCCTGAACCATCTCCACGCTATGGGGTACAGAAGCCATCATCCCACGAGGGTACCGCTGCTGACCGCACATCACAGGGCGCAAAAATCAGCATGGGCGCTGGAACATCGCTACTGGACCCTAGACATGTGGAAAAATGTTGCCTGGACTGATGAGTCGAGATTCACGTTGGTACATGCGGATGGCAGGATACGAGTACGGCGCAATCCACATGAAGCGATGGATCCTTCTTGCCAGCAGGGTACTCTTCAAGCTGGTGGGGGTGGCATTCTCGTCTGGAAACTGTTTACGTGGACTGAAATGGGACCCCTGGTATGTGTGACATCGTCCCTCACAGGGTAACGTTACCGGGATAGCCTGGACGACCATTTGCTCCAGTTTGTGTGTCTTCAACATCCTACTGGGGACCTCATCCTACAACAAGACAATGCACCATGCCATCACTCCCGAATTGTATCCGGATGGTTGGATGAACACTCCACCGACGTGACCTTGCTTCCTTGACCAGCTAGGTCACCTGACCTCAATCTCATCGAGCACATCTGGGATGCCATCGAGAGAGATGTTCGAGGCTCTGACCCCCTTCCATCAAATCCCGTGAACTGTGTACAGGGGTCGTGGATCCGTATGGCTTCCCAACGCTTCCGGTGTCTTGTCGAGTCCATGCCGAGACGAATCGCCGCCGTCATCAGGGCGAAAGGTGGTGTGCTACACATTACTAGACAGGTATCTCTAATTCAATTGCTCTTCAGTGTATAATCCTATTTACATATAAACTGACCACGAGGTCTAGCAAGTGAATAAAAAAAACATGAGTGCTTACATAATATAAGGCAACCCTCAAATTTCAAGAGTTTGAAAAACACGACATTTACTGAAAGGGTAATAGTGTGGAAAAGTAATTTCATATTATTTTTATGGATTTTTGTAAAGAAATATGTTTTCTCCTTCCTTATACTCTTGTGGTAAATCAGTCAATGGAACAAGCATTTACTCGTCTTTTTTTCAAGAAAAATTGAATTTCAAAATCCATACTAATTAATATATTTGAATTTAATTGAATTTCAAAATCCATACTAATTCATATATTTGAATTTAATTGAATTTCAAAATCCATATAATTGAATTTCAAAATCCATACTCTCTCCACTTATAGGGCATATAAGATGGCAGAGTACTGGGTGTGCACTAATTTTGAACTTTTAATTTTACTCCAAAAAAAAAAAAAAAGCAAAAAAAAAAAAAACTACTTGCAGATGGTGTGGAAGAAATATTCTTTACATATTACATGGAAATTCATCTGAATTATTAACACAGCAATCAGACATATCTGAATTGCACATATTTTACTCTTTCTCACGGAATATTAGTCACATCAGAAAACTTGAAAATTGCATCATCTTGGAAGAGGAATCGAACCCATATCTCCCGATTTCCATTCCAGCATGGAGCTTCCTGTTCCAGGAAGATGTAATTTTCAAGTTTTCTGATGTGACTAATATTCCGTGAGAAACAGTAAAATACAGGCAATTCAGCGATGTGTGATTGCTGTGTTAATAATTATAATAATTCCAAACTACTTGCTTTGTTGATTGATTTAGTAAAAAGAAACTGCAAGAAGTAGGAAGATATGAATTTCATTTGAAAAATTCATAAAAGAAACTGATGAAGCAGATGTGCACTGCTACTATTTTACTTTTTGATTGACTTGTGTATAAGCTGATCAATTTTTTAAAAATATATTTTTAGTTTTGCAGTTTATGCATCAAAACATGTGTTATAAATGCAGTCCATTTAGATCAATGATTTGATGTTTTTATATCTATTTTGGTGGGACCTTTCTCAGTTTTCTTCCTTTCTTTCACTTTTTTTACATTTATTGAATGTTTTTGCATCTTAATTTTCATGTGCTATTAAATCCTATGATTGATTCACTTTAAGTTTTCGTTAAAAGAAGTGCTGCATTCTCAATCTTGTAGAAAAAAAGTCAGATCCATTTCTAGTGTTCTAGCATTTTTCATTTCATAAATTTTCTGAACTTGAGCATTTTTATTTTCTCAGAAGTAGGGCTTTATTGACAGGCAGTGCTGGTTTTTTCAGCATGCATACAAACACTGACTTTCCAGTTTATTAGGTACACCTAAGTAGTAGCATGTTGCACTGTCCTTAGCTTGCAGAACAGATTTAATTCCTCAGGGCATGGAACATACCAGATGCTGGATACATCATGCCACAAAAGTCATGCAGTTGCTGCAGATTGGACAGTGAGGCAGTCTTGCAGTGAACAGCCCATTTCACTTAATCCCAGAGATGTCTGAAAGGATTTAAATCTGGGGACTGTGCAGGCCACTGAAATGTGGAAAACTGGTTGGCAGGGACTGTGCGGGCCACTGAAATGTGGAAAACTCCTGGAACCAATCGATGGCAATACAAGCCTTGTGAGCAGATGTTATCCTACCGGGTGTGTCAATCTGCTTGAGAATAAACTGTACCCATAAAGGAATGAATTTGGTCAGCAACGATATTAAGATATGCAGTGGCATTCAGATGGCCTTTGATGGGTATCAGTATTCCTATAATGCATGCAAGAAAAACATTCTCCAGAGCAGCAAACCAATGCCACTGGCCTGTAATGTTTACACCTGACATGATGACTCCATGGTCTTGTGTTGCTTTCACCAAATTTAGATCCTACCATCCATATGATGCAGAAAAACCTTGATCCGTCCATTCAGGTGCCGATTTTTTAGTTGTCAACAGTCAAGCGTTGGTGCTTCTGTGCTTCCCTGTTCATGTTTTCATGTTCTGCGCTGACAACATTGGCATTGGACATGGTTGTTGGCTATTGTAGCTCATTCGTGACATGGTCTGATACATGGTATGTTAGGCGATGTCCTGGGGCACACCAATGTTGTATTTAGCATGGCTTGCTAAGTTGTGGCCTGTTTTTTCACTTGGATAATTCTCACCAGTATCCTTTAGCCCTCTGAACTAAGTGTGTTTTGTGTCCACAGGACCAATGATTGCTAGTGTTGGTGTACTATTCACAGTAAATCCTTGGTATGGCTTTGCCTCAAAAGCCAAGGAGGATGGCTGTTTGGGAGATGCTCTATCTAACCAACATGTTTGGCACCATCATGCTACATTCAAAGTTGCTGAGATCACTAGTTTTGCCCATTCTAGCCATCAGTTGAATGCTAACTACTTGATGAGCTGGTTTGCCTGATGTATACTGCAAATTGCACTCGTGTGGCTGTTATGTGTTGGAGTGAGCCATTTTTGTGATAAAGGCAGGTGTACTTGATAAACTGGTGTCTCAGTGTACATAATAAAACTTATATACTTTTAAACAAAGGAACATAATGATTTTCCTGTGATTTGTGTTACCTAGTATTAATTTGTTGGGTTGAATGTGTATTAGTGATTGATGAAATATTGAAGTTATGAATAAACACTGAATGAAACTGAAATGAACAGTATTAAAGCTTATCTTTAACGGAGGAAAAAATGACAGTAGAAGCATGCCAGTATCAATTGGCTATGTGTACATCTTTTGATACTGACACATAATTATCAATTTCCTATCGTGTATTTGTAGAAAGGAAGCTGAAAGAGTTGTTAATGTTGTAAATTCTGTAGTTGGTTTGTATTTTTTATTTCTTTGAAAAATGATATATTTTATCTCGTAAAATATTTCCATATTATTCCATCTATTTTATTAAATAGTTACTTCCTATTTTTGTTTTTTGATCCACCTTTGACATTGTGGAATTCTGTGAACCTGTTCGCTCTAAAGCAGTTTTAGTAGGGAAACACATTGGTATCATATGTTTACAGTTGCATATTTTTATTTTGTCCCCTTATTGATGAAAGTGCTAAACAAAAAATAGAAAAAAAGGGATGGGTAATAATATATTTATAATAGTGCTTTTTTCCTGTGCTAACATGGAATGAAGTGACATCATATTTATGTATGGTATTATATCAAGTTTCATATAATGTGGAGTACTTGAGTTTTAAGGTATAAAACAATAGATAAACTCTCATGCAAAGTTTTGACCTTTAAATCATGATAGATACAATTTTTATGTTGTTCACAAGTAGTTGTAAAGAAAACATTTCAATAAAAATGATGCACATCTGAAAACTATGGTAAACAGTTAGTTTCAGGTTTTAAGGAATAGGAAAATGGTATGCTAAATTTTGTGGTGGGATTGTTGAGACATAATAAAATATGTTAGTTAAATGTTTAATAATGGGCAATATTGCTTAGTACACACACTGAAAAATTACTATATTTCTATTGGAGTTCAGAAATTTGAGCAAATTTTTGTATATTTAGATTAAATCAGCATCTTTTTAACCATTTCTTGTACCAAAGAAGCACTCAGATCAGCTCTAATTCTGTTTCTGCCATTGAATCCACTTATCTCCCCCCCCAGTATTCCTCTTACATTATCATGTCAGTAGCTTCCAACTTCTGGAAGAGCTCTTTGCTTTCATACCCAGATTTTACCTCTATTAAAAGTGAGTAGTTCTAAATACTGTACTGCAAACAGTCGATTCTTATGCCCAAATCTTTTTAGTGAAAATATTTTTATGCAGTTGATAGCAGGTTTTTTTTTCTTTACTGTCTGTTTATAATTGCTTATCAAGCTTTTCTGTCTCTTCAGAAATTTCATCCAAATTTACTATCCCCTCTTCATGGATTTTTACAAGGAACTCAAAAACATGTGGGCATAGCTTTTACCTGAATGACACTGATCATTCTTGAAATATTTTTGATCAATTTACATAGGTAAAAACCTGGAATTTGCATTATCTTTTTTGAGTGTAGTCATTAGCTTAACATCAACAGAGAGGCCTATGTGTGTCATTGATCTGCCATTCCTGTTCATTCAAACATGTTCTGTGGGCTTCAGATCAGGACTGTGGGATAGCCACATCAAAAATTGAACTCCATTTTCCTCAAACCAGGTACTTACTATGTTGGCTTTATGGCATAAACTATTTATTATCATGCAGGAACACGTGAGGCTCAATTTCATACAACTGCCAGAGTGTAGGTAACAAAATATTAAAATGTCATTATAATATGGCATGATGTTAATTAATAACTTCATGGCTTTCTCTAATTACTGTCAGTAACAAAAAAAAAAAACAAAAAAAACACACACACACACAATGAGAATTAATTATAGAGGATAAATTTATTAAGGCACATCACCTCTCAAATTTTAGATCTATACACTTCATCGTCAGGTGTTCCTGCATTGTACTACTTCCACAGGTCACCAGATCTGTGGAAGTAGTAAAATGCATATAGGAATTTATCCTCTATAATGCTCATTATGTTTTTCATTAATGATGTTAAGGCTGTTCAGAAATATGATTAATGGTTATAGTCAAAACCACAAGAAGCAGCTCCATGCATCACACATTCTCCTGCAAACTGTATTGGGGAAATGCATTGAGGTAGGCATTGTTCTCATACATTTTCCAAACCCAAATGTCAGAGCTGAATATTTTGTAGTATGACTTGGTGCTTCACATGACCTCTTTCCATTGTTCCACAGTCTAAGAACGATGGTCATGGCACTACTCCAAATGATGTTTGGTGTTGCTTTGGGCTTATAAGCTGCAATTCTGCCATGAAACTAAAGGCTATGCAACTTCCAATGGACTGCAAATGTGCACGCATACACTCACAGATGTACACTATATTGACAAAAGTAACTGAATACCCCTTCAAAAGCAAATGAACGGATCTGCTGCATTGTTAAGATGTGCGGTACAGCTGCAAACGGTATAAAAACAAGCCTTCAGCTGATCGCAGTCATATCGCACTGTGAGGTTGAGTGAAAATGTCTTGGCGGGAGAGAACTGACTTTGAGAAAGGAAAGATTGTTGGGTGTTATATTAGTGGGTTGTCCATAAGAGTTACCGAGAGGCGTTTAAACATACCCAAGTCAACTGTTTTGTATGTACTGAATAAGTGGAAAACACATGGCGTGCCTGAAGCAGCAAAACGTACTGGCAGACCAAAGAAAATCGGTGATAGAGGACAGGAGAGTCATTACAGCTAATTGATGGAGTACTGCACCAGACCTCAGTGTACAGGTGAGTAAAAATGCTGGAACCTCGGTATGTACACGTGCTATTCACAGAGAACTTCATTCCATGGGTTACTGTGGTTGTACAGCTGCTCGTAAGCCCTTCATCTCTACTCAGAATGCTACTCGTTGTTTAGCATGGTGTAAAGAATATTTGTCGTGGATTGTAGATCAATGGATATGGGTCCTATGGACTTATGAATCCAGATACATGATCAATCAGTCTGATGGCTGTGTGTGGTTATGGCAGCAGCTGGGGGAATGCTATTTACCACAGTATACTGTTCCTATGGTCACGTTTGGAGCTGGCAGTGTACTTGTGTGGGGGTGTTTTTTCGTGTTATGGCCCCGGCTCATTGGTTATCGTGGACAAACCTGTTAACCAGCACGTCTGCCTCGATGTTATGGACAATTATGCCCTACCAACTCTGTGGCAATACTATGGAACCAAGCCTTGTTGGTAACAGAAGGATAATGCACCAATCCATAAAGCAAGGACTGTTACGGTGTGGTTTAACGATAATTCTGTATCGTGTGTAGACTGGCCAGCACAGAGCCCTGATCTTAATCCCATAGAGCACCTATGGGATGAATTAGAGCACTGCATAAGAAGTTTGGAACCAAGGCCTACTACTAAGCAACAGTTAGCGGGAGCATTATGTACTGAATGGAAGCGCATACCTATCACTGTGTTCCAAAACCTTGTTGAAAGCATGTCTTGAAGGGACAGTGCATGCATTAAGGCCAAAGGTGGACCGATAAATGCTATGTTGTGTTTCTCTTCTAGGTGTCCGGTGACTTTTGTCAATATAGTGTATGTATATACTGTATCATCATCATCATCATCATTGTCAACCATTATCCATCCACTGCTGGACGAAGGTCTCCCCAAGTTTCCTCCACAACGGTCTGTCTTGTGCCAGTCTCCTCCATGTCACCCCTGCATACTTTCGAATTTCATCCACCCATCTCCCATGTGGTCTTCTTCTGGGTCTTTTCCTGTCCCTTGGAATCCAATCTAAAATTTCGGCTGTCCATCGATGATCTGTCCTTCTGGCAGTATGTCCAGCCCATTGCCATTTCAGGGATTTAACTCTGATCATGATGTCTTCCACTCCTGTCATTTTTCGGATCCACGAGTTCCTCTTCTTATCTCTCCTGGTTACACCAAGTATGCACCTCTCCATGCTGCTTTGAGTTGTCTGCAGTCTTTGTATGTCTCTTTTAGTTAAGGTCCACGTCTCTGCACCATACGTAAGCACTGGAAGGATGCATTGATCAAACACTTTTCTTTTAAGACATACTGGTATATTGCTCTTGAAAATTATGCTGTTTCTTCCAAAAGCTCTCCAGGCAAGTTTTGTATGCCGATTAATTTCTTCATCAATGTGACCCTCACTTGATATCTGCTGTCCAAGATAAACGTATGTGTCTGTTATCTCCAGCTTTTCTCCATCAATCGATAAATCTTCATTTCTTGCAAAAGCATTGAACATCACTTTTGTCTTCTGAAAGTTCATTTTTAATCCCACTTCTTTACTCTTGTCAGCAAGTTCCTGGATCATACTCTGCAGCTCTGATGGGGTAGTTGCAAAAATGACTACGTCATCAGCAAAACGAAGGTGGGTTAGATAATCTCCATTAATCTTTATCCCCTTGTTTTCCCAGCTCAGCGACTGAAAAACACCCTCCAATGTGGCATTAAAGAGCTTCGGAGATATGGTGTCACCTTGTCTCACTCCCTTTCCAATTTTTACGTGTGTTGTATTTTCAAACAGCCTAATCTTTGCACTTGCATTTTCATAGATGTTATTAATAATATTAATGTATGCATCTTCAATACCGCAGGTTTTCAGAGCCATTGTAACTGCTGATGGTTTCACCGAATCAAAGGCTTTTTCATAATCGATAAAAGCCATGCACAATGGAAGTTCATATTCCCTCGCTCTTTCAATTAGTTCTCTCAGCACGTGGATATGATCTATTGTGCTGTAGCCACTCCTGAATCCAGCTTGTTCTCTCGGTTGAGCCATGTCCAGTGTTACCTTCAAGCGGTGTGAAAGAACTTTAGTGAAGATTTTATAAACTACTGATAGGAGGCTGATAGGTCTGTAGTTTCCGAGATCCTCAATGTCACCTTTCTTATGTAGCAGGATCATTGTAGCGGTGTTCCAATCCTCAGGAATCTTTCCTTCATTAAGGCAATGAGTGAAAATTTGGGCGAGTACTGTTTCCATTTCTCCACTTGCTTCTTGTATGATGTCTACAGTAATTCCATCTTCTCCTGGAGCTTTTCCCCGCTTCATGTTCTTGATTGCATGTGCAACTTCTGCTGGAAGGACTGGAGGAACTCTGGTACTGGTATCTTTCATGATGTCTGGAGTACATGTATCATCCCTTTCATATAATTTGGAGTAGAAATCTTTCACTCTTGTCAAAATTTCGCCTCTATTTCTTGTTACAGAACCATCTTCTTTTCTCAGTGCCGTAATCTGTTTTCTTCCCTTACTGAGATGTCCCTTTGCTATCTTTAGGCTTTGGTTGTTTTCAATTGCTTTCCTTACTAGTTCACAGTTGAATTTTCTTACGTCTTCAGTGATACTTTTTCTTACTGTCTTGCATAGCTCTATATATTCCACTTTGGAAGTCACATCTTCTTTAGTTGTCCTCATCTCTCTTCTTTTTTGCATCAACATTTTCGTTTTTCCTGATAATTTATTTACATGCAACTTGTTTTTAGACCCAGCTAATTTTGTTGCTGTTTCCATAAGAGCTTTGGTTACTTTTCTGTTAACTTCAGAGATGTCCACTTCTTCCGATGTTAAGCCTTCTAAAGCAGAGAACCTGTTCTTCAGTTCCAACTTGAAGGTATTATGGTGTTTTTTAAGGTTGGTTATGTCAATAGATTTGGTTTGTCTTATGAGCTTGCCACGTTCAAGTTTAGTGTTGAGGTGCATCTTACATCTCACCAATCTATGGTCACTACCTGTGTTGAACTTGTTTAGCACACTGCAGTCTTCTATGACGAATTTTTTGTTACACATAATAAAATCAATTTCACTTGTCGTCCCATTTGGATGTCTCCATGTCCATTTCCTGTGTGGCTTTTTCTTGAAGAAGGAGTTCAAGATGAAAAACCCTTCTGCCTCTGCAAACTCAACGAGAGTATTTCCACGCTGGTTTCTGTTGCCGTGACCGAATTTACCTACTGAAGTTTCATTCTGTTGCCGTTGCCCTATTTTTGCATTGAAATCTCCCATAATTATTTTCAAGTGCTGCTTACCTTTATTATTTAGATGACAAATTTCCTCATAAAATTCTTCAATATCTTCTTCAGGATGACTTGTGGTGGGTGCATAAGTTTGAATAATCTGAGCCTGGTATCTTTTCGAGAGTTGGATAACAAGTCGTGCAGCTCTGTCAGAGGAACTTTCAACTTCTACAACTTTATCCTTTAGTTTCTTGTTTATTATAAATCCAACACCACTAGTTCTGCCAGTATCTGTCCCACGATAGTAGAAGAGATGTCCACTTTTCAGTTCAATGAGATCTCCTTTTCTCCTTACCTCACTTAGCCCCACGATGTCCCACTTGATCCTTTGTAGTTCCTCTTCCAATTCAAGAAGCCTTGAATCAGAAGATAGGGAGCGTCCATTGTACATAGCCAAGGTCAGCATCAGATGGCAGCCTAGTCCGGTCCTCCGGGGATTCTTAGCACCCTCTGCCTTCATGTCGCACTGGCCGCTGCCTTGGCCAGGTACATTCCAGCTGCCGGAGACTGAGGGCCAAGATTTAAGTTGTGGAATCATTTTGGAGGGGTTTGGCCATAACTCACCACGCTGGCCAAGCGGGTTGGTGAGTGTGGGATAGAATTTCCTCTAATCCCGATGGTATAGTTATACCGCTATTATATATATATATATATATATATAGAAAATGCTGGTGACACAGATGTAGAACTTAGATCTTATGTTTTTTAAGGATGTCTTTGGGGATGATTTAAGTACCCCTTCAGGGATCAATGATCCCTGACCATTAACTTTCATGACCTTCTAGATCAGTTTTTAGCATTTGCATCCCTCAGTCTTCTACCTTTGGAGAAAACTGACTATTCTTGATTTTGGGAGGTCCACATGGTTTGCTTTAGCACCCAACAAGAAATAGCTGTTATAACATCTTTATAATAAGACACTTTATAATTCTGTAAGCTCCTTATGTTGACTCATACAGGCTGCTACCCATCTGTGGTGTTTCATGTGTAAATTTGCACCTGCTCTTCATTTGCATATAAGCAGTTCCCATCATTCACTTCTTTCTGATGGATATACGAATACTTTGAGAGAATACTGTCATTAAGCATACTTGTGTGATACATAAATTATTGTAAGCCTGATATTTAATTATAAATTCACACTAGAAGTATTTTGGGGTTTAGAAATTCTTGTTGTTTAAGTAGCCAGAGTACTTCCATTTTAGTTTCTTATGGACAATTTTCAAAAAATAAATTTATTTGTATGCTATTCTTGTGTAAACTCTATGAATAATTGCTGATTTGTATGCAGTGTGTGGGAAAATGTATTAGTCAAGAGTTACAAGCCATTAGAACTTTGAACAAACATGGTGCTACCAAGTTAACAAAAATGAACTGATTTTTTCTGTGGCTAAATTATAAACTTAAAATAACATTTCTTTCATCATGTGGTATATATTTTCATAATGCATTTTTCACATAAATTCAATTTATTTGGATTCTCAGAACAAGCCACATATGTGTAATTCATTTGCATTTTATATGTTCTGCAGAAGTTAAATTGTTCTCTGTGCAAAGTATTTGGAAAATGGGGATTTCCCCCTACATCTTTTAATTGTTGAATTTCTATGTTTTCAGGCCATGTTAGATAAAATACTGTGTCTGAAACTTCATATCAATAGTGATAAGTGCTTTGTATTATTGCTTAGTTTCTGAAAGTTTTTATTTACTTCAGGATTGCATAAATGTGGAAGAAGAGCACATGCATTAGTGGCCCAACAATGAAGACAGCTTTCTTGTTTTGTACATTCGCAGTATATCTGTGCCTAATAGTGTTTAAAGCTGCATCTTCTGAAAAAAAAAAAGTTTTTTCATTGTTTGCTGCTTTCAAAATTCTGTTACATTGATCTCTTCACACTGTTTTCTTTTTTTGCTTTAAATAGTGTTGTAAAAATACCAATTATGTAAAAATTCTATTTTTGAATTACTTTTGGGTTAAAACATTACTTAAACAAAAAGTTTTTGTGTGCTTGATGACCATACATATATTCTTTACTTTTAACAGAGCTTTTGGACATGACCCAGTTACTTTGGAATTAAAGTTATCTTTTGATTTATGCAGTCAGAACACTTAGAATGTATGAATAATTTCAAAGAAAAAATATTATTGAAAATATAAAAGACATTATGAAAATTTGATCTTTTAAAGTCTGTTTAAAAAAACTCTTTTCTCAAAAATTAAATTTCAGTTTGTGTCATTATTTTCTACAGTACTTTTAGACTCCTTGGGGGAAAGTAGAATACTGTTTTGATGTCTGCAGATTAACAAAGGCAGCCTGAGTTGATCACTCATCATATTTTTGTCATGATTTGGTATAGTATAGCTGTACTTGGCTTTTGGGCCATAAAAATCTCATGAATAAACAAGATCAACAAATGAGGCTTTTATTGCAGTTCATTAACTTAAAAAAAATGTCAGTGTTTTCTTTTCTGGTGACACTTACCTTTTTTTAGCACGTCTTTGTAAAAAAAGATCTTGCTTATGTTACCGGTTTATCCGTACCTACGATATCTCTGCAACTATTAGTCCGATTTTAAAAAATCTTTTTGCATTGGGAAGCTTGAAATATGCGAATGATGATCCTTCATTTCGTTTTTTTTTTACGATGTGCAATTTCGCCGCTAGAGGGCGTAAATGCAGATGATGTCGAATTCAAAAATACGCTTTATTCCACATATTTGCTTCTAAACATCCGATTGAAAAAATCTTTTATCTTTCAATTCTATTTATGTCAAAGAGTATTTTAGATAGTTACTTTTTCAAATTACGCATAGATTTATCGGTAGAGGCCGTAAAAGTAAATAACATTTTTCCTGATAATTCTCCTTCTAAAACTCCGATTTGAAAATTTTTTTCAGCAGATACACCACTTAATGGAAAAACCTTCTGCATATAATTTCAAATTTTTGGTAAATAATACTTAGGCCACCAGGTGGTGTAAGTATTAATTTTTGCTTCTGATGTATTTGCCATAACATCTGAGCTTCTAAATTATAGATTGAAAAAATCCTTTCGTGGACTGATGACACTCACATAGATAAACTTTTTTGGAATATTTTCTCCTTAAAATATTCCAGTTTCTCCGCCAGGGAGCGTAGATGTATATCTTATTTTTGTCAATATCTCTACTTCTAGGAGTCCGATTTGAAAAATTTCTTTGTTGGATAGTGTTTTCAGTGTGACATGTTTTTCATATAATTTCAAAATTTTCAAGTAATTCATAGACTTTCCGCTAGGGGGCGTAAAGGTAAATTGCGTTTCCTTCTACATCTCTGCTTCTAAATCTCGGTTTTGAAAAATTCTTTCTGCACCGGATACAGCTCCTGATGGGAAATCGTTTGCACAAAATTGCTAATTTTTGTAAAAAAAAATGGTTTGGCCACCAGGGGCGTAAATCTTAATTTCCGCTTCTGATGTATATTTGCAGCAAAATATGAGCTTCTGAATTCTCGATTAAAAAAAAAAGTCGTTTGTTGACCGATACTACTCATGTCGACAAACAGCTGTATGTATAAATGTTGCTTAAGTGATGACAGTTAGTATTTATTATGTATGCTGCACAGAGAATACAAGCATGTCATATATAATCAACTACACTGGAAAATGTAAAAAGCTTGTAATTCTTGTGCCCTGTCCGGGTGCTATAAAAGTAATGGATTAACTGTTACAGAGGAAGATAGATATTATTTAGGAATCTGTGGCAAATTGTGTCATATTCATAAAGTCAGTAGGCATTACAAGTGATGATTCATGTAACAGTTATATTCTACTTAGTACCCCTTTGACATGTTAAGCAGTGTTCCAAAGAATTAAAGAAAAAAAAATCTCTGATAATGTTAACTACAATCTCTGTTGCTGAAGACGAAGCATCAGTAATATACTTCATACAGTGGGTCATAATAATTTTGTAGCACTCTGCAACAGTAGGATAAAGAAAAAAAGATTTAATAACTTAATGTCCAAGGTAACTTAAGCCATGCTCAAGACTGTGCAAAACTACTTCCATTTAAGAATGTGACTTTTAAGTGAAAAAAAAAAAAAGTGAAGCAATGCAGAAAACTGTACTATTTAGAATTTCTCATGCATATTTAAACATTTTGTGTTGCTATAAAATATTTGATTTCTTTTATGCAGAGGAATGGTAAATGCATCTACCTAATAGAGCAAACCTTAATTTTATCATTGATTGGTATCTGTAAGTAATGACTAACTTCAGAGTATTGTAATTCATAGTTGTAAATAAAAATTTGTTTTAGCTTTAAACTTGATGTAATAAATGATCTGATATTATATGGTGTGGCAGTAACCAGACTTGTATTTCCAATTTAAAGAACCCTTCCACTTTCTGTTGTAATTCACAGAATCCAGCTTGGAAGTGCTTTAAAGCATTTTCGAGGTTTTCTGGGTGTCGACAGCATGTTACTTTGGAAGTCTTTGGTTGATTTAAAATGAGATACTTATAAGTTTGGCAGTTTTGATATTATAGTAAGACCAAGTTCAGGTGAATATTCCAGCTCTGGACTTAGCTTTCTTTAAAGAGCTTTTGTGTCAGAAAACAGGAAAAGGATTGTGTTCTCACTGGAACAAAGTCAAATACATAGCACCTTTCTGTAAATAAATTCACAGTCTGCTACAGAGAAAGTATAGGGATTGGCTTTTGCACTGATAGCTGCTATTCTAGTACTATATCATGTGATATCCTTATCATCTGGAAATCTCTTTGGGTGAAGAATACCCAAAGAATGCCACCAGAAGACTTTGATTTTCATTTCGTTCAGTTTGACCAAAATTGATGGACAGCTTTCTATTTAACCAGTATCACATGAATATGACCTTAATGTGCAAAGTATCAGAGAATTGTGTGGGAAGACACAATGATAATTTTTGACATTATATTCATACCAAATTTTCTCCAGATTTTTGGCAAGTTTTGGAAAAGGAAAACTTAGATGTAATAGAGAATTTGTGTAATGGCTTTTATACTCCTGTTCTGTTCTCCTGTTTACTGAGAAATTGTCAATCAGTGATTATTTCTTGCCATTTGAGTA
This sequence comes from Macrothele yani, assembly GCA_039090855.1. Classification (NCBI taxonomy): domain Eukaryota; kingdom Metazoa; phylum Arthropoda; class Arachnida; order Araneae; family Macrothelidae; genus Macrothele; species Macrothele yani. Next base: position 8,709,436 of record CM077014.1, read on the forward strand.
ACTTTTTCATTGAGGGTATTGGAAGGATCAGATTGTTCATTGCATGTTTTCTTTACTTTCATTTGTTCTGTGCTTTATATGTTGTTGTAGGCACAGTATTTTGAGACAGTGTTCATAAACTTGTGACAGTTTAAATGTCTAGCATTTTCTCATACCTTCATTTAGCATTTATTTTATGCTGTGCTGGCATTTTCCCACACTTTCACTTTGCATTTACTTTATTCAGCGATATTTTATCTCATGTGTTGTCTTGACAAAGGGTCAAAACACTTCTTTTGTAAAATGCTTACTGGTAAATAAATTCACTTTCTTTGGGCACTGGAGAAAATGATATGAAGAGTATTTTGAAATGATATCTTTCCTACTGATCATGACTGTCTTCCTTATTGGATTCTAAAGCAAACTGAATATTTCATAGTAAAGCTGATACATGTAGTTTCTTGTTCCAATATGTATCACCTTACCACTGGTGCAAAATTTAATGCAGACCAATCTACTTTGTCAGACTTTTTGTGTGTTAATTAATGGTTTTATCCTTTGTATTAACTAATGTTCTAAAGTGCATTATGTTTTCTTGAAGGTGATTCTGCAGCTTCACTACCAAGGCCAGAGAATATAATGGTGCCAGTGGGTTTGCCGTTCAGACCAACACCTCAACTATTTGTTCTCAACAGTGGAGTGTGGCAATCACATGATGATGAAATTGAAATTGTGGAGGAGAATGAACCGGAAGTCGAATTCGAGGAAAATGATTCTGAAATGTCAACTTCCGAGTCTCAGATCTTTGACCCACTTTTCTCTGCTGCATTTCAGATGAGCCCAGAATCTGATGGTAAGTGTTTGATTTTCATGATTGAAGAACTGATAGTATTATAGTATTATTTGTTAGGGTTTCCACACTACCTGGAATTCTCAGGGAGTTTGAAAATGGCTCCAAAAATCAGGAAAAACTCTGGGAAAATTGCATTTTTTTTGTGTGTGTAGAAGTCAGTTAATTTTTTCTGTAGGAACTGAAAAAACCAGTTTTTATTTTGCAAAAGCTTTTCTTTTTTTCAGATTCCCAGCCTTTGTTTGCTATTGCTGTCTGCTTAGAATTTGACAGATCTTACTTTCAGTGTATTACGTTATCCCTTAATTCCCCTAAAAAATTACCAAAACTGAATTTTTAAATTGCCTGTTATTAAGCTTTTATTTCATTTCTGCAGATTGTTTGCTTTATGTCATGTAACATGGAACAGTTAGACACAATGGCCTGGTACATTCCTGCTTTGAGAAACATATTCCAATGGATCAAAGTCTTTTGTTTGGATCTCTTGCAACATGTTTCGCTGAAGAGAAGCCTATTCCATCATTAAACTTAGCTCCATTGTTTTATTAGAAGAAACAAAAACTGAAACTAAATCGACTGACGGTTGATCCATATGAACCATTTCTATTTGAATGAGTAACAAATTCTACATTGGCGGTTTGTCACTGAGGTTCACAAAAAATTGTGGAATTATGGTACCAAAACAAAAAGAAAAAAAGAAGAGTGCCTGTAAAAACAAACAAACAATGGAGCTAAGTTTAATGAGTTGAGTTATTAGTAAAAAAAAACAATGGAGCTAAATTTTATTTAGTTTTTATTAATGAAAAGGAGGTTATTGTATGAGCAATTTTTTAAAGAATTTAAAAATGTGTGCTTTGGTGAGAAAATGCAAGAACATTTGTTTCATTTGTCAGGGTTTCCACAATGTAACAATTCGTCACAACATTTGTGTCCTTGCTCTGGAAAACCTGGAAAAGTCCGGATTTTTTTTTAAATTTTTGAGTGGGGACCCTGTTGTTACCATGTTTATATATGAAATCGCCCAGGTTTTTTGTAAATATGTCATTTAAGCATATTATCTCTGGAAACATGTTAGTGAAAACAGTTTGTTTCTTCTTACAATAGCAATGATTATTCATTACAATAACACTAGTCCTGAGATGCAAATCTACAGTTTGGTTGGATGTAAAATAGTTAATCAAAATAAATTGATGTTAGTTGATAAAGTTCATGGTAATTGAAAGAGCATAATTTTGAAGCATATAAATCCCACCAGTAACTGCCATTCCTATGGAGAAACCCCCAGAAAGCTGGAAACTTATATCAGCATGGAATGGGAGTTATTTTTGAATCTTCCAGCTTGTGACTAAATATATGCTATCTGTTACAGCATCAATGGTTGAAGATCTTGCATTTATGACAGAAATCATGCAACATAATTATTACACAATGCATGCATGATGTTCAACAACATTTAGAAAACCACATCACCCTGGCATGGGAATCGAATCCACACCTTCAGATTTCTGTTCAAGCATGTTACTGTTACACCACCCAGGACAATGAAGTTCCAAGCAACTGGAGCTCAGCAGATGCATATTAGAAATCTGAATACCATTCAGATTTGTGCTAGGCGAAGCAATTCAGTGCTCCCTCTTAGCATCAACACAATTTTTTCTCACATTCAGGTAAGGATATACTGTAGTTCACAAGTTCCAGTGCTCCAGGGAACATCTTAGATATCAATAAGAAATGAATCCACCTGAAGAATTCTTCACAGATACATGGAAGGCAATACAAATGCTATTATTGGCACAATATACCATATTTTCACTGTTTTCCATGTAGCCGCCACGTCTTCAGAAAACTTGAAAATTATAATGCCGTGGAGTGGGTTTGATTCATTTCCTGATTTCTGTTTGAGCATTGGAAGATGCGGGTTTGATTCCCACATCAGGGGGTTATACTTTTCACGTTTTCTGAAGAGGTGGCTACATGGTAAACAATAAAAGTATAGCACATTGTGCCAATAATGATATTTGTATTGTCTTCCATGTATCTGTAAAGAATTCTTCAGGGCTATTTGTTCCCACTAATATCTAATACAACTGGGTACTATTCACTGTCATTTTACAAGGTGTGTCAATAAAGCTTGGTAAATGCTGTCATAAATAAAGTTGTGAAAGACGCCTTAACTTTCACAACACAGTCAAATATGTCAGTGAACAAGTCCATAATCATTATAGAGCTGTGAGAAAAGGTGTGGCACAGTGAGCAAGCATGTTGCATTAGCTGATGTAGATGCATGTTATTAGCAGGCAAAAATGGAGCATAGAAACCAATATCAGTTTCTTCTAGCAGAGTGAGCCATTGCTGCACTGAATCGCCCACCATATTTGCATGATCTGGCCCTGGCTAACTAATTTTTGTCTCCTCAACTGAAATTTGCATCAAAAGGGAAACAATTTATAGATATTTCAAACACTCAAGTAAATGTGATGACCCAGCTTGAGATGATAACAAAAGAGGACTTTTCCCATACCTTTTAGCAGTTCTATGAATGATGCCAAAAGTGTATTGTATTGGGAGAAGGGAAAGGGGGTAGTTTGAAGGCCAGTAAAGTATGTTTTCATAAATATTACCTGTTGCTCATTTTCACCATACACAGTGCACCAATTAAATAATGAGGCTGACTTTTTTTTCAATGGAAAAGCAGGAAAACTTAATTGAATGTATAACATTTTATTCATAGTATGTTTCTCCTGCAATAAAACAAGAAGTAGCATGATCATCCAACAAAAGGAAGGACTTGGAGAAGTCATCTTTTGGTATTGAGTGAAGAACTGATGTCACAGTTCTTTGTATGTCTTCAATGTCTTGAAAAACATTTCCTTTTAAAGACAGCTTTAATTTAGGGTATAGAAATTAGCCACACAGTGACAAATCTGGAGAATAGGGGAAATGGTTGAGTACATACAATTGTTTTTGTGCTAGAAATTGCTTTACACTGACTATTCCGTGTGCAGGTGCATTATTATGAAGGAGGCATTGATCATTTTTGTACTTTGGCCTGGCATGAACAATCCTCTTCCACAATTGTTCCAAAGTGGATGTGTAAGCATTCCCAGTGACAGTTGTATCTTCAGGAATGAACTCGTGATGCAGAATTCTCTTGCTGTTGTAAAAGCGCATAAGCATTGTCTTGATTTTAGACTTCTGTAACTTGATCTTCTTTCCTATGGGTGACTGTGGCGACTTCCACTGAGCACTGTGATGCTTCGTTTCAGCATCATAACAAAAACACCATGTCCTGCCACAATGCTTTGGAGAAAATTTTGCATTGCGTTTGCACTCTCTAGGAGTCTTTTGCGTACTCCACTCGTGCATGTTTCCGGTCGTCTGACAAAGCATACAGAACAAAACAAGCAAACACTCCCCCTTCCCCTCTTGCACTAAAATTTGATGAATCATCTTTTTAACACTCAGCTCACAATCCAGGTCACACAGCAATCACTTCTCATCCTTTCACAAACTTTCTCAATAAGTTCAGATGTGTGCACTGAAATCAGGCTATGGGCCTTTTGTCATTTTCCAAATCTTCCTGTCCATCTTTGAAACATGCATACCATCAGAATACTTGTGCACAAGACAGGCAATTAGCTGGATTTTTCTGTAACTGAGATATTTCATCTTAAGGAAAGATCATGTACAATATTTTATTGTTAATTAACAGTGTTCAAAACTATCTTTCCTTAGGGAATGATAGATCAGTTACATAAACTTCATTAAGTAGAGTCACTATACTATGTCTTAACAGAATATATACTGCAAAAGTGACATGTAAGCATATCTTTTATACAGATGTTAAAAGACTTGCAGTAAAATAAAATGCAAATTCAATAGCCAGCACATGGCTATTGGATTTGTGGTATAGGCAGTAGACCATGACTTTTAAACTGCTGTTTGCATAGCTATTAATATACTGACTTCACAACCTGAAGGACCCAACTTACCTCTAAGGTCTTGGCTTCTTTCCTTGAATACACTTCATGCATGTTAGCCAGAATGACTGTTAAGCAACAAGCCTTTTGGGTTTAAACATTCTTCATAGCTGCATGCAAGTTGCTGTTGTTATCCTTCAGGCCATGAATATTTTTGTTTTCATTCGTAGAACACCACAATGTGTTGACTTCTTACATTGTTTGACCTATGTGATACCTCATTTATGTTAGACACATACTCACTAGCATTTATTTGAGTGTTGTCAACTTTTTCTTTTCTTTTTTCTCTTTCCCTTTGATTACCTTTCGTTCAAACACATACTGCTAAAAACTTTACTCCTTCTTAATAAATACATACATACACCATAAATACCCACTTAAATCACACATATATTCTGTTCTATACAAACAGTTTTACATACTATTTACACACCACATTCAAACCACTCAATATAAAATCTCTATCTACATAACTTATATTACACTATTTACATCTCATGCTAGTCAAACCTCCGTCAACTATGAATCATGTAGCGCTCCACCTGCCTCATATCTTGCAATACTTTGCTGCAAACGCTAACCCTACTCGGCCAGTCACAACATTCCTCAAGTACTTTCAACAGTATCACTGCCATCCTCAGGAGGTTGATGTACACCTTCTGCTCCACTGACCGCAGACCAAGTGAGTGAATTCGTAGAGGTCCCAGCCTCAGTCAAGAACTCCACATAGCTTCTTCTCTGGTGCCATCTATTGTCAGTTCTGAAATATACTGTTCTTGCCTTAGCATGGTATTTCATTGTGCATCTAACACATACACAGCCATAGTGTTTCAAGCATGTACATGAAGCTTAAATAAAATAGGGTGTCTAAATCAATGCAAAAAGAGACATGCAGTACATCAGAAGTGAATTCTGTTATATCTGTTGATTTTTTTCACATGCAGGTTTATTTGACTGTATTGAGATTCTGTGTGCACATTCTTTGAACTTGTAGGTTTGCATCTTAAGGAAAGATAATTGTGAAAAATCATGGTAGGCATTTTAAAATTTGGTAGATTGTCTTTTATTGCTGTCCAAGTTGTGGTGGCCAGTTTCAAGTTAGAATTCCAAAAGAAGGGCTTGCTTCTAGAAGCAAAAATATATACCATTCTTAGGGATCCCAGATACATTGGAAAAAAATATGGGACATTTATGACTGAGGGTGAAAGTTTAGTATGCGGCTCCATCACATATGCCAGTCTTACAAAATGATTCTAACTATTCTTATTAATCAATCAGTCTTGCTCACTCTTGCAATACTTTTCTGAAGAATGAATTTCACTCAACAATTGTTTCTTTTTAAGAATCATGTTATGAAAAGCTACACAATCCTCATTGAAGAATGATTTTACAGTTTTTACAGACAATTTGCTTTTCTCACCAGTCCACAGTGTGTTTATGCGAGAAAATAATCTTTTGACACACGCATTTGTTCCAGGGATACACATAATGAACTCCACTACTTTCTTTAAATTTGATTGTTCTCCTTCAACATTTTTTAAGAGTTCCACCCAGTCTTCATCAAAATGTTTGGATTTCAACATATCCTTCACTTCACTATCTTCTTTGGACTTCAGAGCTGTTTTCGCTACCATTACTTCATCAAACAAATCAGATTCAACAATGTTTGATATGGCAGCGGTCTGATTAATAGTTTGTACTGTTTGAAGAACATTTTCCCAAGATAATGCTGTTCTCAGTTTCACCCAAGTTTAATTCCATCATATACTGTGACCATTTTTTTTTAATATATAACACACATGTGTTGTAGAAATCAATTTCATGAGATTGGAATGCCTTTTCACTAATCAGTCCTTCCTCTTGAAACTCAAGAAGTAGCTTCTTTTCGGTGGTAGATGTCAAATTTTCATCTCTTCTCGTTTAAAATTTTCCAACTAGTGACTGTGCTTCAACGAAAGATCGTTTCACCTTCTATGCTCCTGATAGTAGTATGGAACATTTCACATTGCATCTCCAGAAAAGTAGAAAACAGCTTCGACACTGGGTTCTGGAAAAAGTCTTTCAACATTGTCGGACATTTATCTGTTGAAAGAAAATAGGCTTTTAAGTCCTTCGTACATTTCATTCAACCTTTTGATAGCTGGATGCAATGGCAGCCACCTTGTCTTCGAGTGTCCTAGAACTGTTTTGTATTCATTGTCCACAAATTCACAAAATTCTTTTAGGGACTGGACTCTTACAGAGTATATATAAAAGTGCTGAAATATTTTGGCTATAACAGCCTCAATGTCTGCAGGCAATGTATCAGCTGCAGTTTGCACAGCATTGTTTATAATATGAGCTTAGCAACCAACTCCAAACAATCCGCGGCCAAACCTAGTTCTCAATTTATGGTACACTTTGTTTCTTCCCTGAACATCCACCAAAGTTAGTATTGTCCGCTGACAAGGCAACAGCTTTATTTTCAATCTTCCAAGATTTTAACAAGTCCCATATGTAATCCTTAAGTCGTTCTGCATTTTCACTAGGAAGGTCTGTAAATTCCAGAATGATAGTTAAAACACCTTTTTGTGGAATGAAATATCGAACCATCAGTGGCACTAATTATAAAGCATTATGGTTTGAAGCATCAATCAGGATAGATATATGATTTGCTTTCTCCATTTCTAGTTTGAATTGCTTCTTTGCAAATGGAGCCAAAACATTTACAATTAACGCTTGTGTTTTTGTTTGCCCCCATGTAAAATTTCAATCATATATAACTTAGTATTATTTTAGATGTACAATCCATATATTGAAAACTCTGGTTGTGAAAACACGTGTGATATGCGAAAATTGCTTCCTCTGTAGCAAGATTCTTTTCCACTTACCCCATCACTTTCTTGGTAAAGAAATCACTGACTTTTGCACTTGTACTAGCTCGAGATGCAGATTTATGTCTTTTTGTAGCAATGTGCTGGGTAATGTTGGACTTTCCGCCATGCTCTACATTAAACAATGCACCACAAACCATACACTCCACTTTATCTGTCTCGCCCAATTTAGTAGATTAAAAAACAACTAACAACTGGAAATTCAGTTTTTAAAGTGTCTGTAAAATCACACTTTCTTTTGGCATTTTCAACGTTCAACAGGGCCAGAGGAGAGTTGAAAAACCATAGATTTTAACAGCAGCCATACAGTAATTAAGACTCTGCAAGCACCAACCTGTTTCTCTCGGAGCAAGCTACTAAAATGGTGTGGGCCAAGCGGATCGTTCTGCGCGGTTTGATTACTGACGGCATCCACAAGGTGTCGAGGTCACGTGCCCTCCCTCCCCCGATATCAATCTGCCACAGCTGTTCTTGCCTACATAATGAGAGCATTGACCACAGAGTGAGACACGGGAGATAGCATTATGGGAGATGACAGTCTGCTTGGGGGAAGCTTGGCGTGCAGGTTAAAAAATATGTTTGTAAAAGAATAGAAATTGTAACTCATCAATTTTGTTTTTCAGTCTTGAACTCTAAAATACAGGACAAAAAGCTGTCCCAAAGAGTTTTCTCGGGACAACGGGACGCATTAGCCAAAAATGGGATGATACCGTATTTTACGGGATGTCTCGGATCCCTAACCATTCTATGCTGTTTCTATGGGAACCAGGAAGTTTGAAAGAGACAGCCCAGTACATGTATGTAACTGTGTATGCTGTGATTGGTACCAACATGAAAATGTTCCATTAGAAGAAAAAAACCCACCTTTATTTGGGTTTTGTTATTCATGTGGTAGTTGAAGTGTTTTGTGGTGAGATTAATATAGTACTAAGGGTCATATTTTTGTTACATTCCTTCTGAAAGTCCTAGCATGTCAGCAAGGAATTAAATTTGAAACAAAGAGAAAATTCATGGCTGCAGCTAGAGCTATTGAAATAAAAGTAAAAATGTAAAGACAAGAAGCTGATAAAATTTCTACTTCAAGATTAAGGGATAAAGATAGTACAGAATAACAAAACATAGAACAGAATTTCTACTACAAGATCAAGAGCTGAAGAAAATGCAGAAGTAATAAAGAAAACAATACAGCTACCACTCAGACATGCCAATGGTAGTAAAAGGAGAATTCTACTATGAGTTATAAAACTAACTTTCCACTCAATATTGGATCAACGGTTGAAGTACATAGTCACTACAGCCTTTAAAATGGGAGGACAACACAGTAGGTCTGCATTGTGACAGAAAAATACACCTGGAAGAAATGAATGATCTCCTGGAACTGCTTTTCAGTTTATCATCTGGAAGTAGCACAGATTTGCAGCATATTTAGTGAACACAATACAACAAATGTTTCCAAATGAAGTCATTTGGTTGCACAAAGATGATTAGAGAACAAGGCTATATGGTCCATCTTTCAGAGTTCAGATATAGGTTTACAACCAGATTGGAAGTTTGCTGCCAATACAAACATAAATTATTGCAAACACAACCACTTAAAACAAGCAGGACAATGACACAATTATGTTGCCTAAACTAAATTTTCAACAATGTGTGACTTCCAACCAGTGCTTCCATGGAAAACAAATGCATTAGTTTTCTGTATGTAATGGTAAATATGTCCCATGATCATAACATTCTGATTCAAGCAGATACAAGATCAACTGGTGAACATGAAAGGTGATTTTAACTTGTCTTGAACATCTGAACTGATACTTATTTTAACAGGTGAAGCATATGAATTTGTTTATGGTCAGCTTTATGCGACATGCTACACAATGGCAGGGTTTGTACGGTCCTTAAAAGTCCTTAAGAACTCCTTAATTTCCATTTACCTTTTTTAAGGGCCCTTAAGAACTTAATTTCTGTTCTGTTTTTAAGGGCTCTTAAAAAGTCCTTAAAAACACCGTAATTATATTATATTCGGTCGTTAAAAAGGTCGTATTTTTTTTTTTTTTTTTAACCAAAGAGATGCGCGCGTTATGCAGGCCAGCTGGTTTCATTAGCGTACTGATGATGGTTTTAGGGTCACTAGATCCACTAGATCGCATGTCGCAAAAGTTTACCCATGTTCTGTATTGCTTTTGGCAGTTTGCCAACCAGCTACCTTCAAATCCCTTTGGTTTAGATTAGATTTATTGCTGGCTTCTTGTTTTCTTTGCGCGGGGTCAGTGCAGATCAGATCGTTATCTTCTGTTATTTATTAGAGAATGTGGTACTAAGTAAAGAGCTTAGAGCTTCTGTCTTTTCAGCTAGACAGAAATATGTTCAATATTTAGATGCCGAAAAAAAAAATGTGCCAAACAACATCTGGGAGGAAACGTAAATTGATTGAGGAGGAATTACAAATGCTTAGTACGAAAAAACTAAAAGTAGAAAAAAATATTGCCGAATTAGAGAAACCCAAGGGGAATTGATGAGGAATATGAACTGCTTCCTTCAATCAAATAGTTTTCGAAAATTAATAAAGGAAAAAAATGAAGAATTGGCAGAAATTACCATGTCAGTAGTTGCAAAAAAGGAGCTGAAAAATTGATTTCATTGTAGGCCTACGTCCTTTGTTTGACCTCAAAATAGTGAATATGTACATAATATAATTTCTTTGCAGTCATTGTTAAATTGCATTACTGTTTTTTAAGTTTAAGAGCAAAAAAAGATGTATAATAGAAGTAAAAATTCTGAAGGAAATTTGATAGGTGTCTTGTTGTTACTGCAGTTTGTTTTAGCTTTTACACCTATACACTATCGCAGGGCTGCCAGACCTGCGCCAATTGGGCCAGCTCGTGCCAAAACGTTGTTCTTGCGCCATTCTGTTAAAAAATCGCCATTTCGACGAAATCTGCGCCAATTTTGCGCCAAAAGTTAAAATTTACCAGTCATCGATATTTTAGCGTTATCTTACGACATTCGAAATCGATTCAGCGGTTAATTTGTACGTGAGATTCTTCCGCGGATTCGCGGAGTCCCCTCCGTTTTTTTTTTTTTTTTTTTGTCATTTTCAAGATCGATGCAAAAGTGAAGAAATTTTCGGGATATTAGTTGGGGATAGGGGTCGTATTCCGTCTGGGGACGTTGTTTGTTTTTTTAAATGTTCGAAAACGGAAGTTAAACGAAGTGCAGATTTTTCCCGTAATCATACTTTTCTCCTCTCGCCATGTTGCTTCTGTTCAGTATTGTTAAATATAATTTCATTGCATAATTTCAGCTTGAAATTGTAGGCAACGATTTCCGAAAACGGAAGTTAGGCCGCCCGAAAATTTCCCTGTAATCTTCGGCGACGAGGTTCTCGCGCTGATTCGAGGAATTCCGTCTTTTTTGTTATCATATGGACCATGTACGAAATCGATGCATAACTGAACTGAAATTTTGGGAGGATTGGTCGTGGTGGTAGTGGGGAGGGGTCGTTTTCTCCGTCGGAGGACGGAATTTCATCCTTCGAAAACGGAAAGTAGACGGAGGTAAGATTTCTCTGGTAATCGTAATGTTTTTTCTCGCAATGTTTCCTCTACCCAGTATCGTTAGATATAATTTTATTCCATAAATATTTGTATTCAGCTTGGAAATGTTGGATAAATTTCCGAAAACTGAAGTCAGACGGAGCGAAGACTTCTTCCGTAATTGTATCCCCCTTCCCCGCGATGTTTCCACTCCTATGTAGTTGTTAAATGTCATCACCCTCATAAATGTGTGTGCATTTTAGCTTGATAAGGGTGAGGGGAAATTTCCAAAAACAGAAGTGACCAAGTTTGGAAATTTGTAAGAATTGATGCATGGTGTTAAAAAAAAAAAAAAAGTATTCATTCTCTAAAAATTACATCATTTATCTAAAAATTACACCATTTATCTAAAATAGTTAAAGCTCTGATATCAGAATTCGTGGTTCTCAGGCTGAAAGTTCCTTAAGCATGATGGATAAAATTGTCATCTGAGGGAATAAAAAAAAACGAAAAAAGAAAGAAAAGTAACAAAGAAAAATGGTAAAGGGAAAACTACGAGCAGAAAAAAATAAAAATAATAAGCAGTGGATGCTGTGCAGTGGCAGAGTCAACAAAAGACAAATATGGCCGTGGAACTTGCTGAGAAGAAAGAAGGGTTTGCTCGCAAGAGGAAACCAGAGCTAATGTTTTAGCAAGTACAAGAACAAAACCATGAAAAAAAACTGTTTGAAGCTCTCTTTCAAAACCACCCTATTTTGTTTGTAATTCACTAATTTTATAATTGTGAATACAGTGGTGTGATCTAGTTAAATATTTTCATAAATAAATTACAGTAAACGATTCAGTTTTGTTCATGCTTTGTAATATTCACACTTTCTCATCGTGCAGTCTGACACATCGTGCAGTTTTTCACCAAATTAATCGTGCAGTTTTTCACCAAATTAAAAAGTACAGCTTTGTTTTTTTTCTTCGTCAGTCTCATGTATGTTAATTAAAATCGCTCACGAGCGCTATGGATAAATGAAAGGATTGTTTATGTCGCATAACTTGTAATCAATTATCAGGAATACTGATCTTTTGGTTCTTACTTAAAGTCTGAATTTTGCCCCGTACGTTCAGGGATCAGAATTTTTAGGAGGTTTTCTTTTTCTCATTTTGATCTACCTTGGGGAACATCTTCACCCTCACACTTTTCTTTTTCCAGATGGAAGGTGCGTTGAACCACTTACTAACTCGCAATCGTCTGTTTAATGTCCATGTCCATACATGCAGGATCCCATGTATGCAAGAACAGTGGCTCTTTCAGACAGCAACAACAAAAAAGGTCATACACTGATTCTACTACTGAAGAAGGGGGGGATCTCGTGCCAAAACGTCACTCTGCAAGTGTTAAGCGATAGAAGCAGCTTTTATCTAACCAACTTTACTAAATCTCACTATCATCTTATAGTGTTGGTTCCAGTTCTAATTGTTCACAGCAATAACGAAAGTTTGACATTGATAATTACTTGATTAAAAACATTGTATGAAGAGTATCATGGTGCAGCTGCTTAAAGATGATGCATATAGTTTTCACTGTTATCTTATAGTTTTGGTTCCAATTTGATTATTAAATGTTACATTAGTTTTCCTTTTATATCGAAGGTATGCTTTCCTTCAGAAAACCTTAGGAGTTTGTGATGAACACGCAAACCACGTATGCGTGGCTTGCCAGTTGGTTGGTTTCAGAAATAATGTATTTTAATCTGAATGCCATGAATCTTGAAAAATATGCTGCTAAAAACCAACCAAACAACAAACAGTAATTACATATTATTTATTCTTCCTAAGTGTATATTCGCAAGCGTTCAGTATCAATAGCAACAGTTCTTGGACACGGCAGCATCCTATTTGTGTTACAGCGAAACAAATGCATTCAGAAGAAAATCCCTGATATTAATGTGTTATGCTTAAAATATTGCAGGTCATGTAGTTTTCAATAAATCGTGGGTAGTATAATTGTTTTCCTATTTATCTCACTGTAGGAACGACAGAAGTACTAATTAACAGTCATAAGAGCAGCAGTAAAATGTCAACAAACCTGAAATATAACATTTTTTCATATAGTTCATAAAATAATGGTAATTAATTCAGTATATAAACATAACTTTTAAAGCACAGCATGGACTTAAAACAATTAAAAATACTATCATTAGCTGCTCCAAAACCTGAGCTCTGCTCCAAAATGCAAATTTTCTCGCTCCAAAACCCAACTTTTCTGCTCCAAATTGCATATTTCCCTGCTCCAAGAATTGCTCCAAAACATGGTAGGGGCACTAACACCCCTGCTATTGCCAAATGTTGAAAAACAACCTGCATTAAGTGTATGGAAGAAGTTACTACAAGTGCTACAGCTGTAGAATTTAAAAAATAAAATAAAAATAAAAATGCAACAGTTACACAAGCAAAAATGTGTTATTCATCCAAATCTACGAAAACCAAATTTTTTTCCAGATTTGGGAATTCGGAAGCTGTGTGGTAAATAAAGAAATAAATACTTAAAAGAAAGTGATGCTTCACTGTTCAGTTTTGATTCTTTGAATTCTGCCAATGTAGTTTTGAAATTTATGCAAACATTTTTATTGAACTTAAGGCTTTCAATTTTGATGATATGATTTAAGTTACAATGAACTTGTGTGTTTCGATTTGATTTAGATAGTGTGTTTACTTGCTTCATTAACCTAAAACAGATCTAACAAGCTGTGCTGCATTTTTATAAAAGTGTTATTTTTCCAGCTGCAGCACTTGTAGTGATGCCACCCACAGAATTAATGCATTTAGTTTCTTAGCCTGTGTCCGTACATATTTGTAAAAGTAATTCTAATGGAAGGAATTAAGTTATTGAATGGAAAGGTAAAGATACCAAAAATTTTAAAGACTGACAATCACAGCCATATGAAATTCTAAGTTGTATTTGTAATACTGTTTTTGTTAAAATGAATTTGTAAATTATTAAAAAAATATAAATTCGGATAAACTTTGAAGGAAAAACAAATGCAAATTTATAAAAGGTTTCCGAAACAACTAAGATGGGCCTGTGATCACAATTAATGGGTGAAAATTTGTTGAATATTGAAATTCCAAAGTAAATAAATTTTATGCTTCACACCACAATACGAAGAAGCAGAGTGTTAGTTCTGTAGATGCTAAGATATGCTTCAGGACAAATAATTAATCCAGTATTACCAGTAAATAATGTATATAAGGAACTTTTAAGTTAGTTGGGTTTTCTGTTGAAGTATTTAGGTTTATTTTAGTAGAACTAATTTTAATTCATATATTTGTGCAATAGAATATTCATTAGTTTCAACAAAATTGATTTATTGTGTTAAAATGACTTTCATTGTAATAGTTAACTCACATTTTGTATATTGTGTATATTTGCATGCAGCGATTATGAAGTCCTTAAAAAATATTTAAAGGTCCTTAAAAATAGCCTGAAGGCCCTTAAGAACTCCTTAATTTCCATTTTCAAAAAGAGTATGAACCCTGAATGGGAGACAAAAGATGATTGCACATTTAATACCTAATGAAAAGATGAATAATGTTGTTGTTCTTACAAAAGTGCTCTAAAAGAGTGATGATAAAAGGATTCTTGCTGGAATAAGCTGTGTGTTGTGTAAACCTCCTAAAAGGAATATTAATCATGGTAAGACTGTTTAAAACAGACTAAATAGAAAGCAAAGTTCGTTGTTAACAATAACTCATTCATTGTATGTTTATTATATATCCGTAAACCATCATTAGTGTCATAGCTGTGTGTTTAGTCAAGAATAAATAACTAAAAACTTAGATCAGGAGTCTGTCGATTATGAACATAGTTATTGTTGCAAATCATTTCTTAGTTTTTTTAACTTACACCATCATTATTTTTTGATTATGAGACTGAGAACTAGTTTCATATCACAGCTTCGGAAATAAGTGAAAAGAAAAGACATAAGTACTAAGTACAAAACAAAACAGTCTGCAAAATGGCGATGTCGAAAGAATATATTCACATAGAAAAACTGACAGAAACTAACTATGCAACGTGGAAATTTAGGATGGAAATGTTGTTAATCAGAGAAAATCTAAGTTATGTAGTGTTCGAACCCAAACCACAAACTGTAGATAAAACATGGGTTAAAAAGGATAGGCAATGCAGAGCATTGATTTATTTGTATATCAGTGATTCACAATGTATCTTGTGTTACACGAAACCAGGGCAAAAGGATACCTGGGTACAAACTCAAACAAGTACATGAAAGAACCAACTTATCCAGTAAACTGTATTTGTTAAGAAAATTGTACAGTATAAAATACACTGAATCAATTCCAATGCAGTCGCACATTAAAGAAGTAAACGAACTGGGAGAGAAGTTAAACAATATTGGGGAACAAATAAAAGAAGCTCATATGGTAGCAATTTTATTGTGTAGTGTGCCACAAAGTTATAGTACATTGATTACTGTTCTGGAAAGCAAAAACGAAGAGGAACTATCACTGGCTTATGTGAAATCTAAATTAATTGACGAGTATGAGAGAAGAATGCATATTAAGGAGGGGTCAGTTATACACTCTGAAACACAATTTTCAGTTTATAAAACAAAGAACACTTTTACTGTCGCTAATTTTAAAGCCAAAAGATATTGTACTTATTGTCACTAGTCAAATCATGTTAGAAATGAGTGTTGGCATCTGAATGCTAATAATAAGCAAAGTAATATTCACAAAGATAAAACAAAGTTTACTCCTATGCAGCTGATTTATAACGGTAAGTACAAAGTAATAACAACCTGCCACACAAGTTGAACATATGTAGCAAAAATGAAAATGTGAAGGAGGATTTTTCTGCTAGTGTTACAAGCAAAGATGCAAAACTTGATATAACAAAGAATGATGCACAAAGAGTATTAGTATCACAAAACAATTCAATGTCTTGGATTGTAGATTCAGGAGCAACTAGCCATATGTGTAGTGACATAAATTTCCTTTATAGAATTACAGAAAAATCAAATGAAAATGTAACCATTGCAAATGGTGAAGTCAAAAGGTTTTGGAGAAGGTAAGGTACCAGTGAAAACTCTAGAAGGAAATATTCACACCCTTAGTTTATCGAATGTTTTGTATGTCCCAGACCTAGTTGGAAATCTCTTATCAGTCAAAGTGCTTGCTAGTAAAGGCTTTACAGTACTATTTGAAGAAAATACTTGCACTATAAACAAAGGTCAAACCATAGTTGCAAATGCCATTGCCACAGATGGTTTATTGGAACTCATCGTTGTTAAAGGTAAGATAAACAAGTTACAAACTACGTAACACAATTGGGGAATAATATGTGTAAAAATGAAAACTGCATTTATAAATGGCATCTCAGACTAGGACACAAAAGTATTGAAGCATTTAAAGAAATGGCAAATCAAAATTTAGCTAAAGGTGTGAAAATAAATAATTGTAAGCATAGTTTTTATTGCGATTCATGCATTAGAGCAAAACTTACAGAGAAACTATACCTAAAACAACTAATACACTCAGATGTATGTGAGCCTTTTGAAGCTGAAAGCTTGGGAAGAAAAAGATATTTCCTGTCTTTTATAGATGACTTTAGTAGATATGCAACAGTATATGTAATAAGTAGAAAATATTAACTTTAATAAGGAATTAATAATCTAAAGCAACTTTTATGGGAATTTTACTAGGAAATTTTTTTCATTAATAGCAATTTTTTTCAAACTCTTCTCCTTCTTCAGGCTGTCTTGTTGTTGTAATTTTTTACTTGTCACTATCACGGTTACGGTTAACCTTGACGGTTTAGGTTATTTTTCAATAAATCCTGCCAGATGTTAGGCAGGGAAAATCCTTTGCAGTCATTGATGATGGAATTTTGATTTTTCTCAATCTCTATTCCTTCTTTCAGTTTTCTTTTTGGAAATTGCTTTGGAAACTGATTACTTTAAGGGAATTCCAATCCATGCTGTGCCCAGTTTCTCTAACATGCCTATCTAATCCAGTCTTGTTGGAGCAATTTTTTATAGCTGCTTTATGCTCAGCTATACGAGTTTCTAGTCTGCGACCTATTCAAGGTGAAACAGCTCTTTTTCTGTTCTTCTAACTGGAGGATGCTTTGACTACTGTATCTGAGCAATGTAGTGGTGACCAAAGTTTATCATAATGGCATAACCTAAAGTCTTCATAATAAATATTACTGAATATCACTAAAAGAACGTACCTTGAATTCCAATGATACCATATCAAACATGTATGAAACCAACCTCTGAAACTTGCTTTTCAATTTCCAATTGTGAAAGTGGAAGTTAGTATTATTTAAATTTTTTGAAAAAAATTGCTTTAAAACCTTTTTGAATCAAGTTAAAAATTCTAAAAAATGATAATTTACATTTAAAATATAACTTAAGAGCACTTACAGAACTGCACCAAGTGGAATGCCATCCTATACAGGCAAATTTTGGAAAGAAATCGTGTATGAGTTGCAGTGCTGAGTAAGAGTGTAATTGTCTCACATTGCCATCTTAAATTTTAAAACATATCAGCAGTGAAAAGTTTGCCAAGCAGTTCTTAGAACTCAGATGGCCAACTTGGTTCATAATAAGTAAGACAATTTATTTTAATTTATTTACTAAAATTTTTAAATTTATATATTTTACTATAAGCAATATTTAGTATTTACTTTGTTTACTGAAATATTCTTTGTTTTCTTTTCTTACAGTCCCAAACTCAGAAAAAATTGATGGAAACACACCTCTTCCAGAATTTAGTGACTTCATTCGCACTCACTTAAAAGAAAACAATCTCAGTGCTGTGTGGGGGAAATTCATTGAGGAATGTGCAAAATACTATTATGGAAAGTTTCCCAACATTCACAACAGCAGTGAATATCAAGCTATTGGGAAGAAAATGTACCAACAGTATCCAGCTATTGGGTATGAAGGGAAAGAACCATGGGTAAGTTGCTTTATTTTTTTCCTCATATTTTATAAATCTTTTTAGTTTTTTATTCTTATTTAAATTAGTTTGAATTGCTGATATTTTCCAACCATTTCTTCTGAATATGTTTTCTGTGTTTGGCACAGTGGCTGCAAAATGATCTGAAAAGTGATTTGCCTTGTCTAAGCATTCTACTGTTAAAAAATACATATTTATATGTGCCATTGGACTTTTTTTTTCAATAATTACATTGAAGCATTTATGTTTTCTGAAAGAAAACATAAATGCTCACATAAAATTTAACCATAACTGTTGCAAAAATATTATATGCCCAAAACCATGGGAAAACCTAATAAAACAGAAATGTAGATAAGCAAAAAGAAAAACAGCCGTAAGGAAAAAAAGAAAGCAACCAAAAGGTGATGCCACATTACACTGAACAACAAAAATAAACTTTTTGTTTGTTACAAAGACTGCATATTCTGAATCATACAGTATTTGTCATGCTGATTACAAATCTGCTTGCTAAATTGTACTATTGGGCATAGTTCTTGAGCAACCTGTTGTTTCAGTGTGCAATAAGCCTTCATTTTGACATGCATATTTTGCTACAAGCAATTAATTACACTTACCTTAAAAAGTAGTTATTTTAGGTTTTCTTTTGTACTTTGGTTATACTACATCCCTTTTTAGAGTCCAACAGTAATCACCTAGCATTTTAGGGCTCCATTTTCCTTTATAGCGGTTTTCTACGGTACATATGTCCTGATGAAACCGTTCTCCGTGCTTGTCCCTTACAGCTCTTAAGTTCTGTGGGAAAAAGTCCTGATGCGAGTGAAGAAAATGTATTTTAAGGGACATTTGCATCCCATGGCCTTATAGTTTTTTAGAAGTAACAAGTTCTTTATCATTTTCTGCCTTCCGGTTACCTAAAAAGTTCAGTACCACATCTTTAAAGTACTTCCATGCAGCAACTTCAGCCTCATTCAAATTGCCTTCAAATGCAAGATCGCACATAAGTTCCCTTATTTGTGGACCAATAAAAATGCCTTGTTTAATTTTGGCTTCAGATATTTTGGGGAACTTGTTCTTTAGAAAACGAAAGGCTTCTCCATCTTTATTCAATACCTTTAAATTTTTTTTTATCAAACCCAGTTTGATGTGAAGCGGTGTAAGTGCTCGTTCTGAGGGCTTACTAAAGGCTCAGCAACAACATTTTTATTACCAGGAATTAAGGACTCTCTTTTAGGCCAGGTCTTTTTAATGTAATGAGAATTTCTGTCCCTACTGTTCCATTCACAGAGGAAGCTGCAGTATTTTGTGTATCCAAGTTGTAGACCAAGGAGTAAAGCTATCATTTTAAGATTACCACAAATATTCCATGAGTGTTTTTTGTATACTATACTTCAAATCATCAGTTTCATATTTGCATATGTTTCTTTCATGTATGCAGCATATGCAACAGGTACTGACAAATACATGTTTCCGTTATGAACGACAGCTTTTAAGCTTATTTTTGAGGAATCTATAAAAAGTCTCCATTCTTCAGATGTGTGTTGCTATCCTAAGGCTTTAAACAATAAGTCTATATCATTGCAGTACACAAGATCCAAGATCACCAATGTTCGAAAATAAGTGTTCAAACTCTTGCTGTCGTCAACGAAAACTACATTCTTTTGCACTTGGCTGTAAAAGATTCCATCCCCTCAATCTTGAAGCCAATATTTCTGCCTGACATTTTGCTAAATGAAGGTCATGAACCAGATCATTTAATTCTTCCTGACTTATAAGGTGAGGCACAGAATCTTCCGAGAAATCAGGGCCTTGTTGTACTTCAATATCTTCTTCGCTGTGAGGATTTATTTCATCAGTATCATCTAAACTCCATCACTGTGGAGGAACAGGAAGATCTGGACCATGAGGAACAGGTCTTATGGCCGAAGGAATACTGGGATACTGAATCATGTCTTTGGTCTTAGCTGTAATTCTAGATATCTTACTAAAGTAATTCACCGATGCTGTCACACGTACGGTCATTCACAAACATAATTTTCAAATTGTAGGTCAAGATTAAAAACACTTTATTTACAATTAAAAATTAATATTTACACGCGAGATCTTTCGGGGCTGAACATAGCACCCATCATCAGGCTCAAGCGCCACGAAACACAGGAGCAGACATTATATACTGTCAACACGACCCACAATTCACTCGGTTTTCTCAATCACCGGTGATGCCATCAAGAAATCGTTAAAGTCCAAAATATCAAGTCTTAATATCTTATCCTATAAAGTCCTCTTCTTCAGAGTTGTGTGAGGAGGGGGCAACCATCCTTCTCCACTGTCTTGGAACAAATGTCGGGAGTTCAATGTTACAGCATGTTTCTTAACGATTTGTTGATGGCATCACCGGTGATTGAGAAAACAGTGAATTGTGGGTCGTGTATGATAGTATATAATGTCTGCTCCTGTGTTTCGTGGCGCTTGAGCCTGATGATGGGTGCTATGTTCTGCCCCGAAAGATCTCGCGTGTAAATATTAATTTTTAATTGTAAATAAAGTGTTTTTAATCTTGACCTACAATTTGAAAATTATGTTTGTGAATGACCGTACGTGTGACAGCATCGGTGAATTACTTTAGTGACCTTTCGTACGATAGACTTTTAGCATTTATCTAGATATCTTAGTGATGCAGAAGAAACAGTCCGTTGAGTGGTCTTTCAGTTCTTTCCAAACCATTGGTACCGCAAATGGCATTTGACGTGATCACTTTAACCAGCCAGTCAACAAAGTTACACACGAATTACACAAATGTGAGGCACCCAAGATTTATCTTCATCACCCATTTTGCACTGGGAATAAAGTTCAAACGATTTTCTAATCAATGGTGTGAAATGTCGCCTTTGAGACTTTAAAGTAAATTGTCCACAAATATAGCAGAAACTGTTTGGATGGTTCACACAAGTACGTGGCATTATTTAATGTACACTTTGCACAATCCACACTACTTTTTAAACCCACAAGAAAATGCACGTCCTTCAATACCAATTAAATGCACCGAATGACAAAAATTCTGCTTTGACCTCCTTTCCCAGAAGGAATTGCATAACAGGAAGTAATGGCACCAGTATGTCTATTCTCAGAGACACAGCTATCCTGACTGCAAACAGATGTCTCCATTAGGAAACATAGGGAAATTCCTTTAAGTAACACAACATTCACCACAATAGAGAGTTCCACTACAAGAAATTGGAGCCCAGTGGAGCAATTGTGACTTCACATTTGGTTTCAGCACCCGTAAATACATACAAAACCGTTAAAGTTTTCTTTGTAACAAAACCATTGTTGTTCAGCGAATTATGAAAGCTTTTAGGGATGAACACATTTGCAAACACACTTTAGAATAAAGGGTTGAAGGAAGAGAATTTCTGTAAACTTGCTCTGTTTATGGTCGCAGTAGAGAGAAAAAAAAAGAAAAAGATCTGAGGATGCTTGTGTATGTAAAACAGGTGAGGCATATGTCACCAATGGCATACAACAATGACAGGATTGATGGGTAGGAATTGACAAATATTGTTTTTAAGTAGTTTGTCCAAGTATTGTAAATTGTGAAAGAAAAATACTGAAATTCAGCTCTTTGTATTGAAAGTTGACCACATCTACCACATGGAAAATTACACCACCATACTTTCATGCTGCAGACACACAGAACTTCTTGGAATTCCCACCAAACAGAGTACAGCCATCTAGAACACCAAAAGTCATACAAGTGAGTGATAGGCCACCATAAAAGGGAAAAATATAGTTTAGAATTATTAACACAGCAATTGGACATCTCTGAATTGCTTGTACTGTTCATCACGTAACATTAACCACATCAGAAAACTTCATGGCCCTGGAGTGGGAATCGAACCAGCATCTCCTGATTTCTGTTTGAGCATGCTACCCGTTACAACACCCAGGACGATCAAGTCCCAAGTATCCGAGTGCTAAGAACCAGAACATTAGCTGATTTTCACTAGTCGAAGCAAACCCTGTTTCTTCATACCGTACTTTGAGCAAATCACCAGCTCTGAAGTAAATTCTGTAGAAGAAATATTCTTCTCATAATTTGTGTAAAATAGGTTAAAATTATTAACACAGCAATTGGACATCTCTGAATTGCTTGTGTTTACTGTTCATCACATAACATTAACAACATCAAAAACTTGAAAATTTGTAACGGATAGCATACTAAAACAAAGATTGTGAGATGCGGGTTTGATTCCTGCTCCAGGGTGATGCATCTGATGTGGTTATTGTTACGCGATGAACAGTAAATACAAGTAATTCAGAGATGTCCAATTGCTATGTTAATAATTCTAACCTATTTTCTACATCTTGGAGAGGTGCAAGCTAGTTCTGTGTGACATTGGCAAAAAGACCCCAACTCACTGGGTTTTGTTCCAGAATCTTTAGGTTGAATGACCAACTAGAACCCTCAGCTGTGGGCTAATCCCCCACACTGATGTACTTACCTGACTAAAAAGACAAAGAAATATTAAGAATGACTCAAGTGTGGGATATGGTGGACCTACCACACTTGAGAAGGACGGTCCACCACGGAATCGACCTGGACTTTCTAAACGGCGTATGAGAAAGCGATCTCAGCTGACTGAATGTAAGATTGGTGTATGGAATACTAGAGGTATAAATGGCAAGATAAGTGAGGTGATTGAGGAGATGAATAAGTATAGACTGGATGTGCTGTGTGTAAGTGAAACCATAAAGAAGGAAATTGGGGTAGAAGAAGTGAATGGCACAGTGAGTGTGTGGTCTGGAGTATTGGATAATATGAGAGGACAGGCTGGTGTAGGTGGGATTTTAAGTGAAAAGATGAAGAACAACTTGATTCATTATAGTTGCATTAGTGAGAGACTCGTTGAAAGTGGACTCGTTTGAAAGTGAAACTTCAAAGAATTGTAATTGTTGTAGTGTATGCTCCTTGTGACTCGGAACCTTCTGATAAGAAAGAAGATTTCTGGAATGAGCTAAAAGCTGTTTTGAGCCAGTTTGGTGCTAAAGAAAAAGTCATAATAGCAGGGGATTTCAATGCTAGGGTAGGTGTGCAGAATGCAATTTCTGACAATGTTCTGGGTAAGTTTAATGATCCTTGTGTGAATGATAATGGTGAAAGATAAATTGAACTCTGCATTGAGAGTGATTTGTGTGTATCTAATACATTTTTCAACCACAAGTATATCCACACATATACTTGGGAAAATCGTACTCTTGGTCAAAAGAGTGTGATAGATTTTGTTGTTTACGATCAGCATTTGAAACACTTAGTTGTTGACACCTGTGTGATGAGAGGTGCAGATGTTGGTTCTGATCATTACTTGGTAGTGTCACGAGTGAAACTTAATGTTGGTTGGAGGAAAAGGCATAGGAAGAGACCCAGGATAGAAAGAATAAAGGTTGATAGGC
Organism: Macrothele yani; assembly: GCA_039090855.1. NCBI lineage: Eukaryota > Metazoa > Arthropoda > Arachnida > Araneae > Macrothelidae > Macrothele > Macrothele yani. The sequence goes on from CM077014.1 coordinate 8,733,080, forward strand.
TCCTTGAAGATCATCAGCGGTATTCTGACTTACTCAGAGAACGACTGAAGGATCTGAAATCTTGTGAGAGGGATGTAGAAAAGAAGTGGGAATGTTTTAAGAACTGTGTTGTTACTGCTGCTAAAGAAGTCTGTGGCACCACAATAGTGGGTAACAATAGAGGTGATGCTTGGTGGAATAGCGAGATTGATGAGGCAGTAAAGAAAAAGAAGGAAGCCTATTTGGGGATGTTGCAAGGTAGAGTCTCTGTGGATGAATATCGCTGTAAGAAGCGTGAAGCTGCTAAGCTGGTTTGCCACAGTTAGGCAAAAGATAGGAAAGAGAAAGTGGAAAGGCATGAACTGGCTTTTTGGAAAGTCCTTCTGGAAGTACATGAGACTCAGGTAAAATAGGGGAAACAAAGTTGTAAGTTGTGTGAAGAATGAGATTGGGGAAATGATATGGGAGCCCAATGAGTTAAGTGACAGATGGGGCGAATACTTCTGTGAGTTATTAGATCAGGAGAGCAAAAATGATTCTGAGACAGATGGAAATGATGTCACAATGAGGGATGAAAGCACAGGAGGGATCTCAAAAGAAGAAGTGTGTAAAGCTCTGAAATCTCTTCAGAATGGTAAGGCTCCAGGAGTTGATGGCATAACTGCAGAGATGTTGAAGTATGGTGGTGACTCTATAATTGACTGGTTAACTGAAATTTGCCAGTTGTGCTGGGAGTTAGGAATGGTCCCTCGGGATTGGAAGGATGCTATCATTGTTCCCTTGTATAAGGAAATAGGTGATCAGACTGAATGCAAGAACTATCGTGGTATTAGCCTACTGAGTGTGCCAGGGAAAGTGTTTGGTAAGGTTGTTATTGAAAAAGTACGGGGTCTTACATCAGAGAAAGTGTGGGATGTTCAGAGTGGTTTTATGCCTGGTAAAGGCTGCACTAACCAGATTTTTGTATTACGCATGATGATTGAAAAGTATCTGGCTGTTGGGAAGAAAGTTTTTACTGCCTTCATAGATTTAGAGAAAGCTTACGACCGAGTAAATAGGACACTTTTGTGGAAGGTATTGAATGAATATGGTGTTACTGGAAATCTACTTAATAGTGTAAAAGCCATGTATGCTGGTAGTAGAGCTTGTGTACGAGTGAATGGTGTTTTATCAAAATGGTTTTCCATTGGTGCAGGAGTTAGACAAGGTTGTGTAATGTCACCATGGCTGTTTAATATATTTATGGACGCATGCATGCGTGAGGCCAAAATGGATAATAGTGGTTTATGTCTTGGTGATATCCATGTGTGCAGATTGCTGTATGCTGATGACACTGTCCTGTTAGCGGAGAGCAAAAGTGACTTGCAGAGTATGTTGACTCGGATGCACGAAGTTTGCATGAAATTCAAACTGAGTATAAATAAGGGAAAAACCAAAGTTATGGTGTGTGAGAGAGGAATGGGTAGCACTGAATGTAATGTAAGTATAAATGGCACTGTGCTTGACCAGGTGAGTGAGTTTGTGTATTTGGGAAGCATGTTTGACAGAGAGAACAAGTTGGATGGTGAAATCAGTAGGTGAGTGAATTCTTCTATGAAAGTCATAGCTGCTCTGGGAGGTTTTCACAGAAATGATGGGTTCTCTAGAGAGTCCCGCATGGCTGTGTATGAAACAATAATTGTTCCTACTCTGATGTATGGCAGTGAAACCTGGGTACTGCAGAAGAAAGATAGGAGTCGTTTGTGTGCTGGAGAAATGCGTTACTTACGTGGGGTTTGTGGCAAGACACGATCTGATTGTGTGAGGAATGAAGATGCATTGCAGTTGTGTGATGTAAAGCAAAATGTTGTTATCAAGGTGGAGACCAATATGCTTCGGTGGTTTGGCCATGTTGAAAGAATGAGTGATGAAATGCTTACTAAGAAAATATTTTCAGCCCAAGTGGCAGGAAGGAAAGGCAGAGGAAGGCCAAGGAAGACATGGGTGGATCAGATTCAGGAGTGTCTGCATGAGAAAAAGATTATGAGTATGAAGTATAAAAGATCTTGTGTACGGCGTGTAATGGATATCAGTGAAGCACGAGTTGTATGTCAAGATCGCTGTAAATGGCGAAGTTTGATACGACAACAATAAGTAAAAATATCTGGAAGTTTGTATTTCTTTTTGGAGCTAACCTCTGAATCTCAGAGAACAGCTTAGTGATATGTATGTATGTATGGGAAGAATATTTCTTCCACAGGATTTACTTCCAAAAAAGTATATGTATATATACACGGTCGAGTCACATTATTGTGACCACCAGCTAATATCCAGAGTAACCACCATGTGCAGCGCGGACAGCAGCTAGACGGGCTGGGAGTGACTCAGTAAGGTGCTAGAAGGTGTTCACAGGTGTGTGGAGCCATGCTAACTGCAGTACATCTGAGAGCTGCTGGTGGGTGCATGGTTGAGGATCCATAGAGCATGATCAAGGTGGTTCCACAGATGCTCAATTGGGTTTAAGTGTGGGAAATTAGGGGGCCAGGGAAGTACTTTGAAGTCTTCATTGTGCTCTTTCAACCACTCTCGGACATTTCTAGCTGTGTGAGACATTGCATTGTTGTGCTGGAAGATCCCATCCACCCCAGGGAAGACAGTTGGCATGTATGGGTGTATGTGGTCTGCAAGGATGGATTCATAACGAATTTGGTACATAGTACCTTCCACAAGTATGAGTGGACCCAGGAAATGCCACGAAAACATTCCCCAGACCATAATGCTGCCCCCCACCAGCTTGTGTTCTTCCAGCAATGGATAAAGAGTGTTTGTTCTCTGATGTTTCTCGCCTTATACGCCAACGGCTGTCCATTCGATGAAGCAGAAAACGTGACTCATCGGAGAAGGCAATCCTTTACCAATCAGCAGAGGTCCAATTCCGATACTGCCATGCAAATGTAAGTCTTGTCTGCCGATGCACCTTTGTTAGCATAGGTGCAGTGACCATCTGTCTACATCGGAGCCTCACATGCCATAGGGTTCGCTGAACTGTCGTCTTAGATACACTTCCGGTAGCCCCCTGGTTAGACCATAATGCTGCCCCCCACCAGCTTGTGTTCTTCCAGCAATGGATAAAGAGTGTTTGTTCTCCAATGTTTCTCACCTTATACACCAACGTTCATCCGTTTGATGAAGTAGAAAACATGACTCATCGAAGAAGGCAATCCTTTGCCAATCGGCGGAGGTCCAATTCCGATACTGCTATGCAAATGTAAGCCTTTTCTGCCGATGCACCTTTGTTAGCGTAGGTGCAGTGACCATCCGGCTACATCGGAGCCCCATATGCAGCAGCAGATATATTAAATGTCCTGAATGGCCATTATTACATATGTATATAATAATGAAATATATATACTTGTATATATACGCCTGCTTCAGGTGGTTGGAAAGTGGTGATTGTGGTTCTTTTTCTCGTTCCCCGTTTTTGTTTTTTTTTGTTTTTTCTATGTTCAAAACTTGCTTTTATGTTTCACATTTTTATATATATTCAATTTACATTATTTTCAATTTATCTTATGTAATTATATATGTATAATTATATATGTATATAATTTTAACCACAGGGTTCTCTCAACCGGTTACCCCCAGTGTATAAAACAACCCCCAATTTTTGGTGTAAAAATTTTGGAAAAAAATATTGTTTTATATACAGAAAAATATGGTTCTTCCTGGTATGGCGTTTTTTATGTTGATCAGTGTATATCTCTATTCTTAAATCATATCCTTGAAAGAAAGAAATATTTCATCTAATTTCTCAGTTTGGTAGGTGGTCTTGGTATCTGCAGTGTGCTGTACACTGATGACCCAGTGTTCATTTTAAGAATGTAAACTAGTTAAAGACTCATTTCAGCCAGTGAGCATGATATGTGAAAAGTCTGGGCTGAAAAAAAAAACTGAGTAAATCAATGGTTCTAGGTCAAACTCCAAAAATTATTAATTATGTAGCACAGGGAAAGAATCTAAAAACATTAATAAATCTAACCAGTATGCATGATTACTGATGATAGTGGAATGTTTCATAAGGAACAAGACACTAGAATCACCAAAGAGGGAAAGCAAGCATCTTGTCAGCTGTATCAGAATGAAATCACATTAGCAGTTCATATCGAGATCTATCACTAGTCCTGATATTACTACTATTTCTTTTTATCTGCGATAATTCAATAATACTAGGGATATTCTAGAAACTTATTGCTTACCTATGCTTTCCGCTTCTAGAGATGATTTACATTTCAAACACATTGTTAGGTCCTCATTGATGTCTTTGTCCTTTAGTCCTTTGTCTATAAAGCAACACTTTCTCACTACACTTACTTCCATTTGGGTAGAAACTGTAGTTCTTAACTTTTGGACTTCAAACACACCAACTAATAACCTTTATTGATGCTCTAAAATTTTCGCCCAGCCTTTGGGCATCTTCAGGAGAGTGGCGATGTCCCCACCGATGTTCATGGTTCTTTTATCACCAATGGAGTGTGATACTCCAATGTTGCCATTCGTCGGAGACTCAATCTTATATCTGTTTCATTTTGAAACCATGCTGGTACCATCTATGTTTCCCTTTTTCTTTTTTTTTGTACCGATCGCCGAAGCTTTTATTATCTTCTTCTTTTCTTTTTCTTGTGCTACTCTCTTGTCTTTTTTGCAGGTTTCTTTGGTGATGTTCTATTTTTTGCCTGATTGAATTTTTCCAGTGACTGGATAATATATTGGGATCATTATGGTTACATACCCTTGTCTTATTTTTATAGACTAAGATAGACTCCTCTATTCTCATCTGTCTCTCTGATCTTTTATTTCTTTTAAGCATTTTTACCTCTTCAAATTTTGGGTAAGTTTGGTTGTCCATACAGAATTGTACTAAGGCTGTTTTGGCTTCTTATTTTTTGCCAATTTGATATATGTTGTCTTAGCCTTTTTTTTTTCTTTTTTTTTTTTTGTACTTCCTATGTAAGATATTGGAGGGATGTGAGCAATAGGAATTTCATAGGTTCCTGATTCCTCTAAGATCTTGTTCCCTGTTTTGTTGTTAATGATCATACTCTTCATTGAATTCACTGAGCTCCCTAATTGCAATCCATATTTTGCACATTGTTTATTAATTTCTTTACTTATACCTTCAGATAAAAATGCTTAAAAGAAATAAAAGATCAGAGAAACAGATGAGAATGGAGGAGTCTATCTTAGTCTATTAAAATAAGATGAGGGTATGTAACCATAAAGACCCCAATATATTTCCCATGCACTGGAAAGATTTAATCAGGCAAGAAACAGAACAACACCAAAAAAAACCCGCGGCAAAAATGACAAGGGAGTATCACAAGAAAAAGAAAAGAAGATAATGAAAGCTTCGGCGATCGGTAAAAAAGAAAAACTAATAAACAAAAAGGAAACATAGAGGGCGCCAGCACGGTTTCAATGAAACATATATAAGATTGAGTCTCCAACGAATGGCAACATCAGAGTATCACAATCCATTGGTGATAAAAGAACCACGGACATCGGTGAGGACATCGCCACACTCCTGAAGATGCCCAAAGGCTGGGCGAAAAATTTAGAGCATCAATAAAGGTTATTAGTTGATGTGTTTGAAGTCAAAAAGTTAAGAGCTACAGTTTCTACCCAAATGGAAGTGAGTGTAGTGAGAGAGTGTTGCTTTATAGACAAAGGACTAAAGGACAAAGACATCAATGAGGACCTAACAGCGTGTTTGAAATGTAAATCATCTTTAGAAGCGGAAAGCATAGGTAAGCAATAAGTTTACAGAATATTCCTATTGTATCAGAATAGTTTTTATTAAGAAAGAGAACTAAACTTGATGTATCATCTGGACTACCTTCTGTTGTGCAGCACAGATTTTAATACAGATTATAGAGTCAAATAGATGTTACAGGCAGATGGTTACCAAATTAATCAAGCAAGTAGACATACCTAAGAAAACTTGAAAATTACATTGTCCTAGGACAGGAATCAAACCCTCCACCTCCCAATTTATGTTTGAATATGTTACCATTACACCACCCAGAGCAAGGAGCCATCACATGCTATCATCTTCTTGAAGGTTTCTTGTTCTGGGAAGGGGGAGGGGGTGTAACAGTAACATCATCATTGCCAACCATTATCAATCCACTGCTGGATGAAGGTCTCCCAAAGTTTCTTCCACAACTGTGTCTTGAGCCACTCTCTTTGATGTTAGTCTGGAATGCTTTCGAATTTCATCCATCCATCTCCCACGTGGTCTTCTTCTAGGACATCTCCTGTCCCCTTGGAATCCAGTCTAAAATTTCAGTTATCCATCTGTGATCCATTCTTCTGGCAGCATGTCCTGCCCATTGCAATTTCAAGGATTTTACTCTGATCATGATGTCTTGCATTCCTGTCATTTCCCTTATCCATGAGTTCCTCTTCTTATCTTTCCTGGTTACACCAAGTATGCATCTCTCCAGGCTTCTTTCAGTTGTCTGCAGCCTTTGTATGTCTTTTTTAGTTAAAGTGCATTTCTCTGTTCCATACGTAAAAACTGGAAGGACGCATTGATTAAACCCTTTCCTTTTAAGACATAAAGGCACATTGCTCTTGAAAATTGCACTGTTCCTTCCAAAAGCTCTCCAGCCAAGTTTTATATGCTGATTAATTTCCTCATCAATGTGATCCTCGCTTGATATCTGCTGTCCAAGGTAAATGTAGGCATCGGGTATCGGCAGCTTTCTCCCATCAGTTGATAAATTTTTCTTTCTTGTAAAAGCATTGTACATCACTTTTGTCTTCTGAAAGTTCAGTTTTAGTTCCGATGTAATTTTCAAGTTTTTTGAGGCATGTCTACTTGCACAGATTATAGGGCTTTTTAGATGGTTAGAAGCTGCAGACATAAAAGTGGCAAAAGCAATACTCATGAAAAATGGTGGATTCAATAGGAAACAGAATTAGTAATGTAGATGTCAGAACAGAGAGCTGGGATCTTCTTCAGTAGAAGAGAGAGGTAATGGGAATGTACTGATATGGTTTGGACATGTGTGTTGAAAAGGATTTAACAGAATTCATGGGCAGATGTCCAATTTTGCAGCGTCCAACTGCTGACCAATAGATATATCCAGAATATGGTGAATTGAAGGTGTGAAACCAGCCATTAGTAATAATGTGATAGAGGTAGAAAATCTTGCTATGATGCAGAAAGTTCATTGCAGACAAAATTTTATTTTATGTGATTTGTGCTAAATACATGACTGAACATCATAGTTACATTGGTATAAAAAGTTAATGAAGGAAAGAATGAGTGAAAGATCCAAGATGGCATCATCATCAGCAACAGTCATTCAACAATCTGTCATCTGTAATCATACATGCCTGTGTGACTTGGCATACATTATCTGTAAAAACATTCTTCATACATTCATTTGGCTTGTACAGTGGCACAACTATTGCTCCATTGAACAACAGATTTTCAGTTTTCTAGCTTAAATGAGAAGAAAATTATGCGTTTGCTTCATATCCATACTTCCAACAGACATACATTAAATTGGTCCAACGATGTTCAGATTATAAGGTCTCCTTTCAAACAAAATGTGGTTTCAGAAGTCTGTGAGCAGGTATTCTATTTTTTAAATACATGGTTGAGTTACATTATTGTGACCACCAGCTAATATCTAGAGTAACTGCTGTGTGCAGTGTGGACAGCAGCTAAACGGGCTGGGAGTGACTCAATAAGGTGCTGGAAGGTGTTCACAGGTATATGGAGCCATGCTAACTACAGTGCACTTGATAGCTGCTGGAGGGTGTGTGGTGGAGTACCCATAGAGCGAACAACACGATTGAGGTGGTCCCACAGATGCTCCATTAGGTTTAAGTCTGGGAAATTAGGGGGCCAGGGAGGTACTTTGAAGTATTCATCATGCTCTTCCGACCACTCTCTGACATTTCTAGCTGTGTGACATATCGCATTTTCGTGCTGGAAGATCCAATCCGCCCAGGGAAGACAATCAGCATGTATGGGTGTATGTGGTCTGCAAGGATAAATTCATAACGAATTTGGTCCATAGTGCCTTCCACAGGTATGAGTGGACCCAGGAAATGCCCTGAAAACATTTCCCATACCATAACGCTGCCCCCCCCCCCCCATCATGTGTTCTGCCAGCAATGATTGAAGAGTGTTTGTTCTCCGATGTTTCTCGCCTTATTCGCCAACGTGCATCCGTTGATGAAGCAGAAAACGTTACTCATCGGAGAAGGCAATTCCGATACTGCCATGCAAACATAAACCTTTTCTGCTGATGCACCTTCGTTAGCATAGGTGCAGTGACCATCCCTCTGCATGGGAGCCCCATATGCAGCAGGGTTTGCTGAACTGTCATTTTAGACACACATCTGGTAGTCCCCTGGGGCATTCGGCCAGTGAGTTGCTGCACTGTAGCGTGTCAATCGGCTCTTGCGCACCTTCGAAGCCTACGTTCACCTTTCACATCAATGGCATGTGGTGCTTCGCAGTTTCCACATCTCTTATTCGCAATGGTGCCATTTCTCCAATCATGATACACTTTAACCACAGCAGTATATGAACAGTTCACAAACTGCGCTGTTTGAGAAATACTGCCACCCTTGTCCCGAAAGCCGATAATCATCCCTTTTTGCCAGTCTGATAAATCGCTCCTTTTATCCATGACGGCAACTAGTGATATATTTTGAGAATGCCTGCAACACACCTTATATACCCTCCAAGCCAGCTCACAACATGTGCCTTCTTTCATTCACTATATGCACTGTTGATGTCAAAAGTAAGAGGTGGTCACAATAATGTGATTCAACTGTGTATAAAGATGTGCCTCGGAATTGGTCACATAATTTCAGGTAGAACACTGACTTCCATAATCACTAATCAAATGAAGATTTAATGCAGATGTACTTTAATTATTCAAGGAAACAATTTTTAAAGCAATACTAAATATTACAATACTAGATGCTCACATCATACACAGTAAATGTAGGAACATGAAACTTTGTATTTTGAAATTTACTCTGTATGCAGAAACAAGTACCATTGTGTTACTTGATAGTAGTGTAAACTTCTAGAGTTATTGTGAAGAGTAGGGAATGTAACATTGTGCTATTATATAAGATTTATTCATCCATATTTAATAAGAGGATTTCATAAGTTATTTCTGATTTTCGTTTTCAGTCATTTTTTTGCAAGTCCCTCAGTCAAAAGATTAGGCACATTAAATGGCGAAACAAGAGGAAAACCTTACCACACTCACCTCGACCAATGCGACCCAAAATTGTGAAGAAGAGAAAGGCTGGCCATTCTCCTTTGAAAATCAAATCAATAAATAGAGATACAGACACAAAAAACCTCGGGAAGCTGTACAAGGCATTAGTTCGAGAACTCAAGCATGACTGGGACAGAAACAGTTGCAGTGAAGAACGAATAAAGTCAATTCTGAGGCAGACTTTCAAAAGCCGAAGATATTGGATAATTTCAAGTACCGCTGGAAAGTTGTCTACAGTAATAAAAGAATTCCCTTGTTTCACATCTGGAAAATATGTAAGTATATTTCAGTTTTTTATATGTACTGGTATTTCTCTATGTGTAGTGTTATTATTGCCTTCAGTTTTTTATGATATGCAGTTTGCCTTTTCTGTATTTGTTTGTGTGCATAATATTGATCTTACACTTCAGAAAATAAAACTTGATATTTAGTTGCTGAAGCAATGTACAGTATATGTTTCTGAAAGGTCTTAAATATTTAACTGAACATACTGTGGAGTTTGCTGGTGCAGTATACTCAAAAGCCTAAAGAAACTGATGAAAATTTCAGCTAATGAATGTTTTCATGACTGCTACAGTGCTTCAGACATTAATCATTACTAAACAGTTCCAAAAATGAGGTTTACTAAGTAAAAAAGTACATTAGACAAAAAGAAAAAAACTGCTTCAGCAAAAAGTAATTTGCAGCATAAGCTGTTACTGTGGATTTAACTTGCACACAGAGTTTGGCAGCCAACTGAAAACTAGGCTAGCAGAACACAAATCTGCAATAAGAAACATGTCAAACAAATCAGGATTAGATCAGGATACAAGGACTGTGCATGCAACCAAGTTTCTAGCAAAGCCACTGAAGAAAACATAATCTCAAGCGGAATTGAAAGATAACTCCAGAAGCTGATCTTCCTCATTAGGCAACTATTCAGTTTTAGTCTGCAGGAATGGGTTTATCATATACCATATATTCGTACCATATATTCGAAGAATAATGCAGCAGTTCCTTTAATTTCTTTGGTTTGTTATCAATAATGATGTTGCGCCATGTTTAAACCCACAGGTAAATAAATATACCACAAAGGAAGTTTTATTTGAGGACCATTCCACTCCCTGCAGATACTTAGATACTGTCAGCTGTATTATAAAGAACTTCAGGAGACTGTGATGTTCTCTTCATTGAGATGAAATTACAATTCTTTTTAATGGTAGCAGAGTAGATCATGTGCTTTTTATTAGAGATGAATGAGGCAATGCCACAATAGGGAGGAGGTTGTTAGAAACCAACACACACACACACACACACACACACACACACACACACACACACACACACACACACACACACACACACACACTGTACTTACAGACAAAGCTATATATATGAAATGGGAAGAAGTGTAAAAGTCCGTATGAAGGAACATATAAAGCAGCTATTAGAAACATAACAACAAGAAAAAGACATACATTTACAAGAAGGAATAGTCTATAGCATAGATTGTACCTGCAAACGAGGCGACATAGATGAAATGGGAAGAAGTGTTTTAAAAGTCTGTACGGAGAAACAAAGCAACTATTAGAAACATAAAGAACAAAACATGATCAGACAGACATGTACAAGCAAGTGGACACTCCATAAAATGGGACTCAATAAAAATAATCACCCACCAGTCACATGTTTTAAAGAGGAAACTTGAAGAAGGGATGGAATAGTGAGAAGAGGTACCACGTTAAATGATAAGTGCAGTTGGGCACTTCTGACTGATTGACAACAAATACTCCAGTGATAGTCCTGACAATGAACTAGGTTCTAGTTTGAACATTTGACCACTAAATGTATTAAAATTTACCTATATAAAATCCATAATTAAAATTTTTTTCACTGTGAAAAAACCCACTTATTTTTAATACATCTTGACTCACCTGCAGGGACTCGTATCTGATAACATTATAAACGTTTAAAGCACTGTAGATGTGCAAAAAGTGTTGTACAAAAATTGGAGTCATCACCACTGTTTCTTGCTCCTAAGAGGGTAAAAGACCTGCACATGCTGTTCGTGGGAGAGGAAAGAAGTTTGAAAGACTGGCTGTTTCACAGTGGGGCATTTGTTATGAAGTGCACCACACTGGGGCTAGCTAATTGAAATGTGAGAGGTGAATGCAATTTAGTCTGTGATTTACACCTACAGCATGGTGTTTAGAGGAGACATCTCTCTAATTTCACATGTGAGTAAGTGTGTAATATTGGAAGTGAGAGCAACTTTGTGGTTTTCCCTGTTGCGGGCTCACCAACTATACTATGAACAAGGCTGAAAAGAAATCCATATTTTACCCTCCATAGAGCAAGATGCAAATTAGCTGTTGGCAAACTGAAACTTCTCGAAAAGGTTTCTCTTCGCAGGATTTTAATTTTAAATTGCAAATGAGTTCTATATTTATTTAATGTAATTTGCCTTAACATAGCCTCCTGCTGGCAGGCAACAAGCTTTACATATGAAATGTACTACACCAATTGCAGATTTCTGAGATTTTGTTGTCTTTTCAACCGTAATGTTTCAACCCATCATGCAGTTGTTGCAAAACATAATTCAGCAGAAATGCGGAGCTTTTCAGGTTTCTTTTGGAAGAGGGTCACCTTAGTGAAAGAAAAAGTTGGGTCTTGTATTTTCAAATGGTTGATTGTAAAAGTTTGCTATCACAAAGTTGGTTATTCAAAATTTTTTTATAGCTGTGCTCTCACTGTTGATCTCCAAATTTCCATACCTAATAAGTTTATACATGTGATGCTTCCCTCTCATCTCTCTGCAAACGATAAAAAGTTGTGGGAGAGAGTATTGCATACTTTTTGTAAAAACTGCATATGATAAAAATCAGATTGGGTCTTTCTCTTGAGTGAGTTTCTGTTGAAATATTTAAAATTCTAGTGTGAACACAACCATAAGGACTTTTCTTGCTTTGCAGCTTTTGTATTTTGTGATGGATCACATTAGGTGAAGATGAGAATACCCCCAAATTTCTTATGCCAAACAACCCTATTGAACTTACCTTCCGATCTCGGAATAGTGTGTAGGAAAAACTGAAAGGTTGTCTCTGAATTCAGAGGACTGTGAAAAGAGTAAAATATATTGTATATGTAGGAAAGCTACTGTATCACCCTTGAATTTTTGAGAAAATGACTTGATATTTAACTAATCCTCTGAATTTGGAGACAGGTTTTGAAATTTGATTTGTGCTACTGCGAATCTCCCGTGCGAATAATTAATTAAAGGAGTCAGCAGTTCAAATTCCTTATAGCTGAATATCTGCCATAAATGATTCATGAAGTGATTTTTTTATGAATATCATGAGGGATTGTTGGAAAGTGTAATGTTACTGAACATGGTTATAAATCACTCATAGTTAAATACTGCATTGCAGAGCTGCATGTTTGTAAAACTAAGTTTAGCATCATGGTATTATAATTGGAAAATATAGTATTTTTTTTTTCATTGGAAAATAAGAAATAGTTTCTTTTTCTGTCATGCACCAAACAGTATTACTTTGAAGTTGTTGCTCCAAGGAAGTTATTAAGAGTAGAGAACATACCATATTCATATATTCCAGACCTTTAATTCTTAATTATTCCTCAGTTTTTTCGTGCACAGAAAATACAGTAGCACTGGAACTTTGAATGCTTGATTTGAGGCAATCAAGGTGAAAATATCTTCCAAATAAGCAAGGACAGGAGCCATGAGGATTTACTCAAAACAGCCTTTAAACTCAAATTTGGAATCAATGAGAAACAGCCTCACTTCATCACATAGTTCAAACAGATGATTCAGTAGTCTACCTTGAGAAACCAGTGAACCTTGGAGTGTAACAGCAAATGTCCGTTATCCCTGCTATTTTACTGCACAATGCTGTGAAGATTTTGAGACTTATTGGAATTTGCAATTTTCACTGATTTATCCAAGACAGATTATATTGTAGATGGCATGCCATGTGTAGCCAATGCTGCATGGTAAATGCTGCAATGTAAATGCTGCAATGTGTTCATTTAGCTGAGGGTGCAGCAGAATGGATTTGTGCCACAACCCCCTTGTGCTTACCCAACATTGCCTGCACCCCATCTGTACAGGTGCTAAACACATTTAGCCTATTCAGTTTAATTTTGGGGTACAAAGTCATTAAGAACTTCTAATACAAAGTCATTAAGAACTTCAAACAGAGTTTCTGCAGTTGTGTGCAAGGGCAAGGTTTACAAAAGTAGAATTTTTCATTGGTAGTTTTATTTAGCTGTTATTGAACAAATGCTGCCAAATCAGCATTGCTTGCAATGTCAATACTTTATCCAGTCGTAACATAAAGTACTGTGTGATTCAGCCATCCTGTCAAAATTTCCTTGGTTATCTCTTTGTTTAAAGTGCTGTAAGACAGTGATATTGCAGGTAGTTCCTTTGAATATTTATTACCAATCATAATGGATGCCTGTCACCTTAGCTGCAGGAAGATAGAAATTCAAAAAAATAATAACACTAATCGGAGTATCAAGAGAGCCACACCATTATTTGTTTGTATTCTTATAGCACTGTTTTGCTGATTTTATTGAATTTTGTTCGCACACAAAGAGGCTAGGACACAGTGTTTAGTGGTTTAACAGCAGTTAGCAGTGATTGAACTCTTTTTGACAGATAAGTTTAAAACCCATGAAATATTATTTTCACAACCCATGTGATTTAGTACATGGATGTACAGAAGCTTCCCTTTACAACATATACTTCAAAAATAAAGTAGTGATATAAGCTGATGTCTGTTTGATAGTAATGTTTGAAGATCTTCCCTAAAATTTCTGGTCAAACATCAGTAACTCTCATACATATTAAGACTTAAGTATACCAAGCATATTCATTCTTGGTTTATTAGTGATTTAGACAAAAGGAAATTATGATATTCAGGATAAGTTATTGGTACTCACCTAACTTGTGATAGAATGTATATATAGTACATCTTGATCTTTGAGCCCACCCTTCCCTTAGTAAGTTAAAAAAAAAAAAATCGATATTTACATGTTAAGACTTAAGTGTGCTACACATTACATTAACCCCTATCCTTTTCATCAATAATTAAAAAATACTTAATTTAAAAAACTTCTAATGACTAAGGGAAAGGCTGAACTCAAACCTGTTACATGCTGCAAGTGCTTTCAGAAGCACAAGCTTCCATCTTCAGGCAGAATATCCTAGTAGGTCAGCCTCATTATCAGAAGTGAGCTCTCCTCAAACTGTTAGAATGAAAAAGGTATGGTCACCGATCAACTACGCATGTTTCGGTTGTCAAGATCACATCAATCAGCTGTGCTGCCATCTATGGACATGTGATCTTGATGACCGAAACATGCATAGTTGATCGGTGACCATACCTTTTTCGTTCTAACAGTTCAAGGAGAGCTCACTTCTGATAATGAAGCTGACCTACCAGGATATTCTGCCCGAGGACAGAAGCTTGTGCTTCCGAAAGCGCTCGCGGCGTGCAACAGGCTTGAGTTTGGCCTTTCGCTTAGTCATTAAAAGTTTTTTAACATACGCTCATATTTGAGTTTTTTATTACTTAAAACTAACCAGTGTTTTTAACTTATGTAGCTTTTTAATTATTGTTGAAGAGGATAAGGGTTGATGTGATGTGTACATACTTAAGTCTTAATATGTAAAAATTGATCTTTTAACCTACTAAGGGAGTAGTCTGCTCAGACACTATGGCAAAGTTAACCCCATTTTTCCAGCAAGCCCATTTCATGTAGGACTTCCATCCACAGAGAAGGTTTAGGCCAAAACCACCTACAACGGGTCTGCCTTTTGGGCAGGGCACAGAAATGGAAGGAGTTAGAGAAAGTCTAGCGACTTTGACAGAATAGTTTGTGAGTGAGAGAGAGAGGACAGTAGATGGCACCACCATACAAGTATGATGTAGCTCATAGAGGGGGAGAGAAAGCCAAGGGGGAGTAGGAATGGATACCCAACGTAACCGGGGGTCCAACCAGGGGGCCGTCATTTAATGTACTCATCCGATGCAGAGCAGATATTCAGCGACTTTTTGCAAACCACACCATCTCTGGAAGATCAGCCCAGGCTTGAACCTGGGGACCCTGCATTGACAGTCTGACTCGCTAACCACTAAGCCATCCACGGCTCAGGGGTCGGCTCAGAGATAAAGACATACTATATGTATGTTCTATCATGAGTTAAGTGAGTATCAATAACTCATTCTAAATATTCTAATATTTTTGAAAGTATGTTAGTAAATGATGAGAATCCAATTTATTTGGCTCATTATATATTCCATAGTAGACAAAAGGAATATAATCCCCATTTTCTTAGTGATATTTCTTTGGAACTGAGTTACTTTGTAGAGAAACTCTACAGTTTTGTATAACAAAAATAAAATAAAATTTTAAAGTATTTTTTTGTTGGCTTAACATTCATGCTAAAGGGCATCAACAAAATGTGATGGACTTGAGCATTAATAAGAATTTTTTTATTTCCTTACTGTAGTGTAGGTTGTTTCCATCATTTTTTTATGAAAAGTAATAGTTTTATATTACAGTAATCTCCTTTTACAATGTATGCTGTGGGAATTAATTGGTGTCATAAACTAACTACTTTTTTGTTGAAACTGTAATTTTATGCAAAATTATATGAATGAAAATAGTAACACTGATTTTTTTCTTTTAGTATTAAGAGACAAAATATGCATAATTTTCAGTTTCTGTTTTGTTAAATTGGGCTTTGAATGTAGTTTGTTATCTTAGAAACTCTAGTACTGCTTATTTTAAATGTGTTTCTCCTCACATCTTTGAGGTGTCTTCTAACATTAATAAGGAAATATTTTTTCCTTAATGAATTATCATTTTTACTTGAAGTTTTTTTTTTCACTGAAATTCATCACAAATGGCAATGCCAGTGCATTTGGAAATAATTTGTTCATTATTTATTTTATGATAGTGATTTAAGTTCTTTGCTTGTTAGCATATTATTAAAAGAAATGCATTTGATGCATCTTATTTTCAGGTTATATATGATTTTCTCTTGATTGTTAATAAAGATGACACATCAGAATTAATTAAGCGAATGGAAACTTTGTTCACTATTGTTGGTGGTATGATGGATCCTGTTGTCACCCCTGAGGTAAGTTGTTGACTTCTGTTGTTTTTGTAATGGGCACAGTGTTGATGAACAACAGTGGTTATTTTTTATAAAGCATGCATATGAGTTTTACCATTTTAGGGTTTTTCATAGTCATCTTCAGTAGAATACTTCATTTTTCCACAATTCATTTTTGAAAAACTTAAAGCGATGGAAATTCCAGGAACTTTTTAAAGTAGTTATTGGACTTGAAGACAATTTCCTAGGAGTCAGTATATATATTTTTTCATTCAACAAGCACATTTTGTTCTGGACATAATATAGGTATCAGGAAAGGACTATTTCATAGAGTATCCCACATTATATCAAGATGGCTTAACTTAGAAATATAAATTTTTTTGGCATAAAATAACATTAAAACAAAGCAGTGGGAAAGGAAGAAAATAAAGTAAATTAAGTATTGCTCATTTATTGATAGTTAAGATTCACAAAATATCTTTATAGCCCTTTGATTGCTGACTTAGAATCTAACAAAAATATTGATCAGCAAGGAAACAATAAGTTTCACATAAACAAAGATATAAAAAAAAAAGATTCTTTTTTCAGTAACATGAACAGTGAATTTGAAACACCAATAGCTATTTTGTGAAAAAATACGGTAATATTTTGCTGCCTGGTGTATGTTTTTACTTCTCCCAAGATACCAAAATGTGTGCCAGTTTTAAAGTTTCATTTAATGGTGGCATCTTCTGTGTTTATGTTATCATCTTCACTAGTTTCCATGTATCCTTTTAGCTTTAATTTTTTTGTTACATATTTGTAATACACTGGAACAATATCATATGTTGAAATATGATATATACTCTAATTTAACCATCCTTTTTAGTTCCTATCTTCTTATGTAAATTTGGGTTATTCTCATTAAGTGTTTTTCAATCTGAATGCCACATTCTTCTCTCTCAATGAATTTGTATTTGGCATTTCTGACAACAGGTCAAAGAGTAATGATATGCTCAAGTTGAAAGAGCCTCAGTTTTGGAATGTATCTCGCTCTCACTCACTCACTTACTGTTCGACACTGACTATGTTTCACAATTATGCTGTTTTGAGCATGACATTGTGAATTGTCATGAATTGCTAGTTATCATTGCACCAAAGTTAGCACAGTATGGAAAAGATTGTGTCTATTTGGATGTGTTCTGTAACCAAGCTATTTGATTACAAGCAGAGTGTTTGTGAAGTGACATACACTGCTGGACAGTTGCTAAGGACGGATCATAAACGGCTACATAGCACATAAAAAAGTAAGTGTGGTTGGATGCCAAGTGAAATAAAATAATGTCAGAATGCCAGGACATTACAAGAAAGACAATTTATTGTGCTCTGAAATCCAGAAGGCTTTGGAACGTGTTCAGGGGACAAACAAGCGATTTTGTGCAGAATACGTAAACGTGAAAAAAAATGCAATTACCGTCCGCAGGCGTTCCGGCGTAAGATATCAATACGGGATATGGCCACCATGGAAGGCGATGCAAGATTCCACACGTCGTGTCATGCTTTGCACAACATTATCAAGCAGCTGTTGGGGTAATTTATCCCATTCCTCTGTCAGTGCACGGATGAGGGTGTCCTTGTTTATTGGAGGGCATTGGCGACCAGCAAGACTCCTCCCCAAAGCATCCCACACATTTTCAATGGGATTCAGATCTGGAGAACGTGCTGGCCATACGAGGCCTTGAATATCCTCGCTCTCAAGACACTCCTGGACAGCGACTGTTCGATGACATGTTGTGTTGTCATCCATGAAAATGAATCTATCACGGACAGCACCACGAAACATGTGAACATGAGGTAGCAGAACATCATTAATGTATCGTTGGCTAGTCATAGTCCCAGTTGGAAGCACATAGAGGTACGTACGGCCATTGATCATGATGCCAGCCCATACCATGACACTACATGTCGGATATCGGTCCCTTTCCTGTATGTTTGCTGGACAATATGCAGTACCACTATCACGCCAGATCAGTTGTCGTCGACAATCAGACGATAGACTGTATCTACTCTCATCTGAGAAGAGGACAGCCGACCAGTCATCAGTCCAATTGCGATGTTGATGGCGCCATTGCAAACGGGCGGTATGGTGACGTCTGGACAATGGGATGCACACAACAGGACGGCGGGCGTATAATCCTCCTTCACGCAAACGTCTGACGACAGTTTTTCGGGAGATCCGCTTGCCAGTAGCAGCCATAAACTGATTTGCTACCTCACTAGCTGTGCTGCGCCTGTGTCTTTTTGTTGATAGCACTATGTACCGATCTTCTGCAGGTGTCGTACTGCGAACACGACCTCCCCAGTGACGTTTGCTACACTCTCCATTTGTTTGAAATGATTTCCAAAGCCTTGAAACAACACTGTGGCTGACGTCGAACTCCCTGGCAACATCTGTTATTGTTATTTTTCGCCCTTCTTCAATCTTGCCAATAATACGGCCACACGTAAAATCATCTAGGTGATGTCGGGAAGACATACTGAAAATTGCAAGTTCGTCAATTGATTCTTTCCCTTTCAACTTTGCGTTTGAACAACAACGGTCAATACGCGTCAAATCCTTTATATCTCTTATCAGCGCTATGACGTCACGAACAAGTTCGGCAATCCAAAATTTGCATACGCACAACACGTCTTACTGTATCCCGCACTTATGCTAATTTCCACATTTTCCTGCCTTCCATTTTATGGTTGCTATCGTTGCTATTGTCATCCGTCGTTAGCAATTGTCTGGCAGTGTATTTTTGACAAAAGTAAACCTTCTAAGCATAACTTTTTATTCAACTTCATCATAATCTAGAAGTGTATAATTAGCTCTTTCATATGTAGTTAAGAATTACAGTTACACATAATGTTTCAAGCTATCCTGGTTTAATTAGTATGATAAGTGTAGCTAAAATGGATGTAAATCTAACAAACTCATAGTTGGTGTCTTACGCAGAAACCAACATAACTTTAGGATAATAGTTGCTACAAACCATAAAAATTTTCCTTAAAATAACTATTATTTGGCAAAACTACATTAATTTCTAATAGTAAATTTTAAAATACTCCTTCAAAAATTCCCAAATTTGCTTTTTTATAGAATTTCCAAGTAAAAAAAAAAAAAAAATTGTTGACACCATGAAAAAGACCCATGTTATGTACCCAGTGTACTGCAGGAAGAAGCTGCAATAAAACTGGAGTTCTGTTTCCTTGCTTGATTCATTCAGAAAGGCATGTCTTGGGGAAACAGTGGTTTTTAACATTTTGATCTGCTTCATGGCCAAACATAACATTCTCGACTTGGTTCTGAAATCTCATTTTATCAACATTTGGATCTCTGATGCGCACTCAGCTGTAATGACTGAAATAAATTGGAATGCAACTGTTAAAAACTCAGTGAACTATGTTTTTGCAGTTATTTAATTGTACCAGCCAAAATTCTGGAGCCTATTCTTTAGAAAACCCACGATTCTGGCAGGAATAGTTCTCTTAGATGCCATTTTCATGTGGAGATACCTGTACAAAACAAACAAAATTAATTTAAAAAACTGATCATATTTATATTATTGGTACAACTTGTCTTTTATAGAGTAGTAAATTCCCTGCACAGTATATAGATTAACTAAAATGTGTGCTTTCTTTTTAATAATCTTGCACATTACCTTTTATTTTTTTAGATTTTTACTTTTTAAGGACTTGATGTTTTCATATGTTTTCTTCCCCTTTTCCCAGCTGTCTCACATGCTTAAGTACTTATTTTTTTTAGTTAGGGAATGTAGAAACCATAAGCACCGACTACGGGCGTGCTCGGTTGCTTAAGCATGCCCTGTTTTTTTCCATTTTCCTGGACACACACAGTTCTTTTCACTCTGTACAAACCTACGAGTAATGTTTCCGTTTTTGCTTTTTTTTTTTTTCAGATTATGGGAAAATTCGTTGCAAATCCACATGTTTAAAACGGTTTGGTTTCAGACTGGATCTTCTGCTGAGTAAAGCTATTACTATTACACATACATAAACAGTGGCCAGCAGGAGTGGCTTTAGGCTGGAGGTTCTGCCTCCCCTGAGTTTCCTCTGTGTCAGCTGTCGGCAACAACTTCTCACCCCACTGATAACTGCTAAAGGAGTTCATGACATTGACAAGGATCTGGTGACCACGCTCTCTCTCTCTCTCTCATATATTATTTTTAACTTCCCCATCGCTGACCTCTGTACACCTGTACTATGAGGTCAACGTAAAAGGTTTTACTTCCCCACTCACAGTAAAAATACTAGGGATATTCCGACATCTTCATTTCCGCTAGGAAACATGTTACTCCGTCTTTTTCAGTTTTTATGAACGTGCAGTCTTGTGCGCTTTGATTGTGTTCTACTTGGGTACTTGCCATAGTATTTACAAATGCTCAAATGGAGAAGTTCATCACAGTGACACGAATAAACCGAAAACTGTGTGGTGATGAAAGTGTAGCCCAACTTCAAGTGCTGAATAAAATTTCTGATGATCATGAGAAATCAGTGCCCTGTGCCAGTGATGATATGGAAATGGATTCAAAATCAAAGCATCTGATTCTGATGACAGGTGAGTTTCGTTCAAAGTTACATCCTTCTAATGAACATAGAAGTAAACAATAATCGCCCACCGTCAAACTTCGTAAAGAGGAAACTAGAAGAAGGGATCGAAATAGCAAGAAGAAGAAGTACCACAATTAACGATAATTGTGGTTGGACTCTTCCAACTGAGTGGCAGCAACTACTCCAGTGACGTAGTCCTGATGACAAACTAGGCTTTAGTTCGAAAATTTGACCACCAACTTTTATGAATAATAACCTCTATAAGACCCGTAAAAAAGTTAATTCCACAGTACACTATGAATAGAGGTGCCATAAATTCATTTACAACTAGGAGTAAACAATTTGTCAGTGGCAGGATTTTTCAAAAACATTGGATCAACAAAATGCCATAATTAATGTACTCTGAAAAGGAAAATAAGGTCTTCTGTTCTGTTAGCAAAGTATGTGCGAATAATAAACAGTTACTATCAAGTGCAACCTCATGTGGGAGAGATCAAGACTCATATAATGCCTTTGTTAAAAAAGGTTTCTGTAACTGGTCAATCACTTTGCGTAGGTTTGCTTCGCATGAAAAGAGTAATTTACATCGAGGAGCAATTCAGGCTGCCAATGCTGTTACGAAGGAAACTAATGTTTTGTCTTCCATTAGCGACTCCAAGAAAGAACAGATGTCTGAAGCAAGGCAATGCCTTCGCAAAATATTTACCTCTGCTCAGTTTTTGGCTACTCAACGCCTCGCCCTACGAGGGCATGATGATGAAACTTCAAATTTTTCCCAGCTGGTTAAACTTCGTGCAAACGACGTTCCAGAATTGGATGCATGGTTACAAAAGAGCGGTTATAAATGGCTCTCCCATGACATTGTAAACGAAATACTTGATCTCATGTCCATATTTGTACAAGGCATACTGATTGATAACATAAAACAATCCGATTTTTATTCTATAATGCTGGACGAAACTGCGGATATAACGGTAAAAGAGCAATTGCCAGTGTGCTTCCGGGTTGTTGATAACAATGTGAATGTGCATGAATTATTCTGCGTATTTTATGAACTTTCCTGAACTGATTCAGAGTCACTCTTTTCATCACAGAAAGATATTCTGATCCGATTTTCGCTGCCCTTTGACCGGTGCAGGGGCCAATGCTATGACAGAGCAGTTAATGTTAGCGGGCACCTTTCTGGTCTGCAATCCCAGGTTAAAGCAGTAGAACCTCAAGCTCTTTACATTCACTGTTTCGCCCATTCTTTAAATCTTGTTGTTTAAAATTCACTGAATAACATTAGTGAAATCAGAGACTTTCTTTCACTGATGAAAGAATTAATTTCATTTGTATGTGGTTCCCCCAAAAGATTAGCTAAGTTTGCAGCTTTAAAGCACCTGCTCAGTGACGCTAACTGCATTTTTAAAAGTCAAGGTCTTCGCCCATTTTGTCCAAATAGATGGTGTCTAAGAATTGTATCACTAAACTGTTTAAAAAAAAAATTATGATGTTCTTCTGCTGTTTTTGGACGACATGCAAAAAACGGAAAAAAATTATTCAGGTGCCGAAGCAAAAGGCTACTTAATGCAACTACTTAAGTTTGAGACTTTGCTCATGATAAAGATGCTTATTGCTATTTCATGAGACTTGAAGTTTTAAACCGCGAGCTTCAGGCAGTTTCCTTAAATTTCAACGCAGCCAAAATTGCCAATGAGAACATTACAAAATCGATTAAAACAATGAGAGACACTGAGGAAACTAGAGCTATTTTTGATCTGATATGGGAGGAGGCAAGCAAAAAATCAGATATGCTTAATTTGTTTCCCCCTACACTTCCACATTCTCGGAAGGTACCCCGTAAATTTGGAAATGAAGTTCACAACTTTGAAAATCCTAAGGATAAATGCAGAAAGTTATTTTATGAGATAATTGATCAAACAGTTTCTAGCCTTACTGACAGATTTCAGCCACAAATTTTGTATCACTTTGAAAAACTGGAATCTTTTATTATTGGAAGGGAGGACACCAGTTACC
The DNA here is from genome assembly GCA_039090855.1 of Macrothele yani. Classification (NCBI taxonomy): domain Eukaryota; kingdom Metazoa; phylum Arthropoda; class Arachnida; order Araneae; family Macrothelidae; genus Macrothele; species Macrothele yani. The sequence continues at coordinate 8,756,093 of CM077014.1, forward strand.
TTCAAGCCTTTTACGGCAACGATTTTGACTATGGAAGACTAACATTGCACAGAGACATATTTTTAGATGTTACAAAACAAAAGGATATCGAGATAAAAAGTTTTGAGTGTGTAAGGCAATATTTTGGAAACAGGGAACTTGGTTGCATTTCTCTGAGGAACACGGCATCAGAATAAGTAAAATTAATAAAACTTATCATGGCTATCCCAGTATTGACATGCACTGCAGAATGGTCGTTCTCCGCACTACGAAGAGTGAAAATGTACACCAGGTCTACAATGAATCAGAATAGACTAAATCATGTGGGGTTGTTGAATGTACATTGTGAAGTGACCCAGGAACTCAATATTGATGAGCTGGTAAATGAATTCATCAGCAGAGCTGCAGTTTGGAGGAACACATTTCAGATCCTTCCTACATAGGCGAGGAGGGAAAACAGGTATGAAAAAGTGCAAATGACTATATATATTGTTCATCAAACTTTTTTAAAATCATGTTCATGGTATTTGGGATGGCTATAATCCACTTTCTAGGACTGTGATATGATAACTCAACATGATAAAATAACTTTCTAATAATCGCCGGGTGTCAGTGTTTCTTGGGATTTGGGTCATATCAAAAGTAGCTACGAAGTACGATTGCTGCAATTTACATTAAATTAATTTGTAGTGTTTGCCAGCCTTACAGTAATATAATGTATTCAGATTTGACAACAAGCATGAGATTTGACTGAAAAACAAGCACACTTTCAAAAGTTTACTACTGGCTATTGCATTAATAATAATGCATTAATAGTAATAATAATAATAATAATAAAAGGTTATTTATACATTAATTTTCTTTAAGATGAATAACAAAAAATGATGCATATTTTATTTTATTATTCAACTTAAAGAAAATTAACGTATAAATAACCTATTTTTTTTTTGTAGAGCATGCCCTGAGATTTACAAAAGTCTCCGCCTATGGTAGAAACTGAAGTAAGAAAATTTAAATGGGTGGTGAACAGCATATGACTTTTAACATCGAGAACAGCTCAGGAATAAAGTTTACACCACTTCATAACAGCAACCATATATTTGAAGAAATTACCAGGTACAAATAATGAAGTGAGGCTTGTGAACATCATTCTAAGGGATTCAGTGGGGGAAAAAATGTTAACTAAAGAAAAGAAAATTAAACATAAATGTGGCTGCTAAGTGAGATGAAAAAGTGCATCTGCATAAATGCATAATGTGATCTCACGATCTTAAGTGACAGATTTAGAGCTTTATTATTTTTTTTATTTGCTAAAAGGTAACACCTGGTGCAAACTAGCATGGCCTTGACCTATGGTAACATAATGGCTGCTGGGAAGATTAGCTAAGAATCTGCGTATAAGCAAATTCTGTGGTTGGTTTTAAACTAATTATCAGACCAGGTACCACAAGACACCTTTAGAAATCTTGTTGCATGCATGCTTCCCAGGTAAGAGCTGTTTTGCCAGTACATGGAGGACCAACATCATATTAGGCAGGTGGTCATAATGTTTTGGCTCTCCAGTGTATTATCTGAAACACTGGTGATTCTTCGCTTGTGTCCGCTTTCGAATTAGAATGGCTGTTACTTCAAAGAAGCACCAGATACTTTCTCTTGTGCAGATGTGTTTTTAAGTTTCCTTAAGAGATAGCTATGTCAATTAAAACAACACTTGTATGATTTCCTTGTATTTGCAAAGATTTATTCAGCATTAATATTTTAAGTGTTACAGATGTATACAAAAGTTAACTTGAATGCCAGATGTTTTTATTATTTACATTACACATTTTGCAACATACACTCATTGCCATAAAAATCCGCTCACTAAGAAGAAACCTTGCGTTTAATGCGCAACTCTGAGAATAGCTACGGGGAGAGCAGAGATGCAAATGATTAAGGTTTCATGTGATTCCTCCTGCCCCGCAATTCCAAGACCGGCACTGCAATCACAATCCTTGGGGCTTATAAGGCGCCGTGCAGGGTGATCCACATGCATGCCGAAGTGCACGGTAAGAGTCAGGTGAGATCCCTGAGTGACAGACATGTTGAGGCCACCCTAGATGTGCGTACGGGCAACTGACGGTGTTTGAACGAAGCTGTATTGACGGGATGAGAGAGGCAGGGTGGCCGGAGCGCTGAATCTGCCATCATTTGGGCCAGTCGGACAGCACGGCGCGATTGTGTTGGGAGCAATGGAGACGGGAAGACACCCGGACACGGCGGACTGGCTCCGGATGACCCAGACACACCACCAGCAGAGAGAACCATGAGATCATGAGAGCTGCACCCACAGATCCAACAACATCCTTGTCCAATATCCTGAGACATTTGGCAGCTGTACAAGGGACTCCTGTGTCTGCCACAGCTATTTCCAGATGCTTGGCAGAGGCGAATCTGCACTCTTAATGGCCCTTACGTTTTCTGCCATTAACACCTGACCATCATCGGCGTCAATTGCAGTGGTGTCGGCAGCGACGTTTATTGCTATGGACTTGCGACATACAGTGTTTGGTGACAAATTCCACTTTTGTTTGGGAACGGACAACCACCATGTCAGAGTGTGGAGGACTGCTGGTAAGTGCTACAATCCCAACTTCACTGTACTGCGGCACATGTCTCGAACTGCAGGTGTAATGGTCTGGGAAGCCATCGCGTATGACAGCCAGACTTTGCTTGCAGTGATCCGAGGGACGTTGACAACCAAGCGCTACATACAAAAGATCCTGCGGGGTAGCCCGGAGCTATTTTCCAACAAGATAATGCCTGTCCACACATGGCTCAGGTTTTCCAGGACTGTCTATGTCACGATTCGACGCTTCTGTGGCCTGCTAGATAGCCGGATCTGTCACCCATTGTGCACGTGTGGTACCAGATGGGACGCCGGCTTTCTCCATGTCCCAGTGTTCGGGATATAGAGCGCCAGTTGCAAGAAGTGTGGGCTTATCTATCCCAGGATAACATGTGGCGTCTCTTTGACTCCATGCTGGAACGAATCACTGCATGTATCCGAGCACGAAGCCGTCTGACGCGGTACTAACACTGACCAGAATGTGTACTGTGTGTCAGCAAGAAATCGTCCTGCTACTGTGATATTGTAATCACTTCTGTCCTTGGTATGTACCATCCCACTATTAAAATCTCATTTCAATCTGATGCCTCCTTCTTGGCATGCGAATTTTTATGACAATGAGTATCTTGGTTCCTTGCTTGATCAGAATGATAGTTGCCACAAAGCCTTGTAAATAATGGATCTCTTTAGCGCACAAACTATTCCTGTGTCTTTTCAGTATTACCCAGGTTTTACTCTCATACATAAGAATTGGAATGATTACACTTTCATGATCCTAAATTCTGGACCTTTTTGACAATCATTAGTCCTGTGAAACCCAAGGAAGTAGGATGTTCAAGCTGAATTTACTTGCTTTTTTATATCACTATCTAATGTTTTTTTCCTTCAAGCATGCTTTCTGAATACACAACCGTCTACCCTATCTAACTCTGTACCATTCAGACTAGTCCTACACTTAGTAACAACAATCTGTTTCTCAAAAACTACGACTCTAATTTTTCTCTTATTTATAATCAGTTTTTATTTCATACACACTTCATTTGCTCAGATAGCAAGAATATGATCAGCATACAACAACCTGTCCAAGCTAAAATTCCTAAACCAGTACTGTCTATTTTGGTATCACACATGCATGCATTCAAAAATATGCTGAACAACCATGGGCATAGTACACAATCTTGTTTACCTCTTGCACCAATGGAAAACCAACTAAATAAATACACAATTTGCGTGCACATACACACACACATTCTGCTGTGAGCATACGTAGCTTTCACATGCATTACAAAACTCTGATTTATACCTTCCACAGATGCACCCTGTTTAATTTATCATAAACTATTTCTTAATATGCATTTATAGATTTGGACATGGCTTTTTGGCAACCCATTATTCATGTAGGGATTTCCTAAATCTCTTCTTGTAAAGGAAAATAAAGAGCCATTGGTGAAGTACTTTTTATAATTATGAAAGTGGCACAAAGATGGGATGGTCTTTTTGAAATGTAATCTATATCTATCATAATTTTTTTATACTATCCTTGGGAATAGCTACACAAAATAAACAGTGCCCAACACGTAGCGACTTAAATAGATTTGCAAAAGAGCACCAAACACATAATGGCCTAAATAGATTTGCAAAAGGTCATTCAATTCCAAACAACTGAATCCTTTAAAATAAAAAAAATACAAGTGCCACATAAAATGAAGCTGTAATGAATTCTTACCATTCTTTAGGATTCAGTAGAATATATATACTTATATATATATATATAATAGGGATGTAAGGTCAGGTGATGCGTAACATCACAGCCTCTCCTTGACAAATGTCAACCCCGCCTTCTCGTGGTACGTCCTGTTCCCACTAAAGGGGCTCTGACGACCGCCAATAGCGGTATAACTATACTATCGGGATTAGAGGAAATCCTATCCCACACTCACCAACCCGCTTGGCCAGCGTGGTGAGTTATGGCCAAACCCCTCCAAAATGACTCCACAACTTAAATCTTGGCCCTCAGTCTCCGGCAGCTGGAATGTACCTGGCCAAGGCAGCGGCCAGTGCGACATGAAGGCAGAGGGTGCTAAGAATCCCCGGAGGACCGGACTAGGCTGCCATCTGATGCTGACCTTGGCTACGTATAACGGACGCTCCCTATCTTCTGATTCAAGGCTTCTTGAATTGGAAGAGGAACTACAAAGGATCAAGTGGGACATCGTCGGGCTAAGTGAGGTAAGGAGAAAAAGAGAAGATCTCATCGAACTGAAAAGTGGACATCTCTTCTACTATCGTGGGACAGATACTGGCAGAACTAGTGGTGTTGGATTTATAATAAACAAGAAACTGAAGGATAAAGTTGTAGAAGTTGAAAGTTCCTCTGACAGAGCTGCACGACTCGTTATCCAACTCTCGAGAAGATACCAGGCTCAGATTATTCAAACTTATGCACCCACCACAAGTCATGCTGAAGAAGAAATTGAAGAATTTTATGAGGAAATTCGTGATCTAAATAATAAAGGTAAGCAGCACTTAAAGATAATTATGGGAGATTTCAATGCAAAAATAGGGCAACGGCAACAGAATGAAACTTCAGTAGGTAAATTCGGTCACGGCAACAGAAACCAGCGTGGAAATACTCTCGTAGAGTTTGCAGAGGCAGAAGGGTTTTTCATCTTGAACTCCTTTTTCAAGAAAAAGCCACACAGGAAATAGACATGGAGACGTCCAAATGGGACGACAAGTGAAATTGATTTTATTATGTGTAACAAAAAATTCGTCATAGAAGACTGCAGTGTGCTAAACAAGTTCAACACAGGCAGTGACCATAGATTGGTGAGATGTAAGATGCACCTCAACACTAAACTCGAACGTAGCAAGCTCATAAGACAAACAAAATGTATTGGCATAACCAACCTTAAAAAACACCATAATACCTTCAAATTGGAACTGAAGAACAGATTCTCTGCTTTAGAAGGCCTAACATCGGAAGAAGTGGATATTTCTGAAGTTAACAGAAAAGTAACCAAAGCTCTTATGGAAACAGCAACAAAATTAGCTGGGTCTAAGAACAAATTGCATATGAACAAATTATCAGGAAAAACCAAAATGTTGATGCAAAAAACAAGAGAGATGAGGACAACTAAAGAAGATGCGACTTCCAAAGTGGAATATATAGAGCTATGCAAGACAGTATGAAAAAGTATCACTGAAGACGTAAGGAAATTCAACTGTGAACTAGTAAGGAAAGCAATTGAAAACAACCAAAGCCTAAAGATAGCAAAGGGACATCTCAGTAAGGAAAAAAAAACAGATTATGGCACTGAGAAAAGAAGATGGTTCTGTAACAAGAAAGAGAGGCGAAATTTTGACAAGAGTGAAAGATTTCTACTCCAAATTATATGAAAGGGATGATGCATGTACTCCAGGCATCATGAAAAGTACCAGAGTTCTTCCAGTCCTTCCAGCAGAAGTTGCACATGCAATCAAGAACATGAAGCGGGGAAAAGCTCCAGGAGAAGATGGAATTACTGTAGACATCATACAAGAAGCAAGTGGAGAAATTGAAACAGTACTTGCCCAAATTTTCACTCGATGCCTTAATGAAGGGAAAATTCCTGAGGATTGGAACAACGCTACAATGATCTTGCTACATAAAAAAGGTGACATTGAGGATCTCAGGAACTACAGACCTATCAGCCTCCTATCAGTGGTTTATAAAATCTTCACTAAAGTTCTTTCACACCGCTTGAAGGTAACACTGGACATGGCTCAACCGAGAGAACAAGCTGGATTCAGGAGTGGCTACAGCACAATAGATCATATCCACGTACTGAGAGAACTAATTGAAAGAGCGAGGGAATATGAACTTCCATTGTGCATGGCTTTTATCGATTATGAAAAAGCCTTTGATTCGGTGAAACCATCAGCAGTTACAATGGCTCTGAAATCATGCGGTATTGAAGATGCATACATTAATATTATTAATAACATCTATGAAAATGCAAGTGCGAAGATTCTGCTATTTGAAAATACAACACACATAAAAATTGGAAAAGGAGTGAGACAAGGTGACACCATATCTCCGAAGCTCTTTAATGCCAATTGGAAAATGTCTTTCAATCACTGAACTGGGAAAACAAAGGCATAAAGATTAATGGAGATTATCTAACCCACCTTCGTTTTGCTGATGACAGTCGTTTTTGCAACTACCCCATCAGAGCTACAGAGTATGATGCAGGAACTTGCTGACAAGAGTAAAGAAGTGGGATAAAAATTAACTTTCAGAAGACAAAAGTGATGTTCAATGCTTTTACAAGAAATAAAGATTTATCGATTGATGGAGAAAAGCTGGAAATAATAGACACGTACGTTTATCTTGGACAGCAGATATCAAGCGAGGGTCACATTGGTGAAGAAATTAATCGGCGTACAAAACTTGCCTGGAGAGCTTTTGGAAGAAACAGCATAATTTTCAAAAGCAATATGCCATTATGTTTTAAAAGAAAAGTGTTTGATCAATGCATCCTTCCAGTGCTTACGTATGGTGCAGAGACGTGGACCTTGGCTAAAAGAGACATACAAAGGCTGCAGACAACTCAAAGAAGCATGGAGAGGTGCATGCTTGGTGTAACCAGGAGAGATAAGAAGAGGAACACGTGGATCTGAAAAATGACAAGAGTGGAAGACATCATGATCAGAGTTAAATCCCTGAAATGGCAATGGGCTGGACATACTGCCAGAAGAACAGACCATCGATGGACAGCCGAAATTTTAGATTGGATTCCAAGGGACAGGAAAAGACCCAGAAGAAGACCACATGGGAGATGGGTGGATGAAATTCGAAAGTATGCGGGAGTGACATGGAGGAGACTGGCACAAGACAGACCGTTGTGGAGGAAACTTGGGGAGACCTTCGTCCAGCAGTGGATTGATAATGGTTGACAATGATGATGATGATGATGATATATATAATAAATATTTAAAAACACGAGAAAATTTTAAGACTGTTACTGAAATCCAAAAAATTATAACTGAAATACAATGAAACGAAACTACAAAATTACAAAGCTAATATCTCGGTTGCGCAATATGCAGCAGACTGAAGGAATTGCGAATTATAGAGTTATGAAACAACAACAAAGGAATATCGAACTAAAAATCTTTTGTGAAGTCAGCAACATGGTAAAATAGAAATAAAAATAAAATGAAACTGAAAAAACCAGGTTGCCTTCATCAGGAGAGCAACAGCCCAGGGAGTTGCTTTTCTGGTATCAGTGAACGACTAGGAAAAACCAATAGTCGACTGATCCTGCTCCCGAAGCCACTAAATCCAGACCAGTAAGAATGAAAAACATCCGAATGCTAAAAAACTGTAGAGAACAAAAAACGGTAACTTACGCAAAGATGGTGCGAATCCTGCGGCTGGAGTAAACAGCTGAGCAACCACTACCACCGAAATACAAAGGGAAGGAACAAGAAATAAATAGTTAACACGGAAATGTTGTAATAGAATGTTAAACACAAGCGCAGAACCTAATTGGCCGAACCAGGTGGGCGTGGCAATAGATGTAAGACTGTGTATGTAGATATTCTTCAGCCACAGTGGACCCGCCAAGTGGCATTTGGTGTTACCTGCTGAATTTAAATTTGTTAGGTCCTATGTTAGTACAGAGTGTTGATATGCAATTTAAAGCTGAGGGAAGTAGAATTAAAATTAAGAATTAGTTGATGTATTTAACGTCTGAGAAAGTGGACTGGAACATTATTATTTTTAAATTTAATGACTAAGTTGTTGAGGTTTTTTGTAATGTTTTCAGTGTTAGAACATATTCTGGCAATGCGATGAAACTGAGAAATAATGACGTTACGGTGTATATCATTAGAGACATTAGAAGACCAGTGGGTGAAGAATTTTATATCAAAATTAAAATCTTGTCTTTTATCATAGAGGTCGATCCGAAAGCCAATTTTTTTGTTGATGAAAATGTCAAGGTCCAGAAAGTTCACATGATTAGATGTACTATTAGTTTTTTCCAGGGATAGGTCATCGGCATAAATTGCTTCACTCATTTGTGAGAAACGAGGGTTATTGAAGACAATGATATCATCGATGTATCTCATATTAATCACGGGTTCATCGGGTTGAGTAGCAAGGAATGCAGATTCGAAGTGGTGTAGGTAAAGATTTGCCAGACTGCTTGAGAAGCTGCTACCCATTGGAATCCCTCGAGTCTGCTGGTAGAGCTTGTTTCCTACAACTGCATAATTATGGCAAATGCAGAAGTCCAAGGTAATGCCAGTATTGTGAAGTGATGCTGTTATCCAGTGAAAAAAACAGGTCTTTCATTACTAGGAGTAAGCCCGATAGTGAGATGGATGTAAACAAGTTTTTGAAATCGTAGGTATCCACAGAAGTGATACAGTTAAGCATAGGTAGAGTTTCAATGACCTTAGCATTGCTGTAAATAATCCAGGTAGAATTTAATTTCTTCATTATGGTTGAAAGGAAGCTGCTGAAAAGCTTACCAGCTTTGCTGTTGTAGCAATTGCCTCCGCTGGTAATGAATCGAAAGGACACCGGTTGTTTATGGAATTTCGGAATGCCGTATATGAATGGATAGTTAACGTTAGAAGCTTGAAGTTTGATACGTTTATATAAGGCAAGAATCTTTTTTTGAGGTGGTTTTTGTACTTTGAGAAACAGGGCTATAGGTTTCTGTGTCATTTATTTCTTGAATCATGATCTCCATGTAGAATTTTTTGCAGATGACTGTAAACATCTGTTTGAACTTTTTTATTTGCTGTAAAATCTTAGGCATATTGATGACATCTGTAGAAGCATCTGATGCTGGAGGTAGCCCTTGGAGCGAATGCAGAACATCTTTGACAGTGGTGTCCATCCATTCATGAAAAGCTTCAATGGGTAGGTTGAATTCATAAGAAAGCTGAAGTGCAAAATGCAGTAGGTTGGACTTCAGAACGGAAATATTAGCTTTGGGGCACAGTTGCTGAGGTAATCTGTATTTAGAACCTAGAAGCATCACCTGATGCAGTTCCTTTAAAGGCACAATATCTAGGTTTCATGTAATGATGTGCTGGTGATGTGGGTCCACAAATCTGTGAAATACACTTTGTTGGCATAAACAGAGCCTGTCTCTATTATCAGAAAATTTATCAATGTCCAGAACCGTTTGCTTGTAGTTAAAAATCAGTCTTCCCAGTTGTTTATTGTAATGGTAGCAGGTTAGTAGCTTAACAGAGTTCTTCAGTGGGAAGAGGTGAACATTCCTTGTAAATGTGGATTTTAGTTTTATGTGATCAAGAGCTTTAGAAGTGAAAGTAAGTTCACAGTATTTCTTGACTAGGCTATGGTCTGAAGCTTTCTGTTGAAAGGACGAAAACCTATATTTAAGGAGGTCTGTAATCAAGTGGGCAACATCTTCGCTTTTGAAGGCGTAGTTTCTCAAGGTATTGGCAAGTGCTTTAATTTTGCTGTTGTTGAGTCTGAAGATTGTAGAACGGCACTTTTTGATAAAGTTCAGGTGTAAGGTATCCAGATTAAGCAGCATATCCAAGAAGTCAATGGTCGCATTAGGGGTGTCACCACTGCCCCTCGTTCCCCTGCGTCTGGTGGTAGATCTGTTGAAGGCTTTATATTTGAAATTATGGTAAATGCAATTATTATTTAAGTTAAGTTGTTTGCCACTGAAAAGGTTGTTGAGACCATATGGATACAGAGTTTCAAATTGTAGCATGCTCAGGTTTTCGAGAGTTAGTCTTTTTCCCAGTAGTGGCTCGATAAATATAATTTTCAAGGTGATATTATTGAAGTCATGAGTCTGAAAGTGCCGGATTTCGTGGTCGTTTTTGTTCTTGTAGGTTCTGATGTTAGATCTGTGGCCATTGATGCGGATATGTAATGGATTGCTGCTTTGTCCAATGTTGCTGCTGAGGCAAGTATCACATGTAATCATGTAGACACAGTTTCTGGTTTTGCAGAAAACAGGAGAATTATTGTCACCAATGTTAGACGGATCAGCATGACAACACGTCTTACATCTACGATCGCAGTACCTGGGAAATTGTAAAACAGGAACGGAAGTAGAAATTGCAAAATTTTTTTCTTTTAAGTTTTTTTGTAAATTTATGAACAGAGTCAAATGGAGACCGTAATGTGTTGGTAACGCTGAATCCCTCTGCCTCAGATCCAGGTACCGGAGGCTGTAGTTCATTATGAGATACATCGTGATATCATTGTCTTCAATAACCCTCGTTTCTCACAAATGAGTGAAGCAATTTATCCCGATGACCTATCCCTGGAAAAAACTAATAGTACATCTAATCATGTGAACTTTCTGGACCTTGACATTTTCATCAACAAAAAAATTGGCTTTCGGATCGACCTCTATGATAAAAGACAAGATTTTAATTTTGATATAAAATTCTTCACCCACTGGTCTTCTAATGTCTCTAATGATATACACCGTAACGTCATTATTTCTCAGTTTCACCACATTGCCAGAATATGTTCTAACACTGAAAACATTACAAAAAACCTCAACAACTTAGTCATTAAATTTAAAAATAATAATGTTCCAGTCCACTTTCTCAGACATTACATACATCAACTAATTCTTAATTTTAATTCTACCTCCCTCAGCTTTAAATTGCACATCAACACTCTGTACTAACATAGGACCTAACAAATTTAAATTCAGCAGGTAACACCAAATGCCACTTGACGGGTCCCCTGTGGCTGAAGAATATCTACATTCACAGTCTTACATCTATTGCCACGCCAACCTGGTTCGGCCAATTAGGTTCTCCGTTTGTGTTTAACATTCTATTACAACATTTCCGTGTTAACTATTTATTTCTTGTTCCTTCCCTTTGTATTTCGGTGGTAGTGGTTGCTCAGCTGTTTACTCCAGCCGCAGGATTCGCACCATCTTTGCGTAAGTTACCGTTTTTTTGTTCTCTACAGTTTTTTAGCATTCGGATGTTTTTCATTCTTACTGGTCTGGATTTAGTGGTTTCGGGAGCAGGATCAATCGACTATTGGTTTTTCCTAGTCGTTCACTGATACCAGAAAAGCAACTCCCCTGGGCTGTTGCTCTCCTGATGAAGGCAACCTGGTTTTTTCAGTTTCATTTTATTTTTATTTCTATTTTACCACGTTGCTGACTTCACAAAAGATTTTTTGTTCGATATTCCTTTGTTGTTGTTTCATAACTCTCTTTCTCTCTCTCTTTCTCTCTCTCTCTCTCTATATATATATATATATATATGTATATATATAAATATAAGCTCTTTAATGCCACATTGGAAAATGTCTTTCAATCACTGAACTGGGAAAACAAAGGGATAAATATTAATGGAGATTATCTAACCCACCTTCGTTTTACTGATGACGTAGTCATTTTTGCAACTACCCCATCAGAACTGCAGAGTATGATCCAGGAACTTGCTGACAAGAGTAAAGAAGTGGGATTAAAAATGAACTTTCAGAAGACAAAAGTGATGTTCAATGCTTTTACAAGAAATGAAGATTTATCGATTGATGGAGAAAAGCTGGAGATAACAGACACGTACGTTTATCTTGGACAGCAGATATCAAGTGAGGATCACATTGGTGAAGAAATTAATCGGCGTACAAAACTTGCCTGGAGAGCTTTTGGAAGAAACAGCATAATTTTCAAGAGCAATATGCCATTATGTCTTAAAAGAAAAGTGTTTGATCAATGCACCCTTCCAGTGCTTACGTATGGTGCAGAGACGTGGACCTTAACTAAAAGAGACATACAAAGGCTGCAGACAACTCAAAGAAGCATGGAGAGGTGCATGCTTGGTGTAACCAGGAGAGATAAGAAGAGGAACTCGTGGATCCGAAAAATGACAAGAGTGGAAGACATCATGATCAGAGTTAAATCCCTGAAATGGCAACGGGCTGGACATACTGCCAGAAGGACAGACCATCGATGGACAGCCGAAATTTTAGATTGGATTCCAAGGGACAGGAAAAGGCCCAGAAGAAGACCACATGGAAGATGGGTGGATGAAATTCGAAAGTATGTGGGAGTGACATGGAGGAGACTGGCACAAGACAGACCGTTGTGGAGGAAAATTGGGGAGACCTTCGCCCAGCAGTGGATTGATAATGGTTGACAATGATGATGATGATAAATATAAATCATCATCAACTATTATCAATCCACTGCTGGACGAAGGTCTCTCCAAGCCTCTTCCACAACGGTCTGTCTTGTGCGAGTCTCCTCCATGTTACTCTCGCATACTTTCGAATTTCTTAGCACCCTCTGCCTTCATGTCGCACTGGCTGCTGCCCTGGCCAGGTACATTCCAGCTGCCGGAGACTGAGGGCCAAGATTTAAGTTGTGGAGTCATTTTGGAGGGGTTTGGCCATCACTCACCACGATGGCTAAGTGGGTTGGCGAGTGTGGGATAGCATTTCCTCTAATCCCGATGGTATAGTTATACCCCTATTGGTGGTCGTCAGAGCCCCTTTAGTGGGAACAGGATGCTCCACGAGAAGGTGGGGTTGACATTTGTCAAGGAGAGGCTGTGATGTTACGCATCACCTGACCTTACATCCCATATATATATATATAGGGCTTTTTAAAACTTACTACTGAATACTAATTCACCTTGATTTTTTTGCAGTGAAGTATGAAGTAAGTATTTAATCTTCACTTTTATTTATAAAAGTCAGTTTTTTATATCCATAGTATGAGAAATTGAAAATTGGTTTTTCTTTAGGGGAATGTTGATGCCATCAAAATTTTGCAGTATATGGAAGAACAAACAGGATTTCTAAAAGGCAAGGGAATCACTCCGAAGAGTGTCGTAGTGCACAAAGTTGTAAGTAAAAAAAAAAAATAATAATAAAATCAATCGAGTGTCCTAGTTTAATTTGTTAAAATCAGTTTTACTTCAGATGTGTGTACACTGGTGTCCAAAAGTTAAACATAGTTGAAAAAATGGCCCATGCTAAATCAATGAAAACAGCAGCAAAAAAAAAAACTTGCAGATAGTGACAGCTGGCACACATAGATGGGGTTAATGAATGGCTCAATAGCGTGTGACTACATATAATGTATGAATGCTAAGAACTGGAAAGCTGTAATGGTATAAAAAATGGGATAGATGTGGAGAAATCCATTTCTTATTGCCCGTTCATTCCATTTGAAACACCCCTATAGCCAGTATAGACTGATTTGTTGCTGTAACAATGTACATGGACAGCATATTATACATGGTCAGGCTATATATAGGGGTGTTGGAATCAGAGTGAACATTTAGTAATGTTGCCAAGGTAATAGGTGCGCACCAACTCATGGTGTCAAGACTTGAGAAAGTACCAAAAGACAGGAAATGCTAGCTTTCCTTGTGCAGGGTGGACTACAAATTACCGTGGCTCAGGATGACTGCTATGTGACAGTAACAGCAAAGGGTAGCAGATGCATGTTAGTGAGAGAGCTCACTGTATAACTGTCCATGGCGAGGGAATCAACAATTTTGTATCAAATGATATAAAGAAGGCTTAATGAACAAGGACGTGATGCAAAATGACCTTGATTTTTTGCATCCCAGTCCCTCGGTCAGTGAGTAGGGGCAGGTTGTGGTTCAGACAACATTGGGACTGAATAGCAGACCAATGGACCAGTGTTCTCTTTTCTATGACAAATCCAGATTTAGTTTACAGAATAATACCTGTCGTGTTGAGATAGTGTGGAACCCATTCTGATGTGGGGAGACACGTTCTGATTGTGTGAGAAATGAAGATGTGTTGCAGTTGTGTAATGTGAAGCAAAATGTTGTTAGCAAGGTGAAGACTAATATGCTTTAGCGGTTTGGCCATGTTGAAAGAATGAGTGATGAGATGCTTACTAAGAAAATCTTTTTAGCCCAAGTAGCAGGAAGGAAAGTCAGAGGAAGGCCAAGGAAGTCATGGGAGGATCAGATTCAGGAGTGTCTGCATGAGTAAAAGATTAAGTATGAAGTATAGAAGATCTTGTGTATGGCGTGTGATGCATGCCAGTGAAGCCCGAGTTGTATGTCAAGATTGCTGTAAATGGACAAGTTTGGTAATGCAACAATAAGTAAAAATTATCTGGTAGTTTATATTTCTTTTGGAGCTAACCTCTGAATCTCAGAAAACAGCTTAGTGATGCAAGTATCATCATCATCATCATTGTCAACTATTATCAATCCACTGCTGGATGAAGGTCTCTCCAAGTTTCTTCCACAACCGTCTGTCTTGTGTCAGTCTCTCCCATACTTTCGAATTTCATCTACCCATCTCCCATGTGGTCTTCTGGGTCTTTTCCTGTCCCTTCGGGGCTGCGGGTGGCCTAGTGGGCAACGTTCATGACTGCCACAGAAAGGACCTTGGGTTCGATCCCAGCAGGTATGAACATTCGATCCACTAAATATCCGCCGTGTGTCGGATGGGTACATTAAGCCATCAGACCCTGGGTACTGGCCCCCCGGTAATAAATATGGGAGTCTTTCTCCCCCTTTCTACTTTGCTTCCGTGTCACTTTCCTATCGGGCACTCTAGCCCAAATCTCCTAGCTTCCTATTTCTAAGGGTTGTTTAAGACCCGGGGTCAGACACTCCCTTCCTAAAATCCTCTGCATATGATCATTTTTTTTTACCCTGTCCCTTGGAATCCAGTCTAAAATTTCGGCTGTCCATCGATGGTCTGTTCTTCTGGCAATATGTCCAGCTCATTGCCATTTCAGGGATTTTACTCTGATCATGATGTCTTCCACTCTTGTCATTTTTCGGATCCACGTGTTCCTCTTCTTATCTCTCCTGGTTACACCAAGCATGCACCTGTCCAGGCTTCTTTGAGTTGTTTGCAGCCTTTGTATGTCTCTTTTAGCTAAGGTCCACGTCTCTGCACCATACGTAAGCACTGGAAGGATGCATTGATCAAACACTTTTCTTGTAAGACATAATGGCATATTGCTCTTGAAAATTATGCTGTTTCTTCCAAAAGCTCTCCAGGCAAGTTTTGTACGCCGATTAATTTCTTCATCAATGTGACCCTCACTTGATATCTGCTGTCCAAGATAAACGTACGTGTCTGTTATCTCCAGCTTTCCCCCATCAATTGATAAATCTTCCTTTCTTGTAAAAGCATTGTGCATCACTTTTGTCTTCTGGAAGTTCATTTTTAATCCCACTTCTTTACTCTTGTCAACAAGTTCCTTGATTATACTCTGTAGCTCTGATGGAGTAGTTGCAAAAATGACTATCTCATCAGCAAAACGAAGGTGAGTTAGATAGTCTCCATTAATCTTTATCCCTTTGTTTTCCCAGTTCAGTGATTGAAAGACATTTTCCAATGTGGCATTAAAGAGTTTGGAAGATATAGTGTCACCTTGTCTCACTCCCTTTCCAATTTTTATGGGTGCTGTATTCTCAAATAGCCGAATCTTTGCACTTGCATTTTCATCGATGTTGTTAATAATATTAATGTATGCATCTTCAATACCGCAGGATTTCAAAGCCATTGTAACTGCTGATGATTTCACTGAATCAAAGGCCTTTTCAAAATCAATAAAAGCCATCCATAACAGAAGTTCATATTCCCTCACTCTTTCAATTAGTTCTCTTAGTACGTGGATATGATCTATAGTGCTGTAGCCACTCCTGAATCCAGCTTGTTCTCTCTGTTAAACCATGTCCAGTGTCACCTTCAAGCAGTGTGAAAGAACTTTAGTGAAGATTTTATAAACCACTGATAGGAGGCTGATAGGTCTGTAGTTCCTGAGATCCTCAATGTCACCTTTTTTGTGTAGCAGGATCATAGTAGCATTGGTCCAATCCTCAGGAATCTTCCCTTCATTAAGGCACCGAGTGAAAACTTGGGCGAGTACTGTTTCACTTTCTCCACTTGCTTCTTGTATGATGTCTACAGTAATTCCATCTTCACCTGGAGCTTTTCCCCATTTCATGTTCTTGATTGCATGTGCAACTTCTGCTGGGAGGGCTGGAAGAACTCTGGTCCTGGTACCTTTCAAAATGTCTGAAGTACATGTATCATCCCTTTCATATAGTTTTGAGCAGAAATCTTTTACTCTTGTCAAAATTTCGCCTCTATTTCTTGTTACAGAACCATCTTCTTTTCTCAGAGCCATAATCTGTTTTCTTTCATTATTGAGATGTCCCTTTGCTCTCTTCAGGCTTTGGTTGTTTTCAGTTGCTTTTCTCACTAGTTCACAGTTGAATTTCCTTACGTCTTCAGTGATACTTTTTTGTACTGTCTTGCATAGTTCTATATATTCCACATCTCCTTTAATTGTCCTCATCTCTCTTTTTTTTTTTGCATCAGAATTTTGGTTTTTCCTGATAATTTGTTCATATACAACTTGTTCTTAGTACCAGCTATTTTTGTTGCTGTTTCCATAAGAGCCTTGGTTAGTTTTCTGTTAACTTCAGAGATGTCCACTTCTTCCGACATTAGACCTTCTAG
This sequence comes from Macrothele yani, assembly GCA_039090855.1. Taxonomy (NCBI): domain Eukaryota; kingdom Metazoa; phylum Arthropoda; class Arachnida; order Araneae; family Macrothelidae; genus Macrothele; species Macrothele yani. The sequence continues at coordinate 8,773,177 of CM077014.1, forward strand.
AGCAGAGAATCTGTTCCTCAGTACCAATTTGAAGGTATTATGTTTTTTAAGGTTGGTCATGTCAATACACTTTGTTTGTTTTGTTCATGATGAAAAATCCTGCCTCTGCAAACTCTAAGAGAATATTTCCACGCTGGTTTCAGTTACCATGACCGAATTTACCTACTGAAATTTCGTCCTGTTGCTGTTGCCCTATTTTCGCATTGAAATCTCCTATAACGATCTTCAAATGCTGATTGCCTTTATTATTTAGATGACGAATTTCTTCATAAAATTATTCAATCTCTTCTTCAGGATGACTTGTGGTGGGTGCATAAGCTTGAATAATCTGAGACTGGTATCTTCTCGAGAGTTGGATAACAAGTCGTGCAGCTCTGTCAGAGGAACTTTCAATTTCTACAACTTTATCCTTCAGTTTCTTGTTTATTATAAATCCAACACCACTAGTTCTGCCAGTATCTGTCCCACAATAGAAGAGATGTCCACTTTTCAGTTCAACGAGATTTTCTCCTTACCTCACGTAGCCCGATGATGTCCCACTTGATCCTTTGTAGTTCTTCTTCCAATCCAAGGAGAGCCTTGAATCAGAAGATAGAGAGCATCTATTGCAAGTAGCCAAGGTCAGCATCAGCCGGTCCTCCAGTGATTCTTAGCACCCTCTGCCTTCATGTCGCACTGGCCGCTGCCTTGGCCAGGTACATTCCAGCTGCCGGAGACTGAGGGCCAAGATTTAAGTTGTGGAGTCATTTTGGAGGGGTTTGGCCATAACTCACCACGCTGGCCAAGCGGGTTGGTGAGTGTGGGATAGCATTTCCTCTGATCCCGATTGTATAGTTATATGACTATTGGCGGTCGTCAGAGCCCCTTTAGTGGGAACATGATGCACCATGAGAAGGCGGAGTTGACATTTGTCAAGGAGAGGCTGTAGTATGTTACGCATCACCTGACCTTGCTTCCTGATACAAGTATATAGATAGATATATAGAGTTGCTTTAATGGATGATTTCCGTAAAACTTAAGACATCCAGTATATTTGCTGGATCTTAACCCAATAGAGAATGTATTGGGGGTAATAGGTTTCAGCTCACTAACCTCCCCTTTGAACTCTCCAGGAGTTACAATCTGCTTATGTATGGGATTTAACGCACAGGGTGTTGTTACTTTCCTCATCAACAACATGCATTGTCAATGTTACACTTTGCTGTAAGGGGTCATCAGACATTTTACTGAACTATTGTGAATGAATAGATGCGTGTCCAGGTAACTCTTCCAGTTGCCAACCTACTGAATCACAGTGCATTTCTCTAGTTTATCCCATATTTTATGTGAGTTATTGGGTTGGAGATTAAAGAAGCAGGTAAGAGAGGAAGCACTTTTGGGGTTGTTGCAAGGTAGAGTTACTGAGAATGAATATCGCTGTAAGAAGCATGAGGCAGCTAAGTTGGTTTCACCAGAGTAAGGCAAAAGATATTGATAAAAAAGGTGGAAGGGCATGAATTGGCTTTTTGGGAAGATAGAAAATCTTTTTGGAAGTACATAAGATATAGGAGAAATGAAATTCTAAGTCGTGTGAATAATGGGATTGGAGAACTGATATGAGAGCCCAAATGAGTTAAGTGAAAGATGGGGTGAGTACTTCTGTGAGGTATTAGAGCATGAGAGCAAAGGTGATTCTGAGGCAGAAGCAGATGACATCACAGTGAGAGATGAAAGCACTGGAGGGATCTCAAGAGAAGAGATGTGTAAATCTCTAAAATCTCCTCAGAATGGTAAGGCTCTGGGAGTAGTGGCGTAACTGTTGAGATGTTAAAATATGGTTGTGATTCTGCAATTGACTGGTTAACTAAAATTTGTTAGTTGTGCTGGGAGTTAAGAATGGTCCCTCAGGATTGGAGGGATGCTATCATTGTTCCCTTGTATTAGGGAAAAGGTGATCCGACTGAATGCATGAATTCAAATTGACACATAAATTTTCACAGTCAAACGTTATATATTGGCCAGTTGAACTTTCATAGCAACTTAAGGTGTGAAACAGAAACATTTAAGAAATATCAGACGATTATTTCATATATATCTATATTCCACGTATAACTTCATGATTTGGTTAAATACCATAATGTGAATCTTGAATTCTTGTGTTGTTAGTTTGCTGAATGTGCCAGGGAAAGTGTTTGGAAAAGCTGTTATTTATAAGATACAAGGTCTTACATCAGAGAAAGTGTGAAATGTACAGAGTGATGTTATGCCTGGTAAGGGCTGCACTAACCAAACGTTTGCATTACGTATGATGAGCAAAAAGTATCTTTTTGTTGGTAAGAAAGTTTTTGCTGCCTTCATAGATTTGGAGAAAGCTTATGATATAGGATTCTTCTGTGGAAGATTCTGATTAAATATGGTATTACCAGGGATCTACTCAACAGTGTGAAAGCTATGTATGCTGGCAGTAGAGCTTATGTATGAGTTTTATCGAAATGGTTTTCTGTTGGTGCAGGAATTGGACAACATTGTGTCATGTCACTATGGCTGTTTAATATATTTATGGATGCATGCATGAATGTTGCCAAAATGGAACAATACTGGTTTATTTCTTGGTAATATCCGTGTGTGCAGATTGCTGTATGGTGATGACCCAGTCCTATTGGCAGAGAGCAAAAGTGAGTTGCAGAGTATGTTGTCCCTTTCGGAGGTATGAAGTTTGTATGAAATTCAAACTGAGTATAAATAAGGGAAAAACCAAAGTTATGGTTTTTGAGTGAGGAACTATTACTGCTGAATGCAAGATAAGTCTAAATGGCACAATAATTGACCAGGTGAATGAGTTTGTGTATTTAGGAAGCATGTTTGACAGAGAGAACAAATTAGATAGCAAAATTAGTAGGCGAGTGAATTCTTCACTGAAAGTCATAGCTGCTTTAGGAGTATTTTACAAGAATGATGGTTTCTCAAGAAAGTCCAGAATGGCTGCATATGAAAATGTAATTGTTCCTACTCTGATGTATGGCAGTGAGACTTTGGTACTACAGAATAGAGATTAGCTCGGGCCCGGGCTCGGACGGGCTCAGAATTCATTAACTACCAAAAAACTTGGGCCCGGGCTGAGAATTACACGTCTTGAATTTCATTACTGTAATTAATTCAACATGTGTAATTCCGAGCCCAGTTGAATTACACGTGTTGAATTTCATTGTGGATTTATTACCATGGCGGAAGGATTTTAAATTTCCTAAGCTAGCTGCCATTGCAAGACAAATTTTGCTTAGCAAGACTTGCATTATGCATTGTCCAAAAGCAAAGATTAGTTTAAGGAGGTCTGGTATCGAAAAACTGGGAAAAAATCACATTCCCATTTTTTGTATTTTATTAAAAATCAAGAATCTTATCTTTAAAATGCTGTATTAATTTCCAAAATTGTGCAGTTAGAAGTATTGTTATTTATTTTTTTAAATTTCCTTACTCCCGCGATTTTTGGGGGGTCGTTGGTTTTTAGTGCAGCAGGTTGAGTTTTTAGAGAAAAGATCAAGTTGAAGCGCTGAGGCATTAGATGCAATTCTCTCTCTCTCTCTCTCTCTCTCTCTTTTTTCATGATGAACTTAATCTGGAAACTGCACACACATATGATAATATTGTGATTATTATGCTATTAAGTGCAAAGCTTTGTTAATGTTTCAAAATGCAGAATAATCTGGTCTGGAATGCTTTTACGTTCTTTTTTTTTTTTTTTAATTTTGGAAATTTCCCTACATGCCTTTTTTTTATATTCTACTACATCACTCTAAACTACCTTTACCAATTAGCATATATGTAAATTATATTGCAAAGATTAGTTTTCTAGTGTCAAAATTTCAAGCACTTGCAACTGTCTGTACGGTGTTGTACATTTTATAATGCAATTTATTCAAAATAAAAGTAAATTTAGAAATCAAAAAGAAATAACGAATGGAATTTTTTGTTTCTAAACGATTTTCTTTTCTTCAGCTTTTACCAAAATTACTGATTCCCCTGATATGATCGAAGGGCACGTTGATTATTTATTTATTTTCAAATCCACATTTTAGAACATTTAGCTTTATGCATAGTATTTCTAAAAACATATTAATATTGTGAAGTGGATTAACTGAACTAAACTCTTTAAACTAATGATTTTTAAACTAATCCTTGCTTGGGCCATATCTTTGGCCAGTATATAATGCGTAAATGCAAGCCTTGATAAGCAAATTTTTCCAAGAATCCGGGCCTGGGCTCCTAAATTTATGTGCTGGAGAGATGTATTACTTATAGGGGGTTTATGGCAAGACACGCTGATCACATGTGTGAAGATATGTTGCAGTTGTGTAATGCGAGGCAAAATATCAGTAAAGTGGAGACTAATCATGAAAGAAATACGGGATTACGCCATATAATACAAATTTTGAAGATGACAATCCGTTTTTTGGCGTAAATGTGACAAGGATGGTAAGTCAGATAATATCCGAAAACTTGAAAATTTTCATCGTCCTGGAGCGGGACTCGAACCCGCGTCTCCCAGAAAACGCCTAGGTATGCTAACCACTACACCACCCAGAACGACCAAGTTTCATCTTCAAAATTTGTGGAGACTAATATTCTTAGGAGGTTTGAGCATGTTGAAAAAATGAGTGATAAGATGCTTACTAAGAAAAAATTTTCAGCCATTTAATTAGCAGGAAAGAAAGGTAGAGGAAAGCTATTTAATTAGCAGGAAAGAAAGGTAGAGGAAAGCTAAGGAAATCGTGGGAGGACCAGATTCAAGAATGTCTGCATGAGAAAAAGATTCTGAGTACGAAGTACAGAAGGTCTTGTGTACATCATGTGGTGGATGTCAGTAAAGCTTGAGCTGTGTGACAAGATTGCTGTAAATGGAGGCGTTTGATATGGCAATAGTAAGTAAATAATCAGTTAAACATTATATGGTGGATTGTCTTTCTTTGTGGAGCTAACCTCTGAATCTCAGAGAACAGCTTATTGATATGTATGCTATCTTTTTTTCTTTTTCTTTTTTTTTTTGTCCTAGGCTAGTGACTTTTCATAATTGTGTTCCTTGAACCTGTTAAGGTTTTTTCTTTTTCAACTCTTTTAATTTTCTGTGCTGTTATTTCTGTTAGTGTTCTAGGTTTGTTTCTGTGAAAATGCTGATAACTTCGTCATATGGCACTATGGTTTGTCAAAATCCGTGCTGCTGAATAGAGCAGAAGCCTCCATTAGGATTCTCAGCCAAGAATACACCAGACTGGGAGGGAGGCCAGTCTAACAGTGGAGGACACCTCATATGACATTACAAATTGTAATGGTCCCTTGCTACAAAATGGAGCTGATGCTTCCATTAGGATTCTCAGCCAGTAATACACTGGGTAGCCACTAACCCAATGTTGGGGTAAGGGTACGAAATTCAAGGGCAGCTGCCAGAAACGACTTGTATCTGCATGGCCAACATGCAGGGATTCTCTCTTTAATTTGCATAATATTCATAGATAACTACCATGAATTGGATTGGCAGCAACAGGAATGAACCCACAACAGTTGCCTACCACACAGACATGGTTAATATTTTTTTCAATTTCTATTTGATTTTTCCATGCACATGATAATACTAGGCTATTACTATTGCAATTGTATCATTTTGTCTTCTCAATACATAATATAGTCTGTTGTATTTTTTTCATTCCATCTTTTTGTTGGCAAACAGGTTCAATATTAGTCCAATTAGGCATTGCTTGATTATTAAAGCAGTAATCTATAAGTTCTGTTCTGTTTTGCTTTTTATTCCAATTTTTTAAATGTTCAACTAGATTTCAATATTGTATTTTGTGCTACCAGTGTACTATATTAGCTTAGCATTATGGATATCCTGGTTAGGGATTTTATATACACCAGATTTTTTTTAAGATCATCGTATGATCCTGGTTATTAGAAATTTTTTATATCTTGCACTTTGATGCCGATATTCATATTGTGTTTCCAACAGTTTTTTTTTTTTTTTTTTTTTTTTTTTTTGCAGTATGTCAGTTCCTTGTGGTATAAATGGTAAAGAGCCACGATATGTTATGGTTTTATCTTTATTTCAAGGTTCAGTCATTTTAAGTTGTTATAAGCATTGTATTGTTTGTAATATCATCTATTGTTGCCTTCCTAAATCCCTAACATGTAGCCAATTGTTTGAGGTATGGCTGTGTATGCTTAGAAAGCTGTCAATTTATAAGTTTTAGAGTGATCTAAATCATCTATAACATTTGGGGGAACATCGATGTTTTAAAAATCTCATATTGAGGTTTAAAAAAAACAAAAAACAACCCTGGAAGTTCAAGATCTATCTTAATCTTCCAGAAGTCTATTCTATTCCAATAAAAAATTCATGTGGATAAACTTTCTACATCAGAAGTTGTTACTATCAAAGCATGAATAATAAATTGAAAGAACATCAAAAAGATGTAAAAATGGGGAACTCTAATACTGCCTTAGCCTCCTTCAATTTGGGAAACACCTCAGCTGAATCCTATGGGAAAGATTCAAAGTGATTTGTGCTATTTTTCAGTTCCTATACTCTTTGATATTGTGAAAGTTTGGATATTTATCTTTGTTACAATAACTGCAATTTGGAATCTCCATATATCATTCCTGTTATGTGGAAATCTGTACTCTTTTGAAATAAATACAGCGTTCATGAATCTGGTAACAACTTAGTCAGTTTCAATCCAAACTCTGGCTGAAGGACTAAAGACATAGTTTGAAAGCTTCCATGCAAAATATAACTTTTACATAACTTAAGCATATTCCTTTATTTTCTTCACATTCAAGTCATATGTTACACATTAAAAATATGAAAGCTATACCCTGTTACTTGTCTGTCTGTGCATTTTTCTTGCTGCAAACAAAAATACACACAAAAATAACTCATTTTATTGCCATCGTCTTGACCAAATCTGCATACGAAACAAGTACAGTGCACTCACGAAAAATAAGTATGGTAGAGGAGAAAAAGATAATTCTTGACTTTTCAAACCCTAACATGTTTGGAGGAAGGGGAATGCATAAAGAGTTTGGAGCAATAAAAATAAACATGGAACAATTAAATTTTCTGTGAATATTTTTATTTTTGAAAATTCCAGTATAATGGGGAGATAAATCACTTCCTCAAGGCTTTACCCAGATATATTCCTTTGGTTCTAGTTGAAGAAATTTTGTTTTAATCTTTCTTCCCTCTGAGTTCTTTTGGATTTTTACAGACATTTCTGGCCTCTTGATTTTAGTCAAGGCCTGTTCTCTCAATGTATAGAAGGATTAACAAAAGATTTGTTTACTTCTGAAGAATTTAAATGTTGTTGCCAGGCTCCTCATACTGTTTCCAAGTTCCTCATACTGTTTCAAAGTTCCTCAAACTGTTGCCAGTTATCAAACTGAAATGTTTTCATTGTGTATTTTGTAATTCTGTTGTTGTTGTAATTAAGTTGTTTAAAACACCACTTATTGTTTTGAAGGCTCATTGATGGCACTGTTTTTTTTTAATGTAATAACTTTCTTTAATTAGTCTCTTGTTTTTATGAGATTCATAGTCCAATATTTTGATTTGTCCCCATAATGACTTACATTTGCAAAACTGCATATGATTTGCTAATACACTGTTTTGATCTTTGTTATTTATAACCATTTGATGTTCCTTAATTCTGATTTCCAATTTTCGAGATGTTTGTCCAATATAATTACTGTTGCAATTAAGTGGAATTTGATGTATAACATTTTTCTTTCCATCTTGTCTATTGTATTTCTGTATTTTTCTTTATTAGCTAAATATGCAACTTATTTTCTGCTGTAATGGCTACTTTTATGTTATTCTTTATTAAATGTTTATTTATTTTGGCATTTAATTTTCCATAATTGACCATTGGTATATACTTGATTATTTTATCAGTTTTTTCAATCTTTTTGTTGTTCCTTTTAGATTGTTTTTGTCTGACATTTTGCACAATGTTAATGACAGACTTTTTGGGAAAATCATTGTCTATTAACTTTAATGCCAGTTTTGTCATTGCTTTTACTTGATTTTTATATGATGAAAGTAATTTAGCTCTCATTATTAAATTTCTTGCTGTGATAATTATCACTGCTTTTGAGTGGTACGAGCCAAAATTCAATAATATGTTGGATTTTTCTTTCTTGAAATTATGCATAAATTCCAAACTTTTTGTATCTCTCATGATTTTTTTTTTTTAAAAATCAAAATATTGGACTATGAATCTCATAAAAACAAGGGACTAATTAAAGAAAGTTATCACATCCAAAAAAACAAAAACAAAAAACAATGCCATCAATGAGCCTTCAAAACTAATAAGTGGTGTTTTAAACAACTTAATTACGATAACAGAATTACAAAATACAAAATGAAAACATTTCAGTTTGTTAACTGGTAACAGTTTGAGGAACTTGGAAACAGTATGAGGAACCTGGCAACAACAATTCCACTTAGTAGTTCTAATTCTGACTATTATATAGCTTTAATTATTCTACTATTCTCTTTTACGTGCGATATTTCAAAGTAACTTGTACAAAAATCTAGCAGATAATGCTTACCTTGGCATTCCTTTCTAGCGACGGGAACATTTCACGCACGTGTTTTCCGGTCTTTGTTGATGTTATTGTCCTAAAGTCTGTTGTATGCGATGACTGGCTTTACTTCTCACACTTTTCGCTAGGTATACTCATTGGATCTTTGCCTTAGGATTCAAACATCAATTTTTACCGTTCTTTATACTCGAAATTTTCGCCCATACTCTGGGCATCTTCAGGAGCGTGGCGACTTTACCACCGATGTTCGTGGTTAACTTCGCGCTAATGGAGTCTGATACTCCTTGTTGCCATTCGTCGGAAATACTTTCCTGGATATATTTCGTTATCAAGCACGGCTGGCGCCATCTATGTTTCGTTAAAAACACTTTTTTTTTTTTTTTTTTTTTTAAATTTTCTTCTCCTATCCTGGTTTTCTTGTCTTTTTTTGCCGGTTTTTCTTTTGTTGTTGTTTTTCTTGTCTTATTAGTTCTTTCCACAGTCCCGATAATGTGCTAGGGTCATTCTGGTTACATACCCTTGCTTTATTTTTGTAGATTAATATTGCTTCTTCCCTCCTCATTTGCCTTTCCGATTTTTTATTCTTTTTTAGCATTTTAATTTCATCGAACTTTGGGAATGTCTGGTTTTCCATGCAGAATTGCACTAAAGCAGTTTTTGGCTTCTTTTTTTTGCCAGTTAGATATGTGTTGTTTAAGTCTTTTTTTTAATCTGTTTTTCGTACTTCCAATGTACGATATTGGGGGTATGTGTGCAATTGGAAATTCGTAGGTTCCTGATTCTTCTAGCATTTTTCCCTCTGTTTTTTTGTTGACAGTCATACTTTTCACGGTGTGCACTGAGCTTCCTAGTTGTAAGTCATATTTAGCACAGTGCCTATTGATTTCTTTACTCACTCCTTCCAGGTATGGGAAAGCTCCAATGTATTTCAATTTTTTATTCCTCATCTTCCTTTGGTTGTGCACTTCTTGGCCTTCTTTACTCTGAGTCATATGCTTTTTACTCTCATGTATCCATTTATTTTACTCTCATGTATCCATTTATTAATTAGCTTGCTCGGGTACCCATACTCTTGTGATATTTTCGAGATAAACTCTAGCTCTTGATTTTTTAGCCTGTTGTTAGATGTGTGTGTGTACGCTCGCCGTATCAAGTTTACTATGCTGTTTTTTTTATGTATCACAGGATGGTGCGATGAGTATGGTATCAGTACAGGTATGTAAGTTGCTTTTCTGAACACAGAGTATTCAAAACTATTTTTGTTTTTCTTTAGTTGAATGTCCAAGAAGGATAGGCAATTATCCTCTTCAAACTCAATAGTTAGCTCTATGGTGTTACATATTTTGCTAAACTGCTGTGCTACATCTTGTAGCTCGGCTTTGTTAAGTTTAGACATTATAATAATGTCGTCTACATATCGAGCATAAAGTATTGGTTTTTCAGGTAAATTTTGAATAATTTCTTTTTCGAGGTATGCCATAATCACTTCTGCGTATAATGCCGATAATGGTGATCCCATAGGGCCACCTTGCGTTTGTTTAAATATATTTCCTTCAAAATGGAAGATGTTGTTTTCCTTGATGAAATATAAGGTATTCTTTAGCTCTTTCAGTTGTGACAAGTTTAGTTCTTTGTTGATGCTTAGTTGTTGCTTAATCAATTCGATGGCTAGCTCGACAGGAGTGTTTGGGTATAACGCCTTAACGTCCATGGAGGCCATAGTTATTTGCCCTAGGTCTTGATTAATTAATTTGATTTTTTCTATAAACTCATAGCTATTCTTTAATGTATATTGATTCCTCATGAATATTGGGGATAGATAGTTGTATATCTTTTTTTCTAGGTTGATGAGTGGTGAGTTTTTTTTCGATAGAATCAGTCTTAGAGGTGTGTTTTCTTTATGAGTTTTAATTTTTGAGAATATTTTTGGCATCCCTGCTCCCATTGGAGGGTTTGCATTTTTATTTCTGTTGGTAACGTGCTGTGGTTCCTTATATTAGCCAGGAAGGTAAGTTGTTTGTCGGTGGGATCTTTGTTGATGCTATCGCACTGTAGCTCTGAGATGGCCGTCCGCATTTTATCATTATATTCCAAAGTGTCCATAATAACAATAATCTCTGTTTTGTCCGCTTCGCAGAATTTGATCGTGGGGTCTATGCAAAGATTTACTAGTTGTTTTCTGTCATACTTTAATTTATTAATCTTACAGTTTTTTTTGTGCTTAGCGTTATACTCTTTAAGCATGATTCTGAATAGCTTAAACCTTAGATCGGTAGCATGTTCTGGATGCACTCGCTGCACAATATCTTCTAAGATAGGAATGTACTCTTCTGTTCTTGGGGTTTTAGGTGGAAATGCGTATTTTTTCCCACGTTGTAGCACTGCCTTTTCACTAAAAGTTAGCGCTCTCGATGATTGATTCACAAACACTGGGTATTCTGTACTTTCATCACCCCTCATTTTGATTCCGTCTAAAAGGGTATTAAATTTCTTGGCAGTTGAGCTTTCTGCCGCCTTTTGTTGGCTTTCGACTATTTCATTAATTTCAGTGAGAACATCGTCTATAATAAGGGTTTTCCATGTCCCGTTTAAAATTCTTATATTCAGTATTCAGTATCTGGTTCCACATATTATAGCACTGAATGTGGTTTTGGTATCGTTGTTTTCTTTTATACATGATTTCTGCACTTAGTCTTTTCTCTTGACACGTTAATAGCAACCTTTTGTCTTTTCCATGCATAGGTTTGTTGGAAATTCGTAAGTATTTTGGTATAATATTAAAGTCTCTACAGTTCGTTAAGAACTTTATTTGGATATCTTCTTTTACCAGTTTAATTTTCTTTTTTTAAACTTCCTTATGATGTTTAGTTCTTTAGGCGTCAGCAGGCTTCTATACTTCATTATCCGTTCACGTATCGTTGTTTCGCACGTGGCCGATTCTAATGCATGTATAACGAATAAATTCCACTTAGTAGTTCTAATTCTGACTATTATATAGCTCTAATTATTCTACTATTCTCTTTTACGTGCAATATTTCAAAGTAACTTGTACAAAAATCTAGCGGATAATGCTTACCTTGGCATTCCTTTCTAGCGACGGGAACATTTCACGCACGTGTTTTCCGGTCTTTGTTGATGTTATTGTCCTAAAGTCCGTTCTATGCGATGACTGGCTTTACTTCTCGCACTTTTCGCTAGGTATACTCATTGGATCTTTGCCTTAGGATTCAAACATCAATTTTTACCGTTCTTTATACTCGAAATTTTCGGCCATACTCTGGGCATCTTCAGGAGCGTGGCGACTTTACCACCGATGTTCGTGGTTAACTTCGCACTAATGGAGTCCGATTCTCCTTGTTGCCATTCGTCGGAAATACTTTCCTGGATATATTTCATTATCAAGCCCGGCTGACGCCATCTATGTTTCGTTAAAAACACTTTTTTTTTGTATTTTTTTTTAATTTTCTTCTCCTATCCTGGTTTTCTTGTCTTTTTTTGCCGGTTTTTCTTTTGTTGTTGTTTTTCTTGTCTTATTAGTTCTTTCCACAGTCCCAAAATGTGCTAAGGTCGTTCTGGTTACATACCGTTGCTTTTTTTTTGTAGATTAATATTGCTTCTATTGAGTTTGAAGAGGATAATTGCCTATCCTTCCTGGACATTCAACTAAAGAAAAACAAAAATAGTTTTGAATACTCTGTGTTCAGAAAAGCAACTTACATACCTGTACTGATACCATACTCGTCGCACCATCCTGTGATACATAAAAAAAACAGCATAGTAAACTTGATACGGCGAGCGTACACACACACATCTAACAACAGGCTAAAAAATCAAGAGCTAGAGTTTATCTCGAAAATATCACAAGTGTATGGGTACCTGAGCAAGCTAATTAATAAATGGATACATGAGAGTAAAAAGCATATGACTCAGAGTAAAGAAGGCCAAGAAGTGCACAACCAAAGGAAGATGAGGAATAAAAAATTGAAATACATTGGAGCTTTCCCATACCTGGAAGGAGTGAGTAAAGAAATCAATAGGCACTGTGCTAAATATGACTTACAACTAGGAAGCTCAGTGCACACCGTGAAAAGTATGACTGTCAACAAAAAAACAGAGGAAAAAATGCTAGAAGAATCAGGAACCTACGAAATTCCAATTGCACACATACCCCCAATATCGTACATTGGAAGTACGAAAAACAGATTAAAAATAAGACTTAAACAACACATATCTAACTGGCAAAAAAAGAAGCCAAAAACTGCTTTAGTGCAATTCTGCATGGAAAACCAGACATTCCCAAAGTTCGATGAAATTAAAATGCTAAAAAAGAATAAAAAATCAGAAAGGCAAATGAGGAGGGAAGAAGCAATATTAATCTACAAAAATAAAGCAAGGGTATGTAACCAGAACGACCCTAGCACATTATCGGGACTGTGGAAAGAACTAATAAGACAAGAAAAACAACAACAAAAGAAAAACCGGCAAAAAAAAGACAAGAAAACCAGGATAGGAGAAGAAAATTAAAAAAAATAAATAAAAAAAGTGTTTTTAACGAAACATAGATGGCGCCAGCCGTGCTTGATAACGAAATATATCCAGGAAAGTATTTCCGACGAATGGCAACAAGGAGTATCGGACTCCATTAGCGCGAAGTTAACCACGAACATCGGTGGTAAAGTCGCCACGCTCCTGAAGATGCCCAGAGTATGGGCGAAAATTTCGAGTATAAAGAACGGTAAAAATTGATGTTTGAATCCTAAGGCAAAGATCCAATGAGTATACCTAGCGAAAAGTGCGAGAAGTAAAGCCAGTCATCGCATACAACGGACTTTAGGACAATAACATCAACAAAGACCGGAAAACACGTGCGTGAAATGTTCCCGTCGCTAGAAAGGAATGCCAAGGTAAGCATTATCCGCTAGATTTTTGTACAAGTTACTGGCAACAACATTTAAATTCTTCAGAAGTAAACAAAGCTTTTTTAATGCTTCTATACATTGAGAACAGGCCTTGACTAAAATCAAGAGGCCGGAAATGTCTGTAAAAATCCAAAAGAACTCTGAGGGAAGGAAGATTAAACAAAATTTTTCAACTGGAACTTAAACCAATGTGCAGATTTTGACCTGAAGCATGAAAACTTGCCAGGTTAATTGCTTTAGGACTAAGTGTCAGATCACAAGTACATCAAATCTACATTATAAAAATATAACTATAGATATCTTTCGATGTTTTTAACGTGTTGCTTGCCATTTTAAAATCTCAAATGTGGAATGGGTTACTTATCATACATGTTGGGCTGTAGAAACACCTCTGCTGTATTATCTATATTTATTGTTTTTTTTTTATTCAAGATACACCAAACTTCTCAATTTCTTTAAAGTCCTATTCTTCCTAAGTCAGTATGACTGACAGAGACCCTTAACAGTGGGAACCAATATGATTGACAGAGACTAGGATTTCAAAGAAACCAAGAAGGTTGGTGCATCTTAAAAACTCTCTTTTTTTAAACAGAAATGATAAAGATGTTCCTAGAACCAAATGTGTACATGACAAGCAATGCATTGTTCCTTTGATATATCGAATATTCATTTTTTATTTTATGTAAATTCAATAAAACATTGCTCAAAAATACCAGCATAGGCTATGATACACTACTGTTTGAGAGATTGAAAACATAGCACTGATAACTGACTACATTACCATTAGCCTCAGCAGTATGCAGTAAATACAGTTTTTACAGTTGTCTGTTTCTCTGTTGCACTTTGTATCTTGAAGAGGGATCTGAAAATTGGTAGATTTCCTTCGACATTACTTTCATGGTCTGTTAATCCATAGTGAATTTAATGAATGTTACTGCTATATATTAATTCATATTGCCTGTTCTTGTAGCAACAAGTGTTAAAGGTTGATCAGAACGTTCAATAAAAAATATTCTGAAAGCTATACTTTTTGCATGTTATTCCTAGGAATCTGTGATATCATACCCGGTGGAGGCCATAAACATAGAAATAGGAAACAAAGTCAATTTATTGTAACAAAAATTTTAAGTTGAAAATTGCGTTTTTGGAATTCAAGTTTTCACTCAAAATTCTCCTTACAATAAATTGATTTTGTTTCCAATCTCTGTTATTTGTATGGCCTTTGCAGGGAATGATGGCACAGATACCAAGAAATAACATTTTAAAAGTTTAGCTTTCAGATTATTTTTATTGAATTTTCAGATCAATCTTTAATTATTAAATTGATAGTATGCCATAACCATCACATAATTCTATGAACAACTTGAACTCAGAAAAAAAAAATATTTCATTTTATAAACCAGGTTAGAGGATCAATGGTCACCATGTATAATTTTTATAATAGCTGGAAGGGTTTTTTCTAGGCAGCCACATTTTAGCCAAAATATCTGGAGATTTTTAAGTGGCTGTTAGATGGATGGTAAAGATTACATTGTTGGTACAATTGAGTCTAACGTAAAAATTAATACCTTTGTATAAATTTTGGAAATTAAGCTTTTTCATTTATTTAGTGTGTGCAACACTAGTGTCTATCTGAAAGTTATTAATTTCAAATTTGTAAAATGATAAGTCATCAATTTGATTTCTTTCATTGTGTGTTTTGTCCAGGATGTTCCAGGAGATGAAACAATGTTACATTTACGGACAGATGAGAACACTTCTCCCCATCTGCTGATCTTCACAGCTGGAGATAATATAATTGATGCCTACATTGTGGGTGATAATCAGGTGATTAAAACAGATGCCAATTCTTTATTTGATGCCCTCCTTGTATTGATAGCTACATATTACACTTTCAATTTGGAGTACCCTAAAGTTTTCTCCCAGGTGTTGGGCTTGCTTCAGACTTATGTTGTTGGAGAAAGTTATGCAGGAATAAAAAGTAACATGTGTACATTGTTTGTAAAGAAACTCAGCCAGAATTTATCATCAGGATGAGCAATACTTACTTACTTAGTATCTTGTGATTTGGAACACCATCTGTGCACAGAGACATTTTCCAGGCATACTGTGTTCTCAGTGATGTGTGAACAGTCTATTTCATAATGAAAAACGTTTTGATAATTAATTCATACTCAGTGATGTTTATTTAAATCCACAGACTACATGCGGCCTAATCTGCTAAAACAGTATACTGCTGATATGCATTTTTTGAAACTTACCCTAAGAAACATTGTATAATGTCATCAGTGTTGTATTAAAATGTAATAGTGGAAAAGACTAATTCGTTTTTGTAACCTTATATATACTGTGGATGCTTTTTATAAACAATTCATGAAGCACAAATGAAAGATGTGAAGCTTTTGTGTTGGCTTTCCTGCACTTTGTGAATGAAAATCTCAGAACCAACTTTAGTATAATTATGTATTTATAGTTAGCCTAAACATTTATTGGACACTAGTTTCAAGTATAACATTACTTAACACTGCTCCTTGTTTTTATCATCTGCAAATATGATTGAATTTTGGTAGGGTGAGTAGCAGAAATTGATTTGGGAAGCTGTTTCCACATATAGTATTATTTTTAGGATTCTAATTTCAGAAATAATTAACCACAAATATTTTTGTAAATACATGCCAGGAAAACTTGTATCGTGAGGAGTGTCTACATGGTAACACTTAAATACAGCATTTCTGCACTAAAAATAATTAATGTATGTGGTTTAAAATCAAAATATAATGAACTCCTTTCTTTTTTACTGCAATTGGTTAAACATATAATTTCTGTAGATTAACAAAGTTTGATAGCTTCATTTAATGAATTCTATATTAATGGACAATCCATAAAAGTAGAGCAATCTCTAAATTTTCATGCTTGCTGCTTTTCAGTTTTTTAACTGAGTGCTGTGTCGCCTTTCAGATCCTATCCATATATGTTTATTGCTTAATATGCCTCCTACTGTTCCTCTGCTAATTGATTTATCAAAAAGGCTGGAAAAAGTGATTTGCTACTGATTTATCACTGAACCTGGAGTTATGCTCCTTGAATTCTTTAATAAAACTTTTCATATGAACATCAAGACATTATCCCAATTTTAGGATGCTTTAAAACAAACAGAAGGTGTAGAACAATAAATGTGCCCAAGTATCATCTGTATATGAAAGAGTAACTACTGAAGGCATTGAATAACTATAGATTGAGAATCTTGAATGTGTGACAGGAATACAGATTTTCTTGTCCAACAACATTTTACCCATTGTGAGATGCTTTAAAACACACACAAATACTGACAAATGAAAAGCATGTATAATAAGTAGTATCTTGTTATAAAATAACCATTGAAAGTATCAAATAACTGTAGATTTGAAAATCCTGAATGCTGGCGATTAAGCTGATGCTGCTTGGATAGATGGTCAAGTGCATCATATAAAGAGGATAATTAGTCCTTAAACTTCCATTCAGTACACACTTCAATTTTTAATTAGTGTAATTTCTTCTGGAAATGGGTAGAAAGGCTCTCTTTTGAAAGGACACAAGCACCACTCATCTTGCTTCTCTCTGAAGCTGTAAATGATAGATCTGTTTCTGACCTTTGACCACTGACGACACCAAGGGCAACATGTAACAATCATTCCTTTGGCAGTGGAATGGGTTGCAAGAGTTGCTGTTAATTCACCCATTTCTCAAATGGGGAAATCTTCAAAAATGGACTTGCATACTTGCCAACTTTTACGGATTATCTGTAAAATTTACGGATTTCTGCTTAATTTTACTGATTTACAGATAGAGGTCTTTTTTTACAGATTTTTTAACATTTTGATTGCTCAATCGAAAATATTTCAACCCCCGGCAGCCATCCACTTAGATTTTCTACCAGACCTTACGAGCGCTGTATCACGCAATGATGTCATCTTTGACTCGCTGGCTTCGTGACATCATGCGGTAGCTCTCTCTCTCTCTCTCCACGGGAGTGCTCAAGTGATGTGCCGACCAGAGTTCGCCAAAAACGCGTAATTATGCGTTTAGTATGCATCGAATGATTTTACCAATGCATAAAACTACGCATCGAATAATTTTACCAATTCATAAAAATACGCATCGGGACGGTACTTCGTCTTTCAGAAACGGAAGTAAACAAAATAAAGATTTTTTCCGTAATCATTATTTCTTTTTCCTGTGATGTTGCCTCTGTCTAGTATTGTTGTTATGTACAATTTTATTCCATAAATTTTTGTATTTTAGTTTAAAAATGGAGGAAAAATTTCCGAAATCTGAAGACAAAAATTTTTTGCTGTTATCTTTAGGCATGAGAGTGCGACAGCTTCGAGGAATTTCTCCTTTTCCATCATAATTTGGTTTATCCTCGAGATCGATGCATAACTGAGCAGAAATTTTTAAAATATTTTTTAACAGAATTTTTTTTACATTTTTTATATGCCTTAACGTAACATTAGTGCTTTAAATTATGTCCATTGATATTTCAAACATACGAAAGTATGCTTGCAGGATTTTCATAGAAAATTGCAGGATTTTTCTCTTCTTAAGGTTGGCAAGTCTGATTGAATATCTGGGTTAATAGCAGCCAGTGGGATGTTTTACACCAGAAAATTGTCACTTTGACAAAAAGCAAGAAATTTGGCATGGACTACTAGCTATGTTCTAGACACACACAGCAGCCTTAATAAAAGTTAATAACTTTGTGCAGAGAAGTCCTTTCTTTTGAACCTGCATTTTTTGATGGGCATTTTCTTGCAATATTTTTAACAGTGCAACAGAATGCAACCTTGTCTACAAGATGGATGTTCATTTTCATATTAACATTTTTGGGAACACATTAACAAAAAGCAAGAAATTTGGCATGGAGTACTACTAGCAGTGTACCAGACACATGCAATCTTTCTAAAACTTAATAACTTTGTGCAGAAAAGTGCTGTCCTAGCAAAACAGGACAAAATTTACAACCCATTTTTAGTGGGTAGAAAGAGGAAGTAGCAATTTAAAGACATATTTTAATAAGGTCCTACTATGTTTTCACCAGAACACTTTAAACTTTATCAACCAGAGGCAAGAATCAAATCTGCATTGCTCAGTCCTGATTCAAGCAAGCTACTATGATGGACCTGGAATAAATAATATTTAAGCAAATAAGTAGTCCAGAATCAAATGCACATCTCTTGCTTTCCATTGGAGTGTACTTAAACAACCCAGAATAAAATACAGTAGGACTTGGTTATAACTGCTTAGGGACGATAAGTATGGCATTGTGTCTGAGAGTAATGCTGACCAGTGCTGTGATAATAGATCAGAACACATTATTAGGGTGTAAGTAATTGAAATAAAAAAGGGAGGCTTACCAAATTTCAAATTATAAAAACAATGTTTAGTATATGTATCCAAATTAATGATTAAACTGATAAGTTTTTAAAAAACAAAACCTACCTGTTAGCTTAAATCAGTACAATAGTGAAATTGATTTTCCAATTTGTGTTACTATAATTAGTACTTAAATGCTAATCAGTTTTTCTAAGCAAGCAGGAAATATAGCTGCACTAATTTTCAAGGATGCCCATAATAATTTCATTTGCATGTCACATCATCAAACTAGGAATCTCATATGCTGCTGAAATACCACATACAGAGTGATTGCTAACGTGCCACCCTATTATCAATCTGCACTGGAAATCAGTTAACTTTGTCAATGGAGTCATTTTGCATTCACAGTTGTGCTATTGTCTCATCATATGAGCATATTTATAATGAGGTCCGTGACATGGCTCATGCATAGGACCAAATTCACTATCAATAGAGATTGTCTGGATGTTAATGGTAGGGCAGTGTAATTGTAAGCAAAACAGTGATGGTAAAACAGAAAAGTAGAATACCTAAAGCAATTCCTTCTACCTCTTCCTCTCCATCTATATTGCTTTCATCTATAACAAAAAGTTTAACAAAACAGAAGTACACCACTAAAAAAAAAAGAGAACATTTAAAAATTCACAGTGAAACATTTTTTAATTACAGATTTTATAGAGGTGATTTTTGACACATTTGATGGTAAAAAAAAAAAAATGATAGCCTCAACTACTGGGATTTAACCCTAACCTAAAAAGGAAGAAAGATTTTAACACAGATCTACAAAAAAAAAAAACAAACAAAAAAAACCCCACTAACACAGACAATATATTAGACAACTACTTATACCACTCAAACTACATAAAGTCTAATACTGCAAAACAATTTTTGGGGAAAATCAACTTCCTAGTCTCTACAGAAGCCCAAAAAGACATTCACAGAGAAGAACTGGAAAGAATTTTGTCAGAAAATAATTTCCCCTCCCCATTCATAAAGATTATATTTAAGAATAAGGCAAACAAGAAGAAGCAGGAAAATCTCACATCAAGTTCACAAGCAAAATTACCACACAGGTCTCTTCGAAAAACAAAAAAAAAATCACTGTGGAATAAGTTTTTTAACGGGTTATAATGAAGTAAATTTCTCCGTCATTTTTGGTCTACGCCGGGATTCGAACCCGAGTCCGCTTATTCCGGAGCAAGTCGCTCTACCAACTGAGCTACGCAGACGTTCATTCTGATTGCTGTTTGCCTTTATGTCGTGTGCGTCCTGCTGGCAGATACGTCACACCCCCCCCCCCCCGAAAGAGGGCCGGGGGCATGGCCCACGGGTCAGCCGTGACCATGAATCGTTGCAGGCAGCCATCCACTGTGGAACGTGCACTTGAGAACTCCCAGTCAATCCGGTGTGTGGAATGCAACGTCACACACATTTATTTTTCGAAGCGCTGGAGTAGAGATTATCTGATTTTTCCTATCTCGCGGTGTGGAAATTACATCACACCAATGCGAGATTTTGAACGGCCGGGTCATCCGGATAGTTCGGGCGCCATTATAACAAAGTAAATTTCTCCGTCATTTTTGGTCTACGTCGGGATTCGAACCAGAGTCCGCTTATTCCGGAACAAGTCGCTCTACCAACTGAGCTACGCAGACGTTCATTCTGATTGTTATTTGCCTTTATGTCGTGTGCGTCCTGCTGGCAGGTACGTCACAGGGTCTTATAGAGGTTATTATTTTAAAAAGTTGGTGGTCAAATTTTCGAACTAAAGCCTAGTTCATCATCAGGACTATGTCACTGGAGTAGTTGCTACCACTTAGTCGGAAGTGTCCAACTGCAATTATCGTTAATTGTGGTACTTCTTCTTCTCGCTATTTTGATCCCTTCTTCTAGTTTCATCTTTACTAAGTTTGACTGGTGGGCGATTATTCTTACTATGGAGTATCCACTTGCTTGTATATGTAACAAAACAGGGCTAGACAGACATATACAAGCAAGTGGACACTCCATAAATTGGGACTCAGTAAGAATAATCACCCACCAGTCAAACTTAGTAAAGAGGAAACTAGAAGAAGGGATTGAAATAGCGAGAAGTACCAAAATTAATGATAATCGTGGTTGGACACTTCCGACTGAGTGGCAGCAACTACTCCAGTGATGTAGTCCTGATAATGAACTAGGCTTTAGTTTGGAAATTTGACCACCACCTTTTTTGAATAATAAGCTGTATAAGACCCGTAAAAAAGTTATTCCACAGTAAACTATGAATAGAGGTGCCATAAATTCATTTACAACTAGGATAAAAAAGATCAGTAAAAAATGTAAAATCAGGCTTATCCCAGAACTGTATAACAAGTTAAAAGAAATCCTTCCATCTCTAAAACAACAAGAAAAAGACATCCAATTACAAGAAGGGGTAGTCTATAGTATAAACTGTGTACTTGCAGACTAAAATACATAGGTGAAATGAGGAAAGTGTAAAAGTCCGTATGGCAAAATGTAAAGAAGCTATTAGAGACATTGGAAACAAAACAGGGTTAGACAGAGATGTACAAGCAAGTGGACCTATATAAATAGGACTCAATAAAAATAATCACCAAGTAATCATATGTAGTAAAGAGGAAACTTGAAGAAGGGATAGAAATAGTGAGAAGTAGTACCACACTTAACAATAATTACGGTTGGCCACTCCCAACAGAATGGCAACAAGTACTCCAGCGATGGCCCTGATGATGAACTAGGTTCTAGTTCAAAAATTTGACCCCCAAATGTATTAAAAATTACCTCTATAAAACCCGCAATCGAAAAAAAAAGTTTGCTGTTGGTTAATAATTGGAGGTGCCATGATGTCATTAATTACTATTTTAGAGTCTTAGCCTTATTTTTCACAGGAATGATGGGTTCTCAAGGAAGTCCCGAATGGCTGTGTATGAAAGTGTAATTGTTCCTACTCTGATGTATGGCAGTGAAACCTGGGTACTGCAGAAAAGACGTAGGAGTCGTTTGTGTGCTGGGAGATGCGTTACTTACGGGTGGTTTGTGGCAAGACACGTTCTGATCATGTGAGGAATGAAGATGTATTGCAGTTGTGTAATGTGAAGCAAAATGTTGATAGTAAGGTGGAGACTAATATTCTTAGGTGGTTTGGCCGTGTTGAAAGAATGAGTGATGAGGTGCTAACTAAGATTTTTTCAGCCCATGTGGAAGGAAAGAAAGGTGGAGGAAAGCCAAGGAAATCATGGGAGGATGAGATTCAGGAATGCCTGCTTGAGAAAAAGATTGAGTTTGAAGTACAAAAGGTGTTCTGTGTGGTGTGTGATGGATGTTAATGAAGATTGAGCGGTGTGTCAAGATTGCTGTAAATGCATACATTTGATACACCAACAGTGAGTAAATTCTAGTTCAATCATTTAAATGTGTACTTGGCATGCAGTCTTTCTTTGAGGAGCTAACCTCTGAATCTAAGAGAACAGCTTAATGATATGAATGTATGTATGTAAGTTTTTGAACTTCACACCCATAACAGGATACATTTTACATTGTGATTATATAGAAATCTCTTCAGCACATCATAAGTTCTGACACACGAATTCATAAACTTTCCAGCTGTTATTCTTAGTATGAACAAGGTAAAAGTGCCTGGTAGGATGCCCAATTTTTGTTTTATAAAACCATATCAATAAAACTGTAAATAAAAAGTTTTGTCGTTATATCTATAGTATGTAGCAAAGTAAGATTTCAGATTAAATATTCAATTTATTCCTCTTACTGTTATGAGTTAAATCTTTGGCTAATGTTTTGGCTTTTTTTGCTGGGCACATTTTGAGACTTATTCTCATGCTTTGTGACTCAAACATTGAAGCCTTGAAAGATCTAAAGACCAGAAGTGTGGAATTTATCTATAACATTCCATTCCATTCAGCTCGGAGTAAAACCAGAGTTGATTTATTAATTGTATTGTTACTGACATGTGGAAACACTGTTCTAAATCCATTTAGTATATTTCTTCCCTATTAAGTTGCTTGCAGAATAGTTACCTGAACCTTAGCGGAGTCCTAAATTGGTCCTAATGCTGATACTTTCTCCACATTTTTTTTTTTTGCAAATAATGCTATCTTAATGCAGACAGCCAATTAAATTTACATTTGAATGTTGTCCTAGTTTTTAGAGTAAATTGTTGGTAAATTACACCAATATTCATGCCCTCCCCCAAAAAAAAGATAGACATTCAGGTATACCATACTTTTTATACAAATAATGTTTTGTGGTGAAATTTTAGCAATCAGAATGGGACTGAAAAGAATTAAGAAGTCCACACCATATAAACAACTTTAAAGATTTTAACCTCTATGATTTAGCCAATAGTTAAATTTAAATAAGGCGAAAAGCAAGTATATATGTCTGGAAATGTAAATTTTAGTTTAAAAGGACTGTATATAGGTAGAATGACAAGTCAAACTGCATCAAAATCTGATGGCAAAACACAACCTGCTGAACAAAAGATACCTCTGAAATTCAGATGCATACTGATCTGTTGCTTTTAATGCTACTAGAGCAGCATGCCGATGTTTTACAGCATTTTTGTATCTTGTTCATGATATTTATTTCCCATTATTTTTCATGTTTAGTTTTATAATAATTTTATATCTGTTGGGGATATCATTTACAAAACGAAATGCGAACTTGGTCTTAAAATAGCATATTCACATTAAAAGTTTTCACCTATGAGTATCTCTGCTGTGAAAGCTCTGCCTTTTGAACTTTAACTCTTTGAAGTATTTTATTGAATGGCTTCTCATGCTGCACATTGATGAATGAAATTAAAATACTTATTTCCTTTATGGTTATGTACTTTGTTTTACTGTGGTGAATGTGATCTCTGAAAGACTGCTGTTCCACCTTTGCTTAGATATGTTGATTAAAAGAGTTCCTAAAGTTTTAACAGTGATGATGGTGTGCTCATGTTTTTTTCTTTCTTAATTTAGAAATTATTCACTGAAATCCTTGATGTGGTGTCATATAAAATTTCCACTGTTTTTATAGCATGTGATTCTGTTACTTAATAAAAGGGTAAAACTGCAATTTTTATGACATGCTTGAATTCTCCTTCTTTTCTATAATGAATTGCATTTACTGTATGGTTTTACTGTATTAGAAAGGAAGGAAGAATTGAAATTGATGATATTGTAATATTAATCACAAAACATTAAAACTATTTATAAGAGCACAAATAGATTAATTACCAGTTAAAAATGTATTCAAATGTTCTACTCTTTGAATCTGTCTTATGCATCATGGCTGCAACTGGTAGCCAAGTGAGTTAGGACATTATTGCCTCATAGAGAATATTGAGCTCAAGTTCAGATGAAATGCATGGGCATTAAGTTTTATCTTATTTTTCAGTTCCCTTCCTTCTGGGGGCTAAATAATCTTAAATAAGATTCTTCTCCTAACTCTTAATAAAGACTGTTCAGCCACAAAAATAAAAAGATAAAATATAATGCAAAAAATCACTATACTGTTATTAAACTTGACTTTTATGAAAAGAAAACAGCTAGTAAATTTTTTTGAAGAATTTGACAGTATACATTGTTTTGTAATTGCTTTGTTACAACTAGTAAACACAATGGCAAGTTAAAAAAAGCACGAAACTTTGAGGGAAGGCAGCAGTAAAGAACTCCCCCCCCCCCATTTTCATTTTTGATTCGTATTTCAAAACTAGCTTCAGTTTTGCAGTTAGAAGATGTACCTATCCTTTCTAGGCAATACAGTGATCTAGTTGATTAAATTAAGCTTTAAAATTGATTTCCATTAAAGAACTTAACTACTTGAACTATGTATATACAATGTATCGAGAGATTTCTCGCCAAGAATTCAATGTTATTAGCGGTTGTTGTTTCTGAAAGACCCTGCATAAAAAAATAAGGAGGATAATCAACATTATTGCTGCATTACAACAAGTGTGTAGTTCAGGGCATTAATGCTGTTTTTGTACTGCTTTATAGAATTTCACTGCTGCCTTAAGTTAAAGCTCTAATCTCCCCTCTTCATTTCCCCCCATGAGTGAAAACAGCAAGGAAATAGTTTTTATGAACAGCTAATTTTTAAGAGAGATTTTTGCTTTCAATGGTGTTTTTCTGTCTAGTTCATGATCTGAATTAATGAAAGAATATGGCATTTTCTTTTCTACAAGCTGAATGTGTGAGTGAAGATGTCACTTGTAAATTCTCTTTTGTTATATAAAAAGAACAACATTTACAATTTTAGGAAATGGAATGCATTTGTGTAAAAAGAAGTTCTATAAAAAAGAAAAAAGTGCATTTGCAGTACAAATGAGGCTAAACCACTGATATATGCATATATTTTTTCCAATTGTAATTGTATGTTTCTTTGTACTTTAATGTTAGTGCAACAGGTTTCCATGAGAATATTGTCACAGGAAGTCAAAGAGACTAATTTTGCTGTGCTCCTTTTCACAAATCACTTTTTATTCACATTTGTAAACTTTATTTATTTATTGTTATTTTCATGATTTAATGTGAATATTCTTTAGATCAGATATGTCAAAATAAAGGCACATTTGTGATTTCAAGCATTGAAGTTATTGTTAGAGATCAGTCACATTGTATAGACTGTACAGAGCATTACAACATATTTGAAAAGAAATGGTGTATTGAATAGATTCTTTTAACCTTTGCTTTGCATTAATTTAATAGTGAATTCTCATCATTTAATTGAATTAAGAAGTTTTCTGGAAAAATATATTTTGAAAGAAACTGTTACATTTTTTGTCACAAATTTTAGGATAGAAAAAACAAAGAAACTTTAAATCTGACGTATGAAGTTTTAAAATAAAATGGGATTTCTCAGCCGGTGTGAAAACCCAATCAAGAGTTTTTCATATGAAACAGAAATTAACTGCACTCACAGGAAAAGACCAGGATTCAATGAACATGATCCAATGAAAAATTCTTTAAGAAACTTAGTACTTGAAAAGTAAGAATCAAACACACTTCTTTTCTGAAAAATGTTTCTGCAGTCATAAGCACAATTTCCTGAAATAAGCCCGTACACATTCAATACAGTTTTTGTTTCTTTTGTGGTTAACTTTCTTTCATTATCTTCACCTCACTAGAATTTTCATGGCAAACATTATAAGTACTTAAATTGCTTGTAGGTCTTACTGATCATACATGCAACATCCCTCTGAAAACTTGAAAATTTCATCGCCCTAGAGCAGGAATCAAATCTGCATCTCCTGATTTCTGTTTGAGTATACTATTTGTTTGATGATCCAGGATAACAAAGTTCAAGCAACTGACCCATAAGCAATTATAGCTTAACCCTTTCTGCTTGACTGTTGGGTGACACCTGACATTACAAAATCGCTGAACAGCTCAGGTGTGACCTGCCACGCCAATGACGCCTCTATAGCTTGCATTTCGGCGCTCATGAGACATTTATTTCTCGCCAAATAGGTTCCAAATAGGATTCATTAATATAAATATGAAGAGATTGAGAGCTATAATTCGCAATAAACGCAAGGATATCGATAAACTGAGTGTGAAAAATTACGAACTGTACAATCAGTGTATACAGTATAAAGATAAGGACAACAAGATCAAGATTGAGTTTATAAAACTTAAGGCAATTTTGAACAGACAGCAAGAAAAGTGTAAACTAAAACACTTTTGAAAAATTGAAAATCTAAATGACAAGCACAAGAAAAAAAAATTAGTGATTAATAACATAAATCTTTATATTAATAAATCCTATTTGGAACTATCAAGTCTGCAAAAGAAGGCACTTGAAAGAGGTATAAGGTTTGCGTATTGGCAAAAAGTGCCAAAAACGAAATACCTCATTTCGCAAATTGAGAACGTCATCCAAAGACTGCCTAATGCAAATAAAGATCTTACAAGATTTAAAATGGTCCGTGCCATCAACAACACCAATGAAAATCCAAGAATCACATATGAGCACGAAGCCCTAATGAAGTTGAGAAACAACCCTACGGTTAAGTGTATTATGGCGGACAAATCTAAGCAGATAGTCATCTTGTTGCTCTAGTTTGTAGTCCATACTGAAATCGCAGCTGTGTTCTGCAAGTGGTCACCAAATATCGTGTAGCACAGCTCCCGATGTTCACAGAATGATGCCACTTGACACAATGACTCATGAAGGTCACTGCCCTCGACCGCTGCTCGCACATCCACGTACTGCGATCTGTTGGTGTGCTACGTACCTAGTCTCGGAACTTTTTGATCGCACTACGAATCTTTAATTTTATGGGTTTTGTTTTCTTCATTTCCTGTACCAATGCATGTAACGGAGGAAAAGGAGAGCACAGGGCAGGATTTAGACATGGTGAGGCCCTAGGCTATGGGGAACTGTAGGGATCGTGTTTAGCAATTGTTAACAGAGGATAAGGCTGTGTAACAACTGAACGTGGCAAGAACACGGCCAAGATGCATAAAAGTACCTGTGAGGGGGTTGCACCATTAGAGAACATTTCTTGAAAACACTAATTTTTGGCTTTATCGAGAGTTAACTGTTGGAACAATTCTTATCAAACGAAGAATTCAGTACAGGTGAACTTCTACTTTCCAACTTGCAAGAAACAAAAAAGGCATATTTATGAACACTGCATGGACTAAAAAACTGTGAATCCCAGTTCATTCATTGAACACATAACTCTGTGTTTATTAACATTTTACGATTTTTGACAGAAAATGTTTAGAAATTCTGTGCCATAGTTTCAGAATGACATTATCTGCACTTGTCACTTGGTAATATCCCTGTCTATGCAATACTCAATACAGCAATTGGAAAATGAGAGGATGCTAAAAAAAATGCTCCTATGAAAAACATCTGTCTCCATATAGTTGTTTCATCACTTGAAATCTTTCCATGGCATTTTCCCCAGCTGGACACAAAGCTTGATATTTGCTCTTCTTCCATTGTCACTTCACAACACAGATACAGGAGAGAAGTGTAGTTCAGCTCACACTATGTACGTTCTCTAGTGAGGGCAATTTCCACTGACCTTGACTGCAGTGCTTGGGGAGCAATCACTCTTTCACTTCATGTTTTAGTAGATGGCAGCAACAGAACTCATCTTATAACATCAGTTTTGTTTTCTGATAGCTGTGTTGCATTTTTCAGTTGCTGATTCCACATAATAATGTTGTGTGCATTTACATATATCCATTCTATTTTTCATTACAACCAAGTGTAAACATAGTAAAAGTCCTAATAGTGGTAAAAAATGTTGCAATCTTGTTTACTGATTGTTGCACTGTATATTTTTCAGTTGCTGATTCCACACATTAGTGTTGTGTGTGTTTACATATCCATCCTTTTTTTTATATCCCTGAAATATGGAAACCAAGTATAAACATAATAAAAGTCCTAAAAGTTGCAAAAAAATGTCGATCAATTCCAATAGAAACTGAAATTGGGTGTAATTAATTGATCTGAAAATGACAAATCACTTTCTTCAATTATCATCAAGAAATGGAACAGCAGTTTAACAATTTGGATTCAGAGTTAAAATAAATAGAAAAAACATTAAGAAATTAAAATGTGCATGGGAAAAATGGCAGATGATTCTGATGCATTTAAGGCTGTAAAAAAATGTGCTGAGTGGTTGCTAGATTTAAGAAAAGGGTTAATATGAAAAACCTTTCATCATCTGGTGAGTTTGCAAATGCTGATCATGCAGTATTATTAAAAAATAATGAACAGGAAGGCTACTGTTCTCATCAAATTTTCAGTGTTGACGAGATCAGCCTTTTCTGGAAAAAGATGCTGTCACAGATTTATATTGCAACTGAGGAGACAAAAAAGTTCAAGGATTCAAAACCTCAAAGGACTGTCTAATCCTACTCCTTGGTATAAATGCTTTGTGTGTGTGTGTTAGACATGAAACTAAAGCTACTTGTAAGTTACCACCCTGAAAACCTTTCAGAGGTGTTGAGAAACTAATATTCCTGAATAAAGCTCATGTTGAAATGGCTTCCTAGTTTCTTAGATACTTAATTAAACTTCTAATATGGGTTTCTTCACCTAGGAAATATCTATTTTAAATCACAAATTTTTGTAGAAAACTCTTCTTCCTCCAAATTTGTGATTAAAATAAATATCCCTTTCAGAAAATACATGTTTTA
The DNA here is from genome assembly GCA_039090855.1 of Macrothele yani. Classification (NCBI taxonomy): domain Eukaryota; kingdom Metazoa; phylum Arthropoda; class Arachnida; order Araneae; family Macrothelidae; genus Macrothele; species Macrothele yani. The sequence continues at coordinate 8,802,230 of CM077014.1, forward strand.
AATCACAAAATTTTGAAGTAAAACTTTCTCTATCAACATGGACTGGGATTCACTTAAAGTCAGTTTCCAAAGCAACTTTCAAAAAAGATAATTATAAGAAGGAATAAAAATTGAGAAAAATCAGAATTCTATCATCAGTGACTGATACCACAACAGTATGTAAACAATCAGTTAGAAATTTATCTGGCAGTTTGTATTTCTTTGTGGAGCTAACCTCTGAATCTCAGAGAACAGCTTAGTGATAAGTATGTATGTATGACTGCAGAGGTTTGTCCCTGCCTAACATCTGGCAAGATTTGGTGAAAAATAACAGTCAAGGTTAACAGTAACCACAATAGTGACAACAAAAGACAGCCTGATGAAGAAGAATTTTCTCCAAAAAATTGTGATTTAAAAGAAATATTTCCTACAAGAAAAAACCCATATTAGAAGTTTAATATTCCTGGTTATTTGGAGTTCTAATAAATAAAAACAAAGCAATGGGTAATGCCTGCACTATTGCTTGAGTGGTTTGTAAATCACTTTGTTCTAGCTACCAAAAAATACTGAGGGGAGAATAATTTGGCATTTAAAGTTTCATTGCTCCTTAATAATGCACCATTCATCTTACAACATTAACCAACCCAAATGTAAATGGGGCATTTTTGTCTCCCAGTACCACCAGCTTACTGCAACCTATAGACCAGTTGTTTTCAACCAGAATCTATTTACATTGTACAGTTAAACTTAATAATAATAATTGAAGTCATGGCCATTCCTAGACAATCATAGGATAGATATAACACACAGATTATGGGATTTACTTAGGAATAAATGGATGTTATTTATTAATGTTAATATTTTGGGTAGTAACCCTACCCTTCATCAGGACTACACTATAGTAAGTGTTTGCCAACCTTAGGTAAAACTCCAACCTTTAAAACCATTTAATGTCTCTCTTCTCTCAATTTCAAGACCTTCCAGCAGTTTTCTCTTGAAGAGATGTTGTTAGTGGATCAGAATTTCTACTGAGTCCCACAGTATTTTATGTCCAGTAGATTGAACATGTCTGTCCAGGCTAGTTTTGTTTGTCATGTTTTTAATAGCAGCTTTATGTTCTGTCAGCCTGGTCTTAAACTGTCTGTCTGTCTCTCCTACATAGCTAAGACCACTCCTCCTTTTAACATGATGTTAGTTTCTTGCTGCTACAATTTCGGAAGGTAGTTACTGATTTTATTTCCTAAACCTGGCACTAGCCCGATTCGAAATTTTTTTGCTAATCCTTTGAAGTTTTTCGAAAAGGCCCTTGTGGTAGGTGATTTTTTTTTAGTGAACAGAACTTCTGGGCTTGGTCTCAGAGTTTTTTTTATTTTTAGCCATAATTTTTTCCACTAATAGAGCAGGGTAATGATTGTCCTGTAGAATGATTTTAAGTTCATTTTTTTGAGTCAGCTTGTCTAAGTCTGAGGTGTTGAGAACATTGATCTTTTCTACAAATTGAGAGGCTACGTTCCACTTCGTGTATTCCGGATGGTTTGACTGAAAGTCCAACAATTTGTTAGTGTTAGTAGGCTTTTTGTAGAATTTTGTAATAACTCTTCCTATTTGAAGAATTAAGGACAAGTCCAGGAAATTCAGCTGATTGTCCTGCTGAAGTTCAAGAGTGAATTTTGATTTTTCATCTAGAGAGTTGAACCACTAAAGAATCTCTATCCCAATAGCAAATCACCAAGGAAGTTGTAGAAATGAGATTGAGATTGGTCATTTCAGATGCAAGACAGTGTACTGAGTCTCACTCAGATGCATTGACAAATGGTGAAGTGAAGGGATTACAGAAAGAACTCGGAGAAGATAAGTTGATGAAGAAGTGTGAACCCTCTCACAAGGGTTTTCACAGTCAAATTTCTTGCAGATTTTTCACATCAAATTGAGGTGGTTTTAATGGTTACTAGAGGATAAATGACTCAAATGCTGAAAGAAGTTCTAGTCTGCAAATGTGTTGATAGAGAGTTCATCTGCTACAAATAAGTGTATGAAGAAATAAAAAAGTGTGCTGTGTAACTTTCACCAGACTTTATTCAAGAAAGAACAGAACCCCAACCTTATTGAATCTGATGTACAGGGTGATCCAAAAGTCACTGTGCACCTGGCAATAACATTTTATGAAACATTTCAATTAACTGCCTCACTGCATTGCAATGGGGTGCTTCAGTATCAGGAAATTGTTCTATGTACTTAAGTTTCACTTCGTTTGTGTATTCATCTCCACTACGGAACACATGTTCAATGAGAAACACTCGACCCTCAAGCGACACCACCATGTTCAACTGGCCACTGTGATGCTTCACTACTGACTGATTCAATCACTACCAGATGCTGGAAACACCAGCTTTATTGTTCAAGGTCAGATGGCAGGATGCACGTAACTAAGCCCCAAACATTCTCCATTCACAATATTGCATGAACGTGTGCAGTAACTACACTTTATAGATTTCTTATCACAATACGTCAGGTGCACAGGGACTTTTGGCTCACCCTGTACTTAAGTACCTAACGTACTTCAATGCTAAAAGTACTCCTTTTAGATAAAAATAAATTTAATTCTTTTCAAATTATGCATTTTTACTTTTTTGTATAAAATCAATTTGCTTCAGAAATATATTTACAAATTTAAGAATATATCTTGTAGAAAAAATAAATCCAACTTACAAACACAATTCCAAAAACACATTATATTGGTAAGTTGGGGTTCACCTAAATTTTCCTATCTTTTCAGTTATTTAGTTACTGGTAGATAACCATACATTCCATTTAATGAAATGTCCAACTCATGTTCTGTTAGCACATCAAACATTTCTAAAACAATAAAAAAACTTTCAACAGAATTTTTACATTTATTTTGCATATAATACATTTGCAATCAGTTTCATTAAAATGATTACAGTTTTTGGTATTTAGTTCATGCCATGAACATTTTTCATGTGGAGTCTCAATGTATCTTGACGACTTAATATTTTGTAACACACGGTACAAATATAAGACTCAGTCTTGTAGTGATGGATCTTTTGATGGCGCTGAAGACTTTGGGGAAAGCTATACATCTTGTTACAGAAATTACATCGGTAGCCACCTGCAAAACAATTTTTCAGAGAATAACTAGCATAAAACCCCTATTTTATTAGAACTGCTTATATGGAGACATGTTCGAAGCAAAATACACATATAAACAAGTTATATGATTATGAAATTCAAGATAAAACATTTTGATAACTGCCAACAAAAAGGCTGATTTCCCAGTGGTTTTGCTGTATTGTCCTCCAATATCAAAGAAAAAAACCTTTGGTTTAGTTTGAAATGTATACCATTAACTAGGTGTAAGAAGTATACAATATATACAATGCTCAACAAAATTAGGGGAGCAGGTGATTTAGCCAGGACAGACAACTACTGGTAAATATGCAGCACAATATAAAAATATATTTATGAAAGGGACAAGAAAATAAAGGATTGAACAGGTGAAAAATCATGTTTTACTGTAACAAAGATCATTTTTACAGGAAACACACTTGATGCCATAAAAAAATCATTATTACATGTATCTTTTGGAGAAGAAAAAATAAGCATTGATGAACTTTGTCATCTGTCTAATAAGGTGTGTGGTCACGTCGAATGTGCAAGACTGCTTCACACCTGTGAGGCATTGAATTGATCAGGTGGTCGAGGAGGTTTTGGAGGATTCTTTCCCACTCTTCAAGAAGTACATTTGTTAACTGAAGGCGAGTCAATGGAGGTTGTGGTCTAGCAGCAATGCATCTGCCTAATGTGTCCCAAGCATGTTCGATCAGATTCAAATCCGGGGAGCATGCCGGCCACTCCATACGCTCCATTGTTTCCCCTTCAAGCATCTGACTCGCAAGGCATGCTCGATGAGGTCGGGCGTTGTCATCCATAAACAGGGCTGAATCACCTATGGCAGCAATATAAGGCACGACTAAGGGTCTAAGAATTTCGTCCCTGTATCTTTGAGCAGTCAGGGACCCATTCTGAATAATGTACAGGTCAGTATGACCGCCTAAGCTTATCCCTGCTCAAACAAGCACACCGCCTCCACCAAAACACAATCTTTCTTGGACATGCGCTGAATTGTATCGAGTGCCACATGCTCTCTAGATCAGAAGTTGTCAATTATCTGGCTCTAGGCTGAATCTGGACTTGTCGGAGAAGAGAACTTGGCTCCACTCGGCTGGTCCCCAATCACAGTGTTCTTCAGCCCGGTTTCTTCGAGCTATACAATATTGGGAGGTCAGTGGAACACAAACAACTGGCCTATGTGCATACAATCCACATGTGTGAAGGTGTCTATGAATTGTTTGTGTCAATACACTTCTTCTGGTTGTCTTAGAAGCTGGGTGGCATTTTGACTCCTGTTCCGAAGGACTGTTAATGACGAATAACGGTCATCATTTGAGGTGGTAACTCGTGGACAACCTTGACCAGGACGTCTTTGAACATTTCCCGTCTCTAGGAACCACCTCCACAAGCGTGCAATTACACTTCGGCTCACTCCAATGGCGGACGCTACTATCCGTTGACTTTGACCTGCTTCCAACCTTCCCATTGTTTGCCATGTGGTGCTTTCTGGCAAATCATGTTGATTCGGCATGCTAGCATGAGATAATGCAACAAACTGATTCTCCAGCGACTAGTGGTACAAGAATACAGTTCTGAAAGAACTACCCGTTTTATGTGATTGTTGCATCAACGTCACTTTTAAAGTCACTGTTGCTAATTTGCATGTCAAACTGCATTTTACAGCTGTTTTTCATTATTCAGAGGGAATCTTCTGACAGCTCAATAACATTTTATTTACCCAACTGCTTTGAATAAAATCATTCAAAAAGGGTGCTCCCTTAATTTTGTTGAGCAGTGTACATACATATCACTAAGTTGTTCTCTGAGAATCAGAGGTTAGCTCCACAAAGAAATACAAACCACCAGATAAATTGTTAACTGATTATTTACTTACTGTTGCCGAATCAAACTTCTCCATTTTTTTTTTTTTTACAGTGATCTTGACACACAACTCGGGCTTCACTGACATTCATCACACGACATACACAAGCCCTTCTATACTTCATGTTCATAAACTTTTTCTCATGCAGACATTCATGAACCTGATCTTCCCATGACTTCCTTTGTCTTTCTCTGCCTTTCTTTCCTGCCACTTGGCCTGAGAAAATTTTCTTAGTAAGCATCTCATCACTCATTCTTTCAACATGGCCAAACTACCTAAGAGTATTAGTCTCTACCTTACTAACAACATTTTGCCTCACATTGCACAACTGCAGCACATCTTCATTCCTTATACAGTCAGAGAATGTCTTGCCACAAACTCCCCCATAAGTAACGATCTCTCCGGCACATTAAGCGACTCCTGTGTCTTTTTTGCAATACCAAGGTTTCACTGCCATATATTAGAGTAGGACATTGAGAACCCACCGTTCCTGTGAAAACCTCCTAAAGCAGCTATGACTTTCAATGAAGAGTTCACTCTCCTACTAATTTCACCATCTTATTTGTTCTCTCTGTCAAACATGCTTCCTAAATACACAAACTCATTCACCTGGTCAATCACTGTGCCGTTTAGACTTATCTTGCAAGTATACAAAAAGACAAAGAAAGTATACAATGGGCACATAATAAATAAATGGAGGTAGTTGGATATACATTGATCACCTGTAAACAGTTGGAGTAAGACTGGTTGCCAAATGATGTGGATATAATTAGTCCTAATTATCAGGTCATCCCATAAGTAATGTCATTCTCCGCATGTTTAATAGACCTGTTCCCTCTGGCGACCAAACTATGACGTAGACCACAGTCATGATAAGAAGTATTGCGTGGTAAGTCCTTCGTGTCACTTGAAACAGAGAACAAAAGTTGTATGTGCATCCATTGAGCCGTTAAACTGCATCGGAAATGCAGTTTTGTTACCTCCAAGTGGAGCCAAAGTTCCGATTTTATTTGGGCAAGTTAAAACACATAAACCAAATTACCCTCTTTGTCCACTCGTCTCAGGCAATTCTAGTGCCTTGAGACCATTAGAAAAAGCACTTGCCGCATCTCTGCTACCATTTGTCAAGACTTCAAGATTTTCTGTTTCAAATATCTTTGAAGTAATTCAACGACTACAACCTTATAAATTCTCAAATACGCAGATTCTTCTTGCATCACTTGACGTAACTTCATTATTTCCCAATGTAACTGACTCAGTTTCTCATATTATACGAGGACTACTGACTGCTGAAAAACATTACTCACAGGTCGAAATTCAGAGTATTATGGAGGCCTTAACACTTATTAGTAAACAATCTTATTTTGATTTGAGGATGTGATCTATAGACATACTGATGGCGCAGCTATGGGATCTCCTATTTCCCCACTGCTTGCCAAAATTGTTCTACAAGATTTGGAAAATAGAATTCTAAATAATACAGTTTTTGCCCCGTTACTCTATGTTAGATATATAGATGACGTTCTTGTTATATGGCCTCATACCCTCGAACAGTTGGAAATATTCCATGGTGCATTATCGTCGGTCTATCCTACACTTCAATTTACAATTGAACTAGAGCAAGAAGGTACACTCGCCATCTTGGATTTAAATATATGACGTGATACTTCAACTCACGCCTGGAGTTACTCGGTGTACCAAAAACCAACTTGTTCCACTACAATCATACCAGCTTCTTCTTTTCACCCGTTCAAATATAAAATAGCAGCTTTTTGTTCTTTAATCAACTGTGCTTACTCGCATTCTTCAAATATACATTTATGAAATCTTGAACTGGATAAAATTATGTTAATCGCAGAACAATATGGATACAAGAGACGTTTAATAAATGACTTAATCACTAATTATCATAGAAAATCTAGTTCCTCATTACTTAACACGCCAATATAAATTCATCGGGAGAATGGAATATCAACCACAAATTTCTCGTGTCCTGCATTATGTTTGCCATAGATACAATTTATCCTTCGGTGAATCGACCAGTAATATGTTCCGTATGCTACGTACTGACCGTCCTAAGACAGTTGAGGACGATAGATGTGGGGTATACTGCATACCATTGCGTACTGCTGGTCCTAATCAACCTGACTCTTTATATATAGGTTCAACATTGCACAGCTTACGATTACACAAGGCTGAACATGAATATTCCATTTGCAAAAGTGCTTCTAACACGGCATTTGCCCAATGTGTAAAAAATGGAACCCACATCCCAATATGGAATGAATCTGTTGTCTTACTGAGCACTACTACCAAAAAAAGCTTTTTATTTGCAGAAGCTCTGTTCATTCAGCATTATTAAGAATTTTGCTGTAATGATGATACACCAGCATTTGTTTCTTCAGAGTGGAAGGCTTTGCTAAATACTCTTACTATTAAACATTCCCACTTGTTTGTGCCATCTAGAACTTTACACCTTTCTCATTATAATAGTTCGCTTACATCCACCAATCTACCCTCATCTTAATGGTTTGGTCCTTTGTACTTACGTATATCACATTCATATACTATTGATGTCACTCTTTATCATACTATTTAAGAGGTTGTTGCCTACGTTGCAGTTGGTTTACCTGATGATGCGGATTGTCGCCCTCGTAAAAGATCTTGTATCGATTTTAACATTGTACATATTTTAAATTAAAGTTTTTTATATTGTGTCTAAGATAGCATTTGTTTCGGTATATATTTATTTTTTTGCATAGGAAATGGTGGTTTCTGAAGAACACACCAGGGACATACAGCGACTGTAGTGACATGAAATATCAATACTGTATATGGTCAGGGTACCCTGGATACCAGAAAGTGTCAACTTTTTGAATGGTGGGAGAAGTTTGTCAGTGCTGGGGGCACTTATTATAATAATTAAAAGATCTGTTCTAGGTACGTACTTGTTTGCTTTCTTCACATATGCAAAAAACGACATTACTTATGGGATAACCTGATATATCACCATGATTTGAAAATCCCTCCTATCATTTGGCTACAACCTTAATGAAGTACCTGAGAATCCAAATCTAGCAACTGGTCTTACTCTGATTGTTTACAGGTGATCATGCAAGCCTCAATGCTAAGTGGAGTCTTCTGTTTTTTCCAACTTTTTCACAATGTAAAAGTTGAGTTTCTATGTAGATCTCTGGCCGTCTTAACACGATTTTATTGGATTCAATAATACAATTGACTGTTTAAATAATTTAATGTAATGAAGGTTAATAATATATAGAGTAAACATTAGACCTTTCAGGTCTGCAACAGACCCATCTTCAGATGTTAGTAGCAAATTGGAACTGAGTATGAATTTAAATACAATAATGAGAAGTGATTTCACGATAGCGTCACATGCACGTGACGGACATCATATCTCATAAAAGATTTGACAACATTGATAAATACAGTACATGTCAAGCAATGTATTAAATATTATATATGAAGGAAAAATTGGTATAAGTCTATGTGTTAAATCGTATCAAGCACCGTTTTTCAAGGCAAAGGGATGTGACAAGGAGTATCATCATTGCAACTTACTTAATTGGTAATTAGTATGTAAAAGTTGGAAAACTTTTTTTTTCAATGTTTTCTTAATGTAACTATGTCCATTAACTAGGTGTTCTAAATCTGTCAATGACAGGGAAGATACATGTGCAGCACATACTGATTGGTTTAAAGAGGAAATCAGTTTATTATTCAGCATTGTGTTACAATTAAAACATTTTTCTATATTACAGTTCAGAGATTTTTAAAACCTGACTGCTACAACATAATGAAATTTGATCTTAGACAGAAACTAATAAACTATTGGGTATATAAATAAGTTTTGAGGGATTTGAGGTGAACAAAACACTTTGTTGGAGAACAGAAACAATATTTTAATATTAATCAAAGTATGCTCCCTCTGAAGCTACAACTTTACCCCATCTTTCGGGCAGTGAACGTATGCCCCGAAGGAAGAATTCCGGTTCCTTGGAAGAGATCCAGTTGTACAGCCAATTTTTGATGTCTTCATAAGAACTAAAACATTCTCCAGGAAGTGCTGACTGCATCGACCGGAACAAATGGTAATCCGATGGCACAATATCTGGCGAATATGGCGGGTGGGGTAGAACTTCCCAGTCGGATCTTTCTAAGTACTTTTTCACAGGTCGAGAAACGTGGTCTTGCGTTGTCATACTGTAAGATGACTTTGTTGTGTCTATTCTCCCATTCTGGCCGTTTTTGCGTTAGAGTTCGTTTTAAACGCATTAATTGGGTTCGATACCGATCACCAGTAATAGTTTCTGACAGTTTCAGCAGTTCATAGTGGATCACACTCATTTGGTCTCACCAGATACACAGCATTACCTTTGAACCATGCATATTGCGTTTTGGCGTTGAAGGACCTGGCTTCACCCATGCTTTCTGCCATTTAGGGTTATCATACCATATCCATTTCTTGTCGGCAGTAATAATACGATGCAAAAAAACCTTTCTTTTTTGCCTTTGAAGCAGCAATTTGCAAATGGTTTTTCGATGTTCAAGGTCTCTTTCCCGCACGGCATGTGGAACCCAATTCCTTTCTCTTTGCACCATTCCCATGGCAGCTAAATGTTGTGAAATGCATGGTTGACTAACATTTAATGCTGCTGCTAGTTCCTTTTGGGTCTGGCACGGATCCTCGTCGAGTAAAGCTTCCAATTCGGCATCAGCAATTTTTTTGGGTGGTCCAGAACGTTCTTTATCACAGACATCGAAATCGTTCCTTTTGAATCATCTAAACCAGTACTCACATGTTTTTATGGATGGGGAATGTTCACCATAGATTTCTGACATTAAGCGATAGCTGTCGGCAGCACTTTTCTTGACAATAAAGCTAACACTTCCCGCAAATGCTGTTTTGTCGGGACGAATGTTGCCATTTTTCATTGAGTAAAACAAATACGTCTTCGCACCTCAATCGAACGTCGCATACTGACTCTGACAGCTGGCGTCTCGTACTGCGATATCGCAGTGTTGCCACCTTAAAATACATGCGAGCAGTAATAAGTACGACACTAAACGGAAATCCCTCAAAACTTATTTATATATCCAATAAAATATTACAGCTTGTAATTACTTTTACTCAATGGAGACTACCTTATCTCATTTAATAATTTTTGGAATAAAGCTCATGTTGAAAACCGGATTCCTAGTTTCTTTAATCAAATGCCTAATTAAACTTCTAATATGGATTTTTTTCTTATAGGAAATATTTATTTTAAATTACAAATTTTTGGAAAAAACTCTTCTCCTTCATTGGGCAGTCTTTTGTTGTCACTCTTTCTCAGCCACTATAGCAGTTGCAGTTAACCTTGATGGTTAAGGTTAGTTTTTACCAAATCTTGCCAGACGTTATACAGGGACAAACCTCTGCAGTCATTGATGATGGAATTCTAATTTTTCTCAATTTTTATACCTTCTTTTAATTTTCTTTTTGAAAGCTGCTTTGGAAACTGGACTTCAAGGGAATTCCAGTCCATGTTGTGACCAGTTTCTCTAACATGCCTATCTAAACCTGTCTTGCTGGAGCAATTTTTTTATAGCTGCTTATGTTGTGCTATTGGAGTTTCTAGACTGCGACCTGCCTCTCCTATGTAAGATAGTCCACAACTTCATTTTACTTCATAAACCACTTCTTGCATTTTTGAAATATCTTCTCTTTGAACTATTTTTTGGAAAGAACATTTAACTTTGTTCTCTAAACTTAGAGCTAGTCTCATATTTTATTTCTTCCTAATTCTCTTTAAAGATCTGAATAAACCTTTGTGATAAGAAAATCTGTGATTTAAAATAAATATTTCCTAGAAGAAAAAACCCATGTTAGAAGTTTAATTATTATTTTATAATTTCTGAATTATATGAAGGCACCTTACATATACGTGCCTATACATATACGAAGGTTTACATTTTCCAGATTCAGAGAAACTGGCAGATATTATTTTATTTTCAGCATATACAGTAAATAAAATAACTGCTTTTATTTACTGAGTATGCCTGGTTTGTTACAGGAGGTCATCAGTCATATTCCGTTGACCTTACACATTATTGCATAACATAATCATGGAAGTGATTTGTCAGCGTTTTCATGCCATGATTTTTTATGATTTCAAATGCAAACTGATTCAACAAGAGTGCTTGGAAAGATCACAGAGAGCCTTTCCAGAGTCTTTCAACATTATTTCACAACCATTTATGACTGGTTTGTGGAATTTCGTTGAAGAGAAAATCCCCAAATGATGAAAAGCATAAGGGATTCCTGGCTACAGCAGCCACACACCCAGTAGAAAATGTCACCTGTGTGGAAACTTTGATAAAGAACAATGGGTAACTCATAAAGAAATAGAGCAGAATGTGGACATTTGTTCACTCTAGGTTTTAGAAATCTTGCACAAATACTTGGCTTTCATTGGGGCCCTACAAACTCGCAGGGACACAAGAGGAATGCAGAATGGAGCAGCATTGTGAAAGAATCCAAACCTTTGCAGATAACTTTCACCATGTTCTTGATATTATCACAGGATATGAAAGCTGTATATATCAATATGACCCTCCAATGAAGCATCAATCAGCAGTGCAGGTGCTTCTAAATGACAAGCCATGTAGATACGAAGGTTAAGCATCCCAAGAGTGTTTGTTGGTTGAAAGATGGTGGCCTCATTTTTCTTTGTCAGAGGGCATGTAAAATCTTATCCTAGAGGATCACAGGATAGCTACTGCAGAGTGGTTTATTAGCCAAGTATTCCAAGCAATAAGGAAGGGAAGGCCAAAAACAGGACTGTGCAGAATCTTGTTGTCCCAAGATAATATCTATGCCAACACTGCAATGAAAACACTGGACTTCCTGGAGTATTCTGGAAATTGGCCAACTACCCACCATAAAGTCCCGACCTAGCTCCATGTGACTTATTCTTGTTCCCAAACATGGAGGCCATTATTTTGAGTCCAGAACAGGCCACTGCTGCAGTCTGACTGGTCAACTACCCACCATATAGGACATTGTTTTGAGAGTCCAGAAGAGGCCACTACTACTTACAAAAAACAAATTTAGGTATACAGTGTGGAAGAAATATTCTTCTAAAAGTATGTGGCCAATACGTCATGATAATTAACACAGCAATCAAACATCACTGAATTGACTGTCATTGAAGTTTCTCATGAAATATCAGTCACATCAGAAAACTTGAAAATTTCATTGCCCTGGAGTGGAAATTGAACCCCATCTCCCAATTACCATTCAAGATACTCAGTTACTTTGGACTTTGTGGTCCTGGGTGGTATAATGGTTTATGCTCAAATGGTAATCGCCATATACGGGTTTGATTCCTGCTGCAGGGCGATGAAATTTTGAAGTTTTCTGATGTGACTGATATTGCGTGAGAAACAGTAATTACAATCAATTCAGTGATGTCTGATTGCTGTGTTAATTATCATGAACAAATTTAGACCATCCCAAAACAAACATGGCAGCAATGTTTTAATGACTAGTTTCATAGGATGCACCTCTTCATAAAGAGTGGTGTGGAGAGTTCATCAAAAAGCTGTAATTTAGATTAGAGTTTAGATCAAATACTGAGAATCAGGAAAATTTATTGGTCACCTATGTATTGCATGTGAAATAAAGAAAAGATGTAAGTGGTTATTGTATTCTGAAAATTAATATTCTATACACTATGTTTCTTGTTCCTTATTCCTAAATTCAAATGAATGAAGTAAAAATTTAGGAAATAAAAGCTATTTTGATCAGAAAAATAAAGTTCTAACATTACCTATGTGAAAAATATGCATGCAAGTTTCACATTTGGTTTAAAAGAAATCTGGGAGCAGATTATGCACAGCAGAAACTTCGAACAATGAGAACCCTCCTATGCAAAATTTACCATCAAAATTAACAGCAAAATTCAAAAGCTTATCTTCTTAGTAATGAGCATTTCCTAGCTCTTTAGAAATACTAAACAAGACAATAAAATAATATAATTTTTGAATTAACTGCTATATTTTACCCTTAATATGCGTGAACATGTCAGATATGTTATGTTATTAATCATTCAAATATCTTGGAAGTTAGCTGTAAAATTCAAAATGAATTGTCAATAAACAGCATGTAAAATAAAAAGCTAACTAACTGATCTCACTAATGCAGCAAAAGACTATTCAGTAACAGTACTGGACTGCACAGAACTTGTGTGAAGCAACTTGCTACTCATAAGGGTTATTAACATTAACAAAGATTAAGACTAAATATACATAATATCTAAGGTATTTTACCCGATATTGGCAAAGCATTTTGCACGTTCTTGCTCCGTGAGGCACGTGCTCCCAGCCCGAGAGAGGTCTATTATTATTGTTTTTTTTTCGGTTAAATTTTTTTTTTTTGATAAATGAAGCAATTAAGTTATACTATTATCAGTTCACATTCATTCGTTCGCACAATAAAACGTTTTTAAATTTACTATTAATTAAAAGATTGTATTAGAAAAAGTTATACTCATCAGGTTGGGAGACGTCTCTCAAGAGGCTCTTCGTCACATTGAGACGTCTCCCGACCCGATGGGTATAACTTTTTCTAATACAATCTTTTAATTAATAGTAAATTTAAAAACGTTTTATTGTGCGAACGAATGAATGTGAACTGATAATAATATAACTTAATTGTTTCATTTATCAAATAAAAAATTTAACCGAAAAAAACAATAATACACTGCCGGACAATTGCTAAGGACGGATGACAATAGCAACCACAAAATGGAAGGCAGGAAAATGTGGAAATTAGCATAAGTGCGGGATACAGTAAGACGTGTTGTGCGTATGCAAATTTTGGATTGCCGAACTTGTTCATGACGTCATAGTGCTGATAAGAGATATAAAGTGTTTGACGTGTATTGACCGTTGTTGTTCAAACGCAAAGTTGAAAGGGAAAGAATCAATTGACGAACTTGCAATTTTCAGTATGTCTTCCCGACATCACCTAGATGATTTTACGCGTGGCCATATTATTGGCAAGATTGAAGAAGGGCGAAAAATAACAGATGTTGCGAGAGAGTTCGACGTCAGCCACAGTGTTGTTTCAAGGCTTTGGAAATCATTTCAAACAAATGGAGAGTGTAGCAAACGTCACGGGAGAGGTCGTGTTCGCAGTACGACACCTGCAGAAGATCGGTACATAGTGCTATCAACAAAAAGACACCGGCGCAGCACAGCTAGTGAGGTAGCAAATCAGTTTATGGCTGCTACTGGCAAGCGGATCTCCCGAAAAACTGTCGCCAGACGTTTGCATGAAGGAGGACTGTACGCCCGCCGTCCTGTTGTGTGCATCCCATTGTCCAGACGTCACCGTACCGCCTGTTTGCAATGGTGCCATCAACATCGCAATTGGACTGATAACGACTGGTCTGCTGTCCTCTTCTCAGATGACAGTAGATACAGTCTGTCGTCTGATTGTCGACGACAACTGATCTGGCGTGATAGTGGTACTGCATATTGTCCAGCAAACATACAGGAAAGGGACCGATATCTGACATGTAGTGTCATGGTATGGGCTGGCATCATGATCAATGGCTGTACGTCCCTCTATGTGCTTCCAACTGGGACTATGACTGGCCAACGATACATTAATGATGTTCTGCTACCTCATGTTCGCATGTTCCATGGTGCTGTCGGTGATAGATTCATTTTCATGGACGACAACAGAACATGTCATCGAACAGTCGCTGTCCAGGAGTGTCTTGAGAGCGAGGATATTCAACGCCTCGTATGGCCAGCATGTTCTCCAGATCTGAATCCCATTGAAAATGTGTGGGATGCTTTGGGGAGGAGTCTTGCTGGTCGCCAATGCCCTCTAATAAACAAGGACACCCTTATCTGTGCACTGACAGAGGAATGGGATAAATTACCCCAACAGGTGCTTGATAATGTTGTGCAAAGTATGACGGACGTGTGGAATCTTGCATCACCCTCCATGGTGGCCATATCCCGTATTGAAATCTTACGCCGGAACGCCTGCAGACGGTAATTGCATTTTTCACGTTTACGTATTCTGCACAAAATGGCGTGTTTGTCCCTTGAACACGTTCCAAAGCCTTCTGGATTTCAGAGCACAATAAATTGTCTTTCTTGTAATGTCCTGGCATTTTGACATTATTTTATTTCACTTGGCATCCAACCACACTTACTTTTTTATGCACTATATAGCCGTTTATGATCCGTCCTTAGCAATTGTCCAGCAGTGTAATAGACCTCTCTCGGGCTGGGAGCATGTGCCTCACGGAGCAACAACGTGCGAAATACTTTGCTCATATCAGGTAATAATACCTTAGATATTATGTATATTTAGTCTAAAGCACATTTATAACATAAGACAACCCTTAAGGTTTACCACCACCACCAACAAGCATGAATGCTTTGTGGAATTTACTCTTGCATATGATTTTACATCTGTAGTAACAGAATTGGTATTGAAACTAACTATTTGATTTATGGTTAGCATTAAAAATTAGGCAGGCAATTAGTGGCAGTTTGTCACCAAAGGTTGCTCTGCTGAATAATAATTCCACATACGACAACAACAGGGGCCTCTATGAATCTGAGTAGTGGTTATAAAATGAAGCTTCAGAACAAATATTCTAGTTTTGTATGAAATTGGCCAAAAGACTAACTCAATGGGTTTTGAGTTGTACAAAGGCTGTTACATAAAAACAGAGAGTAATTTTTTTTTGAGTTGTCAACAGTGCAAAGGGGGTAAATAACCATGTAGACGACTAACT
The DNA here is from genome assembly GCA_039090855.1 of Macrothele yani. Lineage (NCBI taxonomy): Eukaryota > Metazoa > Arthropoda > Arachnida > Araneae > Macrothelidae > Macrothele > Macrothele yani. The sequence goes on from CM077014.1 coordinate 8,818,052, forward strand.
GAATTAAAGAAGTATCTATATCAACAGTTATTAGCTGTGGCAGATGATTCAGGTTTTGTTACTGCGCAGTTGTTTAAGGTACATCTGCATTTCACCATACAGCTATGGATGTGAGTGATTTAGAGTTAAGAAGTGAAATACGTTGTGCAATAAAATTTTTCTATCGCTTGGGTAAAACGGCTCCAGAAACAGTTGATTTAATATAAAAAGCTTACAAAGGTAAATGTTTGGGTGAGTCAACGATTTTCAGATGGTACCACGATTTCAAAAAAGGGCGTTTGTTCGCTGAACTCGCTCCTAGGCCGGTCGACCTGAAAGTGTTGTTATGGAAAGTATTGTTAACACTGTTTGGGCAATCCTGCAAGAAAATCGACGAATGACGTGTGAAGACATAGCGGCATCAGCTAATATTTCAAAAACATTGGCATTCCGCAGTCTACACAAAAAATTACTGCTGCGTCATGTGTGTTCCAGATGGGTACCTCATCACCCGATGAGAGAACAATTGTTAGCCAGAGTTCAGGTGGGTCATGAGTGGAAACAAATGATTGCAAAGGACCCAAACTTTCTAAACACAGTAATAACTGCCAATGAAACATGGCTCCACTATTTCGACCCCCCTCATGAAGCTCGCAGTGAGTGTCTGGAAGCAGACAGGTTCGCCTCCTCTGAAAAAAAGTCCGCCAAACCAAATAAGCGGGGAAGGTGATGATGATAATTTTCTTTGATCATAAAGGTGTAGTCTACCAGCATGCCATTCCTCCACAAAATACTGTCAATGCTAAGTATTACATTTCAGTCTTCAAGCGTCTGCGATGACACATATTGATTAAGCGACCAGAACTGGTGGGCAAGTGGACCCTACACCATGATAACGCCAGCCCACATGTGGCTGCTGGTGTTCAACAGTTCCTTACAAAATGCAGTATTGAAATCATGCCACAGCCTACTTACATTCCTGACCTCGCCCATGAGATTTCTGGTTGTTTCCAACAATGAAGGATAAGTACTGTGGCACAATATTAAACACAGATACTGATTGTTCAGGAAGATGCTTTGACGTCTGTAAGTTCTGTTTTACACGTTCTGTAAAGTGGATACAGTCTGTGGTGGTGCATTAACTTATTCAATTAAAATATAAATCGGTTAAAAGTCCTAAAGATGTTACTCACGGAAGTGCGTGTTCAGTCCAACGTCAGTAGTTATTGAGAGTTTATTTGTCCAAAGTTGTACCTTGCTTCAATATGGTCAGTTGTTAGGGTTAGCTCGAGAGCCATTTCGTCATAAGTTGTACCCTACTTTGGTTATGTCCAGATGTTAGGGTTAACTCCGTTCTGGCTGTGTCGACATCATATTGAATGGGTAAAGGTTTCCAGATAATAATGAAAGATTCTTGAGTTAAGAGGTACTATTTACATACCACTTGAAGTTCCATGTCGTACTTGGCCATTAGGGCTATCTTGTCAATGCTGCACTCTTGTAGTACTGCTGAGGAAGTCTTCAAGTTAGGTCAGGTTCATAAAAAATTTAAAAGCTTTAAAAGATTCCAGTTAAAATCGTTATATACACCACCTCATACCGTCCACAGTCTCAATCGCCGGACGCGAGTTTCACCTAGGCCATCTACCCTGGCGTTTTCAACGGAGACTTCACACCCTCTGTCGGTCTGCTATCTGAAAGTCTCGTGTCCACAGTGCGCACGTTCCTCATGTAACCCATTGCCAATGTCGAGTGTCAGGTCACATCAACTTTATCTTCATCTATGCCATTCTCACCCTTCCCTTTTCTCTTCCTCTCTCTCCTCTCCCTATTCAATTTCTTCTCAGTATCGATCAGGTTCCTCCAAGCGTATGAAAGGTCGTATGGAGTGTTATTACTGCAGTTAAATGGTTTGGTCTTATTTATTAATACTGGTTCTGCTACTTGTATTGTTCTCATATTATTCTGCTGGTTTAATATTGCAATTCCTTCCCAATAGGGTATACATTGATTATCCAAACAGAAGTCAATAAGTGCTGTTTTATTCTCTCTTCTGCTCCAGTTCTTCATGTGTTCAGTCAATCTGATTTTAATATTTCTTTTTGTACTGCCTATATATTGGTTGACAATTTTATTTTGATTATTTATTATTGGTATAGAGTAGACACCCGCTTTTTGTAAGATTGGGGTCTTTCTGTGACAGTTACTAAGAGATTTCGTTATATCTCTCATTCGTACACCAAAATCTAGGTCAAATTTTTTACATGTTTTCTTCATAATAGTTGTGATCTCCGGTATATATGGTAATGATCCACAAAATTGTATGACCTGTTGAGTCTGTGTACTCCTTTGTTATTTATTTCTGGGGTTGCATCTATTAATAAGGTTATTTATTTTCTTCACATCATATCCGAAGTTTGTTGCCATGTTCTTTATCCAATTCAATTCATTTGTTAGTAGTTGGGAGTTAAATGTATGAGTAAACACTCTATTAATATATGATCGGAAAGCTGCAAATTTGTAAGATGCTGGGTGGTGAGAGTTCTAAGGAATGATATTAATGATGTTGTCAGGTTTTCTATATACTTGAAATTCGATGTTATTTTGTTTATGAGATAGTAATATGTCTAAGTATGGTAAGACTCCATCCTTTTCACGCTCCATGGTAACAGTAATTGTTTTGTAATAGCTATTATATTCATCTATGCACACTGTAGCTGGTTATCACCATGCTGCCATACCATAAGGATGTCATCCACGTACCTGCAAAACATCGATGGTTGTGGTATATCTGTTTTCAGTCTCATAGATTTTTCGATGTTCTGCAAAATCACCTCTGCCAACACACCCGAAATCGGCGATCCCATCGGTGCTCCCGATAATTGTAGATATATTTTGCCTTCATAACTGAAATAATTGTTTTGATCAATAAAAAGAAGTGCTCTTCTTATGTCTTCAATTTGCTGTGTTGGTATTTTATTTTTACACAACCTTTCAACAATGAGGTCAATTGCATCCAGAGTAGGGGTATTCGGGAAGAGGGATATCACATCAAGGCTGGTAAGTCTTATTTTCTTATTCCTATTGCTTTCATTATCCTGTATTAATGTAATTACCTCTGTGGGACTGTTCACAGTATATTCATATTGTTTGTAGATAGGAGTTAAAGAATTATATAGTGCTCGCTCAAGATTTATCATAGGTGACTTATTTTTCGCAACAATTGATCTAAGTGAATTTCCAGGTTTATAAGTCTTTATTTTACTATAGATATTCGGGGTTGTAGGGGGTTGTAGCTCCCATGGGAGGATATGCTTTCTTTTTAATCACATCAGGAAAGAAACTGTGATTTTTGAAAGTCATCAATGTACGTTTTATTTTTTCTGTTGGGTCTTTGTCTATGATTTGAACGCCTAAATCCTGTATAGTTTTTTGCATTTTTTCATCACATTCTATCTTATCCATGATAATTAATTGATTAGTTGTGTCAGATGTTGTGATTACGATGGATGGGTTATTTTGTAATTCTATAAGTGCTTGTCTTTCATATTTTATCAAATTAGGCTTCTCTATGGTTTTTTCTTTCATTACCTTGGTTGCAGCTCTATTTATTTTAAATCTCAGGGGTTCTTATTTTAAATCTCAGGGGATAACCCAAAAGTAACAAGTAAAAAAAACCCAAAGCTACCTGCAATTTTTTTAATGAATTTGATTTCTTCATTGATGAACTGACTATTTTCAGAGTGCGTATATGCTCTTTTAATTAAGGTTTTTAGACTATTGCATTTTTGAGGATAAGGATGTGCCGAATTGTATGGGATTAGAACCGGAAAAAATGAACTTTTCCGATAAACCCTGTATAGTAACTTATCTGTGGATTTGATAACTTGTACGTCCAAAAAGGCTATTGCATTATTTTTTTCTATTTCAACAGTGAGTTCTATAGTTGGATATAAAGAGCTGTAACATTTTGTTAATTTTCTTAATTCTTCTTCGTTCAGTTTTGATAGAATGAAAATATCATCTACGTATCGACAGCTTTGGTTATTCTAACCATTTAATAAAAAAATGGAACACAGAAGTAATAAAGAAAATAAAAAATAATGCTGTAGTAAATAAAAAAGAAGTCAAATATTTAAATGGTTTTCCTTACAGTAAAGGTACTACCAATGAAATTAATAATATTTGTAAAAAGCATAACATTCAAATTGGAGGAAAAGTAAATACCATCAAAAATATGGTAACAAAAAATAATGAAAAAATAAAAATGTTAGAAAAAGCAGGTATTTACTCAATTCGTATTACTGAAAATCCTCCAATGGCTTAAATATAGGAAGTACCAAAAATAAGCTTAAACACAGATTAAAACAACACGTAAAAAATTGGCAGAAAAAGAAGAAAAAACAGCACTTATTCAATACTGTCTGGATAACCAAAAATATCCTAAATTCGAAAATATAAAAATCATTAAAAGCTGTAAATCCGAAAAACACCTCAGAATAGCAGAGTTGGTAATGATTGAAAAAAATAGGGCAAAAGTTTGCAACCATAATGACCCTAATATTTTGAGAAACAGCTGGAGAAATTTAATTAAAATTGAGCAAAAAAATGAAAAAGTTCGAAAAATGAGATCAGTGACCAACAAGAGATGGCGCCACAACGCCCAAGAAGAAGCGATAGCCGATGACAGAAGCAGCCCGCGAGAACCACCGAAATGCCCAGCTGACACGGTCCGCGCTAGTCGGAGCAAAACGTCCCCTCGATGACGGTAATGGAGTATTACAGAAAGTACTCGGGTTATGAAAAATTATTGAAGTAAATGAGGAGGCAGCAAAGGAAAAAACTCATCTAGTGACGAGGCCAGATAAATACCAACGGGGAAAAAAATGAAGTGAACCCGCAACTAAATGAAAAACCCCCATGCCGCATCCACATAACGGAAATAAGAATTGAAAGCCAAGCCCCATGTGCGGTAAGTGTTAATCGAACTTCACCAACAAAAAGGGAAGTTCAAAAATGCAAATGCATTAATGCACGTTAAAAAAATAACCTCCAATATCGGAAGTAAATTGTATCTTAAAATATAAAACAAAAACTTGTTTCATGACAGAAAAGTTAAAAAAATTAAAAAAATGTTCAGCTGGAGTGATATACTTTCCAAGATCTTAAATATTACCTGAAAAACTATCTTTCAGCAACTGAATGGGGAGGACAAAAGATCCAAGTGCTATGCAGATCATTTTTATCTACATTTAAAAGATATTTTTGAAAATAACCCTTCTCAACTGCCATGATCAGAGAATTTGTAAATAAATATAAAAGATCCAAAGGCAATGGAGATCATTTTTTTATGCATTTGAAAGATATTTTTGAAAATAACTTTTCTCATCTGCATATCATGATCAGATAATTTGTTGAAAAACAGTGAAAAAAAGAGGGATTAAGGATAAAATCGCACAAAACAAAATTCATGTTAAACACTTACACTAGACACCGACAATTAAAGCTTGGGAGAGTGAAATTGCTGACAGTTATTTAAAAATTGCATGCATATTTTAAGGATGCATAAATAAAAAAATGAGTAGATGCACAAAACTTGGACACAATGAGTGTCAACAAAATACTGGCATTTTCAAGTGTAAAATACCATTATATCTTAAAAAATATAGTACTTGGTATTTGATCAGCATGTCCTTCCAATTCTGATTTATGGTCCACAAATATGGACCTTTACAGATATTGTAGAAGCAAGGTGTAATCAATACTGATGCCAGTCTATTTTGCACCATAGACAAGGATAACTGCTCATAAACCAAATGCAACTTCAATTCATCCCTAAGTTTTAAAAATAAAAATAAACAACATAAAATGTATAAATAAAAATAGCATATAGAAACTTCTCATAAGATTTTATAATTAATTATATTCTGCAACAGTGTTGTGGTATTTATCTTAAAATAAAAAAATAAAATTGCCCGTTCCATTTTTTACATGGGTTAAAACACTAATTTGTATAAAACTGTGCCCCTAAGAGATCTGCACCCTAGGTGGTTGCCTACTTGGTCTAATGGTAGCACCAGCCTTGGGTGTAATACAGGATCAGGATAACCCAAAAGCAACAAGTAAAAAAAAAATCATGAAAAATATGGGATTTCAGAACATTAATTGTAACAAGGAATAATTTGGAGATACTACTATAAGAATGGACAAATGGGAAACAAATGAAGTATTTATACAATTGCCTATCAAAAGTCCTGGCTCATGGCCAAATAATCTTGTTCTCCACTCACATTTTTCTAAGAATGTTTTAAGGAAAGAAAGAAAAAAATACACAAATCTCAGTAACCGATTTTTTCCATTTTGCAATTTAATGTATTCTTTCAATTCAAAGACACATACAAATAATGTTATTCCCCAGATAAAATTCCTCAAGAACTTCTTCCAAATAACCATAGAAATTTAGATAACAATCAATATTTTATGCAACTTGTTTTTATTAAAACACATTTATAAATTATTTGATAGTAATGAGGGATTTTAGTAACCATGTTCAACTGAAAACACTGTGATAATGGCCTTCAACTATACCACAGCTGTCATAAGTACATTGTAACTAACTTCAGCTCAGTTATCACTTTTTCATGTGACAACAGACTGACACAAATTCTCAGAGATGTTATACAGAAACCTATTTTCACACTTGAAGAAAAAAACCCTCATGCACCATTTGGATGTCCTGCTGAACAGTTCAAATAGAGCAGATAGCTGAAGATAAGATAAGGAATGATTATTACAGTTTGAAATTTTAACTTTGAATTTCATACATTAATCTACAAATACTGATATCACTCTCATAATTTACAGTCCAATGAAGCATACCTTTTTAATTCTTTATGGAAAACACAAGAGTCATGTCAAATTATTGAAATCATACTAATGTCTGAGATTGTTACTTTAAAGGTTACATCACATTGCTTAGTACTTTATCCAAGCAATGTGAACTTATTAGCTGCAAACACTGCACTGCATACTTTTTTTTCCAGAACTCATTTGTTTTCCTTCAAATTTGAACTAACAGAATTGAAATAAGGAGAACAAGAAAAGTAACTAATGACTTCATGGCTTCCTCTTATTACTTTCAGTATTATAAATATTTAACAGGAATTATCGAGGATAAATTTATTAAGGTACATTACCTCTCAAATTTTCGACTAAACACTAGAACTCCTGACGAAGCAAGAACTCCTGACGAAGATCAAGTGTTTAGATTGAAAATTTGAGAGGTAATGTACCTTAATAAATTTATCCTCGATAATTCCCGTTAAATATTTATAATACTGAGAGAAAAGTAACTTCCTGTACGAACTTATGCTACACACATTTTAATGAAATGTGAAGGACATAGCTTGGGGTTGAGGTTTAAAAATCATCTTTGTGAATTAACTGCATAATTATATATCAGCAAAAATGACAGAGTCTAACAATATATGAATCTTGAAGCAGCCGGTCAAAGTGAACGGTGAAGCTCAATGTTCTTGAAATCAGCTGGAAGTTGAACATGAAGTGATTGTAGGCTGTTGATAAAAATGCGACCCTTGAATAAGTTTGATATGAAGTTAAAACTGAGAATGTAGCAGAATAAACTGAAAGGCTAAAAAATGCAATAATTTAAAATTGAAACCTGGAATGTCAATTACAACTAAAATGTGAGAAGTTAAAAAATTCTTATAAAAATGTTGGTGAAATAGATGGAAACATGAAGGTCAGGTCCAGACAAGTTATATTTTATGTAATCAGATGCATTTCAACTTTAGTGTTTGGGTCATCATCAGTGATTTAAATCACTTACTGAAGGCTTTACAGAGATATAATTATTTAATTCTAGTTTCCCTTGAAGAATCTTTAGTTAATCTTCCTTTCCTCTGAGTTCCTTTGGTTTTTTACAGACATTTCTGGCCTCTGGATTTTAGTCCAGGCCTGTTCTCATGTATAGAAGGATTTTAAAACTGGCAACAGTATGAGGAACCTGGCAACAAAATTTAAATTCTTCAGGAGTAAACAAAACTTTTGATAATCCTTCTATACATGAGAACAGGCCTTGACTAAAATCCAGAGGCCAGAAACGTCTGCAAAAAACCAAAGGAACTCAGAAGAAAGGAAGCTTAACTAAAGATTCTTCAAGTGGAACTAGAATCAGTGATTTGTCGGTTGTGACTGGCTACCAATCTTAAAAGAAAAGTGTTTAACCAATGCATCCTTTCACTTCTTGGTTATGGATCAGAGACATGGACCTTAACTTAAAAAGAAATACAGAGGCTATGGATAACTCAGGGAAGCATGGAGAGATGCACGTTTAGTGTAACCACAAAAGATAGGAAGAAGAACTCGTGGATCAGGAAACTGACAAAATTGGATGACATCACGATCAAATTAAAGACCTAGAGGTGGCAATGGGCTGAACATACTGCTCGAATAACTGATGACTGTTGGATAGGCATAGCTGAATACTGGATTTAACAAGGGGACAAAGAAAAAAAAAAAAGACCATGCGGGAGATTAAATTTGAAAGCATGTTGGAGTGACAAGAAAAAAAAAAAAAAAGGTTTGGTAGAGACTTGGAGAGACCTTGATCCAGCCAGCACTTGATTGATAATAGTTAATAATGATGACTATATATGTATATTACAATAGACTCTCGATAACTGGAAAAAGGAAAAATTCCCTATGCTCATTTTATGTTTTCTTGATAATTCGATATCTCATATTTTTTTATTTTTTGCACTTCCTTCAGATTTGACTTATTAAGAGTCTACTGCATTTTTATAACAAAAATTATTAAAGATTTATTAAAGTTGTCTCCATCTCCTTGAACAATTTTTTGTGCATCATATCAAAAGTACAGAATCGAGTTATACAAAATTATGGAAATATGTAATTATAATATGCAAAAACACTTTTGGATTGCACACTTAAATAATCATAATATGTAAACAAGACAACAGACTTACCCAGATAAGCCATTGTGCTTATTTTTGTCCTGAATGGGTGTGACATTTATGTAGCATGTATTTTTTCTTCTGATGTCCTCAAGGCCACCTTCATCCCCTTATATCACAACTTATTTAATTCAAATTACTAGTTTAAAAACTTCTAACATTTTATCTTCTTAAAATTCCTGAATTAGGAACTATATATATATATAAGAGCAAGGTCAAAAACAAAAGACATTACCTTCTGCATTCAGGTTGCTATTATTTTATCCTCTTTTAGCTCACACCTGTCAGTATATGAATTTTTCTATGTTGTTTTGTAGTATGAGTTGAAAAATTGTTCTTAATTCAATCTCTTCTTAATAGGATATATACTAGGTCTTTGTGGAAGTGAGAAAATGCAGAGTTTTTGCTGGTCCTTGATAAAGCCAAGGCTCAGTATTCTCGACACCTTCTACATTCAGTTGTTTTATTTTATTTTTTTATCTTTTTTCCTTTTGATCACACAGGTAGATACATAACCTTTTCTATGTTGTACTAGGTGTGAGTCAAAATTATATATGTATTTTTTTGCTTAGGTATCTTCTTTATAGAATATATATATATATATATATATATACACACAATGCATTTTTTAAACACCTATCTGTAATGACGACATGGTTTCAATACTGTTATCTACATTCAAAATTTCAAATACACTAAGTTAATTAACAAATTAAGAACAACTTAAAAATGATTAAAGAGGTACACAGCCTGGCATCTATTAGCTTTTCAAACTTCATCTATTGAAGCTTTTTGTCCATCACCTTGGTCATAATAATGAGCACAGTGTCGCCCTGTTATAGCAGACAGATGAATAGGAACTTTGGAGTTCCACACATTAATGTGGTGCTTACTTCAATATGACTCTGGCACCCTCTGTTGGTCAACTTATAAATACTTGTTGTCATTAACTTTTTTTTTTTTTTACTCAAATGCTCTTGTTTAATCAATTCTTTCCAGGGATGTGCTAACACATTTGGATTATTAACATTACAGACTATTAATTTATATTTTTAATGCATAGCCAGATTCAGAAATTTTTAATTAGTTCACAGATTTAAGTGAAGTGAATAGTTTTTTTTTTCAAATTTTGGAAAACATTTATTTTTTAAACAATATTGTTTATGAAGTGATTGTGAAGGACAAGCAAGTTTCTTATAGTAAAAGTGAACTTTAAAACACCTACAGGGTGTTATAATATATATTAAAAATGCTGGATTCCAATTTTAATGCGAATGAAATGTGTTTGGAATTTTTTTGAAAACTAAGATCCTTACACTTATAAAGGGTAAAAAAAAAAACACCATACAATTTTTCTGCTCAAACATCAAGCTGCAAATATGTAAACATATAAAAAAAAACATTTTTTGACCTTTGAAATTAGATATGACACATAAATGCTCTGCTCTAACCATTACAATCTCGACACAGATGGTCACATCATTTTTTTCTACCCCTTTAAAGAATCTTTTGATCTGTAATTTTTTTGAGTAATAACAAGCAATTTGTATTATACCAGTACAGAATATATCCATTTGATAAATTAAACTAAAATTTAATTTTGTAATGTTAATAAACATATTTTTACCATTGTATGCCATTTCCATCATGTAATTAAGTATGCAATACCTTTGTGTTTCCTGACCAGTTCTTAGGATATAGAAATGCTTAATAAAGTGGTTAAATACATACCTCTTATGCACACATTTCATATTTTTATTACTTTATATATTTGAAAATTCAATAAAAAATAGGACAACTTGTGATTTTGCAAGTCACTATATTCAAACATAATTTCTTATTTCAAGCTAGTTTATACATGAAAGCACTGCAAATGGAAATATATTTCACATTAAAATTTTTTTATTATAAATATTTGATTTGGTCTGCGTTTACAGCATTTTTCACATCATATCCATGGGTGAGCAGCATGTGTCTTCCATAGCTGTCCTTACGATACCAGACCTTATCACACATATTGCAGTGAAATGAGGCTCCAGATACTTTGTGTATTCTGAAATGGCGGTACAGGCTGCATGCTTGGGAATAGACTTTTTTGCAGATCCGACACTGGTACATTGACATAGATGCCCTTGTGGAGATTGTTGATGGCATTTCTGATGCAGTGCTCTCTAAGATCAAGGATGGGATACCTACATTAAAGATGAGGAAAATGTTGCATTCAGCACATTACATTCATCACTACAAAAAAACTGACAGATAAGTCATAATTATATCATAAATATTTGCAAGTGGTATGGGCAAAAAAGACATTTTTGAATGAAAACTCTTGGTCATCCAACTTTCTTTTCACACTTCTTTTACTACTCCCTTTGATGAGTTTGATTTGTTTAGTACCACTATAGGAAACTTGCAGTAGATATTAAAAATAAACAAACAGAGAATATGAGGATGAATGTTACTTCTAGGCCTGCACAGAATTGGGTGTGCCTCATGGAAGATTTTCCATAAGGGCACTTCATGGCCTGCATTACATTGGTTTTACAAAATTTTTGAAGATCTCAGGCAAGGATGCTTGCCCAAATATTCAGACATAACTGAAAGCACGAACTTCGTTTTGGAATGATTTAATAACATGATATTACTGCCATTTGTTTTAGGGATTTTTTTTCATCAAAAAGCGATGAATCAAATCTTTGAAGCAGAGGTGAATCCAGAAGTTTATCTTAGGGGGTGGTCTAAAAAAGACAGTGGTAAAGAGATTTTGTCAAAGAGTCCAACACACACACACATATGTGTAAGCTTTGCTTGATCTGCTTTCCTGAATGCTAGAAACTCTGATGAGCAAACTGAAAGTACAATAAAAGGCCACAGGGGAAGTGTACCAATCAGATGATATAAATCATTGCACCATATCAATGTTCAAAGATTTCCCACTGGTTCTATACCCGCCATGTGAAACTGGGACTATATTTGAGGGAGATTTAGATGCACAGAGGCATATCTTTTCTATAAAGTATAATCATTTGACACAGTGGCATGCCCAGATTTTTTTGAGGTGGGGGTGGGGGAAGGGTATGAAATTTATTTATTTTTATACAACTAAATGTGCTATAAAATGTATGCAACAACTGTGCAAAAATATTCAAATAAAATATTGCTGGAAATTATTAATATTCTTATTATCTACATTCTTACACTTACATTTACTATTCATCTGTGCAGAAGACAAGGTGGGAAAAGTGATTGGAATCTTCACAAGCCTGATGTGTGTGCAAGAAATCTATTTTCCAAAGCACTAGTAAACATGTCTAAAAGTGGTACATAAATCGAAACCTTTTAATGGGTTTTCTGTGTTTATGTTGCAGCGTTGGGTTTGTTTTGAAGTAATTCTTGGTATTTTAATCAAAACTCCTTGCTTTTCAGTGTGCTTTTACAGTGATTTGAAATAAGTCATGGAATTCAAATTTGGCATTGTCTTGTCACCATAGAAAATTTCAGTATAGCCATGTATTGACTTTTCATTGCAATGAGACATTCTGGTCCTTGGCTTCTTACTGCTTCCTCATCTTCACGGAGAAAACATGTTCAATTGTTGCCATGAGACATAAAAACACTTTCAAATACTAACAAAATTTTGCCTTTTAAAATCATGTTTTTGAAATGTTGAAAGGTTCAAATATTGGGGGGGGATGTTAACACCCTCCTTGACCACACAACTGATGTGATGAGTACGACTTCTGAGGAACTATGATGACCTTCCCTGTTTTCAATTTATAATGATACTAGACAATACTAAAGAACAGAACAAAGCACATCCATTAGTTTTCATGATCAGTCAAAAACTTGTTTCACTTCTGCTCTGAGCTTTCCTCCATATTTTTTCATTTGTGGTGAAACAAGAATTTACCATTTTGCACCAAATTCACTGTTAATTTCAATTGTTATAAAAACTTTAATGGAAATCTGTGCATTATCACTTGAATTTTACAAAAACAAATACATTAATTACTCATAACTTGGCCATTTAAAAAAAATGCTGGGGGAGGGGGAGAATGGCCCAGCTGTATTTTCCACTGCTTGGAATCAATTTGCTGCATTAACTTAGAGCTTCTGTGCTCAAAATTGAGAATTGTTGAGCCTATCTTGCAACACTGTTAACTGGAAGTAATTCTTTTTTTGCTTTATAGTTCACTCAGATTTTGACAACAGCCACAGGAGTGCTGCTAAAAATCCTCAGAGAAATGATATCATTTGGAAAACATTTCATGCAGATCATTTCACATGATTTGAATCAACAAGTCAAGCAGTATCAGTTCTTCATTCTCAATATTTTGCACATGGACTTGTTCCATGATTTTTATCTCATCAATCAGTACAATAGTCAATATACTACAGGGTTCAAACTCTAAAAATAAAATAAAATAAAATAAATTAGAAATTCTGACTTTTTCAGGTGGTTTTAAAAGTTTTCCATAACAGTGACCCAAATTACATTGCAATGAATCCTTCCATTGTATTTTCTCAACAAAGCAAGTTTGTAAATTCTCTAAATAACTGATCTTTGTAAAATTAACTGCTTTTATTTAATAACTAAATGCATGAGACACATTAATTTTGGTACTACAATTCCATGATCTTTTGTGAGCTTGAGTGGTATACTGCCAATGTAGAATTTGTTAATACATTCAAATAGAAATGGTTATATTGATCCATTGTACTTTAATTTAGTTTATCTTTTTCTATCACACAATGCATCTAAATGCCATTGTTGACACAAATGTGCTGTATTTTCACTGTTTCCATGTAGCCACTTCCTCAGAAAACTTGAAAATTATATCACCTTGGAGTGGGAATCGAACCTGCATCTCCCAATTTCCATTTGGGTTTCAGCTCCAGGGAGATGTAATTTTCATGTTTTCTGAGGAAGTGGCTACATGGAAACTGTGAAAATGCAGTGCATTCTTGCCAATAATGGCACTTGTATTGCCTTCCATGTTTTTGTGAAGAATTATTTGTTCTGGGAGATTCATTTCCCACTTATACATGTAACAATGCAGCTAATCTTAATGACCAAATGGGCCCTTGTTCATAGGAGCATGTCACAAGAGAACCAATCAATAAAAGGCTTTGATCGGTTGGTTCTCTTGAGATGTGTTTCTCAAAGCAGGAGTATATTGGACTACTGTGAATAAGTGCTGCATATTATAAGACACGAAGCAAACTGTCTGGAGAAGCTGAATAAAAACTTAATAACGAACAATTTTTAAAATTAAGTTTTGATGAAGTTTTTAGGGAATTAAGTTGTAATGTACTGAAAGTAAAATCTATTAAATTCTAGGCAGGCAGTAATTGGAAACAAAAGACTGAAAAAAGAAAAAAAATTCTAGGCAAAATAATAAAAAACCCTGATTTGTCATTTTCCTGATTTTTATGAAAAAATGCAATTTTTTCTTAGTTTTTTTCTGATATTTGGAACCCTTTTCAAATTTCCTGCAAATTCCAGGTTTTCCCTGTTTTCCAGGCTGCATTGGAACCCTGTACTATCACCATCAAATTTTTGGGAAACAGCAGCCATCAGGTTCTTTTTTTTTTTTTTTTTTTTGATTGGAGGTTTAACGACCACCATGAGCAACTCAATGGGCTATAAGCAGTCGTCCCTCCCTAATTTAGGGTCACTGGTTCCAAGGAGGGGAGAGAGCCAGTGCCGTAAGACAAACACAACACCCATGCCTCACCAGGATTCGAACCCGGACCCCGTTCGGACGAATGATCAGAGGCCATCGCTTAGACCACAGCGCCACCGGGGCGGCCCATCAGGTTCTTTTTTAAAGAATTAAACATTCTGGTATATTACTTCAGCACTTTTGTACATAACAGTTGTCTTTTATGATGAAGTTAATGACAAAAAAAGTATGAAATATTACCTCTTGGACTGTTTTACAAAGACAAAATTAACTTTTGCTTCAACTTTTCTACTAGGAATGACACCTATTTCCAATACTGTAGGACATATATTTTTTAAACTCTCTGTATTTAAAGTAATGCTAGTAGAAGTATATTACTCAAGGGTTATCTAAAAACAAGGCTCATAGAACAAAATTAATTCTACAATTGGTATCTCCAACTTAATGTTATGAATTTGGTTTGTTATACTAATGCAATTTGCGATTGTGCTCATGACTACTTTTTTTCATTCTTTGCTTTCCTTTATTTCACTTATTTTTTTTAGTTTAGGACACAGCTAAGGTGCGCACATTATATATATATATAGCCTAGTTCCTAATCTTTCAGTTTGAGAAACAACACTAACAACTTCAGGAAGACATAAGTCTTTACATGTCTATTAGGTCCTATGTTATTCACAGTTATAAGGAACAACAATAGCCGAGCACTAAAATATTCCCTTTTTCTTGAAGTATGATCTTAAGGTTAATTTTCAAGCGGTAAGAATAACTTTATTGTGTTTAATCATGCATGATAAAACTCTTCTTCGGTTAACATGTTAAGTAACTTTTTGATCATATGTAGTTATCACTTCTCAGGACATTTTCATTTAATTTTACATGGAGTTATCATACATTTTCTACTGAAAACCTGCTTCGAAGAAGTTGGAACTTCATGATATTTTTCATCTGAACTATTGGGTGCTGTACAAATTTCAATTTTACACAATTCTCAAGTGCATCTCTACTGACAATCCAGATCAACATCAAACCTTCTTGATGTTGACCAAAAAAGAGCAAGTAAACATGGCATAAAATTCTAATGAGCTTACTGGAAATTTTAGGTTTACCCTAAGCAATTTCTAACCATAACTGAAATGGTTTGAAGATGATTGCTATAACTGTTACATGGTGCATAGCTGCCAAGATTTATACAAGGCCATCTGGAAAATACCAGGCCATGACAATCATCTTTTAGTGACATCACACTGAAACCAAGGCTTCTAATTAGTTTCCAATGCTGTTTCATATGATAGCAAACATGACACTGACATATCAGGCCATGCAACATGAGAGTGACATCACAAACAGAGGAAATTCATCTCTCTAATGTCATGCCCTTGTACTTTCCGGGTGGCCATGGCTTATAAAGCTTTTGGTGGTAAACCTGAACTGACTGATCAACACAGCAAAACACTTGGTATGCTTCCATTTTTTACAGTACAGATGTAACCCAAAGTTATTGAAGTTAAACCAGCCCTACAATTTCTGTTCTTGACTTCTGCTTTGTGTCCAATCAATCAGCTATGGATCCAGAGTAGTTTCTTACTGCTGCAACAGGCCATGTAACATCAGTGTGAGGAAGATACATCTGTCAAGTAATACCCATTCACCTTTCTAAAAGTTTGTATATAGAGAGTTTTGTCATGTTATGGGTAATCTGATAATAGCATAAGAGGGAATCTAAAGGCCTCAAGATGCTTCAATGGAGTTCTTCTTCTTTGGTCAATGTCCTGTCATAGGCATTTGCATAGTTCTGGAGCATGAGTACCTGGACTCTTTGTTCAGTAGGCATCTGCATAATTTGGAAATGTATATATAGCTTTGAGCTCTTTGTTCTCGAGTGAGATAAAAGAACACGCCCGATAGATTCGACACACACACGCTCTCTCTCTCTCTCTCTCACCCTTCTATGACAGGCTGCACATCTTAATTTAAGAATGTAAACACTCTTAAGACAGTCCTTCCTGCAGGGTTTTGAGTTAGTGTGGGCTGAGCAAAGGACAGTTGCAGGTTGGACCGCCACAGTTTCATGCATTTGATTTAAATTTTAGTATGAATAATTTTGCATAACATTGTGTAAACCATCAGCCATGAAATCAATCATTTTTTTATGCAGTGTTATCACTTGCATATTAACTGTTAGTGTTGATGGGGATTCTGAGTTGGTTGTGACAACAATTCATTTGCCAGCGAAAATAATACATGAAGAAAATTGAAACAAAGTAGACAATTATATTAAACCACAAGTGAATGATGATGCACACAAGGATGCACACAAGGATGCATGAAAATATTCACACTTAAATTTAAAAACAGTGTGGAACAGGCAACAATTTTTTGGATCTGTCTCTCATGCATTCTAATAATTCCTTGCTAATATAACCTTAACCCACAGCCATTTTGGCAGAAAAATGTGTAACATAAATGAAGTTTGTCATAAATTTACTTTAATTCTTCAGGCAGACTTACAGGCACTTTCATCAGTGGCAGCTTGTGACCAAAGAAACAGGAGAAGTGTTACTAAAAGAGAATGCATGAAAAAAAAATGCATCTATTTCTTATAAAATCCAATTCTTCTATCTTTCAAGGAAGCATAGTAGTCAATGATGTCATCATAAAAAAATGGCTGTTTAACTACAAGTTCAGAGAGAAGTTCTTTTTATGCCACAATATTAGATAACAATGTTAGCCTTTGCTGTGAAATAGCATTTCGTAAGCAATTTTCTATTTGTTTAAAAAATGAAAAGCTTCCTTCTATTGGCACAGCGGTTAAAGGTAAATTAAGAACTAGAAAAAACAATTTATACAATTCTTGGAATATATCCTTATGCACATTGTGTGTCTACAACAACATGCACTGTGTATCATTTTTAGGGTTCATTTTTTTAATGAAAGTGTGGATCCAGAACACACGGAGAATAATAAAAACAACAACAACACTGAGATTGAAGATCACACCCACAGTTACTGTATAAACACAGCTGATAAACCGGGAGAACCATCTAAACTCAAAATCACACTACAGCAGCACCTCATTCATTGACGCCATTGGTTGCCATAGCAACCCTTATTCAGTAAAGTACAGGTTATTAGAATTAACGACTTCCATCTAGTTGCACGATAAAATAAGTTAAAACTACATTAGTTAAAACTATGACAGCTCCCCTCGTCAAATTCCAGGACCGTGGCAACATCTCTTTCATCCAATCACATGGTTGGGAACTAGAGACTTCTAAACCATGACCATAATGTTAAGACTGATATGTAAATTCTTTTGATTCTAGACTCTTACCTGTGCTATGTATATATACTTGGATGTACGGTCTAATTTTACCATCTGAAGATGGGGGTAATGCCTGAAAGGCCTCACGTGTGTCAGTGTTTTTAATAAAGTTTTAAATAATGTAGTTTTAACTTATTTTATCATGCAACTAGACGGAAGTCGTTAATTCTAATATTTGCAGCACAAATTCCTTTATGTAGAGTGAAAGTACAGGTTCCTACATCAGAATTTTTTGCAGTCCTGTAGTGAAATTATTTTGAACAGCAGCTCTTACCTATTCACATAGCCTATGCGAAGTTACAAGGTCATCTGTTCATTAATTTGTAGGGCCGCTTGAAACGGCGAGCTCGCACTTTTAGCTTGCTTTTAGAAATGAGAGAGCTTTCATTTTAAAGCCACAGAATTTTCCAAAAATCATTCTTGAGAAAGAAAAAGTGACAAAATTTAAGAATCCTCTAAACCATTTGAAGCTTTTTTTTTCTTTATAAATTTTAGGTGAAGTGGCACTTCACCTGACAAGCTGCTGCTGACTTTCATAGTTTTAAATGCTAATGCAGATCATGCAATATAATGAGAACATAAAAATCTTTAAAACAAAACAAGAAAACTTTCATAGAAAATCATATTTTTTAACTTCAAAACTACTGTAAAACATTTTTGCCATAGAATCAATTGGAGCAGTGCTTCTCAAAGTGGTGGTACACTGGTGGCAATTCTTAAGCCATCTATTACTGGTTCCCAACAAGCTACCAGGTTAGACAGAAATGTTTTTCTGTGTATTAATGAAGTTCTAGTGATGAATAACCATACAATTTTACTTTAGTTTGATGGGGATTACTAGGATGAAACTTTTTTTCCCATTGTTGTCAAATTTTAAGTTCCTCACCAGCCTGTTGTTAGGACTGACGCAAGAGAGTAGGTGTTTCCGCTTGCACTGTAATACCCAGACCTTCTGTTTCTTAATTGTGGCTCCTCTTCTTTCATGAATATTTTTTCACATTCATATCTAGCACTTTAGACTGATACCTGGCACACAAGGAATAAAAAATTTGTCAGTCTGCCACATCAGACAGTTTGAAAAGCACTGATCTAGATGATAAGAGAAGAAATTCGGAGAATTCAGTTTAGCAATAACTAAGTTATTGTTATCTAACCAATGAACCAATGATAACTTCCCAAGTGTTAGAGAACAATGATCATTACATGATTTTCTCATGCAATTTAATGTGTCTTTTTTTATAAAAGTATTTGGGTGTACTACATGCTCAGTTCATAAACGTGTTTTCAGAGTAAAGCCTGTTTTTTAAATAAAATCAAGTTTATAGAAAAACAAAAGCATTATTTAGTAAAATCCAAAACACCAGTCTCCCTTTAAAAAAAAAAAAAGAAAAAAAGTGTGTGTGTGTGTGTGTGTGTGTGTGTGCGCACGAGGGGGGGGGTATGAATCCCTTCCTTATACTGTTTCACTTACAGTTATTAAGTTATTAAAATTATAAAATCATGTTTTATTGCTTTTTATTTTATTATGCCATTTGTGATTGTCATGCAGTAGTGCTTCTTCATGAGATTGGGTCAACAAACACTTTGGGGTTGGGCGGGATAGAGATAAGATTTGCTGATTGCATATATTTTAATTGTAGATTTTTTTCAAACCGGATAAGAATCTCAGAAAGTATGATTTCAATTTAGCTCCTAACCCCTTAAGCAGCTCATGTACCAGAACCAAATGTTCAGGTTGTAAATGAATTTATGGCTCCTTTATTCATAGTTCACTATGTAAATACTATTTTATGGGTCTTAAGAGGTAATTATTTAAAAGAATTGGTGGTCAACTCACTAACAGTAAACACAGGCAAGATGTTAGACTACTACTAATTCCATCTAGACTATATTAAATACAATACAGCGAGACAATTTTTAGGGAAAATTAACGTCCTTTTCTCTACAGATACTAAAAAGACATCCACAGAGAAGAAATAAAAATAATATTGGCAGAGAACAATTACCCCTCCCTATTCATTAAGAAGTTATTTGAAAAAAATGCCAAAAAAGATGCAGCAGGTGAACAACTTCAAATTCACCAGCAAAATTGCGTACCACAAAGTACTTTTCAAAAACTAAAAAGGATCGGAGCAAAATATAATATCATACTTGCCCCAGATCTAAATAACAAGTTAAAGAAGTTCCTACAAGCTCTAAAACAGAAAGAAAATGACATCCAAATGCAAGAAGGAGTAGTCTATTGCATCGACTGTAACTGTGAACTAAGCTGTATAGGAGAAACAGGAAGGAGTATTAAAGCCCGGCTGAAAGAATACCAGGCAACTATTAGGGACATTAGTAGCAAAACAGGGCTAGACAGACATGTACAAGCAAGTGGACATTCCATAATTTGGGACAGTTAAAATCATCGCCCACCAATCACATTAGTAAAGAGTAAGCTAGAAGAAGGGATGGAAATAGCGAGAAGAAGAAGTACCACAATTAATGACAATTGCAGTTGGGCACTTCTGACTGAATGGCAGCAACTACTCCAGTGATGTGGTCCTGATGATGAACTAGGCACTAGTTCAAAAATCTGACCACCAATTCTTTTAAATAATTACCTCTATAAGATCCGTAAAATATTAATAGTATTAACACAAAGGATTTCTTTCCCTCAGCAGTACTGATCATAAACCTAAAAATTGTGATATACACTCCCTTGTAGTCCTTTATTGTTGCCTATTGACACAAAGCATGTTTCTACTCAGTGGCATAATGTCCTTTCATAATACTAGGTAGAAATGAGTGCCTCAAACATCTTCTCTCTCCTTTCTTAGATTTGACAACATTGTTATAGGCCTTTTAGTAGGTACTCAATTAAACATTAGTGTCAATCATCCCCCTAAATGACTTTTTGAATAACAAAACTGGGGGTGGGGGGTGGAACAACATTTTCTGATGTGCAGGTTCACTCATTACAGTCACATTTTGCCCACTTCTTAGACAGTGAATATATTCAGTTGAGCTGGTTTTAGCAAATTTTGCTAACCCCAAGTTAATTTGTTTCAACCAGTTAAAGGGTTAAACAACATCTCAGTAATGCCAAATATCATATTCAAAGCAGATATTAATATACCAGATAGCCATCTCATTCTTACAAAAACTGTAAAGTGCACATGGCAACTTCTTACAATAAAACCTATAATTTTGCAAATAACTCTTTAACTGCTCGACAAAATTGCATGGAAATTGATAACAACATACCTGAAATCAAGGTAATATGGTTAATTACAAAATATTCTGGAAATGGTCCACATCAACTTCCAGGCACAGCTGTAATTTATTCACCATATTTATCCCTCGTAATGTGCCGAAAATGGATTCAGTATTCTGCTATACATTTGTTTTTAGAGTTCTTGCATGACATTACATTTGCTCCACAGTTATTCTAGTGTATAATCCCCAAACAAAATATCCAGTGATCAGAAGTCAGAAGACCTGGACAGCTATATATTTTTGCAGTCGTGCAAGTAGAATTTTTTTTGGGGGAGTGAGGTATTATATCAATGAAAACTATATGAACAGTAGGCCAGCATTAATAACTGTGGGGAAAAGGAATTTTTGTTCTAATTAGTATCACAAGATATCTAATTGGTATCATTACACATGTATCATTATTGAGCTAATTACAGTCCAGAAATCAAATAGGCAGTATACTCTGAAGAAATATCTCTCCTCTGTCTGGGATATCTCCTGTCTGAATGACATATGGTAACTGCTTTATATTTTCATTATTCTGGTGGTATTATTTCATTGAATGCTCAATTACTTCCAGAAAAGGACAAATGCTGGCCATGGACCTGGAAGCTTGATCCCAGACATCCACTTTGCCACACAAATTTCAGTGCTGAGCAGCAAGTATAACAAGAAAGTCTTCCTACTCTACCTTGCAGTTAGACATAGATACAGATTAAAACAGCTGTGGATCATATCCTTGGGTATCTATGGACACAAATTCATATATACAGGTTAGAACAGCTGTGGATCATATCCTTGGGTGTTAGAACAGCTAATGGTAGGGGGTTATATCAGCCCCAACCCTGGTTAGATGGCTTCACAAGGACAAGTTTATCCAACTTTTTGTCTAATGGGATGCATGAGCAGTGAAAAAAAATCAAGTAATTGTGTTGTCTATGCCCTAGGGCCAGGTTGCAGATGGAGAGCCTGACAAGTTGGAAACATATAGTGTTTAAAATTTTGTCTTAGGAGCGCTCAGTGGAGAGGAAAATTGAATCAAATTGAGACAGAGACAAAGGAGAGAGCAAAATAGCACTGCTAATGCAAATCCTAAGAAAATAAAAATACAAGTGAAAAAACTGTGCTCTGGAGGGAGTTTTAACTCTTGAAACTCTGTCTTGGTTGCATCCATGCATTTCTGTTGAATTTGAATATGATGTGCAGCAGTTAGCTTCTTTTTACAGAAAACAACCCTGGTAATAACGGATGACACAGCTATTCCTAGACATAATGGACTACAAATATCTCAAAATCATGTTTTTTTTTGTTTTTTTTTTTTTTTACTTAGGAATAAGAGGATATTTACATGTCAAATTTTTGGGTAGTACCATTATCCTTCCTCAGGACTACAGCTATAGTAGGCATTGCCATTCAAGAGGTAAATTCCAACCTTTCAAATCACTCAAAGTTTTACCTCTTCTACTCTCTGTCCCTTATTTCCAGTCCTTCTGCCAGTTTTCTTTTGAAAAAATGCTGTTGATGTGTCAGAATTTCTACAACAGTGTCTCAAAGCACTTTATGTCCTGTACTTTGAACATGTCTGTCCAAATCTGCTTTGTTTGTCATATTTTGAATTGCAGCTTTATGTTCTCTCTCTCTCTCTCTTTCTGCCTATCTGGTTTTAAGCTATCTGCCTGTCTCTCCCACATAGCTGAGGCCACACTCACATTTTCTGTTGTAAACAGCCCTTGTCAACTTAGTATAGCAATAGCAGTTGGTCAACATACATAAAATCATGAGCTAACTTGCTGTGTTCACGTCGTGATAAAAAAGTCCTACAGTGGAGGTCTTACAAATTGAATGCCAAATGACAGTTTTTTTATAGATCATACACCCGTGTTCTGCAACTTGATGCACTAACAAAGATGAAACTATTTTTCATCTGTAAAACATTCAAGGCTCTGATCTGTTTCGCAACTGAAAGAACTCTCAAAATAGAAATTTGCACTGAATCCACTGCTGAAATGTTTTGTGACAGGTACTACAAGGACTTTTGAGACAAGAAAAATCATGATGGACACAAATCCATAGATACAGATTAAATCAAGTGATAAATTAAAAGAAATATGTAATGTTAATGAATATGGTGCCATTTCTATCTGTCATTTACAACAGCCTTCTTATTTCACAAAATGTAATGTTGACATAGTAAAAGTGATGTGCACAAATGATATACCGAAAAAGATTAAAACAAAATAGTTTGCCACATGACATCCAGATTTATCAAATTTTGATGTTGACTCCTAATATAGTATGCTTGTTTATACAGTTCCTCCTGATTAAAGCTATTCATACCATCATAAATCATGACCTTCCCCCCCCCCCCCCAAAAAAAAAAAACAAAAACAAAAAAAAACACGAATAATTTTACTGGTGCATGAATGTGTCTGCAATTCAAAACTTAAAACTTCCTGGAGCTAATTATAACATTTTGCATATGTTATGAAGAAACAAATTTTATAAGGTGTTGTGAAGAAGTCATAATCCCCATAGCCTTTTTATATATCTCTTAGCATTTAGCTCTCAAAATGATCAGAGATATATAAAAAGACAAACATTAGCTAACAAAATATTAAATAAAATTAGTATATAAAACACTGAAAAAATAACAATGAACACGGGCAGATAACTAGCCCTCTTTCTCAGAAAAAAAGTGTGCACCATGCATCAGTTAAAGATTTAAAAAATGGTACTGCCAAACATGAAGGGGGAAAAAGGCCTTTTCTAGTCAGAAAAGAAGCATTTGATAAGCAATTAGCATGTTATATTTTTGCACATTTTTGAATACAATTGGATTTTCCAAGTCACCTGTTAAAATTTAATGATGGAATCTAAATTACATTCAATTCAATTCAGTTTATTTAGCTGTTAGATTAAAACCAAAAATTACAAAGTAATAACAGTGTAGGTAATTGTAACAGCAAGGGTGATCTGGGAAAAGGCTACAAAAGTCCTGACAAGGCTCTGATCTCCCTGTAGAAGTATAGTTACACGAGAAAGCATGGCACAGAACATTTAAAGATAGTAATAGAAAGTAGAGTTAGTAAAGTTGTTCTGTCTCCCACTTTTTTATCTACACACCTCTCAACCTTCCCCACTTTCCCATTACTTCACCCTCTATACACTCACTTTCCCATTTTATCACTTATTTTCCCCTCATTTTTTTTTTTTTCATTTTCCATTTCATTTTTCCCTATTCCCTTTTTTGAAAACTACATCCAAACTTTTGATAATGGGGAAGTCCATCTTTAGAAGATTATACAAAACAATTCTTCAAAATTAAATATGCAATAAATTCATTACCTTATACTAGACACAGCAATAAATTTATTAACTACTTGTTGACATACATTAACAAACAAAAGTTACTTATGAATATATTTTTGTTTTTAATACAGAAGGAACTCTTATTTTCACATTTCAACACTTAGCAAATACCCCGTAGAGGTTGTAAGATAAAAAATTTCATCATTCCAGTTTCAATTCCACCTTTAGAATTTTTAATATCACAGCTATATTTAGAAAGGATGAAATATAACACTAAGGCCTTGAAGCCAATGTAAGAAGTTATTGCACCTTTGTCATAATTTTCAATGAATTGTCTCTCAAACACTTTTCATATAAAAAATGTAATGACAATATACTGTATTTGTGTTCCTTCAAATAACTTAGCTGCACTCATCACATGATTTGCAAGTAAATTAATGTGTGAAATACACACATACTCATACTACAATCATTGTAGGACTAACACTATTTTTATAGCATGCTTTTTGTTTTGTTGATTCGCAATATGAAACATGTGTACTCCATTTTTGTTTGAATAGTGTTAGTCCTACAATGATTGTAATGTGAGTATATGTGCATCTCACACATTAATTTACTTGATAGTATTAAATTCCTTTCAGCACGTTATAATTGCCCAAAAAACTGTTTTTTAGGTGTCTTTGACTTCGCATAATTGAGTCAAAGACAATTATACAAACTTATTTATTAGATAAGACTGGCACCTCAAATATCCTATAATGGGACTTGAACCTACATTTCCTTCTTTCCATCTGAGTACACCATAAACAATGTATTTACAAACAACTGAAAAATAAAGGAGACCTAAGCAAACATTTAGATAGTACTAGTCAAGGAACCCATGCCTTCCTGTAACAGGGACCAATCCATCCGAATAACAGGATTCAGGTAAGAAATCTACAATGCTTCAGATGAGATAATAGAATATAGTGAATTTTATGTCTCCAAATTATATAGACAAACAAACTAGTTATATACTTTTTGAAATGTTATCTGAAGAACTGGTGATTTCTGACTTGGATTCTCTTAGAATGGAATGCTTCCTATGAGAAGTATAGATACCACTTGATTAGTGCAATCTGGATGTTTTTCCTCCTGATTCTATACTTAAACTGCTTGGAAATGCATTGCCCTGGACAGTATGTGCATAATGGTAATGTATTCAGACACAAGAACTGCAATTCATCTTCTGCTTGATGATGACATAATTTTCACATTTTTTGGGGGAGGGTGTTTGCCACATAGAGGACCAGCAAATTATAAAAGTTTCTAAACTGTAAAAATAAAAATCAGACTTTCAATTTCATGTTATATAAAGATTTATTCCAGATTAATTTCTGCAATACGGTGGAATTTATTCTCAACCAAGCAGCGGTCAGAGACTATTTTCCTCTGATAAAGTTCTTCAGAAGCTTGAATTACCATAATTTTTGTCATACAATTCGTGGATTAGCTGCCAAAAAAGTTAAAAATATAGATTCTGCAAATTATATGGCGATGCAGTAATGCGTCGATTTAAAAAAAAAAGTATTTAAAAAATCTGCAGGGTAATTGTGTGTAAAAGAGGGGGTATAATTGGAAAAGGAACTCCTTCGGAATAGTTTTTCTCAGTTCAGGAGCTTGTACGGAGCGAAGAGGTGTCGTAATGAAAGATTGGGCAAGTTGTGGGGAAGGACAGTGGGAGACATTTTGTATTGTTGAGAAGGACAACTCTGTTGTGCTGTCTCTGTTTTTGCCAATCAGCCAATGAAAATGTACGTACTTGCTGCACGAACCTATGCATTCCTCCTTTCGAATCTCATGTGTGCTGTGCCTTGTGTTTAGTTCATCTTTTGCCGTCTTGACCATCTTTGCTGCTGATATTTTCTTTCATTGCTATTCATGTCTTTCAAAAGGAACCATTTCAGTTACACTGCCAAATTTAAATTTAAAGTGGTGGGCACTGTTGATGATATGATCATGTCACTGCGTGAAAGTTTTGAGGTCAGAAAACAATCGTGCAGTTACATACAGAAAGCCACAGTGCCACGGTCTCAAATGTAAACACATCCCTCAGTAAATTCTGCGGAAGAATTCACGGAAGTCTAGCCCTATTTTTTATTGGCCCATGTATAAGCTCAACTCTGAAAGCAGGATTTTCTCAAAAACCTTTCAACTTATATGTGAGTACATATGGTATTTCTACTTGTTCTGTATCAGCCTTTCATCATTGGCAAGGTGTAATTGCAATACTCTGGAGCTGCATTGGCATGATCTATTAATATCACGCCACTGAGCCTTATTGGTCCAGAGATAAAAATATGAAAAAGTAATCTTTAAAAATGAATTTCTTCATTTAATAAAATCGTTTTTTCTTACTTCTTTGACTCCTGGGTCATTATGTGACTGACTTTTCCGTCAGAAATTCCACTTCCGGTTCAGCATCTATGATGTGCGGATTATATGGCAACTTTTTTTTTTTTCTGAATGTCACAGTCTGCGGATTATACACTGGTACACATTATATGAAGGGATTTTTGTTTCATTTTATGTGAATTTGGCATTCTGCAGATTATATGCCAGTGTGGATAATAAGACAAACATTACGGCAATTATACCTGAAAGTTGTCAGTCTGATCTCACAACTTGTTCAACTTTGTAGTGAAGCAGAATTATCATTTTTTTAAATATGTTAATGCTAACTGTTTTTGTACAATTTTTAGTGACCTAAATCTAAATAGAGACAACATTTTTTAAGCACTGTGATTAGTTTTGTCAATATTTAAGTAAGTTGAAATTGAGTAATACAGGCTGCAGTAAGTCCTACTGAAGTAAATCCTACAAATTATCAGGAACAGCATGAACTGTAACCTAAAATACAGAGGGTGAGTTGAAAGTTTTGCAATATTTGCATAAAAGTATGTGCTGTGGCAGGTATGTCATGTGTTTAAACTAGTTCAAGCTGTGCACTGCAGTCAGTTGAAAGGGAGATAAAAGTAGTAGCCGTTGCTGTGAACAGCATTGCATGTCGTCGTTCTGTCTGTGGTGGGATGCCAAAAAGATGAACAGCCACAACTGGCTAATTCAGCCATAACTCTGCTCAAGCAGCACGAAACATTTATTATGCAAAAGGGGAAAGTTCCGTGGACTACAGCACAACCAAATGGTTCATGAAATTTCACTCAGGTGACAGAAACCTTGATGATCAGCCAAGGTTAGGTGAGCCACGAACCATGGATTTTGGAGGCCGTGCGCCAGGCCGTAGAGGCAAATCTGACAACCAGCACTTGGAGATTATCAGGTGAGCTGGGCATATCACAGATCACCATGGTTCGTCATGTTCAGGACCTCGGCAAGGTCTACAGGAGCTGCCGCATTGTCCCTCATGAACTGATGCCAGCAGAAGCAAACTGCCAAGTGGAATTGTGCACGAAACTCCTAGAAAACTTGCGCGATGTACGTTTCATCAAGGGAATTGTTACGTGCGATGAAAAGTGGGTCTATTTCCATAAACTTAACACACAATGACAGTGGTTGAGCCCGGGCCAACTTCCTGAACATGTTGCCAAACATGGGCGCTTTGAGCACAAGACGATGCTCTGCATCTAGTGGAATTTTGAAGGGATAATTCATTATGAATTTGTTCCAGACCATCAGACTATTAACGCCAACCACTATTCTGAACAGCTGGAGCAGATGTATGCCATTCTGGAGGAGAACTACTTGGCACGGTGAACAGAAAGTGAGCTCTTCTACAGCAGGGCAATGCTTGGTTTCATACCGCATGAATGACCCAGACATCGAACTGATGCCACACACAGCATATAGTCCAGACCTTGCTCTGTTGGATTATTACTTGTTCTGGTCCATGGCCCAATTTCTTCATGAGGGGCACTTCAACAACCAGGAAGAGGTGGCAGCTGGGTTGAAGGAGTTCTTTGCCTCAATGGACAAAAACTGGTACCGCCACGGAATCGGAGAACTGGCAGACAGATGGCTAAAGACAGTGCAACATGATGACCTATACTTTGAATGCTACTCAGCTTTCGTTGTAAAGGTACGTATGAAGAAATAAAGTATCCAAAATTGCAAAACTTTTGACTCATCTCATCCTCTGTACTTCAATCTGTTGAACACTTACATTAAGTCCAGCAGTTTGTAACATCTCGAAAATCCATATATTGGGTTGGCCAACAAGTTTTTTCGGTTTTTAAGTAAAAATAAAAGCCACATTTCTCATGTTCACTAATAATTTTATTGAATAACATATTCACCATTTTGTTCCACTACCTTCTGCCATCTTTCAGGCAACTTCATACCATCTTCCAAAAACTTTTTTTATGTTTTTGAGCAAATAATTTTTCCAGGTGCCTTTTGCAGTCTTCCAAGGAATTGAAATTTTTTCCATTAAGAGAATTTTGTAAAGACTGAAATAAATGGGAATCCAAAGGTGCAATGTCTGGTGAAAATGGCAGATGAATCAGAACTTCCCAGCCAAGCTGCAACAGTTTTTGCTTGGTCATCAAAGAAACATGCGGTCTTCTGTTATCCTGATGGATGATTATGCGTTTTCTGTTGACTAATTCCAGATGCTTTTCATCGAGTGCTGCTTTCAGTTGGCCTAATTGGGAGCAGTACTTGTTGGAATTAATTGCTTGGATGCCCGGAAGGAGCTCATAATAGATGATTCCCTTCCAACCCACCAAATACACAACATCACCTTCTTTGAGTGAAGACTAGCCTTCAGTGCGGTTGGTGGTGGTTCAGTTTGCTTACCCCACATTCTCTTCCGTTCCACATTATTGTACAGTATCCACTTCTCATCGCTCATCACAATGTTTTAAAAATGGAATGTTTTCGTTAAGTATAGAATTGTATGCAGAAATACAGTCAAGCAGTTTTTTTTTTATTTAACTTATGTGGAACCCAAACATAAAAGTGATTAACATAACCAAGCTGGTGTAAATGAATTTCAGTGCTTGATTTGGATATTTTGAATATGTCAACTATCTCCTGCATGGTATAACATTGATTGTTTTCAATTAATATCTCGATTTGATCGCTCTCATCTTCAACTGGTCTACCTGATCATGGAGCATCGTCCAGCGAGAAGTCTCCAGCACGAAACTTTGCAAACCACTTTTGACACGTTCAATCAGTCACAGCAACTTCTCCATATACTGAACAAATCTCTTTTAGCGTTTTAATTGCGTTTTCACCTTTCTTGAAATAATAAAGCACGATATGCCAAAAATGTTGCTTATTTTCTTCCATCTTCAATATTAAAAGGCTATACAAAAATTCACCAATTTTGATAATTTTTTGGTAAAATGTACGCTGGTATGTCAGCTGTCACAATACAATAAAAAAAATTGTCTTGAATGAAGTTAAAGATAACTAAGCGCAGAGCCATCCTATGGAAAAACCGAACAAACTTTTAGCCAACCCAATAGATCATTACTACAACTTTTTGTTACTCATCCATTTCTTTTAACTTACTTCTGATGATGATTTAAGTAGCATGATATTAAAGAATGCAGATAATCTTTTAATATTCATGAAATTCTGATCTAACAGTTTTTACCAGTGGTGGCTTAATAAGTTTCACAATGGGGTTTACTTCAGAAGATTTTCTGAAGCCAGGTATGATGTCAAACTCATTGCAAAGGTTTATGACAGAGTGTGCAGGTTATAAATTTTACATGCAGGCTGCAGATAGTTCTTATACTAATATCAACCTTTATTTTAATAAATATATAATTCAGTTTAATAAATGAATTCATTTTTTCATATCAGCCCTCCTCTTTAGCTTATAGTACTCTGAGTCATTTTAAAGTGAAAAGGTATTTTCAAGCTGTTTAGCATTCCAATTTATTTTGCTAATATCATGCAGATGAGTGAGTGAGTGAGTGAGTGAGTGAGTGAGTGAGTGAGAGAGAGAGAGAGAGAGAGAGAGAGAGAGAGAGAGAGAGAGAGAGAGAGAGAGAGAGAGAGAGAGAGAGAGAGAGAGAGAGAGAGAGAGAGAGAGAGAGAGAGAGAGAGAGAGAGAGAGAGAGAGAGAGAGAGAGAGAGAGAGAGAGAGAGAGAGAGAGAGAGAGAGAGAGAGAGAGAGAGAGAGAGAGAGAGAGAGAGAGAGAGAGAGAGAGAGAGAGAGAGAGAGAGAGAGAGAGAGAGAGAGAGAGAGAGAGAGAGAGAGAGAGAGAGAGAGAGAGAGAGAGAGAGAGAGAGAGAGAGAGAGAGAGAGAGAGAGAGAGAGAGAGAGAGAGAGAGAGAGAGAGAGAGAGAGAGAGAGAGAGAGAGAGAGAGAGAGAGAGAGAGAGAGAGAGAGAGAGAGAGAGAGAGAGAGAGAGAGAGAGAGAGAGAGAGAGAGAGAGAGAGAGAGAGAGAGAGAGAGAGAGAGAGAGAGAGAGGGCGAAAACATTTTGACCAGTACATCTATGCAAATCAAAGCAGCTGCATCTCATGTGAAGGTTATGAAATGATATAAACAACACCTGATAATGAGCTCTGTTAAACAGTGTTATTCTTGTTCTTCAGATGGAAAATGCAGCAAAATAAAGCAGGTTTGACAAAGACCAAACCTACTTGTGTGTGTGTGTCCTTTAAACACCACACATCTTGAGTACAGTTTCACTTTATAACCAAAACAAAACTTCAGATGAAAATCAGATTTTAAAATTATCCAGTTTGGAAATGCATCAATCACCATCTATTTGAATTTCTTGAGGAGTTTTTATGCCAGTATACACTGAAGTTACTAGTTTCCTTTACCATGTAGTTGTTCAACTTATTTATGAGAAATCCTGTTTACAAGAAGAACTCATCTTGTGATTCACCAATGAAAGTGAGATACTGAATCTTTTTCCCCTCCACCTCTCAGATAAATCAGTTTTGAATATATTTTTTTACATGGCATCCGCCAAACTACGTACTGTGGAAGAATGAAAACAATACTGGGCCAAATAACCTAATTAAAATTATCAGGCAATAGGCCACAATAAGTAGTCGACAGCTTGCAACTTTCACAAACACATGCTCCAAACTCTGTATAGAAGAGTGTACCTAACATTGGATTATAGCACAGATGGGAAAGATACGTAGAAATAAAATCAAGGATAACCACCATGTGCATTTAATAAAAATTGACCCTTATACAATTTATGTAGTTTTTAATAACCTTTCCCTGTAACAGGCATTGGATTACTATTTTAATTCAACTTCTAGCAACAGCTACTTCTCTTAATAAAAAGTCAGAAACTACTGTACTTCTCGAGCAAATGGGGGAAAAAAAGATCAGAACTTGAACAATATTACCTAAAAATTAAAAAAAAAAATGAAATTGTGTGCCAGCAGAAGAAATGAGTTTTAAAGAAAAAAAAATCAATATGACAGCCACAGGATTGTTATTTGTTCTTTTTATAACATAAGAGCTCTCCTCTCAAACAAATATCACAGTAACCCTCATATAAAGTAAGGTTAGCAAAATTCTTATTGCTTCAGAAATAAAGTAAACACAAAGGAATACAAATATAAATATGGGTCATTTATTTTGCAATGACTTTACAGATTTTCACAACAATAACATTTTTAATAAAATTCTTTAAATTTCTCTTATTAACAATCTGAACATAACATAACAAAAATTTTCCAATAATGCTTTCTTCCAGGAGTTATCATTGATCACTAAAGAAAAGTTTATATTAGAAACACCTAAAATCACAGTCAGATGGATTCTGATAATTAAAATGTAGATGTGAATCTTTACCTGTCTGGAAAAGAATATTATCATGAACACTTAAATTAAGAAGACTCAATTCACATAGATGCTAAAAAGTGTATTTATATAGAATGTTTTCAATGATAATGAACATGGTTTGCAGTCTGGAAAACTCATCTTAAGATACTGTTAGCATATATTTTGTACAGTCTTTTGCCTACACATACTTTATTTATAAAAAAAAAATAATATTCAAATGAAGCAACCTCTTTCGTGTGCTTGACTAGTTTATCTGTTTCATATCTACCTTATTTAAATACCAAACTTTGTACTGAATGAATAGATATTATGCACCACACAAAACTGTCCTTCAGAGTTTTACCTTCTACTTACTGCTTACATAAACAAAATGGGGACTGATATATGAACTGCAATGTGATAGCCATATTAATATTATATGAACATTCTTTTCAAGGCACCAAAGCTCTGTTCAACAACAATCAACATTTTTTATGCAAAACTATCAACCAATATCACAGATAATTTTACAATTTCTTAGTTGTTTAAAATAATGATAATTAATTCTTTAGTTTATGATACAAACACAAAGAAAAATACTTAGTTTAACATTTTTCAATCAGGTGTATCAGTGCATGTATAAAAGCTATGCCCAATGTTTGCACTTAACAATTAAAGTTAATAGGGCATGCCATGAACATTAGCCTTATGAACTTTTAGGGAATCAGTTCTTTTCCATCTAGATCCACAAATATTGCACTGAAATGGAGATTCTGCAACATGATTCACTCTATAATGGCGCCTCAGATTGTGAGATTGGGTGTAGACCTTTCCACATAAGTCACAACGAAAACCAAAACCTGAAAGAAATGTACAGTGAATGTTTAATAAGGTATGCATCATACTTATAACAGACATTTTTTTTCTGAGGTAAGTGGAAAATATTGCACAATAAAGAGCTTCATGAAAATTATGGACAGAGAGATATAATTCAGGGTATTAAAATGAAAAAAAATCATTAGATGGATTGGCCATCTAAAGTAGAGGAAATAATGCAGATTCTGAGAGGAAGGTCATATATGAAGAGCCTGTTAACAAGATCTTTACAATGTTACAATGGAAGGTGTCAGGGAAGCTGGACAGAAGGAGTAATAGAGAATTCTGGTTCAGAATAGAGACACAATGATGGAATGCAGTTGTGAAAGGGGTCAAGAGCCAATGTGTCTTAGAGCACCCTAGAGTAGGTAGCATCTTGGATGTACTTAGTAAAAGTGTGAACAAAGATGCACCATGGAACATTTTGTTTGCTCATTATTTAGTCATTGCATCAGAATCAGCTAAAGAGGCCCAACAAATCTTACATAGTGGCAGATGGCCTTTGAAAAGGTTGGTCTACTGATAAATGTGGCAAAGACAGAGATGGTTACCAAATCATAGTGGTAAACTATCTTAAAATTGAACTTTAGTTTTACAGGGATTATTAGGATGATTTTTGTCAATTTTTTTCAAAAAAAATTAAAACAGAAAAAAAAAAAAATCTTCCCTCATATAGGACACAAAGAATGCAATCTCCTGCTACAAGAAAGAGTGGTCTACAGTATAAACTGCCACTGTGGGAGAACCTAAGTATAAGAAACTGGGAGACAACTTAAGACCAGTGTAGCAGAACATAAAGCCACTAAAAGAAAGGTTACCACAAAAATAGGACTTGACAGACATATTCAAAACACTAGACATTCAATTAACTGGGATGCCATAAAATTCCATAACATCAGCAGCACTCTGTGAAAGAACATTGGAAGAAAGTGTACAAATAGGAAAAAGAAAGAAGAGGAGCCACAATAAACAGAAAAACTGGGCATTACCATCAGAGCGGCAACACCTACTCCCTTGAATCAGTCCTGATGATGAGTTGGTATGCAACCTGAAAATTTGACAAAAAAATCATCCTGGAAATCAATGTAAAATTAAAGAGATGATTAGTTCAAGAGGTAAACCAGGAAATGTGTTGGTACATGACAGAAAAGGTAAGTGACTAATAGAAGTACAACAAAACTGCCCTGGCAGTTGAGTGGTACGAGGAGCTGGCTTTTACTCATTCGTCTGACATGGACAGTGGCTTGGGTGCTGGATGAGCAATGGGTGGTGTGTTTGTCCAATGGCGCTGGTTCTTCCCCTTCCTACAAACCAATGGCCATAAATTAAGGACAGGTGACTACTTTTTCCCTCCATGTTGCTCATTATTGCACAGTGACAGAAACCTTATGTGCAGTGATAAAAACAGTTTTTAGTGGCTAAAATGTAATTAAAAATGCTCTAAAAATTATTTGATAAATACTTTCCTACATAAAGAAGGTTACTGTCTTAAAATAATATCTGTCCATATGGCTGGAAACAATATTTCTTTCACAGTCCTCAGTAAAAACACATCCTCTTTCAGTCTAATGGTGAAGTTTTTGATACCCTACTCAAGTTACATAGCTCAACAGAGCTACATTTTCAAAGAGAGAGTTTTCAACTGAAGTCAGAAAGAGAGGAAACACTCTTCCTCCTATGGAGACTGTCATATTATTACTATATGTTTTTTTTTTTTTTTTTTTTTTTACTGTGTGTCTTCACTGCTTTTTAGTGGCTTTCTTTCATTGGTGGGTTAGTAGTGAGGTGATGGTTATTGTGGGGCTATCTATTGAGAAATCTTCATAACATTTGTTGATTGTCATACAAAACAAATACCACCATCTATGTACGATATTTAATTAAAAGATGAAATCTATTTATAAATTAAAACCTTCACTAGCACTTTTGGAGCAACATTTACCCCATCATCAGGTGGAACAGAGAGGTTAATGCAGTACCTGCGTAGACCTTTATAGGAGTGCAGCAATGCACCATGGTATAGTTCTCAAGTGTCACAAGGTTAAGGTGTTGCCATCGCAGCCAAGCAATAGACACACTTTCCGACTTAAAGTTCGAAAGTGTGTCAAGAAACTGAAAAGGAAATACTTAATAATAATTGCAAAAATCCTGAACTCAGCTCTTTTTAAGATATGTCAGTGACATCCTCTTCTTCTGGCAGAATGATATAAACAACTACAGCAATTTATTTAAGCATACTCTGAAAAATTTGCATCAATAAAAATTGCATTTGAAACAGAAGAAAAGATAATCTTTTCTTGACATAACATTTATCAACAGTAAGAATAAATTAACTGGTATATGATATAGAATCAGAAAATGAGCTTATGATTAGCCATAATATGGTCTCTCTGAGGCTGGACTGCAGAGAACTTACATGGGCCCCAAGGAAGGTTTTGGCCTGCAGTTTTAAATGAGTTTTATAAAAAAAAATTAAGTGTTCAAGCCATTCAAGACAGTTTATATTCTCAGTTACACTAGTGACAGCAAATGATTAACTTGGAATGGTTTAACAGCATAAGATAATAATCATGTTTTGAGTTTTATTAATCAAAATGTCATTGTTCACATATCTGAAATCATATTATTGAGCTAAATTAATTTCTATTCTCAAATTACAAATCACTCAATGACCATTTGTGATTCTGATCAACTTCATCTTAATTAAAGCTCTCTGAACCATGGCAGTAGGCATGGGAATGACATTAAAGTCTTTAAAGAAATGGAAGTATTTGGAGATATTTGACAGAGATTATTTTCTTCAGTTCAGGTCAACTAATAAAATGATTTGAGTTTTTCCTTTCAAAACTTTGCTGCATGAAATTGTTTCAAAAACTTCAATTCATAAATCAGTTCAGTGCTACGCAGAATAGTGTAGTAGGGTATAAAATTTATTTTATGCAATAGCACACAGCCCAATGTTTTTTTTCTACATCTAAATACTTCCAAAGAAATTCAAAAATTTGACTTACTTCTTTAGCAGCTTTATGCATATCACCTAAGCCTTTTATGGAAGAGTCAGCAAGACCATGAGATACTGGAGTCTGAAATATTTGCTCTTTGGAACTACTCATTGGTTGTGCAAGACAAAATTACGTTGCATTTTGTTTTGTTTTTTCTGTTAGAAACACAGTCAATTCCCATATTTTTTCTTTACCTGGAAAAGTTCTGCCCACTTTTCCCAGAAATCTGGAAAAAGTTCTGCTCACTTCTCCCAGAAATCTAGAAGTTCATAGATAAGAGAATGAATATTTGCAATTTAAAAATTAAGGGTAACATTCCTTGCTTAATAATGTGGCTGCAGTTATCAATGGTAACTGGAATGCTGATCTAAACTGTAGCCTTTACAATGTAAGTGAAGGAGTTCACACCCATGATTTTATTTTTAACTGCTATGGCACTAAAGATTAGAAGGTAGAATTTCTCATGACAGACATGAAAAACAAACTGTAGCTGAAGAAAATCTAATTAAAAAACACTGAATGCAGATAAAGCAAGATAAGCACAAACACTATAATATCCCACCACAACAATGTGAAAAATTTGAAGTTTTTTTGTTTTTGTTTTTAAAGTATGGAGCTCTATTTAATGCTGGGGTCCAGGGGGTTTATCAAAGGAAAACCCCCATCTCTTTGTGGACATACTCTTATGCAAAAGAAAAAGAAAGAAATTTTTACAAGTAATTATACAACCATGGGCGCCGACTACGCTGGGGCAATTGGGGCGATCGCCCCCGCAGTGATTAGACCACG
The DNA here is from genome assembly GCA_039090855.1 of Macrothele yani. Lineage (NCBI taxonomy): Eukaryota > Metazoa > Arthropoda > Arachnida > Araneae > Macrothelidae > Macrothele > Macrothele yani. Next base: position 8,855,008 of record CM077014.1, read on the forward strand.
AGGGCAAAAGTATGTTTTGGCCCCCTTAGTCCCCTCTGGAAATGCATGCTTTTAAAAATTTTAAATATGTTGGTTTTGTATCAATATTTTAATTTTATCTAGCAATGCTGAGTTTTTTCTTTTAGTTTCTAATTGGAATAAAAAAGATAACAAAACATCTTTAATTGAACATTGCATTGAAAATGAGGCAATCCCAGATTGGCCAGAAGCCAAATTAATAACATCACATAAAACTAAGGCCCAAATTTTAACATCAGAAGTAGTTATGATTGAAAAAACTATAACTGTGCTCTTTCTACAAAGAGAGAAGGGGGAGATACTGGGGTGCTTGAGCAACCACCGCAAGCTATTTTTGTTTGCGAAATTGTAAACAGGAGTCACCGGGATTGATCATTTGATGTCGTCAGCACTTCCCTGTTTCTCCCACTCATCCCAGCACTCATCCAACGTCTTAGAAAGAATCACTGTTGTTCTGGCTCTACCAGAAGGCATTCCAGGACAAGGATACTTTCAAGTCATCTGCTTGTCGCCTCTAGGCTCTAGGGCAGGCGACAAGCAGTCGGGTTCTCATCTACCCATATAATAGCCAGTTTCTCATCAATTCCCACAGAGGAAATAAACTGTAACAGAGGTATCGTAAAGCATTGCAGTCGCAGTGCCCGATGCACAAACTACATGATAATCGATGTCCATTGGTTGTTTTAAGACAGGAGTAAAATGCTAGCAAATAATTTCACTGAAACTAAATGCATTTTGGAAATTTTTTAAACATAATGTCATACTGTCCTGTTGGAGTTAATTGTTGAATCTTGACCAGTTGACATACTTTTTTTTCATTGTTCGGCCTTGTGGGGAGATAGAAATGAAATATACTAAAGAATGAAAGTTTAGATCATTTGGAATCTCAACAGCAACAAAATTGAGATTAGTCGCATATTCAACATGAAAAATTTGAAAAGGAAGAGTAAAAGTAGTGGAATTAAAACCATAAATTCGTACTTTAAAAAAAAATTGTACAGTAGAGCCGGAATCAGTGTTACAAACCATGGCTGTTGCAAATGCTGAGTTTGGCACAATGGTCTAAGCGATGGCTTCTGATCATTCATCCAAAAAGGGGTCCGGGTTATAGTCCCGGTGAGGCATGGATGTTGTTTGTTTTACGGCCCTGGCTCTCTCCCTTCCCTGGAGCCAGTGGCCCTAAATTAGGGACGAGCGACTGCTTATAGCCCATTGAGTTGCTCGTGGTGGTCGTAAAACCTCCAATCTAAAAAAAAAAATTAAAAAAAATGCTGAGTTTCCATTATCTTCAATACCATGCACATCATCCTTTATCGAAGTCCCAGATTCAACACTAACACCTCATGCCGAAGTAGCCACATCTACATCATCTGTTAAAGGACTTATTAAATATCACTTGCTGCCCGATCATCTGCATCTCCTGGTTCTTCTACATCAGGGGCAGTAAATCCTGTTGTGCTAAACATCAACCAGATTGGTATGGATCTGGATCTCTATGAATTCCAAGATATACAAGTAATTACAATTCTTAAAATATAACTTTGTATAATATTTTCCATCAATTGATGCATTTTGTTGAAATTGCCCACAGCTGGCCTGAATGCACTTGTATGCCTAAAATTTAAGTATAACAACATATAAAGTGTACACTGAGATTTGCAAAAGTTAAGCATATAATTAACAACCTGTGTTACTTCTACATACCTCACTACAGCTCTGTAGGTACTGTACCTGGAGAAATAATTTGAAAAAATGTAGAAGAGAAGTAAAAATGTGTAATTAATCAAAATTTGCATGAAACGTAATATGTTTTCATACTTTCATCCTGTTACAGAAATACGGTAGCTTAAATTTAGGCATGAGGTGTATTTCAAGAAATGAATAATTTTCTGTAAATAATATGTCACTTCACTTTTTGTGTTTCACAAATTCAGTCAAAAACATGACATAAAAATTTATGCATTTAAAAATATTAACATTTACTATAACGATTTTTACTGAAGTACACTGAGCTCCCAAATTCCTCTAGTGATAAAAATGGTGAGAAAAAAATTGCCTTCTTTTTGTAGATTTTGATTAACTCATTTTTCCTACTGTCCCAGTGGTGCAGCCAGGAGTGGGTCCAACCCCAAAACTTTTTTTCTTCTTTACATAATTCAATAATTCTTAGTTGAAATATTAGGAAAATGACAAAGAGAGCCTATTATCACAAACAAGTGACATTATGAAATGATGTACAGTGTACATACACTATTATTAAAAATTATCATCCAGAAATGTTTTGTCTAGAACATCCAGCATTTTTCCTTGTCATCAATATACATTTGCGTATACAGAAAAGTTATGTGTGATTTTTTTTCGTGTTGTCTGTCTGTACATACTATGATTTTCGAACGAATGAAGCTAAGAACTCCAGATTTAAGATCTACTCCCCTACCGGGACAACCCCATCGATTTTGAGCAAAATCAGCAAGCGCTTCAATTTAAATCAACATAGGTCAAAACTTTTCTAATGCAAAATGCTTTCGGTCATTCAATGGCTTAGTTAACAAATCTCAAATTTGATGTTTTAGACATATTATTGAAGAGCAATAATTTTGTTGATTTTAAATTAAATCAGTCAAATATCGTTCTATTTAAGAATAAAGCAATCAAGAAAATTTTCTAATGTCAAATCTTAGGGAACGACTTACAAACTTGGATTTCAGGACCTTATAGAAAAGTAAGCTTCCTGTTGAGTTAAATTTTAATAAATTTAAATAGAAATTGGTGAAAAAACTTTACAAAAATATATATTCAGGGAGGGTTCAGGAGGGGCTCAGCACTCCCTCCCCTCCTGAGCCTTCTTTAATTATGTGGCTAATTCCACCAAGCAGAAATTCTCTAGTCTCACAGTTGTGTGCCAATGGATCCGGACAACCCACTTAAAATAATAATAATGACCTTATCAGGTATATGAATTAAGATAGAATTACTCACTGACCAGTTTAATAGGAACACATCCATGTGATTCCTCTGAGAAGAAACATTCAATGTCCAGTAAATTTTTAACTAGCATTTTCATAGAAAAATGGAACAGAACAAAAACTGTACAACTTAAAGAAATATACCTAATACACCAAAATTTAACATCAATTGCTTATTAAATTAAGAGAAAATAGATACCTAAAGATACAAGGTTTCTTCCCCATTTTATAAACTATTAATAGAAATTCAATCAAAACATAAAACAAATATACCAACAATTATGGAGAATAACTTCATTCACTGCTTAAGCATATGTTTCAGGATAACTATGAGCATCATTACCTAATACCGCCTGCATTTTTCAGACAGAATTTCCTGTTAATTCAATTAGCAAGTGATGCTATTTTTGAAATTTGAAACATTTCATAGAGGTGAACAATATTTGTTGAGTGGCATATTTTCATTAACATGGTATTTAAAAAGTTACTGGTCATTGAATGTTTCTTCTCACAGGGATATAACATGGTAGTGCTCCGAATAAATTGGAAAATGAGTGTATGTATATGTGCAAAACTCAGAGATTATATTTCGTTTTTGTTTCATTATAAATAAATTTTCCATATGTATGTATTTTATGAAAATGAATGACAACATCTATGAAAATGCAAGTGCAAAGATTCGGCTGTTTGAAAATACAACACACATAAAAATTGGAAAAGGAGTGAGACAAGGTGACACCATATCTCCGAAGCTCTGTAATGCCACATTGGAAAATGTCTTTCAATCACTAAACTGGAAAAACAAAGGGATAAAGATTAATGGATATTATCTAACCCACCTTCGTTTTGCTGATGACATAGTCATTTTTGCAACTACTTCATCAGAGCTGCAGAGTATGATCCAAGAACTTGCTGACAAGAGTAAAGAAGTGGGATTAAAAATAAACTTTCAGAAGACAAAAGTGTTCAATGCTTTTAGAAGAAATGAAGATTTATTGATTGATGGAGAAAAGCTGGAGATAACAGACACGCATGTTTATCTTGGACACCAGATATCAAGTGAGGGTAACATTGATGAAGAAATTAATCGGCGTACAAAACTTGCCTGGAGAGCTTTTGGAAGAAACAGCATAATTTTCAAGAGCAATATGCCATTATGTCTTAAAAGAAAAGTGCTTGATCAATGCATCCTTCCAGTGCTTAAGTATGGTGCAGAGACATGGACCTTGACTAAAAGAGACATACAAAGGCTGCAGACAACTCAAAGTAGCATGGAGAGGTGCATGCTTGGTGTAACCAGGAGAGATAAGAAGAGGAACTTGTGGATCCGAAAAATGACAAGAGTGGAAAACATCATGATCAGAGTTAAATCCCTGAAATGGCAATGGGCTGGACATACTGCCAGAAGGACAGACCATCGATGGACAGCCGAAATTTTAGATTGGATTCCAAGGGATAGGAAAAGACCCAGAAGAAGACCACATGGAAGATGGGTGGATGAAGTTAGAAAGTATGCGGGAGTGACATGGAGGAGACTGGCACAAGACAGACCGTTGTGGAGGAAACTTGGGGAGACCTTCGTCCAGCAGTGGATTGATAATGGTTGACAATGATGATGATGTATTTTATATACATAAAACTCAAAGACTATGTTTTCCCCTTTGAATGCATAATTAATCTGGGAATTTAAAATTCCATCGAACATGAAGTTGAAATATATTATTATTTTTGTACTATATGTTATTGCTTTAGTGCGCATGTGCTTGTATATGTGCGTGGTTAAACGATGATCAATTTTAAAAGTGAATGCTACTTTCTCGTGATTTTTCGGTTCGCCCCCATGGCATTCATGAAAAGTCGGCGCCTATGATTACAACGTGTAATAAGTGTGAACCACTCTTTACGGGATATGGTTCACTAATTAAAATAAATATTACTGCAAGTGTGTAACACAAAGTTCAATGAAAACATCTGAATTTAACATCTTTAAATTTTGGAAAAATACAAATAATACAACATGGAAAAATATGTATAGAAATTGAAGTATATCTAGATAGATCAGCAGTTCTGAGGAAAAAAACAGGAATATATTCCAACAAGCAATTTCATGCAACCATAAGCAATTTCTCAGATCATACTGAGAAGTAATATTTAAGGGAATTACAAAATTAAGCAAATATTAACTTCCTTAAATTTTGTATATGGTGCACTGGTACAAAAAAAAGGGGGGGGGGGGTCTTTTCTAATAATGTAACATTTTTTTAATATACAGTAATGCCAAACAAAATAAGACACTCAAGTGTTAAAAATTTACTTAAACTTCTGGAAAAACAATTCTTGAATACTTTTTCCTTTCAAGGAAGGTGTATACATCATCTAAAGATTTTGGTCTGTTGACTGATTTCACGTATGTTCTCAAAAAAAAAAAAAAAAAAAAAAAAAAAAAGAGCCTAAATGAACTTCCACATAAAACTTATACAGGAATATTACAAACATATGCAGTTCAACAGTAGATGTCTATTTGCACTATTTTAAATTATACCAATCATGACAAAATTTCTGCCCTGTGGAGTTCTCATGAAAATATTTTTCTGTACTTTCATAGTTCAATCAAGGAAAGTTGAATGTGACTTCTGTTGAAATTTGAACTCTCCTAATCTCCAAAAACAACAACAAACTCACTTGAATTAATTTGATATTATCACTCAGCCTTTCCTAAAATGGAAATAAGATGAAACACTATTTTGAAAAAAAAAGTTTATGGAAATGAATTAATATTTAATTACTAAAATACAAGGTAGTGTCTTTCATTTGAATCCTGTTTGTTATCTATGATTGAAAAAGGCCAATTCACAAAATAACATCAAATTGAGAATAAATGAAGAATTTTTTCCCACTGATAATTTATTACATTTAATATTTAACAATTGATTTTCAGAAAGAACTTTCAGTTGAATGGCAGTCTAAATCGTAATGTTAGATCACAGCCCATTTCGACAAATCAGTAGCTTTAAAATCATTCTTCAATCATGCCAACATTATTTTTCATGACATCCAATATTATTAAATATAAGCACTTAAATTGATAACATACCTTAGTGTGATTCTGAGATTGTCCAGATTACAGCAATCATTCCAATGCAATTTGCAATGATCCTATTTCTTTAAAAAAGAATATATCATCATCTGTGAAATTGTTGTTCAATATCTCACCCTACCCCACAGGAATAGTCACTAAGGTTACCCAAGGCTTAACAAAGTATCAGTTATCTCATCTTACCTTACTGAACCACCCTTAAAATTCACTGGTTCCATATTTCTTACCATCCACCATTCACCAACAGACATGAAAAAATATTTCAAAATTGGGGGAAAAGACATCCATCAAACCTCCTCTGACTACCATCTAATCAATAACTAAAGACAGAGATTAACTGGACTCCTTAGACTGCACTGGTGTGCACTTCATCTCAGTTTCAACATCCTCCGAATAAAAATGTTATATTGGCAGCATGATTTGGTCAATCTATAGCAGGATTCTGGAACACAGAGATGTCAAGAAAGGCCTTCTGTCTACAGCTCTTTCTCTATTCTTAATAGAAAGTACTAAATTAAAATAACATGAACAGCTTGCCCAATTTACTAACACAATGCTACACCAAACTAAAATAACATGAATAGCTTGCCCAATTTACTAACAAAATTGCCCTGTGCTACACAGAAAATAAAATTGAGCATGAACTACTGTAATTCAGACAAACTTCTCAACATTCCAATTATTTGGAAATCTCTAATAGCAACAGATTTGTGAATAATATCCATCATGTGAACTTTTGCTATCAGAATGATCACATAAGGATTAAGTTCGACTGAAAGATCTTACAGAAAATTATTTGTTAAATACTATTCATAATAAATAATTAGCACAAAAAGTTCCATCATTAATTCTCAGCCTGTTATCAGAGCAATATACCCTTTAGCAATTTCAAAAAGTATATTGCCCTTTGAATTAGAAACTGAACCTGCATACCCTGATTTCTGTTGGAAATATAATACCATTTCAAAACCTAGCATCCATTGAACATCCACTCAGCAACTGAAACAACATTCCGAAATATAAAAGAAAATGCTCAACTAAAGCTTCCCGAGTCATCATGGATGATTTCATTGGATGATGCTTACATTGTTAGTTGTACTAAATTTCAGAGCACTTTACATTTGACACCATCCCTGTACCATATAATAATGTGCACTATTCATCACAGTAAAAGAAATGTACACTATTTCATATAGTTAGAAACATACTATTCCTTTACAATCCACATAACTTGAATCAATAGCCCTTTTTATAGTTGAAAAAGAATAATTCTTGTCTGTTATCCTTTTTTACACTACATAAAAAGTTCACAAATTTTCATGTTTTTAGAGACCTGTATACAAGTTTGCTTCAAAGCTGGGAAATTTGGTACCTCTCTGCTATGAACTCTGTAATCATCTGAGATTTGCACAATAAGCATCAGATACCGTCTCCATCAACAGGGGAAAAGAATTCATCATATTATGGCAAGCACACTACTCAACATAGCACACATATGAAACCTTACAGCCAACTGAAAGACTTGGAAAAGATGTCAATTTGTTAACAATTTCATGGCTCTTGACTGTTGAGAGAAGGATCGTAAAGTCAAACGTGACAGCATTTTTAGTGTAGTGAACGTGCTACGTCAGAATTTTAAACTTTAAAATGAACATGTGTTTCCTAAAATTTTCATCAAATTTGCAGGTCTTCTTTCTAAATTCAACCTTGATTAATATCTGCCAGGTTCCTGAGTCATAGAGCATATGCTGATAAAGGTCCCTTTTAGGAAAAAGAATGAGGAAGAAATTATTGATTTCAATTCACTGCAAGTTATCTTCTTATCAAGGTAAGTCTCTCAGTTTTTACTTTGATAGTAAACTGAACTTGCAAATTATTATACAGTATATACCTACCTAATAATGTATTTCTCCATTTTTTCCCCCATAATAATTACAGCCAAATGTCTAGGTAAGGATAAGTGAAACATGGAGGTGGTACTGCTGGGCATGAAGCAAGGATCACCTGTTGTAGAGCATCTACAGCTGATAGTAGGGATTTGCAGAGTTGAACACAACTTCAAATTCATCCTACAAATTTTCAATGGGGTATGGTCAAGCAATTGAGAGGGGCCACTGGAGTGTGGTAAACTCACTCGAAACAAGCCAGTTTGCCACTGGCTTGTTGAAAGATGTCCTGTTGCAAAAAGAGAATAATTACAAATGGGTATGGATGCAGTATTCTTAACCCAGGAAACAGAAATACCTGTTTTTCCAGTTATACTGTTCAACATGTAACAAGCATCATATTAGAAAACTTGAAAATCACATTGCATTGGAATGTGAAAATTTCAATTTTTCTGATATTATGGTTGTTACATGTTGAACAGTATAACTGGAAAAACAGGCATTTCTGATTGCTGAATTAAGAACCTTGCACTTGTTTCATGTATTTATGAATGGGTTTCTTCCATTACTTCCATAGTATGTAGGTAGTCAGCAAGGATAACTACTTACTGCACTAAAGAAAACAGAAACCTAAACATAATGAATAATCTATTTTTGCTAAAATTTGGTGATAATATTAAGAGACATTACTGTAATAAATAATTAAATTTTTTAGGGGATTGTGTTCAATTTTATGATGCGAATGATGGTGAACAAATTATAAAATGGAATAACACATGGACAACTTACTGCACAAACATAGGATCTACAGGGTGATCAAAAAGTTGCACAACCTGCTGTTGAAGTTTATGCAAACTGTTTTGAAAGACTCTTTATTATTTTTAATATAAGACATACCATATTTTTTTTAATATAAGACACTTTTTTCCTCCATGAGAACTGGTGTCAAAATCTTGCTGCATTTTATGTTTTGAAGTTATTTTCATCATGAATGCACATGCTTGTATGCTGCTATAAAGACTGCTAAATGAGTGAAAATTTTTATCGCATTATCTTAGGAACAGTAACTGATATTCTTGTGGACTTTTTCTATGATGTCATTGTACCATGAATGCTTATACAGTTGAATCTGCCTAAATCAGAATCTGTCCGAAGCAGAAATCTGCTTAAAACGGAAAAGTTTTCAGGACCGCTGAAATGTCTATGGCATGAATACATTACTAAAGTGGAATCTCTCTAATGCAGAAATGGAAGCCATATTTTAGAATGCAGGAAAAGGAAAACCTGCTTAATGCGGAATTGCTACTAAATACAGTAGGTAAACCAACAGGACTCGAGTCCCAAGAAACTGGTTTTCTCAGCCTACCTTCAGTGACGCTGGCGCTAGGAGGGCGGGATGGTGGTGGTGTGTGTGTGTGTGTGGGGGGGGAGTACAAAGAGGAGAAAGGAATTTTTTTAACAAGAAATGAGCGGTGGAGTTCAACAAGTTGATAAATGGAACCTTTCAGAGTCCTGGCCTGGTGGACAGACTCCGAAGTCCGACCTCCAACGCAGACAGTGATGAAGTGCATATTAGACACGATCATGTTAGTGTGCTTTCTCTATATGCAGGTGTAAAGAAAATTTCAAACGCTACTGAAACTGCAATAATGGCCAGCAATAGTTGTAAGCCATACAACATGTTCACCCTTCAGCAGAAAATGAAAATTATTGAGCAGCACGACAAAAGTGTTTCGATTAAAGAACTGTGTGAGCTATTTAAATGTGGTAAAACCCAAATTTACACAACATTAAAAAAGAAAAGTGAAATAAAAGAAGAATGGGCTGAAGGCACAAATTATAAAAGAAAAAGAGGAATAGAAAACGAAGATATCGATGACGTAGTATGGACATGGTTTGTGGATGCATGTTAAAAAAATCTGCCAAAATTAGGTCCAATTTTACAAGCCAAAGCTCTTGAAGTAGAAGAAAAGTTGGGGAAGAATTTTTTCAAAGCTTAGAATAGTTGGCTGGTAAGATTTAAAAAAAGACATAGTATTGCCTGTAAAGTTTTTTGCGGTGAAGCCAAAGACGTTGATGATAACACAGTAAACATATGGAAGGAAAATCTCAAAAATGTAACGTGTGGATACAAACCAGAGGATAATTTCAACGGTGATGAGACAGCATTATTTTTCGTACACTGCTAACAAAATCACTCTGCATATCAGGAGACAAATGCATCGGCGAAAAACATGCAAAAGAACATCTCACTGTTTTTTTCTGCTGTAATATGGAAGGAGAGTTTGAAATGCCTAGGGTGATAAGAAAAGCGACAAACCAAACAACACAACAGCTGTAACACAACCATTCGATCAAGGTGTAATTTACACGGTGAAAATGAAATATCGAAACCTCCTTTTGCAATCTTTCATTGCTAGTATGAATAGCAGCAACAGCGTTATGAGCTTGCAAAATCCGTAAATGTGTTAAATGCAATTAATTGGCTAGCTAAAGCTTACCAAGATGTTTCACCCCTCACAATACAAAAGTGTTTTCACAAAGCAGGATTCGTAACAGGCGTTTGTGATGTTTGTCTGCATTTCAACGATGAATTTCTGCAACATTTATTGAACAAAGCTACGTCAGAAAACATACAAGCGCATGAATTCATTAACTCAGACAGTGACATTTGCACTGAAGCTGGCATTCAGAATATTTAATGACATAATAGATGAGAAAAACGAAGTCGAGGATGAAGATAATGAGGATGAAGTGAACATAGAAAATGACATAAAAACTTATAATGATGCTTTACAAACTATTCTTAAGTTGCAAAACTTCAGTCTTCATGCTAATAATGCTAAACATGATTAGTGATGTTCGATGTGAAGTTGAAAAATGTATTTGCAAAAAAATCAGAAGCAAACAACTATTAAAGATTTTAAATAATTAAGAAGCATGGATCTACGTACATAGTATGTATGTACTGTATAAATGGGTAAGTTCTGTTTTCAATTTCTCAATTATGATATAGATGATGATAATATGCATGAATTATCACTACTGCCAAGTAGGTGTTGCAAATTATGTATCGTTGATTTTTCAAAATCTTTGGAAAGCGGAAATCGGCCTACAACGGAAAAATTTCTTGATCCCACCAATTTCCAATTTAGGTAGATTTGACTGTATATGCTGTACTTCTACATTTATCCATTGTTAACTATGTGTGTGCATTTTTTATGAGCTATGGCACTAGACATGGGAGATTGTGCATGTATGCAACGCCATGCATTCATGAGTTAAATACTTAGTTTAAGCATATATCTCATATGTTCTATGTAGTAAACTAAACAGACATAAAAGGACTACCATAATTCTTCTAAAAAGCAAAGTGGTAGAAAAAAAGGGAAAGTACCGCACCTCAGGATGAAACATCGCAACATCACAACAGACGCTTAAAACATCCACAACAAACTGGGCATGCAAACACATTGGTATCAGCTGCATTATTCTGCAGCAAATTCTTCAGTTTATGCAGAAATTTTGTAGACTAAACACAAAATTCTTATTCATTCACATGAACATAAACATATTAGAGTCATAATTTTTAGAAAAATTAATTTGTAAAATGATTCCTTTAACTGGGGGAACATATTGTTACTTGCAGTTTATGACAGAAGATGTCACCAGATCTGATGTTCCTTGTTCACAATTTCCAGAAATTAGCCCGTTTCCTTTTTGATATATATATTTTTTTTATTTTGAATGTTTCTTGGCAAGCTTCAGATAAAAAACAAAAATTCCCTGTTCCCAGAAATTGTTTCTATGCCACAGAATGCCGATAAACTTCGACTAAGGTGACCTTACTTTGACACATGGGCCATGCAGTGAGAATGACTATCAGAATCATTAACGAAGGTCATTGGTGGTAAAAAGGTGCGACATCTCAGGACAATCATGCAGCACATGTGCACAACTGGTTGATGGACTGAGTGGCATTTCTCTATGTTGTTTTCATCAGCCATGTATCACATGGCTAATTTTGCAAATTGCAAGATTCAATAATTCATAAGCAGCTGCTTTTACACATAAAATTAAAATTTTTATCTTAGTAATTAATGACACATCATGCCACCTCCAATTACAAATCACAGTGAAAAAAATTTTAATTACAGGTTTTATGGAGGTAAATTTTAATGCATTTGATGGTCAAATTTTCAAACTAGAACCTAGTTCATTATCAGGGCCATCACTGGAGTAGTTGTTGCCAACTGGTTGAAGTGCCCAGCCACAGTTAAGCATGGTAAAAAAAATAACCCACCAATCACATGTTGTAACGAGGAAACTTGAAGAAGGAATGGAAATAGTAAGAAGAGGTACCATGCTTAATGATAATTGCAGTTAGGCACTTCAAACTGATTGGCAATAACTACTCCAGTGATGATCCTGATGATGAACTACGTTCTATTTCAAAAATTTGACCATCAAATGTATTGAAATTTACTTCTATAAAACTGTTAATTAAAATTTTTTTCACTGTTTATTTTTTTTCTTGATAAAAATTTTTAAAATGCCACCCCCCCCCCAATCTTTCTCAAAAATAAGGGATGCATCTTATATTCTGAAAAATACGGTATTCCCAAAGCCACTAGATGGCACCAAAAGACTGTTCAAAACGAAGGGAAATGTTGCCTAAAGTGTGACAGGTACGAGAAGTAATCAGTGTATTTTTGTTCACAGAGGAAGTGAAATGCCTTTTTCCCTGGCACAATGGGTTCTTTTTTTGGAACATTATTTTGCTATTCATTCCTACATACATGTTGCTGAAGAGTTTCAGAAGAAATACCTGGCTGCTACAGTCCCTCAGAAGTTAGCAATCACCAGATCAGTGAAACATTTTTGGGGAACTGGATCTTGAGACAAAACTACTAAACCAAGGAGTCACATCATCTGATACTCAGACCATACTGAGTGCACTAAAATTTATCCAAAGTCGAACCTACTTTAGGTATAATGGCACTATTTATAGACAGACGGGTGGGGCATCCATGGGTTCCCCACTCTCCCCAGTGCTAGCGGAAATCCTTTTACAAGAACTGGAGGAAATGGTACTTAATACTTATGTCAACAAACCCTTATTTTATATAAGATATGTGGACGATATCCTGATGTTCTGGCCGCATTCTATGGAACAATTATCTGCATTTGTTGAATTCCTGTCCAACCAGTATGCCTCCATTAACTTTATATTTGAAGTGGAAGTGGACAACCGTCTCGCCTTTTTGGACTTTCTTTTGATCAGAGACCCAGTTACCCAGTCTATTCAACACTCAGTTTATAGGAAGCCTACAGCGAATTCCTTTATTATCTCCAGCAACTCATCTCATCCAATGAGTTATAAACTCTTGGATATTAGGTTTTTGGTAAAAAGAGCTATTACACATTCATCTAGCCTGAGACTTCGCAGGGAGGAACTTACAAAAATCAAAGAGATCACCAGACTACATGGCTATGATGACATTATTGTTGACCGTCTTTTGAGAAACCTACTTAACTCTTCTGCATCTACCCTCCAACGGGAGCATCGTATACCCATCTTTATTGGGTCCATCTGTTACTATCCTGCACTAACGTCTATCTTGTCTAATATATGCAAGCGTTATGAACTGGCATTCGGTATTAAAACTTTGAACATCCTATCATTCACTAAAAACGATAGAGATTCCATTAACCCTAGTGAACGACATGGAATTTAACAGTATTCCCATGCAAGCCATGGACAACAATGTTCCATCTAAACAGTATATCGGCTCCACTTGCCGTTCCTTGCAGACTCGCCTGTCGGGGCACATTTACAGTGTGCAGATGGGGGCCATGAACACAGCCCTAGCCCATTTAACCCACAGTGGGACTCATTATCCCGTATGGGATGAAGCTCGTATATTAACAACCCCAACAAGCAAGTCATCACTACTCCTGGCGGAGAGCTTATTCATTTACTCTCAAATACATCTTTGCTGTAATGACTCATTGCCTTGTGATATTCCGCAAGCTTGGAAATATTCATTTCCAAGTGATTTAACACAGCAGCTAGAGTGACACTTCTCAAGAGGAACTGTATTCACTATATTTGCAATCGTCATTTTTCCTCCTGTAGACCTGCCTAACGTTGGGTTGTGCAGGCACTAAAACAAAATCTTTAATGTCTACTTACGTCATTCCCATTCTGCGCATTGGGTATATAAGGGGGTTATCACAGCGTATTATACAAGTTTAGTCTGAGGATGGGACCAGTGTGTTCCCGAAATATCTTACAACATTTTGAACTTGTATATACTTCTTTTAGCTTTTAGTAAAGTTTGTCATGTACTCATAGGGAGTTTTTACTGTAACTATGAGTTTAATCGTGTATTGACGGTTTTGGTTTTATTGACATATATTTTCTACACGTAATCATCGTTTTGAACTAGATCTGTTGCGGACAAGACATGATCCAAGACACCTTCCAGTTTGACTAACACTAAACTGGATAATGTCCCTTACGAAAGCCTCAGGAAACTCATGGTGCAATCAGGAATATCATATGGAAGTGCTTCGAAAACTGACAAGACAGCTACAACCCGGTCCACATTGTGTTGACTTACTCAAGGAACTGAAGAACCTGGATAAAGCAAAATGTGTTGTCTATTGTAAATGGCCTCAGCCATTTGTTGAAGAACATGAAACAGCACAGCTTGATGCAGTTTCTTTCAATGACGAAGCTTGGATCCACCTTAGTGGCTATGTGAATAATAAAAACAATAAGATTTGGACATTCAAAATTTCATATGTTTCATGAACACCCCTTGCGGTAGTTAAATTCATCCTGAGCCCTCCGGGGCCTGGCCCCAGAACATTTGTCTGTTTTTTTTTTTTTTTTTTTTTTTTTTTTTTAGAAGGTTTAACGACCATGTGAGCAACTCGATGGGCTATAAGCAGTCTCCCATTCCAAATTTAGGGCCACTGATTCCAGGGAAGGGAGAGAACCAGTGCCATAAGACAAACACAACATCCATGTCTCACTGGGATTCAAACCCGGACCCTTCATTGACGAATGGTCATAAGCCACACTGAGCCACCAGGGTGGTTTATGTGTTTTGTGACTTTTCTCCCTTTATGGTAATTATGCCTACACTACTGTGTTATTATTCAACAATTGTTTATAGTTTTGAATGTAAGTATAAACATTAAAAAGTCAATATCAACAGTCGCCTGATTACGAACACATGATGAAAAGGGATGGGGAAGTTTGGAGCTTCCTGTAATGTGTTACCTTGCAGCGATTGACATGCAAACCTTATCACAGCATTATGTGATGTAGTGTAGTGGAATTTTGACAGACTCATAGTGATATTTTGTCTCAACTATGGATACGTACATTGGCACCTTCTTTAAATAGAAAAATAAAAAATAGCTCGGATGACAATGATAATACAAAACAAATTTGTAATGTCAGTTTGTGTATAGTTTAAGAAGAGAAAGAAGTCTATAACAAATCCACAGAAACACAGGACTTCCATCAGTTGCAATGCGATAATAAGCACATCGGACAAAAATCAGTCACCCCTGTAAGAACTTACCTAATGACAAGTGACAGCACCTCTTGTCTTGATAACAGCATGAGTACAGTCTGGTGGAGACTCCATGAGGTTGTGGATGTATTGAACATCAATTTGCAACCACTCGTGTATCAATTGGTCCTGAAGTTCCACCAGAGTACGTGGGTGCGTATTCCGGCGCTTCACCTTCCGTTTCAAATGACCCCACAGATTTTCAATAGAATTTAAATCTGGGGATTTGGTGGGCTAGTTGAGGTGAGACAGTGTTGCTGATTGTTTGGCGTGCCACTCAGACACAGTTTTAGCCCTGTGCATATGACAATTGTCATCTTGGAAGACAGGAGTGGCAATGTGATGCTGCTCCTGGAGATGCAGGGCAAAGGGCAACACTTCGTCATTCAGAATGAGGAGGTACGTATGATGATTCAAATTTATCATCACTACAAAGAGAGGGCCCATTTTGTGGTACAAAAGACATCCCCAAAATATCACAGAACCCCCTCCAGCTTGAAGAACACCTTCGACACAACTAGTATTAAAGGTTTCATTCGGCCTGTGATGCACTCGTCACCTCTCATCATTGGAGTATAAACAAAGACGAGACTCATCAGATTAAATTACCGTAATTTCAGGTAAATAAGCCGCACTGGCATATACGCCACAGTGATAAAAAAAGGGGTGGAATGAAAAAAATCACCAGAAATGCTGCACCTCTGTATACGCCGCACCTTAGATAAAAATATCAGGGGGTCGCGCTGGCTCTTTTAAAGTTTTCGCTAAATTCAATTTTTTTATCGCCAAAGTGTTATAACAGTACAAAAAGGTAATCACCAAAGCTCTTTTTCCATCGCCAAAACAATTTTTTTTCGCAAATTGCGAAGATGACGATCAGCATCGCGACCCCTGAATATAGTACCTGATCTTTCAAATAATAAATAAAAATATCAATTAAACAAGACTCAATCTTGAGGATAACTCTTACCCTACTACCTATTTTATAAACATTTACTCAAAGAATTCATAAGGCGCTTAAACCAATTATAAAACATTTATACCTCAAGAATTTGAAAAATACATGCACAACATTCTGAAAATATCTGGTACATAGTTTTTCAATCAAATCCATCAAAATCGGAAACTTTACTGTTCGAATTAAAAAGTTTTAAAAGCTCATCATCTAAAAAACTTTGGGGATGTCCGCATCACTTTCGCTGTCTTCTGGCGTTTTACCGCAGTTTTTAGAAATAATGTTTGCTTCAGTGAAACTCAAAATTATTGTCAAAGTTTTGATGTTTTTTCAAGATTCGGAAAAACATATTTATTTACCATTAGCTTAAAACTAGAAGTATAACTTCTGCGTTTCTTAGTTTTATTTTCCATGATAACGTAGAACTACGCGTAGCGTATTCGAGAAAATGCGATTTGGCGAACTGAATGCAACGAACGCACACGTCACTGACAAAATTTGCACGTGCTGTCATTGACCAATGACAATTGATCTTGGATGGTAGTCAAATATCCTGTTTCAAGAGGGGAGAGAGAGAGCGTTAGCCTCAGAGTGAAGCTGATGATGTCATGAGTTCAAAGAGAGTTAGTTGCTAGGAGCATGAAAGATCGATTCCCTGCGCAGTTTTCCCCCAGTCACAGATTTTTTTTTAGTTTTATTGGAGTCACCTCTCTCTTGCCTGTCCCAGTTCAATCCTATAACCTATTATTTTCATGTCTTGTTTTAAGAGAGGGTGGGTGGAATTTATTGCACGTGGCTGTAACATCGTTATTCCATTCCCTCTCTATTGAGATACCTTCCTGCGGAAAAAAAGAATGGAACAAGCCAAAACGTTTTTTGTTACTTTACAAAAAAAAAAAAAAAAAAAGCCATATATATTTTTGTTACTTTAAAAAAAAAAAAAAAAAAGCCATATATGCTGCCATGCTGTGTTATAAGCCACGCAGGCCAAAAATTTAATTTTGAACTCGTATACCCCGTGGCTTATCTACCAGAAATTATGGTACTCGTTTCCAATCCTCCGCAGTAAAGTTTCGGTGCCTCCGAGTACATTGATAATGTGCAACTGTGACTTGCTGTTAAAAGAGGCCTCTTCTGTGGTATTCTGCTCCAGATGTCTATCACATGCAGTTCTCGTTGCAATGTGCTTTTGGAAATTGGTTGGAGTGGACTTTCATTGATTGTTTGGAGCAACTATTGCCTGGTTTGAAACCGATTTGCAGTTACTAGGTGTGAAACATGGCGGCGGTCCCTGTTGGTGAGAATCGTTTTTTGGCCACAGTTAAGTCGCCAATTTTCAGTTGATTGCGAACTACACCAATGTTTGTAGATCCGCTAGACAGTATGCTTCGACACACCAACAAATTGGGCAACTTCATTCACTTGGTGTCCGTGGGCATGGACAAACACAACGGCTCTTCTTTGCCACTCAGTAACAGCTGTCTTACAACCAATATTACAGACTAAATTCAACACACATGTTGATCTTCACCACTGCAAAAGACAGAAATGATCCTGTAGACTATGTCAGTGCTATTGATCTCCCAGCAATGCTATCACGGCACCCTCTATGCAACCAGTAACTTTCTGTCATTTCTGTTAGGGGCAACTAATTTTTTGTCTGGTGTGCTTAGTAATACGTTGAACGAAAGGAAGGATTTTCTGACTTGCTGGGCATTTGACCAGTGGATAGCATTTAAAGGTAAATACAATTGGTTATTTTGTAAGGATGGAGATTTGGGGTGGCGTGTTTAAGAGCAGTGGAACTAAGCATGTGTCAGACGCCGTGAAGAAACTTCTGAAGTGTGTTGAAACAATACCATTGAGCAATGCAGGGTGCGAGCAGGGTTCAGCATTATGAACAATATTGTGGCACCAACAAGAAATGAGCTCATGGTTGAAAATGTCTCATCTTTGCCGACACAGTAAGTAGTTGTGGTCCATCAATTTCCCAGTGGGATTCTCTTCCATATGTAAAACACTGGATGTCCCAAGGAAGAAACAGTGCCCTTGCTTATTGTAAAAATAGATTTGATGCCGAGACAGACAAATCGAAGAAAGCCTTGTGGAAACTATTGTAGACCTCCTGCAACTGTTAATGTTGTAAGCTCAGATATTTTTTTTGTACATCTCACTAGTTATATTTCAATTAAAAATTACTGATATGAGTAAGCGCATATGTTTGTCTAACTTGTCTTTAAAAAGTACAGTATTATTTTACATTTTACAGCATATTCATTCAAATATTAATATCAATAAGACAATAATTGTTCAATGTTTCTACAGTCTAAATAAGTTAAATTAAGCCTTTAACTCAACCAGAATAAATAAATAAAATAAAAACGTTGCAACAATCTAGCAATCACCTCACATTTAAGATCATTTTTAAGGGCCATGGAGTTTATTTGTTTAAAATTTAACCACTGACCCCTTGCACTCTAAAAAAATTGGAGTGTGGTATGCTGTATCTCATTGTCACATAGTGGAACCATTTTCTTTGAGATGATGGCAAATAGCACAGCATACCCAGATTTTTATTCTAGGATCATTGCATGTGAATAGTACATACAATGTTGAACATGCACTAGATTTATTTTCTGTTATTAAAATGTGTGGAAACTATTTCACATCATTAGCAAGTGCTTCTATATACTTCTTCATTAAGGCTCAGATTTTTATGTCACATTTCTCCTTGCCTTTTTAACATTATAAATTTAATATAGTGCCATCTTTTTTTCACCCCTCATAGGTCCACTGCTGGATGAAGATCTTTCTCTATGTTTTCCAAAATTCAGCCTGACCTGAGCTTGTGCAATCCAGTTGCTTCCTATCAGCAGCATAATTCTGTCCTTACATTGTTTTTTTCCCTTGCCCTTTTTTATCATTATAAATTTAATATAGTGTCACTGTCTTCATATTGAGAAGGATTGGCAGTAAAGCACATAACAAGAAAAAAATTGAGAGAAGAAATTCCTATACTTTGGAAAGCTATTTTGAAACCAGACAACAACTGATGATAATACCATACATTTCATTCCATAGCCGAGGAAGGTAGAAGTCAACTACCAAAACATTCCACCTTTTATTTTGCCATAATGTAACCAATGCATGATATGAGAAATATTGTGCTTCTCTCAATAATGCCATTGTCATCTTTTCAACCCTTACAGGACCACTGTGGGATGAAGATATCTTTCAACATTTTCCAATTCAGCCTGTCCTGAGCTGTTGCAATCCAGTATCCTATCAGCAGCTTAATTTCGTCCTTTCATCTTTGCTTTGGTCATCCAAGATTCCACATTGTAACACTTTTTCTCCATCTGTCATTGTTATTATGTGTCCTGACCCCCTGTGTTTTGATGTTTTTACCACTGTGTTTCACTTTTGTTTGCTCACTAATCCAGTTGTTTCTTTTTCTATCGTTTAGTGCAATTCTCAACACTGATCCTTCCATTCTCTTCTGGCACAGTTTTTGCTTAATCATTTGTTGCTTGCAATGCACCCAAGTCTCTGCACTACAGCAGAGTACTGGCACAGAACATTAAGTACTCTTCAAGTTTAAAAGAAGATCTTTGAAAAATCCCCTTAATTTTTGATAGGCCGTCCATACTAGCTGTAAAAAAAGATAACACAGCTCGAGTGAAAAGCAGTGGCATTGTGTGCTCATTTAGGTTGGGTGAGCGCTCTTACTGGGGAAAAAAGAACACACAAAAATTTTATTATGTAGCCCGGGCTGAAAAATTCATGCATTGATTTTCGAAAAGACAGAAAAACTGCAATTCGTGGCAGAATGTTGAATTGTAGTTATAACTCCATGTGATTCCAAACAAATATATGAACAATAACACTTTTTTAGGTGCACACACCTTGGAAAGTTTAGTCTCTACGTTGAAACTCCAAGGAAATAAAAAGCGTGACCTGCAGCGCCATCTGGAGAACTTTGTATTACAGTTGTTTTACACACCTTGGATGTCCGCTGGCTAAACAGCACATCTATGGAGGCGAATATTACTTACTATGTTTTGTTTACTCAATGAAGCAACAAACCTTCTCCGCTTTACAAAAACATTGTATGAGGGAATTAATTTGAGCCACCACGTGATGTCTTACGACAAACTTTGGTGAGTTTTGTTATCCAAAAACATAGTATAACAGCAAATTGCATCACAAAGTTGAATTGCACTGCTCCATGGGATTGCAAGCAATGCTCTATTTGGCTGGCACACCCTGAGAGATCAGCTGTAATGTTTAAAACCACAGGGAAATAAAAATGTGACCTGCAGCACCATCTAGGGAACACTTCTACCATAGTTGCTTGAGCATTGTTAGATATCCTATCACAAAACTGCACACCTGAGGATCTTAGAACAAATGTGATATTATGATTACTGAATGAACCTTCTCTTAATGAAAACATTGTGTGGGGGAATTAAGTTTAGCCATCACTCGAAGCCTTAGGACAAACTCTGGTGAGTTTTATTAGAAATAAATCTGAAAATGTAACATCAATAGTATAGATTAAATAAAGTGCAACTCTGTGTGGGTGTGTGCCACACACCTAGCACACCCCAAATATTCGTCCCTGGTGGACAGCATATGGAGAGAGATACAGGGTTCTCTCTCTTTTTTTTTTTTTTTTGATTGGATGTTTAACGACCACCGTGAGCAACTCAACGGGTTATAAGCAGTCGCCCGTCCCTAACTTAGGGCCACTGGTTCCAGGGAAGGGAGAGAGCCAGTGCCGTAAGACAAATACAACATCCATGCCTCACGAGGATTCGAACCCGGACCCTTTCCGGATAAATGATCAGAAGCCATTGTTTAGACCACTACACCACCGGGGCGGCGGCGATACACGGTTCAAAACTCCTTTTGGAAGTCCAATTAAGGAGTTTAACAGGAGTCTGCACTTTCTAGGAGTCGAAGACATTAAAACCTATTAAAACTTTATGAAGTATAATTCCTCTGAAAATGCGTGGTTTTTCACTTCTTGCTATATCAATACACAAAATGAACAATCATTTCCTTTTATTTGCAAAAAAGAAGAAAAGTTAAAAATCAGAACTATAACTCTTCGTTGTCATCTTTCATTCCCAATTAAGTTATTTTTCTACACATTAAACACACAGTAGCGCATTGAACATTAACTTTGCTTTAAACAAAAGGAAAAATACTTGCTAAAGGAATAGGAAAACACACATTTCTAGGAAAATTAAATATCAAAAATTGGTACTACATAATTTGCAATGAAGCAAAAACAATTTCACAGGTCACAGAAATCTCTCAGATTCCATCATGGACAATTAAGTACTGATTTTTAAATTTAATTTTGCTTCAGAATGGAAAAGGGACAAGGGCGACTCCTGCTATGGGGCTGTGGGGCTGTAGACCCCCCTTACCCAAAGCAGTTTTTTTCATGCCGTACCAAGAGAGAGAAGTTTTGTGAACTTCGCTGAAAGTTTTTCCAGCATAACGCCACGACTGAAGTTTTCTGAACTCAACTGGAAGTTTTTTCCTGCATAACACCACTGGGAGCGGAAGGAACGTTGGCGGGCTGCCCTGCTTGCAGCTCTAACGGCTATGGAAACCAACTAATGTGGGAAAATTTTCTTTTTGTTTTCTTTGAATAAAACTTCCCTGGGGGCTGCATTGATGGCAGCTCTTGCTAGCAAGGTTGCTCATGAATGCAGTCTCTCGTTGGGTGGGAATGCATCGCCGGGCCTGTGAGCTGTGTTGATTAAGACAGTTATTGTGCTTTCCAAATAAGAAATAAAATAGGGGAATGAATTAAAAATAATGACGAATGTTGAAATAAAGTATGTTTGAATGTATTACTCAACCTGCTTTTTTTTTTCTTTTTTTCCCCTTCCAATTTTTGGTTTGTTCCTGCTTTTATTCAACATAATAATTCTAACAACAATGTTACTCCCATCGAATTGGAGATAATTGGTGTATGCTAATAACAAATACTCAGTTGCCGGGATTTTTGTGCAAAAACGTTTTACTTATATTTTCTCTTCTGGCCAAAATGGGCATGTGAACAAATTACGATTAAGAATAAAGTTCAGTACTGGATAAATTGAAAAAAAAAAAAAAAAAAAAAGAAAGACTAATTTCTGCAGCGAAATACGTGCGCAAAATTGATTTTTTCACTTACCAAGCACAGCAAAATTTTCGCTTTTAAACTCATGTAAATTTTTATTCACCAAAAATCATTGAAGTCACTCAACTGGATACATTTTATTTTTCTGCTGCATCCCCACTCCCCCAAAAAATAAGCTGCGCATTTCAATTCAGGTAGTGCATTATACTTAATTACTTTGAAAAGAACATTTAATGAGATATCATTGTTTAGAAAATTTATGAAGTTGGTAAATTTTGGAAAACAAATTTTTCTACACTAAATTGTTATCATGGCTTCAAAATTAAAACTGGACTGAATATAATTATAATAGGTTGCTTACCTTTTTACATATTTACTTGCACATTTTATTCCTTTAGTTGTCTTGCTTGGTTCAAGCCCCTCGTGCGGTGTTCCATTTACGTCTTCAGGTTCTTTCAAATGCTCGACGAATGCTCAAGTCCACGAAGTGCACTGCTTTAATGAGAAGGGTGGGGAGGGAGGAGGATACAGTTTTGGAACCTACAGTCATTAAAACAGTGCACTTCGTGGACTTGAGCATTCGTCGAGCATTTGAAAGAACCTGAAGACATAAATGGAACACCGCACCAGGAGCTTGAACCAAGCAAGACAACCAAAGGAATAAAACGTGCAGGGAAATGTGTAAAAAGGTAAGCAACCTATTATAATTATAGTTGTATTAACATAAATTACGAACAGCTGTGGCTAGTGCTATAGATGTTCTAACACTGATTTACATTGGACTGAATATGTTTGCAATCTGTGTTTATTAAAGAGAATGGTGATGTGTGAGTATCGCAATAACAACTCATCGCAAAAATCTGGCATACCCTTCAAAATTCCACAAAATGTTTTTCATCGCCATCCAATTTGCAGTGGCCGGTATCAAGTCGAAGTTCCAAAGGGAGTGTATCAGAAGAAAAAATATTTATTTTCATATTTCTAGGGGTCACAATGAGACACTTGAGAATGCATACATAACCTTGAGTGTGTCTCCGCTGCCATTGGCACACGCATAATTTTTTTTTAATTTTTAACCATAGACACATATATATATATACGGATATAAGGTCAGGTCAAGCACAATATCTACAGCTTTTCCTTGGCAAATGTCGACCCTGTCTTCTCGTGGTGCATCCTCTTCCCACTAAAGGGGGCTCTGATGACCGCCAAAAGTGGTATAACTATACCATCAGGATTAGAGGAAATGCTATCCCACATTCACCAACCTGCTTGGCCAGTGTGGTGAGTTATGGCCAAACCCACTCCAAAATGAATCTACAACTTAAATCTTGGCCCTCAGTCTCTGGCAGCTGGAATGTACCTGGCCAAGGCAGCAGCCAGTGCAACATGAAGGCAGAGGGTGTTAAGAATCACCGGAGGACTGGACTAGACTGCCATCTGATGATGACCTTGGCTACTTACAATGGACACTTTCTATCTTCTGATTCAAGGCTCCTTGAATTGGAAGAGGAACTACAAAGGGTCAAGTGGGACATCGCGCCGGGCGAAATGACATAAGGAGAAAAGGAGATTTCATTGAACTGAAAAGTGGACATCTCTTCTACTATCATGGGAAAGATACTGGCAGAACTAGTGGTGTTGGATTTATAATAAACAATAAACTGAAGGATAAAGTTGTAGAAGTCGAAAGTTCCTCTGACAGAGCTGCACGACTCGTTATCCAACTTTCGAGAAGATACCAGGCTCAGATTATTCAAGCTTATGCACCCACCACAATTCATCCTGAAGAAGAGATTGAAGAATTTTATGAGGAAATTCGTCATCTAAATAATAAGGGCAAGCAGCACTGGAAGTTCATTATGGGAGATTTCAATGCAAAAATAAGGCGACAGCAACAGAATGAAACTTCAGTAGGTAAATTAGGTCATGGCAACAGAAACCAGCATGGAAATACTCTCGTAGAGTTTACAGAGGTAGAAGGGTTTTTCATCATGAACTCCTTTTTCAAGAAAAAGCCACAAAGGAAATGAACATGGAAGCATCCCAATGGATTCACAAGTGAAATTTATTTTATTATGTGTAACAAGAAATTTGTCATGGAAGACTGTGGTGTGCTGAACAAGTTCAACACAGGTAGTGACCATATAATGGTAAGATGTAAGATGCACCTCAATGCTAAACTCTAGCGTGGCAAGCTCATAAAACAAACAAAGTGCATTGACATGACCAACCTTAAAAAACATCATAATATCTTCAAGTTGGAACTGAAGAACAGATTCTCTGCTCTAGAAGGTCTAACGTCGAAAGAAGTGGACATCTCTGAAGTTAAGCCAAGGCTCTTATGGAAACAGCAACAAAATCAGCGGGTACTATGAACAAGTTGCATATGAACAAATTATCAGGAAAAACAAAAATTCTGATGCAAAACAGAAGAGAAATAAGGACAACTAAAGGAGGACTTCCAAAGTGGAATACATAGAGCTATGCAAGATGGTACGAAAAAGTATCACTGAAGACATAAGGAAATTCAACTGTGAACTAGTGAGGAAAGCAATTGAAAACAACCAAAGCCTGAAGAGAGCAAAGGGACATCAGAGTAAGGGAAGAAAACAGATTATGGCTTTGAGAAAAGAAGATGGTTCTGTAACAAGAAATAGAGGTGAAATTTTGACAAGAGTGATAGATTTCTGCTCAAAACTACATGAAAGGGATGATACATGTACTCCAGACGTTACAAAAGCTACCCGAGTTCTTCCAGTCCACCCAGCAGAAGTTACACATGCAATCAAGAACATGAAATGGGGAAAAGCTCCGGGAGAAGATGGAATTACAGTAGACATCATACAAGAAGCAAGTGGAGAAATCATAACAGTACTTGCCCAAGTTTTCACTCGATGCCTTAATGAAGGGAAGATTCCTGAGGATTGGAACAATGCTACAATGATCCTGCTACATAAAAAAGGTGACATTGAGGATCTCAGGAACTACAGACCTATCAGCCTCGTATCAGTAGTTTATAAAATCTTCACTAAAGTTCGTTCACACCGCTTGAAGGTAACACTGACATGGCTCAAGCGAGAGAACAAGCTGGATTCAGGAGTTGCTACAGCACTATAGATCATATCCACGTACTGAGAGAACTAATTGAAAGAGCGAGGGAATATGAACTTCCATTATGCATAGTTTTCATCGATTATGAAAAGGCCTTTGATCCAGTGAAACCATCAGCAGTTGTAATGGCTTTGAAATCCTGTGGTATTGAAGATACAAACATTAATATTATTAATAACATCTATGAAAACGCAAGTGCAAAGATTCGGCTATTTGAGAATACAGCACCCATAAAAATTGGAAAGGGAGTGAGACAAGGTGACACTATATCTTCCAAACTCTTTAATGCCACTTTGGAAAATGTCTTTCAATCGCTGAACTGGGAAAACAAAGAGATAAAGATTAATGGAGATTATCTAACCCACCTTCGTTTTGCTGATGACACAGTCATTTTTGCAACTACTTCATCAGATCTTCAGAGTATGATCCAGGAACTTGCTGACGAGAGTAAAGAAGTGGAATTAAAAATAAACTTTCAGAAGACAAAAGTGATGTACAATGCTTTTACAAGAAATGAAGATTTATCGATTGTTGGGGAAAAGCTGGAGATAACCAATACCTACATTTATCTTGGACAGCAGATATCAAGTGAGGGTCACATTGATGAAGAAATTAACTGGCGTATAAAACTGCCTGGAGAGCTTTTGGAAGGAACAGTATAATTTTCAAGAGCAATATGCCATTATGTCTTAAAAGAAAAGTGTTTGATCAATGTATCCTTCCAGTGCTTACGTATGGGGCAGAGACGTGGACCTTAACTAAAAGAGACATACAAAGACTGCAGACAACTCAAAACAGCATGGAGAGATGCATGCTTGGTGCAGCCAGGAGAGATAAGAAGAGGAACTTGTGGATCAGAAAAATGACAAGAGTGGAAGCCTTCATGATCAGAGTAAAATCCCTGAAATGGCAATGGGCTGGACATACTGCCAGAAGGACAGACCATCGACGGACAGCTGAAATTTTAGACTGGATTCCAAGGGACAAGAAAAGACTCAGAAGAATACCACATGGGAGATGGGTGGATGATATTCGAAAGTATGCGGGAGAAACATGGAGGAGACTGGCACAAGACAGACAATTGTGGAAGAAACTTGGGGAGAGCTTCGTCCAGCAGTGGATTGATATTGGTAGAAAATGATGATGATGATGTATCTATATACACATGTATATATAGATATCCTTTACAACCACTATCAATCCACTGCTGGATGAGAGTCTCCATGTTTCTTCTTCCACAACAGTCTGCCTTGAGCCAGTTTCTTTCATGCTTTCGAATTTCCTCCACCCATCTCCCAGTTGTCATTTTCTGGGTATTGTTTTTTCCCTTGCTATCCAGTTTAATATTTCAAATCTCTATCGGTGGCTCTTTCTTCTAGCAATATGTCCATCCCATTGAAACTTCAGGAATTCTCTGACCATTATGTCTTCCACTCTTGTCATTTTCCCGATCCACGAGTTCCTCTTTGTATCTTTCCTGGTAACATCAAACATTCATCTCTATATGCTTTTTTCAGTTGTCTGCAACATCTGTATGTCTATTTTAGTTGAGGACCATGTCTGTGCTCTGTGCGTAAGAACTGGAAGGATGCACTGATTAAACATTTTCCTTTTAAGAAATAATGCATCTGACCAAGTTTTATAGGCTGATTATTTTCTTCATAAATGTGGCCATCGCTTAATATCTGTTGCCTAATTTAGGTATTGGCACCTCTACATTTTCCCTTTCAATCGCTAAATATAAAATCTAAATATTCATTTCTTGTAAAAAAAGCACTTTCGATCAATATATATATACACTGCCGGAAAGTGAAAAAGAACACCAAGAAGGAATTGGTGGACGATCATGAAATTTACATATGTTAATGGCGTCGAGTTTACGTAGGTGTGATGTTAATTTCGGGACCAACAGGTGAGCCCTTACGCCACAGCACGGCATAATATGCAAATTATCGTCGGTGGTATTTAAGGAGTACGGTGAAGTGAATGTAATCAATCATCAGCGTACGGACATGTGCGAAGACCCTGAAGAAGCTGCAATGCTTGGACATGGAAGACGTGTACGATTTCAGCAGTTATCGGACTTTGAGCGAATTCGTCTAGTTGGACTCCGCGAGGCCGGGTGGTCGTATCGTCGTATTGCGGAGCGAATTGGACGGGAAGTATCGGCGGTGGTACGATGGTGGCGTAGATGGTCCGAGGAACATTCCCACATGAGAAGACGTGGAACCGGGAGTCACAGAGGGACTGATGAGCGGACCGATCGACGCATAAGAAGAGCAGTGTTGTCCAGCAGAACATTCACTGCGACGCAAATCCGAGCTGCCGTTGCACCTGAGGTGAGTGTGCGAACAATCTGCAACTGTCTGCTGGATGCAGGACTACGTGCACGTGTGCCTCTAGCATGTGTACCTCTGACTCCAGCCCACCATCAGGAACGGCTGCAGTGGTGTCACCAACGTCTGCACTGGAGAACGCAATGGCGATCTGTCATGTTCAGCGATGAAAGCAGATTCTGCTTGGGAGCCTCCGATGGCTGTATGCGTGTTCGCAGACACACAGGGGAGCATCTCCACCCTTCTTGCATCTGCCAGCGACACACAGGGCCTACACCTGGTCTCCTGGTGTGGGAAGCGATCAGCTATCACTCTCGTACACAACTAGTGTTTGTACCGGGTACGTTAAACAGCACCTCCTACATCAACAACATCATTCAACCCGTTGTTGTGCCATTTGTAAGGTCGGTCCATCGTGGTGTTTTCCAGCAAGATAACGCACGCCCACACACGGCACGTGCAATGCAACATGCACTTCAGGGTGTGAGACAACTTCCATGGCCTGCAGGTTCACCGGATTTGTCCCCCATTGAGCACGTGTGGGATTTTATGGGACAACGACTTATCTGGTCTCCACGACCAGCCACAACCATCCCCGATTTACGCGTCCAGGTTGAGGATGCTTGGAACTCAATACCCCAAACTTACATCCAACATCTGTACGACAGACTCCATGCCAGAATTGCACAGTGTGACACAGTTCTTGGCGGTTCAACCTCGTACTAACCATGTTACATGGAAATGTTATTTTTCAGTTTACCAGCAAATACAGTTATATTTTGCCATAATGTTTTGATCACGTTATCCTCTGTATTCCGTTTATATGCTGTATAAATTTTGTTGGTATCAGACGTCTCTTTCTTGGTGTTCTTTTTTCACTTTCAGCCAGTGTGTATATATATCATCATCATCATTGTCAACCATTATCAATCCACTGCTGGACGAAGGTCTCCCCAAAGTTTCCTCCACAACGGTCTGTCTTGTGCCAGTCTCCTCCATGTCACCCCTGCATACTTTCGAATTTCATCCACCCATCTCCCATGTGGTCTTCTTCTGGGTCTTTTCCTGTCCCTTGGAATCCAATCTAAAATTTCGGCTGTCCATCGATGATCTGTCCTTCTGGCAGTATGTCCAGCCCATTGCCGTTTCAGGGATTTAGACTCTGATCATGATGTCTTCCACTCTTGTCATTTTTCGGATCCACGAGTTCCTCTTCTTATCTCTCCTGGTTACACCAAGTATGCACCTCTCCATGCTTCTTTGAGTTGTCTGCAGCCTTTGTATGTCTCTTTTAGTTAAGGTCCATGTCTCTGCACCATACGTAAGCACTGGAAGGATGCATTGATCAAACACTTTTCTTTTAAGACATAATGGCATATTGCTCTTGAAAATTATGCTGTTTCTTCCAAAAGCTCTCCAGGCAAGTTTTGTACGCCGATTAATTTCTTCATCAATGTGACCCTCACTTGATATCTGCTGTCCAAGATAAACGCACGTGTCTGTTATCTCCAGCTTTTCTCCATCAATCGATAAATCTTCATTTCTTGTAAAAGCATTGAACATCACTTTTGTCTTCTGAAAGTTCATTTTTAATCCCAATTCTTTACTCTTGTCAGCAAGTTCCTGGATCATACTCTGCAGCTCTGATGGGCTAGTTGCAAAAATGACTACGTCATCAGCAAAACGAAGGTGGGTTAGATAATCTCCATTAATCTTTATCCCCTTGTTTTCCCAGCTCAGTGACTGAAAAACACCCTCCAATGTGGCATTAAAGAGCTTCGGAGATATGGTGTCACCTTGTCTCACTCCCTTTCCAATTTTTATGTGTGTTGTATTTTCAAACAGCCTAATCTTTGCACTTGCATTATATATATATATATATTATTATTATTATTATTATTAAATGGACAGCTTCAGCACAAGCTCAGTATCTCAGCTTTTGAAGTGGTATCGTGATATCTACATAATTGAGATGCAGCCCCCCCCCCCCCCGACATCTGCTTACCATGAGCCGCTACTGGGAAAGGAGCAAAATATCAGTTCTGTTGATTAGTTTTGAAGAAGATACTGTTAGAATTAGGAAAACAAGCATTTCATTAGAAACATTTCTTAAAAAATTCGAAGTCACTCTTTTTCAATACTACCAAAGATATTAAAATTGCAGAACATTTCTCATACAGGAAAGAAAAGTAGAGAAAAGCTAAGGAAATTATGGGAGGATCAGATTCAGGAATATCTGTATGAGAAAAAAAATAATGAGCATGAAGTACAAATATACTTGTGTGAGACATGTGATGGACATCAGTGAAGCTTGAGTTATGAGCAGAGATCACTGTAGATGAAGATAAAAATACTTGTAATACTAAATTAACATGGAAAGTTTGGAAAACAAAATGTTTCACTCACATACAGTGTAAAAACTATAACTACTGTGATATAACTCGAAGAAAAATCCTGTTTACAACAAAAACCAAAATTTTCAACATACAGTATTTTCATCATGTTTCAAAGGGACATCAACAACAAATCAATGGAAATACATTCATTTGTGAAAACAAATGCAACAAAATGTTCAATATAACAAAGAGTGTGCTGTATATTTTTAAGGAATAACAAAGCAACCATTTTAAAAACAATAAACAAATTCTCTATTTTTTATGCCCAGTGAACCAAAAAAACTGAAAAAATGACCCATTTTTTTAGTCCCTTAAGTAACTGTCAGACAGACACCAAAAAAAATAAAAAATAGTTAGAAGTTGAAATCATCAGCATAAATTGAAATATCAATAAAAGTGCTCCTCAACCAACTCTTCTTCCCAACAAATAGGAAACTATTTTTGAATGGCAGGTTGCTTCTCCTCAGATCAGCACTGTGAGTGCATTCATAAAATGAATTCTTACATTTAAAATATATATCATAAATATTCTTAAAAATGTTCATGTAGTAAATAAATTAAAAGAAAAAATAGGAAACTTTTTGGAATGACACGTTCCTTCTCTTCAGATCAACCCTGTGTGTGAGTACATTAGTAAAATAAAATTAATTACTATATTTTAAATATTTACCATGCATAAATATAATTATAAATGCTCATTAGATAAATAAATTATAAGAGAAAACATAAATTATAGTATATTAGATAAAAATGCTGGTGCTTCAAAAGCAGGAGAATTGTTAACATAATTTTAAGAGCAGACAAAACTGTGAGCACTTGGATAGTAAAAAAAAAAAAAAAAGGACAGCAAGAACAATTCACATTACAAGGAAAGAAAAATTTTAGGAACAGCAGATTCCACAAAAAAAAAAAAAAAAAAAAAAAAATATATGCAATATTGCAAAAGAAAGCTGCATAGCTCTTTCAACACTGTCAATGACCTTAAAAGGCTTTATTAAAATTAGAAATGGTAACAAATATGGCATTAAGAACTCAGCAGAAAAAAAATCATAGTGCTTTATTTTTTAAAAATTTGATCCTTCTTTTTTTAATCCACGCAGAAAACATCTCAATCAGAATTAGTGGTCCATAATATAAAAGAAGTACTACATTTAGCTTAAGTACTTTGATGAAATAAATTTCAAGCAAGTAATATAATTTTTTAATAGAATATGCATCTAAAATTTATTATTTCAGTATAACAAAAATATTTAAAATACCTTGAACCCTGTGACAAGGGGACTTGATATGCCTAACTGAAAAGATTGCAGCATGAACACTTTGATACAATTTTACTGAAATCAAATTATATTAGGTGCTTTAACGCGTCCTCTTCCAATAACACATCAGCTATAAGATTTAATATAATTCACTCTCATATGTAATTTTCCCCTCAGGAGATGATACCAGCTATAAACCACAACACAATTCACTGGTAAACTAGTTTGTACAAAAATGTTATTGACAAATAATTAATCCACTGAATGAGTTATATTCCCTTCTTTTGGACTTCACAGAAGAAGTTACTAATGAAC
The DNA here is from genome assembly GCA_039090855.1 of Macrothele yani. NCBI lineage: Eukaryota > Metazoa > Arthropoda > Arachnida > Araneae > Macrothelidae > Macrothele > Macrothele yani. Next base: position 8,887,084 of record CM077014.1, read on the forward strand.
ACGACAATTACAGTTTAACTTCTAAACGTTTTTTTCTTTCTTTCTAAACAATGTAGGACCTGTGGGCAATACTCAGCCTGCTAGAGAGCACAGCTCTTTAGTTCTTAATGTAAATATCCCTTGAACAAGTAATGTGTGTATCAAACATAGTTACAGAAAATAGTATCAAACATAGTTACAGAAAATAGTATCAAACATAGTTACAGAAAATAGTATCAAACTTAGTTACAGAAAATAAGGGTTGGCATCATGCTACATGGAATGTTTTTGCTGATTCAGCCTTAAAATCAGAGCTGATAAACTTTATAAAAGGTACTTTTTTAAAGTTTTTTTCAGTGTACTGTGGAATTAACTTTTTTACGAGTCTTATAGAGGTTATTATTCAAAAAGTTGGTTGTCAGATTTTCGAACTAAAGCCTAGTTCGTCATCAGGACTACATTTGACAACCAACTTTTTGAATAATAACCTCTATAAGACCCGTAAAAGTTAATTCCACAGTACACTACGAATAGAGGAGCCATAAATTCATTTACAACTAGTTTTTTTCAGGTTAAAAAGGTTTCCAGCAGTGTGATGACTACTTAACAAGATACCCAACAATCACTTCTCATAAAGCGTTTTCTATGTCTTTAATCACTCACTACCTTATCATACCTTTATGCATGAAAAAACTCACAAAACATATTTGAGAAACATGCATCTAAAAGCTTGGGAGAGGGAATACATATGAAAAAATCCATTTCAACAGCTGAAAATAAAAAAGGCGCATCTTTCCTGTTCATTAGTTTCAGCAGAACACTAAGACCCTACATGAATGTTGTGGCATAGTATTGTCTTGGACAGTTAGTTGGTAGGGTCTGCAGAATGATTTATATATTTCAAAAGAAAAAAAAATGCTAAGTGAAAATTTCGAACATTATTTGAAAATTCTCCTTCACATGCCACAACTATATGCAGTGCTTTTTTTTCTGGAGGAAAAGCTGCCGGAACTCTTGAATGTAAGTTGCTGAAAAGGGGGAGGGTTGACCTATTTAATAAAAAACAAACCTATTCTTTGAACATTGTTCTTATGCCTTATTACTGTTGCATGGTAGAAAATGCAAAAACTTAATTTACATTAATAATCTAAAGCAACTTATGGGAATTTACTAGGAATTTTTTTCCATTTATAGCAAATTTTCGGAGAAAATTCAATTAAACTAGGAAGCCATTTCTCAATATGAGCTTTATTCAAAGAATTAATTTACATGTTTATACAGTATTAAATTATTAATAAAAAACAATAATACACAATATATATAATACACTGCTCAAAAGAATTAGAGAAGCAAGAGATATTGCAAGGAAAATCATGTACAACTGACGTTGTTGAAAGTAAAATAATATTTTTATGTAAGACGCAGTAGAATATTCAGCAATATGGGTAAGAAGAAAGCACATTAGCAAGTTTTTATGCAGTATTATTGTTTAATGCACATGATGCAATATGTTGTACAATGATATGCATAACTGTACAAAAAGAAAAAAAAAGGCTGTTTGAAGGTGGTAACTGACTTCTAGTAGAGTGTGTGGTCCCCTCGAACAGATAAGACTGCTACACACGTGTGGCATGAAATTGATAAGGCGATCAAGGAGGTTTGGGGGATATCCTTGTCACTCCTCAACGAGGGCAGTCTCCAGTTCACAAAGAGTCAACAGGGACACCGCTGAGCTGCAATGCATCTGCCAAGTGCGTCCCAGACATACACAATTGGATTTAAGTCATGTGAGCATGCTGGCCACTCCACATGCTTGATTTTCTTCCTCTCCAAGCATATTGTCCACTAGACAAACTCTATGAGGTTGAGCAGTCAGGGATTCACTCCTTTTCATCATCCATGAAAAGGAATGAATCACTGATGGCTGCAGCATACAGAATGACAATAGGTCTGAGAATTGCATCTCTATATCTCTGGGAAGCCAGACTTCCATTTTGGATGATGTACAGGTCCGTATGTCCATTGATACTTATGCCTGCCCAGACCATCAATCCGTGTCCGCCGTAATGTGATTGTTCCTGCACAAAAGCTGTTATTTTGTGTGTTGGGTTCCCTCCAGATAATAACTCATCGGTTATCAGACTCCAGACTGAATTTCAACACGTCAGAAGAGAACTTGACTCTAATCGTTGTGTACCCAACTACGATGTTCCTCAGCCAAGTTTCTATGGGCAATATGGTGTCATGCAGTTAAAGGGGCACACATCATTGGTCCGTGCATAAATGTCACCTTGGTGAAGGCAGTTGCGGATAGCTTGAGTTGATAACCTTCATCCTGTTGACATGAGAAGCTCTCATTGGAGCTGAGTAGCATTTTGCCACCTTATCCAATAGGCCATTAGCAATAAATAATGGCCATCCCTTTCTACAGTTGCTCATGGATAGCCTTGACCTTAACTTCGTCAAACACTTCATGTATCCTGGGATTATGTCTACAGTTGGGAAATTACACTCCAATGGCTTCTGCTACCACCCACTGTGTCTGACTTGCTTCCAGCCTGTTAATAACTCTCCACACTCTTGATTCCATAAATCATGTTGTTGAGACATCGTTCGAACTAAAGACTTCAAGAAACAAAATGTCATGATAAACGTAGCAGAATAAGGGAACTCCCAGAACACCTTCATTTTTATCCTAATTTGTGATATATGCATTCTAATGCCACAGACACTAATTTGCATAAGGATATGCCCGATTTGGCTGTCTATGTCATGCTTGACCTGTGTTTTCCACATTTTCGTAAGATATCAAATGATGAGGTTGCATAATGTCACATAAGTTACACGCTCCTCTAGTTATTTTGAGAAGTGTACAAAGCAAATGCTGAAATTAAAATCTCTGTCAACCTTATTCACAAATGAGAGTTAAATTTGTGCAAAGGATTACATAATAATTCAGAACAGAAGAAAACTGCAGTCTGATCCTAAAACATGGTCCGAATTTCGTTCAATTCTTTTGATATTTCTATTGTTCTCATCTGCTCCTTGCTTTTTGTATGCCTGCTGAATAGTGTCCTTGAAGGAGCTATGATAGGGTGTATTCTGTATAACTGAACTGGGTTAGTGGAAGCCCAACCATTTTTATGAATAACGGTGAGGTTATTGCTGTAATTGAAACAGAAAAACAAACTACAGTGATTATTAAATTTATCTGAGAAAACCCTTTTCACATTCACTAGAAGACACAGCTATAGCTTGCAAAGTTCACTTCAGCTGTAAAAGTTAAGTTTTTCTTTTCCTTGAAGCTGTAGATACTCTCTAAAACTATGCATCTTGCCTCTTTTTTTAATTGAAATATCTAAGATAACTTCTTGATTTTTTGTTCACGAATACAATATATTTCCCCTTTATGTATATATATATATATATATAGTATGTCACTGTACAAAGGTTGTACAGCAATACATTATGCACAGGAAAGAAACTTTTCTGTGAACAACTTGGAGAAAAATAAAACACAGAGAGTTATCTTCTACTATCTCTCTCCCTCACACGTTATGGTAATTATGTCATTACACATGTTACTGTTATTACAGTCAGTGGCGTACCCAAGGGTGTGTGTGTGTGTGAACCCCCTTGAGGGAAGAATAAGCATGAATTTATAGCGATATATATGTGTACATGAGGCTTTCACCAATGGACGCTACTGGTTACAGTATTTTAATTAAATAATTATTCCAAATGCAAAACCAAAAATTTTGTGCTAAAATACCATTCTGGCACATTCAACCTGAAAAAAAAGCCCTGACTATATAGCTTACTCAAGCTTCATACAGAAAGCCAGCTTATTATGCCAATTGTAAACACTAAAAACTCTCCTCTTTTCAAGCTTCATTATTAAAAATTTTTTCATCTAGCCAAAAGCTACTTCCTGAACTTAAGACACTTATTAAAGAACACAGAACTCCTTTTAAAACTTAATAATCTGCTAATATTAAAACCAGATAATTGTACCATGGCTGGCCTTGACACAGTGTCAGTATACAAATAAAAACATTGACAATTTCACTGAACACTTAGCAGATGACTTGCTGGACCTGGTAGAATTTCATGACTACAATAAAGAAAAACAATAGGTTTATATAAACATGATTTTCAAATTAAATAGTTTTTTCCCCTGTTTGAAAATGGCTTTTATAAGCAAAAAAGGGGACAGGCTCTCCACTAACTCCACTACTAGTTAAAAACTATTTTAGCAAAATAAAAGCAGCCTTCCTCATTAATACTTCCATTTTCTGAACATATATAGTCAACTCTTGACAAGTCGAATCTGAAAAGAGTGTGAAAAATATTTAAGAAATTAAAATTTCGAGTTATTGAGGGGAAAATGATGCATAATAGGACATGTACAGGGAATTTTTTTTTTTTTTGAGTCCATGAATTTCATCTTATCAAAGTTTGAAGTTATCAAGAGTCTATTAAAGAAGTTCCATTGATGAAATCCTTTTCACTGTGGATAACAACTCTACAAACTTACCATCCAAGAATTCAGAAGAATTAAGTATCCAAGATGAATTCTTGAAATTTATTTCAGGGGAGTGAAAAGACATCAAACTTAATTACTTGGAAGTCATGCTTAAATAGGGTGACAATAGAATATCCACATAGAGCTATACATAAAACCTACCAATATTAGCAAGTTATTACAATACCACTGACATCCTTATATCAAAAGAGAATGTGGCTTTGCAATTCTTAGGAAAAATAGAAAAACTAAATTCTCCTCAGAGTGCAAGGGAAAAATATAAAAATGTTCTAAAATCCGTTTTGCTAGCTAACAATTATCCTCTGCAAGTAATTGAAAAAAATCATGAAAATAAATACTTCTAGGCCCCCAAGACAAGCTCCTAAATCTTAAAAAGCAATAGAAACCCTTTATTCCTAAGAAAAGTTACTAAACATAGAGGCCTGTTTGAAATATTAAGGATCATAATCAGAATATATAACAGAATTTCTCCTGGTTTGAACAAAAAGAAAAAAAGAAAATTACCATAATTGAAACAGACAGAAAAGAACATTTTACTCTATGAAGGAGGCATCTAGTTTACATTGCACTTGCCCCAGCAGAACACTAGATTAACACAAACAACAAACAGGACACAAAATGGACTGGAATTCCATAATGGCAATTAAACATTAAGAGAGAACATCTTTCTGGAAACTGGAAGAATAATTAGAAAATTTTCAAATGAAAAGTGGCAACATCATTGAATACACAGACTATTAAATCCATCCAATGAGGTTCACCAACTCCAATGATGAATGAGGATTTTTGATTTTTGTTTAAAAATCTCAGGTAAGATATCCAATTAATGTTCCTCTTAATACCCATTAATTTTAGTTAATGATTGAAATAAATGTGGCAACTGGTCAACAAATCACTGAATTCTTTTCATTCATTGACCAGAATCATTAATCACAAAATCTACTGAAAAATAATACTACAAGTACAGAGATGCCATTTTTATTCATGCCATGTTACCAATTTTACACAAAATTTTTTTTTGAAAATGTTGTAAACATTACGGAAAATGAGAAGTGCAAAATTCTCATCCCTAAATCCAAAACTATAAATATTTTTGCAGATTTAGCATTTCCAGCCCGATCCCAGGAATTTAATTTATTATGCACTAGTATCTTTGGAAGGTATTTCAGAATGTAAATATTAATGTGCCGACATGATTTATGTGAATCCCAGATATGAAGTTCATAATTTAAATGTGCCATGGAAGATACAAGGTTTCTTAGGTTACTTAACATAAGATCTGATGTGGAACATTTATGTTCTACAAAAGAACCAGGAAAGCGCACACAACACAGTCAATACATGTTGTATTTAAACAATCCTTACGAATGCGGCACTGTTTGCACAATAAACTTGATCTGTAGGTGGGTAAATAGTACAGTAAAAAAGTTGCAATATATTTGGAATTAATTATTCTGAAATTTCCAAGTTAACTTCCACACAAATAAAAATCACAGATAATGAACTAGATATTAAAAAAATGAGAACTAATGAAACAAAATATTTTATTTCTTTTATTCAGTAACAGTGTCATCAGGAATTCAAAATTATTTTAGCTGATATTAACAGTAAAAACTGAAATAGGAATTTAAATATTTATCACATCAGTATTGTTTTATGGGTAACAAAAAAGTAATACAAATGGCAATCATATATATATATATATACTAAAGAGTAAAGCCGAATGGAAGAACTTCCATAATGAAGATAATCACTTTTGAGTCAAATAAATGATTCTACATAACAACTCCATGCTTCTTGTCCATATGTTTCTTCAAACTGTCAGAGCGAGTATAGTTGACAAAACAAATGCAGCATTGATAAGCTTCAGCAAATCTGTGCTTACGATAATGTCTGCTTAAGTTATTGGCCAGTGTGTAAGTTTTCCCACAAACACTACACATGAAGCACCTACCTATATAGTACAGAAATAATTATGTGACACACAAATTTCTCTTTTTTGGATGGAATTTAAAAATATCTAAAACCTTTAAAATATACTATATAAATATGAAAAAAAATAAAGTAGCAATGCTATTTTGAAATAAATACAATTTCATTTTTATTACACTTAAAAGAAAAAAAAGTACCAAAAGCACATCAGTATCATATTTTTCAAGAATAATGCAACAATTCTATTTATCTAATTGGTTTATTATTCAGAATAACATCATGCCCAATTTAAAGCCACAAGTAAACATACCACAAAGGAATTTTTATTTGATGACCATTCTGACCCCTTTCCACTGATATGATAGCACAGTACAGTGAATTTCCAATTAATTGTGCTAATTAATGCATGGAAAACCGGAAAACATGGATAATCTGAAAATGGCAATGTATACCATAAAATTAACTATGTGCTACTGTATAAATGTATCCAGACATTTTAATGAACTGTATATTACACAGTACATACACATACTGTTTTAAATAGGGATTAATTTACGTAATTAAAATAATAAAACTTACACACATAGAAATTTGGAATTCCTTTTCTGCTTCCCTCTACACACACACATACACACAGGGATGTAGAAGAGCCTTAGTGCAGCTTAGCGGCGCTAAGGTACTTTTCGTAGTTAGGTGGTTGCAGAAGATGGATAAAGAAATTCTTTAGATGATCATATATTCGAAAATAGGGAATACTGTGCTTTATATGATCATAACTGAAATTATTGCAAGGATGAAATTACACGATTGGATCACACAACAACAGGACATCTCATGGATCATAAGGGTTAAGACAATGCTGTTAGTCTCCGGGTATAACTTTCACCATGAGTAACTATCAGGGATATGAGCCGTTGGCAATCCCTGATTTAGGGCGGGGAGGCACACCACCCAGGCTTCATGCGGAGCCCAGATCACTAACCAGAAACTTACGCCTCTCACTACTCGCGCACCAGGACGGTTTAAAGAGAATATAAAGCCAATTGTCTAGATAGCAGTTCTCAAGATTATTTCATTGCTTGGAGAAAAAAATGTAGAGAGAAATTATGTAGCAATTAAGGCTAAACGATAATAAACGATAAGAGTTTTATGCGTGCAAAAATATTTTTACTGAGCTACCCTTTCTCTGATTCCTCAAGGATAACGCAACAGATATCTCCTTCATTTACCTCAGAATCTTAGGAAAAAGATGTATCAGTCATACTGAATAGATGTGACAATTTTTGTTACATATATTTAATGTGACTATATTATGTAATTATATCTATTGAGCGTGATTCAAATAATAATCACATTGAACATTTGAAATCGTTGAAATGATAGAGCGCTACTTAAAAAAACTCTGTATATCTTTAGAATGTGACTAACAAACACCATTTCTTTCTTTTATTAAAAACTGCTCAAATTAAGTGATTTAAATAAAAGTAATTAGTAATAACAGTTTCATAAAATATACTGGACAAGAAAAAATAGCAAATCGAAATTAATAATGTTTTCAAAACCTTTGTGTGTGAGTCTCCTTTCCAAACCTTTTTTCCCTGATCAGCTTACGGCTAAAGCACTTTTTTAATTAGAACTACATCACTGCATACACACAAGAGTATGTTGTATTAAATCATGTTCTTTGAAGAGACTACAGCGACCTCAGCTTTTTAAAGATTCTGTGAAGATGAAAAACACACAAGCAATTTATAACCCTGAAGCACAAAAGTTATAAGAGGAAAAATACATAACAAAAAAAAAAAAAATACGTTTTTTCAATTGATGATTGAAATTGAATTTCAAATTGTCTCAGCTATGTTGATTAAGGGAAAGATCCAGATAATAGAGTGTCAGATAAATCGAGGCTTTACTGTATTTTGGCATTTTACTATCTTCACCCCTCTTTTAAGTGATGCATGGATAATCTGCATAACAGATTATCCATGCACAGTTAATCAGGAGTTCAGTGTACATTGTATGGCTTTAATCAAAGATAAATGACCCAATGAAAAGAGATGTTAGGAATACTATTTATTTTCAATATACTATGTAGCACCTATGCTACTCCCATGTAATAACATTGGAGGTGAAAGCGCTGTAGACATGAGGAAAGTAATACATTCAATGAGTCATCCCAACTGCTTCATTGCTGTATTATTGTAATTGGGTAATAGACTTTCACACCCTGTTTACAGGAGAGGAAAGGGGTGTGAAACATCACAGATGTTTCACATCAGGCTGTTTGTTATCAATCCTGGGTGGCATCAGGTCAAGTCGTTCAGTTGGTGGTTGGCACTTACACCAATGTGTTTAGAAAAAGAGGCACACCACTCAACTTTATGTGTGAGGAAGCATGTAAAATTCTGTGGATTTCCCTGCTGCAAACTCACTGTTCTACATGCAAGGCCATAAAGAAATCCATGTTTTAGCTTCCCTAAAGCAAGATAAGAAAGAAGAACCTGACTAAAAAAAAAAAAGGCACTACAGTATGATTTATTATTCCTACATAAAGGTTTTCAAGCAGTAAATCACCAACCACTTACATGCAAAATGAAAGGCCAGATCAATTCTTGCTGTTCTCTAAAATTACCTACACTGATGTCCAAAATTAAAGTCTGGAAGGCAATAGGAGGTGAATGATCCAAAGTACTCAATGAAATATTATGATACTCACAGGACATATGCAGATGGACATGAGAAACAAATGCCCATAGTGAAATTTGCATATCAGTGAGCAAAATGCTGTCCAATATGTAAACTGAGTAACATACTTACAGCCAAGAGGCCAAATGGCAGTGGCATTTCTAATTGACAGCACATGAATTGGGTTGTCGTAAAAGTCATGACATATTTTAGCCATGTTTTGCAAAGGTCATTTATTGATAGAAAGAACAAAGATCAATCATTGATATAATGCTCGTTTTGTTCGATAACCTTTTGCCATCTTTCAGTGAGCTGCAGAATGCCTCGTTCATAGAAGGACCTGTCTTTCGTGGCGAAAAACTGTACAAGCTGCTGATATACAGCCACATCTGAATTGAACGTTATACCAGGCAAGGACTGTGGAAGAGAGCGAAACAAGTGGAAGTCTGATGGCGCAAGGTCAGGCGAGTATGCTGGATGTGGCAACACATCCCACCCAAGCTCCGATAATTTTTGGCGGGTGATCAAACTTGTGTGTGGTCTCGTGTTGTCGTGATGAAACACAACACCTTTATGATGAACGAGCTCTGGACGTTTCTGGATGATGGATTCATTTAAACTGTCCAATTGCCGACAGCACACATTCGAATCGATTGTTTGGTTCTGTGGTAGGAGCCCGAAAAACACGACACCTTTAAAATCCCACCACACGGAGACCAGAACCTTCCGCTGATGAATGTCTGCTTTGGATGTCATTTGAGGCGAAGCAGCACGTCAGGACCAAGACCGTTTGTGCAGCACATTGTTGTACACAATCCACTTTTTGTCACCAGTTATCAGTCGCTTCAAAAAAGGATCATTTTCCTCACGTTTAATGAGCATGTTACAGATGTTTATACACGCCATCAATTGAGCTTCTTTGAGTTCATGAGGAACCCACGCATTGAGCTTGCTTATGTATCCCAGCTTCTTCAGGTGGTCATGAACGCTTGAATGATGGATGTGCAATGTGTCTGCAATCTCTCGTGTCGTGTAACGTGGGTTTGACTCGATCAATGCCTTGATTTGGTCGTCATCAACCTTGGTGGGCCTTCCGGACCGAGGAGCATTGTTGAGGTCAAAATCACCAGCACGGAATTTTGTGAACCATCGCTGACACTGACGTTCTTGTAGAGCATTATCACCATACACTTTACGAAATTTTTCACAAGCTTGACGTGCGTTCTTCCCTTTACGGAAGTAAAACAGTACAATATGGTGAAAATGCACAGTTTGGTCTTCCATCTTCAACTTGATGTCAAATCAAGCAAATTGCTCACTATTCCTTTTAGACTGCAGCTAAAGCTGGCACCTGTTGAATGCCATAGTGATAACAGAGGTGCGCATGCCTCCAGTACTTCCAAAACCGCCCAACCACCATCGGGTGCCAAAATACGTCATGACTTTTCCGACAACCCAATAAGAAGCATTCTGGTGCCTGCAAATATTTTGCTTATGGCTCATAGATGTGCATATGATGCTGTATGGTGGCGAGCAGTAGGGCGACTAGAAGCAGGCCAGTCTCAGATCCAGGCCACAAGGGACCTAACTATCCTCCCAAGAGAGGTTTCACAGTTATGGCAGGAATTCAACAACACCTGTGGGGTGTCATGAAAGCATGGCCAAGGTTGGCCAAGGTATACACCACCTTATCAGGATCGTTATGTCAGTTCAACTCTATGGTATCATAGGTTCTATACAGCCCAGCAATTGTCTTTGGAGATCTCTGCTGCCACTGGGCCAATGGTACCAAAGCAAATGATATATTGAAGGCTTAATGCATCTGGTTTTTACATCAGGAGACCCATTGTTTGTTTCCTGCTAACAGCACCTCACAGGAGAGCTTGCTTGAACTGGTGCAGCCAACATCGTTCCTGGAGCCCAGACAAATCAGCTGGTGTTTTTTTTACAGATGAGTCAAGATTCAGTCTACAAACTGATTCTCATCAGCATTTTATCTGAAGGGAACATGTAATGATGCTGTAAACATCTGCGAATGAGACATCTTCGGAGACATTGGTCGGCATGTGTGGGGTGGCATTATGGCCAATGGCTGCCTACCACTCCATATGTTTGTAGTTGGCAATGTGAATGGTGAGCACTATAGGGACAAGATTCTAGAGACCTACGTCAGACTGAGACGTTTTGGGTGGGATTAGTCCCGGAGTCATGGCCTGGAGTCGCTAGGATAAAAATAACGTAAATGTAAATTAAATTTATTAAGGTACATTACCTCTCAAATTTTCGATCTAAACACTAGATCTTCGTCAGGAGTTCTTGCTTCCTTCTACTTCCACAGGTCTGGTGACCAAGCCTGATGGATTTTCCATCCAGCATGGTCATTGATGTTGCCACCTTGTGTCTTGTAAAATTTCCAGGGATTCCTCTAATTTCCAGATAATTGCATGAGATTGATGTTTGATCACTTTTAAGGAGTCCCAGTCCATTTTGTGGCCAGTTTCTTGTATGCACCTGTCTAATCCTGTTTTATTTGAGCTGTTCCTTATTGCTGCTTTGTGTTCTTTAACTCTGGTGGTTAACTTTCTTACTGTTTCTCCTATATATGATAATCCACAAGAACAAACTACTTTATAAATGACTCCTTCCTGGAGTAAAGTATTTTCTTCTTTTTGTTTTAGGGATGGTAAGTATTTTTTAATTTTGTTATTCAAACCTGGAGCTAACCTAATTTTATATTTAGTGCTGATTTTTTTTCAGTTTTTCAAACAGTCCCTTGTGGTAAGTGACTTTTCTTGTGAATAAATATCCAATTTTCTCCTTATTTTTGTCTGTAGTGCCTGTTCTGTTCCTAGTAGGATTTTCGTCCAGTAGTTCACGAATTTCTTTTGAAGGGTAATCATTTTCTAATAAGATTGATTTTAACTTATTTTTATGCTTTTTCTTAGCTTCTGAAGTTGAATTCAGCTTTTCAACTTTTTCTTTAAATTGTAAAGCTACATTTTTCTTTACATAATTAGGGTGATTTGATTTATAATTTAAAATTTTTCCTGTATTTGTAGGCTTCTTGTATAATTCTGTGGTAATATATTTTCCTTCTCACTTCAAAGTAATATCTAGGTGATTTAGCTTATTTTCGTTTTGCTCTTCTAAAGTGAATTTTAGGGATTCATCTTGGGCATTAAAATCTTCTAGGAGTTTTGATGGGTATCCACTCGAATCTTGATCTATGATGAAAAGGATATCATCCATGTATCTAATATACATGCAGAAAATTGAAGGTTTCAATAGGAAGGGCTCTTCTATTTTACTTACGTAATAATTTGCTAGGAGAGGTGCTAATGACGAACCCATTGCTAGCCCACATCTTTGCTTATAGAAGCAGCCTTGGAATTGAAAAAATGTTGTTTAGAGCAAACACTGTAAGTTCATGAAGGCCTATTGCTTAGGCACTGATAAAGAACACTGAAGAGCTATTGAAGAAAATAGAAGAACTTCCAGAATTAGAAAACCCTTCAATGGCAAGTTTAGATGTTGTGTCCATGTATACGAATATAAACCTGGACAAACTCACAGATTACTTAGCAGATGACCTATCTGACCTAGTAGTGTTTCATGAATACAATAAAGAAGAAGCAATAGGCCTTCATGAACTTACAGTGTTTGCTCTAAACAACATTTTTTTTCAGTTCCACGGCTGCTTCTATAAGCAAAGATGTGGGCTAGCAATGGGTTCGTCATTAGCACCTTTCCTAGAAAATTATTACGTAAGTAAAATAGAAGAGCCCTTCCTATTGAAACCTTCAATTTTCTACATGTATATTAGATACATGGATGATATCCTTTTCATCATAGATCAAGATTCGAGTGGATACCCATCAAAAATCCTAGAAGGTTTTAATGCCCAAGATGAATCCCTAAAATTCACTTTAGAAGAGCAAAACGAAAATAAGCTAAATTACCTAGATATTACTTTGAAGTGAGAAGGAAAATATATTACCACAGAATTACACAAGAAGCCTACAAATACAGGAAAAATTTTAAATTATAAATCAGATCACCCTAATTATATAAAGAAAAATGTAGCTTTACAATTTAAAGAAAAAGTTGAAAAGCTGAATTCAACTTCAGAAGCTAAGAAAAAGCATAAAAATAAGTTTAAAATCTATCTTATTAGAAAATGATTACCCTTCAAAAGAAATTCGTGAACTACTGGACAAAAATCCTGCTAGGAACAGTACAGGCACTACAGACAAAAATAAGGGGAAAATTGAATATTTATTCACAAGAAAAGTCACTTACCACAAGGGACTGTTTGAAAAACTGAAAAAAATCAGCACTAAATATAAAATTAGGTTAGCTCCAGGTTTGAATAACAAAATTAAAAAATACTTACCATCCCTAAAACAAAAAGAAGAAAATACTTTACTCCAGGAAGGAGTCATTTATAAAATAGTTTGTTCTTGTGGATTACCATATATAGGAGAAACAGGAAGAAGGTTAACCACCAGAATTAAAGAACACAAAGCAGCAATAAGGAACAGCTCAAATAAAACAGGATTAGACAGGCACATACAAGAAACTGGCCACAAAATGGACTGGGACTCCTTAAAAGTGATCAAACATCAATCCCATGCAATTATCCGGAAATTAGAGGAATCCCTGGAAATTTACAAGACACAAGGTGGCAACATCAATGACCATGCTGGATGGAAAATCCATCAGGCTTGGTCACCAGACCTGTGGAAGTAGAAGGAAGCAAGAACTCCTGACTAAGATCTAGTGTTTAAATCGAAAATTTGAGAGGTAATGTACCTTAATAAATTTATCCTCGATAATTCCCGTTAAATATTTATAATACTGAAAGTAATAAGAGGAAGCCATGAAGTCATTAATTACTAGTAAATATAAAATTAAATTGAGAGTGTTTATAATTTGAGAAAGTTTTTTTATATACAGGTGAAAATTCTAAATACTTTATTTAGAATATTTGTAGTTGCTCACGTGCTGAGGTCACAAATAATGATTGTATAAATTGTTCATTATGTGTTATTTGTAAAAGAAATTGTTGTATATTTTATTTATATAATGTTGGAATTTATTAAGTTGTGAGTTATGATTAAGGATTTGATGTGTGGAAAATACTTATATGCAAAAATGTACCGGATCAGACGCCACTCGTAATGGAGTGGCTTAATTGGAGCTCAGGGTCTCTTGGCGCTATAAATTGGTGATCTTTATTTCTCGTTTGCTCGTTTTTTTTTTTTTTTTGTGGTATTGTTTGCACATTTGCTCTGCGTGTGACACGCAGGTGCAGTTTGATTTCTCCTTGGAAAACCATGCGGGAAGGCTCGTTGGCTTCAAGTGGTGAAGTGGGAAGGTCGAATATCTGCCGGAAGGGAATCTCCATGGCTGAACTTCTTTTGAGATGAATTGCCATCTCTTTCAAGTTTTCTCTTGAGAATGCAAGAGTGTATTTTCTTGAACTAGCAAAAGCTTTATGCCCTTCCATGCCATGAGAGCTTGGAGTTTCTGCTTGAGTGTTCCTGGGTGTCAGGAGCAGTAAAGTTTGCTTTATGCCCTTCCATGCTGTGAAAGCTCAGAGTTTCTGCTTAAGTTTTCCTGGGTGTCGGAAGCAGTGAAAGTTTTTGTCACGTCTTTTTTATGCCGAGAGAGTATGGAGTTTCTGTACAATTATGCCTGAGAGTTATGAGTGGTGAAGGGTTTTCTTCACGCATGGACTAATGCATTGTGAAAAATTTGTACCAGAACTTTTTTTACATGGAATATTCATCATCCAGTGATTCACTTGAAGTTTTTTTTGTGTGTGAACTTTTCTTCTCATTGAGCCTGTTGTGTGTGTGTGTGCGTGTGTGTGTGCCTGGGGTCGTTAGAGGAATACCATTAAATCCTAGTATGTGAGTGCAAAAGTCTTTTTCTTTGTATAATTAATAGTTGCTGGCAGAGTTTAAAGTAGGGTTGTAGGATAATTGAAAGTTATTTGAAATTGGTTTAGTTTTATGTGGTGTTCATTGATGCATGTTGTACTATTAGGAGTTTAAAATTAATAGTGTTTACATACCCAGAGTTGATTGTCACTCTTGTGCTTTAGTGTGCTCATATGCTTTAATTAATTTTGAATGTTGTCTAAAGAAATGACAGGCTAATGATTATTGGGGTTTAAATACCTAATGTTATTAGTATTGTATTGCCCGTCTTGCATGATAAAAATTGAAGAAGCAAAAGGGGTGAAAATCTGCAGTATGTTAGAATTTGAATTCAGTTTAGTAGCATGTGTTCTGAAGTAATTGACTTGTGGTTGCACTAAAACTGTTGAATTATATAAAAAAGTTTTAGAAGAGTAATTTGTGTATGATTTGTTTATTTGTCATTGTAAATTTATTAGAATATCTGGCTACTGCACATTACATCCTAGTCGTGGTTCGAACCCAGAGAAAGAGAGAGAGAGAGAGAGAGAGAGAGAGAGAGACAGATTACCAAGATAGTAGCTGAGCAAAGTAAATTCTGGTGGGGAAGTAATGGCTAGGAGCATTGCAAGACTATTTCAGGGAGCTGTTGGCCCTCAGTTTCTTTTAATGGATGATAATGTTCACCTGTGTAGGGCTATGCTTGTAGATAATTTCCTGCAGAGCAGATATATTTGGCATATAGACTGGCCAGCCAGGTCTACAGCCCTGAACCCTATAGAGCATGTCCGGGAAGCTCTGGGACACGTATCAGCTCGTCAGCCCCCTCCCGGGACCCTTTCCGAGCTATGGACAGCCCTCATTGAGGAATGGAATTATTTGGCTCCAGAGTTCATCAATAACCTGAGGATGAGTAAGTATCATCATTGTGAGAGTTGTCTGTCAATATAAGGTTATCACATTCATTAGTACGATATTTTTAGCTTACATTCTTACATTTCATCTTCGTGACATTTGTGGAAGTGACCCTGTTTACACAAAATGTGTATATATTTGTCAGTTGTTGTAAAAGGTTTATTACCCTTATGATTATGTCTCTTTACATGACAAATATCTTTACCTTCTGTTATGTGCTTTCTTCTTTATCCCTACGAATGCCTTCTGGACTTTAATTTTGGACACCAGTGTATTCACATATCATCATGCAGCTTCCAAGACTATTTGCACAACAGCTAGGATCCCATGCTAATAATCAAGGGAGAATTGGCACTCCAGAAATCTTCGTTTCTCAGTGCCTACCATAAATGATTCATGAAACAACTTGCTTCATTTAATATTGTGCATGATAGTAGAAATTTATGCTGCGGAAAACACAGTACTAAGCCACACCAAGTTAAATGTAGCAATTCAGAGCTGCACATTTGTAAAATTGAGTTTAGCAGTGCAGTGTTATAATAACATGGTTCATACGTCATGATAATTAACACAGCAATCGGACATCGGCGAATTGACTGTAACTACTGTTTCACGCGTGAATTAAATTACATCAGAAAAGTTGAAAATTTCGTCGCCGTGGAGCGGGAAAAATTAAAAGTTTTTCCCGCTCCACGGCGACGAAATTTTCAAGTTTTCTGATGTGATTTAATTCACGTGTGAAACAGTAATTACAGTCAATTTGGCAATGACCGATTGCCGTGTTAATTATCATGACGTATTTGCCACGTATGTGAAAGGGAGTGTTTCTTCGGCTCTGAATGGTTCATACGCTTTTACAATCACAAAATTCAGGGACTTTTGGATTTTTTCCCAGGACATACGATCCAAACGCTCTTACTTAAAATATAACGAAACCACAGGTCTATTCAACCTACAACAAACAACTTCTTACATGCTTGGGCAAACTTAATACAGAATGCAGAATGTTAAAAATGTCGTCCACTGCAGCTAATCAGAAACTTAGAATCACGGATAAACACTGAAATACCAAAACTGTCACTGAAAATGTGACCAGATTGAATATCTACTAAACTTTTATATACTATACTACACTGATTTTGTAAAACTTATTTTTTTACTTTGGCTTTAGTTCAATTATTGAAGCAAATTATAGAATAAAAAAACAACAACATAAAACTCAAAAATACATAGGTATGTGGCATTACTCTTAAAATGCTTTCATACACCACACAATCAATACATAAAATACTATTCATGTTTAATTATTTTGAAATAATGCTTACATGGAAATTTAAGGGTAAGGAAAGGTGAAATATTTCGAACTTTTTCAAAGGACCAAAGGGATTGTTATTTCTTAAACACATAACCATGGGAACAAGTATTTGTGTTATATTTTGTTTAGGGAAGGAATTTTGAACATAATATTGATGCTGTAGCTATGTTTTAAATTTGTACTCACCAGCAAACGAAGTATACACACAAATTTCAAACACGAAATGAAAGAGAATAATGGGAAAACCTTAAATACCAAGGCTGTGTACAACTGCATTTATCAGTGATCAAGGCAATTTAAAACTGGGCATGATTAGAAAACTAATTATAGAAGATGCAGAGTGATTAGTTTGCTCAGAAAATACTAAGAAACAACTAGATTTAAGTTTCTGATGTTAGAAAGTAATCTAATTTTATTGCAAATTTTTATATAAAGCATTCATTAGCAAATTTCAGTAAAGGTCAAAATAACCCATCAAAAAAAAAAAAAAAAAAAATCAACTACTTACTTTCTACCAGTAGCTAAAAAGTATGTTATGAAAATTAACAAATGGTGCAAAAACGTTTCGCATAGCAGAAGGAAGGTGTTAGAGACAAAAAGATTTTCAAATCAAACAATTAAAAGAAGAGATAGAGAATGGAACATGATATAACTGTATGCCTTTTAGCAGAAGAATTTTTCACAATGGAAAAGTTGAAAATGTTTATTATAGAGAATGGCATACAGTAAAAAAAGAAATTTTTCAATAGAGTTTTAGAGGCAGAGATAGGCTGCAAACGGAAGTGCATAACATGACCCAGCGCCAGAATTGTGAACCACAAACCTCCTGAAATACAAACCTAAAGTGTTCCATAAGGTAAATGGTATCTGTTGTTAAAATAATTTTTTTAAATCGGACATTTAAAAGTAGAGATATTGAGAAAAAATAGATTAAATATTTGTGTCTCCTAGCTGCAAAATTGTGCATTATGTTGGTAAGAAAATACACACAAGGAGTTTTCATAGTTAGTAGTATCTGGTAAAAAGAGAATATTTTTCAATTGGGTTATTAGTCCCGTAGATATTGCTGCAAACGGAAATGTGAGCTTACGCCCTCTAGTGGTGCACTCGTGCATTAAAAAATATTTGAAATTATATGAGAAACATTTCGCACCGAAAATGTTCTCCAAGAAAGAAAGAATTTTTCAAATCTTGCTCCTAGAAACAGAGATACAGGCAAAAATAAGATATATGCTACACCCCTGGTGGAAAAATTATGCACTATTTAAACAGGAGGTATTATCAAAAAGTTTTTGGAGGTGAGCGGCATCGGTCCACGGAGGAATTTTTTCCATTGCGTTTCGAGCTCAGATTTTATTGCAAATACATCAGAAGCAAAAATAAACACTTACACTCCCTGGTGGCCAAACCATTCTTTACTAAAAATGAGAAATTATGTGCAAAACATTTTCCTCAAAAGCTATATCCAACGCAGGAAGAATTTTTCAAATCAGACTTTTAGAAGCGGAGATATTGGGGAAAGCGCGAATTACTGTTACGCCCCCTAGCAGAAAATTATTAGTCTCATAGATATTGCTGTAAACGGAAACGTGAACTTACGCCCTCTAGTGTCATACTTGTGCATTAAGAAATATTTGAAATTATATGAAAAACATTTTGCACCGAAAATGTTCTACAACAAAGAAAGAAGTTTTCAAATCGTACTCCTAGAAACAGAGATATGGACAAAAATAAAATGTTAAGTGTACGTCCCTTGGTTGAAAAATTATGCAATATTTAAGCAGGAGGTTAATCTCAAAATGTTTTTGGAGGTGAACGGTATCAGTCCACGGAGGAGTTTTTTCAATCGAGTTTCGAGCTCAGATTTTATTGCAAATACATCAGAAGCAAAAATAAACATGTACGCCCCCTGGCGGCCAAACCATTCCTTACCGAAAATGAGAAATTATATACAAAACATTTCCCCTCAAGAGCTGTATCCAACGCAGGAAGAATTTTTCAAATCAGACTTTTAGAAGCGGAGATACTGGGAAAATCGCGATTTACTGTTACGCCCCATAGGGAAAAATTTATGCATTATTTGAAAAAGGGACTGTAACTAAAATAGTCTTCAATATAAATGCTGTCGAAAGGAAGAATAATTTTTTCAATTGGATATTTAGAAGCAAATGTATGAAATAAAATGCATTTTAAATTCAATATGATCTTTAATTTGCACCCTCTAGCGTCGAGTGAATCAGGGAAAAAAAAAAAACCGGAACAAATAGACTATCATTCTAACATTTTAAGCTTCCCAATACAAAATGTAATTTTAGAAATCGAACTAATAATTGTAGAGAGATGTCTTCCCGGTCGGACAGACAAAGTGATAACATAAAACACGAAACCGAAAGATGCTAATATCACAGCTTCAGTCTTCCTCTTCCTAACAGACAAAAAAACAACAACAGCCCCCCCCGCATTTTGCAGGGGGGGGAGAAAATTTGTCAGATATGAGTTATGTCAGTAGAAAAATCCTAAACTACAAACATCGTGCAGGGACAAAAAGACCGGAATGGATAAAATTCCAGGAAATGTAGCAGAATTTTAGGACATTTCCAGGACAAAATGGAATTCCAGGACATTTCCAGGACTTCCAAGGATGTGTACGAACCATGTAATAAGTAAATATGGTAAATTCACTCATAAAACATAAAAAGAATATAAAAAAATAAAAACTGTAATAAATGTTGTGAACAGAAACTATCAAACAATAATTTTCCCTTTCATTCTCACGCAACACAAACTGACCAAAATTACATCAACTCATTGCAGTTAAAATATTAAGAATACCTCAACTTGCAAAAGACATAAACTACACTTCAGTCACAAGGACAAATGCAAAGGCAATTTGTGAGAGATGTCAACATGTTTAAAAGGTAGATGATTTTAATAACCAAAATGCAAAAAATATTTTACATTCATCTTTTGATCACTAAAAGTCCTATGTGCAACATTTTTGAATCTTATCATCTTTGCTTTTCTGAGAAATTGTTAAAAGAAACAAAATCATATTGAAATACTCGTGCAACAATGATGTATCATTTCTGAAGAATTTCAGGTATCAGGATATGTATGATGTTCTAAATTATCATTAAAAATGGTATGCACATCTCTGAAAGCAAATCACACTTCAAACTTTTCCTAAAAAATAACTGATTTTTTGCTGATTTTGAAGAAACTACACTTTCTTATGACAGTGAAAACAAGCAGAAAAATGTGTTTAAAATAGGAAATGCATGTACATTCTTTCCCACTGGATACACGAGGATTGACTTTACTGTTGTATTATATATAGATGATGGAAGAAAATATAATCTAACATAATGCTAATTTCTGAATTTCATTATAGATTTTTTATTTTATACTGCTGTCTATTGAAAATGAAACACTGAGAAAGACCTGAGACATTGAAGTGAGATTTATAGGGTGCATTAAACTTATGATACAAGACGTTTGTGATCAGAAGTACAAACCTGTAAGTGATGTTTAACACATAATACTCAGTACCTTCTGTACCCACCATGAGTGGCGATAATGGCTCATAAATGATGTGGCATCGACTGGAAGAGTGCACCGTGAAAAGTCATTCCACGCTGTCTTGATTTGTACCAAAAGTGCATCTTGGGTAGCTGGCAGCAAAGTCTGACAGGCTAGACATTGAGCAATCATATTCCATGCTTGTTCAATGGCAACAAATCAGGCAAGCATGCTATTCCAAGGAAGATGTAGCACATGTCGAGCATCCAGTAGCTGTAAGGCATTCTGTGCCACGTGTAGTTGGGCATTGTTCTGTTGAAAGATGGCACCAGGAATCATCTGCAGACATAGCAGCACTTCAGCTTACACAACTTCCATGACGTACCACTGGCTGGTCATGGTTCCTGCAATGCATAGGAGGCAGGAACGTGAATGGCGCCTAACAGCAACCCACATCAGAAAGCTTGGTGTTGGGCTTATACGACACTGCATAATGCATGCCTCCAGCAGCAGTTAACCACAGTGTTGCTGTACAAGGATATGTCCATTGTGGTCATTAGGTTGAACTGCAACTTACTGGAAAACACTATGCACTGCTATTCGTCACACCAGTGTCTGTGCTCTTGGCTCCATTGTAGCAGCTGATGTCAGTGGTTTATTGTTGGGAAGTTGAAGTAATGAATAGCAAATGATGAGACCTCTGAAGCAAATGGGTTAGACAGAGCTTGCAGACAACCCTTGATGTGATACAAACTTCTCACTGTTGTGCTAAACCTCGGGACGTGGCTTTTTGCTCCACCAACACCATACGGTGGAGATGATTGTCTTCCTATGCGTTTGTCTGTTGTTGGGCTCCAGACTCTTCACGTCGGTGTGTCAGATCTTCCCCTTCCTACTGATGCCATATTAACATCACTGTGCTTATGTTTTGGCCAACATATTGGCCTTGCTCAAAGTCCGTCAGCTGTACGTACGGGTCTTGTCTGTTTCAAGCTTCGACACTCAATAAAAGGAAGGTATCAAAAGCAGATTTGCACAAGAAATTCTAACTGAAGTAATTTATTCTTATTCCAGTTATCCTTTGTTGTACATCTTTGTGTGCTAACACAGGACACTTTATATTTCACAACAGAAGACAATTCTATTACAACTCCAGTAATGATGTTAATGAGCAATTCACATAATGTTAACCATACATTTTACAAGTAACTTTACCACACAATCTCATGTTGTAACAGAACAGACTACTGTGACAATCATTTCAAATATCTTTACAAGATTCTTGTCTAACTCACTAATAGTTTGCTGACCTAATAACTTAACGCTTTTCAGATCTTATTGTGACACCTTATTTCTCTTGCCTGACTGCCAGCTTTCCTAAAAAGAACATAACTTGGGATTTCAGATAAGACGTTAAGTATAATGAGATGTATCCAAAATTTACATAAGACACAGCAAATAGAAAGGGAAAGCCAAAATATGTAATATATCATAACCATCTATAAGGATGTCAAAAACATTCTCAATAGGTAAAAATGTATCGAATCAAAATTAATTAAACAAATAATCTCATAAGAATATGAGTATAGTTCACCTCCTAGTTGAGCTAATCATTTTCCCACATTAATAGCATGTTACTTCCTCCAGCTGTCCATTCGGAGGAAGTAACACAGCTAAGTTTAAATGTCTGTCCCTGCCTGATGACATAAAAAATTAACTGACAGTCAGAAGAAGTAACATGCTATAAATGTGGGAAAATGAATAGATCAGCAAGGAGGTGAATTATACTCATATTCTTATGAGATTATTTGTTTAATTAATAGGTAATATATGTTGCACAACATAGTTTTATTTACAGGACTTTCAATTATGTTACACACACACACATGCACACACAATGCAATGAATTACTAACAAACAATAATTCATCTAACTCATATTTTTGTATAGAATTTTTAACAACATAATTAATACAAACATCTTGTTATGCTATAAATACTAATAAACAAATTCCTGCAACACTGAAATTTACTGAATGCTGAAGTTACGTCATGGTAAGATTTTGGGAATTATTGGAAAGAAACTTCCAAAGTGGTCTTAAGTATTTTAGAGCCATGTTTAACATCTACAAAAAAAGCAGGAAAGCATGTAGTGAATTACTT
Organism: Macrothele yani; assembly: GCA_039090855.1. Lineage (NCBI taxonomy): Eukaryota > Metazoa > Arthropoda > Arachnida > Araneae > Macrothelidae > Macrothele > Macrothele yani. The sequence continues at coordinate 8,910,061 of CM077014.1, forward strand.
GACAAAGAAGGTCAGTTTCTAGTATGGGTACAAGTTTTTCAGAAATCTAATGGGTACTCCAGCTTTCAACATGAAATCCAGGAAGGGATGTCATTTCGATAAGTGGTTGTGGGGAGAGATAAATCTTGGATACATGTATATTTAAACTTTATACACATAGTTTTGATTAAATTATTTTGATTTCTTCTTTTCAGTTCTTACTGCAAGATTTTAAATGGGATTTTGTAAGAATTTCATTAGCAGGAACTCCTTTCCAACAATTTTAATTCTTCCTATCTGCACAAATCACCTGATCTAGTTTCTTTCACAAAATAGGGATTTAAGCAACAGATTTGCCCATAACTATTTTTGTTTTAATGTGCTGAAAAGAAAGATGTGTTTAAAAATTAAACAAGAAAGATGACACCGAATTTTCGGGTGTAATAAGCACGTCTTTTGAATCCGTTTTGACGCAAATTAAATTTATCAAAGCAATTCAAAGTCAATGGAACCGGTATGGAAAACAATAGTATCTGACGGAAGAAAGAAGTTTTTCAAACGGGTTTTTAATCCCTCAGATATTGCTGTAAATGGAATCGTGACCATATGCCCTTTGGTTGCAGACTTGTGTGTTAAGAAAAACATGAATTTATATGAGAAACATTTCGCACCAGAAACGCTCTCCAACACAAAAATAATTTTTCAGATCGGACTCTTAGAAACAGAGATATCAACAAAAATAAGATGTGACCTAATGTCCCCTGGTGGGAAAACTATGCATAATTTTAGGAAGAAAGTATTCTCAAAAGGTTTTTCCATATGAGCACTATCGGTCCCAGAAAAAAAAAATTAGTTGGGGTTTTCAGGAGCCCAGATTTTGCTACAAATACATCAGAAGCAGAAATTAACACTTATGCCCCCTGGTGGCCAAATCATTCTTTACCAAACATTAGAAATTATGTGATAAATATTTTCCATCAGGTCTTGCATGCGATACAGGAAGAATTTTTCAAATCAGAGTTTTAGAAGCAGAAATAACGCAGTAAAAGCAATTTACCTTTGTGCCCCCTAGTGGAAAGTCTATGATTTACTTCAAAATTTTGAATTTATAGGAAAAACATTTCACATCGGAAACACTATCCAACAAAGAAGGAGTTTTTCAAATCGGAATCCTAGAAGTAGAGATATTGACAAAAATAAGATATACATCTAAGCCCCCTGGTGTAGAAACCATGCATTATTTCAAGAAGAAAATGTTCCTAAAGGTTTGCCGATGTGAGTAGTATCTGTCAACAAATGACTTTTTTTCAATCGATATTTTAGAGGCTCATATTTTGCTGCAAATACATCAGAAGTGGAAATTAAGACTTACATCACCTGGTGGCCAAACCATTTTTTACAAAAATTTGAAATTATGTGCAAAGGATTTCCCATCGTAGCTGTATCCAGTGCACAAAGAATTTTTCAAATCGGAGATTTGGAAGCAGAGACATAGGGAGGAAAGCAATTTACTTTTACACCCCCTAGCGAAAAGTCAATGAATTACTTGAAAATTTTAAAATTATATGAAAAACATGTCACATTATCCAACAAAGAAGGAACTTTTTAAATCGGACTCCTAGAAGTAGAGATATTGACATACATAAGATATATATCTACACCCCCTGGTGTAGAAACCATGCATTATTTTAAGAAGAAAATGTTTCTAAATGGTTTGTCGACAAGAGTACTATCGGTCTACAAACGACGTTTTTTTCAATCGGATTTTAGAAGCTCATATTTTGCTGTAAATATATCAGAAGCGGAAATTAAGATTTATGCCCCCTGGTGGCCAAACCATTTTTTCACAATGAGTAGAAATTTTGTGCAAATGATTTCCAATCAGGAGCTGTGTCTGGTGCAGAAAGAATTTTTCAAATCGGAGATTTAGAAGCAGAGATATAGGGGGAAACACAATTTACCTCTACGCCCCCTAGCGGAAAGTCTATGAATTACTTGAAAATTTTGAAATTACATGAAAAACATATCACACTGAAAACACTATCCAACAAAGAAGAATTTTTTCAAATCGGACTGCTAGAAGTAGAGATATTGATGAAAATAAGATATACATCTACGCCCCCTGGCGGAGAAACTGTGGGATATTTTAAGAAGAAAACATTCCAAAAAGGTTTATCGATGTCAGTGGCATCAGTCCACGAAATAATTTTTTCAATCGATGTTTTAGAAGCTCAGATTTTAGGGTAAATATATCAGAAACAAAAATTAATGCTTACGCCCCCTGGTGGCCAAAGTATTTTTTACTAAAAATTTGAAATTATATGCAAAATATTTTCCATCAGGAGGTGTATCTGCTGAAAAAATTTGTTTTCAAATCGGAGTTTTAGAAGAAGAGTTATCGGGGAAAATGTAATTTACTTTTACGCCCCTTAGCGGAAAATCTATGAGTAATTTGAAAAAGTAACTGTATCTAAAATACTCTTCGATATAAATGGAATCGAAGTATAAAATAATTTTTTCAATTGGAAGTTTGAAAGCAAATATGTGGAATAAAACGTATTTTTGAATTCGACATCATCTGCATTTACACCCTCTAGTGGCGAAATTGTACATCATAAAAAAACAACAACGAATTAATGGATCGTCATTCGCATATTTCAAGCTTCCCAATGCAAAAAGAATTTTTCAAATCGGACTAATAGTTGCAGAAATACTGTGGGTACAGACGGACGGATGGACAGACAAACCGATAACATAAGCACAATCTTTTTTTACAAAAGACATGCTAAAAATGGCCAGTTTACACCATTTTTTCTTTTCATGCTATTTTTACCAATGATTTAATTAGTACCTAGCAACTGTTAAGAATTTTTAACAGTACCCAAGCTATGAAGCTCCCATGTAGTCAGCACCTATGACGTCTAGTACCTCAGGAAGATATACTGAATAGATGGAATTAATTATTACCTACAGTGTTGTTGAATGAAAGCCTAAGGCCAAGTGGACAAGAAACTAATGACTCAGATGTGAGTGTTATGTATGAGGACTGGACAAGCATTAGAGGTTTATGAGATAGTGGGTGTCATTCTACTTCTGCAGGTGCAAAAGCATAAACAGTGGAATTAAAGCATAGTGGAATCACAGGTGGTATTTTTTATTACGTAGAATTATTCAGCTGGAAGGGAAATCCACTTGGTTCCTGACTCAGAGAGCTCAATCATAGTACCAATCTACAAGCAAGGGGGAAAGAACTGTGATAATTACTGCAAAATCTTAATTAGTGTACTTGCAACTGTTATGCATGAATGTTGAGTAAAATCTTGGAAAGGAGTTGAAAAATCAACTGAAAAAAGAATATTGTGCCATACGTATCAGGAAATGTATGCCATTGGTATGATAAAGATAGCAAAAACTATTCTTCTTAAATTACACAGTTTTCTTGCTAGGCAGCATATATGAAAAAAAAAAATGTTCATATATGTGTTTCTACAAGATATATTTGAAAAGTTTTTCCATCATGTACCTTTCACTATAAATATTTTGCACATATTTTCTTCCTAATAGTGCCACCACAGGTGTCAACATATATTTCTGTTTGAAAGAGTACATCCAATTTTAAAAATACCTTGGAAAAATCCATTCTTTTCAGGATATCTCTTACTATGAAGCATATTTTATGCCTGTATTCTTTATAAAATAAGCTTTTCCACTAGGGTGAGGTAAGTTATATCATACACACTTAAAGTGCCAGAAAAACTGGTACAGACGAGCTTATGCAAAACACATAGCAACGTCACCTAACGCGTACTCGGTTGCGTCCGCCAGTGCATATATAAAGCGATAGACATCCTTGCCAGCTGTCAGAGCTGTTTTCGGCATGAGAATGACAAGTAATAACGATTTAAGCGATTTTCAATGCAGTGTCATAGTTGGCACTCGTGAGATGGGTCATAGTATTTCGGAGGTAGAAACGAAGTTCGGATTTTCACGGACGACCATTGCAAGAGTGTACAGTGACTACAAGAATTCCGGCAAAACCTCCAACCTATGATACCAGTGTGGCCGTAAAAAGAGATTGGGTGAACATGGCGATCGTCTGCTGTCAAGAATCGTTTCACGCGATTGGCGTGCAACATTCTCGCAGGTATCATCGAAATTCAATACTGGAGCCTCAACAAGCATCAGCGTCCGGACTGTGCAATGTACTCTGCACAATATGGGCTTTGGGAGCTGATGCCGAACTTGAGTCCCCTTGATGGGTGCACAACACAGAGCTATGCGCCTCGCTTGGGCATGGCAACACCACCACTGGGCACTTGATGACTGGAAACAAGTAGCCTGATCTGATGAGTCGCGTTTCCAACTGTATCGGGCAGATGGAAGGATTTGTGTGTGGCGCAGATCCCATGAAGTCATGGATCCGCCTGTCAACAGGGAACTGTACCGGCTGGTGGGGGGTCCATGATGATATGAGGAGTGTTTAGCTGGACTTCACTGGGACTCCTGGTACATCTACAATTGTCTGTGACCAGCCAGCACTATGTGCGCATTCTTTCTGACAAGGTACACCCGTTCATGTCCTGCATTCATGCTGATGGGTTGGGCTTGTTCCAACAGGACAATGCACCTCCACACAAGTGTCGGAACACCACGTTATGGTTAGAGGAGCATTCATCTGAGTTTGGGGTGTTGCCATACCCACCAAAGTCCCCAGATCTGAACGTAATAGAACACATTTGTGATGCCACGCAACGCGCCATTTAACACAGGAATCCGAGACCTCGGAATACACCCAAATTGTGAAATGCACTGCAGGAAATATGGTGTGCATTGCCTACAGCAAATTTCCAGAAGCTAGTGGAGTCCATGCTCCATCATATTTCTGCAGTCCTGCACTCCCGTGGGGAACCTACCAAGTATTAGACTGGTGCACCAGTTTTTCTGGCACTTCAGTGTATAACTAGGGTGAGGTAAATTATATCTAATTTTTCACCACATCTCTTCTAATTGTCAGATTTGAAAAATTCCTTTTGCTTCACATATCTTCGACTAAAAAGAACATTTTGTGTACAATTTGTAATTTCTCACTTTCTTTGCAGCTAGTGGGCATAATTAGCTATTTCCATGAACAGACTTTTAGCCAATTCTATATATTTAATTGAAAAAAAAAATGTTCTATAACTAGTTTCATTCACCACAAACAACACTGCACATGTTGCAAATTTTAAAAAATATAAAGTTTTTCTACCTGGGGATATAAAAGTGTTTCTTTTTCTCATGTTTCTTCCTTTCTAAAACCCTGCACTGAAAATTTCTTTTCATGTGAGAAACAATTAAAAAGATGTGCTCATTACACCGCAGAATTTGGGGTGTAATTTTTCTTATTAAAGAAAGAAACTGTAACGGATATTGAAATAAACAATTCTAGTATCAATAATACCTGTATGTTGATGACTTTCTGGTAATATCAAGCAAATAGTTTCATATACAATTGGGAAATGAATTTCCCCGAAAAAATAATTCTTCATAGACACATGGTAGGCATTGTAATGCTATTATTGGCATATTTTCACCGTATTCCACGAAACCACTTCCTTCAGAAAACTTAAAAATTTTCATCGTCCTGGAGCAGGAATCAAACTCACGCCTCTCGATTTCCAGTCAAGCATGCTAGTGATTACACTACCCAGGACAAGGAAATTCCAAGCAACTGAATATAGATATCTGAGAACCTTCAGATTTGCGCTAGTCAAAGCTATTCCAAGCCCATCATAGCATCTCACTGCCTTTTTGACCTTTCGAAGGTTCTCAGATATCTATGTTCAGTTGCTTGGAATTTCCTTGTCCTGGGTAGTGTAATGAATAGCATGCTCAAGAGGAAATTGGGAGGTGCGAGTTTGATTCCTACACCAGGATGATGAAAATTTTCAAGTTTTCTGACGGAAGTGGTTACATGGAATACAGTGAAAATATGCCAATAATAGCATTACAAATTAGTTTCAGTAGCTTTAAGTATAAACTTATTCAGCTAAACAGAGCATTTGAAAACTTTGGAATCAATTAAAATAGTAAGAAACACACTGGATTTTATAAATTAAGGAAGAAACAAAAAATTGATTATTTGTGAAAGAAGAGTTGGAAATGCATGAAACTTGGACACATGATGTGAAATGTAATGCAGAGTCAGGGTATCATATACAAATGAGCAGTGATGGCATCAGTTTATGCAAAGGAGCCACAGTATAGGAAAGACTGTTGTGGGGGTGTGCATCACATCATTTTCAGAATGTAAGGGATTTCAAGATATTGATTTGTTGTAATAGGAGACTAGAGGCATGCCAAAGCCAGGTGAAAGTTCCAAGATGGCTGCATTTGGATCCTTCTGTGGTCCACAAGACTGTGGAACCCACTTTTAAAATATGCAATCAGCTTCTCACAGCAAAGAAAGGCCTAGGGATACAACACCTGTGGAGAACCAATATCTCCAATTAACTGCATGGAGGAACAGATGACTACCATGACACAGCTGCAATCTGTGCTTGCTGAGGCTACAGGAATTGTAATATCTGCTTCTATTGTGTGAAAAAAACTTCAACTGATGACACAGGGAACTTGATAAGAAATTAGACAAAATGATCAAAGCATGGAAATTTTCTTTTGATTTGTATAAAAGTTTCACAAAGGAGGTGGTTAATCAAAGAATAAAGCTAGTTGAATTAATCAATCACACAAAAATGTTTTCTGAAATTCAGAGATTACCTCCACAAAGAAAGAAAATCTGCCAGATAAATGTTTAACTGATTATTTACTTACTGTTCGTGTATCAAATGTCTCCATTTACAGTGATCTTGGCACACAGTTCAAGCTTCACTGACATCCATTAAACAACATACACAAGACCTTCTGAATTTCATACTCATAATTTTTTTCTTATGCAGACACTCCTGAATATGGTTCTCTCACTATTTCCTTGGCCTTCTTCTGCCCTTCCTTCCTGTCACTTGGGCTGGAAAATTTTCTTAGTAAGCACCTCATCACTCATTCTTTTAACATGATCTAACCACCTAAGATTATTAGTCTCCACTTAACTGACATTTTGCTTCACATTACACAACTGCAATACATCTTCATTCCTCACACAATCAGAACGTGTCTTTCCCACAAACTCCCCGTAAGTAACACATTTTTTCAGCATCCAAATGACTCCTATGTTTCTTCTGTAGTACCCATGTTTCACTGTCATACATCAGAGTAGGGACAATTACGCTTTCATACACAGCCATTCGAGACTCTCTTGAGAAACCATCATTCCTGTAAATTTCTTCCAAAGCAGCTATGATTTTTAATGAAGAATTCACCTGCCTACTAATTTCACCATCTAATTTGTTCTCTCTGTCAAACATTCTCCCTAAATATACAAACTTAATTAACCTGGTCAATCACTGTGCAACTAAGACTTATCTTGTATTCAGTACTAACAAGTTCCTTGCTCAAAAACCATAACTTTCATTTTTCCCTTATTTACACTCAGTTTGAATTTTGCACAAATTTTGTTCATCCGGGACAACACACTCTGTAACTTACCCTTGCTCTCTGCCAACAGGACTGTGTCATCAGCATACAGCAATCTGCACACATGCATATTACCAAGAAATAAAGCAGTATTGTCCATTTTGGCATCACGCATGCATCCATAAATATATTAAACAGCCATGGCGACATTGCACAACCTTGTCTGACTCCTGCATGAAAGAAAACCATTTTGATACACCACCATTCACCCGTACAGATGCTCTACTGCCAGCATACATGGCCTTCACACTATTAAGTAGAATCCCAGTAATACCATACTTACCGTACATACTCGCGTATAAGTCGACCCCCCACTTTCAGAGGAAAAAATCGTAAGAAATCGGAAACTCGCGTATAAGTCGATCCCGGAATGAGAAAAAAAAATTTTCAATTAATTTATTCAAACACATTTGAAAACGAAAAAAATTATATATATAATACTAAATTTAATTTGCATACCCAAAAACTTCATCGGAACCCTTCAAAATCCGATTCTGAGTCAGACTCGCAAAACAGTTCAAAAAGTCTTTCTCCGTCATCAGCGCGTCATCATAAACATCAGTATTCCCATCTATGCCTGTGTCATCAGAATCACTGTCATCATCACTCATAAAAATCTCATCATCCTCTGTGCCATCAAGTTTGTTACTAATGCAACATTTCTTGAATGATTTCACGACCATTTCCGCAGGTATCGCATCCCAAGCATCCTTGACCCATCGCGCAATCAAAACGATATCTGGCTTCTTTAGATTTCCGCCCTTGGTTTCAGTCGGCAAATCGGAACTTATCCAATCTGCCCAATACCTCCGCACATTGTCCTTGAAGGGCTTATTAAGGCAGACATCTAGTGGTTGAAGAACAGATGTCAACTCACCTGGGATGACAGCAAGAGTTGTTTTTGAATTTTCTGCAGTTTTTTTCACTTCTGCACAACGGTGTGCAACAAACATATCATACACCAAAAGAGAAGGTTTCCTCAAAAGTGCACCTGGCCTTTTGCTCCACACATTCCATAACCAGTCAATTGTTCCGGATTCGTTCATCCATCCTTTTTCATGGGCACGAACGAGCACACCAGACGGAAGGACAACGCTTTTCGGCAGAGTTTTGCGTTTGAAAATAATTACCGGAGGTAGCTTACCAAACAGGAAAGAACAACCGTGAAACTGGATTTTTCGTGGCCAGTCGTTTTGATCAAGATATTTTTTTCGCCCTTTTGGTTCACCGTCTTATTTCCAGGAAGGTCGAAACACATGGCGGTTTCATCCATGTTCCCTATTTGGGAAAGTTCAAAAGCAGTCTCTTTTCTCTTTTGAATTACGTACTTTTGAAATTCCATTATCTTTGCTTCGAGGTCACGAGGTAACTTTCGTGCAATTTGGGTTCGCTGGCGTAGACACAACCCATAGCGATTCATGAACCTTGTGCACCAACCTGGTGAGGCACGAAATGTGTTATTTGCGGCTGCAAACTTTTCATCTTTTGCAAGCTTCATTCCTCGCAAACGTATACCAGTTCGCGTTACAATGTAACCATTTTGTCTGCAGCACACAATCCAATCATTCAAGACACTTTCCAGCTCTGGGAAAGATGTCGTTCCACGGTGCAGCGCCTTTTGCGAATTTTCACTAAGTCTGTTTTTTTTTACGCCAATCTCGAATCAGTTTTTCGCTAATGCCAAATTGACGTGAAGCAGCACAGTTGTTAGTATTTTCTGCAAAAGAAACCACTTTCAACTTGAATCCTGCATTATAGGATATCCGTTTCTTTACACAATCCGTGACACCCATAATAGGAGAAGCGAGACACGTGCGATTAAGAAAAAGAAAAACATGTGCGATTAAGAACAAGAAAAACACGTGTGATTAAGAACAAGCAACACCTAACACTGGCTGTCACATGGCTCCGTTACATCGAAGGTCAGCGCAATCAACTGGTAGTCGGAAGGGCGGAGCTTTCTATGCACGGCTGTGACTGCGCTGTGGATACGCAAAGCCAGGAGAGAGGAGACTTTTCAAAGCGCGGAGAAATTCGGAGGGTCGCGATTTCGTAATTTTACCACATCAGTGTTTTTTCTTTCTTTTTTTCTTTCGGAGGGTTGCGATTTCGTAATTAATACTGCATCAGCATTTTTATTTCTTTTGGGATGAATTGCCTTTTGCCTCAAGGGAAGAACTTTTGGACTTATGATTTTTTTAGACCCCGCGTATAAGTCGACCCCATTACTTTGAAGCTCTCATTTTGTCCCAAATTTCTCGACTTATACGCGAGTATATACGGTATTCAGTACCTTCCACAGAGGTACCCTGTTTACTCTGTCATAAGTTTTCTCTAAATATATGAAGGTAGCAAACACTCTGTTACCAACAGAGAGATACTTTTCACTATATGATAGCTATCAGCAATATAATTGCGATGCTTGTAATACTATTTCACACATTATTCATGAACATGTCAACTATCCATGGGAGCATGTTGTATGCAATGTAATATATGAAACAAGAAAATTGCATGTTGTATACATACATATCACTAAGCTGTTCTCTGAGATTCAGAGGTTAGCTCTAAAAAGAAATACAAAGTACCAGATATTTTTACTTACTGTTGTCGTATCAAACTTCTTCATTACAGTGGTCTTGACATACAGCTTGGGCTTCACTCATGTTCATTACACGCCATACACAAGATCTTTTATACTTCATACTCATAATCTTTTCCTCATGCAGACACTACTGAATCTGATCCACCCATGTCTTCCTTGACCTTCCTCTGCCTTTCCTTCCTGCCACTTGGGCTAAAAATATTTTCTTAGTAAGCATCTCATCACTCATTCTTTCAACATGGCTAAACCACCAAAGCATATTAGTACCCACCTTGCTAACAACGTTTTGCTTCACATCACATAACTGCAACACATCTTCATTCCTCACACAATCAGACCGTGTCTTGCCACAAACCCCACGGAACGCATTTCTCCAGCACACAAACGACTCCTACGTTTCTTCTGCAGTACCCAGGTTTCACTGCCATACATCAGAGTAGGAATAATTACACTTTCATACACAGCCATGCGGGACTCTCTAGAGAACCCATCATTCCTGTGAAAACCTCCCAGAGCAGCTATGACTTTCAATGAAGAATTCACTCGCCTACTAATTTCACCATCCAATTTGTTCTCTCTATCAAACATGCTTCCTAAATACACAAACTCACTCACCTGGTCAATCACAGTGCTATTTATACATACATTACATTCAGTGCTACCCATTCCTCTCCCAAGGTTATGGTGTTTGAGAGAGGAATGGGTAGCACTGAATGTAATGCATGTATAAATGGCACTGTGATTGACCAGGTGAGTGAGTTTGTGTATTTAGGAAGCATGTTTGACAGAGAGAACAAGTTGGATGGTGAAATTAGTAGGCAAGCAAATTCTTCATTGAAAGTCATAGCTGCTCTGGGAGGTTTTCACAGGAATGATGCGTTGTATGCAATGAAATATATGAAACAAGACAATCGCATGTTGTATGAAATGAAATATATTGCACCGAAAAGAACAGCCAGAGAAATGCAACGTGACGTCGACACGGCATGGCATGGCTGTAAGCTGGTTTGGAAGCGAATGCGGCATGAGTCAGGCTTCCCAACAATGGGTGTTCAATGCGCATATACCCACAGATGATGGCTATGTGAGAGATAGCCGAAACTAGTATGGGTGCATTACCGGTAGGAATACGAATGATTTTTACTGAATATTTTAATTTCTTCATTCTGGTTTTGTCTTTTTGATGTTAAATCATACTTTCTGTAAGTAATCCACTTTTTTGTAAATACATATAATTTTAACAAAAAGGTTTGCTTTTACGGTCGGCTATCAGTCATGGGAATTCATCTTTCACTGATTTTACAATCATTTCTTATATAGCCTCGTTTTTATGGAAGCTTTCTCGTTTTGTGGAAATATACATTTGTTCTATGCTGCCCAAAGCGGCAAACTGTTCAAAGTTTTACTTTACACTACTCATTGTACGAATCTTCATATTTTAAAAATGTACAACCTTTGCCCAAAAAAGGAAGACGAATCTCAAGCACTGCAATAATATACCTATTGGAATATACAGCTGAACTGAAGTCTGGTGAGTACTCCTTGATAACACTGAATAATACTATAATCAAATGCATATTGTTTCATATATTACATCGCATACAACATGCTCCTGCAAGTAGTCGACATGTTCATGAATAACTTGTGAAACAGTATTACGAGTGTCCCAATTATATCGTTGATAGCTATAATAAAGTAACATAAGCCACATAGTTAGGGTTCGATAAGCTCATTATACGAACTATCAGAACTTAAATTGTAGATACTTTTTAATCATCATGGGTAATGCAAAAATTGGATTAGTGCAGTCCTTACCAGGCATAAAACCACTCTGAACATCCCACACTTTCTCTAATGCAAAACCTCATACTTTATCAATAATGATCTTTCCAAACACATTCCGTAGCACACTCTAGCAAGCTAATACCACGATAGTTCTTGCATTCAGTCTAATCACCTTTTCCCTTAAACAAGGGAACAATGAAAATGTCCCTCCATTCTTGAGGGTCCACTCCTAACTCCCAGCATAACTGGAAAATTTCAGTTAACTAACACCATATTTTAACATCTCAGCAGTTATGCCATGTAATCCCGTAGCGTTACCATTCTGAAAAGATTTTAGAGCTTTACACACCACTTCTCTTGAGATCCCTCTTGTGCTTCCATCTCTCACTGTGACATCATCTGCTTCTGCCTTAGAATCACCTTTGCTTTCATGATCTAATAACTCACAGAAGTGTATTCACCCCCATCTTTCATTTAATGCACTGGGCTCCCATATCATTTCTCCAGTCCTATTCTTCACACAACTTAAAATTTTATTATACATACATGTCAACAACTTAGTTGCTGCATTGTTTACTGTTTCTCACGTTGTATTATTGTTGAAGTGCTCATGAGAAACATTATCTTTGTTTAACAAAGGGTTATTATAATCATTAGATGCCATAGAATTTACAATATATAGGTATAAATCAATAACAGGAGGTTATGGTCATTACTTACATTTGGTCATGGAGCATTCCGGAATATTGAAGGGTCCTTTTGGTTAATTCTTGAATTTCTTCAATTAGTTGACAACAGGACCCTTCAATATTCCGGAATGCTCCATGACCAAATGTAAGTAACGACCATAACCTCCTGTTATTGATTTATACCTACATATTGTAAATTCTATGGCATCTTAGGATTATAACCCTTTGACATACAAAGATAACGTTTCCCACGAGCACTTCAACAACAATACAATGTGAGAAACAATAAACAATGCAGCAACTAAGTTGTTGACATGTATGTATAATAAGAATTATAACCACGTAAAGAAATTCAACACCTTGAGGTGTATGAAGAATTGATTGAATTAAAATTTTATTTTCCCTATTTATCCTATGTCTTATTTACTTCCAGAAGGCTTTCCTATCTAACCAAAAAGTCAATTTATGCCTTTCCACATTTACCTTACTCTGGTGAACCAGTCTAGCTGCCTCATGCCTCTTACAGCGATATCCATCCCCAGAAACTCTACCTTGCAACATCCCCAAATATGCTTGCTTCTTTCTCTTTACTGCTTCTTTAATCTCACTGTTCCACCAAGTATCACCTTTAATGTTAAACATCAGTGCAGTACCACAGACCTCTTCAGCAACAATGACAACACAGTTCTTAAAACATATCTAATTCTTTTCTACATCTCTCTCACGACTTCAGCTCCTTTAGTCATTCACTGAGTAAAAAGAGAGCTGATGATCTTCAAAGAGCCTTTCAACCTTTATTCTTTTCATCATCGGCCACCTCTTCCTATTCCTCCAACCAACATTCAATTTCACTTGTGACATTAACAAGTAGTGGACACAGCCAGTGGCACCCATATGAGTACTTTTGGGGTGGGGGGTGGGGAGAATTCCTTACCTCCTTCAAGGCTGTCAAACATTTCAGTAAATGTACAAGATACTAAAATACAACAAAAATAATTGATACAATCAATCATTAATATCTTATTTTTTTAAAAAATGCTTAAAAAAAGTTTTTTTGTGTTTTAGTGTTTTAAATTTATCAAAAATTTGGCTACACCAATGGCCAGAAGGGGGGGGGGAGGGGGCTTGGGCGACCTTGATCACAGCCAACATCTGCACTTCTCATCCCACGAGTGTCAACAACTAAGTGTTTCAGACGCTAATTGTAAACAACAAAATCTATTGCACTCTTTTGACCAGAGTATGACTTTCCAAAGTATATATGTGTATATATTTGTAGTTGAAAAATGTATTTGATGCATACAAACCATTCTCAATGCAGAGTTCAATTAATCTTTCACCATTATCATTCACACAAGGATCATTAAACTTACCCAGAATGTTATCAGAAATCACATTCTGAACACCTACTCTAGCATTAAAATCCCCTGCTATTATAACTTCCTCTTTAGCACCAAACTGGCTCAAAACAGCTTTTAGCTCATTCCAGAAATCTTACTTCCTACCAGAAGTTTCTGAGTCACAAGGGGCATACACTACAATAATTACTATTCTCTGAAGTTTCACTTTCAAACGAATGCAAAGAATTATTCTCTCACTTATGCAGCTATAGTAAATGAAGTTGTTGTTCATTTTTTCATTTAAAATCACCCATACACCAGCCTGTCCTTACACATTATCCAACACTCCATACCACACACTCACTATTTCATTTACTTCTTCTATCCCAATTTTCTTCCTTTTAGTTTCACTTACACACAGCACATCCAATCTATACTTATTAATTTCTTCAATCATCTTCCCATTTATTCCTCTATTGTTTCCTACACCAATCTTACTCAGCCAAGATCTCTTTCTCATATGCTGTTTTTAGTTGAATGCATTGCAGTATTTAAACCTACTCTGTTTTGTGGAATTCAGAACTGAGTGAGAACCAAGGTTCTAATTAGGCAGTTGGATGTACTAATGTAAGAGTGGAAATAGGACTGCTAGGGGAAAATCACGGATTCAGTGAAATTATAAGATTAGTAATGCAGGTGCTAGGTCTAAGTTGGACACTGCTTCTACGAAGTTAATGAAAACATACTTCGGTGGTTTGAGAATATGTGTGGAGAGAGGGAGAGAGCATTACTAATTTTACAATTATTAAATCATATGAGAGAGAAAATATTGCTCTGACAGATGTTATATTCTACAATAGTTGGTCATAAAACAAAATTAAACTGGAACAAGGTAGATTGGGGGTGCAAAACTGGTTGTTAATGATAAAGGTAAAAAGTTTTAGAGGCAGATGAGAGTTTAAAGTGTTGAACACAGTAAATAGTTACTTTTATAATAGTACATTTATTTTTGTTTAAGCAGTTTATTTAAAACAATTTTATTAATGTACAAGTTTATAGACAAAATAAAATAACACCCAAGTGCACATCTCCAGAAAACATTACAGTATAATGAAATGTGTAAAAGTAAGCTAAGAAAGCAAATGATTTTCTGGAATTTTGCATAACCTGGTGGCCACTTCCCCTGTGTTGGCAAAAATTATAATTTACTGTGTAAGTAAATGGCATCGATTCACAATACTTAGTTTGGAAAAACAAAACTGAATCGAAAAATAAGGAAAAACGCATACATAGTATTTAAGCAGTTTTTATTTATTTATTTAAAAGAATTTACCACTTCCAATATATCACATGGATTTCAATTTTGTCCCTAAAGCAACTGATACTCAAAGTATTTCATATTCAACAAGTACATTATGCATCAACTTTTCAATGCAAGATATCACAGATATTACATTTGAATTCATTATCCTCCAAAGTTCTAAAATAACTATATTCCATGAACATTCTTCATATGTGCCTTCAGGTTATCTGATCTGGAACAGGTAATACCACAGACACCACACTGATAGCCCTCATTACTTCGGTGAGTTCGATAATGACGACTCAAATTGCTTGTAAATGTGTAGGATCTTCCACATATTTTACACTGATGTCTTCCTAGAAAGAAGGAAAAACGAAAAACTTCAGCATGTCCCATACGATAAATAAAAATCAGTTTCAGTTATAAGCATTTCAAGTATACCATTCAGACCTTGATAAATCTATAGATTTACCCATCAAAGTATGCAAAATGGTTTTCTTTCTGCTATGCTATTTCTTAATATATGCCTATGCAAAAATGCATAGAAACAAAAGAAATCAAGTTTCTACAGAGCTACATTCACATGACTTATATGATGATAACAAATGCTAAATTGACTTCCTGTAGTTATCAAGCAGAATAACTATGCAGTGTGATGTAAACCTCTAATTTAACCTTCCTCTTGAGTTTCTGCATTCTTATACATTTGGTTGCTTCTTGTCAAACATTTTCTGATTATCATGATAATTAAAACAGTAGTCAGACATCGACGAATTGACTGTAATTACTGTTTCACACGTGAATCAAATCACATCACAAAACTTGAAAATTTCATCACCATGGAGCGGGAATCGAACCCGCATCTCCCGATTATGGTTTGAGTGCCCTATCCGTTGCACCACCCACAACGGCGAATTTGCAAATATCCGAGTTTTAAGAGCATCGGAATATTCTCCAACTGCGTTCTTAATTAATGCAG
Source organism: Macrothele yani (assembly GCA_039090855.1). Taxonomy (NCBI): domain Eukaryota; kingdom Metazoa; phylum Arthropoda; class Arachnida; order Araneae; family Macrothelidae; genus Macrothele; species Macrothele yani. Next base: position 8,926,313 of record CM077014.1, read on the forward strand.
ATTCCGCTGCCTTCTAGCGGCAGAATCTGCATTAATTAAGAACAGATGGCAGCAGAATCTGCATTAAATTAAGAACAGATAGCAGCAGAATCTGCATTAATTAAGAATGCGGTGGGAGAATATTTCGATGAATATTAATGCAGATTCTGCTGCCATCTAGCGGCAGAATCTAATTAATTAAGAACAGATGGCAGCAGAATCTGCATTAATTAAGAATGTGGTCTGAGAATATTTTGATGCTCTTAACACTCAGATACTTGCGACTTCGCCGTTATGGGTGGTGCAACGGATAGCATGCTCGAACGGTAATTGGGAGATGCGGGTTCGATTCCTGTTCCACGGTGGTGAAATTTTAAAGTTTTCTGATGTGATTTGATTCACGTGTGAAACAGTAATTACAGTCAATTCGGCAATGTCTGATTGCTGTGTTAATTATCATGACATATTTGCCACGTATTATGAGAAAAATATTTCTTCCACTCTTTATTTTCTGACTAAATGACATATTATCCCACCTAACAAGTTTAAAAAAAAAAAAAAATAATGTGGAAGAAATATTCTTCTCATAATATGTGGCCAATACATCATGATATAATCAACACAGCAATCAGATATTGCTGAATCGACTGTAATTACTGTTTCTCATGTAATATCAATCATATCAGAAAACTTCAAAATTTCATCGCCCTAGAGAGGGAATCAAACCCACAGCTCTCGATTACTGGAATAGCATGCTCGACCGGTAATCGGGAAATGTGGGTTTGATTCCCTCTCCAGAGTGACGAAATTTTCAAGTTTTCTGATATGATTGATATTACGAGAGAAACAGTAATTACAGTCGATTCAGCAATGTCGGACTGCTGAGTTGATTATATCATGACATACTGGCCATGTATTATGAGAAGAATATTTCTTTCACATTATTTACCTGAATACCTGGAGATTTACTTAACAATGCTAAATGGCAGCACATTTGCTTTGATTAAGATTGCAGTCAGAGAATATTCCGAAGCTCTTAACACTCAGATACTCGGGGCTTTGCTGTCCTGGATGGTGTAATGGATAGCATGCTCAACCGGTAATCGAGAAGATGTGGGTTCGATTCCCTCTCCAGGGCGACAAAATTTTCAAGTTTTCTGATATGATTGATATTACATGAGAAACAGTAATTACAGTCAATTTAGTGATGTCTGATCGCTATGTTGATTATATCGTGAAGCTTTTCAAAGTTGGCGTCCTGAGAATAGGTCAAAGGTAAATAAAATGATGTGTAAGTGCTGAGGGCTGTGTGCAGAGTACAATACACTATGTGTTAGGTGAAGAATGATAAAGACATTTTAAGATCAATAAGTATAGTACGAATATATCTATGTGGATTATGTTTCGTTACGGCATGCTTTAGTTGTCAATTGCGTTGTGTTAAGAAATACTGAGTTAATGGTTTGAAGCATTTTCATCTTGCTGTTATGAAGTGAAGTATATGCAGTGGTCAAAATGAGCCAGTATGGCATCCTGGCACTTTTTCTTTCCTAATACTTCATACCGAAACTTTTTTTTACCCAGAATTTATATACCAGCACTAATTTTAGCAGTAAAAACTGCAGAAATTATTTTTTTTTATTTATTAATTTTTTTTGTCTCTGACTTACGAGCACACATTCTTAAACATAGAAACCTTATGTGTCTCATTCCCTGGAGAAATAGCAGTGGGGGGACTTTAAGGATAGGGGAGTGGTGCACACATGAGCTATATAAGTCTATCGACTAAAATACTAAAAAACAACAACAACAACAAAAAAAACCCGAAAAAAACAAACAAACAAAGACAAAGCCATTTCCTTCCAGCTTTGATGCTTTCCCAAGTGAGGCAACTGTTTTGTTACATGTCAGAAGCATTTTGTTAGGGGCAGGGTCCAGATTGAGTGTCATTAACAGAAGGCCCTGAGTAGTGGCTAGCAAGGGTGGGAAAGGTAAAGGAACTGTGAGCAGTCCCAGAAAGGAATTAAAGTTATTCTGTATATGATCTATGACTCCCTAGGCTTAAGGCCCCACAGACACACAGTTCTTGTTCTACCAATGCTCCAGTTAGAGTTGGACCCCCTCCCCCCGAGGATTTCCCTGGAAAGAAGGTGATATTTCTAAGAACACATGCATTGCAAAAGATGGAAGTGAATCACAGGGAAAAATTCTTCTCCCTTTAAATGCTTGATTTCCAGCTAGCATTCCTTTTCTCAGCTAAGTTTTGCCAAACTCACTTTCAAACAACCCTGGTGCAAAATGAATAACTTAGATAATTTTGTTATTAGAAAGCACAATATTCAAAGTAATGATGAGAAAGAGTGATAAGCATGTAGTAAACACTATGACAGATGTTTCAATTTCAAATGCTTCTGAATCTGATACCATTTTTAATATCTCCAGGATTTCAGAAACCAATGAAAATTGCAAATGCGCTGACAATAGACTTGGTGAAAATTCTGGTCCTGAAGATTTTGAAGTCTTACCTTGCTACTGGACGAAATATCAATGGTTGCAAAGACTGAAGGAAAATGAATGAATGGCTAGGCCTGTAAACCAGAAAACCTGGATGCAAAACTTGAACAGATGTTGGAATTTTAGGACTACATAAGACTCAAGCAGTGAAAATTATCAAAAGAATGGATGCAATTCAATGTGGCATGCTTTGGTACCACTGACGAGAAACAAAGGCAATCTATAAAAGAAAAAAAAATTGATCACAAAAACAGTGCAGCCCATGAAACTAACAGAGCCATCTTGAAAAAAATTACATGAACAAGCACTGAGGAATGCAGCTTCCAAACAAGAATCTGTGTACCATGGGCATATTTATTGTGTTTTTAGGATGGTGAATACTACTGTGAAACTGAATCAGCCATTTTCTGACATGCCCAGTTTGATTAGATATGCAGAGTTTCAATGGCATAGATGTTGGAAGAATTTTGCATTCTAGCCATTAATGTGTAGATATAGCTAAGCACTTTTCAAAATCTATGTGAGACAGTTTGGGTTCAGTGCATAATTAAAACAGATTTAAAAGTTGGTATCATGATTGATGACTCCACCACTGTTAATAAAAAGTCAGCTCTGGCAATTTGTATTAGAACCATGTTTCTGAAACACTGCTGGCACTAATTTTTTCTTTTTTGGTTTGGTGAACTTGTCACCACTATTTTTGAGTTCATGTTTAATTCTTTATTCAAACATGGTTTTACTCGAGCATTTTTTTCTCCGAATATCTCTGCTAAAGATATTCGGAGAAAAAATGATGTGCCAAATATGGGGGTGGGGGGTGGGGGTTGGAGGTGTTGCTACATGACTGGTAAGAATGTTTCCCGATGTCGTCACTTGGCATTGTTGTAATCATTATTTGAAACTAGCAGTCAACTATGTTGTCAAGAAAATTAACATGGAACATTTCTTTGATAAACTGTGTAGTATATATTAGTCTTCACCGAAGAACAAAAATAAACTTACAGAGTGTGCTCAAAGTGTTAGTGTGAGAATAAGCTCAATTGGACTGTGTGAGCAGTGTGGAATAATGATACAGCACTCGTTAGTCACTTTGAGATTGTTAGTAACGATCCAAATACATAACAGCAAAGAGACGGCAACCTACAAGGGGTTGAAAACTTACCTAACAGATAAAAATTTTGTTCTAAACATGGTCTTATGCTTGACGTGTTGACAGAACCAGAAGAGTCATCTTTCAAACTGCAAAAACATTCCACAACACTTATACATGCCCATAAACTGTTGAAAATAAAATATTGGATGTTTGAATCAATGTGTTGTAGTCCTGGAGAACATTTGGAAATAGCTTCAAAAGTTTGCAGCAGAATGATGCTTTCTAGGCATTACTTTACACCAAGGGAAAATCTTTTAAAAAAACCTAGCCAATTTTACCAGAGCTTTTATAACAACATGAATACTCAGATGATGAAAACGAAGGCTTCCCATTGTTCTATGGGTGGTAATGCCAAATATGAAAATAAGTATATGGAGCTATTGAAAGATTTGGAAGTCCTCGATAAGACTAAATGGCGAGAAGACATGGATATTTGTTTTGGAAATAAAGCCATCAAAAATTTGTGTAAACATTTTAACATTTTTCAAAATGCTCAGCAGTGTGTACATAGGTTCTGAGAAATGTTGTCTGGATCAATTACAGAACTGAACAATGAACATAATTTGAAACCTCAAATGAATTCAGTTAACACATTAATCGTGTCTATTGCTGAATGTGAACATTAGTTCGGTAATATGAATGTTCTCACACCCATGAGGAATTATTTTTTGGTAGATACTGTATCTGTGATATATGTGGGGAATAATGGACCGCCACTAAGATATTTGAAACCAGAAGGCTTTGTTAAAAGCTGGATTGCGAATGGGAGACATCATGTGGATGTTACCACAAATCGATCTCATGAAATTGAGAAGTTGGGAGCTCACCCACACTTGAAGCTGTGTGGAAGCATTGTACTGTGCTGAATTCAACTGTCAAAGAAAGAAATATTTAAGTAATAATTCCAGTAAATGGTCTTTTTTTATATTATTTTTAAGTATCTCAATATGCTGTTTATTCATGCAAATCTATGCATTTCCCATTTTTTAAGATGCTTAAGTTCATCAAAGACTTGTACACATTTTTATATATTGAAGTTAATTTATAACAAACTGCAATTGTTTATTTGAAATACTGTATAATAAACAGGATCTGAATGCTTAAAATTAATTGGGGTTCAAATCATTTAAAGGATGGAAATGAAGCTACCTATAGTGCATGACCACATCTTGACCAAGCCCCAGCTCATCCCACCAAAGATGTCTGTAATTTTTATTATATCATTAATTTATTATAATATATTCAATTTGAAAAGCTTCTTCATAGAATGAAGAACTGGGAGTGAAAGATTAACACAAATTTTCCAATGTTCTTTAGTTTTGCAGCAATAAATATAAACTTTTTTTTTTTTTAGAGAGCAGTGAGAATGCTATTAATTTAAGAGCTGAATATTCATTCTGATTGTCTAATTGCAAAGGTTTTACTTGCCCAAATTTTTACTTCATAAAGTCCCTATTGGAAGGGGGCTGCCTTCTCGACTTGGGACTTTAAAGTTCTGGGTTCGAGTCCAGCTGAATCTCTAATCATTTGCCAAGGTTTGGAAGTCTCATTAATCCATTGGTCTCAGGGTAGAGACTCCTCATTTTAAACAAGTTTGACATCAGTCCTCAGTGCAGCATAAGTAATGCCTCTTGGGATCAACAAACCAACCAACTGCCATCATTTCTGAATTATGGTGCAACAGTATTTCACTCACTCACTCACACTCACACACACACACACACACACACACACACACACACACACACACAATAAAATTTTCAAACAAAGGAGCTTTTCTTCAGGGGATTTTTTTACTTTTTCAGTCATGGAGATTTTCTGGTGAAGGTACTTTTTCCAGAGGATTTTTAGCTAAATATGAGCATAACTGCACTTCAAAATTTTCATTTCGGGACTTGTGTATATGCAAAGTTGTTGATCTTAACATACATATCAGATGAAATAAACTGGATATTGAATTAGTAAGGGCTGTTTCTACTAAATCATTTACCCTGGATGTTTTCTTAAAAGTGTTTAATTACAGACTGTACAAATGCTTAGGTAAGTTTTCAACTTTGACAAGCAATGAATTAAAACATAAAGGTTCAGCAAATACATTTAAGTCTCAGCAAATAGATTTATGTCAGAAATAAAACTATACACCTAGACCATAATCAGGAGATAAAAGGCTTGAATGCTACTCCATGACAAAGCAATTTTTGAACTCCAAGGAAAGTTCTTTACTGGACAAAAGATGTTAAAGGCAATGACATACCTAAAATTTAATATTAATTTCATACCATTTAACATGCCAAGATTTAATTAAAATGGGTGTGCTTTCACATACTGTATTATGTGGGAATCTTCAGCCACTACGATTGAATTTTTTTTCAAGTTTCTTCCTGCCATCTTTGTTTTTACAGGTAGTTGAGCTATAGCCATAGGTCACACTCATTTTGTCCAATATGGCTTTGGAGTATCAGTTCTCATTTAAAAACTTTTGCAATGGTTTTTGAAAGGTTCTTTCCTTCATGCATTAGTAATTTCTGGGGTAGTGGTATGGTGCAAGGTGCATTGTCACTGCACTTAAATTCTGCTGCAAATACCAATTGCAGCAGAATTGATATTGTAGTGTTGGCAGCATGGGATCGTCTTCCACAACTTATACTAAAACTTGTAAAAGACACCCAAAAGAATCGAAATTTTATTGCTCTCAGTAAGCTCTGCACACAGAATAATTTTACTCCCAGTTAAGAAGATACCATTCATCACTGCAAAAATGGTTCTAAATTCAATACCATATATTTGAAATCATTATACATTTCTAGCACCATTGACTGCAATCATCTCACACCCTATAGTGGGAAATTATGAATGTATGATGAAAACAACAACCCTGAAACCATTGCAAAAATCATTAAACAAGGACTAATGCTTCGAAGCCATTATGGACAAGATTAATGTACCCCACACAACAATTAACTTAAGACCATGACAGTAAAGCAACAGTTCAACTACCAATAAAAACAAAGTATGATGAAACCTAACTAAACATTTGGCCAAAGAGGCTGACATTGCACATATGGATGTGTGAAAGTACTCCCATAGTAATTAAATTATAATGTGTTAAACAGTATTAAAACAAATTTTGACAAACATCGATCATGTAATCTCCAGGAGATGAAAGCACTTAAAATGACGAAATGTGTACTGCAGAATGAAGTCCCCTCACACCCTCACAGAACATTTTTTTTCCATTTTAGATTTTAATGCCTTGCAGATTTTTTTAATCACAGATTTCAATTTACTACCAGAATATTTTTATAGAACACTTTTTGTTAAATCTTAAATTTTAATGCCTTGAAGAATTTTTTTTTTACCTTCAGTTGGTGAGCATTTATTTGCTTGGTTGCACACATCTCCTCTTGTAAACACTCCGGCAACTCCACCCATTTGCAGGGAGAACTGACCAATCCCCCCCCCTCACACACACATACATCCACCCCTATCATTTGGGATAGGAAGATATTTTTTTCTCCTTGGCTTTTTGTAAGACCCACTACTGCATTGTCAAAGCAGGGAGGCTCCCTCCAAGCCATGTTAAATCACATGACATTGTTGAGGTAGGTGTTGGTTAGGATTCCATGTGCGAAAATCAACTTACGTCAACAACAGCAGATCATGTGCGCAGTCAACATGTGCTTTTACTATTTCCAAAAATGTCTGCAAGAGAGAAGGTTGCTTGTTTTGAATGTGATAATCAAATAATTAAAAAAAAAATTAAAACTGTATTAATTATCAACGTAATCATTCTGGGAAAATCATAAAACATTGTTTGAGTGACAAAGTATTTGTGATAATTTGGTCATAAAACTAGGGCAGCTTTCATTATGTCAGTCTGAGACATAATGAAATCTGCCCTAGTTTTATGACCAAATTATCACAAATACTTTGTAAATATTGGGTTGATGCATAAGTTCATGCCGTTTTTTTCACCGCACTACAGAAATGTATTACATCAGAAAGGAAAATGGAATCAATAAACAATGTATTTCCCCCATTGTTTACAATGGTGTCCCAACGTCTGGATAGGTCTGCAATGCCATTCTTGAAAAAACGTGCAGGTTTTGCTGTGAAGAAATCATCAAGGAAATTCTGGATATCAACATCATTGTTGAACGTTCTGCCACGTAGTGCATTCGACAGAGACTAGAACAGGTGATAGTCTGAAGGGGCGACATCTGGGTAATAGGCCGGATGTAGAAGGATCTCCTATTTCATGTCCAGAATGGCCATTTTGGTCATGTTTGCGCTGTGAGGGCATGCATTATCATGTTGGAGAAGGACACCCTGGTGCCGATGTGGCCGTTTGTGCTGAATTGCTTCCTCTACATGGTGGAATTGCTCACAATAGAGTGCAGCGTTGATGGTCCGATTCCTCAGCAGCATTTCCTATTGAATAATGCCTTCCATGTCCCATCACACACACAACATGATCTTCGCAGGATGAAGGTCATGTTTTGGACTTGGTGTGGACGTCTTGTTTGGGCTAAACCATTACCTCCAATGCCTGAAATTCATGTAAGGCACCACTTTTCATCTCCAGTAACAATACGTGACAGAAAGAAGGGTTTGTGTTGCTGAGAACATTCGCGATAACGGGTGAGCAAGGAGCCACATACAGCAACATGCTGATTTTTGTTGTCCTCGGCGAGTGTGAGGCACCCAAGACCACAATTTCTGGACCATTCCTATATGTTTCAAGTGTTAAACCACTGTGGCCTGATCACAGTCCATCTCAGTGGCCAATTCGCATGTGGTTTGATGCGGATCCAAGTGGATGAGATGGTTCAAATGATCCTAATCAGAGTGAGATGGACGACCTGAGCGTGGAGAGTCGTTGAGGTTAAAATTGCCATCTCAGAACCGCTCAGACCATTTGTGGGCTCTCCTTGGAGCAATAGCATCCTCCCCATACACAGCACAAATTTGTCAAGTAGCCCCGGCGGCTGAGGATTCCTTGTTAAACTCGTAGAGGAGCATATGTTGGCAATGTTCATTCCTCTCTACTTGACACTCTATATTTTCAGACCTGAAAACCAAAAACCCATTAACCACAATCACCCAACGCAATATGATTTAGATACACGATATTACTGGCTACATTTTGATATACAACTGGCCATCTGCACCCTCACTACTGACCTGGGAAACACTCATGAAATAAAATGGCATGAACTTATGCATCAACCCAATAGTTCATCTGCTTCAATGGCACACTATTTACCCACAAAAGTTATTGACAGAATCTCAAATTCGAAATGCATGCCCCAATTCTAAATAAATTTAATTGATTTAAATGACAGGTTTATATTATTATATTTAATAAGGGGGTTTCAACTAATAGTATTTTTTTAATGTTCTTTGTTTTATGGTGATTTATTCACTTGATTTTTTTCATCAAATTTGGTCAACGTGTTATGTAATTTACCTGCAGAGCATTTACAATGCTTGAAAGACATGTAGCAGAACACTGAACATAATTCTACTCCTAGGATGTAATCCAACATTTCCCCACTAATATGGCCTGAAATTTTCTTCTGAAAACCATCATATGCTTAGAAAACTGATAATAACTAACTCCCATGAAGTTCCTTAGCTGAATGAAGCTTTCAATTGAACACTGGATAAAGTGAAACTCATATAGCATAACAAATAAATCTTTTAAAAACTGTCACAATGGAAAGTCAATGCAAAAGATAATATATCTCTGAAAAATAAACAAACAAAAAGGTTAAAGTGAGGAAGCAGTGCGATGACCACAAAGAGATCTGTCTTACGACCAAAAATTCTAATCAAATGAATAAAAATCTGAGACAACTACACAATGATTCAGAATGATAGTCTCAATCAACACAAGAATTATAATTTTCATTTCTCAGGAATAAACCAAAGGTAATTATTTGTTTTGACATTAATACTATCTTAAGCACCATAAATAAATGATAATCACAATGATTGTTTTACATATTTAAAACTAATTCTGCAGGGCAAAATAATCAGTTGAATGTACTAAATATCTGCTTTTCAAAGAATATTGCTGAATGAACTACATTGAATTTTATTGATTATAAGTGTACAACTGGGACAGAACTTTTTCATTCGGTTTAGTTCTAATTTCCTCTATTATGAATTTACACCACAGCCAAATTATTAAGATAAAAGGGAATGACATAAATAGAATAAAAAACAATTTATATTAAGATTTATGCAATTCTGTCAAAAATTTCTGCATTTGGTCATTACACTTTCTAGAATGGGTAATTGGTACAATTAAAAAAAAATGTTATCTCAACAGTTTGCACAAGCTTTATGCTTTATGTAGTTACTCATCTGATAGCAAGTAAAGGTATGGTAGATTTCATAGCAATGAAAATTTCACTCTTTACAATAGCTGAAACAATAAATTTCTTTATTTTCAGAAAATAAACAAAGCAAATCTTTAATTTTAAGTTTGTACTTGAGCTGCAGTATTACATCAATGCATTTTTGTGGCCAAAGAAGTCATGTACTGCCTACTGCTCACAAGATTAAAATTATTAGTTAAATTAGTTTTGGACCCACGCACTCCCACACACACACACTCTCTCTCTCTCTCACACACACAAACACACACTTTTCTTTGTTTTGCACAGAAATACTTGAAATACTTAAAAAAAAATACTTGAATTTTAACATTTTACTTTGTAACACATTTACTGAATAAAACGGATGTATAAAAAAAAAATGTTACACCTTGCAGCATAAACTCAACACAAAGTAAATAAAAAGAAAATGCAGAATAGCTGAGGAAACAAGCAGATTAGTACAAGTAAAAAAAAAAAGAAATTTGGGGCATAAATGTCACTATTCTAAACTTAAAAATTAACAGTTTGGTACTTTGAAAAGTAACACATTAAAGCAAACCTTTCACCATACAGGACAGATCACAATTGCTGTAATGCTATATATTGTGAAATTTTCGAACACTTTCTAAGTCAAGTACAATATCACAAAATAAGTGATGTAGGATCTTCCAACAGCTTTCTGTATGCACATGAAATTTATGGGAAAAGAATTTTTACTAAAAAAAATTGGACAGATCAAAAGGATAGACTTCAATTTTTCATGTTTAAAAAGCAAAAATTCCCTGAGTCTCATCACTTGAGATCCACTGCCATAAAAACAGCTGCAAGAGATTGCATAAATAAATACAGTATTCATTACATGCAAAATAAACAGTTCAATTTTAGATGTGCCAGAATAAAACTGCAAACAAAACATGGGAACAAAAAGTAACAGCAACAACAAACCACAGCAAAAAGATAACACACATTTTCAAAATCAAAGATTAAGAATGAATCATACATAAGCAACCAAAAGATACATCTTCAAGTTGTGGATAATATATAATCAATAATGTCATCTGCAGAAACACAAAATAATCAGATTTAGCTGCTTCACAATCAATATATTAACAGGGAACTATAATGGCATATTAAGTTCAACATATCATGTCATTCTAATACATACTCATATTTAAAATGTTTATTAAGTTCTAAGCTCTCCTCATACATTTCAAGGAAATATGCATCTCACTGAAATACAATAAACAAGATTGCTTATCATAGTTCAAAGTACAGGTATCACTCACATTACATGACAAACTGGTTCCAAGAAATTGCAACATGTCAAATTGTTAAAGCGTTCGATTATTCAGTAGCAGTTTTGGTCTAACTCCCTTGAAAAAGCCATCTGGTTGATGTGTGAAAGCTTGGAAACATTTATGTATATATTCCTACACCAATAAATCGGATCACTAATATAGTTACTATTTTTTACAGAACTGATTTTACTGTGGAAATATAGATGCATTCAAATAAAAAAAACATAAAACAAAAAAAAAATGAAAAAAAAAACATGTTTCTATAGAAGCGCCTTTGAAAATTTGCAATACTGCAATTAATTTAATCTGAAGGTAAATTAACTGATACATATCAGTCTGAATCATCAGTTTCTTGCTACACTGAAGGCCCAGAGTCCAAAGACAAGTGATTTTCAGCTTCGTTGAGGAACTCATTATGAGACAGCTGTGACAAGCATTTTTCTTCTCCATATAGAGTTCTTAGCAACAGGTCAAATAATTATGGATCTGTCCAGTAATTTTTGCACTTCTCTGTCTGTTAGGATAATTCTCATAAATGATACCAAGCACAGTGTCTTCCATTAAGTTTAAAAATTCAGCCATTCTCTTTGTTGACAGGTGTTTAACCAGCTTGACTACAGAGGGTTCAACATCATCTTTATTTTAGCCTTTCTCCAGTTTCAGAGGATCTTCATTGGAGAACTCCATTGTGTGGGATCAAAGTAGCACATCCTTGCTGGCTTCATCTACGTCTTCAAACCCAATGGTGTCAACAGTATCATGACTTGTATTGGAAAGCTCAACTTCAAGATCAAAGTCATGAAAGTCGGTGACATCAGGCCAAATGTTTTTCCAAGTTACCTTCATGTGAGACTCTGAAATTTCTGCCTATGCATTTCCACCAATGTTGTCAGTTATATAAGCTAATAAGAAGCATGACTGTACACCAAATTGATACAAGCAATTAAAAATTCAATTTTTTATTGGCATAAACAGCTGATATTGCCCAGTTTTCACACACCTATGGGTGGTTTCATGGAGGCAGATGGATACTAACCTATGCTGGAAAAAACTTATAAGAAATGTTAACATTTGAAAGGAAAAAGCTTGTATAGAGTTAATAAATTGATTGTAAATTTTAAATTTGGACATTAAAAAATATACACAAAAAATCCTTGACTCGTAAGGTTTTTTATTTGTTTGTTGTTTCACATGCAAAGTTCGAGTTTACATACCATTTGAAGTTAACTAAACAAAAGTATTTCCTTTTAAATGTTAAAGTTTGATTTAAGTCTTCACCAACATAAGCTAGTATCAATCTGCCTTAATAAAGCCACCTGTAGGTGTTCAAAAGCTTGGAATTATCAGTTGTTTGCATCAATAGAAAAAAACAGATTGTTGTAATAACTTGTCAATCATTCTTTCCTTTCTCTTTTTTTTTTTTTTTTTTTTATATATTATTCTTCCAGAAAGTTCTTTTGAATAAGGCTGATATCCACCATCTGAATGAATGCCTTCTGGAGATAACTTTTGAAAATCCCTGGATCATAGGTTAAAGAAGTAAAGAAGGAATGTTGTGTTTGGTGGCAAGGATATAATATTAATATCTTTGTCAAATCAGAGATGATTGAGAGGTATATAGGTGCATTATCCAGGAGGAAAATAATTTTATAGGGGCTCATCTATTCTCCTGCAGGAAGTTTTTAATTCACAATAAAATTCATTGAAATGTAGGATTCAAACACAGCTGCTGTAATCCAAGCTTTTCTTTAAACTGCCACACAACAGGCATATTCTCTTTAAAATAACCCTTGGATGCTGATGTGTTTTCAGAGTGATAAACCAGCAGGAGTTATACAGGTTACATGATTTCCAAATATATTTCCTACTAACAGCACTGTGATGTCATCCTTTGAAACTTAAAAATCTGGGGCCATCTTCTTTTGTACTGATACAAATGTTCTGCTTGGCATATGCTTCCAGAACAACTTTGTTTCATCCAGACTGAACATCTGATGGGGCAAATAAAAATATCTATGTTCCTAAAGTGCTGTTACAAATTCTCAGTAGTAGCTAAATCAGCTGTTGCAGACTTGCCTGTTAGCTCAAGTTATTGAATCCAAATCCCCCCTTAAAATGTTCAAATCACCCAAAAGCACTTGCAGCAAAGGACAGAACTCTTGGATCAGGGCCCATAGCATTCATGTTTTAAAACAAAGTTTTTGCTTTGGCCTGTGTTGGGCACAGTAATAGCACATTGATTTTGATACTCTAACTATTGATCAAACATCTTTTCCAATTATATGCTTAGGCAAACTTCTAAAATGTTTTTTTTTCTTCTAGGAAATTTTAATTCACAAATTTTTGGAGAAAACTCTTCTCCTTCATCAGGCTGTCTTTTGCTGTCACTCTTTCTCCATTACTATCACGGTTACAGTTATTTTTCACCAAATCTTGCCAGATGTTAGTCATTGATGATGGAATTCTGATTTTTCTCAATTTCTATTCATTTTTTTAGTTTTTTTTTTGTTTTTTTTTTAAAGTTGCTTCAGAAAGTGATGACTTTAAGGGAATTCCAGTCCATGTAGTGACCAGTTTCTCTAACATGCCTATCTAAGTCTGTCTTGAATGGAGCTATTTTCGTATAACTGCTTTATGTTCTGATATTTGAGTTTCTAGTCAGCGACCCGTCTCACCTATGTAAGATAGTCCACAATTACATTTTACTTCAGAGACTACTCCTTGCATTTTAAAAATATCTTCTTCTCTTTGAACTATTTTTGGGAATTTTTTTAACTTTGTTTTCTAAATTTGGAGCTAGTCTTATATTGTATTTCTTTTTTAGATAGTTATTTTTTGTAAGAATGTCTTCAAGTTTTTCTTTGTGGGCTTTTTTCATTTCTGCTGTCAGAATCTAATGATTTTTTCATATTCAATGGTTTTCTATGCAATTTTGTAAGGAATTCCATCTTCATAATAGATTGTAATGTCTAAGAAGTTCATTTTTCCTTTTTTTTTTTTTTTTTCCAAGTTCAAATATGAATTTCAGGGAATCATCTAATTGATTGAATGCATTAAGAATTTTTTTCTTTTCCAATTTCTCTAAAATTGATGACTTTTTATGTGTGATCTTACTAGTTGCCATTCTTTTAAAACTTTTACAGCTTCAAGTTTTTCCGCTTGATTCCATATTGTTTTTTTATGCCAATTCCGAGATTCCTGTGACACTGACAACATCAATGATATTTTTATTATATTTACACCATTTAATAACCTCTAATATTTCCTCAAGGTTATAGATTTCCTAATTTAAGAAGGTAAAATACTGTTTGTGATTTTTCTGATTCAATGGCAACAAAGAGACAAAATTTATTGTTTTTCACTACATAATGGCACCTTCACATAAGGCTGCACTATGAGACCTTACTTATGCTGTGGAGGGTATGCACAAACAGCACGATGACCACAGCATGGCCACCATATCTAATGCCATTCCCAGTTGCTCTTTGTTCTACCTTGATATGTAGATTCACAATTTAATGTGTATCATGAATACTAGTTGATACAGTCAGGTCAGAAGCATTTCTGTCCAATTATGGGTAAATCAAAAAACCATTTGCAGGTTTCAAGCTGAAAGTGATTGCTTTTATTGCACATTTCAATATGGGCTTCGCAAAACGGATGGTTGCAGCTAACTCTTTTGCACGAAAATAAAGTATGAAATCTGTGACAATTATGCAAGAAATAATGGTACATACATAAAGTGTCCTAAAAGTTCTTGGCCCAACCTATGAAGGAATAGCAGGTTAATGATTTTTGATCATAATAATACAAATTTCTACATGACTAGAAAGTAGTTTTCAGCATCATATTTATTTTCTTTATTCGAAATATACGAATCACAGCCGCTGACAAACAAAATAAACAGCAAATTATCATTGACTGGTATTGTTGAACTGATACGAGTTTCCACCGGAGACCTAGGTATCAGTCAAGAATCGGCGTAAAATATATGATGTCCCAAGTAAAGCTGTCTTCTGCAGTTCTGTAGGTGGCATATCAGAAAACTGTAATTTTTCAAAAAAATTCATAGAATTTTTTGACATTGTTTCAAGTGCCCCGATGACAATGGGGACTACTGTTGTGTGTTTAGTCCATAATAATAATAATAATAATAATTATTATTATCCTGCTATTCCTCTAATGACAAAACAAAAAATGACATGCTGAAATGCCATTTTTTTTTGTCAAAAATGACATTTCAGCATGTTATTGGAAACTTAGAACATCATATAGGTGAAGCTCACATACTTGTGTTATCACTAAGGATATCTAAAAAGTTTTTCTGTGTTTATTATTATCAGTATACGTGGGTTTGAGCTGCAACCACACCCTTCCTACTCTCTTGACATTGCCCCCTCAGTCTACCATCTGTACCTGAATGCTAAAAACAACTTGTATGGTGTGGATTTTGAGACAGATGAAGATGCTATTAATGTTGTGGCAGCTTATTTTGACAGCTTTGATTAATTATTTAATTTTGATAGCCTTGACAAATTATTTCATTTTGACAGCCTTGATGGATTATTTTATTTTGATAGCCTTGACAAGTTATTTTATTTGATGACCTTGACAAGTTATTTTATTTGATGACCTTGACAGATTATTTTATTTTGATAGCCTTGACAAATTACTCAATTTTGACAGCCTTGGCAAGTTATTTAATTTGAAAGGCATAAGAACCTTTGAGCACAATTGGAAAAAGTGTTTGGACCTTCAAAGCGACTATGCAGAAAAATAGGCCTACCATATTTTTTCATGACCATTCCTTCATAGTTTGGCCAAGAACTTTTGGGACATCCCATGTAATAATACATGCTGCCTAATTAAAGATTTGTATCATACTGATTTGAGCTGCTGATTTGGAATTAGCAATGAGTCCACCACACCCACAGGTGACTGTTATATGCATATGAAATTACTAACTTCTCCAGCTCTGCTGTTCATGCAATTATGCAGTATTTAATTTTGTTTTTGAAATCATATCATAGTAAAAAAATTTTAAGTGAGGTTGTGCACAATGAGATACACCTGTAAAAGAAATTACATGTTGTTCAATGCCTTTACATATGCATTACGTCTGAAATGAACATATGCTTTATATGCTGCATTTGCATTCAAGAAAGAGTGTTTAATAAAGATTTTAAAAAAGGTTAAAAAAAAAAGATAAGAACATAGCACAACAGTGATTGATACGAACAACCTCTTTTTACAGAAATATGTTATACCAGGGTTCCCACTCATTTTCTCACAAAAAATATAAGCACTTTTTAAGGACTTTTAAGTACCCTACAAAATTTTTAAAGACCTTACAAATTGCACACATGAAAATAACATATATACAAATATACTTTTACACATGACTTAACTATACAAACTAAAGTCTCTTGATGAAGCTGGTAATATTGTTGCATATAATTCAAGTTTGTGGATATAATAAATTAGAATTCATGAAATTTAAAAGACAGTTCTGCTGGTCTAATTATTTTTCATATGAGATAATAATCATATAAGAAGCAAAAACCTGTAAATCATAAAACTATAGTTAAAGTTACAAGATCTAGATTTGGATATTGCCCATAATTATTTTATAGCTTGAATTATAAAACCAAAGTCAAGTTCGCAATGAGTCACTGACAAGAGCTCCTCCTGCCCAGTGCTCTCCCAGGAGCCTTCTGCCGACATCACATGGCATCATCATCATCAACATAGCCAACCAGCAGCAGAAGTTGTATGCCATTCATTGTAATTTCTGCATTTCATGCAGGCAGTTAGGGAAAAAAGTACTTTTTTAAGCACTTTCGAAAATTTCTGGCAAAAATTAAGAACTTTTAAGCAACATAAAAAAAATGAAGCAATTTTTAAGGACTTTTAAGGATTTATAAGGACAGTGGGAACCCTGTATACACACTATGTATACATGCACTATTTAAAAATTCAATATAGGAAAAATAATTTGCAATGAATGTATTTTTATTGAAAATACACTTTTAAAGAAAAAAAAAACTAGAACATGCTTTAAAAAAATATAATTTTTGCCTTCAATGCAGTTGAAATTTTGAACATATAAAAAGATTGTGCCATTATATTATTTCTTGACAACTATGAAATTCATCCAGAAATCATAGGCTTGGGAGAACCTGTGAAAACAAATTTACCTGCCAGAAAATTTCACTGAGATTATGAAGATGAGATAACGAATTATTATTCAGGAGAGTAATCTGAAAAATACAGTAGGGCATAAATGAGTGGTAGGCAATGCACGTAAATAACAAAAAAGTTAAGTTTGTGGTAGTTGAGAATACGCTAAGTTACATATAATAGTTTTTAAGGCAAATACATCTGGAACATCTGTTACAAAACTTACCTTTCAAATCTGGCAATGAAACAAATCATAGTTGCACTGATGAAGGCCATAGTAATGGCTGAAATTTATTTGCCTTAAAACTATTATATGTAACTTAGCGTGTTCTCGACTACCATCAACTTAACTTACAGTTGGGCAGTTGATTTAACTTTGGAAAATATTAATGGATTATTTTTGCATAGTTTCCAAACTATAGCATGGTCATGTAGTTATGAGACTCAGAAATAGCAATTCTTAAAGCAATATACTGACAAAGTAATATAACAGGAGTAACTGCAATTCACATTCAGACTTCCTTCCAAAATCTGGAAATGTTCATCAACCTAAAACAGAAATCAAACCTGCAGGTCTCATTTTCAATGTGTATTCTAGCCATTATGTTACCCTTCACAATGTTTTACCATGCAACTAATGTATTGAAGCTAATAGCAATTCCTTCAATTCCAATCCAATTAGAGCAAATGTGGTCATAACAGATTGTGCCTTTGCTGCAGTCAGAATCCATTCCAATAACATATCCATAACCCATGAAGAAATCAGTTTGAATATATGAAGAATATTATGACAAGTACTTTTCTTTTATTTCTAAAGTACACATTGATCATTAAAGCAGTATAAGGTATCTTTACATATATGAAATAGAACACTTCTCTATTATGTGATTAAAACTTCCTACCGGATTATGTAACTTTTACATGCTAATACTTCCCAATTGGATCACATTTAAATTGTACATCATCACCATACAAGAATATAATTTCAAATCAAAGGAAATGAAATAAAATTAGAAGGAGATGCAAAATATGAAAGAGAAAAACTTTTAAAATAAGAATAATAAAAGGCAAATATTTATAAAGCTGACAAGTCTGGACAGGCTATTATTCTACCACTTAAGAAGAACTTGAAGAAAAGAAGTTGGAGAATTAAATATGGAAAGAGCCTGAAAGGATCCAACTTAGAAATGAATAAAGTTTGTTTCAGATGTCAAAAAACCACCGTCTTCTTTCATATATTATCAAGAAAAATTTTGCACCATTAGCAGCTAAACTTCTGTAAAAGCAAAACCAAGCAAGATAGTCCTTTCCGACTAATTATCTTAAAAACATGTTTGCCAACCTGGACAAAAAAAAATTATCTAGTGTGAGCACTTGTTTGATGAACAGTGAGTACACACTTAAATACACTCTTTGCAAAAAAACAAAACAAAAAAACAACAACCAAAGCACGCCTAAAAAGTCGTTTGATCCTGAGAAACTCTGCATGCTTAAATATGCAACTGATTAAAAAATAACGACCAATGACTAGATAGTGACCCGCCACAGTGCATGGGAACTGCGCATCAAGGAGGGTACATCAAGAGCAAAGCTCACGTACAGGGACAATTGTGACAGTGGATTGCAGTTGCATTAACCTCCACGCACAGCGAGGATGCTTTGATGTCAGAACCATGCATGATGCGAGCAGCTGAGCGTGTCTGAAAGAAGACATACACTGAAGAGCAACTGAATAAGAGATACCTGTCTAGTAACGTGTAGCACGACCTTTCGCCCTGATGACGGCGGCGATTTGTCTCGGCACGGACTCGACAAGACACAGGAAGCATTGGGAAGCGATACGGATCCACGACCCCTGAACAAGCTTCCACAGTTCACGAAAATTTGATGGAGGGGGGTCAGAGCCTCGAACATCTCTCTCGATGGTATCCCAGATGTGCTCGATGGGATTGGGGTCAGGTGAACTAGCTGGCCAAGGAAGCGAGGTCACGTCGGTGGAGTGTTCATCCAACCATTTGGATACAATTCGGGAGTGATGGCATGGTGCATTGTCTTGCTGCAGGATGAGGTCCCCAGTAGGATGTTGAAGACGCACAAACGAGAGCAAATGGTCGTCCAGGATATCCCAGTAACGTTGACCTGTGAAGGACGATGTCACATGTACCAGGGGTCCCATTTCAGTCCATGTAAACAGTCCCCAGACGAGAATGCCACCCTCACCAGCTTGAAGAGTACCCTACTGGCAAGAAGGATTCATCGCTTCATGTGGTTTGCGCCGTACTCGTATCCTGCCGTCCGCATGTACTAACGTGAATCTCGACTCATCAGTCCAGGCAACATTTTCCCACATGTCTAGCGTCCAGTGGCAATGTTACCCCACGCCCATGCTAATCTTTGCACCCTGTGATGTGCGGTCAGCAGCGGTACCTTCGTGGGATGATGGCTTCTGTACCCCATAGTGAGTAGATGGTTTTGGATGGTGTGGCTGTTTACATGTTTTTGTGCACCAGCGTTAAATTGTCGGGTGATTTCTTGCACTGTAGCCCGTCTATCCGCTGTTACAATGCGAGCTAGCCGACGATGACCCCGCTCATTAACACACTGTTGTCCATGGCAGTTGGCCCTTGCAGGGATGGTTTTACTGGATTCGATGTACTCACGGTGCACCCGTGACACAGTGGCTCATGAAAATCCCAGTGCCTGCACAACTTCCGAGATGGAGTGACCCATTTATCGGGCCCCGACAATTTGCCCACGATCAAATGTGCTTAGATCCTTCGTCTTACCCATACTGCGTCCGACTCTTACTGATTCCCGTCACATCACTCGTTATATCGTCAGATCACTGCATACGTCATGTCGTTTCCGTTTACAGGGCCGCCCACAGCGCCACATTTGCATAATGCCAGTTGTCTCTAATTTAATTGCTCTTCAGTGTATAATTGGGCTGAGATGGGCTGGTTGTTCAAGTTGTTGTATTCCCTGGCATTTGGGTCCCAGCAATGTGGCAATTGGATGATATTGGCGCCAATAAGTTCAGGAGGGCACAACTCAGCAATATGCAGGTAGTGGACGGCCGAGGGCAACGGCAGATCACAAGGATCGAGCGATTGTGACAGCCACATGAACAGATCCAAATTCATTGCTCTCAACCATCTGTGGTCATGTTGTGTTGTCTACAGGTATAGAAGTGGCCATCCGAATATTGCCAGATGACTTTTGAAATGAGGACTACATTTGAGGAGGCCACTTTGCCACCTACCACTGACCAGTGAGCATCGCTGTGCACCAGTTGCAGTGATGTTGGGCCTGATCAAAATGGGATAGTGTCCAGCGGTATCATGTTCTCTTTAGTGATGAGTCATGATTTGCACTTGGTGCCAATGACCAGTGCATATGTGTCTGGAGAGGAGCTGGCCAGTGCATAAATCTTGCCTTGATGGTGGAATGGCACATGACACACACACACACACACACACACACACACATGGAGTGACTGTCTGGGCAACCATTTCCTATGATAGTCGGGCATACTCAGTCCAAAGGACCACCCTCATGGCTCAACAGGGCACTGGCGACGACATTCCAGGACCTGTTGTGTTGCCATTCCTGTCACAGCATCACCAAGCAATTTTTCAACAGGACAATGCCCAGTCACACACAGCATGGCTATCCCAAGCCTGCCTCTGTAATGTTGACCACCTTCCATGACCAGTGCAATTGCCTGACCTCTCACCGATCAAACATGTTTAGGACATGATGGGACGCCACCTGTGCCCATTCTGGAATGTCGGTGAACTGGCCTACAATTTGGACACCATCTGGCATGCTATACCTCAAGACAGTATCCATGAACTGTATGCATCTATGCCACATCAGGCAACTGCTTCTATCTGAGCCAGAGATTGTGCTACAACACACTGAGTTGTTCCACTCGTGCGGCAGTTTTACCAGAATAAATGGCCCAACTGTTTTGGAATTGCAATCATTTCCTTTTCTATACATGTATACTCTATGTCAAAAAAATAGTTGCACCCAGAAGGATGTGTTGGATTGCAATGCTATTCGGTAGGAAGGTAAAGGTTACCAGGAACAACAAATGATTAAACATTGAGACTGATATGGGCAATATTTATTGAGCTACACACCAATAAATAGTGTCTCTCAGTATGGCGTTGGGCTGCCATGTTTGCTCATGCAGCATGCCAGGAGTCTCGGCAAGAATTTGTACAGGTTCCTAATGGTGTCCTGCAATAAGCCATCCCATGCAGCTTGAATCTTCTCACGCAGTTCCTACAGATTGTGCGGTAGGGGTGGTGTGGATAGCGCGTCCAATAGCATCCCACACATTTTCAATCGGCGATAAGTCTGGTGATGCGGCTAGCCATGGCAGAGTGTCAGTGCCTTGAAGGCAAGCTCTCGAGACAGCAGCAGTATGCGGACGAGCGTTTTCCTGTTGGAAAATCGCAGTGGGGCGAGTGTTCAGAAAAGGTAGGGTCACTGGTTGCAGGACCTCAAGAATGTAACATTAGGCTATCAAAGTCCCTGTAACAAACACCAAAGGTGATCTGGCATCATAGGCACTTGCACTCCACACTATGGCACCAGGCCTTTTGGACGTGTGACGCTCCACAGCAAACTGCTCATCTTGGTGCTGACATGGTGCCTCCACACACAGATTCGTTGGTTGTCTCCTCCAAGACAAAAGCAGTACTCGTCACTGAAGATCACCCGCTGCCATTCAGAGTGGCTCCATGACAGTCTGGCATGACACCATTGCAGTCTTTGGCGACAATACAATAGTGTTAAGGGCAGTCATCGCAATGATCTGTGTTAGTGTAGTCCTACATCGTGCAGCCATCTGCCAATGGTGCTGGCAGTAATCGGACGATGCATGGAGGGCATCACTGCTCGCTGAATATCCACAATCGTGGCTGTTGGGTCACTCCGCACATGTCGGACAACCCACCAGTCCTCTCTCTTCATGGTTTGCCTAGGTCTCCCAGACCCTTCTTGTCACTGCTGCATGCCTTGTTCTATCCACTGCCACCAGCAGCATGCTATGGTGACATCTGCATAACTGGTATGGCGTGCAATAAGGTGATAAAACCATCCCACTTCCTGGAACCCACCGATGGAGCCCCTCTCGAACTCCTCCAACTGCTCGTATTGCTTCCGAACTTTTATCCGAGGCATACGTCACTTGCAAAGGATGCGACCAACACAATAGCACAAGTTGGAATGGCAAGCATGTGCAATGGTATGACATTATATAGCCAGTCAGGCACAGCGCTATGAATCCTTGCTTGCATCATACGCGGCCGAGCGTGGTACTTGAATAATTTCCATGAATCACGATGTCAGCACTGTGCCTGACCGGCTACATAAGGTTGTATTATTATATAGCCGGTCAGGCACCAAGTTTTATTTTTGTGGGTTGCTTCCTTCTGGGTGCAACTATTTTTTTGACATAGAGTGTACATTGCACATACAAATTTTCATCTCAACTGGACGATTCCTTTTGGATGTTTCTTCTTCCTTTTATTTTTTGATTTGGCAAAGAGAGTATAATTGAATTTTAATTAACAAAATAAAAAAACAACTTTCAAAGTAATTTTAACAAATTCACCAATACAAGCACAGGTGTGACAGCACTACTTTCTGCACACACTGGTAAAAAAATCTATCAGAATCATGACAGAATTCCTAAAAAAAACAAAAAAACCCACAAAATTTTGCTGTTCATCCCTAAAAAACCCTCACTGGGATCTTGTTTGTTTTGACCAGTTACTCGTTGTATCAGTATTGGGCACAGCATAAGGCATTCATACAGTACAGGATCAAAAGTATCCAAACACCCCTTTTTGTGTGGTGGAGGGGAGGGGGATTTGCCCATATACATCACAGCCATGATCTATAAGAGTATAAAAACATGCATGTGGCCTGGAAAACATCATAGACAAGCATGAACAGTAGAATGGGCAGTATGGTAGAGCGCAATAAATTTCAAACTGGCACAGTCACAGGATACCATCTTAGAAACAAGTCAGGTCAGGAAAATTCTGCTCTGCTCAACTATAAATGATGTTATTGTGCAGTGGAAACACTTAAGAGCAACAACAGCACAACCGTGACATGGCAGGCCATGTAAAAGGACACAGCGTAATCACTGGGTGCTGAAGCAGATGGTGCAACAAAATCACCTGTCCTCAATTGCAACATTCATCACTGAGTTCTGAAATGCATCTGGAAGCAACAGTAGTATCATAATGATTCATTGAGAGATGAAGCGAATGAGTTTCCATGGACGAGCATCCACACAAAAGCCTAACATCAGCAAGATCCATGCCCAGTGTGCTGCCCCAGTGCTGCAGTGGTCTGAGTGCTGGCTTCTGACCATTCGTCTAAGATGGGTCCAGGTTCAAATCCTGGTGAGGCACGAATGTTGTGTTTGTCATATGACACCGGCTCTTTCCCTTCCCTGGAACCAGTGACCCTAAATTAGGGATGGGCAACTGCTTATAGCCCACTGAGTTGCTCACAATGGTCATTAAACCTTAAAATTAAATAATAATAAAAAAAATGCCAAGCATCAGTTGGAGTGGTGTAAAACTTGGTGTCAGTGGACTCTGAAACAATTGAAACACATTCTCTGGAATGATGAATCATGCTTCACCGTTTGGTAGTCTAATAGATGAGCTTGGATGTGGAGGATGCCAGATAAATGCTACCTGCTGGACTATGTTGTGCCAACTGTGAAGTTTGGTAGAAATGGCATCATGTTCTGGAGCTGTTTTTCATGGTTTGGACTGGATCACCTAGTTCCACTAACAGGAAATCTTAATACTGTGACCTATAATGACATTCTCAAAAATTCTGTGCTCCCAACATTATGGCAACAGTTCAGTGAAGGTCCTTTCCTTTACCCACAAGACAATGACCCTTTTCACAAAGCAAGGTCTGTGCAGGAATGGTTTGTTGAGATGGTTGTGGAAGAACTTGACTGGCCTACACACAGCCCCAATCTCAACCCAATGGAAAACTTTTGGGATGAATTAGAATGCTGACTGCAAGCCAAGTCGAACAGCCCCAAATTGGTGACTGGCCTATGGTGGAATGAATGGCAATTCCTACAGAAATGTACCACAATATGGTTCGTACTCTTTCAAGGAAAATAAATTCAAGCACTTTTCAAGGACTTTTTAAAACCAAATTATATGAGCATGCAGTCGGTCGTTCAAACCAGTGAACTTAGCTGGAACAGGCACACCTTCAATCACCTGCCTGTTACTCCCTGCTCTCCTGTTGGTTTACTTTAAGACTGAATTGCCCCTCTGTTTTGGTGTTTTTTGAAATCATTTTGTTTTGAAAGGGTACATTATTTTCGTATTCATCTACTGGTATGAAATTTCTTGTTAGTTTTAACTTTTTATGTTTGACTTTGAGTTCTAACACTTTAGTTGCTCACTCCTATTTTTAATTCATTTTAGGGCTGATTTTGAAATGTATTTCTACAATTTTTCTTTTCCTATGATATACTGTCTCAGTGTTTTGTGATTCAGTTAGTGTTACTTTGAATTTTGGCCTGTCTTTTTCTTATCTTTTTTTTTTTTTTGGGGGGGGGGGTAATATGTCTATACAATGATATCAACTCACAGTTACCTGTTCTTTTGTACTACAAAAGCTGGAGAATTATTTTTTAAATCATACGCTACCTAATTTTGAAAATTAGGCCAGAAACTCTTCAAAGGTATTTGATTTGGTCAATATTAAACTTTGGTGAATAAACTACACTAAAGCAACTTACCAATGTATGCAGACTTTCCTCTGAAACTGGGCAATGAGAGATGAATTACTGACTGGTTGTCACGATTTTCTTGCAAACTGTTTATCAGCAATGAGTTTCTAATTAAAACAGTTGGCAATTGCTTACCATGAGCAAATTTATGACAAATTGTTCAGTCAGTGAAGTTTTAAATACCATAGAAACCCATAACTTGTCTCCAATAAGTTTCTCCAAATGTGATGTCGGAAGTAGGATGATACTTTGTTGTCAATATTAATTTTCTACAAATTGGTAAGATGTCAGTTAGTAGAAAAAGTTTCTACCATTAGAGAAAGCAGTGGCCAATTTGTTGCAGCCATTGTTGTAACCAGAAAATAGTTCTCATAAACTGATTATGAGTAGATATAGAATACAATATTACAAAAATAAATGCTTGGTACAGGTAATTAAAGTTCAGTCATTGTTCTTGTATCAATTTATTTAGTTCAACCAATTCTTCTTGTTTTTCTTTTGCTGTACGACGTAAACTGTTGGACTTAGTTACATAAGTAATATCATTATGATCCTCTGCTTTCTGAGCAAAGTCATCAGCAGATCTTAGTAATTCTTTGATGTCTACTTCGAAACCTTTTCTTTTGTTTTTCAGCCTTTCCACTTCGGTGGAGTCAATCTCTGTTTTCCTTTTTTTGCCCACAGCTGACTGCAACTGTTTCTGTTCATCTAAATAAATTAAGTATTTTTGTCTAGCATTAGAAACATAGGTTCGCATCATGTTTGTTATCTCTATGCTCTGGATACCACCTTCTTTTGAATTAATAAAGTCACATATCAGCCTCTGTGATATATACAACTTTTCCTTCAAATACTCTACTTCAATTTTTTTATTAATGCTAAACCCCCTTTTAATGGTTGCTTGCCCGTGAGGAGCAACATTTCGGTAACTTTCCATAGATTTGAATACTGCTTCAAATTCATTCTTTCCAAAAACAGCTCATCCAGCCTAGATACTCTAGGACCAAACTCCAAAAATTTGGAATGATTAGGAGGCACTACATCATCTAGAACTTCCAACAACATATCAGTTAAATACGGAGAGATTCCAAAAACTGCATAATATGCATACTTTTTTCATCGCACATAAATTTTGCAGCAATGGGACTGTCGAGAAACATTCTTTGAAAAAGTTTTCCATTGTTCTCATTACATTTATAAGAATGATGATTTTTAATTGTATTAAGCACCCACAGAATTTTAGCATCCAAAACGTCATTCTTCACAATGTGAGAATCTAAAGGTGGTGTAATATAACTTTGGGATTTTCAGAAGTCAAGATAATTTCAGAATTTGTGTTTGGTTTAAAAAAATTGCTTAAAGATTTCCTTATATGAATCAATTCATTGTGCTTTTTGCTTTTCATGTGACTTTTCAGAACAGACTCTGCCATAGAGGCAATGCTAAAACTTTTGTTGCAAATTCTACATTTTGCCTGGTACTTATCTGTCAAGTGGCATTGAAGCCAGTTGTAGTCAGGGTTTTCTAACCACTGATTTTTAAAAATGCACTTACCTGCCATTTTTTACTGTCAATCCTTGTTATTAATTACAATAGCAGCAGCAAATATGGAAAAGAAATCAAATGCATAGTTTTCCAAACTCCACTTGTCTTATTCAGTCATAAGAAAATGGAAACGTTTAAAAAAAAATAAAGTTTTTTGCAAACTTAAAAAAATTATGAGGACATTGGGACACTTATTTTGCAGAGCAAAAAATATACACTTTTCCTACGTGGATGCGTACAATATTTCTTACTGAAGTACACAGGATAGCATTCGTTAATGTAAATGGAATGGAACACAAAATGAAGTAAGCACAGAACAGAGCTGTCTTAGTTTTAGAAGTTAAAAGAAAAATTAGGAAACTTACCTCTATACACAATTTCTTCCCACATTTTACAGGGTTCATGTGATCAACCCCCATCCTTCAAAAGGAGAAAAGGGTAAAAAAAAAAAAAAAAAAACACGACACGATAAACATCCAGAAGGTAAGATGTAATTATAGCAGCAGATATTCCATGCCAGATGGATGTCATTATAAAAGCGGACAACAACCGATGGTCAAAAGTTGAGAGGGTGGGCAGTAATGTCACACAAAACCATTGGTCACAACATACAGCTCTACTGCGAGAGATATCGCCCAATGCAAACAGAAACCAAAGAATATGCAGAAACGGAGGCCTGAATCCAAATGTCTGAAACTTCCACAAAGCACGTCACCCATGGCATTATTTTTCTGAATGCACAGATGATTTCAATTGCGTTTAAAACGCAAAAGCGGTATGGGTTCACGAGTACAAAGATGAGGGGGGGGTAGCATAACTTCTTTCCTAAACACGGGCGCAAATCGAATCTCAGGGCATTCTCATCACTGCAAACAGAGACAAAGGTGTCACACCATGCGCGGTCGCAGCACGGAGGGAGAGTCGGAGGTAGGGGTCACATGGGAGGGGGAACACAGCAAAGCAACAAGGCAGCATGACAATCACAGGACATCTTGAGTTGCTTTCTGGAAAGACTGCTGCGAGGGTGGGTTCAGAATGATGTCACAGTACATTCTGTCGTTATAAAAGTCATGGGGGGAAGGGGCATAGCCAGGAGACGAAGGGTCCATGCATGAAGAACAAGCAATTCTTAGGAGTTCCACCCTCCCAGCAAGAATGCGCCCTTAACCCCAGTGAACGGGAGCCCATCACGATTCACAAGTTCATCATTCCACTTATGTTGCTCTCATGGCTGACGTTCCACTCTGTAGTGATGTCATAGCCAACCACCTGTTCATGTGCACCCCTGAGTTACATGCGAGTTCTGCACTATTTGATCAGCTTGGCGTTTTTATCGGAAATGCACAGAAATATCTCCAATACAAATTTTTATCACAAACAATTATTTTACACATGCTCTTTCATATCATTACTTAAAAAACAAAACAAAATCTTTTTCAAGTACTATTTATGGAGTCCTAAACTTTTTCAAGCACTTTTAAGGACTTCAAAATGAACTTTTTTATCAAGGACATTTCAAGGTTTTCAAGGACCGTACGAACCATGCACAATCTAGGAAAAAGCAAACCCAGCAGAGCTGTGATAGCAGCAAAGGGTGGGCCAATTCTATATCAGTTACTTTCCAGCTACAGGGAGTTTGTGGACTGGCATTTGTCCGGATACTTTTGTTCAGATAGTATATTTCTCAATCTGTTCAAATTAGTGATTTTATGATCTGTGGAAACACTGTTAAGCAGACGTTCTCGGCTGTACATCCCAATACTGCAAGCCACGTTAGGCAATGCCACAGACTAGCTATAGACATAAGCCAACTGCAAATATTCATCTAAACAATCAAGAAGGATTTCACAATCCTCACAGAACTGCTTCAGATACACAACTTACACACACTATGATGCTACTGAAGAAGCAAAGCATGAAGATGAACAGTTTGGTGGATTGAAAAATATGGTGTACTGAAGTGTCTTTGGTATATTATATTTTATGGAATGAGAAAAAGAAATTGAGGTGGACCTAAACAACTTTGATGTATTCATATGGCAAATTTGGGCCTACATAATTGCCTTTACTGCATCATTTATTCATTCATTTATTATTGTATCACGCATGCATACTTAAAACTGAGAGTTCAGGTTTGATGAGGTGCTACACACATAAACACAAACTATGATAACAAAATAAAGAATTAATATCAATTACCTACAAAATTACACTTTCTCTCCCTTTCATTTCATTACAAGATTTTCTGCCTCTGACAAATCCCTCTTTACTGCATCCTTTGCAATAAAAAACTTGTGTGCTATGATCATTGTCATAAGATTGCTAATTTGATCATAAAAAACAATCACTCATTAATTCACAAAAAGTTTCCCACTCTTTCAGAAGAAAGGGACTTTAAATTCATAATGACTTATTTCTCTATAGTAACATTAGATGGACAAGGCATATTGCTTCAGACTACAAAATATGTTCAGTACACAGAAAAATATGTTCAATTCAAATTGAAATATTGTTTTCAGGACTGCAAACATTTTCAGCCAGATAAGCAGTACTTATTAGTACTTACTATTGAATGTGAAAAAGCATGATATATTTTCACAACAATTGGTATTGTAAAAGTACTTTTGATTGCTAAATATTACAAATCATGGTACACTACAATGAAAAGTCTCCTAAAGATGGGTACATAATCAATCTGGACCACAAAACAAAATTGGTCATGTTCATTTTAAAGTATCAAAATGGCTCATAAGAGTTTCTCTATTCACCACATTCAATTTGACACACAAATGTTTGTCAGAAAACTTTAATGTGACTTTTTGTAAGACACATAAAGACTAAAACTGCAACAGTTGTAATATATCTGTCTTACACCTGGAAACAAACATAAAAAATTATGAGAGAATTTTGAAAAATCACATAAGAGAGGAATATAAGACTGAAAATGAAGGTCAACAGATGACAGTACACAGCTACAAATTCCAAAATGATAAGCAAGTACTGCACTTTATCAGATATAAGAAGTATGAAAGCTACAGAAAAGAGGCCATAAAAACAACAAGCAGATTAACAGTAAAACTGAAGATTTGCTGTTGCCTCTAACAGAGACCATATTACATTAATTCTAGGAAATGAGGTTACACTTCACAATACCGAGAACTTTTTTTTTTACACCAGAGGGCAGAGAGACAACTTTACTTGCATAAGATGAAATATTTATAACAGTACAAAACATAAATTAAAAAAGAATGAAGAGAAGAAAAATAACTTTAAAATTATAGTAACATACAGTACCTATTAATAGCTTTTTAAATTTGAATATCTTTTTAAGAATAATGAGATCCACATTTCCTTATTATTTTTAAGAAAACCCAATAAAATAAGTCCATACTCCAAAAGAAGAACAAAACAAAATAAATAAACTAAACTACATAAAAGAGCAAAGGCATAAAATCAAAGTGGAGGAAAAATATAAAAAGCTAAGGAAAGGCTGAATTTTAAGAATATAATAATGAATTGCTGCCAGTATAGAATATATATATACACAAGGGGTATTGTAAAATCATAGAGAGATGTTTATTAATTAGTTTTACATGGAATGTACTAATTTTAGTGAAAAATACCTTTCTACCCTTGCCTTGTTAGAAAAAGTGAAAGATGCCGTAAAATGAATACACATTTTACAGAATTACTGGAGAGCTTTCAATTGAAAATTTTCCTACTGCAAATGAAACTTTTACAACAGATAAAAAGAAAAAGTAGGCACCAGCTAAAATCAAGCTACGACATTTATGGACATCACATATAAAACTCAAATATATAAGGAACATGTTTACAAGAAGAATCACACAAGCTCATACTTACTCATCATGACTCATAAGTGTTATGAACAACCATGTACACCCTTCATGTGCTGCTTAAGAATGTCTTTCCGTTTAAATGAGGACCCACACAATGTACAGAAGAAATAGTTGTAACCTACATGATTTCGTTTGTGACGGTTCAGACTCCCCATCTGAGCATAACCTCTGCCACATACTTCACACCTATAGCGACCTCCTGAAAATAATACATATACAGGTAACAACAGTAGGTACACACATGATATTCTACACTGATAAACATAATAGGAAAATCAAAAGAAAGGCAAGTACACTAAATAACACAAAAATGAACTAACCTCTGCTAATATTCAATCCAATCGCTGTATGATGCATGATCAGAGGTAGGGAAAATGATGACATGAATAAGTGCCCCCAAAACAATTACAATATTTATTTATCAGAATGACCACAGAATGCCATATAGCAGTGGTGTAATACAATTTTATAAGATAACAAAACATTCATGAACACTGCAGCATACAAGTTAGGCTTAGCTCAGATGTATACATACCCATTATTTAGAGCAAAAATGCTGAATAGATTTTGATTTTTCATGTAGGCGACAGATAAAAATGTGAGTACTGTTATATTATAAAATAATCTGATTTTTCAGTGATTTTTTTTTAAAGAAGGCAAAAGTACAAAACTAGGTTTAATCTACAAATGAAAACTGCATACACCATTAACAAATTTAATTGAAATAAATTTCTTTATTCAGGAAACTTTACTGAAAATCTTTATCATTAAATAACAATTATTAATTACAATTTTTTTACTGATTAAACCCTAATAACAATTAGGTACTTCTGGGGTTTCAAACACAAGATGTAAAAAATTCCAATCAGGGTACAATTTAGAAAACTGGCATGTGTAAGGCATTCATTTCACCCATGCCCTCAGATGTAGAATATATGAAAAAGAAACATTGTGTTGTTCTTTAATTCAAATCATTAAAGAACAGCATAATGCACAGTGATAATAGATGAGGCACTTGTTATTTAATCAATACAACAGGTGTATTCTTGATGAATTCTCTGTGGTTGAAGGGTATAATTGCCTTATGATATGCAGTTCCTGCATGAAATACTATAAACAGGAAGGGATACATTCCAAAGTTGTTCAATAAGTTTCTGGTTTCACATCTCTATCATTCAGATTACTTATATATTGGACACCTGTCCAACACCCAAGGTTTAAGTTAACGTGCAAAACTGTAATAACAGATTTAGGGCAACTTACCATTCTCTGGTTTTTGCTCCATATTTCACATTTCCAGCATGTGAGACAGATTATTTTTTAATTTGCAGTTGCCCAGAAAATTATTTAATTACTATTGGTCTAGAAACCCAGGCCCGCTTCATGTATCTTCAACAAACCTTGTAAAAAAATTCTTTACTTCTTTTAGATTTTACTGTCTTACGTGCTGGAAATGTGAAATATGGAGCAAAAACCAGAGAATGGTAAGTTGCCCTAAATCTGTTATCTCTATCATGTCTGTACTTGGATTGTTGTTTTCTTGTAAGCAATTTTTGGAGACAAGAGAAGAAATTACAAAAAGAAAAACAAAAGGCTTTATTCAGTTGCTTTTGTACTTGGTACTAAATCTTTAAGGTGACAAAAAAGACTGAGATGGGAATTTTTAAACTAAATCTTTGACATAATGCAATTCCTTTCCTTTCTTCAATAATTTAAAATTATATGTAATGGTATCATGCCATGATTGTGCTCTATGCCCTTCCTCCTCTCTCTAAACAACACACGGATGGAACATATTTTTTATGCCTCACTCACATTTTGATAAGCTACCTTGCAACTACATGCCAGGAGTTTTTAAATGGCAAGATCAAACCTCAGCTTACTATATCACGAAGAGCTTGTGTGTGGGCAAATATTTAATACATTTGAATTTATATGACAGAATGTCCAAAACTGATAAAATCTAAAAATTAACATTTCTTTCCCCCTTGCAGTACTCTGTCAATTTATTTTGCAGTTGCCCAACAAATTATTTAATTACTATTGGTCTACAAATCCAGGCCCGCTTCATGTATCTTCAACAAACCTTGTAAAAAAATTCTTTACTTTTTTTAGATTTTCAACTTTATGTTATTCCTATTTTTTGCACATTTCTGCCATGTGTTCATTCACTGATATAAATTCCAGAACTTTTTGTTTGTCCCTTGAGAGGTACACATTTTGTATCTTTTTCCAGAAAAAAAACCAAACAAATGAATGCCAAACACTTATTTTAAAATCATTATTTCTGGCACAGAAATGCTGTCATGAACCATAAGACAAATGACCAACTCATAAAAAACTGGGACACTGCATCTTCTGATTTTTAAATACCATATTTTTCATCATTAATCTGTGGATTATCTGTTAAAAAGTTATAAATTCAGGTTCTGCAGATTATATGCTGCTTTAAAAAACAACTCTTTATGACACTGCATTTTAAAAAAAATGGTGTCATAATTCAGGAGAGGTGACACACATTTGGAAAATTGCAGGAAATGTGTGCTAATAACATGAAAACTTAATGCAATATGAAGATGGTCCAAAAACAGTTGGAAAGCTTAGATTTTACTTATATGAGCAATTTGACAGAAAATACAATACAATGAAGGCAATATTATTTGCTCTTGCGAGTAATTACATGCTGTGGAAAGCTCAGCATCACACATGTTTGTGGGTGCTGCAGGACTAACTGCGAAACTGTGGCAATGCTTTCGAAAAAATTCATGATTTTGGCTCTTTATTCCCTTGAAAATAACATAGAAGCATTTAAAAATGACAGTTAAAAATCGTACCCCTCCTCCCTTATTTCTTTGGATTGCTGGGTTGCCCTGTGAGTTCCAAGTTTTCTGTGCAAAATTATAGTTCTGGATAGATTTTGCCCAGATTATATGGCGATTTCCTCCCCCTAAATTTCACAGCCCATGGATTATGCACTGCCACAGATTATACAAAGAAACATATCTATCTATATATATATGTAATGTACAATACAGGTACACACTGCTTATATATTATACACATTATACTAAACTAGTTACACAACAATTACATACTAGTGCCTGTGCAGTTGAACTTCAAACCTTTTTTATACCAATTTTTCCCAGTATGTCAGAAATCTCTGAAAAATTTGGAAATTTGACTTCAAAAATTGCTTTTTGAAGAATGAATAGAACACACACTGTCTTTACATGATTTAAAAACTTGATGAACTCCTAAAGCTTACATAAGTTAAAAATCAGTTCAATGCTAAAAAGTTTGAAATACATATGAACATGAGACCTTTCGAACCCACAGTGGGTTCATCCACAGATGTGAACAATATTATTACAGGTGAACAGCAACGAGTTTATATATGCTAGATGCAAGTCGCCATGATGACGTAACAGATAAAGTACATCATCATATGACATCTGTCTACAACTTCAGTTGAGAGTGATTATAGGTGGGAGAGTTTCTCATGTGATCTTGAGGAAACTTGCAAAGTAGGGATTTCCAGGGGTTGGAATGTATGAAGGAATATTGTTCTTGCAAGATAATGAACCATAATGACAGATGTATAAAACTTACGGTGAATTGTAAGAGAGCTTTATTTTGAGGTGCGGCAAAGATAGACGAATCTTTCCATAGGTGTAGGTGTGATCCATCAATGGTGAGTCTTGAAAGAGCTGTAGACATGGAGGCTGTCTTTGCATTATACACATGTTCACTAATTCTCATCTTTAAGGTCCATTTTGTAGATCCTATATATATAAGGTCAGGTGATGCGTAACATCACAGCCTCTCCTTGACAAATGTCAACCCCGCCTTCTCGTGGTGCATCCTGTTCCCACTGGAGGGGCTCTGACGACCGCCCATAGCGGTATAACTATACCATCGGGATTAGAGGAAATTCTATCCCACACTCACCAACCCGCTTGGCCAGCGTGGTGAGTTATGGCCAAACCCCTCCAAAATGACTCCACAACTTAAATCTTGGCCCTCAGTCTCCGGCAGCTGGAATGTACCTGGCCAAGGCAGCGGCCAGTGCGACATGAAGGCAGAGGGTGCTAAGAATCCCCGGAGAACCGGACTAGGCTGCCATCTGATGCTGACCTTGGCAACGTACAATGGACGCTCCCTATCTTCTGATTCAAGGCTTCTTGAATTGGAAGAGGAACTACAAAGGATCAAGTGGGACATCGTGGGGCTAAGTGAGGTAAGGAGAAAAGGAGAAGATCTCATCGAACTGAAAAGTGGACATCTCTTCTACTATCGCGGGACAGATACTGGCAGAACTAGTGGTGTTGGATTTATAATAAACAAGAAACTGAAGGATAAAGTGGTAGAAGTTGAAAGTTCCTCTGACAGAGCTGCACGACTCGTTATCCAACTATCGAGAAGATACCAGGCTCAGATTATTCAAACTTATGCACCCACCACAAGTCATCCTGAAGAAGAAATTGAAGAATTTTATGAGGAAATTTGTCATCTAAATAATAAAGGTAAGCAGCACTTGAAAATAATTATGGGAGATTTCAATGCAAAAATAGGGCAACAGCAACAGAATGAAACTTCAGTAGGTAAATTCGGTCATGGCAACAGAAACCAGCGTGGAAATACTCTCGTTGAGTTTGCAGAGGCAGAAGGGTTTTTCATCTTGAACTCCTTCTTCAAGAAAAAGCCACACAGGAAATGGACATGGAGACATCCAAATGGGACGACAAGTGAAATTGATTTTATTATGTGTAACAAAAAATTCGTCATAGAAGACTGCAGTGTGCTAAACAAGTTCAACACAGGTAGTGACCATAGATTGGTGAGATGTAAGATGCACCTCAACACTAAACTTGAACGTGGCAAGCTCATAAGACAAACAAAATCTATTGACATAACCAACCTTAAAAAACACCATAATACCTTCAAGTTGGAACTGAAGAACAGGTTCTCTGCTTTAGAAGGCCTAACATCGGAAGAAGTGGACATCTCTGAAGTTAACAGAAAAGTAACCAAAGCTCTTATGGAAACAGCAACAAAATTAGCTGGGTCTAAGAACAAGTTGCATGTAAATAAATTATCAGGAAAAACGAAAATGTTGATGCAAAAAAGAAGAGAGATGAGGACAACTAAAGAAGATGTGACTTCCAAAGTGGAATATATAGAGCTATGCAAGACAGTACGAAAAAGTATCACTGAAGACGTAAGAAAATTCAACTGTGAACTAGTGAGGAAAAGCAATTGAAAACAACCAAAGCCTAAAGATAGCAAAGGGACATCTCAGTAAGGGAAGAAAACAGATTATGGCACTGAGAAAAGAAGATGGTTCTGTAACAAGAAATAGAGGCGAAATTTTGACAAGAGTGAAAGATTTCTACTCCAAATTATATGAAAGGGATGATACATGCACTCCAGACATCATGAAAGATACCAGTACCAGAGTTCCTCCAGTCCTTCCTGCAGAAGTTGCACATGCAATCAAGAACATGAAGCGGGGAAAAGCTCCAGGAGAAGATGGAATTACTGTAGACATCATACAAGAAGCAAGTGGAGAAATCGAAACAGTACTCGCCCAAATTTTCACTCGATGCCTTAATGAAGGAAAGATTCCTGAGGATTGGAACACCGCTACAATGATCCTGCTACATAAGAAAGGTGACATTGAGGATCTCGGAAACTACAGACCTATCAGCCTCCTATCAGTAGTTTATAAAATCTTCACTAAAGTTCTTTCACACCGCTTGAAGGTAACACTGGACATGGCTCAACCAAGAGAACAAGCTGGATTCAGGAGTGGCTACAGCACAATAGATCATATCCATGTGCTGAGAGAACTAATTGAAAGAGCGAGGGAATATGAACTTCCATTGTGCATGGCTTTTATCGATTATGAAAAAGCCTTTGATTCGGTGAAACCATCAGCAGTTACAATGGCTCTGAAAACCTGCGGTATTGAAGATGCATACATTAATATTATTAATAACATCTATGAAAATGCAAGTGCAAAGATTAGGCTGTTTGAAAATACAACACAAATAAAAATTGGAAAGGGAGTGAGACAAGGTGACACCATATCTCCGAAGCTCTTTAATGCCACATTGGAGGGTGTTTTTCAGTCACTGAGCTGGGAAAAGAAGGGGATAAAGATTAATGGAGATTATCTAACCCACCTTCGTTTTGCTGATGACGTAGTCATTTTTGCAACTACCCCATCAGAGCTGCAGAGTATGATCCAGGAACTTGCTAACAAGAGTAAAGAAGTGGGATTAAAAATGAACTTTCAGAAGACAAAAGTGATGTTCAATGCTTTTACAAGAAATGAAGATTTATCGATTGATGGAGAAAAGCTGGAGATAACAGACACGCATGCTTATCTTGGACACCAGATATCAAGTGAGGGTAACATTGATGAAGAAATTAATCGGCGTACAAAACTTGCCTGGAGAGCTTTTGGAAGAAACAGCATAATTTTCAAGAGCAATATGCCATTATGTCTTAAAAGAAAAGTGTTTGATCAATGTATCCTTCCAGTGCTTAAGTATGGTGCAGAGACATGGACCTTGACTAAAAGAGACATACAAAGGCTGCAGACAACTCAAAGAAGCATGGAGAGGTGCATACTTGGTGTAACCAGGAGAGATAAGAAGAGGAACTCGTGGATCCGAAAAATGACAAGAGTGGAAGACATCAATGATCAGAGTTAAATCCCTGAAATGGCAATGGGCTGGACATACTGCCAGAAGGACAGATCATCGATGGACAGCCGAAATTTTAGATTGGATTCCAAGGGACAGGAAAAGACCCAGAAGAAGACCACATGGGAGATGGGTGGATGAAATTCGAAAGTATGCAGGGGTGACATGGAGGAGACTGGCACAAGACAGACCGTTGTGGAGGAAACTTGGAGAGACCTTCGTCCAGCAGTGGATTGATAATGGTTGACAATGATGATGATGATGATATA
Organism: Macrothele yani; assembly: GCA_039090855.1. Lineage (NCBI taxonomy): Eukaryota > Metazoa > Arthropoda > Arachnida > Araneae > Macrothelidae > Macrothele > Macrothele yani. The sequence goes on from CM077014.1 coordinate 8,964,005, forward strand.
TACTTTAGGAGGTATTTCAGTGTCTGTAGCTTGTAATGGAATAATGTAGATACCACACTTATGGTCAGATTTTATCGGATTGCGGTCTTTTATAATTAAAACTGAAATATTTCTTGTTTTAATTGTGAAGTCTAGATTATGTTGGTGACAAACATTTTTTAATATAGGAGTAGATCTCTGATAAAAGTTTATGGCTCCAATGAATTTACGGGGTTAGTCTCAGGTTAGGGTAGATGAATTGGAAGACTGCAATTTCCTGTATAAATGGATCACCACATGTGTTTCATAGCCGTGGGCAACAGCGATTTGTTTGACGATTTTAATTTCCTGTTTACGTAGACGAATGTTCAAAGAATGAGAAATGGAATGTTGAAGCAAGTACCATAATGCTGCCAATTTGTAACTCATTGGATGGGCGGTACTTGCTTCAATGTGCCATTTCTCATTTTTTGAATATTCGTCTATGTAAACAGAAAATTAAAATCATCACACAAATTGCTGTTTCCCATGGCTATGAAGCACATGTGGTGAACCGTTTATATAGGAAATTGCAGTCTTCCAATTCATCTACCTTAACCCAAGACTCTTAACACCTGTAAATTCATCGGAGCCATAAACTTTTATCAAAGATCTACTCCTATATTAAAAAATGTTTGTCACCAACATAATCTAGACTTCAGAATAAAAACAAAAAAATATTTCAGCTTTAATTAAAAAGACTGTGATGTGATAGAATCTGACCGTAAGTGTGGTATCTACATTATTCCTTTACAAGCTACAGACACTGAAATACCTCCTGAAGTGTACACAGGATCTACAAAAAGGACCTTAAAGATGAGAATTAGTGAACGTGTGTATAATGCAAAGACAGCCTCTATGTCTACAGCTCTTTCAAGACTCGCCATTGATGGATCATATCTACCCCTATGGAAAGATTCATCTATACTTGCAACACCTCAAAATATAGCTCTCTTACAATTCACCGAAAGTCTATACATCTATCATTATGGTTCATTATCTTGCAACAACAATATTCCTTCATACATTCCAACACCCTGGAAATCACTACTTTGCAAGTTTCCTCAAGATCACATGAGAAACTTCCTCCAATAATGACTTTCAACTGAAGTTATACACTGATGTCATATGATGACGCACATTATCTCCTATGTCATCACAACAACTTTCATCAAGCATAATAAACTCATTACCATCCACCTGTAATGCAGTTCACATCTGAGGATGAACCCACTGTGGGTTCGAAAGGTCTCATGTTCATATGTATTTTAAACTTTTTAGTATGAAACTCATTTTTAACACATGTAAGCATTAGGAATTCATCAAGTTTTTAAATCATGTAAAGACGGTGTTTGTTCTATTAATTCTACATTACTACATGAAAATCATATTATTCTGCATTTTGAAGTCAAATTTACCGCTTCGGTGGCATAGTGGTCTAAGCAATGGCTTCTGGTCATTCGTCCGAAATGGGTCCGAGCTCGAATCCGAGTGAGGCATGGATGTTGTGTTTGTCTTACGACACTGGTTCTTCTCCTTCCCTGGAACCAGCGACCCAAAATCAGAGACAGGCAACTGCTTATAGCCCACTGAGTTGCTAACAGTGGTCATTAAACCCCCAATCTAAAAAAAAAAAAAGAAAAAAAAAAAGTCAAATTTTACTCTTGAGAACATTTACACAAACTATGGGGATCAGTTCTGCTCTGGATGACTAAGACCTGCTGCCACAATGATAAAAGCACTTTTCCTTTCAGCATACACTACAGTTTTGAATCTGGAAAATAACTTTTAATTAATTATCACTTCATGATTGAGAATTTCCAAATTCCCTTTTTTTTTTTTTTTTTTTTTTGATTGGAGGTTTAACGACCACCGTGAGCAACTCAATGGGCTATAAGCAGTCGCCCGTCCCTAATTTAGAGTCGCTGGTTCGCTGGTTCCAGGGAAGGGAGAGAGCCAGTGCCTTAAGACAAACACAACATCCATGCCTCAACGGGATACGAACCCTGACCCCTTTCGGACGAATGATCAGAGGCCATCGCTTAGACCACTGCGCCACCGGGGTGGCATTTCCAAATTCCTACACAAAACTAGAAAACCCAAATTTCCGGATTTAGAATATTACAAAGACCCAGAGTTCTGGGCTATACACGGATAACAAACAGGCCTGAGTTATGTTACTGTGGCTTGGAGCTGCTTTGTTCTATGTGATAAAATAGACACACTTAAATTGAAATCAGAAGATGCACTTGGACTTCAACACTTGAACAAAGATATTTTCCAGTTTTTGAAAAACTGGGCACAAGAGAATTACAATTAATAACATTTCCCTGTGTCAAAACTAATGACTTGAATATGCTTACGTGTGATTTACAAAATCCATTTACTTTCATGATGCTTTTACTTGTCTTAACTTATAACTATCTTCAATTACATTTTGTTTTTGTATATCCACACATATACTTGGGAAAATCGCACTCTTGGTCAAAAGAGTGTTATTAATTTTGTTGTTTACGATCAGCGTCTGAAACATTTAGTTGTTGACACTCACGATGAGAGTTGAGGATGTTGCCTTTGATCATTACTTGGTAGTGTCATGAGTGAAACTGAATGTTGGTTGGAGGAAAAGGAATAGAAAAAGACCTAGGATGGAAAGAATAAAGGTTGAAAGATTCCCTGAAGATCATCAGCATTACTCTAACTTACTCAGAGAATGACTTAAGAAAATGAAGTCATGTGAGAGGGATGTAGAAAAGAAGTGGGAATAAAATTAATAAATGTGTTGTCACTGTTGCTGAAGAGGTCTGTGGAATGGGTAGCAATGGAGGTGATGATTGGTGGAATAATGACATTAAATAGGCAGTAAAGAGAAAGAAGGAAGCCTATTTGGGGATGTTGCAAGGTAGACTTTCTGTGGATGAATATCGCTGTAAGAAGTGTGAAGCTGGTTTGTCAGAGTAAGGCAAAAGATAGGAAGGAGAAGGGGCAAAAGCATGAATTGGCTTTTTAGAAAGATAGAAAAACTTTTTGAAGTACACGAGACTCCGGAAAAACAGGGGAAACAAAGTTATAAGTTGTGTGATGAATAGGATCGGGGAAATGATACGGGAGCCCAATGAGTCAAGTGAAAGATGGGGTGAATACTTCTTGAGTTATTAGATCAAGAAAGCAAAGGCAATTCTGAGACAGAAGCAGATGATGTTACAGTGAAAGATGGAAGCACAGGAGGGATCTCAGGAGAAGCAGTGTGTAAAGCTCCAAAATGTTTTCACAATGGTAAGGATCCAGGAGTTGATGGCATAACTGCTGAGATGTCGAAATATGGTGGTGAATCCAGAATTGACTGGTTAACTGAAATTTGCCAGTTGTGCTGGGAGTCAGGAATGGTCCCTCGGGATTGGAAGGATGCTATCATTGTTCCCCAGTATAAGGGAAAAGGTGATCAGACTGACTGGAAGAACTATCGAGGTATTGGTCTACTGAGTGTGCCAGGGAAAGTGGTTGGTAAGGTCATTATTGAAAAAGTATTTGGGTATGCAAAAATTTCCACCGTTTTAAGGAGAAAGAAACAATCAGGAAACCAGTACACATTTATTCAATGAAATATTGGCCATTAGCACCAATGAGCTTTTGCCATTTTTCAGGCAACAAACGAATGCCCCTGTGATAGGACTCGGGTTTTGAGCTGAAGAATGCAGTGACGAAATTTTCCACCTCTGGAACTGTGGTTATGAACTGCTGTTGGGCTAGGGCATGTTGCATAGAGCAAAACAGATGAAAGTCTGAGGGTGCATTGTTCAGGGAGAAAGCTGGGTGTGGTAAAACCTTCCAGTGTAACTGCTCAACGATTGATTTCGTGGTGGCACCGACATGTGGTCTGGCATTATCGTGTAACAGGATGACTGGGCAGCATACTTTACCTGTCCATGGGCATTTTTGTTCGATTGCGGCGTTCAGTTTTGTCAACTGATCGCTATATCGTTGTGCAGTGATTATTTAGCTCAGTTTCAACAGTTCAAAGTACAGCACTCCATGCATATCCAACCACACACACAACAGCACTTTTTCCTCGTAGATATCCTGTCTTACAGTGGATGTTGATGGCTGGCCTGGGTCGACCTAGGATCACTTGCATATGGGGTTGTTACAATAGACCCACTTTTCATCGCCGGTGACAACCTTCCACAAGAAATTATTTCCTACAAACCTCTTCAGCAACGACATGCAGATGCCCAAACCAATCTTTGACCAATATTATGCTCTGTTAAAGTATGGGGAACCCACTTACCAATCTTCTGGATTTTCCTAAAGGCCTGTAGATGCCGTACCACAGTTGATTGAGTTACTTTCAAACGTTTTACCAGTTGTGTGGTCTATTGTGTGGCATCCCCTTGCAACACTGATTCCAACTCCACGTCTGCAAGTTCCTGCGACCTACCTGCACATGGCTTGTCTTTCAAACTTAGATCACCTTTCTTAAACCTGGCAAACCATTCTCAACATGTCCGCTCACCCATAACCGTTTTGCCATATGCCTTACATATTGTACTGTATGCTTCACTTGCACTTTTCCCTAAATTAAACATGAATAGCAAACAGTGCCGCAAATGAACTTTATCAACCACCATGCTTGGCTTCATGTATGAACTGACAGTGCTGGTCGCCGGCCGGTTAGATTCCTACAGCACCCACTAGCGGGGGAGGCAGAAACTTTTGCATACCCCTAACGCAAGGTCTTACATCAGAGAAAGTGAGGGATGTTCAGAGTGGTTTTATGCCTGGTAAAGGCTGCATTAACCAAATTTTTGCATCACGCATGATGATTGAAAAGTATCTGGTTGTTGGTAAGAAAGTTTTTGCTGCCTTCATAGATTCAGAGAAAGCTTATGACCGAGTAAATAGGACACTTTTGTGGAAAATATTGAATGAATATGGTGTTATTGGGAATCTACTTAATAGTGTAAAAGCCATGTATGCTGGCAGTAGAGCTTGTGCACAAGTGAATGGTGTGTTATCAAAATGGTTTTCTATTGGTGCAGGAGTCAGACAAGGTTGTGTAATGTCACCATGGCTGTTTAATATATTTATGGATGTGTGCACGCATGATGCCAAGATGGACAATACTGGTTTATGTCTTGGTAATATCAATGTGTGCAGATTGCGTATGCTGATGACACAGTCATATTGGCAGAGAGCAAAAGTGAGTTGCAGAGTATGTTGTCTTGGATGTATGAAGTTTGCATGAAATTCAAACTGAGTATAAATAAGGGGAAAAAAAAGTTATGGTTTTTGAGAGAGGAATGAGTAGCACTGAATGTAATGTAAGTATAAATGGCACTGTGACTGACCAGGTGAGTGAGTTTGTGTATTTAGGAAGCATGTTTGACAGAAGAACAAATTGGATGGTGAAATTAGTAGGTGAGTGAATTCTTCATTGAAAGTCATAGCTGCTCTGGGAGGTTTTCAAAGGAATGGTGGGTTCTCTAGAGAGTCCTGCATGGCTGTGTATGAGAGTGAAATTGTTCCTACTCTGATGTATGGCAGTGAAACCTGGGTACTGCAGAAAAAACATAGGAGTTGTTTGTGTGCTGGAGAAATGTGTTACTTACGTGGGGTTTGTGGCAAGACACAGTCTGATTGTGTGAGGACTGAAGATGTGTTGCAGTTGTGTAATGTGAAGCAAATTTTTTTTAAAAAGGTGGAGACTAATATGCTTTGGTGGTTTGGACATGTTGAAAGAATGAGTGATGAGATGCTTACTAAGAAGTTTTTTTTTAGCCCAAGTAGCAGGAAGGAAATGCAGATGAAGGCCAAGGGTGTCATGGAAGGATCAGATTCAGGAGTGCCTGCCTGCATGAGAAAAAGATTATGAGTATGAAGTATAGAAGGTCTTGTGTACGTCATGTGATTGATGTCAGTGAAGCCCGAGTTGTGTGCCAAGATCGCTGTAAATAGAGAAGTTTGATACAGCAACAGTAAGCAAACAAGTTAAAAATTTATCTGGTAGTTAGTATTTCTTTGTGGAGCTAACCTCTGAATCTCAGAGAACAGTTTAGTGATATGTCTGTATGTATGTAACTACATAACAAATTTGTTTTTTAATATTTCAGCAAACCATTCTGTGCCCACCACATCTGAAGTGACCGTTTCTGCAGTAAATTATATGTTGTGAAGTTAACACTTAGCATTAAAGAAACTAAACCAACAATTGCTTGCCATGATTTCTTTGTTTTCTCAGGAGTAACATATCCTCATGTCTTCGAAGAGTCATAAAACAATTACTTTTAAACATGTGAATGTTGGTTGGTGCACTTCTGTTTATCTGCACATTCCATTAATATAATGCATTTTTGAGGCACATATATACTTTCAGAAATGGAAACCATAAACATCCTATAATATTAAAATACTTTAAGACACAGTACATACCACTTGAATTGCAAAAATGTACAGTTACGTATTTTGCGCGTATAACTTCAGTCTTATTTCCAAAAGTAGTACATGGTTAGGAAGCAACACGAATGATATAGAAAGTATGCAATATACGCACAACAAATATATGAAGCTACACTGGTCTCCATAAATTAAGCAACAAGTTGAAAAAATTGTGATAACTCAAAAATATGCAACCGATTCGGATGAAATTTTGTAATATGCTTTATCAGACCAAATGCCAAAAAAAAAAAAAAAAAAACAACAAAAGAACATGTGATACAAATCATTTACATTTTGTGTGAGTGATGTAAATATGAAAATACAGAAATATAGGTATCAAGATGAAATAGGAAAAGGTACTTCAATACGGAGTGTGGTTATCCCTAACAGCGATGTTCCATGCTGTTAATTATGGTGTTGAGCAGTTCCATGGCCTAGCTGCATCCATTGCTCGAGCAAAGCAGTGTACAGACACTGCAGAGTTTGGGGAGTGGGCTAGAGCCAGCAACTGCCTCCCGAGAAGCATCCCAGACATGCTCAATGGGATTCAAATTGGGAGAGCATGCTGGCCACTCCATATGGACTATAGCCTCCTGTTCCAGGTACTGGTGCATGAGGTGAACTGTGTGAGGACGGGCGTTACCCGCCTGCAGTACAAACATATCACCAATTGCGGCTGCATACGGATGAACAATAGCGTCCAGGAGGTCGTCTCTATACCTCTGAGCATTGAGGTTTCCATGTGGCAACACATAGAGAATGGCACAGCCACCTAACGATATGCCTGCCCACACCAGAACACTACCACCACCACCATACGTGTCCCTTTCCTGGATATTGGAGGGAAGATACCGAGCACCGGCCTCTCAGCGAGAATCATCCTATAAACAGTATCGCGACTCATCAGTGAACAGAACGGACCTCCACTGATTTTGTGTACCATTTCACATGCATTTGTGCCCAACTGAAGCGTTCCATCAGGTAGCGGGAATTGAGACACATGCACAATACCAGTCGCCGAGCATACAGTCCTGTACCGCTGAAGCTGATACCATCCGTCCAGTGGCTGCCACAAGCACAGCTCTGAGATGAGTCTGTGTAGCCGTCCTGTTCCGCCTTGCCGAAAGCTGCAAATACTGGTTATCCACAGAGGTCATTGACCTTGGCCCACCTTCGCTATACCTCGTGAAGATGCGCCCTTGGCTTGGAACTGCTGCCACATCTTGCTGACCACAGAATGATCGACGTTGAGCCATCTTGCGATGTCTGCCTGCTGTTGCCTTGCTTTCAGCTGGCCTATCGCTCTATAGCGTAACTCCGCTGGAAAATGACATCTCAAAGCCATGTTAACAAAATCGCTATCTTGAAATCTTGTCATTCACTGTCGCCCATGAATTGGTGACTCCCTCTGAAACAGCTGGTTTTAAGCTATTGAGCATTTGTATAAAGAGCTGCCAGCACCACTTCTTTGCCTTCTGCACATTGATGTTGTATGCCTCCATCCGTAACATATGCAAATTTCGTGCAATTTGAACTATATTTCGCCCAATTATCGCAATTTTTCGGTTTGTTGAATTTATGGAAATCAGTGTAATTGGGTAAATACATTAGTTATTTGCATTTTTGAACTTCCCTTTTTGTTGGTAAAGTTCGATTAACACTTACCACACGTGGGGCTTGGCTTTCAATTCTTATTTCCGTTATGTGGATGTGGCATGGGGGTTTTTCATTTAGTTGCGGGTCCATTTCATTTTTTTTTTTCCCCCGTTGGTATTTATCTGGCCTCGTCCCTAAATGAGTTTTTTTTCCTTTGCTGCCTCCTCATTTACTTCAATAATTTTTCATAACCCGAGTACTTTCGGTAATACTCCATTACCGTCATCGAGGGGACGTTTTGCTCCGACTAGCACGGACCGTGTCAGCTGGGCATTTCGGTGGTTCTCGCGGGCTGCTTCTGTCATCGGCTATCACTTCTTCTTGGGCGTTGTGGCGCCATCTCTTGTTGGTCACTGATCTCATTTTTCGATCTTTTTCATTTTCTTGCTCAATTTTAATTAAATTTCTCCAGCTGTTTCTCAAAATATTAGGGTCATTATGGTTGCAAACTTTTGCCCTATTTTTTTCAATCATTACCGACTCTGCTATTCTGAGGTGTTTTTCGGATTTACAGCTTTTAATGATTTTTATATTTTCGAATTTAGCATATTTTTGGTTATCCAGACAGTATTGAATAAGTGCTGTTTTTTCTTCTTTTTTCTGCCAATTTTTTACGTGTTGTTTTAATCTGTGTTTAAGCTTATTTTTGGTACTTCCTATATTTAAGCCATTAGAGGATTTTCAGTAATACGAATTGAGTAAATACCTGCTTTTTCTAACATTTTTATTTTTTCATTATTTTTTATTACCATATTTTTTATGGTATTTACTTTCCTCCAATTTGAATGTTATGCTTTTTACAAATATTATTAATTTCATTGGTAGTACCTTTAATGTAAGGAAAACCATTTAAATATTTGACTTCTTTTTTATTTACTACAGCATTATTTTTTATTTTCTTTATTACTTCTGTGTTCCATTTTTTTATTAAATGGTTAGGATAACCAAAGCTACCTGCAATTTTTTTCTGAATTTGATTTCTTCATTGATGAACTGACTATTTTCAGAGTGCGTATATGCTCTTTTAATTAAGGTTTTTAGACTATTACATTTTTGAGGATAAGGATGTGCCAAATTGTACAGGATTAGAGCCGGAACAAATGAACTTTTCCGATAAACCTTGTATAGTAACTTATCTGTGGATTTGATAACTTGTACGTCCAAAAAGGCTATTGCATTATTTTTTTCAATTTCAACAGTGAGTTCTATAGTTGGATATAAAGAGCTGTAACATTTTGTTAATTTTCTTAATTCTTCTTCATTCAGTTTTGATAGAATGAAAATATCATCCACGTATCGACAGTACACTTCTGGTTTTTCTTCCATATGATGCAGGACATTTTCTTCAATTTCGTTCATCACAACCTCAGCATATAAAGTTGAGCCTCCTGAATTTTGCTTGAATATTTTGTTCTTGTATGTAAAAATATTATTTTCATATAAATAGAATAAAACTTTTTTGAATTCATGAATTCGTGTGTTATTTAAAATTTTAAGATTTTGCAACTTCTTAATGATAATTTCAATAGCTTCTGGAACAGGAGTGCTTGGATATAATGCTTTAACGTCCATGCTTGCCATATTTAAGTCCTTTAGGCCAGTTTTCACATTTTTAATTTTCTCAATAAATTCATACGTGTTCTTGATGGTGAACTTGTTGTTCATGAAAAAGGGTGCTAGGAACTTTTAAATGTTTTTCTCTGATGTTATCAATGGTGAGTTTTTTTTTTTTGAAACTATCAGTCTCATTGGAGCACCATCTTTGTGCGTTTTTACCTTTGCAACAATACGTGGTATGCCTGCTCCCATTGGTGGAAAAGAGCGCTTGATTTCATCAGTATTACCGAAAGTACTCGGGTTATGAAAAATTATTGAAGTAAATGAGGAGGCAGCAAAGGAAAAAACTCATTTAGTGACGAGGCCAGATAAACACCAACGGGGAAAAAAAAAATGAAGTGGACCCGCAACTAAATGAAAAACCCCCATGCTGCATCCACATAATGGAAATAAGAATTGAAAGCCAAGCCCCACGTGCGGTAAGTGTTAATCGAACTTTACCAACAAAAAGGGAAGTTCAAAAATGCAAATGCATTAATGCACGTTAAAAAAATAACCTCCAATATCGGAAGTAAATTGAAACTTAAATACATTAGTTATATTAAAAAAAATTTAAAAAACATGGTAGATTATCATCCAGACTAGAGTCTTGATCACCTGAGAGAGACTGGCTGTCACATTTGAATTTGCAAGTGTTTCATTATGATTGTTACTAAATGATAGGAGGAATTTCCAAATGATGACGATAAAATAAAGACTACTGGCATTTGCAGTTTGAAGACAAGGCTATTTCAAGGCTCTCATGAAAATGTAGACCCTTTTGTTGAAGAAAGGAGCAATTTCATCAGTATTCTTCCAGAGAGACACTGCTGATATATCTGAGAGAATCAATAATGCCAAAGAAGAATTAGGTCTTCCTTGAGTAACATCCTTTTCATGCTCAGCCAGAAATTTAGTACTGCTGCAAAATGTGCTGTTAATGTAAAATCCAACTGGAAATATAGTTATATGATTGATAATACATTTCTTTTTTGATTGGAGGTTTATCGACCACTGTGAGCAACTCAATGGGCTATAAGCAGTTGCCCGTCCCTACACTGGTTCCAGGGAAGGGAGAGAGCCAGTGCCGTAAAACTCACTAGGATTCGAACTGGGACCCCTTTCGGATGAATGATCAGAGGCCATCACTTAGACCACTGCGGCACTAGGGCATCTTAGATAATACATGGAAATGGGAATTTCATATACATCAGAAACATTAAGGTTTTTTATTTTATCTCTGTCCACAAGGATTAGTTTCATATCAATCATATAACTATAGGATTTGAAAATTTGATGCAAATTAATAACATCATGGCACCTCCAATTATTAATCTACAGTGAAAAATTTCTTTAATTATGGGTTTCATAGAGACAATTTTTAATACATTTGGTTGTCAAATTTGAGAACTAAAACCAAGTTCACTGTCAGGACAGAGTCCTGGTGATGTACTAGGTTAGTTTGAAAATTTGACAACCAAATGTATTAAAAATTCCCTCTATAAAATCCGTAATTAAAAAAATGTTCACTGTTGATTCAAATGTTAAGCAGACTGGTCTATAAATGGAATACATCCAGCAAATTATAAATGTCTGTTGATGTCTAAAGAATGGAGAGTAGTGAATTTCTGAACTTTAAACTTTTTATGAATTTGTCCACCAGCTCACTAGAGAATTGATGTTGGGTAGCAATGGTGTTGATATACTTATTTTCAAGGTGAAAGAAGCCGGGTAATCGCAGATGATGTTGGCACGAGTAATAAAATAAGTAAGTGCAGGAAACTTGTAGGCACCAAAAGTATGTTAAGTGAGGGGTTTTATATTGGTAGCAACAGTAGGTTTACAAAAATAGAACATTCAATCTTGCTTCCGATTCTTGCAAGGTAAACGTCTAGGAAATTAATGGTATGTTGGCCTTTTTTCTGTTAGTTTATTTGTTTGGGGGTTATAATAACCACCATGAGCAACTACATGGGCTATAAGCAGTAATGTGTCCCTAATTTATGGCTACTGGTTCCAGGGAAGAGATAAAACCAGTGTAGTAAGACAAACACAACATCCATACCTCACTGGGATTCGAATCTGGACCCAACTGCGATGAATGATCAGAAAACCACTAAGACCACTGCTCCACCAAGGCAGCTATTGTTGACCTCCTTAAGCATAGTAAATTTGATGGAAGGGAAAAGTTCAGTGACTCCTGAGATGAGCTCAAGTAGGTTGGTTACAAGAAGAATGAGGCCAGACAACAAATATGTCATCTACATATTAAAGCCAAACAGTGGATTGAAGATGATGCTTAGCATGATGGAATTTTTGATATGTTGTAAGAAGATAGCAATGAAATAGCTTCTGTTTCAAACTGTAAGCCCCATCACTTGGAAATCTCTCCTATCGTTGTGCAACGACCATAATGAAGCACTTGAAAAATCAAATCTGGCAACCAGTCTTGCCCCAACTGTTAACAAGTAATCAAGTCCCAAGCTAGGTTGAAAGTCTTCTGTATTTTTTAATTTTTCCTAATGTAACTAGCATGTTTACTCAACTAAATTCAAGCTTTCAAAAAAGTTTGTTCATAAGTATAATATGAAAGTACAAGAACAGCTCAAACCATACAAGTTTTGAAGTGAAAGGTCACAAAATGTTGTTTAAGGATCTCTTGCACAGTACTCTCAGAATAATACTTGAACTTTTTTTACGCTGGTTTTCCTTGATATTTATACATTCAATTGTTTATCAAAGATGTTATCTCTCAGTGTAGATCCTGTCCTACACTCAATTTCAATCACAAGTGATTGCGAACTTTGGCAATTTCTCATATTTTCTGTAATCAGACCTTCACAAAGACAGACTTCTCCGTTATCATGTGGTTACTTGATATGGAATCACACTGTACTGGATACGTGGTATGGAATAAGGTGCACAACTAGAACTTGGGGGGGGGGGGGGGTTGATATCGATGAAAGTGCATATGAACAGTACACCAATAATTTGCATGCAATATCAACAATTTTTTCATATTTTTGGGGAAACAAAATTTTTGCCCCAAATTAGTATCACTAGATACTTAATTGGCACCATTAAAATAAGTGTCATTATTGAGCAAAGTACAGAAATTAACAAAGTATTCTATAATGAAAAAGTAAAAATTAAATAATAAATTCCAGATAATCAGATAAAAATAATGCAAGCACTTTATCATAAACATAATTACAATATAACGGTAATGCACTGAAGAAATGTGCTTGAATGAGCAACAGCGAACGTGTTTCATTTTAACTGGTGTTATGTTTCAATTAATGTTTCATTATTTCCAGAAAAAGGGGGAATGCTGGTCATGGGCTTAGAAATTTCACCACGAACATCCACTTTACCAGATGAACTTTAGTGCCAAATAGATGGTATCATAAAATCCTAAAATCCTTCCATCATACTCTAAGTGGTTAGACCCTAGTGGGTTACAACAGCTAGGGGGCACAGGATCATACCCTAGGGGGTTATACCAGCCCTGACTCTAGTTAGGTGGCTTCACAAGAACAAGTTTATTCCTTTTTTGTCTCAACCATATATATGGGCAGAGAAAAAAGTCAAATAATTGTGTTGTCTGTGCTTTAGTGTCAGGTTGCAGATAGGAAGCCTGATAATGTACTGTAGTAATGCAAAACATTTACAGTTTTCTTTTAAGGCTGCTCTGTGGAAAAGAAAATTGAATCAAACTGCGACAGACACATAGACAGCAAAGCAGCACTGCTAATACCAATCCTAAAAAAATATATCTGGGATCTGGAGAGGGTTTCAACACTTAAAACCCTTTCGTCATAGCACCCTTATAAGGAATCACACTGTACTAGTTACAAAATATGAAAGAATGGTTACATTCTCTTAACACACCATACTTCTTAGAAAAAAATGTCAGATTTTGCAAATATCAATCAACTGGAAGTATACGACAAATACTTGAATCATAACACAATAAAGAGAAAATCTATGCTTTGTGAACTTCATTAGGTCTGTAACAGTTACAAATGCTACATTAATATTACTTCTAGAAGGCAAAGTTCAGAAACTATGAGGGCAAGACTGATGCTAATCAATGAAAACCAGGATTAAACTCCGCTCAAATGATTTTCTCGTTGCTGCTGTTTAACTTTCCTTTACGCTTTATCAGTTAAAGTGAAGAGTCACTGTCTTTGAAAAAAACAGCAGATATCTGCAGTTTTACAGAAATGTCTACTAAATGTTTATTAACCATGTTCATTCCTACATGATGTTTCTATCCTAATGTTTACACCTTAGTAAAAATGGCCATCATTAAAAAACAATCATTTGAAGAGTGCAAAACAACAATATAGTACCCAAGGGAGGGGTGGTGAATAAAAACACAGAACCATGAGAAAGTAAATCATAAGACAAGAAAACTACTCCAAATCATGAAAAATAACACGAGAACAATGTAAAATGCATGGCCAAAATGTGAGAAAATAGTGCAGTAACTCATGTAAATGACATCAGAACATGAGAAAAGCATATCAAATATACAGTAACACCAGAACAAAAGAAAAAAAAACCCACCAAAAAGCACAGAAGTATATATACCTATATATACATTAAAACAAGCATAACCCTCTGCACTCCAAAACCTGAGGAATGTACATTAACACACAAAACAGTAAAACCAGGTACAGGAAAGTGTCAAACAACATAAGAAAACAATATCAAAGCTTGAAAGATTATACCCAAACAACAACAGTTTCAGCACGGGATGTCCATAACCCCTCTTCCTCCGAAAAAAACTTTTCACATTTAATTGACAAAGATCTCAAATAATTCCTTCTTCCGAAGAAAATTTTTCACATTTAATTGGCAAAGATCGTGAATAATTAATGTATTTACTTTTGTAAAATTATAGTAATGAATGCACAGATGTTTGTAGAACCATTAAAATATGCTGGGAAGTAGGAGATTAAATGTTCTGTTCTAACGTGTGTGTGTGTGTGTGTGTGTGTGTGTGTGTGTGTGTGTGTGTGTGAGTGAGAGAGAGAGAGAGAGAGAGAGAGAGAGAGAGAGAGAGAGAGAGAGAGAGAGAGAGAGAGAGAGAGAAAAGCAATGCATGTGCTCTGTTTAATTCCATATTTTCACAAACTTCAGACAGACAATCACTAATAAGATAATGAATGGTGCAAGAATGACTTGATGAAGTGAAGTACATAGAAGTTCCTTTCAACAAAAGTGGGAATCATGCCTTGCGAAGGAATAAACAAATATTTTTAACGAATTACCAGTCATATTGCTTAGGCATGATTCAATAATTCAAGCTGGAAAGCTTTCTGTTAAATTAAGAAGCCATCTGAATAGAAGGGCTCAAATTTATTTTGCAAGATTCTATCCAGACTTGATATCTAAAAAGCACGGAACTTGTTTCCTTGCAAAGCAGGCAACAGAACTCCAAGGAAACAGTGATCATTTTTGAGTTGTTTTACCAACTTTGTGATTTAGAAATTTAGAACAATATTTTTAATGGAAAAAGTTTTTAAAATGCTGTGCAATGCCAGAGAAGGGCAGCTTTGCCAGGTTGTGCATGTGATCCTTCTACAAAGCTCCCTATCAGTGTTTTTTTTTTCTTTACAGACCAGAGATGTCCCCCCAAGGAAAATTTCAGATTTCTGAATCTGCCCCTGTACCCAAACATAGGAAACTGAATAAAACATAAAACAAGAATTACGGCAACAAATCAGATAGAAAAAAATAAAAAGTCTCAAACCTTACTGTGCTAAGGTATTTCTATGCAGTTTTTTTTTATTTTAATCCATGGTTACCAGAAGATTTTTAACAAAAATTGTATTTTAAACCCTCTACTGGGAAAATTTTAGAAAAACTTTAAATTCATGGAAAAAATTATAGTCATACCCCCTTTCCTTCCATAAAATCATGGTTTTAAAAACAAGGTGATTTAGAGCTCAGATACAGTGATAATTGCCTTATTACACCCTCTAGTAGAAGAAGTTCATGTGGAAGATTATAAAGAATGCAATAATATTAACAGCAGTTAGAACTAGCTGGTAGCTAGCTGTTAAAAGAATTTTTCCAGTCTGACCTGTAGAAGCTGAGACATAACTGAACAAATAGCTATCTGAGTTTAAAGTAGTCCAGATGGTCCCTTCTATTAAGACAAAACTGTCTTGAGAAAATAATAGAAAAAAGGAAATTTCAAAGTAATTGATATTTTATCTAAAAAGTTACTTACCGTGGGAGACTCATGAAAACTCAAGAATATAAAGCTAAATTTCATATATTGGTGTCAGAGTTATGTAATAAAGAAAAAAAAATCCACTTAACATTAAGACAAAAAATCTATTAAAAGAAGAAGTAATTTCCAATATAAAATGTGAATGTCGTCTCAGCTTCATGAAAAGACTGGAAAACTGCTTCTGACAAGAACAGAAGAACATAAAACAGGAATAAAGAATACTGTAAGCAAGACACAAGGATTTGAGCAGACATGTTTAAAATATATGTCATACAAACTTTGGCACTGCTTAGAAATTCTGGCTTGAAAACAGTATTTTCTCCCTCCCCTTTTTCTCTCACACACCAATAGGAAAAGGGTACAGAGATCACGAGAAGAAGAATAAAAAGAATAAAGTTAAATGAGCAGATGAGTTCATTCTTGCCTTCAGAATAGAAAGACCTACTTTACTTGACAGTGTCCTGGGGAAGGATTAGTGTTCAACCATTCCTTAGGATTTAGGCTACAGTCATTCAAATCAAGAAGAATTAATTCAAGTAAGAATTAATCAGCTCCTAGTAAATCCATGATCCCACATTTAGTGCAAGAGTTAGTTTCATAGAATTTTCTTACAGAAACAATGGTTTTCAAAAAAAAAAAAAAAAAAAATGGAAGGATAAAAGTAAGGAAGTGCAATGCAAAAGAAAAGTAAGTAGACTGATAAGACAACTTGTTAACAACTTATATTTGGACCAAAGTATATTTAAATTTTTTAAGCACTCCCCAAGTTATTCTGCCTGTAATTTTTCTCTTTCCATTCCCCACTCTTGAGATATTCAGAGAATTTAGTTTTTTATCATGATAATAATGTAACACACTTAAATATTGCATTTCCTAATCATATAAATAGGTGATTTTATTCTTTTGTGCATAGCATGGTTGGCCTTTTAACACAGATAGATGAACAAGTCTTTCCAAGGTACCCGAAGTTGAGTTTTTCACTTCTATTTTAATTAAAAATCAGATACTCTATTATAAAAATGGAAATAAAAGACAGCTTTCAGAAGATGCTATGAAATACAGAACTTGCATACCATTACAAAAATATTAAAAAAATTACAAGCAGGTACCTGGTTTAAAATATAAACATAAAAACAATAAAACAAAATGACCAGGTTTATAGCCTATCCAACTAAATTTGACGCCAACACATCCTGTAACACTGACAACGTACATGATAGATTTAAACTTCCTATGTTGCAAAGCGATTTTACAAAATGGACATCACATAACAACACAGATTCTGTACTTCAGAATATGCAATGACACAATGTGTATACTAGATAATGGTAAATAATAGAATTTCTCTCTTAAAACAAGTATGACACTGACAAAGCTGCAAACAATTTAAATTGCTTCTCATTGTGTGAAAAAATAATAAGATATTGGGAAAATTACACGAGGAAGGTGATGCAGGTCTAAGTGACTTGCCTATCGAAGGAAAACCTGTGACAGCTATGAGTAAGAACATGCGAATTTACGAACTGATAAAAGCCAAGTGGTCAGAGATGTAAGTTTCTGGCTAGTCATTCAAGCAGGTCCTGGTTTTGAGTCTTAGACAATGTGCAGGTAGCACTAACTCTATTCTTTCCCTAGAACCAGTGGCCCTAAGTTAGGGACAGGCAGCTGCATATAGCCCAGCTCTAGAGTTGCTCACAGCAGCCATTAACCACCCACTCAAACAAACAAACTGATAATTAATGACTTCATGGCTTCCTCTAATTACTTTCAGTACCTTAAATTACTTAACAGGAATTATAGAGGATAAATTTATTAAGGTACATTACCTCTCAAATTTTCGACCTATACACTAGATCATCGGCAGGAGTTCCTGCGTCTTACTAAAGCCAGTAGTGTGGAAGGAGTACAAAAGCCAGTCCTGTGGAAGGAGTACTAAAGCCAGTCCTGTGGAAGGAGTAAGATGCAGGAACTCCTGATGATGATCTAGTGTATAAATTGAAAATTTGAGAGGTAACGTACCTTAATGAATTTATCCTTTATAATTTCCGTTAAGTATTTATGGTACTGAAAATAAACTGATACAAAATGATGAATGATTCACTACTTATGAAGTGACGGCTTTAGTTGAGATTGGAAAACATCCTGTATAATATCTGCAAACTAAGCAAAAGAAATCAAATACACGCAATGAACTGAACCAAACCCCAAGTATCATATATAAACTATAAAACAACATAAAAAAATCACAATGAATCTGTAGTAGACTGCCCTCACAAACTTTGCTTGTAACATGAACATATAGATTTTAAATGTTCATCAGGTTGGTTGGTTAGTGAGTTTTATGTTGCAAGATCCATAAAACACTACAAAGCAGTAACCACACACTAAAAATTAAAAAAAATAAAAAATAGAAAAAAATTAAAAGTAAAAAGTTTAAACTATATATGAAGGCTAGCATGCACTAAGAGCACAAAAGCCATTTAAAAGACTGACAGAAGAAAACTAAATATTTTAACCTTAAGCAACTCAGCGTGTTGAACCAAAGTATGCTAAATATTGGGTTGACGGAAAAGTCATGACGTATTTTGGCACCCGATGGCGGTTGGGCGGTTTTCGAAGTACTAGAGGTATGCGCATGGCATTTGACAGGTGCCAGTTCTAGCTGCAGTCTAAAAGGAATCTGTTATCGCTATAGCATTCGACAGGTGCCAGTTCTAGCTGCAGTCTAAAAGGAATAGTGAGCGATTTGGTTGATTTGTGGAGATTTGACATCTAGTTGAAGATGGAAGACCAAACTGTGCATTTTTGCCATATTTTGCTGTTTTACTTCCGTAAAGGGAAGAACGCATGTCAAGCTTGTGAAAAGTTGTGTAAAGTGTACAGTGATAATGCTGTACAAGAACGTCACTGCCAGTGGTGGTTCGCAAAATTCTGTGCTGGTGATTTTGACCTCAACGATGCTCCTCGGTCCGGGAGGCCAACCAAGGTTGACGACGACCAAATGAAGGCACTGATCAAGTCAAACCCATGTTACACAACACGAGAGATTGCAGACACATTGCACATCCATCATTCAAGCCTTCACGACCACCTGAAGAAGCTGGGATACGTAAGCAAACTCGATGTGTGGGTTCCTCATGAACTCAAAGAAGCTTAATTGATGGCACGTATAAACATCTGTGATATGCTCATTAAACGTGAGGAAAACGAACCTTTTTTGAAGCGACTGATAACTGGTGATGAAAAATGGATTGTGTACAACAATGTGCTGTGCAAACGGTCTTGGTCCCGACGTGCTGCTTCACCTCAAACGACATCCAAAGCAGACATTAATCAGCGGAAGGTTCTGGTCTCAGTTTGGTGGAATTTTAAAGGTGTCGTGTTTTTCGAGTTCCTACCATGGAACCAAACAATCAACTTGAATGTGTACTGTCAGCAATTGGACAGTTTGAACGAATCCATCAGCCAGAAATGTCCAGAGCTCATTCATCGTACAGATGTTGTGTTCCATCAAGACAACGTGAGACCACACACTAGTTTGATCACCCGCCAAAAATGATTGGAGCTTAGGTGGGATGTGTTGCCACATCCAGCATACTCGCCTGACCTTGCACCATCAGACTTCCACTTGCTTCGCTCTCTTCCACAGTCCTTGCATGGTATAACGTTCAATTCAGATGAGGCTGTAAATCAGCACCTTGTACAATTTTTCGCCATGAAAGACAGGTCCTTCTATGAACGAGGCATTCTGCAGCTCACTGAAAGATGGCAAAAGGTTATCGAACAAAACGGGCATTATATCATCGAATGATCTTTGTTCTTTCTATCAATAAATGACCTTTGCAAAACATGGCTAAAATACGTCATGACTTTTCCGACAACCCAATAGTAATGGAGCCAGCAGATAAAACAAGACAAAAGGAAAGAACATCGGCACAGTAGAAATGATGACATATGCAAAGGATGGAAACAGTAGTGATACATGAATTACACATCCCACATATTTGAGGGAGCATCACCCCAGAGTAAAAGTGTCAAGTTCCTCTGTTTGGTCCTTTAAAGGAACTGTCAGATAGGCAGAAACTTAATGATTTATTTTATGAAGACAGAGGCAAAGAATTTTTTTAACGCATACCAAACAGCTTCTACAGTGAAGGAATGTACGCTCTTACTGACACGTGGATTAAGCACATTGAACAACATGTTGATTGTATGGAAAACTGAGAATGATAATAAATGTATTAGTTCATTAGAGCAGACTTGAAAAAATACATTAGTAAAAAAGAACTAGTAGAATTACTGTTAACATGAATGTATCAAAACAGTCTACAGGTAAACACCTCAAAATTTATTTTAATAACATAACTATTCAATCAGAGCTGTAATTACCAGCATAACCCTACCTTCTAAGGATGAATTACTATAATCTTAAACTGCTGTTAAGCATTTCTATGACTCAACAGCATTACGTGACAGTTTCTCTCTTGAAGGCCCTTCTTGTAACACCAGCTATTGTAAAAATCAATTTATCTGGTTCAGTGTTAACAAAACTATAGACACTCCTTAGTACTCAATAAGTATCATTATTTAGTTTTTTTTATCAGAATAAAATGTTTTTGTATACATTAATGAGATTTATAGGTTATAATAAAAGTCCGGTAATATATAAGAGCTGACAAAAATCGAAAAATTGTCATTATAACGGACTTCTCGTTACAGCCGAATCATACAAGTACATACTACTGTACATACTACATGACACATAGAAATATCAATACTACATAATAAAAAAAGTGACCAAAATAATACATATTACTACCTGATGTTTGTAGCAAAGCACAACAAAAGCAGCACAGCCTTTGTGATTTTTCCAATCACTAATGACTTAAAAAATTATGACTACCATCCATATCGGTGCAACATAGAAAAGTTAAATGATCTTGACTGTGTTTTACCACTAAAGTGCTGTCAGGCAACAAGTTATAGAACAACATGCTTCATCTGCATTGCAAATGTCTTTTGCATTGTATTGAGCTAGAATTTATGAAAGGATAGGAGACCAGTCTTGAACCACTTGTGTGCTAACAGAAGCTGATTCTCCAAATATTTTTTGCATGGAAATTCCTTTTCTAGTTTTAAAACAGTTTAGCCAACCGTTCAAACAACTGAAATTCTTGATCTTCATTTCAATGCTTAATTCATTAGCTTTAGCTTTTTATCACTGGTCCACCAACAGGAATGTTTTTGGCTCGATCGTGGCAAAACCATGTAAATAATGCTCCCACCAATTCCTATGTTCACCATTCCATAACTTCATGGATTTCACCGGTGCATTATTCTGCAAAGCCGCATCCTTGATCTTCTCTTAGTCCTTTAAAATTATAATTAGCGTTGATGATGCAAGACCGAATTTTCTTGCAATCTCACTTTTCGACTTGAAACTTTTCTCACATTTGTACAAAACTTTTAATTTTGTTTCCAAAGTAAACCTTTCCTTTTATTCTCTATTTAGAGAAAGAAAACACATGACATACATGCATACATTTTTTTTTGATTTCCCACTATTGTGGATATGAGTAAGACAAAGCAGGAGGACAGCATCAGAACAGCCAAGCAGACTAACCACTGGTGACTCATCTATATGTGCAGCTGTACGCATTTATCTTCTTACAACTTCCTGGAATTTCAGGGAAAGAATTCGTTGGAAATCTTCGAAAGAAGAAAGATTGGCCATGCAAGTCTTTTGGTATAGCGGGCTCCTTAGATTTACAACTTGCAATACATGAAGATTTTTCCTATCTTTAACACTAACAAATTGACGGTGCATTTTGAATCTCTCATAACAGCGGGATTCTGGCTATAAACCATACTCGTAATAACAGACATTTACTATATTTATTTTAAACTTTCAGCTTCTCTTCGATGGAATATTTTTGCAAGCTGAACAACATAGAAGAGTCACTAACAAGTTGTGAAAACAATAATTCCAAAGCATCCCTACTTTCTGGACTCATTTCTCCAACCTCAGATGGAAAGCAAAATAATATTGCATATAGGGCATATGATTACATACATACACGTGCATAATTTGACAACTGAATTACTGGTGATATCTAATGAGTTTAATGTTAGATATGAGATATTTACAAGAATAACTTTTGGAACATTTAGAATCAAAGGCATCAATGCTTACCTGTAATAATCTCAAATTCTTTTAACACAATTGATTAGGTGAAGTGTGTTAAAAGAATTTGAAATTATTACAGGTAAGCATTGATGCCTTTGATTCTAAATGTTACAAATGTTATTCTTGTATTTATCTCATGTCTGACATTAAACTTGCAACCTTAAGGTGCAAACTTATCACCAAGAATTGTCTTATGATATATTCTAATGAAAACATAACTGAGGATATCTTTTTCTCTCTACTTTTACGAATGTGGCACTAATAAAAATATTTCAGTGACATTTTGTGGAATAAATAAAGCCATCCTGATACACCATAAAACAAAACAAATCATTTATTTTAAAGAAATAGCTAGGAATTGATTTAAAAAAAATGGGAGGTTACACATATGTAAAAGAGAAGATCACTTACAGATCACATATTCTATTTGTGTGGCAAAGCCACTGTGCATTAATATTACAGTGTGTAGCAGCGATGTAAAGTATCTCATACATACAAATTAATTTCTTGAAGTTTAAATATTATGCCAAGATTATGCATAAAATTGTCCTTTACAATCTCAAACCCAGTGAACTTTTTTCTGATGTCTGAGTAGGCTATATTGCCACGTAAACACGTGATCACACATATCGCATTTAAAATAGTTAGTTTTACTTGTGTGCAGACTGAGATGGCGATTCCATGAGAACTTGTTAGCTAGCACTTTTCCACACATATGACACTTCCATGCTTTGGATGCAAACTGAACAGAATGGAAAATACTGACATCTACAAAAGGAAAAACAGGTCACTTGATCTACTAAGAATACAAGTACCAAAATTTTTGAACATATTTAGCTAAAAAAAATACTGAAAACAAAAAGTTTATAAAAAACACTTGAATCAGTAATTTTGTACACAGTAAAACATTTCAAAATTCTGGAGGTAGGAAATAAAAAAGTAGAACATTTCAAAATTCTGGTATAGTAATATTTTAAAATTCTTAGAAATAATTATCAAAGATAGAATTTATAATAAATTTAAAAGCACATGGCTAAAATTTATCATATTTTTTTTATTATTCACCTTGAAAAAAGTTCCCAAAGGAGTGCAAAAGCTTGGTATTTGGAATTAGCACTATTAATAAATAAAAAACGAATTTCTCATTACAAGTTTTTATACCAATTAAAATCATTACTACAAAAACTTTGAAATTTTTTGCATCACTTATAATGTACTTTGAAGAACTGGACAGATCAGTAATATAACCATGTTTATTTTTGGGTGCACAGTGTTTCACTCCTCCACAAACAGTGTGCAATCTCTGTGCACTGGGTACACAACTTTAATGGTCTGTGAACTGAGTACACAGCACACAACTTTAATGACCAAAGATATAAAAGAATGTGTATAACAGAAGATATGATAGTAAGATGGTTTACTATTGAACAAGAAACACAAAACACATAATTTAGTATGCTCAGCATGATATTAGGAATGAGTAAACTCAAAGCAACTATAATGAGTTGCCAAAACTGATTCTGGAAACAGTTTGTAAGACACTGCAGTGTCTACTTATTCAGATATTTTTTAATGTGTGTTTTTAACACATTTGCTGCCACTGTGCTATTTTAACAGCATGCACGCGGTGCCGGTAAGAAACTCGGGCAAATCTCCCGAGATGCCACAAGGCATCTTGCTGCACCACGAATTAGCTTCTATGCATTTGGATCAACCTAGCCATGTTTGGATCTCATAGCTTTGCATTACTCCACTATTCTAAAATGTGGGAAAATTTATCCATAATTGATATTCGTAATTTTAACTTTCAGTAACACCAGGGATATAAACACTTATACAGCATATCCTGTAGACGGTAAATAATAAATTGTAAAATTCTTCAGTCGCAAAAAGATCGAAAAAATCGATTACCGTATATACTCGTGTATAAGTCGAAAAATTTGGGACAAAATGAGAGCTTCAAAGTAATGGGGTCGACTTATACGCGGGGTCTAAAAAAATCGCAAGTCCAAAAGTTCTTCCCGTGAGGCAAAAGGCAATCCATCCCAAAAGAAATAAAAATGCCGATGCGGTATTAATTACGAAATCGCAACCCTCCGAAAGAAAAAGAAAGAAAGAAAGAAAGAAAAAACACCGATGTGGTAGAATTACGAAATCGCGACCCTCCGAATTTCTCCATGCTTTGAAAAGTCTCCTCTCTAGTAGCTTTGCGTATCCACAGCACAGTCACAGCCGCGCATAGAAAGCTCCGCCCTTCCGACTACCTGTTGATTGCGCTGACCTTCAACGTAACGGAGCCATGCGACGGCCAGTGTTAGATGTTGCTTGTTCTTAACCGCACATATTTTTCTTGTTCTTAATCGCACGTGTCTCACTTCTCCTATTATGGGTGACACGGATTGTGTAAAGAAACGGATGTCCTATAATGCAGGATTCAAGTTGAAAGTGGTTTCTTTTGAAGAAAATACTAACAACTGTGCTGCTTCACGTCAATTTGGCATTAACGAAAAACTGATTCGAGATTGGCGTAAAAAAAAAACGGACTTGGTGAAAATCCCAAAATCGCAAAAGGTGCTGCGCCGTGGAACGACATCTTTCCCAGAGCTGGAAAGTGTCTTGAAGGATTGGATTCTGGGCTGCAGACAAAATGGTTACATTGTAATGCGAACTGGTATACGTTTGCGAGCAATGAAGCTCGCACAAGATGAAAAGTTTGCAGCCGCAAATAACACTTTTCGTGCCTCACCAGGTTGGTGCACAAGGTTCATGAACTGCTGTGGGTTGTGTCTACGCCAGCGCACCAAAATTGCACAAAAGTTACCTCGTGATCTCGAAGCAAAGATAATGGAATTTCAAAAGTATGTAATTCAAAAGAGAAAAGAGACTGCTTTTGAACTTTCCCAAATAGGGAACATGGATGAAACTGCCATGTGTTTCGACCTTCCTGGAAATAAGACGGTGAACCAAAAGGGCGAAAAAATATCTTGATCAAAACGACTGGCCACGAAAAATCCAGTTTCACGGTTGTTCCTTCCTGTTTGGCCGACGGCAGTAAGCTACCTCCGGTAATTATTTTCAAACGCAAAACTCTGCCGAAAAGCGTTGTCTTTCCGTCTGGTGTGCTCGTTCGTGCCCATGAAAAAGGATGGATGAACGAATCTGGAACAATTGACTGGTTAAAGAATGTGTGGAACAAAAGGCCAGGTGCACTTTTGAGAAAACCTTCTCTTTTGGTGTGGGATATGTTTGTTGCACACCGTTGTGCAGAAGTGAAAAAAACTGCGGAAAATTCAAAAACAACTCTTGCTGTCATCCCAGGTGGGTTGGCATCTGTTCTTCAACCACTAGATGTCTGCCTTAATAAGCCCTTCAAGGACAATGTGCGGAGGTATTGGGCAGATTGGATAAGTTCCGATTTGCCGATTGAAACCAAGGGCGGAAATCTAAAGAAGCCGGATATCATTTTGATTGCGCGATGGGTCAAGGATGCTTGGGATGCGATACCTGCGGAAATGGTCGTGAAATCATTCAAGAAATGTTGCATTAGTAACAAACTTGATGGCACAGAGGATGATGAGATTTTTATGAGTGATGATGACAGTGATTCTGATGACACAGGCATAGATGGGAATACTGATGTTTATGATGACGCGCCGATGACGGAGAAAGACTTTTTTGAACTGTTTGGCGAGTCCGACTCGGAATAGGATTTTGAAGGGTTCTGATGAAGTTTTTGGGTACGCAAATTAAATTTAGTATTATATATATAATTTTTTTCGTTTTCAAATGTTTTTGAATAAATTCATTGACATTTTTTTTTCTCATTCCGGGATCGACTTATACGCGAGTTTCCGATTTCTTACGATTTTTTCCTCTGAAAGTGGGGAGGTCGACTTATACGCGAGTATATACAGTAGTTCAATACCTATCATATTAATTTTCAGTCCTAGTACACTAGTGAACTGAATTATTCTCGTGCTGTCGGGAACATCATATCAATATGTAGCTAAGATCTGTTGAAGTGGGTGGGGTATGAGAGAGAACGTCGCATTCTTCATTTTCACTTTCGCTGCTGGGCATACTACAACTACTAAAAGAATACATTTCTGCATATGATCACAAATGATCAGTATCATCCATTTCCATGGCAGGATGTGTCCGCCGATGAACTTTTGGTTGAGAGAGACCAGAGACAGCCTGTCTGAATATATCCGTTGTTTTCACAAAACTAAGCATTGAAGTAAATGTGGGTTTCCTTGAAATATTTTTAGTGTCCTCAATAGGCCGCCCTGTTATGTATGAACTCTAAACAGCAAATGCTTTTTATTGCCACTCAAGCATTTATTTATTGATAGTTCCCTTCACCGCAAAACCAGTGACGTTCAAAGGAAAATAAACATTGCAGTGAAAAGCGCATGCTGTGTTAAGTCAATGGGGAGTCAATTTTCTTTCCTTTCCCTAAACCATGTGGAAAAAAATCCGCTATCCGAATACCGCAGTCATTTTTAAACAGTTGGATACTCATTCTTAGTGCCAGTAACAAACGATACCTCTCTTCAAGTGCTGAAGGTTTTAGGAAGGAAAATATTAAGCCACAATCATGACGCCATTTTGAGGCGTCAGCACCTGGTCTAAATATTGTACGACGGCGTTCGGCATCACGCGGCAGTGAAAGTGGTAAATAGTGTGATAGCACTAAAATATTCCTTATATAATAAGTCAAGTTCTTGTCTTCATTACAAACTCTCTGAACTTTTCTGCTGGACAGTTTCTTAGAAGTATTTGCATCAGATTCATGCTTCGTTATTTGCAGGAATTTCATAACGAGGACAAGAACTATATTATTGTATAAGGAACATTTTCAAATGATACTAACATGTGAGCACATTCAACAAAACAGCGTATCAATTTGAAATTGCTGATTTTTACTTTTTATACCTGATTTTACTAAATTTCTTATTGGAATGTCTTTAAGCAACAATGAAAACCTCTTTCAGTGGTATTACATAGCATAAACATGAACTATTTTCTACTGAATAAAAAAATGCACTAATTAACAGAAAATAAAAATGGCATTTCAATTGACAGACCTTTAAGAATATAGTGAGGCAATTCTACTACATGGATTAATAAAATTATATTTTAATGTGAAGGATTTTTAGATATTTTTCATATATTTTGTACTTTCAGATGTTTCTGGTCACCAGATCTGCCTTTATAAGACAAGAACCTTTGAAAACTCTTCAAGTTAAAATACAATCTATTTTTTTACAATGTTAACTTAGCCATTGGCTAAAAACCAAAGTTGTTTCACATGGGAAGAAGTCATTGCAAGTTAACTTGGCCATTGGCATAATAATTAAAAACAGAAGCAGATGCCTTTTTCAACTGATCAATATATTTCTATGCAGAAATGATATTTATGTTGCATGAAAGCAAGCACATAGCAATGTCATGATCAGTAAGACAAATTTGATCTGTGTTGAAGAAAAAGTACAATAATACAGACATATTACAATGGAATTCTGCAGTAAAAAAGTAGACAGAATCATGAATGGTGTCCATTGCAGATCTTCTCAGTACTACTTTGTAGTTTTCCACAACAATTGTCACATTATTCATGGAATAATGGAATCACATGATCCATACTCCAAGATGAGGACATTATGTCAGGCAGCACACACCTAGAAGATTCTGGAACTACATCAGGACCAGCCACAAAACACATCACTAAGAGGGATGATGATAACAACACTACTGGGAGAACATTGTAAGCCCAGCAAGAAATACTTGTTTCCTGACAAATGATGATAATTTGATGTCATGCCTCAAAGTCAGCATAACACAAAGAGCAAGCAAACAGAAGATAACTCTAACATTTGTTAAATCTGAGTCAAGTCTCTGAATTAAGGGTTTTAAATTCTACTATGCATGACCTGAACAAACAATGAAACAAGAAGTGAGTTTATGAAATTTTATTTATGTTACACTTCTATGCCTATAAGTAGCCAATACATCATACACTTCCAGGTTGGGAATGTCTTACTCAATACAGTATTTCACGAATGGTTTCAACAAAGAGATGTACACAGTAGAACTTGAAAAATCCATCTTTATTGGTGCATGGGTATAAAGTTTTTGCACCCCTTTGAGAGCCTTATTTCAAGCTGAACAATTAAAAATACACGTGGTAAGAAATTTAAGAAGTTGAACATTTGATTAAAATTCAAAATAGCAAATTAAGTAAAAAATAATATGTGATATAGGACTGCATGAATATCATGCTCCAGTGGCACACAGCCTGCTGCCACTACTGTCTACCTCTTGAAGAAATTGTGCTATACAACATGCAACTGTATAAACACATTTTCATAAAAACCTGGTCAATGGCAAAGATTTAGAAAGCCCCATTCATCTTCCCCTTGAATTGGAATAGAGAGCAACTCCTTGAACCTTATCCCACAAAGGAGGAGTTGATTTAGGTTTGAGAATGCATACAAAAATTTTTTTTTAGTAAAGATGGAAGTGAGTATTTTTTAATTCCTATCCCCCCCCCCGAAAGCTCATTAAGAGATATACTTGAAACAAGGTTGCATGTGCAAAAAACTAGGATGAAAACCTTCCTGTAACTTTTTTTTTTCAGGTTTTTGGCATAACTACATCATACACTACTCCTTGTGAAAACTGCAACACCGTGAAAAACTGCTGTAATTAACTTGAAACTTACAGGATATGTACAACAGGCTGGGACATGCAAATGATTAAAATTTCAGTGAAAATGCGCATGCAGTTTCGGAGCAGCACTCTCTGAACTGTCCAGTCTTGGGTATAAAGAGCTGGCTCAAACGAGATGTTGCAATCAGTGAAGAATCAACATCGAGTCAAACAGGTGTTTTTTGTGTCTCACTATGCCCCCATCACAAAAGAAGGTGGCATTATGAATACCCGATGGACTTTGAACATGGAACAATTGTTGGGATGAGAGAAGCTGGATTTTCCTGCAGCAAAATTGCCACTCATACAAGAAGAAATGCAAGTACAGTGATGTGAATGTGGCATTCGTGGACATATGAGGCTCGGATGCACAGAAATCTGGGAAATGGACAGCAAAATCACATGACTGCACGAGATGGCAGATACATCTATTGCATGGCAAAGACCAATTGTCCAGCAACATCCACGGTGATAGTGCAGCACTATCACAGGCCAGGCTTTGTCCTCCAGCATAGTTCAATGTCATCTGCTTAACACAGGACTGGTTACTATCAGCCCATTCCTTTGACCCTAAGCCACAGACACCTCAGGCAGCAATGGGATCTGAAATACAGACATTGGCGTGTTGAATGGCAACAGGCCATGTTTTCTGACGAGTCACAATTCAACTTGATGGGCCATGATGGTTACATATGTGTTTGAAGACATAGTGGTGAATGGCACCTTGTAGCATGCATTCTGCAGTGTCATACCCATCTAAAGCCAAGCATAATGGTTTGGGATGCCATTGGGTTCAATTCAGAATCTCGCCTGATACGAACTGAAGGAGCCCTCAACATCCAGCGATATATCTGGGATGCTTTAGAGGCAGGTGTGATACCCTTCTTTCAGACTTGTCCTGGTGTATATTCCAGCAGGATAATGATCAGCCATATGTGGCTCGGAATGTCCAAGACCTCTTCCATGCACAGCAGATATCACTTCTTCCCTGGCCTGCACATTAGATATGTCCCCAGTCGAATGTCTGGGACATGGTAGCTCAGTGACTGGCCATTCAAGCACCTCTGCCAGTCACTACAAATGAACTCTGATCTTGCATAGAAGTAGCCTGGCAGGGTATTTTCCAGGACAATATCAAAAACCTCTTCCATTTAATGCTATGCCATGTGGAGAGAGTTATTGTTGCTTGAGGTGGCTTCATACAATATTAAGTTTTGAAGTAAAAAAATCTTGTATAGCTCTACAAATGTAATATAAATTTCATTTGAATAGTGTAATCCTTTCTTGGTGTTGCAATTTTCACAAACAGCAGTGTATAACATTGTCGTTTATCAATAAGTCACAGAAAAATTCTCATTGGCCGCCACCAGGAGTCGAACCCCGGGTCTTCCAGTTGTGCGCCGGATATGCTTCCACTACACCACAACAGCCTCAAATTCCTCCAGACTCACACACGCTAACTGCCAAGCCAATTTGGCAGGTTGCTTCTTGGAGCCCCGCACAATGCTGGGGATTCACCAAAGTAATGCTGGAGATTATGGAAAAGTAATTTAAAATCAGTTACATACCTTTAACTTGAAATCTATATCGAAGGGTAATTTTTCTTCTTCAACTGTTGCATTCATTCATTAGGCCTATCATACTTGTTGTTCAGCCTAATCTTGTATGGCCATAAAGACCACTTCTGCCAGACTGTAATTGTTTTCCTTAAGATATTTCTTTTGATGTAATGTATATATAATTCAATTATTGTTCAGTGACATCCAAAGTACGTACATCATAAGGTTGGATGATCAACAACAAAGGACTGATAGCCATGAAATAAGATTGCATGCACTAGTGAACAATGTGATTAAAAAACATGAAGCAATTTTTTGAATTTTGGTTGTTTTGTGTTTTGAGATCATAGTTCACTAAGACATGCAATCTGATTTCAAAGCAATCAATCCTCAGTTTTTGATCATCCAATCTTACGATGTAGTTTGGATGCCACTGAAAAATAATTAAATTATACACTGAAAAGCAATTGAATTAGAGACAGCTGGCGTTATGCAAATGTGGCGCTGTGGGCGGCCTTGTAAACGGAAACGACATGATGTAAGCAGCAATCCGACAATATAAGGAGTGATGCGACGGGGAATCAGTAAGAGTCGGACGCAGTATGGCTATGACAAAGGATCTAAGCGCATTTGATTGTGGGGAAATTGTCGGGGCCCGACGAATTGGTCACCCCATCTCGGAAGTCGTGCAGGCACTGAGATTTTCACGAGCCACTGTGTCATGGGTGTACTGTGAGTGCGTCGAATCCGGTAAAACCATCCCTGCAAGGGCCAACTGCCGTGGACAACAGTGTGTGGATGAGTGGGGTCATTGTCGGCTAGCTCACATTGTAACAGCGAATAAACGGGCCACAGTGCAAGAAATCACTCTGCAATTTAACGCTGGTGCACAAAAACGTGTAAGCAGCCACACCATCCAGAACCATCTCCTCGCTATGGGGTACAGAAGCCATCGTCCCACGAGGGTACCGCTGCTTACCGTACATCACAGGGTGCAAAGGTTGTACATCACAGTGTGCAAGACCTTACATCACAGGGTGCATGAGTGCGGGAACATCGCCAATGGACCCTAGACATGTTGAAAAATGTTGACTGGACTGATGAGTCGAAATTCACGTTGGTACATGCGGATGGCAGGATACAAGTATGGCGCAAACCACATGAAGCGATGGATCCTTCTTGCTAGCAGGGTATTTCTTCAAGCTGGTAGGGGTGTCATTCTCGTCTGGGGACTGAAATGGGACCCCTGGAACGTGTGACTTCGCCCCTCACAGATCAACATTACTGGGATATCCTGGACGACCATTTGCTCCCATTTGTGCGTCTTCAACATCCCACTGGGGACCTCATCCTGCAACAAGACAATGCACAATGCCATCGCTCCCGAATTGTATCCGAATGGTTGGATGAACACTCCACTGACGTGACCTCGCTTCCTTGGCCAGCTAGGTCACCTGACCTCAATCCCATCGAGCACATCTGGGATGCCATCAAGAGAGATGTTCGAGGTTCTGAACCCCTCCATCAAATCTTCGTAAACCGTGGGAGCTTGTTCAGGGGTTGTGGATCCGTATGGCTTCCCAACGCTTCTGGTGTCTTGTCGAGTCTATGCTGAGACGAATCGCCGCTGTCATCAGGGCGAAGGTGGTGCTACACATTACTAGACAGGTATCTCTAATTCAATTGCTCTTCAGTGTATCTGCATAACATCAAAAGAAATATCATAAGGAAAACTATGACTCTGGCTGAAGTGGTTTTCACAGCCATAGAGCATTAGGATTAATGCCTGCAACAGCACACCTAATGAGTGAATGCAGCTATTAAAGAAGAAAAATTATCCTCCAACACAGAAATTTCAAGTTATGTAAATAATTTTAAATTACATTTCCATAATGACTAAGCTCAATATATTGCATAGTTATTAGTTTTCCATAATGACTAAGAAAATTTGGAAAAAATGTGTTGAATAGAATATAATAATATGGTATTGGTGGCCATAAGATACAGTTAAATTTCTATAACTTTTATCACATTATAATCTCTTTACAGTCACTCTCTAGATCATGATGTAATACAATTTCTTGAGATATACAATGAAGTGTGAAAATATTGGAGGGTTACCATCAAGAGGCTACAATGTGACAAAAGCTAAAGGAAAGCTTTTGGTAATGGGATTTTATAGATACAAATCATGACTATTGATTCTAACAGGTTGAAAACAGGAATTTTTGTACTCTACAAAATAATTTATGGACAGATTACAATACATAACGCATGGTAATTTGTGCAACATATTCAATAATATTTTGTAGGAAACCACTTCAATAAGCATCCAACACTGAAATTTATTAATGTTCTCCCACTACTGAAGATACCACCCTGTTCTTCCCATCCAGATATGACACAACAAGATGTATACATTGGTAAGTATGCATTAAATTTGCTGTCCTTAGTCCAATCCACTTATTAATGAATTATTTTATTAAGTGTTCTGTGTAAATTTTCAATTTATAATTAATTTAATTTTTTTATACTCATGGATCAAAACATCGTATGAAGGTGAAGCAGTGCAGCCATGGTAGTGAGAGGGAAAGAAAGTATATATATATTCTTGCCATGTACAGTAGAGGACTGTTACAATGCAGGTATACGAAGACAAGGAAATAATCATGTAATAGAGATAGGTGCAGTATATCTGAATCTGAGTATATATTTTGTTTGGGAGACATGATCAGATTTGTGTTTTATCCAATTCCACGGTAAAACTGACTGCATTATATACAGCTTCCACTGTATTTTACATTTTTAAACATTCAGGTATAACTAATTAAATTCTGAAATACATAGATTAGAAAAGCTTTTTTCCATTTTATTTCACAGTAGGCTAGTTCTTCACTGGATTTACTAAGGCTATGTAAAGTGCTTTTAGAAAAAAACTGGAGTTTGATAAAATCAAGTACTGCTCTGTGCCACAATACCACTACATGCATGCAGTTCTGCTGTATTTTAAAAGGCAAACACACCTTTGGGATACAAATACCTTAACAAAGTACACCTTTTCATCATAAAGCTACTGGGCAAAATAATGCATATCAAACAAAAAATTGCATATGATGTGCATATCAACAAATCAATAATGAAAAAAAAATGTACCACAATATAACACTAAAACTACTCACAAGATTTATAATCTTGCGCTTGTCTCTTCCATGTCACTCCCACATGCTTTCGAATTTCATTAACACAAAGTTCGTACTCTTCCAAGCAAAATAAATTCAAGCACTTTTCAAACCCGAATTATCATATGTGTGTATGTTGGTCGGTCAGTAAGTAGGCATTTCAGTAAGTTCAAACCAAACTTTGCTGGAGCAGACACACCTTTAATGACCTGCCTGTTACCCCTTGCCCCTAGTTGGTTTATTTTATTAACTTTGACTTGCCCCTCAGTTTTTGATGTTTTTCGAAATTTTATTTTATAAAGTTTCAAAAACCTGGAATATTTAAGATATGTAATATTTTAAGAGGGTACATTATTTTCGTATATAATAAATAATGTACCCTCTCAAATATTCCAAAATATGGAATATTTTGAGAGGGTACATTATTTTCGTATTAATCTGCTAGTATGACACTTATTGTTTGCTTTAACTTTTTATTTTTAATGCATGAATTTGATGCCTTTTTTTTTTCACATGAATGCATACATACATATCACTAAGCTGTTCTCGGAGATTCAGAGATTAGCTCCACAAAGAAATACAAACTACCTGGTATTTTTACTTACTGTTGTCATATCAAACTTCTCCATTTACAGCGATCTTCACATACAACTCGAGCTTCACCAATATCCATTACACGCCATACACAAAATCTTTTATACTTCATACTCCTAATCTTTTTCTCATGCAGACATGCCTGAATCTGATCCACCTATGTCTTCCTTGGCCTTCCTCTGCCTTTCCTTCCTGCCACTTGGGCTAAAAAGATTTTCTTAGTAAGCATCTCATCATTCATTCTTTCAACATGGCCAAACCACCAAAGCATATTAGTCTCCACCTTGCTAACAACGTTTTGATTCACATCACACAACTGCAACACATCTTTATTCCTCACACAATCAGACCGTGTTTTGCCACAAACCCCCAGTAAGTAACGCATTTCTCCAGCACACAAACAACTTCTATGTTTCTTCTGTAGTACCCAGGTTTCCCTATCCTATATAAGAGTAGGAACAATTACACTTTCATACGCAGTCATGTGGGACTCTTTAGAGAACCACCCATCATTCCTGTGAAAACCTCCCAGAGCAGCTATGACTTTCAATGAAGAATTCACTCGCCTACTAATTTCACCATCCAATTTGTTCTCTTTGTCAAACATGCTTCCTAAATACACAAACTCACTCACCTGGTCAATCACAGTACCATTTATACTTACATTACATTCAGTGCTACCAGTTCCCCTGTGAAAGACCATAACTATGGGGTTTCCCTTATTTATACTCAGTTTGAATATCATGCAAACTTCATACATCCGGGACAACATACTCTGCAAAACACTTTTGCTCTCTGCCAACAGGACAGTGTCATCAGCATACAGCAATCTGCACACACGGATATCACCAAGACATACACTGAAGAGTTCAATTGAATTAGAGATACCTGTCTAGTAACGTGTAGCACCTCCTTTCGACCTGATGACGGCAGCGATTTGTCTCGGCATAGTCTCGACAAGACACCGGAAGCATTGAGAAGCCACACGGATCCACGACCCCTGAACAAGCTCCCACAGTTTATGAAGATTTGATGGAGGGGTTCAGAGCCTCGAACATCCTTCTCGATGACATCCCAGATGTGCTCGATGAGATTGAGGTCAGGTGACCTAGCTGGCCAAGAAAGCGAGGTCACGTCAGTGGAGTGTTCATCCAACCATTCGGATACAATTGAGGAGCAATGGCACGGTGCATTGTCTTGTTGCAGGATGAGGTACCCAGTGGGATGTTGAAGACGCACAAACGAGAGCAAATGGTCGTCCAGGATATCCCGGCAATGTTGACCTGTGAGGGACGATGTCACACGTTCCAGGGGTCCCATTTCAGTCCCCAGACGAGAATGACACCCCTACCAGCTTGAAGAAATACCCTGCTAGCAAGAAGGATCCATCGCTTCATGTGGTTTGCGCCATACTTGTATCCTGCCATCCGCATGTACCAACGTGAATCTCGACTCATCAGTTGAAGCAACATTTCCCCACATGTCTAGGGTCCAGTGGCGATGCTCCCTTGCCCATGCTAATCTTTGCACCCTGTGATGTGTGGTCAGCAGCGGTACCCTAGTTGGACGATGGCTTCCGTAACCTATAGCAAGGAGATGGTTTTGGATGGTGTGGCTGCGTGGCCCGTTTTTCCGCTGCTACATTGCGAGCTAGCCGACGACAACCCCACTCATCCACACGTTGTTGTCCACGGCAGTTGGCCCTTGCAGGGATGGTTTTACCAGATTCGATGTACTCACGGTGCACCCTTGACACAGTGGCTCATGAAAATCCCAGTGCCTGCACGACTTCCGAGATGGAGAGACCAATTCGTGGGGCCCCGACAATTTGCCCACGATCAAATGTGCTTAGATCCTTCGTCTTACCCATACTGCGTCCAACTCTTACTGATTCCTGTCGCATCACTCCTTATACACTGAGTGGTCACTTTATTATGACCACCTGAAAGTTTTAAGCAAATGAGCTATGGGTGCACGCTGTTGCCGCCAGAGGGCGAGGATAGTATAAAAGGGAAAGCTTAGAGCTTACGACAGTAGTAGAAGTGATTTTTGGGTGACGAGATGGGTAAAAATGCAATTTAACTGACTTTCAATGTGGGATGATTGTAGGAGCAAGTATCACAGAAACCGCCGCATTCATGAAATGTTCCAGAGCAGCTGTTGTTAAAGTGTTTAAAGACTGGACTGTCAGCCAAAAAACTGGGTCTCTACGTGCAACGTGTGGTCGTCATCGACTAGTGACTGCTCGGGCAGAACGGAGAGTGTCCAGACTGGTAACAGACAACAGAATGGCAACAGAGCAGCAAATTACAGACCATCTTAATCAAGGATCCCCTCAAATGATCTCTGCATGCACTGTTTACCGTACACTGCATCGGATGGGATATGGCAGCTGAAGGCCTGTTCAAACACCTTTACTGTCTGCAATTAACAAGAGAAAACATGTCCAGTTCGCGCAGGAGCACAAGGATTGGACAGTCGATAATTGGAAACAAATTATGTGGTCCGATGAATCACGTTTTCAGTTGCACCATGTCGATGGCCGAGCGAGAATTTGGCGGAAACAGCACGAAAGCATGGACCCCAAATGCATTGCTGCAACCCTTCAAGCTGGTGGAGGCAATGTTATGGTTTGGGGAATGTTTTCCTGGCATGCTTTGGGCCCTTTAATTCGTGTTGATCAATGTCTGACTGGCACATCATATCTAAACATCGTTGCGGACCAAGTGCATCCTGTCATATGGATGGTTTATCCCAATGGCGATGGCTACTTTCAACAAGATAATGCGTTCTGCCATAGTGCTCGTATTGTACAGGATTGGTTTCAGGAACATGCCGGTGAGTTTACTTTGCTTACGTGGCCCTCACAATCTCCAGATCTCAACGCCATTGAGAATTTGTTGGAAGAAGTTGAACGAGTCATGAGACAACTGGATCCACAATCCTGCAATCTCACACTCCTGGAAAGTGCTATTCATCAAGCATGGTCTCAGATTCCACCTATCAACATCTCGTGGAGTCCATGCCACGAAGAATCGACACAGTATTAAAGGCAAAAGGTGGCCCAACGAAGTACTGAGGAGGTAGTCATAATAAAGTGGCCACTCAGTGTATTGTCGGATCGCTGCATACATCATGTCGTTAAAATTTACAGGGCCGCCCACAGCGCCACATTTGCATAATGCCAGCTGTCTCTAATTCAATTGCTCTTCAGTGTAAACGACTATTATCTATTTTGGCATCACTCATGCACGGATCCATAAATATATTAAACAGCCATGGTGACATTACACAACCTTGTCTGACTCCTGCACCAATAGAAAACCATTTTAATAAAACACCATTCACTCGTACAGAAGCTCTACTACCAGCATGCATGGCTTTTTCACTATTAAGTAGATTCCCAGTAACACCATATTCATTCAATACCTTCCACAAAAGTGTCCTATTTACTCGGTC
This sequence comes from Macrothele yani, assembly GCA_039090855.1. NCBI lineage: Eukaryota > Metazoa > Arthropoda > Arachnida > Araneae > Macrothelidae > Macrothele > Macrothele yani. Next base: position 9,001,649 of record CM077014.1, read on the forward strand.
GTAAGCTTTCTCTAAATCTATGAAGGCAACAAAAACTTTCTTACCAACAGCCAGATACTTTTCAATCATCATGCGTAATGCAAAAATTTGGTTAGTGCAGCCTTTACCAGGCATAAAACCACTCTGAACATCCCACACTTTCAATGATGTAAGACCCCATACTTTTTCAATAACAACCTTACCAAACACTTTCCCTGGCACACTTAGTAGGCTAATACCATGGTAGTTCTTGCATTCAGTCTGATCACCTTTTCCCTTATACAAGGGAACAATAATAGCAGTCTTCCAATCCCGAGGGACCATTCCTAACTCCCAGCACAAATGGCAAATTTCAGTTAACCAGTCAATTACAGAGTCACCACCATTTTTCAACATCTAGGCAGTTATGCCATCAACTCCTGGAGCCTTACCATTCTGAAGAGATTTTAGAGCTTTACACACTTCTTCTCTCGAGATCCCTCATGTGCTTCCATCCCTCACTGTGAGATCATCTGCGTCTGTCTCAAAATTAACTTTGCTTTCCTGATCTAATAACTCACAGAAGTATTCATCCCATCTTTCACTTAACTCATTGGGCTCCCATATCGTTTCCTCTGATTGATTTTTTCGCATGAAGCATAAGCAAGTTCTGGAAGTTCCTTCCTTCGGCAAGAACATGTCCCCTAACCCCAGTAAATAGAAGCCCATCAAAATTTGCGAATACATCATTCCACTTGTTTTACTCACATGGCTGACACTTTACTCTGTAGTTCATAGCCAAGGCACCAGCTGTCTGCACGCTCACCTGAGTTGAGTGCACGGTCTGTGCTATTTGATCAGCTTGGTGTTTGAATCAGAACTACACAGTAATCTCCTATACATTTTTTAGCAGAAACAATTATTTAATGTAGGCTCATTCATATCACTACTTATAAAAAAAATATCAAATACTGTTTACAGAGCCTTAAGCTTTTTCAAGTACTTTCAAGGACTTGAAAATGAACTTTTTTTATAAAAGGACTTTTCAAGGTTTTCAAGGAGCATACAAACCATGCCATCCATCTTCTATGTGGTCTTCTTCTGGGTCTTTTCCTGTCTCTTGAAATCTAATCTAGAATTTTGGTTGTCCATTGGTGGTCAGTTCTTCTGGCAACATATCCAGCCCATTGCCATTTCAGGTATTTTACTCTGATCATGATGTCTTCCACTCTTGTCATTTTCCTTATCCATGAGTTCTTCTTTTAATCTTTCTTGGTTAAACCAAGCATGCATCTCTCTATGCTTCTTTCAGTTGTCTGTGCGTATATATATATACATATACACTGCTGGCCACCCAAAATGCAACACCAAGAAGGAAGCAACAGATTGGCCTGAAATACGCAGCATGCGTCGCCCACGAGAGGACATGCAAACGATTAGCATTGCAGGGCATATGCAAATCATGTGCGCCCAGCACGCCACCGAGAAGCACTATAAGAAGGGTGCACAGAAGGCGGGGTGTAAGTAGTGGAAGTGTGTTGTGCTGCCGGACGTGTGCGTGGGAAGCTTCCTGATGCCTCGTCGAAGAATACGGCAGTCATTCCAGCACGTTTTGGAGTTCGACAGAGGATGAATAGTGGCTTATCGCAACAGCAGTTTATCGTACCAAGACATCGGTGCCTGTGTGGGACGACATCCAGTCACGGACCGACGTGAGCGATTGCCCCAGCAGCTGCACACCACCGAATGAGAGGACCGGCAAGTTGTGCAGTGGGCATTGACGGCTCACACCGCCCCATTATGAACGTTATCGCAGGAATTAGGGTGTGTTGCACAACAACCTGTGTCAGCACATACCGTTCGAAATCGTCTGCAGGAGTGGGGACTTGTAGCACGCCGGCCACTGCTCCGATTACCATTGATGTTACACCACCTGCGAGTGCGGCGGCAGTGGGCTGTTGAACGCCGTACCTGGACTATGGAATGACACGACATTGTCTTCTCTGACGAATCCCGTTTCTGCCTGGAACACCACGATGGTCGGATCCGTGTGTGGCGGCACCGCGGCAAGAAACTGTATTTCACCTGCATTATGCATCACCATACCGGTCCGTCGCCTGGAATTATGGTTTGGGGCGCAATTGGATATGACAGATGCACCTCTCTGGTACGCACCGACGGTACACTCAACAGCCACCGTTACATCTCCGATGTTTTGGAGCCTGCAGTCCTCTCTTACCTTCAGGACCTGCCAGCGGCCATGTTTCAACAGGACAATGCACGTCCGCACGTGGCACGCATCGTGCAACAATTCTTCACAGCTCACCAGGTGTCACTGCTACTGTGGCTCGCCTGTTCTCCGGATATGTCGCCCATCGAACACGTCTGGTCGCTGATCGGCAACACAGTGGCCCGGCAAGAACAACCCGAGGCTACACCTGATGAACTGTGGCAACGTGTGGAAGCAGCATGGACCGACATACCCTAAGCCCACATCCAAAGCCTCTTTTGTTCGATGCCGCGGCGTGTAGCGGCCGTTATTGCCAGCCATGGGGGACACACAAACTACTGATGTCTGTGTGTTCCGCAAGTCGCATGGGTCTGTAAGCTCAATCGTTTCATTTTTGTATCTGTTGTTATGTGTCCAGTAAATCTGGCTTTGCTATCTCGTGTCCTTCTTGGTGTTGCATTTTGGGTGGCCAGCAATGTATATATATATATATAATATGTATATATATATATATATATATATATATATATATATATCAAATACATACACTGAAGTGCCAGAAAAACTGGTACAGACGAGCTTATGCAAAATACATAGCAACGTGTCACCTATGCACATACTCGGTTGCGTCCGCCAGTGCGTATATAAAGCGATAGACATCCTTGCCAGCTGTCAGAGCTGTTTTCGCCATGAGAATGACAAGTAATAACGATTTAAGCGATTTTCAACGTGGTGTCATAGTTGGTGCTCGTGAGATGGGCCATAGTATTTTTGGAGGTAGAAACGAAGTTCGGATTTTCACGAACGGCCATAGCAAGGGTGTATGTACCATGACTACAAGAATTCCGGCAAAACCTCCAACCTACGATACCAGTGTGGCCGTAAAAAGAGATTGGGTGAACGTGACCATCGTCGGCTGTCAAGAATCGTTTCACGTGATAGGCATGCAACACTCTCGCAGGTATCATCGGAATTCAATACTGGAGCCTCAACAAGCATCAGCGTCCGGACTGTGCAACGTACTCTGCACAATATGGGCTTTGGGAGCCGATGCCCAACTTGAGTCCCCTTGATGGGTGTACAACACAGAGCTATGCGCCTTGCTTGGGCACGGCAACACTGCCAATGGATACTTGATGACCGGAAACAAGTAGCCTAGTCTGACGAGTCACGCTTCTAACTGTATCGCGCAGATGGAAGGATTTGTGTGTGGCACAAACCCCATGAAGCCATGGATCCCGCCTGTCAACAGGGAACTGTATCGGCTGGTGGTGGTGGTGGTGGTGGTGGTGGTGGTGGTGGTGGGGGTCCATAATGGTATGGGGTGTGTTTAGTGTTTAGCTGGACTTCACTGGGACCCCTGGTACATCTACAAATGTCTGTGACTGGCAAACGCTATGTGCGCATTCTTTCTGACAAGGTACACCTGTTCATGTCCTGCATTCATGCTGATGGGTTGGGCCTGTTCCAACAGGACAATGCACCTCCACACAAGTGTTGGGACGTGGTTAGAGGAGCATTCATATAAGTTTGGGGTGTTGCCATTCCCACCCAAGTCCCCAGATCTGAACGTGATGGAACACATTTAGGGTGCCATGCAACGCGCTATCGAACACAGGAATCTAAGACCTCGGAATACACACAAATTGTGGAACGCTCTGCAGGATGTATAGTGTGCATTGCCTACAGCATATTTACAGAAGCTAGTGGAGTCATACTGAAGATAGCCATTACTATCTTCAGTATGAAACATGTCATACCATTTCTGAGGCATATCTCTAAATTAACCTTTCTTTTTGAGTTTCTGCTCTTATGCAAACATTACTTTTTTGTTATATTTCATTCTGAATGGCACACCAGATCAAATTTCCTCATACCTTTTGGCAATGGCTGACAGCATATTAGAAGTAAATAAAAAGCCATGCCTAGAGTGCGTGATGAGTGGTGTGAATGCACTATGATTCACTGCCTGAAATAGGAATGCATATCATCTTGATATTGCAGAAATCAAATATCTGTATGTTGAATACGTGCTGTTGCATAATTGATTACTGTTGATGTCATCATGGAGCTGTACCTACAAGCTGTATTTTGACAAGTTACAAATAAATACAGATGACCTGGATTTTTGCACACAAGTTGTTATTAATAAATCAAACTCTGGCCAAATTATTATTTGTTTAAGTTCTTAATATTAAGGTGACACAACAAACAATCTCTGCAAAACATAAACCTAAGACCTTTAAACATTATGCACGTCATGCAAGGGCAGATCCAAAAGTTTACCTTGGAGGGGGAGAGGAGCAGTCGCTCTGATCAAAAATAAAAAAATAAAAATACTAATAGATATACTTTGTGGAAGGGCCCCGCCCCCACTAACTGGAAGACTTGCCTCTGCCTGGCATTGCACGGATTTTTGAAATTTTTTCCATCAAAAAGTTGGGCTAAATTTCTAAATCAGAAAGTAGGAAAAATAACTGAAAAATCAACTCTACTTTCTTGGTGTTCAATTGCCTGCTTTGCGAAGAAACATGTTCCATGCGTTTTAAATATCAAATCTAGATGGAATTTTTCAAATTAAATTTGAGCCCTTTGATTCAGATGGCTTAATTTAATAGGAAAATTCCCAACTTGAGTCACTGAATCATTCCTAAGAAATACGACCTGTAATTCCTCTTCAAAATATTCATTTATTCTTTTGCACTGCACGATTCCCACTTCTTTTGAAAATAACTTCCCCATTTACTTCACTTCATCAAATTATTCCTGTACCAAACATTGTCTTGCAATTTTCTCTCTGGGTTTGTTGAAATATTATATTAAACAAAGCACAAAGATTGCTACTAAATGTAATATATGTCTAAATGGCACAGTTATTCACCAGGTGAATGAGTTTGTCTATTTAGGAAGCATGTTTGACAGAGAGAACAAATTGGATGGTGAAATAAGTAGGCGAGTGAATTCTTCATTGAAAGTCATGGCTGCTTTGGGAGGGTTTCACAGGAATGATGGGTGCTCAAGAGAGTCCCGGAGGGCTGTATATAAAAGTGTAATTGTTCCCACTCTAATGCATAGCAGTGAAACCTGGGTACTACAGAAGAAACATAGAAGTCGTTTGTGTGCTGGAAAAATGCGTTACTTACGGGGTGGGGGGTGGCAAGACATGCTCTGATTGTGTGAGAAATGAAGATGCGTTGCAGTTGTGTAATGAGAAGCAAAATGTTGTTAGCAAGGTGGAGACTAATATGCTTTGGTGGTTTGGCCATGTTGAAAGAATGAGTGATGAGATGCTTAGTAAGAAAATATTTTTAGCCCAAGTGGCAGGAAGGAAAGAAAGGTAGAGGAAGGCCAAGTAAGTCATGGGAGAATCAGATTCAGGCATGTCTGCATGAGAAAAAGATTATGAGTATGAAGTATAAAAGATCTTATGTACGACATGTGATGGATGTCAGTGAAGCCCAAGTTATATGTCAAGAACGCTGTAAATGGAGAAGTTTGATATGGCAACAGTAAGTAAAAATTATCTGGTAGTTTGCGTTTCTTTGTGGAGCTAACCTCTGAATATCAGAGAACAGCTCAGTGAAATGTAACAATGATTGCTTTTCATGATCAGCCAAAATCTCTTTTCCCTTCCACTCCAAGCTTCCTCTGTTTCAGTAGTAGTTTTTTTTTCTTTCTGTTTTCTCTCTGAAGCTAGAACAAAACTTTTATTCTCCAAATTCACAGCAACCAAACATCCACTGGCCTGAACAGCGCCTTGTGCTTCATGTGGTTTCTGCCAAATCTGCACCCTCTTGCCTGTGTGAAATAACTGAAAATAGGACTCATCAGACTAGAAGACTTGCTTCCAAGGTCCAGTGCCAAATTTCTTGCACCTAGTTCAGGCATGCAGCGCAGTGACGTAGTGTTAGCAATGGGATGGTGAGTTGGCAGCTCCTATAACCTATTACAGCTAATGATTGCCTGATGATCTTGGCGAAGACATTTCTAGCAACTCTCTTGTTGAAAATGGCAGTGATTTATGCCACTGCCACTATCCAGTTTGCTGCAACTATGCAAAACAGACAAAGACGGTTATGTTTATCCTCCAACTTTCTCTGTCCCCAGCACTGTCCAGGACGTGGTTATTCTGGAAATGGAATATTCATGATACACTCTGGATGCTGTCAAATTGGGATACTGAAATTCCAGTTACTCCACAACAGAGAGACCCACATGTCAGGGACCCACTATCACCCTTCTTTCAAACTGTTAACTGATGGCATTTATCCATACTGATATCGAATTACCATCACATGAATGCAGTGACGTCCTCCTACCACCTCCTACCGATATACCTGCCAAGTGGTGGTTTCATTAACTAGCGAGAAGGGTGACAGCATTGAGCTGCCCAGGAACCAAGGATCCCATGATATCTGTCTTCTCAGTGCATGTATATTTTTGAAATATGTAACAACAGTGATATCTTAACTATTAATGGTTAATCCTAATTTTCGGGCTGTGTGTGTGCATGCGTGTATGGTCATTATGCCTGTTGTGAAATGAGCTGAAGGTTTTGTTTCGGAACAAGCACGTTTTGAAATATATGACATCGAATTTGGAACTTGAACATCTCTTTCATGAAGAAACATCTGAAAATACATTATTTTTGCAAAGTTTTCATACAAAAATTATATCATTTAGAAGAAATGTGTATGGCACATGGCTGTAATTTTTTATTATTATTTGGGGGTTTAACAACTAACATGAGCCACTCTGTTGGCTACAAACAGCCAATGTCCCTAACTTAGTGACACTGGTTCCAGTAAAGCGAGAAAGCCAGTGCTCTCCGAAGAACACAAAAACACAACATCCACGCCTCACTGGGATTCGAACCTAAACCCATTTCAGATGAATGGTTAGAAGCCAGCACTCAGACCACTGCGCCACCAGGGTGCCTGGCTGTAGTTCATTGCATAGTAAATGTCTTGATTTATTGTTTAGAAAAAGAATGAATACCCTGCATTTAAAATTTCTCAAGTTAGAACTGTTATAAAATATCATTAAATTAATTATTAATTAAAAAATATACAAAACAAACTGCACATTTCATAACTTTTATAACAAATATCACTAATTCACAGCTAAACTTTTTGTGTTCCGAATTTTGGATTGTTAATTCAACACATAAACAACAAATTTTTTGGTATGTATCCACCTTAAGGAAAAAGAATTTTGTGTGCATAACTTTTGAGAAAACAAAAAGATGATGTCACTTGCACTACATATATAGGGGGAAAATGGATTTTAAAAGAAGTAAATGCATAAATGGAAACTAACCAGGGACCTGTAAAAACAGTATGTACTTAGAACACAAAGAAATAAGGCTTGAAAAGTAGCAACTTTGTTGCCATTTTGTAACAAATCTTAATGGGTACCATATTCCAAATATAAAAATATTGTTCATTTTGTCACCAAGACAGCATCTTCCTGTGGCATTAAGATGGAGAGCCACTACTTGGATGAAAATGGGCCTATTACATGCTAAGACAGATAGAAAGTTAAATGTTAGTCATATTGTAGTCTAGAGATGAGCACGGGCCCGGGTTATGACAAAAAGTTTAGAAACAGATCCTGCCTGGCCTGTTTGGGCCCAGGTTGGCTCTTATATCAAATCTTTGACTAAAACCCAGGCTCAAGTTAATTTTTCTTTCACTTTTGCAACTAATTTTATTTTAACACTGCTAATTGAATTAACTAAAGCAATGGGAAATGCACAACTGAATGATTAGGTTATAATCTCTCTTTTGTTCTTTGCCTAAAATTCTTAATTACTGTTTACTGCATAGTTGCAGTTCGTGTGCATTTCATAACTCAAAAATGTCTGTCTGTGAGTGTTGTAAGTAACAATTATGTATTTTTTTCTAGACACAAAAACTGATAGTATAAAGTTTTCTGGAGACTAAAATTTAAAGTTCTGTTAGCTACAAAATGAAAAGTGGGAATTTTTGGTCATTCAGTGAAAACATGAAGGTTAACTTGATACACTTGGTTAACTTAACTTTGATTAGTAAATGAGTTAACTTGATGATACACTTAGGTACAAAATGAAAGACTTTTTTTTTTTTTTAGCGGTAGGGGTCAACATAAATGAGAAGCACTAACATTTTTATCTGATGATGAAAATATAAATAGGAGTAAAATGATATGCTTCATTTTCTTCCCTTATTCACATAGAGAAAATTTGCACAAATGTTCAAACAGGGGTCAGTCAAAAATGATGATATAACAGGCATGCACTGGATTAGGCCTTGAAAAAGGAGCCCATGCTCATCTCTTGGGTAATCCACATAATTTGGATCAATTACAGAATGAAGAATTAGTAGCAAGACCAGTGCAAGGATGTCTATATATTACACCTTTGCAGTTTCATTTTCTGACACTATGAAGATAAAGAAAAAAACTCTGCCCCAGCTCATAGCCAATCATTTCGTAGCAAATGGAAGAAAGATATCTGCGACTATTGTGAGAAGACTTCACCAACAAAGACTGTACACAAGAAAACATGTTCTTTGTGTTTCACTTACTCCTCCTTAGAGAGCAACCTAAGTTTCAGTTAACTAGAAAAATTACTTATCATAAAGGACTGTTTGAAAAACTTCAGAGGATTAGCGTTTCTAATTAGACTGGCTCCAGGATTACAAAATAAAATTAGTAACTACCTTCCAAAATTAAAGCAAAAAGAAGAAAACATCCTGTTACAGGAAGGTGTAGTCTAAAACATAAAATGTGAGTGTGGTCTCAGCTATGTGGGAGAAACAGGCAGACAGCTTAAAATCAGATTGGCAGAGAGAACATACAACTGCAATTAAAAATATGATAAACAAAACAGGTTTGGACAGACATGTTTAAAATACAGGATATAAAATGCTGTGGGACACTGTAGAAGTTCTGACACATCAACAGCACTTTTTCAAAAGAAATTTATCCAAAGGACTGTAAATAGAGAGAACAGGTACAACATTAAATGATTTGAAAGGTTGGAATTTATCTCATGAATGAAAACACCTACTGCAGCTGTAGTCCTGAGGAAGGGTAGGGGTGCTACCTCAAAATTCGACATACTAATTCCTTTTATTCCTTAGAAAAGCCCATAATTTGGAGATATTTATAATGAACCAAATTAAGATGGGCTAGTGAGAATGTTATCTGGATCAGAGAGCAAACAAGGTCAGCATTATTCATTGATGAGTCCAGGTTTTGTTTACAGCATGACTCATATTGTGACATGATCTTAGGGCACAAAGGACTAGCCACAGACAAACCAGCATTATTGAAAGAGACTTTTACAGAGGTGGCTGTCTTGTGGTTTGGGCATGTATCTCTTTGAGTGGCTGCACAGACCTCTACATGTTTGTTTGTGGAGCTCTATATGCTCAAATGTATAGAAATAACATGGGCAATTAGAAATTTATGTGGTAGGGGAGGGTAATAAAATATTTCACAATAGCCAATTGATATTAAAATTACATCAATATTCTTCAAGAGTAAACCTACCTCACATTATTGCAATTACAAAAAAAAAAAAAAAAAAAAAAAAAATCTTCCATTGTTTGATCACACAAGAAGCTACAAAAAAGGAAGAACTGGAATGTATGGCATGAAGTATATGGTTTTTAAGGGATTTTTTAAGAGATTTGAATACAGAATATATTTGCAGTCTTCAATGCCTTGCCAACACAGGGCCGCGGGTGGCCTAGTGGGCAACGTTTGTGACTGCCATGGAAAGGACCTAAGGTTCGATCCCAGGCAGGTACGAAAGCTCGATCCACTAAATATCTGCAGAGCGTCAGATGGGCACTTTAAGCCATCGGACCCCGGGTACTGGCGAACAGGTAATAAATAAGGGCGTCTTGCTTTCCCTTTCTACTTCGCTTCTGTGTCACTTTCCTAATGGGCACTCTAGCCCAAATCTCCTAGCTTCCTATTTCTAAGGGTTGTTTAAGACCTGGGGTCAGACACTCCTTTCCTAAAATCCTCTAAATACGATCATGATCCTTGCCCACACAGATGAACGAAAATAGCTAAGGAAGAAGGCTATTTATTTAAATAAATTTTCACTGGTGATGAAACCAAAATCTTATGGAAGAAAATGCCATCGTAACATTTTTCTTCAACAGACAAAGAAAGTATGATGAAAGCATTAAACTGAAATCATTCTATGAAAATCATCCCTTAAATTTATAAGATCTTAGAGGCTGAAGAAAATGATTTTAAATTAAATGATTTACAAAATAAAACCTGTAATTCAATGATTTACGCATTCCTGTAATTTAATGAGTAAACAAAAAGATATACTTCTTTGAAAATAGTGCAATCTGTAAATGCATTTCGGTCAATTACATCTTGCTGGTACTGCTTTTTACCTGAAACATATAATGAAATCTTCTTTTCATCTGAATGGACGATGTCATCGCTCTTTGTCCAGCAGTGGATTGATAATGGTTGACAATGATGATGATGATGATATACAGATACATATAGGGATGTTCCCACTAAAGGGGCTCTGACGACCGCCAAATAACGGTATAACTATACCATCGGGGTTAGAGGAAATGCTATCCCATACTCACCAACCCGCTTGGTCAGCGTGGTGAGTTATGGCCCAAACCCCTCCAAAATGACTCCACAACTTACATCTTGGCCCTCAGTCTTCGGCAGCTGGAATGCACCTGGCCAAGGCAGCGGCCAGTGCGACATGAAGGCAGAGGGTGCTAAGAATCACCGGAGGACCGGACTAGGCTGCCACCTGATGCTGACCTTGGCTACTTACAATGGACACTCTCTATCTTCTGATTCAAGGCTCCTTGAATTGGAAGAGGAACTACAAAGGATCAAGTGGGACATCGTCGGGCTAAGTGAGAAAAGGAGAAGATCTCATTGAACTGAAAAGTGGACATCTCTCCTACTATCGTGGGACAGATACTGGCAGAACTAGTGGTGTTGGATTTATAATAAACAAGAAACTGAAGGATAAAGTTGTAGAAGTTGAAAGTTCCTCTGACAGAGTTCCACGACTTGTCATCCAACTCTCGAGAAGATATCAGTCTCAGATTATTCAAGCTCATGCACCCACCACAAGTCATCCTGAAAAAGAGATTGAATAATTTTAGGAGGAAATTCGTCATCTAAATAATAAAGTCAAACAGCACTTGAAGATCATCATGGGAGATTTCAATGCAAAAATAAGACACAGAATGAAACTTCAGTAGGTAAATCAGCCATGGCAACAAAAACCAGCGTGGAAATACTCTCGTTAAGTTTGCACAGGCAGAAGGGTTTTTCATCATGAACTCCTTTTTCAAACAAAAGCTGCAAAGGAAATGGACATGGAGGCATCCCAATGGATTGACAAGTGAAATTGATTTTATTATGTGTAACAATAAATTTGTCATGGAAGACTGCAGTGTGCTAAACAAGTTCACCACAGGTAGTGACCACAGAATGGTACGATGCAAGATGCACCTCAATGCTAAACTCGAGCGTGGCAAGCTCATAAAACAAACAAAGTGTATTGACACGACCAACCTTAAAAAACATCATAATACCAGTTGTAAATGCATTTATGGCACCTCTATTCATAGTGATTGTGGAATAACTTTTTTTACGGGTCTTTTAGAGGTTATTTTTAATGAAAGTTGGTTGTCAAATTTTCGAACTAAAGCCTAGTTCGTCATCAGGACTATGTCACTGGAGTAGTTGCTGCCACTCAATTGGAAGAGACCATCCGCAATTATCGTTAATTGTGGTACTTCTTCTTCTTGCTATTTCGATCCCTTCTTCTAGTTTTCTCTTTACTAAGTTTGACTGGTGGGCGATTATTTTCACTGAGTCCCAATTTATGGAGTGTCCACTTGCTTGTACATGTCTGTCTAGCCCTGTTTTGTTCCCAATGTTCCTAATAGCTGCTTGGTGTTCTTTCATTCGGACCTTAATACTTCTCCCTGTTTCTCCTATATAGCTGAGTCCGCAGTTACAGTCGATGCAGTAAATTACTCCTTCCTGCAATTGGATGTCCAATTCTTTCTGCTTTAAAGCTGGCAAGAATTTCTTTATTTTGTTATTAAGATCTGGAGCTAGCCTGATATTATATTTTGCTCCGATCCTTTTCAGTTTCTCGAAAAGTCCCTTGTGGTACGTAATTTTGCTGGTGAATTTGAAGTTGGTTTTTTCCTGCTTCTTTTTTGGCACTTGTTTAAATATTTTCTCAACATATGGGGAGGGGTAATTGTTTTCTGCCAACATTTCCTTTAATTCTTCTTTGTGAAGATCTTTTTGAGAAGCTGAAGAGACCAGGATTTCAATTTTTTCCAAAAATTGTCTCGCTGTATTCGATTTAATATAATCAGGGTGGAATGAGCAGAAGTCTAACATCTTCCCTGTGTTGGTGGGTTTTCTAAAAAGCTGAGTGAATATTTTCCCTTCTCTTGAGGTCAAGGTTAAATCCAGGTAATTGATGCTATGGTCTTTTTCCTGTTCCAGGGTGTACTTCAAGGTATTCTCTAGTAAGTTAAATTCTTCCAGAATCTGAGAGGGTAGAGATTGGTCCACAGTATCTACTATAATTAGGACATCATCCATGTACCTTACATAGAGAGCAAACAAGGAGGGTTGTATAAGGATTTTTGCCTCTAGTTTACTTATATAATAATTTGCTAGCAGAGGTGCTAGTGGAGAACCCATTGCAAGTCCTGAAGTTTGCCTGTAATATTTCTTTCCAAACTGGAAGAAATTATTCTTGAAGGAAATAGGAGCAGTTCATATATGCCAAGTAGTATTTCTCTATTGTGATTATGGAATACTATTTTTTCCGCAAGGTCATCTGCAATGAATTCATTGCAGATGACCTTGCAGATGACCTTGCGGAAAAAATACCTTGCAGATGACCTTGCGGAAAAAATTCATTGCAGATGACCTTGCGGAAAAAATAGTATTCCATAATCACAATAGAGAAATACTACTTGGCATATATGAACTGCTCCTATTTTCCTTCAAGAATAATTTCTTCCAGTTTGGAAAGAAATATTACAGGCAAACTTCAGGACTTGCAATGGGTTCTCCACTAGCACCTCTGCTAGCAAATTATTATATAAGTAAACTAGAGGCAAAAATCCTTATACAACCCTCCTTGTTTGCTCTCTATGTAAGGTACATGGATGATGTCCTAATTATAGTAGATACTGTGGACCAATCTCTACCCTCTCAGATTCTGGAAGAATTTAACTTACTAGAGAATACCTTGAAGTACACCCTGGAACAGGAAAAAGACCATAGCATCAATTACCTGGATTTAACCTTGACCTCAAGAGAAGGGAAAATATTCACTCAGCTTTTTAGAAAACCCACCAACACAGGGAAGATGTTAGACTTCTGCTCATTCCACCCTGATTATATTAAATCGAATACAGCGAGACAATTTTTGGAAAAAATTGAAATCCTGGTCTCTTCAGCTTCTCAAAAAGATCTTCACAAAGAAGAATTAAAGGAAATGTTGGCAGAAAACAATTACCCCTCCCCATATGTTGAGAAAATATTTAAACAAGTGCCAAAAAAGAAGCAGGAAAAAACCAACTTCAAATTCACCAGCAAAATTACGTACCACAAGGGACTTTTCGAGAAACTGAAAAGGATCGGAGCAAAATATAATATCAGGCTAGCTCCAGATCTTAATAACAAAATAAAGAAATTCTTGCCAGCTTTAAAGCAGAAAGAATTGGACATCCAATTGCAGGAAGGAGTAATTTACTGCATCGACTGTAACTGCGGACTCAGCTATATAGGAGAAACAGGGAGAAGTATTAAGGTCCGAATGAAAGAACACCAAGCAGCTATTAGGAACATTGGGAACAAAACAGGGCTAGACAGACATGTACAAGCAAGTGGACACTCCATAAATTGGGACTCAGTGAAAATAATCGCCCACCAGTCAAACTTAGTAAAGAGAAAACTAGAAGAAGGGATCGAAATAGCAAGAAGAAGAAGTACCACAATTAACGATAATTGCGGATGGTCTCTTCCAATTGAGTGGCAGCAACTACTCCAGTGACATAGTCCTGATGACGAACTAGGCTTTAGTTCGAAAATTTGACAACCAACTTTCATTAAAAATAACCTCTAAAAGACCCGTAAAAAAAGTTATTCCACAATCATAATACCTTCAAATTGGAACTGAGGAACAGATTCTCTGCTCTAGAAGGTCTAACGTTGGAAAAAGTGGACATCTCTGAAGTTAACAGAAAACTAACCAAGGCTCTTATGGAAACAGCAACAAAAATAGCTGGTACTAAGAACAAGTTGCATACGGACAAATTATCAGGAAAAACCAAAATTCTGATGCAAAAAAGAAGTGAGACGAGGACAACTAAAGGAGATGTGACTTCCAAAGTGGAATATATAGAGCTATGCAAGACGGTATGAAAAAGTATCACTGAAGATGTAAGAAAATTCAACTATGAACTAGTGAGGAAAGCAATTGAAAACAACCAAATCCTAAAGAGAGCAAAGGGACATCTGAGTAAGGGATGAAAACAGATTATGATTCTGAGAAAAGAAGATGGTTCTGTAACAAGAAATAGAGGTGAAATTCTGACAAGAGTAAAATATTTCTACTCAAAACTATATGAAAGGATGATACATGTACTCCAGATATTACAAAAGGTACCAGTACCAGAGTTCTTCCAGTCCTCCCGGCAGAAATTACACATGCAATCAAGAACATGAAATGGGGAAAAGCTCCAGGAGAAGATGGAATTACAGTAGACACCATACAAGAAGCATGTGGAGAAATTGAAACAGTACTTGCCCAAGTTTTCCCTAGATGCCTTAATGAAGGGAAGATTCTTGAGGATTGGAACAATGCTACAATGATCTTGCTACATAAAAAAGGTGACATTGAGGATCTCAGGAACTACAGAGCTATCAGCCTCCTATCAGTGGTTTATAAAATCTTCACTAAAGTTCTTTCACACCGCTTAAAGGTGACAATGGACATGGCTCAACTGAGAGAGCAAACTGGATTCAGGAGTGGCTACAGCACTATAGATCATATCCACGTACTGAGAGAACTAAATGAAAGAGCAAGGGAATATGAACTTCCATTGTGCATGGCTTTTATCGATTATGAAAAAGCCTTTGATTCGGTGAAACCATCAGCAGTTACAATGGCTTTGAAATCCTGCGGTATTGAAGATGCATACATTAATATTACTCACAACATCTATGAAAATGCAAGTGCAAAGATTTGGCTATTTGAGAATACAGCACCCATAAAGATTGGAAAAGGAGTGAGACAAGGTGACACTATATTTCCCAAACTCTTTAATGCCACATTGGAAAATGTCTTTCAATCACTGAACTGGGAAAACAAAGAGATAAAGATTATTGGAGATTATCTAACTCACCTTCGTTTTGCTGATGACGTAGTCATTTTTGCAACTACCCCATCACATCTGCAGAGTATGATCCCGGAACTTGCTGACAAGAGTAAAGAAGTGGGATTAAAATGAATTTTCAGAAGACAAAAGTGATGTACAATGCTTTTACGAGAAATGAAGATTTATCAATTGATGGGGTAAAGCCAGAGATAATCAATACCTACATTTATCTTGGACAGCAGATATCAAGTGAGGGTCACATTGATGAAGAAATTAATCGGCATATAAAACTTGCCTGGAGAGCTTTTGGAAGAAACAGTATAATTTTCAAGAGCAATATGCCATTATGTCTTAAAAGAAAAGTGTTTGATCAATGCATCCTTCCAGTGCTTACGTATGGTGCAGAGACGTGGACCTTAACTAAAAGAGACATACAAAGGCTACAGACAACTCAAAAAGCATGGAGAGGTGCATGCTTGGTGTAACCAGGAGAGATAAGAAGAGGAACTCGTGAATCAGAAACATGACAAGAGTGGAAGACATCATGACCAGAGTAAAATCCCTGAAATGGCAATGGGCTGGACATATTGCCAGAAGGACAGACCATCGATGGACAGCTGAAATTTTACACTGGATTCCAAGGGACAGGAAAAGACCCAGAAGAAGACCACATAGGAGATGGGCGGATGAAATTCGAAAGTATGTGGGAGTAACATGGAAGAGACTGGCACAAGACAGACCGTTGTGGAAGAAACTTGAGGAGACCTTCGTCCAGCTGTGGATTAATAATGGTTGACAATGATGATGATGATATGCATATAAATTAAAATACATATACCAATTTTATACTGTTGTTTAAAAGTTTTCCATTGCACATCTGTTTTTTTTTGTTTTAATTAACAGTTTTCAGAATTGTTTATAAGAAACACTGATTTTCTGAGTATATAAACACTGATTTTCTTTATGATTTTGTTGAGAGCCAATGTAGTTTCAGATATGCTTTTTTTGCAGAAAGTATCACTGTATTTTTGTGAAATGCATGGACCTTTCATATTTTTTTACAATCAAAATGGCATTGTCACTTCTTAAAGATTACTTTCCTTGAAAATACATGGTTTCCCATTCCTTAATGAACTTCTTGCTTTATGAGCAGATAAAAAGATCAAACAGTTTTCCTTTTGTTTCCAAAAAAAAAATTGAAGTTATAAATCGGAATTTCGTTGCAGTCTCTTGTTCCATGTAAAGTCGTTTTCTCTGCACAGCGAGGATGCAGTAGCGTTTTTGAACATTATTTTCACTTAAAAAAAAAAAGAAAAGAAAAATGCTTGCTCTGCCTCTTGATACAGCAAGAAATGACTAAAGAACAGGAAAACACTCGTTTTAAGTGAAATTCAACAACAAAAATTGCAACTGCATTGTTCACTGTGCTGTGAAAAGAATTTTACTGGTCACAGAAATGAATCAAGATACCATCATGAACAGATTAAGTACAGATTTTGAAATTTAATTTCGCTTTAAAATAGTGGCAATGCTTGCTCAATTGATTAATTTTGAAGAGACTATTAGAAATACAAAAACGTGCATTTCATTAGAAAAAATTCATAAAAATACCAGGTTGCTTTCTTTCATTATTACTGAATATTATTACAGGAACATAATAAGGTAAATATGGAAAATAAGTTTCACTGTTTCCATGTAACAACTCCTTCAGAAAATTTGAAAATCGCATTGCCCTGAAGCGGAAATCAAACCTGCATCTCCCGCTTTCCATTTGAGCATGCTATCCATTACACCACCCAGGACAAGGAAGTTCCAAGTAACTGAAGCTAAGCAGATATACCTTAGAAATCTGAGAACCGTTCAGATTTGCGCTAGTCGAAGCTATTCCTTGCTTTCTTGTAGCATCATTGTGACCTTTTTTCATATCCGGTGTCAGATGTAGGTCACAAGTTCCAGTGCTTAAGAGAACATCATTCAGAGTGAGAAACGAATTTCCCTGAAGAAATAATTCTTCACAAATACATGGAAGGTAGTACAAATGTTCCATGTATTTGTGAAGAATTATTTTTTCAGGGAAATACTTTTTCCACTTATGTATGAAATCCCCAAAATGTTTGTTAAATGTTTGAATCTTGAAAACATGAAAATAAACTTTATACAAATATTGAATAATAATATTTCACTGAGATTTTCGATTTCCATAGTATATTCAATGTTTCCCATATTCCGCCAACGATTCCATCGTGATTACAAAGAATCTGGGAACAGTGTCTGTAATGATAGTGTATAGGAGGCATGTTACAGTAAAAAGAAACAAAAAAAAAAAAAACACACAAATTACAATTATTAAAATTCCACCAAAACTGGACATTTTCTCAAAAATAACCAGATTCCAGACACTCAATTCAAAAACTGGACATAATCCAATTAAATACACTCAGCAGTTACAATATGTATTCAGTCAGTGATAGAAATTAGAAGTCTGCATATCACTTTGAAATTTGCAATGAGTAAAAATCCTGAACACCACTACTCAAAAATTCAGAAGATTAGGACCACAAAAACACATATTTTCTTAAGTACAAGCTTTAAATACTCAATTAGAAATTTTTTTCTTATATAATCTACAGCTAACACTAATCATGGAAATAATGTAGGGCCAAGTTACATTTATCAACAAAAGATAATTACACTTTTGCAATCAATGATTTGCCCAAAATAAGTTAATGCTATGCAATTTCATTAATAGTTTAAGTTGTAAATTGAAAAAAAAAATATTTTTTAGGATTTCTTACATTATTGATCAGAAAAATCACCTTCAAAATCATAGTGCTGCAAGATGTACTAAGATATGTGCATATCTGAGTATTTTAGTTTATATTTGTTACTCTGCTTTGTACTAAACATTCAAATGATTACTAATGTTTTAACTTTTACCAAAAACAAAGTTTTAAAGCAAATAAATGTTGTAGAACACATATTCTCCACCTTTTTAATTATTCATAATAACATCACGAAAGAAAACTCTTTCAATCTAAGAATTTTAAGAATTCACATGCATTTTTTAACTACAGATTATCTAAAAATTTATGATGAAGTTGGATGATATACACTCTCCCATCTTCAGTTTAACTGTGATTACAATTAACTGGCCATTCTTTAGGTAGGGTCCAACCTAGATGATCACTGATGGCTCTTAGTTTTTTTCTCAAATTCCAAATCTTTTCTAGTCTCCTTCTCATGATATTTGACTGACTACTTGAGATTTTTACTGAAGTCCAGAGCATTTCATGGCAGTTTTTTTGCACATGCCTATTGAAACTAGTTTTACTAGACACCTTTTTAATGATTGATTTGTGTTCCTTTAAAGAGGTCTTCATTGTTTATATGCCTCTCTTCTGCAAACAAAACTGTATTCAAAGTCTATGCTGTCAACTGCTACTTCTTGCAGTAGGACTTCTTTGTTCAATTTCTGGAACATACCCTTTTTATCTAGTTTTCAAGTTAATTTACTATTAAACTTTTTGCCAATTTTTTGTGCTTAAAAAACCCCCACTTAGTTGTAATTTTTTATTCCTTTTAAGGGAGAATTTTTTTATAATTAAAATGCTAATTTTGGAAGAAGGAAAATTATTTTGTCATTTTTTTATTATTTATGTTACCCTTAATTTCCCTGTACAGATTAGTTTATCTTGTCTGATGAGTCAGAATTCATGATAGAGTACTGGCACAGGAAAAATACTGGTTCTTTATGAACTGAAAACTTAGGTACCTGAAAAATTAAGAGCTATTAAGAAAACAGGAGAGAGACTGGCCCTTTAATAAGAAACTTATCAGTAGGTTTGTTTTGCAGGAATTTTGAATCTTTCCCACGAAAAATTGACATTTGTCAGTAAATTAGCATAACCAACTATGCAGTCAAGTGAAAACCTGGTTATTCAAAGTCTAAACGATTACTAAACATTATATAGTCACATAAACTGATAGTATGTAATCAGTTCTAAAATCCCTAATCATTGTCCTATAAACATTGACTCACCCAATTGTGTGATACGGACAAGTCATGGTTAGAAAAATGGATAATATTTGGTCTGGACATTATAAATTAGATGCGACTGATTAAAGCCATATAGTTTATAATGAAAGGTGAGTTGAAGAGGAGAGCTGGTGATTGATAAGGATTATTACATTCTGACTACAAGAAACTTCAGCTATCTCAAAAACAGCATTTTTAACTTAGAAGTATTACAAATAGCAGCAGTTCAGGTTTCAAGTTCACGAACATACATTATGCATATACCCGGTGAGTCAAAAGTTCGTCCCGTTTTGAGCTACACATAATGTTGGGACTCCATTCCTGTGTGAACTACAAACCAGTATCAACTGCATATCCTCATGATGTGGACAGAACATATGAGGCTGATAAAATGCATTCAGCATGTAGTGCTACATTGTGTTATCAGATGAGTAGAGGATATAGGTCAATAAACAAGCTGCTCAACGCTCCTACAACATTATTCAAAAAATAAGTTAAACACGGTAGGCAACAGCAACGAGAGAAATTTGTGCACTTGAAAAGGAGGAAACAGTGGACAGCATTACTGCATGATAATGGTTCTGGTATTTCAATGCTAGGGATACCAGTCTTGAAAACAAGCTGAGATCAGGACGTCCAACTACGACTAACATTGATACCCTGGTCAAAGCTATGACAGCAAAACCTGGTACCAGTACACAACAATTAGCAGCGGAGGTTGAGGTCTTTACAATCCACAAACTGCACCAGCTTAGTTTCTCCTCCAGGCATCATCAAATGGTTCCTCATAAACTGACACCCCACCACGCGAGAAAAAGTGTTGCTTTTTATCGCAGATTGCTGTCAAATCCATAGGACGATACGTTTTGGCATCATATCATCACAGGTGATGAAAAGTAAATATTCCTATGTTATCCTACCACTGGGAATCAGTGGCTAAGGCCATGACAGGAAGCACAGCCAGAGATGCAAATAATTCATGGTTTGAGAAGAAAGTCATGCTGTGTATTTGGTGGAATTGAAAGGGTACTGTGAACTAGGAACTTGTTCTAGATGGTCATACTGTGAACTAGAACCTCTATGCCAAACAACTGTGGTAGGTCCATGATGTTCAGTGTCAATGCTACCAAGTGCTCATCAATAGCGAGCATTGCTGCAAGTGGATAATGCCCCAAGTCACACTTCCAGAGTGGTAAGATGAAAACTACAAAACTTGGAAGGGGTTCAGATCCTACCCCATTCTCCATACAGTCTAGATCTTGCCTCCATACAATTACCATCTGTTTCACTCCAGGGCCTGTTTCCTACAAAGATGGCACTTCCGTAATAGATGTGGAATCTGGAATCAGGAAGATCCTGTGTATGAAACCTGCTGAGAGATACCCACTGTGGGATCATGGCTCTAGTGGAATGTTGGCAAAGTTCAATAAAAAACAATATCCTATACTTTGCAAAATGAGGTGAGCATTATGGCTCTGTAGCATCATTAAAATTTTTAGCTGCAAATGGACAAACTTTTGACTTGCCCTGGTAAATATGCTACTTAACTGATACAAAACCTTTTAAATACTGTTATGATCTGGCTCTACAAAAGCCAGTTGCATCACAACTGGAGAAAGTACGAATTCTTTTCATATCGCAGGTGAGAGATTGAGATAATTTTAAGGCTGTGGTCCAGTCATGGCCAAAATGACCATTCAAGCCAAATACATGGGAGCCAATAACCTTAACCACAAGCATAGACATTTATTTATATTACACAGAGACTAATAAGATTATTGGTTAAAAGAAGGAAATATGGAATGGATTTATTCTATTTACAAATGAGACTCCTAACCTTACCAGTCAATGACAACTACATGCAAAGTCAGTCCTAATATCATTAGAGTCCTAAAGACTAGCTCATAGCTAATTATGCATAACGAAATTGTTAAAAAAAGTACTTATAGATTATGTTCTTTCAGGAAACAATAAGATATCCACATATAAAGATTAATTCTTCATTCACTCTGTTTATAACAATTGCATTCCTTTTGAGATTCCCTGAAGTACCACTTGCACATATACTGTTGCATTATCATAGTGTCCACTTGGTGAGCATTGAAGAACTTTTCATTTCTAAAGTTGTGATCCTTATGGCAGGAGTGATGTCTTGCTCTTCGTTTGCTGGTTATGAACTTGAAAACACAAAGGGAGGTTTCATCAAAGACTTGAATAATCATGGACTGCTATAGTCGTGGAGCTAGATTAAATGGGTTGAATCTAATACCCACTTCTCGTGGTATTGCTTACTGCTCTTCCTGTTTGCCCACAGCTTGCTTTCACCACCATGGTCTTATATGACACATCCTAGGTTCTGTTTTGTTTTGACTGAACAGATTCAACTAAGTCCGTTTCCATTTCTTCAGTGATGCCACTACACTCTTTCTATTTCCTCTCAGTATACAGGCAGAAATGTCAGCTTTAATTTTGTGGGCTTTTTGCTGCTTACATGCCCTCTGACTTTCTCTGAGTTGTATTTCTTTCACACAACCCATTTGGTCCCATCTGGGTGCATTCTAACCTCTTGAGATGTCATCCTGCAACACACTAAATTTCTTTGTCTGTCTAACAAGAGCAATACAACACAATGGCTATTTTTCCAATTATACTGAATACATGTGATAGCACTATGAATAGAATGTTTTCACTTGAATTTGAAGTGCTTATTTTCTGAGTTTCTTTCTGTCATTTCTGGCCTCTTGATGTTAGTCAAGGCCTATTCTCAATTAACTGTGACTGTATCCAAAGGTTAGTGGACACACAGAAATCTGAAATGACAAATGGGACTCGGAAAAATAAGAAAATTCCAATTCCTCACGTGAAAATTGCTTTTATTAATTCTGAGTAAAGACTAAGAGCACGTGTTTTGATTTCAGCAATAATAAAAAGTAAAGGAAATTTAATAGGTAAAATAAAAATATAACAGGATATACATTTCAAATTTTTAACACGTTGGTTCTTTATATACGTTTATATATTGCAACTTTCAATCATTTTTTTAAGCATGCTGTTTTTTACCACAAAGATATTTTGGATTGCTATCTTTTTCCTGACATGATGGAAAAAAAAATGAGGCTGTCTCAAATGGAGGTTCTCACAATCAACAATGCAAACTAACTGCTAAGTAGAATGGTCACTGTTAGGCATATTCACAAACTGAGCAATCAGTGAAAAAAAAAAAAAAAACTGCTAGCCAACGATCACCATGAAATGAAATCTGAATGAGGAAGATAAGCCTTATTTAAAAACACAGTCATGATACTTTTCACTGTTGAGTCTCTTTCTTTGTACACTAGTGTTTGGTCTATTAACAATAGATCATTAGGGTCAATGGAACTCTATTGCACAGTGAAACACACAAAGCCTATGTCTTCCATTTGCATTCATATAGAGATACAGAGAAACTTCAAAGTTTGCAGAGTGTACAGTTTTTTTCTCACGGCCATCACCAATGCCATCATCTTAGAAATTTTTTGAGACAATGCTTTGTGATATTTAGCAATACATAAAACACTAAACTCCCAAGGGATAACAACCTAACAGCTCTAGGAGTTTAGACCAGAGGCAGCCATGTTTTATGATGTTGAGGACAAAGACTACTGATTATTTTCAGGCAAATAATACAAAGTAAGGGAGCCTAACACACATGCGCACACACACCATCATAAATCATTTTGAATCCACTGGTGCATGAAGGTCTTCCCAAGTCTCTTTTGCAACTTCACATCTTGAACAATTCTCTTCCTTGACACTATGACACACTTCTGAATTTCCTCCACCCATCTCCAATGTCGTTTTCTTCTATGTCTTTTCTTGTCTTTTAGTATTTGGCCTGACATTTCAATTCTCCAACAGTTTCTTTACTTTCATCATGATGCCATCCACTCTTGTCATTTTCCTGATCAGTGAGCTCATTTTCCTATCTTTCTTGGTTACATGAAGCATTCATGGATAAATCACTTTTCTTTTAAAACATATTGACAAATTGCTTTTGAAAATTTTTATATTCTTTAAAAATATACTCCAGCCAAGTTTTATAAGCCTACCAATTTCTTCTTCAATGTGGCCCTTACTTGATATCTGCTGTCCAAGGTAATTGTAGGCACCGATTACTTCTAAATGTTCTTCATCAATCTCAAAATCTTCAGTTCTTGTAAAAACATTCTACACCAATTTGTTTTCTGTAAGTTTATCTTTAACTCCACTTCTTTACTTCTGTCAGCAAATTCCTGGATGATATATTCTGCAGCTCTAGCAAAAAGTATTGTCATCAGAAAAATGATAGTAAGTTAAACTGTCACCAAAATACATGAAAAACATGCTGTTTCTTGCATGATATTATACTTGCAGTTAAAATAATCCAAAGGTGGTGAAATAACTTTAATCATTATAAACATACAAGTTAAAATATACATATAGCGTTAAAAATCACATAAGATCTTTTGACCCTCTCACAGGGGTCATCATCAGATGTAAGACGTAGTACCAAACAAAGGGAGTCTTGTATACCGTAAAACATGATGCCACAAATAAAAACCGAAAAACTAAATAAATTGAACAGTACATATCCAAGTTCCAGGGGGGCAATGCATATGGTAAGGCAAAAAATACACTTAACACCAATAAAGTAATAAACCCATGTTACGTAGAATTAGAGTTCAATACCATCTTCCAAGCTGGAGATATAAGGCAAGGAGGTTTATCGTTGCAACTTGATTGTCGAGAGGAATAAATATATAGGCTTTCTGTGAAGAGGCAGTCAAACTTCGAAGAGGAGTGTTTAAAACTGTGGTGTCTTTCCAAACAGGAAAATGGGTTCCATTAGCAACACATCTTGAAACAGCCGTAGAAGTAGAACCAACTTTAACATTGTATCTATGTTCGTTAATAATAGTTCTTAATTTCCTGGAGGTAGACCCTATAACTTGGGTCTGTACTGTGCAATTTATTTAGTTTTTCGGTTTTTATCTGTGGTATCATGTTTTACGGTATATAAGACTTCCGCTGTTGGTTACTATGTCTTACATCTGATGATGAACCCTGTGAGAGGGTCAAAAGATCTTATGTGGTTTTTAATGATATATATATATATAATATATATATATATATATATGAAATGAAGATTTATCGATTGATGGAGAAAAGCTGGAGATAACAGACACGTACGTTTATCTTGGACAGCAGATATCAAGTGAGGGTCACATTGATGAAGAAATTAATCGGTGTACAAAATTTGCCTGGAGAGCTTTTGGAAGAAACAGCATAATTTTCAAGAGCAATATGCCATTATGTCTTAAAAGAAAAGTGTTTGATCAATGCATCCTTCCAGTGCTTACGTATGGTGCAGAGACGTGGACCTTAACTAAAAGAGACATACAAAGGCTGCAGACAACTCAAAGAAAGATGGAGAGGTGCATGCTTGGTGTAACCAGGAGAGATGAGAAGAGGAACTCGTGGATCCGAAAAATGACAAGAGTGGAAGACATCATGGTCAGAGTTAAATCCCTGAAATGGCAATGGGCTGGACATACTGCCAGAAGGACAGACCATCGACGGACAGCCGAAATTTTAGATTGGATTCCAAGGGACAGGAAAAGACCCAGAAGAAGACCACATGGGCGATGGGTAGATGAAATTCGAAAGTATGTGGGAGTGACATGGAGGAGACTGGCACAAGACAGACCGTTGTGGAGGAAACTTGGGGAGACCTTCGTCCAGCAGTGGATCGATAATGGTTGACAATGATGATGATGATGATATATATATATATATACACTATCTACCAACAAGTAATTGGACACCCCTGCAATCGACGATATCTGCGGTCCTGATACACGTCACGGCCGCCACTGTTAAATATCGTGTGGGAAATAACAACGCAACCAGTCGCATGCAAGATGCCACGCAGTTTGGAGCCCTCTGATTTCGAGAAAGGTGTAATCGTCGGGTATCACAGAAATGGCCGATCCATACATGACATATCCAGCGAGTTGAAGTATCCAAAATCGACAGCGGCCTATGTGATTGGCAAGTGGAAGATGAGAGGTGACTGTCGGAATGTGCCCCGACCCGGCAGACCCACAAAACTGGGAGTTAGAGACCGACGGGTGCTGGCCAGAGAAATTCGGAAGAACCGCACCAAATTGATGGGCCACATCCGCAAGGAGTTTCAACAGGCATCCGGGAGTGTTCTTTCAATGAATACCATCCATAAGGAAGCCCATGCCGATCCATACGTGACATATCCAGCGAGTTGAAGTACCCAAAATCGACAGCGGCCTATGTGATTGGCAAGTGGAAGATGAGAGGTGACTGTCGGAATGTGCCCCGACCCGGCAGACCCACAAAACTGGGAGTTAGAGACCGACGGGTGCTGGCCAGAGAAATTCGGAAGAACCGCACCAAATTGATGGGCCACATCCGCAAGGAGTTTCAACAGGCATCCGGGAGTGTTCTTTCAATGAATACCATCCATAAGGAAGCCCATCTGCTCGGTTATCATGGACGTGCTGCCACCCACAAGCCTTTGATCACCAAGTCCAATAGCGCTGCTCGGCTAACATGGTGCAAAGAACGTCGACAGTGGACCGTTGAACAGTGGAAACAGGTTCTCTGGAGCGACGAATCAAGGTTCACTCTCTACTGTTCGGATGGCAGGGTCTGGGTTTGGCATCTGCCTGGAGAACGCCTCCTGCCAGAATGTATTGTGCCAACTGTGAAGTTCGGTGGCAGTGGAATTATGCTATGGGGGTGTTTCTCCTGGAATGGCACGGGACCCTTGGTCGCAATTCCTGGTAGACTCAACGCCAAGACCTACTAAACCATTTTGGATGACCATGTGCTTTCTACGTTGTGGCAGTTTTACAGGGTGGACCCATGTTACTTTCAGGATGACAATGCCACCTGTCATGTTGCAAGGTCCACCATGGCTTGGTATGGTGACAATGGGGTTAATCGAATGGACTGGCCTGCGCAGAGCCCGGACCTTAACCCTATCGAGCACCTCTGGGACGAGTTGGAACGTCCACTTAAGGGGTGTCCCTACCATCCGAAATCGGCGAAGGAACTGACCTGTCTTCTCCAAGCCGAGTGGAAGAAAATACCACTAGCCGTCGTACAACGCCTGGTTGAGAGAATGCCTCGGAGGGTCGCAGCTGTAATCGCCACTCGTGGAGGCTCCTATATATATATATATTTTAACTTGTATGTTTATAATGATTAAAGGTATTTCACCACCTTTGGATTACTTTAACTGCAAGTATAATATTGTGCAAAAACAGCATTTTTTTTTATGTATTTTGACTTCTGTGCATGACGATTTTAACTTCGTAAATTGTCACCATTAAACCTCATTCTCCTGTCTTCCTAGTTCAATCATTGAAAGACATTCTGCAATGTCTCATAGAAGAGCTTGGAAGATATGCTGTAACCTTGTCTCACTCCCTTTCCAATTTCATAAGTTCTGTGTCCTTGAACAGCAGAGACTTTGCATTTTCATTTTCAGATGTTATTAATAATATTAAAACATGAATCTTCAACATTGCAGAATTTCAAAGGCATTAAAACTGCTGATCGTTTCACAGAATTAAAGGCCTTTTCATATTCAATAAAAGCCATGCATAGCAAATATCTTACATCTAGCAAATACTTGGACAACTGTAGTTTCAATTTTTTCACTGGCTTCCTGTACAATGTATATAAATTTTACACAGCAATTGTTATTTAATTGCATAGTTATCTCAGGCAAAGGCAAGTAAACAGTTAACAAAGTACTCCTGCCCTTAAGAAATAAAACATAATATATAACTTGGTTGTTTTATACATACTGAAAGTAGTCCAGCTGTCAGAATCACATGTTTCGTCAAAATGACAGCAAATTAATGAATACTGCCAGCAAATGCACCACAGTACTTCAATTTAAAATAATGTGCTAATGTGCCTTCATTTAATTTTGCTACATTTGATGTATAATTTCATAAAATTGGGTGATGCTATTACATTCTACACTTATTCACATTACAGCATACAGATACCTTGCAGGTGAAGATCACCTGTGTCAGGAGTGGGATCTTTTAGATGATGGACACCTTTGATTTTGAAGTTAATAGATGAATTTCCTACATTTCGTTGGCTTTAGGTACTTCTTTGCATTGGTGACTCAGGAAAATTTAATTTTTAAACACTAGATCTTAGAAATCAATGGGAAGTGAATCTATGGAAGAATTACACTATCACTGAAATATGATCACTTCTAACAAAAGTGGATGCAACCAATTGACCATGATTTCGGTGAGGGTGTGATTAGTCAACCAACGAGGCCTATATAAGGTGTGAGTGGAGCAGTAGGTAGCAAAAATTCAGAGTTTGATGGGTAAATGGAAGGATTCATGGGACTCTGAGAAAGGACAGATTGTGGGAGTGACTGAACTGGTGGATTGTTTGTTAGCTGCCGTAGTTAAACTGTATCAGAACTGGCGCGAAATTTGTCAAACAACGACCCAGAGGCAAAACTGCATGGGACAGTGAATGTTAATGTGAGGACTGAGCGCCGGGTCCAACGACTTGTACAGGCCAACAAACGCAGCACTGTTAAACAGTTGACTACCCAAGAGGACAGAGGTCAACCCGGGACAGTATCTGTCTTGACCATGTGGGCTATAACAGCAGATGAACCTGACAACATCCTCTTCTAACCACAGTTCATCAGTGCAAAAGACTTGCATGGTCTAGAGATCATGCAAGTTGGACATAGGATGACTGGAAAAAGTGTGCTGGGGTCTAACAAGTCCCATTTTTTACTCCACTCCATGGAAGGTCACGTATGTATTTGGTGCAAACAACACGAGGTACTCAATCCATCTTGCATGGCCTACACAGTTCAAGCCGGTGGAGGTGCTTGTACAGTGTGTGGCATGTTTACCTGGCAGAAACTTGGACCCCTGGTGCATGTGAAACAACGTATGACTGGCGCCCACTATCATGAATTGCTTGCTGACTCTGCACATCCAGCAATGCAGCATTTTTTCCCGAATGGTGATGGCATCTTCTAAGATGACAATGCATTGAGCCACAGGTTCAATGTTATGCAAGAATGATTTGAGGAACACAGTTCAGATTTCCAGCATATCGATTGGTCTCCAAACTACCCCGACATCAACCACAGAGTGAGACACTATAGAATGGCATATCAGGCATCTCGATACACCAATCACCTCCATACCTACATTCAAGGCTGCATTACACACAGCTTGGTTGGCCATACATCCCAACTGCTTCCGGCATCTTACTCAATCAATGCCACATTGGATAGCTGCTGTACTGGGGGCGAAAGGAGGACTTATGAAGTATTAGGTAGGTGGTCATAATTCAGTGATCTCCCAGGGTAATTCTTCACAAACATGTGAAAATCATACACATATCATTATCAGCACATATATGCTGTACATTTTACAGTTTACCATGTAGCCATTCTTCGGAAAACTTGAAAATTACATCATCAAGCCGACATCTGATTTATTTCTTTGAATAAAGCTCATGTTGAGAAATGGCTTCCTAGTTTAATTGAATTAATAACCTAAAGCAACTTATGGGAATTTACTAGGAAATTTTTTCATTAATAGCAAATTTTTGGAGAAAACTCTTCTCCTTCTTCAGGCTGTCTTGTTGTTGTCACTTTTTACTTGTCACTATCACGGTTACGGTTTACCTTGACGGTTACGGTTAACCTTGACGGTTTAGGTTATTTTTCAACAAATCCTGCCAGATGTTAGGCGGGGAAAATCCTTTGCAGTCATTGATGATGAAATTTTGATTTTTCTCAATCTCTATTCCTTCTTTCAGTTTTCTTTTTGGAAATTGCTTTGGAAACTGATTACTTTAAGGAATTCCAATCCATGCTGTGCCCAGTTTCTCTAACATGCCTATCTAATCCAGTCTTGTTGGAGCAATTTTTTATAGCTGCTTTATGCAGCTATAGCTGAGCATAAAGCAGCTATAAAAAATTGCTCCAACAAGACTGGATTAGATAGGCATGTTAGAGAAACTGGGCACAGCATGGATTGGAATTCCTTAAAGTAATCAGTTTCCAAAGCAATTTCCAAAAAAGAAAACTGAAAGAAGGAATAGAGATTGAGAAAAATCAAAATTTCATCATCAATGACTGCAAAGGATTTTCCCTGCCTAACATCTGGCAGGATTTGTTGAAAAATAACCTAAACCGTCAAGGTTAACCGTAACCGTCAAGGTAAACCGTAACCGTGATAGTGACAAGAAAAAAGTGACAACAACAAGACAGCCTGAAGAAGGAGAAGAGTTTTCTCCGAAAATTTGCTATTAATGAAAAAATTTCCTAGTAAATTCCCATAAGTTGCTTTAGATTATTAAATCTGATTTATGTTTGAGTATGCTACCTTTACATCACCAAGGAAAATGAAGTTCCAAGCAACATTCCGGGTGTGGGCTAGTCGAGGCAATGCCTGCATCATTGTAGCATTGATGACCACTTCTCATCCATGCAAGATATAATACGTCATATCCATGACCTTGGCTACATATAACGGACACTCCCTATCTTCTGATTCAAGGCTTCTTGAATTGGAAGAGGAACTACAAAGGATCAAGTGGGACATCGTCGGGCTAAGTGAGGTAAGGAGAAAAGGAGAAGATCTCATTGAACTGAAAAGTGGACATCTCTTCTACTATCGTGGGACAGATACTGGCAGAACTAGTGGTGTTGGATTTATAATAAACAAGAAACTGAAGGATAAAGTTGTAGAAGTTGAAAGTTCCTCTGACAGAGCTGCACGACTCGTTATCCAACTCTCGAGAAGATACCAGGCTCAGATTATTCAAACTTATGCACCCACCACAAGTCATGCTGAAGAAGAAATTGAAGAATTTTATGAGGAAATTCGTGATCTAAATAATAAAGGTAAGCAGCACTTGAAGATAATTATGGGAGATTTCAATGCAAAAATAGAGCAACGGCAACAGAATGAAACTTCAGTAGGTAAATTCGGTCACGGCAACAGAAACCAGCGTGGAAATACTCTCGTAGAGTTTGCAGAGGCAGAAGGGTTTTTCATCTTGAACTCCTTTTTCAAGAAAAAGCCACACAGGAAATGGACATGGAGACATCCAAATGGGACAACAAGTGAAATTGATTTTATTATGTGTAACAAAAAAATTGTTATAGAAGACTGCAGTGTGCTAAACAAGTTCAACACAGGCAGTGACCATAGATTGGTGAGATGTAAGATGCACCTCAACACTAAACTCGAACGTAGCAAGCTCATAAGACAAACAAAATGTATTGACATAACCAACCTTAAAAAACACCAGAATACCTTCAAATTGGAACTGAAGAACAGGTTCTCTGCTTTAGAAGGCCTAACATCAGAAGAAGTGGATATTTCTGAAGTTAACAGAAAAGTAACCAAAGCTCTTATGGAAACAGCAACAAAATTAGCTGGGTCTAAGAACAAATTGCATGTGAACAAATTATCAGGAAAAACCAAAATGTTGATGCAAAAAGAAGAGTGATGAGGACAACTAAAGAAGATGTGACTTCTAAAGTGGAATATATAGAGCTATGCAAAACAGTACGAAAAAGTATCACTGAAGACGTAAGGAAATTCAACTGTGAACTAGCAAGGAAAGCAATTGAAAACAACCAAAGCCTAAAGATAGCAAAGGGACATCTCAGTAAGGGAAAAAAACAGATTATGGCACTGAGAAAAGAAGATGGTTCTGTAACAAGAAATAGAGGCGAAATTTTGACAAGAGTGAAAGATTTCTACTCCAAATTATATGAAAGGGATGATACATGTACTCCAGACATCATGAAAGGTACCAGTACCAGAGTTCTTCCAGTCCTTCCAGCAGAAGTTGCACATGCAATCAAGAACATGAAGCGGGGAAAAGCTCCAGGAGAAGATGGAATTACTGTAGACATCATACAAGAAGCAAGTGGAGAAATCGAAACAGTACTCGCCCAAATTTTCACTCGATGCCTTAATGAAGGGAAAATTCCTGAGGATTGGAACAACGCTACAATGATCTTGCTACATAAAAAAGGTGACATTGAGGATCTCAGGAACTACAGACCTATCAGCCTCCTATCAGTGGTTTATAAAATCTTCACTAAAGTTCTTTCACACCGCTTGAAGGTGACACTGGACATGGCTCAACCAAGAGAACAAGCTGGATTCAGGAGTGGCTACAGCACAATAGATCATATCCATGTACTGAGAGAACTAATTGAAAGAGCGAGGGAATATGAACTTCCATTGTGCATGGCTTTTATCGATTATGAAAAAGCCTTTGATTCGGTGAAACCATCAGGAGTTGCAATGGCTCAGAAATCCTGCGGTATTGAAGATGCATACATTAACATTATTAATAACATCTATGAAAATGCGAGTGCAAAGATTAGGCTGTTTGAAAATACAACACACATAAAAATTGGAAAAGGAGTGAGACAAGGTGACACCATATCTCCGAAGCTCTTTAATGCCACATTGGAAAATGTCTTTCAATCACTGAACTGGGAAAACAAAGGGATAAAGATTAATGGAGATTATCTAACCCACCTTCGTTTTGCTGATGACATAGTCATTTTTGCAACTACCCCATCAGAGCTGCAGAGTATGATCCAGGAACTTGCTGACAAGAGTAAAGAAGTGGGATTAAAAATGAACTTTCAGAAGACAAAAGTGATGTTCAATGCTTTTACAAGAAATGAAGATTTATCGATTGATGGAGAAAAGCTGGAGATAACAGACACGTACGTTTATCTTGGACAGCAGATATCAAGTGAGGGTCACATTGATGAAGAAATTAATCGGCCTACAAAACTTGCCTGGAGAGCTTTTGGAAGAAACAGCATAATTTTCAAGAGCAATATGCCATTATGTCTTAAAAGAAAAGTGTTTGATCAATGCATCCTTCCAGTGCTTACGTATGGTGCAGAGATTTGGACCTTAGCTAAAAGAGACATACAAAGGCTGCAGACAACTCAAAAAAGCATGGAGAGGTGCATGCTTGGTGTAACCAGGAGAGATAAGAAGAGGAACACATGGATCCGAAAAATGACAAGAGTGGAAGACATCATGATCAGAGTTAAATCCCTGAAATGGCAATGGGCTGGACATACTGCCAGAAGGACAGACCATCGATGGACAGCCGAAATTTTAGATTGGATTCCAAGGGTCAGGAAAAGACCCAGAAGAAGACCACATGGAAGATCGGTGGATGAAATTCGAAAGTATGCGGGAGTGACATGGAGGAGACTGGCACAAGACAGACCGTTGTGGAGGAAACTTGGGGAGACCTTCGTCCAGCAGTGGATTGATAATGGTTGACAATGATGATGATGATGATCCATGCATAATGAGAAATGGTTGCTCAGATTCCAGGAAAACTTGAAATTATTTAGTTCTGTCTTTAATTGACAGAACTAAATGATGCAAGTTTTAGAGGTTTATGATAATGTTGTTTACTTTGTCAAACTTTCGAGCAATAGTCTGGAACATCTTTAAGACTATGTAATCAGAATAGTTGTGAGGTAGAAATGTCTAACCCCAGTGGTAATTGAACATGGCCTCTTTTCTTCTGCAGCAATATCTATTTCTTCCTCTAGCTTTTTCATTAAACAGCTGGCAGTTAATCATTTTTACTAAGTCCCAACGCATACAGTGTCTTCTTGCTTGAATGAATATGCCTGTCCAAACCAGTTTTGTAAGGAACATGTTTTATGGTTGCTTTGTGTACATCCGCATGGGTTTTCATTTTTTTCCTGTATAACAAAGCCCACATTTTCAGTCAAAACTATGAACCACTAGACCTTCAAACAGAATGTTGTTGTTTCTTTTCAGAGTTGGGAAGAATTTTGAAGTATTTCTAATTAAACTACACTTATCTCTCTATTCTAAAAAAAAGTAGCTGCTGCCACTGTTTTAGAAATTTCACGACACTCTTGCTTTCCTAGCTCGCAGCCCAAAACGTATTGAACACAAAAATATAAAATTTACATTGTTTGTAGAAAATTGTTTGGAGAACATGCTGAAATAAACCATTTGTCGATTCTAGCGAAACTCAAAGAGCTATTGTATTTCAAAGTTAAGGTAAGCAAAAAAGTGCAATCAGGTCGCGTTCAGGATACACTAACAGCAACAGAACCACAAAACTTTGTAGGCATGTAGTGCCATTACTGAATTTTTGCACCTCGTCGCCCTTTTTTTGAATTTCAATTTAGTTTACAAGAAATTAAATTTCTAAATTTCACAAAATTCTTTATTTTGCGATGGGATCCATTAAAAAAACTCGGATATATGGCAAACTATAAATCATAACGCATTGCAATTTTTACAGCCTAAACTTACAACTATCGTCCCTTTTTTACAAAAAATGTTTTTAAGAAAAAGTCATTTTCTGATCTTTAAGCATTTTTTAAAGACGCAAAGGAAACAAACAAACGGCTTGTCTGTCTTCACGATAACCACAGAGGAACGTTCTGGTCCCGTGACCTGCTGCCATGGTGACACAGAGAATTTGTTATGCATATGTTTTGTTGGTAAAGCTATCTCAGTTGTTTAAGGTGGACATCAAGTAATCTTGCTTCCTATTCTTCCAATGGAAAAACTTATGTGCACATTTTCTTCACAATTAATGCATTCCCAAGAATGAAAATTTGAACATCGATTAAAATAGCTTCATTTTATAACTTGGAATACTTAATATTTTCTAAAACATAACCATAATTATACAATCCTACATTTGTTTGTGTTATGTAAAAAGAAGTTATAAAATTGGGTCGTTTCAGTAGCGACTTCTACCTCTTCACCCATGGATTGAATGAAGTTAACACAAAATGTTAATGTGTGGTAAATCAGTTGCTGCCAGATTTTAAAATTGTTTTCCAAATAATAGAAATCTGTTGAGGTATGTCGGTATTACAGGGGTTATAGGAAAGGAGAATTTCTACACTTTTGCGATATCTAAGACATTTTTTATAAAAAAATTATGTTATATACAACACTGGGAGTTCCAAATAAACATCCCTTGATTTACCTGGTGTTTATTCTATTTTGGTAAACACCTCAGCAGGTGTTAGCTACTACTGTGGAAGTACTTACCATAGTATCAATTGGCTTTGGCAGAATACATCTCTGATGTTAGCTCATCTACTTCTTTTTAATTATTAGCCCTGAATGAACCTTAAGCTGTTCCTGATTAAAAAAACACATAGTTCTGTTCATTAATAGGAAATCTCTTAAGGTATTGTGAAAGTATAGAAATTTGCCTTTCCCATTAACACCTGCAACATGAACTCACCTCATTCAATTCCTATCATTTGGAAATCTATTTTAAAATCTTGCAACATCAGGAGAAAAAGCTGTTCTTAGATTTAAAAAATTGCAGCTCTTTTGTGTGTGTGTGTGTGTGTGTGTGTTTCTCCATAGCTTCTGCAGAATCTATCAGATAACTTTTTCTAAAAATTGGCTTGCTGTATAAATTTTTATATAGGTGGAATGATATGAACTATTATCTTGTTAGTGCTAGGTTACAACTCAAAAATTTTGCAAATCACTAACATTGCTATTACCACTAAAAAATCCTGTAACTCTATTTATTTTTTTCAATTACAGAATTTAGAGTTGCCATGTAATCAACTATGACCAGGAATGAAAATTAATTCCAATCTGTTAAGTGCATATGAGACTTATTTAAGTACGGAGAGACATATACCATTAAAAAAAGCATAGCACAAATTTACTATGTTTCAACAACTAAACTTCTCCCAATTATATGAGTCACCTGACCATCTATTCTTATCAAAGTGTGGTATGCAGGTATCATGTATGAACAGAAAGAAACGATAAGCAGTAAAATTAAAAATCATGTAATTTATTTCTGTTATTAAAATAAAAATATAATCCAAACTCCCCCCCCCCTTATTGTTTTTACTGACTTGTGCTACATCTTTGTGCAAATATCTGCATCACACTGAAAGTGGTAAAAAAAAAGCAAAAAAAAATAAAATAAAATTGTAAGTACTTTGTTACTTAGAAGATTGGAATTGAAGGATCTGATGTATTAAATCTCATTTTGCAATATTATTGTTCCCAAAACTACAGCTCTCACCTGGAAAAAGCTACTTGATACCTTCCACAAAAGTATACAATAAATCAGTACAAGAATGCTTGGACTTGCGCATGTGTGACGGGGGGGGGGGGGGGGGGGACCGGGGGGTGTAACAGTTGAACTTACATTTACATCATGTTAAGGTACCAGCTAATTTCTTTATTTCTGTTAAGAATTAAATCAGGCATATGGTTTATACATTACTTCTATTTCTGCTTTATGATTCGGACTTGATATGTTTCTCTTCAGCAAGCATGAGAGATGATCTTTGCATCTTTCCCTTACCAAGCATATGAAAAATCCCTAATCAAATGTTAAGCCTGCTTTGCTATTAAGTTTTGTTACTGGCTTAAGAATTACTGAAAAAAAAAATGATACCCATGCAAAGAAAAAGAAAGTAACACTCTTCACATATATCTAGCATATAATAATCCGAAATAAATGAGCAGATTTCACTGAGTGTGAAACTCAAAGTTTTAATGTAGTATTGCACCTTCGTCTACAACACAATTATGCAATGTTTTATGCAATTATGCAATGTTTTATGTCACAGAAAAGCTTGTGTTCTTGCATTTCAATAACTTTGTAGATCCTCTGGATACAGTTTTTTCATAATCTCTCCAGAATGCATACTGTTACAAAATAACCAACTGGAGACTTTTTTTCAGAATAAAAAAATGTTTTTCAGTTATTAAAATGCCTGATCAAATCTATTTCAAGAAGAAGAGTGTTTCCTCCTGATATGTAGATTCAAACTTTCTCTCCATGTGAATTCCAAACCACAGAAAGGACAAGGATAATAGCTTGTTTCATTGAAGTGTCTGTTCAGGTGGCGATTCAAGGAAAATTTGCATGATAAGTCCTTTCCACACACTTGGCACCTCCATTTTGAAGAGCTATTGATTCTACTGAATTCTTCATTTATTCCTATAAGAAGTTATGATTTATTAGCTTTTGCTTTTAACACAAAGCACAGAAAACCTAAATAAAAAATAAATGAGAATGACAAGAAAAATATTCATACACAGACTCTACATTTCAAATTTTTTTAACAGTTCATATGCAAACTATGTGTAACTTCAGGAATTATAATAAAGTGGATCAAAAATACAATGATATATTTGCTGGTGTAAACCACAGATTTATCATTCAAATTCATTCTTAAATTAACTTAACAAGTTCACTATTTGTTATTCATGATACAGCTAAGGTTGCCAAGTCTGTTAAAAAAAAAAGAAAAGATTTCAGTAAAAAAATGTGACCAAGAATTGTACTATTAAATTAAGCTCAAAAATGACTACAGCAGCAACCACACACAATGACAAATTGCATGCATAACAAAAAAGATTATAACATTCCAATATCCTACATGCATAACAAGAATGATTATAACATTCCTTTATTCGCAAATATCCAATGTGACAAAAATAGCTTTACCTGAAAATTGAAGTTCCAAAAATATATGATCCTAGATCAATAAATTGGCAGAAAATCATAACTCATTGATATAACATGTTTTAAATCATTTAACATATTGTTAATCTGGGGTTCTGAAACAGATATGATACATCAATAAAAAATATTTCTTGGATGGACATGTGATAAAGTAGACCTGGACAAAAGATAATATTCTAGGTTACTTCATGAATATTATTTCTTAATTTTCAGTATAAATTGTGTATAACTAGCCATTCTTAATTGATGTGAAAGGGAACCTTTGATTAATTGCTGACCATTAATTGCAGAAACAAGGTTCATAATTTTTTTTCCATACACAACTGAATATGTTATGTAATAAATCAGGTAAATATTTGAATCTTCTATTAAAATTTGCCACTCAACATGGAAGACTATTTAAGTAACGATACTTCTTGGATATGCTGATGCCATGTTTTCATTTGATGAAATAAAATATTCTGACCAACTCCTTGTTGACTTTATACTTTATTTCCACATAATATATTTTTTTGTAAGACATTAAATTTTTAAACTATGCTCTGCATAAATAACATGCTGACAATAACCTAATCTATACCACATCATTATTACATTCATTTGCACACAGGAATTTACTTCAATCACCATTAGAAAGTGCTTTTGTACACAAATTAAAAATCTGACTACACAGTATCAGCAAATAGGTGTTGAAACACTTTCATTAGTTACAATTCCATGAAATCCCCAACTATTTTTGTTTTTTTTTATTTTTGGGCGTACAATAATTAATTTTATCAGTTTTACATAAATGCTATGAACCAAACAAAAATAGTATTTTTCATAGCAATGGGACTATACTACTAGTCATGCTAGAAAAAATGCTGTATTCACCAAAAATACACGAAGTACATGAAACAATTACACTCACCTGTGAAAACAATAAATGTCTCCAAATAATGAAAGAAAATGTACAGTGTGGATAAACGGATACCCACATTTGTCTAGTATTCACTCTCAGTAAAGCCAAGCATAAAAACTTTTTTTTTTAACAATAGAAATACATGGACATTTTTTCAATGCTTGCATTACATCCAAAAGGGACTTGTAGTAACTCTGCAAAACTGAAGAATTTATGCATCCAGGGCACTAGTCAAATCAATATATAGTTTTTGATATTAAAATAATTCTCATAACTATCTGTGAAAAGCAGAAGCTACCAGATTTTATTTTAAAGAAGTGATTTCAGACCTGCGGTAAAACCAGCAACATTAGGTAATCATAACTGATTCATGAAACTTACTTTTGCAAAGAAGATCACCAGGAAAGATCAAGAAACTTTGAACATCTGATTTCTAGAAATTTTTAATTAAAAAAAACTAAAAAAAAAAGGAATACTACTTTCTTTATTAAAAATTATTTGACCAGTATTTATCCTGAATTTCAAGAAAGAACAAAACATGCAAACACAAAAAGAGCATACATCACTAATAATGTTGCAAATTTAAAATTATCACTGGAATTTAATTTAAGGCAAGGTTTAAGTTCTTGTTGGTTTATCCTATGTATTAATCTGGCTCAATAGTAAGATAAATACACACAACTTCTGCTAAATAAGTAAAAGAGACAGAGCAATAGGAAAACTAGCATACACAACCATTTAATAAATTCTTGAACTTAGATACAATGTGTTTCACCAAAATTAAACAAGATATGGACAGCATTCAGTAAGTGCCAAGTCTACAGTACACACATCTTGTATTTTGGAAATGCTGTAGAATTACAGTTAATTCTCATTTGAGTGAAAACCGATATCATAAATGTAAGACCAGACCCCGGTAAAAATCCCACTAAGATGTATTTTTAATTTCAATATAACAAAATTTATTTTTACGGATTTTTCATTACAACCAAAAAAAAAAAAAAAAAAAAAAAAAAAAAAGACATTCTTATTTCCAAGGAAATTTTGAATTTGGGTTTGCGCTTTTATTAACAGAAATGAATATCCTTCCCAAGCAAGTCATTTCTCACCTCCCATTGTGTCAAAAAGGGCTGTAACTGGTTTGAGAGCAAAAGGAATGTTGTGGAGCCATAGCAACCAGCCCTATTCCTCAGTCTTTTTCTATGCTTGTTTGTGTTCATGTTGTTTCTTGCTTGATTTTTGAAATGAGTTCTTTGAAATAAGAAAGCAATTTATTTTGAAAGCAAAGAAGAAAGATCATTGATGAACTTCTACTGCATGGTTCATACACTTTTTCAATCACAGAATTCTGGGACTATTCCAGGACATTTTCAGGACTTTCAGATATTTTTCCAAGACATACGATCCAAATGCTCCTACTTAAAATATAGTGGAACCATAGGTCTGTTCAACCTGTAACCTACAACAAACAATTCCTCACATGCTTGAGCAAACTTAATACCAAATGCAGAATGTTGAAAATGATGTCTGCTGCAGCTAATCAGAAACTTAGAATCACAGATAAGTACTGAAATACTAAAACTGTCACTGAAAATGTAACCAGGTTTAATTTCTACAAAACTTTTATATACATTATACTATACTGATTTTAAGAAAAATTTATTCCTACTTTGGCTTTAAAAGTTCAATTATTAAAGCAAATTATAGAATTAAAAAAACCTCAAAAATATATAGGTATAAAATCTATAGTTCGAACATAAATGCGCCATTACTCTTGAAGCGCTTTCATATACCACACAATTGATATATAAAATACTATTTACACTGGCGGAAAGTGAAAAAAGAACACCAAGAAGGAGACGTCTGTTACCAACGAAAGTTATACAGCATAATAACGGAATACAGAGGATAACGTGATCAAAACATTATGGCAAAATACAGCTGTATTTGCTGGTAAACTGAAAAATAACATTTCCATGTAACATGGTTAGTACGAGGTTGAACCGCCATGAACTGTGGCACACTGTGCAATTCTGGCATGGAGCCTGTCGTACATATGTTGGATGTAAGTTTGGGGGTATTGAGTTCCAAGCATCCTCAACCTGGACGCGTAAATCAGGGATGGTCGTGGCTGGCCGTGGAGACCGGATAAGTCGTTGTCCCATAAAATCCCACACATGCTCAATGGGGGACAAATCCGGTGAACGTGCAGGCCTTGGAAGTTGTCTCACACCCTGAAGTGCATGTTGGGTTGCATATGCCGTGTGTGGGCGTGCGTTATCTTGCTGGAAAACACCACGATGGATCGACCTTACAAATGGCACAACAACGGGCTGAATGATGTTGTTGATGTATAAGGTGCTGTTTAACGTACCCGGTACAAGCACTAGTTGTGTACGGGAGTGATAGCTGATCGCTCCCCACATCAGGAGACCAGGTGTAGGCCCTGTGTGTCGCTGGCGGATGCAAGAAGGGTGGAGACGCTCCGCTGTGCGTCTGCGAACATGCATATGGCCATCGGAGGCTCCCAAGCAGAATCTGCTTTCATCGCTGAACACGACAGATCGCCATTGCGTTCTCCAGTGCAGACCTTGGCGACACCACTGCAGTCGTTCCTGATGGTGGGCTGGAGTCAGAGGTACACATGCCAGAGGCACACGTGCACGTAGTCCTGCATCCAGTAGACGGTTGCGGATTGTTCGCACAGTCACCTCAGGTGCAACGGCAGCTCGGATTTGCGTCGCAGTGGATGTTCTGCTTGACAACGCGGCTCTTCTTATGCGTTGATCGGTCCGCTCATCAGTCCGTCTGTGATTCCCGGTTCCACATCTTCTCATGTGGGAATGTTCCTCGGACCATCTACGCCACCATCGTACCACCACCGATACTTCCCGTCCAATTCGCTCCGCAATACGACGATATGACCACCCGGCCTCGCGGAGTCCGACTAGACGACCTCGCTCAAAGTTCGATAACTTCTGAAATCGTACACGTCTTCCATGTCCAGGCATTGCAGCTTCTTCAGGGTCTTCGCACGTGTCCGTACACCGACGACTGATTACATTCACTTCGCCATACTCCTTAAATACCTCCGACGATAATTTGCATATTATGCCGTGCTGTGGCGTAAACGCTCACTAATTGGTCCCGAAATTAACATCACACCTACGTAAACTCGACCCCATTAACATATGTAAATTTCATGATCGTCCACAAATTCCTTCTTGGTGTTCTTTTTTCACTTTCCGCCAGTGTATATTTAATTATTTTGAAGTAATACTTTCATTGGGAATTTAAGGATAAGGAATGTTGAAATATTTGAAACTTTTTCAAAGGAACAAAGGGACTATTATTTCTTAAACAAATACTCATGGAGGCAGGGATTTGTTTTACATTTTATTTAGGGAAGGAATTTTCTACATAATATATGCTTCTAATAATGATGCTCTAGCTATGTTTTAAATTTGCACTCACCAGCAAATGAAGTATGCACAAAATTTTCCAAAATTAAACAAAAGAGAATAATGGGAAAATCTTAAATCCAAGGGCTGCATGTACAGCTGCATATATCAATGGTCAAGGTAATTTAGCTGGACATTATTAGAAAACTAATAGTAGAAGATGGAAAGTTACTAGTTAGCTCAGAAAATACTAAAGAAACAACTAGAGTTAAGTTTCTGATATTAGAAAGCAATCTGACTTCATGGCAAATTTTTAAATAAAGCATTCATTAGCAAATTTCATTAAAGGTGAAAAAAATAGCCACGCAAAAAAAAAAAAGCTACTTACTTCCATCGAGTGGCTAAAAAGTATGTTAAAATTAACAAATGGCATACAAAAAGTTTCTCATAGAAGGAAGGAAGGTACCAGAGACATTAGAATTTCAAGTGGAACAGTTAAAAGAGAGACAGAAGGAAATGTAATTCTACACCATTTAGCAGATGAATTTTGCATAATGGAAACGTTCAAAATAGGCAGAAAGTATTCTTCATGGCAAAAGCTATGCTAAGGAAAAATAGCTTTTTAAATAGGTCTCCCAGAAGAAGAGACAGCAAGAAAAAGGTTTTGACCTTTATGTCTCCTAGTGGGAAAGGTGTGCATTAGTTAAAGAGGATCTCCTTATTGTAGCAAAAATCTTTTTCACTCCCCATCTTTATTGTGTAGTGAATGGAATACAGCAAAAAAAAAAAAAAAAAAAAGAAATTTCTCAATACAGTTTTTAGAAGTGGAGATACAGCTGCAAATGGCAGAACACAAGCACCACTTAGCAGCAGAACTGTGAACTACAAACCTCCTCAAATACTAAACTAAAGTTTTCCGCAAGGTAAATGGTATCCGGTGTTAAAAGAATTTTTTAAATCTGACATTTAGAAGTACAGATATTGAGAAAAACAGATCAAATACTTGTGCTTCTTAGTGGCGAAATTATGCATTATTTTAGGAAGAAAATACACACAAGTAGTTTTCATAGTTAGTAGTACTGACCAAAAAATAATTTTTTCTGTCGAGTTTTTAGTCTGGCAAATATTACTGTAAATGGAAATGTGAACTTATGCCCTCTAGTGGGACACTTGTGTATTAAGAAAAATTTGAAATTATATGAGTAACATTTCACACTGAAAATGCTCTCCCAGAAAGAAAGAATTTTTCAAATAGAATTCTTAGGAACAGAGATCGACAAAAATAAGATACACGTCTACACCCCTGATGGAAAAACTATGCACTATTTTAAGCAGAAGGTATTATTCTCAATAGTTTTTTTGATATGAGTGGTATTGGTCCACGAAACAATTTTTTCAATCGAGTTTTCATAAGTAGGGATATTGATGTAAATACATCAGAAGCAGAAATAAACACTTATGGCTCCTGGTAGCCATACCATTCTTTAACAGAAATCAAAAATTATATGCAAAACATTTTTCATCAGCAGCTGTATCGGGCGCAGGAAGAATTTTTCAAAACATACTTTTAGAAGCAGAAAAATTGGGAAAAACACAATTTACCTTTGAGCTTCCTAACATAAAATGTATGCATTACTTGAAAAAGAGGCTGTAGCTAAAATAGTCTTTGATATAAATGGCATCAAATGGAAAAATAACTTTTCAATTGGATAGTTAGAAGCAAATATATGAAATAAAATGTATTCTGAATTTGATAAAATCTGCATTTACACCCCCTAGCAACAAAGTTGTGCATTGGATAAAACCAGAATGTAAGGATCATTTTCACATTTCAAGCTTCTCACTGCAAAAAAGAATGTTTCAAATTGAGCAAACAGTTGCAGAGATATAGTGTCCACATGTGGCTGGTCGGCAAAAAAATAAAAAAAAATAAAAAAAAGATGATAACATAAGCAACATTCTTTTTACAAAAGACCTGCTAATATTATTCAGCTTCAGTACTGCTAACAGACAAGAAAACCAACAGCACTCTACATTTTGCCAGGGGTGGGGAGGGAAATTTGTCAGACATCAGTTATATCAGTAGAAAATCCTCAACTACAAAACATTCATTGCACAG
Source organism: Macrothele yani (assembly GCA_039090855.1). Taxonomy (NCBI): domain Eukaryota; kingdom Metazoa; phylum Arthropoda; class Arachnida; order Araneae; family Macrothelidae; genus Macrothele; species Macrothele yani. The sequence goes on from CM077014.1 coordinate 9,045,346, forward strand.
AGACAAAAAGGCAGGAATGGATATAATTCAAGGACATGTAACAGAATTTTAGGACATTTCTAGGATGTGTTCGAACCATGTACATATACTGGAGTGAAAAGGAGTGCATGAAAAAAAGAAAATTATTACATCCAGACAAGAAAACATTTCTTTACTGACACCAGATGGAGCTACTGTGGCAGTATATGACATTACTACACTATAGACTTTTTTAAAAGATCGAGAAAAACTAAACGTTAATTGGAAAAGCCAGTTATTGGGCCAGAAGAGAGAACATGGCAGACACAATTTTAAGATGTCAACTTTGCGATGCTCACATGGTTTCAAGATGTCAGTTCTTGGAGTTTGCCAATTAGTGGACAGTTACTACATAAAAAAGCACTGCAGTGTGAAATGGCTTAGTCAGAAGGTGCTGTGCCTGTGGAAGGTGTGAAAAGCAGAAGTGGCTGCTCTCATACGTTCAAACATTCCAGATGACGTGCGCATTGCTGATTGCACGAGCACATTTTTCCAACTTGAGTCAAGAAATTAACATACTAGGAGATATGATTTCCCATACGTATTCTTTGCTGAACTTTTTTAATATATGCAGCTACAAACTGCCTTGTTAAAAAAATCCCTGATTTCGTACAAACAAACAATGTGAAAATAAAAATGAAAAGTAAAGGTTTGATTTGACAATATCATATGCATATTTCTAACGTTTTTACTTTATACACTTGCATGCAAAAATTAAGGACGAGACGGTTTTTCGAATGTAACGTCATGCAGAAGTGCTCCACAGTGACTCAAATCATACCATAAGATCCCCAAGATGTAAGAATATGGGACAAGTGAGCAAACCCATCCAAGCAAGGAATCCAAAGGCACTTTATTGAAAAGGTAGCTTCGAGCACAACTGGACAGAAGATAGAAACGTCCATGTGACAGGCGGCTGCCAAGAAAAATCCAGTCTTTAGTAGGGGATATGATCACCCCTGACTTCATTGCAGGATTTACAACATCTGTCCATGCTGAGGACGAGGCTGTCAAGGAGCTGTTGAGGCATCGCAGCCCGTTCCTCTTGTAGCACCAATCGTAGCTGCGGAATCATTGCTGGCGGCTGGTGACATGCTGCCAAGCGTCTCCCTAGTAGGTCCCACACGTGTTCGATTGGATTTAGGTCCAGGGTCCTTGCGTGCCAATCCAAGCGTTGAATATCTTCCCTCTCCAACAGCTCTGCGACAGCCACTGTACGATGAGGTGTAACATTTTCGTCCATGAAGAGGAACTCAAGACCCACAGCACCTCTAAAAGAGATGCACGTCAGGCTGTGGAGGTTAGTACGGCTACCAAGCATGATACCGCCCCAAACGAGAACTCCGCCACCTCCAAACCGGTCCCTTTCAATGATGTTGGAGGTGTGATTGCGTGTTCCCTGCTATCTCCAGATGTGTATACGTTCAGAATCGCTCCTCAGACTAAATCGGCTCTCATCCGTAAAGAGAACTCGACCCCATTGCTGATGTGTCCAGTTCTTATGTTCCTGGCCCCACAGAAACCGCCGTCTCTGATGAGCAGGCGTTAATGGCACACAGCGTACTGGTCATTGTGCAAATAGACCACCTTTGTTCAGCCTCCTGGCCACGGTAAAACGCAATAACGGACGTCCAGTTGTCTGTTGCATGTGCCTTGCGATTTTTCCCGATGTCTGCCGTCTGTCTCTTTTCGCCTGTAGGACAATATACCGGTTGTCCGCTGCCGTGGTTGCTCGTGGACGACCACTGCTAAACTCTCGGACAGCTGTTCCTGTCGTTTGAAATGCTCTCCAAGCTTGTAAAACGATGCTGTGAGCGATCCCGAACTTCTCGGCCACACTAGTCACACTTCAGCCTTCTTCCAACTTCCCAAGTACGCGACCTCGGGTAAAGTCATCTAGATGTTGTCTACTGGATTGCCTGTTGGCCATATCACACGGTGGCAGCAACTCGACGTTGTTCAAACTGATGTACACCGTGTAATAGCTTTCATCGCCCGTGTGCTTTATACCCTTCCGACACTCCCCCCCCGTCATGCTGCATATATGCGCATGCCCTACCGTACCGGACTCTAGTCTATCACCTGAGTGGTCCTTCGGTCCGTTCTGCCTGCTCGTTTCACTTTTATGCTAATTTCTCCTCTTCATCCTTAATTTTTGCACACCAGTGTAATAAACAAATTTTTTTAGTTCTAAATTACTTAAATTTTAAAAAATAAGTGCATATGTAAAATGAAAATGTTTAGCAAATGTTAGTAGAAATTTTGTCATAACAAACAATTTTGGTGGTCCAGTGAAGTTTGTTCTAACAGGATTTGACCATACTTCTTTTGACATTATTCCAAATAACTATGCACCTAACACACCTTTTTTCCAGCTGTGCTAATCATTGGCAACAAGTCTTCATTATAGCTTCAAACCAAATACTCCAACTTCCTGGAATTCTCACTGTCCCTGAAAAATGTTAAATGGAAATTCTTTAAATCCTAAGAGAATAAAACTTCATTAGGATGCCACATCTGGATAACATGGTAAGAAAACAACTGAAACCCAGATTTATGGCCAACACCTAAAAAACATAAGCTGTCTAGCAATTGCTGACATCACAGCACCTCTAATTATCTATATTACAGCAAAAGAGTTGAATTTATAGGTTTTATAGAGGTAATTTGTTAATATTTGTGTGACGGTCAAATTTTCAAACTAGAACCTAGCTCATCATCAGAACTATGTCAATGTTGTTGCCAATCAGCTGGGAATCCCTAACAGTAATTATCATTTAGTGTGGTACATCTACCTATTTCCTCCCTTCTTTAAGCTTCTTCTTTATTAACTGTGACTCATGGGTGATTATCAAGTCCATTTTATGGAGTGGCTAGTTGCCTGTACATATATGTATATCTAATCCAGTCTTGTTTGCAATGTTTCAAATAGCTGATTTATGTTTTTGCACACAGATTTTGACACTTCTCTCTATTTCACCTATAAAGCTTAGTCTGCAGATATAGTCTATCCTGTATGCACAAGGTAAATGTTACTGGCATAAAATTTCTTGGGATCATTTTGAACACACCAGATGTGTGGAACTTTCTTGTTAAAATTTTTTCTGATGATTCAATAATGAACATCTTTTTGGCAGTCTATATAAAAATTACATGATGATTTTCCATAAATTTTTCTTTGATTTCATGATATATTTTTGTGATCACTTTAACTAGATAAGGAGCATCTGCATCATCATTAGATGAGGAACCAGATAATCTCTGCCTCATTTGAATAAAGCTGACCATCTCTTAACCTAGTGTATAACAGTGTACAATTATAATTAGGTACTAGCTACATGTGCCAATCAATAATGACCAGCACTATTCTTCCTTTCCTAGAAAAATGCAGTTACAGCTCAATGGTACTTATTTTAAATGGACTTGCACAACAAATCAACATGCCAAGCTCTACCAAATATGCATCTAGTGGTGGTCTCATCATTCATATCTGCCAAAGGATGTTGAAATACTAAAAAGCATGGTTAAATAACACTTACTCTTCTTATAGCAAAGCACTATGCAGTTGAAGATTTCATTTAATTCATCCATTTCCCCTTAACCTTTGGTTCATTCACAGATATTTACAGTATTTTGTTGGCTATCAAAGCCCAATGCTTGTTCTCACTCTTACAGCTTGTCATTGGATACATTTTAAAATCTGTTGCCAGATTGCACAATATTGTTTCAATTGAAAATAAAGGGCAAACAAGGGTGCATCCAGGAAACTAGTTGCTGTTATTAAACAGACCTGCTACATCAGGGAAAAATTATTATACATTGTCCTTTATTCATGACATAGTAACTCTGTTTTAATTCTTTGAATAAAGCTCATGTTGAAAACTGGCTTCCTATTTTCTTAAAGCAACTTTCAAAGAAAGAAAATTAAAAGAAAGAATAGAAATTGAGAAAAATCAGACTTCCTTTATCAATGACTGCAGAGGTTTGTCCCTGCCTAACATTTCGCAAGATTTGGTGAAAAATAACCGTAACCGACGGGGTTAACTGCAAAAGCAATAGTGAAGGAGAAAGAGTGACAACAAAAAACTGCCTGAAGTAGGAGAACAGTTTTCTCTGAAAATTTGTGTTTTTAAATAAAATATTTCCTAGAAGAAAAAAACATATTAGATGTTGGATTAAGCAGTAACTCTTTTTGTTTTCTATTGATTTAAAATTCATAATTCAAGATTTTAATTTCATATCACAATTTTTTTTTTATTTTCATTTGTTTTTTGGGTTTAATGCCCAGAGAACCAGTGCTTTAAGATAAATAAACCCATGCTTCATCCAGGAATCAAATGATTAGCACAAAAAATTTTATACTTCTACTTCTGACCACTCAGCCAACTGCAGAAGCACCAAAATGGCTTCTTTTACTAAGTTCAATGTACGAATACATGTTGCTCTGATCACTTTCCTCAATAGATGCTATATGATCTTGAATCCTCTGTTTCAACTTTTGCAGCACTTGTCCAATATATTTACTATTCCAGTCCAGTGGCATTTGATAAGGTTTCTTTTTTTCATGTAGTCCTATGTAACAATTGACCTATTTCCATTTGATAAATTTGCTATTCTATTTTTGGGGAATGCTTTGCTATCTTTACCTGTGACTTTTCCTGGTGCATGTTTATAAATTTAATCAGTTTTCCATAATCTATTAGATACAAATCTTACTGATTTATTCTTCATTGTAGGCTTACAGTTATGTTATTGTCATCTTCCTTCTTTTACTTCCTGTATGGTTTTAATGATAATTCTTTTGGGAATATCATTATCAACCAAAGTTTTAGACGCTTTTTGTTGATGCTGTTTTAAAAACAGTAATTTAATTTTTCAAATTATATTTCTTGCTGTGTTAATTTCAATTAAATTTGTGCAATAAGGCATATGATTTATCAGTACATTGGATTTGTTTTTGTTTAAATTATGAACATGATTGTTCTTCCTTCTTCCAGTTTAAACTTAAAACTTTTGATTTAGTACACTAAAACTGTTGAAAATATCACTTTTATTATCTCCTCATCCATATATTTTACATAGAGATGCACTTGGTTTTCTGTCAATACTTTATCAAGGTTTTTATATAAAAAAAAAAAAATCCCATTCAAATCAAATCACTTCCTTAGGCTTCACTCAGCTAGAAAATGAATAAAATTTTTTATCCCCCTCCCCCCAAAAAAAAACAGGAACAGTGGGACAAACAAGAGTCATAAAATTAACAAATTTTTATTACCATAACGGCAGATATTTGAAGCCACAAATTGTCTTCAGTATTTAGTCATAATGTCCACAATTATAACAGTAAAAACTTAGAAATTTCAAGATGCTTGCCTCATTCTTCCCCTTTAGAAAAAAAAAATGATGTAAAATTCTGGTTGTTTTGATGAAGTTGCTGATCTAGTTGAAAGTCCTTTCTTTTGTCAATACATGTCACCATTCAATTTTGTAAGAACAGAACTTCAATCCAAATTCAAAAGAAATAAATAGTTATTTGTTGAAACCATGTTTTATGGTGAAATAATTATCCCCCCCTTAAAACAAGCTATTTATCTTTGTAAACAATTTTACCCAAGGAAACATAATAATTATTGTGGAATAACTTTTTTTACGGGTCTTTTAGAGGTTATTTTTAATGAAAGTTGGTTGTCAAATTTTCGAACTAAAGCCTAGTTCGTCATCAGGACTATGTCACTGGAGTAGTTGCTGCCACTCAATTGGAAGAGACCATCCGCAATTATCGTTAATTGTGGTACTTCTTCTTCTTGCTATTTCGATCCCTTCTTCTAGTTTTCTCTTTACTAAGTTTGACTGGTGGGCGATTATTTTCACTGAGTCCCAATTTATGGAGTGTCCACTTGCTTGTACATGTCTGTCTAGCCCTGTTTTGTTCCCAATGTTCCTAATAGCTGCTTGGTGTTCTTTCATTCGGACCTTAATACTTAATAATTATGTTTAAACTAGTCATTCTTGTGAATTTATTTACTAATGCAACTTTTACTATTTAAACCACTTTAAAAGAACTTGATACTAAATATGAGATTTAATAAAGTTCTTGGTTTACTCTTTTTTAATCTAGTTCTTGTTTGAAAACATCATTCTAAGCTCCCTTTGTAGTGAGTATGGGTTTTATTCGTTTATCTTGCTTTCCAGTTGATATGAATCCAAATAATTCTGGATGGCTTATAAGAATTATACTTTCAATGTACAAGTATCATCATTTAGTGATAACTGAGATTTCAACTGGTTTGTACTGATAACTATACTTAATTATAAGAAGGTCATATTTGCAGGCAACTAAATAATTACAGCAGCTATGTCAACATGAAAAGTTACAAAATGTTTTTAAATGTTTACTGAATTAACATTTTTTTCCTACATGAAATCAGAATGATATTAATATTCTTGATGAATAAATGTACTCAGCATTCCTTGTTTTTCTGGTCTCATGCAGTCAAAGGCAGTGACTCAACAATATGCAGCCACTGCCTTGGACTAAAGTTATTGATTTGTAATATATTCAGGAAAGTTTTTGCAAAAAACACTGATTGTACAATCTAAGTTAGGATGTTTTTTTTTTTTTTTTTATCAATGGGCCAATTTTGATGCATGGAAAATCTTTCTTTGCTGAGGAAATAGGGTCAAAAATTTTTCCACTGGAAGAATAGGAAGCAAAACCACTAGAGGTCAACCTTAATGTAAAGTGATGAACAGTAGATACAGGCAACTCAGTGATGTCTGATTGCAGAGTTAATATTTCTGAGCTTTTAGATCTTTTCATTTATAAATATTCATGGAAGAGTCATATTTGTGTAAGGGAACACAAAAGCACCAACTGGTTCTCAATCTCCATTTTACTTCTATGCTTTCTTTTGCCACCACCATTCTTTACATTTTTAGAAAGTGTTTAGAAGAAAAAATTCTTTGTGTAAAGTTATTCATATTTGTATGAAAGTCATGTAACATATGCAGACATAATTTTTCAATAGCAGAACTGTAAATTAAAATACAGCATAATTTAGAACAGTGAAACAGTAAGATTATTGCATCTGATAATTTGCCAGAACAAGATTTTAAAACAAATGCTACTACATATACTGCATGGTTGCTTTGTAAAAGTGTATCATGGTGGTACATAATAGTAAATGCCTACATAATTATCAACGCCATTTTTTTTTCAGTGAAAGTTCAGTATGTTATGGGATATTAAAATATAACCATGGCTGTAGAAATTTAAAGCTGGAACCCAACATTATGTCACAAATATTCTTGTGAACAGACGGAGCTGTAATCCAGAATGTCTAAAATCAGAAATATTTTAATCAACGATGCCTGCAGTTCGCATAGGGCTACCGTCATTGCATGGTGGAAGAGTTGAAAAAGGTTGCCTTTTCTGATGAATCGAGGTTTCTACTCCATGAAGTGATGAGCGGTGGCAGATAAGGTGGCAAGCATATGAGAACTAACACCTGGACATGCTTGTCAGTCAAGTACAGGCCGGCAGTGCGCATGTCTGGGGGATGTTTTTCTGGTATGACCTGGGATAGCTGGTAACACTGGATGAGTCCCTGAATGACAATGGCTACCTGTCCATCCTCACAGACCACATGCATCCCTTCATGTTGGATGTTTACCCTGGTGGTGGCAGTGTCTACCACCAGGACAAGGGGCCATGCCACATTACTAAGGGGTGCGTGACTGATTCCAGGAACACGACAGCTATGCATCCTTTCTACCTTGGCTGGCAAAATCGCCCGACCTCAATCCCATAGAGCACTTGTAGGACTATTTGGATCAACAGTTCGACGTGCTGACCCACAACCATGTCATCTCTGGAGCCAGGGGCGCCGACTGTGTGTGTGCTCCGGGGCCTGCGCACCCATTAAATGTTTTCAATGGGTGCCTCGCACCCATTGAAAGTTTTGTTCATTGAAAAGTTTTGCGTCTTTTACAATATTTTATTCACATTATTTTTACATTTGAACTGCCCTAAGATTGGAAAATGCAAATAACAATTCAGGAAAAAAGAAAAAATCAACAATTTTGATCTTCATGTTCAGGTGTTTTGAGAAACCCATGGTTTTCTAAAATTCAGGGGAAAAAAAGAAAAGAAACAAAATAACTGTCGAAAATGTTATGGTCATCTGGTCTTCGACAACAGATTGACGCATTCTGGACAAATATCTATCTAACAGGGTCAAAATCTAGGTTAAATACAACTTTTTGAAAAAAAAATTAGTCTGCATTATATTTCCATACCTTTACCCCCCACCTCCGTCTTTTCTCTGCTCATACTCCATGTCATTGTTATGGGCTTGAGCACCCATTGGATTTCTGGAAAGTTGGCGCCTATGTCTGGGGCCTCCAGGCTCTGCTGAAGTCCGAATGGGCACGTGTGCCTTGGACAACCTTCCAGGGCCTCATTGCATTTATGCCATGCCATCTCGCCACTGTCATCCGGGCCAAAAGTGGTTATTCCTATTATTAGGTAGGTGGACATATTATTCTGATATGACCGTGTACTTCTTAATTTGCCAGTATTTCAGATATAGAAATTAAGGAATAAATATTCCTCAGAAATACATGGGAAATTAACTAGAAATTCAGAGTGAAGTTTTACTGGTATTCCACATAACATCACCTCAGAAAACCTGAAGATTACATTGCCCTGGAGCGGGAATCAAACCCGCATCTCCTGATTTCTGTTTGAGCATGCTATCTGTTACACCATCCATGACAATAAAGTTCCAAGCATGTCTGTTAGGGATTTTTCTTCCTGTACCTGAAGTAAAATTTCACTTGCATATCTTTATACTTTACCACACATAATAATTTCACCATTTCCGTACATAGAATTCCTGACTAAAATTCATAATAAATTATAGCTGAGGAGTCATGAACTTTATAAAGCAAGCACAAATATTGCTATGAATGTAAACAAAATTTTCCTCCAAAGAACAACATCAAGCATTAGTTAAACATTCCTGCTCTCCACCTATTATTACATGTATATCAAAAGTCATATGCACATTTGAATTCACTAAGGAAAGAGAAGAGGAAACTGATACATTAGAAATACAGCAATATAGAATATCAATATCGTAGATGAATAATATATCATCTTGCAAATTCTGTTTCACTTGTATATATTATTATAATGGGAGGGGAGGGGTAAGCTTATAAGCTATTATATATACATAGCAAATTTTCAAGATATGAAACAAACAGGTAAAGATTTGATAAAAGTTGAACTCACCACATCTGTTTTTCAGTCACTGTTCCTAATTTGTCACCATTGTTGTCAATGAAGTTGAGTTTAAAACCATTAATGAAGAAAAAAGCTAAAAAAAACACGAAACAAAAGAAAATCAAGTGAAAAAAGGGGTAAAAAACTGGCTTTACAATCTTGAGAAACCTTGGTTCCAGCTATGTATATCAGCTATATCCTTCACCGTCACATTCGGACACATTTTAACCGTGTCGACATGGCCTTCATCAGTGGTGGACGATGTCTTTGTCAACACTGCTATTTTTTCACTGCCTGGAAATACTGGATTAAAGAAAAAAAAAAAGAACAGAAATAAACATCCACCAGATGGAGCAGCATACGACATGCATGACACTGATCATGACATTGCCTGGTATGATAAGATGGGAGTAATTCCTTCAGGCAGTGAAGAAATAGTAGTGTTGACAAAGGCATCGTCCACCACTGATGGAGACCATGTCCACACGGTTAAAATGTGTCTGGACATGATGGTGGATGATATAGCTGATATACATAGCTGGAAACAAGGTTTCTCAAAATTGTAACATTAGTTTTTTACCTCCATTTTTTTCACTTGATTTTCTTTGTTTCATGGTCTTTTAGCTGTTTTTATTCATTAATGGCTTTAAACTCAACTAAATTCATCTTCCATATTTTTCGGCTTTTACATACTGGATAAATGGCAACAACAGCAATAAATTAGGAACAATGACTGAAAAATAGATGCGGTGAGTTTAACTTTTGTCAAATCCTTACCAGGTTTGTTTCACATCTTGAAAATTTGTTATGTATTATAAATATTTAACAGGAATTATCGAGGATAAATTTATTAAGGTACATTACCTCTCAAATTTTCGATCTAAACACTAGATCTTCGTCAGGAGTTCTTGTGTCTTACTACTTCCTCAGGTCTGGCGACCAAGCCTGATGGATTTTCCATCCAGCATGGTCATTGATGTTGCCACCTTGCGTCTTGTAAATTTCCAGGGATTCCTCTAATTTCTGGATAATTGCGTGGGATTGATGTTTGATCACTTTTAAGGAGTCCCAGTCCATTTTGTGGCCAGTTTGTTGTATGTGCCTGTCTAATACTGTTTTATTTGAGATGTTTAAGGCACATACAACAAACTGGCCACAAAATAGACTGGGACTCCTTAAAAGTGATCAAACATCAATCCCACGCAATTATCCAGAAATTAGAGGAATCCCTGGAAATTTACAAGACGCAAGGTGGCAACATCAATGACCATGCTGGATGGAAAATCCATCAGGCTTGGTCGCCAGACCTGTGGAAGTAGTAAGATGCAAGAACTCCTGAAGATGATCTAGAGTATAGATTAAAAATTTGAGAGGTAATGTACCTTAATAAATTTATCTTCGATAATTCCAGTTAAATATTTATAATACTGAAAGTAATAAGAGGAAGCCATGAAGTCATTAATTATTAGAATTTCTTATGTATATTTAACAGCATATAAGCTAATCCCCCCATTTCCCATCCCAATAGTATATACAATGTGTGAAACAGAATTTGCAAGATGATATATTATTCATCCATGATATTAGTATGTTCTATCCATGTATTACAGCACTAAGCTTAGATTTTAAGGTTACATGCTTAGAATTAGCAATATAGAAATTCACTAAGCTGAGAAGATACTTTGTAATGCATTATAAAACACAGAGATTTTTTTGGATTTTTTAATGCATTAACACAAACAAGGTTTCTCATCTTCTCATGTTTTATTAAATACCAAAAAGATATGTTATAGTCATGGTACATTTCAAGGAACTGAGATTCTGCACACACACTCTGTAAGCCATTAAAAATTCCAGAAATCTTGATTCCAACTATCAAATGAGTAAGCTACACATTTTTGTAGTTTCTTCATAATAAGGGCTTTAGAATGAAAGACACCCACTACACATTTGAAACATCTGATTTTATGCTAATATTTATCTTAGGAATTTTAGGGCACCCACTAGATGATTTTCACTGAGTTTTCGATGACAGCATATATTTAAAAACAAATGACCTTTCTTCTTTTCAATTCCTTTTTCCATTCTCTTTCCACTCATACACAGCAATTGAAAAGTTAATGCAGCATCAGTATTTAGGGATATTTAAAATCATTCCACACAAACTTAACAGACTGATGATAACATAACCTCACCAGAGTCATGTAAATATTTCATTACCGAAGAAATAAATCACATGCACTGCAGAAAATTTACTTTGAAAAAAGGATACAAAATTTAAAAAATAAAAAAGATTATGTATGATACATTTTGGTGTCATCCTGTCTCTCAGGTATAATCTGCATACAGCTGACAATCTACTTATTATTTTTCTTGGAAAAACTGTTATGGCATGAGGAGTTAGATCTTAAGTTCCACAACTTGTAAGTTTCTTTGTATTTTCTTTTCCAGCAGGAGAATGAAAACTGCTGCCTACTAGTCAGATGACCTAAATCACATTATGTACATTTCCAATGACCAGTTCTTGATACACTTCCATTACACTTTAATTAATTCCTTTTTTTTTCTTTTTTTTTTTTTTTTTGAAGCTCCCACCAAGGATTTTAGTTATGGCAATTGACTTGTCATATTTTAGTCACAATCTCCTTTCATTTATTTAATTTTTGCCCTTCACTGATTCGCTGATAAGGTTACAGTCATAATCTTGGAACCAAAATGCAGAACTTAACAGCTAGTCTTAAAATAAAATCAGCTCTTTCCCTCGTCTATGTATTTTTTCTGTAGAAATTTCAACTGGATCCATATTTTGGTAAGAATATTCAATGTATATAAATGCAACTGTAGATCCTTTTTATGTCTACTTTTAATGTTTTGAATTGAAATTTTGGTGCAGCTTCATCCAGACAATGACGAGAAAATCCCACAGGATGAACCAGGGTCAAAGTTCCATGCAAAACTAACATAAACATGACTTATAATTATATTTACATACACTGATTATTCTCATTAAAATATGCTATAAAAGATATGTTATTCATCCTTGTTAAATACAGAATCCTTATTCACACTAAGTGCTATGAAGTATTTCTCTAAATTATATAATTAAATTACACATTTTTCTGGTATGCTTTCTTAAGTTTCATTAGTGAATATTAGATTACATAACTTTTTTGGAAGCCATTATTCTTTAATTCCACATTGAATTTTCAGACTTCCTGTTGATCAAACTGTCTTCTCTGAGACACTTTAGCTCCTTCTTTCTTTCTTTGTGGAGCTAACTTCTGAATCTCAGAGAACAGCTCAGTATAATTGATTGACTGATCTGTTGATGAAACTTCAGTCTTCTCTAAGACACTAAGATCCTTCTTTTGTTTTCTTAAACCATATTTGCCACATGGCATTCAGTTGTTGTTATACTAACACAAATGCAAAATTTATTATATGTAATAAATAATAATTATTCCAAGTAACACTTTTAAAAAGAACGAAAAATGTCACAGCATTTCTGGTAATGAAGTGAAATGTTAAACACGCAAAAAAAAAAAAAAAAAAAAAAGAATATACATATATATATTCAGTGCATTTACACAGAAGTCTTGCATAGTGCTATCAAATACCAGAGAAGCCAATGCAGCAGTAACTTCATTTGTGCTCCTGATGTCAACTTCATGATCAAACTTGGTTTTCATGATTTAATGAGCACTGGTGACACCATAGGTATAAGTGAGACACCTTGGCATGAAGTAGCCTCCTGGGAAACCTTTCTGCTACATTTCATATCTGAAATCTCTGCTGATTTCTATAGAAGAGCACTGCATATCAGGTTTTCATGTAAGTAGCATCCAGATTTAACACCTCATTTCAAAGCAAAAACACAATTACATAAAATGTTAATCAAGCACATATTCATCTTCATTCAGTCTGACCTCTTCTCATCTTTTCACATTACAAACACTGTCACATTTATAACATTCCTCGGGTGTGTAACGATTTAATAATGCCTTGGCGATGACGAAGGGCGCAATATCACCATACGGCAGAGTTTGAAAGAGGACGAATGATTGGTCTGCGTGAAGGTGCATTTTCATACCGCGACATTGCGGCTTGAACGGGACATAACGCCATGACAGTGATGCGAGTGTGGCGGCAGTGGACCGAGGAGAGCCAGGTGCATCAACAATCTGGCGATGGACCAAGAAATGTGATGACACTGTGGAATGACTGACACCTGATCTGCATGGCAGTGATGAACCGTTCCGCATCTGTGCGAGTGTTAGCATAACAGTGGAGCACTGAAACAGGTGTGGCATTGTCTGCCTCCACATTTCAACACTGTTTGCTGCATAGAGGATTGGTTGCATGCATCCCTTTGCAGTGGATTCCATTGACCCTGAACCATGGACACCTCAGGCTGGAATGGGGTTTTCAATAAACACAATGGCGTGATGATTGGCAACATGTGTTTTCGGACGAGTCCCAATTCAACTTGGACTACCATGATGGCCGCATACACATTAGATGGTATTGTGGTGAGCGCCTTCTTCCAGCACACATGGTTGAGCATCATACGGGCCAAACGCCAAATGTGATGGTGTGGGGTGATATTGGGTACGATTTGCGATCTTGGTTGCTACGACTTGAGGGCAATCTCAATAGCGACTGCTACATCAGGGAAGTTCCACAGGAAGAAGTTATACCCTTCGTTCAGAGCATTCCTGGCACTATATTCCAGCAGGACAATGACTGACCTCATGTTGTCAAGAATGTTCAAGCCCTCTTCGCAGCACAGCAGATGCAGATTCTTCCCTGGCCTGCACATTCGCCATACATGTCGCCTATTGAACATGTCTGGGATATGGTCACTCAGCAACTGGCCCATCAAAGTCCTCCAGCAGTCAGTACCAATGATCTGTGGACTCGCATACATGCCACCTGGTAAGCAATTACCCAGGACACCATCCAAAGCCTTTTCGATTCAATACCACGCCATCTAGATGCTCTTATTGCAGCTTGCGGAGGCTTTACAAGATACTGATTTTTGCCGGTAAAAATTGCTGTATTTGACGATGATGGGCAAAACACGTAACAATAATAACAAATAAAGGTAACTTGATCACAGTAGCTACGCTACAAGAAAAGAACTTTTACAAGAAAGTTCATAAGCTGGGAGCTTTCTACCTTACCTTAGGTCTTCATCACACCAATGGAGGACTAAGATTGTTTCCAGATTCTACATTTGAATTTTTCCTATTTTTGTTGCCAAATCTTAGAATTGATCTCCAGATCATCGGGATGTAGAGAGGAGATTCGGAATTGCAAGTCATTGGGTTGAAAAGACAATGAGGTTTCAGCCCAATGACTTGCAATTCCGAATCTCCTCTCTACATCCCGATGATCTGGAGATCAATTCTAAGATTTGGCAACAAAAATAGGAAAAATTCAAATGTAGAATCTGGAAACAATCTTAGTCCTCCATTGGTGTAATGAAGACCTAAGATAAGGTCGAAAGCTCCCAACTTACGAACTTTCTTGTAAAAGTTCTTTTCTTGTAACGCAACTAGTGTGATCAAGTTACCTCTATTTGTAATTGCTGTATTGTTCTGAAAATTAAATCACTTATGTACAGTTACATCAATAATGTTGTGTTGTATAAATTTCATTTGAATCACATGCTTTCTTCTTGGTGTTGCAATTTTCACAAACAGTAGTGTACTTTCTCACCAACTGAAACTTGTTATACTGTGGACAGTATGAGGTGGTGTATATAACAATTTTAACTGGAATCTTTTAAAGCTTTTAAATTTTTTATGAACCTGACCTAACTTGAAGACTTCCTCAGCAATTCTACGAGAGTGCAGCATTGACGAGATAGCCCTAATGGCCAAGTACGATGTGGAACTTCAAGTGGTATGTAAATAGTGACTCTTAACTCAAGAATCTTTAATTATTATCTGGAAACCTTTACCCATTCAATATGATGTCGACACAGCCAGAACAGAGTTAACCCTAACATCTGGACATAACCGAAGTAAGGTACAACTTATGATGAAATGGCTCTTGAGCTAACCCTAACAACTGACCATATTGAAGCAAGATACAACTTTGGACAAAGAAACTCTCAATAACTACTGGTGTCGAACTGAACACGCACTTCTGTGAGTAACATTTTTAGGACTTTTAACCGATTTATATTTTAATTGAATAAGTTAATGCACCACCACAGACTGTATCCACTTTACAGAATGTGTAAAACAGAACTTACAGACGTCAAAGCGTCTTCCTGAAGAGTTATCACATCTTCTTACATGCTGACTTGATCAGGAACGCACATAAAACCTGTGTACTCACTCACTAGGATTTCTCGCTCAAGCATACAACTTCCACTACAAAATGTACTTATTCACTAAATTTTCTCTCTTTCAAGCATATAGCTTGCAATGCAAAACCTATATGTTGTACTTTTTAAAAGTGAAGTGGAAAAAGTTATTTTGCCCTCATATAAAGTATATGCTTCTAATATCCAAGATAACCATTTCCATATCTAGTAAGTACTTGAAAAATAATCTTATCATCTTTGCTTCCATAGATCAGTATCTGATTTGTTTGATTAATGATACTGTGCTCATGAATCTGCTTTTGTATTTTTCACATTGATTAATTACACAAATAATCTCGTAAGAATATGAATAACTCACCAATCTATTATCTTGATCTATTCATTTTCCCACATTTTTAGCATGTTACTTCCTCCGACTGTCTGTTCATTTTATGTCATTGGGGAGAACAGGCTTTCATACATTAAGTAGTAAATATATACTTTATCAATTTAGATTATATTTTTTACCTTTATGCTTTTATTAATTTTATAATCAATTTTTTTTACCAAAGAACTACTTGTTAGCCTTGTTCAATACAACCCCCCCCCTTTTTTTTACGAAACCCTATTTTAGTCAATTTTTCATAAATACTTACTTGCTAACTTTATTTCTACATTATTGTATTAGTATATTATATAATATAATAACTATCAATATAATACATGAAACCATAGATACATTGTCCCTCTTTCTCCCATAGCACGTGATTCGGAGGTAGTTAGCTTACATTCAGCTGAGGCCATTCGCCATGCAGTGTGGTGTTCTAAATACCATACTTTCTGGGTCTTTTTGTCCTTTGACATGTTTTTACTTAAAAACCTATTAAGAATGTTTTTGACATCCTTGTAGATAACTGTGCTTTATGTTTCACATTGATATACAGCAGCAACTTTACAAATTTTTGGATAGAAGTGCCATATTTCATTGTTTTCTATGAAGTTATTGTCCTCAGAAAGTTTGAAAACAGCATTACCCTGGAGTGGAGGTAAACTCAAATGGAAATTATAAGATATGGATTTGATTCCAGCTTTAGGGTGATATTTTCTGAGGCGATGACTATACAAAAAACATGGCAATTCTATGCAAAATTTTTTTGGTTCTGTGCCTGCTAAATATTTGAGAAGACCCATTCTTCATTAACTTTTGAAATCTAGATATACCTTAACCTCATGAACTTTTTTTACTACACCTCACATGTACATAAAATATTAATTTACCCATTTGATTTCATTAATGGCCATTTTGGTATTACTTACATTGAAGTGTTGACATTAGACTGAGGGATACCTATTTATCCACCTACATTTCACACATATTTTATAGATCAGCTGGACATATTGCTAGAACTGACCACCACTGTACAACTAAAATGCTAAACTGGATACCAGGGACAGAAAGAGGGTATATGCAAGATGAGTAGATGAAATTTGAAGGCATGCCAGATTAACATGGAAGATAATTGCTCATGATAGAAATTTATGGAAGAGACTTGGAAGACCTTTATCCAGTAATGGATTGAAAATGGTTGTTACAGACAATGCTTTTGCTCACAGCCTACCCACTGCTACAGCACGCATTATAAAACGCAATCATGATATACTGAACACAATGATCCATTACCACAGAATGTGTCACTGACTTGACAGCTGGAACATAAGCTAGGCTTACGATACAAAGCAAGCATGCTAAAGCTGAAGCCAATGATGAGCCAATGTTGTAAGAAATTAAATGAGTAACAGTGCAAAAGTTAAAATCACCAGTCACTGCCTATCATGCGATGGACTTTACCCTTCTCACTTTTCTTATGATACTCTGGTTGCTATTATTCTTCCTACACCACCTATGAATAGCATTGTGAAGATCAACACAATGTACTGGTAAGAATGCCACATGCGCTTTCTTACACATGACTTCACATGTTAACCATCACTGCTGTTTTTTAATCAATCAACAAAATAGGCATCCTGACATGAAACATACCAAATAATGCAGTAGCACCAACATATTAAGACACAAGAAATGTTTTTACTTACAAAACACATCTCACAATAGACGATTCCGACAGGTGCTATTGCACTCTAAAATATAGAAGAAACACTTATAGGCTGCTTCGCAATTCTGTAAAGACTGCCTTACAAAACAGATTTACTCTGAAAACTGTTCAATGAACCATTAAAATTCTGAAACTAAAACCCTATTGATTTGAAGTAGTGCAGCAAGAACTCAGTCAATACTGCCATTGGTTCTGTGTTGTTTTTGCACATACATGTTTTGTATGTAGAACATTTTCTTTCATCATCAGAAGAAAAATAACTATATAAACAGTTGAAACATAACGATTGAAATGCATTCACTGACAATTCATACATGATTCACAGTTCAGAATTGTGGGGCATTGTTCCTTAATGATACAACATCAGTGTTCTCAGAATCTTCTGACCCAATTCATTTCTCTTTGTCAGAAGAAAGGAAACTCTTGGCTAAATCATTTTAAAGGTGACCATCTACATTACATACATATCACTAAGTTGTTCTCTGAGATTCAGAGGTTAGCTGCAAAAAGAAATACAAACTTCCAGATATTTTTACTTATTGTTGTCGTATCAAACTTCGCCATTTACAGCGATCTTGACATACAACTCGTGCTTCACTGATATCCATTACACGCCGTACACAAGATCTTTTATACTTCATACTCATAATCTTTTTCTCATGCAGACACTCCTGAATCTGATCCACCCATGTCTTCCTTGGCCTTCCTCTGCCTTTCCTTCCTGCCACTTGGGCTGAAAATGTTTTCTTAGTAAGCATTTCATCACTCATTCTTTCAACATGGCCAAACCACCGAAGCATATTGGTCTCCACCTTGCTAACAACATTTTGCTTTACATCACACAACTGCAATACATCTTCATTCCTCACACAATCAGATCAGGTCTTGCCACAAACCCCACGTAAGTAACGCATTTCTCCAGCACACAAACGACTCCTATGTTTCTTCTGCAGTACCCAGGTTTCACTGCCATACATCAGAGTAGGAACAATTACTGTTTCATACACAGCCATGCGGGACTCTCTAGAGAACCCATCATTCCTGTGAAAACCTCCTAGAGCAGCTATGACTTTCAAAGAAGAATTCACTCGCCTACTGATTTCACCATCCAACTTGTTCTCTCTGTCAAACATGCTTCCTAAATACATAAACTCACTCACCTGGTCAATCACAGTGCCATTTATACTTACATTACATTCAGTGCTACCCATTCCTTACTCAAACACCATAACTTTGGTTTTTCCCTTATTTATACTCAGTTTGAATTTCATGCAAACTTCGTGCATCCGAGTCAACATACTCTGCAACTCACTTTTGCTATCTGCCAACAGGACAGTGTCATCAGCATACAGCAATCTGCACACACAGATATCACCAAGACATAAACCACTATTATCTATTTTGGCATCACGCATGCATGCGTCTATAAATATATTAAACAGCCATGGTGACATTACAGAACCTTGTCTAACTCCTGCACCAATGGAAAACCATTTTGATAAAACACCATTCACTCGTACACAAGCTCTACTACCAGCATACATGACTTTTACACTATTAAGTAGATTCCCAGTAACACCATATTCATTCAATACCTTCCACAAAAGTGTCCTATTGACTCGGTCGTAAGCTTTCTCTAAATCTATGAAGGCAGTAAAAACTTTCTTCCCAACAGCCAGATACTTTTCAATACTTTTCAATCATCCTGCGTAATGCAAAAATCTGGTTAGTGCAGCCTTTACCAGGCATAAAACCACTCTGAACATCCCACACATTCTCTGATGCAAGACCCCGTACTTTTTCAATAACAACCTTACCAAACACTTTCCCTGGCACACTCAGTAGGCTAATACCACGATAGTTCTTGCATTCAGTCTGATCACCTTTTCCCTTATACAAGGGAACAATGATAGCATCCTTCCAATCCCGAGGGACCATTCCTAACTCCCAGCACAACTGGCAAATTTCAGTTAACCAGTCAATTATAGAGTCACCACCATACTTCAACATCTCTGCAGTTATGCCATCAACTCCTGGAGCCTTACCATTCTGAAGAGATTTTAGAGCTTTACACACTTCTTCTCTTGAGATTTCTCCTGTGCTTTCATCCCTCATTGTGACATCATCTGCATCTGTCTCAGAATCATTTTTGCTCTCCTGAACTAATAACTCACAGAAGTATTCACCCCATCTTTCACTTAACTCATTGGGCTCCCATATCATTTCCCCAATCTCATTCTTCACACAATTTACAACTTTGTTTCCCCTATTTTTCCTGAGTCTCATGTACTTCCAGAAGGACTTTCTATCTTTCCAAAAAGCCAGTTCATGCCTTTCCACTTTCTCTTTCCTATTATTTGCTTTACTGTGGCAAACCAGCTTAGCAGCTTCACACTTCTTACAGCGATATACATCCACAGAGACTCTACCTTGCAACATCCCCAAATAGGCTTCCTTCTTTCTCTTTACTGCCTCATCAATCTCACTATTCCACCAAGCATCACCTCTATTGTTACCCACTATTGTGGTGCCACAGACCTCTTTAGCAGCAGTAACAACACAGTTCTTAAAACATTCCCACTTCTTTTCTACACCCCTCTCACAAGATTTCAGATCCTTCAGTCGTTCTCTGAGTAAGTCAGAATACCGCTGATGATCTTCAAGGAGCCTATCAACCTTTATTCTTTCTATCCTGGGTCTCTGTCTATTCCTTTGACTCCAACCAACATTAAGTTTCACTCGTGACACTACCAAGTAATGATCAGAACCAACATCCGCACCTCTCATTACACGGGTGTCAGCAACTAAGTGTTTCAAACGCTGATCGTGAACAACAAAATCTATCACACTCTTTTGACCAAGAGTACGATTTTCCCAAGTATATGTGTGTATATACTTGTGGTTGAAAAATGTATTAGACACACACAAATCATTCTCAATGCAGAGTTCAATTAATCTTTCACCATTATCATTCACACAAGGATCATTAAACTTACCCAGAACATTGTCAGAAATTGCATTCTGCACACCTACTCTAGCATTGAAATCCCCTGCTATTATAACTTTTTCTTTAGCACCAAACTGGCTCAAAACAGCTTTTAGTTCATTCCAGAAATCTTCTTTCTTATCAGAAGGTTCCGAGTCACAAGGAGCATACACTACAACAATTACAATTCTCTGAAGTTTCACTTTCAAACGAATCCAGAGAATTCTCTCACTTATGCAACTATAGTGAATCAAGTTGTTCTTCATCTTTTCACTTAAAATCACACCTACACCAGCCTGTCCTCTCATATTATCCAATACTCCAGACCACACACTCACCGTGCCATTCACTTCTTCTACCCCAATTTCCTTCTTTTTGGTTTCACTTACACACAGCACATCCAGTCTATACTTATTCATCTCCTCAATCACCTCACTCATCTAGCCATTTTTACCTCTAGTATTCCATACACCAATCTTACATTCACTCAGCTGAGATCGCTTTCTCATACGCCGTTTAGAAAGTCCAGGTCGATTCCGTGGTGGACCATCCTTCTCAAGTGTGGTAGGTCCACCATATCCCACACTTGAGTCGTTCTTAATATTTCTTTTTGTCTTTTTAATCAGGTAAGTACATGACCATCTATACTGACAATATATTTGCTTTTCTGCCAATATCTTCAATTATCCCATTTTTGCGAGTGGTCTTTAACCATACCAATTTTCACCACTTATATAGCTAATTTCTTTCAGTAAAGATTTCTCTAAAAAAGTCTGTTTGAAATAGCTTACAATGCTTAAAGGAAATGAGACATAATATTGACCCTGAAAGCCTTCACAAAGTCAAATGAATGAAACCAAAAAGGCTGATGCTTTTCATAAAGGTGGTCACAGTAGACATTTTGACCACCTATTCTAAAAAGTTGTGCAATCTGGGGTCATTCCATTCTACCATACAATTTGTTTTTGTTAGATTAACGCCACTTGAAAGTTTAGGAATACTGTTGGATTTTAAATGATACGTTCTGTATAAAGTATGGGACTCATACTTACTGGCCATCTTACCGAGCAATCAAAGCAAGGACTTTGAAAACTCAAGTTGTATCATAAAATTTATCTTAATAATTAATCTCAACCTTCTTCAAAAACAATAATACCCCCTCCTGTGTGAAGAACAATGCTATATGCTACATAGTGAAATTGTATGTAGAGCAAAGTTTTGATAATACCATATATTATGAGAAAAATATTTCTTCAACTCTGAGCAAAGTTTGTTTTTCTATTTAACTTTCACATGTTATGTTATGGTAAAAACATTCATGTAACAGGAGTAGCCCCTTAAACAGTGAATTGTATTGGTTGAAGTTGTGAATGTCACATTATGTCAGTGTAACAGAAAAGAAGATACTACAGTTCGGGGATGGACTAGTGAATATAATACCATTACTAATATTGGAAAGCCATTATGGAAATGGACACACATACTTTTTTCAAAGGAAGTTGTTTTTAAAGTCTTAAATTTCAGAGAGTATGAAAATATTTAGCATAACAGCAGCCTGAAAAAGTTATTTCTTTTATTATGCAGTACTGAATGGCTGCATATTTACATTATAACCGTACACACACACACACACACACACACACACACACACACACACACACACACACACACACACACACACACACACACAATTTTTACATCAAGGTATGAACACTAAAATTTATAGTAAGTTATACAATATTCATGGGTGAACAATTTTTATTTTAAAATGAATTTTGTACACAGATCACATTTTTAACTTTTTTGTAGTAAAAAAAATAGCCTTTTGCAAAATTTATTTAAAAATTTGAAAATGATGAAAAGAATGTTCCTTTTGAATATATTGTGTAATTAATAAAACAATAACACTTTTCATACAGCAAATGCATGAAAGTTGACATTGTTGTAGAAACAGCACTGAAACAACATTAAATTTGCTGAAAATCAGTTGTTACAATGAAGAAATTATGATGACTGATTAAAACATGGCATACTTGAAGTTGCAAAATAAATGAACAGTCCACAGCAAGACCATGCATGACACCATGTAATTATTCAACAAAAACTATTATAAAATACAACATTTACATTATACAAATGTTACTGTGCAAAGCAAACTCTTTTGTCACACCCATCTTGATTCAGTACTAGCAAGGATGGTATCAATGCATCCACTTCTACTGAACGTATCTTATGCTACTCAGTTGAACAACATATGAACACAATTCACATAAAATCAAACTTTGCAGGTGATAAAAACTAATAACATGTTGATCAAGCATATAAATATGATGTTTGTGAAATGCTGCAAAGTGTGTGTGTGTGTGTGTGTGTGAGAGAGAGAGAGAGAGAGAGAGAGAGAGAGAGAGAGAGAGAGAGAGAGAGAGAGAGAGAGAGAGAGAGAGAGAGAGAGAGAGATCTGTGTGTTTGTTGAGGCAGTTTCCTTTGAAATCAGACCAGTGTAAAAAAGACTAGATGCACACATGCAAATCTGAATAAATAAAACTAAAATTAGGAAGAACTGTAATTAGAAGGATTTCAAAAGCCGTTTCAATCACTTATTGGTCAAAATTAATATTTTCTGGACTCTACCAGATATTCAAACATATAAGAAATAGCTATGGGGTAATTCCTCTGGACTTCAACAAGCTACAGCACCTTAATACATCTCAGAACCTCACACAATTTGAGAAAGTACAACTATGTAGAAAAAGAAATTAAAAAAAAATGTTTAGGTTCTCTCACTGTATACATTTTCTGAAAGGCTTCAAATTTTGTGGGTAAAACTCTTCAACTGCAGGAAAGCATTAGAAAGACATATTTTGAAATTTCTGAAGAACATAATGAAACATGATCCAGTTGAAGGGTCCAATATGCAAAATCAAAACTGCCTTAAGCTTTGCTCTGAGTACCTATAGAATGCCAATTAAATAAATGGAAAAAAATTTGGCAAAATATTATATGAATTTTTTAACATAATGTTATATGATGCTTACCTCACAATGCAGTGTAAGAAAGCTTTGATTATGACAGTATGTTACAAGACAAAACTAAGTAAGTTTTTAACTAATGTCTTTTTAAATATGGTATCTTGTAATATAAAAATAGATATCTGGTAAAATTCAAAATTTTCTGGCCATTTCTCAAATAAAAGTTATGACAAGAAACTTCAGGCTTTTTTTTTTTTTTTTTAGAAAAAATATTTTTAACGAAATGGCTACTACCACCTGGATTTCGTGAAATTGTGCGGAATTTAAAGAATCAATACAGAATAAAGGAAAATACAAAAATGATTTCAAAAGCAATTTCATATTAAATCAACCTTTGCTTCAAAAAAAAAAAAAGTATATAATAACACTCACTATTCTACATTTCTATTAGTATTAATGGAAATTTGAGATGGCTATTTTTCCAGAGTGAAGCTTTTCAATAATGAAGAAAAACATTTCATGCTTATGATTTATTATGTATTTAACATTAAAAATTAGTAAGTGTTAAATATGTAATAAATCACAAGCATTAATTTTTTTTCCTTACTGTATTCATTATATTACGTAACATGTCCTTTCTCCCAATGAAGCTTTTCAAATAGTAAGTGTTTTTTTTCACATATTAGGCTGCCTAACGCTTTACTGTTAAAAACTTCATTAGCATGCTGATTATCCTTAAGCTAAAACAGTACAGCATGCCCAGTTACACAGTGAACAGTTAGCTGTTCTATAACTACACTAAGTTACCATTCTTGCTGTACAACACGAGTTCAGCTTTGACTACACATCTCTGATGGTGGTATGAGTAAGACCTAATAAAATTAGTTAAAAATGTAAATTTTTTTTATTTAGAAATTGCACTTCAGATATACGCTAAAAACAATGTTACAAAACAATTAAAAAGTCTTATGAAAGTATTTATTTGTTTTAAGTTACACTGTCTGCAGAATAAACTAATGAATAAATCAGCATTTGATAGTTGGCCATGAATACCAAAGATACTGAGGCTACTTTATCAACATCTCTAAAAAAAAAATGGTTTACGAGGAGGGATAGAGGAAACTATTCGTAAAATGAACTTGGATTCACTTCAAGTCGATTGTCATCAGTATCACAAATAGGATATTAAAAGAGTTTGAAACTGAAAACTCCATCACCGATGATCACACAGAGTGGCAAATACAGAGTTGACGTGGATCAGAAACATCAAATAGAAGCCATTGCTCTTTCCACGTTTATAAGTGATTCACGGAAAACATCTCATCGACCGCCAGTGGCAATCGAACCCAGGGTATTCCAGTTACGCGCTGGATATGCTTCCACTGCACCACAGCAGCCTCGAAATTCTCCAGACTCACATTCACTAACTGCCAAGCATATTTGGATCATATTGCACTGTGAGGTTAAGACTCACGTACACTAACTGCCAAACCGCGATCATATCGCACTGTGAGGTTGAGTGAAAATGTCGTGGCGGGAGAGAACTGACTTTGAGAAAGGAAAGATGTTGGGTGTTATATTAGTGGGTTGTCCATAAAAAAAACCAACAGGTGTTTAAACATACCCAAGTTAACTGTTTTGGATGTACTGAATAAGTGGAAGAACATGGCTTGCCCAGCAAAATGTACTAGCAGACCAAAGAAAATCAGTGATAGAGGACGTCGAATCCTCAGAAGAGTCGTTACAGCTAATCGACGGAGTACTGCACAAGACCTCAGTGTACAGGTGAGTAAAAATGCTGGAACCTCGGTATGTACACATACCATTCACAGAGAACTTCATTCCATGGATTACCATGGTCGTGCGGCTGCTCATAAGCCTTTCATCTCTACTCGGAATGCTACTCGTCGTTTAGCATGGTGTAAAGAACATTTATCATGGACTGTAGATCAATGGATATGGGTCTTATGGACTGATGAATCCAGATACACGATCCATCAGTCTGATGGCCATGTGTGGGTATGGCGGCAGCCGGGGAAACACTATTTAACACAGTGTACTGTTCCTATGGTCAAGTTTGGAGCGGGCAGTGTACTCGTGTGGTGGTGTTTTTGTGGTATGGTCCCAGCCCATTCGTTATCATGGACAAATCTGTTAACCAGCACGTCTCGGACATTCTGGACAATTATGCCCTATTAACTCTGTGGCAATACTATGGAACCGAGCCTTGTTGGTACCAGCAGGATAATGCACCGTGCCATAAAGCAAGGACTGTTATGGCGTGGTTTGATGATAATATCGTATCGTGTGTGGACCGGCCAGCACAGAGCCCTGATCTCAATCCCATAGAGCACCTATGGGATGAATTAGAGCACCACATAAGAAGTTTGGAACCAAGGCCTACTACTAAGCAACAGTTAGTGGCAGCATTATGTACTGAATGGAAGTGCATACCTATCGCTGTGTTCCAAAACCTTGTTGAAAGCATGTTTCGAAGAGTCAGTGCATGCATTAACCCTTTAAGCGGCCAATGTATCTTAACCAAATGGTACTCAAAATTTTCTGCACTCTGTAAACAGAAATGTTCATAAAACAGCCAGATTTTTCTTTCTGAATGGCACGTCAAATGCTTTATTTTGCCAAAATCTACAACTAAACAATTTATAACTCCTTCTCATTTCATTAGTATGGCTAATAAATCTGCCACAAGTGATAAGCCCTCCCTTCTAGTTCTTCATTCTCTGCACCATTACCCAGGTTACAAAGGGGAAGGATGATGTCTCCTGACATAGACATCATGCCACTGGGTAGAAACAAGTGACTCAAATATTTTCTCTCTAGTTTCTTAGATTCATCGCCATTGTTATAGCCCATTTTGGAAGTAATCAGGCAGTAAGGATTAGTAAACAAATAAAGGTAACTTGATCACGCTAGTTACGTTAAATGAAAACTTTTACAAAAAGTTCGTAAGTTGGAAGCTTTCGACCTTATCTTAGGTCTTCATCCCACTAATGGAGGACTGTATTGGCGTGATGAAGACCTAAGATAAGGTCGAAAGCTTCCAACTTACGAACTTTTTGTAAAAGTTTTCATTTAACGTAACTAGCGTGATCAAATTTCCTTTATTTGTTAATATTGTTACGTGTTTTGCCCATCATCGTCATGTAAGGATTAGTGTTAATCAACCCCCTGAACGACAACTTTGAAAAATAAATCTAAGGGGAAAGCAACGCCTTCTGATGAGGAAATTCACTCATTCTACCCACGTGTTCTTAGACAGCGAATATATTCGTTTGAGCTGATTTCAGCCCATTTTGCTGACCCCGAGTTAGTTTGTTCCTGACGGTTAAAGGGTTAAGGCCAAAGGTGGACTGACATTGTCCTAATGTATGTCAATAAACGCTATGTTACGTTTCTTTTCTAGGTGTCCGGTGACTTTTTTCAATATAGTGTATATGGAACCAGATTCAAGAATAAATTCTTCCTCTATGAATTCAGGATACTTCTGCATTTTCAATTCAGGGTAATCAAAACTGTGCATCATTCTAAAGTTCTTATCAACAGTTACACTCATTGATTTATATAATACTTAAAATGCATGAATAAAAGTTTGCCATCAACTTTTCAGTTTCAGTTGAACTAAAACAGTCAATACGAAAACCTACTATACCTAATCATTTTTCACAGCAATGACAAGGACACAAAGCCATTACAATGCTGTGGTGTAACTGCTTCTGTGTATTTAGCTACACAGGAAGCAGTCAACATCCCAAAATTTAACTTGGATTTCATAATTATAATCAGAAGATAGGAGCAAAAGATATGATTTTCAAAAGTAACTCCAGCATCTTTTGCAATATTCATCAGCTTATAAAAGCCCTGATTTATCATTAGTGTATAAATTCAACTGAAATTAATTTCCTCCTTTGTTCCTAGATTTTGAAAAAAAATTTTTGAATAACAAAAAAATAACATTTTTTAGAGAAGAATAATTACTATAAAGAATGGAAGTATAAGCTTTGTTTTTTTATCAAACAAAATTAACTGAACAGTGAGTTGTTTTGGTAGGTACACTCTTTCCATTTTCCACAAATTAAAAATCATAGAAATATAGGGTGCATAATAAAGAACTGATCAGAAACATGATATTTACTGGACTGATTATATGAAAAATATGATGTAATTAACTCAAATAAAATATAATTTGAATATAGGAAAATTTTAACAGGGTCAAAAAAATATAACAACAGAAATGAGAATGTGATTTACAATGAAACATTGAGCAAAGGACTATACAGAAGCAATAACTGTATTTTTTGCTATAATTTACAATAAAATGCCATTTGATTAAATTATTTTACAATAATTTTAAGTGTGGCCCGTAACTCTTAACAAAAAATGTACAGATATTTTTCACAGAATCTTGTGTTTGATTCTGATGTGACGTGACAGATTTTCTTTCCACGTAAATGAAGCACCACATATGCTACAGTCATAAACATTCCTAACATAAGAATGCCTTTCCATATGCAAGCGCAAAGTCTGCTTCCTTGACAAGACCTTGCCACAAACAGGACATTGCAATTCATTATCAACTTGGTCTTCAGCACACCAATCACCTGGAACATAAAAGACTTATGTCACACATCTTAGAAATGTAAGAATAAACAAATACAAATAAAGAATATTATGCTTTTCAACTTGAAAAAATTAAAAAGACATATTCAAACTGGTTTCTCATGCATATGTATGGAGAAGATGGGGGTTTAACAATAAACATAATTCATAGTTACAACAAAATTTCTCTCATAATCATTGAATTAAAATTAGACATAAATTATTATTGAGTACTTATAAATTATTAGGTAATCCAAACTACTCATGGACAATTTTTAATTTGGCTTGATTTGAGGCAGCCTGGTGTTACCCATCATACACACAAACACCCACATTGAAGTCTATACCTAGGGTCTGAGAACTACTTATACTATACTGACCACATTTTTCATTCACAATCACTATTAACATCATTCCAAGAAGCCTCCTAACATGCATGCCACTCCTAAAAGTTTAGAACATTTGGTTCTAAAAATTTTGCTGCTTTCAAATTGACAGTTTTTAGAATTTAGATGTTCTTCATGACTAAGAGCTATCACAAATATTGTTAAAGTTACAATGGCTTATGATGTAGCAATGTAAGCAGGAGTCTGGCCATGTCATAAAGCTGAGAAGAGCTGGGAACTAGCTCAGCCACTAAACATAAGATGATCTGATACAGCAAGTGTTTCAAGCATGAGTCAGTTCATTCTGAAGAACAGATCTAGATGAAGTAGTACAAAAACAGATTAAAACAGCGATTAAATAAACATACAGAATTGGCAAAAAAAAAAAAAAAAAAAAAAAAAAAAAAAAAAGAGGAAAAGAAACAGTGCTCATTCGACATCACTTAAAAACTAAACATTTTCCAAAATTTGAAAAACTAAAATTACTTTCTTCTCATCAATCAGAAAAAGAGCTCCAGTATTCTGAATCAGTCTTTATCAAAAAACATAAGAATAGGTTATGCAATATCCAAGGTGAACTTTACATGAACCAAGGAAAGTGATTATCCAAAAAACAAACAAATTTTGCAAAAAATGCTGGTAATTAAAGCACTTACTCAAGGTTTTACTCAGATTAATATACTTGATTTTATTTTAACTTGAAGAACTTTCAATTAATATTTTCATCTTCTGAGTTCTTTTGTTTTTACAGATATTTCTGGCATCTAGACTTTTATCAAGGCCTGTTCTCAATGTATAGAAATTGTATCAAAATTTTTGTTTACACAGAGGAAGCTTTTTGTGCGTAAACAAACCTTTTGGTACAGTTTCCATACATTGAAAATACGCTTTGATAAAAATCTAGAGGCCAGAAACTTTGTAAAAACAAACTCAAAAGATGAGAAGAATAATTGAAAGTTATCCAAGTTAAAACAGAATTAATTAAATGCTGATAAAAACACAAAGTCAGAATGTGTTCAAGTAATAAAGAAAAGATTAAAAAATATGAAAAACATTAAATAGTTATAGGCCATAATCTGAATTTCAGACCTTTTTTTTTAATGAAAGAATTCAGTTAGATATTTTTTATCTCAATAGATGCACAGTGGAACATTGCATTCGTGTATTTGGCATACTGTTATGTATGCCTATGAATGATGATGACCCATGCCGTAGGAGAAAGAGAAGCACTTGCAGTTGAAGAATGGAGGTGTCACAAACACTGCGTTGCATCTGGAGATGGTGGGAAGATCCAGTAAAATCCAGTTAATGGTTTTAAAGGAAAGTTCTGACACAGTTGACTTGGACATGATGTTAATGCCTAAGAGAACTCTTTTAAGGTTTTAAACTGTTTTAATTTTGTGTAAATGTGTTTGAGGGTTTAAAAATGCTTTTTGCTAAAGGGAAAGACATTTTCTTTTCAAGGTGACACATGGTTAGCATGAAAGAGGTGTGTGCAGTAAAAATGAATTGAAATAATTTTTTACTATTTTAGGTTTTTAAAATGTTTTTAGAAATTCTAATTAGGTACTTATAGTGCATTAAAAAAAACTTTATTTTTTAAAAATATTCTATTCAAACGGTTGGAAGTTTCAAATTGTATGAGATAACCTCAAAAGAGGAAAATGTGCTGAAAGTGAACCTTTGCTTCAGGAGTGTAGGGTAAGTTGTAACTATATTTATCAGATGAAGTGTTAAAATTTATCTTACAGAAAGTGTTAAAATGAACAATAATTGCATTGTGGAATAACTTTTTTTACGGGTCTTATAGAGGTTATTTTTCATGAAAGTTGTCAAATTTTCGAACTAAAGCCTAGTTCGCCATCAGGACTATGTCACTGGAGTAGTTGCTGCCACTCAGTTGGAAGAGTCCAACCACAATTATCATTAATTGTGGTACTTCTTCTTTTTGCTATTTCGATCCCTTCTTCTAGTTTCCTCTTTACTAAGTTTGACTGGTGGGCGATTATTTTCACTGAGTTCCAATTTATGGAGTGTCCACTTGCTTGTATATGTCTGTCTAGCCCTGTTTTGTTACTAATGTTCCTAATAGCTGCTTGGTGTTCTTTCATTCGGACCTTAATACTTCTCCGTTTCTCCTATATAGCTGAGTCCGCAGTTACAGTCGATGCAATAAATTACTCCTTCTTGCAATTGGATGTCCAATTCTTTCTGCTTTAAAGCTGACAGGAATTTATTTTGTTATTAAGATCTGGAGCTAGCCTGATATTATATTTCGCTCCGATCCTTTTCAGTTTCTCAAAAAGTCCCTTGTGGTACGTAATTTTGCTGGTGAATTTGAAGTTGGTTTTCTCCTGCTTCTTTTTTGGCACTTGTCTAAATATTTTCTCAACATATGGGGAGGGGTAATTGCTTTCTGCCAATATTTCCTTTAATTCTTCTTTGTGAAGATCTTTTTGAGTATCTGAAGAGACCAGGATTTCATTTTTTTCCAAAAATTGTCTCGCCGTATTCGATTTAATATAATCAGGTTGGAATGAGCAGAAGTCTAACATCTTCCCTGTGTTGGTGGGTTTTCTAAAAAGCTGAGTAAATATTTTCCCCTCTCTTGAGGTCAAGATTAAATTTAGGAAATTGATGGTGGGAAGATCCAGTAAAATCCAGTTAATGGTTTTAAAGGAAAATTCTGAAAAATTCATTTACAACTAGAATAATTGCATGTTAT
Source organism: Macrothele yani (assembly GCA_039090855.1). Classification (NCBI taxonomy): domain Eukaryota; kingdom Metazoa; phylum Arthropoda; class Arachnida; order Araneae; family Macrothelidae; genus Macrothele; species Macrothele yani. The sequence continues at coordinate 9,076,763 of CM077014.1, forward strand.
AGAGACCTACTGTAATAGGTGAATTGAATAGATACAATTCTATTTCAATTAACTTAAAGTCTAGCTACTTTTAAGAACTAAAACTCTCTGATTTGTTTGTTTCTATGAGCCATGCAACATACACAATTTGATTGCTTTTAGTGTGACTCAAGTCATTTCTATGACTGATTCACATAAACTAAATCTCCCATTTAACTCAATTTTCCAACCACTATACAAGGGCATTACTAGTTTGTTGGAGAAAAGATACTCATTAATATATCTTAAATGTCATCTTACGAATTAAAGAGTACACAGAAAATCTCTAGTATTTCATTCCAAAAATAAATATTAAAAGAAGTGTTTGGAAACAGTTCTCATTGGTAAGTGGCAACTATGGTAAACTGGTGAACAGTTCAATTTAATTCCTGACAAAGTGATCATAGGTGTAGGTGGCCAAAAATGGGTGGGTGGGGTGTCACAAATAAGTGTAACAATTTTTTACTTGGAGCAGGGGTATTCTCTGAAGTAGTTTCTCCAAAAATGCTCCTGTTCAATTGACATTAGTGCCATAACTTAAGTTTTATACATGCCTAATATATCCAAAACTACGAGGTAAGCAAGGCTTGCATTGATTCACCCTGATGAAGATGAAACAAATATGCCTTTCATATAACCTCATATGGTTATCTGATGATTAAAACCATCAGCAGATGACTGCATGCTATTGTGCCTGGAATGACTGCTGGAAAGCAGCCATAACAAAGCTTGCTACTGTGTAGCATTGTTCCTTGGCAGTATGTCACACTTTATAGCATTTAAAAGGCAAAGTAGTATTACTTTTTGACTTTTTAAGTTTGAGCGCATGTGCCCCCCCCCAACACTATGCCAATGAAAGTGATAGCCCCATGTAATTACTGATGACTCTGCCTTATCTTTTCTACATTTCTAAATCCCCCAAGTGGATTTCAGTCTCTTGTGGATGGTGAGTTATTATTTTTAGCAGATTCCTGTGTGTGTTTTATGTAAATTCACTGTTCATATATATTTAACTGCATTTCACTACATATACTTTCCACAGATGTGTTATGCATATCTGCTGGTATTTATGTCTAAAGTTAGACACACAGATAATTTTTTTTTTAGTTTTTTAATATTGGTTTAAATAACTCCCCACAGTAAATTTAAGCACTCGGGTGTAAACCATGGTAACCACACTTCTGTCATTGTGAGATACATAGATTAGAAGTAGTAAAAAAATATAAACGTTTGCACTTACCATAAATTGAAAGTTGTATTGTGGCACCATATGTAGACATAAATGTATAATAAATACTCTGTAATGCTCACATTACCACTGCAGTTGTTTTTCGTACACAACTAAATTTTTTTACAAAAATGTTGGTTACCATGGTTTACGCCCGAACCCTTCAATTATTCTCCTTATTATGTTTAGTCTCACTCAGATAATTTTTAACTTTCCTTTCATTAAATACATAAATAATAACTGAAAGAGAATATAATTCCTATTAGTAGTTCTAATTCTGACTATTAGATAGCTCTAATCATTCTACTATTATCTTTTACGTGCGATATTTCAAAGTAACTTGTACAATATTCTAGAGGATAATGCTTAACTTGGCATTCCTTTCTAGCGATGCGAACGTTTTACACACATGTTTTCCGGTCTTTGTTGATGTTATTGTCCTAAAGTCCGTTGTATGAGATGACTAGCTTTACTTCTCACACTTTTTGCTGGGTATACTCATTGGATCTTTGCCTTAGGATTCAAACACATCAATTTTTACCGTTCTTCATACTCGAAATTTTCGCCCATACTCTGGGCATCTTCAGGAGCGTGGCGACTTTACCACCGATGTTCATGGTTAACTTCGCGCTAAAGGAGTCCGATATTCCATGTTGCCATTCGTCGGATATACTTTCCTGGATATATTTCGTTATCAAGCCCGGCTGGCGCCATCTATGTTTCATTAAACTAACTTTTTTTTTTTTTTTTTTTTTTAGTTTCTTTTCCTATCCTGGTTTTCTTGTCTTTTTTGCCGGTTTTTCTTTTGTTGTTGTTTTTCTTGTCTTATTAGTTCCTTCCACAGGCCAGATAATGTGCTAGGGTCGTTCTGGTTACACACCCTTGCTTTATTTTTATAGATTAATATTGCTTCTTCCCTCCTCATTTGCCTTTCTGATTTTTTATTCTTTTTTAGCATTTTAATTTCATCGAATTTTGGGAATGTCCCGTTTTCCATGCAGAATTGCACTAAAGCAGTTTTGGCTTAGTAAACTTTTTAGCATAGTTAACTTGTATCAGTTTTTAGCATAGTAAACTTGATACGGCAAGCGTACACACACACATCTAACAACAGGCTAAAAAATCAAGAGCTAGAGTTTATCTCGAAAATATCACAAGAGTATGGGTTCCCGAGCAAGCTAATTAATAAATGGATACATGAGAGTAAAAAGCATATGACTCAGAGTAAAGAAGGCCAAGAAGTGCACAACCAAAGGAAGATGAGGAATAAAAAATTGAAATACATTGGAGCATTCCCATACTTGGAAGGAGTGAGTAAAGAAATCAATAGGCAATGTGCTAAATATGACTTACAACTAGGAAGCTCAGTGCACACCGTGAAAAGTATGACTGTCAACAAAAAAACAGAGGAAAAAATGCTAGAAGAATCAGGAACCTATGAAATTCCAATTGCACACATACCCCCAATATCGTACATTGGAAGTACGAAAAACAGTTTAAAAAAAGACTTAAACAACACATATCTAACTAGCAAAAAAAAAAAAGAAGCCAAAACTGCTTTAGTGCAATTCTGCATGGAAAACCGGACATTCCCAAAATTCGATGAAATTAAAATGCTAAAAAAGAATAAAAAATCAGAAAGGCAAATGAGGAGGGAAGAAGCAATATTAATCTATAAAAATAAAGCAAGGGTATGTAACCAGAACGACCCTAGCACATTATCTGGCCTGTGGAAAGAACTAATAAGACAAGAAAAACAACAACAAAAGAAAAACCGGCAAAAAAGACAAGAAAACCAGGATAGGAAAAGAAACTAAAATTAAAAAAAAAAAAAAAAAAAAAAGTTAGTTTAATGAAACATAGATGGCGTCAGCCGGGCTTGATAACGAAATATATCCAGGAAAGTATATCCGACGAATGGCAACATGGAATATCGGACTCCATTAGCGCGAAGTTAACCACGAACATCGGTGGTAAAGTCGCCACGCTCCTGAGGATGCCCAGAGTATGGGCGAAAATTTCGAGCATAAAGAACGGTAAAAATTGATGTGTTTGAATCCTAAGGCAAAGATCCAATGAGTATACCCAGCGAAAAGTGTGAGAAGTAAAGCTAGTCATCTCATACAACGGACTTTAGGGCAATAACATCAACAAAGACCGGAAAACACGTGTGTGAAATGTTCGCATCGCTAGAAAGGAATGCCAAGGTAAGCATTATCCTCTAGAATATTGTACAAGTTACTTTGAAAGGGAATAGTTATTCTCTGCCAGCATTTGTTAACTCTTACCAATGTAATTTTAACTTTCCTTGTCAAATTTAGTTTACTCAATTATCTTTCTAAGCACTGAACAACAAGTTAAATATACCTTGTACCAGGAAGCAGTACTGCACAGTTTTAAATGTTGCTATGGATTTCCCACAGAGTAAAAACTGGGTGACAATTAGAGATCTAAATGACAGAATATGAAGCAGCTACAAAAATTTGGTTTGACAGAATGGGGTTAACTATACATGTAACAGACGCTGGAAATAAAATGAAGTAAAAATGAGTTAATACCATAAACTGCCAGTCCCATGCAATAACAATTTATAAATAAAATCAGGAGATTTGTTGGAAATAAAGAAAAAGAGAAAGTAGAGGAACATGAGAACTAACATGTGTGGCAGACATTTTTATTAATAACAGAACTAAACTGTTTACTGGCTGCTATTGCTGGACTAAACAAGGGACAATTTGTTTGGAAAAACTCTCCATAAGAGTACAATATTCTTCAGTAAATAAATAAAATCCCAAGTTTTCAGATATTTGTAAAAGCCATAACAAAAATGTAAATATAGTGTAATATACATCCAGGAACTATTATTTTGTAAAAAACATTTTCAGTATTATGTATTGCCACACATAAAGCAGTAGTTCTTGAGTGGAAATTAGACCATTACCTTGCATGCTAGTTTGCTAAAAAAAAAAAAAATGAAAAATGTGCACAGAGTATTTGCCACTTTCATGGCACAAAAGGGTCTTTGAAGACAGAAATCTGTTGCATCCAACATATCCTGAGGCAGTGACATACGTAATTAACAAATAGCAAGAGGCTTTTCTAAGAGGAAAAATAATCTTGTGAAATAGGTAACAATTATTCTACAAAATATTCTAATATATTTGTAATCCTATTTATTGGTGTTCCTTTTCATGATTATCAACTAACATGGTGTAAAATTGTCATCAACATTTTGTTGGGTGGGAACAAGGGATAAAATATGGAATATTTTTCTTTTTGAATGTACTAAATTATGAAATGAAAATGCATTTTTTTCTTCATGTAGACTACTATATTTAAATATATTAATACCATAAATCCAAATAGCAAATCACTGGAAAAAATATAAATACAGAAAAATTGCAACATGATATGAATGCAATTATTCAATGTTTAAATGTATTTTTTTCAGGGTGGGGGAAGGGGACATCAGCACTTAACAAGATAATATGGTAAACATTTTGGCCTGCTACTTTAAGTATCAATCTGCTTAATACTTGTCTGTTACATGGTTATGAAAAATAATCATTCATATTGACAAAAATATATGCAAATGTTTTTACACACATAACTGTCACCACAAAAACACAATAACAATAGTATTGATTATTTTAAAATGAAAAAGAAAAACATAACATACTGCTGGACTAAAAAAGGGACAATTTGTTTGGAAAAACTCTTTATAAGAGTACAATATTCTTCAGTAAATAAATAAAATCCAAAGTTTTCAGACATTTGTAAAAGCCATAACAAAAATGTAAATATAGTGTAATATACACCCAGGATGGGTTTTTTCTGCTTCAATGAAAGACCTGAAGATGGAACCCTTGGAGTGTTATTTGAAGACAATTTAAAAGGGCGAAACATCATTGCAGTATTGACAGAAGGCCTATGCTGGTGTTTTACTGTGGTATTCAAAAACTGTTGCTGTGTTAGTATCTGCATGGGCTATGTGGCATTTATGTGTTACAGGCATCATTGTATTACAAAACATAATTTGTTCACATGGAATAATTAATATATTCCAGGATGATGAAATTTTCAAATTTCTGAGGTTATGTTACATGAATGAACAGCTTGCTCTATGTCCATATAAGTTGTTCTTTATTTATTTGCAGTAATGACTTTACTTTGAATGCCTTCACATTTCTGTTGGAATAATCATCAACCAATGAAACATGGATAAGGTCACATGACAAAAGCTACCAGGCTGAGTCAAAAGTTTGTCCCATTTGTAGCTCAAAAGTTTAAAGATGCAAGACATACATGCTGATCTTATTCTACAAAGAATAGGCCAATGTTTTCTGTAATCCCCTGCCAACATTTCACCAGAGCCATCATCTCACGGCAGTATCACTTGGCAGGTTTCGAGACATAAACCACATCCACCACAGAAGTGAAGTGCTGTCCTTGGAGCAAATGGGCCAAGAATAAAATAAAAACAGTATATCGCTGCTTGCGTTAACAAGTATCACATATAATTCTGTTCAACATGTATAAAAGCAAATGCATGACTCACCTTTCCCTAAACTTCGGCCCAATGTACGAACGACGGCTTCATTATGTTGTACTGCTGACGGTTCACGTATAAAAACTTGCACCATACGTACAACGCAATATGTTGTCATAGGAACCATAAAAATCACGAATGGAGGTAATTGAAAGCTACAATATCAAGAATAAAACAAAACAAAACAAAACAAAACAAAACAAAACAGGAAAGCCATGACAGAACATAACAGCGATATGCTGATAAAAATGTATGACGAATACAGAACGATAATAATGATGGCAAAATGTTTTGAAGATTGAAATATAAAAGACGTTTCAAATGAAGGAATGCGCAATGAATAAAGCCTAAAACTTTTATGAAATAAGTGTCTCAAGGCATTGACTCCAGGGAAAAGTAGCATGCTTCAAATGTTGCAAGTTAAAATACCAGATGCGTTCCGCATCGTTCAACTCGATGCATCCGCAACGGTGTAAGTTGCTGGAATGAGGTTTTCCATTCTTCCGCCGATGCATCAACCAGTGCTGTTGCACCATCTAACCCTGCGTCTTCAGCAACATCTATCAATGGTAAGTGCAGGTATGTATGGGTTTTATCATACTTTTTCTTTCTTTTCTTTTTTTGATCTATATTTCTTTCTTTCTCAGTTAAATTTTTCCATGAGAAGGACAGAAGAACTGGACTGTTGGTATTACAAACCAAAACTGATATAAAAACAGGATGTAGTCAGATGGGGGCAAGATCTAGACCATATAGAGGATGGGGTAGGATCTCCGCTCCTTCCAATTTCTGTAGTTTTCCGTGGATCACTCTGGACATGTGAATTAGGGTATTATCTCTTTGCATTAGGGTATTATCTCCTTGCAGCAACACCTGCTTTAGATTGATGAATGCTGGTTAGCATTGGGGAAGAGCATTATGCACCTGCTGCAGTTATTTAGAATAGAGGTTCCTGTCTGCAGCCTTACCATCTCATATGAGTTGCAAGTGCACAGTTCACTAAATACACAGTATGACTTTAGCCACTGGTTCCCGGTTCCCAGTGGTGATATGACATAGGAAATTCCCCTTTTTATCACCTGTGACAATACAACACCAAAACCTATCATCCTGTGGATTTGACAGCAATCTGGGACAGAGAGCGATACATTGTTCTACCTGCCAGGGTATCAGCTCATGAGGAATCAAGACAGTGCAGGTGACAAACAATGGTGAATTGGGAAGATCCCACCTCAGATGCCAATTGTTGTGCATTGGCACTGGAGTTTGATGTCACACCTTCGACCAGGTTATCAATATTTATAATTGTTGGATGTCCTGACCTTGGTCTGTCTTCAAGATTCGAGACTGCTGTCCTCAGCATTGAAATGATGGAAATATTTTTCTGCAATGCTGCTGTCCATTTCCTTGCCTTCAACCACACAATTTATTCTCACTGCTTTGGCCACATTAAACTCTTTCTTCCAATAACAGTGTAGGAGCACCTAAACAGCATGTTTATTGCCCTCTATCCTCAACACTCACCTGATAATGTAGTGTGGCTCCATGCTTAATTCACGTGTTCAGCCTCGTGTGTTCCATGTCATTGTGGTACCAAGTCAAAGCTGGAGTGTGTTTCACACAGGAATAGAAATCCAGAATTATATATGGCTCAAAACGAGATGAACTTTTGGCTTGACCTGATACTTATCAACTAGAAGTGAAACATTTTGTGAAATTATCCTTAGAAAGGAATTAAATTCACATAGCAGCACTATTCTTACTGTTACAAACTATTGACAAAATTTGGTATCAAAAGTCAATAAACTGAACTTTGCTAATAATGAGCTGATTTTACTTCATACAACAAGTTCTTTTGTTACTGTTGTGTTCGTAAAATGTATGTTGTTGGAAAAATTACATATTCTTAACCCCTCGCAGTTCAAGTTAGGTTATATAACTCTTGCAGCACTTTACTGTGTAAGATGTGAAATGCTGTGTGAAATGCTGCCAAATGTTCAACTTTAACTTGTCACATATGAATACATCTCACAAAAATGCATTATGCATGTTATCAATGGGAATGTCTTTAAGATTCTTTTCATATTGTTTTGAGATTTACACTTCTTAGCATGTGCTACCTTGTTTCTTCCCCTACCATTTTTTCTTGTTCTTGTGGAACTACAATTCCCATGCTTATATTTGCCATTCTCTCTCTCTCTCTCTCTCTTTAATCTGTCTTCTACATATTACATTTTATTATTCTAAACAATTGTTTAAGATAACATATTTTTTGTCACAGTTATCATGTGAATTTCTAACAAAGATATATTTCTGTGACATATGGCATTAAAAAACTACATTTAAGTCAACTCAAATTTGCTGAACATCATTCCTGTATGAGGTACATGACTTTCAGAATCACTGTGCATAAACTACTGTAGAACTTTGATGGTTTACATTACAGCTTATAAAAATGATAATAAAGGTTAGCTTGACAGAAGGCCTTAATTTTTGTGCCTAAATCACAAAAGGAACCACTGATATTGTGTTAATTACAGTGACAAAAGGAAGGCTAGAAGAAATATTTGTAAAACTCGAGGTTCTAAAAAGAACCGCACTAACAAAGATAAAAAAGAAAGATTTAGGACAACAATTTTGGTTACAAAAAAAGTTGAAAGAATAATTTTTCGTGAATAAAATATTTTTGGGCTTATTTCAGGATGGTTTTTCTTCTCACGTACGCACTATTTCTTTCTGACTTTGCACAGACATTTATGGCTAGAACTGAATTAAAAGCATGCATGCGTGCACACTCACACACACACACACACAATCTTACATCAGGAGGTTAAACTCTACTGTAAGGTTAAGTTTATTTAGTTCAACTGCATGAAACCCAAAATTTTAAGGCCTAAATAAACATATCAAAATTTCTCCTATCATTGTATAAACCAGTGGTTTCCAACCCTTTTGCATTTGTGGATTGGCAAAACGTTGAAGAAACTTTTGCGAACCAACAAAACATTGGAGAAACTTTCGCTGACCGGCAAAATGTTGAGGAAACTTTCGTAGACTGGCAAAACAATAAGGAAACTTTTTCAAACCGGCGATGCTGAAACAAAACCTTTAGGCTATTTTTGAGCATTTAATCTTGTAATATTCTATATTATAATGATCACTGTGTACAATCCATAGTTTATATACCATATCATTCCATGCTACCTACTTACAGCTAATATTATTTAACCTGTTAATATTGTTTAATGATTAATAAGTGCAATCCATAATCAATATACCACACTAGTCTCCTTACTATTAATATAATTTTTTCGGGGTCAATGCGACTTCTGTTGCTGCTGCTTTGGGTAATCTTCTCGAGCCACGGTTCCTGCATCGTTTCTGCAAGATGCAGTGCAGCATAAATCTATTATGTTTCTGTGCTTTGTTTTGATTGCCAAAACGGCTAAAAGGTTTCCTCGCAATAAATATGCGGTCGAACAAGTTACCAATAATTTTAGAGCTTTGTTGCCGAGACTTGGATATTCTTTCACCATAATACCCAAAAACTGAGCCAGAGATTTGGATCTGAATATCGATACCAGACTGGCATCAGAAGGAATTTCAACAAAACTTTCCTTTTACTAGAGAGTTAGACTGAAGGAGTTCACATCTTCTGTGAAGAGATTAGCAATCCAAGCTTCCTTTAACCTACCATGACAGGGGTTCAAAAAACAATTATATCTAGATTTCCTCTCACTTTGATTCCATTTCAATAAAAAAAAAAAAATCACTCTTTTCTCATGGACCGGCAGAAAATATTTTGCGGACCGACAGTTGGGAAACACTGGTATAAATTTTAATTAAAAAGAGATAATTTTCATACTATGTTTTCCAGTAATTTTATTTAGCCTGCTACAGCACAGTCATATTTGTTTTAGGGTTTATCTTTCAATGTAGGCCATGTGTTTCATTTGAACAACTTTTATCTTCAAGTAGCAATCAAATTTTTCCAGCCTACAGTAATCTCATGTCTGAGGTACAGTACACACAACTTCCATTCATATATACAGGGATCACTGAATCCACAACCTTATACTCAGCAGTTTTCTTCGGTATCCTTTACAAGGGTTAACAGTGGCAAATTGGTTAGCTTTTACAACTACTGCGGGTGTTGCTCTAAGGAGTTGCAAGCACTGTTTCATCTCTTTCAATTTATCATTGTGCTTCATAAAACATTATCACATGTTTAGGACATGTTAGTTTTTTCCTTGCATGTATTATCATTATACTCTTAATAAAAACCCATGTTAGCTTGTTATGATTAAAATGATATGATTTTTTTGGCATCATCATTGTCAACCACTATCAATCCACTGCTGGACGAAGGTCTCTCCAAGCCTCTTCCACAACGGTCTGTCTTGTGCTAGTCTCCTCCATGTTACTCCCGCATACTTTCGAATTTCATCCACCCATCTCCCATGTGGTCTTCTTCTGGCTCTTTTCCTGTCCCTTGGAATCCAATCTAAAATGTCGGCTGTCCATCGATGGTCTGTCCTTCGGGCAGTATATCCAGCCCATTGCCATTTCAGGGATTTAACTCTGATCATGATGTCTTCCACTCTAGTCATTTTTTGGATCCATGAGAAATGACAAGAGTGGCACACCAGTGCATATATTAGCTTGTTTTTAAGTTTTGGTCATATTTCAGTAAAATTAAAAAATAAGGGTATAATTTGATCATATTTTATAAGTGCTTTACTCATTTCAAATCACCCCTGAATATTTCATGTTGAGTGGAACTAGCACTTCATGTGATTTTTTCATTGCACTGTGTCATTGGATGTGTTTTGGTTGTTGTATCTCACTGGAAAATTCTTAGGTAGCCGCATTTTTTTTTTTTTTTTTCATTGCATTCTGTCACTGGAGGTGTTCTGATTATTGTACCTTACTGGAAAATTCTTGAAGTGTTGGTTAATAAGTTTCTGCAAAAGAATATTAGTAGACATCATCATCGCACACAGGTTTTCGGAAAACTGTGTTTTGCTTAGTATAGACAATATTAGTGCCCTCTGGAATAGCAGTAATTTTTTCCACTCTCTGATGCAGGATTTCAAATCAGATTGCTCTTGCGTTTGAAGTACTGCAATGTTGTGCAATAGCTGCTTCTGAGTTGCAACTTTAACTTCATGCTTTTCAAACATTTCACTTTAAGCATCTTGAGTTAATACTGAGGTGAAAGCAGAATGAAAGCTTCAAGTCAGACAGGAAAAGGAAAAACACATTGCTCCATTGGCACAAGTATGGCTCCTCCAGGAAGTTGGAGGGTTTAGAAGGAACAGGTTACTAAATAATTTGTCACCCAGGTTTGCAGGACACTAATCATTCCTGTCCCCTCATACAACTATCTGATACCCTTTCTAAATTAAAACATATAGATGACTTTCATAGAAAGTCTGGTAATAAGCTTTCCCATCCATTTATTTCTTCGTTTGTAAAAATCTGTAACCTAATTGAAAAAATGTTTTATAGAAGTGCAGAAAAATCATATCATATGAAGTGCTAGTTCCACTCAACATGAAATATTCAGGGGTGATTTGAAATGAGTAAAGCACTTATCAAATATGATTTTTCTGCACTTCTATAAAACATTTTTTCAATTAGATTACGGATTTTTACAAATGAAGAAATAAACGGATGGGAAAACCTATTACCAGACTTTCTGTGAAAGTCATCTATATGTAAATTTAGAAAGGGTATCAGGTAGCTGTATGAGGGGATAGGAAGGATTAGTGCCCTGCAAACCTGGGCGACAAATTCTTTAGCAACCTGTCCCTTCTAAACCTTCCAACTTCTTAGAGGAGCCATACTGGTGCCAATGGAGCAATGTGTTTTTCCTTTTCCTGCCTGACTTGAAGCTTTCATTCTACTTTCACCTCAGTATTAACTCAAGATGCCTAAAGTGAAATGTTTTGAAAAGTGTGAAGTTGAAATTGAAAGGCTTTAAAAGTTAAATGTTTGAAAAGCATGAAGTTCAAAGAAATGAAGGAATTTTGGAGAACAGAATTTCAGTATCGATGACAAGGTTTTACTCTGCAAACTGTGTGATGTTAAAGTTGCAACTCAGAAGCAACTATTGCACAACATTGCACTTCAAATGCAAGAGCAATCTGATTTGAAATCCTGCATCAGAGAGTGGAAAAAATTACTGCTATTCCAGAGGGCACTAATATTGTCTATACTAAGCAAAACACAGTTTTCCCGAAACCTGTGTGTGATGATGATGTCTACTAATATTCTTTTGCAGAAACTTATTAACCAGCACTTCAAGAATTTTCCAGTGAGGTACAATAATCAGAACACCTCCAGTAACACAATGCAATGAAGAAAAAAAAATGCGGCTGCCTAAGAATTTTCCAGTGAGATACAACCAAAACACATCCAATGTCACAATGCAATGAAAAAAAAATGCAACTGCCTAAGAATTTTCCAGTGAGATACAACAATCAGAACACCTCCAATGACTCAATGCAATGAAAAAAATATATATACATATGTGGCTACCTACGAATTTTCCAGTGAGGCACAACAATCAGGACACCTCGAGTGACACAATGCAATGAAAAAAAAAATATGTATATATATGTGGCTGCCTGAGAATCTTCCAGTGAGATACAACAATCAGAACACCTCCAGTGACACAATGCACTGAAAAAAAAGTGGCTGCCTAAGAATCTTCCAGTGAGATACAACAATCAGAACACCTCCAATGACACAATGCAATGAAAAAAAAATATACATATATGCGGCTGCCTAAGAATTTTCCAGTGAGATACAACAATCCAAACACCTCCAATGATACAACGCAATAATAATAAAAAAAAAATATGTGGCTGCCTAAGAATTTTCGTTACGTACAACAATCAGAACACCTCCAATGACACAATGCAATGATAAATAAATAAATACATATATATATATATATGCGGCTGCCTAAGAATTTTCCAGTAAGATACAACAATTACAACACCTCCAATGACACAATGCAATGAAGAACAAAATGTGCCTGCCTAAGAATTTCCCAGTGAGATACAACAATCAGAACACCTCTAATGACACAATGCAATGAAGAAAAAAATATATATCATATGGGATGTAAGGTCAGGTGATGCGTAACATCTCAGCCTCTCCTTGACAAATGTCAACCCCGCCTTCTCATGGTGCATCCTGTTCCCACTAAAGGGGCTCTGACGACCGCCAATAGCGGTATAACTATACCATCGGGATTAGAGGAAATGCTATCCCACACTCACCAACCCGCTTGGCCAGCGTGGTGAGTTATGGCCAAACCCCTCCAAAATGACTCCACAACTTAAATCTTGGCCCTCAGTCTCCGGCAGCTGGAATGTACCTGGCCAAGGCAGCGGCCAGTGCGACATGAAGGCAGAGGGTGCTAAGAATCCGCGGAGGACCGGACTAGGCTGCCATCTGATGCTAACCTTGGCTACGTATAATGGACGCTCCCTATCTTCTGATTCAAGGCTTCTTGAATTGGAAGAGGAACTACAAAGGATGAAGTGGGACATCGTCGGTCTAAGTGAGGTAAGGAGAAAAGGAGAAGATCTCATTGAACTGAAAAGTGGACATCTCTTCTACTATCGTGGGACAGATACTGGCAGAACTAGTGGTGTTGGATTTATAATAAACAAGAAACTGAAGGATAAAGTTGTAGAAGTTGAAAGTTCCTCTGACAGAGCTGCACGACTCATTATCCAACTCTCGAGAAGATACCAGGCTCAGATTATTCAAACTTATGCACCAACCACAAGTCATCCTGAAGAAGAAATTGAATTTTATGAGGAAATTCGTCATCTAAATAATAAAGGTAAGCAGCACTTGAAGATAATTATGGAAGATTTCAATGCAAAAATAGGACAACGGCAACAGAATGAAACTTCAGTAGGTAAATTCGTTCACGGCAACAGAAACCAGCGTGGAAATACTCTCGTAGAGTTTGCAGAGGCAGAAGGGTTTTTCATCATGAACTCCTTTTTCAAGAAAAAGCCGCACAGGAAATGAACATGGAGACATCCAAATGGGACGACAAGTGAAATTGATTTTATTATGTGTAACAAAAAATTCGTCATACAAGACTGCAGTGTGTTAAACAAGTTCAACACAGGTAGTGACCATAGATTGGTGAGATGTAAGATGCACCTCAACACTAAACTCGAACGTGGCAAGCTCATAAGACAAACAAAATGTATTGACATAACCAACCTTAAAAAGCACCATAATACCTTCAAGTTGGAACTGAAGAACAGATTCTCTGCTTTAGAAGGCCTAACATCAGAAGAAGTGGATATTTCTGAAGTTAACAGAAAAGTAACCAAAGCTCTTATGGAAACAGCAACAAAATTTGCTGGGTCTAAGAACAAGTTGCATGTGAACAAATTATCAGGAAAAACCAAATATTGGTTTTTCCTGATAATTGCAGCAACTACTCCAGTGACATAGTCCTGATGACAAACTAGGCTTTAGTTCGAAAATTTGACAACCAACTTTCATGAAAAATAACCTCTATAAGACCCGTAAAAAAGTTATTCCACAAATATTGAAGCAAAAAAGAAGAGAGATGAGGACAACTAAAGAAGATGTGACTTCCAAAGTGGAATATATAGAGCTATGCAAGACAGTACGAAAAAGTATCACTGAAGACGTAAGGAAATTCAACTGTGAACTAGTAAGGAAAGCAATTGAAAACAACCAGCCTAAAGATAGCAAAGGGACATCTCAGTAAGGAAAGAAAACAGATTATGGCACTGAGAAAAGAAGATGGTTCTGTAACAAGAAATAGAGGCGAAATTTTGACAAGAGTGAAAGATTTCTACTCCAAATTATGTGAAAGGGATGATACATGTACTCCAGACATCATGAAAGGTACCAGTACCTGAGTTCTTCCAGTCCTCCCAGCAGAAGTTGCACATGCAATCAAGAACATGAAGCGGGGAAAAGCTCCAGGAGAAGATGGAATTACTGTAGACATCATACAAGAAGCAAGTGGAGAAATTAAAACAGTACTCGCCCAAATTTTCACTCGATGCCTTAATGAAGGGAAGATTCCTGAGGATTGGAACAACGCTATAATGATCTTGCTACATAAAAAAGGTGACATTGAGGATCTCAGGAACTACAGACCTATCAGCCTCCTATCAGTGGTTTATAAAATCTTCACTAAAGTTCTTTCACACCGCTTGAAGGTAACACTGGATATGTCTCAACCGAGAGAACAAGCTGGATTCAGGAGTGGCTACAGCACAATAGATCATATCCATGTACTGAGAGAACTAATTGAAAGAGCGAGGGAATATGAACTTCCATTGTGCATGGCTTTTATCGATTATGAAAAAGCCTTTGATTTGGTGAAACCATCAGCAGTTACAATGGCTCTGAAATCGTGCAGTGTTGAAGATGCATACATTAATATTATTAATAACATCTATGAAAATGCAAGTGCAAAGATTAGGCTGTTTGAAAATACAACACACATAAAAATTGGAAAGGGAGTGAGACAAGGTGACACCATATCTCCGAAGCTCTTTAACGCCACATTGGAAAATGTCTTTCAATCATTGAACTGGGAAAACAAAGGGATAAAGCTTAATGGAGATTATCTAACCCACCTTCGTTTTGCTGGTGACATAGTCATTTTTGCAACTACCCCATCAGAGCTGCAGAGTATGATCCAAGAACATGCTGACAAGAGTAAAGAAGTGGAATTAGAAATGAACTTTCAGAAGACAAAAGTGATGTTCACTGCTTTTACACGAAATGAAGATTTATCGATTGATGGAGAAAAGCTGGAGATAACAGACACATACGTTTATCTTGGACAGCAGATATCAAGTGAGGGTCACATCGATGAAGAAATTAATCGGCGTACAAAACTTGCCTGGAGAGCTTTTGGAAGAAACAGCATAATTTTCAAGAGCAATATGCCATTATGTCTTAAAAGAAAAGTGTTTGATCAATGCATCCTTCCAGTGCTTACGTATGGTGCAGAGACGTAGACCTTAACTAAAAGAGACATACAAAGGCTGCAGACAACTCAAAGGAGCATGGAGAGGTGCATGCTTAGTGTAACCCGGAGAGATAAGAAGAGGAACTCGTGGATCCAAAAAATGACAAGAGTGAAAGACATCATGATCAGAGTTAAATCCCTGAAATGGCAATGGGCTGGACATACTGCCAGAAGGACAGGCCATCGATGGACAGCCGAAATTTTAGATTGGATTCCAAGGGACAGGAAAAGACCCAGAAGAAGACCACATGGGAGATGTGTGGATGAAATTCGAAAGTATGTGGGAGTGACATGGAGGAGACTGGTGCAAGACAGACCGTTGTGGAGGAAACTTGGGGAGACCTTTGTCCAGCAGTGGATTGATAATGGTTGACAATGATGATGATGATGACATATATATATATGCCACTGCCTAAGAATTTTCCAGTGAGATACAACAATCAGAACATCTCTAGTGACACAATGCAATGAAAATACATATATATATATACCAGGCTGCCTAAGAATCTTCCAGTTAGATACAACAATCAGAACATCTCCAGTGACAGAATGGAATGAAAAAATAAAAAATAAATAAAATGTGGCTGCCTAAGAATCTTCCAGTGAGATACAACAGAACACCTCCAGTGACACAATGCAATGATAAAAAAAAAAAATGCGGCTGCCCAAGAATCTTCTACTGAGATACAACAATCAAAACAAATCCAATGACATGATGCAATGAAAAAAAAAAAAAATATGTGGCTGCCTAAGAATTTTCCAGTGAGATACAACAATCAGAATACCTCCAGTGACACAGTGCAATGAAAAAAAGAAACAAAAAAATATGTGGGTGCCGGTTATGAAGGTGTTTTAAATAAGATAAAATTTTACAAATGCCAGCAACAAATGCGGACATAAATCACAGTGTTCTTTCATGTAACATAACTGCAGGAATTTGAAAATTTCATCGTCCTTGAATGGGAAAAATAGCTTGGTTTATGTCCATATTAATTATTCTGTGTGTTTTCAACTTGATATATACCAGGAACAAAATATGTGCTTCCATGAATGAAACAACTGTCGTGAAAAAATGGTATATAGGTGCTCTGTTGTTGTCACTCTAAGGGAATGACCAACCTAGAGGAATACTTCTTCTGTGTGAAATTTTGGAGAAAGCTAACCACTCAAACGCTGCTGTATTGTTTCCTATGGGCGATGAAATAAGAACAGAAAATGTCCTTTGTAATAACTGATGTAGTTCTATATAGGGTGAAAGAAGCCAAAGGGTCTGAAGATGTTCTTCCTAAAAATGGTGCCCCAAACATGTATTGCATATAGAGTTTCTGAGGCAATTTGTAGAAATTATCTTGATGTGGACAAGCTAATTTCAAATGTGTAGAATTTTTTTGTCGAAGCCTCATTATGAGCGTAAAATTTCAAGGAAAAAGCTCCTTCAGTGCCACTGCCTCTGTAACCTGTTCTTACACATTGCGGAACTAAACACTGCAGTTTCCTACTGCATCAACTATAATGCAACTGAGATGGTTGTCAGTAGTATCAAAGATGCTAAAGCTTTCTCAATCAAAAATAAATCAAAACCATTAAGGAGCTGTTTTGAAGCACTGCTATGCCTGGAAATCTGGCTTATACATTGCAAATAAAAAGTTCTTAGCTATGATAACAAAATATCACAAATATGGACTAGAGAAGTTTTACCTCTTTAATTTTTAACATAGTTCCCTTCATGATCAATGCAGATTTTGCTGCACTCACATGAAGTCTGGAAGCTTTTGCAGAATGGCTTGGAAGGAACTGTGTTAATTTGCTTCATTGCACCAGTGTGGAGTGTTGGAATGCTTGGAAAGTGTTTTCCATTCAGTGCAGATTTAATTTTGAGGAATATGAAGCAGTCTGCTGGTGACAAACCTGGTGTGGGTATTGTAGCACAGATATTTGCTTTGTTGCAAGAAAGTGTTTAACATTGTCAGTATGGCCCAGTATGTTATCATGAAGGAAAAACCAATATTTCATTTGGTGGAATTACAAATGAATGAGTCAAATTAGGTTAAGTAACTGTCCCATTACACCAAAATAATACTGGTTGTTAACTATTTGTCCTTCTGAGATGAATTCATGATGAATCACACCCATAGCATTAAAAAAAATCAGCATGTTTTTCACTTATGATTTTTCCACCATGAAAACACAGAGCTACATGTTTCATCTCCCATGAAAATTATTCAGCACAGTTTTATTGATTTATTATTATTCAGCAATGAGTTCAATTAAATTGCAGCAGGGATCAACACACATAATTTTTTGCTCCAGTGTTAGGAAATGTGGAACAAACTTAGCACAAATCATTCTCTTCCCTAAATCATCATGCAAAATTATTTGGATAGTGACTTCGCTAATGTTCAGCCCTGCATTCAATACTTTCAAAGCGATGTGAAGATCCCATGTCACCAACTACCAAACTTCTTCAATTGTGTTGTCATTTTAACTGGTTGCTGGCTGTTGTCTGCTCTGTGTCAACTTGCAAGGATTCCCAATCTCCTTGAAATCTTTTGAACCACACAAATGTTGGTGAATGTGACAAACATGCACTGCCAATACACTTTTTGTTACATTTCATGCATTTCTGTACCACTTTTACCTCTTTGGAGCTGTAGCATCCCCCATTACACTCAACCTCAATTTCTCCTAGTGATGCCAAAATTAAAAAATGGCAATATTACATCTGAAAACCATGGACATGATTAAAACATTTACATTTTGGTAAAAAAAAATTCTCCCTATCAATAATAACTGTTGGAACAGCATCATAAATAACAATATTAAAACTCTTTAAAATGTAATCACTATGCCACATTAGTAGTATTTTTCTTCTACAGTGAAAAACTGGATTAAATTTCTACCTAGGAACAGGCATAAAAGACATCACCATCAGACCACTAATTAGGAAAAATCCTGACAGTACTGAAACACAAGAAAATATGGATTTTATAATATACAGTTATGGATGACACCTAAAAACTGATATCTGGGATGATCTATAAGTGACCCTTTATAGCAACATCAACAGACCATTTATTTTCTGCTTAACAAAAAAGGGAGAGGGAGGTTACATAAGGAATCCATACTTATGACAGTTTCAGTCAAAGATAAAATTATATCAGAAAGTGATCTCATCTGCAGCAAAGATGAAGAGGTAACATTTCTTCTATGACTACAAAACAATGGAAAGCAAATTGGTCAGAAACTAAATTGATAAATGGCCACAGTGACTGAAGGTTGACATATCGTTCTGTAAAAGCACTTCTATTTAAATAAAAAAAAAAACAAAAAAAAAACAATGTATGAGTTATTACTTATTACACAATGCTTTTAATAATTAAATTCTGTGATGCATTTAAATAATTCATCAAACGGATATCTCTGACTTAAAACTTTGGTCTATGATCTCATCTTTTATATTTCTTTTGGTTATAAGTGGTGTGTTTGCATAATTTTTCCCAACAGTCTTTAAAAGTGCATGTATGACTGAGCATAAATAAACTACCAATGGCTGCTTTCTAAAATCATACTTAAAAAATTCACATCAGAAGAAAGAGAAAAAATGTGCATGAAAACTATCCAATATAGACTAGTATTTATGCTAGTGTCTGTAAACCAATAAACAATAACAACAGGCCATTTATTCTTTGTTTAACAGAAAAAGAAGGGAGGGCTGTACATAAGGAACCTCCAGACTTATGGTAGTTTAACACACACAGGCAAAGATAAAAATGATATAAAAAAAACCTCAACCACAGAAATCATACCCATAGTAGGGCAGAGGTCAGCTGTTTTCTATTCAAGTACAGTGCTCTCTTCTTTCTTGTGACAGCAGCTACTTCTCATCATCGATCCGACATAACATTTTAGAAAGACAAACCAAGGATGGAAGGCACCTTATTTAACTATTTATACCAAGGACAGCAAATACATGTAAAAGCTTTAAAAAATCCTAAACACGTGAAGGGGTGACACCCATTGCCAGTCAAATGTATAACTGCAACTCCAATGCAAGCCTCTTGGCCAGAGTGGTATTTAATAGTCAGTACAAACACGAAAGCTGTTGTGCTGCGCTGAATGTGGACACAAAGTTTTAAATACAAATCACCAACTCACGAATATACATCAAGAAGAAGATGCATTTCTTGTACTTCAAATATATAAATTCTGATTCCAAATGCTATCCAACTTTTCTTCTCAAGTCACTGTCTCAAGTAACATAGCTGTGTATACATAATGCAAAACTCAGTTTTAAACTGGGATGGCATCATCCTTATTAACTACCTAAATGGCTTCCTCAGAGCTTCTTTTTCACAAGAATAAGAAATATAATTAGAATGAAACTATTTTACCAGCAGTAGTGATGTTACTGGCACATAATTGAGAAACCAAGCCTGATGTCCCACTTTCAGAGGTTAAAAAAAAAAACCAAAAAAAAAAAAAAAACCCAATGAAACTCAACATACTGAAATGTGAATACAGTCGACAGAATTATGCCCCCCAAAAAATAAAAAGAAATTGTGTTTATTTTGAAATGAACACTCTTACAATGGTAGATAAGAATTTGATTATATCCTTTGGATCCTGAATTTGGGAACAGGTATAAATACATCTCCAGTGTAGATTTTAAACCTTTAAGCAGCCAAGGTAACTGAACTGAATGGTGCCTCAAATTTTCTGTGCTCCACAAGCAGAAATGTTCACACGGTGTCCAGATTTAACAAAAGTCTGGGCAAAACAATGCCTCTTTCCCTCTCATCTCAGGGGTACTGATCATAATCCTATTAAAAGTGATAAGCACTCCCTTCTAGTCCTTATTATCTACTCCATGCTCAAGACATGATGGGGTAGAGCTAGTTCCCCTCACATGGATATCATGCCACTGGGTAGAAACATGTGACTCAAACATCTTTTCCCTCCTTCTTAGGTTCATTGCTATCAACTGTAACAGCCTTTTTAATATCTAATCAATCCGAGAGGATTAGTGTCAATCATCCCCGTAAATGACCACTTCGAATACCAATGCTACGGGGAAGCAATGGTTTCTGATACGCAAATTCACTGGTTTTACCCTCGTTTGGCCCACTTTCTACACAGCAAATATATTCATTCTAGCTTATTTCAGCCCATTTTGCTAAACCTAAGTTCAATCATTCCAGCAAGTTAAAGGATTAAACAGCAATATAAGCACTCATGGAATTCTCACAGGCCTTTCCAGGTTCTCACAAATTTCCAAATTACCACACACAATATCATCCAATCAAATTTTTGATTATGTTGACTCCTCTCAGCGATCACACCAATTGAGTTGAGGGCTATTCCTGTTGCGTATATATATATTTGTGTATTACCAGCACTTGCAACATCTGATGATGGTTCGTATTTTACGATCCGAAAGGTATTATGTAAGCTATAGCCTTTAAAGGTTTTATAGGTTTTTTACCCTTATTTTAATCGTGCACAGACAGTAGTCATTTGAGTGGTTTTGACACACAATTCAACTTTCTGTGATTTTACACAACTGTGAGAGGATCACTTATAGTGTGTCTCAAGTGCAACAGCATCATGCATGAATGAATTTGGTCATTATATTCTTTTTGTTCCCTTGAATACTTATTCATCTTTATTGAATAGGAATGGTGTGCAGTGGCAACACATTACTCAGGAATTTGTACAAGGACATAACAGCACCAATTTACAGTCCTGATGTGTAAAAAATGGTACAATGGTTAATTCTTTATTTAAATGTTTAACAAGAACCCAGATTTGTAGTATAAGAGTTTCATTCATTCTATAGCTAAGTGTATCCATCATCCATTGCTCATGCTAGATGACATTCCATGACAAATGTTTCTTCTCACTTGGCATTTTCACAAGAGAAATAAAAGTGAAATATCATTTACAACAAGGTCAAGAAACATTTCTAAACCAGATAAAGCACACACATACACACTGCAAATGAAGAGAATCACTTGAAACAAATTCTAGTGCATGAGACTTGAGATACATTACTCTTCTCTTGAAGATTTATTATTGACAATAGAGCTGAATTTAGTTGCTTTCATAACCTCAGCTCACTAATTAAATATTTCTAAACAAGTGCAATAATGCTGGAAAAAAGATACAAAACAATAGTCTAACCTTTACTATCATCAAAGAAAGGCAGAAGAGGCAATAAAGATATAATTCATTTACGTAGTTATTTACTTGTAATCACATTAATTCTTTTCTTAATGCCACTGCAAAATTTGTGAAAGTATAATGAAACAGGAAAATAGTATTTTGCCCAGAAGGAGCTATAATCCTGTAAAGATAATGAATGACTTTCATGTTTACTTATCTTTAACATATGATCCTAATTTTAGTGTTGATGTTACATTTAACTCATACTTTTAATTTGAATGAAGTAAAGAATTACACAGAACATAGGAATCCAAACAGAAAATCCAATTGGATCCTGTGGCATCAATACAAGGTGAGTCATAATGCTCTCCGGGATTTAAGTGAGCCACAACACTGTAACATTAAGGGATACAGAAACATAGCGCATAGTGATAGAAAGAGAAAATCTCGAAGTTCTGTATGTGTCCACACTGGGAAATCAGCGCATCCTTGGCCAGTAGGGGGAGTACCCATCAGTCAGGCGCAGAGAAGGATTATCGCATTTTGGAGTAAACGAAAAAAAGACTCCATTATCATGGTTCAACAGCACCTTCGTGCTTGATTTGGGAAGGATGCACCAACAGATAAAACAATATGCCAGTGGTACGATAAATTCTGCAACACTAGATACTGTGCTCAAGCAAAAGTCCGAGCTGACCTGGTCCATCACAGGAAACAGTCAACCGAGTGAGGGAGGCCTTTCAACGTAATCCCCACAAGTTGACTAGGTGTGCCACTTAGAAGCTGGAAATCCCATAGAAAACAGTATGGTGTATCTTGTGTAAGCATATCTGTGCGAAGCCATATAGACTGCAGTTAGTGCAAGCTCTGACACAAGATGATCACAATCACTTGTTCCAATTCTGCAATGACATGCACGAGCATATGGAGAGACACGTGTTCAATGACAAAGCCATGTTCCACTTGTCTGGTAAAGTTAACTGACATAATGTGCGAAAATAGGAATTGGATAATCCACATGACACCATGGTATACCTCCGTAACTTTCTAAAGTTAAATGTGCTCTGTGCCATGTCACGCTAAAAGGTTTACGGCCCATTTTTCTTTGCTGAGGCAATCACCAATGGCAGCATCTTCCTTGATATGCTTCAGCTATGGATGATGCTACAACTTCAAAATGATAGTGTTGACTTCATTCTCCAGCTAGATGGAGCTCCACCCCACTTTCACAGGGATGTCTGATCTTATCTCAATGAGAAGTTATCCAATAGGTGGATCGGCCGTGCAGCTGCCAACGACCGACCACATCTTGCCTGGCAGCCTCGGTCACCGGACTTAATGCCATTTGATTTCTTCCTTTGGGGCTACGTTAAGAACCAGGTGTTTGTGCATCCCCTGCCCTGAGATTTAATGCAATTGAAACAATGCATTACCATGGCTATCACTCAGGTGGACCAGGCAACGCTGGTGCAAGTGTGAGCTGAATTGGATTACAGGATAGAATCCAGCATTTGTAAGATCTGTAAAAAGCTTCAAACATTTTTCTTTCCATTACCATTATCTATGTTACCCTATCCATTTCTATTTCAATGTAGTGACATACTAAAATCCCAGAGACCATTATTGCTCACCCTACATATTTAGAATAAAATCATCTGCTTTCACCTTTGAAATAAATATTATCATCAAAATTTAAACTTTTTCATATGAGAAATACTGCACAGTATATGATAGCCAGAAAGAAAAAGACACTGCTAGGATACAAACATACCATGCTAATATGAACAGCATTCCAAATAAGAAATCAGATGCATAAGACACAAATGTGGATTTATTTTATCTATAGGATTTTAATTTTTATTAAAAAATAAGAGCACAGAAAGATAAAACATGAATACATAACCACAATATGACATTCAAGTCCTCTAAACAATGGTTATAAAAAAAGGTGTCATTCTATTTAACTTTTCCCATAAGATCAAATGAACATAAGGAATACTAATGCTTATTCCCTCCGAGCCTTTTTCTGTTACATGCAAATAGTAATTAAATATTATGAAAGCAAGGTTTGATTAAAAGCGATGACATCACATGTGTGAACCATTTCTCTCCTTTTCAAATGATAGAAAAAGTTTGATATTATGCAGTAAATGTTTAGGAATTGTCAGGTGAGGACATTTTGAACTAGTACAGGTTTTCATTCTAATTGAAGTGGGAAAATGGCCATGATATACTTGATAAATTTCAACCTTTTTTCTGTAAAAAGGAAAACTGCAGTTTTGCTTTTGGTATATATTAAGCAGGGTTTTATTAACATTGATAACAGGAACTAGATTTCACTGCTGTTCATTTTGTGAATGTTTTAAACAATAAAAATTGAAACTCTCTTTACCCTTGCACAAAATTAATGTTTTCATGCCACTGTCTTCTGAAGTTGCCTTAAAACCATTTAAAAAAAAGATTTGCAGAACTGGAATTAATAAAGTAAAAGGATGACAGTGAATCTTCTGCTTTTTCCATCCAACCTGTAACTTTACATTTTTTTAAAGGTTCAGGCAATTTCTTATGCACTACAACTAAAAGTTGATGCTGAAATTGACAGATTTCTTCACAAAGGAACAAAACAGCCAGTGAATAAATCAAAATATGTTGCCCCAGTAGTGTTATTTGATTCTGTGTGAACTTCAAAGCTCATTGTAAACAAGGGCCTGCAGCTGAAGCTACATTAACACCCTAAACTATAAGACTTATGGGCATATAACCAGCTGGAGATATTGCTTAAAAAATTATGCCATAAAAATACCTATTTATTAGATCGAGTTGGATTCATAATCCTGAAAACTACAAATCAATATACAAAGTCACTTGTTCTACTTTATGAAGTTACCCTTTGATATGGGTTTAACATTTGCCATTTCTCAACAACAGCTAAATAAGATGGTTTATTATGATATCTTAATGAAGTCATGCAACAGTTAAGGATAATAGTCAATATTTATAAATGCATTTATGGCACCTCTATTCATAGTGATTGTGGAATAACTCTTTTACGGGTCTTATAGAGGTTATTTTTCTTTAAAGTTGGTTGTCAAATTTTCGAACTAAAGCCTAGTTCGTCACCAGGACTATGTCACTGGAGTAGTTGCTGCCACTCAATTGGAAGAGTCCATCCGCAATTATCGTTAATTGTGGTACTTCTTCTTCTTGCTATTTCGATCCCTTCTTCTAGTTTCCTCTTTACTAAGTTTGACTGGTGGGCGATTATTTTCACTGAGTCCCAATTTATGGAGTGTCCACTTGCTTGTATATGTCTGTCTAGCTCTGTTTTGTTCCCAAGCTCTTTAAAAAATAAAAAACAGCTTAATGAGCTCTTCAAAAACTTCTCCAAAATCCAGTCAAGAATTCCACAGATCTATGGTACGATAAAAGTTCACAAAGAAGGCCATCCAGTAAGACCTATAATAGACACTAGAAATTCGCCACTCTCCAACATTAATTATTATTTACTTGGTCACCTCAGAGATATGTTCCCTTCTCCTCCCTACCTACTAAAAAATTCCATGCAGCTAAAAGGAAAACTGGACAACTTGCCAGAATTAATTCATCCAGTAATGGCAAGCCTGGATATAGTCTCTATGTATACCAACATTAACCTGGACCTCCTCCTGGAATTCATTGCAGATGACCTTGTGGAAAAAATAGTATTCCATAATCACAATAGAGAAATACTACTTGGCATATATGAACTGCTCCTATTTTCCTTCAAGAATAATTTCTTCCAGTTTGGAAAGAAATATTACAGACAAACTTCAGGACTTGCAATGGGTTCTCCACTAGCACCTCTGCTAGCAAATTATTATATAAGTAAACTAGAGGCAAAAATCCTTATACAACCCTCCTTGTTTGCTCTCTATGTAAGGTACATGGATGATGTCCTAATTATAGTAGATACTGTGGACCAATCTCTACCCTCTCAGATTCTGGAAGAATTTAACTTACTAGAGAATACCTTGCAGTATACCCTAGAACAGGAAAGAGACCATAGCATCAATTACCTAGATTTAACCTTGACCTCAAGAGAGGGAAAAATATTCACTCAGCTTTTTAGAAAACCCACCAACACAGGGAAGATGTTAGAATTCTGCTCATTCCACCCTGATTATATTAAATCGAATACGGCGAGACAATTTTTGGAAAAGATTGAAATCCTGGTCTCTTCAGCTACTCAGAAAGATCTTCACAAAAAAGAATTAAAGGAAATATTGGCAGAAAACAATTACCCCTCCCCATATGTTGAGAAAATATTTAAACAAGTGCCAAAAAAGAAGCAGGAGAAAACCAACTTCAAATTCACCAGCAAAATTACGTACCACAAGGGACTTTTCGAGAACTGAAAAGGATCGGAGCAAAATATAATATCAGGCTAGCTCCAGATCTTAATAACAAAATAAAGAAATTCCTGCCAGCTTTAAAGCAGAAAGAATTGGACATCCAATTGCAGGAAGGAGTAATTTACTGCATCGACTGTAACTGCGGACTCAGCTATATAGGAGAAACAGGGAGAAGTATTAAGGTCCGAATGAAAGAACACCAAGCAGCTATTAGGAACATTGGGAACAAAACAGGGCTAGACAGACATATACAAGCAAGTGGACACTCCATAAATTGGGACTCAGTGAAAATAATCGCCCACCAGTCAAACTTAGTAAAGAGGAAACTAGAAGAAGGGATCGAAATAGCAAGAAGAAGAAGTACCACAATTAACGATAATTGCGGATGGACTCTTCCAATTGAGTGGCAGCAACTACTCCAGTGACATAGTCCTGATGACGAACTAGGCTTTAGTTCGAAAATTTGACAACCAACTTTAAAGAAAAATAACCTCTATAAGACCCGTAAAAGAGTTATTCCACAGTCAATATTTAGAAAATTTGGAATAGGAGCTTTTTAAATTTGAGGTTGATGGAAAGTGAATGACAGCACCCAACCAAATGTGAATTTCTCAAATCCTTAATTAAGTATTTGGAACATTGAATGGAAAAGGATGTCTTGCAACCACCAAGGCAGAAAGAAGGCACAGGCCCTTAATTCTGACATGGCCCATTTATTAGGTAGATGTCCTCTTTAACAATACCTGCCCAGTGGCAAGTTTGCTTTCCAAAAAAAAGGCCAGCAGCAGCCTGCAGCCAGTCTTGATTCTTTATCCCATCAGTTTATGCTTCATATGATTCAGGAAAGAATACCTCCCCTCCTCCAAAAGAAGAAAGAAATGCTCTGCCCTCATCTACAAATGCTACTCAAACACCATGAATTTCCATAAGTTGAGCTGGTACTTTTGCTGAAACATGTGAATGAAAGTTTCATCATTATACATATGCAGATGGAAATATATGCATTCCTAGTACTGCCCTATACAGCACAGTACATCTTGCAAAGATGGTCTAAGGACTAGAAACTCTTTTAGTCTTGTGGGCATGAAGTATTAATTGTTGATGGTGTCATCTCACCATTAGAAATTTCAGAGTGTTCATTTGCATAACATTTCAGGAATTCTTGGCTAATTTACACAAAGGCTATCAAAGTATATAAGGCTGTGTGTGATTCATTTATAAGTTTAATGGCCCAATTTCAACAAAGCTACAGAACCCCAAACTTGAAATGTACCCCAAAGTGAATGACTTCAAGCTATCTGTTAGCAGCTTCACCTGTCCTGTTTGTAAAACATGATAAATAATTCGTACAGATAATGCAGTGCCACTAAAGAACCGTATGTTGTCAAACCCTTTGAAGTGCTAATAGTGAAATAACAGAAAGTCAATGAAATACTGTGGCCGCCTGTTATAATGAGGATATAAGGGGGCAAAGTGATGACCACGTTATAGAGATACCTGCGGTATATCCAAATCTGAGTATGTATTGTGTTTGGCGGACATGATCAGACTAGCGTTATATCCGATTCTGCAGTATAACTGACCGTATTATATCTGGCTTCCACTGTACATTTTTTATGGCACACTGGTGTGAGAATGAACTGTTATGATGTATAGTAACTTCTTAGAAAACTCAAACATTACATCATCCAGAAGTGGAAATGCAATCTACATTTTTAAATTTCTGTTTGAGAAATTGGAGATGGAATATTCGAATTTTCTGAGAAGCATTATACATGGACAATACATTGCCAATCTGGTGCTTTGAAAATTATATGCATGTTATTAGATGGTTGGAATTTGTTCCTGTTCTATCTAAAAATTATCTTTTTCAATTATTTCAACCACAACGGCTTCCCAGACCTTCTCTGCAGGCTTTGGGTGGCCTAAGAGTATGATTAGCGATGATACCTATTTTGCCATGACTGAATTTGTTCTATGTTGCAAAATGGCATTTCTCATGAAATCTGACAGTTGTATGTTTTCATCCAATATCCAGTTGGTTAGGTTATCCTGCAGATTTCATTATAAAGACATTAGTAAAGATGATTTTGGAGGTGCCATCAATGAGCAGTATTAGAGTTTCCACTTCCAATCCTGCTATAGTATCTCTCTCTTCTTCTAATTTTTGTTTTGTTTGGGGGTTTAACGACTACCACGAGCAACTCGATGGGCTATAAGCAGTCGCCCATCCCTAATTTAGGGTCACTGGTTTCAGGGCAGGGAGAGAGCCAGTGCTGTAAGTCCAACACAACATCCAGGCTTTACCAGGATTTGAACCCAGACCCATCTTGGATGACTAGTATCTCTCCATATATGGCAATGCAGGTGCACTATGTATGAAACTGTTTAGATTTGACTTATCAAGGAGTAATGTATAGTACCCTGCAGGTAACATTTTGTCTTGCTGCTTCTTTCCAAGTAGGTAATTAGTTATGAATCTACACTTTTAGCAGGGGTGGTGATGCTGTCATAGGCTCAGGAGTTGACCCTATGGGCAAAATAGTGCTCAAAATCAAAACTCTCACAGAGAAATATTCTGTTACTTGGACTAGTTCTGGTTTAGTGCAAATTATGATCAGGCAGTATCTAAACAAGACTTGACACCACATCCCTTTTGGTGATGCACAACAGCTGCAATGACATAGGCGCAGTGGGGGATGGGGGTGTTCGTGCCCCTCAACTTAAGAATTGGGGAAAATAATAACTAGTCGTTCGCCTTTTAAATGTTATAAGGTGTGATATATAGCCAAGGGAACAATTCCACGAAATAGCAAGCATTGCTATAATTGCTTTCAAGACAATAGCATGTAGTCATCTGATGATGGTTTTCATCATCAGATGACTGCATGAGGTGCTTTGAAAGGCATGTTTTTTTTCATCCTCATTAGGCTGAATCAACCAAAACTGGTACACCTCGTAGTTTTGGATATATTAGGCATGTAAAAACCAAAGTTATGGCATCTGGAAAGGAGCATTTTTGGAGAAACTATTATGCCCCCCTCCCAGGAAAACATCAGTTTACACTTATTTGAGCCCCCCCCCAATATTTTTTGGTCACGCTATGCCTATGTGCAATGATTTCCAGTATTGCAGATTCAGTAGGAAGGAGAAAAAAATGAAAAGCTCATCACTTTGTTTGCTCAGCTAGCAAAGGTTGTGGAACAGAATGGGCTATCCTGTACTCAGTTGTGCCATTTTAATTGTGTTTGCCATTTTCCTGTACATTTGAACTGTTTTTTTATTTGAAAAAGGGACAGAAAATATGTTTCTGTTTGTATCATATTTTGTTTCCTGGAAGACTAGCCCACTATTCAACAGAGGTAAATGAATAGGTGCACCAATGTTATGTATTGTAAAACAAAAATGTAAGTTGATCATGAAATCATGAAAGATGTTCAAGTGTTTTTATTTTGTTGCAATGGATACATTCGATGAGAAAAATGATTATATAGCATATTTTAAAAAAAAATGTAACAGAAAACAAGTTTTTTCATATGATAGTTTGAGTTTCAGAGGCATCTTTAAAAGGAAAGAAAATAACTCATTTCTTGTTTTTCCAGTTTTCTCAGAGATATAGTGATTTCCCAAAACTTCTGTCAATCAAAAATTAAAGCAACCAAAGAAAATTCTCATTGATACAACAGAAATTTATACAGACCACTCAGCACAAATGTGATTAAATAATAATTCGATTCATGACATGAACAAGTTCATACATTACAATGATGATACATATTTTCTAAGTGCCACTTGGTAACACTGCTGAGCTGCACTCAAAGATGGAAGTAGTAAAATGGCAACATAAATTAGTTTCACAATCCATGGTGATAAAATTTTATACAGTACAGCAAATTAAAAGCATATGATTATATGATACAATAGCATTTTTGCTCATGAACTTTTTTGTCAGTTAATTTAGCAGCTTGTACTTTTAAAATCATGTACCCTCCCCCCTCCCCTTTTTTTTAAATTCAGAAAGGAAAATCAATCAGAAGCAACAGTATAAAATTCCAATTATTTCCATTAAAAAAAACTGTACTGAGCTAGATTAAAGTTAGTAAAATTTGGTTGCTTACATATTTTCTGTTTTATTTTGATATATCAATTTCAGTTCAAATGAAGGTTTAAATGAAAAAAAAAAAAAAAAAAAAAGAAAGAAAGAAATCAGCTCATTTCTACAGTGACATCTTTCACAAAGTTCTTATTTGATCTTCACTCCCTTGATTCTAAAGTACTTACAACCTATGTTACCTTGTATTCATACCATTCAAAACAAAATAGTTTTCATTATTTCTGTTATTTGACATGTCACTGATTTTTTGCCTACATGTGGACCATGAATGGAAATGCTTCCATAACATGGTGAATACAGCCCTACAGCTATTCTGATTTCACTACACCACATTCTCTGTTCTTCAGAAAAAGGCTATGACTTTTATTAAACTGCAAGTACAGATGACTTAAAATTAGATGCAGATGATAGTTTCCACAGTAGTCTTCCAATCATCCAGGGTCCAGTTTTGATGCTTGCATGCTCATTGTAGGAACTTTCGACAATGAACTGAGGTACTGAGCACTTGTAGTGGTCTGCAGCTATGCAGCTCCACTTTCAGCATGCAGGGTGCAATGTACTAAGTGTTGTGACATATTACTCCCATCACCAGCACTCAAATTATCTGTGAGCTGCACCACAGTATTCCTTCTGTTGGCTCATGCCAAATGGGGTAGTCCGGAGGTGGGGAACCTTTTCGTGCTGGAAGGCCACATTAAGTTAGCTGTAATCTAATAAGGCTGCATTAAAGAAACTTCAATTAGATATACTACAAAATGTACATTATTTTATAAAAATCTAACTACTGTGTACTAACTAACTTCAAAAAATGAAAAAAAAAGTTATTCTAAAGTTAACTAACCTTTGAATGACTTTATTGAGATTGGTTTTTTTGGAAAGAATTTGAATATTTGGTTGCAACATAGAGGTTCCAATTTTTAGCGGATCCTTTAGATGGGTATCAGTCATTTGTGACCTTAAGGGCTTCATGATTTGGGTTAGGTAGGGGAACGTAGATTTGCAGCAATAAGTGGTTGAAAAGCAAGAGAGCATTTTTCATGCATGTTGCCGAAGACGTAGGTATTCTATTGCATTTTTCCATATTTCAACTGGATCTTTCTTAGCATCAAATAAAGACTTTAAAATGTCATCTTCTGAGAGCTCAATCAATTCCATCTGTACTTCACTAGGAGCCATGGAGACATCAACTAAGTGAGGTTGAAATGCTAATTTGAGTGTGATGTCATGATTCTCAAAGTCAGTGAACCTTTCATGGTGTTCTCCAATTAATAAATCTATAATAGCCGTGTATTCTTCAAAAGATTCATATGAATCCTCCTGATCATCAATTACCTTTGGTAACTAAAGAAAATGTTCATCCAAAATTTCCTTTTGACGAAGAAGAGTTAAAAAAAAAAAAATAGCATTTTTTACGAAATGCTTGGATTTTTTGCCACATATTACATAAACAGACTTAGTTTTACCTTGCAAAGAAATATTCAAGTCATTTTGCTTTGACATATCACACAAGAATGCAGCATTTCTATAGAAATTTTCTTCCAATAATTCACATTGCTGATTCTGTTCATAAAAAATTTAATTGTCTGTTCTCGCAAAGATAACATTTTTACTAACACCTGTCCCTGCGATAGCCAACACACTTTAGAATGATGCGGCAAATCCACACTGAATACCTCATTAGTATTTTAAATATGATCATTTTAAGACTAATATAAAAATAATAAAAGACCACCAAAAACATATTAATAAAAATAAAAGAAAGGCTTCGTTCTGCAAAATTTTGATTCACTTAAAAGGCCGGAGGTTCCCCACCCCTCAGATAGCCTTTTTGCTCACCTGTAGCATCAATGAGCTGCGGTCAGCACACAACTTACTAACAGTTCGTGATTTTCCCCTCCTGGAACCACTTTTTCAAAGTACTAACGACAACTGATCGCGAGTACTCAACAAGCCTTGTTGTCTTGGAAATGCTCTGATCTAGTTACCTGACAGTAACAATTTGGCCTTTGTCAAACTTACTTTAGTCTGCTTCTTTTCCCATCTGAAGAACAAGAATAAAGCTGATTAACAGAGCTCAGTATCAGGTGCTATTTATACCATTTCATGACCTTCACATGCGATGTCTTTTACCTGCAGCTGCACTGATTTGCATAGATACACTGGTCATAATGTTTTGGTCCTCTCTCTCACTCATTCACTCACTCACACACACACACACACACACGATGGAAGAGTGGAAAGCAAATGGCTAGGTTAAAAGGTCCAAGAGTCATAGAAAAGTTTTAGAGGAAGACTGGGAAGTAGAAACCGGAATGAGTACTAACATGTAGACAAAGAAAGAGATGCCATGAATCAGTCAGCTAGTAAAAGTGGAGACCCATGTGCCACTCACAGGCCCATATGTCTGCAAGTGTGGTCGGTATATGTGTAAACTCAAGGATCGAGATCAGTCATGTAACATTAATACAGAACACAAGTCAGGGATCATTTCCAAAGTCACTACTACATTTAAACCTTCATTTTGGCTTAAAATTTATGCATGAGTAAGCTTCTGTAATATTTGAACACAGATAAATTTTAAATTGAGATACAAGTAACCACTGGAACATACTTTTCTCTAAGTTATGCTTTTGAATTCAAACAAAATTTTACTATATATATGCATAATATATATTACAAATATTTATGACATATAGGACATTACTCCTGCTTTTTTTTAATCAATGTAAATCCATGATCATTTTTGAAAAATTTAAGAAAAGCATCACTGGTAATCTTATTGTGAGCATTGTCTAAACAGTAATGCCTCTCTGCTAAAAACTCCTCTGTCAGTTGAGATATTTTAATGAAATCTGGTATACAAATACATTGAAATCTGCTGAATGTAAAGGTTCTACTCAAATAGTCCCCCACCAAAATCAAGCATTTACTTTGTTGTTCAACCCAACATGTATAATCAGTTTGGAAAAATTCTGCAGATTGTTGTTTGGTCCAGGATCACACAGCCTGTTTAATTTTATCTGTATCCTTAAAATGTTCACCATGGAGATTTTGGTACATGGGACAGAACAGAGAAAGTCAGAAGGTGCCAAATCAGGGCTGTATGACAGATGTGGAATTACTGTCCAGCCCGTTTTGGCAATGGCCTGAAGCTGACTTCACACCTTGAGTGAGGTGTGAGGTCAGGCATTGTTGTGGTGTCAGAGGACAGAATAAAGATGCATGTGTGGCCTCTTTTTGCAGATAGCTTTCTCTAAGCTTCTTAGTTGTCTCAGCGTAGTGAGAACTGCTGACAGTGCCACCTTGGTTAAGCAAATAAAGAATAATACCTCTGACACCCCCAGAGAATGTCACTATTACTTTTTTTCATTTAATGATGTGTTTTGAACTTCTTAGAAATAGGTGAGGTCGAAGGCCTTCTGCTCCTCTGTTTGTTGGCCACTGAGGTTTTTGCTGTTTCATTCATCTCTGACATTGCTGATGTTGATTATTGCGCTTCTGTAAACCTTTTTTAACCTCATATGGATCTCCATCACTTTTAAACTTTCCATTTCCAAAAACTTAGTAACTGCACTTTGTTTCAGGTGAACATCCATCTTTTGTGTTGACCAATCTAAACACAAAATGTATAGATTACACAGGTCAATTTAGATTTGTATATACTTTCATGTATATTTTTCCAACATTACTGGAGTTCTTAGGAAAAGGGCATTGCTTTTTGGGACAACCCTCATACAGTTACTTCTAGAAATCTGCAACAATCAACAATGTATTTTATAACAAGAATAAAAATTAGAAATTTGCAAAAGCTGATGTAAGAATAGTACTTGACCAGCTGTAATCTGTATGACATTCAGTTAATTAAATACTTTTAACAGGATAGCAGTATAACTTTTTCAGTTGCATTTCATTCACAGAAACCAGCACAAAGAGAAATCTTTCTTAAGAATAAACATATTAGTAAACGATACACATAAATGAATTTCATTAACCTAGATATGCTCTGATGAAACAGTTGTCATTGTTTCTTGCTAGTTGCTGATGTAAAACTGATTGCTATAGTTTAATTTTATTCACGATGTAATATTCCTGTTACTTGATTTTGTTTACTTAATGAAGAAGATATTTATTTTGTGTTTTATTGTATTAATGGTATTTTCTGGAAAAATAAGCTTTCTGACATGATCAACTGTAACTGAGTACTAATGTTTTAATGATGAATAAGAACATTTAGCATATTATGATTATTACATGTATTATGATTATTTACTATGTTTCATTCACTCTTTTTTTTTTTCATCTGCGTTCATCACAATCCCACAGCTGGATTCAATTTTTGTCATTCACATTCATCATCATCTCACAGCTGGCTGTTTTATTTTGTTGTTGTAGCGTTTTTGTCATTCATGTTCATTATTACTCCATAGCTGGATATTTTTTTCTTTTGTCATCTGTATTCATCATCCCACAGCTGGATATATATATTTTTTTGTCATTTGCATTAATCATCATCCCACAATATTACGAATAAATCACTTAAGAAAAAGGCATACCTGCAAGAAAATCTCTCCTTTAATTTTTATCCACGGCAAGATTTTCTGCCTCTAACATATTGCTTCCGGTATCACCAAAGGCTGATTTTGTACCTTCAGTTTACTTTGTACTAGATCTATCAATTGGCCAACATCACAGTATATAATATCTATCTAGGTAAACTTTTACTTCCCATGCACCATATATATTTGAAACATTGCAACTCTAACATCTATATTACAAATTTGTTTCAAAACTAACTTATTTTTCTTGACCTTACTACTCACATATCAGCAGTTTCAAATTCTCTAAAGAGCCCTTTACATTACACTCAACTCTTGGTGCCATTAAAAAAGGACCTTTCCTTAAGTTTTTTTACAATGGAATTTAACAGCAGAAGCTACTATAAAAAATGACTACTGTATTTTCTGAGAATAGTGTGGCTCCATGTATAACATTCCAGTTCCATTCATTTCCTTGTTTTGTTTTGGGAATAACACTGCACTGAGTTTAAAGCTGCAGGTAAGCATACCATATGGAATTTTTACTTCAGGATTATTCCCGGCCCCAGTTGATAATCAAATACAGTCAGTTTTTATTATAAAGAACTTCAGGACACCACAGTATTCAGTTTGTTGAAATTAAATTTTGATTCCTGCCAATGGAAGCAGAGTACTTTGCAGGAGTGGTGGAAGCTGAAATTAATTGGCCGGGCCCAAAATTTCAAATCGTAGTAGTATAAAACATGTAGCAAAACAATAATTTTATTAGTTTCATTTCTATTTTATTGCATTAATTTTAACATTTCATTTCTATTCTATTTCATTAATTGCTGATTTCTAATGAAGAGTTTTACCTAATTCTAGGGGCCCTTCAGAGACACACAATTTACTTAGTACACATGCATAAAAATTGCTGTATGTAAAAAGCACACATTTAAGGAAAAAAAGTTTTGGAGTAGGATTAGGATAGTATCAGGAAGCAGCCAATCTTTTACCTGATTGGCTGCTTCCTAACACTATTCTAATCCTACTCCAACCTTCATAAGGGTTGATGCAGAGCTATTAGAGTATTGTAATTGTCACTTTTTGTTATTATTAGGGTATAATTTGTGTACATTCTCAATAATGGTTAAACTGTGGAATTGTCCACAGTAGACCGAGTAAAAATAGTTGTTCTGCATGAAGAGGGATATTCTCCAAGGCAAATCCCTGAAAGAGTAGGCTGTAATCAATCTACAGTTATTAGGCTACTGAAGGAAGTAAAAGACACTGCCGATATTTAAAAAATGCATCATAGTGGAAGGCCCAGATCCATTACAACTAGGCAGGACAGATTGCTCAGAAAGCTAAGCTTGGCAGACAGGACAGTCAATTCACTTAAATTGCTTCAAAGATGGTCTGAAGTGACTGATGTTACTGTTAGTACATCTACTGTTTGGGGAAACTGCTTCACTATGACTTACATGGCTGCAAAGGCAGGCATAAACCACTGTTTACTGTAAATCAAAGGCAGCATAAACTTGCAGTGGGCAGAACAGTATCATGGACATCCAAGCAATGGGATAACATTATTTTCAGTGATGAATCAGAATTTTTCCTTAATGCAAATCAGAGTAATGCCTATGCAAGGAGATTCAAGCGTGAAGAATTCCATTTAGTTGCTTAGTGACTACTGTTAAGCATGTGGTGAAGTTCATGGTTTGGAGCTGCATGTGTGCACATGGCAATGGGAACCTCCATATTGTCAATGGTGCAGTAAATGCCCAGAAATACATCTGGATATTAGAAAACGAGATGCTATAATCATCTAGAAGACTTTATGACGGCAATTTATTTTTCAAGATGACAATGCTCCCTGTCATCATGCTAAAATAGTGAAAAGTGGTTTTAGTAAAAAAATATTCAGCATCTTGATTGCCCACCACAGCCACTGGACTTAAATCTGATTGAAAATTTGTGGTTCAAAATGTTGTATGTACTATCAAAAAAGAAACCAATAACCAAAATTCAACTCATTGAAGATGTAATCCAAATTCGGAATCGTACTGTTCAACCCAATCTTTTACAAAACCTTGTTCACAGTATGCCATCAAGATGCAAAGCTGTAATTAAAACTAAAGTCTGGGCAACAAAATGTTAGGTATTTTTTTTTTATAATTTTGCTTCATTACATTATACTTTTGTATTTAAATGTTATTTCATTCTTTATTAGAAAAATGATTTATAGCTGTAAATCTAAGTATTGGATAAATGATCCTTTTCATAATTTCGACTTGGTCATGATTTTTGTAATGTAACTTAAGAACAGAAGTAGCTACAGGAAAATTTAGGACATTTTTGAAATCTCCATTAAATTTCACATCTCATGACATATAAATGATGAAATAACTATGAAAATTAGTAGTTAAAAAAAAAAAAAGACTTAAACTTAAAATTTCATGGTTTTTGCAGGTGATGCCCATACCTTTGCACACCACTGTACTATGCATGTGTCTACACCTAGGATAGTGAAATTAATTGAGTGTTCCCAGCCTAAACAGACTTATTTATTTCTACTAAAGGATACAGATGGCTAATGAACAAAGCAGGCAGTTAATAATGTAGAGTTTAGACTTACCCTCTGATACAGTTAAGCTTCTCATTTGTTGGTTGATGTGACCAAAATAAGAGAGATATCAGGATAAAAATCGAAGAATTTAGTAACATCAAAAGATTAATAATGCAAGTATTACATCTAAGCAGGATATTTTCTCTGTAGAAGACAAAGTTTTGATATAAATAGGATGATTTGAGAATGTGCATTAATGAAACAGGAAAGATTTCTGTTACATTTCAGAGCAGCTTACGACAGAGCAGGTTTGGTTGGTTTTGGAGTTTAATGACACATGGGCCTCATTGGGCCAAACAGCACCACCACACAGCAGGAAAAAGACCAAGAACAAGGTGGACTGATGGTGGAAAACTGACCATTAGTGACAGAGGTAGTAACTTGTCAGAGGCAAAAAATCTTGCAACACTAGTGAGATGGAATTTATAGACAACAAGAATGAAGGTTTATTTTGTTCTCATAGTCACTATTTATGCATGATGCCTCACCAACATGATTATCTACTTTTAGGTATAAAGGTGAGATCAGACTATGAATTAATATATGAATCATAAAGTTTTGGTTCTAAAAATGGAACTTAAGGGACAAACAAGTCTCAATGTACTACTGACTTGTTTAATTGAAACAAATATTTCATGGCCTCTTGTTTTTAGCCCATCTTTTGTAAAAATAGAGCATGCTTATGCTATCACTTTGTCCGTCCATCTGTGGACATCATATTTCTGCAACTATAAGTCCAATTTGAAATAATCTTTTTGAATTGGGAAGCTTGAAATGTGAGAATGATGATCCTTGCATTTCGTTTTTTTTTCCTGATGCTAAATTCGCTGCTAAAAGGCGTAAATGCAGAAAATATCAAATTCAAAATACATTTCCTTCCACATGTTTGCTTCTAGATATCCGAATGAAAATCTTCTTTTCTTCTTTTCCTTTCAATGAAATTTACATTGAAGACTATTTTAGGTAGTTTCTTTTTCAAGTAATGCATAGATTTTCTGCTACGGGCATAAAGGTAAACAGTGTCCCCCCCCCCCCAATATCTTTGCTTCTAAAACTCTGATATGAAACATTCTTCCTACATTGGTACAACTCCTGATGGGAAATCTTCAGCATATAATTAAAATTTTTTGGTAAAGAATGGTTTGGCCACCAGGGAGTGTAAGTGTTTATTTCTGCTTCTGATGTATTTGCAGCAAAATCCAAGCTTTTGAAAACTTGACTGAAAAAATTCTTTGATGGACCTATACTGCTCTACACTTGCCACGGAAAACTTTTTAGAATATTATCTTTTTAAAATAATGCATAGCTTTTCTGCCAAGGTGCATACATGCCTATCTTATTTTTGTCGATATCTGTGCTTCTAAGGGTCCAATTTTGAAAACTTTCGTTTCTGGTGCAAAAGTTTTATATTTCAAGAGCATTTGTGTGGTGCAAAATGTTTCTCATATAATTTCAGAATTTTCTTAATTCATAAGTTTGCCACTAGAAGGCATAAATTCACATTTCCATTTACTGTAATATCTGCAGGACTAAAAACCTAACTCAATTTTTTTTAGTCAGATACTACTAGCTATGAAAACTCTTTGTGTAGGTTTTCTTTCCAAAATAATGCAAAATTTTGCCACTAGGGGGCACTAATGTTTAATCTGTTTTTCTTAATATCTCTGCTTTTACATGTGCGATTTGAGTTTTTTTTTTTTACAACACCAGATGCCATTTACCTTGTGGAACACTTTAGGTTTGTATTTGAGGAGTTTTGAAGTTCATGGTTCTGTCACTAGGTAGTGTTTTGTCACAAACCTCTGTTTGCAACTAGTTGAATCTCTGTTTCTAAAAACCCTATCGAGAAATTTCTTTTTTTATTATATGCCATGTGCTACAATAAAGATGGAGAGCATTGTCATCTTTAAATAATGCACAGCTTTCCCATTAGGGGGTGTAAAAGTTAAAACCTTTTTCCCACTATCTCTGCTATCTATCACTGGTTCTGGGAGATGTATTTGAAAAGTTCTTTTTCCTTAGCATAGTTTTTTCCATGAAGAGTATTTTTTGCCTATTTTCAACTTTTTTCCATTACGCAAAATTCTTCTGTTAG
The DNA here is from genome assembly GCA_039090855.1 of Macrothele yani. NCBI lineage: Eukaryota > Metazoa > Arthropoda > Arachnida > Araneae > Macrothelidae > Macrothele > Macrothele yani. The sequence continues at coordinate 9,116,523 of CM077014.1, forward strand.
AAGCCATAGAGTTATATCATGCTTTCTTCTATATTTCTCCTATAAATTTTGTTCGATTTGAAAATTTCTTTGTCTCTGGTATCTTCCTTCAGCTATGAGAAACTTTTTGTGCACCATTTGTTAATTTTCATAACATACTTTTCAGCCACTGATGGAAGTAACAAGCTGTTTCTATTTCTGAATTTTTTATCGATTGTAGAATCCGCTTGAATTTTTCTAACCAGTTCCATTTACTTTGAATAACTTCGATAAATCTTATTTGCATTAGAAGGGATTCAAAAGACGCGCTCATTACAACTGAAAATTCGGTGTCATCTTTCTTGTTTTATTATTTAAGGTATATCTTCAGTTTAAAAATGGAGAGCAGAACAAGAAAGGTTGTTGCCATATTTATAAGCTTAACACTAAATAAAAAGCCTGAAATGTCTGTTCTAAACAAACAACTTCAACTGAAATTTCTGTTTGTCTTCTAGTTGTTTTTTAGAACAGAAATTAAAAAATTCATCTGTGGAATTCTACAATTCAGGTTCACAAGAATACCATCATTTTCACTATAACTAGTTTTAACTTCTTAGAAAAATCATTGTAAAAAAACCATCTCCTCAGAACTGCAGCCTTTTATTGATTCACAGACAGCCAAAACTTTGCAAGTCAATCAAGTTTTATACATATTATTAATAATTATCCAGTTTGAGAACAGCTGACTTTACAAGTGTAACAACTGGAGTAAGGATGCTTAGAAATTCATCCCTCATTACTGCAAAAGAAATGTTGCAGTCACTGCACTATAAAAACTTTCCAAGGAAATGCTGTTTTCGCAAGGTGAGCCTCAAAACTATTAAATTATTCAATTTGTACCCCACCCCAGAATTTTTGCACTCTAATACACCTGGACCACATAATGTGGTTCTCTGCAGTATACCCCCCTGGCCCACACAATGTGGTTCTCTATAGTATCTCACCTAGCAAACTAGGAAACCACTGTATTATTAAATGTTAATAGCATGCAAGTTTGATGCCACCTTTTTTACCATAATAAATATTAATTAACTAAAATAACTTACATTCAAGGAGGAACATAATGACTCACCACAATTAATAATTTAGGAAGTCAACATTTAGCACACTCAAAAATATTTCTAGGGCTAAAATAACATAAATTTTCTTTAAGTCTTTTGTCAAAATGCAAATGAATGCAATAAGGCTGTTTTGATCACATAAATTTGTAGTGCTAATTTTAATCCAGTCTCATGGGATAATTATCTTATTACCTTCAACTAGCAGATATTGCTTAGCCATATTATCTCATGTGAATTGACAAAACCCTAAAAATTAGATTTCGGTAAAAGTACATTAAAAAGTCTTGTTTATCATTGTGATCAACCTTAACATTATGCAGGTACATGACAAGAAACAAGTGAATGATCACCATTAATTTACTTCATTATTTTCTAAGCAAGCAGCAGGAATCTCCATAGTTAAATCTTGTACCTCCTACTTCTATATTTAGCTCATATTAAATGTTAAGAATTCATGTTGTAACTTATTTAACTTTTTGTAGCTGTTTAAAAAGAGTCCTGTTAAATCTTACGTCGCTTTTTATGGTTGTTTAAAAAGTCATGACTTCAACACTGAGTCTAAGCCAAGATATTAAAAATGGGCAAAACTTTCCTCTAGATTTTGTACATTAACTACTTCTACATGCGTTCACCTTCAGGAGTCAATGCAAAGAGATGATGTCACTTTCATGGATGAAGCAGTGAAATTATACAAGTCTTCATAAATATCTCTCAAAACTATCAGTGAGAGATCTTAACATGAATTGTGAACCTTCTGTTTATAGTTGTGCACAATTGCAGTATCAACTGGGCTAGAAAGAGTTTTCCAGTAAAAACAGTTCTTTAGTTATTTTCTTTCTTTTTTTTTTTTCTTTCTTTTTTTTTTTGTCAGAAACACCTAGAGACATGGAAGTTTATACATGCTACTGATACCATTGCTTTTTTTAATGATTAATTTGACCTTCACCATTCTAATTTCTTTTTTTGTTTTCTTAATGTTGGCAAATATATCTTTTATTTCTAAAATATGATCTGTTATGTTAGCTTTCATGCAGTACTTAATTTCAAATAATGTTTTTTCTTGTTTCTAGTTCTCATCTCTATAAACTATCTTTGCACTATTCATATATTTCCCTCGATGTGTTAATTTTTATGGGAATGCTTGGCATTTCTGCTTTTCTCAAAATTCATGTAGTGTCCCTTGTTTTATTTTTTTAATACGGATATCACATTTTTCGGTGATTTGACAGGAAAATATATTATCAGGTAGTTCAAGCTAAAGGTTGTTTGAACACTCATATTACATGGCTTATAAATTCTTAACTTGTTAGAAGTCTAATGTTGAAATCACTGTTTCTCACATTACATAAATCTTGAATGGAAGGGTTACCCTTATGCAATGACAACACATGGTAGTTAACATGAGAAGAAATTTTGTTAATACAATTCACTGAAATTCAGAAGGTAAAAATTATACTACTTATGATGGTCGGATAATATGTCACTATTTCAGCATAACTAGATATTATCTTCAGATATTGTCTCGAGTTGAGTAATAAGTGATACGCGTAATACGTTTAAGCGAAGTTCGTATTAAATGCTATTGTACTAATGAAGACATACAGATGAGCCGTACTGAACTGAACGAAATGCTATGGAAAAATTGGACAGAATCACTGATGTCAAAAGCACATACAGGCCCATAAGACTAAAAGAACATTTATACATCATAGTAAAAGAATGAAGACCTGAAATGGCTAAACTTGCAACACGGGGTAGCCCATACAATGACATACACACATGTTGTCATTGTATAAGGGTAACCCATCCATTCAAGATTTATATAATGCGAGAAACAGTAATATCAACATTAGACTTCTAACAAGTTAAGAAGGAAAACACATGTTCATATTTTGCTTGTTGTAGGGTTACTTTAGGGTACAACTGTTTCTTTCTTGTTTTTTAACACATGGAAAATTTTCACAAAAATATCATTTTCCTTTTTGCTTGAATTTTCCTGCTCGAAACTGCACTACTGTTTTTTAAAATTGCAACACTGTAAAGCGCTGCTGGTATTAGCTTGAAACTTATAGGATATGGACAACAGGTTGGCACATGCAAATGAGCAAAATGTCAGTGAAAATACAAATGCAGTTTTAGAGCAGCACCCTCCCTTTGAACTGTCCAGTCTTGGGTATAAAGATGTGGCTCAAACGAGATGCCACAATCAACGAAGAGCCAACATTAAGTTGAAAGGGTGTTCCTTATATCTCACTATGCTCTATCTCCGAAGAAGGTCACATTATGAACACCTGACAGATTTTGAGTGAGGAAGGATTGTTGGGATGAGAGAAGCTGGATTTTTCAACCCTGAAATTGTCACTTGTACGGGATGAAATGCCAGTACAGTGAAGCGAACGTGGCATTAGTTGCTAGCAGCCCATTGCTGCATATTCCTCTGACCCTCAACCACGGAAGCCTCAGCTGAAATGGAGTCTCGAACACTGACATTGGCATGCTGATTGGCAACAGGTTGTGTTTTCTGCTGAGTCATGATTCAACTTGATAATGGCTGCATAAGTGTTCAAAGAGATCATGGTGAACAGCACCTTGCACTGTGCATTTTTCAGCGTCGTGGTTTGGTACACTATTGGGCTCAATTCACGATCTCGCCCGATACAAATTGAGGGAACACTCAACAACCAGCGACACATTAGGAATGTTTTAGAAGCAGAGATGAACCACTTCCTTTAAGGTTGTCCTGGCATAATATTTCAGCAGGACAATGCTCAGCTACATGTGGCCTGGAATGTCCCAAACCTCTTCCATGCATAAAAGATACCGCTTCTTTTCCTGGCCTGTATGTTTGCCGGATATGCGCTGATCAAACATGTCTGGGGCATGGTAGCTAAGCGACTGGCCTGACAATCACCACTGCCTGTCACCACAAATGAACTTTGGTCCTGCATAGAGACAGCCTGGCTATTCCCCAGGTCGATATCAAAAACCTCTTGCATTCAATGCCACAGTGTGTAGAGGCTGTAATTGTTGCTCAAAGTGGCTTCACGCAATAATGAATTTTGAAGAGAAAAAATCTTGTATAGATCTACAAATGTAATCAGTTATCTCCTACAATTCCAATTTTTACAAATTTTTTTCAGTAGTGTATAAATCATTTTATTGATTTCTCTACTAATGTAAACAAACTTATTAACTGTTTATTATTATTTTATTTTTGGTCTATCCTATTTCCTTTTTCAGGCCAGCATTAATCTAGAAGATAAAACAGAAGATCAATACTAACAGCACCTATGAACTTCAATATCCATGAAACCTGCTTAAAGCCCAAAATGGGGGAGGGGGAGCTTTGAATGGGGAGATAAAGAAATAAAAATTGTGTATGAGAGGGGGGGGTTAGTTCAGTATCTTCCTAACCCAAAAAATATTAACACACTGTATTACACAGAAGTCTATCAATTCACATGGCGGCTACAGAATGATTGTTTTACAGAGTTGTTTTTGTTTATAAAGAAATCAACTTTACTGACTAATCCATAGATGTAACGTCATCTGTTTACATCAACTTCTGAAAAGGAATACATATGAAATATAATCAATGTTCCAAATGCTTATGGAAGTTACATCTACCAGAAGCTTTGTGGTCTTGGATACAATGCAGGAGGCCATCCCCAGGTTTCTAATTCCGTGGTTTTTTCTAAATCGTGTTTCAAAATCACTTTTTGCTTTAAAAAAAAAAAAAAAAAAAAAAAGGATTCTTTTAAACTTTTAATGTTTGTCTTGTTTACAGTCTGCTGTGTTGCTGCTGTTATCTTAAAATGATTTTTGAAAAGTTCTAAGTATCAGAAAACAACTTACTTTTCTTTTGTCATTAGTGTCAAAATGTTGTTAGATAATCTTTAGTGATAGCAACCATGGCAACTTCTAAAGAGACCTAGAAAGAATCCATTAAAACTTCCTCCTCAATACCTCTAGTTGATGCAAGGTTCCACTTTTTGACAAAACCATGGCAAAGTAAATCTCAAATAAAAGAGAGAATCAAAATGATTCCACTAAAATCTTCCACAGTGATACCACTGATCAATGCAGAGTCCACTACATGACAATTCCAGAGTACAGCCTGTCCCATATTTAGAGTTTTTGATGAAAATGTTGATATATGTTATACACCTTGAGACATATCATCAAACAAAAGAAATAAACATTTTTTAGTTGTGAACACATGTTTCAAGTGTACTCAGTTCAACAGTAATAGTCAAAAATGTATTTTTGAAATAATGGCTTTTCCTCACTAACAGAAAAGCTACTTTGGTTTAAAACTCAGGCTTCACACGACATTAACACATAAACATAGAAAACGAACTCCTTTGCTATTCCGAATACCCAGCACTAAGTTTCCAAACCCATTCATCTCTGCTAGATATCTTTATGATACGCATCTCCGAAATCGTTGATAGTGACTGAAAATGAAACCTCAAAACACTGTAAGAAATTTCAGTTTCTACTCAACAAACAGTGTCCTGCCAAACCTCCCATCACAACTCAACTGCAAGTCCGTCGTTACCCCCCCCCCCACCTTTGAATCTCTCAGATACTTCACTTCCTCCAAAACTGGAAGCCTTCCTTTCACTTGGAACAAAATTCACTCCTGAAACTAATCTAAATCTCCAAAGTAATCGTGGTAGTTGCCTTCAATGCACAATCTTAATAACAAGATTGACTCTTGTTATTAAGATCGTGCATTGAAGGCAACTACCTCGATTACTTTGGACTATTTCTGCACGAATTTGAATTCTCCTAATAATCTAAATCTAAAAGCCATGATCTCTATGCTAGAAGCAGCAATTCACCATACTAAACTAGAAGCTCAACCAATCCTCCATGCCAAGGCAGCACTCTATCTTGCAAAAGTGGAAAAGAAACCCCTGAAGTATTCTTCCTCATTCCTCAAAGAAATCAGCAATCTAATGAATGAAAAGAATCTTGCAATCTGTAAAGCTGATAAAACTGGCTGCCCTGTAATTATTTTCAAAACTGTTCTCAATGAAAAAGCTGAATCATTCCTCTCAACTTCAAATTGCAAGGTTCTAAAATCTGATACCCCCCCCAAACTTAAAATTGCAGTTGAAAGACTCAACAAGAAACCCACTCTAAAAACCTTTCTTGGAGATTTTACACTATCACCATATTTCCAAACTCAGTCCTTATTCTTCCAGATTAAACTTCATAAAACCAGTTTCCCTCTTTGACCACTCATGGAATATACTTTCTCTTCCACCCGTAACCTTGAAAGGAGGATGGTGGGAAAATGTAAACATCTTACCTCCAGCCATCCCTTGTCAATTTCCTCCACTAAAGAGTTCATTAGAAAACTCCCTCCTAGCTATGAACCCTCTGACAAAATGTTCACTCTGGATGTAGTCTCTCTCTTCCCTTCAGTCCCTCTTTTCCACTCTCATATGCTGCTAGTACAATTGCTCAAAGAAAACCAATCACTCTCTGGCCCACTAACAAAAGACCTGTATGACTGCCTTCAAACTCTGAGAGATCTTAATTGTTTCAAGTTCAACAACAAATACTACTGTCAGCAAGAAGGACTTTTGATGGGTTCACCTCTCTCTCCACTTCTGGCTGAAGTTTTCATGCAACATATTGAAAAAAAAACATAGTCATGAAACACAATCTACAACCTTCCATTTGGCTTCGATATGTTGATGATATTTTTTGTAATTTGGCCACACAATAGAACTGACCTTGAATCTCTTCTTGAAAAGATTTATCTAAAGTTCCCATCAATGAAGAATCACAGCATGGCATTGACTTCTTGGATGTGCATCTGACAAGGCAAGAGAATCATCTCAACAGATCTGTCTACAGAAAACCCTGAGGAATAGCAAACATAATCCTATTTTCATCCCACTCCCCAACTGCTCACAAATTTGCCACCTTAAAAACTTATGTTAATTGTGCCAGGATTGTCTACAATACTGAATCTTCCTTCAATGAAGAAATTGACACCATAAAGAAAATTGCCGAAACCCATCAGTTCCCACCTTCTACAATTGAAAAATTCCTCTAAAATTCCCATTTGAAAATGTCTGCTCCTTCACCAATACTAATGGAAAAACCACCATTCATTGGCTCCATCCCTTTCCATGGATCCTTCTCGTATAAGATGTGTAAACTTTTAAAAACTATGGGCTACACTCTCACAGTGAAACCAAACTCTTCTGCAATAATGTGCCTGCTTAAAGACAGGGATCCTGTCCCACCCTGGGAGTTTATGCTATTCCCATCTCAACTTCCTCTGGTCTCTCAGTGTATATTGGAAGCACATACTGAAGCATCAAAACAAGACTTGGTGAACACAAAAAAGATGTTTCCAGTGGTCTTCCAAAGACAGCTTTATCTGCACTAACCCTTGAAGACACCTCTGCAGTTTCCATTTGGAAAGAAACTAAAAAAGTTGCCCCATTTATCAACAAAGCATCTCTGCGTTTCCAAGAAAGCATTGAAATTTTGTTCACCAAAAACTGCAATTCAGAGACCCCTCACCAAATCCCATTTATTTGGATCTCTCTTCTAAAATCTGGCAACAGTTCCTGCACCCGAATTTAAAATTGTAGTTCTGGCAACCAGCCCACCCAGTCGATTGCGGGTGATCAAGGTCGTAGGACGACCGAAAGCTACCGCTAAACGAATCTTTTATCATATGTGACTGTGTGTTTCGCTTGTTTTCTATGTTTAAAGCTACTTTATTTATTTATTGGTGCACTCTGTAATATTCCAAGTTCTACACTCCATTTCCTCCCTAACAAGCATGGCTAATTGGGAAAGTAAATATAGTCTACTGTTTTTGTAGCAATTTTTTTTTCTTTGAAACTTACTTTACATTTACTTTAGCCATTGATGTCAAAGATGAAATAAAATTGTTTTTGGTATTTAGGACCTTTCAAGAATCATTTTGATGAGATAGTGCCAACATGAGAGGTTCTAAATATGTTGAACATTAAAAGTTAAAAAGAAATACATTTTCTAAATGAAAATACCTTTTGATGTGAAATCAAACTATTTACTTTAAACTACATGAATGGAAAATGAAAAGGACTTACCTTCGAAAGTTTTCGTCACTTGCTCTAAGGACAGCTAATTTGTGAAATAATGACAAATTTGCTGTCAGAATTTCATAAATTCACATTACACTGAGAGGTCAAGCACATCAGTGAAAAGAAAACTGTTCAATCAGAACAGACTATAATCACTGCTGCTACAAACACACAACAATTTCTTCATTTAATGATCACCAATCAAAACATATAACAAGAAATTAGAATAACTTACATTACTAAATCATGACAAATGAATATCTTTCAAAATTCCTTACAACCAATAAAAAATTATTACAGTGTGGTTTTTCTTGAAAAGCAGGAAATATGGTGCAACATTATCATGATATTGTTTACCTAGGTATACTATAATGAAAATAAGTTTTTCTTTTGTCTTCATTAACAGTTTTCGGCTCAAAATTTTGAATTTTTCTAAATATAACAATATCACAGTTTCAAATAACGATCAACACCAATTCTGAGAATGTTGAATAATGCAAATAAAATTCTTCAGTTCAGAAGAATAAAGAATTAAATTTATATTATTCAGGAATTACTGAGCTCATCCTACAATAGCAAGAAAGTAAGCTAATGACTGGGATTTAATGAGAACAAGCAGTTGTTTGCTATAATATCAAGTAGGCAACATGATATTGAAAATCATATGTGCATTTGCTAAAAAAGAAAGAGGAAAAATAGAAAAACTTGATAAATCTAAATGGATGGAGCAACAGTAAAAACATTAATCTAGTTAACATAAAAAAAAATCAAATTATTTTTTTGAAATTTAATGTCTGTAACATGAGTACAATCTAATTTTTGTTATACATCTACAATATGGATATTTTTGTATTTAAACTCTGAATGTAATTCAGTTTTTTCTGTTTGTTACCAATTAGGAAAAGGAGCCATGTTTCTTCTTTAAGTGATGATTCAAACTTTCACGCCAAGTAAATTCACTGCCACACAGTTCACATCTGAAAATAGTTCGGACTCCTGCATGACCTTCAAGGTGTTTCTTTAGTCTTTGCTTTCTTGATAATACTTTTCCACATAAGTGGCACTGAAAACCTGAGTCTTCTTCAAATCTGAAATTTTGGTCAGCATTATATCCAAGAAAATCAAAACCTAGAACAAAAGGATGTGTTAGTTAAAAAACAACAACAGCAATCAAGTACAATTCTCTGGTAACTGTCATGAAATTTAGATACTCATTGGTACAAAAAAGTTACCATATTTGGTAATAAATGCAATACTTGAAAACCACTTGTTCCACCTATAATAATAAAATAGCTAATCTAGCTAAGTGTCTTCAGCTACCTACCACAAAAACTACAGATCATAGGAGTTTGGGATAAACTCACACACACACACACAGAGAGAGAGAGAGAGAGAGAGAGAGAGAGAGAGAGAGAGAGAGAGAGAGAGAGAGAGAGAGAGAGAGAGAGAGAGAGAGAGAGAGAGAGAGAGAGAGAGAGAGAGAGAGAGAGAGAGAGAGAGAGAGAGAGAGAGAGAGAGAGAGAGAGAGAGAGAGAGAGAGAGAGAGAGAGAGAGAGAGAGAGAGAGAGAGAGAGAGAGAGAGAGAGAGAGAGAGAGAGAGAGAGAGAGAGAGAGAGAGAGAGAGAGAGAGAGAGAGAGAGAGAGAGAGAGAGAGAGAGAGAGAGAGAGAGAGAGAGAGAGAGAGAGAGAGAGAGAGAGAGAGAGAGAGAGAGAGAGAGAGAGAGAGAGAGAGAGAGAGAGAGAGAGAGAGAGAGAGAGAGAGAGAGAGAGAGAGAGAGAGAGAGAGAGAGAGAGAGAGAGAGAGAGAGAGAGAGAGTGTGTGTGTGTGTGTGTGTGTGTGTGTGTGTGCGCCCCTTGTTGGTTATTTTTTTAAACTAACATTTTCAATTTTTAAAAAGAATTCCCACACGAAAAATAAAGACCTAACAACACACCTGTTTTCATCAAAAAGAGGCTTAATTTATAATGGAAAACAACTTTTTTTTCCTTTTGCTTATTTTAAGACATCAAACTAACTGATACAAACAATAATTATTTCATTTTGGTATATTGCTGTGTGACTACAAAATTTTTATGGAATAGTTTTCTTTGCAGCAGAAGTCAAGCTTAAAAAACCACAACAAAACTTACTAATCAAGCTGCATACACTGCTTGTGTCAGGCAAATGTTCCAGAAACAACCTATACTATTTTCCTTTTTCACTTATTTTTAGCTTATCTTTTGAGAAAGAAGTGAGTGCTTATAGCTTCACCATGCCTGTCTGCCTTTCTCTATGGATACCATATTTCTGCAACTATTAGTCTGATCCAAAAAAAAAAAAAAAATCTTTTTGCAGTCAAAAGCCTGAACTGTGAGGATGATGATCCACAAACACATATGTTTTGGTATTTCCCAACGCATAACCTTGTCGCTAAGAAGCATAAACGTAAATGCTATTAGATTCAAAATATATTTTACTCCATACAATTGTTTCAAAAAGCTGATTGAAAAATTATTTTTATCTTCCAATATCTTTTCCCATGAAGATCATTTTATGCACAGTTTCTATTTGAAAGAATGCCTGGTGTCACCACTAAGGGTGTAAACATATATTGTATTTTCCCAGAATCTCTGCTACTGAAAATAATTTTCTTTTTTGCCTGCTTTGCCACTAGGGGTTTGCAAGTATACATATTTCGGTTTTTAACATGTTTGCAATAATATCTTCATTCCTAAAAATCAAACTGAAAATATTTTTCAGTCAGATGTCATTCACCAAGGAAAACATGTGTATTTTTTTTCTCAAGATAAGGCTTGGTTTTCCCACTAGAGGGCATTAGAGTAAATCTCAGTAGCGATGATATCTCTGCTTCTAAAATCCAATTAAACAAATTATTTTTTGGTACTGATAGTCTTTGTGGCAAGAAATACTTATTATATATTTATCAGTTTTTGTACCACAGTTTTGTCACGTCACTAGGAAGTTTATTTGGATAGTTTTGTCACTAGGAAGTGCCGATTTCTATTTGTACCATACCTGGAACAGTATCTTTCTTTCTAAGAAACAGACTTAAAAAATGCCCTTTGTGTTGGACATCTTCAGTTATGAGAAATACTTTGTGCACAATCTGTAATTTTTTGTAGCACACATTTTGGCCGCTAGTGACAGAAAGTTTTTTTTTTTTTTTTGATTGGAGGTTTAACGACCACCATGAGCAACTCAATGGGCTATAAGCAGTCGCCCGTCCCTAATTTAGGGTCACTGGTTCCAGGGAAGGGAGAGAACCAGTGCCGTAAGACAAACACAACATCCATGCCTGACCGGGATTCGAACCCGGACCCCTTACGGACGAATGATCAGAGGCCAACGCCTTAGACCACTGCGCCACCGGGGCGGCAGTGACAGAAAGTAGCTATCTATTTATATTTGTGGATATTTAACTGACTGTTTAGATATCTGGTTGATATCATATTAGATATCTGGTTATATATATATATATTTGAACTGGTTCAATGCACTATGAAGGACTCTGCATACATTGCACATTTTGACTTACACACAGTCTTTTTCTTCTTTTTCCCTTCTCAACCCTAAGGTTGGTGGGTAGCATTGGTCATCATCCACAAAGGAATTCTTTCCTGAGCCATAAGCGTGATCTTCCGGTAAGGTCTTCCTCTTGTTATTTGACTCATATATTGAATTATTCGGCATCCTCCTCCTTCTCTCCTGAACCCTAAGATTGGTGGGGTAGCATTGGTCATCATCCACAAAGGGATTCTTTCCTGAGCCATACGCTTGATGTTCTGGTAGGATTTTCCTCGTTATTTGACTCATATATTGAATTCTTGGGCATCCTCTTCCAGCCTTTCCTACCATTCTATCTTCAAGTTGGCACACCACTCCAAGTGTCTTATGAGCTGGCCTATCATGTCAGAAAAGACTCAAAAAGTGCATTGAAAAATTGATGTCATTTTTCATCACCTGAGAAATCAATGTCATGTCATCTTTCTTGTTTGATATTGAAAGACATTACGATTACCGTATATACTCGCGTATAAGTTGACCCCCCTACTTTCAGAGGAAAAAATCGTAAGAAATCGGAAACTCGCGTATAAGTCGATCCCGGAATGAGAAAAAAAAAATTCAATGAATTTATTCAAAAACATTTGAAAACGAAAAAAATTATACATATAATACTAAATTTAATGTGCATACCCAAAAACTTCATCGGGACCCTTCAAAATCCGATTCCGAGTCAGACTCGCAAAACAGTTCAAAAAAGTCTTTCTCCGTCATCGGCGCATCATCATAAACATCAGTATTCCCATCTATGCCTGTGTCATCAGAATCACTGTCATCATCACTCATAAAAATCTCATCATCCTCTGTGCCATTAAGTTTGTTACTAATGCAACATTTCTTGATTGATTTCACGACCATTTCCGCAGGTATCGCATCCCAAGCATCCTTGACCCATCGCGCAATCAAAACGATATTCGGCTTCTTTAGATTTCCGCCCTTGGTTTCAGTCGGCAAATCGGAACTTATCCAATCTGCCCAATACCTCCGCACATTGTCCTTGAAGGGCTTATTAAGGCAGACATCTAGTGGTTGAAGAACAGATGTCAACCCACCTGGGATGACAGCAAGAGTTGTTTTTGAATTTTCTGCAGTTTTTTCACTTCTGAACAACGGTGTGCAACAAACATATCCCACACCAAAAGAGAAGGTTTCCTCAAAAGTGCACCTGGCCTTTTGTTCCACACATTCTTTAACCAGTCAATTGTTCCGGATTCGTTCATCCATCCTTTTTCGTGGGCACGAACGAGCACACCAGACGGAAAGACAACGCTTTTCGGCAGAGTTTTGCGTTTGAAAATAATTACCGGAGGTAGCTTACTGCCGTCGGCCAAACAGGAAAGAACAACCGTGAAACTGGATTTTTCGTGGCCAGTCGTTTTGATCAAGATATTTTTTCGCCCTTTTGGTTCACCGTCTTATTTCCAGGAAGGTCGAAACACATGACGGTTTCATCCATGTTCCCTATTTGGGAAAGTTCAAAAGCAGTCTCTTTTCTCTTTTGAATTACATACTTTTGAAATTCCATTATCTTTGTTTCGAGGTCACGAGGTAACTTTTGTGCAATTTTGGTGTGCTGGCGTAGACACAACCCACAGCATTTCATGAACCTTGTGCACCAACCTGGTGAGGCACGAAAAGTGTTATTTGCGGCTGCAAACTTTTCATCTTTTGCGAGCTTCATTGCTCGCAAACGTATGCCAGTTCGCGTTACAATGTAACCATTTTGTCTGCAGCACACAATCCAATCATTCAAGACACTTTCCAGCTCTGGGAAAGATGTCGTTCCACGGCGCAGCGCCTTTTGCGATTTTGGGATTTTCACCAAGTCCGGTTTTTTTTAACGCCAATCTCGAATCAGTTTTTCGTTAATGCCAAATTGACGTGAAGCAGCACAGTTGTTAGTATTTTCTACAAAAGAAACCACTTTCAACTTGAATCCTGCGTTATAGGACATCCGTTTCTTTACACAATCCGTGTCACCCATAATAGGAGAAGCGAGACACGTGCGATTAAGAACAAGCAACACCTAACACTGGCTGTCGCATGGCTCCGTTACCAAAGAAAAACGCTTCGCGTGATATTCTTTGCCGTTACGTCGAAGATCAGTGCAATCAACTGGTAGTCGGAAGGGCGGAGCTTTCTCTGCGCGGCTGTGACTGCGCTGTGGATACGCAAAGCCAGGAGAGAGACTTCTTAAAGCGCGGAGAAATTCTTAGGTTTGCCATTTCATAATTATACCACATCCGCGTTTTTTCTTTCTTTCTTTTTTTTTTTTCTTTCGGAGGGTTGCGATTTCGTAATTAATACCGCATCAGCATTTTTTTTTTTTTTTTTTTTGGGGATGGATTGCCTTTTGCCTCACGGGAAGAACTTTTGGACTTACGATTTTTTTAGACCCCGCGTATAAGTCGACCCCATTACTTTGAAGCTCTCATTTTGTCCCAAATTTCTCGACTTATACGCGAGTATATACGGTAAATGCTCTGATAAAAAAAATTATCTTGATAATTTCAAGAAAATTTGGGCAATGCTGGCCAATAAGCCAAATCGTGTATTTCAAGATTTAAAAGTTAAACCCAGGCAAGGCTGGGTTCTGTGCTAATACAAGAAAAAGCACAATCTTCTGCAACAAAATGTTGCTGCCCACTTCAATGAAACTCATACATATTCACATTCTTTTTACGATTGAGTTAAATTAAAACATAAAAGAATCCTTCAGCCCCTAAAAAAAAAAAAAAAAAAAAAAAAAGTGAAAAGCTACAGCAACTCTATAAATATGCAACACATATTCGGAACCTGTAGATTAAAACCAACACTTGAAAGAACTCTACTCTATAAAGTATAACTTAACAACCTTGTCTGAGGAAGTGGAAAAATGTTTAAGACAGCAATCATGATAAGCACAAAACACACATGAATTGGCTCATATATCCAACATAACATGTAACAGGTGAAATTTCAAATTTTTAGTAGTTACCGTACTTTAATTTTTACATTTGTTAAATGTTTTGCTTGTTGCAGATCTCACTCACATTATTTTGCTAACTACAGTTTTCAATTAACAAGTACATGCCAAAAATAACCCTTTTTTACATGTTCGATTATAACAAAGTTTGTATACACTGAGTATTTTTTACTCTCCCTTCAACTTCATTACAAATGGGTTTGACTGTATTAAAACCAGAAAGAGTTAAAAAAATAAAATAAAATAAAAACTCTTATAGTCCTTTATGTGATTTAGTGAATCTTGTTAACAGGCTGGCCTAGTGAGTGATAACATACTATGGAAACTATGCTTAAGGATTTACACAAATGCTTTAAACTGTGTATTTTGAAAACATATAAATATTAAATTGCAGGTGAGATGAAAATATCTAAGTTTTCTGTGACTGAACAATTGGTCAACTATTGTTTGTATATTTTTTGTTTGTACATACATCATTAAGCTGTTTTCTGATATTCAGAGGTTAGCTCCTCAAAGAAAGACCATTGGCAAATAAACATTTAACAGATAACACAAACCATCAGATAAATTTTTAACTGATTATTTACTTACTGTTGCCATATTAAACTTCTCCATTTACAGCGATCTTGACACACAACACGAGCTTCAGTGACATCCATCCCACGGCATACACAAAACCTATACTTCATACTCTTTATCTTTTTCTCATTCAGGAACTCCTGAATTTGATTTTCCCATGACTTCCTCTGCCTTTCTTTTCTGCCACTTGGGCTGAGAATTTTTCTTAGTAAGTATCTCCTCATCACTCATACTTTTAACATGGCCAAACCACCTAAGAATATTAGTCTCCACCTTGCTAACAATATTTTGCTTCACATAACACGACTGCAACACATTTTCATTCCTCACATGATCTGAACGTGTCTTCCCCCCCCCGCCCCCCATAAGTAACGCATTTCTCCAGCACACAAACAACTTCTATGTCTCTTCTGTATAACCCAGGTTTCACTACCATACATCAGAGTAGGAACAATTACACTTACATACACATCCATTCAGGACTTTTTGAGGATCCGTCATTCCTGTGAAAACCTCCTAAAGCAGCTATGACTTTCAATGAAGAATTCACTCGCCTACTAATTTTGCCATCTAATCTGTTCTCTACGTCAAACAAGCTTCCCAAATATACAAACTCATTCACCTGGTCAATCACGGTGCCATTTAGACTTATATTACATTCAGTACTACCATTTCCTCCCTCAAAAACCATAACTTTGGGTTTTCCCTTATTTATACTGTTTGAATTTCATACAAACTTCGTACATCCAGGACAACATATTCTGCAACTCACTTTTACTCTCTGCCAACAGGACTGTGTCATCAGCATACAGCAATCTGCACACATGGGTACTACCAAGACATAAACCAGTATTGTCCATCTTGGCATCACCCATGCATGCATCCATAAATATATTAAACAGCCATGGTGACATTACATAACCTTGCCTGACTCCTGCACCAGTGGAAAACCATTTTGATATGACACCACTTACACGTACACAAGCTCTACTGCCAGCATACATGGTTTTCACACTATTAAGTAGATTCCCAGTAACACCATATTCATTCAACACCTTCCACAGAAGTATCCTATTTACTCGGTCATATGCTTTCTCTAAATCAATGAAGGCAGTAAAAACTTTCTTACCAACAGCCAGATATTTTTCAATCAGCATGCGTAATGCAAAAATTTGGTTAATGCAGCCCTTACCAGACATAAAATCACCCTGAACATCCCACACTTTCTCTGATGTTAGACCTCGTGCCTTTTCAATAATGACCTTACCAAACACTTTCCCTGGCACACTCAGTAAGCTAATACCACGATAGTCTGATTCCATTTCCCTTTATACAAGGGAACAATGATAGCATCCGTCCAGTCCCGAGGTACTATTCCTAACTTCAAGCATATCTGGCAGATTTCATGTAGCCAGTCAATTACAGAATCACCACCATATTTCAACATCTCAGCAGTTATGCCATCAATTCCTAGAGACTTACCATTCTGAAGAGATTTTAGAGCTTTACACGCCTCTTCTCTCGAGATCCCTCCTGTGCATCCATCTCTCACTATGAGATCATCTGCTTTTGCCGCAGAATCATCCTTACTTTCTTGACCTAATAACTCACAGAAGTATTCACCCCATCTTTCACTTAACTCATTGGGCTCCCATATCATTTCCTCGATCATATTCTTCACACAACTCGCACCTTTGTTTCCCCTATCTTTCCGGTGTCTCATATACTTCCAGAAAGTTTTTCTATCTTTCCAAAAAGCCAATTCATGCCTTTCCACCTTTTCCTTCTTATCTTTTGCCTTACTCTGGCTAACCAGCTTCGCTGCCTCACACTTCTTACAGCGATATTCATCCTCAGAAACTCTACCTTGCAACATCCCCAAATAAGCTTCCTTCTTCCCCTTTACTGCCTCTTCAATCTCCTTATTCCACCAAGCATCACGTCTAGTGCTACCCACTATTTTGGTGCCACAGGCCTCTTCAGCGGCAGTGACAACACAGTTCGTAAAACAAGTCCACTTCTTTTCTACATCCCTCTCACATGACTTCAGCTCCTTCAGTCGTTCACTGAGTAAATTAGAGTAACTCTGATAGACTTCAGGGAGCCTTTCAACCTTTATTCTTTCCATCCTAGGCCTCTTCCTATTTCATTTCCTCCAACCAACATTCAGTTTCACTCGTGACACCACCAAGTAATGATCAGAACCAACATCCGCACCTCTCATCACACGGGTGTCAACAACTAAGTGTTTCAGACACTGATCGTAAACAACAAAATCTATCACACTCTTTTGACAGAGAGTACAATTTTCCCAAGTATATGCGTGGATATACTTGTGTGGTTGAAAAACGTAATAGATACACACAAACCATTCTCAATGCGGAGTTCAATTAATCGTTCACCATTATCATTCACACAAGAGTCATTAAATTTACCCAGAACATTATCAAAAATGCCATTCTGCACACCTACTCTAGCATTGAAATCCCATGCTATTATAACTCTTTCTTTAGCACCAAACTGGCTCAACACAGCTTTTAGCTCATTCCAGAAATCTTCCTTCCTATCAGAAGGTTCTGAGTCACAAGGAACGTACACTACAACAATTAAAATTATCTGGTTTCACTTTCAAACAAATTTAAATAATTCTCTCATTTATGCAGCTATAGTGAATCAAATTGTTCTTAATCTTTTCATTTAAAATCACACCTACACCAAACTGATCCCTCACGCTATCCAACACTCCAGACCACACACTCACTGTTCCATTCACTTCTTCTATCCCAATTTACTTCTTTTTAGTTTCACTCAGCTTTTTTTTTTTTTTTTTCAAGCAAGTATGAGTCATTTTCTTGTAGGACTTCCGTCCACAGTAAGTAGATTTTAGGTCCCAGCCACCTACAGCGAGTTCGCCTTTTGGGCAGGACACAAAGAGGAAGGAATGAGAGCAAGTCTAGCAACTATAACAGAATAGTTTGTAGTGAGATTAGAGTACAGTAGATGGCGCCACCGTACAAGTACGATGTTGCACATAGAGGGATGAGAGAATTTCAGGGGGGGGCATAGGAAAGGATACCCATTTAACCTGTGGGTCCAACCCGGGGGCCGTCACTTAACGTGCTCGTCCGATGCACGGCGAATATTCAGTGATTGTTAGTAAATCACACCACCTCCGCAAGATCAGAACAGGATCGAACCTGAGGACCTTGCATTGGTAGTCTAAACTGCTAACCACTCAGCCATTCGCGGCTTAGTTTCACTCACACACAGCACATCCAATTTATACTTATTCATTTCTTCAATCACCTCATTCATCTTTCCATTTATTCCTCTAGTATTCCACACACCAATCTAACACTCACTCAGCTGGGTTCTCTTTCTCGTTTTCCTTTTTCCAGTTCCAGATCGATACCGCGGTGGACCGTCTTTCTCAAATGTGGTAGATCCACCATGTCCCACACGAGAGTCCGGAATAGTAATTCTTTGAGTCTTTTTTAATCAGAAAAGTACAACAGTGTGGGGGATTAGCCCACAGCTGAAGGTTTCAGTTGGTCATTCAACCTAAGGATTCTGGAACAAAACCAAGGGAGTTGGGGTCTTTTTGCCAATGTCACACAGAACTAGCTGGCACTTCTCCAAGATTCACAGAGGCCCTTGTTGCTGTTCTGTGTGCAATTATTAAAATGGAATGCCCCGAGGAGGCAAACCCGTCTATCACTAAGATTATCTGCATTTTTTGTTTGTTGTTATATTTCATTAACCAAATATTATTACATCTGAATTTTTATTAGCTGACGAGTTCCATTAATTTTCTCCCTCATATTTTCCTTTAAATGCGTTATTTTCTTGCAGATGTTCCTTGCTTATAGGTACCAATAAAGGCCTGTTGTTAATGCTTCATTCCATTTTACTTTTGTTATTAACATAGAATGCCAACAGGCCTTCACAGTGTGTAGTAACAGACTAAGAAAAATGTTTAAGGATCTTCACAAATGTTTCAAACCTCATATTTCGTACACCTATAAATGTGTATTATTTGTATACATATAAATATCTATTATTTCTATTCTATCTCAACAACAAATGTGAAGTAGAATGATGCACTGACAACAAGCCTTGACAGTAACCTAAAAGGTCACATCTGCAACAAAATAAAACACTCAGAAAGAAAAAAATATAAGAAGGAGAAAAAAGTGAATTCTTCCAACTAATAAAAAATTGAAGATATCAAAATTATTGCTTCAAAAAAATCTGCAATATTATAGCGTCTAAAAACCTCAGCTTTGAAAAAGTTTTGGAAATTAAAATTGACATCAATGAAATTTGAAACTGAGTACTGTCATGTCCACTGATAAAATATTTCTAAATTTGAAGCATATCTTATTTAGATGTCTTTCAAAGGTTTACATAAACAGCTGAAAATCTGTAACAATGAATACTCTTTAATTGATGGTATTTTTCCTGATAAAAGCATCAAATAAAAAACAATAGCAGAGGTAATAGGAATGTAATGTGATATAAAGAAACTGCTCATTACTCTTTGGCATAGAAATGCCATCATCAACCGGTCATCCATGCTGCGAATAGCTGATGATGGTACTCTCATGAATAAAAATCAAAATCAAGTAATTATCACATGCAAGGCAATACATAATAAGGCAATAGCACCTTTTATGAGTGAATCTATGAACTACTTAGTTAAAATGAATGCGAGTGAAATAGAGTACTGCATCCACCCCTGAAAGAGTGTTGAGCATACCAGCATGAATGTTAGGCTTAGCAACATAAAAGCTAGCAATGAACATCGAGCTATGCAACATAAAGAACATAAGCCCAAAAAGATTAGGTCTTCATTAATGAAGAATGGCAGCCATTGTGTAGCAGTGTTTTATATAAAGGTAAGTACAAAGCAAAGAAGAATATTTAAAAATAAAATTTGAAAACTATTTTTATGAAGTGCCACAGAATTTGTTCAATGACTTTGTTGGAACCAGATATAACACAATAGACACAATGATATGATGATTTACACCATAAAATATATAAAATTATCACATGCTTTGGAGAGTCAATTTTAACTAATTTCCATAATACCATTTCAGAAACAGAAGCTTTTTTCTCAGGGAAAAAATGACTGCACACAATGACCTTTATTATGGCATAATGTATGCAAATTAGCTATTCAAGTTATATGTATCAAAGTTTAAATCTGTCTTCAGGATAACAGACCTAAGAACAGATCTAAATATGATATTCATAACTTGGATTCATGAGTCTGATGCCTATGCTACACACAAAAAGAGTGAGAACATTCAGATTTCATTTCCATTAATTATGATGCATTGGTCATATAAGAGCTTTCCATCAAGGCATAATTACACACTAACCAAAAGGCACCACTAACACTTAAACACAAATACTGCACTTCATTTTGCAACAACACTAAACAAACAGGAAAATTTCTGTTATACTAACAGATGATTGGAAAATGTAGAACTTTACATACTGGCAGGTCAAATAACTAGTCAAAAGAATAAATGTACCGTATTTTTTGAGAACAATGCAGCAGTTCCATTTATCTTTTTGGTTTGTTATCGGGGATAACACTACACTGAGTTTAAAGCATCACGCAAAACTAATGGAAAGAAATTTTTGCTTGAAGACCATTTCAGCACACCTTCTACTCTCACCAATGTTTAGATACAATCAGCTATTATTTTAATTTACTTCAGAAGATAATGACATCAAGTTTATTGATATGAAATTGTGATTCCTAAAAATGGCAGCATAGCATATTGGATGACTTTTGTTAGAAATAAATCAGGAAATAATACAACAAAGAGAATGTTAGGAAAACTACTTATTTTTGATACACTTTGACTTACCTGCATGGCTTACATCTAATACCATTGGAGAAGAAAGTGCCAAAACACATGGCAAGTAATACAACAAGCAGCAGTAGTCACCACTACTTCCTGGCTGTACTTGTTAACTGTTCCTCCTAATGGGTAAAAGAGCTTCACACTCCATTTACAGAAGAGGAAGGGTGAGTGATAGACCGTCAGTGTTTCATAGCAAAGTGTTTATTATCAATCCTGATATACTAGAGTAGCTGATTGGGTGGCACAAGGTGAATGTCATTTAACCTGTGGTTGACACATACAATATGGTGTTCATGTGTTTGGAAATAGGGAAACACTCTCTAATTTCATGTGTGAGGAAGTGTGTAATAGTGGAAGCAAGTCAAAGTTTGTGTTTTTTTTCGGTAGTGGGCTTACTGACTTTACTATAAGCAAGGCTGAAAAGATTGGCTGGTTGGAGTTTACTGGCACAAGGGTCTGAAAGGACCAAAGAGAGCTATGCCACATAGTTAGGCTGAAAAGAAACCCTCCCTAATATGAGATAAAAAAATTACTAAAAAAAAAAAAAAAAAAGGAACTGAAGCATAATTTATTAACCTTAAAGATTTTCAAATAGTAAATTGCAAACCACATGGGTGCAAAACAAAAGACCTGATTAAATCCTTGATATTCTCCAAATTAAATTACCTTTTCACATATAACCAATCATGTAGGTTTCATGAATTCATTTGTACAACCGCGAGGCTCCCATATTAATAATCAATGAATGGACAGCTCTTCAAATTCTTTAAAGCTCAATGTTTGAATTAAATAATTCATGAAATGATTTTTTTAAACATTATGAATGACAACTGAAATTTGTAACGTGACTGTAAACTGTCATAAGCTGCCCCTAGTTTAATGCTGCATTTCACAGCTGCATGTTTGTAAAATTAAGTTTAGTGCTGCTGCCTTATAACTGAAAATTATGATACTTGATTATTTGAACTTTAAATGAATGACCTGTTCAATGAACTGAAATGTTAATGAAGGATCAGAAAGGACCTTACTTATTTTGAAAAACTTAAAGAAATGTGCACATGCACTAAAAAGTATTTGTGCTCTGCATATTTGAAGCACATATGTAAGTATTAGGTTTCTGCCTAAGGTAATTGCTGGTAATGATAAATACCACATTGACATGCTATATACAAAGATATAATGTAGAGTGAGGAAAATTTATATCTCTGTTAATGAAAATTTACATAATTTTAATATGAATAAGCAATGAACATTGACAAAAAAGCAGAAAGCATACAAAAATGACACTTTCACAGTACAAATGAGAGTTGTATATCATACTTGATGAAAGTTCAGCATGTGCTTCACATGTTAACATTTAACTCACTTCCATCCAAATGCTTTGCAGCAAATGATGATTAATTTCTGCAGCAGCTTTGTTCAACATTTCTTGTAATGGTTGAACAAAACTGTTATTCCTCACAATACCATGTAGGAATCCGAATCAATCAGTGGCCCACCAATGACCCATCCACTACAAGAGCAATGCCATATTAAAAGAATGTTGTCATACAATAATTGATATGTTAAGGAGCTCTTACTACACAACAACAATGGATTTCACTTCGAGCAGGTAGAACATCTACCATGCTTCCGAAATGTCACATAATGTGCTATTAAAATAAGCTCAGATATCATTTAATTTTCCTGATCATATGAATGCAATAAAAAGCTTGAGTACTCATTATATGTATTTTTGGCAAAATTTTGTGACATCAACTTTGTAACGAAAATTCTGCTTCATTAGTGCAAGGCCTTATTTATGTATTTCCCTTGCTTGGCATTCTCCATCATGCTGTGTTGTGAAGCACATTAAAAATGACCAAAATAATTTCCTCAGATATCTGCATTTTAGGACTTATTACAAGTACATGTGGTACATTTTTACTTATTTTATGAGAAACAAATGGTATGGTACTGCTGACCTTAAAACAAGATGAGATATGCATCCATTTTACACCACTCCAAATTTACAGAGTAAAATAAGTAACATAAAACAGACACTAAAATCACATACAGCTGCAAAGAAGAATTTGAAATAGAGTAAATTTGATAAATAGGTGGCGCAAATAATTATATGCTTCAAAAGGGAAGTACAATGATTTGCCTTCAATCAATTTATCTAATTACACAAATCAAATGCAAAAATGAAATATTAGCAGGAAACATTCACACTGCTCATAATGGAAAGCAATGAAACCTAGTGAAAACTTCAATCTAAATGTGCTTACCCATAGACTCATATCTACACTTTCAAGTGTTGGTCTTCTGTTTTCCCTTGCATTCCTCCATCCAATATAATAATGATTACACATCAAAAATAAAATACATATTTTATACATTGTATGGTTGCTATAACACTGTCATATGTAATCTGTAGTTAAAACTGAATAGAGTCAAACCCCTATAAAGTAAATTATAATTTGTAAAACTTACAAAAATAAGATAATTAATAAAAATTTTCCACAAATTTTTATAAGCAACTGCAAATTAATTTGGAGTGTTCTAAAATGCAATGCAAAAATCATCAAAGCCAAAGGTGAGCATTACTTTATCTCAAAAGGCCCACGTATGCTTCTAACTGCACCTGCCCCATGTCTTTCAATTGACTACTACAATATCTACCAACAAGTAACTGGACACCCCTGCAATCGACGATATCTGCGGTCCTGATACACGTCACGGCCGCCGCCATTAAATATTGTGTGGGAAACAACAACGCAACCAGTCGCATGCAAGATGCCACACAGTTCGGAGCTCTCTGATTTTGTGAAAGGTGTAATCGTCGGGTAACACAGAAATGGCCGATCCATACGCGACATATCCAGTGAGTTGAAGTACCCAAAATCGACAGTGGCCTACGTGATTGGCAAGTGGAAGATGAGAGGTGACTGTCAGATGCCCCGACCTGGCAGACCCACAAAACTGGGAGTTAGAGACAGACGGGTGGTGGCCAGAGAAATTCGGAAGAACTGCACCAAATCGATGGGCCACATCCGCAAGAAGTTTCAACAGGCATCCAGGAGTGTTCTTTCGATGAATACCATCTGTAAGGAAGCCCATCTGCTCGGTTATCATGGACGCGCTGCCGCCCACAAGCCTTTGATCACCAAGTCCAATTGCGCTGCTCGGCTAACGTGGTGCAAAGAACATTGACAGTGGACTGCTGAACAGTGGAAACAGGTTCTCTGGAGCAACGAATCAAGGTTCACCCTCTACCATTCGGACTACATGGTCTGGGTTTGGTGTCTGCCTGGAGAACGCCTCCTGCCGGAATGTATTGTGCCAACTGTGAAGTTCGGCGGCAGTGGAATTATGCTATGGGGGTGTTTCTCCTGGTATAGCACGGGACCCTTGGTCGCAATTCCTGGTAGACTCAACGCCGAGACCTACTGCACCATTTTGGATAACCATGCGCTTCCTACATTGTGGCAGTTTTACGGGGTGGACCCATGTTACTTTCAGGATAACAATGTCACCTGTCATGTTGTCAACAATGCCACCTGTCAGGTCCACTACGGCTTGGTATGGTGACAATGGGGTTAATCGAACGGACTGGCCTGCGCAGAGCCCGGACCTTAACCCTATCGAGCACCTCTGGGATGAGTTGGAGCGTCGACTTAAAGGGTGCCCCCACTGTTCGAAATCGGTGAAGGAACTGACCTGTCTTCTCCAAGCCGAGTGGAAGAAAATACCGCTAGCCGTCATACAACGCCTGGTTGAGAGTACACCCCGGAGGGTCGCAGCTGTAATCGCCGCTCGCGGAGGCTCCACCAACTATTGAAGGTGAATAAACTTTGTTTTCCTTTGCTATCACAGGTGTCCAATTACTTGTTGGTAGATAGTGTATATGTATATTGAGTAGCTAGTTTCAAAAGTACAGCTACCCAATTGTGAGTAGATGACATTTTTTCCCTTAAAAATGACACAAATTTTGGAGCCTGGATTTAAACACAGTATGCAACAGAAGTGTTGATTCTTATCAATGTAATTTGTTCTGCATGCTTGTTTCATAATGTATGTTGGTGAGTTTTCACTCTTAGAGCTCCTTTATTTACTTAAAATTAGGGATTACTGACTGGGATGACCATTGCCGAAAGCTTTAGTCACTGTCAAGGTCTCAGAATCATTCCTGGGTGATCTTATCCTTATGAATCATTTGAAAGAACACACTCACAGCTGGAGAAATCACTCCCATTTCATAAGTAATGATACTCATAAAATAGCACAGCTTTGCAATGTTCCAGCAGTATCAGGCCATGTGCCATGCAAATTTTCTTTCACACCATAACATCCTCAGGCAACACTTCTGACTCCTACCAAGACAGATACATAATTCTTCAGCAGTTTTTACTATCTCTTAGGCCTTCCAATCAGTATGAAATAAAAGGAACCCAAGTTTTATCACCAAGCAATCATTTGAAGTTCAGTGCTTCTATTAGGGGTATGCAAAAGTTATCGCCACCTCAGCTAGCGGGTGATGTTGGGGTCTAACCGGCTGGTGACCCGTGCTATCAGTTCATACATGCAGCCAAGCATGGTGGTTGATAAAGTTCATTTGTGGCACTGTTTGTTATTCATGTTTAATTTAAGGAAAAGTGTGAGTGAAGCATATGGTTCAATATGTTAGGTGTATGGTGAAACAGTTATGGATGAGTGGACATGTTGAGAATGGTGTACTGGGTTTAAGAAATGTGATCTAAGCTTGGAAGACAAGCCACGTGCAGGTAGAATGCAAGAACTCACAGATGAGGAGCGGGAATCACTGTTGCAAGAAGATGCCACACAATCAACCACGCAACTGGCAAAATGTTTGAAAGTGGCTCAATCGATGGTGGTAGTGTGTCTAGGCTTTAGGGAAGATCCAGAAGATTAGAAGATTGGTAAGTGGGTTCCGCATACTTTAATTGACTGTAATATTGGTGAATGATTGGGCATCTGCATATCGTTGCTGAAGAGGTTTCAAGGGAAGAATTTCTTGTGAAAGGTTGTCACTGGGGATGAAAAATGGGTCTATTGCGACAATCCCATACACAAGCGATCCTGGGTCAACCCAGACCAGCCATCAACATCCACTACAAAACAGGATATCCATGGGAAAAAGGTGCTGTTATGTGTGTGGTGGGATATGAATGGAGTGCTGTACTTCAAACTGTTGAAACTGGGCGAAACAATCACTGCACAATGATATAGCAATCAGTTGATGAAACTGAATGCCACAATTGAGCAAAAACACACACAGACAGGTAAAGGACGTCACCCAGTCATCCTGTTACACGATAATGCCAGACCACATGTCGGTACCACCATGAAATCAACCTTTGAATAGTTACACTGGGAGGTTTTATCACACTCGGCTTACTTCCCGGACTTTGCACCCTCAGACTTTCATCTGTTTTGCTCTATGCAACATGCCCTAGCCAAACAGCTGTTCACCACAGTTCTAGAGGTGGAAAATTTCACCACTGTGTTCTTCAGCTCAAACCCCAAGTCCTTCTATCACAGGGCTATTGATTTGTTGGCTGAAAAATGGCAAAAGGCCATTGATGCTAATGGTCAATATTTCGTTGAATAAATGTATACTGGTTTCCCGATTGTTCCTGTCTCGTTTCTCCGTAAAACAGCGGAAACTTTTGCATACCCCTAATAGCCAGAGTTTCTTGTTCATTGAAACTGGTTAGGTTATTGGTTGCTGTACCCCATTTTTGATTCAGAGTTACAAGCTGACCATTCTCATTCACCTCTGGCATCACAAGTCTGTTCTGATGAGCTGGAGAGATGTTGGCTACCCACCTCTTGATCCACACAAATTGTCACCCTCTTTCATTAAAAATCTGCTCTCTATACATAAGAGTGCTACTGGCTGAATGGTTTAAGGATGATAGCCCACTCTTGATATATACACAGTAAGTCTGAAAAGTTCCAGGAATGATTTTTTTTTTGATGTACTATGCATGCTATCTCTTAGGCAACATATCAACTACTTTCCATGAACCCTCTGTAACGATTGTGTTCACACAATTCTGCTTCAACTCTGGTTAGCAGTGCATGTGTTTCTCACACTGGAATTTGGACCTTGTCACATTGTAGATGACGAAACAAAGGGCTAACATTAAGTTCTGCTTTAAATGTGGCAAATTTGCACCCAAAGTGTACAAATTGATGAAACAAACATATGGTGATGAATGTTTATCTCAGTCCTGGGTGTATGAACATTTTCGCGATGGTCCACAATCATTGGAAGATGATGAAAGAAGCAGATGACCTTCAACAAACAATACTGATGAAAATGTGCAGTCTGTTTGCGAACTGCTGGCTATGGATCGTTGATTTACATGTCGAATGATAGCAGAAAAACTAAATGTTAGTAAGACAGCAGCGCACAGTATTATTTGTGATTAACTTTGTAGGCAAAATAATGTGTGAAATACACATTTACTCACCCTACATTCATTGTAGAACTAACACTATTTTTTTAAGCCCGATTTTCATCAATTCATGATATGAACCACATGTACCTCGATTTTTTTTATATTATAAATATATATACTTATAAAGATCAAATATTTAATAATTTATTACACTGTAATTGAAATAATATTTGAGGAAATACTGTTTCGATTGATAAAATTTAACTTACCTTAAAAACCACGTAGTTTGAGAATACTTACTCCTTTAGTTTTGACTATTGTTGCTATAAGACTTGTTACACATAAATATATTTTTTTATTACTTTTACTAAATTTTAAGTCTAAAATACAGGTGTATGAGGTACAGTAGAATTTATTGCCAATATGACTTGATGTCTTGGAACCCAAGTTTTCAGTGCGCCACGTGGCTTCATATTATAAAGTCAGAAACAACAGTAACAAATTATTCGTGATGTTCTTGGCAAGCAGAAGGTGTGCGCTTAAGTTCATCTCACACTTTCTTACTCTGGAACAGAGAGCTGCGAGTGACTGGTTCAAAAACTTGGTGGAAATGGTGAATGGCAACCAAGATTTTCTAAGCAAGATAATAACTGGTGATGAATCAGGGTGCTTTGAGTATGATCCATCCATGAAACGACAAACTAGCGAATGTTCAACCAAATCAATGCTCATTGTGTTCGATTCTTGTGGGATTATCCACTATGAATTTGTGCCTGAAGGACAAACATGCAATGGCCTATTTTACAAG
The DNA here is from genome assembly GCA_039090855.1 of Macrothele yani. Classification (NCBI taxonomy): domain Eukaryota; kingdom Metazoa; phylum Arthropoda; class Arachnida; order Araneae; family Macrothelidae; genus Macrothele; species Macrothele yani. The sequence goes on from CM077014.1 coordinate 9,144,911, forward strand.
GAAGTCATGGGTCATCTTTTTAAGAGAAGTTGATGAGTTAGACTGGATTTGCATCAAAGTGGAGTATGGTTCATTCTCAATGACAATGCTCCTTTGCACACCCCAACCACTGTTACCCAGTTTTTGACTAAAAACCAGGTGACAATGCACATGCATCTCCCTTGCTGACTGGATTTAGCCCAGGCAGCCTTTTTCTGTTCCCAAAACTAAAAGAACCCATGAAGGGAAGAAGATATAGGTGCATTCCAGGCATTCAGAGGACAGTCACAATTTACCTGAAGAACATACAAGAAAATGACTTCTCCAGGGCATTTGAGAAACTTCTGGAATGATCTAAGTTGTGTATCGAAAGAGGAGGGGGACTATGTTGAAAATTAAATCAACAAAATTGCTACAGGTAATATATTTTTTTTTTCACTGAATTATTCCTGGAACTTTCTGGACCGACCATGTATATGTGAGATACTGTCAATCATTAAAACCTTAGCACTGTTGTTTCTAAGATACTGGTGTGTCCAAATCCAACAACCATACCAAGTTCAAATTTATGTAAACATTTCATTGCACCAATTCTCATGTTGTATTGTATACACCTAGCATCTGTACTTGCCTTAACCCTTTAAGTGGATAACCTGAGTTCAGCTCATTCGCATGCTAACAACCCTCGTGAAAATAAATGAACTGAGCTCACCCTATGTACTACTGCTGCTAAGCGCAATCCCAAGCCTAACTCACATGGAAGCTTCAGAGAAAATGCTTTGCAACGAGCAAATGAACTACTCTCATCTAACCAATTTTTGTGATGTGAGTTTCCTTTTGTTCTCTTGTTTTTCAAATGCTTAAGGTAGTTGGTGTTTGTTTTGGCTTTTGCTGGGTGTTTGCTCACAAATTATTTCAAAGTGAGCCTATTCACAGTATTTTGGAGAGTCAGACAGCTCCAATGATTAAACTATTTCATATGATTATGGTTCTAGTTCAGAAGAAAGAACTGATGACTGGCTTTCTGACCAGGAATCATCATCATCATCATCATCAGAAGAAGAGGAATTTGCAACTTTGGAAACTAGCAGAAACATTTTTACTCAAATTGACTTAATTTAGTATTTTATTAATTCCAATGCTTCTTGCATTACTTTGTTTCTCATAAAATGTTTGTTGTAAACATAACTATAAATGTAATTAACAGAAAGCTAGAAAATGCATTTTTTTATCCCATTTCATTCCAGCTTAGTGTTTACATGTTCCAATATTCACACTTGCCCAAATGGGCTAGAATGTCTTGTTCCATGGTGAAGACCCAAGTCCTAAACATGTTGTTACATAAAGCAGAAAGTGGTTCTACATTCATGGCCTCTCATGAGGAAGCCATGGAAGTAAACTTTAATGTCTGAAGGATTAAATCGCATTATGCAAGAAGCACAAGGTGAAAAATTTGTGTGCCTGGAAAAAACCTACAAAATGCATGGAAAATTTTGGTCATAGTTTCACATATCTGGTACAGTTTTCTAATTTTTTTTTATTTTCCATTTCTTGTTTTGTTTTATTTTATTTTGCTACTAGGCACAGAATTTCCAGAAGTGAAGATATCATGTTAAATACAAACATACTTTTACGCTATACACACACTGCAGCCATACACATACATTCTACCTAGGTGAAAAACTGTCCATTCTGCAAAGCAGGTAACAGGAAAATTATAAGTTGTGGTTCCATCTATACAATGGCAAAATAATTTCTCGAACTTCACTTTTAGAACTGAAAATATTATGCTAAACCTAGAGATGTGTTTACACCACCTTGTAAAAAACTGTGCTCCAGAAAGAGTATTAAGTACTAAGAATATCATTTTCATAGCCAGAGCTACAAATTGTGAAAAAATCTAACTCCACTTCCATACATATATACAATTATGCCAAGTAATGTTATGAGCACACTGCTTTTTGTATGTTAAAAGTTAAAATTATAAAATGCTTCCAGTCTTGGGTATCAGCATATTTACTTTTTCAGAACTGAAATCCATGAAATATACATGACCTGCCCACTTGGAAGATCTTTACAAGAAAAAGTGTCTGCACTGCTGAAAGTTTTGAACACTAGATAGATTAGGCACTGTAACTAAAAATGTAAACAATGGGTGATAGCAGAATGTGGTTTCACCAATGAATATGTTGTTTAAAATTAGGTAAACCCGCACTTTAATCAACAGTGAACAGATGGAATACATAATTTTAAATTAAGATAAAAAGAGAGAGCCATTTAATTTCAGCTTGTTATTATGCAATTGAAACATTTTCTTTTAGTGATATTTATGTACATGTAAGCATCTTGCAATGGAAATGCAGAACAATGTATTATTAACAAAAACAGAAAAAGGAATGCTACTTCTGTAACTGGATATATGTATTTCAGTAGTGAAACAAAGTAAAATGCCACAATGGATTGCTTAAAAATAAAATGATCCTTTTTAGAATCTGCATTTTTGAACTTCACTTTTTAGTTGGTAAAGTTCGATGAACACTTACCGCACGTGGGGCTTGGCTTTCAATTCATATTTCCGTTATGTGGATGCGGCACGGGGGTTTTTCATTTGGCCACGGGTCCGCTTCTTTTTTTTTTCTCCGTTGGAATTTATTTTGTCTCATCACCAAATAAGTTTTTTTTTTGCTGCATCCTCATTTACTTCAATATTTATTCATACCCTAGTACTTTCAGTAAAACTCCTTTACCGTCTTCGAGGGGACGTTTTGCTCCGACTAGCACGGACCGTGTCAGCTGGGCATTTCGGTAGTTCTCGCGGGCTGCTCATCCAACGGAGAAAAAAAAAAGAAGCGGACCCGTGGCCAAATGAAAAACCCCCGTGCCGCATCCACATAACGGAAATATGAATTGAAAGCCAAGCCCCACGTGCGGTAAGTGTTCATCGAACTTTACCAACTAAAAAGTGAAGTTCAAAAATGCAAATGCATTAATGCACGTTAAATAATATAACCTCCAATATCGGAAGTAAATTGAAACTTTTTAGAATCATTTGATTTTATTTCTTTCAACTAAATTTTAATTATCATCATAGTTGAAGGAATTTAAATCTGCTTGCTTTTAACAACTGTGTGAGTTTTAATTTTCACAATTTTAAGGCCAGAACAATATTTTCATTTTCACTTATTTTGGCTTGAATTTTAACTCTTTATTATATTATTTTGGTTAAATCTTTCATCTATGCCCATCCCCATTTCTCAACATGATCAATCAAAGGAAGTTTTTATGTTCAACATCATCAGCTATGTCAAAATCATAAAACTATTGACATTAGGCTTACAGACAACAAGAACAGAGGGTTAATCTATCATGAACTTTTTTGGGTAGGCCTAATTTTTTACTTTAACCTTTCAATGAAATTATAATATCTGCAATATTTTAGGCACTGTATCTAATATTTTCTCATTGCCTTTCTCATAAAACAAAAAATGTGTGGAACAGAATAAAGATGGTAACTTATACATACTGTAAACCTTGAGGATTAATGGCCTAAGTACCCAGACTGGTTCACTTAATGCCCAGATTGGTACACAAAGTTACTTTTGGGTGATAGGGCATTTGAAGATAAGCCCCATTCTGAATGCTCTTCTGAAGCATGTAATGAAGAAATACTGGCAAGTCCAACTTTCAGCAAGCCCGTAAAAATTTTGCCCATAAACTTTCAGATCATTGGACAACACCCATTAGGAGTATTCAAGCTACTGGAATAGTCAGAAATCTAGATAAAAAGGTACTGGCTAAGAACCAAATTAATATCGATGATATATGCATCTCTGTAAACTTGGCACAAAACCGACCTATTCTTGGATCAAATTAGTATACAGAGAATTAGAAAAAAAAAAAAATGCATGCCAAGCAAGAATATTAAAGGCACTAAATCTTTTAGCAAAAAGGGGGTAGTTTCAGAAATTACTTCAAAAGTTGATCTTCACCCAAAGGAGGGCATGTTTTTTTATTATTTTTTTATTGGAGGTTTAACGACCACTGTGAGCAATCAGTGGGCTATAAGATGTCACCTGTCCCTAATTTAGAGCCACTAGTTCCAGGGAATGAAGAGAGCCAGTGCTGTAAGACAAGTATCCATGCTTCACCGGGATTTGAACTCAGACACATTTCAGACAGATGATCAGAAGTGATCGCTTAGACCACTGAGCTAGGGGAGCAGCAGGTCATGGTCTGAGTTTGGTGGGATTGCAAGCCATCATTAGCTGTTGGCACCTAACCAAACAATCACTGAATCTTTACTCTCAGTAACCTGACCGAGTAAACAAGTTTGGTGAATCGGAAAGGTGTTGTCCTTTGTCACAATAATGCTAGACCACATGTGGCTATGGCAATGCAGCACAAATTGCAAGAACTTGGCTGGGAACTTTTCCCTCACCCAACATTTTCACTGGAATTAGCACAACAGATTTTAACTTGTTTTGCTAATGGCAAAGTCATATGGCCCATAAAACCTTGAAAGGTTGTACAGATCTCAAAATGGCAATTCAAAATTTGTTGACTCCAAGAACACTGCTTTTTTTTTGTAGGGAAATTAAACATCAATGGAATGATGGGAACAGGTCAATCTATGCAACAGATTGAAATAAAACATTATGTAAGTAAAAACAGCTTTGTTTTTCATGTATGTTCAAATAGCGAGAACTTTTGCATTTACTCAATAGTTTGTCATTTTGAAGATATAGACTTATATGAGGATAGATTAGTTATTAAGAGAAATGATTACAGTTAAAGAATGAGTTCTTGTGATAAGATATCATGGTTAAAACCATCTAAAATCATATCACTGAAAGACTAACCATCATCATCATCTCTGAGGTCACATCTAAAATGCTATCTTCCATAGAGGTCCCATCTAACACTCTTCCCATCTCCGAGGTCACATCTAACACTCTTCCCATCTCCGAGGTCACATCTAACACTCTTCCCATCTCCGAGGTCACATCTAAAATGCTATACATTTCATCTTATCATTCAGGGCATTTCTCAAGGTGATTCTTAGTTTTGTCAACCTAAAAGTGATTTTAGATGCTTTTAACCATGATATCACAAAAACATAAACTTTAACCATCATCATTCATAATAATAACCACTGCACTTTTAATTCCTTCAAAACAGAGAACTACTTAGCAAGCTTTTCTAAGGGCCCAAAACTTGTAACACCAATGACAAGAGCAGACAACGCAAAATAAGAAATGGGATCACTGAACATATTCTGAGTAATATCTCTAATTGGAAAGGAAGATGCAGCCCATCATAGGTATTACACTCTCTAGTGAAAATAAAATATGAATGGGAAATTTATAAAACATTCTATACTGAAAATTCTATTTTTAACTGATGATTTAACCACATATCCATAGTAGCATTTTGGATATACTGAAAATGTACACAGATACCACCCTCTCCTGTTTTCAACAAATTGAAGCTGCTACATGAACTCAGTAACCATAAAACCCATTTTCAGAAAATAGAGCTGAAGCTCAGAGTTCAGAGAGAAAAAAAAATCTACAACAGAATTACTTCAGTCACTATATAACTCTTTTAAATAAATGCTAAGATAATTAACTCCTATTTCTTTTCCATATTAACTCTTCACACAATTATATATACTTTTTTGAAGGAATGTCTATCTAAGATATAAAAGCAATCAATGAAATTCCTAGGACATACATTTCAACTTAAGGCTTTTTGCCTACAGGGTTTATTTTAATAAAGGTTTTATTTTACATTCATATATCTAACTTTTGTATAGAACAACAATCTAAAAATTAAATAAAGAAGTACAAAATAAACCACTTCCTTTTCCCAAGAACAATGTCTCAAGAAAAGGAGAAGTGATTACACAGAAAACTAGACGTAATTATCTGGAAGTTATTATGCAGAAATAAGGGAATCAAAACACTTCCAAAAGAAAAAAATAATAAAGATAGTTACACTGGAATATTGCTTACTTTATCATATTTTTCATACTAATCCTATATGTCGAATTTTATTTGATAAAGCTACAAAAAGCACAACAGGTACAACTAAAAACCAACAACAGACAAGGAAGCTATAAACTGCACTTCAAAATATTGCTGTTTTTTCACCTGGTATTTTTAATCACTTACTATTTTCATTTTCCCCACACATACATTAAACCTAGGCTTAAAACTGTAAAACCCTACAACCACTTTAATTTTCATGTGAACATATAAAATTTTAACAAGTAGTTATCAACTGGTCCTATGATGGGCATTCTTTAAAAAGTGAAATGAATAATTACATTTTATCAAAACAAAGAAATTACAAAAAAAAAAAAAAAAACCACATGGGGGGAAAGTACTTGATGTTAATAACAACACAAGTAAAAAAGCTAATTACTAATAAATATATCACTGGCCCTTTATTACAATAGTTGAACTTGTTTAATATACATTAAAATTACATACCTCCAAGGGACACACTTTTATACCCAAATAAGTAGTATATATACAGAGTGATCATAAAGTTCCCGAACCCTGAATTAAAAAATATTGCATATGCTGTAAGCAAAAGTTCAACCAATTGATGTGGCAACACGAGTCAGCAACTCATCAAGATCAAATACTGCGCTTGTCGAATGCCTGAAGGAAATTGGTACAGTGCCAGAAATGAATAACTGGTTCCATGTGTGCTACGCAGTTTGCCTACTTTAGCATCGCAATCTGCACAGAGGCATGGATTTGATGAGGGAGCAGAAAATTTGTTTACTTGAAGCTTATTTGCAAATGCAGTCTTACAAAACAGTCTATAGAAAAGTTCAGGAAAAAATTTCCGCAGCATACTGTGGTAAGTAAATCAACGATACACAGTTTACTCGTACGATTTCAGCATACTGGAAGTGTTGATGATATGCCTAGAAATGGCCGGCTAAATGTGTTAATGCTGGAAGTGATAAATGATGTTGAAAAACATTTGCAACAGTCACCTACAAAATTGCTTCATTACTTATCTTAGCAAGTAAAACTTTCTTACAGCTCAGTACAGAAAGTGACTAAAAGATTGTAGCTTCATGCAAACAAAGTGAAAGTTGTTCAAGAACTTAAGGCACCTGATATGCATAAGCGCCTGTTGTATTGCCGTTGGTTTCATAAATTTACTCGATACAACAAGGTCTTATTGAACAATGTTTTCTTTTCAGAATGTTTTTTTTTTCCCCTTTCCTACAGGGATATTTAAAGGCCATGTTCACGCAAACAACCCACATGACCTGCAGTCCTTGAAAACAAACATTATTCAGGCTATAGCGGAAATCACACCATCTATGTTGAAACGTGTTATGAAAAACATGTGCTGCAGAGTGGATATTTAGGCTATAGCGGAAATCACTCCATCTATGTTGAAACGCGTTATGAAAAACATGTGCTGCCGAGTGGATATTTGCCTCAAGCAACACGGAGGTCATTTTCAGCATCTTCTTTAGGTCAACATCAGTTGCTCAAAAGTTGATGGAAGATGTATCACAGCTGTAAGTAAACTTTATGTATCTGTATAATGCGAATAAAAATTGTTCAAATTAGGGTTCGGGAACTTTTCAATCATCCTGCATTAATGACATTTCCAACATTGCTGCATAAGAAAACAAAGGGTGATTCAGTATTTCTAAGTATAGCGCTGGACCCAAAAATTATTCAATTTATTCAATTTTTTTGCATAACAATGAACAACCCCCCCCAACAACAACTTACTTTAACACCTCCCACCTCATTCAATAAATGCCACAATCACTAACAATTCAAGTATTGCATTTTCCATTTTTGCTTTAAATAATGATTATTCTACTAACAACATCATGAACTTCATTAGTGAGTATTTATTTCATATTATACATGCACTTCATTGCTATTCTTCCACTAACTAAAATAAGCTCGTACAATTAACACTTTTATTTAAAACTTTGCTTCTTTTGACATAAAAAAAAAAAACATAATAAGCTCCTATCTCTCAAAACATTTTACAAATAAAATATATCACACACATAAAAAACAAAAAAAAAAAAACACTGCACAATAATAGCTACCAAAAAATAATATGTACCTTGGAGACAGCATCCTTTATAGTGGTGGAACAATCATTGTTGTATATAACATTGGCTGTGATCATCCCACTGTTATTAATAATATATTTACAACAGTTAATCCATTTTTTAAAGAAGGAATGACTAGATAATGCTGGACAGATTACTTTTGAATATCCAAGTTGCTAACATAAATGATGTTGTTCAAGACATAATAAAGAAAAACAAAATAACAAAACAAAAGAAAATATATTTTACATTAAAACATAAAGGTTTTACAATGCTTCATAACAATCTACTAATATTTAAATCTTCATTTGCTGTTGTGATGACCAAATCATATCTAGCAAATATGTTACTTCTGTCTGAGCACAGTGCTTAGTTCAGTACAGTACAATATTCCTTTAGGAATAGGATGTCTGAGAATTCTAAGAAAAGTGTTTCAAATTACACAATAAGAAAGCATTACAGTGTGAATATAAAACCAATTTATTAACAAAAAAATCTTGAGGTACAGTTTACTGAAAAACTGATCACATCTGAGGAAACATTATGACTGAAGCTCAAAGAAACATGAGACATTACACTACTATGAACATACCACTGTATAATGTCATGTCTGGTGGTTAAAAAATTTCTATCAAAATCTCATAAAATATTTTACATTTTCTTCACAGAAAATGGTTGCTTTATGATGCCAGATACAAATACAATAATTACATCCAGAGCTTGCAGTATGTACACATGCATTGCAAAAGATGAACATAATATATTAACTAGAAATATCTTTAACAAACTACAAAATCACCAGATCTTGTAGAAACAAATAGAGGATCATGAGAAATTCAAAAAGCAGAAAAGATTTCATGAAATCTGATGGCTTCATTCTACGTACCAAATTTCAGAAAATGCATTGCATAATAAGATTGTTCACATAAAACAGTGACATTCTTGAGGAAGTTTAATATGAAGAACAGAATGGCACATGTGTGAAATTAAAAAAAAAAAAAATAGATTGAGAGCTACATACATATAAAAACATATATATTGACTTTCTGCATTTCTTAATTTAAAATGCTTTTGAACTTATAAAAGAAATATAAGCAGCTGCATCCTGTCTACTGTATTCAAATATTAAACAACATTCTAACACAAATATCCATGAAAACACATATACTGATGATCTATTTCTTTCCTCCCATCAGATTTTAGTAAGTAATGAATTTAAGAACAATGCTTGCATCAGAACCTTACCTTATTGGTTGATACCAATCACTTCATTTTACAGTACACCATAAAGGCACAGAAAAAAAAACCAATCTTATTTAAAACTAACTGTTGGACAAATACTGTGTTATTAACAATATTATTGCAAATTCGGTTACTCCAAATTATTTAGTTACTTGTTGACTTCACAGTACCTGGATCATTACTGAATGTCAACAGTATTTATTTTTACAAAGAATACATGCTTTAATGTTGTTACTAGATTCTTAACCATTAATTTTACCAATATATCTCATGTGATTCTATCATAAAGTTCACATACCATTATGTGACTACAAGGTTCTTCACAAAGACACTTTAAGTTTTCTGTTATACACGTTATAAGTGGGTACAGTCTGTGGTGTTGCATTAAATTATTCAATTCATATATAATTCAGTTAAAAAGTCCTAAAAATGTTACTTACCGAAGTGTGTCTTCGGTCCCACATCGGTAGTTTGTTCATAAACCTATGTTTGATATCGTTTGAAGTATTTCTTTATCTGCGTGCTGATATCGCCTTACTATATTATTAGTTATAAGTTAGCTTTATTTTACTTTTTTGAGAGCCTTTTGGTCAAAAGTTGCATCAAACTTCTATAGGATTGTATATGGTGTCCAGCCATTAGGGCTAACTTGGTTTTGGCATACTAGATTGTGTTGACTTTGTATAGAGTAGGGAGAGGTTTTCTAGATGATAATTAAAAAAAGTCTTGAATTAAGAGCCCTGTATACACTATTTACATTGTCTTGTGCGATATTATATCCCTTTCTTTGGTTGGAGGTTAAGTTTCATTCCACTTGAAGCTCTACATCGTATTTGGACATTAGGGCTATTTCATCAATGCTGAATTCTCATAGAGTTGCAGAAGAAATCTCCAAGTTAGGCCAGGTTCGTACAAGATAAAGAGGCTTAAAAAATCCAAAGTTAAAATCACTATATACATTATATATATATATATATACATAAAATCACTACACATATTATATTAATTTTACATTCTACTATATTCTGAATTCTTACATACATACATACATACATACATTCATATCACTAAGCTGTTCTCTGGGATTTAGAGGTTAAATCCACAAAGAAAAGACAAACTACCAGATAATTTTGAACATTATTTACTTACTGTTGCCATATCAAACTCCTCCATTTACAGCAATCTTGACACACAACTCGGGCTTCGCTGACATCCATCGCACCACGTACACAAAATCTTCTATGCTTTATACTCATGATCTTTTTCTCATGCAGACACTCCTGAATATGATCCTCCCATGACTTCCTTGGCCTTCATCTGCCTTTCCTTCCTGCCACTTGGGCGGAAATTTTTTTTAGTAAGCACCTCATCACTCATTCTTTCAACATGGCCAAACCACCAAAGCACATTAGTCTCCACCTTGCTAACAACATTTTGCTTCACATTACAAAACTCCAACACATCTTCATTTCTCACATGATCAGAACATGTCTTGCCACAACCCTCCTGTAAGTAAAACATTTCTCCAGCACACAAACGGCTTCTATGTTTCTTCTGTAGTACCAGGTTTTACTGCCATACATCAGAGTAGGAACAATTACACTTTCATACACAGTTATACAGGACTCCCTGAGAACCCATCATTCCTGTGAAAACCTCCCAAGGCAGCTATGACTTTCAATGAAGAATTCACTCTCCTACTAATTTCACCATCCAATTTGTTCTCTCTGTCAAACATGCTTCCTAAATACACAAACTCAGTCATTTGGTCAATCACTGTGCCATTTAGACTTATGTTACATTCAGTACTACCAGTTTCCCCGCTCAAAAACCATAACTTTGGTTTTTCCCTTATCAGTTTGAATTTCATGCAAACTTCGTACATCAGGGACAACATACTCTTCAACTGACTTTTGCTCTCCGCCAGCAGGACAGTCTCATCAGCATACAGCAATCTGCACACACGGATATCACCAAGACATAAACCAGTATTGTCCATCTTGGCATCATGCATGGGTGCATCCATAAATATATTAAACAGCCATGTTGACATTACACAACCTTGCCTGACTCCTGCAACAATGGTAAACCATTTTGATACGACACCAATTACACGTACACAAGCTCTACTGCCAGCATACATACATGGCTTTCACACTATTAAGAAGATTCCCAGTAACACCATATTCATTCAACACCTTCCAAAGAAGTGTCCTATTTACTCGGTCATATGCTTTCTCCAAATCTATGAAGGCAGCAAAAACTTTCTTACCAATAGCCAGATACTTTACAATCATCATGCGTATTGCAAAAATTTGGTTAGTGCAGAATTTACCAGGCATAAAACCACTCTGAACATCCCACACTTTCTCTGATGTAAGACTCCGTACTTTTTCAATAATGACCTTACCAAACACTTTCTCTGGCACACTCAGTAGGCTAAATACCACAATAGTTCTTGCAGTCAGTCTGATTACCTTTTCCTTTGTACAAGGCAACAATGATAGCATCCTTTCAATCCCAAAAGACCATTCCTAGCTCCCAGCACAACTGGCAAATTTCAGTTAACTAATCAATTACAGAGTCACCACCATATTTCAACATCCCAGCAGTTGTGCCATCAACTCCCAGAGCCTTACCATTCTGAAGAGATTTTAGAGCTTTACACATATCTTCTCTTGAGATTCCTCCTGTGCTTCCCTCCTTCACTGTGACATCATCTGCTTCTGCCTCAGAATCACCTTTGCTTTCCTGATCTAATAACTCACAAAAGTATTCACCCCATCTTTCACTGAACTCATTGGGCTCCCATATCATTTCCGTGATCCTATTGTTCACACAACTTACAACTTTGCTTCCCCTATTTTTCCTGAGTCTTATGTACTTCCAGAAAGTCTTTCTATCTTTGCAAAAAGCCAATTCATGCCTTTCCACCTGTTCCTTCCTATCTTTTGCCCTGTTCTGGATAACCAGCTTAGCTTCTTCATGCTTTTTACAGCGGTATTCATCCACAGAAACTCTACCTTGCAACATCCCCAAATAGGCATCCTTCTTTCTCTTTACTGCCACTTTAATCTCACTATTCCACCAAGCATCACCTCCATTGCCACCCACTAATGTGGTGCCACAGACCTCTTCAGCAGCAGTGACAACACAGTTCTTAAAACATTCCCACTTATTTTCTACATCTCTCTCACATGTCTTCTGCTCTTTAAGTCATTCTCTGAGTAAGTTAGAGTAACGCTGATGATCTTCAGGGAGCCTTTCATTCAACTTTCATTCTTTCCATTCTAGGCCTCTTCCTTTTCTTCCAACCAACATTCAGTTTCACTCGTGACACTACCAAGTAATGATCAGAGCTAACATCCACATCTATCATCACACGAGTGTCAACAACTAAGTGTTTCAGATGCTGATCATAAACCACAAAATCTGTAACACTCCTTTGACCAAGAGTACGATTTTCCTAAGTATATGTGTGGATAACTTGTGGTTGAAAAACTTATTAGATACACACAAACCATGCTCTATGCAGAGTTCAATTAATCTTTCACCATTATCATTTGCACAAGAGTAATTAAACTTACCCAGAACATCATCAGAAATTGCATTTTGCACACCTACTCTAGCATTGAAATCACATGCATTATATTATAACATTCTCTTTAGTACCAAACTGGCTCAAAACATCTTTTAGCTCATTCCAGAAATATTTCTTCCTATCAGAAGATTACGCATCACAAGGGGCATACACTACAACAATTACTATTCTTGGAAGTTTCACTTTGAAACATATCCAAAGAATTCTCTCATTTATGCAGCTATAGTGAATCAAGTTATTCTTCATTTTTTTCACTTAAAATCACACTTACACGAGCCTGTCTTCTCATATTATCCAATACCTCAGACCAAACACTCACTGTTCTATTCACTTCTATCCCAATTTCCTTATTTTTGGTTTCACTTAAACACAGCACATCCAATCTATACTTATTTATTTCTTGAATCATTACTTTATCTTTCCATGTATACCTCTAGTATTCCATACACCAATCCTACACTCACTCAGCCGAGATCACTTTCTTGCATGTCCTTCTAGTTCGATTATGTGGTGGACTGCCCTTTCCAAGAATAGTAGGTCTACTGTATCCCACACTTGAGTCCGGAGCATTATATCTTTGTTTCTTTTTAATCAGGCAAGTACACCACTGTGGGGGGATTAGCCCACAGCTGATCGTTCCAGTTGGTCATTCAACCTAAGGATTCAGGAACAAAACCCAGTGAGTTGGGGTCTTTTCACCAATGTCCCACAGAACTATCTTGTACCTATCCAAGACTCACAGAGGCCCTTGTTGCTGTTCTGTGTGCCATTGTTGCCCATTGAGCACCCCGAGGAGGCAAACCCATCTCTCACTAAGACCGCCCCACAAGTTAAAAACACTTAAAAACAATTAAAAACGATCACATCCAACCATACAGGAACCACAGTTGATATATTTCTCCCAAAACTCCATAAGCATCTTCAGAAAAAGTGTTTATACATCAGCTGCCTGCAAGCAAGTATCATCGTACAGAAAGTAAGTCCACGATCTCGTCAGCCTTGCGACAGTGGCACCATTTATCAGAATGTACAATAAGTATCTTTGGTTATCTGTATTCAACTTCTGTTTCTTTTTCTTTCCCCCCTTTTTTTCTTTTTTCCTGCTTCATATTTTCTCTCTAATTATTTGACATGCTGGAAGTGTAATTGAATGAGCTACAGTATGATGGTAGATAAGCTCAATGCTTATATTGTATTAATTTTATGTTGCAAGTTTTTCACAAAGTATCTGCTTGAGCTGTCCAGCTCAAGCGGTATATTTCTTTTGAGAATACAGGGTTCATACCCATTTTAAGAATTAAAATTTAGCACTTTTAAAGCACTACTTAAAAATTTTTAAGGACTCTTGTGATTTTATGCCAACAACACACAGAACAATTAACGATGAAAGGTTTCATAGCTTCATTATGCAGATAAATAGAAAATTAGCACTAAATGCTTATGATACAAAAAAACTAATCAAAAATATATTTTAAATTGCATAAATAAATCAATTCTGAAAAAAAAAAGATAAAAGAAAAAGGCAATGCAAATAAAATAAATTATAATAAAAATCCATGCAACGTTTGATTAGCACAATATAAGTTTTCTGCTAAGATGCGGGGAAATAAAATGTCACAACTTTATGTGCAAGTGAGTAATGAAAAATCATCAAATAAAAAACAAAATAATTAAAACTGAAATTAAAAGATTTCCAACAAAGAATGATCTGGAGAAAACATTAATCTTTAAAACCAGCTATTAAGAAAGAAAGAAAGTTCCTGGGAATCTGGCAAAATAAAAAACAGGAAAGATGACACCAAATTTTCGGTTGTAATGAATCCATTCTAAAGCGAATTAAATTTATCAAAGCTGTTCAAAATCAATGGGACTGATTTGGAAAACAATCAACTGGTTCCAACAATCGATAAAACATCCAGAAATAGAAACATCTACTTAGTTCCACCAGCGGCTAAAAAGCATGTTACGAAAATTAAAAAATGATGAAAAAAAGTTTCTCATACTACAAGGAAGGTACTAGAGACAAAAATATTTTCAAATCGAACAGTTAAAAAAGAAATATAAAAAAGGAAACATTATATAAGCTTACATCTGCTAGCGGAAGAATTTTGCATAGCGGAAAAGCTGAAAATAGGCGAAAATTATTCTTCATGGTAAAAGCATTTGACCGTTACACAGCTAGTGAGAAATCTTTGCGTTATTTAAAGAGGATAATGCTCCACATCTCTGTTCTGGCGAATGACATACAGTGAAGAAGAAATTTCTCAAGGATACAGCTGCAAACTAAAGTACACAAACACCATCTACTGACAGAACTGTGAACTACAAAATTCCTTATATTGTATATGTGTTCTACATGGTAAATGGCATAGGGTGTTGAAAGAATTTTTTAAATCGCACGCACATGCAAAAACAGTGATATTGAGAAAAACAGAAAAAATAAGCATATGCGCCCCTAATGGCAAAATTGTGCACTATTTTGGGAAAAAAATACACACACAGTTTGCATAGTTAATTGTATCTGACCAAAGAAAGAAGTTTTTCTATCGGATTTTTAGTCCCGCAGATATTGCTGTAAACGGAAATGTGAACTTATGCTCTCTAGTGCCAGACTTATGCACTACGAAAAATTTGAAATTATATGAGAAATATTTCCCACAGAAATGCTCTCCAACAAAGAAAGAATTTTTCAAATCGAACTCTTAGGGGCAGAGATATTGACAAAAATAAGATATGCTTTTATGCACCCTGGCGGGAAAACCATGCATTATTTTAAGAAGAAAGTATTCTCAAAAGGTCTTTCGATGTGAGCGGTATCAGTCAACGAAAGAATTTTTCAATCGAGTTTTCAGGAGCTCAGATTTTGCTACAAATACATCAGGCACAGAAATTAAGACTTATTCTCCCTGGTGGCTAAACCATTCTTTATCAAATATTAGAAATTATAGGCGAAGCATTTCCTATCCGCAGCTGTATCCGGTGCATAAAGAAGTTTTCTAATCGGAATTTTAGAAGCAGAGATACCTGATAAAACGCAATTTACTTTAACGCCCGCCAGCGGAAAGTCTATGTATAACTTGAAAAATTTGAAATTATATGAGAACATTTTACACCGGAAACACTATCTAGCAAAGAAAGAATTTTTCAAATCTGAATCTTAGAAGCAGAGATATTGCCAGAAATAGGATATACATCTACGCCCCCTGGCGGAGAAACCACACATGATTTTAAGAAGAAAATATTCTCAAATGTTTATTGGCATGAACGGTATCGGTCCATGAAAGAATTTTCTCAATCGAGATTTTAGAAGCTCAGATTTTGATGGAAATACCTGCGAAGCAGAAATTAACACTTATGCCCCCTGGTGGCCAAACCATATTTTATAAAAAACTAGAAATTACAATCAAAACATTTCCCACCTGGAGCTGCATCCGGTGCAGGAAGAATTTTTCAAATCGGAGTTTTAGAAGCAGAGATATCGGGGAAAACACAATTTACCTTTACTCCCCCTAGCGGAAAGTCAATGAATTACTTGAAAAATTTGAAATTATACGAAAAACATGTTGTACTGGAAACTCTATCCTACAAAAGAAATTTTTCAAATTGGACCATTAGAAGCATAGATATTGTCAAAAATAAGACATACATCTACCCCACCTGGTGGAGAAACCATGCATTATTTAAAAAAAGGAATATTTTGAAATGGTTTGTTGATTTGAGTAGTGTGGGTCCACTACAGAATTTTTATTTTTCAATCGAGACTTTAGAAGCTCTGATTTTGTTGCAAATACATCAGAAGCAGAAATTAACACTTACGTCCCCTGGTGGCCAAACCGTTTTATACCAAAAATTAGAAATTATATGCGAAAGATTTCCCATGAGGAGCTAGCTGTATTTACTGCAGAAATAATTTTTCAAATCGGAGTTTTAGAAGCACAGACATTGGGGGAAACGCAATTTACTTTTACGCCCCCTAGCAGAGAATCTATGCGTAACTTGAAAAAGTGACTATACCTAAAATAATTTTCGCCATGAGTAGAATCGAATGGCAAAAGAACTTTTTGAATTGGATATTTAGAAGCAAATGTATGGAATAAAATGTATTTTGAATTCAATATCTGCATTTATGCCCTCTAGCGGCGAAATTGTGCATCGTAAAAAAATCAAAATAAAGGGTCATCATTCGCACATTTCAAGCTTTCTAATGCAAAAGAATTTTTCAAATCGGACTATTAGTTGCAAAGATATCGTGCCTACAGACGGTCGGACGGAGAGACGGACAAATCCATAACATAAGCCTGATCTTTTTTTACGAAAGATGTGCTAAAAAACACCACTCTCTTTAGAAGAATATTTTTACAAGGGAAAAAAAAGTGCACTTCGCAAATCTGTCAGAGTAACATAGACAAAAGCTCGCTGCTGAGGGCGAGGAGCGTGAGAAAATATGTCACATCTGGCGCGCACGCCCAAATCTGACATTATGTGAGTAACAGTTAGGAGGTAGAAGTGGGAAAAACACATGCACATGTTTCTTAGCGAGCATCCCTTTTGAGCGTCAGAAAAACCATTACATTAAACATTTGAAATATATGTATATATTGAAAGCTGTTCAGAACAACTGCGCAATTAAGGTGCAAATATAAAACACATTTCGAAAGGTTCATGACATAAAAAGTAGAGGAATGCACAACACTTTTACAATGTTAAATAAAATATAATCTAAGAAGAATCAATATTAATTAATTACAATATTTAATTTCGAAGAAAAATACGATACGGCAGCAGCAAATGCATGCAGCTTCTGTGGTGGGACGTTTTCTTTGGCTGGTTGCCAAAGACAGAGAAAAAGAGGGGTTTTTTTTTTTGCTCTGGGCAAAGAATATACTCTCTGCTCTGAAGCCAGCATCAAAGCTTTGATTGCAGCCGTTCGTAGTAATCGGCAATGAAAAGAAATCGTATTATACTAAATTCTCCGTAGAAAAATTAATTAAATGCGTAGTCCCTAGTATGTGGTTGTTAACCGTAAAAAATACGGAGAATCTGTAGTAAACAGCATCTCTGCACACAACACATACAAAGAAAATTAAAAGTAGTTTTGATAATCCGTAACTAATAAAGCAGTTGGTGATCAAACGAAACCAAAACCACTCATCATCACCGGAGCTTCTACTAGAACAATGATGACATCACCACAGAAGTGCATTTTTTTTATGTTGTCATATCAACACCCCAGATTGTGAGAAATTTCCCATCATCCCACACTCTGTGCTCCTGCAATGTGACATTACATACCCGCAAGAAATAATGAAGAAGCACCCCGTTTATAATTGGAGGAAGTTTACTTGCCCATTAAAATCACGCGAATCAGGCATTCCGAGTTCTGAAAGTAAAATTAAGGACTTTTTAAGGACTTGGTGAAATATTTAGTACTTTTTAAGGGCCCTTAAAAAATAAAAAATAAAATATATTTAGCACTTTTAAGCACTTTTTTTGACCCATGCGAACCCTGGAATAAATAAAATGTATTCACCATCCAATTGTAATAATTTTGCTGTTCTACATGTTCTACTTTTTTTTTAATCATCAGATTTTATGCAAATACTTTCTCATTTTTTATGCATTGTTTTGTTAAATTTTTTACTAATCTTTAAATACATCCCTATTGAAAAAATAAGTTTTTTCAATACCTTCTCATACACATGGAGTTAATTTTGTCTTTTCTCTCAGCATCTCTAGCTAATTTGTCGAATCCACTGCCATGCTTTGAATGATATTATTCAGGGTTGAATAGTACCCGCAAAGTATTGGCCTAAGCATAAAAACTCATTTCCATGACATAACAGTCACAAAGTGATGTTAAGGTCTGAATATGCTGAAAGCGTCTTATCAGCAAAACTGTACTTTAAAAAAAGTTTTCATTCATTCTTCTAGATTAAATGGAAATCTCTTGTTGAAGAACTATGCCATCATTTTTTGGATTTATTACTAAAAGAACAAAAAAAAAAAAAAAAAACCAACACTGGATATGAAAATAGAGGCCCAAGAAAACAATTTAAAATTAATCCCACATCTAGAGAGAGAAAAAAAGGAACAAAAGCTTTAGAAAAATTATCATTTCAGAAAAAAAAACTCAAAATCAATAGAATTCAAGTTCAAAAAATACATAACAGTGCATAAAAAAGATTTAGAAAGTGATTTTTTTAATGCAAATATGACATCGATTGTCATTCATGTAACAAACTTCACAAACTTTGAAACTGTGGATGTCTTGGTGAATGAATCAAACCATTATCTTCCCCTCCCCCCCTCCCAATTTCAGAGCCTAACAACCTCTGGTTTTATGTTTTACCTTGGTTCACTGTCTTGACACACGTGCTTCTTAGTTCTGACTGAGTGATGAACAGTCTAATCTTCATGAATTATCTAAACCAGAATGTTGAATTGAGTTATGTTTGAAGCAAGTCAGGAAATAAATATTTTACACTGTAATACGTGGGGCACTGCTTATTTTTAACATTTAAGATTACATATATTGTGCATTAATGGGGTGTGAATCGATTACAAATTTTAACTGGTTAACCAAAATTAGTAAATCGATTAATTAATAATACCTTTAAATAAAATTGTATGCAACACTATTTCTGGGGGGGGGGAGAGACACATTTTTTCACTAAACCTTCCCCATACCAGCATTGTGTATACACCACTATCCCATACTATTGACTCAACTGTATCATCAGAGACTGCTACAGCATTGTAAATAACATAACAATCCACATCCATATGAATTACTTTAACACGGTTTTCACGGCTCCATCTTATGAAAAGAACTTTAATGAAAAAACTACTAAATTAATCATTGAACCTCTCTCATTGCATAAAGGTAAGATCAAAATCATTCTTATTGTTACACTGTGCTGCACACGTAAGTACTGCATTCATATTACTTAAACACACTTTCACCCATAAATGAATTGGGATGCTAGACACTAATAGACCTGGGTTGCCTAAATGCAGTCATATCACACAGTGAATTTAAGAGACTAGAAACACATATTCTTTCACTTCTGCAGCCATTTCAACTTTGCAACAATGATACAACACCCAGAGGGAAATGAATTGTTTTAACATAAGAACGCACCAATCCACAGGACACAGATCATGCAGAAAAGGTTTCCATAGCATATTAATAATATGCAGAATCTTTTATTGCTTGCATAACTGACAAACATGATTCATATTAAAAATGTGCAGAACTATCTGGAATGATGCACCTATGTTAGATTTCAACAATGAAGAATCTGAAGACAACTTTCCTAAATGAATAGAACAAGATTTCGGAAATACTTGTTTACACTTAAATGAATCCATTCCACATAGAAGCACAGATGTTACTGTCATGAATGGTGAACCTAGGCTGCTACAAGTAGGACAGTGCACAAAACACATTTACGCACGCATTTCTCGATGTATCAAGATAAAAAACAACAACATGTTTTCCATATGTTATTTTTTCAGGTAGAACCATTTAATGCAGTGGCGGCCCGTGACCAAAATTGCTGGGGAGGCAAACTACTTTTCAGCCTGGATTCAAATAAATTTATTCAAATTTAGAAGATGACAATCCGTTTTTTGGCGTAAATGTGACAAAGATGGTAAGTCAGATAATATCCAAAAACTTGAAAATTTTCGGATATTATCTGATTTACCATCCTTGTCACATTTATGCCAAAAATCGGATTGTCATCTTCAAAATTTGTATTATATGGTGTAATCCCGTATTTCTTTCTTGATTGTTCTGCTATTTTGGGCAATCACGGAATAGGATTCTTAACCTCCAGATTCGCTAAACATGAATGCTGGTTGCTTCGACTAGCAAATCCTGCGATTGTTATATTCAAATTAATCGGAAACTTGGTCGCTCTGGGTGGTGCAGTGGTTAGCATACCCGGGCGCTATCTGGGAGACGCGGGTTCGAGTCCCGATCCAGGACGATGAAATTTTAAAGTTTTCAGATATTATCTGACTTACCATCCTTTTCACATTTACACCAAAAATCGGATTGTCATCTTCAACATTTGTATTATATGGTGTAATCCCGTATTTCTTTCATGATAAATTTATTCAATTTAATGCCATTTTTTTTACAATATAATTTTTTTATTTACTTTCTCATGTGCGCAGTATGAAATAAGTAACGTGACCCGTGAAAAGATTTACAGAATTTTACCGGAAACGCACGTTTTACATGACTTACCAACACAAAACCTGTTTATGTAAGGCTCCGGCCCTTCGCCTAAATATATTTTTTTTTCAGTCTGAATTGCCCTCTTGGACTATTTGGGAACTGTTAAGCCAGTTTGAATATGAAATATATTGCATCGAAATAGATTTTTATTAAAGAGATCAACAGAAGATAAAAAGCAAGACTGAACTATACATCTTATTCATCTTAAATGAAATTCTATTGTATGTACGCCTCTGCCTTCACTGACGCCAAAAGAAAAAGTCTTGAAGACTTCTGAACACAGCGTTTACCTATACAGCAAGAGAGAAAGCTTACCTTACGCTTATATTGCCTTGTATACGAGATCTATCTTTCGTTCTTTCTCTTTGGCGAAGTGATTTATTATATGGTCATACCATGTCTGTTCTGCTTCCATCCTCTTCAGAAGCGCCTTCTCAATGGACAGAACTGATAAACTTGACAACCTTTCTTGCCCAATGGAGTTTCTCTTGTAGTTTTTTATTCTCTTCAGGCACGAGAAACTGTGTTCCACAGAGGCCGATGTTACAGGAATTGTTACTATGAGGGAAAGAAGTCTAAATAGCTCTGGCAGTGCCTGTGCTAGATTATTATTGTATATGGCAGATAGAAGTTCTGTTGTACTTTTGGCATTGTTCCACAGATCTCTGTCTGAATACAGATCTCTGTCTGAATACAGCTTGGTGCTGTCAAAGTATTTTTCATAAGTTTGAAGCAGAGCTTTAAAACAGTGTTCAGGAAAAATTCTAGAATGAGCTTTAAAGCACTGTGCATCGACCAGCTCAAGAAATTTTAATTTCTCAATGTCAGAAAACCGGCATTTTAACTGAGTTGTAACATCTATTACCTCATAATACAGTCTTCTGTATTGCACGATGGCTGGAATACCATTGCTTCCTTTAAATCTTTTATTTGGAGAACCAACCTCACTGCACACGTTATGATAGAGATCATCAAACTGTCTCTGATCTCGAAAGTACAACAATTTTTCACATAAGCCAGTAATTCGTTTGTTACAAAATGTAACATCGGAACTATTTGATTGCAGTACAGAGAAAGTAACCTCAGTTAAATCAAATATTGTTTTGTGTGAGAAGAGAAGAAAAACGAAATTAAAATCTTGAAGCCACCATTTCAGTCCTGCTGCTTCGTGAATTGTCTCATCATCATAGTTGGAATCATGCTCAATTTTTTCAAATACTTCAATTAGCAGGCACCTGTGGTCAGCTATGGTAGACACTGAACGAGATTTAAAGTTCCACCTGGTCTGAGATACACGAGGTGGTCTGGGTCCACCAACAGATTCTAGTAAATGAACACGCTTTGTCGATTTGGAAAAGAATGCACAAATTGCATTTAAATTTGCACAAAAAATATGTGATTCCTTCAACACTGACGCTGCTCTGCTCAAAACTAAGTTCAGCCTGTGTGCGTAGCAGTGAACAAATAATGCTTGAGGAGCATCACACTTCACTTTTGCTTGCAATCCATTCAGCTCTGATGCCATCACTGCTGCGCCATAATATGTCTGTGCAACTAGTTTTTCTTTGTAGCTAAATCTTTCCAGCTAACGATCCAGTAATTCTTTAAGCGAAGTAGCACACCGATCAGATCTTTCTACTGGTACTCCATCTTTCACGAATCGAACTATAATTGATACTTGTGCATGGGAGCTAATGCCTCTCACTTCATCAATCTGCCAAGAAAAAAAAACTAGACATTTTCAATATCTGCATTGATTTCATTTCTAACTATATGAGCAACTGATTCAATTAAATCATTCTGTATTGTTTTTGAAGTTCCTGAAAATGTACTATTCTCCATAAACACTATCAATGTTTCGTCACTCTTGGAGGGTAAATAAATCATCTCGAGGTAATTTCCCTTATTTTCTGAGACTTCGCTCTAATCGTGTCCACGAAATGGGAGCTCTTGCTGCGCCAGTAGTGTTGTAATATCAATCAACTTCTTCATTACATCACAATTCCTTTTCTACTTTTTCATTATGACGTAAGTCACTTGTTCTCTTCGCTTCGCTGAGAGAGTATTATCCTTATTTTGCCTAGCAACTGTAATTTAACAACTGCCAGAATGTGATCTTTACACATTTTGTGCCTGTCCAAAGCACGTGGTAAATTTTTCAAATCATTGAAGCCTTTCTCTTGCCAGACTTCATTGCCACTCACAGGAAACAGCAAACATGGCCAACAATATAGTTTTTTCGTTGATTCACTACCAGTTAGCCATTGTTCTTTTCTGTACCAGTCAATATTAA
Source organism: Macrothele yani (assembly GCA_039090855.1). Classification (NCBI taxonomy): domain Eukaryota; kingdom Metazoa; phylum Arthropoda; class Arachnida; order Araneae; family Macrothelidae; genus Macrothele; species Macrothele yani. The sequence goes on from CM077014.1 coordinate 9,168,384, forward strand.
AACCTCTGTTTGAAGTTTTGCCCTTTGAAGTCATCTTTTTCATTTTAGGTGTAGGCTTACCATAATTTTTAATTTGATTCTTTTCTTCAAAATCTCTTCTACTGAAAGGCTTTTTCAGTAAGCTATCCACCATATTAGATATGTTTGAAACAGACGCCATGGTCTGATAAACAACTCTTCATAAAACATAAATAAAATTGGTTACACAAACATTAGTGTGAAAGAAAAGCAACTAGGAAGAAGACGCTATGTAATGACGCTCGAAGCTGTCCGAATGAGGAGTTAACACAGCGGAGCTGCAGCTTACAGGGAAACAGCTGTTCCCATGAGGCAAGATAGCATCTGCCTCACAGAGAGTCCACGGTGCGCGTGTGCTCTTTGTATTGGCAGTTCCACCGCCTACCTTCGTATCTACTGATTCAGTGGGAGTAAACAGGTTTGGCGCAAAATGTACGAGAGGCAGTTTGCTTCCTGCCTCAACGATGGATATCGCCAGCTGAAGACAATTCGCAACTACGCGCTACCGATTGTTTTCGAAAAGCGTCAATTTAAAAAACTGAATGAACGCATAGACATTTAATTCAAAAGAGTTAACTAGCATAAACGTTTGCTCTCCTATACCCAAAAGTACTGAATGAACAAAACGAATAATTCTAGCTAAGAGTCTTAAAATTCTGAGGAGGCACTGCCTCTCTTGCCTCCTCCCAAAAGCTGCCACTAAGGTGATTTTAACAGCTGTAACTTTTTACATGTTATATTTCCTTTGAGTGGAAAGCAATTTCTCGGTTGGAAGTTATTAATATTCGCAGCGAATATTAATAACTTCCAACCGAGAAATTGCTTTCCACTCAAAGGAAATATAACATGTAAAAAGTTACAGCAGTTGAAACCACCATTAAATGGTTCTACCTGAAAAACACATTAAAGCTTTGCCTGATTTTTTTATACTGTGGAATTAACTTTTTTATGGGTCTTATAGAGGTTATTATTCAAAAAAGTTGGTTGTCAAATTTTCGAACTAAAGCCTAGTTCGTCATCAGGACTACGTCACTGGAGTAGTTGCTGCCACTCAGTTGGAAGAGTCCAACCGCAATTATTGCTAATTGTGGAACTTCTTCTTCTTGCTATTTTGATCCCTTCTTCTAGTTTCCTCTTTACTAAGTTTGACTGGTGGGCGATTATTTTTACTGAGTCCCAATTTATGGAGTGTCCACTTGCTTGTATATGCCTGTCTAGCCCTGTTCTGTTACTAATACACCAATACAAATGTGCAAATTTACATTAAAAAAAATGAAACTTTTTGTGGCATTCCCATGTTTAAAAAAACCATGTCTAAATTGCATTAACAACAAAAACAATTTTTTTTTTTACTTATAAACACTGACAGAAAATATGAAGCAATGAAGATGGCGGTATTTGCTCTTATGGATGATCATGTGCTGTTGGAAGCTCAGTGCCACAAACATTCATGGGAGCCACAGGTCTAACCATGGAACTGTGGTAATGCTGAGAAAACATGTGGTTTTTGCTCTTTATTCATTTGAAAGAAATACAAAAGCTCTTAGAAATGACAGTTATACTTTTTTTTTTTTAATGTGAGGATAATTTTTCCTTACTTTTTTGGCCTGCTGGGTCATCCCACAAATCACGAATTTTCTGTAGGAAATTACAGTTCAGGATCAACATTGCTAGAGCAGATTACTTTTCCCTGAATTTCACGATCTGCAAATCATGTGCATATCTGCCAACTTTCAGAAACCGAAATCCGTAAAAAAAATTAATCGATATATCTGATGAAATTACTTGTCATGCATATTGATTAAACACACCAACTATATCAATTAAAAAACAATATGTTAACCAAATCAAGTATCAACTTTTAATTGATATGACTACAGATGTTTGAATTTTTAGACACATTTATTTCGATTAAAATAGAATCGATACATAATTTCTCATTAATACTATCATTATGATCTGTTACAAAGAGATAAAAATTTATTTTTATGGAAGTTTGCATCTAAAGGGAAGGATGTTCCGCCCTTTGACCTCCAAATCTAATAGGATCATATCCCACGCCATCAAGAAACATACAAAACGTTTTCAAGAACGAACCATTTTCATGCTATGTTTATCTTATGGAGAGACGGACAATGAGACAGTCAAATAAAAATAATGAAATAAATAAGAGTGACTGAAGGACACTAATTGGCAAATTATGCTCAACTAAAAAACATTTTGCACAAATTGCATCCAGTTCATTATAATTTTTCACAAGGAAGTTAACTTCATATTTTTTCCCATGCAGTCAACATTCGATTTATGCTTGGCACTAGAAATATGATTAGTAATATCATTCTTTCCACCATGCGAAATGCTGAAATTACATCGACACGTAGTGCAAAATGCATATTTTTCATTTTTTTAAGATTTTGCAATACACGGGAATTCTGCAGAATACGCATCACAGAATGTTTTATAGTACTTGTTTTTTTTTTGCCCCTTTTATACTGCTGCTCATAGCGAATCACTAATACTAAATTTATTGACACTTGAAACAAAAAAAAAAAAACGCAAGTAAAACTGCAATAGTAAAACAGTAACAGTTTAAAGAGCTGCAATTTGCAGAGGAAAAATACCGATTACAGAGTTATTTGATCAAGCTGGTCAGCTAGGAAAGCAGAGATGAACTGAAAGGCTCTTTCATCTAGAAACACAGGTTTAGGTTTTAGTTACGAATGTCATCTCTCTCCTCTGGGAGATGGGGGGGGAGGGTGGCACCTTCCTCTCCATTATTAATCATAGGCTGATCCATGCCTTGCAGCAGCATTGAAATTCTTACTAAATTCGACTTCTTTAGCGGCATCCTTTATACACTATGTTGACAAGAGTCGCCAGACACCTAGATGAGAAATACAACATAGCATTTATTGACATACATTAGTATGGTGTCGGCACACCTTTGGCCTTAATGCATGCACTGACCCTTCGAGACATGCTTTCGACAAGGTTTTGGAACATAGCGATGGGTATGCGCTCCCATTCAGAACATAATGCTGCCGCTAACTGTTGCTTAGTAGTAGGCCTTGGTTCCAAACTTCTTATGCGGTGCTCTAATTCATCCCATAGGTGCTCTGTGGGATTAAGATCAAGGCTCTGTGCTGACCAGTCCACACATGATACGGAATTATCGTCAAACCATGCCACAACAGTCCTTGCTTTATGGCTCAGTGCATTATCCTGCTGGTAGCAACAAGGCTCGGTTCCATAGTATTGCCACAGAGTTGGTTGGGCTTAATTGTTCAGAATATCAAGGTAAATGTGTTGGTTAACACATTTGTCCATGATAACCAATGGGCCGTGACCATACCACAAAAAAACCACCCGCACACGAGTACACTGATAGCTCTAAACTTGACCATAGGAACAGTACACTGTGGTAAATAGCATTCCCCCGGCTGCCGCCATACCCACACATGCCCATTAGACTGATGGATCGTGTATCTGGATTCATCAGTCCACAGGACCCGTTTCCATTGATCTACAGTCCACGATAAATGTTCTTTACACCAAGCTAAATGACGAGTAGCATTCCAAGTGGAGATGAAAGGCTTATGAGCAGCCGCACGACCATGGTAATCCACGGAATGAAGTTCTCTGTGAATGGTATGTGTACATACCGAGGTTCCAGCATTTTTACTCACCTGTACACTGAGGTCTGTGCAGTACTCCGTCGATTAGCTGTAACGACTCTTCTGAGGATTCGACGTCCTCTATCACTGATTTTCTTTGGTCTGCTAGTACATTTTGCTGCTTCAGGCAAGCCATGTTCTTCCACTTATTCAGTACATCCAAAACAGTTGACTTGGGTATGTTTAAACACCTCTCGGTTTCTCTTATGGACAACCCACTAATATAACACCCAACAATCTTTCCTTTTCCAAAATCAGTTCTCTCCTGCCACAACATTTTCACTCAACCTCACAAAGCAATATGATCGCGGTCAGCTGCAGGATTGTTTTTATACTGTTCGCAACTGTACTGTGCATCTTAACAATGCAGTGGATCCATTCATTTTCTTTTGAAGGGGTGTCCAGTGACTTCTTTCAATATAGTGTACTTTCAAACGGCACTGATTTTATAGTTGTCTTCCCTTCCTGCTGCCCCCCATGCCCCCATCTTACTGAATAGAGCTTCTCTAGTTATTCCTTTACAAAAACAATTTGGGCCCCATCACCCTCTGGACCACCCCATCTCTCCTGCAGTAAATTAACAAAATGTGTTTTGACAGAACAAAATCCATGGCGTCATGGGAAATGATACAGCCACTTCGTCGACAATTTCTTCTCCATCTCGTCCCCTGCTCCCTCCCTTTGTGGCGTAGCTATGGCACAAAGTGTTGGAACCGGGATTTTAATTCCAATCTTATATCTCTGAAAAAAAAAAAATGGCCTAACATGACAAAATTTAGAGTACACATATTTTGCTTTAGAAAATGAAAATCTCTAAATATCACGCAATTCGGTTTGATAGAAGTTACGAAACCAATGGTGTAAGCATGCAAAGCAAACAAACAACAACAACAAAAAAAAAAAACGTCTACTGCCTCCCTAGATTAAACTCACGCTGTCAAAATCTAGATGTTTTAAAATTCAGATTTGTTTTCTAAAAGCAACAGTATTCTCTACAATAGTTTTTTTTCTTCTTACAAATCCCTTAGTATGAATTAATTGATAGCCTGTATATTTTGTGTGTTTTTGCTTTATTATAGAAATTTTTTTTTGGTGCCTGTTAATTTCTAAAATAAAAAGTGTGTTGTTTTATAATTAAGAATTCTATCCAAACCAGTCAATTTCCACAGAAGTTATTGTGCAAAAATTCTGACGAACAAATCTCGCGCATGTGTGCACTGCACTGTCCCTATGAGTTCTGATAACCATTATCAATAGGATTGACCTACTATGGGTGTTGAACAGCATACTGAAATTTCGTTGCAATCAAGCTTTGATTTTATGCAAGTCATCATGCAAAAGGGTTGAAGAATAAATCCCGTTCCTATGACCTGATCCTTAGAGAATTTTCAATAGGAATTCGACAAATTAGTATGGATTTCAACAAACTAATTTAGTTGAATCCAGCCAAAACATCATGCAAATTACCATGCAGATGGACAAAGCTGGAACATAAAGTTCCTCAACCTACGGTTCGAAAGTGTAGAAAACTTACTGACTAAAGGATCGGCAAAATAAATCATAGCTGGAGAAGCATGGGTCAAATGAACATTGGATTATTTTTTTTAACTTCCTATTATTCCTCATTCTTTCGTTAGGTAACATTTATTGTCAGAGAAGAGAAGTGACGAAACCATGCCCCAAATGCATTTTTAATTTCACAAAACTGGCAACTTATTGTTTAATTTCGTCATGTTGGGTATCGATCTGGGATTAAAAATTCCACAGATTTAAAATCTGCTTGGATTTTTTTCTATGATATCTATGTTCTGAGATAGCATTTCGAACTGGTAGTAATAAAGACAGGTGCCCCAATGCAGGACGCCCGCTGGCCTGACCTGAGAAGTTGCTACTTGGGAGATGAAGAATGCATTATCTGATAAGTGGGTGGGGGTCAACACAGGAAGAGATAAACAAGCCCAGCAGAAGTTCAGTTTACGTGTGGCGCAAATTCTTTAGCGTTTGAAACAACGCAAAACAATAAACCTGAAACATGTGGAAAACTTTTGCCTGTAAAACAAGTTGCATTTCCGTAAATTTTACGAGTAAATTGTAAAACCTGGCAAGTATGCATGTGTCACAGTATTATACAAAGAAAAATACAGTACCTGCAGTATTCATAAGGAGTTTTTGTAGCACTTCCTCTACATTTCCTTAATCATATAATACCCATGAACTGAACAGCACTTTTATCAGGTGAGTGATGTTAGGTTGTTACAGATGGGTGAAGTTTATATTAATAGCTTTCACATATCAAGGAAAATTGTTACATAGACAAAAGAGGAACCACTTTGAAATCCACACAAATGAAAAGAGGGTCAGCAACCAATACTTGAAAAGAGTTACTAATGGCACTCGTTTATAAACTGGGTAAGGCAAATATGATGTTTGTACACAACACTACGATTTTTTGCTTGTGTTAAGCAAACAAATGCATAAGTTTGACTGATTACATTAGACAACAACCAATACTCTAAAGCTACAAGTTTTTTATCAATAAAATACAATATCACACATTTGTATAAAACTGAAAAACAATTTGTTGTACTGTCATATACACTGGCAAAAAGGTAAAAAATAACACCAAGAAGGAATTGGCGGACGATCATGAAATTTACATATGTTAATGGGGTCGAGTTTACGTAGGTGTGATGTTAATTTCGGGACCAACTGGTGAGCGCTTACGCCACAGTACGGCATAATATGAAAATTATCGTCGGTGGTATTTAAGGAGTACGGCAAAGTGAATGTAATCAGTTGTCGGCGTACGGACACGTGCAAAGACCCTGAAGAAGCTGCAATGCCTGGACATGGAAGACGTGTACAATTTCAGCAGTTATCGGACTTTGAGCGAAATCATCTAGTCAGACTCCGTGAGGCCGGGTGGTCATATCGTCGCATTGCAGAGCGAATTGGACAGGAAGTATCGGTGGTGGTACGATGGTGGCATAGATGATCCGAGGAACATTCCCACACGAGAAGACGTGGAACCGGGAGTCACAGACGGACTGATAAGCGGACCGATCGACGCATAAGAAGAGCGGCGTTGTCAAGCAGAACATCCACTGCGACGCAAATCCGAACTGCTGTTGCACCTGAGGTGACTGCGAACAATCCGCAACCGTCTACTGGACGCAGGGCTACTATGTGCACATGTGCCTCTGACTCCAGCCCACCGTCAGGAACGGCTGCAGTGGTGTCGCCAACGTCTGCACTGGAGAACGCAATGGTGATCTGTCGTGTTCAGCGATGAAAGCAGATTATGCTTGGGAGCCTTCGATGGCCGTATGCGTGTTCACAGACGCACAGGGGAGCGTCTCCACCCTTCTTGCATCCGCCAGCGACACACAGGGCCTACACCTGGTCTCCTGGTGTGGGGAGCGATCAGCTATCACTCTCGTACACAACTAGTGTTTGTACAGGGTACGTTAAACAACACCTTCTACATCAACATCATTCAGCCCATTGTTGTGCCATTTGTAAATTCGGTCTATCGTGGTGTTTTCCAGCAAGATAACGCACGCCCACACATGGCACGTGCAACACAACATGCACTTCAGGGTGTGAGACAACTTCCATGGCCTGCACGTTCACCGGATTTGTCCCCCATTGATCACTGTAGAATTTTATGGGACAACGACTTATCCGGTCTCCACGGCCAGCCACGACCATCCCCAACTTACGCGTCCAGGTTGAGGATGCTTGGAACTCAATACCCCAAACTTACATCCAACATCTGTACGACAGACTCCATGCCAGAATTGCACAGTGTGACGCAGTTCATGGCGGTTCAACCTCGTACTAACCATGTTACATGGAAATGTTATTTTTCAGTTTACCAGCAAATACAGCTGTATTTTGCCATAATGTTTTGATCACGTTATCCTCTGTATTCCGTTACTATGCTGTATAAATTTCGTTGGTATCAGACGTCTTCTTCTTGGTGTTCTTTTTTCACTTCCCGCCAGTGTATTTCAATGCATCCTTATATAACCTACAAATGTAGTGTTAGTGAGGTTTGTAAAAATTCATGTTGCCACAAGTTTTTCCATCTTTATTGCATATCATTCGTACCTTTGACATCTGAATACTCTTCCATGGGCTGCCAACCAATTTTAAGGAATCTGCATAGAAAGACAATATTAGCAATAACATGAAGTGTAACCATTCAGTAGTAGAACTGCACTTAAGCTTAAGCCAATTTTGCTTTAATATGTGGCATTATTAATTGAAACTTGAAATACGGAATTCATCCTGTCTTTTTCTGTTGAACAAATTTTTTATTAATGGGTAAAAAGGACGCCAAAAATTATTAGTGAAGAGCTATATGTTGGAGATATTAAAACTTCATACAGAGTTCAAAGAATAAGTTACGTTTACCTCAGCTTCTTGAATCTATATGCTTTCATTGACTCTTTAATGTTGAATCTGCCTGGAATTTTCACCTTTTTTTAACATTTTAATATTTTTTTATATTTTTTTATCATATAACAAAATGTAACATCAAGACAGATCTATAAACCTTGAGTAGGCCTAGGTGAGCCACTAAAATTTTTTTTCTGGGAGAGGTTATGATATTGATGAAAGCAATATGAACAGTATGCCAATAATTTGCATGCAATATTGATATATTATTGATATCTTTGGGCAAAAGAAACTTTTTGAGTGATTTAGTATCACCAAATATTGAAATGATATCATCAAAATAAGTATCATTAATGAATGAATCAAAGTACAGAAATTAACAAAATAATTTGTAATAAAAAATGGTATAAAAATAAATTTCATTAGTACTCAGATAAAAATACTGCAAAAACTACCATAAACATTACTACAATATAAAAGCAATGCATTCAATGTCAAAGATTTAAAGGCAATGCATTCAATGGTAATACACCACTGGAACCGATAGAGTGTAAAAAAAGTAGGGAACATTTAGAGGAAGCAGAATCCTTGGCTGTAGGTTGTTTTGTGGGTCATAGCAAACCATAGACAATGTACCGACAGAAGAAGTGTGTGGACACATTTCTTCTAGGATATCTTCTGTCATAATGACTACTAGGCAGAAGATATCCTGCCTAGGATACTTTCTGCCATAATGACTAATGGTGACTGAGTTTTATTTTAATTGTTGTAGTGGTATGTTTCATTGAATACTCAGTCTATCAGAAAAAGGGAAATGATGGTCACAGACTTGGAAGTTTTACCACAAAAATCCATTTTTCTGGACAAATTTTAGAGCAGAAAGGCAGGTAAGAAAAATCCTGCAGCCCTATTTATGTGTTGGCTACCCTGGTTACATGGCTTCAGAAGGACAAGTTTATCTCATTTTTTGACTCAATGGGATATATGGGCAGTGGAAGAAGTCGAGTCGTCTATGCTCCAAGTCTAGGTTACTGACAGAAAGCCTGACAGTGTGGGAACGTAAATAATTGAAAGTTTTGTCTTAGGTGCGCTCCGTGGAGAAGAAAATTGAATCAAACTAAGATAGAGACATTGGTGATAGCAAAATAGCACTGCCAATGTGAACATTAATAGAAAAAAACAAAAAAACTAGGGCCTGGAGGAGGTTTTAACTCTTAAAAAACCCTATCCTCACATACCCTCTTTAAACTTCTATGAAGTTTTAATATCTTCAATAATATAGCTCTGCACTAATAATTTTTGTCACCTTTTCCCCCATAAGTCAATAATATGTTGAACAAAAAGCAAATTATGAATTTTGTATTGCAAGCCTCAAAGCAGCATAACATTTATCGTGACAACCAGCACAACATGAGTATGAAAAATAGCAATCCAGAAAACAGCAAAACATAAGTAGTGCTTTTTGGTTTACATATAGATATGAAACAAGATGTGAGTTGCACATTGCCGCTTACACCCACAAAAGATGTAAATGAAATGAATATGTTTACATGGAAAACATATTTTTATCACACCAGGTTTTTTAATATATGCATTCACATTACACTTCACCATACTTGACAAAAGATCACATTATTAACCAAATACATACTGACTAAAAATGCAATCCAAAGTAAGGAAAAACAAAACCACTCAAAATTTTCTGTGATACTTAAGACAACACCTTCTTGCTTGTACTACTTTTAGCACTAAAATGCACATCAGTAAACATGTATTCATATTTTTCAAAACCTATGTTTTAGAGATGTATGCATTCAGATGCTCATATGATACTGGCAGTAACAGAACACTTCATGTACAGAAAAAGTGAAAACAAAAATAAATAAACAACAAAAAATTTTCTTGGCTATAAACACTGTGCCATTCTGAAAAATTAAAACTCCATAGGCTAAAACACATATTCACACAGATGTTCATTTGGCTATTTTTAAGTACCTTAAAAGTCAGTTCACAGAAACTTCAGGGTGCTTTCTTTTCATATGGAGATTTCTACTTTCTCTCCAAGTGAATTCAAGACCACAGACATGACACTTGTATAGCGTACGACAACTTGAATGTCTTTCCATATGCATCCTCAATGTTTGTTTTCGTGACAAAATTTTGCCACATACATTACATTGCAGACTGGTGTTGGCCACATCACTTCTTGAATCCTCAAAAACTGAAAAATACAAATTACATTTCAAATACCTCTAATCTCACAATCCATTTCCAAGCAAACTTTTCCACAAGAATGTCAGACCACTCATATACAATAAATGCTTACTTCTTTTAGTTCAGTCATCAAAAACATAAATAGGTAAAAGCATAAGGTAAATTAGAGGAGTTCTGCTAAGAGCTTGCAAGCACAAGCAGAAAATTTTGCATTATGGTCCACACAAATTGAGTGACTACACTTTTATGAAATGTTACCAAAAATCAAACACATGGGTGTTTCTCACCCCCTTACGAAAATCTTATATTTATCATTTATTAGCTGCTTACATATTTATATAAAAGAAAATAAACAAAAAATAACAATAAAAACTCCTTTGCCAACAAAAACTATTTTAACTACATATAATACAAACTGTTACACCACACAAACAAGCAAAGACCGCTTCATTTTCTTATCAGAAATTTCCACTTTCCCCATCTGGAATACAAATCAGTGGCACTTTTGTTGCAAAGCAAAAACTTTGACATCACACAAACAGGATAGCAGCATGTGACTTTGCACTAGTTTTACAGCAGCTGTTATTGCCATGTTTTTTTATTTTTTAATATGGCCTCACCAATCAATTCCTTAGTTCTGTTGAAGGCAGTATTTGAAACATTCAAATAACAAAATGATTTTTTTTTCTGTGTGTGATTGGAGTTAGACCATGCTTATTGAGTTTTTTTCATCATTTTCAATTAGTTTTGGAAAAACCAGAAATTAAATAAATGACTCTTATTGTTTTATATATTCAAAAGACAAGGAAATCAGTTTCTGTGAGCTTTTGATCAGGTCAGTTTTGAATTTTTAATGGCAACAGCAACCCATTTTATTGTGCCTGCAATGTAAGTATAGTGGTCAGTTGAATTATTAACACAGCAATCAGGCATCTCTGAATTACGTGTATTTGACTGTTTCTCGTGTAACAAAATATAATAGCCAATTTACAAAAAGATTTAAAAAACATTTTCATAAGACAGTCTACATGTTTTTAATGCAGAGACAGCCTATGACTCGCATAATATTACTGCATTTGGCACAAAAATAATTGTTTGTTAAAGCACACTTTGTAAAAAAAAAAAAAAAACCCTGTATGTGCTATAGTATCACTTTAATCATTTATCTGTTTATACCATACCTTCACATCTCAAAACTGAATTTAAGAAATTTCTTTTACAATGGGCAGCATTAACTAACTATGCATATGATGATTCATGCTCTTTTGAATTTCTATTATGCTCACTTTCTCTGTTAAGTAATATATGAACATGTTTTTTTAATCTTTGACATGGTTTAACAATCCACAATATCATCAATGTATATTTATTTTTATGAGATAATTAATGCATTTATCTTTGACATGACTTAGCAATATTTGCATTTGTCATGATATCCCTAACACCAGAAGTCCACTAGATTATTCACAGCAATCAGAATTGTACACAGTTGTATCATAATAATATGACCACTTACCTAATAATGGGAATAACACCACCCTTGGCCCGGATGACAGTGGCGAGATGGAGTGGCATGGATGCCATGAGGCCCTGGAAGGTTGCCCGAGGTACATGTGCCCATTCGGACTTCAGCACAGCATGGAGGTCCTAGGTATGACATGGCTGTGGGTTAGCACATCGAACCTGTCGATCCAAATAGTCCCACAAGTGCTCTATGCAATGAGGTCGGGTGATTTTGCTGGCCAAGGGAGAACGGAAATATCACTGCCGTGTTCCTGGAACTAGTCACACACCCCCTTAGCAATGTGGCATGGTGCATTGCCCTGTTGGAAGACACCATCTCCAGCAGGGTAAACGTCCAACATGAAGGGATGCATGCAGTCAGCGAGGATGGACATGCAGCCATTGGTGTTTAGGGACCCATCCAGTGGTAGCAGTAGTCTCGGGTCATACCAGAAAAACGCCACAGACATGCACACTGTCCCCGCTGGCCTGTGCTTGACTGACAAACATGTCCTGGTGTTGGTTCTTGTGTGTCTGACATCGTATCTGCTACCGCCCATCACTTCTGTGTAGTAGAAACCTCAATTTGTCGGAGAAGGTAACCTTTTCCCACTCTTTCACTGTCCAATGGCAGTGATCCCATGAGAACTGCAGGCATCATTGCAAATGGACCTGGGTTAACATGGGCACCTTGATGCAGCGTCGACTCCAGAGATCCATGCATAACAGGGTTCGCTCTACTGTTATCGGGGACAAGTACCTGGGTGCCCCAGTGTTCATTTGCGTGGTCAATTGCTACACTGTTGCACGCGGATTGCCCTTTACCAGTCGACGAAGGCGACTTTCTCCTCTGGGGGTTGATGGCCTTTGAGGCTCCACAGTTATGACATCGGGAGGTACTTGGTGAGTCAACGGTCCAGTCTTGGCACACCCTTACTACAGCACCTCGCAAACGACCCATAAAGTCTGCTGTTTCTGAGATGCTTCCACACTTGGCGTGGTAGCCAATGATCATTCTTTAAGAACGTCCATCAAATCACTACCTCTGCCCATTGTGCTCACATCACACACAATGGCTAACCTGTCCTGGCCGGATGCTTATATTTCCGCGTGGTCGATCTTCACACGTGCACTCTGTGATGCGCCTGGGCGGGTACACTGTGATTCCGGGGTGGTCATATTATTCTGATACAACCATGTATACTGAATTGTATGTAGCTTACTGGTCGCTATGCAACATGTCCTTAGAAAACTTGAAAATTACAGCAAGTGGGAATTGAACCTGCATCTCTGTTTCGAGCATGCTAAGAACAAGCAATTAAGTATAAAATTCCGATTGCTGTGAATACTTTAGTGAATAGTGAATTTCCCATTATTTATGAGAAATACTTCTTCCTTAATTTCTATATCTAGAAGTCTAATTAAAAAAAAAAAACAATGCCTGTTACAGCTATAATTACAAAGAAAAATTTCCTTTAAATTTTCAAGACTCCCAATGTACAATGTTCCAGCTAGGCAGCAAAACTTAAGCTTTTCAGTTTGACAATGTTTCAAGTTTGATAAGTTTAAGAAGAAATGTTCTTTTAACATCAGGAAGCTTTAGCTATGAGCAATATAATCTGTATAATGTGATTTTTCAAAATTGGTACTTTCATGCCATAGAGTATCATGGTATATTTGCATGCAGAGTTATCAGTACTTCTAAAATATGCACTTGAAAACAATTTTTATATCTCAGTACAGCAGCCATGCCATGGCTTACCTTGAATTTTCTAATTTTCCCCATGCAAAAGTTTCATAATCATTAACATAAACCTAGATTTTTATTGGACAATGTCTCAGATTCTTGGAAATATTCTACTTCTAACAGTGATCCATTAGCTACTTTTCACACTTATCTATATTATCTATGGAAATTTTGATTTTCTCAATGCACTGCTTTTCCACTAATGGAGGTAAAATTACATTACTTGCCTTCCTCAAAGTTTTATTTAAATTTTTTTTTATTCTTTGCATCTGACTGTTGTAGTCACATCCAATTTTTCCAAACATTTTTTCAAAGTTTGCTGATGCAAAACTTTTTTACTTGGTAGCATGACATAAATTTTTTTGTTAGAAAATTACTGATCTCACCATTTAAAAAAGACTTGAAATGCAGGTTTTATGACTTTTTAAAGCCATGCCTGACAATTTTGGTGGTAACATTTTTGTTAAAATTTTCATTCTTGCACCTACAAGGCTTAAAATATTGTACCATTAGAAACTAAGTTATAAAAACAAGATGGGGGGGGGGGAGTGGTGACAGTATTACCTATATTACATTAACATATCACTCATCATAACCTTTACAAATATTGTGCAAATGATCTTTAACTCAATTTCAAGTTGTGAATTAGAAAATTCCCCACAAACACAATGGGAATCAATTCCATTACAAATGCAAACTTTTAAAACCATCCTATGGTGTGTTTTAAAATTCTGAAATATGGGCTTTGCCATGAAACTCTGGAAGTGTGGGGTTTCTTACAATGATGATTCTAACATGGAATGTGCACCACTATTCTTGTGGATTATTTTTTTCAGATGCTTATTATTTTTAAGTCACAACAAAATCTCACAAGCCAATGTTTATTTACTTATTAAACCAAAATACATCATGATAATTAAAAAAACAACTTACTTAACTAACTTAAACACTGATGCAATAGTCAGATAATTCTTCAGTTTACTGTGATACAAGTATGAAGCATTACTAGTAATCTCACTATTTCTTGTGTGCATGTAAATATATGTTGGCAAAGTTTTATTGTGAACTTTGCAACACCTCATTAATACTTTTTCATTCTTGTTTAGAAACTCTCTGCCCCCTCTCAATCATGTCAGTGAGTCCATATGCAGTCATGCAAGAAAGCCACATGCCAGACACATGCTTTAGTAACTGTCATTTTTTAAGCTAGTATAAATTGACATATTCTTTTTATACTGAAACGCAACTTCACCAAGCAATATCTGAACATTGATATGAACACGCAAGTGATACTGAGCTAGCACAGTTTTTTTAACAATTTTTCAAAAGATATTGATTGGTATTCATTAATTTACCATAACTGAAGACTTGTATGTGAATGGGCAAATCTAAAACTAACTGATGCCTACATCTACTTTGGACAACAAATATCAAGTGACTGCCACATCAAGAAAGAAGTAAATAGATATATCAAACTTGACTGGAGAGCATCTGGAAGGCACAGTGCAATTTTTAGACCAATTTACCACTGCATCTTTTTTTTTTTTTTTTTAATCAGCGTATTCTTCCAGTTATTTATGGATCAGAGACATAGACCTCAACTAAAAAAACACAGAGAGACTGTACACAACTCAAAGAAGCAAGGAGAGATGAATGCTAAGTGTAAGCATGAAATATAGGAAAAAGAACTCACAGATCAGGAAAATGACAAGCATTGATGACATCGTGATCAAAGAAAAGATACTCAAGTAGTAATGGGGTGGACATACTGCTAGAACTGACCACCATCAAACAACACCAAAATTTTAGACTGGGTGTAGGTCATAAGTATTTAGCATGCTTTAGTAACATACAGAAAATTAGAAACACAGTAACACTTTCAACTCCACTGGGATCTTGATGACCAATAAACAAATGAAGCTTGCCCCACTGTTTACAGGTGATCCTGCACACCTGTAATCTGTAAACAAACAGAACTTCTCCATTGTTTACAGGTGATTAAGACCCCAGTGGGGTTGAAAGTGCTACTGTGTTTCTAATTTTCTTTATGTAACTCAAGCATGCTTAATACTTACAACCTGGCTTTTACTTGTTACACGTGAATTGCATTCCTCTTAAAATACCAAGGGTCAGGAAAAGACCCAGAAGAAGGCTATGTGGAAGAAGAAATGATGAAGTTTGGAAGCATGTTGGAGTTACATGAAAGAGAATGGCTCAAGACAGAAAATTGTTGAACAGACATGGGAAAGCTTTCATCTAGTATAGAATTGAGAATGATTGATGATGATTCATTATGAAAATTTGTTTTAATGCCATTGAAATACATTTGATGAAACTGTCTACATTGACTCATTGAGGTATTTTCTAAAACCTTAATCTGAATATTTAGCAGCAAAAGTTTTCCCATTGCACCTAAGCATGTCAATGCATTAAGACACAGCTTTATCTAACATGTTTATATGCATTAGTTTGTTAAGCTTTTTTTCAGATACCTGTTCATTTTTTGCTGGCTATAATGTATTCACCAAGGAAAGTTTTATTGTATTTTTAAACTAACAAATGGATATATTTAAGAAAGAAAAGATGAATTAAAGGATCTTAAAAAAACATATTTAATTTATTTAAATATCTTGGAATATGCTCATTGTGTGGCATAATATTAATCATGGTGCACTAGTGGTTAAAAATATCCTTTCAACTGTGAAAAAGATATTAAATTACACTGAATCACATGCAACTTCAGAAAGTTTTTCTGTAACTTATTTCACAAAAGTAACAATTATTGCATCAATAATACAATTCACTAAGATTACCACATGATGCTACTTCATAAAACCAAATCACTTAAAATATAAATTAAGAAGAAGGTAGTGTAAAACACGCTAAGTTACGTATAACGTAACTTAGCGTGTTCTACACTACCTTCTTCTTAATTTGTTTGTTAGTTATGTGCATTGCCTACCACTCATTTATCACTTAAAATATACATCACTTGAGTAAAAACCAAATGACATTATGTCAATCATCACAACATAAAATATTACTCATACACAACTTGTATGAAATGGTCTGTGGACTCATGGTTTTGTCTTACTTTGATTGTAAACTAGACTTTCATGGATCCTTTTGGGCTGAAACTCGTAGAGATAAGGTGACAAAATTATAATGGTTATAAGTTTTGACATAGTTACCAAGACCATTCCCACAGATGTTTTTAAGAGTCAATCTATTTATGCTAGCTTCTCCAGCTAGACTGTAAATTGTATTAAGGGAACAGATTTTGAACACATAAAGTGGTGATATAGGGACTAAATGACAAATATTTCAGCTGGATTGGAAAAACTAATTTGTTTTCTTTGAGCTTACAGAATCCATTTCAGAACTACACACAAATTTCACAATTCTTGCCAATGCTACAAGAATCTCACAAATTCAGTTTTGGAATCTCCGAGGGCTGATCTATCATGTGTTGTGACAAATCTTTTGCTGACAAGCAAAAACTTTCTACAGAACTGAAAAAAAGGAACTAATCATTTCTTACCAAAGAGTTTTGTATCGGTTTCTGCACATCTAAGAGAATTAGTACATTACAAACAAGTAATTTATCTTTGTGTTAGAAATGCCCCATTCCTAATGCTGAAAAGAAACAGTGCTATCAATTTAATAGTAACAACACAATGTGATATTTTTTTTTTTTTGCTTCCTAAAATCTTTCCATGTTTTTCAGTGAGTCATAAAAAAACTGGGAAATCTTCAAGGAAATTTACATTTAGCATATTATGAATATTTTGTTAAGTAGTTGAATGTTATATGTGCAATGCCTAATTACTGATTTTGAAGTGCATGTGTGAACAATATCTACTTACAAAGATTCAATTTATCAAGGAACTTTTTGAAAAATACAAACTAGATGCACAAATATAACAGTTTAATGGAATTGAATTGCATTTTAGAAACACTGGTTGAAAATCAAGTTTTACAAGAATACTAAATTTTTTGGAAGCCAACTTTTGTTTTTCAGACTTGTTCATTTCACTACAGATAACAACTAACTACAGATAACAACTTTTCTTTAGATTATTTTAAAAGAATTAGGCTGCTTTGCATATATATCCCAAATGCTGTACTTTAAACCCTTATCAATGATCTGTTTTGCCTCATTTAATACATATTGAATACCAGCAAATTGTTTCTGAAGAGTCTTTTCTTCTTCCTGAGGCATCAATCACATCACTGTGCCTTTCTTTCACTTGTAATCACCTTTCCTTATCACTCTATCAGATTTTTAAAAGAAGCATTAATTAAACGAATCTTTCATTTCAGAGTTTGAAAAAGTTTTAATGCTGTATAAAAATTTTGGATGTTCTTACTACACTCCTGAGCACAATATTTAATTTCACATAAATCACAACTGCTCTTCAAGCCTGAACTATATTTCAGGGGTAATATTTCCTTTCTTACATTAAATTCTCTTTCACAATCATAATCACCATTTGCAACCAACATTAGCACTTTTATTAATGTTGGAAGTGACAAAGTTGCTGTTCTTGACAGTGGTCTTCAGTTCTTCATATAAAATTTCTCATCTTTATAAACACCAATTCTGAAATTCTTTAGTTTATTATCTTGATATGAACCTTTCACATGAGCTTTAATCTCATATTTAATAAACTTATGATATCAAAAATTCTGAATGTGAAGTTAAACACACTTGTCAATCATGCCAATAGCATCAAGACTGCAATGAAAATTAAGACAGTACCAGCTGCTTGCTTAATGCAAGTTAATTATAAAATCTTGGTTTAGAACAATGGATGGAAGTGCTTTGCTGATTCCAGAATAGTACTCTCAAGAAGTAAAACTTTAAATGCTTTGAACATGATAGATGAAATCAAATGTTTTCCTAACTATAAAGGCTTTCTTTCTGAGCTTCTCCATCCTTTTATCACCATCTGAGCATCCACAACAATTTCCAATGTTCACTTTTAATTTTAATTGTTATTTGACGAATTTTTTTTCAGTTCACAGTACTTTTTTTTTAATCTTAGGACTGTCATTAATATACAGTACAAAACGCAAATTCGCAGCTCACTTCTTTGAAAAAGGTTCAGTAAACTTTTCACCCACATTCTGCAAAAACAATGTTTTAACAACCAGCATTCTATCTTGAAACACTTCATTGATCTGCTAAATTTGTGATAAGTCCTTGCAGAATAAGCTCGGTCACTTAAAAACTTTCAAGAGTGTGATACCATTCAGCGAAATGTAATAAAAATGTTTGCATTGTATGCACTATATTTGCTATGAATATGCATTTAGAAAAATGATCGGGAACTTCCATTGATTATTACAGTTCATGAAATCATCACTCCTGGCACATATGCTTTAGGCAACAAAAATCAAGCTTTTCACATTGCCTCCAAATGCACTGTGAAATTTGTAAAGCATATGTTTTCATAAGTCAATCAAATGAGGATTCACAGTTCAATCGTTATCACACTGTATTACATTTGTCTCATCACTATGAAAACTGACAATACAAGTTTTGTTAGGAGAGTCTTTATATCGTCAGAGATTACAATGGCTTATTTGTAATGAATCCAAGTGTACAATAACTTTCTTTTTGTACTTTCATTATAACACAGAGACAGTACATGAACCTGATGTATTGAAAATGATATATACTTATTAAAAATATTCATCACTTTTTTTCAAAAAATTGAACAAACCCCATCAGATGCAATACACAAAAGCTCTGTTTAGAAAATATTAGCCTTTTAATAATTTGTGAACCCGGAGGCATAAGTGGAAATATTTTAGAAGCAACATCACCAAACATGTAGGGAAAACATTAAGTCAAAAAAAATTTCAGCTTTAGAAACACAGTCTCTGTTGGTATGGGCTATTTTTAGGTTTGAAGAAAACTTGCCTTTAATTTTTTTTGGGGTGAATTTTGTCAGCCAGCCCTTTTGACTTCCTTTCTTTCTGCAGAGTTTATGCTGTGCTTCTCACCTGATGTTTGAATGCAGATATCTCCACCAAGTTTTTTGCAATCAATTATTGCATTGCATTTTGTATACAGAAATTCTACTTGTAGATATTCTTAAATATACTAATAAAATATGAGGTCTTCAGGACGGTTCCCTTGTTTCAACAGATAGATTGCATCTAGCATCTGCAAAAAAACATATAAACACAATTACAATATTGAATACACTATAATAACTATAATATCAGTAAGACAACAATGAAGGTCAGTATTAAAAAAAAGAGCTAATGTGCACATGTTTATGGTTACTGAGAATATGTTTTCAACATATGCAATTTTCACAGTACAACCTTCATGTCGTAAGATTTTAAAACTCAGAAAAAAGAAAAAGAAAATGAGCAATACTATAATTTTCTTGACAATGTTGCATGAAATATATAAATACAGGACTAAAGACACAAATCACTTACTGCACTTGGTACGTATTTGTTTACACATAACTAACTAGACATTATGCATAAATGTAGCATGAATCAACTGTCACACAATACAAACTGAACTGGAAAACTTCCACTTGGTTGTAGCTCAAATGTAGTTGCATTCAACAAAATATTTCAAATCATGGAACTGCAACAACACACAAAAGTAAGGAACTAATAAATAATCAATATGCACCAATCTTTCCACCTTCTAAAGGACAAAAAAAAGTACATTTACTACTGGTGATTGAGGACAGCACATTTCTCAGAAGTAATCAATGATTGCTGCTGCAATCATTGATTCAGTTGTCTGCTGAACTACCACAAATTATCTTATTTCATTTAGTCTCATACAAAGCACAATTTCTAGTGGTAGTGCCAGACTTCATGCATGGAAAAGGACAAGGCAAAAATGCCAAGTTTCGACACCCAGGTTGTAACAAGGATTTATCTTCATGAAATCTAACCTGATCTGCATGTTAGGGTGTTCTGTTGCCATACTGAGGTCCCACGTGGGACATGCAGTTATCGACAGCTAATTAAATACCACCACATACCCATCTGCCACTAGTGTTAAAATGAATTACGTAAACAGACTCACCAACGTTAAGAGAAATAGGTTTCAATTCAGAGTCATTACAATGACGAGAATGAACTAAGTCTGACGTCATTTGATTTTACTACCCAGGAGGAATTCTGCTTGAGAAAGACCTTGCAAATGTTACAGGAATGGGTTTGTGATTCATAAGAATTTCCACCACTCTAAAAAATAGTGGTCCCTACACCACCCTATTTAGCTTTTCTTGAAATATTGTACGTTCAAGTAGCCAATTCAATGAAGAGTAACAATGAACTGCACACTAATAGCAAATCTTACACTGTATCTCACGCACAACAGACATTCACCTGATATGAATACAGCATTTTTGCTGATATGCAGTAGACAATCAATCTTGTGAATAAATCATGCAGCTTTTCAAAAAGGTTGAAGATATAGACTTAGGTATTATGTAACTTCAATTCACTTTGAGTATGAATGTTGTACTTTCAAAATCATTTTATTGTTTACACAGCATGCACAGTTCTGAATTTTTTTACTTTGGCATATTGGAAACCAGCTATGACTGCAAAATTTTGACTAGCATGTACAAATTTTGAATACATAAATTACTGCATATTGATGTAAAATTTTTAAAAGACTGGTATCTGCAGTATATTAGGCCACCACATTAATGTTCATGTCATGTGTTTCATTACTGGCATTTCCTGTGAATGTGCTGTAGATTCTGCAATGCACTAGATCAAAGATGGAGGTATAACCAATCAATATCTCCAAAAAAGTATACCTGAAAGACTTAAATGAGTTTATGAGGTTTTTAGAGGATATTTTAAGTTACCTAAGTTATACTGTCACATTTTTGAACTATAAGCTTGTTGTCAGTACTATATCAATGAATTACTTGTTGGCACACAGTAGGAGGTGCCTAATCATAATCGTTAACTGGATTGTGTATGAATATGAATTACAAAGTTATTAATCATATGAAGAATAATTATAATCTAACAATTTGTTGCTTGTCAGATTATAATTCATATCATCCTGGCTACACATAAATTAAATTAATACATCATGCCAATTTTTCCAGATACAAAAAAAGTCCACTAGGTTCTATAGAAGTTATGAAAATATTATCCACAAAAAAGAACAATAAAGTTTTAACTGAAAACAACTTCCTGTCTCCTGTAACAAAATTAATACAAACATTTTAATCTCACTAAAGGAATTACTTACCACATAAAAAAGAAAAAAAAACCTATTTAAATATGGCAAAGAATCAGTGAACAATATAAGACTTAATTATATTATATATAATAATAATAAATAACTATATATATAAGACTTAATATATAGTTATTTATTATTAGAATAAATAAAAAAAAATACTTCACCTCATAAAAAAATAATGAATAGATCCTACTGCAAGAAGTATAGACTGTGAGTATGGACGTACATATAGAGGAAGAATGGAAAAAGTGAAAATCCACGTGGAACAACACAAATCATAAACACACACACACACTACTATTAAAACTGGTTTGAGTAGGCATATTCTGCCAAGCAGACATTCTATGAAGTGACTCGAGGGGACTGAAAATAATTATCCCCCAACCACAAAGAGATAGCTGAGGAAAGGAATAAAAACAAACAAGCTAGAGGAAAAGTCATATTAAATAGCCATATAGGTTAGGCACTTCCAACTCAGTGGTAGGCAACAACTGCTTCAATGACATTCCTGACAATGAGCTAGGCTATAGCTTGAATCTGAAAAATCAAGCAATATACTTATAGTCTCTAAACCTCTAATCATCATCAACAACTATGGGTAATATCCCTGCTGCCATGGGACATCAGATTTCATTCATCTTACATTGTGGGACAATCAATCATCATCAACAAGTATGGTAAGTGCCTGCTGCCATGGGACATCAGATTTCATTCATCTTACATTGTTTTACTAACAGCACATTGACAGTCATCTGGTAAACCCAGGTATCCTGGGAAAGGGGTACCAGAGACAAAGTGTGTCTGGGGCCGACTTGAGAGGGAACCATCTATGCATTAGCGTCCCCAACACGGGGAGTCTGCGGAAAACCCTGGAAAAACCACAGACTAGGTGGCCGGCAGAACTGGGGCTCGAACACTCGTCAGAAACGTCCACCTCCGACACAATGCATAACGCTTAACCAACTGGGCCATGCTGGTGGTCTAAACCTCCAGTAACTTCATTAAATTTTTTCAATTACAGAATTTTGAAGGTGCCATGTCACCATTTATCACCAGAAATATAATATTTCTATAAGGCAACTGAAAATGACTTTTACAATACATAATAAAGAATATCAGTACTCAAATTTTCTTTTTATAAATAAGGTTTTAGAACCCATCTAGCCTTTTAACAAAGATTTAACAGGAACGGGTATTTCCTTGTGTGCTGCAATCACAGGAAGCAAGCATCAGAATGTTTATTGTACTCATCAACGTGAGAACAAATTATGTACTCATAAGCTGAAAATGCAAGTGCCCATAATTGCATGTAATCATCATCATCAATCCATTGCTGGATGAAGGTCTCTCCAAGTTTCTTTCACATCTGTCTGTCTTCTCCATGTGGCTCCAGCATGCTTTTGAATTACACCCACCCATCTCCTACGTGGATTTCTTCTGGATATTTTTCTGTACCTTGGTATCCAGTCTAATATTTTTGTTATCTGTCGCTGGTCAGTTTTCCTCACAATATGTTCAGCCTATTGCCATTTCAAGGATTTTACTTTGATCATGATGTCATCAACTCTTGTCATTTTCCTGATCCAGAAGTTCCTCTTTTTGTTTTTCTTTATTGTATATATGAGTTGTTATAATTGGCATACATTTCTCTGAAAAATGGCACCAATGGACAACGGTCAGTTAATAAAACACACACTTATGACCCAGTTGGTAACCCAATGAGAAGTGACAGCTGAAAACTAATACAAATGTCTTCTTTCCTAAGTAAGAATGGTTCTTTTCTGCAATGTATGAAACCCAAAAGCAACAGGATGCTACTTAGAATTTACTTCATTTGATAACACTATACTAACACTGAAAAGTGGAGCATCATAAGCTAACATTACCTTCAATTTTTGGAAAATAGTTGATTACTGTAAGGGCTGGTCAGTAGAGGAATAATCACTTATTGTCATATTTTTGGACTGGACTGAACAGTAGTTCATCCTCATAGTGAGAGTCAACAAAGTGGATGTTGATATTCATGTTGAAAAGACCAATCTTTCTGACCATTTATTATGTCAATCTATCTACTGCCAATTTCCAGACCATTCACCAGTCTGATTTATCCAGTGCTTTTGATTAAGTAATTATTCACAAACAGTTCAAAGAAATGGTATGTCTTGATGATTGAACACTCTTATCTAATCCTGTTTTGTCAGAAACATTTCTGATGGCTGCCTTGGACTGCCTCTCCCACATTACTGAGTCTACATGAGTAGTTTATATTGTAGACAACACCCTCTTGCAGTAGTATAATGTTTTCATTTTTTTTTAAGTTCTTTTATCTTTTTTTCATTTTGCCTGGAAAAAGTCATATTGTACTTACTGCTGACTCCATTTGGAGACATTTATACAAGTGATTTTTCTGATAAAATTTGCAACTATACTTAGAGACTATTTTTTTTTTCTTTTCAGTGTGTTGAAGATTTTTTTCTTTTTTACTTATCCTGTATCTGTTCAGATGATTTTATAGATTCATCTAGCATTAATGTAGCCAAACAGCAGGTAACAGTTATGGTTGAAGAGGCTTTCTCTCGATCCTCAGATACAGACTGAAATATGTTCAGGGGAAGCTAGTGAACCCGAGCACTACATGCATGGCAAAAACATTACTATTCTAAAATATCTTAAAAACCTAATGTGACCAGTTTGGAGTCTTGCTAATCTTGATGAGTCTGCTCTGGTGAGTTTTCCCTTTATGGATTCTCCTACAGATGGCTTTTTTTTTTTTTTCTTCTTTAAGTAGGTGAGTTGAACTTCACGTAGACAGCTGGAAATGATGAGTATGGGAGCAAAGCACCAGATTTGGCTAAAAAGTTCACTCTCTTGCTCTCTGGGATAACAACACAGGAATGAATCCACTGCAGAAGATTCTGGGACCGAACAGTGAGGTTGATGAGATGGGATACCATTTGTTTCAGCAGATGGTCAGTGCTATTGCAAAAGTTGATTTTTTTTTTCAATTGAGGATCTTCAATCTGAAAGGATGGTGATGTTTTGAAACTAATGACTTTGGATCAGCTTGAGGGAATTATGGAGGGCAGAAGTTCTGCTCTAAAGGAGAAAGTGCCAGGGGTCTTGGGGATACTCAATTCCTAGTGAGTGTCATTCTTTATTCAAAATGCAGAAACCAGAAGATCCATTGACAAATTTACCACTGTCAATGCACAGATGAAGATATTCTTCTCCACATTATTAATGGACTCCAAAGAACGGATCTGTGAATACAGTTGTCCGCCTTGTTGATGTTTGCAATGAGTTCATTGAGATTGTAGAAATGCTTCCTTTTCTGGTAAGCAGGGAAGGAGATACAGCTGCAAGAGCAGTTGTAGTCAGTAATGAGGCCCTCACTTTTGGCAATGAACACTAGGCTCAGTTTTTTTAAGCATTTGGTGCCATTTCAATTCCTAATGATGACTCTAGTTCTGTGAGTGTGTGTGAAGCATTGTTGCATATTTTGATAAATTTTGCAAAAATGAGATTCCTATGTGGTTGCATAAGGATTTCCATGTTTGCTTTAAATTCTGCAATGTTATTACGGCAGAACTGAGCTAAACTGCAGATGCATTTAACAGTACAGTCCATTAAAAGAATTCTTGAAATTGCCATCACACACGTAAGTTACGTTGAAAATTATAAGCGGGACGTTTCGGTAGCGACTTCTACCTTCAACAGCCATGGAATGAGACACGTGGTAAAAGCGTCAGTTGTTGCCAGATTTCAAAATCGCTTTCCAAATAATAGGCATGTTAAACGGTGCGTCAGTACTGCAGGTGTTAGGGGTAAGGTAGATTTCAATGCTTTCGCGGTATCTGAGGTCATGCCGATTGCTGAACAAGACGATCCCCTTAACATCGTACAGTCCAGTCTGAAGAGGTCTTGTTAGCAAAGATTCAGGCTAGATTTGCATATTGAAGTAACGACCACTACAAGCAACTATAACACCTATAAGCAGTTGCACATCCCTAATTTAGGAACACTGGTTCCAGGGAAGGAAGAGAGACAGTGCCATAAGATGAGCACAGCAACCATGCTGTATCTGGGACTTGAACCCTGGCCCACTGGTATGAACACTTAGACCACTGCCCCCCCTCCCCCATGGTGGCAAACTTCATTTTAATTGCCCTGTTTGTATGAAAATCTTCAAACTAACTAATTACTTTTCCTCTAATGCCCAAACTATGCAGGATGGTGATGAGCTTTTGTCTCCAAACCTGGTCAAAAGCAGTGCTCAGGTTCCCGAGCTTGAAGAGTTTTTTGAGGACTACTTGATCTACCAAGGGTAGATCATTGGTCAAACAGAAATATATTGAATCTGTTAAGGACCCTTTTTCCCATTAATTTTCAAATAGGACAGTAGTCACTGCAAGTATACCCTACTTTATTTGGCTTAATGATTGGGATCAGAACAGACAATTTCCACTCTCTTGGAAGTTAATAGGATTTTTTAGTAACAGTAGAGAAACATCAACCAAAATAGTTTTCCAATTTTATCACATGCACATTTTTACCAATTATCTTAGAATCCACCGTATTTACATTACATTTTATGCAAGCTAGTTAATAAGAATGATAATCAAAACACAGAATCAGAAAAGTAATATTCAATAAAGATATTATGTACATCAAAGCTTAGTTTTTTCATTGGAATCATGCTCCTTCCTTTTGCAAACAAATAATCTATGAACAGAATAATCATATTAAACATTTTTCACAGGCATTAAAGTTTTCTAAAATATTATACCATTAAAATACAAATTTAGCATGAATTTTGCAACCTACCTTTCCATGGTTGGGACTGCAGTAATCAGACATGTTGTGACTCCAATTTTTGAAAGTATGTGGAATTCTACTAACATCTTGTTCACTAGCTATGACAGCCTGTGATGTTCACTTATGTGCATGTTCCATAGATTCTCCATATTTCTTTTTCACATAACACCATCAAAGCATAACACAGGAGCCAAGTATACCCATCTTTTTTCTTTGCATCAGTTACACATTAAACAACTATTTTAGGTAAAAGTATGCAACTTCTGTAATAAATTCTATACCACCAAAAGAACTTACCTACAAACTTGGAAGATGTGAATCAGTTTTTTGGTGTAAATATGACATGGATGTTAAGTCAAATAATATCCCAAAACTTGAAATTTTTGTTGTCATGGAGCGGGAATCGAACCCTATTGCGGGCACTATCCAGGAGACTTGGGTTTAATTCCTGCTCCAGGATGACGAAATTTTCAAGTTTTTGGATATTATTTGACTTAACATCCATGTCATATTTACATCAAAAAATGGATTGACATTGTCCGAATTTGTGTTGTACATTAGTGTAATCCTGTATTTTATTCAAGGATTTACCTAAATATTCATCCATATCTTACATACAATATTTCTCTGACCTCAGACTTCTCAAATTCACTAATTAAAAAAAAATATTATTTTTTTGACTCTCTTGGAAAAGACTTCAGTAAAACTTTACCACTAAGCTTCCTTTACACTAATATTTCTCAAATTTAAAGAGTTTTAAGATATACAAAACAAATGTAAATGAATGCTTGGTTCATACCTTTAAAGTTTAATCAGTCTTTTTCATGAAAGTCAACATTTTTTGTCATAGTGAAAATGAGTAAAATTATGCACCCGGGAAGTACATGTCAAGATATGGATATTTCAGAAAGCCTTTTGATAATATACCATATTTTCTGGCACATAATATGCAGATTATCTGTTCCTAAAAGTTTAAATTCTAGCCACTGCTGATTATACGACGGTGCAGATAATACAGAGCTTCCCTCCCCCGCCCGTAAACTTAAAAAATGAAGCAGTTTTGCTCTTCATACCATGCCGTATAATGAGGGAAATCTGTATCATGTCAAAGCTTTAAGAATGCCACGTGTTCAACGATAATACGCAGTGTCACTGCATCAACACATCTCCCCTCTCCTCCTTGGCTTTGACAGAAACTTTTGTGTGTGTAGACATTTCCTTTCTGTGAAGGGATTGCTGCTTTGTAAAAGTTAGGGGAGAAGAGATTGCCTGCAGCAAAGCATGTTGACCTTGAGTAGCGGACAGCCCTTTCCATTCCATGCTGCTCTTGACCCGTGACCTCCATAACATCACTCCCTCCCCCTCTTCCTTCCTGAGGTTCAAACCCTACTCCCATTTATTTTGCACTTCAAAGAGAATGCCTCTGGCACTACAGCTCCAAGACTGAAGGGGAGAACTTTGACCCATCACAAATTATTTACGGTCTGAAATCCAGTGTTTCAGTTGTTGGTGTAATTTAAATATTACTCAGAGTTACAGCACGATTGCCACATAAATTAAAAATATATATCACAACCGTTGGAAAGTTGCAGGGTAATGTAACAGTAACTGTTTTAAATTTTCAAAAAAATTTCAGCGACTTTATATTTTATTTAACTCATTAAATCAAAAAAAAAAAAAAAGTGTGTGTATATATACAGTAAAACTTTGAAAATCCGGCATCGACGGGACTGGATGAGGGCCAGATTTATGAAGCTATCCAAAAATTGAGTAACGGGCATTGCATAAAGCCCGTACTTACCCATAACAGGTCACTTGAATGAAAATTTGCGTGTCTGTGCCTTATAAATATGCAGGGGGCGCGCTGCTGATTGCATTCTCAACAATTTGTGAAAAAAAATAGTTTTGTCAATGAAGAAAAAGTTTTGGCGATTTCCTTTTTGTATTATTTATTAAAAAAACTCTGTGGTGGATCATGCATCTGTTTTTTAACTTTCACTATGAATATTGTCTGTGGATTATACGCCAACTTTTTGTCTCTCATGCTGAATTTTACCATCTGAAGATTATACGCCGCCACAGATTATATGCCAAAAAATACGGTACTACTCATAAAAGCAGCAGTATAAATTTCCCTAAAATAATAGTTTAATGAACTATTTTGCATGGATCATACTGCACTGGAATTTGACAGAGATTTTAAAATAAATGCAAGATTTATATTAAAAAATCTTGTACATTTTACTTTTTTTTTTTGTAACACTTTTGAATAAAGAGTACATATTCTATGCCAGCATAGTTTGGATAAAGCAGTTGTACATAAGTATAACAAGGCCAGAAGAATGAATAGCAGGAAAACCAAGGAAGGACACAGTAATCCACAGGCACTGTATTGCTATTTGGAAGATGTGTGCTGGCAAATTGATTATTCAACTGCTAAAATGACATCAGTCTGTAGAACTCTATTGATAAGGGCTAGTGAAGAATACCTATGCAGACACAAATACACATGATAGTGCCTTAATCATGTGCATTGACAGTTGTGTTAAAAATAGGATTATTGGTGGAACTTATCAACAAATATTACATGCTTCCTGTGCTTCCATAGAGAACACCTACATTGTGAAGTACCTACGAAACATCTATTTCAATAAAACTTTAATATGCATTAAAGCAGAGGTGGGCAACCTATTTTTCAGTGTAGACACAGGTGTGGTGAATGAGAAGTGAAATTTGCCACACCATGTCAAAATTGAGAAATGAGTTATTTTAAATGATTTAAAATAAAATACACTGTTTGAACAAGTTTATTCAAAACATGTACACTTTGACTACTCAGTTACAACTGCCTCAGATGCAAATGATGAAAATATAAGGCAATTTAATGCAAAATTTAACAATCCCTTTGTCTGACAAGTTACAGAAATATTGGCCGAATATCTGAACTCATTGCACATCTTAGTTTCAAATTCACATTGTCCACTTAGTACTTAGTTCTGCCTCCAAATCACTCATTTATCCATCTCTCAGGGAGAAATTGGAAAAATGTTAAAAAAAAACAGTTTTTCTGTAAAGTAGAGAAAAATGTAAAAATTGTACACACAAATGCACGCTTAAAAATGTATTAGACAACACCCATTCAAGGTTGTGTCTAGACTCAAAATGAAGGTAGAAGTCAAACGAAGTATTGGATAGCAGCATGGCATCAATAACTCATTCAGAAAGTGAACTGCTTCCAATGATATGCAGAAAATGTCCAGTTACAACCAGCACACACTGTCACAACAAAAGTTTCCTGTGGAAGCTGGAAAACTCAAATTCACCTGACTTTCATTTGCCACTTGTGGCAATTGGCAATAGGTTTGCCCACCCCGGTATTAAAGCATAAAGGCATAAGAATCTAATTGTAGTAAACAGTTGGTATACATATGACTAACTGAAAACACTTTAGAGCACAGTGGTGTATGAGTAGCATCCTGATGCAGTATTGCATACCCAGCACAGAACTAACATCCCCTGACCATGTGAAAGGGAAATGAAATATTCATTTCCACAATATACGCTGGACTGTTATAGATTTTACTCACAAATCAATTATAAGTTTCACTCTGCAAAGAACTCAGAAGACTGAGTTTTATAAGCCACACCTCTGGAAATAAGTACAAAAAATACCAATAATAAAATTGAACACCCTATTTTTTTTTTCATTTTTTTCTACTTTATTTACTTCTAACACTACTGATATGATCTGTATAACATCATGCATATACAAACCATAGTACTTTTTTCTAGTAAATATCTTACTGGAACCCAAAATTGTTTGTGTTTTGGGGTCCGCGTTGATTATTCACACCGAAAGTTCCATAGTAACAAATAAATATCCACTAATGTATTTAAATACTATTACATACCTCTTAATTCTTAGTCGATACAAAGCACATTATTGGTGTGTCAATTCTCCTTGTTTGTGGATTAATTGACAATTCTCAACACATGTTACAATTATTCCAACTATAATTCCATTGGGATATGAAACACCTGGTTTTTAATCTTTCTTTTACGTACATTATCGCACATACATTATTGCACTTTGGTTCCAACACCTTAAATGTTAAAATCATTATATACATGTTGATAAAATATCCATTCCATCGATGTTCACTTGTACTTGTTGCACTAGCAGTTAAATTTGAAGTTTAAAAATATTTCACCATTAAAATCCAATAAAATGTTTAAAATCACGGCATGCTTGAGATCACCACTATTCCACCACCAAACTCTCGTTGAAGCTTTTCAACTTATATAAAACCATCATCAGAACCTTCATCCGATACACGATGTTGCAAACCGACAATGTGCGGTAGATGATTCCACTACCTAGCGCACATTATCGGTCTGCAACATTGTGTATCAGATGAAGGTTCTGATGATGGCTTTATATAAGTTGAAAAGCTTTAACGAGAGTTTGGTAGGAGTTTGATGGTGGAATAGTGGTGATCTCAAGCATGCCATGATTTTTAAAGCTTCAAAAAAGAAAGTTAAAAGAAAGAATAGAGATTGAAAAAAATAAAAATTCCATTATCAATGACTGCAAAGGATTTTTCCTGCCTAACATCTGGCAGGATTTGATGAAAAATAACAGTAACCGCAATAGTGACGTGAATAAGTGACAACAAAAAGACGGCCTGAAGAAGGAGAAGAGTTTTCTCCAAAAATTTGCAATTTAAATAAAAAAAAATTCCTAAGAAAATTCCCATAATAGTTGTTTTTGATTAGTAATTTTATTGGATTTTAAGGGTGAAATATTTTTAAACTTCAAATTTAACTACTGGTGCAACAAGTGTACAAGTGAACATCGATGGAATGGATATTTTATCAACATGTATATAGTGATTTTAGCATTTAAGGTGTTGGAACTAAAGTGCGATAATGTACATAAAAGAAAGATTAAAAACCGGGTGTTTCATCTCCCAATGGAATTATAGTTGGAATAATCGCAACATGTGCTGAGAATCGTCGATGAATCCACAAACAAAGTGAATTGACACACCAATAATGTGCTTCGTATCAACTAAGGATTAAGAGGTACATAATAGTATTTAGATCCATTAGTGAATATTTATTTGTTACTATGGTACTTTTTCTAGTAATTTTAAATTAGCTATTAGATGAACAAGTAACTTAGCTGCATTCAACTGCCGGACAACAGCATTCCCATTTAAGTACAGAACTACACACCCACTAACAGTATTCCATTTCTTTCAGTATCTGTTGAAAAATTAAAACTTTTCTGCCATTAAATTGTTTTTGTTTTAAATTTGCAGATCTAGCAAAATAATTCTCCTTCTCTTGAAGAAACATGTGCAAAAAATTATGGAACCATTGTTTTTCCAAGGATACCCTTCCTGCAAAAATTCAATTGCCTAATCAACCCCTCCCTCATATCCATATTAGGCCATAAAGACCTGGAAGCCACTGAAAGACTCCTTCATGAGGTTACTTTGCTATAAATACACACAGTTGGAATGGCAAGGCCCAAGCACTAGAAAGGGCTGGAGAAACACGAGATCTGTTCAAAAGTTCCCAAATTATAGTGTTAGTGCGCTGTTTGGGAACTTTCAAAAAGTTCCCAAACAGTGCACTAACACTATGTCACACCGATGTGCAGTAGGAGACGCTGCATAGCAGTGACCTTGACAAGTAACCTTTCATTTACTGTGTCTTTCTATTGAAAAACTCTTATGAAGACCCATGAAGTGAAAGAAGTTTATGATGATCAGTACTTAGGCTCTATGCAGTGTTATGAATGGTTTAAGCAATTCAAAGGTGGTTGACAGTCAACTGATGATGATCTCCGTTCAAGACAGCCCTTGATGTCAACTGATGATCCTCATGTGGTCTATGAATTCATATGTTTAAACTGTCGATTGAATGTTCGAAAAATCACAGACGATTGTAACATTTTGATTGGATTGTGTAATCAATCACATTCTCAAAAATTGGAAATGAATTGAATTTCTGCAAAGTTTGTCCCATGTCTGCTGACTCAAAATCAGAGAGATAATCTCATTGCAATCTGTCAGGAACTTATGGATTGTGCAAACAAGGACACACATTTCATAAAACAAAAATGTGGTCTTCACAGTGGGTTAGAAGAAGTTCACCAAGACTGAAGAAACTCATCATCCATCTTGAAAATCGTAAAACATGCACAACAAGCTCTTAAAGAAAGTGATGCAGTATGATGACTAACCACATAAGAGAGATGCAACAAATGAGAGTTTAATTGACAAGGTCACTGCCATGCAGCGCCACCTACCGCACACTGGGGTGAGATAGTGTTAGCATGCTATCATAAAAGTTCAGGAACTTTTTGAACAGACCTTTTATATCACCCGTATTCAAGTCGGACCTGGGACTCAAACATAGGCCTGGTTTTTTAATCAGAAATACAAAAACTACATCTCAGACTACTTGCCCATCACAGTGGCAACACACATATCATGAAAATACATAATAATGAAAAAAAATCGTTAACAAAGCCAAGTGAAAAATCTTCCATTTTCTGGTGCTATCTTTATTAGTCAAGTCATGGTTCGGTATAGACACTGTTTGTGATGTGCTCCCCTACTTGTGAAATAATTATAACTACCTGGATCATCATTTATCGTTGTGTTACGGATT
Source organism: Macrothele yani (assembly GCA_039090855.1). Classification (NCBI taxonomy): domain Eukaryota; kingdom Metazoa; phylum Arthropoda; class Arachnida; order Araneae; family Macrothelidae; genus Macrothele; species Macrothele yani. The sequence goes on from CM077014.1 coordinate 9,201,697, forward strand.
GTTGGATATATAATCCCTGTCATGTGGAGTGAATGACAAGGTAATGAAAAACTTATTACTTCAATAATAAAAAAAAAAAAAATGGTTGGTCTTGTTCACATCGGTTTGATGTTCAGGAATTCCTAAGTCTTACCAACCCAGGATTAAACAACTTGTTGATTTTGCCATCATTACAGTATTTCAATATTTTTATGTACATATTACGGTATTGTTATATGCTGTTACATAACTTCTGACCGCTAATCACAAATCCGCTTTTTTGGGCTATGACTAATGTGGTGCCATCTGGTGGAAAATTTGAGATTTAATCTACATAAAATACAAATGTATTACTGTGAAATTTATGTGTTTGCATATTGAGCTGCATTAATCATTGCTACTCTGCTAGAGGTAACCGAATGAACTATTACTCTTATTTTTGAACCTTAAAGGCATATTTCTTTTACTTTATTGATAATGACTTAAGACATTTTTTTAAGTTTGCTCATTAGGTCCTGAAAAAATTAATCTTGTTCTACAGCTCAATATAGCGACTATTCTGCAATTCTACTCTTCCACCTAATATTTTATTGTGCCCCGAGTTGCCCTGACGCCTGAAATGAAATGTCATATGTGTAATCAAGGTCAGATTGAGGTGTCATCTGCTCCAAAATGTGTGACCTGCAACAACTATTTTCATTCATTATGCATTGGTTTGACTGATAAAAATATGAAGCTCTATCTACTGATCTTCAAAACAAAATTCAATGTCAAGAATGTGCACTACATGTTGTACAAACCTCAGAAACACAAAAAAAAAAAAAAAAAAAAAACTTAGAAGCATCAAAGAACAACAAATCTAATATGAACTCTCCAGTTACTAAGGAACATACTCAACTTGAGATTAACACTATTAAGCAGTCAGTTCTGCAGATAGAAAATAAACTCGACTGCATCTCAGACTTAAAAAAAGAACTTCAAGAAATAAAACAAACTGTTGAGTTCATAAGTAGTAGATATGATGATTTGATTGAAAAATGTAATAAACTTGAACAGTCCAACATCAAACTGGTGAAGAAACTTGAAAAATCAGAACAAAATGAAAACAATAATTTTATATATATCAGAGCCCTAAAAATCTGAATTAAATCAATATAACAGAAACAGAAATATAGAAATTCATGGTTTACATATTAATGATATTAATGATGAAACAGCACTTATGACCAGCATTGATAAATTAGCAAGTAAACTACAAATAGGAAACTACAGATCTTCTGACATTGATGTACTTCACCCTCTACCAGCTGGCCAAAATGAAAGCCATGATTCACCCATCATAATTCAATTTAAAACAAGGACAAGTAGAGATAGCTGGCTGGCTAAGAGAAAAACTCCAGCCTTCAATTCTGACTTAGATCCTGCATCCCACCATCCCAGAATCTACGTTAACGAAAATCTCTCGCCACATTATAAACAATTGTACTGGCATGCTAGACAACTGGTGCACTAAGGACTAATTAAATATGCCTGGATTAGCAATGGCAATGTTTATAAAGATGGTGATCAAAGAGAAAAAATTGTCCTTATAGAATACCTCCAGCAGTATGGACTTGGTACTTAATCAATGTTATATTTTTCTGATTTCATACTAACTGTTTTATGCTGCCGGACCAATACTATACAACCAAAGATTTAAACAAGCTATTTACAACTAATAAAAACTTTACCCTTAAAATTACACATGTTAATGCCCAATCATTACTAAATGAAAATTACACTACTAGAAGCTTTAATACATACACTAAGATCACCGTTGGATTTTATAGGTATATCTGAAACATTATTTCAGACTGAAAAATTTATTATTCCATTAAATAATTTCCACATCTTTTAACCTCAACAGCGATTATTCTGGGGGGGGGGTTAAAGCTATTTATGTTAATAATAAATATTAATTCTTTTCTACAATTAAAGAATTCACAATAATTAATAAAAATATAGAAATACTTACCATCCAAAATCAAGTTTATATAATCTCAGTCTGTTATAGGTCACCCAGCTCAGACTATAATGAACTATTTGTAGTGTTAAACCAAATGTTAAACTTTGTTAATTTCTCAAAAAAAAAAAAAAGGGGGGTTCTTGATGGGTGACTTTAATATAGATATATCTATTAATAACTCTATAACACAACAATTTAATCAATTACTTGCTGTATCAGGATTCACTAACTTACTTAATTCCCCAACTAGAATTACCCAAAATACTAGTACCATAATTGACTTGGCCATAACTAATGTCCAATCACAGCATACAACTACAGGAATAATTGAATATGATATAAGTGATCATCTGCCCATTTTCACTTTATACAAGACTGGAGGTTTTCTACCAGAAGAAATTAAGGCTGTTAAATTCCATAAAATCAATAAAAAAATTATAGAAAATTTTAAACAAGTTTCAAATGAAATTACCTGGAAAGATTTTCAGAAATATGAATCTCCCAATTTAGCTTTTGACAATTATTTTAAAATCTTTAAAGAAAAATATGATCTAGCTTTCCCAGTCTCCTTAAAAAATATTAATTCTAAAAAGAAACTCCGCAAACCTTGGATTACCTCATCCCTGTTAAATCGTATTAATAAGAAAAACAGGCTCTTTGCAAAATTTTTAAGAACAAGAGATCAAAATGACTTCACCAATTTCAAATTATACAGAAATACACTTAACTTTGCTATTAGAAATTCAAAGAGAACCTATTATGCAAATATGTTTGCATTGAATGGCCCAAAAGTAACTTAGAAACACCTTAATTATTTACTAGGGAAACAGACTAAGATAGTTATACCAGAACACATCTTGAATTCTAATGGCATAAAAATTACTGATAAACTGCACATGGCTGCCCATCATAAAGAACACTTTACTAGTATCTCTCAAAATCTTAAACTAAACTTAAAATCATTTAATAATACTTTTTTACAATATTTTTATAATTCTTCTGTAAATAAAAATTTCTATTTATTACCTATAACCAAAACTGAACTACTACAAGAATTAAATAATATTAAAGCTGCTTCTGGACCAGGAAATGATGATATTCATCCAACTGGCATCTTTCCACATGAGCGATTGCCGCAGCAGCGGCACACCACCGAACGAGAGGACCAGCATGTTGTGCTGCAGGCATTGATGGCTCATACCGCCACATCACGAATGTTAGCGCAAGAATTAGGGTGTGTTGCGCAACAACCTGCGTCAGCACGTACCATTTGACGTCGTCTGCAGGAGCGAGGACTTGTCGCACGACACCCATTGCTCATCAGATTACCATTGACGTTACACCACCGGCGAGTGCGGCGGCAGTGGGCCATTGAACGCCGCACCTGGACTACGGAATGCCACGACATTGTCTTCTCCGACAAATCATGCTTCTGCCTGCAACACCATGATGGACGAATCCGCATGTGGCGGCACCGCGTCGAGAGACTGTATGACGCCTGCATTATGCATCTCCATACCGGTTGGTCGCCTGGCGTTATGGTTTGGGGCGCAATTGGATATGACACCCGCACCCCTCTGGTACGCATCGCCGGTACACTCAACAGCCACCGCTACATCTCGGACGTTTTGGAGCCTATAGTCCTCTCTTACCTGCAGGACCTGCCAGCGGCCATGTTTCAACAAGATAATGCGCGCCCGCATCGTGCAGCAATTCTTCACGGCCCACCAGATGTCACTGCTGCCGTGGCCCGCCTGTTCTCCCGATATGTCGCCCATCGAACACGTCTGGTCGCCAATCGGCAACCGAGTGGCCCGGCAAGCACCACCCGCGGATACGCCTCATGAACTGTGGCAACGTGTGGAAGCAGCCTAGACCGACATACCCCAAGCCCACATCCCAAAGCCTCTTTCGTTCGAAGCCGCGGTGTGTAACGGCCGTTATTGCCAACCATGGAGGCCACACCAGCTATTGATGTCTGCGTATTCCGCAAGTCACACGGGCCTGTCAGCTCAATCGTTTCATCTTTGTATCTATTGTTATGTATGTCCAGTAAATCTGCCTTTGCTATCTCGTGTCCTTCTTGGTGTTGCATTTTGGGTGGCCAGCAGTGTAAAAATTCCACCAGAGATAACATGTCCTGTTTTTCAGGAGCAAGGCTACATGACCATGTCATTAAGATCAACAGCATTCAGAAGTTTAGGAGTGAAGTCTGCTTCTTTTTTTAACACCACCACTGTGAGCAACTTGGAGGGCTACATAAAAGCAGTCACCTATCCTTAACTTAGGGACACGGGTTCCAAAGAGAGGAAAGAATCAGTGACACTTAACAAACAAACCAACCATGCTTTGTCCAGGACTTGAACTCATGTGCATCTTATACAAAAGATCAGAAGCCAGAGCTCCAGACCACTTGGCTACTGGGGCAGCATACTCACCTTTCTTAGCCAACTTTCTTGAGTACAAACTACCAATATGAACTGAAAGAAGCCAACCAGCAATTTCTGTGTTTTTTAAGCAATATTTTTTTTTTGATTGGGGATTTAACACCACTTACTCAGGCTTTATTCAGAATACTGAGTTTTAGGGATGGGCTATAAGCAGTCAACCATCCCTAATGTAGGGTCACTGGCTCCAGGGAAAAGAGCATATATATATGTGTGTGTGTGTGTGTGTGTGTGTGTGTGAGAGAGAGAGAGAGAGAGAGAGAGAGAGAGCCAGTGCCATAAGACAAACACACTATCCATGCTTAATCTGGGATTCCAACCCATACCCATTCTCGGACAAATGGTCACGGGCAAAGCTTAGACCACTACATCACCATGGCAGCCTAAGAGTATAATCATCATCTTCATTCATATTTCAATTGTCATGTTATGGGTAATTTGATAGGAGCACATGAGGAAATCTAAAGGCCTTGAAGCAATTTTTTTTGATTGGCGATTTAATGACCATTATGAGCAACTCAATGGGCTATAAGCAGTTGCCTGTCCATAATTTAGGGTCACTGGTTCCAGGAAAGGGAGAGAGCCACTGCGATAAGACAAACACAACATCCATGCCTCACCAGGATTCGAACCCAGACCCATCGCAGAAGAGGCATTTTCTTGGGATGCTTCTTCTTCAGAGATATGCAAATGGTCCTTTCATAGGCATTTGCACATCTCTGGAATGTGAGTGCCTGGACTCTTTGTTCAGTATGCAACTGCATGTTTTGGGAATGCGTAGCTTTGAGTTCTTTGTTCTAGAAAAAGATAAAGAAACATGGAATTGAGATTCTTAGGGAATTTATGTTGGAGGTTGTTGCTTCTGTCTTTTGTCCAGTTTTTGCTCGACTAGATTGCCAACCTGATGTAGGTCATGGAGCTGTGGAAGCCTGTGGCTGATTGGAGGATGTTGAAGTGGACCCTTTTCAGTTGTCGAACGGTGAGAATCTGCGCAGCGGAGGTGTCTAAGCCAAGTCCCTGCTGATGATGCGAACTACCATGTGTGATGGATGGACTTTGTTGAAGGCTTCTGCTGGACCAGTGCTTATGTTCCAGTTCTGATTCGACCTGACGGTGAATGCCGGTACAGCGGAGGGATGTCTATGCCGAGTCCCCGCTAATAGCGAGAACTACCATGTGTGATAGATGGACTTCGTCGACAGTTTCTGCTGGACTATTTTTTTCTGTTCCAGTTTGTGTATGTGTTGTCGAAGGACATTTAACCCAAGGACTGGTATATGTACTTACAGCAATGACCTCTTTGTATTTGGTGTATGCTCCCTTGCATGCTAGAGCACCTCAAGGTAAATGTAGTCTTGAAAGAAAATTTGTGATAATTTGAAATTAATTAATCGAGATTCCATTAAACAGTTAAACTTGAACTGTGTTGTTAAAATTTGTGCACTATTTTTATTTTCTTAACAAAAGAATGTCAAGTTATTTAAGACAGTCCTTCCTGCAGGGGTTTTTGAGCTAGCTGGGCCAGGTAAAGAGATGGTTGCAGGTTGGACTGTTGAGCCAGTGCCATAAGACAAGCACACCATCCATCCCTAATCTGGGATTCCAACCCAGACCCATCTTGGACAAATGATCACAGGCAGAGCTTAGACCACTGAACCACCGTGACTGCCTAAATACATAATCATTATCTTTAATCATATTTCATCTCATGATACAATACATTCAAATAAGATGAACATGAAAACTAAAACTGATACCCACAGCTACCACTTATTTGAGGTGTCTATCAATAATCAGTCACATTATCTAACCAAGCCATTTTCCAACTGTGTATTCAGTAAAAGAGTAGCAGTGACACAAAATTAATTGATGTTATACTACTATTACTCAATACTGCACCTGACAACACTCAAGACTTGTAGGTAATATATCTGAAAAGTTAAAGTTTTGAGCAAAACCCTTTATGCATTGGACCGGTGGAGGAAGAATCTAACTGCAAGTTCAAAAGTTAAATCTTAAATAGGTGGAAAAAAGATTCTTACAGAAAGTTCAAAAGTTCCCTTTGAAATCAGGGTTTATTTGAATACGAATAAACACTGATTTCAAAGCCAGCATTTTACACAATTTGAAGTTCCAAAATTTACAAAACCAAAGTCACTTTTAATTACTAAATGCCTTTGAAGTAGTAAACTGAAAATTTAGTTACTTTCTGTGTTACACCATGTTTTTAATAAAACTGTTTTTGAAAATGAAGGAAAAAAAGGTAGATATAGCTGCAGAAAAATAAAGAGCATAAACCATAGAAAAATATAGATTTTGGAAAAGATAATTTCTATTGCATTTATTTCATTACGTGCACAAAGACAGTATAATAACTGGAATTCTGCATTAGTCTTTATTTCACTCTATTCTTGCCATCTTTATTTCACTCCTTGTTGCTATATAGCTTCATAAGAGCTACTTCTGGAGTTTCATATTAGCAAGAATTAAAAAGATAGTGAAGCACTTTTAAAACTGAAATAATGAGGCTAAAGGGAGGGAGTATTTTGTTTAGTGATAAGGAGAATCACCAGAGCATGCCAATGAGCTGAGCTTCCTTTCTGCTTATTACCATGTAATAAGTACACACAATTCTTTATAGTAAGCATAAGATACAACAGCTGGAGGGTAGACCATGAACTAACAGTTAGGCTTTTTTTTTTTTTTTTTTTTTTTTAGTTTGAACCACCAACATTAGCATTTAGTGGTGACACAACATGTGGTCTCAGCTATGGTACACATGTGGTCTCAGCTACATGGGAGAAACAGGCAGACAGCTTAAGATCAGATTAGCAGAACATAAAGCTGCAATTAAAAATTTCACAAACAAAACAGGTTTGGAAGACATGTTCAAAATACAGGACATAAAGTGTTTTGGGACTCTGCAGAAGTTCTGACACATCAACAGCACTTTTCCAAGAGAAAATTGTCAGAAGGACTGGAAAGTGAGAGAAGAAGATGTGCAACATTAAATGAAGTGAAAGGTTGGAATTTAGCTAATGAATGGCAACACCTACTATAGTGTAGTCATGAGGAAGGGTAGAGGTGCTACCCAAAAATTTGACTGTAAGTAATTTCCTTTATTCCTGTGTAAAACCCATAATTTAATAAAAGTTATAGTGTATTAAGTCCAGGAATAGCCATGACATCAATGTTTAGCAATTAGGTTAGTCACTCTTATGACTAATATATTTAGATAACACATGATACACACGCAATTGAAAACTAGATTCTTGAAACACATGCATGTTATGTTCATAAAGAGATTAAAATTTTAAAAAATTTTTTATGAAGGAAACATACGTGTAGTACAACAATTTGTAATTGACTCCAAAGTAATCAAGGTAGTTGCCTTCAATGAACGATCTTAATAACAAGAGTCACTCACAATACAAATTTAAATTCGTTGGCTGGATTTAAATTTGTATTGTGAGTGACTCTTATTATTAAGATCGTGCATTGAAGGCAACTACCTCGATTACTTTGGACTATTTCTGCATGAATTTGAATTCTCCTAATTATAATTGACTATCGAGTGGTCATTACAAGTAAGAATTTATGTGGTTTCAAGTTAACTTTTTTTAATCCTATTTGAACAAATAATTCAGATTATTTCTGTTCATCACTTTAATTGTGATGAACAGAAACAATATAAATTCAAAAAAATTAATACCATTAGTGACTCTAAAGGCATGAAGGCTATAAGCAGTTGTCTATTCCTAACTTATGGACACTGGCTCCAGAGAAGGGGAAAACCAGTGCTGTATAACAAGCACACAACCTCTGCCTCATCGAGAACTCAAACCTGGGCCCAACTCAGGTGACGGGCCCAACTCAGGTGACTGATCAGAAGCCAACACCTCAGAACACGTAGGCACCTAGGCAGCTTATATTATGCCTTTTACTAAGCTCCAAAACACACTTTGTCACCCTGGGGGCGCAGTAGTCTAAGCGATGGCCTTTGATCATTTGTCCAAAAGGGGTCTGGGTTCGAATCCCGGTAAGGCATGGATGTTGCGTTTGTCTCACGGCACTGGCTTTTTCCCTTCCCTGGAACCAGTGATCCTAAATTAGGAACGGGCGACTGCTTATAGCCCATTGAGTTGCTCATGGTGGTCGTTAAATTAAAAAAAAAAAAAAAAAAGGTTCTTTGCTTCAGGTGTCCTTGGCAATACAAACTCAATGTCAGTAATCTGCTTTCAGTAGGTTACATGTGAAGGAACATTTTTTCAGTTTCTATAGAACAATGTATTTCAGTTTGCACTAAACGAGTGCTTAAAATAAATTGCTAATTTTTTACATATGATGAAAAACAACATACTTTGAAGTTCAATGTTTGTCACATTTTTTAATGTAGCTAATCTCAAAAGTACCCTCTGTCTTCTCACAATGCACTATTTTAGCATTTTATAGCATTCAAACAATTCTCAGGCAAACAATTCAAACAATAAGGTTGAGGAGAAATCACTTCAGTATAACGTTCTAAGTAAAATGTGTTTGGTTCTAGAGTTCTAATGAACATTTCTACTGTGTTGGTGATTTGAAGCAAGAAAAGTATAATTTTCTTTAATTTTTGTTTGAAAAAAAAAAAGTTATGATTTTAAAATACTCAGGACTACATGAATGAAGAGGATCACTTCTTGTTTACAACTATTATTTACTGACGAGGACAAAAAGTACATATTTACAAATACCACAAAAATATAAATTTTTAGGAACAACGGCAACAAGTGCTTTCATATTTCCAAATAACACAAATAAACCCTGTGAATGTTTTTTGAGTAATCAGACAAATAAGCAGAACTAGAGGCATGACAGTTTCATGTACATTTCAAACAACCAAAATGTGCACATATTTTTCGTCCCATGAAATTTTTAGTGTAACAAAAATAATTTTTATATTTTCTGGTATGAAAAATGTTGGAAAGTACTCATAATAACTTGAATTCACAGAAGTTACGATGTAGAATTGGTTGCTTTCTGCGCATCATAGCTTTTTTGATTTAAGGTTTGGGTGATAAGCTTTCATATGACGAGACAAAGTCTCACACCAGATGAACTCTTTATAGCACACAGAGCACTTATATATTTCTCTTACTCCTGAATGTGTATCTCTGTGCATTCGTTTCCGTTGCTTGCTCGACAGTATTTTGCCACAGATTTCACATTGCAAATCACTCAACAGCTCAGAATACCCATGATCTAAAAGAAGACAATATAGTTAGTTTTCTGTGATATAAATTCTTTCATGGATAGAAATCAAATGACATTTTGAAAGTGCAATCCTAACAACAGAAAAAATACTTGTTTTTAGAAAGAATTTTAATGATATGGTTAAAAAAACATATTTCGCAGTTTCACTGTATAAACACTAGAATATGCAACAAAGGCATATTTATTGAAATTGAAAATGACACAAACAGAACGACTGCAACATTTTGTTTCAATGAGTGACAGTCTCAGACATTCTTAATTTTCTTTAAAGACCTTAAAAGTACAGATGGAGAGAATCAACAAGCTTGACATACTGAACAAGCTTGACATACTCTGTAGTTTTTGATCCTAATGAGTTCTTGTGACACTAGTATTCTGTACAAATTTTGAGTTCTGTTAGGCCATTGGCCTTATGCAAAGGCCATCCTAAAAGTTTTGAAATCTAAAAAAAAAAAAAAATATTACATTTAAAGTTGGCAACAATGATGTAGCATGCTGTCCTGCTTCATTTGATGACAGTAGTGACACACATTGTCTAAGTAAACAAAATCTTATTGAGATTGACATCCAATTCCCCAAGAATAAATATGGAAAACAGTCATAAAATTTAACTTTTGTTTTACGGTGGAAGAACATTTATACATTGAAAGAAGAAGAGCTACAATTAATAAACAGGAAGGCTGGGGATTACCACATGAGTGGCAAAACGTACTCTCTTGAATCAGTCCTGATGATGGGTTAGTTTGCAACCTGAAAAAAATCGGAAAAGAAGTTTCATCCTAGTAACTCCCATAAAACTAAAGTGAAATTTTACAATACTTAGTTGCTAGGACTTGTCATGACTTCATTAATACACAGGATGAAAACAGCATTGTAATGTGCTGTTTTCATTTTGTGTGTAATGTGCGTGTGATTATATACTCACAACTTGTGTGCATAGACTACACACAAAGCAGGATTACAGAAGAAAAAACAAAAACAATTACAAATACAGTATGTATATGTATTATAAAACACACACAGATGAATATACATCAGTACTTAAGAACTAGTGAGCATGGTATTTGGTCACTGATCACAGAAAAAGTTTAATTAAGCATATGAACGTCTTTTGCACCACTGCAAAATACAATTTGCTTACTGAGTCTAGAGTCTATCAAAACTTCTGTAAACTGCATTTATGACCAACGTGCAAAACCCGAAAGTCACTGAATTTCCAAGGTGCATGGTAAAATTAATACTGATACAGGGTCATTGGTGGCAGAACAGTTGAACATAGCACTTCTTTGACAAACCATAATGATGTTCAACTTCAATTTCTTTCCTATTTAGAAATTAAAAATGTTAGGTCTGCTTCAAAATAAAAATAGAATACCTTCGTACCTTTCCCATTTGTGATTCAATTATATTGAACAATTAAATCTGATCACTGAGGAAAATTTCATTACTTACTTTTCTAAGATGAATTAACTAGTCATTCAGTTCATTGTTTGAGAGAAATGTTTCTTCTGTATGATGCACATAATCTTCTAACACACACACTCTCTCTCTCTCTCTCACTTGCCACATGATGGCAGCACACTTAAATCTAATGGAATGCCTTATCAAAGCCCTAATAATAATAGTACTGTGTTTTGCCAGTATACATGATTCTACACTCTACAACAACAGGATATCACAACAACATTTTAAGTACTTAAAAAAAACTACTCAATTACATTATCACAGAAAACTGTGCACAGCATTCATCTGGAGAGATTTTTCAGAACTCACAAACCTATAATGAAAAACTGTACACAAAACCAGTTATAAAACAAAACAAAAAATCTGGATGATAATGAACAATAATTTTTAGACATTCTTAAAACTGGGTTAGTTACTGCTCTGAAAATGCTGTTTATGAGAAAATAATAAAAATAGGGCTATAAACTTAAACAATCAGAACAAGTGTTTAAGACAATTAAATTAAAAACTATCATCATTCCGGAGGTATGCCTTGAGAAGAGTAATCTTCAATATCTGCTCGTGATATTAATTTTAAATAGATTATCAAAACATCTTAAAAGAGTGGATATATCCTGAATATAATTTAAAAACTCGGTTACATGTTTTCTGGTTATATGTTTTTCACTTTTACACACAATTCTGTGATAGTTCTGATATTTTACCGTAGTTCCTATCACTTTTTCAATTCAATTATACACAATTCATTTATACACTTTTTGCAATTACATGTTAGATTCTGAATTTCAAATTATAAAAAATACAAGGTTCTTTGATTCTTTTATATGCAACCCAGTATTTTACAACTGAGAAAATTGAGATGGCATTTTTTTGTAGTTATGAAATAGATGATGCATCTAAAAATTCACTCAATAATGTTCACAGTTCTATCTTTTCTCCGAATTCAAGAAATTTGAAACCAGCAGAGGATAGCAAACATTTTATTTGGCACTAATGCAAAATCAACTAGTGGATAAACTGCTTTATAAAGAGTGATGCTTGTAAGTAAAGAATGTTTAATAGTGGATATAAAACATCTTATTTAGATTTACTATCTAGCATTTCAAAGGTAGAGCAGAGGGTTCGTTACAAAAAATAAGAAATAGTACAGGATTTTTAACCAAGTTTTTATGATAAAATAAAAAAAAAAATGCAAAAGTCACAATAGACATAGGCTTAAGGTAGCAAACACTATTCATGTATGTATATTTTACATAAATAAATTATCATAATCTAAAATTACGAGTTTTGTTTCCCTTTTGTTTTCTTAGTTAATATGATCACTATAACATCATTTCGTGCTATGCGTAACGTATAAAAACATGAATAGTGTTTGCTACCTTAAGCCTATGTCTATTGTGACTTTTTAATTTTATTTTTATTTTTATTTCATCATAAAAACTAGGTTAAAATCCTGTACCTCATGTAAATAAATATAGTTCAGTATAGCACTTGAGGATATTTTTACATGAAATTGGATTGTGCAATGACTCAGGTCTATGTTTTCATACATTTTCTTTTCTTTTTGGAGGCATTCAAAATTTTACAACACAGTAAAACCTGTGTTGTCAGTCATCTGCCAAAATGGTCAGTTTTGTCTGATATAAATGCTATCACCCATAGAGATAATGCATAAGAGACCTTTATTTGGTGTAGTCATCTGCAAGATGCAGCCATTGTTGGAGCATATAAGAGATATAAGTACAGTGCCTAGAAGAGATAGTGTTTTCTGCAGACAGGTTCCTGAAATCATGAAATCAGAGAGGGCACTGAAGACAGCTTCAATGCTATTGCTGTAAACTATGCTCATAAATATATGCGGTTCTCGTTTCGTGAAGTATAGTAATTTCACTAAAATTTTAACAAATAATTTTTTTTATCTTGAAGTTATAGTAAAAGTGATTAATGACATGTATTGATATGTATAAGTGAATATACTTCCATGGATTGATATGTATAAGTGAATATACTTCGTCAACTTTATTTAGGAAAAGCATACTCTTGAATTAAATCTACATGTCACAAAGCTGGTTAGTACAAATACATTACTGGACGCAAAGTTTCTTCATAGTTATTTCAATTTTTGCCCAATCATTGTATTGAATTCTGTTCTGATCCATTTACAACTATTTTCTGCAACTCTACAGGACACAAAATGTTTAATTGGGTGTCACGTGATACTGTACTTAGGCCTAATCTTCCCATGATAAAGTTTACAGAACTTTGGACAATTAAAAAAGAAAACCCAATTTCAATGATTTTAGACAAAATGCAATGATATATAAAAGACTAAAAAAAAAGTGGCATACTTAACTAAATTATTACTGAGTGGCTGCCAACTTGATTAAGATCAAATAAAAAAAAATCATTCGATTCGCTTTGCCTTATCTTTCGGCACGGAAAATAGTTACCTTTTGTTTACCGAACCTGTAACCCCAATTGCATCCAGGTACAAAACACATTCTCAACGTTACACTTATTACTACTATTTTTCATGACCGACCAAACAAATAAATTGCCTTTTCAAACACTAGCTACCAAACATGCCATAGAAAAGCACGCTAATGTTGAGAAATCATAGCATCGAAACTCGCAGGAGCGCCATCTTGAGGTTTCAAAAAAGGAGGGAACTAAAATTTAAACATTGAGGTATTAACACATGGCACACTATCTCTTCTAGCTATTATAGATACAAGAGAATGTACTTGCATTTTGCAGTCACCAACATGCAGAACTTACAGAATTTTTGATCACGAAGATCTAGAAAGATAATGAAACAGTTCTGAGTTTAAAAATAAACACCTGCTTCTTTTCTTCTCTCTGTCACCAATCTTCATGTGATTGTAAATGGTGAGTAATCTTTGGGGTTAGAAGTTCTTAGTGTTTGTTAGCATAGGGTAGAGTTTTCTTTTAACTATGGTATGAATGTTCAATCTTCAATTGTCCTAAATGAGAGGGAGCAGTTCATTAATTGTCCTAAATGAGCCCACAGAGCAGTTCACCCCCTCATCCTAACGAACAGAGCCTTCTCATGTAGTGGGCAAATCGTTTGACAGGCTGATGGTCCACCCCAAATGGCAAAATAACATATCACTGACTTGAAGGAAAAGAATGGATGGGAGGGGGTGGAAGTGGCTTCACATCTCAACTTCAGTTGTGCTGCTATTGCATTTGGCATATTACTTTCCATTCCACCAGGGAAACAAGGTAAGAGTGCCCAATTTGCTATAATGTGTAACATTTTTAAATTACAAAATAGCAGGGAAAAGAAAAGATTGAAATTTCATTGTTAGAAAAATGTGTGTGTGGGGGGGGGAAGGGGTTGTAAGTTATAAAAGAAAGTTCTACTGTTTTATCACACAGGCAGCTGGCCACAAAGTTCAATTGTGGATGAACACAAATAGTAAACATTTTGCAAAAGAAACTGATATTCTGGATGATAGGGCCTCAAATAAAAACAAGGAAATGTCAAGTAACTTATGAAGAGGTAAACAGTGTGACTCGACTGGTTTTACAGGGGTAGAGTAAAAGGAATTCCTATAAGTGGTCCCATTCTTTAAAAAAAATCATGCGGATTTGCCGAGTAGCTGCAAATTGCAACCTCTTTCAGTGCAACCAGTGGTGGCTGGTAACATAACATTGTTTACAGAGTGACGAGCAGTTTAAGGGGATACGTGGATATAGAAATTATTGAAGAATTAAAAGCAACAGTGCTGTCCATAAGCAGCGATTCTAATGATTGTGAAATTTTCCATGTTGACAAAACTGGCATTTTTTTTTTTTTTGAGCGATACAAGGTAGAATTTTGGACTCAGAAAGTAAAATCATGCTCAGGAAGAAAGCTAAAAACACACTGTCTCTTTTTGTTGCAGTGCAACTGGTGAAAAAGAAGCAACATTAATTATTTCAAAATCAGCACACCCTAGCTGTTCCAAGGATGTAGATACTGTAGCACTGGCATTATCTGGAATGCAAACAAAAAAAACTTGGCTGATCACTAAAATATTTATTGAATGGCTAGGAAAATTACATGAAAACAAAGATTTGAAACATAATTTTTTTTTTTTTTTTGTTATTAGACAATGCAGCATGCCACCCTCCTAACGTTTCAAACATTCAGCTTGAATTTCTCCCTCCAAACATGGGAAACTGATTGCAACCTTTAGAACACGGTGTTATCCAGCAATTTAAACTTATTTACTGCAAGAAGCTAATGACAGTGCTGGGGGCCAAAGTGGATACTTGCCAAAATTTGTCTGATATGACAAAAACTGTGAAAGTTTTGGATGCTGTGCTATATATGGATAAAGATTCGTGGAGTCAAATTATTGTAACAATAATTCACAAATATTTTGAGAGATGTGAAATTAAAACTGCTCAGGAAATTGATTCAACGTTGCCAGAAAATGAAGCAATCCCCAAAGATAGTTCTCACTTAGAGGGATTTATTAGTCTCTGTGAAGTAGCCCACATAGACAACTGTGCCACAAATGAAGAAATGCAGTGCTGCGATTATGAAACTGCAATCTACAGTATTAATGATTGTGAAAACAATGATAATGATGAGGAAAAATAAAATCCCACTGCCACTACCTTTTCTGTTGAATGATACTGTAAATGTGATTGTCCATCTAAGATCAACATTGAAGGTATATGATCCTTAAATGAAACACAACTGAGCTTGTGACAGTTTGGACTTAATTAAGCATGAAAGGGAAGGCACCATTTTGTTCAAGAAACTCAAAATCACTAAACAAACAAAGCAGTTTTCCCAGAAAAAAAAAAAAAAAAAAAAAAAAAAAGAAAAAAAAATGAGCCAGTTACCAAATGTGAAATCTACTTAGTTCTTTAAAAGAATTTAAGTAAAACATCAAAAAATTCAAAATCTGACGATGATGGGCAAAACACGTAACAATATTAACAAATAAAGGTAACTTGTCACGCTAGTTACGTTACATGAAAAAACTTTGAAATGGCGTGATGAAGACCTAAGATAAGGTCGAAAGCTCCCAACTTACGAACTTTCTTGTAAAAGTTTTTTCATGTAACGTAACTAGTGTGATCAAGTTACCTTTATTTGTTAAATCCAAAATCATCAAATAAAATAATAATAAAAAAAAAGGTAGCAAAAAAAATAAAATAAAGAAAAAATGTAGCAAAAAAAAAAAAAAAAAAAGATGACCTAGCACTTCACAACAGACTGTATTCTTTTTTAATTTATTTACACCTGGGGAAGTGAGGTTGACAAACTGAACCACTGTATTTGGTGGTAATTTTTTCACAGAACCATGAATGGCCTAGTTAGACAGGTCTCACTGTAGTATTTAACATTTTGAAATTTCTTTTATATGTTTTTCATAAGGCCATCCCCTAGAAAAAGGTATAACCAAAGTTTCATTGTACAAAGTTTCTTGAACTACTGGAGGTCCTGGAACAATCTTATACTCTACTGATAGGTGGTAACTAGAAAGAAGGCTGCAAAAACAGTTTCTGTTGTAATTTTTTTCTTCGCAAGAGGAGGAACAATATGTGAATCATAAGCTATAATACATGTATGTGGAGTCACCAGTTCCAAGAAAGGGAGAGAACGAAAGAACCAGCATCTAAAAACAGACACAACATCCATATCTCACCCTGGGATTAGAACCTACATACCAGAAGTATGAGAAACAAGAAGCCCACTCATATGGCTTAGATCACTTAACTGCTGGGTACTTAGGGGCAGAGTGGCCAGTTTCCATGCTGCAGAGAAGAAAAGGACAGCATGCCATCCATGTCATACCCATGATACAAGCCAAAGCCCAACAGTGGCAATTGTTCAGTGGCATCTGAGGAAAACAATGACTGCCACTGTTTAGCTAAAGCCCAACAGTGGCAGTTGTTGTTCCTCAGATCACTCAATTACTACGAGGCAAAACAAGTCATTAAGTCCAATAGTAAAAAAAAAAACTGATACAAATGGAACTTAGAAAAACAACAACAAAAATAGAATTTTTGTTACGCCACTTACATATACATACCTCCCAACCTGGAAATTCTAAAGAGGGAAGATCCTAAGACATCAGAAAAACATTTTTGTGTGGTTTGAAGTATTTGGATGCTTTTCCAGTTCTGTTTTTCATGTGAAGATAAGGAAAGTACTCAAATACCTCAAACCACAAATAATAAATAAGTCAATAGTTGTATAACTGTTATTACTACTGTTACACACATTATAAATGTCTTCAAGTTGAGTGCTCTTATGCTTCGTTATTCTTGCTAAAAAATACATAAAAATTTAAGGATGTAATAGCAAGAATAATGAAGCATATATGAGCACTTGACTTGGTGAGCACTTAACGGGTGTAACAGTAGTAATAATAGTTATACAACTATTGACTTATAATATAGCCACATAAACTAAATGGTTAGTCATAACTAACCAAGTTATATTATAAATAACAAAGTCACACACTCACGGCATGACAGGTTTAGGCCTATATGCAAAATTTACTTATTCAGAAAAACATGTCCAATGCTTTTAGAACACAAAATATAAACCACTATTTCAAACAAAAAGTTCCAGTGCAGTGAGAATACATAAGCAGCAAAATACATATATATGCAATGGAAAATTGCACTAAAGCAGATCCTCTGTAGAGTTAATCATTAATAACCATAGAATACTGAAAAAAAAAAAAAAAAAAACATTTTCATATGCTTATAAAAAGCATACCATTACACCACTATAACCAGAATGTGTGGCAAAAAAGTGTGAGTATAACACAGCATATTCACTAATTTATTTATGTAAATATTAAACTGCAGAACTTCAATGCATTTGTAACATAAAATTACTGAATTCAAAACAAAGCAAAACGGTTTTAAAAACATTGCTTCAGTTTTTTTTCTTATTTTGTTACTGTAGTTTCTTGCACATCAGCTCAAGTCTTCTCTTGCAAGTAAGCCTTGCTGCTTTCTCCTCAGCAAGTTCCACAATAATATATGTGCTTTGTGGATTCTACAGCAGTACAGCATTCATTGTTTAATTTTTTTTTTCTGCTCATATATTTTTCTTTCCATTTCTTTGTTGTTGCTTTTATTTATTTTTATGCCTTCAGATGACTATAATTTGATCCTGAAAAAACCTGAAGTCTGAGGACCTTGAATGCATGATATTGAAGGCTTCACCATTACATGTAAGTGGTGTAACTTTGAGAATATGAATACTGTTGAGCACCAGGAATCAATTTCTACAAATTTTACAACTTCATCACTTCCACTTTTGGAAAATTTCTCTTCCCCATCAAATTGAAATGCAAACATTTATGAGGAAAAATAATATTTAATGACAAACAGGATAGTAGAAACCATGGGGTGACAATACATGATTATTGGAGAATTTTTTGCTTTGTTTGACTTCCGTCTTTGAAAATCCTCCCTCCACATTCAAGCTGAAATACAAATATTTACGGAATGAAGTGATACCTAACAACAATACTTGGCAGAAGAAATATAATGAGAAACAGAATTTCAGATTACAGGGAATTTTTTGCTCAAGCTAACTTCTGTTTTCAGAAATTGTTGCATACAGTTCCAATTAAATACACACACTTATGTAATTAAATTATATTTAATAATACTGGACAGTGGGAACATCAAACAGAAGAAACATTAAAATTACAAGAGAAATCTTCACTTTGTCTAACTTCTGTTTCTGAATATTTTGAAAAAGGGAAAATCTGTTGATGCCCCTCCAAATCAACCCGCAATAAATTTTGCATCAATCTCAAGTATGACTCAAGTGAGGGCTAAAAAGGAGGAATTGTTCTGATCCACAGAAGTATCTCATGCCTTAAGATTTCAGAGAATTTTTTTTTTGCTACATCTAACTTCTATTTAAGAAAATTTGCTGCCTAAAGTTTCAAGCTGAAATACAAACATCTAATACCATGTACATAAGCAGCATGGACAGTGACATCCTCTACCATTATTTAACGAAAGTGTTTGCTTTCTTCTTGTGTGCACAAACACCAAATATCAATTTGTGTTCTTCAGATCACAACTTAATAGTGTTACAATGATTTATATACCAAAATGTGTCATTCAGATTAAAAATTAACAGCATTGCAATGATTTATGATATGACTCCATAAGTGTCATTTTAAACAAATGTATTTCACACAGATGTTAAAAAATATCAATGAATAGAAAAATATTTCTATTGCAAATGCTAACAACAGACAAAAAAAATTACAAATGTAAGGGGAGAGAGAATGACACACATAAATGCCAACAAACTACATAAATGCAAGAAGAGGAAAACTGTATAATAATGGCAAAAATAAATGAACTTGTCTTTGTGGCAAATTTGTGCATGATTATAACACATTGCACAATACTTTGCCAACAGTCATGATCAATGTGGCAACAATTTCATCTCCCAATGAGAAGAGAGCACAAAGAGATATAAATTTAGGCAAATAATTGACTACAGTGGTTGATGATGCACACAAAGTTATGCAAAATTGTTTCTGCTTTAATTTAAATAATAACACATGAGAAATTTACAATGATGTTGGTTTAAGCCTTTCATGGAATTCCACAGTTCTTTGCCATTAAGGTATCACATTACTGTAAACACAGTGATGCTTCAAAATTTGATATGATAAAAAACAAAACAAAAAAAAACTGCACATAATCTACAGGGTCTTAGCACCAACTTGTTAATTTAACTTCTGATACTTGGTTTAGCAATGAATTTTTCACAGAATAAAGCATCAATAATTTGTTTACTTCTATGACGATATATATATTGTATGTTCATGCAATGGAATGTTGATTACATGCATTTCAGTTACATATTTTACAGCTCGGGCAGTTATGTATTTAAGTGCATGCTTAATTTCCCTTACATACTTTTGCTAACTATAGGTCTTTTGATTTTGGCCCTTGAAAGACATATATAATCAACATTCATTGTACATTAATAGATGAAATTGCATTCTCAGTAGAAGTGACAATGACACATTTATTATACTTACTTTGGATTCCATATTCCTGACCATTCTGCTCACCTAAGAATTCTAAAACAGAACAAAAACAAAAATTTGGTAATACATCATCATGTGCATCAACAAAAACTTGGGTCATCTCCCTAGGCACAATAAGCTATTTTAACCTTACTCAGAATAAGACTGTTCAGTACAAAAATCAATTGCATATGTGTAGTTCTCAGATGTTATATGATTTAACCACCCAGAAAGTTAAAGTTCAGTAAACTTAGATTAAATTAGATGAAAAAAGAAAATGCTTTACAAAAATTTACCCCATTTGGTTCGTAACTTTTCTTATTAGTTAATGCACTGGATGTCTCCAAGTTATTGACATGGAATAACATTTTTAGATTTCTTAGGGCCCCACTTTATATATATTTTTTCTGTTTTGAGCATGGAAATTTAAATTCATTAAAAATCTCACAGTAGCAGTTTTAAAAAATGGCATTCATTACATTTAAACTTTTCTGTGTAAAACATATTTTATACTTATATTATTTTCAGCATTTCTTCTCACAAATTTTGTATTAACTCCATTTTGTCTTTGAAAAGGAAAAATATAAAACTACCCAAAACCATTCAAAATTTTATCCCCAAAATTATAAAGATACTAAACTATTGCAACATGATGAATGATGGGACAGTATACTTACATGATGAACAAACAAAATAATGAAAATCAACATGTGGCATGCTGTATTTCATTTCCAGAGATAATAAAGGCTATTTTTTTCTTATTACAAATAGTATAACTGCAGCTGGATGGTTATTTTCTCTGAAAATGAATACCTTTTAATTATTTTTTTGGGGGGCAATTTTTTCCATTCTCAGTAGTCAAATTTATTTAAAGTTGTGTTCAATGAATTGACATATCATGTTTATTTTTATACTACCGGCAAAGGAATCTCTCTCTCTCTCTCTCTCTCTCTCTCTCTACCAGTTTCTTAATCATAAGACAAAAACTTCTCATACGCTAAGCAACAGAAAGAAGATATTTTACTTAAACAGAATGTTTTTATAGCATTGAGTGTAGCCTTGAGAATTCATACATAGGAGACACCAGTCAATAACTGAAAATTCTTTGGCAGTACATAAATCATCAATTAAAAATATCTCTAATAAAACCGCATTAGATTAGACACAAACATAAGAGAAACTGGTCACAAAATACATTGGGGCTGGCTTACTTAAAAACACTAGTCCTCAGCAGGATATCATAAAAAGGATATTAAGGATCTGATATTAAAAGGCCAAAAAAGTGGTTTTGTGTGGTTAATCATAACTGCTTCAGTGATGATGTGCTACACAAAAGTCTTGAAATTCAAAGAATTCCAAAGTCAGAGGTAACATGGGCCAGTTGCAAGTAGCTCTATGTGGTTAACCATAACCACTACAGTGCATTACAGAAAAAGACATGACATTGAGAAAAAGAGCATATCCATTGTTAATGAACACATGAATCAGGCACTACCAGAACAGTGGTTCAATATGGTTAGCCATAAAAATTGTACTAACAAGTGTGTTATAAAAAAAAAAAAGGCCTGAAATTCAGAAGACAGTCTATTGTTGACAATCACACTGGTCAATTACCATCAGAAAAGTGGTTATGTGTGGCTAACTATAACCACTGCAGTGACAGTGTTTTATAGAAAAGAACAAGGTTTTCAGTTATCATATGGTGAGATAGAACTGTCACCAGAAGAGGGATTCCATGTGGTAAACAACAAACATAGCAAAAATAGCATGTGGTAGAAGTGAAGGTTTGATGAAGATGATGGTTCAAATTTTCAAAAATACACCCATATACACTCACGCACAATGAAATTT
Organism: Macrothele yani; assembly: GCA_039090855.1. Lineage (NCBI taxonomy): Eukaryota > Metazoa > Arthropoda > Arachnida > Araneae > Macrothelidae > Macrothele > Macrothele yani. Next base: position 9,223,746 of record CM077014.1, read on the forward strand.
GCACACCTAGAAGAAAACATGCTGCAACAGCGAAACTTAGCAAATAACTAGAGTACGTGCTGGTATGCAAATGATCCACGTTTGGTGCAATTGCTCATGGCCGCACACCTTGTGGTTGCGCAGCAAGCACGAACCAGCAGCCTTATAAACCGGTGTGTAGTTGATGCCCCATGAAAGCGAAAAGCACCAGCCGACACAAGCAAGAGTACAGTTCACCACACTAGGATTACCTATTACCAGTAGTCCACCAACTGTTGCACAATTACAAATTGTAGGCAGATACTGCATGTAGATGATGAGAAAATCCAAGCACATTTTCAAATAATTTTTCCTTACTTACCACCAATATATATATATATATATATATATATATATATATATATATATATATATATATATATACTATGCCTAAAGATTGCGTTCCCTTTATGCAGGGTAATCATGATTCTGTAAAGATCCACCCACTATGAGTCATTTCTCACAGCCAGACAATAGCTGATCTCTAAAACTCTCTTGTCAAGGGTACAGTAAAGAGGAACTACATGCAGCACATTTTTCTTCTCTTTTTGTTATGTCTATAACACATCTGTCATGTTTTAAGTATTCTTTGCTCACTCATGTGATATCAAGTTACATCTTACCTCTGAACAAAAGTTACATGTGTCTTCATATAAGCTGCTACATACTAAAAGATAAAATGCATTTCATGAAATCTCTATGTTGGTTCGTAAAAGTGTATAATTTCCCTCCCATCACCATCTGTAGGGCTTGCCTATGGTCTTTGGAGATATAAGTATCATTCCAACTGTATGCCAATAAAGATCACCTTAGGAATCACAGTCCTCAGTCAGAGTACTTTAATATTTCCGGAATACTAATACTAATTCCTAAATGTAAAAACTTACAAATTATTGTTGAAGTCCTGGTATCCGGGTATTTTTGAAATAATGAAAATTTCGACTCATCACCCCAAGGGAATACAATTACTCATAAATTTATGATTCAGAAGAGACAAAATAAACAATAAATGATCTAAAGCGTCACCCCATTATTTAAAAAAACCTTCCTCTCCTGCATTTTTTTCTTCATAGAATCCATAAACCCATTTCTTGAAAAAGAAAATCTGGGAAACATTACCAGATCTGCCAACCTCTGAGAACCAAAAAACGTAACACTCAGATAGAAAAATTGTAACAGGATGCACGCTGATAATTTTTGAAGCCTATTTCAGCTATATAAATTCTTGATGATGTGAAAGTAGGGATTTTTCTCCCTACGTCTAAATTTTATTGAGAAACTAATTAAATCTAATCAGCAAACACTTTTATGCTGCTAATTATTAGAAAAAAATATTACGATTACAGGAGAAATCCTCACTCCGCCTAACTTCCGTTTTCGGAAACTTTGAGAGGTGGAAAACTTGCATCTTAGGGAGTCTGCAAGATGGTTTAATCGTGTTTTGGGGATGTCATTTTTGTCTGCAGGACCAAAATAAACCTGCGATGTGCATCGGCAGTCACCGCGATTCTGCTACGAGGATTAGTAGAAAATGAATCAGTGTTGTACGTCGGATGTTGCCGCGATTCTTCCATGGGGGTGGGTACAAAATAAATCTGCATTGTACATCAGCCATCACCGCAATTCTGCTATGGGGATGAGTACAAAATTAACCTGCGATGTACATCGGCCGTCGCCGCTATTATGCTACGGGGATGAGTACAAAATAAACCTGTGGTGTACATAGCCCATTGCCGCAATTCTGCTACGGGGATGAGTACAAAATAAACCTGTCGGCCATCGCCGCAATTCTTCAACGAGGATGAGTACAAAATAAACCTGTGATGTACATCGCCGCGATTCTTCTACTCGGATGAGTACCAAATAAATCTGCTATGTACGTCAGCCCTCGCCGTGATTATGCTACGGGGATGTGTACAAAATAATTCTGCGACGTACATCGTACTTCACGAGAGAAAAAATTACGATTATGGAAGAAATTCTCACTACGCCTATTTTGGAAGGCGGAAAATTTGCATCTATGATAGGGAGTCAGCAAGATGGTTTAATAGGGTTCTAGGGATGTCGTTTTTGTCTGCAGGACCAAAATAAATCTGCGACGTATGTTGCCCATTGCGGTGATTCTGCTACAAGGCTTTTGTCTGAAAAGGGAAAAAATGGGGGAAAACATGACAATTAAAAAAAAATCATATTTTTGGCTGCAAAATCGCATTAGCGTACTACAGCATGATCAATGTATGAAATACGATAAAATCAGAATAGTTGGCAGGTCTGCATTACTGATGAATTAGTACAAATCAGAAAAAAATTGATCAGAAAACCTAATTACAACAAAACTATAAAAATTTATATTTCAGAAAATCAGATTTTTTTCTTTTTTTTAAAGATAGGACTCACAGTTTTGCACATACAATTATGTCTAGCTTAAACACTATTACAAATGAGAACAAATGAAAAATGCAATAAATAAACACAACCATAAAGGAATATATGTATTGTAAAAAATTCTAGCAACTGTATGCAGAAAACTGAAAGTAAACACAAAAACATTTTTTTTATTAAATAATGAAAATACATATGCCTCCATCAAGAAAAGGATTGATATTCTCAAAAAACTGCTGAATGTATAGTTTTCATGTGACGTAACAAACTGTCTCGCCAAAAGAATTCTCTACAGCAAACCGTGCATTGGTAAATACTTCTCACATCTCCGTGCGTATTCATATGAGTATCCACTCTTCTCTTGGTTGTGAACTGTTTGCCACACAAACTACACTGGTATGGTTTTCTACTGATTAATGATGCTCTATCTAAAACAAAGTGTGCAAAATCAGAATGTGCAAAACTACGGACAAACAGAATACAAAATTCATTACTTAATCCTTTATTTAATGGGCATCTAAAAAGCACTGTACTTAGCACACTACGATGTCTCCACTAACAGTTCTCCATACAAAGAATCTTTGTGGAAAAATTAACAATTACTTTTCAAAATTCTTAATATGGATTACAGTTACTAGAAGCAATGCCATGCAAAACTGGTACTGAAAAAAAAAGTGTGGGGTGGGGGTCTAAATGAATCACAGAAAAAAATGTAATATGTTTGTAATAAATAGGGCTAGAATTTTTATGGCCTAAAAACTGCTAGAAAATGCCCTATAAAAATGCTTGTAAAACCCAAAAAACTAAAAAAAAAAAAAAATGCTGTATGAAACAAAGAAAAAAACTCACCTAACAAATGCACATTTTTTTATTTCCTTGCAGAATTAATCAAAAAAAGAAGAGGTGCATGAAACAAAACAAAAAGAATATAAAAAATATATTTTAATCTGTTGACTATGTCTGTGTCAACTGCAATTCTTTCTTTTACTACGCAAACCATGACCTGTACAATAAAAAAAAAGGATAAACAACAAATACAACTTAATTGTTTTACAATTTATGTGCCAAACTAAAAATTTATTGCCCAAAAAACATGCTCTATAAGAAAAAAAATTTACAGTTCCTTTGCCAAACTGAGTCTTTTTTTTTTTTTTGTTAAGAAAAATATGCTGTACAAAAAAGAAAAGAAAAGACAAAAAAATATACCCTTCCTAGCACCAAACCTTACCTTCCAATATTAATGGCAATGGTCATACTCCAAATGGGAGAACAGCTCTTCACTGCCTTGAAGGAAGAGACAGGAGATTGCCCAAAAACATGCTCTATAGAACAAAAAAAAAAAAAAAAAACCTTAAAAACACAATTTAACTTTTTACAGTAGGGGGCTCCAAAAAAAAAACTTTTTTTTTCAAAACCGTGCTCCCTGGCTATTTTCCCATTCCTGTAGCGTATATAAGATCTCACAAAAAATTTCAATGGAATCGGAGCATGATAAAGTCGCGTGTATGAATCCTGATTATTTAGAAGCCGAAGTGTTCGTACCTCACGTTAAAGTCATGAATGATCTGGCAGAAATATCAGGACAGCTGATCCAAGATTTTGCCAAAAGCATCACAAAGGATGAAGAACAGAGACAGTTTTTTCTTCAGGTGGATGAAAATCCCCGTCGGTATACCCCTGATTCTAAATAAAAAGACTTTGAAAAAGATTTAAGAAGCTTTAGTTTGATTTGTGTTGTATCGATTATTCAATTAATTAAACAATTATTATTTACTAATTTGCATTTTTGTTTCGTTTCTACCTATCAAAGCCATTCACGGAGTTCGAACATTTTGGGAAATTAGTCACATACTGGCAGCAAGGCTTGAAATGCTCCGATTCCATTGAAATTTTTTGTGAGATCTTATATACGCTATAGAAATGGGGAAAATGGCCAGGGAGCATGGTTTTGAAAAAAAATTTTTTGGAGCACCCTATTTTACAGTTCCTGTGCCAAACTGGATCTTTTTTGTTGTTGGTGTTGTTGGTTAACAAAAAATATGCTGTACAGAAAAAAACAAGAAAAAGACAAAAATGCACCCTCACCCACACTGAACCTCATCTTCCAATATTAATGGCGATGGTCGTACTCCAAATGAAAGAACAGCCCTTCACTGGCTTGAAGGAAGAGACAGGGGATAGGTGGAAGCGCTTTTACCCCCATTTGCTACGACATGTGTACAGATGTTCTACACAACAACACCCCCGGGGCCCCCCTCATTTTCTGTCTTGCTTCTGGTTTTCAGGGGGAAATGAAGCTTCACGGAAATTCATCCGAAAATGCCCCTTTTTATTGAAAATACAATGTACCAAAACCATGCAAAATAATGACTCAAAAAAAAAAAAAAAAAAAAAAAAAAAAGCTTTAAAATGACTGAAAAACCTGAACAATGCCATATGTAAAAATCATGAAAAATGCCTTATATATAACAAAGATACTTAAACCAACTTAGTTTTGTATGAAATACATTTGCATACATTTGAACAATGTTTTAATATTTCCAAAAAAAAAAAAAAAAAATCATGCAAAATAATAAAAATCCTAGCCCTAGTAATAACACATGCATACAAGATCACCACATAAAAACCACACACACACACAAGTACCACTTAAGTTCTCAAAACATTTGATGTGAACATAAATGCTGTCTTTTTAATCAATCTAATAGAAAACTAGAAAATATCCATTACAGATATGATTTCACATGAAAAATATTACATATACAAAACTGACTACACATTCTTACACTACCACAAAATTTCACTTTATCATCATCATTTCACAAATGTATAACCATGTGGCAGTTCATAAGAGTTGCATAAACATAATTAGAGACAGAGATGGAAGGAATAATAAACAGAAGGGTAAAAATTAATGCCAGTATGCAGTACTGGCATTAAATAGTACCAGTACTTCCAGCATCTCTTTTGACAGGCAACAAGATTTTCTATGCCTGACAAATTACCAACCCTTGCATGAGATTTCCAGTTGATCTGCAGCCTTCTAGCTTTTTAGAATGTAACATTAGTCAAGTTAACCTTTCATCTTCCACATATCTTTTACATTATTTTAATAAATGCACTAAATTTACCTTCCAGAGAAGTACCCAATACAGATCTAACGTCTGCTTTACTAATCCTGCAATGCAATTGAACCTATCAGTTTTTCACTGGCACTCAGCACTGTCACCTCAGCTGCTTTTAACTTTCTACTGAGAATTTCACACCTAACTCTCAATGGTGTAAACAAGAGTATGTCTAAATAATGCATTGCATACAGCAAGATTTTCAAGAGAAAACAGTGTTGCATAATAGTGAAAAAGACTGCTAATTCAATTGTCCAGTTCCTTAACAAGCTTCTCTGCTTCACCAATGACTGTAATAATATGCCATCAATTTTTTACCAACAGAGATTTGAGTATGATTGAAATTTTTTCTTTATAACCCTTTACCTAATGCAACCCCAATGCCTTGACTTTAAGTGGATCAAAATACTTAGTTCATCCTCCGCTTGAACCTTTACATGCCAGATGCAAATTTCAAGTATAAGTGCCTCTTGCTGCTGGATTTAATTGTGGGAAGTTTAAATCATCCATATTTTTCATCATAAAATATTTACTAACATCTTCTGATTTCTGAATATTGATGCTTAAATAAAAAGCATTTCATTTCAGTATTATAAATATTTAACGGAAATTATCGAGGATAAATTTATTAAGGTACATGACCTCTCAAGCCTGTGGAAGTAGTAAGATGCAAGAACTCCTGAAGATGATCTAGTGTATAGATCAAAAGTTTGAGAGGTAATGTGCCTTAATAAATTTATCCTCGATAATTCCTGTTAAATATTTATAATACTGAAAGTAATAAGAGGAAGCCATGAAGTCATTAATTATTAGAATTAAAGCATTCCATGCCAATTCTTGGAAGAATAAAAGGAGTATGCACTAACAGTAAAAAGAAAGGGGAAAAAAAACCAACATCTAGTACAAATCTATAATTTAACAAATGAAATCAAGTGAGTCAGTTTGTCAGCATTTCAAAAGTCTAATATTAACACTGTCACTTGGAAATCAGTTCTAATGAATACATGTACATAACTAATTGCATACTACTCCTCAAAGTATTAAATTGCAATAAGTCCTAAATGTTCACAAAAACTCATTTAAAAACTACCTATACAATATTGGCATTTTTGAACTTCCCTTTTTGTTGGTAAAGTTCGATTAACACTTACCGCACGTAAGGCTTGGCTTTCAATTCTTATTTCCGTTATGTGGATGCGGCATGGGGTTTTTTCATTTAGTTGCGGGTCCACTTCATTTTTTCCCCCGTTGTTATTTATCTGGCCTCGTCATTAAATGAGTTTTTTCCCTTGCTGCCTCCTCATTTACTTCGATAATTTTTCATAACCCTGGTACTTTCGGTAATACTCCATTACCGTCATCGAGGGGACGTTTTGCTCAGACTGGCACGGACCGTGTCAGCTGGGCTTTTCGGTGGTTCTCGCGGGCTGCTTCTGTCATCGGCTATCGCTTCTTTTTGGGCGTTGTGGCGCCATCTCTTGTTGGTCACTGATCTCATTTTTCGAACTTTTTCATTTTTTTGCTCAATTTTAATTAAATTTTTCCAGCTGATTCTCAAAATATTAGGGTCATTATGGTTGCAAACTTTTGCCCTATTTTTTTCAATCATTACCGACTCTGCTATTCTGAGGTGTTTTTCGGATTTACAGCTTTTAATGATTTTTATATTTTCGAATTTAGGAAATTTTTGGTTATCCAGACAGTATTGAATAAGTGCTGTTTTTTCTTCTTTTTTCTGTTATTTTTTTACGTGTTGTTTTAATCTGTGTTTAAGCTTATTTTTGGTACTTCCTATATAAGCCATTGGAGGATTTTCAGTAATAGGAATTGAGTAAATACCTGCTTTTTCTAACATTTTTATTTTTTCATTATTTTTTATTACCATATTTTTTATGGTATTTACTTTTCCTCCAATTTGAATATTATGCTTTTTACAAATATTATTAATTTCATTAGTAGTACCTTTAATGTAAGGAAAACCATTTAAATATTTGACTTCTTTTTTATTTACTACAGCATTATTTTTTATTTTCTTTATTACTTCTGTGTTCCATTTTTTTATTAAATGGTTAGGATAACCAAAGCTACCTGCAATTTTTTTTATGAATTTGATTTCTTCATTCATGAACTGGCTGTTTTCAGAGTGCGTATATGCTCTTTTTATTAAGGTTTTTAGACTATTGCATTTTTGAGGATAAGGATGTGCCGAATTGTACGGGATTAGGACCGGAACAAATGAACTTTTCCGATAAACCTTGTATAGTAACTTATCTGTGGATTTGATAACTTGTACATCCAAAAAGGCTATTGCATTATGTTTTTCTATTTCAACAGTGAGTTCTATAGTTGGATATAAAGAGCTGTAACATTTTGTTAATTTTCTTAATTCTTCTTCGTTCAGTTTTGATAGAATGAAAATATCATCCACGTATCGACAGTACACTTCTGGTTTTTCTTCCATACGATGCAGGACATTTTCTTCAATTTCGTTCATCACAACCTCAGCATATAAAGTTGATAATGGTGAGCCCATTGGGCCTCCTGAATTTTGCTTGAAAAAAAAAAACATAAAAATTGGAAAGGGAGTGAGACAAGGTGACACCATATCTCCGAAGCTCTTTAATGCCACATTGGAAAATGTCTTTCAATCACTGAACTGGGAAAACAAAGGGATAAAGATTAATGGAGATTATCTAACCCACCTTCGTTTTGCTGATGACGTAGTCATTTTTGCAACTACCCCATCAGAGCTGCAGAGTATGATCCAGGAACTTGCTGACAAGAGTAAAGAAGTGGGATTAAAAATGAACTTTCAGAAGACAAAAGTGATGTTCAATGCTTTTACAAGAAATGAAGATTTATCGATTGATGGAGAAAAACTGGAGATAACAGATACGTATGTTTATCTTGGACAGCAGATATCAAGTGAGGGTCACATTGATGAAGAAATTAATCGGCGTACAAAACTTGCCTGGAGAGCTTTTGGAAGAAACAGCATAATTTTCAAGAGCAATATGCCATTATGTCTTAAAAGAAAAGTGTTTGATCAATGCATCCTTCCAGTGCTTACGTATGGTGCAGAGACGTGGACCTTAACTAAAAGAGACATACAAAGGCTGCAGACAACTCAAAGAAGCATGGAGAGGTGCATGCTTGGTATAACCAGGAGAGATAAGAAGAGGAACTCGTGGATCCGAAAAATGACGAGAGTGGAAGACATCATGATCAGAGTTAAATCCCTGAAATGGCAATGGGCTGGACATACTGCCAGAAGGACAGACCATAGATGGACAGCCAAAATTTTAGATTGGATTCCAAGGGACAGGAAAAGACCCAGAAAAAGACCACATGGGAGATGGGTGGATGAAATTCGTAAATATGCGGGAGTGACATGGAGGAGACTGGCACAAGACAGACCGTTGTGGAGGAAACTTGGGGAGACCTTCGTCCAGCAGTGGATTGATAATGGTTGACAATGATGATGATGATGATTTTGTCCTTGTATGTAAAAATATTATTTTCATATAAATAGAATAAAACTTTTTTGAATTCATGAATTTGTGTGTTATTTAAAATTTTAAGATTTTGCAACTTCTTAATGATAATTTCAATAGCTTCTGGAACAGGAGTGCTTGGATATAATGCTTTAACGTCCATGCTTGCCATATTTAAGTCCTTTAAGGCCAGTTTTTACATTTTTAATTTTCTCAATAAATTCATACGTGCTCTTGATGGTGAACTTGTTGTTCATGAAAAAGGGTGCTAGGAACTTGTAAATGTTTTTTTCTAATGTTATCAATGGTGAGGTTTTTTTTGAAACTATCAGTCTCATTGGAGCACCATCTTTGTGCGTTTTTACCTTTGCAACAATACGTGGTATGCCAGCTCCCATTGGTGGAAAAGAGCGCTTGATTTCATCAGGTAATGTGCTATGATTTCTTATATCCGCTAAGAATTTAATTTGGTTATCTGTTGGGTCTTTCTTTATTTCGGTACAATTTAATCCATCTATTGCTGCTGTCATTTTTTGTTCAAATTTATCAGTGTTGAGAATAATGATTTGGCCGGTTTTATCTGCTTCACAGAATTTGATATATGGGTCATTTTTCAATTCCAATAGTTTTTTTTTTTTTTTTCATATTTTAATTTTTTCTCTATATAGAAGTTTTTGTTGTTTTTGGCATTATATTCTTTTAGAATAACCCTATATAATTTGTTTTCGACTTCAGTTTTATTCTCTGCGCCTGGTATATTTTTGAGAATATCTTCGAGGCAAGGGATGATTTCTTCAGTTTTAGGGAGGCCTTGTGGAAAGGCAAATTTTTTTCCCTTTTTGTAAAATTGCTTTCTGTGAAAAGTTTAAGTTCTTATCAGACCGATTTTCATACACATTATATTCATTTTTGGGTTCCTTATTTAATTTTTGTTCCTCAAATAGTGTATTTAATTTTTTATCTACAGTAACGCTATTTGAGTTAGCTTCTTTGTTAGCAATTTTGTTAATTTCGATGAACGTAGTATCCAAAATGCGATCTTTCCAAGTGCCATCAAATTGTGCATATTTTGAGTTGCTTATCAGCTTCCATAATTCATAAACTTGAGCATTAAGTCTGAAAATTTGTTTTCTTTTAGCTATAATTTCGTTACTAAGTCTTTTTTGTTGACTTCGATGCAGGATGTAATAATCCTTCTTACTAGTTGGCTTATTCTTAAGTCTCAAAAATTTGGGGATAAATCCAAAGTCTCTGCAAGTTACAAGAAAACGTTCTTGAACTTCAAATTTCATACATTTGATTTTAAGACGTTTGAATTTGGTGATTGTTGTTAATTCACGGTTCGAAAAAGATTGCGATAGTACATCGTGAGGCCAAATCAGCCTTTGATCTAACCACTTGAGAAGAATAATTCGTGTGCTTCAAAGTTTCAATTTACTTCCGATATTGGAGATTATTTTTTTACCGTGCATTAATGCATTGGCATTTTTGAACTTCCCTTTTTGTTGGTAAATTTCGATTAACACTTACCGCACGTGGGGCTTGGCTTTCAATTCTTATTTCCGTTATCCCCATGCCGCATCACCATAATGGAAATAAGAATTGAAAGCCAAGCCCCACGTGCGGTAAGTGTTAATCGAACTTTACCAACAAAAAGGGAAGTTCAAAAATGCCAATGCATTAATGCACGTTAAAAAAATAACCTCCAATATCGGAAGTAAATTGAAACTATACAATATTATTCTCCAACATAGGATGTATTGGCACTTTCTGCTCAGCTGATACGATTTTATAATTGGCAATGAGCAATCCTACAAAGTTAACAATAAACCAACAGCATACAGCTCACTACTGATACTTGAATCACTTTCTTCAACATCCATCTTAAATTACTTTCTCTTTAAATACACTTAAAACCTAAACAAAGAAAATCTGCACCCCTTTCTTAAACCAGAACTAACAGCAAACCATACGCGAATATTTCCCAGTCTTAACCGACACAGTATTTTTAGAATGGAGGCAGTTTTTTTTTTGCCTACTTCAATACCTTGTTTCTCAAATTCCATATCTTTCTAACACACTGATTAACAAGTTTCTAGCGGTACTGTAAAAGACAGGCCTATTTAAAGTTGACAAATACCAAATGCAAATCCTTATTCACCTGATATTACTTTTCACAGAAGAAAAAACACATGGACTAGCCAATTTTTTTTTATTTTTGGTTAGTGCAAAAATAATTGTGGTTTTTAAACATCAACTTTGAAGCAGTATATCTCAGCTTAGTATAAAATTTATTAATCAAAATAAGAAGTATTAAAATCTATGCATTTTTGCCAACAAGAAAAAAATCTATTTATTTTCCAGTAGCATAGAATTCTGGAGTCCTGGAACAAATTAATTCTTTAAAGGCATTTCGAGCTGCCGCTTAGTTGTTGAAAACCTTCTCTTTCTGGAAGTTGCCTAGATGCTTGAAAAAGTGGTAGTTGGTTGGAGAGAGGTCTGGTGAGCCTGCAGAGTGAGGTAGATTTCCATAGCCCAGTTCATCCAATGTTTGCGGAGCTCATTGCGAAGCATGCAATCGGGCGTTGTCACGCAGAAAAATTGGTCCTTCTCAATTGATCAATGTTGGATGCCAACGTTTCAGTTCTTGGTGCATTTTGTCAATTTCCTGGTAACTTCTCCACTGTGATGATTTTCACCTGGATTCAAGGAGTTAAAGTGGATGATTCCGGTAAACAATGTGGAAGAAATATTCTTCTCATAATACATGGCCAATAGGTCATGATATAATCAGACATCGCTGAATTGACTGTATTTACTGTTACTCACGTAATATCAATCACATCAGAAAACTTGAAAATTTAAAGTTTTTTTAAATTTCGTCACTCCAAGACGACGGAAATTTCAAGTTTTCTGATGTGATTGATATTATGTAAGTAACAGTAAATACAGCCAATTCAGTGATGTCTAATTGCTGTGTTGATTATATCATGGTGAATGATTCCACTTGCCAACCACCGAACAGTGACCATAACCTTCTTTTGATGCAGGTTTGGTTTGTTTTAGTACTTCACCTCGGTGCCGGTACTGCGTGGAATGCCACCGGTTGTCATATAGAATCCATTTTTCATCACATGTCACAATGCAATCAAGAAATGAATCATTTTTGTTGCACAAAAGAAGTGCAGAGTAGACTTTGTAACAGCGATTTTTAAAATTTTCATTTGGCTTGTGCAGCACCCATTTGTCGAGCTTTTTTTATTTTTCAATTTGGTACAAATGTCGAACAACTGTTGAACTGTTAACATTTAGTTCTTCTGCAACCTCTCAAGTTGTTTTGCAAGGGTCCACTTCAATAATGGCCCTCAAATGATTGCCGTCAATTGCAGAAGGACATCCGTGATCCTCATCATCTTTAAGGCTCTCATCTCCAGTATGAAATTTTTGGAAGCAATGATGAGTTGTATGTTCGCTAAGGGTCCTCTGGCCAAATGCTTGGTTGATATTGGGAGCAGTTTTTGCTGCTTTACATCGCATTTTGAATTCATACAATAAAATCATTCAAATTTGTTTTGTTTTTTCCATCTTTAATTTGACAGTCTAAAAAAAACAAGAATAAACAGTGAAAACAAAACCATTTAGCATAAATCAGTACGGCCAATTTTGCACTTTAAAATGGTATATTACATGAATATAGTTGAATAAAAGTTTATTCCAAAATAAGCATCAAAATTTAAAATAACAAAAATGGCAATTATTTTTGCACCAAACTAACGGAACCACCTACTGAAAATGCATTGGAAGATCTTTGCTCTACAAACGGCAGCAATTTACCTCTTCATTGATTTAACAAAATTTTGGTAACATTCTAATGAAATATTTGTCGACACACTGAACAACATCTTCCAATACACACATCACACAGACTGGATGAATCTCTTCTTGAAAAGATTTCTCTGAAGTTTCCATCAATGAAAAATCATTGCAATGCATTGACTTCTTGATGCTCATCTGACAAGGCAAGAGAATCATCTCAACAGATCTGTCTACAGAAAACCCTCTGTAATTACAAACATAATCCCATTTTCATTCTACTCCCCCACTGCTCACAAATTTGCCCCCTTAAAAACTTATATTAATTGTGCCAGGATTGTCTGCAACACTGAATCTTCCTTCAATGAAGAAATTGACACCATAAAGAAAATTGCTGAAGCCCATCAGTTCCCACCTTCTACAACTGAGAAATTCCTCTAAAATTCCCATTTGAAAAACCTGTCTGCTCTCACACCATTACTAATGGAAAAACCACCATTCATTGGTTTCATCCCTTTCCACGGATCCTTCTCTTATAAGATGTGTGAACTCTTCAAACTATGGGCTACATTCTCACAGTGAAACCTAACCCTCCTGCAATAAAGTGCCTGTTTAAAAATAGGGATCCTGTCTTACACCTGGACACCTTTGGAGTTTATGCTATTCACATTTCAACTTCCTCTGATCTCTCAGTGTATATTGGAAGCACATACCGAAGCATCAATACAAGACTTAGTGAACACAAAAAAGATGTTTCCAATGGTCTTCTAAAGACAGCATTATCTGCACTAACCCTTGTAGACACCGCTGCAGTTCCCCTTTGGATAGAAACAAAAAAGTTGCCCCATTCATCAACAAAACATCTCTGCATTTCCAAGAAAGCATTGAAATTTTGTTCACCAAAAACTGCAATTCAGAGACTCCTCACCAAATTCCATTTATTTGGATCTCTACTAAAATCTGGCAACAGTTCCTGCACCCCAATTTCAAATTGTTGTTCTGGCAACCAGCCCATCCAGTTGATCGCGGATGATCAAGGTCGTAGGATGACTGAAAGCAACCACTAAACGAACCTTTTTACCATACGTGACTGTGTGTTTTTACTCAATTTCTATGTTTATGATTGGATGCTGACGGAACCAAATGTCTGATGTATCATTTGATTTCATACCACAAATGCACCATGGGACCAAGACATCCAATGAAGTAGGGCAGTCATCATTGTGTTCCAGAAACTACTTTGAGACTGAACTCTGTGGCATGGTGTACTGTTCTGGAAGTATCCATCATGACTCATACAATAAATAGAATGACCATGGCTGGAAAAGCTATGTCAGAAAATATGCCCGAATATGCTTAGGCATACAGGCACAGGCCTATTTCAATCAAGAGGCTTAAAAAGCCTCAAAAGAAAACACAGATCACACCATTACATTGTGTCTCCACCAGCCTAGACAGTGTAACCATGCAAAGTGGAACAAAGTTATTGCATTGTTATCTTCAAATTCTAACACTCCCATAGGCAAAGTGCAGTTGAAAATGAGATTAGTCAGACAAGATGAGCCTTTCTTGATCGTTTGTAGTCCACCTCCAGTGCTTCTGACTAGAAATGTTTCTCCTTTCATGCTGCAGATCCAAAATGTTTACATACAGACCTCCTCCTGTTGTACAGAAGATAGTGCAATGTGAAGCATTTGACATTGTCTCCAATCCAAATCCTCTACAATTTGAATCACTTTTGCAAATCTGTTGGCCTGTACCAATCAGGTTATCCTTCAGTCACTTTAGGTATTGACTGGCCATTTCTGACTACAGGTCATGAACCCACTATGCTTTTTTATTGTGTCAATAGCACTTGTGGACGGTGGATGACCCACCTATTGTTGAGCTTCCACATTCCATAAATATGGCAGTTTTGCTGATACCTGCACCTTTTATCTGAGCATTCACTATCATCTCATGCTCAGAGTCCATTAGATCATGTCGCTTTCCCAATTGACCTACAGTAAATACACAACAAACCACTACTAAGAGTGTTCACTAAAATATTCTATTGGTTTCAAGAATTAGTCATTCAGCATTTATTATGCTGGCATAGCCCACCATTTCTAAAAATTCACTTTCCTTCATCCTACTGATTTTACACAACACCTCCAATTTTTAATCAGTATGTTTGACTGAACTTTGCTAAGCACACATATTAATAAAGCTCCATGGAAGATAAAATAAACCATCTTCCTGTTATTTTTACTAGCAAACTAGAACCACGGCTAACTTCTACCAGCCATGCACAACAAAAATAATTTTATGGGAATAATTCTATGTAAACAAAACACTTTGCTGATCCACTGTGTTCAATTAATTCTGACCAAATTTTACAACCTGCAGCTTTGCCTGTTTCCAGAGGCAAAAGATCATCTCTCACTTCATAAACTTCTTCAATCATCCAAATCTGATGCTTATCATTGACTTCCACATTATCATTAAGCTCACGTTTATTTGCTCCTGGAATTGCTTTCAACATATTTGTGCATTTAATATATCTTCCTGTGATACCAGAATACGACCATCTTTGTCGTATAATCCCAAGGAGGAGGATATATATAAATGGAATGTCTCAATGTAAATTTTGCTGATACTAATTTGGTGTTAAAATAACCATATTCCATTCTTTCCTATTCCCAATTTTAAATTGTCAAATACTACAGAAGTGGAGAGAAAGGATGTTACACTTTACATAATCTCAAAATCATGAGACATGGATCCCTTGAAAAATTTGAAATTTACACTCTTAAATAAATTCAAAATCATATTTCTTCTTAGTTATTAACCAAGTTCACATATTTGTGTCATTCATGAAGCATAACATTTAGTAACATTCCTAGATCATGGGACACAGCACAAAAATGCATTTCTAGGGAAGTCAAAACAGTTATCCTACTTTACATAAAAAATGAAATAGAACACTGCCAAAAACCTAATTTCTTTTCTTTTTTTTATATAAATTATGAAAAACATAACCTTTACCATTGCAATATTTTAAATAAACACACAACACCAAGCCCATACATGTTATAGTTAGCCCTTCTAATTAGTGGTTATTTTCATGTATTACAATGTAATACCTACTGACATAATTTTGAAGGCAGAAGGATTAAATTCTACTAGACTGCTAGCTTTAACCTTTTAATACTGATGCATGCTGTAAATAATACATAACAGCAGTGTCATACTGAGGGTACTTCTAGAGGAAGGGGGTGGAGTTAGTAACAGATTAGTTATTGATTCCATAAATAAAGCTCATTTGAAAACAAAGAATTTAAAGACATCCTACAGAAAATAACTATCCTAAAAATGAAACTGAAAAATTTCTCAATAATTTCTTTCAGAAGAATACTCAACAGCAACAAATAAAATTCACTAGAAAAATTACTTATCACAAAGGTTCATTTGAATCATTAAATAGAATTAGTAATACATATAAGACTAGCTCCAAGTTTACGGAATGAAGTTA
Organism: Macrothele yani; assembly: GCA_039090855.1. Taxonomy (NCBI): domain Eukaryota; kingdom Metazoa; phylum Arthropoda; class Arachnida; order Araneae; family Macrothelidae; genus Macrothele; species Macrothele yani. The sequence continues at coordinate 9,240,092 of CM077014.1, forward strand.
AAAAAAAAAAATTCTATAAAATACTTCAAAGAGAAAATATTTTTTAAATGAAGGGAGAAATCTATGAAGTAATACGTTATTGTGGACTATCTTACATAGAAGAGACAGGCTACAGATTAGAAACTCAAATAGCAGAACATAAAGCAGCTATAAAAAATTGCTCCCACAAAACAAGTTTAGATGTGTATGTTAGAGAAACTGGCAACAACATGGATTGGAATAGTTAATGACTTCATGGTTTCCACTAATTACTTTCAGTACCGTAAATACTTAACAGGAATTATAGAGTACTTTAATAAATTTATTCTCTATAATTCCCATTAAGTATTTACGGTACTGATGGATTGAAATTTCCTGAAAGTCATCAGTTTTCAAAGCAACTTTCTAAAAAAAATAAAAAAAATAAAAGAAGGAATAGAAATTGAGAAGAATCAGAATTCCATTATCAATTACTGCAGAAACTTGTCACTGCTGCCTAACATCTGGCAAGATTTCGTGAAAAATAACTGCAAGTGTCAAGGAAAATAACCACAAAAATGTGCTAGTGATGGTGGAAAATGAGAGACAAGTGACTGCTGGATGAAGAAGAGCTTTCTCCAAAAATTTTCAACTTAAATTTTAAAAATTCCTAGAAAAAACCCCTATTAGAAGTTTAATTAAGTGTTTAAATCAGTTATTTTTTAAATTATGCAAACACTGCTAAGCTTTTATTATAACAGATAATTTAAGAAATTGATGACCCACAAAAATTTACAATGGATGTATGATCAATTGAAATGGTTTTATAACACAGCACATTTTGCTCATTGTTTTGTTTTGCATGGTCACTGCAACAAATTATATATCAGTTTAAATTATGACATTTATTTTTATTTTTATTATATTTGCTGAAATACTATATCATAATTTATGGTATATTACATCAACAAATTATATCATATCAATGGCTTTGCTCTAGTGAATATCATTATCAGTTCAATGGCTTTGCTCTAGTGATTATCATTATCAGTTCAATGGCTTTGCTCTAGTGATTATCATTATCAGTTCAATGGCTTTGCTCTAGTGAGTATCATTTATTCCATTCACCATTGGTTCTGCTCTCATTATTTCCAGCATTGGTTTGGGCATTGGGTTAATTTGTCATTTTTCTCACTTTCATTCTTAATTGAATTTCTTTATCACAGAGGCTTTTCCATGTTGCCCAACTGATTACTTTTCCTCTGATTGCTAAAACTTATCTGAGCTTGTATGTAAGTTCCTTAATACCTCATTTTTTAAAACCAATTTCTACAAAAGTTTTATTATTACACATAGTTCCTGATTATCAGATCAGTTTGAGCTATTATGTGAACCACAGAGGCCATTAACAACATCAAAGTCAAATGAAACACAGCTTAAAATACATACATAAAATATTTCCATGGCCATTTTTTTACAGAAAATGTACAAGAAACAGAGTAGAAATAGATGATGATCTCAAAACTTTCTTCCTAGCATGGAATTAAATGATGAACAACAATTTCACAAATACCGAATTCTTTAAAAAGGTTAATTTTCACTAACCAAATTATATTACCGAGTTATTTGCTAAACTTACCATCAAAGAAAAAACTTTGAATATTTGTATGTTGCATTTGAGAAAGTGGAAATGAAATTTGTTGTTTTATTCTTCATTTTTACAATGACTATATAAAGTATGAAAGATGAGCATTGATAAACATGAATACACTGGAAGCATATGTAGTTAATATAAATGACTCGGAAGGGCAGAAGAAAAGTAAGTAGTTCACATAAATTCCATCTTGCGGCAAATATTTTAAATGTTTTTCTGCACGTATGAATATGAGTACAGCCTGTTTCTTAGGTGATATCATATGAATATGAGTACAGCATGTTTTTTGGGTGATATTAAAGTGATGTTTCATTTGACCTTCTTCAAATGCTAAAATGTCATGTAACACTTAACTAACTAGTAAGAACAACACAATAAATGTCATCAAGTTTTTTGAAATCATACAGCCAATCACTGTATTTTTTTCTTTTGTTTCAGGATTTAACAACCACATTGAGTCTCTCTTATGGTTATAAGCCACCTGTCCCTAATTTGGGGACACTGGTTCCAGGGAAGGGAGAGAACCAGCATCATAAGTCAAGCACACCACTCATGCTTCATCTGGAATTCAAACTCAGGCCTGTTTTGAAAAAATAACTACAAACCCAGCACCCATCACCACTCAGCCACTGTAACATAATTCTGTATGTGTTATAACATAAAAGAAAATAGTTTGTGTGTGTGTGTATAATGTTTTTGCCACTGTTGTTAAGTTTTGAGAAATATTTCTTTCTAGTTTAAGACGATTCCCCACAGGTATCTGAAGGCAGTCTGTTGACATTACTCAATTCTATTGGGTTGTCAGAAAAGTCATGACGCATTTTGGCGGTTGGGCGGTTTTGGAAGTACTAGAGGCATGCACAGCTCTGTTATCGCTATGGCATTTGACAGGTGCCAGTTCTAGCTGCAGTCTAAAAGGAATAGTGAGCGATTTGGTTGATTTGCGAAGATTTGACATCAAGTTGAAGAAGGAAGACTAAACTGTGCATTTTCACTATATTTTACTGTTTTACTTCCGTAAAGGGAAGAAGGCGTGTCAAACTTGTGAAAAGTTGCTTAAAGTATACGATGATAATGCTCTACAAGAATGTCAATTCCATGGTGGTTCGCTAAATTCCGTGCTGGTGATTTTGACCTCAACGATGCTCCTCGGTCAGAGAGGCCCACCCAGGTTGATGACCAAAGCAAGGCATTGCTCGAGTCAAACCTACGTTACACGACACGAGAGATTGCAGACACATTGCACATTCATCATTCAAGCATTCACAACCACCTGAAGAAGCTCTGGGATACGTAAGCAAGCTCGATGTGTGGGTTCATCATGAACTGAAAGAAGCTCAATTGACGGCGCATATAAACATCTGCGATATGCTCATTAAACGTGAGGAAAACGATCCTTTTTTGAAGCGACTGATAACTGGTGATAAAAAGTGGATTATGTACAACAATGTGCTGCACAAACAGTCTTGGTCCCAACGTGCTGCGTCGCCTCAAACAACATCCAAAGCAGACATTCATCAGCGGAAGGTTCTGGTCTCAGTGTGGTGGGATTTTAAAGGTGTCGTGTTTTTCGAGCTCCTACCACGGAACCAAACAATAAATTCGAATGTGTACTGTCGGCAATTGAACAGTTTGAACGAATCCATCATGCAGAAACGTCCAGAGCTCGTTCATCGTAATGGTGTTGTGTTCCATCACGACAACGCGACACCACACACAAGTTTGATCACCTGCCAAAATTTATCGGAGCTTGGGTGGGATGTGTTGCCACACCCAGCATACTCGCCTGCCCTTGCGCCATCAGACTTCCACTTATTTTGCTCTCTTCAACAGTCCTTGCGTGGTATAACGTTCAATTCAGATGAGGCTGTAAATTGGCACCTTGTACAGTTTTTCGCCACGAAAGACAGGTCCTTCTATGAACGAGGCATTCTGCAGCTCACTGAAAGATGGCAAAAGGTTATCGAACAAAACGGGCATTATATCATTGATTGATCTTTGTTCTTTCTATCAATAAATGACCTTTGCAAAACATAGCTAAAATATGTCATGACTTTTCCTACAACCCAATAATTACAAGCATGACTGACAGTAGATTAACTAGTTGATCCCCTAATTAGAGATGCTGTCCATTCCTAATTTCAGATGATTACTTCAAGGAATGAGAGATAACCTGAACAAATATAAAAACTAAAAAAATTTGATGCTATGTACATATGAATTCTTCTGATTGACTCTACTGCACCTTTGCACTATCCACTTTGAAACTGTAAACAGTGGTAATTTTGTGCATCTTTTATAGGTACTATAATGATTACTAGCTTGAAGGAGTTTGTCTATACTTGTTCCACCTTCTCAAGCATATCATCTGCAATCCAGTCACCCAATGCCCATAAGGTGTTCTGTCCAGTTGAAAATACTGCCCATTTTTTCAGATAATTCATTCTTCTCATATAACAACATAGGTGCAATTTTGATAGGTACAATTAAAGATAAATTACCACCTGAATAAGATTTTATAAATGTTTAGAAGGGAAGGTACATTTTAGTATCTCCTCCTCTCTTAAACATAAACTGAATCTCTACTTCAGAAACAGGGGTGGGTAATTGTCATAAAATAACCAGAAAGGCAGGTTCATTTTTTTTTGCAAAAATAAGCGTAGACAAGGATCCCATTTCACCTACAAAGAAAGGATTTCTTTTTACTTCAAAATTAACTTTGAGTAAAACTAATTGCATTCAATGCTACATCTTAAGAAATTATTATTGCTAGCATAATTTTAGCTGAGTAATATAACAGCTGAACACAAAAATTGCAAAAGAAATCAGTGTGTGTAACCATATATTAAATGCATACTGCTTAGCACTAGAGCAAAAGGAGCAAATTTATGTAATAAAACAAAAATTACAAAGAAAGCTGCATGCCTTCTGAACACACATGACTACATAATTTATCATATGTCTTTATGTGGGTGAATGATTCTAGCGAACAAAATTCTAATTCCCATTTTACACTTAAAAGTAATTATTATGATTTTGATAAACCAATGAAGGAACAAATATTCTTCATAATCCATGGAAAATCTACAGAATATTCAAAGCAAACTGAATTTGCTTGTAGAACTTACTGGTCATCCATGTAAAACTTCTCACAAAACTTAAAGATCTCATCGGTCCAGGAGTGGAAATCGAACCCTGCATCTCCGGATTACCAGTAATCGGTTTCAAGTTTTCTGAGAAGTGTTACATGAATGACCAGTAAGTTGAACAAGCAAATTCAGTTTGCTTTGAATATTATAAATTTGGTTAGTTCTTTAATGCTTTTTGATACTACTAAAATAGGCAAGAGGAGTGGAATAGTTTTTTTATTGTCAAAATCATATAGCAACTTAAAATTCAGTCAGTTAATGAAAAAAAAAGTTTTACATCTACAATTTTTTTTTTAATTTTTCCAAGCCTATCATGCAGTGAATTCAAAAGCAATGTTTAATGTTTGATGAATGGCCCAACAGCATTTGATAATATTCCCAAAAGTGTAAAATTAAAGTTAGCTTTTGGGGGAAAACAATTATTACAAAGAAAAGTAAGAAAGCACTCCAATAACAGTAAATTTCAAACAAACACACACACACACACACACACACACACACAATGCCTAACAGATTGGTATATAGTTGATATTAATAAAAGACACCCACTAAAAAAACACTTTTTTCATTTAAAATTATCTTTGAAAGACATTACATTGCTTTATAACATTCCCGTTAAACCTTGTGGACTCTTAATTACTTGATGTGATATTTCAGATACAACTTAGAGACAGAATAGTTATGTAATAAAATAAAATATTTTTTATATTGGCCTACCTGTAATCTTGTTCTTCTTAATGTAGGTTTCCTGCTCATGGTTCTTCAAAATATGGTAGGCATACCACTTCATGTGTTGCCTTTTATATTGGTCTTGATTATAGAAAACCTTGAAGAGCAGTAACCATCAATGCCCATTTTTAAGCACTTGCATTGCAATGTTAGTTTTTACATCTCCAGCAGTGACTAATATATCACAGAAGGAAACACAGGTCAATGGTACATTGTTTTATGTTTGTTAAAAACAGGGAGATTACTAAGAAGCCTTAATAACATTAAAAACATAACTCAGTTTTCTCAAGAAACACATCATTGTAAATTTATTATAAAATTCATATAATATGGAACATTTTGGGATTCCTTGGAACTCTCCTTCAGGAAAATACTGTAATGTTTTAACATCCCATTTTGAAATATTGTCCCAAGCAGCAGTAACATCACTGAAATTTCATCATTTCTGAATAGCTACTCATTACATACTGCTTGTGCCATCTATGGAGGGTAAAAATTTGTTCTTGTGTATTATCATTATTTTAGTTGTGTGTGTTTTACGGTTGTTTTCATCTTCAAGAAATTTGTTTCACGGCTAAGTTAGGTTATATGTCAGTATTATAAATATTTAACGGGAATTATCGAGGATAAATTTATTAGGTACATTACCTCTCAAATTTTCGATCTAAACACTAGATCTTTGTCAGGAGTTCTTGCTTCCTTCTACTTCCACAGGTCTGGTGACCAAGCCTGATGGATTTTCCATCCAGCATGGTCATTGATGTTGCCACTTTGTGTCTTGTAAATTTCCAGGGAGTTCTCTAATTTCCGGATAATTGCATGGGATTGATGTTTGATCACTTTCAGGAGTCCCAGTCCATTTTGTGGCCAGTTTCTTGTATGTGCCTGTCTAATCCTGTTTTATTTGAGCTGTTCCTTATTGCTGCTTTGTGTTCTTTAATTCTGGTGGTTAACGTTCTTTCTGTTTCTCCTACATATGGTAATCCACAAGAACAAACTATTTTATAAATGACTCCTTCCTGGAGTAAAGTATTTTCTTCTTTTTGTTTTAAGGATGGTAAGTATTTTTTAATTTTGTTATTCAAACCTGGAGCTAACCTAATTTTATATTTAGTGCTGATTTTTTTCAGTTTTTCAAACAGTCCCTTGTGGTAAGTGACTTTTCTTGTGAATAAATATTCAATTTTCTCCTTATTTTTGTCTGTAGTGCCTGTTCTGTTCCTAGTAGGATTTTCGTCCAATAGTTCACGAATTTCTTTTGTAGGGTAATCATTTTCTAATAAGATTGATTTTAACTTATTTTTATGTTTTTCTTAGCTTCTGAAGTTGAATTCAGCTTTTTAACTTTCTCTTTAAATTGTAAAGCTACATTTTTCTTTATATAATTAGGGTGATCTGATTTATAATTTAAAATTTTTCCTGTATTTGTAGGCTTCTTGTGTAATTCTGTGGTAATATATTTTCCTTCTCACTTCAAAGTAATATCTAGGTAATTTAGCTTATTTTCATTTTGCTCTTCTAAAGTGAATTTTAGGGATTCATCTTGGGCATTAAAACCTTCTAGGTTTTTTTATGGGTATCCACTCGAATCTTTATCTATGATGAAAAGGATATCATTCATGTATCAAATATACATGCAGAAAATTGAAGGTTTCAATAGGAAGGGCTCTTCTATTTTACTTACATAATAATTTGCTAGGAGAGGTGCTAATGACGAACCCATTGCTAGCCCACTTCTTTGCTTATAGAAGCAGCCTTGGAATTGAAAAAAATTGTTGTTTAGAGCAAACACTGTAAGTTCATGAAGGCCTATTGCTTCTTCTTTATTGTATTCATGAAACACTACTAGGTCAGATAGGTCATCTGCTATGTAATCTATGAGTTTGTCCAGGTTTATATTCGTATACATGGAAACAACATCTAAACTTGCCATGGAAGGGTTTTCTAATTCTGAAAGTTCTTCTATTTTCTTCAATAGCTCTTCAGTGTTCTTTATCAGTGCCTTAGGTTTAGGAAGCAACTTTGATAGATGAAACAGCAAATAATAATTCAAATTGGACAGAGGAGAATATAGGTTGTCCTTCTTTATGCAGTTTAAACAAACCATACATCTGCGGAGTACGATGGGTAATCTTTGAATAATTTTTGAAGTTGTCACAAATCATATTTTTCTTCTTAAGTGAAAAGAGCAGTTTTCTATAATTTGCGATCGTCGTGCCGATAAAAATCTTTCCAAGGAAGAATTAATAGCCCTGGGAAAATTCATAAAGAACTCAGAAACAGTTGTAGTAAGAGCAGATAAAAGCAAGAAAATAACCCTAATTAAAAAAGCAGATTATTTGTTACAAATGGAAGAACTAAGCAAACCAATATATGAAAAATTGGACAGAGATCCGCTAGAAACGACGATCGCAAATTATAGAAAACTGCTCTTTTCACTTAAGAAGAAAAATATGATTTGTGACAACTTCAAAAATTATTCAAAGATTACCCATCGTACTCCGCAGATGTATGGTTTTGTTAAAACTGCATAAAGAAGGACAACCTATATTCTCCTCTGTCCAATTTGAATTATTATTTGTTGTTTCATCTATCAAAGTTGCTTCCTAAACCTAAGGCATTGATAAAGAACACTGAAGAGCTATTGAAGAAAATAGAAGAACTTCCAGAATTAGAAAACCCTTCCATGGCAAGTTTAGATGTTGTGTCCATGTATACGAATATAAACCTGGACAAACTCATAGATTACATAGCAGATGACCTATCTGACCTAGTAGTGTTTCATGAATACAATAAAGAAGAAGCAATAGGCCTTCATGAACTTACAGTGTTTGCTCTAAACAACAATTTTTTTCAATTCCAAGGCTGCTTCTATAAGCAAAGAAGTGGGCTAGCAATGGGTTCATCATTAGCACCTCTCCTAGCAAATTATTATGTAAGTAACATAGAAGAGCCCTTCCTATTGAAACCTTCAATTTTCTGCATGTATATTAGATACATGAATGATATCCTTTTCATCATAGATAAAGATTTGAGTGGATACCCATAAAAATCCTAGAAGGTTTTAATGCCCAAGATGAATCCCTAAAATTCACTTTAGAAGAGCAAAATGAAAATAAGCTAAATTACCTAGATATTACTTTGAAGTGGGAAGGAAAATATATTAAAACAGAATTAAACAAGAAGCCTACAAATACAGAAAAAATTTTAAATTATAAATCAGATCACCCTAATTATATAAAGAAAAATGTAGCTTTACAATTTAAAGAGAAAGTTGAAAAGCTGAATTCAACTTCAGAAGCTAAGAAAAAACATAAAAATAAGTTAAAATCAATCTTATTAGAAAATGATTACCCTTCAAAAGAAATTCGTGAACTACTGGATGAAAATCCTACTAGGAACAGAACAGGCACCACAGACAAAAATAAGGAGAAAATTGAATATTTATTCACAAGAAAAGTCACTTACCACAAGGGACTGTTTGAAAAACTGAAAAAATCAGCACTAAATATAAAATTAGGTTAGCTCCAGGTTTGAATAACAAAATTAAAAAATACTTACCATCCTTAAAACAAAAAGAAGAAAACTTTACTCCAGGAAGGAGTCATTTATAAAATAGTTTGTTCTTGTGGATTACCATATATAGGAGAAACAGAAAGAACGTTAACCACCAGAATTAAAGAACACAAAGCAGCAATAAGGAACAGCTCAAATAAAACAGGATTAGACAGGCACATACAAGAAACTGGCCACAAAATGGACTGGGACTCCTGAAAGTGATCAAACATCAATCCCATGCAATTATCCGGAAATTAGAGGAATCCCTGGAAATTTACAAGACACAAAGTGGCAACATCAATGACCATGCTGGATGGAAAATCCATCAGGCTTGGTCGCCAGACCTGTGGAAGTAGAAGGAAGCAAGAACTCGTGACGAAGATCTAGAGTTTAGATCGAAAATTTGAGAGGTAAGGTACCTAATAAATATATCCTCGATAATTCCCGTTAAATATTTATAATACTGAAAGTAATTAGAGGAAGCCATGAAGTCATTAATTACTAGGTTATATGTATTAAAACTATTGCAACTATTAGCTCTTAGTTTTCTCATGTATGCAGCTTTTGTGATTTAAAGTACTTTATCTTAGGCTGGAGTTAAATTATGGTGATTATTGGAAATTCCTTATACAATATTATTCATCAAATTTTCTGGCTGGCATATATTCTTGTCTTTTCACGAATGTTATTTGTCTATCTGTTCTTGATATTTCTTTTCTGTTTTTTGCAAGATTAGAATTTTTATATCTTAAAAAATGGTCTCCATTTTATTTTCGGTGCAATGTTAGATGACGAATGCTTTTGTTTCTTTTCTCGTGGTGCATCCTGTTCCTACTAAAGGGGCTCTGACGACCGCCAATAGCGGTATAACTATACCATCGGGATTAGAGGAAATTCTATCCCACACTCACCAACCCGCTTGGCCAGCGTGGTGAGTTATGGCCAAACCCCTCCAAAATGACTCCACAACTTAAATCTTGGCCCTCAGTCTCCGGCAGCTGGAATGTACCTGGCCAAGGCAGCGGCCAGTGCGACATGAAGGCAGAGGGTGCTAAGAATCCCCGGAGGACCGGACTAGGCTGCCATCTGATGCTGACCTTGGCAACGTACAATGGACGCTCCCTATCTTCTGATTCAAGGCTTCTTGAATTGGAAGAGGAACTACAAAGGATCAAGTGGGACATCGTGGGGCTAAGTGAGGTAAGGAGAAAAGGAGAAGATCTCATCGAACTGAAAAGTGGACATCTCTTCTATTATCGTGGGACAGATACTGGCAGAACTAGTGGTGTTGGATTTATAATAAACAAGAAACTGAAGGATAAAGTGGTAGAAGTTGAAAGTTCCTCTGACAGAGCTGCACGACTCGTTATCCAACTATCGAGAAGATACCAGGCTCAGATTATTCAAACTTATGCACCCACCACAAGTCATCCTGAAGAAGAAATTGAAGAATTTTATGAGGAAATTTGTCATCTAAATAATAAAGGTAAGCAGCACTTGAAGATAATTATGGGAGATTTCAATGCAAAAATAGGGCAACGGCAACAGAATGAAACTTCAGTAGGTAAATTTGGTCACGGCAACAGAAACCAGCGTGGAAATACTCTCGTTGAGTTTGCAGAGGCAGAAGGGTTTTTCATCTTGAACTCCTTTTTCAAGAAAAAGCCACACAGGAAATGGACATGGAGACATCCAAATGGGATGACAAGTGAAATTGATTTTATTATGTGTAACAAAAAATTCGTCATAGAAGACTGCAGTGTGCTAAACAAGTTCAACACAGGTAGTGACCATAGATTGGTGAGATGTAAGATGCACCTCAACACTAAACTTGAACGTGGCAAGCTCATAAGACAAACAAAATCTATTGACATAACCAACCTTAAAAAACACCATAATACCTTCAAGTTGGAACTGAAGAACAGGTTCTCTGCTTTAGAAGGCCTAACATCGGAAGAAGTGGACATCTCTGAAGTTAACAGAAAAGTAACCAAAGCTCTTATGAAAACAGCAACAAAATTAGCTGGGTCTAAGAACAAGTTGCATGTAAATAAATTATCAGGAAAAACGAAAATGTTGATGCAAAAAAGAAGAGAGATGAGGACAACTAAAGAAGATGTGACTTCCAAAGTGGAATATATAGAGCTATGCAAGACAGTACGAAAAAGTATCACTGAAGACGTAAGAAAATTCAACTGTGAACTAGTGAGGAAAGCAATTGAAAACAACCAAAGCCTAAAGATAGCAAAGGGACATCTCAGTAAGGGAAGAAAACAGATTATGGCACTGAGAAAAGAAGATGGTTCTGTAACAAGAAATAGAGGCGAAATTTTGACAAGAGTGAAATATTTCTACTCCAAATTATATGAAAGGGATGATACATGCACTCCAGACATCATGAAAGATACCAGTACCAGAGTTCCTCCAGTCCTTCCAGCAGAAGTTGCACATGCAATCAAGAACATGAAGCGGGGAAAGCTCCAGGAGAAGATGGAATTACTGTAGACATCATACAAGAAGCAAGTGGAGAAATCGAAACAGTACTCGCCCAAATTTTCACTCGATGCCTTAATGAAGGAAAGATTCCTGAGGATTGGAACACCGCTACAATGATCCTGCTACATAAGAAAGGTGACATTGAGGATCTCGGAAACTACAGACCTATCAGCCTCCTATCAGTAGTTTATAAAATCTTCACTAAAGTTCTTTCACACCGCTTGAAGGTAACACTGGACATGGCTCAACCGAGAGAACAAGCTGGATTCAGGAGTGGCTACAGCACAATAGATCATATCCATGTGCTGAGAGAACTAACTGAAAGAGCGAGGGAATATGAACTTCCATTGTGCATGGCTTTTATCGATTATGAAAAAGCCTTTGATTCGGTGAAACCATCAGCAGTTACAATGGCTCTGAAAACCTGCGGTATTGAAGATGCATACATTAATATTATTAATAACATCTATGAAAATGCAAGTGCAAAGATTAGGCTGTTTGAAAATACAACACACATAAAAATTGGAAAGGGAGTGAGACAAGGTGACACCATATCTCCGAAGCTCTTTAATGCCACATTGGAGGGTGTTTTTCAGTCACTGAGCTGGGAAAACAAGGGGATAAAGATTAATGGAGATTATCTAACCCACCTTCGTTTTGCTGATGACGTAGTCATTTTTGCAACTAGCCCATCAGAGCTGCAGAGTATGATCCAGGAACTTGCTGACAAGAGTAAAGAAGTGGGATTAAAAATGAACTTTCAGAAGACAAAAGTGATGTTCAATGCTTTTACAAGAAATGAAGATTTATCGATTGATGGAGAAAAGCTGGAGATAACAGACACGTACGTTTATCTTGGACAGCAGATATCAAGTGAGGGTCACATTGATGAAGAAATTAATCGGCGTACAAAACTTGCCTGGAGAGCTTTTGGAAGAAACAGCATAATTTTCAAGAGCAATATGCCATTATGTCTTAAAAGAAAAGTGTTTGATCAATGCATCCTTCCAGTGCTTACATATGGTGCAGAGACGTGGACCTTAACTAAAAGAGACATACAAAGGCTGCAGACAACTCAAAGAAGCATGGAGAGGTGCATACTTGGTGTAACCAGGAGAGATAAGAAGAGGAACTCGTGGATCCGAAAAATGACAAGAGTGGAAGACATCATGATCAGAGTTAAATCCCTGAAATGGCAATGGGCTGGACATACTGCCAGAAGGACAGATCATCGATGGACAGCCGAAATTTTAGATTGGATTCCAAGGGACAGGAAAAGACCCAGAAGAAGACCACATGGGAGATGGGTGGATGAAATTCGAAAGTATGCAGGGGTGACATGGAGGAGACTGGCACAAGACAGATCGTTGTGGAGGAAACTTGGGGAGACCTTCGTCCAGCAGTGGATTGATAATGGTTGACAATGATGATGATGATGATATACTGAATACATGTGAAGAAATTTCCTTTTCTAGTGACTGCTACAGAAAACACGCACATATACACACCTGCCTTTTTTCAAGATCCTTGCTTTATTCTCTATTTTTGGTCAGTACATCAGCTGTTCTTTATTATGTTTTCATTTATGTATAGGTGCATCATTAAAAAAAATTATGCCATGAAAATAATTTCAGTTTACTTAATAACAATTTCTTCTGCAAGTTAAACCTGAAAAAGCACATCAAGTAATTGGCAGAGTCCATAGAACCAAACAAAACATGTAAATGATATAATAAAGAGATGTAATATCAGCCAAAAACAACAAATTATACTTTTCTGAAAAGACAGTTTAATAAGCAAATTCAGAGTAAGATTTACAAAAGGATTTAGAAATAAAAATATTTCTTACTATGTATCTGACATGAGAAAAACACCTCCCCCCACCCCACCCACCCCGACTTCAGGATAAAATAATAATCTACAGCCAGTGATCATAAAATCTTTCAATAACTGTAGGAATAATAAGACAAGTGAAACTCTGTGTTTTGTATCACATATTTGTGAATAAAAGCGATATTAATAAGATAGTACTGAATATATACGTAGGTGTGTATATATCTATCACAAGCCAAGTGTTATAAAGTTGCAAAAATTAAGAAAAGGGTCAAACTTGTGGATATATATACTGAAAATTAAGGTATATTAGATGAAATGTCTTTCAATTAAAGCCTTACATGATTTAAAATACTTTTGGTTTTAACTGACAAAGGAAGAAAGAAAAACTGCACTTTCTTGACACTAAAATCTTAAAATGTTTTACATCAATTGTAGTAGAAAACTTTGCAAAGAAAAAAATTAGAAAACTTTCCAAGTGAATATAAAAATGGTCAATAATAAAACAGTATGCATGGAAAGAAAAGAAACAAAAATGACAAGAACAATGAGAATAAAGATGGTTGGTCAGATTTTTGGAAAAACAGGTTTAACCCCAATAAACATTTATGATCATCCCTAATTTTGAAATACTGACTCCTACTGAAGAAGAGAACCAGAAATAGATAATGAACTCAAATGACTTGAAGGTCGACCTTGAGTATGCAAAGTTAGCTTTTCTACAAGTTTGGTTACCAAGTGATTTTACTGCATTTATATCTACAAGGTGCATTCGGAAATTAAGGGCTGGTTACTCATACCAGCCGTGAAAGTGATAAGATCAGCAACTTCAAGTGGTTCACACAGAAACCAAACGCCATGCTACATACATCCAGTTGTTTATCATCATGCCATATTGATTTAAAATGAGGAAGATGATCGCCAATCCTGCCAATTGTTAAGTTTCGAGCATAATAAGATTTCTGCACACAAAACATCTTAATCCTTAATGTGGCTGAACTTCAACTTTACGACATTTATGGACTGAATATGATGAGTGAAAAGAAATTATGGAAATGCTGTAGGCAGTTCAGTGAAGGGCAAACAAATGTTCATGATGAACAGTAGAGTGTGTGCGTTGCTGCTGGCAGTGAGTGATGACATAGTTAAACAATAGAACAACAGAATTTGTGGAAACTGGAGGTTTGTAACTTTTGAGTTGAGTTCTCCATTTTCTCAAATTTTAGAAATTATGCAATTTGAAAATGTCATCATGTCAACAAAAGATTACAATATCATGAATTCTGTTAAGTAGGTCCCCCAAGATGCACACTGACAGTCACTACAAAAAAAAAAAAAAAAAAAAAAGAAAGAAAGAAAGAAAAAGAAAATGACCTCAGCACTGACCTCTTTGCAATAGTACAATAATATACTGTAGAAGGTAATGTTTTTCCTGACCATATTATTACCAGTGATGAGACTTAGATCTTGAATATGGATGTGGAAAGCAAACAATAGTTTACACAGTAAATGTATACTGGATCATCAAAACTAAAATAGAATTAAAAATACATTTTCCAGCAACAATTTCATGGTGCCTACCTTTGAGGACCGAAAAGGTGTTTTCTATGATAACATGTTTCATGTAACCACAATCATCACATCTGAAACTTAATGTGACACATTGAAAAAATTAAGGAGAGCAATTTAAAACAGACATTGCAATTTATTTGGAATACTTTGACTTTTTTCCTTTTTGAAATTTCCTTGTTTTTAGGGCTGACCACATGCCCTACATATTAAAGTTTCATTTGCAATGTCTGATTCAGTTCAAATATAATTCTGTATTAATACAGCATTTGTTCAACTTTTAATGTCCTTGTTTTCTCTTATCATGATAACAGTGTTTGAAAGCTTTTGGCCAGTCTTGAAAAATCTGTTTTATCAAAATTAGTTAAAAAGCTGAAGTTGTTAAAACAGACAAGTAGGCTCTTTGTGAAATATACAAGCTTCCTGTTGTTTTCACATTTTAACTTTCCATCCTTCATTCATTTTGCTATTTTCATTATCATTTCTGATGAAGACTGATTTGTAATCAAGATGTACACAGGGGCAATGTAATCTGTGAATTAACACCAAAAATAATAGCCCTTCCTTTTATAGAGATAGTATAAAAATCTTAGAAAGAGGTTAAAATAATGCACTCATAACTAGATCATGGAACAATGAAATTTATTGACTAAACACTATAATTCAAAGAAAGGAACTGAATCCCAAAATCACAAACTGGTATTTCAATACTTCAACACAAAAGTGAAAGACGTGAGACATTAGAAATGTGGAAAATGATAAATACACATGATAGGAAAGGGAGGGGTGGAACAAACAGAAATTTACTTATAGCTTCTCACACCCAATATAATACTTCTGATGACTTCTAATTGATTAGGAATGGAACTTACCACAAATGGGGATAAAAAAGAAAAGAAAAGAAAATGGAAAAGAAACAATGAAATTTCTAAACAAAACTAGACTCAGTGGTGATTTATTTCAAGTAAATATAAGACTGTACATGGCAATTTTAAAGACGATATACTGTATATATCATTAATGACTAATAAAAATTCAATTTAAAATAAGCAGTAAAATCAATGAACTTCAACATCTGGAAATTGCAATGGTGGACATTAATATTTTATTACTTCTAAAACAATTCCATATGGTATTCAATTATTTGAACACATGGTTTCTTAACATCCAACTACATCATCATAACAGGATTACTGATTTTTACTAAACAATCTCAACAAAGAAATAAGCTGCAAAATAAAACTAGTTACAAATCAGTATGTGATGAAAGAAAAAGCATTCTGGACAAGGAAGGAAAAAATTCAAAAGGTAATCATCTGCATGCCTTTTATCTTTCTTCATAAACATTAAAAATAGCTCATCATAAAATATTGAATACATTCAAAGTTTATTTGTAATTTAAAGCTATTCACTGAAAAAACAATTTTTACATGAAACTATCGTATGTAAGCTTTGGATATACATAGACAAAGATGTGATTAACATTGGTCAAAAACCAAGGTTACGCTTAACTTGCCAGCAACATATTTCAAATATAAATGCTTTGAAGCCGATATGGATAATCATTATGGAGAATGGAGATTGGCATCATAATAGATCTTCTGTAAATATCTGATTAATTTACAAGGCAGCACAAAATTTTAAAATTTGCATTTTATTAATATCATTCAAAATCATATGTGTATTTACAATATTCACATTCAACTTGTAAGAACAATATGCATAAGCCTCGCTTTTTAACAGTGAAACATATCATCATTTGAAATTTGTACAAAATAAGTCAGGCTTTTTTTTATTTGAAACGTATGGCTAACATCTTGTAACATATCAACAGCATGAATCCATAAAAAAAAAAAAAAAAGAGAATACTCTATCTGCCAGATTTAAAAAAAAAAAATTGCCACTTTAAAAGAGATCATGTTTATTTTTTTGTATAATTATTGATTTCAAACAAATGTGATTACATACTTCCTAGGAATCCATATTTGAATTTCAGAAAAATTATATCTTAAATTGCACAATCACTAATAACTCTGATCTTAGTGCAGATTAAAAATCCATCCATTAAATGATATCAGAAACAAAATGAAGAGAGCTACAAGCACAAGTTAATGTCAATATTAGAAGTGACCACAAAATGGGGAGACAGAAAAACTATCTAAAGAAAAACAGAATAACACAAGTTTATGAAGGTTGTAAAGCATTGATATGATGAATCATGTTTCTCAGATCTTTGTCTTGCAGCCCAAAAATTCTGTTGGAGCATTTATTGTGGAACCCAGATAACAGTACTAAAAATTATATGAAGAAAAAAAAACATAAGAAAAGTCCAGCTGAGGATATTAAAAATGCCTCACAGAATTTTAGGCATTTATACCTTGTATTATAACTGCATTTTACAAGGTTCATACACTTTTTGGGGAAAAAAATTCACGGTTTTCCAGAAATTTTCTAGGACATATACAAAAAAATTCCAGGATGATTATGACGATTTACAGTATTATGGTCAAATTATTTTTTAAGAATAATTTTGGTTTCCAAATAATAAAAATGATGAAAGATGTAAATGGATGAATGTGTTTGTTTACTCATTATACACTGCTGGACAATTGCTAAGGACGGATCATAAACGGTTATATACCGCATAAAAAAGTAAGTGTGGTTGGATGCCAAGTGAAATAAAATAATGTCAGAATGCCAGGCCATTACAAGAAAGACAATTTATTGTGCTCTGAAATCCAGAAGGCTTTGGAATGTGTTCAAGGGACAAACAGGCCATTTTGTGCAGAATACGTAAACGTGAAAAAAATGCAATTACCGTCCGCAGGCGTTCCAGCATAAGATGTCAATACGGGATATGGCCACCATGGAGGGCGATGCAAGATTCCACACGTCGTGTCATGTTTTGCACAACATTATCAAGCAGCTGTTGGGGTAATTTATCCCATTCCTCTGTCAGTGCACGGATGAGGGTGTCCTTGTTTATTGGAGGGCATTGGCGACCAGCAAGACTCCTCCCCAAAGCATCCCACACATTTTCAATGGGATTCAGATCTGGAGAACGTGCTGGCCATACGAGGTGTTGAATATCTTCGCTCTCAAGACACTCCAGGACAGCGACTGTTCGATGACATGTTGTGTTGTCGTCCATGAAAATGAATCTATCACCGACAGCACCACGGAACATGCGAACATGAGGTAGCAGAACATCATTAATGTATCGTTGGCCAGTCATAGTCCCAGTTGGAAGCACATAGAGGGACGTACGGCCATTGATCATGATGCCAGCCCATACCATGACACTACATGTCGAATATCGGTCCCTTTCCTGTATGTTTGCTGGACAATATGCAATACCACTATCACGCCAGATCAGTTGTCGTCGACAATCAGACGATAGACTGTATCTACTCTCATCTGAGAAGAGGACAGCAGACCAGTCGTTATCAGTCCAATTGCGATGTTGATGGCACCATTGCAAACGGGCGGTACGGTGATGTCTGGACAATGGGATGCACACAACAGGACGGTGGGCGTATAGTCCTCCTTCATGCAAACGCCTGGCGACAGTTTTTCGGGAGATCCGCTTGCCAGTAGCAGCCGTAAACTGATTTGCTACCTCACTAGCTGTGCTGCGCCGGTGTCTTTTTGTTGATAGCACTATGTACCGATCTTATGCAGGTGTTGTACTGCGAACACGACCTCCGCCGTGACATTTTCTACACTCTCCATTTGTTTGAAATGATTTCCAAAGCCTTGAAACAACACTGTGGCTGACGTCGAACTCCCTGGCAACATCTGTTATTTTTCGCCCTTCTTCAATCTTGCCAATAATACGGCCACGCGTAAAATCATCTAGGTGATGTCGGGAAGACATACTGAAAATTGTAAGTTCGTCAATTGATTCTTTCCCTTTCAACTTTGCGTTTGAACAACAACGGTCAATACGCGTCAAACCCTTTATATCTCTTATCAGCGCTATGATATCACGAACAAGTTCGGCAATCCAAAATTTGCATACGCACAACACATCTTACTGTATCCCGCACTTATGCTAATTTTCACATTTTCCTGCCTTCCATTTTATGGTTGCTATCGTTGCTATTGTCATCCATCCTTAGCAATTGTCCGGCAGTGTATTTATTTTTAATGTTTTTAATTGGAGAATTACCCAGTAATACAAAACTGAATCATGGCAGGGCAATTACTACAAGGCCTATCAGAAAATCCTTTCCATCAATCTGAAAATTGCAAATGAATAATTCAATCAGTCATTTTAGCTGCATCACTATTCTGCATTATCTTTCCATGTGATCAGTCTAACACTGATAACAATTAAAATTGTTATAAAATAAAGCAAGGGCAGATCCAGAATTTAAGAATGGGGAGGGCACACGGAAGGAAACATGATATAAATCTATGCCTGTTAGTGGAAGAATTCAGTAATGGAAAAGTTGAAAATAGGCAAAAAATATTCTTCATGGAAAAAGCTATGCTAAGCAAAAAGAATTTTTCAAATACATCTACCAGAAGAGGAGATAGCAAAAAAAAAAAAAGAAAAAAAAAGAAAGAGGGTTCAACCTTTAAGCCCCTAGCGGGAAATCTTTGCATTATTTATAGATGATAATACTCCCATATCTCTATTGTAATGAATGGCATATGGCATACAGTAAAGAAGAAATTTCTCTATAGAGTTTTCAGAAGCAAAGATACAGCTGCAGACTGAAGTACAAAAACAACACCTAGCAACAGAACTGTGAACCACAAAATTTGTCATATACTAGTCTAGTGTTATACAAAGTAAATGGCATCTGGTGTTGAAAGAATTTTTTAAATCGCCCATGTAGAAGCAGAGACATTGAGAAAACAGATTAAAAATTGGCGACCCCTAGAGGCAAAATTGTGCATTATTTTGGAAGAAAATATGTACACAGAGTTTGCATAGTTAGTAGCATCTCACCGAAGAAAGAAGCTTCTCAATAGGACTTTTAGTCCTGCAGATATCATTATAAATGGAGACGTGAACTTACATCCTGTGGTGGCAGACCTGTGTATTCAGAATAATTTGAAATTATACGAGAAACATTTCCCAGCAGAAAAGCTTTCCAAAAAAGAAAGAATTTTTCAAATCAGACTCTTAAGAGCAGAGATAAGAGATATCGACAAATATAAGATATCCATCTACACCCCTGGCAGAAAAACTATGCATTATTTTAAGAAGAAAGTATTCTCAAAAGGTTTTTTGAGGTGAATGGTATTGGTCCATGAAAGAATTTTTTCAGTCGAGTTTTTAGGAGCTCAGATTTTTCTGCAAATATATTGAAGCAGAAATAAACACTAATGCCCCTTGGTGGCCAAACCATTTTTATCAATTAGTAGAAATTATATGCAAAACATCTCCCATCAAGAGCTGTTTCTGATACAGGAATAATTTTTCTAATCGAAGTTTTAAAGCAGAGATATTGGGGAAAACGCGATTTACCTTTATGCCCCTAACAGAAAGTTTATGAAATACTTTAAAGTATATGAAAAACATTTTGAACTCAAAATGTGATCTGACAAAGAAGGATTTTTTCAAATCGGACTCTTAGAAGCAGAGAACCCAGCATTATTTTAAGAAGAAAACATTCCGAAAAGGTTTATCAGCATGAGTGATATTGGTCCACGAAAGAATTTTTTCAATGGAGGTTTTAGAAGCTCAGATTTTGCTACAAATACATCAGAAGCAGAAATTAGCGCTTACACTACCAGGTGGCCAAACCATTCTTTACCAAAAATTAGAAAATATATGCAAAACATTTCCTACCATGAGCTGTATCTGGTTCAGAAAGAATTTTTCAAATATGTGTTTTAAAAGCAGAGATATCGTGGAAAACGCTATTTCTTTTTTATGTTCCCTAATGGGAAATCTATGCATAACTTGAAAAAGGAACTATACCTACAATAGTCTTCAACATAAATGGAATTGAAAGGTAAAATAATTTTTTTCAATCGGATGTTCAGAAACAAATATATGGAATAAAATATATTTTGAATTCAATATCTTCTGCATGTACGCCTCCTAGCGGTGAAATTATGCATCGTGGGGAAAAAAAAAAAAAAAAAAAAACAGAATGCAAGGATCATCATTTGTACATTTCAAGCTTTCCAAAGCAAAAAGAATTTTCCAAATTGGACTAATAGTTGCAGAGATATGGTGTCCACAGGCAGGCGGACAGACAGAAACACAAACCAGTAACATAAGCATGATCTTTTTTTACAAAAGATGTGCCAAAAAGAGAGGTAATACTGATTTCGTAAAGGAAATTCAAATATATTTGTAAGCATTGATTTCAAATTTCAAGGCTTTTCAAGAGAGCTTTAAAAAAAAAACATTTTCCCAGGATATTCCAGGCCTTGAAAACATAATTACGATTTTCAAGGACTTTCCAGGTTTTTAAGCACGCCTGTGCACCCTGATTTTAAAAATACTTGTAAGTCAGTACTTTAGATATAGAACCACTGTTGGGTTAAACTAATAGCACATATCAATATTGCATATGGTGTACACCGATGAGCTATTACGTTATGACCACTTACCTAATAAGCTGTAGACCCTCCCTAAGTCTACAAAACAGTGGCCACTTGGCAAGGCATCAGTTCGATGAGGTGGTAATTGGTATCCTGGGTTATCTGGCACCACATGTCAACAGTAAATCCTCCAGTTCCAGTACATTTTGGGGTGGTGATGATTCAGTATGAACTCGCTTTTCCAAGTCGAACCACAAATGTTCGATTGGGTTCATGTTAGGTGAATTTGGAGGCCAGGGCATCAAGAGAAAGTTACCAACATGTTCCTCGAACCACTCCTTGACAATTCTGGCAGTGTTGGTTATTGTCATCACCAATAGGGAACATAGTTATAATGAATGGGTGAACTTGGTCTGCAACGATGTTCAGCTACCTGACGGCTGTCGGAGATTGCACTATTGGGATAATGGAGCCTAAAGTGTCCCAAGAAAACGTCGACCACAACATAACACCGCCATCACTGGCCTGTTTCTGACCAATAGTGCAACCAGGTGGCATAGCCTCCATTGGTAATCAGCGTCTTCGTGTTCGGCGGTCTACATGATGCACCAGGAACCTCGATTTGTCAAACCAGGCCACTTTCTTCCAATCATCCACAGCCCAATCTTGATGATCTAGGGGCCCATTTCATGCGTTGTTGGCGATGACATGCAGTGAACATGGGGACCCGGCTGGGTCTTTGAGCTACGCAGGCCCACGCGCAGAAAGCTGCGATGAACTGTGTGCTGTGACACATTGCCCTGATCACCACTGTTGCAGCTGTGGCCAATTTGTCGCACTGTGGCCCTGCGGTCACTGTGAACATTGCGTGGCAGTCTCCTCTCCCCTCTGGCATCAATGAGCTGCAGACGACACACGGCTGGATAACGGTTCGTCGTTTAGCATTTTGTGCACCACTTTTGATACGTACTCACTACAGCGGCACGTGAACAATCCAGAAGCCATGCCATTTCCAAGGCACCATGCCATCACAATTTGTCCTTTATCAAACTCCGATAAATCGGCAGCTTTTCCCATTCTGACTCCAAACACTCTACTAACCGAAAGCTGGCCCTCAGGTTGTATATATCTTCACCTGCACAACCGTTTGGTCTCCAGGTGCACTCAGTTCTCAAGGCTGGGGGTGGCCGTAATGGAATGGCTCATTGGTGTATAGCCTCTCATAGAGAAATGCCGAATTGTTAATGTACGATGCTTTTAAAAGAACTAAAGACTAAGAGGTTGATGGAGCAAACCTAGAAGTAACTGGTGTTTACATATACATTAGACAACAGATATAAAAAGAATGAATGTCACATCGATGAAATTAACAGACACAGAACTTGGCTGGACAGCATTGGGAAGAAACAGTATAATTTTCAAGAGCAATTTACCATTGTCTTAAAAGAAAACTGTTTAAGCAATGCATCCTTCCCGTTCTTACTTATCGATTACAGACATGACACGAACCTTACCAAAGAAGACATACAGATGGTAAAAAAAACTGAAAGTACAAAAAAGTAGCCTGCTTGATGCAACCAGGAAAGACAGGAAAAGAATCATACAGATCAGAAAAATGACAAAAGCTGATGACATCACGATCATTGTAAAAATCCTTAAGTGGCAATGGACTAGACATATTGCTTGAAGAACTGACCACCATTGGGAAACTGAAATATTAGACCTGATACTAAGGAACAAGAAAATACACAGATGATTGAGTGGGAGGATTGAGAATGCTTGGTCATAATGTAATGCAATCACATGCCAACACAGTCCAATGCTAGTGCTGTAATGTAAGCATCTTCAATACGGCAGGACTAGTATTAAAAGACATCCGTCTTGTTGCACGATGATATTTATTCAGCTAAAAAATGAAATCTATATACAGTTTAAAAAACACATGAACACTTTCGGTGTCACATTGACACCTTCATCAGATGTGATTTCACCATGTGGTTACATGCTGGTCT
This sequence comes from Macrothele yani, assembly GCA_039090855.1. Lineage (NCBI taxonomy): Eukaryota > Metazoa > Arthropoda > Arachnida > Araneae > Macrothelidae > Macrothele > Macrothele yani. The sequence goes on from CM077014.1 coordinate 9,263,560, forward strand.
TAAGTACGTGGAGTAGATGCATCATGGGAAAGGTAATGTCAATGTCCCATGATATACCAGATAACAAGAAAAAAAAAAAAAAAAAGCATGATTAGCCAATGAAAATGTGACACTGAAAGTGCTCATGTGTTTTTTAAACTGTATATAGATTTCATATTTTAGCTGAATAAATATCATCGTGCAACAAGACGGATTTCTTTTAATACTAGTATTCATGCACAAATTATAGTGTCTACCGTAATACTGCAGGACTTTGAAGACATTGTAACTGCTGATGGTTTCACGGAATCAAAAGCTTTTTCATAATAAAAAAAATCTTCGAGGTCCACTTTTTAATGTAGCAGCATCACTGTAGCATTGTTCCAGTTATTAGAAATCTTCCCTTCATTGAAGCAACTAGTAAAAACTTGGGGAAGTGTATTTTCTATTTCCTCACCAACTTCCTGTATGAATACAATGCAAATGGTAACTCTGTATACGCCTACAGCTGTTCCCCATTTCATGTTCTTAATTATATCGGTTATTTCTGTCAGAAGGATAGAAGGAACTTTAGTACCTGTACATTTCTTTATGTAAATAATAGATGTATCATCCCTTTATAATATAGTTTTGTAAAATTTTCACTCTCCTCTAAAATTTGCCTATATTTCTTAATAAGGTATCATCATCTTTTCAGACAACTGTAATCTGTTTCCTTCTATTAGTGAAATAACCCTTTGTGTTCTTCAGGCATTGGCTATTCTCAACTGCTTTTTTTCAATAGCTCACAACTGAATTTCCGACTTCAGCAATACTTTTTTGCAATGTCTTGCATAGTTCAATATTTCTGATTTTGGAAATTACATGTTCTTTCTTTACCTTCATATTTCTTATTTTTTTTGTGTGTCAGTGTTTTTGTTCTGATATTATCTTCATGTGATTTTTGTACTCCGTACCACTTTTTTTTTTTTTTTTTTGCTGTTTCCATAAAGGCCTTAGTAATTTTTCTGTTAACTTCAGAGATACCTATTTCTTCTGCTGTTAGACCTTCCAGTGCAGGTAATTGGTCTCAGTTCCAATTTGAAAGCTTTAGGATAGTTGTAAATGAATTTATGACACCTCTACTCATAGTGTACTGTGGAATTAACTTTTTTATGGGTCTTACAGAGGTTATTATTCAAAAAATTTGGTGGTCAAATTTTTGAACTAAAGCCTAGTTCGTCATCAGGACTACGTCACTCTTTGACATAGTCCTGATGACGAACTAGGCTTTAGTTCGAAAATTTGACCACCAAATTTTTTTGAATAATAACTTCTGTAAGACCCGTAAAAGTTAATTCGTGCCACAGCTTTATGATGTTTTTTCATGTCAATATTTTTCATTTGCTTTATGCGCTTGCAAGTTTTGAGTTAAGGCACACCTTACATCTCACCATTCTATGTCATTTTCTGTGTTGAACCTGTTGAGCACACAACAGGCTTCACTGACAAATTTCTTGTTACATTACAAACATACATATCACTAAGCTGTTCTCTGAGATTCAGAGGTTAGCTCCACAAAGAAAGACAAACCGCCAGACAAATGTTTAAGCGATGGAATTAGAATTTACTGTTGGTGTATCAAACGTCTCCATTTATAGTGATTTTGGCAAACAGCTCCAGCTTCACTGACATCCATCACATAACACAAACAAGACGTTTTGTGCTTCATACTCATAATTTTTTTCTCATGCAGACGCTCCTGAATCTGATCCTCCCATGACTTCCTTGGCCTTTTTATACCTTTCCTTCCTTGCCACTTGGGCCAAAAAAGATTTTCTTAGTATCTCATCACTCATTCTTTCAACATGACCAAACCATCTAAGAATATTACTCTCCACCTTACTAATAACTTTTGCCTCACATTACACATTTGCAACACATCTTCATTCTTCACATGATCAGAGAGTGTCTTGCCACAGATCCCCCCATAAGTAACACATCTCTCCAGGCACAAACAACTCCCACGTCACTTCTGCACTACCCAGGTTTCACTGCCATACATCAGAGTAGGAACAATTACAGAAAAACCGGGACTTTTCTGATTTCATTTTCGTGAGAACATTCGATGTTTCACCAACAACCATGGAAATCTACCGATGTACCATCTGAACAACGCGTCCCGAGATCATCGTATCTCAGCGTGTGAATTGCCAGTGTAACATTGGGAGGTTTCTCAAATTCGTCATCTCAATGGAAGCGCTGAAGTGACGCAGACTAATGAGGTGACGAATCAGCATGTACATTTGAAATGTGTGTCAAACGTGTGATGATGATCTGTCCATGGTGGTGGCAGTATGTGGATTCGATCGTGTAATGACATCTACATCGGCCTTCATGATGCATTGCGGTAATTGCCTTCGTGATGTACTGTAGTTTCGTCAGTCAAAAAACCATAACACCAATGTAAAATTCACATCAGGTTTTCGTGATGTATAGATACTTCGCCCAATCCAAACGATTGCGCTGGGTTTTTTCAAGTTTTTGCCTAATAATTCGCCAAATTCAGTTTTTTCAACAGAGTTTTATAATAAATAGTATAAAAAGGTAATTGCCAATATTTTCGGCAAAACGATTTTTTCGCAAATTGCGAAGAATGGTATTGACAGTGCAACCCCCTGCGTATTTATAAGGCATAGACGCGCAAATTTTCGTTAAAGTGACCCATTACATGTAAGTACATACCTTAAGTAACGCCCATTACGCAATTTCTGGATAGCTTCCGAAATCTGGAATTTTCGTAAATCCAGCACTCATCCGGTCTCATCTATGCCGGATTTTTGAGGTTTCACTGTATTACACTTTCATATACAGCCATTCAGGACTCTCTTGAGAAACCATCATTCCTATAAAATCCTCCTAAAGCAGCTATGACTTTCAATAAAGAATTCACTCGTCTACTAATTTCACCAGCTAATTTGTTCTTTCTGTCAAACATGCTTCTTAAATACACAAACTCATTCATCTGGTCAATCACTGTACCATTTAGACTTATATTACATTCACTGCTGACAAATCCTTGCTCAAAAACCATAACTTTGGTTTTTCTCTTATTCATACGCAGTTTGAATTTGATACAAACTTTGTACATTTGGGACAACATACTCTGCAACTCACTTTTGCTCTCTGCCAACAGGACTGTGTCATCAGCAAACAGCAATCTACACATATGGATATTATCAAAATATAAACCAGTATTGTCTAGTTTGGCATCACACATGCACACATCCATAAATATATTAAACAACTATGGTGACATTACACAACTTTGTCTGACTCCTGTTCTAATAGAAAGCCATTTTGATAAAACACAATTCACTCGTGCCCTACTGCCAGCATACATGGATTTCACACTATTCAGTAGATTCCCAGTAATACCATATTTATTCAGTGCCGTCCACATAAGTATCTTATTTACTCTGCAATAAGCTTTCTCTAAATCTATGAAGGCAGGAAAAACCACCTGACCAACAGATAGATACTTTTTCAATCATCATGCGTAATGCAAAAATTTGCCCTTACCAGGTACAAAGCTACTCTGTACATCCCACACTTTCTTTGATGTAAAACCTCATACCTTATCAATAACAATGTTTTGTAATTATTATTCCTATACAAAAAGATATTTTGGCTATAAAAAAAAGAAGGAAGAATGTTATATTTTTGATTGGTGCTTACAAGGTCAGTTCATGTTACCCAAGGAAGTAAGAACTGACCAAGAATCTTTTAATGAAAATGGTTCCATGGACTGCCTGCCAATGCAGACACCCAAATCTTTCTGATATCTTTTCATATCCTTTAGGAATTGTTTCTGGGACTCCTAGTGCAACACTCTTTCTTCTCCAAAAGTATCCACATTTTGATTTTTTAAGTCCCTGAAATTTGTGATCTTTTCTAGTTTTTGTACTAAATCTTACAATCACTTGAATTGTCACATTAACCAGCCACACTGTTTATTTTCTTTCCAACATTGCTATTGTTTTTTTATGTAGATCGCAATCCCTATGTTGTTACTGTTTACTAAAAATCATAGTATGAGAAAATCTTATCATCGGGATCTGAAAAAACCAGTGCTTCCTGATTTTCATCTCAGTATGATAATCCCGTCAAACAGGGACGATGGGCTAACAGACATGGATGGTTCAATTCCTAATCCATGATGCCACAATTTTTGTCTTATGATATTTCTACAGATAGGTGATACTTATACTGATGACCTTTTATGCCACAAAAATCAAATGCCTTTTTTGATTGCCACACATTTTTGAAATTAAAAATTATCCAATTTCCACAGTATTTCTAACTACAGGTTAAAATGTGTCTCTCATATGATACTAAATGCTTAAGTTTCCCTAAATTCATGTAATACACCAATTTTGACTTTGCAGCATTTTATTTAATTATATGCTACATATGCACATTCCCTTATCATTTTATTGGGAAATGGCCAGTCCTATCTCAAGAGATCAGGCATTTTTAGAGTGACTATAATTTCAGTAATGTAAACAAAGTACACAATTCGTATCATGCTTTACGGACATTAAATATTTTACAGTTGCATAGCTAGTCTATACTGATGTTTTGTTGAAAATTAAAATTTTTAACAATGAACTATTCTATACAATGATGTTTCAGAATGACTTCCACCACAGAGAACAAGCTTGGTATTAACCTAAAGTTGTCTTAATAACAGTTAGCAACTACCATTATATTCTGCATTAATATAATACAGAGGCTACCAGCATCTGACAAGAAGCAAACACAAAATTTTTCTTCTTCTTTTTTTTTTTCCTCATTTCCTTGGAGATTGTGAAAGAAAGCTCTTTTTTCTTGCTCATACATTGTTGCACTACTTATTTTTGTATTTGCAAGTTAATATTTTTTGACCTTATTTTTAGCAATCTACTTTTCAGTAGCAAAAATCAATTGTTCTCCCAAAAAATCACAAGAGCAATTTTTTTAGACAAGCATTATTAAAAGAAATAAATTGACTGGAACTGCATTCTTTTAAGAATGATTGCTAGCTGAAGAATGCATTGAGTTAGTAACCTCTGTTTCTCGTTTTTGCATGGAGAAACTAATAATAATGATTTAAATTATCAGCCTTTTAGTTGCTAGAGAAATTATAACTTATTGATTTTACAAAGTTTTGAGACAAATCCCAAGCTTTCTTTAGGTTAGTGACAGTTACGATCAAAGTTCCACTCTAAATCATAAATGCTAGTACCTATATTTCTCATTCTATTTTAATATCTGAAGTTAATGGTTTTAACAAATTCCTACGTTCTTTCATGCCGAATTTTTTTCTACAGGTATGTTTAAGTAATTCCATCTGATTAGATAATCTCACATTGCTAGCTTAAACAAAAGAAATTCAGTTGTATGAAAAGCAGGAACTCTATTATTTTTGAAAATATAGAAACTCATATTAATTAGAATCTTGGCAGGACTGGATTCAAGAATGCAGGCAAGTAAAAAAGATAATGAGTATAAAGTACAAAAGGTCTTTTATGAGACGTGCGATGAATTTCAGTAAAGCCTCAGTTGTACAAGTATGCCCAGATCACTGCAAAGCTGAGCGAAACAAATTATATATTTTGAAGAAAAAGAAAGGCATTTCTTACAAAAGTAATACATACATACATACATACATATATGCATGCATACATACATACAGTTTTCTAAGATTAAGAGATCAGTTTTCGAAAATAAGGACCCTGTCAAATTAAAGTTGCTGATATGGGGTTAGATTTTATCTACTGTTGACGCATCAAAATGTCTCCACTTAAAGCAATCTTGGCACACAATTAAAAATGATTAAGGTGAAAAGCATTCACGCCCAACTGACATCCATTACACGAGTCACACAAGATTTTTTGCACTTCATAATCATCATATTTCTCTCTAGAAGACATTCCTGAATCTGGTCATCCCATGATTTCCGCCACCTCTCTCGCTGCCACTTGGGATGAATTATCATAATTCTCTAAGCACCTCATTATTCATTCTTTCAATATGGTGAAACAACTTCAAGATATCTGTCTCTACTGTGCTAACATTTTGCTTTACATTATACATCTGCAATGCATCTTTGTTCATCACATGATTAGAATGTGTTTTACCACAGATTTAAAAAAAGACAAGTATCTAAATCAATCTGAAAATGGTTTTACTTATTCTGATAAAATATAATTTATAATGCAATACCTTTAGTAACAAATTGCAAGGCCAAAATAAATTATTTCTGGTACTTCTCAATTTTATTTTGGAAAAGTGATCACAAAATTTATAAAATCTCTTTTTTGAAATTACTGAAAGGATGAGCAAAAGAAAGGAAATACATTTCCACTACCCTTTGTCATTTAAATATTCCCTTTTCTTAAGACTAACTTATTTATGATAGTTACTTTTGCTGAATTTTTGCATGTTGTGTAAGTAATAATAATATTAATAAGGAGCAGTGAACAGGGTGAATATATGCCAACATATTCAATTATGAGTACTAGTTATACAATGTATCATGCGCTGTATAATTCCCAAGCACCTAAAATCAAGAATAGGTAAGCAGTCATTTGAAACTTTATCCATGATAAAACACTAGTTAAAACACAGAAAATTTTGTGCAAAAGAAATGTGAAAATTATTGAGGAAGTATTCTGTATTACAAATTAGTGAAAAATACAAATTTCCTTTGTCAATTATTAAACACAATGCAAATAAATTTTCAGATTATATGTATCTGCACTATTTATTGAGTCAATACTTATTCAAAAATACAAACTTCAACAAAAAGCTTCAAAGGTTTTTATTGTTTCCCTTCAGTTTGAAAGGTGAGCATTCTTCACATGCCTAATGAGACTGTCCCGCCACGTAAATTCTCTGCTGCACATATTGCATTTAAAAACTTTTCTAACACAAGAATGTGTAGCCATGTGCATTTTTTTCCTTTGTTTACTAGACAAAATTCTTCCACACACATGACACTGTAAGCTCTCCAAGTCATCCTGCAGCACTTCAGAAGTGGCTAATTCTGAAATGTTCAAATATGTCAATTGAGACAATAATTGGCTACTTCTGAAATGTTTAAATATGTCAATTGAAACAATAACTGTATATAATACCAAGATGACTTGCCATTTAAAAATAATAATAATAATGTGATTCAGAATGTTTGATCAAATGAGAGTTTAAATTATATACAGTATTGAATAAAAAAAATAGCAAACATGCCATACAATATAAAAATCAATAACTGTTATGAATCAATGTTTTTACATAATTTCTGTATCAACTTGGGTGTGATTACTTTCATCACTTAACGTGTGGATCCAACTAAAAACTGTGCCCTATGTTTCCAAGGGTAAAAACTTCTGTAGACATTTTCTTCGCAATTAATGTCAAGGACAAAAATTTGCATATCAATAAAAAATAACTTTAAATTATAGCCCAGTATACTTAATATTTGCTCAAACTAACCATAATGATATTAAAAATCCATAATTTCTCTTGGGTAGTATTTGAGATCTGCTAATAGATGGTGTCACATTTACAAATTGCTTACTAATTGTAATCATGTAGCATTTTTTTCAATAATTTTATTAATTTTTGGAATGATATCAACAAACCATGTGATAGTCTGGAATGTTTAGAATGATTGGAACCTCTTAGATTAAATTTTCTGACAATAATTTGGCTGAAAATATTAACAGAACTGTAGAAACTGCTGTTTTTTTATTCCGAAATAAACCAGCAAGCTCATTCTGCAACATTTTCAGCTAAATTATTATCAGAAAATCTTGTAGCAATCTAAGTGGCTTAAACATTCCAGATTATCACATGGTTAGGCTCAAGTGTTGATTCCATTCAGAAAATTAGTAAAATTCTTTATAAAAAATGCTACAAGATTAAAATTAGTAAGCAAACTGTAAAGGTGGCACCATCTATTAGCAGATTTCAAACACTATCCAAGGAAACATTATTGACTTTTAATATAATTATAGTCAAGTTTTAGCAAATATTAAGCATACTACGCTATAATTTAAAGTTATTTTTATCGATGTGCAAATTTTCCCCTTGGGAATACAATAATCATGAAGAAAATGTCTACAGAAGTTTTAACTATTGGAAACATTAAAGCCTCATTTCTAAGGGTATTCACCTTAAATACCAAATGAATCAAGAAGTACAGTTTGTTAATTCAACAATTTATCATAATTTTAATATACATAACCCACTTTAAACATTAGTTTTCACTTATCAGAATTATACTTAATGTTACACATGTGAAAAATCCTCTCAATAAATCAGCATACAATATCATTATAATAAATGCAAGTAAGAATACATTTACTTTCATTCCAGGGTTCATACACTTTAGAGAGAAAAAAATCATGGATTTTCAAGGACATTTCCAAAAAACATTAATGGATGAAAATTGTTCAGTCTCAGGATCCCATTTTTGAAAGTAATTTTGATTGTAAATATTTATATGAAACATACAAAACTAATGCAAATGTGGAAATAGTGGATATTTCTATGTATTTTATTTTACTCAATAATTTCTTTCATTTTCCAATTGGAATCATCCAGTTATACAGTGGTGAATCCTGACTCACAAGTCTAGATATGCTCTCATTAGTGGAAGGTGTATGATACAATACTGCATTATATACATGGAAGATTATAATACAGGATTAAAAACTTAATGTGCTAATAATCAAAATGCAAATAAAAGCAGCAAAAAATTGAAATTGAAAAAACACTTGAATAACTAAAGACTATAAAATTTCCTAAAAACATAATTGGCTGTTGTTTTTTTACTTAAAAACAAAGTGAACTTGCCTATCCTTTTCAACGATTTTTTTAGTCACATCATTCATAAAATGTTGGTTCTTTTTTTAATTGTACGAGCAAGTTTCTTTGATTGGCATTAAAGCTAGGGAAGACTTGTTGTTGAGTACTGTGGCCGTACGTTTTGATCTTTTTCATTGCATAAAACACCCTTTTCTGCTGTAGTGGTCATTGCAGGGATAGTTACAATTAACTTCACCAGTTTATAAACTTCAGGCATTCCCAAATTCAGTTTATTTTCTTCTATGAATTTTACCAACTAAAAAACTGGCTTACTTTTGAAATCTGTTGTACAATACGAAACATGTAACTCCGTCTTCAGCTGAACAATATAAAAAAGGAGCCGTAATGATTCTCCAAAAACTTCAGCACACAACTGGGAAACTGTTGTGTACATTATACATATCACAACTCAATAAAGAGAAGAAAACCAATATTTTGAGGGCCTGAAATTGGTCTCTTATTTGAATTAAAATATTGCACAAAATTTCACTGAACAGAGCTTTATAACATGAATCTCCTGGCTGTACAAATTCAAACCTGATTTTTTTATCAGTGGGTTCAACATACTCTTTGGATCCATTTGCATCTTGTAAACTTCTTCTGAAGTTGTTTTCCAGTTGTTTAGTGAGTTCATTAACTTTTTTTGCACAGTATGCAATATTTCATTTCATTTTTAGTAGCCATAAACAAAGCATAGAACATGAGTAGTTAACTTAACATAGGGCAACTGGGTAGGAAGAGGGCAAAGACCCAAAGGTCTGACATCGCCCCCCCCCAAGGAAAGACAGAAAAAAAACATACAACTTAACAAGAACATGACAAAATGGAGCACTGCAATGGCAAGGCAATTGTGAGATATTTAATAGAAATAAATAGATATGATGAGATTTTTCGTTCATAAGGTTCCCGATGCCCATCACCTCTCCCCCGATTCTCACAACACTTCCCCCGGGACCCCTAGTCCCTGAACCCCAATTCCGCTACCAAATAATATCAATAATATCCATGACTTTTGTCTGTAGAATGTTGAAAAGAACATTAGTAAAGGAAAATACTACTGAAAGGAAATTCACCAAGAACCGAGTTTCAAACTTCTGAATAAAAATGAATCCTAGAGCCTTCAAAACTGTGTCATTGTCCCATTCTGTAGAGTTGTCAGACACGGTACGAAATAATGAAATTAACAGCTCTTAATATTATTTTACAGTGATCACTAGTCTTTAAAAATTTCCACCTTATAAGAACTACCCTTGGTAATTTCTTCTCAAAAAATGTCTGAAGAATGACCAGTTCATTTTGATGACTTTGCAAAATATATTGCAAGACCAAAAAGAGAAGAATACTTACCACAAAAGTCTCTTCGAAAAACTAGAAAAGATCAGTGAAAAATATAAAATTGGGATAGTCCCAGATCTGAATAACAAGTTAAAAAATGTCTTTCCATTTCTAAAACAACACAAAAAAGATATTCAATTACAAGAAGGGGCAGTCTATAGCATAGACTGTACCTGCAGACTAAGCCATATAGAAGAAAAGGGAAGAAGTGTAGATGTCCACATGCAGGAACATGAAGCAGCTATTAGAAACACTGGAAACAAAACAGGATTAGACAGACATGTACAAGCAACAGGACGCTCCATAAAATGGAACTCAATAAAAATAATCACCCACCAATCACATGTTGTAAAGAGGAACTTGAAGAACAGATGGACATAGTGAGAAGAAGAGGTAACACACTTAATGATAATTGCAATTGAGCACTCCCGACTGATTGGCAAAGCTACTCCAGTAGCAGTCCTGATGATGAATTAGGTTCTAGTTTGAAAATTTGACCACCAAATGTATTAAAATTTATCTCTATAAAACCCATGATTAAAAAATGTCTTGTTCTCTGTGTAGTTAAAAAAAAAAATGGAGAAGTGTGAATCTTATGCTTGCTTGAATATCTAAACCAAATGTACAATTATATACACCTACCTAATAATGTGTTGCTTCACCTTTTGCCCTCACAGCAGCAGCCAGACATCCTGGTAAACACTCAATGAGCTCTTGAAATCATGGAGCTGCTACTGCCACCCAATCCAAGAAGTGAGGATTGCCTGTCACAGAGCATCCACAGTTGATACCAGTAGGTTCATGGGTTTGAACAGATCTTTCCAATTTGTCCCACAAATTCTCAATAGGGTTGAGGTCACTTGCTTGAGGGAGGCCACATTATGGCATGATAAACCCACTTGGATTTTCCTCGAGCCAACTGTTTGCAGCTAGGGAAGTATATGGCATGGCACTGTCCTGTTGAAAGATGGTGTCACGGAGCAGAGAGAAAATCATTACAAACAGGTGCAGATGGTTATTGAGGATGTTCACATAACTTGCCAATGACAGAGGTCTTGATGGGTATAAGAGGCTCCCAAAACGAAGCACGTGTAAATACCCCCTAAACTGTTACACTGCCCCCACCTGCAGATATCAACTCAACTTGTCAATAAGTATAAAAAAATTTAACCACGTTTAAGTTAATTAAGAAAATTTAATTTAAGGAAGCTTTCACACACAACTGATAACAGTTGTGAATCACAACTGTTAACTATAGGTGAATCAGAATTGCAGTTCTTGGAGCTGAGAAGAATTTCCAACTTTCTCAATGGCAAAATGAAAAATGATCAATGAACAGGGCAATTCCTTTAGTGTCATTCCAATGAGGTTCAGCAGAAGTGTCCTTCTTCAGGAAAGTTTGGAAATTCTTCTCAGCTCCAAGAAATGCAATTCCGATTCCCCTTTCATCATACCATTCATTTGGAAGTCAATATTAAAAAAGAAATAATGTATATGACTTTACAGATCTCGCAATCTCTCTCTCTCCCGCTACCATCATAATCGTTTCCATCTATAAATAATGTATGACTTTACCGAACTGGCAACCACTACTATTGTACTATTGTCATCGTTTCCATCTATGAACAATGCTGATGAAGACTGAAGTTATCGGTTGTGTGAAAGTTTCCTTAAATTAAATCTTAGGTAACTTAAGCATGGTTAAAAAAAATTTATACTCATTATTAACTGTTACATATTTATGTCCATTTTTATCAACATGTCAAGCTGCTCCATCACTCTGTGTGGCTTCCACCACACACACACCCTTCCATCAGTATAATTGAGTTAAAAACATAATTCATCAGACCAGAAGACATGTTTCCAGTCCTCTGTGAGCTGCTGCCAAAACTTTTGGTGCTAAGTAGTCAACAAGGGGACATGACATGGCAGTTGACTGCCATAGCCTATTTTGTTCCATGGTACAATGGATGATCTTTGTGCATAAGCTTCTGGATACAATTCCATTAAATTCAAAAGCTATCTGCTCTGTGGTAACTTTGTGATTTCTTTTAATGATGCGAGACAGTTTGCACTCACCTTGAGAGTAAATTCAATGCTTACAGCCACATTTCTCTCATTGGTTGGAAGTTTTGCCATATTTCACAAAGTTTTGATATACACATGTGACAGTCTGAAATGGAAATTTCGACAGTTCAGCAGTTACAGTGATAGAACAACTGGTCTTCCTCACAGCTACTATCTGGCCACTGTCAAACTCACATCACTACCTTTACCCATTATTACTTTTACATGACGGTTTTCCAATGCATACAGACCTGCTCTATTTATAGGCATTGCCAGTTTCAGTGTCCCATGTAACACTCCTGCTTTGCATATTGTTATCAGGTTGTATATAGTAAATTGTCCATTCAAGTGTATATGGAAAAAAAATTTAACTGTGAAGTTTAAAAAACAACCACACTAATTCCTACACAAACTAACGTATCTCTGATGGAATAGTTTATTCATTATCTTCAAAATACTCTCACCATATAATTGTCATTACTGAAAATATTATTAAAATCCTTTTTTTAAAGACTTCCAAGCATGTTGATTTGAAAGCCTTTACATGATCAAAATTAAGTACTTTTCAAGGATATCAAAACAAGGGATGATATAATCAGGCAATTACACAGACTTACAATACCAGCAATTAATTTTTGAAAACACTTAACATTACACAGTATATCATGTAGCTTGCATTTTTCTGAATGTGAGACTAAAGGCATTCACAGAGCAATGTGAGCTACATATATGATAGTAGTGTTGAATTTTTTAAAAATTATTTTCACTGTTGTTCACACATGGCTCTGATGTTAGGATTTATGTATGTTACCTGGGCAAAAGAGACAAGCTCTCTGACCACTCAGCTGAACATTACAGGCTAAATATTATTTTTACTACTATTACAGAAGCAGCATGGCTACTTAACTGTCATACTATTTATAATGAATTTCCGGTTGTAAGTCTTGGGTGAGAACCTCTCGATTCTTTATAGTTTTTTCAAGGTATTATCCATTATTGAATACATAATTTTTAAGTAGTTCAATGAAACATTATGAACCTGAACTGACAGGAATGTCCCATCATTAGCCTACACTTTGTGCCTCCAGGGAAAGTGAGAGAATCAGAACCAAAAAACAAACACACAAATACTTTTAATATAACTCATACTAAAATCACAAAAACTTAAGTGACAAAATGAATGCTGGAACAAGCAATAACAGAAAAAAATCAGTACACCAGTTTTTGTTGCACATAATTTGAAGTCAATAGGGATTGAATAATTGAATAATAAATGCATTAACTGGTACAATGCACCAAAAGATGAATATTACCACAACAATGCAAAATAAATAAAAAAAGCATCAATACTTTGCCATTTTACTATCTTACAATACAATATTTGGATACCCAAAAAATATTCAAAAAATTATTATTTTTGTAATACATTTTATGACATATTATGACACTGAGCTTACTTGGTGGAATTTTTAACTTTCATTAAGTAAAAGATAACAATGTGCACTTTCCATGAGTCTAACTTTGTCAGTAAGAGACAAGATTTTAATTTTCCTTCAAAATACCAAAAGTACGTATGACGAGCTTAATTTTTGCAATAATATATATCTTGGAGCAAAATTCTGTTACTGGTAATTCATGAAGCATAACAGAAAAAAAAAAAAAAAAAAAGAAAGTTAATATCAACTGTAATTTAAAATGAATAACTCAAAAAAGCTGCTGCCCAGGAGTTAGGACAGACTCACTATATCTGAACATTCACCAAATAACTATCTATTGTGCCACTTTTTAAAAATATATTTTTAACAAATGGTGAACTTCAAGTGGATCTAATTATCTGGAATAAATGAAACACTCAATGGAGTTAACCACAGAAAGAATGATTCACATGAAGTTACTGAGTGAACAACAGTCTGGCTAATCTTAAATTACTGGCACAGACAGGGAGAGAATACAGAAAGAAAAAAATAATTTTTCCAGAAAATGACAATGCTTTTTCTTGGGTAATACTCTTAACTTCTGTCATGCAAGACAAATTTGTAAAACCATAATTTTCAAACAATAAATTCAGAAAACAAACTCATTTGAATACAGCAAGTTAGAAAAAAATACAGCATGGTGTTTCACATTCAATTTCAAACATAAAAATTCTCAAGAGCTAATCTATCATGTCTGAAAAATAACATAAATAATCAAATGGGAGAACAGGGTGAGTAAGACAAGATATTCAGCTATATTTTCAGTATGGCCCATAAGAAGATTTATTCCTTTTCACGAAGTTAAATGAATGAGTTCTGTTCGTGTTAATAAGATCATATGTTATATACCTCACCTTTGGTAATTTATTTCAATTAAAAATTGTTTTCGTGCATTTTTGGGCAAACTATAACAAAAATTTTAAACAAAACAAAACGACAAAAACAAAACAATATTTCATAAGCTTTTCAAAGGAATATATGATTACAAAAAATACTGCATACTAAACTAATTTGATATGAAACACCAATTAAATTGCTTTATTGGTCACAGTAATACAGAACAAGAATAATGAAACACTAAAAAGAAATAAACTAATGGTTTTTACCATTGTCCTCAATATCATATACTCAACGGACACTGAAATGTGATCACACCCACAACAGATAAAAAGTACAATAGTGTGAGATAATATCACATGGCATGCACAATTCTGTTAATGTAAACAACATAAGTAGACACTGTGATTTGACCGAGTCTGAACAAGTTGTGATATTTGGTGCTAAGAGAGTTGCTGTTTACAGGTACATTCCTGAAACAGCAGATCTAATGTGACATTCCAAATCTGCTGTGGTGAAAGAATATTAGTACTGGCAACATCAAAACAACCAGTTTACACAAAAACAACAGTGAAAAACATGGGGGTGGGGGAAATTGTCTTAGTGCAATACATGTAGTGTGTACAGGTCAGTTTCAGTTATGCAACAACTCAAAGATGTGAAGTGCAAATTGTAGCAAGCCTATGGTAATGAACTCTCTACAAGCTAGAGTATAACAACAGAACCAATTTGACAACCTCTTCAAACTGCATATCACCAGGCATCTGCATTTTGCATGAGTGCAAAAACATCAAGGTTAGAGATTAAAGGATGGCTAGAAAAAGGTTTGTTGATCAGGTGAATCATATTTTTTCTTACATTATGCATGTAGAAGAACAGGGTTAGTAAGGTATGGCTGAATGTGGTGCAGCATTACAGTAATGAAATCTATGCATATGGTACATACCCTGAACGATGATGATAGCAGTGTCACAATAAGGAAAATGTTTTATTTAAAAACACTGAGACCCACCACAGTTCTATATGTGGGACTAGTACGGCCATACTGCAGAGCACATTCACACACCCATGCTCCTGCTTTTTCTTGGCAGTGATGGTATTCTCCATATAATGTTCCATGTTATCTGAAACACATTACGCAAGAACAGTTTGAAGAACAACCGGATGAGTTAACCTGCTTTCAATGTCTTCACTAGCTCATGTCCTGAGATTTTCATCAACTCCTTTTCCATATTACAATTTTAGTATTGAGCAGCATACTTCTTAACAAACTTGGCCTAGATTTACCTCCTACCCAAGACTGGTAGCACTTCCTTGAAATTTCTGGATGTGTAGAATATCTGCTTGAAATTTGCAAGAGCTGATATTTTACTCCTATGAAATATGATTCTTTCTCATAGCACTAGCCTAAATAAATACCTAGTCTTAACAGTAAAGTTCTGTCAGAAGTTTTATTTACCGATTTTACACAATATCAACACTGCAGGTGATGTGTGATGCAGTCTCAAGCATGACTTAGTTTATGAGAAATCAGACATTATTAGAATCAGCCATTAAGTGTGAATGAAGTGGTTCATGAAAGAAAACTGTATTGAAGTTATTGTGCTATGCAAGTGGAGATATCCAGCGAGTATTGTATTCAGTTGCTGAAACCACTTGATATCAACCTTAAATTAATTTACCAAAGTACTGAGGGATATGAGGAACTTGGCACAATAGATGACATAGAAAGACTGGGTTGGCCCCATTCTCTTCTGATCCCCTGCAATCATGAACACAAAATCCAGGCTTAAATTCAGAGTAATCCTATCTGTAAGCAAAGAATAATGACACAACTGAACACTTCAAAAAGGAGTGTGTCAAGGGTGTTGAGTGAAGATCTGGGACTGAAAATCTCTTGTTAAGACTACTGGTCATCTGCTAATAAATCAAGCTGAATACAACAAAAGCTTCCTAAATTGGTGCACCAACAGTGTGTGTCAACATCAAACAGAGATCATCGCCCTTCCCACGTTTATGAGTGAGTCACGGAAAAAATTCTCATATCCGTGACAGAACTTATGCAATGATTAGGTACACACACACACTGTTTTGCAGGTAGAATTGGAAAAGGTCTAACTCATTAGTATTCTAACAATCCAAATTAAAAGTATCAGAAATAAAAATGGTGATGACTTTTATACACTACATAGCACAAGTTTCTATCCCCAAAGTCTAGCAGTGGTGCAGGTAGAATGGTCCATATGAAGCACACAATCCTAAGACAGGAAAAGGCAATCAATAACCTCACACTGTTCATGAACAGTCTTTGAAAACCAACTGTTGCAGGTAGAATTAGAAAAGGTCTAACTCATTAGTATTCAGACAATCCAAATGAAAAATCATTTGCTGGGACCTTAAGAACCTAATGATGAACAGAGACTTTTAAAAAAATGTGATGGATGGAAATTTGTAAATATGTGAAGGACATGATTGAAAATATATGAAAGGTCAGGTGTATTTATGAAAAACACTAAGAAAATTTAGAATAATTCACACATTGTTCCATTTGGATCAGATAAATTATGCACAAAAAGTTAAATTTTAAAATAAGAAGTCTGATATGCATACTGCATAATAACTGGCAATTGCTTTTGCTGGACCAACAGTACCTTGATGAAGTATTTGCATGATTGTTCTGAAATTTTGACTTTATGTATATGTTAGAATTTTTAAGTACTCAAAGTATTCTGGAACTCAGCACATATATGTACCAAATGATAAACTCAGCAAAGGAAATATAAAATTTCAGATTCTGGTATTAATTTTTTTAGGAAAATTACATTTTGAAATAATACTAAGCACTGTATGTGGTAAAATATTTTCTAAAAGCTGATGAATAATATTGCCTTGATTTTGCAAGTGTGTATGCAAATATTATCACACAGAGGAATTAAATCACTTAGTTCATATAAGATCAGTACTTTCATTTTATATGACTTATACCTGAATAATAAAAATTTCTGTGCTTAGAGGCAGAGAGAGAGAGAGAGTCATTTAATACAAGTGTTTTTTTTTTTTTTTTTTTTTTTTATTAAGATCCGAGAAACGTTCACCATAAGAAATTAAATGATTATGTTATCTATTGGAGCAACAACTTTTTAATATCTGTTTGTTTAAACATAATGAGAATTAGCTAGGACAGCAGTTATTCTGACATGTAGAAACAGCACTTGCTTTATTGAATAATGAAGGGGAAATTTTCTGTAAAAAAATCAAATGACATTCTGCTTTAAATAAATTCTATCAGCAACATAATATGTCATACCTGGAAGTGTTGAGGTTGAAATAGCACAAAAGCACAAATTAATTGAAATTAATGCTAATTTGCTACTCTTATACTCCATCTCTTTCTATTAATTCATTATACAAATACACACTGACTGAATATGTTACTCAATTGGAAAAGGCACACATCTAGTCTCATTTCGAAACTAGACTGTAATTCAGAAGACTTGCCTTCGTAAGAACACTGTTAACATGAATTCCTGTAACGTTAAATATTAAATTCCAGGCTGCGATTGTTCCAACAGAATGAGACTAATTTTTTATACATTAACTAATGGCATCGGGTCATTATGGGCATCCAAGGCTAAACCCCACATGAAAATGAGAATTGTTTTTTTCTTTTAATTGAAAAAAATACCAAAAGAAAATCTGTATTTGTAGTCAATCCCCAGATTTTCTTAATGCAAATGTGAGCCACTACAGTAGCTGAGCAACTAGGTAACATGTTACAGCCTTTCGCACCTGTTTACTAGAGAATACTGAAAAGTCTAACGGGTGGGAGAGGTGACTCTCTTCAACTCTTCGTCTTGTCGAAGCTTTGGAGGACAGTGATGAATGAGCAGATGCGTGGCAAACTGTGCATGTGTAAAACTATCTTTCAGGACTGGTCACTTTTCTGTTTAATAGTAGCAATTTTGCTTTTGCTTCATCTGACATTGAGTGGCTGATTTTCGTTTGGGGCATTATGCTGTAACATTCGTTCGTGTAAGTAAAATGAACAAAGTGGACTTTTTGTTGAAATACCCTTTCAGTTTATTAGGGGTGAAGAAAAAAAAAAAAAAAAAGAATTGTAGTTAATTGTGCATTACGGGAATTACTAGGATATAAGTTTTCACTTTGTCAAATTTTCATTTCGGGTTGTACCCCAACCCTTTTTCAGGACTAACTAAGATAGGTGCTGCCACTCAGGTGGTAATGTCATACCAAAAAAAAAAAAAAACTGTTAAAGACTTGGGCCCACATCCATCAAATATTTGCTTGGCGTAAAAACATAAGAGAACTCTACTTTGAAGCATGTAAAAACAATATATAATACAATGGGGAAAGACCAGTTAAAAGCCTTAACCATTTTATCTGTTGAGGAAAAGATCATTTCAGAAATTAACAATTTTAACAAGAACGTTATGCAGAAGTTTGCAGAGAAAAAACAACAACAACAACAAAAAAAAAAACCCAGAAGAGCTCATTTTCTTTATAATAAGTGAGGCAAGACAAAAACCTAAACTTTTATTTATGTAATACAGCACTGCATATACATAAATAAAATTTCTACCTCATTCTATGTGGTAAAGTATGATTTCAGCAGGTGACATTTGGAAACCATACAATCCATTGAAATTACATTTCACCAAAAGGAAGAAAGTTGAGAGTAATTTTTAAAATATTTAGCCCCAGATAAATTTTTGGTCACTCTACGCCACTGACATAAACAGGAATATGAAAACAGTGCTAAAACAGACATCAAAGTATTTAAAATTTTAAACACACCATACTTAAAAGGCATTGTTTCAATTTACATTATGACAGCAATACATAAATATACTGTGTGTCCACTTCCTAATAAATGGTAGCATTAAACAGGCCAAAGTTATTGTTGATGTTCTTCACTAATATTTGGAAAGCAAAGAAGATATAGAACAGCCATTAGCATATCTGCATAAAAATCACAGTGTCCCTAGTTATGGTTAGACTTTAATTTCATTGTGACTTGAAATTTAATATATCCTATGGCTTGTATAATGCAATACATGGAATGCCATTCTTTTGCACTGTAATAAAAATTTGAAAGCATACATGCTTCAGTACGAAGTATATAAACTTTGACAGCTTTAAGGGTATGTACAATCCTTCACATTTACAGACATTTGTCGATGACTGACAAACCTGTTCAATGAGATTTTTGAGAACACTTCAAAAATATAGTGTGACATTTTTAGCAAGAATATTAGTGTCACTAACGAAATGTGTTTTGAATACAGCTATAAAAAGTTCAGTGAATTTCAGACTGTGGTTTGTGATATTCTAATAACTTTTAAATAAACTTCAGCCATGTGGTTTGGATACTGCTTTATGCAACTGGTTTTCTGGTGGTAACATATGTCTGTTGTCAAACATGCATATTCCACTGCATTTTTTCTCAAAAGAGTATGCATTCCTCAGAAATTAAATTTGTTATCAACTCTCATCATTCTGATCAACATTTTACCTTTCTTAAACAGCAGTTAATCCAATTCACAGTTCTGCCAGTTTCTTCACTATTATGAACAGAGTGATCTTCGTAGAACTAATGACTGTCGGTAACTGCACTACGCTACAAGTTTACCAGTACCTTTAAATGCAATACTGAAGCTAATTTGCCACTCATGTAAAGATAGCATTGTAAAGTTTAACTCCAGCAAAATCTAGTCCCTTGTAAGCAATAAAAGTTCATATTTTCCTTCAATTTCAATGCAAAAATTTTTTTTAACAAGCAGCAATCCTTAGTCGTTTCATCTGAATACTTCCTTTCATTTGTCAAGAGATGCTTGTGCTAATTTATTCTGTTGATAAATCTGTTTCAAAACATTCTGATCCAAAATATTCTTACATCTAGAATAGTTCACTCAAATCAAAGCTTAGATTTCTTGATATCATACGGAAAAAAGCAATTTGTGTGGTTCACAATCTGAAATTGTGATTCCTTTAAATACCTTCCTAACTGGCATTCAGTGGCAGCTTCACAGCTTTTTTACAGGCACCACTTATAATGGGCACTGTTCATAAGACTTGTCAGTTCAGAATTATTAATACAGCAATCAGATATCTCTGAATTCCCAGCATTTACTGTTTATCACATAACATCAATCACATTAGAAAACTTTAAAATTACATTGCAAGATGTGGTTTCATTTCCCACTCCAGGGTGGTGTATTTTTCAAGTTTTCTGATGTGATGGATGTTATGTGATGAACAGTAAATACAGGCAATTCAGAGATGTCTGATTGCTGTGTTAATAATTCTGACATATTTCCACATTATTATGAGAAGAATATTTCTTGCACAGAATTTACTTGTCAGACCAGTTTTCAGCATTTTCCCATGGCATTACAAGGTACAATTACATATTGCTACATAAGTAACACTCCAATTCTTATGGTACCTCCATTTATTTTTACTACATCAGAACTTTGGAATTCCGAAATCTGGTTATCTTTCCAATAAATATAATCATTATCAGTGTGATAATGATTAATGCTGAAGTATAATAAATTTAAAATTTGTAGTAAAGAATATTTTGGGGTGTTATCATACACAACACATTTTGAAAATTTATACTAAAAATCTCAATTTTTTTTTCAAAATATCATTTTATACATATATATATATTCATTTTTTTTTTTTGAGAACTGTACTAAAATACTACACGGATAAAACTGAAGGTAGCACCGTAACTAATAATATATCCAATTTCTTTGCAATTACAATTTACAAAAAATTGAGGTTAAATTGATAAATAATATAAAACCACAACAATAAATCATCAAAAGTTGTTTAAACAAAATCAAAACATGCTAAAAGGTAGCAACTGTGCTTTGGATAACCACTGGTTGCCGGACAACTATAATGTTTTAGATATGTGTTCACAAGGAGTTGTTTTAGTTTGGTGAAAATTCTTATTCAATGGGAGAGATGCATTGCTAATGTCAAAGCAGAGGCACAATTTTCATGCGCAACTGTAATGGCAGAGTGGACAGTACACATTAAAAAGATAACTGTATTTCTGAAACTTTCCAATGCAGATCTAAATGGCATCTAAGTCATCCCACTGTTGTTGTTTTTTAATTTATGAAATAATGAACATATAGGATATTTTTCTTATTTTTTTCTTCTGCACAAGTAACTTTTGCAGAAGAGAAGAATGTTTAGAGAAAACAATACAAAGAATTTCAGAATCTCATTATATGCAGTAAAATAAACAACACTTGTGACTTTAAAATCACATTAAACCTAAATGATCACTGCAAAAATTAATTTCAAGTTAGTAATCTCATTTTCATTTTGTATAAATCTGTAACAAAATACTTTAAGACCACATCCTACATTTAAGAATTACAGCCCTAGCTCTCACCTTCAGACTGGGTCTGAGCAGTATGACACTGACATCATCAAGAGTCAATACATAATTATGTTGATTTTAGTAAGTAATGCAAATAATTTTTGTAACAAATTCTTTAGTGGTATGACAAATGTTACAATGAGAAAAAAAAAAGAATACAGAAAACATATTTACACAAAAACTAAACAAGCGACTGATGAGTCTTTTTCATATGACGAAACAAATTGTCTCTCCAAAAAAATTCTTTTGAACAAATCTCACACTGATAGAGACTTCTTACTTCCCCATGAGTGCTCATGTGAGTTGCCATTCTTCGCTTTGTAGTAAACTTCTTTCCACAGGAAGGGCACTGGAAACATTTCTTGTTGAATGAAAAAAAATTATCTAAAAGAAAAAAATGTGTTAAAATCACAAATTGCAAGATTACATAATGTTTGAAAATCATTCATATAAAAATATAAAACAGAAAAGTAAATTTGGAAATACAACAGCTGCATCTCTATTACTCAAGCATAGATGCCAACCTTTGAAAGTTTTTTTCAGTAATAATTTTTTTTACAGTAATCCAGCACACAGCAGCAAATTTGTGTGCCTAGCATGACAGCAAATTCTAGTGAATCATATCAATTATTACAGAAAAAAAATGAATACAGATGTTAAACAATTTGGTAGAGGTGTAATTAAAAATGCCACCAACAGGAAAAATCTAAAAAGTTCCTTTAATAATCTTTTACATTTTTTTAATTCTCTCTCTCTCTCTCTCTAATGCCCTCAGATTTTGGAAGAGTTGGAATCTACAGCTTCTCCTATGTAACTCATTTTACTGAAGAACTCAACTGTACTTTTATCCCATGTTTTTAGTTCATAGTTCACAGTTTGTATAGACAAACAGATTTCCATGTTTATTCTTCCTGACTTTATGACTATAATTTCATACATTCTGTTGGAAGAACTTTCAGCCTGTGGACCATAAAAGCATAATAAAAAGCTTGTACAATATTCCAAAAGATAATGCTTACCTTGGCATTCCTTACTAGCGATGAAAACATTTCATGACACGTTTTCCGGTCTTTGTTGATGTTATTGTCCTAATGTCCGTTGTATGATTTACTTCAACACACTTTTCGCTGGTTATACTCAGTGGATCTTCACTTTAGGATTCAAAAATATCAACTTTTACCATTCTTTATACTAGAAATTTTCGCCCAGTTTCTGGGCATAATTTCGAGTATAAAGAACGGTAAAAGTTGATATTTTTGAATCCTAAAGTGAAGATCCACTGAGTATAACCAGCGAAAAGTGTGTTGAAGTAAAGGTATACATCTCATACAACAGACATCAGGACAATAATATCAACAAAGACCGGAAAACATGTCGTGAAATGTTTTCATCGCTAGTAAGGAATGCTAAGGTAAGCATTATCTTCTAGAATATTGTACAAGGTATGTTGAAATTTGCACGTAAAAGAGAATAGTAGCACGATCAGAGCTATTTAATAGTCTGAATTAGAACCACTAATAAGAATTGATAATAAAAAGCTTTCAGAATTTTAGATAAATGGTGTATCTCTGAGAATGTGAATACTTTTTAACACCATATAATAATCCTTACAAATTTTTGAACTTCATCACTTTCATTTTTGTAAAACTTTCCCTCCCTTATGAAGCTGAAAGGCAAACATTTATGGTGAAAAAACAGTATTTAACAATACAGGATAGTGGAAGCATCACAAAAACAATTACAATCATGGGAGAAATTCATTCCGACTTCCGTTTTCGTATAAAATTTTCCCTCCATTTTGAAGATGAAACCAAATATTTATGGAATAAAATGATATTTAACAACATTAGAGGACAGAAGGAACATTGCGAGAAACAGAATTTACAAATCACGGGCATTTGTGCTCCATCGGACTTCTGGCTTTGGAGATACTTGCCTATATTTTCAAACTGAAATACAAACATTTTTATAAATATTTATATTTAACAACAATACTGGGCAGAGGCAACATCGTGAGTAAAAAATAATTACAATTACAAATAATTACAAATCTTCAATCCATCCCCCAGATGGAAAACGATTCCCAAATAATCCCATCAAATTCTATTCAGTATAGCATCGACCTCAAGAATAATCCAAATTGTAACGAAAGAGTGGACTTTCAAGATTCAATGGAAGAATCTCACACCTGTTTCGAAAGCAGAAAAATCAAATGACGATTTTCTGTAATTTCATTGTCATGCCCATACTTCCATAATTTAAACCAAAAAATCTGTACTAGTTGGAATCTATACTCAAGAACAGCACATGCCAGTCAATAATCATTCACAGAACATTAAAAGGATCAGTAACAGAGATTTATGCAAAAATTTATCATTGTCCTGGTGTGTAAAAAATGTGTTGAAAAGTGATTTGTGCCAGCTACAATATGCAAATTAAAATGCCCTGTAAAAGGAGTGCTTTCTATCAGAGAACTATCAAGCATGACAGAAATATTATATAAGATCTTCAAACTACAAACACAGTAAAATACAGAAAATTGAAGACAAAATATATAAGATAAAAGAACTTGATTTTCTTAAAAGTACTGCAGCACAGAGAGGATACAGCCCTTCCATTATAGACAAGGCTTTTAAAAATTTTGGAAACAAAAGTCTGTCTCCACGTCGACTTATTCTGCATCCATTACGAGAGAAGCTTGTTACTGTTCCATTTTTTCGTGACACTGCTTCCAAAATTTCAAAACTTTCCAAAGCCTCAAACAAATTAAAAGGTTAGTTTTAAGCCCTCAAACAAAATGAACTTTTTTGGATCAAAAGACCACGTTGAAGATATAAATTCATGAGGAATTAATAAAATCCCATGAGAATGTGGCCTTTCATATACACTGCCGGACAATTGCTAAGGACGGATGACAATAGCAACGATAGCAACCATAAAATGGAAGACAGGAAAATGTGGAAATTAGCATAAGTGCGGGATACAGTAAGACGTGTTGTGCGAATGCAAATTTTGGATTGCCGAACTTGTTTGTAACGTCATAGCGCTGATAAGAGATATAAAAGATTTGACGCGTATTGACCGTTGTTGTTCAAACGCAAAGTTGAAAGCGAAAGAATCAATTGATGAACTTGCAATTTTCAGTATGTCTTCCCGACATCACCTAGATGATTTTACACGTGGCCGTATTATTGGCAAGATTGAAGAAGGGTGAAAAATAACAGATGTTGCCAGGGAGTTCGACGTCAGCCACAGTGTTGTTTCAAGGCTTTGGAAATCATTTCAAACAAATGGAGAGTGTAGCAAACGTCACGGGGGAGGTCGTGTTCGCAGTACGACACCTGCAGAAGATCGGTACATAGTGCTATCAACAAAAAGACACCGGCGCAGCAGAGCTAGTGAGGTAGCAAATCAGTTTATGGCTGCTACTGGCAAGCGGATCTCCCGAAAAACTGTCGCCAGACGTTTGCATGAAAGAGGACTATACGCCCGCCGTCCTGTTGTGTGCATCCCATTGTCCAGACGTCACCGTACCGCCCGTTTGCAATGGTGCCATCAACATCGCAATTGGACTGATAACGACTGGTCTGCTGTCCTCTTCTCAGATGAGAGTAGATACAGTCTATCGTCTGATTGTCGACGACAACTGATCTGGCGTGATAGTGGTACTGCATATTGTCCAGCAAACATACAGGAAAGGGACCGTTGTCCGACTTGTAGTGTCATGGTATGCGCTGGCATCATGATCAATAGCCGTACGTCCCTCTATGTGCTTCCAACTGGGACTATGACTGGCCAACGATACATTAATGATGTTCTGCTACCTCATGTTCGCATGTTCCGTGGTGCTGTCGGTGATAGATTCATTTTCATAGACGACAACGCAACATGTCACCGAACAGTCGCTGTCCAGGAGTGTCTTGAGAGCGAGGATATTCAACGCCTCGTATGGCCAGCACGTTCTCCAGATCTGAATCCCATTGAAAATGTGTGGGATGCTTTGGGGAGGAGTCTTGCTGGTCGCCAATGCCCTCCGATAAACAAGGACACCCTCATCCGTGCACTGACAGAAGAATGAGATAAATTACCCCAACAGCTGCTTGATAATGTTGTGCAAAGCATGACACGACGTGTGGAATCTTGCGTAGCCCTCCATAGTGGCCATATCCCGTATTGACATCTTACGCCGGAACGCCTGCGGACGGTAATTACATTTTTTTCACGTTTACGTATTCTGCACAAAATGGCCTGTTTGTCCCTTGAACACGTTCCAAAGCCTTCTGGATTTCAGAGCACAATAAATTGTCTTTCTTGTAATGTCCTGGCATTCTGACATTATTTTATTTCACTTGGCATCCAACCACACTTGCTTTTTTATGTGCTATATAGCCGTTTATGGTCCGTCCTTAGCAATTGTCCAGCAGTGTATATAGGATAGACTCATAGGGCACTGTTATGGATTGAAAAAACACAAGATTTACAAATGGAACTGTTAATTAAAAAAAATGTCTATAGCTATACACTGTCATGAAAACAATAATAAATTTCCATTTGAAGAAGCAGAGCTTATAGGCAAACAGGACTCAACCACTAGGTTTAATATTTTGAAAGCTTTTTACATATACCAAAATTTTTTGCTAGGTTTAATATTTTGAAAGCTTTTTACATATACCAAAATTTTTTGCAACTTATTGAAAACATGGCATCCATTCCGCTTCCATCACGCACGTGGAAGCAATTGACAAGAATGCGTGACTGTTGACACCCTTGATGGTATCGAAGTGATTTGAATATTTAAATGCTTGTTATCAAAGACACAGAAGAAACTGCAGTCATCAAGAAAATGAAATTAATTGTGATGAAATGTTGATTTCTTCAATCTTACAACATGGAGCATTCCACTACAAATAGAGAATAGCCATTTTACTCAGCCTCACCATGTCACAAAGAGAAATGTAGAAGATTCAGAAAGATAGGCAGAGCCACAAGGAGGTTAAATACTGGTGTTTTTGTGAATGAAGTACCATGATTCTTCGAAGTAGACCATTTTAGAGTAATCTTAAATCTCTTAAACGTAATTAAAAAAAAAAAAAATGGAACAGTCATCCAGAGACCTGTTACAGGCCATCCAACAGGATGACCTCCAAAACTAATCATGACAGTTCGATATTGGGCAGATGGAATTGGAAAGCAGGTATTCAGGCTTCATCACAAACCCACGAAGACAGGTATCTATCTATGGATTCTATATCTACACTGGTGTCCAAAATTAACATGACAAATACAAATTCAAGAATATGTCCAAAGTGAGAAGACTGACAGTGAAGACTTTTCAGATACATGTGCAAGGGGAAACACTAAATTGACATAACTAAACAACATTGTGCTAGCTCATATGAAAATAATGACCATACGTCATAGAGCTCGCAGACATGCAACCTTGATAAACATTGTTCTGGGTGGCTTACAACAACTGAAGCTTGAGTTGGACTGTTAGTGGAAGAATGGCTTCATACTATCTCTTGAAAAACTCCTCATGGTAGAGAGCAATCAGTAGATTGGAAGCAGGGCAAAATCACAAGCTGAGGTAGCAGGATGACAGAATGTGTCAGAGCAAGTGGCCTCCAATCTCTGGAAACAGTTTCAGGAAATCAAAAGGCTGGGACAAGGATGTCCATGAGTCATAATAAGTCAAGGTAACCGGTACTTGTCTCTAACAGCTTGCCACCACAAAGAGTCGACAGACAGGCAGGCAACTCTCACAGGAGCTCTCTTTTGCTATGGAAATCATGATATCAAGGCAAACAGTTTACGGAAGACTCCACAAGAGAGGTCTGTATGCAAGAAGGAAAATGATCTGTGCCCCACTTGCTGCATCACACAGAAGGGTCTATCTGAATTAGGCCTCACATCACCCCTGGATACCTGATCAATCGGCCTGCGTTCTCTTCAGTGAAGAGTCGGGGTACAGCCTAAACATGGATTCTCAACATGTGTACATTTGGGTAGAGGTAAGAAAACAAAATCTTCAGTCCAACATTAAGGAAATTAACTACAATGGTGGTGGAGTTCCAGGAAGCACCCCGACAGCTATACATGCTACAGGGACAACATCCTATGTATGGCTTTTCAGGGGAGCTGTTAGCCCCCACTTTCTTTTTACGGATGATAAAGTCTGTCCCCCAAGGGCTCAGCTAGTTGATGAATACCTGGAGAGAGAGGATATTTACAGGATGGAGTGGCACGTGAGAACTCCAGATCTGGAACTGATAAAGCATTTCTAGGATGCCCTGAAAAAAGCAATTGTAAGCAGGCAGCCCCCTACTAGAACTCCAATGCACCTATACTCGGGGCAAAGCTATCCTGGCAATGGGGATAATGCTACGGATCCTTAGCACTCCCAGTTGCAAGTATTACTCTGCACTAATGGTGTGTAATTAATCTTCACTCGGAAGTTTTGCGAGGGAGCCCACGGTGACAGACTGACCCCTCATTTTAGCACCATGTCCCAGCCCTGACCATATCCCCAGTACCCCCCGCGCGTGCTCCTCGCTGACCGGTAGACAAGCAATTTATCTATCTCTCTCTCTCTCTCTCTCTCTCTCTCTCTCTCTCTCTCTCTCTCTCTCTCTCTCTCTCTCTCTCTATTTATCCTTTTGAAATTGCTAAACACGGGAAGAAGTCTTAAGTGGCCTAATTTTGTTTTCACATATTTTTCTATTTTTTTTTATATATATTTCATTTATTTATACTTACTGCTTGAAGATTACCAACTGTGGGATTTAATTCAAAGTATTTTTACCATGTCATCAGCTATGCGTAAAATTTCGTTCTTCCCAAAATTTTGCATTGATTAGATTTTTTTTTTTAACAGATACCCGTTAAATGTGTATGCCTTTTTAACTACACTGTGTTGCCATAAGTACTGGACAAGAGCCGGTCTCTGTGATTAATGATATTTTAGGGTTCACTGTAAACTGCCACACATCTTTCAGCAACTTGGAAAATTGCCACACATTGGAAAATTGCCACATGTTTTCCATTGAGGGGCCGGGCACAAATTGCTGTTCCTCTGAGGAACACTTTGAATGTGTGGCAATTTTCCAAGTTTCCGAATTATGTGTGGTAGTTTCCCGAAGTGCCTAATGGCGGGAAGGAACTCTTTCATTTGTCTGAATTTTGATGCCGGTTCATTCGCGTTTAGGCAACTGCGCACAAAAGTTGAAAAGGAAAAGATAGCCGTTCCTTGGCCTATATTGAGAACTGAATTGGGAACTCCAAACTAATTTCAAGAAAACGTTCTATGTAAGCCAAGCGAGAATTGTATTTTAATTTGAAGAAATAAATTGCCGATGGATCTGAGGTACTTCAATACTAAATTCAACCTTCATTCTCGCAATGGTGCGACTTGAAAAACCAGTGAGTTCTGCCGTAAGAACTGTTATTTCATTTTCCGATTTATTCGGCAAATGTTTTTCCATTAATTTATTGAAAACATTCATAACGATCACCTTAGCAGAGCTTCGTAATGGTTTCCCAGTTTTATGCGGCTGAAATACACTCGAGTGACCGGCAGATGCCATTCGAAAAGACAGAAGAGTGTTTTAAAACAACAATCAAGAAGGAGAAAGCGGGGGGAGAAACGCGAAATGCCCTCGGAAACACTTTTTCTCCCTCATCTTTCCGCTAATGACCCCCCACACCCCACAGCAATAAATATCCACTGGATTGACAGCTTAACTCTGACCTAAACAAGAATGCTGTGACACAGAACCATCAGTGACGTCACCAAAACACGAATTTCTATATATTTTTTTTAGAAATGCCACTGAAACTGAGATCTGATTTTTTTTAATGCACACACACACAACGTATGAACATCTGTGTCCTTTTTAGGTGCCAGTTGAAGCTGGAGTACGAGCTTTTAGACCGGAACTATTTTATGCAGTGGAAGTATACACTCTGTAGCCTTCCTTCCAATGACAGGTTAAGTTTGCCCCGAGTATAGGTGGAGGAGTGGCACTTATTGCCCCAAACTCTCATTCACAGCCTTGTAAAACAGCATTAGGGATCATTGCACAAGCTGTATCACTGTTCAGAGTAATCACACTCTCTATTAGCCCCTCAAAATCAGCAACACTTGCTGCATCATTTTTGAACAGCAATGCACATGCTTATTCCTAATGTGGTGATGGCATTCATTTTCTGTTGAGTATTGCTGCATTACCAATGGTCCATACTATCTGTTATCAAACTCTGTCATTTGGATTTTGCACTATTTTTATTCGTCACATTAATTTTTGACAGCCATGTATAAACCTGCTATATGTTTGAAATTATATACCAACCAGAGATATGCCTGCTTATGATGGCAAAAATTGTGTCAACTGGACCTTACAACAATAGTTTAATGTCTTATTCAGAAAGAAGTTGCATTTTTCTCTGAAATGAGACAGCAGATATGTTTTAATGTGGGAGAGGCTGGAACCCACAATACATCTTATATCTACATGAATAAATTTTCTCTGTGGTGGTTGAGTAAGTGGTTGATTTCTCATTGGGTGGGTGGTTAACTGACCCTTTTTTTTTTTTTTTTTTTAGTGGTATTTTTTCTCTAAAGGTTTTCTGAGTGCAGTGAATTAAGATTAAATTTTTAATTCCTGTGTGTCATCAGAAGCTGGTGCTGTTAATGGATTTTATCCTAATGGGTTGACAATGCACATCTCTACAGAGCTAAGATAATCAATGCATATGTCACTGAATGGAGTGGCCAGAAAATTTTCAGACTTAAATGCAATTTAACATTTGCCCTAAGGAGGAGTATTGCTGCCCTTGCCCCCCACCTCCACCCCCTCGCACCCTGAATTCTTCAGTATCTCAAGACATCTCTAACTCACTAATTCAATTACTGCCTTTTGATTCTCTAGATTATCTCACCAGGGTGGGAGACTCAATGGTGTAAAGCTTGCTTTACTTTAGAAAGCATCATTTTTAGACTGGCTATGCACTTTGTATACCAAATGTTCACCCAACTTTGGGCTGTATGTTTGAGGCATATGTTTGTCAGCTTGCATGTATTTGCATTTCCTCATAATTATAAACCATATACCCTACACAACGTAGTATTGGGTTGGAAAGAAAGTAATGTCTGCAAATGCAAAGCAACAGAAAAGTGCTAATTACCATATAAAAAAGTACAAATCAGTCCAAAATGTAGTCACAATAATTTGCGATGACCTGCTTTCATCGTCTGGGCAGATATTGGATGCCGTTCCTGTAGAATTGTGGCAGACTGGACAGAAAGAAGTGCGAGTTCAACATCGTCCTGGTTGGTGAACCGCTGTCTGTCCAGGAAATGCTGCAACGACTGGAAAAGGTGGTAGTTGCTTGGGGCAATATCCAGGGAATAGGCCAGGTGCAGCAGCTCTCAGCCCAGGCACCTGGATCTTGTGACAAGTCACCCGATCTGTGCGAGGTCTCACTCCATCCTGCTGTAGGAGGATGCCCTTGCGATTCAGCAGTGCAGTTCGTTTTAATGTGAAGCTTACAACAGTATACATCGGCAGTGATAGAGGTGTTGTCTGGCAGCAGCTCATAAAACATGAAACCCCGCATATTCCACCAGACAGACAGCAGGACTGTATGTGGGTGTAAGATGGCTTTGAGGTTCAGAATGGCTTCTGTTTTGGGTCCAACTACTTTTTCTGGGCACTAACATTGTTATACAGGACCCATTCCTCATCACCTGTCACAATGTGGTCCAACAACGGTTCAACTTGGTCACATGCAAGCAGGAATACGCATGCACTTATGCAATTTGAGTTCTGCTCAACTGTGAGTTGATGGGGTACCCAAACTCCCCTCTTGTGCACATTCTCAAGTTGAAGCAGGTGTGTGATAATGCTTATGTGGGTAGTCTTCAGCTGTTTGGCCAACTTCCATGTGGTCACACATAGGTTGGTCTCCACTAAGGTCTTCAGCATGTCCATAAACACTACTGCAGGTCTTCTGGCTTTGGGATAGTCTGACAGGTCAAAATTACTTAACTTTGGATATAATATTGGTGCTTGATGTATGTCTGTGGGCAGTTACCCAACATGTGATCACTAAAGAATGTGAAAAACAGAATATTTACAGATAAAAGTTGAAAACTTTCTGCAAACACTTGAATTGATTTGCTCCACGTATTCATTTCACGGCAAAATTAATGCAAAGGGCTTTGATACCTTTCTGCCAAATTAGCTGTGAATAACCTTAGTTTTTCATTAATAAATTTTTAAAGCTCTATGTTTTAAAACACACTGATGATGTTTGTATGGTTTTTATCACATACCACATATTCATATCTTTGCCACCATGTGGCTACAAGTGCTGGCTCAACCCACATCCAGTACAAAAATAAAAATAAATATATATATATATACAGTTTACACATAGTTTTATCACACTTATTTCATGAGCAAATACTGAAGCAAAGCATAGGTTTTTTTTAAGAGTTTTGATAATGAAATGAACACATGCATTTAGTAGTAACACACAGTGAAATATTTAAAGATCTTCATTAAAGATGGTTTTAAGCACTGAAGAAATCACTGAAGAAATAATCTTCAAAGCACATGTGATAATGTTCATATGTGTATGTATATGTTTTTGTCTGTGTAGCCATGGGATTGATCTTAAACGCACTTTGGAAGGTAACTTCATTAATTTCTATGACATGTATTTTTGAGGTCAGCATGAAAGTTTTGCTTCAATGAGAAGACAATAACTGCAACTGGTGTTTAGTCAGAACATCATTTATATTAGTTACTTTGAAATACATTCTCCTGTGTGGTATAACAGCCTCATACTTGGATGGAAATCAGGAAATGTAGGTTAAATTACACTACAAGGCAACACAGTTCATGTTTCAGAGCTGTCATGAGAATTGTAGTTAATGTTAGTATTTCTAGGCCACAAAGGAATAAAACTGGTTTGGAGACTCTTAAGAATATTTTCACATTTTTCAGATGACATTTGGAAGCTGCAATGGCATTTAGAAGCAAGAGCATTGTCTAGAACAAGCAAAAACTTAAATTAATGTTCCATCATTATGAAATGGTTCTTAGTTCATGACACAGTTGATCACTGAACTATTTGCATGGATACACTGTATTGTGTGTATGTGTGTAAGGGAGCAGTAGAGAGGGAATGGATGATGGATAAACACACACACACACAATTAATATTCACATATTTCATGACATATACACCAAAAGGAGGATATTTTATTACACATTGCCATTTCCTGACGTGTAGCGGTCGGTCGTAGTGAGCGATGGGTTTGCCTCCTCGGGGCCCTCCGTGGTAACAATGGCACACACAACAGCAACTAGGCCTCTGTGAATCTTGGAGAGGTGCAAGCTAGTTCTGCATGACATTGGCAAAAAGACCCCAACTCACTGGGTTTTGTTCCAGAATCCTTAGGTTGAATGACCAACTGGAACCCTCAGCTGTGGGCTAATCCCCCACACTGATGTACTTACCTGATTAAAAAGACAAAAAGAAATATTAAGAATGACTCAAGTGTGGGATATGGTGGACCTACCACACTTGAGAAGGACGGTCCACCACGGAATCGACCTGGACTTTCTAAACGGCGTATGAGAAAGAGATCTCGGCTGAGTGAATGTAAGATTGGTGTATGGAATACTAGAGGTATAAATGGCAAGATGAGTGAGGTGATTGAGGAGATGAATAAGTATAGAGTGGATGTGCTGTGTGTAAGTGAAACCATAAAGAAGGAAATTGGGGTAGAAGAAGTGAATGGCACGGTGAGTGTGTGGTCTGGAGTATTGGATAATATGAGAGGACAGGCTGGTGTAGGTGTGATTTTAAGTGAAAAGATGAACAACTTGATTCATTATAGTTGCATAAGTGAGAGAATTCTCTGGATTCGTTTGAAAGTGAAACTTCAGAGAATTGTAATTGTTGTAATGTATGCTCCTTGTGACTCGGAACATTCTGATAAGAAAGAAGATTTCTGGAATGAGCTAAAAGCTGTTTTGAGCCAGTTTGGTGCTAAAGAAAAAGTTATAATAGCAGGCGATTTCAATGCTAGAGTAGGTGTGCAGAATGCAATTTCTGACAATGTTCTGGGTAAGTTTAATGATCCTTGTGTGAATGATAATGGTGAAAGATTAATTGAACTCTGCATTGAGAATGGTTTGTGTGTATCTAATACATTTTTCAACCACAAGTATATACACACATATACTTGGGAAAATCGCACTCTTGGTCAAAAGAGTGTGATAGATTTTGTTGTTTACGATCAGCGTTTGAAACACTTAGTTGTTGACACCCGTGTGATGAGAGGTGCGGATGTTGGTTCTGATCATTACTTGGTAGTGTTACGAGTGAAACTTAATGTTGGTTGGAGGAAAAGGAATAGGCAGAGACCCAGGATAGAAAGAATAAAGGTTGATAGGCTCCTTGAAGATCATCAGCGGTACTCTGACTTACTCAGAGAACGACTGAAGGATCTGAAATCTTGTGAGAGGGATGTAGAAAAGAAGTGGGAATGTTTTAAGAACTGTGTTGTCACTGCTGCTAAAGAGGTCTGTGGCACCACAATAGTGGGTAACAATAGAGGTGATGCTTGGTGGAATAGTGAGATTGATGAGGCAGTAAAGAAAAAGAAGGAAGCCTATTTGGGGATGTTGCAAGGTAGAGTCTCTGTGGATGAATATTGCTGTAAGAAGCGTGAAGCTGCTAAGCTGGTTCGCCACAGTAAGGCAAAAGATAGGAAGGAGAAAGTGGAAAGGCATGAACTGGCTTTTTGGAAAGATAGAAAGTCCTTCTGGAAATACATGAGACTCAGGAAAAATAGGGGAAACAAAGTTGTAAGTTGTGTGAAGAATGAGTTCGGGGAAATGATATGGGAGCCCAATGAGTTAAGTGAAAGATGGGGTGAATACTTCTGTGAGTTATTAGATCAGGAGAGCAAAAAATGATTCTGAGACAGATGCAGATGATGTCACAATGAGGGATGAAAGCACAGGGGGATCTCAAGAGAAGAAGTGTGTAAAGCTCTAAAATCTCTTCAGAATGGTAAGGCACCAGGAGTTGATGGCAAAACTGCAGAGATGTTGAAGTATGGTGCTGGCTCTATAATTGACTGGTTAACTGAAATTTGCCAGTTGTGCTGGGAGTTAGGAATGGTCCCTCGGGATTGGAAGGATGCTATTATTGTTCCTTTGTATAAGGGAAAAGGTGATCAGACTGAATGCAAGAACTATCGTGGTATTAGCCTACTGAGTGTGAAAGGGAAAGTGTTTGGTAAGGTTGTTATTGAAAAAATACGGGGTCTTACACCATTGAAAGTGTGGGATGTTCAGAGTGGTTTTATGCCTGGTAAAGGCTGCACTAACCAGATTTTTGCATTACGCATGATGATTGAAAAGTATCTGGCTGTTGGGAAGAAAGTTTTTACTGCCTTCATAGATTTAGAGAAAGCTTACGACGGAGTCAATAGGACACTTTTGTGGAAGGTATTGAATGAATATGGTGTTACTGGGAATCTACTTAATAGTGTAAAAGCCATGTATGCTGGTAGTAGAGCTTGTGTACGAGTGAATGGTGTTTTATCAAAATGGTTTCCCATTGGTGCAGGAGTTAGACAAGGTTGTGTAGTTTGTGTATTTAGGAAGCATGTTTGACAGACAGAACAAGTTGGATGGTGAAATCAGTAGGCGAGTGAATTCTTCTTTGAAAGTCATAGCTGCTCTGGGAGGTTTTCACAGGAATGATGGGTTCTCTAGAGAGTCCCGCATGGCTGTGTATGAAACTGTAATTGTTCCTACTCTGATGTATGGCAGTGAAACCTGGGTACTGCAGAAGAAACATAGGAGTCGTTTGTGTGCTGGAGAAATGCGTTACTTACGTGGGGTTTGTGGCAAGACACGATCTGATTGTGTGAGGAATGAAGATGTATTGCAGTTGTGTGATGTGCAGAAAAATGTTGTTAGCAAGGTGGAGACCAATATGTTTCGGTGGTTTGGCCATGTTGAAAGAATGAGTGATGAAATGCTTACTAAGAAAATCTTTTCGGCCCAAGTGGCAGGAAGGAAAGGCAGAGGAAGGCCAAGGAAGACATGGGTGGATCAGATTCAGGAGTGTCTGCATGAGAAAAAGATTATGAGTATGAAGTATAAAAGATCTTGTGTAAGGCATGTAATGGATATCAGTGAAGCACGAGTTGTATGTCAAGATAACTGTAAATGGCGAAGTTTGATACGACAACAATAAGTAAAATATCTGGAAGTTTGTATTTCTTTTTGGAGCTAACCTCTGAATCTCAGAGAACAGCTTAGTGATATGTATGTATGATGTATGTATGGGTCCACCTTTTGCCCTCACAACAGCAGCAATACATCATGGCATAGACCACAGTGGATTGCTGCTGTGTTGGAAGTGTTAGGGTGGTACTGTGGAACATGATTTTAGGATAGCTGTTCATTAAAATGCCAAGAGTTGTGAGTGATAGATTCGAGGTTTGAATGCATTATTCCACTTCATCTCACAGATGCTCCATTTGGTTCAAATCTGGTATGCGAGAGAGCCTTTGAGGGTTGGAACTCACTGGAATGCTCCTCAAATCAGTCCTTTGCCAAACAAAGGTAATATCTTGTTGAAAAAGGCATCCTACTGTGGAAAATGGATAGCCATGAATGGGTATAGGTTGCCTCAGTAAGTACGTTAACATAAATTAAAACTCTTACTCAAGGCTTTACTTAGATTAACATACTTATTTCTATTTTAACTTGAAGATCGTTCAATTTGCCTTCATATCTTCTGAGTTGTTTCGTTCTTTCAGATGTTTCTGGCCTCTAGATGTTTATCAAGGCCTCTTGTTGCCAATGGAGAAAACCATGTAGCAAAAGTTTCATTTACAGAGGAAGAATTGAGATTTTGTTGCTAGGCTCCTTTCTCAGCTGCCAGTTATAAAATTAAAATCTTTTCATTAAACATTTTCAAAAGACTTATTTTTGAATTGAGTTGATTATGCTATTTATAAGTTTTGAAGGACTGCTGGTATTAGCTTGAAACTTACAAGATACGTACAACCTGTTGGGACATGCAAATGATTAAAATGTGAGTGAAAATGCACCATCAGTTTTGAAGCATTACCCACTAAACTGTTCGGTCTTGGGTATAAAGTGCTGGCTCAAACGAGATGTTGCAATCCGTGAAGAACTGACACTGAGTTGAAAGGGCGTTTCCTGTGTTTCACTATACCTCGTTGCCAAAGAAGGTCGCAGTATGAACACCTGATGAACTTTGAGTGAGAAAAGATTGTTGGGATGAGAGAAGCTGGATTTTCCTACCATGGAATTGCCACTCGTATGGGACCAAACGCCAGTACAGTGATGAGAACATGGCGTCTATGGACAGATGAGGCTCGGACACACAGAAATATGGGAAATGGACGGCAAAAGCGCACAACTTCACAGGATGACAGACACCTCTAGCACATGGCAGTGATCGATCACATAGTGACATGGACAGTGTTAGCACAGCAGTGGACCACTGTCACAGGCCAGACGTTGTCCTTCAGCACATTTCGACATCATATTCTTAAAAGAGGACTGGTCACTAGCAGCCCATTGTTGCACATTACTTTGACTCTCAACCACAAACACCTCAGGCTGCAATGGGGTCTTGAACATTGAAATTTGTGTACTGATTGGAAAAAGGCTGTGTTTTCTGATGAGTTTCGATTCAACTTAATGCACCATGATGGTTGCATATGTGTTCGAAGACATTGTGGTGAACAGGACCTTTCAGAGCGCATTTTGCAGCATCAAACGCGCCCAATGCCAAGCATCATGGTTTGGGAGCATAATTGAGGTCAATGTGCGATCTTGTCTGATGCGAATATAGGGAACCCTCTGCAGCCAGCAATACAAGAGGGATGATTTAGAGGTAGAGGTCCTCCAGAGTTGCCCTGGTGTTATATTCCAGCAGGACAATGCTCTGCCACATGTGGTCAAGGATGTCCAAAACCTCTTCCATGCACGACAGATACCACTTCTTCCCTGGCCTGCACATTTGCAGGATATGTACCTGATTGAACATGTCTGGGACATGATAGCGAAGCGACTGGCTCGTCAAGCACCTCTGCCAGTCACCACAAATAAACTCTGGTCTCGCATAGAAGCAGCCTGGAAGGCCATTCCCTAGGGCGATATCAAAAACCTCTTCCATTCAATACTACACAGTGTAGAGGCTGTTACTGTTGCTCAAGGTGGCTTCACGCGATACTGAGTTTTTAAGCAAAAAAAAAAAAAAAAAAAAAAATATCATGTATAGCTCTACAAATATGCTCATTATCTCCTGTAATGCAAGGAATCTGTGATATAAATTTCACTTGAATAGTGCAATTCTTTCTTGGTGCAATTTTCACAAAAAGTAGTGTAGTTGGAACCTCAATTCAATGGACTCAACCACCCATTTCTAGTTTTCCACAGTCCAGTGGCAATGTTGATTTGCCCACTGCAGCCTCATAGCCAGGCAACATGCAGTTAATAATGATACTTGACATGGGTATTGGCTGTAATAGTTCAGTCATGCTATCGTGTGTTGAATGATCTTTGTACAAACTCTCATAGAACTCCCATCTTGAATGGTGATGTCAGTCTCTACACTCCGGCTCTCTGTTCTGACATCACAGTAATAAGAGAGAAGCAGTGCTCAAGGTAACACTCACCTCAAACGCCAATGGCCCATTTACAGCCACATTTTCTCCTGGTGGCTCCTGATTTGAATGTAGTCCTGGCATATATGTGCAACAGTCACATGCATTTGGAAATCCCCAATAAACTGCACTTGCTGAGATGGAGCACACCATCTTTTGCACATGGACTATCTTCTCAGAATCAAACTTGTTCAGATCACCATGTTTACCCATGATCACAATCATAAGCACACAATGCAGCAGGTAAGTGTATCTGATTTATTTACTGTACCTGATTTATTTACATGTTGCAGAAAGGCAGAGAAAATCTGTGGGTAAGTGAGGTGTTTATAATAAAATGTACTTTCAGTGTTTTTAGCCTAACATCCAACTAGTCTTGGCAGATTAACATTCAATAAAAACACTGAATTTCAAAAAATCCCTCAAGTGGCTTAACTTATATTCACCATGGTAGACTACAATCGGCCTAACTTACACGGTCGAGTCACATTGTTCTGAACACCAGCTAATATCCAGAGTAACTGCAGTGTGTAGCACGTACAGCAGCTAGATGGGCTGGGAGTGACTCAATAAGGTGCTGGAAGGTGTTCACAGGTATATGGAGCCATGCTGACTGCAGTGCATCTGACAGCTGCTTGAGGGTGCGGGGTGCAGGATCCATAGAGCAAACAACATGATCGAGGTGGTCCCACAGATGCTCAATTGGGTTTAAGTCTGGGATATTAGGGGGCCAGGGAAGTAATTTGAAGTCTTTGTCATGCTCTTCCAACCATTCTCTGACATTTCCAGCTGTGTAACACATTGCATAGTCTTGCTGGAAAATCCTGTCCGCCCAAAGAAAGACAATCAGAATATATGGGTGTATGTGGTCTACAAGGATGGATTCATAATGAATTCGGTCCATAGTGCCTTTCACAGGTATGAGTGGACCCAGAGAATGCCATGAAAACATTCCCCAGACTATAACGCTGCTCCCACCAGCTTGTGTTCTTCTAGCAATGGTTGAAGAGAGTTTATTCTCCTATGTTTCTTGCCTTATACACCAGCGTTAATCTGTTCGACAAAGCAGAAAACATGACTCATCAGAGAAGGCAATCCTTTTACCAGCAGAGGTCCAAATGCAATACTGTCATGCAAATATAAGCCTTTTCAGCCGATACATCTTTGTTAGCATAGGTGCAGTGACCATCCATCTGCGTCAGAGCCTCATACGCAGCAGGGTTTTCTGAAATGTTATTTTAGACACACTTCCGGTAGCCCCCTGGTTCATTTGGCCAGTGAGTTGCTCCATTGTAGCATGTCGATTGGCTCTCTTGCATTTTTGAAGCCGACATTCACCTCTCACATCAATGGCATGTGGTGCTCTGCAGTTTCCACATCGCTTATTCACAATGGTGCCATTTCTCCAATCACGACACACTTTAACCACAACAGCACATAAAGAGTTCACAAACTGCACTGTTTCAGAGATACTTCCACCCTTGGCCCGAAAGCCGATAATCATCCATTTTTGAAAATCTGATAAATCCCTCCTTTTATCCATGACAGCAATGAGTGATATGTTTTCAGAATGCTTACAGCACACCTTATATACCTTCCAAACCAGCTCACGTCATGTGACTTCTTTCATTGGGTACGCACTGTTGACGTCAAAAGTAGGAGGTGGTCACAATAATGTGACTTGACTATGCATATTCACCGCTCGGTTTGCTTCACAGCATCACTCTCAACCACATTTTGATAGCCTTCATATCTGACCCTGAGATTTCTGTAAATTCAATATTATATTACTGTGTTTAAATATTCAACCTGCTAGAGCAGATTAAGAATCACTATAAGGCCAAACTAAAACGAAAACCAAATCCATCGATGCTATAAACGTAGCATAGCTTGCCCTGACATTATTAGCAATGTAGCTTCAGTTTCTGTTTTGGTGGAGGGGAGAGAGAGCATGTAAAGTTGGAAAGGAGTCATAAAAACAAACCAATTTTAATATCACTGATCCCAAAGAATGAAGGGAGCTAGTAAACACAAACACAACATCCATGCCTCATCTGCAACTTAAATTAGGCCAAGTAGTACAATCTCCCACAGTATCACACCAAGAAAAGTTTCTGAGGCAGAAATGATTTTCACTCTCCTTTGTCTTTTATTTGTTTAATCTACCTTTTCCTTTCAAAAGCAAATTTATTCTGTGATCTCAGAGCTTTTACACATTCAGGAATTTCTTGGATGGTTAAAGTACAGTTGTTGACACTCTTTTTCACATCCTGAATTTTAAGCCACCTCGCCCCATGCTCCCTCCTTGTTCTTATACTTGATCATCAAAAGACTTCACTTTCTTTGATTATATTCTTTCACAGTACTAATAGCATCAGTACCCGACAGCAGCTTATGCCGAGAACTGATAATTGCTCTTAAAAAAAATGCAGTGAGGAGCAGCACAAATGTTTGAGATGAGCATTACAATAGAAGTTATGTGCTGAACACTCAAACTAGGAAGAAAGGAGGAAGCCACACATGCCTTTTATGGTTGATCTTGCAGTATCTTGCAAATTTAAAAAACATGCACAAATGGCAGATACCAAACAATTCTAGCATATCAGGAAGGACTGGACTGTATATGAAAAAACTGCTAAAATGAATTTGCGTTCACATAATTTACATTTGTTGACAACTTCTACATGAAGTGGGCCAAAAACTTGGATAAAAAAATTCTACCAAAACTGCATGCTATATAAAACATACTGTACAGTTGTAACTCTACATCAAAATGGAATGATCTATGGAATAGCACAGCAAAACACACAAATTTCATGGTAGTTGGCAAGGGAAAAAGCTACACACACATGAAAAAATTCATGCACATCATTCAATGCATCATTTAGATACTGTATATCTCATGCCATATCCAGAGACTCCAACCTTCCCTGAAATTGTTCTGTAGTAAAGGCTGAAAAAAATCAGCAGTTTCTTGTTTTTTTCAGTAGTTACAGCTAGAAAAGTCAGTAGTTTTTTCGCATATTTCAGTAGTAATAAAAAAAATGGTATTATTACATGCTCTGTAACAAACACAATGTGAGTAGTAACAAAATAAAAGTGCATATTCATAAAACATAGAATTTTTGCTTAAAAGCTATCGAAAAAATTGAAGACTTTCGGTGGAAAACAAGTGACACCAACATTTGTTTTGCTTTCATTTTCCCTTAAAAAACTAATGTATCGCTAAATATCTATAAAGATCAAAGTTATCTATATTAAAACTCACCTCCTTGCCCTTAACTCCATAGAAATGAACATATTAACACACATATTATCTCCGACATTTTTGCTTTAGGGCAACTCCGGTGGGAAGCACAAAAAACACTATTATCAACTCATTTAACAATTCATCTCCACCTCAATCATTCTCTATTCATATTCAACACTAATACTAACTTACAAATGAAATGCAAATAAGAATAAAAAGGTTTAAGCTAAAATTTACAATTGATATACACCGATAAGCCATTACATTATGACCACCCCCAACCTAAAGAAATGAGTGCACCTGGAGACCGATTGGTGGAGCAGGTGACTTGTGCATTTGTCATTTTCTTGTAGGATTTCCATCCACAGTGAGTAGAGTTTAGGTCCCAGCCACCTACAGCGAGATCGCCTTTTGGGCAGGACACAGAAACGGAAGGAATGAGAGCAAGTCTAGCGACTTTGACAGAACAGTTTGTAGTGAGATTAGAGTACAGTAGATGGCGCCACCGTACAAGTACGATATTGCACATAGAGGGGTTAGAGAATTTCTGGGGGCATCGGAAAGGATACCCATTTAACCAGTGGGTCCAGCCTGGGGCCGTCACTTAACGTGCCCGTCCGATGCACGACGGATATTCAGCGATTGTTAGTAAATCACACCATCTCCGAAAGATCAGCCCAGGCTTGAACCTGGGGACCTTGTATCGATAATCTGAAGTTCACAAAGCAGTATATATACAACCCAAGGACCGGCTATTCAGTTAGTCGAGTGTTTGGAGTCAGAATGGGAAAAGCAGCCGATTTATCGGAGTTTGTAAAGGACAAATTGTGATGGTACGCCGCCTTGAAGCTATGATCACGGAAATGTTGCGGCCTGTTCAAGGGCCGCTGTAGTGAGTATATATCAAAAGTGGCGCACAGATGGCCGAACAACAAACCAATATCCAGCCGTGTGTTGTCTGCAGCCTATTGATGCCAGAGGAGAGCAAAGACTGTCACACATTGTTCACAGCAACTAGAAGGCCACAGTGTGACAAATCCCCCACAGCTACAACAGTGGTGATCAAGGCAATGTGCCACAGCATACACTTCATTGCAGCCTTATGTGCATGGGACTGTGTAGCCGAAGACCCAGCCGGGTCCTCATGCTCACTGCACGTCATTGCCAACAACACATGAAATGGGCCCCAAGATCACCAAGATTGGACCGTGGATGATTGGAAGAAAGAGACCTGGTCTGACGAATCAAGATTTCTGGTGCATAACGTAGATGGCCAAGTGTGGATACGTCAATTACTAACGGAGGCTATGGCACCTGGATGCACTGTTGGGCGGAAACAGGCTGGCGGCGGCGGTATTATTC
This sequence comes from Macrothele yani, assembly GCA_039090855.1. Taxonomy (NCBI): domain Eukaryota; kingdom Metazoa; phylum Arthropoda; class Arachnida; order Araneae; family Macrothelidae; genus Macrothele; species Macrothele yani. Next base: position 9,306,915 of record CM077014.1, read on the forward strand.
TATGGGCGATGTCTTCTTGTGACACTTTACACCCCATTATCCTAATAGCACAATCCTTGACAGCTGTCAGGTATCTGAACATCGTTGCGGACCAAGTTGACCTATTCATGGAAACTGTGTTCCCCGCTGCTGATGGCTATTGCCAACAGGATAATGCACCATGCCACACTACCAGAATCATCACTGAGTGGCTCCAGTAACATGCTGGTGACTTTCTGTTAATGCCCTGGCCTACAAATTTACCCGACATGAACCCAATCAAACATTTGTGGTTTGAGTTGGAAAAGCGGGCTCACGCTAAATCACCACCACCCTGAAATGTACAGGAACTGGAGGACCTGCTGTTGACATTATGGTACCAGATACCCCAAGATACCTATCACCACCTCACCGAATGGCCTCTGTTTTGCAAGCTAAAGGGGGTCTTACAGCTGATTAGGTAGGTTGTCATAATGTAATGGCTCATGAGTGTATGAACAATTCATTTTCCCCATGAGTCAGGTTTACCTGAACCATGGAAAATTCTTCTTAAGCATCATTAAAAAAAGAAATAAGTATTCTCATTTGGATTTGTTTTTAGTTCTCCTAGATGGGAGTACGGGTGCAAATTATGTATAAGCCTGATGTTGTGGTGTTGATACGCTCCTTGTTTTAAAAAGTATCCCCCAGCATGACAGATAATGAGAAAGCTCCCTTTGTCAACTTGGTGTTCAGTGATGGACATTGTTGTGTTTTTGAATATGTTCTGGGAGGGAGCAAAAGTTCTTAAGCGTGTGTGAACGTTTGCCGACAAATGGGGGACAACAAGTGAGAAGTGTGGAAGGCGAAATTTTTTAAATTTTTTATTTTTTAAGTTTGTTACGAACTTTTAAATTATTTTGATAGTAATTGGTAATTTTTTTGTCTGAGTTTGAATGTTGTGTTTTTGGTGTTGTGTTAGTAAGGAAGATAGTTTTAAACTTGAATTGTAAATTTTAGCTTAAACCTTTTTTACTCTTATTTGCATTTCATTTGTACGTTAATATTAGTTTCCAATACAGACATTGGCGTGCTGATTGGCAACATGCCGTGTTTTCAGACGAGTCCCGACTCAACTTGGACTACCATGATAGTCACATACACATTAGACAGTATTGTGGTGAGCGCCTTTTCCCAGCATGCATTGTTGAGGTTCATATGGACTGAACGCCAGGTGTGATGATGTGGGGTGCCATTGGGTACCATTTGCGATCTCGGCTGGTATAACTTGAGGGCAATCTCAACAGCATGCACTATATTAAGGAAGTTGTACAGGCAGAAGCCATACCCTTCCTTCAGAGCACTCCTGGCACTATATTCCAGCAGCACAATGCCCGACCTCATGTTGCCAGTAATGTTCAAGCTCTCTTTGCAGCACAACAGATACCGCTCCTTCCCTGGCCTGCACATTCACCAGACATGTCGCCTATTGAGCATGTCTGGGGTAACTCGGACATGTTCAATAGGCGACACGTCGGCAGCAACTGGCCCGTAAAAGTCCTACAGTGGTCAGTACCAATGATCTGTGAACTAGCATACATGTCGCCTGGATTGCAATTACCTAGAATACCACCCAATGCCTTTTCGATTTACTGCCATGCCCTCTGGAAGCTCTTATTGCAGCTTGCGGAGGCTTCACAAGATACTGATTTTTGCAGGAAAAATTGTTGTATTGTTCTGAAAATTAAATCACTTATGTACATTCATATTAGTAATGTGTGGTATAAATTTCATTTGAATCGCATGGCTCCTTCTTGGTGTTGCAATTAACACAAACAGCAGTGTATGTTAATTTCCATGGTGTTAAGGGCAAGGACTTGAGTTTTTAATATACACTGCTGGCCACCCAAAATGCAACACCAAAAAGGACACGAGATAGCAAAGCCAGGTTTACTGGACACATAACAACAGATACAAAGATGAAACGATTGAGCTTACAGGCCCGTGCGACTTGCGGAACACGCAGACATCAATAATTCGTGTGGCCCCCATGGCGGGTAATATCGGTCGCTACATGCCGCGTCATCGAACGAAAGAGGCTTTGGATGCAGGTTTGGGGTATGTCGGTCCAGGCTGCTTTTACACATTGCCACAGTTTATCAAGCGTAGCCGCGGATGGTGCTTGCCGGGCTACTCAGTTGCCGATTAGCAACCAGACGTGTTTGATGAGCGACATATCGGGAGAACAGGCGAGCCATGGCAGCAGTGACACCTGGTGGGCCGTGAAGAATTGTTGCACAATGCGTGCCATGTGTGGGCACACATTATCCTGCTGAAACGTGGCCACTGGCAGGTCCTGCAGGTAAGGGAGGACTACAGGCTCCAAAACTTCGGAGATGTAGCGGTGGCTGTTGAGTGTACCGGCGATGCGTACCAGAGGGGTGCGGGTGTCATATCCAATTGCGTCCCAAACCATAACGGCAGACGACAGACCGGTATGGCGATACATAATGCAGGCGTCATACAGTATCTCGCTGCGTTGTCACCACACGCGGATCCGACCATCATGGTGTTGCAGGCAAAAGCGGGATTTGTCGAAGAAGACAATGTCGTGCCATTCCGTACTCCAGGTGCGGCGTTCAACAGCCTACTGCCGCCGCACTCGCCAGTGGTGTAACGTCAATGATAATTGGAGCTATGGGCGCCGTGCAATAAGTCCCCGCTCCTGCAGACGACGTCGAACGGTACGTGCTGAAACAGGTTGTTGCGCAATACACCCTAATTCCTGCGCTAACGTTCGTGATGTGGCGGTGTGAACCATCAATGCCTGCCACACAACATGCCGGTCCTCTCGTTCGGTGGTGTGCCGCGGCTGCAGCAATCGCTAATGTCGGTCCGTCCGTCCCTCCTGCACCCACCGAATCTATACTCGCCTCACTGTGGCTGGATGTCGTCCCACATGGGCGCTGATGTCTCGGTACGATAAACCGCTGTCGCGACAAGCCACTATTCGTCCTCTGTTGAACTCTGAAACGTGCTAGAACGACTGCTGTATTCTGCGACGGGGCATCAGGAAGCTTCCCACGCACAGGTCCGGCAGCACAACACACTTCCACTACTTACACCCCGTCTTCTGTGCACCCATCTTATAGTGCTTCTCGGTGGCGTGCCGGGCGCACATGATTTGCATATGCCCTGCAATGCTAATCGCTTGCATGTCCTCTCGCGGGCGACGCGTGCTGCGAATTTCAGGCCAATCAGATGCTTCCTCCTTGGTGTTACATTTTGGGTGGCCAGCAGTGTAGATAACTTCATTGTCCTTCGGTCTTCAAACATGTTTAGCATTACTGCTATACACGTTAAAAATACTTATAACCAGTGAGATAAGATTAAGCTTTGCAACATACTAAGCACCTCAGTACAACATATAACCAGTGAGATAAGATTAAGCTCCTGCAACATACTAAGCACCTCAGCTTGTCTAAACTACTTCCATCCTATGAAGGCACTATGTTGTCTGTAGGATAACAGAACATATACAGGGTGCATAGGAAAGTCCCTTTAGCCTGGAATAACTTGTGAACGGAGAGAGTTACAGTTATGCAAGTGAGATAACGGTATAGTAAAGCGACTACACCCGATCAAATGCAACCAATAGCAGTGCCCCCTAGTGGCAAAATGCGGAAGTTAGCTATTGAAAATCGAAAACAAAAAGAGATAGAGCAAAATTTCCAATTACAAAGTTGTAGAGCATCAATTATTTAGTACAAAACGACATTTGTTTCACACGGATAAGATAAATTGTTACCTGAATACCCTAAAATGTCCGAAATCAATGCAAGAGCTTTTGTGCGAACGTTTGAAGGGAACAGGCATAGGTATGAGCAAATACACACAATTTATTGCATAAATGCGTACTTATGTCAATACAGTTTGATGATGTCAGACAAAACAAAAACAAAATAGGCAAACTGGTGCACAGTGATAAAAAGTTAATATCAAGTATGTTCGAAGAGTTCGCCATTGCCCACGATACACATTTGTATTCATGAAAGTAACTCTGCATGCACATTCCTCAGCATGGAAGGTGTCACACTATTGCAAGCATCTGTAACACGATGACGTAGATCCAGCAGACTTGTAGGCGCTGTTGCATACACCTGATTTTTTACGTAACCCCAGAAATCCAAGCTCGCTATTCTCACACAGTGTACACAGAACTAAACTTCTGATCAGGGTACATCCTGCTGCTGGTTTTTATATCGTAGGTATGGTACAACATCACAATCTACATTTGCATATGGCTACATTTGCGAAATGTGAATATGCAGATTCGAATCATCGCGCATCGATTTCGAACGTTGTAAGGTATTCAGGCAACAAATTATCTTATCCGTGTGAAACAAATGTCATTTTGTACTAATTAATTGATGCCCTAGAACTTTGTAATTGGAAATTTTGCTCTATCTCTTTTCGTTTTCAATTTGCAATGGCTAACTTCCGGATTTCCCCACTATGGGCGCTGCTATTGGTTGCATTCGGTCGGGCGTAGTTGCTTTACTATGCCATTATCTCACTTGCATAACTGTACCTCTCTCCGTTCGCAAGTTATTCCAGGCTAAAGGGACTTTCCTATGCATCCTGTATATACATAAACTTTTTTTTTTTTTTTTTTTGAGAGAGAGGGGGTATTGTTTTGCAAAATGCTGCAACACCTTTGAATTTGTCAAGCATTGAGCTGGCATTATCAGATCCAAATGCAATACAATTATGCCACTGCAACCCTTTTTGGCAAAATTATCACTTATAACTTCAAAAATTCCTTCACCAGTGTTATCACTGCATGCCAACAGAATCAAAAAATGTGCAAATCAACTTTCAGTCTTTATGGCACTTAAGGCTTCATCTTTAGTGATGAAAAATGATGCAACATCTTTTGACTTCATTTTTGCTCGGGCATATTCTTGGCGTTTTTTCGAAAACACATGACAACAACCATCTTGCTGCCTTCTGTGGGCGTTATTTATGTCCTTTGAACAATAAATACAAAACATCCTATTGGCTGAAATTTTTGATGGTTGAAGACATGGAAATTTAATACTATACAAATCTTAAAAATTTTTATTGCTTTTACAATCTTTTTACCTCTTGTGGCACGAGGGAGGAAAAACTAATTTTGTTTTCAGAATTCATTGCTTCAACCACGATAACACAAATATCCAAACTAAATAAACAAGAAACCTTCTATCTACTACTACACTGCTGGCCACCCAAAATGCAACACCAAGAAGGAAGCATCCGATTGGCCTGAAATTCGCAGCATGCGTCGCCCGCGATAGGACATGCAAACGATTAGCATTGCAGGGCATATGCAAATCATGTACACCCGGCACGCCACCGAGAAGCATTATAAGATGGGTGCACAGAAGGCGGGTGTAAGTAGTGGAAGTGTGTTGTGCTGCCGGACCTGTGCGTGGGAAGCTTCCTGATGCCTCGTCGTAGAATACGGCAGTCATTAAAGTACGTTTCGGAGTTCGGCAGAGGACGAATAGTGTCTTATCACGACAGCGATCTATCATACTGAGTCATCGGCGCCCGTGTGGTATGACATCCAGCCACAGTGAGGCGAGTATGGATTCGGTGGGTGCTGAAGAGACGGACAGATCGACGTGAGCGATTGCCGCCGCCGCCGCCGCGGCACACCACTGAACGAGAGGACTGGCATGTTGTGCGGCGGGCATTGGCGGCTCGCATCGCCACATCACGAATGTTAGCGCAGGAATTAGGGTGTGTTGAACAACAACCTGTGTCAGCACGTACCGTTCGACGTCGTCTGCAGGAGAGGGGACTTGTCGCACGGCAGCCATTGCTCCGATTACCATTGATGTTACACCACCAGCGAGTGCGGCGGCAGGGTCCGTTCAACGCCGCACCTGGACTATGGAATGGCACGACCTTGTCTTCTCCGACGAATCCCGCTTCTGCCTGCAACACCCCGATGGTCGGATCTGTGTGTGGCGGCACCGCAGCGAGCAACTGTATGACGCCTGCATTATGCATCGCCATACTGGTCTGTCGCCTGCCGTCATGGTTTGGGTAGCAATTGGATACGACACTCACACCCCTCTGGTACGCATCGCTGGTACACTCAACAGCCACCGATACATCTCCGATGTTTTGGAGCCTGTAGTCCTCCCTCACCTGCAGGACATGCCAGCGGCCACGTTTCAACAGGACAATGCGCGCCCGCAAGTGGCATGCATTGTGCAACATTTCTTCACGTCCCACCAGGTGTCATTGCTGCCGTGGCTTGCCTGTTCTCCCGATGTGTCACCCATCAAACACGTCTGGTTGCTAATCGGCAACTGAGTGGCCCGGCAAGCACCACCTGCGGCTACGCCTGATGAACTGTGGCAACGTGTGGAAGCAGCCTGGACCGACATACTCCAAGCCCACATCCAAAGCCTCTTTCGTTCAATGCCGCAGCATGTAGTGGCCGTTATTGCCAGCCATTGGGGCCCACGAACTATTTATGTCTGTGTGTTCCGCAAGTCGCATGGCCCTGTAAGCTCAATTGTTTCATCTTTGTATCTGTTGTTATGTGTCCAGTAGATCTGGCTTTGCTATCTCGTGTTTTTCTTGGTGTTGCATTTTGGGTGGCCAGCAGTGTATAAATCCTAAACTGAAAGCACGAGAAATATCTGTTGACATCTAGAAAAGAAGCCAGCGACACGCAGTTATCAGTTAGCACAAACGAAACAAAGCAAAAACAGCTTCCCACACAGTTCCACTACAATCACATGAGCAGAAACTTGTAAGGCATCTACAAAACGTAAGAAAAAACGTCGAAGAAATGTCACGATATTGAATTAACATTTATTAAATGTTTTTGAAATTTCAAGAAATAATTCCAAAAACATTTAATAAATGTTAGAATCTGTACATATTGATATAAACCACACAGATGCTTTAAATAGCATTTCACTGAGATTTCAATTTCTGTTGCATATTCCATGCTTCCCATAATCCGTAGGTCGACTGATTTCCGTAAAAAACTAAGGAGAATCCGTAGTGCTTGGAGTCTCTGCATATTTAATATAGCAATAACAGAACAAAATTCTAAATAATATGACAAATTATGAACATTTCTTTTGAATCCTTTCTGATATAAAAATAACTTTTAGCAGCAGATATATGGGGAACAATGCAATATATGTTTACATACATAGTAGGAAAACAATGCATTATTTTAAGGAGAAACTGTATGCAAAATGGTCATAGTTGTAAAAGGTACTGGAAAAACAACAACAACAACAACAACAACAAAAAAAAAACAGAACTGCTGCAACCAGATTTTTAGAAGCAATGCTATGGACAAATATATATTTTGAACTCAACAGCATCTTCATTTATACAGTCTTCTCGTGATATTACACATTGAGAAAAGTCTACAAGACATGGTCATCAATCTCACAGTTCAGGCTTCCCAATGCAAAAAGAATTAACAAACTAAAAAGTACAGAAATAACGTGTCAATGAATGGACAGATGAACAGAGCTTTTAACATAAGCAGTTTTTCTTTTTCAAATGATGTATTAAAATTTATGGTGTATACACTAAAAAATTATACAGAACTTTTGCACAACATTCAGCATTAATCAAATGGTTCCATATGAGATTTCTTATGCACCAATAAACTGGTGCCATTACAGTACTAAGTATGCATTTAAATATGGCATCAGACAAAAACATAACTTGAGTTTCATAAGTTTTCACAAAGGCAAGCAAACTTCAGTCCAAAATGAGGTTTTCATTGTACATACATAGAAAAAAGAAAATGTTAGGTTTAAACCACTACTTCAAAAACATAAACCAACATTTTCTTAATTTCTTTATATGAGAAACACCACACTACCAACATTAGCCTGCAGTAGAGAATGAATCTGTTCATCTTTTCCTTATTTAATGATTAAAAAACCTGCTATTTTTTACTTTTCTCAGACAGTAAGCACAACTTAATTTGTAAGGCCATAAATAATGATATTCCAAAATAAAAAAAAAATCAAAGAAAATAATTGTTTGCCCACTGCGTGCTTTCCTAAGCTTAGTGTTACAATTTAAATCAGTTTATATAGCTTATTATTTTACTGCAGACATGTCAGAATTAACAATCATCCATGAGGCCAACCAAAAGTCCACTGTCCTAAAAAGAAAAATGAACCTGCCACTCTCCATTTCTGTCCAAGCCTACTACCATTACATCAAGGCTTATAAACTCCAAAGTTATATCCATCCTGTACTTTCACAGCTCACTATCTTAGGGGTCATCTTCTTGATGTCACTGTCCTAGATTGCTCCCAGGCACTGGCGTACTGCAAAAAATGGACCCCCTCCCTTGAAACATTCAGGGGCCCTTTTTTTTAAATCATTCAATTTTCATATATTACACCCACATTCATTTCAGTGCTTAAAACCAATTTTGCATTTGTATTCAAATTACCAATAATTTAATATCGATCTTGATTTTACAACAATTTCATGTAAATCCTCCTTAATTTTACATTATATCTAAACTCATAACATTTAGAAAAACATAATTCTAAGATTAAGACATTTATTCGCTTTCTGACTATGTGAATTTTGTTAGATTTTACGTCATGCTGAGGTCACTATTAATATTAACAGCAGAGCTTGCATCATTTCATTAACACTTAAGAGTGAAGTTTCGGCAGTGAACATTTGTAAGGCCACCCCGGTGGTGCAGTTGTCTAAGCGCTGGCTTACGACCATTCGTCCGAGAAGGGTTTGGGTTTGAATCTCGGTGAGGCATGGATGTTGTGTTTGTCTTACTGCCCTGGATTTCTCCCTTTCCACGAACCAGTGGCCCTAAATTAAGGATGGGCAACTGCTTATAGCCCATCGAGTTGCTCACGGCGATCGTTAAACCTCCAATAAAAAATTTTAAGTATAAGACTGTTTCTAATACTAGTAAATAACATGATATTGAGATGTGTATTAAATACTATTTACTTACAGCTTAGTCACCCTTTCTTCCTAGAACTACAGCAAGCAGGAGGCAGTCCTTGTGGTGCTGCGACCTACACAGAAAGTGGGGCTGGGCTAGGAGCGGGGAGAACAGAGGAGGGTTTATGAAGAAAAGCTAATTTCACCCCCTCCCAAACTGTCCTCCTCACCACCAGCCAATTTGAAAAAAATCATGCTGTGCTTTTTCAAGAGTTATTTTTGAAGTGTTTTGTGAGACATCCTTCTGCCCCTATCCCCACCCCGCACTGCCGGGGTGTGGGGGTTTACGATATGCCCCTGCTCCTAGTCCACTCCCTTTCCTCCCAAAGCTGCTTGTTCCCTTTCTTATAGTCTGAATTCTATTAAATGTGTCTTGCATCATAGAATTTGTAGCTCTAGTTTTGAAACATCGAACATGCCCAGCTTGTGCATGATTACAATGCATCTGAATTATTATTTGAAAACCAGTGAGGATGGCATTTATTACCATAGGTTCTAGAAAAAGTAAGTTTTGCGTAAGACATTTAAATTGTGGCACAAAAGTGCTGACAATTTCAAAGAAATCAATTCAGTCATTTGCTCAGAATTATTCTGAGAAAGAGGACAAAAGTGATTTTAAAAATCAGGGGTTTGCTGTCCACAAAATTCTAAAGAACACTGCAGTACCTGCAGATTAAACTAGCCTGGAAACTTTAATATAAATTTTAATTCAGATAGGATGAAAAGGAATGAAATAACTGATACTGTTCTAGATTTGATTAGGACAGACTACTCCATTAATGAAGGGGAGATTTTGGGATGCATTAAAGGTACCATGTGAAAAATACTGAAATTGTATGTTTGGGAAAATCTGAAGACAATAATAATAATAAAAATAATAATAATAATAATAATAAATTTAACTTTCTGAAGGACAATGAAAAGCTGAAAAAACAAATATCTTTGAGATCCTAAAGCCATTGTCTAACCTTACACAATGAAGGTTATGGAAGAAAAGCAGAATCAAATGCAAAATGAATTGCTACAGTTGCACACAATGCAGAAAAATAAGAAAAAAAAAAAAAGATAAACAAATTTGCTTCCTAGAGTGTTACTCCTGGACAGATGAGGGTTTTGTTGGGCCAAAATTACATAATTTGTAATTTTACTGATATTGCAACTGCTATAACATTACAAACAGTTTCCAGGAGAGCATTTCCCTACTAGAGAAATAAAGGGCATATTCCGCTTTCTGGTTTGTCAACATTCCACCGACGGGTGTTATTACATCAGATATATCTTGTACAGGTTAAATATGTTATGCTAAATTTGATTTTAGGTATTCTTTCTTTAAAATTTTGGCAATAGGCATATAAAATAGAACACAACTATAATATCTAAGGTGATCATGTATTTCACATTTCTTATTCTCATAAATAACGGATGTTAAGTGATCTACAATGTTGGGGCTTTTGGGGCCATAGCCCAATTTTACAGCAAGATGGTTAATGCAGCTTAATACTTTATTCAGTGCCATCCTGTTAGAAGAATGCATGAAGCCTGGCCCTATAGATACATAAACAAATGGCAACATATTTGTATTCATTGGGGTGGTGTGAATTCTTTGGTATTACTAAGGATACAAAATGCTGAAGGTATAGAAATCAATTACTTCAACTCAGGAGCATAAATCATATCAGTATTCCGAAATCTTTATGCGATTGCAATGAAATACTCTTTTTCAAAAAGCAGCTAAAAATATTCCAACATGTCTCAATTAAAACATTTACATCAACAATATGTTAAAGAGGCATCCATCAAAAGGCATTTATTGTTCATCAACCCTCTAAACAAAAAAAGTTATGAATCTGCTGAAAATGTAGTGCACTTTCTATTTACAAGGGAAAGAGTTTAATGGAAGTAACATATTATTTGATACCTTATATCATAAAAAGGGATGTGTTCTTTACAAAATGTACACCGATGAGCCATTACATTATGACCACCACCAGCCTAGAGAAACCTGCCTGCCTGGAGACCAAATGGTGGTGCAGGTTAAGTTCAAAGAGCAGTATATATACAACCCGAAGACTGGCTTTCGGTTAGTAGAGTGTTCGGAGTCAGAATGGGAAAAGCTGCTGATTTATCGGAGTTTGATGAAGGACACATTGTAATGGCACGGCGCCTCAGAACTACAATATCAGAACGATGCAGCTTGTGGCGTTGTTCACGTGCCCCTGTGGCGAGTACGTACCAAAAGTGGTGCACAGATGGCCAAACACCGAATCGTCGTTGTCCACAGCTCATTGATGCCAGAGCGGAGAGGAGACTGTCGCGCATTGTTCACAGCGACCGCAGAGCCACAGTACAAGAAATCACCTACAGCTACAACAGTGGTGATCAAGGCAATGTGTCACAGCACACAGTTCATTGCAGTCTTCTGCACATGAGCCTGCATAGTCCAAGACCCGGCCGGGTTCCCACGCTCACGGCACATCATTGCTAACAACGCATGAAATGGGCCCCAAGATTGGAACGTGGATGATTGAAAGAAAGTGGCTTGGTCTGATGAATCAAGATTCCTGGTGCATCACATAGATGGCAGAGCGCGGATATGCCGATTACCAATGGAGCCTATGGCACTTGGATGCACTGTTGGGTGGAAACAGGCCAACAGCAGTGGTGTTATGCTATGGGCGATGTTTTCTTGGGACACTTTAGGCCCCATTATCCCAATAGCACAATCCCTGACAGCTGTCAGGTATCTGAACATCATTGCAGACCGAGTTCGCCCATTCATGGCAACTGTGTTGCCTGCTGGTGATAGCCATTACCAACAGTATAATGCACCATGCCACACTGCCAGAATCGTCAAGGAGTGGTTTGAGGAACATGCTTGTGACTTTCTGTTAAAGCTCTGGCCTGCAAATTCACCTGAAATGAACCCAATCGAACATTTGTGTTTCGACTTGGAAAAACAGGTTCGTGCTAAATCACCACTACCCCATAATGTACGGGAACTTGAAGACCTGCTTTTGACATTATGGTACCAGATACTCCAGAATACCTATTGCCACCTCATGGAATTGATGCCTCCCTGAGTGACTGCTGTTTCGTGGGCTTTTAAAGGGGGTTCTACAGCTTATTAGGTAGGTGGTCATAATGTAGTGGCTCATCTATATATTCAAGATTTTCAGCTTTAAATGGTATCAATTCTTTTTCTAGTTGATGAAAATGTAAAGCACAGGTAATACATGTATACAGTGAAACCTGTGTTGGAAGTCACTTGCATTTTGTAGTCACCAATGTGGGCAGATTTGTCTGGCACAGATGTTATCACCAACAGAAACAATGCATAAGACACCTTTATTTTGGCAGCCATAGGCAACCAATTTTTAAATGCATAAGAGAATATACCTGTATTTTGCTGTTACCAACATGAGGAACTCATAGAAAAAATTTTAGGAGGTCCTAGAAAGATAACAAAAAGTTTAAAAATATGAAACACCTGTTTCTTTTTTTCTCTCTGTGACCATCAGTCAGGAGACTTAAAATGGTGGGAGGTCTATGGGGTCTGTCAAATTCTTAAAATTTTGTTTGCAGAGATTATGGTTTTCTGTTAATGAGGATATGCATGCTCGATATTTAATTGTCCAAAATGAGATTGTGAAGCCCATAAAGTAGTTCATCCCCCTTAGTCTAATGAACATAGTCTTTCTACAAAGTGGCCATATTGTTTGAGCAGACTTGATGGTTCACCCCAGATGGCAAAAGAACATATTGCAGAATTTATGGAAGAGAAAAAAAGGGGAGGGGAGTGGTGGAAGTGGCTTCAAAGCTCAACCCCAGTAGTGCTGCTATTTAGTTCAGCCTGATTTGCAACAATCTACGTATGTTCCAAACACTTTACCTCATTCTTCAGTCTTAATATTCTAGCTCTTAGTGAGGGATTTAGTTCCTGGACAACAAAATGACAGGGAAAAAAAAAAGAATAAGCACTTCACAGAAGGCTGCATTAAAAAAAATTTAAGTCTTTTTTATTTTATTTTTTTCAGAGGGGAGATATTTTGGCAAATTAAACTACTCTATTTTGCGGTTACCTCTCAAGACTGTCCTTTTTTCTGAGAACTGTGGATGACCTTGCAAGACAGGTTTCACTGTAAATATAGACATAGCTTAAAGGTGAATTTAAAAAAGACACTTTGCAAATTAGATTGGAAGAACTCTGAAAAAGTGGTGACACATGTTTTCTACATCAGACCCATAACAAAATAAAAAGGAGGAGGTTATAAGCAGATTTCAGAATTGAAAATCAGAAAAATTGGAAATAAACACATTCAAAATCTATATATTAATTCTATAAGGTTTTTTACTGTAAGACTTATTTTGAGAGAACGGCTGAACATAAAAATATGGTTGAGGTATCAAAATAAAGGTCTTACCATGTAGATGTGCCAGTCGAAGATTGGGGAAACGGTTCGGGCTTTGTGGGGCAGCAAAGTTCTCATGTCAAGTCTTGGGAGATGCACATGATTGACATTCAATCCCGTGCGATTGACTGAAACAACTCTCGCCAAACATTCGATGTTAAAGGCGAAAGCATGGAGGGACTGAGATAGTCCAAAGTCCGAAGTCTTCTCTTTTCTGAGCGAACCACTGCACAAAGCAATGGTCCATTCACCTCTATACGCTGATTCATGTTGTCATGGAAATGATAGCAGGCGATCGCATTGAAGTTCTTTGCATCAGAACAACGAAGACTCTCCAAGACCTGCTTGATTATGCAGTTGGACTGTGATATATATATATATATATATACAATTATATATATAAAGATGTAAATAAACATTTCGTTGACTATTGTTAGTGAAAATATTTAGAATGTACATATAGAGTTTTTTATTGTGAGACCTATTTTGAGAGAACGGCTGAATATAAAAATATGGTTGAGGTATCAAAATAAAGGTCTTACCATGTAGATGTGCCAGTCGAAGAAAACACTGAGATTGGAGCAACGGTTTGGGCATGGCGGAGCGGCAACGTTCCCATGTAAAGTCTATGGGAGAAGCATGTGGCCCTTATCAACATTAGGCACTCAGTTCAGTGTCAGGCTTGATGTGTGCATGGTGTTCTATGATCAGTCCTAAAGTAAGTAAATACTTTATTGCATACTTACCCTTAACAGAATGTCTCCAGCAGAAAAAAAAAGAAAAAAAGAAAGTAAGAGCCTTACTGAAAGGCGTGAACGATCAATGGGTAACAACTGTATGTCTCAGACAAGAGAAAACGAAGAGCATTCACAATGTGAATCTCATTTCAACAACATTTACAAACACAGTTGTGACTGAAGATGAGAGTGAAAGAATACACTATCCAGTTGAATTTTTGCACACAATCGACATGAGTTGACTTTCGCCTCACATTCTATGACTGAAAATGGGTGCAGTCGTGATGCTCATCATGAACCTGGCTGCCCCAGTGGCCTAAGCGCTGGCTTATGATCATTCGTTCCCGAAGGGTCCGGGTTCGAATCCCGGTGAGGCATGGATGGTGTGTTTGTCTTATGGCACTGACCCTCTCCCTTTCCTGGAACCAGTGACCCTAAATTAGGAACAGGCAACTGCCCACTGAGTTGCTCACAGTGGTCGTTAAACCTTCAGTAAAAAAAAAAAAATCAAAAAAAAATCATGAACCTGGACACAAGGAAATGTTTAGTCGATGGCACATGTATGATCATAAAGTCGCTCTTCCAAAATACAATTTCTGTGGAAATTTTGTGCGGAGAATATAATGGGTCATTGCACACCTTGCCACGCATTCCGCTGACTCCAAGTCTCCAAGTGACAGCACTTTCCCTTTTATGATCAAACGGATTCAATTTCCGATCATATTGTTTTTTGTGATGACAATAAGAGTCAAGGACAGATACTTGCTGAAACTGGAATATACCTGCCAGAACCAGTCTTCTCACATGATATGCTCTACGTTGCCCTATCTCAAGCAAGATCAAAGGATTCTGTTGCAGTAAAGATCACTCACGAAGATGCACCTGGATTACCTGTCGCAAATGGATGGACTCAAAATATTGTCTTCACTGAAGTGTTTGGATCAATTTGTAACATTTTTTTTGTCAATCAAATAAAGTTTACATTTGTTGCTTCATATGAGTTTATTCTTTAAAAAAAAACCTGACCATTGATTTCGATGGGTTTCGACTAGTCTTTAAGAAACAGCAATAGATTCTGTTAGATGAACAGATCAGAAAATGACTTTCAGTGATGAAGCAGGCAATACCTAAAGAAAAATTTGTGTAATACATCACATTCAGAAAATATATGTGTTTGTATTAAGCCTGGATTTTATTGCAGTAATATACATTAAGAAATTCATTTTCAGTAGCACTGTCTCATTTGAAATATGTTTTTCTCCATATTAATAAAAATGTAAAAATAAAATAAAACACAGAATACCAGTGGGTTTAAACTTGAACTGTATTGCCACCTGCATGAAGTTCAAAAAGTATGGAAAAACTACAAATTTAAATTCTTAATTCTGATTCTTTCATAGAACATATTTTAGTAGGGGGTAGGGGGAAAGGTAAAAATCTGCTATATCAAACAACACACTAACTTAAATGTGACATACATTTTTAATACCAATAATTATTTTGAAGATTATATTGGTAAACAAAAATTTTCCTAAAAAACAAAACTAAGGTGTGAGACATAATAATTAAAACCATGTCAGCTATGTGCAAACATGCCTACATAAATTTATATAGCTCACCTGAGTTGTTTTGAGTTGCTTGAACACCAAACACTTTCTGGTATTATAGAAACTCACTCTGTTTACCAATCAACGCTAAAGTGATTGCAGCAGAACTTTTCCACAGAAAAAGAGAACAAAAACCAACAGTACACTTAAAGATCATAAGGTAGAGAAATTGGTTTTGACAGCCTCTGAATCTACAACACATTTTTCATCTAAGTGATGCAAAATTTGAAACAAATAGCGATGTGATAGAACGATGTCTGTAGGACACTACATAATGTTCATAGGGTGGACCGAAACAGGGGGTTAAAATTTTTTTTTCGAAACTCAAGAAGCCTATATGCGGAAAAGTGGTCTAGGTTAGTGTTTATTCACCCTGAAAATTTTCAATTCGATACCACGATATTTTCCGGTGTCACAAAGGCTTTGGAATATTGCAAAAGTTTTCGAAAAATACAATTTTTAAAAATGTTTAATATTTAGAGATAATATTTATCAACACGAAATAAAATTACATTAGTATACATAAGAAATGAACAAAAAAAAACCTTGACAATAACATACATTAAAAAGAATTTAAAAATTATTTGAAAGTATTTAAAAAGACTCCTTTTTTTTAAAAATTTCGGCAGGTTTTGAAGGGAAGAAATCCGGGATCTCATAAGTCCATCTCTCACTCTCTCACGTCTGGGCCACAAACACTCGCAGAAGCTTTTGTCACAAGTCTGACACACCTTTCAACCACTTGAGAATGACAAGGGAATCTGAAAATTTGTTTTTTATCAGGTGAATTTTCTATCATTTCTTTCAGCTTGTCCTCGGTGAGAGATTTTGTTAAAAGTGGTTCTGTAACATTTTCTACTTTCCATTGTATCATATCGGCATAATCTTTGGCATCAAAATTAATCAAGGGCACTTTGAATTTCCTAAGAGTTTTTAAAGTTGATGACTTCGAAGATCGGACTTTCTGAATTCGTCTTACACCAAGTTCTCTTATGTGCCGTCATTTGTCGCAGAACATAGCAATCAAAATGTTTTCTGGATGTGCAAAGTATCCATTAGTTTGAATAACATTATCAACCACATTTTTTAAATCTGATGCCAAGTATCAAGATATTTTTATCATATTGTACAAATGAACAGATCCATCTTTACACTTCTTATTGATTTTAATATCGAACCCCATCGGAGCATGAACATTCATGATAAATTGCATCAAAGTTTTTAAATTTTTCGATGGATTCACGGTTCCTACGTACAGTCTCAATACTCTATTTGCAGTTGTTAACCACCTAGCATGTGTTATGTTACCAGGTTGCCTGGCGGCTAAACTTTCCGTGACAGTTCCCTTTCCTATGCAATGAACTATATCGTACAAATACTTTTGATCTGTGCTTAGATCTTTTGTGTCTATTTCCGGTAAATTTGCACATATTTTTTGAAAAGCAACAACAGGTAACTAACTGTTTGCAAGATTTGATCATTTTTCCGATTTCACCAGAAAATTCGGAAGGTCCTGTAGTTTGTCCATCCAACTGCTAAATTAAATAACACAATGGTAGCTCATTTAGATGCAAAAGGCATATGAACTATTGCAATAGTTGTTCAATGAAAGCTTCAATGCGACGAATCACTCCATTGTGAATTCCAGTGTTCACAGCAGTATCATCACACCCTATGGCAAGCAAATTACAAAGGTTTATGCACTTTTGAAGAAAAAGTATCATAGCTTTCTCAATTCCTTCGGCTGTTCCAAAAGACACACTTACGTGACCAAGATATTTGGAGCTAGGTTCGGATAACAGTGCAATATGTTCTTCAGTGACTGTCATTCTGTAAAATTTAGCACATTTATTCTTCTGCACAAGAGTCTTGTCTTTTCAACTATCAAAATAAATAGCATTAACTACTTCACTATCATTCACGGCGTTATCTATTATTTCTTGACGTTTTCTTTCCCGCTCATGTCGAACTTTATTCCGGTTGATAATGAGATTACTATTATCTTCTGTTATTAAGCCTACATCTTTTGGTGCGGAACTAGCTATTATAGCAGCTGATCTATTGGAAACACCCATGCGATCACATGCTTCTGTCAAACTTGACAATGTCAGGCACATTTGCTTCGTATTCCCTTCCTTCACTGCAGATGTAGTCATTATATTGCAAACATCGCTATAATTGGAATCTTCTTCATCTGGTCCTGATGTTTCACTGCTCGCGCTACTTAATTGATGAATTTATTCTTCTAATTTAGAAGTCGAAGGTTCAGTCAAAAATTTCATCTCCATCTTCTTTCTATAAGATGAACGCATGAGTTTTTTTTTTTTTGTAGTTTTCACATCAACAGCACCAATGAACATTTGTCTGTCACAACATTGGTCCTGTAGAAAATCTCTTTCAGTTAGTGGAAATTTTCTTCTTACATTTGCAAGTCGCACAATCGTTGCACTTGCATGCAGATACATCGAATAATTTATTTTCTGTTGATTCCTTGAACTCATGCATTTTTCTACTATAAGTTGCAGTAAACATTTTGCTGATTTTTTTTACATTTCGATATTTTTTATGATATTCTTTAATCAAATGTCTCATTTGAGTGTCTGATACAGTTGGAAGAGAGGCTTTGTTCCATATCAGTTTAAGATCTGTGACCAAAATTTGAGAAATTTGTCAGAGTGTTGGCTCTGCATTTTTTTCCGAAGCATTCAAAACTTTTTCTCTGATATATAAATAGTTCTGAATCATATCAGCATGTGTAGGTAACACATTACCATGAAATTGTGAAGGTGCTCCAAATAAAGGGCAGTCGGAATTTTTTCTAGTTTTAGGCATATTGAAAAAGAGCAATCTCGGTAATCGGTATATGACAAAAAATAGAACTTACGTAATCCTCGCTTTACTTTGGACCTTTCCAGATGAGAGCAAGTGTCTAAATGACGGTGTAGGTGTAAATCTTCATGTTCAAAAGATTGGAAAAGCCAGACACCAGACAGGAAGTTGTTGCACCTAGGAGGCTGGGTAACCCAGATGATCTACGCGGCGTACACTTTTGCGACAATGTTACAAACTTCACTTGTGTTGCGGCACCGGAAAACATAGTCCAATTTCTTTGAAATTTTACCCTTCCTTTTTATTACCTAGTAGACCACTTTTCTGCACATAGGCTTATTAGAAAACAAAAATTGTTTTTTTTTGCTCCACCCTATTAGTTCAGTTCATTTGCCAAAGTCCCTCAATTTTGGTAGCTGTAATTCCAGTGAACAGAAGACAAAAAACATCATAAAAACTTCAGAATGACCTCAGTATAAAGTTTTTGTTGCAATACTATAAGCACTTAACATGATGTGGGGTTCTCCTCTAGGCTGTGGACTGGTTATACCTTGGAAGACTTGAAAAAATAACAAACTCTCATTTACTTTCCATAAAGCATCTCATTTTTAGATACTACATGAATCCAAAACAGAGCAGTTAGCAGAGAAAGGAGTAAAGCACACTTGTTTACTTGAAGGCAATTTATAGACAAGCTGTTTTTCAATTTATGTCAACTATACCAATCAAATGAACTTCGACTGATCTAAACCAAACAGGTTGGACAAGTAAGTAAATTTTAATTTATTACTTTGTTTATACATGTAATGAAAAAACCAAAACAAACTCTGAAAGTTGCAGTAAACTGTTTCGGAAATCCGAAAGAAGAGATCAAATAATCAACCAGGAGAAAAAGGAAGGATTATAATATTATGACAACTGCTATCTATAGTTTCATCAAGGGCTAGGCACAGATAACACCTCTCATACTTCCATAAAGACCAAAAGGGTGGGTTTCTGCATGACCCAGTTTGCAATATAAACCGAAACAGAGAAAACTCTTTTTAATACAAACCCGTCTCAATAGCATGCACGCACACACAAGTGGTAAAGAAATACATACCTTATTTATAACAATGTAAACATTTATTTATAAAACATAAAAGCAAAAAATGGGAGATACACAACACAAGAAAAGTTGCAGACAGTTTAGATACATAGTATTAACACGCCAAGTCCCAAACTTAAAAACATGTTTTAATAATTTTACATCAAGGTATGTTGAAGACTATCTGAATTTTATCAACTTTCCTTTTCTTTTAAGTAATTTCATTGATGTTCCTTGCTCAATTTCATTGACTTTCCTATTTCTTTTAAATAATGAAAATGGATGGTCGAATTGGATCAAAATAAGTTGTGAGCAAGTTCTCTAACCGGTGCAACAAGACTGGTTTCTAAAAGTAGCACATTTCAGCTAGTTGCTACTGAATTCAACAAGATGGATTCTAGCCAGGGCTAGAATGTGATCACAGCATCTGAACTTCGGAAAGCATGGTACAGAATAAAGGTATACATGTTATAAAATAATTCCTCTTCCTACACATCCCAAATGCTTTTTGTTTCTACATAAAACTTATTCCTTTTCTTAAGCTCATAAAGTACAATATATCCAAATTGTTTCTATGACCTCCATATCTGCAACCATAAGCAACATGCAGACGTAAGACTGACAATTCATTGTGGAACCTGCCAACACTACTCCTGCACTTTAACATGCACTAGAAAACAAGAATTTGCACATCACTACCATGCCACTGCTAGACAAAATCATTTCTTAGTGGATAGTTTGATATCTACATACCAAATTTTAACTCCTTTCAATTATTCTTAGCCAAGGAAAAATGTAAAGCAAATTTTTTAGTCACTTTTTTCACCTTATATTTTTGAGAAAAGTCAAAATTATTTTTAAGGAGAAAAATGCAAGGAAGCCAACACACTACTCTTATCTTTACTTTGATCAGAACAATGTAACATTTCATAATGCCATCAACTATAAGCAATAAATTAAAGATATTACTAAGTAATTTATTGTAAACAAAGACAAGAAAACATTTTTTTTCTTAATAGGGCTAAGGTTGACAGTTGCCACTGCTTGTTTTTACGGTGATAAGGTTCTTCTAAAGTTCTGAAATACAATATTACATATTTTTGTATAAAACAGTAACTCATGATTTCAAAAATATGAAAACAATCACAACTAGTAAAAATTGACTGAATTAGATTCACTTCAGAAATGATAAAATGTAATATTTATTCAAAAGTTATGGTCAGCATGATACAAAACAAATATGTTGACCAATCACGAGGAATATATTAAAGGTACATCAACAGCACCAAATATATGTGCCATTCTATACTTTATATATATCATAAAACAAATTAAATTTTGCAGTCAGAACCACTTAGTGCTTTAATCTTATATGTCTCAAAAGATTATCCCGCCAAGCAAATTCCCGATCACATAATTTACATTTATATAAGTTCCGAACTTCAGAATGAGTTGACATATGCATTTTCATCCTTTGTTTACTGGATAGGACCTTGCCACATACGTTGCATTTACAATCTGGTTCTGTTTCTTCAATTCCAAACACTGCCATAACTGAAACAAACAAACACAGAAGTTATAGCAATTAAAATAGCCCAGAATTTTAATTTGCATGTTGTAGTATGTCTGAAATGTTTTATATACCAGCATGTACAAAACATTCCTTTGAGTGAAACTTGTTATATAATAACTAGGTGTATTAATAACTTCAAATTCACCATCATCATCTCACATCTGTGTGCTATTGGGATGTTCATGCATGCTAGTCACAGGTAGAAGGCAGATCAATGATTTAATTTTCTCTATGAGTCTGCTTCTCCCATCTCATGGGTGTGAGCAGAAGCAGCTACATTTCTATTTAAAGTTAATGTGGACTTTGCATGATCTGGAGGAAATCCATTATGCATTGAAATACCATATAATTACTAATGAATAATGCAGGTGCACAAGTAGAACTAATTTTTCTTTCCCCAATGCTTATAATGTCAATCGAGTATTCAGCACAAATTAATTGTTGTATAATTTATTACAGAAAAATAGGCACAACAAATGGAATAACTCATTTAACTAATTATCATCAGAGATATCATTAAAAAAAGGGGGGAGGTGTCATACTTGTGCTTTGCACACACAAATGAACAGCAATGGAAAAAACAATCATCTAAAAAAATGGCCACAAACATGTTAATGTTAGCACGCCACATCTCAGTACAGTATTTAACAAAACCCTGTGAATAATTTTTTTTCTGATATTAGCAAACATTATAAAAATCATGGAAATATGGAACTAAAAGAATAAGCATCAGAAATAATTACTAAGCTGTTAGCAGAAGTTCATTTAGGAAATAATATATAATCAGAATGAAAGTCAAATTATTCTTATATTAGGAGAAACTATTTTAGTAATAAATTCCACAAAACAGCAACAATCACTAATAATTACATTTACTAATTAATTTTCCTCAATGGGCATAATCAAAATGCTTTCATGCTAGTATGTCCTGTAGAAAGGCATTTCAAAATAATAAAAACAATTTCATGAACTCCTGACTTACAGTGAATCCTGATCCAAAGTAAGAGTCACATGCTTAGGTGTTGGAAGAGGTACTGGATGATAAAAGTGTTTCCCACCAAGTTGGTGGCAAGGTCCATTGCATGAACTTCTCACTTCTCACTCTGTTGGTTCTGAGTTGAAATCCTGAGGCTAGACGTGTTTGTCTTTTCAGCACAATTTATTTCCCTTAACAAGAAACAGTTGCCCTACATCAGGGATAGGGTCTTCTTATTGTCACAGATGCTCCTGGGGACAATTAAACTCCAAAGTAAAACAAAATGGAAGACATGAAAGACAACACCGAATTTTTGCTTGTAATGGCACCATTTTTGAATCCTTTCCAACATGAAAAAAATTATCAAAGTTATTCATAGTCAATGAAACTGGAAAAAAAATCAAACAGATTTCCACAATGGATAAAACATCCAGAAATAGAAACAGCTAGTTATTTCCACCAGCACCTAAAAAGTATGTTATGAAAATTAACAAATGGTACACAAAAAGTTTCTCACAGCAGAAGCAGCCTCAGAGACAAAGAGATTTTCAAATTGAACAGTTAAAAGAAGAAATATGGAAGGAAACATGATATAACTCTACACCTTCTAGCGGAAAAATTTTGCATAATGGAAAAGCCATGAACAATACTTTTGCATATTTTCAATATGCAAAAAGTATTCTTTATGGCAAAGGCTATGCTAACGAAAAAGAAATTTTCAAATACGTATCCCGGAAACACAGATAGTGAGAAATAAGTTTTGACCTTCATATGTTCCCTAGTGGGAAAACTGTGCATTATTTAAAGAAGATAATGTTCCCCATCCTTATTGTACTGCATGGCATAGAGTACAAAAAAGATTGAAATTTCTCAATAGGGTTTTTAGAAGCAGAAATACAAATGCAAACAGAAGTACACAAACACCACTTAGTGACAGAACTGTGAAGTACAGAAAACTCCTCAAGTATAAACCTAAAGTGCTCCACGAGGTAAATGGATCTGATGTCAAAAGAATTTTTCAAATTAGACATTTAAAAGCAGAGATATCGAGAAAAACAGATTAAATATTTGTACCCCCAGCGGTGAAATTGTGCGTTGTTTTGGTAAAGAAATACACACAAACTGCTTTCATAGTTAGTAGTACCGGCCTGAAAATAAATTTTTCTAATAAGGTTTTTAGTCCTACAGATATTGCTGCAAACAGAAATGTGAACTTACATCCTATATCTAGTAGCACACTTGTGCATTAAGAAAAATTTGAAATTATATGCGAAACATTTGGTATTGGAAACTCTTCGATAAAGAAAGAATTTTTTGAATCGGACTCTTAGAAGTAGAGATATTGACAAAAACAGGATGTACGTCTCTGCCTCCTTGACGAAAAACAATGCACTATCTTAAGCAGAAGGTGTTTTCAACAGGTTTTCCGAGGTGGTGGTATTGGTCCACGAAAGAATGTTTTCAATCAAGTTTTCAGAAGCTCAGATTTTGCTGCAAATACATGAAAAACAGAAATAAACACTTACGCTCCCAGTGGCTAAATCATTTTCTTCCAAAAATTAGAAATTACATGCTGCCATTTCCCATCAGAAGCTGTATCTAATGCAGAAATAATTTTTCAAATAGGACTTTTAGAAGCAGAAACATCAGGGAAATTGCAATTTATATTTATGTTCCCCTAGCACAAAATCTATAAGATTACTTGAAAGAAATTTGCACCCAAAATAGTTGTAAATGCATTTACTTCTATTCATAGTGATTGTGGAATAACTTTTTTACGGGTCTTATAGAGGCGATAATTGCGGATGGACTCTTCCAATTGAGTGGCAGCAACTACTCCAGTGACATAGTCCTGATGACGAACTAGGCTTTAGTTCGAAAATTTGACAACCAACTTTGATGAAAAATAACCTCTATAAGACCCGTAAAAAAGTTATTCCCCAAAATAGTGTTCATTATAAATGGCATCAAAAGGAAGATTTTTTTTTCAATCTGATATTTAGAAGCAAATATATGGAATAAATGTATTTTGAATTCAATAGCATCTGCACTTAAACCCTCTAGCAGTGAAGTTATGCATGCATCAGAGGAAAAACAGAAAGCAAGGATCATCGTTTTTACATTTCAAGATTTCCAATACAAAATAATATTTCAAATTGGACTAATAGCTACAGAGATATGGTGTCCACGGATGAACGGACAAAGTTATACTATACGCAAGTATTTTTTAAAAACAAAGACATGCTAAAAATGATAAAAAGAGAGAAAGAGGAACCACTCTGAGACATCAACACAACTATAATCTGAAGTTTACCTAAACTCAAATTCGTGTATTACAGTTTTGACACACTTTCAATGGAACCTTATGTTTCATATTTCTTGACACACACACACACACACACACACTCGTTTTCATTAAAATTCCTTCAAAAATTATCAAGTTACATTGCATCTCACTTTAAGTGAAGAACAGCACATTTTAAAGTTCTTAGCACTAACTATAGGACACAGTATGTACATAATTTAATGCTGTAAACAAGAAAAATGAAGTTTTTCAAAAAAATAACTCTGTGAATTCTTGATTCAAATAAATAACATGCTGTCTGAATTATGTTTAATTTATTTTCACTGACAAGCATTTCTAGGTATAGATGCTAATAAAAAAATGTACTCTTATTTACTTCTCAGTTACAAACTCATGCTGAATTGAATTCAGGTCTGGATTTTTCCTGCATGGAAAAGTTAACAATGTTAAATAATGGGAAGGGGAGGAGGAGAAAGAATTTTATGAACAAATAACATTTTTGTCTGCAGCAAAATATTTCCTCCCACTTATGGGTTATATCTCTTTAGGGTAAGATGCATCTCACATCTGCCATTTAGTTCAAAATAACATAGTTTGAAAAGCTCCCTTACCTCAATTTTAATTTTACATAACTTGAGCATGAATTTTGGTTTTTACTGTTTCACAGTATGCCAACAACAGCTGCCTGTTTCCAGAAATCAATACTGGAAAACACACATACAAACATGATACCACAGGTAACTAACACAAAAACTGTTAAGATCTCTGTATAATTATTACAAGTTTTATAAATGTAAATGATAATCATACAATTTTTGGCTAACAGAGTCAGGCAATACTAATCCAATTTTGTACTCTAATCATACTAAAACAGAAGGTTATTAAATTATGAATAGCAATCAAGAACTTTATTGCACAATGGCAATTACAAGTTATTTTGACTTTAAAAGGCACATCTCAGTCACAACCACTAGTAACAAGAAAAAATTCAACACTTACACAGTATTGCACAATAGCATGATTAACTGTGGAAGAAGTTCACAGAACCCCAAATTGAGCAACACAAATATCTTTGTCAATAAAAGACACAGGAATTCAATCCCTGACTTACCAATGAAATTGATCAATAAACATCAACACATTTAACAACTGTTTCCCAAAGCTTTGGATATAAGAAAACAGCATACATTTGAACAGTTTCATAGACTAACCAGCTGATTTGACAATGGACTGAAAATTAAAATTATTGTTTCTTCATCAACCAAAAGGAAGTCCAGAAATCTTGAAAACAGCTGACATGAACATCAACATATTGTGGGCAAACACAGATCAGGAGCTTCTCTACACTTAAGTTCTCTACACAAGCCTATATCTTCTCATATGATATAGGTTTCAGATTGTGATCACATGGTATGTTTGCCTTTTGAAATATGTTGAAATAAGTTTGAAATAGTTGTGTTCCAACAATGACATGTAGTTCCATAATGCAAGAAAGGGGTGAACATCACTATCAAAAACTAGTGCTCCTGGTGAAGAAAGAAAGTTGTCCTAAGAAGTGAACATGTACCAGGCTGCTTACTCTAAAGAAAAGAAAAAAGCCCTGGCTAAGCACAAATGAGTTATCTCACACTTTTTCTAAACCATCAGATGATATAACAGCGCTGCTACATCAATTTAATAACCACATGATTCCATCAACAACTCTAGTCATATATGTTACTAGATCATGTTGCAATGATCCAGTCACCTAAATAACAAAGTTCATAAAAGTCACTGGATAATCTTGCAATAGTACAGAAAATCAAACACCCACAAAATGGCAAAATAATAACTGAATCACATCAATCACATGGTGATCCAGTGATGATTGAGCACCTCAATCACTAGATGATCATATGATATTAAATTTATCTCAAACACTGCTCTTCCATCATTTTGCATTGTGCAGCAATTCATAAATAGTCTTGTACAGCAACAAAATACACTGACTTTACATAATTCTTTCCCTAAAGATATTTGACCATTTTTTTTTTTTACTTTCCTTATTGTTATTTTTAAGAGAGGGGGAGAGAATGGCAACTAAAAATTTCTGAAGTCAAAATGGGCTTGAAAAAAAGGGAGGAGAGCTTTCACCTAATGTAAAACAATCAGAAAATGTATTGACAAAAAAAGGTACATTCAGATAACAAAGAAAAAAAATTAATAAAATGGTCTTACTGCTATATTTTTATTTACTTAATGAATGTCATATAAGAACATGACCCACACATTGTCTTAATTCATATCAAAGTAGACCTGTCATATTAAAACTTTTTATTTACCTTGCCAAATTACTGATTAATTTCCACTACAGTGGTTTTTGCAATTCTCAATTATGTCCTCTGCTAAAACATCATTACCATATTATACGAAAAATAAATGTATAGCACATTTTTCTGGATTCCATAATAACTGAAGCAATCCTTAAAGGACACACATCTGACGATGAAATCCAACAGTAACAAACTTACAAAATTATGACCTAAATATAGACATGCTCTTTTCATCCCCATGATCTCAAAGAATCACCAAAGAATTAATATTTCACAAGTCACATGGCCAACTGAGAACTGCATTTCTTGTATACATAAGCTGACCAAAACAGTCAAAATGCATTCTTATTTCATGTAATTTCTATTACACTTTGACATGTATTAGTTTATTACATCAAGATGTTATTATTCTATTGCTTTCACATACTCATGAACAGCTTTTAAATTAAGTATCTGTTTGGCATGCCCCACTCAGTGCACTTATAACATATGAACACCATGTCACACCCTAAATGTGGTATTCTTAAAGAGAAAAAGCAAACTACAGTAAACTAAGATTAAGAGATGCTTCTAAAAGTGTAAAAAGAAGGGTGGCTTTAGAAATAAAAAAAATGAGTATACAAACCAGAGCTTTAATGCAATAAATGACAAATATTTGTTTTACTGATTCAGCATTTCATATATATACAGTATATAAAAGAAAGAAAAGAAAAAGTGTATTTTTAACAGCACTACTTTACTTTCCTGAATTTCCTTAAACAGAGAAGTAAATATAATTTTTTTTTATCTTTTACAATATCACATAGCAATCAGTTATACCAAAATGATGAAAACAGTTGTTGAGGATCATATTAACTTTGACAGAAAGTTGGACAGTGTTCCAGATGAAGCACTCATTCTTTTAAATATGGTTCTCTTGTCAAACTCAACCCCCCCCCCTCCCCCCCAAAAAATACTGACACACATAATTTTCCTGTGACAAGAAAAGGAATAAGAATATATAAAATGTTTCAGTCCTTTAGAAATATTAGTGTGGCATGAGATATCAAGGGTGAAGATTATTACATATCTCTAAAAAATCAAAAAACTAAAAATACACTATGAGCGACTAATTTATCAGGGCCAGCAGACTATTTATCGCAAACAGGCTGATATCTACTATCATCACATCACATCACTTCATCCACAAAACCAAGTGAATAGGAATACTCCTAATAATGGTTATGAATGTCTCTGGAGGTCATGGGAAAGTGATACAATACAATAGACTAAGCACAGGATGATACTCTGCATGATTGAAAGAGTGGTATATGGTGCAAGCATCAGCAAAACTGCTGTACTTGTGGAATGTGCAACAGCAGTGTAAGAGTACCCAGAGAGTGCTCGACACAGCAACCAACTGGTAGTCAATGTATGCATCTTAAAACTGACAGTGTTATTGTTTAAATAGCTAAGACAGGTAGACAGCTTGTCTTAGCTATGTAGGAGAAACAGGCAGACAGCTTAAGACCAGGCTGAAAGAACATAAGGCAGCCATAAAAAACATGACAAATAAAACTGGCCTTGACAGACATGTTCAATCTACTGGACATAAAATCCTATGTGGCTCAGTAGAAATTCGGACCCACCAAAAGCATTTCTTTAAGAGAAAACTGTTGGAAGGTCTTGAGATTGAGAGAAGAGGAACTACATTAAATTATTTTAAAGGTTGGAGTTTTACCCAATGTTGGCAACACTTACTGTAGTGTTCATCCTGATGAAGGGTAGGGTTACTCCTCAAAAATTTGATGCTAAGAATTAACATCCTTTGTTCCTAAGTAATTCCCATAATCTGTCTATTGTAACTATCATATGATCATCTAGGAAAGCCATGACTTCATTTATTACTATTGTTGTTTATTTATTGGGTTGGAAAGAAAGTAATTTCTGCAAATGTAAGGCAACAGAAAAGTGCTAATTACCATATATACAAGTACAAATCAGTCCAAAATGTAGTTGCCACTGTTTGCCACAACCTACTCCCATAGTCTGTGTAGCTGTTGGATACTGCCCCTACAGAATTGTGGCAGCTTGGACACAAAGGAGTGAGTAAGTGTGCTTTCAACATCATTCTGGTTGTGAACTGCTGTCCATCCAGGAAATGCTGTAACGACTAGAAAAGGTGGTAGACACTTAGGGCAATGTCTGGGGAATAGGCTGGGTGCTGCAGTAGCAGTTCCCAGTCCACATCCCTGATCTTGTGACAGGTCAGCCATGCTGTGTGAGGTCTAGCTTCTTCCTGCTGTAAAAGCTCTTGCAATTCAGCAGTGCTGGTCATTTCGACATGAGCAATGCATGCAGATCGTCGAGCTGATGGCAGTACACATCAGCGGTGATAGTGGTGTTGAAACAAGACCTCACACAGAATGGGTGACCTGTCAAAAGATCAAGGACCGGGACTGGATATGAATATGAAGGGGAGAGGGTGTGTGTCTTTTTCGGCAGGAGCTCAAACAACATGACACTAAGCATATCCCACCAAACAGAGAGCAGGACTTTACATGGGTGAAAGCTGGCTTTGGGGATCAGCATGGGCTTCTGTTTTGGGTTCAACCACTGCTTCTAAGTGCTGACATGGTATTGTAACTACCATGTCAGGACCCATTTCTTGTCACCTGTCACAATGAACGGTTCAACTTGGTCACATGCAAGCAGGGAAACAGATGCAGTCATGCAATTTGCTTTCAGCTCAATTGTGAGTTGATGGGGTACCCCAAACTCCCCTCTAGTGCACCTTCCCAAGTTGACACAGGTGTGTGATAATGCTCGTGTGGGTAGTTCTCAGCTGTTTGGCCAACTCCTGCATGGTCACATGTGGGTTGATCATCATTAAGGTCTTCAGCATATCCATATCCACTGTTGCCAGTCTACCAGCTTTGGAACAGTCTGACAGGTCAAGATTTCCCTCTCGGAACTGTTCAAACCAATAATAGCACTGACAACATGATGTGCCATTTGAGTACACATTGGTAATATTCCTTATGACATTTGCAGGGGTGCTACTGCCACAAAACACATACAGCATGCAATGGCGGATGTGTTCCTCGTCCACTTCCATGTTGGCTGGTGTTTACACTTGTCACCTTCTGACGACTAACTACCACTGACTTAAGCCACCTACCTGCTGATGCTGTACGGGTGTGATGCACAATTTCAGTGGCCAATGTGTGCCACTGAAATTGATTTCAGATACCTCATCATCAGACATTACTTTCTTTCCAATTTAACAGTTATACTTTCACATATGTGTGCATCTTCAGCCACTATGGCTAAATGTAAATTTAAGCTTGATTATGTCTTGTTTATTAGATGTTGAACTGTTGCCGTAATGGTTCTTGATTCTTAGCTTAATTGTTTTAATAGGATGCATTTGTCTTACCAAATATGGTTTTTAATTATTGGTTCTTGTTTTACAGTTTTTGTGATGGAATTTGAATGTGATGTTATTTCATGCAATAGCAGGGTTGCCACTAATATTGGCTTTAAAAATTCCCTGAGTTTTCCAGAAGATAATTTTGTGGAGAATTTCAGGTAAAATTTACAGATTATGAATAACTCCATGATAACATACATACTAAATGCCACATCAAAATTGCAACATATTCAATGCAAGAAGAACAAGAAAGATGACACCGAATTTTCAGGTGTAATGAGCACATCTTTTGAGTCCGTTCTGACGCAAATTAAATTTAATAAAAGCTATTCAAAGTCAATGGAACCAGTATGGAAAACAATAGCATTTGACCGAAAAAAAGTTTTTCAATCAGGTTTTTAATCCCACAGATATTGCTGTAAACAGAATCCTGAACTTACATCCTCTGATTGCAGACTTGTGCATTAAGAAAAATTTGAATTTCTATGAGAAACATTTTGCAGCAGAAACACTCTTCAACAAAGAAATAATTTTTCAAATCAGACCCTTAGAAGCAGAGATATGGACAAAAATAAGATATGCATCTACACCCCTTGGCAGGAAAAACATGCATTTTAGGATGAGAGTATTCTCGAAAGGTTTTTTGATGTGAGCAGTATTGGTCCAAAAAAAAAAAAAAAAATTTTTAGTTGAATTTTCAGGAGCTCAGATTTTGCTGCAAATACATCAGAAACAGAAATTAAAACTTATGCCCCCGGGTGGTCAAACCATTCTTTACCAAATATTAGAAATTATATGAAAAACATTTTCCATCAGGAGCTGTATGCAATATAGGAAGAATGTTTCAAATCGGAGTTTTAGAAGCAGAAATATCGGGGAAACGTAATTCACCTTTGTGCCCTTAAGCGGAAAGTCTATGATTTACTTGAAAATTTTGAATTTATATGAAAAACATTTCGAATAGGAAACACCATCCAACAAAGAAGGAATTTTTCAAATCGGACTCCTAGAAGTAGGGATATTGACAAAAAATAAGATATACATCTACACCCACTGGCGTAGAAGCCATGCATTATTTTAAAAAGAAAATATTCGTAAAAGGTTTGTCGATGTGAGTAGTATCGGTCCACAAAGGAACTTTCTTCAATTGAGATTTTAAAAGCTCAGATTTTGCTGCAAATACATCAGAAGTGAAAATTACGACTTACACCACCTAGTGTCCAAAACATTTTTTACAAAAAATTAGAAATTATTTGCAAAGGATTTTCCATTAGGATCTGTATCCAGTGCAGAAAGAATTTTTCAAATCGGAATTTTAGAAGCAGAGATATCGAGGGATACGCAATTTACCTTATACGCCCCCTAGTGGAAAGTCTATGAAATACTTGAAAATTTTGAAATTATATGAAAAACATGTCACACCGGAAACGCTCTCCAATGAAGAAAGAATTTTTCAAATCGGACCATTAAAAGCAGAGATATTGACAAAAATAAGATATACATCAACGCCCCTGGCGGTGAAACCATACAATATTTTAAGAAGAAAATATTCCGAAAAGGTTTATTGACGTGAGTGGCATCAGTCTACGGACAAATTTTTTTCAATTGAGATTTTAGAAGCTCAGATTTTATGGCAAATACATCAGAAGCAAAAAGTAACACTTACGCACCCTGGTGGCCAAAGTATTCCGTACCAAAAATTAGAAATATATGCAAAAGAATTTTCATCAGGAGCTGCATTTGCTGAAATATTTTTTCAAATCAGGAGTTTTAGAAGAAGAGATATCGGGGGAAACGTAATTTCTTTTTACGCCCCCTGGCAGAAAATCTATGCATAAGTTGAAAAAGTAACTGCACCTAAAACACTTTTAGACATAAATGGAATCGAAAGATAAAAGACTTTTTTCAATTGGATATTTAGAAGAAAATATATGGAATAAAATGTATTTTGAATTCAACATCATCTGCATTTATGCCC
The DNA here is from genome assembly GCA_039090855.1 of Macrothele yani. NCBI lineage: Eukaryota > Metazoa > Arthropoda > Arachnida > Araneae > Macrothelidae > Macrothele > Macrothele yani. The sequence continues at coordinate 9,339,122 of CM077014.1, forward strand.
CCTAGCGGCGAAATTGTACATCATAAAAAAATGAAACAAAGGATCATCATTCGCATATTTGAGGTTTACCAATGCAAAAAGAATTTTTCAAATTGTACTAATAGTTGCAGAGATATGGTGTCTACAGACGGACGGATGGACAAACTGATAACATAAACACGATCTTTTTTTACAAAAGACGTGCTAAAAAAGCTATCATAGTACACTTGGATTAACTGCTTACTTTTTTTTATTGCTGGCTGAAATTTTTGATTTCCATTGCATACTCGATGCTTTTCGTTGTCTGTAGTGGACTGATGATTTTCATAGCATACTCGATATTTTCCTTCGTCCATAGTGGACCGACGATTTCCATAGCATACTTGATATTTTCCGTCATCCGCAACGGACCGACGATTTCCATAGCATACTCAATATTTTCCGTCATCCGTAGCGGACCAACGATTTCCATAGCATACTCGATGTTTTCCGGCGTCCGTAGCAGACAGATGATTTCCATAGTAACTACATAAACTCTTAGTACTTGGAATCGCTGAATCTTTCTTCTCACCGCATGGTCTTACTCAGCGTCAAGCGGAACTCGGTGTGCACAGAAAATGTAGTGTGCCGACGATGACAGCGGGGCATGGCAGTTCTGGCATGCAATGGCGCAAAATCTGCCGTTTGTAGCAAGATGGTGCAAGATTTTTGTTTTGGTGCACTCTGGCGCAGAATTCCCAACCCTGGTAACTGCATACGCATTACGCAAAAAATTATCAGTTTAATTTTCTCTGACTTTTCCAGGTTTTTGATTTCTCCGAGTTTCCCCTGATTTTTAGCCTTATTTTTGGATTCCACGATTTTTCCTGGTTTTCCGGTCGGCTGGTAACCCTGCCTAGTAACTTCCAACGTAATGGTATGGTATACAATGTGTGTCTAGAACTGAGTAAATAAAACATTCTCATTAAAAGAATTTTTGAAATCGTGATCACACGCATAAGTTACGTTGAAAAATTAAGAGCGGGGCATTTCGGTAGCAACTTTTACCTTCATCAGCCATGGAATGAGACACGTGGTAAAAGCGTCAGTTGTTGCCAGATTTCAAAATCGCTTTCCAACTAATAGGGATGTTAAAAAGTGCGTCAGTATTGCAGGTGTTAGGGGTAAGGTAGATTTCAATGCTTTCACGGTGTCTGAGAGCATGCCGATTGCTGAACGGGGCGATTCACTTAACATTGTGCCAATCGGGAGCCGCGGACGTATCGTTGATGGTTAAAATTGAAAGGCAGCCGCCCCGGTGGCACAGTGGTCTAAGGCGCTGGCCTCTGATCGTTCGTCTGTAAGGGGTACGGGTTCGAATCCCGGTGAGGCATGGATGTTGTGTTTGTCTTACGGCACTGGCTCTCTCCCTTTCCTGGAACCAGTGACGCTAAATTAGGGACGGGCGACTGCTTATAGCCCATTGAGTTGCTCACGGTGGTCGTTAAACCTCCAATCAAAAAAAAAAAAAAAATTGAAAGGGAGGTGGAAGTGCTACCTCTCTTAACATCAGCAATATGCTCCATAAAACGCCGGTTTATGTTGCGGTAAGTACTACCAATATAGTGGGTAACGCCTGTGGAAGTGTTGATAGGGATAGAGTAGACACCTTGTAAAGTCGCTACCGAAACGTCCCGCTCTTAATTTTTCAACGTAATTTACGCGTGTGATCACGATTTCAAGAATTATTTTAATGTTTTGTGTGTTACGTGTTTTCCTGCCAATTCTTCTCCCTATGAAACATTCTCCTCACCTGAAACAATGTGCACTTATGCATTAAACATAGAAGTATTTAAAAATCCACTACAAAAATTCCAAGTCAGGAAAAAATCATTTCTACTGTCTGTGATGGTTTAGAACAACATGTCCTCAAAAAACATAAAAAGGTAAATTACAATACAAATACTGCTGTGTTCTGCATAAACTACATAAAATGCTACTGTTCTTCAAATATCTTTCATATAATCACATTATGCCAAGTTACTGTTCTAAATTTTGTGTAATATGGAAAAACATTATACATACTTCACATTGCTGAAAAACATGAAAGGTTCAATGGACTATGTGAATGCAGAATATTATAAAGGTAACTGCACAACACTTCATAAGTAAATAGGTGAGTGAAATTCCAACCACTAAAAAACCACGTCCTCATAGAGACAAAAAAAACATCAACCCCTACGCAAAACTCCTGGCTATTCCTATGTTTATCACTACTGTAACAATTGGGAAAGTGCGTTAAAGTTTTCTGAAATACAATTCCTTGCTAATGATAAAATAAGTAAATATGGATATGTTTACAAAAATACATTTATCAGTATTACAAATGAATATCATTTGCAAATGGTGCAAATGAATTTATCAATCTGGCAATTCATTTTCAAAAGTTTTTATATGAAGCAATACTACTGTTTTATCACTTTAGAAAGAAGTAATTACTATCACCTTATATAATATGCCCTGTGATGACTAGAACTACATGCGAGAAGAAAAAAAAAAAAAAAGCACTACCTCACATGTCACATAGTAAGCAGTTCATTATTACCCACACAAATACACTTGGCTGGCTAATGAATGAAAGCAAGGTATACTATTACCCAGTTAGCTTAGGAAAAAAACAATCAAACAAAAGCAAATCTGATCAGATATCAAAAACATTCTCTGTTTCAGCTCAAAACTTTGTTCTATTCAGAAATTCCCTCTTCTCTATCTCAAGATACACCAAACCACAGCAAGTTTTAAGAAAACTGAATGCAAAAACAATTTAAAGAAAAACCTGAATTACAATCAAGACATTTCTCTTTTCTCATTATTCTTAATATAGGAATTATATGACATGCATGAAATGGTACAAAGTTTATAAAATAAATTTGTACTTACTCGCATTTTGTTGTAAAGAAATGAAGGCAGAAAGATAAAATTAAAGCATCAAAGAAAATCTTCTGTTCTCATACTGAAAACCTCAATAAAAAAAAAAAAAGTTTTATCAAAAATTCAATGTCTGCTAAAACACAGTAATGCATGTGTCACAACAGTCTTTACTAACTGTAGTGCAGTTAATGAAAGAGACTGTACACTTTTTTATAACCCACATGCATCAGCAGGTTTACTTACCACTGTGCTACTTAAGTTCAAGGTACATTTTGTTTCTGCTGCAGTTTACGTACACAGTCTTGCTGTCTTATATGTCTCAAGAGACTTGTCTGCCATGAAAATTCATGTCCACATAGGTCACATTTGTATAACCTTCTTATTCCACTATGACCTTCTAAGTGTAACTTCAATGTAGACTTTCTTGATAACATTTTCCCACATATATTACATTTCCATACAGAGTTAGCTGAAACACAGAATATTGTAAGATATGACAAGCCAATAAAGCAATTTTATTGCTGTATTGCAGAAATACATAAAACTATATTTAACAACATTTCAGACACAAAGCTTAAATGCAATAACATCAAAAATAAAATACCACTGATGAAATTATTACATCTGCATATACCAATTAAATGTCACAATAAATTCATAGCTACTTCTTTTTTTTCACCATCAGTGCATAATAACTTTGACAGCATGCACAATCTTCTACACACAGGGCGTATCAACATATGAATAGTACCACTTAGGTCCACTCCCCACCCAATTCTATTTTTTGATTGGTACATTGGTACAAATGAATGTTTCTTTTTGTCTGTGAGCATTTTACCTACAAAAAAAAAAAAAAAAAAAAAAAAACACTTCCTCAAAATATTTTAATGGCAATACCAGCATTCTAGAATTTAATGGTACTGATTTGTCACATTTTAAAGTGTTAAGACACCAAGTGATCACTGAATTATGACCACCCCTATCAAAAGTCGATGCAGTCCATTGACCACTTGATTTCCAAGAGGGCGAATTAGTTGACCGACGTAGCATATAAAGGTGCAAGTGGAGCAGTAGGTAGTAAAATTCGGAGAGTGGTGGGTGAATGGAAGAACTCACTGGACTTTGAGAAAGATCAGATTGTGGGAGCTCAGATAGAATGTGCCTCGATTTCCCAAATGGCTGAACTTCTGGGATGTTTGACAGCCGCCATAGTTAAAGTGTATCAGGACTAGCGTGAAAATGGTCAAACAATGACCTGGAGGCAAAACTGCACAGGACAGTGAAAGGTTGATGTGAGAGGTGATTGCCAGGTCTAACAACTCATACAAGCCAACAGATGCAGGCAGCACTGTTCAACAGTTGACTACCCAGTACAACAGTGGTCAACCCAGAACAGTATCTGTCATAAGCATGTGTCGCATGCTTCCATGTATGGGTTATAACAGCAGACGACCGCGACAACATCTTCTCCAAACCACGATTCATCAGCGCATAAAACTTGCCTGGAACAAAGATCATTCACGTTGGGACATTGGATGACTGGAAAAAAGGTGTGCTGGTCTGACAAGTCGCATTTTTTTTTACTCCACTCCATGGGTGGTCAGGGCATGTATGTATTTGGTGCAAACAACATGTGACACTCGGTCCATCCTGCATGGTCTCCACAGTGCAAGTTGGTGGATACGGTTGTATGGTGTGAGGCATGTTTACCTGGCAGGAACTTAGACCCCTGGTGCATGTGGAACAACATATGACTGGTGCCCACTTTTGTGAATTGCTTGCTGACTTTGCACACTCAGCAATGCTATTTTTTTTTCCAAATGGTGATATTTTCAATATGACAATGTGCTGTGCCACAGGCCCTATGCTGTGCACGAATGGTTTGAGGAGCACAGTTCAGACTTCCAAGCATATCGATCGGCCGCCGAACTGGCCCAATATCAATCGCATACAGCATTTGCAGGGCACTTTGGAATGACATATCAGGCATCTGGATACACAAATCACCTCCATACCTGCATTAAAGGCTGCATTACATACAGCTTGATTGGCTATACCTAGCAACTGCCTTCAGCATCTTACTGAATCTATGCCACGTTGGATAGCTGCTGTACTGAGGGCGAAAGAGGGAAATATGAAGTATTAGGTAGGTGGTCATAATTCATTGATTGCTCAGCGTATGTAATACATGGTGTCTATAATAATTCTTTTACTAATTTTTAAGTCCTAACATCTTAATCAGAACTAATTTCTTTACTTTTACAAGGTGCCTAAAATTAAACATTTTCAAGAGATGGATGTTTATCATTATATTTTATTACAATGGAAAAACACAGTTTAACAGTGTTTTAGTATTTTTTTGCTTTTTGTTTTGTCTATGGAATGTTGCTTTATTATTTTACCTAACTGGTATTATCAGGACACACAGCACAGCTACTTCACAAACCTAACAGCACAAGTTACTCTATCCTCTCTCTCTTGCTCTCACTCTTTTGTCCTCAAAACAATGTAAATTCATCGGAACATAGAATCAAAGAGGTGTTAAAAGAATGAATGCAGTGGGGGATGGGGACACTAGTCCATGTTGATTTCACTGCTTTGGATAGTTGTTGAACATTGGCTGGCGGTGAACCTCTTTACTAAAAAAGTTCATTACATCTCATTCTACAGATGTTCAATTATGTTCCTATCAGATAGTTTGGGACTTACTACTGTAAGCTGAAGCCACTGCCACCTGTTGATTGAAAGGTTCAGATTCTGGGCAAAAACACAAGTATGTTTGTCTTTATGATGCTTGTTCTCTTCGTTCTGTGGAACCAGTTACTCCAAATTAATGATGACTAACTCTACCCACTCTTAGAATATTTTATGCTTATGCAGGTTCTTAAAAAAAAAAAAAAAACAGAAAGAAAAGAGGTACTCTTATGGTCATTAAGACCAACTTGGATGATCCTAATCATGTGGCATGAAATATTATTCACTGGATTCGTTTGAAAGTGAAACTTCAGACGACTTACCTGATTAAAAAGACAAAAAGAAATATTAAGAATGATTCAAGTGTGGGATATGGTGGACCTACCACACTTAAGAAGGACGGTCCACCACGGAATCGACCTGGACTTTCTAAACGGCATATCAGAAAGAGATCTCGGCTGAGTGAATGTAAGATTGGTGTATGGAATACTAGAGGTATAAATGGCAAGATGAGTGAGGTGATTAAAGAGATGAATAAGTATAGACTGGATGTGCTGTGTGTAAGTGAAACCAAAAGAAGGAAATTGGGGTAGAAGAAGTGAATGGCATGGTGAGTGTGTGGTCTGGAGTATTTGATAATATGAGAGGACAGGCTGGTGTAGGTGTGATTTTAAGTGAAAAGATGAAGAACAACTTGATTCACTATAGTTGCAATAAATGAGAGAATTCTCTGGATTCGTTTGAAAGTGAAACTTCAGAGAATTGTAATTGTTGTAGTGTATGCTCCTTGTGACTCGGAACCTTCTGATAAAAAAGGTTTCTGGAATGAGCTAAAAGCTGTTTTGAGCCAGTTTGGTGCTAAAGAAAAAGTTATAATAGCAGGGGATTTCAATGCTAGAGTAGGTGTGCAGAATGCAATTTCTGACAATGTTCTGGGTAAGTTTAATGATCCTTGTGTGAATGATAATGGTGAAAGATTAATTGAACTCTGCATTGAGAATGGTTTGTGTGTATCTAATACATTTTTCAACCACAAGTATATACACACATATACTTGGGAAAATCGTACTCTTGGTCAAAAGAATGTGATAGATTTTGTTGTGTACGATCAGCGTTTGAAACACTTAGTTGTTGACACCCGTGTGATGAGAGGTGCAGATGTTGGTTCTGATCATTACTTGGTAGTGTCATGAGTGAAACTTAATGTTGGTTGGAGGAAAAGAAATAGGAAGAGACCCAGGATAGAAAGAATAAAGGTTGATATGCTCCTTGAAGATCATCAGCGGTATTCTGACTTACTCAGAGAACGACTGAAGGATCTGAAGTCTGATGAAAGGGATGTAGAAAAGAAGTGGGAATGTTTTAAGAACTGTGTTGTTACTGCTGCTAAAGAGGTCTGTGGCACCACAATAGTGGGTAACAATAGAGGTGATGCTTGGTGGAATAGTGAGATTGATGAGGCAGTAAAGAAAAAGAAAGAAGCCTGTTTGGGGATGTTGCAAGGCTCTGTGGATGAATATCGCTGTAAGAAGCGTGAAGCTGCTAAGCTGGTTCGCCACAGTAAGGCAAAAGATAGGAAAGAGAAAGCGGAAAGGCATGAACTGGCTTATAAAAACAGATTGAAACTACCAGTTTCATACAGATTTCTTTAAATGTTGTCAACCTGTATTATTACTATTATTTTATTTTTGTTAAACCAATTACAGCTGCAACTGGCAAAATAAAGGTGCCCTATGCAATGAAATGCCTGACCATTCTATTAACTTGAAAGGACTCCTTTTTTTTTCTTTTTTTTTTTTGAAGTCATGCATTTTGGCTGTAACATAAATTTGAATGGTCAGTAAAAATCTTCAGATATCATGCCATATATAGAAGTTTTCACTCCAGAATAGGGGAACAAGATTTGCCACAATTTCTGACACCAAACTGAAACACTCATTTCTATAATTTAAATTTCAAATCCAATAAATACAAAAAATATCTTATTAGCACTTAGGCAGTTTAAGTTAGTTTATCAAATGAACCTTAATATAAAGTTATCAAAACTACCCATGCTATCATAACATGAAATGTAACAATAAATACTGAAAATTAGTATATTAATGTTACGATAAGATATTTAAAGATGGATAAATTTAAATATATCAGTTCTTACACAACTGCCACAGCATACCAATTTCAATTCTTGGGCATAACATGATTTATGATTTTTAACATGCAACTTAACATTCAAAAGAACAAATTACACTTGAAACATTCACTGAATGATCCAAAATGATTAAGTTTATTTTTAAAAATAACATATTCATTTACTGTTTTCTGAAACACAGGGATAAAAACAAAGAATTAGTTTGTTAATCATATTTTTCTAAACATGTTATTTCCACATAACAGAATTTATACACCAATTAGCCTCAAAAACAAGTCAACCCACATAAAAATTTTAAGTTGAAATATTTACTTTTACACAGTTTTTACATTGCTATTTCTATTTGCTAATTGGTGTGGTTGAAATTAATAACTGAGTACTTACAAATATACTTTTCTTGTCAGACTACTTGCAAACCTGTTACTTTTGCACTCAAAGCAAACAAAAGTTTTACATAACAATTTCCCAACTTTTCATCTGATTAAAGCAACTTGCACAGTGTTATCTTAAATTTGAATCATTCAGACATACCTAGTTTTGTGTTGTGTCACTTCATTCACCTTACTGAATTTAAGTTAAAATGCTTTAAAATAGCATCACTAATCAATAATACTGATCTCAAAGCAAACAGAGCCACATCTCAATTTTAGAACACATTACACAAGCACACACGTAAGGAGCTTCAACTCAAACACATATGTTTATAATTACATTCCATTAAGTTGCACTTTCAGACACAATAAAAAAATTGTCCTCTGATGTCATAGAATCATACTCATTCTACAAGAACTTAAGAAAGCCATCTGCATTTGAATAAGAGTTACTTATTTTAAAAGTATAATTCCACTGCGTGTGGGGGAAAGAGTGGAGAGAAAAACAGTTACCTTTCAAATGTGTTTCATAAGGAAATAAAAAGATTCAGGAGAATACAGTTTTCACTGTAATGCCAACTCAATAAAGTTTACAGCACTTCAAACTGGGCGCCATATGTCACTCTTACAATGTTCATCAGCTATTTAAATGTCTATAAAGCATTGGCACACAATTAAAATATGCCTTTTTCAGCACAGATAATGCAGTCTTTCAAATCTTGTAAAAATATGACTGCTGTGACCTGGTCTTTTCAGGATCCATGGGTGTTAAGTAACTGTAGAGGCCATAGAAAGGGATAACCCCTTCTGATCCATCTTCTTGGAGAAGTTGTGTCCAGAAACTTCTGGAAGGTTATACTCCAATGTGGCTCCATCTTACTGGAATACGGCCATTGGATTTAGTTCCTGAATTTTTGGAACTCCATATACTTCCGGCATGTTAAGGTACATCATACTGGTGATGACATTCACTGCAAAACAGAAAGGACCAATCACTCTGCTTTGTGATATGGCATGTTAGGCATTAACCTTGGCATTCATTCATGTTTTATGACAGTTATGGGGCAGATCCAAAACCTACATGGGGCAGTTGTGTCTCTTCATTTCCCACTAATGTAAAACGTCAGAGGAGATAAGGTTCAAAAAGTGACGATCATCCTCATCCACTTCCTGTAGCTCACAATGAGCAAACTGGTATATCATGCTTGTATAACTTTTCGTTGAAGGTGTAGGATAACTTGTTTGTATGCATGAAATTTCAGACACATCTTTAAAAACATCATGCACTATGGATTGGAGGAAAGCAAGCTGCCAGCTCACACATTGTACAAATTTTCTCAGGCATACAATTTCAACATCAAGTGCTAACTTGGTGGACATCTGGGATTGTGTAGTTTTTTCACACAATCAGTTGCCTTGAACTGCCCAACCAATTATAAAATGCTGTTATGAGATGGAAGTCTCTGCTCTATGTCATTCTAAATTTAGCACAGTAGTGATAGTTTCTATTTTTGCCATTCCACCACATACACACAGCCTTCTGCTGATTGTTTTGTCATTCTCAACACAACCGGAAGTGATCTCTACAATGCAGCCAACACTTAAACTTACACACATTCACATACATGCTCACTGAAATAGGCAGCACATGAAACTATGAGAGTGCTACTGATGTATAGTGAAAACCATACCCTTGTGTTGTTATTTATTGTGAACTGTTCTTTACTAGGAAAAAAACTCAATTGTCCCAACTTTCTTTATTTCTTCAGGAAACACATTTGAAGTGTAGCCATTCTTTCTCTGACTGAAGTGAAATAAACTTCCTCAGCTGTTTTTTTTTTTTCTATGGTGGAAATTGTTCTCTTAATTTTCTTTATTTTTTGTAAAACATGTTTGAGATGTATCCACTCTTTCATGGACAATCAATCTATATTTCTAGGATACCATCAGGACAGTAAAGTCAAGATGACCCTTGCAGCATCACAACTAACAATTTTCAACAAAAGTAGTAGTTATCTCATTTAAGTAACAATTCTCCTTGAAGTCTCTCTCTCTCTCACACACCCACATAAACAAACACACAAATGCAGAGGGTTTTTTTTTTTGGTTTTTTTTTATTGGAGGTTTAACGACCACCATGAGCAACTCAATGGGCTATACGCAGTCGCCCATCCCTAATTTAGGGCCACTGGTTCCAGGGAAGAAAGAGAGCCAGCGCTGTAAAACAAACACAACATCCATGCCTCACCGGGATTTGAACCCGGACCCATCTCGGACGAATGATCAGAAGCCATCGTTTAGACCACTGCGCCACCAGGTCAGCAAGCAGAGGGTTGATTATTTTTGTTGTATAAACATATTTCCCAGGGAATTTAAAAAGAAAGACTAACTTTTTTTTTCGTACAAAAATAAACTGATACTAACTTTTTTTTCGTACAAAAATAAACTGAATGTGTATTCAATCACAAGAATGAAAAATTTGGACATTTTCATGATTTTACAAACTAAATCCTTGACATTTAAAATTCCACAATTCATTTTTTAATCATAATGTACTAAGCTTCTAGTTCAAGACAAAAACATATTGAAAAAACATAAATACATTAAGAGTCTCAACAGTAAAATGCCACTAGCAGAACAGATTTGATAAAGAAAAAATAATAAAACAGGGAGACCTCTAAGCCCACAAAAATTATCCAAGACACAGCCATTTTTAATTTTGTTGCTTAAATGGATAATAAATAACTCATAAATGGCATACCCACAGCCAAAAATATTCATATAAGACTTACATAACAAATGATTTACTTGCAACAGGACTAAAAAAAATATATATATATATATTATGTGAAAAATAGAACATGCTACACCCAGTAAACAACCAGCAAAAAAACTTTAGCTGTGTCTACATGAGCAGCCACTTCAAGCCCCTATACTCATGCGTTCGCCTTTAGTTCAGTACATGCACCACACAACATGTACAATTACATTGATATTACTATTCACCTATCAGGTCATAAATAACTGTATAAAAACCGAATTTCTCAACAACATGGGAAAACAACTGGTATGTTCATGTATGCACACATGCACATGTATTCTGAAAAAAGATGTAATGAATATATATAATTAATTTTTGGTTTCAGGTGCTCTTTCTTGCCTGCCTTGTTTTTTCTAAAACAGTTGGTGAATATTACCTTGGATTTTATTGCAGTTTTTCAGCTTTTGAGGTGTTTTTGTACTTGCCTTGTTTCGCACATTGTTTTTAGCGTAATCGTACAGTGTTAGCATGCTTTTGTTCTTTTCATATGCAATTTTTTCTCAATAGGCAGTTTTCTTGTAAATAAGTAACTATTTTTAGTCTTTTTCCACCAGTAGGTTTCATGTTTTGATTATCTATAATTACGGTTCATGTTTGAAGATTATAATTTTTCTCCCTTTATAATCGGTGTCTTTGCTTATTTTGAGGTCATGCTCAATTTTCTTCATATCATATGTGAGGTCGGGCCTTGTGGAATTTAGTCTGGTGTGGGTGGTGTCTAGTTATTGTATGGGGTTTTATAGTTTTTTCACTATTTGGTTTTTCTTTTATATGTAAAATTTCTTCCGGGAGGGGGGGTCAGGGGTTCGGACGTTATCAGGGATCATAGCATACTTCTGGAAAATTTTAGGAAGGAATTTTAGGAATTTTTAGGAAAATTTTAGGAGTGTATTTCAATAAAAACTAGATGTATATTTGTATACATCTAGTAAAACAACTTTGTATACATTATAAAGAGTTTACTTCACACCCTTCAACCATATATACTGATAGACTGCGCATGACATCAAAATTTCTGGCTCCAACATAAAATCACATGACATCAGTCAAAAAGATGGGTTACACCTGCTGTGCTTATGGTTGCTCTGAGCGATATAGTAAAGAAAGTTTTATGATTTTTCATGGGTAAGAAACAATTAAATACCTAAGTCAATAAAGTTCAATTATTTAACCAGAAACTTGCAGCTATTGATATAAAAATATAGTAACTTAAGAAAAAAAAATGGAATGCATGTTCCAAATTCTTCGCAAATGTTCATCACATTATAAATCACGAAATGTAAACAACCCGATCATGCATGTATATAGCTCATAAGTAAACTTACCTGAAGAGTTTTCATTATATATGAGGCGCATTCACATAATACACCGAAAACACTGAAGTTCTGCAGCGTAAATTAGTAATCATAACAGCATTTTTACACAAAATTTGGAGTCTGATGATGACGTGCCCAATGTTGGAGCCATGGCGGCTTTGATGCAGCTATTGCCAATGCACAGTCCATAAGTATATACGGTCGAAGTTCACACCCAAATTTTTTGCATAACGTCTAATGTCTAAAGTTTAAGTATGATTTACTTCTAATGTTCAGTTCTTATCTTTTCACTTGTTATTATCATATTCAAGTATATTTACCACATTCAAGTTTCACTTTGAACATTAATATGCTGTTGAACCAGAAGCAATTCACAATTTTCACAGTAAAGTTTTCAGGTTTCACATTAAATTATAATATCCTAAAAGGTAATTAAAAACCAAGAACTATGTACAATTGTTCACTGAATTACTTTTTCATATTATTGTTTTAACCTTTTCCTGATAAGCCTATCTTTTTCTGCTTCCACCACAACTAATTTACTTTCAGTTTTCTCTATTTCAGCTGAACCTTGTATGATCAAGTTAGAGGCAACTGCTATTTCAACAGTATTTTGTTTTACTACAGCTTTTCTCATTCTTTCTGTTCCCTCTTGAATTACTGCTAGGAGGCTTCATTATCTTTTTAAGCCTATTTACTTCTGCATCATTTTCTTTTATTTTGTCATCAAACTCAGCTTTTCTTTTTATCTAGCTGCTTTTCCTTATTTTCACTCTCTTTCTGCTTCCTTTCTTTTACCTTTTTTATTCTTCTTCCTTCAGCTTATCAACATACTCTTTATAAAATTTATGTGAATCACGAACACTATTTAACAAATTTCTTGTTATGGGAACTTTACTTACACATCCATAGTGTTTAATGGCCCCTTTAACTATTCTTAATCATGTTATTTTAAGTTAGCCTTGTCCTTCCTTAACAGAGCAGTGTTAACCGAAAATCCCCTTTCTGCATCAGCATTACCATGAGGTAAAACTAAAATTGACTTGATGAGTTTAGCATGATTTGAGTATTTTTCTTTTCCGCTAGAGTCTTTAATACTAAATATATTACGCCAGTAATGATCAATCCGCACTGGAATATGCCCTTCCTCTGAAAATTTCACTAGTTCATCTAGAGTTGGCTTATCGCAATTTAAAAGTTTCCACTCTTCTCTTACTCTATCAATTTGTTCCTCAGAAAGATGCAAAACACTTCAAATTCTGGTTATTTCCGAAAGTCCTTCAGTGACTGAAAGTTGAGTTGACTCTTTCTTTGGTTCTTTTACCTTTAAAACTTCTATGTCTCTTAGCTTTTGATTGCAAAATGGCAAATTTGACTTTAAATATTTTGTGGTTGCAATTAGTGATGATCTTACATATAAGAGAAATAATTTCTGCCTGGTCTCCTGAACATTCCTGAGGAGATTTTTTGTCTTCATACCAACTTCTAACTCCCCTAGTTTTTTCCATGAATTTTTGTTTTCAAACTCTACATTCTTTAGGTCTTCTCCAAATTTCTCTGCAATAACATCATCTTGGATAAACTGAGCCATAACATTCCTCATTAAAGTATTTAAATCAGAATATAACTGGTGTATTTTTGGTTCTTCACTCTGATAACATAATGAAAACTTTTCAAAATTTTGGTGTGAAAATGAAATTAATGCTAAATAGCAAGGAGTTAGCTCATTTTTCAGGAAACAGTGAATTATTTTATACCTTGCTGAATTGCGTAGTTGTTTTTCAAATATTTTTTGAGATGGCAAGAAGTTTAAAAAATATTCTGTAATATTTAGCCATTGATCCAAGAGCCTCTGGGCTACAGAACCAACGGTTAACCATCTGTTGCTGACATGACGCAAAAGAAATTTGGCAGTGACCAATGTTATATCCTCGACAGATTTATAATCCTCTCGTCTTGCAGCACTACTCTTTAAAAAGTAATGCATATCAGTAGCAAATTCGTCAAAATCTATATTTAAGCTTGTCAAAAAAATTTTAAATGCATTACTAACAACATGCAGGTTGCAAAAACCTAGTTCCAAAGATTTCTGGCCTGTTTCTTGTTTTACAACTTCATTGAATTTGCGTAAAAGCACTTATTTACATTTGGGCTGTCCATGGATACACAAATAATTCTGTTCAACGAAATATTGAAGGATGATAACACATCAAGAATTTCTTTTAGCAAAATATCTGCTGTTGCATGACCCAGAAAAACGCTTGTTAGGTATCGGCAAGAAACTGAATTTATTTCTGAAGACCAGTACCTGAGATACACATCTAACTGCCGTTTCACTTGTGTATTTGTAGTTTCATCAAATGCTATATAGTAACCTTTCCTGGGCTACTAGATGCAATGTCTTTTTTCAAATCCTCTTCAAAATATTTTGACAATCCATGTGATATCACATAAGCAACTTTTTTTCTTTAAGTTGCATTTTGGCTGCAATAGCAGAATCAGGAAACATTTCTTTGAAAAGTATAACTGTTTCAGTGCATGAAACAAAGACATATTGTCCTTAGCAACTTTCATGGCCCATAATGCTTCGGCTTTAGCCAACTGTAAATCATGACTCAGTACTTCACTAATATTTGTTTTGGGCTGAAGATCCCGTCCTCCAAAGGCTTTCAGGATGGACTTATTTTGAAATTTACTTTGAAATTTCTGCAAATGTTTTTTCCCTTTATAATGCGCTTTTTACTTGTGAAAAGACACTATTAGAAATATTGAAAATTTCTGAACACAATATACACTTAGCAGAAAATATTGTTTCAGTTGCAGAACACCATTCTTTCAACTTCATTCCGTCCAATTCTTTGGCGAGCCACGCATCTTGAAATTTCGTTTTGGATTTAGGCATCTTAAACACTTGTATTACTAATCAGAAAATGAAAGGGAAGTACAAAAACACGTTCCAATATTGCAAAACCAGACAACTTCCCGAAGTTTGGCTGCGAGGATGTCAGTAGAAAAAAAATAAAAAAAGCAAGTCACCACTAGAGAACTGAACCTGCACACAGCACAGAGAACACCATAAAAAGACGCAAAAGCAGAAACTATCATACGCATCTCACGCAAGTTCAGTCAAAGCGAGTCGGAGCCGAGATATATTGCGTGTCGAAGGTCGCTGTCGCCGACACACGATCGAAGGTTAATGATCACGTGCTCTACTGCCTGCCACAATAACACTCAGCTACCATCCCATCGTCATTACCGGAGGTTACGGAAGGAGACCACATGTTTCCTCTTTGCTTCCACCCACCTGCGGTTTACAATAACAAAACATCAGCAGAAAGAGGAGGTT
Source organism: Macrothele yani (assembly GCA_039090855.1). Classification (NCBI taxonomy): domain Eukaryota; kingdom Metazoa; phylum Arthropoda; class Arachnida; order Araneae; family Macrothelidae; genus Macrothele; species Macrothele yani. The sequence continues at coordinate 9,354,708 of CM077014.1, forward strand.
CCACGAGGCATGTCCAAAAATAAAGTACGATCTTCTGCGTGCCTTGGAGTTCGTCTGCAAAGCGCAAACCAGGGGTGAAAATGACCCGTCCCCTTTTCCCTTAGATCTCTTGTTACTCTCGAAAACTGTCCGAAGGCACAAAGTGGAGCGCCCGCCCCGAAGCAAGTGCATCTCGATGGCGTCATTTTCCCTCCCTTCAGCAGCACAGCATATAGGCTGTGTTTCTACAATAACAGGTCTTTTACCTTACCGTAATGGTAAATTTATTGGCGTTAATAACGGTTGTATTTTTAATAAATAAGCTTGCGAAAATTTTAGGAAGAATAGCAAATTTTAGTTATAATTTTAGGAATTTAAGGAGGGGTCACAAAATATTAGGAATTTTAGGAGAAATGCGATCCCTGCGTTATTTGGTCCTTTTCTGGAGGTTGGTTCTTACTTTTTTATTTGAATTTTTTGTTTTAATTCTTAATTTTAACTATTTTTCATTTCTTTTTTATTATTTTTAGTGTATTTTTTGTTTTTTTACTTCAATAATTTTTTTTTTTTTCTGTTACCGGTTTTAGTTGGCTCGTTGCCGTTACCTTGCAGACTAGATTCTCACAGAAATCCACACTTTCAGGTCTCCGTAGAGCCTGGTTAGGTGTTGTCCATGCCTGGCCCTTGACAAAGCCATGGAGAATGGCTTACCATTGCTTTATATCAGTCTCTTATCCCAGTGGTCAGTAACGTTTGGTCTTGCTGTTCAGTTTTTATAGAAGAAATTTGCAGTCTTGATGTTTTCAGTATTTAATTTGATTTTTCTTTAATGCAGCCTTCTGGTGCTTTAGAACTTCAAAAACATTTGCAACTGTTACCTTGTTTGTTTTATATATATATATATATATATATATATACTTAAGAGCAAAACTGAAGACTAAGGAAAAAATTTTAGAATTTAAAACGAAGGGTGCATATATATATTGGGTTGTCAGAAAAGTCATGACGTATTTTAGCCATGTTTTGCAAAGGCCATTTATTGATAGAAAGAACAAAGATCCGTCAATGATATAATGCCCTTCTTGTTCAATGACCTTTCGCCATCTGTCAGTGAGCTGCAGAATGCCTCGTTCATAGAAGGACCTGTCTTTCTTGGCGGAAAACTGTACAAGTTGCTGATTTACAGCCTCATCTGAATTGAACGTTATACCACACAAGGACTGTTCAGGAGAGCGAAATAAGTGGAAGTCTGATGACGCAAGTTCAGGTGAGTATGCTGGGTGTGGCAACATATCCCACCCAAACTCCAATAATTTTTGGCGGGTGATCAAACTTGTGTGTGGTCTCGCGTTGTCGTGATGGAACACACCTATATGATGAACGAGCTCTGGACGTTTCTGGATGATGGTTTCGTTCAAACTGTCCAATTGCTGACAGTACACATTCAAATGGATTGTTTGGTTCCATGGTAGGAGCTCGAAAAATATGACACCTTTATAATCCCACCAAACTGAGACCAGAACTTTCTGCTGATGAATGTCTGCTTTGGATGTCGTTTGAGGCGAAGCAGCACGTCGGGACCAAGACCGTTTGTGCAGTACATTGTTGTATGCAATCCACTTTTCGTCACCAGTTATCAGTCGCTTCAAAAAGGGATTGTTTTTCTCACGTTTAACGAGCATATCGCAGATGTTTATACGCGCCGTCAATTGAGCTTCTTTGAGTTCATGAGGAACCCGCACATCGAGCTTGCTTACGTATCCCAGCTTCTTCAGGTGGTCATGAATGCTTGAATGATGGATGTGCAATGTGTCTGCAATCTCTCGTGCCGTGTAACGTGGGTTTGACTCGATCAATGCCTTGATTTGGTCATCATCAACCTTGGCTGGCCTCCCGGACTGAGGAGCATCGGGTAATTTTGCGAACCTCCGCTGGCACTGACGTTCTTGTAGAGCATTATCACCGTAAACTTTACGCAACTTTTCACAAGCTTGATGCGCGCTTCTTCCCTTTACGGAAGTAAAACAGTAAAATATGGCGAAAATGCACAGTTTGGTCTTGCATCTTCAACTTGATGTCAAATCTCCGCAAATCAACCAAATCGCTCACTATTCCTTTTAGACTGCAGCTAGAACCACCTGTCGAATGCCATGGCGATAACAGAGTTGCGCATGCCTCTAGTACTTCCAAAACCGCCCAACTGCCATCAGTTGCCAAAATACGTCATGACTTTTTCGACAACCCAATATATCTTGGCCTCACCTTAAAATCCACGACTGTTCATAAAGAACAGTTTACAATTTTCAGAATTTTGTAAGTTTTGTTACCTCATAAATACTTTATTCAATGAAATGTGACATGATAACGTTGAAATTCTACGTCACATCGCCCAACATTTAGCAACATAAACTATTCAACAAACAGCACAGCACTGTAGAAACTGATGTTTATTAAAAATTTTGGGTACAAGGCAAAACTAGCATATAAGCTGTGTGTGAGTGGCGTGATCACTATTTATGAAACAAATGCATTACAAAGAGCATACTCCAAAAATTTATAATTTAATAGATATTACCATTACAAGTTTTTACAGACAACATAGTACAAACATGCTTGGATCACTGTTCAAAAATGTATTTCCATACTTTTTTCACTTACTTCTGGTAATTTAAATTCAGTTAGTAATAAATTATGACCACTTACCTCGTAATACATGCAGCCACCTGGTGAGATCTCAGAACATATACATGATGTCCAGCCAAGTTGATTGTAATGCAACCCTGATTGATAATGAGAGATTTTGATGTGTGAGAGCTTGTTTTTAATTACCTCAAAGATATTTCTTTCATCATTTGGGGAAGTTCATTTTTTAATGACCACCAAAAACAACTCAAAGGGCTTTAAGCAGTCACCAATCCCTAATTTAGGTTAGGGTCACTGGTTCCACAAAAGGGAGATAACTAGTGCCAGGAGGCAAACATGCCACCTATGGCTCTATCCAGAACTCAAACCCAGTTCCAGCTCGTGTGACTAGCCAGAAACCTACGTCTCTGACCACTCGTCGACACCAGGGCAACATCAGAGATGTTCCAGAGGGTTCAAATATGATGGAAGTTCTTAACCTTTTATATGTTCCATACCTCCTAAAGAGTAGTATGTTAATGCCATACCTCCACTGAAATAAATTCATTGATCTTTGTTGTAAAGCTTAAAATCGTTCGGTGGAATTAACTTTTTTACAGGTCTTATAGAGGTTATTATTCAAAAAAGTTGGTGGTCAAATGTTTGAACTAAATCCTAGTTCGTCATCAGGACTACATCACTGGAGTAGTTGCTGCCACTCAGTTGGAAGAGTCCAACCGCAATTATCGTTAATTGTGGTACTTCTTCTTCTTGCTATTTCGATCCCTTCTTCTAGTTTCCTCTTTACTATGTTTGACTGGTGGGCGATTATTCTTAATTCCACAGTACAATATGAATAGAGGTGCCATAAATTCATTTACAACTAGGATTAAAATCATTGTAAAGCTTAATTTAGCTTAAAATCCTAAAATTATTAATGACTCCTGTACTTCCTAGACTCTTTTCCACACTGCACAAGGATATGAGAACCCAGGTTATAAACCTTGATTTATGGTAAGTTCACAGACCATGACAGGACACAAAAATCATCAAAAAGTTCTTTTGAACATAACAAATTGACAGGGTGAAATCCTGCTGAAACACACATCAATAGCCAAAAACATGAAGCAAAATGGGTGCAAATGATTAACAATCACATCACAGTAAACTTTGCCATTGAAGATAGCCTTTGACATGCATCAGAGCCCAAAATGCATAAAAAGAAAATTCCCAGCTTTGGTCACTACTTAGAAAACATGAACAGTGGGTATGCAGAAACCGTAGTTTTATCTTGTTTATTTAAGATGTAAACACTGCACCTGGTTAGAGGCAAAACACATCTGGACTCCTTAGGAAAACCAGCCTTACTAACAATCATGAACATTCCAAAATTGGTTCTCCTGAAGCCAGTTCTTGTCTATGTCTAACAGAGAAAACAGAATGGCAAAGAGCCTGTTGACTTCTGTACCCCAACTGCTGCAGAGTACAACGCATGCCCCATGTGGAAATTTGTCTGCTGGTACATATATTAAATATACTGGGAAGTCATGATGTTCAAACGGGCCTGCTTCTATTGGCTTGAGCTAGTTCCCACTGGTTATAACATATTCACAACCACACTTTAAATGTTATTTATACTGCAATTTTTTTTTCCAGTTTTTCAATTCAACAAAATTTAAACGTTATACTGTAATCTTTCCTTCAATTTTCCAAATTCAATCTCTGAACAAATCTACCGCTTTGTTGCACAAACAGCGATCCAGGTGTGCTATGTCTGAAAATGATACACTGAAGCTCCAGCCTTCAATGTTCAACCTCTTTGAAATTCCATCAAATTACGCCTTACCGATATTTTATATCAAGAACCCATTATGCTGACATAAGCAGTCATCATCCTAAGTTGCACGCAATTAGTTTTTGTGAGACAGGGAAAGTGGAATTAATTTTTGTGAACTCAGTGCACATATGTGTATCTACATTCACTCTAATAACAAATGATGGAATTGACCATCTGCAAGACTTAAAATCATAGTTCATGAAATAGAATATGGAATTACACCATACAATACAAATTTTGAAGATGGCAATCCATTTTTTTGGTGTAAATATGACCAGGATGGTAAGTCAGATAATATCCAAAAAATATTCAGATATTATCTGACATATTTAATATCATCATCATCATCAACCATTATCAATCCACTGCTGGACGAAGGTCTCCGCAAGTTTCCTCCACAATGGTCTGTCTTGTGTCAGTCTCCTTCATGTCACTCCCGCATACTTTCGAATTTCATCCACCCATCTTTCCATGTGGTCTTCTTCTGGGTCTTTTCCTGTCCCTTGGAATCCAATCTAAAATTTTCGGCTGTCCATCGATGGTCTGTCCTTCTGGCAGTGTGTCCACCCCATTGCCACTTCAGGGATTTAACTCTGATCATGATGTCTTCCACTCTTATCATTTTTCGGATCCACGAGTTCCTCTTCTTATCTCTCCTGGTTACACTAAGCATGCACCTCTCCATGGTTCTTTGAGTTGTTTGCAGCCTTTGTATGTCTCTTTTAGTTAAGGTCCACGTCTCTGCACCATACGTAAGCACTGGAAGGATGCATTGATCAAATACTTTTCTTTTAAGACATAATGCATATTGCTCTTGAAAACTATGCTGTTTCTTCCAAAAGCTTTCCAGGCAAGTTTGGCACGCCAATACATTTCTTCATCAATGTGACCCTCACTTGATAACTGCTGTCCAAGATAAACGTATGTTTCTGTTATCTCCAGGTTTTCTCCATCAATCGATAAATCTTCATTTCTTGTAAAAGCATTGAACATCACTTTTGTCTTCTGAAAGTTCACTTTTAATCCCACTTCTTTACTCTTGTCAGCAAGTTCCTGGATCATACTCTGCAGCTCTGATGGGATAGTTGCAAAAATGACTATGTCATCAGCAAAACGAAGGTGGCTTAGATAATCTCCATTAATCTTTATCCCTTTGTTTTCCCAGTTCAGTGATTGAAAGACATTTTCCAATGTGGCATTAAAGAGCTTGGGAGATATGGTGTCACCTTGTCTCACTCCTTTTCCAATTTTTATGTGTGTTGTATTTTCAAACAGCCGAATCTTTGCACTTGCATTTTCATAGATGTTATTAATAATATTAATGTATGCATCTTCAATACCGCTGGATTTCAGGGCCATTGTAACTGCTGATGGTTTCACCGAATCAAAGGCTTTTTCATAATCGATAAAAGCCATGCACAATGGAAGTTCATATTCCCTCGCTCTTTCAATTAGTTCTCTCAGTACGTGGATATGATCTATTATGCTGTAGCCACTCCTCAATCCAGCTTGTTCTCTCGGTTGAGCCATGTCCAGTGTCACCTTTCAAGCGGTGTGAAAGAACTTTCAGTGAAGATTTTATAAACCACTGATAGGAGGCTGATAGGTCTGTAGTTCCTGAGATCCTCAATGCCACCTTTTTTATGTAGCAAGATCATTGTAGCATTGTTCCAATCTTCAGGAATCTTCCCTTCATTAAGGCATCGAGTGAAAATTTGGGCGAGTACTGTTTTGATTTCTCCACTTGCTTCTTGTATGATGTCTACAGTAATTCCATCTTCTTCTGGAGCTTTTCCCTGCTTCATGTTCTTGATTGCATGTGTAACTTCTGCTGGGAGGACTGGAAGAACTCTGGTACTTGCACCTTTCATGATGTCTGGAGTACATGTATCATCCCTTTCATATAATTTGGAGTAGATATCTTTTACTCTTGTCAAAATTTCGCCTCTATTTCTTGTTACAGAACCATCTTCTTTTCTGAGTGCCATAATCTGTTTTCTTTCCTTACTGAGATGTCCCTTTGCTATCTTTAGGCTATGGTTGCTTTCAATTGCTTTCCTTACTAGTTCACAGTTGAATTTCCTTACGTCTTCAGTGACACTTTTTTGTACTGTCTTGCATAGCTCTATATATTCCACTCTGGAAGTCACATCTTCTTTAGTTGTCCTCATCTCTCTTCTTTTTGCATCAACATTTTGGTTTTTCCTGATAATTTGTTCACATGCAACTTGTTCTTAGACCCAGCTAATTTTGTTGCTGTTTCCATAAGAAATGGTTAATATATATCAAACACGTGGAGACAATGGACGATGTCATCGCTCTTTCCACGTTATTTTTATAAACAATGCATAGCGACTGAAAAAAAATCGAGAGTTCTGGGGTTCGATCCCAGCGGTGCCGGAACACATTTTTTTCAGTCGCTATGCGTTGTTTATAAAAATAACGTGGAAAGAGCGATGACATTGTCCATTTACGTTTCCATAAGAGCTTTGGCTACTTTTCTGTTAACTTCCGAAATATCCACTTCTTCCGATGTTAGGCCTTCTAAAGCAGAGAATCTGTTCTTCAGTTCCAACTTGAAGGTTTTATGGTGTTTTTTAAGGTTGGTTATGTCAATACATTTTGTTTGTCTTATGAGCTTGCTACGTTCGAGTTTAGTGTTGAGGTGCATCTTACATTTCACCAATCTATGGTCACTACCTGTGTTGAACTTGTTTAGCACACTGCAGTCTTCTATGACGAATTTTTTGTTACACATAATGAAATCAATTTCACTTGTCGTCCCATTTGGATGTCTCCATGTCCATTTCCTGTGTGGATTTTTCTTGATAAAGGAGTTCAAGATGAAAAACCCTTCTGCCTCTGCAAACTACGACAGTATTTCCACGCTGGTTTCTGTTGCTGTGACCGAATTTACCTACTGAAGTTTCATTCTGTTGTCGTTGCCCTATTTTTGCATTGAAATCTCCCATAATTATCTATAAGTGCTGCTTACCTTTATTATTTACATGACGAATTTCCTCATAAAATTCTTCAATTTCTTCTTCAGGATGACTTGTGGTGGGTGCATAAGTTTGAATAATCTGAGCCTGGTATCTTCTCGAGAGTTGGATAACGAGTCGTGCAGCTCTGTCAGAGGAACTTTCAACTTCTACAACTTTATCCTTCAGTTTCTTGTTTATTATAAATCCAACACCACTAGTTCTGCCAGTATCTGTCCCATGATAGTAGAAGAGATGTCCACTTTTCAGTTCAATGAGATCTTCTCCTTTTCTCCTTACCTCACTTAGCCCGACAATGTTCCACTTGATCCTTTGTAGTTCCTCCTCCAATTCAAGAAGCCTTGAATCAGAAGATAGGGAGCGTCCATTATACGTAGCCAAGGTCAGCATCAGATGGCAGCCTAGTCCGGTCCTCCGGGGATTCTTAGCACCCTCTGCCTTCATGTCGCACTGGCCGCTGCCTTGGCCATGTACATTCCAGCTGCCGGAGACTGAGGGCCAAGATTTAAGTTGTGGAGTCATTTTGGAGGGGTTTGGCCATAACTCACCACGCTGGCCAAGCGGGTTGGTGAGTGTGGGATAGCATTTCCTCTAATCCCGATGGTATAGTTATACTGCTATTGGCGGTTGTCAGAGCCCCTTTAGTGGGAACAGGATGTACCACGAGAAGGCGGGGTTGACATTTGTCAAGGAGAGGCTGTGATGTTACGCATCACCTGACCTTACATACCATATTTAATATATGTCAGATAATATCTGAATATATCAGATAATATCCAAATATTTTATTATCCGAAAAATATTTGGATATTACCTGATATATTTGTATATTATCTGACTTACCACCCTGGACATATTTACACCAAAAAACGGATTGCCATCTTCAAAATTTGCATTAAAGCATATTGTTTTGAAGTTCTGTGAAATATGATCAGTTTGCACTGTGATCACAGGTCAGATATTGGTTCCAATTCAGAAATGTCTTGCTCTCATTCTTGTATATTCTATATTTAAAGATACCACTAGAAGAAACACAGTTTAATCAAATCAAATCAAATGAAAAGACCTTGAGAACTGCAGATTATTTTTAAATGGTCCTATCTTGGAGACAAGATGCATGGGGAGGGGGATTTTTATTTATACCGACTAACATCAGTGGCATGCTGGAAGCCAGACTGACATTTGCTGTTGCTTAAATAATTATCAACACTGCAACAACAACAGTCTATGCCAACTTCCATGAGCATGGAGAAATTCAAAGGGGAAAAAAAAACTTCCAGGAAAATTGAAAAATTCGTAACTTGAATAGAATTTGCAATCAAATGCACATAACAGATAACAGCACAAAGTAGACAGTACAAAGAAATTCAAAAATGCTCTCAAAATATAGAGAATGTTTATTCTAACAGGACTGTTGTAATTATGATAATAACGGCATTAATATGATTATCAGTAACAAGACAAAATTCATCAAGCATTTCAGCTTGCATTGAAAGCAAACAGAAGGGTCACTAAAAGAAATTCAAGCATGTATTGAAAGCAAAAAGAAGTGTCAGTCACTTCTTTTGCTTTCAATACATGCTTGAATTTAAGTGTCAGTCAGTTTTGCTCCATCACTTATTATACTTTTGACTTTTAAATTACACTTGTATACCAGCTGGGCCAAAAATTTTAATTGCGAGTTTGTTAGACAAAGTTACATTTAATTAGTTTAACAAAAGGTTACAATTAGAAAAGTTATAACAAATACTGCATTCTGAAGATATAGCCGATCATTTTAAATTAGATATTGACGTCAATAGAAGTCTACAATCAAGAAAAAAATGATATTGACAAGAAGACAAAATAAATATAGAGCCAATTTATTTACTACAATATACTACTACATGGCTTTAAAACCAGAATAAATTTAATAAAAATAAGCAGACAAATGGGAAAATACTTTCATTTGAAGAAAATATGATATGAGTTCACGTGATGAAGAAAAATTCAGTCCACAGCAGGCCTGAAAAATTTACAAAGGTCGGAAATGCTCTACATAATTCATAAGGTGTTTCAGACCTCCACACATTTCAGGGAACCGTCTCCTTCTCCTTAAAGGGGCTGAAAAAAATAGTTCACAAAATCAAAAATTAAATTTGAAAATTCTAAATCACATATGTAACAAAAAAAATGCAAAAACATGTGTAAGTACTGTTAATAATGTATTTTCTACATCATATGTAAAATGCACTAGAATTTCCAATGATTCATGTGTGTACCATATCTGAGATTAAGTTTTGCTTTCCTATTGTAAGACACACCCACATCTTAAACAATATTTCTGAAAATAGAAATAAAGCAGTTTTCTTTCTAAATGGCAGAGTACTTCGTTGCTATAAATATGAAGAGGTACATACATATCCTCATATTTTTCAATGTGTAACATACATGGATATCATAACACAAAGTCATAATTCTGTATAAGGTTGATTTTTCGTTAGTCAGCCAAACCTAATCAAGTGTAAAAATCAATAATTCAACATAATTTCATATGCAATCAGACAAAAAAAAAAAAAAAAAAAAAAAAATGCTGGAACTTGATAAAATCCACCAACAATTACAGCTAATATGATTTATTTGCAAAATTCGAATGATATGATACCACAGTTTAAAGATATGGTATTTATTCTTATCCTGCTTATTACATCCAAAAATCTGTGGTCAACAAAAATGTACTATTATTTAAGATTTTATAATTTTGCATTTTAATTAGTTGAAGTAAAATGCATGCTTGAAACTTATAAGACAGATTTCAAAATGCTCAAATCCCTTTAAGTTTGTTTCCAATATAATCTAATTGTAAAAGTCAAAAGACACTGAATGAACCTTCTTGTGAACAGCAAAGTACCCTGAACTAACTTAGATGTCAGTTTCACTTGACTGATTTCAAAATTCATTAATCCACATCACAGTAACTTTCAAATGTACTACTGATTAAGATAATCCCTAATTCATTAAAAAATAATTTCTTACAACATATTTAAAAAAGAAGAAAACTTCTCCAATTTCTCTGTGATATAACACTCACAAAGTCACATCTTTTCCATTGTTCCTATCAATAACTTGAATTCTTTTAAATTCACTTTTAATGTTATTTTCTACACATCACATTATGAAACATTTATTCTTTTTTATTTACAAGATTCAAAAACTGCTAATGGAAACAAATGTGTTACCTCATGTACAACAACTGATTTTAGTATTGATTTCAATATTACTTTGTTTTTAAATACATTTCACTTCATCTTACTTCAATACCAATTTAAAAACCTTCATTTGCAATGAAATGATCAAACTGTATTCATAATTCTTCAGTCTTTCTTGCACAGAAAGAAAAAAACTTAGGTGCAATAACTGTTTTTCTTTTAAAATCCCAGAAAGAAAGCCCTGCATATTTGATTATTTTCAGAGCATTACAATTAACATCGTATATACCAAGGAACTCAAGAAAAATGTTTACTTTCACTATAAAACTAATCTCCCTCAGTAAAAAATTATCTGACACAAATAATTATGAACATCTGAGCAATGAAAAACTCTTTACTTTTCAAAATGCACATGCATACTTTTTAAATTGTTCTATTCAATTTCCTCAGTTTAAGTGCTTTATAAACTATGCAAGTACACAAAATAACAATGTTTCTTATACAACAGCTTGGAACATATCAGCACAAATTCAATAACTTGAGCAAAGCACACTACAAAAATCAAAGAGGCTTCCATTACCACATAAGGCACTAGTATTTTTTATATACAGAAGAATTGGGTTGAAAGAAAGTAATGTATGCAAATACAAGGCAACAGAAAACTGCTAATTACTGTATACACAAATTAGTTCAAAATGTAGTCGTCTTCGTTTGACACAATCTGCTCCCATTATCTGGGTAGCTGTTGGATACTGTCCCTGTAGAATTCTGGCAGCTTGGAAGCAAATAAGTGAGTAAGTGCACATTGAACATCATTCCAGTTGGTGAACCACTGTTCATCCATGAAATGGCTGCGATGAGAGGAAAAGATGGCAGTCGCTTGGGGAAATGTCCAGGAAATAGGCTGAGTGTGGCAGCAGCTCCCAGGCCAGGTCCCTGACCTTGTGACAAGTCATCTATACTGTTTGAGGTCTTGCTCCATCCAGCTGTAGGAGGATGTCTTTGTGGTTTAACACTACTAGTCATTTCGATGTGAGCAATGTGTGCAGATTGCTGGGCTGACAGCAGTACACATCAGCAGCGGTAGTGGTTTATCTGGCAGCAGCTCAAAAAACACGACACTGAGCATATTCCACAAAATAGGCAGCAGGATCTTATGTGGGTGTAAGACGACTTTGGGCTCAGCACGGGCTTCTGTTTTAGGTCCAACCACTGTACCTGGGCACTGACATTTTCATACAGGACCAATTTCTCATCACCTGTCACAGTGCGGTCAAAAAAGAATGGTTCAAATTGGTCACGTCCAAGCAGAGAAAGGTATGCACTCAAGCAATTTGCTTTCTGCTCAACTGAGAGTTGATGGGGTACTCAAATTCTCCTCTTGTGCACCTTCCCAAGTTGACACAGGTGTGTGTGATAATGCTCGTGTGGGTAGTGCCCAGTTGTTTGGCCAACTTTCACACGGTCACACATGGGTCAGTCTCCACTAAGGTCTTTAGCATGGCCATATACACTATTGCAGGTCATCTGGCTTTGGGACAGTCTGACAGGTCCAAATTCCCCCCCCCCTCCCTCAATCATTCAAACCACTGACAATGTGATATGGCATTTGGGTACACACTGGTCATGTTCCTTACAGCACTTGTGGGGGTGCTAATGTGATGAAACTCATACAGAATGTAATGGCGGATGTGCTCCTTTGTCCACTTGCATGTTGGCTGGTGCTTACACTCTTCACCTTCTGAGCAATCTCAATTGGCCAATGTACGCAGTGGGCGGGGCTTCAACTTCAGGTACCTCATCATCGGACATTACTTTCTTTCCAACCCAATGTGTTCCAAAACATATTTTAAACAAATTCTAGGTAATATTAATAACTAAAGAATAGAATGCTACAAACTTTTACTTTCCTGTCTTCTTCTTTTCTTCCTTTTTTTTGTTTCTACCCCCCCCCCTTTTTTTTTCTTTTTTGTAATATATTACTAGCAGGACTTTATTTCATCACAAAAATTACATACATATGTATTTTTAAAGCAATGAAGTATAAAATAACCCATACACATGCATGCATTTATTAATACTTCACCATTCCTTCTACAGCTACTGTTTTTCTCTAGTTAGACCATAAATACTAATTTTTATAAAATAACCAAATGGTATTTCACCTTCACAATTCATTCTTATCAAAATCAAGGTTTTTATTTCATTTAATTTCCTGCAGTTTTTTTCATCAGACTACACACCATTCAAAACACTTCAGATTAACTCAACAGGGCTCTGATAACAATAACATCAATAAAAGCTATATTATTATTGCATACATACATATCAAAAAGCTGTTCTCTGATATTCAAAGGTTAGCTCTACATATTCTTAGCTCTACAAAGAATTATATTATTATTAGCTTTACATTATCCCAAAAGATACAATTTTAACCAAAAATTTTTAATGACATTCATTTATTCATTGCTCACAAGACATTTTTTTCCTTTCACCTATCCAAAATATTTTTCCAGGTCATTTATAATCTTTGAATTTCTATAAAATGATTTAACAACAATAGGAACTCCTTTATGTACTGCTACCTTCAGAAAAGTTGCCTTGTAGCACTTACTCAAACAGGAAGCCTAACAATACTTTTTCATTCTCCTGAATGCCTTAAAAGCAGTAGTATGGGAAATCATTTTCTGTTTACTAAATTTCAGCATTTCAATGCCACAATGAACTGTCATTAACTTCTCAGAATACTTCAAACTTGCATCAACCTGCAGCAGAAATCACACCTACATCTCCCACTCTTAAGATGTTTTTAGGCTTGCAAAGGTAATCCTAAGAACTGAAGCCATTAGAATGAAATATAATTTCAGCAGAAGGGTTGGTTGATAGGTACTTAAACCTGAAGGGGATATGTGGAAATGTACTGGCTAAACTCCAATTGTTTTACAAGAATTTTTGTAGTACAGATTAGAAGTTTTCTGTTAAGTGCCAGGAGAGATTAATTAACAGGATCACTAAATCAGCTAGATCGCAAAGCCTATTTAGGCCAAGACACTCATATGGAAAAAAAGAAAACAACAGCAAAGGAGTACTGACAGTACAATACACTGAATGACACCAGTACTGAATAATATCACACACACACACACACACACACACAAATAAACCTCCCTGCACCAAGGGGTGTATATAGAATTTTTTTGGAGCGGGGGGGGCGGCGAAAAATTGAAGTTTTTGAAATCCACCAGAACAAAATAAAAGTTGATCAAAATAGAAGAAAAAAAAAAAGCATTATTTTTTAAAAGTGATTTAAGTTGACACATTTTTATTAAATTAAAGCATTTTTTTCACCTTTGTTGCATTTTAACTAAAAACACAAAAAAATTAAATGCTTTCGTGGGGGGAGGGGAGTAAAGCCCCTCCTCTAAATACACCCCTGCTTGATGAAACCTCACAGCTCTTAGCATTCTGTCTAGAAAATTATTACATAGTAACACTATACCCGGATCACTGATTGCTCAAGAACACAAAAATACAGCATTTATAGATTTAGATCTTAGGTATCAATGGGAAATGGATCATACTGAAGAAATAATTATTCACCAATGCATGGAAGACATATAAGAGTCATTATCGGCACAGAGATGCCTCATTTTCACCCATCATTACTGGCACAGAGGTGCCTTGATTCACCAGTATTTATTTCCCATGTAGCCATTGCTTCAGAACACTTGAAAATTACATCACACTGGAGTGAGAATTGAACCTGCATCTCCTGATTTCTTTTTGAGTATGCTACCATTACACCACCCAGGACAACTAAGTTCCACTTCCAAGTTGGAATCTATATCCATGCCTGGATACCAGGATGTGAAAAATAGTCTTTGACACTAACAGGAAGCATCAGATTGCTTTGACTAGAATAATTATAAATGGTTTTTAAATTTTACGAATGGAAATCGGGAGATGCAGGTTTGTTTCCCTGCTCCAGGGTGATGTAATTTTCAAGTTTCTGAGGAGATGTTACATGGGGATCAGTAAACTACAGGTAATTCAGTACACAATTTGAATTGCTATGAATAATCAATATCTGTTTTGTTTCAGTTGCTGAAACTTTACTGTCCGTGCTCAAACAGATATCAAGAGATGTGGATTTGATTCCTGCTCCAAGGTGACGTCATTTTTGAGTTCCCTGAAGGGGCGACTACATGTGGGAAACAATGAAAATAATCTTTGGCCAATAATGACTATTAGATTTCAGATGTTGGTCAAGAGCTACCACAATGGCTAAAAAGTGCTGGAATGTTTTAAACATGACAAAAACTGTAGATTTTGTAGCTTAGACTTATACACTATCTACCAACAAGTAATTGGACACCTGTGATAGCAAAGGAAAACGAAGTTTATTCACCTTCAATAGTTGGTGGAGCCTCCACAAGTGGCGATTACAGCTGCGACCCTCCGGGGCATACTCTCAACCAGGCGTTGTACGACGGCTGGTGGTATTTTCTTCTTCCACTCGGCTTGGAGAAGACAGGTCAGTTCCTTTACCGATTTCGGACGGTGAGGGCACCCCTTAAGTCGACGCTCCAACTCGTCCCAGAGGTGCTCGATAAGGTTAAGGTCCGGGCTCTGCGCAGGCCAGTCCATTCTATTAACCCCATTGTCACCATACCGAGCCATGGTGGACCTTGCAACATGACAGGTAGCATTGTCATCCTGAAAGTAACATGGGTCCACCCCGTAAAACTGCCACAACGTAGGAAGTGCATGGTCATCTAAAATGGTGTAGTAGGTCTCAGCGTTGAGTCTACCAGGAATTGCGACCAAGGGTCCCGTGCCATACCAGGAGAAACACCCCCATAGCATAATTCCACCGCCGCCGAACTTCACAGTTGGCACAATACATTCTGGCAGGAGGCGTTCTCCAGGCAGACGCCAAACCCAGCCCCTGCCATCCGAACGGTAGAGGGTGAACCTTGATTCGTCGCTCCAGAGAACCTGTTTCCACTGTTCAACGGTCCACTGTCGACGTTCTTTGCACCACGTTAGCCGAGCAGTGCTATTGGACTTGGTGATTAAAGGCATGTGGACGGCAGCACGTCCATGATAACCGAGCAGATGGGCTTCCTTATGGATGGTATTCATCAAAAGAACACTCCCGGATGCCTGTTGAAACTCCTCGCGGATGTGGCCCATCGATTTGGTGCAGTTCTTCCGAATTTCTCTGGCCAGCACCCGTCGGTCTCTAACTCCCAGTTCTGTGGGTCTGCCGGGTTGGGGCACATTCTGACAGTCACCTCTCATCTTCCACTTGCCAATCACGTAGGTCACTGTCGATTTTGGGTACTTCAACTCGCTGGATATGTCACGTATGGATCGGCCATTTCTGTTATACCCGACGATTACACCTTTCTCGAAATCAGAGAGCTCCGAACTGTGTCGCATCTTGTATGCGACTGGTTGCGTTGTTGTTTCCCACACGATATTTAATGGCGGCGGCCGTGACGTGTATCATGACCGTAGATATCGTCCATTGCAGGGGTGTCCAATTACTTGTTGGTAGATAGTGTATAATAAATATCGGTAGCTTCTAAGAAGTGTATACTGAATAGATGGAGTGAATATTTTGAAGACTTCCTGGATACAAATAATGGGGGAAAATCAACAGGTAACTAATAAGGGTAGATACGCTGGTGGTGACTAAGAGAACTGAATGACAACAAGTGTTCATAAATAGGCATCAAGGAATAACTATTCCTCAGAAATACATGGGATATTCACGAGACTATTAAAAGCAATCAGAATTGTGTACTGAATTGCCCATAATTCACTGGTCTCCATGTAAAATCTGCTCAGGAAACTTGAAAATTACATCACCCTGGAGTGGGAATTGAACCTGCAGCTCTCAATTTTCATTTAAGCACAATATCTGTAACACCAGCCAGAAACGACGGTGAAGTTCGAAACATGTAAGGAAAAGCAATTTAGCTTAGGAATCTGCTCAGGTTTTTTCGCCAATTGAAGTAATCCTGCCTCATCATAGCGTCAACAACCCTTTCACATTCAGACACAGATATAGGTCTTGATTCACCAGTATTGCATATATAAAAATTAAGGAAGAAATATTCCTCAGAAATACATGGGATATTTACTAGATTATTGAAAGCAATCAGAATTGTGTACTTTCAACCTGTAGTTTACTGGTGTCCATGTAACATCTCAGAAAACTTAAAAATTCTGACTACCGTATATACTCGCATATAAGTCGACCCCCCCCCCCCCCACTTTCGGAGGAAAAAATAGTAAGAAATCGGAAACTCGCGTACAAGTCGATCCGGAATGAGAAAAAAAAATTTAAATGAATTTATTCAAAAACATTTGAAAACGAAAAAAATTATATATATAATACTAAATTTAATTTGCATACCCAAAAACTTCATCGGAACCCTTCAAAATCCGATTCCGAGTCAGACTCGCCAAACAGTTCAAAAAAGTCTTTCTCCGTCATCGGCGCATCATCATAAACATCAGTATTCCCATCTATGCCTGTGTCATCAGAATCACTGTCATCATCACTCATAAAAATCTCATCATCCTCTGTGCCATCAAGTTGGTTACTAATGCAACATTTCTTGAATGATTTCACGACCATTTCCGCAGGTATCGCATCCCAAGCATCCTTGACCCATCGCGTAATCAAAACGATATCCGGCTTCTTTAGATTTCCGCCCTTGGTTTCAGTTGGCAAATCAGAACTTATCCAATTTGCCCAATACCTCCACACATTGTCCTTGAAGGGCTTATTAAGGCAGACATCTAGTGGTTGAAGAACAGATGTCAACCCACCTGGGATGGCAGCAAGAGTTGTTTTTAAAGATTCTGCAGTTTTTTTCACTTCTGCACAACGGTGTGCAACAAACATATCCCACACCAAAAGGGAAGATTTCCTCAAAAGTGCACCTGGCCTTTTGTTTCACACATTCTTTAACCAGTCAACTGTTCCGGATTCGTTCGTCCATCCTTTTTCATGAGCACGAACGAGCACACCAGAAAGACAACGCTTTTCGGCAGAGTTTTGTGTTTGAAAATAATTACGGTAGCTTACTGCCGTCGGCCAAACAGGAAAGAACAACCGTGAAACTGGATTTTTCGTGGCCAGTCGTTTTGATCAAGATATTTTTTTCGCCCTTTTGGTTCACTGTCTTATTTCCAGGAAGGTCGAAACACATGGCGGTTTCATCCATGTTCCCTATTTGGGAAAGTTCAAAAGCAGTCTCTTTTCTCTTTTGAATTACGTACTTTTGAAATTTCATTATCTTTGCTTCGAGGTCACGAGGTAACTTTTGTGCAATTTTGGTGCGCTGGCGTAGACACAACCCATAGCGGTTCATGAACCTTGTGCACCAACCTGGTGAGGCACGAAAAGTGTTATTTGCGGCTGCAAACTTTTCATCTTTTGCGAGCTTCATTGCTCGCAAACGTATACCAGTTCGTGTTACAATGTAACCATTTTGTCTGCAGCCCACAATCCAATCATTCAAGACACTTTCCAGCTCTGGGAAAGATGTCGTTCCACGGCGCAGCGCCTTTTGCGATTTTGGGATTTTCACCAAGTCCGGTTTTTTTTACGCCAATCTAGAATCAGTTTTTCGTTAATGCCAAATTGACGTGAAGCAGCACAGTTGTTAGTATTTTCTGCAAAAGAAACCACTTTCAACTTGAATCCTGCATTATAGGACATCCGTTTCTTTACACAATCCGTGTCACCCATAATAGGAGAAGCAAGACACGTGCGGTTAAGAACAAGAAAAACATGTGCGATTAAGAACAAGCAACACCTAACACTGGCTGTTGCATGGCTCCGTTACGTCGAAGATCCGTGCAGTCAACTGGTAGTCGGAAGGGGGAGCTTTCTATGCGTGGCTGTGACTGCGCTGTGGATACGCAAAGCCAGGAGAGAGGAGACTTCTCAAAGCGCAGAGAAATTTGGAGGTTCGCGATTTCGTAATTCTACCACATCAGCGTTTTTTCTTTCTTTCTTCTTTCTTTTTTCTTTCGGAGAGTTGCTATTTCGTAATTAATACCGCATCGGCATTTTTATTTCTTTTGGGATGGATTGCCTTTTGCCTCACGGGAAGAACTTTTGGACTTACGATTTTTTTTAGACCCCGCGTATAAGTCGACCCCATTACTTTGAAGCTCTCATTTTATCCCAAATTTCTCGACTTATACGCGAGTATATACGGTACTTTCATTAATCTAGTGTTCATGACGATAGAGCAGCTATTTTGTCCCTGTTAAGTAGTAAAGCTGCAGGTTATCATGAAATAAATCCAGAATTAAAGTGTAGTGGAACAAACAACAGCTCCTTTAGTGACAGAATCAATACAACAGCATGGAACACTGGGTTGCTTCTCATGCAGCTGAAAGAACTCAATCATAGTGTCAGTTTATATGAAAGAAGACAAAAATTCCACATATTTTGTAATTACCATGCCATTCAAATAAAATAGTGATCTACTCATCCCTAGAATCACATTTCTTAGTTCAAATGAACTAGTTGCATGCAATTCACTTTCAGATTCAACTATGATCGGATAGCATGCTCAAACGGAAATTGGGAGATGCAAGTTCATTTCCAACTCCAGGGTGATAAGATTTTCAACTTTTCTGATGTAATGTTACATGTTGAACAGCAAGCAAGGCAATGGCTATTCTGTTTACCACCTTAGTGATTCTGAGGCTGAGGATTGAGAGCAAAACAACAATCATTTTTGTTATTTTTAATTGCTTTCAACATCAATACAAACATTTACATAAAGGTTTAATACTTTTTAACTTCAGCAATTGTTATTCCCATAACTTTTTTATATAGTTTTTTTTTTTCTATCTTTACGTTCACTGATTTTAACTTCCAGAAATTAGCAAACAATACAAAATGGGCAAGTGATTAAGACAAATGTAGAATGGCAATCATGTCCACAGGTTTGGAAGATGGAAGCAAAATAAGATTAATACTGTAGTACTGGGTTGGTGCATAAATTCATGCCATCTTATTTCACGAGTGTTTCCCAGGTCAGTAATGACAGTGCAGATAGCCAGTTTATATCAAAATGTAGCCAGTAATATCGTGTATCTAAATCATATTGCATTGTGTGATTTTGGTTAATGGTTTTTTGGTTTTCAGGTCAGGAAGTATGGAGCGTCAAGTAGACAGGAATGAACATTTCCGACATCTGCTCCTCTAGAAGTTCAGGGATCATAGCATACTTCTGGAAAATTTTAGGTAGGAATTTTAGGAATTTTAGGAATTTTTAGAAAAATTTTAGGAAAATTTTAGGAGTGTATTTCAATAAAAACTAGATGTATATTTGTATACATCTAGTAAAACAACTTTGTATACATTGTAAAGAGTTTGCTTCACACCCTTCAACCATATATACTGATAGACTGCGCATGACATCAAAATTTCTGGCTCCAACATAAAATCACATGACAACAGTCAAAAAGATGGGTTACACCTGCTGTGCTTATGGTTGCTCTGAGCGATATAGTAAAGAAAGTTCTATGATTTTTCATGGGTAAGAAACGAATTAAATACCTAAGTCAATAAAGTTCAATTACTTAACCAGAAACTTGCAGCTATTGATGTAAAAATATAGTAACTTAAGAAAAAAAAATGGAATGCATGTTCCAAGTTCTTCGCAAATGTTCATCACATTATAAATCACAAAATGTAAACAACCCGATCATGCATGTATATAGCTCATAAGTAAACTTACCTGAAGAGTTTTCATTATATATGAGCGCATTCACATAATACACCGAAAACACTGAAGTTCTGCAGCGTAAATTAGTAATCATAACAGCATTTTTACACGAAATTTGGAGTCTGATGATGGACGTGCCCAATGTTTGAGCCATGGCGGCTTTGATGCAGCTATTGCCAATGTGCAGTCCATTAGTATACATGGTCGAAGTTAACACCCAAATTTTTTGCATAACGTCTAATGTCTAAAGTTTAAGTATGATTTACTTCTAATGTTCAGTTCTTATCTTTTCACGTGTTATCATATTCAAGTATATTTAATACATTCAAGTTTCACTTTGAACATTAATATGCTGTTGAACCAGAAGCAATTCACGATTTTCACAGTAAAGTTTTCAGGTTTCACATTAAATTATAATATCCTAAAAAGGTAATTGAAAACCAAGAACTATGTACAATTGTTCACTGAATTACTTTTTTCATATTATTGTTTTAACCTTTTCCTGATTAGCCTATCTTTTTCTGCTTCTACCACAACTAATTTACTTTCAGTTTTCTTTATTTCAGCTGGACCTTGTATGATCAAGTTAGAGGCAACTGCTATTTCAACAGTATTTTGTTTTTCTACAGCTGTTCTCATTCTTTCTGTTCCCTCTTGAATTATTGCTAGGGAGGCTTCTTTATCGTTTTTAAGTCTATTTATTTCTGCATCATTTTCTTTTATTTTGTCATCAAACTCAGCTTTTCTTTTTTCTCTAGCTGCTTTTCCTTATTTTCCCTCTCTTTCTGCTTCCTTTCTTTTACCTTTTTTGATTCTTCTTCCTTCAGCTTATCAACATACTCTTTATAAAATTTATGTGAATCACAAACACTATTTAACAAATTTCTTGTTATGGGAACTTTACTTACACATCCATAGTGTTTAATGGCCCCTTTAACTATTCTTAATGATGTTATAGTTGAGTCTTTTAAGTTAGCCTTGTCCTTCCTTAACAGAGCAGTGTTAACCGAAAATCCCCTTTCTGCATCAGCATTACCATGAGGTAAAACTAAAATTGACTTTATGAGTTTAGCAAGATTTGAGTATTTTTCTTTTCCGCTAGAGTCTTTAATACTAAATATATTACGCCAGTAATGATCAATCCGCACTGGAATATGCCCTTCCTCTGAAAATTTCACTAGTTCATCTAGAGTTGGCTTATCGCAATTTAAAAATTTCTACTCTTCTCTTACTCTATCAATTTGTTCCTCAGAAAGATGCAAAACACTTGAAATTCTGGTTATTTCCGAAAGTCCTTCAGTGACTGAAAGTTGAGTTGACTCTTTCTTTGGTTCTTTTACCTTTAAAACTTCTATGTCTCTTAGCTTTTGATTGCAGAATGGCAAATTTGACTTTAAATATTTTGTGGTTGCAATTAGTGATGATCTTACATCTAAGAGAAATAATTTCTGCCTGGTCTCCTGAACATTCCTGAGGAGAGTTTTTGTCTTCATACCAACTCCCCTAGTTTTTTCCATGAATTTTTGTTTTCAAAATCTACATTCTTTAGGTCTTCTCCAAATTTCCCTGCTATAACATCATCTTGGATAAACTGAGCCATAACATTCCTCATTAAAGTATTTAAATCAGAATATAACTGGTGTATTTTTGGTTCTTCACTCTGATAACATAATGAAAACTTTTCAAAATTTTGGTGTGAAAATGAAATTAATGCTAAATAGCAAGGAGTAAGCTCATTTTTCAGGAAACAGTGAATTCTTTTATACCTTGCCGAATTGCGCAGTTGTTTTTCAAATATTTTTTGAGATGGCAAGAAGTTTAAAAAAATATTCTGTAATATTTAGCCATTGATCCAAGAGCCTCTGGGCTACAGAACCAACGGTTAACCATCTGTTGCTGACATGACGCAAAGAAATTTGGCAGTGACCAATGTTATATCCTTGACAGATTTATAATCCTCTCGTCTTGCAGCACTACTCTTTAAAAAGTAATGCATATCAGTAGCAAATTTGTCAAAATCTATATTTAAGCTTGTCAAAAAAATTTTAAATGCATTACTAACAACATGCAGGTTGCAAAAACCTAGTTCCAAAGATTTCTGGCCTGTTTCTTGTTTTACAACTTCATTGAATTTGCGTAAAAAGCACTTATTTACATTTGGGCTGTCCATGGATACACAAATAATTCTGTTCAACGAAATATTGAAGGATGATAACACATCAAGAATTTCTTTTAGCAAAATATGTGCTATTGCATGACCCAGAAAAACGCTTGTTAGGTATCGGCAAGAAACTGAATTTATTTCTGAAGACCAGTACCTGAGATACACATCCAACTGCCGTTTCACTTGTGTATTTGTAGTTTCATCAAATGCTATAGTAACCTTTCCTGGGCTACTAGATGCAATGTCTTTTTCAAATCCTCTTCAAAATATTTTGACAATCCATGTGATATCACATAAGCAACTTTTTTTCTTTAAGTTGCATTTTGGCTGCAATAGCAGAATCAGGAAACATTTCTTTGAAAAGTTCAACTGTTTCAGTGCATGAAACAAAAGACATATTGTCCTTAGCAACTTTCATGGCCCATAATGCTTCGGCTTTAGCCAACTGTAAATCATGACTCAGTACTTCACTAATATTTGTTTTGGGCTGAAGATCCCGTCCTCCAAAGGCTTTCAGGATGGACTTATTTTGAAATTTACTTGAAATTTCTGCAAATGTTTTTTCCTTTATGATGCGCTTTTACTTGTGAAAAGCCACTATTAGAAATGTTGAAAATTTCTGAACACAATATACACTTAGCAGAAAATATTGTTTCAGTTGCAGAACACCATTCTTTCAACTTCACTCCGTCCAATTCTTTGGCGAGCCACGCATCTTGAAATTTCGTTTTGGATTTAGGCATCTTAAACACTTGTATTACTAACCAGAAAATGAAAGGGAAGTACAAAAACACGTTCAATATTGCAAAACCAGACAACTTCCCGAAATTTGGCTGCGAGGATGTCAGAAGATATGAAAAAAAAAAAAAAAAAAAGCAGGTCACCACTAGAGAACTGAACCTGCACACAGCACAGAGAACACCATAAAAGACGTAAAACCAGAAACTATCATACGCATCTCACGCAAGTTCAGTCAAAGCGAGTCGGAGCCGAGATATATTGCGCATCGAAGGTCGCTGTCGCCGGACGCATGATCGAAGGTCAATGATCACGTGCTCTACTGCCTGCCAAGATAATACTCAGCTACCATCCCATCGTCATTACCGGAGGTTACGGAAGGAGACCACATGTTTCCTCTTTGCTTCCACCCACCTGCGGTTTACAATAACAAAACATCAGCAGAAGAGGAGGTTCCACAAGGCATGTACAAAAATAAAGTACGATCTTCTGCGTGCCACGGAGTTCGTCTGCAAAGCGCAAACCAGGGGTGAAAATGACCCCTCCCCTTTTCCCTTAGATCTCTTGTTACTCTCGAAAACTGTTCGAAGGCAAAAAAATGGAACGCCCGCCCCGAAGCAAGTGCATCTCGATGGCGTCATTTTTCCCTCCCTTCAGCAGCACAGCATATAGGCTGTGTTTCTACAATAACAGGTCTTTTTACCTTACCGTAATGGTAAATTTATTGGCGTTAATAACGGTTGTGTTTTTAATAAAAATAAGCTTACGAAAATTTTAGGATGAATAGCAAATTTTAGGTCTAATTTTAGGAATTTAAGGAGGGTCACAAAATATTAGGAATTTTAGGAATTTTAGGAGGAATGCGATCCCTGGAAGTTTAACAAGGGATCCATAGCCGCCGAGGGCACTCGACAAATTTGTGCTGTGTGTGGGGAGGATGCAATTGCTCTGCGGACAGCCTGCAAATGGTTTTAGCGGTTCTGAGGTGGCAATTTTGACCTCAATGACTCTCCATGCTTAGGTCGCCCATCTCACTTCGATGAGGATTGTTTGAACCATCTCATCCACTTGGATCTGCATCAAACCACACGCGAATTGGCCACTGAGATGAACTGTAATCATGCCACCATAGTGAGACACCTGGAACATACAGAAAAGGTCCAGAAAGTGGGGTCTTGGGTGCCTCACACTCTCACCAAGAACAACAAGAACCAGCGTGTTGCCATATGTGGTTCTTTGCTCGGCCATTATCGTGAATGTTCTCGGCAACACAAACCCTTTCTGTCACGTATTGTTACTGGAGATGAAAAGTGGTGGTGTCTGTACATTAATTTCAGGCACTGGAGGAAATGTTAATCACGTCCAAAATATGACCTTCATCTTACGAAGATCATGTTGTGTGTTTGGTGGGACATGGAAGGTATTATTCACTGGGAAAGGCTGCTGAGAAATCGGACCATCAACACTGCACTCTATTGTGAGCAACTCCGCCGTGTGGAGGGAGCAATTCAGCAGAAACGGCCACATCGGTGCCATGGTGCCCTTCTCCAACATGACAATGCACACCCTCACAGTGCAAACATGACCAAAATCACCATTCAGGACATGAAATGGGAGATCCTTCCACATCTGGCATATTCCCCAGATGTCGTTTCTTCAGACTATCACCTGTTCTGATCTCTGTCAAATGCACTCTGTGGCACAACGTTCAACAATGATGTTGATC
The DNA here is from genome assembly GCA_039090855.1 of Macrothele yani. NCBI lineage: Eukaryota > Metazoa > Arthropoda > Arachnida > Araneae > Macrothelidae > Macrothele > Macrothele yani. Next base: position 9,379,734 of record CM077014.1, read on the forward strand.
TCCAGAATTTCTTTGATGATTTCTTTGTAGCAAAACCTACATTTTTTTTCAAGAATGGCATTGCAGACCTATCCAGATGTTGGGTCACCATTGTAAACAATGGGGAATACATAGTTGATTGATTCCGTTTTCCTTTTTGATGTAATACATTCCTGTAGTGCGGTGAAAAAAACAGCATGAACTTATGCATCAATCCAAATATGTCTGTTGTTTTGTGAAATGACTAAATGGGGGACTATAGAACTTGGAAAGTGGTAAGAACTACTTAACTAATCCTACAGATAAATTTCAAATTGATGGGTAAAACAGTGCAGCTAGCAGGAAACACTTCATCTAATTCTGTATGACACAAATTTAATAAATGCTTTTCCCACCAAAAACTTTTTATGTGCATCATAACATAAAAACCAAAATTAAAATAAAAACACAATGCATTTGAATTTTATGATTTGATTATGTACATATATATATATTTTTAATTTTCTTAAAGCAAAATAAAATATAACTATCTGATTAATTGCTTGGGTCAGACATCCTTAATCATACTTACCAAGTATGAATAGAACATTCATCATTCCCAAAGGAAAGGTGAAAAAAAAAAAACTCATTTTTCTTTTTAATGTAAATACAAACTATTTTCAAAATGCTGAATGTCCACAATAAAATACGGAAATTGCTTTATCAACTACAAAAACAGATTTTCAATTATTTCTACACAAAAGTGTAAAAATTGTGACTGAACATTTTTCTGAAAACTTAATAAACTTAAATCACTCTCTTTACAAATAACTGACTTACAAAGTCATTTTTATAATCATTTAATACACTTGCTATAAAAGTATTTTGCTAATTATTGCCCAACAGTTTGAGTTCACCTACACATCTGTGCCTGCTCTCTAGTGTAGCAAAGTAATACATACATGTATATGCATACATGCATACATAAACTGGCCAAATTTAACATATATACACAGTAAGGGAGAAAATATAATGCACTAAAAATCATAAATAGCATCACTTGAACCAAAGGTGACTAAAAGAGGTTAATAATAGAATTTTGAGGTCTTACAGATGCATCCACAAACTCTTAGCCAACATCAGATGCAATACATAAATCTGAAGAACTTGCAATAAATAAATAAACTGCATTAAAAAACAAAATTGGAAGGCATTAAACATAGAATTCACATAGAACCATTTAATTGCATCAGCATTATTTCTTATTCGGGTGGTATATGAAATCCTTCAACCATATGTTGATTAAATGCAATAACATCAGTAAATTGCTGGTTACACTCCTTGCAAAACAGTTTGTGAGTTTTCAGATGTCTATATAGGCTTGTATCAAAAGACAATGTTTTACGACATAACGGGCATTCATAACCTTTCCTATTTTGCCTATGGCATTCCATATGCCTTCCTAATGTTTGGTTACTGAAGAACTGTTTTCCACAGAAAGAACAATAAGGCTTTTTTAATGAAGCCAGTTCTTTTTCTTTGGTGTAGCACACTATCCTTTTGCAAGCCAGTGTTGAATCTACAGAGAAAGAAAACATGATTGAAGGATAAATAAGATGTACAGCATTAGTAGAGTAATAATGATTCGTCAAAATGTTATTTTACTTAAAAATTACTATATAATAATCATAAACAATTACCAGATATACAATATTTATTAATTGATAATTAACCATTGATTAATTGAACCAATTTATCTGTTCAAATATTTTAAAAGTAAAAATAAAATTCTTATGCATTCAAAAATTAAAGGCAGCTATATTTCAAAAATCAGAACATAATTCTTTTGAAAAGTGCAAATGACAAAGATAATTTTCTTAAATTTCCTTGTGATGGGTAGCAGAGGATGAATATATATGTGACTTTTCTTTTACTACATAGCAATGAAAGTGCACAATAAATAAATTACTATGGTGCAAAATATAGGACCATTGTCTACAAGATTGTCCATGTATAAATGCATTTACTACAAAGTTTATTCAAGTCTATCGTAACAACAGGTTTCAAGTTCATGCTGCTCTGCAAAGGACAGAACAAATTTCAACAAAAAAGGATGAGATTCAACACAGCCACAAACTTCTAGAACAATCAAGGTAAATGAAGAATTTTAGAATTATGATAAAAAACTTATCCCATAGAATTTTCGTATATTCTAATCAATGTTGTATAGACTTGAAAAGTTACGTGGGTAGAAGATTAATCTTAATAGCTATATATGATACATATTAGCTGAATTAAATACTGTTTTGCATGTTAGTAGTATTTTAGACATCAGGTCAACATTCCACTGAACTAGGGTTAACAACTCACGTTATTCACAAAAGGGGTAACATACCTTTCTTGGATGTCTGCTTCAGAACTTATAACTAAAATGTTAGCACTACTTCGTTGCTTCTTATTTTCTTTATGGTAGTTTATCTGTATCATTCTTGCAAAATAATAGCATTTCACATAATTAACTACACTATTTACCAACAAGTAATTGGACACCTGTGATAGCAAAGGAAAACGAAGTTTATTCACCTTCAATAGTTGGTGGAGCCTCCATGAGCGGCGATTACAGCTGCGACCCTCCGGGGCATACTCTCAACCAGGTGTTGTACGACGGCTGGCGGTATTTTCTTCCACTCGGCTTGGAGAAGACAGGTCAGTTCCTTCACCGATTTCGGACGGTGGGGGCACCCCTTAAGTCGACGCTCCAACTTGTCCCAGAGGTGCTCGATAAGGTTAAGGTCCGGGCTCTGCGCAGGACAGTCCATTCTATTAACTCCATTGTCACCATACCGAGCCATGGTGGACCTCGCAACATGACAGGTGGCATTGTCATCCTGAAAGTAACATGGGTCCACCCCGTAAAACTGCCACAACGTAGGAAGCGCATGGTCATCCAAAATGGTGCAGTAGGTCTCGGCGTTGAGTCTACCAGGAATTGCGACCAAGGGTCCCGTGCCATACCAGGAGAAACACCCCCATAGCATAATTCCACCGCCGCCGAACTTCACAGTTGGCACAATACATTCCGGCAGGAGGCGTTCTCCAGGCAGACGCCAAACGCAGACCCCGCCATCCGAACGGTAGAGGGTGAACCTTGATTCGTCGCTCCAGAGAACCTGTTTCCACTGTTCAACGGTCCACTGTCGACGTTCTTTGCACCACGTTAGCCGAGCAGTGCTATTGAACTTGGTGATCAAAGGCTTGTGGGCGGCAGCACGTCCATGATAACCGAGCAGATGGGCTTCCTTAAATATGATATTCATCGAAAGAACACTCCCGGATGTGGCCCATCGATTTGGTGCGGTTCTTCCGAATTTGTCTGGCCAGCATCCATCGGTCTCTAACTCCCAGTTTTGTGGGTCTGCCGGGTCGGGGCACATTCCGACAGTCACCTCTCATCTTCCACTTGCCAATCACGTAGGCCACTGTCGATTTTGGGTACTTCAACTCGCTGGATATGTCACGTATGGATTGGCCATTTCTGTGATACCCGACGATTACATCTTTCTCGAAATCAGAGAGCTCCGAACTGCACGGCATCTTGCATGCGACTGGTTGTGTTGTTGTTTCCCCCACGATATTTAATGGCGGCGGCCGTGACGTGTATCAGGACCGCAGATATTGTCGATTGCAGGGGTGTCCAATTACTTGTTGGTAGATAGTGTATTTGTGAAGTCATTATGGTATCATATGAAGATATTCCGTATTGATGGATAGTACTTAATATTCACCAGGAGTACATGTCTTAGGTCATTCGACAAAATAGTACATGAATATAATAAAAGAAAGTAAAACCAATTAAAAACAATGAAAGGCAAGAAAAATCCCCAAAGTATGAACAGTCATAAGTCATGAATAATACGAAGTCTTAAAAAGTTCAGGTGAAATACGTTGACGAACGATGCCGGCATAACAGTATTTTACCTGAACCTTTTTAGGACTTCTTATATTTCATCTGACTTATGACTGTGCATACTTTGGCCATTTTTCTTGCCTTTCATTGTTCTTAATTGATTTTGCTTTCTTTTATTGTATTCATGTAGTATTTTGTCGAATGACCTAAGACTCTCGGTGAATATTGACAACTATCCATCGATACGGAATATCTTCATCTGATACCATAATGACTTCACAAATAGTTAAGTACGTGAAATGTTATTATTTTGCAAGAATGATACAAATAAACTACCATAAAGAAAATAAGAAGCAACAAAGCTGTGCTAACATTGCAGCCGTACATTCTAAAGCAGACATCCAAGAAAGGCATGTTGCCCCTTTTGTGAATAATGAGTCATTATCCCTAGTTTAGTGGAATGTTAACATGTCTAAAAGACTACTAACGTGCAAAACAGTATTTAATTCAGCTAATATGTATCATATATGTCTATTAAGATTAATCCCATTGAATTGTTTAAAAATTAGGTAGTTATATATTTTAAGATTAAATAAACACTAAGATATGATGGCAAAAAACAAAATGGGTACAACACAAAAATTCAATAGAAATTATATAATGACACTACATTTTGTTATAACAATAAAATGTACAGCCCAATTCTTGCAACTAGTAACAGTCCTGGCAATACAAATTAGTGAAAATATCAATAGCTGACTAAAAGACTAATAGGTGAAAAGTAAGTAAAGATATAACAGCATGTTTAATGCCTCTACATTTAAAATATATATATATATATGCTTTTAAAAATTTAGTTAAATACCATAGCGATCAACTCATGTATTTTCCATTCAACACATCCAAAATGCAATTTTCAAGCATCATCAAAACATGCTGTGAGTCCAAGTTTTGGGAAATCATGGAAATACTAAGACCATGCTTTTACAAAAGTTCTCACATTCTTTGTCATGCATCAGCTTTAGCTCAATTCTGCAGCTGCCCTTCAGTCATGCTGGCTAAACATACTCTATCTATAAGAAAATTTTTGGAATCAGCGCTATGTTGTATATTGACTATAGCAGTACTCCTGCATAAAGTTATATAAATATCATTAGTTAGCTCTGTTGTACCATGACCAAACTAGAATTAATTCAGTGAAACCAAATTCCTTCTTCCTTTTGTTTCAATAAATGCCTTGAAAATAAACACTAAATAAAATGCCATACACATGCACTATAAAATAACATTTACATGAAGGGTATAAAAATCTAGACCAGAAATTAACTACTAAATATATCCGATAGTCAATCATTTACTTAAACAAAAATTTTTTCAAATATAATTCAACACATTTTTCATTAGTCACTGTCAGCATACTCAACTCCTGATTCACATTGGTACTTACAATAAATATTGTGTACTTAATACTTGCATGGTCATGATCATAATTGCTATTGGACAAAACAGTAAAACAGAAGTGATCAAAATTCTTTTTGGGTTGTCATTATGGAAATACTAAAAGACTATCTGAAGTAAAACAAGACATAGAAAAGGCAGTAACTGCCTTACAGACTAAGATCCCCACTATTAGTATGCTCATAAGAAAAGCAAAATCCTATAAACACTCCAACAGAAAGTTCAATTATCTTTACCATAAACTTTGTAAACCAGCCTTCAGGTTATACAGCTTTTCAAATACTTTATCATAATTATTTTTGACTCATTGATATAAAGTCCCAAACACCTAAAGACAATTTGCAGGTAAATCTAACATGCTAAAAGGATTTAGTAATACTTTTAGTAGGTACAAAAAAATTAATAATAACTGTGTGTGTGTTAATACAACAATGTTGAAAAGGATACCACAAGAAGTATAAAAAAATGGTTATGTATATATTTGGAAGTCTTAAATTTACAATGGAACTCCAGTACCTCTTATATCCATCTTTGTACTTTTAATTAGTATAGCTGATATAAATACAAGAGGGTGTCCCTTATTTGTCAACTTCAAAATATTTTAAAGCATACCCGCCAATTTTGTTTGAATTAGTCTAAAATGCTATTAAAAACAATTTCGGGGTGATCGAAGCATTTTAGCACGTGCTGACTTGAGAGCGAAGTTGCGGCCCGGTGACTCATTGTCACAAGCAAGTAGCCAGGCAGACGACAGCACTTTGCCTGGGCGACACGAATATGGTAGCTCAGGGAAATTCACTGCACATGTAGTCAGTTCGTTGTTGGTTCCTGGCCCTGTTACACATGTTTGCTTTTGTTAAACTAACATTATGTTGCAAAAATTACGAAGTCGAAAGAAAAGTGTTTTTTTAGTGGGGGATGTAACTCACCAAATAACCGGATGTAAATTGCCATCAAATCCACATGTGCTGGCTGTTTTGTTTTTTAACATAAAGAGAGGTTAAGCTCACTGTCAGTGAAAGTGTGAATCTTGTTGTGCAGGAATGTATGATATTTTTTGGAAAAAGCAAAAATATACCGACAAGAGCCCTGCCCAAATGTACCAAAAAACTAATTGACTTGTATTCCGTGTGGAGAAAAATACAAAAAAATGCAAATAAGACACAAGATATTTTTAAGCGCCATGAAAAGGAGTTTCAAAACAATTTGGACACCCTATTTGATATTGCGCATGCCAATGCTCTACAAACTATAAAATTCGAAGAAGACAGGATCTTTTTACAGCAACAGAGGGAGCCAAGACGAAATGGTTACCCAGCAGGTGTAGACAAAAAACATGCTGAAAAGGAAGAAAGGGAGAGATAAAAGAAAATTGAAGAAAAGAAAAGACAAACTAAACACCAAATTACAGTATCAACATTTTCAGCTTCATATGATTTTTCATCATCTGCAGAGACTGACGAAGCATGCTCCACTTCAGATGAAACCAATGATGGTGAGTGGTTGTCAATGTTACCAGAGGACACACCAAGGCAGAAGGTAACAAAACGAGGTACGAAACATTTCATTACACCAAAACTAGTGGCTGCTTTAGGTAGATACCAGTTGACTGTAAGACATGTTGTGTACATCCTTCAGACCACAGCAAAGCACTGCGTCACAATTTTGATCAACTTCCTATTAATCGATCTTTTATTCAACGAAACCAGGAGAAGAAAAGAAAGGAACGTGCTGAAGCCATTAAATCTGCATTTAAAGATGATATTCCTGCATTACCATTCACTGGGACAGTAAACTTCTGCCTGCATTAAATGTCAGAGATTCAAAAGGAGAACGACTTCCAATAGTTGTAACATTATGAGATAGTGAGCAGTTCATTGCTGTCCCAAAATTACCAAATTTGTCTGGTAAAGAGCAAGCACAAGCTGTTTGGAGTGCATTAAAAGATTGGGGTCTGGAAGACAAAGTGCAAGTTCTTTCTAGTGACACAATTTATTCAAACACCGGCCGTTTTAATGGTGCCTGTGTACTCATTGAACAAAAACTGGACAGATAGTTGTTGTTTTTCCCCTGTCATCATCACAACTACGAACTAGTTTCGTGTAGCACGTTTCAAACCAAAATACATCAGGTAACAAGCAGTCCTGACATACCTCTTTTTAAACAGTTGAGAGGCAGCTGGAAAAATATCAAACCTACTAATTTGAAAAGTGGTAACAAAGTTGTGGAAGATTTTTTTAATGAGTTTGAAATTAACAAAATGTTAAAATTTTATAAAGCTAAATTACAAGAACAAATATTAAGAAGTGATTATAACGAACTCGTTGAGCTGTGTATAATATTTTTGGGAGGAGATATGGAGTAGAAACTAAAAATCAGGCTTCCTGGTGCAATGCATCAAGCCCGGTGGATGGCAAGAACAATTTATTCCTTGAAAATGTTTTTGCTAAGGTCTAAACTCAAACTATGCGACAAACAGAAGGAAGCTTTGAAAGACATATGTCTGTTCATCGTAACAGTTTATGTTAAACCATGGCTTCAGTGCAGTGTAGCTGTAAAAGCCCCTTATCAAGATTTGTGCTTCTTGAAGTCACTGATATCGTACAAAAGGGTGAATGCCACAGTTTCTAGAGCAGCTTTGAAAACATTTTTGTCAGCACTAGTGGTATTTATCTGAAGATGTGTCAGTTTTGTCACTGTTTGATGACGAAGTTGATGGACACCCCAAAATTAAAATGGTGGCAAATTTGGAGAGAGAGAATCAGCACTTGGAAAGGAGATATGTTCCATCATGTGGAGAAATGACTGATAAATTAATAGGTAAGTTTATTTTCATTTTGAGTTTACTGTAATACATAAAATGTTAGGTTTTGCTTCTACTTCAGTTTGTTCACTGTTTTAAAGAAAAACATGGCCGATTTCGTTTCAGTGAAAAGTAGACATTTGTTATGTCAACACTGACTTTCTTCAGGAATGCCCTTCTACATGGGAGAACAGCATTTCCTTTTTAGATGGCAAAAGGATAGTTAACACATTAAAAGCAGTAAATGATTCAGCTGAAAAAGCTGCTCAATTAATGCATGACTTTCACGGACAATTAACTGTGGATGAGGAACAAAAGCAGTTTGTTTTGCGTTGTGTTCAAGATCGTCGAAAGCTGTACCCTAATTGCAAAAAAGAAACATTAAAGAAAAAATATTCACAGTAGCTTCGTAACTTGTAATGTGTCATTTTAGGGGTACAAATGTCTCAAGAATTTAATAAAATATTAGAATTACATTTACAGGTAATTTTGGGATTCAGATTTGCTTAATGTGTAATCATTCTCAGTCAGACCTAGTTTTCAAATTTGACACTTGAGTCGGCATGGGTTAAAGTGTTCCAGGGGGATTCATATTAGTTAGCTTAGTTAGGTCAAGAAAGGATATGAAAATCCCTAGAATATACCACCCTAGCATTGGCAGGGTAAGCAGTCTATCCTCTTGAAATACATCACTGAATGGAAATATGATGCACAGTAATGAGTTTAAATGATCTGCAACCTTACTGGAATAACCCTCACTACTCCAGTGGCCTTTGACATACACTACAGTTTCTAAAGAGTTCCAACAGACTTCCCATAATGTGACTGTCACCAGCTTAGAAAGCTGCATTCAACATGCATCGTCCATAACCTTGTCTTATTCTCTCCAGATGTGGAGCATGTCATCAATGTACATACTACATACATACATATTACTAAGCTGTTCTCTGAGATTCAGAGGTTAGCTCCTCAAAGAAAGTATATCTGCCAGATTAATGTTTAGCTTTTGGAACAGGATTTTATTTACTGTTGATGTATCAGACATCTCCATTTACAGTGATCTTTCCAAACAGTTCAAGCTCCAAGAATCTGTTCCTTCCAAGATTTCCTGGGCCTGCCTCTACCTTTCTTTCCTGCCACTTGGGCTGAAAAAATTCTCTTAGTAAGCATCTAATCTCTCATTCTTTCAACATGACAAAACCTATGCCATCAAAGTGACACAATATATATCTGGATTCATCAAACCAACAATCTTTTGCCAGTTACAAACATTCCAGCAAATGCACTGCTGACCCACAATTGTTTATGTCTAACAGGATGGAGAAAGGGTCATCAACTCGGCTACACTGAATTATGCAGGTGGTGCCCAGGTGCAAATTTATGAGCTGGGTCCTGCAAGGTGTTGAGCAGTCACTACATTCACATGGATTTTCCTATTGACATGGATATACCATTTCACTTTTTATTGGTACATAGCAGTCACTGTCCATTTCCATCCACTATTTGAGCATTTCACTGCTGTTTAATTTCATTCTTCCACGGTAAACATTTTTACCCCTGTACTAATGCACATCTGCGGGCGGTCGTAGTGAGCGATGGGTTTGCCTCCTCGGGGCGCTCCGTGGTAACAATGGCACACACAACAGCAACTAGGGCCTCTGTGAATCTTGGAGAGGTGCAAGCTACTTCTGTGTGACATTGGCGAAAAGACCCCAACTCACTGGGTTTTGTTCCAGAATCCTTAGGTTGAATGACCAACTGGAACCGTCAGCTGTGGGCTAATCCCCCACACTGATGTACTTACCTGATTAAAAAGACAAAAAAAATATTAGGAATGATTCAAGTGTGGGATATGGTGGACCTACCACACTTGAGAAGGAGGGTCCACCACGGAATCGACCAGGACTTTCTAAACGGCGTATGAGAAAGCGATCTCGGCTGAGTGAATGTAAGATTGGTGTATGGAATACTAGAGGTATAAATGGCAAGATGAGTGAGGTGATTGAGGAGATGAATAAGTATAGACTGGATGTGCTGTGTGTATGTAAAACTAAAAAGAAGGAAATTGGGGTAGAAGAAGTGAATAGCACGGTGAGTGTGTGGTCTGGAGTATTGGATAATATGAGAGGACAGGCTGGTGTAGGTGTGATTTTAAGTGAAAAGATGAAGAACAACTTGATTCACTATAGTTGCATAAGTGAGAGAATTCTCTGGATTCGTTTAAAAGTGAAACTTCAGAGAATTGTAATTGTTGTAGCGTATGCTCCTTGTGACTCGGAACCTTCTGATAAGAAAGAAGATTTCTGGAATGAGCTAAAAGCTGTTTTGAGCCAGTTTGGTGTTAAAGAAAAAGTTATAACAGCAGGGGATTTCAATGCTAGAGTAGGTGTGCAGAATGCAATTTCTGACAATGTTCTGGGTAAGTTTAATGATCCTTGTGTGAATGATAATGGTGAAAGATTAACTGAACTCTGCATTGAGAATGATGTGTGTATCTAATACATTTTTCAACCACAAGTATATACACACATATACTTGGGAAAATCGTACTCTTGGTCAAAAGACTGTGATAGATTTTTTTGCTTACGATCAGCGTTTGAAACACTTAGTTGTTGACACCAGTGTAATGAGAGGTGCGGATGTTGGTTCTGATCATTACTTGGTAGTGTCACGAGTGAAACTTAATGTTGGTTGGAGGAAAAGGAATAGGAAGAGACCCTGGATAGAAAGAATAAAGGTTGATAGGCTCCTTAAAGATCATCAGCGGTATTCTGACTTACTCAGAGAACGACTGAAGGATCTGAAATCTTGTGAGAGGGATGTAGAAAAGAAGTGGGAATGTTTTAAGAACTGTGTTGTTACTGCTGCTAAAGAGGTCTGTGGCATCACAATAGTGGGTAACAATAGAGGTGATGCTTGGTGGAATAGTGAGATTGATGAGGCAGTAAAGAAAAAGAAGGAAGCCTATTCGGGGATGTTGCAAGGTAGAGTCTCTGTGGATGAATATCGCTGTAAGAAGCATGAAGCTGCTAAGCTGGTTCACCACAGTAAGGCAAAAGACAGGAAAGAGAAAGTGGAAAGGCATGAACTGGCTTTTGGAAAGATAGAAAGTCCTTCTGGAAGTACACGAGACTCAGGAAAAATAGGGGAAACCAAGTTGTAAGTTGTGTGAAGAATGAGATTGAGGAAATGATATAGGAGCCCAATGAGTTAAGTGACAGATGGGGCGAATACTTTTGTGAGTTATTAGATAGGGAGAGCAAAAATGATTCTGAGACAGATGCAGATGATGTCACAATGAGGGATGAAAGCACAGGAGGGATCTCAAGAGAAGAAGTGTGTAAAGCTCTAAAATCTCTTCAGAATGGTAAGGCTCCAGGAGTTGATGGCATAACTGCAGAGATGTTGAAGTATGGTGGTGACTCTATAATTGACTGGTTAACTGAAATTTGCCAGTTGTGCTGGGAGTTAGGAATGGTCCCTCAGGATTGGAAGGATGCTATTATTGTTCCTTTGTATAAGGGAAAAGGTGATCAGAATGAATGCAAGAACTATCGTGGTATTAGCCTACTGAGTGTGCCAGGGAAAGTGTTTGGTAAGGTTGTTATTGAAAAAGTATGGGGTCTTACATCATTGAAAGTGTGGGATGTTCAGAGTGGTTTTATGCCTGGTAAAGGCTGCACTAACCAGATTTTTGCATTACGCACAATGATTGAAAAGTATCTGGCTGTTAGGAAGAAAGTTTTTACTGCCTTCATAGATTTAAAGAAAGCTTACAACCGAGTCACTAGGACACTTTTGTGGAAGGTATTGAATGAATATGGTGTTTCTGGGAATCTACTTAATAGTGTAAAAGTCATGTATGCTGGCAGTAGAACTTGTGTAAGAGTGAATGGTGTTTTATCAAAATGGTTTTCCATTGGTGCAGGAGTTAGACAAGGTTGTGTAATGTCACCATGGCTGTTTAATATATTTATGGACACATGCATGCGGGAGGCCAAAATAGATAATATTGGTTTATGTCTTGGTGATATCCGTGTGTGCAGATTGCTGTATGCTGATGACACTATCCTGTTGGCAGAGAGCAAAAGTGAGTTGCAGAGTATGTTGACTCGGATGCACGAAGTTTGCATGAAATTCAAACTGAGTATAAATAAGGAAAAACCAAAGTTATGGTGTTTGAGAGAGGAATGGGTAGCACTGAATGTAATGTAAGTATAAATGGCACTGTGATTGACCAGGTGAGTGAGTTTGTGTATTTGGGAAGCATGTTTGACAGAGAGAACAAGTTGGATGGTGAAATCAGTAGGCGAGTGAATTCTTCTTTGAAAGTCATGGCTGCTCTGGGAGGTTTTCACAGGAATGATGGGTTCTCTAGAGAGTCCCGCATGGCTGTGTATGAAACTGTAATTGTTCCTACTCTGATGTATGGCAGTGAAACCTGGGTACTGCAGAAGAAACATAGAAGTCGTTTGTGTGCTGGAGAAATGCGTTACTTACGTGGGGTTTGTGGCAAGACACGATCTGATTGTGTGAGGAATGAAGATGTATTGCAGTTGTGTGATGTAAAGCAAAATGTTGTTAGCAAGGTGGAGACCAATATGCTTCGGTGGTTTGGCCATGTTGAAAGAATGAGTGATGAAATGCTTACTAAGAAAATATTTTCAGCCCAAGTGGCAGGAAGGAAAGGCAGAGGAAGGCCAAGGAAGACATGGGTGGATCAGATTCAGGAGTGTCTGCATGAGAAAAAGATTACGAGTATGAAGTATAAAAGATCTTGTGTACGGCGTGTAATGGATATCAGTGAAGCACGAGTTGTATGTCAAGATCGCTGTAAATGGCGAAGTTTGATACGACAACAATAAGTAAAAATATCTGGAAGTTTGTATTTCTTTTTGGATCTAACCTCTGAATCTCAGAGAACAGCTTAGTGATATGTATGTATGTATGTATGTATGTACTAATGCACATCTACCTAGACACAGTATGCCAAAATAGATGCATCAAAGGTTCAGCCACAAGTAATCACCCCTGTGTTTGATGTTCTGTTAAATTATACTTCTTTCCAAAAATTTTAACCCACAATTATGGCACATCACTGACACCACTTGTCATTCTCTACTACTGGAATGCAGACTAGCAAGGTGGTTTCATCATCATTGTCTTGTATGGTAGATTTTGGCAAATGAGAGGTGATGGTCACAACTGGTAACTCAGAACTCTAAAAAGATTGATCATTTTAGATATTTTCAATCTATCCAATGCAAAAAGATTTTTTTTTCAATCTAACCTTTAGGGAAATGAATGACAAAAACAGCATGAAATGCCAAGATCATCATTTTCATGGTTACAAGTGTCAAATGCAAAAAATATTCAGATCAGATTGACTGAAGATATGAAAATATTAGGTCTTTTCCTTTTGTTACAGAGTTTAATGTCCACCATGAGCAGCACTGAGAGGCTATAAGCAGTCAACCATCCTTAATTAAAACCACTTGGTTCTAATTCCAGTTGAAGATATTTTTATTTAAGCTTTGAGTAAGTGATTTAATTAAGGCCACTCGTTCTATCGAAGGGAGGCAGCCAGTGACATAGGACAAGCACACCATCTATGTCCCGTCCAGGACCCAAGCCCAACTCAAACTACAAGCCAGAAACCTAAATCTATGACCATTCAGCCGCCAATGTCAAGTTAACAGCAGTGCCGAGAAGGTCACCAAGTTTCTGGATGCCCTGCCACTCAAAGCATTTTTTGAGGAAACTAACTGGTCAACGAAAATGCATGACTATATTATAGAAACAGATAGATATCCCTTCCCCACTTGTCAGTTGAGAAAAAAACATTGGTTAATTGCAGAGGAAAGACAAAGGGGAGTATGGAAAAGGAGATTTTTTAAATTAATACCCAAATGGATTAGTCATATTTTTGGGGCTTGTTCAAGCCTGGGCTCTATCTCGCAATATAAAATTTGGGCTCGGGCTGACATACTTCAAGGCCCAGGCTCTTAAAATTGAGCACCGACTCAGCATTGGTCTAGAGCCATTCAGATGGGTACTCAAAGTGGTACTACACAGTCGAGGCACATTATTGTGACCACCAGCTAATATCCAGAGTAACTGCAATGTGCAGCACGGACACAGCAGCTAGACAGGCTGGGAGTGACTCAATAAGGTGCTGGAAGGTGTTTACAGGTACGTGGAGCCATGCTAACTGCAGTGCGTCTGACATCTGCTGGAGGGTTTATGGTGCAGGATCCAAAGAGCGAACAACACAATCGAGGTTGTCCCACAGATGCTCAATTGGGTTTAAGCCTGGGGAATTAGGGGGCCAGGGAAGTACTTTGAAATCTTTATCGTGCTCTTCCAACCACTCTTGGACCTTTCTAGCTGTGTGACAAGTCGCATTGTCGTTCTGGAAGATGCCATGCGCCACAGGGAAGACAATCAGCATGTACGGGTGTACGTGGTCTGCAAGAATGGATTCATAACGAATTCGGTCCATAGTGCCTTCCACAGGTGTGAGTGGACCCAGGGAATGCCATGAAAGCATTCCCCAGACCATAATGCCGTTCCCACCAGCTTGTGTTCTTCCAGCAATGGTTGAAGAGATTTTGTTCTCCAATGTTTCTCACCTTATATGCCAATGTCCATCCGTTCGATTAAGCAGAAAACGTGACTCATCGGAGAAGGCAATCCTTTGCCAATCAGCGGAGGCCCAATTCTGATACTGCCATGCAAATGTAAGCCTTTTCTGCCGATGCACCTTTGTTAGCATAGGTTCAGTGACCATTCGTCTGCATTGGAGCCCCATACGCAGCAGGGTTTGCTGAACTGTCATTTTAGACACACTTCCAGTAGTCCTCTGGTTCATTCGAACAGTGAGTTGCTCCACTGTAGCATGACGATTGTCTTTCTTGCATTTTTGAAGCCGACATTCACCTCTCACATCAATGGCATGTGGTGCTCCGCAGTTTGCACATCACTTATTCACAATGGGGCCATTCCTCTAATCACGATATACTTTAACCACAGCAGCACGCGAACAGTTCACAAACTGCGCTGTTTCAGAAATACTGCCACCCTTGGCCTGAAAGCCGATAACCCTGGTTATGAGCCATTTTGCATTTGGTGTGTGATACATATATTCTTATGTATTTTTGGTTGTAGAATCCGAATCTGCCTTCAGAAATGGAGTATCACATAAGGTTTTTAAGATATTTTTGATTTTGTTCCTGAATTTTAACAGGTTTTTTGTTTGTGTTTTTTGGGGTTCTCGTGCTATTTGCCGTGAAAAATATATAATAAAATTTGCGACTATGCTGGTTACTCAGAAGTGGATGTAATATATAGTGGAAGAAGTTATACAAATAGTCACTAGATGGCAGGACAATTGAGGCGTGGGAGCAGGGTACTGGCACTGGCTGAAAGAGGTTACTCAGAGAGAGACGGCAGCCCTGCTGCTTAATGCAAGGTGAAATGTTCGCTGTGAGCTAGTCGGTTCGCGTACTCCTTGTCATTGTTGCCTTGGTTTGTGTGTCATCAGTGGTTTTATTTGTCCTGTGCGTGCTAATGAGACATTCGGTCATTTACTGGATACAGGTGAGTACTATAACGAAGAAAATTTCTCCGTCATATTTGGTCCACGCCGGGGATCGAACCCGGGTCCCTTCATTCTGGAATAAGTCGCTCTACCAATTGAGCTACGTGGACAATCGTTATCGCTGCTATATGCCTTTATGTCGTGTGCATCCTGCGAGGTAGGCACGTCATATCCCCCCCCCAAAGAGAGCTGGGGGCATGGCCCACGGATCAGCCGTGACCATGAATCGTTGCAGGCAGCCATACGCTGTAGAATGTGCAGACCTCCCAGTCAATCTGGTGTGTGGAATGCAACGTCACACACATTTATTTTTCGAAGCGCTGGAGAAGGGATTCTCTTATTTTTCTATCTCGCAGTGTGGAAAGAACATCCCACCATTGCGAGATCTTGAACGGCCGGGTCATTCGGGAAGTTCGGGCGCCATTATAACGAAGTAAATGTCTCCGGCATTTTTGTTCACGCCGGGGCTTAAACCCGGGTCCCCTCATTCCGGAATAAGTCACTTTACCAATTGAGCTAAGTGGACGCTTGGTAGGTTTAGATGGCACAGATGGCGAAAGAGGACGTTTTTGCCCTACTGCAGATTGATTAAATGTCCCTAAAGTAGGCAACTGCTCAGTAGAAACAGAACGAGGGATTTTTTTACTTGGAGATTGAAGAACCTCAACAATATTGTCCAATGATTCAGATTCAGCAAGAGGTACGACTCTTTTAGGCATAGGAGAGATGGAACTACCTGCAGATGAAATGTCAGTTCTTGTTCTCTTTAACTTTTTTGATTTAAAATCAAACGGAGACACTATGCGTGAAGTAAATGGAGCGATTGAAGTATGAGAAGCAGATGAAAAAGAACCTCGTTGCACACAACAAGAATATCCAGAGGAACTGGAAGTAGTTGAACTCTCGTCTTTTGTGAAGGCAGGAGACGGAGGAGTTGAAATAACTGCTGTACCCCGGGTGAATGGAATAATGTCAGAATGAGAATCGCTAAAAGTGGAAGCAAAGACCCGCTCAGACGAAGGTAGAGAATCGGACAGGACAGGGGTGGGGTCAATAATTTCATCAACTATACATACTTGTGAAGAAGTCCCACCCTCTGCCTAAGATTCCTACTAGATTTAGGATTAATAATTGCATCATTGCTTCTAATAACCCATTTTCTACATTGCTGCACATGGGCAGAATGTAGGGAGCCATCTGGCTTCTTTAATATGACATTATTATTGTATAATTCTACCAATTCAAAGGGGCCTTCATATAAAGATGCAAATTTTTTTACGAATGTGTGTGCAACAGAGGATTGAAAATGAATTTCTAATAAGACCAGATCTCCAACTGAGAGATCTGGTTCTCTCCATTTCACATTATAGTGCCTAGAGCTTGGCTTACGATTTTGCGCCCTAGAAAAAGTTCAGCGGGCGTAAGCAGTGTTAATTCATGAAATGACGAGCGAAGGGCAAAACAAAACATTTCAATGCGTTTGTCCCAACGCTCATGATTATTGCCAATGAAAGTTGAGATCATCTTTAGTAAGGTTCTATTTATACGCTCAGCCGGATTGGCTTGAGGGTGATATGGACTGATAAATTTGTGTTTTATTTGAAGCCTCGCACACATTCGCTCAAATAACTCCGAAATGAACTTAACCCTGTGGTTCAAAACTACGGTACGGGGACAGCCAAAACGAGAAAAAACATTATGTATTAAAGTATCACATATTACATCAGCCGTAGCTGCTTTAATGGGGAATGCTTCCACCCATTTAGAAAAGTTATCTGTAACAACTAAAATATAACGAGATTTAGTTTTAGTTGGTAATGGATAAGGATAAGGGCCCAATAAATCTATAGATATGGTTTTAAATACATAATTATTTGAACTACAAGTAAGGTGACCGGCCGGTAGTTCATTATCATAATTGTACTTTTGACAGTACTCACATGAGCGAATGTACGCGAGTATACTATTGTACATGCCTGGCCAGTAGGCTACGTCTAGAAGTTTAGTACGAGTTTTTCGTATGCCTAAGTGGCCGGCAAGAAGAATATCATGAAATTCAAATAATAAGGCCATGCGGAGAGACTGAAGTATCACAGGGTGGTACTCAGCTCTCGAATTCACAAATTTTGTATAATACAAAATACCATCGATGATCTCATAATTTTGACTACGACCCGCTAAAGAAGAATCACTGGGAGCAGAAGAACCAGCGAGTAAGAAATTGTAGATTTCCCCAAAATCTGGATTATTTGGCAGTTCAGAAATTATTTGCTCCCTTGAAGTGATTTCTGAAATGAGAAATAGAAAGGGAGGTTCAGTATCCGCCTGGCCACCAGAACTGACCAGACAGCGAGACAGTGCGTCAGGCAGTTGGTTTGACTTACCAGGGCAATACTGAATTCGAACATTATATTCCTGAAGTCGAAGTGTCCATTTTAACAATATTTGAGACAGATTCTTTGCAGTGGTTAAATATTGTAGTGCCGAATGATCCGTAATGACATTGACAGTTAAATGATTGAGATAGCATTTAAATTTGGTGACAGCAAATAAAATAGCTAAGCATTCTCGTTCAGTAGCAGAGTAATTATGTTCTGCTTTGTTAAGAATTCGAGAGGCATATGCAATAGGATGCCCTCGTTGAGATAAAACAGCTCCTAGACCAACACCTGATGCATCAGTATAAATATTAAACATTTCTGCATGGTTAGGAAAAGCTAACACGTGTGGTGAAACCAATGCATGTTTAAGAGCATTAAAAGCAGTTTCTGCCTTCGTGGACCAAACAAAGTGTCTATACTTTCTTTTTAACGCAAATAAAGGTTCGCATAGAGTAGCGTACCCCGGAACGAACTGTTGATACCACCCGGTCATGCCCAAGAATCGAGATAACTCTTTTGCCGACTTAGGCCTGGGGAAGTCTGAAATTGGCTTGACCTTTGAGTTGTCAGTTAGAAGACCATTAGGGGTAATTTTCAATCCGAGATATACTAGTTCGTCCCATCCAATTTGACATTTGGCAGGTTTTAATGTCAAACCCGCATTATGTAGCAGTTCGAAAACTTGGTCCAACAGAGACAGATGCTCTTCAAAAGTCTCAGAAGAGACAATTATATCCTCCAGATAGACATGGGCACTAGGCCCGAGCACAGGACATAAGACTGTGTCCATTAGGCACTGAAACGTTGCAGGAGCATATGCCAATCGAAAGGGCATTTGTAGAAACTCATATGCTCCAAACGGGGTAATAAATCCAGTTTTTTCTACAGAATTTGGGTGGACAGCAACCTGCCAATAGCCACTAGCTAAATCCAAAGTTGATAGCCAGTTTGTTGACGATAAGTCCTGGAGAATATCGCTAACTATAGGCAACGGATAATTGATAGTGTTAGTCACCGCATTGAGTTTACAATAATCTATCACAAAGCGATACTCTCCAAAATGTAGCAAGTCAGTTTTTAGAAAAAATTAATAAAATAGTTTCTACTGCAGATAAAAAAGAAGCCCATAAAGAAGAGCTTAAAGTCATACTTGCAGAAAATAACTATCCTAAAGAAGAAATTGAGAAGCTTCTGAATTTTAATGGTACGAAGAACCCACAAAAGCAAGAAGTAAAATTCACTAGAAAAATTTCTTATCACAAAGGTTTATTTGAGGCTTTAAAGAGAATTAGTAAAAAATACAATATTAGGCTAGCTCCAAGTTTAGAGAACAAGGTTAAAAATTTTTTCCCTAAAATAGTTCAAAGAGAAGAAGATATTTTAAAAATGCAAGGAGTAGTTTATGAAGTAAATTGTAGTTGTGGACTATCTTACATAGGTGAAACAGGTCGCAAACTAGGAACTCGTATAGCTGAGCATAAAGCAGCTATAAAAAATTGCTCCAACAAGACTGGATTAGATAGGCATGTTAGAGAAACTGGGCACAGCATGGATTGGAATTCCCTTAAAGTAATCAGTTTCCAAAGCAATTTCTAAAAAAGAAAACTGAAAGAAGGAATAGAGATTGAGAAAAATCAAAATTCCATCATCAATGACTGCAAAGGATTTTCCCTGCCTAACATCTGGCAGGATTTGTTGAAAAATAACCTAAACCGTCAAGGTAAACCGTAACCATGATAGTGACAAGCAAAAAGTGACAACAACAAAAGAGCCTGAAGAAGGAGAAGAGTTTTCTCCGAAAATTTGCTATAAATGAAAAAATTTCCTAGTAAATTCCCATAAGTTGCTTTAGATTATTAATTCTCTCCAGATTGTTTTTGGAACAAGAAAAGCTGGTGCTGCCCAAGGACGAAGTGATTCTTTAATTATTCCCGAATGGAGCATGTCCTGAATTTGTTTTTGGAACTCAGCTTTTTTCTGGTTCGAACATGAATAAGGCTTACATGCAATGGGATTAGCCCCTTCCGTATCAAGGGTATGATACACCACCTGTGTAAACCCTGGCTTATCAGAAAATAACCCTGGTCTGCTGTGTAAAACCTGACCACGTTGGCTCTTGTGTTCAGGCCATAATCTGTCACTTGGAAGAACTGCAGAAAAATCAATAGGCTCTTCTGGGGTGGGAGGGCTAATCTCAGGCATTAAGATTAGGCCATGCTCGAAATCAAGTGTAAGCTTAAACATTTTAATGAAATCCACCCCCAGAAGGCAATCCATGGGTAACTCTTGGATCAAAAAGAAAGTATAAACAACTTGAACTTTGCCAATCTTGACAGGTAAATGAACTGATTCAGAGATTGAAAAAACATTATTGTCGGCACCTCGCAGGCATTGCTGGGAGGGCTCGACACAAGCATTTGGAAAGGTAGCAGCACAGAAATCAAAGTTTAATGCAGAAATGTCAAATCCAGAATCAATCTTAGTCGACACCACTACTTTACCCAAGGTGACAAGAATATCAGGCAGTAGCGGAGTTTGAATTGTTAAAAAAAGAGATTTGAGGTCTTCAGAAACACGAGGAGATAGACTCGACCCATCTACCTCCTGCTGAAGTTTAAATTGTCGTGAAACCTATGAGTATTTCTTGATTGATTTTGTAGATTTGCCGCAGCATCAGAACGTGCTGAGTTATAGTAACGTGCAGGAGAGGCAGCATTAATATAATTAGGTCTGCCTTGCCCCCAGTATTGTGTTTTTGATATGTCTTGTGAACCGGGTGTAGTAATTATCTCGGGGACGAGAAACTTGTTTGTTATCCTGGTTCCCATAATAGTCAGGATGTCGCATCTCTGGTGCCCGATGATGCAGCGGCACGTATCTAGACTGCTGATAGGTGTTCTCCACCCTTGACTGATAAGCAGCCTGCCTAGGCTGATAGAAAAATTTTTCTCAACGAAAGTTCTGTTTTGGCTGCTGATACCTATTAGTCTGAATAGGAGGTTTATGGTACTGCATAGGTTGGCGGTACTCTTGAACCTGTGAAGATTGCCCTTTGCTGTGGCATTCTTCATAGACTCGAACAAGTTTTAGGCATTTGTGAATGGAGACAAGACGTTGAACTTCCAAAAAATCCTGCAGGAAGAGATCCAGCTGCTGTAGTAAGGTGTCACAAATATCAGACTCGACTGCAGCGGGATTCCATAATTTGTAAAGTTGAACTGTTTCCAGCGCGAACGAGACTGGACTATCTGACGCTCGCTGTCACCTGGAAAACAGTTGTTGTGCAAGGCCGGCCTTATTGGTGCCAAAAGGAAAGACAACCAAAAATGCAACTCGAAATTGCGGATATGAGCCCTCTGGGTTCATTCGATGCCACTGTCTGTACCAGACCTTTGCCGTGTCTTGCAAACATGTGCCAGCAATAGATATCTGACAGTCTTCAGGAACATTATATAAGTCAAAATGATCATCAAGATCTTCCAGAAACCTAAGCGATCCGCTGTTTCCCCTGAATACAATAGAACCCGCATGGGGTACGTAATGAGCAAGAATTTTGCTCCTTCTCACGGGGGTGGTGGGATAAATTGCTGTTGAGGCACTGCAGTCGAAGTATGCGGTACATAAGCTTCGTACCTCGCGTATTCGCTGTCGGAACCACAGGCCTTGTACAGAGCACTTGGTGAATTATTTGGAACTCTATAACGCTGAGTGCGTAGATTGTCTGTTGTAGAATTATGAGCCTCAGGATCCTGTCTATAACAGTCATAGAAGAGACCGATAGGATCTGTGATACTTTCCCTGTTCCGTGACTTCTACTATGAATCTGTTCGAGTCCCTGTTTGGGCGCCAATGTGACGTAGAAGTCTTTTCGTACTTCTACGCTATTTTAAAAAAGCATAACCATAAGATGAAATAGTTCCTAAATTAAACCTTAACGGCCAGACGAAACATGTAAACAACAGAAGTCAAACTTACAGAAAGATGCTTTATTCAGGATGTAGCACTTCCATAACAAAACGGTATCAACATTAAACACACCACACAGCTCTTAACACAACGCTCCTTTCACAACGCTCTCCCCACAACGCTCTCTAAGCAACAGTTTAGTCGTTGTTTTTATCTCTCATTCTTATCTTATATCAGGCATACGTCACGTTCATTCAACCTCAATTCTGTTGCCAACGGTATTCGTTTGAGAGAAAAGATATCACATTAAGAGTGAAAAATAACTGAGAATAAACTCAAGATTTACATAGGGAAAGAAACTAAAAAGGAAAGTTAATTTAGAATATATGTCATAGTACCGTATAATTTGCCTAATGCCAACTGCTAAATTTCGTGGTTGTGTAAATCACCCCCAATAACTTTTGTTTTGTTTGTGGCAAATACACTCTGAAAATACAAAGAAAGCCAATAACTAACTTAGTTAAGAAGGCTTGTAAACAGTACTTTGATTGTGTTCTGGGAGATCAGGATAAAATCTTTGCACTGCATATTGCTTGCATAGCCTGCATAACTACCCTAACAGAATGGATGAAAGGAAACTGCCGAGCCAAGCTATATGGTTTGGTGTGAGCCAAAAGATCATCATACATACTGTTATTTTTGCCTCATGAATATTGCAGGGCATTCCATTAAAACAAAACATCTAATCAAATATCCTGATGCCTCTTCCGTACATAAACCTGTGCCTCATGGAAAACACTTACCTATTCCTGTCTGTAAGTTGCAAACCACTGCGTCAGAACCATCTGAGGAAAGCGAATCAGAAGATGCATGACTTGTAGATTACATCCCTGAATCTCATGACAGATTGCCACACTTCATAGAACTCATGAAACTTTCTAAACAGCAAGCTGAATTGTTGGGTTCTAGACTGCAACATTGGAACCTTCTAGCACAAGGGACAAAGATTTCAAGTTTTAGAACAAGAAAAAGCTGTTTGTCTGGATATTTTGAAATGGTTAATTCCATGTGTATGTGCAGTGACATCAATGGTTTGATGATGGAGCTGAGTGTTCCGCATAATCCGCACGAGTGGCGAATATTTATTAATGCATCTAAAGCTAGCTTAAAAGCAGTGCTATTGCATAATGGCAACAAACTGCCATCAGTGCTTTGGCTCATTCTGTGGTCATGAAGGAAATGTATGAAAGCATGACTTTGCTGTTGGATGCAATCAAATATAAAGATCATGAGTGACAGATATGCTGTGATTTAAAAGTTGCCGCACTGCTTACAGGTTTACAGGGTGGGTTCACAAAATAATGTTGTTGTTGTTGTTTTTTTTTTTTTTTTTTTTTTTGCTTGTGGGATAGCCGACTGAGACACCAAAAACCACTACAAAGTCAAGGAATGGCCTGTGAGGAAGTCGTACATTACTGGCAGGACAATATGAAACATACTCTATTGGTTGATCCGCGTAAAGTCATTTTGCCTCCGCTTCATATAAAGTTGGGCTTGATGAAGAACTTTGTAAAAGCTCTTGGTAAAGAAGGCCAGGCCTTTAATCATTTGAAAGAAATTTTTCCCATGTTGAGTAAAGCAAAGCTGAAAGAAGGTATCCTCATTGGGCCACAAATCAGGAAATTGTTTAAAGATCCAGCCTTTGCTGCTAAGCTCACAAATCTCGAGTTAGCTTCATGGACCTCTTTGAAAGCCATTGTGCACAACTTTTTGGGCAACAGAAAACACGAGAATTAGGTTTCCATAGTTACTTGTCTATTGGACAACTACAAGAACGTGGGGTGTAGAATGTCACTAAAAATTCACTTTTTACACTCGTACCTTGACTTTTCCCCGGAAAACTTGGGTGCTGTTAGTGACGAACAGAGTGAACACTTTTACCAAGACATCCTTTCCATGGAGCATCGTTACCAAGGACACTGGAACTCTTCGATGATGGGCAATTACTGTTAGTGTCTTTTTAGGGAGACTGATGAGACACCGTACAAAAGAAAAGCATCATCATCCCATTTCACCAAAGAAAATTTACATTATACTTTCTCACATATTAGCTTCGTGAATTCCTGTGCATTATTTTATTGCAATTTGTTGTTTATGTGAGTTTTTTACGTTATTAGGACAACATTACTGCGTTCTGAGTGTTATGTTTTGTTTGTATTTGAAATGGTCAACATTAGCCAATATCATATTATTGTATTTTTATTACTGATATATATATCTCCGAAATGTGATGTGATAGAAAAAATCTGTTTTACCTGCTGAATTCAGCATCCCCAAATTAGGTAAATCAACCCATTTACAAACCAGATACAGAAAAAAAAAGTGGTTGTTTTTTTTGTTGACTAGTGTAATCATCCCTTTTTGCAAATCTGATAAATCGCTCCTTTTATCCATGACAGCAACGAGTGATATGTTTTCAGATTGCCTACAACACACCTTATATACCCTCCAAGCCAGCTCACTACATGTGCCTTCTTTCATTGGCTATGTGCTTTTGATGTCAAAAGTAGGAGGTGGTCACAATAATGTGACTCGACTGTGTATGAACACTTTGAGCTCAGAATATTGAAAATGAGAAAAAGGACTATAGAAAGTTTACTTACATGCATTTGTTAGAAATCAGTGCAAGATGTCATTCAATCTATCCATTCTTGTTGTTCAATTTTTAATTGTTAGTGTACTGATGAGCAAAAAGATGAACATGCTAACAACAGTGCATGATTCATTCCATATCTCAGTGGCAAATATACTAGACACAGTTGATTGTCACCCTTTTTTTTTTTTTTTTCATGGGGCAGAAAACAAAATTTTAGACTTCAAAATTCTTCAACATGAGTTACACCAGAGGAGAAACTAATTTTTAAGTGTACAATGGATAAAAGCAAACACTTTTTTACATTTTATTTTAAAATCATGTTTCAAGATGCTGGTTTTTCTGAATTACATTTTTGGAGGTATAGAACTTTCTGAATAATAAAAGGTTTGAAAGAACAATACTTACCTTAAAATATGGAACCTCATCACACATGCTACAATAGCAAAATGACTGATACTGGAGAAGATGAAAGACTTTTGTCACAATAACGAACAGCTGCTGTACAAAAAAGCGCAGATGCACAAGTTCAAATCAGTAATAAATAAGTAGATCTATATTTTACTCAAGGTATCTCTCCTCTTACTTGTTTAGACCACTTATGACACCTATATATATATATATGTTTCAGTTGATTATGCAAATACAGGATACTGGATTAGGAATCAATTTCATGAACAGATCTTTTTTCCCCTTTTTTTATACAGTACAAGGAAAACTAATTTTTAAACAATATCAGTGTGTAAGCTTTGTTGTCAGTGGCAGTGCGTACCTACATAAAAGTTATGATCAAAAATCACAGGGGTAAAAATGGTTCATATAACAAAAAAGTTATTAACTGCAGTAAAGACTAAAACATACTAGCGTGACAAGCAAATACATTTAAAAGTTATGAAAGTGACGCTTTAGAAAAGAAAAACAAGTTGGTGACCAATTTTTAAACTATCTTTTGAACTACAGGCACAATAGAAATTTACATCAAAATACCAAACAAAAATGCATAACATCTTACTTATTAGAAAAGAGAGATTACAATAGCCAATTTCATTTTTGACAGCCCCCTCCTTTCTAGTTACATCTAACTAAACAAAACCCTTCCCTTCTACAGGTAATTTGAATCAAAAATTTAAAAAAAATGCTCACATGTAATACAAGCTACTATGTGCAGTGCATCATAATGAATTTACATGGCACAGAATGGATGATGATAGATCAATATAACTACCTGCTCTATATTACATAGAAGTGTGCAGTGCATGTGTCTGTGCAGACACTCATTCCATCACACATAAAACATAACAAGGTATCATAGAATTACGAAATATGTAATTCATGAGACAAACCTTAAGGGTTGTCTTATGTTACAAATGTGCTTTAGACTAAATATACATAATATCTAAGGTATTATTTGCCGGATATTGGCAAAGTATTTCGCACGTTGTTGCTCTGTGAGGCACGTGCTCCCAGCCCGAGAGAGGCTTATTGTTATGGGTTTTTCGATTAGTTAAAAAATTTTAATAAATGAAACGATTAGGTTATATTATTATCAGTTCACATTCATTCGTTCACACAATCAAACGTTTTAAATTTACTATTAATTAAAAGATTGTATTAGAAAAAGTTATACTCATCGGGTCGGGAGACGTCTCTCAAGAGGCTGTTCGTCATGTTGTTATGGCGAGTGCTTTCGGCACAGACGGTGTGCCATCGTTGGGCCTCCTCTACACCTACATGAGGGTTTCCTCATGTGTGTGTAGCCACTGGAGTTGCATGTCGGGAAACGAAGGGAAAGTTTTGCGGGCTGTATGCGTTAGGTAATTGCTTCTCATGTGTCGCCATCTATTGGATGAGTTGGTAGGTATATCAGTCATAAGTACAATTTTTTCCTTTTTTGTGTAGCTATTTTTGAGCTCTTGTTATTTATTTGTATAAACAGGTGTATTATTTTTAGTCCTTTATTAAATGGTGTGACTTTTTGTAATGTTCTTCTTTTTTTGTCTTTTTTTATGGATAAAATATGTAACTTACAAGACCCTACCAACCTGGATGCAGCCTGGAAGTCACTTATAAAAAGCAAAAAAATCCATAAAAAAAAAAAAAGACAAAAAAAATAAAAGAACATTACAAAAAGTCACACCATTTAATAAAGGACTAAAAATAATACACCCGTTTCTCCAAATAAATAACAATAGCTCAAAAATAGCTACACAAAAAGAGAAAAATTGCACTTATGACTGGTATACCTACCAACTCATCCAATAGATGGCGACACATGAGAAGCAATTGTCTAACACATACAAGCCCGCAAAACTTTCCCTTCATTTCCCGACATGCAACTCCAGTGGCTACACACACGCGAGGAAACCCTCAAGAAGGCCCAACGATGGCACACCGGCTGTGCCGAAAGCGCTCGCCATAACTACGTGATGAAGAGCCTCTTGAGAGACGTCTCCCGACCCGATGAGTATAACTTTTTCTAATACAATCTTTTAATTAATAGTAAATTTAAAACATTTGATTGTGCTAACGAATGAATGGGAACTGATAATAATATAACCTAATTGTTTCATTTATTAAAATTTTTTAACTAACCGAAAAACCCATAACAATAGGCCTCTCTCGGGCTGGGAGCACGTGCCTCACGGAGCAACAATGTGCAAAATGCTTTGCCAATATCAGGTAAATAATACCTTAGATATTATGTATATTAAGGTATCATAGATTGATTATGTCTTCAGCATTTTAAAGCAAGAGCTCTAAGCATTAGCTAATACCATTTTTAATACACTGCACGCATTTTCGCTCATAGTAAAAAGACTGTACGATAATAAGTACTTGTCACTGGCTTTAACACACTGAAGAAACAAAAAATTTCAATTAAATTCATAACAAAGATATTAACACTCTCAGATCGCATTAACGATTAATTTCATGCGATGGTAATATTAAAGAAACAACTATTTTTAACTCTTGAACAGCCATGACATCGCTGTTTAGACCAACGCAACTTTACAAAACTAGTTTCTCTACACCACAAGATAGTCTGAAGTAGTATGCTATGTTGGAGCTGCAGGCCATTTGTATTTGCCATTCTGGCAGTTTTTTGAACTTGACAAAGGAACTGTGAGATTAAGGTAACACATTTGTTTTGTTCATGCATGGCCACTCACATCAAAATAAGTTACCCATGTTACATGCAAGACTGGTGTAAGACATAAGTATTAAAAATACTGGTGTGTGTTCAACTGATAGTACAGTAGAAGTTGTGTTATCCAGATGTATAAAAACTGCAATACTTCACAAATTAGTAATTTAACGTAACCAAACTGCTTTCCTATAGACCAGTGCTTCCCAAACTTTAGAATAACATGCTTTTGCAACCCACCTAGCTTTAATGGACGACAGGGATATTTTTTAATTTAATAATATTTAACTGTTTTTTTTTATTATTGTATATAATTTTACAAAAAACTGATCTAAATTTCAAACTTAATTATTTTTATTACTGTTTTTAAATATGTATTATTGAATATTAATTTTCCAAAAAAAAAAACAAAAAAAAACTGATCTATTTCACACAGTGAAGACTATGCAAAGGGTGTGCTTGCTTTCAGTTTTTGTGCATGACCACATTGACATCCATGCTGATGCAATCATTCGCATATTGTTTTGAAATTCGATTTTGATTCCTATCATCGTGAAAATCCAACTTCACAGAAGTATGAAGATGTGAAAGGGAGAAGCACCTTCAATGCTTCAGTAGAAAGAGTTGGATACATTTGTGAAAAGCCAGCTACAACAATGTAAATATTTTGTGGCAAAAATCATTTTTAACAAAGTATCTTTGGACAGATTGACGAGTTTCTCATCTGCCTTTGTCGATATCCCAGTCATCATGTCACCCAAAAACGGATTTGTGATCCAGTTGTTTTGCAAATAATTTTTTATCTTTTCAAAGAAACAACGATAAAAATTTTCTTTCAACATATTCACATGTACAGAGATTAAACGACTTGCAGGTTTCACATAATTTTCAATGATAAAGATTTCAAATGTCTCAAAACCGCCCTACTTGAAATCTTCAATGTTCTTATTCCACAACAAAAGTTTTCTTGATGAAACCTTGAATTTTGTCATGAACTACAAATACATTAGGTCTCTGTACTTTGTTAGTACAAATTCAGTTTGTTAAATTTCAAAAGTATGTCTCTCAAATACGTGAGCTTCAGAACAAACTTTTCTATTTCCAAATAATTACAAAATTTTCACATTTCAAAATCTTTTGTGGCCCACCAAAAATCGGCTTGTGACCCACAGTTTGGGAAACACTGCTCTAGACAATAAAAGTTTATAAAACATCTGGGATTTACTGCATATCTAATAAATTTATTTTCTGCCTTTTATTTGTTTAAAATTGTTATTTGTCTAACCAAATGTTTACTTTTGCTTGGCCATATAGTGGTATTAAAACACACCTGTGGAAATGTTTAAAATTTTGTAATAAACTTTCCATTTTTGTGAAATTTTGCTCATGTTTTATATCCCTTAGGTCAGGACCAGCAAATCTTTCCAGAAGTGTGCTGAAATTGCCAATATTTTTACAAAAAACTGTTGCATGCAAATTAAAATTCAAAACAGCAAATATGATATTCTTAATGACTAATTTATTTACATTATAAATATCTCCAAATAATGGGTTTTTTCAAAGGAATAAAAGGAAAATATATCAAATTTTTGGGTAGCACTCTTACCCAAAGGGTAGGGGTGTTACCAAAAAAATTCACGTTTTGCACCCTAAATCTGACAATTAAAAAAATAAATAAATTTGACATATTTACACCCAAATCTGACAATTAAAAAATAAATAAATTATATAATAATTGATGACATGGTTATTCCTAGACTTAATAATGCTATATAGTAGCACCCCTACCCTGCTACTCAAAAGTTTGACATATTTTTCCTTTTATTCTTTAGAAAAAACCCATAATCTGGAGATATTTATAACGCATTAAATCAAGGAATAGCCATGTCATCAATTATTATCTAATTTATTTCTTTTTTAATTGTCAGATTTATTAGTTTCACATGTTATGCAACAAGAACTGGAGAATTGCAGGTTAACGGGGCTAATTTATAAGTAACTGATTCCTACATATACGTTGGACAACAGATATTCAGCGAGGACCACATCAAAGAAGAAATTAATAGGCATGTGAAGCTTGGTTGGAGTCTATTTGGAAGGAATAGTTTGATTTTCAAGAGCAATTTACCATCATGCCTTAAAAGAAAAGCGTTTAATCAATGCATCCTTTTTCCAGTTCCAACTTGTGGATCACAGACGTGGACCTTAATTAAAACAGGCATTCAAAGGCTGCAGGCAACTGAAAGAAATATGGAAAGATGAATACTTGGTGTAACCATGAAAGATAAGAAAAGGAACTCATATATCAGGAAAATGACAAGAGTGGATGATATTAATGATGATCAAAGAAAGATCCTCAAGTGACAATTGGCTGAACATATTACAAGATGAACTGACCACCACTGGACAACTGAATACAAATAACAAATCAAGAGACACAGAAAGACCCAGGAGAAGACCACATGGGAGATGTGTGGATTGAGAATGGTTGATGATTACATAATGCCAATCATATGCCAACACAGTCCAATACTGGTCTTGTACAATGTAACCAGAATTCAACTTTCACTTAAGGGTCCTCCGTACTTCATGAAAAATAGCTCAAAACACGCATTTGCAGAACGAAATTACATATATAAAAAAACAATTTAGAAATCCGGTTTTTTTTTTCACATGTCGAATAAACATTGAACCATCTTCCTGTGTTTCTATATTACCGTCACTTTGCAGAGTAATATTTTAATTATTATCCCAAAAGTGCAAAATAATGGGCAGATTGGCAATTATTTTTAGAAAGTTCTAAGTTTGATATCTGCTAGGTTAAAAAGCAGGAAAATAGTTTGATATTTTCTCTCGAAATATAAAAATTTGGGAACACATACGAGTGATATTATATATTGATTTTTCCATCTGCATGATACTACATTTGTTTCAATTTCGCATTTGGCGGAACTGAAACAGTACGTGGTATGGAGGACTCTTAATCAATGGGTAAAAACATTTGGATTAGCTATGTTTGCTGTCTCATTGGGCACATAGACCACAGGTTCACCAGCATTGCCGTACAAGTTAATCAGTATCTGTTGACAAAGCACTGGACACTCACACAGGTATATATAAAGATGCAGCATCTGTTTTTTTTTTTTTTTGGTGGAATTTCTAGTGATCTGATAAAGGACCCTGATAACATGGAAGGGATCCAAAACATTAGCAAATTAATTTGAAACAACTGATCTTTTCAGCATGTGTTTTAACATTCTTCTCTGAGTAAAGCCACATGCCTGTCTTTTGTTTATTTTATCACCAGCAGTTATGTTGTAGTTACTCACCCACTTTTGCTGAGTGAAAATTTCTAACAGCTTTTTCATTTTTACACTTTTTCACAGATAATTGCATCAACAAAAAATCAATGAGAAAGGGAGAAGAGTGAAAGAAAATTATGTTCATAAGCATGCTTGAGTGAAGAGAATGGGAAATGATGAATTCTCTTACAAGAAGATTCACCACTGGAAAACCAACACTGTTCAACATCAATGCACAAGGGGAAAAAATGATTTAGTGAAGTACATCATCTTATGAACTACATAACTAGTTGATAAATATCATTTACTTCACAAGCCGAAACTGGGGAATTTGGATAGAGTTTTATACACATGGCTTTTGCAGTAACTCAGGAAGGAGTCCCAACTATTGAGCCAATTTTTGTGCAGAGAGATGAAAAATGTTTTCACAAGAAATTTATTTTAACTGTACCTCTTTCATTCTAAGTTGTTTGGTTCATTTCTTTTAGCTTTAACATGGAATGAAAACACACAAATTCGAGGAAAAAGTTACTGAAGAATTTAATAGATAAGAAAGTTGATGAGCAGACATTAGCACACATTGGGACCTTTACTATATCCAGATGCATCTCTGAATGGTCCATGCTACATGTCCATTCTTGCAGACCATCTGCATTCATTCATGGTCATTATGCACCCACAGGACAATGGACTCTTCGAGCAAGACAATATGTCTTCCCACAGAGCTGTGATGATTAGAACATAGCTAGAAGATCATTCCACAGATGTTCCTAACTTGGAATGACCTTTCCATTCACTGGACATGAAACCTGTGGAAAAATTTTGGTGTGCTGCAGAAAGGTCCTTTTGAGCATTAGACCTTCTACCCTGGAATGTGAAAGAAATTATAAAAAGTGGTACAGCACGCATGGGTGGAGGTACACATGGAACACTTTTGTAACCTAGTGAACTCAATGTCTTGCAGTGTGACTGCTCTTCTCTGGACAAAAGGTATCTCTACCTGTTACTAGGTAGGTATCCCATGTTTTCTATCCACTAAGTATACTTAAAAAACTATGAGGGCAGCATTAGAGATGGAAAAAATAATACGTACAATTATGGATGCTGTTATCAGCATTTGAAGTTCATAAAGTATAAGCTGTAGTATTAAGAGCAGAAAATTATATTCCACAAAGTTATACTTAATGGAGAAAAACAATCTTTTTCTGATTCATGTTTATTCTCACATCTACAATGGATTTTGAAGATTTTATCACTAAATTCATGAAAAACCAATTCAACAAATTATTGAACTATTTACAGGGCCAACAACTTACTAAAGCAGTAAAGATAATATAGAAGAATGTTAATTAATGTACATGCAAAACATTCCAGTAAGCCATTTTCTTCTTGATGAATAAATAATTCAAAGAGTTTTAAACCTACAGACTTAAGATACCCCAGTAACCCACTTACTTGTTTGATGACCAAGTAATTCAATGTTTTACCAAAAAACTCCAGATACTGTACATGAATATGAGAAAGACCTATTTTAGAAGAGGAACTTGAGCAACTGATAATAAATACTTGGACAATAAGATGAGGTTCACAGTTTAGAAAATGCAATTCCAATTATATTGAGTTTTTCTGTTGTGTGTTTTACAGAATGTCTTGGGTGAAAAAAATCAAGAGCCACATGAATAACCTTTCAATTTACTTCCGATATTGGAGGTAAAAAATAGGACAAAAGTTTGCAACCACAATGACCCTAATAATTTGAGAAACAGCTGGAGAAATTTAATTAAAATTGAGCAGAAAAAAGAAAAAGTTCGAAAAAGGAGATCACTGACCAACAAGAGATGGCGCCACAACGCCCAAGAAGAAGCGATAGCAGATGACAGAAGCAGCCCGCGAGAACCACCGAAATGCCCAGCTGACACGGTCCGTGCTAGTTGGAGCAAAATGTCCCCTCGAAGACGGTATAGTAGTAGTACCGAAAGTACTCGGGTTAAGAATAAATATTGAAGTAAATGAGGATGCAGCAAAGGAAAAACTCATTTGGTGATGAGGCAAAATAATTCCAACGGAAAAAAAAAAAGAAGTGAACCGTGGCCAAATGGAAAAAAAACAACAACCCCGTGCCGCATCCACATAACGAAAATATGAATTGAAAGCCAAGCCCCACGTGCGGTAAGTGTTCATCGAACTTTACCAACTAAAAGTGAAGTAAGTGTTCATCGAACTTTACCAACTAAAAGTGAAGTAAGTGTTCATCGAACTTTACCAACTAAAAGTGAAGTTCAAAAATGCAAATGAATAACCTTGTTCATGAATTCACTTACATGGGAAAACCACACCCTGCAGTACTCAACTCCCCCTTTATATTTAGTACCACAGTAGATGATGTGAAACACTGATAATTCAAATATTTTATAAGATTCTGAAATCCTGAAAACAGAATCAGAAGTGCACTGAACTAGGCTGTTTAATTTTGCATTAACCTAAAGAATCAAGACAAAAGTGTACTGTACATCAACTGAGGTCCTTGTAAGTGCAAAACACAACGTTTACACACAGTAAATAAACAATTCATAACAATATCCCACCCCAATTCTACTTATGATGAAGCAAATCTACTCAAGTTAATTATGTGAAGTATATGTTATTGTTTGTGTTGAAATTTGATTTTCCTGTGTACAAAACCATGAACATCTTTTTCACTGGACAAACAAACTAAACAGTTTAAGGTACCATAAGTATAATGTGTTTGCTCATTTGAGCAAGAACAGGTACAATGTGAAGGACCTCATGTAGATTACACACGTACCAGAACTATACGGTTACAGAACGAAAACTGTGAAGAAATAAGCATCCGAAGAACAAAGAAACAAACCTCAAATTTAATTAATGAAAAAATAAACTGAAAACTTCTTAGGTTTTTCTCATGCATTTGGTGTCTTTAAACCAATAAGAAGTTTTTAAATATAATGTAATATGATTTTCAGCTTCAAGTAACAACACAAAAAATACAGGGTGATTCATAATTACTGTTGAGG
Source organism: Macrothele yani (assembly GCA_039090855.1). Lineage (NCBI taxonomy): Eukaryota > Metazoa > Arthropoda > Arachnida > Araneae > Macrothelidae > Macrothele > Macrothele yani. The sequence continues at coordinate 9,413,882 of CM077014.1, forward strand.
TTTCACTGGCATATAATTGGGAAACGGGAAACAACAAACTAAAACCACAAACATAATATGACAGATGACAACTAAAAGTTTTATTGCCTGTAGAATCAATACATCAGATTGCTGAACCACTTCGACAAGCACACCTTTCATAGCACGTAAGATATTCAAGCAATAACCAATTTATAGCCAAGTGTTTGCCAGCATTTGTGGCATTAATGCTGATATCACAGCACCAATTCTGGTCTTAGGTCATCGAGGGAGGTCACAGGGGGTCTGATAAATGATGTTTTTTACGTATCCCCACAGGAAGAAATCCAGTGGTGTGATATCGGATGAGCGCGGAGGCCAAGGAATGGGACCACCTAACCCAACCCAGCGCCCAGGAAAATGGAGGACAAGAACAGCCCAATGCGGCGGTGCGCGAACACCACATTGGGCTGCCGATCTTTCAACTGAGGCAACAAATACAGCTGTAGCATATCCAGATAGGTCACCACTGTCACTGTTTTCTCCATAAAGAAAAAGGGCGTCAACACTTCCGAACATGACAAGCGCCCCAGACGTTCACCTTTTGATATCTCATTCGACTTCTCGAATGGCAAGAGGGTTTTCGGAGCCCCATATTCTGCATTTATGCCGATGTACCCTCCCAGAGACGAAAATGTTGCTTCATCACTAAATATCCATGTGCGCCGGTAATGTTCATCAGCTTCAACTTTGGACATGTCTTCAGCAAATTGGAAAAACGGCGGGGTTTATCGTCCCACTATAAAGCCTGTACAGTCTGCAGTTTGTACACACAGAGTTGTAGGCGGTTATGGAGAACCCTCCAAACAGTCGTTTGTGGTATACCTAACTGCAACGCAGCTTATCTCGTTGACTTCTGAGAGTTTCGAGAAAAGGCTTCCTGGGCGTGATTAACATCATCCTGCGAAGTGCTCAGCCTTCCCGCTCCTTTTTGAAGCTACACACTACCAGTCTTTTGAAACTGCTTTAACCAACGTCAGACAGTATTATCAGAAAGTGGAGCTCTGTCATACTGCATTCTGTAACGACGTGTTACAATAACTGACTTTGTTTTGAAGAACCAGAATAAGCACAGTGCTTTTTCTTGAACAGGCAATAAGCAAATTAGGCTGGTCGGTGGTTCCCTATCCACCATAGAGCCCAGATCTGGTTTCCTCCAACTTCCACCTGTTTGGTCCAATGAAGGACAGCCTCTGGGAACAACAATTTGATGAAACAGATGAGGTAAAAGTGGCTGTGAAGAAGTGGGTACAACAGTCCACACCTGAATTTTTTCAAAGAGGATTCAAGAGTTGGGTTCAACAATGGTGCAAATACATCGCTTGTGATGGGGACTATGCTGAGTAGTATCTTTGTATAGAGAAAGAGTTCAGGGTGTCTCTGATTTCCAATGAACCAAATTCATGACTTTTCCATGACATCTTCAGTCAAATTAATCACTTCTCGACAACGCGTGGCACAATGACAACCATTCTAGAATCATCTTCTAGTACCCTTGGCTTGAGATCCCAGGTTATTTTTTATTTTTACAAACACTGAAATTAACTCCATCATGAGACAATAGTTTAGGCAAAACTGATGTGTCTATAATATCTTTGCTGCTAAAATGGCTATACGGTGGGGGATGGCTATTTAATGGACCCCTACCTAAAAGCCAGTTGAGATGAAAGCTGAATGTAATTCTTATGTCACTAAAATTGCTTGTTAACATGAATAATGTAATTATGTATGACTTGCACTATGCCATTCACTAAATTCTATGTGTCTAAAGAAATAAAAACATTCAACTCTCATTTAAGGATGGGGTATGGCTATTTTCAGAAATATTTATCATTACATCTATTAATACACAAATTCTTTTAACATGGTAATGCTGTAAAAACTTACAAGTGTTTTTTTAGGCAATATAAAAATTATGAATGTACAAAATTTATGAATTTATGGAGACTGAAATTTCACAGTGAAAGACTCAGTGTTTAAGTATCTTAGCTAAACTTGTTATCTCGTGTTTTCTTCTAGGTGCACAAACTTGTCTTCATTCAGCTGCCGATACCAAAAAGACAATTTCATGACCACCCACTCAATATCATTACTTTTTCATGACTTTCATGACCAGTAGACACCCTGGAGTTACTCTACCATGTACAATTTGAATGACCTCTGTCAGCTAATAAAAAAGTTATGCCCATTTTTGAATTACTTTTGGTACAACCCTCGTATACAGTGGCATGCACACAGGGTCTGGACTCTGCTTCCCCTAAGAATGCCCTAGCCCTTCATTCATCAGATCAACAAAACAGATTATGTCCTCTTAAAATACATTATGTTGACTACAGCTACATTAAAAAAATATCTTTCTGCAGATAGTTTTATAAATTTGATATTTTTATAATCAATCATTTTTCTGTACATGTTTAGTTTTTGTAATGGACCATTTCTGCATATCTTACAATGATTATCAAACTTGCCTTACTTATTTAAAAGTTTAACCTGCATGCATGTCAGTATTGATTTGCATCAGCATTCATTTTAAAAAACATATACATTCCCTTATATATTTTAATTTAATGTTTGCACTGTGGATTTCTTTGTCGCCCCTTCACCTCACCCCAGAGGAAACTCTGTGTGCTACTGTATATATGTATATATATACATGTCTTAAAAGGAAAGTCTTAAATGTCTTAAAAGAAGTTTCATCAATACAGTTAGTTAGTTAGTTAGTTAGTTAGTTGATTTTAGTGGCGCAAGGGCCAGGCTTGGCCAAAGAGCGCCAGACACAGAACTATCAGCTAAAGATTTTTAAAAGCGTGGAAAATGATTAAGAGCAGACAGGCTTGGTAAAAGTTAGAAAAAAGGATGATGAAAGCTGTGAAGACTAGTTAGTTAATTAGGTTTATATATAAATTTATTAATTTACTATTATAATTATTATATAACTTTTTTTAAAATAAGTTTTAAAACGTTAATCTGTTTTAAAAAGGAAAATACTGCGAAAGTATCGCAGTGGTCGCCCAAAAGCTTTTGAAGCGTAGCTGCGCCCTCGTCCAGCAGATGAGACTGAAGATAGTGAAACCGATGATTACAAAAACGAACACAACTACATAAAACATGAGAGATGGTGAGTAAACAGTCGCACGCCTCACACATTGGGGCAGCGTCGCCACACTCATCAATACACCGTTCCAGTTCTTACATATGGAGCAGAGACATGGACTTTAACTAAAAAAAAAAAAAAAAAAAGCTGCAGACAACTGAAGGAAGCATGGAGAGATGCATACTTGGTGCAACCAGGAAAGATGAGAAGAAGAACTCCTGGATAAGGAAAATGACAAGAGTGGAAGACATCGTGATGAGAGTAAAATTCCTGAAACGGCAATGGGCTGGACGTGTTGCCAGAGAATGAACCACAAATAGATAAGTGAAATTTTAGACTGGATTCCAAGGAACAGAAAAAGACCCAGAAGACGACCACACGGGAGATGTACGGATGAAATTCGAAAGCATGCTGGAGTAACATGGAGGAGAGTGGCTTCTCCCAACAACACGAGTTAAAAGCTAAAGATTCCTAGATTTTGGTCATGGATTTTTTATTTAGCATTGCATACTTTTCTTGGTGCATCCTTTTTGTTATGCAAAGTGAAGCCACAGGAGATTTTGACCATTAACAGTTCCAAGTGCAAGTAAATAAGTGTGAGTGGATGGTAATGAAAAAGCTAAAACTGTCTTACTGACCAAGCTATGCACAGCGACATGAAACCATTACCTTCAGTGAGCCACCACCTTGAAATCTCTTCTTGTTCCAGCTTCTGTCTACAATTAAGCAGCTATCATGTAAGACAGAACTAAAACTATTTATAAACTTCTTTCTATCTATGTCTATCTATCTATTTGTCTACCGGTCGGTTTGTCTACTGTGTAGCTTTGTGGTGTAAAGGCACACCTTCCCTGGGTGTTTGGTAATGGTGGGACCTTAGGCTATAGCCCTTTAGATGCCACCCCCCCTTAATCTTACCCTGTTAGTAACACTGTTACATGTATTATTTTGTGGGAGGGTCTCCTGTCATCAATAAATGCCCAGCTGCTCAATGTTTTTGTTCATTGTTTATCTAAATATCACCTTTTTTTTTTTTTTTTTTTTTTAGTGGCTGACAAGATCTCAAGATAATTTCCTAGTTGAAGGTGCTCTATGGCACCAAGTAGTGTCAGATAGAGCTGGTTTTGGTTCTAAAGGACCTCAGATGTCCTTGTCTTCTGGTGATGGTCCTAAGTTTTACGAACTCTTTATACAGATGGAACACCACTTTTCTGAATATACTTAACCAAGACAGTCAAATAGATATTACAGGCAGATGGATGCCAAATTAATTGGGAGTCAGATGCACAGTGGAGTGTTACATGTGAATCCCATAAGGCATCCTCAGTTGCTTGGAGGTTCCCTGTTCCAGGTGGTGTAATGGTAACATACTTGAATGTGAATCAGGAGATGCGGGTTCGATTTCTATGCCAGGACGATGTAATTTTTAGTTTTCTGAGGCATGTCTACTTGTATACTTAACCAACCTACAATCTCCACTTGGGAATGCACAGCTTTTTTTTTTTTTTTTTTTTGGATTGGAGGTTTAACGACCACCATAAGCAACTCAGTGGGCTATAAGCAGTCGCCCGTCCCTAATTTAGGGCCACTGGTTCCAGGGAAGGGAGAGAGTCAGCACTGTTAGACAAACACAACATCCATGCTTCACCAGGATTCGAATCTGGATCCATCTCGGATGAATGATCAGAAGTCATCGCTTAGACCACTGCGCCACCGGGGCGGCAATTGCACAGCTTCCATTTTGCCAATAACTCTTCATCCCAGGGAATCACCTACACAAAGTCACTGAGGATGAAAACTAGTCGTTTCACTGAAAGAAAACACTGAGCTCCACAAACAATGAAAACTAACAGTTGCAAATAACGATGAAAGCTAATGTATCACAATGGAAAAACAAATTTGCAAGAAATTAAGTTTTTCCATTGTGATACAATAGCTTATTTAATGTGCTGTTAAATTTGCAAGTTTTATTTTTTGGTTTAACAACCCCCAAATGCAAAGCTAATAAAGAGTCATCAATCCCTAATTTATGGCCACTGGCTCAAGGGAAGGGACAAAACCAACATAGTACAAGTACACCCATGCCTTGCAGGGATTTGAACTCTGTTCCAACTTGGATAATTATGTGAAAATTAAGTACATCTATGCGCAAAGAAATCGTTTAAATTCACAATCCAACAAAACTGCTACACACACAAACACACCTAACTTTTCATTAGCCTTTCCTGTTTCATGGATTATAATAAAGGAAGTTCTTCAAAATATTATCACATGATGCTTTATTGGAAGTCAACTGTTTTACAAAATTCAGTATAAATACATAACACTTGACAATGGATTTCAGTCAACTATCTAAATGCATTTGCTTGGAAATTGTTATCCCTTAGTAGTTTTGCTTCATTAAACTGTCTTCAGTTAGCTAACACTCAGCATTTGATTTAAAAAAAAAAAAAAAAAAAAAAAAAAAAACATAGTTCCTTGCTCACAGTAACAGTATTTAAGCATATTTTAGAAATGAAACAAAACAAGCAATTAAATTGTTACTTTAAATAATAATGCATTTGCAATGTGGTTGCCAAAGTTTTAAGTTTTTCCTACATTTATACGAATGCCACATAATTACCACATTTGTTTTGTGTGTGCAATATGTAAACCTTGAAATTCAGAAAAAATGTTCTTTCATAATATAATCTGCAGACTGTGAAATTCATAAAAAAGAAATCACCATATAAATTGCACCAGTGATGTTGATACCGAATCACAATTTCCAAAAGAAACATCATGATTTGTGGGATTGATCAGAAGTTCAAAGAAGTAAGAAAATAATGTAACTGTAGGAAAAAATCTGCAGGTTTTTTTTTTTTTTTTTTTTTTTTGTTAGGTGAATAAAGAACAAATATCCATAATGGTTTTTCAAAATGTGAATAAAGAGCAAATATTCCATTTTTTTTTTTTGGGGGGGGGGAGTTCCACAACAATACATAGTACATTGAAAATGTTTGAACTTGAAAGTGAACAAAAGCCTTATCTAATGCAATAATTCATGCAGCAAAAATTAACAAACGACAACAGCAATGATTATGATCTGTGGGATAAAACAGTGTTCATGAGTGCAGCTAAGCTTCTCACAGTACGCGATTTTTGCTCTTTAGAGCAAATAGTAACACCGTCGTCATTTAATCATATTCTCTGACAAAAAGCTTACAACTGAAAAATTACCTGAACACTTTTTTCCAACTCTTTGCGAACCTCTATGTAGTGCACACATTTTTCTTTTTCTCTTATTATAGCTCCTTTCCTGCACACTTACCATGTAATTTTTGTTTTTGTTTTTTTAAACTGAAGAACCGCAAAAAGGTTTTGTTTTTTTAATGGTGTATTACTGGCAGAAACAAGTAACTCTTTTAGCAGGTAATCTGTGGATTATAAGATAAAAATTACAGTACAAGCTCACAAAATCATGGGCCAACTAAGTAGTGGCATGGTAAAAAAGTATCATATTCCATGAATTTTGCTAGAAAAATAAATCTTGTGTTTATTCATTGCCACAACCTTAAGTCATAACATAATAGGTTCAAGCTTAATCATATAAATATACATTTTTTTCTTCTTCAGGGTTTAATGGTCTTCTGAGCACCTACAGCTAAAAGGCTTTTACATGAGAGGGAGGGGGGGGGATAGCATCAGGTCAAATAAAATATCCATGTTTTCTCTGGGTATTCACACAACAAACAGCAGTGTGACAGGGCAGAAGCCAACTCCCTATGCCACTCAATAATTCTACATAAAAGGTAAATTTACATGGTCATTGTGATTAGTTACGCATAATTTTTTCAAGATTACAGGCTTTACAAATTCATAGAGCAGCAGCATGGAAAACATTTTTGAACATAAGGAGGAAACAATTTTCATTTACTCTTTCTTTTAATACTTTAAGCAAAGATTAAACTAAAAGAATCAAATTCACGTAACTCTTGATAAAAAAAAAAAAAAAAAAAAAAAAACCACTAACGTATAGTTTCCACAATGGAATATAATGAACCACATCACTTTACAGTTAAAAATAGGATTTAAATTAATGTAAGATATAGAATATTAATCTATTTTACAGATTATCTGCACAGAAAAACACCTATTAATTCAATTTTTAAAACAGTTTTTAGAACAGAAAGACACTTCAAAACGGCTTTAATACAAGTGATGCTTCATATGACAGTGATTTTTTAACTAAAATGATGGATTCATTGATAATTTCACATGAAAAAAGTAATAACAAAAGAGACAGGAGTACTAAAGTTCAGGACATAAAATACGTGAATGGCAATTTAATGATTCAGATGCAAACCTAGTTTAACATAACACTTATGATAGAAAACAAATGGCACTAAAAATAATAATTAACCAATCTGAAGGTGGCACAGGAAAACAATGGATGAACCACATGGTATCACTTAAACTGAAAGAGCAGGCATGAAATGTTATTACTATCATCTACAGTCCATTTAAAGAGATCAATAAATTGTTTATATATAAGTAGGCAGGCTCAGTCAAATGTGCTTCCTGAAACCATTTTGTGCTGAACAATAATATTATTTCCTCTTTATTTATAAAGTGCAGCCATTCAATGACACATTAACACACTTAGAATCAAGGTCTGTCACCATACTATTCCAAGATTTTTTTTAATTTGGAAAAAAGTTTGTCAAACCTATCTGAACACAATATCATGAGATGATATACAAATTATTTTGTGAATGGCATGATGTACTAAAATCAATATTTTGCATAAGTTCCCAATTTACAAAAAGGAAAAAAAAGTGCTACAAAATTCAACATACAGTCTGAATTCTTGACTTAAGCCGTTTTTCTGTATTTTTGACATTGAAGGGAATGTTTACAAGTCTTTTTATGTCTGTACAAACCAGTAATGAAGGAATATGATTTCAAGCAGCCAGGGCAACTATAAGATTTGCGCTCACTTCTGTGGCAATCAAAATGTCTTTCCAATGTTTGTTTGTTGAAGAACCCTTTACCACATACATGGCAAAAAGTCCTTTTGCCAAACAATGATTCTGTTGAAACTGGAAAAGAGCTGCACAGGTTCAAAATGTCATCTGCAAAATTGTTCAATGCAAAACAGTTAAGAATTACATTTACCCAATGTTTTTAACTTTGATGCAATCATTTCCAAGAGAAAGCATACAAAATCATGCAAAAGCGATAAAAACAGTTACTGATGAAAAGGTAAAAAAATGCTGCAATCTCAAAATATTTACATAGTTGCTATGGAGATGATTCTTTGGTGAGCTCATTTATCACATCAAAAAAGGTTTTTAATATTATTATTATTTAATAATAAAAGACATTCATTTGCAAATGTTTTAATCTTTTATGTCTGCAAGGACATCATACATATTTGAGTGAAAGGAGCCATGGGATTTTATGGCATAAAGACTTCATATGCTGCCACAAGTGAAAATAAGAGAGAGGGGAAATAACAAAACTTTTGGAAGGAATCAACTTAAACGGAATAAACACACAAAACTAAAATCCAATGTAATATAAAAAATTTCATAATCACTCTTTGTTCATGGCCTAAATATATATATATATATAATTAGGATAAATATTGTTAAATTAATCAATAAGAGAATTCAAATGGTAATATTAAAAAATTACCATTTTCTCCTTTTACTTGAAGATACTACAACTGTTGCACCTTACGGCACTTGCATATGCTTCAGAATTACCAGTGAATAATTTCTTTAACAGTAAAAGAATTCTTGAAATCTTCAATCATGCGCGTAATTTACGTTGAAAATTATAAGCGGGACGTTTCAGTAGCGACTTCTACCTTCATCAGCCATGGAATGAGGCACGTGGTAAAAGCTTCAGTTGTTGCCAGATTTCGAAATTGCTTTCCAAATAATAGGAATGTTAAAAGGTGCATCAGTATTGCAGGTGTTAGGAGTAAGGTAGATTTCAATGCTTTTGTGGTATCTAAGGGCATGCCGATTGCTGAACGAGGCAATCCGCTAACATTGTGCCAATCGGGAGAAGCGGACGTATCGCTGATGGTTAAAATTGAAAGGGAGTTGGAAGGGCTGCCTTTCTTAACATCAGAGATATGCTCCATCAATCATCGGTTTATGCTGTGGTAAGTACTACCAATATAGTGTGTAACACCTGTGGAAGTGTTGATAGGATAGAGTAGACACCTCAAATGTGTTTACTCTATCCCTATCTCTCAATTTTAACCATCAGCAATACGTCCGCGGTTCCTGATTGGCACAATGTTAAGCAGATCGCCCCGTTCAGCAATCGGCATGCCCTCAGGTACCGCGAAAGCACTGAAATCTACCTTACCTCTAACACCTGCAATACTGGCGCACCTTTTAAAATCCTTATTTTTTGGAAATCAATTTTGAAATCTGGTAACAAATGACGCTTTTACCACGTGTCTCATTCCACGGCTGATGAAGGTAGAAGTCGCTATCGAAACGTCCCGCTTATAATTTTCAACGTAAATTACGCAGGTGATGAAGATTTCAAGAATTATTTTAATGTTTTGTGTGTGCGTTTTCCTGCCAATTATTTTCACTATGATTCTTTAACAGATTACAAATACTTCTTTTTTCACAAAAGCTTGCAATACCTTTCAATTTGTTTTCTATAGCATCATATTAAGGAATTGCACACAACATAGGTTTTTGTTGCATCTTCAAAACACCATAAAAATTTCACAAATACAATGCAGAGATTTCCATTTAACTATTGTGAATGCTATATCACTAAATAGTTTCCAAAAAGTGTGTGAGACACCCTGGTGGTGCAGTGCAAAATGTGTGAGCTGCCCAAGTGTTCCAGTAATCTAAGCATTGGCTTCTGATCTTTCACCCTATTGGGCTCGGATTGAAGCTTGAATGAGGCATGGGTGGTGCATTTGTCTTACGCCACTGACACTCGCACATCCCTGGTACCAGTGTTCCTAAATTAGGATGGATGTCAGCTTACATCACTTGGAGTTGCTCACAGTGGTTGTTAAAGTCCGAAATGGGGAAAAAAACAAAAAACTGTGTGAAATAATCCCCGCAAGTACAAGTTCGAGGAATTAACAAAAGGGTGGATAAAAAATCAACCCTGCAAAGAAAATATGAATAGATTAGTAAAGAAGAAAACGAGAAGTGAAAAGGAACAGAAGACAGGGAGAACTTCCCAAGAAACAAATTCATTTTAAAATACACAGCTGATACGTAGAAAACGTTTATGATGAGCTAAATGTATATGCCCTACCATACAGTTTGTCAAATGTACTTTGCAACAGAAAACATTTGGAGAGACTATAAAGCAGACAGATCATCATTTACAGGGTGGAAAAGGCAATTGAAATCATAAACTCAAGAATGCATTTATGTGATTCAAAAGGCATAAATAACTTTAAAAAATGTGCTAATGAGATTTATAAACAAGTTAAAAATTAGATTAAAAATATTTTGCCAAGCAACGTGATGATTTAAAATATATATAATGCACATATAACACTCTGACATTCTTTTAGGCCATATGATATTCTTCAATTTTTGAATGACATTCTTTTAGGTCATATGATATTCCTCAATTTTTGAATGTATAACCATGAATTCTAAAACCTTTTAACATTTAAAATCTGTTAGCTTTAAAATTTTCTTTTAACTGAATTAACCCTGTGTAACTGAACCCCGTGGTACCAATACATATACAATTACACCAACAATTTAGAATTTTCTACAATATATTATTTAAAAGGGGAAAAAATGCTTTAATTTAGTATAACATGAAAAACAGATAACCCAAAATTAAAAAATATTATCATCCACCAACAGACATGAAAAAGAACTCAGGATCAGCATCAACAGACAACTATAAACAAAATGTATTAATCAAGAACCCGCTTCTTTAGCACAGCTGTTGAAATATTGGAATTCAAAGCGAGTATCCACACAATCTATAATTAAAAAATAAGATAAAACACATCTGCTCATTCTGTCAAAAGAGGGCAGCAGTACAACTCACAACACATTGAGATACGTAACTAAGACATGAGCAATACATTTCCATCACACCTATGACGAAATAAGCTAAATGCCAACATTTCGAACTAAAAGAATATTGTGAGTATGAAAAATCATGTGAAAGTTGAAGGTGGTCTGAGGATATTCTGAGCAGGGAAAGAAAGCATTTAGCTGCATGGTGACTGACAAGATTCCAGGCAGTATTGTATTTAATTCTTGCATTATTTTAATCCAGGATGTGTTGTATTTAATTGCATTATTTTAATTATCTGATATTTGACAGATTTTTCTGTCAATAATCCTTCTTTTAGCATGTCTTTTCTAAAAAAAAGAATGTGCTTATATTATCACTTTGCATGTCTTTCCGTCCATTTGTGGACATTATATCTCCTCAACTATCAGTCCAATTTTTCTGAAAAGAAAAAATTTGTATTGGGAAGATTGAAATGTGAGAATGATATACCTTGTTTTTTTTTTGTTTTTTTTTCCGATGCCCAACTTCCCTGCTAGAGAGCATAAATGCACAAGACATCGAATTCAAAATACATTTTATTTCATACATTTGCTTCTAAATATCCAATTGAAAAATTATTTTTCCTTTCAATGCCATTTATATCAAAGACTGTCTTAGGTACAGTCTCTTTTTCAAGTAACACACAGATTTTCCACTAGGGGGTGTATGGGTGAATTGTGTTCTCAATATATCTCATGTGATTTTATCATAAAGTTCACATACCATTACGTGACTAAGAGGTTCTTCATAAAGATGCTTCAACATCTGTAAGTTTTCTGTTTTACACGTTATAAAGTGGTTACAGTCTGCGGTGGTGCCTCAAGTTATTCGATTCAGATCAAATTCAGTTAAAAGTCCTAAAAATGTTACTTACCGAAGTGTGTCTTCGATCCCACATCGGTAGTTTATTGAGAGCCTTTTGGTCAAGAGTTGTGTCCTACTTCAATATCATTGTATGTGATGTCAAGATGTCAAGCCATTAGGGATAACAGGGTTCTGGCACATTATGTTGTGTTGACTTCATATAGAGTAGGGAAAGATTTTCCAGATAACAATTAAAAAATTTCTTGAATTAAAAGTCACTATATACACTGTTTACATATCTTGTGCAATATTATATCCATTAAGTTCATTCCACTTGGAGCTCTATGTCGTACTTGGCCATTAGGGCTATTTCGTCAATGTTGAATTCTCATAGAGTTGCCGAAGAAATCTCCAAGTTAAGTTAGGTCAGGTTCGTACAAGATAAAGAGGTTTAAAAAACCCAAAATTAAAATCACTATATACATTATATACACTACCTCATACCGTCCACTGTCCTAATCGCCATAATATATATTGCTGACTTCATATAGAGTAGGGAAAAGTATTGGGGCAGTGGACGGTAACTGGGCTGAGAAACAACGGAGGACAGTACTTTTCACAGATCAATCCAGATTTGCTTTGCAGGGTGATTCAAGACGTGCTCTGATCTGGAGTGAATGAGGGGCATGATGTCCTCCCTCTATGACACATGAAAGAGACACTTATGGTGGTGATAGCATGCTGGTATGGGAAGGCATCTCATTAAGAGGAAGTACACACCTCTATGTGCTTCCAAGAGGAACCACATAGAGGTCATTCATGGTTCCAAGAGAAACCATGAATATTTGACACTATAGGATGATGTCCTGGACTCTTATGTTCATCCCTATGCTGGTGCTATAGGAGATACATTTCTGCTACAAGACAATAATGCTTGTCCTTATCGAATGAGGTATGTAGAACAATATCTTTAAAAGCAGACAATTGTCTGTGTGAATTGGCCAACCAGGTGTCCTGACCTTCATGTTGTCGGGCACATCTGCGATGCCCTAGGGAGACATATTGCTGCAATTACTCCCTCAACAAGACCTAGAGGGGCTTAGACAAGCTTTGCATGAACAATGGTCGTTACCTGCTGAACTCTTAGATAGCATCATCAACAGTGTGAAACATCACTGTGAGGCCTGTATTGCTATGAGGAGTGATCCCAGTCCCTATTGAGTTATTTTGGCTATATCATTCTTACACTTTATTTTTCACCTGGTAGAGTACGTGTCATTTTTGTTGGAATGAAGTGTTTTGTTTTAGAATTTTTCTGTAACATACAATAGAAAACAGGTTTTCACCAAATTTCATAATATTTCAGATTACCTTATATATTGGACACCTGTCCAACACACAAGGTTTAACATAACGTGCAAAACTGTAATAACAGATTTAGGGCAACTTACCATTCTCTGGTTTTTTGCTCCATATTTCACATTTCCACCACGTGAGACAGCCATAGTGTTGCATGTTTCGTACAGGTAGCATGGGGGCTCTTTAACTTTTTCAGCTGAAGTCATTCACTTTTGTTACTTTCTATTCTTGGTCATTCTGGAGGCTTCATGTAGTAATCTGCATATATTTCTTCATTTATAACAAAAAGGTGGTCACGTCATATATATCAACACAACATAGTTCCGATCCTATTGTACATATCAACATTCATAAAACTATTGGGTTCTTTATCTCTCCCTTGTCATATATACATACCTTACATTCACACATTTCTTTATACACTATATACAACCTGCAAATACTCAAACAACTCACTATATACATATATACATATGACCCTTTAATCTCAGTTAACTACATCTATGTTTTTATCAAAACAGCCTTCTGCTTGCTCATATCTCCTTTTCTTTGTGAAAGGGCTTCGCAAAGGAGCTCTCCTATGCCGCTCTCCACCCTCAGCAAACACCTCAACCCACGTACTTTCTGTAGCTTTCTGCTACCATCCTCAGAAGGGAACAACTCTGACCAATACCTATGGTATCAGCAGAGTAAGTAAGTGACTCCTCCGGAGCAACATCAACCTTTGAAGCTCCGTTCTCTTGGCTATTGTAACGCCATCTCTTGATGGCTTTAGTTTTTTTGATTTTCTAATCTTTTTATTTTTCTGTTCAACTCTTATTAAATTCTTCCATTTATTTTGTATTATATTTGGATCATTATGGTTACATACTGTATTTCTATTTTCTTCAATCAACACAGATTCTGCAATCCTGAGGTGTTTTTCAGATTTACAACTCTTTATTATTTCAATCTTGTCAAATTTTGGAAATTGTTGGTTGGCCAGACAGTACTGAATGAGTGCTGTTTTTTCTTCCTTTTTCTGCCAGTTTTTTATATGTTGTTTCAACTTGTGTTTTAATTTATTTTTGGTGCTTCCTATATATGACATTGGAGGATTTTCTATAATAGAAATTGAGTACATGCCTGCTTTCTCTAATTTGCTGATATTGTCATTTTTAGACATCATATTCTTGATGGTACTCACTTTGCTTCCAATTTGAACATCATATTTTTTACACATCTTATTAATTTCTATTGTCACACCCTTAACCCCTTAACATATGGGAAACCATAAATATATTTAGGTTGTTTTTTAGTTTCAGCAACTTTATAATTTATTTTATTTTCTACTTCAATATTTCATTTTTTTATTAATTGTCTGGGATAACCAAAACAGTCAGCAATTTTTTTTATGAATTCAATTTCTTCATTTACAAACTGATCATTTGCAGAGTGTGTATATGCTCTCTTGATCAAAGTCTTTAAGCTATTACATTTTTGAGTACTAGGGTCCCCCTAGTACTCCTAGTACCCAAAGAGTTCAAAAACCAGAAATAATTTGCAATACATAGAGTGTACCAAAAGAAATCATATGCTCCAGTATTGATTCCTTTCAATTCAGCACACCCTAGTACTCAAAAATGCAATAGCTTAAAGACTTTGATCAAGAGAGCATATACACACTCTGCAAATGATCAGTTTGTAAATGAAGAAATTGAATTCATAAAAAAAAATTGTTGATAGTTTTGGTTATCCCAGACAATTAATAAAAAAATGAAATATTGAAGTAGAAAATAAAATAAATTATAAAGTTGCTGAAACTAAAAAACAACCTAAATATATTTATGGTTTCCCATATGTTAAGGGGTTAAGGGTGTGACAATAGAAATTAATAAGATGTGTAAAAAATATGATGTTCAAATTGGAAGCAAAGTGAGTACCATCAGGAATATGATGTCAAAAAATGACAATATCAGCAAATTAGAGAAAGCACGCATGTACTCAATTTCTATTATAGAAAATCCTCCAATGTCATATACAGGAAGCACCGAAAATAAATTAAAACACAAGTTGAAACAACATATAAAAAACTGGCAGAAAAAGGAAGAAAAAACAGCACACATTCAGTACTGTCTGGCCAACCAACAATTTCCAAAATTTGACAAGATTGAAATAATAAAGAGTTGTAAATCTGAAAAACACCTCAGGATTGCAGAATCTGTGTTGATTGAAGAAAATAGAAATACAGTATGTAACCATAATGATCCAAATATAATACGAAATAAATGGAAGAATTTAATAAGAGTTGAACAGAAAAATAAAAAGATTAGAAAATCAAAAAAACTAAAGCCATCAAGAGATGGCGTTACAATAGCCAAGAGAACGGAGCTTCGAAGGTTGATGTTGCTCCGGAGGAGTCACTTACTTACTCTGCTGATACCATACGTATTGGTCAGAGTTTCCGTCCCCCCTAAGGATGGTATTGGAAAGCTACAGAAAGTACGTGGGTTGAGGTGTTTGCTGAGGGTGGAGAGCGGCATAGGAGAGCTCCTTTGCGAAGCCCTTTCACAAAGAAAAGGAGATATGAGCAAGCAGAGGGCTGTTTTGATAAAAACATAGATGTAGTTAACTGAGGTTAAAGGGTCATATGTATATATGTATATAGTGAGTTGTTTGAGTATTTGCAGGTTGTATATAGTGTATAAAGAAATGTGTGAATGTAAGGTATGTATATATGACAAGGGAGAGATAAAGAACCCAATAGTTTTATGAATGTTGATATGTACAATAGGATCGGAACTATGTTGTGTTGATATATATGACGTGACCACCTTTTTGTTATAAATGAAGAAATATATGCAGATTACTATATGAAGCCTCCAGAATGACCAAGAATAGAAAGTAACAAAAGTGAATGACTTCAGCTGAAAAAGTTAAAGAGCCCCCATGCTACCTCTACGAAACATGCAACACTATGTCCATGGCTGTCTCACGTGCTGGAAATGTGAAATATGGAGCAAAAAAAACAGAGAATGGTAAGTTGCCCTAAATCTGCTATTTCATAATATTTTGTCATGTATTTTTTGAGTTATTGTGATTTTTCTGTTTTTCCCCTTAATTTATGGTTTTGTTTTGCAAAAGTATACTTTAATCCACCCATCAACCACACCTCACTCATCCAATTTAGCCAACACTAAGGAATGAAAATGAATGAGTTGAGTTCTAAATAAGTACTAATTAACTGTTCCACTACAAAAGAGTTGAACCAGTTCATAGAGACTAAAGAAGAGTTGAACTAAAGATTCCACTAAAGAAGAGTTGAACCAGTTCATAACTAGACACTAGTGGTCTGCCAGGATGTCCTTCTTTATGCAGTTTTAATTTCCCAAAGAGTTCAGTGACTCTAGGACCCAGAGGTGGGTGCACGTTATCTGAGATGGTAGGTGGAAGAGTATGTTGACATTTTAACCTACTTAATGCTGCTATTGTAGCTACAGTAGGGTCAGTAGGTATAATTGCATGTGGAGTTTTTTCTATGGCCTGATTCATTTTTGCATCATAGTAAACTTTATTAAGTATAATAACTTGAGTAGTTTTATTCACTGTAATTATAACAAGTCTCGGGTCTTGTTGGAGTAGTCGTAGTTGTTTTTCTTCTTCTTGATTGCACGTTGAAGTAGGGCATTGTTTACTTTTTGCCAATGAAGTGATGGCTTTGGCCACTTTATATCTTGTTTCTTCTTGGATGGGCTGAGGTAGTGACTTGATTATGTTTTCAACATCCGGAATAATTTTGTGCCTGTTGATTTTTGATACAGGGTAGGCATATTTTAGCCCTTTTTGAAGAGCTTTTATTTGGGTGCAATTAAGCTGAATATTGCTGAAATTTATAAAAGATTTTTGTGGGTTAGTATGGTGTGGTTTAATTCAATGGTTATTTGTTTTATATTTTGTTTCAAGTTCAATTGTTACCAGATTTCGAAGTTTTTTAATATGTGTACTTTGGATGTTGGATATTTTGGTAGAACATGTAGCTGTAAATGTTATAAGCATTCTATCCAATATTATTGGGTGGATCCATTTTGTTAGCTTTAAAAAAATTTTGTAAGATTTCTGTTGTAGAAAGTCTATGAATCCTCTTTTCAGGCGGATTTCGGAAGACAATCTCCTAAACTCCGCCGTTTTCAGAACTGCATCACGTTTTGATCTTGGGATGTTCCAGATGATGAGATGTTTAGGAATAACCTTTAAGTCATGGCAATTCAAGAGGAATGATAAGTGGACTTCTTTGGCAAGCTTCATTCTCTATTTTAGGAAGGTTCTGGATATCAGTTCCATAATTCAAATATAGATGATGGAAGTAAATATACGTACCAGGCAGCAGCTGAAAGTACTAATTAAATGTTCTGTCCTGTTTTACATTGATATCCGCCATCTTTACACGATCTTTTTCAAATAACAGATTCAAAATAACGCATTTGCCTGTTTTAATGATTTATTTTGATGAAGGTAATTCTTAATTCATACAGTAAATATTAGAACTTTCGGGCCCGCAACAGACCCACCTTGAGATGTTATTAGGAGAATGGAACCGAGTATGATTTGAATACAATAATGATATGTGATATTTCTTGATATTGTCACATGCTCGTGATGGACATCATATCTCGTGAATGATTTGATAACATCAATAAATATATTACATGTCAAGCAATGTATTAAAAAATTATAAATGAAGGAAATAATTGGTGTAAGTCTCTATATGTTAAAACACATTAAGCACCATTTTCCAAGGTAAAGGGATGTGACAAGGAGTGTCATCATTGCAACATACTTCACCAACTTTGTGAATAAACAGACTTTCCATTAGAAGGATTGATGCTTTTGAGTAGGGTGTGGCGAGGATGTTGCATTCGCTCCAACATGGGTAATGAGATCCCTTGTGTGATAGCCTTGATATGGAAGTCTTTGACGAGTTTGTCCTTCTATTATATTGATGCTCTTTTAAGCGAGCTTTTAATGAGCGAAGTGTAGAACCAACATATATACAATCTACATCTTGAATGTCTATAGTCTTCAGTGGGATGATATATACTCCATATTGGTTGTCCAATGGAACAACATCTCTATCATTTTTCATTCCTGATAGTACATTGTGTGTTCGTATACCGAAGCCAATATTGTGACAATGGCAAACGTTTTTGAGTATATTGATGATTTGGGGAATGTATGGTAGTGATCCCACATATTTAATTGGTCTACGATCTTTTATTAAAGTACTATCTAATGTGTGATTTATTTTCTTTATGATAGAATTAACGATATCATCTGAGTAGCCATGATGAGATGCAGATATTTTAATTTTGGCTATTTCTTTATTTTGCAATGTTACTGTCGATGAGTGGCTAAATGCTTGTCGTACTTGGAATTGGATGAATGTGAGTTTTTGGTTATATGGATGAGCTGATTGAGATGGAATCGTGACGGTAGAGGATGTGGGTTTTTGATACACTGGGTATTGAATAGTTTGTCTATGAGGGTCTCGTTTTAAATAACAATCCAGAAATGGTAAGGTATAATTCTTTTTAAATTCCAATAAGAACTTAATAGATTGATATTGAGATGATAAGCAGTCTATGAACTGGTTTAACTCTTTTTTAGTGGAAGGCCAAAAAACAAAAAAAAAAACAAAAAAACAAGAATGTCATCCACGTAGCGTAAATAAAGTCCAGGGGTAGTTGGAAATGATTCAAGTAAATGATTCTCTAATTCCTGTAAGAGAATTTCAGCTAAGACAGGCAAACCCATTGGTGCACCTTCAAGTTGATGATATATATTTCCATTAAAATGGAAGGAAATATGAGCGGTTTGGTTATCAAGTGTAAGGCAGAAAAAATGGCTAAATTTCAGATGTAGAGAAAGCTGCTTGTGTTCCAGTTTTGATTCAATAATATTATGTACATTGTGTATTGGAACATTCAGAAAAAGGGATATGACATCCAATGAAGCCATCATGAAATTAGCTCCTTTAGAAGAAAATTCTTTGATTTTGGCCCGGGCTTGACATAAACTGGAAATTGAGAATTTAGAACATTTTGTTAATGGTGAGAGCAATTTGGCTAGAGTATCTTCTAATGTCCTAGTTGGACTGGCATAATTAAGACACTAGTGGCCTGACAGTGTGCTTCATTGACAAAAAGTAAACATTGCCCTACTTCAACGTGCAATCAAGAAGAAGAAAAACAACTATGACTACTCCAACAAGACCCAAGACTTGCTATAATTACAGCAGATAAAACTACTGAAGTTATTATACTTAATAAAGTTGACTATGATGCAAAAATGAATCAGGCCATAGAAAAAACTCCACATGCAATTATACCTACTGACCCTACTGCAGCCACAATAGCAGCATTAAGTAGGTTAAAAAGTCAACATACTCTTCCACCTACCATCTCAGTTAACATGCACCCACCTCCGGGCCCTAGAGTCCCTGAACTCTTTGTGAAATTAAAACTGCATGAAGAAGGACATCCTGTCAGACTACTAGTATCTAGTTATGCCAGTCCAACTAGGACATTAGAAGAAACTCTAGACAAACTGCTCTCACCATTAACAAAATGTTCTAAATTCCCAATTTCCAGTTCATGTCAAGCCCTGGCCAAAATCAAAGAATTTTCTTCTAAAGGAGCTGATTTCATGATGGCTTCATTGAATGTCATATCCCTTTTTCCAAATGTTCCAATACATACTGTACATAATATTATTGAATCAAAACTGGAATCACAAGCAGCTTTTTCTACATCTGAAATTAAAGCCATTATTTCTGCCTTACGCTCGATACAAAACCCCTCATATTTCCGTTTTAATGGATATATATATCAACTTGAGGGTGCACCAATGGGCTCACCTATCTTAGCTGAAATTCTCTTACAGAAATTAGAGAATCATGTACTTGAATCATTTCCAACTACCCCTGGACTTTATTTATGCTATGTGGATGACATTCTTGTTTTTTTTTGGTTTTTTTGTTTTTTGGCCTTCCACTAAAGAAGAGTTGAACCAGTTCATAGACTGCTTATCATCTCAATATCCATCTATTAAGTTCTCCATGAAATTTGAAAAGAATTATACCTTACCATTTCTGGATTGTTATTTAAAACGAGACCCTCATAGACAAACTATTCAATACCCAGTGTATCAAAAACCCACATCCTCTACCGTCACGATTCCATCTCAATCAGCTCATCCATATAACCAAAAACTCACATTCATCCAATTCCAAGTACGACAAGCATTTAGCCACTCATCGACAGTAACATTGCAAAATAAAGAAATAGCCAAAATTAAAATATCTGCATCTCATCATGGCTACTCAGATGATATCGTTAATTCTATCATAAAGAAAATAAATCACACATTAGATAGTACTTTAATAAAAGATCGTAAACCAATTAAATATGTGGGATCACTACCATACATTCCCCAAATCATCAATATGCTCAAAAACATTTGCCATCGTCACAATATTGGCTTTGGTATAAGAACACACAATGTACTATCAGGAATAAAAAATGACAGAGATGCTGTTCCATTGGACAACCAATATGGAGTATATATCATCCCACTGAAGACTCTAGACATTCAAGATGAAGATTGTATATATGTTGGATCTACACTTCGCTCATTAAAAACTCACTTAAAAGAGCATCAATATAACATAAGGACAAGCTCATCAAAGACTTTCATATCAAGGCTATCACACAACGGATCTCATTACCCAGGTTGCAGCAAAGCCAACATCCTTGCCACGCCCTACTCAAAAGCAACAGTCCTCCTAATGGAAAGTCTGTTTATTCACAAATTTTGTGAAGTATGTTGCAATGATGATACTCCTTATCAAATCCCTTTACTTTGGAAAATGGCGCTTAATGAGTTTTAACATATAGAGAGACTTACACCAATTATTTCCTTCATTTATAATTTTTTAATACATTGCTTGACATGTAATATATTTATCGATGTTATCAAATCATTCACGAGATATGATGTCCATCACGAGTATGTGACAATATCAGGAAATATCACATATCATTATTGTATTCAAATCATACTCAGTTCCATTCTCCTAATAACATCTGAAGATGGGTCTGTTGCGGGCACGAAAATTCTAATGTTTACTGTATGAATTAATAATTACATTCATCAAAATAAATAATTTAAACATGCAAAAATAGGGCAACGGCAACAGAATGAAACTTCAGTAGGTAAATTCGGTCACGGCAACAGAAATCAGCGTGGAAATACTCTCGTTGAGTTTGCAGAGGCAGAAGGGTTTTTCATCTTGAACTCCTTCTTCAAGAAAAAGCCATACAGGAAATGGACATGGAGACATCCAAATGGGACGACAAGTGAAATTGATTTTATTATGTGTAACAAAAAATTCGTCATAGAAGACTGCAGTGTGCTAAACAAGTTCAACACAGGTAGTGACCATAGATTGGTGAGATGTAAGATGCACCTCAACACTAAACTTGAACGTGGCAAGCTCATAAGACAAACAAAATCTATTGACATAACCAACCTTAAAAAACACCATAATACCTTCAAGTTGGAACTGAAGAACAGGTTCTCTGCTTTAGAAGGCCTAACATCGGAAGAAGTGGACATCTCTGAAGTTAACAGAAAAGTAACCAAAGCTCTTATGGAAACAGCAACAAAATTCGCTGGGTCTAAGAACAAGGTGCATGTAAATAAATTATCAGGAAAAACGAAAATGTTGATGCAAAAAAGAAGAGAGATGAGGACAACTAAAGAAGATGTGACTTCCAAAGTGGAATATATAGAGCTATGCAAGACAGTAAGAAAAAGTATCACTGAAGACGTAAGAAAATTCAACTGTGAACTAGTGAGGAAAACAATTGAAAACAACCAAAGCCTAAAGATAGCAAAGGGACATCTCAGTAAGGGAAGAAAACAGATTATGGCACTGAGAAAAGAAGATGGTTCTGTAACAAGAAATAGAGGCGAAATTTTGACAAGAGTGAAAGATTTCTACTCCAAATTATATGAAAGGGATGATACATGCACTCCAGACATCATGAAAGATACCAGTACCAGAGTTCCTCCAGTCCTTCCAGCAGAAGTTTCACATGCAATCAAGAACATGAAGCGGGGAAAAGCTCCAGGAGAAGATGGAATTACTGTAGACATCATACAAGAAGCAAGTGGAGAAATCGAAACAGTACTCGCCCAAATTTTCACTCGATGCCTTAATGAAGGAAAGATTCTTGAGGATTGGAACACCGCTACAATGATCCTGCTACATAAGAAAGGTGACATTGAGGATCTTGGAAACTACAGACCTATCAGCCTCCTATCAGTAGTTTATAAAATCTTCACTAAAGTTCTTTCACACCGCTTGAAGGTCCACTGGACATGGCTCAACCGAGAGAACAAGCTGGATTCAGGAGTGGCTACAGCACAATAGATCATATCCACGTGCTGAGAGAACTAATTGAAAGAGCGAGGGAATATGAACTTCCATTGTGCATGGCTTTTATCGATTATGAAAAAGCCTTTGATTCGGTGAAACCATCAGCAGTTACAATGGCTCTGAAAACCTGCGGTATTGAAGATGCATACATTAATATTATTAATAACATCTATGAAAATGCAAGTGCAAAGATTAGGCTGTTTGAAAATACAACACACATAAAAATTGGAAAGGGAGTGAGACAAGGTGACACCATATCTCCGAAGCTCTTTAATGCCATATTGGAGGGCGTTTTTCAGTCGCTGAGCTGGGAAAACAAGGGGATAAAGATTAATGGAGATTATCTAACCCACCTTCATTTTACTGATGACGTAGTCATTTTTGCAACTACCCCATCAGAGCTGCAGAGTATGATCCAGGATCTTGCTGACAAGAGTAAAGAAGTGGGATTAAAAATGAACTTTCAGAAGACAAAAGTGATGTTCAATGCTTTTACAAGAAATGAAGATTTATCGATTGATGGAGAAAAGCTGGAGATAACAGACACGTGCGTTTATCTTGGACAGCAGATATCAAGTGAGGGTCACATTGATGAAGAAATTAATCGGCGTACAAAACTTGCCTGGAGAGCTTTTGGAAGAAACAGCATAATTTTCAAGAGCAATATGCCATTATGTCTTAAAAGAAAAGTGTTTGATCAATGCATCCTTCCAGTGCTTACGTATGGTGCAGAGACGTGGACCTTAACTAAAAGAGACATACAAAGGCTGCAGACAACTCAAAGAAGCATGGAGAGGTGCATACTTGGTGTAACCAGGAGAAATAAGAAGAGGAACTCGTGGATCCGAAAAATGACAAGAGTGGAAGACATCATGATCAGAGTTAAATCCCTGAAATGGCAATGGGCTGGACATACTGCCAGAAGGACAGATCATCGATGGACAGCCGAAATTTTAGATTGGATTCCAAGGGACAGGAAAAGACCCAGAAGAAGACCACATGGGAGATGGGTGGATGAAATTCGAAAGTATGCAGGGGTGACATGGAGGAGACTGGCACAAGACAGACCGTTGTGGAGGAAACTTGGGGAGACCTTCGTCCAGCAGTGGATTGATAATGGTTGACAATGATGATGATGATGATGTGAATTCAAAATTCATCGAATATCATATTCTGAAAATGGCTGTAATATACTACTACATGTGATGCTGTAAAAAAAAAAAATTGTGGAAACATACACAGTACTAAAACTGTGAAAAAGAAAAAAAGAAATACACCATTTTGAAAAGAAGTAAAAAGCAAATAATCATTAATAAACTTTCTGTCCTACTTCTGTACCAGATAAATCTACTAAAACATTGCCTTGCTGTCATACAAACAAATCCAACGGAATCAACAAGGAAGCATACAAAATACTGTCTACATAAGATAAAGTGTGCACAATAATTCAACCTGGGTGAATACAATTGCAGAATGGAATTCTGTAAATAAATGCAACATAACGGAGAAGTACATAAACACATCAACTCAGAAGTGATTTTCCACCTGCTTGGCCACATGAACATCTAAAATCTTTCCAATATACACTATATTGACAAAAGTCATCAGACACCCCTTCAAAAGCAAGTGAACAGATTTTCTGCATTGTTAAGATGTGCTGTACAGCTGCAAACGGTATAAGAACAAGCCTGCAGCTGACCACGATCATATCACACTGTGAGGTTGAGTGAAAATGTTGCCACGGGAGAGAACTGACTTTGAGAAAGGAAAGATTGTTGAGTGTTATATTAGTGGGTTGCCCATAAGAGAAACTGAGAGGCATTTAAACATACCCAAGTCAACTGTTTTGGATGTACTGAATAATTGAAAGACACATGGAGTGCCTGAAGCAACAAAACGTACCAGCAGACCAAAGAAAATCAGTGATAGAGGACGTCAAAGCCTCAGGTGAGTCGTTATAACTAATCGATGGAGTACTGCACAAGACCTCAGTGTACAGGTGAGTAAAAATGCTGGAACCTTGGTATGTACATGTACCATTCGCAGAGAACTTCATTCCATGGGTTACCGTGGTCGTGCGGCTGCTCATAAGCCTTTTATCTCCACTCGGAATTCTACTCGTCGTTTAGCATGATGTAAAGAACATTTATCATGGACCGTAAATCCATAGAAACAGGTCCTATGGACTGATGAATCCAGATGCACGATCCATCAGTCTGATGGCCGTATGTGGGTATGGCAGCAGTCAGGGGAACGCTATTTACCACAGTGTACTGTTTCTAATGTCAAGTTTGGAACTGGCAATGTACTCATGTGGGGGTGTTTTTCGTGGTATGGTCCTGTCCCATTGGTTATCGTGGACAAACCTGTTAACCAGCACGTCTATCTTGATATTCTGGACAATTATGCCTTACCAACTCTCTGGAAATGTTATGGAACCGAGCCTTGTTGTTACCAGCAGGATAATGCACCGAGCCATAAAGCAAGGACTGTTACAGCGTGGTTTGACAATAATTCCGTATCGTGTGTGGACTGGCCAGCACAGAGCCCTGATCTTAATCCCATAGAGCACATATAGGATGAATTAGAGTGTTGCATAAGAAGGTTGGAACCAAGGCCTACTACTAAGCAACAGTTAGCGGCAGCATTATGTACTGAATGGAAGCACATACCTATCGCTGTGTTCCAAAACCTTGTCGAAAGCATGTCTCAAAGGGTCAGTGCATGCATTAAAGCCAAAGGTGCACCGACACCGTACTAATGCATGTCAATAAATGTTATGTTGTGTTTCTTTTCTAGGTGTCTGGTGACTTTTGTCAATGTAGTGTATATTCACAATGGACACAGTAATGACTTCAAGATCGCAAATGATGATGCAGTGTGGTATTCATAAGGATCAATTCACTAAATCCTGCTTCTTTAATGTTAATGTCAGTTTGTGGATCTACCAGGTTGCCCTAGAAGATGTTTTCCCTCATCTCAAATAGTTTTCACCTTTCCAGTCTTTCTAGTTTTGATTTTTGGAAGGCTGAAAGAATGTTAGTAAGTATAGCATGTTTCAGAGCAGATGTGGAGCAGTAAAATTCTATCTTGAAGCAGAAGAACTCGGTTCTGAGGCAGCAAATGCTTTCTGAGGCAGCAAGTGCAGCAGCTCAGAACTTTTGTTACGTTTTTCAAATGCCTTTCTAAAACGTGTGAACTACTTACATTATTATATATTTGTAACACTTATAATAATATGTATTCTATGACAGATGAGTTTATGCTAAAAGTACCCAAGATATTCATAAACAATGCATAGCTGTTCTATAGGGCAAAAATGTTGCTAGTGGAAACAAAGCAAACACTGTGTATCCACATTGTGGTCA
The DNA here is from genome assembly GCA_039090855.1 of Macrothele yani. Classification (NCBI taxonomy): domain Eukaryota; kingdom Metazoa; phylum Arthropoda; class Arachnida; order Araneae; family Macrothelidae; genus Macrothele; species Macrothele yani. The sequence continues at coordinate 9,440,067 of CM077014.1, forward strand.
AATAAGTCAAGTTCAAATTTCATAGGTCATAAGCTAACTACATCATGAATATTAAAAAAATAGACATATATATCAGTAGACAGAAGCTCATGATATATCAAAGCAAAAACCATTCATTCAGTGAAACAGAATCTATTAATGAAGCATCACATACACTCTATTTACAAGATCTGTTTCATTTGCAGTGGTTAATCACTGCACCTGAACAAATATTCCACTTGCAAAAAATTATCAAATAAAGACAAATATGCTATTTTATTTACAAAAAGGTTTTTTTCAAATTACATCCTAAATTGCCAGTAACAGAGTTTATTAGAATTAAATTACTTTAAGAAATCTAGTCAAAGTAAATAAAATTTTCAAGAATATTTAATTTTTCAAGGTAAACTTTAGTGTTTTAGAGTTCTTCGCATCATACACAATCACACATTACATCTATAACAATTGCCACTTGGAATCCACAAAAGACTAAAGTGGCTTTCATCTGTGAACAATTCCTTGGCTCAATGATCTGAAGACTAATCTCAATATGAGACATACACCACTGATGGTGGGTTGCACAATGCGCCCTGAATAATGGTAGACAGTGTACTGCTTGGACATACAGTCTTGCTGCATTTAGATGTCTTGACACGGTTTGGGGGAAAATTCGCACACCTGTGCTTGCTTGATGATGATTAGCCAAGTAACCTGCAGTACTTCTCCCACTTTGTTTGTGTACTAGAGTTGTACCAAATCTTTTTTAAAAAGTGCTAATTTTGGAACAGTTTCATCTGGAGCTGTATAGTGAATGAACAAAATCAAAGCACTGGAAAACCCTTTCTCAGTCCAAGATTTCAAAGATGCCATTCTTGTGGATATGGCCAATACTGCTGAATAAATTCACATTGCATTTACTGGAGCCTGGAATAAGCATGTATTAATGTCTTATGAACATGGGGGTGACCGCTTTGAACATTACACCTCATAAGTTTGCACAATACATCTGGTACCATAGTTACTATTTGGAGTCTTGTTTGTTGCATTATCTTGATTAAAATGTTACTAATTTTTAATGGGATAAGGTAAAATGTTAACACTGCTAGATTTTTTACCCTGTTCAGACAGGATATCAAGAAGCAATACAACTTTCAGTTTTTTATTTGTTCTTTTACTTGGAATTGACTACAATTTATTCATCTAATGTACATGTGAAAAGCCTGTGTATTTTAATACATTGACTATTTCAACAGCTAGTTCAAGAAAACTATGACCAGCAGATGTCTGTTGGTCATGGTTTTTATGAACTGGCATAAACTTATGAATCCTAATAATGGCAAATGTGAAATCTTCTTATGGTGCCCTTATTTACTTACCCCCCACACAAAAAAATTAAATGAGAAGAGCATACAATTCCAACAAGAATATGGCATACTTTTTTCAGCTAAAAGAAAAAAAAAAAAAGAAGAGGAGGAGGAGCAGAGGACTGGAAGGAAAGTCTAAAAATGAAGGTTTAATGATAAAAGCAATTGTTAGCAACATTAACATAAAATTCATCTGTCCAGTGTTTTTTTCTATATGGATTTAACATATCCCAGCCAGAGATAATTACTAACTCTTACAATAACATAGTATAAATTTATTTAATGGCATAATACAGTATATACACACCAAGCAGAAGTCATCGCTTTTTCCACGTTGACAAGTGAGTCACAGAAAAATTCTCATCGGCCGTCACTAGGAATCAAACCCAGGGTCTTCCAGTTATGCGTCAGACATGCTACCACAGCTCCACAGCGGCCTCACTTTTCAATGTGGAAAGAGCGATGACTTCTGTTTGGTGCTCCTGATCCATGTCGAGTGTATGCACAGTATATACAAATTGCAAAGCTTGGTCATTTGCATACACTGACTGTATTGTGCTGCTAAATAGATTTATAACATGCTATAAGCATTTTGAACTTGCACAGTTTTGTGTACTCTTAAGTGATATTACTAACCCTGATTCAGTAATGCATACAACCATCGTTCATGCAGCATGACTGCTACAACGTGGGCCACATGAAGGTCATGAATACCACCTTTTGTACAGCATGAATGCCACAGCATGGGCCACAGGAAGGTCCAGAGACAACATTTCCACAGCAGGATATATTGTAGCTGGTCCATAACTGACACCAATAAAGAGACATTCTCGACACCTGGAATGAAGTGGGTCATTAAAATGTGCAAAGCTCTCAATCATAAAAATTGGTCAGATCTGCTGAAACATAAATGCAACACACAGGAATGGACACATGGTCCACCAGAAGATCCAAATACATATTACAAATGTCATTGCTGACACAACTGTGCCATATTTTCACTGTTTCCACGCACCCACCTCTTCAGAAAATTTGAAAATTACATCTCCCTGGAGTAGGAATCGAACCCACATCTTCCGATTTCTGTTCAAGCATGCTAACCATTACACAACAAAGGACAATGAAGTTCCAAGCAACTGAAACTAAGCAGACGTAGCTTAGAAATCTGAAACTTCCTCTAGTGTCAATACGACCTTTTCTCACACCCAGGCTCGGATGCAAGTCACAAGTTCCAGTGTTTCAGAGAACATCTTAAAAATCGGTGGGAAATAAGTCTTCCTAAAGAAATAATTCTTCGCATATACACAGAAGGCAGCATAAATGCCACTGTTGGCACAAATGTGCAGTATTTTCACTGTTTCTATGCAGCTACTTTAGAAAACTTTAAAATTATATCGCTCTGGAGAATTACATCACCCTATACATTACAAGAAAACAGCAGCAGCCCTCAACCCATACCACTAGAATATGCCTCATATAATAACTGTGCTACCAAGAGCTTGAATAGTTCATCCTGCATTTTTTTCTTTTCTTTCATGCAAACATAAAAGAGCATCACCCCACAGAGGATTGATGTAATACAGATAATGACAGTCAGTCATAACAAAAATTTGCAATTTGACCCATCTTCCCTCTCTTCCTAGAGAAAATGTTCTGGAGCCAGGCTGGCCCCCATGCTAATCCAATAGCTTTAGGCAGCTCATATCAAAATTTTACCTGGCCATCATGGAAAAACAGTACAAGATCATTCTCTTTCAGGTAATCTGATGATGACCCACTAATCCAGTATGCATTTAATCCCCCTTCTCATGATTCATGTGAGGGCAGAATATTTCCTGTCCAAGATAAAGTCTGAGATTAGTTTGCCACACAGATGTGTGCATACTGTGGCACATAGTAGGCCAAACCACCCAGAGATCCAGTTTTTTGAGTACCACTTTTCTACCATGGCTGTACCTTCCAAAGCTGGGTGCTATTTTCACTTTCCACTTTGTACAGATCTCTGAGACAGTAGATTTTTTTAAAGATACCAATGACTTTCATAGCCCAGGTGGTAATGGAACCAAGTGAACGTGGTCTGGTAATCATTTATAAAAATGAAGAACATTTATATAAATTAGACATGGAATATATTTATAAAAATATATTCCATGTCTTCCATACAACTACATAAAACTGCAGTTGCAAGCCCTCCAAACCTTTTAGCTATTTGTCATCCAACAATATTTGCATATGCCATTGCACAGTGGATGATGTTAATGCACTTTTGAAGGCTGTAAATTTTCTAGCTAAGTTGTGCGTGTGTGTATAAGTCATTACGAAAACTCTATAATACTATTTTGCATTTGCATTCTATGTAGTATACAAAATAAATACATAAAATGAAAAAGAATGTAAGCTCTGCCTTTTTTTTATTTTACAAAAACATGAAAACAAATATACAAAACTGTGAAACTGATATTGAATTCTTATAGCTAAGCAGAGAGTTTAACAGTCATCAAAATTTATGGTAGTTAGTAACATGTCTTTGCAATGCAGCATGATACACAAATGTTTTGTTGCAAGTATCACAGCGATATCTATAAACTTCTTCATGAATTTTCCGATGCTGATACAAAGCAGTGATGTGCAGAAAAGTTTTCCCACAAAGGTCACATTTGTGCCTCATTCTGTTTGGTTTGTGCCTGTCTAAATGTCTTTGGAGGCACTGCTTGTTAAAAAACTGTTGATTACAAATTGAACATCGAGGCTTTTCCTTTAATCCTAAATTTTTTGCAGGTGTTTTCTTATAATTCCAAGTTTGATCTTCTCTTAAATGGTACCCTAGGATTTGAAGGGAAGAAGCAAATTATCAAATTTTAAACAAAGCACAAACATGTTCATAAGAATGGTCTTATTAACTATTTTCTGAGTCAAGTATGATTAAATGAAAAAATATGAGATTTTTGTAATCATATGTTCCAACATTTAATTTGCTATAAATATACTGTATGTTCAATATTAAATTTATAATCAGATAACTTATTTAACATGCTGAAAATGCTGATGAAAGCAATTTGAAAAGTGATATGGATCTGTTCTTCACAATGAAAGAGCTGATATGTAAGTACACTAGTGTACTTACACTTCAGCACGATAGTAATAATAATCTTTAGAGCTGATATGTGATTCACGAAATCCTTAATATGATAAGACTGCCACATGGTTTTAAACTTGGTGACTAAATGCAAGTTTACTGTTAAGTCAATTGCAATTTTAATTAGAACTATGTGAAAACATTTTCCTTAGAGAGGATTTCCATGTTTCATCTTCCCCAACAAAGTTCCAATTTGTGTTTTCATTAATGTACTTCCACTGTAAGTTATTTTTCCTCAAAATGTTCATATATAAACAGATACATTATAAAACTCATCACTATCTCCAGTTAAATTCCAGCACAATTTATAATGACATACACAAGTCATAAAATGAACTGAGATCAAGTTAAAATTAATTACATGTTGTTTGAAACTTTCATTTTAAAATGTTCCAACTGTGAAAACTTTTTTGTTTTATACTTTGGAAAATAATCACCCACCTATCACATGTATTAAAGAGGAAACTTGAAGAAGGAATAGAAATAGCAGAAGTAACACACTTAACGATAATTGCAATTGGGCAATCAAAATCGAATGGCAACAACTACTCTAAGTGAGTCCTGATGATGAATTAGGTTCTAATCCAAAAATTTGCCCAACAAATGTATTAACAATTACCTATATAAAACCTGTAATTAGGAAAATGTTCATTGTAGATAAAAAAATTAATTTTTAGAGAAAGCCTTTTCAATAGAATAACATGTGAAAAAAATTGAAAACATTTTTTCTGAGAATGTTCACAAATTTTAGTCTATTAAAAAGTCCTTCACTAAAAATTGATTTTCGATTCTAAGGTGTAACGCATGAAAAGTTTTAACAGTTGGAACATTCCAACGTGAAAGTTTCAAACAACGTGCAATTTGAATTATTATCATGTTTATCATTCTCAAGTGTTTTTTTGTAAGCAGCTTGAACCTTTGAAATTAATTATTAGTCATCAACAAGTAGTTCCTAACATGGTAAGAGGTTAAAGGAGGAATTTAAAATCAAAGAAAAAGTTTCCACCATCAATGATGACACAAGTTGGTCACTACCGCAGAATGGTTAATACACACAATACCATTAGAGAGACAGTTAACTGTAAGGATAACATCCTTGATCTTTTTTATTTGCTCTTTTCAACTGCACACAAGGAACAAATAAAACAACTTTCTATGAAAAACCCGTATTTTTCTCAATTAATTCACGTGGCTTTCATTTACAATGCACTACAAATCCTGAAGTTTACTTTTACCTTCAAGTGCATATAAATGCGATTTCAAAAATTCTTAATCTGTATCATCATAATTAACTATTATCAATGAACTGCTGGAGAAGGTCTCTCCCTAGTAACTTCCACAACTTTCTGCCTTAAGTCTTCTCTACGTTGCTCCGGCATACTTTCAAATTTCATACCTCCACATGAAGATGGTCTTCTTTTTCTGTCCCTTGGTATTCAGTCTAATATTTCAGTCAGTTGTGGAAGATAATGGTGTTCAGTTCTAGCAATATGTACAGCCCACTGCCACTATAGTCTTTACTTTGATTGTGATGTCATCCACTCTTGTCATTTTTCTGATCTACGAGTTCTTCCTATCTCTCCTGGTTACCGCAAGCATGGATCTCTACAGGCTTCTTTCAATTCTTGGCAGCCTCTATATGTCTTTTTAGTTAAGGTCCATGTCTCTGATACACAGGTACGGACTGGAAGGATGCACTGATTGAACACTTTTCCTATGGGACATAATGACAAAATGCTTTTGAAAATTGTATTGTTCCTTCCAAATGCTATCCAGCTAAGTTTTTCACACCTATTAATTTTTTTTTTCAATGTGACACTCGCTATCAGTTGTCCAAAGTAAATGCAGGCATCAGTTACTTCTACATATGCCCTGTCAACATCTAAATCTTCAGTTCTTGTAAAAGCATTTCACCTGAATTTTGTTATCTCTGCAAGTTCATTTTTAATCCCACTTCTTTACTCTCATCAGCAAGTTACTGTATCATATACTCTGCAGCTCTTGAGGGGTACTTGCAAAAACTGACAATATCACCAGCAAAAACAAAAGTGGGATAAATAATCTTCATTAATCTTTTGTTCCTGATGATTTATCTATTGAAAGACATTCTGCAGTATCACAGTGATGAGTTTGGGATACACGGTGTCATCCTGTCTCACTCTCTTTCCAATGCTGTATTCTCATGCAGTTGAACCTTCGCATCTGCATTTTCATACAGTATTATTAATAACATTAATGCATGCATCTTCAACACCACAAGAATTTTGAAGAAATAAATGCTGATAGTTCCATATAATCCAAAACCTTTTTTTAATAATAATAATAATAAAGCCATTTACAGTGCAAGTTCACAATCATTTGCTCTTTAATTATATATGATCTATAGTGCTGTTGCCACTCCTAGATCCAACCCAACCGAGGGTGCCACCTTGTCGCAGTGATGGGGCTTGTGTGTCCCGATGAGGTTGAGAGCTATGCTGGCGGTAGCAAGCATAGCTCTCAGAGCCAGACTAAGAGTACCCAACAACCATCAATCATGATGAGACGAAAGAAAAAGAATTCCATACCGGATCGGTTGCCGCCCGGGTCAACAAGGACCGCTTCAGGTGCTTTGGTTCCTGGACACCTGTCGACAAATGGGCTTCAGGGCTCAGCAGATCCTGTTGAGGAACCAGGACAGGCTGCTGCAATGCTACTGGAACAAAAGAAACAGAAAACTTGGACAGTTGCTGAAAATCGAGAAATTATGAAATGCTTTTTACCAGGCAAATCCATCAGCCGGCGGTTTTCAAAAAAAGAATGATGCAAATTTGGAAAGGAAAACATCCAGACAGTGGAATAACAGAACAAAGAATAATGAATCAAAGAAGGTTTATCATCAGGAACAAGGTATTTACAGAACTGGAATTGCAAAAGATGGAGAAATTGGCAAAAGAAGGACCAACACAAAATAAGGACCACGTCATGGAAAACTTTGTGCTGGTAAATCCTGAAGATCAAGTAGCAGAAAATATTTTACCTGAAGAACAATCTGTGAAACAACATGACAACCATGAATTGACACAACAGCAAAATCTCCTGAAAGAGAAATTTTTAATCCATATGATGCAAGGTGAGGAACGACAAAGACTTCCTGTAATTCGCCAAATACGAAGCAAACAAGTGAAACATTTGTTAAAAACTGCAAATGATGTTTTGGACAAAATTCCAACTCATACTTTAAATGAAACAAACCAGCTCATGTACAGTACAGCTGCCATAGTAACCATGGAACTTGGTTACAAGATGCCAAAGAAGAAAATGTCTGGCACTCCTAAGTGGAAAATTCAGCTAGAAAATAAAATAAATAAATAAACTCCATAGTGACATTAGTAACTTAAAATGCCTGAAAGATGGGAAGCTTAAAAGTAGAAAAATAAAAGATGGACTCTGCAAAAAATACAACCTGGAAAGAAAAAGAATTGTTGAAATTATGGAAGAATTAAAACAACAAGTAACAGCTACTGCAAAGAAAATTGAAAGATATGACGGACGCATAAAACAGTACAAAGAAAATGCGCAATTTCGGAATCAGCAACAAGTATTTTATAAATCATTGAGACAAAAGGCAATCCAAATAAACATCAGCCCATGCAAGAAAGATGCCTTGACATTTTGGAAAGAAATTTGGGAAAGCCCAGTTGAACATAATAAAAATGCCTTGTGGATCAACGATGTTCGTAAAGTTTTGAAAAGAATACACATGGATAATCTGATGATAACAACTGATATGATTACACAGCAAGTAAAGAATGTGAAAGCCTGGAGCGCTCCTGAGCCAGATGAATTGCATGGATTTTGGTTGAAGTATCTTACAAGTCTTCATCAACGAATAGCTATGCAATTCAATATAATGCTACAGAATTCTGGCACAGAAGATTGGATGACAACAGGTCGCACATTCCTTATAACGAAAGATCAAGAAAAAGGCAATGAACCTACTAACTACCGTCCAATTAAATGCCTCCCAACAACATTCAAACTTTTCACAAGAGTACTAGCAAGATCAATATATGACTACTTATGGGGAAACAATTTGTACCAAATAGAACAGAAGGGGAACTTCAAAAGGTCAAAAGGCACAAAAGACCAGCTGCTAATTGACAAAATGGTACTAAAAAACTCCAAAAGAAGAAAAACGAATTTGAATATGGCATGGATAGATTATAAAAAGTCCTTTGACTCATTGCCCCACAGCTGGATTAACACTTGTTTGGAACTATTTGGAGTTAGCAAAAACATCTGCCGATTCCTCAAAGAAAATATGAAAAACAGTGTTACATGCATATGGTGAAGAACTCGGAGAAGTTAATATCAAGAGAGGCATATTTCAAGGGGATTCTTTGTCGCCTTTATTGTTTAACATCTCTTTAATTCCATTGTCAATGATTTTGAACAAAACAAAAATGGGCTACCACATTTCGGACCAATATGGTAAAAAAAACCATCTGCTGTACATGGATGACCTTAAATTGCATGCAAAAGCTTCGCCAAACTTGAAACACTGCTGCATACAGTGCAAATATTTAGTGATGATATACAAATGGAATTTGGACTGGAAAAATGTGCAGTACTATCCATGTGCCAGGGAAAAGTCCAGAATATAGATGGAATAGAACTAGAAAATGGTAATATAATGAAATCATTGTCAGATAATGAAAATTATAAATACCTTAGAATTCTTGAATCAGATAACATCTTACATACAAAACTCAAAGGTCTGACTCAGAGTGAGTATATCAAGAGAGTAAGAAAAATATTGAAATCAAAACTAAATGGTGGAAATACAATCAAAGCCATAAATACATGGGCTATTCCAGTAATTAGATACCCAGCTGGAATAATTGATTGGACCCAAAGTGAATTAGAAATACTGGATCGGAAAACTCGAAAGTTATTGAACATGCATCATGCATTCCATCCAAAAAGTGATGTTGACAGATTGTATTTACCTCGGAAAACTGGAGGCAGAGGGCTACAACAAGTAGTAGAGGAAGAAAAAAGAAGCCTGAATGATTACGTCAACAGAAGCAGAGAAAAGCTACTTCAGGCAGTGAATAATGAAAATATCTTTAAAACAACAGAAAACAAGGCTGAATACAAGAGGAAACAGTTTGAAAGCAGATTAGATGGCTGGAAGAACAAGCCACTGCATGGACAATTTCTAAAGAATATTGATGGGAAAAGTGACAACAACTTGACTTGGGCATGGCTGAAATCGGGTTCCATCAAGAAAGAAACAGAAGGTCTGATTTTTGCTGCACAAGAATAGGCATTGCAAACAAATGTTACGAAGGCTAAAATCCAGAAAGCCAGTGATAATCCAAAGTGTCGACTTTGTCAAGAAAGAGATGAAACTGTGTCTTATCTAATATGTGAATGTAGCAAAATTGTACTGACAGATTACAAAGTTAGACATGACAGGGTTGCACAATTGATTCATTGGTCATTATGCAGAAAGCACAATCTGCTAGCATCGAAAAACTCATGAGAACACAAGGCTGAGAAAGTCATAGAAAATAATGAAGTCAAGATCTTGTGGGATTTCAGAATTCAAACCGATCGACACATAGAACATAATACACCAGACATAACAGTCATAGAAAATCGGAAAGTCTGGCTAATTGATATAGCGATCCCTGGAGATGCCAGAGTCAATGAAAAAGAATTGGAAAAAATGACTAAATATAGAGACCTGGCCATAGAAGTTACCCGGTTAGGGACTAAACACACAACGGTAGTCCCCATTGTAATCGGGGCACTTGGAACAATGTCAAAAAATTTTATGAATCATTTTGAAAAATTGCAGCGTTCTGATATGCCACCTACAGAACTGCAGAAGACAGCTTTACTTGGGACATCATATATTTTACACCGATTCTTGAATGATACCTAGGTCTCCGGTGGAAACTCACATCAGTTCAACAATACCAGTCAATGATAATTTGCTGTTTATTTTGTTTGTCAGAGGATGTGATTCATATATTTTGAATAAAGAAAATAATAATAAAGCCATTTACAGTGCAAGTTCACAATCATTTGCTCTTTAATTATATATTATCTATAATGCTGTTGCCACTCGTAGATTCAACTTGTTCACTTGACTGACCCATGTCCACCGTTTGCTTTAAGTGAAGTGACAGTACTTTCATAAAAATTTTGTGAACAATTGATAGGAGGCAGATGGGTTTGTAGTTCCTGATATCCTTAATGTGATCTTTTTTTATGTAGCAGGATCACTGTAGCATTCTTTCAGTCAACAGGAATCTTTCCTTCATTGAAACACCTAGTGAAACTTTAGGCAAGTGTAGTTTCAACTTCTTCACTGGCTTCTTGTACAAATGTTTATGGTGGTTATATCTTCCTGTGGAGCTTTTCCCTATTGCATGGGCAATTTCTGCAGATAGAACTGAAGAAACTTTGCTGCCGGCATATTTCTGCATGTCAGTAAAAGATGTACCATCACTTTTGTATAGTTTTGTATAGAACTCTAACTCTCCTGAAGATTTTTGCTTGTATTTCTTGTTACAGTACTACTACCTTTTCTGAGTGCCACAATATGTTTTCTTTCATTACTGAGATGACCCTTTGTTATGTTCTCAATTGCTTTTTCATTCATTCACAACTGAATTTCTTCATGTTTTCAGTACTACATTTTTTATTATTATTATTATTTTTTTTTTGCATATTTCCTGCCTCTGCAAACTCTACGGCAGTGACAATTAACAAAAGGGGTCAATTTCAAAAACAATGTTAAAAATCATAAATATAGCAAAACCAGTTCATTGTTAAAACATTTAACCAGTAATTTGGGTTAATATTCAAAATGCCATTTCACGTGCAAATATCAAAAAAGAAAAATATATATATATATATATAAAAGTATTTCCTAGCTCTGGGAGAAATGCATGATCATCCATGCATTTCTCAATGTTTCTTGGCCTATGATTTTCCTGCTGAACAGCATAAGTACAAATTTGTGTCGGTCAACAACAAATTGGGCATGTTCTTTTCATATTTCCTACATATGTTTTCCACTTGCAGTACAAGGGGCACATTGTTTTTTAATACATCTTTCAGACTACTGCCATACCAATTCAGCTGATGCACACATAGTTCAAACTACCTACAAAATCAAATTCTGATTTCATTAAGCACAACTGCAGCAAATTTCCTGTTCCATCCAAGAAAAAAAGAACAGCACAATCAATGCATCAGTTTTCTTCTATGCCCAATATATACCAATACCTATATACATAATGTAAGGTCAGGTGATGCGTAACATCACAGCCTCTCCTTGACAAATGTCAACCCCGCCTTCTCGTGGTGCATCCTGTTCCCACTAAAGGGGCTCTGACGACCGCAAATAGCGGTATAACTATACCATCGGGATCAGAGGAAATGCTATCCCACACTCACCAACCCGCTTGGCCAGCGTGGTGAGTTATGGCCAAACACCTCCAAAATGACTCTACAACTTAAATCTTGGCCCTCAGTCTCCGGCAGCTGGAATGTACCTGGCCAAGGCAGCGGCCAGTGCGACATGAAGGCAGAGGGTGCTAAGAATCCCCGGAGGACCGGACTAGGCTGCCATTTGATGCTGACCTTGGCTACCTACAACGGACGCTCCCTATCTTCTGATTCAAGGCTTCTTGAATTGGAAGAGGAACTACAAAGGATCAAGTGGGACATCGTCGGGCTAAGTGAGGTAAGGAGAAAAGGAGAAGATCTCATTGAACTGAAAAGTGGACATCTCTTCTATTATCGTGGGACAGATACTGGCAGAACTAGTGGTGTTGGATTTATAATAAACAAGAAACTGAAGGATAAAGTGGTAGAAGTTGAAAGTTCCTCTGACAGAGCTGCACGACTCGTTATCCAACTATCGAGAAGATACCAGGCTCAGATTATTCAAACTTATGCACCCACCACAAGTCATCCTGAAGAAGAAATTGAAGAATTTTATGAGGAAATTCGTCATCTAAATAATAAAGGTAAGCAGCACTTGAAGATAATTATGGGAGATTTCAATGCAAAAATAGGGCACCGGCAACAGAATGAAACTTCAGTAGGTAAATTCGGTCACGGCAACAGAAACCAGCGTGGAAATACTCTCGTTGAGTTTGCAGAGGCAGAAGGATTTTTCATCTTGAATTCCTTTTTCAAGAAAAAGCCACACAGGAAATGGACATGGAGACATCCAATTGGGACGACAAGTGAAATTGATTTTATTATGTGTAACAAAAAATTCGTCATCGAAGACTGCAGTGTGCTGAACAAGTTCAACACAGGTAGTGACCATAGATTGGTGAGATGTAAGATGCACCTCAACACTAAACTGGAACGTGGCAAGCTCATAAGACAAACAAAATGTATTGACATAACCAACCTTAAAAAACACCATAATACTTTCAAGTTGGAACTGAAGAACAGATTCACTGCTTTAGAAGGCCTAACATCGGAAGAAGTGGATATTTCGGAAGTTAACAGAAAAGTAACCAAAGCTCTTATGGAAACAGCAACAAAATTAGCTGGGTCTAAGAACAAGTTGCATGTAAACAAATTATCAGGAAAAACCAAAATGTTGATGCAAAAAAGAAGAGAGATGAGGACAACTAAAGAAGATGTGACTTCCAAAGTGGAATATATAGAGCTATGCAAGACAGCACGAAAAAGTATCACTGAAGACGTAAGGAAATTCAACTGTGAGCTAGTGAGGAAAGCAATTGAAAACAACCAAAGCCTAAAGATAGCAAAGGGACATCTCAGTAAGGGAAGAAAACAGATTATGGCTCTGAGAAAAGAAGATGGTTCTATAACAAGAAATAGAGGCGAAATTTTGACAAGAGTGAAAGATTTCTACTCCAAATTATATGAAAGGGATGATACATGTACTCCAGACATCATGAAAGGTACCAGAGTTCTTCCAGTCCTCCCAGCAGAAGTTGCTCATGCAATCAAGAACATGAAGCAGGGGAAAGCTCCAGGAGAAGATGGAATTACTATAGACATCATACAAGAAGCAAGTGGAGAAATTGAGACAGTACTCGCCCAAATTTTCACTCGATGCCTTAATGAAGGGAAGATTCCTGAGGATTGGAACACCGCTACAATGATCCTGCTACATAAAAAAGGTGACATTGAGGATCTCAGGAACTACAGACCTATCAGCCTCCTATCAGTGGTTTATAAAATCTTCACTAAAGTTCTTTCACACCGTTTGAAGGTAACACTGGACATGGCTCAACCGAGAGAACAAGCTGGATTCAGGAGTGGCTACAGCACAATAGATCGTATCCACGTACTGAGAGAACTAATTGAAAGAGCGAGGGAATATGAACTTCCATTGTACATGGCTTTTATCGATTATGAAAAAGCCTTTGATTCGGTGAAACCATCAGCAGTTACCACGGCTCTGAAATCCTGCGGTATTGAAGATGCATACATTAATATTATTAATAACATCTATGAAAATGCAAGTGCAAAGATTCGGCTGTTTGAAAATACAACACACATAAAAATTGGAAAGGGAGTGAGACAAGGTGACACCATATCTCCGAAGCTCTTTAATGCCACATTGGAAAATGTCTTTCAATCACTGAACTGGGAAAACAAAGGAATAAAGATTAATGGAGATTTTCTAACCCACCTTCGTTTTGCTGATGACGTAGTCATTTTTGCAACTACCCCATCAGAGCTGCAGAGTATGATCCAGGAACTTGCTGACAAGAGTAAAGAAGTGGGATTAAAAATGAACTTTCAGAAGACAAAAGTGATGTTCAATGCTTTTACAAGAAATGAAGACTTATCGATTGATGGAGAAAAACTGGAGATAACAGATACGTATGTTTATCTTGGACAGCAGATATCAAGTGAGGGTCACATTGATGAAGAAATTAATCGGCGTACAAAACTTGCCTGGAGAGCTTTTGGAAGAAACAGCATAATTTTCAAGAGCAATATGCCATTATGTCTTAAAAGAAAAGTGTTTGATCAATGCATCCTTCCAGTGCTTACGTATGGTGCAGAGACGTGGACCTTAACTAAAAGAGACATACAAAGGCTGCAGACAACTCAAAGAAGCATGGAGAGGTGCATACTTGGTGTAACCAGGAGAGATAAGAAGAGGAACTCGTGGATCCGAAAAATGACGAGAGTGGAAGACATCATGATCAGAGTTAAATCCCTGAAATGGCAATGGGCTGGACATACTGCCAGAAGGACAGACCATAGATGGACAGCCGAAATTTTAGATTGGATTCCAAGGGACAGGAAAAGACCCAGGAAAAGACCACATGGGAGATGGGTGGATGAAATTCGTAAATATGCGGGAGTGACTTGGAGGAGACTGGCACAAGACAGACCGTTGTGGAGGAAACTTGGGGAGACCTTCGTCCAGCAGTGGATTGATAATGGTTGACAATGATGATGATGATGATGATATACATAAAGTATACAAGTTCACCCCTTACCTCAAAAATATACAAAAACTGTGTGCTGAAAAATCATTCACTACTAAAAGTGAAAGTTAAAAATAATAATAATAATAATAATAATAATATTGTTAACTTGAATTTCTTTCAAAAGCAAAAGCTCCAAAATCTACTTCAGGCACACATAAATTTCACTTTTATAAATTTATAGGTATATTTTCCTACCTGTGTAAATAATATAAATTTATACTAATCTGGAAATGTTGTGGAAGCTCTCACAAACCCCAACTGAAAACCTATGGTCCAAGCTTTTACAGCATGATCTCTGCTTAAGATTTGGATCAAACACTTCTGAGTGGCAGCGCTGGTCCTCTTCAATTAACCAAACACAATACTACTGCAGTTGAATAACTGCTCTTTAAAAAAAAATCAGATCAGATCAGCAACAATGCTTCTCTGCTGTGACAAACTGCCAACTTTCAGGATGATGAAGTGAATCACAATAGTGGAAGATTTCAGTACATTTATAAAAACTTGGTGCAATATAACAGTTCCATTGTGGTTGAGCCACATACAGATTCTATCAGCTGTCAAAAAAATATGATTTTTCATAATGTAAATATGTCCAGAAATGCATCATTCTTTCCTTGTATTTGTATCAAAAAGTAGAAGGCTCACCAGGGATCAATGTTGGTCTTTTTCATTCACAGAACACTAACTTACAGAACTGGTTTATTACTTAGATACGCAGATGTCAAGAAAAAAAAATGTGAAATACTTTAAAACATCTTCAAATGCTTGACATGGGTATCTCAAACCCCTCTTCATATAGTAATTAAAAGGCTGGATGGACACCTGTGACCTTCAAGAACAAAAATTCACAGAAATTAATATCATGCTGCTTGTACGTGAAAACTACTGTTGACATTGCCTATATATATAAATATACACCGTAGAACTCGTATATAACGAAGTTGAAGGGAGAGTAAAAAACATTCAGTATATGCAAACTTTGTTATAACTGGACAGATAAAATGGACATTTTTTTGCATATTACGTTATGTCAGGTTAAAACTAGTCAATCAAAATATTTATCAGTTGATCAAAGGTAAATAATTCTGTACTTGTTAATTGAAAACTATAATTAGCAAAATAATATGAGTAAGATCTGCAATAAGAAAAACATTTAACAAATATAAAAATTAAGTCTGCCAAAAAATTTTAATTTAACTTGTTACGTGTTATGACAAATATATAATTCAGTTCTTGTATGTTTTGTGCTTATCATGATTGCTGTTTTAAACATTTTTCAACTTCTTTTGACATGGTCGTTGAGATATTTCTAGAAGTAAAATAAACTAAGGTTTTCTACACAGAGATAATGTGATTGAAAGAAGGCAAGGGGAGGGGATTAAAAAAAACAGCATTTGCCTAGGAGATTTATGTTTGGCAAGGGGGGGGCAGTGAAAAAACATCTGAAACATTCTTGTCTTCAGGTGAACTGACCTATCTGCATGGGGAACAATGAGGTGTCAAAAACAGGTAATTCCCTGTTTTCCAGTGAAAGAGGAAGGTTTAAAAACTGGGTAAATGCCACTTATTTTGTTTACTGATAACTGTGATGAACTTCAATTTATGCAGTTTCTCCAAAATTTTTGTTCGTAACATGTGGTCAAAATAACAAGAAAGAATGTTATGAAATTTCAGGGAACTAAAAATATATTGGTTTCTGCAGAACTTCGTATTACACGAGCTTGTTATCTGTGGGTTGAACTATATACATATAAGACTGCTACTAAATGTCCATCAAATTACAAGAGTTTACACTCAAACAAAACAATACCATGCATGAAATTTGTATAAATTTCGCTTTAGAGAGAGAGAGAGAGAAAGAGAGAGAGAGGGGGGGGAGTTACAACACGAATATTTCTAGCATTATATACTGAATAACCAGTTGAGAAAAAAGAGCACATGGTCTACATCAAAAATGACTTACACATTGTGGTCACACGTTTCAATTCAAAGCAACACATAACAATCAGCTAATTGTTTTCTAACAACTTCATACATAGTTAATAACAGAATAGTATATGACACATCATGCAAATTATATTGTGAGGAATTTAGAGATACTAATGTAGTGGGTAATAAATTACCTGCATATGTTGTACACACTGTATTTACTGGGATAAACACTTCATAAATGCAAAGAATACATTTTTTTTAATGCAATGATGACACCTATATCACAATAGAGCCCACATAAAAAAATATATAATAAACAGATCTGTCAGTGCTTGGAACTAGCAAATACTGATTAGTAAACTAAAATCTATCTGCATTTTTTTTAACAGTATTAAGACTCATTTAGAGCCATTACCCAATGCATACATCAAAGCCTAACAACAATACTTCCTATAAGTTGCCTCTTAATAGTGCTTGTGGAAAAGAATGCTAAATGAACGTCTGAAACTTTGTTTCTGTCAAATCAAGAAGCAGCAATAAATAAATAAAGCATGTGGCTGATGAACTGGCAAGAACATAAGGAAGTCCAACCCTTTACAGTTCATGGGATGTTATGTTTAAGAGAAATTAACAAAAGTGCATTGACATAAATTCAACAGAGAAAACTGAGCAGGTAGCCTCAAATAATTATTTAGCCTTAAATTATTATTTGATTATAATCCATGCAAAAAGTGGGCAAGTGTGAGGATATGATTTTTGGTGAAAAGATAAACTGTATGGCCAACCAAAAGCATGTTTAGTAAGAATTTTTATTGCTGTAGTACTTAACCTGCAGTGAGTAGCAACTGGAGTAACATGTGCTACTAAATATTCTTACTGATTTTTTTGGTTTTGCATTGTTTTGGTTCAGCAAAACTTATTCTTTTAGCAAAAGTTCTCAATAATGAGACAGAGCTCTGCAGAGGCAATATTTTTAGGCCCGAGCCCACCTAGTTAATGGCAGGCCCGACCCGTTTCCACCCAGTTAATGTCAGGTCTGACCCAGCCCAGCCCAGTGTTGTTGTTTTTTTCAGGGCCAGGCCCTGCATAGGTTTCATTTGTGTAACTGTCACTTGCTTTAACATAGACGGCATTTGTACTGTAACTTTTTGGAATAACTCAAAACTCCTGTAAAAAGAAGGCATAAACACGTTAACTAACCCACAAGCAACCAGAAATACAGCAAATGCAATAAACAGTATTCAGTGAACTTAAGTAAATTATAGTCATTTTATAATCGCACCCTTTGTACGGTCAGATCACTGTTTATATGAGTCAAGTACTGTCTTTGACACTTTTGCCCAGAACATAAAATAAACTGATGCTCAGTTACGCACACGCACTAACATGCTCAATGGTTAATAGTTAATACAACAAACTCTCGTACGTAGAATATGATTTCGTTTTGTTGGCCCGATGTCTTTGATTTTAATTCTTTAGGGTCAAGATATAACTCCCAAAATCCAAATGTAACACAATTTTCCAATTGTTTTGCTCCTCGAACTTCTAATTTACCCAATCCAATATTCATCCATATTTAAAACAAAGCAAGTAACAAATCAAAATTATAAAGACAGAGCCTAAGAATAGTTTACTAATGCATATTGAAGCTTTAATTGATTCCTAATTCCTATAAATGCAAATCATATGGAGAAAGTGTTTTTCTGGTGTAAACTTCCAAAATAAATGGAATATGGATTCAAAGGAGAGAGATTGCCAAAAGCCAAAGACGAAAAGATGTGTAAAATAAATAAACAAAATATAGCACAAAGCGGGAGAGAACAATGATTGCGAGAAACAAGAAATATGATTACAGGAAAGGAAAGACAGAGACTTCAAAAACAGAATGAACTGAATTTATCAACAACCTGACTACACGTGACACATGAAAGTGCAGACCTGTCCAAGCCCTCCTACAAAATTGTAGGCTCGACCCGTAAGTTTTGAACTACTGTGCAGGCCTGGCCCGTGCAGGGCTCTATACTGAGACATTAACCAAAGCTTCTACAAGAATGATTTTTTGTAAATCTGGCACATTTTCTAAAACTAAAAATGTTTATTCAAACTTTTTTACAGACTACCCCACACAACAATGTCTGAAAAGTTCATTAAATTTTGCTCTTTACAACCCACATCATAAAATTATAATGGAAGTTGCTGAAATAGTGGTGACAAGCAAATATTGAAATTTAGCACCATTTGCCAACCATGACTGAATCTGAGCATATGATAGAACAACAACACTTTTAAAATGAAAAGAATAAAAGCTCAAAAGATGAGTCAACAGTATTTTAATCAACTAAAGCAAAATCTAAGTGAGTGGATGTGCATATTACTGCCAGCAAACATATACAACTAATAATGTAAAGCTGATTGAAAAAACAATTCCTGCTTCACTATCTGCAACAGAAATTAAAGCTTTGCTTCCAAAATATTGATTGACAGAATTTGTTCTTCATGGCAAAGCAGTTACTATAACGAAGATTCAGTCACACAGACTATATTCCTGGCAATAAATTCATGCCCATATCTAGTTTACTATATATGATATACACTAAAAATGCAAAACGATAAAAAATTATAAACACTTATGCTTTACCTTCAGCAACACGTAACACATTAGTTGTCATTAGGATGGACTCCCGAGTCTTCGGAATGTTCTCATATAACCCAGAATTTTTATAACACAACTTTCCCAAAAAATACCCCAGCAAACCCCAAAGTTATATACAAATCATAGCTATGGAAAGATAGAATTAAAATGCTAACCTTTAATTCATGAGATAAATCACATGTGGGCCCTAGCATGACCATTGGCCATGTATTGGGCCCACATGAGATTTATCGAATGACTTAAAGGTTACAGTTTTAATTCTATCTTTCCATAGGTAAAACTTGGGGATGTGTTGGGATATTTTTTTGGGAAAGTTGTGTTAAAAATTCTGGATCACATGAGAACATGCCAAAGACTCCTGAAGTCTACACCTAATGACAACATGTGTGTTTACACATCACTGAAGGGGAAGAAATAGGTGGGTATAATTTTATATCCACAAAATTTTCATTTCTGCAAATCCACCATAAAAAAAAAAGTTTTGTTTCATACACATTTCTTTGTGAGTAACACTGAGTGAATTTTTTACTACTATAATTCAATTTTCTGGAATTCCATTTGCAATCATTTCTCTGGTTCTAAAGGTTCAATTTAAGTTCTTTTTTTCCCACCAAACTGCATCTTCTATGATAAACAGGATGTTAGTCCTAATAAGACCTTATTTATTAGGTTCCATATGGCAATAACTGTTTGATTATTATTAGCATGTATTTTTTTGTTTTGTTTTTTCAGAAGATGCACTTGTTACATCCAATATTTTGGTGTCATCTTTCTTCTTCAAATGAAGTGTCAAAAATGATTTATATACAATTAAAAATGCTACAATCAAAAATATATTACTGTTTTCATTCCACAAATAACAGAACAAAGGAACATGACAATAATCCATCCAACAAAAGAAGAACCATAGATCTCATTGACCTTAATGTAACCTGCGCTTCTTCTTTAGTTGGAGAGATTATACCTATACATCCATTTTTCCTGTTGCACTCAGGACATAACAAGCTCATTACCAAACAGACCCTTCCTGATTATGACTATTGGGTACATTAAACCATCAGACCCTGGGTACTAGCCCCATGGTAATAAATAAGAGCATCTCACTCCCTCTTTTTACCTTGCTTCC
Organism: Macrothele yani; assembly: GCA_039090855.1. Lineage (NCBI taxonomy): Eukaryota > Metazoa > Arthropoda > Arachnida > Araneae > Macrothelidae > Macrothele > Macrothele yani. Next base: position 9,460,762 of record CM077014.1, read on the forward strand.
AGGTCACTTTCCTATCGGGCACTCTAGACGAAATCTCCTAGCTTCCTATTTCTAAGGGTTGTTTAAGACCAGGGGTCAGACACTCCCTTCCTAAAATCCTCTACACATGATCTGATCTGATCTGATTATGACTACAACCTGTACACTGAAACACTTGGCACCAAAATAAATCTGCTAACTATGTAAATGTGACTGAATTTTTAAATATAGTAAAACCTTTCATTTTTGGACACTGTTAAAGCATTTACTTTTGTCTGTAAAAGAGAGTTTTGCATTATTTCCAGGTTATAGTACACAGAAATAATGCAAAAATTCTTATGTTTACTAGCCACAGATAAGAAGTATCTTATACAGAATTGCAAACTATAAAAAATTTTACACAAAAGAAATGTCAGCATAGGGGCCAAGTGGTCAGAAGTGCTGTTTTCTGGCCAACTGTCCAAGCTGAAGCCCTGGTTCAGGTCTCAGATGAGGCATGGGTGGTGTGCCTATCTTATGGCACTAGTGCTCTCTCTCTCTCTCTCTCTCTCTCTCCCCCCCCTGGAACCATTACACGGTGACAAAATCAACATTTTGACAGCGGTGACGGAACTGTAAATAAGCCAGAACTGCAAGTCACCAACCAAATAATTAGCTTATTGAGATAAGAACTTCCTGTTACAGTGTTTTTTTAGAAAAAGGAGGGGCCATACACTTTTTTTACGGGATATAGCACAGAACACATTAAGCACTGGGGAATTATACACATGCTCCATTGCTCTAGGATTTTCAGTCTTCCATAAGCAAATGTTATGTTTGTTGACTTTCCCACTTTCAGCAACGAATCAACATCCCATGCTGATGTCACTGAAAATCAGATGCTCACTAAAACTATCTTCTTTGAAAGACTCCTGCATTTCTGTACAGAATTTGCGACATGCGGTTCTATCATTGTCACTTAGACTTTACAATAACTGCAATTTATAGGGAGTCATTTTCAGCCCCTTCTGCGAAATTTTGCAGAGTTGTGGAATTTGTAACACCGACTTGCCATTGTTGGGAATTTCCTTGAGCTGCATTGGTAAATGGAATACACATGCTCCACTTGTTCTTTCTGGATTTTTACTTCTACATAACTATCCTATTGATCCAAACTTCTTGTATCAATTGTAGATGGATTGTCTATTTTGGTAATTTTTTGAAAAGTGTTTTAAAATGCCATTGCACAACAGTAACAGAATTCATTTTGTTTAATTTAAAGTGATGCCATCTACATAATGAAATCATTACATTGGTGATAGAATGGTGCATCATGAGTGACAATATCATATAGTTTTGGTTTTAAAAAATGTTGAAACTGTCTCTTTCATTTATAATATAAACCTGTGTGTGTGGGGGGGGAGGTGCGTGCATGTGTGTGTGTGTGTTATACACAATAAATACATACATACACTAATAGTGTCAGATAGGATCCTGGACCTCTCCCGAAATGAAATCTTGGCTATGTCGCTGTTCAACATAATTGGGCACTGGGAATATCTTCATCTCAGTTTTCTACAAGTTTATATTAAAAATTTGCTAACTTTATGTCTCAAAAAATATTATATCAAAAATAATTAAACAAATGATCCCGTAAGAATATGAGCATAACTCACCTTTTTGATCTACTCATTTTCCTGCATTTTAGCATGTCACTTCCTCTGACTGTCCGGTTGACATCCTTACAGGTAATTGTGATTCATATCAAAAATGTTACCCCCACCCCATATATTTATTCAAGAACTAAAATAAAGCATACTAACTAGGATGCATTGATCGGCTGGAAATCACTGAATGAGGGCATGTTTTTCAACAAGATCATTCTCAACTTACATATAGAATGAAAAAGAGCTTCACATGTATTCACGAACAGTAATTAAAATTTAGAAGTGCAATTTATGAGATTTTTAGTTGATTACATCTTTGAATAAAACATTAAAAAATAAGGACATGTAGTAGACTTGCTTTGATATGTCATCAAAATGACATCACTCAAATATTAGCTATGCTGTCAAACTATTTTCACTGGAATATGACAATCTCACTGAAATGTATCTGTACATCATAATGTATTATACATATTTAATGATGGAAAAGTTTTTGTGACCACAATTAATTGTGAACTTTCAACAGCAACCTCTCAAGCCACCAATAAAATAAAATGAAGAAAAAAAAAAGTGCTGGCACAATATTATGGAACAGTTCTTTAATAACAACACAGCACATTATTAGTGTTGATGGACTGACTGGGTGCCTAAACCATGCAAGAATGACTTAGTAAAAGGGCAAAACCAAAATGGTTGTTTTAAGCTTCTAGCAAAAAAAATTTTACCCATAATATTCTACTCTTCTATTGCTGCTTTTTCTTCTTTATTACCATGATTATTATTATTATATTATTTGGCAAATCATATGCTAAAGAAACTATTTAAAAATAGGCCTAATACAATAGTTGTATATTATGTAGCATATTTAAAATATATGTACAGCATAAAATGATTTTTAAAAAATTCCTTACTGTCCTCATTTTCATGTTTGAACTCTCATATTGAACAGTCATAGCATGGCTCACCAGCACAAAAAAGACCAAAGTTCTGGAAGTGATTTTTGTGAAGGTTTCATTAAAAACTTCTTTAGTTAAAAAGACGAATACGATTGGATGCTGAAATAAAATACATTACAAAAGAGGGTGCAATGGGGTAGGTGGATTCACCCCAAATTCATTCAACTCAAAAACTTTTTAAAAATACAATGGAAAAGACAATGGAGATCAGTTGCTGGTTTGAAGTCCAAAAATGATGGCTCCCTTGAAAAAAACTAAAACATAGAGTGTATTTTGCCTTCCAAAATGGTTAAATATGACTTTGGGATGCATTTTTGCTGTCAAATTAACCAGCTCATAATTTAACTGCTTATCTTACATACTGTTCAATACGAGAGCTCAACCATGAAAAACTTGTGTACCTACTTGACCAACCCATCTACAACAATGGAATGAAGTAATATGAGGATATGAAAGGAATTTTTTTAACTCATTTTATATGTTGTACATATACTTAAATATATATATATATATATATATATATATATATATATATAATATGTAACTAGTGTATAGAAGCCCAATACTGAATAATTTTGAACATATTTACCAATAATAATAATAATGACACGATAAACAACATTGCAGGCAGAAATTAAAAAAAAAATGCTGGAAACTTACATTAGCCTTTTTCCCCATGCGATTCATTTTAGGCACGGCTTTCTGATGCCTGTCATGAAGAAAATCATATGCTCAACCAACTTAATACTGTTGTTTCCTCTGTTGCAGCCTTTCTTCTTGGTTTGTTAAGTTAAAATGAAGCTATGCTCATCACAATTCGTATATTGTATGTCAGTGCTCTCTCACTCCTCCCTCCTTTCCTGAACCATAGGCCCCACCATATAGCTGGTGTTAAACTATCTCCAACCTAGGGGCAGCTATGTTCTACATATTACATAAAAAAAAAGTTCTCACATCTTCAGACATTGTACTTTATTAGTATATACTAGGTCATTTCATAATTATTGGCCGATTCGGACACAAAGAAACAAACAGCACTAACAGATGACGAAATACATTTTATTCCAAAAAATTTCTGCCCTCCGCAGCAATACACTGTGCCCAACGTGTTTTCAGTGCAAAAATGCCACGGTGGCAGAAACTGGCATCACAGTGGTCCAAGGAATCGCTAACGGCGGAAATCACAGCATCCTTGCTAGCGAACCATTTGCCCCTCAAGAATAGGTCCAAATGACGAAACATGTGGAAATCTGAGGGGCCAAGTCAGGTGAATAAACAGGGTGAGAGAGGACCTCGTACCCCAAGGCGTTGAGTTTTCGCATGCTTCCAATAGACACATGCGGTCGTGCGCCACCCTGAAGCAGTATGGGACCCAAATGATTGGCGAGCGATGGTTGTTTGCTGCATAATTTCTGGTGACATTCGTTCGGCTGACAGCAGCACACGTCTGTTGTGATTGCTTTACCTCGCGGCAAAAACTGATAATGAACCAGTCTTGGCAGTCCACCACACATAGATCAGAACCTTCTGTGGGTGCAACTCTGGTTTGGACATGTGTTTGGGTGGTTCCCCTTCATTGAGTCAGGGTGCTGTTTGCTTTCTTTTGTCATAGAGCACCCATTTTTCATTAACCATAAAGATCCGATGCAGAAAGGGAGCATTAGCCTCACATTTTTGGAGGGCAATGAATGCTTCCAGGCGCCGTATCTGCTGCTGTTCGATGAGTTCGTGTGAAACCCAGGTATCCAGTTTTTAACCTTGCCCATAGCTGCCAGGCGTCTGAAAACTGCCGCTGATGATACAATAAGTTCGGCACTGAGCTCGTGTACTGTGGACGTTGGTTTTTCTTCCACTTTCCGCCTTAAATGTACAGTGTTACACAGAACCGGACAACCGGCTCCTGGCTTATGGTCGATGGCAGAATCACCGGCATGGAACTTGGAAAACAGTCTACGGACAGTTCTGTCACTCGTCGTTCTGACAACCCACGCTCTATTGACATCTGCGACCGTTTTGGACACATTCCGGCCAAGTTTGAATTCATGCAAAATCATTGATCTCATGTCAGGTTGCTCTATCACTTCCCCAACTGCTGAGATCTGTCTGAAATACCGTTTTATACACGTGGACTGAACCGATTCAATTTGCTTGGGCGTTTGGTAGTTTCTCCTACGAGGCGTCTCTCATAACCGGCTATGCAAATTCACCTTGTCGGCATTGGCCAGTAATTATGAAACGACCCAATACTTTATTCACATTTTCAGCCACTACATTTTGTTACACTATTTTCATATTACGGGAGCCCCTGAAAAACGCAAATTTCTGAAATTCACCATTGCCATTTGGCTGTTAATATACAAATGTTAGACATTAGGCCACAGTTCTCTTAAGAAATGTTTTAAGAAGTTATATGATGTATTTTTCTTGAACAATCTATTTCACAGGACAAAAAAAAAAAAAAATATATATATATATATAGGAAATACTCTTCATTGGACCTAAGTGGCATCTATCAGTATTTAAATGTTTCCCACACTAATTATGACTGTACAGTTAATTTATGATCCAAACATCACTTAAAATAATTAAACTCTCAAAAATTTGCCACAATGCCAAATTTGCTTTGCCACTCTTCATTTACTTATTCCTATCTAGCACCTTCTTGGTGATTAATGCAAATGAAATGCAAACTGAATATTTACTGAAAATACACATCATAAAATAAAAAATGATCTAGCACCTTCTTGGTGATTAATGCAAATGAAATGCAAACTGAATATTTACTGAAAATACACATCACAAAATAAAAAATGGCAAACATTATCACAATTAAAAAATAATAAAACAAAACAGACCAAAAATAATATGCAACTGGAAAATATTATTATCCCACAGATGAAGTTTTAATATGATTACACATATAGAAACAAAACTAAATTACAATTATAACAAACACATTATTCTTAAGTGTTCATAACCTTAAGTTTTTAAGATCTTTAGGCAATACTTCATTTTTTCACTGTCAATTTGCTGTGTAATGTTTCTCTTGAAGGTGACGCTGGAGTGCAGCACGGTAAACAAAGGTCTTACTGCATATGTTACACTGAAATCGAAACACTTCTTCATGAATAGTTCTGTGTCTATACAAATTAGATATATTAACAAATGCTTTCCCACATATGTTGCAGTGGTAGATTCTTCTGTTCTGTTTATGGCACTCAAGGTGCCTCTGAAGACATTGTTTGTTAAAAAAACACCTCTTGCATAAAGGGCACTGTGGCTTTCCATTACGTCTTGAGTCTTTTTTGTAGTGTCCTGAAATGTTATGCTACATTAATAATAATGTTCATACTAAATATGCTGTCTGCAAGTTAACATTTTGCACAACAGCTAAAAAATACGAATAAGATAACATTTTTAAAACTCAATTTTTTTGCAAAAAAATTACCAAAAAGGTCAAAATTTATTAGATACATTACCACACGGTACGTAAGGCACAAACTCCTGCTGGCAAGGTTTACGCTGCCAATATAATTCTTCGCAATTTGGGGGGGGGGCTCTTTCTGGCGATGGATAAAAAGTTTTGGGGAAAAAATATTGGCAATACTTCAAATTACATTTAATAAAAAAATTAAAAATAAATAAATTTGGCAAATGGGTTGGCGAAAACTTTAAAACTGCCAGAGCAACTGCTGCCTGCTTGTATGGAAAAAGATATGGAAAAACAAGAGTAAAGAACACAATATTTAGGAACTACTCAGGAGGGGAAAATAAAGATGCAATTACTAGAAATAAAAAGAAAAAAAAAACAGCAATTTGTTTCAGTTATTTAAAATGCAGTTCTGGAGAACATATTAATCCTTTCCTTAAAAGGCATCATTATTAGAAATAGAAAATTTTCATAAACATGTTATCTGTATAGGCTGCATGACATTCCAAGCAGCATATGGAGAACAAGGTATGAACATCAAAAGTGTTTTTAATTTTCACCAGCACTAGAATAAGCTTTCAATATAGCTCAGTGCACATCATAATTGGAATCTTAAATCACTCCACTAAGAATAATGTGTTCTGACCTATTAAAACTGGATAAAATAAGAAAATAAAAACTTAATAATTAAAAAACAATTCAAAGAACTGTGTGTGTGTGTGGTGTGTGTGTGTGTGTGTGTGTGTGTGTGTGTGTGTGTGTGTGTGTGTGTGTGTGTGGTGTGTGTGGTGTGTGTGTGGGGGGGGGGGCTTATGCCCTAAGTAGAAGAATGCACTTAATTTATTGCAAATCCTTGAAGATGACCAAGTTCATTGTGTAAAAATGAAAACCTGTTTATTTTTCTCATTTCTACACAATAAACTCAGTCCATTTGTTGTGCAAAAATGAATAATTGAACAGTCAGCCAGCCAGATAGATAGAAAGATTGATGAACAGTATGGATGCAGTTTTCTGAACAAGACTTCTTTGTTCAAGTGTTACTGAAAATTCAATAATGACTGGTAGATGTACATCCAAAAATATCAGTTAAAACTAGTTGCAATATTGATAAGACACCTTGCAATATAATATTGAAAACACAATGTACAAGAAATATGCATCAGCCACAAGATATCACATGAAATCTCATAACGAAGCATATAGCATCCAATCCACAATGCAAATGTACATAGAGTTCTAGGTGCCACTAATGCTGTAAGAGCATGAAGGAAAGAATATATTTTAGAGAAAAACTATATTGTGTATGCATAGCAATTTTTATTTTATTTTTATTTTTTTCAAATTTTAGAAAAAAATACAAACAAAAATTACATGTAAAGAGAGAAAATGCCATTTTATGGATGTGGTCTTTAATTTCTTATTTATTTTAACCCTAGTTTTAGAAAAAAAAATAACTTTTTAAGGAAATTTTCTTTACTCTATTTCAACTATTATATCCAGAACTTTTCCTGTAAAACATAACAATATCAGAGCCAAGGTGGATAACAACAGCAAATAAAAAGAAAAGATAAAAATAAATTGAGAACACATGCTTCTTCGGGAAAGTCTTGACATACTGTATATGTCCATTGTATCAAATGCTACTTTGGAAACATTCAGGGCAATGGACATGCACATGAAGATGAGTGACATCAGTCATTGTTTTTTCCTCAGCTGAGAAGAGCAGTGAAAGTGAAAACAAGCAACATGCACGACTATAGGGGACAGGAAGGGCTTAGAAAAGAAATGCTGGAAAAACCTTTAAAATATGACAGCAAACAAGCCACAAAGAAGAAAAACATACAAGGTATAGTTCCATATATTATAAACTGTGATTTTTATTCTACATTACTTTAGTGCAATGCTACATTATATAATGAGAGGTAATATTCTGTAAAAGGAACATAAAGACAAAGTAAGTTCACAAAGTAAAAAAGATAATACTATTAGCACAAACATGTTTACAATTATCAAAATAGTTGACATTATTTTGAAAATAATGAAAGGGACTACTGCATATTTTTCTAACTGGGAAAAGCAGAAGTATCACTGGTGGTGAACATGAGTTAAAAGGTGACTAGACTGTCCATTCCAACACTGAAAATGTGTTTGTTAAAACGCACTGATTAATACTATGACATGCAGTTGTGTTAAAGGTTACTCTAGTGAAAGTGCCAGTTGGTATAATGCAGGGGTTCTTAACCTATGGGTCACAACTCAAACTTGGGTCGCCGCAGCTCCTCAGAAGAAAAAAAAATTAAAGTGCTAATTTTTGTTTTTAATTTTACATTTTAAACCTAATTAATCTTGAGTTTTACTGCTAAATTCCAGAAGATATGGCCAATATAGGGTGTGCAATCCATTTGACATTGAAGACTTGCCTGAACACTTTTCAGACATTGTAGGTCTCCAGGAAGAGCTCATTGAAGTCCAAAGTAATGAAGCTTTACATCAAAGTTTCCAAAAACAAACACTGTGTTCATTTTGGATAAAATTGAAGAAAAGAAAAGCCCATTCTACTCAACTAAGTTATGCAAGTGTTACTTCCGTTTTTGACCACCTACCTACATGAAGTTAACTTTTTGACACTTTCTGTCATGAAAACTAAGATTAGGAGCAGACTACAACCAGAGACACAACCATGGTTGTGTCTCTGGTTGTACCTTTCAAAGACACAACCATGGTTTGAAGAGCTTTCAGCAGTAGTACAAGACCAAGGATCACATTGAACTATTGTGAGTAATTATTCTTGAAATCTGTTTTATAAAAGGTTTTAGTATCCAATTATTAATATTATATGTCTCATAATATGTTATTATTCATACCTTTCCACTATACTATATAGATACCCCCACCCCCCCCCCCCCCCCCCCCACACACACACACTTGATGGCACTAATGGTTTGACTGTAATTTCAAAAACCAAAAATTGTGTTACACTCTGTGTAATAATGAATAATTACCACACTCATTTATATTTTTGCATTAGCATTTTTAATTTCAAACTAGACCCATGGGTCGTGAAGTTGATCCCTTGTTGATTTTGGGTCATGGACAAAAAAGGTTAAGAGCCTCTGGTATAATGTAAACAACTAGAGAAATCTAAAAGTTTTACTGAATCTCTAAGAATTAATTTCAGAAGTTGTGGTAATAACTGTTGCATTCTTGAAAATATAGATTTAATAAAGCCTTTAGATTCCCCTGTGTTTATGTCACATTTACATATGCACACGCAAACTCACTGACCACTTCAACAGATACGTCCTTGCCCATCATAAGAAGCACTCACAGGTGGCATAAAAATTAAAAGAACAGTTGCTTGTTAGTTAAAACTGTGCATATGGAATGTCAAATCAGAAAAAAAAAACAAATTAAACCACTTCACTTCATCATCACATGAATATGGAAGTTTATAAGCACTAAACCAGTTGTCTATTTCAAAGATTATGTGAGTAAATTTTATTGAAAGGAAGAAAGCACAGCAGAGTCAGTTTGTGCGTTTGCGTGTGAATGTGTAGAGTATTTTTTTTTTTTTTATAACTAAAAGTGTGGGAAATAATCCGTATCTTTGAGAAATTGGTCTCAAAAGTTTTGGCACCCACATTCTAGCAAAATGCAGCAGATAACTGACACTATACTTCAAACAAGAAAGACAACAAACACCACATTTTTGGTTGTAATGAACATGTCTTTTGAATCCTTTAAGACATGAAAATATATTTTAAAGGTATTCATAGTCAATGAAACCATCACAAAAAAAAAAAAAAATCAACTGAATTTCTACAGTCAATAAAACACCTAGAAATAAGTTACTTTCTCTCACTGAAAAGTATGTTACAACAATTAACAAATTGTGCCCAAAAAGTTTCTCACAGCTGAAGGAAGAAATCGGCAACAAAGAGATTTTTAGGTTAGATGTATAGAAGAAAACATATAACTTTACACCCCTAGCAGAGAAATTTGGAATAATGGAAAAGTAGAAAATACGTAGTGTGATCAAAAAGTTAAGAGACTAGGTACGTAGCGCGCCAACAGATGGCAGTACGCGGATGCGTGAGCAGCGGTCAAGGGCAGTGCCCTTCATGAGTCATTGTGCCAAGTGGTGTCATTCTGTGAACCTCGGGAGCAGTGCTACACAATATTTGGTGACCACGTGCAGAACACAACTGCTATTTCGGTATAACCTGCAAACTAGAGCAGCGAGCGAACATCAAATTCTGGGTCAAACTCGGCAAATTGGGAACGGATACACATGAAATGTTGCGGCAGGCTTATGGCAATGAAGCAACGAGTCATGCGAGGTGTTTTGAATGGCACTCGCGCTTCAAGAGCAGCAGAACAGCACTGGAAGACGACGAGAGGTCAGGGCGACCGTCCACAAGCAAAACCCCCGAAAATGTGGACAAAATTAGGGAACTGGTGCATGAGGATTGTCGTAAAACCATTCAAGACACTGTCAATGTGTCATACGGAACAGTGCAAGAAATTCTGATGTCAGTTTTGAACATGCACCACATTGCTGCAAAGTTTGTGCCAAAGATTCTGAACCCCAAGCAGAAAGCACTCCGTGTCGAACTCTGTCAAGATCTTCGTCAGCAGGTGGTGAATGAACCAACGTTCCTGTTGCGGGTCATCACTGGGGATGAGACTTGGGTCTATGGTTACAACCTGGAGACCAAACAACAGTCATCACAGTGGAAGAGCCCGGCATCTTCACAACCAAAGAAGGCCTGACAGGTCCGGAGCACAACCAAAAGCATGCTCATTGTGTTCTTCGAGATTCGTGTGGTTGTGCATCGTGAATTCGTCCCCCAGGGCCAGACCATACCGCCCTTTTTTACTGCAATTTTCTGCAGGATCTTAGGGAGGACATTCGCCACAAATGATCTGAAATGTGGGGCAGGGGCAATTTCCTGCTCCATAACAACAATGCAGCAGCTCACAGAGCGTTAGCAACATTCCAGTTTTGCAGCCACAACAGCATGACTACCATTCCTCACCTCCCCTTACTCGCCGTATTCGTCCCCCTGTGACTTCTTTCTGTTGCCGAAGACAAAGCTGAATTTTAAGGGTCGCCGTTTTGAAACCATGGACGAGATCCAGTGTGAATCGCAGACGGTGCTCGACACGATTCGTGAACAAGACTTCCAGGGAGCGTTCCAACAATGGCAAAAATGCTGGCAGCTGTGTATTGCTGCCCAAGGAGACTACTTTAAGGAGATCATAGCCAGACTTAAGTAACGTAAGTACTTTGTTGTATATCGGCCTGTCTCGGAACATTTTGATGAGATCTCGTATGCGTAAAGCTTCTTTATAGCAAAAGCTATACTAAGGAAAAAGAATTTCCCAAAAATGTCTCCTAGAAGCAGAAATAACAAGAAAAAGGATTTTACATTTATGTCCCTTAGATGGAAAACTGTGCATTATTTAATAGCATACAGCATAAAATGAAATTTTTCAATACTATTTCATTTATTAATACAGCTGCAAACAGAAATACACACTAACACCACCTAGCTCCAGAACTGTAAATAACAAAAAAAAAAAAAAAAAAAAAAAAACGCAGGAGCATTCCACAAGGTAAATGGCATCCAATGTTGAAAGAATTTTTAAATCAACCTTTTAAAAACAGAGATATCAACAAAAACAGATTAAACATCGGCACTCCTAGCAGAAAAATTATGCATTATTTTTGGCAGGAAATGCACACAAAAAATGCTTTGGTAGTTAAACGTATCTGACCAGAAAAAGATTTTTACAAACAGGTTCTTAGATGTGCAGATAGCATATTGCAACAGATATTGCTCCTAATAAGTTGCAAATAGAAATACGAAATTATGCCCTCTAGTGGCACACTTCTGCATTATGACAAATTTGAAATTATGTGCAAAACATTTCACACCAGAAATAATCTCTGACAAAGAAATAAATTTTCATTTTTGATTGTTAGAAGCAGATATATCAATGAAAATAAGATGTACATCTATGCCCCTGGTGGAAAAACTATGCACTATTTTAGGCAGAAGGTATTCTTAAAAGATTTGTTAGGGTTACTGGTATCTGACCACGAAAGAACTTTTTCAAATCAAGTTTTCACAAGTGCAGATATTGCTGCAAATCAAAAAAATCAAAAACATAAACACACACTTATGCCCCTAGAAGACAAAGCATTCTTTACCAAAAATTAGCAATTATGAGCAGAACACTTCTCACCAGGAGCTCTATTCGATGCAAAAAATATATTATCAAGTCGGACTTTTAGGAGTAGAGATATCAGGAAAAATCGCAATTTAACTACATTTACCCCCTCTATTGAAAAAACTATGCATTACTTGAAAAAGAAAGTGCACCCAAAATAGTCTTCCTTATAAATGGTATTGAATAAAAAAATTAGACCTTCTAACGACAAAGTTATTCATCTTAAAGAAACTGGAAAGCAAGGATCATTGTTCTCAGATTTGATGTTTCCCAATGCAAAAAGAATTTTTCAAATCAGACTAATAGTTGAGAAGATATGGTGTCCACGGATGGATGGATAAAGTGATACCATAAGCACACACTTTTTTTTTTTCACATAAGACCAGCTAAAAAGTTATATCAAATTCTGCTTGTATTCTTCGCAAGCCTTCTGCCAAATCACCATCAAAACCTTATTTACAATAATTTAATGAGTGATCCTTGCTGTAGACATATTATGAGGACCTACCTGACAAAGTGGGTCAGTGTAGCATGTGTGCATCAGGGAAGAGACAAATACACTGCTGGACAATTGCTAAGGACGGATAACAATAGCAACGATAGCAACCATAAAATGGAAGGCAGGAAAATGTGGAAATTAGCATAAGTGCGGGATACAGTAAGACGTGTTGTGCGTATGCAAATTTTGGATTGCCGAACTTGTTCGTGACGTCATAGCGCTGATAAGAGATATAAAGGATTTGATGCGTATTGACCATTGTTGTTCAAACGCAAAGTTGAAAGGGAAAGAATCAATTGACGAACTTGCAATTTTCAGTATGTCTTCCCGACATCACCTAGATGATTTTACGTGTGGCCGTATTATTGGAAAGATTGAAGAAGGGCGAAAAATAACAGATGTTGCCAGGGAGTTCGACGTCAGCCACAGTGTTGTTTCAAGGCTTTGTAAATCATTTCAAACAAATGGAGAGTGTAGCAAACGTCACGGGGGGGGTTCCTGTTCGCAGTACGACACCTGCAGAAGATCGGTACATAGTGCTATCAACAAAAAGACACCGGCGCAGCACAGCTAGTGAGGTAGCAAATCAGTTTATGGCTGCTACTGGCAAACGGATCTCCCGAAAAACTGTCGCCAGAAGTTTGCATGAAGGAGGACTATACGCCCGCCGTCCTGTTGTGTGCATCCCATTGTCCAGACGTCACCGTACCGCCCGTTTGCAATAGTGCCATCAACATCGCAATTGGACTGATAACGACTGGTCTGCTGTCCTCTTCTCAGATGAGAGTAGATACAGTCTATCGTCTGATTGTCGACGACAACTGATCTGGCGTGATAGTGGTACTGCATATTGTCCAGCAAACATACAGGAAAGGGACCGATATCCGACATGTAGTGTCATGGTATGGGCTGGCATCATGATCAATGGCCATACGTCCCTCTATGTTCTTCCAACTGGGACTATGACTGGCCAACGATACATTAACGATGTTCTGCTACCTCATGTTCGCATGTTCCGTGGTGCTGTCGATGATAGATTCATTTTCATGGACGACAACGCAACATGTCATCGAACAGCCGCTGTCCAGGAGCGTCTTGAGAGAGAGGATATTCAACGCCTCGTATGGCCAGTACGTTCTCCAGATCTGAATCCCATTGAAAATGTGTGGGATGCTTTGGGGAGGAGTCTTGCTGGTCGCCAATGCCCTCCAATAAACAAGGACACCCTCATCCATGCACTGACAGAGGAATGGGATAAATTACCCCAACAGCTGCTTGATAATGTTTTGCAAAGCATGACACGACGTGTGGAATCTTGCATCGCCCTCCATGGTGGCCATATCCCGTATTGACATCTTACGCCGGAACGCCTGCGGATGGTAATTGCATTTTTTTCACGTTTACGTATTCTGCACAAAATGGCCTGTTTGTCCCTTGAACACGTCCCAAAGCCTTCTGGATTTCAGAGCACAATAAATTGTCTTTCTTGTAATGTCCTGGCATTCTGACATCATTTTATTTCATTTGGCATCCAACCACACTTACTTTTTTATGTTCTATATAGCCGTTTATGATCCGTCCTTAGCAATTGTCCAGCAGTGTATATGTATATTGTTACAGCACTGCAGTATGTATAACATTTTTGTGATACATATTGCCCATATTATACCTTTTTTAATTTTTCTTTGCATTAGCAAGCATTTAAAAAAATTGCAACAGTTATAAATATCAAGATTTGGGAAACCTTTAACTTTTACAGGTTGCTGGAATTTCCCCATCCTTTATTTATTATAAGATCATCATCATCATCATCATTGTCAACCATTATCAATCCACTGCTGGACGAAGGTCTCCCCAAGTTTCCTCCACAACGGTCTGTCTTGTGCCAGTCTCCTCCATGTCACTCCCGCATATTTACGAATTTCATCCACCCATCTCCCATGTGGTCTTTTTCTGGGTCTTTTCCTGTCCCTTGGAATCCAATCTCACCAATCTATGGTCACTACCTATTATAAGATATATATATATATATATATATTTCTTTTGATAAACTTTGTACTTTAGCTTTGGTTCGTGTAATAATTTCTCAACTCCACCCCCACCCCCCAGCCCAAATGTTTTAATGACCAAGCTTCCATGAGCATTATGAGTAGAAAACGGGAATTATTTTAAATACTTCAAATTTTCAAATCAGACCCTCATTTGTCATCCGGAGTAATTCCTGAGAACTGGCAATCATGAGAAATGGATTTGTCAACCTGCATAATCGTTGATGTTGCCAGTTTCAGATCGCAAAATTTTAAGCAATTCTTCTAGCTTTCGGATAACTGTGTTGGCTTACTGCTTAATTATTTTAAGAGAGTCCTAGTCCATTTGAAAAAAGTTTGTTGAACATAACGATCCAGTCACATTTTATCAAAACAGATGTATAATCTGTTTTATTTAATCAGAACAGATGTACACAAATATAAATATCAACAGACATACACAAATATAAACATCAACAAACTATTTGGTCACTTCACTGAATATCTGTCTGGCCTAGTAGTGTTTCGTGATAAAACAGAAAAACAATAGGACTTCCGAACTGAGCATTTTTGCATTAAATAACAATTTTTCATTATTTAGAAATCACTTATGAGCAAAAGAAGGGCCCAGCAAAGAAATATCTACTTGCTCCCTTACTAGCACACTACTATGTTAGCAAAATAGAAAACTATGTTAGCAAAATAGAAAACCCACAAGTCCTTCCATTTCCTGCATGTGAGTAAGTGTTTTGAATTCCTCTTAAAAATATTTCCAATGAAACAGGACTAGATTGTCATGTTCAATAAACAAGCCACAAAATGGACTCAGGCTCTCTTAAAATAACTGTTAAGCCAGCCCAATTATTTAAAAGCTAGAATTGCTCAAAAATTTGACTCTAAAACTGGCAACATAAACAACCATACAGATTGGCAAATCCATCACACATGGTCACCAATTCTCTGGAATTACTTCTAATGGCAAATGATACTTTCTTAGATACATTTCTTTATCAAGCCCTGCTAGCGCCATCTATGTTTCATCAACGTAGTTTTTTCTTTCTTTTTTTTAATTTCCTTTTCTATCCCGGTTTTCTTGTCTTTTTTTATCGGTTTTTCTTTTGTTGTTCTTTTTCTTGTCTTATTAGTTCTTTCCACAGGCTAGATAATGTGCTAGGATCATTCTGGTTACATACCCCTTGTTTTATTTCTATAGATTAAGATTGCTTCTTCCCTCCTCATTTCTCATTTGCCTTTCAGATTTTTATTCCTTTTTAGCATTTTAATTTCATCGAATTTTGGGAAAGTCTGGTTTTTAATGCAGAATTGCACCAATGCAGTTTTTGCTCTTTTTTTTTCTTTCTTTTTTTTTTTTTGCCAGTTAGATATGTGTTGTTTAAGTCTTTTTTTTAACCTGTTTTTCGTACTACCAATGTACGAAATTTGGGGTATGTGTGCAATTGGAATTTCGTAGGATCCCGATTCTTCTAGTATTTTCTCCTCTGTTTTTTTGTTAACAGTCAGATTTTTCAAGGTGTTCACTGAACTTCCTAGTTGTAAGTCATATTTAGCACATTGCCTATTAATTTCTTTACTAACTCCTTCAAAGTATGGGAATGCCCCAATGTATTTCAATTTCTTATTCCTCACCTTCTTTTGATTATGCACTTCTTGGCCTTCATTTCTCTTAGTCACATGCTTTTTACTCTCATGTATGAGAGTAAAAAGCATGTGACTAAGAGAAGCATGTGACTAGAGAAGCAGGTGACTAGAGAAGCAGAGAAGCATATGACTAAGAGAAATGAAGGCCAAGAAGTGCACAATCAAAAGGTGAGGAATAAAAAATTGAAATACATTGGGGCATTCCCATACTTCGAAGGAGTTAGTAAAGAAATTAATAGGCAATGTGCTAAATATGACTTATAACTAAGAAGTTCAGCGAACACCTTGAAAAATCTGACTGTTAACAAAAAAACAGAGGAGAAAATACTAGAAGAATCAGGATCCTATGAAATTCCAACTGCACACATACCCCAAATATTGTACATTGGTAGTACGAAAAATAGGTTAAAAAAAAGACTTAAACAACACATATCTAACTGGCAAAAAAAAAAAAGCAAAAACTGCATTAGTGCAATTCTGCATTGAAAACCAGACTTTCCCAAAATTCGATGAAATTAAAATGCTATAAAGGAATAAAAAATCTGAAAGGCAAATAAGGAGGGAAGAAGCAATTTTAATCTATAAAAATAAAACAAGGATATGTAACCAGAACGACCCTAGCACATTATCTAGCCTGTGGAAAGAACTAATAAGAACAAGAAAAGGAAAACCGACAAAAAAGACAAGAAAACCGGGATAGGAAAAGAAATTAAAAAAAAAAAGAGCTACATTAATGAAACATAGATGGCGCTATCAGGGCTTGATAAAGAAATGTATCCAAGAAAGTATATCCGACGAATGGCAACAAGGAGTATCGGACTCCATTAGCGCGAAGTTAGTCACGAATATCGGTGGAAAAGTTGCCACGCTCCTGAGGATGCCCGGTGCCCAGAGACTGGGCGAAATTTCGAGTATAAAGAACGGTAAAAGTTGATATTTTTGAATCCTAAAGTGAAGATCCACTGAGTATAGCCAGCGTAAAGGGTGTTGAAGTAAAGTTATACATCTCATACAACGGACATTAGGACAAAAACATCAACAAAGACCGGAAAACGTGTCGTGAAATGTTTTCATCGCTAGTAAAGAATGCCAAGGTAAGCATTATCTTCTAGAATACTATAAAAGTTATTTTGAAATTTGCACGTAAAAGTGAATAGTAGCATGATCAGAGCTATTTAATAGTCTGAATTAGAACTACTAATAGGAATACTTACAAAATCATTAAGAATTTTTTCAGTCTGTTTTTGAGGAATAGAAACACACTGAAAGAAAATGTGATGGCACAATAAATAGAACTAATTCCCCGCACAAAAATCTTACATTATATATTGGGGCCAGCAAATTTCAGTCAAATGTAATACTTAGTCATCCTGTCTGCAAAGCCACAATTTTTTGAATTCACAATATTACTGAAAACCTCAAACAAATCTTCTTCCACAAGGGGAAGTAAAATGGAAACTAAATTTAACACTCAATATAAATGCATGAAAAAAAAATAATGAGCACTGATGGCTAGATGACTATTTGGTCTTGTCTGATATTAATTTATGGCTGCTGGTTTTAGAGAAGAGAAAATACCAGAACTAAAGAACAAACATGTCACCAAGATTCTGTCCCAGTTCCCTGGTCTGTGAACCAGTCATTATAACTATAAGCTCTTAAACATTTAATAAAGACAAGAAAACATTATTCGCTCAATGTTCACTAAACTTTTATATCCATTTTGCACAACAAAAAATAATCCATCACAGTCCATATTTAAGCCTACTGATATTCATCAGAAAATTAAAATTATACTATTGTAACATATCAAACCTGGTACTGAAACATTTTTCTATTAATCACAAAATAATTCAAAGATTTTTTAACACAAAACTGAAGTATTTTGCTGCCAAATACAAGGGGATAGGAAGAGAGGCATGACAGTAATGTTTATATTGTCACAGCACTTTAAAAAATAACATTACAGTAAAATTAGCACATAAAATATAAATCATGTAAACCAAGTTTCATTAAATGATTGATTAAAATGATACACAGAAAAAAAAATGTTACTTACATCCATTCTTCCTGTAATCCCCTCTCTTTTGCCACAAAGCCACAAACAGCAAAGCTGACAGCCACACCTTAACCTGCTGTAGAATGGAGAGTGTGGTGTGTAGATGAAATTGGTTCCTACGACAGCTCTGGTAAAACACATAGGACAGAAGATATGCTTTCTGTCCAACTATGCTGTATTTTCAAGAAAGTACACAACACAGCTTTGTTGTACCTCTTTTCAACAAATGAACTGTCTTCTAAGGAGAATGTGTGTCCCCCCCCCAGCTGTATGTGCAGTTTGTAGCCAAATAACTAATAATATCTTTAGACAATATTTAATAACCTTCATTTTAATAAGAAACAAAATTATAATAGAGATTATTAAATTCTTTTAAAACAGTGACAAAGATAAACAAAAAGTAAGTGTTCTTGATTTTACAGAGGGTGAATCAAAAGTTCTGCAATATTTGCATAAATGCATGTGCTGCAGCAGGTATGTTACATGTTCAAACTAGTTTAAGTCGCGCATCACAGTCAATCAAAAGCGATATAAAGTGGTTGTCGTTGTTGAGAACAGCATTGCATTTCATCGTGGTGTCTGTGGTTGGGACGCCTAAAAGATGAACAGCCACAACCGGCTAATTAGGGAACTTTTGCTTTACGAGTTTGAACTCTACCATAACGCTGCTCAAGCAACACGAAACATTTGTCATGCTAAAGGGGAAGGTTCCGTGGACCACAGCACTGCAACCAGATGGTTCCTGAAATTTCGCCCAGGTGACAGAAACCTCGATGATTAGCCAAGGTGAGGTAGGCAGCGAACCGTGAATTCAGAGGCTGTGCGCCAGGCTATATATAGAGGCAAATCTGACAACCAGCACTCAGAGATTATAAGGTGAGCTGGGCATATAACAGACCACCGTGGTTCGTCACCTTCAGAACATCGGCAAGGTCTACAGGAGCTGTCGCATTGTCCCTTAAGAACTGAAGCCAACTGAAGCAAACCTCCAAGTGAAAGTGTGCACAAAACTCCTATAGAAAACTCACGCAATGTACGTTTCATCAAAAGAATACTTACGTGCGATGAAAAATGGGTCTATTTCTGTAATCCTAACACACAATGGCAGTGGTTGAGCCCAGGCTAGCTTACTGAAACTGTTGCCAAACACGGGCACTTTGAGCACAAGGTGATGCTCTGCATCTGGTGAAATTTTGAGGGGATAATCCATTACGCATTTGTTCCAGATGGTTGGACCATTAAAGCCAACCTTTACTCTGAACAGCTGGAGCGGATGTATGCCGTTTTGGAGAAGTACCAGACACTGGTGAACAGAAAGTACACTCTCCTACAGCAGGACAATGCTCAGCCTCATACCACGCGAACAACACAGGCAAAACTCCAGGAACTTGAGGGCGTCGAACTGATGCCACACTCAGAATATAGACCGGACCTTGCCCCATCAGATTATTACCTGTTCCAGTCCATGGCCCACTTCCTTCGCTGGTGGCACTTTAACAACCAGGAGGAGGTGGCAGCTGGGTTGAAGGAGTTCTTCAAAGGACAAGAACTGGTACCACCGCAGAATTGAAAAACTGGCAGAAAGATGGCTAAAGACAGTGCAACACGACGGCTTATACTTTGAATGCTAGTCAGCTTTCGTCGTAAAGGTGCATATGAAGGCATAAAGTTGATCCAAATTTTGCAAAACTTTTGACTCACCCTCAGTAGTAACAAAAGCCAAAAAAGTTGCTTTACTGCAGATCCTACTTATAACAATGAGTGGAAATTGCAGTAGTGTAACAACCTACTACAAATATCTAGAGTGATTATATCCAAGAAGTAATATAAATTGTCACAAATCATATCAAAATTAATTTTGAAGTCCTAGCGCTACACAACAGGAGAGCCAAATTTTTTTACTATAACGCATTAAAGTTTTCTAATTAGGATTTTCATTTTTATATCTTGACTTCTTTCACTACCCAAGAAGGCTACAGAAGAAAAATAAGTAAGCACTATAACAAAAAGTCACTATGATAACAGTTAAATTAAGCAAACAATTCCACTATTTGAACTCCAAAATGTAGGGAAACTCTGACAAGACAACATTTGGCTACAGCATGATTATATGCCAGTTTTCCCTTTTTGCTTACAGCAATAAAATACATTTTTAGTGTTACTTGTGAAATTAAAATATGCCACATTTATCTGTCTCTATCTGAATGTTTAATTACACAAAAACTAAGAAGTGTGTTCATGATAGTTAGCTGCAACAACAAATTCAATCCTACAACTATATATATGTGTATATCTTAAACTGTATAAACTACTCACATTGAATTTACTTTTAGTGATATGTTTAACTACTCACTTATTTCCTGTGGATGAAGATAGTGGATCAGTGTATTTGAGAGCACTAAATTTGTGGAACCTTTCCATGTCCACCTCTCAACAAAAAGAAAGACGAAAAGTAAGCTTTCATGTCAATGCGAGTGCAAGTGCTTTCCACCGGCAAATAACTTCCTGTCCTTCTGTTCTCTCCTTTTCCTCACCAAAATGCTTGAGGACACCTATCTAAACATTTTGCTTTCTTGCAAGTGTACAAGGAAATAGATCATTGTACACCTTCATAAGAATAACTTGCGATATGCTCTTTGTAAGGATAACAAGAGTCGATGAACATTTCTTTGACTCAAGATATTTTTTCATCTGAAATTTCTGCTGGCTTAAGTACCTAGTTACACACAATTTTCATGGTGAATCACTCCCCCATAAAAGGCAGTATTATCATGGTGACTACATAGTACAATTGCTATATAAAGTTCCCACTAAAAGTTGCAGTGCACATAATCTTTTCTGTGATGAAATTAATCCCTGTAAAAAAAAAAAAAGGATGAATGCTTTTAAAAACACTTTCACATGCATTTCCACTTACATTGCAGTGAAAAACCAGAGAGATTTTCACTGGAATAAAGGAAGTGTTTTTTGTTTGTTTGTTGTTTTTTCTTTAAGATTAATTTCCCTTATGCGTTTAATTTTTTTTTTTTTTTTTATGATCCTGATAATTTCCAAGAAATCTTGTACAAGTATAAAACCCTACACATAATGCTGCATTAAAGGCAAACTATCTGTTCTCTTACATCTTTCGGTCCTTGGTTCTAAGGAAATGAAAACATATTGTACTTGATTTTATAATTATTACTGAAACCCTCTTGACCTACCTGATCATAAATAGGTCTTAAAAGATTCATTAACAATGAAACTATTCCAAGTTTTTAACATATGACAAATACTGAGTTTTCATGCATCATACAATTAGCCTATGTGAGGTCAGTTCACAATGCAGAACAACATAAGCAAGAACAAAATACAAAGTGATTATTGAGAGCCAAATCTGGGCAACACAGTGCTTCTGAAATGAGAAACAACACCCAAAATTCATCATTACTTTGTAAAAGTAAGCCATCAGTACCATTAAGGATGACAACATAAAAAAAAAAAAAAAAGGATGTTAGTGAGGCTACAGTTAGTTCTCAACAATACAAGAAAACTGAGATATCACAATGTAGACACAACAGCATGCAACATCTTCATTCTGCAGATGACCAAAACAAGTCACAAACTTCTTGTAAGTTATGCATCTTTCCAGCACAAATACATCTCCTGTGTCTCTTCTGCAGTACCCTGGTTTCACTGCCATGTATTAGAGTAGGGGCAATAACACTTTCATATACAGCCATTCTGGCACTTTTTAACAACCCATCAGTCTTATGAAAACCACCTAAAGGAGGTGTCGATTTCAGAGCCAAATTCAGTTGCTTACTAACTTCACAATCTAATCTGTCTTATCAGCTACAAATGATTTTTAAATGCACAAACTCATTCGTCTGGTCTAATTCCATACCATTTGTGAAGACTGATGCTATTATTTACATCTGTTACATGATCTGTATGTATATCTCTTCAGTGGTTTTTGTATTATTTCCAGAACACAAAGAAAGAAATCAGTACTAACACAGGACACAAAGAAAGAAATCGGTACTAACAGGTATAAATGATTTCATCTACCTAAGTAGATCACATTCAAAAAGAAACTGATGTAACAGTTTCAGAAAAATTGCCACATGAAATAAATGTTCACCCAAAGAAATGGAATGTGCATTATCATATTATAAGCTTAAGCAAAAGACCCCCCCCCCCCCCAAAAAAAAGAGAACTTCACCATCAACTGGCTAATAGCCACCCTGGTGGTGTGGTGGTCTAAGTGCTGGCTTCTCACCATTCACACAAGATGGTTCATGGTTAACATCCCCCTGAGGCACAGATGTGGTGTCTGTCCTACAGCACTGGCTCTCTCTCCCTTTCCTGGAAGCAGTGGCCCTAAATTAGGGGTAGGCAATTGCTTACAGCCCATTTGAGCTGCACACAGTGGTCGTTAAACTCCCAAACAAAACGAAAAAGCACAGTCAGCCTTAAAAGCGAAAAAGGGAACACATTTAAGAAACAATATCCATACAGCAGTAAACAGACTGGTGAACAATACTATAATATAATAAGCAATACAAATAGGCACTGAAGAAGTTGCACCATTATGTGAATTACTCAACACAGGGGATGGGAGGTGAGATGTTAGGGATCTGTAATGACTAACTGTATGCAGGCAGACAAAGACAAGTCAGAAATAAGATATATCTTTAGGTAGCAAATACACTTAGAGCCACAGTACTAAAATTCCCATTACCGACACACTACTGATACACAAATCTTTGCGCAACAGCTGTTTACATCATGAGCTGCCCATCACACTTGAAGTTACTATATCACCATTTACAGAGATGCAGTTATAAAACAAGCTTCAAACCCACCCTGACACACAGAAAATCAATGAAATATTTGAGACTACCACTTTGTACTGTAACACCACAGCCATTTCAAGGTATGTACCCACTACCTCTGAAAACATTTAAGAAAATAAGAAAATGTATCGGATTTTATTATTAAACATACAGGGAACTATGAAAAAGAATACACATTAAGGGAAATATAATTAGAGAGGTCATAGACTGTTTACTATATGCTCTGAGGCAGAAAATCAATAGCAAAGCTCTTTAAAAAAGTTTAAACACTGCTAACAGCTTTAAATAGACTTTTATACCTATATTAATAGTACAGATCATTATGTACACCTAGTGAGACTTTTGCACTTGTATTATTATGGAAATTTGAACAATCATGTAATCACAGAAGATCCTGAACTGGGCGCAAATTTTATGAACAAGTAATTACAAATGATAATTTCATCATTTAGGCAGCATGTTGAAAGTTCAGATCTTAGTAACACAACAAAATTGACAAAATTTAGTAAACAGTAATAAGAGCATATTCCTAGAGTTAGTGAACAATTTACTGTTTATCAATATATATAACAGAAAAGATATCACAGAACAAAGATGTTTCAAAGCCAGTAAATAATACTTTTGTCCAAAAATGTCCATATATCACAAACACCACTTTTTGAGTGTGAGATTCAACATAGCATCCTCACTGTAGATTGTGAAACTGGCTATGGTGATATGCTAGGCTGTCTTGGCTTCTGAACTGCCTTTTGCAAATACTGCATTCATAAATAGTTGATACTGAATGAGAAAGACGATGTTTGTAAAGACTAGCTGCATACGAATATTGATTGTTACACATTGTGCATTTATACATTTTTCTATTTGGTTTATGTCTTTCAAGATGTCTCTCGAGTACCTGCTTATTAAAAAAATATCTTCTACATAGATTACAGTAAGAATTGGATATGGATGATGCAGCCAATGGTGTTTTTAAGCATCCTGTAATGAAAAAAAAACCACCAAATGTTAGATCTTAACATAGACCTGACAATTTGCTTCATAATAAAATCACATCTTTTAAGTTTCATAAATAAGAAGTATCATTTTCGGATCATTATCACCTTAATAAAATTCAGTATAACTAATGACACATGTTCAATATATGTACACTGGGTTGGCAGTTTTTTAGGCATCACTCCATCCTTATCATATAAATGACTCAATCCAATATATAAGATGGTATGTGAGCATAGTGTGCAATGTAAATCAGGCACACCAGCTTGTTGAGCATCCGTTAATGTTCAATTGAAGACTGAAATGTGCAAAACAAGTGAACTGAGTAACTTTGAAAATGGTCAGAAATGACTATTTGAGCATCTCCCAAACAACCATCTTTCAGGCCTTTCATGAACAACCGCACCAAAGGTTTACTGTGAACAATCAGACATGCAAAAAATGTTCATCAATTGGCGATCCTGTGGGTGAAAATATCTAGTGGATCAGAGGTCAAAGAAAGCTTGCAAAAATTGTGTAAGCAAACAGATAGGCCACAACCTGAGGGCCAACTACTACAGAATTCAACATTGGTGTGATGGGGATCACCTCTGAACACACCAAATAATGGATCATGCCACGAATGTCTCCCATGATGGCAACAGTTGATGACCATTGGACGAATTTTGCATTTAGGCTTCAACCTGCCATGCAGTAAATACATGGTTTTATTATTTCAGGTTTGAAGTCTTTGCATACCTTCATTACTTCTATTTAATTAGTTCTTCGAACACACTTCAGTGTTAAACTTCATTACGTGGTTATAAGATTTATTATATATATATATATATATATATATATATATATCTGTCAACTATACAGTTATGATATTTTGTACTATTTCTCACATTGTTTGAATATCAAAGTGCTCGCAGGAAACTTATTCATCTTTGTCTGACATTGAATTATTGCAGTTGGATGCTACTGAATATAATAAAAGGTTAAGGTAAAATATCATATAAATGAAAGCTATTACTCACATCTTCATTTTACTCTGTTTCTCATGTATATTTACTTTCATAAGGAATGGTTGGTTGGTTCATTGATTTTAATGGCGCAAGTGCCATGGTTGGCCAAAGAGCGCCAAACAAAAGACATCAAAACAAAACATAATCAATAAAAAACGTACACAAGGTTAAAAACAGGCTGATTTGGTAAAAATGAAACATGAGAGTGAACAAGTTAAAATCTAGATGAGTTTAAAAAAGTCAATTTCTCGTAAAAACGAAAACACTGCTTTCATGTCGCAGGCTTCGCCAATAATAGTTTGCAGCGTAGCTGCTCCTTCGTCCAACAGATGAGAGTGAAAATGACGAAAACGATGATCACAAAACCGAACACAAGTACACAAAACATGAAGGACAGTGAGACGACAGTTGCAAAGCTCACACACCGGGACACCCTCGCCACACAGCAAAAAACGGTGAGTAAAACGACAGTGCCCAATGCGGAGACGCGCAAGAACTACCTCCTCACAACGGTTCTTCCGCAAACTAGACTTCCATAGTCCGATCTGTGGTTTGATAGAATGCAACTTATTGCTGCCCTGCTGAGACCACAGGGACTGCCACTCGTCCAGGAGAAATGTCCGGATCAAAGGTCTAAAATCGCAGAAAGACAGTGGCAGCCGAGCTGGCAACATGGAGGAAACAGACCTGGCAGATAGATCTGCCAGCTCATTACCCCGGATCCCAACATGGCCAGGAACCCAACAGAATCAGACCAGGAATCCAGCACCTTCCAAAGTTCCAAGAAGACGACGGACATCACGGATGACCGGTGAGTCCGTGTCCTCTGGAGAAGAAAGGACTTGGATGACGGACTGGGAATCGGAGCAAATCATAGCGCGACGATAAGATCTAGACTGTATGTGACACAAAGCGAGGTGTACCGCACGCATCTCTGCCGAAAAGATGGTGGATTCAGGCGGAAGCCTCTCAGCATGGGAGGCATCGCCACACACGAAAGCGGATCCAACAACCTCACCGGATTTTGACCTGTCAGTAAATACAGGCACGAAATCCGGGAAGAGAGACTGTTTCTCGGCAAAGAGCTGCTGGTACACCAGAGCAGGAGTGGAAGACTTTGGCCACACACAAAGGGAAAGGTCAGCCATTGCTTGAACCGGCAAGGCGGTTCATTGTAGAACCGGGTCAAACCAATCCTTGACAAGTCTAGACCAGCACCGCGCACTAAAGTCGAAAACTGAATCCCAAACATTGGAACACAGGAAGGCCGGTGTGAGAAGAGGCAGACACATTGCGGTTGGAAAATGGAACCATGCAGTGGATGATCAGGAAGAGACTTCAACTTGGTGAAGAATTGAAGAGACAGCTGCTTACGTCGGATGCACAACGGCGGTTCATGGGCCTCGGCATACAGGCTATGCACGGGAGAGGTACGGAAAGCACCAGTGCATAGCCGCAGAGCCTGGTGATGGACAGGATCCAGAGGCCGTAACACGAAAGGACGTGCAGAACCGTACGTTATGCATCCGAAGTCTAACTTCGACCGAATCAGAGAATGGTAAATGCGAAGCATTGAGCACCTGTCAGCCCCCAAAGATGTTCGAGAAAGGACCTTCAGGATACTCAATGACTTCGTGCACGACACCTTCAAAGACTGGATGTGAGGTCGGAAGGTGAGTGCTCGGTCAAAAGTTAGCCCAAGGAACTTGGCTTCTGACACCACAGGAATGGTGGTACATATTGTCTCTACGTATTGGAGGACTTTGACAACTTATGATGCATATGACTGCACATATAAAAACATTTTTTCATATAAATTTGTAATCTTCATATAATAAAATTCTAAACTATTATAAGGAACATCAAAAAAGGAATATTAGTGACAAGTTGAAATAATTTTTTTTTTTTTTTATTATATGGACGTTTTTCCCGTGCTCGAAGTTCTAGTAACGTGCGAAACAGTAGATGATATGGAAACTATTTTGTTGACATATAGTTAATAAATGGTGGTACCATCCAGACGGAGACTGGGGTCTGGGTGAAGGCCCCGTTTGCGGCAAAAATGCACGCAAACGGTCTTCTGGGTCGAGAAGCCAAAACCATTGTGGGAGGCCCAGGTAGAGATCTTATTAATGGCCGACTGCAGCTGCCGCTCAATAGTGCGCATGTTGACAGATGCGCAAGAGATCTGCAGATCATCCACGTACATGGTGCCATGGACCATCGGAGGAAGTAGGGTGAAAAGATGATTAACACGAAGGATGAATAACGTCACAGAAAGAATGGAGCCTTGAGGGACACCCTGCTCTTGTGGGTATAAAGCAGAGAGGGTCGATCCAACGCGCACATGGAACATCCGGTTCTGGAGAAATCCGGCAATGAAGGTTGGCAAATTTCCCCGCAATCCGCAGTCACGCAGATCACAGAGAATGCCATATCTCCAGGTTCGATCGTAGGCTTTTTCCATATCGAAGAACACGGAGACCAAGTGCTGACGCTGGACAAACGCCTCCCTGACAGATGTCTCAAGGCGAAGATGATGATCTGAGGTGGATCGGAATTTCCGAAATCCACTCTGATGAGGTGAAAGAAGGTGACGTGATTCCAAATAAAAAACCAAACGAAAATTGATGATGCGCTCTAGGACTTTGCAGAGGCAGCTCGTCATAGCAACTGGTCGGTAGTTCAACGGGTTAGCGGGATCTTTACCAGGTTTGAGAACAGGAACGACAATGGCAGTGCGCCATGATTCGGGAAAGTCACGCTCGTGCCAGATCCTGTTAAACAGGACTAGCAGACATTCAAGACAGGACGGAGAAAGGTGCTTCAGCATTTCATAATGGATGTTATCCGGTCCGACAGATGTTCGGCCAGACCGATTCAGGCAATCTTCAGTTCGACGGCATTCAGCGGGCTGTTATAATCGGCAGCGGAAAACGGTCCAAAGGAAACCTTGGACCGTTCAAGCCGCGACTGTAACTGCCGGAACGAAGCAGGTTAATTGCGGCTGGTGGACATCGAAGAAAATGCGGCGCCCAGACAGTCAGCAATACCCTGAGCGTCAGCAACCGTTCCTCCACCACTCTCAAGAATGGAGATTTCCTCAGAAGGGTACTTACCCTGAATCTTGCGGATCATGTCCCAAACGATCTTAGAGCTGGTAGTGGTGTTAATCCCGGATACGTAGCGTATCCAAGATTCCCGTTGACTACGACGACGTACCAATCGCGCGTAAGATTTGGCATTCTTGAAAGCAAATAGGTTCGCGTCGGTGGGGTACCGACAAAACCTACCCCAAGCCCGATGTTGGGCCTGACGAGCTGCCTTGCAAGCGGAATTCTACCAAGGTCACGGGCGACGTGGAAGTTTAGACGAAGTTTTAGGGATGGTAAAGTCTGCCGCTTGCACAATACAATCCGTTACCGCCGCAACAGCTTCATCGATCGTACCCGAGGCCACCATGACTGGAGTAATGGTTGCTGAAGCCGTGAATGAGTCCCACTTGGCTCGATCGATAGCCCATCTAGCAGGGCGAGTAGGATGACGGTACCCGACACCTGCTAGACGTAGAAAGATGGGAAAGTGATCACTGCCAAGGGGATCATCAGACACGCTCTAGGACCAGTCAGGATATAACAATGGCGAACTCAAGGACAGATCAATGGCTGAGTACGAGCGGGTGGGTTCATGAAAATAAGTGACTGTCCCGGTGTTGTGGAGACAGAGGGACGTGTTGGAGAGAAGGGACTCAACAACACGGCCCCTGGAGTCTCAAGTGGTAGAACCCCACAACGGATTGTATGCATTGAAATCTCCTAAGATGAAGAAAGGAGGCGGCAGCTGGTCAACTAAATCTTCCAGATCCGAAATGCTTACAGCTTCATCTGGTAGTATGTAGATGGAACACACTGTGAACAGTGTGTTCACAGATAGTCTCACTGCCACTGCCTGCAAAGTCGTCCGAAGGGCAACTGCAGTGACAGGAACACCATGAGTAACAACGGCGGCTACTCCTCCGCAGGCGATAACGCCGTCCAGGTGACCTTTGCGGAAAAGGGAATGTCTCCGAAGCGAAGGAGCGTCCGTCGTGCGAAGCTTTGTCTCCTGGAGACACACGCACACAGGTGTGTGCGAAGACAGTAAGCCTTTTAAATCATCAATGCGTGAACGCAGACCTCGGCAATTCCACTGAATGAGCGTGGCTATAATAAAAAAATGAAATGAAAGAGTGAAGACAGACGACTAGAAAGTCTCCATGTCGTCCGTCACCTCCAATCCATCGGCAGTGTCTGGAGGTAACACAGGGCTGTGTTTACCCCCTGTGTTGAGAGGTGGTTTTTGCCTGCTCTGTTTCGGGGAGGATGAGCCAGGTTTCACCTTTTCCGGCTTCTTCTTTCCAGTGCCCTGGACCTGGGTCCCTGTGATGGCAGAAGATGGTTTCGGCAGAGAGGATGGTTTAGGCGACGATGTTGATGTCGCCTTGAATGCAATGCGGCGAGACTTCAGTGCTTCCAGCCAAGCAGCGACGATGTCCTCAAAATCATAAGGACACTGCGCCGGGATGGTCACCTCCGTCTGGGCCGCAACAGTAGCCTTCTGCACCACAACTGAGGCATAGGAGCGCCGGCCGGGTGGGAGAGGAGCTATCCGCCGCCTGGCCTCAGGGTATGACAGATGTTCAGTGGTCTTCAGGTGTTGGATAGCCTGCTCCTCGATCCACTTGGGACACTGCTTAGAAGACGCAGAGTGGGAACCCTCACAATTCACACAATGATCCGCCTCAGCGGAGCAGTCCGCCGAAGAGTGTTCAGTAGAACCACAGCGCCCACACTTTGCTACATTACGGCAAGACTGCTGGGAGTGACCGTAATGCTGGCACTTGAAACATCTCAAGGGGTTCGGTACGTGTGGCCAAACATCTAGACGCAAGTACCCCGCCTTGATGGAAGTTGGCAGAGTAGGTGAGTCAAAGGTCAGGACGATGTTCCGGGAGGGAATAGACTTCCCATCCCGCCTGAAAAGAATACGCCGAACCCCAGGGACATGTTGGTCCCCAAGGTCTTCCAACAATTCCTCTTCACTGCACTCGAGCAGGTCGCAGGAGTTGACGACACCGCGAGAGGAATTGAGGTACCCATGGGGCGAGATCTGTACAGGAATGTCCAGCAGAACGGTCGTCTCCAGCAAGGTGGCACTGTGACGTGGATGACATGTCTCCACAAGAAGATCCCCTGACGGGAGCTTCTTAACACTCTTTGGTGAGCCCGCAATGGCCTAAAGAGCCTTATTAATCCAGAAAGGACTCTTCGAACTGAGAGACCGAGCAGGATCAACTGAATGAATGAGAAGAAACAGAGCATTGCAGTTTGTAGTTAGTAGTTTCTTAGTGGAGGAGGGTGTCCCTTCCTCCACACGGCGCCTTCAGATTAACAGCATGGGAAACACTTTGTGTTGCCATGAGGGAGAAAAAAATATTCGTCCGCCAACCTCCCCACCCACTACCGAGCCTAACGAGGGAGAGCCGGAGGTCCGCAAGCCCAAGAGGACGCAGGACACTGCTCTAGGGATAGTCAGCGGATACAGCAAGTTGGTAGGGCTGACACACGCTCGGCGTGCACCCAGACTTTCCCGTGCCCGGAGAACACCCCTTTGGCATGCCCACCCTACCCCCCAAACTCACCCTGCCGAACAGAATGACAAGCCTCTAGAAGTCTGGACGCCACTCGGCCACAGACTTCCTGACTAGGAGTGGGTTAGCTCCCAGCCTCCCATTTAGGGTGAAGCAGAAGGCAAAGAGGAGTGTTGGCATCTGGAGGCACTACAACCCGGCCCCCTGATACCTCAGCCTCCAGCATCCCCATTTCCACCTGTACGGGTCACCGCACACGGCAAACGTGAAGGTAGGTCTAAGCTAACCAGCTCCGGAAAAAACAGAAAATGTAACATAAAAGAGAAAAGACAGGGAAGAGAACGAGGAACAAAACCCGGAGCTGGCGCCTCATCACAACCTCAGCAGCCTACAACTGAGGCGGGTACATGTCAATATATGAACTAAAGACGAAAAAGCAAAATTATAAGAGAAAATTGGCTCGGGCCATGGGGATGCCATCCCCCATCAGCTGGATGAACAGCTGTCCCTTCGGTGGTGTTATCGTTCAAGAGTAAACGAAATGTACTCTGTCACAAGGTGAGCTCGGGCCGTGGGGGCGCCGCTCCCCAAATAACTGGAAAACCAGTTATCCCCGTGCGGGGTCATAGGGAATGAACAACCAGATAAATGAGCAGTGATTTTGTAATATTATTGCTAAATATGGCCATAGTAGCAAATTAAATCTAGTGACACTGAACCTGGGAATGGGACAAAATGAAAGTTGGAGCTCATAGATAAAGAACATATCTGGTAAACCTAATCATATGTTTGTATTTACTAAAAGAAATTATGAAGTAATAATATAACAAAATCCCTACTTGTTTACCCGGTTGATTATTCCCAATAAAAGCGAATATACATGAGGAACAGAATACAGAAAATATGCACATACTTCAAACCTCAACCACAACAACAATAAGTTGATGACCATGTTGCCAGTCTTGTTTGACCCTCTGATCTACACCTCCTGTTTTTGTTCACAGGATTACCAATTGCAAGATTATTATTTTTTAATCTTTTTTGCTTGTCACACCATTCACAAAAAGGCATTTCTATGGTTGTGAATGGAAAGCCCAGGAAGATGGCTGGGAGAAGCTGGAACCTCTAGCACCAACTATCATGCCACATTCAAAGCCACTCAGTTGCACTTGTTTTGTGCATTCAACCCAAAATTGATTGCTAACTGAGGCTTGAGGAGCTGGTCTGCCTGATTTACAGAGGTTGGACAGAATAATGTGAACACCAAGCTCAGTGGCGTGACTTTTAATGCAGCTGTGTATGTCGCAATATGCAACGGTAGCCACCAGTATTTGGCTGTAATAGCTTTGTTTAGAACCCCAAAGTCCTGTTTAAATGTATTTAATGTCTTGTTGCAAAGACAACAAAAGAGGCAACCTAATTGACTTCGAAAGAAGGCTAATTGTTGGTGTCCGACTAGTTGGTGCCTCCGTGACAGCAATCACCAGGGTAGTGGGGGTATCAAGAGCTGCTATGTCTAGAGTCATGACAGCATACTGTGTTCATAGCAAAACCTCGTCTGTGCAACACAAGAGCAGCCAGAAAATGATCCTGACTGATACAGACAGGAGAGCATTAAACAGGATTGTTACCTGTAATAAGACCACAGTGCCGAAAACAGTGCGGAGCTCAATCTGCATCTCCAGACCCCAGTATCAATGAAACAGTGTGCAGGGAACTGCATAAACAAGATATTCATGGCAGAGCTGCTACTGCGAAACCTCTGGTGACTCGTGTGAATGCACAACAGACTGCAGTGGTGCCAGGAGCATACAACGTGGACTGCCAACACATGGAAGTGTGTAATGTGGTTAGATGAATCCACATTCACACTATTTCCCACCGCAGGATGTGTTTATGTGTGGAGAACGCCATCAGAAGCATACAACCCAGACTGTCTGTTCCCAACAAAGCAGCATGGTGGTGGTTCTGTCATGCTCTGGGTGGTCATATCAGGGTTTTCAGCAGGTCCCTTGATCACCTTGAAAGGATGGATGACTGGCAGGGAGTATGGAACCATTTTGGTCAACCAAGTGCATCCAATGGCTCAAGCATTGTTTCCTGCAGTGGATGCCATCTATCAAGATGATAATGCCCCAATTCACAGAGTTCGGAATGTCCAATAATGGTTTGAGGAACATGAAGTCAAACTTTCACACCTTCCTTGGCCTCTTCAATCACCAGATTTAAACATCATCAAGCCACCGTGGTTTGTGTTGGAAAACAGAGTAAAATCCGGTTATCCTCCTCCTGCATCTCTCAAGAACCTGGAGCAGTTTCTGCATGAAGAATGGTGTAACATACCTCTAACCACCATTCAGGATTTGTATGCATCCATTCCAAGGAGGATTCAGGCGGTTTTGAATGACAAAGATGGTCCCACGCCCTATTAGGTATGTAAAACCATCTTTTCCTAGGTGTTTACATTAGAGATGAGCTCGGGCCTGGGCCGACGGGCTCAGAATTCATTAACTACCGAAAAACCCGGGCCCGGGCTCGGAATTACACATCTTGAATTTCATTACTATAATTAATTCAACACAAGTAATTCCGAGTAGTATTATGCGTAGTATTTCTAAAAGCATATTAATATTGTGAAGTGGATTAACTGAACTAAACTTTTTAAACTAATGAGTTTTAAACTAGCCCGTGCTTAGGCCATATCTTTGGCCAGTGTACAATGCATAAATGCAAGCCTTGATAAGCAAAATTTTCCAAGAAATGTGGCCCAGGCTCAGCAAACACATGTAATCAAAGAAAGTGGGCTGGGCCCGGGCTCTAGGCCCTTGGACAAGGGTGAGCCTGGGCTCCTAAAATTGAGCCTGAACTCATTTTTAGTTTACATGATTCTGTCCAACCCCTGTATATTGCACAACACACTTACATGTTGGAGTGAGCCATTTATGTGACAAGGGCAAGTGTATCTAATAAACTGGCAACTCAGTGCACACATTGCCCATCAAAAGTTGGGAAGGAAACATAAAAGTGAGAAGTAGCAGAGATTTGCATAAAATTTTCACTGTGATGCAGGATTAACATACAGTAGGACCCACTTATAACAAACACGATCCAAGATTCAACAAGTAAAACAGGAGCTTTTGCATGGTATCATGTTAATTCAAGGCAAATTTAATTGCTTTTAACGAACATAATTTAATGAAATCCCAAGATTTAATGAGCCTGAGAAAAGCTAAGATGATCACATTTAAAAAGCCAAGTAACAAAACTTCACGAAATCTAATATTTAATGAAACAGAGAAAATTTGGTGCGCACTGTCCTGAAATGGAAGGATCGATGTGTTGGCATACAAAATAAAAGTGCACGAACACAGAAGAATCTTGGCGTGCTAGTGGAAGAATGTTTACGGATAATGCAACAAAGAGGGAGTACATTAAATGCTCAACAAGTTAGTCGTGTAAGCGACTCTTGCTTTGGTAGCTATGCTTAGGGACATGCATCACTGTCTTTCATCCTCCAAAAGTGCCTTAGAAAAGCCGGGAAAGATAGCACAGCTAACTTTGATGATGAAATATATGTTCATCCACACTGTGATTGGTTGTGACATCAGAATACATTACATTTTGATGTTCCAGCAATTGAAATTATGACTTTGTTAATATAGATGATACTCTCTCCCCATCTGGTATCCTTTCTGAAGACAATATAATAGACAGTTAACTCAGCAAAAACTGCTGAGGCAAACAAAGAAAGCAAAGAGGAGAACACTCAGCCACCATCACATGCAACAGCCACTGATTGTGCAGAAAATCTTGGACTTTCTTTGAAGAACAGACTACAGTGATAAAGAAGTGTTTAATGCACTAAGTGTTATTAGGTAAAAATAAAGGTGACAGAAATAAAAACATAAACAACATTTGATTCTTGCTTTCAAAATGTTTGCACCTGATCCTTCAGAATTCACTGCAACTATGTATTCATGTAAGTGCTCATTGTATTAATATTTGTATTATGGTAGTTAGCTAATCAAATCTTTCAGGTACCTCGAATTGTTATGGATATATAATATAAAAGTATGCTCTTACTATCATGTATGCATATTTTTACATTAAGGTGGTTTTTCACCCCAAAACAGGTTTAACAAGGATTTATGTTGGTGCTGAGCTCCTCGTTATAAGCAGATTGCACTGTATGTAAATGTTAAAGCACATGTTGGATTGCAATTAGCATAGGGTGTAATATGCAAATTAGAATGTTTGATAAGAGAAGTTACTGCTGCAAGGAGAGACAATGCATGAAAGAAAAAAACAGGTGTGTATGCTATACTGTTAAAATACTTTGATAACACAGAAAAGTTATATATCAGAATCACAGAGTGATTCTTTGCCACTACATGTAAAGAACACATGAGAAGTGCAAAACAAGACATGCAGAATACAGCACCTGACACAGTAGTCATGCACTGTTTGGCCATTCCTATTTGGAATAATAAACATGAAATTTAAAGAGACTGCCACCAGTGTGACAATTCAATTAAAATCCTCTTCAGCAAGCTGACATGCAATGATAGCACTTTCCAGGAGTGTGAGAAACTACCAATGGTTTGGCATGCATTGTTAAGGAATGGAAATGCAACACAGCATATAATTATGTGATAAATAACATGTAAAACCTTTGTAATGTTTTTCATGTTGTTTCCAAAAAATTATCTTTGTTTCTTGTGCATTCTAATTATCTGCATTTTACTTCTAACTGCTGCCTTGAAAAAACCTCCCAGTGAAGAGCAAAAAAAGATTGACAACTTATATATACACTGAGTGGCCACTTTATTATGACCACCCCCTCAGTACTTCGTTGGGCCACCTTTTGCCTTTAATACTGCGTCGATTCTTTGTGGCATTGACTCCACGAGATGTAGATAGGTGGTTTGTGGAATCTGAGACCATGCTTGATGAATAGCACTTTCCAGGAGTGTGAGATTGCAGGGTTGTGGATCCAGCTGTCTGATGGCTCGTTCAACTTCATCCCACAAATTCTCAATGGGGTTGAGATCTGGAGATTGTGGGGGCCACCTAAGCAAAGTAAGCTCACCGGCATGTTCCTGAAACCAATCCTGTACAATACCAGCATTATCTTGTTGAAAGTAGCCGTCACCACTGGGATAAACCATCCATATGACAGGATGCACTTGGTCCACAACGATGTTTAGATATAATGTGGCAGTCAGACGTTGATCAACATGAATTAAAGGGCCCAAAGCATGCCAGGAAAACATTCCCCAAACCATAATGTTGCCTCCACCAGCTTGAAAGGTTGTAGCAATGCATTTGGGGTCCATTCAATGCTTTCGTGCTGTTTCCGCCAAATCCTCACTCGGCCATCGGCATGGTGCAACTGAAAACGCGATTCATTGGACCACATAATTTGTTTCCAATTATCGACTGCCCAATCCTTGCGCTCCTGTGCGAACTGGAGACATTTTCTCTTGTTAACTGCAAACAGCAAAGGTGTTCGAACAGGCCTTCAGCTGCCATATCCCATCCAATGCAGTGTACGGTGAACAGTGCGTGCAGAGATCATTTGAGGGGATGCTTGATTAAGATGGTCTGTAATTTGCTGCATTGTTGCCCTTCTGTTGTCTGTTACCAGTCTGGATACTCTCCGTTCCGCCCGAGAGGTCACTAGTCGATGACGACCACACGTTGCACGCCGAGACCCAGTTTTTTGGCTGACAGTCCAGTCTTTAAACACTTTAACAACAGCTGCTCTGGAACATTTCGCGAATGCGGCAGTTTCGGTGATATTCACTCCATGGCTCTGAGTTCCTACAATTATCCCACATTGAAAGTCCGTCAAATCGAATTCTTTACCCATCTCGTCACCCAAAAATCACTTCTACTCTTCTACTACTGTCGCAAGCACTAAGCTTTCCTTTTTTATACTAGCCTCACCTTCTAGCCGCAACAGCGTGCAGTCATAGCTCATTTGCTGAAAACTGTCAAGTGGTTATAACAAAGTGGCCACTTAGTGTATACCACTGAATCAACACATTTACACTACACTATAAACGTTTTGAACTTGCATAGTTTGGTGTACTTTTAATTGATATACCCAGTCACATTTGGATCTACTTGCCATTACAGGAAACCAGGTCTTAATTTCTATTACAACCAGAAAGCTCCAAAGCTATGGTCTCTATAATCACAAACCTGCTGTATGTGTACTGTTACACAAACCAATCAAAGGCATACCTGCTTAAGATGGTGATTTTGCAGTCATGTCAACTGGAACTTTAACAATGGCATAAAGTCTTGCTCATGGATTAGTTATTTTCTCTTCACTAATATTGGACAACAGACATGCATTAGTCAGGTGATAGTCTGGAACCAACTACATGTGAAATAACATCTTAAAACAAAGTGCTTTTGACGTGGGAATGTATGGCTGGTTTTCTACTGGATGCCCATACTGACCTCTATATTTGTTCTGCTGGTCCAATGACTGCCTTAAGTCATTGGACCAGCAGATGAAAAAAGAACACAGAGAACACATTTAATAATAAGACATTGATTTCATCATACAGATGAAAAAAGAACACAGCTGGCATTGATTTTATCTTAACAGATGAAGAAAAAAGCATCCCCACAAAGCTAATGTTAAAGCATATCTTGATTAATAAGATACACAATAAGTGGAGTGGCCTACATTTTCTCCATACCCTTAATCCCACTGAACATCTGTGAGATGCTATAGGGAGGAATATCGCTGCCCTTCAGCCCTCTCTCTAAATCTTTCAAGACAGCTGTTATTTACCAGCAAAAATTACTGCCTTTTCACTCACTGGATCACCTTATTGAGGGACTTGTTGATGTCAAGACCTCAGTGATTGCAGATGGAGTCACATTCCATAGTTCCTGTGTATTTTGCACACCAGATGTGCACCCTATTTTGGCATTGTTATCTTTGATGCATGTGCTTATCAGTCTATGTGTATCTGTATTATTTCATGCTTGTTAAAATCATATACCCTATACATCACTGTGCCATGCTATGAAGTTTGACATCAGTGGGTTAGTTACTATTTGAAAACTATGCCCATTTCCTTGTTTCATACTTCACTTTTAATAAGCAATGTACATATTTTATCAGCCTAAACTTCAGTCAGGATACCTAACATTCTTACCACTCTGACTCATGCACACATATATTATGTTGTTGCCACATTTCCAAAAAAATGGCTCTTGTTATACACACTTCTGAATTATTTCAGAAAATATTGAACTATGTACAACATTTTATGACACAGTTTTATTCATTTGGTATGCTTTCTACAACAACAATCACACTACCCCGTTCTCCGAAATTCAGAGGTTAGCCCCACAAAGAAAGAAAATTCACCAGATAAATGTTAACTGAGCATTTACTTACTGTTGCCATATCAAACATCTCCATTTACAGCAATCTTGGTATACAGTTTGAGCTTCACTGACATCCATCACATGATGTACACAAGTTCTATACTTCATAATCATGATCTTTTTCTCTTGCAGACACTCCTGAATATGGTCCTCTCATGATTTCCTTCACTTTCCTCTACCTTTCTTTCTAGACACTTGGACTGAAAAAATTTTTCATCACTCATCACTCATTCTTTCAACATGGCCAAACCACCTAAAAATATTAGTCTCCACCTTACTGAAAACATTTTGCCTCACATTACACATATGCAACACATCTTCATTCTTCACATGATCAGAGAGTGTCTTGCCACAGATACCCCATAAGTAACACATCTCTCCAGGACACTAACTACTCCCATGTCTCTTCTGCACTACCCAGGTTTAACTGCCATACATCAGAGTAGGAACAATTACTACACTTTCATACACAGCCATTCAGGACTCTCTCGAGAAACCATCATTCCTATAAAATCCTCCTAAAGCAGCTATGACTTTCAATAAAGAATTCACTCGCCTACTAATTTCACCAGCTAATTTGTTATCTCTGTCAAACATGCTTCCTCAATAAACAAACTCATTCACCTGGTCAATCACTGCGCCATTTATAGACTTATCTTGCATTCAGTACTAACAGTTCCTCACTCAAAAACCATTACTTTGGTTTTACCTTATTTACACTCAGTTTGAATTTCATGCAAATTTTGTACATCCGGGACAACATACTCTGCAACTCACATTCACTCTATGCCAACAGGACTGTGTCTCTCATCAGCATACAGCAATCTGCACACATGGATATTATCGAGATATAAACCAGTATTATCCATTTTGGCATCACGCATCCATAAATATATTAAACAGCCATTGTGACATTACACAGCCTTGTCTGACACCTGCACCAACAGAAAACCATTTTGATACAACACCATTCACTCATACACAAGCTCTACTTCCAGCATACAAGGCTTTCATACTCTTAAGTAGGTGGTAGTGATTTAAGCATACATGGCACCCTTTAAGAAGATTGGTATGCTTTCTATAGTGCTTATAATCTTAACTAGAAGCCTTGTACTTAAAAATAATAAAAAACAAAGTGAAACTCTGGTTTCATTTCTAAGAGTTTCAACATAATCAATGTTAAAATGGCAACACACAATATTAAATGGTCACAGGGCACAAGAACATGTGGTAAATACTAGGCCTACTATACAACAGTAATGACAGCAATTTCACTCCGCAGAACTAGATCTGAAGCAAATGAAACAGTTCATAAGCACTAATTCAGTTTTTAATAACCATTGACTGAAGATTCTAGCAAAAAAGAATCTGCAGTGTGTGAAACTGTGAAAGAGCTTACCATAGACAGCTACTGATTTGTAATTGGAATTCAAGGCAAAAATAAATAAAACTGGTTCTGCATGAACTGTTAAAATAATCAACAGGCAAAAACCTACCCTTTATGTTGACATAGAATGTGAATAATCCAAATTTAGACTGAATAATATTAATTTATTCGATGAGAAATGGGTCAACGTCACATAAATGAATGACTTAATTGCAATGAGTATCTAAATACATCCCAAGCCTCAACATTTCATACTATTTTTTTATCTAAATATATACTGAGTCTCAACATTATAAGGTAATTTTCATTATCAGTGGCCTACAGTAGGAGTATTTTACTATAACTTACAAATCCACACAACAGCCATGTAACTGATTGGCTACCCATTACCCATTACCAAAGAGAGGAAAGAAAGAAGAAGAAAAAAAAAAAAAAAACTTACAATGCAAAGTTGAATGAAATTATTTCTGTTTCACAATACCTGACAGATGCATTAAATCTCTCTCTCTCTCTCTCTCTCTCTCTCTCTCTCTCTCTCTCTCTCTCACACACACACACACACACACACCTAAACTAAGATGGTTCTTTTTTTAATTAATCCTCTTATCAGGTCTCTCATTAACATAGTAACAAATCAAATGTCTGGACAACTTCCTCAAACTAAACTGCATCCAAAACCAATTTTTAAATATTTGAAGACCCCAGAACACTAGAAATCTTTTAGATTAATGTGAATAATTTTGCAATGCTATGTCAGAAATTTAATGAATCTAACAAAAAAATGTTTTATTAAATACTAGATGGTGGAATGTGAAATTCAGAAATTACTTTTACAAAACTACCTTATATCAATGCAAGACATACAGAACTAATCATTAGGAATGTATTTTTTATTTTACATAAAATACATTTTGGGGTTTGTTTCTTTTTTTATTTTAAATATCATGCTATTCAGAAAGCAAACTGCAGATTTCAATGCAGCTGCAAACTAAAAAAAATAAAAAGAAAGCCATTCTGGCAATGTCTTTTTGCCATCATTATGCTATTAAATCCATGTTCTTGGTTGTTACTAACCTACAAATATCTCAACAAAACATTACTAAAACAGTTTCATTTTTTGACCAAGAAACAAAAAACACAAAACAAAAAAATCACAAGCAGTAAAAATGTAATGAAGTTGAACAGTTGCTACCAATGAGTGCTCCATGATATAGCTGCAATCAATTTTCCTTGTAGCTACTATTACTCGTTTTGGGTTTTTGCTCTCAACTATAAAGTAGTCGTGGTAAAAGTTCTAGAAAAGTGTCACTGCTGCCATGAAAACAACTACACTCCTGTCCTGACTGGTACTTAGTTGTCTCTTCAATCTTCCTTCCAAATTATGACAAACGTTTTTTGTTGTTGTTGTTTTTCCCCCTTTAATAACAGGATAAACACAAAATGTCCAATGTTTTGAAACAAACTGTTACTGATAACCCACATTCACTGTTTCAAAAATAAAGAAAAGAAACAGATAAAGTTGCCTACATCAAAATAGCAGAAATCACTTGAAAATAAATAAATAAATAAATAAACTGCATTATTTTTATGGTACATGGGTGCAATTGGATAGTCATGTTTTTTTGGCAAACTTTTTAGCAAACTTAATTTTTACACTACATTTTGTGTTACTACTCTGGGTAAATGATCTTATATACATTCTTAAGGTCGCCATTTTTAAATTCAGCAAAAAATTAACAGATCTACCTTTGAATATAGATATATAGACACTGGACAAAAAATTAGTCACCTCCAGAAATTTACTTTTAGCTACATCACCATGTGCAGAAATCACAGCATTCATTCGTGCCGGAAGAGATTCAACAAGATGATTCAAATATCTTATCGAATCTCTTCTATATTCAACGAGACAAACTGTTCTTAGAATGGTCAATTTTTGACCACCTAAGAACAGTTTGTCTCGTAATTCATTGAGATTCTTAGGATGCTGAAGTTTGGTTTTTACACTTCCTTCAACGTGGTCCCATAAATTCTCAATGGGATTTAAATCTGGCGATTTAGGTGGTCAGTCCATGTGTCCCAAAGTTGTATTATGTTCTTCACATCAATACATAATGGTTTTACTCTATGAATCCTATAGTTGTCATCCTGGTAAATAGGATAAGTCATTTGATGAGAATCCCACAAATGTTGCGAAAAAGAAAACACATGATTGTTTAAAATGTCTCTGTAAGCATGCCGATTCATCGTATTCTTCACCTCTACTACTGGGCCTAATTCACAACCATTAAAACACCCCACAGCATTACAGACCCACTTCCTTTGGCAAGAACTCTTTGAATACACTCAGGACTAAATGTTTCTTCAGACCTCCTGTTAACCCTACGCCTTGTGCCATTTGAGTATAGGCAAAATTTGGATTTACCAGATCATATGACAGCCTTTCACTGATCAACAGTCCATGATCCTGTGGGCTTTAGCCCAAGCTAATCGAGCTTTTTTGCGAGTTGAAATTATCATTGGTTTTGGTCTTGCAACTCTACTCAAGATATCCATTTGATGAAGTTCCCTGCACAATGTTCACTTAGATATAGACATGCAAGATCAATTATTAACAAACTGCAGGTGTTTCTGTCTTGTTTGAAATCTGTTTCCATTGACCAGGCGAGAAATTCTGTGCTGGTCGTGACTTGCCAAAATAGTGTTTGTCCACAGTTTTTCCTTTTATTTTCAGTTGAGTTTGACTTACACCAATCTTTATAAACACATAGAACTGTTCTTTTGCTAACACTTGCAAATTCAGCAACTTCCTTGATGATGTGTCCTTTTGCCCGGCCAAAAGCTATGACACCTTTCTGCCAGTCACTTGCATCTGTCTTTCAACCCACTGATTTTAATTTTTCAAAAATTTCAGCTTAAAATTTTACCTGTGGAAAGAAACAACACATATTTTATTGTTACATAACCCAGAAATGTTTAAATAAAATTCTGATTATAACCTCAGAAATATATTGCATTACACAATTACATATCATGCTGCAGGTGTCAAATTTTTTGTCAGGTGTCTTTATAACTAACCAAAATAATCAACGAGAACAGGCAGAAAGCAAGTACACCAAAAGTTTTCAAAATACTACCAAGACACTTTGTATTAATATTAAAAAACAAGGATAGAGTACTGAAAAACAGTTGCTATTTAAAAACATAGTCCTGCCCAGTATGTAGGAAAAATCAGGCATTTAGAAGCATTCTTTCTGAAAACTTTTAGAAGATATTAACATCCGAGATATAGGAAGCACAAAAGAAAAAAAAAAGAAAAGAAAAAGACTGTGTCAACACATAGAAAACTTGAACTCAATGAACCTAAGAATCACCCTTGTGCAATACTGTATTAATAAAAATAACAAAGATTTCAAAGATATTAAAGTTCTAAAACAATCTAAGAACAATACAGAATTAAGAATCACAGAGGCTGTACGTACTGATAAAATTCTATATATAAATACAAGCTTTATGACACTGAACTTGTAGCACTCAGAATCAGTGATCTAACTTGTATGCTATTAAATAGGCAGGCAGAAGCCTTGTGCTGAAACATGTAAATGATTAAAACATGGAACCAATTAAGCAGAAGCTTCTGCTAATAGAAATACAGGTACGGACAGCATGGAGTTCAAAGTAATGCATGTATCAGGCAGTAATATGATTCAGCCAGCAGAAGATGATTTCAGAGTGCAAGGAAATCAACAAGAATACCAAGAGGTCACATTTGACACTGATATCAGCAACTTCAACAGAGGGAACATAATGTGTCTTCAAGAGGCAGGATGGCTACTTCATCATGTAGCAGAACATGAGGGCCATGACAATAGCACAGTGCACCGATATTGGGCATGAGTGGCTGCGGAAAGACCAGAGTACTCGTTGAACTAGTAGTGTAGCATAACAAGACTACAAGAATGGGAGTCCTTTGGTTGACTGGCTCGTACTACAACTACAGCATTGCTTTAGACCTTCCAACAAGCACTTCCTCTTAAA
This sequence comes from Macrothele yani, assembly GCA_039090855.1. NCBI lineage: Eukaryota > Metazoa > Arthropoda > Arachnida > Araneae > Macrothelidae > Macrothele > Macrothele yani. The sequence goes on from CM077014.1 coordinate 9,504,565, forward strand.
GTTTAATGACCATAAGCATTAAAAGAAAGAGTCTCCTGTAAATTACTAATCTACAGTAAATGGCTCCACTGCAAGAATAGAACTAGGGACAAACACCAACTCTGATGCTTGGATACCACATCACTTGTTTTGCTTTTTGTTCATAAAAAAATTTATAATAATAATCCTATACTTCCAAATTATTCCCTTTTCACAACTCTAAAATAAGCTACAGTTTATATTTCTGTGTATAGTCATTATTACCTAATTTCAAACAGCACAAATATTAATATTTTGCAAATGATTGCCTTATAAGATCTGTATCTACAATATTTGGTACCCTATTGATTTCAAAATTTAAGTTTTGCTGAATATGTTTCCATTAATATGGTACAAAAAGGTACTTTCTTTTCTCATGTAAACCTCATCTACAACAGCAGTTGAAACTTACAGTTCTGATAAACAGTAACATATGACATCACACACTGGCCATTTAGAAATGCTGGCCCAAATATGCAAATACAGTTCAAATACTTCACATCTACTAAAATGCCCCCCCCCCCATCAACCTCCACTGCCACCTCCTCCTTTGAATAAAAACACTAACATTTTTGTTTTCGTCTTTGCAAAAATAACTTCATTTCAGAAAATAAGGAAACAGCCACAAAAAATCGAGTACAGTAAACCTGCTACCACACATTATTTGCATAATCATATCATCGTGCACAATTCATGCAACAAAATAAATGGTTTACAAAAACAAAATGTTAAAATAGCACCAACTATTTGGCCTTTAAAAAAAACTCACTAATGAAAAAGATGGCAGAAGCTGAAAGGCCAGCAAACCACAATTTCCTATAATTTTTTTGCAATATGTAAGTGGAGGAAATACCACTTGAATACTCAGTTTTAAAAGATCAGTGCATTATTAATGAAGATCACACAGCTGCATATTTTTCACATACTCATGTCACTATAAAAAAGTTACAATTCTGTAAATAAGGGTTTGTTTGTCAGGGTTCACAATTGCTAAACCAAATAAACACATATCATAACACTTGATAACATTTGCAAGCCAAATAACATACTTTATACTTTAAGTCCATAAAAGTTGCACCAAATTTTTGCTCAACTCCACAAGCATATTTTTCATTAACATGGTTTATCTTTCAGTTTTCTAGTTGAACCATGGTTTTAGAAAAGTAAGCAGCACTTAACAGTTTTAAGATTTGTTTAAGCTGCAATCAAAATAATAATTAGCATTAACCCCTTTCCCCATGATTCTCGTTTCTTGCTTAGCAGTAATCCATGTGTATCCATGTTCACTACCAAACAACCACATATGTGAGTATAGATGATGAAGTCCACAGAATGAGGATCGCTCTTCTAAGACAGGAGAAAAAAAATGCTTATTAGAGACAAAGTCTTAGATAAGTTTTTAAAGGTGCTAAGACATTTACACACAAGAAAAAGAAAAACATTCAGAAAATATTACAGAAATTAAGGAAGAATGTATCTTTTTAAATACATGGCAGACATACAAGCACATTATGTCAGGGCAAAGAAGTAAGTGCCCTGTCAAACTGTTCACCTGTAGCCATCTCCTCGGAAAGTTCAAAAATTCAATTGTCCTACAGCAGAAATTGGAAATTAAACCTCACAGGACAGCAACATTCCAACAAACTAAAGCTTTAGTTCCAGCTAAATGGTAGTGAAATTTTCAAATTTTTTAAAGAAGCTGGCTACATGTGGTTCAATTTTTGAATTTTTCGGAAGAGATGGCTACATGTGGTCATTTTTCGGAAGAGATGGCTACATGTGGTCATTTTTCGGAAGAGGTGGCTACATGTGAACAGTTTTAACAGGGTACTTATTTGCTCAAAAATAACACAAAAATTCAGCAATGACAAATCCTCACTCAGCAAATAAGTTACAAGGCCTGTCATAAAAGCAATGAGATTGTGTTTTTAAAGTATAGTGGGCAACAGGTGGCACCAAAACCACAATGCGATCTGGACCTCAGGACCTTGCAAACACAAGACTTGATGCAACTCGATTCATACAGTAGGCACCAAGTAACTGTGAAGAAAAAAATGGTGTGTTTGTTGACTAAGTCACGAAAATGGAGAACAAGATCAAGCAATGCCATGTTCACTTTGGAACCTTGCCAACACAAAAACTTGATCTACTAAGTGGGTGCCAAGAAATCATGAAGAAAAGAATGTTGTTTGTTGACTGTGTCACAGAAATGGAGCACAGAAACATCAAGCATTGATATACCATCAAGTTTTGCATTGAAACTGCAACAGAGAAGTACGCAAATTGCAAAAGCTCGGGGGGACCACAACATCTGAAAACATAGAAAGGGTATGGGATCTGAACAGTGAGACTGATAGCAAATGAGCTCAGTATGAGTCATTAATTCATCCAAGAAATTTTAATGGAGTTTTGGGAATGAAGAAAATTTATGCCAAAATTGTGCTGAAAAACTTCATCTCTAAGCAACAGGAAAACTGAAAGAGCATTCCTTCAATGTCATGAAAGTGAACCAGAGTTCTTTAAGAGAGTGACAACAGCTCCCCTGAGCACAAATGAAGCACCTCACAGAAGACAACTTTCAGCAATGATTCTGGAAGAGGAAGAACCACCTGCAACGGTGTGTTGCTTCTGTAGGGATCTATTTTGAAGGTGATTAATGTGGAAAACCGTGATCAATAATGTTTATTACCATTGTTCTCATTATTTTTCTGAAAGACCTAGTTAAACATTAGCACTTGATTTTTAAGTATAAGACAATTTTTTACACATGGAATTGTGCAGTCAACATTTTTTTTATTTGAACAGCAGCTATATTGATAAAAGAACTACTTTAACAAAATACACATGCGACCTGGCCTCAGGAAATGGTTACCTTTTTTCCTACCTAATAACTGGTTTTACACCATCAATTGAACAGTTTTTGCTAATAATGAACTATTTTTACACATGTAGCACTGCTGACAAGTAATAAATCTCTATTGTATGATAAAAATGCTAACACAGATAACTGTTTTTTGTTTTGTTTTGTTTTTTGAAAATGTTGAGTAGATTTGGTCTGCAAGTGTAAAACTTCATTTTGGGTCAGAAATAAGTTTTAATTCACTGAGACAATTGCATCCACAACTTGACTGATAATGAACAGCTCTTACGGGACCGATTCCAATGAACACAAAAAATTCTGAAAAACAGAAAAAAAAATATATATATATCTTTCATAACATTTTTATCATACCAGAGGAAATAACTTTCCATCAATCTAATCAACTGTTTCCCTGCTGTTTTCACATCTACAGCATATAGATGTGGAAACATCATGGAAACAGTTGATTAGATTTCTCAATGCTTTTCTCAACTAAAAATATATTGAATTAACAATTGTAAAATGCTCAAATCAGCTTTCGTTTAAAAGATTTGAAACCAGATCTCATATCTGTATTACGCATTTTGTTCTATTTCTGAATGCAAAACCCATCCAAATATTGAACAGTGTACAGCAAACTTCTTTAATAAACAACAACTGCATAAATGTTTTCTGTATCTCTAATTCCTAGCTTTTCAAGCTTTCCTGCCTCATTAATATCAATTCACAGAACTTGTCCTAAATAATACACACATTACCTGAATAATACATGCCGTATTATATCATGCTGCATGAAAACAAAAACTGCAAAACCCCCACATAAATCAACTGGCAAATGCTGATTTCATACATTCATTTGCCATTTGTTTTGACATTTCTACAAGACCAACAGGTACAATGGGGGTTTCCATGTTGCAAACTTTTATTTTAAAGCTGTTCTTTTTCCCTTTGAACATTTCTGTATCCAGCTATAAAGTGCTTGCAGATCGCAGACACCATGTACATGAAGGAAAACACAAAACAAGAAAAAGATCACATTCTCATAAAAGGAAAAAGCCTTAATCCCATTCAGAAAAAGCTATCACGGCCATCAATCACAGCAAAGTTCCAACAAATATCAAAATGAAATTGCCACCAATACAAAGGCACGCATTGCTAGGAATGTATTACAACTGCAATTAAAATACTACTGCAGTTATTTATAAACACTGATAAACTTATATATGAAACACAAAACTTCTGTTTGTCTGAAGCAGCAAAAGCTCTCGAACGCCGAACTGTGACATCGTGAAATTTGCATAGCCTATTAATACTGGAATTTCTAGGTCAACGCAACTATTTTAAAATCTCTATGTTGTTCCATTCGCGAGTTATGAATTAATTAATAAGCTAATCAATAAAGTCAGCGTCGTTTGCTACGTCATCGTTATCCTAGCTGTTCCAAATCTGAAAGCACATGACTGCATTCATCGCTGCGGCGCATCCACAGGTGTTTCTATTCTTCAAAAACTGTGCATTTAAAAAATGGAGAAACACAACTTTGCGAAATCTTAACGAAACGGGCTGAAATTTTTATCAACACCACGAATTGGTAATAAGAGGAGTCCCTCAAAATTTCACCGGAATCTGGTCAAAACTTTTTAAAATACGCATGGAATTTTTAATTCATCGGTAAACAGAAAAATATATGCAGAAACGGTTAATAAAATTTTGATGGCTAATTTAAAAAGTTATTTACTGATCCAGGCGAAATTTGGAGGTCATGTTTCTGTAAATGATTTATGGTGTTCATTAAAATTTCAGCCAGTTTCATAAAATATTTGCAAAGATACGTTTTTAACTTTTTTATTCCAGAGATTCGCCTCTCAAAGACGTCTGAAACTGAAAGCATGTGATGCATTTGATCGTCGATAACAAATTGTTAACGAATTTTGTTCAGTCAGTGTTCTAATGCTGTGTCTCCTGGACTCATGTTAAATAATTCATAATGCTTTTGGTCCATTTGATTCTACAGATTTCATACATTCTGTACCAAGTGCTGAAATAATCACTAGGAATAAATAATTTGTAATGACCGAATTTGTGAAATTAGCTTTTTCTGTCTTGCAAGCATCAATTTTTTTTCCCGATTTTTTCAGTGACACATAAGGGAATATGAAATTAATAAGCCTAAATCCTGGGCAAAGCCGGGTAGTAAAGCTAGTTATTTATATATCATTTACTGATTTAGCCAGGTGATATCAATCACAAAAGATTAACTGGCTATGGGAAGCTATCCTGCATGCATAGTGCCCAACATGTCGCTAACCACTAACCCCTACCCATCGTAGTCAGCAACTGGAGTGCTTTCACTCCAAAGCAACCTGGGTTAAAGAATGGTTTTGTGCAGCGCATAAAGTTTAGTCTCCCTTCTTTCTTTAACCAGCATGTGTGGTGTTGATATGGTTAACACAACAATCCTGCAGATGTCACCAAATGACACGCTGCCCAAAAAGCGAGAACCATGGTTCGGGGAGCTACCTCCTACAGTGATGGAAAGTTGCAAAATGCATTTTTGGAGCAGGTAAAATACATTTTTGGAGCAACAAAATGTGTTTTTGGAGCAGGTGAAAAACATTTTTGGAGCAACAAAATGCACTTTTGGAGTAGATAAAATTCATTTTTGGTGTAAGAAAACATTTTTTCGGAGCAGGTAAAAAATTAGTAGATAGAACAAATGTTTTGGAACTAGATGCACCCTACTCAAATTTGAAACAACTTGCATTGAGATACACACACATATGCAAATATTTTAGTTTTCAAATAGATTAAAAAATTTGTAATCATAGCAGAATTCCATTATTAATAATTTATTTTACAAGAAATGTTTAATTTCTTGCTGCTTTTCTCAATATTTAATTGCTTACTTCTATTTTTTCTAATTTTTTAAGAGAGTTGGCAGTGTTTTGTTCTGCTTATTTTAATAGTACCTGTCCACTTTCTATTGCACTCATGTCCTTTTTTTTGCCATATTCAATGTTCATCTCAGCTTTGTTTAACATTTTATGAGGAATCCAACTGCTGCAAAAGTTCAACTTCTTCCCATTTCAAATCACCTTCTGAACATTCAGTTTCTTCTTCTCTTTTTTGCTTATTTTGCTGCATTTTTCCAGCACTAATCTGCTCTTGATATTTTTTCCAGGATTCTTTATAAGCTGTCAGAAGTTTTTTGGTTACATTAATTTTACTCACACCTCCATTTACTCTCTTGACATGGTCTTTGTGCTTCTTGCGCTCCTCATGACACCTGAGGAGAGCATCATAGCAGCCGACATGCGCTAGGTTAAAATTGCAGCCAAATGGCTTACAAAGCGTGATTCGGCAAAACTTTAGATGCTTCTTAAAAAAGCCATTCTTTACTATATATATTGCGATACACTTGACGATAAGTTTTATTTGACTTCAATCTTTTCGTTGTCATAGCTGTTTCACTGCTACGTTTCATTTCGTTTTATTCTAAATTAACCCTTTCCACTCAAATAGCTTTTTCGCCAGCCCCGATATACGAGCTATAGAGGCATACATCATAGGTGTGGCGGGTTACACCCAAGTGATTCGGTGAACACGAAACGTCTTGTGAGCTATAGAGGCATGTATCATCGGCGTGACGAGTGACACATGAGCTATTAGGGGAAAAAGAAATGTCTCGTGAGCATCGACATGCAAGCTATAGAGGCATCATTGGCATGGAGGGTGACACGTGTGATATTCGGTGAAAAATAAATGTCTTGCAAGCCCCGACACACAAGCTATAGAGGCGTCATCGGCACAAAGGGTAACACCCGACCTATTCGGCAAAAAAGAAATTCCTCGCAAGCGCCGACACGCAATCTATAGAGACGTCATAGGCATGGTGGATAACCCTGGACATGCGAGCTATTCGACAAAAAAGAAATTCCTCACGAGCGGCGACATACGAACTATAGAGGCATCATCGGCTTGGCGGGTGTCACCCGACCTATTTGACGAAAAAGAAATGTTTCGTGAGTGTGTACATGCAAGCTACGAAGGCGTCATCGACATACGTGAGATATTGAGCGATTTCGTAATGTCGGGTGTCATCCGACAGTCAAGTAGAAAGGGTTAAAACGTTTGCAGCAAAATTTTCACAAGCACAAAGTCACAATGTAATCAATGTAAAGAGTTCACAAAAGGTGCTGAGCTGAGCTCCCTCTCGGCTTTTGCGCACGGCACTCTCGAATGGCTGTACAGGGAATCATGTGACCAAACTTCGCCTCTGTTGGCGAGGGAAGTCAGAACATTGAAGGCGTACGTACAGGTACTAACCGTAAAGTGTGTTTTCTCGACCAAAAGATGGTAAAAAATAGAAAACAGTGTGCAGGGATCTTTCATGTGCTTTTCCGTAGTTTTTTTTTTTTTTGGTGACTTCCATAAAACCGTAAGATGGAGTGAAAAAAATCCGTACAAACTACAGAAAAGTTGGCATCTCTGAATACCTATGAACCCTTTAGAAGCAGAACCATCGTATCCTGCCACGGGAGAGCCATTTTCAGTCGTCCTCCATGTCAACGAAATAGCTAACAACTGACCTTACGCTGTATTTACGTAATCACGCACCTCTCCCGGAATGAAATAACTGTGCCATCCCAAAGAGCAGGGAATAACATATAAACAATCTCAATTGCACAACACTCTGAAAGACCACCAAACCATCTGTAAACAATCTTCATCAGTTTTTCATAACGTACAGCATTGTTTCTCCTACATACCACATGATTACAACAAAACTCCTCCTCCATAAGCTCCACCTACATCGTGAAACCTATTCATCACTTATTCTAAAAAACGACGAATTAGAAGGTAGGTTAAAAACATTCCGAAATATTGGGATTAGCGGTACGCGTTGATTAATTGTCATTATATGTTTAACCAAATTATGCGTAGGCCTTTAAAAGTGTCATTCGATTCGTCGTTTAAAACGGAATTTTTTGCCATGAAAACATTTTTTCCACTCCGCGATTTTTGCTGTGGATTACTGTTTCGGCACAGTTGGACGCAAATATTAATTTTTTTCATAATTTGTAGCAGTTTGGCTCAAGATAATGAAATTGGTGCAGTTCGGCACAAACTTTCCATCACTGCTCCTCTGATTCATGCTCCAGTTTAATGTTAATTAGAAGAACTCTGATGGCTATTAGTTTGTCAAAGAATCCTCAAACCTGTTTGTGGCAGGGTTAAACAATGCATCATTTCAGCACATCAGTGCCCACGGTCATAACAGCAAATGCATTGAGAGGCAATATCAACCAGGTGTCAACATGCTACCTTATCATGGGTGACCCATAGCTTAGTTTTCAGGTAGAGCAAATAGCACTTGTAACTACAAATAATGCATACAAATGCCATGCACAAATTTCCACTGTGCCTTCTTATCTAAACATTTTTAACTCACTCTCAACACATATATATTTAATTAGGAACCAGAAGATCCAAAAACTACATAAAAGAGATGGATAAATGAAATGAGACAGAATGTTAGGACAATGAGGAAATTACCTGGTCTTCTTTTGATCCTTTTGTTCACTTGTTTATATATACACCATGAACCCACACACCACATATACACTATCAAGTTGCCACTGAGACTGTAAAAATACCCTCAAGACAAATTTCTGAAAAAACCTTTGAGATATTTGCCCAGCATTGAATAGCTGCTGCAGGGGATCATATATTTTTGATTTCTTCACCTTTCAATACTTTTCCATACTGTGTGTATATATGCTGCTCCCCAACATGCAATCAGAAATTTCATTATTACTTTTTACTGTACATATTTACATTTTTTCTAGCTGAAATTCTGTTTCTAGTGGAAGTTCAACAGAAAAATTGCTGTAGTACCTTCAAGAACAAAAAAGGAGCCTGGTCAGATTTCCAGGGGAGGGCAAGTGCCTCTCTTGACCCCCAAAAAGGTGCCCATGTACCTTGGCCAGCCAGATCTCCAGATTTCTCACTGATGGAGCACGTCAGGGACATGCTGGGACAACTACTACAGACTCTGCTTCAACCACCACCAACAGTAGATGTCCTGCAACATCATTTCAAAAAGTGGTGGTCGATGCCTCAGGTCACTATAAGACACCTGAGCATCTATATTCAGTGGAAGGTGGGTGGATGCATTGCTCTTAGGGATGATTTACTATATACTATATGGCCTTGCGAGTTTTCTTTTCCAGCATTACTTTCATTCTTTTTACCTCAAAATTTTATCATTTATCACATACCTACTATTTTGAGTTTTGCAGCATTTGGGATACTACTTCCTCGTGTTGCATTTTACTTTTCATGCAGTGTACATACAAGTATTATCCAACCTGGAAGGGCCATCACCTCTGAATATTCACAGCCACCTGGCATCTACATGATTAAGAGGTTAACATCTCATGGTACAAGCTTGGAACTAAGTCCTACAGAAGCCATGCATATTGTATCTGTTCTTAGGTTATTTCACTCCCATCATAAATACCCAGTAATAAAAAATGAAAGGCAAGCAACTTTTCCAAGCTTTAAATGCTAATGAAATTGAAAATTACCTTACAAAAAATTACATGATTAGTATAGATCAACTCACGTGTTCCAGAATACAGAACCACTACAGCAAACCCCAAGAGGATACAATGAAGTTTTCTTCCTTTCTGAAGAGGCTAGATGATTGAAGACTTGAATGCTTAATGATGCCACATAAATCAAAGATGCTACATATTATAACTGGCTGTTTTGCTTATATCCTCTACACATTTCAATAGGTCAGTGTGCTAATTGCTACACCTACCTGTACAGATCTTATGTTTCTCTAAATGCCTAGTTCCTACAGTAACCTAATGTTGTACACTTGTTCTGTTACAATTCTCCAGGTCTGTTTAGATCAGACTATAGTTCATATAACTACTGAAGAGTTAAACTTCATATGGGGGAGACTATAAAGTTCCTGAAAAATTGAAAATCCCCCCCCCCCCTCCAAACGAAACTAAGCAAAAATAACAAAGTAACCCAAAGGGCGAGACTCCCCGGCAGCTGTCGACTAACAATTTTTCGGTTGCTGTGCATTGCTAAACGTGGAAAGAGCGATGTCTTTGTTAATATAAAGTAGTGTTTAATAATCTTAAATTATGGAAAATAGATCATGCTTTGTCATGTTAGGAGATCAGAACTTTTAAATTCAAAAGTTTGGAGTTTTCAATCCTGTCTTAGGTCTTCATCACATAAATGAAGGACAGATTGTTTCCAGATTCTGAGTTTAAATTTGTGTTTATGCTTTTGTTGTCAGAATAGAATAGATCTCCAGATCATTTAGATGTAGAGTGGAGATTCCAACAAAATCATCATAATAATCTTACTAGATATGCAAGTGAAAAAACAAATTACAATTTAAAGCTTGTTTGTATACCTAGTTGTACTTTTTTACTGGAGCTACACAAGAACTTGGTTCTTCACTATCCTAGTCCTTCAATTTTAAACAAAATAAAGGCAGTTCATTATTACAAGCACTTTTAGGTAATCTAATGTCCTGCTTAACCAAAATTTAACAACTAAATGGCAGTCCTGTAAAACAGGTCTGATGTGATTTGTCCAATGACAACTGGTTCAGTCCCTACTTGTCCAAAGACACAATGTGTCTAATGGCATGATTCTTCCAGTATCAATGCTTTCACTGATACACTTCATCTGATGCCAGTAATTTTATTGGTACCTTTTGTCCAAACTCACTAGTCCAAAGGATGACTTGCACAAAACTCAATTATCTGCAAATATGAACAGTCCAAAAATAAGATGGTACTTCTCAAGCATATTATTGTGTACATCGAAATTATGTTTTCCTATTCGTTTTAATCTTACTTTCTGTTCAAGAAAGAAAGAGTGTGTGTATGTGTGTGCTTATGTTGTCCTCAGGATCTGTCTGAATGTGTTAAAAATATGATGGTGGTAGAAACAATCTGGAAACAAAGCATACCAATATATGAGGCATACTCAGAAAGTAAGTACCATTTGCAAATATTTTTGCTGCAATGCTGCAGTCATGATATTATGCATGCCTGCTGACTTCCTGTGGGCAAGCCACAGATGCCATTACAAGAACATCAGATTGTATATGGGTGTTGTTCTTGTGCATTTAACATGTTTAAGAAGATCAAGCAGCCCACTGACTGTGAGATAAAACCTGTAAATTGATTTTTGAATGCAAGAAATGTGAAGCCGGCCAGCATTCATTGTCAGATTTGCAAGGTCCATGGTCAAACTGTCATGAGTGATGGAATGGTGATAAAATAGGTCAGACAGTTTCATGACAATGTTTGGCCTCACATTTCTACACAGACTCAAGCACTCATTATGTCATTTGGCTGGAAATAAATGGATCACCCCATCCACCCCCTACAGCTCAGACCTAATGCCACGTGACTATCACTTGTTCCTGCATCTGAAGAAGTTCTGGTGCTTCTTCAATGATGAAGTCAAAGGAGCAGTGTAGAAATGTTTGTCTTCACAGGCGGCCTTGTTCTACGACAAGGGGATACAAAAACTGGTGCCCCATTACAATAAAAGCCTCGGAAATAGAACCAGTCAATCAATTTTGATTAATCTTTTTTTGTATGAGGTAAAGGAAGAAGTACAGTTTGCACACTCAGGTTTTACATCCTTCAGTCAGTGCATGAAATATATGCAGCAATAATATCAACTGATTTTTTTCACACTTTTCAAGCTGAATAGAGAAAGGGTCTCATTTAGTACACTGGAGTTGTTAAGTGCTCTTCAGTTTGAAAACTAGCTTACTGAGAAACATCATATTTTCCTCAATCAATACAAAATGTGTAGTGAAGCAGTTTTCACCTGCTTATTTATGAGGGTTGTAATAAAAGTAATGCAAAAGTAAGCATAACTTTTTTTATTAACTGACAGAGGTCATTCAAATTGCATATGTTGGTAGAGTAACTCTTCCTCTATAGTAACCCTTCTTCATTGCAGGTAAATGATGGATTCCAAGCAGAAGCAATGTGCTATCATCGAGTTCTTGCCAAAGGAATGGTGCAGGCTGTCCAACATCCACACAAGTCTACAGAATGTTTACAGAGATGACACCATTGACAAGAGCAATGTGCACAGATGGATGAAGTTTAAAGAAAGGGGAAACCAGCACTAAAGACAAACCACACAGTGGGGAGACCATCATGTGCAACTACTGACACGATCCGTCAGCGAGTGGATGAATTGATTCTCCCGCGGAGAGAAGAGTCACAATCCATGAGCTTGTTGCACAACTGGACTGTGGTCACAATGCCATACAGAAGATGGTGGAAGATTTAGGGTATCGCAAAGTGTGTGCAAAGTGGGTACCTTGGCAGTTGACACCCGATTTGAAGGAGAGAAGGGTGGAAGTCTACTCTGATCTGCTGGGAGAATTTGAAGCCAATGAAGACAGATTTTTCTGATCTGGTGACGGAATGAAACATGGGCGTATCTTTACGATCCAGAAATAAAGAATTAATCCATGGAATGGTGTCACATCTCTTCACCAAGGCCTAAGAAATTCAAGAGCCAGCGATCAGCACAAAAAGTCATGGTGATTTTTTGGGGATGACAGGGGTGTCGTTCTCCTTCATTTTCCGGAATGTGGTCATACCGTGACCAGCGAGCGGTACATTGAGACACTCAAGAAGCTTAGAGAAACCATAAAAAGGAAGAGACCGAACAAGAATCTGAAAAGGATCCACATTCACCATGACAATATAAGACCACACATACATCTTTGGCAACAAATCAGGTGATTAGCAAATTAGGCTGGTTGGTGGTCCCCCATCCACCGTACAACCCAGATCTGGTGCCCTTCAACTTCCACCTGTTCGGTCCAATGAAGGACAGACTCCATAGACAATGATTTGATGACACAGATGAGGTGAAAGTGGCTGTGAAGAAGTAGGTACAACAGTCCACACCTGAATTTTTTCAAAAAGGATTTAATAGTTGGATTCAGTGATGGTGCAAATGCATCGCTTGAGATGGAGACTATGTTGAATAGTACCTTTGTATAGAGAAAGAGTTACTTTACCAACATGTGCAATTTGAACGACCTCTGTCAGTTAATAAAAAAGTTATGCCCACTTTTGCATTGCTTTCAGTACAACTCTCTTATTTTTAATTGATGAATGCTTCCTTGGTCATTTTTTTCTTTATTCAAATGCAAAAATAAATAGTTTCCATTGGTGTAGTTTTCATTTTTTATTTGCTGTTTTAGTATTCTTTTTTAGTACTTACTTTTAATGATAATATAAGTTAATGAAGACAAAGCAACTGAGTGAAAGTTGTGCAATTTATTCTACAAATAAATAACAGCCATGCAATAACAGTCATTAAAAATGTGATGACATGTGTCTTAAAAGGTTGTCTTTTGTCTGAAACATTTTACTTCCTTATATTTATAACATAAAACCCGATGAAGTTTTATCTGGCATGCTTGTTGGACTGATGTGGAAGAGAACTATTCAGAAAGAATTGTGGAAGACTTGGCTAACAGTGAACAGAAAATGATTGACAATAAATGATTTTGGACAAATCCAAAATCATATACTGAATTTTACAGAAAATGAAATTTTACATCAACAGAATTGATGATATCAGATGAAACATCATCTTTCACATAATATTTTTAAGATTATTTCTATGGGTTCTCTATATACTGTTACTTTTGGAAATGCCTTTTCACTCTTTAAAAATGTTCAAAAGGCTTTATGTTATCATCATCAATTAACCACTACCAATCCACTGTTGGTTGAAGATCTTCCAAAGTATCTTCCACAGCTTGCCCCCATGTGACTTTGGCATGTTTTTGGATTCCATCCACCCAACTCTGACCCAGTCTTTTCTGGGTCTTTTCCTGTCTCATGGTATCCAGTCAAGTATTTTAGTTATCCAACTGCAGTCAGTTCTAGCAATACATCCAATCCATTGCCACTTGAAGGTCTTTACTTTGATCATGATATCATTCAATCTTGTAATCTTCCTGACCCAACGAGTTCCTCTTCTTATTGCTTCTGATTACATCAAGTATGAATGTCTCCATGCTATTTTGTGTTGTCCACAGGCACTATATACCTTTTTTTATTAAGGACAGTCTCTGATCCAAACTGATAATTAAAGGGATTTGATTCAAAGTAAGTAAATCCTAACCCCCCCCCCCCAACTTCATCCACAACATTTTTCTTTACTTTTATATTTATTCATCACATACAAATTGTATGTAAACAGTTGCTTTCCATTCTTAGTAGGTTTTGGGGTATAGGAAGTATGCCAAAATGCATGCTATTGGTATCAATAGGTCCATGTGTAGATACCTAATTATCTGCATCTATTAGTCAAATAGATAAAATTTATTTTGTACGGGATACAATTGTCTATGACAAACCAACTTGGACTAATTTAGTACAGCACTGCACACTGTTTTCCACAACAAACAATTTTATGGATATCAGAAACCCTAAATTATACTTCATATGCCAACATATGTTTGTTCAGCTCTACATTTTACACTTTCTTCCTTAATTTTTTCTTTTGTTCAAATCATGCTAAATACAACGAAAGATTTGGTAACAATCCTCTGGTTTACATAGTGTTTTGGTTTTTGGCTTGAATGATTCTTACAATACTCCAAACTTCTTTGAAGTGAAATTTGAGATAAAAACAAGGAAATAATAAAGGAAGAACAGTGTTCAGCAGCAATGACTTCTTGCTTGACATATATATTTTTGCTTTTAGCCTCCATATAGGCACTGCTCATTATGTAAGAAGTACAGCTTTTAAATATTTTACAGTGCTGTTTAAAAATCTGTCAACTAAGCCTCTAAAATGTTCTGGATAACAGTTATTTAATCCTGCTTCTTTAACCTCTCCATCTTTGCCTTTAATGTTTTGTATCAAGGGCCTGACAGTAACAAAATGGATTACTGGGGAAAATGAATAAAAAATAGAAGGATACAAAACATAAGGTTAGGTTGGCAACCATAAGTGAAAGTGCCCAGTTGCACTGAAAATAATTCTTTGTGATAAAAGTTTAATATTATAGAAGCCACTTTAACAGTGTCTCCAGTGGAAAAATTCCATTTATGAATTTTTGCATACATACTATCATATAACAATATTTCTTTAATTTCATAATATTTATGAAATCTATGCTTTGTAAAAATTAGCAATTTGAAGGGTTTATTATTAATTTGTTTATAAATAATCAAAATCAAGCAGCTCATTACTCAAAATAATTTCTGGAAACACTGTACAAGAAAGGGTAAATTAGCACATCATTCATTTCCTAGAAATACATACACACAGTTTTAATTTAACCATAAGCTGGACTGTAGCAGTAGAATAATTTTTGTCAGCCCTTGTGGACAGCAGATAAAACTGCTTTTACACATAACATAACACTGCATTACACTGGTAACTGAATGATACATAGCATTCAATGAATCATATGGTTGGATCAAAATAGGTACTGAACAAAATTATGCCACTGGATGAATTGTACTGTTGTATGACAGTGCACTGAATGAATATCAACGGATTAATGTTGCAGAAGATCAACTGGTCCATTTGTACAAACTGGCACTGAATCTTCTCTAAACAAATCATCGGGGACAGTACAAAACAATATTAAATCAAAGATAATACATCAATTAAAAAATACATAATTTCTTCAGATGAAATGTTTTTTGCTAGTTTATCCAAGAACCACTATCTGCAGCAAAGAAAACATTTTATCTAAAATGGTTTTGTCAAGCTCAATGGGGTCTGTTTTTTCCTGCTGATTCCACTCATGCCTTCCATCAATAACCAGGAACTACTCCATTTCAGTTACCATGCAGCAACACAACTTTAAACAAAAAGTAATTTTAAACACTTGAGCAATAGTGATATCTATGTATGTATGTCATCATCATCATCATTGTCAACCATTATCAATCCACTGCTGGACGAAGGTCTCCCCAAGTTTCCTCCACAACGGTCTGTCTTGTGCCAGTCTCCTCCATGTCACCCCTGCATCCCACTTGATCCTTTGTAGTTCCTCTTCCAATTCAAGAAGCCTTGAATCAGAAGATAGGGAGCGTCCGTTGTACGTAGCCAAGGTCAGCATCAGATGGCAGCCTAGTCCGGTCCTCCGGGGATTCTTAGCACCCTCTGCCTTCATGTCGCACTGGCCGCTGCCTTGGCCAGGTACATTCCAGCTGCCGGAGACTGAGGGCCAAGATTTAAGTTGTGGAATCATTTTGGAGGGGTTTGGCCATAACTCACCACGCTGGCCAAGCGGGTTGGTGAGTGTGGGATAGAATTTCCTCTAATCCCGATGGTATAGTTATACCGCTATTGGCGGTCGTCAGAGCCCCTTTAGTGGGAACAGGATGTACCACGAGAAGGCGGGGTTGACATTTGTCAAGGAGAGGCTGTGATGTTACGCATCACCTGACCTTGTATGTATGTATGCATAAATTAAAAAAATTCAAATAAAATCAGTTTTAACTTGAAAACTTTTGCAAAAGCAATGTTCATATTTTTTAATCCTTTTTGTGGTTTTCATGTGATTTTGGCTCCTAGATCTTTATTATGGTCTGTTTTCAATATCTGATTAATAACTCTAGATCTTTATCAAGGCCTGAAAACAGGCCTTGATAAAGGAAAATCTCTTTAATAATTGAGAACAGGCCTTGAACCAAAAAATCTAGAGACCAGAAATGTCTGAAAACCACAAAAAGAACTCAAAAAATATGAATGCTTAAAAAATGTTTAACTTAAAACTAATTTTATTCATTTAAATCTGGGGAAAGTCTCTGTATAATTGTTTTAAATTTTTTCAAGCAGTATGTTATGAACAAAAGTGTCATTACATTTATTGTTCTATATATTGTTTATTTGCAGTGCTTGAAAAGTGTGGGAGGCTTAAAAATATGATACAATGTTGTAGAATTATGTGCTTCTAAAGAATCCAGCATCCTACTTCACATTTATTCCAAATGGAAAAATTGGTCTTGACATAATGTAGTCTTTACAAACACATCCCTTCACAAAAGGTTATTGCCCTGTATTAACATCAGTCATCAACAGCTGTTTTCCACTTCATATTGTTATAACCCAACTCATCACCTGGATTAATCACGGCAGTACTGTTTGGAAGATTTTACAACTACTTTTTAGAAACTTACATTCCACACTTCTTTCACTCAAGAAGAAATCACAATATCCATCCTTCGATATTTTCCTAGTCACAGAAAAAGAGATGACCCTACTCTTGAAACATTTTCAGATCTTGGCATGCGTTTTAATGCCACTTTATCTTTCTGCGCTGTTTTATAACTTGCTTCTCACTGATGCAGAAATCATGAGCAGCAACATTTTTTTTTTCATTTAAATACTCCACAAGAGTTGGGCTGGCCAGCTCAGAGTCCTGACCTGAAACTTATAGAGAATCTCTAGAATGAATTGGATCATGAGGTATGTGGCAGTAGAGGTCATCCAACACACAAAGCTGAACAGGTCATTGCTTTGAAGGCAAAAAGGCAGAGCACATTGGCAAACATTTACAAAAAGGCTAGTGGACAGTATTCAGGGTTCATGCAGAAAATAATTCCAGGACTTTTCCAGGGATTTTCCATTTTCTAGGAGTTCATCAAAAATCTCAGGAACTTAAATTTTTGCTTAGAAGCATGGTGCTTGTTAGTTTTATATTTTGCAAACTGAGGTGAAATTCACTATGAATTAAAAATTCTGACAAAGTCTAATGGGTTCTGCTGTTACTAGGAGTTCTTCAGTATGTGTTACATCTTCAGTGAAACATAACACGATCTGGAACTTTGCACAATGATAATAATACAACACAATTTCGCCATGGCACTGAAGATTCCTTATTCCATATTTATCTATTCCCACACACGTTGGCAGCAGGGAGGCATCAATCTCCTACAGTAAGGAAAGCATGTGCTGGAGTAAATGGGCATCTTAGACTAGCAAGAAGGTTTCCATGAGCTTTTGTGAATCCAACTGCACACAAATGCTATACCACAAACCAAAGTCTCTGAAATATGGTACTTAAACATCTTGTGCTGCAGCGTCACACAAGATGATGTCACTTCTCCACACTCCATGGAAGGAAGTGATGCTATTGCAGGCAAGTGCAGCAGAGAGCAAGAACAAAGTGATTCAATCAATCCAAACATTTTGACCAATAATTTTTTTCATTACAAGAAAAAGTTTCAGGACTATTCCAGACGTCTAATAAAATGTGAAAAATCAAGGAATTTCTACGCCTGGAAAAACGCAAAATTAAATTCCAGGACTCCTTCAGGATTCCAGGGGCTGTGCGAACCCTGAGGAGTCTATTGCCACAAAGACTAGAAGCCATCATAAGGGCAAAAGGGTTTCAGTACACAATATTAAATTTTCTGTAAATAAAGATTATCTGTAGACATGCAGATCTCTAGATATTAATGGTAAGGCAGTGTACATTTACAACAACGTTCTTTGGCTCTGTATCTTTAAGCAGTAACTGGAAGCAAGAGTCCAAAAACAATTGACAACTGTTTAAATCATAGTAGATTCCAAAAAGAAAACAAAGAGACTAAGAAAACTACTGACAGAGTACCTGATATGACTAAACAATTTTGAAATTACAATAAGAATTGATGTAAATATTCAAATTTCTGTTAATCTAAGAGAGATGCATCTGTTAGACTGCTATTCTGAATCGACGAAAGAAAAATATGAAGCTGAAATGTACAATGCTTGTAAAACTTCTGGCAAATGTTCAGGAGTGCTTAGAATTTTGAGCAATCTACGGTAGAGCACATACCAAGTGAGTTTCACAACTAATATAAATATGAAAGGTTCATTAATGTACCACTCAAAAATTTAGATACAGAAAATTGGGATTTTTCAAATTCTTCCTGAAATTGTTTCTTTCTTTGACTTTAAATGGTCAGCAAACGTTGAAGATTTACATTTCCAACTTTAATACAACACATTTATATCCCTATTTAAAAAACAATGACAGTAACAACCAACTTTTTTTCTTTTACCAAAATACTTCCATCCCAAAGTGCTAAGGAGGGGTTGTCTACTACATTTTACTTAACTTATTAAATGAACTAAATGTAAAAAGGTATGAACTCTTTTATAAACTCAAGTTCTTACTCTTATTATTAACATGATAATGCCAAGAATTGTTTAAATTACAAGACCAGTTAAAGTCTTGATTATGAGATTTCATGAAAAAAAAAAAAACAGAACTAGACACAGAAAAACTAAACTTATGTCCTTTGCAACAGATGCATAAAAGCTTCTTGTATGTATATGAGAGAAGTAACTGCAACACTTCCCACTACAGTGCAGAGCCGAAGTGAAGTCGAGAAATGATAGAAGAAAGATTTTTGTGTGCTGAAAGTTTCAAACAGCCTGTAATAACTATGCAATGGGAATTACATAAGGTATTTGTGGTTTAGACTTTGTAAAGCACAGCATTTACTTTCCACCACTGCCAGAAACACTACAGAACTTAAAGAATCAAATTACAAACATCTGCTGTACGAACTGATTACTACCAGTTACAATATATTTAGTAAGAAATTGGTCATTGCTTGGATGGGTGTGAAAAAACATAATGCTAAAAGATTACAAAAATAAATTATGACAAAATTCTTCTAGATGCCTTTTTAAATGAAGTGCACATCATTTGTGCACATGTGCGTACTAAATACCCTCAGTCTAATAAATTTAATAAATTTTTGTAATCAGAAACACTGATTTGACTCACAGTCTACAACAAGATTATAAGATTCATGCTCAGAATATAAACCCATTTAATGTGTATTTGTATGTATCATCAATATACTTTCATCTCACTTTTTTTAAGATTAATTATTCATAACACAGAAGTTAGTACAACTTCAATATAAGTTTCTTTCTTCACAGACAGTCAATAACATTTCAAAATATATTTACATTCAGATGTCAAAAGAAAAAAATAAACATTTGTTAAAATTCAGTCAATGATGCATAAAAATTTGGTAGGGTTTAAAAGCATTTAATAAAAATGCATTTATACTTGAGTTAACATAATATATGAAAGCAATTTTCTTTTCTAACAGATCCCAGCTAGACTATAAAGACTGAAAATTTTGCTTGTGATGTTCAGTCCAACAATCACCTGGGCAAAGACCAATTCCACCACAGTCTAAACATACATATCCAGTTCTTTTTCTTTTACCACACGTTCGGTCACTGCAGACTATGCAATCACTGTAACGCCCTGGAGGAAGTTTGGTCATATGATTATGATTTTCTGAAGTAACACAATGAACACCCAAATTTTTCATCCAAGATGGTTGTCGTCCTCTTCTTCTACCCCTCATAGGTGAATAAGAAGTTAAATTCATATTGAACTGGTAATCCGTTTCAGGATGACCTACATCATTAAAAATAAAAAAAAAAAAAAAAATCTCAATTTAGCATCAAGTATTTGTACATATAGTACAAAAAAGTCTAATGAACATAAAATGAAATTTCAAGTCACATTTACTTTCATTGTGACTGTTAATCACTTTACAGGTACAAATACTTCTTCCAAATGCATATGTAATATTTAACCACAAATACCACAACCATTTCTTCCAGCTTTAAGAAGTATTCATGCAAATTTCTGAATTTCACACATGCAGTTTTGATACCACATAAGTAAATAAATAAAAAAGAAAATTTTGAATAACAATTCCACTAATGCTTTGAGCTATGCCAAAGTAACCAAAATGGTGAGATATTTATTTATATCTACCTATAAATATTTCTAAAGAAGAAATGAAAAAATAACTTCATAACTAAATTATTGTTTTGCAGATTGTGATGTATCCCATTTGAAGTTAATGCATGCCGTAAAGCAGTGCAAAACATGTGTAACATGAAAGAATTAAGATAAAATGAAACCAGCAAAAAATGTGGAGGGCACAGTATGTTTTAAAGTGTGGAAATCACAAGAAATAAGATCACTTTCTTTTCTGGGTTTACAATTTCAGCTCTATATGAAACCAGGTGTTTGAAACACCAAATATAAAATTATGATAATATTCAGAAGTATGGATACAAAACAAAAATAAGGAATTTATTTTTGATTTGCCTACCATTATACAGCGGATCAGCAGAGATTAATCATGTGCACACTTATTGAAAAATATCAACATTTTTAAATCAGCATTTTGTTTCTCTGATTTTTTTGTTACAACATAAAAAAACGTTATACTATCTAAGAATATAAAGTACTGCTCAAAACAAATTAAAAAATGACAGCAAATAAGAAAATTAAAACAAATAAAAATATGGTTTTAATATAGTTCTGAATTCAAAAAATAAATAAATTAAATAATCTCCATCTTTGAAGAAACAAAGTTTCACTGCTGAAGTAAATCCAAAATCTAAATTAGTTTGGCAGATATACTTTTAATAAAAAACACACTAAATGAATAAAACTAATATAAAAATAGTGGGCAATAAATATAACTGCCATTAGCTTGGAGCCAATTGATGACAGAACTATATACACCATCTTCACATTGTGAAAAACTTAAAACAGCTTTTGGCACATTATTCTGGATAAAGTTTGCTCTATTTCAAATCTTTTGACTACAGGATTGCAGTTAAAGCACACCCACATCTTCTCAACCTTATCCTTAAAGACAGAGATCCCAATGCTTGAAAATAGTTAAGAGTAACATGCTGAAAAAATAAATAAATCCCATATAAAGGGATTTATAGCAACTTAAAGCTGATAACAGAAGTTTTGAAAAATGGGCAACAAATGCCATGATTGTAAAAATATCAGTCTACCTTGCAAACATTTGAAAAACTATTAAATTCACAGCAGAATAAATTATTTTACATTTCATGTGAAAATGAATGTAAGCTGCAGTAAGAACACAGCAAGTTTTTTTTTTTGTTTTTTGTTTTTCAGTTTTGTTGTGTATGGTGTTGTCAAAATATAACAAAAGAGTAAACCCACCTCATGTCAAATCAAACAAAACCTAAAAAAACTTTCTTAGACTTTTATAAAACTAGGTGAATTGGTAGCCATGCATTACAAATGAAAATGTGCCAAATGTTAGCACATTTCATCCACAGCCCTGTCTGTAACAGCAAAAAGGCTTGCACACAGGGATTGGAAATGGATGCCTTCATTTGCTCCACGGCTTTCTCCACTGACCAAATTAGTCCTCAAGGATGAGAACTTCACAGGGGGTTATAGGAATGTTAGTTGTTTTTGAGTACATGTTCGCTCTGTCATATGGGTGAACATGGCAAACTTTTAATGCGGGAATATGGATATGAGCGAACAACATTTTCTTTAATGGCGTAAAACTAACACACGGTTTAAGCCCGAGCGTTCGCGCTTTATTGGGAGGCTTTGTCTGGGCTAGATTATCAAAGCCTCCTTAGAAACAGTAGCAAACAACACTTATGATTCAAAAATGTTGATACTATAGAACAAGCAGTTGTTCTGTTTCACATGGAGGCCCATGTTCTAGACATGCTCACGCAGTATGGAGAAACATTTGTTGTTTATCTTATGTTTGTTTAAAAGATTCCTCCAGGCATCTGATACTTCAAAAGACAAGCTTTCATTGCACTGGTGTGGGTCGGTTGTGATCTCAAGACTTTCACGCATGGCTGTACCAATATACACTATCTACCACCAACAAGTAATTGGACACCCCTGTAATCGACAATATCTGCGGTCCTGACGTCACGGCCGCTGCCGTTAAATATCATGTGGGAAACAACAACGCAACCAGTCGCATGCAAGATGCCACGCAGTTCGGAGCTCTTTGATTTCGAGAAAGGTGTAATCGTCGGGTATCACAGAAATGGCCGATCCATACGTGACATATCCAGCGAGTTGAAGTGCCCAAAATCGACAGTGGCCTACGTGATTGCCAAGTGGAAGATGAGAGGTGACTGTCGAAATGTGCCCCGACCTGGCAGACCCACAAAACTGGGAGTTAGAGACCGACGGGTGCTGGCCAGAGAAATTCGGAAGAACAGCGCCAAATCGATGGGCCACATCCGCGAGGAGTTTCAACAGGCATCCGGGAGTGTTCTTTCGATAAATACCATCCGTAAGGAAGCCCATCTGCTCGGTTATCGTGGACGTGCTGCCCCCCACATGCCTTTGATCACCAAGCCCAATAGCGCTGCTCGGCTAACGTGGTGCAAAGAACGTCGACCATGGACCGTTGAACAGTGGAAACAGGTTCTCTGGAGCGACGAATCAAGGTTCACCCTCTACCGTTTGGATGGCAGGGTCTGGGTTTGGCATCTGCATGGAGAACACCTCCTGCCGGAATGTATTGTGCCAACTGTGAAGTTCGGCGGCGGTGGAATTATGCTATGGGGGTGTTTCACCTTGTATGGCATGAGACCCTTGGTCACAATTCCTGGTAGGCTCAACGCCGAGACCTACTGCACCATTTTGGATGACCATGCACTTCCTACGTTGTGGCAGTTTTACGGGATGGACCCAAGTTACTTTCAGGATGACAATGCCACCTGTCATGTTGCGAGGTCCACCATGGCTTGGTATGGTGACAATGGGGTTAATCGAATGAACTGGCCTGTGCAGAGCCCGGACCTTAACCCCATCAAGCACCTCTGGGATAAGTTGGAGCGTCCGACTTAAGGGGTGCCCCCACCATCCAAAATCGGTGAAGGAACTGACCTGTCTTCTCCAAGCCGAGTGGAAGAAAATACTGCTAGCCGCCGTACGCCTGGTTGAGAGTATGCCCCGGAGGGTCGCAGCTGTAATCGCTGCTCGTGGGGGCTCCACCAACTATTGAAGGTAAATAAACTTTGTTTTCCTTTGCTATCACAGGTGTCTAATTACTTGTTGGTAGATAGTGTAGCTGGTGTACCCCATTGCAGAAAGTTTTTGGTCAGTCTGCGACAGATATCATTGTGCCACAAAATAATTTGTGGGTGGTCACTGTGCAAGATAACTACTAAATGTGTAAAACAATAAAAATTGTGCAGACATATTTTTCTACCTAAAAAAATGTCTAACCTAGGTACTACAGCAATTGCAATGTTAATTAGAATTAAAAACATTCTGGTCCTCTGTATCTGGAATTTTACCAATATCTTCAAGCTGAAATACAGATTTAGGGAATAAAATGATATTTAACAACAATAAAGCGCAGATGCATCACTAGGAAAAAATTGTCATAAGAGGAGAAATCTTCGCTCTGCTCTACTTCCGTTTTCGGAACATTTTTCTCCATTTCACATCTCAAGTGCAAACATTTATGTAATTAAATAATGATTAAACAATAATACAGAAGCACAGTGGATGGAGGGTTATTAGAGGGAGAAATGTTTGCTCCACACAACTTTGGTTATCAGAAAAATTCCCTCCATTTTCTATTATTAGAGGGAGAAATTTTTCCTACGAACAACTTTGGTTTTCAGAAATTTTTTCTCCATTTTCAATCTTAAATACAAGCATTTATCTAATAAAATGATATTTAATGCCCATATAGGGCTGAGGGAACATCGCAAGAAAAAGAATTCAAGATTACTGGGCTCCGTCAAACTCTCGTTTTCGGAAATTGTTGGCCTCCATTTTCAAACCAAACCACAAATATTTATGCAATAAAATGATAGGCCTATTTAACAATAATATCAGATAATTCCCTCTTCAAGCATTGAGGGAACGTCGGGAGAGAAAAAATTAGGATTACGAGAGAAATCCTCACTCCGCCTAACTTCCGTTTTTGGAAATTTGGAAATGCGGAAAGCTTGCATCTGTGATAGAGTCTGCAAGATAGTTTAATAGGGTTCTGGGGATATCGTTTTTGTCTGCAGGGCCAAAATAAATCTGCGGTGTGCATCGGTCGTCGCCGCGATTCTGTTACGAGGATGAGTAGAAAATGAATCTACGATGTACGTCGGCTGTCGCCGCGATTCTGCTACGGGAACGAGCACATAATAAACCTGCGAAGTACGTCGCCTATCGCAGCGACTCTTCTACAGGGACGAGTACAAAATAAATCTGCGATATCCATCGCCTGTCGCCGCCATTCTTCTACGGGGACGAGTACAAAATAAATCTGCAGCGCACGTCGGCCATCGCCGTGATTCTTCAACAGGGATGAGTAAAAAAAAAAATCTGCGATGTACGTTGCCACAATTTTTTTCCGGGACAAGTACAAAACATGTGATGTACGTCGGCCGTCGCTGGGATTCTGCTACGGGGACAAGTACAAAATAAACCTGCGATGCATGCTGCCCGTCGCCGCGATTCTTCTACGGGGATGAGTACAAAATAAATCTACGATGTACATTGGCCGTCGCCGCGATTCTGCTACGGGGATGAGTACAAAATAATTCTGCGACCAACGTCGTCCCTCGCGAGAAAAAAAAATCATGTTTACGGGAGAAATCCTCACTACGTTTAACTTCCGTTTTCGAAAATTTTGAGAGGCGAAAAACTTGCCTCTATGATAGGGAGTCTGCAAGATAATTTTAATAGGGTTCTGGGGATATTGTTTTTGTCTGCAGGACCAAAATAAATCTGCGACGTACGTCACCTGTCGCCGTGATTCTGCTACGGGGCTTGTGTACAGTGCTAGTCTTTTCATCATGCTTCAAAGCTGGGTTGCTCCTTTTTGGGTGACTTTCCTACATCAAGAGGTTGTCATTTTCTATCTTTTTATGCCTCTTTTGTCATACCCATGTATGATTTTGTGCTACCATTTGGATAGACCAGAGATATGTCATAAACTCCCTTTGAGCTTTCTCTGTTTACTGGTGGCTTACTTGTAGACAATATCATACATAAATGCAGGATATTTAATCGACACATTCATTTATTCCATATTTTTTTATGTTTTTGAACCTGAAAGAGAACTAGGGGAAATATGTTACAGACCCACAATATCTTAAACCATTATTGTTTGGGGTATTAGGAGTCCTGGGTTTAGGCATTTGAATCTGCGGTAAAATTGAATCTAATATCTGTCTAGTAAATCCAGTTGAAAGTCCATGGTCAATGATGCTTGCTATTTCTTTGTCTCTGGCTTCCACAGTGGAAGAATTAAAAAACACTTTTCTGAACCATGATATGAAAATAGCTGTTTTATATGACTTTGGGCAGGACCTAGGGAGGATTACGTAGGGAACAGCCAACGGTTTGTAGAACACTTTCATGTGAAGTTGGCCAACTTCTTTCCTGATAAGGACATCCAAGAAGTGTGAGGATTCATTTTTTTCCTGCTCATACATAAATATGGACTGGTGGAAAGAATTTATTTCCTGGTGAAATGCTTTCTGTCTTGTCAGACAATAAAGATGCCATCCAAATATCTGAAAAAGGTTTCAGGTTTTAAGGTACAGTTTGAAAATACCTTGACCTCCATTGGTCGTAATATAGTTTCTGCTAGGATTCTGGATATCAGTGAATCCATGGTGCTTCCTTGGTCTGCAATTAGCATTAAGTCAATTTTATTGCATGTATTACAGCTGTTTACTTCCAAGTGTGATGTCACATGATACCATTGGATATGCTTCTATGACTGATGAAAACCATCATTGTGAATGTGAAAACTCAATGCACTGATTTACTTACAATATCATGACTTGTGGAAATGTTTTCCTCAAAAACTTTGGTAAATCAACAGCCATGGCATAAATAGAAATCAGTGACTCACGTGACCAAAGCACAGGCCCATGTACTTTATATATGAGAAAACAATAAGCCTGTCTATACCCACGTAGACTAGAGCTGAGTTCAGGCTCAATTTTCAGAGCCCAAGCCCGAAATTTATATTACAAGAGAGAGCTCAGGCGCGAACAAGCCCGAAAGCTGGCTAACCTATTTAACCATTAATAAAAAACATCTCCTTTTTCACACTTCCACTCTTTCCTCCTCCTCCTGCAATTAACCAATATATTTCTCAAATGGGGAGTGGGGAAAGGACCTCTATCCATTTTGACAGTGTAACTGTACGATTTTCTTTGACCATTCATTTCCACCTGAAGTGTTTCGGGTGAACGGGCACCCAAAATGATCGGGCGGTACTACAATTATTGTATGTTGCTCAAAATATGCTAATATTATCACACCATAATGCTCTGCAATGCGTATGTTGCTAAATAGAATTAGCAGAAAGCTACTGCGTGGAGATAGGGGCTAAATTATCATCGGCATGCTATCAACTATCCAATATCTATAGTTCTTGAAAAAGCATTTTCTTCTCTGCAGAAACACACTAATGTGCGGCCTATGGCATTTTCGACCCAAGCCCGGAATAAATAGCCATCTCGAATGCCTGCTCCTTAACCAGAACTAGTTGCCAAATAATTCCCTTTACCAGCTATAAAGTGTCTCATTTTCTAAATCATACAAAATCACATTTATATTTTTAAAAAATCTCTCACTCTCCCTCTTTCTAAGAGCCAGAGTTCACCCAAGCCTGAACCGCAGTAAATATTCCCCATTAATACTGTACGTTAATAATGTCTACGTCAGAGCTGAGACATTATTAACGTACAGTATTAATGGGGTGCAATTTAAATAAATGAAATAAGAAATATCAGTAAAAATTACTTAATTCATATAATAATTGTATAATTTGTAACAGGAGGCTGAAGGAATGAAGTTCAGAATGAATACATGCCCAAACAATATATGCAATACAAGAAGTGATTATGAGGTAAGTGCTGTAATTTTTGCACAGTATTCTTCATGATTCCTTACACATATACATTATATAAGACTTATATAACTGCATATGAGAAAATAATAAGACTGTATATACCCACATAGACAAGGTTATTAACATACAATATTTATGGTGTGCAATTTAAAAAAAATGAAAGAAGAAATGCCAGTAAAAACTATAATTTATATAATAATAACAAATAATAATTACATAGTTTTTAACAGCAGGCTGAACGAATGAAGTTGAGGGTGAATACATGCCCAAATAATATATGCAATACAAGAAGTGATTAGAGGTAAGTAATGTAATTTTTCCTTAATATTTTTCTTGATTCCTTAGGCTTATGACTGGTTTGCATGCATACAAAATTTCCAATTTACCTGAATATTGTTCGACGCATGATGATGCATTCACTTTATCCTCAACATTAATCTGACCTGTACTTGATTCGGACATAACAGTTAATTCTGATGAACTCATTGCTGTAGGATGTTCACATTCCTTTGCTTTCACAGTAGAATTTTCAGATGTACATATATCTTCACTAGACAAGAAAGTAGAGGACCTTGCTGAATCTACAAAGACAAACATTACAGTAAGTTACTGCATCACAGATCTGCAGACTTCTCAAAAAAATTCTGAACAGCAAAGATAAAGAGAGAAAAAAATATTTTTCAGCAGTTTCTGAAAAATATTGATTGGGATTTAAATATGTTTAATATTTAAATCCCAATCAATGTGTGAATGACAAATATAAACCAAATGAAGACTTCTCAGCAAGCTTTAAAGATGGGGTATAATATCAGTGCTGATAATTTATTAGTACCACTGTTTTTTGTTTTGTTTTTGTGACAGTATGTAATGGTATAGAAATTCTTACTCACTGAGGCTTTCTGCAATGCACATTTGAAGGGAGGGCGGATTATAATAGTGGTATCTGAACAAATAGTGTCCACACAGCGCATGAATTTTCTTCTAAAACTTTTTCTGCTACATAGTACAATGTGCAACCAATATGTACAAGTCAATGTGTAACCGATGAAACTTCCATGCTTTGGTTTCAATTTTTTCTAGGGGTTACAATTGCATGGTACTTTGAAAATTACTACTTTTAAAGAAAGAATAGTGCTAAACCTGATAAAAATAGAGAATTTTGTACTTACAGCTAAAATAATATTAGCACTTTGAATTAAAACTCACCAATCTGATGGGCTGTTTGAGATTCCTTCCTTTCTTTTTTACATTTTCTATTTTCATTATCACTAAGACACTTTTAGATAATATTTATGGATTTCTTACGAAAAAAATAAACCATCCTTACTGATTTAGTTATTTCTGAGGTAAAGAAATAATGGTTTAAAGGTTGAAAGGCTCCCTCATGATCATCAGTGTTATTCTAACTTACTCCGAGAACGACTGAAAGAGCTGAAGTCATGTGAGAGTAATATAGAAAAGTGGAAATGTTTTAAGAACTGTGTTGTCACTGCTGCTGAAGAGGTTTGTGGCACCACAATAATGGGTAACAATAGAGGTAATGCTTAGTGGAAGAGTGAGATTAAAGAGGCAGTAAAGAGAAAGAAGGAAGCCTATTTGGGAATGTTGCAAGGCAGAATTTCCGTGGATGAACATTGCTGTAAGAAGCATGAAGCAGCTAAACTGGTTCACCAGAGTAAGGCAAAAGATAGGAAGGAGAAGGTGGAAAGGCATGAATTGGATTTTTTGGAAAGATATAAAGAGATTCTGGAAGTACCAGAGACTTAGGAAAAATAGGGGAAACAAGGTTGTAAGCTGTGTGAAGAATAGGATTGGGGAAATGAAATGGGAGCCCAATTAGTTAAGTGTAAGATGGGGTGAAAACTTCAGTGAATTATTAGATGAAGAAAGCAAACGTGATTCTTAGGCAGAAGCAGATGATGTCACAGTGAAGGATGGAAGCATAGGAGGGATCACAAGAGAAGAAGTGTGTAAAGCTCTAAAATCTCTTCAGAATGGTAAGGCTCCGGGAGTTGATGGTATAACTGCTGAGATGTTGAAATATGGTGGTGATTCTGTAATTGACTCGTTAACTGAGATTTGCCAGTTGTGCCGGTAGTTAGGAATGGTCCCTCCGGATTGGAAGGATACTATTGTAGTTCCCTTGTATAAGAGAAAGGAGATCAGACTGACTGCAAGAGCTATCATGGTATTTAGCCTACTGAGTATGCCAGGGAAAATGTTTGGTAAAGTCATTATTGAAAAAGTATGGGATCTTACATCAGAGAAAGTGTGGGATGTTCAGAGTGGTTTTATACCTGGTAAAGGCTGCCCTAACCAAATTTTTGCATTACGTACAATGATTGAAAAGTATCTGGCTGTTGGTAAGAAAGTTTTTGCTACCTTCATAGATTTAGAGAAAGCTTAAGACCGTGTAAATAGGACACTTTTGTGAAAGGTATTGAATAAATATGGTGTTACTGAAAATCTACTTAACAGTGTAAAAGCCATGTATTCTGGCAGTAGAGCTTGTGTACGAGTGAATGATGTTTTATCAAAATGGTTTTCTGTTGGTGCAGGAGTCAGACAAGGTTGTGTAATGTCACCATGGCTGTAAAGATTAAAATTGGTGATTTTATCAAGTGGCCATTGGCCAGTGGGTGGGCAAAATCTAGTGGCCACTTTCCTTACAGCTATTTCCTGTTATATGCACATTTTAGCACTGCACTGTATACCTTTCACATATTTAGACATAGTTAAATTTAAGCTTAGTAGTTACAAGGGCTCACTGTCCAGTGCAATTAAATGAATAAATATAATCTTAAACATTACATTTTTCTTCAACCACATCAACCAAATTTTCTAGGCAGTTTTTATTGGAAAGATAATTTAATCATTTCGATTTGGTCTCTCGCTATGTTCACAAATAAAATCTCTCAATCTCTCCACCATAAATTGATAGCAGTGGATGGGTCAAAATTTTCAAACAGTACTTACTTAATTGCTTACTTTATTTAATTTGCTGTATTTTCTAAAGTCATTCTTTGCATGAGCATTGTCGTATCAAGAACATTGCCCACAATGCTTGCATTCTCTTAACTTCTGCATTGTTTGGCATAACAGTCAGCAGTATTGGGTATTTCAACAATTTGTGCTATGACCTACATGTACTAAAAATTGCTTGTTTTTTGTTCCTCTAGCAGTTTTTAGTGAGTTATTGATGGTCAAAAATGTTCAGACATTATGTTTTGAAGCTGCTTCCATTCTGCTAATTTTTTTCTTTTCATTCCATTTATTTTTGGTTAGGTTATTTTTGGTGTCAAAATGAAAACAGGCTGTATAGCTTTCAAAAATGAATTTGATATCTTACAGCAGAATCATTTTGTGGTACAGCGGAGATTGGGAGAAATGTGATACCAACCTGGTCACTATTTTACAGACTCACAATGATTCCTGACCATTAACAGAAAATATTCAGCAATTTCCTGGGTTGTTCTAATAAACATTACTTTAAAAACATTGATAAACCTTCACAGATGTTGAAAATATAGTCATGACGAAATAAGAATACATGCAGAGTATCCTGATTCCATCAGATTCTGTCCGGTTTTCAAACCCAGTGTCAGGTTGTTGTTGTTCTTTGGGGGTTTTTTCACAAAACATTCAGTTTTGGTAGAATTTTAATGATTCGTCATTTTTTCTGTTTGCCCACCACAGACCTTCCAAATACTATGAATTCTCCATAGTCACTACGAAAATCGTCGATCGCTGCGGAGTACGGGAAACATCGAATATATTACGGAAATAACAAATCTGACTGTTGGGGGTTATTTTTTTGTTTTTGTTTTTGTTTTTTCCCTTCAGAAATGTTGTTTTGGTAGAATTTCAATGATTTGTCATTTTTTTTTCCTGTTTGCACACCTCAGACCTTCCAAATGCTACGAATTCTCCATAGTCACTACGGAAATCGTCGATCGGATACGGGGAAACATCGAATATACTACGGAAATAAAAAACCTGATTGTCGGGTGTTTTTGTTGTTTTTTTCTCTTCAGGAAACGTTGTTTTGTTGAATTTTAATTGTTAGTCATTTTTTCCCTCTTTGCACACCTCAGACCTTCCAAATGCTACGAATTCTCCATAGTCACTATGGAAATCGTCGATCGCTGCGGAGTACGGGAAACATCAAATATACTACGGAAATTAAAAAATCTGGTTGTCGTTTTTTTTTCCCTTCAGAAAACGTTGTTTTGGTAGAATTTTAATAATTTGTCAATTTTTCTTGTTTGCCCACCTCAGATCTTCCAAATGCTACGAATTCTCCATGTCACTACTAGGGCTGGGCGATATATCAATATATCGTCCTATACCGGTTTGAAGTGCACATCGTGGCTGTTGGTTTCATAATATTCGACGTGATGATATATCGCCACATCGTGGCAGCCGGTTTTCAAAATATTCGACGTGACGATATATCGCGAATCACGATGTTAAAATTTGCATTGCACATGAGTTATAAAAAATCACGATGTGGGAAAACCGCGATCAGGAATCATGTGTGCGTATGAGTGCGAGATTCCGCTGAGCTGCCATCGTTGCTCTCATGACACGATTCCTGCCGATGCGGGATTAGTAAATACGCATGCGCTGGGAGGAGAGAACTGCTCTGTCGCGCATAAGTCATCAGACTCCAGTCCAAGTGGCAATGGCGATTCTAGTCTAGCCACGATTGCTCGAGTGACTGCTTATTTTCATCTTATCAATACTTTACGTTCCTTCTTCATTTTAGGTTGATTGTTGGATACAACGCAGAATATAGATTCGTAATACAGAACAGCATATAGGAATTATTTCAGGTAAGTGTATTATGTTTTTGTTAAAATATATATATATATATATACTATTTGAAACAGCTATTAAGTGATCATACAAAATGTTGTAAATTTTAGATTTTACAGATATAAATTAAGAATCAAAATTTAAATGATTGGCAAGAAGACTATCGCAATAATAACATTAAATACTAAATGGATGTGTTCTTGCTTAAGGCACCTAAATTTCAGTGGTATGGTAAATAGTAGTCGTATTAAGTCGTCTTGCACTTACTGTATGTCAATTCTTAGCTAATTAGTTAATTTTGGCATACAATTTTATTTATTTTCTTATTATTTTTAGACTGATAACGGGTGGTGTATTGACTGGACCACGTGACTTATAATAGTTTTAAGCATGCAGCGTTATGGTGTACCGTGGCCCGGGGTGCCAAAGTGGTACAGCCGTCCATAAGAAAAAAATGTCAAAATTTAAAATTGTTTCTTTTTCTATCGGAAATTTAACAACCGAAAAGTAAAATTCAGGTGGATAACGTAACTGTAAAGGAGTTAAGAGTTTAAAAAACAAAATAAAGAATGCGAGTTACATTTATTTTGTAAAGTTTAAGAAGACCGTTGTTGTTTCGGTTTAGCGTCCTAAATTATTTCGTCGGAAAAATGTTAGTACCTGGAAAAAGTGCGCCTACAGATTTTACAGTAAGGAAAATAATCGTAAATGGTGCAGAAATTTCATATTTGAAAAGTCTTTTAAAGATTTTTATCCTAATATTTACGTGTAAGCGCGATGCTGTTAAGAGACGCTGCGGTGGTTCTAACGCATCGGTATGCGGCTGACGTACATCATTCCCTGGTAAGAAATAGAAAGTATGCAGATTCCTGCCTGTCTTTTACAAAAGCATTAAAGTACAGGGTGCCACCCCGGTGGCGCAGTGGTCTAAGCGATGGCCTCTGATAATTAGTCCGAGATGGGTCTGGGTTCGAATCCCGGTGAGGATAGAGTTCTTTTTGTCTTACGGCACTGGCTGTCTCCCTTCCCAGGAACCAGTGACCCTAAATTAGGGACGGACGACTGCTTATAGCCCATTGAGTTGCTCGCGGTGATCGTTAAACCTCCAATCAAAAAAAAAAAAAAAAAAAAAAAAAAAAAAAAAGTACAGTGTGAGTTTTCTTCAACGGAACTTACATGGCATCCGAAAATGAAAGTTTTGCTCCTCCTTTTCATGGCGTTCGTAATTCATTAATATTGGATTACACAAATAAAAAATAAACTCTCGAAGAAGTGAATTCATACACTGCGCATCAAAGAATCATATGCGAAAAGAAATTGTCAGATTGTGATGTTAAAAAATGAGACAGAAATGATCTATTTTCGGTAGCGCAGCACTACAAATTGGAAAGCTTTCCTGACAACGATGTTCACTGGTACTCTTGTATTTTTCCGGTAGCAAAATGGCCGCAGGAACGAGACATCGTTTCAGCATAGCAAAGCCTGATGTCACTGTGGCGTTGTGTTAAGCCTTCCGCAACTTCTGTTCACAGCGTCGTACTTGCTCATAAATTTATTGCATTAAAAATCTTTAAAATGCACCATAATGAAGAAATTTTTTCACCATTTACCATGAAATTGCATACATCAAAAACTGTATGTCTCACTTTTTCTAAATTTTTCAACTTTTTCGCCGAAATAATTTAGGATGCTAATCTTAAATGTATATATATATATGCGCATACACAACGGCGTTTCCGAAACGTTTTTCGAGGGGGGAGGGGGAGTATTTGAAATTAGCGCGCATGTCGTAAGTTGCTACGAGATTTTGATTTGGACAACTAAGATTTTAATAACGGTCACCCTCACCATATTTAAGCCTTTCCATTTCGAAACGTAGAGTTTCGTGCGATAGCAATGTTTGCAAACGTAACATTTTGCGCAATCACTGTGTTTACAAAAGTAAATTTTACCCGATCATGATATCTAGAAAAGTAGAATTTTGCACAAAACATTTTAAAATGGTGAATTTCGGGCGATTGCGATGCTTAAAATCGGTGAATTTCGCAAGATCGCAACGTGCAGAAACACAATTTCCGGGAATTATTTTTGAATTAATTTCAGATTTACATTTGCTTTTACTTATTAAAATTTGAATTAATCTCCTAAATTACTTGAAAATTGATGAAATAGCATATGGAAGTTTCATTAATTTTTTTTTTTACTAAATGTAATACTTTGATAAATTTTACATTTGTGCCTAAAACTGCAGCATAAAACATTAATATATTCTCAAAATCTTTAATGGTTTAGTTGAAGCATGCTACTATTTTTATCATTTATTTATTTTTCATACAATGATATGCATCAAATTTAGGTTTTAATTTTTATTTTTGTTTCATATTTTTTCAGATTATTTTGATTCACTATGGCTCATCGTCATCACCATATTTTGGATTGTCCTCAATACCACCATTTAGTAGCCAAACCTAAAACCAAAAGTCCTGTGTTGGATGCATTTTGGCTTGCCTGCTGATAAAAGTGGCCATGTGGGGATTGATAATGGCGCCATTTGTAAAATTATGTTTGCATTTCGTATCAGCAAAAGGCGGAAGCACCTCCAACCTCAGTAGTCACCTGAAGGTTCACCATCCCCTGAAATTTAGGAAGTTGCCTTCTTCATCAAGAAGCATTTCCCATTTTTTCGTGTAATAATGTTGATGATCCTCCACCTGCAACAGCGGTTAGTGTTGAGACTGTAATACCTATTGTAGAAAATCCTAAAAAACGGCAAAAAACAATGTTGGAATTTCAGCCACTCGATTCAAAGACCTCGAGATCTTGTAGTCAGGCAATCACAGAAGTATCTGGCTACATGCATGCAGCCTTACAACACAGTAGAACACCCTAAATTTATCTCTATGGTTAACACTCTAAACCCAAGATATAAGTTACCTGGTAGAAAATACTTCACAACCAATGGAGTTCCAAAATTATACAATGACACAGTGGAAAAAATAAAGAGAGAGATATGTCGGGTAAATGAGAGTGAACTAGCCATCACTACTGATTGCTGGACATCAGTAGCAGGTACTCCATTTTTGGCAGTGACTGTACTTTTCATTTCTGATGAGTGGAAGCTGAATAATATTTGCTTGAGCTGTAAGCATTTTTTGGAGGACCACACCTCAGATAATCTGTGTGAAATGCTCACAGATACATTATCTGAGTGGGGCATAGATGTAAAGAATGTATCTTGCAGTACAACAGATAATGGCAAAAATATTCTAAAAGCAGTTAGGCAGCTTGGTTTAGAGCACATTTCATGCTTTGCCCACAATATAAACATTGGGGTTAACCGAACTTTAAACCAGTCACAGCTTAGTAAGGCAGTTGCAAGACTGAAAAGTCTACAAAATAGTATTTGCCATAGTTGGAAAATGAGAAGAGACCTCAGCAGAGCTCAAGAACTACTTCAGTTGGACAAAGTTAGTTTGCCAAGTGCTTGTTCAACAAGATGGTGGAGTACGCTTAAGCTCTGCCGGAGATATCTAGAAACCCAACTTCCAGTATGCAAGATGCTTTTGGATTATCCATCTAAAAAACATTTAATATTGGAAGGGTGTGAAGTCTTAGCTCTCCAAGATTTTGTGTCTGCAACTGCTCTGTTAGAGGACATCACCACGACTCTAAGCGGAAGCGATTATGTCACAGCTTCATCTGTTCTGCCCCTTTACAGACAAATTAAGAAAAGTCTGCAGCCTCATGAGGGAGACAGTGTGTTGCTGCAGCAAATTAAGCATGCCATTTTAGGTGCACTGTCGGAAAAGTATGAAAGTGGACCTATGGCGATCACTCTAGGTCTAGCATCGTTGTGTGATCCAAGGTTTCACCTGCGTTTCTTGGAGGATCCTGATGCTGTCAGGCAGGATGCTATAAAGAAGATGGCAGGCTTGCATGGCAGCCTGTGTGCTGTTTCTATAGAGTCAAATGCTCAACCTGCTCCACAAGAAAAAAAGGATTGGCAATTTTTTTATTTAGAGGAAGAAGACCTGACAGATAATAGATTAATACCATTGTCTGAATCAAAAGCAGAAAAAGAGCTAAAAGACTATATTGCTATGCCAAGAGTGAACTTTGATGAATGTCCCTCTGATGTGGTGCAAGGGACATGAGACATCCTTCCCAATGTTGAAGGTGCTTGCAAAGAGGTTATTAGCTATCCCAGGAACAAGTGTACCATCTGAAAGTGTTTTCAGCACGGCTGGAAATGTTCTAACAAAACAAAGGATGTCTCTACTGCCAAAGAATGCCGAAATGCAAATTTTCCTGGCAAAAAATATAAGCTTTGTTTAATAAATTTTTTCTTAAACTGTATGCACTCTTCCTTGTTTGGCCTGGTTTATGAAAGAAAATAGACAAATAACTGGTGTTGTGGGATGTATATACACATTCAACTAAGACTCTATGGTGAATTATATTTGAATATCTATAATTGTGACACAGAATTGGCTTTTATTTTGTTTAGTAATGTAATTAAATTTTTAGGGAATATTTCTTCACTTTACCTTTGATATCTGTGTTACTACTTACTTCTACAGTTTTAATTTTAGAAAAAATGTATTAATTAAAAAATATCTGTACCATAAAATAACAGTTGTAACTATATGCTAAAGTAAGTAAAAATTTATCAGTTTCAGACCCCTAAGTAGTAGCAGTTGCTAGTATATTACCCCATTTGCTTCTACATAGTTCCATCCTTACTTAAGACATCGCGATATATCGTGATATCGCGAAGTTTAGCTGATGATATATCGCGATGTTGAAACCCAGACATCGCCCAGCCCTAGTCACTACAAAAATTGTCGATCGCTGCGGAATACGGGAAACATCAAATATATTACTACAGAAATAAAAAATCTCTATAAAATAATGTTATTCAACGTTTGTTCAAAGTTTATTTCCGTGTCTTCAAAATTCTAGCATTCATCAAACATTTTTGGGACTGTTTATTGTATGTTTTTAATGTCGCAACATTTGTTTGATATAATTTGAGCATATTCATGCCATTCGTTGCCTGAAAATGATTGTTTTAGCACGGATGAAAATGTTCCGTATAGTTTTCTAAATTTCGAATTTTTCTTACCCAAGATGCACCTTTCTTTTCACTTTCTGGTTATATTTTTATGTTCTATTTTTTCTGATTATTTTTCTCGTTTTTAATAGCTTCAGTAATAGTGAAAAAGAACAACTCCCTATTTTAAAAGTTTTTTCTAGTGAAGCACAGTTTTGGTTATTTCTAACAGCCTGTTCTTCAAAACCAATCAATACGGAAAGTGTTTTTTCTTTTCCGCTTTTTAAAGCTAAATTATACTTCAAAATCGGTACTTATTCCACCCAAATGGAATCAGCCTTTTCCGTGACCCGTAAAATGATTATCATGGCAGTGTGAACAATACAGTACTGATTTTTGATATATAATTTCGCTGAAAAACTTGTGTTTACCCATTCGTTAGTAACATTTTGCCATATTAAGGGGCAGACAAGAGTTTTTTTTTTTTTTTTTTTTTGTTTAAAGCCAACTTTACACGTACAAAGGAAACGCTACTCTGCGTGGAATGAAAGACTGCGCACGGTGGCTGAAAGTGAAGTCCCGATTTTCTACCTTTGATTTCTTTTTATAAACAAAAGGGAAAATGCTTGCCCATTTTGTTTTATGATAAGCAAGGAGTGCCTAAGCAATAGAAAATCGTGCATTTTCAGAGAAACCAAACTTTAAAAAACGAGCTGCTGAAGACGAGTTGTGATGTCACAGTTCCATCTAAAGCCACAGGTGTCCGTCCATTCCCGATATGGTTACTTTGTGCACCAACTGAAGTGGAAAAACAAACAGCCACGGTGAGCCATCCCCGTTCTTGAAGAGTGAATCTATAAATAGATCGTACCCACTTATTTGCGAAGGGCTGTTTTTCCACGCGCGTGAGTTGGATGATTTTTTTTTTTTTTTTTTTTTTTTTTTGATTGGAGGTTTAACGACCACCGTGAGCAACTCAGTGGGCTATAAGCAGTCGCCCATCCCTAATTTAGGGCCACTGGTTCCAGGGAAGGGAGAGAGCCAGTGCCGTAAGACAAACACAATATCCATGCCTCACTGGGATTCGAACCCGGACTCCTTTTGGACGAATGATCAGAAGTCATCGCTTAGACCACTACGCCACCAGGGCGGCCAATTGGATGATTTAAAAATGCATTTCCTATAACAGGAGCATTTTAAAAATGCAAATAAATTCTTTAGCAATGAAAAAAGGCAAATTTTCGAGCGTGGCGACTGAAGTTATTTTTTCTACTGGACATTTTATTTTACCCAGTCGCCACGTGGCGAGTGGCGACCGCTAATTTTAATCTTTACATGGCTGTTTAATACATTTATGGATGGTGCATGCGTGATGCCAAAATAGATAATACTGGTTTAAATCTTGGTGATATCCATGTGTGCAGATTGCTGATGACATTGTCACATTGGCAGAGAGCAAAATTGAGTTGCAAAGTATGCGGTTGCAGACGTACGAAGTTTGCATGAAATTCAAACTGAGTATAAATAAGGGAAAACCCAAAGTTATGGTTTTCGTGCGAGAAACTGGTAATACTGAATGCATTATAAGTCTAAATGGCACAGTTACTGACCAGGTGAGTAAGTTTGTGTATTTAGGAAGCATGTTTGACAGAAAACCAAATTGGATGCTGAAATTAATAGGAGAGTGAATTCTTCATTAAAAGCCATAGCGGCTTTGGGAGGTTTTCACAGGAATGATGGGTTCTCAAGAGAATCCCGCATGGCTGTGTATGAGGGTGTAATTGTTCCTACTCTAATGTATGGCAGTGAAACCTGGGTACTACAGAAAAAACATAGGAGTTGTTTGTGTGCTGGAGAAATGTGTTACTTAAAGGGGGGTGGCAAGACACATTCTGACCGTGTGAGGAATAAAGATGTGTTGCAGTTGTGTAATTTGAAGTAAAATGTTGTTAGCAAGGTGTAGACTAATATTCTTAGGTGGTTTGGCCATGTTGAAAGAATGAGTGATGAGATGCTTACTAAGAAAAATTTTTTTAGCCCAAATGGCAGGAAGGAAAGGCAGAGGAAGCCCAAGAAAGTCATGGGAGGATCAGATTCAGAAGTGTCTGCATGAGAAAAAAATTATGAATATGAAGTATAAAAGGTCTTGAGTACGTCAAGTGATGGATGTCAGTGAAGCTCGAGTTATGTGTCAAGATCGCTGCAAATTGAGAAGTTTGATACGGCAATAGTAAGTAAATAAATCAGTTAAAAATTTCTCTGGTAGTTTGTATTTCTTTGTGGAGCTAACCTCTGAATTTCATAGAGAACAGCTTAGTAATATGATGATTTTGATGATGAAAGAATAGTGGTAATGATTACTAAATTATAAAACTTATTTTGAAGACAGTGGTCCCTTCTATTTCATTTCAGGACCAACTTTGAAGTAAAGTTATTATGTTGATACTGAATGGAAAATCAAATTATCGCTCACCTAGAAGGAAAGAATTACAGGAGTTGAGAAGTTTAAGAGGGAAAGGATGAATAAAGCATACATGAGACTGACCAAGGAACAAAAAAGCTGAACATTTTAATTGGGCGAAAAAAATCAGAACATGTGACAAGAAAGTGTGAATATAAAGCAGCACGAGCAAGGTGAAATTGTTCACTGTATTCACAATATAAAATTACTGAATTCAAAGCAAAATAAAGTGATTTTAAAACACACTGTTTCAAACACATCTCTCTCTACTTTTTTTTTTTTTTTTTGTACTTGCTTGAACATCAGCTCAATTTTACTCTTGTGTTGCTTTCTTCTCAGCAAGTTCCATGGCCATATTTATATTTGTCTTTTGTTGACTCTGCAGCTGCACAGCAATCTTTGCTTAGTTTTTCTTTCTGTTGCTATTTCTTTGCCACTTTTCTTTCCACCTCCCCTTTTATTTTCCCTCAGATGACAATTTATCCATCATGCTGAAAGAACTTTCAGCCTGAGGACCACGAACGCATGATATTAAAGCTTTCGCTACTTTAGATAAATGGTGTGACTTTCAGAATATGAATACATTTGAACACCATGCTTCAATTCTAATAAATTTTAAAACTCTGTCACTTCCGTTTTTGGAAAATTTCCACTCCCTTATCAAGCTTAAAGTGCAGACATTTAGGGGGAAAGTAACACTTAGCAACAAGACAGGATAGTGAGAACAACGCGGGAAGAAAAAAAAAAAATGTGATTTCGGGAGAAATCTTCGCTCCGACCGACTTTCGTTTTCGGAGACTTCTTCCCCCATTTTTAGGTATTTGTGGAATAAAAGGATATTTAAGAACAATACTGGGCAGAACGAAAATTGCAAGGAAAAAAAAAAAGAGATTATGGGAGAAATCTTCGCTGCATCCAACTTCTGCTTTCAAAAGTTTTTGTAAGGTGGAATCCCGCCGTCAAATGAAAAACGAATCTTTCTCTTCCAAAATTTCTGTTCAGTTGTGCATTGATCTCGATAACAACCAAAATGATAGCGGAAATGGCCGAATTCTTCGAATCCACGGAAGAATCTTTGCCTGAAGACTAAAGGAAAATCTTCGATCCGTCTTAACTTCCGTTTTTGGAAATCGTTGCCCACAGTTTCATGCTGAAATACAAACATTTATGCAATAAAATGACATTTAATAACAATATTGGGAACAGGCAACATCGCAAGAAAAAGAAATTACGATTACATGAAAAATCGTCACTCTGTTTAACTTCAGTTTTTGAAAGTTTTGAAAGACAAAATACCATCCCCAGACGGAATACAACACCTACCCCCCCCCCCCCCTTTCTCTTCAGTTTTGCAT
Organism: Macrothele yani; assembly: GCA_039090855.1. Taxonomy (NCBI): domain Eukaryota; kingdom Metazoa; phylum Arthropoda; class Arachnida; order Araneae; family Macrothelidae; genus Macrothele; species Macrothele yani. Next base: position 9,545,912 of record CM077014.1, read on the forward strand.
CGATCTCGAGAATGAGAAAATGATGGAAAAAAAAACGGAATTCCGCGAATCGCGGAAGAATCTCCTGTATGATAAAGATGACATTGCTGGTTTTCTAGTGCTCTGAACTACTTACTGTTTTGCATGGGATTTGTTGGATAAGGTGCTATAAAGTTTTTCTTCTCTTACCTGTACAGCAAAGCTATGGTTGGTGGTTGAATTTTTATGGTGCAAGGGCCATGTGTGGCCAAAGAGCGCCAAATACAAAACTGATAATCAAACAAACAGTATTAAAAACATGGTATAATGATTAAAATCTGGTTGATTTGGTAAAAGTGAAAAATGAGAATAATGGAAAGGCTAAAATCTTGATAAGTTTAAGAAAGTCAATATATTTTTAAAACAAAAAGACAGCGACAGTATCTCAATGGCCATCTAGGAGCCGCTGCAAAGTAGAGGCGCCCTCTCTCAACAAATGAGAATGAAAGAAGTGAAAACGTACATCACGAAAATGAACACAGCTACACAGAAGATGAGTGACAGTGAATCAGCAATTGCACACCTCACACATCAGCACAGTGTCACCACACAGCAAGAAGCAGTGAGTGAAACGACAATGCCCAATGCGGAGACGCACAAGCACACCTTCCTCCCTATGGTTCCGACGATGAGGATTTCTAGATTCCAAGAATATGGTTTCGACTATATGGATTTCCAGGTTCCATCCCGGTGAAACAGTGGCAAGGGTGTGACGACCAAAGAAGAAGCAGATCTAGCAGCCGCATCAGCACACTTGTTACCCGATATTCCAACATGCCCGGGAATCCAGCAAAACTGAACCTGAAAACTGGCCTCGAGCAAACGACGAAGCAACCGTCTCACATCCAAGAGAAAAGGATGGTCACAGCAATCCGCAGATGACAAAGACTGCAAGACACTTAAGGAATCCGCAGATGACAAAGACTGCAAGACACTTAAGGAATCCGCAGATGACAAAGACTGCAAGACACTTAAGGAATCCACAGATGACAAAGACTGCAAGACACTTAAGGAATCCGTATAGACCATAGCACGATGATGAGAACTCGACTGAACATGGAGAAGGGCGAGATACACAGCATGCATCTCCGCCGAAAACACCGTGGCCTCAGCTGGGATCCGTGCGACAGAGACGTTTTCCACACAGACAGCCGCGGATCGAACGACTCCATGCATCTTGGAGCCATCAGTGAAAATGGGACTGTATTCTGGATTGAGGGAACGGTGCTCAGCAAAGAGCTGCTGGTACACGGAAGCAGGGGTTGAGGACTTATCAAAAAAGTAAAGTTGAGATCAGTGACAACCTCAAAAGGCTGCCACGGCGGATCCCCAACGATCCTGGTCTCTCCAACAAGTGACAAATTGAGCCCTGCATCACAAGCTACGGCCGCCATATGAAGACCGAAGGTTGGAATGCACAAGGGACGGTTCTCAAATAAACGAGCGTGCTGGGGATGGAAAACTGCATCATACAAAGGATGGTCTGGAAGAGATCGAAGTTCCAAGTAAAATTGAACAGACAGCTGCAGACGGAGTAAATCAAGAGATGGTTCGTTTGCGTTAGCATAAATGCTCCCGTACAAAGATGCAGTGCTTGATGGTGAACAGTATCCAAAGTCCGGAGAACGGAAAGACGAGCAGAACCATACACGATACAACCATAATCCAGTTTCGACCGTATTAAAGAATGGTAAATGCGAAACAAAGATATCCTGTCTGCACTCCACGAGACTCTCGAAAGGATCTTTAGGACAGACAGAGCACACAGACAAGAAATCTTGAGCCACCGAACGTGCGCATGGAACATAAGCGCACGGTCGACGTTCAGTCCAAGGAACTTGGTCTCCGGCAAAACTGGTATGGCTGCATGGTCTAAATAGAGCTCTGGGTCAGGATGGAGGCCATGCCTTTGGCAGAAATGGACACACACTGTCTTATTGGGAGACAGAACGAAGCCATTACTGTGTGCCACTTTAATGATCTGATTAATCGCAGACTGCAACTGCCTTTCAATACAATTCATGCTTGATGACAAGCAGAATATGTGAAAGGCATCGACATACACAGTAGCCGAAACCGCAGGAGGAAGATTTGTGAAAAGACAATTACTTCGGAGGATGAACAATGTGACAGACAAAATACAACCTTGAGGAACACCTTGAGCTTGACAGAATGGTGGCGAGAGCATCGCACCCAGACGCACCTGGAACACCCGATTGCGAAGAAAATTTACAATGAATGTCGGAAGATTTCCTTGCAATACGCATGTGTGGACGTCACGGATAATCCCTTGCCGCCAAGCATGATCATAGGCTTTCTCGATGTCAAAGAAAACAGAAACCAGGTGCTGCCTATGCACGAATGGCTCGCGCACAGATGTTTTAAGGTGCAGGAGATGATTGTGAGGCGAACGATGATGGCGAAAGCCACTTTGCGATGGTGAAAGTACGTGATTTTGTTCTAAAAAATGAATTAACTGGGAATTAACCATGCGCTCCAGAACTTTACACAGACAGCTAGGGATAACGATAACTAGAGTGAGACTTAGGATCCTTGCCAGGCTTGGGAAAAGGCAGAACAAAAGCTTTTCGCCAAGATTCCGGGAAACTGTGCTCCAACCAAATGCAATTGTACAGGATTAAAAGATAATTGAGAGACGACTGCGAGAGATGACGAAGCATGTCATAGTGGATGCCATCGGGATCGACAGATGTTGCGCCGGACCGATGCAGAGCCACCCGTAGTTCAACCATGCCGAGGGGGAGTTATAAACCAGTGTCGTAAAAAGGCGAAAACGGGATCTTCTGGCGTTCGGCTTGTGACTTAATCCTATGACGTGAGGAAGGATAAGCCACATTACTAGATACAGATGCAAAAGCCTCACCCAAACAATCCACAATCTCCCCGACTTCAGCATACGTGCAGCCGTTACTCTCGAGAATAGAAATCTGGTGAGAGCTGTAGTTACCTCGGATCTTACGAATCTTGTCCCACACACTTTTCGAACTGGCACGTGAAGTGAGAGATGAAACATACTAGATCCAAGACTCCCTCTTGCTATGTTGACGCACCAACCGAGCATAGGATTTTGCTTGTTTAAATGCAATGAGATTGGCATCGGTTGGATAACGCCGAAATGTAGACCAGGCGTTACGTTGAGCTCTCCTAGCCACTGCGCATTCAGGGGTCCAGAAAGGCTTTGGACTTCTTGGGAGCTTCGTAGATGTTTTTGGTATAGAAAGATCAGCTGCCAGAATAATGCAATTCGTGACATCGGGAACAGCTGCGTCAATTGACACTTGGGTCACCATGGTAGAAGATATCACTGCGGACGATGTGAAGACCTCCCATCTGGCACGATCCATCCATTTTCCATCGAGGAGGGCGGGAGGCAGATGGCATGTTCGCATGATGCAAGAGCACAATTGGAAAATGGTCGCTCCCATGGAGGTCGTTAAACACCGTCCACGACCAATCAGCAAAAATCGATGGTGATCCCAAGGTCAAATTGATCGAACTGAAGGATCTTGTCGGCTCATGGAAGTACATGTCAGCACCGGTGTTAAAAAGGCACAAAGAGGTAGAGGACAGAAGATACTCTATGCGACAACCTCTTGTGCTGATGCTGACACTACCCCACAAAAGATGATGGGCATTGAAGTCACCCAGTAGAAGAAAGGGTGAAGGCAGCTGATCAACCAAGCTCTCCAGAACAGATACGCTCACATCTTCATCCGGTGGCAGATAGACACTGCAGACAGTAAGAGGTACAGGCACAGAAATACGAACCGCCACGGCCTGCACAGTTGTAGATACTGCAACGGAAGAGACTGGAACCCTGTGAGAGACAAGAATAGCAACTCCCCCACAGGCTATATCTCCTGACATGTTACCTGTCTGAAATGTACTGTAGCCTCGAACTGAAGGCAGGTCTAATGGTTTAAGTTTTGTCTCCTGTAGACAAAGGAACACCGGAGACTACAACGAAAGCAGATGGTTCACGTCGTCAAAACTCGTCTGAAAACCTTGGCAGTTCCACTGAAGTATTGAGGCCATGGTTAGAAGTGAGATGAAGAAGGAAATAAAATGAACTATACTGACTGCTCAAAAGAGGTCAGCATCCATCTTCTCTGATGAGTTGTCCCCAGAAGTGGGGGTGTGTGACCAGGGGCCAAGATGGGAGTATGCTTTGTCCCAAGTGTCTTAACAGGGTTTGCTCACTGTTGAGTAGTTGCTGAGATTTTGGAGGAGAAGAAACGCTCTTCTTGTCCTTGGCTTTAGTATTCTTGCCAGAAGAAGTGGCCCGAGTTCCCTTGCTGGTGGTGGTGTGAGTATACTTCTGCAAAGTGGTGGGTGCCGCTTTCAGACCCCTAGCTCGAGACTGGAGTGCCTCCAGCCCAGCTGCGATGATATCGTCCAGCTTGTAGGGACATTTAGGGGGATCTGACTGTTGGTTTGAATGGCAACCTGCAGATTTGGCAACCACCACTGATGCATACGATTGCCGATCAGATGAAACAGGAACCACTCTCCTTCTGGCCTCAGGATAGGAAATATTCTCCACCGTTTTCAGCCTTTCGATTTCGTTTTCCTCCTTCCATTTGGGACAATCTTTGGCTGATGCCGAGTGTGAACTCCTGCAGTTCACGCAAAACTCGGCCTCGGCCACACAGTCTGGTAAATGATGGTCTGTGGCACCACAGCGTCCACACCTAGGAGTGCTCCTGCATGACTGCTGAGAATATCCGTATGACTGACACCTAACGCATCTCAAAGGTTTAGGGATGTACGGTCATACCTCCAGGTGAAGATACCCTGCCTTGATGGACGTAGGCAGAGAAGTGTTGTCAAATGTTAAAATGATGTTGTGTGATGGGACGGACTGCCCATTCTGTCTGAAAAGAATATGCCACACTCCCATAACGTGTTGACTCTTCAGTTCTTCAAGAAGTTCATCCTCGGTACACTCAATGAGGTCCCAAGAGGAGACAACACCTCAAGATGTATTTAGGTATCCATGTGGTGTTATTTTGACCAGAGTCTAAAGCAGCATGGTGGTGTTAAGAAGTGTGGAACTGTAGGCCACAGTGGAAATATCTACAAGAAGATCTCCAGACTGAAGTTTCTTTACGCTCTTAGGAGAGCTTGCAATGGATTGAAGTGCTTTATTGATCCAAAATGGACTTTTAGCACTCAAAGGCTTTGAAGGGTCCAATGAGTGCACAAAGAAGAAACGAGCATTTGAAGAATCAGAGACATGCTTTTTGACAGAAGGAGCTGAGCCTTCCTCAATAGGTCGTTTAACTTTAGGATCTTGGGAAATATTATTAAGAGCCATGAATAAAAATAAAGAATTCGTTCGCCGACTTCCCCACCCACAACCGAGCCCAATGACGGAGAGCTGGAGGTCTGCAAGCCCAAGTAGACGCAGAACACGGCTCTAGGGATAGCAAGCGGATATAGGAAGTTGATAGGGCAGACATGCGCTTGGCGCGCACCCAGACTTTCCCGTGCCTGGGGAACACCTCTTTGGCATGCCCACCCTATCCCCAAACTCAACCCTGTCATACAAAACGACAAGCCGTTAGAGGTCTGGACTCCACTCGGCCACAGACCTCATTGACTAGAAGTGGGTTAGTCCTTAGCAGCCCGTTGAGGGTGAAGCAGGGGGCAAAGAGGAGTGTTGGTTTGGTAACTGGTGACAACACCACCCTGGCCTCTAGAAACCTCAGCCTCCCCTTTTCCACCTTACGGGTCACCGCACACGGCAAACGTGCAGGTAAGTTTAGCTAACCAGCTCGAAAAAACAAAGAAGGGAACATAAAATGGAGAAGACAGGAAAGAAAAACAAAAACTAAAATCCAGAGCTGGCGCATAATCACAACCTCAGCAACCTACAACTGAGGCAGGTGTGTGTCAAGAGAACAATGAAAAACATAAAAATGGGAAAATCATCACAGAGTACATGCCGGCTCAGGCCGTGGAGCCGCAACTCCCCATCAGCTGGATGATCAGCTGTCCCTTCGATAGTATCATCATTTCAAGACAAAATGAAAAGATGATCTGTCACAAGGTCAGCTCGGGCCGTGGGGGCACCACTCCCCAAATAACTGAAAAACCAGTTATCCCCGTGCGGAGGCATCAAAGCTATGGCTTACTGGATCAGTTTTGGAATATGATCATGGGCACACACGGGGAACTCTAGTTAATACAAACTCACAGTATGGGACAGTTCCATGTCTAATGACAATCCGCTGTATATTGATTAGCTGCTCCACTCAACCAACTGCAAAGCAGACAATTTTCCTCTCCTCATAGTAGCTGCACTATACTAGTAAATCCCTAACCAGCAGTTTCATTTTGCTGGTCATGCAGCATAGCGACTGAATTTATATTCACTCATTGTCACTGCACAGCATAACATAGGAAAAATCACTGGCTTGAACCCTGAAGAATTGAAAGCATTATGAATTTCTCTTCATGTTCCACTATTAAGAAATTAAAAAGTGGAGCAGGGTATAAGTAGAATTAATTACAAAGACTGTGTATAGATTCTTTGTTCCTGACAGTATTCATGCCCAAGAGCAAATGACAATGACTGACCCAATGGCTGGAACTGATTGGGGGGGGCAGAACTTACTGCATAAATAATTAAAATACGAAACTGAGATATACACTATGCCCATGTCAATTTCTACAGAATAGGGAAACAATGATGCAACCTATTTTGGCAGGAGTACAGAAACAGATGGTCTTTATACATATATAAATCTATTTTGATGATAGGAAACTCAATAGGACATAAAAGAAGCTATGAACCTGCTTGCAGATGATTAGAAAGAGTATGAAAATTTGTTTGAAGTCTTTTTCTTGTCAAATATTAGTAACTGCAAAAAAAATTGTGTTTCACAGAAGGTGGCCAAAGAAAATCAGTCTTCTCATAAATTTAAATCAAATTGTTATGCATAAATGGAACTCACATTATACCATACTTTTCACTGAACGCCTGCATTAGTTTTGAATCACATGGAAACAGAGAAAAAATCTGGCTAAGTAAATGAATCACTACACTGAACAGAAAATCTTCACTGATAATAATTAATTGATGAGTCAACACCACCAAGTAAAATGGTCTACTTAAATCACATAGTTTGAATTTGTATACTAGACAATGGAATGAACTCTGCCATAAATATGTTTTAGGACTTAGATCAAATGTGAAAGTGCAACTCAAAAAGGGATTTTTGATGTGGGGTGGGGTCAGAGGGGTTAACGACTACCATAATCATTGCTATATTATCTTCAGCTGGAATAATACTGTTTCAAAATTCAGTTTGCATTGCATGTAATGGTGCATCTTCCAAAGGGTGGCACAGCTGCCAACCCTGAAAGATCAATAATAGGGAGATTTTCTATAGTGTCGTCTACATACAGAATTAGAAATCATCAAAATACTTTTATGCATAATTTGTAGAAACTGTAAAAGTGTTAGACATATAATTTACACAAAACAGTCACAGTAAAAAAATTATTTACCTTTCATAAATAAATTCAGTGATATTTCAGCATAAGAGATTCGCATGATTTTGCTTCCACAAGAAATATTTGGTTGCGAGTGATTTTGAAGCACTTCTATCTCTGATGATACAATTCTGCTAACAAAATTTTCCTAGTATGTCATCAGTCATTGATCTAAACTGGGTTCTGATTCCTCTTTTTTTTTTCAACTTTTTTTTTAACTTGGCTGATCTTTCTCTTACACTTTGCACTTGAGTGAGGTAGAGTCAAAATTGAAAAAGCATTAGTGTTGACAGAACACATACCTCTAAAAATTTTCTAGTTCTGCATTAACATTCTTGTTCACTGTTACTTAAGCTTTAAAATTTCTTATGTCCATAGAAAAAATAAAATAAAAAGACAGCATGTAATGATTGTGACACCCCCCCCCCCACACACACACACACTTGACTGCTTTGCCTGAGTCTTATCTTGGAAGATGTTGATTCAATAACAAACAATATAAATTTTCTTTTTCCGAGCATTTGCCTCGATTTGGTGGTGCAGTGGAAAGAGTGCTTACTTGTTTTAATTGTCAAATCCCTGCCTCAATCGATATACTATTTTTTTAATTGTTATAATGTTCATGATGGGTAATCTTGGTGAGATATGGGTTTGCCTCCACAAGGTGCTCTGCTGGGCAACTGTGGCACCCACAACAGCAACAAGGCTCTCTATGAATCTTGGAAGCTGACATGAAATTAAGCTTCAGTATAAATATTGAGGTACCAGCTAGTTCTGTGCGACACTGGCCAAAAGGCTCTAAATCACTTGGTTTTGTTCCAGAACTCTTAGGTGGAATGACCAACTGGAACCTTCAGATGTGGGATAATCCCCTCGCACTGGTGCACTTTTCTGATTAGACACAAAGAAAGACTTTAAAGGAGTCTTTCTACTTTGATGTTCGGCAGTGAAATCTGGATATTGGAGAAGAGACATAGAAAATATTTGTGTGCTGGAGAGATGCATTACTTACAGGGGGCTTGTGGCAAGACATGCTATGATCATGTGAGGAATGAAGATTTGTTGCAGTCGAGTCATTCCACGCCAAATCGTCAGATGATCCACAACACCATCTCCAATTCTTACAAAAAAATTTCTATGAATAGATTACCCCAACATATGAAAATCCCTTAAATTTCATTTCCGATAGATTAGAAGATATTAATTTTCGAATTTTGGTGCATGGCGGCCTTGTTTTGCGTAAAAACGCAAATATCTCCATTGTTTAGACTAAAAGAAGTACCAAAATCATCACTCCTTCATAATTTCCCCCAAGGAATCCATCGGTGCAATGCACAAATTTGTCTTTAGTTTTTGAGTTACGTACAATGAGAGAGTCTTTTTTTCAAAACGTAAAAAAGCAATGTAGTACAGCACTTAGAAAGTTGCAATTGTTTTTGTTTTTAAAGAAAAGTTTAATCTAACAAATGAAGAAAAAATCATAGGGCTTTTGCGTGCGTGCTGAGGAAGGAATTTTTAAATATGGTGCACGACTCGTATTTCGTCATTATGAAAACACGAGCGACGAATTGAGTTGTGCAGCGAAATGGCAGTGGGAGACTATGTAGGCCTTCAGACAAGAGACAGATTGCACGCGTCTGTCAGATTAAACTTACCAGCCCATGATCATTTTATATGTTTGAAGGAAGGAAGGATTGAAGGTTCACTGATGTTGTGTTTAAAGGCATTTTAAATAATATAACTGTTAAATATTACTAAAGTTAATTAGTATTGTCTCAAAATAAATTGCCAAATATTGGAATGCTCAGCCATTCAACAATGAGGAAAACTAGTATAATTTTTTTCTCTGTAAGCTTATCAATTTGCATTGAATGTTGAATACCATTTTGGGAATATTAACTAACAAAATCTACAACTCATGCAATATGGAATAGAATTTTTGGACATCAAATAGTTCTATTTTAGAGATTAAAGTCTGGTTTTCTAAGACTGCTGTAAGAGAAAATGATTGAGGAATGACAATTTTAGGAACAAAGAAGTTCGGGATATTTATATATATATATATATATATATATTCTATAAAGAAGATACCTAAGCAAAAAAAATACATATATAATTTTGACTCACACCTAATACAACATAGAAAAGGTTATGTATCTACCTGCGTGAGTAAAAGGAGAAAAAGATAAAAAAATAAAATAAAAAAACTGAATGTAGAAGGTGTCGAGAATACTGAGCCTTGGCTTTATCAAGGACCAGCAAAAACTCTGCATTTTCTCACTTCCACAAAGACCTAGTTGGAAATGGGTTTCTGCAAGGCCATAGATGCAAGTAACATTCCCACCTAAAATAGTTTAAAAAATATATATATAAGTCATGTCCTCCGTAGAGTAGCATGACCTAGCACTAGTTAACAATTTCGCTTGCATCCATTGTGGAAGTGAGAAAATGCAGAGTTTTTGCTGGTCCTTGATAAAGCCAAGGCTCAGTATTCTCGACACCTTCTACATTCAGTTTTTTTATTTTATTTTTTTATCTTTTCTCCTTTTACTCACGCAGGTAGATACATAACCTTTTCTATGTTGTATTAGGTGTGAGTCAAAATTATATATGTATTTTTTTTGCTTAGGTATCTTCTTTATAGAATGTGAATTCTGAATTTTCAAAACTGCTGCGTTGCGCGTTTTGATTTTCAGGTTATTTTGCACCCTTCGTTTTAAATTCTAAAATTTTTTCCTTAGTCTTCAGTTTTGCTCTTAAGTATATATATATATATATATATGTATGTATGTGTGTGTGTGGGGTGTGTGTCTTGGTGCTGATTCTTGTGAGGGAGAGGAGATAGTACATTTTAGTTAACATGAGATACCTGAAGACAACAGGAGATAACAAAAGCAAGGCTAACAGTGAAGTTAGAAAAAATGTCATCAATTATTTTAGGGTAGAGCCAGTGTATAAACTAGTTAAGTAGTATATAGTAACACTGTACTAGTGATCCGATTTATTGCTGTAGGAAGTAGATACATTAGTGTTTCCAAGCTTTTGCACATCAACCAGATGGCTTTTTCAAGGAAGTTAGCAGTTTCTGTCTAACTTCCTTGATAGTACTAACCCTTTCCCCTTTATATCGCTGTTCACAGGGAATCACTAATACTAAATTTATTGTCATTTGAAAAAAATGCAAGTAAAACTGCTATACTAAAACAACAGTAACAGTTTAAAGAGATGCAATTTGCAGAGAAAAAAATAGTACCACAACATATGAATTTGGTTGAATCAAACCAAGATTTTTTTCATGCACATTATCGAGAGGCGAACAAAGCACAGTTGGAAAATGTACAAACTTACTAACAGATGAGCAAAATAAATCACTGCTGGAGAAGCACTGGCTTGAATGAACATTGGACTTACAGTACTTTTTTTTTTAAAACTTCCTCTTATAGTAGCATTCTTTCATTAGGTCGAATTTATTACCAGAGAAGTTACGAAACCATGCCCCAATGCATTTTTAATTTCACGAAACTGACCGCTTTTGCTTAATTTCGTAATGTTGGGGATCGATCTGGGCTTAAAAATTACACAGATTTAAAATCCATTTGAAATTTTTTTCTACAATAACTACGTTCTGAGATTGCATTTCAAACAGGGAGTAGTAAAGACACCTGCTCCAATGCGAAGGAGGGGGGGGGCTCAGTGAGAGAACCAAGCCCAAGGTTAAACAAGCCCAGCTGGTTGTTATGCTTATCAATTTACATGCGCAGCGCAAGTTTTAGTGTTTGAAACAACGCAAAACCTAACACGTGGGAAAACTGCTGCAAATGTTCCCGCATAAACACATTACAAATAAGCTTATTATAATAACTGAAAAGTTGTTCGTAACTTACATCAGCATTTTACTTTGAATGGATTAAGTTAAATAAAAACAGTTTTAATAGCAGGTGCAAAATCATCAGAAAAAGGAAAATAAATCTCAGGAAATCACCAAATCCGTAAAATTCACATTTACCCGTAAAACAAGTCATGTTTCCGTAAATTTTACAAGTAAATCGTAAAACCTGGCAGGTATGGATCACTAGTACAGTGTTACTATTTACTACTTAATTGGTGTACTGTTCTTCATTATCAATTTAAACTAGTAAATCTTGAAGTTGTCATCTGTGTGGGCAAGATCTCCCAGTACCATGTCTAAGACAGCACCTGCAGACTGCGCTTTCAGAGTGCCAATGCACTGGCCATGCACCATGTTTTAAAATTCGTTTCTTTGCCCAAGGGTTTATTTTTTTCTTTATTTGTTAGATGAAACCTTTCTTTACAAAGAATAACAATTTCAACTTTTTAAGTGCTGTACTACATTGCTTTTTTAAGCAATGAAAAATGTCTCTCTTGTTGCTCAAAACTCAAGAACTAAAGCAGATAGAAACTCGTGCACTGCACCATTGGATTTCTTGAGAGGGGGGGGGGGCTATGAAAGACTGATGAATTTTGTATTTCTTCTTATTCTAAATAATGGAGTTATTTGCTCTTTATGCAAAACAAGTTTTGCCATGCACCAAAATTCAAAAAATAATATCTTCCAATCTATCAGAAATAAAAAAAAATGGAAACTTGTATCGCTTTTATAACTTGGGGGCAGCTGCCCATAGAAAAAAATTGTAAGAATCAGAGATGTGTTGGTGGAAAATTATTTCAATATCTAATGATTTCACATGGAATGACCCAGTTGTGTAATGTGAGGCAAAATGTAGTTAGTAAGGTGGAAACTAATATTTTTAGGTGGTTTGGCCATGTTGAAAGAGTGAGTGATGAAGTGCTGACTAAGAAAAAATTTTCAACCCCAGTGACAGGAAAAAAAGGTAGAGAAAGGCCAAGGAAATCATGGAAGGACCAGATTTAGGAATGTCTGCATGATGCATGAGAGAAAGATTATGAGTATGAAGTACAGTGGAAATCTGTTATACCGTGGGTATATGGGGACAAGACGATAATTGTGTTATACAGATACTGTGGTATATCCGAAACTGAGTATATATGTGTGTTTGTCTGTGTATGTATTTTGTTTGGGGAACATGATCAGATCTTCATTATATCCGATTCCGTGGCATAATTGACCGTGTTATGTACAGTTTGCACTGTACAAAAGATTTTGTGTGCATCTTGTGATGGATGTCAATGAAGCTCGAGCTCTGTGCCAAGATCGTTATAAATGGAGATGTTTGATGCTGCAACAGTAAGTACAATCTAGTTCCATCAATCAAAAAATTTTCTGCCACACTGTCTTTCTTTGAGGAGCTGACCTCTGAATCTCAGAGAATAGCTTTGTGATATGTATGCATGTAATGTTCATTGCTGTAATGTTTATGAAACAGACTTTCATATTTGGACATCACAAACAAAAAGAATACCTGGTTATTGAAAAATTACTAAACATATCTCATCTTTCCCCATTATTGATGGGCTTTTACCTAGTATGAAAATAATCCAAGAAGAGGTGACAGAAAAAGAAATAAACCAAACAAAATCAATAAAAAAAGAAATAAGACAGAAGAAGAAATTGATACTGAAGTTAATATTTATAGGGATTTAACTATATGGCAAGCCTTCAGCAACTCTGACTTAAAACTAATTTGAAAGTCATTTGCAGCAGATGCAATGACCACACCCACTTGGAAGGAGTTAAAACTCTACCACTGCACCACGGGTACTTATCTTAATTAACACTACACACTATAGGTGTGATGTTGAAGCATGTGTGTTTTATCACTTTGAAGATGTCTTCACGTGTCAGACAAAAACATTTAGTAACAACTCAGCTATGATTTTTGAGAATTGTTTTAGTTTGGATATAGTGTTATATGGCAAACAATGGACCAGTACCATGGGAGGGTAAGAAACCACGTGCAGTTCAGGCCCTGAACATGAGAGGTAATTTTTATGTATAGTGTCTTAAGCTAAAATTATTTTTTAGAACTAATTAATAATGAGGAATTGTACAACTATATTTAAAATAGAAAAACTAGACAAGTAATTCAAATTTATTGGCATAAAATAGAAGTCAAAATTTTCAAGCTTTTGCACATCAACTGATAAATTCAAATTACTAGTCTAATTTTACTATTTTAAGAAATTTGTAATATTTGTAAACACCCTATTCAGGGTTCCCACTCAGTTAGTGAAATCAAATTCCCTGACTTTTCCAGGTTTTCCAGGTGGTTTTGAGTAAAATTCCAGGAGTTTGCAACGGCGTTTTGAAAATATGCTTAACAACATATAATGAGAAAAAAATACTGGTTAATTAGATACTTCCCCAGATTTGCATGCAAGATATTAAAATATTGTTTTAGTTAGCTGAGCAGAAACTTGTGAATAAGCAATTCCATAACAGGATACTGAACTAGCTTTAACTCTTGTAATGCAGTGTTTTGACATGCAAGACAGTGATACTCATAACAGATTCTAAAACATATTACATGCTGCACATACTTACAATTATACCTATCCCAAGTTACTGAGTCATATAATTTGTTTTAGAAGTTTACATTCTTATTTAAAAAATATGGAATACAAATTGGTGAACAGCAAAGAAAAAGAAATTTTCTGCACATACCAGCATGGTCTTGGCTTATCCTGCTGAATAATTAACATGCCTAATGATGAAATACTGCTTTTTTTAAGTTATCTGTACCCAAAGGGTTTTTTTTTTTTTTTTTTTTTCTCATATGAAAATAACTGACTGAGGTTCAAAGGCAACTCTAAAATCATTGAGATCTAACTGGCTAACAAAAAAATCTGGGCAGATTTTTTTTTTTTTGTAAACACATTATAACTACACATATAAAGTAAAACAAAAATAAGTCACTGCTTCCTTGCAATAAATTTTACACTGAATATTAGAAGAAATCACTGAAATCTAGTTAGTTTTATGCACAGTTACATCAATTTTGACAACTCCTGAATTTGCTGGTCAATTTTTTCCTGTCTCCAAAAGAACCTCATGAGACAACTTTCTTTTCTTTTGCACTAAAATACTTACTTATCTGATCAGACAACTTGCGATTTTTTTTCACGAGTTGTATCTCTTTATTTTTCTTTTCTCTTTGAACTGCTAATGCCTGCTGATATCTTGATCGAGACATCCTCACATACTGCAGTATTTCTGCAGTTATGGGCACTGAAACTACTCCGTTATGCGACTTTATGGCATCGCATACTGTACGCAATGAAATAAGTGACTTTTCATGAAGATTCTCAACCAACATGTCTTTATTAATTGAAAAACCACTTTCAACAGGCGCATTTCCATGCGATAAAGTAAGAACCAATTTAACAAATACCCACAGTTCCTTGAAATGTTCTTTATCCTGAAGTAAAGAAGAATAGAATGCATCCAGGCGGTTATTTTCTGAGAATGCAGAAAACACATCCTTCAGTTCAGTTTTTGCTCTGCTACACAACTGTTGAAATTGCTGTTTTGCTCGATCTGCTGAAACAGAAAATATTCTGTTTTTTTCATGCAATATATACAACAGAAAATGTATTCTTTTTTCACAAATTATTGAATTTGACTTTATGAGCTTAGGATTCAGACTTGAAACTGCTTCGATAGCAGAAAAGTTTGTGGGACCTCGTTCTACTATTTTCTGTGTGGTTGCCACTAAAAATTTCATGCATTCTGCTCTGAATTCCTTTTTCTGAATCTCTGAAGTTTTACTTTTCATCAAATATCCATGAGCAGCAATACCAATGTCTACATTTTGCAGTATACAGTGGTTAACCTTATCACTTATGTCAAGCTTAAACAATTTTTCTGGAATTGCACATTCTTCCATCACCTCTTTCCTTATAAATCTAGACATCAACTGCCGGACAAGATCACATAAACTGTCATACAGAAATGGAATCACAGGATCAACTGTTTGGAATTTTTTTTCAAAAATGGTTCCAAAACATTTGCTACTGATGAAAAAAATGCAAACTTTGAAAGGATTAGGTTATCTTTACATGCTACTGCAACACGTGCACATGTTGAAGTTTTTGGCAAGGTATTTGTCTCTTCAGCGTACTTTTTTATGTTGATAAAAATCTGAATGGCCCGTTCTAAGACAGCAACATTTTCGACTCACCTGACTTGGCAGAACTTACGAGGGAAAATGTCACATCCTGTTATCGATGCATAACCAGCTCGCCGTGCAGGGCTATTTTTGAACAACTGATAGAAAGCTGTGAAGATATAATTCAAATTCCAGTCAGTAGCATCATGGCCTCTCCGAAAGGCTCCATGAACGACATACAGTCCACATGAACCCAGATCAAGTAGATCACATCCATTTTCTGCCAACAAATCTTCCCTTATAACTCGCAGAAATTTATGATTAACATAGGACCCATCCATTGAAATTTGCAACAGTTTATTTAAATCTAGTTCTGAAATTCCTTCACGGAACTTTTCAATGAGATCAGATGCTCTTGCATGGCCAAGAAATACTGAATTCAAATAACGTGTACATACCTGGTTCAATGACTTAGACCAAAATCTAACAATCAAATCCATTTGCCCTTTCTGAGCTACTTTATTAAGGGCTTCACCAAAGCATATGACAAATTCAGTACCTGATATCTCTGATAATAAGCATTTAGAAAAATATGGCGCAAGCCCAAAACAAATTATATATGACATTTTTGTTGCACCAAGACTGACCTTTTTTGCTATATCACTGTCCATAAACATATGCTGGAATACATCGCTAGCATCTTTAAAAGAGTTGCATGAAGAATTTGACATTACAAGCTTCGTGGCCCAAATTACTTCTGCTCTTAAAATGCACTCTTTTGTCATAAAACTAGTGATGTTCAACATTGAAATATTAGTAGGAGATACAGTGGATGAAGATCAACTCTGCTTTGCTACAAAATCTGCTGAATATGGCATGGACGGTATCAAATCAGGAGCAGCAGCCATACTGCCTAAAGTTCCACTTTGTTTTTCTGAACAATCCCTTTGAAGTGGTGCAGTATCCAATGTAAAAAAAATTGTCACAGCATGAGAAGCAGAAACCTGGCTTAAAGCTTTCATGTGTTTAGCACTTCGTTCATGGCTCAAAATCGCTTGGCGGCCCATATTGCTCAAGTTGAAACTTCTTATACAAACTTTACATCTTGCTTTGTATGGGTCATCCTGAACAGGAAACAGCCATTATGACCACTGTGGGCTAAGTTTTTCTTCAAGCCAATCCACATTAAATAGAGTTTTCTTGGAAGTCATAATTGCACCAGTCAGAAACCTTGCAGACCTCTCAATTCGCCGATTACTTTAATTTGACACAAATGCCGTCGAAAACTCTATGCAAGGTGCAAGCACGGGAGCAAATACAGGCGGGCAGACACCGCGTGGCCAGTTGTTTGGAGGTGACGTGGGGCAGGGGCGGCGGAACTTGAAGTCCGTTGACCGGGCCCGAAATGTTGAATCGTGGTGCACTCCCCTCCCTTCCCGCTTTCCGGAACAAACAGAAGAAAAACAATGCCTAAGGAGATTTGTTAACGATTAGGACCACCTGACCACTTACCTAGAGCAACTTTCTAAGGCTCATCACAACAAAAAATCGCATATATGCCAAATAAAAATATTGGCTAAAATTATTGAACGGGCCCGGGCCCTGGCGGCCCGGGCGGTTCCACCGCCACTGATGTGGGGGTTGGCAGAAACTCTCTGATCGTAGTAAAAGCATGCGCGCCAGCAGAAGTCCTTCTTTTCGCATGGGCCAGAGGCTTTGGTTTGATAACGAAGTATCCGACATGGGGTTCTGAGACTGCGATAAAAAATGTTGAAAATATGTTTTTGCGGATTTTTCGCAAAACTGACTGAACCTTTAATCAACTCCATAAATCACTAGCAGGAACGGGGCCCTTTAAATTTAAAGTGAATCAGATAAAAGCTTAAAAAAAAATAATTTTAAGCTCGTCATCTTGCAGCACGTTTCTCGCGGAGAGTGAATTCATAACTTTATTATGCGGTCATAATAAATATCAAAATAAAAAAAAATTGAAAAGGAATAGATGTAGTCATTGAAATATTTAGCACGCAAACTTAAAAGTCAAACATTGAAACGAAATCTTTTCTTGCAGAGAAAAGAGGGGGGAAAAATAGAATATGAACACTTCATCTTCTTTCTAAATAGCACTAAAAAAAATGAATGAAAAGCATTCTGCAACATATTCAGTGAAACATAAACATTTACTCTGGAAAAAGTCTCGGAATGTTAAAGAAGGCAATAACTCAGTTGGCACACGCAGTCATTGCGACCGCTCAAAGCCCGTTTAGTGACCCTTCCTCTCCCAGCCTAAAACACACTGAGGCACGGCAAAGCTCACCAGAAACCCTCAGTAAGAGCGCTACATTAAAGATTTATCCCATTAAAATTTTTAAAGGATAATTTCAAAAGTTCTTTACCGATTCATGCGAAATTTTAGAGGTCAGCTTCTGTTAACCAATTATGGTATATGTAAAAATTTCAGCCAGTTTCATGAAGAACAAAAAAAGTTACTTTTCACAATTTTTATCCCCAGTCTGGCAGTCAAACAAAGGCATGAAGGGGGTAGGAAGTGCTTTGGTCACTCCATCGTAATCCCTCCACAGGCTCCACTTCCCACTCCAACACTACGCACCCTTTTCATTTTCTAGTAGCCACCGTAGGGGTTTCCTCCCCACGTGGCTTCAATTAATTCCTTTTCTAGTGATCAATGGCGGAGAACTCTAAGTTAGTTTCACCCCCTTCCCCTTTAACCTACAGTTTGGTCCTTTGGAGTGAACTAAACGAAATGTTAAATACGGGGAAAGATAAAACACAGAGGAAAAAGTATTTTATTTTAGAAACTCCCCGAATTCCCTGACTTACGAAATAAAATTTCAAAATTCCCTGATTTTTTTACGAAAATTCATGCTTTCCCTGACTTTTTGAGCCAATATTTTTTTCCCTGACAATTCCCTGATTTCTCGGTTCTCCAGGTAGCGTGGGAACCCTGCTATTATAAAAGTGTTACATTTAATTGTGAAAATTTTTAATGTGTACCTAATATTTACTTCACATTTTCCCAATTAGAAACAATTATTCAATTTGAATATTAGGAAAAAAAAAAGAAACAATGAAACACATTTACCAAAATTGTTGATTTTAGTATCGGAAGTAACAGTGGAAAGTGGTTTAGTTGTCATTGCACTCATGCCAGACAAAAGATGGCTTGAACTAGATGGCAAACACAAGATATTGGATTCTCCTGGTACATAGGTTTTGGTATCAGCAAACTCCCATGCCTATAATAATAATAATAATAATATATAGATTGTGGGACGCTAACACCAGAAAAACTAATTATAAATATAATGATCTGATTTATTGGTGTCAAAGAAGCTTTCTACATCCCTTGCCAAAGAAGTAGCTAACCATCAAGCTCAACCCCAATGGCAGAATATCTTGAAGATCACACCATATGGAGACGCAAGAACAGCTGCCATAAGGGAAACAGTTGAAATATTAACGCGGCAGGATGTATGCAACACAGATGTCTCTTTCGAACTACCGGTAGCTTGGAACCATCTGCTAGGCATCGCAAGATGGACTTCATGATTCTAGTTTCTTCCTAAAGTTTAAATTTTTTGCTTTTGCATTAACTTTTAAGATATTGTATTCACCACGTTCCGTGATTATTTATGCGTGCGGTCTTCACGCATGATTTCATTTGTCATATTAGAATTTACGTTCTGTCTACAATTTTGATTCTGTATTCTCTATGTAACCACCTGATGAAGCCGTCCGTTGACAGAGAAAAGCTTGCGGAGTGAGATTCGTGCGATTTCTTACTTTGACACCAATAAATCGGATAATAATAATAATAATAATAACAACATATAAAGAACATTTTAAGCTTTTTATTTACACATATGGTGGCTAACAGATCTGCAACAACAGGTACAAATAGTTTAATTCCAACACCATGTGTTTGCTATTACATAACTAAAGAAAACCAATAAAAACCTAAGATTTTACCATTTTTTCTTTCCCACTGTAGATCTATGTGACCACATTTTTTAGAGCAAAACACTGCCGAATAAGCCATATTGAAGTTGAGTCATATGGACTGTGATCACATACAGGAGAGAAAAGAACAGCATTTATGTCTAAAACAAGATAACACTAAACATACTGACAGCCTGCTTTGAATCCTTTTAGACAAAAAGAAATTTTCAAAGTGCATTTTTATTAAAAGATGAAATTTAAAAAAATGAAAATGCCTTGACAATGACAAGTAGAAAAACTATACACACTGCTTGCCATAGAAATTGCACCACCCAGGAGGTGCGCTATAAATGTGCAAATCGCAGGACAGGTATACCCACTCAAGATATCCAAATGATGTTACACCAAAGCCAATACATTTGTGAGCTAAAAGTGCCAGCAGCAACAGGGACGGTAATGTGTAGTCACTGGTGGAAGTGTCGTAGACATTTAGATGTGCTGTTCGTACTGGGAAACTGTTCAGCGAAGGATGAAAAATGCCGGGTGCATGCAGTCAGCAGGTTTATCACCATTTGGATACGTCTCAGAGAGGAAGAATTGTAGGCCTGTGTGAAGCAGGCTGGTCTACATGATGTCATATCGCTGCGCATGTGCAACGGAATGCACGAACTGTTGGATGCTGTTAGCACCAGTGGCTACAGGAAGGTTCATACGTGTGCTGGAGTGACAGTGGTGCAGTCCAACAGACGTCAGTATGCCTGAACCAGCCGATTGTTCCACACGCTCATTCATTATCAGAAAGCACTGCAGACAATATTCGACGTGCTGTGTCATCAGACACAGATGTTGCCATAACAACCCAAACTGTAAACTAAAGGTTACATATGGCAAGCCTGCACAGTGGGAAACCGTTATGTCGATTGCCATTCATGGCCAGCCATCACAGTGCTCATCTGGTTTGGTGCCGAAGTCATGCGAACTGGAGTCACGAATGGACCACTGTGGATTCAGTGATGAATCCTGTTTCTGTCTGGGTGATGATGATCAATGGATCTGTGTCTGGCAACACCCTGATGAGTGGATGAATCACGGTGTTGTTCGCGACCACCACACCATCCGTCAGACAGGCATTATCGTATGGGGTACTATTGTGCATGACAGCGGGACACCTTTTGTCTGCATCATGGGCACACTGACAGCTGTACGATATGTGAGCAAGGTTCTGCAGCCTATTTTGATACCGTTTCTGAATGGCTTACAGCACCCAATTTTCCAGCAAGATAACGCCCATGTACACACTGCTCAGGTCTCCAGACAATGTTTGCAATAAGTTCAAACACTGCCATGGCCAGCAAGATCACCCAATTTATCCCCAATCAAAAACCTGTGGGACCACATTGGATGTTGTCTGCAATCGAATCGGCCATGCGCCTGATCTCAAATTATGGAAGCAAGTCAACTGTGCTTGGTGTTCCATTCCTCAGGATGATATCCGCTGACTGCATGACTCATTGCCACGCCATATTGCTGCCTGTATTGACATTCATTGCAGTGCAACTACTTACTGAGGTGTACCCATTGTGCTGCATTATCTCATTTGATAAGCACTGTATGTGGCTGAAAATAACATCAAGGTAAACCCTTATGTATTCCTATTTGCACATGCTTAATTTCACTCCTCTATCCTCATTCCTTCTGGGTCAAGCAATTTCTATGTCGAGCAGGGTATTATCTGAAATATGTGATATGAGTAGCATTCTTCCTAAAGAATGATCCAGTCTCAAAAAGAATTTTTCACCCGGAATCAGTAAGACATTTGCAAGAAGAAAGTTACTTATGCCCACTTCCATAGCAGAATCAGGGCAACAGGCTAAGAATGTCACAGATTTTATTTGGTACTGCATATAAAAATTATATCCCCACAAAACCCTTTTTAATTCTTTCTTGCAGACCCCCGATCATATATATACAAGTTTTCCATCAGAAAATAGAATTCAATTTTCAAAACTTTCAAAAAACAGAAGTTAGAGTGAAAATTTCTCTCAGTAATTGTTTTTTGTTTTGTTTTTGGTTTTTTTTCTTGCAAAGTTTCATCTGTCCATACTGTTGTTAAAGTATCATTTTATTGCATAAATGTTTGTGTTTCAGTTTGAAAATGGTGGCAACGATTTTTTTAAATGGAGGCTATATGGAGCCCTGTAATCTTAAATTCTTTTTCTCACAATTTGCCCTGTATTGTTGTTAAATACAATTTCATGTCTAATCCGAAAATGTTTTCTTCTTGATGCTGCTGCTTTACCACACATTTTTTTGAATGAAATGTTTTGCCGCTTTCCAACCATACATTAGAAGCATTTTGGCTACATCTCTTGCTTGTGTTTGCAGCACAGGACCTGAAATTGGCAAATATTTCACTCTTGCACTAAAAAGTCATTCCCAGATGATCTTATTCAACTCTTCATTTCTAAAACTTGGAAATATTCTAGTTGGATAATGCTTACCTAGGCATTCAGTTTCTAGCGATGATTCATTTTTTCTCGCACGTTTCGGGTCTTTGTTGAAGCTATTGTCCTATTGTCCGTTGTATGTGCAGCTACCTTTCACATCCAACACACTGCTTACTTTGGGTAGATTCAGTAGTTCTTCACTTTAGGATTCAACAACTTCAATTCTTTAGCGTTATTTATGCTCTAAATTTTTCGCCCAGTCTTAAGGCATCCTCAGGAGCGTGGTGACTTTTCCACCGATGTTCGTGATTTATTTCTCGTCAATGGAGTCCGATACCCCACGTTGCCATTCGTTGGATATGCTGTATTAGATACTTTTCTTAATGAAAACTAGCCGGCGCCATCTATGTTTCACTAATTCTACTTTTTTTATCTTTCCCCTCGTCAAATGGTCGCTGATGTCTTCTTTCCGCATTCTTCTTCTTTTCATTTCCTATTCCTGTTCCCTTGTCTTTTTTGTCGGTTTTTCTTTTGTTGTTCTTTTCCTTGTCTTATTAGCTCTTTCCAAAGGCTAGATAATGTATTAGGGTCATTCTGGTTGCACACCCTTGCTTTATTTTTATAAATTAGGATCGATTCCTCCATTCTCATTTGTCTCTCTGATTTTTTATTCCGTTTTAGCATTTTAATTTCTTCGAATTTGGGAATGTTCGGTGGTCAATACAGAATTGCACTAATGCAGTTTTTGCTTCTTTTTTTGCCAAAGAAGCAAAAACTGCATTAGTGCAATTCTGTATTGACCACCGAACATTCCCAAATTCGAAGAAATTAAAATGCTAAAACGGAATAAAAAATCAGAGAGACAAATGAGAATGGAGGAATCGATCCTAATTTATAAAAATAAAGCAAGGGTGTGCAACCAGAATGACCCTAATACATTATCTAGCCTTTGGAAAGAGCTAATAAGACAAGAAAAAGAACAAAAGAAAAACCGACAAAAAGACAAGGGAACAGGAATAGGAAATGAAAAGAAGAAGAATACGGAAAGACGACATCAACGGCCATTTGATGAGGGGGAGGTAGAATTAGTGAAACATAGATGGTATCTAATACAGCGTATCCGACGAATGACAATGTGGGGTATCGGACTCCAATGACGAGAAATAAACCACGAACATCAGTGGAAAAGTTGTCACGCTCCTGAGGATGCTCAAAGACTGGGCGAAAAATTTAGTGCATTAATAACGGTAAAGAATTGAAGTTGTTGAATCCTAAAGTAAAGAACTACTGAATCTACCCAAAGTAAGCAGTGTGTTGGATATGAAAGGTAGCTGCACATACAACGGACAATAGGATAATAGCTTCAATGAAGACCCGAAACGTGCGAGAAAAGTGAATCATCGCTAGAAACTCAATGCCTAGGTAAGCATTATCCAACTAGAATATTTCCAAGTTTTTGAAATAATACACGTAAAAATGAATAGTAGCCTTTTCCGATCGATTTATAAGTCGGAATATGAACTGCTAATATGAATTGTCTTCATTTCTAGTTTTTCACATTGTTCTCTTCATTGATCTGTTACCTGTGCGCCATTGCTCTGTTATCTTATCACTCACAATAAAATATCATAAATTTGTGTTTTTATGGCACTGAACTTTTCTGATAAATGTTTAACAGTCACACGTTCTTTTTCGTGCATTTCAATAACTATAACTTTTGTATCCAAATCTAGAAAGATTTTCTTTAGATCCGTGGCCAAAGAACAAACAACTTACAACAAGCAAAGCAGTGAACGATCATCTCAATGAATAAATGTTAGAAAATTATGCCGGAATATCTCATTGAAACCCTTAAAAACAAGCCAACTGTGAAGACTTTGTACTTTGCATCCAGCAAAGAGAGCAACTTTGGTCACATGGCCTAAACCTGAGTAACACTACATGCTTCAGGAGAAGTCAAACAGTGAATGTACTGCAGTGTGTGTTTGCATAAGCAACCCAAAGGCAATCTTTTTATGTTTAATTATTTTATCTTCATTCTCAAAGAAATTTATTCAGTGCAAATTCATCATTACACTTTAGGGTGTAATGTTTTGTACTCAATTAAAATACCTTGATGGGACATAAATATCTAGGAACTTTCTATTGTTACAAGGTTTGTTTTAATACTACTAAGGTTTATTTATTCTATTGCCATTTCAGAGTTAGGCAGGTTAAACAGTACACAACTTGCTTTCATTTCAGGACTAAAAATATCCATTTTATGCAGGTTCCAACGCAAACAGGTTTTACTCTGAGTGTGTGTGTGTGTAAAAGCAAGAGTGCGTGCATGTCATTTACAACATAAATTCTCGAGAACTAACTACACTACTACATGTAATTCTTTTGATTCACGATTACACATTCTTAAAATCCTCAGAGAAAAGATAATACTAGTGGTGCTACCAAATGCGGTGAGCAGGATGTTTACTGCATGCATTGTCTAAAGAAAAGCATCTTAGGATATTTTGAGATACCTTTCATTCATTAATTACAGGCCATCCAATCAAAGAAACACTGAATTTTAAAAAAAGCTATTGCAACACCATTTTTAAAAAATCTGGAATAAATATATATGTTATACCCTCATAATTCAGAGGTACAATTTTTTTTTTTTAAATTTCTTTATTTCCCATACTTTTTTTATAAAAGAGGCTTCTAAAATCACAAACTGCGATTTTTTGGAAACACAACAGTACTTCTTGGGTTTTTGGATGTTCTTGAAAACTATTCATCCAATCCAGACAGGAAAAATATCATTTTCCTCAGTAAAAAATGCTCTTTCTAACCATCTATGTAAATTTATTGATCTATGCTATGAAGGTACTGTAAATTCAGTAGGAAATTATCATTATTTTTCTAATTTTCTGGGTACTTTTGGTTGCATGTAACTGAAAAGTAGGTAATTTGTCCACTTCTAATTTTGTATTTATGTAAAGTGTGCTGGTACAAGAGTTTCAAAACCCTGAAATTTTGATGGAGAAATAAAATGTTTTTTGAATTATCAGAAACAAAAACTGTGATTTTTTTTTTTTTTTTGCATTTTTGAAGTCCATTTTTTTAAAAGTATTTTAATTCTTTGAATAAAGCTCATGTTGAGCTATAAAAAATTGCTTCAACAAGACTGGATTAGATAGGCATGTTAGAGAAACTGGGCACAACATGGATTGGAATTCCCTTAAAGTCATCAGTTTTCCAAATCAATTTTCAAAAAAGAAAGCTGAAAGAAGGAATAGAGATTGAGAAAAATCAAAATTCCATCATCAATGACTGCAAAGGATTTTCCCTGCCTAACATCTGGCAGGATTTGTTGAAAAATAACCTAAATCGTCGAGGTTAACCGTAACCGTCAAGGTTAACTGTAACCGTGATAGTGACAGAAATAAGTGACAACAACAAGACAGCCTGAAGAAGGAGAGGAGTTTTCTCTGAAAATTTGCAATTTAAATGAAAAAAATTTCCTAGTAAAATTCCCATAATAGTTGATTTAGATTAGTAATTGAAGTATTTTAATTTAAAAATATGAAATTTGCAGACTTTGGAGTCCTTTTGTGGATGATTTGTATATTGATTTCTAATATTTTTTTGAAAATGGGGAAAAAGGAAGGATTATGTTTAATAAAGAAGCATTAGATTTTTTTTTTTTTTTTGACTCTTACCCCAGAACTGTTTCCACTCTTTTTT
This sequence comes from Macrothele yani, assembly GCA_039090855.1. Classification (NCBI taxonomy): domain Eukaryota; kingdom Metazoa; phylum Arthropoda; class Arachnida; order Araneae; family Macrothelidae; genus Macrothele; species Macrothele yani. The sequence continues at coordinate 9,571,629 of CM077014.1, forward strand.
AAAAAGAAAAAAGTTGAGATATACTTTTAAAAAAACATTCAGTGGGGTGCAGGGGTTGTGGAAATAAGAATAGCAACATATCAAACTCATTTTTTATTAATTTTATTTTAAAAATTAGGTCTAGTGTAAACATTTTATTTAAAATCTTTAGTGATCAAAAGGCAATTGCTGATTAAATCAAAATGAAAAAAAAAAAAAAGGCCTGTGAGTCTAAAATAACAATTTAGTGTGAAATAACAAGAACCAAGACAGAATGAATGTCCACTCTAAACAATATGAAAAGGAGATTAACATGAAAAATGAAGAAAATGCCATTATTGAAGATTCCATCGAGAACTATACATTCATGGTTCAAGATGAAGTACAATCTTATCATTCGGTAAACAAACCAGTTACTCTTCACCTATTTGTTGTTTATCATCAAGAGGATGGGTTCTGAACACCAAACCATTATGTGTGTTGAGTGACTACTTAAGTCACAACACATCTGCTGTGTATGCCTTCCAGAGAGAGAATTCCTTCAACATGTTACGGCCGATTTTCCTGATGTAACCACAGTTCTATATTTTACTGTTATAGCCGGTAGTATACAGGAAGAATAAGTTCATCAACTTTTGCCATCACAAAACAGAATTTGGGCTGGAGGCAGAGTGGCACTTTTTCAACTTCACATGGATAGAGTCCTTGTGATGATATAGCCAATATTCAGCGAGGGCCAGAGAAAGCCACCCAGGATATTGAGAAAATCCCTACCCCCATCCAAAATTAAGAATACTGTCACAGTGGTGATACTTTTTGGAAAGATTAGCTGGAAACAAAACTACAATTTCTTGCAACTTCTATATGTTTTAAATTGTCACTAATATTTTTATCACATACCAAAGAAATCAAGAAATTGAACATACAATTTTTTTTTTTAAATAAATGTCACTTCATTAAAACTTTTTTTTGAGGGGGTTGGGGTTACTTTATGATTACTTGTATATATACAGATTGTGAGGTGACTTTATATCAGCTTGATAACACAGCTTCATTCCAAGATATTGGAAGCCAAAAAATACATAACATCTAAGGTATTATTACCTGATATTGGCAAAGTATTTTGCACGTTGTTGCTCCTTGAGGCATGTGCTCCCAGCTCGAGAGAGGTCAATTGTTATGGGTTTTTTCGGTTAGTTAAAAATATTTAATAAATGAAACAATTAGGTTATATTATTATCAGTTCACATTCATTTGTTTGCACAATCAAACATTTAAAATTTACTATTAATTAAAAATTGTATTAGAAAACGTTATACTCATCGCGTCGGGAGACGTCTCTCAAGAGGCTCTTTGTCACAATTACTGCGAGCGCTTTTGGCACAGCCGGAATCGCTACATTTTACTTCATAGACTCATAGTCCACAACTACATTTTAATTCATAGACTACTCCTTGCATTTTTAAAATATCTTCTCTTTGAACTATTTTAGGAAGCCTAATATTGTACTTCTTACTAATTCTCTTTAAAGACTCAAATAAACCTTTGTGATAAGAAATTTGAGTCTTTAAAGAGAATTAGTAAGAAGTACAATATTAGGCTAGCTCCAAGTTTAGAGAACAAAGTTAAAAAAAATTTCCTAAAATAGTTCAAAGAGAAGAAGATATTTTAAAAATGCAAGGAGTAGTCTATGAAGAGAAATGTAGTTGTGGACTATCTTACATAGGTGAAACAGGTCGCAGACTAGAAACTCGTATAGCAGAGCATAAAGCAGCTATAAATAATTGCTCCAACAAGACTGGATTAGATAGGCATGTTAGAGAAACTGGGCACAGCATGGATTGGAATTCCCTTAAAGTCATCAGTTTCCAAAGCAATTTTCAAAAAAGAACACTGAAAGAAGGAATAGAAATTGAGAAAAATCAAAATTCAATCATCAATGATTGAAAAGGATTTTCCCTGCCTAACATCTGGCAGGATTTGTTGAAAAATAACCTAAACCGTCAAGGTTAACCGTAACCGCGATAGTGACAGGAATAAGTGACAACAACAAGACAGCCTGAAGAAGGAGAAGAGTTTTCTCCAAAAATTTGCAATCTAAATGAAAAAATTTCCTAGTAAAATTCCCATAATAGTTGTTTTAGATTAGTAATTGAATTAAGAAACTAGGAAGCCATTTCTCAGCATGAGCTTTATTCAAAGAATTCCTTTTGTATTCAAAAATCAACCTTTTAACAGTTTTTGTGTCATACCCATATTGTTTGGTTGTGTTAAGAATCCATTGGATTTCTTCTTCTCAGTATTTTCTTTCTATTTGAGGAATATGTGAAGGCTTGTTTTACCCAATTCCTAATAATATTGACTTTATGAGTTTTTGGGTGTTCAGATTGATATGGGATCATTATAGGAACATATGTTGGTTTTCTAAAAACTCTGTATTCAAAATTTAAGTCTTTTTTTATTAGTTCAATATCTAAAAAGGAAATTTTTTCATCTTGTTCAAATTCCAAAGTTAATTTCAACCACGGGGTAACAAGTAGTATATTTATTCTTCAATATTTCTAGTTGTTCTTGTTTTAATTTAGACAAAATAAAAATGTCGTCAACGTACCTACAATAAATGACAGGTGGGTCTGGAAGTTTTTTAATAATTTTGTTTTCGATATCACACATGATTATTTCTGAAAATAAAGAAGATAATGGGGATCCCATTGAGGCTCCTACTTCTTGCCTATAGATTTTTTGTCAAACTCAAAAGTAATTGTTATTGGAAATATAAGTTAAAATATTAAATAACTCTTGTAATTTTGTACATTATTAAATTGAGATTTAGTTTTTAACTCTTTAATGATAATGTCTATGGCTTTTTGGTACATTGGTACTCGGGAACAGTGATTTAACGTCTAAACTTGCCATAAACATACCAGATAATGGAACATTAACAGATTTTATTTTCTCAATGAACTCTAAACTGTTTTGTAAAATGTATTCATTATTCATGAAAAAGGGATCCAAAAATTTGAATAATTTCTTTTCTAGATTTATTAGTGGGGACCTTGATTTTGGAATAATGAATACAGTTTTAAAAACAGTTTAAGAGTTCATTGAGAAAATAAAATCTATTAATGTTGCATTATCTGGTATGTTTATGGCAAGTTTAGACGTTAAATCACTGTTCCCAGTACCAATGCACCAAAAAGCCATAGACATTATCTATCATTAAAGAGTTAAAAAATAAATCTCAATTTAATAATGTACAAAATTACAAGAGTTATTTAATATTTTAACCTATATTTCCAATAACAATTACTTCTGAGCTGGACAAAAAAATCTATAGGCAAGAAGTAGGAGCCCCAATGGGATCCCATTATCTTCTTTATTTTCAGAAATAATCATGTGTGATATCAAAAACAAAATTATTAAAAAACTTCCAGACCCACCTGTCATTTATTGTAGGTACGTTGACGACATTTTTATTTTGTCTAAATTAAAACAAGAACAACTAGAAAATATTGAAGAATAAATATACTACTTGCTACATCGAGGTTGAATTAACTTTGGAATTTGAACAAGATGAAAAAATTTCCTTTTTAGATATTGAACTAATAAAAAAAGACTTAAATTTTGAATACAGAGTTTTTAGAAAACCAACATATGTACCTAAAATGATCCCATATCAATCTGAACACCCAAAAACTCATAAAGTCAATAGTATTAGGAATTGGGTAAAACGAGCCTTCACATATTCCTCAAATAGAAAGAAAATACTTAGAAGAAGAAATCCAATGGATTATTAACACAACCAAACAATATGGGTATGACACAAAAACTGTTAAAAGGTTGATTTTTGAATACAAAAAGAATTTAAGAGTCTAGTAAAAACATTCCAAAAAAGAAATACAAATTTTCAGGTTCTTTTCCTTTTATTAGAGGACTAAGTAAAAAAATTTTGAGATCAATGAAGAAACACAACATTATTTTTGGTCATTCTGTTCAGAATATTGGTGACTTAGTTATAAAGAAAAAAATATAATAATAATATACTACAATCAGCAGGCATGTGTGGAATTCCTAATGCTTCACAGAGTTCTGGAGACCACATCTCTTACATTGGTAGCACAAAAAATAGATTAATAAAAAGATTACATCAACATATAAAAAACTGGACCAAAAAAAAGAAAAAACTGCACTCATTCAACACTGCATTAATTATAAGCAATATCCTGATTTTGAAAATATTAAATTACTAGCCACCCACACAAACGAAAAGAATTAAGGATTTCTGAAAGTGTTATAATTGAACAAAAAAAAAAAGATAAAATATGCAACTTACAAGACCCTACCAACCTAGATACAGCCTGGAAATCACTTTTAAAAAGCAAAAAAATCCATAAAAAAAGACAAAAAAAAAAAAAAGAACATTACAAAAAGTCACACCATTTAATAAAGGACTAAAAATAATACACCTGTTTCTACAAATAAATAACAATAACTCAAAAATAGCTACAAAAAAATTGTACTTATGACTGATATATATACCAACTCATCCAATAGATGGCGACACGAGAAGCAATCACCTAACACATACAACCCGCAACACTTTCCCTTCGTTTCCCGACATGCAACTCCAGCGGCTACACACACGCAAGGAAACCTTCATGTAGGTGTAGAAGGCCTGACAATTGCACACCGGCTGTGCCGAAAGCACTCGCCATAACAACGTGACAAAGAGCTTCTTGAGAGAAGTCTCCCGACCCGATGAGTATAAATTTTTCTAATACAATTTTTAATTAATAGTAAATTTAAAACGTTTTATTCTGCGAACGAATGAATGTGAATTGATAATAATATAACCTAATTGTTTCATTTATTAAAAATTTTTAACTAACCGAAAAAACCCATAACAATAGACCTCTCTCGGGCTGGGAGCACGTGCCTAATGGAGCAACAGCGTGCGAAATACCTTGCCAATATCAGGTAATACCTTAGATATTATGTATTTTTAGTCTAAAGCACGTTTACATAAGACAACCCTCAAGGCTTGTTTCTTGAATTACATATTTCATAATTGGAAGTCAAGATATTGCAAATCTTTGAAAAAAAAATCTTTTTTTTTGTTGTTTTTAACTTTTGAAATGTTCCACACAATTGTTAAAAAACAAAAACACTGAATTTCTGATTTGCTATATCAAACATAATTTTTCATATTTTGTTAAAATCCATATGAAGGTTGAATGCTAAGCTGAATTGACATGTAATGACCCCTCTAAAAAAAGCCTTAGTGCAACTAATTAATATATATTCAAATTTTAATTATCAACACTCTCTTGAACTAATATGCTGTGGTGTTTTTGCCTAAGAAGGAACTTTTCAAACATACCATAAAAAAATTTCTGTACAACATGTCATCATTATTCAAACGCTAACTCTATAGCTCATCCACGCTGACATATATTCACCAATAACACAACTTGTACTGCATCTTAGCATTAGTAATTATAAAATGGTACTAGTAATAATATAAAAACAACATACCTTATTATATTCAGGTTAGCAGGTATTTAATCCAGTAGTCTTTCAACACATAAGTTGAAGTTTGTCAAATTTAAGGTTGGTCATGAAATCATGAATATGAAGGTGACATCAAATTAGAAAGGTTGTTAAATGACATATCATTAAATAGCCAATCACTTACCTGAAAGCTCTTGGTCACTTTTTTCCTTAACACTTCAAAAGCATGTCAATTATCATCATGCAATGTAGTTGGCCTTCAAAGGTTGAAAGACTCCTTGTTATGAGATTCGTTCTTCCGGGTACATGAAACATCATATTTTTTTTATTTTTTATTTTTTTTTATACGATGTTTCATGCCCGGAAAAACGAATCTCATAAGCAAGGAGTCTTTCAACCTTTGAAGGCCAACTACATTACATGATGATAATTGACATGCTTTTGAAGTGTTAAGGAAAAAAGTGACCAAGAGCTTTCGGGTAAGTGATTGGCTATTTAATGATATGTCATTAATGAATTGCACGTAAATATGCGCACTTTGCTGGTGTTTAGAAGTGTGCAAATATTATGGTTGTTAAATGGTAAAACAATGGATTGCAAGAATGAACAAAGAATATCCCAATAAAAACAGATTAAAAGCCAAGATGAAATATGAAAAAACAATATGCAGAATTGGTCATGAATGCCAAAGAATTCTGTCATAGTGCCTGAGCCACGTATAAGTCGCTACACCTTTCACCAGTACCCACTGGCATGTTCAGGACCTCACAAACTGCAGACTGTAGGTTGCTCCGGGTCGTACTAACTGCAGTAAAAAATTACATTTACCACTGAGTCATGTTTCCCATCATGTCACGTGTGCGTCAGTTGCGCCATCTGTTGTCATCTATACATTATACTTTTACGTTTACCTTGCGTTTTCTTCTTGATCTTTTTATTTCCAGCACTCTCGGTTTCTATCCAATTCCCCCATGCATATGAAAGATTTACGGGTATGTTATTATTGCATATATTATTCCTCTGTTTATATATGCATATTGCTTCCGATGTTAATATTTCTCCCCATGTTTTATGTTGTGCCATAACTTTTGTATTTGTTCCGTCTGGTGTTACCTTATTTTTCATGCATTAATCAATAAGAGCCGTTTTATTTTCTAATTTATTCCAGTTATTCAGATGTTTGGATAGTCTGGTTTCAGTAATACATTTTGTGCTACCTATATATCATATGATATCTTTTCATTATTGTTACCTGCTGTTGGAATGCTGTATACACCAGCCCTTTTTAATAAAGACAGATTTTCATGATTCTGCATCATTATTTCACCTATATCTTTGGTTGTAACAATGAATTTTAGATTAGTATTCATACAGATGCTCTCCAAATGTTAGTCACCGTGGTAAGTATGGCAGCGATCCGGGATCCTGCAAATAATGTGGTTGCCTCTTTTCTCCTGAGATTTAGAAGTGCTGCTTTATTTGGGTTGTATTTTTTGATTAAGTTATTGATCATTTTCTTGTTATCATAATCAAAAGAAAAAGCAATGTCTCGGATCCAGCAGATTTCGTTATTGAATGCATCTTCATCAGATGAATGGGTGTAAGCCTGTTTTATGAATAATGCAAAAGCTGCCTGTTTGTAACTGAATGGATGAGAAGAGTCAGCAGGAATAATAATTGGTTAGTATGTTAACTTTCTACTGGGTGTGTCAGCTATTTGAGAATACACTTACTTTGTAGAGGCTATAAGTGGATCACACTGTAACTAAATATTTTCTTTCTTTTGCAGTCCCAACATGGAAGCTTCAAATATAATGCAGGAAATGCAAAGGCATGCCGTTCTCGTTGTCTTAGCCGCCAACCACAGAAATTTGGAGATTGCAACTTTCTTAAATGTCACCCGATCCTTCGTGTTCAAGATCAGGAAGGGCTCCTGGCCTGTTTAGTGGACAAAAAAAAAAAAAAAAAAAAAAAAATTAATCGTCAGAAGCTGTGAGGAAAAGCGAGTTTGTCCAGCAAGTCTAGGGCATCATCCTCAGCAAGTTGATGACGGCCATTGCCAATCAGCTCCATGTGTTGGAGTCAACAATCAGACGTGTGGTGCAAGAAGACATCAGGTATAAATCCTATGTTATGAGAAGAGGGCAGTTCATGTCCAATGGAACCCGGGAGCACTGTGTGATCTGGTCGAAGCTCTTGCTGAATAAACTCAAATACCCCGATGAGCCCAACATGCTCTGGTTTTCTCAGATGAGAAGAACTTTGATCAAGATCAAAAAGTGAACGGGAGGAATGACAGATGGCTTTGCTCTAGCCCCACTGAGGTCCCCACTGTTATACACAGCAAGTTCCCATTACCTGTGATGGTCTTGGGGGTCATAAGCAATGAGGGCCATGTCATGCCTCCCCACTTTTTCCTGCAAGGTCTTAGGGTCAATGCAGCCACCTAAAACGAGATGCTGGGCACGGTTGTCAAGCCCTGGATTGCGGGAGTGGCTCGGGGAGGCGGAACGTGTTCCAGCAAGACACTGCTCCCGCTCACACAGCCTGCACGACCCACAAGTGGCTGGCCGAAAATTTCCACGATCATGTTACCCCTGATATTTGGCCTCCTAGCTTGCTTGATTTGAAACCTATGGACTACTACAGCTGGGGCGCCGTTGAGAGGGAGTCCAACAAGCATGGCCACAATACCAAGGACTTGTTGAAGGCTGCCGTCAGGTACACTATGGCCAACATAAATAATAAGGATCACCTAATCAACGCATGTAGTTGTTTCAGAAGTCGCATTGAAGCAGTTATCAAGGCTGAAAGCAGTTTTATTTATAACCTTTTGCTATGTGTATGTAAAAACATGTGTACCAAATTTTATGCAAATATATTGTTTTTTCTACCGAATATTTGTTTTCTTCAAGGTCAAATTTTGTTCTCAAATAGCTGACACACCCGGTATACACTTGATGTGAGATATTATTTATATTCTTCTTTAGTAGAATACCCAAAAAGGAAAGTTTATTATTATTGTCTAATACTGTGATCAAGTTGGGTATATGCTAAGCATATGCTTTAACAAAAGTTTGAAGATCATCAACATCATATTTCCAAAATATTAGTACGTCATCGACGTATCATACAAATAATGATGGGATTTTTATACTATTATCATTCATTATACAATTTTTTATATCTTGCAGGATGACCTCTGCAAGTATATCTGACAATGGGATCTCATCGGTGCCCCTTTCAGCTATTTACGCACAGTCGAGTCACACTATTGTGACCACTATCTAATATCCAGAGTAACCACCGTGTGCAAGCGGACAGCAACTAAACGGGTTGGGAGTGTCTCAATAAGGTGTTCACAGGTATGTGGAGCCATGCTGACTGCAGTGCATTTGACAGCTGCTGGACGGTGCATGGTAGAGGATCCATAGAGTGAACAACACGATCGAGGTGGTCCCACAGATGCTCAATTGGGTTTAAATATGGAGAATTAAGGAGCCAGGGAAAAACTTTGAAGTCTTCATCGTGCTCTTTCAACCACTCTCAGACATTTCTAGCTGTGCAACATGTTGCATTGTCATGATGGAAGATCCCATCTGCCACAGGGAAGACAATCAGCATGCATGGGTGTACGTGGTCTGCAAGGATGGATTCATAACCAATTCAGTCCTTAGTGCCTTACAAAAGTATGAGTGGACCCAGGGAATGCCACGAAAACTTCCCAGACCATAACATTGTCCTCACCAGCTAGTGTTCTTCCAGCAATCGTCAGAGTATCAGAATATAGACGTACGCGGATAGTTTCCAAATTGATAACAGCAGATTTTGCAGAGTTTTTGTTTGTAGATAAAAAAATAAAAATGTTATTTACAGCAGCTAAAACACTTATCAAGGCTTTATTCAAGTTAGTCTATTTAATTCTATTTTAACGTGAGAATGTTCAACTGTTTTGCACACCTGAGTTATTTCGTTTTAACAAACGATTCTATCCTCTTGATTTCATCAAGGCCTGTTCTCAATGTGTAGGAACTGCATCAAAGGTTTTGTTTACACCAAAAGAATTTAAATTTTATTGACAGTTTCCTCCTTGCAGTTGCCAGTTATTAAAGTATTTTCCTTATGTATTTTGTAAGTCTACTATTTTTGAATTAAAATGTTGAAAATGATATTTATAAATTTTGAAGTTTCATTATGGAACTGTTTTTCTAGATATAAAAAAGTTTTTTAATTACTATCTTGTTTTTATGAGGTTCATAGTCCAATATTTTAATATTTTGCCCTAAAGATCATTTCACACACATCGCTGCACATTCAGTTGCAATATACTTATTTTGTCCTTATTGGAATCTGTAATATTCTAATAATTATTTATTTTTTATTATTTTTTCTTTAAATTATCTTATTCTGTTGTTAGCATGTGATACGCAGATTTGCAGCAAGTTTTCTGTTTCAATGGCAGTGTTCGCATATACATTTTGTTTTTATACAACTCTGGCAATGGTTGAAGAGTGTTTCTTCTCTGATGTTTCTCACCTTATACGCCGATGTTCATCCGTTCGATGAAGCAGAAAACGTGACTCATCGGAGAAGGCAATCCTTTGCCAATCAGCGGAAGTCCAATTCCGATACTGCCATGCAAATGTAAGCCTTTTCTGCCAATGAACCTTCGTTAGCATAGGTGCAGTGACCATTCGTCTGCCTCAGAGCCCCATACACAGCAGGGTTTGCTGAACTGTCATTTTAGACACACTTCCGGTAGCCCCCTGGTTCATTCGGCCAGTGATTTGCTCTACTGTTGCATGTCTATCAGCCCTCATGCACCTTTGCAGCCGACATTCGCCTCTCACATCAATGGCGCGTGGTACTTTGCAGTTTCCATATCGCTTATTCACAATGGTGCCATTTCTCTAATCACGATACACTTCAACCACAACAGCACGTGAACAGTTCACAAACTGCGCTGTTTTAGAGATACTGCCACCCTTGGCACGAAAGCCGATAATCATCCCTTTTTGCAAATTTGATAAATCGCTCCTTTTATCCATGACAGCAACGAGTGATATGTTTTTAGAATGCCTACAGCATACCTTATATACCATCCAAGCCAGCTAACAACACGTGCCTTCTTTCATTGGTTATGCGCTGTTAACGTCAAAAGTAGGAAGTGGTCACAGTAATGTGACTCGACTGTGTACATCTTGCCCTGGAATATGAAATAGTTGTTCTTCATAATGTATTGAAGACATCTGACAATGTCATTATCTCAGGTCTTGGGATTTTACGTCGAACCAGTTTATTCTCTATTAGGTCTATAGCTTTATCGGTAGGGGTGTTAGGAAAACGAGATTTTATATCTAAACTCGCCGTTTTGATGTTAGCTGTATTCTTAACACTATGGATTTCATTTATTGCCTGTTCTGCACTATTTATAGAATAGTTATGATTAGAATAGAATGGTTTAAGGTATTGAAACAGAGCTCTTTCTATGTTGATAGTTGGTGCAGTATTTTTAGCGATGATAGATTGATTTTCTTTACGAGTCTTAATTTTACCAAAACAATTTTTGATATAGTAGCACCAATGGGTGGCTTAACAGGTTTTCAGATTTGTTCAGGTAGGTAACTATGATTTCTGAAGGAGTACAGGTTTCTAATAATTCTGCTGGTGGGATCATTTACTATTTCTTCTGTTTTAAGCTCATTTATGGATGTCAACATTTTTGTTTATATTTCGAACTATTCAAAATAATCATTTGCTTGGCCTTATTGGCCATTACAATATTGATTACAAGGTTATTTCTTAGCCGAAGCAGAGCTTCTCTTTCATGTGTTATACGGGTGGGTCTGGTTTTCAGCTTGTCTGCAATTGTCTTGGCACAATTGATTTTGAACCTGGTAGGTTGTTGTAGATGCTGAGGTAGTTTTCATATAATTTTTTTAATTTAGGAACGTATTCTTCGATTTTTTCAGCTCTTGGGGATATGCGTATTTGCATCTCCTATTTAGGGCTTTATGTTGAAGTGCTGTTATTTTTACAGTAGATTTATTGATGTATTTTGGTCTGTCTTCATTATTATGCCCTTTAAAATGAAGTATAATAAAAATAATACAAGAAAATGATCAATAACCTAACCAAAAATACAACCCAAACAAAGCAGTACGTCCAAACACCTCAGGAGAAAAGAGGCAACCACATTATATGCAGGATTGCTGCCATACTTACCAATGGTGGATAACAATTTGAAGAACATCTGTATGAAGACTAATCTAAAATTTGGTGTTACAACTAAAGATATAGGTAAAAAAATGATGCAGAATTATGAAAATCTGTCTTTATTAAAAAGGGCCAGCATATACAGCATTCCAACAGCAGGTAACAATAATGAAAAGATAATATATATAGGTAGCACGAAACGTAATATTGAAACTGAATTATTCAGACATCTTAATCTATATTAATAAAACGAAGTGTGTGCATTCTTCGCGATACAAAAAAAATTACTCAACCTAGAAACCTGAAATTTTGCACAAAGGTAGCTTACATACCAAGGATGTGCACCTAGGGCTTAGATTTTTGAATTTTTTGAGAAAAATGTGGTTCTCGATTTCCTGTGTATTGCTCCGCTTTTAAACAAACAACCTGATCACACCCAACATGAAGGAAAGTAGTTCACGATAAATTTTACCTTTCTTTTTAGAATTTCGTTATAATGGACACCTTAATGACTTTTTATTTGTAGATACATTTTATGAAGTAAAAACACTATCTACCAACAAGTAATTGGACACCTGTGATAGCAAAGGAAAACGAAGTTTATTCACCTTCAATAGTTAGTGAAGCCTCCACGAGCAGCAATTACAGCTGCGACCCTCCGGGGCATACTCTCAACCAGGCGTTGTACGACGGCTAGCGGTATTTTCTTCCACTCGGCTTGGAGAAGACAGGTCATTTCGTTCACCGATTTCGGACGGTGGGGGCACCCTTTAAGTCGACGCTGCAACTCGTCCCAGAGGTGCTCGATAAGGTTAAGGTCCAGGCTCTGCGCAGGCCAGTCCATTCAATTAACCCCATTATCACCATACAAAGCTATGGTGGGCCTTGCAACATGACAGGTGGCATTGTCATCCTGAAAGTAACATGGGTCCACCCCGTAAAACTGCCATAATGTAGGAAGCGCATGGTCATCCAAAATGGTACAGTAGGTCTTGGCGTTGAGTCTACAAGGAATTGCGACCAAGGGTCCCGTGCCATACCAGGAGAAACACCCCCATAGCATAATTCCACCGCCACCGAACTTCACAGTTGGCACAATACATTCCGTCAGGAGGCGCTCCAGGCAGACGCCAAACCCAGACACTGCCATCCGAACGGAAGAGGGTGAACCTTGATTTGTCGCTCCAGAGAACCTGTTTCCACTGTTCAACGGTCCACTGTCGACGTTCTTTGCACCACGTTAGCCGAGCAGCACTATTGGACTTGGTGATCAAAGGCTTGAGGGCGGCAGCACGTCCATGATAACCAAGCAGATGGGCTTCCTTACGGATGGTATTCATCGAAAGAACACTGCCGGATGCCTGTTGAAACTCCTCACGGATGTGGCCCACCGATTTGGGGCGGTTCTTCCGAATTTCTTTGGCCAGCACCCGTCGGTCTCCAACTCCCAGTTTTGTGGGTCTGCCGGGTCGGGGCACATTCCGACAGTCACCTCTCATCTTCCACTTGCCAATCACGTAAGCCATTGTCGATTTTGGGTACTTCAACTCGCTGGATATGTCACGTATGGATTGGCCATTTCTGTGATACCCGACGATTACACCTTTCTCGAAATCAGAGAGCTCCGAACTGCATGGCATCTTGCATGCGACAGGTTGCATTGTTGTTTCCCACATGATATTTAACGGTGGCGGCCGTGACGTGTATCAGGACCGCAGATATCGTCAATTGCAGGTGTCCAATTACTTGTTGGTAGATAGTGTATATCGGATAACAGTACTACAGCTTTTTTAGTTTTTATCCGGAGCAAGAGCATTGTTTAAGCGAAGCTATTTCAAACTTTTGCTGGCATGAGATGGAATCACAATGCATAAATTTGTGATATGAAAATAAATGTATTATTTTTGATAATAAAGTAAATGCCTATGATTTTTTCCATTACAATAAGATTTATTTCGATGATAATAATAAAAACAAGAAAGATGACAGAATTTTTGGGTGTAATAAGCACGTCTTTTGAATCCATTCTGACGCAAATTAAATTTATCAAAGCTATTCAAAGTCAATGGAACCGGTATGGAAAACAATAGTATCTGACGGAAGAAAAGTTTTTCAATCGGGTTTTTAATCCCTCAGATATTGCTGTAAACATAACCGTGAGCTTATGCCCTCTGGTTGCAGACTTGTGCATTAAGAAAAACATGAATTTATATGAGAAACATTTCGCACCGGAAACGCTCTCCAACACCGAAAGAATTTTTCAAATCGGACTCTCAGAAACAGAGATATCGACAAAAATAAGATGTGACTTTATGTCCCCTGGTGGGAAACAATGCATTATTTTAGGAAGAAAGTATTCTCAAAAGGTTTTTCCATATGTGTGGTATCGGTCCAAGAAAAAAAATTTAGCCGAGTTTTCATGAGCCCAGATTTTGCTACAAATACATCAGAAGCAGAAATTAACACTTATGCCCCCTGGTGGCCAAACCATTCTTTACCAAACATTAGAAATTATGTGAAAAATATTTTCCATCAGGTCTTGTGTGCAATACAGGAAGAATTTTTCAAATCGGAGTTTTAGAAGCAGAAATAACGCAGAAAACACAATTTACCTTTGTGCCCCCTAGTGGAAAATCTATAATTTACTTGAAATTTTTGAATTTATAGGAAAAACATTTCGCATCGGAAACACTATCCAACAAAGAAGGAATTTTTCAAATTGGACTCCTAGAAGTAGAGGTATTGACAAAAATAAGATATACATCTACGCCCCCTGGCGTAGAAACCATGCATTATTTCAAGAAAAAAATGTTCCTAAAAGGTTTGTCGACATGAGTAGTATCGGTCAACAAATTACTTGCATAGATGCCAACCTCTAAAAGTAGTTTTCAGTAACCAACATGTTCATTTTTCAGTAATTTTCAGTAACAATTTTTTTTTTCCAGTAATTTTCAGTAATCCAGTCTACAGCAGCAAATTTGGGTATTTAACACTGCAACAAATTTTAATCTGTCAGAACTATTAACAAAATAATAATAATAATAATACAATAAAAATAATTTGCTAGTGGGAAAATTTAAAATACTGTCTACCAGAAAAATATAATAAATTACCTCCAGACATGAAGAAAAATTATTCTTTGGAATGTTGGCCAAATTATCAAATTATTATGATAAACTGGCTGTAGTTGCCATTTTGGCCTTCCTTAATTCAATTTGTGAAAACTTCTTCTGATAGCATAGTTCACTGTGGGCAATGCTATTTATTTTTTCTACTAATAAAGAAGACAGCACATGAGTACTTAAATTAGGTCTGAATTCATTCATGTTTTTTTTTTTTTTTCACAATACTGAAAATTCTTTCTGTACTTGCATTGCTATGAGGGACTATTTAAAATCATTTTCATAATTTTGCTTAATGATTCATACTTCAACTGGCCACTTTCATTTTTCATTAAAGAAATTCTGTGCCACTCTTCATCCATTCTCCCAGAAGTAACAGCACAGTTAAAATTTTCAAACTGGTAGTGAGCAAATTCAGATTCCACCTTGTCAGATTCTTCTGGTTTTAAAACTGGAAACAGGGAACACATATATTGGACTGATGTAAAATAAACACTTTGCCTTAATGCTACATCTGCAATTTCAGCATGACTCAGAAATTCATCATTAAGTGGAAATTTTCTTAAAATGTAATTGCAGCCTGCCTTGTAAAATTCCCTTACCTCAGAATAAAAAGTAGCCACTGTGTCTTCACTCAAATCTGCAGTTGTGCTTATATAAGATCTCGCTTTTGACCCAATTACGAGATCACAGTTTTCTTTTTGATTTCTCCTTCTTTCAAAATTTCCATCTGCAAGAGATGTTGCTGCCACATCAAATGTCGATGGCTTGATAAATCATACGAGCAATTCAGATAACAGACTATGAAGTTTTCTTTTTAATACATGCACAAGCGGAGCTTCCTGCTGCAAGAACACGTTAACAGATGTAAACAAAGGAAGAGTAGCAGATAGAAAAAGACAATAAAGTTTAGATGAAGGATTTCCAATCATACTTGCAAGGTTCTTATACTGTGAATTAGCTTCTTCATTGTCACTGAAATAATGTTCTAGAGCCCCCCACTGTTCTAAAATTCTGTCAATGGATTCCAAAAGTGATAACCAGCGAGTATTGACATGCTTTAGAATTTTGTGTGGTTTAGTACCACAAACAGCTTGACTCAGTTTTACATTGTGTTTCCTCTTTGAACTTTTCTCCAAAAAAAAAAAAAGAACAACTGTATCAGAAACTGCTCAACATTAAATCCTTTCAGTTGAGTAGCAGATTTCTGTGCAGCTAAATTTACTAAATGGCATGAACATCGCTGCACTATGATTGCAGGCTGAACCTTCTTTATGTGAGAAACAACACCTTTTACTTGACCTATCATAGTGTTAGCATTGCCACAAGAAAATGACACACAGTTGCTCCAAGAGATATTTTTTTAACAAACTCATTGTTCAAAACGTTGAATATTCCTTCACCTGTATTATTACTTGATTCAACCAATGATAACAAAACAGTTAAATTTTTCCCTATTTTTTCGTCAAAATATGTTATTGTAATGGGATACAGTTTATTTGCGTGAGCATCATTACTTCTGTCCGTAGATAGAGAAAAAGGATTTTTTTAACTTCAGATACGATGTTACTTGTAGAAACACTGGCCATGTGCTGAATTAGTGCAGTAGCCTTGGTTCTTACACACGAATATTTTTTTGCGATCGCTGAATCGGGAAACATGGCTTGAAATAACGGTTTAGCATGGTCAGCAGCTGCTATGGGTAAATTGTGTTCCACAATAAATGAAGTGAACATAAGTTCTGCATTTATTACACTGTTCTCCTTTGGTGCAAACAAATCGCTCACTGACTAAACTTTCAACTCACCGAAAAATTTATGCTTTTTCGATTCTGCGTGTCTTCGGCAATCATCCCGCCCACCGTGAGCAATACTAAAATCGCATCTACAAATTCTGCAAAACAAGAAGTACACAGAAACTTTTGATTTCTCAAAACAGGGCCAATCTTTATTGTAAGTTTCTAGAAAACACTGTTTCTTCTTCGACGACGAAGGTTTGTCTAAAGAACGCTTCATTCTAAATAAATGAAAGAAAACAGCAAAAAAACTTCACAATCGCCTCACCCTTCCGTGATGTAACAGTAGGGTGGCACGTGCAGCAGAGAGAACCAAAAAACATCAAGGACAATAAAGCAGAAGCGCTGCCTACGAGGAACGAAAGCAACTGCCCTGGTTGCACACAGGAGACGAAGTGCATCATGGGAGTTCGGAACGAATGCCTCAGCAGCGTCCACACAGAGCTAAAACAAAGAATATAAACGCTTCGCGCTTATATTCTTTGGTCTTTGGCTAAACTGCGTAGTTGCGTCCGGCAGGGAGAGAACCAATGGGAGCGGTGTCATGGAATGAAACACTGAGTCAGCATAATGTGGTTGCTGCTCAGTCTACGGTAGATAAATTGCCAATTAAGATGCAGAAATCTATAATACACAGAATGTAGCATTTAATTTTTTTTTTCCCCAAGAAAAACTTGAAGAACCAACGTTGATAAAAATTTGCTTTCTATCTCAGAAAATTAAATCAAATGGCGATTTTCCGTAATTTCAGCGGTGTTTCCGCACTTCTGTAACAGCAACCGAAAATCCGTAAAATTACGGAAAATCTGTACTACTTGGCATCTATGTACTTGTTTTGCAATCGAGATTTTAGAAGCTCATATTTTGCTGCAAATACATCATATGCGGAAATTGAGACTTACGCCACCTGGTGGCCAAACCATTTTTTACAAAAATTAGAAATTACATGCAAAGGATTTCCCATCAGGAGCTGTATCCGGTGCTGAAAAAATTTTTGAAATCGGATATTTAGAAGCAGAGATATAGGGGAAAGCAATTTACCTTTACGCCCCCTGGTGGAAAGTCTATATAAATTACTTGAAAATTTTGAAATTATATGAAAAACATGTCACACTGGAAACACTACCCAACAAAGAAGGATTTTTTTCAAATCAGACTCCTAGAAGTAGAGATATTGACAAAAATAAGATATACATCTATGCCCCCCTGGCATAGAAACCATGCATTATTTTAAGAAGAAAATGTTTTTAAAAGGTTTGTCAACATGAGTAGTATCGGTCTACAAACGAAGTTTTTATGCAATCGAGATTTTAGCTCATATTTTACTGCAAATATATCAGAAGCGGAAATTAAGATTTACGTCCCCTGGTGGCCAAATCATTCTTTTTTACAAAAATTAGAAATTATTTGCAAACGCTTTCCCATCAGGAGCTGTATCCGGTGCAGAAAGAATTTTTCAAATCGGAGATTTAGAAGCAGCGATATAGGGAAATGCAATTTACCTCTACGTCCCCTAGCGGAAAGTCTATGAATTACTTGAAAATTTTGAAATTATATGAAAAACATGTCACACTAAAAACACTATCTAACAAAGAAGCAATTTTTCAAATCGGACTCCTAGAAGTTGAGATATTGACAAAAATAAGATATACATCTACGCCCCCTGGGGGAGAAACTCTGGAATATTTTAAGAAGAAAATACTGCGAAAAAGTTTATCGATGTGAGTGGCATCAGTCCACGAAAGAATTTTTCAATCGATGTTTAACAAGCTCAGATTTTATAGAAAATACATCAGAAGCAAAAATTAACACTTACGCCTCCTGGTGGCCAAAGTATTATTTACCAAAAATTTGAAATTATTTGCAAAAGATTTTCCATCAGGAGTTGTATCCGCTGAAGAAAAAAATTTTCAAATCGGAGTTTTAGAAGAAGAGTTACCGTGAAAAATGTAATTTACTTTTACGTTCCCTAGCGAAAAATCTATGCGTAATTTAAAAAAGTAACTATATCTAAAATGCTCTTCGGCATAAATGGAATATAAAGATAAAAGATTTTTTTCAATCGGATGTTTAGAAGCAAATATGTGGAATAAAACATATTTTTGAATTCCACATCTGCATTTACGCCCTCTAGTGCCGAAATTGTACATCTTATAGCTTTTTCCATGTAGAATATTTTTTGCCTATTTTAACTTTTCCATGATGCAAAATTCTTCTGGTAGCATTTGTTGACTTATATCTTGTTGGGTAATTCCATATGAAATCAACCAAGAAAAAGTAAATTTTGGAATTTGATGTCATGGATTTGTTTGATTTGGGAGATATTTGTCTATTAGCATATCAAAAGTAAATAAATATATTTTTTTAAATTCTTTCTGTTGCCCATTTTTGAGTTATTTAATTTTCAAAATTGCCAAAATGTCTGAAAAACTGCTCACTGCCAAAAGTTTAAATGCAATTTGCAAGAGACCTGTTTCAGCTACATAGTTTGAAATGGTCTCATTTTAAAGTTAATGAAGAGGGCTTTCATATTTGATATATAAAAACATGCATTGTTTTTGATTAAAAAAACAAATTTGCCAGTTGTTTTTTTTTAAGTTACAATTTCCAAAAAAAAAATTTATTTAAAAAAATTCACACACGTTGATACACATTTACTGAAGGTTCAATCAATATTTCAAGATGGTATCTCTATGGTATCATGAGTTAGACACAGTTAAAGACAGTAACACACAAACATTCTCAAGTGTGAGACATCCCTTTCCTACAGTAGCATGTTCATTCATGCTCTCCCCCACTTCTTTGCTCAAGTAGTTCAGTTGTGGTGTAGCTAGCTCTCAGGGTGTGTAGATCTCAATTAACTCATGCGGTGAATTATTTATTTTTTAAACTTGATTTATTTATTAGTGCTGTTAATTTTTTTTAGATCAGACTAGTTTTAAATTTTACTTTCAAATATGGATGGAAAGAAGTGGTCCATTTGCTGTTGCAATCCTTTCAAAAATAAAAAAAATAAAAGAAGAGGAAACTGAATTAGTAAATATTTGAGAATGTGACAACTTGGATGATCTCTTTAAAATATGCCATTGAAGAAAACACACAAATTTGCACTTCCTGTAGATTTCAGTTAGGGAAAGGAATAGCAACATGTGGTGAGTGTTCCTGAAAAGAAAATCCTTCAGAGCTAGGTAATAATGCTGGTCCTAGTTGTAGTAACCATGATTCAGAATTTATGGATGTAGATACAGGCTTAAGCTACTTGAATGCCTCTTTTACCTCTCTTGGCGAGCCTCTAGTTAGTAGAAAGAAAATTAAGTGTTTTAAAAAGTATTGCTGAGAAAAGATAGAGAAAATAAAAAGTTCATATAATAAATTCTTTTTTAATGCAGAGAGTTATAAAGATGAAGAAAATGAATGCCGATGTAACAACTCAGAATCAGACATCCTAGAGCAACTTAAAACAGATATAAAACTGCAAATAAAAGTGAAAGAGTAATATAATGTGTAAGAAATATTCTTCCCATAATACGTGGAAAATATGTCATGATAATTAACACAGCAATCAGACATCTCTGAATTGACCGTATTTACTGTTTCGCATGTAATATCAATCACATCAGAAAACTTGGAAATTTCATTGCCCTGGAGTGGGAATCGAACCAGCATCTCCTGATTACCGTTCAAGCATGCTATTCGCTACACAACCCAGGATGACTTGGGACTTTATTATCCTGGGTGGTGAAGAAAGCTTCTAGATTTTCTGAAAGATTGTCCGCCTTAAAGAAAGTATATTACTTCTCTGATGGTTCAGAAGCGCAATATAAGAACCACAAGAACTGTGCAAATTTGTGCAATCATCGTGGAGATTTTGATGGCATTGATGCTAAGTGACATTTTTACGTAACAGCGCATGGCAAAGAAGTGACGTGATGGTGTTGGAGGGACAGTAAAGAGGTTGGCAGCCAAAACTAGCTTCCAGAACCCCCTTTCAAACCAAATCATGCTGCCTCTCTAGCAGCCCTTGCAAAACTGCTGAAATTTCTACAGCCAATGTGGTTAGGGGAATAAAAATTTTACTAGCCAAATGACAAAATCTACTGGATATACATACGAAATTAAAAAAATAATAATTCAGTAACTTCTCTACTGACGTTTCTATGAAATTAAATGGGTGCACGTTTTTTTTTTTCAAATGAGATACACCTCCCCCATTAACTTGATAAAAACAGATGCAGAGCTTATTAGATTGACTGCAAATATTGCAGATGCTTTTGTTCCAAAATGATTGATTTTTTTTTAATTTATTTTCAGTGCTGTAATATCATTACTCTATCTTAATTTACACATACATAATTTATTTTTGAGAGGCCATTGAATTTAGATGTCTGATTTTTTTAATAATATTTAAAACAAAGGGGTGAAGCTGTATATATATATATACATAAAGTGGTACTAATGATGTTGATACAGTTTACCACCGATATGTACTGTGTCTGATCGTCCCATCAAAGGTATCTGCCCACCACAGTTGAATAGCATTTTGAGGATCAAAATCTTCAATCGAAGTGACATTGCATCTAATCATAATTAAGTCGTTTAAAGTGTTACTATTTAGACATGCTCGATTACTCATTTTTATGAGGTTCATTGCTGATGCTCCACGTCAATGGGCTTGTGCGTTGAGCCGCAGCAATTTTCTTTCACTCCCGATACTTTCTCATGCGTTTTGCTGCAGGCACTGCGGTGTTTATCGAAAGCTGAAGAGTTGCTCTTCCGTGTAGACTACGTTCGATGCTTGGCTTTTCGACGAGTATATGCCAACTTCGTAAAAAATTTTAATTTTTTCAACTGAAATCTAAAGTTTCATGACCAACACTGTATTTGATTTCACTTCTAATGTTTTAATGTTTTAAATCAACAGATCTCGACGTTAACTTTTGTTTGTGGCAACCCCCCCCCCCCCCCCCACCCGCTGAGCGGTAGCTCAAGGTCACTAACAAATCTTTGTTTCCTTAGCTATCAAATGACACTAAGTTAGTTTGGTTCGCGTTGATAATATAGAAATTATTAGACCGAACTCGATACTCATTTTTCGTAACGCTCAACTTACCGTATTGGCCACCTAGTACTGGCCTGATTTTAAAGACGTATTCACGTCAAAAAAACCCTGCCAAATACTTCCTATTGTTTCTAAGCTGTGGTGAATTTCAGAGATCCAAATCATGGAACACGCGGCTTCTTAATAGCATTGTCAACCGAGGCCCGATACGAAACCTGTTTAAACATCTTGCCTGCGTCACGATGGGACTCCGAATAGGAACGCTCACGAAGATACAATTACTCACCTGGTAGGCGAATTTCCGATGAGCAATACCCCTATATGTAGCGTCTGGAAAGAGACACCACGAGAAACTACATCGGAGATGCATGCGTACATGAGGATCAACCGATATTCACGTGCCTTGGACTGGTAAAACTGGTTTGAACAACAGTGCTTCGTCACGGCTTGGTGGCAATTTGCTGGTGGCGCGCGATGTCTACTACATCGCGAACATTTACATCATGGTAGTGATGAATCGTAGTTTCATCAGTCGAAACACCATAACAGCGATGTCAAATTCACACTGGTTTTTCGCGATGTATTGATACATTGCTGAGTCCTAGTGAGGGGAAAAGTTGGACAAAATAGTTGCTCACATGGGGAAAAAAATCTACTCGCCATCATTGGCTACAATACTAAAAAATTTACTAGCCACTATGAAATATCTGGTCTCCATTTGGAGACTGACATTCGCGAGGCCTGCTCTCTAGCTGTTTCGATGGGGAAAGGAGAACATTCCTTCCATGACAAATGAATACATAAATGAGTGGTAGGCAATGCACGTTACTAACAAACAAATTAAGAAGAAGGTCTGAAAAATTCCCGTCTATTAGATTCACTATTAATGAAGAAATTGATGGCAAGATAAATTTCTTGGATGTCAGCATCTCAAAATGTAATAATCTTCTTTCCACTTCTGTCTACCGAAAACCAGTTTCTACCAATAGCATTATTCCTTTCAATTCTCATACCTTCCACCAATATAAACTGTCAGCCCTCAAGTCTCTCATTCATCGAGCTCATTTGGTTTGTAACACTGAAATTAATCTAACAAATGAATTAACAAAGATCCGCTTGATCGCTACTCAACATGGCTTTCCCCTTCTCCTGGTTTCTAAATTAATTCAAAATGCTAAGAAAAAAACAGTTGTTGCTCTTCAACCTGTTTCACCAAAAAAAAGGAACTAACATTTGCTGGCTCAATCCCTTACCACAAACCTTCTGCCTACAAACTCATCAGTATCTTCAAAAGAGAAGGATATAGACTTGCCATTCGTTCTTCCCCTTCAATTTCTGTTATACTCCGTAATGACAGAGACCCAAGAGCTCCGCTTTCTTCGCCTGGAGTGTATAAAAATTCCAATCAAGACTAACGTTGGGTTAACTGCGTACATAGGAAGTTCATTCCGGAAAATTCTTTCAAGACTTCAGGAACACAAATCTGATGTGAAATTTGGAAAACAAACCTTCATCTGCCTTATCTCTTCTTACCATGGCTGACACTTCCGCTATTCCATTTTGGTCTGATACTAAAAAGTTGGCTCCCTTCCAAAATCGGTATGCTCTGAGGTTTAGAGAAAGTTTGGAAATTTTATTTTCCAAAAATTGCAACTCTGAACTCCCCATTTTCGTTCCTTACATCTGGAAATCCCTCATTGCATCACGTCACCCGAAGTTACCATTACAAAACTTACCTTTCCAATTTGGCAACGTAAACCAATCGTAGTCGCACTGATGAAGGCCATAGTAATGGCTGAAATATATTTACAAATGAATACTTGGAAGAAGACAGACTTTTAGAGACATGGTTTGATGAAACTGTAACAGGGTTTCAGAAGTTTCATGCATTCACACCAGTAAGCTAACAAAAAGTGGAGACTAAAGTGTTTTCTGAATCTGAAGAAACTTTGGCACATTGTGTTAGAGTTAGTTCAGATGCGATCTTTAAACACAACGAAGGTTTCATAGCCTGTGCATATGATGTTATTTGGTGGGTGGGATGCGTACTTTCAAAAGATCATGTAGAACGTGGAGATCTCTTTCTTACATCCTTATCGGCCAGCACTCTCATTTAGTTATCCAAGAAAACCTGATATTCTTACAATGCCAGGAAACTTTGATCCTTTGTTAAGGTGTATCTGGCAGTAACAGCCACTCTTGGAACATATTGACTAAAGCAAAAAGAGATGACACAAGCATCATATATTTTATCAAAGAAAAAGGAATTTCTGTATTAGTAAGTAGTAACACAATGGTATGTGTGCATCTGTATTAATAATGCAGAGCTAGATACGTAAAATATGTTAACTTAAATGGTTGCATGTCTGCAAAAAAATTCTATTATTCTATTTTTACATGATACCAGAGTGATACCATCTTAAAATTTTTACTGAGCCTTCAGTAAATGTGTACCTACATCGGCAATTTTTTTGAAAATTTTAAAAAATTTCGTTTTTTGGAAATTTTAAAAATAAAATTTTTAAAAACTGGGTCATCCCATGTGAAATCAAACAGCAAAAATAGTAATTTCAACCTGACCATTTTTGATTTTTATGAAACTTGGTATATTTGTAGAATTCATCAATATAAACATATATGAATTTTTTCAGAATTTTTAATGCATGCGTTTTTGAGTTATTGATTTTTGAAATTTCAAAAAAACCCTAAAATTTCATCATCTGAGCAAACTTTAACTGCCAATTACTCGGGTTCTAGTAGAGCTAGGGTCATGAATTATGGCTCATTTTAAAGATCTTGAATTGGGCTTTCATTTGATATGCCACATGACACTATTAAAAAAATTTAATGTCAATTTTAAAATTTCAAAATGGAAATATTAAAAAACATGTTTTTTTTTAATCTGAAAAAAATATATGTTTAACAAACATTACTTTTCTACATATCCTGAAAGTTTCATAATAGGATCGCTATGGGATCACTATAAAAAAATAAATAACATAGAAGGACGTTACTAAACGAACCATCAGTGACTGAGGAATTGTTTATTTTGTATGTCTGAAATGTTATCTCTGGTCTTACAAACACTGCAATTGTTAATGAATCAATTATAATTAGTTAAAAAGTTAATATATATCCATAAGGGTAACAAATTCTGTTTCTTTCCTAGGTTTTAAAGTAAAAGCAAAGTAAAAGATGGATGCCAGCAGACCATCCACATCAAAAGTTTCAAGTGTGGTTTACTGTTGCAACCCCCTTGGGAAACCAAACCATAAATATAACAAAAAAAATCTGAGACCAGTTTCCAAGAATCTATTGCTACAGAACAAGTTGCTTAAAACTGGAGACAAGATCTGTGACAGTTGTCGTAAAGCAATCCAGAAATTTCACTCTGAAGCTGCTGAACATTCCTCTTCACCTTCTGACAGCTATAATGAACAAGAAGCCGAAGGCCATGCTGTTCCATCTGAAAACATTGAAGTATCAACTCCTGAAAAAGAGCATGCTATAGAGCATTTAACAGAAGTTTACAATGTCTGGATGAAACACCAATCAAGAAAAAACGCCTGCGGAAAAAAAAAAAATACCCTGAAGAGAAATATAAGAAAGCCCAAGAAGCATTTCGAGCAAAATTATTGAAGTTAAGTCCTGCGTCGGAACCAAAGGATATTTCATCTCCTGAACCAGAAATTATAAGACAGTTGAAAGAAAAATTTCATTCCACAGAAAATGAAAGCATAAGAATGCAGATATTGAGTACACTGCCTAAATCTTTGTCACTGAAACGAATTGAAACATAATTTAGAGTTTCAAATTTTATGGCCAGAAAGGCTAAAAAGCTAGTAAAAGAAAAAGGTATCATGTCTTCTCCTGATACAAAGCCAGGAAAGACTTTAGACAAAGACACAGCAAATTGTATACAAGAATTTTATGAGAGTGACGATGTAAGCCGCCAAATGCCAGGAAAAAAATACTTTTTTTCCTGGCATTTGGCGGCTTACATCGTCACTCTCATAAAAAAATAAACTCGTTTCCATTAAAATAGATAATAAGTGTCAACAGGTTAAAAAAAATTGCTTCTGAGTAATTTGCATGAATTGTATACTCTTTTTAAAGAGAGATTTCAAGGAAAAAAAGGTGGGGTTCTCCAAGTTCTGTGAACTTCGCCCTAAGCATTGCGTTCTTGCAGGAGCAAGTGGCACACATTCTGTTTGTGTTTGTACAATGCATCAGAATGTTACACTGATGATGACACAATGCAAGTTACCTGAATTAACGGGAGACACTGTTCCGCCAATAAACTCCTATAAAGATGTCCTTGCAAACATAATTTGTGGAAACCCTACACCTGCATGTTACTTCAGTCAGTGCAACAACTGTCCAGGATTAGAACAGCTCAAGCAATGATGTGAAGATTGTTTTGATCTAAATAGTATAGATCATGTGACATTCAAGCAATGGATGCAATTAGAGAAGAGGACAGTACTTGACACATTATCAAAATCCACACAGGAGTTTTTGGACCTGTTGTTTGGAAAACTTCCAGCCCTGCTTCACCATTCTTTTGTAGCAACTCAACAGTCAAGTTACTTAAGACATCTTAAAGACACAATAACAGAAAATCAATACATAGTAATTTGTGACTTTGCTGAAAATTATTCTTTTATATTGCAAGATGCAGCTCAGGGTTTTCACTGGAACAATGCCCAAGCAACCCTGCATCCTATAAGTTATATACTATCGAGATGAGAAAACTCAGAACCTAGGACATGTAAGTTTTGTGATTATATCCAACTGCCTAATTCATGACAGTATAGCTGTCCATCTGTTTCAGCGTTACCTAATTAATTTCATGCAGTCACATTTTTCTCAAAAACCTGAAAAGATATTTTATTTTTCGGATGGAGCAGCTTCACAATACAAAAACAAGTCAAACTTCCTCAGCTTGTGCTACCACGAGACTGACTTTAATATAAAAGCAGAATGGAATTTTTTTGCAACAGCACATGGCAAAAATGCATGCGATGGGATAGGGGGAACTATGAAGTGATTAGCTGCAAAGGCAAGTTTACAACTTGTTTATAATAATCAAATTATAACCCCACACCAACTCTTTGAATGGGCCACTGCTAATATTGCCTCCATTCACTTTCGGTTTGCAACAACAGAAAATTACAAAGAGGAGGAAATTATCCTTAAAAGTAGAATAGCTTCTGCTAAGACAATAAGTGGTACTCAGAAACTCCATTGTTTCATTCCTGCAGGAAAACACAAATTACTAGTCAAAACTTACTCACTTTCTGAGCATTGTAAAGAAGAGATATGTGCAACAGATGAAGGGGAAGAGAACATTAGTTTTGAAAATATGGAAGGTTTTGTGATTAGTAAGTACTCAGAGCACTGGTGGTTGGGATGTGTACTTGGTGTGAATGAGGACACAGAAGAGGTAAAAGTGAGCTTCTTGGAGCCACATAATCCATCTCCATCACGCAAGTATCCTCAATCACCGGATATACTGTTGGTTCATAAATCTGATGTTTTGTTAAAAGTTGACCCGACAACAGCTACTGGAAGAGTATATAATTTAACAATGACTGAGACAAAGAAGGCAAAGCAAGCACTGGCATACAAGTGTGGCAAAATTTAAAAGGAAGAAAAGAAGCAGGATACATATAGAAGATAAAATAATTTTGTAAGTGTAAATATGCACACGGAACCTTATACTGAATTATGAAATGAATTACTTTGGGATACAGTTTCAAATTACTTATATGTTTATTTGCATTCTTTAACATTCACAATGTTTAAAAGAACAAGTATGACATTTTACACAAACCACATAAAGAATAATACCCTTCCAGTCATGGGTGGAACCGGTAAGTACATCTGGCACATTTCAGTTGCATTGTTCTACATTATTTTTTTTATAGTGATCCCATAGCGATCCCATTATGAAACTTTCAGGATATGTAGGAAAATAATGTTTGTTAAAAATATATTTTTTTCAGGTTTTTACAAAAACATGTTTTTTAATATTTCAGTTTTAAAATTTTAAAATTGACATTATTTTTTTTAATAGTGTCATGTGGCATATCAAATGAAAGCCCAATTCAAGATCTTTAAAATGAGCCATAATTCTACTAGAACCCGAGTAATCGGAAGTTAAAGTTTGCTCAGATGATAAAATTTCAGGGTTTTTTTGAAATTTCAAAAATCAATAACTAAAAACGGATGCATTAAAAATTCTAAAAAAAATCATGTTTGTTTATATTGATGAATACTACAATTATACCAATTTTCATAAAAATAAAAAAATGTCGGGTTGTGAGCCTTGTTGATTTGACATGGAATGACCCAACTCGCAAATTTGTTTTACTCAAAAGCAATGCATGTTAAATATCAAATGAAAGCCCTCTTCATAAGCTTTAAAATGAGACCATACCCAGCTCTGTAGCTGAAACAGGTCTCTTGCAAATTGCATTTAAATTTCCAGCGACAAGCAGTTTTTGAGAAATTTTGGCAATTTTGAAAATTAAATAACTCAAAAATTGGCAACAGAAAGAATCAAAAAATATATATTTATTTACTTTTGATATGCTAATAGACAAATATCCCCCAAATCAAACAAATCCATGACATCAAATTCCAAAATTTACTTTTTCTTGGGGTTGATTTCATATGGAATTACCCAACAAGATATAAGTCAACAAATGCTACCAGAAGAATTTTGCATCATGGAAAAGTTAAAATAGGCAAAAAATATTCTTCATGGAAAAAGCTATGCTAAGGAAAAAGAATTTTCATGTGTCTCCCAGACGCAAAGATAGAGCAAGAATAAAAAGTTGACCAACCGGGAAATGTTTGCATTATTTAATGAGGGTAATGCTCTATTTAATGAGGGTAATGCTCCACATTTCTGTTGTAGCGAACGGCATACAGTAAAAAAAAGGAATCTCTCAATAGGGTTTTTAAAAGCTGCACTACAGCTACAAACTGAAGTACAAAAACATCACCAACTGACAAAAATGTGTACGACAAAATTCCTCATATACTAGCCGAAAGTGTTCTGCAAGGTAAATAGCATTCGGTGTTGGAAAAATGTTTTAAATTGGACATGTAGCAGCAGAGATATTGAGAAAAACAGATAAAGCATTTGCGCCCCCTAGCGGCAAAGTTGTGCAGTATTTAAAAATTGGCATCACATTTAAACCTTGTGTTTTGTCACTGGCAAAAACTTGAAAAAAAAATAGGGTCCTTGTCCAAAGGAATTAAAAATTGTTAATTAAAATTGAACAATTTTTCTTTCGCATCCCCATGGTTTTTCCTTTGCATAATATTTTTGAAAATTCCATGACACCATGATCCCATAGCGATCATATTATGAAACTTGCCACAAATGATGCTAAAATATAGAAGTTTGTGTGTGAATTTTTTCAAAATTTAAAAAAATTAGGTTTTTGAGAAATTCAAGGTCAAAAATTGTATTGTGTGACCTGGAAATTAAAGAGTGTCCAAAACTGACAATGTTACATATCGTATGAAAGCTTATAAAATAAGCTACAAAATGGTTCTTACCCCAACCTTCTATCTCATTTCTAGCTTGAGTAATAATTTATTTTGGAATTACATGTCAGCTGAAAAATTATTTTTTTTTAAGATTTCAGAGGGCCATAACTTTAAAACTACTGCAGACAAAAATCTAAAAATTTGGATTTTTTACTATCTCTAGGGGTACATTAGGTGAGCCAAATTTGAAAAAAAAATCAATTTGTGACAACTACGTTGTATTATCTTAATCTATACAAGATAATAAGGTTTTTCACTGGATAACTTGACACGGAATACTCATTAAAATGGTTCTCTGGTCAATTTTCCACAAACTAAATGTGCAAATAAAAACGGTTTTGAGTGACAAATGACAAAACATATTAGTTGAGCACTTAGAAAAATAATGTGGTATATTGCAACAAAAGTTTTTATGAACCTATATAATTTAAGGAGTTTTTTTTTACAAAATATATGAGTTATAACTTAATAGATTATGCTTAAGCATAATGTATTTTGTGAGTGATTCATAAAATTCATATTTGAAAAGTTGTTTTTCTGGGTCCACAGTATTTATTTGAAGATAAATAAACAAAATTTATAAACGCATATTTTAGATGTATGTTGTAAAAACATGTAAGTACGCTACAGTTACATAAAGAAATTAGAAACACAGAAGTACTGGGTTGGCCAAGAAGTTCATTCGGATAAAAGACACATTTTTCATTTTAACCAATAACTTTATTGAACAACATATTCACCGTTTTGTTCCACTACCTTCTGCCATCTTTCAGGCAACTTCATAATGCCATCTTCCCAAAACTTTTTCTCTTTTTGAGCAAAGAACTTTTCCAAGTGCCTTTTGCAGTCTACCAGGGAACTGAAATTTTTTCCATTAAGAGAATTTTGTAAAGACCGAAATGGAAATCCGAAGGTGCAATGTCTGGTGAACACAGCGGATGAATCAGAACTTTCCAGCCAAGCTGTAACAGTTTTTGCTTGGTCATCAAAGAAACATGTGGTCTGGCATTACCCTGATAGAAGATTATGCTTTTTCTGTTGACTAATTCCGAATACTTGTTGTCAAGCACTGCTTTCAGTTCGTCTAATTTGGAGCAGTACTTGTTGGAATTAATTGTTTGGTTGTCTGGAAGGAGCTCATAATAGAGGACTCCCTTCCAATTCCACCATATACACATCACCTTCTTTGGGTGAAGATCGGCCTTTGGTGCAGTTGGTGGTGGTTCATCTCACTTGCCCCACGATCTCTTCCGTTCCACATTATTGTAAAGTATCCACTTTTCATTGCACATCACAATTTGTTTTAAAAACAGAATGTTTTTGTTACGTTTAAGTAGAGAATCGCATGCAGAAATACTGTCAAGAAGTGTTTTTTTCGCTTAACTTCTGTGGAACACAAACACCAAAGCGATTAACACAACCAAGCTGATGCAAATGAATTTCAACGCTTGATTTGGATATTTTGAGTATGTCAGCTATCTCCCATGTGGTATAACATCGATTGTTCTCAATAAATATTTCAATTTGATTGCTATCAACTTCAACTGGTCTACCCGACCGTGGAGCATTGTCCAGCAAGAAACTTCGCAAACCACTTTTGACACGTTCAATCTGTCACAGCACTTTATCATACACTGCACAACTCTTTTTATTGCGTTTTAGTTGCATTTTTACCTTTCTTGAAATCATAAAGCATGGTATGCCAAAAATATTGCTTATTTTTTTCCATCTTCAATATTAAAATGGCTACAAAAAAATTCACCAATTTTTTTTATTTTTTTTAATGGTCGCTGATATGACAGCTGTCACAATGCAATCTAGCAAAATTGTTTTGAATGAAATTAAAGACAACTAAGCGCCACTAGAGCCATCCTACGAAAAAAACGAACTAACTTTTTGGCCAACCCAATACTTTCCATCTGGCTGAAGTCTTGTGATCACCTATAAAGAAATGAAATGAGACTGATTGCCAGATTTTCACTTACAAATTCTTCATTTCGGTTGTTGCCAAATGATAGGAGTGGATTCCAAATGATGGGGGTAAAATACCAACAATCAGTATTGCAGTTTGAACAGGTATGTAATTCAATGCACTCACGAAAACTTACAGCCCTTATTTGTTGATGAAAAGAGAGATTTTCTCAGTATCTGTCCACAAAGGTGCTGCTGCAGTGTCTGAGAGAGTTAGCCAAGCCAAGGAAAAATTAAATCTACATTGCGGGACATCCTTTTTGTGTTCAGCCATATGTTCAGTAATGCTGTAAAACATGGTGCCGATGTAAACTGTAGTACCAGCTGAAGTAGAAACAGGAATTTTGAACACACCAGGAACTTCGAGGTCTTCAACTTTTATCTCTGTCCAGTAGTATAAGTTTCATGACAGTAGGATTTGAATTGACACCAATCAAATAACCATAGGATTTGAAAATTTGATGCAACTGGTACATAGACTTGTCAAGAAAAGGAATACATCCAGCAAATTGAAATTGTATGTTAACCTCTGAAGAGCTAAGAGAGTAGTCAAATTCTTGTTCTACCTACCAATGTGCACCTAAAAAATTAGAATATAGATTACACTGATCACTCAAATACTTGTTTAAATGCTGAAAAGAAATTCCTACTCAGACCAACAGAAAAGAAATATAATGCAACTAAAAACCTACATTTCTGTCAATTGATGAAAATATTTCACAAGAGAAAGGGCTCAAAAATGTGAAAACAATGTACCACATCATTTTACACATTTGGGTCATTTAAAAAATACATATACATGTATATACCTATATATATGTAAGGTCAGGTGATGCGTAACATCACAGCCTCTCCTTGACAAATGTCAACCCCGCCTTCTCGTGGTGCATCCTGTTCCCACTAAAGGGGCTCTGACGACCGCCAATAGCGGTATAACTATACCATCGGGATAAAAGGAAATTCTATCCCACACTCACCAACCCGCTTGGCCAGCGTGGTGAGTTATGGCCAAACCCCTCCAAAATGAATCCACAACTTAAATCTTGGCCCTCAGTCTCCGGCAGCTGGAATGTACCTGGCCAAGGCAGCGGCCAGTGCGACATGAAGGCAGAGGGTGCTAAGAATCCCCGGAGGACCGGACTAGGCTGCCATCTGATGCTGACCTTGGCAACGTACAATGGACGCTCCCTATCTTCTGATTCAAGGCTTCTTGAATTGGAAGAGGAACTACAAAGGATCAAGTGGGACATCGTGGGGCTAAGTGAGGTAAGGAGAAAAGGAGAAGATCTCATCGAACTGAAAAGTGGACATCTCTTCTACTATCGTGGGACAGATACTGGCAGAACTAGTGGTGTTGGATTTATAATAAACAAGAAACTGAAGGATAAAGTTGTAGAAGTTGAAAGTTCCTCTGACAGAGCTGCGCGGCTTGTTATCCAACTCTCGAAAAGATACCAGGCTCAGATTATTCAAACTTATGCACCCACCACAAGTCATCCTGAAGAAGAAATTGAAGAATTTTATGAGGAAATTTGTCATCTAAATAATAAAGGTAAGCAGCACTTGAAGATAATTATGGGAGATTTCAATGCAAAAATAGGGCAACGGCAACAGAATGAAACTTCAGTAGGTAAATTCGGTCACGGCAACAGAAACCAGCGTGGAAATACTCTCGTTGAGTTTGCAGAGGCTGAAGGGTTTTTCATCTTGAACTCCTTCTTCAAGAAAAAGCCACACAGGAAATGGACATGGAGACATCCAAATGGGACAAGTGAAATTGATTTTATTATGTGTAACAAAAAATTTGTCATAGAAGACTGCAGTGTGCTAAACAAGTTCAACACAGGTAGTGACCATAGATTGGTGAGATGTAAGATGCACCTCAACACTAAACTTGAACGTGGCAAGCTCATAAGACAAACAAAATCTATTGACATAACCAACCTTAAAAAACACCATAATACCTTCAAGTTGGAACTGAAGAACAGGTTCTCTGCTTTAGAAGGCCTAACATCAGAAGAAGTGGACATCTCTGATGTTAACAGAAAAGTAACCAAAGCTCTTATGGAAACAGCAACAAAATTAGCTGGGTCTAAGAACAAGTTGCATGTAAATAAATTATCAGGTAAAACGAAAATGTTGATGCAAAAAAGAAGAGAGATGAGGACAACTAAAGAAGATGTGACTTCCAAAGTGGAATATATAGAGCTATGCAAGACAGTAAGAAAAAGTATCACTGAAGACGTAAGAAAATTCAACTGTGAACTAGTGAGGAAAGCAATTGAAAACAACCAAAGCCTAAAGATAGCAAAGGGACATACATCTCAGTAAGGGAAGAAAACAAATTATGGCACTGAGAAAAGAAGATGGTTCTGTAACAAGAAAGAGAGGGAAATTTTGACAAGAGTGAAAGATTTCTACTCCAAATTATATGAAAGGGATGATACATGCACTCCAGACATCATGAAAGATACCAGTACCAGAGTTCCTCCAGTCCTTCCAGCAGAAGTTGCACATGCAATCAAGAACATGAAGCGGGGAAAAGCTCCAGGAGAAGATGGAATTACTGTAGACATCATACAAGAAGCAAGTGGAGAAATCGAAACAGTACTCGCCCAAATTTTCACTCGATGCCTTAATGAAGGAAAGATTCCTGAGGATTGGAACACCGCTACAATGATCCTGCTACATAAGAAAGGTGACATTGAGGATCTCGGAAACTACAGACCTATCAGCCTCCTATCAGTAGTTTATAAAATCTTCACTAAAGTTCTTTCACACCGCTTGAAGGTAACACTGGACATGGCTCAACCGAGAGAACAAGCTGGATTCAGGAGTGGCTACAGCACAATAGATCATATCCACGTGCTGAGAGAACTAATTGAAAGAGCGAGGGAATATGAACTTCCATTGTGCATGGCTTTTATCGATTATGAAAAAGCCTTTGATTCGGTGAAACCATCAGCAGTTACAATGGCTCTGAAAACCTGCGGTATTGAAGATGCATACATTAATATTATTAATAACATCTATGAAAATGCAAGTGCAAAGATTAGGCTGTTTGAAAATACAACACACGTAAAAATTGGAAAGGGAGTGAGACAAGGTGACACCATATCTCCGAAGCTCTTTAATGCCACATTGGAGGGTGTTTTTCAGTCGCTGAGCTGGGAAAACAAGGGGATAAAGATTAATGGAGATTATCTAACCCACCTTCGTTTTGCTGATGACGTAGTCATTTTTGCAACTAGCCCATCAGAGCTGCAGAGTATGATCCAGGAACTTGCTGACAAGAGTAAAGAAGTGGGATTTAAAATGAACTTTCAGAAGACAAAAGTGATGTTCAATGCTTTTACAAGAAATGAAGATTTATCGATTGATGGAGAAAAGCTGGAGATAACAGACACGTACGTTTATCTTGGACAACAGATATCAAGTGAGGGTCACATTGATGAAGAAATTAATCGGCGTACAAAACTTGCCTGGAGAGCTTTTGGAAGAAACAGCATAATTTTCAAGAGCAATATGCCATTATGTCTTAAAAGAAAAGTGTTTGATCAATGCATCCTTCCAGTGCTTACGTATGGTGCAGAGACGTGGACCTTAACTAAAAGAAACATACAAAAGCTGCAGACAACTCAAAGGAGCATGGAGAGGTGCATACTTGGTGTAACCAGGAGAGATAAGAAAGAGGAACTCGTGGATCCGAAAAATGACAAGAGTGGAAGACATCATGATCAGAGTTAAATCCCTGAAATGGCAATGGGCTGGACATACTGCCAGAAGGACAGATCATCGATGGACAGCCGAAATTTTAGATTGGATTCCAAGGGACAGGAAAAGACCCAGAAGAAGACCACATGGGAGATGGGTGGATGAACTTCGAAAGTATGCAGGGGTGACATGGAGGAGATTGGCACAAGACAGACCGTTGTGGAGGAAACTTGGGGAGACCTTCGTCCAGCAGTGGATTGATAATGGTTGACAATGATGATGATGATGATGATATACAATATATAGTCATAAGAAGAGCATGCTTGGTGTAACCAGGAGAGATAAGAAGAGGAATTCGTAGATCAGAAAAATGACAAGTGAAAGACATCATGATCAGAGTAAAATCCCTGAAATGGCAATGGGCTGGACATATTGCCAGAAGGATAGACCATCAATGGACAACCGAAATTTTAGACTCGATTCCAAGAGACAGGAAAAGACTCAGAAGACCACATGGGAGATGGGTGGACGAAATTCTAAAGTATGTGGGAGTAACATGGAGGAGACTGGCACAAGACAGACCGTTGTGGAAGAAACTTGGGGAGACCTTCGTCCGGCAGTGGATTGATAATGGTTGATGATGATGATATATCATCATCATCATTGTCAACCATTATCAATCCACTGCTGGACGAAGGTCTCCCCAAGTTTCCTCCACAACGGTCTGTCTTGTGCCAGTCTCCTCCATGTCACTCCCGCATACTTTCGAATTTCATCCACCCATCTTCCATGTGGTCTTCTTCTGGATCTTTTCGTGTCCCTTGGAATCCAATCTAAAATTTCAGCTGTCCATCGATGGTCTGTTCTTCTGGCAGTATGTCCAGCCCATTGCCATTTCAGGGATTTAACTCTGATCATGATGTCTTCCACTCTTGTCATTTTCGGATCCACGAGTTCCTCTTTTTATCTCTCCTAGTTACACCAAGCACGCACCTCTCCATGGCTCTTTGAGTTGTCTGCAGCCTTTGTATGTCTCTTTTACCTAAGGTCCACGTCTCTGCACCATACGTAAGCACTGGAAGGATGCACTGATCAAACACTTTTCTTTTAAGACATAATGGCCTATTGCTCTTGAAAATTATGCTGTTTCTTCCAAAAGCTCTCCAGGCAAGTTTTGTACGCCGATTAATTTCTTCACCAATGTGACCCTCACTTGATATCTGCTGTCCAAGATAACGTACGTGTCTGTTATCTCCAGCTTTTCTCCATCAATCGATAAATCTTCATTTCTTGTAAAAGCATTGTACATCACTTTTGTCTTCTGAAAGTTCATTTTTAATCCCACTTCTTTACTCTTGTCAGCAAGTTCCTGGATCATACTCTGTAGCTCTGATGGGGTAGTTGCAAAAATGACTATGTCATCAGCAAAATGAAGGTGGGTTAGATAATCTCCATTAATCTTTATCCCTTTGTTTTCCCAGTTCAGTGATTGAAAGACATTTTCCAATGTGGCATTAAAGAGCTTCGGAGATATGGTGTCACCTTGTCTCACTCCCTTTCCAATTTTTATGTGTGTTGTATTTTCAAACAGCCTAATCTTTGCACTTGCATTTTCATAGATGTTATTAATAATATTAATGTATGCATCTTCAATACCGCAGGATTTCAGAGCCATTGCAACTGCTGATGGTTTCACCGAATCAAAGGCTTTTTCATAATCGATAAAAGCCATGCACAATGGAAGCTCATATTCCCTCGCTCTTTCAATTAGTTCTCTCAGTACGTGGATATGATCTATTGTGCTGTAGCCACTCCTGAATCCAGCTTGTTCTCTCGGTTGAGCCATGTCCAGTGTCACCTTCAAGCGGTGTGAAAGAACTTTAGTGAAGATTTTATAAACCACTGATAGGAGGCTGATAGGTCTGTAGTTTCCAAGATCCTCAATGTCACCTTTCTTATGTAGCAAGATCATTGTAGCGTTGTTCCAATCCTCAGGAATCTTTCCTTCATTAAGGCATCGAGTGAAAATTTGGGTGAGTACTGTTTCGATTTCTCCACTTGCTTCTTGTATGATGTCTACAGTAATTCCATCTTCTCCTGGAGCTTTTCCTCGCTTCATGTTCTTGATTGCATGTGCAACTTCTGCTGGAAGGACTGGAAGAACTCTGGTACTGGTACCTTTCATGATGTCTGGAGTGCATGTATCATCCCTTTCATATAATTTGGAGTAGAAATCTTTCACTCTTGTCAAAATTTCGCCTCTATTTCTTGTTACAGAACCATCTTCTTTTCTCAGTGCCATAATCTGTTTTCTTCCCTTACTGAGATGTCCCTTTGCTATCTTTAGGCTTTGGTTGTTTTCAATTGCTTTCCTTACTAGTTCACAGTTGAATTTCCTTACGTCTTCAGTGATACTTTTTCGTACTGTCTTGCATAGCTCTATATATTCCACTTTGGAAGTCACATCTTCTTTAGTTGTCCTCATCACTCTTCTTTTTTGCTTCAACATTTTGGTTTTTCCTGATAATTTGTTCACATGCAATTTGTTCTTAGACCCAGCTAATTTTGTTGCTGTTTCCATAAGAGCTTTGGTTACTTTTCTGTTAACTTCAGAAATATCCACTTCTTCCGATGTTAGGCCTTCCAAAGCAGAGAATTTGTTCTTCAGTTCCAATTTGAAGGTATTATGGTGTTTTTTAAGGTTGGTTATGTCAATACATTTTGTTTGTCTTATGAGCTTGCCACGTTCAAGTTTAGTGTTGAGGTGCATCTTACATCTCACCAATCTATGGTCACTGCCTGTGTTGAACTTGTTTAGCACACTGCAGTCTTCTATGACGAATTTTTTGTTACACATAATAAAATCAATTTCACTTGTCGTTCCAATTGGATGTCTCCATGTCCATTTCCTGTGTGGCTTTTTCTTGAAGAAGGAGTTCAAAATGAAAAACCCTTCTGCCTCTGCAAACTCTACGAGAGTATTTCCACGCTGGTTTCTGTTGCCATAACCGAATTTACCTACTGAAGTTTCATTCTGTTGCCGTTGCCCTATTTTTGCATTGAAATCTCTCATAATTATCTTCAAGTGCTGCTTACCTTTATTAATTAGATCACAAATTTCCTCATAAAATTCTTCAATTTCTTCTTTAGCATGACTTGTGGTGGGTGCATAAGTTTGAATAATCTGAGCCTGGTATCTTCTCGAGAGTTGGATAACAAGTCGTGCAGCTCTGTCAGAGGAACTTTCAACTTCTACAACTTTATCCTTCAGTTTCTTGTTTATTATAAATCCAACACCACTAGTTCTGCCAGTATCTGTCCCACGATAGTAGAAGAGATGTCCACTTTTCAGTTCAATGAGATCTTCTCCTTTTCTCCTTACCTCACTTAGCCCGACGATGTCCCACTTGATCCTTTGTAGTTCCTCTTCCAATTCAAGAAGCCTTGAATCAGAAGATAGGGAGCGTCCGTTGTACGTAGCCAAGGTCAGCATCAGATGGCAGCCTAGTCCGGTCCTCCAGGGATTCTTAGCACCCTCTGCCTTCATGTCGCACTGGCCGCTGCCTTGGCCAGGTACATTCCAGCTGCCGGAGACTGAGGGCCAAGATTTAAGTTGTGGAGTCATTTTGGAGGGGTTTGGCCATAACTCACCACGCTGGCCAAGCGGGTTGGTGAGTGTGGGATAGCATTTCCTCTAATCCCGATGGTATAGTTATACCGCTATTGGCGGTCGTCAGAGCCCCTTTAGTGGGAACAGGATGTACCACGAGAAGGCGGGGTTGACATTTGTCAAAGAGAGGCTGTGATGTTACGCATCACCTGACCTTACATCCCTGATATATATATATATATATATATATATTATGTCTTGTACAGGTAAAACTAAGTATCATAAAAAGTAAAAACTGCATGGAAAACTCCACTTACAATTCCAGCTATTAATTATTTAAAATAAGCCTTCTTTTATCCAATTATAAACAAGATCAACATAACATGTAAATGTCATCCAACTGCAAAACTGTGCACAGCAGAAATTCCGATGTGCATGAATAACCATCCCTTATAGTTAGGCACTAGTATCCACTGACAGGACAAATGGATGGAAATGGTGACACTAATATACAAACATTTTTCCAGAAGGCATGCTAAAGATAAACAATACAATGATTGCATAATTTTTACTGCTGGTTTGACTCAGCTTTGACCTGGTGGAATTAAACACAAAGTTACAATTGTTTCTATGCAAAAAGCAGAACTAGCCCTCAAAGAAAGAAAACCCATTTCTCCACAGGTGGGTCATTAGCGTAGAGCTTATGCTCTTTGCTGAGTGGCTTCAGAAGTACGTACGAAGGTGTTGATAAGTCCCTGCCTTATCATACAAAAAATGGAGTTAGGGGAATGGTTTTAACACATTATTCCGCATTTTCGTCTCCGAGGTCAATACACTTCTAACCCCAATGCTCCAGCTTCATTAAGCCTTCCAAATAAAAATCTGATGGTTGTGCCTAGAACCGCATGCAAACAGCTAATGTGGCATCACAAATAAACTGGAATTTTGTTCCCTCAAATGTTTCTCCTATTTGGCAAACAAACAGAAATGAGATGGTGCCAAATCCATGGAGCAAGCAGGATGTTTCAGCAGTTCAAACTGGAATTTTCTAGATTATTCACAGCAACTGTGTATTGAATTGCCTGTAGTTTATAAGCCACCACATGCCCCGTAGCAGAATCACGGCGGCGGACGACGTACCTCGCAGATTTATTTTGGTCCTGCAGACAAATACGATATCCCCAGAACCTTATTAAAACCATCTTGCAGACTCCCTATCATAGATGCAAGTTTTTCGCCTCCCAAAATTTTCGAAAGCGGAAGTTAGGCGTAGTGAAGATTTCTCCCATAATCGTAATTTTTTTTTTCTCGCGAAGGACGACGTAGGTCACAGAATTATTTTGTACTCATCCCGTAGCAGAATCGCGGCGACGGCCAACGTAATCATAGATTTATTTTGTACTCGTCCCCATAGAAGAATTGCGGCGACGGCCGATGAGTATCGCAGATTTATTTTGTACTCATCCCCGTAGAAGAATCGTGGCGACATACATTGCAGATTTAGTTTGTACTCATCCTCGTAGAAGAATCGTGGCGATGGCTGACGTACATCGCAGGTTCATTTTGTAGTCATTCCCATAGCAGAATCGCGGCGACGGCCAACGTACATCGCAGATTCGTTTTCTACTCATCCTCGTAGCATAATCGCGGCGACAGCCGATGCACATTCCAGATTTATTTTGGTCCTCCAGACAGAAACGATATCCCCAGAACCCTATTAAACCACCTTGCAGACTCTATCACAAATGCAAGTTTTCCGCCTTTCATAATTTCCGAAACCGGAAGTTAGGCGGAGTGAGGATTTCTCCCGTAATCGTCATTTTTTAAAGATTACCTGTAATCTTAATTTTTTTATTAATCTTACGTTGTTGTTTTTTAAGTTTACTGGTTTCCGTCAAACGTTTCAAAAACGAAAGTTTGACGGAAAACGGTAATCTGGAATTCTTTTTCTTGTGATATTCCCTCAGCCCTATATGGTCATTAAATATCATTTTATTAGATAAATGTTTGTGTTTAAAACTGAAAATGGAGAAAAAATTTCTGAAAACCAAAGTTGTATGGAGTAAAAATTTCTCTCTCTAATAATAGAAAATGGAAGAAAATTTTCCGATAACCAAAGTTTTACGGAGCAAAAATTTCTCCATCTAATAAACCTCCACCCGCTGTGCTTCTGTATTATTGTTTAATCATCATTTAATTACATACATGTTTGCACTTGAGATGGGAAATGGAAAAAAATGTTCCAAAAACGGAAGTAGAACGGAGCAAAGATTTCTCCTCTTACGCCATTTTTTTCCAGTCATGTCTCTGCACTTTATTGTTGTTAAATATAATTTTATTCCCTAAATCTTTGTGTTTCAGCTTGAAAATATTGGTAAAAATTCCAGATATGGAGGACCAGAATGTTCTTGATTCTAATTAACATTGCAATTGCTGTAGTACCTAGGTTAGACATTTTTTTTAGGTAGAAAAATATGTCTGCACAATTTTTACTGTTTTTCACATTTAGTAGTTATCTTGCAAAGTGACCGCCTGCAGATTATTTTGTGGCACAATGATATCTGTCGCAGACTGACCAGGAACTTTTTGCTATGGGGACCACATGTAACATCTCCTCACAAAGCTTGAAAATTACATCACCCTGAAGTGGGAATCGAACCTACATCTCCCACTGAAACATTGTCCAGCAAAACAGCACCCCTTTTGACAATTACCCTCTGTGTTTTGATTACAGTTCCTGCTTTAGTTTGTCCAGAAGGAATGTACAACGTGTTGCCATGACGGCAGCACCCTTTGCAGGAAGTCTGCTTCAACTACCCTGTCATTGTCCCAGAATACAAACACCATCATTTTCTTCAGATTTCTCTGCTCGAAACCTTTTTTGGGAAAGGGAAACTGTTATTTCTCCATTCTTTGGATATTTTGTTGGACCCTGGATCATAAAAATGTATCCATGTCTCATCCATAGTTACTAATCCAGGCAAAAATTGTATGCATCCTTCTGAAAATGCTGCAATATTGACTTGACCGATGCAACTCGATGACTCTTTTGATTTGCCGTCAGGCATTTTGGAACCCCCAAGAGCTTCCTCGTGCTCAAAATCTCATGGATAACAACAGGG
The DNA here is from genome assembly GCA_039090855.1 of Macrothele yani. Lineage (NCBI taxonomy): Eukaryota > Metazoa > Arthropoda > Arachnida > Araneae > Macrothelidae > Macrothele > Macrothele yani. The sequence continues at coordinate 9,613,294 of CM077014.1, forward strand.
CCACAAAAATTGCAAGACTGTAACATGTGTTGTTCAAAAAAATACATGCCCAAACCTAAATATTACAAGCACACACACACACACACACACACACACACACACACACACACACACACACACACACTGTATTGTTTTTTCTTTAACATGTCAGAAACAATATAAGTAACAAAGTATTTTTACTGCATTTCATAAATTGCCCCACAGCAATGAAATTTGAACTCACCAATATTTCACTGCATTTCATAAACTGCACCCAGCAGTGAAATATGAACACGCCTATGGGTCATTTCATGTCAAATCAGCACAAAAAGAATTACATTTTTGACCTGAACCCTTCTGATTTTCATGAAACTTTGTGAACTTTTAGACTTTATAGAGAAACTAATCAGTGCACAATATTAGCACCCTACATACAATATTTCTATAGTTATAGAACTTTGAAATTTACAAAAAAGGTATTTTTATGTCTACCATTCCTATCACAAAGGACAATAACTGTAAACCGAATTGGTCAACAGAGCTTTTATTGCACCCACTGAATATGAGCAATTTAGTTTTCAAGGCCATCTATTTTGACCTTTAATTTCTCAAAACACACCCCATTAATTTTATTAAACAAGGAAAGGGAGTCTGAGTAGTAAAAAATTGGCTGGGAAATTAAAAACACACTTTTTTTAAAACTCTTTATCCTGTAAAGACCAAGATTTTTTTACTTGCCCAGAGAGCATTTTTACATGCCACGGGCATGTCAGACACTATAATTTTCGAGCTCTGGTGGATAGTGAATTCAATACATTCATGGGACATCGTCAAAATCTCATCTTTTTTTTTTTTTTTTGCAAGAACCTTTGGTCTTCCAAGATCATGTTGTGAACAGCATCCACAGTTTGTGTCAACAGTGACCACAGCAGGTCTTCCTGGATGACCTGAACCCTTCCATTTTTAGCACATCTTTTGTAAAAAAAGATTGTGCTTATGCTATCGGTTTGTCCGTCCATCTGTACCCACAGTATCTCTGCAACTATTAGTCCGATTTGAAAAATTCTTTTTGCATTCGGAAGCTTGAAATATGCGAATGATGATCATCTATTTCAGTTTTTTTTTACAATGTACAATGTCGCCGCTAGAGGGCGTAAATGCAGATGATGTGGAATTCAAAATTACGTTTTATTCCACATATTTGCTTCTAAATATCCGATTGCCGCCTCGGTGCTGCAGTGGTCTAAGGCGCTGGCCTCTTATCATTCATCCGTAAGGGGTATGGGTTCGAATCCCGGTGAGGCATGGATGTTGTGTTTGTCTTGCGGCATTGGCTCTCTCCCTTCCCTGGAACCAGTGACCCTAAATTAGGGACGGGCGACTGCTTATAGCCCATTCAGTTGCTTACGGTGGTCGTTAAACCTCCAATAATAAAAAAATAAAAAATAAAAAAAAAACATCCGATTGAAAAAATTCTTTTATCTTTGGATTCCATTTATGTCGAAGAGTATTTTAGATATAGTTTCTTTTTCAAATTACGCATAGTTTTTCCGCTAGGGGCGTAAAAGTAAATTACATTTTTCCCAATAACTCTTCTTCTAAAACACTGATTTGAAAAAAAAATTTCAGCGGATACATCTCCTGATGAAAAATCTTTTGCATATAACTTTAAATTTTTGGTAAAGAATACTTTGGCCACCAGAGGGCGTAAGCGTTAATTTTTGTTTCTGATGTATTTGCCATAAAATCTGAGCTTCTAAAATATCGATTGAAAAAATTATTTTGTGCACTGATGCCACTCACATCGATAAACTTATTCGGAATATTTTTTTCCTAAAATATTCCACAGTTTCTCCGCCAGGGGAAACTGTGGAAATATCTCTACTTCTAGGAGTCCGATTTCAAAAATTCCTTCTTCATTAGATAGTGTTTTCTGCGTGACATGTTTTTCATATAACTTCAAAATTTTCAAGTAATTCATAGACTTTTCGCTACGGGGCGTAAAAGTAAATTGTGTTTCTCCCTATAGCTCTGCTTCTAGATCTCTGATTTGAAAAATTCTTTCTCCACCGGATACAGCTCCTGATGGGAAATGGTTTGCACATAATTTCTAATTTTTGTAAAAATGGTTTGGCCACCAGGGGCGTAAAAAATGGTTTGGCCACCAGGGGCGTAAATCTCAGTTTCTGCTTCTGATGTATTTGCAGCAAAATATGAGCTTCTAAATTCTCGATTGAAAATAATGTCGTTTGTAGACCGATACTACTCATGTCGACAAACCTTTTAGAAACATTTTCTTCTTAAAATAGTGCATGGTTTCCACGCCAGGGGCGTAGATGTATATCTTATTTTTGTCAATATCTCGACTTCTAGGAGTCAGATTTAAAAAATTCCTTCTTTGTTGGATAGTGTTTCTAGTGTGACATGTTTTTCCTATAAATTCAAAACTTTCAAGTAATTCATAGACTTTCCGCTAGGGGCGTAAAGGTAAATTATGTTTCCCCCTATATCTCTGCTTCTGAAAAAATTCTTTCTGCACCGGATACAGCTCCTGATGGGAAATGGTTTGCACATAATTTCTAATTTTTGTAAAAAATGGTTTGGCCACCAGGTGGCATAAGTCTTAATTTCTGCTTCTGATGTATTTGTAGCAAAATATGAGCTTCGTTTGTAGACCGATACTACTCATGTCGACAAACCTTTTAGAAACATTTTCTTCTTAAAATAGTGCATGGTTTCCACGCCAGGGCGTAAATGTATATCTTATTTTTGTCAATATCTCGACTTTTAGGAGTCCGATTTAAAAAATTCCTTCTTTGTTGGATAGTGTTTCTAGTGTGACATGTTTTTCCTATAAATTCAAAACTTTCAAGTAATTCATAGACTTTCCGCTAGGGAGCGTAAAGGTAAATTATGTTTCCCCCTATATCTCTGCTTCTGAAAAATTCTTTCTGCACCGGATACAGCTCCTGATGGGAAATGGTTTGCACATAATTTCTAATTTTTGTAAAAAATGGTTTGGCCACCAGGTGGCATAAGTCTTAATTTCTGCTTCTGATGTATTTGCAGCAAAATATGAGCTTCTAAAATCTCGATTGAAAAAAAGTCGTTTGTTGACCGATACTACTCATGTCGACAAACCTTTCAGGAACATTTTCTTCTTGAAATAATGCATGGTTTCTATGCCAGGGGCGTAGATGTATATCTTATTTTTGTCAATATCTCTTACTTCTAAAAGTCCGATTTGAAAAATTCTTTCTTTGTTGGATAGTGTTCCCGATGCAAAATATTTTTCCTATAAATTTAAAATTTTCAAGTAAATCATAGACTTTCCGCTGGGCTTACAAAGGTAAATTGCGTTTTCTGCTCCTAAAACTCTGATTTAAAAAATTCTTCCTGTATCGCATACAAGACCTGATGGAAAATATTTTTCACATAATTTCTAATGTTTGTTAAAGAATGGTTTGGCCACCAGGGGTCATAAGTGTTAATTTCTGCTTCTGATGTATTTGGTGCAAAATCTGGGCTCCTGAAAACTCTACTAAATTTATTTTTTTTTCTTGGACTGATACCGCTCATATGGGTAAACCTTTTGAGAATACTTTCTTCCTAAAATAATGCATGGTTTTCCCACAAGGGGACATAAAGTCACATCTTAATTTTGTCAATAACTCTATTTCTACGAGTTCGTAAGCTCACAATTCCGTTTACAGCAATATCTGAGGGATTAAAGACACGACTGAAAAACTTCTTTCTTCCGTCAGATACTATTGTTTTCCATACCGGTTCCATTGACTTTGAATAGCTTTGATAAATTTAATTAGCATCAGAACGGATTCAAAAGATGTGCTTATTACACCCGAAAATTCGGTGTCATCTTTCTTGTTAACTGTGGAATAGGAACAACACTGATTATATAATGCATCCGACATTTCACAGCAGATTTGTTTTGCTGTCTTCCCTTTCAGGAACACGAACTAAATTACCATTTTGCTCCCTTTCACTGTGAACCCTATTTGACAGGATGTCATCTTTACCTTAGACATGAAAATTATTCATGTCACAATGTAATAAAAACTGGTTGGATGATATTACAAGATCATGTGATATGTTTAATTTGTTGGGAAAAAGAGGATGGTATGAAAGCCAAAGACATATTAGCAACCCCTCATGCACTGCTGGTATGCTAATAACCAATTTAAAGAGGTTTTCACAAAGCTTCTTCGGAAGCTCCCTTACTGAAGCAATGGGTCACTAATTTTGCACTACTACCCATCCTGAAAAGGTAGACATATCAGCTGCTGTGTACTAATAATTTCAGCAAGACTACTGGAATTATTAGTCACAATCTGAAAGAAAGCTATTTAACACAGATCAAAGAATTACTGACATAGAATTAAATTCTAAATTATTCACCTTTCATCATTATTCAGCAGTTCAAAATATCTGTCATTTTTACAATGACAAATATTTTTAACTAATGGAGGATAAAAAATATTATCAGAGAAACATTTCAGTAATAAAGGAATCAAGATTCAAATTTCATATGATGTATAACATGCATGTTGCAATTATTAACACTTACTCCTTCTTCCTGTTGCACAGGATCTTTGGATTTACTACACAAGAATATCCTTCTGGTTGAAATTTTGCGTCCTTTATTGCTTAGGCTAACAACTGTATCACTTTTCACTGGTATTGATAATGGTGTAGAAACAACTGAACTCTGTTCACCACTACTGTCATCACAAAATCCTTCAGATACATCAGGTGGCAGCACATGTTCTGATGAATTGCAAGTATCACTAGATTCATTGGAATTAGATAGCATGTACTTATTTTCCATGACAGACCGTTGTGGAAGAGATTTGGTTAGACTTTCATCAAGCAATGGACTGAGAATAGATGATGATGACTTATTCTCATACCACATTTCTTCAGCGATTTCTTCTGGAGCATCTGTGCCTTTACATATTTCCATGAAAGAAGTTTTGGGCACTCCATTATCATTATTATTATTGCTATTATTTCTGCCTTCAATATTTGTTTTATGGCAGTTATCAGTGGGCTCTACTGATGGAATAAAAAGGCCTTTAATTTGTAAAATCTCTCCAGTTTTTAAGAATGAAGGCATTTTTTCCTCTACAACATTAACTTCACCTCTATACATAAAATCTACTATGGCACCTAAATCTTCATGAGCTATATGATTTAGGACTATAACAGGATGGTTACATAGGTTTTCTTCAAACAGTCTCTTGAAAAAAGGGCTACAGGATGACAAAATCACTTTATGGGCCTTCAGAAACTTTCCATCACATGCCAATGTAACATCAGCCAATTTTTCACTTATCAGGAAGTCCTCAAATTCAGACATAAAGTTTGAATAATGGTTGTTCCATTTCAGGCATAATTTATTCAGTTCCATTTTTGAAATGAGTGCCAAGCTTTTGATTTCAACTAAAAATGAAAATTAAATGATATTACAGCAGTTATCATCATCATAGCACAACTACATACAACAATGAATCATTAACTTAAACACAATTTTCTGTAATATTGTTTAAATGGAAGCAGAAAAACTTTTCACACAAATAAAAAAAATAATAAAAAGTCCTGCTATTTCAAATACCAAACACACACACAAACAAATCACAAACCTGGAAAAAAAGTAAAACAGACCATGAACACATAAAACAAGGAAATACAGATACTTAATTAATTTCATCACATAAACAGTAATTTACATTTTTTCAAGTACTTCTAATACTGGATTTCTTTAGTAAAAGTCCGCTATTGAAGGTTAATTAATTACATAGCTGTGCTGTATTCTATTATATCATCACGAAACATAGGATTTGTACAAAACCTTCAGCAGTAATCATGCATGAGAAGTATTATGACAAAAGATCTGCATGCACAAATGGTGACAGAAAAATTTGCTCACATGATGATTATTTATTTGCACACAATAATATTAAACTATCCTAAGTGGAGTAATTAACACCCAAAACACTAGGAAGAAACATTGTGTTGAAAGATAACAAATTCCTACTTATGAATGATGCACTTCCTAAAATTCTCTGTTGAACAAAGTGCAATGCTATATATATATAACAGAATATATTTCTTCTTTATTTTAAGTTTTAAAGATCTATGGATGGTCTGAATTCTTTGGAATAAAAGCTGTCAGAAACATTCTACGGATGATGAAATAAATTTGATGTTAGAATTGGAAAAAATAAAAACTCTCATTCCCATGTACCTAAATCTGATAAGACTAAAAAATTTAGTACATAGTTCATGGAAAACATCTATTTCAGACAGCCTTGATTGAAAAAAATTAAAACTACTTGTGAAACTGGAAAACTGCAGCTTCAAAGAGATCATGTGAAAAAGAGCTTTTGCCCATACCTGTAACAATACGAAGTTCAGAGACAAACATTTAGATTTATTTTAATAAATCTTTTTAAAACAAATGGCAAGAGAATATGGACAGAATAAAAAAAATAATCAACAGGTTCTTATTTCAATATAAGCATAAAACAGTTAAAAAATAGATATGAACTAACAGAGAACAAATATATATATGGAGTTCTCACTATGTAAAAAAATGTACTAAAACAATCATTAATGGCAATACTAAAAAGGCGCGAATATAACGGACATGTTAAGGCATAAAAGAAACTACTAATTCAAAATAAAAATTCACAATACAAATCTGAAAGAATCCGTTTATTGGCGTAAATATGACATGAATGTTAAGTCAGTTAATATCCGAATACTTGAAAATTTCGTCGTCCTGGAGCAGGAATCAAACCTGCGTCTCCCGGATAGCGCCCAAGTATGCAAATCAATAATAAAAGTTCAAGGTCAATTATCTTGAATATCTAAAAACATGCTCCTTTAAAGTTTATTTTTTTCATTTTTTGAAGAAATTTGAATAACTCACAGAGGAATTATTTAATTTATTTTAATTTTTTTATTTAAATTCTACAGGAATTTAAATAATTTAACAGAAGCATGAATTTCAGTAACAATGTATAATAACAATTTGCTGAATGTGCTGGATAGTTCATAAACTTGTACATATTAGTTTAGTTTTTAATGGAATGTGTTGTATTACTAAATCTTAGAATTTTTTTTATGTATAACTGTCATTAATTTACCAACATGCTTCTTTAGTTAATATTAAATGTTTTAATTGCTCAAACAGTTACATGCTTTCACACATTCTGTTTACACATTCAAATATTTAAACTTTATTTAAGAAACTGCATGAATTGAGAGCATTAGTTTTTGGGTTTTTTTTTTTCATATAAAAGTTTATGCTCTCAACTCATGCACATTCTTAAATAAAGTTTAATAACAATCACATAAATGTGATTACTCTGGAATTATGCAAGCTAATCATTTCAGCCGATGATGTGTATTAGCATTATGTAAGTAACCTGGGAATCTTTACATTTAGGATGAATTCTGATTATTGAAACCAATTGATTACATGCTTTTAAGAATTAATTACTATAATGTACTATTGGGTTGTCAGAAAAGTCATGACGTATTTTGGCACTCGATGGCGGTTGGGTGGTTTTCGAAGTACTAGAGGCATGCGCAGCTCTGTTATCGCTATGGCATTCGACAGGTACCAGTTCTAGTTGCAGTAGAGAAGGAATAGTGAGCAATTTGGTTGATTTGCAGAGATTTGACATTAAGTTGAAGATGGAAGACCAAACTGTGCATTTTCGCCATATTTTACTGTTTTACTTCCATAAAGGGAAGAACACGTGTCAAGCTTGTGAAAAGTTGCGTAAAGTGTATGGTGATAATGCTCTACAAGAACACAAGTGCCAGTGGTGGTTCGCAAAATTCCGTGCTGGTGATTTTGACCTCAACTATGCTCCTTGGTCCGGGAGGCCAACCGAGGTTGATGATGACCAAATCAAGGCATTGATCTAGTCAAACCCACGTTACACGACACGAGAGATTGCAGACACATTGCACATCCATCATTCAAGCGTTCACGACCACCTGAAGAAGCTGGAATACGAAAGCAAGCTCGATGTGTGGGTTCCTCATGAACTCAAAGAAGCTCAATTGACGGTGCGTATGAACATCTGCGATCTGCTCATTAAACGTGAGGAAAAAGATCCTTTTTTGAAGTGACTGATAACTGGTGACGAAAAGTGGATTGTGTACAACAATGTGCTGCACAAACGGTCTTGGTCCCAACGTTCTGCTTTGCCTCAAACGACATCCAAAGCAGGCATTCATCAGCGGAAGGTTCTGGTCTCAGTGTGGTGGGATTTTAAAGGTGTCGTGTTTTTCGAGCTCCTACCATGGAACCAAACAATCAATTTGAATGTGTACTGTCGGCAATTGGACAGTTTGAACGAATCCATCAACCAGAAACGTCCAGAGCTCGTTCATCGTAAAGGTGTTGTGTTCCATCACGACAACACGAGACCACACATAAGTTTGATCACCCGCCAAAAATTATTGGAGCTTGGGTGGGATGTGTTGCCACACCCAACATACTCGCCTGACCTTGCGCCATCAGACTTCCACTTGTTTTGCTCTCTTCAACAGTCCTTACGTGGTATAACGTTTAATTCAGATGAGGCTGTAAATCAACACCGTGTACAGTTTTTCGCCACGAAAGACAGGCCCTTCTATGAACGAGGCATTCTGCAGTTCACTGAAAGATGGCAAATGGTTATCGAACAAAACGGGTATTATATCATTGATTGATCTTTGTTCTTTCTATCAATAAATGACCTTTGGAAAACATGTCTAAAATATGTCATGACTTTTCCGACAACCCAATACATAAAAATCATGGAGTGCATTTGCCTTCCAGTGAAAAACCCCCATCCCCATCCCAATGTTGAGGAGTGGACTTGTGTGTGAGACATTGTAAATAAAAAAAACTTTTCTATCCTCCTGAGGGTGATAAATGAGATCCTTGACTGGGAGCCAGCTGTCACATTTCTCGGGTCATTCCACGCCAAGTGACTTGATGCCATGTACTGTCACATCACAGATTTTTTTCAATTGTTTTTTTTTTTTGTTATGAATAGGTACCTACGAGATAACCTCAAACTAATTTTTTCATAATTTTTTGATCCAAAATTGGACTTGTGAGAAATTTTTGAAATTTTCAATTTTCACACGATTTAGGCCTTTCACTTTCTCTGTAAGAAAAATCTTCCTGTTTCACTAATTTTTCAACCGATTAGGCTTATTTTGGTATCAAATTAAAGCTATTTATTTTCTCTATCAAAATAAGGTATAAAAAGTGGTACTAATGCTACAAAAAACATTTCACTCAGCTTTCAAAGTGGATTTTAATGACTTTGCACCTTGGTACATTTGGTAAGCGATAGCTTGCAAACCACAACTAACACAAGTATCATATTTTTTTTTTTTTATAGAATGAGCTATCCATATACTTTTTATGATTTAAAAATAAAAAGGGTGTTTTTTGTTGTTATGAAATAAAAAATTAATTTGTTTTGTGAAAATTTTAATTCAAAATCAACATTTCTGAACAGGTTTAAGGTTCCTTACTGAACCTCAAACAAACACACATTTGTGAGAATAGTTAAAATAGTACCCTCTTATGTTACAATGTCATCTAATGTTATTTTCACATTATTTCACTTTTTATGTGGTTATCAAATATTTTTTTGTATTTTTTTTGTATTATATAATTAAAAATGAATACAGATCTTGAAAACCTTGTTGACATTTTTTTTTTTTTTTTTTTTTTGTAAAAGATTTCTGATATGGTCATAGCAGTCTGATGTCCAATGCAGGGCTTAAAATTCAAATTTGAAATGGAAGGGAGTCTCCCCACTTGTGTTTGTAAACGGAGGGGATTGAAAATTTCAGGTGGGGAGTTTTGAATACGTGACTTAATAATATTAAAGGACTCTGGGAAAACAGTAGTAATTTTTCAAACAATATAAGCCACACTTGGTTTTTAAAATGAACAGGTGAATTAGATCAAAAATTTTACTACATTCAATCTAATACAAATTACCATGATTCATTTTACAAAACTAGAGTTGTTCCATTTTGCAATACATTGATATACAATTGCGCCTGAAGTATATGTTTGTCTTTCATTCCTTGCCACAGTTAGCAAGCTTTGATCAGCTGCTGTTTTATTTCTGAGGGTTTATCTAGCCCAATTTCAGAAATATGCGTTAAGATTTTTGTTGCTCAGTGAATCTCAAAATTTTGACTGAATTCTGTTTTGTATGCTAAAGCCACGTTCACATGGTACATTTGTTAAAGGCAACACAATCTGACTTACTTGCAGAAGAACCTCTTGACACTAATGGAAATATGTGTAGATGGTTGCTTATAAAACTCTGAGAAAATTTTGGACATTGGCACATATACCCTTCATTTTTTACAACTATGTTTCGAATAGTGAATATTCCATGTAACTGCATCTTCATTAATTTTCAAAAAAGAAAAAAAACTGGTTTGCCAGGCTTTTGAAAGACTGTACCAAAACTTGTGTGTGTCTGCTGCTACACAGATTCAGATTCTACACACTCAAACTTCAAAAAGTTTTTTTTTTTTTTTTGATTGGAAGTTGAACGACCACCGTGAGCAACTCAATGGGCTATCAGCAGCCGGCCGTCCCTAATTTAGGGCCACTGGTTCCAGGGAAGGGAGAAAGCCAGTGCCGCAAGACAAACACAACATCCATGTCTCACCGGGATCCAAACTCAGACCGCTTTTGGACGAGTGATCACTTAAATCACTGCGCCACCGGTGCTGCCCAAAAAAGTTCCATTGTGGAGGAAGAAAATCTGCAGTATATCTCAATCACAAAAGATAAAATAAACCTTCACATGGCATTGTGATGTGCAAGTTTAGTATTACAAGGGTCAACTAATTTATTATTTCTGAACGTTTCCCTTCAGCAGCTCTGAAAAAACTGTATCTTCTCGAATACTATGTACGAGATGTTTACAGTTCACATAACTAAGACTTTCAGCCATTCAGAAAATCTGCAGTATATCTCAATCACAAAAGATAAAATAAACCTTCACATGGCATTGTGATGTGCAAGTTTAGTATTACAAGGGTCAACTAATTTATTATTTCTGAACGTTTCCCTTCAGCTCTGAAAAAACTGTATCTTCTCGAATACTATGTACGAGATGTTTACAGTTCACATAACTAAGACTTTCAGCCATTCTTCTTGTATGAGGAATGTCGAGTTTTTTACTTTGCAATTACTTATGGAGGGAAAATAACATTTAACAATAATTTAGGACAGTGGGAACAACGCAAAAAAAAAATTGATTACGAAAAAATCTTCGCTCCGTCCGACTTCCGTTTTCGTAAATTTTCCCTTCATTTTGAAACTGAAGCACAATCAGTTATTGAACAAAATTATAATATTTTACAATAATACTGAGCAGAAGGAATATCGCAAAAAAAAGGAAGGATACATTTTTAACGCGCAAATTTTGCGGGTGATCCAAAAACGGATCCAAGATTTCATATATTTATAAATATTTTTTCTTAAAATTTCGTAAGGCGGGAGACTCCCGCCTAACAACTTTATTTCGGCAGGAGCTTAAATTTTTCGCCGGGAATGTAGCAGTTTTCTTTTAAATAATAGTTTCAAATGGGAAAAAAATCTAACAGGTTACTTGTGAATAAAACCAAAAGATTTAGGAAATAAGTTTACATAAGTGTGCCTGTCCTAACAAGAAAAATCTATAGCAGCATGCATTGGAATGGATGACAAAGTTTTCATGAATGAGCATGTCTTAACAGAAAAAATCCTGCAGTTGCCTCCCACTTTATTCCTTCAGTCTCACTCCAGCCTGTTTGAGTGTGATCATGTAGTGAGTGTTTTGGTGGGTCAGTGAATATATATTTTTGTAAACTTTTATTTACATATATAGGTGTTTTTATTATTATTATTTTCATTTTTTTTTTTTATATTATTTCAGATTCTGACTTTAATTTAAGTACTGCTTTATTTTAAATCATGGAAATGTGTTCAGTTGGACATCACCTACAAGAAGACTGTTCATCAACTCAAGTGAAAGGTAGCCAAGAAAAGTTTGTAAGTTGTTCTGAACTTGGGGAAAAAGAAAGGGAACTTTTAATACTGTCAATAACAAAATGTATGAATTTTGAAAACATATGCAACCATCATCTACATTATTTTCTTTCAACATTTGCTGATCGACAAAGGGTATGTTGTGATCCTTTCAAAAGACACAAAAAGAACATCTATAAAAGCCTTAGAACTATTTCACGTCCATTTTCAAGAAAATTTCAACAATGTGTTGAACTTATACCAGGTACAAAACTGTTTATATCTTGCATAAAAATGCTATTTTCAAACTGTTCTTCAGACAATGCTCAAGAAAGCCTTCTTTCAGGCAGTAATTATGAACCAAATGATTCGACTCGTGAATTACTGATTACATTTGTAGAGCTATACAAGACTTTTTTGCTTCAAAACTCAATGTTGTGTGAAGCTACCTCAAGCAATAATAACCGCCTCTAATGGAGTGGCTTTGAATGGAAGAGGTTTTTGATATCATCCTGGAGAATAGTCTGTCAGGCTGCTTCCATGCATGACCAGAGTTTATTTGTGGTGACTGGAGGAGGCGCTTGGTGAACAAATCGATTAGCTACCATGTCCCAGACATGTACTGTCGGGGACATATCCGGCGAACATGTAGGCCAGGGAAGAAGTGCTATCTTCCGTGCACGGAAGAGGTCTTTGCACATGGCCCACATGTGGCCAAGCATTGTCCTGCTGGAATATACTGCCAGGACAACTCTGAAGGAAGGGTATCACCTCTGCCTCTAAAATGTCCCTGATGAATCGCTGGCTGTTGAACTTTCCCTCAGTCAATTAGCATTAGGAGAGATTGCTAACTGAACCCAATGGTGCCCCAAACCGTCACGCTGAGCATCGGACTGGTATGACGCTGCAAAATGCACCCTGCAGGGTGCAGTTCACCATGATGCCTTAGAACACAAATGAGACCATCGTGGTGCATTAAGTTGAATCGTGACTCAACAGAAAACACAACCTGTTGCCAATCAGCACGCCAATGTCTGTGCTCGAGACCCTACTGCAGTCTGAGGTGCATGTGGTTGAAGGTCAAAGGAATGCTCAGCAATGGACTTCTAACGACCAGTCCTCTGTTAAACAGACGACATTGAACTGTACTGCAGGACAAAGCCTGACCTGTGAAAGTGCTGTGCTAACATCATGGATGCCGCTGTGCGATTGGTCAGTACCATGCAGCAGCGGTGTCTGTTCTCCATTGCAGTCATGCGATTTTGCTGTACATTTCCCGAATTTGTGTATCCGAGCCTCATTTGTCCACTGATGTCACATTCGTATCACAGTACTGCCGTTTCGTCTCGTACGAAAGGCAATTTTGCAGTAGGAAAATCCAGTGTCTCTCATCCCAACAATCCTTCCTTGCTCAAAGTCCGTCAGATGTTCATAATGCAACCTTCTTCATGGAAGGGGCATAGTGAGACACAAGATACACCTTTTCGATTCAGTGTCTGCTCTTCACTAATTGCGATATCTCGTTTGAGCCAGCTCTTTATACCCAAAACCGGGCAGTTCAGAGGGCACTGCTCTTAAACCGCATGCGCATTTTCACTGACATTTTAATCATTTGCATGTCCCAATCTATTGTATTGGGTATATAAATAAGTTTTGAGGGATTTCCGTTCGATGTCGTACTTATTACTGCTCACATGTATTTTAAGGTGGCAACACTGCGATATCGCAGTACGAGACGCCCGCTGTAAGAGTCAGTATGTGACGTTCGATTGAGGTGCGAAGACGTATTTGTTTTACTCGATAGAAAATGGTAACTTTCGTCCCGACAAAACAGCATTTGCGGGAAGTGTTAGTGCATTACTTTATTTTCAAGAAAAGTGCTGCCGACAGCTATCGCTTAATGTCAGAAATCTATGGTGAACATTCCCCATCCATAAAAACATGTGAGTATTGGTTTAGACGATTCAAAAGGAACGATTTCGATGTCAGTGATAAAGAACGTTCTGGACCACCCAAAAATTTGCTGATGCCGAACTGGAAGCTTTACTCAACGAGGATCTGTGCCAGACCCAAAAAGAACTAGCAGCAGCATTAAATGTTAGCCAACCATGCATTTCACAATGTTTAGCTGCCATGGGAATGGTGCAAAAAGAAGGGAATTGGGTTCCACATGCTTTGCGGGAAAGAAACCTTGAACGTGGAAAAACCATTTGCGAATTGCTGCTTCAAAGGCAAAAAAAGGAAGGGTTTTTTGCATCGTATTATTACTGCCGACAAGAAATGGATATGGTACGATAACTCTAAATGGCAGAAATCATGGGTGAAGCCAGGTGAACCAAGTCCTTCAATGTCAAAACGCAATATCCATGGTTCAAAAGTAATGCTGTGTATCTGATGGGACCAGAAGGGTGTGATTCACTATGAACTGCTGAAACCATCAGAAACTATTACTGGTGATCGGTATTGAACCCAATTAATGCGTTTAAAACGAGCTCTCACGCAAAAACGGCCGGAATGGGAGAACAGACGTACAACAAAGTCATCTTACAGCATGACAACGCAAGACCACATGTTTCTCGACCTGTGAAAAAGTACCTAGAAGGATCCGACTGGGGAGTTCTACCCCACCCGCCATATTCGCCAGATATTGCGCCATTGGATTACCATTTGTTCCGGTCGATGCAGTCAGCACTTTCTGGAGAACGGTTTAGTTCTTATGAAGACATCAAAAATTGGCTGGACAACTGGATCTCTTCCAAGGAACTGGAATTCATCCTTCGGGGCATACGTTCACTGCCCGAAAGATGGGGTAAAGTTGTAGCTTCAGTGGGAGCATACTTTGATTAATATTAAAATATTGTTTCTGTTCTCCAACAACGAGTTTTGTTCACCTCAAATCCCTCAAAACTTATTTATATACCCAATACATATCCTGTAAGTTTCAAGGTAATACCAGTAGTCCTTCATAGTGTTGCAATTTTTACAAGTAGTGTATTTATTATTTAAAAGTATACATAACAGAAGTGTGGTACCATAGCCAGATACACATTTGTGGAAATGTGGTGGTAAATATTCCCTATTAATAAATGTGGAAACAATGGACGAGAAAGAAATTATCTTTTCATTTTGTTCAGAAATATGTATCTAATATACAGGGTGTACATAAAGGAAGTATACAATTTCAGTATGCTACTGAAAAAGAAAACTTACTTTTAATGTCAAAACACATGGTAACTGTGATTTTTTTTATTTTTTTTAATGTCAGTAGGTCTCCACGTGTGCTTCGTTGGTTGCTAGCAGGATGCTTAAACAATAGTCCAGTTCCATCCACGTATGCTTCAGAATGTCAGGCGTAACAAGGAGGAAGGCTGCAGTAAGGAATTCTTTGAGCTCAGAGATAGATATAACCTTTTTCTTGTACACAGTGTCCTTAATAAAGCCCCAAAGAAAAATATTGCATGGAATAATATCAGGAGAATGGGGTGGCCATACCGTCGACACCCCCCCCATCCAAAGCCCTGAAAAATGGTGGTCTAAAGATCTGCGTACATCCAAAGACCAGTGCGGAGGTGCTCCATCTTGCTAGTAGACGATGTCTTGAATATCCTGGAGTTGTGGAACTGCGAATTGTTTTAACATGTCCAAGTAAGTTATGCCAGTAACAGTTGGTTCAGCGAAGAAAAAGGGCCCTATCACTCTGTCTTCCAATAGGCCAGCACAGACATTAACCTTTGCTGTCTCTTTTGTGTGCTACAACCACATGGGGATTTTCCCTAACCCAGATTTGGTAGTTATGTTTATTCACTCTGCCAGAGACATGGAATGTCGACTCATCACTAAAACAGATCCGTGAAAAGAGTGTGGGGTATTCGTCAATGCGATTAAGCATGTCTACCGCAAATGCTTTTTTATGTAGTTGCTCATTTGGTCGAATTTGGACTAATTGCACTTAATGCATATAGGCGTAGATGTTTATGAAGAACCTTGTGAACTGTTACTCGCAATGTTTCGAGTTCACGAATGGCAACATGGACAGGCTTCAGGCTCCTTAATAAGCCTTATGCACGTCTTCCACCTTTTCATCCGAAATGGAATGTCTCCCGCTGCTTTTGCCGTGTAAGGCTCTTCCTGTTGCTTTGAATTTATTTACCCATTGCTCGATGCTCCTTCGTGTCGGCGGCTGTCTCTTGTACTACGTTCTGAACTTACACTGAACTGTTGTTAAGATTTTGACTCCGCAAACCAAAACACACATGCTGCTTTCTCCACTGGGGAAGCCATATCAGTTGCATTCCGTGTCTGACGAGATTTTTCATTACACGAGAAACCTGGCTACATCTATCATCTGACTTAACAAACTTTAACACTTGCCACGTCTCTTGACATTTAAAGTAGGATTTTCGATCATACTTTTTTTGTAATAGCATACTGAAGTTGTATACTTCATTTCCTGTACATTACACTTTGAATTACAACATCTTTCTTAAAGTCCATTGAAAAATGCAGCATTTTCTTTTTTTGTTTCGGAGTTTAACAGCCATGAGCAAATCTAAGGGCTAAACGCAGTTGTCATTTTCTATTTAGAGCCATTTGTTCCAGGGAGGTGCATGAGCCAGTGACATCAAACAAACACATTACCCACCCATTCTTCATGCGGATATGAGCCCTGGCCTTTCTCGGAAAAATGCTACAAAGCCCGTACCTCAGGCCACCAGGGCGATGTTGTAGACAAGGATGAATGTGTATGTAGTATAAAAAACTATAATAAGCCAGATGATGGATAAGCTATCCTGGTGATGAAGTGCTGGTTTCTGACCATTCGTCCTAGATATGCCCTATTCGATCCCTCATGAGGCATGGGTCATTTGTTTTCTTTACAGCACTGGTTCACTTCCCTCACTGGAACCACTGACCCCAAATTTGGGACGGACGTGTTAATAGTGCTTATTGTTAAACCCCTATTTATAGCCCTTGGGGGTTCCTCATGCTTATTGTTAAAACTCAAAGGAACGATGAATAACTAAATATGTAATGTACAAAAGATACACCTTTCTATCAGCATTTTTTCATACTTTGGCCTTCAGAAATCTACAGTTTCTGTATTAATACATTAAAATGTGTTACATATGGTGACTACAGCTAACAGGCAAATTCAAAGATAAATTATTCATGTATTTGCCTTGGTATTTTGCTCTCAGTGCCATATGCAAGAATGTTCATACATAAGTATCACCATTAGAATTTGTACCTTTAAACCTAACCAAAAAAAAAAGGTAGCTAAAAATTAGCAAGAGTCGCTACTTTTCAAAAAAATAGTGTAGCTAGCAGTTGCTTTTCAGAAAGTGTAGTTGTAGCTGTGGCAAGCTACTTTTTCAAGAATGTAGTTGTAGCAGTAGCAAGAGTCTTTACTTTTAAAAAGTAGTTTTCTAATCACTGGATTTATGAATAGTTACATCTTTCTGCACATTGAAAAAATTAACGATAATAACATACACGAGACTGATGAAGGAAAAAAAAGCTGAACTTTTTAACCGGGTGAAAAATAAGAACGTGAATATAATGCGGCATGAGCAAAACAGAATTGTTCATTGAAATTTATTTACATAAATATTAAAACTGGAGCGCATCACGATATTCCAAACACACACACACACACACACACACACACATATATATATATTTATATTTAACAACAACACAGGATAAATGGAACATCGCGAAGAAAAAAATTACAATTACGGGCAAAATCTTCATTCTGTCCGACTTCCGTTTTAGGAAAGTTTTCCTCCATTTTCAAGCTGCAATACAAATATTTATGGAATGAAATGATATTTAACAACACTACTGAATAGAAGAAACATCGCAAGAAAAAAAGAATTACGACGATAACAGGAGAAATCTTCACTCCGTCTAACTTCCATTTCCGAAAGCTTTGAAAGTCAGAATTCTATCCTCTGACGGATATATAACACCAGCCACTTCCATCATAGGAAGTTTACACAAGATCACCTGTTATCAGAGAGAATTTCCCTTCTTACAGCTTGCTTATGGAATCATCAAATGATATGGCAGCTCCACAAGTGAGATCAAAAATCACAAAACAGAACTGCACTCTCATTGGGTCCCTCTGAAAGATTAAATCAGTAACACCATGTGTGACTGCACACTCACCACCAAAAGCTTGTTTGGCACCAGCTCATCACATCAACATTTGTTGACTACACATAGTTAAAGAAAAAAACGCTCCAACCGACATGAACTAAATTGTTCATGATTTACGAAGTACCATGGGAGTTCCATAAAAACAGAGAGTAAAATCACACAAAATGAATAAATCCTGTACATTTTTTCTTTCGCATCCCGAAGGTTTTTCCTTTGCATAATATTTTTTAAAAATCCATGAAACCATGATTCCACTGCGATCCCATTATGAAACGTTCTGCAAATGATGCTAAAATATGGAAGTTTGTGAGTAAATTTTTCAAAATTAAAAAAAATTAAGTTTTTGAGAAATTTAAGGTCAAAAATTGCATTGTATGACCTTGAAATTAAAAAGTGTCCAAGACTAGCAATGTTACATATTATATGAAAGCTTATAAAATAAGCTACAAAATGGTTTTTACCCCAACCTTCTATCTCATTTCTAGCTTAAGTAATAATTTATTTTGGAATTACATGTCAGTTGAAAATTGCATTTTTTTTTTTTAAGATTTTAGAGGGCCATCACTTTAAAACTACTGCAGACAAAATCCTAAAAAATTGGAATTTTTACTATCTCTAGGGTACAACATTAGGAGAGCCAAATTTGAAAAAAATCCAAGATATTAAGGTTTTTCACCGGATCACTTGACACGGAATGAATGACCCATCAATACAATTTTTATAACAATTTTTATTTTATTTTCATCTGCCACCATCTTGGATATAGGTTCCCTTTCTTTTCTGCGGCAGGCCAAAATAGGGCCTCACAATGGTTTTGAAAAAAAAAAAGCAATCGCTTTCCTCTTATTGTAGATCGAAAGTTTTGGTTTTCGCTATCTTAAAGAGGGCATTTTTCAGCTTACAGAAAATGTATAGAAATGATAGAAAAATATTTTTTTTAACCTTGCTTAAAATGGCGTTGAAATCTGCAGTACTCACAAGCATAATAACCATTTTTGATGGACTGTTAAGTTAAGGTGACTGGGAGTTGGAACCCCAAGTAGGGGATTTTTGTGTAATAACTATGGCCAGGGCTCGACAAAACCCGGGCGCCAGGTCGCCTAAAAATTTCATGCTGGCGCCAAGTATTTTTGCGTTTAATTTATGTATTTAACAGATGTGGTTTTCCTATTCTGAAGTGGGAAAATCTACTTTGTCAATGCATTTTTGAACTTCACTTTTAGTTGGTAAAGTTCGATGAACACTTACCGCACGTGGGGCTTGGCTTTCAATTCATATTTCCGTTATGTGGATGCGGCATGGGGGTTTTTCATTTGGTCACGGGTCCACTTTTTTTTTTTCCATTGGTATTTATTTGGCCTCGTCACTAAATGAGTTTTTTTCCTTTGCTGCATCCTCATTTACTTTAATAATTTATCATAACCCTAGTACTTTCGGTAATACTCCATTACCGTCATCGAGGGACGTTTTGCTCCGACTAGCACGGACCGTGTCAGCTGGGCATTTCGGTGGTTCTTGCGGGCTGCTTCTGTCATCGGCTATCGCTTCTTCTTGGGCGTTGTGGTGCCATCTCTTGTTGGTCACTGATCTCATTTTTCGAACTTTTTCATTTTTTTGCTCAATTTTAATTAAATTTCTCCAGCTGTTTCTCAAAATATTAGGATCATTATGGTTGCAAACTTTTGCCCTATTTTTTTCAATCATTACCGACTCTGCTATTCTGAGGTGTTTTTCGGATTTACAGCTTTTAATGATTTTTATATTTTCAAATTTAGGATATTTTTGGTTATCCAGACAGTATTGAATAAGTGCTGTTTTTCTTCTTACCTCCAATTTTGGAAGTAAATTGATACTTTGTCAATGTTTTTACTGTAATTAAATTGATGAAAACGGCAAACAGCTTTTGCGTGAAGAGGGAAGTCCCGCAATTTACAAGTGACTAACTAGATCGGCGCATTTGTAGCTGTCGCATACAAAAGCTGCTCCGTAGTTAGGGCGCTGAAGCGCTCAAGGCACCAGCTGTTATCAAGGTCTCCTCTGTGGGTCAGGTCGTGACCATCGGTTGAGGTGATCTGCTAAAGTAGGAGGAGCTTGCTCCCCGCAGAGTTAGTGGCGTCTGCCGCTGCAAGCATGTACAGAGCGTGTATTCTGTTATGATTGTGTTCAAAATTATTAGAATGTCAGGAAGGTACTTTATGACAACTACACAGGGTCAGAATAAAAATAATTATCCTTTTCCTTTGTAGTATACTCCTATAACTCCAGATTTTAAAATTTTCTCTTTAAAAATACTTCAATCGGGACTCGCATGTCGCTTCTAATATATTCAATTCTTCAGACTTATACAACTGCATGTGAAATAATTTATATACCTACTGGATTATTTTATTTTAATCTTTTTAGCATGTATAAGGCTGTGTGAAAGAGAAATTGATTCACCAGTGGTAATAATTTTACTTTTCCCCAATTGCTCTGTAATGGTTTAGCGGAGAGGGACTGTGTTATTTCCTTCAATGCTATTTTTGATGCTGGCTCAATTATTATTAATTACTAGTCGTGAATCCCATATTCATAATGAGATTCTTCCACGTATTCGTGGAATTCCGCTTTTTTTGCCATCATTTGGGTCATTTTCCAGACCGATGCAAAACTGAAGATAATTTCTTGGGGGAGGGGGGGTCTTTCCCATTTGGGGACAGTATATTCATGTTTAGAAAGCTTAAGTTAACGGAGTTAAATGATTCCCCCACAATCGTGGGGGTTTTTTCTAGCGATGTTTCTTATACCCAGTATTGTTGTTAAATATCATTTCATTCCATAAATATTTGTTTTTCAGCTTGAAAATTTTGCCAAAAACGGAAGTCAGGCGGAGTAAAGTTATCTCCCGTAATCACGATTTTCTCCCCGCAATGTTTCCCCTCTCCTGAGTTGTTAAATGTTATTCCCCTTGTGTTGTATTTAAGCTTCATAAGCAAGGGGGAATTTCCTAAAATGAAACTGAACGAGTTGGAAAATTTGTAAAAAATGATGCATGGTGTTCAAAAGCATTCATGTTCTCAAAGTTGCACCATTTACACGATGTATTTGTTAAGCTTTGATATCATGCAGTCGTGCAGGAAAGTTTTCAGCATGACAAATGAAATTGTCATTGGAGGAAAAAAGAAAGAAAAGCGACAATGAAGAAATCGAGAAAGAATGATAGCAGAAAAAAAATAAAAAATTACAGAATGAATGCTCTGCAGCTGCAGTCAACAAAAGAAACGGAAAGTAGTTCGCATTCTTGCTGCAAATTTTGATTTTTCACCCTGTTAAACAGTTCAGCTGTTTTTTTTTTTTTTTTTAGTCTTTCGTTGGTCTCATATGCATATTATTTCCCAAATTGCACAGTACAAATACTTGCCTTTATACCGCATTATTCCTCCATTTGCTCCTTATAAATTCATAACTCAGGTGGCTTTTATTCGTCTTCTATTATTTTCACATTTCCAAAAAACAGCTGTTTAAATGCACATTTATATCTTGCTATGATTTTTATAATTGATTATTCTGCTTTATTTATGAGTAATAGTTGTGATAATATTTTCAGTACTTCTGAAATTGCTTCGTATTAAAGCATGCGGAGTGGCTTGTATTAGAAACTAGATGCCTTCAATGTAGCCTAGTGAAAGGTTGAAGTGGAGTACGTTCCTCATTATAAATGTAAAATAATAAACCACAGAAGTTATTACCATACTTCTGTGGTTTGTTATTTTACATGAAACCGATTTCTTGTCAGATCGTACTTTGATGTAATCATTCCGCAGGACTTTTCTTGGAAGTTAATATTTGACAGTGCAACTGCAGATGGCTTTCCATTTTCTGCTAGGAACTGCCTTTAATTTTTTCTGTTAAATGTTTTAAGGCCATCCAAAATTAAAGGAAAGCTGCTTCTCCCGCGCCGCTTGATCCTACAGGTGGGACGCACGCGTCAATAATAGCAAGTATGCGTGCTCAAAGCAATTCCTCCTTTCGTAGAGAAGCACACTCTGCGCTTGGAAGTGGGAACTCGTAACTTATCGGGAGCGAACGGGCTGATGGCTGAAGCTTCGGCAATTACGCTTGCCGACAACTACTGCCTTTGTTCAGCGGATTGAATTTTACATCAATTTTTTTCTTCTTCGGATTTTGTATGTTGCAACAGAACTTTTAAGCTTCAAAGTTAGCTGAAATGCTGAAATTCAGTTGTGCAGGAAGCGTTTTGACCAGTCCCGTAGACAGGCATAGAAATTAGGAGGGGGGGGGTAGGTCATTGAGGTCGGGCGGCTCTCCTCTGGCTACGACCCTGGTTTTGACCTTTGTCCGTTCGGTTTCTTTTGCACCCTCCTCTCCCGCGTGCCGCAAGTCGGCAAAACAAAGCATGTGACTAACCCTTGACCTAGGGCGAGTTGCAGCGGAAAACATTCCATTTATTTCTCTGGCTCCACTTTCATTGTTCCCCTTCTACCTTACTCTCCCTGTAGGCAGATAGCGTCACGAAAGGTCGCGTACCTGCAAACTGGTTGTCATTAACAGAGAACCCTTCTGTGGTGATAGTTCAACTTTAGTCGCATGCTCACGCATTTTATTTTATTTTGGTTTCAAGATTCTGTTGTGTTTTTTAACCTCAGCTTTGTGTGTTTTATTCATTTCAAAAAATGAAACGAGCAGCTGCAAGCAGAGATTGGAAAATGGGAAGCATCAGTTGTCATTAACAGAGAACCCTTCTGTGGTGATAGTTCAACTTTAGTCGCATGCTCACGCATTTTATTTTATTTTGGTTTCAAGATTCTGTTGTGTTTTTATAACCTCAGCTTTGTGTGTTTTATTAATTTCAAAAAATGAAACGAGCAGCTGCAAGCAGAGATTTGGAAAATGGGAAGCAATCCCGTTAAACAAGTTTTTTTTGGGATTCCACAAAAAAGGAAAGATCCTGAGCCTTCCATTTCATTAGAAGAAACTGAGGTGGAAGTTAGTACAGAAGATCTGAACCTCCATTCCCCTTCACTGGGTCAAGCATACAGTGGAAAAAGGAGGAAATTTCAAACAGCATGGTTAAAGGATTTACTGTGGCTTACTTTTAATGAAAGAACAGGTATAGCACAATGTGAAACATGTGCTGCATTTCCTGGGATAGCGGATATCAGTTCTAAAGTGGTAAAGGGTTTTGTTGGACCTTTCAAACTGGAAACATTTAAAAAACATGAAAAGTCATATCAGCATCAGAAATGCATGGTAGCACAAAATGCAGAATTACATCCAGAAACTACCCCTATTGCAGTGTGTGTAAAAAAAATGGATCAAAAAATGTTTGAGCACATGAAATCTGTTTTTAATATTGCCTATTTCATTGCTAAAAATAATAAACCTTTTAGCGACTTGGAAGGGCAATTGTTATTGGCAGAAAAATTACGTATTGAAGTCAGAAAAGAATATAACAATGACAAAAGATGTAAAGAATTTGTGTCTTATATTGCAGCAGGGATAAGAAATGAGCTGATTTGTGAACTAAAAGATCAGAATTTTGTAAGTTTATTGCTGGATGGATCAACAGACAAAGGAGGTGTAGAAGAACTTATATTATATGCAAGATATCTGAAAGACAAAGGAATAAAAAAGAAGTATTTTTATCCATCATTCCACTTGAAAGTGCAACTGCAGATGGATACATGAAAGCACTTTATAGCAAACTTGAAAGACTAGAGCTGTCAGAATGGTTAAGTTCCAATCATCTGATTGGTATTGGGACTGATGGAGCAGCCAGTATGATTGCTGAGAATGGTGTAGTTCAGAAGATCCGTCAAACATTGAGCCATGTGGTAGGTGTTCACTGTATTGCACACAGATTAAACTTAAGTGTGTTGAGTGCTGTAAATAATGTAAAATTCATTGATGACATTGATACAGCTCTTAAGAAACTGTACAAATTTTATCGGTCATCACCAAAGAGAATGCGTCAACTGAAGCAGGTATCTGAAATTTTGCAGGGCCAACTTTTAAAATTTCAATTTCTCTACAAAGTAAGATGGGTTTGCCAGTAAAGTTGGTGCACTTGCTGCTTTGGTAAAAGATTGGAAATGTGTGGTGGTACATCTTGAAGATATTTCTAATAAGAAAGGTGATGCTTCTGCAGTTGCAAAGGGTCTGTTGAAGAAACTGAAGGATTTCAGGTTTGCCCATATGCTACACTTTCTGTTAGATTATCTTACTGTATTTAAGAACCTGTCTCTCATATTTCAAAGGCAAGAACTTTTTATGAGTGCTGTTGAACTGCACATAAAAAGTACTGTAACAACACTCACTGCATTGATCGATGTTCCTGGTCATTATGAAGACATGTTCACCAGTAGCACAACACTGAAAGGCATTTATCAAGAAGTGCAACTGCATGGACTGAATGCCAGTTCAAGTACTTCCTTTGAAGTTAACAAAAAAAAAAACCTGGTGCAATGCGGAGCACAATATTTACAGTAAAGATTTCTGGACAATCATAACATCATTCAACATTGCAGGGTTTTTGATACCTTCACGTGGCCAACAGGAAAGGATCTGGAGAAGTTTGGAGTTGATGAAATAAGAGCCCTAGCTCAACATTTCAAAAAACAACTATCATCTCCAGATATGAATAGCAAAACTTGCATAAATCTTCTCCAGAACGAATGGTATGAGTTTAAGGTGCTTGGACAAGAAATGAAGCTCAGCGAATTGTTGAACAAAGTGATGTCTAACAGTGACAGATTTCCAGTTTTAGGAAAACTCTTATCAATAGTGTCAGTATTGCCTGTTTCCCCTGTAAGTTGTGAAAGAGGTTTCAGCTTGATGAACCTTATTAAAAACAAATTTCGATCATCAATGGAAGCAGAGAGCTTAAATGATTTAATGATGATCAACTTTAATGGCTCCTCATCTGAATTTGACCCTTCAAAGGCTATTGACAGGTGGTATTTTTGTGCTAAAACCACAAGACATATTTATTTATGGCCATAATAGGGCATCTGGGATTTAGTTTTCTTACAATGCTCTTTTCTTTTTTTTTTTTTTTTTTTTTTTTTTTTTTTTTTTTTGGCTTTTACTCAGTAATTTAATTCTATCTCATTTGTTTAAAAAAAGTTTCCACATTTCAATCCTTCAATTGCTGCACAATAACAGCTAATATTAATATAATTTAATTGAAAGCAATATCATAAACAGTCTCCATATTATAGGAATTGTGAAAAATCACCTGCTTTATTGTCATAAGTAAATTAAAAGACAAATATAAATTCAAAGACATAATTCTAAAGAAATTATGAGTCATGCAGCAAACTTACTGCACGTTGTGGTTCTGGAACTGAAATATCTTTGTGATTTCAACAAGCACCTAGACGTAAGGTATGTTTCTTATCGATATGTTTCATGTTATTTGTCAATGGTATGTAAAATACATTTTACTCGATTATATATTTTTATGCTGCCCAGATTTCTTAAAATTGAGAGTAAATAAGAGGTAAAAACAATAAACCTTAAGTCTTCCCCTTTCTGTTTATTGATATTTTATCAACTTTAAAGAAAACGAATACCCCTCCCCCCTCCCCCGCTACACAACCCTGGCTCCTAAATTTTGGAGGTGGCTCCTAAATCTGAAGATTGTCAAGGCCTGACTATGGCTATTAGAGTTTTCAGCTATGGAAAACTTAAGTCTGGGAGAAGACACACGCATGCACATTTCAAGCAAATAAAATAATTTATTTTGGACCTTCAGATATTTTTGTTAAATACATAGTACATAAGCTCAACAAGGAGAAATATTCTACTTTTGTGTTAAATGTGCAATCAAATAAAAGTAATTTAACCTGTTGACTGTAAAGTTGTAATAAGGTACAGGAATTTTCTTTAGTTAGCTTTCATGCAGTGCACATACACCGCTGGCCACCCAAAATGCAACATCAAGAAGGAAGCATCCGATTGGCCTGAAATACGCAGCATGCGTCGCCCGCAAGAGGTCATGCAAACGATTAGCATTGCAGAGCATATGCAAATCATGTGCGCCCGGCACGCCACCGAGAAGCACTATAAGAAGGGTGCACAGAAGGCGGGGCGTAAGTACTGGAAGTGTGTTGTGCTGCCGGACCTGCGCGTGGGAAGCTTCCTGATGCCTCGTCGCAGAATACGGCAGTCATTCCAGCACGTTTCGAAGTTCGACAGAGGACGAATAGTGGCTTATCACGACAGCAGTTTATCGTACTGTGACATCGCCGCCAGTGTGGGATGACATCCAGCCACAGTGAGGCGAGTATGGATTCGGTGGGTGCCGGAGGGACGGACGGACCGACGTGAGCGATTGCCACACCTGCGGCACACCACCGAACAAGAGGACTGGCATGTTGTGCGTCGGGCATTGACGGCTCGCAACACCACATCACGAACGTTAGCGCAGGAATTAGGTTGTGTTGCACAACAACCTGTGTCAGCACGTACCGTTCGACATCTGCAGGAGCGGGGACGTGTCGCACTGCGGCCATTGCTCCGATTACCATTGATATTACACCACCGGCGAGTGCTGTGGCAGTGGGCCGTTGAACGCCGCACCTGGACTACGGAATGGCACAACATTGTCTTCTCCGACGAATCCCGCTTCTGCCTGCAACACCACGATGGTCGGATCCGCGTGTAACGACATCGCGGCGAGAGACTGTATGACACCTGCATTATGCATCACCATGGCAGTCTGTTGCCTGGCGTTATGGTTTGGGGCGCAATTGGATTTGACACCCACACCCCTCTGGTACGCATCGCCGGTACACTCAACAGCCACCGCTATATCTCCAACGTTTTGGAGCCTGTAGTCCTCCCTTACCTGCAGGACCTGCCAGCGGCCACGTTTCAACAGGACAATGCGCTCCCGCACGTGGCACACATCATGCAATAATTCTTCACAGCCCACCAGGTGTCACTGCTGTCGTGGCCCGCCTGTTCTCCCGATATGTCGCCCATCGATCACGTCTGGTCGCTGATCGGCAACCGAGTAGCCCGGCAAGCACCACCCGTGGCTAAGCCTGATGAACTGTGGCAACGTGTAGAAGCAGCCTGGACTGAAAT
This sequence comes from Macrothele yani, assembly GCA_039090855.1. NCBI lineage: Eukaryota > Metazoa > Arthropoda > Arachnida > Araneae > Macrothelidae > Macrothele > Macrothele yani. The sequence goes on from CM077014.1 coordinate 9,640,607, forward strand.
ACCCCAAGCCCACATCCAAAGCCTCTTTCGTTCGATGCTGCGGCGTGTAGTGGCTGTTATTGCCAGCCATGGGGAGCCACAGGAAATATAGATGTCTGTGTGTTCCACAAGTCGCACGGGCCTGTAATCTCAATCGTTTCATCTTTGTATCTGTTGTTATGTGTCCAGTAAATCTGGCTTTGCTATCTCGTGTCCTTTTTGGTGTTGCATTTTTGGTGGCCAGCAGTATAAATACTTTCAAAAAAATGAAAAAAGAAAAAGTCCAACCTAATTTTTTTTGTATCAATAATAAAATGCTTGCCCTAGTTGCTTGTGAATGCTGAGTCCCCTTTCTCTCCCCCCCCCCCAAGCATTCCTCCTTAAGGACTTCAAAATAAAGTTCTATCCTCACTTACTATCTCTATTTTTGCCGCCTCCCTACTAAAATTTCTAGTCATTGTGGATGTTTCTACTTCCTTCAGTTTAGAAAAAAGGTCTTGAACTACAGACTGTGAGAAATATTATTTCACTGATGGTTGTTCTGCACAATATAAAAACTGTAAGAATTTTCTGAACTTGTGCTGTCATAAACAGGATTTTTTAGACTGGTAGGGAAGTGGTCATTTTTTTGCAACAAGCCATGGCAAGTCACCATGTGATTGTATTGGTGCAGTTGTAAAAAGGCTAACAAAAGCCAGTTTGCAGCGACCTTTAGCTCAACAAATAACATCTGCAAAGATAATATAAAAGAAATTACATTTTTCTTTGTGTGTGCCAAAGAGATGAACAAAGTGCATAATCAACTTAGTCCCCGTTTTGAGAAAGCAAAAACTCTTCCTAGGACACGTACAATGCATCACTTTACACGACTTCCCAATTTCAGAATTGGTGCTAAGGGATTAAGTTCTAATAAATATTGCAGCATTATTTCCGAAATCAGTGTAACTAATTTTCAAAATGAGTTACAGTTAAATGCTAACTGCTGCGTAGCATGTGTATACGATTCCTGTTGGTACGTAGGATATGTTGAAAAGATTAACTATGATGAAGGTGATGTGACTGTTCGATTCATGCATCCACATGGGCCTTCATCTTTTTATTGGCCTAATAATGATTGTTGTGAAGTACCTCTGACACACATATTATGTTTGGTTGTGGTAAACACTGCAACAGTAAGAACATGTACAGCCTATCAAAACAGGCTGAAGACCTGGTTCAGTCAAAGTTTTTTACATATGAAAATCAATAATTGAGTTTAGTTTTAATTCAGACTGACAGAGAAAAAAATAAATTTATCTCTTATGTACCCAAGGAAAAGTTCATTTATAAATAAAACAAATGTATCATTTGATATCAAAAGAATTCATAAAATGGTTTGTTCCATTAGTTTATATTTTTATTAGAAATTGTAAGAAATTTAGTCACCTAATCTTTGCAGTTGCTTGTATTCTTAAAAACAAAAACAAAAAAAAAACAGCTTGGGATAGCATAGGTGGCCCTATTGGTCGCATTTTTTGCAATTGGCGATTATTTTTAAGTATGGCAACAGTATAAAAACTTTGGTGATTTGACTGGTGATTGTAAGCACAGCTTTGCAGGCCAGTGCTTTGATTAGTTACAAATTGAAAGTGGTCAAGTATTAAATTCAACAGTAACAAATATAGTGAGTTGCAAGCGTACTCACAGAAATGATGTTGCTGCTAAATTTTGTGAATCGTAAATTGTACAATATGCTATGGTAAGGTGTTTTTCAGTTTTTTTTATTTACCTTATGTATAAATTAAACACACAGCATTTGGTAGTTAAAGGTATTTCAATATAATTCAATAAGACTTAAAAATATTTTGAAAACAGAAAAAAGCATAAATATTCACAAGTTTCTGTGCATTTCTGAGTGCTTTAAATGTTACTATTTTTCACAAATATTTCAGAGCCTGTAACTTCTAAACCAGTTTGAACCACAAAATGATACTCATAGGTTTTGTTGAGTGCCAGTACAGGCATTTTTGGTGGGAAAAAAAAATTAAGTTTTTATCTGGTCCCTTTTTTGAGATATGTAACCTTGAAATCTGCAAAAGTTGAAAATTTTGCAACTTTGAGGGGTGGGGCACAGTGGGAAGGGGACCAAACCCAGACTTAAGTTCTCTATACTTGAAAACTCTACTAGCCATAGTTAATACACAAAAATTCCCAACTTGAGGTTCCAACTCTAAGTCGGTATTAGTGTAGCACGTATCCACCTGAAAGAAATTGTTTCCCCTTCAGTGTAGCACGTATCCACCTATAAAAAAGCTTATTCCTGTCAGTGTAGAGCATATCCATCTGTGAAAAGAACTACTTTTGAACTTCTTATATAACATTTTTGTATTTTTGGTGAATTTAATTTTTTCAATTTAATTTTTTTTTTTTTTTTGGTTTTTTAATACAATGAAAACAAAATACTCATACATACATTAACTTTCACACTAAAGGATATTGTTGAACTATTTCAGCTACAATACTATTAAATGGTGCCTGCTCATACTCACCAGTATTCGGCCAAATGCCCAGGAAGCAAGACACCATGGCTGCCAAAGCATGTTTCTCAAAATTTTTGTTTTCACGTGACCCCAGTTGGTTTCAATGTTTTGAGTGTGGACACCAGTTATCGGGTCAATGAAATTTTGATGGTGGTTGACTGTTTGGTGTTGGAAGTTGAAACCCGGCCACTTATGAATGTTATGATAAGCCGCCCATTCATCGGACCAGATTCTTGTGCCAGGAGCCACGTGACGTTGTATGATGGGACGCAAGGTGGCTTCATTTCGTCAAAGAACATGGAACATTCGAAGTTCTTGAGTCCCATTTGAACGTTTCCAAAGCAGGCCAAAAACCCATGGTCCAACCACTTGATTTCCGTAATTTTGACGGGCAGGAGGCACGCGATTTCCTTGCAGCATTCGACCATGGTTATACTTATGACAGCCCCTCATCAAGCTTTCATCAATCTAGATAATTTCACAAGGTCTGCCCATTGCTTTTGCGTCATTTAGTGCACATAGGCATGCATCTCAGATGTAGTTCCGCCAGTCTACCAGTGTATGATTCTGGGTTACCAGATTGTGAATCATGGCCTTTCTTTGTGTTAGTTAATGACAAATCTTTTTCCCATAAGTACAAAATTACCAAAGCTGCCTGGACTGAATTTTTCGTTTGTGATCTGCTGTTAGCACTAACCGTTGCAAGAAATGAAAGCAAATGATTTCCTTCGGATGCTGCTTGAATTTCACCACCCACAACTGCACTTTTTTGCTGCATGACAGTTTTTGCATTTAGAACATCTAAATCCAGCATAATCCTTTTCCCGCATGTGTTTGGAACGTGGTACCACTATGCCAGTGCAGCCAGGTGTGCCTAGTAAACATCGTTGTTGCTGTTGCACTGCTGCAGCTGCTGTTTTGATAAAAGTAAACCATTCCTCTGGGCAAATTCAGTTGCAAGTTCCTCAGTTGTTGTTAAGGCACAAAACTGGAACATATCTGGATCCTGCACAGCCATTAAATTTCAGTCAGAAAAAAACACTATTGCACAGACTGCTGTAATAGCCTTGGAACCAGACTACTGCTCTAATAGCCTGGGAACCAGGCACAGGCTCTTGCAGCTCAATATTCAGATGTAACAAAAAAAATGAAACATTAGGTCTGTGAGTTCAAAAAACCCATTTTCAAGGCTATAAAGTATAGTATGTCATTTATTTACGCAGGTAGATAGGTGCGTGCTTTAATGACGGGGATAAGTTTTTTTATAGGTGTATATGTGCTACACTGAAGGGGAAACAATTTCTTGGAGGTGGATACATGCTACACTAATACCCTCCCAGTCACCTTAACAGTCCATCAAAAATGGTTATTATGCTTGCGAGTACGGCAGATTTCAACACCATTTTAAAGCAAGGTTAAAAAAAAAATTCTATCATTTCTATACATTTTTGGAAGCCGAAAATGTCCTCTTTAAGATAGTGAAAACCAAAACTTTTGATCTACGATAAGAGGAAAGCAATTGCTTTTTTTCTTAAAACCATTGTGAGGCCCTATTTTGGCCTGCTGCAGAAAAGGAAAGCGAACCTATATATATAAGATGGTGGCAGATAAAAATAAAATAAAAATTGTTTTGAGCTACTCACTGATAGGGTTAAACAATGTGAGGGGTAAAGGTATATACAGGGTGCCCAGTAAAGTCCTTCCTCAGCCCCACAACTTTCGAACACCGACAGCTATAGCCATAAAAACGGTGTCTAGGTACAGTAAAGTGGCTATGCGCTATTTGATGAGACCGCTTACAGCGACTCCTAGCGGCAAAGTCAGGAGTTAGCTTGCCGATCTCGAAAACTATACGAGATACAGGAAAATAGTCAATTACAAAGTTGTAGAGCAGCATCGATTTAGTACAAAAAGACACCTTGTGCACATGAATGCTAAGAATAGAACGCGTACAACTCTCGTTTGTTTGTTCGCGATGTCAAACACTGTTACGTCACAAAACGCGTCAGAAAGGAGTAATTAGTTGTCACTAGGCACATTTACCGTAGGTGCTCAATGTGCTCTGCGTCAGCCACAATACATATTTGGACTCTAGATTGAATCTCACGCTGCACATTTTGCAGCATGTCAGGTGACACGCTGGAACAAGCATCAGTCATATGGCGTTGAAGGTCCTGCAATGTTGTCGGAGGGGTCTGATACACCTGCTCTTTGAGGTAGCCCCATAGGAAGAAGTCCAATGGGGTGAGGTACGGTGAGCATGCAGGCCACTCTATGCAACCACCATAGCCGATGATTTGTTACTCGAATGTCTCGACCAGGTACCTTCTTACATTTCCTGGCTGGTGCGGAGGGGCGCCGTCATGTTGGAACCAAACATTTCGCAGTTGAGGCAACAGCAGGTTGTCCAAAAGATCGGATAATACGTACTGTAGAAGCTCCAAGTATCGGGCTCCCTGTTAACATACTCTTGTAAAACACAGGTCCGATGAGGCTGTCTTTGTAAATGGCGCACCAATAATTAATGGACCATTGCACCTGATGACGAACTAGTAGACCATGTGCAGGATTTTCCAGCGCCCAATAATGGGTGTTCTGCCTATTGTAGATGTCATCACGCCTAAAACATGCCTCATCTGTCCAAATAATGTTGGCAAGGAACGTTGGCTGGACCTCTAATTTGTTCATGACGAAGTTACACCAGCCGTAACATCGCTCAGCATCCCCTGGCTGTAGTGCATGCAACGGTGTTGGACGGAACGGATGAGCACCTGATCGATGCAGGATTTGCCATACGCGGCTTTTTGAGAGGCAACACTCGGCACTAACCTCTCTTGTGCTGCTCTCAGGATTGTTAAGGACGTATGCTAAGAAATCCTCTGGTTGCACTTGACAGCCTACAGCAGCTGGTCTGCCGGATCGAAGTCGGTTGGTCACGCAGCCCGTCTCCCTTAACCTATTAATAGCATTGAGGATGGTCTTCCATGATGGATGCGATATTGAAGGAAAACATTCACGATATAGCCGTTCTGCCTTTCTTGTATTGCGACCATATTCACCATATAAGAGCAACATCTCGCAATACTCATCATTGGAATATTTCTCCATGACCGCGAGATTTGACATACACATCGGAAACTCTCTTTTATACCTGCCGAAAAGGTAATACGTTCCGTACTTATTTGCATATCACAAATTGTCACGATCGCCACCGAGTCCACTCGTTTCTTACAGACAGTGACTATAGCATGGACCCGACGAGGATCGAACCAAGTTCCTATCGCATGCAAAGAGCGAGCGCTACCACTGGGCCATGAGTCGGGCTAGTGCTTTGCGGAAGGCGATATTATTTCCTTTCTGAAGCGTTTCGTGACTTAACAGTGTTCGACATCGCGAACAAACAAATGAGCCTTGTACGCGTTCTATTCTTAGCATTCACGTGCGCAAGGTGTCTTTTCGTACTAAATCGATGCTGCTCTACAACTTTGTAATTGACTATTTTCCTGTAACTTGTATAGTTTTCGAGATCGACACACTAACTCTTGACTTTGCCGCTAGGAGGCACTGTAAGCGGTCTCATCGAAAAGTGCATAGCCACTTTACAATACCTAGACACCGTTTTTATGGCTATAGCTGTCGGCGTTCGAAAGTTATGGGGCTTACAAAGGACTTTACTGGGCACCCTTTAAAAAATTGGGTAATATCATGTAGGAATGTCCTGTATATAAAAAACACACCATTTTGAATTATCATTTTTTTCTTCGCCAAAATTGTGAATTACCCAAAGTTTTTTTTTTTTTTTTTTTAGCTGAAAGCTTATGTTATAATACACAAATGAAAATATTTTTAGCAAATTTGAAGTGGGGGCTCATTTTGAAAAAAATTGTTTTGTTTAATAAAAATGTGGCTTATTTTTCCATGTCTTTTGTCACTAAATTTTAAAAAAAGTGTATCTTTAATTTTAAAAATGTGCAGAAACAACTTGTTCCAAAATGTATGGATCATGAAGATCATTTAAGAAAAAAAATTATGTCTGCAACAGTTAGTCATCTGTGAAGTTTATGAATTTTGTTGTCCTACAGTTAGTTGTGAAAACTCATAGTGCGAAAACTTTAAAGGCATAGTGTACCCAATTTTTAAAGTGACATTACTCAAGATCTACTGGACTGACTGACCTAAAATTTTAACAGGTTTCATTTCTTACCAATACAATACTTTGTACCAATTTTCACAAAAATCTGAGATGGGTGCGTGACATGCCCTGGGTGATCTGACGTGAAATGACCCACATGCAATTAAGAACATGAAACAGGGAAAAGCTCCAGGAGAAGAGGGAATTACCGTGGACATTATGCAAGAAGAGAAATTTAAACTAGACTTGCCCAAGTCTTAATTAGATGTTTCAATTTAAGGGAAGATTCCTGATTAAAGGAACAATGCTACAATGATCCTGCAACATAAAAAAAGGTGACACTGAGGAACTCAGGAACTACAGGCCCATCAGCCTCCTATCAGTGGTTTACAAAATCTTCACTACGGTTCTTTCACTTCACTTGAAGGCCAGGGAGCATAAAACAGCGCGACGTGGCAGCGCCCGGTGCAGATTCTCAGAAAGATGTGGATTGTTTTTCTATTTTCTTAAAATTCATTGCTTTTTAAGGTTTCTTTAAATTTTAAAACAAAGGAAGGGAAATTTTCACGTACTTTTAACATTGGCTCCCGTTTAAGACATAAAGCTGTAATCGATAGATGACACTCACAAACGGTTCTTCCCCATGCATTTTACTTTAGCTTTCTTTCTTCCATATTTTTCAAACACATAATTTAAACTTGATGAGATAGAATTGCCTTTTTTGAGCTTTGAATCTTGGAATCGATATTTTAATGCACTTTTAACACATCACGCACGTTTCATGTGGCATTTCGGAATGTAATGGTCACAATTTTACCTTTTTTTCCCCCTTTTCTTTTTTGGCATGGAGGCCTAAATTTTAATCTAACTGAAAGTTAAATTAAAGCGATTTTTTTTACAAGATATTTAAAGCGTTTTCTCTGTTAACACGGCCTTCGGCATTCCATAAGTTGAGTTTGCAGAGGATAATTGCCTATCCTTCCTGGACATTCAACTAAAGAAAACAAAAATAGTTTTGAATACTCTGTGTTCAGAAAAGCAACTTACATACCTGTACTGATACCATACTCGTCGCACCATCCAGTGATACATAAAAAAAACAGCATAGTAAACTTGATACGGCGAGCGTACACACACACATCTAACAACAGGCTAAAAAATCAAGAGCTAGAGTTTATCTCGAAAATATCACAAGAGTATGGGTACCCGAGCAAGCTAATTAATAAATGGATACATGAGAGTAAAAAGCATATGACTCAGAGTAAAGAAGGCCAAGAAGTGCACAACCAAAGGAAGATGAGAAATAAAAAATTGAAATACATTGGAGCTTTCCCATACCTGGAAGGAGTGAGTAAAGAAATCAATAGGCACTGTGCTAAATATGACTTACAACTAGGAAGCTCAGTGCACACCGTGAAAAGTATGACTGTCAACAAAAAAACAGAGGAAAAAATGCTAGAAGAATCAGGAACCTACGAAATTCCAATTGCACACATATCCCCAATATCGTACATTGGAAGTACGAAAAACAGATTAAAAAAAAAGACTTAAACAACACATATCTAACTGGCAAAAAAGAAGCCAAAACGGCTTTAGTGCAATTCTGCTTGGAAAACCGGACATTCCCAAAGTTTGATGAAATTAAAATGCTAAAAAAGAATAAAAAATCGGAAAGGCAAATGAGGAGGGAAGAAGCAATATTAATCTACAAAAATAAAGCAAGGGTATGTAACCAGAACGACCCTAGCACATTATCGGGCCTGTGGAAAGAACTAATAAGACAAGAAAAACAACAACAAAAGAAAAACAGGCAAAAAAAGACAAGAAAACCAGGATAAGAGAAGAAATTAAAAAAATTAAAAAAAAAAAAAAAAAAAATACGAAAAAAAGTGTTCTTAACGAAACATAGATGGCGCCAGCCGGGCTTGATAACGAAATATATCCAGAAAAGTTTTTCCGACGAATGGCAACAAGGAGTATCGGACTCCATTAGCGCGAAGTTAACCACGAACATCGGTGGTAAAGTCGCCACGCTCCTGAAGATGCCCAGAGTATGGGCGAAAATTTCGAGTATAAAGAACGGTAAAAATTGATGTTTGAATCCTAAAGCAAAGATCCAATGAGTATACCCAGCGAAAAGTGTGAGAAGTAAAGCCAGTCATCGCATACAACGGCCTTTAGGACAATAACCTCAACAAAGACCGGAAAACACGTGCGTGAAATGTCCCCGTCGCTAGAAAGGAATGCCAAGGTAAGCATTATCCGCTAGTTTTCTGTACAAGTTACTTTGAAATATCGCACGTAAAAGAGAATAGTACAATAATTAGAGCTATATAATAGTCAGAATTAGAACTACTAAGTGGAATTGATGTAAAAAATAGTTGAACATTCTCACATTAAGATAGAATTAAATATATTAATCTGATTAAAAGCCTTGAGTAAGTGTTTTAACTGCTGTAAATAACATTTTTATTTTTTTTATTTTTTTTGCCAAAACTATCTGCAAAATCTGCTAATAATTTGGAAACTATCACATACGGTGTACGCGTGTACATCTATATTCTGCGACTCTGGCTAATACCACGATAGTTCTTGCATTCAGTCTGATCACCTTTTCCCTTATACAAGGGAACAATAATAGCATCCTTCCAATATCGAGGGACCACTCCTAACTCCCAGCACAACTGGCAAATTTCAGTTAACCAGTCAATTACAGAGTCACCATCATATTTCAACATCTCAGCAGTTGTGCCATCAACTCCCGGAGCCTTAACCATTCTGAAGAGATTTCAGAGCTCTACACACTTCTTCTCTTGAGATCCCTCCTGTGCTTCCATCCCTCAATGTGACATCATCTGCGTGTGTCTCAGAATCGCCTTTGCTTTCCTGATCTAATAACTCACAGAAGTATTCACCCCATCTTTCACTTAAATCATTGGGCTCCCATATCATTTCCCCTAACCCTATTCTTCACACAACTTACAACTTTGTTTCCTCTATTTTTCCTGAGTCTCATGTACTTCCACAATCTTTCCAAAAAGCCAATTTATGCCTTTCCACCTCCTCCTTCCTATCTTTTGCCTTACTCTGGTGAACCAGCTTAGCAGCTCCATGCTTCTTACAGATATATTCATCCACAGAGACTCTACCTTGCAACAATCCCCAAATAGGCTTCCTTCTTTCTCTTTACTGCCTCTTTAATCGCACTATTCAACCAAGCATCACCTTTATTGTTACCAACTATTGTGATGCCACAGACATCTTTAGCAGCAGTGATAACACAGTTCTTAAAACATTCCCACTTCTTTTCTACATCCCTCTCACTTAAGACTTCAGCTCTTTCAGTCGTTCTCTGAGTACAGTAGGTGGAAAATTAATAGCAACTCTGGACATTTTTGAAGTTTTTGAGGTTTGAGTGTTGCTACAAAAGAATATGCAGAGAATACGGACAATATGTACACCATTGGAAAGCAAATTTTATGCAGAATCCAAATCGGGTTACAGAATGGGAATAGTTTAAATAGAACTCAAGATATGAGCAGAAATGTGCTGCGAAGGAAGCACACGTCGTGATGTGAAATGTCATCGTCGTTGTACAAGACGACGGAGCTTTCTCCGATGTCCGGGTACATGCGATATAAAGGGCAGCCGAGGTGCCTGGGGTCCTTCCCGAAGTTTTCGGCGTGCTCGTAGGTAGTCGGTTGCATTGCTGTGTGTGTAGGCATATGTGCTCTGGACTGCAGTGCAAATCTTAAGTTTGTCCTTTCCGATTACAAACTGTGTTTCAGGTATGGAAAGATTAGGTGATGTTTCTCCACGAAAGAATTTCAGAACGGTGACATTAAGCGACAGTGGCAAAAGCAATGCCGAAATTGCCCGCATGACTGGGGTGCACAAGAGCACTATTGGGCGGCACCTGGCGAAGATTCGTGATATGGGTGGTATCAACAATTGCAGGCTGGGTAAATGTGGCCGAAAAAGGAAAACAACGGCGAGAACTGACAGGGCCTTGCAGCGGTTATGTCTGCGAAACAGGTTCCAATCGTCAACAGTTCTTTCCAAAGAATTGTGGAAGAGCTGTGGAGTTGCTGTTTGTCCTCGAACAGTGAGGAACAGGTTATGTGATGTGGGTCTGACGTCTCATAGGGCGGTTAAGAAGCCCTTGCTAACCCATGTGCAACTTAAGAAACGTGTAGAATGGGCTAAGGAACATAAGGACTGGAGCACTGATCGGTGGCGTCAAGTTTTATTCAGCGATGAGACTAAATTGAACATTGAATGTCATGACGCAGGGTGCCGAGTGTTTCGACGACGATACGAGGCATTGAATCCCTCTTGCACACTGAAGACCACAAAGTACCCAGCCAGTGTTATGATTCGGGGATGTTTCGCTGCTGCTGGAGTGGGCAGAATACATGTGTGTGACAGCACTGTTAATGCACAGGTGTACAAGAGTATCCTCCAGGACAAGATGGTTCCTTCAGGATGTGATTTGTTCCAGGGTCAACCATACATCTTCCAGGATGATTCGGCCCCATGCCACCGTGAAAGAAACATTAAAGCTTATGTGACGTCTTTAGGAAATGTTGTGCCTCTACCTTGGCCTGGTAATTCCCCAGACTTGAACCCAATAAAGAATTTGTGGCACATTCTCAAAAGAAAGGTGCACGACAGGCACCCCACAAGTAAAGTGGAACTCATTAATGCCATTACACACGTTTGGCACAATTGCATGTCATCCGAAATGTTGGGAAACTTGGTTGACTCCATGCCCAAGAGATGTGCAGCAGTCGTTAAATCCAAAGGTCACCCAACAAAATATTAGGGACGTTATTTCTTTTCATGTTATCCAGTTACTTTGCCATGATTTTTGTTTCGCAGCACATTTCTGCGCATAACTTGAGTTTTATGTAAGCTATTCCCATTCTGTAACCTGATTTGGATTCTGCATAAAATATGCTTTCCAATGATGTACACATTGTCCGTATGCTCTGCATATTTTCTTTTATAGCAACACTCAAACCTCAAAAACCTCCTAAATTTCTGGGGTTGCTATTAATTTTTCCCATACTGTAAGTCAGAATAATGAGCTGATGATCTTCAAGGAACCTTTCAACCTTTATTCTTTCAATCCTACACTTCTTCCTATTCCTTTTCCTCCAACCAACATTAAGTTTCACTCGTGACACTACCAAGTAATGATAAGAACCAACATCTGCACCTCTCATCACACGGGTGTCAACAACTAAGTGTTTCAGGCGCTGATCGTAGACAACAAAATCTATCGCACTCTTTTGACCAACAGTACGATTTTCCCAAGTATATGTGTGGATATACTTGTGGTTGAAAAATGTATTAGATACACACAAACCATTCTCAATGCAGAGTTCGATTAACCTTTCACCATTGTCATTCACACAAGGATCATTGAACTTACCCAGAACATTGTCAGAAATTGCATTCTGCATGCCTACTCTAGCATTGAAATCCCCTGCTATTATAACTTTTTCTTTAGCACCAAACTGGCTCAAAACAGCTTTTAGCTCATTCCAGAAATGTTCCTTCTTATCAGAAGGTTCCGAGTCACAAGGAGCCTACACTACAACAATTACAATTCTCTGAAGTTTCACTTTCAAACGAATCCAGAGAATTCTCTCACTTACGCAACTATAGTGAATCAAGTTGTTCTTCATCTTTTCACTTAAAATCACACCTACACTAGCCTGTCCTCTCATATTATCCAATACTCCAGACCACACACTCACCGTGCCATTCACTTCTTCTACCCCAATTTCCTTCTTTTTGGTTTCACTTACACACAGCACATCCAGTCTATACTTATTCATCTCCTTAATCACCTCACTCATCTTGCCATTTATATATCTAGTATTCCATACACCAATCTTAAGACCTGGGGTAGGACACTCCCTTCCTAAAATCTTCTACAATCAATCAATGTCTCTGTAAATAGAAATGATTATTTGTGTTGCAATTGTGTGGCTTTTTACAAAAGAAAAATTTTGGAATGTGCATATGAAACTAAAGAAGAAATTGCAATGCTTGATGTTAATGTGTCATCATTTAAAGCCACTTCAGAAGTTAGGGAGGATAGGAGAGAAGCTTATGTAAAGAGGAAAAAGTTGGCATTAGAGAAAACACTAACAACTTCAGCTGTGCAGAAATTAGAAGACATATGTGGAGTTGGTGTTTCAAGTCAGTTGTCTCTTGAAAAGCCTGACTGTTCTACTTGTAATCAGTGGTTTTCTAATATTAATACAGCACTTCATACTCGTAACTACACTGAAAAAGTGCAATTACTGACATTGCTACCACAGACTATTAGTAAAACTGATTTGAAGGCAGAGTTACCTACAGTATCAAAGTATCTCATAGATAAATCACGCAAGGTTAGAAGAGAAAAGGGAATCTATGCTCAACCTGACCCCTAGAGTGGGCATCCACTGTCTACAGAAGCTGCAACTTGGGCATTGTCATACTACCTAGATGATAGTACAGACTGTACTAGGGATAGTCCAAACAAAAATGTTGTTTGTGTTAGAGATGATAATGCTGAGAAAATTAAAAAGGTAGATTTATGACAAGATCAATCAAAGAGGCATACAGGCTAATGAAAAAAGACAACCCAAATATAAAAATTGGTCTTACAAAGTTTTACACTCTACGTCCAAAGTGGGTCAAAATTCAGCCAATATAAACAGTATGCACTTATATTTATTGCAGTAATCTGAAACTTATATGTACAGCTCTCCAAAATATAACAAACACACGAATTGAGGAAGAAGTTATTTTACATAAGTGTTTATGTGACAGAATAAGCAATGAAGATTGTTGGCTCCAAGAGTGTGGTGACTGCCCAGGCACAGAAGCACTGACAGTTGAAACTCTTTGCTTTCAAGAATGAAGAAGAAGTTACATTTGCTATTTGGGAAGGTGGTGACCTCATAAGAAAATCTGTATCTGTCCAAAAGTTTCTGCAAGATGTAAGACATTGGGTGAAGAAAGCAATTTCTCATAGCAAAATCAGGAAAATTCAAAGAGAAGGAATAGCTGAAGCAAAAATCTCTGTGAAAGAAAGTTCTGACATTCTAGTTTTACATTTTGATTTTGCTGAAAATTGGACAGTGATACTGCCCGATGAAATACAAAGTTACCACTGACAAAATGTTCAGATTTCACTATTCACATGTGTTGCATATCTTGAAAAAGATATAAAAAGTTTTGTTGTAGTGTCTGATGATACAGCTTATGACACAGTTCATGCTCTCTGTGCTACAGAGATTATAAAAAAAGAAATTTCTAAGTTGTGCCAATTAGAAAATATTAGATCACTTGTTTACATTTCCGATGGGGCTGCTGGACATTTCAAAAATAAATACCAAATTTATTAACTTCCTAAAAATAATCAAATTGAGGAAAAAAGTGGATTTTTTTAGCGACTGGGCATGGTAAAAGTTCATGTGATGCTATAGGTGGGCAATGTAAGCATTATGCAACAAAGTTTGTCATTTGTTGCTGAACTGTCTCATCTTTTACTAAATATAACACTACTGATTCTTGAAGGTAAAACTGTTCAAGCCTACAGGTCTTGTAAGGAAGAAGAATGGGAGGCTAATGTAAAACCTATTGTAGGAATACAATCAAAACATTACTGGTTGGTTAAAAATAATGAGTCTTATATAGGACGTACAATTAAACATCAAGTTGAAAAAAGTTGAAACATCCAGCCAGGTGAAAAAACATTACTCAGTAAGTGATTTCCAGGTAGGTGAGTTTTTGTTGGGTGTGTTTATGACAATGATTGGTGGATGGGGCAGATTGCAGGTATATCTCGAGAGCTCAATGACATTACTGTGTCATTTATGCATCCCCATGGTCTAGCTAAAGGGTTCCAGTGGCCAGAGGAATCTGGAAAGAAGAAAGATGAATGTCCAATGCCATTAGAAAATGTGCTGCTTAAAGTAAGGAATCCTACTCCACTTGGACGATCTGCACAAGACTCCATACTTTTGACCAACAGGAGCTGAGAAAAATCAACCACATCTACTGTGCCTAATCCTTCTATAAAACCTTTTACAGGTAACTTTATTAATATACTGCTAAGAAATTGTTTATCATCTAAAATGCTATTTGTGAAAATTATTTTTTTATTAAAGTAAAATTAATAAAAAAATTGCAATAATACCAAGTGTAAAAAAATTGTATATTATTGAATTACAGTGATGCTATAGTATAATCATGTTCTGCACATTTTTTAGTGTATGTTTTTGTGCTCAACTTCAAATATAATGTAATTGTACTAATCAAACACCAGTAACCTATGTTTTAACTTTGAAACCTGATTAAACGATGTTTTCAGTGAAATATGGACAATCTATCACAACAACGCTGAAAGGCTGGAAACGTGCAATTTTTAAAAATATGTATAAAATTAACCAGGCAAAAATACACTATTCTGCAATGAGCAATTTATTAACAACTAAGAGGACATCAAATGGACAGATTTTCAGATTTTTAAAAAATGGGGTTTTTGAGTTAATATTCAAAAATTGAGCTTTTTTGAACTTCTGCGTAACTTAAAATGAAATTTTATGTGCTGCATGCATCCCAGGTTTAAAATAAAATTTACTGTAAAACTACCATTGAGGGACTCCAGATTGCCATTCTTACCTGAAAAATAATTATTTAGTGAAAAAATAATTTTTTTGAAAATGCAAAAAAAATTTTTTTTTTGCAATAATGTTTTTTTTCCTTATTAATATCAGTCAGGCTTATTCAAACTATGTGAAGTTAAAATTTTATTCAATAGCTACAAAATAAAAAAAACTACGTGAATAGATTAAATAGTTTTGAAGCAGCGCTCGTTTTAAAATACAGCATTTTCTCCATTTTTCAAAGATCGCTAGATTTTAGCCAAATTTCAAAACGATGCAGCTGAGAGAAAAAATTGTTTTTAGGAAATTCCTTTCAGGATATTTTATGTCTCCAGTAGTTGTAACTACTGTAATTTTTTGGAACAAATCTAAAATGGTCACCTGACATGCCCCGCCTGAGCTGAGATGGAATGACTCGTCTCCCAAACTCTTAATGCTTCATTGCAAAATGTTTTTCAATCACAGAACTGGGAAAACAAAGGGATCAAGATTAATGGAGATTATTTAATTCACCTGACCCTTTCCATCTCAATTCAGGCAGGCATGACCAACATGTGTCAGTTGACCATCTCCAATTTTTTTGAAAAAATTATGGTAGCTACTCCTAATAGAGATAAAAAGTACTGCAAAAGGATTTTAAAAATTTTGGTCGAGCTACAGCATTTTGAAAATAGGCAAAAAATACACTTGTGATGAAAATCATATGAAACACCAAATTTTTAAGTGCACACTGCTCCTGAACTATAACAGGTAGAGAATCAATTTTTTTTTATTATGAAGCTACTGAATTGGCCTTTCTTCAAATTCACAGAAATTGGTCAAATGAATGTGGGCAAAAAAAAAAATTATATTTATTACAAAAAATTTTAATTTTCCACAAATTTAGGATTTTTTTTTTAAAGAAAAAGACTTATCAGGTGGGTAAGTGTGCCAACCTGCACACCTACTAGGGTTGTCTTAGCAGTAATTTTATTTTTATGCTCTGATGCTTGTAACTCATTAAATTAATTTTTAAAATATACAAAATTTTAAAAAAAAAAAAATTTTTTTAATTGAATTGCAATATCTCAAAAACCCCATTTTTTTTAATTCTGAAATTTTGCCCAAACAATGTCCTAATAGTACGTAGTTAACTGGGGGAATCAGGTTACTGGATTTTTGCCTTGAAATTTTCCTACAAATTTTTGAAAATGCACTTCTCTCCTGCTCGAACCTCACGATTGGGTTATTACTAAAAAAAAAAAAAAAACTTCGAAAGATATTTCTGAAAAGTTTACCTGAGTATATATTCCAAATTGCAATGTCAATCTATATTTTAAAGTCATTTTTATGATTTTCAGTAATTGTCACTTATGTACATGTTTAATTTTTTTAATCCATTAATCCATAGTCTTTACACATACAATACTTTATCTTAGTTGCAGTTAAGATTCAATTTCTATTTACATAAGAAAAAAAGCCTCAAAAAAAAAAAATTATGAGCTTACCATCATAACTACAAATTATTCAAACTGAGAAAAGCTGCTGGATTTTATCGACGATTTCCTTCTCATCAAAGGTATGAAGTCGTGCAGAACATCCAACAGGAGTTGGGGCATTCACCTTTAGAAGTACATTTTTTAAGGGCACTGGACACTTGACCTGCTTTCTTGCCACTAAAAACCTATGGCTGGTCCATGAAAGATACTGTTATGTCCTCGAATTCTTTAGATACGTTTGTAATCTGCCCCCATCCATCCACCAGTTATCGTCATAAATGCATCCAATAAATTCTCCTATTTGAAAATCATTCACAGAAAATGTGTTGTTTTTTTGTTGGCTTGAAAATTGCACTGCTTTATGTGGGTGACAGACTGTTCTGGCCATTGATGGTTTATTTCCTTGTACTAACCAGGAATGCTGTGACTGTATTTCAACAACAGATTTTACTGTATCCCACTCTTCTACTTTGCTGGTTCAATAGGATTGAACTTCACAAGTTGTGAGGAGTAGAAGTTTAGTCTTTGGGATCAAGAGAGAGACAGCTTCAACAAATGAAGGTGCATCTCTTATAGATTGTGAAGCTTCTTTCTGTAAGTTGAATTTAGTAGCAAAATGTTTGCACGGGCCACCCACACCATCACATGCACTCTTGCATTGGCCTGTAACTGAGAAGATCCACTTCCTTGTTATATTTGGGTCCCCCTTCATAAGTTCATAGAACTGATATTCGCTTTTGAAGTGAAGTGCCCGGCTGCTCCATCTGAGACGTAAACAATTGTTTTAAATTCTTCCAAAGGACAAGTCTTAGCAATTTCACTTTTTAATAGCAGAATGGCACACAGAGCAGGTTTATATCATTGCATGCTACCACAAAAGACTTAGTCTCATTTGGAAAGTATACAATGCATGTAAAGAGTGAGATCTGGACATTGTTTGCCAGTAGTAACTTTGCACTTTATCAGGTAGAATTACAGATCAGTTCTGAGCAAAGTCAAAGTGCAACACCAACACTGGACTATGTGCTGCAGACTGTTTAACTTCTGCTATCCCATTTCTCTGGATCCACTCATTATAAATTATGGAAGAGTTTCTTTTTTCTCGATATCCCTCCACCTTCAGTAGCTCTTATTTTCATTGACTCCCCCAATGACTCTCAAGCAGCCTTAATAGGTGTTTCACAGTATTTCATAAAAATTGCACTGGGCAGTACCATTTTCAATGCCACAGCTTTGGAAAATCAAACTTTGAAATCATATCAGCTGCAGTTTAGCCCAAAAATTACTGCAAATTTCAGTTTACCCATGAATCAAAAATTGCCCAAGTTTCATAAAATCATTTACCACCATTTTCACTGTTACTAATTTTTTCTTGCCATTTTCGTATTTAGTCACATTTGGCTACTTGGTGAATGCTTAGTGCGAGCCCTGCCGGGAATTGTGTTCTCCTGCTGTTAAAAATTTACTAAATAATGTTTACAATTCTCATTTTTTCACTTAATTTAAAAATTTGAAAAAAAAAGTGCCATTTTTCAAAAATTGGAAAAAAAAAGAAATTGAAAAAAAGTGTCATTTTCAAAAATATGTAAGAAATTTTCAAGGCAAAAATCCAGTAACCTGACTCCCCCAGTATAACATTTACCATTATAACATTTTTTGGACAAAATTTCAGAATTAAAAAAAAGGGGGTTTTGAGATATTGCAATTCAAAAATGTTGATTTTTTAAATGTTGTAATTTTAAAAATTAATTTTGAGTTACAAGCATCACAGGATAAAAGTAAAATTGCTGCTAAGACAACCCTAGTAGGGGTGCAGGTTGGCACACTTACCCAACTGATAAGTCTTTTCGTTAAAAAAAAAAATCCTAAATTTGTGGTAAATTAAAATTTTTGGAAATCATATCATCATCATCATCATTGTCAACCATTATCAATCCACTGCTGGACGAAGGTCTCCCCAAGTTTCCTCCACAACGGTCTGTCTTGTGCCAGTCTCCTCCATGTCACCCCTGCATACTTTCGAATTTCATCCACCCATCTCCCATGTGGTCTTTTTCTGGGTCTTTTCCTGTCCCTTGGAATCCAATCTAAAATTTCGGCTGTCCATCGATGATCTGTTCTTCTGGCAGTATGTCCAGCCCATTGCCATTTCAGGGATTTAACTCTGATCATGATGTCTTCCACTCTTGTCATTTTTCGGATCCACGAGTTCCTCTTCTTATCTCTCCTGGTTACACCAAGTATGCACCTCTCCATGCTTCTTTGAGTTGTAATAATATATATATATATATATATATATTTTTTTTTTTTTTTTTTTGCCATCTGGTAACATTTGTTTGACCAATTTCTGTGAATTTGAAGAAAGGCCAATTCAATAGCTTCAAAATAAAAGAAAATTCGAGTCTCTACCTGTTAAGGAGCAGTGTGCACTTACAAATTTGGCATTTCACATGATTTTCGTCACGAGTGTATTTTTTGCCTATTTTCAAAATGCTGTAGCTCGACCAAAATTTTTTTTTATGAAAAATCCTTTTGCAGTACTTCATATCTCTATTAGGAGAACTTAGCTACCATAATTGTTTCAAAAAAATTGGAGGCTTTCAACTGACACATGTTGGTCATGCTTGCCTGAATTCAGATGGGAATGGTCACCATTTTGCTGATGACATTGTCGTCTTGGTACTTTCAAAGCTGAAAAGTATGATCCAGAAACTTTCTGACAAAAGTAAAGAAGTGGGATTAAAAATGGACTTCCAGAAGACAAAACTGATGTATTTTTTGAGAAATGAAGATTTTGCGATTGATGGGGAAAAGCTTGAGGCAACCGATATCTACATTTACCTTGGACAACAGATATCAAGCAAGGGTCACATTGATGAGGAAATTAATTGGCATATAAAACTTGGCTGAAGAGCTGTTGGAAGAAATAGTACAATTTTTAAGAGCAATATGCCATTATGCCTTAAAAGTAAAGTGTTTAATCAATGCATCTTCCCAGTTCTTACATATATCAAGGAGAGACATGGACTTAAAAAAGAAAATGGCTGCAGACAATGGAAAGAAGCCTGGAGAGATGCATGCTTGGTGTAACCAGGAGAAATAAGAAGAGGAACTCGATAAGGAAAATGACAAGAGTGGATGACATCATGAGAAGAGTAAAATCCGTGAAATGGCAATGGGCTGGATATGTTGCCAGAAGAACGGACCACTGAGATTCTAGATTGGATTCCAAGGGACAGGAAAGACCTTGAGGAAGACCACATAGGACATGGGTGGATGAAATTTGAAAGCATGCGGGAGTGGAATGGAGGAGAATGGCGCAAGATAGACCATTGTAAAAGAAACTTGGGGAGGCCTTCATCCAGCAGTGGCTTGATAACGGTTGATGATGATATATCATCATTATCATATATATACATGATGAGCTTTGTTTGTCCCATGGCTTTGTTGGTGGATCACCCCTCTGAGGAAGTTCCACGTGCGCCAATAACTTTGTGACTTAATCTAAAGGATTCATCATCATCATCATTGTCAACCATTATCAATCCACTGCTGGACGAAGGTCTCCCCAAGTTTCCTCCACAATGGTCTGTCTTGTGCCAGTCTCCTCCATGTCACTCCCGTATACTTTCGAATTTCATCCACCCATCACACATGTGGTCTTCTTCTGGGCATTTTCCTGTCCCTTGGAATCAAATCTAAAATTTCGGCTGTCCATCGATGGTCTGTCCTTCTGGCAGTATGTCCAGCCCATTGCCATTTCAGGGATTTAACTCTGATCATGATGTCTTCCACTCTTGTAATTTTTCGGATCCACGAGTTCCTCTTCTTATCTCTCCTGGTTACACCAAGCATGCACCTCTCCATGCTTGTTTGAGTTGTCTGCAGCCTTTGTATGTCTCTTTTAGTTAAGGTCCACGTCTCTGCACCATACGTAAGCACTGGAAGGATGCATTGATCAAACACTTTTCTTTTAAGACATAATAGCATATTGCTCTTGAAAATTATGCTCTGCACTATATCTACACTCCTACACTTTTCTCTTCCTTTAATACCCATACAAAATGGCATGTGTACCTTCTATACCAGCAACTTAATGAAAGATCTGCAGTGCCATGAAGTGCTTGTCCTACACAAAAGAAACACAGCAATTTCTCCACAGCTCCTAATTTGGAAAGTGTTGATTGATTGGAGATTTAACGACCACCATGAGCAACTCAGTGGGCAATAAGCAGGTAGGTGCCCATCTCTAATGTTGGGCCACTGGCTCCAAGGAAGGGAAAGAGCCAGGCCCCGAAGACAAACACATCCATACCTCACCGGGATTCAAACCCGGACCCATCTTGGACGAATGATCAGAAGTCATCGCTTAGACCACTGCGCCACCAGGGCGGCTTGGGAAGTGTGACACCACTCATTTTTCATTCATTTAATTATCCTACAAAATCATAAAATTCTTTACAAAGTCAAGTTATATGAGCATTGCAACATCCAGTGATTAAAACCAAGGGCAGCCCACTTCTGGAAAGTTTAACTCTGAAATAGTCATTGTGGTGCTATGAAATAAACAATGAATTTAATCAGTTTTTTAATCTAAGAACTGAGTTCAAGTTCAGAATTTTTTCACCGGCATGTCCAACAGTTACAACAATGTGTGCTCCAAACTACTGTTTCCAACTGCTTGTTGAACTCACAAGAAATACTCCTCACATCTCATAGCTAACACCAAGCATTCTAACATACTTTCCTTTCTTTTTTTCTGTCCTTACAAGCCAGAAAAAAAAAATCCAAAAGCTATAACTAAAATTAAAGGCGAATCTGTTTACTGAATCGGCTAAGGCTCTGAAACCCAACGCTGGAAAGCAGACTGAAACTAAACACATTCTTCCTATTAAATCAGTTATTCCTACAATTAAAACCAGACACAAGATTTCACGAAGCAAAAGTTCTA
The DNA here is from genome assembly GCA_039090855.1 of Macrothele yani. NCBI lineage: Eukaryota > Metazoa > Arthropoda > Arachnida > Araneae > Macrothelidae > Macrothele > Macrothele yani. Next base: position 9,662,338 of record CM077014.1, read on the forward strand.
ATGCATTGAAAAACGTTAACGCTACTTACACTGTTAATGAAACTCAAGTCACCGAAATCACGGCCTTACTCAGGCCGTACAGAAATAAATGTGTAAAAAGTAGCAAAACTATACTAGTAATCCGATTTTTTGGCGTAGGAATATATAAATAAGCGTTTCCAATTTCAAACATCAACCAGATGGCTTTTGCAAGGAAGATAGATAGAAATTTTAATATGAATAATATAATGCTTTAACAACTGGAAAGCGTTATTAATTTGAAATATAAGGGATTTAACAAACGAACCTGATATCGTAAATTCTAGGACGTCAACCTGCAATTTTAATATTTTCTTTTGAAGAATCAATATCGGTTCAAGAAATACTGAATAATCAGTAATACGTCCCAAAACCAGCTAAATGCACATACGCAAGTCAAATCAACTTAAAATTGTTTCAAAAATTAAAGTTCCACATTAAAGAACACAAACCACCATATTTTCAAAAGATATACAACAAATATTGTTTAAGAAACCTGGCATCGGTGGTGTTTTCTATTTTCGAAAACACAAGTCAAGTCAGAACAAATATTCGCGGTAGAATGACACGAACTTACAGCATGAGCAAGCGCAAAAAACATTAGAAACTTCATTATCAACCAACTTGGATATCTTCTAAGCGTATGCTGGAGTCATATACTTTATTTCATACGTTTTAATTTTCGTTTCCGCCATGAGCAACGAAACTCTGGGAGCTATAGGCAATTTCCGTCCCTAACTTAGGGCCACCGGTTCCACAAAAGGGACAAAGTCAGTGCCATTAGACAAACACCTCCCGCAGTTCACATCCAGGATTCGAACCTCGCCAAGCTCAAACTACTGGCCAGAAACTTTAGCCTCTGATCACTCGGCAACAGGAGAAGCAACTGCACCGGCATTTTAAACCTTCGATCGCGGGAATTTTGCTTTGCTTGCTTTGAACCTTGTATTGGCAACAGTATTTTATCTCAGCCACTCCAGATTTAAAATGAAATCTGTCGATTAAGGGATTGTGCTCTGAAATCGTAACAGATCATTTACTTATATGCTATAGATAGTAATTTTGGTTTGTAGCAGAATGAGTTGGACTATGAAGATGATATTCAGACATGGTAAACACCACAATTCCGTTCTTTTGAAATGAAACTTCCGTAACACGGCTACATTTCATCAGGTGATGGGGGGGGGGGGGGATATAGTATTGTTAAAAATTAATATCTTCTTGCCAGGCACTCTGTTAGTAAGAACTGTTCTTTCATTTCATGAAATTCGAAGTTAATATAAGTGTAGGATACGTTCGAAAATTGAAATGTAGAGGTATACATTTCTGATGGTAGAGTTGGTGTGAAGGCCTAAACAGTACCAATTTATAAGTTTTCTTCTTCAAGAAGTACATGAATTCTCCTAAGTACATACACTGACAGGGAAAAAAATCCCAACACCACGAAAAAATAGTTGTAGAGGAATGAAATGGCGGCAATACATTTGTATAGGTAACATATTTAATCGATTAAGGCTTCAAGATCATAGCTTAATGTAAGCGCGAGAAGAGCCATTTTAAATGTGAAATGCTGGTACATTAATAACCAGTGTAACCGCCAGAATGTTGAATGCAAGCACGCAAACGTTCATGCATTGTGTCGTACAGGTGCTGGATGTCAGTTTGTGGGATGGAGTTCCATGCCTGTTGCACTTGGTCGGTCAATACAGGGATGGTTAATGCTGGTTGGGGGTGACGCTCTAGCTGTCGTCCAATGATGTCCCATACGTGCTTGATTGGTGAAAGGTCTGGTGATCTTGCAGGCCACGGCAACATGACACTCTGTAGAGCATGTTGGGTTACAACAGCGGTATGCGGGCGAGCGTTATCCTGTTGGAAAACACCCCCTGCAGTGCTGTTCATGAATGGCAGCACGGTTTGGAGTAAGTGGAATGCACGCTACAGGGCATCTGGCTCGGAGCTGTCCTTCAAGTAACCGATTTGTAACAGTTCGTTGTGTCACTGTGGTGGCAACTGCAGCTCGAATTGCTGCCACAGACGCGGTATGATGCGCCACAGCCATACGCAGTACATGGCGGTCTTCCTCTCAGTAGTGCCACGTGGCCGGCCGGAACCCGGTCTTCTTGAGGCAGTACCTTCCCTTGACCACCGCTGCCAACGATCATGCACAGTGGCTACATTCCTGCCAAGTTGTTCTGCAATATTGCAGAACGAAAATCCACCTTTTCGTAGCCCTATTACACGACCTCGTTCAAACTCCGTGAGCTGTTGATAATGGCTTCTTCGTCTTCTTAAAGACATTCTTGACTAACATCAACACACTACGTCGAATCTCAACGATAACTAACGCTCACGAACGTTACAGCACGTATTTACAGCAAACCTGCTTTGCATGTTCCGAGGGACACTAGCGCCACACGTATGCGCCGAGCGCGAAATTTGCATAGACGTCATCTTACAGATGTACTCTCACCGCCCACCAACTGTCGTTTATCTAACACAACCCCTTCTTGGTGTTGGGATTTTTTTTTCCGTCAGTGTATATGACGATAGAAAGCAACAATTTTGCCCATCTCCAGTTTTGTAAATATATGTGGTCACATTTTTTTCATAGTTGTAAGAATGGAGTGCTTAACTGTAGCTGTTGCATTGTATTCTTGATAATAGTTTTTGTTTATAAGATAGATAGTGTGGAAGAAATATGTGGAAATTCATCTGAATTATTAACACAGTAATGAGATATCTGAATTGCGTGTATTTTACTGTTTCTCGTGTAACTTTAATCATGTCAGAAAACTTTAAAATTACATCGCCTTTCCCATTCCAGGGTGATGTAATTTTCAAATTTTCTGTCATGACTAAATTACATTAGAAACAGTAAAGTGCATGCAATTGAGATATTTGATTGCTATGTTAATAATTCAGATAATTTATATATAGGCTGCACTTGATTTACGCAATCTGTTTTGCATTATTTTGTGCATCTGAAGTGGAAAGAAAGAACTGTGGTCATAAAATAATAGCACTTTTTTTCCACCTCAGATGTAGAAAATAATATTTCATATGATTTCTTTATATGTTGAGCCATGCCCAGCAGAATGCCAACTTCCAAAATCATTATCACATAGCATAGTTATCATCTATACCTTTGCCCTGTAAGAGTGGCAGTTGTGATAGAACTAGCAAAAGATCACAAAGCTTTCATATAGTTTGTTTTTTGAGGGATTCAGGCTCATATTATTGCATTTTTATAGTTATGATAGCACAATATGTAGGGGCCGCCCCGTTGGGGCAGTGGTCTAAGTGATGGCCTCTGATCATTCGTCCGAAACGGGTCCGGGTTCGAATCCCGGTGAGGCATGGATGTTGTGTTTGTCTTACGGCACTGGCTCTCTCCCTTTCCTGGAACCAGTGACCCTAAATTAAATTAGAGACGGGCGACTGCTTATAGCCCATTGAGTTGCTCACGGTGGTCGTTAAATCTCCAATCAAAAAAAAAAAAACAATAGTAGTATCATTTGTTCTGAAAAAGTCCAATGTTCTTTTTTTAGGATAGTGACTGTCACTCATCTGTTCCGATGTTTTATTGTCTAGCGTTCATGAATACTTTGAGATATGTCCTATATATGACAAATGATTATCAGTATTGGACTCATGGAATTGTTGTTCATTTTGCTTACCTTCATCTTGGCTTGTATTTTTGGAACTGTAATATGTGGATTTTACTCATTTGTTGTTGCATTCTTTCTTCCTTTTATCTCCCAGTGTTCTCCATAGATTAAAACATGATCAAGCTTGAAAACTCTTATAAAACACAAAGTTAAAATAACTCAAAAATTAACTTCAAAAGGAGTTAAAAATATTTTTGTTCTAGAAGCTTCAATCATGTCTCAGCATTTACATGTCTTCCCCCACTAGTCCCTATGCATTTCATCTGCCTTTATTTGCAGACAAACTCGGCAATTCTAATCTACTCATACCATGCGTCTTTTCATGGTCAGGGTGGTGTTTACATATATCATTGTCTCTTCTGTTCTTGTTAGCTACTTGATTTTCTGAGTTGTCTCGTAAACTAAATTAATTGGCGCTTAGATATAGGTCTAGTGTTCAATGTTGCATCACTGTTCTTCTGACAGCACCAAGAATATGATGTGGAACAAATGAGATGGGTTCTTTTGAAGAGATACACATTTATACTAAATACATAAGATAACTACAAACATATGTACTGTTAACCAGCAACACTGAACTATAGAAGATATGCAATGCCAAGTAGCAAATCTTCTATAGTCCACATCATTTACTCTCATTCTGTGTGTCTGTCAGTTACACTCTCATGCCCAACCCCATTGAGCATTGTGTGGTGTTTGCAATTAACCGTGAGTCACACTACATTCATAGTATTTATTATTGCTATTGTTGTAAGCAAGTGTCAAGAATAGGAAATGTTTAATCTTGTGTTTACTATTGAATAGTTATATGTAAAAGTCACACGAACAAAGGGTGAAAGTATTTGCAAGTTTAAATGAGAAATAAGGAAAATCATGTCAAAGTTATTGTGGAGAAGATGCAAGGGGAATTGTAAAATAGCTATAGGTCCTTGATGACTGATAGTCATCAATAAAATTCAGTAGAAAATTTATTTAAACTCATCACAACATGTAATTTTTAAAATATATCTCTCATGTTGGCCTTGCAACCTGTTTAAAATGGAGTTTTGTGTTTTTATGGGATGAGAGATAGTAAACTTAAGTATAGCAGAATAGATACCTCACCAAAAATATTCACTCCTTTGTCATACCTTATCTGGTTTTCATGTATCATTTAAAGTAATAAATTTCACTTAACATTTAAACATGGTAGCTTTCTTATAGCTTGTCATAGTGCCATAACTGGTAATATCCCCTAAAATGTGTAGAATTATGCACTTTCTACTGTTGTTATGCTCATTACCAAACTAGTTTTCTCATTAAAACAAATAATTAAAAGACAAGTTTGAAATCAAAAATTATGTATTGTCATTATTTGTTGTGAAAATTCAGTGGTTTTATCCTTGTAATAGTTGTTTCAGTGTTGCCTTATTATATTTATGTTATTGTGAGTCTTTTTATTTTTCATTGTTATATAGTTGCAAGACGTGCTTATAGTTCATCACCACTGCCAGTGCTTCCAGCTTGTGATTTTAAACCTAAGCCATACAAGGTATGCTGCATCTTTTGTGATCCTAAAATGCATATATGTAATGGTAACTTTTCTTTCATAGTTTTCTTCAGTTGAAGATTTCACTTAATTATTCTTCACTGTCTCCTCTGAGTTCTTATTTTCTTGAAGGTGTATCTGGCCTTAAGGTGATCGGAACAGTGTAATAGTAAACACACGGAAAAATATAAGTGCAAGCTAATGTGGGATCAAATTCAGATTTTGGATTATGAACCACAAATCAACAGAAGACATTTAAAAGAAACCTACTACTTAAAAGAGAAAGGTTCAATCAACCCATCTAACCATAAGGCCAATATTCAATACTAGCTTTTACCCTCAACTTCATTCACGTGGAGCTCGGAACATATTATTCAAACATACTATCTCAGAATATATTATTATATTACAAAACATGCTCTCCATTTTTTTTAGCTATAGAAACTCGTCTTCATGATATACTATATATATTTTTTGGGTTGTCACCCATAGTTTTGACCCATAATTGAAAAATAAATATTAAATTAGTGTACCATTTTTCTCACATTTCTGATTTGTGTGCATTTTATATTTAAAAGTTAGTAACACAAAATTAAAGATCAATAAGCATTATTTCCATGTGATTTCATGGTGAACTCTCTTCTCACATCACAGGCATGCCTTATTATCTTGCTGAGTGCTGCTGTTTTGCAAGCTTGGTTTTGCCCCGCACGGGGATAACTGGTTTTCCAGTTATTTGGGGAGCGGCGCCCCCACGGCCCGAGCTCACCTTGTGACGGAGTACTTTTCGTTTGCTCTTGAACGATAACATCACCGAAGGGACAGCTGTTCATCCAGCTGATGGGGGATGGCGTCCCCATGGCCCGAGCCGATTTTCTCTTATTGTTTTGCTTTTTGTCTTCAGTTCATATCTTGACGTGTACCCGCCTCAGTTGTAGGCTGCTGAGGTTGTGATGAGGCGCCAGCTGCGGGTTTTGTTCCTCGTTCACTTCCCTGTCTTTTCTCTTTTATGTTACATTTTCTGTTTTTCCGGAGCTGGTTAGCTTAGACCTACCTGCATGTTTGCCGTGTGCGGTGACCCGTACAGGTGGAAATGAGGATGCTGGAGGCTGAGGTATTTGGGGGCCGGGTTGTAGTGTCTCCAGATGCCAACACTCCTCTTTGCCCTCTGCTTCACCCTAAACGGGAGGCTGGGAGCTAACCCACTCCTGGTCAAGAAGTCTGTGGCCGAGTTGCGTCCAGACTTCTAGCGGCTTGTCGTTCTGTTCGGCTGGGTGAGTTGGGGGTAGGGTGGGCATACCAAAGGGTGTTCTCCGGGCACGGGAAAGTCTGGGTGCACGCTGAGCGTGTGTCTGCCCTACCAACTTGCTATATCCGCTGACTATCCCTAGAGCCGTGTCCTGCGTCCTCCTGGGCTTGCGGACCTCCGGCTCTCCCTCGTTGGGCTCGGTAGTGGGTGGGGAGGTCGGCGGACGAATCTTTTCTCTTCTTAATGGCAAACAAAAGTGTTTCCCATGCTGTTCCTTTGAAGCGCCGTGTGGAGGATGGGTCGCCCTCCTCCACTAAGAAACTACTCAGTTCCAACTGCAACGCTCTGTTTCTTCTTATTCATTCTGTTGATCCAGCACAATCCCTCGGTTCGAAGAGTCCTTTCTGAATTAATAAGGCTCTTCAGGCCGTTGCGGGCTCACCAAAGAGTGTCAAGAAGCTCCCGTCAGGGGATCTTCTTGTGGAGACTTCCAATCCTCGTCACAGTGCCACCTTGCTGGAGACGACCGTTCTGCTGGACGTTCCAGTCCAAATATCTCCCCATGGTTACCTCAATTCCTCTCGCGGTGTTATCAACTCCCGCGACCTGCTGGAATGCAGCGATGAGGAATTGCTGGAAGAACTTGGGGAACAACATGTCACTGGGGTTCGCCGCATTCTTTTCCGGCGGGATGGGAAGTCTATTCCCTCCCGGAACATCGTGCTCACATTTGACTCCCCTACCCTGCCGCCTTCCATCAAGGCGGGGTACTCGCAGCTCGATGTTCGACCATACATTCCGAACCCCTTGAGATGTTTCAAGTGCCAGCAGCATTACGGTCACTCCCAGTAGTCTTGCCGTAATGTAGCAAAGTGTGGATGCTGTGGGTCGCCAGAACACTCTTTGGCGGACTGCTCCGCTGAGGCGGATCGTTGTGTCAATTGCGAGGGTTCTCACCCGGCTTCTTCTAAGCAGTGCCCAAAGTGGATCGAGGAGCAGGCTATCCAACGCCTGAAGACGACAGAACATCTGTCTTATCCTGAAGCCAGACGGCGGATAGCTCCTCTACCAACAGGCCGGCGCTCCTATGCATCGGTTGTGGTCCAGAAGGCTGCTGTTGCGGTGCAGACTGATGTGTCCTTCCCAGCGCGGTGTCCTTATGATTTTGAGGACGTCGTTGCTGCCGGATTGGAGGCACTGAAGTCTCGCCGCATTGAATCCAAGGCGCTATCAACATCGACGCCTAAAACATCCTCTGTGCAGACAACATCCTCTGCCAGCACTGGGACCCAGTGCCAGGGCGCACCTAAGAAGAAGCCGGCAAAGGTAAAACCAGGATCGTCCCCCTCGAAACAGAGCGGGGTAAAACCACAAAGACCCCCGGTAGCACAGCCCTGTGTGAGTAAGCACAGCCCTGTGTTGCCTCCGGACATTGCAGATGGTCAGGAGCTGATGGACGACTCGGAGACATTCTAGTCGTCTGTCATTTTCGTTTTTCATCCTTTCCTTTTATTTTTCATTATGGCTACACTCGTTCAGTGGAATTGCCGAGGTCTGCGACCAAGAATTGATGATCTGAAAGGCTTACTGTCTTCGCACACACCTGTGTGTGTTTGCCTCCAGGAGACAAAGCTTCGAACAACGGACACTTTTCCGCTGCGCAGACATTCCATTTTCCGCAAAGATCATGAGGAAGGTGTCATCGCCTGCGGAGGAGTGGCCGTTGTTGTTCCTCGTGGTATTCCTGTCACTGCAGTTGTCCTTCGGACATCTTTGCAGGCAGTGGCAGTGAGACTGTCTGTGAACACACTGTTCACAGTGTGTTCCATTTACATGCCACCAAATGCAGCAGTGAGCCTTTCGGATCTGGAAGATTTAGTCGACCAGCTGCCGCCTCCTTTCTTCATCTTAGGAGATTTCAATGCACACAATCCGTTGTGGGGCTCTACCACTCGTGACTCCAGGGGCCGTGTTGTTGAGTCCCTTCTCTCCAACACGTCCCTCTGTCTCCACAACACCGGGGCAGTCACTTATTTTCATGAACCCACCCGCTCGTACTCAGCCATTGATCTGTCCTTGAGTTCGCCATCGTTATATCCTGACTGGTCCTGGAGCGTGTCTGATGATCCCCTTGGCAGTGATCATTTTCCCATCTTTCTCCGTCTAGCAGGTGACGGGTACCGTCATCCTACTCGCCCTGCTAGATGGGTTATCGATCGAGCCAAGTGGGACTCATTCACGGCTTCAGCGATCATTACTCCAGTCATGGTGACCTCGGGTACGATCGATGCAGCTGTTGCGGCGGTAACGGATTGTATTGTGCACGCGGCAGACTTTACCATCCCTCAGTCTTCGACTAAACTTCCACGTTGTCCGCGACCTTGGTGGAATTCCACTTGCAAAGCAGCTCGTCAGGCCCAACATCGGGCTTGGGGTAGGTTTCGTCGGTACCCCACCGACGCGAACCTACTTGCTTTCAAGAGGGCCAAATCTTACGCGCGTTTGGTACGTCGTCGTAGCCAACGGGAATCTTGGATACGATACGTATCCGGGATTAACACCACTACCAGCTCTAAGATCGTTTGGGACAGGATCCGCAAGATTCGGGGTAAGTACCCTTCTGGGGAAATCTCCATTCTTGAGAGTGGTGGAGGAACGGTTGCTGACGCTCAGGGTATTGCTGACTGTCTGGGCGCCGCATTTTCTTCGGTGTCCAGCAGCCGCAATTACGCTGCTTCGTTCCGGCAGGTACAGCCGCGGCTTGAACGGTCCAAGGTTTCCTTTGGACCGTTTTCCGCTGCCGATTATAACAGCCTGCTGACTGCCGTCGAACTGAAGATTGCCCTGAATCGGTCTGGCCGAACATCTGTCGGACCGGATAACATCCATTATGAGATGCTGAAACACCTTTCTCCGTCCTCTCTTGAATGTCTGCTGGTCCTGTTTAACAGGATCTGGCACGAGCGTGACTTTCCCGAATCTTGGCGCACTGCCATTGTCGTTCCTGTTCTCAAACCTGGTAAAGATCCCGCTAACCCGTTGAACTACCGACCAATTGCTATGACGAGCTCCCTTTGCAAAGTACTAGAGCGCATCATCAATTTTCGTTTGGTTTTTTATTTGGAATCATGTCACCTTCTTTCACCTCATCAGAGTGGATTTCGGAAATTCCGATCCACCTCAGATCATCATCTACGCCTTGAGACATCTGTCAGAGAGGCGTTTGTCCGGCGTCAGCACATGGTCTCCGTGTTCTTCGATATGGAGAAAGCTTACGACCGCACCTGGAGATACGGCATTCTCCGTGATCTGCACGAGTGCGGATTGCGGGGAAACCTACCATCTTTCATCGCCGGATTTCTCCAGGACCTGAGTTTCCGTGTGCGCGTCGGGTCGACCCTCTCTGCGTTATACCCACAAGAGCAGGGTGTCCCTCAAGGCTCCATTCTTTCTGTGACATTGTTCATCCTTCGTGTAAATCATATTTTCACTCTACTTCCTCCGTCGGTTCGTGACTCCATGTACGTGGATGATCTGCAGATCTCTTGCGCATCTGTCAACATGCGCACCATTGAGCGGCAGCTGCAGTCGGCCATTAATAAGATCTCTACCTGGGCCTCCCACAATGGATTTGGCTTCTCGACCCAGAAGACCGTTTGCGTGCATTTTTGCCGCAAACGGGGTCTTCACCCGGACCCTAACCTCCGTCTGGGGTGTTCTACCATCCCTGTGGTGTCAGAAGTCATGTTCCTTGGGCTAACATTTGACCGAGCACTCACCTTCCGACCTCACATCCAGTCTTTAAAGGTGAAGTGCACGAAGTCCTTGAGTATCCTGAAGGTCCTCTCTCGAACATCTTGGGGGCTGACAGGTGCTCAATGCTTCGCATTTACCATTCTCTGATTCGGTCAAAGTTAGACTTTGGTTGCATAACGTACGGTTCGGCACGTCCTTCCGTGTTGCGGCCTCTGGATCCTGTCCATCACCAGGCTCTGCGGCTATGCACTGGTGCTTTCCGTACCTCTCCCGTGCATAGCCTGTGTGTCGAGGCCCATGAACCGCCGTTGTGCATCCGACGTAAGCAGCTGTTTCTTCAATTCTTCACCAAGTTGAAGTCTCTTCCTGATCATCCACTGCATGGCTCCATTTTCCAACCACAATGTGTCCGCCTATTCTCACACCGGCCTTCCTGTGTTCCGACGTTTGGGATTCGGTTGTCGACCTTGGTGCGCGATGCTGGTCTAGACTTGTCAAGGATTGGTTTGACCCGGTTCTACAATGAACCGCCTTGGCGGCCGGTTCAAGCAACGGCTGACCTTTCCCTTTGTGTGTGGCCAAAGTCTTCCACTCCTGCTCTGGTGTACCAGCAGCTCTTTGCCGAAAAACAGTCTCTCTTCCCGGGTTTCGTGCCTGTCTTTACTGACGGGTCGAAATCCGGTGAGGTTGTTGGTTCCGCTTTCGTGTGTGGCGATGCCTCCCATGCTGAGAGGCTTCCGCTTGAATCTACTGTCTTTTCGGCAGAGATGCGTGCGGTACACCTCGCTTTGTGTCACATACGGTCTAGATCTCATCGTCGCGCTTTGATTTGCTCCGATTCCCAGTCCGTCATCCAAGTTTTATCTTCTCCAGAGGACACGGACTCACCTGTCATCCGTGATGTCCGTCGTCTTCTTGGAACTTTGGAGGGTGATGGCTTCCTGGTCCGATTCTGTTGGGTTCCTGGCCATGTTGGGATCCGGGGTAACGAGCTGGCAGATCTCTCTGCCAGGTCTGTTTCCTCCATGTCGCCAGCTCGGCTGCCACTGTCTTTCCGAGATTATCGGCCGTTGATCCGGAAATTTGTTATGGATAAGTGGCAGTCCCTGTGGTCTCAGCAGGGCAGCAATAAACTCTATGCCATCAAACCACAGATCGGTCTATGGAAGTCTAGTTTGCGGACGAACCGTCGTGAGGAAGTTGTTCTTGCACGTCTCCGCATTGGGCACTGTCGTTTTACTCACCGCTTTTTGCTGTGTGGCGAGAGTGTCCCGGTGTGTGAGGCGTGCGACTGTCGTCTCACTGTCCTTCATGTTTTGTGTACTTGTGTTCGGTTTTGTGATCATTGTTTTCGTCATTTTCACTCTCATCTGTTGGACGAAGGAGCAGCTACGCTGCAAACCATTATTGGCGAAGCCTGCGACATGAAAGCAGTGTTTTCGTTTTTACAAGACATTGACTTTTTTAAGCTTATCTAGCTTTTAACTTGTTCACTATCATATATCATTTTTACCACATCAGCCTGTTTTTAACCTTGTGTACGTTTTTTATTGATTTTGTTTTGTTTTGATGTCTTTTGTTTGGCGCTCTTTGGCCAACCATGGCCCTTGCGCCATTAACATCAATTAACCAACCAACCAACCAAGCTTGGTTTTGTAAAAAAAGGGATACATAGTACTTATGAAACATCTTAAAAGGCTGATTATGTTTATTGCTTACTTTTATCTATTCGTGTAATATAAACAGAAGAGAAAAAGAAATTGCTAGGACATTTTTACCATTAATAGAGAAAATAACACAAAAAGTTATAAATTATCTTAAAACGAACTACTTGTGGTGCAACAGGAAGAAAAACTAAAATTAATGTACCTCCAGCAAAGAGCGTTGCTACTGTTACTTGCACTTACTAAATTAATAGCAAGGCAGTCAAAACGTAGTGTGAAAAATATTTTAATTTAAAACAACAATCTCAGTCGTCAATGCAACTACACATAACACACTGACAGAATGAAATGCCTGACTGCTAAAGCAAAACAAGGGCAGGTCTGTTTGTGCTCCGGGGAAACCCCAGAATCCCGGGGAATTTGAACAAGGCGCCCCCTGAAATTCCGGGGATTTAGAAAAGCATACCATTTATGGATGAAACATTACCAGGTGACCAGCGTTCGGCTCCTTGGGCGCAAAGGGGGAGGGGAGAATGCTTGGTGGCTTAGCACATGCACCTCTTTGCTCCGAAAGCTGGCCGCAGGTGAGAGGAAAAAGCCATTATAAACAGTGCCAAGGGAAGAAAGACCACCGGCCCCCAACCATTAAGAATCACGCACACCCCTTCGCCGTTGACGGCGGCCGTCTGGGTTGTTTATCCGATGCACTTTGTGTGACACTCCTGGTACCGTCCCCACCTCTGTAATTGACGGCAGCATTTGCTCCTCTGATTTAAACGATCTTCCCATTCGCTAAAAATGAAATAAGCGGGCCTAAAGGTCAACGCAGCGGTTTTTTTTGTTTGTTTTTTGTGCGATCCCGAATCACCGAATTCTACTGTAGTAGGGTTTTGAATGCAAGAACCTATAAGTCATATGTCTGCAGCATGAATTGCTAGATTCGTGCCAAGTGTTTTCCGGTTGTGGTGGGTGAGAAGTCTGTGAGTATGTGCAGTAGAACTCTCATAGGGACCTGTGTTGAGAGTTCAGATGCTAGTGTGAGAAGTGAATTTGTCTCCTTTCCATTCAGCGCTGATAATCAAGTAGCGGCTTAGAGAATTTCAGTATGAAATTTCTTGATATTAGCAGTGATAGAACCAAATTAGAAGAATCTGTCCAGAATGCTTTTCGATGGGATTGGCTTGAACCAGGGTGCGCAAAACCACTCGTCCGCGCCGGTCAAGAATTCGTTGCGGACGATTAATTTCCTGACCACGACGTACGCGCAGACGGCCCTTTGTGCCACAGTTTTACGAAATTACGCATTCTCTTAAGCGATAAGCCGTTCTTTGTTTTGGCGAAATAGTTTTGCGACGACACCCTCCCTTCCAAAATTTAAACGTACTAAGCCAATGTGCTGCTTTCTCATTCCCTCTCAAAGTTTTCCCGTGTAAATTTTACGCCTGAAGCGGGAGGTGTAACTGTAAGGATAGCGACTTCGCAGTTTTTCTTTTTTTCTTCTTCCTTTCTCTCCCGTCTATCTCCGTCCCCCAGTCATCGCTTGTTTAGTGTCATTGTTAATACTGGAGTGACCCAGTATTAACGAATGCAACTAAACAACGGTTGCTTCTTCCCTTCACGTGTGACCTTGACATCTCACCCGTGTGATGCCTGCCATAATATTGGCTTCCCATGCATTACCGTTTCCCGCATGTTTCCTGGCGTCCTTGACGACGATCGTACCTAATGCCGCACATTCTATCTCTCATCTTTTGCCATTTTGCAGTTGAAAATTCTAGATTCTGTGTAACAAGCTTTTTGCTATTTTTTTTTTTTTTTTTGTATGTATGTACATAAAAAAAAATCAGTACATTGACTATATTTAATACGCATATTTATCGACATATCGAGATTAAAAAACGTGTTTTATATACATTATTCTTTTTCAGTTAAATCCATTCAATAGTGGTTTAACTGTTGGAACTTTTACATGTTACAGTTCCTTTGTGTGAAATGTAATTTCCAGTTGGAAATTATTAGTATTTACTGCTAACAAATACCTCGGTAATCAAATTAATTCAAGGAAAAACCTTTCACGTACCTCTCAGTTGTAAGTGGCCGATGTTCAAATCTTTGCATGGATGTTCTCATCAGGCTCTTGAGTATTGAGTTTAGACTTTTAAGAATTTAGTCGGCACATTTTCTTCGCGGGCCCCGAAATCGGATAGACAAATTCATCGAATAAATTAATTTGTCTATCCAATTTTGGGACCCGTGAAGAAAATGTGCCAATTAAATTCTTAAAAGTCTAAACTCAAGAGCCTGATGAGAACAGCCATACAAAGATTCGAACATCGACCACTTACAACTGAGAGGTACGTGAAAAGTTTTTCTTTGAATTACATTTGATTACCGAGGTATATGTTCGCATTAAATACTAATAATTTCCAACTGAGAAATTGCATTTCACACAAGGGAACTATAACATGTAAAATGTTCCAACAGTTGAGTCACTATTGAATGAAAAACTGAAAACGAATGACAATATTTAAATTCTGCGTAGTTATGGTATTTATACAAGTCTGGATGGTTACTTTCAAAGGAGGACGGGTACATTTTTAGACAAACCGTCCTCAAGGACAGGTAAAATTTCCGAGATTTTTCGTACCCTGGATTGAACGCATGGATAGTAATGAAGATACTGTCAGCACGTGGTGCAAGAAAATAGATAGTGCGGGACAAGCTTATTGTGTGTTTTGCAACTCATTACTGAAATATGGTGGAGAAGGTTATAAAGCCTTAATGAACCATGCAAAAACTATGACGCATATTAAAAGTTCAAAATGTGTTAAAAGTTCAATGACCCTGAGTCATTATGCAAGTGCGAAGAATACGGATGATCTGGTGGAGAGCGATAATCAACCACGTGATATAATGACAAGAAAAGTTCGTCAAGAAATATTAGTATCATCATTCATTGCTGAAAATTCTCTTTCTTTTAGTTTGGCGCCAAATTTGATTGAACTGTGTCAAGAATTAAGCCGGGACCAAACTGCACTGAAATCTCTGTCCATGAACAGAACTACCGTATGTTACAAATTAAAATATGGAATTGGCAGAGCAGTTAAAGAAAATATAATTAGAACTTTAAGAACCACAACGTTTTCTTTAAATGTGGATGAAAGTACTAGCAATGCACAAGAGAGCATACTTGCAATGCTGGTACAGTTTTACGATGACAATCACAGTGAGGTTGTGGTTCATCATCTTGCTTCTTTAAAACTGGAATCTTGCAATGCGCAAGCTGTTTATACAGCAATTGTCAGTACCATGGAAGAGAATCAGATTCCATGGAAAAATTTAACTAGTATTTTAATGGATTTGTGCAACACTATGCGTGGGGGAAAAAGTAGTGTCGAAGCTAGAATAAGAAGAAATAAAGCACCTCACTTATTAGATATTGATGGTGACACTTGTCATATAGCAAATATCTGTGCCAAAACGTTTTCATCGTTTTTCGAAAGTTACTTGGAAGATATTTTTTGTTGATATTTATTTTGACATGAAAAGCTGTAGCAAAAGGGAGAATTTTTTCAAAATATGTGCAGTGCTTGGAATTAAAAAACTGAAGCCCTTGAAGAGGCCAAATCACAGGTGGGTGTATATTTTAACTGTCTTAAATATAATTAAGGAGTTGTGGGATGATGCTCTTATAGTATTTTATTTTTGTTATGTGGATAAAAAAGATAAAGAGTGTTATTTTTCTGATGTCGAAGCTGTGTATGATAATAGAAATATTTCGTCTTCTCAAAAAGAGCTTGTAGATGGAGTACATTCCTCTTTACATTCCCAAAAACTTACAAAGGATGCTGTAGTTCGGAAAAAAATAATAGTCAACGGATTATTTGTTTTGCAGAAAAAACTTTATTGTAAATAGCATTATATACAGCAGTGCTACCAGAATTTGATGTGTACATAAAATCATTTGAAACCAAAAAAACAATGCTTCATATGTTACATACCAGCATTTATAAGTTGATGTTAAAATTTGTTACTTTTTTTATAAAGCCAGAAGTTATTTCAAAGTGCATGTCTTACAAGGATTTGTTAAAGCTTGATGTTAGTAACTCAAATTTCCACTTACCCAGCAAGTTGCTGTACATTGGGTCAGAAGCTTGCACCATTATGAAAAAATTATCAAAATACCAAGTGATAGCAAAAGAATTCAAAACCTCTTTGGTCAAAGCCTACAATAACACAGCACAGTATATGATACAAAAATTACCTGTTGGAAATTCATTTCTTATTAGTTTTACAGCATTGGACCCAGAGCTAAGAGGTAAAACTAGTGCTATGTTAGCATTTGAAAAATTATCTTTTTATCTGTCTCATATATTTTCTAAGGCTGAAAAACCACAACTGTGTGCAGAATTAAGATAATACCAAACTGACATTGATATTACTGATGAAATGCTCTACTGTTGTGATACCAATAAAAAAAATTAAATGTGTGATACACAAATATTGATCTAAATTTTTTTACTTAAAACATGAAGTTACAAATGAAAAAAAGTATCCTATGTTAGGAAAATTAGTCAAGGCATGCCTTACCTGCTTCCACGGCCCACTTGTTGAAAGTGCTTTCAACTTAATGGATGATATTCTGACTGACAGTAGAGCATCTCTTTAAAAAATTGATTCATTGGATGCAGTGCAAACTGTTAAATATGACTTAATGTCTTCCAAAGAAACAACTTGCCAAAAATATGGCTCAAAAAATCCTGTGACTGATCCAATTAATGAGGATTTACTTGTAAATATCAATAGAAGTTGGAGAGCATATCAGGAGGACTTAAATGCTGAAAAATCTGGTTCTGATCTGCTTATTTCAAATGTAGAAACTCGTGAAATCCCTTCCAGTTCATGTCAAAAAGAAATTCGTAGTTCCATATGTGAACAGGGATCTTCCAAATCCCTGTGTGTTGAGGAACCTTCCAGTTCTGTATTGAAGGAGGAAAAAAAAACCTTTCCCATTCCAACAGTTATTGTGAAATTCAATACAAAAGAAAGGCAGATTCAGAGCTTATTACAAGGAAACAAAAGAAACTGGATGCTTTTTTTTTTTTAAATAATTCAAGTGTTTTAAGACTAGTTTATTGTATTTTTCTTCATAATATATTTTAAATTCCACTTAGTAGTTCTAATTCTGACTATTATATAGCTCTAATTATTGTACTATTCTCTTTTACGTGCGATATTTCAAAGTAACTTGTACAGAAAACTAGCGGATAATGCTTACCTTGGCATTCCTTTCTAGCGACGGGGACATTTCACGCACGTGTTTTCCGGTCTTTGTTGAGGTTATTGTCCTAAAGTCCGTTGTATGCGATGACTGACTTTACTTCTCACACTTTTCGCTGGGTATACTCATTGGATCTTTGCTTTAGGATTCAAACATCAATTTTTACCGTTCTTTATACTCGAAATTTTCGCCCATACTCTGGGCATCTTCAGGAGCGTGGCGACTTTACCACCGATGTTCGTGGTTAACTTCGCGCTAATGGAGTCCGATACTCCTTGTTGCCATTCGTCGGAAAAACTTTCCTGGATATATTTCGTTATCAAGCCCGGCTGGCGCCATCTATGTTTCGTTAAGAACACTTTTTTTTTTTTCCGTATTTTTTTTTTTTAATTTTTTAAATTTCTTCTCCTATCCTGGTTTTCTTGTCTTTTTTGCCTGTTTTTCTTTTGTTGTTGTTTTTCTTGTCTTATTAGTTCTTTCCACAGGCCCGATAATGTGCTAGGGTCGTTCTGGTTACATACCCTTGCTTTATTTTTGTAGATTAATATTGCTTCTTCCCTCCTCATTTGCCTTTCCGATTTTTTATTCTTTTTTAGCATTTTAATTTCATCGAACTTTGGGAATGTCCGGTTTTCCAAGCAGAATTGCACTAAAGCCGTTTTGGCTTCTTTTTTTTGCCAGTTAGATATGTGTTGTTTAAGTCTTTTTTTAATCTGTTTTTCGTACTTCCAATGTACGATATTGGGGGTATGTGTGCTATTGGAATTTCGTAGGTTCCTGATTCTTCTAGCATTTTTTCCTCTGTTTTTTTGTTGACAGTCATACTTTTCACGGTGTGCACTGAGCTTCCTAGTTGTAAGTCATATTTAGCACAGTGCCTATTGATTTCTTTACTCACTCCTTCCAGGTATGGGAAAGCTCCAATGTATTTCAATTTTTTATTTCTCATCTTCCTTTGGTTGTGCACTTCTTGGCCTTCTTTACTCTGAGTCATATGCTTTTTACTCTCATGTATCCATTTATTAATTAGCTTGCTCGGGTACCCATACTCTTGTGATATTTTCGAGATAAACTCTAGCTCTTGATTTTTTAGCCTGTTGTTAGATGTGTGTGTGTACGCTTGCCGTATCAAGTTTACTATGCCGCCCCGGTGGCGCAGTGGTCTAAGGCGCTGGCCTCTGATCATTCGTCCGTAAGGGGTCCGGGTTCGAATCCCGGTCAGGCATGGATGTTGTGTTTGTCTTAGGGCACTGGCTCTCTCCCTTCCCTGGAACCAGTGACCCTAAATTAGGGACGGGCGACTGCTTATAGCCCATTGAGTTGCTCACGGTGGTCGTTAAACCTCCAATCAAAAAAAAAAAAAAAAAAAGTTTACTATGCTGTTTTTTTTTACTATGCTGTTTTTTATGTATCACTGGATGGTGCGACGAGTATGGTATCAGTACAGGTATGTAAGTTGCTTTTCTGAACACAGAGTATTCAAAACTATTTTTGTTTTTCTTTAATACTGTGTTCAGAAAAGCAACTTACATACCTGTACTGATACCATACTCGTCGCACCATCCAGTGATACATAAAAAAAACAGCATAGTAAACTTGATACGGCGAGCGTACACACACACATCTAACAACAGGCTAAAAAATCAAGAGCTAGAGTTTATCTCGAAAATATCACAAGAGTATGGGTACCCGAGCAAGCTAATTAATAAATGAATACATGAGAGTAAAAAGCATATGACTCAGAGTAAAGAAGGCCAAGAAGTGCACAACCAAAGGAAGATGAGAAATAAAAAATTGAAATACGTTGGAGCTTTCCCATACCTGGAAGGAGTGAGAAAAGAAATCAATAGGCACTGTGCTAAATATGACTTACAACTAGGAAGCTCAGTGCACACCGTGAAAAGTATGACTGTCAACAAAAAAACAGAGGAAAAAATGCTAGAAGAATCAGGAACCTACGAAATTCCAATAGCACACATACCCCCAATATCGTACATTGGAAGTACGAAAAACAGATTAAAAAAAGACTTAAACAACACATATCTAACTGGCAAAAAAAAGAAGCCAAAACGGCTTTAGTGCAATTCTGCTTGGAAAACCGGACATTCCCAAAGTTCGATGAAATTAAAATGCTAAAAAAGAATAAAAAATCGGAAAGGCAAATGAGGAGGGAAGAAGCAATATTAATCTACAAAAATAAAGAAAGGGTATGTAACCAGAACAACCCTAGCACATTATCGGGCCTGTGGAAAGAACTAATAAGACAAGAAAAACAACAACAAAAGAAAAACAGGCAAAAAAGACAAGAAAACCAGGATAGGAGAAGAAATTAAAAAAATTAAAAAAAAAAAAATACCGAAAAAAAAAAAAAGTGTTCTTAACGAAACATAGATGGCGCCAGCCGGGCTTGATAATGAAATATATCCAGGAAAGTTTTTCCGACGAATGGCAACAAGGAGTATCGGACTCCATTAGCGCGAAGTTAACCACGAACATCGGTGGTAAAGTCGCCACGCTCCTGAAGATGCCCAGAGTATGGGCGAAAATTTCGAGTATAAAGAACGGTAAAAATTGATGTTTGAATCCTAAAGCAAAGATCCAATGAGTATACCCAGCGAAAAGTGTGAGAAGTAAAGCCAGTCATCGCATACAACGGACTTTAGGACAATAACCTCAACAAAGACAGGAAAACACGTGCGTGAAATGTCCCCGTCGCTAGAAAGGAATGCCAAGGTAAGCATTATCCGCTAGTTTTCTGTATAATATATTTTGTGATTTAAATGTTTAAAATTGTTAAATATTGCTAAAAGAAGGTAAATGTAAATAAATTTTTGAATTATTATAATACAATTGGGGTATTATAATTATAAGGTATAATAATTGGTTTTAAAATACTCATTGAATTAAAAGTCATAAAACCCTAGTAAGTCCTCGAGATTTTCATGGAATTTTATCTGGTCTCGCAAACACCCCTGCAAGGGAAAGTTTTCCAATTTTCTATTCAGGCACATAGAAGTGATACTAAGGACTAGAAGTGATAATAAGCACCAAATCAGGGTAGTGAATGAAACAAAAATGAGACAAAACAAAGAGGGTAATGTTAGTCACTGTGTTTATTCTATGTGATGCTTGATAGAATAGCTAATGACACACAAGAATTCAGTGGATAGAACTTTCAGACAGTCTGCAGGTAAGGAAAGGCTCCTAATAGGCAGCTGACAGTCACAAAAAGACAAGGCATTTTGTTTGATACACTGAATTTCTACTTTCCTTTCTGCTCCTTTGTGTAATAGGGAAGGGTCTGTCGTGGCTTGAGACCTATGGGACCACAAACAAAATCTTCTTATTGCAACAAGATCACCACTGCTATTTTTAATCTACCACTTCCAGAGGTATCAGTGTGGCCCCTTGAGCAAAGAAAACTATTGGGTGCGAGGCCAAGACCATTAAAATTCTTCCTTTGTGTTCTCCAAGAACTATGCTCCAGAACCGTTTGGTATTGGTACACATTGAAAAAAATGCCAAGAAACAAACTGTGAATTGTCAGTAAAGTGGAGAAATGGAAGACCTGTGACAAAAATTGGGAACTCGTTAATAGTGGAGTGACAAGTAAAGGGAGTAAGTAACCTGGCCAACTTTTCCTTTTTTCAGTTTTTATTCCAGTAAATCAAAATTGGATTTTGTTTGTGTACAGTGTTTTTCTGGGTTGTTTTTTTTTTCTCTCTTATGCATGGAAGGATTTTTTGAACAGCAGCACATGAAGGAAAATAATTTTAGATAGGATCTTAATATATACAGGGTTACAAGGAAAGTCCTTGATCAGGCCAATATCTCACGAAATATGGCAGTTAGTGATTTACTTCTTGTGCAGTTGTATAGGAAACCCCTATGGAGCACACATTAACACCACGAAGGATCTCCTCGCTCCCTTTAGGGGGAGGGTTGAGGGGAGGATATCTCGCCCCTCTTTGCAGATAGCGCAAAAAAGTCAATTACAAACTTGTTCAGCAAAGCAAAAATAGTACATAATTGTTTTTGTCCCATACCAAAAGATGGAAGGAGACCGGGAATGTGGCCCCAAGAAAACTACAGAGTATTTAGACAAGAACTTATTACTTAGAACTCATCTAAACTGGTAAGTTCTAAGTAAATGAAAGCACAAAGGAAAAGTTTTCCTACAAACCTTATCAACAGTTCTTGTTCTGAAATAAAAGAAAGTTCCTTGACATATTCAATATTAGATTTTGATGTCCAATACAGTAAAAAAATACACTGAGACAAGGGGAAATAGCATAAAGTGGCGAAACACTCGTCCAATAGGAAAACTGTATGCACATCTAATTGACTTGCATACGTGGCAAAGCTTTCGACTTCCCGTCACTGGTTCACGAAGTGTTGGCATACCCACCACACATATCATTTTTGTACTCTGACGACGAAGCAGAAAGCACATTTGAAATCCATCCAAATATGCTTCGGACATAGCAACTCAGGTAGTTTTCCACTTTTTCGCATTTGGAGAGTCCCCTTCCATCTTTTGTTATGGGACAAAAACATTTATGTACTATTTTTGCCTTGCTGAACAAGTTTTTAATTGACTTTTTTGCCTTATCTACAAAGTGGGGCGTGATAACCCCTCAACCCCCCCCCCCAGGGGGCGAGGGGATCCTTTGTGGTGGTGTTGTGTGCACCATAGGGGATTTCCTATACAACTGCACAAGAAGTAAATTGCTAATTGCCATAGTCCATGAGATATTGGCCTGATCACGGACTTTCCTTGTAACCCTGTATATACAACAAAAAGGATTTGAGAAGAAAATATTATAACAGTGACTTTATATGATAGTAGATACTGATAATGATGAAGAAGAAAAAACCTAACACAGTATCTTTTGACCAAAAAAAACAACCTTGCCAATCTGTGCATGTGTGTATGTAAATTGAAAAATTGAAAATGACTTCTGGTGTGAAATATAAATATTTTTTTCAGTGTACTGTTTTCTGCTTGTGTTATGTTATATCCCTACATGCCTTAATTGCCTTTTCTTTAGATCATAAATTATGAAGAGGCATTAGATGTGCGAAAGAATCGTTTGAGCCCAACTATGAACCTTTTGTACAAGAAACCTGTGATGCTTACTCAAGGCCACATGCAATGGCTCTGGGATCACACGGGTAAAAGATATTTGGATATGTTTGGAGGAATTGTTACAGTTAGTGTTGGACACTGTCATCCGTAAGTTACTATGTTGAAAATCTTTACATTCTTGTATTGTTTAACGAAAGTTGCAAGATTTCATAACAAATGTTTGGGAAATAATCTGAATATGGCTTTGGTATTAATTTCATTGTTTGGCCATGGTTATGCATGACCTTTTGCATTGAAGGTTGTCGTAGTGAACCCATTTTTCATCACCCATAATGATTTTCATCTGGTAGTCCTTTTCCCAATGTCTAGCAAGCAATGAAATGATGAAGCAGAAAGCACATTCAGCCTTTGACCGATGCTGCTCTGGGTGAGTATGTGTGGGACCCACTTTTTGAATCTTTCCCATGGCTTGCAACTGTTGAACCTTGGTCGACTGATTCACTCCTGTGTTGTCAGTTTTGTGGTCAATTGGGTGGCATTTTTTCCCCAGAAGACCTTGCTAATCTGCACTGTGCATCTCCTTTGGTCATCTGCTTTGCTGCTTGTCTTCCATGCTGCAAACAGCACTTCTGAACTTTAAAAACCATTTGCAACACATGCTTTGACCTACAGCTTTCTTTCCATGTGCTGAACAAATCCATCTGCATGCTTGTGCAGCTGTTTTCCTAAGATTAAACGTGAACATACAGTGACAAATGTCCACTCTGTTAATTGTCATGTCCTAGCTCAACTAACTGCATGTGCAGAATGCCCGCCAACATGTTTCATTTGATGCAGTGTTGCCACCTTACTCCCACAGCACAATATTCTGACAAATATTCGACCATTTTGCTTTTACAGCTCTCTGTGTGGAGTAATAGAAAGTTATGCATAGACCTAATACACACTATATTGACAAAAGTCACTGGACACCCCTTCAAAATCAAATGAACAGATCTGCTGCATTGTTCGGCTGTGTGGTACAGCTGCAAATGGTATAAAATCAAGCCTGCAGCTGACCGCAATCATATCGCACTGTGAAGTTGAGTGAAAATGTCATGGTGGGAGAGAACTGACTTTGAGAAAGGAAAGATTGTTGGGTGTTATATTAGTGGATTGTCCATAAGAGAAACCGAGAAGCGTTTAAACATACCCAAGTCAACTGTTTTGGATGTATTCATACAGCATTGCAAATGTCAAATGTCATCTAGCTGCTTAATTATTCATGTGCTATTTAGACAATCTATATTTTTGAGGTTACTCACCTTTATTCCCTAAATCTTTTAGGAGGTTTTCATCTCTACACATTTCCAACACATATTTTTCTAATTTACATCGTGGTTCAAGGCCGCATAAAAAAAAAATCTTTTTCAACTCGCGTAAACTTCATTCCCTTCCCTTTTTTTCCCTATGACCAAATTCAGATTCAAAATAATCTACCACAAATATACACAATTGAACTCCCTAAAACACTTTAATCTAATTAAAACTTCAATCAATAAAAACCTGTATTACACATTTCCTGAAATGTCAAAGTTAAAAAGCTGTAACCCAAAATCATTTACAATTTCACATCAGTGCCCAATTAAAATAAACCCAAATATTTGACACAACCACTATATTCAACAATCACGGACATCTCTCCCCTCAGAAACAAGCATAACATCCAAGCACTTTCAGCCTCTGCCCAGGCCATTCTCAAGGAGCGGACGCAACAGATGTACCACCTGTCACCATCCACGAAACGTAGCGAATGTTCCAATGCTCGCACGGCATCATCTCATTTCCCATTCTCCGTCTTTCAGGTGCAGTGGCGTCATCTATCAGATGACCCAATAGCCTTCTTTTCCTTTCGTACTTATAAATATCGGCTCGATTTAGTTGACTCTTGAAACTAATCATCTTATATTCTACCACATTTTTTTTTTTTAATATTACATCATTTTTTTTCTCTTGCGTTTTTCCCTCTGTTCTTCTCTGCGGCTTTCCTTTCTAATAAAATCCTTCCAATATGTGTTTAAGCTATTAGGATCATTAACGTTACATAACCTGTGGCTATTTTTTTTCAATCAACACTGTCTCCGCCAATCTCAAATGCCTTTCCGTACGACAATTCTTAATAATTTTTATTTCATCAAACTTTGGCTATTGCCTTTGTTCAATACAGTACTGGACCAATGCAGTTTTTGCTTCTTTTTTCTGCCAATTCCGTAAGTGCTGTTATAAACGATGTTTTAGTTTATTTTTAGTGCTTCCTATATATGATACTGTAGGATTGTTGCTTATAGGAATTTCGTAAACGCCAGCTCTGTCCAAGCACTTCTTGTTTTCTTTCGTATTGATTACAAAATTTTTAATGGTACGTACTTTATTGCCCAATTGTAAATTATACGTATAAGAAGAAATAATAATAAGCAGATTAAATATATTGGATTGTTTCAGTACATAAAAGAAATTTCGGCAGAAGTTAATAAATTGTGTAATAGTGTTTAAATTAGATAATGTTAATTTTTTGAATATATTTTTATCTAAGAAATATTTTATGCAATACTAATAATGTTTAGAATCTTCAGTTGCAAATGTTTTAAATCACAGCATTTACAATTTTGTGAAATGAAAATGGGCTTGAGAGAAATACTAGCATTACATGAAATCCTATTTCATGTAATAGACTAATTAAAAATTATAACCATGAGCTAAAACTGTTGTGGCAGAGCTTTGCTGTTAATATGTACATTCAGTGGTTATGCTCTGTACATTTAGTATTGTGTATTTCATGTCCATTGGTATGCTCAAATCATTGGTGTTAAATGTGAATAATTGCTTTCAGTGTTCATGCTTAAGAAATTTGTTTTTTTTTTTAATCACCTGAGTGATCACAAAAAATGAATTCTAAATCCGCTTTAATGGTATAAAATAATAAGTAAACAGACAGCAAGCTTTCACCACTAACGGGTGGCTTTATCGGGCATAACTGAAATAAGTACCATAAACAACAAACAGAAAGTAAAGAAATTCTGAGTAATTCAAACTTAAATATATAATCAAAGTTGATTAATGCTTATGCCATGTCTCGTGAAATCATCAAACTTGGTAAATATGTCTCATGCAGAACCCATAAGCTAGCATGGGTGATGACGTGGATCTTTTATTAGCATGTGCCAGATATAGGGGAGAGCAGTTGGTGTTTCTTCATTGCAGGCATCTGTGCTGGTTATTATTTCTACTGATTCTTGTATTGCTGTGGCCCTGGGAGTTGTGTAAGCAGCTATTTTTCGATTTTCTTTCCAGTTGGGTTTAGCTGCATTGTTCTTGACCTCTCTTGCTAGAGCTGTGGTAAGCCTTCCCAGTTTGACATCACATTTATGTTCTGAAGTCTCAATTTAAAGGAGCACTTAGTCATTCCTATGTACCTTTTCCTGAATCCTTGTATGTATTCCAAGGGGATAGCATAATTTTTCCTGGATCCATCTGGGTATTGCAAGGGGATAGCATAATTTTTTCCTGGATCCATCTGGGTATTGCAAGGGGATAGCATAAATTTTTCCTGGATCCATCAGGGTATTGCAAGGGGATAGCATAAATTCCTGCATCTAACAGATGCAGAATTTATGCGATCCCCTTGCAATACCCAAATAGATCCAGGAAAAGGTACATAGGAATGACTAAGCACTCCCTTAAATTGAGATTTTCAGAACATAAACGTGATCTTAAACTGAGAAAGCTTATGACAGCTCTAGCAAGAGAGGTCAAGAACAATGCAGCCAAACCCTCCTGGAAAGAAATTCGAAAAATAGCTGCATACACAACTCCCAGGGCCACAGCAATACGAGAATCAGTAGAAATAATAACCAGCACGGATGCCTGCAATGAAAAAACATCAACTGATCTCCCCTATATGTGGTGCATGCTAATAAAAGATCCACGTCATCATCCATGCTAGCTTATGGGTTCTGCATGAAACATATTTACCATGTTTGATGATTTCACGAGACATGGCATAAGTGTTAACCAACTTTGATTATATATTTAAGTTTAAGTTTGAATTACTCAGAATTTCTTTACTTTCTGTTTGTTTTTCATGGTGCTTATCTCAGTTATGCCTGATGAAGCCACCCGTGTGTGGTGAAAGCTTCTGTTTACTTATTATTGTACCCCATTAAAATGGATTTAGCATTAATTTTTTGTGATTATTTTGGTGTTATCTATCCGATTCTTATTATTATCTTGCATCTGAG
Source organism: Macrothele yani (assembly GCA_039090855.1). Classification (NCBI taxonomy): domain Eukaryota; kingdom Metazoa; phylum Arthropoda; class Arachnida; order Araneae; family Macrothelidae; genus Macrothele; species Macrothele yani. Next base: position 9,688,871 of record CM077014.1, read on the forward strand.
TGATATTGCTCGCTCCAAAATATTTATTGTTTCTAGAAAATTGTCAAAAAAAATAATTGAAAAATATAAAGTTGTTGGAAAATATATATATTACACCAAAATTTTAATTTTATTTTGAGATACATGTAATGTTTTTCAATAGTAATTTTGGGCAGTATTTAACAACTGTTTGACTGAGTTTCAACTACAAACTGAAAATCTTTTTGACTGAGACACATTTGATTAGTAGTAATTTTATTAATTTTGTTTTCTTCACATCTAAATAGCAAAGTCACAAAAGCAGCAGTGGATCAACTGGAGTCACTTTGGCATGTTACAAATATATATCTGCATCCCACTATTCATGAATATGCCCAAAAACTCACAGATCATTTGCCAGGAGACTTAAAGGTAGCTTAAGATTTTTATTTTCATGCTTGTAGTTTATATTGTAGCTCAAATACTGATGAATTGTCCATCAGTCAAGTGGTTATGAAGTTATTCTATTGTGCTATGGGCCTGGGTTTGAATTTTGGATAAAGTATGGTTCTTCTATTCCTAAAATTACTGATATCAGCATAAAAATGTATTTCCATGGCCATCTTATGCCTGTAGATTTCTCATGTGTGTGATACGTAGGTTGGCATTAGATGCATTACTGCAGATTAGGTGCCCTTCATACATAAGAGAGTAACAACAGAGTAAAATATGAGAAATGCTAGGACAAGTATGTGTGTGTGTATGTCTCACACACACATATGCATATGAGATACAACCTACGTACAATAAGTTTCAGGACTGACTGCATAACTGATGTAACAGTAGTGGGATAAAAATATCACATTTATGCCAGAAGACAGCAGTCCTTGGCCAATCAGGGAACAGTTGGAAACCGGTTTATACCGGTACTGACAGGCAGCAAACGGCTGTTAAGGGAGTCATAGCAAACGTTCTCATCTCATTTCATTTTAGCCGTGGAAGAGCAGAGAGTAAACATCCATTTTTGTTGTAAACTTTTGTAAATCAGCTACTGTAACTTACAGAATGTTAAAAGAAGTGCATGGAGACACAGGATTATAACACAGCAGAGTTTTCGAATGGTATGCATGGTTTTGTGATAGGCGGGAATCCTTTGATGATGATCCAAGATCTTGATCAGAATGCGGGGTACCAATCTGGCGGCAAGTTTTTGTTTTTTTAGATCTTTGCGTAGAATCTCATGACAGATAAACTTACTGATGCCCACTGACTCAACCAAAAAGTCTCAGTGTAATTCAGCGATCTTTCTTTAACTGATTCCGCACCTCTTCCATTTTTTTCACTGTCCACACACTGGAGGAATGCCCAGATCTTGGTTCATCATCAAAGGATTTCCGCCTTTCATGGAACTGTGCATACCCTCAAAAACTCTGCTGCAGGATACTCCATACACTTCTTTTTAACATTGTGTCAGTTTCAGTAGCTGATTTACCAAGTTTCTAACAACAGATGTTTACTCTCCGCTCTTCCATGGCTAAATGAAATTGGGATGAGAACACTTACTACGACTCCCTTAATGCCCATCTGTCGTCTATCGGTACCAGTATAAACTGGTTTCTAGATGTCCGCTGATTGGCGAAGGACACCTGCCTTCTGGCATACACGTAATATTTTTATTCCACTACTGTTATGTCAGTTATGTGGACAGTCCTGGAACTTATTGGACGTAGGTTCTATATAGAGAGAAAGATAGACAGACAAAACTAGAAGAGAAAGGGGAAGAGGTTTGTGCTGGGCTAAAATTCACTTTTCTCTTACTAGCACCTACAGCTAATGCTGAAAATTTGCACAAGCAAATTTGGCTCCTTTGTAGCAAGTAGCTGTACTGCTATATATTAGTTAAATTTCTTAGAAATGTGGCATGTGTAATTTGAAATATTAATAGTTACCAAATGCAAAAAAAAGAATGTATATAAAAACAAAAACTTTTTTATTAAATGTTGTTAAAACAAATCCATAACATTTTAAACATTTATGTTTCAATTAGAAATATCAGTAATAAAAAATGCACAAATTTTATTTTTGTCCATTATAAGTATATAAAGTTAAGCACTCATTCTACTTTTGAACTTCTGAACTTGTCTTTTTCCATATGATTCCCATCCTGGATATCTTGCCTGATCATTAAACCATTTTATTACAGCAGATCATGAATTAAAATCTTCTTTGGGCTTTCAATTTCAGTACTCATCAAAGCAATCAAAATATTTTGTTTCAAACTGTTTCACCAGTCACAGTGAATTATTTTCATGAAATTGAAACCCACATCATATATGTGGAAGAGACTAAAAGGAAAGTTATTTCCACCAAATCAACTATGTTATTATACTCTTCACACTTTTCTAGAAACATTCTTCTCCAAAAGTCATTAACCTGCTTTGAAATGCCATTTTTATTATTATTTTGCACATTGTGTTTTAGTTCACAACATTCACCTGTGGCATTCAAAATATCAACACCAGCATTTTCTGCTGGTGTTCTGAAATGGTATATCAGTGCTGACATTTCTGGACATCTGTAGATCTTTATCTTTGCTAGCCCATTGGTTATTTGTAACATTAATGACCATTTAGGTACTGTTCATTGATAAATGATGATAATAATTTATCAGTGTTTTCTAATGTTGCACTAATTGAAAGGAATGAGCAGCATCATTCCTTCCTCTTAATACTTGGTCTTGAAATGTACACTTACACTGTCTGCTTTTCTTGTCAGTCTTAACACTTTTGGTAAAATCTTTCAGATTCATGCCTTCGGTGTTTTCAACATCAATAAGTTTTTCTTCACACTAGAAAATTGAGAAAGTACTTGTAAATATGTGAAGTGATCCTGTAAACAAAGAAAATGCCAGTTAATTTCACCTAAAACATATGTGAAGAAATGCAGATACAACAAGGATTTGTAAGTTAAGGCATGTTTCAGGATAAACTTAGCAGCTACTTGTCCATCTGAAGAAGCTAATGGAAAAACAAACATGTAAATGAATAACAATGGACTTCCGGTTGATTGTGAATGAAGCTTTTTGCGATTTCTAAAATGAAGAATCTGTCTCACTATGTCCAGTCTCTCAGGTTTTGCAGTGCTTGTTTCATACAGAAAAGCAACTTCTTTTAGTGAAAACACACACACACACACACACACACACACACACACACACACACACACACACACACACACACACACACTTTGCAGCATTTCACAAACATCATATTTATATGCTTGCCAATTCGTCTAATTTAGTCTGAATATGAAGATTTCGTACTTGATAAATGAAAATGAGAAACAAATTTGCTGTCTGTAGTATGATAAGTTAAAACAAATCCTTAAAACTGCCGAATAAAACTCAATTTATTTACAATTTTAAAAACCTATTTACATAGCTAGCACTTTTGGGGCTCACATGGCCCCAGTTTCAAGCTCAAAAGCCCCGGAACACAGAGGCAACGACTATATACTATAGTTATTCGTGACTAAGCTGATATACGTCATAAAAATAACACAGGTGATGCCATTTACATTAAGAAAAAGAGGAAATTAAAGTCCAAAAACAAATGCAGAACAAGTTCAAGTAAAAGTCTCACCTTCTAAGTGTGTCATGGGGGAGCGATCATCTGTCTCCAAGGTCTTGGGACTGAAGTCGGAAAGTCCGTGTTGCAGCAGAGGTCGTAATATTTAAGAATAAACAGGCTTTCCAAGAGAATACCATTTTTCTCTCAGAAAGCCTGTTTATTCTTAAATATTACGACGTCTGCTGCAACACGGACTTTCCGACTTCAGTCCCAAGACCTTGGAGACAGATGATCGCTCCCCCATGACACACTTAGAAGGTGAGACTTTTACTTGAACTTGTTCTGTATTTGTTTTTGGACTTTAATTTCCTCTTTTTTCTTAATGTAAATGGCATCACCTGTGTTATTTTTATGACGTATATCAGCTTAGTCACGAATAACTATAGTATATAGTCGTTGCCTCTGTGTTCCGGGGCTTTTGAGCTTGAAACTGGGGCCATGTGAGCCCCAAAAGTGCTAGCTATGTAAATAGGTTTTTAAAATTGTAAATAAATTGAGTTTTATTCGGCAGTTTTAAGGATTTGTTTTAACTTATCATACTACAGACAGCAAATTTGTTTCTCATTTTCATCGTCTAATTTATATTTTTTTTCTCCAATTCATATCAGTTTGGTTTTATGTTTACCCAATTCGTTTTTGCTGTATCATATTTCATTTTAGTAGGAACTACAGTATTGTTATGGATTTTAGAGTAAAGTTTTTATATAGAGATTTTAAAGTTATCAATGAGTTTCCTCCTTATGCCATACACAGAGACCTAGAGACAACATGCAGAAAGTTTTATCACAAACAGAGAACCTTTTCATAAAGGACTTGTGTTTTCTGTTAAAAATAATTATGTTATTTCAAGTGACCTATGCTAAGAGATGCTATATAATTAAGTTATTTCAAGTGACATACTAAGAGGCACTATATAATTATGTTAATTAACACAGCAATCGGACATCGCCGAATTTGCTGTAATTACTGTTTCACACGTGAATTAAATCACATCAGAAAACTTTAAAATTTCATCGCCGTGGAGCGGGAATCGAACCCGCATCTCCCGATTTCCGTTCGAGCGCGCTATCCGTTACACCACCCACGACGACGAATTCTCAAGTTTCTGTGTGTTAAGAGCATCGGAATATTCTCTGACCGCATTCAGATTCATACAGATTCTGCTGCCATCTAGCGTTGTTAAGAAAATCTCCAGTTGTTTAGGTATTCAGGGTTGAAGAAATATTCTTCTCAAAATATGTATTTGAGAAGAATATTTCTTCAACTCTGAATACTATATAATTATGTTATTTCAAGTCTAATAATTTTAGCAGCTCTATCCTGTTATACATGTATTATCAAATATCACATACTTAAAATAAAGTTGCAATGCCACAAATTTTGTTTACATAGGTTTTGTTTCCTGTGGGAACATCAAAAAATTTAGTCCTATAAATATGGAAATATCTGACAAATCATTTACTTCAGTGTAAAGTTGTAATGGCCATTTTTAGGCTTTAAATTATCTTTAGAGTGAAATCTTGAAAATTAAAATATGTTCATAAATAACAGGTATTGGCAATGTTATGAATTATTTGGTGGATAACTTAAGGACGTGAATTAAATACCATGACACCATGGAAATGGAAATTATTCATCTATAGATAATTTCTGATGAGATAAAACTAGTCCCACCTTTTCCTTAGTAATGTTGCCACAAACTTACAAATGCTGTCCTATTAATTGGGGTTTTCTGTTATTTAGTGTCGTCTCATGAGTATAACACCTTGACTGTCTCTCCCCAAACAAGTTGTGTATATGCTTTAAATTACAGTAGCAAAGATGTGAGTCTTTAACATGGTTCGTATGCTCCTTGAAAACCTTGAAAAGTTCTTGAAAAAAAAAGTTCATTTTCAAGTCCTTGAAAGTACTTGAAAAAATTTAAAGACTGTAAAAAATACTTGATTTTTTTTTAAGTAATGATATGAAAGAGCATGTATGAAATAATTATTTGTGCTAAAATGTGTATAGGAGATTTCTGTTTAGTTCTGATAAAAACACTAAACTGATAAAATAGTGCAGAACTTGCATTATACTCAGGGAAGCATGTGGACAGCTAGTATCTTGGCTATGACATCACTACAGAGTAAAATGTAGTCATTGGAGTAAAATGAGTGTAATGATGTAGTCGCGAATTGTTACGGGATTCTGTGGACTGGGGTTTGGGACTCATTCTTGCCGAAGGATAAATACGAAAATAATGTACCCTTTTAAGATATTCCACAAAATAAAAGGATTTTGAAAAACACCAAAACAGAGGTGCAATTCAAAGTTAATAAAATAAACCAACAGGGGGTAACAGGTACGTCATTGAAGGTGTGCCCGTCCCAGCTAAATTTAATGGTTTGAACTTGCTAAAATACCTACCTACCTACTGTCCGACCAACAGCACATATGATTATTTGGTTTTGAAAAGTGCTTGAATTTATTTTGCTTAGAAGAGTACAAACCTTGTTTAATTAAGGGAAATCGTGTTATAGATGCACACTGTATTACTTTGTGGAAAATACTTTTTGTGTTGGGTAATAGAAATTATTTTTTAATGCGAAGTCTTACTCCAAGTGCCTGTTTCAGTGAAAAAAGGAAAACACTGCCAACAGAACAGTTTGTGTCACCTAATCCAGTTAATCACAGATGTTTTGTAAATTACTGACATCAAAACTATTTCTGTATGATCGAGCCTTTTTCTTGAGTTCAGTTTAAGTTCTAGAAGTGTTGGCTGAAGTCTTTCACTCTGCATAATTTGAAATTTGTCCTGATACTAAAGCTGAGAGAATGTGTTTCCAACAGTTCAGTGATAATGTCAATCATTTGAATTCACTACATACTTGTAATATATGGAATACAAAGTGTCACTTATTTTAGTTCGCTAAACAGGTACTAATGGCACTCAACTCAAACTGCTGGTATGTAAACATTCTTTTCTCAAGCTGCAACACATTATCAACTTTTACACCACAGTCTAGCTGTTCACTCTTAGGAACACAGTGGTGGGCCCAGCTAGCAGGGATCCAATATCAGCGTGCAGAAATGTATATAGATCATGCCAGAGATTGTGTTGAGGAATATTGATAGCAAGACTTGATGCTGCTTTTATGCGATATAGGAATTCTGATACTGCAGAGATATCAGCTACAAAAATTTATTGACAACAAAGAAAAAAAAAGTTCATAAATGTTTACGAACATCAAAACAAAAGTTTTTATGCATACATACATATCACTAAGCTGTTCTCTGAGATTCAGAGGTTAGCTCCAAAAAGAAATACAAACTTCCAGATATTTTTACTTATTGTTGTCGTATCAAACTTCTCCATTTACAGCGATCTTGACATACAACTCGTGCTTCACTGATATCCATTACATGCCGTACACAAGATCTTTTATACTTCATACTTATAATCTTTTTCTCATGCAGACACTCCTGAATCTGTTCCACCCATGTCTTCCTTGGCCTTCCTCTGCCTTATGCACACTATCCATTTTTGAGAAAAGCGTGAACTAACGGAGAAAACTTACTTTATTGCCATTCAGTGTGCTCCCTTCTGCTGCTAATGATAGCTTGCCAGCAGTGAGGTATGTTCTGGATGCCCTGTAGTAGGCCATCTTTTTTCAGCTGCCATATTATTCGGGTCACATCCAATGACAGTTCATCCAGCCATTCATAGCGGATGCTACGGAGCCGATTTTTTAACTCTGGGAAAAGATCAAAGTCTGGTGGACTGAGATCATATGGTGGGTGGGATAAAGTTTCCCAGTCATATTTCGAAACAGTCCCTGTACTTACGCTGCACCATGACACAATGTGTTGTCATGCAGCAAGATCGCTCCCGCTTCCAACAAGTTGGGGCTTTTTTCACAAATTTTCGATTTCAACTTTGCCCTCAGAAAAAAATTGTGCTTTGATCAAGAGTTCCTTCCCCACAAACTTCTTGCAAGGCTATGTGGATCTGTGTTAGAGTTTTTCCCCGCAGAGTTTCTATTTTCACGTACAATCGCTAGTCTAACACAGTGACTTGACCTGAGGAGCTGCACAGTTCCATTTCCAAATGCTCCCACGTCCACGCAGCAAATGTTAGTGTATCATTCTGACACCACTGCGTTGCTGAGAGTCTGACCTTAATATGATGCAATCATTTTCTTAATTGAATCATCCACTTCCATTTTGGCTTAACATTTGCAGAACTTTTGTTATTACCCTCATAAAATGAATTTTAAGATAAATTCTGACAATATGAAGTGTTTGACTCCCCTATTTGACATTTTCATTAATTTGATGTGTGGATAAGTATTTTGGTTATTAAATAACACACACTTTTAGATCTTTAGCCACTTTAATGTAGAAAGTCAATTTTATTATGACCTGTTGAATTAGACATATGGTGGACCTACCACACTTGAGAAGGACGGTCCACCACGGAATCGACCTGGACTTTCTAAACGGCGTATGAGAAAGAGATCTCGGCTGAGTGAATGTAAGATTGGTGTATGGAATACTAGAGGTATAAATGGCAAGATGAGTGAGGTGATTGAGGAGATGAATAAGTATAGACTGGATGTGCTGTGTGTAAGTGAAACCAAAAAGAAGGAAATTGGGGTAGAAGAAGTGAATGGCACGGTGAGTGTGTGGTCTGGAGTATTGGATAATATGAGAGGACAGGCTGGTGTAGGTGTGATTTTAAGTGAAAAGATGAAGAACAACTTGATTCACTATAGTTGCATAAGTGAAAGAATTCTCTGGATCCGTTTGAAAGTGAAACTTTAGAGAATTGTAATTGTTGTAGTGTATGCTCCTTGTGACTCGGAACCTTCTGATAAGAAAGAAGATTTCTGAATGAGCTAAAAGCTGTTTTGAGCCAGTTTGGTGCTAAAGAAAAAGTTATAATAGCAGGGGATTTCAATGCAAGAGTAGGTGTGCAGAATGCAATTTCTGACAATTTTCTGGGTAAGTTTAATGATCCTTGTGTGAATGATAATGGTGAAAGATTAATTGAACTCTGCATTGAGAATGGTTTGTGTGTATCTAATACATTTTTCAACCACAAGTATATCCACACATATACTTGGGAAAATCGTACTCTTAGACAAAAGAGTGTGATAGATTTTGTTGTTTACGATCAACGTTTGAAACACTTAGTTGTTGACACCCGTGTGATGAGAGGTGCGGATGTTGGTTCTGATCATTACTTGGTAGTGTCACGAGTGAAACTTAATGTTGGTTGGAGGAAAAGGAATAGGAAGAGTCCCAGGATAGAAAGAATAAAGGTTGATAGGCTCCTTAAAGATCATCAGCGGTACTCTGACTTACTCATAGAATGACTGAAGGATCTGAAATCTTGTGAGAGGGATGTAGAAAAGAAGTGGGAATGTTTTAAGAACTGTGTTGTCACTGCTGCTAAAGAGGTCTGTGGCACCACAATAGTGGGTAACCATAGAGGTGATGCTTGGTGGAATAGTGAGATTGATGAGGAAAAGAAGGAAGCCTATTTGGGGATGTTGCAAGGTAGAGTCTCTGTGGATGAATATCGCTGTAAGAAGCGTGAAGCTGCTAAGCTGGTTCGCCACAGTAAGGCAAAAGATAGGAAGGAGAAAGTGGAAAGGCATGAACTGGCTTTTTGGAAAGATAGAAAGTCCTTCTAGAAGTGCATGAGACTCGGGAAAAATGGGGGAAACAAAGTTGTAAGTTGTGTGAAGAATGAGATTGGGAAAATGATATGGGAGCCCAAGGAGTTAAGTGAGAGATGGGGTGAATACTTCTGTGAGTTATTAGATCAGGAGAGCAAAAATGATTCTGAGACAGATGCAGATGATGTCACAATGAGTGATGAAAGCACAGGAGGGATCTCAAGAGAAGAAGTGTGTAAAGCTCTAAAATCTCTTCAGAATGGTAAGGCTCCAGGAGTTGATCGCATAACTTCAGAGATGTTGAAGTATGGTGGTGACTCTATAATTGACTGGTTAACTGAAATTTGCCAGTTGTGCTGGGAGTTAGGAATGGTCCCTCGGGATTGGAAGGATGCTATTATTGTTCCCTTGTATAAGGGAAAAGGTGATCAGACTGAATGCAAGAACTATCGTGGTATTAGCCTACTGAGTGTGCCAGGGAAAGTGTTTGGTAAGGTTGTTATTGAAAAAGTACGGGGTCTTACATCATTGAAAGTGTGGGATGTTCATAGTGGTTTTATGCCTGGTAAAGGCTGCACTAACCAGATTTTTGCATTATGCATGATGATTGAAAAGTATCTGGCTGTTGGGAAGAAAGTTTTTACTGCCTTCATAGATTTAGAGAAAGCTTACGACCGAGTGAATAGGACACTTTTGTGGAAGGTATTGAATGAATATGGTGTTACTGGGAATCTACTTAATAGTGTAAAAGCCATGTATGCTGGTAGTAGAGCTTGTGTACGAGTGAATGGTGTTTTATCAAAATGGTTTTCCATTGGTGCAGGAGTTAGACAAGGTTGTGTAATGTCACCCTGGCTGTTTAATATATTTATGGACGCATGCATGCGTGATGCCAAAATAGATAATAGTGGTTTATGTCTTGGTGATATCCGTGTGTGCAGATTGCTGTATGCTGATGACACTGTCCTGTTGGCAGAGAGCAAAAGTGAGTTGCAGAGTATGTTGACTTGGATGCATGAAGTTTGCATGAAATTCAAACTGAGTATAAATAAGGGAAAAACCAAAGTTATGGTGTTTGAGAGAGCAATGGGTAGCACTGAAGGCAGTGTAAGTATAAATGGCACTGTGATTGACCAGGTGAGTGAGTTTGTGTATTTAGGAAGCATGTTTGACAGAGAGAACAAGTTGGATGGTGAAACCAGTAGGCGAGTGAATTCTTCTTTGAAAGTCATAGCTGCTCTGGGAGGTTTTCACAGGAATGATGGGTTCTCTAGAGATTCCCGCATGGCTGTGTATGAAACAGTAATTGTTCCTACTCTGATGTATGGGAGTGAAGCCTGGGTACTGCAGACGAAGCACCGGAGTCGTTTGTGTGCTGGAGAAATGCATTACTTACGTGGGGTTTGTGGCAAGACACGATCTGATTGTGTGAGGAATGAAGATGTATTGCAGTTGTGTGATGTAAAGCAAAATGTTGTTAGCAAGGTGGAGACCAATATGCTTCGGTGGTTTGGCCATGTTGAAAGAATGAGTGATGAAATGCTTACTAAGAAAATATTTTCAACCCAAGTGGCAGGAAGGAAAGGCAGAGGAAGGCCAAGGAAGACATGGAAGGATCAGATTCAGGAGTGTCTGCATGAAAAACAAATTATGAGTATGAAGTATAGAAGATCTTGTGTACGGCGTGTAATGGATATCAGTGAAGCACGAGGTGTATGTCAAGATCGCTGTAAATGGCGAAGTTTGATACGACAACAATAAGTAAAAATATCTGGAAGTTTGTATTTCTTTTTGGAGCTAACCTCTGAATCTCAGAGAACTGCTTAGTGATATGTATGTATGTATGTATGGATTCTAAGAAACTCAAATATTTCTGATCTCATGTGACAGGAAATTCTGATAATAGAAAATCCTAAAATGACAAAGCAAACTGTTTGCTAACAGATAATGGCTGTGATATAATAAGTCACCGCCATTTTATAGATATGTGTCCTCACGCTTTTTCGCTCTCTGGAAAATAAAGAATGCTATGCTTTTAAAAATGGGGTTAATTCAGTATTCTCACAAAGAAGTAAAAGGTTGTGAGCATGTGTAACTAACTGTTGACTTTTCCTGTTGTGCTATGCAGTTGAATTTTGAGATTCAGGTAAAATGTGTTTTAAAATGTCAGGCTTAAAGGTTACAAAGAAGTTTATTTCTGTAAGAAATTGTGTATGAACATTTGGTAATGTGTGAATGTCCACTATATCCCTAAACTTTTATTTCTTTGATAGGTGTGCTATTTTTGTAATAGTGGTTCTGAAGCTAATGATCTGGCAATGATTCTTGCTCGTAAATATACAGGAGCATTTGATATAATTTCATTGAGGTACTGTTTCGTTTAAGCTTAGTATATGTGATTTAGACTTATTTTTTTTTCATAAGTTTTCAAGATTAAAAATGTTATCAATGTTTATATGTCAGTTATTTTTCTTAATTATTGATGTTGAAATTCTGAGCCATTTTTCTATGAGAGCTTAATCATAGGAAGCAAAGAAATTCCTAAGCTTTAGAAATAAATATTGATTTTTCAACAATTAAATTGCCTCACCCAGTAGGAGTTAACATATTGGCATGGGTATCAGCATTGCATACTGGAATGTGAGATATGCAAATCTATGAATTCCCAAGTCAACTGCCTGGTATCTGTGGGGGAGAAAAGAGCATTCTGAACCATGGAAAATTCTGGTGACGTTTTTGTTTCAAAAAAGATCGTATTTTACACTTTTGCAATTGTCAAACTGTTTTTTAACACATAGTCAAAAAACTACAAATGTTTAATGGGCAGCTTAGACATTTTCTCTGCTAGAGAATTTTTTGTATGTAACATCGTGGTTTTAGTAGTCACTGCAATATGGGAAACATTTCACCCTTTTTCACAACAGCATAATTGATGCTATATGAACCATAATTAAAATAGCATAACTGTACTAGTAATTCGAATTTATTGGCATAGAATAAAAATCACAGTTTTCCAAGCTTTCATGCATCAACCAGATGGATTTTTCAAGGAAGGTAACCAAAAAATTGTATAATAGAATGCTTCAACCATTTGAACTTGGTGACTTGACTAGACAATAAATTAATAGATCAGAATGTAATTTTTCATTCCAGGAAACAAGAAGTCATGTTGTTTGGGCATGCTGTTCTGTGGAAGGAAAAACAGCATTATCTGAGGAACTGGTTCCAAAGTTGTGGCAATTTTAGAGAGATGCTATAATTGCAAGCCTCACTGTTGGTAGGTTTTGTGAATGGCAGTAGATTTTGGCATGAAATAAGAAGCTAATTCCTTTATATCAAGTTCAAGTCTGCTGATCATATGTATGATGATATAAAGAAATTAGCTTTTTATTCCATGCCTAAATCTACTGGCATTCGCAAAACCTTGGAGATCAATGCCAACAATGAGGCTTGCAATGACAGCGTCTCTCTAGAATTGCCACGAATTTGGAACCAGCTCCTCAGATAGTGCTGTTTTTTCTTCCATGGTACAGCGTTCCCAACCAACATGGCACCTTGTTTCTTGGAATAAATAATTACATTTTCATTTATTGTCTGGTCAAGACACCATATTCAAATTGTTGAAGTGTTCTATTATTCAGTTTGCTGTCTACCTTCCTAGAAAAAGCCATCTGGTTGATGTGCAAAAACATGGAAAACTTTTATTTTTATTCTATGCCAATAAATTCAGATTGCTAGTATAGTTATACTATTTTAAGTATAGTTGGTGTACAATTTCTTGTTATTAAATGAAGCATAGTCTTTGAATATACACTCTATGAAATAGAAATTATGTCTTCTTGAAGTTATGGTTGTGTTCAGCTGAAAATCAGAATAAATGCAGACTTATGTATGTGTACAAAATCTTGTTAGTTACAGAGCAAAATAGCAATTTGAAATCAGTGCAATAAATGTTCCTCAATGCATTGTAAAACTCACATGGTTAGTAACATCTGCAGCTACACATTACAGTGTGGAACCATCAAATAGCAGATGTCTCCTGGTCCACCTGGTTCCTATGGGCACTTTTGGTCCAAGCCTTTTAGTGGATGAAATTACAGATTATTGTGGAAGATAGTTTTTCCGTATGATAAATGAAATTTGTTGCTGACTGGTTATGTCTCAAACATGTTTGCTTAGTTAATGACAACTTCAAGAACATGGCTGGCCAACAACAAGTGTTGACCCTTTCTACACATCGTCTGGTGATTGTGCGAGTATGGTGCCAGACACTTTGCTACAAAGAATGTTGAATGCTAGTATGTCATCAGTGCATATGTACTACCAAGTGGTTGTGCTGCCTGTAACAAATACCAGGGACAACTAGTTAACAAATTCTAAAATAGTCTATATTCTTCCAATTATTACCTGTAATTTTGTTGAAGGCAATGCAATGGACACTGCTTATATTATTTGTGCAATTATTTTGTGTGTTTTGAAGTAACTCCTGGTTGGTGTTCCTGATACACTAGTTGATTTATAGTAAATGGTGCTTGCTCTTTGTGTTACAAGTTCACTTGGTCTACCTATGGTAGTCCCCCAGGATGGCATGTCATCTCTGATTCTTTGCTGTTCAAATGCAGCTTAATGTGTCACTAACCATGAGAGTTTCAGTGTACCCTACTGAAGAATGTCATACTTCACTGCTTTCTGCTTTCCACATTAGAATTATATTATCCTGACAGATTTATGTGGAGGCTTATGTCCCACTGTTGCCAGCTGTACAGAGCTGTAGTATCATCACAGTCAACATGTGTCACTATGTGACTGCTTGAATGAGGATCCTGATGAATCTCGATGACCCACTTTGTGTCAAACATGTAGTGAGTCATATGGTTTCATCAAGTTATGTACTAATACCATGTGAACATACTGCAGGAGTGAAGAAATTATAGTCCACACATATTCAAAAGTGATATAGGTCTAATGGTTGATATAACACCTTTTCCCTACTGTAAATAATGTCAAACCCAAGATATTAAAAATTAAAATATCATTTCACTGCAACATCCAAAAGACTTAATAATTCAAATAGTATAAAATAAGACATACGGGCGATCTAAGTGAGAGATGGCTTTACCTCCTCGGGGCGCTCTGTGATAACAATGGCACACGCAACAGCAACTAGGGCCTCTGTGAATCTTGGAGAGGTCCCAGCTAATTCTATGTGACATTGGGGAAAAGACACCAACTCACTGGGTTTTGTTCCAAAATCCTTAGGTTGAATGACCAACTGGAACCATCAGCTGTGGGCTAATCCCCCACACTGATTAAAAAGACACAAAGAAATCAATATCCAGACTCTAGTGTGGGATATGGTGAACCTACCACACTTAAGAAGGATGGTCTACCACAGTATCCACCTGGAACTAGAAAAAGGAAAATCAGAAAGAGATGTATTTCTTTGTAGAGCTAACCTCTGAATCTCAGAGAACAGCTTTGTGATATGTATGTATGTATGTAAAAATAAGACATTATCTCCATAACATAGACACACCCGTAAACAATCCAATATGTTTCCTTCATTGCCATGATTGCAAAGGTAAGTGAAATAGGAGTATTTCTAAATCTTTTGGGTGTTGTAGTGAAATGATACTTTAATCTCCACAGATATGATGTTCTTTATGCGAATCACTGCATAGCTAAGCAACAATTTATCTCTCAGTTTCATTTGTGTGTTAATAACTTATAGACAACGGTCTGGGTGCCTAGGTAGAAGTAAAATGTCTCACTTGCTTTCAAAAAATACATACATCTTATAATATATCTGTTCACATTTATATAGCGAATGGCTGTCCTTAGTGATTTTTTGTTATGGTTTTATGTTTTATAAGAAGGATTAAAACTAACTCTGGCAGAAAAGAATCATTCCACATTGGTGATCATTTAATCAAAGTAAAAAAGAAAAAAAAAAGATTAAGACCTCCATAATGGGGAAAAAATTATTAAATAAATGCATTTTAAATCACTATTGAAAAGTCACTCTTGAATTAACAATAAATTTAATGAAGGGATTACTACATGGGAAACTGATAAATACGGTGCTTCTCTGCCAATAATGTCATAAATTAATTTAAAGTAACATTAGCTTTTGTATTAAGTAATACATAACTCGTTTAAAAAGTAATGAGACTGATGTTATAGTACCAAAACAAACCCATGCAGAAAAATGCAGCTGCCTGTGTCGGAATGCCTGCAAGGTCAGTCACATGACATGTCATTACAATGCTCTGCTTCTACATGGGAAACTGATAAATACGGTGCTTCTCTGCCAATAATGTCATAAATTAATTTAAAGTAACATTAGCTTTTGGATTAAGTAATACATAACTCGTTTAAAAAGTAATGAGACTGATGTTATAGTACCAAAACAAACCCACGCAGAAAAATGCAGCTGCCTGTGTCAAAATGCCTGCAAGGTCAGTCACATGACATGTCATTACAATTCTCTGCTATTTCATTCTTGTAGGAGACAGCATAGAGTTCAGGTGTGTCTCTGTGACCCAGTATGGAGTTAAAACTAGAGCAAAGAGCAGCTATGAAATTTTGTGTGCCTTTGAATAAAACCGCAACAGAAATGCATGAAATGATTAAAACAGCCTATAAGGAAGATGCTTTGTCTCATGCAAAAGTTTTCATCAAGTGGCACAAGAAATTTGTGAATGGTAAAGAGTGTCTGGAAGATGCACCCTGCTGTGGTAGGCCTTAAACATCGACTACGGAGGTTAATGTCAATACCATCAAGGCACTCCTGCATGGAGACCACTGAATGACCATTGAGGAAGTTGCTAATGTCATGCAGATGTTCTTTGGTTCCATTGATGACCTTGTGAGAAACCAGTTGGGGTACTGAAAAGTCACTGCAAAGTGGATTCCCCACTTGCTCATGGATGAACACAAAGCAAATCGTGTTATCACTTGTCACCAATGGAAGTGAGTGCCATCTATGATGTAGTGGCACACCCTCCATATTCACTGGACCTGGTGTCGTGTGACTTCCACTTATTCCCTGAAGTGAAACAACAACTTCGTGGGCATCAGTTTGCATCAAATACTGAACTGAGCAGTGCTGTGATAGGTATGCTAACCCACATGTCGAGGAAGGGCTTCGAACACACCTCCCAGAAGTGGATAGAAAGGTGAGACCAGTGCATTTAGGTAGAGAGAGAATACTTTGAAAGTATGTAAATGTAAGTATGTTTAGTGCACTTCTGCCCCATGTAAAACCAGTCTTGTTACTTTTTGTATGACCCTTGTAAAATAGAAATATTTTGAATAAGTTTTAACACTGTGAAAGTGACATATCTTGCAAGGAAGAGTGATTTTCTTGGTAAATGCTTTTATGACCCTGAAAGACAGGAATTTTACCGAAAATCCATGTAACAGAACACTAGGCTACGGACACATTTTTTTCGTCTAGGGATTTTTTCCCTCAAAGTTGCCCATAATATGGATAGAAATGTTCTATAATCAAAGAATCAGCATTGAGAAAAAAATCACTGTCACTGGAATCTCCAATAAGTTTTGAAACAATGGTCAGTTGGTCTAAGAGTCTCATAGTGAAAAAATCGCAACATAGGAAACAAATGTGCCATAATTTAATTATCTAATTTAAAATTTAAATTACTAATATCATTGAAAATTCCACAGGTTTTTTGTTTGTTTTTTCTACAGAACTGTTACTCTTATAGTAGCCAAAAAAAGGTTTTATTTTTGAAGGAAAAAAGTTTTTTTCTATATGAAAAAGTATTTGTCAACAATTAAGAGAACATAGATGTCAAATTCTTCTGAAAAGAACTCTTATGAAAATAGTTAAGTGTTTGAGCAACACAAAATTCATCACCCAGGAAGTGAAAGAACAAATCAGTACATAACCATGAACATTTTCCCTGCCTGTAGTAAAAATTTCAAGTATATTTTTCTTAATTTGTTCCTCTTATTTTACATAACAGCAGTACATAGATTTCATTAATATAAATTCTGTGTCCCTCCCACAAGTATTTCATTTTTTTAGTAAGCATTGATGTTAAGTGCTGCAGTTTATAACATCAATGAATTGCTGTTGTAAATTTGTCTTGTAAGTGCATCTTTTTTTAAGTTGCTTTTGATAAAGGTAATTTAATAACAAACTTAGATTTTCTTACAACTTCTTAAATCAGAAGACTTCTTACTTATGAGGTTCCTTTCTTACCAGCAGTGTTGTCATGATGATGTTTGGTGTCAATAATTTCCCTTCAACACTGTCATGAAAAGTAAGGGAACATCAGTCTTTGGCTGATTGCATAGACTTTAAAGGTGGTGCACCAAATTAGACAAAAAAGAAGGGGGAGGGGGTTGCTATCATGTATTAGTTTCTTCCAAATCGACCCTCTTTTGATCTTTTATAGCCTTCAAGTACAATTGTAAGTCATTTTCACCCATACTAGCCCTCCTTTGACCTTCAACTTTGTTTCTCTGCACCTTGCACTGGATAACTACTCTAAATCTTATTCAACTTCTGACAGCTACAACTTTGTCTTTTGAAAGTCGGGACTTTATCAGCATGTTTTCTGCATAAAAAAAGAGTAAAACCTCTCTGAATGCTACTAAACTAAAAATTAAAAAGAAAAATGAAATCTGAGTAAGTAGACAGAATGTCTGCAGAAAAATAACCATAAAAGTTGTAATGGTCCAAATTTTCTATTCTGTGAGCCATAAAAAAATTTAATCCCCTTTTTTTTTCTCCCATTAGAGCCATGGCACTTCACCTAAAATTTGTGGTAATATCAGCTTGCTCAATTGCATAGTCTTGCAATTCAAAGACAGTAGAGTTTATGACATGAAATCATTCAGGTGTACTGCTAAAGTTTGTTCACCTGATGCACCATTCTGATTTGTTTGGGTTCAATCTTTTAATGTGTGCAGTAACTATAGTAGAGCATTTCTTATATTTACAAATATTCATGCATTTTGCTTTTGTGTTCTTTTCCCTTTATTTTTTGTACAAAACGAGATCATGTGCCATATTTTTTTTTCTTTTTTCTTTTTTGTTGCACTCTGTTTTTATGTGTTTTGCATGAAATAATATTTTTTGCTGTTGCTGTAATTGTAACTTAAGTCTTTCAACATTATTATTACCAAGTTAATTTTATTCATTAGTTTGTGATTTTTACTTTGATGTATTCTGTTTTTCTCTTCAGAAATGCATACCATGGGGACAGTCCATATACCATGGGACTGTGTGGCATAGGCACATGGAAATATGGCTTCCCTAATGGCTTTGGTGTACATCATGTAAGCATTAACATCCAAAATATCATAAATAGAATGCATTGTTGCTCTTAATCTTGCCTATTGCCTTCCAGTTATCCTTTAGCCAACTTTCTTGTGATAGAAAATTTTGTTTTCAAAGCATTGTTCCTAATAATTTTACATCTAGTTTTTGTTTTGTAAAAATAAAAGTCTTGTGGCAGTAAATTATGTGTATGTATATGAAATAGTATTCTGATTCAAAAACTATAGATAGTAGATAGCATGCAGACAAATTTTTGCCACCTACATCCATTCAGCAGCTCACTGCTGATTCTATAGAGCAAAGTACATAGATTGCAGCGCCTCCCGATCTTCCCAGATGCCTAGCCACCTGAAACATTTCAAGAAGAAACAAATGGTTTAAGAAAATCATGTGGCTATACTATAGAAACAAATAGAAACAAACCCTTATCCACTCTACAGTTGAGAAAGATATTGGTTAATTGCAGGGGGAGGAGAGGAGAGAGAGTGGACGTCTGTGTGGAACAAAAAGATAAAACATGATATATAAAAAGATAAAACAGATAAAACATGCATACATACATACATACATACATACATACATACATACATACATACATACATACATACATACATACATACATACATACATACATACATACATACATACATGTATGTATGTATATATGTCATTAAGCTGTTCTCTGAGATTCAGAGGTTAGCTCCTCAAAGAAAAGACCATCTGCCAAGTAAACATTTAACCGATAAAACTAGAATTTACTTACTGTTGGTGTATCAAATGTCCATTTATAATTATCTTGGCACACAGCTCGAGCTTCATTAACATCCATCACATGCAGCACACATGACCTTTTGTACTTCATACTCGTAATCTTTTTCTCAAGCAGACATTCCTGAATCTGGTACTCCCATGATTTCCTTGGCCTTTCTCTACCTCTCTTTCCTGCCACTTAGACTGAAGAAATTCTCTTAGTCAGCACCTCATCACTCATTCTTTCAACATGGCCAAACCACCTACAAATATTAGTCTTCACCTTACTAACAACATTTTGCCTCACATTACATATCTGCAACACATCTTCATTCCTCACATGATCAGAGCGTGCCTTACCATAAACCCTCTGTAAGTAATGCATCACCCCAGCTCACAAACGACTCCTATATCTTTTCTGCAGTGCCCAGGTTTGACTGTCCTGCGTCAGAGTAGAAACAATTTCACTTTCTACAGCTATTCGGGACTTCTTTGAGAACCCATCATTCCTGTAAATCCACCTAAGGCAGCTATGACTTTCAATGAAGAATTCACTCACCTACTAATTTTGACATCTAATTTGTTCTCTCTTTCAAACATACTTCCTAAATTTAGAAACTCATTCACCTGCCTAAATAGGTTAGTCATAATTTTGGAGTTTGGAGCTCTCCACATTAATATACATGACTCGTATTAAGCCTTGAAGAGCTTAAACATAGTACCAAACAGTCTGTTTCCAGCAGCGATTTGGAAACATTTTGTAGTGTTTTGTGGAATGCACTAAAAAGGGTGGAACATGTTCACTTGTTGTAGAACTGTTTTGTAACATAAGAAGCAATATTACTAAACGACATGTTTGACAGTCATAAGCTTGCAAATTAATTTGAAGGCGGGTAGAATTTTAGGTGACATACCCAGTGTATTAGGTCTCAGATAAAAAAAACTGCATTTGAATTTAAAAACTGTTAATGGATCACAACATTAATACACTGTCCAGAAAAGAAGGAAAAAAAGATCCATTCATCTCTGTTCTCATAGTCCAATCAGCCCTACCACTGAAACATTTCTAAGATCTGTATATATGGAAAACACATGATCCGCAAAAGTGTGTTGCACTAATAATGGCACATAGTCATGTTCAAGGATTTCACAGGTGGTGTTATAGTAACATACTACATCTCAACCTTGTTGATTTATGCAACTGTAAATGAGCTGTATCATCCAAAGTTGGTTGTTGTGGTGATATTATGAAGAAATGGCAGTGTGACAATAGAATTACTCTCCAGCAATACAATGTAATACTGTGGATGCTCAACCCACACAATCAGAAAGTACTCTGAATTATGGTGCACCAGCCACTGCAAAAGATCAACCAGGAGCTCCAAAAATAAACAGAACTTCAGGTCTGTACTAACCAAGGAGGTTAGAATAAGATATCCCTTGTTAAGGGAGCAGTACTATTTTGTGTGAAGCCTATAACCGTGAGCAAAAGCTGTTAAAGTGCAGGAAAACTGGTGCTTTTCAAGGCTATTGCAATGCATTTTGTGTTGGTTGAATTGCATTCTTTCGTCGCAGATGTTTCTGATTTTTCATCGTAACTTGCTACTGATGTGTTAGAAAATGCTGGACTTCTCAATTATTTTGAGGCTCCTTTCCATTTCTATTTTAAATTGAAATACATGAACATTAGGGCGAATTCAAGACAAAACAATTTTAAAATTGAACACATCACTCATGTATGAAGTTTAATTCATTCCGGTTTGATATTAACACGATTTGTGCATCCAAAAACCAAATAATTCCAAAATACACGTAGTTGAAACTATATGGGTATCATGCAAACAATCTCAAATTTCCACACCGTGCAGCTTCATGGTTAAGAAACTTGGGGCACCTCCAGAAGTATTATTATAGCCACCTTGGTACAAACCCTCTACATACCAAGTTCCACATCACTAGTTGTAGTGGGAGAATACCGCTCACGAGTCTTAACAGCATCAAATGTGCTCAGAGGTCTTGCTGTGCATGATGAATTCACATTCACATTCTCTTTAATTGTTATAAATTGGAAACTCGCTCAGTTTCTATTTTGAAACCATGATTACACTTTGCTGCAGGAAGTTATGTTTGGGAAACTTACTATTATATTGGTAAATGTTCTAAACAATAAAAGTTGCATTCATAAAAGGCTTCGGTTTGAATGGAACATGCTTTTTTTTTGTCATTTTTATATGCATGATAAGAAAAAAGACACACTGCTAGGTGTCTGTTTATGCCTAGGCCTCTGATTACCTATTGTAACAGAAATTTGTGAACAGATTTTGATAAAATTTTCCCCATAGG
This sequence comes from Macrothele yani, assembly GCA_039090855.1. Classification (NCBI taxonomy): domain Eukaryota; kingdom Metazoa; phylum Arthropoda; class Arachnida; order Araneae; family Macrothelidae; genus Macrothele; species Macrothele yani. The sequence goes on from CM077014.1 coordinate 9,710,527, forward strand.
ATTCTCATGAGCAGTGGAAAATGTACTTAGTAATTCTTAGCAATGCAGAAGTCACCCTATATCCCAGCCCTTCAGACCAAAAATGCTGTAGTCAGTCAGCCAGCTTCAGCCAATAAAAACAATTTTGTGACAAGAACTGCAGCCTCAAGTGATATTTTGCTCCATGGAAACTAAACCACATAGACAACTCATGTATGAATCATACTGCTTGAGGCTAGGATTTCCTCATGTTTGCTAAAAATGCCACCAACCGGAGTTTAGAAAACTTTGGTACGAGTGAAGAAAAACAAAAACTGCTTTTGGTCATGGGGCTGCAGCCTTGCAGTCCTATAGCCCCACCCACCACTGGTTAGAGTCTTGTGCAAATAGTGCAGTTTTGAGGACATATAGTGGTACATGGATAATGCTCACGTCCAGATGAAAGGTTCTGTTGCATGTTGGTTCATGGATGTAGCATGCAGAAGTTAGGTTGATCAGTTCGGAGTTCTGAATTAAATTGAATGGCACACCTATAGGAGGGCCAGGTCAACATGCACCGTATCAGTAATTGAAGTGGTCACCATTCTGTGGGGGAAATGGATGGCTATAGTAACTGCAGTATATCCTCCATCAGTGGGGGAAATTCCTAGGATGCTGGAGTGTGTCACAGCTGCAAAAGAGGTGTGAAATGATATTGAAGTAAGTAGCAGTGATGTCAGTGTGAAACTGCTGTGTGTACAGATGCCTTTGGAAGAAAGTATGTGTCTAGATGTTTTTTTGTTTTAGTAGGACACCATCAACCTTTGATGTATCCCTGCTCTCATACACCATCACTGAAAATGTTTAAGTAATCATGTTGAATGTTAAAGCAACAGACAATCCCATATCTTGTAATCCTCTTCATTATCTATGATCTGCAACATGAAAGATAATGTGAATCTTTTGTCAGCATAAAAAATTGAGGAAAGGGAACTTATCTAGGAGACACTAGATAAACATAACGTTTAGATTGTGCAAGTGAATATAGCAAAGTTTAATAGAATTTGTAATTTTTAAATTAGATTGTGAATCAGTGTACTTGTTTATGTGAGGAACAACTGGAAGAAAACATATATTTACAATTTTGATATACACGGATGAGTCATTATATTATGACCACCCCCATCCTAGGGAAATGAGGGCATTTGGGGACCGAACGGTGGTGTAGGTGAAGTTCACAGAGCAGTATATATACAACCCGAGGACTAGCTTTTCGCTTGTAGAGTGTTCAGGGTCAGATTGAAAAAAGCTGCTGATCTATCGGAGTTTAATAAAGAACAAAATTTGATGGCACAGCTCCTCAGAACTACGATCTCAGTAATGGCACCACTTGTGGGTTGTTCACGTGCCGCTGTAGTGAGTACATATCAGAAGAGGTGCACAGATGGCCAAACAATGAACCATCGTCCAACCATGTGTCATCTCAGCTCATCGATGCCAGAAGGCAGTGGAGACTGTCGCACATTGTTCACAGCGATTACAGTGCAACAAATCACCCGCACTACAACAGTGGTGATCAGGTCAATGTATCACACCACACATTTTATCGCAGCCTTCTATGCATGGGCCTGTGTTGCCGAAGACCCAGCTGTGTTCCCATGCTCACTGCACGTCATTGCCAACAGCGCATGAAATAGGCCTAAGATCATCGACATTGGACCATGGATGATTGGAAGAAAGTAGCCTGGTCTGATGAATCAAGATTCCTGGTGCATCGCATAGTCAGCCGAGCATGAATATGCCAATTACCAATGGAGGCTATGGCACCTGGATGCACTGTTGGACGGAAACAGGCCAGTGGCAGTGTTATGGTGAGAAATCTCAGCCACGTTATATATTTATTAAATAGGTAGCCAAAATTAAATCGGAAGGGAAATTTTGAATTTCGACTAAAATTTAACTTTGGGAGATGGGTGGATGCATTTCGAAACAAAAATATTTTCTAAGTACTAGAAAAGGCCATGAACATCCTAAACAAAAATGCATCTAAAATTTACATTCCACAAGAAGCTATTGGAAAGTTTGCGTTGTTTGTGTTTACGCAGAGTTGAGTCACCTGAAAGTGCAAAAATAAGTGAATATTGTTGCATGTGTATGAAAAGGTGTCACTATAAGTCATAGGATAAAATGTACTCGTTCAATAACAACTTGTGGAGGCGGTGAAAGTCAATTTAAAAGGATAGGACAAAAATTGCAGTTATGAAATACCTTATAAAACCAGGATTCGGATCGATAGCCTTAGTCAAGCTAAGGTGGGGTACATGGGACCAAGTCATGGAAGACAACAGCACACAAAAATGTTCACACTGCACTTTGGACTTTTTTTTTTGAAAGGCTACTGCCTGTATTTATTATTTTTCTTTAAAAACTTAATAAGGTCATTTAGTGGACAATCAGATGGCATTTCCTTTTTGTTGTTTGCTAAAACACAGCAGTATAAAAACAGAATCTCAATTTCTTTTCTATTTCTCTTTGGCCACTGGCCTTATGAACAGCACAACTTTACATATTTCAACACAGTTGGTTTGAACACTAGGCTTTGAATTTATGCCTTCAAAATTATACCATGATTCACATAGCTTACACAAAAAAAGATACTGGATTATTTTTAATTCCACAAGGTGGACAAGTTCTGTTCTTTTGAAACGTACTCTCTTCTCTCTCACCTAGTTAGCTCAATGACAAATTTACCATTTTACACTTATTGATTTAAATTTACAGCACCTAAACAATCTTAGCAAACTCCGCAATCTCCCAGACCAGCTTCGAAGACTTCAATTTAAATTTACAGTTATTTTAAGAGCCACAAATTATACTTTAACAAATCTACTATCAGCAAGTAAACAAACCAAGTAAATTATCCTCAAAATAGAATTTACACTGAGCACAAGCATTAATTAACATTACATAACCTATAGAACTACCCTGAATGAACCCACTTCACTTATAAAGAAACCTCACTAACTTAAGAATTATCACTACTCATAACATCACCATAATTCAGAAATTCAAACAATCATCTTGCACTAGCTTGCTCATAAAAATCACCTCACTCTGCACTTCACATAATAGCTCAAGATACTTAATAACTCTATACTGTAAACAAAAGCTCAAAATACCAATTAACTAAATTTCCAAACTAAATATCAAGTTCACTAACACCAACAACCAGAATTTAGAATTTACATCCCTAGCACTACAGCAAATCATAAACAAATAAATTTAGATACTTTAAATCACCAAACAAACTTAAATTTAACACCTGCAGTGAATTACTGAGGTAACGGTGAGGCAAATACTCTCAGTTCAGACACTACCCTGGGTTTTTGAGAACCAACACAGGAAGAAAATACCAGTCAGGCTGAAGGCGTGAAATTGGGTCGTGAATCCACTTTCAGCCTATGCAAAAGGAAAGGAAAAAAATCCTCAAGTGCGACACATCATCATCAGGCACAGAATTTCCTCTAACATGATCTCACCACATTTCTTGAAGCAACGCCCGACCGACCCTCGCTGGCAGTACATATCTACGTGAGCAGCGAAACTACTGGGGGGTTTGAAGACAAGTTTTCCCCCAAAAACCACGTCCTCAAGGATCTCCCTTTTCGAACCAATGCATGATCCCACCTTGATCAACCACGCCTGCAAGAGCCTGTTGTACTTCAACCCTAAATACTCCAGGCACATCCGGCCCAGAACCAACACAACTATATCCCAGGAAAAATTCACTTATCTCTCTATATATCCCAAGAAATCCTAAATCACAATATCCACATATATCCCAGGAAAATTCACTTATCTCTCTATATATCCCAAGAAATCCTAAATCACAATATCCACATATATCCCAGGAAAATTCACTTATCTCTATATCCACATACATCTCAGGAAAAATCACTAGCAAGGAAATTCTTCTGTACCATGGCAATGCGCAGGTCCACTTCAGACAATAACGCTGACCATTTACATAACCCACTAAATATTTTCACCTTATTGAAAATTAAAATTACATTTAGACTTTTAACCTTATAGTAAAAACAAGAAAATTTAGGCCAAAGAAAAGAACAATTAATACTGGAACTGGTGAGCAAAAGTGTGTCTTCTCAACCCATGATGTTCATTCTTTTTGTGAAATACTAAACTTGAGAACAAAAAATACTTTAACTTCTATTCTGCACATATCGCATCCTGGTGAAAATTCCCTACTCAGAGCCCTCTGCCCTAGGACAAGTTCCCGGTTTGCCCTAAGATCACCCCTTTCCAATGGGAGATTAACACTCATCTGGAGCATGTAAAATACTGGTCCTCAATTAACACTCCTACCATCTCAATTTCGACACTCAACACTCCAAGAATGTAAACAGCACTTTAGGTTTCCAATTTCATCACACTATAATATGTTCCCAAAATTCCAATATAAATCATCCCATAATTTATCTTCACTCAAAAAAAAAAAAATAACTCAACGCTGTAAAAGACTAGAGAGAAATGTTTACAATTATTTTATCACCCACAGCATCAAAATAACACTGCTTTTCAATTATCACATGCCCAACTAAACTATTATCGATGCACCAAAATTTACTGTGCCCAAACATTAAACTAAATTTTTCTGATACATCAAAATTTACTGGCCTGGGAAGTTGCTACAATACCAGACACGACAACACAAAAAAACATAAATGAAAACATTTTTAACTCCCCTCTCTTTTTTTTTTCCTGAACTCATGCCTGAGGAACTAATAAATCTTAATTTTGCAAGCTGAACGACACACAGCCATAATCAGAGGCAAAAAAAAAAACTTGCTCTTTTTCTTTTTGTTTCTTATGCTCAGCTCGAAGTTTAGGTACCCTGCGTGGGATGTTATATATCAATACAAAAAGATATGGACTAAAACATTACCTTCGAGCTGGCGTTCTTTTTTTCCTTTTTTTTTTTTTTTTTTTTTCACCACAGTTTACAGTCCTGGCACAACCACAGTTTTTTTTTCTTTCCTACTGCAGCAGAGCATCGCCGGAGCCAGCAGGTACCTCCCATTGTGGTGGACTGGTGGTCATCAAAAAGCCGTCAAGCAAAAAAAAAACTCCTCCCCAAACTTTGGGAGGAGATGGAACTGTTTTTGGCCTCTCTCCTTCGGCCTTTGAAGCAGGCCTCCTCCTCCTTGGGGCAGCAACCGCATGGAGAGGTGTAGATGCTGTTGGCGGTATATCCTTAAGGGAGAAGGCATGTCTTGCCTTCCTCGGCTAAGTTCTCTCCAGGGCGAAGTTTCCGGAAGGCGGGAGGCTTCTTTATCGGCGTGCTACATCGTCAACCCCTCGAATGCAAATACGAATACCAGAGCCAGAGTGTCCCATTGTGGTGGACTGGTGGTCAGCAAAATGCTGCCATGGAAAAAAAACTCTTTTTTTTTCTCTGTGGTTCTCTCCCGCCAAAAGGCGAGGAGAAAAAACTCTGCCGTCCCCTCTATCTCTGACGGCCAGCAAGAGGACCAGAACAAAAGTGACTTCTCTCAACGGATAAAACTCTGGGGTGCTTGAAACCGCTGACCCCTCCCATTGGTCGAAACTTCAGCCTAGCAACTCACAGCTTCCCAACGGAATTTCACTCCCACGCAAGCCAGGGGTGACACTCTGACCTTCACTCAGGCATCGTTGCAGCGTCCAACACTCTCCACGAAAAAAAATGTTACTAGCACGTGCATCCTCTGGTCGGCTAGGGGAAGATGAACTTGACCTTCAACACATAGGGGACCCAGCTTTTTTTTTTTTTTGACCCTGAGGTCTAAAAATAGATTCTGTTGCTGAATTCCTTACCCAAAAGACGAAAAGATGTTGCACTTTTGGGTGACTTTTCCACGACGTTTGGAAACAGGAACGCAAAAATGGCGAATTCTTGCTTTGCAGAAAATCACTAATTTTAATTTTCTTTTTCTCTCGTTCCGTGATGTTTGTTAAACTAAAATTAATTTTGATTCTCTGAGCTGCACACCTACTCGCCTTTTCCTATCGCGATAAAAGAACAGATAAATTAATTATTTTCAAAACCCCAAAGTCAGTTAAATCAAATATTATTCTTTTTCTCTTTTTTTTTTTCTTTCTCCAACATGAAATTTTGTTTTCCTGGTTGTGATTAAGACAAGCGAATTTTGCGCATGAATTCCCCTGCCTTTCAACCAGGAATTTTCTTCTAACGTATGTCATGGGAGAAAATTTTTGCATTAATTAATCTCCGATAAACCAACAGAAAGATTGATCAGGTCTCTCTGAAATTCACCAGAGGTTAAAATTTTCGCCATGACAGCAGCGATGTTATGCTGTGGGCGATGTTTTCTTGGGATGCTTCAGACCCCATTATCCCAATAGCACAATCCCTAACAGCTGGCGGATATCTGAACATCGCTGTGGACCAAGTTCACTCATTCACGGCAACTGTGTTTCCTGCTGGTGATGGCCATTGCCAACAGGATAATGTGCCATGCCACACTGCCCGAATCGTCAAGGAGTGGTTTGAGGAACATGCCGGTGACTTTCTGTTAATGCCCTGGCCTCCAAATTCACCTGACATGAACCCAATCGAACATTTGTGGTTCAACTTGGAAAAGCGGGTTCACACTAAATCACCACCACCCTGAAACGTTCGGGAACTGGAGGACCTGCTGTTGACATTATGGTACCAGATACCCCAGGATTCCTATCACCATCTCGTCGAATCAAGGTCTCGTCGAGTGACTGCAGTTTTGCGGGCTAAAGTGGGTCCTACAGCTTATTAGGTAGGTGGTTATAATGTAATGGCTCATCGGTGTATATCGGCATGAAAAAAAAAAAGTGGTTCATCAAAATTTGACTTCAGTGTTTGTCTGTTTGAGAAAGCTCATAGAAATGCCATGAACTTTTAATGTTTTGATTTATTTCAAAGTACTTGTTATTTTGGTGCTTTTTTAAACAGGTAATAATTGATAATAGGTTGGAATTTAGCTAATGAATGGCAGTACCTACTATAGTGAAGTCCTGAGGAAGGGTAGGGGTGCAACCCGAAAATTTGACTGTAATTTCCTTTATTCCTGTGTCATCGTCATTGTCAACCATTATCAATCCACTGCTGAATGAAGGTCTCCCCAAGTTTCCTCCACAACGTTCTGTCTTGTGCCAGTCGCCTCCATGTCACTCCTTCATACTTTCGAATATCATCCACCCATCTCCCATGTGGTCTTCTTCTGGGTCTTTTCCTGTCCCTTGGAATCCAATCTAAAATTTCGACTGTCCATCGATGGTCTGTCCTTCTGGCAGTATGTCCAGCCCATTGCCATTTCAGGGATTTAACTCTGATCATGATGTCTTCCACTCTTGTCATTTTTCGGATCCACGTGTTCCTCTTCTTATCTCTCCTGGTTACACCAAGCATGCACCTCTCCATGCTTTTTTGAGTTGTCTGCAGTCTTTGTATGTCTCTTTTAGCTAAGGTCCACGTCTCTGCACCACACGTAAGCACTGGAAGGATGCATTGATCAAACACTTTTCTTTTAAGACATAATGGCATATTGCTCTTGAAAATTATGCTGTTTCTTCCAAAAGCTCTCCAGGCAAGTTTTGTACGCCGATTAATTTCTTCACCAATGTGACCCTCACATGATATCTGCTGTCCAAGATAAACGTACGCGTCTGTTATCTCCAGCTTTTTTCCATCAATCGATAAATCTTCATTTCTTGTAAAAGCATTGAACATCACTTTTGTCTTCTGAAAGTTCATTTTTAATCCCACTTCTTTACTCTTGTCAGCAAGTTCCTGGATCATACTCTGCAGCTCTGATGGGGTAGTTGCAAAAATGACTACGTCATCAGCAAAACGAAGGTTCCTGTGTAAAACCCATAATTTAGTGAAATTTATAGTGTTTTTAAACAGATTTTTTAATAATTTTGCAAATCAAATCATTCAAAATATTTTTATAAAAAGCTCCTACTGCTTGTTGTAGAATAAATGAATTTTTTACAGGTCATGAATCCTGATCCATACCATGGATTGTGGGGTGGATCTCAGTGCCGTGACTCTCCTGTTCAGACAACAAGAACTTGTTCGTGTGGTGCGGGACAGTGTGTGGCAACTGACAACTACATTGAACAATTGGAAGAATTCTTGAATTGTTCTGTTCCTCGTAAAATTGCAGGCTTCTTTGCTGAAAGCATACAGGTATGTGTTTGATAAAATATATGTATGAGTCACTGACTGAAATGTTATTTTACAGTATAAAAAAGTAGATTGTGACAACCCATTTTTCTGTAACTACATCAGTAAGGTGATCAGTTTATATTTCTTTATAACGTCTCACTAAAATTTATGAAGATCTGTACGTGAATGTATCAAGATTGCAGTTTATTAAAGTATAATTGTAATGCACCAGTATCTGTCATGTAGTCCTCCCCCCTTCCCCATTGAGAGATACTGTACTTAAAAGTAGACTACCAAAAATGCAGTATTTTAATTTTGATCCTATTTGTCTACTTGGTAACAGTGTAATTTCAATATGTTCAGAAGAAGAGATGCAATATGGCTGGTGAGCATAGCAGAGTGAGGCAAGTAAATAATTCCTTTTTCTGACAAATCAGGTGAAAAGGATTGGTGTTTATGACAATAGAGACGTAACAGCATTTTAAATAAATGCTCCACAAACATATTAAATTTGGCACAGAGGTGTCTTTATTTCACTGTTTTGCATGTAGCCATCTCATAAAAGTTAAAAATTTCTTCTCCTTAGATTGCAGAGAGAAGCATGGGAATTGGACATGCATCTCCTAATTTCCATTCAACTGTTCTACCACTGCACCACCAAAGATAATGAATTCCAAAGCAGCTGGAGCTTAGCAATCTGAATGAAATTCAGATCTGCGCTAATCGAAACATCCTAATGCCAATGGCCTCATTATAGTGTCGATGACTCTTTTAATCTAAGATCAGACTCAATTCAGGAATCGCCAGTTTTTCAGATATTATAACATGTTATATTTTAACTTAAAGAGTCTTTAAATATTATTTTATATCTTTTGAAAATGAAAATATTATCACAGAAATTAGTGAAGAAAGAATCTTGCCAAGTATGCATTAGCATATTATTTTTGGCACAGAGGCACATTTATTTCATTGTTTTGCATGTAGCCATCTTAAGTTTATTCAGATTACTAAGCTTCAATTGCTTGGAAATTTGTTGTTTTCAGTAATGTAATCATAAATTATGAATGAAATACGGGATTACACCATATAATACAGTTTTTAAGATGACAATCCGTTTTTGTTTTGGTTTTTTGTAAATATAACAAGGATGGTAAGTCAGATAATATCTGAAAACTTGATTTATCTGCTCCTCCGGGCAACACGGGATTAGATTCTTAACCTCCAGATTTGCTAAACATGAATGCCGGTTGCTTCGACTAGCGAAGCCTGTGATGGTTACATTCAAATTAATCGGACTCTTGAGACTTGGTTGTTCTGGGTGGTGTAGTGGTTAGCATACCCGGGCGCTATCTGGGAGACGCAGGTTCGATTCCTGCTCCAGGATGACGAAATTTTCAAGTTTTCAGATATTATCTGACTTAACCATCCTTGTCATATTTACAATAAAAAAACGGATTGTCATCTTCAAAACTGTAAGGTAATCATAGCACATCCGAACATAAATCAGGAGATGTAGGTTCAGTTCTCTCTCCAGGGTGATATAATTTTAATTTTTTTCCAGAGATGGCCTAATGGAAAACAGTGAAGCAAATTGACCTGTGTGCCAAAAATAATATGCTTGTATGTATTACACATGCTTAGGAAGATTTTTTTCTTCATTAGTTTGTGTGATAATGATCCACAAGTTTGTGACAAAGAGAACAATGAACAGTTCCACAAAGTCTACAGGAACAATATCACATGTGGGATGCCACAGTACCATGCAAATCAGCTATGTTACTAGCCTATGGCTTTTAAAGGATAAGCTGTCAGAATCCACATGGGGGGGCGGGGGGTGAAGCTGTCATATAGCAGAATGTGTCTGCCACAAAAGTTATTGAATGCTGGCAACAATAGTTAGAAAAAGCCACATACACACAGTCAGTCAGGATTTGATTCTACTTGGAAGATATCATGAGACCAGCAAGTTAATAAAAATTGTTTCCCTCTAAAAATAATCATATAATAAAAAAATTTGAGGCACACGATGTTCTTATTGTGGATTGATAACAACATGCTGCGTATAGTGATCTTCCTACAAAGAAAGTAGGGTAAGTGCATCTTTATCACATAAACTTATGCTTGCAAATATTAAATGAGACCAGCGTATTTTGTTGTAGATGTCTACTCTATCTACTGCTCCAACAGCAATGATAGCCCATGTCACCAGTGACTAAAGAAGTCTTGCAACACCACAAGACATCCGACCATATCCCATTATGTTGCACATGCAATGTTCTTTTCATATTATGCATGGTGTCACCTTCCACTGACCACAAGTAGTTGCCTACCTGGAATGATACTGACCTTGAAAACTTTAGGGTACCTAATGCTGTCATGCTATCTTCAGCAATGAATCCTGGTTTATTAAAGAGCCAATGATGCCCAGTATGTGTACAGAGACATGGACATACTTAAGGGAAGTTCTTAGGGCTGTCAACCCCCTGCCCGCAAAAAAATACTTGCATCCAGGGCTTTAGAGATAAGGGCTGATCCTTAGCTCTTCACCCCCTGAAACACGCAGCCGAAGTTGATGACGTAGCTGCGCTGGCTGTTCGGAAGCCAAGAGCCACGGGAGCTGTGCTCTAACGGACCACCATAGGAAAGGCACCTTCAGTTAATGTTATTACTGTATTTAACAGAATACAATGTGTCATCTATTGAAAATTATTTACTTACATTTTATATCCATCATGATTTCTGAAGTTCACTTGCGTTTAAAAAGGGGTGAACAAAATTTACTTCATGAAGTGAAGATATGTTCCTTATTGCACGAACTGGAAACTGTGTCTTCATTGCACCAAATGTGGAACTTTTTTCTTCGTTGCACAAACAGGAAAAAAAAAATTACGTTTTTTTCACTGCATTTGAGTCAATCAATTTTTTTCATTTTCTGCAGAGCTTTCCTGCGTGGCACTAATAGTGAATTTCTGTTCAGAAAACGAATTCGAATAAATGTTCGGATTCTGCAAAACAGATGAATGGCATCTTTGTTGATAGATGGGAAACGTTTTTCTAGCTCGTTTATGAGTTCCCGAATAACACCTTTTCCTTTTCTAAATGTCCTGCCATGAACTGCGCAGAAAATCTGTTCAAACTGTTTCACAGTATTATTCCAAGAACATGATTGTACTGTCAAACCGCCAACAGATATTAGTTTTACCCAATTATCTTGAACAGAATTACTATCGTGGTAATTTTTAGAAATAGTTCCTAAAGAAGGATCTTTATCACGAACACGATATGCTATGTATCCAGCTATGTAGGCCATGGCTTCCTGCTCAGAAATGGAGAGTTCTCTTGATTGCTCGTTCAAGTCAATCTCCCAAGCCATTGGAGATGCGTCTTCAAAAAAGTTCGAAGTTCATATCCTTACCGCTGTTTACGGTCGAAGTCATTGTCACCAAATCCTCTACTTCTTCATTTCTGAAAGCATTTTCCAACAGTTCAGATGTTAAATAAATACCCAGGCTCTTAGGAGTTTCTGATTGGGTTTCAGTCGTATTAACTTTTTCTGAAAGTTTTGGCAATTTGTTTGCTAGTAGCAACTGTTTTAATCTGTTCATCATCTCTGTCAGTGATGGATGATCATTAAATCGACCGAGACCTCGTATCTGACTGAACAGACTTTCTAAAACATCCTGCGTTAATCGTGCTGTTAATATATATTTAACACCGACTGTTTTTAAGTCGTCGTACAAGCCCAAAAGCGAGTTTATGGAAATAATCATTCCTTTTTGGAAAGGCAAAAGGCAAGATTTTCCCCTGACTCTTAAGCCACTGATGGCATTTTTGGCTCTGTTTAAAACAGAAAGTTGTCTTTCCAAATAACAGGTTTCTATGCCAAAGGCTGCTTTCAAAGGTTTACTAGATGAAGGATACGGCTTGCTACTATTCATTACGTCAAATAAACTATCGATTAGTTCAAAAAAATTTGATGCAACTTTATTTCTAGTAAAATGCAAAATAGCTTTAGCGGTAGTTGCTGAAAATAATATCTTAGCCGGAGCAACTTTCTGTCGGTCATTTCCTTTTACTGTGAGGTGATTTGGTTTAAGTTTATGACATATTTGGATTTCCCCCGAATCGTTGTTTAAAACATCTTTAATTAGATCAATTGTTAAAATGCTCCCATCTTCAAGAACAAATCCTTTGTCCAGGAAGTGATTCCTTAGCAATTTCAAATAATGGGGCAAGTCTGCAAATACCCATATTTTTGACGTTTCCATGGCTGGATTTGGGAATGAAAAATTATTTAGAGAAATACCAAGCTCTTTCCACAAAGTTCCACATCCTCCTAAATCCGACACGATTGCTTTAACTTCAGCGCCTGTTGTTTGAATGTTCTGATTATGTCGAAAAGAACATCGTTTTTCATGGAAAGATCGAAATCGAAAAATATAGGCTGTTTCCATTGTGAAATCAAACCCCTGATGAGCATGAACTGAACTTTTTTAAAGGACCAAGAATCTGGTCCATTCTAGTATCATAGCACAACTTCGAATCGATATGCATCTCATCAAAACTTAGAACGCAGATTTTTTCCTGACTGTATAAATTCACGCAACATTTTTTCATTAGCATAAGGACATCATTTTGGAGTCCAGGATTGCATGTGAATTTTGTTCACCATCATTTCAAAGTTGTAGCGCTAGGCAATGGAATACCAATTTTGTCTCTCCAAAAATCATAGGATTTGACAGAAAGGGCTTGAATCACAAAGCATCTTGAAATATCTTCTGGTGTCCACTTTAGCCTCTGTTTCTTCTCACTAAGAGCATCCATTTGAGTTTTAGTAAAAACGTTGTTAAGACATTTCTTCAATCTCTCCGAATTCTTTAATTTTTTTTTGCAACATGCTTACTTTTTTCATTTGTTTGATTTCAGATAAAAGAGATCTTCTTGAAGTCACCCATCTCTTGGATCGCTGAATGCAAGTCCTAAAATTTCTTTTTTTCTCTTTGTTTTAAATTTTCGACAATCTCTTTGAGGAAGGAAATTTTTTTCAACAAAACGTCATTACAAATTTCCATTTTTGAGCAGTTTCTCAATGTGTTATTTCAACATTTCTGTTGTTCTTATCAAAAAAGTAAGGTCATTATCCTTTTGGATTTCAGTATGCAGGCAAATCTTTTTAGGGCTCAATTCTCACAATCGTTTTAATGCAGCTTGAAGAACTTTCCTTTTTGCCTGTCGACAGCTTCGCAGAGTTTCTTCTGCTGAAGTTGCAGTAGATGGCATATTAATAGTGGGAGTAGCTGGAGATTTCAATATTTTCCTCTAAGGCAATCCCAGCAGTCGATTCTGCATGTCATCTTTGTAATCACTTGTATGAAAGTGTTCAATCGTCAGCATCTATTCAGCCATTCTTTCGCTAGAACGGGATCATTTTGTGGGAAGACGTGAAAGACAATGTCCCGTCCTTTCGTGTTTACATGTGCATTTCGACAAGTTGCAACCGCACATGACATTTCGTTAAAAAAACGGAAATAGAAATCAACACTCACTGTACAACTTAAATAAAACACAACGTGAAACAAATCCTATAAACCAAGAAAAGATGTGTGCATACAAAAACAATAACAGAGGAAAATTGGATCCTGTAGGCAGGTTGACAAACGAACTCGGGGAGCAAGCCAGCACGATGACGTAGAAACAAGTGACCTACCCATTTTCCACCCTCCCTTCCAGACACAGGTCGGCATTCAGTTTCTCAAAGGGACAGACTAGCCCTTCCTCTGTAAAGCCCTGCTTGCATCTGTAATTATGGACTGCTTTTATGCAGTTAATTCTTATTTATAACTTTTTCTTTCAGTATAACAATGCATTGTCTTTCTTATCATACTTTATGCATTGTTTTTTTCTCATCTGTTTAGATTAAGGAATTTAAGCTGTTGTTTTATAAATAAATGTATGCATTGTATCTCACATTGGACATTCGATTTTTTTTTACAAATCACTGTATTTTAGCAGCAAAATGTATTATAAATTTCTTTATTGCATTAGAGCAAAAAGTTATTTCCTAAGAGCAACACAGTAACAATCTTTCCTTCACTGATTCATGCAGAACGATACTGCCTTTTCAGTAAGGGCAGATTAAACTTCACATTTCAACATCTTGAATGAACAGTGTACTCAGCAGAAGTCAGGTATGAACTGAATTTTGTTTCTCTACCAGTTGTCATTTGGTATTAGTATGTCATACAAAAAAGTGATTTCCTTTAGTTGTCTTCATTCTGAGTACTATGAAAAAATGCATGTTTAGCTAAAAAATAAATAAAAAAAGAGCTAGAACATAGTTCAGTCAAATGTGTGCTTTAGATACCATTGTTATTCTAAATTTTCATGTTGGTCACTAGAAAAGAGCTGGTGACTTTTCCTTACATATGACCAGTGGTATTGTGACAAACAAAGAAAAATGCATTTTTTTCTGTAGTAACAGGACTCTCCACTTGTCATATTTTGCTAGATTTTATTGACTTTATAACGAAAATTATATTTAACACTCAATATCTCCCAAGCTCTTCAGTGCCACATTGTAGAATGTCTTTTAATTATTGAATTGGGAAAACAAGGGAATAAAGTTTGATGGAGATAGTTCAATCCACCTTTGTTTTGTGGAGACATAGTCATTTTTGCTAGTACTCCCTCAGAGCTGCAGAGTATGATCCAGGAACTTGCTGACAAAAGTGAAGAAGTGGGATTAAAGATCAACTTGCAGGAAACAAAATTGATGTAAATGCTTTTACATGAACTGAAGATATAGAAGTTGATGCAACAAATCTAAAAGTAACTGATACCCATACCTACCTTATCATGCAAAGGGCACTTTGAAAAAGAAATTAATAGGCATATGAAGCTTGGTTGGAGTGCATTGGGGAGAAACAATGCAATTTTCAAGAGACATTTACCATTATGTTTTAAAAGAAAAGTGTTTAATCAGTGCATCTTTCTAGTTCTTACTTATGGATCCGAGACATGGACCTTAACTGAAAAAAACTGATAAAGGCTGCAGACAACTGAAAGAAGCCTGCAGAGATGCATGCTTGGTATAAACAGGAAACATAGAAAGTACTTATGGATTAAGGAAAATTGCAAGAGTGGATAACATCAGGATCAAAGTAAAGACCCTCAAGTGGCAATGGGCTAGGCATATTGGTAGAAAAACTGACCACTCTTGAATAACTAAAGTACTGGACTGAATATCACGGGACAAGAAAACCCCCAGAAGGCCATGCAGGAGATGGTCAAAAGAAATTCAAAACCATGTTGGAATAACGCAGAAGGGAATTGCAGAAGAAAGATAATTATGGAAGAGACTTTGGGAGAGCGCCTAACAGTGGATTGAGAATTGTTGAAAACTATAATCTGGCTATCAAAGTACACTAATATGTAAGCGAGTGATATGGCACTTTGTTAACTAGATGATTTGAAGGGAAGAAAAGCTTTAAAATTTTCACATTTGCACAGAATTTACATTAATCACCTTCACACTTCATGTTATGTTTAATATTTTTGCCACAAAATTGGCTATGTATGTGTGGGTGTTGTAGTGAGAAAAGATTGGGAGACAATTTTGGACACCTCCTAAAATATGAAA
Source organism: Macrothele yani (assembly GCA_039090855.1). NCBI lineage: Eukaryota > Metazoa > Arthropoda > Arachnida > Araneae > Macrothelidae > Macrothele > Macrothele yani. The sequence continues at coordinate 9,726,348 of CM077014.1, forward strand.
TCCTGACTATGACACTTATGTAAGTGATGTAGTCAGTATACTTTGGCCCATTTCCCACTGTTGGCTGACACACAGCCCGTGATGCAGGTGTATTCCGGGGTGTAATAAATTTTTATATCATTGTTAAAATAATATACAGCTAATGATAATTAAGATAATTAATACAGCAATCAGACATTGCTGAATTGACTGTAATTACTGTTTCACACATAATATCACATCAGAAAACTTGAAAATTGCATCGTCCTGGTGCAGGAATCGAACCTACATCTCTCGATTACTGTTTGAGCATGCTATCCGTTACACCACCCAGGACGACAAAGTCACAACTTCTGAGTGTTAAAAGCATCAGAATATTTTCTGACCTATATATACCTGAACAACTGGAGATTTGCATAACAACTCTAGATGGCAGCAGAATTTGCTTCGATTAAGAATGTGGTCAGAGAATGTTTTGATGCTCATAACACTCTAGATACTTGCTACTTTTTCATCCTGGGTGGTGTAACCGATAGCATGCTGGAATGGAAATCGGGAGATGCAGGTTTGATTCCCGCTCAAGGGCAATTAAATTTTCAAGTTTTGTGATGTGATTGATATTACATGTGAAACAGTAATTACAGTCAATTCAGTGATGTCTGATTGCTGTGTTATCGTGACATATTGGCCACATATTATGAGAAGAATATTTCTTTCACACTATATATAATATACAGCCAAGCTTTCTGGATGATGGCAGCCCTTCCTCATCCCAGAAGGCTTGGCTGTATATTATTTTATAAATGATATCCTGGAACTCCTTCTTTTCAAAGTGACTGGTACTATGTTTCAGCAAAATAATGCAAAGCCATGTACTATTAATATCACTCAGGGATGTTTGCGGCTTTGTGACACTTTTTTGTGGCCATCCAAATTTTTGAATTCATTATTTATTGATTATGTTATGGATTACAGATGTTGTTATTTGTGCAAGTTCATATATGCAATTGGCACAGGCTGTAGTATGCAGGAAAGACTATCTGCAACAGGCATGGTTGGCTGAACCAGAGATCTGTAATCACTGCCCATTAATATGATGCCACAAAGTGTAGCTGCATTGTGATGAGCCATGAGTGATTTATAAGGTCTTCAAAATTGCTGTACATTTCATCTGGGCTGTAGGTAGGTAGCTTTATGGTTAGAGCAACTGACCTCCTAACCAGATGTTGGGGAATTGACCCCAGTTCAAGGCTACCTAACCACCAGGTATCCATCTTGCCTCAATGAACATGTTAATGGTGGTCCAGAGGTATCAGATCCCCTGTTACAAATAAGGTCATCTGTCCTTAGCTTTCTCTAGCACACTTCCATGTGTCTTTTCTGTATGGCACCTTAGTCCAAAATCTCCTAGTTTTCTACTCCTAAGGGGTCTTTAAGATCAGGAATCATACATTTTTCTTAAAATTCTCTCCAACATTTTTTATTCATTTGTGAAATAAATTTTCATCTTAGCTGTGTAACTGTACCTATCTCTTATTTGTCTGCAACATACCTTTTCAGTGATTTTCATCACATTCCAACAACATCATCTGGTTGGTGCAGTATGAGTGTCCCAAAGTATATATTTCATAATTTTATGTATCTACTTATAAACAAATTAAAATTTGAGATTTTATGCTCTGTGTCATTAGAAAATAATGGATACAAATAATGTTATAATATTAATAAAATTTCATATGTCATTTTCACTTTGAAATTGTTTCTTCAATTTTGGTAAAACCTTAATTGAAATAAAAGATTGAGAAATTGAAAATCCTCCAAATACATGGGGAATAAACAAAGACATCGCTCTTTCCACGTTTTAGCAACACACAGCAACCAAAAAAAATTTATTCGGTCACCGCTGGGGAATTGAATCCCATATCTCTCAATATCTAGCTGAGCACATTAGCCTTACATTACGGTGGCCAACAATCCACGGCGCTATGTGTATTTTTCTGTCAGCTTCTGACATCATAAATCTGTAAGATGGGCTCAGCTACTGAGACGTCTCCATCTGGTGGGCATTAACAGCACTGGCTATGTATTAATTACAGCAGTTAAATTCAAAGGGCAGGATCCAAAGTGAAAATCCTCCAAATACGTGCCATCAGTGAATAAACAAAGACATCGCTCTTTCCACATTTTAGCAACACACAGCAACCGAAAAATTGTTATTCGATCACCGCTGGGCAATTGAATCCCAGATCTCTCGATATCTAGCCGAGTGCATTAGATCTCAGCTAGATTTCACTTTGGATCTCTTCCTTTGGATTTAACTGCTATAATTAATATATAGCCAGTGCCATTAATGGCCACCAGATGGAGACATCTCAGTAGCTGAGTCTATTTTACGGATTTATGATGTCAGAAGCTGACAAAAAAACACACATAGTACAGTGGATTGTTGGCCGCCGTGAAGTTAGGTTAACACGCTCGGCTAGATATCGAGAGATCTGGAATTCAATTCCCCAGCAGTGACCAAATGACAATTTTTCGGTTGCTGTGTGTTGCTAAAACATGGAAAGAGCAAGGTCTTTGTTTAGATTGAGAAATTTTTTATATAAATAAAACTTGTCCTCTTCTCCAAATTTTAGTGTATGTTGTGAACTCTTACATTTTTGTTTGAGTATTGTTAAGTATGTTTGCAACTTTCATCTTTGATTCATTTAATTTATTACAAAATTTGCAGTTTGGATATACTATAGTAAAACATTAACATTTGGTAAATTTCAGGGTGTAGGTGGAGCTGTTCAGTTTTCAAAAGGATATCTCAAAAGGGCATGTGATCTTATTCATCAGCGTGGTGGACTCTGCATTATTGATGAAGTATGTTGGCCTTTGCTTATTTTGTGTAGTCCAAGAGCAATGAAATACTGATTTATCATTCTCTGCTATTTTTCTGAGTCTAATTTTCAGTTTTTAAGACTAATGTTTAAAGTTATCTATATTCCCCAATTCTATTTTTTCTTCTGTTTCATTACATTTGTTCTCATTTCTTCCTGGATAAATCAAAAATAGGGGCTTCAGCCACTATTGTTATTACCTCAAAAGAATGATGACCTCAACTTTTTGAAAGTTAGCTCACACTTTTAAAATTTCAGTTCTTGGTGCTTTTCCTTCCATGCTTTCATCAATCAATCAATCAGACTATGAGGAGTTCATTACAGGATACTTCCAACAGGACAGTGTAACCTGCCATAGATCCAATGCCAACATGGCTGAAATTGAGTCATTGTTTGTCGATAGTCGTTTGCAAGAGGCTTTGGCCACCACCTGATTTTTTCCTATGAAGCCTTCTGAAAGGTAATGTATACAACAACAAGCCATGAGCAATTGAGATACTAAAAGAAAGCATCCAGTGAAAAAATTGAGGTAATGACTCTAGATATGATAGTTATAACCTTTGACATCATAGAGCATTGTGTTCAAGCATGCTCGGATGCAAATGGCGGGCATTTTCAGCACTTGTTATAACATTGTCATCTGTCACATAAACTAAGGTGTGTCCCATTGAAATTTTATTAAAATACATTGATTATTCTTCAAGTTCTAAAAAAAAATTGGGACCTGTAGTACTATACTCTGCACTGATTTTCTCTATACATATTGAGAAAGCTGCATGCATTGCATATTTTAAAGAAAATAATGTGCTGTTTCCTCACTGTATTTTATAAATAAATGCATGTTGTTGTTTTTCCTTAGTATGACCTCTTCTAAAAATCCACTATGGAAAATTTTTTGTTTGTTTGGCAGGATCCTTTCATGAGAATTTTTTTTTGCCCACGCTTTACTTTTCTATTGCATGTACCTCTGCCACCAAGGGGTGGAAATGCATATTTGCATCTGATATTACAGTTGCACTTCTAAACTACAAGAATTTCTTCTATTGCGTTGTCGGAAAAGTCGTGACGTATTTTGGTACCCGATGGCGGTTGGGCGGTTCTGGAAGTACTAGAGGCATGCGCAGCTATGTTATCGCTATGGCATTCGACAGGTGACAGTTCTAGCTGCAGTTTAAAAGGAATAGTGAGCGATTTGGTTGATTTGCAGAGATTTAACATCAAGTTGAAGATGGAAGACCAAACTGTGCATTTTTGCCATATTTTACTGTTTTACTTCCGTAAAGGGAAGAACGCGTGTCAAGCTTGTGAAAAGTTGCGTAAAGTGTATGGTGATAATGCTCTACAAGAATGTCACCAGTTATCAGTCGCTTCAAAAAGGATCGTTTTCCTCACGTTTAATGAGCATATCGCAGATATTTATACACGCCGTCAATTAAGCTTCTTTGAGTTCATGAGAAACCACACATCAAGCTTTCTTACGTATCCCAGCGGTGGTTCGCAAAATTCTGTGCTGGTGATTTTGACCTCAACGATGCTCCTTGGTCCAGGAGGCCAACCAAGGTTCATGACGACCAAATCAAGGCATTGATCGAGTCAAACCCACGTTACACGACACGAGAGATTGCAAACACATTGCACATCCATCATTTAAGCGTTCATGACCACCTGAAGAAGCTGGGATACGTAAGAAAGCTCGATGTGTGGGTTTCTCATGAACTCAAAGAAGCTCAATTGACGGCGCGTATAAACATCTGCGATATGCTCATTAAACGTGAGGAAAATGGTCCTTTTTTGAAGCGACTGATAACTGGTGACGAAAAGTGGATTGTGTACAACAATGTGCTGCGCAAACGGTCTTCGTCCTGATGTGCTGCTTCACCTCAAACGACATCCAAAGCAGACATTCATCAGCGGAAGGTTCTGGTCTCAGCGTGGTGGGATTTTAAAGGTGTCATGTTTTTCGAGCTCCTACCATGGAACCAAACAATCAATTCAAATGTGTACTGTCGGCAATTGGACAGTTTAAAGGAATCCATCATTTAGAAACGTCCAGAGCTCATTCATCGTAAAGGTGTTGTGCTCCATCATGACAACCTGAGACCACACACAAGTTTGATCACCCACCAAAAATTATTGGAGCTTGGGTGGGATGTGTTGCCACATCCAGCATACTCGCCTGACCTTGCGCCATCAGACTTCCACTTGTTTCGCTCTCTTCAACAGTCCTTACGTGGTATAACGTTCAGTTCAGATGAGGCTGTAAATCAGCACCTTGTACAGTTTTTCGCCACGAAAGACAGGTCCTTCTATTAACGAGGCATTCTGCAGCTCATTGAAAGATGGCAAAAGGTTATCAAACAAAACGGGCATTATATCATTGATTGATCTTTGTTCTTTCTATCAATAAATGACCTTTGCAAAACATGGCTAAAATACATCATGACTTTTCTTCCGATAACCCAATACTTAGGGTAGAACTTATTTTGATAAGCATTTCTGTTCATTTCATGTTTATAAAAATGCACAGCTTTTTCACTAGAGGCACACTGTTTGCAACCGTATCTCTGTTTCTAAAAGCCCAACCAAAGAGCAGTTTTTTGCTTTATATAAATTTCTTTGTAAATAACATGTTCTGAGAATTTTGCACTACAGTAATTCAGTTTTCTGGTATGGGTACAAATGGATATTTCTGTTTTGCATCAGATTGCATTCACTGTAACAGTCACTCTGTTATGCTTAGTTACCCTTAGTTACAAAATTTCGAATGCCAATAAATGGCCAATGATCATAACATTTTATATTGCCAGTCATGTTTTTGAATCTAAAGGAGTGCTCATTACTTCAATAATTTGAGGTCATCTTCCTTGTTTGTTTTATAACTACATGCCTTTACCGCATGTAATTCTAAAACTCATCCATCAGTTTATAACAGGAATTATCACATGAGATATGCTGGTGTGCTGATTGATTTTATGCACTATCGGGCAATGAAATTTGCACACCTAGAAGAAAACATCCTACAACCGCAAAACTTTGCATATAGCTAGAGTGCATGCTGGTATACAAATGATCCACGTTTGGTGCGAGTGTGCATGCCCGCACACCCTGTGGTGGCGCTGCAAGCACAAACCAGCAGCCTTATACACCGCCATGTAGTCAATGCCCCATCAAAGCAAAGAGCACTGGCCGACGCAAGCAAGAGTACAGAGTGACAAGAATGCCGGGTAGATGCCAGAGACGTCAATTTATGCAACGTACTGACTTTGAGAGAGGCCAGATCATCGGACTGAAAACAGTGGGATGGTCGGCGCACTGTATAGCTCACCATGTGGATCATCCTGACCATACCGTCCGACTGTGTTGGGAGCAAGTGGGCACGTGACGCACAGCCTCTTGGCCGTCACGTGTCCACGATTTTTTGCCAAGAAGGTGCCAAAACCTTCTTGGCAAGAAATCGATGTGGCATAGAAGACTAGGCAGTTAGGGCAAGAACATCGCTGACCACTGACAAAGACTGCGACTTCGGCAGTTGAAACGCTTATGGAATGACTGGGAAGGTGTGTGTGAACAACATAAGCATATCTGGAAGTTTTTTGGAGGATTCGTCATTGCCGTTTTTGGGTTCGTTTTTTTATCGTAATCTTATTCAGATTTTATTCCGATTATGTTCAAATTGTATTACGATTTTTATTTGAATTTTAAGGGGTTTTACTTCATTCTGGTTCGTGCTAATTCGTTGAATGAGGAATATAGGTTCGTCTAACTTATGCCCATATCATCTAATAGGCAATATATATTGCATGAACATCAAGCAGCTAGCACGAAGAATGAAGGTGAGTTAACATTTTCGCATTATTGACATAAGTGATATTTTTTAAAAACTCTCTTACATAATTATGCACACTGCCTTCCATAGTCAGAAACAAAGAATTTTAATGTGTGAAACAGAAAAGATAAGAAGAACGAAATATATTCTTCAAAATTGCTATTGGCAGTAAAACCTTTCTTACCAATGGACAGAAACTTTTCAATCATCACATGTAATGCAAGAAATTGGTTAGTGCAGACCTAACCAGGTATAAAACCACTCTATACATCCCACACCTTCTCTAACATAAAGCCTCATATCTTATCGATAGTAATCTTTCAAAACAGTTTCCCTGGCGCATTCCTCAGGCTGATACGATGATAATTCTTACATTCAGTTTGATCACCTTACGCAAAGGTGACAATGATGCCCTCCTATCGTGAGGAACAACTCCTAACTCCGAACACAACTGAAAAATTTCAGTTAATCAGTCACTTACAAAGTAACCATCATATTTTATTATCTGAGCTGTCACATCACATCATCTACTCCTGGGCCCCCTACCATTTTGAAGAGATTTTGTAGCTTTACAAACCTCTTCCCTTGACATCCATGCTGTGCTTGCTTTTCTCTCTCTCTCTCTCACACGCACGCACGCAAAAGCATCTTTCCTTTTATGCTTTAATAACTCATTGAAGTATTCACCCCATTTTCCACTTAACTCATTAGGCTTCCATATCATTTCTCCAGTCCTATTGTTCCCTCAACTTAGAACTTTTTGTGTAACTTTCAGAATGATTCCAAAAAGCCAATTTAAGCATGCTTATCATATATTTCCTACATTTTTCCTTACTCTGACAAAACAGCTTTGCTCCTTCATGCTTTATACAGTTATATTTATCCTCAGCAACTCTACCTTGCATCCTCTCCAAACATATGCTTCCTTCTTCCTCTTTATTACTTCTTTAATCTCACTGTTCCACCAAGTATCACTTTAATGCTTCTCACTGTTGCCATACCACAAACATCCACAGCAACAGTAAATGCCCTCTCCCCACATGTTAAAAAAATACTCTTCATTTGCAAACAGTGAAGTCTACTAAACATTGAAATGTAAGCAATAGTTTGCTTAAAAAATACAAAAATACTCTTCATTTGCAAACAGTGAAGTCAGCTAAACATTGAAATTTAAGCAATAGTTTTCTGTATTATACTTTTGGAAGAAAAATCGGAGCTATCTAATTTTCATCAACATTGTTAAGGGCAAAATGTATTTTAAATCATTTGTACTTGATCAAATTTGTATATGGTATTAAAATTTAAGGAGGTTTTCATCAAAGTGTGAAGATGTTAAAAATACTCTTCATTTGCAAACAGTGTGAAGATGTTAAAAAGCATCTTCACACTGAAATGGGAGTGCATGAATTTGCATAACTAAATTTAGAGGCACACTATAAGCATTAAATGAATGAACTCTATATCAAATCATGTATGTATGATCATTTGTTATCCCTAACAGGAGAAAATTCCTCTTCAGTTAGAGAAAGTTATTCCAGATCCTTTAGTTTCTTTTTTCATGTAGTTTGGTACAGCTTTAAAAAAAATAATAATAATGGTATCAAATGCTTCTGCTTGACTTACAGTAGCTATGTTTACTTTTGTCTCCAGTGAACTCAGTTTTATCATGGTGCAATTAAAATGTTGATGAGTCTTAATATGCCATTTGTTTGTATAAAAGTGAGTATTTTTGCAAACATAACAGCAACTTTCCTATTTCTGTTGTTCTTCTTTTGGTACTTCTATGGCTGTTTTATTTGTCTTAGACTAATTACTTATATTATATTTTATTTTCTGCTTTGTAATTAGTTTTAATTTCTTTGCATGTTTTCAGTAATCAAAAGAAAATTATTTTCACTGTATATTCTACATTGATTAAGTTCATTGGATTTTGTTCATGTTTTGTTGAGACTACAATTTTTTCAGGTTCAAACTGGATTTGGAAGAACTGGCCAGTTCTGGGGATTTCAAGGCCATGATGTTGTCCCTGACATTGGTAAATGATAAATTTTCTTTATTTGAAGTTGTTTGTATGCTTGAGAGAAATATCAGGAAACTTAAGTGTAGTTTTATTTTTATTTTCTAATGAAATAAAAATCAGCATGTATTGCCTATAGTAACACATGTTGGCTGATTTTCAGAAAACTTTAATGTATGCATCATCATAGAGCAAGACTAGAAATTGCATCTCCCAGTTTCCTTTTCCAATATTAAGCATTACATTACCCTGAATAAAACATTTTCAAAGGACTGAAATGTGTGCACTGGTCTTGTTAGTCTGTGTGTGCCTATAATGGGCATCAGAATTTAGTGGTGTACATCTGTCTTGACATTAGGTAGATAGTTCTTACATTCACTATGTTGAATTGATGAGAAATTTTTATTTGTTTTCCTAATTATGTGGTAACTAAGAGCATCAGTGTTGTATAACAGATTATAAATTGTTCAGCATCTAAATTGTGAAAAATTTTCAAACTTAGATGGCAGCATAGACAGTGACATCATTCAAATGGCTTTGAATTTATACATCAGGAATGCAACTAATTGTAAGTTTGTAACAATGACATTCTGTATAACATTTCTGTATTGTGGAGGCTATTAACATTAAAAAGATTTGAGTGCCCACTGCCATAATTCTGAAAGTAAGTGTGATGCAGACAAAAGTGGTAACAGTACTGTCAGCAAAAACATTTGTCAACTTGTTTGCCAAATTAAGCAGTCTGTTGAGCATAGCATTTAAAATGCACATATGGTTATGCAATAATAATACCATCTGAATACTGAAATGTTTTTCATGACTGAATCTTTGTAGTAGGCAATTGTTCTACATAGTATGGTCGTAATTAAACTGCTGATCAATCAGTGGTTTACATTGTAGTTTAGAAGCAGAAGAAGCAGTGTTAAGATTTCTATTTGCCATACATATTTCCTCTGTGTAATTGTATATTATATATAACAGCTGAATAAATATATAGTACAGTTAATAAGTTCTAGGACTGGGTTCTGCATAGCATCGCTGGTTGTGAAACCATCAGAGCACATTTCTGGGATAAGCAGTGATGTATTCAGGCATATTTTGGGGGTGCTTAGTCCTCCAATCCATGAATGCCTGCCCCCCCCCAATAGGTTTTTGGGTGATCTCCCCTTATATGTAGTTCATTTTTATTTATAGATAAATATTTGGAGGGATTAATTTTAGAAACTTAAGAAAATGAGGGAAAATATAATAAAAAAATGCATCCACATGAGTAGCATTAAGATCATACTAAGTTTTAAATTAATTTCTTTGTTGTTAACACTAAAACTGCCTTCAGCATGTATATTTACATTTTCTAAATCTGACAAATCAGTGCAGCCACTAATGTATACAGTACCTTGACAGAAAAAAATATGTTGTTAATTAGAGCCATAAATGACTTCACACACAATGATAACTCTTTAGAAAACATTTTTATTAAAAAATGCAGCTCTGCAATCAAAGTAATTACAAAAATATATATACTCTTTAGCAAAATTTGTTAGTAGTAAATAGTAACACTGTACTAGTAATACGATTTATTGGCGTAGGAAATAAACACATAAGCGTTTCCAAGCTTTCGCACATCAACCAGAGGGCTTTTTCAAGGAAGTTAGACAGAAACTGCAAACTGAAAAATAGAATGCTTAACAATTTGAACGCTGGAACTTGACAATAAATAGATGCGACATTATATTCATTTAAAGATATGAGGCATCACGTTGGTTGCATGCGGGATCCTGATAGGGAAAAGGCGTTACTTGAAGAATTGGTTCCAAATTCGTGGCAACTCAAGCAAGACACAATCATTGCAAGTATCGCTGTTGCTAATGATCTCCAAGGTTTCCCGAATGGCTGTACATTTAGGGGTAGAGTAGCTAGCTAATTTCTTTATATCGTCCCACATAGGAGTAGCTGACTTGAATTTGACTTCTCTGGATAGTGCCATGGCTACTTTACCGTATTTTGTGTCCCCTTTATGTTCGTTGACTCTGATTCCAAACGAACGCTTGGTCATTCCAATTTAGTATCATTTAGAGCCGTTCGGATACGGTAGGGGGATCGCATAAACACCTGCTTCGCAGGAGAGAGAGGTGGTTTTTCACTATTTCTCTGTAGGTATGTAAAGATGGGGATGTAAGGTCAGGTGATGCGTAACATCACAGCCTCTCCTTGACAAATGTCAACCCCGCCTTCTCGTGGTGCATCCTGTTCCCACTAAAGGGGCTCTGACGACCGCAAATAGCGGTATAACTATACCATCGGGATCAGAGGAAATGCTATCCCACACTCACCAACCCGCTTGGCCAGCGTGGTGAGTTATGGCCAAACACCTCCAAAATGACTCTACAACTTAAATCTTGGCCCTCAGTCTCCGGCAGCTGGAATGTACCTGGCCAAGGCAGCGGCCAGTGCGACATGAAGGCAGAGGGTGCTAAGAATCCCCGGAGGACCGGACTAGGCTGCCATTTGATGCTGACCTTGGCTACCTACAACGCACGCTCCCTATCTTCTGATTCAAGGCTTCTTGAATTGGAAGAGGAACTACAAAGGATCAAGTGGGACATCGTCGGGCTAAGTGAGGTAAGGAGAAAAGGAGAAGATCTCATTGAACTGAAAAGTGGACATCTCTTCTATTATCGTGGGACAGATACTGGCAGAACTAGTGGTGTTGGATTTATAATAAACAAGAAACTGAAGGATAAAGTGGTAGAAGTTGAAAGTTCCTCGGACAGAGCTGCACGACTCGTTATCCAACTATCGAGAAGATACCAGGCTCAGATTATTCAAACTTATGCACCCACCACAAGTCATCCTGAAGAAGAAATTGAAGAATTTTATGAGGAAATTCGTCATCTAAATAATAAAGGTAAGCAGCACTTGAAGATAATTATGGGAGATTTCAATGCAAAAATAGGGCACCGGCAACAGAATGAAACTTCAGTAGGTAAATTCGGTCACGGCAACAGAAACCAGCGTGGAAATACTCTCGTTGAGTTTGCAGAGGCAGAAGGATTTTTCATCTTGAATTCCTTTTTCAAGAAAAAGCCACACAGGAAATGGACATGGAGACATCCAATTGGGACGACAAGTGAAATTGATTTTATTATGTGTAACAAAAAATTCGTCATCGAAGACTGCAGTGTGCTAAACAAGTTCAACACAGGTAGTGACCATAGATTGGTGAGATGTAAGATGCACCTCAACACTAAACTGGAACGTGGCAAGCTCATAAGACAAACAAAATGTATTGACATAACCAACCTTAAAAAACACCAAAATACTTTCAAGTTGGAACTGAAGAACAGATTCTCTGCTTTAGAAGGCCTAACATCGGAAGAAGTGGATATTTCGGAAGTTAACAGAAAAGTAACCAAAGCTCTTATGGAAACAGCAACAAAATTAGCTGGGTCTAAGAACAAGTTGCATGTAAACAAATTATCAGGAAAAACCAAAATGTTGATGCAAAAAAGAAGAGAGATGAGGACAACTAAAGAAGATGTGACTTCCAAAGTGGAATATATAGAGCTATGCAAGACAGTAAGAAAAAGTATCACTGAAGACGTAAGGAAATTCAACTGTGAGCTAGTGAGGAAAGCAATTGAAAACAACCAAAGCCTAAAGATAGCAAAGGGACATCTCAGTAAGGGAAGAAAACAGATTATGGCTCTGAGAAAAGAAGATGGTTCTATAACAAGAAATAGAGGTGAAATTTTGACAAGAGTGAAAGATTTCTACTCCAAATTATATGAAAGGGATGATACATGTACTCCAGACATCATGAAAGATACCAGAGTTCTTCCAGTCCTCCCAGCAGAAGTTGCACATGCAATCAAGAACATGAAGCGGGGGAAAGCTCCAGGAGAAGATGGAATTACTATAGACATCATACAAGAAGCAAGTGGAGAAATGGAAACAGTACTCGCCCAAATTTTCACTCGATGCCTTAATGAAGGGAAGATTCCTGAGGATTGGAACAATGCTACAATGATCCTGCTACATAAAAAAGGTGACATTGAGGATCTCAGGAACTACAGACCTATCAGCCTCCTATCAGTGGTTTATAAAATCTTCACTAAAGTTCTTTCACACCGCTTGAAGGTAACACTGGACATGGCTCAACCGAGAGAACAAGCTGGATTCAGGAGTGGCTACAGCACAATAGATCATATCCACGTACTGAGAGAACTAATTGAAAGAGCGAGGGAATATGAACTTCCATTGTGCATGGCTTTTATCGATTATGAAAAAGCCTTTGATTCGGTGAAACCATCAGCAGTTACCACGGCTCTGAAATCCTGCGGTATTGAAGATGCATACATTAATATTATTAATAACATCTATGAAAATGCAAGTGCAAAGATTCGGCTGTTTGAAAATACAACACACATAAAAATTGGAAAGGGAGTGAGACAAGGTGACACCATATCTCCGAAGCTCTTTAATGCCACATTGGAAAATGTCTTTCAATCACTGAACTGGGAAAACAAAGGGATAAAGATTAATGGAGATTATCTAACCCACCTTCGTTTTGCTGATGACGTAGTCATTTTTGCAACTACCCCATCAGAGCTGCAGAGTATGATCCAGGAACTTGCTGACAAGAGTAAAGAAGTGGGATTAAAAATGAACTTTCAGAAGACAAAAGTGATGTTCAATGCTTTTACAAGAAATGAAGATTTATCGATTGATGGAGAAAAACTGGAGATAACAGATACGTATGTTTATCTTGGACAGCAGATATCAAGTGAGGGTCACATTGATGAAGAAATTAATCGGCGTACAAAACTTGCCTGGAGAGCTTTTGGAAGAAACAGCATAATTTTCAAGAGCAATATGCCATTATGTCTTAAAAGAAAAGTGTTTGATCAATGCATCCTTCCAGTGCTTACGTATGGTGCAGAGACGTGGACCTTAACTAAAAGAGACATACAAAAGCTGCAGACAACTCAAAGAAGCATGGAGAGGTGCATGCTTGGTATAACCAGGAGAGATAAGAAGAGGAACTCGTGGATCCGAAAAATGACCAGAGTGGAAGACATTATGATCAGAGTTAAATCCCTGAAATGGCAATGGGCTGGACATACTGCCAGAAGGACAGACCATAGATGGACAGCCGAAATTTTAGATTGGATTCCAAGGGACAGGAAAAGACCCAGAAAAAGACCACATGGGAGATGGGTGGATGAAATTCGTAAATATGCGGGAGTGACATGGAGGAGACTGGCACAAGACAGACCGTTGTGGAGAAAACTTGGGGAGACCTTCGTCCAGCAGTGGATTGATAATGGTTGACAATGATGATGATGATGATGATGTAAAGATGCAGGAGACCTTATGCCGACGCCGTAGTTCATCTTCTTGAGGGCGTTTTTGAGTTTGTAAGACACACTTGGTATGTAGGGAATTAAGCCTAAATAATGTACCTGTGGCACAGGAAGATTGGAATGTTTGGCTCTGGCTTTTTGGATAAAGCTACGGATCTGATTCAATGAATATCCTGCATCAGTGGCTAACTTGATGACTCTTTCAATTTCGTGTTGTCTAGAATAGGTATCAGGAGAAACGGCAAAGGCTCTTTGAATTCGAGAACGAAAGATAGCTGTTTTGTATTCTGCGGGACAGAAAGAGCTGCGGAGCATCAGGTTGGGGACGGACGTGGGTTTATAGTAGACTTGTGTACCAAGGCAGTTGTCAGGCGATTTCCTCAATAAAACATATAGGTAAGGTAAAGCGTTGTTGCTTTCAAGCTCCATCGTGAAATTGATCGTAGGATGCATATCATTGATTTTATCGAGGAAAATTGGAAGAGTCGTTTTTTCCGTGGGGTCATACAAAAAATATGTTGTCTGCATAACGCAGCCAAGTGGTAGGCCATGGGGTAATGCTCAAGAATATATTCCGCTCAATTGGGAGAAGTATTGCTTCTGCAAGGACGGGAGAAAGTGAGGATCCCATCAGAGTGCCATTATTCTGTTTATATACTTGTCCTTGGAAACTGTAGAGGTTAGTATTAGTGACCAAGTCTATTAATTTGAAGATGCTGAGGCATGACTCCTGCATATAAAACGTTGAATTGGATATGGCCTCCTTTAATGTTCTGATGGCTTCTGGAACGGGAATTGATGGGTAAAGGGAAACCACGTCGAAGCTGCCGATAATATCGCTATGCAGGACAGTGAGATTCTTGGCTTTCGTTATAAAATCCAGAGTGGAATTTATTACAAAGTCCGATTCAGGAAGAAAACTGCGCAGGAATTTGGATAGTGGTTTCTCTAAATGGTACATTGGTGCAGACTTCCTGGATACGATGGGTCTTAGTGGGTTTCTGGGCTTATGGTACTTAAGTCTTCCGAAGAGCTTTGGGATCTGAAGTCCTGGTGGTAGTCTGGCGGCTTTCCTGAGATCGTCTGGAATAGCGGGTAACCGGGCTGCTCTTTGTACCTGTGCAATCCAAGAATTTAGAGGGTTCCTTTGAAGGGCTATAGAACCAGAGTCAGTGATAAAATCTTTAATTTTCGTATTGTAGTCTTCTGCGTCCATAATCGCTATCTGGCCAGATTTGTCTGTTAGAGTCAATATTATGGACAGATCATTTCTAAGGATCGAAACTGGCTTCGGAATTATAAATTTATTAGGTATTTTAGTGGGATCATACCAAAATCGTAATTTAGAAGAACAGAGCTGGCATAGATCATCTTTTGAGTCATTTGGAACTCGCGATATTACGCTTTTGAATTCGGAAACAACGCTTTTTGGGTTTGATCTGGTTCGGAAGCAGAATTTTGGTCCAAGCTCCAAAACTTTTTGTTTCATCTTCGGAAAGCGTCCGGTTGGAAATATTGACGAATAGAATTGCGAAATCTTTAGCCTTTGGAGTCTGGGAAGATCTCAAGTAATGCAGTTTTTTGTTATGTGTGGAGGATGAGGAACATTGGATTTTTTCAACTAACATATCTACTCGGAGGGTCAAGATGTTGAAGGTGATCGGGTCGCACAATCCGTGCAATTTCATATAGAGGGTGTAACACTTGGTCTCCAATGACGTAACGTCCTTTCTTTTCAGGTTCACTATACGTGACAGGGTCTGACGAAGAAATTTGTCCTTTTTATTGTCAAACCAGGATCCTTTAACCGTTGATTTAAAGTTGAACTTTGGGATTAGGCCCGAAGTTTTGCACAGGCGGATAAAAAGTCGGATAAAAGTCGTAAAAATCTATTTGAAATCCTACCAAAAATAGCTAATACTTTCTCTTGATAAAAAGTAGGAGCGTGGAAGACTAGTTGATCTTGATCATATATGCAAGAGGAGCAAACAAAAGAACCAGATATTGTTTCACAATTCTGTAAATTTTCTAAAGCAATTTTTTTTTTTTTTTTTTTTTTTATGCAGTTAAGTTTACTGTGGATTTGTAATCACCAACAGCATGCTGTTTACACTGCAATACATCATCATATTTTGGAAACTGGCATTCAGCTTTATTTCAGTCTTCTTAATGCCAACTTTCCACGTATAGGGTTAAGCCTCAGTGTAACTAATGTGATGTTAGTGCTTCCAATACAACAAAATATTTGCCACTAATTTTTAACAATAGCAAATTATTAGGATTTTCTCCCCCAGATGGTGGGTGATGTACACCCTATGACAAAAAAAAAATCGAGGCACTTCAAAACGGTTAGTTTTTTTTTTTTTTTTTTTTTTTTTACTACTATGTGCTGATCTAAATAATCTAAAGGGGCTTAAACCAAGTGGCAGGGGAATGGTATACACCATACGTTTTCGGGTAACACTGTAATTATTCCTAATAGCCAGAAACACCCTTGTAGTAAGGTGAGGACATTTTTACCACTACAAATGTTGTTGGGTTTTTTTTTGGGGGGGGGGGATTTTCTCCAGTACTGCATTATCTTACTAGCATCCTCAATATTTTACACCACTCCATGGTGAAATCCATGGTGCATTACTGAATTAAAGTAAAGGTTTAACATTTTTATCACTTTATGTGTACATTTCTTGGAATTTGCATTTGTGATATACGAGCATAAAACAAATTTTATACTCTATTTAAAATTTTGTTATGTGTATTAATGTGTATGTAAATAACAAAATTGTGAGTATATACCGTTATATATAATCAGTCAACAAGTTTCAGCCCCCTCAAAATTTTTAATCATTGCCACCACCCCCTCCCCAGAAAAAATTCTCTGAATGCAACTCTGGGGACAAGTCAGCAGCAGATCCATCTGGAGATAACTGGACTGATCACCCTTCCCCTAAAGAAGGTTTTTCGTTTTTAAATGAGCAATATCTAAAAATTAATGTATTTATTTTTGCAAAATTAAAGTAATAAATCCATAGGTTTTTGTTAAGTTTTCATGACTACTAAAATTTATTGTAAATTTGGTAATAAAATGTTCTGTTGTGGCTTCAGCAGAAAAAACCCCGCCAAAAACTAGTGGTTCAGAAACAGGAAAAGATTAAAGCAGAAGGGAAAAGAGATTTTGACTGATCATGAAAAGCAATGGGTGAGCTTTGTTCTGATTTTTTAGTATTGTCTGGCATCATTAGTTATTGGGAGGAGGTAAAGTCGCTGTGTGGGGTAGACTTTGAAGTGTGTATGAGATATTGTGGGTGACAGAACGAAGTACATACCTTGATCGTGCCATAAATAAAAAAGTAATTAATTTTCCAAGCAGGAAATTTTTCAGTTAAATCAAGCCATCTGAATAGAAGTCATCAAACTTTGTTTTGAAAGATTTATCCAGACATGACATTTAAAAAGCACAAAGTAGGTTTCCTCGAAAAGTGGCGAATTTGCTCACCATGAAAATAGTGCTGATTTTTCAGTTCTTGTTCACAGTTTGTGATTTAAAAGTTATAATTTTTTTTAATAGAAATTTTTAAGAGCCTTGCAATGCCATAAAGGAGCAGTACTGCAAGTTTATAGTGTGTGTGTGTGTGTGTGCTTGCCCTCTACAAAGTCTCACTCTTTCTGTAGACCGTAGACTGAAGCAACCCTCCCTCTGAGATGAACTTCTACATCCGCTACTGTGACAAGTGGTGGTATAATAGGCTTATTTCCAATTCTAAGCATTTGGTCATATAAACATGTTTGGTTGTTTAGTGAGATTGAAAGAAAGATGTGTGCTGTGCATCAGCTAAATGAAAAAAATTCCACTTTTGTGTAACAAGGGAATGCCAAATTTTGCCAGAAGTTTCATAAGTCAGCAACACAGACATTACAGCTGTTACAGCAGGCATACAGTAACAAAGCACTTAGCTGCAGTGTTGTGTTTGACTGGGACACCCAGTTCAGAGAAGGAAGGGAATCTGTTGAAGATAAGACCAAAATGGTCACAGTAATGACACAGGCTAAAGAGAACATCAGGGACATGCAATGAATTATATGTGAAAAAAAACTCGCAGACTGTTAACAGCACAGCTGCATAGGAAAAAAAAAATTCAAGATTTCAAAATGTTGCTGGCACCTCAGTTTTTTGTTCCCATGATTCTGTCCAAGGACCAACACATTAAATGCCAAGGGATTTGGGAGGACCTGATGGTTTATGCAGTTCCTAGTTGCTAATAATAAAATATGGTGCTTCTTGCACATCTCACAGATAAAGTGCCAGTCAGCTACATATGAATATCTAAGATCACCATGAAAACAAAAGTATAAATTGCCGGGATAGACTGAAAAGAAAGGTAATACTAAAGGTCTTTTTTTGATTGAAAGGGATTGCATGTGTTGAGTTCAATCCTGCAGTGGTAGACGAAATGTGATTCACATAGCACCCCTTCTGAATAAGGAGTGCTGTACAAAGATGTGAAGTCTGTGCATATCTATTCATCTGAAGTGCTTGGATTTGTTAGCAGCAAAAAATTAGATGCTACTGCACGATTTTGCTGCCAGGCATTCTTTGCTTGTGCAGCAGGAGTTGGCAAAGCATGGAATGATGGTACTGCCACACCCAGCACATTCTCCTGAAATCCCCCCTCCAAAGATGCACTTCATGACCATCATTTCAGCGGTGAAGACATCATTGCACCTTTGACACTCACTCTCTACACGTGTGTCTAAGCTGCAATGATATCTTCAGGCTTATAAGAGGTGGCAGAAGTGTGTCGTGGCTGAGAACTACTACTTTGACGGTGGATATGTGTAGAAAGTAGTGAGCATTTCACTTCAATGCTAACAGGAACTCTAGCCCTGGAACTTATTGACTCATGTAAGTACTGATGTTCTTGTTATGTAAGCTGAAGTGACTTACGTGTTTGGACCTTAAACAAATTATAACTTTTTAGTAGTATTATGCTGAGATCGATTTTATTTATTTATATGAGCACAAAATATTCTTTGGGGTGCTTCTTACTTTTGACATAAGTTTGCTAAGTTTGTGTGCAAAACCCTTGTACTGAATAGCTTGCACCTTAAAACAAAGGACTGTTCATGTCAGCTGTATCAGGGAACATTTCACTTCAAGAGCAATACATCTTCCATGCAGCAGAATTATGTATAACTCACGGAAATTCTTTTCTCCAACTTTTTTGAAACAGACATTTCTGTTTCAGTTTATTTTAAGCACTGAAACACCGTATATACTCGCGTATAAGTCGACCCCCCCCCCCCCCACTTTCAGAGGAAAAAATCGTAAGAAATCGGAAACTCGCTTATAAGTCGATCCCCCCACTTTCAGAGGAAAAAATCGTAAGAAATCGGAAACTCGCATATAAGTTGATATCCCGGAATGAGAAAAAAAAAATCTTCAATGAATTTATTCAAAAACATTTGAAAACGAAAAAAATTATATATATATTACTAAATTTAATTTGCATACCCAAAAACTTCATCGGAACCCTTCAAAATCCGATTCCGAGTCAGACTCGCAAAACAGCTCAAAAAAGTCTTTCTCCGTCATCGGCGCGTCATCATAAACATCAGTATTCCCATCTATGTCTGTGTCATCAGAATCACTGTCATCATCACCCATAAAAATCTCATCATCCTCTGTGCCATCAAGTTTGTTACTAATGAAACATTTCTTGAATGATTTCACGACCATTTCCACAGGGTATCGCATCCCAAGCATCCTTGACCCATCGCGCAATCAAAACGATATCCGGCTTCTTTAGATTTCCGCCCTTGGTTTCAGTCGGCAAATCGGAACTTATCCAATCTGCCCAATACCTCCGCACATTGTCCTTGAAGGGCTTATTAAGGCAGACATCTAGTGGTTGAAGAACAGATGTCAACCCACCTGGGATGACAGCAAGAGTTGTTTTTGAATTTTCCGCAGTTTTTTTCACTTCTGCACAACGGTGTGCAACAAACATATTCCACACCAAAAGAGAAGGTTTCCTCAAAAGTGCACCTGGCCTTTTGTTCCACACATTCTGTAACCAGTCAATTGTTCCAGATTCGTTCACCCATCCTTTTTCATGGGCACGAACAAGCACACCAGACGGAAAGACAACGCTTTTCGGCAGAGTTTTGCGTTTGAAAATAATTACCGAAGGTAGCTTACTGCCGTCAGCCAAACAGGAAAGAACAACCGTGAAACTGGATTTTTCGTGGCCAGTCGTTTTGATCAAGATATTTTTTTCGCCCTTTTGGTTCACCGTCTTATTTCCAGGAAGGTCGAAACACATGGCGGTTTCATCCATGTTCCCTATTTGGGAAAGTTCAAAAGCAGTCTCTTTTCTCTTTTGAATTACGTACTTTTGAAATTCCATTATCTTTGCTTCGAGGTCACGAGGTAACTTTTGTGCAATTTTGGTGCGCTGGCGTAGACATGAACCTTGTGCACCAACCTGGTGAGGCATGAAAAGTGTTATTTGCGGCTGCAAACTTTTCATCTTTTGCGAGCTTCATTGCTCACAAACGTATACCAGTTCGCGTTACAATGTAACCATTTTGTCTGCAGCCCACAATCCAATCATTCAAGACACTTTCCAGCTCTGGGAAAGATGTCGTTCCACGGCGCAGCGCCTTTTGCGATTTTGGGATTTTCACCAAGTCCAGTTTTTTTTTTACGCCAATCTCGAATCAGTTTTTCGTTAATGCCAAATTGACG
Source organism: Macrothele yani (assembly GCA_039090855.1). Lineage (NCBI taxonomy): Eukaryota > Metazoa > Arthropoda > Arachnida > Araneae > Macrothelidae > Macrothele > Macrothele yani. The sequence goes on from CM077014.1 coordinate 9,747,169, forward strand.
TGAAGCAGCATAGTTGTTAGTATTTTCTGCGAAAGAAACCACTTTCAACTTGAATCCTGCATTATAGGACATCTGTTTCTTTACACAATCCGTGTCACCCATAATAGGAGAAGCGAGACACGTGTGATTAAGAACAAGCAACACCTAACACTGGCTGTCGCATGGCTCCGTTACCAAAGAAAAACGCTTCGTGCGATATTCTTTGCCGTTACGTCGAAGATCAGTGCAATCAACTGGTAGTCGGAAGGGCGGAGCTTTCTATGCGCGGCTGTGACTGCGCTGTGGATACGAAAAGTCAGGAGAGAGACTTCTCAAAGCGCGGAGAAATTCTTAGGTTTGCGATTTCGTAATTCTACCACATCGGCGTTTTTTCTTTCTTTCTTTTTTTTTTCTTTCGGAGGGTTGCGATTTCGTAATTAATACCGCATCGGCATTTATTTGGGGGGGGGGGATGGATTGCCTTTTGCCTCACGGGAAGAACTTTTGGACTTACGATTTTTTAGACCCCGCATATAAGTCGACCCCATTACTTTGAAGCTCTCATTTTGTCCCAAATTTCTCGACTTATACGCGAGTATATACGGTACTCATTTTTGGAATCTCTAGAATTTGATGGAGTTGCAGAGTTATGATAAGAGTATCCATATTCATTTCTTCCATTGACTTTTTATTTTTATTTTTTTAGCAATTGGATTTATGCTAAAGTTAGCAAACAGAATTTTTTATACATGTAAACAAAATGGCAAACCCAAAGTATTCATGAACTAGAAGCATGCACGATGTTGAACCACAGAGACAAGTTTGCACCAGTTAAGAGCCATTACATTATTCCTCAGGATCACGTTCAATTCAGAGGATGAGAGCAGCTTTAGTGCTCTGGACATTGAACACACACCTAACAAGTCAGATATTTTTGTCCCACTGTCCTTGGTGTGCAACATGCTTCCAGGAAAACCAATATGCTTCTGTAAGAAGTGTTTGTCATTTGGCTGCTCAGAGCCCTTTAAAGAATCTGGGCTGAGTCAGACCAGTTTGTAATCCAGGTGTAGCATGGAATTCCGGGCTTTTGTCACGTTCTACACCAGGAAACCTGGGTTTTTAAGTTTCAGAAGAATTTGAGATTCCTCAATCATTTCATTTCTGAAAATGCCACAAAATTATACGGAAAAGTTCCTTTTGAGTTCCATTTTCTTTGGGAATCACAGTGGTTTATTGAAAACAGCACATTTCCATGCGGATGGTGAATGTAGACAATTTGTGACACCCTAAGTGTTTGTTTTGTTATCAAACAAGCTCTCAAGAAAACAGCATGCTGAAAGGAAAGCTAATAATTATTATTATTGTTATTTTCTTTATTCGAAATATATGAATCACAGCCGCTGACAAACAAAATAAACAGCAAATTATCATTGACTGGTATTGTTGAACTGATACGAGTTTCCACCGGAGACCTAGGTATCAGTCAAGAATCCGCGTAAAATATATGATGTCCCAAGTAAAGCTGTCTTCTGCAGTTCTGTAGGTGGCATATCAGAAAGCTGCAATTTTTCAAAATGATTCATAAAATTTTTTGACACTGTTCCAAGTGCCCCAATGACAATGGGGACTACCGTTGTGTGTTTAGTCCCTAACCGGGTAACTTCTATGGCCAGGTCTTTATATTTAGTCATTTTTTCCAATTCTTTTTCATTGAATCTGGCATCTCCAGGGATTGCTATATCAATTAGCCAGACTTTCCGATTTTCTATGACTGTTATGTCTGGTGTATTATGTTCTATGTGTCGATCGGTTTGAATTCTGAAATCCCACAAGATCTTGACTTCATTATTTTCTATGATTTTCTCAGCCTTGTGTTCCCATAAGTTTTTAAATGCTGGCAGATTGTGCTTTCTGCATAATGACCAATGAATCAATTGTGCAAAACTGTCATGTCTAATTTTGTAATCTGTCTGTGCAATTTTGCTACATTCACATATTAGATGAGACACAGTTTCATCTTTTTCTTGACAAAGTCGACACTTTGGATTATCACTGACTTTCTGGATTTTAGCCTTCATAACATTTGTTTGCAATGCCTGTTCTTGTGCAGCAAAAATCAGACCTTCTGTTTCTTTCTTGATGGAACCCGATTTCAGCCATGCCCAAGTCAAGGTGTTGTCACTTTTCCCATAAATATTCCTTAGAAATTGTCCATGCAGTGGCTTGTTCTTCCATCCGTCTAATCTGCTTTCAAACTGTTTCCTCTTGTATTCAGCCTTGTTTTCTGTTGTTTTAAAAATATTTTCATTATTCACTGCCTGAAGTAGCTTTTCTCTGCTTCTGTTGACGTAATCATTCAGGCTTCTTTTTCTTCCTCTACTACCTGTTGTACTTGTAGTAGCCCTCTGCCTCCAATCTTCCGAGGTAAATACAATCTGTCAACATCACTTTTTGGATGGAGTGTGTGATGCATGTTCAATAACTTTCGAGTTTTCCGATCCAGTATTTCTAATTCACTTTGGGTCCAATCAATTATTCCAGCTGGGTATCTAATTACTGGAATGGCCCATGTATTTATGGCTTTGATTGTATTTCCACCATTTAGTTTTGATTTCAATATTTTTCTTACTCTCTTGATATATTCACTCTGAGTCAGACCTTTGACTTTTATATGTAAGATGTTATCTGATTCAAGAATTCCAAGGTATTTATAATTTTCATTATCTAACAATGATTTCATTATATTACCATTTTCTAGTTCTATTCCATCTATATTCTGGACTTTTCCCCGGCGCATGGATAGTACTGCACATTTTTCCAGTCCAAATTCCATCTGTATATCATCACTAAATATTTGCACTGTATGCAGCAATGTTTCAAGTTCGACGGAACTTTTTGCATACAATTTAAGGTCATCCATGTACAGCAGATGGTTTATTTTTCCATGTTGGTCTGAAATGTGGTAGCCCATTTTTGTTTTGTTCAAAATCATTGACAATGGAATTAAAGAGATATTAAACAATAAAGGCGACAAAGAATCCCCATGAAATATGCCTCTCTTGATATTAACTTCTCCGAGTTCTTCACCATATGCATGTAACACTGTTTTCCAGTTTTTCATATTTTCTTTGAGGAATTGGCAGATGTTTTTGCTAACTCCAAATAGTTCCAAACAAGTGTTAATCCAGCTGTGGGGCAATGAGTCAAAGGCCTTTTTATAATCTATCCATGCCATATTCAAATTCGTTTTTCTTCTTTTGGAGTTTTTTAGTACCATTTTGTCAATTATCAGCTGGTCTTTTGTGCCTCTTGACCTTTTGAAGTTCCCCTTCTGTTCTATTGGGTACAAATTGTTTCCCCATAAGTAGTCATATATTGATCTTGCTAGTACTCTTGTGAAAAGTTTGAATGTTGTTGGGAGGCATGTAATTGGACGATAGTTAGTAGGTTCATTGCCTTTTTCTTGATCTTTCATTATAAGTAATGTGCGACCTGTTGTCATCCAATTTTCTGTGGCAGAATTCTGTAGCATTATATTGAATTGCATAGCTATTCGTTGATGAAGACTTGTAAGATACTTCAACCAAATTCCATGCAATTCATCTGGCCCAGGAACGCTCTTTTGTTATTATTATTATTATTATTATTATTATTATTATTATTATTATTATTATTATTATTATTATTACACTCTTTGCCAAAACAACAACAGAAAAACAGTATAAGTACTGAAGGCAACTCACCTTTCATGTTCATGTCAGGGAGTCCTACATTTTAGGGACCATTTCCCACACGTAACTAGGGAACTTGATCCAACTCCCGACTTGAGGATATGTAAATAGTATCGCTATTTCCAAAGAAAAAAGGTGGGGGGAGGCGAGAAGAACTGCAGTTTAGTAGCTAGATAAAGTTTACAAGGTAGTTATTTTCCCATAGTTGGTGCTATGAACCATGATGACGTGGAGACCATCAGCGTGCATAACGACCTAGGAATTCACTTTGCAGCTGAGCAGTTGAGAGCTCCAGCCTTTCCTGAAGATGACCGCAGTGCTGTGCGAAAGTGCTCAAGGTGTGGCCATCTCCCGAAGCAAGAAGATATGAAGTTTTAATATTCAGGATTTTTAATTGAAAATTTTAAAAATGTTTCAAAAGGTAATAGTGTTTTTTACAAAGCGTGTTTGAATTAAAGTTGTGCATATGTATCTTAGCTGTGATATGTTTGGGAATGAAAGTGGTATGGGTGAGTTTTAAGTAATGTCGAGTTAGTCGTTCGGATGTTGTATTGTGTTAAAAAAAATTTATACTTAAGATTCAAATTCTAGATTTTATGTTGGTAGACTTTGAGAGGAAATAGTGATACTATTTACATATCTTCGAGTCGGGAGTTGGACTGAATTCTCTAGTTATGTGTAGGAAATGTTCCCTAAAATGTAGGACTCCCATGAATATGAAAGGTGAGTGGCCTTCAGTAATTATATTAGTATTGGCTTGCACATTTTATGCAGTATGGAGTGATGAATATGAATATTCTCCCGACATATCATTATATATATATATATGTAAAAAAAAAAAGCGCCCAGAAGGAATCATCCAACTGAGATGAAAATTGGTATGTGCAATGTGCATGTACAGGAAAGGAAATGATTGCCATTCCAGAGTAATTGGGCCATTTATTCGGATAAAAAAGCTACATGAGTGGAAAAAGTTGGTACGATTTAGCGCCACTTCTAGCTTGGATACAAGCGGTTACCCAGTGTGGCACAGTTCACGGATACTGTCCTGAGATATAGCCTGCCAGATTGTGTCCAAATTGTGGGTCAGTTAACCGACATTCCGGGATGGGCATAGGTGGAGTCCCATCATGTCACAAACATGTTTGATCAGTGAGAGGTCTGGAGATTGGTAGAGGCAGGCCTGGTAAAAAACCATACAGTGTGTGGCCGGGCATTACCCTGTTGAAAAAATGTTTGGTGATGCTGTGACAGGAATGGCAACACAACAGGTTGTAGAATGTCATCAACATACCAATGAGCTGTGAGGGTGTGGTATGGAGGACAACCAAGGTTGTCCGGCTATTATAGAAAATGGCTCCCTAGACAGCCACTCCTGGTGTGCAACCCATGTGCCATTCCACGGTAAAGACAAGATCCGTGTGCTGGCCGGCTCATCTCCGGACTTTTATGTGCTGGTCATCAGCGCCAAATGCAAACCGTGACTCATAACTGAAGACAACACAATGCTAATGGACACTATCCCATGTTGATCGGGCCGGACACCACTGCAATTGATGCTGAATTCAATTCTGTTCATGTGGGTCTTGCAATCATATGATTGTTATGTTCTGTCATTGCCATTGGCTGTCCACTCACTGCTGATGTGCTGTTGTGTTGTGCCCTCCTCTACCCATTGGTGCCAACATCGTCTGATTGCTGTGTCCTTCTGATCCAAATGCCTGGCAATAGGGTGACTTGACCAACCAACCTTCTCACAGCCCAATTATACGTCGTCTCTCAAACTCGCTCAACTGCTTGTTTTGTGCACAAGTCCGACATTGAAGCATCCTCACGGTCCATGGATATTAATGCAATCGTAATCTGCTATAACAATTGTTTTTGCCTTCAAGTTTTGCTCTTGATATACCCTCCTAAGCCACTATTTCATCATTGGTCGTTATTTTTTAATCATTTTCATATTCGTTCCCGAGGTACTTGCATGTGGAATTTCATCAAGATCAAGTGACTTTCTCGGGGTGCTTCAGATCTTTTTTTTTTTTTTTTTTTTTGGCAAAGAGTGTATTTTGAAAGTTGCATCTATATCAAATAATTTGATTTTGTTAGATTCCGTTAATCCAATGAGCTACATCTGATGACCTGACAACTGACAAATAGCGGTATAATTATAGCAGCGGGATTAGAGGAAATGCTATACCACACTCACCAACCCCCTTGGCCAGCGTGGTGAGTTATGGCCAAACCGCCCCAAAATATGATTTCACAACTTAAGACTTGGCCCTCAGTTCCTGGCAGCTGGAATGTACCTTGCCAAAGCAGTGTCCAGTGTGACATGAAGGCAGAGGGTGCTAAGAATCACCAGAGGACTGAACTAAGCTGCCATCAGATGCTGACCTTGGCTACGTTCACTTGACAATCTCTATCTTCTGATTTACAGCTCCTTGAATTGGAGGAGGGACTAGAAAGAATGAAGTGGGACATCGTTGGGCTGAGTGAGGTAAGAAGAAAAGGAGAGGATCTCATTGAACTGAAAAGTGGACATCTCTTCTACTACCATGGGACAGATACTGGCAGAACTAGTGGTGTTGGATTTATAATGAACAAGAAACTAAAGGATAAAGTTCTAGAAGTTGAAAGTTCTTCGGACAGGTTATCCAACTCTCAAAAAGATACCAGACTCAGATTATTCAAACTTAGGCACCCACCACAAGTCACCCTGAGGAAGAAGTTGAAGAATTTTACGAAGAAATTCGGCATCTAAATAACAAGAAAGAGCAGCACTTAAAAATCATTATGGATGATTTCAATGCGGAAATTAGGCAACAGCATCAGAACGAAACGTCGATGGGTAAATTTGGTCACAGCAACAGAAACCAGCGTGAAAATACTCTTGTAAACAGTTTGCAGAGGCAGAAAGGTTTTCCATCATGAACTCCTTTTTCAAGAAAAAGCCACATAGGAAATGGACATGGAGACATCACAATGGGACGACAAGTGAAATTGATGTTATGATGTGTTACAAGAAATTCATCATTGAAGACTGCAGTGTGTTAAACAGGTTCAACACTGGTAGTGACCTTAGAATGGTGAGATGTAAGATGCACCGCAACACTAAACTGGAATGTGGCAAGCTCATAAATCAAACCAAATGTATTGACCAACCTTAAAAATCACCATAATACCTTCAAGTTGGAACTGAGGAACCGATTCTCTGCTCTAGAAGGTTTGACATCGAAAGAAGTGGACATCTCTAAAGTTAACAGAGCACTAACCAAGGCTGTTATGGAAACAGCAACAAAAATAGGTGGTACTAAAAACAAGTTGCATATGAACAAAATATCAAGAAAAGCAAAAATACTGGTGCAAAAGAGAAGAGAGATGAGGACAAATAAAGAAGATGTAAATTCCAGAGTGGAATATATATAGAGCTATGCAAGACAGTACAAAGAAGAATCACTGAAGACATAAAGAAATTCAATTGTGAACTAGTGAGAAAAACAATTGAAAACAACCAAAGCCTGAAGAATGCAAAAGGACATCTCAGTAAAGGATGAAAACATATTATGACACTAAGAAAAGAAGATGGTTCTGTAACAAGAAATAGAGGTGAAATTTTGACAAGAGTGAAAGATTTCTACACAAAACTATATTAAAGAGATGATACACCTATTCCAGTCATTAAGAAAGGTACCAGTACCAAAGTTCCTCCAATCCTCCTGGCAGAAGTTGCACATGCAATTAAGAACATGAAACAGGGAAGAGCTCAAGGAGAAGGTAGAATTACGGTGGACATTATACAAGAAGCAAGTGGAGAAATAGAAACTACACTAGCCCAAGTTTTCACTAGATGTCTCAATGAAGGAAAGATTCCTGAGGACTGGAACAATGCTACAATGTCCCTGCTACATGAAAAAAGTGACATTGAGGATCTCAGTAACTACAAGCCCATCAGCTTCCTTTCAGTGGTTTATAAAATCTTTACAAAGGCTCTTTCACATCATTTGAAGGTAACAATAGACATGGCTCAACCAAGAGAACAAGTTGGATTCAGGAATGGCTGCAACACCATAGATCATATATCAATGTGCTGAGAGAACAAATTGAGAAGAACCATGAAGTATGAATGCGCATAATGTATGGCTTTTATTGATTATGAAAAGGCCTTTGATTCCGAGAAACCAGCAGCCATTACAATGGCTTTGAAATCTTGCATATTAAAGATGCTTACATTAACATTATTAATAACATCTATGAAAATGCAAGTGCAAAGGTTTGGATATTTCAGGATACAGCACCTATAAAAATTGGAAAGGGAGTGAAGCAAGGTGGCACCATACCTCCCAAACTCTTCAAGCCACATTGCAAAGTGTCTTTCAATCATTGAACTGGAAAAATGAGGGGATAAAGATTAATGGAGATTATCTAACTCACCTTCATTTTGCTGATGACGTAATCATTTTTTCAACTACCCCTTCAGAATTGCAGAGTATGATCCAGGAACTCTCTGACAAGAGTAAAGAAGTGGGATTAATAAAGAACTTTCAGAAGACAAAACTGATGTACAATGCTTTTACAAGAAATGAAGATTTTTGTGATTGATGGGGGAAAGCTCAAGGTAACCGATACCCACAATTACCTTGGACAACAGATATCAAGTAAAGGTCACATTGATGAGGAAATTAATCGGCATATAAAATTTGGCTGGAGAGCTTTTGGAAGAAACACTGCAATTTTCAAGAGCAATATGCCATTATGTATTAAAAGGAAAGTGTTTAATCAATGCATCCTTCCAGTTCTTACATATGGAGCAGAAATGTGAACCTTAACTAAAAAAGACATTCAAAAGCTGCAGACAACTGAATGAAGCTTGGAGAGATGCATGCTTGATGTAATCAGGAAAGATAAGAAGAGGAGCTCGTGGATAAGGAAAATGACAAGAGTGGAAGACATCATGATCAAAGTAAAATCCCTGAAATGGCAATGGGTTGGACATGTTTCCAGAAGGACAACCGAAATTTTAGACTGGGTACCAGGGGACAGAAAAAGACCCAGAAGAAGACCACTTGGGAGATGGATGGATGAAATTCGAAAAGACGCCCAAGTAATATGGAGGAGATTGGCTCAAGACAGACAGTTGTGAGGGAAACTTGGGAGGTCCTTCATCCAGCATTGGATTGATAATGGTTGACAATGATAATGATATATATAATGTATAACAAGATGAGAGTTTGATCATCGCACAACTTAAATATGAGAATGGATGCCCTGCTATGATAAACTGCATGGGAATTTTTTGTAGAATCATTGATTTTCAATTCAAATTCAGTTGACATTAAATGTCTGTAAATATTGTTTCACACGTTATACAAGTTCCGCTATCGGGAGTTTGCAAAAGGACATTAACGTAGTATTGGCAATTGAAATCAAGTATAATAATAATAAGTATCTATACTTACAATATTTATAGTGGCTGTAGGTGCTTCACATGTGCGTCATCCAAGAATGTGAATTCTTTCAATTGTGAAGTTAAAATTCATGATACTGTAAAATCTGCGCCAGATAAAATTAAACAAGATGAATTTTTTACAATGCAAAAAAATTCTTTAACATCGATGAAATAAGAAACTGAATTAAAACCTTGTTGAATTTTTAAAAAACGAACTACAATCCTGAAGAGGAGACTATCTTGACCGCGAAGCATCCTGATACATAATGAAAACCAAAGATGAATTATACTTTTGCCAAAACCTCAAAAAATAAACAATCTTGAAAAAGAAAATACAAACATACAAATCTCCCGAATGCGAAGCACCAAACTAGTTTCTGCTACAATTTATAGCCATCATCAGTTTCTTATTTCATCGATGTTAAAGAATTTTTTTGCATTGTAAAAAATTCATCTTGTTTAATTTTATCTGGCGCAGATTTTACAGTATCATGAATTTTAACTTCACAATTGAAAGAATTCACATTCTTGGATGACGCACATGTGAAGCACCTACAGCCACTATAAATATTGTAAGTATAGATACTTATTATTATTATACTTGATTTCAATTGCCAATACTACGTTAATGTCCTTTTGCAAACTCCCGATAGCGGAACTTGTATAACGTGTGAAACAGTATTTACAGACATTTAATGTCAACTGAATTTGAATATCGTAGCCACGTAAAAAGTATGTTCATCGCAACTTAGCGAAAATTGAACAACGATATATTGATTTTCAATTTGGTAATTCAATTTAGAGGGCATCTCCAAAACAGGAACTTTTAAAATAGGCTGTCCTCATGCAATTTCAATCCAGCAGAGACAGGACAATGGTGCAGTTTCTGGAGCTCCAATGTTTTACATTCTTTCTGTCCAAAATTCCTTTATTAGACTGCATTTCAGTATAAAACTCCACTGTGTAATTCAGACATAATATAAGTTGATTTTGTTTCACATACAACCACACATGCTTGTTTACTAGCCTACAATACTCAGGGAGAGGCAGTGTCTCATCTTTTGTATTAACTGTTAATCCAACTCATTTTCAAAGTCGATTCTCTAAGATTTCATTGATATTTTTCCTCTCTACAGGAATTCATACACAGTGGGTTCTCCAGTGCCTTTCAATCAGCTCTCACCTGTACGGACTGTGGACCAAGTGCACATGAGTTATACTTGCTGTGAATCGAACACCACCTGGTATGGATAATGGTACATACGGCCTAAGTACAAAACTCATTTTGGTGAATGGACATTTCACTAAATCAGTGTTGTAGAGAGTTCAAACTTTATCTCAAAATGGCTTTCACCTGCATCTTTCAGTCTTTCACCATTGCATTATTCTTGTCTTTGTCTATATATCTTATTTTTATGCTCCTCATGAATGCTCCTTTTTAATTTACGTGCTCTTAGTGAATACAGTGACTTAATACAATTTTGTTCTATGTGAAGATGCACTCTGAAGTAACAGGTAATAGATTTTTCACTGAGGTAAAATCCTTATAATGATTTTCTGGTGTAATATTTATTAAATTTGTCATAAATTTATTGTTTTAATGCAGTTACAATGGCGAAAGGGATTGGTAATGGGTATCCACTTGCTGCTGTTGTTACTCGCCCAGAAATAGCAAAGTGTATGACAGAGGCACTCCTGTTCAACACATTTGGTGGCAATCCAGTTGCTTGCGCTGTAGGATCTTCTGTTCTTGATGTTAGTTCTGTGCTTTGTATTTTCAAGTTTTGGTGCAATTCTGTAATTTTCATGTGGTACATAGTTATTATACAGTATGTGTATCATTGAAGAAGTTAAATGAAGTAGGTTGTTTCTGTGTAATATATGAACATTTATTCATATGCAGCAAATTCAGTGAATGAAGTTTGATATAGTAGGGTGTTTGTAAATGATTACCCAGAATTAAGTGTGTTATAACTGGAGTCCAAATTACAGGGGTATATACATGTATAGTTTTTGGGGGGGAAGGGGCGGGCAAAAAATGGAAGTTTTTGAAATCCACTAGAACAAAATTAATGTTAATAAAAAATAAAAGAAAACATTAAAGCATTTTTTTCTAATGTAAGTTCTTCCATTTTTATTAAATTAAGGCATTTTTTGCGCTTTCCAATCATAAGCATATATGCTCCAGCTTTGTCCGTCCGCACAATAACTCGCGTAAAAATGGTTCGATTTCGATAAAATTTTAGTATGTGGTAGGGGACCACCTGTGGACGAACCCTATTGAAAATGGATGAAATGGGGTCAAAGTTCAGGACATAGGAGAATGGACGAAATGGGGTCAAAGTTCAGTACATAGGAGCGGGATCCATTCCGTTGCCTTCATGCGTCATAACTTGCGTAAAAATGGTTCGATTTCGATGAAATTTTATTATGTGGTAGGGAACCACCTGGAGACAAACCCTATTGAAAATGGGCGAGATGGGGTCAAAGGTCAGGCTGGACATAAGAGTGGGATTTATTCCATTGCCTTTATGCGTCATAACTTCCATAAAAATGGTTCGATTTCGATTAAATTTTAGTATGTGATGGGGAACCACCTGGGGACGAACCCTATTGAAAGTGGACAAAATGGGGTCAAAGGTTAGGACACAGGAACAGGATTCATTCCATTGCCCTAATGCGTCATAATTTGCGTAAAATTGGTTCGATTTCGATGGAATTTTACTATGTGGTGGGAAACCACCTGGGGACAAACCCTATTAAAAATGGATGAAGTAAAATCAAAGGTCAGGACACAGGAGCGGGATCCATTCCATTGCCCTTGTACATCATAACTTGCGTAAAAATGGTTCGATTTCGATGAAATTTTAGTATGTGGTAGGGGACCACCTGGGGACGAACTCTATTGAAATGGGCAAGGGGTCAAAGGTCAGGAGATAGGAGCGGAATCCATTCCATTGCCCTTGTGCATCATAACTTACGTAAAAATGCTTTGATTGCGACAAAACTTTGATAACTTATTCCTGAGGTATACTGAACCAGTTCTGTTGAATATCATCAAAATGGGGTCAGGACACAGGAGCGAGATTTATTCCACAGTCATTATCCTCATAACGTGAATAATAACTTGAGTAATGATTTCTGGTATGTTGGAAAGCGTATCATAATCAATGCATTGCTTGATTTTACTAACTTGTTTCTAATGTAAGTTGCATTTCAAAAACTTAAAAAAATGAAACACTTTCAGTGGGAACCAATCCTCCCTGGCCTGCCCCTCTAAATATGCCTCTGCCAGATTATATGCAATTGCATAATTTAGCCATTTTTGACATTACAAGCATACATATCACTAAGCTGTTCTCTGATATTCAGAAGTTAGCTCCTCAAATAAAGCTCATCTGCTAGATGAAAGTTTAAAACCCACGGAACTAAATTTTACTTTACTGTTGATAAATCAAACGTCTCCATTTACGGTAATCTTGGCATACAACTTGAGCTTCAGTGACATCCATGACACATCTCACTTAGGTCTTTTGTACTTCATTACCTTTTTCTCATTCAGACATTCCTGAATCTGGTCTCCCCATGATTTCCTTGGCCTTTCTGTACTTTTCCTTCCTGCCACTTGAGCTGAATAAATTCTTTTAGTAAGCAACACACCACTCATTTTTTCAACATGGCCAAGTCACCTAAGAATATTTGTCTCCACCTTTATTAACAGCCTTTTGCTTAGTGCATGTAAATGCATAAAATGTGCAAATTACCAGTAAAAATGCCTATTTCAAGCAAAATGTTTTTGAAGTTCATTTGATCTTTTAACATATTTTCTTTCTTTAAAAAATAAAAAAAAGGCTTTAATCTTCTGCGACCTGGTGAAGCAAGCAATAGTCCAAACTCAAAGAACTTTTAAGCTTGGCAGTATATCAAAGGATCGGCAGTCCACTTAAACAAAGAGAATGAAAACAATAAACTACCTTCTACCACATATGGCAGCAAGGAACGTAGCATCAGAAATGTACTCTGCAAGTTGGCATGCTTTGATGTTTGGCCTTCATGGCTGAAATTTCCTTCCAGTTCCCACAAAAGCTAAGGCAGAATTCATACAGATATTTGCACAAAAACATGAAGTGACATACTTAATAACAAGGAACTGTACACCAACTATACCTAAAATAGTATAACTATACTAGTAATTTGTATAAAAATATACAGATTACTAGTACCGTAATTTGTGTAGTATTATCCACACTAGCATATAATCCACAGACTGCGAAATTCACATAATTTTTTTTTCCTTCGTATAATCAACATTGGCATATAATCCACAGACTTTTACATTCGAAAAAAAAAATCGATGTATAATCCGCACGTCATAGATGTTGAACCATGCCAGGAGTAGAATTTCCGATAGAAAAATCGGTCACATAATGACCCAGGAGTCTGAAGATTTAAGAAAAAAAAACGATTTTATTAAATGAAGAAATTCATTTTTAAAGGTTACTTTTTCATATTTTTATCTCTGGACAGATAAAGCTCAGTCGTGTGGCATCCATAGATCATGCCAATGCAGCTCCAGAGTATTGCATTACACCTTGCCAATGACAAAACACTGATACAGAACAAGTCATAGAAATACCATATTTATTTGCGTATAAGTGGAAAGTTTTTGAAGGAAATCCTGGTTTTAGAGTTGGGGGATTGGCTTCTACCTGGGTCAATAAAAAATAGAGCTAGTAAATTCTCACGCAGAATTTACAGACAGATTTGTTTACGTTTTAGACCGTGGCACAGCGGCTTTCCGCGTGATTGTTTTCTAACTTTCTGAAAACAATTGCACAGTGGCACGATCGCATCCCAACTGTGCTCCCCATTTTAAGTTTAAATTCGGCAGTGTAACTGAAATGTTTCCTTTTCAAAGACATCATGAATAGCAATGAAGAAAAATATCAGCAGCAAAGACATTGGTCAAAACAGCGAAGTACAAACTAAACTAAACACAAAGCAGCACACATGAGATCCGAAAAGAGGAACACATAGGTTCATGCAGCAAGCACTGTGTGTATGTTTTTTTGGGCTGGTTGATAAAAACAGAAATGGCACAACAGTCAGAATTGTCCTTCTCAACAATACAAAATAAACCCCGCAGTTCCTCCCCACAACTTTCCCGATCTTTCATTAAGACACCCCTCCTTCCTCCTCTCCGTTCCATACAAACTCCTGAACTGAGGAAACTTTTTCTGAGGGAGTTCCTTTTACAATTATAGCCCCTCTCCTGCACAATTACCCCGTGGATTTACCAGATTTGTTCTTGACTCATGAATTCTTATGTTCAACTTGTTCCGTTCACAGTTACATCGTCATTAGATTAGATACTTTGCTGCCTTCGTATTCCGAACACATCCTTTGTTATATCCTTGTAGCCTTTAGGTGATCAGGTATTTAAGACTTCTATAGTTGAAATCCTATTGCAACGATTTTTGTGTGTGTGTGTGTGTGTGTGTGTGTGTTGCTGTACATATCTAGTTCTTGTTGGAAACCTCATTGGATATTCGAAATTTCAAACAGGTCAGAATTCTAACGAAAGTTCGTTCATTTAGCCATACTCACAATAAAAGTTATTTTATAATGTAATATATTTGTACACTCAAGGAAAGTGAAAAAAGAACACCAAGAAGGAGACGTCTGATACCAACGAAATTTATACAGCATAATAATGGAATACAGACGATAACGTGATCAAAACATTATGGCAAAATACAGCTGTATTTGCTGGTAAACTGAAAAATAACATTTCCATGTAACATGGTTAGTACGAGGTTGAACCGCCATGAACTGCGTCACACTGTGCAATTCTGGCATGGAGTCTGTCGTACAGATGTTGGATGTAAGTTTGGAGTATTGAGTTCCAAGCATCCTCATCCTAGACGCGTAAATCGGGGATTGTCGTGGCTGGCCGTGGAGACCGGATAAGTCGTTGTCCCATAAAATCCCACACGTGCTCAATGGGGGACAAATCCGGTGAACGTGCAGGCCATGGGAGTTGTCTCACACCCTGAAGTGCATGTTGCGTTGCACGTGCCTTGTGTCGGCGTGCGTTATCTTGCTGGAAAACACCACGATGGACTGACCTTACAAATGGCACAACAGCAGGCTGAATGATGTTGTTGATGTAGGAGGTGCCGTTTAACGTACCCGGTACAAACACTAGTTGTGTACGGGAGTGATAGCTGATCGCTCCCCACACCAGGAGACCAGGTGTAGGCCCTGTGTGTCGCTGGCGGATGCAAGAAGGGTGGAGACGCTCCCCTGTGCGTCTGCGAACACGCATACGACCATCGGAGGCTCCCAAGTAGAATCTGCTTTCATCGCTGAACACGGCAGATTGCCATTGCGTTCTCCAGTGCAGACGTTGGCGACACCACTGCAGCCATTCCTGACAGTGGGCTGGAGTCAGAGGTACACATGCCAGAGGCACACGTGCACATAGTCCTGCGTCCAGTAGACGGTTGCGGATTGTTCGCACAGTCACCTCAGGTACAACGGCAGCTCGGATTTGCGTCACAGTGGATGTTCTGCTTGACAACGCCGCTCTTCTTATGCGTCGATCGGTTCGCTTATCAGTCCGTCTGTGACTCCCGGTTCCACGTCTTCTCGTGTGGGAATGTTCCTCGGACCATCTACGCCACCATCGTACCACCACCGATACTTCCTGTCCAATTCACTCTGCAATACGACGATACGACCACCCAGCCTCGCGGAGTCCGACTAGATGACTTCGCTCAAAGTCCGATAACTGCTGAAATTGTACACGTCTTCCATGTCCAGGCATTGCAGCTTCTTCAGGGTCTTCGCACATGTCCGTACGCCGACGACTGATTACATTCACTTCACCGTACTCCTTAAATACCACCGACGATAATTTGCATATTATGCCGTGCTGTGGCGTAAGCGCTCACCAGTTGGTCCCGAAATTAACATCACACCTACGTAAACTCGACCCCATTAACATATGTAAATTTCATGATCGTCCGCCAATTTCTTCTTGGTGTTCTTTTTTCACTTTCCGTCAGTGTATATACATCCCTGACATTTTATGCATTTGAAAACTTTTGGTGATTAAACTATTTTACATCATTTTCTCCTAGTCGTATTTCCGTTTTTGGATACATTTCGTGCAGCAATCTTTGCTGGCATTTTCAACAACTGTTTGTTGACAAATCTTGTCTGTGATTAGTTCAGGTTTTTCCTCTGATGCACGTGCCTTTTGACGTCGTAGTTGTTTGTGTCATAAACAATCATTTGTAGTTGTATATTATGTTTTTTTCTTTGTTTTCTATTTATTTTTCAGTTTTTTAATTTCTTTTCTTCTTCAATGATATGTTTCTAGGCATAAGATAAATTTATTGTTGTATTAGTATTACAGTTTGTATTTTTTGTCTTCTCTATTTATATGGCTTCGGCTGTCAGTATTTTGCACCATTTGTTATGTTGTGCTATTATTTCAGTGTTTCCCAATCCAGCGTATCCTGATTTTTTTTTAAATCTATTAATGATGTTTTATTTTGTTGTTTGTTCCAGTTTTTTAGGTGTTCACCTAATCGTATTTCTAGGTTTCTTATCACCTTCCTTTATACGAGTATTGATTGAAATTGGGTCCTGTTCCTTGATTGGAATTCTGTATATGCCTGCTTTTTCAGTATGCTAGATTTTGTGCTATTGTACTTTTTTTTTTTTTTTTTTTTATTCCTATGTCAAGGTTTGCTTTTTTTGCATATGTTTTGAATAGTCTTCATAATTTCTGGTATGTAAGGGATTCAATTGCAAAATCTTTTTTCTATTTTATTATTTTGTTTTGCCATATTGTGTGTTATATCAGGCTTTAGATTCTTTATTATTTTTTTCTATAAATATGATATTCTTGTATCCATATTCTGCATGTATATTTTGTGTAAAAAGTAAATATGCTGAAGAACAGAACAAAGAAAGTATGCAAATACTTCAAAACTCAAATTACAAAAGTGGAATCTCGTGGCATATTAGTAAATGATGCAATACTAGAAATAAAATTCAAAATGACATTTCCATTGTACCAGTAAAATTGGAGTAAAAATTCGAAGAAATTATAAAGTCTGTTTTAAATAGAAAAAAAACTTCGGGTTTCAGAAATTGAAAATAATGAATGATTTTATCAATGGCAATGGTTGCAAATTGCCATTAGAAGGTCCAGCAATGAAAGTGAAAGACTATAAATACTGTTCGGTAACCACATCTATACCACATACATGTTCTGCAATAAAAAATGGTTTGAGATGACAAATGACAAACCCTAACAGTTTAACACTTAGAAAAACACATTGTGGTCTATTGCAAGAAAAATTATGGTGTATAATTTTTTTTTGTTTATTAATTATATCAGTAATAACTTATGGTTAGTTAGTATGTTTAAGAATAATGTTTTAATTTGTGCATGGTTCATAGAATTGATATTTGAAAAGTCATTTTTGGGCCCACAACATTTATTTGAAGATAAGTAAACAAAAATTATAAATTTATATGTGCTGTTTTTTTTTTTTTTGTTTTTTTTTCTTCTTCAGTGCATGTAATCCAATCTAACATTTTGATGGGTTTTAAATGAATACTGGTAATTAAATACAGTTTCAAACAGAAGTGGATTAACATAAATACAAAGTTTTGATGCATAGTTAATGAGCTTAATGAACTTCCACATGCGCACATAAAAGGGCTAAACAACATTCACTCTTGCACCACACATTTTCCAACATTTGTAGGATAACTATTGCTATTGCACCTGTAATGCATTCCTGCAAAGTCCTGATTTCTAGAACAACTATTGCATAAATCACATCTTTAACATTACCCAACAGAAGGAAATCTATTGGGGTAAGGTCTGGTTATCTTGTGAGCCATAGAATTGGTCCATTTATGCCAATCCAGCCACTTGAAAATGTTGCACTAAAAGTCTCACAAACATGTGCCCAATGAGTGGGTGCCCCATCTTCCTAAAAGATGAGAGTTAGCTGGCTACTGGTTCTGAAGCTGGGAGATGGCATAATTGATAATCACATCCACATACACATTTGCCAAAACCATTTTCTCAGTGAAGAGGAAAGGACAAATTATCTGGTCATCCATATGCCCACACAAGACAGTGATCTTCAGACTACCGGCCGAATGTACATACTTATGACGTGGGTTTTGCACTCCCCAAATCTGTACATTCTGTCTGTCAACGTATGACTTTATATATGTTTAGTCACATCTTTTATTTAATGATTTAATTAACTAGCAGGATTCTTGTATTTTACTTTTGTGACTAAAATGCATGGGTTTTTTTTTTTTCATTCAGATTGACTCTGATTCAGATTTTTGTGGCACGCAGTAACCTTTTTCATTCAATGATGTTTAATTTTTAGCTACAGTAACCTTGTATTCACAGAGATCTTTAGGATTATTGTAATACATTTTCCAGAGGGCAAAGATGTGTATCCTAAAGAATTGTCAAACTAAAAAATGAAACAAAGTAAATCAATTGCTGAGCAGAAAGGTAATTTGAAAAACAAATAGACATAAAAGCCACAATGGAGAAAATTTGGACTTTTTTTTTCTAACATAGAAGCCATAAAAATTATGGTAGTAGTTTTACCTGTTACGCTAGTAGAGAGAGTAAACCAAAGATCTGGTGTTTCCTGCTCACACCTGTAACTCTGATAGAAACTTTTGTACATGAGAAAAACAAAACTACGGGTTACCTTTGTTGCTGTCTGTAATTTTTGTTACACTTCTTTCACATGGCATTTGGGTGTCTGTTCTCTCTCACTCAAATATGATTTTCATGTGAATTTATTTTCTTTAAAAAACTAGACTTAGAGAATTTGACTGCATCTCTAAATGGTTGAAGAATTCCTAAGAATCTGACTTTATTGGGGCCTTTATGAATTTCAATATAGCCTAAAAAATTTTATTCTAGAATTGTGTAGAATGCTACTCTAATTAATGATGACACAATAATTATGAAGAATGAAACAGGAGTAATTAAGGCTCTTTAAATTCTAAATGTACGGCAATTTTATACTAAATAAATGAAAAATAAATTAATTTGGGTCCTTTTGTACTATAGATTTACTAAAGGAGATAGAAACTGACCTGACTCATGCTGGTCCTGAAATCATGTAATCTTTTAAAAATCAAACAGATTTTCTTATTAAGATCTTTTTTTTATGTATTTTCATGATAAAGAAACATTAAACTACTGAACAATTTTATGTCACATGTATTCAGATTTAATGTGTCTGTGCTTAAATAACTTTAAATGTCTGCAATTTATGATTTATACAGATATTTTACCATTCCATGCTATAATTTGGATTGGGATACACTATAATCTGGATAACATAAAACTGGCTACATAAAATTACTGTATGTTGTTTTTCATCCAGTAAATTTTTGAAAACTTTCTTTGTTACAACTTATTTATTTATAAATTACTTAGGTTATTGATGAGGAAAAGCTTATGGAAAATAGTCATCATGTTGGAACACATCTCCTACATTCCCTTGCAAGACTAAGGAACAAACATGAAATCGTTGGTGACGTTCGAGGAAAAGGCCTTATGATTGGGTTAGAACTTGTGAAGGATAAGGTAGAGGCGTTTTTTTTTTATCAGTCATAGGAAATTGCTATGTAAGATGTGAAACAATTTTATTATTGTTGCATTCTATGTTGTTGGTTTTTTTTTTGTTTTTTTTTTTTTGTGGATAATTGCATATTTTTTTCTTTTTTCAATGATATATTAATAGCTGTGATCAGGTCATTCTTTTCTTTGTTATAATTTAATTCATTCTTGGGCTCAGCATCAAAAAGGAAAATGGTTTTTACTTTATTTGGTATTTGTACAATGCATGGTTATTTTCTGATTAAGTGTAAACATTTGGTATTTTTTTGTACAGGGAAGCCTAAAGAATCCTCTGAATCAAGCCTGTTCAGATGATTAATTCTAAGCACATAACCTTAAAGCTAAGCTCAGTGCAGAAATATGTGGATAAAACATTTTATTATCATAGATGAATAATAGATCATCTTGAAAATTCTGTTTCTCATGTTGTACATATTATTATAATGGGGGTAAGCTGTTGTATTTACATATATATACATCCATCAGTGTATATACAGTATAGCTGTTGTATATATATACGGATGGATGTATATATGCTTTTGTATATACATAGCAAGTTTTCAAGACATGAAAAACGAACAGGTAAAAAATTAAATTTTTTTTTAAAAACTCGCCACATCTATTTTTTCAGTCATTGTTCTGAATATATCGTCATTGCTGATGCATATCCAGTAGGCACAAAAACCGAAGAAAGGTTTTAAGCTCAATTTCATTCATCTTCCATATCTTTCGGTTTTTGTGCCTACTGGATGTGCATCAGCGATGATGATAAATTAGAAACAGCGACTGAAAACATAAGTGAGTTTTTAAAAAATTTTGTCAAATTTTTACCTGTTCGTTTTTCATGTCTTGAAAACTTGCTATGTATACGAATTGCCAGAGAAGGTTTTGCATTGGCATGTCACTTTGAAAAATGTATAAATGCATTTTGTTGATGCATTACAGTTAGGCATTGCATCAGTTTCCTCAGTTAGGTGTTGCATTGTGGAGTTGGCCAGAGAAGTTCAACTCCACAACACAACACCTAACAGGGGAAATTTGTGGAAGGCGGCATACTACACTACCGCTAGAGCCACGGTGATCAGAGAATCTCTAGAAATCATAAACAACCCATTAGCATGCAACAAGGATATCTTGACAAAGATACCAAGGCCATGGAGCACCTGACCTCCTTAAAGCATTCACGTTACTTGATTTCAACAAGTAACTTTTCTACATGTTAATAAGTTTATTCAATTTTTCTAACGAGTTGGAACTCAGTTTTAGAGTAGACGTTTGTATTTTAGCCTAAAGAAGCCACCCATAGTGGCGAAAGCTTGCATTCTGTATTTAAGTGTCAGTGTCTTGTGAACTACACCGATTAAACAGATCTTTATTATCTTAGAGTCTACTTACAAGAGATAATGCATGAGATATATGATGGATATGTACAAAGCTAAAGTGGTGTGCCAAAAAGGCTGCCTGTGTATGGAGACAGTCCAGTGCGCCACCATTAGGTGAAGTTTTGATTTTTTTTTTTTTTTTCATGAGCGTTGGTAAAATAACTAGTTTAAATTTAAACTAATTCTAAACTGAAGAAAGAAACAGTATAGTGATGAAGTGCTATTTAACTGGGCCATTAAATTCATGACAAATGTAAAGGAGGGCAATATAAAAGTTGCATTGTTCAGATGGCAAGCTAAATTTGTTACTCTTACATTATCATGGCAGATGTTCAAAATAGTATCAAGGTTCATAAATGCAAGCTCATATGTTTTTTGCCATGTCTGCATAGTTTCTGCAGAACTGCATCTAAAACACTTTCAATTGTAGTTTTGATGTTGACCTTAAGTGTGCGTGAGCCTATTTTATGCAGCACTTTGTTAAGATGGTTTCAGAGAGAGGTAAAGTCAGGGAGTGTTATATCTGGTGATCTTGTAAGCTATAGACCTTTAACAGTATGATGACTGCCAAAACTTTTCTCAAGGAAGGTGTTTTGTAAGATGTATGGTCCACAGGGTTATCTTGATGAAACCATCAGAGTGACATTCATCTTGCAATAGTGAAATCAATGTGGTTGCTGGTATACCTTATTATTTACCATTCTCTTAAAAGATGAACAGAAGAAGTAGAAGAAGAAAAAGGGATAAAAGAACCAACCAAATGCCAGTACTTGAGATAAAACACACCATGCATCACTTTTTTGCAGTTGCTAAAATTTCGATACAGAATCTGTGGGTTTTTGCCTCAATCAAATCATGCAGTGCCAGTTGTTAATGTAGCCATCAATGTAGAACTGCTGTCTCTCTCTCTCTCTCTCTCTCTCTCTCTCTCTCTCTCTTACACACACACACACAAAACATATCAAATTCATTTATTCTATTCTTTCATGGTTTCATGATAAATGAGCTAAGCCATGTAGCATACTGTAAACACTTTACTGTTTCTAGATATCTTGCATTTTATACTAGCTGAATACAGTAAGGATATAGATGACTTCTTTTAACACCCTTCTGTGCCTGTAATGCAAATGATATAAACTTAGTGGTAGTTTCAGCAGTACGAAGTTTGCCTATATCTTTCGTATATGGAAAAATATACTTTATACGTGGCTGAGATATTAAAATAAAAGTTGATACAATACATCAAAATATTCTATTACTCACGTAAAATGTTATGGTCGTGAGCTCCGTGATGCACAGCTATGTAATGATATATACAATGCAATAACTCTGCTGCAAGGTGAAAGATTGTTACTTACTTAGCACTCGTTCCATTGTTCACTGCCGTAAGTCAACAAAATGGCACCGAGAATTTTGTGTAATCTTCTTTGTTATCTGCATGGTCCAAGTGTAGAATGGCTTCATTTCATGGCTTTGTGTAATCTTCTTTTTTATCTGTTGTGGTCCAAATTCAGAACGGCCTCATTCCACGGGTTTGTGATCAACATATGCTGATCACAAACCCGTGGAATGAGGCCGTTCTGAATTTGGACCACAACAGATAAAAAGAAGATTACACAAAGCCATGAAATGAAGCCATTCTACACTTGGACCATGCAGATAACAAAGAAGATTACACAAAATTCTCGGTGCCATTTTGTTGACTTACGGCAGTGAACAATGGAACGAGTGCTAAGTAAGTAACAATCTTTCACCTTGCAGCAGAGTTATTGCATTGTATATATCATTACATAGCTGTGCATCACGGAGCTCACGACCATAACATTTGACGTGAGTAATAGAATATTTTGATGTGTTGAATCAACTTTTATTTTAGTTTCAGCAATGCTCACACATAATCAGGAATGTTACATGAAGAATAGTAAATACACACAAGTCAGAGATGTATGACTGCTGTACTGCAGATTCTGACATATTTCCAGGTTTTTCCTTATTTAACAGAGCCATTTGCAGTATCATATGCTTCCAACCATATGGAAATGGTTAGCCACTTATGAACTTCCCATTTTATTTAGGTGATAGAGATCAGGATACCTTTGCAGAAATGCTTTTTTGCACCCTTGCATCAGACCATATTATATTGAGAAAGCTCAGCAAAGCTTACAAATATTTTTCCTTGAAGATGAAAACCAGTGAAGTTTTTGAAATGTAATACTTCATGGGGTCTATTTTTGCCCAACTTAAAATGCCATCCACTTGATAGGACAGTGATTTTAATTGTGTAAGTATTGGACTTTTATCTTTTTAATATTTTATTTGCATGCAGAATTTAAATGAGTTGTAAACAAGTTTTTGCGAAAAGGAACCAGGTATGGCTTTAAAACTATATGGAGGGGGGACCAGCAGCAATCTGAAAATAAAAAGGTCTGAATTTTTGAAAAATAATGAATAACTACAAGTATTTGAAAGAGGTTTATTGCTCTTATAAAAGAAGTATGTTCTGCAGTGTTTAGGTGAAACCATATAGATCACGACTTGGAACTCTGAGCTATCTGGAACAAAGGAGAGGAGGAGGAGAGAGAGAGAGAGAGAATCACAATATCTTGAATTATCTAGTTTACTGTTCAACGTGTGACCTCATATCAGAAAAATTAAATATTGCATCTTGTGGAGCAGGAATCAAACACACATCTCCCAATTTCTGTTCGAGCATGCTATCCATTACACCAATCACCAAGGACAATGAAGTTCCAAATATCTGATGAAGAATCTGAACAACTTCAGACTGTCTGCTATTCTCAAGTTTTCTGATATGATATAACATGTTGAACAGTAAACTAAGTAATTTGTGCAGTTCTAATTGCCATGTTAATAATCATGTAGTTATTCCATTTATTTATGAACATTTTTTTTTTCCATAAGAGAGAGTAATGTTTTATCAAAATACTTCTTGGCAGTATTTTAGTCAGTTATAATGTAGTGCTATATGTTCCTTCAGCCAAATGCTGTATTAAGCATTACCAAAATGTTTGCATTATGCCCTTTTTTTATTATGTACAAATTTAGTGATTTATTAGACACACTAATAATAATGTGATTTATTAGTGTGTTTAATAAAATGCAACTTTATCTTTTGTTTTAGTGGGGTTTATTTATTTTTGTTTCTTTCCCCCAAAACCTAGGTTTCAAAAAAGCCATTACCCAAAGGTGACATAGACATAATATTTGAAAGTACGAAAGATATGGGCCTTCTAGTGGGAAGGGGTGGTGCTTCCAGCAATGTAAGTATCATGTGACATTTTAAGAACAACAAAAATAAGAAACCATACTTTTTTCAAGTTTTTATTATTTTTCTGTTATCCAGCGTTATTCAGTTTAGTGTTGTTATCATTAATATTAACATTATCCCCCCCCCCACCACCACATTTTTTTCCTGATTGGTTATTTTAAATATACATGACACAATAATGTAATGAACTTTTCTACAAAACATACAAAAGTGGAATATAAAAAAATGCTAATTTTCATTTGTTTACCAAAAAACATAAACAGATATTAAATTCAAACTAGTTGAAACCTCCTGTAATTTTTTTTTTAAGGATAAACTCCTTTCAAGCAACAAATGTAAATTTTATTTGGTTGACAAAAAAATGTTACAAATCCACTCAAACATTTCAGTAAAGACAATATCTTTTTTTTTTAGTCCATCCATTTGTGACAGTTTAATCCAGGTGTATCTTCATGAGTGATCTTTACTGCAACATAATTTTTTTATCTTGCTCAAGATAGGGCAACATAGATCATACCATGTGAGAAGACTGGTTCTGGCAGGTACATTCCAACTTTGGCAAGTGTCTGTCCTTGACTCTTATTAATTGTTATCGCAAATGACAATATGATCGGAAATTGAATCAGTTTGATCGTAAAAGGGAAAGTGCTGTTGCTTGGAGTTAGCGGAATGCATGGCAAGGTGCTCAACAGCCCCTTATGTTCTCCGCACAAAATTTCCACAGAAATTGTATTTTGGAAGAGCAACTTTACAATCATACATGTTCTATTGACTAAACCTTTCATTTTGGTTGGTTGTTTTTTTATTTTTATGGCGCAAGGGCCATGATTGGCCAAAAAGCGCCAGACACAAGACAGACAAACAAACAGTATTAAAAACGTGGTAAAACGCTTAAAATCTGACTGATCATGTAAAACTGAAAAATGAGAACGATGGAAAGGCTAAAAAAGATAATGAAACAAAGAGTATTAAAAACATGATACAAAGATTAAAATCTAGTTGATTCAGTAAAACTGAGAAATGAGTAAGATGAGACTAAACCTTTCCTTGTGTCCAGGTTCCTAGTGAATAAAGGGTAAGTATGCGATAAAGTATTTACTTACTTTAGGACTGATCATAGAACACCATGCACACATTAAGTCTGACACTAAACTGAGCGCCTGATGTAGATAAGGGCCATATGCTTCTCCCATAGATTTTACATGGAAACTTTGCTGCTGCGCCATGCCCGAACTGTTGCCCCAATCTTGTTTTTCTCTTCGACTGGCACATCTACATCGTAAGACCTTTATTTTGATACCTCAACCATATTTTTACATTCAGCTGTTCTCTTAAAATAGGTCTCACAGTAAAAATCCTTATAGAAGTAATATATAGATGCCAGCCTGTATTAAAAACATGTTGCTGTGTGTAAACTGCAACTTCATTGTGAGGGTGCTGTTTAATATGTGTGATGTTAGTTAAGAGAAAAATATATTTTGTTTATAAGTGTTCTAAATAATATACAATTAAAATTTATAGGAAAGAGTCCTAAGTTCACCAGTGAGATTAAAGACAAGAGTTTGGCAGTTGTATTCTCCAATCTCATCCCATGCATCCCCCCCCCCGCTTCTGTGAATCCAGTAAGTTAGTGTAAGTGGAGTGGCTTTAATTTGTATACAAACACTGCTACAGTTTTTGTACTGGAAACATTCTGACTTCTGCTGTTCAGGAAAATACTAAAAGCCTGAGAACAGAAAGTTACATTTTTCATCATGTCGGAGAAGTGGTAACAATGTGAGTTGCTAATATATACCTACTTTTTCATGACATCTCTCAAGGTTGAAGTTGTGTCCTACAATCTTTGATCACAGTAAAAATATCACATGACTAAAATTAAAATAATAATGATAACAATAATTATGGTATTTTGAATTTCTTATCCACTTTCCACTATTAATTGTTTCAAAGTGTAATAATTGCTAGAATTACAATCTAATTATTTCCTGAAACAAAAATCTGTGGCTCAGAATCACTTATGGGATATGTTTGATGTGTGGGCAATTGCTTTCCAAGTTCACTGTTTTAAAACTAACAGAATGAACAATAATAGAGCATGCAATTTCAAAATCAACTAATATTGATATCATGTTGCTACTGTTTTCATTTAAAATCCTTTAACTGGAAGTAATTGCAGTAATGCTATAAGGAAAGTTGCCCCCCCCCCATCTAATGTCATATAAACTATATTTCTTTTAAATTAGCATCAAATTCCTAGTATTTGCAGTGATCATGGTCTCCTGAATCAGCACAACATGTTTAAATCATATTAAAATTAACCCATGTTTCCATGAGTTATTTTGTAATACTGAACTCCAGAATAGATCTGATCTTCATCTCCCAGCTAGAAACCCATCTTAGGTCTGTCTACACACACGTTTCTGGTACTCCCCATAGCAGGCTGTAAAAGCAAAACAGTTGAGCTTTTATCAGAATTTCATGCTGTGGGGGTAAGATGGCAACACTGTATTGAATGACTTGTTAGCAAACAGCTGACATATACAGTTAGTTGAGTTAGAACATGAAGAACACCAAGGTTCATATTTGTCACTGTCTGTTCATATTTAACCTCGGAAAATTGCTGCAGAAGCATAGAAGTAGATTTGTTCGTATACACAGTGTGTATGATGGGAAAACTGTAGGTGCAAGCTCCTATCCTGAGTGGTTTATAAAGTTGAGAAGTGGTGATTGCAGCATGGTGGATGACCGAAGGAGATACAGAGCACAGATTTGCACCTACTTTCGCCATGTAGAGCATAGACATACTTCAATAATGATTAAATGCGATCTGTTGGTGTAAGTATGAAATCTGGTTGACCATAAATCATAGTAAACCTCTGATAGGCCGAATGATAAATTAAATTATCTGTTGTGTGGAATAAAATATGTTTGAGTAAATCAGACGTCATCAGAACTTATATTGCAATCTTATCCTAAACCTAAAAAAGATGTACACTACTGATTGTGAAAATTGCAACACCATGAAGGACTACTGGTAACAGCTTGAAACTTGCAGGATATATATAACAGGCTGGGATATGTAAATGATTAAAATGTCAGTGAACATGCACATGCAATTTTGGAGCAGCACCCTCTGAACTGTCTGATCCTAGGTATAAAGAGCTGGCTCAAACAAGATGTTGCAATCAGTGAAGAGCTGACATTGAGTCGAAGGGGTTTTTCTTGTATCACCCTGCCTTGTCACCTAAGAAGGTTGCATTACTGATGGACTTTGAGTGAGGAAGGATTGTTGGGATGAGAAGCTGGATTTTCCTACCGCAAATTTGCCACTCGTATGGGATAATCTTGCCTCAGTTTGAACCTATGCTGTCATCCATTTGACACTCACAACTGTGAATATTAAGGTTAAGCAAGAAGTCCTCTTTTGGAAGATGGATTCATTAAGAGCCACATTCTCGGAAAACATTTGTTGGAACCATTCTAGCTAAGTCACTCATCATTTGTTCCTAGTTCTGTTCTTTAGTTCTTTATATGTTCTGTATTTAGTCCTTCATGTGTGATTTTATCTTTAGAAAGCTTGGACTTAATTTCATGTTGATAGGTAAAGTCCAAGGCATTCACCATTTCAATTCATGAAATGTTATGATGGGTATCCACTTCACAAATCATGTTCATTATCAACTTTTTTCTCCTCTGCACCATAAAAAACTTCCACAAGATCCTCAGACATTTGATTTCGTGTAAACAAATAACCACAGCTGCTCCAGCACTGATGTATCATCATTTAAGGTCAGTGATAACTTATACGTACTTTTGGCTAGCTGATACTGCATGAAAACTGAATTATAGCTAATTCAGTTTTCATATCTACTAATATTCATATCACTAATGTTCAGTATTACACAAAATACTGCTAGAGTTGTAATTAAAGTGGTAGTAGCATTTTTTATGCATGATCTGAATTTCAGTGAAAGTTTTAACTGCATTCCACTTCACCTTGGTAGGCTTTTGTTGGGGGAAAATGTGAACTCTAAATGCAGAAAATCTTAAATTGAGGTACATTTAACTGAGATTTCACTGCAGTTTTTAAGACAATTTTTCAGATTTAGAAACTTAAATGTTTAAAAATTATATTATTTGACACATTTTGTGATTTACATTTTATTGAATTTTAAGGTGTTGCGAATCAAGCCCCCAATGTGTATTACAAGAGCTGATGCTGAATTTTGTGTTGCTGTTCTTGACACGGCTATTGGGAGTTTCATCCAAAAAGCATGAAAAGTTCCAGAGAAAAAAATCTTCCAATTTTAATGTCTTCCAGTTTTATGAAGTGTTATGTATTTTAATTTTTTGTTAATGTTTTTAGTAATTATTGTAAATGTGCTATTGCAATAATAATTTTTGTGCTGAGAGAGAGAGAAAGGTGTTTTCAATACTATCTCTGTATTTTGAATGAAACCATTGCTGTGTATCATAATGCCTTTTCATGGTTGTGGCTTTAAATTTGTTTCTTTTCTCCTCATATGTATGCATCCTTCAAATCAAATATACATATGCAAGTCTTCCAAATCAAATATGTACAAGTCTTCTAATTTACCACATGATACTAAGAAAGTCTAAAATAACCCTGCAATACAATTTAATGAATTTTTACTCACTTTGATAAAGATATTTTTTTTTTTTTTTTTTATGTTCAGTGATTAAACATGAAGATGTTGCATGCAAGTGAAGCACATTTAAATGTGGTAAAAATTTTAACTGAATTCTAAAATGATTTAAGTATTGAATGTATTTTACTGTACAAAGTGTTTTATACTGGTATGTCATTGAAGACATATTATGTTATTGTACTAGAAACAGAATAGCTTTTTTTCTCTTTTTTTTTAATAAGTCTTTCAAATTATGTGGTGTCTGCATACATGTTAACATTTCTATCATAGTGCATGTGAATCCTTCATTGTCATTTTATCTCATTGATTTTCACCTGTAGAGAAAATAAGTGCTTATTATAGTGTTTTGCCGGTAAAACTGTTAGCTGCATCACCAAATTTGGTATTGATTTTTTTATCCTCCATTCATTTTATTAGTAACCTTAATTTTCATCAAGTGAAAGATTTCTAAAGTGGTCTTCCAATTTGTATTGTGCTAACGAAGTTATCAGTGCTTCCATATGACTTTATCATGTTTCCACTGTGTAGGATATGTAAAGAGCATAGCATAACCATTCATGTCTAAAACAGCTTGGGATTTGTGTATGAATTAAAAGATAGCTTCCCATTTATTCAAATTATCAAATGACAAAAACCATTTTCATAGCAAATAAAAAAACTGTAAATTTTACAATAGGACCAACAGAAAATAAGTCGTCACAACTTTGTATGTACAAAAGATTTTAAATAAAGTTATGTATATATATGCATCACATGGACTGATGCTATCTTTGGTGTTGTACTGATTGAACACAACAATATTTTGCAGATGATATGTGAACATTTGCTATAAAGATAAATTTCTCAAACTGATATAATAATCCTAAAATTATTAGTATAGCATAATTAATTTAGATTTGCATCTTTTGTGCGTACACACGTGCTTCTGCTTCAAACAACAAAAATTTAAATTTTATTACAATTCTGCATAATTTAAAATCATTGAAATGCAAGCCATAAAAAGTTTGTTAGGTTTTAAGTGTAATTTGTTTCATACTACTGTCAGATAATGACAGATTGTTTTAGTAATTGTCAAGTGAAGGCCATAAGCATATTGGCCTTCACATAACCTTTTTAAGAAAGACCTGATGCAGTGGACCCTTGATTAATGAGTTCAGTTAATGATTTAACTACCATAAAAACTTTCAATTCTGTTAACAAGAACAAATTTTATTAGTGACAGCCTTGCAAGCACTTGTTGCTGCATGCATATCAGCTGGTTGACTTGCCCACCAATATGTAATAGATTTTCGGTAGGGTATTTTTTGCCTTTTTACATTTAAATTTATGGTGATTCTGAAATTATCAAGCATGGGTCTGAAGAAATCTCAGAAGGTCATTCAATTTGAGTGAAGCAAGAAAGTATTAAAAAATACAAGAAGGCATCAGAACCAATGCACTTTGTGGATAACATTAGCACCAAACATAAGGAGAGAAAAAAGGGGTGGTCATTTTTTGAAAGGAAAAAAATTACTGACCATCAGTTTTGGAGAAAAAAGTAAAACAAAAACAATAGTAATGACTGAAAAAATGCAGCACAAGAGCTGCATCATCAAATTGGCCGCATATTTAAAAAAACATTTTTAGCAACATAGGAGTAGCAACTATAGCCCTCAATTCAATTCCAGAGAGCCGCCGTGTCTGGTGGGGTTTACCAAGGAAGTACAAGGTTTAAGAATAGCTGCCTGGGCCTTATAGAGGGTTTACACCATGTATGAGAATTGGAACTGATGTAGCATAGGTCCAAAGGGCTTTATAGGGAAAGTGGGTAGACAGGCCGACATAACTCAGGGTGACAGGCAGGGAAGTGAGGGCTGATATCATGGTAGGGTGCACTTTAAGAAAGATTTGGGGGAAGGAACAGAGGGCCTTATTTTTAGTGGGAATTCAATGCCCACACATTAGCTTAGTGTACCCTCCAAGCAACAACAGGTATTTGGTGGATCAGTCAGGCTGGGATCTGGACCTCAACTTACTTAATGGCAGCCAAATGCTCTAAACACTGGGTTATCTTGGCCCATTTATAGCCCTCTGATTTACTCATGGTTGTCGTTAAACTGTGAAAGACCATATGCCAGATATATATCTCGCAAAATCCTGTGCTCACTGCAACATAGGAGAAAGAAAATGGAGAAGCACACACGATACCATCTATCATCAATTTTCTATATAATCATATTACCAGAGTTCTAAATTTTATCCCATGTTTCTTTCAGTAATTAGTTAATTATTACTTATTCATTTGCTTATTAATCTTTTTCATTTATTTTTTAGGCTTATAAAAACAAAACAGCTGGCTCTTGGAATAATACTAGTAAATGAAGGATCACAAGTTCTAACTGTGAATGTAATATTAACTTGCAAATATTTTGGGTCAGACATGTGTGTTTTCCAGAGCATATTTGTTTAATATTTTTCCCCCATCATCATCATACAGTATTGAATAACAGCTGTTGTTTTTTCGGGGAGGAAAAATGAACACAAAAAATAGATTGCACTAATTTTGGCTTCATCAGACCTTCTTATAGATGTACTAAAACACATTTGTTTGCCACTATAGAAACAAAAACTATTTATTAGTTGCTTTTCTCGGAGTGAGAACTTGGTAATTACAATTTAATCTAAAAAGTTCCTGTGGTTCATGCACCAACTTTTTTTTTTTTGTAGTCCATTATGAGTTCAATTAAACACTCTTGCTTTCTTACAAGGAATAAATCTCATCCAATTCCCTGCAGTCATAGATAGCACTGCGTGCTATATTGATTCCAGTCTTTTCAGGAGCATCAGCTGTATTATATTTGCTAGTCAATTCTTCTGTCTGTGAGTTCCAGGGAAGGGAGAGAGTTTTTTATAGGTGGTGTGTTCGTTGCTGTAAGACAAACTCACTACCCATGCTTCATCGAAGACTTGAACCCAGGCACAAGTGAGCCCGGGTTTGAGTCCTGGATGTAGCATGGGTGGTGTGTTCCCTTGAACCAGTTACCCTAAATTAAGGACAGGTGACTGCTTATAGCCCCTCGAGTCGCACAGACTGGAGGGACTATAACAGCCCCTCCAGTCTGTGCGACTATAATATATATATATATACACTCATTGTCATAAAATTCCGTGCACCTAGAAAAAAACGTGCAATTAACACAAAACTCTGCACATAGCTACGGGGAGGGCAGACATGCAAATGATTAAAGTTTCCTACGATTCCCCGCGCATTCTAGACCAGCGCAGCAATTGCACTACTTGAGGCTTATAATGCCGTGCAGGGGACTCCGCACACATGCCGAAGTGCACGGTAAGAATCAGATGAGATCACTGAGCGATAGACATGCCGAGGAGCCACCATAGATGTGTGTACGGGCAACTGACGAAGTTGGAACGAGGTCGTATCGTCGGGATGAAAGAGACGGGTGGTCAGATTTACCGCAATTTGGGCTGGTCGGACAGCACAGTGCAATCGTGTTGGGAGCAATGGACACAGGAAAGCACCCGGGCACAGCAAACTGGCTCCAGATGACCCAGACACACCACCAACAGAGAGGACTGTGGGATCGTGAGAGAGGCACGCACAGATGCAACGACGTTCATAGACTTGGCGGCTGTACAAGGGATTACTGTGTCTGCCAGAACCATTTCCAGACGCCTGGCAGAGTCAAATCTGAACTCTTGACGGCCCTTACGTTTTCTGCCATTAACACCCGACTACCGTCGATGGCAGTGGTGTCAGCAGCGAGCAACGTGGAATGTTACCGACTGGCGATGTATAGTGTTCGGCGATAAATCTCACTTTTGTATAGGAATGGACGACCACGGTGTCAGAGTGTGGAGAGCCGCAGGTGAGCGCTACAATTGCAACCTCACTGTACAATGGCACACATCCTGAACTGCAGGCATGATGGTCTGGGGAGCCATCGCGTATGACGGCCGGACTTTCCTCGCAGTGATCCGAGAGATGTTGACAGTCCAGTGCTATGTATAGGAGATCCTGCAGCCCCATGTGCTGGCTTTCCTGGCGGGGCAGCCCGGAGCCAATTTTTAACAAGATAACGCCTGTCTGCACACAGCTTGGGTTTCCCAGGACTGTCTACATCAGGGGTGCACAACCTTTTTATAAGTGGGGGCCAAGTTTATTTTTACATAATAAGTGGCGGGCCGCAAGTTACCTTTTCACATAGGCACTTGCCAAACCCTACCGCTAAAGCTAATTTTACTATTATCCGAATAACCTATTTTACCAGCAGACAAGAAATGTGTTTCAATACCATTTTTGTGTCCTCTAAATGGTTTAAATCCATTTTTGAAGTTTTTTGGCAAATTGCGTTATTAAGTTATCAAATTACTGATTTACAATCAACTTACTCCTAATTGGAAAAGGTTTAGGGGTATATAAAATAAAATAATACTATCACAAGGTTGTAAAATTTTTATTTTTACAAAAAACAGAATTCTTAACATCAAAGTATATAAAAAATTAAAATCAGTATATCGTCAAACTGACCATCAAATCAAGTAGTAGCCTAATGCTCCTAATGAGATGCTTGGCATTGTTTATTTTTCAATAGTCTGTCAATATCAGGTTCAATGTTAGAGATGGTAATGCGCAAGTTTCCCTCCAATAGTGTATCACTTAAACGGGAACGACACTTTGACTTTATTTGTTTCATCAAAGAAAACGATTGCTCGCATAAGTAGGTACTTCCAAAAACGTTGCCGTTTTTAAAGCATGATCTTTGAGCAATTTCATTTCTTTCGGTAAGTAATTTTTGTAAAATTCTAGGAGAGAAACTTCAGAGTATTTTGTTTTTAACTCATTGTTACACTGAAGATCAATTAATTCCATCTGGAAATCTAGTGGCACTGACGCAACGTCAGTAGTGAATGGTAGAGAAAACATATCAAACAAAACCTCAAATTTTCTTATATCTTCAAATCGTCTTTTAAACTCATTGTGAAGGTCCACTACAAGAGATGCATATTTAGCCACATTTACATGGAATTCAGAACTTTCAACAAAACTTTTCATTGTTGGAAAATTTGCTAGTTAACGAAACATTTTTATAATTTTCTTATTTCAACTAGGGCCTACAATAATGGGAAAAAATCTCATCATTGACAATATATATATTCACGTTTTCAATAGTATAAAATATTTATCCGTGGGCCGCATAAACTGACTTTGAGGGCCGCGGGTTGTGCACCCCTGGTCTACATCATGCTTCAACACTTCTGTGGCCTGCCAGATCACCTGATCTTTTTTTTTTATTGAGGTTAAACGACCACCGTGAGCAACTTAGTGGGCTATAAGCAGTTGCCCGTCCCTAATTTAGGGCCACTGGTTCCAGGGAAGGGAGAGAGCCAGAGCCGTAAGACAAACAACATCCATGCCTCACCGGGATTCGAACCTGGACCCCTTTCGGACGAATGATCAGAAACCACTGCGCCCTCGCCTGATCACTCACACATTGAGCATGTGTGGGACCAGATGGGATGCCAGCATTCTCCATGCCCCAGTGTCTGTGATTTAGAGCATCAGTTGCAAGAATGTGGACCATCCTATCCCAGGACAACATAAGGCGTCTCTTTGACTCCATGCCGGACCGTATCACTGCATGTGTCCGAGCACAAGGCAGTCCAATGTGGTACTAACGCTGACCGGAATATGTACCTTATGTCCGCAGGAAACTGTCCTGCTGCTGTGATATGGTAATCACTTCTGTCCTTGGTATGTACCATCTCACTACTAAAATCTCATTTCAATCCAGTCTCTTTGTTGGTGTGCAGATTTTTATGATAATGAGTATATATTTTTACTACCTGCTGGATCTTTCACCTACCTGGCCAACCAGAAGTCTAATATTAGCAACGGACAACTTCTTATAATTGTTAGATTTGCTCATGGAGGGCATTAATTGCCTCCCATTTCTCAAAACAGGCTAATCTTAGGAACAGTTTGTCTAGCTGATGCAGATTAGTTCAGGAGAGTACATTTTCTTAATTAACACAGTGACTAGTATCATTGTTTATTTCTTATTTTTACGCATAAAAATATTTTATAACCTTGATGTGTCTTGCAAGTGATAAAGATATATTTAAAAATGCAAAGATAACATAAAAAATAATTTATTATTAAAAACGTAGAAATCATTTAATATGGAATTTTGCAACATTAACAAACATGTGGAGGGGGGGGGGATAAAAAAATAACCCAAAATGTTTTGAGTGGTAAGTGTAAATAAATTAACTTGTAGAAATAAAAATCATGGGGCAAAACCTTATAACGTATTATAAAGCATTCTATGTTTTTGTTAAAGTTTCAGGGTTTAATGACCTCCATGAAGAACTTTGGGCTATAAACAGTTCCCCACTCCTAATTTGCAGCCTGTTCCCAAGGAATGAAAGGCTACTGCCATAACGCAAACTCACCACTCATGCAGGATTCGATCGTGGGCCCAGGCTGGACCAATCAAGAGCACTATGCAAGATTTCCAAGCTTTAATTGGTGTAATTTTTAAAATTCACATGTCCTTTAGTTCCTCTCAGTGAGTTTGTATTACAAGGTTTTTATTAAGGTACTTTTGGTACAAAACATCAGGATGGATTTCAGTTGGCTGCCCTGTTGGCCTAGTTAGTGGTCACATGTGCAGGTTTCTGGCTTGTCATCCAAGTTAGGTCAAGGTTCAAATTCCTGATGAGGTATGGGTGGTGTGTTTGTCCTATGTCATTGTGTTTCTCCATCCCCTGGAACCAGTGGCCCCAAATTATGGATGGATGGACAACTGCTTATAACCTTTACAGCTGCTCATGGTGGCCATAAAACCTTGATAAAAAGAAAAATCTGAGAGGCTGGTACCCAGTAATGTTTGGTGTAATTTATTTACTATAGCTTTTTGTTGTTGTTGGAGGTTTAACAACCATCGTGAGCAACTCAATGGGCTATAAGCAGTCACTCATCCCTAATTTAAGTAACAGGTTCCAGGGAAGGGAGAGAGCCAGTGCCGTAAGACAAACACAACATCCACACCAGGATTCAAACCCAGACCCAATAACAGACGAATAATCAGAAACCAGCAATTTAAACTCACTGAGCAACCAAGGCGGCTTACTACAACTTTCAGTCATTCGGTAGGAAAACTCGAACTTTCATTTGGCTGCAGCCGAACACAGAGTTGCTGTCAAGTGCCTCATGGTCCATTCTCACATCATTCTGTAAAGCAACCAGCTTTTTCTACTGTTGAACCCTCCATTTAATTTTGCCATTTCTCATATGTTTGTACAGGGTGATTTAAAAGTCCCCGAACTCTATATTTTAAAACGTTTTCGCTGTAAAACCATAAAAGATATCCGAGTATTGCTGCTTGTGGCTGCTGTGTGTGACATTGGGGAACAAGCTGCGCCACGTGACATTATGCTTATGCGGGTGCTGGCAAGCAGTAACGTTCAGTCAAGCCACGAATCTCACGCAAGAACAGAGAGTCGTTTTGTTAGCTAAGTTTATTTTGCAGAAAAATCTTACCAACGTTGCATCCAGCTTTTTCAAAGGAAGTTTCCTGGTGCTCCTATACCAGGGGAAACAACTGTGTGTGACCTTGTGAGCCGGTTTTGTGAGACAGGCAGTGTTCAGGATAAGCCTAAAAGCGGCCTGCCGTGATGACAACTACGTTTCCCTGCAGCGCCCTCCCTGGAAGTCACTTCAGCGGCTGTCTCAAGAGTTAGGGGCATCGTATTTAACCTGCCAGAGGGCTACTAAATGTCTAAAGCTATGGCCATACAGAATATGAGTAGTGCAAGAGCTACGTCCTTTGGACTCGGAAAAGCACATTGCCTACTGCTAATGGTTTAAGAGTTTCACATGCAACAGTGTGACTAACCAGCTTAACAACACTTTTTTTCAGTGACAAGGCATGGTTTCATTTGAATGGATATGTCAATAGCCAAAACGCTCGCATATGGGCTGCGGAGAATCCACATGCATTGCATGAGGTTGTACTTTACTGTCAGAAAGTTTCACGTGTAACAACGTGACTAACCAGCTTAACAACACTTTTTTCAGTGACAAGGCATGGTTTCATTTGAATGGATATGTCAATAGCCAAAACACTCGCATATGGGCTGCGGAGAATCCACATGCATTGCATGAGGTTGTACTTTACTGTCAGAAAGTTGGAGTGCCGTGCATTATGTCTAGATGGCGAATTGTAGGGCCATTTTTTTTTTCCACGCAACTGTAAATTCCGCTGTGTATGCAGACATCATCCATCAATTTGTAGCGATGCTGGAAGAACACGAACGTTACTGTTGGTTTCAACAAGATGGAGCAACGTGCCACACATCAAACAACACAATGGAGATGTTCTGCGAGTTCTTCCATGATCAATTAATCTCGAAAAAACTTTGGCCCTCGCTCACCAGACTTTTATTTGTGGAGGACTCGAGTCTTAACCCTAAGACGGTACAGGACCTGCGGAACAATATCATTACAGCTGTGAGAGACATACCAGCCAACATGCTGAAAAGAGTATCCGCCAACATATGTCGTCGGGGTGAATTTGTGTCTTCAACAGAATGGTGGACAATTCCAGCATCTATTGTAAAGTGGTTTTCATTACCTGTAAATATGAGTGTCAATATAACAGTATGTAAAAATAGTTATACTTCACTATATTCATGGTAGAAATATTTTAATTCAGATTTCGGGGACTTTTGAATCACCCTGTAGCTTGCTTTCATATGTGAAAGTCTAGACTTGGAATGCATTAGGTGCTTGAATTAATTCCAGCTGTGTTTTGCCACAGAACGGTACAGGATAGTCTATTCAAAGTAGTGTCCGGTGGCAGCTACGACCTTTCCCACCGTTGGAGTAACAAATGGATTCCACGGTAGAAAAATGCAGGTTCTTTTGAGCCGAACCATTCATTGAGCCATTTTTGGTTATTCGCGACAAAAAGGAAGTGCTGCTCCGACAGGCCATGTTGTAGCGACCGGAACAAATGGAAGTCCGAGGGAGCAATGTCCAGGGAATAAGGCGGGTGGGGTAAGACATCCCAGCCAAGTGCCTCCAAGAGTTCCTTCCTGGATTTGGCGACACAAGGTCTAGCGTTGTCATGGAGAAGAATAACCTTGTCATGTCTTTTGGCGTATTGCGGCCATTTCTCCGTGAGTGCACGTTTCACATCGAGTAATTGACGTCGGTACCGTTCAGCATTGATGGTTTCGCCGGGACGAACCCATGATTTCTTGCGCTTAGGATTGTCGTAATGAATCCATTTTTCATCGCCAGTCACTATTCGATGAAAAAACGACTTCCATTTGTGTCGTTACAGCAGCAATTCACACATTGTTTCAAGTTTGGTAATGTTGCTTTCCCGCAATGCACGTGGAATCCAGTTTCTGAGCTTCTGGATCATTGCCAATGCCTTTAAACGTTTGCTAACCGTTGACTCATCGACCCGTAGTGTTTCAGACAACTCGTGGAGCATCTGACATGAATCCTCGTCCAATAAAGCCTCCGATGCGCCATCTACAAACTTTTTCAGCTGCCCAGGGCGCTCTTTGTCCTTCACATCATATTCGTTGGCTTTGAAGCATCAGAACCACTCTCTACATGTTGTTTCTGATAGGGCATGTTCCCCATAGGCCTGCACTAGCAAACGATGACTTTCCGCTGCAGATTTCTTGAGATGAAAGCAGAAGAGTATTGCTTCCCGCAAATGCTCCTTTTTTGGTACGAAACTCTACATCGTGAATGCGATACAAACTCGTGTTCTGTGCCCTCCAATCGCGTGTCACACACTGCTTCGCCCAGACTACGGACGGTAAGTGCGTGCACAAGGTAGGTCACGTGTGGCCCGGGTCACAGCACACCACTGCTGCGCCCTACTGGGCAACAGCGGGAATTAACTCAAGCACCTAATACACTGAAGAGCAACTGAATTAAAGACAGCTGGCGTTATGCAAATGTGGCACTATGGGCGGAAACGACATGACGTATGCAGCGATCCGACAATATAAGGAGTGATGCGATGGGAATCAGTAAGAGTCGGACACAATAGGGTAAGACGAAGGATCTAAGCGCATTTGATCGTAGGCAAATTGTCGAGGCCCGACGAATGGGGTCACTCCATCTCGGAAGTCGGGCAGGCACTGGGATTTTCACGAGCCACTGTGTCAAGGGTGCACAGTGAGTATATCGAATCTGGTAAAACCATCCCTGCAAGGGCCAACGGCCGTGGACAACAGTGTGTGTGTGTGGATGAGCGGCGTCATCGTCGGCTAGCTTGCATTGTAACAGCGGATACACGGACCCCAGTGCAAGAAATCACCGGCAATTTAACGCTGGTGCACAAAAACGTGTAAGCAGCCACACCATCCAGAACCATCTCCTCGCTATGGGGTACAGAAGCCATCGTCCCACGAGGGTACCGCTGCTGACCACACATCACAGGGTGCAAAGATTAGCATGGGTGCGGGAACATCGCCACTGGACCCTAGACATGTGGAAAAATGTTGCCTGGACTGATGAGTTGAGATTCACGTTGGTACATGCGGATGGCAGGATACGAGAACGGCGCAAACCACAAGAAGCGATGGATCCTTCTTGCCATCAGGGTACTCTTCAAGCTGGTGGGGGTGGCATTCTCGTCTGGGGACTGTTTACGTGGACTGAAATGGGACCCCCTGGTACGTGTGACATCGTCTCTCACAGGTCAATGTTAGCGGGATATCCTGGACAGCCATTTGCTTCCGTTTGTGCGTCTTTAACATCCCACTGGGGACTTCATCCTGCAACAAGACAATGCACCGTGCCATTGCTCCCGAACTGTATCCGAATGGTTGGACGAACACTCCACCGATGTGACCTCGCTTCCTTGGCCAGCTAGGTCACCTCATCTCAATCCCATCGAGCACATCTGGGATGCCATTGAGAGAGATGTTCGAGGCTCTGACTCCCTCCATCAAATCTTCGTGAACTGTGGGAGCTTGTTAAGGGGTCGTGGATCCGTATGGCTTCCCAATGCTTCCGGTGTCTTGTTGAGTCCATGCGGAGACGAATCGCTGCCGTCATCAGGGCGAAAGGTGGTGCTACACCTTACTAGATAGGTATCTCTAATTCAATTGCTCTTCAGTGTATATCTGAACTCTCAGCACATGTGTTCCCCTTCTTACTTTTAAAAAAAAATTAACATAATATACTATTTATACCACACTACATGAATATTTTACACTGATATTCATTTAATCTCACTTTAAACTATACACATTTGCACACTTATATTCTAGCGATGCAGAATTTATTTGCATATACAGTCGAACCTTGATATCTCAAAAACATATTTTTTCCCTTACTTTAGACATTAAGTAAATGTATTTTCCATAGTTATCTCAAAGCATTTTCTTCAAAACCCTTGCCATCTCGAATTAATTAGACTCCTGTGCCAGAGAAATGCAAGGCGTTTGCAAACAGGAGTTCAGATATCTTTGTGTTCATCTTTCATCTCTTTTAGGGGGATGAGGGTCTTTTGTTAGAATCTGAAAGGAAAGCATTCTAAGAATTCCATTCGGGGATGGGGGGTTATTCCCTGACCAAGCGAATCTTTCTTAGAGCATATCACACAGACTGCTTGGAACCAGTTCCACTCAGAGCCGTCTCTGGTTTCACTCACTTCCCGTGAATACAAGACCACACGACCAGGACAGCATTAGTTTTCCTTTCCTCTCTGTTCGTGGAAATCGTTTCAGTTTGCAAAGTCCATGGGCACAGTAAGACATTCCTGGATGCTCTTGAGTGCTGTGTGAGTGTAGTCAGTGTCCACCCTAAGTGATTGTAACGTTAAAACACGACAATGGCAGGAGTAAAACGAAAGTTAAATGTACTTCCAATTGAAAAAAAGCAAAAATAACACAACAATAAAGAAAAGCGAAAATGCTCTAACGTTTGGAATACCTTCGAGTACGCTTTCAACAATCATAAAAAAAATAGAGAAACAATGATAAAAACAAGAAAAAAATGAAGAAAATTCGAAAATTGGCATACCCTGAAGTGGAAGAGCGTGTGCTGAATTGGTTTGTGCAATGCTGCGATCAAGGAGTTCCTGTCAGCGGATCACTCTTACAGCAGAAAACCAAGAACTTTGCTAAGGAGCTTAGCTACAGTGAATTCAAATCTAGCAACAGGTGGCTGGAAAACTTCAGAAACAGGCAGAATATCGCCTTTAGGAAGCTTTGTGGCGAAAGCATGTTGGTTGACCAAAGTGTTTGTGAAAAGTGTTTCAAAGGGCCTCCTTCTCTTTTACAAAGATGCAAGCCAGATGATGTGTTTAATGCCGACGAAACAGGATTATTTTTCCAGTGTTTGCCAGATAAAACAGCTACACTCAAGGGACAGGAGTGCTATGGTGGTAAACAAAGCAAACTACAGGTAACTACTCTTAGCAGCAAATCAAAGTGGCAGTGAAAAACTTCTGCCGTTAATGATTGGGTAAGCAAAAAAGCCCAAGTGTTTCGCTAAGGTTAAATCATTTCCCATGACGTACAAAGCAAACAGGAGAGCCTGGATGACAAGCGAAATTTTTGGCGATTGGCTAAAGGGAGTTGACAAAGCTATGGCTCTGAAAAAAAAAGAAAGATTCTCTTTTTTGTTAATAACTGTAATGCCACTCCAATCTTCCAAATCTAAAAAATATCACTGTGAAATTTTTGCCTCCTAACACAACATTGAAGTTACAACCTCTCGATCAAGGTATCATCCGTAGCTTCAAAGTCAGATACAGGCAGCAGCTGGTTAGGAAACTTGTAGACATTATTTATGAAGGTAAAGCCCTCCCCGCCATAAATGTCTTGAATGCAATGTGGATTGCTGACTTTGCTTGGAGAAATGTTACTAAGGAAAAAATAAAAAATTGTTTCATCAAAGCAGGATTCGGAAAAAAACAATAATGAAGAACAAAAGCAGGCTGCTAATTTAAATGCAGTCGAAGCTCAAGATTGAGATAACATAAATTCGGTACAGTGGATGGTCATCAAACAGAACTGCCATTTCATTCTGTGATTTGTTAGAAGTTGACACTTCCCTTCAAGCAAGCGGTACTTTAACAGATGCAGAGATTGTAGTGGATGTAAAGGTGGCATCAGACAAAGATGATGATGAAATGGAACAGCAGGGACAGTGCCAAAAAGTGACTGTGAAGGAAGCAGAAAAAGCTGTTCATATGTTGCGTACTTTTCTGGAATTCTCAGAAAATATAGGTTCCAAATCATTTGCCTCAATTGCTGCTTTAGAGAAAGTTGTTCAGTCGCAGAAAGACTTAGCTAGGCATCAGACTTTATTGACGTATTATTTTTTGTTAAGGTATGTTGTATAAGTACATGTTTGTAAACTATAATGTGTAATGTATTATTGATCTGAAAAGCTTAATTTAAAATAGACCCTCGATATCTCGAAAACTCCTTTTCT
Source organism: Macrothele yani (assembly GCA_039090855.1). NCBI lineage: Eukaryota > Metazoa > Arthropoda > Arachnida > Araneae > Macrothelidae > Macrothele > Macrothele yani. The sequence goes on from CM077014.1 coordinate 9,789,842, forward strand.
CGAATTTTTTTCTGTTCCTGTGAAATTTGAGGTTAGTTACACTGTATTTAATGATACAGGAAAATTTGTTTTACTTACAACATGCATTTTGTTTACATCTGTATACTGGTACAGGGTGAGATTTATTTACAATATTAAATAAATAAAAATAGTATTTGATTCACAACTACATCTTGTCAAAAAAATCCTCGGCGATGGCGATGTGAGAGAAAGAGAGCTTTGGAAATCCCTTGAAAATATCTAAGGGCTGTGGGAAGAAATGTATTGGTATGAAATTTTGCCTGATTTTGTGCAAAGGTGCTTATATGCTGACCCCATTAATGACAAGGTTTCAAATTGCTTAAAAATTCTACATCAGCAGCAGTTCACATGAATTGAAAGCTAAAGACAAAACTACATGTACAGTAGTGGCCAAAATTGTAGAAAACTTTTGGAAATAGTGTATTTTTGAGGTTTGATGGCTCATAACACCACTTTGTTTTGGGGAAATACCATAAAATTATACATCAATGAAAAGATAATTTCATCAAGAATGTAATGCAATAACTGTTATGAAGGATTTTGTATTAGAACAGCAGTTATAAAGAAGAAAAGTGAAACATATAGAAAAAATGAGATATTCAAAAATTATCACCATGTCAGTTAATACTTAGCTGGGTAACCTTTAGCATTAATTACAGCCTTACAACACCTTCCCATGGAGTGAACCAAGTTTTTTAGTTCTGCAGCTGTTATAATGTGAAACCAAGATTGAATTATTGCTTCTATTAATTGGGTTTTATTTCTGGGTTGCTTCTGACTAACAAGTTTCTTTAGTCGGCTCCATTGATTTTCGGTGGGGTTAAGGTCTGGGCTATACCCAGGCCATTCCAGCAGTGGAATATGATTATCTTGAAACCACTTTTTGCACACAGCAGCAACATGACATGGAGCTGAATACTGATGAAATATAAATGCTTCATTATCTTGGAAGAGATCATGTGCAGAAAGCTTCAGTTTGGGCTCAAGTATTTCATTAATGTATTTTTGGCCATTTATATTCCCATTAATCACGCAAATTCTGCTTACACCTTTTGATGTCATACAACTCCAGATCATAACACTAACAGGGTGTTTCACGGTACATATAATGCAATCGGGATGCAAATCTTCTCTGATTCTTCTTCTTACGTATTTTATGCCATCACTACCAAACAGGGAGATTTTGGTCTCATCACGCCAAATAACACTGTCCCATTGTTTCGCTGTCTAGTTAACATGAGTTTTATCCCAGTTTAATCTTTTCAACCTTTCTTTGAGAGATAAAAATGTCTTTTTTCGTGCAATTCTAGCTTTTAGACCAATGTCCTGCAGTCTGCGCCGAACAGTCCTTGCACTCAACTTCACATTGCATTGCGCCATTTCATCTTGTATACATCCAGATGATTTTCTTCTGTCACCTAGGCACAGTCTTTTAATTTTTCTATCATCACTTGCTGTTGTGCACCTTTTCCTGCCTTTACCAGTTTGGTTTTGTAGTGACTTAGTCTCCTCACACCCCTTCAAAAATTTAGAAATGCTACCTTTGGCTAAGTTTCCACCAATTTTCTTCATAACTGAAGCCTTGTTCACTTGATAGTACTATTTTACATCGCTTTCTGCGTGACCAGTGAACTCTTTGCGCCATTTCTTTAATATTATTACGTTTTACAAGCTCACTAAATGAAAGAACAAAAAAAAAATAGACTTGATAGCAATCATATATAACACACTGAAAAATGTCCTCCTCTCAGCTCCAGTACATGACATCAATAGACCTGATTGGCTCATTGCCAAAACAAGATGACACCTGATTGGCTCTCTAAACACTCATTCTCATTAGCTACATTCAAATGAAGGAAAACTACTTCATATCAACCTAAGCAAGTTGTGCTTCCCTTTTCTTGTTATTTGGTTATAACTCATAGAATACAGATAATTGAACAAACTTTATTGCATTACATTCTTGATGAAATTATCTTTCCATTGATATATAATTTTATGGTATTACTAAAAACAAAAGTGGTGTTATGAGCCATCAAACCACAAAAATACACTTTTTCCAAAAGGTTTCCACAATTTTGGCCACTACTGTACATAGAAAATTCAGTATTATACCAGGTTGTTTGTAATGGCCGATTTCGAGGGTAGAAATGAAAGAGACATACCTCATAGCACACAACATTGTCTTATTCGAAATAAGCGCCTTCAGCAGCTACACACCTTTGCCAGCAAGTGACAAGAACTTCAGTGCTGGTCTGGAGCAAATCCCACTCTCTGGAAGCAAGAAAGTTCCAGAATGCAATTTCAGCATCCTCTCAGTCTCTGAATGTCATGTCCTTCAGGCAATTGCTAAAATGCACGAGCATGTGGAAATCGGTAGATGCCAAGTCAAGCGAGTAGACTGGATGTGAGAGGGTTTTAAACCTCAGTTTGTGTAGTTTCTGTTTCATCATTTGTCACACACATGGTCTCACATTATCATGGAGGGGGATGGGACCCTTTCTGTTCACCAAAGATGGCTGTTTGGAACACAACTTCTGGTGCATTCGGTCAATTTCTTCACAGTATGTGACCGAGGTAATGCTTTTACCAGCAGTCAAGAACCTGTAGTGTATGACACCGTGGACAGTCCACCACACTCTCAATAAAACCTTCTTTGGGGTCAACCTTAATTTAGAATGTTGTTTCGGTGGTTCACTCACTGAAGCTATACGGCAACTGCAAACCATCTGGAGGTGGTTCAGCCACTCCAGATCGCTTACAGTTGTTGTATACCACCCACTTTTCATCACAGGTTACAATGCGATCAAGTAGGGGGCTTCTTTTTGTTGCAAAGCAGAAGTTTACTGATCACTTCAAATCGTTGTTGTTTCTGATGCTTCATCAATTCATGCGGCACCCACATATCAAGCTTCTTGATGTTACCAATTTGGTTGAGATGTTTGGAAATGGTGGACGCCAACACATTGTACTGTTTGGCAAGTTCTCTGAATGTGATGCGAGGATTTGCCCCCAGACCATCGTTATCAATGACCGAATGTTGTTTTTGACCCTCCTCATCTTATATGCTCGTATTACCAGAATGAAACTTTTCAAACCACTGACAAACAGTACATTCAGATGTTGCCTCCTCACCCCATGCCTTGACCACATTATGGTAGGTTTGTGCCGCATTATGACCTAATTTGAACTCATGAAGCAGAATCACCCACAACTCACTCCTTTCTAACATGTACAGACCACTCTCACACAAGTATCAACAACTGCAGCTCAACTGTTTATGGCATGTATGTGGCGTCTGAGTCTCCCTGCAACTCGTACTAATGGTGCAGCAAGCAGGTTGGTCTGCAAGCATTGTGGGTGAGTTGAATGTGGCACCTCAGAAAATCGGCCATTATTTTCTGAATGACCTGATAGTTTTCACATATCCACTCCTGAATAGTTTCATCTCAGATTTCTATTTTCTACCAGTTATGGACTTGGAAGTGAAATATTCACACTTTTTTTTTCTTCCTTTTTCTGTACCATGGCAATCTAGGAAAGATTCATCCCTGCTCCAGGACTGTTAAAACGCTAAAATGTCTGATTTTTTTTTTCTTTATTGTAGCAAACATCTCATTTTTAGTATGCACACATTTCGAAATTGTTTTGTGTATGTGGGTGAACTATATACATTTGAAGCTATGATAGATGTGCACTGCTATTAAAACAGCAATTTTGTTGGCAACTACCTGGATAAAAATAATTAAAAAGAAAATCCACATCCATGAGTTCCATAAATACTGATTTTTTTTTATTTTTCCACCTTTTAAGGGAACTTTGTCAAGAATATTTTCATTGTTGTTGCTAAAAGAAAAAAAAAGTTTTGATATTGCAAGACCAAGACTAAAACATACCCTGGCTAGCATATTTAGCAATGCACTAATTCTGATTACACAGCACTTTTAATTGGAGAACTTGCCGCCACACCTGGAATTATGAATGAAAGGGGGAGGCTGTCATATAGTATTTGCACAAACAAATGAGGCTGTATAAAACTGCCATATGATAAGTGGCATATTTGGTTTTTTAGGTGGTTTTAACATTACAAATATATAGTCTCAAAATGCTGAGACTGTAAATAGATTACTGTATAATACATACTATATGAGACTTAAATACATGCATATAGCATGTATTTAAGTCTGATATAGCATCTTACCATTCTGAGACTTAAATACATGCATATAGCATGAACTTTTTCAAAGTGAATTTGGATGAAATAACAGCAGCACAAATAAATACATCATCATCATCATCATCATTGTCAACCATTATCAATCCACTGCTGGACGAAGGTCTCCCCAAGTTTCCTCCACAACGGTCTGTCTTGTGCCAGTCTCCTCCATGTCACCCCTGCATACTTTCGAATTTCATCCACCCATCTCCCATGTGGTCTTCTTCTGGGTCTTTTCCTGTCCCTTGGAATCCAATCTAAAATTTCGGCTGTCCATCGATGATCTGTCCTTCTGGCAGTATGTCCAGCCCATTGCCATTTCAGGGATTTAACTCTGATCATGAAAAAATAAATACATATTACAATTTAAAATGCTTGCAATCTTAATCATTATTATTTCAATTCAAATAAATTCCTTATCCACAGAATTTATAGAATTGGATTCAAATAACTTAGCTTCCATTGATAATGCCTAATCAATAAAAGATTGTTTTTAATTTAAATGGTATGAAATATATCTAGAAATTGGTATATGATCTACTTTTCCCATCCTTAATCTCCACATTTTAGTCATCTGTATATCATGTAGATAACAGAAATTCAGAGAACAAGAGAAGAGAAACGCCTTACAAAAAATATTTTCCCATCAAAAGCTTTGTACATAAATGCATATTAGAATAAGTGTAAAATCATTTTACCAATACATTATTCCCCATGGTTATTGCTGAATGGAACCCTGCATTTAGAAAATATCAACTATTTAGCTTAAGTTTAATAGTGGAAGGAAGCTCTATGGTATAAAAACCAATAGAAGTTCAACATGCCCAATTTTGAAAAAAATAATGGATTTTTTTTCTTGACTTTACATATTTCCTGCAATGACACTCTTTTTCACATAATATTGAGATGCTGCAACACAAATCTATTTTGAAGTGATGTGTTAGTCATTTCCTATTTTTAATACAGTAGAACCTTGTTTATGCATTTTTCTCATTTATACATAAAGTGTCACCGATCTAATTCTGAATTGCCTTTAACGTGAAACTTTTTCTGCTTTGTTTAAATGTTTTTTTCAATTATACATTAATTTTACTGGGTCCCTTGAAAAATGTGTAAACAAGGTTCCACTATACTTTGTATCATGTGACACACTAATAGTTTAGGAATTGCTATAAACCAGTTAGGCTGGAATTCCAGAATTGTTGGTAGTTTTAGCTTTTGTGGTCACCTGAGCATACGAAGAGAAGCACAAATTTTATAAAAAGATATATTTTTTTATTAAGGGTAGTGTCTGATCAAAAATAGCAACAGGACCGTATGTTCCAAACTTTTACGTCAGGTTTTAGGGTTTTTCAGTAGAAACAGTTTGGAGACATTTCTGGAGTGACAAGGACATGCCAACAATGAAGGAGCTGGCAAGAACAGGCCATGAGAGGCAGCCTCACGACAGAGCACGAAAAAGTCAAGATTATCTCAAAGCGTGAAGGAACAGATTTGGAAGTAGATTAAAGGCGTGAAAGTGGGAAGTTGGAGGATGTCTGATAAAAAAAAAAGTTATCTTTGCTGTGGAACTAAGGGATTTTCATAATTTGAATAAACAAAACTTTTGATTAAAATCATGAACAAGCCAAGCTTCCTTTTATTATTAACCTTTTTCGTGTTGCAGCATGAAATGACATTAACAAACCTGCAATATTTCACTAAAGACAAAGAAAACTGTGAATATATCACTACGACAAAGCCACACCAATTCTTCATACCTGGCATGCTTATTTTATCAACTGTCACTCACCATCATGAATTTAAACAGAAAAATTTATATGAAGCAGTGCCAGACATACACAGTGCAGCAATTAAGTAATGAGGTTGAATTTGAATTTTAACAAGAAAGATGACACCGAATTTTCGGGTGTAATAAGCACGTCTTTTGAATCCGTTCTGACGCAAATTAAATTTATCAAAGCAAATTAAATTTACAATAGTATCTGACGGAAGAAAGAAGTTTTTCAATCGGGTTTTTAATCACTCAGATATTGCTGTAAATGGAATTGTGAGCTTGCGCCCTCTGGTTGTAGACTTGTGCGTTAAGAAAAACATGAATTTCTATGAGAAACATTTCGCACCGGAAACGCTCTCTAACACCGAAAGAATTTTTCAAATCGAACTCTTAGAAACAGAGATATCGACAAAAATAAGATGTGACTTTACATCCCCTGGTGGTAAAACACCATGCATTATTTTAGGAAGAAAGTATTCTCAAAAGGTTTTCCCATATGAGCGGTATCGGTCCAAGAAAAAAAAATTTAGTCGAGTTTTTAGGAGCCCCGATTTTGCTACAAATACATCAGAAGCAGAAATGAACACTTATGCCCTCTGGTGGCCAAACCATTCTTTACCAAACATTAGAAATTATGTGAAAAATATTTTCCATCAGGTCTTGTATGCGATACAGGAAGAATTTTTCAAACTGGAATTTTAGAAGCAGAAATAACACAGAAAACACAATTTACCTTTGGGCCCCCTAGCAGAAAGTCTATGATTTACTTGAAAATTTTTGAATTTATGGGGAAAACATTTTGCATCGGAAACAGTATCCAACAAAGAAGGAATTTTTCAAATCGGACTCCTAGAAGTAGAGATATTGACAAAAATAAGATATACATATATGCCCCCTGGCATAGAAACCATGCATTATTTTAAGAAGAAAATGTTTCTGAAAGGTTTGTCGACATGAGTAGTATCGGTCTACAAACAACATTTTTTTCAATCGAGAATTTAGAAGCTCATATTTTGCTGCAAATACATCAGAAGCAGAAATTAAGATTTATGCTTCCATCAGGAGCTGTATCCGGTGCAGAAAGAATTTTTCAAATTGGAGATTTAGAAGCAGAGACATAGGGGGAAAGGCAATTTACCTCTACGCCCCCTAGCAGAAAGTCTATGAATTACTTGAAAATTTTGAAAATATATGGAAAAAACATGTCACACTGAAAGCACTATCCAACAAACAAGGAATTTTTCAAATCGGACTCCTAGAAGTAGAGATACTGACAAAAATAAGATATACATCTACGCCCCTGGCGAAGAAACTGTGGAATATTTTAAGAAGAAAATATTATGTGAAGGTTTATCGATGTGAGTGGCATCAGTCCATGAAAGAATTTTTTTCAATCGATATTTTAGAAGCTCAGATTTTATGGCAAATACATCAGGAGCAAAAATTAACACTTATGCCTCCTGGTGGCCAAAGTATTTTTTACCAAAAATTTGAAATTATATGCAAAAGATTTTCCATCAGGAGGTGTATCCGCTGAAGAAAACATTTATCAAATCGGAGTTTTAGAAGAACAGTTATCGGGGAAAATGTAATTTACTTTTACGTCCCTTAGCGGAAAATCTATGCGTAATTTGAAAAAGTAACTATATCTAAAATACTCTTCGACATAAATGGAATTGAAAGATAAAAGAATTTTTTTCAATGGGATGTTTAGAAGCAAATATGTGGAATAAAACATATGTTTGAATTCAACATCATCTGCATTTACACCCTCTAGTGGCGAAATTGTACATCGTAAAAAAAAAACTAAATGAAGGATCATCATCCTCATATTTCAAGCTTCCCAATGCAAAAAGAATTTTTCAAATCAGACTGATAGTTGCAGAGATATCATGGGTACGGACGGATGGACAAACCGGTAACATAAGCACGATCTTTTTTTACAAAAGACTTGCTAAAAAATTGGAAAAGCAGGAAAACTTACATGAATGTATTTTATTCGAAGTACATTCCTCCTGCGTTAAAACAAAAAGTGACACAATCAGAAAACAAAAGGACTTGCAGAGGTCATCATTTAGTATGGAGTGAAGAGCTCATGTCACAGTTTTTTGTATATCTTCAGTGTCTTGAAAAACTGTTCCTTTTAAATACAGCTTTAATTTTGGGAATAAAAATAGATGTACACTATAAGATGTGACATTCTCTGATTCACCTAAATACCCCCTCAAATTTTGCGTTACTGTGTTAGGACCACATAAATTTTTGTTTTTTAATCAGTTGAGATTTCAGGGTGTGTCAAGAAAAATTGTGAGCGGAACTGCGTTTTCTATCTCGGGTTTAAGGTGCATAGCGTTTTTGCTGATAACTTGGGTATTTTTAAAGATAGGATGATGATTTGGGTGTCTTTGCCTAGGTTTTTGGGGTCTACCAATACAAAGGAGCACTCAGATTGAGCATATACTAAAAGATGCGGAAGATCTTATTGGATGCCACAATTATGTATATCTGTTTTCCCATCTTGAACTATATTTTTGTCTCATAAACTAGGATTTTATTACTTTAAATATATCCTGTACAACATTGTTTTAAAATAGAAAGCAGCCTACCTTACACTCAGTACATTTTGTTTTACTTTCAGATTCATCTTAATTCTATAGAAATGCAGACTGCTTCCCAGTAGTACAGCATCTCTATAGACATGCAGACTGCTTCCAGTAGTACATTATCTCTCAATACAAAGAAAGGCATTTTGGACTTTTGGGGTATACTACTGCATGCATCATATATCACCTCGACGATTACCGCAACTTCTTACATAATACAAAATGTAACAATCAATTAGTGAAAGCATGTCAGATATACATTGACTGTGATTATATCACAATGGGACTGAAAGTTCTTGGACATTTCACATACAAAGTAACAATGCCTTCCTTAAATATGGTTGAGCGTTCGTCACAAACTGACTTACTAGAAATTCTTCCACGACTATATGAAGATTTGAAAAATCATTCCCTCAACACTCTTGACAATTTTGAAGTTGAGTATTCATTTAAACCACAAGTACCAGAGACACAAGCAGAGTTTGTGTTGCTAGATCGGTTATGTAAACAAGCAAGCACAGATTTAGCACTACAGATGTCGTGAATACGCATTTATTCTACCATCTACTAGTACTACACCTTCAACTACCAGAGCCACAGAACTTCATGCTCTAAACTTTGATCAGCTCATTGGCCTACCAACAAATAACCTGAACTGTGAATGGGATTTAGCTAAGTTCAATAAATTAGCAAGATGATCTGTTTCATGCTCCAACAGAAAGTTCACTGCTAAAGGTATTAGGGATGATATGACATTATACAAGTCAGAAGTTACGTCCGTAATGAAAACCACACAGAAAACTACACGAGTGTTAGATAGGAGAGAAAAGGAATGGGTGGCTAAACAAGATTATTTAACATAAAAGCTACAAAAGTACACCGAAAGTGGTCAGAAAGCAGTGGAGAGTGGAAATGTCCTCTTCACAAATGCAAAAGCTGGGGTGGACCTTTCACAACTATTAAAGAATTAGAGAATTGTATAGAATAAAGTGGTGATGAGAAACATCGGAAACATATTCTTCGAACCGATGTTTGTTTCCGGAAGCACACCTCTCCACGGAATGTTTATTCTAGGCAGGGTAAAAAATGAATGAAAGTTTTTGGTGAGCAATTTTGCTCCGCAAATTTAGCTTTGCAAAGCAATTGAGTGATCATTGGGAGCACTTTTGAGACTTATTTTTCTTTTGATTTAAGTGACTAATATAATTAATGATCAAATAAAACTGTACTAGCACCTTTCAATATCTATCAAAAATACTCTAATCAGTAATGAAAAGTAAAATTTTAAAATATTTTAGTAGATATGTAAAAAGGACAAATTTTCTTTCTATGGATATATGGTGAAATGTTATGTGGCCATACATTGCAGCAGCTATATACTTACTGTCACTTGACAGTGAGAGCACTCCTGAACTTGTGGTAGCTTCAGGTTTTGCGTCTGTTCTTTCTTTTTCCATAAGACTTCACACTTGTGTGTCTGGGCTTCTTTTCAAAAAATACCCCCACTGCATGTTCATATGAAACATCTATTGCACTGCCCGCAATAGATGGTTCAAAGCACCAGAATTCATCCGATTACGGAAATCTGTCTTGATTCTTTTCATCGCAGAAAAGGCTCTTTCGACCTTAACATTGGATACGGGCAATAATCTCATGATATTTATCATGTGGTTTAGAATTGGCAATTCATTTGCATACTTTTCTTTCAAACATTTCCATAACTGTTGCTTTGACAGGTGTTGCAGATTTCTTAACCAAAAGGTTTTGAAAGAATCCCAGTCCTCTTGAATTTTATCGTTGTCAATGTTGTTGGCAGTCAACAACTCACTGAAATGTTCAGTTAATACAGTAATTTGATCATCACCAAAATTTGCAATAGTACATTTGTCGTTGGCCAAAGCTTAGGTTCTAACAGCTTGGGAGCGTTATAAACCTGATTTTTGTGTAAATCACCAAGCCACCAGGGTATGCACACACTGATGAATATGATTTAAAAGATATTCACAATTTTTGTAGAATACATCTACTGTCAAATTAAAGCTCAGTTCAATGCCATGAAATTCTATAGCGTAACCAACTACCATTTGGATCTAATTCCTCCATCCACCTTTTCATGGTTGATATTTTCACTTTGATAGCCATGATTTCAAATAACAAAGAGTAAAACAACAAAAACTCACATCCCACTAAAAATAAGTGGTGGCCAAACCGAAACCAAATAAAAAACAGCGATAAGAGCATCTGTCCTTAAATGACTCATGGTGCTGACAGGCAGGAACGGGGAACCAATCATAGATGCTCTGTGGTCGGACGATGACCACCTCGTCACTGCACAGCTAGAGCTACACAAGGAAACTTTTTCCAGCTGAAAGCCAACAAAGTATTTGTAAAGTTATGAATACGTGAATTTTATTTTATTTTCCACGTGTGAGCAAAATCGTATTTTTGTTAAACAACGAGTTGCTTTACAGACTGAACATTTTAATGGAAATTTCATTTTTAAACTTTGAATCATGGTTTTGCAATTCAAATATGAGTTTGCATCGCAAGCTTCTGTTTTTACATCGCAAACTGCGATGCGATACCGCTTATTTTTTTCCCTGATTCTAGGCCAAGTTTATATAGAGTAAATCAAATGTCCTCAAATGTCCATAGAAGAGTTAAAGATTCATTTGACAATGTTAATAACCAATGAAGATTTTATCAATTTATCTCTGATTCCTGATATGCCAACTTATGATGACGTCTTGAGAGTTTTAAGTTCAGATACCAGTGAAAATGCAACCACAACAGGAGAAACTGTTGAACTTCCTTCAACACCTGATGATAATGACATTCTGATAAATGAAATGTGTGTGGTTATTTGGGATCAAAATGATAAAAGAGAGTGGTATCTTAGAATGTGTGTGAAAAAATGTGAAGATGGCACATATCAAATAGAGCATTTAGAACATCGGGGAAAGCCTGGTGAGGATCTTCACCTACGTTGGAGATATCCAGTGTAACCCAAAAAATCTGAAATCTGCAAAGTTGTTCCAGAACAATTCTTACCAATGTTATTGGGTCATGGGAGTTTGGCAAAAACACATCTTTCATTCTAGAAAATTGCCATATCATTAATAGTTTGTTTGTAGCCTATTTAAAACTGTAAAAACAAGTAATGTCACAATGGAAAAAAATGGACATAAGGCTTATATTAATTATATAATAAAAACCTTTGCAAATATGCTCTATTGTCATGTTATTGTATGCAAGTTTGGTTTATGCTCAATTTGAGTGATCCTGTGTATTGGTAGCCCCCCAAAACCTAGGCAAAGACACCAGAATCATCATCCTATCTTTAAAAATACCCAAGTTATCAGCAAAAACGCTATATACCTTAAACGCGAGATGGAAAACACAGTTCCGCTCACTATTTTTCTTGACACATCTCAACCAATTAAAAAATAAATAAATTTGATGTGGTCCTGACACCTTAACACACAATTTGAGGGGGTGTTCGGGTGAATCAGAGAATGTCACATTTTTTTTTTTTTTTTTGTCCATGTACAGTGTACCTCTAATAGAAAGTAGTGACATGGTGACAACTCTGGAGAATAGGGGAGATGGTCGAGTACACGCACTTGTTTCCGTGCCGGAAATTGGTGTACACTGACTGCTCTGTGTGCGGGCGTGTTATCATGATAAAGGAACCACTGCCCATTTTTGTATTCAGACCTGACACCAACAATCCTCTTCCATAATTGTTCCAAAGTGGATGTCCAAGCCTGGCCAGTGACAGTTCTACCTTCAGGAATGAACTCGTAAGCAGAATTCCCTTGATTTTGTAAAAGCACACATGTATTGTCTTGATTTTGGACTTCTGTAACCTGATCTTTCTTTTGGGTGACTTCTACTGAGCACTCCGACGCTTCGTTTCAGGATCATAATGAAAAAAACCGTCTCGTCACCTGCCACAATGCTTTAGAGAATATTTTTCATTGTTTCTGCAGTCTCCAGGATGTATTTTGCATACTTACCCTCATGCATGTTTCTGGTCATGTGACAAAGCATGCAGAACAAAATGAGCACAAACTCCTCCCCGCCCCTATTCTTGCACTAAAATTTGATGAATCATTTCTTTACTTATTGACACTGAGCTCACATTCCAGCATCCTCAAGGCCACAAAATGATCAATTTCCATCCTTCCATGAACTTTGTCAATGAGTTCGGATGTACGCACTGAAATTGGGCATCCAGGTCTTTCGTCATCTTCCAAATCTTCCCACTCATCTTTGAAACATGCATACCATTGGAATAATTATGCATGAAATTGGTAATTAGTTCCATACATATCACGCATTTACCAATTTTCAAACAGAATGGACATTTGCTCTACGACAGAGCAGTGACAATGATCTTCCACTGAATGATGTTATGCACAGCATAAATAATCATCTATGCAATTCTCACGCAAGAGATATTTTGCCACCACATAGCTGATAAATGACTTATAAAAAAATAAAATAAAATTCCAACCAGTGTGTTTTACTGGAATTAAAAAAAAAAAAATTAATCTCACTCCTTAACTGCTGCACTGTTTGTCACTTCCACGAATATACTTTCAGAAATGTCACGAACTGATGCTTCAGATTTAGACGAAATTTGACATTAGCTGTGATGCTGTACATATCATATTAATTTTTCTTCGTGGGGACAAACCACTCAAACCAACATAAAAAAAAAACTACAAGTCCTACAGAATAAATACATTAGGTTACTAGACTTCAAAAGAAATTTTTCTTCTCATACCAACTTCCAACCATTCACTTTTCAACATACCCATGTCAACCCCAACCATTACAGAATTGCATCTATTAAACAATCATTTGATTTCAAAATAGGCAAACTTATGTTCCAAAGAATTAAATTAAACTTACATACTGAAATCATTGAATTGAATTTACATACTTATCACTACAATACAAGACACAGATCATTATTACGACCCATACATCCTAAAACCCTCATGATGAAGCAGAGCATAAATTATATTGGTCCTGAATACTGGAATACACTACCAGTTGAGTTAAGCACAATAAATAACCTAAATTTATTCAAAAACAAACTTAAAAAATACTTCCTAAGATAATTAAATAAATGATAATAACTTAAAACAAAATTATTTACAATACATCTAACATTCCTGCTGTTGTTTTGTGAACCTGAGTTTACTTGCCTATTTACTTGGGAAATCGGGGCTTGTCAGGACTCTCAGAGGCCTCTTCCCCGATTTTCCCTGCTGTTCTTATGAAATATAAATTATTTATATATATCCACAAAGCCAACAATGTAACAGCAAAAATATAATTATTTATTTATTATTATTTATTTAGCATTGTGTTGCTTTCCAGATTTGTGTAGCATTACATCCCAAAATTAGGAATAAAAATCAGTGTTTAAAGAAAGAAAAGGAAAATCCAGTGGCTACAAACCTAATATATCACAAAGTCACCAACACAGCCCAATTACCTAGAACAAACAAAACAGAATGAATTTTATCAGTAAATTTATTCAAAATTATGTGTCCAACTTTTAAATGATTATCACTTGTATTTTTAAACAGAATGTACAACTTAGTGGATGAAAACTGAATTTTCAGTTATTATGGTTTCTGACAATTTTTATGTTCTTTACAGCAGTGCAACTAAAATTATATAAATGGTAACATAAACTACTGTGTGAGCAACTTCATACATGAGTTTTGGGGCAAACACAGTATAAATAAATAAATGAAACCTCAAGGAAAAAAGAATAATCAGATACGAAGACAGCACAATAGTTCTGTAACACACAAGACCTAAGTAGCAATTTGCAATTGAATACTTAACAAAACCCAATGTTTGGGAATCTCTATTATCACTGTGATACAAACATAGTTTCCTGTAAAGCAACATAAATAACCACATTAATGGACTAGAATATGTATTGCAGATCATAAGTAAACCTATTAATACTGGCTGATAGGAACTTAACCCTGTATAACCTGCATATACATCTAATGTAGACAAACTATTTGAATTTCCCTGATAGAAAAAGGAGCACATTGACATGAGTAAATAAGTTGTAACATGTTTAAAATCATCCTTTTCATGCTTCCAAGTTATTTCATTTAAGAAATGTTCTTTCAATAACATCGCAGCCAACAATGGAATGTTTTGTAAGCGGCTGATTAGTTGCAACATAAGTATCCACCCTCCAATAAAATAACTGAATAAATTTAATAGATCTTGGTTGCTGGGATGAGATGATAATTTGTACAGTTGTCCTAGGTATCGGAATACTCCAATTGTCAGGAGAACAGCAGAATGTAATAAAACAATTCTAGCACCAAACAGTTCTCCTTTTAAACCCAAAGTGCTCAAACTGTCTGTATGGCATTTCTGAAAGTATATCCACAACATACCCGAGAACATGACACATGATATCTTATGGCACATTTTTCTCAAAAATGTCAATATTATCAGTTGTGATAAAACAACTAGTGCCCGAAGGTACAACAAATTTTCCTCCTTAAGAAGCCAATCTGATATATCTGGAAGATGTGCCCATTTATCACCTGTCTGATTCCATGAGCGGCAGATGCGATTCAATACCAGCAAGCACACAACAGCAAAAAGCTTTTGTAGTTCTATTTTGCTACACAGTGGAATGGTATCTTTTGCTCTGTTATCATCCAAGACTGTAAGTTTTGAATTCAGCACTAATTTGTCATCTGGAGGATCTGAGAATAGATGAGTGTGGTATATATTTGAAAGATGTCTCCAAAAATATAATGCTAATATAGCAGAAGATATAAAATACCATGTTTGATGCTCCTCTTCAATGAAGCTTGAAGATGACAAACTGAAGATGTGCAAAAGAATGAACACAACTTGCTTACTACACACTTCATTAATAAATACATTTCTTAAAATTTTCCTTGCAATACAAAAAGTATTTCTTAAAAGAAGAACAAATCCTAAGGTGAATAATATTAATATAGTGCTATATATAACTATTTTAATCCACTGATTGGGAAAAAGTAGGTTAACCATGTCGTGAGAAAACAATGTTGCTGTTAAAGTAAGGAGGGGAACTAAAAACAAACCAGAGAAATCATCATCTGCTATACTACACAACAGAACATATACAAGCAAAAGTGTCGTGTATGACACCACAAGAATTCCTAAAACCATGTTTGTATCTTGATAACCACTTGAACTCTTTTGGAGTTGTTGTTTTAAGGTTGATAATCTCTCCTGATACAGTTTGAGCAAATACAAATAATCAGGGTCCTTGTGAGTTTGGCTACCATATTTCACATTCTTAAGCCATTTCCCATGACGGAAAACTATTTCTTTGAAAGAATTTTCACATAACTCACTAGACCCAAAGGTTTGTTTATGTACATCAGACAACTGAATTAAATTGTAATACAGTGCATATAGCACCTGCTGTGGTGTCATCAAGCCAACTCCCACTAGCACTTGGGGAATTATGTTTCCAATACTGTTAGATGGAATAGGAAGGCCTAACAGCACAGCTAGGGTAGCAGCAATATCAGTTTGTGCCACATTCTCTGAATGAAGGCACGGTAATTCAAGAGGCATGTGTTTAGTACTAATGAAAATCAAAGGAGTTAAAAGTTCACTTGTGCTTACACCACCATGACTACCTCTGGATGTCATGCCATGATCACCACAAATCACAATCACATTAGGAAGGCTACTGTTACTAGACTTCAACTGTTCATAAATCTGCTGAATAATTTTATCCATTTCCCTTAACTTTTGTATCATAAGAGTTGAATGTGGTCCCTTGGAATGACCTAGGTGATCAACGCCTAAGTAATGCAAGACCATGATGTCCCAGTCAGATTTTCGTAACTCGTTAGACAGATGTCTCGTCACGTTCTGGTCCACTTCATCGTAATCAGAAACAAAAAACGAGTGAGTACCTTCATGCCGATGGAATTTTCTTGGATACAGCTTAAGCCACGTATCATCACCATAAAATATTATATGCTTGCCTCTCATATAAGCTTGGGAAATTATATTATCTTCCTTCAGTTCTAGTGCATTAAAATTCAGCATAACATCAAGAAAACTAGGTATTGTCCCAGTCATCAAAGACTTAATTCTGGGCAATGTCACTGTAGGCGAATATACAGAACATATAAAAGATGTTGCCTCTCCTTCACTAATCAGATGTTCCGTATACGGAAGAGCTACCTCTTTGAAAAAATACGAGTGAGATGTGAACGATGAAATAAAATCAGCTCGAAGAGCATCAACAACAATGAAAACCAACTTATTAATGGATTCTTCATACAAGCCTTTCTGGTTTTCTTCAGAACTTACATCAATACACTCAGCCTCTGTTCGTTCAAAATGTGGTTCTGAAGGTAAATCACTAAATGCTGCAAAATCTTTTTCACTCACTTTAATGGGCATGAACCCCATTACAAAAAAGAATACGCCATATGCATAGCAAGCTACATTAATAATTGCAAAGAATACGATTTTCTTGTTCTTCCTGAAAAGGGTGTCTAATAAATAATTTTGTTGCATTTTAAAAACCTGAACCACAATAAAAAACAAACAAAACTTTTTGCTGGGAATACAGAGAAGGACCCGAACGCCAAGATTGTTTGAAAGCAAACAAATCGTTGACGGTTACAGTTCGTACTAGAATCCAGGGTTGCCACATTTTTTCCGATGCGAAAAGGCCTGAGATTTTTTTTGTTTTTTTTTATTGGAGGTTTAACGACCACCGTGAGCAACTCAATAGGCTATAAGCAGTCGCCCGTCCCTAATTTAGGGTCACTGGTTCCAGGGAAGGGAGAGAGCCAGTGCCGTAAGACAAACACAACATCCATGCCTCACCGGGATTCGAACCCGGACCCCGTTCGGACGAATGATCAGAGGTCATTGCTTAGACCACTGCGCCACCGGGGCGGCATATGCGTTTTCCCATTGCTTAACATGACGTTATGTTGCAAGGGTTCAGAAAAATCGCGATTTTCGTAAATTTATTAACATGTCTAACTTTTGCTCATCGTATGGTTGTGCTAATAAATCCTGCAGCCTAAATTGTGTAGACGAAAGAAAAACATTCCTTAATTTTCTTCTGAAAAAGACAAAATTATTAAAGGAATGGCTGTGTAAAATGAAACGCGGTGATTTCCAATCCGATGTGCACTCTCTGTATTCTTTCGAATTTCAAAATAGAAAAAAAAAAAAAAAAACGAAAAAAGGGTAGGAAATAATTGATGGGATATTTGGATCGGTAAAATACGAATTAAGTTCTATATTCCTTAAAGAATAAAACAAATATATCCATAATTTCCCTTTTATTTAATGTTACGCATTCATTTAATTTTTAAGCAGATTGCCTAGCGTGCGAACCCTATTTTGTTTCCTTATTACGTCTGAGCTTCTAAATGTTTTTGTTTTACAAAACAAGGTACTCAATTTTGTGATTGCCGCCCCGGTGGCGCAGTGATCTAAGCGATGGCCTTTGATCATTCGTCCGAACGGGGTCCGGGTTCAAATCCCGGTCAGGCATGGATGTTGTGTTTGTCTTACGGCACTGGCTCTCTCCCTTCCCTGGAACCAGTGCACCTAAATTAGGGACGGGCGACTGCTTATAGCCCATTGAGTTGCTCACGGTGGTCGTTAAACCTCCAATCAAAATAAAAAATAAATCAACTATAGTGGCTATAAAAGTTCAAGGTAGTTCCACATAAAATCTCTGCCTTATGTTTCCAATAGTAAAATTTCTTTACATATTTCCTTCGCAATTAATGTATTCCCAAAAAGGAAAATTTGCACATCGATAAAACAAACTTTAAGTTATTCCATGGGATACTTAATAATTGCTAAAACATAACCATAACTAAGCAATCCAACATTTGTTTTCTTTTGTTGTTTTTTTATTGGAGGTTTAACGACCACCGTGAGCAACTCAATGGGCTATAAGCAGTCGTCCGTCCCTAATTTAGGGTCACTGGTTCCAGGGAAGGGAGAGAGCCAGTGCCGTAAGACAAACACAACATCCATGCCTGACCGGGATTCGAACCCGGACCCCTTACGGACGAACGATCAGAGGCCAGCGCCTTAGACCACTGCGCCACCGGGGCGGCCAACATTTGTTTGTCTATTGACGTCATCAATGTACAGGTCGCGCTATCTATTAACGGGTCTGAACATTACTGAAAGAAAAATGATTGATTTTTAATATAATTATAGCTATGTTTTAGCGAGTATTAAGTATTCCATGCTATAACTCAGAGTTAGTTTTATCGATGTGCAAATTTTTGTCCTTGGGTATACATTAATTGCGAAAAAAATATGTACAGAAGTTTTGCCATTGGAAACATAAGGCAGAGATTTTAGGTGGAACCACCTTAAACCTCTCCAATAAAAATAAAAAAAATAAAAAAGAATTTGGCTTACTGTCCCCAAAAACGTCTGATGCCTTTGTTGACGCAAATTGTCCCCTATTTTTGATCTTTTTCCTCAAATGTCCTCGAAATTACGCTTCTTCATTAACTCGTTAGACTTCTAATGAAAAATGTTCTTAAAAATAGTTTTCGTTGTACTAATTTTCCAACATGCTTCTTGTGAAAACAAATTTTAACCACGGCACTTAGCAAAAACAAATTTGCCAAAACACGCCACGGCGCTTGGTGTGTTTGGACAAATTTCGTATGTACTTGTTGTGAGTTCCTCTAAAAACTTTGGCAAAATGTAAAATTCACGATGTAATTCGTTCATTAGTGTGCAGCTTGATTTTAATTTTGCACATATGCCTAAGGTAAAACATTTCAATTTTGCTAATATGTTCTCTCCATCATAGCTCTTCTTCATCAGTATATCAACATTCTACAAGATATATACTTGTAAGACATAAATTTTCATATATAATATGTCACTTGTAGGAACAACACAGTTTTGTGACAAAAAAGTTGCATATTTAGTTTGAGTATGTATGTGTCCCCAAATGATCTGCTGATTTGGGGACACCACCCCATTTTGTTCTGAAATCAGTGTTCCAATAACTGGTAACCTTATCACCATGGTCCATCCTCAAATCTTTCGAAAGCATTGTAGATGTTTGTTTTTTCTTTTTTCTTTTTTTTTTTGTACACATCTGTAATAGAGGGAAATTTTCATACATTAACAATTCGTTTAAATCATGATATTTGGATCGTTTTATTTTGCACACTACTTCGATATAATTTCAACAAGCTGAACCCTGGGGGTGGAGGATTAAAGCAAAACTGAATTTGTATCCATTTTTCAACCATGCATTTATACATTTTTTAGTTAACACCGATTCGTCTATGAAGAATCATGGGATATACACTTCAGTACGGCGGTGATGTTTTTATGGCTTTCTCAGAGAATATTTTGGGAATTTTTTTCGGGGCATCTTTATTCTGCTACCCATAGTGAAATCCTAGATATACCACTAATACTGGAGCCCCAAAATACCGTTCAGCCCCCCGTGCCCCCTGTCTCCTTCAATGTGCTCTGCCCGGGATAAGTTAAAAAAAGTCAGATAAAATATTGCCAGATTTTCTCGACACAAAAAGGCTTGTATCACTGTATGTTTGAAAAAGGCCTTAGACACAATTTACGTGAATAACATTCACTTGTACTGAACTAATGACGAAAATTCAGATTCCTTAAGAATTACAAATTGGGGGATAGGGTGCTGAAAAAGTTGGGGAAGGGGGGGGTTGCATGAAAGCAAATTTTTCCGAGGCTAAAGATTTTTGTAGTTAAATATTTGTTTTTTGACCTAGGATAAAAACTGGGGAACACTTCAAAAATGAGTACTGTTGATATTTTATAGTTAAAAACGGTTACAAATGAAAATCTTTTTGCAAAGCTTCACATGGTTATTTTGTTTTTATCCTGTTTTTTTTTCTTATGGATAATTGCTGCCCTAGGCAAGGATAAAGCGAAGAAGTATTAACATGGGTTGCTGAATCAGTAGGCATTGATATTTTCGCAAATCTTGTGCATGCTGATATGATTCAAAAGTATATTTGCAAAATTTGTAGCAGGCTAAAATGAAGAGATACCGTACATATATTTTATGGTTGCAATGACTGACTTTAAACAAGAAAGCTAAAAAAGAAACATTTGGCTGCTGTAAACATATTTTTTTAACTGTACCCTTATAAGGCGTATCACATTCTATAGAAACATTTGACAGTTATATACATACTTTTTCTGAAATTGTGTGCTAATAAGGGGTATCACATTCTATAGTGGGAGGAATTATATATTTCCTGTCTGGAAACAGATGCGAGGAGTGCGAGAGCCAAGACGTCTCCCAAGGAAGATCAGAATGTGGAGCGAAGAAATTCATAAAATAGGTAATAGTCAAGCCTTGGTTAACCCTCATTATGTATGGTCGCCCCACGCTCTCGCGGTTTTCTAAAGGGAACTAATGGTATACATAGACTTCGAATTTAAAAAAAGTAAAATTATTGTATTATGGTAGAAAATACTGAATGTAAAGCTGAGGATTCATGAAACTGCTACTGACCACGGTGTTTTATGATAACAAAAAAGCGCTAATACCTAAATATTAAATAGGAAACTTTCTCGTTTGTATAAAGTAGTAAAAACACGTACCCTTTAGTACCTTGTCAGTTTTTATGCATAATATTATTGACTATTGATCGTTTTCACAGTTGTTAGGAAGTTCAATTCGTAGCCTGTGCCTTGTCAAATTTTATTGTCAAGGCAAATGTAAAACATAGGTATGACACGGCATTTTGTATAATAAATGTCATTTTTCCATGACAAATGAGATTAGCTTCTGCATAATCATTTTGCCGCATACGTTCATTTAATAATAATTTAAAAATAACAATTACAAGATTTCTTAAAAAGATAAACAATTTATTTGGTTGTTAGCAGTTTTAACATTTTTGTCTTATAAATATTTCGTTATCTCTTTTGAAGCCATTTAGGATAAGCTTGTTCAATGCACTGATTGTACGCTTTACCATCTTCATGGGTTGGGCTCCCAACATCGGGAATTTTCGGGCCTTCTATTGAAATTTTCATTAAGGCGTCTACATGTGCTGCTCGTTGATGTGCTGGAAGCATGTATGACCTCTCAGATGATAGAATACGGTTCATTGTCTAAAATGTCCTTTCTACACATGCAGTTCTACCAGGAAGCAGTCAAAGGCGCATAGCGGCAGCTGACAGTGAAGGGAACATGGCTTTTCTTTCTGCACCACATGTACGCATTAGAAGATTGCTTTGAGTTTCAATACTTCCAGGGTATCTCCTGTAAATGATAAACTCGTTCTTCATGTCATTTTCATTGGTTACACACATGCCGGCAATTTTTGTAAAGTCGGGGTTTTCCAGGTTTGTTTTGTTTTTTGAAAATCTCATGGAATTTTTCCAATTCCTGAAATTGGTTAGAGAATCTCTGGTTCATGTTTTGTATAACTTTACTCTTGTAGCTGTATGCCAACTTTAACAAATCCTTATCAGCCATGTCGTTATCTTCCATTTTTATGTCACATTCCTGAGCATTTTTGTAAACTTTCATTGCTTCTAACATCGAATCATTGATTTCAATATCCTTATTGTGTTTTTGCACAGAATTTATCAGTACCATTGTCTCAGTTAAGTTTCCTTGCAAAGACTGCAAGGATTTACTGAGACGAGCTAGTGGTGCTAAAGGAGTTGTTTTTTTTTATTGGAGGTTTAACGACCACCGTGAGCAACTCAATGGGCTATAAGCAGTCGCCCGTCCCTAATTTAGGGTCACTGGTTCCAGGGAAGGGAGAGAGCCAGTGCCGTAAGACAGACACAACATCCATGCCTCACCGGGATTCGAACCCGGATCCCTTCGGACGAATGATCAGGGGCCAACGCCTTAGACCACTGCGCCACCGGGGCGGCGGTGCTAAAGGAGTAGAAAATACCACGAGGACGAAAATCGTCGATTCCTTTGGAAACAAAAGCGGAGTCCCCCTGCATCAGACGAATAGTCACCAGCTTCAATGTAGATATTTTCTAAGACTGTACATGTAGAACTCGTGGTGCCGCCCCGGTGGCGTAGTTGTCTAAGCGATGGCCTCTAATCATTAGTCCGAAAGGGGGTGGGTTCGAATCCCGGTGAGGCATGGATGTTGTGTTTGTCTTACGGCACTGGCTCTCTCCCTTCCCTGGAACCAGTGACCCTAAATTAGGGACGGGTGACTGCTTATAGCCCATTGAGTTGCTCACGGTGGTCGTTAAACCTCGAATCAAAAAAAAAAAAAACTCGTGGCGTCTAGGGGAATTCAATCTTTCACTACTACTACAGCCATCATATTCTTAACATTTCATTCGGACACACAACACAAGTAACACAAGACAATAATTAACAACTTAAACGAATTCATTCCCCACAACAAACAAATATACGGCCAACGACCATCTCCCGTTCCTCTCCCTATCTCTTCTGCCCTTCTGCTTTGGGCGTCGTCTCTTCTCGGCAACTAGTACGTAGATGTGTACAGCGTACTGTGCCGCCATTTGTGAGGCAGAATTTTCATTACAAGTAGTTAGTCTACCTGAATAAGCAGAAATCATCTCATCCGACATGTCACTGCCCCCAGGAACATGTCGGATGAGAAATTAATTAGGCCTACAAATTACAAAACACGTTACATAGCACAAAAATACAAAATTAACAACATCAGATGTGACCATACCATGTGTTATTGAATGATTCCACATTACGAAAAGAAGTATTGCACAAAATATAAATTCTACAAGAAGGATTGAACAAGTGCACAGGTATATATTATGAACTTTGACCATGGTCTAAGATTATGAATAATAAAAACGTTTCGTAATATGAAAAAAAAATCAGAACATTAAACTGTTACGTTTTTATAAAAATGTTTCATTAGATCAACGGAGGTGGTGGTCGCAATAGGACCTGAATGATCACCAACTTTTTCAACCTCATATCTGTCTCTGGGATTCACTCTGGTCACATTATACGGACTGAGAAACTTGGATCTTAACTCCAGACCGGCGCCAAATTGAATTCTTTGGATGGCTACTAAGTCACCAACTTGATATTTGGGTGGCTTCTTCCCTTTTTTGTTGTAAGTCTTCTTGTTCTCAGCCTGAATCCTTTGAATATTTTTCTTTGCCTTTTGCCTGATAAAACTTCTTTGGTCTTGAAACTGTTCTATTATGTCTTCTGCTAGGAGATCCATGAGGATGACGTCCTCTTTGTTCCTCATTTTCACACGTCAAAAGTTCAAATGGTGTCCACCGTGTACTACGATTCGTCGTACTATTAAGAACTCTCTGCAATTTATCCACATGGCTGAACCATTTCGTCGCATCCTCGAGAGTTAACTTGGTCAGGACCGGTATAGGAGTACGGTGGACTCTTTCAACTTGCCCATTCGGTTTTTCTTCAACCACTTTCACAACTTCAGCTAAAGATTCTGAATGCTATGCTTCAATATGTGGAAGCAAAGTGACACTAGATGATGGAGGTAAATCTGTGACAGCCTGGAATTGTAGGTTCACTTGATGTTTTTACACTTCCTGATATGTTAGCCAAATCTGAGTCACTCGTAGAAGCATTCGTAGATTTATTACTTCCTGTTTCATTCTGTTTGCAAAAATTGTCCTTCTGACCAGGTTTGTTCACACTGTTCTGAACACTTAATTCACAATTTAAAGCATTAGCAGCACCTTACAGAGTACAGAGTTATGACCTCAATTGTCTCTGCTGATAAATTCATCTCAGCACAGTCAGTACTGCATGAGAGATTATGATTATCAATAGTTTAGTTCCGAAGTGCTATCTTCAAACTCCAAAGCATCGATTATTGAAGATGATGCCTCGAAACTGCAAGCAGAATCACAACTTGGGTTTTTATTATTAATATCAACTAAAACTAAATTGCGTGCACCACTTTCATCCGGTTCCTTTAAACTACTTTCCACATCTAGTGCCTTATTTTCGGTTCTCAGACTTTTACTCACTGACTGTGGCAGGGTGTTTTCCTGAAGTTCACAAACTATAAAGCCTTATTTTCGTCATTAACAGTAACCACAATTATTTCTTCATATAAGTTTGAAGCATCTTCTTCATTTATGACTTCACTGCCTGAAGGCACTGTTGATTCCACACTTAAGTTACTTACGCCATGATTGCTTTTATTTATGGAATTTAAATCACCTACTTCAATATTGAAATTACCTGAAACTGAGTTATTAATTGTGGAACATTTCATACTTTCTTGGATTTTAGAATTTTGTTTCACATGTGAACTATTTGAACTATCACCAAACTCTACTAAATTTGGGTAGGTAGTATGATTACATTACTATCAACTGAAGTGAAAGTTTTTTTCTAATAAAGTATCTGATGCTGTATGGGGTGTCATATGAATTTTGCTATGCATGTTATCTCCACCACTGACAGAATTACTATGAATTTTACATGATATCTTTCCTAAAGGCAAAAGTAAAGGATCTTTCACCACAGTTTCTTGAACACAGAAAACTCTCTTGAACAATCCTTTGACTCATTTTCAAGATTTGCTTTATGAATGATTTCCAAAGAAACTTCACGTGGTCCTTTATCTTCAACTTCCAATGCCCGTTTATTCAACCTTCTCACCTTCTGCCTTCCTGGAGATGTGTGCTTGTTTGCACATTGAGTTTCAGATCTCTCTTCTTGTGGCCTTCCTTCTCGAGGGACATAAAATGACATATCTGGTCTTTTCTGCTTTACCTGTGTGTCACGTACGTGACTCAGTTCGACTTCATCCTCTTGGGTCAATTCAGATATCTGCATGAGACACGTCTTCGTCTCGTACTTACAAAATTCAGTGTTACACTTGCTGAAATTTATCAAAGCTTGGTCCTGAATGTCAGCACCAATTACCGCCTGAAAACTTAGCCGCGTTGTGGGCACAACATGCCACGTAAGTGAAAAATGACGTCCATCTATGGCAACCTCCCGCTCAAAAGTTCCCTAAGTACAAACCTGCGACGCTCCAATTCCGGATAAAAGCAAGTGTTTGTTCACCAGCTTCGGAAGGCCAGCAACTTGTCTATATACATCTTCACGTAGAAGGGATACTGAACTACCTGTGTCGGCAAGGGCAACAACAGTCAAATTTTTCAATGCAATGTCTTTGGTTCGAACCTTCTCATTCACAATCTCGTTACGCGTTTGTGCAATGCGGGCGTCCAAAGCCTTTCCTTCTCACTGTCTCTGTTCGCTGACGGACCACTATCGTTTCTGGTGAGTTCAGGGCATTAGGGCCTCAAATGCTCTATGTTCCCATACTCATAACATCTTATTGGACCTCGTCTCTGATACTTCTCAGCCTGTCTGCCTTCAGACATCCCTCTTCCAACAACTTTGTTTTTCATATCTTTGTTTTTGTTGAACATCTTTGGAAAGCCATGAAAGGGCGGCCTTAGGAACATGCTAGTTTCGGCGTTCAGACGAGAGAACACCTCATTGACTCAGAAGGAACGAGAAGTACACGTGGCTTACATCGTTCAGTCACTACGTCGTAGCCTGCTACAGACGATATTATTTACCTCACTGGAGTAGTGCCGCTCACAGAGAAGACAAAAGGTCTCGTAGTTTTGAAAGTAGCGTAGGGGCCGGGTTATGCCTGTTCAAGCCCCACTGCAGTGCATTCAAGACGTGCTGGGTGGGATTAAAGGTCGTAGGACACTAGATATAGGAGAGAACGGGACATACTGCGATATTCAGCTCGCGAACCACGATGAGAGGTATTATTCATAAAGAGAAAACCATGGCCGTTCGCATTGTATAAAAAGTGTCACTATACTCTTGATGTAAAGATCTGTCCGGCTATCAAGGCAGAACCGCCAGCACGCCGTGACTGAGCCGCCACGGGACAGATGCACAAGTTGTCACAAATGTTGACTGCTGCGGATTCCTGACGTTCTTCAGACAAAAAAAAGTCGCCACTATCGGAATTTAGGCTACACATGGACTCAAGACGCTTTACCACTCTTCCTGCCAAAATAGGTATCGTGCCTATTCACATCTTTCTTGCCTGCTTGCCACAGACAACGGCATTCGGCGCAATGGAAGTCTTAACCATAGACATACCTGATGCAGTCGATTGCGGACTATTTATTCATGTACCGGGTAGCCTGTGACAATTTTCAGAGCACCTCGGATATGGCGGCCGGACATTGTGAGGTTTCTGCCAGGGTTTATTGCAAGATACCAATCCCGCCGGACTGTAGCTGTCCCCGGATGACCTGTCTTGTTTCCAACAACACGCATGGAGTCGATTTCTCGTACATCACTCATTGCAACCACAAACCGTGCGTGCGTTCAGGCCCGTCTTTAGGCACTAAGCAAGTCAGGCGACTTCTGAGGGCGGCACAAAATTTTTAAAGAAAATGATCGGATTCAGTTCTGTTGTATTTCGGAATTCAGAAAGATCAGAATTTAAAAAGCTTATATGGCTTACAGTATAGATCTGATGCATATGCTCTCTTGAGAAATATTTTAAATTTTAAATTTACATGTTTCATTATCATTTGGTATGACATATTAAGCATCATATACCCAGTGAGTAAGCAATTACAATCCATAAACTTTGACATACAGGCTGCTGTTACTCACTCTCGGGTGTATTGAAGTTTTTAAAAGATTTATCAGAAAAATGGATTTGCTAAAGTAAAGTTTGCAGCATGCGAGTTTTCAGCTATCTTAAAAATAACCTCAGAATTTCCAGCAGAAGAACTAGCCCAAAGACGAATAAAAAAGAAAGCAATATGTTTTTGAAAGTAATGAAGAAACGCCGCTCCATAATCCAGAAAAATATTTGAAATTGACTTTTTTAACACACTTGTAGACGCAGCTCAATCTGGAAGATGTTGAAGATTTTACAAAAAAAAAAAAAAAAAAAAAAAAAGCAAGAAAAGTAGATTTTTAATTGTTTTTATAAGCATTTCGTAACGCAACAGTTCAACAATAAAATTATATTTAAATTAAGAGCAGGTTTCATTTGTTTTTCGTTAGTATTTTGGAATGCAATAATTTAATAATAAAATTACATTAATACACAATTATTTTTCTATTTACTTATACACTAGGGCCGGCACGGTATCCCTTGACTCAGGGAGGCAGAACTTCTAGGGAGGGGCCTGCGTGCATATCCATGCATCTTAGTGTGCCACAAATTTTGCAGATATACGGTAATTCTGAATGATTTCAGCATGCACAAGATTTGCAAAAATATCAATATCGAGCGAACTGCACTTCAGGCTAATTCTTGGTTGGCTTTGTCACCTACCCTTTGCAGCCCGTAGCGAGCCCCTGGGCGATGAAAGGAAAGGGCTTTCCTCTCAAGAGTTGCCGCCAACAGAGCCCTCAGTGACGTTTTTTCGCCGTGGAAACTAAATCATCTAGGCATCTGTTGTGGGAATAGGCTGGGATTCCCACGACTTGGTTTCAACAGACTTTGGAGCTGCTATCAGCTGCAGCTCGCAGTAGATAGAGATTAGAGAGACAATACACAGAAAAACGTCAAGCTGAATTAAAAAACAACTCCGGTGTGGAATGAAAAAAAAACAGCTTTGGGAGGGAAAAGATGCAGGCATGCAGTCTCATAGCACCAGCTGCTACTGCATCATACCGATGAGAATGCTGGAATTCGAATATAACAGCATGAATCCAACTTGCATTGTCACGACTTTCTAGGACGAAGGAGGCAATGCAGTGTGGACCGTGTTTTAATGAAATAATTTCTGTCCCTTTGATTGTAGTGGTCCCACACCACAAAGCTCAGATGTATTTTAATACCGTTGCTGATCAACTTCATTCACCCAAGGTCCCCCCATGGTGACGGAGACTTCCAGCTGGAAATGTACCATGCTGCAATAGTCAAACTGTCACGCTAGTGGCTTCAAGAACATGACAGAGACTTTTCCCTGCTTCACTTAACACCTCAGTCTCCAAACCTCAATCGATGGATCACTTGTGGGTTGAAGTCGAACAGAGGGCGTAACTAGACATTTCTGCGCCCAGGGAAACCACTGAATATTGCGTCCCATCTGTCTTTTTTTTCAGAGGGAAGTTTAACAACCATTATGAGCAACTATTTGGAGCTAGCTATAAGCTGCCGCCTGTCCTAAATTTAGGGCCCCTGGTTCCAGGGAATGAAAAGAGTGCCGTAAAACAAACACACCACTCATGTCTCATACAGGACTAGAACGGGGTCCACTCGACAGGCCTGTAACGTACAAGGAGATGTGACGTACCTGCCAGAAGGACGCACACGACATAAAGGCAGATAGGAATCAGAATAAAACGTCTGCGTAGCTCAATTGGTAGAGCAACTTATTCCGGAATGAGGGGACCCGGGTTTTTTATCCAGGCGCGGATAAAAATGACGGAGAAATTTACTTCGTTATAATGGCGCCCGAACTATCCGGATGACCCGACCGTTCAAAATCTCGCAATGGTGTGATGTTATTTCCACACCGCGAGATAGGAAAAATAAGAAAATCCCTTCTCCAGCACTTCGAAAAAAAAGAAAAAAAAATTAAGGGGGAGATGATGTAACGTACCAGGAGATGTGACGTACCTGCCAGAAGGACGCACACGACATAAAGGCAGATGGGAATCAGAATAAAACGTCTGCGTAGCTCAATTGGTAGAGCAACTTATTCCGGAATGAGGGGACCCGGGTTCGAATCCTGGCGCGGATAAAAATGACGGAGAAATTTACTTCGTTATGGGCCAGAAGTCCATCTATCGTTCTATATTATATATATACATAGAGAGAGAGAGAGAGAGAGAGAGAGAGACTGCTCGACGAAACAAAATTAACGACGTACCGTAATGGTATCGTAGGCAAGAAGAAGAATCAGACTGTGCCGCAGTCATCTAAGTGCTGGCTTCTGACCGTTCATCCGAGATGGGTCCGGGTTTGAATCCCGCTCACAGGCATGGATTTTTGTCTTACGACTCTGGCTCTCTCCCTTCCCTTGAGTCAGTGGCCCTAAATTAGGGACGGGGACTGCTTATAGCCCATTGAGTTGCTCACGGTGGTCGTTAAATCCCCAAACAAACAAAACCCTAACTATCAAACTATGACTGCTTGTGCAGCCTTTACCAAATGCTTCGGAATTCGGAACTTCTGTATCATATCAAACGAACCGAATGCGGCTGGTAGTCGTTGTTTGCAGCCGCAATACTGATAGAACAGCTCCAAGAGAATCTTTAACAATGTGAAAATCTTTATCTTGCACCGTATGTAAAATCGCACCTTCATTTCTGAATATGAATAACTAACACAACCTGAACATTTTGAAGAAGGAACGAGAATTTTAAGCTGTCAAGCCTACCAAACATATAAGCCAATTATGTACATGTACAAATGATAAAGTAGAAGCAAAAATTTGTACCAGAAACTGGCGCAAAAGTTTCAATTCCAATTTTAATCAGATCGTAAGTGGTGAATTTTGCGCCTTCTCTTAAACTGTACCTGGGGCAGTTGCCCCATCTGCCCGTCCCTGGTTATGCCTCTGAAGTCAAACGTGACATGAGAAGTCTGGTTCCGCTGCCATCCAATAGCACACACAGAATTTCCTTATGGGAGAAGTCAAACAAGAAATCCACGGGATAAACGCAAAATGCGCCGTATTATATACAGTAAAACCTCTTTAACTGACACTATCGAATAGCGGACACTTCCACTTAGCACAGTTTTGGGACACCAAGTTCCGAAGTATATAAGCTTCTATATATTGACCTTCAAATAGCGGACCCTCCGAATTACTACGGACAGTGATCTTGGTTATAAGACATTTAAAGACATGAACGTTCAAGGGAAAAAATCGGGGAATTTTGGCAGCAAACATTTTGTTAACTTCTTCAGACGGAAATAAAGTACTTTTTGTCCTCCAGACTCCCATTACAAAAACTACTGGTCAGTGGTTTCAATATAGCAGATCGTTACTCAGAAATGGTAAATACAGCTTCTTTCAAACAAAATGGGGTGTTCGTTATCAATCCAGAAGAGAATTTAGACGCCACTTTCGAATTAATTACGGGTCTAAACAGCAAAAGAAATGCCAAAAATTTCATTACGGTCGATGACGACCTGTGAATCGAAGAGGCAACGAACAATGTGCGCGAGTTCGTTGCTTTGAAAAATCAGAAGAAAATGATTTGATAGAGGAAGCATCTGATGCAGTTGTAGAAGAGGCGCGATTTTTTCAAAGACGCTATAAAGTGTGAAGAGTTACAAAAACATTTTGTAAACAAAGAAAGTACGGCGTAATTAGCACTATTGAGGACTTTAAAAATACATTTTGGAAAACACGCTACGATTTGCTCCGCAACCCCAAAAAGGACGCGTTTATGAGAATTTTTGCAACAAAAAATCGATGATTGATTTAATGATGAGCTGTAAGTACGTGTGTTTCAAAATTAATGATGTACTGAGGTGCTGAAAAAACTGAAGGGCGCTGCCATTTCCATACCCACACGGTAAATGGTATTCTCCGCAAACGATGTAAATATAGAGGCAAATAACTCGCAAGCTCAAGTAGTAGCATTCGCAGTTCAGATTGCAGCTTATCAGAATTTAAGCGATTTCGAACGTGGTATGATAGCTGGCGCCCGGAAGGTGGGTCACTCCATCTTGGAAATTACCATGAAATTTGGATTTACACGGTAAACAATTTCAAGGGTGTGACTGGACTACACAAACTCAGGGGAAAACTCCATAATGCGATACCGGTGGAGCCGTAGAAAAGCCCCGGACGATCGTGGACAGCGGCGACTGGCACGCATCGTAACATCCTCCAGGCGTGCAACATTGCCGCAAATCACAGCGGAAGTCAATGCTGGGGCTAGTAGTATCATCAGCGTTCGTACAATGCAAAGTTTCTTGTGTGCTATATGGTTTTCCTTGTGTTCTATAGGGTTCCGAAGAAGACGGCCCACCCGGGTGACATTGCTGACCCGAGGACACAAGGCTGCGCGCCTCGCCTGGCCTCGAGAACACCGCCATTGGATGCAAGATGACTGGGAACGGGTAGTCTGGTCCAACGAATCACGGTACCAACTGTTTAGGGCAGATGACCAACTCCGGGTGTGGACCGGGTGTGAACTGTTTTTAAAATGAAAATACTGTACACATAAATGAAATACTGTACATGTATCCACACGTATTTAATCAACTAACATCATTTTACTTATACACTGCTCAAAATACGTAGTAAGGGGAGCATGTAACTTTGGCCACGTTAAACAAGCCAGTCGTGTGATACAGTATATATATATAATGTAGTCTAGAATTTCGGATGTCCATCGGCGGTCCGTTCTTCTGGCAATATGTCCAGCCCCTTACCATTTCAGGGATTTTACACTGATCATGATGTCTTCCACTCTTCTCATTGTCCTTATCCATGAATTCCTCTTCTTATCTCTTCTGGTCACACCAGGCATGCATCTCTCCACGCTTCTTTCAGAAATCTGCAGACTTTGTATGTCTTTTTTAGTTAAGGTCCACGTCTCAGTTGCCTACGTAAGCAGTGGAAGGATGCATTGACTAAACACTTTTCTTATAAGACATAATGGGATATTGCTCTTAAAAATTGTACTGTTTCTTCCCAAAGCCGTCAAGCTAAGTTTTATACGTTGATTAATTTCTCGTTGTGAAGTCATCTTTTTGGGGGATTTGGTCAAAACTCACCACGCTGCTCAAGTGGGTTGGTGAGTGTGGGATAGCATTTCCTCTAATCCCGGTGGTATAGTTATACCGCTATTTGTCGGTCGTCAGACCCCTTTAGAGGGAACGTGGAAACAGGATACACCGCGAGAAGGTGGGGTTGGCATTTTTCAAGGAGAGGCTAAATGTTTCCGCATCACCTGACCTTATAGTGTACTGTATACATACACCGATGAGACATTACATATGACCACCTACCCAATTAGCTGTAGGACCCCCTTTAGCCCGCAAAACAGCGGCAACTCCGCGAGGCATCGATTCGATGAGATGGCAATATGTATCCTGGGAATCTGGTACCATAATGCCAACAGCAGGTCCTCCAGTTCCCGTACATTTTGGGGTGGTGATGATTTAGCGCGAACCCGCTTTTCCAAGTCGAACCTCAAATGTTCGATAGGGTTCATGTCAAGTGAATTTGGAGTCCAGGGCATTAACAGAAAGTGACCAGTATGTTCTTCGAACCACTCCTTGACGATTCTAGCAGTGTGGCATGACGCATTATCCTGTTGGTAATGGTCATCACCAGCAGAGAACACAGTTGCCATGAATGGGTGAAGTTAGTCCGCAACGATGTTCAGATAATGGGGCCTAAAGTGTCGCAAGAAAACATCGCCCACAGCATAACACCACCACCGCCGGCCCGTTTCCGCCCAACAGTGCATCCAGATGCCACAGCCTCTGTTGGTAATCGGCGTATCCGCGCTCTGCCGTCTACGTGATGCACCAGGAATCTTGATTCGTCAGACCAGGCCACTTTCTTCCAACCATCCACGGTCCAATGTCGATTATCTTGGGCCCACTTCATGCTTTGTTGGAGATAACGTGCAATGAGCATGGGGATCCGGCTGGGTCTTCGACTACGCAGGCCCATGCACAGAAGGCTGCGATGAACTGTGTGCTCCGACACATTGCCCTGATCACCACTTGTGGCTGGGGGTGATTTGTCGCACTGTGGCTCTGCGGTCGCTGTGAACAATACACGACAGTCTTCGCTCCCCTCTGGCATCAGTGAGCTGTGGACGACACACGGCTGGACGATGGTTCATCGTTTCACCATCTGTGCACCACTTTTCATACGTACTCACTACAGACGCACTTGAACAACCCCCAAACTGCGCCGTTTCCAAGATCGTAGTTCCTAGGCGCCGTGCCATCACAATTTGTCCTTTATCAAACTATAATTCGGCAGCTTTTGCCATTCTCACTCCGAACATTCTACTAACCGAAAGCCTGTCCTCGGGTTGTATATATACTGCTCTGTGAACCATCCTGTGTGTGCGCGCCACACCTTCCATCCAATCTGTATGAACTGGAAGAGGCTATTCGACATGCTTGGGACGATATTTCACCAGACCTCAATCCCATGGAGCATTTGTGGGATGAAGTCGAACGACACATCAGACTTCTGAATCCACTGCCATCCAATCTGCATGAATTGGAAGATGCTATTCGACAAGCGTGGAACAATATTTCACCTGATTTCAATCATATGGAGTATTTGTGAAATGAAGTCGATTGGAACTTCAGACGTCTGGTTCCACTGCCACCCAATCTGAGTGAATTGGGAGAAACTATTCAACAGGCGCGGGCCAATATTTCACGATAACGTTACCCGAATTTGGTTTAATCAATGACAAGGCTGTTCTGAAGGGCAAAGAGAACCCAACATATTATTACAGAGTGTGAGTCAAAAGTTTTGCAACATTTGGATCACTTTATGTCTTCATGCGTACCTTTACGAAGAAAGCTGACTAGCATTCACAGTACAGACCAGGGATGGCGAAACTTTTCCGACTAGTGTGCATTAGTACAGTTTGCTTTACTTCTTTCAAGTGTCGAGTGTACCACTCTTGATTGCGTTTTTTTTTTTAAATTAACATTAGTGTAAAACTTGTTGCCGAATGCTACTAGCCAAGGCATTTATCTTCAGTTCATAACCTATTGCCTTCAAGGTTATGGGCACCATCAATAGTTATAGATATTGTTTTATTTAAGTCACTCCCCATTTTTACTACAAATTCTTGCTTCACTTCACTTCACACATTATATCTTTCCCTGTGATTGTAGTTGGCAAACTCAGCAATCAGTTCCTCCTCCCCATTATATTTCCACAAGGAAGTCTAACAAAAATATCTAACCTTGCTTGTGACGTCACATCAGTGCTTTAATCAAGACATATTGAAAACATATCGGCGTTGCCCGAATAAGATTTAATACGATCTGTAACATATTCATTGATTCTTGTTATTCTATCTTTAAGAGAGTTCCTTCTGGCTGGCATTTCCTTAATTCTATTCACAATTTGTTGCTTGCTGGGAAAATCTTTCAATAATGTGTCAGACCTGGCTAAGAAAGCCGCCACAAAGTAGTTTCTCACGCTGTACAATACAGCGAAATAGATGAAACCTAGCCGCAGTGATATTATTCCTTGGCCTGAAAGAAGATATGGAACAATTTGATAGTTTTTCATATTGTTTCACTTTTTGTGAAATGTACTCCCTTCTTTCTTCATTTGACATGGAACAAACATGTTTATGATTCCTCTCAAAATGAAGCTATACATTGGATTTGCAGAACACTACTGTTTCCGTACACGAGGAACAGAAAGCTTAATTGTTTTTCTCAATGACTCCAAACTCCGATGCCTACTCTTCTTGAAGTACTCGGCCACTACCTTTGTTAAGTTTCTGTTTTTTTGGCACCGAAAACATGTTTGCATGGTCCAGATACAAAAACACTAGCAAAAGAACAATTGCAGTGTACAAGATAAATAAGCAGCAGCTACAAACAAATCTACCTTCTTTGACAAACTGAAGCTCTGGGCTGGCGTCGCAGTGTTGCCAAGTTATGAATTTGAAATCTCTTTATTCATTTTTCAAGGTTACTTTCAGTTCTCACACGAACTCGCTGTCTCATGCACATCTTCCTATCAGATTTGTTTTCTCTCCCTCCTGCAAAGGTAAGGGAGAAGCAGGAGAGATGTGGCTTGAGCTAAAGCAGGTGTGGACGTCTCGTGGTGGAAGTCCGTAGGAGCAGAATGAAAAAATAATTGTGTGCATGTGATGTTTAACTTTTGGGAATTAATGCATAAGCCGAGTAAATGAGGTGAGGTTGATTTATTTACTACTCCTGTGGAGAACACTTCTTGGCTAGATTAATTTTCTTGTCAAAGCTCAGTTATTTGCAAGAAAACACTACAGACATACTGTTGAAAAATTATCTCTAAAAAACAAAATTTTTATTTAATGTTAATGTTTTCATATTAGTGTGCCACCCAAATCGTCTTCGTGTGCCATAGGTACGCCATCCCTGGTATAGACAATCGTGTTGCATCGTTTTCAGCCATCTGTCTGCCAGTTCTTCGATTCCGCGGCGGTACCAATTCTGTCCTTCGAGGCGAAGAACTTCTTCGCCCCCAGCTGTCACCTCCTGCTAGTTGTTCAAGTGCCGCCCGCGGAGGAAGTAAGCCATGGACCGGAACAAGTAATAATCCGACGGGGCAAGATCCGGACTATATGCTGGGTGTGACATCAGTTCGATGCCCTCAAGTTCCCAGAGTTTTGTCCGGGTCGTTCGCGCGGTATGAGGCCGAGCGTTGTCCTGATGTAGGAGAGCGAGCTTTCTGTTCACAAGTGCCGGGTACGTCTCCTCCAAAACGGCATACATTCATTCCAGCTGTACAGAGTAGAGGTTGGCGTTGATGGTCCGACCGTCTGGAACAAATTTCTAATGGATTATCCTCTCGAAATTCCACCAGACGCAGAGCATCACCTTGTGTTCGAAGCGCCCACGTTTGGCAACAGGTTCAGAAAGCTGGCCCGGGCTCAACCACCGTCGTTGTGTGTTAGGATTATGGAAATAGACCCACTTTTCATCGCACGTAACAGTTCTCTTGATGAAACGCACATCGCGCGGGTTATCCAGGAGCTTCGTGCACACTTCCACACGGCAGTTTACTTCATTTAGCGTCAGTTCGTGAGAGACAATGCGGTAGCTCCTGTAGACCTTGCAGAGGTCCTAAAGGTGACGAACCACGGTGATCTGTGATATGCCCAGCTCACCTGATAATCTCAGAGTGCTGGTTGTCGGATTTGCCTCTACGGCCTGGCACACGGCCTCCGAATCCATGGTTCGTGGCCTGCCTGGCCTTGACTGATCGTCGAGGTTTCTGCCACCTGAGCGAAATTTCTTGAACCATCTGGTTGCGGTGCTGTGGTTCACGGAGCTTTCCCCTGTCGCATGACAAATGTTTCGTGTTTCTTGAGCAGAGTTATGGCCGAGTTCAAAGTCGTAAAGCAAAAGTTCCCTAATTTGCCGGTTGTGGCTGTTCATCTTTTAGGCATCCCAACCACAGACAGAACGACGACATGCAATGCTGTTCACAGCAACGACTACCACTTTATATCCTTTTCGACTGACTGCAGTGAGCGACTTGAACTAGCTTAAATACGTGACATACCCGCCGCAGCACATGCGTTTATGCAGATATTACAAAACTTTCGACTCAACCTCTGTAGTTAAATTGTCTTAATAAATTGGCTGCTTAGCATACATAGGAATATGTGTAAATAAGAAAAAATAAAGTCTGAAAGCTAATAAATTTGTACTTCAACCCAAAACGTCATAATCGCAAAAGCAGAGCAGAAAACATAGTTTCTTTAAAATAAATTAAAATTCATCGACTGTTTTCCCACCTAATCTCGCAAAGTAGCTCTCTGATCTCACAAAGTGAATCCATTGCCATCCAATCTGTGCGAATTTTTTTTTTTTTTTTTTTTGATTGGAGGTTTAACGACCACCGTGAGCAACTCAATGGGCTATAAGCAGTCGCCCGTCCCTAATTTAGGGTCACTGGTTCCAGGGAAGGGAGAGAGCCAGTGCCGTAAGACAAACACAACATCCATGCCTCACCGGGATTCGAACCCGGACCCCAGACGGACGAATGATCAGAGGCCAGCGCCTTAGACCACTGCGCCACCAGGGCGGCTGTGCGAATTGGAACATGCTATTCGAGATGCGAGGGATAATACTTTGCTGGACCTCAATTCCACGGAGAAATTGTGGAATGAAGTCGAACGGGACATCAGACGTCTGAATCCACTGCCATCCAATCTGCGTGAATTGGGAGATGTTTTTCGACATGTGTGGGACAATATTCCACCGGACCTCAATCCCATGGAGCATTCGTGAGATGAAGTAGAATGGGACAGCAGACGTCTGATTCAATAGACGTGGGCCAATATTTCACGATAACGTTACCCAGATTTAGTCTAATCAATGCCAAGGATGTTCTGACGGCCAAAGATAACCCAACGTATTATTAGCTAAATGGTCTTAATAAATTGGCAGCTTAGTATACACAGGAATACGTGTAAATAGAAACAAGAAAGATGATACCGAATTTTCGGTTGTATAATGAGCACGTCTTTTGAATCCGTTCTGACGCGAATTAAATTTCTCAAAGCTATTCAAAGTCGATGGAACCGGTTAAGAAAACAATCAACCGGTTCCAGCAATCAAGAAAATATCCAGAAATAGAAATATCTGCTTAGTTTCACCAGCGGTTAAAATTAATGTTATGAAAATTGACAAATGACACACAAAAAGTTTCTCATAGCACAAGGAAGGTTTCAGAGACAAAAAAGATTTTCAAATAGAACAGTTAAAAGAAGAAATACAGAAGGAAACATTATATAACTCTATGTCTTCTAGCGGAAGGATTTTGCATAATGAAAAGGTTGAAAATAGGCGAAAAATATTCTACAGCATGTAAAAAACTATGCTAAGGAAAAAGAACTTTTCAAATATGTCTCCCTGAAGCAGAAATAGCGAGAAAAAGGTTTTGACCTTTACGCCCCCTAGCGGGAAATCTGTGCTCTATATAAAGAGGATAATGCTCCACATCTCTAGTGTAGCGAATGGCATACAGTAAAGAAAAAATGTCTCAACAATGTTTTCAGAAGCGGCAATAAAGTACACAACCACCACCTACCGACAGAACTATGAACTACAAAATTCCTCATACACTAACCTAAGGTGTTCTACTAAGTAAATGGCATCCGGTGTTGAAAGATTTCAGTTGTAGAAGCAGAGATATTGAGAAAAAACAGATTACACATTTGCGACCCTAGCAGCGAAATTGTGTAATAGATTGGGAAGGAAATACGCACACAGAGTTTTCACAATTAGTAGTATTTGACGGAAAAAGAAGTTTTTCCATCGGGGTTTTAGTTCCGCAGATATTGCTGTAAACGGAAACGAGAACTTACGCCCTCTGGTGGCAGACTTGCGCGTTAAGAAACATTTGAAATTAAGTATATGAGAAACATTTCGCAGCGGAAACGCTCTCCAACAGAGAAAGAATTTTTCATGTCGGACTCTTAGAAGCAAAGGTATTGACAAAAATAAGATATGCATCTACGCCCCCAGCCGGAAAGCAATGCATTATTTTAAGAATAAAGTATTCTCAAAAGGTTTTTCATTGTGAGCGGTATCAGTCCACGGAAGATTTTTTTCAATCGAGTTTTCAGAAGCTTAGATTTTTCTGCAAATAATCAGAAGCAGAAATAAACACTTACGCCCCCTGGTGGGCAAACCATTTTTTACCAAATATTAGAAATCATATGCAAAGCATTTTCCATCAGAAACAGTATCCGGTGCAGAAAGAATTTTTCAAATTGGAGTTTTAGAAACAGAGATATCGGGGGAAACGCAATTTACCTTTACGCTCCCTAGCAGAAAGTCTACGAATTAGTTCAAAATTTTGAAATTATATGAAAAGCATTTTGCCTCAGAAACTATCCAACGAAGAAGGAATTTTTCGAATCGAACACTTTGAAGCAGACATATCGACAAAAACAAGATACACATCTTTGGAATCGAACACTTTGAAGCAGACATATCAACAACAACAAGATGTACATCTACGCCCACTGGCGGAGGAACCATGCATTATTTTAAGAAGAAAATATTCCGAAAAGGTTTATCGGCGTGAGTGGTATTGGTCCACGAACGAATTTTTTCTATCAAGATTTCAGAAGCTCAGATTCTGCTGCAAATGCAAAAGAAGCAAAAATCAACACTTACGTCCTCCGGTGGCCAAACCGTTTTTTACAAAAAATTAGAAATTATATGCGAAAGATTTCTCATCAAGAGCTATATCCGCTGCAAAAAGAATTTTTCAAATCGGAGTTTTAGAAGCAGAGATATTAGGGTAAACGCAATTTATCTTTACGCCCCTTGGCGGAAAATCTGTGTGTAACTTGAAAAAGTGACTATACCTAAAACAGTCTTCGACATAAATGGAATCGAAGACTTTTTTCAATCGGACGTTTAGAAGCAAATATATGTAATAAAATGCATTTTGAATTCGATATCTTCTGCATTTACGACCTCTATCGGCAAAATTGTGCATCGTGGGGGAACAAAAAACGAAATAAAAGATCATCATTCACACATTTCAAGCTTCTCAATGCAAAAAGAATTTTTCAAATCGGACTAATAATTGCAGAGCTACGGTGCCCACAGACGGACGGACGGACAACCCGATAACATAAGCACGATCTTTTTTACAAAAGACGTGCTAAAAATAAGGAATGAAAGCTAATAAATTTGTAGTTCAACTGAAAACGTCACCATCGCAACAGCAGAGCAGAAAAAAAAGTTGTTTGTTTAAAATAAATTAAAATTTATGGACTGTTTTCCCACTTATTCTCACAAAGTAGCTATCATAATGCTCTCATCTGTGAATTCGCTATTCTACAGCTAGCCCACAATACGGTTTACAGCCCCCCTCATCAGACAAGCTAGGTAATTTAGGATATGATGCGAAAGCAAAACAGTCGAATGGAATGGAACTATATCTCCTGTAGCTAGGACGCTGAAGAACAATTCTTATCTCAGTGAGTAAGCTGTGAAAATTCCGAAACCGGAGAGAGGTTTTTTCTTATTTCCTCGGAGTGTAGAAAGACCAGCAGCACATTTTTTTTTTCGTCTTTAAATTTCTACACACTTCCACTCACAACTATTTCATCTTTCCCCGTGTCAAATTAGTAAGTGACTCACACATGCGCAAATAAAGATTTAGAGCAACAGATGGGTTAGCGTCCTCATTATAATCGAAGACCAGGCAAGTGACAAGTTTTAATGATTATGATGAATTCTTACCCTCTGCGACGAAGGTGCATTAATTCTGTGAACTTCTTCCATCTAACGATTGAGGGTGGGGGGAAGGGGGTGGATGGTTTAGGATTCCATGCACATGTAAAGTTGCAAGGAAAAACACCTCCCTAATTTAAGGCCGCTACTTCCAGGGATGAGAGAGACCCAGGG
Organism: Macrothele yani; assembly: GCA_039090855.1. Classification (NCBI taxonomy): domain Eukaryota; kingdom Metazoa; phylum Arthropoda; class Arachnida; order Araneae; family Macrothelidae; genus Macrothele; species Macrothele yani. The sequence continues at coordinate 9,830,621 of CM077014.1, forward strand.
CCGTAAAACATGCCTCATCGGGACTCGAACCTGGATCCTTCTGGAAATATTATCCGGACGCCCTCTCCTCTGATTACTCCGTCACCCATCTAGCAATTTTTCTGTAGATAGTAAATAAGGGTTGAAAAAATAACATAAACCGCCAACAGAATTTGCTGTTTTGCAAGTAATGAAACATGGAACGTTCACGGCCATATGCAATAATTTGACAGAGGCTAACGTTATACACACCTCCGCCCGGAAGCCATAAAATCTGAAAATAATGGAAAAATTGGAAGTTTGTGTGGGAGCGTAATGTTGACGGTATATATTGCAGCAGAATGTTGTCACGAGCGATGACTGGACTTTGTGAGCGAAGTCCTTTTCGAGTATGTAAGAAGCCATCAATGCTGGAGCTATGCCGTTTCCTGGGCAACTAACTATGCATTATCTCCGGTGCATGCGATAAGCGCGACTCTGATAACTAAAAGCTTTCTTTGAGTGTGAGAACACCTTGTTTATCATGAAATAACGGCCATCTAAAAAGGAAAGCCATTTTTGTTTCCCTTTGTCGACTCAGTGGATTTACCATTTATATAACGGCACGGTAAGCTAAAATATGTATTTCTCTTTTGTTGTATTTCACCACAAAGCAGATATTTCAGTTGATGCAGTTTTAGTATCGTTCGCTGTGAGACTACCAATAGAAGTATGCAAATTCGTTATTCCTACTTTCTTCAGCCGTAGCCAAGGTTGCCTGTAGAACTCTTTCTCAACAGTGGGCTGCGTGAGAAGCGAAGTCTTATAAATACCAAGTATTCAGCCATATAAATTACGCGTAAATGAAGCCTCAGTTTTCATTTCATTTTGCTGAATTACAATTAACTCATATTAAATATGATGAACAGGCGTGAGCAAGAAAATAATTCCTGTATACATAATTGGAGTATTAAAAATATTCTATAACTTCTACGTAAATATTAAGAATCTCATCTTTGGAAGGAGAATTTTGTGAGAAAAGGTTTTTCAATTAAACACTTCTCACATTTCAGTCTTCAAACGGATTTAAGAGGATTAATGGAATTAAATCAAAGGTTACAGTGAAATACAGAGGTTACGCGAATCCCGCCCCTCACCAACAAGATCTCACCGTGCATTTTTCGGAAGACGTATTTGGGTCCACATTTTTTTTTTTTTTTTTTAGCATGGAAGTTTAGCTTAATGCATTCAATAGCAGCCTAAGAAATTATTAACGACAAAAATATAGCTTGTATTAAAAAATTCGTATAGTTAAGAAATTTAAAATATAAGTATAATTTAAAATATAAATATATTTAAAATATAATATATATTTAATATATTTTAAATATAGGTATAATATATATTACCTAGAATTTCGATAACCAAATTATGAAAATCACGTAAGTGAAAAAATTAAAAATATTTAAAAAACAAGTAAATAAATTGAACATATAAAAAAAAACAAGCTTTATAAGCCAAATGAAAGCAGTTCTTAATAATAAGCAGCGTTAAATGGTTTTTCATCCACGGAAAAAAAGGTCTTTGTCTTTCAGGGAACTTAACAGGCGGCGAAATCTAACAAGTGAACCACAGATCTCAGTTTTGTGTAGTGACATATCCAAAACGGCGATCTTCTTAAAATAAAATAGTTTCACTGCAAGTGGATTTGTACTGAAGAAACTGTTCAAGCATCTACCTTCGTTATTAAAAAAAGTTGTGACGTACTACAAAGATGACGAACATGTCAAGACGGCTTGTAACAGTGATAAGCACTTGTCGGTGTCAGGGCCGTAGGACGCAGACCCAGGGGGCTGAAGGTTCATCAGGGGGAGGGGCTCGGTGTTACATCACAAACTAACCTTTTCCGGGAATACAGACGCAAATTTGTCTTTGTTGCCTTTATTTTTTTCGCTGCCTTTGTTAATTTACTTAACAAACACATTGGCGCACCCACGGAGGGGGCTTTTGGGGTTTAAGCCCCCCTTCAATGAGATTAAGAGCGGCGTACGTCACAAATTAAACATTCAAATATATTATTTTACATGTTCAAAAAATTACATAGTGTCTTCTATTACATGGTGTTTTCTTTCCAAAGCCCCAAAGAGATGAAGAGCGACGAACGCCACAAATTAAACATTCAAAAATATTATTTTGCATGTTCAAAAAATTACACAGTGTCTTCTATTGCACGGTGTTTTCTTCCCAAAGCCCCAAAGAGATTAAGAGCGACGTACGTCACAAATTAAACATTCAAAAATATTATTTTACATGTTCAAAAAATTACATAGTGTCTGATATAGTGTCTTCTTCACAAAGCCCCAAAGAGATTAAGAGCGACGTACGTCACAACCGTATATAAATTATAAATTACAGGCATACACACATTATGTATGTATACTATATACTGTATATAACAGCCCCCTTTAACAGGAATTCCTGAGTGCGCCACTGAACTAACGAATAATTTTTCCACACCAAAGAGTAAAAACAATAAAATGAAATACAAAATATGAAAAACGAGAGGCTAAAAGAAAATTGAATTCTCTTGAAGTACACTCTTTGCCAAAAAACAAAAAAACAAAGCACGCCTAGAAAGTCGTTTGATCTTGACGAAACTCTGAATGCAATGACGGACCTCAGGGCCGAATACGCAAATAATTATCAAGAGCAATGCTAGCATGCAGGGACATTTCTGCCTGGCTGATTACTGTTGCATTAACCTCCATGGACGGTAAGGATGCCTCGACATCGGATCCGTGCACAATACGAGCAGTTGAGCGAGTTCGAGAGAGGCCGGTTGGTCAGGTCGCCGTATCGCCAGGCATTTGGGTCGGAGCTACGCGACAATAAGACGATGTTGGCACTAATGGTCCGAGGAGGGCACAACCCAGAAGAACGCGGGCAGTGGATGGCCGACGGCAACGACACAACGCGAGGATCGAGCGATTCTGAGAGCCGCACGAACAGAACCGATTTCGTCGTTCTCAACCATCTGAGGCCATGTTGCGTCGACTACAAGTACGGAAGTGGTCATACGGACCGTTACCAGACGACTTGCGATACGGGGACTACTTTCGAGGAGTCCACTCCGCCGCGTACCACTGATAGGCGAGCATCGCCGGCACAGGTTGCAGTGATGTCGACCGATCAACGTTGGATAGTGTCCAGTGGCGTCGTGTTGTCTTTAGTGATGAGTCACGGTTTGCACTTGGCGGCGATCAGCGCAGACGTGCCGGCCAACGCACGGATCCTGTCTTTACCGCGGAAAGACACACGGTTCGCACACTGGGAGTGACAGTCGTGGGGAGCCGTTTCCTCCGATTGTCGGACATCCTTGGTAGTCCTCCGTACCACCCTCACGGTTCAATGGCACGTCGACGACATTCTACGAGCTGTTGTGTTGCCATTCCTGTCGCAGCATCGCCGAGAAAATTTTAACAGGATAATGCCTGGCCACACACGGCACAGCTCTCCCAGTATGCCCCCGTAATGTCGACATTCTTCCACGGCCAGCACGATCGCCCGGCCTTTCACCGATTGAACATGTTTGGGACGTGATGGAACGCCACCCACGCCCATCCCGGAATCTCGGTTAACTGACCCGCAATTTCGACACCATCTGGCATGTCATACCTCAGGACAGTATCCGTGAACTGTATGCATATATGCCAGGCCGAGTAACCGCTTGTATTCGAGCCAAAGGTGGCGCTACAACGTACTGACTTGTTCCACTCGTGTAGCTGTTTTATCCGAATAAATGACCAAACTGCTCTGGAATTGTATTTTTTTTTCTTATACATGTACATACATTGCACATACAAATTTTAATCTCGATTAGATGCTTCCCGCTTCCCCCAACTTCTCAGGGCTTCGTTGTTGTTGTTGTTGTTGTTGTTTTTGGCAAAAAGTGCATATAGAAAAAATCACATTCTCTGAATTTATATGATTGTGGTTGAGCTACAGGTTCCTATTTTTGGAGAAACTATACTGTTCAAAATAATTAGGAAAGCATGTGAATTTGGTGATGTTATGCAAGCCAATGGTGTCATATCTTGCCGAAACGGGGAAAACGCGAATGTGGCGCAGACAGCTGAATCATGCATATCCTTATGCAAATTAGCGCCTGCGACGTTAGAATGCACAAATCACAGATTGGGATAAAAACGAAGGTTTTCCGGGAGATCCTATATTCTGTCGCGTTTGTCGTGACATTTCATTTGTTAAGTCTTCGGTTCGAACAATGTCTCAGCAGCATGATTTACCGGAATCAACAGCGTGGAGAGCTATTGGCAGGTTGGAAACAGGTCAGACACAGAGAATGGTAGCAGAAGCCATTGGGGTGTCACGATGTGTGTGATTTCCCGACTATGGACACGATTACAGAATACGGGAAGTGTTCAAAGAAGGCAAGGTCAAGCCCGTCCACGAAAAACGACAGCAAAAGACGATCGTTATCAATTGTTAACAGCCCGTCGGAACAGGTGGCAAAATGCTGCTGATCTCCAGCTAGAGCGTCTCGTGTCAACAGGACGCAAGTTGCCAACTCAAACTATCCGTAATCTTCTTCACCAAGGTTTCATTTACGCACGTAGACAAATGGTGTGTTTGTGTCTCTTTAATCTCACGACGCCGTATGGCCTGTACAAACTGTCACTGGGGAACATCGTGGTTAGGGTCGCAATGGGTGGAGTCAAATTCTCTTCTCTGATGAGTCAAGATTCAGGCTAGAGTCTGACGATCGACGAGTTCTTATTTGGTGGGAAACCGTAACACGAAATAACCCAGTTATTGTGCACGAATCATCTCATTACGGCGGGCATGGATTGATTGTCAGGGAAGGCATAAGCATCGGTGGACGTACGGGCCTGTACTTCATCCGAAATGGCAGTCTGACAGTCCTGAGACAGAGAGACGAGATTCTCATACCTATTTTCATCTCTGTGGTTCGTTCCTTTTCATGGACGATGACGTTCGACCTCATAGAGCTCGGGTAGTGGACAAATTGCTTCAAGAAGAAGGAATCGAGCGTACGAAGTGGCTAGCATACTACTTACCCCAAAACAATGAATAGGAAAAAGTTAAAAGCACTCTCTCTCTCTCTCTCTCTCTCCCCTTTGAAGATTTCCTTTTTGTACTATTTTCCAACGCCTAGAGGGATGCCTATTTAGCTTCCACGCACATCTCCTTCCCTCGACATTACTTCTTTGCAGGCAATTAACTACATAGAAGTTTCTTAACAGCACCTTTGCATCTCATAGTCACTTATCAAGTTACGAATAGAGTTATACCCTTTTGCGCAACTATGCATCCACTTCTACTAATTTTTTTACCTTTCCTCCTGTACAGGGCCGGATGGACCATAGGGGCAACCGGGGCCGTGGCCCCGGGCCCCGCAGCTTAGAAAACAAAATAATTTTCGGTAAAAAAAATTTAACTACATTTTTTTGTAACTTTTGGGGCGCAAGGCTCTTAAAAATATATTTTTGAAGTTTTTTTTTTGTTTCTAATCTCCCCATTTTTGAATACGTTATCCCCCTGTTCGTCGTACGAACACTGAGATTTGCAGATTCGAAATGATTTTTGTAACCACCTTAATATTTTCCGCACTCATGAAATAGCAAATTAAATTTCATCATTTTGTGGTACCCTACTTTTATATGTCCAACAATTTATGTGAAAACCTGATACTTAAATTTAAGGAAATAAAAAGGATATTATCCAAGTTACTTCCGAACTACATATGAAGGCCACTTTTCCAACATTACAAGAAATTGAAAAAAAAAAAAAAAGGGGGGGGGGGGCAACTTTCATATATGAACACGTATAAAAGTTTAAAATGTCACTAATTTGTCAGTTACTCCACTGTGCATTAAATAAACATGTATCAGGGGAAAAACTGTTTATGTCATTTTATTTTAGAGGGATCCTTATTATATTTCCTATACAAAAATATTCGCAATGAGAAAATATTCGCTAAGCATTTATCTTTTTTTCGTTTTGTGAATAAGCTGTTATAAGAGTTACAATGCAACCTAAACCTCTTCTCCCGGGAAAGAAAATCGTAGATTTTAACACGTTTTACTCTCTCTCTCTTTTTCACGTTCTCTCTCTCCCTCTCTCTTTTCTCTCTCTCTTTCTTTCTATCTTTATCTCTCTCCCTCTCTCTTTTCTCTCTCTCTTTCTTTCTATCTTTATCTCTCTCCCTCTCTCTTTTCTCTCTCTCTCTCTTTCTTTCTATCTTTCTCTATCTCTTTCCCTCTCTCTTTCTCTCTCTCTCTCTCTCTCTCTCTCTCTCTCTTTCTTCCTCTCCCTCTGTCTTCCTCTCTCTCTCTCTCTGAACTTTCAGTCCGTATTATGGTCTTTTTCTTAAGCTTAAAGCAAATACTTCTTTGAGATAATCGTTTTGTCTTTACGGTAGTGTTCGTGTGTCTTCCTCACGAACGATAAATTTCAGAAACGACTTTATTAAAATATGAGATTTATTTTTTAGTGCCCACAATGAAATTTTGCTCTGGGCACCGCAATGAAATTTCGTCCAGGGCCCCGCAAGAGCTCCATCCGGCCCTGCTCCAGTCTTTCTGTTTTTTCGAGGGAGGGTTCTTCCATAGTCCTGCGCACATTATGTTTTGCTCCCCCCCCGGTCATTTTGTCTGCCAACTTTGCGAAACAACATTTTATGTTTTCACAAACGTTGCCACATTTCTCTTCCGATTTTACTGTCTCATACTGAAGTAGTGTGATCACAATAAAAAAAAAAATTTTTTTTTTGAGATTTCGATAGAAATACACATTTTGGGGTCCCCAAAACATGATTGCACTATTTTCACGGATTTTCAACATGATTGCACTATTTTCACGGATTTTCAACATGATTTAACTATTTTGTGCCTTATTGCAACTATTGGAGCGTAATTTAATATTTAGAGATATTGCGTGATACCGTAATGTGCTCGTTAGATTTTCGTCAAAATCGGGGAAATTGATGTAGCTGTTTCTCATAGAAGTTCTTCTATCAACTCAAAGATGTAACTCAAAATTTATGACATCTGTCAACATGAAATTTAGTGGCGAGAAGGCTTATCAGAAATTCACGGGCTGAATGATAACGGTTGAAACCGTTAACCATATATTTTGAATTACATCAAAAAATTGTTACATTCTCAATTTTTTGATGTAATTCAAAATCTATGACACCTGTTCACATGAAATGTACTTTGGAATTTTATCAAGAAGAGACGGCTGAATATATTTCCATTGAAACAGCAGAACCGGAATAGGACGTTCGCCTCAGAGTTTTTATTAATATGTAGTTTCACCAATTTTATAGAATGACCTGAAACAATACCGGAACAGTGAGCAGTCAAAATTGAAAATTTTAGCCATAAAATGCATTTCCTATTACTGGAATACGTAATAAGTTTTCAGCCCTGTTTACGTGTGAGAAAGTTCCTGATGGACGAGAGGCACGAAGCTCGGGTCTCTGCCTACTCATTCGACTAGGTTTTAGGCTTTTTAATTTCATATTCCCTTATACATCACTGGAAAAATCGGGAAAAAATTGATGCTTGCACGAAAGAAAAAAGCTTATTTCACAAATTCGGTCATTACAAATTTTGATTAAAAATTGGTCTCTTCCTTTTGGGCATTGCTGTCAAAAATATTTGTCGAGAATTAAAGCAACGAAATGCACAGAATGTATGGAATCTGTAGAATCAAACGGACCAAAAGCGTTAGGAATTATTTAACATGCGTCCAGGAGACACAACATTAGAACACTGACTGAACAAAATTCGTTAACAATTTGTTATCGACGATCAAATGTATCACGTGCTTTCAGTTTCCGACGTCTTTGAGGGGCGAATCTCTGGGATAAAAAAGTAAAAAAAACGTATCTTTGCGAATATTTCACAAAACTCGCTGAAATTTTAATGAACACCATAAATCGTTAATAGGAACATGACCTTCAAATTTCGCCTGAATCGGCAAATAACTTTTTAAAGTAGCCGTCAAAATTTACCGATTTATTAAAAAATCCATGCCTATTTTTAAAAGTTTTGACCGGATTCCAGTGAAATTTTGAGGGACTCCTCTTATTACCAATTCATGGTGTTGATAAAAATTTCAGCCTGTTTCGTTAAGATTTCGCAAAGTTCGTTTTTGCATTTTTTATGCACAAAGAATAGAAACACCTGTGGATGTGCAGCGGCGATGAATGCAGTCACGTGCTTTCAGATTTTAAACAGGATAGCGATAACGTAGCAAACGACGCTGACTTTATTGATTAGCTTATTAATCAATTCATAACTCGCGAACGGAACAACGTTGAGATCTTAAAACAGTTGCGTTGACCTAGAAATTCTAGTATTAATAAGCTATGCAAATTTCACGATGCCACAGTTTGGCATTCGAGAGTTTCTGCTCCTTCAGACAAACAGACGTTTTGTGTTTTATATATTAGATTGGGAGTAAACTAATTCGTATAACATTTTATCAATGGCAAACATTCTAATATCACAGCGTATTATAAACGGAAACGCTGTATTCATTGTTATTGATAAAGCTATGTCTAGTAATGTTTTTTTTGTTTTTGTTTTATATTGTTAAGCCCATTTTCAGTGATAAAACAGCATTTGCACGTGCAGACCATCTGGTGTCAGATTCTCTTTACGGCGAAATGTTTATTCGTCTCCTGTAAGCAAGTTTGTGGCATATTCCATCGATGTGTGGAAACCGAAAAAAAGTCATACAGGTTTTGAACAAGAAATGCGTCGCTTTTATACATGACTCAACCGCGGAGTTACAGATCAAGTTTAACGAATGACTAGAGCACGGTACAAATAAAGCAGAGGGGCTCGCATTTTCAATCTGGCCTGCAGACCTGAATATTTTCTAGCCATATTAGCGGCATTATCAAAGTTCTGTTCACGGTAGTTTTTTTATGTGCCATCCTAAATTTGAAATGATTTTCAAAACTGTTGTCTCTCAATATTCAGAAGTGCGCGATTTTAGTCGGATGAAACAAGTACGAGTACATCGTTCCACATCTTCACTGTTATGGGTCACGTGTCTTAAAATTAATGTTAATTGGCCTATAATACTCAAATTCGGTGTTGAGTCAGCCATTATTCAGTAGTATTTAGCATCCTTTACTTCATCAAAGAATTGGTCTGAGTAGCTCCGCTATTAAAGTGATGAAATCATCATAGACTTGGTGCGTTAAAATCTTAGTATTCTCTGAGCCACAATACTAATCATTTTTCAAATGAACTTTTAAGAAATCGTCAAATTCACTGAGATATTCAAGACAGGTTAAAAAATTACCTTTTCGATTGGATGATTCTCACTCACCATATTCTCTTAAAGGCAGACCAAAAGTTTTGATCTGTGGCAGCAACACACTTAAGCACTTTACATACTCCAGTTACTAGGCACTGTTCCAGTATTGTCATAGGCGACTCCTCCTTCGTGAAGGGCGCTGATTTTGCATAGCTCCGAGGCAATACTCCCAAGAGGTGAGATGAACTGGGTCGCAAGGAAAGGGGGTGTTTATCACCTCTCCAAAATAAAAATAAAACATGGTAGACGTGTCCACCACCTGCACATTTCCGTTGTGATGTAGATCCTGGTCAGTTGACGAACAGGGATTTGGAAGGAGTTTGATTTTGTGAAGGGGGTTGTCTTCTAGATCGGAGCTATGTGATGATAAAAATCATGCAGGTACTGTCTGCCTGCCTAGAGCATATAGCAGAAAAGAGACAGCGGAAGTTACAAGTGGGAAAGCCTTTGTTAAGAAAGAGAGGTCGGAACTTTTCTGAGGATAGTAACTGAAACACATTTAACAAGTTTCATCCCGTTAGTATATGGCACTGCTCAAATTGCCATTTATGCTAAATGCGGTGTCGGGTCTGCTGTCGTATATCATCAGATTGCATCCCACGGACAGATCCCCTAAAGAAACTGAGCATGAATGGCATCAATTAGCGTACTGAAAATAAGGAAAAAGAAATTTTAAGGTAAAGTCGGTGGGCTTATGATGCCATACCTTGAGTTTGAGCGGAATCATGCTTCCAAAACCCAGAACAGTGAATTTACCTCTCACTTTATAACTTTTTTTTTCTTTATAGAATGAAAAAAAATCATTAATTTGGGCCTCCCTTCCCCAACATCGTAAGTCCCCGTTCCTGGGCCTCGTTGGCGTCCCTGTAAATCCGCCCCTGCCTGTGTATTTGAGAATCATTGGCGCAACTATTTCTACAGATTCCCCCGAAAAGTTTTTTTTTTTAGTAAATCATCGTTTGCACTGTATCATTTTAATTTCCTTTTATAAAAAAATTCAATACACAGATAAATAAGGTATTTATGCTTATAATGAAACACGAGAGTAATTTTTATAAACAACCGAAAATAAAAATTCAGAGAATTTACAATAACGTCCGTTTCAGGGGGGGTCTTGCTTGTCTCTCAGGGGAGGGGGGCTGATCCCCCTACATGCTACGGCCCTGGTCGCTGTAATTCAAATGGGAAAGCATTTGGCACCGGAGCACACAAATTTGGATTTCACATTGGCGCATGAGCGCAGACTATAGGGGGTCAAGATTCATCTTGCCCCCTAATAGGTTTACTAGGAGAGGGCAGTGCCCACCCAATATTTTTCGTCCTGTTTAATTAAATAATCGCTTCGGTCTCATAAAGTGGACTAAGCTTAACCTTATGAGGCTAAAGCAATTTATTTCCGAAAAATTTAGAGATAACAAAATAAGTAAACTTTTTTCCCACATTGCTTATTTGATAAGAAACTTGATTGTCAGCCCCGTATTTTGTTCGACATGTTCTCGTGATGTTTAAAACAATTATGTAAAATAAAATAAAGCCGCCCCGGTGGCGCAGTGGTCTAAGCGATGGCCTCTGATCATTCGTCCGAAAGGGGTCCGGGTTCGAATACCGGTGAGGCATGGATGTTGTATTTGTCTTATGACACTGACTCTATCCCTTCCCTGGAACCAGTGACCCTAAATTAGGGACGGGCGACTGCTTATAGCCCATTGAGTTGCTCACGGTGGTCGTTAAACCTCCAATCAAAAAAAAAAAAAAAATTAATAAATAAATAAAAATACAGAAACGTATAATCTCTAGTACCTTTATGTATCTATTTATTTTTTGCGCTTCTCGTTCTTTGTTTAAGTGATAGCGCTAATGTTTCATATTTTTGATAAACTTTTGGAAACAAAATCTCTCGGGATATTTTTATAAATCACAGGCTGAATTTCACTTTTAAATATTCAGCAAACGAATATTTCTATTTCCTTGTTCAGTTGCTGATGAGCAATTACAATTGCATTCCAAAATATACGTCGAATCTCGTAGTTTATCTTTTTGTCCCCCCCTCCCCTCCTTTTAATTTTCCTCCTGACAAAGGAACAGACATGCTCCTCCCACGTCTGATCTCTTCACGCCTGCCCCCTCAATAATTTGCTGCAGTCGGCGCCCCTGCATTGGCGTTCTGAACGCAAAAATGGAACTACTGGCCGCTGGGTTCTTCCAAAAATGTGTGATACTTCTTCCGCACATCGTCTGGAATTAAATAAGAATTCCTTCTTCTTCAGTGAGCTCCTCCAAGCGTAGTTTGCCGGCTAAACCGGAAACTCACAATTTCGTCCCAGCCCTTTCTGGGGGGGGGGGGGATGTGACGTACAGCAGAGGTGACGTACATGTGAAGACGGCAAGTAGCAGTGATAAGCACTTGTCGGCGTAGCTTAATCGGGAAAGCATTCGGCTCCGGAGAAGAAGAATGCGGAGTTCGAGATAGGCAAAAATGTGTTTTCGCAAAGTGAAACTTTTTTTTTTTCTGTTTCGGGGTTTAACTACCACTGTGAGCAACTCTGCGGGGTATAAGCAGTCGCCCGTCCCTCATTTCTCCAACTGTTTCCAGGGAAGGAAGATCTGCCGGCCGCACAAAATGCCGTAAGACAAACACACATCCATACCTCATCCGGGACTCGAACCTAGGCCCACTCAGACGAGCTGTCAGAAGCCTGCTCCACCGTGGTGGCATATATAGTGAAACCGTGAGCTAACGTTTTCCATTATCTAACGTTGTTTTCCTTACACTTCGATTTTTGTTCTACAAAATTAATACTGAAAAATTCCTCTCATTAGATATTCCTCGATAGTACGTTTCACCTCCTTAACGCTTGAAAGCAATTAATTGTCATGGGAATCAACATTATTCCGGTTTAACGTTTGCTCTTGCTTTAAAACGCTTACCTTACAGTCTAAAGAATGCATTTGCAGTGAAAAAAACTCTTCGTCAGCATTGAGACCAAGGAGGCGAATCGAGAAGCACCTTGTCTCGCTTCAGTACCGACAGTGACGGCGAAGCACAGGAGCGTTTACAGTTACTTTTAAAAGGTGCATATATTGTATACCAGTGACGGATAACCGCACAGGCGCAGGAAGCGCGCGCTCAGGGACTCGAAAAACGAAAGAGAAAATTATATTTTTTTTGTTTTCTTTACTTTCAACGTTTCGTTAATGTTGCGTTCTACGATGTTTTTTCATAGTGGGTAACAGTTTCGAGAGCTGTGAACCGAACTGTGTCAGAGTTTAGTGCGCGTTATTATTAATACACAGCGCAGCATTTAAGTATTGAAACTGATTTTATTTTCTTTAATGGAAAGGGAGAAAAACTTACGTAAATGTATTTTATTCGAAGTACATTCGTCAGCCAACGGAAGGTCATCTTTTGATATAGAGTGAAGAGCTGATGCCACAGTTCTTTGTATGTCTTCAATGTCTTGAAAAACTTTTCCCTTTAAAGGCAGCTTTAATTTAGGGAATAGAAAGTAGTCATGGTGACAAATCTGGAGAATGTGGGGATGATTAAGTACACACATTTTTTTCGTTCCAGAAATTGCTGTACACATAGATTGTTTTGGGTGTCGGCAGGGGCGGATCCAGAAGTTTACTCGGAGGGGGGTACAAAAGGGAGGGGGGCAGAATCCATTATGTTTTTTTTATATAACGTTAGTACATCATCATCATCATTGTCAACCATTATCAATCCACTGCTGGACGAAGGTCTCTCCAAGTTTTTTCCACAACGGTCAGTCTTGTGCCAGTCTCCTCCATGTTACTCCCGCATATATATCATCATCATCATCATCATTGTCAACCATTATCAATCCACTGCTGGACGAAAGTCTCCCCAAGTTTCCTCCACAACGGTCTGTCTTGTGCCAGTCTCCTCCGTGTCACTCCCGCATACTTTCGAATTTCATCCACCCATCTTCCATGTGGTCTTCTTCTGGGTCTTTCCTGTCCCTTGGAATCCAATCTAAAATTTCGGCTGTCCATCGATGGTCTGTTCTTCTGGCAGTATGTCCAGTCCATTGCCATTTCAGGGATTTAACTCTGATCATGATGTCTTCCACTCTTGTCATTTTTCGGATCCACGAGTTCCTCTTCTTATCTCTCCTGGTTACACCAAGCATGCACCTCTCCATGCTGCTTTGAGTTGTCTGCAGCCTTTGTATGTCTCTTTTAGTTAAGGTCCACGTCTCTGCACCATACGTAAGCACTGGAAGGATGCATTGATCAAACACTTTTCTTTTAAGACATAATGGCATATTGCTCTTGAAAATAATGCTGTTTCTTCCAAAAGCTCTCCAGGCAAGTTTTGTACGCCGATTAATTTCTTCATCAATGTGACCCTCACTTGATATCTGCTGTCCAAGATAAATGTAGGCATTGGTTATCTCCAGCTTTACCCCATCAATCGATAAATCTTCAGTTTTTGTAAAAAGCATTGCACATCACTTTTGTCTTCTGAAAGTTCATTTTTAATCCCACTTCTTTACTCTTGTCAGCAAGTTCCTGCATCATACTCTGTAGCTCTGATGGGGTAGTTGCAAAAATGACTATGTCATCAGCAAAACGAAGGTGGGTTAGATAATCTCCATTAATCTTTATGCCTTTGTTTTCCCAGTTCAGTGATTGAAAGACATTTTCCAATGTGGCATTAAAGAGCTTCGGAGATATGGTGTCACCTTGTCTCACTCCTTTTCCAATTTTTATGTGTGTTGTATTTTCAAATAGCAGAATCTTTGCACTTGCATTTTCATAGATGTTATTAATAATATTAATGTATGCATCTTCAATACCGCAGGATTTCAGAGCCATTGCAACTGCTGATGGTTTCACCGAATCAAAGGCTTTTTCATAATCGATAAAAGCCATGCACAATGGAAGTTCATATTCCCTCGCTCTTTCAATTAGTTCTCTCAGTACGTGGATATGATCTATTGTGCTGTAGCCACTCCTGAATCCAGCTTGTTCTCTCGGTTGAGCCATGTCCAGTGTTACCTTCAAGCGGTGTGAAAGAACTTTAGTGAAGATTTTATAAACCACTGATAGGAGGCTGATAGGTATGTAGTTCCTGAGATCCTCAATGTCACCTTTTTTATGTAGCAAGATCATTGTAGCGTTGTTCCAATCCTCAGGAATTTTCCCTTCATTAAGGCATCGAGTGAAAATTTGGGCGAGTACTGTTTCGATTTCTCCACTTGCTTCTTGTATGATGTCTACAGTAATTCCATCTTCTCCTGGAGCTTTTCCCCGCTTCATGTTCTTGATTGCATGTGCAACTTCTGCTGGAAGGACTGGAAGAACTCTGGTACCTTTCATGATGCCTGGAGTACATGTATCATCCCTTTCATATAATTTGGAGTAGAAATCTTTCACTCTTGTCAAAATTTCGCCTCTATTTCTTGTTACAGAACCATCTTCTTTTCTCAGTGCCATAATCGTTTCTTTTCCCTTACTGAGATGTCCCTTTGCTATCTTTAGGCTTTGGTTGTTTTCAATTGCTTTCCTTACTAGTTCACAGTTGAATTTCCTTACGTCTTCAGTGATACTTTTTCGTACTGTCTTGCATAGCTCTATATATTCCACTTTGGAAGTCACATCTTCTTTAGTTGTCCTCATCTCTCTTCTTTTTTGCATCAACATTTTGGTTTTTCCTGATAATTTGTTCACATGCAATTTGTTCTTAGACCCAGCTAATTTTGTTACTGTTTCCATAAGAGCTTTGGTTACTTTTCTGTTAACTTCAGAAATATCCACTTCTTCCGATGTTAGGCCTTCTAAAGCAGAGAATCTGTTCTTCAGTTCCAATTTGAAGGTATTATGGTGTTTTTTAAGGTTGGTTATGTCAAAACATTTTGTTTGTCTTATGAGCTTGCTACGTTCGAGTTTAGTGTTGAGGTGCATCTTACATCTCACCAATCTATGGTCACTGCCTGTGTTGAACTTGTTTAGCACACTGCAGTCTTCTATGACGAATTTTTTGTTACACATAATAAAATCAATTTCACTTGTCGTCCCATTTGGATGTCTCCATGTCCATTTCCTGTGTGGCTTTTTCTTGAAAAGGGAGTTCAAGATGAAAAACCCTTCTGCCTCTGCAAACTCTACGAGAGTATTTCCACGCTGGTTTCTGTTGCCGTGACCGAATTTACCTACTGAAGTTTCATTCTGTTGCCGTTGCCCTATTTTTGCATTGAAATCTCCCATAATTATCTTCAAGTGCTGCTTGCCTTTATTATTTAGATCACGAATTTCCTCATAAAATTCTTCAATTTCTTCTTCAGTATGACTTGTGGTGGGTGCATAAGTTTGAATGATCTGAGCCTGGTATCTTCTCGAGAGTTGGATAACGAGTCGTGCAGCTCTGTCAGAGGAACTTTCAACTTCTACAACTTTATCCTTCAGTTTCTTGTTTATTATAAATCCAACACCACTAGTTCTGCCAGTATCTGTCCCACGATAGTAGAAGAGATGTCCACTTTTCAGTTCAATGAGATCTTCTCCTTTTCTCCTTACCTCACTTAGCCCGACGATGTCCCACTTGATCCTTTGTAGTTCCTCTTCCAATTCAAGAAGCCTTGAATCAGAAGATAGGGAGCGTCCGTTATACGTAGCCAAGGTCAGCATCAGATGGCAGCCTAGTCCGGTCCTCCGGGGATTCTTAGCACCCTCTGCCTTCATGTCGCACTGGCCGCTGCCTTGGCCAGGTACATTCCAGCTGCCGGAGACTGATGGCCAAGATTTAAGTTGTGGAGTCATTTTGGAGGGGTTTGGCCATAACTCACCACGCTGGCCAAGCGGGTTGGTGAGTGTGGGATAGCATTTCCTCCAATCCCGATGGTATAGTTATACCGCTATTGGCGGTCGTCAGAGCCCCTTTAGTGGGAACAGGATGTACCACGAGAAGGCGGGGTTGACATTTGTCAAGGAGAGGCTGTGATGTTACGCATCACCTGACCTATACATTATATATATACAATGTTAGTAGCAGGAGATCTCGAAAATTACCCCGTATTAGCCACGTTGCCTCCCTCCCACTCCACCCCACCCCACCCAAGCGGGGATTGACTTCGGAGTGGGTGGAACAACGAGAAGCGCCCGTGAGGCATGAGGGAGCAGGAAAAATTAAAAAAAAAGAAAGTAATCATAAAAAGACCATCTGGGGGGAAGCGGCGGCTCCATTTTTACGAATTTTCTTTATGACCCAATTAAGATACGTACGTAGATCAGATTGTTGTTCACAGTTTCTCCCACCTACTCTGATTTCAGTAACAAGCTCTGCTTTATCCTGTTTCGAGACGTTACAGATGCTAGATAATATGACAATAGCAAAGAACTAACAAAAAATATCCCTATGTTTTTTTTTACCTTGGCTGTCCCAGTTTTCCCATTTTTCCTTTTATCTCTCTCTCTCTCTCTCTCTCTCTCTCTCTCTCTCTCTCTCTCTCTCTCTCTCTCTCTCTCTCTCTCTCTCTCTCTCTCTCTCTCTCTCTCTCTCTCTCTTTATTCTATTTTCCCTTTTCTTTCTTTTTTTACTGAAAATAAATCAATGTAATAAGTATTTTAAATACGTCCGTATTAACTTTAATCGTTAATTTTTTTTAGAAAAACTGAAAACAAAATATGCAAAGTTAATCAGTTACGACCTTTGCTTCGCTACTTTAAACGTCAAAACTTCGTTAGGTTTTGGGAAGGGGATCGCCCCAGTCGCCTCCCTCTGCATCCACCACTGTGTGTAGGTGCGCTATCAAGAAGAAGGAATCATTGTCCGTTTTTGTATTCAGAACTGATACAAATAATCCTCTTCCACAGTTATTCCAAAATGGATGTGTACGTATTGCCAGTGACAGTTGTCCCTTCAAGAATGAACTCGTGATGCAAAATTCCCTTGCTGTAGTAAAGGCTTGACACGAACAATCCTCTTCCACAATCGTTCCAAAATGGATGTGTAACCATTGCTTGTGCCAGTTGTCGCTTCAGGAATGAACTCGTGATGCAGAATTCTCTTGCTGTAGTAAAGGCCTGACACGAACAATCCTCTTCCACAATCGTTCCAAAATGGATGTGTAGCCATTGCTTGTGCCAGTTGTCGCTTCAGGAATGAACTCGTGATGCAAAATTCCCTTGCTGTAGTAAAGGCCTGACACGAACAATCCTCTTCCACAATCGTTCCAAAATGGATGTGTAACCATTGCTTGTGCCAGTTGTCCCTTCAGGAATGAACTCGTGATGCAGAATTCCCTTGCTGTAGTAAAATCACACAAGCATTGTCTTGATTTTGGACTTTTTTAACCCTGATCTTCTTTGCAATAGATGACTGTGGGGACTTCCACTGAACACTGTAACGCTTTGTTTCAGAATCTTAACGAAAACACCATATGTCATCACCTGGCACAATGCTTTGGAGAACATTCTGCATTGTTTCCGCAGTCTCCAGGATGTCTTTAGCGTACTTCACTCGTGCATGTTTCTGGTCGTCTAACAAAGCATGCGGAACAAAACGAGCGCAAAACTTGCTCCTCCCGCGATTTATTAAAAATAAAATTTGACGAATCGTCTCCTTATTAACACCGAGATCTCATTCCAGCATCCTCAAGGTCACCCTCACCCTCAAGTGTACTCCACTTGGGCATATTTTTGGTAGTCTGACAAAGCATGCAGAACAAAAAAGCCCCCCAATCTTGCACTAAAATTTGACGAATCGCATCCTTTTAACACCGAGATCACATTGTAGCATTGTCAAAGTCACACAACGATCACTTTTATCCTTTTTCAAACTTTCTCAAAGAGTTCAGATGTGCGCATTGAAATTGGGCGTCCGAGCCTTTCTTCATTTTCCAAATCTTCCCTCCCATCCATGAAACGTGCACAACGTGCATGAGATAAAGAATTAGCTCCTTACACATCACGCAACAATTCAACTGTCTGAGATGCAGTTTTACCGTTTTTAAAACAGAACCGGATATTTGCTGTCTTCTCCATGACAAAGCGGTGAACAATGTTCTTCCATCGAATGATGTCACACACAGCATACATAATCATCTGCACCATTCTATGCGGTGGGAAAAGCTGTTGCCATCGCATAGCTGATAAATGACTTATCAAAAATCCATGCCTTTCCGGCTTGTGTCGTGTGTTTTATGGGGATTTAAAAAAACCAGTCTCATAATTTAATTGCCGCACTGCGTAATGCAAAATCTTGATCAAAGCTTAACTGGATTTATGCGCCAATATTACGCCAAAGCTGGTAAGAAAGTATCACTGCAAGGGTTGAAAATTCATTTTCAGTACTTAAATGGGCAGAAAGTTATTTACGCAATTCATTAAGTCAGCAAAATCTTAAATATAAATACACTGGCGGAAAGTGAAAAAAGAACACCAAGAAGGAATTGGCGGACGATCATGAAATTTACATATGTTAATGGGGTCGAGTTTACGTAGGTGTAATGTTAATTTCGGGACCAACCGGTGAGAGCTTACGCCACAGCACGGCATAAAATGCAAATTATCGTCGGTGGTATTTAAGGAGTACGGCGAAGTGAATGTAATCAGTCGTCGGCGTACGGACACGTGCGAAGACCCTAAAGAAGCTGCAATGCCTGGACATGGAAGACGTGTACGATTTCAGCAGTTATCGGACTTTGAGCGAGGTCGTCTAGTCGGACTTCGCGAGGCCGGGTGGTCGTATCGTCGTATTGCGGAGCGAATTGGGCGGGAAGTATCGGTGGTGGTACGATGGTCTGAGGAACATTCCCAAACGAGAAGACGTGGAACCGGAAGTCACAGACGGACTGCTGAGCGGACAGATCGACGCATAAGAAGAGCGGCGTTGTCAAGCAGAACATCCACTGCGACTCAAATCCGAGCTGCCGTTGCACCTGAGGTGACTGTGCGAACAATCCGCAACCGTCTATTGGATGCAGGACTACGTGCACGTGTGCCACTGGCATGCGTACCTATGACTCCAGCCCACCGTCAGGAACGGCTGCAGTGGTGTCGCCAACGTCTGCACTGGAAAACGCCATGGCGATCTGTCGTGTTCAGCGATGAAAGCAGATTCAGCTTGGGAGCCTCCGATGGCCGTATGCGTGTTCGCAGACGCAAAGGGGAGCGTCTCCACCCTTCTTGCATCCGCCAGCGACACACAGGGCCTACACCTTGTCTCCTGGTGTGGGTAGCGATCAGCTATCGCTCCCGTACACAACTAGTGTTTGTACCGGGTACGTTAAACAGCACCTCCTATACATCAACATCATCATTCAGCCCGTTGTTGTGCCATTTAAGGTCGGTCCATCGTGGTGTTTTCCAGCCAGATAACGCACACCCACACACGGCACGTGCAACGCAACATGCGCTTCAGGGTGTGAGACAACTTACATGGCCTGCACGTTCACCGGATTTGTCCCCCATTGAGCACGTGTGGGATTTTATGGGACAACGACTTATCCGGTCTCCACGGCCAGCCACGACCATCCCCGATTTACGCGTCCAGGTTGAGGATGCTTGGAACTCAATACCCCAAACTTACATCTAACATCTGTACGACAGACTCCATGCCATAATTGCACAATGTGACGCAGTTCATGGCGGTTCAACCTCGTACTAACCATGTTACATGGAAATGTTATTTTTCAGTTTACCAGCAAATACAGCTGTATTTTGCCATAATGTTTTGATCACGTTATCCTCTGTATTCCGTTATTATGCTGTATAAATTTCGTTGGTATCAGACGTCTCCTTCTTGGTGTTTTTTTTTCACTTTCCGCCAGTGTATATGGTGACAAATCGCATTTAAGCTATTTGTCACCAATATTTATAGAAAATGATGTTCAATCACTAGATTCGAAAATGTTATTGATAAATTCGCTAAACTTAGAGCAAAGAAAAAATGTTCCACTTTAATATGATTTTTATCTGTAAATATATACCAAATACTACGACATTTTACTTTTATTCAAACCAAAAAACGAAACTGTTCTTGCACATGTATATTATTTATTATTTCATAATACTAAATAGGATGCCCAATGTGATTTTTTGTATTACACGAGTATGTGATTTCCTATATGTATGAGTTTTTCTTTAATTAAAAAATAACAAATACTTTTAAATTCATGGATTTTAGTTCGACATCCTTAAAAAGCATTATTTTAAATTCTTAGAGAAGGGGGGGGGGGGCGGGGGGCTCAAAATCAGGTTGAGTTAGGGGCCGTCAAATACCTAATTCACCATTGATGTACACAATGTAATTTTTTCGTAAAAAATTATTACTGAATTTCTTTGAGAGTTTATTGAATTGAATTTTAATATACTTAACTTTGTACAATCTTTACTACTACTTTTTTCATTGCAATGATCTGTGGGGCTTAGTAGAGTATTTTGACAGCGTGGTTGACTTATAAGGCGACGATGTGATGTATAGAACTGGGTGAAGAGTATCAGTAATTTTTGTTCTTACAATTAAATATTTTATTTTTTCACCTGGTTAATGCAATGGAATTCAATTTTATTTAACAGTATTGAAATTTGCATTTTCTCCTTAATATTATTTAATAATATTTTGTCTGTTATTAACAATTAGAAAATAGAACTATAAACAGAACGAAAAGTGGGAAGAAATTATGCCTTCTTTCTTGAATGAATTGTACGGTTATGATGAAGATGCACATAAAAGTTTTATAAAAAATAATGTCAAATAAAAAAAAATAGCATTTATCAAAAATGTTAGTTGTCAAATCTTGGGTATTTGTGGGGGGAATGGGGGGGATTCACCAGTTCCCCATGGACACGTTCTCTGTCATGACGACAGTGCATTGATCACTGGGGTGTTGCTCTTTTCTCTCTCTCTCTGGAGGACATATTTCTTCGATATCGTTAAGAACCGTTACTCCAACAAATTAAGGAGATTAAATGTGCAAAACTGATAATTACGATTTTAACTACTAAGAACTATCTGGAGAAATTATTGTAATCATAATAATATTGTGTCTTGAATTATTGTGTCTGGGTGGGCTTGAAAACACACATGAGCTGTGTAGTCACATTCAAAGGCGGATTTACAGGGAATCCCACGAGGTCCTGGCGCGGGGTCTCACGATGCAGGGGCCCTGTAACTAACATTTTCTTAAAGATTTTTCTCTTTAATTATTTTAGCGGGCCCGGATCGCTTAGTGGTCAGAGTTCATGACTTCCATGGGAGAATGTCAGTTTCGATCTCAGCAGGTAAGAACGCTCGAACCACTAAATATCCGCCGTGTGTCGGATGGGCACCGGTACTGACCCCCTGGTAATAAATAAGGGCGTCGACCTCCCTCGCTTTCGTGTCACTTTTCCTATCGAGCACACTAGCCTAAATCTCCTAGCTTCCTGTTTCTAATGGTTGTTTAAGACCTAGGGTCAGACACTCTCTTCCTAAAATCCTCTACATATGATCAAATCTAATCAATTTACCAGTGGCGCAGTGGTCTAAGCGCTCGCTTATGACTGTTCGTCCAAAAGGGTCCGGTTTCGAATCCCGTGAGGCATGGATGTTGTGTTTGTCTTACGGCACTGGCTCTCTCCCTTCCCTGGAACCAGTTACCTTAACTTAGGAACAGGCGATTGCTTATAGCCCATTGAGTTGCTCGCGGTAGTCGTTAAACTCTCAACCAAAAAAAATAAAATAAAATAAAAACTTAAAAAAAGAACAAAAAGCCATAAATTCGCTGTTTGGTTGGGTTTGGGGAGCATGACTTCTCCCGAACTGAAAGAAGTATGTCATCTACAAGTACAGGGTGTCAGGGACGAAAGCAACCGATAAGAAATCGTTGTAAATCAGTGCAAAACATAGATACAAAAATGCTGTTTGTAGTAGCGGAAAGAGGAACTTACCAAATTTCGTTGGCCATCAATAAATCTCCACACGTGCACCTTTTGTGGCGCGACAGATATCCAGACGGTATTCGATCTCCCGCCCTGTGTTTTCCAGCACCATGCGAAGTAACACTTTCACAAGCAGCGATGAACCTCCGACGAAAATCCATTAAATCTTACTGCAGTTTGGTAGACAATATCTTTGATATGCCTTCCCCCATTAATTTCCCCCTTTAAAAAAGAAATCAAGAGGGGGTGAGATCCGGAGATCTGGGAGGTCATAGCATGGGTCCGCCACGTCTGATCCAACGTCCAGGAAAACATTCGTCAAAATGAGCCCTGACATGCGCTGCGTGATAAGGAAGGGTTCCATCTCGTTGGAAAAAGAATCTGTCTGGTATCTGCAGTATGGCATAAATTTTCACTACATATATATCCAAGTAAACATCTGCAGGGAGTCATTTCAATGAAAAAGAACGGGTCGATAATTTCATGCACAGTGAGGCCGCACCAAATGTTCACTTTAGGAATATCTCGTTGCAGTTCTCTCACTGCATACGGATTCTCAGATCTCAATATCTTGCAGTTGTGTCTGTTGACCGTCCTTGAGACGTGAAATGTATACTTGTCGCTGAAAATCACCTTCCGAAGAAAGCTATTGTCGTTATCAATCTTTGACAGCGCGTCGGTAGCAAATTGGTACTTCCAGGGCATGTTGTTTGGCTTTAACATCTGCAGTAACTGAATTTTGTATGCACGAAGACGTAACCTCTTAGGAAGAACGCCGAGGATGGTCGAACTTGGAATGTCCAGTTCACAATTGGCACAACGAACGGACTTCTTTTGGGCTGCGGTGGAACGTTTCATGAATGACCTTCACTTGTTCTTCAAACACGTGCTTCCCACGTGCCTTCTGCTTTTAAGTGAGCCAGTTTTCGGCAATCTTTTGTGCCACGCTGTTATTGTGCGTCTCTCGCGTTCCATTTCGTGCATTTGCCGGAATTTTCTCAGCTCGGTCACTGGAAACTTAAATTCTGTAAGTCAGTAACAACACTGCACCTTCCGCTGCACAGTGAACGCCGTTTCAATAACGACTGACTCACAACGTACGGACCGGTTCTGCAGGGGAACAGCAGCGCCATTTATTCTCATCGAGCCTTGCCGTGTGCCGCCAACGAAACTAACACCATTTTTATGCTACCACTAACACCATTTTTATATCTATGTTTTGCACTGATTTACAACGATATCATATTGATAGTTTTCGTCCCGGAAACCCTGTATTAATTTGGCAGCTTAACGCAGGCTGATTGAAATCACACACACACACACGCATTTTAAGAGTAATATTACCTAGTACTCCATATCTCCCAAATTCTTCAATGTCATATTGCAAAGCGTCTTTCAATAATTGAACTGGTAAAACAAGGGGATAAAGATTAATGGAGATTATTTAACTCACCTTTGTTTCGCTAAGGATGTAATCATTTTTGCAACTACCCTTTCAGAGCTGCAGAGTATGATCCAGAAACTTGCTGACAAGAGTAAAGAAGTGGGATTAAAAATGAACTTTAAGAAGACAAAACTGATATACAATGCTTTTTCAAGAAATGAAGATTTTGCGATTGATGGGGAAAAGCTTGAGGTAATCGATACCTACATTTACCTTGGACAACAGATATCATGCAAGGGTCACACTGATGAGGAAATTAATCAGCGTAAAAAATTTGTCTGGAGAGCTTTGGGAAGAAACAGTACAATTTTCAAGAGCAATATGCCCTATAAGAGTGTTTGATCAATGCATCCCTCCAGTTCTTAAATACGGAGCAGAGACGTGGACCTTAACTAAAAAAGACATACAAAGGCTGCAGCCAACTGAAATAAACATGGAGAGATGCATACTTGGTGTAACCAGAAAAGATAAGAAGACGAACTCGTGGATAAGGAAAATGACAAGAGTGGAGACACGATGATGAGAGTAAAATCCCTGAAATGGCAATGTTGCTAGAAAAACGGACCACCGTCGGACAACCGGAATTTTAGACTGGATTTCAAGACACAGGAAAAGACCCAGAAGAAGACATGGGAGATGGATGCATGAAATTCGAAAGCATGTCGGAGTAACATGGAGGAGAGTGGCTCAAGACAGACAGTTGTGGAAGAAACTTGGGGAGACCTTTATCCAGCAGTGGATGGATAATGGTTGAGAATGACGATGATGAATGCTTAGTACGATACTATGTGGGATAATTGTTATTTTGTCGGTATAATATGCTTGTTTTACTGGATAATTGCTTACGGTTCAAACTAATACCCCAACGTAAACTTCACTCTGAAATACTTTTCTGACTAAAAAGCGTAAACCTGCTGCAGCAACCTGCTTCGCTGTAAAGCTGTAGCGTTCAGAATTATAAAATAAAAAATTTAATTATATAAAAAAATAAAATGTAGCGTTCAGAATTACTTAGCCGAATCCCGGATAGATTCACTTCTTGCAGCTGTGTACTTAATTAACACATGGATCAACTGAACAAAACCAAAACAGCCAGAAGAATGTCAAGGAAATCTTACATGCTCAGTCAAATAGCTTGGTAACAGAATCTTAGCAATTAAATCTTCTGGATACTTAAACATAGGCCGCCACTCCTTGATTAACCATATAGCGATATTGATTAGAGCATCAAAGGTCGATTAACACAGGTTACGCTCGAAGCCTTTTTGAAAATAAAATCAACAGCAATATTTCAGTAACATACGTTAAGAAGAACAGCCTAATACATGATAACAACTGAAGATTATTTTCCTAAGATAACTTTGCTTCTTGAAGACTGATCACATTCGTTCTTATCTTTTGTTTTCAACTTCGTGATTGCAGTTTGACTGTTGCCATTGTTACAAAAAACACAAATTCATCAAGAAAAAAAAAAAAAGTAGCGTTCGGAATAAAACCGCTTAACGAGAATAAACCAAAATTTACATACGAAAACAGGAACCAAAAAGGAAAGTTAAATTAGAGTATAGGTAGCAACTACAACTGTGCTCAAATCGGGATGCTATTTGTGACTCTACAACACCAAAGGAAAAGTTATTGATTTTTAATAAAATTATGGTTAAATTTTATAAAATATTAAGTATACTAGGCTATAATACGAAGTTTTTTTTTTTATCGATGTTCAAATTTTAATCCTTGAGAACGCATTAATTGTGAAGGAAATGGCTATAGAGGTTTTCCCATTGGAAATACAAGGGGAAGATTTTAGGTGGTTCCACCTCAAAATGAACTAACTCTATGCAACACGTTGAATCCTAGTATATACTGTGCATCAGTGTGTGTGTGTGTGTGTGAATGTGTGCGCTCGAGCGTGCATGTGTGTGGCGATCGTTATAAAAGTTCTGACTTTTTTAACAAAGGCTTTCCCCACTTGTAACTTCCGCTATTTGTTCCCCACAAAAAGAGTCAAATCACGTTCGAAGGAGCTCAAAATGCACACTTTTGTTGAAATCTCGAAATCGAATTTATTATGATTACAATACTTTCTCACACATTAGAATGAAAAAGTGTTGTAATACTTGGATAAGGGGCAACAAAAAAACATTATTTTTTTCCCTCAGGGATGGCTGGCAAAGTAAGGGGGCCCAAAAGCGATGCTATGCACAGGACCTTGGTAACTCTAAATCCGCCACTGGTCACCCTGTCAAAGAGTGTAAAGGTCATCTTGATAATGCATAATTCAGAACATTTTGGAACAAGTGATGTCGACAGCTGACGGCCGATAATTCTATGTGTGTAAAGGAATTCCTTTAACGGAACAGTAGCCAAACCTAAATAGACACAAGCAATGCGGCGATCGCAGTTGAAAGCTTTTGGTCATAAAGATGTCAATTTCAAGTGTTTTAATTTTAAGTCTCAAAATTTGGCATTTCGTTATAAAAAAACGAGTCAGTTTGGCATTCGAAGAGAAAGAGAGGCAAGGAACGCAACTCTGCTACCGTCTCCTGAGTCCGAGTTTAAAGTCAATAGCCCTACAGACTGGTTACCAACAGAGAAAAGGCGAGACTCAGATGGATGGATGCCGACCCGCTGGTGAACGGGTGAGTCACTCAGGTGGTTATAACGAAGTAAATTTCTCCGTCATTTTTGTCCACGCCGGGCATCAAACCCGAGTCCCCTCATTCCGGAATAAGTCGCTCTCCCAACTGAGCTACGCGGGTGTATGCTCTCGCTCCTATCTGACTTTATCTCATGTGCGTCCTGCGGTGCAGGCACGTCACTCCACACCGAAAGGGGGCCGGGGGCATGGCCCACGGGTCAGCAGGGACCATGTGTCGCTGTAGGCACTCATCCAATGAAGAACGTACATTGGAGAAATCCCAGTCAATTTGGTGAGTGGAACGTAACATCACACACATTTATTTTTCGAAGCGCTGAAGAAGGGATTCTCTTATTTTTCCTGTCTCGCGGTGTGGAAAGAATATCACACCATTGCGAAAACTTTAACGGCCAGGTCATTCTTGAAGTTCGGACGCCAATATAACGAAGTAAATTTCTCCGTCATTTTTGTCCACGCCGAGCATCGAACCCGGGTCTCCTCATTCCAGAATAAGTCGCTTTCCGACAGCATACGCGGACGTATGCTGTCGCTGCTATCCGTCTTTATCTCATGTGCATCCTGCGATACATGCATGTCACATGATCTTCACGAGCGTGATCCCAGTAGGCTACGCAGCAAGCAATCTTTTATTGTATAAATCCTGAGAGGTAAACGATCGCCTTTTCTGAAAATATTAGACGGAGTGTGGGAGGTGGAAAGCGCCCTCCCTGCTGTTCCCCATTTTAAGCGGGAGCCTCAAACGGAAACCTTTCTCTGCGCGTGTGAATGTGATTCCGTAAAGGATATTCAGTGACGGCACCTTCAAGAACTGTGAGTACTTTGTTTTCTCTGGTGCCTAGTGCTGCAGCCGGTAATGGGTCCAACAAGTCCGGAGACCCATCCTTGGTATACTTTTTACCTAATACAGTCTTAGCTAAAATATTATACAGTAGTAACGACAAAGAGAGAATTTTGTTGTCTATATAATGTCCCATTTTATGATATAGGAAACGGCTTCTTGAGAGAGAGAGGAAACAAGAAAGTGAAAAAGGAACAGACTGACACTTCGATGATTTTTCTTTTCTATCTTCTCTCGACTATTGTCGCTTCTTGAAAACAATGAAGAATTAACAAATGACATGCTTTCTTTCATCCTCAAGTGAAGAAGGAGGGGGATGAATCAGCTTTCCCTGGACACCTCCCTGATTCCAGCAAGACTGGACTCCCCTCTGTAGAAATCGAGGTAGTTGCCCGACTACTACACAGTGGCGACGCCAGCCGCTTAGAACTGGTTGGGCTATTAGGGGGGTTAAGCACGATGGGGGGAGGGTCAAAAATTTTGAAGTGCTAAGCAGAAATTTTGGCAAAACATTCCGTTCATGCTGATTTTACCTGACGCTGATATCCCTAGGCAAAAAAAGTTTTCAGATGCATACTGCACGTAGTACAAGTATTTGTTCAACGGATGTAGTATGGTAACCATGGACACGAATCTCCACGGCAAGTTACTACTTTGCAATTTTAGCTTACTTACATCGTTTTCTCTTTCTTTCCTTCTTTTTTTTTCTTCTGGTTTTTTGATAGGTTTAACGACCACCGTAAGCAACTCGAAGGGAAGCAGTCGCCCGTCACTAATTTATGGCCACTGGCTCCAGGGAAGTGAGAGAGCCAGTGCCGTAAGACAAACACAACATCCATGCCACCCCGGGACTCGAAACTGGACCCTCTCAGATGAATGGTCATAAGCCAGCGCTTAGACCACTGCGCCACCGGGCGGCAGTCATCATCTTGTCAGGGTCCCAGAAGACCAAGCTGCGTTACAATATTTTTTTGGCAACTTCATCAAACGTAATGTAGTACATCTTATTCACAGTTTGGCATGCATTCAATCGTCACAATTCATTGGTCATTGTAGAATACAACAAAAATTACCTTGATCTTGGATTTTGACATTAGTGTTTTCTGCGCTCTTGCGTGGGGAGCTGGTTGAATTCCACTCTCTCATTGTTGATTGGTTTGCGTCGCACTAAAGGAGCCAGTGAAAGCGTACAAGACGAATTTATTACTAAGAACTACTCATTCTTTTTCAGCTTTTTCTCCCGTCATCCCAGCTTATACATTTTGACATGTTTCTTCCTTGCTCAACTTCTGATCCTTGTTCAGATTCTTTGGAACTGCTCTGCGTTGCTTCAATTTAGTGTTGATAAATATTCGACATTTAAATGCATGGCTCGCTATTTTGGTGTAATTTTTCAAGTGAGCAGTAAAAATATTTCTGGCCACACAGACGTTAGAATGATGTTATATGCTTCTGTGTGCTAATCGAGGAAGTGTCATTTGGGTCAGTACCATGTTAATGTGTTGCATAGGTAGTATAGCGTTATTCAAATAGGCGCACTTCGTATGCACATGAATCTTCAAAATGTGATAAACTAAAAGTTTAATGTTTTTAACCTTTCATTTTCCATTGTATTCCGACAAGTAATTATAAGCTAAAATTATTTGCAAAATACGAAAATAAATATGGCTCATATTTGAATGACCTCCGTGGATTTAAAGAATGAACAACTAGCTGTTGGTTTTTGGAGTGGAGGTGGGAAGAGGAAAGCCAAAATAAAATAGCATTTATGGATGGTCGTAGCTCATTAACGTCTACCCATTATTCAATGCCCGTCCTAAGACGTTTGTTTTTAAACTTTAAATATATATTATTAATATATAGGGAATGTTTCCCGTCCTAAGACAGTGAAATTTTTAATTGAAGCAGATTTAAAACAAATCAAACAGATGCCGGCTTTTTGTTGCAAGGAAATACAGTAAAAACTTATATAGTAAGAACTCATCCACGTTAGAACTGAAAATTACATGCTATTTATTTCCGTTTATTTCAAAAGACCTCAAGATAAATAAACATTCTGTGCGAAATATTTGTTGTTTAACAATTTTCCTTGTAGTCCAGTTGTTTTCATGTAAACTTACTTAACTTTTGCTTTGATTTTTCGCGCTAAATAACTTTTTCTCCGGCACACATGTTTCTCCGTTCACGGCTTGTTTTATACTGTCCTATTCGAAGGTTAGTTTGAAACTTCATACCGAAGCTTTTTTTACAATAATGCGACATCTGGCATTACAAATCGGAACGATCTAAATTATCGACAATGTGCTGTTGGGGGGCGACATCTGTTTTTAGATGCAATTCTGCTCACTTCGACATCGCAAGATTTCAGTTTTTACTGTAGGTAATATCGTTTAGATAGATCGATAGTTTTCAAAATGTATAATATAATCAGCACTAAACTCGGAATATTTGTTAATTTAAAAAAGTAAAAAATAATTAAAGCATACAAATTAATATTCGAATTGTGCTAAATTAAATTAATATACAAACGCAACTTGCCGTGATATTAAGATTTTAATTCGAATTTTGTAGGTCGGATAAATAGAACTAGTCATTGATAATCCCATGTTTTTAAATTAGCACGCGATCACATTGACATCTCAATGTGATCCCACGCAAACTCAACTTGCTGTGATATTAAGAATTCAATTGGAATTTTGGAGAACAAAAAAACAGAACTCGAGTCATTAATATTCCAATGTTTTTAAATTAGCACGTGATCACCTTGACATCTAAAAGTGATCGTGTGCTATTATATAGCAGGCAATCATTTCGACATCGCGAGAGCACACACGAATTGATCGATAAGTGATGGTGCAACAATGCGGACGTTGCTGTTACGTCAGGCGTTCCAGAGAGACAGACAGATAGATTTGGGTATATTATTAATTCATATTTATCTATTATTATTTTTTTTAATTTGGAGGTTTAATTACCACCGTGAGCAACTGGATGGTCTATAAGCAGTCGCCCGTCACTAATTTACGACCACTGGTTGCAGGAAAGGGAGAGAGCCAGTGCCGAAGAACAAACACAATATCCATGCCTCACTGGATTCGAAACCGGACCTACTGTACCTCGTCGGACGAATGATCAGAAGTCAGCGCTTAAACCACTGCGCCACCTGCTGTTTGGAAAATGTAAAATCGGATTTTACAGAATTATATCCAATAGTGAAGATCAAAATTAAATAAGAAATTGGAATTTCACTGAATTACATCTGAGCGTGAAGAAAAAATATGAATAACTTGACTAGACGGTAATTTAAAAATTTTACCACTCTCTTCAACATTTTTTAATCTGGAGAACATGGACGCTCTTAAGATGACACATATAAAACGAGCGGCGGAGGGGGTCCATATTCAACTAATTTTTTTTTTCGAAGCCAGATTAAGTATCACTTTAAAAAGGCTGACATATTTGTCAATGTAATGGGAGCCCAAGCTTCTCAAATGCTGTTGCAATTACATTTCTGCTAACACAAATGTATTGCTTATATATAATTATCGTCATCTGGCATTTTTTGATAACTGATCGCAAACTTTCCAATTTTTAATTTCCGGTAGTCACTGATACCGTTCTAAAATACACGTAGTTAGAAAACTGAGCTTAAAAAGCTATTTTCATTCTAGTATTTAGAATTGAAATGAGACCTTTAGGATTGCTATCCTAACTGAACCATCGGTGGCGACGAAACAGGTTTGAGAAATTGTAATCTAATCTATAGAGGCCTATAGAGTTACAGAGAGTGCGTCTCTTAGATTAGATTACAGTTATACTGTATTTCCTAATATCGCTTTTTTACCACTATCCCAGGAGGAAAAACTACTATACGAAAATTAAGAAAATATTCTATTAGTGTGGTGCAGTTATCTTATGGCCAACCTCGTTTCTGAGTGCTAAGCCCACGTTGCGGGCCCAAATCCCGTGCTGGAAAGCATCCAGCTCGCGGTTTTCCACGGTTTTCGCGAATGTAGTGTGAATAAATTCCTGAAATCGGCCCCCTGGATGTACCGAGCCATTTCTGTAAAGCGAATGGATTCCTGAAATCGGGCTCCTGGATGTACACAGCCATTTCTGCAATGCGAATGGATCCCTGAAATCGGACCCCTGGATGTACAGAGCCATTTCTGTAATGCCAATGGATCTCTGAAATCGGGCTCCTGGATGTACCGAGCCATTTCTGTAATGTGAATGGATCCTTTAAATCGGGCTCTTGGATGTATAGAGCCATTTTTGTAATGCGAATGGATCCATGAAAGCGGGCTCCTGGATGTACAGAGCCATTTTTGTAATGCGAATGGATCCCTGAAATCGGGCCATTTCTGTTATGCGAAGGGATCCCTGAAATCGGGCTCCTGGATGCACTGAGCCATTTCTGTAATGTGAAAGTATCCCTGAAATCGGGCTCCTGGATATACTGAACCATTTCTGTAATGTGAATGGATCCCTCAATGGCCCCCTGGACGTACTGAGCCATTTCTTCCTCACACTTGATGAGGAAGACAATGGAAAACATTCTCATCGTAATTCCCATTGTTCAGGATATATGCCACTATGAATATGCGCAGCTCATACTGGGTGGTCAGAGTTGTGGGGTTCTTGCTAATCGTCCGAGCCGGACCCGAAATGCGGATCTGGCATGGGTGGCGTGCACGTGACTCCCTCAACTCCAGGAGCCATCTGCTCTAAATCAGGGACGGGTGACGCCTTGTATCCCGAAATGCACACGGAGTTCACTAATCCCTACCCTTTAAAAGTGACGTTATTTCCATCAAGAACTATGTAATAAAATTTGCTTGTGTATTAAAAATTCTCTCAGAAAAGTAAAAGAAAAAAAAAACTACCTTGGCATTTTTAAAATACTGACAGATACGTGTTGTGTTAGAGATTACTTATTGATTTACGTTTTTTTTTCTTTCTTTCTTTTACTTTATGTGAGCTCTTCCACTCAAAGGTCAAACTTATCTCCCATACGGACTTTCGGAAGACTGTATTGTAATTAGAATGCATTTACTAAAAACGCCGAAATCCGTTTTATTGGTGTAATATTAGAAACACTAGTACAAACACGCTAGCTTTCACCACCACGGGTGGCTTCTTCAGGCATAAGCATTTCAATGCAAAAACAAAAACAAACAAAAAACAGAGTTCCAGTTATGAATTCAAAAATAGAAGTTTGCTATACATATTATAGAACGTGCGCGTCATATTTTAGATGTGTGATTAGGAGCGCGCGTATTAATGAGCGTGCGCCATACATGTGGGAGGTCCATTGACATTTCCTCGTTACATATCCCGTGACTGGATAGGATTTCTATAGTTTCTCTGAGGAGGGTGGCTCTGGCGGTTGTGTATCGTGCTATTTTCTTTATTTGTCCCCACAGAGGTGTTGCAGAGTTATTGGCGACTTCACGCGCTAGTGCCGTAGTGAGAAGTCCTCTTTTGACATCTCTTTGATGTTCCTGGAGGCTTAGTCTCAGAGACCTCTTGGTCATGCCCACATAGTTCTTGTTTGTTCCGTCCAGGTACAAGAGGGGTATAGTGTATACTCCCGCATCTTCCAGGTCCACGCCGCCGTTTTTTGTTGATGCGAGACAAGATGCTATTGTCCTAGGTGCGGTAATCCCTATGCCGAAACCAAGTTTTTTTAGGGAATTTTCTAAGAAATATGTGAAGCCTGGTACGTACTGGCATGAGCCGATTTATTACAGTTTTTGGGTGGGGCATATGGTGCCACGCGATACGAGTTTAGACTTCGTCTGGTGTATGATCTGATCGATCATGCTGGGTGAGTGTCCTGCAGAAAAGGCTAAAGATCTTACGGTGTCAAGCTCGGCGTGGAGTGTGGCGTTGTCTGATGAATGGGTGAAAGCTCGCCTGGCCCTGTGTCGGAAAAGTGCTAGCTTTCTCTCCTTGGGGCACAATGAGGAAGGCAGTATGACATTAAGAACATAGGTAGGTTTTTAGTGGACACTAGTGCTGAGGAACCTGGATGGAGACTTCTTGACCAAAACATCCAGGAACGGTAGGGATGCATTTTTTTTCTCGCTCCATAGTGAACTTTATGGCAGGGTGTTCCAGATTGATGGTGGTGAATAAGCGATTTAGTTCCTCCTCGGTGTTTGCCCAGATGAAGAAAACGTCATCTGCGTATCGTCGCCACGTACATGGGGTTGGTCCATGTGCGCTGAGTATCCGGGCTTCTCGGGGTCGTAGGATTGCTTCGGCCAGTACTGCAGAGAGGGCGGAGCCCATTGGGACTCCTTTGGTCTGCTTGTAGGTATTGTCCTGGAAACTAGAATAGTTAGCATCTGTAACTAGGTCAATGACTTTGGATATCTCCATCAGCGTATTTTCATTGTAAAGCGATGAATCGGCGAGTGCTTGCTTTAGGGTGTTTGTAGCTTCTTTAACATGAATTGAGGGGTACAGTGAGATAATATCAAAACTCCCTAAGATATGAGCAGGCACTACCTTTAGGCTTCTAATTCTTTCTATAAAGTCCTGAGACGACAACAGCACCACACTTGAATGCGACAGGAAAGGAGACAAAAATGTAGCTAGCTCCTTCTCTAGATGGAAGGATGGAGCACACCTTCGTGAAACGATTGGTCGAATTGGGTTGTCCGGCTTATGATGCCTAAGCCTTGCAAAAATTGGTGGTATCTTTGGCCCTGGAGGTGTCCTGGCCCCTTTCCTGATGGTGCCCGGAAGCGCTGCTTTCTTCGCCACCATCTTAACCTGCGCTATCCAACGGTTAAGTGGGGATTTGGTTTGGAGTGTTGACTGCGACTGTCGGATGAAGTCCAGGATCCCTTCATCATAGTCCGTCTTGTTCATCACAGCTAGCTGGCCAGATTTGTCTGTGAAGTATGGATCACACTAGGGTCACACTTTAGCTGCGCGATGGTCACCTCGTGCTCAGGATTTCAAGACGGACTATGATGAAGGGATCCTGGACTTCATCCGACAGTCGCACTCCAAACCAAATTACCACTTAACCGTTGGATAGCGCAGGTTAAGATGGTGGCAAAGAAAGCAGCGCTTCCGGACACCATCAGGAAAGGGGCCTAATTACTAACCATAACATCATTTTTACACGGAATTTCTAGTACAAACAAACAAATTCGCGTTAGAACACGTACGCAACTTACGATCACTTTTCGATTTAATTCTAAACGATTGCAATAAAATTTTGATTGAGGTAGCTTTCTCAACGAGTATATCCTTATATACAATATTCCTAAAACCCACAATTCAAATGTACACAATTTACTAATTCCTAATCCTTTCAATGGCTTATCAGCTCATAGGAAAACGTTGGAATTAAAAGGCATGCGACCACTTCTGACTCATGTCACGTGATCTGATGCCCTCTCATATTGGGACCACGGCGGCGGCGGCTCTGATTCAGCTATCGCCAGTGCGCAGTCAATTAGTATATACATGTATGGTCGAAATAATCAACCGAACTGCTTTATTTCCTTACAGCATTGGATTCATGATTTGAGTTGAACTTCTCCAGACGTGGGGAACATGCTAAATGTCTGCACGGGCCTTAATTTGGAAAGTCCGGCCTGGCTCAAAACTTCCAGTTTACGGCCCGGCTCAGAAATTCCAATTAACGACCCAGCTCCGAACTTCCGGTTTACGGCGCGATTCAGAACTTCCAGTTTACGGCCCGACCCGACCCGACCCGACCCGTTTCAGATATTTATCAAACGTTTTCTGCCCCTTATCACAAATAACGCAAGGCTTCCTCGACAGCAATGGTCTTCAACCCGTGGCCCACGAACTTTTTAATGGACGTTGTCCATAAAGGATTACAAAACAGAGAAAAAATAGTAATAATGCGTTTTCGAAATGAAAAAACGAATATTCAGGTGCCCTCGGATACATGGATTCTGAATTCGCAAATCTGCTATGCGATATGCTGGGATAAATTTATAATTGAAACTTTTTAGAACTACTAAAATATGTAGGTACATCAGGTACCTACTTCGGAATTCTTTGTAACATAGATATTCTTAGCTATATAATTTCTTTCCCCGAAAGTTAAGTTTTAAGATTCAAAACCTCTTTGAAATAATCTGTATTCATAATAAATATATGCATTTTAACTCTTCTTTCTCATGTGGTTCGCGAATACTATTCCACTTCGTAATGTTATTCGCGATTCAGAATTTTTTTAATTTTTTGATTGAAGGTTTAACGACCACCACGAGCAACTCGATGTGCTATAAGCAGTCGCCCTTCCCTAATTTAGGGCCGTTGGTTCCAGGAAAGGGAGAGAGCCAGTGCCGTAACACAACCACAACAGCTATTCCTCACCGGGATTCGAACCTAAACCCATCACAGACGAACGGTCAGAAGCCATCGCTTAGACCACTGCACCGCCAGAGCTGATCGGAAATTTTCGAAGACCCCTGCGCTAGAGAAACAAAGGTGCTCTACTGAATTCAATTTGTAGTAAACGGAAGATAACCTAGAAAGACGTGATATTTCTCGTAGGAATTTCTCCCACAAATGAGGTTTAGATCTGACTACGTAATTCTGTTACAAATGTAAAGGCTTCTTCTCTTTTACACGTAATCACTATCTCCAATTATGTAAAAAAATACTACGAACTTCCTAATCTCCATTGTAGCAACGAATAGCGCCAAGAGCTCGTTTGACTTTGGTTCCATCAAGCTGAAAATTCTGTTTAGGTAATTATTTCTAGGGGGAGAAAAGCTATTTGTTTTAGTCGCTAAAGTCAACAAAGTGAAAACGGAATTTCATTTCACCCTTTAAAGCATCAAACCATCTCATTTTAGGTTCTCATTTTACAGACAAGCTCGTCAGTTTCATCTGTAATTAATCAACGCATAAGGTAGCGGATGGGGTCTTTCGTTTCCCCCAGTTAAGATCGCTATGTGATTAAGTAAGAAGCCAGTCTTCGTTTCCTGAGACGAAGACAATTTTTTTAACACAAGAGCAAAATGGTAAAGCTTCCAGCACAGACGCGGCCTGAGCCCTGAATTTTTTACTTAAGTAATAAAAAAACAAAAAATCCCAGCCCTGGCAGATCTCTAGAACGTGCTGTGAAAACGGGTGAACGAGTAACTCATACAGAGTCGGTATTTATTCAGAGGTGGAAATTATTGTATTTTTTTCCTTTTTTTAAAGCAGATGTAGATATGTAACAAGCTAGTAAAATCATGCAATGCACTGATTATGATACGCTTTCCAACATACCAGAAATCATTACTCAAGTTATGAGGATAATGGTTGTAGAATAAATCTCGCTCCTATGTCCTGACCTTTGACCTCACTTCGCCCATTTTCAACAGGGTTCGTCCCTAGGTGGTCCCCTACCACATACTAAATTTTCATCGAAATCGAACCATTTTTACGCAAGTTATAACTCATAAGGGCAATGGAATGGATCCCGCTCCTATGTCCTCACCTTTGACCCCATTTCGCCCATTTTCAATAGGGTTCATCCCCAGGTTGTCCTCTACCACATACTAAAATTTCATCGAAATCGAACCATTTTTACGCGAGTTATCGTGCGGACAGACGGACGGACAAATCTGCAGCATATACGCTTCTTCAACCTACGGTTGGAAAACGTAAAAAAGAGCCCTAAGGTCAGGATAACTAGCACGAGATTTTTAGACACAGGATAGACGGTGAAATTTTCCTTTTCAAGGGTAATCTGACAGAGAAACAAGAACATTTTGGTCTCTCCGAAAGTGGTACACATAATAAAGACCAAGGGACTGAATATCACACCCAATAAGGTTGCAATATCGCAGCATAATCGTCGATGCTTCTTATCCTACTCAACTAAATTACTGCAGGATCTAAAAACTTGATGAGATGAGACTCACAACAAATTTCTGACACGTCATCGGGTGTCAAACAATCACGAAACAAGATGACACCTTTTGAATCCTTTCCGGCACGAAAAAGGAATTTTCAGACAAGATTTCGGATAAGTAGAAAATCAACTAAAGAGAAAATGCAGTTACGTTCCCTAACGAAAAAACTGCACATTAATTAAAATACGCCACACTCGCATTCATCTTCATAGTGAATGAAACCACTTACAAAAAGGATTTTTTAACCAGATTACTAGAATCGGTAAAACATTTGTAAATAGAAATAGCAATACGAGCCCACTAGTAGCAGAAAGGAACGTTGCAAAAAAATCACAAGTTGTACGCAAAATATTCCTCATAGTGGGAGATAGTAGAAGCAAAAATAATTTTTCAAATCGAACAATCAGACACAGAGATAGGGAGAAAAAAAAGTAATATAAGTTCATGCTCATAGCTAAAAAACAGTGCTTTGCTTGAATGTTAAAATTTAAAATGTTATCATTATGACCAGCTGGTTAGTCCGTTGTTGGGCCGCATTTTGCCCTTAATACTGTTTGAATTTGTCTCAGTATGAACTCCATCAAATGTCAGTAAGCCCAAATGCGATGAATTACACTCACCAGCTCTTGGAGATTTGATAGTAGCAGACCCAGCTATATGATGCCCCTATCGACTTCATCACACAAATGTTTCACTAGATTGAGATCCGGTGATTGAGGAGGCCAAAGAGCATGGGGAAAGTCTCCGCGATGCTCCTCAAGCCATTCGCGTACAATGTGAGCAGTGAGCACTATGACACAGAGCACTGTCCTTCTGGAAGTATCCATATCCATTGGGATTAACCATTAACATAACTGGGTGGACGTGGTCGGCAACGATATGTAAATACTTTTGGGCGGTCAGACGTTGCTCCACACGAGTGAAAGAGCCCAAACACTCCCACGAAAACATGCCCCAGACCATAACATTGCCTACGCCAGCTTGAAGAGTAGGGACGATGCAAGATGGATCCACGCTTTCGTGCTGCTGTCTCCATAACCTCATTCTTTCATCTGCATGGTGTAGTTGAAACGGTGATTCGTCGGACCGCATTGCCCTTTCCCACTCATTTGCTGTCCAATTCTTGTGTTCCTAAGCGAACCGCTGGCTTTTTTCTTGTTCGCTGCAGACAGCAATGGCTTACGGACAGGCCGTCTGCTTCGGTAGCCCATACGATGTAATGTGCCTCCAGGGGCGGATCCAGAAGTTTACTCGGGGGTGGGGGGGGGGGCAGGTACAAAAAGGAGGGCATATGCCAATACGAAATGTTTTTAACATAACATTAGTATATATATATAACATCATCATCATTTTCAACAATTATCAATCCACTGCTAAATGAAGGCCTCCCCAATTTTTTTCTACAACGGTCTGTATATACACTGAGTCTGAGCGGCCACTTATACACTGAGTCTGAGTGGCCACTTTATTATGACCGCATATACACTGAGTCTGAGTGGCCACTTTATTATGACCACCCCCTCAGTACTTCGTTGGGCCACCTATTGCCTTTAATACTACGTCGATTCTTCGTGGCATGGACTCCACAAGATGTTGATAGGTGGTTTCTGGAATCTGAGACCATGCTTGATGAACAGCTCTTTCCAGAAGTGTGAGATTGCAGGGTTGTGGATCCAGCTGTCTAATGGCTCGTTCAACTTCATCCCACAAATTCTCAATGGGGTTGAGATCTGAAGATTGTGGGGGCCACCTAAGCAAAGTAAACTCACCGGCATGTTCCTGAAACCAATCCTGTACAATACGAGCTCTATGGCAGGACGCATTATTTTGTTGAAAGTAGCCATCGCCATTGGGATAAACCATCCACATGACAGGATGCACTTGGTCCGCAACGATGTTTAGATATGATGTGCCAGTCAGACGTTGATCAACACGAATTAAAGGGCCCAAAGCATGCCAGGAAAACATTCCCCAAACCATAACGTTGCCTCCACCAGCTTGAAGGATTGTAGCAATGCATTTGGGGGTCCATGCTTTCGTGCTGTTTCCGCCAAATTCTCACACGGCCATCGGCATGGTGCAACTGAAAACGTGATTCATCGGAATACATAATTTGTTTCCAGTTATCGACTGTCCAATCCTTATGCTCCTGTGCAAACAAACTTTTTTTCTTGTTAACTGCAGACAGCAAAGATGTTCGAACTGGCCTTCGGCTGCAATATCCCATCCGATGCAGTGTACGGCGAACAGTGTGCGTACAGAGATCCTTGAGGGGATCCTTGATTAAGATGGTCTGTAATTTGCTGCACTGTTGCATGCACTTCTGTTGTCTGTTACCAGTCTGGACACTCTCCGTTCCACCCGAGCAGTCACTAGTCGATGACGACCACACATTGCACGTAGAGACCCAGTTTTTTGGCTGGCAGTCCAGTCTTTAAACACTTTAACAACAGCTGCTCTAGAACACTTCACGAATGCGGCGGTTTTGGTGATACTCGCTCCATGGCTCCGAGCTCCTACAATCATTCCACGTTGAAAGTCAGTCAAATCGCATTTTTTACTCATCTCGTCACCCAAAAATCATTTCTACTACTGTCGCAAGCACTAAGCTTTCTTTTTTTACACTAGCTTTGCCCTCTGGCGGCAACAGCGTGCAGCCATAGCTCATTTGCTTAAAACTGCCAGGTGGCCATAATAAAGTGGTCACTCAGTGTATATATATACACTATCTACCAACAAGTAATTGGACACCTGTGATAGCAAAGAAAAACGAAGTTTATTCACCTTCAATAGTTGGTGGAGCCTCCACGAGCGGCGATTACAGCTGCGACCCTCCGGGGCATACTCTCAACCAGGTGTTGTACGACGGCTAGCGGTATATTCTTCCAATCGACTTGGAGAAGACAGGTCAGTTCCTTCACCGATTTCGGACGGTGGGGGTCCCTCTTAAGTCGACGCTCCAACTCGTCCCAGAGGTGCTCGATAGGGTTAAGGTCCGAGCTCTGCGCAGGCCAGTCCATTCGATTAACCCGATTGTCACCATACCAAGCCATGGTGGACCTCGCAACATGACAGGTGGCATTGTCATCCTGAAAGTAACATGGGTCCACCCCCAAAATCTGCGACAACGTAGGAAGCGCATGGTCATCCAAAATGGTGCAGTAGGTCTTGGCGTTGAGTCTACCAGGAATTGCGACCAAGGGTCTCGTGCCATAACAGGAAAAACACCCCCATAGCATAATTCCACCGCCGCCGAACTTCACAGTTGGCAAAATACATTCCGGCAGGAGGCGTTCTCCAGGCAGACGCCAAACCCAGACCCTGCTATCCGAACGGTAGAGGGTGAACCTACATTCGTCGCTCCAGAGAGCCTGTTTCCACTGTTCAACGGTCGACTGTCGACGTTCTTCGCACCACGTTAGCCGAGCAGCGCTATTGGACTTGGTGATCAAAGGCTTGTGGGCAGCAGCACGTCCAAGATAACCGAGCAGATGGTCTTCCTTACGGAAGGTATTCATCGAAAGAACACTCCCGGATGCCTGTTGAAACTCCTCGCGGATGTGGCCCATCGATTTGGTGCGGTTCTTCCGAATTTCTCTGGCCAACACCCGTCGGTCTCTAACTCCCAGTTTTGTAGGTCTGCCAGGTCGGGGCACAATCCGACA
Source organism: Macrothele yani (assembly GCA_039090855.1). NCBI lineage: Eukaryota > Metazoa > Arthropoda > Arachnida > Araneae > Macrothelidae > Macrothele > Macrothele yani. The sequence goes on from CM077014.1 coordinate 9,871,359, forward strand.
GTCACCTCTCATCTTCCACTTGCCAATTACGTAGGCCACTGTCGATTTTGGGTACTTCAACTAGCTGGATATGTCACGTATGGAACGGCCATTTCTGTGATACCCGACGATTACACCTTTCTCGAAATCAGAGAGCTCCGAACTGCGTGGCATCTTGCATGCGACTGGTTGCGTTGTTGTTTCCCACACGATATTTAACGGCGGCAGCCGTGACGTGTATCAGGACCGCAGATATCGTCGATTGTTGGGGCGTCCAATTACTTGAAAGAAAAATGTTTGATCAATGCATCCTTCCAGTGCTTACGTATGGTGCAGAGACGTGGACCTTAACTAAAAGAGACATACAAAGACTGCAGACAACTTAAAGAAGCATGGACAGATGTATGCTTGGTGTAACCAGGAGAGATAAGAAGAGGAACTCGTGGATCAGAAAAATGACAAGAGTGGAAGACATCATGATCAGAGTAAAATCCCTGAAATGGCAATGGGCTGGACATATTGCCAGAAGGACAGACCATCGATGGACAGCCGAAATTTTAGACTGGGTTCCAAGGGACAAGAAAAGACCCAGAAGAAGACCACATGTGAGATGGGAGGATGAAATTCGAAAGTATGCGGGAGTAACATGGAGGATCTGCTACTAACATTATATATATGTATATATAATGTTAGTAGCAGATGCAGAAAATTAGCCCGTATTAGCCACGGTGCCTCCCTCCCAGCCCACTCCACCCAAGCAGGGATTGACTTCGGAGTATGTGGAACAACGGGAAACGCCCGTGAGGAGTTAGGGAGCAGGAAAAATAAGAAAAAAGAAAGAAGTCCTAAAGAGATTGTCTGGGAGGAAGCGGTGGGGACATTTTTACGAATTTTCTTTATGACCCAATTAAGATACGTACGTAGATCAGATTGTTATTCACAGTTTTTCCCACCTACTCTGATTTCAGTACCAAGCTCTGATGCCATACCCTGTTTCGAGACGTTACAGATGCTAGACAATATATGACAATAGCAAAGAACTAACAAAAAATATCCCCATGTTTTTTACCCCTGCTGTCCCTGTTTTCCCTTTATCTTTTGCGCGCTGTCTTTTCTATTCCCTTCTCTTTCTTTTTTTACTGAACCTGAAACAATATAATAAATATTTTAAATCCTCCGTACTAAGTATAATTGTTAATTTTTTTTAGGAAAAACTGAAAAGAAAATAGGCAAAGTTAACATTTACGATCTTCGCTACTTTAAACGTAAAAACTTCGTTAGGGTTTAGGGAAGGGGCGATCGCCCCAGTCGCCCCCGCTGGATCTGCCACTGTGTGCCGCGAAATGTACTTTGAGAGACCACCGGACTTGGCCCCTAATTCAAATTATCTGTAATCTAACCAAGTGTTGGCCGTCTGTTGGACTGAACAAGTCTACCTACTCTCCGCTCAGCTCGAGCATCCAGTACCGGTTGAGGACTATACGTCTTACGCTCAGACCCGGTTTTTTGACTGGTGGTTCACTCTTTGTAAACTTAACAACTGCTGCTCTCGAACATTTCACAAGTTCAGCTGTTTTGTTAATGTTCGCAACAATGCTTCGAGCACCCACGGTCATTCCACGTTCAAAGTACGTCAGATCGCGTCTTTTACCCATTATTTGATGCTCAATGCACTTCATTAGTCTTTTCATGCTTTCAGCGTTCCCTTTTCATACCTATTCAGAAATCTTGCGTCAGCAGCATTTGAGGGAAAGCTTATTAGCATAAAATGGTCTGGTGGTCACAATATTTTGGCCACTCGGTGTATGTGTATATATACACTATATTGGCAAAAGTCACCGGACACCTCCTCAAAAGCAAATGAACGGATCCGTTGCGTTGTTAAGAGACGCGGTACAGCTGCAAACGGTATAAAAACAAGCTTGCAGCTGACCGCGATCATATCGCACTGTGAGGTTGAGTGAAAATGTCGCGGCGGGAGAGAACTGACTTTGAGAAAGGAAAGATTGTTGGATGTTATATTAGTGGGTTGTCCATAAGAGAAACCGAGAGGCGTTAAACATACCCAAGTCAACTGTTTTGGATGTACTGAATAAGTGGAAGACACATGGCATGCCTGAAGCAGCAAAACGTAGGCAGATCAAAGAAAATCAATGGCAGAGGACATCTAAGCCTCAGGAGAGTCGTTACAGCTAATCGACGGAGTACTTGCACAAGACCTCAGTGTACAGGTGAGTAAAAATGCTGGAACCTCAGTATGTACACGTACCATTTGTAGAGAACTTCAATCCATGGGTTACCGTGGTCGTGCGGCTGCTCATAAGCATTTCATCTCCACTCGGAATGCTACTCGTCATTTAGCATGGTGTAAAAATATTTGTCGTGGACCGTAGATCAATGGAAACGGGTCATACGGACTGATGAATCCAGATACACAATCCATCAGTCTGATGGCCATGTGGGGGTATGGCGGCAGCCGTGGAAACGCTATTTTCCACAATGTACTGTTCCTACAGTCAAGTTTAGAGCAGCAGTGTACTCGTTGGGTATTTTTCGTGGTATGGTTCCGGCCCATTGGTTATCGTGGACAAACCTGTTAAACAGCGTATCTACCTCGCTATTCTACGCTGCTGGCCACACAAAATGCAACACCAAGAAGGACACGAGATAGCAAAGCCAGATTTACTGGACACATAACAACAGATACAAAGAGGAAACGATTGAGCTTACAGGCCCGTGCGACTTGCGGAACACGCAGACATCAATAGTTCGTGTGGCCCCCATGGCTGGCAATAACGGCTGCTACACGCCGCGGCATCGAACGAAAGAGGCTTTGGATGTGGGCTTAGGGTATGTCGGTCCAGGCTGCTTCCACACGTTGCCACAGTTCATCAGGCGTAGCCGCGGGTGGGGCTTGCATGGCCACTCGGTTGCCGATCAGCGACCAGACGTGTTCGATGGGCGACATATCGGGAGAACAGGCGGGCCACGGCAGCAGTAACACCTGGTGGGCCGTGAAGAATTGTTGCACGATGCGTGCCACGTGCGGGCGCACATTGTCCTGTTGAAACGTGGCCGCTGGCAGGTCCTGCAGATAAGGGAGGATTACAGGCTCCAAAACGTCGAAGATGTAGCGGTGGTTGTTGAGTGTACCGGCGATGCGTACCAGAGGGATGCGGGTGTCATATCCAATTGCGCCCCAAACCATAACGCCAGGCGACGGACCGGTATGGCGATGCATAATGCAGGCGTTATACAGTCCCTCGCCGCGGTGACGCCACACGCGGATCCGACCATCGTGGTGTTGCAGGCAGAAGTGGGATTCGTCGGAGAAGACAATGTCGTGCCATTACGTAGTCCAGGTGCGGCGTTCACTGGCCACTGACACCGCATTCGCCGGTGGTGTAACGTCAATGGTAATCGGAGCAATGGGCGACGTGCGACAAGTCCCCGCTCCTGCAGACGACGTCGAACGGTATGTGCTGACACAGGTTGTTGCTCAATACACCCTAATTCTTTCGCTAACGTTCGTGATGTGGCGGTGTGAGCCGTGAATGCCCGCTGCACAACATGCCGGTCCTCACGTTCGGTGGTGTGCCGCGGCTGCGGCAATCGCTCACGTCGGTCCGTCCGTCCCTCCTGCACCCACCGAATCTATACTCGCCTCACTGTGGCTGGATGTCGTCCCACACGGGCGCCGATGTCTCGGTGCGATAAACCGCTGTCGCGATAAGCCACTATTCGTCCTCTGTCGAACTCTGAAACGTGCTGGAATGACAGCCGTATTCTGCGACGAGGCATCAAGAAGCTTCCCGCGCCCAGGTCCGGCAGCACACCATACTTCCACTACTTACACCCCTCCTTCTGTGCACCCTTCTTATAGTGCTTCTCGTTGGCGTGCCGGGTGCACATGATTTGCATATGCCCGGCAATGCTAATCGCTTGCATGTCCTCTCGCGGGCGACGCATGCTGCGAATTTCAGGCCAATCGGATGCTTTCTTCTTGGTGTTGCATTTTGGGTGGCCAGCAGTGTAGACAATTCTGCCCTACCAACTCTGTGGCAATACTATGGAGCCGAGCCTTGTTGGTACCAGCAGGATAATGCACCGAGCCATAAAGCAAGGACTGTTACGGCGTTGTTTGACAATAATTCCGTATCGTGTGTGGACTGGTCAGAGCCTACTACTAAGCAGCAGTTAGCGGCAGCATTATGTACTGAATGGAAGCGCATATCTATCGCTGTATTCTAAAACCTTGTCGGAAGCATGTCTGGAAGGGTCAGTGCATTCATTAAGGCCAAAGGTGGACCGACGCCGTACTAATGTATGTCAATAAATGCTATGTTGTGTTTCTTTTCTAGGTGTCCGGTGATTTGTCAATATAGTGTATAAGAAATAGATCACTTAAACTTCATAATATTTATTCTCCCTTGTTATTTTAACCACATATTGCGAACAATAATTTTTGGAGAAACCGCATATATCGAAGGGAAGCACGGTTATCAGCAAAAAACAACAACAAAAAAACATGGGTTGTTATCAACCGGTCTGCAGCACAGTTGATAACAAGCTATGGTTCCCCTGACAGATAGGTCAGTCCGCATGAAAACAAGAATATTTCAGTTGCTTTTTTTACTACCTCTCGCACCCCCTTCCCCTCTTACTAAATATACATTTCCTCGATAAATACTGTGTTTGCTCCTCTCCAACGTTTCAATTACTGAATCTTTGTTTTGAAAATCCTAGAGTTTATTTTGCATCTAGAAATATCTTAAAACACTGCGTCTGAGGAAGTTGAAAAATATTTAAAACAGCAATCGTGATAAGCATAAAACAAGCAAGAATTGGCTCATACGAGTATTATATCCGACGTAACATGTAAAACAGAAATTTAAAATTTTTTGGATGTTACTCTAATTTTTACGTTTCTTAAATGTTTTTCTTATTGCAGATCCTATTCACATTATTTTCCCAGCTGTAGTTCTGAATTTATAAAGCATTATTTACCTTCGATTAATTGATTCTACTGTACATATGTATGCGTCTTCCAGAGTAAATGCTGCCCATAACTTTTTTTTTTTTCTTTTTTCGATCAGGCTTTTAGATGAATAGATACCGCTGCAGATATGTTGTGAACATAAATATACATTACTCCTTCCAATTGGGAAATTGTACGATGCAAAAAATTGGAAGTTCTTAGCAAAATATTCGATGGTGTCGTATATTTAAAGGGGCATGCACCTTTAGTCTACATGCACAAAGGCCACCTGAGTGGTGATTGTGAGCAGTTTGAGTTGACAACCTGCATCCTACTGACACAAAAAACTCTCGCTGGAGCTAAAACGTTCATCTTTTGCTGTAGCTGCTTCAGGACACCTTGACAGCCTTTGAGGACAGCGAGCGTTAATCACTAATAACCAGCTTTCATATCAAATCATTTAACAACGTGACAGCCTTCCTTTGACAGCCAAGACAGCCTTCGAGGGCAGCCTTTGCTGTAGCTACTCGAGGACAGCCTTGACTTTGCCTTCTTCGAACACTTCCACAGTAGGGAAATAACACTTGCGACGCTCCAATGGTTTTTGCAACCACTCGTTATCTGACCTGCTATCAGCTTGCAAATAGCTCTCCACGCCATTGATTATGGTAAATCATGCTGTTGAGACATCATTCGAGCTGAAGACTTCAAGAAAAGAAATACAGTAAAACTTCCGTAACTCGAATCTTCAGGGAACTACGATTAACTTCGAGTTGTAAAAAATTCGAGTTATAGAATTAATCCACCAGTAGCATGTGTTGCTAAATTTGTCTAAGAAAGCAGTGCATAGTTGTTGGACCTAGGGTTATCGTAATTACTCTATTTATTCAAATGCAATTACAAATATTTTAACTACTACAGTACTTCGCCAGTTGTTCAAAAAATACTGCCGTGCATATGTCCACGGCACCAACATGTTTCAACAGATTTCCACGATCTTTTAAGATGGTAGAAAGTAATAGCTGGTATTCCATATTTTTCACCAATATCTTTTTTATTTATTCTCCTTACTTGGGGAATAAAGATAAAAAGATATTGCTGGTGGATTAATCCACTTATTGTATTAACTTTATTTGATATCACTGGTGTATTAATCCACTTCTTGTACTAACTTTATTTGATATCACTGGTGGATTAATCCACTTCTTGTATTAACTTTATTTTTCCCCGCAAGGAACCACTTTAAGCTTCTTTTAGACATCATAAAAGTTTCCGCCACGATGATAGACTTGATTTTTCTAACACCGGGTGCACAGCACTCACTGCCTGAAATGGGCCCAAAAGAATGAAGACTTAAGAATTAATCTGGAAAGAATTCTACTCACGTGCTACTGGACAGGCATTGTAGCTAAGGGCTAAATCCCCGAAAATGGTCCACCTGGAAAGGATTAAAACACACCCTTCACAGGGTGGATGATAGAGGATCCCCTTTGTCCAGCTAACCTTATTTGACCCCCAGTTCCTACAAGACAAGCTACGGGGCCGTGGTTGCTAGTGGGCAACGTTCGTGACTGCCGTAGAGAAAACCTCACGTTCGATCCCAGGCAGGTACGAACGCTCGATCCACTAAATATCCGCCGTGCGTCGGATGGGCACATAAAGCCGTCGGACACCAGGTGCTGCCCCCTCCCGGGTAATAAATAAGGGCGTCTTCCTCCTCCTTTCTACCTCGCTTCCGTGTCACTTTCCTATCGGGCACTCCGGCCCAAATCTCCTAGCTTCCTATTTCTAAGGGTTGTTAAAGACCTGGGGTCAGACACTCCCTTCCTAAAATCCTCTACATATGATCATGATCAAGACAAGCAACAGGTGGATTTTTTTTTTAATTCGAGTTTCAGAATACAATTTTCATGATTTTTTTTTATCACAAAACACGAAATAACGTTCGAGTTATAGAAAAATTCGAGTTTAAGAAATTCGACTTATAGAAGAAAAAATGCATGAAAAAACGAGAAATTTTATGCAAAATGCCGAAATTCTTGGAATTATAGAAAAATTCAACTCATAGAAGTTCGATTTTTTTACTGTATCATGATAAACGTGATGAAATAAGGCAGAGTTGAACAAAATCGTAATTGAATTAATCGGTAATGCATTACAGCGTAATGGTAATGGTAACAAGAACTTAGCGTTACCATTATATGGTAATGGTGAACTGGTCATTAGAATTACATGGTAATTGTAATGACATGTAGCAGTTACCCATTATAATCGTAATGGTTAACTATATATTGCTAATTAACCAATAACTTATGGGTTACAATACAACGTGAATAGTTAACTATATGCTGCTAATTAACCAATAACTTTAGGGTTACAACACAACGCGAATAAACCAGCAACCAGTGCACCCTTACACATTGTGTAAGTTATTTGAAAATTGTTCGACCCCTTGGACCTCAAATGCGTATGTGTAGGTATTGGAGATTGTACATGTATGACATGATTAGTTACCCCATCTTCGCCGCAAGTAAAGCGATTTGTACGAAACAATACATATGAAGTAAGTACGAATGGATGTTTATTTTGGTTGGAGATACTCATTTCGTCCATATATAGTACAGTATTCTCGTCCATTACATACGTTTCACTATCCAAAATAATTACCCCACTATAATAATTACCCCACAAGCACATATTAGCACTACACTCACAGTTCAGCAACTTAGGGAGCACTGCCGAATATTACAGAAATTTGCGAATTCTTGACATTTTTGCCGTACTTCTTACGTGTTGTTGTGTATTACTTGTCTGATACGAACACTGGACTAGCGAGCGACTGACTTCCTTTATATATACTTCATGACAAGGCCTGAACCTTCTGGAATATTTTTGATTTACATAAAGCTCTCAAACTTCCCACTGCGCGATCATTCTGTAACATTCTTCAAACGTCTAACATATTCTTGCCGCTTCTATTTTATAACATTCTACACAACACTTCGGTCTATGTCTGCTATGTTACATGGCCGACTTTTCTAGACATAGCTTTTGGCACACGTACATTTCTATAAACTATTAATATGTAATTATTATTTGCAAAATGTGTAACTTCATTACCAAATAATTCCATTGCGTTTGAATGGCATTATTTAATAATTGAATTATATCCTTTTCATTGTAATGCATTACAGATTAATTCCATTACCTTGTGCAAACCATACTTGGGATTACCTTGTAATGCATTACACGTTAATTGCAATCTGTACTTACATTACTTTGTAATGCATTCCTACCCAACTCTCGAATAAGGGAGCTCCAGAAAACCTTCGTTTTATCCCAGAGTGTGATTCATGCATTCTGACGTCACAGGCGCTGATTTGCATATGGATATGCATCATGATTCGGCTTTCTGCGTCACACTCTCTTGAATGGTGTTGTTCACATTTCACTACGATATCACGTGAGATATATGCACATAGGTGAGGAAAGTGTTGTCCAATATGTATACTGAGTTGCGTACTTAAGACAACGGAGAACGGCAGTGGCATTTCTCGTTCACAGCGTGTGTAAGAAGCGTTCCAGTGGCTGTAAATGCTTTTCTTATGTCTAATACATATGTATCCCATGCTGTATGGTGGTGAGCGACAGGACAACTAGAAGCGGGACAGTCTCAGACTCACGTATAGCAAGGGACTTGAATTTCTACACAGAGTGGTTTCCTGGTTATGGCAGCAATTCAACAATGCCAGTGGAGAGCTCCAAAACCAAAGGCCTAGCTAAGGTCGTCCAAAGTGTAGGGTACCTTAAGGACAGTTATGCAGCTCGAACGGCACATGTCATAGATCCTATACAGTTCGGCTATTGCTTCCGGAGCTCTCCGCTGACACTGGGACTAGGGCATCAAGGTAAGTGATATATTGAAGACTTAATGCAATTGGCCTTTACACCAGGAGACCCATGGTTTGTGTCCTGGTGACCACATCTCACAGAAGAGCTCGCTTGCACTAGTGCGTTGTTCCCGGAGCTCAGATGAGAAGGTCCGGTGCTCTTTTTGCAGACTTGAAACTCAGGTCTACAAACGGATTATCGTTGCCATTTCATCTGGAGGGAACAAAGAACTTGTAATGATCATGCAAACGAGATTCCTTCGGAGGCTGTGCTCTGCCCGTGTGGGGTGGCATTATGTTTGACTGTTGCACATCACTTCATGTCTTCACCAGCAGCAATGTGAATGATGAACGCTATAGGGAAGAGATCCTAGAGCCCTGTGTCAATTTTTTTGGTGAGCTGTTGGCCCTCAGTTCCTTTTAATGGATAACGCTCACCTGCACAGGGCTCAGCTAGTCAATGATTTCCTGCAGAGTGATGGTATTCGACATACGTTCTGCCCAGCCAGGTCTTCGGATCCGAACCCTATAGAGTATGCCTGCGATGCTGTGGGATGACACATAGCAGCTTGACAGGCCCCTCCCATAACCAGAGACTCCAACCCTGATTGGAAATTTTAAGTAGTAAACACTAAGAAAATTGTACTTTTTAGCTTTTTTCAGTAGTGAAAACTACAAAACTCTATAGTTTGCAGTAGTAATGAATAAAATTGTATTAACCACTCACAAAAAAAAAAAAAAAAAAAAAAAAAAACGAATTTTTGCTTAAAAAACTGTCCATAAATTGAAGACATTTTGTGAGAAACACTAAATGGCTCCAATAAACAATTTTTTTTTCAGTTTACCTCAAAATCACACACACACTGTATGTTCCAATGAGAACTTTATAGTAAACAAAGAAAGTGCCTATACAGACTGGAAGTTGTTCATGATCGTCTTCAAACCCCAAAAAGAATGGAAAAGAAATGTTTTTTTTTCCTGCAATAAACAACAAACAAAAATTGTTCATTGAAGGAAACAATTCAGGTATTACTCCAAGACTTTACGCAAAAATGCCAAAAGTTAAAGACTTTCCAAGCTCTGAAAAGGAAACTAGAATTTCAAGACGTTTCCGGGATTCCATGGTCCGTGATAACTCTGCACGTGGCGAGAGATGTTTAGACATCCAAAACATATTGAAAAATCACGGAAGAAATGCAACGATATTGAAAACATTCAAGAAACATTCCCCAAAATGTTTAATGAATGTTAGAATCTAGAAAACATAAAAATAAACTTTATGCACATCGTTAAAAAGGTTATTTCACTGAGATCTTTGATTATTTCTGTAGTATATCCAACGATTTCCGTAGTGATTACGAAGAATCCATAGTAGTTGGGAGTCTCTGCATAACCCTTCCCAAGCTATGCCCTCACCAAGGAATGGAATTCTTTGGCCCCAGAATTCATCAACAACCTGGTGGTGAATATGTATTGTCATTGTGAGAGTTGTCTGTCCATACGAGGTAATCACACTCCTTATTAAGACATTTTAAAGTTACATTCTTACATCTGACCTTGGCTGCATTTGCGGATGTGACCCTGTATATGCCAAAATATGTACATATTTGTCAGTTGTTATAAAATGCTTAATATCCTAATGATTGTGTCTTTTTACAAGCCAAACACCTCTGTCTGCTGTTAGATGTTTTTTTTATCCCTGAGAATGCCTTCCGGACTTTAATGGATACTAACACACTTACAGTCTGTAGTGACAAACTGTTCGTTACCAAAAATTAGAAATCATAAATCATATGCAGAACATTTCCCATCAGCTCTATCTGACACAAACAGAATTTTTCAAATTGATTTAATAGTTGCAGAGATACGCCCCTTAAAGAAAAAACTGGGCATTACTTGAAAAAGAAAGTTAATTCAAAATAGTTATTGTTATAAATGGTACAAAGGGAGGAAATATTTTTTTCTTTTTTTGGATATTTAAAAGAAGTGATATGGAATAAAATGTGTTTTGAATTCAATAGCATTTGTATTTATGTCCTCTAGCGACAAAGTTATGCCTTAAAAAAAACAAAAAAAAACGGAAAGCAAGGATTAATTATCGCTTCACATTCCAAGCTCCTAAACGCAATAAAAACTTTTCAAATCGAACAAATAGTTAGAGATATGGTGTCCACCAACTGACAGATGGACTAAGAAGTAGCATAAGCACGTCCTTTCTTTGCAAAAGATTTGCTAAAATAGAAGTAGTCCAGTACTGCCACTTAATGGAGAAAAAATTATTGTGACATCTCGAACTGTTTGTGGTATTATTTTCTTTTTGTTTGTTTGCTTATTCCGCTATTTTTCGCAGAACTCCTGTAGGAAAACCCAGCTCCAAAGGAAGCTTTGGTCTTCCTCACCACTCACAACAAAGCTCAAACAACTTTCCTGTACAGTTTACAATCATTGAAGGACACTGCTATCAAAAAAAGTTACAAATATAGAAGATTGACAAAAACATTGAGGTCAATCCGGCTGATTATACAAGCATTCAGACCTATCTTCATCCACAAGAAACTGCTCCTTTTACAGTACCTAGCTTGCAAATATGTATAGTTATTCATCACAGCACCTGTGATGGGTACACCCGGGCTTGGGGGGGCACCAGGAATCCATAGGACAAACTAAATGCATCAGATATAGATACTGGATGTACGCCAAAGAGCCAAAACATTATGACCAGTGCATCTGTATGCAAATCAAGGCAACTGCATGAAATGATGACTTGTGAAACAGTGTAAATAACAACCGATACTGATCGCTGTTAATCAATGTTATTCTTAGTAATAAATAACGGCTTACCCTTTAAGGTTAGCTTCTGTTGAACATTTTCTTGCACATCAGGTTTCTGGGGGTTTTTTCTACGTTTCAGCTGAGCATGATCTTCTCGTTCACCATTGTGTACTTCACACGCGCAAATGAGCATATTAAGGCCCACGAAGCAGATTGTAACAGCCCATAGTTCACCAATACTTACAAATTTTTTACACTCATTTAAATTCTTATACTGACACATAAACCAAACCCAGGTAACTCAAAAAACGTGTTCACGTACATGCGCTTTACAAAACAATAACATACAACCATATTTACACATGCATCAAAACCAACTACAAAAACACCAAACTAAATTATAACTCAACTCTAAAAACTTACGTACACTATATACAGAAAGCTGGATGTTATTGCTATTTATGTCATCTTATCTCATAACTACCTCTGTCTCCACCCAATGCTCTCAACACATGTTGGCTAAATCTGTTACCAAACCCTGCCTTCGCTACAAAAATCGCCTCAAGTACTTTCAGCCACCCAGTGGCCATCCTAAGGAAGCATCGCCAATGTTAATCTGTCAGCTGCCGCAGAACGTGGGAGTGAAAATGTCTGCAACTGGTCTGTTCCCAACGTCATCACCAAACTCTTTACCGTGGCTCCATTTATTGCATAATCTGGAAAATCTTTCATTTTCTTCTTCTATTGCTTTGATTTTTGTGTTCTATTTTAATTAATTCTTTCCATTTTTCACTCAAGATATTAGGATCATTTACATTACAAATTTTATCTCTATTTTTCTCTATCAGTACTGACTCCGCGATACGCAGATGTCTTTCATTTTTACATAATTTCATAATTTTACTCTCATCAAATTTTGGGTATTTGTGATTATACAGGCAGTATTAGATTGATGCTGTTTTTGCCAGTTTTTTTTATATGTTGTTAAAGACGATGTTTTAGTTTGTTTTTTGTACTCCCTATGTATTACATAGGCGGGATTTTAGTGATTGGTATTTCATATACGCCAGCTTTTTCCAATTTACTGCAATTATCGTTGTTATTAATCATATTTTTAATCGTAAGAACCTTATTTCCCATTTGGATGCCATATTTGTGAATCTAAACGGTAAATAAGGTTATTACAATTAAAAATATGGGTAAGCCGTTATTTATTACTATTAGTAGCTATGCACGTAAATTTAGCGATAGTTAGGGCATTAAACAGCCCAAGATACTATTATAGAGAGTGTTATTCTTGTTCTTCAAAAGGGTGAAGATAGCTGAATTAAGTGAATTTGAGAAAGGTCTAGTTGCACTGGTCTGGCGACTGGGTAAGAGAATTTCCGAAACAACAAGGCTCGATGGGTGCTCATGGTCAGCCGTGGACAGTACCCTCAAAGAGTGGTCCGAGAAGGGAAGAGGCCCGAACACTGCTCATCTATACTAGATGTGAGTGAAGGCTAGCTATTCCATATGGTATGAGCCGACAGAAGGGATATTATGGCACAACTTGCCAGTAATTTGAATGATGGTGACAGGAGTAATGTGCCACAAGACGGAGTACATCAAACTCTGCTAAAAATGAGGCTGAAAGCTGCAAGCCACTCCGATTGCCCATGCTAACCTCGATTTACCATCGAAAGCGCCTATAATAGGCATGCGAGTATCAAAACTGGACCTTGAATGATTGAAAGATTGTCTAGTCCAATAAATCTCATTTCTTGTTGCACCATGTGGATGACAGCCTGATATGTGCGCATCGTTTACTTGAGGAATTATCGGCCCCAGGATGCACCGTGGGATGAAAACAAGCCAAAGGCAGAAGTGTAATGCTTTGGGCAATGTTCTGCTGGGAAACCCTGGGTCCACCATCTACCTAAACATCACTGCAGATCAGGTACATCCTTTCATGGTCAGTGGCGTAACTACGAAATCTGTGCCCAGGAGCAATTCCCAGCATTGGTGCCCACCTCCCCCATCGACTGTCTCAGTTGCAGAGCAGGTTGTCCATTTTAATTCCTTTGTACACGCAAAAATATAAAATCGTCTTGATAAAGGTAAAATTGCTTTAACTAAGCCCAAAATTGCCGAAACTTCTTAACAATTTTTGCAAGGTTGGGGGAAATTTTTTCTCTTCTTTCTGTCTACACCCTTGTATACTGTATCATACTTTATTTAAGCTTCCATTGGTGGTGCAGGGTATATCACACCCCATGGTGATTTTCCCTTTAAATGAATTAAAAAACTTATTTATTCTTAAGGACAATCTACAGTACATACCTCGCATCACCAACGAAAAGTTAAAAATCAAAATCAAGTGAAACCAATTATACGTAATTTTTCTTTAAGGTTTAAGAAAGTAATTAGAAAAAATTGAAGTGTATAAAAATTTTACATTGATATCTTATCACTATTTAAAATTCCTCCTTCCTTTCTTTTCGTTTTGCAGAGCTGTCAATCACATGGTCCAAATTCAATGCACGAGCTCTTGATCTTTCAATTGATATAGGTGCTAAAGCACTCAGGCAATTTTTTCTTTTTTTTTTTTTTTTGATTGGAGGTTTAACGACCACCGTGAGCAACTCAATGGGCTATAAGCAGTCGCCCGTCCCTAATTTAGGGTCACTGGTTCCAGGGAAGGGAGAGAGCCAGTGCCGTAAGACAAACACAACATCCATGCCTCACCGGGATTCGAACCCGGACCCCTTTCGGATGAATGGTCAGAGGCCATCGCTTAGACCACTGCGCCACCGGGGCCACTCAGGCAATGATGGACCATATTGCTTCTTACGTAGTTCTTTATTGTCTTTAATTTGGAGAAAAAACCCCTCTCAGTCGTTGCAGTAGTCACTGGCAATGTCATAAAAATTAAAAATCCAGTTATAACACCCGGAAAGCTGCTGGATGTTTGACTACGTATTAGTATCATGTTTGACAGTTTTTGGAGATGGCTAGCAAAGCAAATTTTCAGCCGTTATAATTCTGGACCCAGATCTCCAGAAATATCTGATGGATATGTTGCAGCTAGCCTATCACTTTGGTGCAACACCTCTACATCGGTCAAACAGTTGTTGGTAGCTGAGTTGTGGTGGACTTGAACTATTCTTTATCTTTATTTTTTTTAATACGATTTTTTTTTACCTTGGCTGGAGCAATTTTTTTAACATTTCACATTTTAATGATTTTTTTAATATGAAATTTTTTGCGCCCCCCCCCCCGAAATCTTGCGCCTGGAGCATGCTGCTCCAACTGCTCCCCGGTAGTTCTGTCCATGTTCAAGGCAATGGCATTCCCCTCAAGTAGTGTCTTCTTTCATCAGGATAATGCAACATGCCACACTGTCGGAATTGTCCATGAATGGTTTACGGAGCATGAGGAATACTTCCAGGTGTTGCCCTGGCCCCCAAATTCTCCAGACAGCAATCCAATTAAGCATCTGTGGTTTGTGTTGGAACAGCAAATCAAATTTACTGTGGCTCAACTATGTAACTTACAACAGTTAAAGGATCTGCTAGTAACCCATTGGTATTGGATGCCACATCTTTAAAAATCTTGTTTTGACAGCATGTGGAGGGCCAACATCATATCAGGCCGGTGGTCATAATATTTTGGCTCTTCCATGTGTATACGTAGTGCAACCAAAAAGTTCCGAGACTAGGTACGTAGCGCACCAACAGATGGCAGTACGCGAATGCGTGAGCAGCAGTCGAGGGCAGCGACCTTCATGAGTCATTGTGCCGAGTGGCATCATTCTGTGAACATCGGGAGCCGTGCTACACGATATTTGGTGACTACATGCAGAACACAGCTTCGATTTCAGTATGGACGGCAAACTAGAGCAGCGAGCGAGCATCAAATTTGGTGTCAAACTTGGCAAATCGGGAACGGAGACGCATGAAATGTTGCGGCAGGCTTATGGCAATGAAGCAATGAGTCATGTGAGATGTTTTGAGTGGCACTCGCACTTCAAGATGGCACTAGAAGACGACGAGAGGTCAGGGCGACAGTCCACGAGCAAAACCCCCCCAAATGTGGACAAAGTTAGGCAACAGGTTCATGAGGATCGTCGGAGAATCATTGAGAACATTGTTACCATTGTCAGTGTGTCATACAGTTAGACATACTCTGTCAAGATCTTCGTCAGAAGGTGGTGAATGAACCAACACTCCTGTCGCAGGTCATCACAGGGGACAAGACTTGGGTCTAAGGTTATGACCCGGAGACCAAACAACAGTAGTCGCAGTGGAAGAGCCCAGCATCTCCATGACTGAAAAAGGAACGACAGGTCCGGAGCGCAACCAAAAGCATGGTCATTGTGTTCTTCGACATCCGTTGGGTTGTGCGGCGTGAATTCGGCCCCCAGCGCCAGACCGTCACCGCCCTTTTTTCCTATGGTGTTCTGGGGCATCTTAGGGAGGACATTTGTTGCAAACGATCTCAAATGTGGCGCAGGGGCGATTTCCTGCTCCATCACGACAATGCAGCAGCTCACAGAGCATTAGCAACACGCCAGTTTTGCAGCCACAACAGCATGACTACCCTCCCGCACCCATCTTACTCGCCGGATTTGGCCCCCTGCGACTTCTTTCTGTTCCCGAAGATGAAGCTGAAGCTCAAGGGTCGCCGTTTTGAAACCGTGGACGAGATCCAGTGCGAATCGCAGACTGTGTTTGACACGATTCGTAAACAGGACTTCCAGGGAGCATTTCAACAGGGGCAAAAACGCTGGCAGCAATGTATCGCTTCCCAAGGAGATTACTTTGAGGCAGATCAAAGCCAGACTTGAGTAACGTAAGTACTATGTTGTATATCGGCCTAGTCTAGGAACTTTTTGGTCGGACCTCATATTACACACCCTCAAATGGAGGGAGATTTTTATGGGGGGATGTCTGAGAAAATTTAAGTGGTGCTGGAGGGGTGTAGCGGGTTGTCTGTGGTTAAGAAATGAGTATGCTTGCATTCAAAACACAATATTCTCTGTTTTTGCATATGGCATACCTATTCACCTAATAAAAAAAAATCCTTTGCTCAGTTTCTCTTACAATATTACCATGAAAGGTGCATTAACATTACTGAGGCTATCTATACCACTGGTGGTCACAACCTTTGAACCTATAAAAACACCCATTAAAAAAACACCTCATATAACACAATTTCCACTCAATTTGTGAAAGGCGTATTTTCCAAAGTGAAAACAGATCATTTATGCACTATTTTAACTTCACTTGGTAAACTAAGTACAAACTAGACTGATTAACATATGTAGGTTTCTTGATATTACACTTTGATGGTTGCTTTGCTGTACTATTTTGAAGACAATAGAATCAGCAGTTTCTTTAATTAGTTGCTTTCTCTTCTTCTCTTCATAGGTGCTAATAATTCTGTATCAAGATGACGAATGACCGCTCAGATCCTTGGCGTATAGGAAGTGTCAAGACAATTAGCTACTGCACACTATGTGTTGCTGTAGTGGGATTCATACTGCTGATTGGTGGAGCGGTCCTGACAGGAATCGCATACACAGAAGTGAGGCCGAACATAGCTGATGAAAATTATGATCGCTACATTAAAGCTAATTCTAGTCGTGTGGTTGGTCCCATTATGCTAGCTTTTGGACTACTTTGCATCATTGGAGGCTGCATCTTCTTCAGCATTACAGCGTTTTCTTCTTCAACCACACGGTACGCAAATCAGAATTTAAAGTACAACGTCAAATCTAGCGTGGAGAATATTCCCAGTGCAAATGAAAAGATGTTGACCCCTGTCTGAATGATGCTTACATACAGTGATTAAAAAGAAGGATTAAATATCAAATACGAAAGAAACAGAGAAAATGTGCGCATTAAAATTACAGAGCTTGTGATGGAAAAGAAGTGTTCTTTTTAACTTTTTCTGTTGCCTTCACCGATGATAACATAATGATGTGCAAAACTCAATCAACAACAGAGTAACTCATCTGTGCGTAAGAATAAAAAAAGCATACCATTTAGTGAATGGCACCTTTCAGTATACGACAAGTTATGTCTTATTTGATACTATGGGCTGAACCACACTTTGACTGCAACAATTTTTTTAACAAACCAAATATTTTTTGTGACTCTCTGAAATTAAGTTTTTCTTTCTATGTTTTCTTCAAAAAAATTTAACATCTTTAAAATAAAAATTTTTTACTGTCATTAGATAAAGTTGTAATATGTTATAAAATTGTGAAGACTTACAAAACCATTACACATTTTGTCAAACTTCTGAAGTTTTATTGCCATGTGGGAAAATGTAGAAATGTAATAAATGTATTTTAGAATAGTACTTAAGTGTTTCTTGTTTCCACAGAAAATAATAAACTTCCAGCTTGCAAGTTCACTAATTTTTTACAAGTATCCTTTTACTTCACAATCTCAGATCCATGTTTCTATAAATGCAAGTTGATTCTTACCTTTAAAAAGTTTGCATGCCTGTGGTGGGATGTACTCAAACTAAATTTACTCAACAAGCAAGAAGGACAGAATCGCAAAGCTTGTTTAGCCTGCAGACGACCAATGGGAGCATGGAATTCTTTTGAAAGAACTTTACAGACTGGCAAATTGCCCTTCAAAAAGTTAGTCTACAGCAAGGAAGTTAGAATAAGATATCTGGAGTTGCCCTTGTTAATGAAGCAGTACCACTTTGCGTGAAGCCTATAACCACGAGCGATGGCTGTCAAAGTGTGGGAAAGTTGATGGTTTTCAATGCTATTGCAATGCATTTTGTGTCGGCCGTATTGCCTTCTTTCGTTATAAATATTTCCAATTTCGCATCGTAACTTGTTGCCAATGTGTGAGAAAATGCTGAATTTATAAAATTCTTAATTATTTTCAGGCTCCTTCCCATTTTTATCTTAAATTGAAATACACGAACATTGGTGTAAATTCTAAACAAAATGTAACATTAAAATTGAAAACTTCACTCATGTAAGAAGTATAATTCATTCCGGTTTGATATTAACACGGTTTCTGCGACCAAAAACCACGCAATTCCAAAATGCAAACAGATGAAATTACATAGGTATCATGTAAACAATGGCGAATTCCCACACTTTGCGGCTTCACGGTTAAGAGACCAGGGCATCTCCAGAAGTATTATTCTAACCTCCTTGGTCTACAGGTACAGGGGTTTATCAAAACAATGGAACACCAATTGCAACTAGAGTATAAGTAATGCATTGTATGCTAATCACAGGAATGACATTACCTGCAATGTGAAGTATATTAAAGGGTGCAGTATGATGCCTGCTATCATGTAGCAGTGTCACAGTTGTAGGCGAAACAGCTGTTGTTGAGTACTTGTCAACAATGTCAGATTTCAGTGACTTCAAAAAAGGTATGATCACCGGAGTGCATCTTGCAGGAGCTTCAATAACTAGAATGGCAGAAGTAGTAGGTGTAACATGAGGAACATGAGCAAAGACTGCAACTACCGTAATTTTCATTGTATAATCCGCAGATTATGTCAAAACAGTTCAAAATATAGGTTCTGCAGTTATATGAAGAATTAAAAAAAAAAGTTTTTATGGCCCTTGAATTTTTTTTTTAATCTGCAGCGTAATTGTGCAAGAAAGGGGATATAATTGGAAAAGGAACTCCATCGGAAAATGTTTCCTCAGTTCAGGAGTTTGTACAGAGTGGGGAGGAATGTCGTAATGAAAGATCAAGAAAGTTGTGGGTAGAGACGGCGACATGACTGTCGTGCCATATGAGAAGGACAACTATGACTGTTGTGCCATATCTGTTTACATCAACCAGCCAATGAACGCACGCACTGCGCTTGCTGCACAAACATATGCATTTCTCCTTTCGGATCTCATGGGCGCCATAAAGTAAGGATAATGTGCGCTGCCTTCTTTAGTTCGTCTTTCGCCGTTTTGACCTACGTCGTTGCTGCTATATTTTCCTTCATTGCTATTCATGATGTCTTTGAAAGGGAAACGTTTCCGTTACACTGCTGAATTTAAACTTAAAAGTGGTGGCCACAATTAAGGATATGATCGTGACACAGCGCGACAGTTTTGAGGTTAGAAAACAAGCGCACATTAATATGCGGAAAGCCTTTGTGCCGCGGTCAAAAATATAAACAAATCCATCGATGAATTCCATGCGAGAACTCACGGAAGTTTTTTATTGGCCCGCGTATAAGCTGATCCCCCAACTCTGAAAGCAGGATTTCCTCCACAAACTTTCGACTTATGCGCCAGTATGTAAGGTCAGGTGATGCGCAACATCACAGCCTCTCATTGACAAATGTCAACCCTACATTCTCCTGGTGCATCCTGTTCCCACTAAAGGGGCTCTGACGACCGCCAATAGCGGTATAACTATACCATCGGGATTAGAGGAAATGCTATCGCACACTTACCAACCCGCTTGGCCAGCGTGGTGAGTTATGGCCAAACACCTCCAAAATGACTCCACAACTTAAATCTTGGCCCTGTCTCCGGCAGCTGGAATGTACCTGGCCAAGGCAGCTGCCATGCGACATGAAGGCAGAGGGCGCTAAGAATCCCCGGAGGACCGGACTAGGCTCTCATCTGATTCGGACCTTGGCTACGTATAACGGACGCTCTCTATCTTCTGATTCAAGGCTCCTTGAATTGGAAGAACTACAAAGGATAAGTGGGGCATCGCCAGGCTAAGTGAGGTAGGAGATCTCATTGAACTGAAAAGTGGACATATCTTCTATTATCGTGGGAGAGATACTGGCAGAACTAGTGGTGTTGCATTTATAATAAACAAGAAACTGAAGGATAAAGCTGTAGAAGTTGAAAGTTCCTTTGACAGAGCTGCACGACTCGTTATCCAACTCTCCAGGAGATACCAGGCTCATATTATTCTAACTTATGCACCCACAAGTCATCCTGAAGAAGAAATTGAAGAATTTTATGAGGAAATTCGTCATCTAAATAATAAAGACAAGCAGCACATGTAGATAATTATGGGAGATTTCAATGCAAAAATAGGGCAATGGCAACGGAATGAAACTTCAATAGGTAAATTCAGTCACTGCAACAGAAACCAGCGTGGAAATACTCTCGTAGAGTTTGCAGAGGCAGAAGGGTTTTTCATCATGAACTCCTTTTTCAAGAAAAAGCCACAAAGGAAATGGACATGGAGGCATCCCAATGGATGGACAAGTGAAATTGATTTTATTATGTGTAACAAGAAATTTGTCATGGAAGACTGCAGTGTGCTGAACAAGTTCAATACAGGCAGTGACCATAGAATGGTAAGATGTAAGATGCACCTCAATGCTAAACTCGAGCGTGGCAAGCTCATAAAACAAACAGTGTACGTGACCAACCTTAAAAAGCAGCACAATACCTTCAAATTAGCTGGGTGTAAGAACAAGATGCATGTGGACAAATTATCAGGAAAAACTAAAATGTTGATGCAAAAAGAAGAGAGATGAGGACAATTAAATTTAGAAGACTTGACTTCCGAAGTGGAATATATAGAAATATGCAAGACAGTACGAAAAAGTATCACCGAAGACGTAAGGAAATTCAACTGTGAACTAGTGAGGAAAGCAACTGAAAACAACCAAAGCCTAAAGATAGCAAAGGGACATCTCAGTAAGGGAAGAAAACAGATTATCGCACTGAGAAAAGAAGATGGTTCTGTAACAAGAAATAGAGGCGAAATTTTGACAAGAGCGAAAGATTTCTACTCCAAATTATATGAAAGGGATGATACATGTACTCCAGACATCATGAAAGGTACCAGTACCAGAGGTCTTCCAGTCCTCCCAGCAGAAGTTGCACATGCAATCAAGAACATGAAACAGGGAAAAGCTCCAGGAGAAGATGGAATGACTGCAGACATCATACAAGAAGCAAGTGGAGAAATTGAAACAGTACTCGCCCAAGTTTTCACTTGATGCCTTAATGAAGGGAAGATTCGTGAGGATTGGAACAAAGTTACAATGATCCTGCTACATAAAAAATGTGGCATTGATGATCTCAGGAACTACAGACCTATCAGCCTCCTATCAGTGGTTTATAAAATCTTCACTAAAGTTCTTTCACACCGCTTGAAGGTGACACTGGTTATGGTTCAACCAAGAGAACAAGCTGGATTCAGGAGTGGCTACAGCACTATAGATCATATCCACGTACTGAGAGAACTAATTGAAAGAGCGAGGGAATATGAACTTCCATTGTGCATGGCTTTTATCGATTATGAAAAGGCCTTTCACTCAGTGAAACCATCAGCTGTTACAATGGCTTTGAAATCCTGCGGTATTGAAGATGCATACATTAATATTATTAATAACATCTATGAAAATGCAAGTGCAAAGATTCGGCTGTTTGAGAATACAGCACACATAAATGTTGGAAAGGGAGTGAGACAAGGTGATACCATATCTCCCAAGCTCTTTAATGCTACATTGGAAAATGTCTTTCAATTACTGAACTGGGAAAACAAAGGGATAAAGATTAATGGAGATTATCTAACTCACCTTTGTTTTGCTGATGACGTAGTCATTTTTGCTACTACCCCATCAAAGCAACAGGGTATGATCCAGAAACTTGCTGACAAGAGTAAAGATATGGGATTAAAAATGAACTTTCAGAAGACAAAAGTGATGTACAATGCCTTTACAAGAAATGAAGATTTATCGATTTATGGAGAAAAGCTGGAGATAACAGACACATACGTTTATCTTGGACAGCAGATATCAAGTAAGGGTCACATTGATGAAGAAATTAATCGGCGTATAAACTTGCCTGGAGAGCTTTTGGAAGAAACAGCATAATTTTAAGAACAATGTGCCATTAAGTCTTAAAAGAAAAGTGTTTGATCAATGCATCCTTCCAGTGCTTACGTATGCAGAGACGTGGACCTTAACTAAAAGAGACCTACAAAGACTGAAGACAAAAAGAAGCATGGAGAGGTGCATGCTTTGTGTAACCAGGAGAGATAAGAAGAGGAACTCATGGACCAGAAAAATGACAAGAGTGGAAGACATCATGATCAGAGTAAAATCCCTGAAATGGCAATGGGCTGGACATACTGCCACCAGAAGAACAGACCATCGATGGACAGTCGAAATTTTAGATTGGATTCCAAGGGACAGGAAAAGACCCAGAAGACCACATGGGAGATGGGTGGATGGAATTCGAAAGTATGCGGGTGTAACCTGGAGGAGACTGGCACAAGACAGACCGTTGTGGAAGAGGCTTGGAGAGACCTTCGTCCAGCAGTGGATTGATAATGGTTGATAATGCTGATGACATTGTGTTTCTATGACTTGTTCTGTATCAGCCTTTCGTCATTGGAAAGGTGTAATGCAATACTGTGGAGCTGGATTGGCATGATATATGGATGCCACACCTTTATCCATCCAGAGATAAAAATATGAAAAAGTAACCTTTAAAAATAGATTTCTTTATTTAATAAAATCGTTTTTTTTTACTTCTTCAGACTCCTGGGTCATTATGTAACCAACTTTTACATTGGAAATTCCACTTTCTGTTCAACATCTATGATGTGCAGATCATACAGTGATTTTTTTCCCCTGAATGTCACAGTCTCAGGATTATACGCCGGTGCAGATTATACAAAGAAAAAAAAAATTTTATGTGAATTTCACAGTCTGAGGATTATATGCCGGTGCAGATAATATGACAAAAATTACGGTACCTATCAAAAAGGACATGGCATTGCCTCCAAACAAGCAAATTGTGGATGTGGACACCATATAAAGATACGGGCAAAAATAACCAAACGTTGGCATGGATTGTACAGTGGAAGCAGAAGACCACAGCTCTGGTGTTCAACTCTGCAAATAAAAGCAGAATTGAATACCAGATGGATGATCCTTTCATCATAACAGTCTGTCAGGAACAACAATTTGTACGTTTGGCGGCAATGCCATGTCCTATCAAAAAGGATATGGTGTCGCCTCTAAACATGCAAATTGTGAACATCATACAAAGATATCAGTTACGGATTGGCAAATGTTGGTATGGATTGTACAATGGAAGCACTAGACCACAGCTCTGGTGTTCGACCCTGTAAATACATAGTAGCAGTCAGAGCCTGATTTACGCAAGGGCACATGGGGCTCGTGCCCAGGGTCTCCATGGACTGGGGGTTCCCAATTTAAGCTTTAACATTTAATTTTTATAATTATGGGCAGCAAAAATGGTGACGGCGGCATGCACCAGTTAATGTTCACCAAGCGCAAATATGCATCGATATGTTGCTGAAAAAAATCGATTAAAAAAATAAAATATTATAAAATCGATCCATTTGAAAGATGGAGATAAAATGTTTACTTTTAATTTACAATTTTTGAACATTTATTGTTTCTTGCCTTTATTAAAGTAGATAGTACTTGTTTATTAAGGCAGCACTTCTATTGCTTCATACAATTATACGCGCAATTATAGAATAATTACGTGAAGCACCAGGGGTGCTGCCTTAATACACAAGTACCATTGTTAATTTATTAAGAGTACGATTTATGCCCGGGGATGGGGGAGCCCCAAGTTGTTTGTGCCCAGGGTTCCACTAGTCTTAAGTCGGGCTCTGAGCAGAGTTGAACACCAGTCAAAATGATCTCCTTTCGGTCATAACAGTTTGTCATGAACTCCATCGTGCCAGCTTATGACTGGGCTGCAATGCACAAACCTCTGATTAACAACATCAACACAATAAAATGTGTAAGGTAGTGCAAAGCACATAAAAACTGGAATGTTAAAGACTTGCACTGTGTCAACTGGTCTGTTTCTCACCACTGGAATAGTATGTCTGGCAAAAACCTGCAGAAGTGTACCACACCAATTGTTTGGTTCCAACTGTGAAGCATGGAGGTGGATCCTTGATACTGTGGGGAGCCATATCATGGCATTTCTTAGGGCCATTAATTATTCTGCAGGGTTGCGTCACATCTGTAATATAAGCAGGGGTGCTTATTCTGTGAAATCAAATTTCCTGAAACCAAACCCAAATTTCCTAAAATTAACGTAGATCAATACTTACAAAAAAAAAAAAATCAGGATATATGTGTTACATTCGTAATTTATTTCCCAAGTTCTGGTATTTTTTTAAAGAACAGTGGCCTTTATAAAATTTTACTAATTGCAAATTTCCAGTGTTTGGCCCTTCAAAGCTATAAATAATACTTATAAAAAGTAAAATACTGAGAAAAAAAAATAAAAAAGCTGCTCAGGAAATCTTTGTCATTGCATTGAAACCAATGACAAAGATTTCCTGAGCAGCAACCAGCAGGCATCCCAAAGGAAAGGGGGAGGGGTGAACAAAAAGTCAGCAGGGAGATCCTCCCTAGATTTCTGTGATGATAAGTCTTGAAGGTCGAAAGCAGCAGACAGAGTGGGTGGGCCACTAAGCCCTGTGGTGGGGCAGGAGCAAAGGGGCACTGCCAGGAAAAGAAAGGGGTGAGAAATTTCTGTTTGGAGTAGCTCTGGGCAAACCAAGCACCAAACCACAAAGGAAAGCAAACAGTTAACACACTTTTAGAAGACAAATATAACATTAGGTTGGGGTGGGGGCTAGGGGTGGGAGGGTATTTCTCCCAGCTGAATTGGGTAGACACAGAGTGGACCTGTTTCTTTTCTACTCTGTGGGGGTAGATTGGCAGTCAGATTTCCCAACTCCCAGTGGAATTGAGTTTTGCTTTGGCCACCAACCAAGTGAAACCAGGGAAAGGACAGTGACAGGCCTTGCCAATGGCTATAAAATAAAAATTCTAAAAAAAAAAAAAAAAAAAAAAACGCCGAAAATTCCCGGAGTACAATGCCAACGAAAATTTCGTAAAAAAAAAAAAAAAAATCGCCGAAAATTTCCGGTGGAAAAAAAAAATAAAGCGCTGAAAATTTCCGGAGTACAACGTCGAAAATTTCCGGAATTTCCGGAAAATAAGCACCCCTGTATAAGAATCCATTCCTGGGAACCACCTGCACCTAGAGTTGCAGGCATTGTTCCCTAATGAAAATCCCTTGCTTCAAGCAAATAATGCATCTGCGCATTGTGCAAAATCTGTCAAGTTGTGGTTTGCAGAGCATGAGGATGAGGTACCGCAGATACCTCATCCTCATGAGGTGGCAGATACCCTGGCCACCTCAATCTCCAGACCTTAATGTTATTGAACACTTGTTAGAATATCTGGAGCAAAAGGCCATATGACACTTTCAACCTCCTACATCACTGGCACAGTTGGGACATATTTTACAGGAAGAATGGTCCAAATTCATTATCATATGTGCATGACTTGTTAAAGTCTATTTCACATAGAATTACTTTTGTTAGAACAGCCTGAAGTAGGCCTACAGCTTTTTAATAAAAAAGTTCTCGACAAACAGCATGTTTCCATTATTTTGACCAACCACCCCTGTACACACACACGCACACACACACACTATATATATATCGCTAAGCTTTTATCTAACATTCAGAGGTTACAGGGATCATAACATACTTATAGAAAATTTTAGACAGGAATTTTTAGAAAATTTTTAGGATAATTATAGGAGTGTATTTCAATAAACGTTATTCTTGGTGCTAGATGTATATTTGTTACTTGCTCTCTTTTCATTCAAGTATATGTTGAATCAATACATGCTACTAGTACACTATTACCCTCTCCTTTCTTTTTCAGATTAATGTAAAAAGTAAAACCATTATTTTTATACATTAGGCATTATGTGAAAAAATTTTATACATCGTAACGTGCTACACATCCAAATTTTTCATGTAACGCCTAATGTCTTAAGTTTAAGAATGATTTGTTTTGCATGTTTAGTTCTTATCTTTTCCCAAATTATTTTTAATCTATAAGTAAGAGATACCAACTATAAATAATCTGAGATAAAAAAAAAAATACCATTTAGTTCTACAACATCACACCTTAACATTTTGTTTTCAGGATGAAACCTTGATTAAAAATTCAATTACATTATCTATTCAAATCAGCACAAAGCTCTATGCTGAATCGAGAATATTTTTTTTACGTGGCTCAAAGTATTACTATATTAACGTATAAACATTAAACGTTTACTGTTCATCACGTTCTTCTTGGTGCAAATATAGCCCTCCGACGTGGCGGCACATTATATGTTGGACGTCATGTTGGAGGGCTATATTTACACCAAGAATAACATGATGAACAGTAAACATTTAACGTTTATATGTTAATATAGTAATAAAAAACTCAAGTTGAAACATTACATATTCAAGTTCCAGTTTACACATTAATATATTGTTGAACCAGAAGCAATTCAGAATTTTCATAGGGAAGTTTTCAGGTTTCACATTAAATTATAATAATATCTTAAAATGGTAATTGAAAACCATGAACTAGGTACAGTTGCACATTAAATTATTTTTTCATATTATTGTTTTAAACTTTTCCTGATAAGCCTATCTTTTTCTGCTTCCACAACAGCTAATTTACTTTCAATTTTCTTCATTTCAGCTGAAGCTTTTTTATGAAATTTTAGGAAGAATGGTAAATTTTAGGTATAACTTCAGTAGTTTAAGGAGGATCACAAAATATTAGGAATTATAGGAGGAATGCGATACCTGAGGTTAGCTCCTCAAAGTAAGATTTGCCAAATCAAAGTTACTGTTGGCATCAGATTTTACTTACTGTTGATGTAACAAACATCTCTATTTACAGCCATCTTGGCACACAACTTGAGCTTCACTGACATGCACTTATGTCTCATACAAGATATCTTAATTTACACTCATCTTCTCTTGCACACATTCTGAATATGATCTTTCCATGATTTTCTTGCCCTTACTATGCCTTTCTTATTGTTACGGAAGGCTGAATAAATTATTTTACACTTCTCAATGTAAAACTAATTTTTCAAATCATACTAACAGGTGCAGAGATACAGACAGCACCTACACATGGACAGATATTGATACTATAAGCATGTTCTTTTTATCAAAAGATGTGCTAACAGGTATCACACTGTTCAACATCAGCACTAAAACATTATGATTAGGCTGAAATTTGACATCAGCAACTGTTGTTTTTTACAACCAATGTGTTTCTTTCTTTTTTGAAGTTAATTGAGTGACTTGTTATATGTGTATGTCACCCAAATCACTAAAATTCATATAGCAGAGTTTCCAGAGTTTCCCCAAGCTTTGTTTAAGAGTGACTGAATAATCCAACGGAGCGGATTCATCCTGCAGGCAAAGCATTATGCAGCAAAACCTTTGTTATACAATTCTCTAGGGGATGGCTTTGAAAAATGCATAAATGTAAAAACATATAAATGAAATTTCAAAATGATAAATACTGTTGTAAAATTTATGCTTTAAAGCAATATAAGATACTAATAAACTGAATGCCGTCTGTGCACCATATAAACCAGGGCTCACCGTGGAACCTCTGGTTACGTTTAATTAAAATATACTGAGTATAAAAGAAACATACAAGATCTTTTGGACACCCTGCACCGGGATCCATCATCAGATACATAAAAAAGAGGTAGAATGGGCTGGATACAGACAACTTATAATTTCACATGTGACGCAATTTGCGAACTGCCATCTGGTGTGTAAACCAAACAAATTGATTACAATACAATAATGATTAAGTCAAGCAGCAACATATTAAATTGGACAGACATGTGCACTGTAATCAGTAAACAAAAATGTCCACGGTCTAGGTATGACATATGGAAGAGTCATTACAACACATATGCCGATTCCATGCAATAAATAGACTTTCAGTAAATGTTAATTGAGACTTCTTACTTGGTGTAGTGAGGATCTCCGCTTCTGTCCAGATTGGTGCATGGGTTCCAGAGAATTCGGGAGAGAGCGGTTGTTTTGGCACCCACTCGGACATTGTACATGTGTTCCTTCACTCTGGTATTCAAAGATCTGGAAGTGGAACCGATGTACTCTTGGTCAACCCCAGACGGGTCTGTCGCTTTGAGTGGGATGCTATATACACCAAATTTAGTGTTCTTATGCACCGAGTCTCGATCTTTCCTAATGCTCTGAGAAATATTTCTTGTTTTGACACCAAAACCGATTCCATGCGTTTTACACACATTTTTTAAAGTGTTGACCAAACATGGTACAAAACCGATTGATCCCACATACTTACTCCTTCTGGGCTCTCTCGATAAGGTGATGTCATGTACATGCAATAATTGACAAATAATGCTATATACAAGGGAGTCACACATGTAAGGTCAGGGATGTAAGGTCAGGTGATGCGTAACATCACAGCCTCTCCTTGACAAATGTCAACCCCGCCTTCTCGTGGTGCATCCTGTTCCCACTAAAGGGGCTCTGACGACCGCGAATAGCGGTATAACTATACCATCGGGATTAGAGGAAATGCTATCCCACACTCACCAACCCGCTTGGCCAGCGTGGTGAGTTATGGCCAAACACCTCCAAAATGATTCCACAACTTAAATCTTGGCCCTCAGTCTCCGGCAGCTGGAATGTATCTGGCCAAGGCAGCGGCCAGTGCGACATGAAGGCAGAGGGTGCTAAGAATCCCCGGAGGACCGGACTAGGCTGCCATCTGACGCCGACC
The DNA here is from genome assembly GCA_039090855.1 of Macrothele yani. Lineage (NCBI taxonomy): Eukaryota > Metazoa > Arthropoda > Arachnida > Araneae > Macrothelidae > Macrothele > Macrothele yani. The sequence continues at coordinate 9,900,588 of CM077014.1, forward strand.
TTGGCTACATATAATGGACGCTCCCTATCTTCTGATTTAAGGCTTCTTGAATTGGAAGAGGAACTACAAAGGATCAAGTGGAACATCGTCGGGCTAAGTGAGGTAAGGAGAAAAGGAGAAGATCTCATTGAACTGAAAAGTGGACATCTCTTCTTCTACTATCGTGGGACAGATACTGGCAGAACTAGTGGTGTTGGATTTATAATAAACAAGAAACTGAAGGATAAAGTTGAAGAAGTTGAAAGTTCCTCTGACAGAGCTGCACGACTCGTTATCCAACTCTCGAAAAGATACCAGGCTCAGATTATTCAAACTTATGCACCCACCACAAGTCATCCTGAAGAAGAAATTGAAGAATTTTATGAGGAAATTTGTCATCTAAATAATAAAGGTAAGCAGCACTTGAAGATGATTATGGGAGATTTCAATGCAAAAATAGGGCAACGGCAACAGAATGAAACTTCAGTAGGTAAATTTGGTCACGGCAACAGAAACCAGCGTGGAAATACTCTCTCGTTGAGTTTGCAGAGGCAGAAGGGCTTTTCATCTTGAACTCTTTTTTCAAGAAAAAGCCACACAGGAAATGGGCATGGAGACATCCAAATGAAATGAAAAGTGAAATTGATTTTATTATGTGTAACAAAAAATTCATCATAGAAGACTGCAGTGTGCTAAACAAGTTCAACACAGGTAGTGACCGTAGATTGATGAGATGTAAGATGCACCTCAACACTAAACTTGAAAGCGGCAAGCTCATAAGACAAACAAAATGTATTGACATAACCAACCTTAAAAAACACCATAATACCTTCAATTTGGAACTGAAGAACAGATTCTCTGCTTTAGAAGGCCTAACATTGGAAGAAGTGGATGTTTCTGAAGTTAACAGAAAAGTAACCAAAGCTCTTATGGAAACAGCAACAAAATTAGCTGGGTCTAAGAACAAGTTGCATGTGAACAAATTATCAGGAAAACCCAAAATGTTGATGCAAAAAAGAAGAGAGATGAGGATAACTAAAGAAGATGTGACTTCCAAAGTGGAATATATAGAGCTATGCAAGACAGTAAGAAAAAGTATCACTGAAGACGTAAGAAAATTCAACTGTGAACTAGTGAGGAAAGCAATTGAAAACAACCAAAGCCTAAAGATAGCAAAGGGAATCTCAGTAAGGGAAGAAAACAGATTATGGCACTGAGAAAAGAAGATGGTTCTATAACAAGAAATAGAGGCGAAATTTTGACAAGAGTGAAAGATTTCTACTCCAAATTATATGAAAGGGATGATACATACACTCCAGACATCATGAAAGGTACCAGTACCAGAGTTCCTCCAGTCCTTCCAGCAGAAGTTGCACTGCAATCAAGAACATGAAGCGGGGGAAAGCTCCAGGAGAAGATGGAATTACTGTAGACATCATACAAGAAGCAAGTGGAGAAATCGAAACAGTACTGACCCAACTTTTCACTCGATGCCTTAATGAAGGGAAGATTCCTGAAGATTGGAACAACGCTACAATGATCCTGCTACATAAAAAAGGTGACATTGAGGATCTCAGGAACTACAGACCTATCAGCCTCCTATCAGTGGTTTATAAAATCTTCACTAAAGTTCTTTCACACCGCTTGAAGGTAACATTGGACATGGCTCAACCGAGAGAACAAGCTGGATTCTGGAGTGGCTACAGCACAATAGATCATATCCACATACTGACAGAACTAATTGAAAGAGCGAGGGAATATGAACTTCCATTGTGCATGGCTTTTATCGATTATGAAAAAGCCTTTGATTCAGTGAAACCATCAGCAGTTACAATGGCTCTGAAATCCTGCGGTATTGAAGATGCATACATTAATATTATTAATAGCATCTATGAAAATGCAAATGCAAAGATTCGGCTGTTTGAAAGTACAACACACATAAAAATTGGAAAGGGAGTGAGACAAGGTGACACCATATCTCCGAAGCTCTTTAATGCCACATTGGAGGGTGTCTTTCAGTGGCTGAGCTGGGAAAACAAGGGGATAAAGATTAATGGAGATTATCTAACCCACCTTCGTTTTGCTGATGACATAGTCATTTTTGCAACTACCCCATCAGAGCTGCAGAGTATGATCCAGGAACTTGCTGATAAGAGTAAAGAAGTGGGATTAAAAATGAACTTTCAGAAGACAAAAGTGATGTTCAATGCTTTTACAAGAAATGAAGATTTATCGATTGATGGAGTAAAGCTGGAGATAACACGCACGTACGTTTATCTTGGACAGCAGATATCAAGTGAGGGTCACATTGATGAAGAAATTAATCGGCGTACAAAACTTGCCTGGAGAGCTTTTGGAAGAAACAGCACAATTTTCAAGAGCAATATGCCATTATGTCTTAAAAGAAAAGTGTTTGATCAATGCATCCTTCCAGTGCTTACGTATGGTGCAGAGACGTGGACTTTAACTAAAAGAGACATACAAAGGCTGCAGACAACTCAATGTAGCATGGAGAGGTGCATGCTCGGTGTAACCAGGACAGATAAGAAAAGGAACTCGTGGATTCGAAAAATGACAAGAGTGGAAGACATCATGATCAGAGTTAAATCCCTGAAATGGCAATGGGCTGGACATACTGCCAGAAGAACAGATCATCGATGGACAGCCGAAATTTTAGATTGGATTCCAAGGGACAGGAAAAGACCCAGAAGAAGACCACATGGGAGATGGGTGGATGAAATTCGAAAGTGTGCAGGGGTGACATGGAGGAGACTGGCACAAGACAGACCCTTGTGGAGGAAACTTGGGGAGACCTTCGTCCAGCAGTGGATTGATAATGGTTGACAATGATGATGATGATGATGATGACAAGGGAGTCACCATAGCCATAAGTCCTGGCTATCTCACACACCTTTTTAAGTTCCAATTTCCTGATTTTGGTATTTGACAAGTGAGTAATGGCCCTACGCACAAGGAATCGTATGGCAGCCAATTTATGTGACATTGGATGAAATGACTTGGCTGGGATAATGTCATTAGTGTCGGTTTTTGGTATACCGAAGTTTGCAAACACTGAGTTGTCGGATTTCTCACTAAGGTGAAATCCAGAAATGAGATGCAGTAATTCTTTTCACATTCCAAGGTAAATTTTATGGAGGGGAACACCGATGACATAGATTCCGTGAATGAGTGGAGTTCTTCCAAACCAAATGTCCAGAACAACAAAATGTCATCCACATACCTCACATAAAAACTTGGTACTCTGGGTAATTCTGACAGCAATTTTTCCTCAAGATATTCCAAAATATTTTCAGCATGGATTGGTGACAGTGGGGAGCCCATAGGCGCCCCACTGCATTGGCGATAGATAATATCTTCAAACTTAAAGTAAGTACGTTTTTCGACCAATCTTAAAACTGACAAGGTGCTCCGTATCTCCTCTGGCGAAAAGAGATCAGTATCAGTTAACTTGGCTTCTATGATCTCATGAGCAGAATCAACAGGTATGTTGGGGAACAATGGGACTACATCTAAAGATGCCATTATAAAATGTGTTCCGAAATGTTCATAGGCCTTAATCATGTCCAACGCCTGTATTGAGCTAGAAACTGAGTATTGGGAACAGGTAGTAAGAGGTTTCAAAAATGTAGTCAAACTATTTTCTAACGGACGGGTAGCACTCGAATGTCCTGAAACCAAGGGTCTTACAGGGAAACCTTCTTAATGTGTTTTCAGTGTCCCGAAAAGTTCTGGCTCTCTGGGTCCACATGTCGGGTATAAGCTATCAGTTATGTCCTTTGGTAGCACACATCCACTGTCCTTCGGTAGCACACATCCACTGTCCTTCGGTAGCACACATCCACCGCCCTTTGGTAGCAACATCCACTTCTAAGCTTGGCAATAGTTGTTACAGTGGCTGAGGTAGGGTCTGATTTAATAACCATATGTGGGATGTTGGCTATAGCTTCTATCATTTTAGCTTGATACTCGACCTTATGAATAATAATGATCTGATGTGACTTATCTGCTTTAATAATAGTGAGTTGGGGATTGTCATGTAGCTGCCTAAGTAGCTTTATTTCTTCCTGAAACTTATTATTATGCGATGGGTCCAAAGAATTTGTTTGATTCAGGATTCTGACAAGCTTGTGTCTTGTGCCGTCTTGTTCCTCCAATGGAAGAGCTTTAATTATAGCCTCAGCCTGTGGAACAAACTTAAATTTATTGACTCTATGGAGAGGGTAGGCAAACTTGACACCCCTTTGTAAGGCTCCAATCTGGCTTCGGCTAAGGTGTACACTACTGAAATTGATGAATGGCTGTTGTTCTCGACTGGGATTACCAGCTTTCTTATCCCTAAAGTAATGCTGTCCCTCTAAGCTACAAGTCCTTGCAGTGTATTAATATGTCGCTCTTGACATCTCAGAACCTCAGTGGAAATTATTGCCAAGGTAACAATCAAATATCTATAAAAAATTATTCGATGGGAAATCACTGCCAACAAAGTGTATGCCAAATAAGTGCGTCTTTGTAGTTGATCAATAAAATGACGTTTTAGCCTAATTTCAGTTGCAAGGCGACGTTTCTCAGCATTTCTCAAAACATGGTCATCTTTACGAGATCTCGGTTGGCAGGTCAATTTTAAAAACTTAGGTATCACATTCAAATCTCTGGAGTTGATTAAGAAAGCGAGATGTGCTTGTCCAACCGCAAGTTTGCGTCTAAGTGAAAAATATGTTTTCTGAGCCAGCTCCATATAACCGAAATAAAAACGGAAGGCATAAAAACACATACCATTGGTGGCAGGTAAGTAAGAAAACAATTTTCGTGCAAAGTAACTATATTAATAAACTGAATGTTGACTGTGCACGCTTGTCAGAATCCTGAAGGACACAAGTTTGTCAGAATCCTGAATCGGACAAATTCTTTGAACTCATCGCATAATAATAAGTTTCAGGAAGAAATAAAGCTACTTAGGCAGCTACATGACAATCCCCAACTCGCTATTATTAAAGCAGATAAGTCACATCACATCATTATTATTGATAAGGTCGAGTATCAAGCTAAAATGATAGAAGCTATAGCCAACATCCCACATATGGTTATTAAATCAGACCCTACCTCAGCCACTGTGGCAACTATTGCCAAGCTTAGAAGTGGACGAGTGCTACTGAAGGGCATAACTGATAGCTTATACCCGACATGTAGACCCAGAGTGCCAGAACTTTTTGGGACACTGAAAACACATTAAGAAGGTTTCCCTGTAAGACCCTTGGTTTCAGGACATTCAAGTGCTACCTGTCCGTTAGAAAAGAGTTTGGCTACATTTTTGAAACCTCTTACTACCAGTTCCCAATACTCAATTTCTAGCTCAATACAGGCATTGGACATGATTAAGGCCTATGAACATTTCGGAACACATTTTATAATGGCACCTTTAGATGTAGTCTCGTTGTTCCCCAACATACCTGTTGATTCTGCTCATGAGATCATAGAAGCCAAGTTAACTGATACTGATCTCTTTTTGCCAGAGGAGATACGAGGCACCTTGTCAGCTTTACAATTGGTCCAAAAACGTACTTACTTTAAGTTTGAAGATAGTATCTATTGCCAATGCAGTGGGGTGCCTATGGGCTCCCCACTGTCACCAATCCGCGCTGAAATTATTTTGCAATATCTTGAGGAAAAATTGCTGTCAGAATTACCCAGAGTACCAAGTTTTTATGTGAGGTATGTGGATGACATTTTGTTGTTCTGGACATTTGGTTTGGAAGAACTCCACTCATTCACGGAATCTATGTCATCAGTGTTCCCCTCCATAAAATTTAGATTGGAATGTGAAAAGAATTACTGCATCTCATTTCTGGATTTCACCTTAGTGAGAAACCTGACAACTCAGTGTTTGCAAACTTCGGTATACCAAAAACAGACTTCCACTAATGACATTATCCCGGCCAAGTCGCTTCATCCAATGCCACATAAATTGGCTGCCATATGATTTCTTGTGTGTAGGGCCATTACTCACTCGTCAAATACCAAAATCAGGAAATTGGAAGTTAAAAAGGTGTGTGATATAGCCAGGACTTATGGCTATGGTGACTCCCTTGTACATAGCATTTTTTGTCAATTATTGCATGTACATGACATCACCTTATCGAGAGAGCCCAGAAGAAGTAAGTATGTGGGATCAATCGGTTTTGTACCATGTTTGGTTAACACTTTAAAAAATGTGTGTAAAATGCATGGAATCGGTTTTGGTGTCAAAACAAGAAATATTTCTCAGAGCATTACGAAAGATCGAGACTCGGTGCATAAGAACAATAAATTTGGTGTATATAGCATCCCACTCAAAGCGACAGACCCGTCTGGGGTTGACCAAGAGTACATCGGTTCCACTTCCAGATCTTTGAATACCAGAGTGAAGGAACGCATGCACAATGTCAGAGTGGGTGCCAAAACAACTGCTATCTCCCGATTAGTTGACTCTGGAACCCATGTACCAATCTGGACAGAAGCGGAGATCCTCGCCACACCAAGTAAGAAGTCTCAATTAACATTTACTGAAAGTTTATTTATTGCATGGAAGGGGCATACGTGTTGTAATGACTCTTCTATATGTCATACCTAGACCGTGGACATTTTTGTTTACTGATTACACTGCACATGACTGTCCAATTTAATTTGTTGCTGCTTGACTTAAGCATTATTGTATTGTAATCAATTTGTTTGGTTTACACACCAGATGGCAGTTCGCAAATTGCGTCACATGTGAAATTATAAATTGTCTGTATCCAGCCCATACTATTTCCTTTTTTATGTATCTGATGATGGATCCCGGTGCGGGGTGTCCAAAAGATCTTATACGTTTCTGTTATACTCAGTGTATTTTAATTAAACGTAACATGAGGTTCCACATTGAGCCCTGGTTTATATCGTGCACAGACGGCATTGAGTTTATTAGTATAGTTACTTTGCATGAAGATTGTTTTCTTGCAATATAAGATGCTCCTTAATGATGATTTATTTAAAGTCGAATTGGTGGGGGAAAAAAAAAACAAAAAACGTTGCGAATTATAATATATTTTATTGCACTGAAAAATGCATGAAGCCTGTGAAAATCAAACTTCTCTTTTGATGACTCTACCTATTATAAAATTTCTGATTCTAGATTAAGTAAAATCTTCACACCTAAGAATCTGGAATCAGTGCTTCAGTACAAAACTCACGAATTAACAGCTTTTTATTATTAATAGGATCCTGAGTGCATCCATTTGAAACCAGGATGTTGAATATTGATGATACATCAAGGATTCTATTACCCCATGAAATGATGGATCAGCAACATCACATCCCAGATTTTTATAAATTTTTAAATAGTGCATATGTGAGTAAGTCATGAAATGCCAAACCAATTATTCGTTCAAGCCGAAAGTAAACAACATACCCTTCTCTGATGGGATCAAGGTTCAACTTTGGCTTCACCAAGAAGGAACACAACACTGTCTCAATTCTCTCAGAGTTGTAACATACTGGGTTATAAATAAAGAAGTCAAAGAACCGTGTATTTTTGATAATCTCAAATTCAAATTTTGAAGTATAATTGCAAAAAGTGTATAAGTGAGTGAATTATGCATAACCAAGTTGAAAGAGCACTAGAAACTGTAGTAAAGTATCAGGACTAACACAGAATTATGTATAAAATTGGAAAATGTATAATTGAGTTTCCACTGGATGTTCATATACACTATCTACCAACAAGTAATTGGACACCTGTGATAGCAAAGGAAAACAAAGTTTATTCACCTTCAATAATTGGTGGAGACTCCACGAGCGTCGATTACAGCTGCGACCCTCCGGGGCATACTCTCAACCAGGTGTTGTACAACGGCTAGCAGCATTTTCTTCCACTCGGCTTGGAGAAGACGGGTCAGTTCCTTCACCGATTTCGGACGGTGGGGGCACCCCTTAAGTCGACGCTCCAACTCGTCCCAGAGGTGCTCGATAGGGTTAAGGTCCGGGCTCTGCGCAGGCCAGTCCATTCGATTAACCCCGTTGTCACCATACCAAGCCATGGTGGACCTCGCACATGACAGGTGGCATTGTCATCCTGAAAGTAACACGGGTCTACCCCGTAAAACTGCCACAACGTAGGAAGCGCATGGTCATCCAAAATGGTGCAGTAGGTCTCAGCGTTGAGTCTACCAGGAATTGCGATCAAGGGTCCTGTGCCATACCAGGAGAAACACCCTCATAGCATAATGCCGCCGAACTTCACAGTTGGCAGGATGCGTTCTCCAGGCAGACGCCAAACCCAGACTCTGCCATCCGAACGGTAGAGGGCGAACCTACATTCGTCGCTCCAGAGAACCTGTTTCCACTGTTCAACGGCCCACTGTCGACGTTCTTTGAACCACGTTAGCCGAGCAGCGCTATTGGACTTGGTGATCAAAGGCTTGTGGGCGGCAGCACGTTCATGATAACCAAGCAGATGGGCTTCCTTACAGATAGTATTCATCAAAAGAACACTCCCGGATGCCTGTTGAAACTACTCGCGGATGTGGCCTATCGATTTGGTACGGTTCCTCCAAATTTCTCTGGCCAGCACCCGTCGGTGTCTAACTCCCAGTTTTGTGGGTCCGCCGGGTCGGGGCACATTCCAACAGTCACCTCTCATCTTCCACTTGCCAATCACGTAGGACACTGTCGACTTTGGGTACTCGCTGGATATGTCACGTATGGATCGGCCATTTCTGTGATACCCGACGATTACACCTTTCTCAAAATCAGAGAGCTCCGAAACTGCATGGCATCTTGCATGCGTTGTTGTTTCCCACACGATATTTAATGGCGGCGGCCGTGACGTGCATCAGGACCGCAGATATCGTCGATTGCAGGGGTGTCCAATTACTTGTTGGTAGATAGTGTATATGTATACATGTTATTTTTTCTGCATTTCTAGGAAATACTTATACATTTAGACATTAAAAAATTAACCTCTATCTTTACTAAAATATCAGAGAAAGACAATTTTACAAATATCTGACAAAAAGCATTTTTCCTTCTTTTTTGGATAATACAGTATACTTTATATACATACCACAACACATTATTGTACTTCCTGCAGTACAACTTCTAGTAATCAACTATTAACAACAGTACAAACAAATAAGAAAAAACTCTGCGGTAATTTGAAGAGCCTCTTGTAATCTTCAATACCTCAAAGTTAACAAAAAAAGTGAAGAACCCCTTGTAATATTCAACACTTCAAGTTCAAAAAAAAAAGTTGTCAGTTGAAGCAAATCAAATGCTTCCCTTTGCCTTTATTCATCCCTAATTCTTCCTTCTTCCTTTTTAATTAAGAATGCCAATGAAAAGAGCAACAATATGTGAAGATTTATTTTAATATAAAAAGAATATTTTAATACAGAATGCACCAAATCATCGATTTCTGTCAGACTGTAGCAAATAAGTACAATAGTCCTTTTACAAACTGGAATATTTCACTTCCACCTAGCTTTGATTCACCATACAATCTATCTACAAATGTAATTGGCACCTGAAAGAAAAGCCCTTCATTAATCTCTGACATGTTTCACTCAATTTATGACAGTTATACAAGAACCTTAATCAAACATTCTTGTTGTGCATATGCCAACTTTAAATGTTGAAATAAGAATTAGAGAGTCACGAAAAAAAAAAAAAAAAAAAAAAAGAACACACAGCCCCAAATCGAAACTTAAGAGTAAAAAAATTGCCCTTAAAGACTGTTCAAAATATCGCATATGACCAAACAGAAATGAGATGATTTTTGAAATTCACCTGGACTACAACAATCACTTACTGAATAACTATTTAAAGAAAATACCATTCAAACAAAAGAGATAGCAAGAATACCCTAGTAATGATTCATCATAAGATAAGTAAACAGAAGTATGCAATCTAGTACAGTATTACTATTTTGATCATCATAATAAAAGATTTATTCAAGAAAGCAATATTTTCAGCTCACAGGAAGTACTTTACTATGAATTTTCAATAGTTCCTTGTTAGCACTTCTTGGCACGAAACTTAGTTGCTTCATATTCATTCTGGGCCCATGTGTCTCAAATAACCAAAAAATTAAAAGGAACGTAATGAATTACAATATCAAATCTTTCAATGAAATCTCTAAAAAAAAAAAAAAAAAAAAAAACTGTTGGAGCTCTGGTCAGTTCGTTTAAATACTTCACATTCAACCCAGAGGTTTCACCTATTACAATATACAATGGAACACATAAAACCCTCTTCCCTCACCTTCAATTTAAAAATTATGTATTAACACTGAAAGAGCCAACCGGTGCAGAACACATATCACAATCCATTGCATGGAAGTTTTTCTGTGAGCATACTGAAGATGGCAGATAAGCTTGTTGAAAAACTTTCATGCTGAATAAGCAATGTTATGGGAATGTCAAAGGAAAACAAAATATGAAAACATTAAAATGAGTTTTAGATTTTTTAATATCACTCATGATACAGCCAACTTGAGAAAACCACAACATGCAGCCATAAGGAGATCTTCTGCCAAATCAAAGTTACTGTTGATGTAACAAATATCCTCATTTACAGCCACCATGGCACACAACTTGAGCTTCGATGCCATCCAGTATGGTGTGAACAGGAGAAGGGCAATCCTTAGTCAGGAGAAAGCAAGAGAATAGGAGAACAAGGTAGTGGTGCAATGACAATATGGTTGTCACTGGTATGCACAATAGCCTAGCGAGGTTAGAAACGGTTTCGGCAAAACTTTCTGAACTCAGTGTTAGCCACTTATTTGACTTCCCTTTAGTGGTTATTTATTACAACAGGTTCTGATCATTGCGATTGCCTTCTATGTTCAGGTAAGCTGTTACTAGAGTTCTTTCTCTCTTTTTTTCTATTTTATTGCTCTGTTTATCTAGATTAATTAGCAACTTTCATGGGTGTGGGATCTTTACATGGTTATCAGCAAGGCAATAACCACACTTTTATGTGCATCTTAAGCAACATTCATTTTTCTTTTTGATTGATAATTTTGATATCTTCAAAAGCTGGTTTTGCTTTTTTGATTATACAGTAATGGATAAGACAAATTTTTTGTTTTGTTTTTGCTGACTGTTCCAGTTAGCTATGTGTTGGTGTAGTTGATGTTTTAAGGTTTTTGTTTTTGTGTTTTTTGTACTGCTGATATATACAGTGGAACCTCGGTTATATGTTTTCTGGTTATACGTTTTTCATGTCTATATGTAATTCTACACTAACCCCAAAATATTTGCTGTAGTTTCTATCACTTTTTTGATTCGGTTATACATAATTCATTCATATGTTTTTTGTTTTGTTTTTTGAAATTATATGTTAAACTCTGAATTTAAATTATCAAAAACGCACAGCTATTTGATTCTTTTATATGTAACATGTTATGTAACAACTTTGAAAGAATAGCTAGACATTTTTTTTTTTTTTTTTTTGCAGCCATGAAATAGATGATGCAACTAAAAATTTACCAAATAACATTCACAGTTCTCTGTTTGCTACAAATTAAAAAAAAATTGAAACAAGTAAAGATTAGTGAATATTTTACTCAGACTAAAGCCTAATCAATTAGTGGACAAACTGCTTTGGAAAGAGCAAGTAAGGAATGTGTAATTGGGATTTTGAATATAAGACTAAGTCGTGTTCAGATTTACTACCTAATACTTCAACGGTAAGCTTTTTTTTTCTTTTTCTGTATTCTGAAAATATTAAATTGTACAGAATGTCTTAACCTAGTTCTTATAATGCAATTAGAATAAAAAAATAAAACAGAGGTCAAAATAGACATAAGCTTAAGGTAGGAAATGAAGTATTCATGTCTTACATTATAAATTAGCATAACCTAAAACTACAACTCCCCCCCCCTTTTTTTTTTTGTTCTAGAGGCATTCAAAATTTTACAATAATATTTAACATTTAAAAATTTCTTTTATACTATTTTTTTATGGGCATTCCCTAGAAAAACATATAACCATGGCTCCACTGTATTTTGTTTTTATTATTATTTTTATGGGGGTTAAACTGAGACTTAGTGAACATTTGCCCTGTCAAAAGGCTTCAATTAGTCTTTATTCTTAATAACCAAATTTCAAAAGCAAAATTTTCGTATTAAGAATAAAGAACGAACATCAACCAACATAGTGCTGGTAACTGATGACAAGTGTTTCAATCACATACTGCAATGCAAGCCTGATGAATCCAATCTTGCATATTTTACAAGTGAACTGACAAGTGTTTCAATCACATACTGCAAGCCTGATGAATCTGATCTTGCATATTCTACAGGTAAACTGACATTCAAGTGGTTTAATCACATTCTGCAAGCCTGATGAATCCAGTCTTCTATATTCTACAGGTGAACTGACATTCAAGTGGTTTAATCACATACTGCAAGCCTGATGAATCCAGTCTTGCATATTCTACAGGTAAACTGACATTCAAGTGGTTTAATTACATATTGCAAGCCTGATGAATCCAGTCTTGCATATTCTACATGTGAACTGCAGGATTCAGCCTTGGATTTCATGTACATTCACAGGAAAAAATCCAGTGGGGAATCTGATAGTGTTGGTAGTCACTTGACTGGAATCCCATAGCCCATGTTGTACCAGTGGAATGTAACAGTGAGGGAGTCACTGACCAATGCTCTGCAGGGGACTGCTACTATTGAGACAGCCATTACATCTGAACATAAAGATTCATTTGTCTCCAATATGTCCTGTAGAAAACAAGGGTAACTCTCACCTAATTTACTGAGGATGTGGTTACACCAGTCTGTATGGTATTCATAATGACAAGAGTACAAGGACTGCTGGGGACCTGCATGGGTGGAGTCCATGATTGTGCAGTATCTTCCACACATATCCTACACAGCCAGGCCACTCTCGAGTTCTTGTGTGTTGAATTGAGGGCACACGTGCGTAAAAGTCATAAATCCCACAGCACTCACCCAATTTGAGGATGGATACAGTCTACTGAAGTGCTGCTAAGTCACTGTGCAGAACAGTAACCACCAGGAAAATGTAGTGCATACACTTTAGTAGGTGCACATGCATTTCAGCAGCACTCATATATTGAATCATTTTGCATGGCTGTTCAGAAGAGTACTCCAGTATATGTACAGTTGTCATCCGATGATACTTGATCTTGTTTCAGCCAGCAGGCAAACCTTAAACATCAGGTGATCACTGCATGTCATTACAACATTAGAATACTATGTGTGAAAGGAAGTGACTGTATTGTGCTTACATTACCCACAAGCTTTGCTACCATTTTTTTGTTCTTTCTCCTAGATGCACATGTAACATTTTTTTATCTGTTATACTTAGCCAATAGGTACTGAATGCATACAGAATGTTTTAGGTAGATGTATAACAGATGACTAAACCTTGGTTATCTCTAGGGCTAGGATTTATATCTAATAAAAATTTCAAAATATGCACATACAATATTTATTAAAAATGAGGAAATATGTAGGAAAAGAAACAAAAATCAGTAAAATATGTAGCATATTTCTTTTTATATTTTTCAATAACTTTTCTTTACTTTTAATGGTCATAAGATATTAAAAAATTACTTTCCTTTACAAATTTCAGATTACATTACTCAAAACCAAGGTTTTCAACTAACTTACTGCTATTACAACTAACAACAATATAGCACTTCAGGTTGTCGAAAACAAAGCTGCTTCTGTTTTCTCTCAAAATTCTCGTACCTTTAAATTGGCTGAATGACCTATAAACGTCGCAATCCTGAGAATTCCTTCTTTTAAAACAGCACAACTGCCAGTTAAAGTTCCCTGGAGAATATTTTTTATAGTTGTAATGGTTTCTGGGCCTGAATTTTTTTTTACAACATGATTCATCTTGTGTTTTGTAATTTCTCCAAGGTGTTCGCATGCAGGTACCTTTCTTAATATTTCAAGCGTCTCTTCAAATTTATTCAAATTATTTATCAAAGGAGTATTCGAAGATTCTAGTTCTGTGATGGCCTAATCGACTACAGTCAAATGTGTCTTTAGTAAAGTCAAGTTCTCTAATAAAGTATCACTATCCAGCAGAATTTGTCCTTTTCATATGGAAGCAGAATCATCCAAGTCAAATTGAGAGATTACCTCCTTGATTGTGTAGAAGTTGTCTCCATAATATCCTGCAGCTTGTCACCACGTGCCCTGACATGTAATCACAGGTTGAGGTGGGAGCAGTTAGTCTGGGAACATTTCTTTCAACTTTTCAGTTCTGCTGGAAGCTTTAAGAAAAATTTTTTACCTGTTGCAGTCAATGAATCGGTTTGTGGAAAATTGCAGCGGATCATTCAACAATTCTGTGGAGCCTGTGTGCAAGACAAGTCAAATTAATCATCTTGGGGAAAACAGTACACAAAGTGCTGTAACTACTTTCATCATGCAGGGTGCAGTATCAGTTACCAATTGGTGTACTTAATTGTATTTTACTTCCTCTGCCCATAAAATCTGCAACGATTTGTTGATCAATATAGTGATCGTGTGGTGGTTATATTTTGCTAGTTCTTTGCAAGTAGTTAAGAATGGGATTGATGGTGCTAATTCATTCAGATGTCCAACAATAAATAATATTTCCTCTGTATCTACCATGCGCATCTGTTGTTTCTTCAGCTGTGTTCAGAAAGGAAACATTTATTTTTTCCATGATTTTTAGTACAGTTTCATCGTACATCATCTGCAAGTAATTTTTCTTACAGTAGATTCATCTGGAATTATTTGACTACAGTATTTTTTGAAAGAACTTCTAAACACTGGATTATTTACTTTCAACAATGGGATATCTGAACTCACTAGTGCACGGCATAAATCCACACACATTGCAATTTGAACTGACTTGTTTACTGTTTCCTGGAACTTCTGTAAAAAAAAGCCTTTGTTTCAACAAGGTGTTTTTCACTTAGTTTTTTTTTTTTTTTTTTTATGTTTCCCAGTTTTAATGTATTGCAAAACTTGAAAATGCTCTGGTCACAATAAACAGCAGAGGCACACACACCACAAAAACAAACTATTTCCATCAGTTCTTAGTCCTTCATCAGGAAACTTGTTAATAAATGCCTTTTTGTTGATATAGTTTATTTAATTTTGGACATCTAAACTGACTTAACAACATGAACAGGAAAAATAAACTTCTAACAATGACGTGAATTAAATTATTTAAGAAAAACTGGACACTAAACTATGCATTAAATGACAGATGACTCAGAGTCTGCTCTCTCATCTGAGATGAGGAAGCAAACTGGTGCCGATATTGTGCTGCCGTCTGTCGGCTTTGATGTGTTGTGAAACTTGAAACCATGAAACTTGCCATTTGTTGACTCACAAGTTTGCTACAGTAAAAATTATTGGGTAATTTTGCATAAAAACTAGCAATTTTTGTAAAAATATTTTTAAATAATGGGAAAATATGTAATATATGTAATAAAACAATAAATATGTATAATATTGGCAAAACACATCAAACCTGTAAAAATATTTAATTGGATATTAATCCCAGCCCTAAACATCACATACCAATATTTCATGCTATCATCGGTCATTTCATGGCTGAAGAAGGTAAAAGTTGCTGCTGAAATGTTCTAATTTTATAAATTTCTTTTTACATAACTCAAGCATTGATTTCATTAAAAATACTTTTATGTATCTTTCAACTATCAACAATATTTAACATAGAAAAAAAAAGCATTTGAAAACATTTTACAGACCAGCTGGACACTTTTCTTCGCAATACCACAGTAAGACAGATTGAAATGTAGGACATATGTTGGTCAAATTAAGGAAAAATATAAATCACATCATTCTGACCAAGTTTTACTGCAATACATAATCTCACATTTTCATTGAGATTATGAATAGTAAAACTGATCTGAAATGGACTAACATTAATCCACAGAAATGCCTGAAAAATGTCCTTTTCAGTACAGATTTTATATTTATAAGGGGAAAAGGCTGCTGAAAACTATTATGTTTTTAAATGAAATTTTGCAAGTAATAAAAAGTTATATCCTATATTAGAAAAAGAAACCTGATACAAATATGGTACAACAAAATGACAAGCACAAAGTAGATAATACCAGAAAAGAAAGAAAAAAACAAAGAAACCATCAATCTGCTGGATGCAACTATGAAAATGGTTACATTTTATTCATGGGCTCATAAAAAAACACAAATAAGATTATGTAATGAATTTTATTTAATGTTAGACTGATGTTTCTTAGCCATGGCCATGCAATAAAGCTGTTATGTAAAACATTTTTCAAATTCATTTCAATTATTTTTCCATAATTACTCTAACTTTTATTTTAACAACAAATTTTTGGACATATGCATAAGTAAGCAATATATGCAACACTACAGAAATTTCTTAGTCTTAACATATTCAGTAAAAGTTTACTATATTCCTTAAAATTTACGTTATTGTGAATGAAATAACTGACTAAAATTTCTTTTTTAATGCTGAAGCTCTATAGATGTAAAATGTACAAGTCTTACCTCACCAATCTTGTAACCTAGTTTTCGGGCACGAACTATCATTTCCATCTGAAATACATAGCCTTTGGAAATGCTGACTTCAACAAGTTTAAGAAGCACATCTTTCTTGTACAATCTAAGAAAAATAACTGTAATTTTCTAAAACATCAAATCTCACTAATGCACAAATAATTTAAAATGAGTAAAAATGATTTTATACATTACTTCAGCAAAACCTGTTGAATTTTTAGCATTATAAAAAGGATTTTTGCAGGATGCCTAAAAGTATGTCATTCAGTGTGTTAAGAAGCTGCAGTATGAAAGGCAAATTGATGAAGTTAGTCATTCAAAAATCCAAGAACAAACACTATGGAAAATACCAGCAAACAGTTTTAGATCAACTCTGAGGTATAACATAAGCATGAACAGTCTCCATTTTTATGTTTAGTTTCTATAGGTAAGTTGTCTCTCTATTCTAAAAAAAGTAACTGCCGCTGCTGCTGCTGCAGCTGTTTTAGAAATTTTGCAACACTCTTGCTTTCTTAGCTCGCAGCACAAAACGTATTGAACACAAAAATAAAAAATTTACATCGTTTGTAGAGAATTGTTTGGAGAACACGCTGAAGTAAACCGTTTTTTGATTCTGGCGATACTTCAAGAGCTATTTTTTTCAAAGTTAAGGCAAGCAAAAAAGTGCTACCAGGTCGCGCTCCGGGCACACTAACAGCAACAGAACCATGAAACTTTGTAGGCATGTAGTGTCATGACCGAATTGCACCTCGTCGCCCTCTTTTGAATTTCGATTTAGTTTATGAGAAATTTTATTTTTTTAATTTCACAAAATTCTCTATTTCGCTATAGGATCTATTTAAAAAAACGGATATATGGCAAACTATAAATCCTAACGCAATGCAATTTTTACAACATAAACTTACAACTATCATCCCTTTTTTACAAAAAAAAAAAAAAAAAAAAATTAAGAAAAAGTTATTTTCTGATTTTTAAGTGTTTTCTTAAAGATGCAAAGGAAAGAAACAAATGGCTTGTGTCAACTCTGAGGTATAACATAAGCACCAACAGTCTCTATTTTTATGTTTAGTTTCTATAGGTAAGTTGTTGAAGAAAAAAAAAATTATCATGGATGCTGAAGTAGGCAATACTATGTAGTAGCAGCAGTTTTTGTTGTATGCTGATGATTTGGTGTTAATTCTTCAGAGTCTCAATAACTCACATATATATAATCTTACTCAGTGTAGCTGGATATGTCAAGAATTTAGAAACAGGATGAATGTTGAAAAATTTAAACCTTGTGTACTGAGACAAACCACAGAAATTATTGATGGGATCAGAGAAGGTGCTGCAACACACAAACATTTTAATTACTTGGGTAGAGCAATTGATGAGGCAGGGAAGTTTGATAAAGAATGCAACAACAGGTTTAGCAAAACAGGAAAGTCTGTTAACAAATACATAGTACCATTTTCACTAAGAAAACTACAATGAAAAAGCTTGCTATATACCCAGTCGAGTCACATTATTGTGACCACCTCCTACTTTTGACGTCAACAGCGCGTAGCCAATGAAAGAAGGCATATGTCGTGAGCTGGCTTGGAGGGTATATAAGGTGTGCTGTAGGCAATCTGGAAACATATCACTTGTTGCCATCATGGATAAAAGGAGTGATTTATTGGATTTGCAAAAAGAGATGATTATCAGCTTTTGGGCCAAGGGTAGCAGTATTTCTGAAACAGCGCAGTTTGTGAAACGTTCGCGTGCTGCTGTGGTTAAAGTGTATCGTGATTGGAGAAATGGCACCGTTGTGAATAAGCGACGTGAAAACTGCGGAACACTACGTGCCATTGATGTGAGAGGGGAACGTTGACTTCGAAGGTGCGCGAAGGCCGATCAACACGCTACAGTGGAGCAACTCACTGGCCGAATGAACTAGGGGGCTACCGGAAGTGTGTCTAAAATGACAGTTCAGCGAACTCTGCTGCCCATGGGGCTCTGATACAGATGGATGGTCAGTGCCCCTATGCTAACGAAGCTGCATCAGCAGAGAAGGCTTACATTTGCAAGGCAGTATTGGAATTGGACTTCCGCTGATTGGCAAAGGATTGCCTTCTCCGATGATTCACGTTTTCTGCTTCATCGAACAGATGGACGTTGGCCTATAAGGCGAGAAACATCGGAGAACAGTCTTCAACCATTGCTGGAAGAACACAAGCTGGTGTAGGCAGCGTTATGGCCTAGGGAATGTTTCTGTGGCGTTCTCTGGCTCCACTTATACCTGTGGAAGGCATTCTGGACTGAATTCATTGTAAATCCATTCTTGCAGACCATGTACACCCATACATGTTGGTTGTCTTCCCTGGAGCGGATGGGATCTTTCAGCATGACAATGAAATGTGTCACACAGCTGGAAATGTCCGAAAGTGGTTGGAAGAGCACGATGAAGACATCAAAGTACTTCCCTGGCCCCTAATTCTCCAGACTTAAACCCAATTGAGCATCTGTGGGATCACCTTGATCGTGTTGTTCGCTCTATGGATCCTCCACCACGTACCCTCCAGCAGCTGTCAGATGCACTGCAGTCAGGATGTCTCCACATACCTGTGAACACCTTCCAGCACCTTACTGAGTCCCTTCCAGCCCATCTAGCTGCTGTCCGCACTGCACACAGTGGTTACTCTGGATATTAGCTGGTGGTCACAATAATGTGACTTGACCGTGTATTACATAACATTTAGATCTACCCTCTTGGAGGGGAGAGGGATGAATTTGGCATCCTGCTTAACATCACAAATTACTTGTAAAAAAAATCAGAGTGCTTTTATAAAATCACAGCATGTTTATAACAGAAGAAAACTCATTTCAATACTCTTAACATTTTCCAAGTGATTATTTGACCCTTAAAAATAGTTTTGGAAACCCTTGCCCTCTCTACCCAAAACAATAGAAATTTATTTTACCTTTAAATGATTGTTGTTAGGATAATTTATATTTCTGATGTAGACAGTCTCTGTAATGATTTATGAGATGCATGATTTCTGAGACATAGCTGAAGACCTAATGCATAGTCTTCAGAACATTTTCAAACTTGACATGGAGAGGTTCTTACATATTTAGTGTAACTTTTACAGGTACTATTGTTTTCATGAGTGCTCAAAAAATCTAAGAAAAGAAATGGCGAGTAGTACCTAGAAACTGTGACAAGTATTTCAACCACATCTTGTAATCACTATCAATGTTTTTTGTTTCTTACCAAACTTTTTTTTGTGTTCCTTATTCAGAGTTTATGATTTTTTTCATGAATTTTGAATGTTTTATTTTTAATGGGGAATATTTTATGTTGTGCTGCCATCCAATAAGTTCTCAAAGGTTTTGCATTTCATTTTTGAAAGATTTTTTTCTCTTTCATAATTAATTGCAGTAAGAAAAGAATAAATATATCATCTTACCATAATTTCAGGAAAAAGTAAGATTTATGTCTTTAGTGTTACAGATTATTAAAATAATCTAACCTGTCTTGGGTGTAGAAATGCATGCTATGAATAGCACACACACACAAGGCATAGGAAAAAAATTGTCATTAAAGCAACAAAACTAAGTACCAAAACACTGAGAATATTTTCATGAATGTGTGTATAAAATTAAACCTATACATAACTTGTTGACAGTTGGTGATGAAAATTTAAGTTGCACATAAATTTAGTACTTTCCATGCATTCTATAAGTTAGGTAGCATACTTAAAAGAATGTGTACAATGGCAAAACACAGGAGGTTTATAAAAGTAAAACAGTTGTCATAATAAAACAATTACTGACAATAACACAAATATTACCTTACCGAAAACTTCCAGTTAAATCTGAAGCCCCAGGTCTTAACAGCACTTGTGTGAGATAATTTGCACCTCGACTGTAAAACAATGAAAAAAAAAAAAAAAAAACTGTTCATATTTCTAGTAAAATTAACACCGCCACTGTGTAAAGTAAAACACAAATATATATAAAACAATAAGTAAATTGCGACACAAGGCTTAACTAATTGGCATTATTTGCAACACACTTAATTTCCAGCTAAATACTAGAATTAATCACAAAGCTTGTACTCAACTGAAAATTAAGCCTGTAAGTTCACAGCATTCTCTACTTACATTAATAGCTAAATTCATTAATTTACTGAAGTAAGAGTGACACGATAAGATGCTGTTAGGATCTTATACAGCATAAGTAGACACGCTATTGGCCAATATTTGGTTGCATTTTTTGTGTCCTCATCTTTAGCCTTTAGTAGCGTTACTCCCTGGGTGAGGATATCCAGGATGAGAGCTGGATTTTGGATCATGTTGGTCAGTTGATCTGCCAGATGTGTGTATATACAGGTGAAACTCTTGTACCAGTAGTTGTGGATGTTATTGACACCCGGTTCTTTCCAGCTGTGTATCTTAGCTATGGCTTCCTGAAGGTCCTCTGCTGTGATCTTCCAGTCAGCCATTTCCTAATATTGGCTTGCTGTCATTTTTTTCTTGTTGTAGCCATGAGGCTCTGCTGTTGTGATTTGTATTTCTCGCTCAGAGGTTACTCCAAAATTCTTCTACTGCTTCATGTTCTGGTGGCCCTTTGCCTTTGGTATCTTTCTTGGCAATATTACTATAGAAGCTTTTCTCATCGTTTTTTAATGTGTTATTGTCCATCTTTCACTGCATGTTCTCTTTGTATCATGTCAGTCTCTTGCTGATACTAGTAGACTTTGTTTCAGCATGTCAAAGTATTCTTCCATTTGCTGGTTCTCTTCAAACTTGTTGTGGACTTGGGCGCTTTTCAGGATGAGCTTTATTTTTCCTACCAGCTTCTTGGACTTATTTCCCTTTAGTTTATGTACTGCATGATGTGGACAATATTCTCCCACAGATCATCAACTCAGCCCTGTAGTCTTCTTTGCCATGCTGGTAGTATATACTTCCTGGTGCTTCACTCCTCCTGACGGATGGTGCTTTTTCAGTTTAGTCTTGTGGCTGCAGCACAGTACACAGCTGTGTAGATGGATTCTAACATGGTGTCATTCTCAACTAGATAGGCTGGTATCACAGACTTGTTGAGGTGTTCTCTTATTTTCCATAGATCTGTGTTAGGTCTTTTGCCTCAGTATTTTATATCTCATGGTGGAGTACATTCCTTCGAATTCTAGGACAGCTGTCCTGAATTTGTTGGCAAATGCTGATGGCTCCTGCTGGCTTTGTTTGGTCTGTTCTGATACAGTCTTATGCTGGTTATCAGGTATTATATTCTCTTCTGTAGCAGAATGCTGTTCACTGCTCTGTGGTTGCAGTTGATCACCCAGTTCTTGCTTGACGGCTTCTAGGGCAGCAGATGGTATCATGTTCTTCACGACTATAGTCGGTCTCTGATTCGCTAGTCGCTGTTTGCTGACTTTAATGTCCGAGTATTGCTGTCACCATTTGATATACAGTTTCTTCCTGTACATTGTCATCTCTGTCTCCATTTTAGCCACTTTGGCGTATGTTCGCATGATGTACATGTTCATTTCTGGACACCATCCCATACGTTGGCCCATACTTCGGTCTGGCTAGGTCTTGGGCTTAGTTTCCCCAGAAGCATCTCCGGCTGATGTGTTGACTATTTTTTGTGGTAGCCATGAGAGGGGCAACACCACTTGCTTCATTGCTTCCCTCCGGAGACTGTAACTTACTTTTTGAATAGGGCCCTCTACCTAAGGCTCGGACACTAGTGACTTTATCTGGTGCCACACTTGATGCAGTATGTGCTAATCTCTTTCTTAATATCATTCTGACCGAGTTGAGATTTTTCAATATGCAGGTTCTTAATGTGGATATTTTATCTTTTTAACTGAGTTTGTTAGCACTAGATGGTGTCATGTATTCCTACAACTGTTTCAACACCTTTTAGGTAGGTAATCTCAAGTCGAAATCCATGGTGGCTGGCGATGGTTCCAGTTGGTATCAAACCTGGGACCACTAAGTTAGCTGCTTACGCTTTCCACCAGGTTTCAGTGGCCTAATATATTATTATTTTTTTTTCTTTAGAAGGAATGTCTCAGATTCCTTTAAAAGTGCTTTGGAGTCTTATGAAACATATGAGAAGGGTGGAAAGTCTATTTCCCACACATTGCTTGACAAAAACGGACAGCTGTTAATATTAATACAGGATATATTGAACAGATGCAGCAAATATTTTTAAGATCTGTTGATTGAAAATCCAGGGACAAAACAGGCAAATATTGATGTCAGTGATATGAATTATGTTCATTAAAAAAGCTGAGGTTCATGAAGTAAGAGATTATATCCCCCCCTAAAATGTGATAAAACGGCAGGATGCGACAAAATTAATCCTGAATTGCCAAAGCATAATGGATGTGTATATGCCCTTTAGTCACACAAATGTTATAGCAAAATGGTCTGGTTCCCGAGGACTGGCAAAAGACAGTCATTATATTGATAATTTTTAAAGGGAACATAAAGATTACAATAGCTACAGGGGCACTTCATTAATGTTTCTTGCACAGTTTACTAAAGTACTATGAGTAACAACCTCACAATGTTAGTGAAAAATCAACTGAGTTAAGGATAATATGGGCTTCAGGAGAGGCAGAGGATGCTAGGATGATGTATTTGTATTCAGCTTTCTGAAAAATTTAATGAGGTGAAGAACAAATTTTGCTACCAGTGTTCATTGATTAGTCCTCAAATGGCTGTGTATGAAAGAGCAATTGTTCCTACTCTGATGTATGTTCCGGGTACTGAAATCATTTACACTTGGCAGCATTTTATATATCTGTCAAGTGTTTTAAATAATAAAATTATCTATTCACCTGATCAGTTTTCTTTTAAAATCCCATCCAGCAACACCCCCAGTGCCTAAATAGCGAGTTCCAGATACTACATCATAGTCATTCTCTTCTTGCTTCCTATGAGAGAAAATTCATCAAAAAACATGATAAAAACAATAATAATAATTACATAAAACAAAATACTGTGAATTTGTTTTAAGTAATTATTATAAGATTTTGTTTTATGTAATTATTATGATAACCACATTAAACAGAAGTGTCTTAAGTTACTTTATGTTGATAAAAACTTAGAATAGCATTCTACATTTCTTTCACAAATTTTAAGACAGCATTCTAAATTCTTTCACACAGGATTCATACAGCACAGTTCAAAACTTTTTCCGGGACTATTTAAGGGCTTTCCAGGACTAACATACATTTTCCAGGTTTGCATTTTTTTATCACCAAACATAATATACATCATACATACATATCACTAAGCTGTTCTCTGAGATTCAGAGGTTAGCTCCAAAAAGAAATACAAACTTCCAGATATTTTTACTTATTGTTGTCGTATCAAACTTCTCCATTTACAGTGATCTTGACATACAACTCGTGCTTCACTGATATTCATTCCATGCCGTACACAAGATCTTTTATACTTCATACTCATAATCTTTTTCTCATGCAGACATTCCTGAATCTGATCCACCCATGTCTTCCTTGGCCTTCCTCTGCCTTTCCTTCCTGCCACTTGGGCTGAAAAGATTTTCTTAGTAAGCATTTCATCACTCATTCTTTCAACATGGCCAAACCACTGAAGCATATTGGTCTCCACCTTGCTAACAACATTTTTCTGCACATCACACAACTGCAATACATCTTCATTCCTCACACAATCAGATCGTGTCTTACCACAAACCCCACGTAAGTAACGCATTTCTCCAGCACACAAACGACTCCTATGTTTCTTCTGCAGTACCCAGGTTTCACTGCCATACATCAGAGTAGGAACAATTACAGTTTCATACACAGCCATGTGGGACTCTCTAGAGAACCCATCATTCCTGTGAAAACCTCCCAGAGCAGCTATGACTTTCAAAGAAGAATTCACTCGCCTACTGATTTCACCATCCAACTTGTTCTGTCTGTCAAACATGCTTCCTACATACACAAACTCACTCATCTGGTCAATCACAGTGCCATTTATACTTACATTACATTCAGTGCTACCAGTTCCTCTCTCAAACACCATAACTTTGGGTTTTCCCTTATTTATGCTCAGTTTGAATTTCATGCAAACTTCGTGCATCCGAGACAACATACTCTGCAACTCACTTTTGCTCTCTGCCAACAGGACAGAGTCATCAGCATACATCAATCTGCACACACAGATATCACCAAGACATAAACCACTATTATCTATTTTGGCATCACGCATGCATGCATCCATAAATATATTAAACAGCCATGGTGACATTACACAACCTTGCAGCATACATGGCTTTTACACTATTAAGTAGATTCCCAGTAACACCATATTCATTCAATACCTTCCACAAAAGTGTCCTATTCACTCGGTCGTAAGCTTTCTCTAAATCTATGAAGGCAGTAAACACTTTCTTCCCAACAGCCAGATACTTTTCAATCATCGTGCGTAATGCAAAAATCTGGTTAGTGCAGCCTTTACCAGGCATAAAACCACTATGAACATCCCACACTTTCAATGATGTAAGACCCCGTACTTTTTCAATAACAACCTTACCAAACACTTTACTTGGCACACTCAGTAGGCTAATACCACGATAGTTCTTGCATTCAGTCTGATCACCTTTTCCCTTATACAAGGGAAAAATAATAGCATCCTTCCAATCCTAAGGGACCATTCCTAACTCCCAGCACAACTGGCGAATTTCAGTTAACCAGTCAATTATAGAGTCACCACCATATTTGAACATCTCTGCAGTTATGCCATCAACTCCTGGAGCCTTACCATTCTGAAGAGATTTTACAGCTTTACACACTTCTTTTCTTGAGATCCCTCCTGTGCTATCATCCCTCATTGTGACATCATCTGCGCATGTCTCAGAATCATCTTTGCTTTCCTGATCTAATAACTCACAGAAGTATTCACCCCATCTGTCACTTAACTCATTGGGCTCCCATATCATTTCCCCAATCTCATTCTTCACACAACTTACAACTTTGTTTCCCCTATTTTTCCTGAGTCTCATGCACTTCCAGAAGGACTTTCTATCTTTCCAAAAGCAAGTTCATGCCTTTCCACTTTCTCCTTCCTATCTTTTGCCTTACTGTGGCGAACCAGCTTAGCAGCTTCATGCTTCTTACAGCGATATTCATGCACAGAGACTCTGCCTTGCAACATCTCCAAATAGACTTCCTTCTTTCTCTTTACTGCCTCTTCAATCTCACTACCCCACCAAGCATCACCTCTATTGTTACCCACTATTGTTGTGCCACAGACCTCTCTAGCAGCAGTGACAACACAGTTCTTAAAACATTCCCACTTCTTTTCTACATCCCTCTCACCAGACTTCAAATCCTTCAGTTGTTCTCTGAGTATGTCAGAATACCGCTGATGATCTTCAAGGAGCCTATTAACCTTTATTCTTTCTATCCTGGGTCTCTTCCTATTCCTTTTCCTCCAACCAACATTAAGTTTCACTCGTGACACTACCAAGTAATGATCAGAACCAACATCTGCACCTCTCATCACACGGGTGTCAACAGCTAAGTGTTTCAAACACTGATTGTACACAACAAAATCTATCACACTCTTTTGACCAAGAGTACGATTTTCCCAAGTATATGTGTGGATATACTTGTGGTTTAAAAATGTATTAGATACACACAAACCATTCTCAATGCAGAGTTCAATTAATCTTTCACCATTACCATACACACAAGGATCATTAAACTTACCCAGAACATTGTCAGAAATTGCATTCTGCACACCTACTCTAGCATTGAAATCCCCAGCTATTATAACTTTTTCTTTAGCACCAAACTGGCTCAAAACAGCTTTTAGCTCATTCCAGAAATCTTCTTTCTTATCAGAAGGTTCCGAGTCACAAGGAGCATACACTACAACAATTAAAATTCTCTGAAGTTTCACTTTCAAACGAAACCAGAGAATTCTCTCACTTATGCAACTATAGTGAATCAAGTTGTTCTTCATCTTTTCACTTAAAATCACACCTACACCAGCCTGTCCTCTCATATTATCCAATACTCCAGACCACACACTTGCCGTGCCATTCACTTCTTCTACCCCAATTTCCTTCTTTTTGGTTTCACTTACAAAGAGCACATCCAGTCTATACTTATTCATCTCCTCAATCACCTCACTCATCTTGCCATTTACACCTCTAGTACTCCATACACCAATGTTACATTCACTCAGCCGAGATCTCTTTCTTCTACGCCGTTTAGAAAGTCCAAGTCGATTCCGTGGTGGACCGTCCTTCTCAAGTGTGGTAGGTCCACCATATCCCACACTTGAGTCATTCTTAATATTTCTTTTTGTCTTTTTAATCAGGTAAGTACATCAGTGTGGGGGATTAGCCCACAGCTGAGGGTTCCAGTTGGTCATTCAGCCTAAGGATTCTGGAACAAAACCCAGTGAGTTGGAGTCTTTTTGCCAATGTCACACAGAACTAGCTTGCACCTCTCCAAGATTCACAGAGGCTCTAGTTGCTGTTGTGTGTGCCATTGCTACCACGGAGCGCCCCGAGGAGGCAAACCCATCGCTCACTATGACCGCCTGCACCAAACATAATAATATACAAATAAGTTTTAAAGTGTTTTAAGACAACACAACATGCAATTTGAAAGAAAACAACACCTTCCACCATCGTACGGGCAGCTGACAAATTCCAGCCATGAAGAATACTTTGTTGGGTGACACGATGAAGTCGTCAACCCATTTTTGCACTTCGTCTCATGTCCGGAACCGTACAGCAGACAAATCATATTGCATCGATCGGAACAAATAATAGTCTGAAGGGGCTATGTCGGGACTATACGCCAGGTGCTCCAAAACTTCCCAGCCAATGAGCCAAGTGCCCAAAATGCTTCCTTGACTGATGTGGCGCCATGCGAAGGTTGGCGTCCCATGAAATTACTAGCATTGTCATGCAGTAATTTCATGGGACGCCAACCTTTGCCTGTGAATGGACGTTTCCAACAGATTTCCTGGTTCAATCACAGCAGTTGTTGCTTGTAGAGATCAGCAATAACAGTTTGACGCTATTCCAATAGTTCATAACAGAGCACACCCTTCATATCCCACCAGATTAACAGCAGAACTTTCTTGGACTGAATATTGCATTTCGGTGTTGAAGTTGTTGCTTTACCGGGTCTACCCATTGTTTTTTGCCTTTGGGATTGTCGTACTATATCAACTTTTCATCACCAGTAACGATTTTCCACCGGAAAGACTTTCTGTTTTGTTTATTCAACAGATTCAAACACTTCATGACACGCTTATCCTTGTTCTTCTGGCCCAGGTCATGTGGCACCCATTATTTTCCTTCCCACTACGTGTAAACGATGAGAAATGGTTTGTTAAGTTACCCCCAGTTGTTCAGCTAGTTCCTTTTTGCGTTTGAGATGAAACTTCATCCAGCAATACTTGCAGTTCCTTATGAGCAACCTTCTGCGGGGTGCCACTACGTTCTGGATCGCTAACATCAAAATCACCTGCTTTAAACTGTCTAACCCAAAACTGACACATGCTTTTTAATACAATAATCTCCCCCAGAACAGAACAGATCGATGCACATGCTTTTGCAGCACTTTTTCCTTGATGAAATTCATAAGGAATGCAGTGTCGAATAATTGCAGTATGGATTGCCATCTTTCACCAACCGGTGCGCAAGTGCGTTTGATTGTTGGGCAAACTTCTGTGTGCACATTTTATGCTCTGGACCTACTGACATGACAACAAGGCGGGAGAATGTCGGATATGTAAATCAGCGGTATATGTCACACAAAAAACACTTTAAAACTTATTTGGACACTTAATATAAATACATTAGTTTATTAAAATAATTAATATAGGAAGAAAAATATTACCGCAATAACTGTAAAACAACTCAGATTGATTCTTTATCACCCATTTTTTTTTTTTTTTTTTTTTTTTTGTTTTTTTTTGCTGCACAGTGGGTTTATTATTGCTGCATTCTTATTTTACTTAGTTGATATTATACGAAAAAAAAAAAAACATTATAAGATAGTTATGTTGAATGACTTTTAGTTAACACTTTTTATATTTATTATGTCTCATCATGTGGCTTTTCAATCCAAATACACCCATGCTGGAAATGTCAAAGTTTTTCATGCACAATTTGCAAAGAGCTCTAGATTTGTTACTGGTATCTGGTAACAACCAATAGGAAAATAAATTATTCTCTAACCAAACTTCCTGAAATACACATTTTCCAGCCATGAAAAAAGGAATAAAATAATCCGTAACCAGTGATCGAACAACAAAGAACAACCTTGTTGTTAAATGAACAGTAACAAATACAAGTGATGGAATGGAAAACATAAACAGGTGAACATGAACAACAATAAAAAAAATGGAGCTCAGGTGAAGAGAGAAATACTGAATGCCACTTTGCATTGTAGCACATGCGGGAATGCTTGCATGACAGCCCGGGCTCCAACTACCAGATCTTTTATCGCTCAGTTTACAACACAAAGAGAAGGTAGTCACAAAGGCAGGAATTACCTATCGAGTTTTACAGAAAAAACCAAAAACAAAAAACATCTGCGTCTCAAAATAGTCTTTCATTATGCAAAATAAATACAATTTTCCAGGACTCCATAAGAGAAAATCTACCATTTTTAAGGATTTCCAGGCCTGGAAATTAAAATCTTCAGTTTTCAGGACTTTCCAGGATTTCCAGGTCCTGTTCACAAAATCAGGACACTGGTCTTAGTAAACCTCTTAAAAGCACACTATGAAAGAAATGGGATGAATGGACTTCATTATCAGATGTGATAAAGAACTGAAAGGATTTTATTGTAGAGTAAGCAAAAAACAAATGACTGGAATTTAAAAAAAATTATGTTGTCAGCTTGATTCTCCTTGAGTGAAAGGAGCATAGGGCACAATTCCACCAGAAATAGTTGTACATTCCTTTGAAAAATGTTGCATAAGTAATGTCATGGACAGTACAGAAGATAACTTAATTTGTGATTCAGATGAAGAAATCAGCCATGACAACTTTAATGTTCATATTGATAATGCAACTTTAATGGAAATGGACTTTCAAGAAAGAACTCTTGAAAAATTCCAATAATGAGTTGGACTTTTAAGGTTTTCAAATAGGAAATTTCATAAATTTGCGTAATTTTATTTCAATAAATGCCACGCTTATGAATTCTTGAAATAAAAAGTCAGCTAATAAGCAGATACTGTTTTTTTTATCATTTTCAGCCACTGAACTTGGAGTGTTGGTTTACATGTGAATGAGCTTACATGTAAGTATAAGCAGTTATATAGTTTCATAACTTTTTTTATGAAAATAAACAACTGAACAAAATACATGTTAAGATTACAACTTTAAGGGAAAATATTGAAAATAGAACAAAACAACACTTACTGAATAAACTCGGGAATAAACTTTGGCTGTAACAAAAACAAAACATATCAGCAGTGAAAGTAAAATAAAAATATTTTCAGTACAATTACATTTAACAGTAAAAATCACAATCAGAAGTGTCTATGTTTGTTTAGTACAGAAGTGAAGCATGAAAGTGCTGCTGTACATAAGACATACAGAGAAGCACAACAAGAAGAAAAATGTACAATATGCAACAAAAACTACAATGAAAAAATTATGTTTAAAATATTAAAATGCATCCTTTAAGACCATACAATTATGAAACCATATGATTAAGCACTGATTCTGATTATCCACCAGCAGCTTAATATATCATGGGCTATAAAAACTGGCAGGACATCACCCTGCATATCAGTTTATAAGAAGTGATCAAGGTTAATGAGATAACAAAAGTCTCCACACTCATTTCTTTCAGAAAACTACTTGAATGGCACACATGTATGATCCTCAATTTTTCTTATAGTCAAAACATAATTATACATATATAAAATATATGTATGAAAACAAAAGAAATTTGAAATCACATAAACAAAACATGATAATGTAACCATTAATTACAATATGAATTTAACAATTACATGGTGAGACATATTATAAACATCAGGCCATAGTCTTGGTTTAGTCTCAAAGTTATATTCATAAATTATGGCATAATTCCATGGTTAAAAGTAGCTTGATAGATGACAAACACACTATTGTTGAATGGGGCCACCAGTTTCCATTTGTTCCATAGTGAAATCATTGCATTACATAATACTTCCCTAGACAAAGATGTGGTTCCTCTACCCTCTTGTATGTTCCTCATATGTTTCTTATGCCTTAAAAACTGAGAACTCTTTGTCACTCCCATGTAAAACCTTTTCATGGAATCCATATACAGGAGAATAATAATATAGTTTCCTGTAGTGTAGTCTTTGTCTGTGCTTTTGCTATGGATCTGGGTGGTTAGAGTGTGACTTCAAGCCTGTATTTCTCCAATAAATTATTTACATAGAATGAGAATTCAGGAACATATGATATGCACCCTATGAAATTCAAGACTACTTCCAACGTATCTTTTCTCACTAAGCTTCTTTACGCTTTATGAAGAATGACACACAGCTCCCATTCTTGGAACAATCTCAAATGGAGTTGGGTGAACTGATGCTAGGAATTGTCATTGGCTTGTGGTACAGCTTCATGTCTAATGCAAAGCTTCATAAGATAGAAAGAAGCCTGGTGAAAAGAGATACAAGGGAAGCAGACATCAGTGTTACAGGCATCATATTGTACATTCCTGGATTCTTGTTCTATGTTAAGAATTCATTAAAGAAACATATGATTGAGATCACACTCAAAACCATCCAGATCCATAGCAAAATCATTACCTATTAACAGTAAAGACTCAGACAAAGGCTATGCTGCAGGAATCTATATCATTCCTCTCTCATGTACCCAGTTTTCACAAAAAGGTTTTATGTTAGGCTGATGATGAGAACTCAGTCGCTAAGGTATAAAAGAACATATGAGGGACACAAGAACCATGGCTTTAGATACGGAGATGTAATATAATGCAGTGATTCCACTATGGAATGAAAGGAAACAGGTGACCCTACTCACCACATTCAGGGGCACCACAGTCAGGGAGAGCATAGAATTACTAACAAGAATCAGGGGCAGCTATCTGTCAAGCTAACTTTGCCATGGAATTATGCCATTTATGAATATAACCTTGAGACTAAACCAAGACCAGGCCCTGATATTTCCAATATGTCACACCATGTGATTGTTAAATTTGTACACTATCGTAATTTAAGTGCAACATCACCATGTTTACGAGATTTCAAATACAATTTACTTTTCTTGACTTTTAGTTTAAACTCCAAATGATTTCTGTCCCCAACTACTGTAAGATGCCTTGAAAAAGCCTCCCATTGGTATGCAAAAACTTGGCAAAATACAGGTTTGTGTTACTACACCACTTACAAATTCGTGAGATTTCATCTTTTTATAAGAGGGATGAAGTCTCACGAATTTGTATATTTATATTTTATATATCATCATCACCATTGTCAATCCACTGCTGGACGAAGGTCTCCCCAAGTTTCCTCCACAACGGTCTGTCTTGTGCCAGTCTCTTCCATGTCACTCCCGCATACTTTCAAATTTCATCCACCCATCTTCCATGTGGTCTTCTTCTGGGTCTTTTCCTGTCCCTTGGAATCCAATCTAAAATTTCGGCTGTCCATCGATGGTCTGTTCTGGCAGTATGTCCAGCCCATTGCCATTTCAGGGATTTAACTCTGATTATGATGTCTTCCACTCTTGTCATTTTTCGGATCCACGAGTTCCTCTACTTATCTCTCCTGGTTACACCAAGCATGCACCTCTCCATGCTTCTTTGAGTTGTCTGCAGCCTTTGTATGTCGTTTTTAGTTAAGGTCCACGTCTCTGCACCATACGTAAGCACTGGAAGGATGCATTGATCAAACACTTTTCTTTTAAGACATAATGGCATATTGCTCTTGAAAATTATGCTGTTTCTTCCAAAAGCTCTCCAGGCAAGTTTTGTACGCCGATTAATTTCTTCATCAATGTGACCCTCACTTGATATCTGCTGTCCAAGATAAACGTACGTGTCTGTTATCTCCAGCTTTTCTCCATCAATCGATAAATCTTCATTTCTTGTAAAAGCATTGAACATCACTTTTGTCTTATGAAAGTTCATTTTTAATCCCACTTCTTTACTCTTGTCAGCAAGTTCCTGGATCATACTCGGCAGCTCTGATGGGGTAGTTGCAAAAATGACTATGTCATCAGCAAAACGAAGGTGGGTTAGATAATCTCCATTAATCTTTATCCCTTTGTTTTCCCAGTTCAGTGATTGAAAGACATTTTCCAATGTGGCATTAAAAAGCTTCGGAGATATGGTGTCACCTTGTCTCACTATTTTTCCAATTTTTATGTGTGTTGTATTTTCAAACAGCCGAAAATTTGCACTTGCATTTTCATAGATGTTATTAATAATATTAATGTACGCATCTTCAATACCGCAGTATTTCAGGGCCATTGTAACTGCTGATGGTTTCACCGAATCAAAGGCTTTTTCATAATCGATAAAAGTCATGCACAATGGAAGTTCATATTCCCTCGCTCTTTCAATTAGTTCTCTCAGTACGTGGACATGATCTATTGTGCTGTAGCCACTCCTGAATCCAGCTTGTTCTCTCGGTTAAGACATGTCCAGTGTCACCTTTAAGCAGTGTGAAAGAACTTTAGTGAAGATTTTATAAACCACTGATAGGAGGCTGATAGGTCTGTAGTTCCTGAGATCCTCAATGCCACATTTTTTATGTAGCAGGATCATTGTAGCTTTGTTCCAATCCTCACGAATCTTCCCTTCATTAAGGCATCGAGTGAAAACTTGGGCGAGTACTGTTTCAATTTCTCCACTTGCTTCTTGTATGATGTCTGCAGTCATTCCATCTTCTCCTGGAGCTTTTCCCTGTTTCATGTTCTTGATTGCATGTGCAACTTCTGCTGGGAGGACTGGAAGACCTCTGGTACTGGTACCTTTCATGATGTCTAGAGTACATGTATCATCCCTTTCATATAATTTGGAGTAGAAATCTTTCACTCTTGTCAAAATTTCGCCTCTATTTCTTGTTACAGAACCATCTTCTTTTCTCAGTGCCATAATCTGTTTTCTTCCCTTACTGAGATGCCCCTTTGCTATCTTTAGGCTTTGGTTGTTTTCAATTGCTTTCCTTACTAGTTCACAGTTGAATTTCCTTACGTCTTCAGTGATACTTTTTTTGTACTGTCTTGCATAGCTCTATATATTCCACTTTGGAAGTCGCATCTTCTTTAGTTGTCCTCATCTCTCTTCTCTTTTGCATCAACATTTTGGTTTTTCCTGATAATTTGTTCACATGCAACTTGTTCTTAGACCCAGCTAATTTTGTTGCTGTTTCCACAAGAGCTTTGGTTACTTTTCTGTTAACTTCAGAAATATCCACTTCTTCCGATGTTAGGTTGGTTGGTTGGTTGGTTGATTGATTTTTATGGCGCAAGGGCCATGTTTGGCCAAAGAGCGCCAGACAAAAGACAGACAAACAAACAGTATTAAAAACGTGCTATGAAGCTTAAAATATGGCTGATCAAATAAAACTGAAGAATGAGAACGATGAAAGGGCTAAAAAAGATAATGAAACAAACAGTATTAAAAACATGATACAAAGATTAAAATCTAGCTGATTCGGTAAAACTGAAAAATGAGTATGATGATAGGGCTAAAATCTAGATACGTTTAAAATAGTCAATTTGTTTAAAAAATGAAAAAACAACAACAGTATTGCAGTGGTCATTTAGCAGCCGCTGCAGTGTAGCGCCGTCCTCGTTCAACAAATGAGAATGAAAGAAATGAAAACGTACATCACGAAAACGAACACAGGTACACAGAAGATGAGTGACGGTGAGTCGGCAATTGCACATCTCACACGTCGGCGCAGTGTCGCCACACAGCAAAAAGCGGTGAGTGAAACGACAATGCCCAATGCAGAGACGCGCAAGCACCACTTCCTCCCTACGGTTCCGACGATATGTGGATTTCCAAATTTCAAGATTAGGTTTGATACGATGCAGTTTATTTTCCACCTGTTGGTCCCACAGACCTTGCCACGTTCGCTTGATATGGTCGCGAACCAGAAAGCGGAAATCCCGATGAAACAGTGGCAAGCGTGTGACGACCAAAGAGGAAGCAGATCTAGCAGCCGCATCAGCACACTCGTTACCCGAGATTCCAACATGCCCGGGAATCCAACAAAATTGTATCTGGACACCGGCCTCGAGCATAGAGCAAAGAAGCCTTCGTACGGTAAAAAGAAAAGGGTGGTCACAGCAGTCCAACGATTACAATGACTGTACAACACTCAAAGAATCAGCGTACACCGCAGCCCGTTGATGAGAGCCCGACTGAACATGAAGAAGTGCAAGATACACAGCATGCATCTCCGCCGAAAACACCGTGGCCTCAGCTGGGATCCGCACGACAGAGATGTCATCAATACAAACCGCCGCGGATCCAACGACTCCGTGAATCTTGGAGCCATCAGTGAAGATGGGAGTGTATTCAGAATTGAGGGCACGGTGCTCAGCGAAGAGCTGCTGGTACACTGACGCAGGGGTTGAGGATTTCTCGAAAGATGTAAAGGTGGTGTCAACCATGACACCAAGTGGGTGCCATGGAGGATCCCCAAAGCCCCTGGTCTTTTCAACAAGAGGCAAGTCGAGACCTACATCACGGGCTACGGCAGCCATACGAAGACCAAATGTTGAAATGCACGAAGGCCGGTTCCCGAATAAACGAGTATGCTGGGGATGAAAAACTGCATCGTATAAAGGATGGTCTGGAAGAGATCTAAGTTTCAGGTAGAATTGAATAGACAGCTGCAGACGGCGTAATTCAAGCGATGGTTCGTTCCCGTCAGCATAAAGGCTGGGAATGGGAGATGTTCGAAATGCTCCCGAAACAAAGACGCAGTGCTTGATGGTGAATAGTGTCCAAAGGCCGGAGAACGGAACGACGAGCAGAGCCATACACGATGCAACCATAATCCAATTTTGACCGTATTAATGAGTGGTAAATTCGAAACAAAGACATCCTGTCTGCGCCCCACGAGACTCTCGAAAGGATCTTAAGAATAGATAGAGCCCGCAGACAAGAAATCTTGAGCTGCCGAACGTGCGCACAGGACGTAAGCGCACGGTCGACGGTCAGACCAAGGAACTTGGTCTCCGGCAAAACTGGTATGGCCACACGGTCTAAAAACAGCTCTGGGTCAGGATGGAGGCCACGCCTCCGGCAGAAATGGACACACGCTGTCTTGTCGGGAGATAGAACGAAACCATTGCTATTCGCCGTTTTAACGATCTGATTAATTGCAGACTGCAACTGCCTTTCAATAAAATGCATGCTTGATGACGAGCAGAAAATGTGCAAGTCATCAACATAGACAGTAGCCGAAACCGCAGGAGGAAGATTTGTGAGGAGACAATTAATGCGGAGGATGAACAATGTGACAGATAAAATGCAACCTTGAGGAACACCTTGTTCTTGATGGAATGTTGC
Organism: Macrothele yani; assembly: GCA_039090855.1. Lineage (NCBI taxonomy): Eukaryota > Metazoa > Arthropoda > Arachnida > Araneae > Macrothelidae > Macrothele > Macrothele yani. The sequence goes on from CM077014.1 coordinate 9,936,680, forward strand.
CGATAGCGTCGTACCCAGGCGCACCTGGAACACCCGATTGCGAAGAAAATTTAAAATAAATGTCAGAAGATTTCCTCGCAATCCGCATGCGTGGAGGTCACGGATAATACCGTGCCGCCACGCTCGATCATAAGCTTTTTCAATATCAAAAAATACAGAAACCAGGTGCTGCCTACGCACGAACGCCTCGCGCACAGATGTCTCAAGGTGCAGGAGATGATCATGAGGTGAACGATGACGGCGAAAGCCACTTTGTGATGGTGAAAGTACTTGATATTCTAAAAAATAAATTAACCGGGAATTAACCATGCGTTCAAGAACTTTACACAGACAGCTAGTGAGAGCAATTGGACGATAACTAGAGGGAGACTTGGGATCCTTGCCAGGTTTGGGAAAAGGCAGAACAAAAGCGTTTCACCAAGATTCCGGGAAACTGTGCTCCGACCAAATACGATTATACAAGATTAAGAGATTCTCGAGAGACGACTGCGAGAGATGACAGAGCATGTCATAATGGATGCCATCGGGACCGACCGATGTAGCGTTTGACCGATGCAGAGCCACCCTGAGTTCAACCATGCTGAAGGGGAGTTATATCCAGTGTCGAGAAAAGGCGCAAAGGAGATTCTCTGGCGTTCCGCAGTGGATTTAATCCTCAGAAAGGAGGAAGGATACGCCAGGTCACTCGACACGGAGGCAAATGCCTCCCCCAAACAATCAGCAATCTCCCCGACTCCAGCATATGTGCAGCCGTTACTCTCAAGAATGGAGATCTGGTGAGAGCTGTAGTTACCCCGGATTTTACGAATCTTGTCCCACACACTTTTCGAACTGGCACATGAAGTAAGAGATGAAACATACTGGATCCAAGACTCCCTCTTGCTACGTCGACGCACCAACCGAGCATGGGATTTTGCTCGTTTGAATGTAACGAGATTAGCATCGGTTGGATAACGCCAAAACGTAGACCAGGCCTTATGTTGAGCTCTCCTAGCCGCTGCGCATTCAGGGGTCCACCATGGCTTCGGACTTCTGGAGAGTGTCGTAGATGTTTTTGGTATAGAAAGATCAGCTGCCTGAAGAATACAATTTGTTACTTCAAGAACCGCTGCGTCGATTGACTCTTGGGTCACCATTGCAGAAAATATCAAAGCTGACGGTGTGAAGACCTCCCATCTCGCACGCTCCATCTTCCAATGAGGAGGGCGGGAGGCAGAAGATGGCATGTTCGCATGATGCGAGAGGACAATTGGAAAGTGATCGCTCCCGTGGAGGTCGTTACACACCGCCCACGACCAGTCAGCAATAATTGATGGTGATCCCAAGGTCAAATCAATCGCACTGAAGGATCGTGTCGGTTTATGGAAGTACGTGTCAGCACCGGTGTTAAAAAGGCACAAAGAGGCCGAGGACAGAAGAGACTCTATGCGACGACCTCTCGTGCTGATGCTGACACTACCCCACAAATGATGATGGGCATTGAAGTCACCTAGTAGAAGAAAGGGTGAAGGCAGCTGATCAACCAATCTCTCCAGTACCGAGACGCTCACGTTCTCGTCCGGCGGCAGATAGACACTGCAGACAGTAAGAGGTACAGGCATAGAAATACAAACCGCCACGGCCTGCACAGTTGTGGAAACCGCGACGGAAGATACCGGAACCCTGTGAGGGATGAGAATAGCGACTCCCCCACAGGCTATATTTCCAGACGAGTTATCTGTCCGAAATGCACTGTAGCCTCGAACTGAAAGCAGGTCTGATGGTTTAAGCTTCGTCTCCTGTAGACAAAGGCACACCGGAGAGTAAAATGAAAGCAGATGTTTCACTTCATCAAAGTTTGTCCGAAACCTCGACAGTTCCACTGAATGATTGAAGCCATGGTTATAAGTGAAATGAAAATGAAAATGATCAAACGAAGTCCGGCTCCATCGCCTCTGATGGGGGTTCCCCCAGATCTGGAGGCGTGTGACCAGGGGCTAAGATGGGAGCATGTTTTGTCCCAAGTGTCTTACCGGGAGGCGCACGACGTTGAGTCGTTTCCTGAGATTTTAGAGGAGAAGAAATGCCTTTCTTATCCTGGGCTTTGGTCTTTTTGTTAGAAGAAGTGGCCTGAGTTCCCTTGTTGGTGGTGGGATGAGTCTGCTTCGGCGAAGTGGTGGGTGGCGCTTTCAGACCCCTAGCTCGAGACTGGAGTGCCTCCAGTCCGGCTGCGATGATGTCGTTTACATTGTATGGACATTTAAGGGGGATCTGAATGTCGGTCTGAATGGCAACCGTAGATTTGGCAACCACCACTGAAGCGTATGATCGCCGATCAGATGTAACAGGAACCACTTTTCTTCTGGCCTCAGGATAGGAAATATTTTCCACCGTTTTGATCCTTTGGATTTCCTTCTCCTCCTTCCACTTGGGACAATCTTTGGCTGATGCTGCATGTGAACCCTTGCAGTTCACACAAAACTCAGCCTCGGCCACACATTCCTGCAAAAGATGTTCTGTGGCACCATAGCGTGCACACCGGGGATTGCTCCTGCACGACTGCTGAGAATGGCCATAAGTCTGGCACCTAAAACATCTCAAAGGGTTAGGGATGTACGGGCATACCTCGAGGTGGAGATACCCTGCCTTGATGTATGTAGGCAGGGAAGGGCTATCAAAAGTTAAAATGATGTTCCGGGATGGGACAGACTGCCCATTCCGCCTGAATAGAATACACCGCACACCCGTAACGTGTTGACTCCTCAGTTCTTCAAGTAATTCTTCCTCAGCACACTCAACGAGGTCCTGAGAGGAGACAACACCTCGAGATGAATTTAGGTATCCATGAGGTGTTATTTTTACCAGAGTCTCAAGCAGCGTGGTGGTGTTAAGAAGTGTAGAGCTGTAGGCCACAGTGGACATTTCTACCAGAAGATCTCCAGATTGGAGCTTCTTTACGCTCTTAGGAGAGCTTGCGATGGATTGAAGTGCTTTATTTATCCAGAATGGACTTTTGGCACTCAGAGGCTTTGAAGGGTCTAATGAATGAACAAAAAAGAAACTAGCATTCGAACAATCAGGCACATGCTTTTTAGCGGAAGGGGATGAGCCTTCCTCATTACTTCTTTTGCTTTTTGGTTCGTGGGAAACTTTATTTTCATCCATAAAGAAAAATTAATAATTCGTCCGCCGACTTCCCCACCCACAATCGAGCCCAACGAGGGAGAGCCGGAGGTCCGCAAGCCCAAGTGGACGCAGGACACGGCTCTAGGGATAGCAAGCGGATATAGCAAGTTGATAGGGCAGACATGCGCTCGGCGTGCACCCAGACTTTCCCATGCCTGGGGAACACCCCTTTGGCATGCCCACCCTATCCCCAGACTCACCCAGTCGTACGAGACGACAAGCCGTTAGAGGTCTGGGCTCCACTCGGCCACAGACCTCATTGACTAGGAGTGGGTTAGTTCCCAGCCGCCCGTTTAGGGTGAAGCAGGGGGCAAAGAGGAGTGTTGGCAACTGGCGACAACAACACCCAGGCCTCCAGAAACCTCAGCCTCCAGCATCCCCTTTTCCACCTTACGGGTCACCACACACGGCAAACGTGCAGGTAGGTCTAGCTAACCAGCTCGGAAAAACAAAAGGAACATAAAATGGAGAAGACAGGAAAGAAAAAGATAAACTCAAATCCAGAGCTGGCGCATAATCACAACCTCAGCAACCTACAACTGAGGCGGGAACGTGTCAAGTGAAAAAACATAAAAAAAAATGTGAATATCATCACATATAGCACGTTTCGGCTCGGGCCGTGGGAACGTCATCCCCCAGCAGCTGGATGAACAGCTGTCCCTTCGGTTATATAATCGTTCAAGACGAAATATATAAATTGATCCGTCACAAGGTCAGCTCGGGCCGTGGGGGCGCCGCTCCCCAAATAACTGGAAAACCAGTTATCCCCGTGCGGGGTCCGATGTTAGGCCTTCTAAAGCAGAGAATCTGTTCTTCAGTTCCAACTTGAAGGTATTACGGTGTTTTATAAGGTTGGTTATGTCAATACATTTTGTTTGTGTTATGAGCTTGCTACGTTCGAGTTTAGTGTTGAGGTGCATCTTACATCTCACCAATCTATGGTCACTACCGGTGTTGAACTTGTTTAGCACACTGCAGTCTTCTATGACGAATTTTTTGTTACACATAATAAAATCAATTTCACTTGTCGTCCCATTAGGATGTCTCCATGTCCATTTCCTGTGTGGCTTTTTCTTGAAAAAGGAGTTCAAGATGAAAAACCCTTCTGCCTCTGCAAACTCTACAAGAGTATTTCCACGCTGGTTTCTGTTGCTGTGACCGAATTTACCTACTGAAGTTTCATTCTGTTGCCGTTGCCCTATTTTTGCATTGAAATCTCCCATAATTATCTTTAAGTATTGCTTACCTTTATTATTTAGATGACGAATTTCCTCATAAAATTCTTCAATTTCTTCTTCAGGATGACTTGTGGTGGGTGCATAAGTTTGAATAATCTGAGCCTGGTATCTTCTCGAGAGTTGGATAACGAGTCGTGCAGCTCTGTCAGAGGAACTTTCAACTTCTACAACTTTATATTGCAGTTTCTTGTTTATTATAAATCCAACACCACTAGTTCTGCCAGTATCTGTCTCACGATAATAGAAGAGATGTCCACTTTTCAGTTCAATGAGATCTTCTTCTTTTCTCCTTACCTCACTTAGCCTGACGATGTCCCACTTGATCCTTTGTAGTACATACATACATACTTATCACTAAGCTGTTCTCTGAGATTCAGAGGTTAGCTCCAAAAAGAAATACAAACTTCCAGATATTTTACTTATTGTTGTCGTATCAAACTTCTCCATTTACAGCGATCTTGACAGACAACTCGAGCTTTACAGATATCCATAACACGCCGTACACAAGATCTTTTATACCTCATACTCATAATCTTTTTCTCATGCAGACACTCCTGAATCTGATCCACCCATGTCTTCCTTGGCCTTCCTCTGCCTTTCCTTCCTGCCACTTGGGCTGAAAAGATTTTCTTAGTAAGCATTTCATCACTCATTCTTTCAACATGGCCAAACCACTGAAGCATATTGGTCTCCACCTTGCTAACAACATTTTGCTTCACATCACACTACTGCAATACATCTTCATTCCTCACACAATCAGATCGTGTCTTGCCACAAACCCCACGTAAGTAACACATTTCTGCAGCACACAAACGACTCCTATGTTTCTTCTGCAGTACCCAGGTTTCACTGCCATACATCAGAGTAGGAACAATTACTGTTTCATACACAGCCATGTGGGACTCTCTAGAGAACCCATCATTCCTGTGAAAACTCTCCAGAGCAGCTATGACATTCAAAGAAGAATTCACTCGCCTACTGATTTCACCATCCAACTTGTTCTCTCTGTCAAACATGCTTCCTAAATACACAAACTCACTCATCTGGTCAATCACAGTGCCATTTATACTTTCATTACATTCAGTGCTACCAGTTCCTCTCTCAAACACCATAACTTTGGTTTTTCCCTTATTTATACTTAGTTTGAATTTCATGCAAACTTCGAGCATCCGAGTCAACATACTCTGCAACTCACTTTTGCTCTGTGCCAACAGGACAGTGTCATCAGCATACAGCAATCTGCAGACACGGATATCACCAAGACATAAACCACTATTATCTATTTTGGAATCACGCATGCATGCATCCATAAATATATTAAACAGCCATGGTGACATTACACAACCTTGTCTATCTCCTGTACCAATGGAAAACCATTTTGATAAAACACCATTCACTCGTACACAAGCTCTACTACCAGCATACATGGCTTTTACACTATTAAGTAGATTCCCAGTAACACCATATTCATTCAGTACCTTCCACAAAAGTGTCCTATTCACTTTATCGTAAGCTTTCTCTAAATCTATGAAGGCAGTAAAAACTTTCTTCCCAACAGCCAGATACTTTTCAATCATCATGCGTAATGCAAAAATCTGGTTAATGCAGCCTTTTCCAGGCATAAAACCACTTTGAACATCCCACACTTTCAATGATGTAAGACCCTGTACTTTTTCAATAACAACTTTACCAAACACTTTTCCTGGCACACTCAGTAGGCTAATACCACGATAGTTCTTGCATTCAGTCTGATCACCTTTTCACTTATACAAGGGAAAAATAATAGCATCCTTCCAATCCTGAGGGACCATTCCTAACTTCCAGCACAACTGGCAAATTTCAGTTAACCAGTCAATTATAGAGTCACCACCATATTTCAACATCTCTGCAGTTATGCCATCAACTCCTGGAGCCTTACCATTCTGAAGAGATTTTAGAGCTTTACACACTTCTTCTCTTGAGATCCCTCATGTGCTTTCATCCCTCATTGTGACATCATCTGCATCTGTCTCAGAATCATTTTTGCTTTCCTGATCTAATAACTCACAGAAGTATTCACCCCATCTGTCACTTAACTCATTGGGCTCCCATATCATTTCCCCAATCTCATTCTTCACACAACTTACAACTTTGTTTCCCCTATTTTTCCTGAGTCTCATGCACTTCCAGAAGGACTTTCTATCTTTCCAAAAAGCCAGTCCATGCCTTTCCACTTTCTCCTTCCTATCTTTTGCCTTACTGTGGCGAACCAGCTTAGCAGCGTCACGCTTCTTACAGCGATATTCATCCACAGAAACTCTACCTTGCAACATCCCCAAATAGGCTTCCTTCTTTTTCTTTACTGCCTTTTCAATCTCACTATTCCACCAAGCATCACCTCTATTGTTACCCACTATTGTGGTGCCACAGACCTCTCTAGCAGCAGTGACAACACAGTTCTTAAAACATTCCCACTTCTTTTCTACATCCCTCTCACCAGACTTCAGATCCTTCAGTCGTTCTCTGAGTAAGTCAGAATACTGCTGATGATCTTCAAGGAGCCTATCAACCTTTATTCTTTCTATCCTGGGTCTCTTCCTATTCCTTTTCCTCCAACCAACATTAAGTTTCACTCGTGACACTACCAAGTAATGATCAGAACCAACATCCGCACCTCTCATCACACAGGTGTCAACAACTAAGTGTTTCAAACGCTGATCGTAGAGAACAAAATCTATCACACTCTTTTGACCAAGAGTATGATTTTCCCAAGTATATGTGTGAATATACTTGTGGTTGAAAAATGTATTAGATACACACAAACCATTCTCAATGCAGAGTCCAATTAATCTTTCACCATTATCATTCATACAAGGATCATTAAACTTACCCAGAACATTGTCAGAAATTGCATTCTGCACACCTACTCTAGCATTGAAATCCCCTGCTATTATAACTTTTTCTTTAGCACCAAACTGGCTCAAAACAGCTTTTAGCTCATTCCAGAAATCTTCTTTCTTATCAGAAGATTCCGAGTCACAAGGAGCATACACTACAACAATTAAAATTCTCTGAAGTTTCACTTTTCAAACGAAACCAGAGAATTCTCTCACTAATGCAACTATAGTGAATCAAGTTGTTCTTCATCTTTTCACTTAAAATCACACCTACACCAGCCTGTCCTCTCATATTATCCAATACTCCAGACCACACACTTGCCGTGCCATTCACTTCTTCAACCCCAATTTCCTTCTTTTTGGTTTCACTTACAAAGAGCACATCCAGTCTATACTTATTCATCTCCTCAATCACCTCACTCATCTTGCCATTTACACCTCTAGTACTCCATACACCAATGTTACATTCACTCAGCCGAGATCTCTTTCTCATACGCTGTTTAGAAAGTCCAGGTCGATTCTGTGGTGAACCGTTTTTCTCAAGTGTGATAGGTCCACCATATCCCACACTTGAGTCATTCTTAATATTTCTTTTTGTCTTTTTAATCAGGTAAGTACATCAGTGTGGGGGATTAGCCCACAGCTGAGGGTTCCAGTTGGTCATTCAACCTAAGAATTCTGGAACAAAACCCAGTGAGTTGGGGTCTTTTTCCTTTGTAGTTCCTCTTCCAATTTAAGAAGCCTTGAATCAGAAGATAGGGAGCGTCCATTATACATAGCCAAGGTCAGCATCAGATGGCAGCCTAGTCCGGTCCTCCGGGGATTCTTAGCACCCTCTGCCTTCATGTCGCACTGGCCGCTGCCTTGGCCTGGTACATTCCAGCTGCCGGAGACTGAGGGCCAAGATTTAAGTTGTGGAGTCATTTTGGAGGGGTTTGGCCATAACTCACCACGCTGGCCAAGCGGTTTGGTGAGTGTGGGATAGCATTTCCTCTAATCCTGATGGTATAGTTATACCGCTATTGGCGGTCGTCAGAGCCCCTTTAGTGGGAACAGGATGCACCACAAGAAGGCGGGGTTGACATTTGTCAAGAAGAGGCTGTGATGTTACGCATCACCTGACCTTACATCCCATTTCAAATATACGCACCCATATATATATATATATTATACATTTTATATATGGGCACAGAACTGGAAGACCCTGGGTTTGATTCCTGGTGACAGCTGATGATAAATTTTTCCGTGACTCACTTATAAACATGGATAGAGCGATGACTTCTATTTGATGTTTTTATATAAGAATTTTGTTGTTGTTGTTATGCAACCAATGCAACAATGCTTTTAAAATATATTTTTTAATATTCGCTAGATCACATGTTAAGTTCTTTATTTGTACTGCTCACAAAAGGATATCTATTCTTGTATGCACTGGAGAACCTTCCTAATATGACAAGTGACGCTTTCAGAAGACTTGGAAATTTTTAGATACAAGACTGAGACCAAGTCCTGCCTTAGTTTCTGTATACTAGCATGCTAATTATTACACACAATGAAAATGCATTTTCAAAACACATGTCCTGCCTTAGTTTCTGTACACAAGCATGCTAATTATTAGGTGTGCAACTTAATTCTCTGCCACAGGCACGACACGTTGACAGCAAATTATAGCACATCGAATACGTACCTAATCAGGGAAATAGTCTCTGTTGTGTCTCTGATCAATCAGTCAGGGAGCTGCGGAATGCAATTGCAGAAAAAAGAGGGCTGTTTCGAGTTGATAAAGTCATCAATACTTGTGTTCACCTTCTCGACAGTAGTGAAGTGCGTATCACTCAGGTGATGTTGCAGGGAGCGAAAGAAGTGATAACATGACAGGGCGAAGTCTGGAGAATATGCCGGGTGGGAGAAAACCTCCCATACCAGGTTGGAGATCGTGTTTAAGGTCGTTTTCGCAGGGTGAGGACGCACGTTATCCTGAAGCAACAGGGCTGACTTTCTGCCCTTGCTGGTGTACGGCCTTTTTGCCTCCAGTGTGTCACTCACACAACTGAGTTGCTGACAATAATACTCAGCATTGACTGTTTCACCAGGTTTGAGCAACTCATAGTGTATGACACCGCGCTGATCCCACCATATGCACAGCAACAACTTCCTGGCATAGATATTTGGTTTGGTGGTACTGGTGGTAGGCTGACCTGGATAAACCCACGATTTGCGCCGCTTAGGATTATCGTAGAGGATCCAGTTCTCATCACAGGTCAAAATCTTGTGAAGGAAATCCTCCTTGAATCTGAAGAGTAAGAACACAGCAACATCGCAGTGCCTAGACTTGTGCGCAGCTGTGAGTTGGTGGGGCACCCAACGGCCCTCCTTGTGAATCCGTCCAAGCTTGTGCAAGCACTTTGCAATGGCTTGCCGTGTTACTCTGAGTTCCTGGGCGAGCTCTGACTGTGTGTGACAGGGATTCGTGTCCAATAGTTGTTCCAGTTTCTCATCGTCAACTTTCTGCGGCTGTCCCGGATGTTCTGCATCACGGAGATCGAAATTTCCCTGCTTAAACTGCTGGAACCACTTCTTACAAACACTGTAGGATACAGCAGCCTCACCCAAAGCAGCACAGACTATTTGCTGGGCTTCTGCAGCACTTTTTTCAGCTGAAACGCGAACAGGAGGCAGTGCCTCAAATTTTGCTTCTCGAACGACATTGTTTTCACCGTCAACTTTCATCCCTTCTGTCACTACAGCTATGAGTGGTTACGGTTACCTGGAAAGCTGTTGGATGGCACTGCAATCAGCCATTAACGCACACAGCTATTTGCATTAGCTGATGTTCTATGATCACTTGCGGTTAGGGGCCGAGTATTAAGTTGCACACCTAATATTACACAAAAAACACATTTTCAAAACACCCAATGTATTTAAGACAATCTGAGCAGCTTACATGAAAATGTAATTTTTAAGACCATACGATTATGAAATCCTTTGACTAAGCATTGACTCTTATTAACCATCGCAACTTTAATATACCACAAGTCAATGCTTTGCTTCATTATAAGCAGCTCTCATCCACTTACGAGGTACACTCACAGGTGTTGCCAGAATGAACAACAATTATAGCAGTAATCAGTTATTTCTTTATTTGGTACCTTTTATATGTTAGATATTCTCATTTCTATGAATTCAAAGCAACTCAGGGTGTCTGTTTTCCTGCTCTACTTCATTTCACTACTTCAACAGACATTTCAAGCAGTGGAAGTATTCCACGCCCTTTTAGCATGTCTTTTGTAAAAAAAGCACATGCTTATACTAGGCATATTCAGAAAGTAAGTACAGTTTGGCTATTAAGGTTAAATTAGAATCAAACAATGTTGTTTTTACCTGATTTGCCATACCTTAACTCATTTTCTCTGTAGTTTCCACCATTATTGAGGCTTTTATCGTAACGGGGCACCAGTTTTTGTATCTCTTCATCGTAAATACAATGAGGGGATACAAAAACTGGTGCCTTGTTACAATCAACAAGAAAATGAATTTTGATTAAGATAGGCTGAGGCACTGAAAATATAACAGACAAGGCATAAAAACTGCAGCACTAACAACCCTATGAAGATCCACACCCATGGAAATTGCTAACCAATATGCAAAAACAGAGGAACAAAACAAAATAAAAATAAAAAAGGAGTAAGAATTGTAGTAATGACTAGCTTGAACCCCCCCCCCCCCCCCATGGTGGTAGAGAAGGGGATGATGATGATAATACAACCAATTAGAAGACATCAGAACCTATAACAACAGCATAACTGCTAGTAGAAAGTACAAGCTTTTCTGGTTAAAGTGACAGCAGAACCAGTGACATCTTGATGCTGGGCATGACAGCAGTTGCCTAACATGCATTTTTTCATCAGCAAGAATCAAGTAGGATAATTTCAGTCTTGGTAGTCCTGCTCCCTGATGCTTCTTTTTTAGCATTCATTTAAGCTTTAAGCCATTTAAACTTCTAAACCTCACATTATGTTTTCACTTTCTCAAAAATCTTCTGTTTACCATCCTCCTTGAATTATTATATGTGTTTCTTTTTCTTTTTCCTTCTACACAGACAAAATTGACAATGCAACACAGGCCCAACTCAACACCTGGAACTTGGTCAACAATTCATTGGCAGTGAGAGGATGACAGTAAAAATAAAGTTTCCCATGACTACTAAAGTTATTTCAGCTCCTTTAACTTAGATAAAATATAACTTTTTCCATTGGCTCATGTTTCAGTTTTCCAAAGTTGGGGACAGGAATGCTATACACAGAGAATAAAACATGATACCAAAACTTGGTTTGATATTTTATTGGTTGTTCAACATATTTATGATGAAGTCATATGAATAAAAAACGTGAAATATTTCCATCCCCTGAATTGTCAGTTTAAAGAGCGAGATGAAGTAAAATGGCAAAATGGACAAGCTGTTTCTTAGAATTTCTTGAAACGAGTATCCATCATCCAAATGATTACCCTATTTTCATTTTTGCTTCTTTTCTTAAAAAGATAAAATACTGGAAAGCAATATTTGTCTTATCAAGACAAAATGCATAAATTCACATTAAATGCTAGGAGCTTTCTCTTAAAGCTGTAACAAATTAAAATCCACGTAAATTAGGTAAAAATAAAAAAACTGATATGGGAGCAAAACCTTTAATATTATTTCCTCATTTTTACATAACTTAAGCTTGAATTTCACGTGTTTACTACTGTATGTCCAACAGCTATGAATTTTTGCTCATTCAAAAGAGCTTTCTTCCCTATTGAAGGCTTTTTCTGTGACTGAATAACTGTAAAATATTGCTAAAACATCAGATCCAGCTTCAAGGAAATGAATGGAGAATTTCAATGTTCTAGTTACATACACTGCATAGACTAGGGCGATGCATACAGATTTGAGAAAACTTTAGCTAGTGGACAGGAGATATTTTTCTCGTGGATGTTTTTACTTATGAGAGATGACAGTAGGTGAAACACATAAGTTCACTCTGCTACAATTAGCCAGTGTTATATTTCCTCAGGTTAATATTTGTTTTTTCCACTTCAGTGAAAATTACTAGCCTTCTAAGCTTCTCTTAGTATAAAGCCAGTTTTCTGCAGTACTGAATCCAAATTCAAGCTGTTGCAGAAGGCATGGTACTAGCCTACCAAAACTTTCTGATATGATCTACTTGCACATGGTGCCTTTGGCAGATGATGTAAAAGTCATCACCATACTGACAGAAAAGCAAGCTTTGTCAAATAATATTCTTGCACTTTGAACAGAATGCTCCCCTTTCAACAAAATGTGGGTACACTACAGCTGAAGAGTGTATAAAGGATTAGGTACAGCTGAATACCTAATCCTTTATACACTCTTTATGAAGGATCATTTTATGGCCTTATGAGAATCTTCCCTTTGTGACAGGCAGTAACTCGTTTTCCTCATACCATAAGACACTAATGGTTTACCTTGAGAGGAACTTCTTTGTAGAATCACCAGAAATTCTACTGGTTGTTGAATCAGACAACATGCCAGACCTCATTACACTCTCCAGCACATTACACAATATATACAACTCACAGCCCCAGTGAACGCAAATCAAACAATTGCAAAATGTCACTGGCTGAATCAAAGAAGTTTTCTCCTTGCAACAGCTAATAAAACCCCAAGCAGAAGTGAATGGACATGTACCCAATCTACTGTTATCTTACATAACTACCTGTCTCAAATAAATAAATAAGCTCCAGTCTGCCAGCTAAGGTCTGACTACAGATTCACCACACATACATTAATTTTGAGACAGTTCCACAGCAGTTCAACAGATGTGTCACCAGAAGCCTGTTTAGCTGCTGTGACACCACTGTGATCACACATAACATCATTCTTGGGTTTGCTGGAATTACTGCAACTGAATAAAACAAGCAACCAACCATGTTGTAACACCATAAATGGGTTTTATTATGATATCACAGATACTGTCAGTACAAAGTGATAAAATACTGGAAAATATATTCCAGTAATTCACAAATCTGGATCATGAGGTGCTCACTTGCACTATACCTTCACATACTATGAACACATTTAATCGTCTCATCTATTTATTGTACCAATTTCAGTAAGAGTCACATTAATTGCTTTAACAGTTTATTGATTCTTGCAACATAAAGAAATTTTGAAATTCAGCGTAAGACAAACTGTTCCTTTAGTATTAGTGGGTCCTTTAGTATTACATAAAAATACCTTTTCAACATCTGCACATTTTGAAACATTTTTTCAGTGCAGGCTTTTGTTATCACTCTCTGACAAACATACATAAAAAGTTGAAAAACAATCAGTATACAGTACTAAAGAAAAATAATAAAGAGATACTTACATGATGTGAAAGATCTGCATCCATAATAATTACGAAATCACCTCTAGCATGCTTTATACCATGGACATAAGCTGTTCCTAAACCCAATTTCTTTTCTCTTGGACGAAGAACCTGGATAAGAATACACATACAACTAATAAATTATGATCTCCGGGTTAAGAAAAAAAGAAAAAGGGGGAACTGCAAAGCATGATTAAAAAATACAGTACAATTTGTGCCACCAGTAAAAATAGAAATAAACTTTTAATGTGTGACTGCCATTATGTTGCTGCACTTCTATGTGTGTTTACCGATCACTTGTTATTTCACTCAAACAGGTTCTGCTTTCAAATTTAAGTGTTTCTATCACACATAAAATATAACCTTGACTTGACATATGAAACATCACACTGTGCATTAAATGTTGTGTGAAAATCAAAGTCATTAACTAACTGAAATTTATTGACTGATGAAACAATGAAGCATACATACATTTTCAACATAGTTTCATGATTTCAGAGGAATGAATGTTTGCCAGATGTAATTACAAATGGTGGCTAACTAGTGCAGACAGTAAATCAAGTTTAAAAATTATTTAATGTGAAGTGACAGAAAATTGGCTATTTGTGAAACAACTGAAGCTGAAATTTATGTTGTTTCAACTGAAGATTTTATAATGGGCACACTTCACTAAAGTTCTTTCAAGAACTGCTCAAATGTAAATCTCACTAACAAAAGAGCCAAACAAATTCACTTACTTGTCCGTAATTTCTGACTTAATTGAATGTACAGCAACTAATGAGAAGTTATCAAGTCATATAATAAAAGTAATAAACTCCACTTGTCCAAGTTATGGAAAATTTTTGAGTGCAATATAAAGACTATGATTATGCTTGGCATGTCTGTGGTGATTCTAAGGTAATTAGATTACTTAATGGCCCACATAGAGGTTTAACATGTGGGTCATTAAGTAATCAGAAATAGAAATGTAATAGTCAGGCAACAAAAAAGCATTATACTGTGCATGAATGGGAAAAGAGTGTACAATGGGGAAGTAAAGTAAAATATGTTACATTGGTTGAAGCAGGAAAGGTTCTTTTGATCTTTGCATTTATGAAATTAGGGTTAAAAAGGAAGTGGATTCCCCTTCCTAACTGATGTTTTCTATATCACAGATGCCAAAGTGAAAGAAGGAATTTTCAATGGGACCTGAATAAGGAAACTTCAAAATACTATGTATTTGAAACAAAACTACAAGATACTAAATCTAAATGGCAGTTGAGCGATTCCTTGAAGTGGTTTTGCATGGATTTCTTGGAAACAGGAAGAAAACAATTATTACCAATCTTTCATGTTAACTTAACTGCAGTGCTATAAAGATCTGGGCTGCCAAATACCTTTGAAACTGCATTTTCTAAATCCACAATGTACCAGTTTCTTTCCTCAAAATTTGACAGATGTAAGTGATGAGCATGTGGAATATTTTTATCAGGACATATCCATGATAGAAATGCGATACCAAGGTCATTGGGAAGCTGGCAAAATGGGAGTGTCTCATATGTAATGACACACATTCAGCAGATATGTATATGTGTGAGGTATGTTACAGTTTAAAGAAAGTTCTTGACATTCTATTGCTACAACAACTTTTGAAACACAGGATTTGTAACTGAAGGACTTAAAAGAACATGAGGTCCAAAAGATGATGATAGCTTGCATGTTTGCTGGTGACACCTATAGTCTTTGGATTTCTTTTCCACTTTAGTGCATGAAAGCAATGTTTTGAAGGTAAATGCCAACTAAATCAGGCTAATAGTAAATTCTGAGGACAGCTTACATTTGAATGATGAATGTAGAAAAACATTTGTAATCTTTTAGTAGACTGGAGTATTCATTCTTGTGAATTCTAAATCACACAAGGCATCCATTTTGGCATTTTACTTTGTTTTGCCACTCTTAAAAAAAAAAAAAAAAAAAAAAAAAAAAAACATTTTAACAGCAGATATAACATTTCACCATTTTTTCTATTCATATAAGTTTATTAAAATATGTTGAACATGTTCTGCAGGAAAGACAAGATCTGATTTGTGAATGGACATCAAAACCAACTGCTGTTATTCATTGTCCATGGTTGTACCCCCCAACATGTGGTAGGGCAGCTATCATATAACTGGTGGAGGGCAAAGGCAAAGCCAAAGGGGGTGGGTCCTCGGGTCTGGACCCCCCCCCCACACCTTACCCCCAGGGTGGATTAAGTATGAATTTAAAGTAATACATATGTATAAATGAGGCTTTCACCAATGAACCAAATCCATAGACCCTGTCCACTTAAAAAATTTCTGGCTATGCCATAGGTGGAGGGTCAAAAAACTATCACATAATTTGCACAGCAAAATCCAGGAACTGTCTGTGTTTCTTGAGAATGAATTATCATGGCTTGCTAAAAATAACAAAGTAACTGATGCAATAATAAGTTGTGGAACAAGTTCAAATCAGCCAAAAAGCAAATTATATGATAAATTTGTGACATTTTGACAATTACTTAACAGCTGCATTTTCCATAGGGGGCTATGGATAATAACTGTTACCTACAATAGTTGGATACCTGCAGAGCATGCTTACATATTTTTAACAAAGTAATATGAATAAAAAATCATGAAACATTAGATTAGTTTTGGAAATGTTTTAGTAGTTAATCAAAGTAAAATCAGAAAAGGGATTCACTGGCTTGCTTAGAATTTATGAACATTAATGTATCAGTCTTCTAAAAGATTACCAAAACATTACATGAGGAAATGTGTTCAGAAAGTTAAATCATGACTTTACTGCATAAGTCATTCCATAATATAATATATCATTTTTTTGGTTTACTGTGATAGGTGACATTAACACATAAAAACCAAAGCCAATAATACAAAAAAAAAGTAATACAAAGTCATATAATTTTTTGCTTTGAGTAAAACCCTTAGAAATGTCTCAGATTTTGCTCAAGAATATATGAAATAAGCTTGCTGCTGCATTACATCATAATTAATATTATTGTTGAAGAATAAATGCTATTCTTCTTAATCTTCTTTCACATGTTATAATGTTAATGTCTTGACCGAGGAAGGCGAGTGCAATCAATTACTTCTAAAGAAGTGGTATTATGCGGTTATTATTATAATGATAACTGAAATGCTGACTCGCCATTTCTTTGGTTGAAAATCCTGTTTGTTGCAGCTTGAATTAAACACATGGAATACATATCTCCATCTAAAGTTTAAAAGACTTCCGAGTTATTTAACAAGTGGCAAGTTCCTTGCATGCTTTTTTACAGTACATAGTTTAAAATCTAATGCTCTGATGAACATTTATCAAATCACTTTAGGAAAAGTTTTTAAAATTACCATAGTAAATAAATTTTCATGAAACTGAACATGTCACCAATTTTTTACTTTGCATGTAACCCAAAATAAGCCAGTACACTGAATTTTTTTTACTAAAAAATCTAGTTTAATTAGACTGCATCTAAGACAGGAATTTTGGTTTCACACAAATCCTGTAAATAGACTATAAAACGATTGCTGTAACCATATATAATTTTTTACAGACAAGATGGAAATTTTTATAAACATCTCTACACATGATGCATGTTTACTTCAAAAAGCTATGTTGCTACATAACTGGCACTACAGCTCTTCAAACTTTTGCAGTGCTGGCAGCCTTTCACAACACAAGCTGAAATCAATTACTGTACCTTAGAAATCTCAAAAAAAAAAAAAAAAAAAAAAAAAAGAAATGCACATACAAATTTTAAATAAACTAGCTCCCCTCTAATATATAGGAAAATATGAAACATATGGATTTAAATGAAGTCACCTAAGAAAATACAGTAGTGGCCAAAATTGTGGAAACAATTTGGAAATAATGTATTTTTGACAGGGTTCGTACTCTTTTTGGGGGAAAAAATTCAAGGACTTTCCAGGCCTTTTCCAGGCCATATACAAAAATTCCAGGATGATTATTACGCTTTACAGTATCATGCTCAAATTATTTTTTAAAAGCAATTTCAGTTTTAAGTAATAAAAATGATGAAAGATGCAAATGGATGATGCAAATGGAAGGGAATATAACTGTCCGTAATTAGCATGTTCTCGTTGCGCTAGGCGCTTAAGCACTGCTGAATTCCGTCAGACCCCCAATGGTCAAATGATTGAAATGTGCTGATGTTCATGGAATGAAATGGTTGATCAGCTATGATAACCACATAAAAGTTCGAAGGGGGAGGAGGGGGCGATTTTTTTTTACTTTATGCAACATTCTACATTACTCCAGTATTTATCTTGTCATCATCAACAATAGCAATGTAACTACCACTTACGATCGCGGATATCGGCCAACTGAAAATCTGCCATACAACTAAGGGATACAACACACAGGTATCCTGTTACAATGTATTGTAATTGAAAAAAAAAAAAAAAGGTTTCAGAAATTAAAATCGAAAAAAAAAATTTTAGAAATTAATATCAAGTCATGGTGTTTCAAAAATCCGCTTTCCTTTATAATGTTTAAAAACATGTAATGTTTTTTTCTTTTTTACCTGTCGTGTATAATAAAAGTGGGTTGATTTTTTTATGGAATCAGACGTCCATATGTCTGATTGTCTTTGTCTGAGTTCACACGTTAGCTACTGTGTACAAGTAGACCTATTTTTTCAGCTCAAAAATATGTAGTTTTGTATGTATTCACAGTATAACTCATTCCGTATTCCCACAGAACAAAATTCAGCAGATACAAATGAAGAACATCAAGACCCACCCAACACCATGTTTCCGATTGTCTGCAGTTTATGTTCAAGAAATGCGAATATGGATCAATGGTGAATGCAGCAACTATGGTTTTTATTTATTACCAAGAAAAAAAAAGGAGCCTGAAAGCTGTAAAGCTGAAACCGATATTTCTCCCCCTCCCGAAAACATTCCGATTAAGTTCAAACAGCAGGAGCACGCGTCCACGCACACTCAACCTCTGGAATGTCCTGATGGAACGGAACGGCTTCTTTTCATTTGGCACATCGCCATAAATCACCACCTGCAGCTCACTGAAGTGTCTTCCTCCTTCACCCTAACTATAGGAGAAAACGTAAAAAAAAAAAAGCTGCCCAATTTCCGACAAAATGACCAAATTTACGTCATAACACGTTGCAATTTACTAAAATACGTTTATCTGCTGAATTTCGCCAAAATCCATTGAAAACTTTTTAATTATAGATTTTGTTATTAAAACAGTAACTCAGACATCTGAATAAAAATGTATGTTTGTAATTAAAATAGAGTCCATATCATCACAGAAACAAAATTTAAGGATCACTCTGTTTAAATAAATCATGGCATCTAAAAAAAAATAATTTGCTTGCTTTTCCCGTAATTTATAATTGCAGTTTCTTTTTTTTTTCAATCCGGTTTTGCAACGGAAGATTTCTTTTTTTTTTTTTTTTTTTTTTTTTGCATCTGCTAAAGTTTCAAACGGAATTTGGCGAAATTTGCACTAGAACTTTATTGTGATGTATTTTAACCACTGTAAAAATTTTACTGTGTTATTTTCAAAATTCCGAAAAATGGATTTCTGAAAATACCTCTTGGTCCTTTTGAGCCGTGGAAGTGATAAACAGGTGTTTGCTTTCTTCCCAACCAAGGGCTTCGGATCAGCGCTCCCAGCTGTCAATCAACCGTTGCTATGGTAACACACTTTCTGCTCAAGGCTCATTGTCTAAAGAGGCACACATAATAAAAATTTCCAATGCTAACTTTTTAAGTTTTAAACCGATTCAAATGGAATTTTGGGAGTGAGCTTCTGTAATCCAATTATAGTAAATGCAAAAATTTCAGCCACTTTTGTGAAAAATTCGCAAAGATAGTTTTCTTATTTTTTATCATAAGTAGCCGAAGTCTCTTGAGGGGTGGGCCGGAAGCAAGCGTCTTAATGCAATAAACAAGGAGCAGATGAATGTGTTGTTCAGGCATACTCTTCACTGGTGGATGCCAGCTGACTTGGTAAACACGCGACCCCCTTCCCTTGCAAATGCTAAATGTCTCTTCTTTCCCCTTCTGTTGTTCTCAGTAGTTGTCGGACGGACATCAAGCTCAGGGCTAGAGAATGCATCAAGCTCCCCTTCCCTAACAGACCTGCTAGTAATCATCCAATTTTATTGCACTGGAAGTAGTGCTTCCCCCCCCCCCAGCCAAATTAGAATTTGGGCACATCCGAAACACCACTGTTGCCGGCGGTTTCTTTGAGAACAGAGGAGAGGAACTTAAAAAATGAAGGGGTAACAGTCAGTAACACGATTTCCTAAAAGGGCATTTTTTTTAAGCACTAATTTCAAATTTCAAGGCTTTTCAAGACAGCATTAAAAAAATACCGTTTTTCCAGGATATTCCAGGCCTTGAAAACGTAATCATGATTTTCCAGGACTTTCCAGGTTTTCAAGCACGCGTGCGCACCCTGTTTGAGGTTTGATGGCTCATAACACTAAGGTTGAAAGCTCCCAACTCACGAACTTTCTTGTAAAAGTTTTTCATTTAACGTAACTAGCGTAATTAAGTTACCTTTATTTGTTAATATTGTTACGTGTTTTGCCCATCATCGTCATCGTCATCATACCACCACTTTTTTTTAGTAATACCATAAAAATATATATAAATGGAAAGATAATTTCATCAAGAATGTAATGCAATAACTTTTATGAAGAATTTTGTATTAGAACAGCAGTTATAAAGAAGAAAATTGAAACACATAGAAAAAAATGAGATATACAAAAATTCTCACTATGTCAGTTAATACTTGGGTAACCTTCAGCGTTAATTACGGCCTTACAACGCCTTCTCATGGAGTGAACCAAGTTTTTTAGTTCTGTAGCTGTTATAATGTGAAACCAAGATTGAATTATTGCTTCTATTAATTGGGTTTTATTTCTGGGTTGCTTCTGACTAACAAGTTTTTTTAGTCAGCTCCATAGATTTCCGATGGGGTTAAGGTCTGGGCTATTCCCAGGTCATTCCAGCAGTGGAATATGATTATCTTGAAACCCCTTTTTGCACACAGCAGCAACATGAATGAAGCTGAATACTGTTAAAATATAAATGCTTCATTATTTTGGAAAAGATCACGTGCGGAAAACTTCAGTTTGGGCTCAAGTATTTCTTTAATGTATTTTTGGCAATCTATATTCCCATTAATCATGCAAATTCTGCCCACACCTTTTGATGTCATACAACCCCAGATCATAACACTAACTGGGTGTTTCATGGTACATATAATGCAATCAGGATGCAAATCTTCTCTTGATTCTTCTTCTTAAGTATTTTATGCCATCACTACCAAACAGGGAGATTTTGGTCTCATCACTCCAAATAACACTGTCCCATTGTCCCGCTGTCCAGTTAACATGGGGTTTAGCCCAGTTTACTCTTTTCAATCTTTGAGAGATAAAAATGGCTTTTTTTTTGTGGAATTCTAGCTTTTAGACCAAATTCCTGCAGTCTGAGCCGAACAGTCCTTGCACTCAACTTCACATTGCACTGTACCATTTCATCTTGTATACACCCAGATGATTTTCTTCTGTCACCTAGGCACAGTCTCTTAATTCTTCTATCATCACTTGCTGTTGTACACCTTTTCCTGCCTTTACCAGTCTGGTTTTATAGTGACTGAGTCTCCTTATACCTCTTCAAAAATTTAGAAATGCCATCTTTGGTTAAGTTTCCACCAATTTTTCTTCTAATTTTTTCATAACTGAAGTCTTGTTTACTTAATAGTACTATTTTACATTGCTTTCTGGGTGACCAGACAACTCTTTGCACCAGTTCTTTAATTTTATTACGTTTTACAAGCTCACTAAATGAAAGAACAAAAAAAAAAAAAAAGAAAAAAAAAACCTCAACCAACTTTATAGCAATCACATAACACACTGACAAATGTCTTCCTCTCAGCTCCAATACATGACATCAATAGCTAAATCCAACTGTGACCTGATTGGCTCATTGATAAAACAAGATGACACCTGATTGGCTCTCTAAACACTCATGTGCATTGGCTATATTCAAATGAAGGAAAGCTACTTCATATCAACCTAAGCAAGTTGTGCTTCCTTTTTCTGGTTATTTGGCTATAACTTTTCATAGAATACAGATAATTGAACAAACTTTGTTGCATTACATTCTTGATGAAATTATCTTTCCATTGATATATAATTTTATGGTATTGCTCCAAAAAAAAAAAAAAGTGGTGTCATGAGCCATCAAACCTCAAAAATACACCTTTTCCAAAAAAGTTTTCACAATTTTGGCCACTACTGTAACTCCAGCTGAATACCAACTAATTTTTTATACATTGTTTGACATTGTGTTAAAGAAATGAAAATTAAATTTTATCAATTTTGAAACTCATGCTTCAATAGTTACACTGATAAACATTATATAATGACACAAAGTAGACAGAACTTACTATTTTATCTGGACCATAAATATTCTGCAACTGTTTTGCTGCTTCCAGTGTTCTATCTGGACTACCATCATCAATTATAATTATTTCATAACCATGATGACTAAAGAACAGAAAAAAAGACATGAGCCTGAAGGAAAAAATCTTAAATGCATGTCCAAATTAAAAATTTACATTTTACCTAATAATATGAAACTTACAACACATACACATTATACATACAGGGGTCACGCTGCCAATTGCATTCTTCGCAATTTTTGAAAAAAAGAATTGAAAAAAATATTGGCGATACTTCAGATTACATTTAGCAAAAAAAAAAAAAAAAAAATTGAGTTTGGTAAATGGGTTGGTGAAAACTTTAAAAAAGCCAGAGCAACCACAGATATACACACACATTAAAATTAACTGGAAACCAACACATTTATTTTCTGTGTACAAAAACACAATGCTACACTAAAGATTAAAAGACTACATTGTAAAGAATTTGCATTTATTCATTTGCATTAATAAAATGTGCATGAAAGGTTAATAGATCATTCCTTGTATAATCCTAATTTACCATACAAGAACATGACCACCAGTATACAAGATCTGGGTGATTCAATTACAGTTAATTTTTTTTTGTATAATCATCATAGATTTCATACCTTATTTTTTTTAAATGAAAATGTAGGGTGCAATGATCACACAAAGAATAAATTAAAAGGTAAAATGAAAGCAATGGAATTCCTTAAAAATCACTTATCATGCATCTGTGTTTGGTACGATTCAGTCAATGTCTCATTACTTGTATAAAACACTGCAGCACAATGCTTTTACAAGGACTGAAGATTTAGAGATTGATAGGGCAAATCTAAAAGCAACTGATGCCAACATTTACCTTGGACCATAAGCACTGCCTTTTCAGAAACCCAATGGGTGCTCGAGCTTTGCACTGAAGCCCAATGGGTACCCGAGCTTTTACGTACTCATACGCACATACATAAAAATCTATGGTGGAACGTCAATTATATGGCATTTAGTAATATAACTTAATTGGTAACAGGCTATTAAAATTGGAATGGATATGTAATTACATATATATACGCTCTTAATTTTTCTTGTACACATTCTACAGTTACGCACTTTGCAGTTAATTTTTGGCAGGGAGGGAGAACTTTTATTGTTATCAATTATTTAATGGGTACCTGACCCCCCCCCTCCCCAGTACGCACATAGAGAGGTTCATAGAATGTTTTCATAATGGATGAGGTGCTACAGCTAAAAGTCTCATATTAGGAGATTTCTTGATAATCTTAAAAAAAAAAAAACAATTCATCCAAAATTGGCAAAGTAAAAGTCATTTTTTTCTAAGCTTTCAATTTTTACAACATTTTTCCATGGGTGCTTGAGCCCTGGATCATTCACGTAGTCTACGTCTATGCCTTAGACAATGGATAACAAGTGAAGAAGACATTGAAGAAATTAAAAGGTGTATAAAACTTGGTTGCAGTGCGTTTGGAAGAAACAGTACAATTTACAGAAGGAATTTGTCTTAAAATTAAAGTGTTTAATCACGCAAGTAAATATGCCTCAGAAAACTTGAAAATTACATCGTCCTGGAACGGGAATTGAACTTGCATTTCCCAATTTGCATTCGAGTATGTTGCCATTACACCACCCAGAACAAGGAACCTCCAGGCAACTTATGCATTTGTGCCCCTAGTGGTGAAATTGGGCATTATTTTGGGAAAAAAGTATGCACACAGAGTTTACATACTTAGTAGTATCTGACCAAAGAAAGAAGTTTTTCAATCAGGTTTTTAGTCCCGCAGATATTACTGTAAACAGAAACGTGAACTTACACCCTGTGGTGGCAGACTTGTGCATTAAGAAAAATTTGAAACTATATGCGAAACATTTTGCAGAGGAAATGCTCTCCAACAAAGAAAGAATTTTTCAAATGGGACTCTTAGAAGCAGAGATATGGGCAAAAATAAGATATGCATACACGCCCCTGGCAGAAAAACCATGCATTATCTAAAGAAGAAAGTATTCTCAAAAGGTTTTTAGATGTGAGCAGTACCGGTCCATGAAAGAATGTTTTCAATCGAGTTTTCAGGAGCTCAGATATTGCTGCAAATACATCAGAAGCAGAAATTAACACTTAGGCCTAGTGGCCAAACCATTCTTTACCAAATGTTAGAAATTATAGCAAAGCCTTTCTCTTCAGAAGCTGTATCCGAAGCAGAATTTTTTTTTCAAATTACAGTTTTACAAGCAGAGATATTGAGAAAAACACAATTTACATTTACAATCACTAGTGGAAAGTCTATGAATTACTTTAACATTTTAAAATTATATAAAAAACGTGTCATACTGGAAACTCTATCCAACGGAAAAAGAAATTTTTCAAATTTGACAATTAGAAGCAGAGATATTGACAAAAATAAGATATACATCTACACCCCTTGGAGGAGAAACCATGCATTATTTTAAGAAGAAAATATTCCACCGAAAAGGTTTACCGACACAAGTGGTATCGGTCCACGGACAAATTTTTTCAGTCGAGATCTTA
Organism: Macrothele yani; assembly: GCA_039090855.1. Classification (NCBI taxonomy): domain Eukaryota; kingdom Metazoa; phylum Arthropoda; class Arachnida; order Araneae; family Macrothelidae; genus Macrothele; species Macrothele yani. Next base: position 9,961,368 of record CM077014.1, read on the forward strand.
GAAGCTCAGATTTTGCTGTATACACAAATTAATACTTATGCACCCTGGTGGCCAAACCATTTTTCACCAAAAATTAGAAATAATAATTAAGAAGTAGGTAGTGTAGAACACGCTAAGTTACGCATAAAAGTTTAATGCAAATATATTTCAGCCATTACTATGGCCTTCATCAGTGCGACTACAATTGGTTTACGTTGCCAGATTGGAAAGGTAAGTTTTGTAATGGTAACTTCGGGTGACGTGATGCAATGAGGGATTTCCAGATGTAAGGAACAAAAATGGGGAGCTCAGAGTTGCAATTTTTGGAAAATAAAATTTCCAAACTTTCTCTAAACCCCAGAGCATACCGATTTTGGAAGGGAGCCAACTTTTTAGTATCGGACCAAAGTAGAATAGCGGAAGTGTCAGCCATGGTAAGAAGAGATAAGGCAGATGAAGGTTTTCCAAATTTCACATCAGATTTGTGTTCCTGAAGTCTAGAGAGAATTTTCTGGAATGAACTTCCTATGTACGCAGTTAATCCAACGTTAGTCTTGATCGGAATTTTATACACTCCAGGCGAAGAAAGCGGAGGTCTTGGGTCTCTGTCAGAGACCCAGGCAACGTAAACCAATCGTAGTCGTCTCTGAAATCCAATGATCAAGTTCATATTTGCATGGTACTAATTATCTAGCTTGGTGGGTGCAGCTTTATGATGTCAGACATGTTTAGCTGGTATGTGTGGACACCAGCAACTGCTTGCATAACATGTATAACCCATGAAGTTGTACCACCACCCAGAGCAGAATGGATCCTACCAGGAGGATAATGCCCCCTGTCGTTGAGCTCGACCTCATGCAGGAATGGTTTGACAAACATAGTGCTACTTATTAGACATCTCAAATGGCCTCCAAACTCACCAGATCTCAACCTAACTTAATATCTGTGGAATGCCAGGTAGAGCAGTTGGACACATCATCTCACTCCATGAGCTGTGGACCATAATACAAAACTGCTTAGTCGCAGATCCTTCACTCAACTGTACGGACACCTTGTGGAGGAGTAGATAGCTGGTATGGCACCCATTCAGTGAAACGAGGGTTCACGAAGTATTAGGCAGATCACTCAAAGTATATATACATACACTGCTGGACAATTGCTAAGGACGGATCATAAACGGCTATATAGCGCATAAAAAAGTAAGTGTGGTTGGATGCCAAGTGAAATAAAATAATGTCAGAATGCCAGGACATTACAAGAAAGACAATTTATTGTGCTCTGAAATCCAGAAGGCTTTGGAACGTGTTCAAGGGACAAACAGGCCATTTTGTGCAGAATACGTAAACATGAAAAAAATGCAATTACCGTCCGCAGGTGTTCTGGCGTAAGATGTCAATACGGGATATGGCCACCATGGAGGGCAATGCAAGATTCCACACGTCATGTCATGCTTTGCACAACATTATCAAGCAGCTGTTGGGGTAATTTACCCCATTCCTCTGTCAGTGCACGGATGAGGATGTCCTTGTTTATTGGAGGGCATTGGCGACCAGCAAGACTCCTCCCCAAAGCATCCCACACATTTTCAATGGGCTTCAGATCTGGAGAACGTGCTGGCCATACGAGGCGTTGAATATCCTCGCTATCAAGACACTCCTGGACAGCGACTGTTCGATGACATGTTGCGTTGTCGTCCATGAAAATTAATCTACCACCGACAGCACCACGGAACATGCGAACATGAGGTAGCAGAACATCATTAATGTATTGTTGGCCAGTCATAGTCCCAGTTGGAAGCACATAGAGGGACGTACGGCCATTGATCATGATGCCAGCCCATACCATGACACTACATGTCGGATATCGGTCCCTTTCCTGTATGTTTGCTGGACAATATGCAGTACCACTCTCACGCCAGATCAGTTGTCGTCGACAATCAGACGATAGACTGCATCTACTCTCATCTGAGAAGAGGACAGCAGACCAGTCGTTATCAGTCCAATTGCGATGTTGATGGCACCATTGCAAACGGGCGGTACGGTAACGTCTGGACAATGGGATGCACACAACAGGACAGCGGGCGTATAGTCCTCCTTCATGCAAGCGTCTGGCGAAAGTTTTTCGGGAGATCCGCTTGCCAGTAGCAGCCATAAACTGATTTGCTACCTCACTAGCTGTGCTGCGCCGGTGTCTTTTTGTTGATAGCACTATGTACCGATCTTCTGCAGGTGTCGTACTGCGAACACGACCTCCCCCGTGACGTTTTCTACACTCTCCATTTGTTTGAAATGATTTCCAAAGCCTTGAAACAATATTGTGGCTGACGTCGAACTCCCTGGCAACATCTGTTATTTTTCGCCCTTCTTCAATCTTGCCAATAATACGGCCACGCGTAAAATCATCTAGGTGATGTCGGGAAGACATCACCTAGATGATACCGAAAATTGCAAGTTCGTCAATTGATTCTTTCCCTTTCAACTTTGCGTTTGAACAACAACAGTCAATACGCGTCAAATCCTTTATATCTCTTATCAGCGCTATGACGTCACGAACAAGTTCGGCAACCCAAAATTTGCATACGCACAACACATCTTACTGTATCCCGCACTTATGCTAATTTCCACATTTCCCTGCCTTCCATTTTATGGTTGCTATCGTTGCTATTGTCATCCGTCCTTAGCAATTGTCCGGCAGTGTATATATAGCTTTAAATACCAAACATAAGTCAAATTAAACTCAAGCCACAAGGGTGTCCGGACTGGCGAGTTACCCTTTATTCGTTCTTTCAATATAGCTGAGATTCAAAACATTGGCCGGCGTTTTAATTAGAAGACTACAAAATACTCCCCAATCCAAATGGCATCAGAAACACAAAATTTATCTCTGTGATAACAAAAGTTTGTTAAAATTACCGGAATTACTATTGCATATCATCTATTTATATAACGTAGTGGCACAACGAGGGCTGCGATATCAAATGTACACAAATTCGCGATTCACGTAACACTTCGGACATACCGCGGGAGGATTCTTGTAAAATTTAGTTACATCCATCCAAATTACCTTATTTCTGAATCATGCACACCAGTTAATAAACAAGTTGTTTGAGACGTTACATGAAAGGGTATCAAACATTGATAAGGTAAGCAAGAAAAATCGATGAATACCTGACAGTCATGTGTTTTACAATCATCCACACTATTATTGGTAAATTTTCCTTTTCATTATATGTAGGTAACAATATGCTGTATTTCGGCTTCATACCTGAAACGATTTTTTTTTAATCTGCCCTCTTACAACAAACCGGAATCATCAGCACATTACGACTTTGAAGACGTAAACAAAACGCTAAGAAACAGTTGCGGTTAAAGCTAGATCAGTTGGCATCGATACATTGCTGATGTTTTTTTTTTTTTTTTTTTTTTTGGTTTTTTTATTGGAGGTTTAACGACCACCGTGAGCAACTCAATGGGCTATAAGCAGTCGCCCGTCCCTAATTTAGGGTCACTGGTTCCAAGGAAGGGAGAGAACCAGTGCCGTAAGACAAACACAACATCCATGCCTCACGGGATTCGAACCCGGACCCCTTTCGGTCGAATATTCATAAGCCAGCGCTTAGACTACTGCGCCACCGGGGCGGCATTTTGCTGATGTTAAAACTGTTCTTTCCCTTCATCCTTGAATAAAGTTTGAATTTAATACACTCTTATAAAAATATTTTGTTCCATGTAAAATACCGTCATCTTAAAATTAAATTGAAGACTTTTGAATGTACAGGAAGAATTAAGTCAAAACCTGATGTGCATAAATAAGGAAATCTTGGAAATCTACGAAAAAAGTTCTGACCGCTAGGTTCGTTTCGCGATTGCGTGTTAGCTATGGCAAGTGGATGGGCTATGTTTTCGGTAGGCTTTGCAGTTCACGAATTCACGTATGAAAGCATCTGATCATCGTATTTCGTAAACGAAAGATTTATCGGACTTGGTAGTGTTGGTTTCTGTATAGCAGGTGATGTCAACAAATTATTAACATGTTAAAAGTTGCTAAGTTGCTGCATATTCTGCCATTAGTATTTGTTTCATTTGTGGCATATTCTGTCGTTCCTGGAACTAGTAAGTGATCAAATCAACTTTATTTTATTATGTATACGTATGTGTATATATATCAAATTTGTGTAGTAAACAAATAACAAACACCGTTTATTGGTGCATTCTGGAAAATTACCGTAATTATATTCAATTGCAAAAAAAGTTCATAAAATAATAAACTACTAGAGGAGTGGTGATTATTTAATTGATAAATTTTGTTAATGTTAAGCATGAATCTGAATCACGGGCGACTGCATATAGCCCATTGAATTGCTCACGGTGGTCGTTAAACCTCCAATTACACCTCCCCCCCCCTTGTGATTAGCGTTTAAAGCAGGAAGGGATGAACATGTTTGCAAACATTCTTGCTATCAGTTTTTTGTTAGATAACGTGCCCTTGAACATATCGATACATACGATGTGCTAAATGTACTGGTAGTTTCGGAAGCTTTTCCACCCGGAAAACAGGGAGCTGTTCAAATTTTATCCTGGTACACAGCTGGGTAAATGTTGGCATTTCATGGTCAAAAAGAGGAAAATACGTAGAAAATGATGATTCTTGTGGCAAACTTGAAGTAGCCTTTAAATTTTTCCGGCAATCATAAAAGTGTGCCTTATCAGTTATTCTCTTAATTTTTTAATGGTCTAATAGATATTTTACCCAGTTAATTACATTTTACTGTAGGTTCAGTAGCAGAACTTAAGGCGTTTTTATAAGATTGTATTTAAGAAACTGTAAATTTTTAAAAGTCTGTCTTCATATATAAAATTACTGTCATTTTAAATATTTAAGCAGTTTAACTTTAAAGGAGAAGTGTGAAATAATGATGACAAATTAAGGTTATTTCAAAAGAAAAAGATCTGACACATGTATACTTTTGAGAAATCTGGTAAAACAGACAAAATAAAGTTATTTGAAGAATAATTATCCTATTCACAATCATGCTGTCAAATTTGAATCTGAAGTAGATATGTTAGTTGCATTATTTTGAAAGAAAAATTATATGATGAAAAACATGACTCTTGACATATGTCTCATGCATTATTTGATTAAAACCATCCGTACTAGTTGTAGAACCTAATCCATTGGTAGGTCCCTCTGTTTTAAGGTCATCCCTGCCATGGAAAGGTGAGACAGTGTACATGATCTCCATTTTCCACTCATCCTTCAGTTGATCCTATCCTGGCATCCACATATATTAATGCAAGACACATATCTTTATGATAAAGAAAATTGAAAAGTTATAATAATTTATATTTAAAAAGATTAAAATAAGTGTTTTATGATTAATTATGATGTATGCATAGCTTGGGATGTAAGGTCAGGTGATGCGTAACATCACAGCCTCTCCTTGACAAATGTCAACCCCGCCTTCTCGTGGTGCATCCTGTTCCCACTAAAGGGGCTCTGACGACCGCCAATAGCGGTATAACTATACCATCGGGATCAGAGGAAATGCTATCCCACACTCACCAACCCGCTTGGCCAGCGTGGTGAGTTATGGCCAAACCCCTCCAAAATGACTCTACAACTTAAATCTTGGCCCTCAGTCTCCGGCAGCTGGAATGTACTTGGCCAAGGCAGCGGCCAGTGCGACATGAAGGCAGAGGGTGCTAAGAATCCCCGGAGGACCGGACTAGGCTGCCATTTGATGCTGACCTTGGCTACCTATAACGGACGCTCCCTATCTTCTGATTCAAGGCTTCTTGAATTGGAAGAGGAACTACAAAGGATCAAGTGGGACATCGTCGGGCTAAGTGAGGTAAGGAGAAAAGGAGAAGATCTCATTGAACTGAAAAGTGGACATCTCTTCTATTATCGTGGGACAGATACTGGCAGAACTAGTGGTGTTGGATTTATAATAAACAAGAAACTGAAGGATAAAGTGGTAGAAGTTGAAAGTTCCTCTGACAGAGCTGCACGACTCGTTATCCAACTATCGAGAAGATACCAGGCTCAGATTATTCAAACTTATGCACCCACCACAAGTCATCCTGAAGAAGAAATTGAAGAATTTTATGAGGAAATTCGTCATCTAAATAATAAAGGTAAGCAGCACTTGAAGATAATTATGGGAGATTTCAATGCAAAAATAGGGCAACGGCAACAGAATGAAACTTCAGTAGGTAAATTCGGTCACGGCAACAGAAACCAGCGTGGAAATACTCTCGTTGAGTTTGCAGAGGCAGAAGGATTTTTCATCTTGAACTCCTTTTTCAAGAAAAAGCCACACAGGAAATGGACATGGAGACATCCAATTGGGACGACAAGTGAAATTGATTTTATTATGTGTAACAAAAAATTCGTCATCGAAGACTGCAGTGTGCTGAACAAGTTCAACACAGGTAGTGACCATAGATTGGTGAGATGTAAGATGCACCTCAACACTAAACTGGAACGTGGCAAGCTCATAAGACAAACAAAATGTATTGACATAACCAACCTTAAAAAACACCATAATACTTTCAAGTTGGAACTGAAGAACAGATTCTCTGCTTTAGAAGGCCTAACATCGGAAGAAGTGGATATTTCGGAAGTTAACAGAAAAGTAACCAAAGCTCTAATGGAAACAGCAACAAAATTAGCTGGGTCTAAGAACAAGTTGCATGTGAACAAATTATCAGGAAAAACCAAAATGTTGATGCAAAAAAGAAGAGATGAGGACAACTAAAGAAGATGTGACTTCCAAAGTGGAATATATAGAGCTATGCAAGACAACACGAAAAAGTATCACCGAAGACGTAAGGAAATTCAACTGTGAGCTAGTGAGGAAAGCAATTGAAAACAACCAAAGCCTTAAGATAGCAAAGGGACATCTCAGTAAGGGAAGAAAACAGATTATGGCTCTGAGAAAAGAAGATGGTTCTATAACAAGAAATAGAGGCGAAATTTTGACAAGAGTGAAAGATTTCTACTCCAAATTATATGAAAGGGATGATACATGTACTCCAGACATCATGAAAGGTACCAGAGTTCTTCCAGTCCTCCCAGCAGAAGTTGCTCATGCAATCAAGAACATGAAGCGGGGGAAAGCTCCAGGAGAAGATGGAATTACTATAGACATCATACAAGAAGCAAGTGGAGAAATTGAAACAGTACTCGCCCAAATTTTCACTCGATGCCTTAATGAAGGGAAGATTCCTGAGGATTGGAACAATGCTACAATGATCCTGCTACATAAAAAAGGTGACATTGAGGATCTCAGGAACTACAGACCTATCAGCCTCCTATCAGTGGTTTATAAAATCTTCACTAAAGTTCTTTCACACCGCTTGAAGGTAACACTGGACATGGCTCAACCGAGAGAACAAGCTGGATTCAGGAGTGGCTACAGCACAATAGATCATATCCACGTACTGAGAAAACTAATTGAAAGAGCGAGGGAATATGAACTTCCATTGTGCATGGCTTTTATCGATTATGAAAAAGCCTTTGATTCGGTGAAACCATCAGCAGTTACCACGGCTCTGAAATCCTGCGGTATTGAAGATGCATACATTAATATTATTAATAACATCTATGAAAATGCAAGTGCAAAGATTCGGCTGTTTGAAAATACAAAACACATAAAAATTGGAAAGGGAGTGAGACAAGGTGACACCGTATCTCCGAAGCTCTTTAACGCCACATTGGAAAATGTCTTTCAATCACTGAACTGGGAAAACAAAGGGATAAAGATTAATGGAGATTATCTAACCCACCTTCGTTTTGCTGATGACGTAGTCATTTTTGCAACTAGCCCATCAGAGCTGCAGAGTATGATCCAGGAACTTGCTGACAAGAGTAAAGAAGTGGGATTAAAAATGAACTTTCAGAAGACAAAAGTGATGTTCAATGCTTTTACAAGAAATGAAGATTTATCGATTGATGGAGAAAAACTGGAGATAACAGATACATATGTTTATCTTGGACAGCAGATATCAAGTGAGGGTCACATTGATGAAGAAATTAATCGGCGTACAAAACTTGCCTGGAGAGCTTTTGGAAGAAACAGCATAATTTTCAAGAGCAATATGCCATTATGTCTTAAAAGAAAAGGGTTTGATCAATGCATCCTTCCAGTGCTTACGTATGGTGCAGAGACGTGGACCTTAACTAAAAGAGACATACAAAGGCTGCAGACAACTCAAAGAAGCATGGAGAGGTGCATACTTGGTATAACCAGGAGAGATAAGAAGAGGAACTCGTGGATCCGAAAAATGACGAGAGTGGAAGACATCATGATCAGAGTTAAATCCCTGAAATGGCAATGGGCTGGACATACTGCCAGAAGGACAGACCATAGATGGACAGCCGAAATCTTAGATTGGATTCCAAGGGACAGGAAAAGACCCAGAAAAAGACCACATGGGAGATGGGTGGATGAAATTCGTAAATATGCGGGAGTGACATGGAGGAGACTGGCACAAGACAGACCGTTGTGGAGGAAACTTGGGGAGACCTTCGTCCAGCAGTGGATTGATAATGGTTGACAATGATGATGATGATGATGCACAGCTTACCCTAAAGAAGTTAAACAAATCTTTAAATTAATGTGTGACATAATGTTTTATGGTTAAAAGTATATGTGCGACTGAGAGAGGGTAAGGGGAAGAATTGCTTCTCATATTTTTTTTCACTTTCACTTACAGATTTTGATTACTTCCAATTAACACATTTTTTAAACATGGTCAAATTTATTAAAATGCTGATGAAAATTATAAACTCAGTAAAAAACAGCAGGTTAGAAAGATTTGGGTAGACTTCAGTTTATCAGTGCTTCAAGTAATTCCACATATCAGTACGCTTCATGTACATTTCACAACAACCATCACGGGACAAAGAAAATGGCTCTACCACTAAAAACAGATAATAAAAACATGGGCAAAAAAATAAATATAATTTGGAGCTGTTTTTTTTTTTTTTAACAATATATATTTAAAACATGAAGTGGAAAACAAATTGATACATATAGTGTAAAAAAGAGATTCATAGAATAAAAAGATGAAGTGAGGATATTGCACAGATGGTTTATTATTATTTCCTGAATAATTCATTATAATGTTGTTTTTAAAATCAGTTCTTCCATTCTGTTGACTGAATATCTTTGATTAATGCAAGAAAGGGATCTCGATACTGTATTTGGCTCCTACATGAAACAAAAATTCTAAGAGCCTGTCAACCAAATATTCTAACCTAGAAGTATGGATTTTCAGCTTTTGTTTCTTCTTCCTTTAATGATATGCATAATGCAGCAATTTAAAAGCAAAACTAATGCTAGATAAAAAATAATGTATCACTGTAGTAAATTACCAACCTTGGTTTATTCAAAGTAGCTTCCTCTGGCATCTATACACTGGTTTACACACTCAGGATGTGCATGGAATGACTGCAGGAAAACAGTTACAGGAATGCTATTAAGAACCCTTTTCACAACTTTCTGGATGGTATGTACATTATCAAAATAACACTTTTTAAGGGGTGCTTTGAGTTCGAGAAATAGGAAGTAGTCACATGAAGCTAAGTCCGGCAAATAAAGAGGGTGGGACAACATGCAGACCTGTTTTTTGGCCAGAAGCTCTTGAATATTGATTGCCTTGTAAGAAAGGGCATTATAGAAAATAAATGAGCTACATTCTTCTTGATACTTTGGCCTCACATGATGGATTCTTTGCAGCAAACATTTAAGCTTGCCTACATAAAATGCAGCAGTAACAATTTGTCCACTGGGCATGAATTCCATATGCACAATTCCTTTGCTATTGTAGAAAGCAATGAGCATTGTTTTGATCTTGACTGACTAACTTTTTTGGCTTGCAGAAAGTTTGCCGACTTCCACATGGCACTTTGCCATTTCGTTTCAGGGTCATATTTTGAGACCCATATCTCATTGCCTGTGGTGATGTTATGGAGGAAATTTGGGCTTCGTGATGAATGTCAGTGAAGCTTAAGGTGTGTATTGAGATCACTGTAAATGGAGATGTTTGATCCTAAACAGTAAGTAAATGTATTTCTATCATTTAAATGTTTATCTGGTAAATGGTCTTTCTTTGAGGAACTAACCTCTGAATCTCAGAGAACAGCAAATAATATGTATATAAGTATGTAATTATTCAGTTGAAGAATTTACTTAGTTCTTCATCTCTGAGCTTTTATCGACCACCAAAATGTTTCTGGCCTTTTGGTGATTATTAAGGCCTGTGATCAGTGTTGATTTTGTTATGTAAAGCTTATTGACACTTAATGCATATTTAAAAAATGTTTTGAGATTCCACATTAAGATACTTTTAGCCCTTTCAAAAAACCAAAATGTGATTTGTTTTATCAGAGGATAATTAAATTGGCATAAGTAGATATCTGTAATGTGTAGGGATTATTTAATCTCTGCCATCCATCATTAATCAGAAAACATAGAAGCTTAATTGTATAATGAAATGGCTCAGTTGAGCACTGAAGAAGCAATCAAAAGCTTCAATGCTTCATGGTTAAATTTTTACCCAACTTAAGAAAGTTTTTCTTTCTTTTATATGTATGCAGTATATGTATAATTACATAATTTTGCTTTTTGTCTCATTGGTAATAAGTCATAAATATCTGTTACTTTCCATTTGTTTTCCTCATTTAAGGATTTAGGAAACAAAAATTAAATTTGACTTTCTTTTGCAGCATTCTTCTCATGGCATCCTTTCCTTATGACCTTTGCTGTAAGTAGTTTCACATTATTGTCATAACTTTGCTTTAAAGTTTGTGAAAAATAATTTAACATTTTTATATGTAAGGTTTTGTTTTGTAAAGTAAATTTATTTTTACTTGTTCGTTAGTCAAGGGAAGATAATAGAAATTGTTTAATTTTTAAGAATTTTATAGATCATATTTTTATAGTAGCCTTCAGCAATTCTAATCCATTTGGACAATTAATAAAATTTTAGCATTACAATGCTAGAGTGGGATTTAAATTTGCATCTTCTGATTTGCTTTTCTCTGTGGAAACTATTTTACTACCCAAGGAAATCATTTCTGGACAATTAAAGTACAGAAAAGTCAGAAAGCTTTTCTACAGTAAGTGCAGAGCACCTTCCCTACTGAAACAGGTTTCCTCGTCCCAGCTGCCCTACTCCCCCAACATGTGTAATGGTATGTCCAAAGCTGTCTTCTACATAGGTTGTTTTGAGAACTTAGTAGTTAGTATTTGTAGGATATAGACAGAGTTAATATTGTATGTGAATAGCATCTCTGAATATGTTATTTGCAGAGAAATGGATATTTCTGGTGGAGCACATTTTGAGCAGATGCCTAGTATACATATACTGTAAAACAAAAGTTTGGGGAGATATTTTCAGAATATGTTGTTTCACACCATGATTCTGTGTAGGATTTAATCAGTAAATTTCAGAGTACTGCTTCGGTGTCAGATGCAGCTAGAAGTGATAGACACAGTATTTTGTCAGAGAAAAAGCTTCTCAGTATTTCTGAAAAGATGATGACTAGCCCATAAAAATTATTAAGGAACTTGGAAAAGGAGATAAACTCAGCTTAAGAACTGCACACAGAGTGATAAGATGAAAACTCTAGTTATTTCTGTGCAGAGTGTCAGTTCTGTAAGAATTAAAACCAGTAAGATCATGAGAAGAGGAACAGGAAGCATTATTTTGAGTTGTTTCAAATTTTTTACAAGATAAGGAAATTGAAGCATGGAGGATGAAACATTTTACTTGGACAAGGCTTGATTCCACTTAATAGGATAAATTAACTTCCAAAACACTGATAAGGAGCTTAAAAATCCACACGGAATTCATGAAAAACCATTACATAACCAGTTAATCAGTATTTGGGTTGCAAGTTCAAGACAGCAAAGTGTGAGTCCCATTTTTCTCACAGACACAATAAATGCAGACTAGTATTGATAAAGCATTCTGTATCCATTCATTATTGCACAGCTCAATCAAAATGTAATATTGAATGCTTACTTTCAACAAGATAGTGCCACCACATACACTGCTTGCTCTTCAGTAGTGCTACTTGAAGATGCTTTTGGGGATTGATTAATTTCAAAGGAACTTTGGCCTCCATGATCACCTGAACTTTCACCACTTAACTTTTATTTCTGGGGAGTAGTGAAACTGTGTAGAAGCACTGCCCCAAAACAATAAACAATTAAAAACAGCAATATTCATTTTCACTGCTTCCATTATATGAAAAAATTAAAAAGACATTCAAAAACATGTAGAACATTTATTTGCATTATGCCTTCTAAATGGGAAACAATATTTTCAACACTTGATATAAGTCAAAGGTAAAAATGAACATGCTATCAAATGTAATGTAGTTAAAATATAAAATATTAAAATTAAAATGTGGTTGTTTTCCACTAAGTGTAACCCATATATATACAGGCACAATTAGAATTTTCATCACAATATTGATGAAAGCACTAAAATGAACAGTATGCCAATAATTTGCATGCAATATTGATTTGGGGGAAAGAAATTTTACACCAATTATCATTATTGAGTGAATTAAATTAAAGTGCTACAATCAACAAAGTAATATATACTGTATTAAAAAGATGAAATAATGAATGCCATTAGGAATAATCAAATGAAAATAATTAAAACACTTTATCATAAACATAACTATAATACACCAAAGAAATGTGTCTCTTCTGTCTGTGGTAGTATCTCCCGCCTGAATGACTAATGGGCAATGTTTTTGATTTTTATTGTTCTAGTTGTATGTTTCTGTGAATGCTCCATTACATCCAGAAAAGAGGTAATGCTGGTCATGGACTTGGAAGCTTCACTACAGGCATTCACTGCTTCGTGTAACCAGGAAAGATATGAACATCCAGAAAAGAGGTAATGCCGGTCATGGACTTGGAAGCTTCACCACAGGCATTCACTGCTTCGTGTAACCAGGAAAAATATGAACATCCAGAAAAGAGGTAATGCTGGTCGTGGACTTGGAAGCTTCACCACAGGCATTCACTTTGCAGGACTAATGTTAGCACCAAGCAGCCAGTAACAGAAAATTCTAAAATCCCTTCATCCTACACTACCCTAAGGGGTTAGACCCTAGTGGGTTAGAACAGCTAGGCATAGGAGGTCATATCTTAAGGGGTTATACCAGTTCCAACCCTGGTCAGACAGCTTCACAGCAATAAGTTTTTCCTGCATTTTGTCCCAATACGATATATGAGCAGTGAAAAACAGTTGAGCAATTGTGTCTTCTGTGCTCAAGGGTAAGGTTATAAAAGCCTAACAATGCGGGAACACAAAACGCCAACAATTTTCTCTTAAAAGTGCTCAGTAGAGAGGAAAACAGAATCAAACTGTGATAGAGACATTGAAGATAGCAAAATAGCACTGCTAATGCAAATCATAAAAAGGCCCTGGAGGGAGTGTTAACCCTTAAAACCTTACCTGATTGCACCCTTTTATATCATCATCATCATCAGCCGTTATCAATCCACTGCTGGATGAAAGTCTCCCCAAGTTTCTTTCATAATGGTCTATCTTGTGCCGGTCTCCTCCATGTCACTCCCACATGCTTTTGAATTTCATTCACCCATCTCCCATGTAGTCTTCTTCTGGGTGTTTTCTTGTCCCTTGGAATTCAGTCTAGAATTTTGGTTAAGTCCGTTCTGGCAACATGTCTAGCCCATTGCCATTTCAGGGATTTTACTCTGATCATGATGTCTTCCTCACTTGTCATTTTTCTTATCCAAGAGTTCTTCTGATCTCTCCTGGTTACACCAAGCATGTATCTCATGCCTCTTTCAGTTGTCTGCAGTCTTTGTATGTCATTTTTAGTTAAGGTCCACATCTCTGCTCCATACGTAAGCACTGGAAGGATGCTTGATTAAACTTTTTAAGACATAACGACATATTGCTCTTGAAAATTGTACTGTTTCTTTCAAAAGCTCTCCAACCAAGTTTTAGATGTTGATTAATTTCTTCATCAATGTGACCTTTGCTTGACATCTGCTGTCCAAGGTAAATGTAGGTATCGGTTATCTCCAGCTTTTCACCATCAATTGGTAAATCTTCATTTCTTGTAAAAGCATTGTACATCAATTTAGTCTTCTGAAAGTTTTAATCCCACTTTTTGACCCTTGTCAGCAAGTTCTTGGATCATACTCTGCAGCTCTGAAGGAGCAGTTGCAAAAATGACTATGTCATCAGCAAAACGAAGGTGAGTTAAATAATCTCCATTAATGTTTATCCCTTTGTTTTTCCAGTTCAATGATTGAAAGACATTTTGCAATGTGGCATTAAAGAGTTTGGGATATATGGTGTAACCTTATCTCACTCCCTTTTCAATTTTTATTGGTGCTGTATCCTCAAATAACCAAACCTTTGCACTTGAATTTCATAGATGTTAGTAATAATACTAATGTGTGCATCCTCAATACCACAGGATTTCAAAGCCATTGTAACTGCTGATGGTTTCACGTAATCAAAGGCCTTTTCATAATTAATCGATAAAAGCCATACATAATGGGAGTTTATATTCCCTTGTTCTTTCAATTAGTTTTCTCAGCACATGGATATGATCTATAGTACTGTAGCCACTCCTGAATCCAGCTTGTTCTCTTGGTTGAGCCATGTCCAATGTTACATGTTACCTTCAAGCAATGTGAAAGAATCTTAGTGAAGATTTTATAAACCACTGATAGGAGGCTGATGGGCCCGTAGTTCCTGAGATCCTCAATGTCACCCTTTTTCTGTAGCAGGATAATTGTAGCATTTTTCCAGTCCTCAGGAATCTTCCCTTCATTGAGACATCTTGTGAAAACTTTGGCATGTCTAGTTTCAATTTCTGCACTTTCTTCCTGTATAGTGTCCACGGTAATTCCTTCTTTTCATGTTCTAAATTGCATGAGTAACTAATCACATTTGGCATGTGGAATGTCAAATGTCACAGTGTTTCTCAATGATAAAATGCTATTTTCTGTATCAAAAAACAATAATTAAATTTAATTGCAAATGCCAATTGGCATGATCAAGAAGAAAAAACTTGTAACTGAAAATTGTGTTACATTTAAAGTAATATCTTTAAAAAGCAACTGTCATGTATGTGAAGATCTCTCCAGGGAAGTTGTAGGTTTGATATTTCAATTTCATGGAACATACAATTTGTTCAATTCCTGCACATGAACAGTGCAATCAACATTGCAGTTTCCTGATGAGTTCTATATATGGGTGATTGTTATCCAAATTTATTGGCGTAGATAAAATCAAGGTTTCCAAGCATTCGCACATCAACCGGATGGAATTTTCAAGGAAGGTAGACAGCAAACTGGATAATAGATTGAACGTTTCATCAATTTGAACGTGGTGACTTGACAATAAACGAAGAGATGCGAACGTAATTATTCAGTAGAAATGAGGCATCATGTTTGTTTTACACCGGAATCCTTGGGGGAAAACAAAAGGCATTCATTATTTGAAGAATTGGTTCCACATTCTTGGTAATTCTAGCGAGACACTATCATTGCAGACCTAATCGTTGGTAATGATCTCCAATGTTTTCCGAATGGCAGTGGATTTAGGAGTAAAGTAGAAAGCTAATTTCTTTATGTCATCTCACTTAGGATCAGCGGACTTGAACTGGACTTCTGGATAGGGCCATGGCTAATTTGCTGTTCTTTATGTCGCTCTTATGCTCGTTGACTCTAATTCTAAATGAAAATTTGGTCATCACAATGTAGTATCACTTGGAGCCATCGGTATATTGTAGAGGGATCCTGGCATAAACACCTGCTTTGTTGGAAAGTGGGAGCTCGTCAGTATTTCGCTTAAGCATAGCATATAAAGATATCGGAGATCTTATGCCGACACTGAGGTTCATCTTTCTGAGTGCATTCTTGAGTTTATAGGAAACATTTGGTACATAAGGAATAGAGCCCAGATAGCCTAGCCGCTGCATAGAAAGATTGGCATGCCTCTTTTTGTTTCTTTCGATATAGCTATGTACCATGTTCGGATCATATCCTGCCTCAGTGGCCTATTCGATAATGCTTTTTAATTTGCTTAGTCTAGAAGGAACATTGGAGGGGATGTCAAATGCTCTTCTGATTCGAGAACAGAAGAAAGCTGTCTTGTAATCAGCGGGGCAGAATGACCTATGGAGCATCAGGTTGGGAACGGAAGTGGGTTTATAATAGGCTTGTGTACAGAAGTGATTTTCAGGCGATTTACTCAGTAAAACATCCAGATAAGGCAATGCATTATTGTGTTCTAACTCCATAGTGAAATTGATCGTAGGGTGTATATCATTAATTTTATCCAGAAAAAGTGGGAGAGTCTCCTTCCTATGAGGCCATATGAAAAATACATCATCAGCATATTAGAGCTAAGTGGTAGGTCTTAAGGTAATGCTGGTGTACAGTTCTTTGCATTATTATTTGGGTGATTGTTGTTGAAGGCATTGCTGGGTCCATTATTTGTTGTGTGTGATCCATTATCATACTGTATGAGCTACCTTGTTCTTAGTTATATAATAAATTCCCATTGTGTTTTTGATTTTGCTGCTCATAATTTTGTATAAAATGTGAATATAGTTTTTACAAAAAAAAAAAAAGGTTTAGATGAGTTGCTAAATAGTTTAAATAGGGGCAAACTGCTTAAAGTCAGTTTTTTTTTATGAATGTTTAGTTATAAAGATATTTTAGTGATTGCATAACTTGTTGAAAATTAGGCATACCTAGCTCTAGCTGCTAGTACTGTACTGCATATAGAGTCACAAGTGACCCAACACATTTTGTGTGTATAATAAATGACTACTAAGCTTGTGGTGTTAAGATAAAATAAAAATAGCAACTTTTCTCACAATAAAATAATAAAATATTTTTATTATACTGCACATCAATTATAGTTTCATAGAGCGTTTGGCTCAGCATCCTCAAGATGGAATCGACTATAGTTTTACCGAGCCAAACGCTCTGCAAAACTAAAGCCGGTTTATAATAAACATTATATTGTGAGAAAAATTGTTATTTTTATTCTAACATTTTGTGTGTGTGTGTACATTTTAGGCATTGATTTTCCCTTGCATGTGAAATTTTGATGTAGTATTGAAATGCCATGATTAGTGAACATTTTTTTTTATAGTTTATATTCCTGATGTTTGAAGCTGTCAAGGTCTTGTCAAAGAACAATATTTTTCCTGTGTCAGACAGAGTAAAAAGAGTTAGGCTTCATTGGCTGTTTCAGGTAGGCTAACTACACAATTCTGCTTATTCTTCACTACTACTAATCTCAAAAAAAGGGGGGGTCTGTTCATTCTATGGGACTTATGTTTTTTTATAATATAGTCATTGTATGATACACTGAAAGGAAAGAACTCATGGGATACTTGATTCCTGGACAACACAATTTTGTTACCCCTTCTTGCTAGTGGAACTGTCCGCTTGGCAGGTATATAGGTAGAAGGACATCACTGCATTCATGTAGGTGGTAATTCAATGTCAGTATGGATAAAGGTGGTGAGTTAACAGAGTTTTAAAGAAGGATGATAGGGTCCCATATCAAGTGATCTAAGGTTTTTTACCTCACATTTTTTTATTTATTTCAAATTTGGCTTATCTATTGTACTGTACCCTTAAAGGTACTTAAAAATCCACAATTTTAGATTTTTATCTCCTTTAGTTTTTTAGTTATAGGACTTTAAAATTAGAAAAAAAACCACATTTTTTTGTTGATGCTTGAACACAAAATTGACCATAACTCATCACCAAACAGAGCTAGAAAGGTCTGGTAAAAACATTTTGCAGCATTTTTCATGGGCTTTCATATGATATACATCATGAATAATTTTATGAAAGTTTTAATTTCAAGGTCATTTAAAAAGTTTTAAAACTTAAGTTTCTCTTAAAATGTTTGATTAAAATTTTTCAAACAATTCTCAAAAATTCTTTCCTATTTTGTCTTTATTTATGCCAAATTTTAAGTTGGGATCTCAATGGGATCATTTTATTTTTATTTTTCAAGCATATTTTGTCCCATTGAAAAATGAATATTTTCAAAATTGGGCAATAATTAAAGTTAAGACCATGTCCTATCTAGTTTATATTAGGCACACAATGGAAAAAGTTTGTGTATATGTGTAATATATACCTATTTCAGTTAAAGAAAAGATTAACAGTACTGTATTATGAACATAATGTGGAGTAAAAACAGGCAACACAGCTATATATTTTAAATGTTATTTCCAAAATATTTAGCTTTATCATAAGATACAAAGGAGTCAGTAATAAAACAATAGTTCCATTTATTATCACACTTGTTTATAGCCACTAATAGAACAGTGTTTTATTATCACATAACAGTTAAATTTAAATGTGCTTACTTCAAACTAATGTCCAAATCATTTCAGACCTGATCTTTTGTTCATAGTTGCTGTTGCTTCACTCATTTCTTTCTGTGATAGAAAATATGTGCGACCTGTTGGAGTTACAGGATCCACACAAGTCAGAATTTGGTCTCTTGAGACTGACAAAGTGTCTTTTTGTTGGGGGTGCACAAATGATGGTGCTGGTCCCGATGGGTGCAAGAAATTAGGTGTCACTTTTTCATTTTTAACATCTGTTGAAATCCCTTCAGCCAACCACCACTTCTGGTCATATTCACGTGTGGTTCCCTTTCAGGTCAATCAGACTTAGGATGTTTGTACTTCCTTCAAAGACATTGTGTTTCTGAAAGTCATTACTGTACGAGAGCACTTTTGTACTGATTTCACATTGGCTTAATGGAATAAAGCTGTGGTACTTTTGTGTTCCTTCAATTGGTAATGCTCTTAAAAATCGGGCTTTTAATAACTCTTCTTCTTCTGAATGGTCCTAAACAGTTGTTTAAAAAAACTGAATCGAAGAAATATTCGAAGCACTCCAGTTGAAGAGTTGAACTGGTGTCATGATTTGATCTGAATATAGTTTCAGGAGACTAGCTTTAGCAGCGAGGCATTTCACTGTCCCTCCCAAACCATCACAGACTTCTTTCCCATGAGCTGTTGCATAGAAATGCCACTCTGCATATATGCCAGTCTTTTTTGTGAAGGCAAATGTTAGCAAAGTTATTTCTGTTTTTATATTGTGACGCTGAACTGTCATAGAAGTAGAATTTTTTTCCAAAGATGGCAGTACATTGTCCTTCAAAAATTTAATAAGCTTCTTTTGAAAGAGATGAACAGCTACTGTATTATGTTGTAAACAGTCAGAAATAAAAACAAAGCTTTTATACTTTACTCCATCTTGATCTCTGTAGTAGACTGCAAATGGATGTACTGTTGCCTGGTAATTCCTCTAGTGAAAAGACTGTGCCTCGTCCTGGCCCATGAATGAATAATTTTCTGAAAAGTCTAAGGTGATAACAGCCTCATTTAACTTGTACAAAATTCTAGCGGATAATGCTTACCTTGGCATTTCTTTCTAGCGATGGGAACATTTCATGCACGTGTTTTCCGGTCTTTGTTGATGTTATTGTCCTAAAGTCCGTTGTATGCGATGACTGGCTTTACTTCTCACACTTTTCGCTGGGTATACTCATTGGATCTTTGCCTTAGGATTCAAACACATCAATTTTTACCGTTCTTTATACTCGAAATTTTCGCCTATCCTCTGGGCATCCTCAGGAGCGTGGCGACTTTACCACCGATGTTCGTGGTTAACTTCGCGCTAATGGAGTCCGATACTCCTTGCTGCCATTCGTCGGATATACTTTCCTGGATATATTTCGTTATCAAGCCCGGCTGGCGCCATCTATGTTTCATTAAAACAACTTTTTTTTTTTTTTTTTTAAATTTCCTTCTCCTATCCTGGTTTTCTTGTCTTTTTTGCCGGTTTTTCTTTTGTTGTTGTTTTTCTTGTCTTATTAGTTCTTTCCACAGGCCCGATAATGTGCTAGGGTCGTTCTGGTTACATACCCTTGCTTTATTTTTATAGTTTAATATTGCTTCTTCCCTCCTCATTTGCCTTTCCGATTTTTTATTCTTTTTTAGCATTTTGATTTCATCGAATTTTGGGAATGTCCGGTTTTCCATGCAGAATTGCACTAAAGCAGTTTTGGCTTCTTTTTTTTTTGCCAGTTAGATATGTGTTGTTTAAGTCTTTTTTTAATCTGTTTTTCGTACTTCCAATGTACGATATTGGGGGTATGTGTGCAATTGGAATTTCGTAGGTTCCTGATTCTTCTAGCATTTTTTCCTCTGTTTTTATTTTGACTGTCATACTTTTCATGGTGTGCACTGTTGAAATTAAAATGCTAAAAAAGAATAAAAAATCGGAAAGGCAAATGAGGAGGGAAGAAGCAATATTAATCTATAAAAATAAAGCAAGGGTATGTAACCAGAACGACCCTAGCATATTATCAGGCTTGTGGAAAGAACTAATAAGACAAGAAAAACAACAACAAAAGAAAAACCGGCAAAAAGACAAGAAAACCAGGATAGGAGAAGGAAAAAAAAAAGTTGTTCTAATGAAACATAAATGGCGCCAGCCGGGTTTGATAACGAAATATATCCAGGAAAGTATATCCGACGAATGGCAACAAGGAGTGTCGGACTCCATTAGCGCGAAGTTAACCACAAACATCGGTGGTAAAGTCGCCACACTCCTGAGGATGCCCAGAGGATGGGCGAAAATTTCGAGTATAAAGAACAGTAACAATTGATGTGTTTGAATCCTAAGGTAAAGATCCAATGAGTATACCCAGTGAAAAGTGTGAGAAGTAAAGCCAGTCATCGCATACAACGGACTTTAGGACAATAACATCAACAAAGACCGGAAAACACGTGCGTGAAATGTTCCCATCGCTAGAAAGGAATGCCAAGGTAAGCATTATCCGCTAGAATTTTGTACAAGTTACTTTGAAATATTGCACGTAAAAGAGAATAGTAGAATGATTAGAGCTATATAATAGTCAGAATTAGAACTACTAATTGGAATTTAGCCTCATTTAATTTCATGTTTTCCTTTAAGTATGAGAAATAGGCAGATTGTTGTTGGGCTATGAAAGCATGCTTCTTCAGAGTTAGCAGTTGTTCACAGAATGTGTCAACAAAATCTTCAGCTGTTTTTGTAACAGTCTTAAAACTGCATCTATCTACTGTCAACCATTGATTGTAAGTAATACTTTCTACCATTTGTTCTTCAAATGCATTTAGTAGATGGTCTTCCAGGTATTTGGTTCCTGAACAGTTCTTAAACTCATCTAAATGACATTTTGGACTTGGTGGTGAACTCATTATTTTGTTTAAGGCATGCTTTGTAGTCACCAAAGTGCGATCCATCATTCATGACCATTTCTTTAAATGTCTTTCCACTCAACATCAATTTTACATTTTGGTGCATTGTGCACACACATACAGAGTGTGTGCCACCAGTTCCTCCTGCTAAAACACGATTCTTAGGCCGAAGCTCGGCAAACTTAGAAAACCCAATTTTTTCTTTAGACTGTTTAGCCTTGAACAGTTCGTAAATTTCTTTGAGATTTCCTAAAATAAGCCTCTTTTGAACATGTTCTTGTGTCTTATCATCTGTTTTCATTGAAACAAAATCTTTCTTACAGGGCATAATGGTGGCTTACTTCATCACTGTTATAAAATTCTAGAACTTTTCATACCACAAATTCTTGTAAAGAGTTACCTGATTTTGGATCTTGTGTTAAGAGTATTCCTTTCTCTTTAACCAGTGCTTTACATTTTCTTGCCATTCGGTTGCTTACTTCTTAAACTCTCTTTCAATTTTTTTAATTAATTGTCCAACTCTGGGGGAGAACAGTTAAAATAAAAAAATTCTTGCTCCTACTTTCTGTTTTCATGAACTTTTCCTTTAGTTGATCAATAATTTCTGAATGTGTTCCATCGTCTTTGTTGTTATCATTCTGCACAACATTTTTATCCAAAAGTTTCTCAATTAGGTTTTTTTTTTCACTTTATCAAGTTTTCTTTTACAGTACCCTGAATCTGTTTTCATCAGCTTTTTTACAATAGGTGATTCTTCTATACTTGCAAGAGATTTGTTCAAATAGTCTATGAAAGTGCTTGGATCAGAAAATGAAATATCCAATGGAGCACCTGTTTCTTCATCAAACTCTTCTTCACAGCTGGCAGGTTCTTCATTTTGTTGTGACTGTGACTTTTCCTTAGCAAGCTGTTTTCTACAACTGTCACAGATCTTTGCATTAGGTTTTTAATGCAGGGTTTCACTTCACACATCCAGGTTTGCACTGGCCTTAAAAGTTTTAATACATTTATGGTCTGCTTTTTCAAAGATATTATAGCAGTATCTATTTTTGAAAGGAATGTATTTTTTCTGGGTTTCAGTCATGACTGAAAGTAGGTTAAATTATTTTACAGTTCACACAATTGGCTTGAGCTGGGAATTATTTACAAATATGAGTTACTTGTAGTTCATTTACGCCGTTTGAAGCTGTGAATTATAAAATTATTTACAGTTAAAATTAAGTTAAGAATTATTAACTTGTTAAATGTATTCACCACCACAAATAGTACTTAAATATAATCAATAAAACACTATTTCACATCACTGAGCTATACACATAATACATGTTACTGCTTGTTCATTTCATGCACAGACATAAAGCTAAGGTGACTCAGACAGACTAGAGTATTGCCATCAAGGAGAAACATGTTCCTACACATTCAAAATTGCACACACAAGTTCACACATTCAGAATCTAGTCTTTGCATTCATTTCATACAAGATTTTATTTCAATACATAAATGAATAATGTTTAATTGTAGTTAAGACTTATTGTTGTATATTCCAAAACTGAGTTACAATTAGGGCTATTGAAAATGTACTTTGTGATGGCTTAAACCACATTTAAAGCCATTCTGTAATGCCTGAATCCAAAAAATATTCATTTTTTGACATGCCAAAATATATTCAGAAATTAGAAAAAATATAATCCCATTGAGATCCCAGCTTGAAATTTGAAATAAATAAAGACAAAATATGAAACAATTTTTGAGAATTTTTTGAAAATTTTTAATCATACATTTTAAGAGAAACTTAAATTTTAAAACTTTTTAAATGACCTTGAAATTAAAACTTCCATAAAATTATTCATGATGTATATCATATGAAAGCTCATGAAAAACACTGCAAAATGTTTTTTACCAGACCTTTCTAGCTCTGTTTGGTGATGAGTTATGGCCATTTTTGTGTTCAAGCATTAACAAAATAATGTGTTTTTTTTTTCTTCCTAATTTTAAAGTCCTATAACTAAAAAACTAAAGGAGATAAAAATATAAAAATGTGGATTTTTAATTACCTTTAGGGGTACAATAGATGAACCAAATTTGAAAGAAGTAAAAAAAGGTGAGGTAAAATTTTGTTCAATAACTTGGATCACCTGATATGGAATGACCCAATAGTGGGTGCCTGAAGCATGAGTCACTGTCATGGAGAAATGGTACAGAAATTGCAGTATCTTCATTTGACAGTATCTGGAGAGTATCAGGAATGCATCATTTGCACAATAACGTCGCATCGTGGACAGTACTGTGAGTGGAGAAAAATGGTGGGTGAATGTGGTCATTTACTTTTATTTTGCATAGTTTCAACCAATCGGAGAGTTACAGTGGCACAAATCACTGTCGACTTCAATGAGGGTGGTGCCAGAAACGACTCCACCAAGACTATCAGGCGATCATGAGTCATACTTGGTTATGGGAGCCACCGACTCATTAGAATCCCATTGCTAATGCAGAGTTGCCAAGTGCTCCGGTTTGCCCGGAGTTGCTCCGGAATTGATACCTTGCTCCGGCCACCCTGGAAGTTTTGTGAAAACTCCGGACAAAATGACCAATCTTGGAGTAGATATGATAAAATTTTAAATATTTGTTTACTGCATTTTATTTCAAAATTGTTGCGTATTGTTAAAAAATTGAAGGGTTGGCACAATTATTTTTCTCCAAAACTGTTAAAATCTGGCAAAAAAAAAAAAAAAAAAAAAAAAAAAGAAGCCAAAAGGAAAGAAAAAGGAAATCAGACTTTACATGCTGCCATTCTTCCTGATGTTTTTGTTTAAGTTGTGTCACTCTTGGCCGGCTTGCAGCTGTTGGAAGCAGGTTGCAATGTCGGGGGAAGATGAATGAATGACCTCAAGATAAGTACTGCAGTGAGGAATCCCTGCCCAGTGCAGGCAGCATGATGTCTTTACATACTGGGGAACAAAATTGCGGATTATTTTTTTCCCGAATTTTCAGTTAAATGTACAGAACTGTTTACAAATGCCATCATTTATTAAAACAAAGTGGCCCTGAAAGTTTCACCTTGAAAACTTAAAAACTTTTTGAGTTAGAAATGCAATTTTTTTTATTAATATCTATTTCTCTAAGTGTCCCAATTTGTGTGTGTGTGTGTGTGTGTGTGTATGTAATTTAAGAAGTTTTCACCGGATTCAGGCGAATTTTTCAGGGTAACTTTGCTTGATCAAGTTAGCGCATCTATAAAAAAAATCAGCTTTTTAAAATGAAAATTCGAAGAATTAATTTTTCACATTTTTATCCTCAGTTAAGCAAAGACGCAAATCAATACAACAGCAGGAGGCCAATAGGGCTCAGAGTAAAAGGGGGAGGGAAATAAATGTGCAAGCCCGTATTTCTCGGTCATCTGCGCTTTCCCATGAGCATCTTAATAATAATAAATTTTTTTTGCATTTTTATCCTTAGTTAGGGAAGGAGGAGTAACTCAGCAGGTTGCCAATGGGATTGTGAATGAAAAGGGAGATGTGACCGCCACATAATAGATTACGTGAGTCTCGCCCATGCAATGTCCCCATGGGTCTCGGATGCGACTGACGAATGGCACACGCCTGTTGGTCCTTTTTAGCTGTTCTTCTCTTTCGTGAGAACAAATAGTTGATGTTATTCGTTTGTGGTGGTTCGTTTTTTCATATCCGTGTTTTGGTTGCTCTTTTTTTTTTTTCCTGAAAAAAATTAGTCTGCTGGGGTGTTTTTTATCATGTCTCTCTCTAAAGGAAAGAGAAAACAACCAAGTTTTTAAAGATGCTTATGAGAAAATGTGGCCTGTTTTGAAAAGATCAAAAGAATCAGCAAATGATGCCTACTGTACCTGTTGTGATGTTTCCTTCTCTGTTGCACATGGTGGAAATGGAATGTCACCATCATATTGAGGCTGCAAAAAGAAAAGCATCAAACCAAACATTAACAAAAATGTTTGTGCAATCTGATGACCTCTCCATTATTAGAGCAGAACCATTATTTGCAAATTTTTTAATAGAGCACAACTGTCCAATTGCCATTTCTGACCATGCAAGTGCATTATTTAAAAAAATATTTCCAGATTCAGCAATTGCTGCAAAATATGGAAGTGCCCACACAAAAACTTCTGCAATTATAAGGAGTTTTGCTGACACTTCAGTACAGCAACTGACCGAAGTTCTGAAGATATCCAAGTTTTGCTTGGCTACAGATGGTAGTAATTCCCATTCGGATCAAAAAATATTTCCGATTTTAGTCAGTTATTTTGACCAAACCTTAAGTGAAGTAATCACAGTATTGCTATCATTACCGAATCTATGTGGTAATGCAACTGGGGAAAATATATTTCACTTGCTGGATAAAGAACTTACGAAATGATCGATTCCATGGCAAAATTGTATAGCGTTTTGCTCAGACAATGCACCAGTTATGGTGGGAAAGCACCCTGGCATTACAAAATTTATAAAAGATAAAAACCCTTCCATTGTTTTTATTGGATGCACATGTCATTGTATTCATAATACATCACGTAGTGCTGCTAAGAAGCTAAATGTATCTATTGAAGATTTTTTTGTGGATGTATACTTTTACTTAAAAAGAAGTATGAAGAGAAATGATGCTTTTAAATTGTGTCAGACTTTATGTGGTGAAGAAACACAGAAGATAATAAAACATGTGTCAACAAGGTGGCTGTCACTGATGAATGTGGTAAATCGTTTCCTTGATCAGTGGGAGCCCTTGCAAAAGTTCTTCTGCTATGAATATGAAGATAAAGACTCAAAGAAATTTAGGCAAATTAAAGAAACTTTTGAGTCTCCTGTTACAAAACTGTATCTGCTTTTCCTCCAGCATGTGCTGCCATTGTTTTGAAAGACAAATGTTTTTATGCAACAAGAAAACCCACAGATCCATAAACTACGAAGACAGCTTCTATCATTATTTATAGAAATAGTGTCAAGGTTTATGAAGCCATCAGCTGTGAGTGAAGCTGAAAATGTTTTTTCAATAAAATTTACGGAGCATAAGCTTCAAAAATCTAAGGATGTTCTGGTTATAGGTTCAAAAACACGCCAGTATTTGATGGGAGACTCTTTAACAGAAGCAGAAAAAAATTGTTTTTACAAATCTGTACGTGCATACTATACAGAAGCATGCCATTACATGCTAAAGAACTTCCCTTTGGAAGATGAAATTTTGCAGCATGCTGAAGTTGCTGATGTCAGTCTCAGATTTCAGAGTAAATTTAATTATGTGGATTTTTTTTTCTGGAGCTCTTTCAATATGATGATTAAGAAAGAAATACCATTGAGATTGAGTTTGCTTCATATCAGGTGGACACACTTAGTGTCAATGTGCTAAACTGTGATATAGTTGATACAACTTGGAAATTAATTGGTCAAATTTGTGATCACAATGGAAAGCCAAAATACAAACACTTGGCCCAGCTGATGTTTGATCATGTTGTTTTGCCACAAAGTAATGCTACTTGTGAAAGGATTTTCAGCACAGTGAGAAGCATTTTTAATGAATTCAGGGTAAACATGAATCTTCAAAGCTTGGAAGCACCAATGATTGAAAAATCAAAAATGGCCACTGTGGAACTTCCATGCTATCAGTGGCAATTTACAGAAAATGAACTTAAAAAAGCTAAGAAAGCAACATATTTGTCATTAAATAACAAATGAGATATTTCCATATAAAGAAGTGTATAATGACAACTGTTTAAGAGCCCTATTTCTCATGTAAATTTAAAAAATAATTTATATAGTTTGTATCTCATAAAAATTGTCGTCATATAAATTGATGCAGATTAACCACTCCAATGCTTTTTTTATTTTATTTTTAAGTATTAATATAATTAAAGGTAAGCAGTTTTTTAATATTTCATATATATGTGAAGATTTTATAAAATCTTCACTAAAGTTCTTTCACACCGCTTGAAGGTAACACTGGACATGGCTCAACCGAGAGAACAAGCTGGATTCAGGAGTGGCTACAGCACAATAGATCATATCCACGTACTGAGAGAACTAATTGAAAGAGCGAGGGAATATGAACTTCCATTGTGCATGGCTTTTATCGATTATGAAAAAGCCTTTGATTCGGTGAAACCATCAGCAGTTACCACGGCTCTGAAATCCTGCGGTATTGAAGATGCATACATTAATATTATTAATAACATCTATGAAAATGCAAGTGCAAAGATTCGGCTGTTTGAAAATACAACACACATAAAAATTGGAAAGGGAGTGAGACAAGGTGACACCATATCTCCGAAGCTCTTTAATGCCACATTGGAAAATGTCTTTCAATCACTGAACTGGGAAAACAAAGGGATAAAGATTAATGGAGATTATCTAACCCACCTTCGTTTTGCTGATGACGTAGTCATTTTTGCAACTACCCCATCAGAGCTGCAGAGTATGATCCAGGAACTTGCTGACAAGAGTAAAGAAGTGGGATTAAAAATGAACTTCCAGAAGACAAAAGTGATGTTCAATGCTTTTACAAGAAATGAAGATTTATCGATTGATGGAGAAAAACTGGAGATAACAGATACGTACGTTTATCTTGGACAGCAGATATCAAGTGAGGGTCACATTGATGAAGAAATTAATCGGCGTACAAAACTTGCCTGGAGAGCTTTTGGAAGAAACAGCATAATTTTCAAAAGCAATATGCCATTATGTCTTAAAAGAAAAGTGTTTGATCAATGCATCCTTCCAGTGCTTACGTATGGTGCAGAGACGTGGACCTTAACTAAAAGAGACATACAAAGGCTGCAGACAACTCAAAGAAGCATGGAGAGGTGCATGCTTGGTATAACCAGGAGAGATAAGAAGAGGAACTCGTGGATCCGAAAAATGACGAGAGTGGAAGACATCATGATCAGAGTTAAATCCCTGAAATGGCAATGGGCTGGACATACTGCCAGAAGGACAGACCATAGATGGACAGCCGAAATTTTAGATTGGATTCCAAGGGACAGGAAAAGACCCAGAAAAAGGCCACATGGGAGATGGGTGGATGAAATTCGTAAATATGCGGGAGTGACATGGAGGAGACTGGCACAAGACAGACCGTTGTGGAGGAAACTTGGGGAGACCTTCATCCAACAGTGGATTGATAATGGTTGACAATGATGATGATGATGATATGTAAATTTGCAACATGTTGAAAATTTTCTTTCGCGCTTCATCGACTAAATGTCGAATATGGGTGGTGCTCCTGACAGGTGTTTTCAAATGTTGGCAACTCAGCTAATGCCATCACCATACTGTATGCTTCAGTTGTGTGAAAAAACATCAGCACTGGATCTTGGGTGATTGGAGATAGATCTTCTGGTCTGATGAGTCCAGTTTTTTTCATGCAGGCAGGACAGTGCAGATCCGCCAGAAACCATTCGAAGCGATGAGCCAGCATGTCAACAAGGAACTGTTCTAGCTGGTGGAGACACAGTTAAGGTCTGGGATGTGTTCAACTGACACACGTTGGGACCTCTGGTATGTCTAGATGCATCTCTGAACTGTCCACACTATGTGTTTCCTTGCAGACCATCTGTATCCTTTCATAGTCATCATGCACCCACAGGGCAATGGACTCTTCCAGCAGGACAATACAGCTCCCCACAGTGTGATGATAAGGGCATAGAGTAAGATTTCCCAGAAGTCCCCACCATTGAATGGCTTTCCTGCTCACTAGACAAGTCTGGAATGCTGTGGAAATGCCCCATTCAAGGTTTCGATCCTCCACCTAGAAATGTGATGGAATTATAGACAGCAGTGCAGCAAAAATAGGTGGAGATACATGTGGAATGCTTTTGTGACCTAATGGACTTAATATGTTGTCATGTGATTGCCCTTATCTGTGTGAGAGGTGGGCGTACCCGTACTAGGTAAGTATCCCATGATTTCTGTCCACTCAGTGTACATAATTGATTTTTCATTATATGATACATAATTTTTTTTCATTATATCTTCATTATGTGATACATAAATATTTTTTTTTAATTTTGTCTTCATCGTATGATACATACCTTATTTTTCAGAATATAAGACGCTAATTTTTTGCATGCATGTTACTATAAAGACTGATAAATGAGTTAAAAATGAATGCAATAGCTTTTTCTTAGGTAGAGTAACTGATACACATTTACTACAATGTTATTGTACCTTAAATGCTTGCATGTACTACGCTTTTATGTTTGTCCATTGTTAACTACATGTGTGTGTGTTTTTATGACCCGTGCTTGCTCTTGTACTAGCCCTGCATATTTGTATCTGTGTTCATACCTGTGTGTTTGTGAGTTAAGGATGTAAAATACAGTTTAAGCACATACCTCATATATTGCACATAGCGATCTGAAACGGACTACCATAATTCTTGTAAAAACAGTGATAGAAAAGGAAGTGAAAGAACAGCATTTCAGGATGAAACATCGCAACAGACAC
Organism: Macrothele yani; assembly: GCA_039090855.1. NCBI lineage: Eukaryota > Metazoa > Arthropoda > Arachnida > Araneae > Macrothelidae > Macrothele > Macrothele yani. The sequence goes on from CM077014.1 coordinate 9,991,115, forward strand.
TTAAGATATCCACCAGCAAACTGGGGTTGCAAATGCATTAGAGCCGTCTGCATTATTGCTGCTGAAAATTCTTTGGTTTATGCAGAACTTTCACAGACAAACGCAAAAATCTTTTTCATTCACAGTAGCAAGTTCTGTGGAGTTGTAATTTCAGGGGTCGGAGTTGTCCGGAAGTTCCTGATTTTTATTTATTTTTTTGTCCTGAAATGTCCTTATTTTTGTTCTATATCCTGAAAATTTGAATGTAATTTTGAAATTTGAAGAATAAACTGCAAACCTTTGTATAGTGATTCATCATTCAGCGTTTACAAGTACCACATAAATAAAAAAAACTGGAACGAGAGTGCGTTGAGTGGCTCATGGTTATAGTTAAACCTTAAATAATTAAATAAAAAAAAGTAAGAATGGGGGAGCTCTTGAGTGACGTTGTCTCCAAGAACTGTCTGCTGCGGTGCGCCATGTGAAAGCATTTCCGCTTTTGTGAGATTGCTCGAGGATCTGCTCGGTGCAACAAGGTTTCCGAGGATCAAACGGAAGTCACGTGATTCTTATCCCGGCATTGAAACCTTGCTTTACTGTTGTCTTTGTGCTGCGATAGCTCAAGCATATGGCACGCACCGCTTATCTGATGGCTTATCCCGCCACTCATCAAGCTCGCTTTGCTGTCTTTGTGTAACCCTTTGGAGGTCCTCTGCCTTTCCGATTTTTCGAAATAGTAACGCCATTAGTAGAGGTGCCAAGTTCTATGTACTTTGATTCCTCCGAAATATCTAATATATGTACTATGAATTATCTATGTACTATGGATTTCTACGGATATCGTGTTCAAACTACGAACTTATGGAGAAGGTGTGAAAAACTACAAATTTTTCCTTAAATTTCGGATATTTCTGTAAAATTTAATTAAAAAAAAAAAAAGTTGATCATAGTCAAATGTAGTGATTTTTGTGGTAACATCACAAAGCCTTCACACAGCAAGCATGTTTGCTCAACGGGAGTTGATGTTCTTCGTTCGCAGCTGTTCTTTGCCCATAGCAAGAGAAAATATCTCCCTCTGTCTTTCACAAACAGCCAAAGAAAACGTCTCACCACAACAGCAGCAGCTGCATGCATCCCCTTCTTTATCCTTATCATATTCATCTTCAAAATTAAATATTGTAATTAATTAATATTGATTCTTTCTAGATTATATTTTATTTAACATTGTAAAAGTGTTGTGTATTCCTTCAACTTTTATGTCATGAACCTTTAAAAAATGTGTTTTATGTTTATGCCATAATCATGCAATTGTTCTAAACAGCCTTATTTTGCTTTCGACGTATATATTTCTATTTGTCAAATATTTAACGTAATGGTTTTTTCTGACGCTTCGAAACGAAGCGATGTTCGTTGCAAAACACCTGCTTGTGTTCCCCTTTCTTCCTCCTGACTGTTACTACTGCGCGTGCGTGCCAGATGTGACATATTTTCTCATGGTCCTCCTTCACTGTCAGCAGCGAGCTTCTGTTTATGTTACTACGACAGGTTTTTGAAGAGCACTTTTTTTTTCTCTCGTAAAAATGTTCTGCTAAACAGAGGGGTGTTTTATTTTATCCTGTTAGATTCACAAGAACTTTCTTCCTTAATAGCTTGTTTTAAAGATTGCTTTCCCCAGATCATTCTTTGTTGGGAATCTTTTAATTTCAGTTTTAATCCTTTTGTTTTTTATTTTATGATTTTATTTTCATTACTCACTTGCGTATTAAGTTGTGACATTTTATTTCCCCGCATCTTAGCAGAAAACTTCTGTTGTGTTAATCAAACGTTGCATGAATTTTTATTGTAATTTATTCTATTTGCATTACCTTTTTATAACAAAATCTTCGTAGTTCTAATTCTGATATCATCAGAAAACTACTGTCCTTTAAACGTGCATACGTTCATCATATTAGATATTTCAGCTAGATAATGCTTACCTTTGCATTTCTATCTTGCTTGACTTTACATTTCCTGCACGTGGTCCAGTTGTCGCTGATGTTATCGTTCCAATCGTCCGTTTCAGGTATAGCTGTTCTGGGCACTATTCTCGTTCAATGCAAGTTTGCTTCACTAAACTTTGATTAGGTTCTGTTAATACCAACTTTTACCATTTTTCTTTGCTCGAAATTTTTCGCTCAAAACTTTGGGCATCTTCAGGAGCGTGGCGATTTTGCACCTTTGCTTGTTGGTGCCTTCTCACTTACTGGGGTTTGCTAATCCCCGTTGCCATTCTTCGTTCATCTCGGATACGTGGTTTGATCGTTTCTACCCTGTCGCCATCTATGTTTCCTCTTTGAACATTGTTTTTTTTTTTTTTTTAAATACGCTATCTTGTTTGTTTTCCTTTACTTTCTTCTATCTTTGTCTTTCCTCCTTTTTTGTTGTGTTTTTTTTTTTTTGCTCTTTTTCTTGTCTAATAAGTTCTTTCCATAGGTTAGACAATGTGCTCGGGTCGTTCTGGTTACATACTCTATTTTTATTTTTATATATTAAAATTGCTTTTTGCTCGGGTCGTTCTGGTTACATACTCTATTTTTATTTTTATATATTAAAATTGCTTTTTCCATCCTCAATCGTTTTTCCGATTTTTTATTTCTTTTCAGCAATTTTAGTTCGTCGAATTTCGGGAACGTTTTGTCTTCCAAACAGAACTGTACTAGCGCCGTTTTTTCCTCTTTTTTTTTTTGCCAGTTGGTGATATGTTGCTTCAGCCTTTTTTTAACCTATTTTTTGTGCTCCCTATGTATGATATTGGGGGAGTGTGCTATTGGGATTTCGTACATTCCCGATTCTTCAAGCATTTTTCCCCCTGTTTTTTTGTTCACCGTCATATTCTTTACTGTGTTCACAGACATCCCTAGTTTTAGATCGTATTTTGCACATTGCTTGTTAATGTCTTGGCTGACACCTTCTATGTATGGTAAGGCCCCTATGTATTTCACTTCCTTATCCATATTGCTTCCTCCTCGGCTTTCCTTCCTCTGATTCTTTATTTTATTTTTTGTTTCATTTATCCACTTTTTTATTAATTTATTTGGGTACTTATAATCATGCGCGATCTTTAATACGATTCTAGTTCTTGGTTCTTAAGCCTATTATTTAGAGGTGTGCGTGTATGCCCTCCTTATGAGGTTAATAACGCTATTTTTTATGCACATTTGGATGGTGCGATGTGTATGGTATCATTACTGGTATATAGGTATGTTTTCTGAATACTGAGTATTCAAACTTTTTTTTTTTTTAACCATCACATCTAGGAATGGCAGACCGTTGTCTACTTCATATTCTAGCGTTAGTTCAATTGATTTATATATTTCCGTGAACTTACGGGCCAGCTCTTGTAGCTCCGTTTTTTTTAGCTTAGAGATGATTATGATATCGTCTACATACCTTGCGTACATTATTGGTTTTTCTTGCATGGTTTGTATGATTTTTTCTTCTAAGTACGCCATCGCAACTTCTGTGTATATGGCTGACAGCGGTGATCCCATCGGGCCTCCCTGCGTTTGCTTGTATATATTATTTCCAAATTTGAAAATGTTGTTCTCTTTGATGAAATATAGGGTTGTTTTTAGTTCGTTCATTTGGGTCAAGTTTAGCTCTTTTCTGCTTTTTGCGAAAAATTTCGAGCAAAGAAAAACGGTAAAAGTTGGTATTAACAGAACCTAATCGAAGTTTAGTGAAGCAAACCTGCATTAAACGAGAATTGCGCCAAGAACAGCTATACCTGAAACGGACGATTGGAACGATAACATCAGCGACAACCGGACCACGTGCAGGAAATGTAAAGTCAAGCAAGATAGAAATGCAAAGGTAAGCATTATCTAGCTGAAATATCTAATATGCCTTTTTATTTTATCATTTTTTTCAGAATTGATTTATTTATGCAACTTAAAATACCTTTTTGATTAGTTTTTCATATCATAAGCATTTAATGCTAATTCTCTGTTTATCCACATAATAAAGCTATGAAACCTTTCAAAGTTAATTGTTCTGTGCGCCGTTGCCTCGTTGGTCTTTGCTCCTATCATGTTTGTCGTGTGTGAATTTACTTGCGATAGCGTCGGGTAAATAGTTGTCGTGTGCGAATTTACTTGCGATAGCTTCGGGTAAATGGCCACTTGCCTCTACTAATATTCTCAGATCTAAAAAGCAAAAAAGTTGTCAAAAATTCAAGGAGAGTTATTCCCAAGAATTTCTGTGTCTAAAATCGTCTTGGGTATCCGAAAACTATGGGTTTTGTTTCCTATGTGCATATTTGATTTTTCAATTGCAGACGGACGAAAAGACGATTGCGGTCGGCATTTTCACTCTAAAAAACGGGAGGAATAACCATAAGTGTGCGGCATCACGCAATTATGGCATAACATATTTATTAATATAAGATATGAAAAGGCATAGTTGAAATGATATGTATTTTTTGTGTATTTACTAAGTTTTTTTCCATTTTAACAGTACTTAAGTATGTTGCAAAATTTATCCAAGTATTGTCCTCCATCCAGATTAAAATGTAGCAGTGCACTCTGGGAAATACGCATGCTACCCTGCAAATTTTAATGTGGACACTTGACTTGACTTCACTACGGAAAAACTATGCGCCGCCACGCATATGGACTACTGATAACTTCCTTCAGATGTTGGCATTTTGCGGTAAAAAAAAAAATCCGTAATTTTGCTTGGATTTTTGCCCTAATTTGTTACGCCGAGACACTCCATTGTTGACCAGCGCCCTCCATAGGAAGAGGCGGTGTTTAAAGTGCTGATCACTTTGATTTATGTGTAGCTGTGACTTTTGCTTGTTCGTGTGCTCTGAAACCAAAACCATAACTGAAACAACAGAGTTCTAAACAGAGGACGTGCCACACCTTAAGGATGTTTTTCTTGGTTGATGTGTACAAGTGTCATCTTTTTTGTACCAAATTTTTTCTGCTGTTTTCGCGGTACCGTGTCAAATTTGATAACAAACAGCATATTCCATTATTCATCTTGTTTAAGTTCTTATTAAAATGCCACGGAAAACGAGGTTTTCATCAGCTTGGTTCGAAAATAACAAGAAAAACCGAAATGGGGACTTAGTAAAAAATTGGTGCCATGCTAATGGCGACATATTTTTGGCCATGTGCGTTCTCTGCAACAAGAACTTTAGCACTGCCAATATGGGATTTTTGCAAGTGCTTTCACATTCAGATGGGAAGAAACATAAAGCAGCTGCCAGAAGTATGTGTAGACAGCTCATTTTTGAAACATCAAATAATGTTTCGCAGTTAACCAGTAAAAGTGTCCAATCATCAAATAATGTTTCGCAGTTAACCAGTAAAAGTGTCCAATCATCAAATAATGTTTCGCAGTTAACCAGTAAAAGTGTCCAATCATCAAATAATGTTTTACAGGTAATCAGTAAAAGTGTCCAACACTGGCAACCAACTGCAATAAGTGATAAAGTTTTGAAAGCAGAAGCTCTACTATTACTACTAGCTGTTAAGAGCAATTATTCATTTCAGTTGTTTGGTGACTTAGCCAAAATATATTCTTTTATTTTTGATGATTCCGCCATTGCAAAATGTCTGAAGTTGTCCGATAAAAAAAAAAAAATTGTTATGTGGTGAACTTTGGCTTAGCTCCATACTTCAAAGCCAATCTTTTTCGTGATATTGGGACTTCCTTTTATACCATTTATTTTGATGAAGCAACTACAGTACAGGTAAAGAAGCAATTTGACATTCATATATCATATTGATCAGAAAGTTGTACAACAATTGTAACTTCATACTGTGACTCTAAATTCTTGGGACATGCAGAAGCAGATAAAATTGTAAAATTAATTCTAGGTTTCATATCTTTCACATGGGCTAAGTTTAGAAAAGATGGTGCAATGCTCTATGGATGGTCCGAATGTAAACCTGTCTGTTCTCAAGAAATTGAATGCTGAATTGAACTTGCAGTCAGTTCCTGACTTGGTTGATTTTGGGACCTGCTGTTTGAATGTGGTGCATGGTGCTCTGAAGAAAGGACTAGATAAACTTCATATTGATACTCTTGCTACTGATATTTATCAGTGGTTCAAAATGTCTGCTTGTCAAAGGGAAGATTATCACATTATACAATTGGAAAACCTAATGGGTTGTGCAGCTAAAAATGTTTTCCTTCGTCATGTTGAGAGCAGGTGGTTAACCCTAGGTCTTGTTTGTGAGAGAATTATTGAACAGTATTCTGCATTAATTGAGTATTTTTGTACATACCTTCCAAAGCAGAAGAATGTGAAACTTGGTTCTATGTACAATCAGATACTTTCCCCATTGAAATATCCCCATACTATTATTTACTTGCATTTTGTGCTTTTTTTTTACAGAAATATTCATGCCATACCTTAAGGTTTTACAGAATGAAGAACCCATGATTCACGTGTTATACAGCAAACTAAATGAACTGGTGCGCAGTATAATGTTAAAATTTTTAAAACTGGATGCAGTTGGCACAAAAGAAGGATCTAAACTTAACTTTCAGAAAAGTGACTATTGGTTGCATTTGGATAAAATTGATGTTGGTAGTAGTGTCAGCCATATTCTAGCACAGAACAAAAACATAAATCAAAAGAAAGTGTTACTGGGGATAAGAAGCTGTTTCATTGCTGCAACAGAATATTTGTTAAAAAAACTACCACTGAATAACTTTATTCTACGAGACATCCAATCTATTCATTCTTTGTTTCAGAAGAAGGAAAGCACAAAAGATGCTGGGAAACGCCTGAGTCATCATATGTTTAAAGTCACCAACACTGATAGTGTGTGTGATAAGATAAATACAGAGTGGTCACTGTACATTTATGAGGACATGGCAGCTAATCGTAAAAGTTACAAGGAAGATAATTATATTTGTAAGTATTGGGCAGCAGTGGCTAGCATTAAAGATTCTGCAGGTTTACTAAAATACAGTTCATTATCAGCCCTGGTGAAGACATGTTTGACATTGTCACATGGAAATGCACCTCCTGAAAGGGGCTTTTCCCAGAACAACAGCGTTGTCACAAAAGAAAGAGTGTCACTTTCAGAGTTATCTATCAGAACATTACATATCTGCAAAGAAGCGATTTGATTGCACAATAACTCCATACTTTCAATACCCATAACTAAAGGCCTCGTAAGTAGTGTAAAGAAGGCTTAAGCACAATATGCCTCCTATTTTGGAACAGCAGAAAGAAGAGGGAAGGATGCAAAAAAATGCTAAAAGAAAGACTGAATTACAAATTATGCAGACTTTGGAAAAGCAAAATAAGCGTCTGAGGTTTGATCAGCTGTCCAAACTTAAGACAGAAGAAAATTCTGTAATGAACGACCAGAAAACTGCTTATAAGCTCTTGGCTGAAGCTTCAAAAAATTGGATAGTGCAATAAAAGAAAACAGCATGAGCAACATAAAAGTTGCCCAAATGATGTTATCAACAGGAAATATAGAACTAGAAAAAACAACCAACAAATTGAAAGAAATACATAAATCAATAGTAGAACTTCAAGGCAAAATTTCCAAATGCTAATAAAATTTTCTTAGTTGTAAGTATCAAAAAATTTTTATTTTAGTGAAGCACTCTTACTATGATTTTATAGAAATAAGGCTGATTGTTAGGACAAAGTTTCAATGAGAGAGGGAGCTGTTTCCCATGCTGAAAAAAAGAAAGCTGTCATGAAAACAATTTCCTGCTAACAATCCAGCCATAATTTAGGTAGTTTTTTGGTGAAAGAAGAACAATTTCTGCATTATTACCAATTTTTTATTTAATTTACCTCCCAGCTCCGACAAAATATGTCCTGAAATTTTAAGAAAAACTGTGTCCTGAATTTTTTTTTTTTTTTTTTTTTTTTTTTTTTGCTCCTACCCCTGTAATTTTGAAACAGTTTTTGGAAAATCCATTCACGAAACGTGCACTTTAACTGGGAAAACTTACCTTTATTTGCAGTTTGCGATAGAATATGCCACAATATCTGCCAGTCTTGCCTCCTTACTGTTCGCCAACAATGTGTAGAGGTTTTTCCGTTTGCTGCTTTGACGATATATTTTATTTCAAATGATTCTTGGCAAAGCTTTAGATCTAAAAAAAAAAAAAAAAAAATCCCATTCCCAGGAATTGTTTGTATGCCATAGAATGCTGATATACTTCGACCAAGGCCACCTTACTTTGACATATCCAAACCAACAATGAAGATTGTTGACTGTATGAAGGTGTGACATCGTGGGCAAATCCTGTAATGCATGCACTCAATTGGTTGATGGACTGCCTGGCGTTTCACTATGTTTTCACCAGCAGGTTCACACATTGCTAATTTCACAAATTGCAAGGATTCAGTGATTTTTATGGTGCTGTTTTTATGCATACAATTTAATTTTTTCTTAATAAAAATCCTTAAAATACCATTTTATTTTTTTCTTAAATTTGTCTCATAAAATAAATGTGCATCTTATTTTCCAAAAAATGCTGTAATTATGTTTTTTTTTAATTTTATGATACATAAATATGCTTCAATTGCAATACAGATATTAGAATTGATTTGACTGCTTCTTTAGTTGGAAAAAGAATTAATGAGAATATATTTGAGATGGTTTGGGCATGCATGTTGTATTGGAACTAACAGATGTCTTAGGCAGATTGTAGATTTAGTAGTTTCACACCACAGATGAAGGAGAACAAGATGAATTGATAATGTGCAATCAGGGGTAGAGATCTAAAACAAGGTGGATTGAGGGCATGCAATCAGTTATGAATCTCTCTATTCTAAAAAAAGTAACTGCCTCCGTTGCTGCCGCTGTTTTAGAAATTTCGTGACACTCTTGCTTTCCTAGCTCACAGCACAAAACGTATTGAACACAAAAATATAAA